>OX327016.1:22774982-32774982 GCA_946800695.1 Geum urbanum
AACACAAATCTAAACTTGTTCTTCATTTGATACATAAATGTATTCAATACATCAAAAGGTTCAAATACAAAGCAAAAGAAATGAAAGTGAAGATCATGGTTACACTTTTTGTCTTGAATGCTTGATGATCTACGGTGGAGATGGATTTCCTTCACAAGGGACTTAGCGTATTGTGTTGGATGGAGGAGGATTGCTTCGGCTTGGATGGAGGAGATGTGCTTCGGCTTGGATGGAGGATGTCTCTTCACAAAGGACTAACAACCGTTACTTAGCTTGCATAACCTCTTTTTAGGCTTTATGATACTCGGATTTCACTACCGAGTACCCTAACCTAAGTGAAGTTAGGGACATAAGATCGAAGAAGAGGTCATTCTTTGCATTCATTTTTTTTAGCACGTAACTCGTGTGTTTTCTGCAGGTTCTAACGTTTTTTTCTTATGCATGCACTCCATCTTTCACGTAGGATTGTTGTTTAATGCATTTTATTGAAAAAAAAAATGTGTGGTGCATAAATTCGATGTGAATTATTGTTTGCTTGTATTTGAACTTTGTTTATATATGTTCTAACTAAATTCTTGGGTTTAGCATTATATAGTGTTAATTTGCAGAAAACATGTGTCTTAGTTTATTACATTCTTTTGCATAGCCCATAAAATTGATTAAATCATTTGCATTACTTAGTAAATTACATCCTGGATTATCCCATCATCGAGGAAGTTTCCGAGTCTTCACATTCATCAACCGACAATAGTTCAGCCTCATCAACTGATCATAATTCAGAGGCAGAAGCACAGCAAATCAACATGGCCAATGCAGGACAATCTCTTCGTCAACGCACCTGCTCAACCGAATGGAGCAGCGGACCTTCGAGCATTGCTTTTCCACCACCGGGGGAAAACATGAAAGAAGTCGAGCTGAAGAGTGGTTTCCTCCACCGACTACCCATTTTTCACGGACTTTCCAACGAAGATCCGAACAAGCATCTCAAACAATTCCAATTTGTTTGTAACAGCATGAAGCCAGCTGATGCTGATACGGAGCTCTTCAAGCTGAAGGCATTTCCATTCACCCTAGTCGACAGGGCCGAGTCTTGGCTTATGGAACTACCGCCGAACCATATCACTTCCTGGAAGCAACTTGCGGACATGTTCCTAGCGAAGTACTTCCCGGCCTCAAAAATCACCGTCTTGAGAAAGCAACTCACTGGCATCACACAGAAACAAGACGAGACCTTCGGCCAATATTACGACCGATTCAAGGTTTTGTGTGCCACTTGCCCATCGCATGGATTTTCCGAGACCAATCTCATGAATTACTTTTACGATGGTCTCAAGCCGATCGATAGGGAATTGCTGGATGCAGCAGCTACCGGTGCATTCATGGACTTAACCGAAATCGACGCCAGAACTCTTCTCGAGAATCGGGCGAATAATGATGCACAATACGGAATGTCAAACAGACGAGCAGTCGGTGAAGCGAGTTCTAAACCCGACGCGGACGAAAAATACGATAAACTAGCTCATATGCTAGAGAAGGTTTTAGATCTCGAGACGACAAGAGCCAGGGCAACTCAACGGCCTGTTTGCGGCATATGTCAATCACAAGGTCACCACAATGACCAATGCCCTCAGGTGCCGGAGCAAGCTAGCGAGCCGGAGGACGCTAACGCCATCGGCGGATATCAGGGAGGACAACGGTATAACAATTACAACAACTATGTCAACCGTGATCATCCGGGTTTTAGATGGAGCAGCAACGAGGGAACTTTGAACCCTCCAGCACCTCAACAAAGCTACCAACGCCCTCCATTTCAACCAAGGCCACCAATGCAGCATGGTTCGTCATCTCAAACCTTCACCAATCCGGATTACGACAAGATGTTGTCACAACTTTCGGCCACCACTCAAGTTCTCCTCGACGGACAATCGAAGACAAAGGAAACATTGGATTCTCATGGCCGAGACATCACCGAAGTGAAGAAGCAGCTTGGCCAACTTGTTGATTTCATGGGCCAAATCAAAGAAACCGGTCGGCTTCCACCTCAAACCACTCCTAATCAAAGAAACGTGAATGCTATAGTCACAAGGAGTGGGAAGATACTTGAGGAACCAAAGACCAAGCGATCTCATCTTGATGAAGTCACCATTGAGGACATCACCAACGAAGAAGAAGATGAGATCGATCCGGCAATTCAAGAGGCCGAGAAAAAGAAGGTGACGCCTAATGTCACCAAGGCACAATCACCTCCACATCCTACCCCAATCAAAGGTAAAAACCATATTCCTTCAAATACGGTTATTACTAATTCTCCGTTTGCTGTTGCACCTTTCCCTAACAGATTGTCAAAATCGAAGAAGAAGGATGCCCAATATGAAGATATTTTGGACATCTTCCGAAAGGTGCAAGTGAATTTGCCCTTGATCGAGTGCATAAAACAAGTGCCAATATACGCAAAGTTTCTCAAAGAATTATGCACACAGAGGAGGCAAACTCGAGAGAAGGAGGTTGTGAAGGTGAACGCAACCGTTTCGGCGGTTTTGCAGCGTCGGCTACCCCCAAAACTGAAGGACCCAGGGAGCTTTGCAGTTCCTTGCGTAATCGGTGACACCCACTTCGAAGACGTAATGCTTGATCTAGGAGCTTCCATCAACGTCATGCCTTACTATCTTTTCGAATCGATGGAGCTTGGAGATCTCAAGCAAGATGGTGTTGTCATCCAGTTAGCCGATCGCACCCACAAGTATCCGAGGGGATACGTAGAAGACGTTCTCGTGCAAGTCAACAACTTGATATTCCCAGCCGATTTCTATATAGTTGACATGGAAGACAGTCCACTGAACACCACGCCACTGCTGCTTGGGCGACCTTTCATGCGGACTGCGAGAACGAAGATTGATGTGTTTCAAGGCACTTTCTCCATGGAGATTGATGGAGAAAGAATCGAGTTCAACATCCTGGACGGGATGAAGTTTCCAATGTCGAGCGTAGCTGCCATTTCGACATACGATCCTGTGGATACCTTAGCACAAGGCTACCTCGACACCATCAATGAGGATGAACTCGACATGGCCATTCAACTTGGGCATGACGGCCTTCTCGAGGCCTTACTAGAGCTTGAACCTGGAATTCAAGACATGGCCATGGCCCTAAATGCGGCACCACGAAAAGTAAGCTTTTCTCCTCCTTTACCAATTACTTTTGGTACTAATAAAATGGTTCCTTCCATCGTAGAAGCTCCAGTTTTAGAACTCAAGCTACTACCGGACCATCTGAAGTATGCGTACTTGGGCGAGAATGACACTTTACCCGTCATTATTTCGTCCGCGCTAGAAGAGGAGCAGGAGGAGAAGCTCGTGAGTGTGCTCAAACGGTACAAACCCGCAATAGGCTGGACACTTGCGGACATCAAGGGAATAAATCCAGCAACATGTGTGCATAGGATTTTCCTTGAAGAAGGCACCAAGCCTACGCGGGAAGCGCAACGTCGGCTCCACCCTCCGATGATGGAGGTGGTAAAAAAGGAGGTAATTAAACTCATGGACTGTGGAGTTATTTACCCTATTTCTGATAGCCGTTGGGTTTCCCCAGTGCAGGTAGTACCAAAGAAATCGGGAATTACCGTCGTCGAGAATCTGGAAAATGAACTTGTGCCACAACGGACGATCACTGGACTCCGAGTGTGCATTGATTACCGGAAGCTAAACACTGCAACCCGCAAGGATCATTTTCCCTTACCATTCATCGACCAAATGCTGGAAAGATTAGCCGGCCATGCATTTTATTGTTTTCTCGACGGATATTCCGGCTACAACCAAATTAGAATTGCGGAGGAAGATCAAGAAAAGACAACGTTCACGTGCCCGTTCGGAACGTTTGCCTATCGCCGCATGCCATTTGGACTGTGTAATGCACCAGGTACATTTCAACGTTGCATGCTCTCAATTTTCTCCGAGTACATTGAAAAAATTATTGAAGTATTCATGGACGACTTTAGTGTATTTGGGAGTGATTTTGATGCATGCTTAAACAATTTAGAAACAATTTTACAAAGATGCGTTGAAACGAACTTGGTGCTTAATTGGGAGAAGTGCCATTTCATGGTTACGCAAGGGATAGTGTTAGGTCATATTATTTCGGAAAAAGGGTTAGAAGTTGATAAATCTAAAGTAGATCTTGTGCGTCACTTACCCTCTCCAACTTCGGTTAGAGAGATTCGTTCATTTCTTGGACACGCAGGATTTTATCGTAGGTTTATCAAAGTCTTTTCCCACATCTCGCGTCCGTTGTGTAAATTGCTGCAAAAGGAGACCCCGTTCGTATTTGACGAGGAATGCAACGCTGCCTTCAACAAGTTGAAGGAACTTCTTACAAGCGCTCCTATTTTATGCAGTAGGAGCCGTCTTGGGTCAGCGGAAGGACAAGAAGCCTTGCGTAATCTATTACGCCTCTCGGACGTTTGATGAAGCGCAAAGAAATTATACCACCACCGAGAAGGAGTTTCTTGCAGTGGTTTTTGCTTTAGATAAATTTCGGTCTTATTTACTTCAAACTAAAGTAACTGTGTATACTGATCATGCAGCTTTGAAGTATCTAATGCTAAAGAAGGACGCAAAACCACGGCTTATAAGATGGATACTTCTACTCCAAGAATTCAACGTCGAAATCAAGGATAAGAAGGGAGTAGAAAATGTTGTCGCTGACCACCTATCACGCTTGATCGGTGAGAATGAGGCTGTTGAAATTGAGGACACTTTTCCGGATGAAAAACTCTTCGGAATTGAGGTAACTGTTCCGGAAACTCCATGGTATGCAGATATCGTAAATTACTTAGTTATCGGTGAGTTTCCGTCTACCATGCATAAATTTCAACGTGACAAACTTAAGCATAATGCTAGAACCTTTATCTGGGATGAGCCTTATTTATGGAAACAATGCTCCGATTTAGTAATTAGGAGATGTATCCCGGATAGTGAATTTAAGCCTATTCTAGACTTTTGTCACAATGAAGCATGTGGGGGACATTTTGGTTCAAGGAGGACAGCCCTTAAGATTTTAGATTGCGGTTTCTTTTGGCCTAGTTTATTTCGCGATGCTCATGCATATTGTGCTGCATGTGATAAGTGCCAGAGATTCGGTAATTTAGGGCCTAGAGATCAAATGCCACAACACTACATATTTAATGTCGAAATTTTTGATGTGTGGGGTATTGATTTTATGGGACCATTTCCTCCCTCCAATGGTTTTACTTATATCTTACTCGCAGTAGATTATGTTTCTAAATGGGTGGAGGCAAAGGCCACCCGTACTAATGATTCGCGAGTTGTTGCAGATTTCCTACGAACTAACATTTTCAGTAGATTTGGAATGCCACGCGTTCTAATTAGCGATGGAGGAAGTCACTTTTGCAACCGCACGGTGGAAGCACTGATGAGGAAGTATGGCGTAAAACACAAGGTTTCCACACCATACCACCCTCAAACAAATGGAATGGCTGAAGTTTTCAACCGTGAGATCAAGAAGATTTTGGAGCGAACCGTCCGCCCAAACCGGAAAGATTGGAGTCAATGCTTAGACGATGCATTGTGGGCTTACAGGACTGCCTACAAGACCCCCATTGGTATGTCACCTTTCCGATTAATTTATGGGAAGACGTGCCATCTTCCAGTTGAATTGGAGCACAAGGCATGGTGGGCCGTGAAGAAATTCAACATCGATCGAGATGCAACAGGTTTGCATCGGAAGCTACAACTTTGTGAACTAGAAGAAATCAGAAATGATGCTTTCGACAATGCGTGGATTTACAAAGAGAAGACGAAAAAGATCCATGATCAGATGATTCGCGGGAAGAGTTTTGAAGTTGGGCAGAAAGTATTGCTTTTCAATTCAAGACTTAAGCTCTTTCCGGGAAAGCTTCGCTCTCGATGGATGGGGCCATTCATAGTTTCTCAAGTTCTACCTCATGGAGCAGTTCTCATTCGATCTATCGACAAAGGTAGTGAGTTCAAAGTAAATGGCCATCGCTTGAAGCCCTATTTTGAGGCATTTGCGGAACACACCGTGGAGGAGATGCAACTCCAAGAACCGGCCATTTCAAAAACAAAATGATGCATCACGTCCAAAGCTAACGACGTAAAACAAGCGCTCATTGGGAGGCAACCCAATAGGGAGACAACAGATTTGTTTTCTTCTCCCCTTTTACTTAATTTAATGGCTTTTGTATTTTAAACTAGAATTTTCGTAGATCCTATACTCCATGTTTAATTCTATACTGTTACTTTACTACATTGAAGGCAATGTAGAGTTTAAGTGTGGGGGAAGGGTTTATAATTTAATTGTGTCTAAATTAGTGTTTTTCAGAGTCTTTTGGATGCCCTTAGCTAGTCGATGATGAAATTTGACCGATACGAACACATGGCGTATGAATCACATGCATCGAATTCTTGTGCTAATTGAGATATTCTATATGTTTTTAACATGTAGTAGATATGAATTGCAAAACATGGTACAGAAAATCGCATGCTTGAATAAGTTTTTAATCATATGAACCCTATGTGAGCTTTTGAGCTATCTGTTCTTTATTCGAGTGAATATGCATCCATTTCGTAGCTACTAGCTTATATATGCCTCATTCAATTGCTTGCCATAGATTTTAATGAACTAGAGAATACTAGAACTTACTCATGTCAATTTGCAAAGCTTTTAAGTTGATACATACTTTGATTTTGGAAATGATTAAAGGCATTTAGGATTTTCCACCACATTGCCATATATCCATGTATCCCAGTTGTACGCACAAGTTGCGACACCCCTAGATAAACCAATTGAGCCCACGTTAAGCTTTTCTTTCATCACCATATATACCTAAACACTTACCCTAGTATAGAATATCCTTACCCTTGTTCCGGAAACTTGGTGAGAATTTTTCGAAACTAGCACATAAGATTATGGTTGGTAGGAAAGATTAAAAGAGTTAATGTGAGTAAGGGGAAAGACTTGTCCAAATAGCTTAAAAAGTATGAGATTGCCAAAAAGAAAAGAAAAAATTATATTTGAGAGAATGAAAAGAAAAAAAAATTATTATCTCTCATGGCAATATGTTGTTTTCTAAAGTAGAAACCAATTGGATTAACGTCCCCCTTATTTTGCGGATTTGGAGATTACGACAAATTGAAGGCCCAAAAATAGAACAAAACATGGCCTTTGTCCTGTCCGAAAAGCTCAAAGGGTAGCTTAGATTGAAGTATACATGGTAACTTTCGAGTGGAAATGGAGGACGAATTTGGTGCTAGACTAAGTCGTTGGAACGTTTTTATCACCACATATCTAAAAATCGAATGCCTTAGCCTTAACCCCATTACAACCTCACTAAAAGTCCTTTATGATCCTTAAAATGAGTAGCTTTCAATTAGTAGAGTAAGTTGCATGAGTAAGCTTATGGTTTTGGTTCATTTGTGCAAGTAATTAACTTCATTCATGTGGTTTTCGTTTAAATTCATATACACTTTAAGTGAACCCTTATCATGAGTGAAAAAAATATGATGAGTGCATCCTTGTGAGTTGATTAAACCTTTATTCAAAGCATGCACAGCTATAACATAACCATTGTTTTCTCTATGTCTTACTTTTTCATTACATAAATTATATCGCAATTATCTCTTGAATTCGTTGAGCATACACGTTGAAATTCATGTGAGCCATCGCCATATACTTATGAAAATTCTGAGACAAATTTTAGCTAAGGGCTTAGTTGTTCTTTCTTTTGTTTTAAACTCTTAGAGAGTCTTAGTTTAGTGTTTGCTAAGGGACTAGCAAAGTCTAAGTGTGGGGGAATTTGATATACGCATTTTATGCTCGTTTCTTAACGCATTTCCCTTTACGTTTAGCTATGTTATTATCTTAGTTTTTATGTTTTCCTTATTTAATTTGTTATTTTGAAGATATTTACGGTGGAGATTAATAACGGCGCAATTTGGAGGAATTTCGGCGATTTTGCGATTTTTGCGATTTTGGACCTCCGAAAATGGGCCGGCCCAAAAAGCAAATTATGGGCCGATTTCTCAAATCTTGTTTCGGCCCATTATCAAGCCCAAACCCATTCATTTTGGCATGGAAGCCTTTTGGTGAAGTTGAAAAGTCAACAATATCAAGCTTTGTGACTCATTTTAGTGACTAAGCTTTGTGATCATCACAAAAGATGACTTGCCATGTGACTTGCCATGGTGACTCTTGCTTAGGGTTTATAAATGGTGACTTGCATAGTGACTCTTGCTTAGGGTTCACAAATGATGATCACAAAAGGTGACTAAGGGAGTGACTTGCCATATTGATCATTACTTGCATTAAATGGAGGGAGGCAAGGTGGAAGAGAGAAGGCAACATCCCTTGCCTATATAAGAGAGGAGGCTGGCCATATATTATGCATCTCTCATTCTTACAAGCCAAAGCTCTACACAAATACTCTTCCACCATAAACATTCAAGGTTCACTTGCAAGGCCGAAGCTCTCATCCTCCATCCAAGCCGAAGCATTCAAGGTTCTCCTTCCAAGCCGAAGCTTTCATCCTCCATCCTTCACAATACGCTAAGTCCCTTGTGAAGGAAAGCCATCTCCACCGTAGATCATCTAGCATTCAAGACAAAAAGTGTAACCATGATCTTCACTTTCATTTCTTTTGTTTAGTATTTGAACCTCTTGATGTATTGGAATACATTTATGTATCAAATGAAGAACAAGCTTAGATTTGTGTTTTATGCTTTTAAACCGATTTGTAATATGCATGTGTTTATGATTTCTAGCCTTTTATGCATGTTTGATACAATCTTAAAGCTTCGAATGCATGTGTTAGAAAATACGCTAAGTCCCTCTCTTTCGCATGTTTCGATGATCGTATGTTGTTTAGGATGTTTATACGCTAAGTTGCATTCCTACTCAATTATTAAGCATGTGTATTTAGTTAGAAGTTATGAATTTCGTAACTTACAAAAAGGTTTGATGCATGAAAAGGGTAGGTTAATAAGATGAGATGATCACATGTAATTAGTAGTGTAACTTCTTATTTTTAGCAAGCATAATTAGACTTTAAGTTTCTTGATTGTTGAAACTTGTCTATGAGTAAAACATGTTAGTTGCCTAAGAGTTTTAGTTGTGTTTGCATGTTATGTACTTTAATTTCGTAGATTAAACAACCAACTTCCAATCCCCCCAAACATTTACATTTCCGCCTATTAACGAAACCATGCATGCGCCCTTAATTCCCCGGATAAAGAACGATCCCTACTCGCCAATATTACAAATGACAAAAGAAGGGTTTAAATTGCAATGCGCGTAATCTGTGTTTTTAAGTTAACGTGAATGCATGTTTTGCGCGTATCACATGTTTCGATGATCGTATGTTGTTTAGGATGTTTATACGCTAAGTTGCATTCCTACTCAATTGTTAAGCATGTATATTTAGTTAGAAGTTATGAATTTCGTAACTTACAAAATGGTTTGATGCATGAAAAGGGTAGGCTAATAAGATGAGATGATCACATGTAATTAGTAGTGTAACTTCTTATTTTTAGCGAGCATAATTAAACTTTAAGTTTCTTGATTGTTGAAACTTGTCTATGAGTAAAACATGTTAGATGCCTAAGAGTTTTAGTTGTGTTTGCATGTTTTTGTACTTTAATTTCGTAGATTAAACAACCAACTTCCAATCCCCCCAAACATTTACATTTCCGCTTATTAACGAAACCATGCATGCGCCCTTAATTCCCCGGATAAAGAACGATCCCTACTCGCCAATATTACAAATGACAAAAGAAGGGTTTAAATTGCAATGCGCGTAATCTGTGTTTTTAAGTTAACGTGAATGCATGTTTTGCGCGTATCAATTTTTGGCGCCGTTGCCGGGGAGTTAGAATGTTTTTGTATGATTTCGTTGTACATTTGTGATTAAAAGCATGTCTAAATTTTCGAAGTACATACTTGTTCATTCTTGTTTATACTTAAAGAAATTTACATACATGTTTACAATGCATATTTTTACTTAGACGAATTTATTTATACTTAGTTTTTACACTTGCATAATTTATTTTCATGTTAAAGGATAGTCTTTGAATTAATTTGAGTACTAGCACTTAGTTATTAAATAAATCTCTATGGAATAGGTGGTGCCTCTTTTGTTTGTCTATCTCCTTAACCCTTCGTGATGTGTGGATTTCATCACCACACGCCATAACCTAAGTGAAGTTATGGGCACGAGGTTGTGGGCGGAGTTTACAAACACTTGAGATTGTATACTATCTTGTGAATTCGAGTAAGAGTTGGTTATGATGTCTAGAAGGGTTATGAATGGTGACGGGTTTTGAACTAAGAAAACAGAACACCATTGGAGTATATACTCTTACGAGTAAGCCTCGGGGTGTTTCTAAGAACAACAATGGAGTATATACTCTTACGAGTTAGCCTCAGGTTGTTCCCAGAAATTAGTTCTCACCTCCCGCGTTACATCTATCCCAACTGGTCATTTCCAACAATTACGATGATTAACGATAGTTGGTATACATTTTCGCGCGGGCCGCACGGACAAGATATTTATTCAATAACTAAGTCGTGTATTCCTTTTAAATCATAGGCGCAATCAAAACGTAGACGTACTTAAATTGATTTACATTGAGTACGAGTATTGGTTTTAAGTTTCGTTCTTTGGAAATAGGGAGGTGCCTCTTTTTCTGGTTTATCTCCTTAACCCCTCGTGACGTGTGGATTTCATGAAAGGACTCAACCCCGATTTAGCTCCCTAAATCGGAATCAAACCCCTTCGAAAACACGAACCAACAAAAATTTTTAGAAATTTGGGCAGAGTTTCGTTACTAGCGTGGAATTACCATTACCTGCACGCGGAAGATACACTTCATCCTATGCCACAAAAAGCAAACCGTGGGCACCAATCCCATCCGGATTTCTCAATATCTCAACAGTAAAGTAAACAATACATATAATAGTACTTTACTGAAATCCGGGTTTAAAATCGTATAACATATTCATCAGAGAACTCAGAGCGACCTCTAATACATAACCATATAAGTATACCACAGTAGGTAGAACAATAAACCTACTGGAAGAAATAAGACCGCTCGAGTACTATGCCTCCGTCCACGACGTGCGACTCCAGAGTCTGAACTGCAAACTGGGCACGGAAACCGAAAAGCCCAGGTGAAAGACAATAAACACGTTAGAGTGAGTGGACGAAAATAAATGTCTTTCACCAGCTATATATATATGTTTAAAACAACATATGCTAGTCCAGGTAAATAAAATAACAAGTACACGAGGTAAAACTCATACTCCTCCAGTGTACTGAGCATGCAAGTAAAATCCCACGGGGTCACTCATGGACTCCTCCGTGCTAGTACAGTCTGAACCACGGAGTCTCTCTGACTTCCACGTGATTCTAAGCCAGAAATGGCCTCGGTTCCGGGGAATACGCCCCTCACCGGTCTGGTTGGGGAATCGCCCCTCCAGGCGGCCCTCCGTCGGGGATCAGCCGACGAGGCAAGGTGTATCGATACAACAACGTAACTGAGACTGTACTCTGTGTAAACCAAATCATAAACATTTCGATGCAAATGCATGAAACATCATATAAGTAAATGTATACTCGTATACGTATATTCGTATAAGTATAACCGTATAATCGTAATATCAATACGCATGCTCAAGTTCATAAATCATATAAAAGACTCGCAATCATTTTCCGTGAAAAGAAATTGTCCACTCACAGACTGGCGTAACGCGTATCGCGTTAACCCGTGATCCGGCGGAATGCCCCTCGCCAAACGAATGATCACGAACCCCTGAATAATCACAACGTCCAATATTCAAAGTCATAATCCGACAATTCGAATCAAACCACGAGAAACCACAGTTCTCGGAAATACACAATTCGAATACGACGAATCGTCGAAAATCCATATATACCACTTCAATACCTCGCCTTATGTTCGGACGCTCAACTCGAAAAACGAACCTCCCCACTGCGATCGGAGCGCGATTTCGAGTCAAATGACATGCAACTTGCCGAAAGTCCAAAAAGTCAAACTTTGACCGTTGACCGCCGTTGACCGCCGCCCACGGCGGCGCCGCTGTTGACCGGAGAGTTTCACGGCGGAGCCACCCCTATTCCACTCCAAATCACCCACTGAGCAACTTCCATAACTGCACCGAAGTCCAATTCCCACTCTAACTCGGTCAATTTCATGCAAAACCGAATTGGTTCACAAATTTCAATCTCAAAATTCTCAATCCACAAATCGAATTAGAACACCATGTTTATATGGTTAGAATCACAATGAAGAGAGCTACAAAACCCAGTACCTCATGAAGTTCAATTCGGCCGAAATCATAAACCACCATTAACACCAAAATTTCCAAACTTTAACCGGTAAAAACTCCTCTTTCCGGCGAGCTAGGCCGTGCATGGTGGCCGGGAACGAGACGAGGGAGGTGAGGCGAAGAGATTGGGACCAACCCCGTCGCCTGGGGTGGCCGGAATCACCTCGCCGGAATTGAGCACGTCGGCCACCGTCGAACACCACCTTCTCTCCACCGAGTTGACCAAGTCAACTCGGTCAAACACATTTATTCCTGTTTTGACTTTCCCAAAGGAGCAAGTCCACTATTTATACTTTCCCAAAAAGGAAACCCATAATTATCCATTTCGGTAAACTTCAAACGCGCGTAACTTTCTCGTCGTGATTCCGATTCCGATAATTCTCGCGGCCACAAACTCGTCTCGACATATTCTTCAATAATCACCCAAAGTCAAACACATCGGCCAAATGGATAAAAAGTCAACCCTTCAAACCAACACATATTAAATCGACTAATTATTCAACAAACAAAAATGTTCGCAACTTAAACTCCGTAACTCAAAATCATGCTCCGGAAGTTCCCACAAACTCGAAATTAAATTCTGAACAACTTCCGTGAAGAAGCCGAAACCAAATTCTCGTCCGGTAATTTAGTCGTTAAGTAACCCACCATTTAAATCTGAACTTCAAATATTCATAACTAATTCCTCGGTCGTCCAAATAACGATCCGGAACCGCCCACGAACTCGAAATCACACGTACAACGACTCTCAAGAAGAGACCCAGCTCCAATTCTCGGCCAACAATTAAGTCGTTAATAAGCTCGGCGATTCCAATAACCGTCGGACAACTGCGACTATGCAGTAACTCATCGATTAAGCTGATCATACTGCTGATTCTGGTCCGGGTCGTCACATTTCATCACCACACGCCATAACCTAAGTGAAGTTATGGGCACGAGGTTGTGGGCGGAGTTTACTAAGGACTTGAGATTATATACTATCTCAAAAATTTGGCTGATTGTTGGATATGGTGAGTGGGTTTATGATTGGTGCCGGGTTTCGGATCTAAGCAATAGAACACCATTGGAGTATATACCGTAACTGGTTAGCCTCGGGGTGTCTCTAGGAACAACATTGGAGTATATACTCTTACGAGTGAGCCTCGGGTTGTTCTAATTATTAGTCATTACCTCTCGCGTTATCTCTATTCCTACTTGCCATTTCTAAACGTAACTAAGCTGAATTAGCGAGAGTCAGTATACATTTGAGCACGAGCCGCATGTCCAAGAAATTTACCGAAAGATCATTTCGTGTACTCTCTGTAAATCATAAGTGCATATGAATACGGATAAATACAAAACTCAGTAAATACGACATAATCCTTTAAATAGATGGTATATCGGATTAAGCATGCTTAGACCTCTTGGAATCAGACTTCATCTTCGGATGAACGAGACCCATTGCACAGTCGAGAGCCTCTGCACCACGTACCATCGGGGCCAAAGGAAATAAATAAAACTTAGTCCAACTTTTGTGTTTGTTTGTGCATTAAAAATTGTAAAGGACTAACAAACGTTACATTTAGCTTGCATAGCCTCTCTTAGGCTTTATGATACTCGGATTTCACTACCGAGTACCCTAACCTAAGTGAAGTTAGGGGCATAAGACCGAAAAAGAGGTCATTCTTTGCATTCATATTTTAAGCACGTAACTCGTGTGTTTTCTGCAGGTTCTAACGTTTTCTCTTATCCATTCACTCCATCTTTCACGTAGGATTGTTGTTTGATGCATTTTTCTGAAAAAAATGTGTGGTGCATAAATTCAATGTGAATTATTGTTTGCTTGTATTTGAACCTTGTTTATATATGTTCTAACTAAATTCTTAGGTTTAGCATTATATAGTGTTAATTTGCAGAAAACGTGTGTTTTAAGTTTATTACGTTCATGTGCATAGCCCCTAAAATTGATTAAATCATTTGCATTACATAGTAAATTACATTTAGTGTCTTAACTATTATAAATTTTGTGTGTTTTAGTAGTTTTTAAGTATTTGTGAGTGTTTATAGTTTGCTTTGATAGTTTTACTATTTTATTTGTTATCGCTTTGTTTTCTAAATATGCCTTACGATTTTTGTTAGTATTCCTATATTCATCTCATATTCTTTGTTGATACTAACACTTGGTCTTTGGTGGATGCTCAGGCTAATGAATGTCCGATCGGAATCCTGGACCATCTAGAACAAAGTTTGAGGAAATCGCAGAGAGAATAGCGAGACTTAAAGCTCAAACAGACATCCTGGATTATCCCATCATCGAGGAAGTTTCCGAGTCTTCACATTCATCAACCGACCATAGTTTAGCCTCATCAACCGACCATACTTCAGAACAGGAAGCACAAGACGTCAACATGGCCAATGCAGGACAGTCTCTTCGCCAGCGTACCTGCTCTACCGAATGGAGCAGCGGGCCTTCGAGCATTTCTTTTCCACTACCGGAGGAAAACATGAAGGAAGTCGAGCTGTGATATACGCATTTTATGCTCGTTTCTTAACGCATTTCCCTTTACGTTTAGCTATGTTATTATCTTAGTTTTATGTTTTCCTTATTTAAATTGTTATTTTGAAGTTCATTACGGTGGAGATTAATATCGACGCAATTCGGAGGAATTTCGGCGATTTTGCGATTTTTGCGATTTTGGACCTCCGAAAATGGGCCGGGCCACAAAGCAAATTGTGGGCCGAATTCTCAACTCTTGTTTCGGCCCATTATCAAGCCCAAACCCAAACAATTCGGCAAGGAAGCCTTTTGGTGAAAAGGAAAAGTCTTGTTTTGAAAGGGCAAGTCAACATTATCAAGCTAATGATCACAAATGGTGACTACACATGGTGATTCATGCTTAGGGTTCCCAAATGGTGACTACACAAGGTGACTAAGGCTTGCATTAATTGAAAAGATGACTTGCCACGGTGACTACACATGGTGATTCATGCTTAGGGTTCACAAATGGTGACTAAGTGTGTGACTAAGGGTGTGACTTGCCTTAATGATCATTACATGCATTAAATGGAGGGAGGAAAGGTGGAAGAGAGAAGGCAAGCATTCCTTGCCTATAAAAGGGGAGGAGGCCGAACCATTCAAGGATCATCTCTCATTTTACAAGCCAAAGCTCTACACAAATACTCTTCCACCATAAACACTCCAAAGTTCATTACAAAGCCGAAGCACATCCTTTACCATTCCAAGCCGAAGCAAGCAAGGTTACTCCTTCCAAGCCGAAGCTATCAAGCCTCCTCCATCCAACACAATACGCTAAGTCCCTTGTGAAGGAAGTCCATCTCCACCGTAGTTCATCAAGCACTCAAGACAAAAAGTGTAACCATGATCTTCACTCTCATTTCTTTAGCTTTGTATTTGAATCTTTTGATGTATTGGAATAACAAGTTTAGAAAGTTTAGATTTGTGTATCAAATGAATAACAAGTTTAGATTTGTGTTTCATGTGCCTAAACCGATTTGTAATATGCATGTGTTTATGATTTATAGCTTTTTATGCATGTTTGATACAATCTTAAAGCTTCGAATGCATGTATTAGAAAATACGCTAAGTCCCTCTCTTTTGCATGTTTCGATGATCGTATGTTGTTTAGGATGTTTATACGCTAAGTTGCATTCCTACACAATTATCAAGCATGTGTACTTAGTTATAAGTTATGAATTTCGCAACTTACACAAAGGTTTGATGCATGAAAAGGGTAGGTTAATAAGATGAGTTGATCACATGTAATTAATAGTGTAACTTCTTATTTTTAGCAAGCATAATTAGACTTTAAGTTTCTTGATTGTTGAAACTTGTCTATGAGTAAAACATGTTAGATGCCTAAGAGTTTTAGTTGTGTTTGCATGTTATGTACTTTAAATTCGTAGATTAAATAACCAACTTCCAATCCCCCCAAATATTTACATTTCCGCATAATAACGAAACCATGCATGCGCCCTTAATTCCCCGGATAAAGAACGATCCCTACTCGCCAATATTATAAATGACAAAAGAAGGGTTTAAATTGCAATGCGCGTAATCGGTGTTTTTAAGGTCTACTTTGTGTTATCGTAAATGCATGTTTTGCGCGTATCAATTTTTGGCGCCGTTGCCGGGGAATTAGAATGTTTTTGTATGTTTCGTTGTACATTTGTGATTAAAAGCATGTCTAAATTTTCGAAGTACATACTTGTTCATTCTTGTTTATACTTAAAGAAATTTTCATACATGTTTACAATGCCTACTTTTACTTAGCCGAATTTATTCATACTTAGTTTATTTTACACTTGCATAATTTATTTCCATGTTAAAGGATAGTCTTTGATTTAATTTGAGTACTAGTACTTAGTTATTAAATAAATCTCTATGGAATAGGTGGTGCCTCTTTTGTTTGTCTATCTCCTTAACCCTTCGTGATGTGTGGATTTCATCACCACACGCCATAACCTAAGTGAAGTTATGGGCACGAGGTTGTGGGCGGAGTTTACAAACACTTGAGATTGTATACTATCTTGTGAGTTCGAGTAAGAGTTGGTTATGATGTCTAGAAGGGTTATGATTGGTGACGGGTTTTGAACTAAGAAAACAGAACACCAATGGAGTACATACTCTTACGAGTAAGCCTCGGGCTGTTTCTAAGAACAACATTGGAGTATATACTCTTACGAGTTAGCCTCAGGTTGTTCCCAGAAATTAGTTCTCACCTCTCGCGTTACATCTATCCCAACTGGTCATTTCCAACAATTACGAGGATTAACGATAGTTGGTATACATTTTCGCGCGGGCCGCACGGACAAGAGATTTATTCAATAACTAAGTCGTGTATTCCTTTTAAATCATAGGCGCAATCAAAACGTAGACGTACTTAAATTGATTTACATTGAGCACGAGTATTGGTTATAAGGTTTCGTTCTTTGGAATAGGTGGTGCCTCTTTTTCTGGTTTATCTCCTTAACCCTTCGTGATGTGTGGATTTCATCACCACACGCCATAACCTAAGTGAAGTTATGGGCACGAGGTTGTGGGCGGAGTTTACTAAGAACTTGAGATTATATACTATCTCACAAATTTGGCTGATTGTTGGATATGGTGAATGGGTTTATGATTGGTGCCGGGTTTCGGATCTAAGCAATAGAACACCATTGGAGTATATACCGTAACTGGTTAGCCTCGGGGTGTCTCTAGGAACAACATTGGAGTATATACTCTTACGAGTAAGCCTCGGGTTGTTCTAAATATTAGTCCTTACCTCTCGCGTTATCTCTATTCCTACTAACCATTTCTAAACGTAACTAAGCTGAATTGTAGTCGGTATATATTTTCGCGCGGGCCGCACGTCCAAGAAATTTACCGAATGATCATTTCGCGTACTCTCTGTAAATCATAAGTGCATATGAATACGGTTAAATACGAACTAAATAAATACGACATAATCCTTTAAATAGATGGTATATCGGATTAAGCATGCTTAGACCTCTCGGAATCAGACTTCATCTTCGGATGAACGAGACCCATTGCACAGTTGAGAGCCTCTGCACCACGTACCATCGGGGCCAAAGGAAATAAATAAAACTTAGTCAAATTTTTGTGTTTGTTTGTGCATTAAAAACTGTAAAGGACTAACAAACGTTACTTAGCTTGCATAACCTCTTTTTAGGCTTTATGATACTCGGATTTCACTACCGAGTACCCTAACCTAAGTGAAGTTAGGGACATAAGATCGAAGAAGAGGTCATTCTTTGCATTCATTTTTTTTAGCACGTAACTCGTGTGTTTTCTGCAGGTTCTAACGTTTTCTCTTATGCATGCACTTCATCTTTCACGTAGGATTGTTGTTTCATGCATTTTATTGAAAAAAAATGTGTGTGGTGCATAAATTCAAAGTGAATTATTGTTTGCTTGTATTTGAACCTTGTTTATATGTGTTCTAACTAAATTCTTAGGTTTAGCATTATATAGTGTTAATTTGCAGAAAACGTATGTTTTAAGTTTATTACATTCTTTTGCATAGCCCTAAAATTGATTAATTCAATTGCATTACTTAGTACAATACATATAGTGTCTTAACTATTATAAATTTTGTGTATTAGTAGTTTTTAAATATTTGTGTGTATTTATAGTATGTTTTGATAGTTTTACTATTTTATTTGTTATCCCTTTGTTTTCTAAATATGTCTTACAATTTTGGTTAGTATTCTTATATTCATCACAAATTATTTGTTGATACTAACACTTGGTCTTTGGTGGATGTCAGGCTAATGAATGTCCGATCAGAATCCTGGACCATCTAGAACAAACTTTGAGGAGATCGCAGAGAGAATAGCGAGACTTAAAGCTCAAACTGACATCCTGGATCATCCCATCATCGAGGAAGGTTCCGAGTCTTCACATTCATCAACCGACCACAATTCAGAAGCAGAAGCACAACAAGTCAACATGGCCAATGCAGGACAATCTCTTCGCCAGCGCACCTGCTCAACCGAATGGAGCAGCGGGCCTTCGAGCATTGCTTTTCCACAACCGGAGGAAAACATGAAGGATATCGAGCTAAAGAGTGGCTTCCTCCACCGACTACCCATTTTCCACGGACTTTCCAATGAAGATCCGAACAAGCATCTCAAACAATTCCAATTTGTTTGCAACAGCATGAAGCCATCTGATGCTGATACGGAGCTCTTCAAGCTGAAGGCATTCCCATTCACCCTAGTCGACAGGGCCGAGTCTTGGCTAATGGAACTACCGCCGAACCATATTACCTCATGGAAGCAACTTGCGGATATGTTCCTAGCGAAGTACTTCCCGGCCTCAAAGATCACCGTCTTGAGAAAGCAAATCACTGGCATCACACAGAAACCGGACGAGACCTTCGGCCAATACTACGACCGATTCAAGGTTTTATGTGCCACTTGCCCATCACATGGATTTTCCGAGACCAATCTCATGAATTACTTTTACGATGGTCTCAAGCCGATCGATAGGGAATTGCTGGATGCAGCAGCCACCGGTGCATTCATGGACTTAACCGAAACCGAAGCTAGAGCTCTTCTAGAGAATCGGGCCAATAATGATGCACAATATGGAATGTCCAACAGACGAGCAGTCGGTGAAGCGAGTTCTACAACCGACGCGGACGAAAAGTACGACAAACTAGCTCATATGCTAGAGAAGGTTTTAGAACTCGAGACGACAAGAGCGAAGGCAACTCAACGGCCTGTTTGTGGCATATGTCAAACACAAGGTCACCACAACGACCAGTGCCCTCAAGTGCCGGAACAAGCAAGCGAGCCGGAGCACGCTAACGCCATCGGCGGATATCAGGGAGGACAACGGTATAACAATTATAACAACTATGTCAACCGTGATCATCCGGGTTTTAGATGGAGCAGCAACGAGGGAACTTTGAACCCTCCAGCACCTCAACAAAGCTACCAACGCCCTCCATTTCAACCAAGGCCACCGATGCAGCAGGGTTCGTCTTCGCAATCCTTCACCAACCCGGATTACGACAAGATGTTGTCGCAACTTTCGGCCTCAACTCAAGTTCTCCTCGAAGGACAATCGAAGACAAAGGAGACACTTGACTCACATGGCCGCGACATCACCGAAGTGAAGAAGCAGCTTGGCCAGCTTGTTGATTTCATGGGCCAAATCAAGGAAACCGGTCGGCTTCCACCTCAAACCACTCCTAATCAAAGAAACGTGAATGCTATAGTCACAAGGAGTGGGAAGATACTTGAGGAACCAAAGACCAAGCGATCTCATCTTGATGAAGTCACCATCGAGGACATCACCAACGAAGAAGAAGATGAGATCGATCCGGCAATTCAAGAGGCCGAGAAAAAGAAGGTGACGCCTACTGTCACCAAGGCACAATCACCTCCACAACCTACCCCAATCAAAGGTAAAAGCCCTATTCCTTCAAATACGGTGATTACTAATTCTCCGTTTGCTGTTGCACCTTTCCCAAGCAGATTAGCAAAATCAAAGAAGAAGGATGCCCAATATGAAGATATCCTGGACATCTTCCGAAAGGTGCAAGTGAATTTGCCCTTGATCGAGTGCATAAAGCAAGTGCCTATATACGCCAAGTTTCTGAAAGAATTATGCACTCAGAGGAGGCAAACTCGAGAGAAGGAGGTCGTGAAGGTGAACGCAACCGTTTCGGCGGTTTTGCAGCGTCGGCTACCCCCAAAACTGAAGGACCCAGGGAGCTTTGCAGTTCCCTGTGTAATCGGTGACAACCGCTTCGAAGATGTAATGCTTGATCTCGGAGCCTCCATCAACGTCATGCCTTACTATCTTTTCGAATCGATGGAGCTTGGAGATCTCAAGCAAGATGGTGTTGTCATCCAGTTAGCCGATCGCACACACAAGTATCCGAGGGGATACGTAGAAGACGTTCTCGTACAAGTCAACAACTTGATATTCCCAGCCGATTTCTACATAGTTGACATGGAAGAGAGTCCACTGAACACCACGCCATTGCTGCTTGGACGACCTTTCATGCGGACTGCGAGGACGAAGATTGATGTTTTCCAAGGCACTTTCTCCATGGATATTGATGGAGAAAGAATCGAGTTCAACATCCTGGACGGGATGAAGTTTCCAATGTCGAGCGTAGCTGCCATTTCGACATACGATCCTGTGGATACCTTAGCACAAGGTTACCTCGACACCATCAACGAGGATGAACTCGACATGGCCATTCAACTTGGACATGACGGCCTTCTCGAGGCCTTACTAGAGCTTGAACCTCGAATCCAAGACATGGCCATGGCCCTAAATGCCGCACCACGGAAAGTAAGCTTTTCTCCTCCTATACCAATTACTTTTGGTACTAATAAAATGGTTCCTTCCATTGTAGAAGCTCCCGTTTTAGAACTCAAGCTACTACCGGACCATCTGAAGTATGCATACTTGGGCGAGAATGAAACTTTACCGGTCATTATTTCGTCCGCGCTAGAAAAGGAACAGGAGGAGAAGCTCGTGAGTGTGCTCAAGAGGTACAAACCCGCAATAGGCTGGACACTCGCGGACATCAAGGGAATAAATCCAGCAACCTGTGTGCATAGGATTTTCCTTGAAGAAGGCACCAAGCCTACGCGGGAAGCACAACGTCGGCTCCACCCTCCGATGATGGAGGTGGTAAAAAAGGAGGTAATTAAACTCATGGACTGTGGAGTTATTTACCCTATTTCTGATAGCCGTTGGGTTTCCCCAGTGCAGGTAGTACCCAAGAAATCGGGAATAACCGTCGTCGAGAATCTGGAAAATGAGCTTGTGCCACAACGGACGATCACTGGACACCGAGTGTGCATTGATTACCGGAAGCTCAACGCCGCGACCCGCAAGGATCATTTTCCCTTACCATTCATCGACCAAATGCTGGAAAGATTAGCCGGCCATGCATTTTATTGTTTTCTCGACGGATACTCCGGCTACAACCAAATTAGCATTGCGGAGGAGGATCAAGAAAAGACAACGTTCACGTGCCCGTTCGGAACGTTTGCATATCGCCGCATGCCATTTGGACTGTGTAACGCACCAGGTACATTTCAACGTTGCATGCTCTCAATTTTCTCCGAGTACATTGAAAACATTATTGAAGTATTCATGGACGACTTTAGTGTATTCGGGAATGATTTTGATGCATGCTTAAACAATCTAGAAACTATTTTAAAAAGATGCGTTGAAACGAACTTGGTGCTTAATTGGGAGAAGTGCCATTTCATGGTTACGCAAGGGATAGTGTTAGGTCATATTATCTCTGAAAAAGGGTTAGAAGTAGATAAATCTAAAGTAGATCTTGTGCGTCACTTACCCTCTCCAACTTCGGTTAGAGAGATTCGTTCATTTCTTGGACACGCAGGATTTTATCGTAGGTTTATCAAGGACTTTTCCCACATCTCTCGCCCCTTGTGTAAACTGCTGCAAAAGGAGACCCCGTTCGTCTTTGATGAAGAATGCAACGCTGCCTTCAACAAGTTAAAGGAGCTTCTTACGAGCGCTCCTATTTTGTGCAGCCCTGATTGGTCTCTGCCATTTGAACTCATGTGCGACGCCTCGGATTATGCCGTAGGAGCCGTCTTGGGTCAGCGGAAGGACAAGAAGCCTTGCGTAATCTATTACGCCTCTCGGACGCTTGATGAAGCGCAAAGAAATTATACTACCACCGAGAAGGAGTTTCTTGCCGTGGTTTTTGCTTTAGATAAATTTCGATCTTATTTACTTCAAACTAAAGTAACTGTGTTTACCGACCATGCAGCTTTGAAGTATCTAATGCTCAAGAAGGACGCAAAACCACGGCTTATCAGATGGATACTTCTACTCCAAGAATTCAACATAGAAATCAAGGATAAGAAGGGAGTAGAAAACGTCGTCGCTGACCACCTATCACGTTTGATAGGTGACCATGAGCCTGTCGAGATTGAAGAAACTTTTCCGGATGAAAAACTCTTCGGAATTGAGGTAACTACTTCGGAAACTCCTTGGTATGCAGATATCGTAAATTACTTAGTTACCGGTGAGTTTCCGTCTACCATGCATAAATTTCAACGTGACAAACTTAAGCATAATGCTAGAACCTTTATCTGGGATGAGCCTTATTTATGGAAACAATGCTCCGATTTAGTAATTAGGAGATGTATCCCGGATAGTGAGTTTAAGCCCATTCTAGACTTTTGTCACAATGAAGCATGTGGGGGACACTTTGGTTCTAGGAGGACAGCCCTTAAAATTTTAGATTGCGGTTTCTTTTGGCCTAGTTTATTTCGCGATGCTCATGCATATTGCGCTACATGTGATAAGTGCCAGAGATTCGGTAATTTAGGCCCTAGAGATCAAATGCCACAACACTACATATTTAATGTTGAAATTTTTGATGTGTGGGGTATTGATTTTATGGGACCATTTCCTCCTTCCAATGGTTTTACTTACATTTTACTCGCAGTAGATTATGTTTCTAAATGGGTGGAGGCAAAGGCCACCCGTACTAATGATTCGCGAGTTGTTGCAGATTTCCTACGAACTAACATTTTCAGTAGATTTGGAATGCCACGCGTTTTAATCAGCGATGGAGGAAGTCACTTTTGCAACCGCACGGTGGAAGCACTCATGAGGAAGTATGGCGTAAAACACAAGGTTTCCACACCATACCACCCTCAAACCAATGGAATGGCTGAAGTTTCCAACCGTGAGATCAAGAAGATATTGGAGCGAACCGTCCGCCCCAACCGGAAAGATTGGAGTCAATGCTTAGACGATGCATTGTGGGCTTACAGGACTGCCTACAAGACCCCCATCGGTATGTCCCCTTTCCGATTAATTTATGGGAAGGCGTGCCATCTTCCGGTTGAACTAGAGCACAAGGCATGGTGGGCCGTGAAGAAATTCAACATCGATCGAGATGCCGCAGGCTTGCATCGGAAGCTTCAACTTTGTGAACTTGAAGAAATCAGAAATGATGCTTTCGACAATGCGTGGATCTACAAAGAGAAGACGAAAAAGATCCACGATCAGATGATTCGCGGGAAGAGTTTTGAACCGGGGCAGAAAGTATTGCTTTTCAATTCAAGACTTAAGCTCTTTCCGGGAAAGCTTCGCTCTCGATGGATGGGGCCATTCGTAGTTTCTCAAGTTCTACCTCATGGAGCAGTTCTCATTCGATCTATCGACAAAGGTAGTGAGTTCAAAGTAAATGGCCATCGCTTGAAGCCCTATTTTGAGGCATTTGCGGAGCACACCGTGGAGGAGATGCAACTCCAAGAACCGGCCATTTCAAAACCAAACTGATGCATCACGTCCAAAGCTAACGACGTAAAACGAGCGCTTGTTGGGAGGCAACCCAATAGGGAGACAACAGATTTGTTTTCTTCTCCCCTTTTACTTAATTTAATGGCTTTTTGCGTATTAGATTAAAATTTTCGTAGATCCTACACTCCATGTTTAAATTCTATGTTTTCTTTAAGTACATTGAGGGCAATGTAGAGTTTAAGTATGGGGGAAGGGTTTACAATTTAATTGTGTCTAAATTAGTGTTTTTCAGAGTCTTTAGGATGCCCTTAACTAGTCAATGATGAAATTGGATCAATACGAACACATATGGCGTATGAATCACATGCATCGAATTCTTGTGCTAATTGAGATATTCTTTATGTTTTTAACATGTAGTAGATATACATTGCAAAAACATGGTACAGAAATCGCATGCTTGAATAAGTTTTTAATCATATGAACCCTATGTGAGCTTTTGAGCTATCTATTCTTTATTCGAGTGAATATGCATCCATTTCGTAGCTACTAGCTTATATATGCCTCATTTAATTGCTTGCCATAGATTTTAATGAACTAGAGAATACTAGAACTTACTCATGTCAATTTGCAAAGCTTTTAAGTTGATACATACTTTGATTTCGGAAATGATTAAAGGCATTTAGGATTTTCCACCACATTGCCATATATCCATGTATCCCAATTGTACGCACAAGTTGCGACACCCCTAGATAAACCAATTGAGCCCACGTTAAGCTTTTCTTTCATCACCATATATACCTAAAACACTTACCCTAGTATATAATATCCTTACCTTTGTTCCGGAAACTTGGTGAGAATTTTTCGAAACTAGCACATAAGATTATGGTTTGGTAGGAAAGATTGAAAGAGTTAATGTGAGTAAGGGGAAAGACTTGTCCAAATAAACTTAAAAAGTATGAGATTGCCAAAAAGAAAAGAAAAAATAATATTTGAGAGAATGAAAAGAAAAAAAAATTAGTATCTCTCATGGCAATATGTTGTGTTCTAAAGTAGAAACCAATTGGATTAACGTCCCCCTTATTTGCGGATTTGGAGATTACGATAAATTGAAGGCCCAAAAATAGAACAAAATATGGCCTTTGTCCTGTCCGAAAAGCTCAAAGGGTAGATTAGCTTGAAGTATACATGGTAACATACAAATGGAGATGGAGGACTAATATGGTGCTAGACTAAGTCGTTGGAACGTTTTTATCACCACATATCTAAATTTCGAATGCCTTAGCCTTAACCCCATTACAACCTCACTAAAAGTCCTTTATGATCATTAAAATGAGTAGCTTTCAATTAGTAGAGTAAGTTGCATGAGTAAGCTTATGGTTTTGGTTCATTTGTGCAAGTAATCAAACTTTATTCATGTGGTTTTCATTTCAATTCATATACACTTTAAGTGAACCATTTTCATGAGTGAAAAATATGATGAGTGCATCCTTGTGAGTTGATTAAACCTTTATTCAAAGCATGCACAGCTATAACATAACCATTGTTTTCTCTATGTCTTACTTGTTCATTACATAATTATATCGCAATTATCTCTTGAATTCGTCGAGCATACAAGTTGAATTTCATGTGAGCCATCGCCATATACTTATGAAAATTCTGAGACAAATTTTAGCTAAGGGCTTAGTTGTTCTTTCTTTTGTTTTAAATTCTTAGAGAGTCTTAGTTTAACTTAGTGTTTGCTAAGGGACTAGCAAAGTCTAAGTGTGGGGAAATTTGATATACGCATTTTATGCTCGTTTCTTAACGCATTTCCCTTTACGTTTAGCTATGTTATTATCTTAGTTTTATGTTTTCCTTATTTAAATTGTTATTTTGAAGTTCATTACGGTGGAGATTAATATCGACGCAATTCGGAGGAATTTCGGCGATTTTGCGATTTTTGCGATTTTGGACCTCCGAAAATGGGCCGGGCCACAAAGCAAATTGTGGGCCGAATTCTCAACTCTTGTTTCGGCCCATTATCAAGCCCAAACCCAAACAATTCGGCAAGGAAGCCTTTTGGTGAAAAGGAAAAGTCTTGTTTTGAAAGGGCAAGTCAACATTATCAAGCTAATGATCACAAATGGTGACTACACATGGTGATTCATGCTTAGGGTTCCCAAATGGTGACTACACAAGGTGACTAAGGCTTGCATTAATTGAAAAGATGACTTGCCATGGTGACTACACATGGTGATTCATGCTTAGGGTTCACAAATGGTGACTAAGTGTGTGACTAAGGGTGTGACTTGCCTTAATGATCATTACATGCATTAAATGGAGGGAGGAAAGGTGGAAGAGAGAAGGCAAGCATTCCTTGCCTATAAAAGGGGAGGAGGCCGAACCATTCAAGCATCATCTCTCATTTTACAAGCCAAAGCTCTACACAAATACTCTTCCACCATAAACACTCCAAAGTTCATTACAAAGCCGAAGCACATCCTTTACCATTCCAAGCCGAAGCAAGCAAGGTTACTCCTTCCAAGCCGAAGCTATCAAGCCTCCTCCATCCAACACAATACGCTAAGTCCCTTGTGAAGGAAGTCCATCTCCACCGTAGTTCATCAAGCACTCAAGACAAAAAGTGTAACCATGATCTTCACTCTCATTTCTTTAGCTTTGTATTTGAATCTTTTGATGTATTGGAATAACAAGTTTAGAAAGTTTAGATTTGTGTATCAAATGAATAACAAGTTTAGATTTGTGTTTCATGTGCCTAAACCGATTTGTAATATGCATGTGTTTATGATTTATAGCTTTTTATGCATGTTTGATACAATCTTAAAGCTTCGAATGCATGTATTAGAAAATACGCTAAGTCCCTCTCTTTTGCATGTTTCGATGATCGTATGTTGTTTAGGATGTTTATACGCTAAGTTGCATTCCTACACAATTATCAAGCATGTGTACTTAGTTATAAGTTATGAATTTCGCAACTTACACAAAGGTTTGATGCATGAAAAGGGTAGGTTAATAAGATGAGTTGATCACATGTAATTAATAGTGTAACTTCTTATTTTTAGCAAGCATAATTAGACTTTAAGTTTCTTGATTGTTGAAACTTGTCTATGAGTAAAACATGTTAGATGCCTAAGAGTTTTAGTTGTGTTTGCATGTTATGTACTTTAAATTCGTAGATTAAATAACCAACTTCCAATCCCCCCAAATATTTACATTTCCGCATAATAACGAAACCATGCATGCGCCCTTAATTCCCCGGATAAAGAACGATCCCTACTCGCCAATATTATAAATGACAAAAGAAGGGTTTAAATTGCAATGCGCGTAATCGGTGTTTTTAAGGTCTACTTTGTGTTATCGTAAATGCATGTTTTGCGCGTATCAAGCTGAAGAGTGGTTTCCTCCACAGACTACCCATTTTTCACGGACTTTCCAATGAAGATCCGAACAAGCATCTCAAACAATTCCAATTTGTTTGTAACAGCATAAAGCCATCCGATGCTGATACGGAGCTCTTCAAGCTGAAGGCATTCCCATTCACCCTAACCGACAGGGCCGAGTCTTGGCTTATGGAACTACCGCCGAACCATATTACCTCATGGAAGCAACTTGCGGATATGTTCCTAGCGAAGTACTTCCCGGCCTCAAAGATCACCGTCTTGAGGAAGCAAATCACTGGCATTACACAGAAAGCGGACGAGACCTTCGGCCAATATTACGACCGATTCAAGGTTTTGTGTGCCACTTGCCCATCGCATGGATTTTCTGAGACCAACCTCATGAATTACTTTTACGATGGTCTCAAGCCGATCGATAGGGAATTACTAGATGCAGCAGCTACCGGTGCATTCATGGACTTAACCGAGACCGAAGCTAGAGCTCTTCTAGAGAATCGGGCGAATAATGATGCACAATATGGAATGTCCAACAGACGAGCAGTCGGTGAAGCGAGTTCTACAACCGACGCAGACGAAAAATACGACAAACTAGCTCATATGCTAGAGAAGGTTTTAGAACTGGAGACGACAAGAGCAAAGGCAACTCAACGGCCTGTTTGTGGCATATGTCAAACACAAGGTCACCACAATGACCAGTGCCCTCAAGTGCCGGAACAAGCAAGCGAGCCGGAGCAAGCTAACGCCATCGGCGGATATCAAGGAGGCCAACGGTACAACAACTACAACAACTATGTCAACCGTGATCATCCGGGTTTTAGATGGAGCAGCAACGAGGGAACTTTGAACCCTCCAGCACCTCAACAAAGCTACCAACGCCCTCCATTTCAACCAAGGCCACCGATGCAGCATGGTTCGTCTTCGCAATCCTTCACCAATCCGGATTACGACAAGATGTTGTCGCAACTTTCGGCCTCCACTCAAGTTCTCCTCGACGGACAATCGAAGACAAAGGAGACACTTGACTCACATGGCCGCGACATCACCGAAGTGAAGAAGCAGCTTGGCCAACTTGTTGATTTCATGGGCCAAATCAAGGAAACCGGTCGGCTTCCACCTCAAACCACTCCAAATCAAAGAAACGTGAATGCTATAGTCACAAGGAGTGGGAAGATACTTGAGGAACCAAAGACCAAGCGATCTCATCTTGATGAAGTCACCATTGAGGACATCACCAACGAAGAAGAAGATGAGATCGATCCGGCTACTCAAGAGGCCGAAAAACAGAAGGTGACGCCTAATGTCACCAAGGCACAATCACCTCCACAACCTACCCCAATCAAAGGTAAGAACCATATTCCTTCAAATACGGTTATTACTAATTCTCCGTTTGCTGTTGCACCTTTCCCTAGCAGATTATCAAAATCGAAGAAGAAGGACGCCCAATATGAAGATATGTTGGACATCTTCCGAAAGGTGCAAGTGAATTTGCCCTTGATCGAGTGCATAAAACAGGTGCCGATATACGCAAAGTTTCTGAAAGAATTATGCACACAGAGGAGGCAAACTCGAGAGAAGGAGGTTGTGAAGGTGAACGCAACCGTTTCGGCGGTTTTGCAGCGTCGGCTACCCCCAAAACTGAAGGACCCAGGGAGCTTTGATACGCGCAAAACATGCATTTACGATAACACAAAGTAGACCTTAAAAACACCGATTACGCGCATTGCAATTTAAACCCTTCTTTTGTCATTTATAATATTGGCGAGTAGGGATCGTTCTTTATCCGGGGAATTAAGGGCGCATGCATGGTTTCGTTATTATGCGGAAATGTAAATATTTGGGGGGATTGGAAGTTGGTTATTTAATCTACGAATTTAAAGTACATAACATGCAAACACAACTAAAACTCTTAGGCATCTAACATGTTTTACTCATAGACAAGTTTCAACAATCAAGAAACTTAAAGTCTAATTATGCTTGCTAAAAATAAGAAGTTACACTATTAATTACATGTGATCAACTCATCTTATTAACCTACCCTTTTCATGCATCAAACCTTTGTGTAAGTTGCGAAATTCATAACTTATAACTAAGTACACATGCTTGATAATTGTGTAGGAATGCAACTTAGCGTATAAACATCCTAAACAACATACGATCATCGAAACATGCAAAAGAGAGGGACTTAGCGTATTTTCTAATACATGCATTCGAAGCTTTAAGATTGTATCAAACATGCATAAAAAGCTATAAATCATAAACACATGCATATTACAAATCGGTTTAGGCACATGAAACACAAATCTAAACTTGTTATTCATTTGATACACAAATCTAAACTTTCTAAACTTGTTATTCCAATACATCAAAAGATTCAAATACAAAGCTAAAGAAATGAGAGTGAAGATCATGGTTACACTTTTTGTCTTGAGTGCTTGATGAACTACGGTGGAGATGGACTTCCTTCACAAGGGACTTAGCGTATTGTGTTGGATGGAGGAGGCTTGATAGCTTCGGCTTGGAAGGAGTAACCTTGCTTGCTTCGGCTTGGAATGGTAAAGGATGTGCTTCGGCTTTGTAATGAACTTTGGAGTGTTTATGGTGGAAGAGTATTTGTGTAGAGCTTTGGCTTGTAAAATGAGAGATGATCCTTGAATGGTTCGGCCTCCTCCCCTTTTATAGGCAAGGAATGCTTGCCTTCTCTCTTCCACCTTTCCTCCCTCCATTTAATGCATGTAATGATCATTAAGGCAAGTCACACCCTTAGTCACACACTTAGTCACCATTTGTGAACCCTAAGCATGAATCACCATGTGTAGTCACCATGGCAAGTCATCTTTTCAATTAATGCAAGCCTTAGTCACCTTGTGTAGTCACCATTTGGGAACCCTAAGCATGAATCACCATGTGTAGTCACCATTTGTGATCATTAGCTTGATAATGTTGACTTGCCCTTTCAAAACAAGACTTTTCCTTTTCACCAAAAGGCTTCCTTGCCGAATTGTTTGGGTTTGGGCTTGATAATGGGCCGAAACAAGAGTTGAGAATTCGGCCCACAATTTGCTTTGTGGCCCGGCCCATTTTCGGAGGTCCAAAATCGCAAAAATCGCAAAATCGCCGAAATTCCTCCGAATTGCGTCGATATTAATCTCCACCGTAATGAACTTCAAAATAACAATTTAAATAAGGAAAACATAAAACTAAGATAATAACATAGCTAAACGTAAAGGGAAATGCGTTAAGAAACGAGCATAAAATGCGTATATCAAATTCCCCCACACTTAGACTTTGCTAGTCCCTTAGCAAACACTAAGTTAAACTAAGACTCTCTAAGAATTTAAAACAAAAGAAAGAACAACTAAGCCCTTAGCTAAAATTTGTCTCAGAATTTTCATAAGTATATGGCGATGGCTCACATGAAATTCAACTTGTATGCTCGACGAATTCAAGAGATAATTGCGATATAATTATGTAATGAACAAGTAAGACATAGAGAAAACAATGGTTATGTTATAGCTGTGCATGCTTTGAATAAAGGTTTAATCAACTCACAAGGATGCACTCATCATATTTTTCACTCATGAAAATGGTTCACTTAAAGTGTATATGAATTGAAATGAAAACCACATGAATAAAGTTTGATTACTTGCACAAATGAACCAAAACCATAAGCTTACTCATGCAACTTACTCTACTAATTGAAAGCTACTCATTTTAATGATCATAAAGGACTTTTAGTGAGGTTGTAATGGGGTTAAGGCTAAGGCATTCGAAATTTAGATATGTGGTGATAAAAACGTTCCAACGACTTAGTCTAGCACCATATTAGTCCTCCATCTCCATTTGTATGTTACCATGTATACTTCAAGCTAATCTACCCTTTGAGCTTTTCGGACAGGACAAAGGCCATATTTTGTTCTATTTTTGGGCCTTCAATTTATCGTAATCTCCAAATCCGCAAATAAGGGGGACGTTAATCCAATTGGTTTCTACTTTAGAACACAACATATTGCCATGAGAGATACTAATTTTTTTTTCTTTTCATTCTCTCAAATATTATTTTTTCTTTTCTTTTTGGCAATCTCATACTTTTTAAGTTTATTTGGACAAGTCTTTCCCCTTACTCACATTAACTCTTTCAATCTTTCCTACCAAACCATAATCTTATGTGCTAGTTTCGAAAAATTCTCACCAAGTTTCCGGAACAAAGGTAAGGATATTCTATACTAGGGTAAGTGTTTTAGGTATATATGGTGATGAAAGAAAAGCTTAACGTGGGCTCAATTGGTTTATCTAGGGGTGTCGCAACTTGTGCGTACAATTGGGATACATGGATATATGGCAATGTGGTGGAAAATCCTAAATGCCTTTAATCATTTCCGAAATCAAAGTATGTATCAACTTAAAAGCTTTGCAAATTGACATGAGTAAGTTCTAGTATTCTCTAGTTCATTAAAATCTATGGCAAGCAATTAAATGAGGCATATATAAGCTAGTAGCTACGAAATGGATGCATATTCACTCGAATAAAGAATAGATAGCTCAAAAGCTCACATAGGGTTCATATGATTAAAAACTTATTCAAGCATGCGATTTCTGTACCATGTTTTTGCAATTCATATCTACTACATGTTAAAAACATATAGAATATCTCAATTAGCACAAGAATTCGATGCATGTGATTCATACGCCATATGTGTTCGTATCGGTCCATTTTTCATCATCGGCTAGTTAAGGGCATCCTAAAGACTTTGAAAAACACTAATTTAGACACAATTAAATTGTAAACCCTTCCCCCACACTTAAACTCTACATTGCCCTCAATGTACTAAAGTAGAAGTATAGAATTAAACATGGAGTATAGGATCTACGAAAATTCTAATTTAAAATGCAAAAGCCATTAAATTAATTAAAAGGGGAGAAGAAATCAAATCTGTTGTCTCCCTATTGGGTTGCCTCCCAATGAGCGCTCGTTTTACGTCGTTAGCTTTGGACGTGATGCATCATTTTGTTTTTGAAATGGCCGGTTCTTGGAGTTGCATCTCCTCCACGGTGTGTTCCGCAAATGCCTCAAAATAGGGCTTCAAGCGATGGCCATTTACTTTGAACTCACTACCTTTGTCGATAGATCGAATGAGAACTGCTCCATGAGGTAGAACTTGAGAAACTACGAATGGCCCCATCCATCGAGAGCGAAGCTTTCCCGGAAAGAGCTTGAGTCTTGAATTGAAAAGCAATACTTTCTGCCCAGGTTCAAAACTCTTCGCGCGAATCATCTGATCGTGGATCTTTTTCGTCTTCTCTTTGTAAATCCACGCATTGTCGAAAGCATCATTTCTGATTTCTTCTAGTTCACATAGTTGTAGCTTCCGATGCAAGCCTGCGGCATCTCGATCGATGTTGAATTTCTTCACGGCCCACCATGCCTTGTGCTCCAATTCAACCGGAAGATGGCACGTCTTCCCATAAATTAATCGGAAAGGGGACATACCAATGGGGGTCTTGTAGGCAGTCCTGTAAGCCCACAATGCATCGTCTAAGCATTGACTCCAATCTTTCCGGTTTGGGCGGACGGTTCGCTCCAAAATCTTCTTGATTTCACGGTTGGAAACTTCAGCCATTCCATTGGTTTGAGGGTGGTATGGTGTGGAAACCTTGTGTTTTACGCCATAGTTCCTCATGAGTGCTTCCACCGTGCGGTTGCAAAAGTGACTTCCTCCATCGCTGATTAAAACGCGTGGCATTCCAAATCTACTGAAAATGTTAGTTCGTAGGAAATCTGCAACAACTCGCGAATCATTAGTACGGGTGGCCTTTGCCTCCACCCATTTAGAAACATAATCTACTGCGAGTAAGATATAAGTAAAACCATTGGAGGGAGGAAATGGTCCCATAAAATCAATACCCCACACATCAAAAATTTCGACATTAAATATGTAGTGTTGTGGCATTTGATCTCTAGGCCCTAAATTACCGAATCTCTGGCACTTATCACATGCAGCACAATATGCATGAGCATCGCGAAATAAACTAGGCCAAAAGAAACCGCAATCTAAAATCTTAAGGGCTGTCCTCCTAGAACCAAAGTGTCCCCCACATGCTTCATTGTGACAAAAGTCTAGAATGGGCTTAAACTCACTATCCGGGATACATCTCCTAATTACTAAATCGGAGCATTGTTTCCATAAATAAGGCTCATCCCAGATAAAGGTTCTAGCATTATGCTTAAGTTTGTCACGTTGAAATTTATGCATGGTAGACGGAAACTGATACGCGCAACACATGCATTTAACGTTAACACAAAGTAGACCCTAAAAACACCGATTACGCGCATTGCAATTTAAACCCTTCTTTTGTCATTTATAATATTGGCGAGTAGGGATCGTTCTTTATCCGGGGAATTAAGGGCGCATGCATGGTTTCGTTAATAAGCGGAAATGTAAATGTTTGGGGGGATTGGAAGTTGGTTGTTTAATCTACGAAATTAAAGTACATAACATGCAAACACAACTAAAACTCTTAGGCATCTAACATGTTTTACTCATAGACAAGTTTCAACAATCAAGAAACTTAAAGTCTAATTATGCTTGCTAAAAATAAGAAGTTACACTACTAATTACATGTGATCATCTCATCTTATTAGCCTACCCTTTTCATGCATCAAACCTTTTTGTAAGTTACGAAATTCATAACTTCTAACTAAATACACATGCTTAATAATTGAGTAGGAATGCAACTTAGCGTATAAACATCCTAAACAACATACGATCATCGAAACATGCGAAAGAGAGGGACTTAGCGTATTTTCTAACACATGCATTCGAAGCTTTAAGATTGTATCAAACATGCATAAAAGGCTAGAAATCATAAACACATGCATATTACAAATCTGTTTAAACACATAAAACACAAATCTAAACTTGTTCTTCATTTGATACACAAATCTAAACTTGTTATTCCAATACATCAAAAGATTCAAATACAAAGCTAAAGAAATGAAAGTGAAGATCATGGTTACACTTTTTGTCTTGAGTGCTTGATGAACTACGGTGGAGATGGCTTTCCTTCACAAGGGACTTAGCGTATTGTGAGGGATGGAGGATGATAGCTTCGGCTTGGAGGAGGAGATGGATGCTTCGGTTTGGAATGGAGGAGGAGATGCTTCGGCTTGGAATGGAGGAGATGGATGCTTCGGCTTTGTGTGAACCTTCAAGTGTTTAATGGTGGAGGAGTATTTGTGTAGAGCTTTGGCTTAGTAAAATGAGTGATGGGAATGAATGAGGCCGGCCTCCTTGTATTTATAGGGCAAGGATGTTGCTCTTCTCTCTTCCACCTTGCCTTGCTTCATTAAATGCAAGCAATGATCATTAAGGCAAGTCACACCCTTAGTCACACACTTAGTCACCATTTGTGAACCCTAAGCATGAATCACCATGTGTAGTCACCATGGCAAGTCATCTTTTCAATTAATGCAAGCCTTAGTCACCTTGTGTAGTCACCATTTGTGATCATTAGCTTGATAATGTTGACTTGCCCTTTCAAAACAAGACTTTTCCTCTTCACCAAAAGGCTTCCTTGCCGAATTGTTTGGGTTTGGGCTTGATAATGGGCCGAAACAAGAGTTGAGAATTCGGCCCACAATTTGCTTTGTGGCCCGGCCCATTTTCGGAGGTCCAAAATCGCAAAAATCGCAAAATCGCCGAAATTCCTCCGAATTGCGTCGATATTAATCTCCACCGTAATGAACTTCAAAATAACAATTTAAATAAGGAAAACATTAAACTAAGATAATAACATAGCTAAACGTAAAGGGAAATGCGTTAAGAAACGAGCATAAAATGCGTATATCAAATTCCCCCACACTTAGACTTTGCTAGTCCCTTAGCAAACACTAAGTTAAACTAAGACTCTCTAAGAATTTAAAACAAAAGAAAGAACAACTAAGCCCTTAGCTAAAATTTGTCTCAGACTTTGCATAAGTATATGGCGATGGCTCACATGAATTTCAACGTGTATGCTCAACGAATTCAAGAGATAATTGCGATATAATTTATGTAATGAACAAGTAAGACATAGAGAAAACAATGGTTATGTTATAGCTGTGCATGCTTTGAATAAAGGTTTAATCAACTCACAAGGATGCACTCATCATATTTTTTACTCATGAAAATGGTTCACTTAAAGTGTATATGAATTGAAATGAAAACCACATGAATAAAGTTTGATTATTTGCACAAATGAACCAAAACCATAAGCTTACTCATGCAACTTACTCTACTAATTGAAAGCTACTCATTTTAAGGATCATAAAGGACTTTTAGTGAGGTTGTAATGGGGTTAAGGCTAAGGCATTCGAAATTTAGATATGTGGTGATAAAAACGTTCCAACGACTTAGTCTAGCACCATATTCAGTCCTCCATCTCCATTTGAATGTTACCATGTATACTTCAATGCACTAATCTACCCTTTGAGCTTTTCGGACAGGACAAAGGCCATATTTTGTTCTATTTTTGGGCCTTCAATTTATCGTAATCTCCAAATCCGCAAATAAGGGGGACGTTAATCCAAATGGTTTATTCTTAGAACACAACATATTGCCATGAGAGATAATAATTTTTTTTTTTTCTCTTTTCATTCTCTCAAATATTTTTTCTTTTCTTTTTGGCAATTTCATACTTTTTAAGTTATTTGGACAAGTCTTTCCCCTTACTCACATTAACTCTTTCAATCTTTCTTACCAAACCATAATCTTATGTGCTAGTTTCGAAAAATTCTCACCAAGTTTCCGGAACAAAGGTAAGGATATTCTATACTAGGGTAAGTGTTTAGGTATATATGGTGATGAAAGAAAAGCTTAACGTGGGCTCAATTGGTTTATCTAGGGGTGTCGCAACTTGTGCGTACAAAATGGGATACATGGATATTTGGCGAAGTGGTGGAAAATCCTAAATGCCTTTAATCATTTCCGAAATCAAGGTATGTATCAACTTAAAAGCTTTGCAAATTGACATGAGTAAGTTCTAGCATTCTCTAGTTCATTAAAATCTATGGCAAGCAATCAAATGAGGCATATATAAGCTAGTAGCTACGAAATGGATGCATATTCACTCGAATAAAGAACAGATAGCTCAAAAGCTCACATAGGGTTCATATGATTAAAAACTTATTCAAGCATGCGATTTCTGTACCATGTTTTTGCAATTCATATCTACTACATGTTAAAAACATATAGAATATCTCAATTAGCACAAGAATTCGATGCATGTGATTCATACGCCAAATGTGTTCGTATCGGTCTAATTTCATCATTGACTAGTTAAGGGCATCCTAAAGACTCTGAAAAACACTAATTTAGACACAATTAAATTGTAAACCCTTCCCCCACACTTAAACTCTACATTGCCCTCAATGTACTAAAGTAAAAGTATAGAATTAAACATGGAGTATAGGATCTACGAAAATTCTAATTTAAAATGCAAAAGCCATTAAATTAAGTAAAAGGGGAGAAGAAAACAAATCTGTTGTCTCCCTATTGGGTTGCCTCCCAATGAGCGCTCGTTTTACGTCGTTAGCTTTGGACGTGATGTATCATTTTGTTTTTGAAATGGCCGGTTCTTGGAGTTGCATCTCCTCCACTGTGTGCTCCGCAAATGCCTCAAAATAGGGCTTCAAGCGATGGCCATTTACTTTGAACTCACTACCTTTGTCGATAGATCGAATGAGAACTGCTCCATGAGGTAGAACTTGAGAAACTATGAATGGCCCCATCCATCGAGAGCGAAGCTTTCCCGGAAAGAGCTTAAGTCTTGAATTGAAAAGCAATACTTTCTGCCCAGGTTCAAAACTCTTCCCGCGAATCATCTGATCGTGGATCTTTTTCGTCTTCTCTTTGTAAATCCACGCATTGTCGAAAGCATCATTTCTGATTTCTTCTAGTTCACATAGTTGTAGCTTCCGATGCAAGCCTGCGGCATCTCGATCGATGTTGAATTTCTTCACAGCCCACCATGCCTTGTGCTCCAATTCAACCGGAAGATGGCACGTCTTCCCATAAATTAATCGGAAAGGGGACATACCAATGGGGGTCTTGTAGGCAGTCCTGTAAGCCCACAATGCATCGTCTAAGCATTGACTCCAATCTTTCCGGTTTGGGCGGACGGTTCGCTCCAAAATCTTCTTGATTTCACGGTTGGAAACTTCAGCCATTCCATTGGTTTGAGGGTGGTATGGTGTGGAAACCTTGTGTTTTACGCCATACTTCCTCATGAGTGCTTCCACCGTGCGGTTGCAAAAGTGACTTCCACCATCGCTGATTAGAACGCGTGGCATTCCAAATCTACTGAAAATGTTAGTTCGTAGGAAATCTGCAACAACTCGCGAATCATTAGTCCGGGTGGCCTTTGCCTCCACCCATTTAGAAACATAATCTACTGCGAGTAAGATGTAAGTAAAACCATTGGAAGGAGGAAATGGTCCCATAAAATCAATACCCCACACATCAAAAATTTCAACATTAAATATGTAGTGTTGTGGCATTTGATCTTTAGGCCCTAAATTACCGAATCTTTGGCACTTATCACATGTAGCGCAATATGCATGAGCATCGCGAAATAAACTAGGCCAAAAGAAACCGCAATCTAAAATCTTAAGAGCTGTCCTCCTAGAACCAAAGTGTCCCCCACATGCTTCATTGTGACAAAAGTCTAAAATAGGCTTGAATTCACTATCCGGGATACATCTCCTAATGACTAAATCGGAGCATTGTTTCCACAAATAAGGCTCATCCCAGATAAAGGTTCTAGCATTATGCTTAAGTTTGTCACGTTGAAATTTATGCATGGTAGACGGAAACTCACCGGTAACTAAGTAATTTACAATATCGGCATACCAAGGAGTTTCCGAAGTAGTTACCTCAATTCCGAAGAGTTTTTCATCCGGAAAAGTTTCTTCGATCTCGATAGGCTCATGGTCACCTATCAAACGTGATAGGTGGTCAGCGACGACGTTTTCTACTCCCTTCTTATCCTTGATTTCGATGTTGAATTCTTGGAGTAGAAGTATCCATCTGATAAGCCGTGGTTTTGCGTCCTTCTTGAGCATTAGATACTTCAAAGCTGCATGATCGGTAAACACAGTTACTTTAGTTTGAAGTAAATAAGATCGAAATTTATCTAAAGCAAAAACCACGGCAAGAAACTCCTTCTCGGTAGTAGTATAATTTCTTTGCGCTTCATCAAGCGTCCGAGAGGCGTAATAGATTACGCAAGGCTTCTTGTCCTTCCGCTGACCCAAGACGGCTCCTACGGCATAATCCGAGGCGTCGCACATGAGTTCAAATGGCAGAGACCAATCAGGGCTGCATAAAATAGGAGCGCTCGTAAGAAGTTCCTTCAACTTGTTGAAGGCAGCGTTGCATTCCTCGTCAAAGACGAACGGGGTCTCCTTTTGCAGCAGTTTACACAAGGGGCGCGAAATGTGGGAAAAGTCCTTGATAAACCTACGATAAAATCCTGCGTGTCCAAGAAATGAACGAATCTCTCTAACCGAAGTTGGAGAGGGTAAGTGACGCACAAGATCTACTTTAGCTTTATCTACTTCTAACCCTTTTTCAGAAATTATATGTCCTAACACTATCCCTTGCGTAACCATGAAATGGCACTTCTCCCAATTAAGCACCAAGTTCGTTTCAACGCATCTTTGTAAAATTGTTTCTAAATTGTTTAAGCATGCATCAAAATCACTCCCAAATACACTAAAGTCGTCCATGAATACTTCAATAATTTTTTCAATGTACTCGGAGAAAATTGAGAGCATGCAACGTTGAAATGTACCTGGTGCGTTACACAGTCCAAATGGCATGCGGCGATAGGCAAACGTTCCGAACGGGCACGTGAACGTTGTCTTTTCTTGATCCTCCTCCGCAATGCTAATTTGGTTGTAGCCGGAGTATCCGTCGAGAAAACAATAAAATGCATGGCCGGCTAATCTTTCCAGCATTTGGTCGATGAATGGTAAGGGAAAATGATCCTTGCGGGTTGCGGCGTTGAGCTTCCGGTAATCAATGCACACTCGGTGTCCAGTGATTGTCCGTTGTGGCACAAGTTCATTTTCCAGATTCTCGACGACGGTTATTCCCGATTTCTTAGGTACTACCTGCACTGGGGAAACCCAACGGCTATCAGAAATAGGGTAAATAACTCCACAGTCCATGAGTTTAATTACCTCCTTTTTTACCACCTCCATCATCGGAGGGTGGAGCCGACGTTGCGCTTCCCGCGTAGGCTTGGTGCCTTCTTCAAGGAAAATCCTATGCACACATGTTGCTGGATTTATTCCCTTGATGTCCGCAAGTGTCCAGCCTATTGCGGGTTTGTATCGTTTGAGCACACTCACGAGCTTCTCCTCCTGTTCCACTTCTAGCGCGGACGAAATAATGACCGGTAAAGTTTCATTCTCGCCTAAGTACGCATACTTCAGATGGTCCGGTAGTAGCTTGAGTTCTAAAACTGGAGCTTCTACGATGGAAGGAACCATTTTATTAGTACCAAAAGTAATTGGTAAAGGAGGAGAAAAGCTTACTTTTCGTGGTGCGGCATTTAGGGCCATGGCCATGTCTTGAATACGAGGTTCAAGCTCTAGTAAAGCCTCGAGAAGGCCGTCATGCCCAAGTTGAATGGCCATGTCGAGTTCATCCTCATTGATGGTGTCGAGGTAACCTTGTGCTAAGGTATCCACAGGATCGTATGTCGAAATGGCAGCTACGCTCGACATTGGAAACTTCATCCCGTCCAGGATGTTGAACTCGATTCTTTCTCCATCAATCTCCATGGAGAAAGTGCCTTGGAAAACATCAATCTTCGTCCTCGCAGTCCGCATGAAAGGTCGTCCAAGCAGCAATGGCGTGGTGTTCAGTGGACTCTCTTCCATGTCAACTATGTAGAAATCGGCTGGGAATATCAAGTTGTTGACTTGTACGAGAACGTCTTCTACGTATCCCCTCGGATACTTGTGGGTGCGATCGGCTAACTGGATGACAACACCATCTTGCTTGAGATCTCCAAGCTCCATCGATTCGAAAAGATAGTATGGCATGACGTTGATGGAAGCTCCGAGATCAAGCATCACGTCTTTGAAGTGGTTGTCACCGATTACGCAAGGAACTGCAAAGCTCCCTGGGTCCTTCAGTTTTGGGGGTAGCCGACGCTGCAAAACCGCCGAAACGGTTGCGTTCACCTTCACAACCTCCTTCTCTCGAGTTTGCCTCCTTTGTGTGCATAATTCTTTCAGAAACTTGGCGTATATAGGCACTTGCTTTATGCACTCGATCAAGGGCAAATTCACTTGCACCTTTCGGAAGATGTCCAGGATATCTTCATATTGGGCATCCTTCTTCTTTGATTTTGCTAATCTGCTTGGGAAAGGTGCAACAGCAAACGGAGAATTAGTAATCACCGTATTTGAAGGAATAGGGCTTTTACCTTTGATTGGGGTAGGTTGTGGAGGTGATTGTGCCTTGGTGACATTAGGCGTCACCTTCTTTTTCTCGGCCTCTTGAATTGCCGGATCGATCTCATCTTCTTCTTCGTTGGTGATGTCTTCGATGGTGACTTCATCAAGATGAGATCGCTTGGTCTTTGGTTCCTCAAGTATCTTCCCACTCCTTGTGACTATAGCATTCACGTTTCTTTGATTAGGAGTGGTTTGAGGTGGAAGCCGACCGGTTTCCTTGATTTGGCCCATGAAATCAACAAGCTGGCCAAGCTGCTTCTTCACTTCGGTGATGTCGCGGCCATGTGAGTCAAGTGTCTCCTTTGTCTTCGATTGTCCGTCGAGGAGAACTTGAGTTGAGGCCGAAAGTTGCGACAACATCTTGTCGTAATCCGGATTGGTGAAGGGTTGTGATGACGAACCATGCTGCATTGGTGGTCGTGGTTGAAATGGAGGGCGTTGGTAGCTTTGTTGAGGTTGAGATGCTGGAGGGTTTAAAGTTCCCTCGTTGCTGCTCCATCTAAAACCTGGATGATCACGGTTGACATAGTTGTTGTAGTTGTTATACCTTTGTCCTCCCTGATATCCGCCGATGGCGTTAGCGTGCTCCGGCTCGCTTGCCTGCTCCTGCGCTTGAGGGCATTGGTCATTGTGGTGACCGTGTGTTTGACATATGCCGCAAACAGGCCGTTGAGTTGCCTTCGCTCTTGTCGTCTCGAGTTCTAACACCTTCTCTAGCATATGAGCTAGTTTGTCGTACTTCTCGTCCGCGTCGGTTGTTGAACTCGCCTCACCGACTGCTCGTCTGTTGGACATTCCGTATTGTGCATCATTATTCGCCCGATTCTCTAGAAGAGCTCTAGCTTCGGTTTCGGTTAAGTCCATGAATGCACCGGTGGCTGCTGCATCCAGCAATTCCCTATCGATCGGCTTGAGACCATCGTAAAAGTAATTCATGAGATTGGTCTCGGAGAATCCATGCGATGGGCAAGTGGCACATAAAACCTTGAATCGGTCGTAGTATTGGCCGAAGGTCTCGTCCGGTTTCTGTGTGATGCCAGTGATTTGCTTTCTCAAGACGGTGATCTTTGAGGCCGGGAAGTACTTCGCTAGGAACATATCCGCAAGTTGCTTCCATGAGGTAATATGGTTCGGCGGTAGTTCCATTAGCCAAGACTCGGCCCTGTCGACTAGGGTGAATGGAAATGCCTTCAGTTTGAAGAGCTCCGTATCAGCATCAGATGGCTTCATGCTGTTGCAAACAAATTGGAATTGTTTGAGATGCTTGTTCGGATCTTCATTGGAAAGTCCGTGGAAAATGGGTAGTCGGTGGAGGAAGCCACTCTTTAGCTCGATATCCTTCATGTTTTCCTCCGGTTGTGGAAAAGCAATGCTCGAAGGCCCGCTGCTCCATTCGGTTGAGCAGGTGCGCTGGCGAAGAGATTGTCCTGCATTGGCCATGTTGACTTGTTGTGCTTCTACTTCTGAATTGTGGTCGGTTGATGAAGCTAAAGTATGGTCGGTTGATGAATGTGAAGACTCGGAAACTTCTTCGATGATGGGAAAATCCAGGATGTCAGTTTGAGCTTTAAGTCTCGCTATTCTCTCTGCGATCTCCTCAAAGTTTGTTCTAGATGGTCCAGGATTCTGATCGGACATTCATTAGCCTGACATCCACCAAAGACCAAGTGTTAGTATCAACAATTAATATGAGATATATAGAGGAATACTAACCAAAATTGTAAAGCATATTTAGAAAACAAAGGGATAACAAATAAAATAGTAAAACTATCAAAACATACTATAAATACACACAAATACTTAAAAACTACTAATACACACAAAATTTATACAAAATTTATAATAGTTAAGACACTATATGTATTTTACTAAGTAATGCAATTGATTTAATCAATTTTAGGGGCTATGCACATGAATAAACTAAGACACATGTTTTCTGCAAATTAACACTATATAATGCTAAAACTAAAAATTTAGTTAGAACATATATAAACAAGGTTGAAATACAAGCAAACCATAATTCACATTGAATTTATGCACCACACATTTTCTTGCAATAAAATGCATTAAACAATAATCCTACGTGAAAGATGGAGTGAATGCATAAGAGAAAACGTTAGAACCTGCAGAAAACAAACGAGTTACGTGTTTAAAATATGAATGAAAAGAATGACCTCTTCTTCGATCTTATGCCCCTAACTTCACTTAGGTTAGGGTACTCGGTAGTGAAATCCGAGTATCATAAAACCTTAGAGAGGTTATGCAAGCTAAGTAACGGTTGTTAGTCCTTTACAGTTTTTAATGCACAAATAAACACAAAAATTTGACTAAGTTTTATTTATTTCCTTTGGTCCCGATGGTACGTGGTGCAGAGGCTCTCGACTGTGCAATGGGTCTCGTTCATCCGAAGATGAAGTCTGATTCCGGGAGGTCTAAGCATGCTTAATCCGATATACCATCTATTTAAAGGATTATGTCGTATTAAGTTCATGTATTTATCCGTATTCATATGCACTTATGATTTACGGAGAGTACGTGAATTGAGCATTAAGTAAAGTTCCTGGACGTGCGGCCCGTGCGAAAATATATACCGACTACAATTCAGCTTAGTTACGTTTAGAAATGGTTAGTAGGAATAGAGATAACGCGAGAGGTAAGGACTAATATTTAGAACAACCCGAGGCTTACTCGTAAGAGTATATACTCCAATGTTGTTCCTAGAGACACCCCGAGGCTAACCAGTTACGGTATATACTCCAATGGTGTTCTATTGCTTAGATCCGAAACCCGGCACCAATCATAAACCCATTCACCATATCCAACAATCAGCCAAATTTGTGAGATAGTATATAATCTCAAGTTCTTAGTAAACTCCGCCCACAACCTCGTGCCCATAACTTCACTTAGGTTATGGCGTGTGGTGATGAAATCCACACTTCACGAGGGGTTAAGGAGGTAAACCAGAAAAAGAGGCACCACCTATTCCAAAGAACTAAACTTAATAACCAATAATCGTAATCAATGTAAATCAATTTAAGTACGTCTACATTTTGATTGCGCCTAAGATTTAAAAGGAATACATGATTTAGTTACGAGTAAATCTCTTCGTCCTGCGGCCCGCACAAAAGAGTATACTAACTATCGTTAATTCTCGTAATTGTTGGAAATGACCAGTTGGGATAGATGTAACGCAAGAGGTGAGAACTAATTTCTGGGAACAACCCGAGGCTAACCAGTTAAGGTATATACTCCAATGTTGTTCTTAGAAATACCCCGAGGCTTACTCGTGAGAGTATATACTCCAATGGTATTTCTGTTTTCTTAGTTCAAAACCAGTCACCATTCATAACCCTTCTAGACATCAAAACCAACTCTTACTCGAAATCACAAGATAGTATACACTCTCAAATGTTTGTAGACTCCGCCCACAACCTCGTGCCCATAACTTCACTTAGGTTATGGCGTGTGGTGATTAAATCCACACATTTCACGAAGGGTTAAGGAGATAAACAAACAAATGAGGCACCACCTGTTCCAATGAGATTTACTTAGTAACTAAATGCTAGTACTTAATTTAAATCTAAGACTATCCTTTAACATGGAAATAAATTATGTAAGTGTAAAATAAACTAAGTATGAATAAATTCGGCTACGTAAAAGTAGGCATTGTAAACATGTATGAAAATTTCTCTAAGTATAAAAAATGAACAAGTATGTAGCATTGTAAACATGTATGAAAATTTCTCTAAGTATGAACAAGTATGGACTTCGAAAAATTATAGACATGCTTTTAATCACAAATGTACAACGAAATCATACAAAACATTCTAATTCCCCGGCAACGGCGCCAAAAATTGATACGCGCAAAACATGCATTTAACGTTAACACAAAGTAGACCCTAAAAACACCGATTACGCGCATTGCAATTTAAACCCTTCTTTTGTCATTTATAATATTGGCGAGTAGGGATCGTTCTTTATCCGGGGAATTAAGGGCGCATGCATGGTTTCGTTAATAAGCGGAAATGTAAATGTTTGGGGGGATTGGAAGTTGGTTGTTTAATCTACGAAATTAAAGTACATAACATGCAAACACAACTAAAACTCTTAGGCATCTAACATGTTTTACTCATAGACAAGTTTCAACAATCAAGAAACTTAAAGTCTAATTATGCTTGCTAAAAATAAGAAGTTACACTACTAATTACATGTGATCATCTCATCTTATTAGCCTACCCTTTTCATGCATCAAACCTTTTTGTAAGTTACGAAATTCATAACTTCTAACTAAATACACATGCTTAATAATTGAGTAGGAATGCAACTTAGCGTATAAACATCCTAAACAACATACGATCATCGAAACATGCGAAAGAGAGGGACTTAGCGTATTTTCTAACACATGCATTCGAAGCTTTAAGATTGTATCAAACATGCATAAAAGGCTAGAAATCATAAACACATGCATATTACAAATCTGTTTAAACACATAAAACACAAATCTAAACTTGTTCTTCATTTGATACACAAATCTAAACTTGTTATTCCAATACATCAAAAGATTCAAATACAAAGCTAAAGAAATGAAAGTGAAGATCATGGTTACACTTTTTGTCTTGAGTGCTTGATGAACTACGGTGGAGATGGCTTTCCTTCACAAGGGACTTAGCGTATTGTGAGGGATGGAGGATGATAGCTTCGGCTTGGAGGAGGAGATGGATGCTTCGGTTTGGAATGGAGGAGGAGATGCTTCGGCTTGGAATGGAGGAGATGGATGCTTCGGCTTTGTGTGAACCTTCAAGTGTTTAATGGTGGAGGAGTATTTGTGTAGAGCTTTGGCTTAGTAAAATGAGTGATGGGAATGAATGAGGCCGGCCTCCTTGTATTTATAGGGCAAGGATGTTGCTCTTCTCTCTTCCACCTTGCCTTGCTTCATTAAATGCAAGCAATGATCATTAAGGCAAGTCACACCCTTAGTCACACACTTAGTCACCATTTGTGAACCCTAAGCATGAATCACCATGTGTAGTCACCATGGCAAGTCATCTTTTCAATTAATGCAAGCCTTAGTCACCTTGTGTAGTCACCATTTGTGATCATTAGCTTGATAATGTTGACTTGCCCTTTCAAAACAAGACTTTTCCTCTTCACCAAAAGGCTTCCTTGCCGAATTGTTTGGGTTTGGGCTTGATAATGGGCCGAAACAAGAGTTGAGAATTCGGCCCACAATTTGCTTTGTGGCCCGGCCCATTTTCGGAGGTCCAAAATCGCAAAAATCGCAAAATCGCCGAAATTCCTCCGAATTGCGTCGATATTAATCTCCACCGTAATGAACTTCAAAATAACAATTTAAATAAGGAAAACATTAAACTAAGATAATAACATAGCTAAACGTAAAGGGAAATGCGTTAAGAAACGAGCATAAAATGCGTATATCAGAAACTCACCGGTAACTAAGTAATTTACGATATCTGCATACCATGGAGTTTCCGAAATAGTTACCTCAATTCCGAAGAGTTTTTCATCCGGAAAAGTTTCTTCAATCTCGACAGGCTCATGGTCACCTATTAAACGTGATAGGTGGTCAGCGACGACGTTTTCTACTCCCTTCTTGTCCTTGATTTCGATGTTGAATTCTTGGAGTAGAAGTATCCATCTGATAAGTCGTGGTTTTGCGTCCTTCTTGAGCATCAGATACTTCAAAGCTGCATGATCGGTAAACACAGTTACTTTAGTTTGAAGTAAATAAGATCGAAATTTATCTAAAGCAAAAACCACGGCAAGAAACTCCTTCTCGGTGGTAGTATAATTTCTTTGCGCTTCATCAAGCGTCCGAGAGGCGTAATAGATTACGCAAGGCTTCTTGTCCTTCCGCTGACCCAAGACGGCTCCTACGGCATAATCCGAGGCGTCGCACATGAGTTCAAATGGCAGAGACCAATCAGGGCTGCATAAAATAGGAGCGCTCGTAAGAAGTTCCTTCAACTTGTTGAAGGCAGCGTTGCATTCCTCGTCAAAGACGAACGGGGTCTCCTTTTGCAGCAGTTTACACAAGGGGCGAGAGATGTGGGAAAAGTCCTTGATAAACCTACGATAAAATCCTGCGTGTCCAAGAAATGAACGAATCTCTCTAACCGAAGTTGGAGAGGGTAAGTGACGCACAAGATCTACTTTAGATTTATCAACTTCTAACCCTTTTTCTGAAATAATATGACCTAATACTATCCCTTGCGTAACCATGAAATGGCACTTCTCCCAATTAAGCACCAAATTCGTTTCAACGCATCTTTGTAAAATAGTTTCTAAATTGTTTAAGCATGCATCAAAATCATTCCCAAATACACTAAAGTCGTCCATGAATACTTCAATAATTTTTTCAATGTACTCGGAGAAAATTGAGAGCATGCAACGTTGAAATGTACCTGGTGCATTGCACAGTCCAAATGGCATGCGGCGATAGGCAAACGTTCCGAAAGGGCACGTGAACGTTGTCTTTTCTTGATCCTCCTCCGCAATGCTAATTTGGTTGTAGCCGGAATATCCGTCGAGAAAACAATAAAATGCATGGCCGGCTAATCTTTCCAGCATTTGGTCGATGAATGGTAAGGGAAAATGATCCTTGCGGGTTGCGGCGTTGAGCTTCCGGTAATCAATGCACACTCGGTGTCCAGTGATCGTCCGTTGTGGCACAAGTTCATTTTCCAGATTCTCGACGACGGTAATTCCCGATTTCTTAGGTACTACCTGCACTGGGGAAACCCAACGGCTATCAGATATAGGGTAAATAACTCCACAGTCCATGAGTTTAATTACCTCCTTTTTTACCACTTCCATCATCGGAGGGTGGAGCCGACGTTGCGCTTCCCGCGTAGGCTTGGTGCCTTCTTCAAGGAAAATCCTATGCACACAAGTTGCTGGATTGATTCCCTTGATGTCCGCAAGTGTCCAGCCTATTGCGGGTTTGTACTGTTTGAGCACACTCACGAGCTTCTCCTCCTGTTCCTTTTCTAGCGCGGACGAAATAATGACCGGTAAAGTTTCATTCTCGCCCAAGTATGCATACTTCAGATGGTCCGGTAGTAGCTTGAGTTCTAAAACGGGAGCTTCTACAATGGAAGGAACCATTTTATTAGTACCAAAAGTAATTGGTATAGGAGGAGAAAAGCTTACTTTCCGTGGTGCGGCATTTAGGGCCATGGCCATGTCTTGGATTCGAGGTTCAAGCTCTAGTAAGGCCTCGAGAAGGCCGTCATGTCCAAGTTGAATGGCCATGTCGAGTTCATCCTCGTTGATGGTGTCGAGGTAACCTTGTGCTAAGGTATCCACGGGATCGTATGTCGAAATGGCAGCTACGCTCGACATTGGAAACTTCATCCCGTCCAGGATGTTGAACTCGATTCTTTCTCCATCAATCTCCATGGAGAAAGTGCCTTGGAAAACATCAATCTTCGTCCTCGCAGTCCGCATGAAAGGTCGTCCAAGCAGCAATGGCGTGGTGTTCAGTGGACTCTCTTCCATGTCAACTATGTAGAAATCGGCTGGGAATATCAAGTTGTTGACTTGTACGAGAACGTCTTCTACGTATCCCCTCGGATACTTGTGTGTGCGATCGGCTAACTGGATGACAACACCATCTTGCTTGAGATCTCCAAGCTCCATCGATTTGAAAAGATAGTAAGGCATGACGTTGATGGAGGCTCCGAGATCAAGCATTACATCTTCGAAGCGGTTGTCACCGATTACACAGGGAACTGCAAAGCTCCCTGGGTCCTTCAGTTTTGGGGGTAGCCGACGCTGCAAAACCGCCGAAACGGTTGCGTTCACCTTCACGACCTCCTTCTCTCGAGTTTGCCTCCTCTGAGTGCATAATTCTTTCAGAAACTTGGCGTATATAGGCACTTGCTTTATGCACTCGATCAAGGGCAAATTCACTTGCACCTTTCGGAAGATGTCCAGGATATCTTCATATTGGGCATCCTTCTTCTTTGATTTTGCTAATCTGCTTGGGAAAGGTGCAACAGCAAACGGAGAATTAGTAATCACCGTATTTGAAGGAATAGGGCTTTTACCTTTGATTGGGGTAGGTTGTGGAGGTGATTGTGCCTTGGTGACATTAGGCGTCACCTTCTGTTTTTCGGCCTCTTGAGTAGCCGGATCGATCTCATCTTCTTCTTCGTTGGTGATGTCCTCGATGGTGACTTCATCAAGATGAGATCGCTTGGTCTTTGGTTCCTCAAGTATCTTCCCGCTCCTTGTGACTATAGCATTCACGTTTCTTTGATTTGGAGTGGTTTGAGGTGGAAGCCGACCGGTTTCTTTGATTTGCCCCATGAAATCAACAAGTTGGCCGAGTTGCTTCTTCACTTCAGTGATGTCGCGGCCATGTGAGTCAAGTGTCTCCTTTGTCTTCGATTGTCCGTCGAGGAGAACTTGAGTTGAGGCCGAAAGTTGCGACAACATCTTGTCGTAATCCGGATTGGTGAAGGGTTGTGATGACGAACCATGCTGCATCGGTGGTCGTGGTTGAAATGGAGGGCGTTGGTAGCTTTGTTGAGGTTGAGATGCTGGAGGGTTTAAAGTTCCCTCGTTGCTGCTCCATCTAAAACCTGGATGATCACGGTTGACATAGTTGTTGTAGTTGTTATACCTTTGTCCTCCCTGATATCCGCCGATGGCGTTAGCGTGCTCCGGCTCGCTTGCCTGCTCCTGCGCTTGAGGGCATTGGTCATTGTGGTGACCGTGTGTTTGACATATGCCGCAAACAGGCCGTTGAGTTGCCTTCGCTCTTGTCGTCTCGAGTTCTAACACCTTCTCTAGCATATGAGCTAGTTTGTCGTACTTCTCGTCCGCGTCGGTTGTTGAACTCGCCTCACCGACTGCTCGTCTGTTGGACATTCCGTATTGTGCATCATTATTCGCCCGATTCTCTAGAAGAGCTCTAGCTTCGGTTTCGGTTAAGTCCATGAATGCACCGGTGGCTGCTGCATCCAGCAATTCCCTATCGATCGGCTTGAGACCATCGTAAAAGTAATTCATGAGATTGGTCTCAGAAAATCCATGCGATGGGCAAGTGGCACAAAAAACTTTGAATCGGTCGTAGTATTGGCCGAAGGTCTCGTCCGGTTTCTGTGTGATGCCAGTGATTTGCTTTCTCAAGACGGTGATCTTTGAGGCCGGGAAGTACTTCGCTAGGAACATATCCGCAAGTTGCTTCCATGAGGTAATATGGTTCGGCGGTAGTTCCATTAGCCAAGACTCGGCCCTGTCGACTAGGGTGAATGGAAATGCCTTCAGCTTGAAGAGCTCCGTATCAGCATCAGATGGCTTCATGCTGTTGCAAACAAATTGGAATTGTTTGAGATGCTTGTTCGGATCTTCATTGGAAAGTCCGTGGAAAATGGGTAGTCGGTGGAGGAAGCCACTCTTTAGCTCGATATCCTTCATGTTTTCCTCCGGTTGTGGAAAAGCAATGCTCGAAGGCCCGCTGCTCCATTCGGTTGAGCAGGTGCGCTGGCGAAGAGATTGTCCTGCATTGGCCATGTTGACTTGTTGTGCTTCTACTTCTGAATTGTGGTCGGTTGATGAAGCTAAAGTATGGTCGGTTGATGAATGTGAAGACTCGGAAACTTCTTCGATGATGGGAAAATCCAGGATGTCAGTTTGAGCTTTAAGTCTCGCTATTCTCTCTGCGATCTCCTCAAAGTTTGTTCTAGATGGTCCAGGATTCTGATCGGACATTCATTAGCCTGACATCCACCAAAGACCAAGTGTTAGTATCAACAAATAATTTTTAGATGTATATAAGAATACTAACCAAAATTGTAATGCATATTTAGAAAACAAGGTGATAACAAATAAAATAGTAAAACTATCAAAGCATACTATAAATACTCACAAATACTTAAAAACTACTAATACACACAAAATTTATACAAAATTTATAATAGTTAAGACACTATATGTATTTTACTAAGTAATGCAATTGATTTAATCAATTTTAGGGGCTGTGCACATGAATAAACTAAGACACATGTTTTCTGCAAATTAACACTATATAATGCTAAAACTAAAAATTTAGTTAGAACATATATAAACAAGGTTGAAATACAAGCAAACCATAATTCACATTGAATTTATGCACCACACATTTTCTTGCAATAAAATGCATTAAACAATAATCCTACGTGAAAGATGGAGTGAATGCATAAGAGAAAACGTTAGAACCTGCAGAAAACAAACGAGTTACGTGTTTAAAATATGAATGAAAAGAATGACCTCTTCTTCGATCTTATGCCCCTAACTTCACTTAGGTTAGGGTACTCGGTAGTGAAATCCGAGTATCATAAAACCTAAGAGAGGTTATGCAAGCTAAGTAACGTTTGTTAGTCCTTTACAGTTTTTAATGCACAAACAAACACAAAAATTTGACTAAGTTTTATTTATTTCCTTTGGCCCCGATGGTACGTGGTGCAGAGGCTCTCGACTGTGCAATGGGTCTCGTTCATCCGAAGATGAAGTCTGATTCCGGGAGGTCTAAGCATGCTTAATCCGATATACCATCTATTTAAAGGATTATGTCGTATTAAGTTCATGTATTTATCCGTATTCATATGCACTTATGATTTACAGAGAGTACGTGAATTGAGCATTAAGTAAAGTTCCTGGACGTGCGGCCCGTGCGAAAATATATACCGACTACAATTCAGCTTAGTTACGTTTAGAAATGGTTAGTAGGAATAGAGATAACGCGAGAGGTAAGGACTAATATTTAGAACAACCCGAGGCTTACTCGTAAGAGTATATACTCCAATGTTGTTCCTAGAGACACCCCGAGGCTAACCAGTTACGGTATATACTCCAATGGTGTTCTATTGCTTAGATCCGAAACCCGGCACCAATCATAAACCCATTCACCATATCCAACAATCAGCCAAATTTGTGAGATAGTATATAATCTCAAGTTCTTAGTAAACTCCGCCCACAACCTCGTGCCCATAACTTCACTTAGGTTATGGCGTGTGGTGATGAAATCCACACTTCACGAGGGGTTAAGGAGGTAAACCAGAAAAAGAGGCACCACCTATTCCAAAGAACTAAACTTAATAACCAATAATCGTAATCAATGTAAATCAATTTAAGTACGTCTACATTTTGATTGCGCCTAAGATTTAAAAGGAATACATGATTTAGTTACGAGTAAATCTCTTCGTCCTGCGGCCCGCACAAAAGAGTATACTAACTATCGTTAATTCTCGTAATTGTTGGAAATGACCAGTTGGGATAGATGTAACGCAAGAGGTGAGAACTAATTTCTGGGAACAACCCGAGGCTAACCAGTTAAGGTATATACTCCAATGTTGTTCTTAGAAATACCCCGAGGCTTACTCGTGAGAGTATATACTCCAATGGTATTTCTGTTTTCTTAGTTCAAAACCAGTCACCATTCATAACCCTTCTAGACATCAAAACCAACTCTTACTCGAAATCACAAGATAGTATACACTCTCAAATGTTTGTAGACTCCGCCCACAACCTCGTGCCCATAACTTCACTTAGGTTATGGCGTGTGGTGATTAAATCCACACATTTCACGAAGGGTTAAGGAGATAAACAAACAAATGAGGCACCACCTGTTCCAATGAGATTTACTTAGTAACTAAATGCTAGTACTTAATTTAAATCTAAGACTATCCTTTAACATGGAAATAAATTATGTAAGTGTAAAATAAACTAAGTATGAATAAATTCGGCTAAGTAAAAGTAGGCATTGTAAACATGTATGAAAATTTCTCTAAGTATAAACAAGTATGGACTTCGAAAAATTATAGACATGCTTTTAATCACAAATGTACAACGAAATCATACAAAACATTCTAATTCCCCGGCAACGGCGCCAAAAATTGATACGCGCAAAACATGCATTTACGATAACACAAAGTAGACCTTAAAAACACCGATTACGCGCATTGCAATTTAAACCCTTCTTTTGTCATTTATAATATTGGCGAGTAGGGATCGTTCTTTATCCGGGGAATTAAGGGCGCATGCATGGTTTCGTTATTATGCGGAAATGTAAATATTTGGGGGGATTGGAAGTTGGTTATTTAATCTACGAATTTAAAGTACATAACATGCAAACACAACTAAAACTCTTAGGCATCTAACATGTTTTACTCATAGACAAGTTTCAACAATCAAGAAACTTAAAGTCTAATTATGCTTGCTAAAAATAAGAAGTTACACTATTAATTACATGTGATCAACTCATCTTATTAACCTACCCTTTTCATGCATCAAACCTTTGTGTAAGTTGCGAAATTCATAACTTATAACTAAGTACACATGCTTGATAATTGTGTAGGAATGCAACTTAGCGTATAAACATCCTAAACAACATACGATCATCGAAACATGCAAAAGAGAGGGACTTAGCGTATTTTCTAATACATGCATTCGAAGCTTTAAGATTGTATCAAACATGCATAAAAAGCTATAAATCATAAACACATGCATATTACAAATCGGTTTAGGCACATGAAACACAAATCTAAACTTGTTATTCATTTGATACACAAATCTAAACTTTCTAAACTTGTTATTCCAATACATCAAAAGATTCAAATACAAAGCTAAAGAAATGAGAGTGAAGATCATGGTTACACTTTTTGTCTTGAGTGCTTGATGAACTACGGTGGAGATGGACTTCCTTCACAAGGGACTTAGCGTATTGTGTTGGATGGAGGAGGCTTGATAGCTTCGGCTTGGAAGGAGTAACCTTGCTTGCTTCGGCTTGGAATGGTAAAGGATGTGCTTCGGCTTTGTAATGAACTTTGGAGTGTTTATGGTGGAAGAGTATTTGTGTAGAGCTTTGGCTTGTAAAATAAGAGATGATCCTTGAATGGTTCGGCCTCCTCCCCTTTTATAGGCAAGGAATGCTTGCCTTCTCTCTTCCACCTTTCCTCCCTCCATTTAATGCATGTAATGATCATTAAGGCAAGTCACACCCTTAGTCACACACTTAGTCACCATTTGTGAACCCTAAGCATGAATCACCATGTGTAGTCACCATGGCAAGTCATCTTTTCAATTAATGCAAGCCTTAGTCTCCTTGTGTAGTCACCATTTGGGAACCCTAAGCATGAATCACCATGTGTAGTCACCATTTGTGATCATTAGCTTGATAATGTTGACTTGCCCTTTCAAAACAAGACTTTTCCTTTTCACCAAAAGGCTTCCTTGCCGAATTGTTTGGGTTTGGGCTTGATAATGGGCCGAAACAAGAGTTGAGAATTCGGCCCACAATTTGCTTTGTGGCCCGGCCCATTTTCGGAGGTCCAAAATCGCAAAAATCGCAAAATCGCCGAAATTCCTCCGAATTGCGTCGATATTAATCTCCACCGTAATGAACTTCAAAATAACAATTTAAATAAGGAAAACATAAAACTAAGATAATAACATAGCTAAACGTAAAGGGAAATGCGTTAAGAAACGAGCATAAAATGCGTATATCAAGCTTTGCAGTTCCTTGCGTAATCGGTGACAACCACTTCAAAGACGTGATGCTTGATCTCGGAGCTTCCATCAACGTCATGCCTTACTATCTTTTCGAATCGATGGAGCTTGGAGATCTCAAGCAAGATGGTGTTGTCATCCCATTAGCCGATCGCACACACAAGTATCCGAGGGGATACGTAGAAGACGTGCTCGTGCAAGTCAACAACTTAATATTCCCAGCCGATTTCTATATAGTTGACATGGAAGAGAGTCCACTGAACACCACGCCGCTGCTGCTTGGGCGACCTTTCATGCGGACTGCGATAACGAAGATCGATGTGTTTCAAGGCATTTTCTCCATGGAGATTGATGGAGAAAGAATCGAGTTCAACATCCTGGACGGGATGAAGTTTCCAATGTCGAGCGTAGCTGCCATTTCGACATATGATCCCGTGGATACCTTAGCACAAGGCCACCTCGACACCATCAATGAGGATGAACTCGACATGGCCATTCAACTCGGGGATGACGCCCTTCTCGAGGCCTTACTAGAGCTTAAACCTCGAATTCAAGACATGGCCATGGCCCTAAATGCCGCACCACGAAAAGTAAGTTTTTCTCCTCCTTTACCAATTACTTTTGGTACTAATAAAATTGTTCCTTCTATCGTAGAAGCTCCAGTTTTAGAACTCAAGCTACTACCGGATCATCTGAAGTATGCGTACTTGGGCGAGAATGAAACTTTACCGGTCATTATTTCGTCTGCGCTAGAAGAGGAGCAGGAGGAGAAGCTCGTGAGTGTGCTTAAGAGGTACAAAACCGCAATAGGCTGGACCCTTGCGGACATAAAGGGACAAAACCTGTGTGCATCGGATTTTCCTTGAAGAAGGCACCAAGCCTACGCGGGAAGCACAACGTCGGCTCCACCCTCCGATGATGGAGGTGGTAAAAAAGGAGGTAATTAAACTCATGGACTGTGGAGTTATTTACCCTATTTCTGATAGCCGTTGGGTTTCCCCAGTGCAGGTAGTACCCAAGAAATCGGGAATCACCGTCGTCGAGAATCTGGAAAATGAACTTGTGCCACAAAGGACGATCACTGGACACCGAGTGTGCATTGATTACCGGAGGCTCAACGCCGCAACCCGCAAGGATCATTTTCCATTACCATTCATCGACCAAATGCTGGAAAGATTAGCCGGCCATGCATTTTATTGTTTTCTCGACGGATACTCCGGCTACAACCAAATTAACATTGAGGAGGAAGATCAAGAAAAGTGAAAGGACCCAACCCCGATTTAGCTTCCTAAATCGGAATCAAACCCCTTCGAAAACACGAATCAACAAAAACTTTTCGAAATTTGGGCAGAGTTTCGTTACTAGCGTGGAATTACCATTACCTGCACGCTGAAAATACACTTCATCCTATGCCACAAAAAGCAAACCGTGGGCACCAATCCCATCCGGATTTCTAAATATCTCAATAGTAAAGTAAACAATACAAAATATAGTACTTTACTGAAATCCGGGTTTAAAACCGTATAACATATACAACAGGAAACTCATAGCGACTTCTAATACATAACCATATATGTATACCACAGTAGGTAGAACAATAAACCTACTGGAAGAAACGAAGTAGCTCGAGCACTATGCCTCTGATATACTGATACGCGCAAAACATGCATTCACGTTAACTTAAAAACACAGATTACGCGCATTGCAATTTGAACCCTTCTTTTGTCATTTGTAATATTGGCGAGTAGGGATCGTTCTTTATCCGGGGAATTAAGGGCGCATGCATGGTTTCGTTAATAAGCGGAAATGTAAATGTTTAGGGGGATTGGAAGTTGGTTGTTTAATCTACGAAATTAAAGTACAAAAACATGCAAACACAACTAAAACTCTTAGGCATCTAACATGTTTTACTCATAGACAAGTTTCAACAATCAAGAAACTTAAAGTTTAATTATGCTTGCTAAAAATAAGAAGTTACACTACTAATTACATGTGATCATCTCATCTTATTAGCCTACCCTTTTCATGCATCAAACCTTTTTGTAAGTTACGAAATTCATAACTTCTAACTAAATATACATGCTTAATAATTGAGTAGGAATGCAACTTAGCGTATAAACATCCTAAACAACATACGATCATCGAAACATGCGAAAGAGAGGGACTTAGCGTATTTTCTAACACATGCTTACGAAGCTTTAAGATTGTATCAAACATGCATAAAATGCTAGAAATCATAAACACATGCAACTTATGAATCGGTTAAAACACATAAAACACAAATCTAAACTTGTTCTTCATTTGATACATAAATGTATTCCAATACATCAAAAGGTTCAAATACAAAGCAAAAGAAATGAAAGTGAAGATCATGGTTACACTTTTTGTCTTGAATGCTTGATGATCTACGGTGGAGATGGATTTCCTTCACAAGGGACTTAGCGTATTGTGTTGGATGGAGGAGGATTGCTTCGGCTTGGATGGAGAAGATGTGCTTCGGCTTTGCTTGAGAATCCTTGAAGTATTTATGGTGGAGGAGTATTTGTGTAGAGTTTTTGCTTGTAAAATGAGAGATGCATAATATATGGCCAGCCTCCTCTCTTATATAGGCAAGGGATGTTGCCTTCTCTCTTCCACCTTGCCTCCCTCCATTTAATGCAAGTAATGATCAATATGGCAAGTCACTCCCTTAGTCACCTTTTGTGATCATCATTTGTGAACCCTAAGCAAGAGTCACCATGCAAGTCACCATTTATAAACCCTAAGCAAGAGTCACCATGGCAAGTCACATGGCAAGTCATCTTTTGTGATGATCACAAAGCTTAGTCACTAAAATGAGTCACAAAGCTTGATATTGTTGACTTTTCAACTTCACCAAAAGGCTTCCATGCCAAAATGAATGGGTTTGGGCTTGATAATGGGCCGAAACAAGATTTGAGAAATCGGCCCATAATTTGCTTTTTGGGCCTGCCCATTTTCGGAGGTCCAAAATCGCAAAAATCGCAAAATCACCGAAATTCCTCCGAATCGCGCCGTTATTAATCTCCACCGTAAATATCTTCAAAATAACAAATTAAATAAGGAAAACATAAAAACTAAGATAATAACATAGCTAAACGTAAAGGGAAATGCGTTAAGAAACGAGCATAAAATGCGTATATCAAATTCCCCCACACTTAGACTTTGCTAGTCCCTTAGCAAACACTAAGTTAAACTAAGGCTCCCTAAGAATTTAAAACAAAGGAAAGAACATAACTAAGCCCTTAGCTAAAATTTGTCTCAAAATTTGCATAAGTATATGGTGATGGCTCACATGAATTTCAACTTGTATGCTCAACGAATTCAAGAGATAATTGCGATATAATTATGTAATGAACAAGTAAGACATAGAAAAAAAACAATGGTTATGTTACAGCTGTGCATGCTTTGAATAAAGGTTTAATCAACTCACAAGGATGCACTCATCATATTTTTCACTCATGAAAAAGGGTTCACTTAAAGTGTATATAAATTTAAACGAAAACCTCATGAATGGAGTTAATTACTTGCACAAATGAACCAAAACCATAAGCTTACTCATGCAACTTACTCTACTAATTGAAAGCTACTCATTTTAAGGATCATAAAGGACTTTTAGTGAGGTTGTAATGGGGTTAAGGCTAAGGCATTCGAAATTTAGATATGTGGTGATAAAAACGTTCCAACGACTTAGTCTAGCACCATATTCGTCCTCCATCTCCACTCGAATGTTACCATGTATACTTCAATTTAAACTACCCTTTGAGATTTTCGGACAGGACAAAGGCCATATTTGTTCTATTTTTGGGCCTTCAATTTGTCGTAATCTCCAAATCCGCAAATAAGGGGGACGTTAATCCAATTGGTTTCTACTTTAGAACACAACATATTGCCATGAGAGATAATAATAATATTTTTTTCTTTTCATTCTCTCAAATATAATTTTTTTTCTTTTCTTTTTGGCAATCTCATACTTTTTTAGCTATTTGGACAAGTCTTTCCCCTTACTCACATTAACTCTTTTAATCTTTCCTACCAAACCATAATCTTATGTGCTAGTTTCGAAAAATTCTCACCAAGTTTCCGGAACAAGGGTAAGGATATTCTATACTAGGGTAAGTGTTTAGGTATATATGGTGATGAAAGAAAAGCTTAACGTGGGCTCAATTGGTTTATCTAGGGGTGTCGCAACTTGTGCGTACAAATGGGATACATGGATATATGGCAATGTGGTGGAAAATCCTAAATGCCTTTAATCATTTCCGAAATCAAAGTATGTATCAACTTAAAAGCTTTGCAAATTGACATGAGTAAGTTCTAGCATTCTCTAATTCATTAAAATCTATGGCAAGCAATCAAATGAGGCATATATAAGCTAGTAGCTACGAAATGGATGTACATTCACTCGAATAAAGAATAGATAGCTCAAAAGCTCACATAGGGTTCATATGATTAAAAACTTATTCAAGCATGCGATTTCTGTACCATGTTTTGCAATTCATATCTACTACATGTTAAAAACATATAGAATATCTCAATTAGCACAAGAATTCGATGCATGTGATTCATACGCCATATGTGTTCATGTTGATCTAATTTCATCATCGACTAGTTAAGGGCGTCCTAAAGACTCTGAAAAACACTAATTTAGACACAATTAAATTGTAAACCTTTCCCCCACACTTAAACTCTACATTGCCCTCAATGTACTAAAGTAAAAGTATAGAATTAAACATGGAGTATAGGATCTACGAAAAATTCTAATGTAATACGCAAAAACCATTAAATTAATTTAAAGGGGAGAAGAAAACAAATCTGTTGTCTCCCTATTGGGTTGCCTCCCAATGAGCGCTCGTTTTACGTCGTTAGCTTTGGACGTGATGCATCATTTTGTTTTTGAAATGGCCGGTTCTTGGAGTTGCATCTCCTCCACGGTGTGCTCCGCAAATGCCTCAAAATAGGGCTTCAAGCGATGGCCATTTACTTTGAACTCACTACCTTTGTCGATAGATCGAATGAGAATTGCTCCATGAGGTAGAACTTGAGAATTGGCCATAATCTACTGCGAGTAAGATATAAGTAAAACCATTGGAGGGAGGAAATGGTCCCATGAAATCAATACCCCACACATCAAAAATTTCAACATTAAATATGTAGTGCTGTGGCATTTGATCTCTAGGGCCTAAATTACCGAATCTCTGGCACTTATCACATGCAGCACAATAAGCATGAGCATCGCGAAATAAACTAGGCCAAAAGAAACCGCAATCTAAAATCTTAAGGGCTGTCCTCCTAGAACCAAAGTGTCCCCCACATGCTTCATTGTGACAAAAGTCTAGAATGGGCTTAAACTCACTATCCGGGATACATCTCCTAATTACTAAATCGGAGCATTGTTTCCACAAATAAGGCTCATCCCAGATAAAGGTTCTAGCATTATGCTTAAGTTTGTCACGTTGAAATTTATGCATGGTAGACGGAAACTCACCGGTAACTAAGTAATTTACGATATCTGCATACCAAGGAGTTTCCGAAGTAGTTACCTCAATTCCGAAGAGTTTTTCATCCGGAAAAGTTTCTTCAATCTCGACAGGCTCATGGTCACCTATCAAACGTGATAGGTGGTCAGCGACGACGTTTTCTACTCCCTTCTTGTCCTTGATTTCGATGTTGAATTCTTGGAGTAGAAGTATCCATCTGATAAGTCGTGGTTTTGCGTCCTTCTTGAGCATTAGATACTTCAAAGCTGCATGATCGGTAAACACAGTTACTTTAGTTTGAAGTAAATAAGATCGAAATTTATCTAAAGCAAAAACCACGGCAAGAAACTCCTTCTCGGTGGTAGTATAATTTCTTTGCGCTTCAACAAGCGTCCGAGAGGCGTAATAGATTACGCAAGGCTTCTTGTCCTTCCGCTGACCCAAGACGGCTCCTACGGCATAATCCGAGGCGTCGCACATGAGTTCGAATGGCAGAGACCAATCAGGGCTGCATAAAATAGGAGCGCTCGTGAGAAGCTCCTTCAACTTGTTGAAGGCAGCGTTGCATTCTTCATCAAAGACGAACGGGGTCTCCTTTTGCAGCAGTTTACACAAAGGGCGCGAGATGTGGGAAAAGTCTTTGATAAACCTGCGATAAAATCCTGCGTGTCCAAGAAATGAACGAATCTCTCTAACCGAAGTTGGAGAGGGTAAGTGACGCACAAGATCTACTTTAGATTTATCAACTTCTAACCCTTTTTCCGAAATAATATGACCTAACACTATCCCTTGCGTAACCATAAAATGGCACTTCTCCCAATTAAGCACCAAGTTCGTTTCAACGCATCTTTGTAAAATTGTTTCTAAATTGTTTAAGCATGCATCAAAATCACTCCCAAATACACTAAAGTCGTCCATGAATACTTCAATAATTTTTTCAATGTACTCGGAGAAAATTGAGAGCTTGCAACGTTGAAATGTACCTGGTGCGTTACACAGTCCAAATGGCATGCGGCGATAGGCAAACGTTCCGAAAGGGCACGTGAACGTTGTCTTTTCTTGATCCTCCTCCGCAATGCTAATTTGGTTGTAGCCGGAATATCCGTCGAGAAAACAATAAAATGCATGGCCGGCTAATCTTTCCAGCATTTGGTCGATGAATGGTAAGGGAAAATGATCCTTGCGGGTTGCAGCGTTTAGCTTCCGGTAATCAATGCACACTCGGTGTCCAGTGATCGTCCGTTGTGGCACAAGTTCATTTTCCAGATTCTCGACGACGGTGATTCCCGATTTCTTAGGTACAACCTGCACTGGGGAAACCCAACGGCTATCAGAAATAGGGTGGAGCCGACGTTGCGCTTCCCGCGTAGGTTTGGTGCCTTCTTCAAGGAAAATCCTATGCACACAGGTTGCTGGATTTATTCCCTTGATGTCCGCGAGTGTCCAGCCTATTGCGGGTTTATACCTCTTGAGCACACTCACGAGCTTCTCCTCCTGCTCCTCTTCTAGCGCGGACGAAATAATGACGGGTAAAGTGTCATTCTCGCCCAAGTACGCATACTTCAGATGGTCCGGTAGTAGCTTGAGTTCTAAAACTGGAGCTTCTACGATGGAAGGAACCATTTTATTAGTACCAAAAGTAATTGGTAAAGGAGGAGAAAAGCTTACTTTTCGTGGTGCCGCATTTAGGGCCATGGCCATGTCTTGAATACGAGGTTCAAGCTCTAGTAAGGCCTCGAGAAGGCCATCATGCCCAAGTTGAATGGCCATGTCGAATTCATCCTCATTGATGGTGTCGAGGTAGCCTTGTGCTAAGGTATCCACGGGATCATATGTCGAAATGGCAGCTACGCTCGACATTGGAAACTTCATCCCGTCCAGGATGTTGAACTCGATTCTTTCTCCATCAATCTCCATGGAGAAAGTGCCTTGAAACACATCAATCTTCGTTCTCGCAGTCCGCATGAAAGGTCGCCCAAGCAGTAGTGGCGTGGTGTTTAGTGGACTCTCTTCCATGTCAACTATATAGAAATCGGCTGGGAATATCAAGTTGTTGACTTGCACGAGAACGTCTTCTACGTATCCCCTCGGATACTTGTGGGTGCGATCGGCTAATTGGATGACAACACCATCTTGCTTGAGATCTCCAAGCTCCATCGATTCGAAAAGATAGTAAGGCATGACGTTGATGGAAGCTCCGAGATCAAGCATCACGTCTTTGAAGTGGTTGTCACCGATTACGCAAGGAACTGCAAAGCTCCCTGGGTCCTTCAGTTTTGGGGGTAGCCGACGCTGCAAAACTGCCGAAACGGTTGCGTTCACCTTCACAACCTCCTTCTCTCGAGTTTGCCTCCTCTGTGTGCATAATTCTTTGAGAAACTTCGCGTATATTGGCACTTGCTTTATGCACTCGATCAAGGGCAGATTCACTTGCACCTTTCGGAAGATGTCCAAAATATCTTCATATTGGGCATCCTTCTTCTTTGATTTTGACAATCTGCTAGGGAAAGGTGCAACGGCAAACGGAGAATTAGTAATAACCGTATTTGAAGGAATATGGTTTTTACCTTTGATTGGGGTAGGTTGTGGAGGTGATTGTGCCTTGGTGACAATAGGCGTCACCTTCTGTTTCTCGGCCTCTTGAATTGCCGGATCGATCTCATCTTCTTCTTCGTTGGTGATGTCCTCAATGGTGACTTCATCAAGATGAGATCGCTTGGTCTTTGGTTCCTCAAGTATCTTCCCACTCCTTGTGACTATAGCATTCACGTTTCTTTGATTAGGAGTGGTTTGAGGTTGAAGCCGACCGGTTTCCTTGATTTGGCCCATGAAATCAACAAGTTGGCCGAGTTGCTTCTTCACTTCAGTGATGTCGCGGCCATGTGAGTCAAGTGTCTCCTTTGTCTTCGATTGTCCGTCGAGGAGAACTTGAGTTGAGGCCGAAAGTTGCGACAACATCTTGTCGTAATCCGGATTGGTGAAGGGTTGTGATGACGAACCATGCTGCATCGGTGGTCGTGGTTGAAATGGAGGGCGTTGGTAGCTTTGTTGAGGTTGAGATGCTGGAGGGTTTAAAGTTCCCTCGTTGCTGCTCCATCTAAAACCTGGATGATCACGGTTGACATAGTTGTTGTAGTTGTTATACCTTTGTCCTCCCTGATATCCGCCGATGGCGTTAGCGTGCTCCGGTTCGCTTGCCTGCTCCTGCGCTTGAGGGCATTGGTCATTGTGGTGACCGTGTGTTTGACATATGCCGCAAACAGGCCGTTGAGTTGCCTTTGCTCTTGTCGTCTCAAGTTCTAAAACCTTCTCTAGCATATGAGCTAGTTTGTCGTATTTTTCGTCTGCGTCGGTTGTAGAACTCGCTTCACCGACTGCTCGTCTGTTGGACATTCCATATTGTGCATCATTATTCGCCCGATTCTCTAGAAGAGCTCTAGCTTCGGTTTCTGTTAAGTCCATGAATGCACCGGTGGCTGCTGCATCCAGCAATTCCCTATCAATCGGCTTGAGACCATCGTAAAAGTAATTCATGAGATTGGTCTCGGAAAATCCATGCGATGGGCAAGTGGCACACAAAACTTTGAATCGGTCGTAGTATTGGCCGAAGGTCTCGTCCGGTCTCTGTGTGATGCCAGTGATTTGCTTTCTCAAGACGGTGATCTTTGAGGCCGGGAAGTACTTCGCTAGGAACATATCCGCAAGTTGCTTCCATGAGGTAATATGGTTCGGCGGTAGTTCCATTAGCCAAGACTCGGCCCTGTCGACTAGGGTGAATGGAAATGCCTTCAGCTTGAAGAGCTCCGTATCAGCATCAGATGGCTTCATGCTGTTACAAACAAATTGGAATTGTTTGAGATGCTTGTTCGGATCTTCATTGGAAAGTCCATGAAAAATGGGTAGTCGGTGGAGGAAGCCACTCTTTAGCTCGATATCCTTCATGTTTTCCTCCGGTTGTGGAAAAGCAATGCTCGAAGGCCCACTGCTCCATTCGGATGAGCAGGTGCGCTGGCGAAGAGATTGTCCTGCATTGGCCATGTTGACTTGTTGTGCTTCTGCTTCTGAATTGTGGTCGGTTGATGAGGCTAAAGTATGGTCGGTTGATGAATGTGAAGACTCGGAAACTTCCTCGATGATGGGATGATCCAGGATGTCAGTTTGAGCTTTAAGTCTCGCTATTCTCTCTGCGATCTCCTCAAACTTTGTTCTAGATGGTCCAGGATCCCGATCGGACATTCATTAGCCTGAGCATCCACCAAAGACCAAGTGTTAGTATCAACAAAGAATTTGAGATGAATATAGGAATACTAACCAAAATCGTAAGACATATTTAGAAAACAAAGCAATAACAAATAGTAAAACTATCAAAGCATACTATAAATACTCACAAATACTTAAAAACTACTAATAACACACAAAAGTTATAATACTTAAGACACTAAATGTAATTTACTAAGTAATGCAAATGATTTAATCAATTTTATGGGCTATGCAAAAGAATGTAATAAACTAAGACACATGTTTTCTGCAAATTAAAACTATATAATGCTAAACCCAAGAATTTAGTTAGAACATATATAAACAAAGTTCAAATACAAGCAAACAATAATTCACATCGAATTTATGCACCACACATTTTTTTTCAATAAAATGCATTAAACAACAATCCTACGTGAAAGATGGAGTGCATGCATAAGAGAAAACGTTAGAACCTGCAGAAAACACACGAGTTACGTGCTTTAAAAAAATATGAATGCAAAGAATGACCTCTTCTTCGGTCTTATGCCCCTAACTTCACTTAGGTTAGGGTACTCGGTAGTGAAGTCCGAGTATCATAAAGCCTAAGAGAGGTTATGCAAGCTAAGTAACGTTTGTTAGTCCTTTACAGTTTTTAATGCACAAACAAACACACAAATTTGACTAAGTTTTATTTATTTCCTTTGGCCCCGATGGTACGTGGTGCAGAGGCTCTCGACTGTGCAATGGGTCTCGTTCATCCGAAGATGAAGTCTGATTCCAGGAGGTCTAAGCATGCTTAATCCGATATACCATCTATTTAAAGGATTATGTCGTATTTATCAAGTTCGTATTTATCCGTATTCGTATGCACTTATGATTTACAGAGAGTACGCGAAATGATCATTCGGTAAATTTCTTGGACATGCGGCCCGCGCGAAAATATATACCGACTACAATTCAGCTTAGTTACGTTTAGAAATGGTTAGTAGGAATAGAGATAACGCGAGAGGTAAGGACTAATATTTAGAACAACCCGAGGCTTACTCGTAAGAGTATATACTCCAATGTTGTTCCTAGAGACACCCCGAGGCTAACCAGTTACGGTATATACTCCAATGGTGTTCTATTGCTTAGATCCGAAACCCGGCACCAATCATAAACCCATTCACCATATCCAACAATCAGCCAAATTTGTGAGATAGTATATAATCTCAAGTTCTTAGTAAACTCCGCCCACAACCTCGTGCCCATAACTTCACTTAGGTTATGGCGTGTGGTGATAAAATCCACACATCACGAGGGGTTAAGGAGATAAACCAAAAAAAGAGGCACCACCTATTCCAAAGAACGAAACCTTATAACCAATACTCGTGCACAATGTAAATCAATTTAAGTACGTCTACGTTTTGATTGCGCCTATGATTTAAAAGGAATACACGACTTAGTTATTGAATAAATCTCTTGTAGGTGCGGCCCGCGCGAAAATGTATACCAACTATCGTTAATCATCGTAATTGTTGGAAATGACCAGTTGGGATAGATGTAACGCGAGAGGTGAGAACTAATTTCTGGGAACAACCTGAGGCTAACTCGTAAGAGTATATACTCCATTGTTGTTCTTAGAAACACCCCGAGGCTTACTCGTAAGAGTATATACTCCAATGGTGTTCTGTTTTCTTAGTTCAAAACCCGTCACCATTCATAACCCTTCTAGACATCATAACCAACTCTTACTCGAATTCACAAGATAGTATACAATCTCAAGTGTTTGTAAACTCCGCCCACAACCTCGTGCCCATAACTTCACTTAGGTTATGGCGTGTGGTGATGAAATCCACACATCACGAAGGGTTAAGGAGATAGACAAACAAAAGAGGCACCACCTATTCCATAGAGATTTATTTAATAACTAAGTGCTAGTACTCAAATTAAATCAAAGACTATCCTTTAACATGAAAATAAATTATGCAAGTGTAAAAACTAAGTATAAATAAATTCGTCTAAGTAAAAGTATGCATTGTAAACATGTATGTAAATTTCTTTAAGTATAAACAAGAATGAACAAGTATGTACTTCGAAAATTTAGACATGCTTTTAATCACAAATGTACAACGAAATCATACAAAAACATTCTAACTCCCCGGCAACGGCGCCAAAAATTGATACGCGCAAAACATGCATTCACGTTAACTTAAAAACACAGATTACGCGCATTGCCATTTAAACCCTTCTTTTGTCATTTGTAATATTGGCGAGTAGGGATCGTTCTTTATCCGGGGAATTAAGGGCGCATGCATGGTTTCGTTAATAAGCGGAAATGTAAATGTTTGGGGGGATTGGAAGTTGGTTGTTTAATCTACGAAATTAAAGTACAAAAACATGCAAACACAACTAAAACTCTTAGGCATCTAACATGTTTTACTCATAGACAAGTTTCAACAATCAAGAAACTTAAAGTTTAATTATGCTTGCTAAAAATAAGAAGTTACACTACTAATTACATGTGATCATCTCATCTTATTAGCCTACCCTTTTCATGCATCAAACATTTTTGTAAGTTACGAAATTCATAACTTCTAACTAAATATACATGCTTAATAATTGAGTAGGAATGCAACTTAGCGTATAAACATCCTAAACAACATACGATCATCGAAACATGCGAAAGAGAGGGACTTAGCGTATTTTCTAACACATGCTTACGAAGCTTTAAGATTGTATCAAACATGTATAAAAGGCTAGAAATCATAAACACATGCAACTTATGAATCGGTTTAAACACATAAAACACAAATCTAAACTTGTTCTTCATTTGATACATAAATGTATTCCAATACATCAAAAGGTTCAAATACAAAGCAAAAGAAATGAAAGTGAAGATCATGGTTACACTTTTTGTCTTGAATGCTTGATGATCTACGGTGGAGATGGATTTCCTTCACAAGGGACTTAGCGTATTGTGTTGGATGGAGGAGGATTGCTTCGGCTTGGATGGAGAAGATGTGCTTCGGCTTTGCTTGAGAATCCTTGAAGTGTTTATGGTGGAGGAGTATTTGTGTAGAGTTTTTGCTTGTAAAATGAGAGATGCATAATATATGGCCAGCCTCCTCTCTTATATAGGCAAGGGATGTTGCCTTCTCTCTTCCACCTTGCCTCCCTCCATTTAATGCAAGTAATGATCAATATGGCAAGTCACTCCCTTAGCCACCTTTTGTGATCATCATTTGTGAACCCTGATACGCGCAAAACATGCATTCACGTTAACTTAAAAACACAGATTACGCGCATTGCAATTTAAACCCTTCTTTTGTCATTTATAATATTGGCGAGTAGGGATCGTTCTTTATCCGGGGAATTAAGGGCGCATGCATGGTTTCGTTAATAAGCGGAAATGTAAATGTTTGGGGGGATTGGAAATTGGTTGTTTTAATCTACGAAATTAAAGTACATAACATGCAAACACAACTAAACTCTTAGGCATCTAACATGTTTTACTCATAGACAAGTTTCAACAATCAAGAAACTTAAAGTCTAATTATGCTTGCTAAAAATAAGAAGTTACACTACTAATTACATGTGATCATCTCATCTTATTAACCTACCCTTTTCATGCATCAAACCTTTTTGTAAGTTACGAAATTCATAACTTCTAACTAAATACACATGCTTAATAATTGAGTAGGAATGCAACTTAGCGTATAAACATCCTAAACAACTTACGATCATCGAAACATGCGAAAGAGAGGGACTTAGCGTATTTTCTAACACATGCATTCGAAGCTTTAAGATTGTATCAAACATGCATAAAAGGCTAGAAATCATAAACACATGCATATTACAAATCGGTTTAAACACATAAAACACAAATCAAAACTTGTTCTTCATTTGATACACAAATCTAAACTTGTTATTCCAATACATCAAAAGATTCAAATACAAAGCTAAAGAAATGAAAGTGAAGATCATGGTTACACTTTTTGTCTTGAGTGCTTGATGAACTACAGTGGAGATGGCTTTCCTTCACAAGGGACTTAGCGTATTGTGAGGGATGGAGGATGATAGCTTCGGCTTGGAGGAGGAGATGGATGCTTCGGTTTGGAATGGAGGAGGAGATGCTTCGGCTTGGAATGGAGGAGATGGATGCTTCGGCTTTGTGTGAACCTTCAAGTGTTTAATGGTGGAGGAGTATTTGTGTAGAGCTTTGGCTTAGTAAAATGAGTGATGTTTTGAATGGTTCGGCCTCCCTTGGTATTTATAGGCAAGGATGTTTGCCTTCTCTCTTCCACCTTGCCTCCTTCCATTAAATGCAAGCAATGATCAATATGGCAAGTCACACACTTAGTCACCATGTGTGATCATCACAAAGCAAGAGTCACCATGTGTAGTCACCATTTGGGAACCCTAAGCAAGAGTCACTGATATACGCATTTTATGCTCGTTTCTTAACGCATTTCCCTTTACGTTTAGCTATGTTATTATCTTAGTTTAATGTTTTCCTTATTTAAATTGTTATTTTGAAGTTCATTACGGTGGAGATTAATATCGACGCAATTCGGAGGAATTTCGGCGATTTTGCGATTTTTGCGATTTTGGACCTCCGAAAATGGGCCGGGCCACAAAGCAAATTGTGGGCCGAATTCTCAACTCTTGTTTCGGCCCATTATCAAGCCCAAACCCAAACAATTCGGCAAGGAAGCCTTTTGGTGAAGAGGAAAAGTCTTGTTTTGAAAGGGCAAGTCAACATTATCAAGCTAATGATCACAAATGGTGACTACACAAGGTGACTAAGGCTTGCATTAATTGAAAAGATGACTTGCCATGGTGACTACACATGGTGATTCATGCTTAGGGTTCACAAATGGTGACTAAGTGTGTGACTAAGGGTGTGACTTGCCTTAATGATCATTGCTTGCATTTAATGAAGCAAGGCAAGGTGGAAGAGAGAAGAGCAACATCCTTGCCCTATAAATACAAGGAGGCCGGCCTCATTCATTCCCATCACTCATTTTACTAAGCCAAAGCTCTACACAAATACTCCTCCACCATTAAACACTTGAAGGTTCACACAAAGCCGAAGCATCCATCTCCTCCATTCCAAGCCGAAGCATCTCCTCCTCCATTCCAAACCGAAGCATCCATCTCCTCCTCCAAGCCGAAGCTATCATCCTCCATCCCTCACAATACGCTAAGTCCCTTGTGAAGGAAAGCCATCTCCACCGTAGTTCATCAAGCACTCAAGACAAAAAGTGTAACCATGATCTTCACTTTCATTTCTTTAGCTTTGTATTTGAATCTTTTGATGTATTGGAATAACAAGTTTAGATTTGTGTATCAAATGAAGAACAAGTTTAGATTTGTGTTTTATGTGTTTAAACAGATTTGTAATATGCATGTGTTTATGATTTCTAGCCTTTTATGCATGTTTGATACAATCTTAAAGCTTCGAATGCATGTGTTAGAAAATACGCTAAGTCCCTCTCTTTCGCATGTTTCGATGATCGTATGTTGTTTAGGATGTTTATACGCTAAGTTGCATTCCTACTCAATTATTAAGCATGTGTATTTAGTTAGAAGTTATGAATTTCGTAACTTACAAAAAGGTTTGATGCATGAAAAGGGTAGGCTAATGAGATGAGATGATCACATGTAATTAGTAGTGTAACTTCTTATTTTTAGCAAGCATAATTAGACTTTAAGTTTCTTGATTGTTGAAACTTGTCTATGAGTAAAACATGTTAGATGCCTAAGAGTTTTAGTTGTGTTTGCATGTTATGTACTTTAATTTCGTAGATTAAACAACCAACTTCCAATCCCCCCAAACATTTACATTTCCGCTTATTAACGAAACCATGCATGCGCCCTTAATTCCCCGGATAAAGAACGATCCCTACTCGCCAATATTATAAATGACAAAAGAAGGGTTTAAATTGCAATGCGCGTAATCGGTGTTTTTAGGGTCTACTTTGTGTTAACGTTAAATGCATGTTTTGCGCGTATCAGTCACCATGCTAGTCACCATGGCAAGTCATCTTTTCATTTAATGCAAGCAAGAGTCACCAAAATGAGTCACTAGCTTGATATTGTTGACTTTTCCTCTTCCCCACTTTGCTTCCTAGCCGAATTGAATGTGTTTGGGCCATATAATGGGCCGAAATAAAAGTTGAGAATTCGGCCCACAATTTGCTTTTTGGGCCGGCCCATTTTCGGAGGTCCAAAATCGCAAAAATCGCAAAATCGCCGAAATTCCTCCGAATTGCGTCGTTATTAATCTCCACCGTAAATATCTTCAAAATAACATATTAATTAAGAAAAACATAAAAACTAAGATTATAACATAGCTAAACGAAAAGGGAAATGCGTTAAGAAACGAGCATAAAATGCGTATATCAAACCCTAACCTAGAGTCACCATGCAAGTCACCATTTATAAACCCTAAGCAAGAGTCACCATGGCAAGTCACATGGCAAGTCATCTTTTGTGATGATCACAAAGCTTAGTCACTAAAATGAGTCACAAAGCTTGATATTGTTGACTTTTCAACTTCACCAAAAGGCTTCCATGCCAAAATGAATGGGTTTGGGCTTGATAATGGGCCGAAACAAGATTTGAGAAATCGGCCCATAATTTGCTTTTTGGGCCGAAACAAGATTTGAGAAATCGGCCCATAATTTGCTTTTTGGGCCGGCCCATTTTCGGAGGTCCAAAATCGCAAAAATCGCAAAATCGCCGAAATTCCTCCGAATCGCGCCGTTATTAATCTCCACCGTAAATTGATATACGCATTTTATGCTCGTTTCTTAACGCATTTCCCTTTACGTTTAGCTATGTTATTATCTTAGTTTAATGTTTTCCTTATTTAAATTGTTATTTTGAAGTTCATTACGGTGGAGATTAATATCGACGCAATTCGGAGGAATTTCGGCGATTTTGCGATTTTTGCGATTTTGGACCTCCGAAAATGGGCCGGGCCACAAAGCAAATTGTGGGCCGAATTCTCAACTCTTGTTTCGGCCCATTATCAAGCCCAAACCCAAACAATTCGGCAAGGAAGCCTTTTGGTGAAGAGGAAAAGTCTTGTTTTGAAAGGGCAAGTCAACATTATCAAGCTAATGATCACAAATGGTGACTACACAAGGTGACTAAGGCTTGCATTAATTGAAAAGATGACTTGCCATGGTGACTACACATGGTGATTCATGCTTAGGGTTCACAAATGGTGACTAAGTGTGTGACTAAGGGTGTGACTTGCCTTAATGATCATTGCTTGCATTTAATGAAGCAAGGCAAGGTGGAAGAGAGAAGAGCAACATCCTTGCCCTATAAATACAAGGAGGCCGGCCTCATTCATTCCCATCTCTCATTTTACAAGCCAAAGCTCTACACAAATACTCTTCCACCATAAACACTCCAAAGTTCATTACAAAGCCGAAGCACATCCTTTACCATTCCAAGCCGAAGCAAGCAAGGTTACTCCTTCCAAGCCGAAGCTATCAAGCCTCCTCCATCCAACACAATACGCTAAGTCCCTTGTGAAGGAAGTCCATCTCCACCGTAGTTCATCAAGCACTCAAGACAAAAAGTGTAACCATGATCTTCACTTTCATTTCTTTAGCTTTGTATTTGAATCTTTTGATGTATTGGAATAACAAGTTTAGATTTGTGTATCAAATGAAGAACAAGTTTAGATTTGTGTTTTATGTGTTTAAACAGATTTGTAATATGCATGTGTTTATGATTTCTAGCCTTTTATGCATGTTTGATACAATCTTAAAGCTTCGAATGCATGTGTTAGAAAATACGCTAAGTCCCTCTCTTTCGCATGTTTCGATGATCGTATGTTGTTTAGGATGTTTATACGCTAAGTTGCATTCCTACTCAATTATTAAGCATGTGTATTTAGTTAGAAGTTATGAATTTCGTAACTTACAAAAAGGTTTGATGCATGAAAAGGGTAGGCTAATAAGATGAGATGATCACATGTAATTAGTAGTGTAACTTCTTATTTTTAGCAAGCATAATTAGACTTTAAGTTTCTTGATTGTTGAAACTTGTCTATGAGTAAAACATGTTAGATGCCTAAGAGTTTTAGTTGTGTTTGCATGTTATGTACTTTAATTTCGTAGATTAAACAACCAACTTCCAATCCCCCCAAACATTTACATTTCCGCTTATTAACGAAACCATGCATGCGCCCTTAATTCCCCGGATAAAGAACGATCCCTACTCGCCAATATTATAAATGACAAAAGAAGGGTTTAAATTGCAATGCGCGTAATCGATGTTTTTAGGGTCGACTTTGTGTTATTGTGAATGCATGTTTTGCGCGTATCAATTTTTGGCGCCGTTGCCGGGGAATTAGAATGTTTTGTATGATTTCGTTGTACATTTGTGATTAAAAGCATGTCTATAATTTTTCGAAGTCCATACTTGTTCATACTTAGAGAAATTTTCATACATGTTTACAATGCTACATACTTGTTCATTTTTTATACTTAGAGAAATTTTCATACATGTTTACAATGCCTACTTTTACGTAGCCGAATTTATTCATACTTAGTTTATTTTACACTTACATAATTTATTTCCATGTTAAAGGATAGTCTTAGATTTAAATTAAGTACTAGCATTTAGTTACTAAGTAAATCTCATTGGAACAGGTGGTGCCTCATTTGTTTGTTTATCTCCTTAACCCTTCGTGAAATGTGTGGATTTAATCACCACACGCCATAACCTAAGTGAAGTTATGGGCACGAGGTTGTGGGCGGAGTCTACAAACATTTGAGAGTGTATACTATCTTGTGATTTCGAGTAAGAGTTGGTTTTGATGTCTAGAAGGGTTATGAATGGTGACTGGTTTTGAACTAAGAAAACAGAAATACCATTGGAGTATATACTCTCACGAGTAAGCCTCGGGGTATTTCTAAGAACAACATTGGAGTATATACCTTAACTGGTTAGCCTCGGGTTGTTCCCAGAAATTAGTTCTCACCTCTTGCGTTACATCTATCCCAACTGGTCATTTCCAACAATTACGAGAATTAACGATAGTTAGTATACTCTTTTGTGCGGGCCGCAGGACGAAGAGATTTACTCGTAACTAAATCATGTATTCCTTTTAAATCTTAGGCGCAATCAAAATGTAGACGTACTTAAATTGATTTACATTGATTACGATTATTGGTTATTAAGTTTAGTTCTTTGGAATAGGTGGTGCCTCTTTTTCTGGTTTACCTCCTTAACCCCTCGTGAAGTGTGGATTTCATCACCACACGCCATAACCTAAGTGAAGTTATGGGCACGAGGTTGTGGGCGGAGTTTACTAAGAACTTGAGATTATATACTATCTCACAAATTTGGCTGATTGTTGGATATGGTGAATGGGTTTATGATTGGTGCCGGGTTTCGGATCTAAGCAATAGAACACCATTGGAGTATATACCGTAACTGGTTAGCCTCGGGGTGTCTCTAGGAACAACATTGGAGTATATACTCTTACGAGTAAGCCTCGGGTTGTTCTAAATATTAGTCCTTACCTCTCGCGTTATCTCTATTCCTACTAACCATTTCTAAACGTAACTAAGCTGAATTGTAGTCGGTATATATTTTCGCACGGGCCGCACGTCCAGGAACTTTACTTAATGCTCAATTCGCGTTCTCTCTGTAAATCATAAGTGCATACGAATACGGATAAATACATGAACTTAATACGACATAATCCTTTAAATAGATGGTATATCGGATTAAGCATGCTTAGACCTCCTGGAAATCAGACTTCATCTTCGGATGAACGAGACCCATTGCACAGTCGAGAGCCTCTGCACCACGTACCATCGGGGCCAAAGGAAATAAATAAAACTTAGTCAAATTTTTGTGTTTATATGTGCATTAAAAACTGTAAAGGACTAACAACCGTTACTTAGCTTGCATAACCTCTCTAAGGTTTTATGATACTCGGATTTCACTACCGAGTACCCTAACCTAAGTGAAGTTAGGGGCATAAGATCGAAGAAGAGGTCATTCTTTTCATTCATATTTTAAACACGTAACTCGTTTGTTTTCTGCAGGTTCTAACGTTTTCTCTTATGCATTCACTCCATCTTTCACGTAGGATTATTGTTTAATGCATTTTATTGCAAGAAAATGTGTGGTGCATAAATTCAATGTGAATTATGGTTTGCTTGTATTTCAACCTTGTTTATATATGTTCTAACTAAATTTTTAGTTTTAGCATTATATAGTGTTAATTTGCAGAAAACATGTGTCTTAGTTTATTCATGTGCATAGCCCCTAAAATTGATTAAATCAATTGCATTACTTAGTAAAATACATATAGTGTCTTAACTATTATAAATTTTGTATAAATTTTGTGTGTATTAGTAGTTTTTAAGTATTTGTGTGTATTTATAGTATGTTTTGATAGTTTTACTATTTTATTTGTTATCCCTTTGTTTTCTAAATATGCTTTACAATTTTGGTTAGTATTCCTCTATATATCTCATATTAATTGTTGATACTAACACTTGGTCTTTGGTGGATGTCAGGCTAATGAATGTCCGATCAGAATCCTGGACCATCTAGAACAAACTTTGAGGAGATCGCAGAGAGAATAGCGAGACTTAAAGCTCAAACTGACATCCTGGATTTTCCCATCATCGAAGAAGTTTCCGAGTCTTCACATTCATCAACCGACCATACTTTAGCTTCATCAACCGACCACAATTCAGAAGCAGAAGCACAAGAAGTCAACATGGCCAATGCAGGACAATCTCTTCGCCAGCGCACCTGCTCAACCGAATGGAGCAGCGGGCCTTCGAGCATTGCTTTTCCACCACCGGAGGAAAACATGAAGGATATCGAGCTAAAGAGTGGCTTCCTCCACCGACTACCCATTTTCCACGGACTTTCCAATGAAGATCCGAACAAGCATCTCAAACAATTCCAATTTGTTTGCAACAGCATGAAGCCATCTGATGCTGATACGGAGCTCTTCAAACTGAAGGCATTTCCATTCACCCTAGTCGACAGGGCCGAGTCTTGGCTAATGGAACTACCGCCGAACCATATTACCTCATGGAAGCAACTTGCGGATATGTTCCTAGCGAAGTACTTCCCGGCCTCAAAGATCACCGTCTTGAGAAAGCAAATCACTGGCATCACACAGAAACCGGACGAGACCTTCGGCCAATACTACGACCGATTCAAGGTTTTATGTGCCACTTGCCCATCGCATGGATTCTCCGAGACCAATCTCATGAATTACTTTTACGATGGTCTCAAGCCGATCGATAGGGAATTGCTGGATGCAGCAGCCACCGGTGCATTCATGGACTTAACCGAAACCGAAGCTAGAGCTCTTCTAGAGAATCGAGCGAATAATGATGCACAATACGGAATGTCCAGCAGACGAGCAGTCGGTGAGGCGAGTTCAACAACCGACGCGGACGAGAAATACGACAAGCTAGCCCATATGCTAGAGAAGGTGTTAGAACTCGAGACGACAAGAGCGAAGGCAACTCAACGGCCTGTTTGCGGCATATGTCAAACACACGGTCACCACAATGACCAATGCCCTCAAGCGCAGGAGCAGGCAAGCGAACCGGAGCACGCTAACGCCATCGGCGGATATCAGGGAGGACAAAGGTATAACAACTACAACAACTATGTCAACCGTGATCATCCAGGTTTTAGATGGAGCAGCAACGAGGGAACTTTAAACCCTCCAGCATCTCAACCTCAACAAAGCTACCAACGCCCTCCATTTCAACCACGACCACCGATGCAGCATGGTTCGTCATCACAACCCTTCACCAATCCGGATTACGACAAGATGTTGTCGCAACTTTCGGCCTCAACTCAAGTTCTCCTCGACGGACAATCGAAGACAAAGGAGACACTTGACTCACATGGCCGCGACATCACCGAAGTGAAGAAGCAGCTTGGCCAACTTGTTGATTTCATGGGCCAAATCAAGGAAACCGGTCGGCTTCCACCTCAAACCACTCCTAATCAAAGAAACGTGAATGCTATAGTCACAAGGAGTGGGAAGATACTTGAGGAACCAAAGACCAAGCGATCTCATCTTGATGAAGTCACCATCGAAGACATCACCAACGAAGAAGAAGATGAGATCGATCCGGCAATTCAAGAGGCCGAGAAAAAGAAGGTGACGCCTAATGTCACCAAGGCACAATCACCTCCACAACCTACCCCAATCAAAGGTAAAAGCCCTATTCCTTCAAATACGGTGATTACTAATTCTCCGTTTGCTGTTGCACCTTTCCCAAGCAGATTAGCAAAATCAAAGAAGAAGGATGCCCAATATGAAGATATCCTGGACATCTTCCGAAAGGTGCAAGTGAATTTGCCCTTGATCGAGTGCATAAAGCAAGTGCCTATATACGCCAAGTTTCTGAAAGAATTATGCACACAAAGGAGGCAAACTCGAGAGAAGGAGGTTGTGAAGGTGAACGCAACCGTTTCGGCGGTTTTGCAGCGTCGGCTACCCCCAAAACTGAAGGACCCAGGGAGCTTTGCAGTTCCTTGCGTAATCGGTGACAACCACTTCAAAGACGTGATGCTTGATCTCGGAGCTTCCATCAACGTCATGCCATACTATCTTTTCGAATCGATGGAGCTTGGAGATCTCAAGCAAGATGGTGTTGTCATCCAATTAGCCGATCGCACCCACAAGTATCCGAGGGGATACGTAGAAGACGTTCTCGTACAAGTCAACAACTTGATATTCCCAGCCGATTTCTACATAGTTGACATGGAAGAGAGTCCACTGAACACCACGCCATTGCTGCTTGGACGACCTTTCATGCGGACTGCGAGGACGAAGATTGATGTTTTCCAAGGCACTTTCTCCATGGAGATTGATGGAGAAAGAATCGAGTTCAACATCCTGGACGGGATGAAGTTTCCAATGTCGAGCGTAGCTGCCATTTCGACATACGATCCTGTGGATACCTTAGCACAAGGTTACCTCGACACCATCAATGAGGATGAACTCGACATGGCCATTCAACTTGGGCATGACGGCCTTCTCGAGGCTTTACTAGAGCTTGAACCTCGTATTCAAGACATGGCCATGGCCCTAAATGCCGCACCACGAAAAGTAAGCTTTTCTCCTCCTTTACCAATTACTTTTGGTACTAATAAAATGGTTCCTTCCATCGTAGAAGCTCCAGTTTTAGAACTCAAGCTACTACCGGACCATCTGAAGTATGCGTACTTAGGCGAGAATGAAACTTTACCAGTCATTATTTCGTCCGCGCTAGAAGTGGAACAGGAGGAGAAGCTCGTGAGTGTGCTCAAACGATACAAACCCGCAATAGGCTGGACACTTGCGGACATCAAGGGAATAAATCCAGCAACATGTGTGCATAGGATTTTCCTTGAAGAAGGCACCAAGCCTACGCGGGACGCACAACGTCGGCTCCACCCTCCGATGATGGAGGTGGTAAAAAAGGAGGTAATTAAACTCATGGACTGTGGAGTTATTTACCCTATTTCTGATAGCCGTTGGGTTTCCCCAGTGCAGGTAGTACCTAAGAAATCGGGAATAACCGTCGTCGAGAATCTGGAAAATGAACTTGTGCCACAACGGACAATCACTGGACACCGAGTGTGCATTGATTACCGGAAGCTCAACGCCGCAACCCGCAAGGATCATTTTCCCTTACCATTCATCGACCAAATGCTGGAAAGATTAGCCGGCCATGCATTTTATTGTTTTCTCGACGGATACTCCGGCTACAACCAAATTAGCATTGCGGAGGAGGATCAAGAAAAGACAACGTTCACGTGCCCGTTCGGAACGTTTGCCTATCGCCGCATGCCATTTGGACTGTGTAACGCACCAGGTACATTTCAACGTTGCATGCTCTCAATTTTCTCCGAGTACATTGAAAAAATTATTGAAGTATTCATGGACGACTTTAGTGTATTTGGGAGTGATTTTGATGCATGCTTAAACAATTTAGAAACAATTTTACAAAGATGCGTTGAAACGAACTTGGTGCTTAATTGGGAGAAGTGCCATTTTATGGTTACGCAAGGGATAGTGTTAGGTCATATTATTTCGGAAAAAGGGTTAGAAGTTGATAAATCTAAAGTAGATCTTGTGCGTCACTTACCCTCTCCAACTTCGGTTAGAGAGATTCGTTCATTTCTTGGACACGCAGGATTTTATCGCAGGTTTATCAAAGACTTTTCCAACATCTCGCGCCCTTTGTGTAAACTGCTGCAAAAGGAGACCCCGTTCGTCTTTGATGAAGAATGCAACGCTGCCTTCAACAAGTTGAAGGAGCTTCTCACGAGCGCTCCTATTTTATGCAGCCCTGATTGGTCTCTGCCATTTGAACTCATGTGCGACGCCTCGGATTATGCCGTAGGAGCCGTCTTGGGTCAGCGGAAGGACAAGAAGCCTTGCGTAATCTATTACGCCTCTCGGACGCTTGATGAAGCGCAAAGAAATTATACTACCACCGAGAAGGAGTTTCTTGCCGTGGTTTTTGCTTTAGATAAATTTCGATCTTATTTACTTCAAACTAAAGTAACTGTGTTTACCGATCATGCAGCTTTGAAGTATCTAATGCTCAAGAAGGACGCAAAACCACGGCTTATCAGATGGATACTTCTACTCCAAGAATTCAACATCGAAATCAAGGATAAGAAGGGAGTAGAAAACGTCGTCGCTGACCACCTATCACGTTTGATAGGTGACCATGAGCCTATCGAGATCGAAGAAACTTTTCCGGATGAAAAACTCTTCGGAATTGAGGTAACTACTTCGGAAACTCCTTGGTATGCCGATATTGTAAATTACTTAGTTACCGGTGAGTTTCCGTCTACCATGCATAAATTTCAACGTGACAAACTTAAGCATAATGCTAGAACCTTTATCTGGGATGAGCCTTATTTGTGGAAACAATGCTCCGATTTAGTCATTAGGAGATGTATCCCGGATAGTGAATTCAAGCCTATTTTAGACTTTTGTCACAATGAAGCATGTGGGGGACACTTTGGTTCTAGGAGGACAGCTCTTAAGATTTTAGATTGCGGTTTCTTTTGGCCTAGTTTATTTCGCGATGCTCATGCATATTGCGCTACATGTGATAAGTGCCAAAGATTCGGTAATTTAGGGCCTAAAGATCAAATGCCACAACACTACATATTTAATGTTGAAATTTTTGATGTGTGGGGTATTGATTTTATGGGACCATTTCCTCCTTCCAATGGTTTTACTTACATCTTACTCGCAGTAGATTATGTTTCTAAATGGGTGGAGGCAAAGGCCACCCGGACTAATGATTCGCGAGTTGTTGCAGATTTCCTACGAACTAACATTTTCAGTAGATTTGGAATGCCACGCGTTCTAATCAGCGATGGTGGAAGTCACTTTTGCAACCGCACGGTGGAAGCACTCATGAGGAAGTATGGCGTAAAACACAAGGTTTCCACACCATACCACCCTCAAACCAATGGAATGGCTGAAGTTTCCAACCGTGAAATCAAGAAGATTTTGGAGCGAACCGTCCGCCCAAACCGGAAAGATTGGAGTCAATGCTTAGACGATGCATTGTGGGCTTACAGGACTGCCTACAAGACCCCCATTGGTATGTCCCCTTTCCGATTAATTTATGGGAAGACGTGCCATCTTCCGGTTGAATTGGAGCACAAGGCATGGTGGGCTGTGAAGAAATTCAACATCGATCGAGATGCCGCAGGCTTGCATCGGAAGCTACAACTATGTGAACTAGAAGAAATCAGAAATGATGCTTTCGACAATGCGTGGATTTACAAAGAGAAGACGAAAAAGATCCACGATCAGATGATTCGCGGGAAGAGTTTTGAACCTGGGCAGAAAGTATTGCTTTTCAATTCAAGACTTAAGCTCTTTCCGGGAAAGCTTCGCTCTCGATGGATGGGGCCATTCATAGTTTCTCAAGTTCTACCTCATGGAGCAGTTCTCATTCGATCTATCGACAAAGGTAGTGAGTTCAAAGTAAATGGCCATCGCTTGAAGCCCTATTTTGAGGCATTTGCGGAGCACACAGTGGAGGAGATGCAACTCCAAGAACCGGCCATTTCAAAAACAAAATGATACATCACGTCCAAAGCTAACGACGTAAAACGAGCGCTCATTGGGAGGCAACCCAATAGGGAGACAACAGATTTGTTTTCTTCTCCCCTTTTACTTAATTTAATGGCTTTTGCATTTTAAATTAGAATTTTCGTAGATCCTATACTCCATGTTTAATTCTATACTTTTACTTTAGTACATTGAGGGCAATGTAGAGTTTAAGTGTGGGGGAAGGGTTTACAATTTAATTGTGTCTAAATTAGTGTTTTTCAGAGTCTTTAGGATGCCCTTAACTAGTCAATGATGAAATTAGACCGATACGAACACATTTGGCGTATGAATCACATGCATCGAATTCTTGTGCTAATTGAGATATTCTATATGTTTTTAACATGTAGTAGATATGAATTGCAAAAACATGGTACAGAAATCGCATGCTTGAATAAGTTTTTAATCATATGAACCCTATGTGAGCTTTTGAGCTATCTGTTCTTTATTCGAGTGAATATGCATCCATTTCGTAGCTACTAGCTTATATATGCCTCATTTGATTGCTTGCCATAGATTTTAATGAACTAGAGAATGCTAGAACTTACTCATGTCAATTTGCAAAGCTTTTAAGTTGATACATACCTTGATTTCGGAAATGATTAAAGGCATTTAGGATTTTCCACCACTTCGCCAAATATCCATGTATCCCATTTTGTACGCACAAGTTGCGACACCCCTAGATAAACCAATTGAGCCCACGTTAAGCTTTTCTTTCATCACCATATATACCTAAACACTTACCCTAGTATAGAATATCCTTACCTTTGTTCCGGAAACTTGGTGAGAATTTTTCGAAACTAGCACATAAGATTATGGTTTGGTAAGAAAGATTGAAAGAGTTAATGTGAGTAAGGGGAAAGACTTGTCCAAATAACTTAAAAAGTATGAAATTGCCAAAAAGAAAAGAAAAAATATTTGAGAGAATGAAAAGAGAAAAAAAAAAAATTATTATCTCTCATGGCAATATGTTGTGTTCTAAGAATAAACCATTTGGATTAACGTCCCCCTTATTTGCGGATTTGGAGATTACGATAAATTGAAGGCCCAAAAATAGAACAAAATATGGCCTTTGTCCTGTCCGAAAAGCTCAAAGGGTAGATTAGTGCATTGAAGTATACATGGTAACATTCAAATGGAGATGGAGGACTGAATATGGTGCTAGACTAAGTCGTTGGAACGTTTTTATCACCACATATCTAAATTTCGAATGCCTTAGCCTTAACCCCATTACAACCTCACTAAAAGTCCTTTATGATCCTTAAAATGAGTAGCTTTCAATTAGTAGAGTAAGTTGTATGAGTAAGCTTATGGTTTTGGTTCATTTGTGCAAGTAATCAAACTTTATTCATGTGGTTTTCATTTCAATTCATATACACTTTAAGTGAACCATTTTCATGAGTGAAAAATATGATGAGTGCATCCTTATGAGTTGATTAAACCTTTATTCAAAGCATGCACAGCTATAACATAACCATTGTTTTCTCTATGTCTTACTTGTTCATTACATAAATTATATCGCAATTATCTCTTGAATTCGTTGAGCATACACGTTGAAATTCATGTGAGCCATCGCCATATACTTATGCAAAGTCTGAGACAAATTTTAGCTAAGGGCTTAGTTGTTCTTTCTTTTGTTTTAAATTCTTAGAGAGTCTTAGTTTAACTTAGTGTTTGCTAAGGGACTAGCAAAGTCTAAGTGTGGGGGAATTTGATATACGCATTTTATGCTCGTTTCTTAACGCATTTCCCTTTACGTTTAGCTATGTTATTATCTTAGTTTAATGTTTTCCTTATTTAAATTGTTATTTTGAAGTTCATTACGGTGGAGATTAATATCGACGCAATTCGGAGGAATTTCGGCGATTTTGCGATTTTTGCGATTTTGGACCTCCGAAAATGGGCCGGGCCACAAAGCAAATTGTGGGCCGAATTCTCAACTCTTGTTTCGGCCCATTATCAAGCCCAAACCCAAACAATTCGGCAAGGAAGCCTTTTGGTGAAGAGGAAAAGTCTTGTTTTGAAAGGGCAAGTCAACATTATCAAGCTAATGATCACAAATGGTGACTACACAAGGTGACTAAGGCTTGCATTAATTGAAAAGATGACTTGCCATGGTGACTACACATGGTGATTCATGCTTAGGGTTCACAAATGGTGACTAAGTGTGTGACTAAGGGTGTGACTTGCCTTAATGATCATTGCTTGCATTTAATGAAGCAAGGCAAGGTGGAAGAGAGAAGAGCAACATCCTTGCCCTATAAATACAAGGAGGCCGGCCTCATTCATTCCCATCTCTCATTTTACAAGCCAAAGCTCTACACAAATACTCTTCCACCATAAACACTCCAAAGTTCATTACAAAGCCGAAGCACATCCTTTACCATTCCAAGCCGAAGCAAGCAAGGTTACTCCTTCCAAGCCGAAGCTATCAAGCCTCCTCCATCCAACACAATACGCTAAGTCCCTTGTGAAGGAAGTCCATCTCCACCGTAGTTCATCAAGCACTCAAGACAAAAAGTGTAACCATGATCTTCACTTTCATTTCTTTAGCTTTGTATTTGAATCTTTTGATGTATTGGAATAACAAGTTTAGATTTGTGTATCAAATGAAGAACAAGTTTAGATTTGTGTTTTATGTGTTTAAACAGATTTGTAATATGCATGTGTTTATGATTTCTAGCCTTTTATGCATGTTTGATACAATCTTAAAGCTTCGAATGCATGTGTTAGAAAATACGCTAAGTCCCTCTCTTTCGCATGTTTCGATGATCGTATGTTGTTTAGGATGTTTATACGCTAAGTTGCATTCCTACTCAATTATTAAGCATGTGTATTTAGTTAGAAGTTATGAATTTCGTAACTTACAAAAAGGTTTGATGCATGAAAAGGGTAGGCTAATAAGATGAGATGATCACATGTAATTAGTAGTGTAACTTCTTATTTTTAGCAAGCATAATTAGACTTTAAGTTTCTTGATTGTTGAAACTTGTCTATGAGTAAAACATGTTAGATGCCTAAGAGTTTTAGTTGTGTTTGCATGTTATGTACTTTAATTTCGTAGATTAAACAACCAACTTCCAATCCCCCCAAACATTTACATTTCCGCTTATTAACGAAACCATGCATGCGCCCTTAATTCCCCGGATAAAGAACGATCCCTACTCGCCAATATTATAAATGACAAAAGAAGGGTTTAAATTGCAATGCGCGTAATCGATGTTTTTAGGGTCGACTTTGTGTTATCGTGAATGCATGTTTTGCGCGTATCATAAATATCTTCAAAATAACAAATAAAATAAGGAAAACATAAAAACTAAGATAATAACATAGCTAAACGTAAAGGGAAATGCGTTAAGAAACGAGCATAAAATGCGTATATCATATACGCATTTTATGCTCGTTTCTTAACGCATTTCCCTTTACGTTTAGCTATGTTATTATCTCGGCGATTTTGCGATTTTTGCGATTTTGGACCTCCGAAAATGGGCCGGCCCAAAAAGCAAATTATGGGCCCATTTCTCAAAGTTTGTTTTGGCCCAAAAACCAGCCCAAGCCCATTAATTTTGGCATGGAAGCCTTTTGGTGAAGTTGAAAAGTCAACAATATCAAGCTTTGTGACTCATTTTAGTGACTAAGCTTTGTGATCATCACAAAAGATGACTTGCCATGGTGACTCTTGCTTACGGTTTATAAATGGTGACATGCATGGTGACTCTTGCTTAGGGTTCACAAATGATGATCACACTTGGTGACTAAGGGGATGACTTGCATGGTGACTCTTGCTTGCATTAAATGGAGGGAGGCAAGGTGGAAGATAGAAGGCAAGCATTCCTTGCCTATAAATACCAAGGAGGCTGAACATAATTAAACCATCACTTAAATTACTAGCCAAACCTCTACACAAATACTCTTCCACCATAAACACTTCAAGGTTTCTCAAGCAAAGCCGAAGCACATCTCCTCCATCCAAGCCGAAGCAATCCTCCTCCATCCAACACAATACGCTAAGTCCCTTGTGAAGGAAATCCATCTCCACCGTAGATCATCAAGCATTCAAGACAAAAAGTGTAACCATGATCTTCACTTTCATTTCTTTTGCTTTGTATTTGAACCTTTTGATGTATTGGAATACATTTATGTATCAAATGAAGAACAAGTTTAGATTTGTGTTTTATGTGTTTAAACCGATTCATAAGTTGCATGTGTTTATGATTTCTAGCCTTTTATGCATGTTTGATACAATCTTAAAGCTTCGTAAGCATGTGTTAGAAAATACGCTAAGTCCCTCTCTTTCGCATGTTTCGATGATCGTATGTTGTTTAGGATGTTTATACGCTAAGTTGCATTCCTACTCAATTATTAAGCATGTATATTTAGTTAGAAGTTATGAATTTCGTAACTTACAAAAAGGTTTGATGCATGAAAAGGGTAGGCTAATAAGATGAGATGATCACATGTAATTAGTAGTGTAACTTCTTATTTTTAGCAAGCATAATTAAACTTTAAGTTTCTTGATTGTTGAAACTTGTCTATGAGTAAAACATGTTAGATGCCTAAGAGTTTTAGTTGTGTTTGCATGTTTTTGTACTTTAATTTTGTAGATTAAACAACCAACTTCCAATCCCCCCAACATTTATATTTCCGCTTATTAACGAAACCATGCATGCGCCCTTAATTCCCGGGATAAAGAACGATCCCTACTCGCCAATATTACAAATGACAAAAGAAGGGTTTAAATTGCAATGCGCGTAATCTGTGTTTTTAAGTTAACGTGAATGCATGTTTTGCGTGTATCAATTTTTGGCGCCGTTGCCGGGGAGTTAGAATGTTTTTGTATGATTTCGTTGTACATTTGTGATTAAAAGCATGTCTAAATTTTCGAAGTACATACTTGTTCATTCTTGTTTATACTTAAAGAAATTTACATACATGTTTACAATGCATACTTTTACTTAGATGAATTTATTTATACTTAGTTTTTACACTTGCATAATATATTCTCATGTTAAAGGATAGTCTTTGATTTAATTTGAGTACTAGTACTTAGTTATTAAATAAATCTCTATGGAATAGGTGGTGCCTCTTTTGTTTGTCTATCTCCTTAACCCTTCGTGATGTGTGGATTTCATCACCACACGCCATAACCTAAGTGAAGTTATGGGCATGAGGTTGTGGGCGGAGTTTACAAACACTTGAGATTGTATACTATCTTGTGATTTCGAGTAAGAGTTGGTTATGATGTCTAGAAGGGTTATGAATGGTGACGGGTTTTGAACTAAGAAAACAGAACACCAATGGAGTATATACTCTTACGAGTAAGCCTCGGGGTGTTTCTAAGAACAACAATGGAGTATATACTCTTACGAGTTAGCCTCAGGTTGTTCCCAGAAATTAGTTCTCACCTCTCGCGTTACATCTATCCCAACTGATACGCGTGAAAATGCATTCACGTTAACTTAAAAACACAGATTACGCGCATTGCAATTTAAACCCTTCTTTTGTCATTTGTAATATTGGCGAGTAGGGATCGTTATTTATCCGGGGAATTAAGGGCGCATGCATGGTTTCGTTAATAAGCGGAAATGTAAATGTTTGGGGGGATTGGAAGTTGGTTGTTTAATCTACGAAATTAAAGTACAAAAACATGCAAACACAACTAAAACTCTTAGGCATCTAACATGTTTTACTCATAGACAAGTTTCAACAATCAAGAAACTTAAAGTTTAATTATGCTTGCTAAAAATAAGAAGTTACACTACTAATTACATGTGATCATCTCATCTTATTAGCCTACCCTTTTCATGCATCAAACCTTTTTGTAAGTTACGAAATTCATAACTTCTAACTAAATATACATGCTTAATAATTGAGTAGGAATGCAACTTAGCGTATAAACATCCTAAACAACATACGATCATCGAAACATGCGAAAGAGAGGGACTTAGCGTATTTTCTAACACATGCTTACGAAGCTTTAAGATTGTATCAAACATGCATAAAAGGCTAGAAATCATAAACACATGCAACTTATGAATCGGTTTAAACACATAAAACACAAATCTAAACTTGTTCTTCATTTGATACATAAATGTATTCCAATACATCAAAAGGTTCAAATACAAAGCAAAAGAAATGAAAGTGAAGATCATGGTTACACTTTTTGTCTTGAATGCTTGATGATCTACGGTGGAGATGGATTTCCTTCACAAGGGACTTAGCGTATTGTGTTGGATGGAGGAGGATTGCTTCGGCTTGGATGGAAGACCTTGCTTCGGCTTGGAATGGAGGAGGATGTGCTTCGGCTTTGCTTGAGAATCCTTGAAGTGTTTATGGTGGAGGAGTATTTGTGTAGAGTTTTTGCTTGTAAAATGAGAGATGATCCTTGAATGGTTCGGCCTCCTTGTATTTATAGGCAAGGAATGGTGCTTCTCACTCTTCCACCTTGCCTCCCTCCATTTAATGCATGTAATGATCAATATGGCAAGTCATCCCCTTAGTCACCCTTGTGATCATCATTTGTGAACCCTAAGCAAGAGTCACCATGCTTAGTCACACCCTTAGTCACCATTGTGATGATCAAAGGCAAGAGTCACCAAGCTTAGTCACCATTTGTGAACCCAAAGCAAGAGTCACCATGGCAAGTCATCTTTTATGATGATCACAAAGCTTAGTCACTAAAATGAGTCACAAAGCTTGATATTGTTCACTTTTCAACTTCACCAAAAGGCTTCCATGCCAAAATGAATGGGTTTGGGCTTGATAATGGGCCGAAACAAGATTTGAGAAATCGGCCCATAATTTGCTTTTTGGGCCGGCCCATTTTCGGAGGTCCAAAATCGCAAAAATCGCAAAATCGCCGAAATTCCTCCAAATTGCGCCGTTATTAATCTCCACCGTAAATATCTTCAAAATAACAAATTAAATAAGGAAAACATAAAAACTAAGATAATAACATAGCTAAACGTAAAGGGAAATGCGTTAAGAAACGAGCATAAAATGCGTATATCACCAACTGGTCATTTCCAACAATTACGATGATTAACGATAGTTGGTATACATTTTCGCGCGGGCCGCACGGACAAGTGATTTATTCAATAACTAAGTCGTGTATTCCTTTTAAATCATAGGCGCAATCAAAACGTAGACGTACTTAAATTGATTTACATTGTGCACGAGTATTGGTTATAAGGTTTCGTTCTTTGGAATAGGTGGTGCCTCTTTTTCTGGTTTATCTCCTTAACCCCTCGTGATGTGTGGATTTTATCACCACACGCCATAACCTAAGTGAAGTTATGGGCACGAGGTTGTGGGCGGAGTTTACTAAGAACTTGAGATTATATACTATCTCACAAATTTGGCTGATTGTTGGATATGGTGAATGGGTTTATGATTGGTGCCGGGTTTCGGATCTAAGCAATAGAACACCATTGGAGTATATACCGTAACTGGTTAGCCTCAGGGTGTCTCTAGGAACAACATTGGAGTATATACTCTTACGAGTAAGCCTCGGGTTGTTCTAAATATTAGTCCTTACCTCTCGCGTTATCTCTATTCCTACTAACCATTTCTAAACGTAACTAAGCTGAATTGTAGTCGGTATATATTTTCGCGCGGGCCGCACGTCCAAGAAATTTACCGAATGATCATTTCGCGTACTCTCTGTAAATCATAAGTGCATACGAATACGGATAAATACGAACTTGATAAATACGACATAATCCTTTAAATAGATGGTATATCGGATTATGCATGCTTAGACCTCCTGGAATCAGACTTCATCTTCGGATGAACGAGACCCATTGCACAGTCGAGAACCTCTGCACCACGTACCATCGGGGCCAAAGGAAATAAATAAAACTTAGTCAAATTTTTGTGTTTATATGTGCATTAAAAACTGTAAAGGACTAACAACCGTTACTTAGCTTGCATAACCTCTTTTTAGGCTTTATGATATTCGGAATTCACTACCGAGTACCCTAACCTAAGTGAAGTTAGGGGCATAAGACCGAAGAAGAGGTCATTCTTTGCATTCATATTTTTTTTTAAGCACGTAACTCGTGTGTTTTCTGCAGGTTCTAACATTTTCTCTTATACATTCACTCCATCTTTCACGTAGGATTGTTGTTTGATGCATTTTATTGAGAAAATGTGTGGTGCATAAAATTCAATGTGAATTATTGTTTGCTTGTATTTGAACCTTGTTTATATATGTTCTAACTAAATTCTTAGGTTTAGCATTATATAGTGTTAATTTGCAGAAAACGTGTGTTTTTAAGTTTATTACATTCTTTTGCATAGCCCTTAAATTGATTAACTCATTTGCATTACATATTAAATTACATCTAGTGTCTTAACTGTTATAAATTTTGTGTGTTTTAGTAGTTTTTAAGTATTTGTGAGTATTTATAGTTTGCTTTGATAGTTGTACTATTTTATTTGTTGATATACGCATTTTATGCTCGTTTCTTAAACAGATTTGTAATATGCATGTGTTTATGATTTCTAGCCTTTTATGCATGTTTGATACAATCTTAAAGCTTCGAATGCATGTGTTAGAAAATACGCTAAGTCCCTCTCTTTCGCATGTTTCGATGATCGTATGTTGTTTAGGATGTTTATACGCTAAGTTGCATTCCTACTCAATTATTAAGCATGTGTATTTAGTTAGAAGTTATGAATTTCGTAACTTACAAAAAGGTTTGATGCATGAAAAGGGTAGGCTAATAAGATGAGATGATCACATGTAATTAGTAGTGTAACTTCTTATTTTTAGCAAGCATAATTAGACTTTAAGTTTCTTGATTGTTGAAACTTGTCTATGAGTAAAACATGTTAGATGCCTAAGAGTTTTAGTTGTGTTTGCATGTTTTTGTACTTTAATTTCGTAGATTAAACAACCAACTTCCAATCCCCCCAAACATTTACATTTCCGCTTATTAACGAAACCATGCATGCGCCCTTAATTCCCCGGATAAAGAACGATCCCTACTCGCCAATATTACAAATGACAAAAGAAGGGTTTAAATTGCAATGCGCGTAATCTGTGTTTTTAAGTTAACGTGAATGCATGTTTTGCGCGTATCAATTTTTGGCGCCGTTGCCGGGGAGTTAGAATGTTTTTGTATGATTTCGTTGTACATTTGTGATTAAAAGCATGTCTAAATTTTCGAAGTACATACTTGTTCATTCTTGTTTATACTTAAAGAAATTTACATACATGTTTACAATGCATACTTTTACTTAGACGAATTTATTTATACTTAGTTTTTACACTTGCATAATTTATTTTCATGTTAAAGGATAGTCTTTGATTTAATTTGAGTACTAGTACTTAGTTATTAAATAAATCTCTATGGAATAGGTGGTGCCTCTTTTGTTTGTCTATCTCCTTAACCCTTCGTGATGTGTGGATTTCATCACCACACGCCATAACCTAAGTGAAGTTATGGGCACGAGGTTGTGGGCGGAGTTTACAAACACTTGAGATTGTATACTATCTTGTGAATTCGAGTAAGAGTTGGTTATGATGTCTAGAAGGGTTATGAATGGTGACGGGTTTTGAACTAAGAAAACAGAACACCATTGGAGTATATACTCTTACGAGTAAGCCTCGGGGTGTTTCTAAGAACAACAATGGAGTATATACTCTTACGAGTTAGCCTCAGGTTGTTCCCAGAAATTAGTTCTCACCTCTCGCGTTACATCTATCCCAACTGGTCATTTCCAACAATTACGAGGATTAACGATAGTTGGTATACATTTTCGCGCGGGCCGCACGGACAAGAGATTTATTCAATAACTAAGTCGTGTATTCCTTTTAAATCATAGGCGCAATCAAAACGTAGACGTACTTAAATTGATTTACATTGATTACGAGTATTGGTTATTTAGTTTCGTTCTTTGGAATAGGTGGTGCCTCTTTTTCTGGTTTATCTCCTTAACCCCTCGTGAAGTGTGGATTTTATCACCACATGCCATAACCTAAGTGAAGTTATGGGCACGAGGTTGTGGGCGGAGTTTACTAAGAACTTGAGATTATATACTATCTCACAAATTTGGCTGATTGTTGGATATGGTGAATGGGTTTATGATTGGTGCCGGGCTTCGGATCTAAGCAATAGAACACCATTAGAGTATATACCGTAACTGGTTAGCCTCGGGGTGTCTCTAGGAACAACATTGGAGTATATACTCTTACGAGTAAGCCTCGGGTTGTTCTAAATATTAGTCCTTACCTCTCGCGTTATCTCTATTCCTACTAACCATTTCTAAACGTAACTAAGCTGAATTGTAGTCGGTATATATTTTCGCGCGGGCCGCACGTCCAAGAAATTTACCGAATGATCATTTCGCGTACTCTCTGTAAATCATAAGTGCATACGAATACGGATAAATACGAACTTGATAAATACGACATAATCCTTTAAATAGATGGTATATCGGATTATGCATGCTTAGACCTCCTGGAATCAGACTTCATCTTCGGATGAACGAGACCCATTGCACAGTCGAGAGCCTCTGCAACACGTACCATCGGGGCCAAAGGAAATAAATAAAACTTAGTCAAATTTGTGTGTTTGTTTGTGCATTAAAAACTGTAAAGGACTAACAAACGTTACTTAGCTTGCATAACCTCTCTAAGGCTTTATGATACTCGGATTTCACTACCGAGTACCCTAACCTAAGTGAAGTTAGGGACATAAGACCGAAGAAGAGGTCATTCTTTTGCATTCATATTTAAGCACGTAACTCGTGTGTTTTCTGCAGGTTCTAACGTTTTCTCTTATGCATTCACTCCATCTTTCACGTAGGATTGTTGTTTAATGCATTTTATTGAAAAAAAAATGTGTGGTGCATAAATTCGATGTGAATTATTGTTTGCTTGTATTTGAACTTTGTTTATATATGTTCTAACTAAATTCTTGGGTTTAGCATTATATAGTTTTAATTTGCAGAAAACATGTGTCTTAGTCTATTACATTCTTTTGCATAGCCCTTAAATTGATTAAATCATTTGCATTACTTAGTAAATTACATTTAGTGTCTTAAGTATTATAAATTTTGAGTGTTATTAGTAGTTTTTTAGTATTTGTGAGTATTTATGTTTGCTTTGATAGTTTTACTATTTTATTTGTTATCGCTTTGTTTTCTAAATATGCCTTACGATTTTGGTTAGTATTTCTATATTCATCTCAAATTATTTGTTGATACTAACACTTGGTCTTTGGTGGATGCTCAGGCTAATGAATTTCCGATCGGAATCCTGGACCATCTAGAACAAAGTTTGAGGAAATCGCAGAGAGAATAGCGAGACTTAAAGCTCAAACAGACATCCTGGATCATCCCATCATCGAGGAAGGTTCCGAGTCTTCACATTCATCAACCGACCATACTTTAGCCTCATCAACCGACCACAATTCAGAAGCAGAAGCACAAGAAATCAACATGGCCAATGCAGGACAGTCTCTTCGTCAGCGCACCTGCTCAACCGAATGGAGCAGCGGACCTTCGAGCATTGCTTTTCCACCACCGGGGGAAAACATGAAAGAAGTCGAGCTGAAGAGTGGTTTCCTCCACCGACTACCCATTTTTCACGGACTTTCCAATGAAGATCCAAACAAGCATCTCAAACAATTCCAATTTGTTTGTAACAGCATGAAGCCAGCCGATGCTGATACGGAGCTCTTCAAGCTGAAGGCATTCCCATTCACCCTAGTCGACAGGGCCGAGTCTTGGCTTATGGAACTACCGCCGAACCATATTACCTCATGGAAGCAACTTGCGGATATGTTCCTAGCGAAGTACTTCCCGGCCTCAAAGATCACCATCTTGAGAAAGCAAATCACTGGCATCACACAGAAATTGGACGAGACCTTCGGCCAATATTACGACCGATTCAAGGTTTTGTGTGCCACTTGCCCATCGCATGGATTTTCCGAGACCAATCTCATGAATTACTTTTACGATGGTCTCAAGCCGATCGATAGGGAATTGCTGGATGCAGCAGCCACCGGTGCATTCATGGACTTAACCGAAACCGAAGCTAGAGCTCTTCTAGAGAATCGGGCGAATAATGATGCACAATATGGAATGTCCAACAGACGAGCAGTCGGTGAAGCGAGTTCTACAACCGACGCGGACGAAAAGTACGACAAACTAGCTCATATGCTAGAGAAGGTTTTAGAACTCAAGACGACAAGAGCGAAGGCAACTCAACGGCCTGTTTGTGGCATATGTCAAACACAAGGTCACCACAACGACCAGTGCCCTCAAATGCCGGAACAAGCAAGCGAGCCGGAGCACGCTAACGCCATCGGCGGATATCAGGGAGGACAACGGTATAACAATTATAACAACTATGTCAACCGTGATCATCCGGGTTTTAGATGGAGCAGCAACGAGGGAACTTTGAACCCTCCAGCACCTCAACAAAGCTACCAACGCCCTCCATTTCAACCAAGGCCACCGATGCAGCAGGGTTCGTCTTCGCAATCCTTCACCAACCCGGATTACGACAAGATGTTGTCGCAACTTTCGGCCTCCACTCAAGTTCTCCTCGACGGACAATCGAAGACAAAGGAGACACTTGACTCACATGGCCGCGACATCACCGAAGTGAAGAAGCAGCTTGGCCAGCTTGTTGATTTCATGGGCCAAATCAAGGAAACCGGTCGGCTTCCACCTCAAACCCCTCCTAATCAAAGAAACGTGAATGCTATAGTCACAAGGAGTGGGAAGATACTTGAGGAACCAAAGACCAAGCGATCTCATCTTGATGAAGTCACCATTGAGGACATCACCAACGAAGAAGAAGATGAGATCGATCCGGCAATTCAAGAGGCCGAGAAAAAGAAGGTGACGCCTAATGTCACCAAGGCACAATCACCTCCACATCCTACCCCAATCAAAGGTAAAAACCATATTCCTTCAAATACGGTTATTACTAATTCTCCGTTTGCTGTTGCACCTTTCCCTAGCAGATTAAATAAATCAAAGAAGAAGGATGCCCAATATGAAGATATTTTGGACATCTTCCGAAAGGTGCAAGTGAATTTGCCCTTGATCGAGTGCATAAAACAGGTGCCGATATACGCGAAATTTCTCAAAGAATTATGCACACAGAGGAGGCAAACTCGAGAGAAGGAGGTTGTGAAGGTGAACGCAACCGTTTCGGCGGTTTTGCAGCGTCGGCTACCCCCAAAACTGAAGGACCCAGGGAGCTTTACAGTTCCTTGCGTAATCGGTGACAACCACTTCAAAGACGTGATGCTTGATCTCGGAGCTTCCATCAACGTCATGCCTTACTATCTTTTCGAATCGATGGAGCTTGGAGATCTCAAGCAAGATGGTGTTGTCATCCAATTAGCCGATCGCACCCACAAGTATCCGAGAGGATACGTAGAAGACGTTCTCGTGCAAGTCAACAACTTGATATTCCCAGCCGATTTCTATATAGTTGACATGGAAGACAGTCCACTGAACACCACGCCACTGCTGCTTGGGCGACCTTTCATGCGGACTGCGAGAACGAAGATTGATGTGTTTCAAGGCACTTTCTCCATGGAGATTGATGGAGAAAGAATCGAGTTCAACATCCTGGACGGGATGAAGTTTCCAATGTCGAGCGTAGCTGCCATTTCGACATATGATCCCGTGGATACCTTAGCACAAGGCTACCTCGACACCATCAATGAGGATGAACTCGACATGGCCATTCAACTTGGGCATGACGGCCTTCTCGAGGCCTTACTAGAGCTTGAACCTCGTATTCAAGACATGGCCATGGCCCTAAATGCGGCACCACGAAAAGTAAGCTTTTCTCCTCCTTTACCAATTACTTTTGGTACTAATAAAATGGTTCCTTCCATCGTAGAAGCTCCAGTTTTAGAACTCAAGCTACTACCGGACCATCTGAAGTATGCGTACTTGGGCGAGAATGACACTTTACCCGTCATTATTTCGTCCGCGCTAGAAGAGGAGCAGGAGGAGAAGCTCGTGAGTGTGCTCAAACGGTACAAACCCGCAATAGGCTGGACACTTGCGGACATCAAGGGAATAAATCCAGCAACATGTGTGCATAGGATTTTCCTTGAAGAAGGCACCAAGCCTACGCGGGAAGCGCAACGTCGGCTCCACCCTCCGATGATGGAGGTGGTAAAAAAGGAGGTAATTAAACTCATGGACTGTGGAGTTATTTACCCTATTTCTGATAGCCGTTGGGTTTCCCCAGTGCAGGTAGTACCAAAGAAATCGGGAATTACCGTCGTCGAGAATCTGGAAAATGAACTTGTGCCACAACGGACGATCACTGGACACCGAGTGTGCATTGATTACCGGAAGCTAAACACTGCAACCCGCAAGGATCATTTTCCCTTACCATTCATCGACCAAATGCTGGAAAGATTAGCCGGCCATGCATTTTATTGTTTTCTCGACGGATATTCCGGCTACAACGTTCACATGCCCTTTCGGAACGTTTGCATACCGCCGAATGCCATTTGGACTGTGTAACGCACCAGGTACATTTCAACGTTGCATGCTCTCAATTTTCTCCGAGTACATTGAAAAAATTATTGAAGTATTCATGGACGACTTTAGTGTATTTGGGAGTGATTTTGATGCATGCTTAAACAATTTAGAAACAATTTTACAAAGATGCGTTGAAACGAACTTGGTGCTTAATTGGGAGAAGTGCCATTTCATGGTTACGCAAGGGATAGTGTTAGGTCATATTATTTCGGAAAAAGGGTTAGAAGTTGATAAATCTAAAGTAGATCTTGTGCGTCACTTACCCTCTCCAACTTCGGTTAGAGAGATTCGTTCATTTCTTGGACACGCAGGATTTTATCGTAGGTTTATCAAAGACTTTTCCCACATCTCGCGCCCGTTGTGTAAATTGCTGCAAAAGGAGACCCCGTTCGTATTTGACGAGGAATGCAACGCTGCCTTCAACAAGTTGAAGGAACTTCTTACAAGCGCTCCTATTTTATGCAGCCCTGATTGGTCTTTGCCATTTGAACTCATGTGCGACGCCTCGGATTATGCCGTAGGAGCCGTCTTGGGTCAGCGGAAGGACAAGAAGCCTTGCGTAATCTATTACGCCTCTCGGACGCTTGATGAAGCGCAAAGAAATTATACCACCACCGAGAAGGAGTTTCTTGCAGTGGTTTTTGCTTTAGATAAATTTCGGTCTTATTTACTTCAAACTAAAGTAACTGTGTATACTGATCATGCAGCTTTGAAGTATCTAATGCTAAAGAAGGACGCAAAACCACGGCTTATAAGATGGATACTTCTACTCCAAGAATTCAACGTCGAAATCAAGGATAAGAAGGGAGTAGAAAATGTTGTCGCTAACCACCTATCACGCTTGATCGGTGAGAATGAGGCTGTTGAAATTGAGGACACTTTTCCGGATGAAAAACTCTTCGGAATTGAGGTAACTGTTCCGGAAACTCCATGGTATGCAGATATCGTAAATTACTTAGTTACCGGTGAGTTTCCGTCTACCATGCATAAATTTCAACGTGACAAACTTAAGCATAATGCTAGAACCTTTATCTGGGATGAGCCTTATTTATGGAAACAATGCTCTGATTTAGTAATTAGGAGATGTATCACGGATAGTGAATTTAAGCCTATTCTAGACTTTTGTCACAATGAAGCATGTGGGGGACATTTTGGTTCAAGGAGGACAGCCCTTAAGATTTTAGATTGCGGTTTCTTTTGGCCTAGTTTATTTCGCGATGCTCATGCATATTGTGCTGCATGTGATAAGTGCCAGAGATTCGGTAATTTAGGGCCTAGAGATCAAATGCCACAACACTACATATTTAATATCGAAATTTTTGATGTGTGGGGTATTGATTTTATGGGACCATTTCCTCCCTCCAATGGTTTTACTTATATCTTACTCGCAGTAGATTATGTTTCTAAATGGGTGGAGGCAAAGGCCACCCGTACTAATGATTCGCGAGTTGTTGCAGATTTCCTACGAACTAACATTTTCAGTAGATTTGGAATGCCACGCGTTCTAATTAGCGATGGAGGAAGTCACTTTTGCAACCGCACGGTGGAAGCACTGATGAGGAAGTATGGCGTAAAACACAAGGTTTCCACACCATACCACCCTCAAACAAATGGAATGGCTGAAGTTTCCAACCGTGAGATCAAGAAGATTTTGGAGCGAACCGTCCGCCCAAACCGGAAAGATTGGAGTCAATGCTTAGACGATGCATTGTGGGCTTACAGGACTGCCTACAAGACCCCCATTGGTATGTCACCTTTCCGATTAATTTATGGGAAGACGTGCCATCTTCCGGTTGAATTGGAGCACAAGGCATGGTGGGCCGTGAAGAAATTCAACATCGATCGAGATGCAGCAGGTTTGCATCGGAAGCTACAACTTTGTGAACTAGAAGAAATCAGAAATGATGCTTTCGACAATGCGTGGATTTACAAAGAGAAGACGAAAAAGATCCATGATCAGATGATTCGCGGGAAGAGTTTTGAAGTTGGGCAGAAAATATTGCTTTTCAATTCAAGACTTAAGCTCTTTCCGGGAAAGCTTCGCTCTCGATGGATGGGGCCATTCATAGTTTCTCAAGTTCTACCTCATGGAGCAGTTCTCATTCGATCTATCGACAAAGGTAGTGAGTTCAAAGTAAATGGCCATCGCTTGAAGCCCTATTTTGAGGCATTTGCGGAACACACCGTGGAGGAGATGCAACTCCAAGAACCGGCCATTTCAAAAACAAAATGATGCATCACGTCCAAAGCTAACGACGTAAAACAAGCGCTCATTGGGAGGCAACCCAATAGGGAGACAACAGATTTGTTTTCTTCTCCCCTTTTACTTAATTTAATGGCTTTTGTATTTTAAACTAGAATTTTCGTAGATCCTATACTCCATGTTTAATTCTATACTGTTACTTTACTACATTGAGGGCAATGTAGAGTTTAAGTGTGGGGGAAGGGTTTATAATTTAATTGTGTCTAAATTAGTGTTTTTCAGAGTCTTTAGGATGCCCTTAGCTAGTCGATGATGAAATTTGACCGATACGAACACATGGCGTATGAATCACATGCATCGAATTCTTGTGCTAATTGAGATATTCTATATGTTTTTAACATGTAGTAGATATGAATTGCAAAACATGGTACAGAAAATCGCATGCTTGAATAAGTTTTTAATCATATGAACCCTATGTGAGCTTTTGAGCTATCTGTTCTTTATTCGAGTGAATATGCATCCATTTCGTAGCTACTAGCTTATATATGCCTCATTCAATTGCTTGCCATAGATTTTAATGAACTAGAGAATACTAGAACTTACTCATGTCAATTTGCAAAGCTTTTAAGTTGATACATACTTTGATTTTGGAAATGATTAAAGGCATTTAGGATTTTTCCACCACTGCCAAATATCCATGTATCCCATTTGTACGCACAAGTTGCGACACCCCTAGATAAACCAATTGAGCCCACGTTAAGCTTTTCTTTCATCACCATATATACCTAAACACTTACCCTAGTATAGAATATCCTTACCCTTGTTCTGGAAACTTGGTGAGAATTTTTCGAAACTAGCACATAAGATTATGGTTTGGTAGGAAAGATTAAAAGAGTTAATGTGAGTAAGGGGAAAGACTTGTCCAAATAGCTAAAAAAAGTTTGAGATTGCCAAAAAGAAAAGAAAAAAATTTATATTTGAGAGAATGAAAAGAAAAAAAAAATTATTATTATCTCTCATGGCAATATGTTGTGTTCTAAAGTAGAAACCAATTGGATTAACGTCCCCCTTATTTTGCGGATTTGGAGATTACGACAAATTGAAGGCCCAAAAATAGAACAAATATGGCCTTTGTCCTGTCCGAAAAGCTCAAAGGGTAGTTTAAATTGAAGTATACATGGTAACATTCGAGTGGAGATGGAGGACGAATTTGGTGCTAGACTAAGTCGTTGGAACGTTTTTATCACCACATATCTAAATTTCGAATGCCTTAGCCTTAACCCCATTACAACCTCACTAAAAGTCCTTTATGATCCTTAAAATGAGTAGCTTTCAATTAGTAGAGTAAGTTGCATGAGTAAACTTATGGTTTTGGTTCATTTGTGCAAGCAATCAAACTTCATTCATGTGATTTTCATTTCAATTCATATACACTTTAAGTGAACCCTTGTCATGAGTGAAAAATATGATGAGTGCATCCTTGTGAGTTGATTAAACATTTATTCAAAGCATGCACAGCTATAAACATAACCACTGTTTTCTCTATGTCTTACTTGTTCATTACATAAATTATATCGCAATTATCTCTTGAATTCGTTGAGCATACAAAGTTGAAATTCATGTGAGCCATCGCCATATACTTATGCAAATTCTGAGACAAATTTTAGCTAAGGGCTTAGTTATGTTCTTTCCTTTGTTTTAAATTCTTAGGGAGTCTTAGTTTAACTTAGTGTTTGCTAAGGGACTAGCAAAGTCTAAGTGTGGGGGAATTTGATATACGCATTTTATGCTCGTTTCTTAACGCATTTCCCTTTACGTTTAGCTTTGTTATTATCTTAGTTTTTATGTTTTCCTTATTTAATTTGTTATTTTGAAGATATTTACGGTGGAGATTAATAACGACGCAATTCGGAGGAATTTCGGCGATTTTGCGATTTTTGCGATTTTGGACCTCCGAAAATGGGCCGGCCCAAAAAGCAAATTATGGGCCCATTTCTCAAAGTTTTTTTTGGCCCAAAAACCAGCCCAAGCCCATTAATTTTGGCATGGAAGCCTTTTGGTGAAGTTGAAAAGTCAACAATATCAAGCTTTGTGACTCATTTTAGTGACTAAGCTTTGTGATCATCACAAAAGATGACTTGCCATGGTGACTCTTGCTTAGGGTTTATAAATGGTGACTTGCATGGTGACTCTTGCTTAGGGTTCACAAATGATGATCACACTTGGTGACTAAGGGGATGACTTGCATGGTGACTCTTGCTTGCATTAAATGGAGGGAGGCAAGGTGGAAGAGAGAAGGCAAGCATTCCTTGCCTATAAATACCAAGGAGGCTGAACATAATTAAACCATCACTCAAATTACTAGCCAAAGCTCTACACAAATACTCTTCCACCATAAACACTTGAAGGTTCTCTTACAAGCCGAAGCACATCTCCTCCATTCCAAGCCGAAGCAAGGTTCTAGGGTTCTCCTCCATCCAAGCCGAAGCAAAGCATCCTCCATCCTTCACAATACGCTAAGTCCCTTGTGAAGGAAAGCCATCTCCACCGTAGATCATCTAGCATTCAAGACAAAAAGTGTAACCATGATCTTCACTTTCATTTCTTTTGTTTTGTATTTGAACCTCTTGATGTATTGGAATACATTTATGTATCAAATGAAGAACAAGTTTAGATTTGTGTTTTATGCTCTTAAACAGATTTGTAATATGCATGTGTTTATGATTTCTAGCCTTTTATGCATGTTTGATACAATCTTAAAGCTTCGAATGCATGTGTTAGAAAATACGCTAAGTCCCTCTCTTTCACATGTTTCGATGATCGTATGTTGTTTAGGATGTTTATACGCTAAGTTGCATTCCTACTCAATTATTAAGCATGTGTATTTAGTTAGAAGTTATGAATTTCGTAACTTCACATTCATCAACCGACCACAATTCAGAAACAGAAGCACAACAAATCAACATGGCCAATGCAGGACAATCTCTTCGCCAGCGCACCTGCTCAACCGAATGGAGCAGTGGGCCTTCGAGCATTGCTTTTCCACAACCGGAGGAAAACATGAAGGATATCGAGCTAAAGAGTGGCTTCCTCCACCGACTACCCATTTTTCATGGACTTTCCAATGAAGATCCGAACAAGCATCTCAAACAATTCCAATTTGTTTGTAACAGCATGAAGCCATCCGATGCTGATACGGAGCTCTTCAAGCTGAAGGCATTTCCATTCACCCTAGTCGACAGGGCCGAGTCTTGGCTAATGGAACTACCGCCGAACCATATTACCTCATGGAAGCAACTTGCGGATATGTTCCTAGCGAAGTACTTCCCGGCCTCAAAGATCACCGTCTTGAGAAAGCAAATCACTGGCATCACACAGAAACCGGACGAGACCTTCGGCCAATACTACGACCGATTCAAAGTTTTGTGTGCCACTTGCCCATCGCATGGATTTTCTGAGACCAATCTCATGAATTACTTTTACAATGGTCTCAAGCCGATCGATAGGGAATTGCTGGATGCAGCAGCCACCGGTGCATTCATGGACTTAACCGAAACCGAAGCTAGAGCTCTTCTAGAGAATCGGGCGAATAATGATGCACAATATGGAATGTCCAACAGAGGAGCAGTCGGTGAAGCGAGTTCTACAACCGACGCGGACGAAAAGTACGACAAACTAGCTCATATGCTAGAGAAGGTTTTAGAACTCGAGACGACAAGAGCGAAGGCAACTCAACGGCCTGTTTGTGGCATATGTCAAACACAAGGTCACCACAACGACCAGTGCCCTCAAGTGCCGGAACAAGCAAGCGAGCCGGAGCACGCTAACGCCATCGGCGAATATCAGGGAGGACAACGGTATAACAATTATAACAACTATGTCAACCGTGATCATCCGGGTTTTAGATGGAGCAGCAACGAGGGAACTTTGAACCCTCCAGCACCTCAACAAAGCTACCAACGCCCTCCATTTCAACCAAGGCCACCGATGCAGCAGGGTTCGTCTTCGCAATCCTTCACCAACCCGGATTACGACAAGATGTTGTCGCAACTTTCGGCCTCCACTCAAGTTCTCCTCGACGGACAATCGAAGATGAAGGAGACACTTGACTCACATGGCCGCGACATCACCGAAGTGAAGAAGCAGCTTGGCCAGCTTGTTGATTTCATGGGCCAAATCAAGGAAACCGGTCGGCTTCCACCTCAAACCACTCCAAATCAAAGAAACGTGAATGCTATAGTCACAAGGAGTGGGAAGATACTTGAGGAACCAAAGACCAAGCGATCTCATCTTGATGAAGTCACCATCGAGGACATCACTAACGAAGAAGAAGATGAGATCGATCCGGCTACTCAAGAGGCCGAGAAACAGAAGGTGACGCCTATTGTCACCAAGGCACAATCACCTCCACAACCTACCCCAATCAAAGGTAAAAACCATATTCCTTCAAATACGGTTATTACTAATTCTCCGTTTGCTGTTGCACCTTTCCCTAGCAGATTATCAAAATCGAAGAAGAAGGACGCCCAATATGAAGATATTTTGGACATCTTCCGAAAGGTGCAAGTGAATTTGCCCTTGATCGAGTGCATAAAACAAGTGCCAATATACGCGAAGTTTCTCAAAGAATTATGCACACAGAGGAGGCAAACTCGAGAGAAGGAGGTTGTGAAGGTGAACGCAACCGTTTCGGCGGTTTTGCAGCGTCGGCTACCCCCAAAACTGAAGGACCCAGGGAGCTTTGCAGTTCCTTGCGTAATCGGTGACACCCACTTCCAAGACGTGTGATATACGCATTTTATGCTCGTTTCTTAACGCATTTCCCTTTACGTTTAGCTATGTTATTATCTTAGTTTTTATGTTTTCCTTATTTAATTTGTTATTTTGAAGATATTTACGGTGGAGATTAATAACGGCGCAATTTGGAGGAATTTCGGCGATTTTGCGATTTTTGCGATTTTGGACCTCCGAAAATGGGCCGGCCCAAAAAGCAAATTATGGGCCGATTTCTCAAATCTTGTTTCGGCCCATTATCAAGCCCAAACCCATTCATTTTGGCATGGAAGCCTTTTGGTGAAGTTGAAAAGTCAACAATATCAAGCTTTGTGACTCATTTTAGTGACTAAGCTTTGTGATCATCACAAAAGATGGCTTGCCATGTGACTTGCCATGGTGACTCTTGCTTAGGGTTTATAAATGGTGACTTGCATGGTGACTCTTGCTTAGGGTTCACAAATGATGATCAGAAAAGGTGACTAAGGGAGTGACTTGCCATATTGATCATTACTTGCATTAAATGGAGGGAGGCAAGGTGGAAGAGAGAAGGCAACATCCCTTGCCTATATAAGAGAGGAGGCTGGCCATATATTATGCATCTCTCATTTTACAAGCAAAAACTCTACACAAATACTCCTCCACCATAAACACTTCAAGGATTCTCAAGCAAAGCCGAAGCACATCTTCTCCATCCAAGCCGAAGCAATCCTCCTCCATCCAACACAATACGCTAAGTCCCTTGTGAAGGAAATCCATCTCCACCGTAGATCATCAAGCATTCAAGACAAAAAGTGTAACCATGATCTTCACTTTCATTTCTTTTGCTTTGTATTTGAACCTTTTGATGTATTGGAATACATTTATGTATCAAATGAAGAACAAGTTTAGATTTGTGTTTTATGTGTTTAAACCGATTCATAAGTTGCATGTGTTTATGATTTCTAGCCTTTTATGCATGTTTGATACAATCTTAAAGCTTCGTAAGCATGTGTTAGAAAATACGCTAAGTCCCTCTCTTTCGCTTGTTTCGATGATCGTATGTTGTTTAGGATGTTTATACGCTAAGTTGCATTCCTACTCAATTATTAAGCATGTATATTTAGTTAGAAGTTATGAATTTCGTAACTTACAAAAAGGTTTGATGCATGAAAAGGGTAGTGTAACTTCTTATTTTTAGCAAGCATAATTAAACTTTAAGTTTCTTGATTGTTGAAACTTGTCTATGAGTAAAACATGTTAGATGCCTAAGAGTTTTAGTTGTGTTTGCATGTTTTTGTACTTTAATTTCGTAGATTAAACAACCAACTTCCAATCCCCCCAAACATTTACATTTCCGCTTATTAACGAAACCATGCATCCGCCCTTAATTCCCCGGATAAAGAACGATCCCTACTCGCCAATATTACAAATGACAAAAGAAGGGTTTAAATTGCAATGCGCGTAATCTGTGTTTTTAAGTTAACGTGAATGCATGTTTTGCGCGTATCAACGTGATGCTTGATCTCGGAGCTTCCATCAACGTCATGCCTTACTATCTATTCGAATCGATGGGGCTTGGAGATCTCAAGCAAGATGGTGTTGTCATCCAATTAGCCGATCACACCCACAAGTATCCGAGGGGATACGTAGAAGACGTTCTCGTACAAGTCAACAACTTGATATTCCCTGCCGATTTCTATATAGTTGACATGGAAGAGAGTCCACTGAACACCACGCCGCTACTGCTTGGGCGACCTTTCATGCGGACTGCGAGAACGAAGATTGATGTGTTTCAAGGCACTTTCTCCATGGAGATTGATGGAGAAAGAATCGAGTTCAACATCCTGGACGGGATGAAGTTTCCAATATCGAGCGTAGCTGCCATTTCGACATACGATCCTGTGGATACCTTAGCACAAGGTTACCTCGACACCATCAATGAGGATGAACTCGACATGGCCATTCAACTTGGGCATGACGGCCTGATATACGCATTTTATGCTCGTTTCTTAACGCATTTCCCTTTACGTTTAGCTATGTTATTATCTTAGTTTTTATGTTTTCCTTATTTAATTTGTTATTTTGAAGATATTTACGGTGGAGATTAATAACGGCGAAATTTGGAGGAATTTCGGCGATTTTGCGATTTTGGACCTCCGAAAATGGGCCGGCCCAAAAAGCAAATTATGGGCCGATTTCTCAAATCTTGTTTCGGCCCATTATCAAGCCCAAACCCATTCATTTTGGCATGGAAGCCTTTTGGTGAAGTTGAAAACTCTAAATATGTCTTACGATTTTGGTTAGTATTCCTATATTCATCTCAAATTCTTTGTTGATACTAACACTTGGTCTTTGGTGGATGCTCAGGCTAATGAATGTCCGATCGGGATCCTGGACCATCTAGAACAAAGTTTGAGGAGATCGCAGAGAGAATAGCGAGTCTTAAAGCTCAAACTGACATCCTGGATCATCCCATCATCGAGGAAGTTTCCGAGTCTTCACATTCATCAACCGACCATACTTTAGCCTCATCAACCGACCACAATTCAGAAGCAGAAGCACAACAAGTCAACATGGCCAATGCAGGACAATCTCTTCGCCAGCGCACCTGCTCAACCGAATGGAGCAGTGGGCCTTCGAGCATTGCTTTTCCACAACCGGAGGAAAACATGAAGGATATCGAGCTAAAGAGTGGCTTCCTCCACCGACTACCCATTTTTCATGGACTTTCCAATGAAGATCCGAACAAGCATCTCAAACAATTCCAATTTGTTTGTAACAGCATGAAGCCATCTGATGCTGATACGGAGCTCTTCAAGCTGAAGGCATTTCCATTCACCCTAGTCGACAGGGCCGAGTCTTGGCTAATGGAACTACCGCCGAACCATATTACCTCATGGAAGCGACATCACCGAAGTGAAGAAGCAGCTTGGCCAACTTGTTGATTTCATGGGCCAAATCAAGGAAACCGGTCGGCTTCCACCTCAAACCACTCCAAATCAAAGAAACGTGAATGCTATAGTCACAAGGAGTGGGAAGATACTTGAGGAACCAAAGACCAAGCGATCTCATCTTGATGAAGTCACCATTGAGGACATCACCAACGAAGAAGAAGATGAGATCGATCCGGCTACTCAAGAGGCCGAAAAACAGAAGGTGACGCCTAATGTCACCAAGGCACAATCACCACCACAACCTACCCCAATCAAAGGTAAGAACCATATTCCATCAAATACTGTTATTACTAATTCTCCGTTTGCTGTTGCACCTTTCCCTAGCAGATTATCAAAATCGAAGAAGAAGGACGCCCAATATGAAGATATTTTGGACATCTTCCGAAAGGTGCAAGTGAATTTGCCCTTGATCGAGTGCATAAAACAGGTGCCGATATACGCAAAGTTTCTGAAAGAATTATGCACACAGAGGAGGCAAACTCGAGAGAAGGAGGTTGTGAAGGTGAACGCAACCGTTTCGGCGGTTTTGCAGCGTCGGCTACCCCCAAAACTGAAGGACCCAGGGAGCTTTGCAGTTCCTTGCGTAATCGGTGACAACCACTTCAAAGACGTGATGCTTGATCTCGGAGCTTCCATCAACGTCATGCCTTACTATCTTTTCGAATCGATGGAGCTTGGAGATCTCAAGCAAGATGGTGTTGTCATCCAATTAGCCGATCGCACACACAAGTATCCGAGGGGATACGTAGAAGACGTTCTTGTGCAGGTCAACAACCTGATTTTTCCAGCGGATTTCTATATAGTTGACATGGAAGAGAGTCCACTGAACACCACGCCGCTACTGCTTGGGCGACCTTTCATGCGGACTGCGAGAACGAAGATTGATGTGTTTCAAGGCACTTTCTCCATGGAGATTGATGGAGAAAGAATCGAGTTCAACATCCTGGACGGGATGAAGTTTCCAATGTCGAGCGTAGCTGCCATTTCGAAATACGATCCCGTGGATACCTTTGCACAAGGCTACCTCGACACCATCAATGAGGATGAACTCGACATGGCCATTCAACTTGGGCATGACGGCCTTCTCGAGGCCTTACTAGAGCTTGAACCTCGTATTCAAGACATGGCCATGGCCCTAAATGCGGCACCACGGAAAGTAAGCTTTTCTCCTCCTTTACCAATTACTTTTGGTACTAATAAAATGGTTCCTTCCATCGTAGAAGCTCCAGTTTTAGAACTCAAGCTACTACCGGACCATCTGAAGTATGCGTACTTGGGCGAGAATGACACTTTACCCGTCATTATTTCGTCCGCGCTAGAAGTGGAGCAGGAGGAGAAGCTCGTGAGTGTGCTCAAGAGGTACAAACCCGCAATAGGCTGGACACTTGCGAACATCAAGGGAATAAATCCAGCAACATGTGTGCATAGGATTTTCCTTGAAGAAGGCACCAAGCCTACGCGGGAAGCACAGCGTCGGCTCCACCCTCCGATGATGGAGGTGGTAAAAAAGGAGGTAATTAAACTCATGGACTGTGGAGTTATTTACCCTATTTCTGATAGCCGTTGGGTTTCCCCAGTGCAGGTAGTACCTAAGAAATCGGGAATTACCGTCGTCGAGAATCTGGAAAATGAACTTGTGCCACAACGGACGATCACTGGACACCGAGTGTGCATTGATTACCGGAAGCTCAACGCCGCAACCCGCAAGGATCATTTTCCCTTACCATTCATCGACCAAATGCTGGAAAGATTAGCCGGCCATGCATTTTATTGTTTTCTCGACGGATACTCCGGCTACAACCAAATTAGCATTGCGGAGGAAGATCAAGAAAAGACAACGTTCACATGCCCTTTCGGAACGTTTGCATACCGCCGAATGCCATTTGGACTGTGTAATGCACCAGGTACATTTCAACGTTGCATGCTCTCAATTTTCTCCGAGTACATTGAAAAAATTATTGAAGTATTCATGGACGACTTTAGTGTATTTGGGAGTGATTTTGATGCATGCTTAAACAATTTAGAAACAATTTTACAAAGATGCGTTGAAACGAACTTGGTGCTTAATTGGGAGAAGTGCCATTTCATGGTTACGCAAGGGATAGTGTTAGGTCATATTATTTCGGAAAAAGGGTTAGAAGTTGATAAATCTAAAGTAGATCTTGTGCGTCACTTACCCTCTCCAACTTCGGTTAGAGAGATTCGTTCATTTCTTGGACACGCAGGATTTTATCGTAGGTTTATCAAAGACTTTTCCCACATCTCGCGCCCGTTGTGTAAATTGCTGCAAAAGGAGACCCCGTTCGTCTTTGATGAAGAATGCAACGCTGCCTTCAACAAGTTGAAGGAGCTTCTCACGAGCGCTCCTATTTTATGTAGCCCTGATTGGTCTCTGCCATTCGAACTCATGTGCGACGCCTCGGATTATGCCGTAGGAGCCGTCTTGGGTCAGCGGAAGGACAAGAAGCCTTGCGTAATCTATTACGCCTCTCGGACACTTGATGAAGCACAAAGAAATTATACTACAACCGAGAAGGAGTTTCTTGCCGTGGTTTTCGCTTTAGATAAATTTCGATCTTATTTACTTCAAACTAAAGTAACTGTGTTTACCGATCATGCAGCTTTGAAGTATCTAATGTTCAAAAAGGACGCAAAACCACGGCTTATAAGATGGATACTTCTACTCCAAGAATTCAACATCGAAATCAAGGACAAGAAGGGAGTAGAAAACGTCGTCGCTGACCACCTATCACGTTTGATAGGTGACCATGAGCCTGTCGAGATTGAAGAAACTTTTCCGGATGAAAAACTCTTCGGAATTGAGGTAACTATTTCGGAAACTCCATGGTATGCAGATATCGTAAATTACTTAGTTACCGGTGAGTTTCCGTCTACCATGCATAAATTTCAACGTGACAAACTTAAGCATAATGCTAGAACCTTTATCTGGGATGAGCCTTATTTATGGAAACAATGCTCCGATTTAGTAATTAGGAGATGTATCCCGGATAGTGAGTTTAAGCCCATTCTAGACTTTTGTCACAATGAAGCATGTGGGGGACACTTTGGTTCAAAGAGGACAGCCCTTAAGATTTTAGATTGCGGTTTCTTTTGGCCTAGTTTATTTCGCGATGCTCATGCATATTGCGCTGCATGTGATAAGTGCCAGAGATTCGGTAATTTAGGCCCTAGAGATCAAATGCCACAACACTACATATTTAATGTTGAAATTTTTGATGTGTGGGGTATTGATTTTATGGGACCATTTCCTCCCTCCAATGGTTGTACTTATATCTTACTCGCAGTAGATTATGTTTCTAAATGGGTGGAGGCAAAGGCCACCCGTACTAATGATTCGCGAGTTGTTGCAGATTTCCTACGAACTAACATTTTCAGTAGATTTGGAATGCCACGCGTTCTAATCAGTGATGGAGGAAGTCACTTTTGCAACCGCACGGTGGAAGCACTAATGAGGAAGTATGGCGTAAAACACAAGGTTTCCACACCATACCACCCTCAAACTAATTGAATGGCTGAAGTTTCCAACCGTGAGATCAAGAAGATTTTGGAGCGAACCGTCCGCCCAAACCGGAAAGATTGGAGTCAATGCTTAGACGATGCATTATGGGCTTACAGGACTGCCTACAAGACCCCCATTGGTATGTCACCTTTCCGATTAATTTATGGGAAGGCGTGCCATCTTCCGGTTGAATTGGAGCACAAGGCATGGTGGGCCGTGAAGAAATTCAACATCGATCGAGATGCCGCAGGCTTGCATCGGAAGCTACAACTTAATGAACTAGAAGAAATCAGAAATGATGCTTTCGACAATGCGTGGATTTATAAAGAGAAGACGAAAAAGATCCACGATCAGATGATTCGCGAGAAGAGTTTTGAACCTGGGCAGAAAGTATTACTTTTCAATTCAAGACTTAAGCTCTTTCCGGGAAAGCTTCGCTCTCGATGGATAGGGCCATTCGTAGTTTCTCAAGTTCTACCTCATGGAGCAATTCTCATTCGATCTATCGACAAAGGTAGTGAGTTCAAAGTAAATGGCCATCGCTTGAAGCCCTATTTTGAGGCATTTGCGGAGCACACCGTGGAGGAGATGCAACTCCAAGAACCGGCCATTTCAAAAACAAAATGATGCATCACGTCCAAAGCTAACGACGTAAAACAAGCGCTCATTGGGAGGCAACCCAATAGGGAGACAACAGATTTGTTTTCTTCTCCCCTTTTAATTAATTTAATGGCTTTTTGCGTATTAGATTAAAATTTTCGTAGATCCTATACTCCATTTTTATTCTATACTTCTACTTTAGTACATTGAGGGCAATGTAGAGTTTAAGTGTGGGGGAAGGGTTTACAATTTAATTATGTCTAAATTAGTGTTTTTCAGAGTCTTTAGGACGCCCTTAACTAGTCGATGATGAAATTTGATCGATACGAACACATATGGCGTATGAATCACATGCATCGAATTCTTGTGCTAATTGAGATATTCTTTATGTTTTTAACATGTAGTAGATATAAATTGCAAAACATGGTACAGAAATCGCATGCTTGAATAAGTTTTTAATCATATGAACCCTATGTGAGCTTTTGAGCTATCTGTTCTTTATTCCTTGAGTGATCTGATCAATCCATATCATTTCGTAGTTTATAGCTTTATATATGCCTCATTTGACTGCTTGCCATAGATTTTAATGAACTAGAGAATACTAGAACTTACTCATGTCAATTTGCAAAGCTTTTAAGTTGATACATACTTTGATTTTGGAAATGATTAAAGGCATTTAGGATTTTCCACCACATTGCCATATATCCATGTATCCCATTTGTACGCACAAGTTGCGACACCCCTAGATAAACCAATTGAGCCCACGTTAAGCTTTTCTTTCATCACCATATATACCTAAACACTTATCCTAGTTTAGAATATCCTTACCTTTGTTCCAGAAACTTGGTGAGAATTTTTCGAAACTAGCACATAAGATTATGGTTTGGTAGGAAAGATTGAAAGAGTTAATGTGAGTAAGGGGAAAGACTTGTCCAAATAGCTAAAAAAGTATGTGATTGCCAAAAAGAAAATAAAAAAATTATATTTGAGAGAATGAAAAGAAAAAAATTATTATCTCTCATGGCAATATGTTGTGTTCTAAAGTAGAAACCAATTGGATTAACGTCCCCCTTATTTGCGGATTTGGAGATTACGACAAATTGAAGGCCCAAAAATAGAACAAATATGGCCTTTGTCCTGTCCGAAAAGCTCAAAGGGTAGTTTAAATTGAAGTATACGGGGTAACATTCGAGTGGAGATGGAGGACGAATATGGTGCTAGACTAAGTCGTTGGAACGTTTTTATCACCACATATCTAAATTTCGAATGCCTTAGCCTTAACCCCATTACAACCTCACTAAAAGTCCTTTATGATCCTTAAAATGAGTAGCTTTCAATTAGTAGAGTAAGTTGCATGAGTAAGCTTATGGTTTTGGTTCATTTGTGCAAGTAATTAACTCCATTCATGAGGTTTTCGTTTAAATTTATATACACTTTAAGTGAACCCTTTTTCATGAGTGAAAAATATGATGAGTGCATCCTTGTGAGTTGATTAAACCTTTATTCAAAGCATGCACAGCTATAACATAACCATTGTTTTTTTTCTATGTCTTACTTGTTCATTACATAATTATATCACAATTATCTCTTGAATTCGTTGAGCATACAAGTTGAAATTCATGTGAGCCATCACCATATACTTATGCAAATTCTGAGACAAATTTTAGCTAAGGGCTTAGTTATGTTCTTTCAGTTGTTTTAAATTCTTAGGGAGTCTTAGTTTAACTTAGTGTTTGCTAAGGGACTAGCAAAGTCTAAGTGTGGGGGAATTTGATATACGCATTTTATGCTCGTTTCTTAACGCATTTCCCTTTACGTTTAGCTATGTTATTATCTTAGTTTTTATGTTTTCCTTATTTAATTTGTTATTTTGAAGATATTTACGGTGGAGATTAATAACGGCGCAATTTGGAGGAATTTCGGCGATTTTGCGATTTTTGCGATTTTGGACCTCCGAAAATGGGCCGGCCCAAAAAGCAAATTATGGGCCGATTTCTCAAATCTTGTTTTGGCCCATTATCAAGCCCAAACCCATTCATTTTGGCATGGAAGCCTTTTGGTGAAGTTGAAAAGTCAACAATATCAAGCTTTGTGACTCATTTTAGTGACTAAGCTTTGTGATCATCACAAAAGATGACTTGCCATGTGACTTGCATGATGACTCTTGCTTAGGGTTCACAAATGATGATCACAAAAGGTGACTAAGGGAGTGACTTGCCATATTGATCATTACTTGCATTAAATGGAGGGAGGCAAGGTGGAAGAGAGAAGGCAACATCCCTTGCCTATATAAGAGAGGAGGCTGGCCATATATTATGCATCTCTCATTTTTACAAGCCAAAGCTCTACACAAATACTCTTCCACCATAAACATTCAAGGTTTACTTGCAAGGCCGAAGCTCTCATCCTCCATCCAAGCCGAAGCATTCAAGGTTCTCCTTCCAAGCCGAAGCTTTCATCCTCCATCCTTCACAATACGCTAAGTCCCTTGTGAAGGAAAGCCATCTCCACCGTAGATCATCTAGCATTCAAGACAAAAAGTGTAACCATGATCTTCACTTTCATTTCTTTTGTTTTTGTATTTGAACCTCTTGATGTATTGGAATACATTTATGTATCAAATGAAGAACAAGTTTAGATTTGTGTTTTATGCTTTTAAACCGATTTGTAATATGCATGTGTTTATGATTTCTAGCCTTTTATGCATGTTTGATACAATCTTAAAGCTTCGAATGCATGTGTTAGAAAATACGCTAAGTCCCTCTCTTTCGCATGTTTCGATGATCGTATGTTGTTTAGGATGTTTATACGCTAAGTTGCATTCCTACTCAATTATTAAGCATGTGTATTTAGTTAGAAGTTATGAATTTCGTAACTTACAAAAAGGTTTGATGCATGAAAAGGGTAGGTTAATAAGATGAGATGATCACATGTAATTAGTAGTGTAACTTCTTATTTTTAGCAAGCATAATTAGACTTTAAGTTTCTTGATTGTTGAAACTTGTCTATGAGTAAAACATGTTAGTTGCCTAAGAGTTTTAGTTGTGTTTGCATGTTATGTACTTTAATTTCGTAGATTAAACAACCAACTTCCAATCCCCCCCAAACATTTACATTTCCGCCTATTAACGAAACCATGCATGCGCCCTTAATTCCCCGGATAAAGAACGATCCCTACTCGCCAATATTACAAATGACAAAAGAAGGGTTTAAATTGCAATGCGCGTAATCTGTGTTTTTAAGTTAACGTGAATGCATGTTTTGCGCGTATCACGGCCTTCTCGAGGCCTTACTAGAGCTTGAACCTCGAATTCAAGACATGGCCATGGCCCTAAATGCCGCACCACGAAAAGTAAGCTTTTCTCCTCCTTTACCAATTACTTTTGGTACTAATAAAATGGTTCCTTCCATCGTAGAAGCTCCAGTTTTAGAACTCAAGCTACTACCGAACCATCTGAAGTATGCGTACTTGGGCGAGAATGAAACCTTACCGGTCATTATTTCGTCCGCGCTAGAAGAGGAGCAGGAGGAGAAGCTCGTGAGTGTGCTCAAACGGTACAAACCCGCAATAGGCTGGACACTTGCGAACATCAAGGGAATAAATCCAGCAACCTGCGTGCATAGGATTTTCCTTGAAGAAGGCACCAAGCCTACGCGGGAAGCACAACGTCGGCTCCACCCTCCGATGATGGAGGTGGTAAAAAAGGAGGTAATTAAACTCATGGACTGTGGAGTTATTTACCCTATTTCTGATAGCCGTTGGGTTTCCCCAGTGCAGGTAGTACCTAAGAAATCGGGAATCACCGTCGTCGAGAATCTGGAAAATGAACTTGTGCCACAAAGAACGATCACTGGACACCGAGTGTGCATTGATTACCGGAAGCTCAACGCCGCAACCCGCAAGGATCATTTTCCCTTACCATTCATCGACCAAATGCTGGAAAGATTAGCCGGCCATGCATTTTATTGTTTTCTCGACGGATACTCCGGCTACAACCAAATTAGCATTGCGGAGGAAGATCAAGAAAAGACAACGTTCACATGCCCTTTCGGAACGTTTGCATACCGCCGAATGCCATTTGGACTGTGTAATGCACCAGGTACATTTCAACGTTGCATGCTCTTAATTTTCTCCGAGTACATTGAAAAAATTATTGAAGTATTCATGGACGACTTTAGTGTATTTGGGAGTGATTTCGATGCATGCTTAAACAATTTAGAAACTATTTTACAAAGATGCGTTGAAACGAACTTGGTGCTTAATTGGGAGAAGTGCCATTTCATGGTTACGCAAGGGATAGTGTTAGGTCATATTATTTCGGAAAAAGGGTTAGAAGTTGATAAATCTAAAGTAGATCTTGTGCGTCACTTACCCTCTCCAACTTCGGTTAGAGAGATTCGTTCATTTCTTGGACACGCAGGATTTTATCGTAGGTTTATCAAGGACTTTTCCCACATCTCGCGCCCGTTGTGTAAACTGCTGCAGAAGGAGACCCCGTTCGTCTTTGATGAAGAATGCAACGCTGCCTTCAACAAGTTGAAGGAACTTCTCACGAGCGCTCCTATTTTATGCAGCCCTGATTGGTCTCTGCCATTTGAACTCATGTGCGACGCCTCGGATTATGCCGTAGGAGCCGTCTTGGGTCAGCGGAAGGACAAGAAGCCTTGCGTAATCTATTACTCCTCTCGGACGCTTGATGAAGCGCAAAGAAATTATACTACCACCGAGAAGGAGTTTCTTGCCGTGGTTTTCGCTTTAGATAAATTTCGATCTTATTTACTTCAAACTAAAGTAACTGTGTTTACCGATCATGCAGCTTTGAAGTATCTAATGCTCAAAAAGGACGCAAAACCACGGCTTATCAGATGGATACTTCTACTCCAAGAATTCAACATCGAAATCAAGGATAAGAAGGGAGTAGAAAACGTCGTCGCTGACCACCTATCACGTTTGATAGGTGACCATGAGCCTGTCGAGATTGAAGAAACTTTTCCGGATGAAAAACTCTTCGGAATTGAGGTTTCCACACCATACCACCCTCAAACAAATGGAATGGCTGAAGTTTCCAACCGTGAGATCAAGAAGATTTTGGAGCGAACCGTCCGCCCAAACCGGAAAGATTGGAGTCAATGCTTAGACGATGCATTGTGGGCTTATAGGACTGCCTACAAGACCCCCATTGGTATGTCACCTTTCCGATTAATTTATGGGAAGGCATGCCATCTTCCGGTTGAATTGGAGCACAAGGCATGATGGGCCGTGAAGAAATTCAACATCGATCGAGATGCCGCAGGCTTGCATCGAAAGCTACAACTTTGTGAACTAGAAGAAATCAGAAATGATGCTTTCGACAATGCGTGGATTTACAAATAGAAGACGAAAAAGATCCATGATCAGATGATTCGCGGGAAGAGTTTTGAAGTTGGGCAGAAAGTATTGCTTTTCAATTCAAGACTTAAGCTCTTTCCGGGAAAGCTTCGCTCTCGATGGATGGGGCCATTCATAGTTTCTCAAGTTCTACCTCATGGAGCAGTTCTCATTCGATCTATCGACAAAGGTAGTGAGTTCAAAGTAAATGGCCATCGCTTGAAGCCCTATTTTGAGGCATTTGCAGAACACACCGTGGAGGAGATGCAACTCCAAGAACCGGCCATTTCAAAAACAAAATGATGCATCACGTCCAAAGCTAACGACGTAAAACAAGCGCTCATTGGGAGGCAACCCAATAGGGAGACAACAGATTTGTTTTCTTCTCCCCTTTTAATTAATTTAATGGCTTTTTTCGTATTAGATTAAAATTTTCGTAGATCCTATACTCCATTTTTATTCTATACTTCTACTTTAGTACATTGAGGGCAATGTAGAGTTTAAGTGTGGGGGAAGGGTTTACAAATTAATTGTGTCTAAATTAGTGTTTTTCAGAGTCTTTAGGACGCCCTTAACTAGTCGATGATGAAATTTGATCGATACGAACACATATGGCGTATGAATCACATGCATCGAATTCTTGTGCTAATTGAGATATTCTTTATGTTTTTAACATGTAGTAGATATGAATTGCAAAACATGGTACAGAAAAATCGCATGCTTGAATAAGTTTTTTAATCATATGAACCCTATGTGAGCTTTTGAGCTATCTGTTCTTTATTCGAGTGAATATGCATCCATTTCGTAGCTACTAGCTTATATATGCCTCATTTGATTGCTTGCCATAGATTTTAATGAACTAGAGAATGCTAGAACTTACTCATGTCAATTTGCAAAGCTTTTAAGTTGATACATACTTTGATTTCGGAAATGATTAAAGGCATTTAGGATTTTCCACCACATTGCCATATATCCATGTATCCCAGTTGTACGCACAAGTTGCGACACCCCTAGATAAACCAATTGAGCCCACGTTAAGCTTTTCTTTCATCACCATATATACCTAAACACTTACCCTAGTATAGAATATCCTTACCCTTGTTCCGGAAACTTGGTGAGAATTTTTCGAAACTAGCACATAAGATTATGGTTGGTAGGAAAGATTAAAAGAGTTAATGTGAGTAAGGGGAAAGACTTGTCCAAATAGCTTAAAAAGTATGAGATTGCCAAAAAGAAAAGAAAAAATTATATTTGAGAGAATGAAAAGAAAAAAAAAATTATTATCTCTCATGGCAATATGTTGTTTTCTAAAGTAGAAACCAATTGGATTAACGTCCCCCTTATTTTGCGGATTTGGAGATTACGACAAATTGAAGGCCCAAAAATAGAACAAAACATGGCCTTTGTCCTGTCCGAAAAGCTCAAAGGGTAGCTTAGATTGAAGTATACATGGTAACTTTCGAGTGGAAATGGAGGACGAATTTGGTGCTAGACTAAGTCGTTGGAACGTTTTTATCACCACATATCTAAATTTCGAATGCCTTAGCCTTAACCCCATTACAACCTCACTAAAAGTCCTTTATGATCCTTAAAATGAGTAGCTTTCAATTAGTAGAGTAAGTTGCATGAGTAAGCTTATGGTTTTGGTTCATTTGTGCAAGCAATCAAACTTCATTCATGTGATTTTCATTTCAATTCATATACACTTTAAGTGAACCCTTGTCATGAGTGAAAAATATGATGAGTGCATCCTTGTGAGTTGATTAAACATTTATTCAAAGCATGCACAGCTATAAACATAACCACTGTTTTCTCTATGTCTTACTTGTTCATTACATAAATTATATCGCAATTATCTCTTGAATTCGTTGAGCATACTGATATACGCATTTTATGCTCGTTTCTTAACGCATTTCCCTTTACGTTTAGCTATGTTATTATCTTAGTTTTATGTTTTCCTTATTTAAATTGTTATTTTGAAGTTCATTACGGTGGAGATTAATATCGACGCAATTCGGAGGAATTTCGGCGATTTTGCGATTTTTGCGATTTTGGACCTCCGAAAATGGGCCGGGCCACAAAGCAAATTGTGGGCCGAATTCTCAACTCTTGTTTCGGCCCATTATCAAGCCCAAACCCAAACAATTCGGCAAGGAAGCCTTTTGGTGAAAAGGAAAAGTCTTGTTTTGAAAGGGCAAGTCAACATTATCAAGCTAATGATCACAAATGGTGACTACACATGGTGATTCATGCTTAGGGTTCCCAAATGGTGACTACACAAGGTGACTAAGGCTTGCATTAATTGAAAAGATGACTTGCCATGGTGACTACACATGGTGATTCATGCTTAGGGTTCACAAATGGTGACTAAGTGTGTGACTAAGGGTGTGACTTGCCTTAATGATCATTACATGCATTAAATGGAGGGAGGAAAGGTGGAAGAGAGAAGGCAAGCATTCCTTGCCTATAAAAGGGGAGGAGGCCGAACCATTCAAGGATCATCACCCATTTTACAAGCCAAAGCTCTACACAAATACTCCTCCACCATAAACACTTGAGATTCTCACACAAAGCCGAAGCAACATCCTCCTCCATTCCAAAGCCGAAGCAAGCAAGGTGCCTCCATCCTTCCAAGCCGAAGCAAAGCCTCCTCCATCCAACACAATACGCTAAGTCCCTTGTGAAGGAAGTCCATCTCCACCGTAGTTCATCAAGCACTCAAGACAAAAAGTGTAACCATGATCTTCACTTTCATTTCTTTAGCTTTGTATGTGAATCTTTTGATGTATTGGAATAACAAGTTTAGAAAGTTTAGATTTGTGTATCAAATGAATAACAAGTTTAGATTTGTGTTTCATGTGCCTAAACCGATTTGTAATATGCATGTGTTTATGATTTATAGCTTTTTATGCATGTTTGATACAATCTTAAAGCTTCGAATGCATGTATTAGAAAATACGCTAAGTCCCTCTCTTTTGCATGTTTCGATGATCGTAAGTTGTTTAGGATGTTTATACGCTAAGTTGCATTCCTACACAATTATCACGCATGTGTATTTAGTTAGAAGTTATGAATTTCGCAAGTTACAAAAAGGTTTGATGCATGAAAAGGGTAGGTTAATAAGATGAGTTGATCACATGTAATTAGTAGTGTAACTTCTTATTTTTAGCAAGCATAATTAGACTTTAAGTTTCTTGATTGTTGAAACTTGTCTATGAGTAAAACATGTTAGATGCCTAAGAGTTTTAGTTGTGTTTGCATGTTATGTACTTTAATTTCGTAGATTAAATAACCAATTTCCAATCCCCCCAAACTTTTATATTTCCGCTTAATAACGAAACCATGCATGCGCCCTTAATTCCCCGGATAAAGAACGATCCCTACTCGCCGATATTATAAATGACAAAAGAAGGGTTTAAATTGCAATGCGCGTAATCGATGTTTTTAGGGTCGACTTTGTGTTATCGTGAATGCATGTTTTGCGCGTATCAATTTTTGGCGCCGTTGCCGGGGAGTTAGAATGTTTTTGTATGATTTCGTTGTACATATGTGATTAAAAGCATGTCTAAATTTTCGAAGTACATACTTGTTCATTCTTGTTTATACTTAAAGAAATTTTCATACATGTTTACAATGCCTACTTTTACTTAGCCGAATTTATTCATACTTAGTTTATTTTACACTTGCATAATTTATTTCCATGTTAAAGGATAGTCTTTGATTTAATTTGAGTACTAGTACTTAGTTATTAAATAAATCTCTATGGAATAGGTGGTGCCTCTTTTGTTTGTCTATCTCCTTAACCCTTCGTGATGTGTGGATTTCATCACCACACGCCATAACCTAAGTGAAGTTATGGGCACGAGGTTGTGGGCGGAGTTTACAAACACTTGAGATTGTATACTATCTTGTGAGTTCGAGTAAGAGTTGGTTATGATGTCTAGAAGGGTTATGAATGGTGACGGGTTTTGAACTAAGAAAACAGAACACCAATGGAGTACATACTCTTACGAGTAAGCCTCGGGGTGTTTCTAAGAACAACAATGGAGTATATACTCTCACGAGTTAGCCTCAGGTTGTTCCCAGAAATTAGTTCTCACCTCTCGCGTTACATCTATCCCAACTGGTCATTTCTAACAATTACGAGGATTAACGATAGTTGGTATACATTTTCGCGCGGGCCGCACGGACAATAGATTTATTCAATACCTGAGTCGTGTATTCCTTTTAAATCATAGGCGCAATCAAAATGTAGACGTACTTAAATTGATTTGTATTGATTACGAGTATTGGTTATTGAGTTTAGTTCTTCGGAATAGGTGGTGCCTCTTTTTCTGGTTTATCTCCTTAACCCTTCGTGAAGTGTGGATTTCATCGCCACACGCCATAACCTAAGTGAAGTTATGGGCACGAGGTTGTGGGCGGAGTTTACTAAGAACTTGAGATTGTATACTATCTCACAAATTTGGCTGATTGTTGGATATGGTGAATGGGTTTATGATTGGTGCCGGGTTTCGGATCTAAGCAATAGAACACCATTGGAGTATATACCGTAACTGGATAGCCTCGGGGTGTCTCTAGGAACAACATTGGAGTATATACTCTTACGAGTAAGCCTCGGGTTGTTCTAAATATTAGTCCTTACCTCTCGCGTTATCTCTATTCCTACTAACCATTTCTAAACGTAACTAAGCTGAATTGTAGTCGGTATATATTTTCGCACGGGCCGCACGTCCAGGAACTTTACTTAATGCTCAATTCGCGTACTCTCTGTAAATCATAAGTGCATATGAATACGGATAAATACATGAACTTAATACGACATAATCCTTTAAATAGATGGTATATCGGATTATGCATGCTTAGACCTCCTGGAATCAGACTTCATCTTCGGATGAACGAGACCCATTGCACAGTCGAGAGCCTCTGCACCACGTACCATCGGGGCCAAAGGAAATAAATAAAACTTAGTCAAATTTTTGTGTTTATATGTGCATTAAAAACTGTAAAGGACTAACAACCGTTACTTTGCTTGCATAACCTCTTTTTAGGCTTTATGATACGCGGATTTCACTACCGAGTACCCTAACCTAAGTGAAGTTAGGGACATAAGATCGAAGAAGAGGTCATTCTTTGCATTCATTTTTTTAGCACGTAACTCGTGTGTTTTCTGCAGGTTCTAACGTTTTCTCTTATGCATACACTCCATCTTTCACGTAGGATTGTTGTTTAATGCATTTTATTGAAGAAAAAAATACGTGTGGTGCATAAATTCGATGTGCATTATTGTTTGCTTGTATTTGAACTTTGTTTATATACGTTCTAACTAAATTCTTGGGTTTAGCATTATATAGTGTTAATTTGCAGAAAACGTATGTTTTAAGTTTATTACATTCTTTTGCATAGCCCTAAAATTGATTAAATCAATTGCATTACTTAGTAAAATACATATAGTGTCTTAACTATTATAAATTTTGTGTATTAGTAGTTTTTAAGTATTTGTGTGTATTTATAGTATGTTTTGATAGTTTTACTATTTTATTTGTTATCCCTTTGTTTTCTAAATATGCTTTACAATTTTGGTTAGTATTCCTCTATATATCTCATATTAATTGTTGATACTAACACTTGGTCTTTGGTGGATGTCAGGCTAATGAATGTCCGATCAGAATCCTGGACCATCTAGAACAAACTTTGAGGAGATCGCAGAGAGAATAGCGAGACTTAAAGCTCAAACTGACATCCTGGATTTTCCCATCATCGAAGAAGTTTCCGAGTCTTCACATTCATCAACCGACCATACTTTAGCCTCATCAACCGACCACAACTCAGAAGCAGAAGCACAAGAAGTCAACATGGCCAATGCAGGACAATCTCTTCGCCAGCGCACCTGCTCAACCGAATGGAGCAGTGGGCCTTCGAGCATTGCTTTTCCACAACCGGAGGAAAACATGAAGGATATCGAGCTAAAGAGTGGCTTCCTCCACCGACTACCCATTTTTCACGGACTTTCCAATGAAGATCCGAACAAGCATCTTAAACAATTCCAATTTGTTTGTAACAGCATGAAGCCATCCGATGCGGATACGGAACTCTTCAAGCTGAAGGCATTTCCATTCACCCTAGTCGACAGGGCCGAGTCTTGGCTAATGGAACTACCGCCGAACCATATTACCTCATGGAAGCAACTTGCGGATATGTTCCTAGCGAAGTACTTCCCGGCCTCAAAGATCACCGTCTTGAGAAAGCAAATCACTGGCATCACACAGAAACCGGACGAGACCTTCGGCCAATACTACGACCGATTCAAAGTTTTGTGTGCCACTTGCCCATCACATGGATTTTCCGAGACCAATCTCATGAATTACTTTTACGATGGTCTCAAGCCGATCGATAGGGAATTGCTGGATGCAGCAGCCACCGGTGCATTCATGGACTTAACAGAAACCGAAGCTAGAGCTCTTCTAGAGAATCGGGCGAATAATGATGCACAATACGGAATGTCCAACAGACGAGCAGTCGGTGAAGCGAGTTCTACAACCGACGCGGACGAAAAATACGACAAACTAGCTCATATGCTAGAGAAGGTTTTAGAACTCGAGACGACAAGAGCGAAGGCAACTCAACGGCCTGTTTGCGGCATATGTCAAACACACGGTCACCACAATGACCAATGCCCTCAAGCGCAGGAGCAGGCAAGCGAGCCGGAGCACGCTAACGCCATCGGCGGATATCAGGGAGGACAAAGGTATAACAACTACAACAACTATGTCAACCGTGATCATCCAGGTTTTAGATGGAGCAGCAACGAGGGAACTTTGAACCCTCCAGCACCTCAACAAAGCTACCAACGCCCTCCATTTCAACCAAGGCCACCGATGCAGCATGGTTCGTCATCTCAAACCTTCACCAATCCGGATTACGACAAGATGTTGTCGCAACTTTCGGCCTCCACTCAAGTTCTCCTCGACGGACAATCGAAGACAAAGGAGACACTTGACTCACATGGCCGCGACATCACCGAAGTGAAGAAGCAGCTTGGCCAACTTGTTGATTTCATGGGCCAAATCAAGGAAACCGGTCGGCTTCCACCTCAAACCACTCCAAATCAAAGAAACGTGAATGCTATAGTCACAAGGAGCGGGAAGATACTTGAGGAACCAAAGACCAAGCGATCTCATCTTGATGAAGTCACCATCGAGGACATCACCAACGAAGAAGAAGATGAGATCGATCCGGCTACTCAAGAGGCCGAAAAACAGAAGGTGACGCCTAATGTCACCAAGGCACAATCACCTCCACAACCTACCCCAATCAAAGGTAAAAGCCCTATTCCTTCAAATACGGTGATTACTAATTCTCCGTTTGCTGTTGCACCTTTCCCAAGCAGATTAGCAAAATCAAAGAAGAAGGATGCCCAATATGAAGATATCCTGGACATCTTCCGAAAGGTGCAAGTGAATTTGCCCTTGATCGAGTGCATAAAGCAAGTGCCTATATACGCCAAGTTTCTGAAAGAATTATGCACTCAGAGGAGGCAAACTCGAGAGAAGGAGGTCGTGAAGGTGAACGCAACCGTTTCGGCGGTTTTGCAGCGTCGGCTACCCCCAAAACTGAAGGACCCAGGGAGCTTTGCAGTTCCTTGCGTAATCGGTGACAACCACTTCAAAGACGTGATGCTTGATCTCGGAGCTTCCATCAACGTCATGCCATACTATCTTTTCGAATCGATGGAGCTTGGAGATCTCAAGCAAGATGGTGTTGTCATCCAGTTAGCCGATCGCACCCACAAGTATCCGAGGGGATACGTAGAAGACGTTCTCGTGCAAGTCAACAACTTGATATTCCCAGCCGATTTCTACATAGTTGACATGGAAGAGAGTCCACTGAACACCACGCCATTGCTGCTTGGACGACCTTTCATGCGGACTGCGAGGACGAAGATTGATGTTTTCCAAGGCACTTTCTCCATGGAGATTGATGGAGAAAGAATCGAGTTCAACATCCTGGACGGGATGAAGTTTCCAATGTCGAGCGTAGCTGCCATTTCGACATACGATCCTGTGGATACCTTAGCACAAGGTTACCTCGACACCATCAATGAGGATGAACTCGACATGGCCATTCAACTTGGGCATGACGGCCTTCTCGAGGCCTTACTAGAGCTTGAACCTCGAATCCAAGACATGGCCATGGCCCTAAATGCCGCACCACGGAAAGTAAGCTTTTCTCCTCCTATACCAATTACTTTTGGTACTAATAAAATGGTTCCTTCCATCGTAGAAGCTCCAGTTTTAGAACTCAAGCTACTACCGGACCATCTGAAGTATGCATACTTGGGCGAGAATGAAACTTTACCGGTCATTATTTCGTCCGCGCTAGAAGAGGAACAGGAGGAGAAGCTCGTGAGTGTGCTCAAGAGGTACAAACCCGCAATAGGCTGGACACTCGCGGACATCAAGGGAATAAATCCAGCAACCTGTGTGCATAGGATTTTCCTTGAAGAAGGCACCAAACCTACGCGGGAAGCGCAACGTCGGCTCCACCCTCCGATGATGGAGGTGGTAAAAAAGGAGGTAATTAAACTCATGGACTGTGGAGTTATTTACCCTATTTCTGATAGCCGTTGGGTTTCCCCAGTGCAGGTAGTACCTAAGAAATCGGGAATTACCGTCGTCGAGAATCTGGAAAATGAACTTGTGCCACAACGCACGATCACTGGACACCGAGTGTGCATTGATTACCGGAAGCTCAACGCCGCAACCCGCAAGGATCATTTTCCCTTACCATTCATCGACCAAATGCTGGAAAGATTAGCCGGCCATGCATTTTATTGTTTTCTCGACGGATACTCCGGCTACAACCAAATTAGCATTGCGGAGGAGGATCAAGAAAAGACAACGTTCACGTGCCCGTTCGGAACGTTTGCATATCGCCGCATGCCATTTGGACTGTGTAACGCACCAGGTACATTTCAACGTTGCATGCTCTCAATTTTCTCCGAGTACATTGAAAACATTATTGAAGTATTCATGGACGACTTTAGTGTATTCGGGAATGATTTTGATGCATGCTTAAACAATCTAGAAACTATTTTAAAAAGATGCGTTGAAACGAACTTGGTGCTTAATTGGGAGAAGTGCCATTTCATGGTTACGCAAGGGATAGTGTTAGGTCATATTATCTCTGAAAAAGGGTTAGAAGTAGATAAAGCTAAAGTAGATCTTGTGCGTCACTTACCCTCTCCAACTTCGGTTAGAGAGATTCGTTCATTTCTTGGACACGCAGGATTTTATCGTAGGTTTATCAAGGACTTTTCCCACATCTCGCGCCCCTTGTGTAAACTGCTGCAAAAGGAGACCCCGTTCGTCTTTGATGAAGAATGCAACGCTGCCTTCAACAAGTTGAAGGAGCTTCTTACGAGCGCTCCTATTTTATGCAGCCCTGATTGGTCTCTGCCATTCGAACTCATGTGCGACGCCTCGGATTATGCCGTAGGAGCCGTCTTGGGTCAGCGGAAGGACAAGAAGCCTTGCGTAATCTATTACGCTTCTCGGACGCTTGATGAAGCGCAAAGAAATTATACTACCACCGAGAAGGAGTTTCTTGCCGTGGTTTTTGCTTTAGATAAATTTCGATCTTATTTACTTCAAACTAAAGTAACTGTGTTTACCGACCATGCAGCTTTGAAGTATCTAATGCTCAAGAAGGACGCAAAACCACGACTTATCAGATGGATACTTCTACTCCAAGAATTCAACATCGAAATCAAGGATAAGAAGGGAGTAGAAAACGTCGTCGCTGACCACCTATCACGTTTGATAGGTGACCATGAGCCTGTCGAGATTGAAGAAACTTTTCCGGATGAAAAACTCTTCGGAATTGAGGTAACTACTTCGGAAACTCCTTGGTATGCCGATATCGTTAATTATTTAGTTACCGGTGAGTTTCCGTCTACCATGCATAAATTTCAACGTGACAAACTTAAGCATAATGCTAGAACATTTATCTGGGATGAGCCTTATTTGTGGAAACAATGCTCCGATTTAGTAATTAGGAGATGTATCCCGGATAGTGAATTCAAGCCTATTTTAGACTTTTGTCACAATGAAGCATGTGGGGGACACTTTGGTTCTAGGAGGACAGCCCTTAAAATTTTAGATTGCGGTTTCTTTTGGCCTAGTTTATTTCGCGATGCTCATGCATATTGCGCTACATGTGATAAGTGCCAAAGATTCGGTAATTTAGGACCTAAAGATCAAATGCCACAACACTACATATTTAATGTTGAAATTTTTGATGTGTGGGGTATTGACTTTATGGGACCATTTCCTCCCTCCAATGGTTTTACTTACATCTTACTCGCAGTAGATTATGTTTCTAAATGGGTGGAGGCAAAGGCCACCCGTACTAATGATTCGCGAGTTGTTGCAGATTTCCTACGAACTAACATTTTCAGTAGATTTGGAATGCCACGCGTTCTAATCAGCGATGGAGGAAGTCACTTTTGCAACCGCACGGTGGAAGCACTAATGAGGAAGTATGGCGTCAAACACAAGGTTTCCACACCATACCACCCTCAAACCAATGGAATGGCTGAAGTTTCCAACCGTGAGATAAAGAAGATCTTGGAGCGAACCGTCCGCCCCAACCGGAAAGATTGGAGTCAATGCTTAGACGATGCATTGTGGGCTTACAGGACTGCCTACAAGACCCCCATCGGTATGTCCCCTTTCCGATTAATTTATGGGAAGGCGTGCCATCTTCCGGTTGAACTAGAGCACAAGGCATGGTGGGCCGTGAAGAAATTCAACATCGATCGAGATGCCGCAGGCTTGCATCGGAAGCTTCAACTTTGTGAACTTGAAGAAATCAGAAATGATGCTTTCGACAATGCGTGGATCTACAAAGAGAAGACGAAAAAGATCCACGATCAGATGATTCGCGGGAAGAATTTTGAACCGGGGCAGAAAGTATTGCTTTTCAATTCAAGACTTAAGCTCTTTCCGGGAAAGCTTCGCTCTCGATGGATGGGGCCATTCATAGTTTCTCAAGTCCTACCTCATGGAGCAGTTCTCATTCGATCTATCGACAAGGGTAGTGAGTTCAAAGTAAATGGCCATTGCTTGAAGCCCTATTTTGAGGCATTTGCGGAGCACACCGTGGAGGAGATGCAACTCCAAGAACCGGCCATTTCAAAACCAAACTGATGCATCACGTCCAAAGCTAACGACGTAAAACGAGCGCTTGTTGGGAGGCAACCCAATAGGGAGACAACAGATTTGTTTTCTTCTCCCCTTTTACTTAATTTAATGGCTTTTTGCGTATTAGATTAAAATTTTCGTAGATCCTACACTCCATGTTTAAATTCTATGTTTTCTTTAAGTACATTGAGGGCAATGTAGAGTTTAAGTATGGGGGAAGGGTTTACAATTTAATTGTGTCTAAATTAGTGTTTTTCAGAGTCTTTAGGATGCCCTTAACTAGTCAATGATGAAATTGGATCAATACGAACACATATGGCGTATGAATCACATGCATCGAATTCTTGTGCTAATTGAGATATTCTTTATGTTTTTAACATGTAGTAGATATAAATTGCAAAACGTGGTACAGAAATCGCATGCTTGAATAAGTTTTTAATCATATGAACCCTATGTGAGCTTTTGAGCTATCTGTTCTTTATTCCTTGAGTGATCTGATCAATCCATATCATTTCGTAGTTTATAGCTTTATATATGCCTCATTTGACTGCTTGCCATAGATTTTAATGAACTAGAGAATACTAGAACTTACTCATGTCAATTTGCAAAGCTTTTAAGTTGATACATACTTTGATTTCGGAAATGATTAGAGGCATTTAGGATTTTCCACCACATTGCCATATATCCATGTATCCCAATTGTACGCACAAGTTGCGACACCCCTAGATAAACCAATTGAGCCCACGTTAAGCTTTTCTTTCATCACCATATATACCTAAACACTTACCCTAGTATAGAATATCCTTACCTTTGTTCCGGAAACTTGGTGAGAATTTTTCGAAACTAGCACATAAGATGGTGGTTCGGTAGGAAAGATTGGAAGAGTTAATGTGAGTAAGGGGAAAGACTTGTCCAAATAGCTAAAAAAAAAAGTATGTGATTGCCAAAAAGAAAAGAAAAAAAAATATATTCGAGAGAATGTTAAGAAAAAATTATTATCTCTCATGGCAATATGTTGTGTTCTAAAATAGAAACCAATTGGATTAACGTCCCCCTTATTTGCGGATTTGGAGTTTACGATAAATTGAAGGCCTAAAAATAGAACAAAATATGGCCTTTGTCCTGTCCGAAAAGCTCAAAGGGTAGATTAGCTTGAAGTATACATGATAACATACAAATGGAGATGGAGGACTAATATGGTGCTAGACTAAGTCGTTGGAACGTTTTTATCACCACATATCTAAATTTCGAATGCCTTAGCCTTAACCCCATTACAACCTCACTAAAAGTCCTTTATGATCCTTAAAATGAGTAGCTTTCAATTAGTAGAGTAAGTTGCATGAGTAAGCTTATGGTTTTGGTTCATTTGTGCAAGTAATCAAACTTTATTCATGTGGTTTTCATTTCAATTCATATACACTTTAAGTGAACCATTTTCATGAGTGAAAAATATGATGAGTGCATCCTTGTGAGTTGATTAAACCTTTATTCAAAGCATGCACAGCTATAACATAACCATTGTTTTCTCTATGTCTTACTTGTTCATTACATAATTATATCGCAATTATCTCTTGAATTCGTCGAGCATACAAGTTGAATTTCATGTGAGCCATCGCCATATACTTATGAAAATTCTGAGACAAATTTTAGCTAAGGGCTTAGTTGTTCTTTCTTTTGTTTTAAATTCTTAGAGAGTCTTAGTTTAACTTAGTGTTTGCTAAGGGACTAGCAAAGTCTAAGTGTGGGGGAATTTGATATACGCATTTTATGCTCGTTTCTTAACGCATTTCCCTTTACGTTTAGCTATGTTATTATCTTAGTTTTATGTTTTCCTTATTTAAATTGTTATTTTGAAGTTCATTACGGTGGAGATTAATATCGACGCAATTCGGAGGAATTTCGGCGATTTTGCGATTTTTGCGATTTTTGCGATTTTGGACCTCCGAAAATGGGCCGGGCCACAAAGCAAATTGTGGGCCGAATTCTCAACTCTTGTTTCGGCCCATTATCAAGCCCAAACCCAAACAATTCGGCAAGGAAGCCTTTTGGTGAAAAGGAAAAGTCTTGTTTTGAAAGGGCAAGTCAACATTATCAAGCTAATGATCACAAATGGTGACTACACATGGTGATTCATGCTTAGGGTTCCCAAATGGTGACTACACAAGGTGACTAAGGCTTGCATTAATTGAAAAGATGACTTGCCATGGTGACTACACATGGTGATTCATGCTTAGGGTTCACAAATGGTGACTAAGTGTGTGACTAAGGGTGTGACTTGCCTTAATGATCATTACATGCATTAAATGGAGGGAGGAAAGGTGGAAGAGAGAAGGCAAGCATTCCTTGCCTATAAAAGGGGAGGAGGCCGAACCATTCAAGGATCATCACCCATTTTACAAGCCAAAGCTCTACACAAATACTCCTCCACCATAAACACTTGAGATTCTCACACAAAGCCGAAGCAACATCCTCCTCCATTCCAAAGCCGAAGCAAGCAAGGTGCCTCCATCCTTCCAAGCCGAAGCAAAGCCTCCTCCATCCAACACAATACGCTAAGTCCCTTGTGAAGGAAGTCCATCTCCACCGTAGTTCATCAAGCACTCAAGACAAAAAGTGTAACCATGATCTTCACTTTCATTTCTTTAGCTTTGTATGTGAATCTTTTGATGTATTGGAATAACAAGTTTAGAAAGTTTAGATTTGTGTATCAAATGAATAACAAGTTTAGATTTGTGTTTCATGTGCCTAAACCGATTTGTAATATGCATGTGTTTGTGATTTATAGCTTTTTATGCATGTTTGATACAATCTTAAAGCTTCGAATGCATGTATTAGAAAATACGCTAAGTCCCTCTCTTTTGCATGTTTCGATGATCGTAAGTTGTTTAGGATGTTTATACGCTAAGTTGCATTCCTACACAATTATCACGCATGTGTATTTAGTTAGAAGTTATGAATTTCGCAAGTTACAAAAAGGTTTGATGCATGAAAAGGGTAGGTTAATAAGATGAGTTGATCACATGTAATTAGTAGTGTAACTTCTTATTTTTAGCAAGCATAATTAGACTTTAAGTTTCTTGATTGTTGAAACTTGTCTATGAGTAAAACATGTTAGATGCCTAAGAGTTTTAGTTGTGTTTGCATGTTATGTACTTTAATTTCGTAGATTAAATAACCAATTTCCAATCCCCCCAAACTTTTATATTTCCGCTTAATAACGAAACCATGCATGCGCCCTTAATTCCCCGGATAAAGAACGATCCCTACTCGCCGATATTATAAATGACAAAAGAAGGGTTTAAATTGCAATGCGCGTAATCGATGTTTTTAGGGTCGACTTTGTGTTATCGTGAATGCATGTTTTGCGCGTATCACATACAAAGTTGAAATTCATGTGAGCCATCGCCATATACTTATGCAAATAATGAGACAAATTTTAGCTAAGGGCTTAGTTATGTTCTTTCCTTTGTTTTAAATTCTTAGGGAGTCTTAGTTTAACTTAGTGTTTGCTAAGGGACTAGCAAAGTCTAAGTGTGGGGGAATTTGATATACGCATTTTATGCTCGTTTCTTAACGCATTTCCCTTTACGTTTAGCTATGTTATTATCTTAGTTTTTATGTTTTCCTTATTTAATTTGTTATTTTGAAGATATTTACGGTGGAGATTAATAACGACGCAATTCGGAGGAATTTCGGCGATTTTGCGATTTTTGCGATTTTGGACCTCCGAAAATGGGCCGGCCCAAAAAGCAAATTATGGGCCCATTTCTCAAAGTTTTTTTTGGCCCAAAAACCAGCCCAAGCCCATTAATTTTGGCATGGAAGCCTTTTGGTGAAGTTGAAAAGTCAACAATATCAAGCTTTGTGACTCATTTTAGTGACTAAGCTTTGTGATCATCACAAAAGATGACTTGCCATGGTGACTCTTGCTTAGGGTTTATAAATGGTGACTTGCATGGTGACTCTTGCTTAGGGTTCACAAATGATGATCACACTTGGTGACTAAGGGGTTGACTTGCATGGTGACTCTTGCTTGCATTAAATGGAGGGAGGCAAGGTGGAAGAGAGAAGGCAAGCATTCCTTGCCTATAAATACCAAGGAGGCTGAACATAATTAAACCATCACTTAAATTACTAGCCAAAGCTCTACACAAATACTCTTCCACCATAAACACTTCAAGGTTTCTCAAGCAAAGCCGAAGCACATCTCCTCCATCCAAGCCGAAGCAATCCTCCTCCATCCAACACAATACGCTAAGTCCCTTGTGAAGGAAATCCATCTCCACCGTAGATCATCAAGCATTCAAGACAAAAAGTGTAACCATGATCTTCACTTTCATTTCTTTTGCTTTGTATTTGAACCTTTTGATGTATTGGAATACATTTATGTATCAAATGAAGAACAAGTTTAGATTTGTGTTTTATGTGTTTAAACCGATTCATAAGTTGCATGTGTTTATGATTTCTAGCCTTTTATGCATGTTTGATACAATCTTAAAGCTTCGTAAGCATGTGTTAGAAAATATGCTAAGTCCCTCTCTTTCGCATGTTTCGATGATCGTATGTTGTTTAGGATGTTTATACGCTAAGTTGCATTCCTACTCAATTATTAAGCATGTATATTTAGTTAGAAGTTATGAATTTCGTAACTTACAAAAAGGTTTGATGCATGAAAAGGGTAGGCTAATAAGATGAGATGATCACATGTAATTAGTAGTGTAACTTCTTATTTTTAGCAAGCATAATTAAACTTTAAGTTTCTTGATTGTTGAAACTTGTCTATGAGTAAAACATGTTAGATGCCTAAGAGTTTTAGTTGTGTTTGCATGTTTTTGTACTTTAATTTCGTAGATTAAACAACCAACTTCCAATCCCCCCAACATTTATATTTCCGCTTATTAACGAAACCATGCATGCGCCCTTAATTCCCCGGATAAAGAACGATCCCTACTCGCCAATATTACAAATGACAAAAGAAGGGTTTAAATTGCAATGCGCGTAATCTGTGTTTTTAAGTTAACGTGAATGCATGTTTTGCGTGTATCAGCCTCCGACCACGACGTGCGACACCAGAGTCCGAACTGCAAACTGGGCACGGAAACCGAAAAGCCCAGGGGAAAGGCAAATAAAACGTTAGAGTGAGTGGACGAAAATAAATATATGCCTTTCACCAGTTTATAAACATATTCAATATAAAACAGTGCGAGTTCGGAAAACACAACAACACAACACATATATATATGGAGGTTGTCGGGCGAATCTCTCAAGCCCGAAGTCAGGTGAATCGCTCAAACCTGACGGCACTCAGGGGAATCTCTCAACCCCGGCGGCACTCAGGGGAATCTCTCAACCCCGGCGGCACTCAGGGGAATCTCTCAACCCTGCTTCAGAGGAATCTCTCAACTCTGGGCCAGAGGAATCTCTCAACTCTGGTAGCATCGATGCTATAAATGCCATCGGATAAACACATAACAACACCTCCGAAAATAACATATATCTCAATCATCGTATAATTTAAATACGGAAATCAATAAATCCACGAACTCGCAAAATCAACAGTGTAAATAGAAACTTGTCCACTCACACGCTTGCGTAACGCGGTTCGCGTTAACCCGTGATCCGGCGGAAAGTCCCTCGCCAAAACAACGATCACGAACACCTGAATATTCACAAAATCCATATCTCAAGCTCATAACTCGACAATACAAATCAAACCACGAGAAACCACCGTTCTCGGAAACAGATAATTCAAAGTCGACGAATCGTCGAAAATCAGTTTATACCACTTCAATACCTCGCTTTACGTTCGGACGCTCAACTCAAAAAACGAACCTCCCCACTGCGATCGGGGCGCGATTTCGAGTCAAATGACATGCGACTTGTCGAAAGTCAAAAAGTCAACTCTGACCGTTGACCGCCGCCGTTGACCGCCGTCCACGGCGGCGCTGCTGTTGACCGGAGAGTTTCACGGCGGAGCCACCCCTATTCCACTCAAAATCACCCACTGAGCAACTTTGTCAACTGCACCAAAGTCCAATTCTCACTCTAACATGGTCAATTTCAAGCAAAACCGAATTGGTTCACAAATTTCAATCCCAAAATTCTCAATCCACAAATCAAATTAGAACACAATGTTTATATGGTTAGAATCACCTTGAAGAGAGCTACAAAACCCAGTATCTCTTGAAGTTCAACTCTACCTGAATCGAAAACCACCATTAACCCAAAATTTCACAAACTTTGGCTCACTATTTCTCTCTCCACCGTGCACCATGTCGGAAAACATGACCGGGGCTAGACTCGTGACCTCGAGACGAAGAGAACAAGATCGGAGGCAAGCCGTGGGGTGGCCGGAATCCCCACGCCGCCGGCGAGCCGTGAGCAAGTCGCCAACGTCGCATTTACTCTCTCTCTCCCCGCGTTGACCAAGTCAACGCCAGCCATGAATAGTTCAACCTTCCCAAAATGGAAACCTTCTATTTATATACTTCCAAATATGGAAACTTCCAAATTAATTATGACAAACTTCAAATCTCCATAACTCTCGCGTCGTAACTCCAATTCCAATAATTCTCGCGGCCACAAACTCGACTCAACATAATCTTCAATAATCACCCGAAGTCAAACACATCGGCCAAACGGATAAAAAATCAACCATTCGAACCAACACACATTTAAATCAACTAAACAGTCCACAATCGGCAAAATTCGCAACTAATTCCTTGTAACTCCAAATCATGCTCCGGAAGTTCCCACAAACTCGAAATTAAATTCTGAACAACTTCCGTGAAGAAGCCGAAACCAAATTCCCGTCCGATAATTTAGACGTTAAGTAGCCCATCACTTAAATCTGAACTTCAAATATTCATAACTAATTCCTCGGTCGTCCAACTAACGATCCGGAACCTCCTACGAACTCATAATCACATATAGAACGACTCTCGAGAAGAGACCCAACTCCAATTCTCGGCCAATAATTAATTCGTTAACAAGCTCGGCGATTCCAAACAACCGTCGGATACCAGTGACTACGCGGTAACTCACGTACATAGCTGGTCGTACTGCTGACTCTGGTCCGGGTCATCACAAAAAGACAACGTTCACATGCCCTTTCGGAACGTTTGCATACCGCCGAATGCCATTTGGACTGTGTAATGCACCAGGTACATTTCAACGTTGCATGCTCTCAATTTTCTCCGAGTACATTGAAAAAATTATTGAAGTATTCATGGACGACTTTAGTGTATTTGGGAGTGATTTCGATGCATGCTTAAACAATTTAGAAACTATTTTACAAAGATGCGTTGAAACGAACTTGGTGCTTAATTGGGAGAAGTGCCATTTCATGGTTACGCAAGGGATCGTGTTAGGTCATATTATTTCTGAAAAAGGGTTAGAAGTTGATAAATCTAAAGTAGATCTTGTGCGTCACTTACCCTCTCCAACTTCGGTTAGAGAGATTCGTTCTTTTCTTAGACACGCAGGATTTTATCGTAGGTTTATCAAAGACTTTTCCCACATCTCGCGCCCGTTGTGTAAATTACTGCAAAAGGAGACCCCGTTTGTATTTGATGAAGAATGCAACGCTGCCTTCAACAAGTTGAAGGAACTTCTCACTAGCGCTCCTATTTTAAGCAGCCCTGATTGGTCTCTGCCATTTGAACTCATGTGGGACGCCTCGGATTATGCCGTAGGAGCCGTTTTGGGTCAGCGGAAGGACAAGAAACCCTACGTAATTTATTACGCCTCTCGGACGCTTGATGAAGCTCAAAGAAATTATACTACAACCGAGAAGGAGTTTCTTGCAGTGGTTTTTGCTTTAGATAAATTTTGGTCTTATTTACTTCAAACTAAAGTAACTGTGTATACTGATCATGCAGCTTTGAAGTACCTAATGCTGAAAAAGGACGCAAAACCACGGCTTATCAGATGGATACTTCTACTCCAAGAATTCAACGTCGAAATCAAGGATAAGAATGGAGTAGAAAATGTCGTCGCTGACCACCTATCACGTTTGATAGGTGACCATGAGACTATTGAAATTGAGGAAACATTTCCGGATGAAAAACTCTTCGGAATTGAGGTGAGTGCTTCGGAAACTCCTTGGTATGCCGATATTGTTAATTACTTAGTTACCGGTGAGTTTCCATCTACCATGCATAAATTTCAACGTGACAAACTTAAAAATAATTCTAGAACTTTTATCTGGGATGAGCCTTATTTATGGAAACAATGCTCCGACTTAGTCATTAGGAGATGTATCCCAGATAGTGAATTTAAGCATATTCTAGAATTTTGTCACAAAGAAGCATGCGGGGGACATTTTGGTTCAAGGAGGACAGCCCTTAAGATTTTAGATTGCGGTTTCTTTTGGCCTAGTTTATTTCGCGATGCTCATGCATTTTGTGCTGCATGTGATAAGTGCCAGAGATTCGGTAATTTAGGACCTAGAGATCAAATGCCACAAACTTATATGCTTAATGTCGAAATTTTTGATGTATGGGGTATTGATTTTATGGGACCATTTCCTCCCTCCAATGGTTATACGTATATTTTACTCGCAGTAGATTATGTTTCTAAATGGGTGGAGGCAAAGGCCACCCGTACTAATGATTCGCGAGTTGTTGCAGATTTCCTACGAACTAACATCTTTACTAGATTTGGAATGCCACGCGTTCTAATTAGTGATGGAGGAAGTCATTTTTGCAACCGCACGGTGGAAGCATTGATGAGGAAGTATGGCGTAAGACACAAGGTTTCCACACCATACCACCCTCAAACAAATGGAATGGCAGAAATTTCCAACCGTGAAATCAAGAAGATATTGGAGCGAACCGTCCGCCCAAACCGGAAAGATTGGAGCCAGTGCTTAGATGACGCATTATGGGCTTACAGGATTGCCTACAAGACTCCCATCGGTATGTCACCTTTTCGACTAGTTTATGGGAAGGCATGCCATCTTCCGGTAGAACTGGAGCATAAAGCATGGTGGGCTGTTAAGAAGTTCAACATGGATCGAGATGCGGCTGGACTGCATCGAAAGCTACAACTTTCTGAGCTCGAGGAGATACGAAATGATGCTTTCGACAACGCATGGATTTACAAAGAGAAAACCAAGATGATCCATGACAAGATGATTCGTGGCAAGAGTTTTGAACCGGGGCAAAAAGTCCTACTTTTCCATTCAAAGCTCAAACTCTTTCCCGGCAAATTACGATCAAGGTGGAATGGGCCTTACACGGTTGTTCAAGTTTTCCCCTATGGAGCCGTCACAATTCAATCTTTGGATAGCGGGAACTTGTTCAAAGTTAATGGCCACCGTTTGAAGCCTTATCGTGAAGCACTCACAGATCAAATCGTGGAGGAAGAATCGCTGGAAGAGCCGGCCACCTCAAACACGTGAAGGGAGACAACAGATTTGTTTTCTTCTCCCCATTTAAATTAATTTAATGGCTTTTTGCGTATTACATTAGAATTTTCGTAGATCCTATACTTCATGCTTAAAATCTATACTTTTACTTTAGTACATTGAGGGCAATGTAGAGTTTAAGTGTGGGGGAAGGGTTTACAATTTAAGTGTGTCTAAATTAGTGTTTTTCAGAGTCTTTAGGATGCCCTTAACTAGTCGATGATGAAATTAGACCGATATGAACACATATGGCGTATGAATCACATGCATCGAATTCTTGTGCTAATTGAGATATTCTATATGTTTTTAACATGTAGTAGATATAAATTGTAAAACATGGTACAGAAAATCGCATGCTTGAATAAGTTTTTAATCATATGAACCCTATGTGAGCTTTTGAGCTATCTGTTCTTTATTCGAGTGAATATGCATCCATTTCGTAGCTACTAGCTTATATATGCCTCATTTGATTGCTTGCCATAGATTTTAATGAACTAGAGAATGCTAGAACTTACTCATGTCAATTTGCAAAGCTTTTATGTTGATACATACTTTGATTTTGGAAATGATTAAAGGCATTTAGGATTTTCCACCACATTGCCATATATCCATGTATCCCATTTGTACGCACAAAGTTGCGACACCCCTAGATAAACCAATTGAGCCCACGTTAAGCTTTTCTTTCATCATGATATACGCATTTTATGCTCGTTTCTTAACGCATTTCCCTTTACGTTTAGCTGTGTTATTATCTTAGTTTTTATGTTTTCCTTATTTAATTTGTTATTTTGAAGATATCATCGGTGGAGATGAATAACGGCGCAATTCGGAGGAATTTTGGCGATTTTGCGATTTTTGCGATTTTGGACAACCGGGAATGGAATTGCCCAAAAAGCATTTTTTGGACCCATTTCTCAAAGTTTGTTTTGGCCCAAAAACCAGCCCAAGCCCATTAATTTACTGAAATAAGCCTCCCCTGGAATAAAGCCTACCATCGGGGATCAGCCGAGAGGCAAGTGTATCGATACAACAACGTAACCACGACTGTACTCTGTGTAAACCAAATCATAAACATTTCAATGCAAATGCATGAACAACATATAAGTATATGTATACTCGTATACGTATATCCGTATAAGTATAATCGTATAATCGTAAAACACATGCTCATGTAATCCGAAATCTCATATGCATGCTCAAGTTCATAAATCGTATATCAAGACTCGCAAATAATCCGTGAAAAGAAATGTCCACTCACAGACTGGCGTAACGCGTATCGCATTAACCCGTGATCCGGCGGAAAGTCCCTCGCCAAAACAACGATCACGAACCCCTGAATATTCACAATGTCCAATATTCAAAATCATAATCCGACAATACAAATCAAACCACGAGAAACCACCGTTCTCGGAAACACGAAATCCAAAGTCGACGAATCGTCGAAAATCCGTATATGTATACCACAATACCTCGCTTTACGTTCAGACGCTCAACTCGAAAAACGAACCTCCCCACTGCGATCGGTGCGCGATTTCGAGTCAAATGACATGCAATTCATTGAAAACCATGCCGGACGAAAAGTCGCTGATACGCGCAAAACATGCATTTAACGTTAACACAAAGTAGACCCTAAAAACACCGATTACGCGCATTGCAATTTAAACCCTTCTTTTGTCATTTATAATATTGGCGAGTAGGGATCGTTCTTTATCCGGGGAATTAAGGGCGCATGCATGGTTTCGTTAATAAGCGGAAATGTAAATGTTTGGGGGGATTGGAAGTTGGTTGTTTAATCTACGAAATTAAAGTACATAACATGCAAACACAACTAAAACTCTTAGGCATCTAACATGTTTTACTCATAGACAAGTTTCAACAATCAAGAAACTTAAAGTCTAATTATGCTTGCTAAAAATAAGAAGTTACACTACTAATTACATGTGATCATCTCATCTTATTAGCCTACCCTTTTCATGCATCAAACCTTTTTGTAAGTTACGAAATTCATAACTTCTAACTAAATACACATGCTTAATAATTGAGTAGGAATGCAACTTAGCGTATAAACATCCTAAACAACATACGATCATCGAAACATGCGAAAGAGAGGGACTTAGCGTATTTTCTAACACATGCATTCGAAGCTTTAAGATTGTATCAAACATGCATAAAAGGCTAGAAATCATAAACACATGCATATTACAAATCTGTTTAAACACATAAAACACAAATCTAAACTTGTTCTTCATTTGATACACAAATCTAAACTTGTTATTCCAATACATCAAAAGATTCAAATACAAAGCTAAAGAAATGAAAGTGAAGATCATGGTTACACTTTTTGTCTTGAGTGCTTGATGAACTACGGTGGAGATGGCTTTCCTTCACAAGGGACTTAGCGTATTGTGAGGGATGGAGGATGATAGCTTCGGCTTGGAGGAGGAGATGGATGCTTCGGTTTGGAATGGAGGAGGAGATGCTTCGGCTTGGAATGGAGGAGATGGATGCTTCGGCTTTGTGTGAACCTTCAAGTGTTTAATGGTGGAGGAGTATTTGTGTAGAGCTTTGGCTTAGTAAAATGAGTGATGGGAATGAATGAGGCCGGCCTCCTTGTATTTATAGGGCAAGGATGTTGCTCTTCTCTCTTCCACCTTGCCTTGCTTCATTAAATGCAAGCAATGATCATTAAGGCAAGTCACACCCTTAGTCACACACTTAGTCACCATTTGTGAACCCTAAGCATGAATCACCATGTGTAGTCACCATGGCAAGTCATCTTTTCAATTAATGCAAGCCTTAGTCACCTTGTGTAGTCACCATTTGTGATCATTAGCTTGATAATGTTGACTTGCCCTTTCAAAACAAGACTTTTCCTCTTCACCAAAAGGCTTCCTTGCCGAATTGTTTGGGTTTGGGCTTGATAATGGGCCGAAACAAGAGTTGAGAATTCGGCCCACAATTTGCTTTGTGGCCCGGCCCATTTTCGGAGGTCCAAAATCGCAAAAATCGCAAAATCGCCGAAATTCCTCCGAATTGCGTCGATATTAATCTCCACCGTAATGAACTTCAAAATAACAATTTAAATAAGGAAAACATTAAACTAAGATAATAACATAGCTAAACGTAAAGGGAAATGCGTTAAGAAACGAGCATAAAATGCGTATATCAGTCGCCGCCGTCGCCGCTGCCACAGTCGCCGGAAAACTCCAATCTGCCCAGAAAAATACATGGCATACATGGTTTCAAAGATCTCGACGAGCCCAACAACTTTCCAGTTATAGGTTACGGCCAATTCTCACTCTAACTAGCTCAATTTCATGAAAAACCGAATTGTTCCACAAATTTCAAATCCAAAATTCTCCTTCCACAAAAAAAATTAGGATTCCAAACTTACATGGTAGCTTGCTAGTGATGAGAGCTACAAAGCCCAGTACAAATTTCAGCTCGAATCGGCTCGAAACATCAAACCCGAAATCACCAAGTTTTCTTGAATTTTGGCTGGAATTTTCCTCTCTCTCCGGCGAGCTAGGCCGTGCGTGGTGGCCGGGGTTAGGTTCGTGGCATCAATGAGGAGGGAAAGAGCCCAAGTTCAAGCCATGGGGTGGCCGGAATCCACCGCCACCATGGAAGCCGTGAGTTTCATCTCCTCCATCGGTCAACCAAGGTCAAACCAGCAATGAATAGTCCTCCCTTCCTAAAATGGAAACCTTCTATTTATATACATGCCAAATATGGAAACTTTCCCAATTGATTTCGACAAACTTCGAATATCCATAACTTTCTCGTCGTAATTCCGATTCCGATAATTCTCGCGGCCACGAACTCGTCTCGACATATTCTTCCAATATTACCCAAAGTCAAACATATCGGTCAAATGAATAAAAAGTCAACCCTTGAATCAATACCCATTTAAATCGACTAAACTATCAATAATCACAACTAAATCCTCGTAACTCAAAATCATGCTCCGGAAGTTCCCACAAACTCGAAATTAAATTCCAAACAACTTCCGTGAAGGAACCGAAACCAAATTCTCGCCCGGTAATTTAGTCGTTAATTAGCTCGCCATATTAGTGTGTTTCCGTCGAAACTTCAAATATTCATAACTAATTCCTCGGTCGTCTAAATAACAATCTGGAACCGCCCACGAACTCGTAATCACATGTAGAACGACTCTCGAGAAGAGACCCAGTTCCAATTCTCGGCCAATAATTAAGTCGTTAAGAACTCTGACGATTCCAATAACTGTCAGACAACTGCGACTACGCAGTAACACATCGATCAAGCTGATCATACTGCTGATTCTGTTCCGGGTCGTCACAAATCCACCCCCCTTAGAAAAATTTCGACCTCGAAATTTCCGAGTCTGCCGACTACAAGGTAGGTACAAGGTAAGAGCACTGCCTCTGCATACTGCTCAACTCACCAACTGCAATCTCAACTGAACAACTCTGATCATAAACTCCACAATAGGAGACAATTCCGTGTTGGAATCCCTGTACCCTCAAATCACAAATCTGAACTGGCTCACAAAATCGCCAAGTGTTCCTACATAAGGAACAGATAGGGTACACAACACATAGCAAACTTAAAACACAGTTCCGCCACACGGAACATAACACACATCTCACACACACAAATGCCAATGCTATAGGCGATGCCGAACTATACGGCATAACACAAACTCGCCTATGACCACATATGGATCAAAACATCAAGGCAAATCACAACACGACCTGCTCATACCAACGAAACTTAAGCATCAAACTCAAACAATTATCAACCTATTTCCGCTAATCTGACAGTCTGTGGTAGCACATCCCACAAAATCAGATTCAAACATCAACTCAAACTCAACCAAATCAAACTCACTCCAACACAATGGAGTACAACAACATACCTCAAATTAACATCAAACAACCTCAAAACCACAGTGGTTCACAAACTGGTACTGTAAGTAAACTCAAACCGCTGAAACTGCTGGTCCCGAATCCTTCGGAACTGCAATACCGAGGTCCACAATATACCCTCCAAGGTCTGAATAGTCCTCAAAGATCGCTCGTCAATCCGAGGACAAGAACCGGTACTAGCTCGTAATATGGTCCCCAATGCTCGCTGCAAAGCTCGCCAACACTTGTCGTATACCTCGACCAGCAAACTGGGACACAGGTTCACCACGTAGAGGGACAACCTCCATCAAACACAGCCATAACAGCCTGCCACTGAAATCATCTCCGAAAGTACAAATAAACATACCAAGTTCATCAAACTGTCCACAAAGACCTGACAACAGGTATCACCAATCAAAGTGCATACAACACACACAACACAGCAACAACGGACACGTCAAACCGGAAATCTGAAATGACTGACACTTCTCGGCAAGTCTCTGTCTCCTAGCCATCGCTAGTCGACAAACGTGGCATCTGCACACACAAACCGCTACACTGCTCTTCATGTTGCGTCACGAGTAGTAAACTCGAAGTATCTGACACTTCTCCGCGTCACTAGTGCCAAACACGCGCAAAATCACGAGCCTCAACATCATCATACTCAAACTCAGCTCCCATAGCTCGCAGCTCGGCTAACACGGAAACTCGAGCCACACATACACACATGCAATACTGAAATTCCTGACTCTCAATTGAATGCATCAGCAACAACATCATCCCAAACGGATGGTCAAAGTACAACCACTAGCCTTCCTCGAACAAATTCAAATGTGCAGCCATAGTCGATAGTCGACTCCCTCCATCTACACTGCCTCAAGCCCAAATCTGGCCGAAAATGCAAGTGAATGAAACTCAGTGGTCAGTGTACATCCTACACCTCGCTGCACACCATAGCAATAGTGTCTCGAACTCCTTAATGCTAACATAAAAACAGCTACACCCAAACCAAACTCCGGATACATAGCTTCATAAAGTTCCACTGCCTGGAATCATGAGCCACCGCTCTACTACACAACATCAAAACACAACCCAAATCTATACCTCGATGCATCGCCATAACCCACGAACTCATCACGATCGTCAGGTAAGGTCAACACCGAAGCAACGGTCAACCATCCTACAGGAGTAGGTAACTCTCCTCGCGTGCATCGAACCACTCGAACTTGACGCCTTCTTCGTCAATCCGGAAAATAGAGTGGCAATCCGGAAAAATCCTGTACAAGCCGTCGGTAATAGCCTGCCAACCCAAGAGACCCCTGATCTCTGGCACAATGGTAGGGCAACCCCAAATCAACACGGCTTCAATCTGGTCAGGATCCACATCACTCACTCGGATAGCATCACACAGCTTAAAATCTTCATGCTAATCAGCCAAAACTCACACTGGCTGAACTTCGCAAATAACTGATCACCTCGCGAAGTCCGCAAAATCGCTCGTAATTGCATCAGGTACTGGTCCACACTCCTGGAGTACATCAGGAAGTTGCCGACGAACATGGTCGCAACTCGTCCAGAAACTGTCTGAACACATGGTCCATCAAGTCCACACGATCTACGGGGCATTGGTCAACCCAACAGCGTGACCAAGAACTCATGATGTCCGCACCGAGATCCGAAAGCCAACATAGCCACATCTGACTCATCAAACCTCCACTGATGGTATCCAGATCCGAAATCAATCCTCGAAAAGACTGAAGCTCTCACAAGCTGACCATACCACTCGTCAATCCGAAACGGAGGATACTCACTCTCCTCTGAAGCAAATCGAGCTTCAGATAGTCAATGCACCACCTCATCAAATCATCCAACGTCCGTACACACAATGCAAAAGTACACCACGCAGGTACGCTGGGTCGCATAAAATCTCCTGAAATCTCCTCCAGCAACTCCTGGAGTCGAAACTGTAGCTCCATCAGCTCCGCTGGCTCCGAACGACAAGATGCCGGTAAAATGAGTCCAGCGCCCGGTACAAGCTCAATAGTGTAGTCGATCTCCCGAACTAGAGGAACACCTGGTAACTCCTCCAAAACACACCTGGAAACTCAGGAACCACCTTAATGTCACCAACGTCGGCACTGCAACCGTAGTATCCACAATATGAGCCAAGCAACAACATAACCAGTCTCCATCATCCGCTCAACCATCACCGCGAAACAGCATCTCGGGAAAATCTGGTCGTCGAAACACAACCTCCTTCTCGAGGTACTCGAACACAGCCAAATGCATCGTCAGACTCACAAACATACTGAAACCGCAATATCCAGCTATAACAGATCCGCAGCTAAGTCATAACCTCCAACAAGGATCTCGCAACCTCCGGATGGATACAATACTCTCCAAAACCTCGGAAGTGGAGATGCAGGTACAATAGCCATGGATATCAAACAACAGTAACCTCGGAGAAAAATCTGTCCACAAACAAGGTCATGGCACGAACTCCAACATGCCCAACTAGTTGCCCATGTCAATTGCGACTTCCTGAATAACTCGTCAAAAGGGTACATTGATCAGACTGCAGGAACAGCATCATGATCCCTTAATGAACTCTGAGCTGTCGAACCTCAAACACAATTGGCTGAGGGCGCTACCTCGCAACGTGACCCTCCTGGCTACCGAAATAGCAACTGAAAGTACTCCTCGAACACAAATCACCGCAACACCTGCTGCGTGATAGGATCACCAACGATCGCCCAAACTCGTGCCACAAGAGCAAGTCCGCTACTCCGTGATCTCCGCCATCATCAAACGAATTCTCTGCTTGATCTGATGACCCTCAACAATATCAAAAAGGTCACAGCCTAACGAAATCACTAATCCCGAAGTGTCGGAACTCAACCTCATCAAAATCTCGACTAAGTCCACTTTCCTCAAACCATCACATCAAAGACCGTGTACATCTTTCCATCACACTAGCCTCGCCGCTGAGTGCAACACACTAAGCTCCTCACGGATATCTCGAGGCACATCAATCAAACTCTCTCTGATACTCAGGTTCAAACTCATCTCGAACCTCGTGCATAGCTCCCTCTGAAGCCACATAACACGTGTAAACAAGAACAAACACGTGGACAAAGCATCTCTACCTCAGGTGAGTAAACACTCCACATATGATTGCTGGATAGTCTGATTAAACCATTACCGTCAAAACAACACCCTGAATGTAGGCCATGGAGTCGCAACCGGAACTCACACAATATCAACCCACCAAACACAACAATCTGACTCAAGCAAACATCACTGCCACAAATCTCAGCTCTGAGGCAACATATAGACGCTCATATACACATCCCCAGGTAAACCGTGCCACACAATTCACTGAACTCTGAATACTCATCCGAATCCACTGTTCTCTGGCAAATCGCGCGTCGAATGATCCTCAACAGGATCCACAACCGAAACGACACGGAAAGCACGTCAGGAGGCATCCTAATGAATACAATATCGTTCACAACAAGTGGAACGTAATCATGGAACTTCAAATATTTGAAAGCATACAACACCCGAAATTTGATGATTATCCGCCGGCCGGTCGGGTCACCATTCCAGACATGCTGTACATTCTCAAATACCCTTAGTAAACACGACTACAGAAGTCTACAGAACCTATAACCTAATGCTCTGATACCAAGCTGAAAGGACCCAACCCCGATTTAGCTCCCTAAACCAGAATCGAACCCCTTCGAAAACACGAACCAACAAAAACTTTTCGAAATTTGGGCAGAGTTTCGCTACTAACGTAGAATTGCCATTACCTGCACGCGGAAAATACACTTCATCCTATGCCACAAAAATCAAACCGTGGGCACCAATCCCATCCGGATTTCTCAATATATCAACAGTAAAGTAAAGTAGTAAATATATATGCACTTTACTGAAATCCAGTGTAAAATCGTATAACGTATTCAACAGGAAGCTCAGAGCGACATCTAATACATAATCGTATACGCATACCACAGTAGGTAGAACAATAAACCTACTGGATGAAACAAAGTAGCTCGAGCACTATGCCTCCGACCACGACGTGCGACACCAGAGCCTGAACTGCAAACTGGGCACGGAAACCGAAAAGCTCAGGGGAAAGACAATAAACACGTTAGAGTGAGTGGACGAAAATAAATGTCTTTCACCAAGTAATATATATAATAAAAACATATGCGAGTCGAAAGCATAAATAATCAAATGGTACACAAGGGAGACTCTAACTCCTCACGTGTCCGAGTACACGAGGGAGACTCTAACTCCTCACGTATACGGAGCATGCATAAAATCCTAGGGGGTCACTCGTGGACACACCCGTGCTAGTACAGTCAGAACCACGGAGTCCCTGACTTCCACGTGATTCTAGCCGGAAATGGCCTCAGGTCAAAGGTCTGCCTCCCCCCGGTAAAGACCTCGGGTCAGGAGTCACAGCCTCCCCTGGAATAAAGCCTACCATCGGGGATCAGCCGAGAGGCAAGTGTATCGATACAACAACGTAACCACGACTGTACTCTGTGTAAACCAAATCATAAACATTTCGATGCAAATGCATGAACAACATATAAGTATATGTATACTCGTATACGTATATCCGTATAAGTATAATCGTATAATCGTAAAACACATGCTCATGTAATCCGAAATCTCATATGCATGCTCAAGTTCATAAATCGTATATCAAGACTCGCAAATAATCCGTGAAAAGAAATGTCCACTCACAGACTGGCGTAACGCGTATCGCGTTAACCCGTGATCCGGCGGAAAGTCCCTCGCCAAAACAACGATCACGAACCCCTGAATATTCACAATGTCCAATATTCAAAATCATAATCCGACAATACAAATCAAACCACGAGAAACCACCGTTCTCGGAAACACGAAATCCAAAGTCGACGAATCGTCGAAAATCCGTATATGTATACCACAATACCTCGCTTTACGTTCGGACGCTCAACTCGAAAAACGAACCTCCCCACTGCGATCGGGGCGCGATTTCGAGTCAAATGACATGCAATTCATTGAAAACCATGCCGGACGAAAAGTCGCCGCCGTCGCCGCTGCCACAGTCGCCGGAAAACTCCAATCTGCCCAGAAAAATACATGGCATACATGGTTTCAAAGATCTCGACGAGCCCAACAACTTTCCAGTTATAGGTTAAGGCCAATTCTCACTCTAACTAGCTCAATTTCATGAAAAACCGAATTGTTCCACAAATTTCAAATCCAAAATTCTCCTTCCACAAAAAAAATTAGGATTCCAAACTTACATGGTAGCTTGCTAGTGATGAGAGCTACAAAGCCCAGTACAAATTTCAGCTCGAATCGGCTCGAAACATCAAACCCGAAATCACCAAGTTTTCTTGAATTTTGGCCGGAATTTTCCTCTCTCTCCGGCGAGCTAGGCCGTGCGTGGTGGCCGGGGTTAGGTTCGTGGCATCAAGGAGGAGGGAAAGAGCCCAAGTTCAAGCCATGGGGTGGCCGGAATCCATCGCCACCATGGAAGCCGTGAGTTTCATCTCCTCCATCGGTCAACCAAGCTCAAACCAGCAATGAATAGTCCTCCCTTCCTAAAATGGAAACCTTCTATTTATATACATGCCAAATATGGAAACTTTCCCAATTGATTTCGACAAACTTCGAATATCCATAACTTTCTCGTCGTAATTCCGATTCCGATAATTCTCGCGGCCACGAACTCGTCTCGACATATTCTTCCAATATTACCCAAAGTCAAACATATCGGTCAAATGAATAAAAAGTCAACCCTTGAATCAATACCCATTTAAATCGACTAAACTATCAATAATCACAACTAAATCCTCGTAACTCAAAATCATGCTCCGAAAGTTCCCACAAACTCGAAATTAAATTCCGAACAACTTCCGTGAAGGAACCGAAACCAAATTCTCGCCCGGTAATTTAGTCGTTAATTAGCTCGCCATATTAGTCTGTTTCCGTCGAAACTTCAAATATTCATAACTAATTCCTCGGTCGTCTAAATAACAATCTGGAACCGCCCACGAACTCATAATCACATGTAGAACGACTCTCGAGAAGAGACCCAGTTCCAATTCTCGGCCAATAATTAAGTCGTTAAGAACTCTGACGATTCCAATAACTGTCAGACAACTGCGACTACGCATTAACACATCGATCAAGCTGATCATACTGCTGATTCTGTTCCGGGTCGTCACAATATGTTCTCACTAAATTCTTAGCTTTTACATTGTATAGTGTTAATTTGCAGAAAACATGTGTCTTAGTTTATTACATTCATGTGCATAGCCCCTAAAATCATTTAAATCATTTGCATTACTTAGTAAATTACATTTAGTGTCTTAAATATCATAAATCTTGTTTGTTTTAGTAGTTTTTAAGTATTTGTAAGTGTTTATAGTTTGTTTTGATAGTTTTACTATTTTTATTTTTATTTATTTCGCTTTGTTTTCTAAATATGGTTTACGTTTTTGATTAGTATTCCTATATTCATTTCATATTTTTTTGATACTGACACTCAGGCTAATGAATGTCCGATCGGAATCCTGGACCATCTAGAACAAAGTTTGAGGAAATCGCAGAGAGAATAGCGAGACTTAAAGCTCAAACAGACATCCTGGATTATCCCATCATCGAGGAAGTTTCCGAGTCTTCACATTCATCAACCGACAATAGTTCAGCCTCATCAACTGATCATAATTCAAAGGCGGAAGCACAAGAAGTCAACATGGCCAATGCAGGACAGTCTCTTCGTCAGCGCACCTGCTCAACAGAATGGAGCAGCGGGCCTTCAAGCATTGCTTTTCCACCACCGGGGGAAAACATGAAAGAAGTCGAGCTGAAGAGTGGTTTCCTCCACCGACTACCCATTTTTCACGGACTTTCCAATGAAGATCCGAACAAGCATCTCAAACAATTCCAATTTGTTTGTAACAACATGAAGCCATACGATGCTGATACGGAGCTCTTCAAGCTGAAGGCATTCCTATTCACCCTAGTCGACAGGGCCGAGTCTTGGCTTATGGAACTACCGCCGAACCATATTACCTCATGGAAGCAATTTGCGGATATGTTCCTAGCAAAGTACTTCCCGGCCTCAAAGATCACCGTCTTGAGAAAGCAAATCACTGGCATCACACAGAAACCGGATGAGACCTTCGGCCAATTGATATACGCATTTTATGCTCGTTTCTTAACGCATTTCCCTTTACGTTTAGCTATGTTATTATCTTAGTTTTTATGTTTTTCTTATTTAAATTGTTATTTTGAAGATATCATCGGTGGAGATGAATAACGGCGCAATTCGGAGGAATTTTGGCGATTTTGCGATTTTTGCGATTTCGGACCACCGGAAATGGGCCGGACCAAAAAGCAAATTATGGGCCGATTTCTCAACTCTTGTTTCGGCCCATTATCAAGCCCATGACCATTCAATTCGGCTAGGATTCACTTTGGGGAAGAGGAAAAGTCTTGTTTTGCAACCTTTAAAGAGGCAAAGTCAACAATATCAAGCTTTGTGACTCACCTTGGTGACTCTTGCTTGCATTAAATGAAAAGATGACTTGCCATGGTGACTTGCATGGTGACTCTTGCTTAGGGTTCATCAATGGTGACTTGCATGGTGACTAAGGGTGTGACTTGCCATATTGATCATTGCTTGCATTTAATGGAAGGAGGCAAGGTGGTAGAGAGAAGGCAACATCCCTTGCCTATATAAGAGAGGAGGCAGCCATAAAACAGATCATCACTCAAATTACTAGCCAAAGCTCTACACAAATACTCTTCCACCATAAACACTTGAAGGTTCTCTTACAAGCCGAAGCACATCTCCTCCATTCCAAGCCGAAGCAAGGTTCTAGGGTTCTCCTCCATCCAAGCCGAAGCAAAGCATCCTCCATCCTTCACAATACGCTAAGTCCCTTGTGAAGGAAAGCCATCTCCACCGTAGATCATCTAGCATTCAAGACAAAAAGTGTAACCATGATCTTCACTTTCATTTCTTTTGTTTTGTATTTGAACCTCTTGATGTATTGGAATACATTTATGTATCAAATGAAGAACAAGTTTAGATTTGTGTTTTATGCTCTTAAACAGATTTGTAATATGCATGTGTTTATGATTTCTAGCCTTTTATGCATGTTTGATACAATCTTAAAGCTTCGAATGCATGTGTTAGAAAATACGCTAAGTCCCTCTCTTTCGCATGTTTCGATGATCGTATGTTGTTTAGGATGTTTATACGCTAAGTTGCATTCCTACTCAATTATTAAGCATGTGTATTTAGTTAGAAGTTATGAATTTCGTAACTTACAAAAAGGTTTGATGCATGAAAAGGGTAGGCTAATAAGATGAGATGATCACATGTAATTAGTAGTGTAACTTCTTATTTTTAGCAAGCATAATTAGACTTTAAGTTTCTTGATTGTTGAAACTTGTCTATGAGTAAAACATGTTAGATGCCTAAGAGTTTTAGTTGTGTTTGCATGTTTTTGTACTTTAATTTCGTAGATTAAACAACCAACTTCCAATCCCCCCAAACATTTACATTTCCGCTTATTAACGAAACCATGCATGCGCCCTTAATTCCCCGGATAAAGAACGATCCCTACTCGCCAATATTACAAATGACAAAAGAAGGGTTTAAATTGCAATGCGCGTAATCTGTGTTTTTAAGTTAACGTGAATGCATGTATAGCGCGTATCAATTTTTGGCGCCGTTGCCGGGGAATTAGAATGTTTTTGTATGATTTCGTTGTACATTTGTAATTAAAAGCATGTCTAAATTTTCGAGATGCATACTTGTTCATACTTGTTTATACTTATAGAAATTTATATACATGTTTACAATGCATACTTTTACTTATACAAATTTATTTATACTTAGTTTTTACACTTGCATAATTTATTTTCATGTTAAAGGATAGTCTTTGATTTAATTTGAGTACTAGCACTTAGTTATTAAATAAATCTCTATGGAATAGGTGGTGCCTCTTTTGTTTGTCTATCTCCTTAACCCTTCGTGAAGTGTGGATTTCATCACCACACGCCATAACCTAAGTGAAGTTATGGACACGAGGTTGTGGGCGGAGTTTACAAACACTTGAGATTGTATACTATCTTGTGAATTCGAGTAATAATTGGTTATGATGTCTAGAAGGGTTATGAATGGTGACGGGTTTTGAACTAAGAAAACAGAACACCATTGGAGTATATACTCTTACGAGTAAGCCTCGGGGTGTTTCTAAGAACAACAATGGAGTATATACTCTTACGAGTTAGCCTCAGGTTGTTCCCAGAAATTAGTTCTCACCTCTCGCGTTACATCTATCCCAACTGGTCATTTCCAACAATTACGAGAATTAACGATAGTTGGTATACATTTTCGCGCGGGCCGCACGGACAAGAGATTCATTCAATAACTAAGTCGTGTATTCCTTTTAAATCATAGGCGCAATCAAAACGTAGACGTACTTAAATTGATTTAAATTGATTACGAGTATTGGTTATTTAGTTTCGTTCTTTGGAATAGGTGGTGCCTCTTTTTCTGGTTTATCTCCTTAACCCCTCGTGAAGTGTGGATTTCATCACCACACGCCATAACCTAAGTGAAGTTATGGGCACGAGATTGTGGGCGGAGTTTACTAAGGACTTGAGATTATATACTATCTCACAAATTTGGCTGATTGTTGGATATGGTGAGTGGGTTTATGATTGGTGCCGGGTTTCGGATCTAAGCAATAGAACACCATTGGAGTATATACCGTAACTGGTTAGCCTCGGGGTGTCTCTAGGAACAACATTGGAGTATATACTCTTACGAGTAAGCCTTGGGTTGTTCTAAATATTAGTCATTACCTCTCGCGTTATCTCTATTCCTACTTGCCATTTCTAAACGTAACTAAGCTGAATTGTGGTCGGTATACATTTTTGCGCGGGCCGCACGTCCAAGAAATTTACCGAATGATCATTTCGCGTACTCTCTGTAAATCATAAGTGCATACGAATACGGATAAATACGAACTTGATAAATACGACATAATCCTTTAATTAGATGGTATATCGGATTATGCATGCTTAGACCTCCTGGAATCAGACTTCATCTTCGGATGAACGAGACCCATTGAACAGTCGAGAGCCTCTGCACCACGTACCATCGGGGCCAAAGGAAAATAAATAAAACTTAGTCAAATTTTTGTGTTTATATGTGCATTAAAAACTGTAAAGGACTAACAACCGTTACTTAGCTTGCATAACCTCTTTTTAGGCTTTATGATACTCGGATTTCACTACCGAGTACCCTAACCTAAGTGAAGTTAGGGACATAAGATCGAAGAAGAGGTCATTCTTTGCATTCATTTTTTAGCACGTAACTCGTGTGTTTTCTGCAGGTTCTAACGTTTTCTCTTATGCATGCACTCCATCTTTCACGTAGGATTGTTGTTTAATGCATTTTATTGAAAAAAAATGTGTGATGCATAAATTCGATGTGAATTATTGTTTGCTTGTATTTGAACTTTGTTTATATATGTTCTAACTAAATTCTTGGGTTTAGCATTATATAGTGTTAATTTGCAGAAAACATGTGTCTTAGTCTATTACATTCTTTTGCATAGCCCATAAAATTGATTAAATCATTTGCATTACTTAGTAAATTACATTTAGTGTCTTAAGTATTATAACTTTTGTGTGTTATTAGTAGTTTTTAAGTATTTGTGAGTATTTATAGTATGCTTTGATAGTTTTACTATATGTTATTGCTTTGTTTTCTAAATATGTCTTACAATTTTGGTTAGTATTCCTATATTCATCTCAAATTCTTTGTTGATACTAACACTTGGTCTTTGGTGGATGCTCAGGCTAATGAATGTCCGATCAGAATCCTGGACCATCTAGAACAAAGATGCACAATATGGAATGTCCAACAGACGAGCAGTCGGTGAAGCGAGTTCTACAACCGACGCGGACGAAAAGTACGACAAACTAGCTCATATGCTAGAGAAGGTTTTAGAACTCGAGACGACAAGAGCGAAGGCAACTCAACGGCCTGTTTGTGGCATATGTCAAACACAAGGTCACCACAACGACCAGTGCCCTCAAGTGCCGGAACAAGCAAGCGAGCCGGAGCACGCTAACGCCATCGGCGGATATCAGGGAGGACAACGGTATAACAATTACAACAACTATGTCAACCGTGATCATCCGGGGTTTAGATGGAGCAGCAACGAGGGAACTTTGAACCCTCCAGCACCTCAACAAAACTACCAACGCCCTCCATTTCAACCAAGGCCACCGATGCAGCAGGGTTCGTCTTCGCAATCCTTCACCAACCCGGATTACGACAAGATGTTGTCGCAACTTTCGGCCTCCACTCAAGTTCTCCTCGACGGACAATCGAAGACAAAGGAGACACTTGACTCACATGGCCGCGACATCACCGAAGTGAAGAAGCAGCTTGGCCAGCTTGTTGATTTCATGGGCCAAATCAAGGAAACCGGTCGGCTTCCACCTCAAACCACTCCTAATCAAAGAAACGTGAATGCTATAGTCACAAGGAGTGGGAAGATACTTGAGGAACCAAAGACCAAGCGATCTCATCTTGATGAAGTCACCATCGAGGACATCACCAACGAAGAAGAAGATGAGATCGATCCGGCTACTCAAGAGGCCGAGAAACAGAAGGTGACGCCTAATGTCACCAAGGCACAATCACCTCCACATCCTACCCCAATCAATGGTAAAAACCATATTCCTTCAAATACGGTTATTACTAATTCTCCGTTTGCTGTTGCACCTTTCCCTAGCAGATTAAATAAATCAAAGAAGAAGGATGCCTAATATGAAGATATTTTGGACATCTTCCGAAAGGTGCAAGTGAATTTGCCCTTGATCGAGTGCATAAAACAGGTGCCGATATACGCGAAGTTTCTCAAAGAATTATGCACACAGAGGAGGCAAACTAGAGAGAAGGAGGTTGTGAAGGTGAACGCAACCGTTTCGGCGGTTTTGCAGCGTCGGCTACCCCCAAAACTGAAGGACCCAGGGAGCTTTGCAGTTCCTTGCGTAATCGGTGACACCCACTTCCAAGACGTGATGCTTGATCTCGGAGCTTCCATCAACGTCATGCCTTACTATCTATTCGAATCGATGGAGCTTGGAGATCTCAAGCAAGATGGTGTTGTCATCCAATTAGCCGATCACACCCACAAGTATCCGAGGGGATACGTAGAAGACGTTCTCGTGCAAGTCAACAACTTGATATTCCCAGCGGATTTTTATATCGTTGACATGGAAGAGAGTCCACTGAACACCACGCCACTACTGCTTGGGCGACCTTTCATGCGGACTGCGAGAACGAAGATTGATGTGTTTCAAGGCACTTTCTCCATGGAGATTGATGGAGAAAGAATCGAGTTCAACATCCTGGACGGGATGAAGTTTCCAATGTCGAGCGTAGCTGCCATTTCGACATACGATCCTATGGATACCTTAGCACAAGGCTACCTCGACACCATCAATGAGGATGAACTCGACATGGTCATTCAACTTGGGCATGACGGCCTTCTCGAGGCTTTACTAGAGCTTGAACCTCGAATTCAAGACATGGCCATGGCCCTAAATGCCGCACCACAAAAAGTAAGCTTTTCTCCTCCTTTACCAATTACTTTTGGTACTAATAAAATGGTTCCTTCCATCGTAGAAGCTCCAGTTTTAGAACTCAAGCTACTACCGGACCATCTGAAGTATGCGTACTTGGGCGAGAATGAAACCTTACCGGTCATTATTTCGTCCGCGCTAGAAGACGCGCAGGAGGAGAAGCTCGTGAGTGTGCTCAAACGGTACTGATACGCGCAAAACATGCATTCACGATAACACAAAGTCGACCCTAAAAACATCGATTACGCGCATTGCAATTTAAACCCTTCTTTTGTCATTTATAATATCGGCGAGTAGGGATCGTTCTTTATCCGGGGAATTAAGGGCGCATGCATGGTTTCGTTATTAAGCGGAAATATAAAAGTTTGGGGGGATTGGAAATTGGTTATTTAATCTACGAAATTAAAGTACATAACATGCAAACACAACTAAAACTCTTAGGCATCTAACATGTTTTACTCATAGACAAGTTTCAACAATCAAGAAACTTAAAGTCTAATTATGCTTGCTAAAAATAAGAAGTTACACTACTAATTACATGTGATCAACTCATCTTATTAACCTACCCTTTTCATGCATCAAACCTTTTTGTAACTTGCGAAATTCATAACTTCTAACTAAATACACATGCGTGATAATTGTGTAGGAATGCAACTTAGCGTATAAACATCCTAAACAACTTACGATCATCGAAACATGCAAAAGAGAGGGACTTAGCGTATTTTCTAATACATGCATTCGAAGCTTTAAGATTGTATCAAACATGCATAAAAAGCTATAAATCACAAACACATGCATATTACAAATCGGTTTAGGCACATGAAACACAAATCTAAACTTGTTATTCATTTGATACACAAATCTAAACTTTCTAAACTTGTTATTCCAATACATCAAAAGATTCACATACAAAGCTAAAGAAATGAAAGTGAAGATCATGGTTACACTTTTTGTCTTGAGTGCTTGATGAACTACGGTGGAGATGGACTTCCTTCACAAGGGACTTAGCGTATTGTGTTGGATGGAGGAGGCTTTGCTTCGGCTTGGAAGGATGGAGGCACCTTGCTTGCTTCGGCTTTGGAATGGAGGAGGATGTTGCTTCGGCTTTGTGTGAGAATCTCAAGTGTTTATGGTGGAGGAGTATTTGTGTAGAGCTTTGGCTTGTAAAATGGGTGATGATCTTAAATGGTTCGGCCTCCTCCCCTTTTATAGGCAAGGAATGCTTGCCTTCTCTCTTCCACCTTTCCTCCCTCCATTTAATGCATGTAATGATCATTAAGGCAAGTCACACCCTTAGTCACACACTTAGTCACCATTTGTGAACCCTAAGCATGAATCACCATGTGTAGTCACCATGGCAAGTCATCTTTTCAATTAATGCAAGCCTTAGTCACCTTGTGTAGTCACCATTTGGGAACCCTAAGCATGAATCACCATGTGTAGTCACCATTTGTGATCATTAGCTTGATAATGTTGACTTGCCCTTTCAAAACAAGACTTTTCCTTTTCACCAAAAGGCTTCCTTGCCGAATTGTTTGGGTTTGGGCTTGATAATGGGCCGAAACAAGAGTTGAGAATTCGGCCCACAATTTGCTTTGTGGCCCGGCCCATTTTCGGAGGTCCAAAATCGCAAAAATCGCAAAATCGCCGAAATTCCTCCGAATTGCGTCGATATTAATCTCCACCGTAATGAACTTCAAAATAACAATTTAAATAAGGAAAACATAAAACTAAGATAATAACATAGCTAAACGTAAAGGGAAATGCGTTAAGAAACGAGCATAAAATGCGTATATCACCAAATATCTAAATTGGTGACGCTAAGTTGTTGGAACGTTTTTATCACCAAATATCTAAATTCGAGTGGAGATAGAGGACGAATTTGGTGCTAGACTAAGTCGTTGGAACGTTTTTATCACCAAATATCTAAATTTCGAATGCCTTAGCCTTAACCCCATTACAACCTCACTAAAAGTCCTTTATGATCCTTAAAATGAGTAGCTTTCAATTAGTAGAGTAAGTTGCATGAGTAAGCTTATGGTTTTGGTTCATTTGTGCAAGTAATTAACTTCATTCATGTGGTTTTCATTTCAATTCATATACACTTTAAGTGAACCCTTTTCATGAGTAAAAAAATATGATGAGTGCATCCTTGTGAGTTGATTAAACCTTTATTCAAAGCATGCACAGCTATAACATAACCATTGTTTTCTCTATGTCTTACTTGTTCATTACATAATTATATCGCAATTATCTCTTGAATTCGTTGAGCATACAAGTTGAAAATCATGTGAGACATCGCCATATACTTATGAAAATTCTGAGACAAATTTTAGCTAAGGGCTTAGTTGTGTTCTTTCTTTTGTTTTTCTTAGAGAGTCTTAGTTTAACTTAGTGTTTGCTAAGGGACTAGCAAAGTCTAAGTGTGGGGGAATTTGATATACGCATTTTATGCTCGTTTCTTAACACATTTTCCTTTACGTTTAGCTATGTTATTATCTTAGTTTTATGTTTTCCTTATTTAAATTGTTATTTTGAAGATATTTACGGTGGAGATTAATAACGACGCAATTCGGAGGAATTTCGGCGATTTTTGCGATTTTGCGATTTTTGCGATTTTGGAAATCCAACACAATACGCTAAGTCCCTTGTGAAGGAAATCCATCTCCACCGTAGATCATCAAGCATTCAAGACAAAAAGTGTAACCATGATCTTCACTTTCATTTCTTTTGCTTTGTATTTGAACCTTTTGATGTATTGGAATACATTTATATATCAAATGAAGAACAAGTTTAGATTTGTGTTTTATGTGTTTAAACTGATTCATAAGTTGCATGTGTTTATGATTTCTAGCCTTTTATGCATGTTTGATACAATCTTAAAGCTTCGTAAGCATGTGTTAGAAAATACGCTAAGTCCCTCTCTTTCGCATGTTTCGATGATCGTATGTTGTTTAGGATGTCTATACGCTAAGTTGCATTCCTACTCAATTATTAAGCATGTATATTTAGTTAGAAGTTATGAATTTCGTAACTTACAAAAAGGTTTGATGCATGAAAAGGGTAGGCTAATAAGATGAGATGATCACATGTAATTAGTAGTGTAACTTCTTATTTTTAGCAAGCATAATTAAACTTTAAGTTTCTTGATTGTTGAAACTTGTCTATGAGTAAAACATGTTAGATGCCTAAGAGTTTTAGTTGTGTTTGCATGTTTTTGTACTTTAATTTCGTAGATTAAACAACCAACTTCCAATCCCCCCAAACATTTATATTTCCGCTTATTAACGAAACCATGCATGCGCCCTTAATTCCCCGGATAAAGAACGATCCCTACTCGCCAATATTACAAATGACAAAAGAAGGGTTTAAATTGCAATGCGCGTAATCTGTGTTTTTAAGTTAACGTGAATGCATGTTTTGCGCGTATCAGGTTCTAGCATTATGCTTAAGTTTGTCACGTTGAAATTTATGCATGGTAGACGGAAACTCACCGGTAACTAAGTAATTTACGATATCTGCATACCATGGAGTTTCCGAAATAGTTACCTCAATTCCGAAGAGTTTTTCATCCGGAAAAGTTTCTTCAATCTCGACAGGCTCATGGTCACCTATCAAACGTGATAGGTGGTCAGCGACGACGTTTTCTACTCCCTTCTTGTCCTTGATTTCGATGTTGAATTCTTGGAGTAGAAGTATCCATCTGATAAGTCGTGGTTTTGCGTCCTTCTTGAGCATTAGATACTTCAAAGCTGCATGATCGGTAAACACAGTTAATTTAGTTTGAAGTAAATAAGATCGAAATTTATCTAAAGCAAAAACCACGGCAAGAAACTCCTTCTCGGTGGTAGTATAATTTCTTTGCGCTTCATCAAGCGTTCGAGAGGCGTAATAGATTACGCAAGGCTTCTTGTCCTTCCGCTGACCCAAGAAGGCTCCTACGGCATAATCCGAGGCGTCGCACATGAGTTCAAATGGCAGAGACCAATCAGGGCTGCATAAAATAGGAGCGCTCGTGAGAAGCTCCTTCAACTTGTTGAAGGCAGCGTTGCATTCTTCATCAAAGACGAACGGGGTCTCCTTTTGCAGCAATTTACACAACGGGAGCGAGATGTGGGAAAAGTCTTTGATAAACCTACGATAAAATCCTGCGTGTCCAAGAAATGAACGAATCTCTCTAACCGAAGTTGGAGAGGGTAAGTGACGCACAAGATCTACTTTAGATTTATCAACTTCTAACCCTTTTTCCGAAATAATATGACCTAACACTATCCCTTGCGTAACCATGAAATGGCACTTCTCCCAATTAAGCACCAAGTTCGTTTCAACGCATCTTTGTAAAATTGTTTCTAAATTGTTTAAGCATGCATCAAAATCACTCCCAAATACACTAAAGTCGTCCATGAATACTTCAATAATTTTTTCAATGTACTCGGAGAAAATTGAGAGCATGCAACGTTGAAATGTACCTGGTGCGTTACACAGTCCAAATGGCATGCGGCGATAGGCAAACGTTCCGAACGGGCACGTGAACGTTGTCTTTTCTTGATCTTCCTCCGCAATGCTAATTTGGTTGTAGCCGGAATATCCGTCGAGAAAACAATAAAATGCATGGCCGGCTAATCTTTCCAGCATTTGGTCGATGAATGGTAAGGGAAAATGATCCTTGCGGGTTGCAGCGTTTAGCTTCCGGTAATCAATGCACACTCGGTGTCCAGTGATCGTCCGTTGTGGCACAAGTTCATTTTCCAGATTCTCGACGACGGTAATTCCCGATTTCTTTGGTACTACCTGCACTGGGGAAACCCAACGGCTATCAGAAATAGGGTAAATAACTCCACAGTCCATGAGTTTAATTACCTCTTTTTTTACCACCTCCATCATCGGAGGGTGGAGCCGACGTTGCGCTTCCCGCGTAGGCTTGGTGCCTTCGTCAAGGAAAATCCTATGCACACATGTTGCTGGATTTATTCCCTTGATGTCCGCAAGTGTCCAGCCTATTGCGGGTTTGTACCGTTTGAGCACACTCACGAGCTTCTCCTCCTGCTCCTCTTCTAGCGCGGACGAAATAATGACGGGTAAAGTGTCATTCTCGCCCAAGTACGCATACTTCAGATGGTCCGGTAGTAGCTTGAGTTCTAAAACTGGAGCTTCTACGATGGAAGGAACCATTTTATTAGTACCAAAAGTAATTGGTAAAGGAGGAGAAAAGCTTACTTTTCGTGGTGCCGCATTTAGGGCCATGGCCATGTCTTGAATACGAGGTTCAAGCTCTAGTAAGGCCTCGAGAAGGCCGTCATGCCCAAGTTGAATGGCCATGTCGAGTTCATCCTCATTGATGGTGTCGAGGTAGCCTTGTGCTAAGGTATCCACAGGATCGTATGTCGAAATGGCAGCTACGCTCGATATTGGAAACTTCATCCCGTCCAGGATGTTGAATGATACGCGCAAAACATGCATTTAACGTTAACACAAAGTAGACCCTAAAAACACCGATTACGCGCATTGCAATTTAAACCCTTCTTTTGTCATTTATAATATTGGCGAGTAGGGATCGTTCTTTATCCGGGGAATTAAGGGCGCATGCATGGTTTCGTTAATAAGCGGAAATGTAAATGTTTGGGGGGATTGGAAGTTGGTTGTTTAATCTACGAAATTAAAGTACATAACATGCAAACACAACTAAAACTCTTAGGCATCTAACATGTTTTACTCATAGACAAGTTTCAACAATCAAGAAACTTAAAGTCTAATTATGCTTGCTAAAAATAAGAAGTTACACTACTAATTACATGTGATCATCTCATCTTATTAGCCTACCCTTTTCATGCATCAAACCTTTTTGTAAGTTACGAAATTCATAACTTCTAACTAAATACACATGCTTAATAATTGAGTAGGAATGCAACTTAGCGTATAAACATCCTAAACAACATACGATCATCGAAACATGCGAAAGAGAGGGACTTAGCGTATTTTCTAACACATGCATTCGAAGCTTTAAGATTGTATCAAACATGCATAAAAGGCTAGAAATCATAAACACATGCATATTACAAATCTGTTTAAACACATAAAACACAAATCTAAACTTGTTCTTCATTTGATACACAAATCTAAACTTGTTATTCCAATACATCAAAAGATTCAAATACAAAGCTAAAGAAATGAAAGTGAAGATCATGGTTACACTTTTTGTCTTGAGTGCTTGATGAACTACGGTGGAGATGGCTTTCCTTCACAAGGGACTTAGCGTATTGTGAGGGATGGAGGATGATAGCTTCGGCTTGGAGGAGGAGATGGATGCTTCGGTTTGGAATGGAGGAGGAGATGCTTCGGCTTGGAATGGAGGAGATGGATGCTTCGGCTTTGTGTGAACCTTCAAGTGTTTAATGGTGGAGGAGTATTTGTGTAGAGCTTTGGCTTAGTAAAATGAGTGATGGGAATGAATGAGGCCGGCCTCCTTGTATTTATAGGGCAAGGATGTTGCTCTTCTCTCTTCCACCTTGCCTTGCTTCATTAAATGCAAGCAATGATCATTAAGGCAAGTCACACCCTTAGTCACACACTTAGTCACCATTTGTGAACCCTAAGCATGAATCACCATGTGTAGTCACCATGGCAAGTCATCTTTTCAATTAATGCAAGCCTTAGTCACCTTGTGTAGTCACCATTTGTGATCATTAGCTTGATAATGTTGACTTGCCCTTTCAAAACAAGACTTTTCCTCTTCACCAAAAGGCTTCCTTGCCGAATTGTTTGGGTTTGGGCTTGATAATGGGCCGAAACAAGAGTTGAGAATTCGGCCCACAATTTGCTTTGTGGCCCGGCCCATTTTCGGAGGTCCAAAATCGCAAAAATCGCAAAATCGCCGAAATTCCTCCGAATTGCGTCGATATTAATCTCCACCGTAATGAACTTCAAAATAACAATTTAAATAAGGAAAACATTAAACTAAGATAATAACATAGCTAAACGTAAAGGGAAATGCGTTAAGAAACGAGCATAAAATGCGTATATCAAATTCCCCCACACTTAGACTTTGCTAGTCCCTTAGCAAACACTAAGTTAAACTAAGACTCTCTAAGAATTTAAAACAAAAGAAAGAACAACTAAGCCCTTAGCTAAAATTTGTCTCAGACTTTGCATAAGTATATGGCGATGGCTCACATGAATTTCAACGTGTATGCTCAACGAATTCAAGAGATAATTGCGATATAATTTATGTAATGAACAAGTAAGACATAGAGAAAACAATGGTTATGTTATAGCTGTGCATGCTTTGAATAAAGATTTAATCAACTCACAAGGATGCACTCATCATATTTTTTACTCATGAAAATGGTTCACTTAAAGTGTATATGAATTGAAATGAAAACCACATGAATAAAGTTTGATTATTTGCACAAATGAACCAAAACCATAAGCTTACTCATGCAACTTACTCTACTAATTGAAAGCTACTCATTTTAAGGATCATAAAGGACTTTTAGTGAGGTTGTAATGGGGTTAAGGCTAAGGCATTCGAAATTTAGATATGTGGTGATAAAAACGTTCCAACGACTTAGTCTAGCACCATATTCAGTCCTCCATCTCCATTTGAATGTTACCATGTATACTTCAATGCACTAATCTACCCTTTGAGCTTTTCGGACAGGACAAAGGCCATATTTTGTTCTATTTTTGGGCCTTCAATTTATCGTAATCTCCAAATCCGCAAATAAGGGGGACGTTAATCCAAATGGTTTATTCTTAGAACACAACATATTGCCATGAGAGATAATAATTTTTTTTTTTTCTCTTTTCATTCTCTCAAATATTTTTTCTTTTCTTTTTGGCAATTTCATACTTTTTAAGTTATTTGGACAAGTCTTTCCCCTTACTCACATTAACTCTTTCAATCTTTCTTACCAAACCATAATCTTATGTGCTAGTTTCGAAAAATTCTCACCAAGTTTCCGGAACAAAGGTAAGGATATTCTATACTAGGGTAAGTGTTTAGGTATATATGGTGATGAAAGAAAAGCTTAACGTGGGCTCAATTGGTTTATCTAGGGGTGTCGCAACTTGTGCGTACAAAATGGGATACATGGATATTTGGCGAAGTGGTGGAAAATCCTAAATGCCTTTAATCATTTCCGAAATCAAGGTATGTATCAACTTAAAAGCTTTGCAAATTGACATGAGTAAGTTCTAGCATTCTCTAGTTCATTAAAATCTATGGCAAGCAATCAAATGAGGCATATATAAGCTAGTAGCTACGAAATGGATGCATATTCACTCGAATAAAGAACAGATAGCTCAAAAGCTCACATAGGGTTCATATGATTAAAAACTTATTCAAGCATGCGATTTCTGTACCATGTTTTTGCAATTCATATCTACTACATGTTAAAAACATATAGAATATCTCAATTAGCACAAGAATTCGATGCATGTGATTCATACGCCAAATGTGTTCGTATCGGTCTAATTTCATCATTGACTAGTTAAGGGCATCCTAAAGACTCTGAAAAACACTAATTTAGACACAATTAAATTGTAAACCCTTCCCCCACACTTAAACTCTACATTGCCCTCAATGTACTAAAGTAAAAGTATAGAATTAAACATGGAGTATAGGATCTACGAAAATTCTAATTTAAAATGCAAAAGCCATTAAATTAAGTAAAAGGGGAGAAGAAAACAAATCTGTTGTCTCCCTATTGGGTTGCCTCCCAATGAGCGCTCGTTTTACGTCGTTAGCTTTGGACGTGATGTATCATTTTGTTTTTGAAATGGCCGGTTCTTGGAGTTGCATCTCCTCCCCTGTGTGCTCCGCAAATGCCTCAAAATAGGGCTTCAAGCGATGGCCATTTACTTTGAACTCACTACCTTTGTCGATAGATCGAATGAGAACTGCTCCATGAGGTAGAACTTGAGAAACTATGAATGGCCCCATCCATCGAGAGCGAAGCTTTCCCGGAAAGAGCTTAAGTCTTGAATTGAAAAGCAATACTTTCTGCCCAGGTTCAAAACTCTTCCCGCGAATCATCTGATCGTGGATCTTTTTCGTCTTCTCTTTGTAAATCCACGCATTGTCGAAAGCATCATTTCTGATTTCTTCTAGTTCACATAGTTGTAGCTTCCGATGCAAGCCTGCGGCATCTCGATCGATGTTGAATTTCTTCACAGCCCACCATGCCTTGTGCTCCAATTCAACCGGAAGATGGCACGTCTTCCCATAAATTAATCGGAAAGGGGACATACCAATGGGGGTCTTGTAGGCAGTCCTGTAAGCCCACAATGCATCGTCTAAGCATTGACTCCAATCTTTCCGGTTTGGGCGGACGGTTCGCTCCAAAATCTTCTTGATTTCACGGTTGGAAACTTCAGCCATTCCATTGGTTTGAGGGTGGTATGGTGTGGAAACCTTGTGTTTTACGCCATACTTCCTCATGAGTGCTTCCACCGTGCGGTTGCAAAAGTGACTTCCACCATCGCTGATTAGAACGCGTGGCATTCCAAATCTACTGAAAATGTTAGTTCGTAGGAAATCTGCAACAACTCGCGAATCATTAGTCCGGGTGGCCTTTGCCTCCACCCATTTAGAAACATAATCTACTGCGAGTAAGATGTAAGTAAAACCATTGGAAGGAGGAAATGGTCCCATAAAATCGATACCCCACACATCAAAAATTTCAACATTAAATATGTAGTGTTGTGGCATTTGATCTTTAGGCCCTAAATTACCGAATCTTTGGCACTTATCACATGTAGCGCAATATGCATGAGCATCGCGAAATAAACTAGGCCAAAAGAAACCGCAATCTAAAATCTTAAGAGCTGTCCTCCTAGAACCAAAGTGTCCCCCACATGCTTCATTGTGACAAAAGTCTAAAATAGGCTTGAATTCACTATCCGGGATACATCTCCTAATGACTAAATCGGAGCATTGTTTCCACAAATAAGGCTCATCCCAGATAAAGGTTCTAGCATTATGCTTAAGTTTGTCACGTTGAAATTTATGCATGGTAGACGGAAACTCACCGGTAACTAAGTAATTTACAATATCGGCATACCAAGGAGTTTCCGAAGTAGTTACCTCAATTCCGAAGAGTTTTTCATCCGGAAAAGTTTCTTCGATCTCGATAGGCTCATGGTCACCTATCAAACGTGATAGGTGGTCAGCGACGACGTTTTCTACTCCCTTCTTATCCTTGATTTCGATGTTGAATTCTTGGAGTAGAAGTATCCATCTGATAAGCCGTGGTTTTGCGTCCTTCTTGAGCATTAGATACTTCAAAGCTGCATGATCGGTAAACACAGTTACTTTAGTTTGAAGTAAATAAGATCGAAATTTATCTAAAGCAAAAACCACGGCAAGAAACTCCTTCTCGGTAGTAGTATAATTTCTTTGCGCTTCATCAAGCGTCCGAGAGGCGTAATAGATTACGCAAGGCTTCTTGTCCTTCCGCTGACCCAAGACGGCTCCTACGGCATAATCCGAGGCGTCGCACATGAGTTCAAATGGCAGAGACCAATCAGGGCTGCATAAAATAGGAGCGCTCGTAAGAAGTTCCTTCAACTTGTTGAAGGCAGCGTTGCATTCCTCGTCAAAGACGAACGGGGTCTCCTTTTGCAGCAGTTTACACAAGGGGCGCGAAATGTGGGAAAAGTCCTTGATAAACCTACGATAAAATCCTGCGTGTCCAAGAAATGAACGAATCTCTCTAACCGAAGTTGGAGAGGGTAAGTGACGCACAAGATCTACTTTAGCTTTATCTACTTCTAACCCTTTTTCAGAAATTATATGTCCTAACACTATCCCTTGCGTAACCATGAAATGGCACTTCTCCCAATTAAGCACCAAGTTCGTTTCAACGCATCTTTGTAAAATTGTTTCTAAATTGTTTAAGCATGCATCAAAATCACTCCCAAATACACTAAAGTCGTCCATGAATACTTCAATAATTTTTTCAATGTACTCGGAGAAAATTGAGAGCATGCAACGTTGAAATGTACCTGGTGCGTTACACAGTCCAAATGGCATGCGGCGATAGGCAAACGTTCCGAACGGGCACGTGAACGTTGTCTTTTCTTGATCCTCCTCCGCAATGCTAATTTGGTTGTAGCCGGAGTATCCGTCGAGAAAACAATAAAATGCATGGCCGGCTAATCTTTCCAGCATTTGGTCGATGAATGGTAAGGGAAAATGATCCTTGCGGGTTGCGGCGTTGAGCTTCCGGTAATCAATGCACACTCGGTGTCCAGTGATTGTCCGTTGTGGCACAAGTTCATTTTCCAGATTCTCGACGACGGTTATTCCCGATTTCTTAGGTACTACCTGCACTGGGGAAACCCAACGGCTATCAGAAATAGGGTAAATAACTCCACAGTCCATGAGTTTAATTACCTCCTTTTTTACCACCTCCATCATCGGAGGGTGGAGCCGACGTTGCGCTTCCCGCGTAGGCTTGGTGCCTTCTTCAAGGAAAATCCTATGCACACATGTTGCTGGATTTATTCCCTTGATGTCCGCAAGTGTCCAGCCTATTGCGGGTTTGTATCGTTTGAGCACACTCACGAGCTTCTCCTCCTGTTCCACTTCTAGCGCGGACGAAATAATGACCGGTAAAGTTTCATTCTCGCCTAAGTACGCATACTTCAGATGGTCCGGTAGTAGCTTGAGTTCTAAAACTGGAGCTTCTACGATGGAAGGAACCATTTTATTAGTACCAAAAGTAATTGGTAAAGGAGGAGAAAAGCTTACTTTTCGTGGTGCGGCATTTAGGGCCATGGCCATGTCTTGAATACGAGGTTCAAGCTCTAGTAAAGCCTCGAGAAGGCCGTCATGCCCAAGTTGAATGGCCATGTCGAGTTCATCCTCATTGATGGTGTCGAGGTAACCTTGTGCTAAGGTATCCACAGGATCGTATGTCGAAATGGCAGCTACGCTCGACATTGGAAACTTCATCCCGTCCAGGATGTTGAACTCGATTCTTTCTCCATCAATCTCCATGGAGAAAGTGCCTTGGAAAACATCAATCTTCGTCCTCGCAGTCCGCATGAAAGGTCGTCCAAGCAGCAATGGCGTGGTGTTCAGTGGACTCTCTTCCATGTCAACTATGTAGAAATCGGCTGGGAATATCAAGTTGTTGACTTGTACGAGAACGTCTTCTACGTATCCCCTCGGATACTTGTGGGTGCGATCGGCTAACTGGATGACAACACCATCTTGCTTGAGATCTCCAAGCTCCATCGATTCGAAAAGATAGTATGGCATGACGTTGATGGAAGCTCCGAGATCAAGCATCACGTCTTTGAAGTGGTTGTCACCGATTACGCAAGGAACTGCAAAGCTCCCTGGGTCCTTCAGTTTTGGGGGTAGCCGACGCTGCAAAACCGCCGAAACGGTTGCGTTCACCTTCACAACCTCCTTCTCTCGAGTTTGCCTCCTTTGTGTGCATAATTCTTTCAGAAACTTGGCGTATATAGGCACTTGCTTTATGCACTCGATCAAGGGCAAATTCACTTGCACCTTTCGGAAGATGTCCAGGATATCTTCATATTGGGCATCCTTCTTCTTTGATTTTGCTAATCTGCTTGGGAAAGGTGCAACAGCAAACGGAGAATTAGTAATCACCGTATTTGAAGGAATAGGGCTTTTACCTTTGATTGGGGTAGGTTGTGGAGGTGATTGTGCCTTGGTGACATTAGGCGTCACCTTCTTTTTCTCGGCCTCTTGAATTGCCGGATCGATCTCATCTTCTTCTTCGTTGGTGATGTCTTCGATGGTGACTTCATCAAGATGAGATCGCTTGGTCTTTGGTTCCTCAAGTATCTTCCCACTCCTTGTGACTATAGCATTCACGTTTCTTTGATTAGGAGTGGTTTGAGGTGGAAGCCGACCGGTTTCCTTGATTTGGCCCATGAAATCAACAAGCTGGCCAAGCTGCTTCTTCACTTCGGTGATGTCGCGGCCATGTGAGTCAAGTGTCTCCTTTGTCTTCGATTGTCCGTCGAGGAGAACTTGAGTTGAGGCCGAAAGTTGCGACAACATCTTGTCGTAATCCGGATTGGTGAAGGGTTGTGATGACGAACCATGCTGCATTGGTGGTCGTGGTTGAAATGGAGGGCGTTGGTAGCTTTGTTGAGGTTGAGATGCTGGAGGGTTTAAAGTTCCCTCGTTGCTGCTCCATCTAAAACCTGGATGATCACGGTTGACATAGTTGTTGTAGTTGTTATACCTTTGTCCTCCCTGATATCCGCCGATGGCGTTAGCGTGCTCCGGCTCGCTTGCCTGCTCCTGCGCTTGAGGGCATTGGTCATTGTGGTGACCGTGTGTTTGACATATGCCGCAAACAGGCCGTTGAGTTGCCTTCGCTCTTGTCGTCTCGAGTTCTAACACCTTCTCTAGCATATGAGCTAGTTTGTCGTACTTCTCGTCCGCGTCGGTTGTTGAACTCGCCTCACCGACTGCTCGTCTGTTGGACATTCCGTATTGTGCATCATTATTCGCCCGATTCTCTAGAAGAGCTCTAGCTTCGGTTTCGGTTAAGTCCATGAATGCACCGGTGGCTGCTGCATCCAGCAATTCCCTATCGATCGGCTTGAGACCATCGTAAAGTAATTCATGAGATTGGTCTCGGAGAATCCATGCGATGGGCAAGTGGCACATAAAACCTTGAATCGGTCGTAGTATTGGCCGAAGGTCTCGTCCGGTTTCTGTGTGATGCCAGTGATTTGCTTTCTCAAGACGGTGATCTTTGAGGCCGGGAAGTACTTCGCTAGGAACATATCCGCAAGTTGCTTCCATGAGGTAATATGGTTCGGCGGTAGTTCCATTAGCCAAGACTCGGCCCTGTCGACTAGGGTGAATGGAAATGCCTTCAGTTTGAAGAGCTCCGTATCAGCATCAGATGGCTTCATGCTGTTGCAAACAAATTGGAATTGTTTGAGATGCTTGTTCGGATCTTCATTGGAAAGTCCGTGGAAAATGGGTAGTCGGTGGAGGAAGCCACTCTTTAGCTCGATATCCTTCATGTTTTCCTCCGGTTGTGGAAAAGCAATGCTCGAAGGCCCGCTGCTCCATTCGGTTGAGCAGGTGCGCTGGCGAAGAGATTGTCCTGCATTGGCCATGTTGACTTGTTGTGCTTCTACTTCTGAATTGTGGTCGGTTGATGAAGCTAAAGTATGGTCGGTTGATGAATGTGAAGACTCGGAAACTTCTTCGATGATGGGAAAATCCAGGATGTCAGTTTGAGCTTTAAGTCTCGCTATTCTCTCTGCGATCTCCTCAAAGTTTGTTCTAGATGGTCCAGGATTCTGATCGGACATTCATTAGCCTGACATCCACCAAAGACCAAGTGTTAGTATCAACAATTAATATGAGATATATAGAGGAATACTAACCAAAATTGTAAAGCATATTTAGAAAACAAAGGGATAACAAATAAAATAGTAAAACTATCAAAACATACTATAAATACACACAAATACTTAAAAACTACTAATACACACAAAATTTATACAAAATTTATAATAGTTAAGACACTATATGTATTTTACTAAGTAATGCAATTGATTTAATCAATTTTAGGGGCTATGCACATGAATAAACTAAGACACATGTTTTCTGCAAATTAACACTATATAATGCTAAAACTAAAAATTTAGTTAGAACATATATAAACAAGGTTGAAATACAAGCAAACCATAATTCACATTGAATTTATGCACCACACATTTTCTTGCAATAAAATGCATTAAACAATAATCCTACGTGAAAGATGGAGTGAATGCATAAGAGAAAACGTTAGAACCTGCAGAAAACAAACGAGTTACGTGTTTAAAATATGAATGAAAAGAATGACCTCTTCTTCGATCTTATGCCCCTAACTTCACTTAGGTTAGGGTACTCGGTAGTGAAATCCGAGTATCATAAAACCTTAGAGAGGTTATGCAAGCTAAGTAACGGTTGTTAGTCCTTTACAGTTTTTAATGCACAAATAAACACAAAAATTTGACTAAGTTTTATTTATTTCCTTTGGTCCCGATGGTACGTGGTGCAGAGGCTCTCGACTGTGCAATGGGTCTCGTTCATCCGAAGATGAAGTCTGATTCCGGGAGGTCTAAGCATGCTTAATCCGATATACCATCTATTTAAAGGATTATGTCGTATTAAGTTCATGTATTTATCCGTATTCATATGCACTTATGATTTACGGAGAGTACGTGAATTGAGCATTAAGTAAAGTTCCTGGACGTGCGGCCCGTGCGAAAATATATACCGACTACAATTCAGCTTAGTTACGTTTAGAAATGGTTAGTAGGAATAGAGATAACGCGAGAGGTAAGGACTAATATTTAGAACAACCCGAGGCTTACTCGTAAGAGTATATACTCCAATGTTGTTCCTAGAGACACCCCGAGGCTAACCAGTTACGGTATATACTCCAATGGTGTTCTATTGCTTAGATCCGAAACCCGGCACCAATCATAAACCCATTCACCATATCCAACAATCAGCCAAATTTGTGAGATAGTATATAATCTCAAGTTCTTAGTAAACTCCGCCCACAACCTCGTGCCCATAACTTCACTTAGGTTATGGCGTGTGGTGATGAAATCCACACTTCACGAGGGGTTAAGGAGGTAAACCAGAAAAAGAGGCACCACCTATTCCAAAGAACTAAACTTAATAACCAATAATCGTAATCAATGTAAATCAATTTAAGTACGTCTACATTTTGATTGCGCCTAAGATTTAAAAGGAATACATGATTTAGTTACGAGTAAATCTCTTCGTCCTGCGGCCCGCACAAAAGAGTATACTAACTATCGTTAATTCTCGTAATTGTTGGAAATGACCAGTTGGGATAGATGTAACGCAAGAGGTGAGAACTAATTTCTGGGAACAACCCGAGGCTAACCAGTTAAGGTATATACTCCAATGTTGTTCTTAGAAATACCCCGAGGCTTACTCGTGAGAGTATATACTCCAATGGTATTTCTGTTTTCTTAGTTCAAAACCAGTCACCATTCATAACCCTTCTAGACATCAAAACCAACTCTTACTCGAAATCACAAGATAGTATACACTCTCAAATGTTTGTAGACTCCGCCCACAACCTCGTGCCCATAACTTCACTTAGGTTATGGCGTGTGGTGATTAAATCCACACATTTCACGAAGGGTTAAGGAGATAAACAAACAAATGAGGCACCACCTGTTCCAATGAGATTTACTTAGTAACTAAATGCTAGTACTTAATTTAAATCTAAGACTATCCTTTAACATGGAAATAAATTATGTAAGTGTAAAATAAACTAAGTATGAATAAATTCGGCTAAGTAAAAGTAGGCATTGTAAACATGTATGAAAATTTCTCTAAGTATAAAAAATGAACAAGTATGTAGCATTGTAAACATGTATGAAAATTTCTCTAAGTATGAACAAGTATGGACTTCGAAAAATTATAGACATGCTTTTAATCACAAATGTACAACGAAATCATACAAAACATTCTAATTCCCCGGCAACGGCGCCAAAAATTGATACGCACAAAACATGCATTTAACGTTAACACAAAGTAGACCCTAAAAACACCGATTACGCGCATTGCAATTTAAACCCTTCTTTTGTCATTTATAATATTGGCGAGTAGGGATCGTTCTTTATCCGGGGAATTAAGGGCGCATGCATGGTTTCGTTAATAAGCGGAAATGTAAATGTTTGGGGGGATTGGAAGTTGGTTGTTTAATCTACGAAATTAAAGTACATAACATGCAAACACAACTAAAACTCTTAGGCATCTAACATGTTTTACTCATAGACAAGTTTCAACAATCAAGAAACTTAAAGTCTAATTATGCTTGCTAAAAATAAGAAGTTACACTACTAATTACATGTGATCATCTCATCTTATTAGCCTACCCTTTTCATGCATCAAACCTTTTTGTAAGTTACGAAATTCATAACTTCTAACTAAATACACATGCTTAATAATTGAGTAGGAATGCAACTTAGCGTATAAACATCCTAAACAACATACGATCATCGAAACATGCGAAAGAGAGGGACTTAGCGTATTTTCTAACACATGCATTCGAAGCTTTAAGATTGTATCAAACATGCATAAAAGGCTAGAAATCATAAACACATGCATATTACAAATCTGTTTAAACACATAAAACACAAATCTAAACTTGTTCTTCATTTGATACACAAATCTAAACTTGTTATTCCAATACATCAAAAGATTCAAATACAAAGCTAAAGAAATGAAAGTGAAGATCATGGTTACACTTTTTGTCTTGAGTGCTTGATGAACTACGGTGGAGATGGCTTTCCTTCACAAGGGACTTAGCGTATTGTGAGGGATGGAGGATGATAGCTTCGGCTTGGAGGAGGAGATGGATGCTTCGGTTTGGAATGGAGGAGGAGATGCTTCGGCTTGGAATGGAGGAGATGGATGCTTCGGCTTTGTGTGAACCTTCAAGTGTTTAATGGTGGAGGAGTATTTGTGTAGAGCTTTGGCTTAGTAAAATGAGTGATGGGAATGAATGAGGCCGGCCTCCTTGTATTTATAGGGCAAGGATGTTGCTCTTCTCTCTTCCACCTTGCCTTGCTTCATTAAATGCAAGCAATGATCATTAAGGCAAGTCACACCCTTAGTCACACACTTAGTCACCATTTGTGAACCCTAAGCATGAATCACCATGTGTAGTCACCATGGCAAGTCATCTTTTCAATTAATGCAAGCCTTAGTCACCTTGTGTAGTCACCATTTGTGATCATTAGCTTGATAATGTTGACTTGCCCTTTCAAAACAAGACTTTTCCTCTTCACCAAAAGGCTTCCTTGCCGAATTGTTTGGGTTTGGGCTTGATAATGGGCCGAAACAAGAGTTGAGAATTCGGCCCACAATTTGCTTTGTGGCCCGGCCCATTTTCGGAGGTCCAAAATCGCAAAAATCGCAAAATCGCCGAAATTCCTCCGAATTGCGTCGATATTAATCTCCACCGTAATGAACTTCAAAATAACAATTTAAATAAGGAAAACATTAAACTAAGATAATAACATAGCTAAACGTAAAGGGAAATGCGTTAAGAAACGAGCATAAAATGCGTATATCATTGAACTCGATTCTTTCTCCATCAATCTCCATGGAGAAAGTGCATTGAAACACATCAATCTTCGTTCTCGCAGTCCGCATGAAAGGTCGCCCAAGCAGCAGTGGCGTGGTGTTCAGTGGACTGTCTTCCATGTCAACTATGTAGAAATCGGCTGGGAATATCAAGTTGTTGACTTGCACGAGAACGTCTTTTACGTATCCCCTCGGATACTTGTTAGTGCGATCGGCTAACTGGATGACAACACCATCTTGCTTGAGATCTCCAAGCTCCATCGATTCGAAAAGATAGTAAGGCATGACGTTGATGGAAGCTCCTAGATCAAGCATTACGTCTTCGAAGTGGGTGTCACCGATTACGCAAGGAACTGCAAAGCTCCCTGGGTCCTTCAGTTTTGGGGGTAGCCGACGCTGCAAAACCGCCGAAACGGTTACGTTCACCTTCACAACCTCCTTCTCTCGAGTTTGCCTCCTCTGTGTGCATAATTCTTTGAGAAATTTCGCGTATATCGGCACCTGTTTTATGCACTCGATCAAGGGCAAATTCACTTGCACCTTTCGGAAGATGTCCAAAATATCTTCATATTGGGCATCCTTCTTCTTTGATTTATTTAATCTGCTAGGGAAAGGTGCAACAGCAAACGGAGAATTAGTAATAACCGTATTTGAAGGAATATGGTTTTTACCTTTGATTGGGGTAGGATGTGGAGGTGATTGTGCCTTGGTGACATTAGGCGTCACCTTCTTTTTCTCGGCCTCTTGAATTGCCGGATCGATCTCATCTTCTTCTTCGTTGGTGATGTCCTCAATGGTGACTTCATCAAGATGAGATCGCTTGGTCTTTGGTTCCTCAAGTATCTTCCCACTCCTTGTGACTATAGCATTCACGTTTCTTTGATTAGGAGTGGTTTGAGGTGGAAGCCGACCGGTTTCCTTTGTTCTAGATGATGGGATGATCCAGGATGTCAGTTTGAGCTTTAAGTCTCGCTATTCTCTCTGCGATCTCCTCAAAGTTTGTTCTAGATGGTTCAGGATTCCGATCGGACATTCATTAGCCTGAGCATCCACCAAAGACCAAGTGTTAGTACCAACAAAGAATTTGAGATGAATATAGGAATACTAACCAAAATCGTAAGACATATTTAGAAAACAAAGCAATAACAAATAGTAAAACTATCAAAGCATACTATAAATACTCACAAATACTTAAAAACTACTAATAACACACAAAAGTTATAATACTTAAGACACTAAATGTAATTTACTAAGTAATGCAAATGATTTAATCAATTTTATGGGCTATGCAAAAGAATGTAATAAACTAAGACACATGTTTTCTGCAAATTAACACTATATAATGCTAAACCCAAGAATTTAGTTAGAACATATATAAACAAAGTTCAAATACAAGCAAACAATAATTCACATCGAATTTATGCACCGCACATTTTTTTTTTTCAATAAAATGCATTAAACAACAATCCTACGTGAAAGATGGAGTGCATGCATAAGAGAAAACATTAGAACCTGCAGAAAACACACGAGTTACGTGCTAAAAAAAATGAATGCAAAGAATGAGCTCTTCTTCGATCTTATGTCCCTAACTTCACTTAGGTTAGGGTACTCGGTAGTGAAATCCGAGTATCATAAAGCCTAAAAAGAGGTTATGCAAGCTAAGTAACGGTTGTTAGTCCTTTACAGTTTTTAATGCACATATAAACACAAAAATTTGACTAAGTTTTATTTATTTCCTTTGGCCCCGATGGTACGTGGTGCAGAGGCTCTCGACTGTGCAATGGGTCTCGTTCATCCGAAGATGAAGTCTGATTCCAGGAGGTCTAAGCATGCATAATCCTATATACCATCTATTTAAAGGATTATGTCGTATTTAAGTTCATGTATTTATCCGTATTTATATGCACTTATGATTTACAGAGAGTACGCGAAATGATCATTCGGTAAATTTCTTGGACGTGCGGCCCGCGCAAAAATATATACCGACTACAATTCAGCTTAGTTACGTTTAGAAATGGTTAGTAGGAATAGAGATAACGCGAGAGGTAAGGACTAATATTTAGAACAACCCGAGGCTTACTCGTAAGAGTATATACTCCAATTTTGTTCCTAGAGACACCCCGAGGCTAACCAGTTACGGTATATACTCCAATGGTGTTCTATTGCTTAGATACGAAACCCGGCACCAATCATAAACCCATTCACCATATCCAACAATCAGCCAAATTTGTGAGATAGTATATAATCTCAAGTTCTTAGTAAACTCCGCCCACAACCTCGTGCCCATAACTTCACTTAGGTTATGGCGTGTGGTGATAAAATCCACACATCACGAGGGGTTAAGGAGATAAACCAGAAAAAGAGGCACCACCTATTCCAAAGAACGAAACCTTATAACCAATACTCGTGCTCAATGTAAATCAATTTAAGTACGTCTACGTTTTGATTGCGCCTAAGATTTAAAAGGAATACACGACTTAGTTATTGAGTAAATCTCTTGTCCGTGCGGCCCGCGCGAAAATGTATACCAACTATCGTTAATTCTCGTAATTGTTGGAAATGACCAGTTGGGATAGATGTAACGCGAGAGGTGAGAACTAATTTCTTTGAACAACCTGAGGCTAACTCGTAAGAGTATATACTCCAATGTTGTTCTTAGAAACACCCCGAGGCTTATTCGTAAGAGTATGTACTCCATTGGTGTTCTGTTGTCTTAGTTCAAAACCCGTCACCATTCATAACCCTTCTAGACATCATAACCAACTCTTACTCGAAATCACAAGATAGTATACAATCTCAAGTGTTTGTAAACTCCGCCCACAACCTCGTGTCCATAACTTCACTTAGGTTATGGCGTGTGGTGATGAAATCCACACATCACGAAGGGTTAAGGAGATAGACAAACAAAAGAGGCACCACACATCACTAAGTACTAGTACTCAAATTAAACATGGAAATAAATTATGCAAGTGTAAATACTAAGTATAACTAAATTCGTATAAGTAAAAGTATGCATTGTAAACATGTATGTATAATTCTTTAAGTATAAACAAGTATAAACAAGTATGCATTTCGAAAATTATAGACATGCATTTAATTACATATGTACAACGAAATCATACAAAAACATTTTAATTCCCCGGCAACGGCGAAAAAAATTGATACGCGCAAAACATGCATTCACGTTAACTTAAAAACACAGATTACGCGCATTGCAATTTAAACCCTTCTTTTGTCATTTGTAATATTGGCGAGTAGGGATCGTTCTTTATCCGGGGAATTAAGGGCGCATGCATGGTTTCGTTAATAGGCGGAAATGTAAATGTTTGGGGGGATTGGAAGTTGGTTGTTTAATCTACGAAATTAAAGTACATAACATGCAAACACAACTAAAACTCTTAGGCATCTAACATGTTTTACTCATAGACAAGTTTCAACAATCAAGAAATTTAAAGTCTAATTATGCTTGCTAAAAATAAGAAGTTACACTACTAATTACATGTGATCATCTCATCTTATTAACCTACCCTTTTCATGCATCAAACCTTTTTGTAAGTTACGAAATTCATAACTTCTAACTAAATACACATGCTTAATAATTGAGTAGGAATGCAACTTAGCGTATAAACATCCTAAACAACATACGATCATCGAAACATGCGAAAGAGAGGGACTTAGCGTATTTTCTAACACATGCATTCGAAGCTTTAAGATTGTATCAAACATGCATAAAAGGCTAGAAATCATAAACACATGCATATTACAAATCGGTTTAAGAGCATAAAACACAAATCTAAACTTGTTCTTCATTTGATACATAAATGTATTCCAATACATCAAGAGGTTCAAATACAAAACAAAAGAAATGAAAGTGAAGATCATGGTTACACTTTTTGTCTTGAATGCTAGATGATCTACGGTGGAGATGGCTTTCCTTCACAAGGGACTTAGCGTATTGTGAAGGATGGAGGATGCTTTGCTTCGGCTTGGATGGAGGAGAACCCTAGAACCTTGCTTCGGCTTGGAATGGAGGAGATGTGCTTCGGCTTGTAAGAGAACCTTCAAGTGTTTATGGTGGAAGAGTATTTGTGTAGAGCTTTGGCTAGTAAATTGAGTGATGATCTGTTTTATGGCTGCCTCCTTGGCTTTTATAGGCAAGGGATGTTGCTCTTCTCTCTTCCACCTTGCCTCTTTCATTAAATGCAAGTAATTATCACCATGGCAAGTCACTCCCTTAGTCACCAAGTGTGATTGATACGAGCAAAACATGCTTTCACGATAACACAAAGTCGACCTAAAAACATCGATTACGCGCATTGCAATTTAAACCCTTCTTTTGTCATTTATAATATTGGCGAGTAGGGATCGTTCTTTATCCGGGGAATTAAGGGCGCATGCATGGTTTCGTTAATAAGCGGAAATGTAAATGTTTGGGGGGATTGGAAGTTGGTTGTTTAATCTACGAAATTAAAGTACATAACATGCAAACACAACTAAAACTCTTAGGCATCTAACATGTTTTACTCATAGACAAGTTTCAACAATCAAGAAACTTAAAGTCTAATTATGCTTGCTAAAAATAAGAAGTTACACTACTAATTACATGTGATCATCTCATCTTATTAGCCTACCCTTTTCATGCATCAAACCTTTTTGTAAGTTACGAAATTCATAACTTCTAACTAAATACACATGCTTAATAATTGAGTAGGAATGCAACTTAGCGTATAAACATCCTAAACAACATACGATCATCGAAACATGCGAAAGAGAGGGACTTAGCGTATTTTCTAACACATGCATTCGAAGCTTTAAGATTGTATCAAACATGCATAAAAGGCTAGAAATCATAAACACATGCATATTACAAATCTGTTTAAACACATAAAACACAAATCTAAACTTGTTCTTCATTTGATACACAAATCTAAACTTGTTATTCCAATACATCAAAAGATTCAAATACAAAGCTAAAGAAATGAAAGTGAAGATCATGGTTACACTTTTTGTCTTGAGTGCTTGATGAACTACGGTGGAGATGGCTTTCCTTCACAAGGGACTTAGCGTATTGTGAGGGATGGAGGATGATAGCTTCGGCTTGGAGGAGGAGATGGATGCTTCGGTTTGGAATGGAGGAGGAGATGCTTCGGCTTGGAATGGAGGAGATGGATGCTTCGGCTTTGTGTGAACCTTCAAGTGTTTAATGGTGGAGGAGTATTTGTGTAGAGCTTTGGCTTAGTAAAATGAGTGATCTTTTGAATGGTTCAGCCTCCCTTGGTATTTATAGGCAAGGATGTTTGCCTTCTCTCTTCCACCTTGCCTCCTTCCATTAAATGCAAGCAATGATCAATATGGCAAGTCACCATGCAAGTCACCATGTGTGATCATCATTTACAAGCCCAAAGCAAGAGTCACCATGGCAAGTCATCTTTTCATTTAATGCAAGCAAGAGTCACCAAGGTGAGTCACCTTTTGTGATGATCATTTATTAACCCTAAGCAAGAGTCACCATTTGTGATGATTAGCTTGATAAGCTTGACTTTTCAACTTCCCCAAAGGGCATCCTTAACGAAATGAATGAGTTTGGGCTGGTTAATGGGCCGAAATAAACTTTGAGAAATCGGCCCATAATTTGCTTTTTGGGCCGGCCCATTTTCGGAGGTCCAAAATCGCAAAAATCGCAAAATCGCCGAAATTCCTCCGAATTGCGTCGTTATTAATCTCCACCGTAAATATCTTCAAAATAACAAATTAAATAAGGAAAACATAAAAAATAAGATAATAACATTGCTAAACGTAAAGGAAATGCGTTAAGAAACGAGCATAAAATGCGTATATCAAATTCCCCTACACTTAGACTTTGCTAGTCCCTTAGCAAACACTAAGTTAAACTAAGACTCTCTAAGAATTTAAAACAAAAGAAAGAACAACTAAGCCCTTAGCTAAAATTTGTCTCAGAATTTGCATAAGTATATGGCGATGGCTCACATGAATTTCAACGTGTATGCTCAACGAATTCAAGAGATAATTGCGATATAATTTATGTAATGAACAAGTAAGACATAGAGAAAACAATGGTTATGTTATAGCTGTGCATGCTTTGAATAAAGGTTTAATCAACTCACAAGGATGCACTCATCATATTTTTCACTCATGAAAATGGTTCACTTAAAGTGTATATGAATTGAAATGAAAACCACATGAATAAAGTTTGATTGCTTGCACAAATGAACCAAAACCATAAGCTTACTCATGCAACTTACTCTACTAATTGAAAGCTACTCATTTTAAGGATCATAAAGGACTTTTAGTGAGGTTGTAATGGGGTTAAGGCTAAGGCATTCGAAATTTAGATATGTGGTGATAAAAACGTTCCAACGACTTAGTCTAGCACCATAATCAGTCCTCCATCTCCATTTGAATGTTACCATGTATATTTCAAGCTAATCTACCCTTTGAGCTTTTCGGACAGGACAAAGGCCATATTTTTTTCTATTTTTAGGCCTTCAATTTATCGTAAACTCCAAATCCGCAAATAAGGGGGACGTTAATCCAATTGGTTTCTATTTTAGAACACAACATTTTGCCATGAGAGATAATAATTTTTTTCTTTTCATTCTCTCGAATATATTTTTTTCTTTTCTTTTTGGCAATCACATACTTTTTTTTTTTTTTATTTGGACAAGTCTTTCCCCTTACTCACATTAACTCTTCCAATCTTTCCTACCGAACCACCATCTTATGTGCTAGTTTCGAAAAATTCTCACCAAGTTTCCGGAACAAAGGTAAGGATATTCTATACTAGGGTAAGTGTTTAGGTATATATGGTGATGAAAGAAAAGCTTAACGTGGGCTCAATTGGTTTATCTAGGGGTGTCACAACTTGTGCGTACAATTGGGATACATGGATATATGGCAATGTGGTGGAAAATCCTAAATGCCTTTAATCATTTCCAAAATCAAAGTATGTATCAACTTAAAAGCTTTGCAAATTGACATGAGTAAGTTCTAGTATTCTCTAGTTCATTAAAATCTATGGCAAGCAATTAAATGAGGCATATATAAGCTAGTAGCTACGAAATGGATGCATATTCACTCGAATAAAGAATAGATAGCTCAAAAGCTCACATAGGGTTCATATGATTAAAAACTTATTCAAGCATGCGATTTCTGTACCATGTTTTGCAATTCATATCTACTACATGTTAAAAACATATAGAATATCTCAATTAGCACAAGAATTCGATGCATGTGATTCATATGCCATATGTGTTCGTATTGATCCAATTTCATCATTGACTAGTTAAGGGCATCCTAAAGACTCTAAAAAACACTAATTTAGACACAATTAAATTGTAAACCCTTCCCCCACACTTAAACTCTACATTGCCCTCAATGTACTTAAAGAAAACATAGAATTTAAACATGGAGTATAGGATCTACGAAAATTTTAATCTAACACGCAAAAAGCCATTAAATTAAGTAAAAGGGGAGAAGAAAACAAATCTGTTGTCTCCCTATTGGGTTGCCTCCCAATGAGCGCTGGTTTTACGTCGTTAGCTTTGGACGTGATGCATTAGTTTGGTTTTGAAATGGCCGGTTCTTGGAGTTGCATCTCCTCCACGGTGTGCTCCACAAATGCCTCAAAATAGGGCTTCAAGCGATGGCCATTTACTTTGAACTCACTACCCTTGTCGATAGATCGAATGAGAACTGCTCCATGAGGTAGGACTTGAGAAACTATGAATGGCCCCATCCATCGAGAGCGAAGCTTTCCCGGAAAGAGCTTAAGTCTTGAATTGAAAAGCAATACTTTCTGCCCAGGTTCAAAACTCTTCCCGCGAATCATCTGATCGTGGATCTTTTTCGTCTTCTCTTTGTAAATCCACGCATTGTCGAAAGCATCATTTCTGATTTCTTCAAGTTCACAAAGTTGAAGCTTCCGATGTAAGCCTGCGGCATCTCGATCAATGTTGAATTTCTTCACGGCCCACCATGCCTTGTGCTCCAATTCAACCGGAAGATGGCACGCCTTCCCATAAATTAATCGGAAAGGTGACATACCAATGGGGGTCTTGTAGGCAGTCCTGTAAGCCCACAATGCATCGTCTAAGCATTGACTCCAATCTTTCCGGTTGGGGCGGACGGTTCGCTCCAGAATCTTCTTTATCTCACGGTTGGAAACTTCAGCCATTCCATTGGTTTGAGGGTGGTATGGTGTGGAAACCTTGTGTTTTACGCCATACTTCCTCATCAGTGCTTCCACCGTGCGGTTGCAAAAGTGACTTCCTCCATCGCTGATTAGAACGCGTGGCATTCCAAATCTACTGAAAATATTAGTTCGTAGGAAATCTGCAACAACTCGCGAATCATTAGTACGGGTGGCCTTTGCCTCCACCCATTTAGAAACATAATCTACTGCGAGTAAGATGTAAGTAAAACCATTGGAGGGAGGAAATGGTCCCATAAAATCAATACCCCACACATCAAAAATTTCAACATTAAATATGTAGTGTTGTGGCATTTGATCTTTAGGCCCTAAATTACCGAATCTTTGGCACTTATCACATGTAGCGCAATATGCATGAGCATCGCGAAATAAACTAGGCCAAAAGAAACCGCAATCTAAAATCTTAAGAGCTGTCCTCCTAGAACCAAAGTGTCCCCCACATGCTTCATTGTGACAAAAGTCTAAAATAGGCTTGAATTCACTATCCGGGATACATCTCCTAATGACTAAATCGGAGCATTGTTTCCATAAATAAGGCTCATCCCAGATAAAGGTTCTAGCATTATGCTTAAGTTTGTCACGTTGAAATTTATGCATGGTAGACGGAAACTCACCGGTAACTAAGTAATTTACAATATCGGCATACCAAGGAGTTTCCGAAGTAGTTACCTCAATTCCGAAGAGTTTTTCATCCGGAAAAGTTTCTTCGATCTCGATAGGCTCATGGTCACCTATCAAACGTGATAGGTGGTCAGCGACGACGTTTTCTACTCCCTTCTTATCTTTGATTTCTATGTTGAATTCTTGGAGTAGAAGTATCCATCTGATAAGCCGTGGTTTTGCGTCCTTCTTGAGCATTAGATACTTCAAAGCTGCATGGTCGGTAAACACAGTTACTTTAGTTTGAAGTAAATAAGATCGAAATTTATCTAAAGCGAAAACCACGGCAAGAAACTCCTTCTCGGTTGTAGTATAGTTTCTTTGTGCTTCATCAAGTGTCCGAGAAGCGTAATAGATTACGCAAGGCTTCTTGTCCTTCCGCTGACCCAAGACGGCTCCTACGGCATAATCCGAGGCGTCGCACATGAGTTCAAATGGCAGAGACCAATCAGGGCTGCATAAAATAGGAGCGCTCGTAAGAAGCTCCTTCAACTTGTTGAAGGCAGCGTTGCATTCTTCATCAAAGACGAACGGGGTCTCCTTTTGCAGCAGTTTACACAAGGGGCGAGAGATGTGGGAAAAGTCCTTGATAAACCTACGATAAAATCCTGCGTGTCCAAGAAATGAACGAATCTCTCTAACCGAAGTTGGAGAGGGTAAGTGACGCACAAGATCTACTTTAGATTTATCTACTTCTAACCCTTTTTCAGAGATAATATGACCTAACACTATCCCTTGCGTAACCATGAAATGGCACTTCTCCCAATTAAGCACCAAGTTCGTTTCAACGCATCTTTTTAAAATTGTTTCTAGATTGTTTAAGCATGCATCAAAATCATTCCCGAATACACTAAAGTCGTCCATGAATACTTCAATAATGTTTTCAATGTACTCGGAGAAAATTGAGAGCATGCAACGTTGAAATGTACCTGGTGCGTTACACAGTCCAAATGGCATGCGGCGATAGGCAAACGTTCCGAAAGGGCACGTGAACGTTGTCTTTTCTTGATCCTCCTCCGCAATGCTAATTTGGTTGTAGCCGGAATATCCGTCGAGAAAACAATAAAATGCATGGCCGGCTAATCTTTCTAGCATTTGGTCGATGAATGGTAAGGGAAAATGATCCTTGCGGGTCGCGGCGTTGAGCTTCCGGTAATCAATGCACACTCGGTGTCCAGTGATCGTCCGTTGTGGCACAAGCTCATTTTCCAGATTCTCGACGACGGTTATTCCCGATTTCTTGGGTACTACCTGCACTGGGGAAACCCAACGGCTATCAGAAATAGGGTAAATAACTCCACAGTCCATGAGTTTAATTACCTCCTTTTTTACCACCTCCATCATCGGAGGGTGGAGCCGACGTTGTGCTTCTCGCGTAGGCTTGGTGCCTTCTTCAAGGAAAATCCTATGCACACAAGTTGCTGGATTTATTCCCTTGATGTCCGCAAGTGTCCAGCCTATTGCGGGCTTGTACCGTTTGAGCACACTCACGAGCTTCTCCTCCTGTTCCTCTTCTAGCGCGGACGAAATAATGACCGGTAAAGTTTCATTCTCGCCCAAGTACGCATACTTAAGATGGTCCGGTAGTAGCTTGAGTTCTAAAACGGGAGCTTCTACAATGGAAGGAACCATTTTATTAGTACCAAAAGTAATTGGTATAGGAGGAGAAAAGCTTACTTTCCGTGGTGCGGCATTTAGGGCCATGGCCATGTCTTGGATTCGAGGTTCAAGCTCTAGTAAGGCCTCGAGAAGGCCGTCATGTCCAAGTTGAATGGCCATGTCGAGTTCATCCTCGTTGATGGTGTCGAGGTAACCTTGTGCTAAGGTATCCACAGGATCGTATGTCGAAATGGCAGCTACGCTCGACATTGGAAACTTCATCCCGTCCAGGATGTTGAACTCGATTCTTTCTCCATCAATCTCCATGGAGAAAGTGCCTTGGAAAACATCAATCTTCGTCCTCGCAGTCCGCATGAAAGGTCGCCCAAGTAGCAATGGCGTGGTGTTCAGTGGACTCTCTTCCATGTCAACTATGTAGAAATCGGCTGGGAATATCAAGTTGTTGACTTGTACGAGAACGTCTTCTACGTATCCCCTCGGATACTTGTGGGTGCGATCGGCTAACTGGATGACAACACCATCTTGCTTGAGATCTCCAAGCTCCATCGATTCGAAAAGATAGTATGGCATGACGTTGATGGAGGCTCCAAGATCAAGCATCACATCTTGGAAATGGGTGGCACCGATTACGCAAGGAACTGCAAAGCTCCCTGGGTCCTTCAGTTTTGGGGGTAGCCGACGCTGCAAAACCGCCGAAACGGTTGCGTTCACCTTCACGACCTCCTTCTCTCGAGTTTGCCTCCTCTGAGTGCATAATTCTTTCAGAAACTTGGCGTATATAGGCACTTGCTTTATGCACTCGATCAAGGGCAAATTCACTTGCACCTTTCGGAAGATGTCCAGGATATCTTCATATTGGGCATCCTTCTTCTTTGATTTTGCTAATCTGCTTGGGAAAGGTGCAACAGCAAACGGAGAATTAGTAATCACCGTATTTGAAGGAATAGGGCTTTTACCTTTGATTGGGGTAGGTTGTGGAGGGGATTGTGCCTTGGTGACATTAGGCGTCACCTTCTGTTTTTCGGCCTCTTGAGTAGCCGGATCGATCTCATCTTCTTCTTCGTTGGTGATGTCCTCGATGGTGACTTCATCAAGATGAGATCGCTTGGTCTTTGGTTCCTCAAGTATCTTCCCACTCCTTGTGACTATAGCATTCACGTTTCTTTGATTAGGAGTGGTTTGAGGTGGAAGCCGACCGGTTTCCTTGATTTGGCCCATGAAATCAACAAGCTGGCCAAGCTGCTTCTTCACTTCGGTGATGTCGCGGCCATGTGAGTCAAGTGTCTCCTTTGTCTTCGATTGTCCGTCGAGGAGAACTTGAGTTGAGGCCGAAAGTTGCGACAACATCTTGTCGTAATCCGGATTGGTGAAGGGTTGTGATGACGAACCATGCTGCATCGGTGGTCGTGGTTGAAATGGAGGGCGTTGGTAGCTTTGTTGAGGTTGAGATGCTGGAGGGTTCAAAGTTCCCTCGTTGCTGCTCCATCTAAAACCTGGATGATCACGGTTGACATAGTTGTTGTAGTTGTTATACCTTTGTCCTCCCTGATATCCGCCGATGGCGTTAGCGTGCTCCGGCTCGCTTGCCTGCTCCTGCGCTTGAGGGCATTGGTCATTGTGGTGACCGTGTGTTTGACATATGCCGCAAACAGGCCGTTGAGTTGCCTTCGCTCTTGTCGTCTCGAGTTCTAAAACCTTCTCTAGCATATGAGCTAGTTTGTCGTACTTTTCGTCCGCGTCGGTTGTAGAACTCGCTTCACCGACTGCTCGTCTGTTGGACATTCCATATTGTGCATCATTATTGGCCCGATTCTCTAGAAGAGCTCTAGCTTCGGTTTCGGTTAAGTCCATGAATGCACCGGTGGCTGCTGCATCCAGCAATTCCCTATCGATCGGCTTGAGACCATCGTAAAAGTAATTCATGAGATTGGTCTCGGAAAATCCATGCGATGGGCAAGTGGCACACAAAACTTTGAATCGGTCGTAGTATTGGCCGAAGGTCTCGTCCGGTTTCTGTGTGATGCCAGTGATTTGCTTTCTCAAGACGGTGATCTTTGAGGCCGGGAAGTACTTCGCTAGGAACATGTCCGCAAGTTGCTTCCATGAAGTGATATGGTTCGGCGGTAGTTCCATAAGCCAAGACTCGGCCCTGTCAACTAGGGTGAATGGGAATGCCTTCAGTTTAAAGAGCTCCGTATCAGCATCGGATGGCTTCATGCTGTTACAAACAAATTGGAATTGTTTGAGATGCTTGTTCGGATCTTCATTGGAAAGTCCATGAAAAATGGGTAGTCGGTGGAGGAAGCCACTCTTTAGCTCGATATCCTTCATGTTTTCCTCCGGTTGTGGAAAAGCAATGCTCGAAGGCCCGCTGCTCCATTCTGTTGAGCAGGTGCGCTGACGAAGAGATTGTCCTGCATTGGCCATGTTGACTTGCTGTGCTTCTACTTCTGAATTGTGGTCGGTTGATGAATGTGAAGACTCGGAACCTTCCTCGATGATGGGATGATCCAGGATGTCTGTTTGAGCTTTAAGTCTCGCTATTCTCTCTGCGATCTCCTCAAACTTTGTTCTAGATGGTCCAGGATTCTGATCGGACATTCATTAGCCTGAGCATCCACCAAAGACCAAGTGTTAGTATCAACAAAGAATTTGAGATGAATATAGGAATACTAACCAAAATTGTAAGACATATTTAGAAAACAAAGCAATAACAAATAATAAAACTATCAAAGTATACTATAAATACTCACAAATACTTAAAAACTACTAAAACACACAAAATTTATAATAGTTAAGACACTAGGTGTAATTTACTAAGTAATGCAAATGAATTAATCAATTTTAGGGCTATGCAAAAGAATGTAATAAACTTAAAACATACGTTTTCTGCAAATTAACACTATATAATGCTAAACCCAAGAATTTAGTTAGAACGTATATAAACAAAGTTCAAATACAAGCAAACAATAATTCACATCGAATTTATGCACCACACGCATTTTTTTCTTCAATAAAATGCATTAAACAACAATCCTACGTAAAAGATGGAGTGTATGCATAAGAGAAAACGTTAGAACCTGCAGAAAACACACGAGTTACGTGCTAAAAAAATGAATGCAAAGAATGACCTCTTCTTCGATCTTATGTCCCTAACTTCACTTAGGTTAGGGTACTCGGTAGTGAAATCCGCGTATCATAAAGCCTAAAAAGAGGTTATGCAAGCTAAGTAACGGTTGTTAGTCCTTTACAGTTTTTAATGCACATATAACACTACAAGAAAAGAGGACTTAGACGACGGAACAGTATTAGTTCCGTCGTCTAAGTTACACTTAGACCTCGGAGATTTCTCCGTGGTCCAAGTCACACTTAGACGACGGAGATGTAATTCTCCGTCGTCTAAGTGTTACTTGGACCACGGAGAAATCTCCGAGGTCCAAGTAACACTTAGACGACGGATGTGAAATTTCTCCGTCGTCTAGGTAAGAACCTGGACCTCGGAGACTTCTCCGTGGTCCAGGTTATCACCTGGACGACGGAGAATTACATCTCCGTCGTCTAAGTGTTACTTGGACCTCGGAGAAATCTCCGTGGTCCAAGTAACACTTAGACGACGGAGATGTAATTCTCCGTCGTCTAAGTGTGACTTGGACCACGGAGAAGTGATCACCTGGACAACGGACCGACACGTCGTGGTGTAAGTTCCACTTAAACGACGTACCGACACCTCCGTCGTCTAAGTGAAGCATTATATATATATATAGGCCATGCCAAACTCTCTTAGCTTCGATCATTCCATTATATTTTCTCCCGTGGGGAATTTTTGAGATCGAAGGAGAAGGAGAAGGCCGGATTAGGCTAGGCCGGGGCTAGAAATTAATTAAAGGATCGGATCTCCGGTGTTCGATCACTAGCTAGCTTAATTAACTGCAGATATCGAGAAGGCCAGCAGGTACGTACGTAGGCAGTTAAAATTTGCATGATTAAATATATATATATTTAGGGAAACCGTACGTGCGTACATACATGCATGAATGTTAATTAGCTATATATACAGATTAAATTACGTACGTAATTTGATGGATCGATGTAGATCGAGTACGTATAATTAATGGTAAATTAATGGACTAATATATATATATGTAATAATTATTTTTTTTTGCATATTTTGTAGCAGTATGGACAAGAGTTGGATGAAGTTAAAGAATAGATGTGATGTCCGGTATATGGATGGAATTAGCGAATTTGTGAATTTTGCGATAGAACATGGTCATGGAAAGAAGCGTTTCAGGTGTCCGTGCCAGAAATGTCTTAATTGTCAGTATGCGGAGGTTAATGTTATGGTGCAACACCTGTACGAAAATGGTATGATGTGGAGTTACACTACATGGAGCGAGCATGGTGAAGCAGTAGAGTTCAGCGCAGCAGACTTCAGCTCAGGGTACAGTTACCATGGTGCCTCATCCAGCGGCAGTGGTGCCGGACCCCCAGCTTGCAATCCAACTGTAGATTTGGTCCATGATGCGTTTCCGGGATTTAGTCATAGTGGACACCAACACCAAGACGGAGGTTACAGTACCACTCATGAGCATGATGACACATTCCCCGCTGCTAGCTTGGCCACTGACACCAGTGAGATGGATAAGTACAACCGGATGCTACTTGAAGCGCAGACCCCGGTGTTCCCTGGATGTCGAGAGAATGTGTTGCAATATGTGATGGAGCAAATGAAGATAAAAGTGAAGCACAAAATGTCAGTCAGTGCTTTTGACGAAATTCAGGAGCAAATATGTAAGTTGCTTCCTGATGATCACAATCTTCCTAAATCTCATTATAAGGTTAGAAATATCTTGAGCAGCCTCGGCCTAAAGTACAGGATAATTGACGCATGTCCGAATGATTGTGTGCTATTTTACAAAGAGTATAAAGATTTGGACTATTGTCCCGTATGTGGCCAGTGCAGATTCCAGGTGAATAGGAAGAGTTCGAAAAAGAGAATTCCTGTGAAAGTTGTTCGATATTTTCCCTTGATTCCCAGATTGCAGCGCCTGTACATGTCTCTACACACAGCAGAGGCGATGCGATGGTACGCAGAAAAGCGAATAGATGACGATGTCCTGCGACACGCCGCGGATGGGGAGGGTTTCAAACATTTCGACAGAGAATTCGGAAACTTTGCTGCAGAGGTTAGAAATGTTAGACTCGGCCTATCTACAGACGGATTCAATCCTTGGGGAAGTAATAGCTCCGCCGTAAGCACTTGGCCAGTAATTCTGATGCCGTACAACCTGCCTCCGTGGATGTGCATGAACAAGGAATTTAATTTCCTTACTGTACTAATTCCAGGTCCTAAATCTCCAGGGAAGTGCTTAGATGTCTACCTCAGACCTTTGATCGACGAGCTGAAACTGTTGTGGGAAAATGGAGTCCCAACTTATGACAAATTCACTGACACGATGTTCACGATGAGGGCTGCCGTAATGTGGACGATCAGCGATTTTCCAGCGTATGGGATGTTGGCAGCGTGCAGGACAAAAGGATATAATGGATGTCCTATATGTTTGGACGACGTGAACTCTAGTTGGCACGCAGGGAAGGTGTGTTACTTGGGTCACCGTAGATGGCTCCCTCACGACCACCCTTGGCGACAGGATGAAGCTCATTTCGACGGGACGGTAGAGAACAATCCTAAACCCCGTAGTTGGTCGGGCGAAGAGATTTTAGAGAGGTTGAGCTATTTCGACTTTGGTGTGTTGACTAACGACGCGGATGTAAAGAAATGCAATCCAATTCCTCCACATGATCTGAGCTATTGGGATCACAAGAGTATATTCTTTGAACTCCCTTACTGGTCGAAGTTGAAGCTGAGGAACAACTTGGACGCGATGCACATAGAAAAGAATGTGTGCGACAGCGTGGTGGGAACAATTCTCGGTATTAAGTTCAAGACTAAAGATACTCCCAAAGCGCGCAAAGATTTGGAATCAATGAATCTACGTCGTCCCTTGTGGTTGAGGAGGGATAGGAAAGGAGTGTACAACAAGATGCCAGCTGCACCGTACACAGTGAAGCCGACACTTAGACGTTCTGTATTTCACTGGTTTAAGGGCGTTCGTTATCCGGCCACGTATGCAGCTACTATAACTGGAGCAGTGGACGAGGTGCAACACAAGTTTGTTGGTCTAAAGACACATGACTATCACGTTATGCTGCAACGTCTGATTCCAGTGGTAATTCGACCATATTTGCCTCGCGACGTCGTAGAACCAATAGTGGCATTGTGCAGATGGTGGCAGAGGTTATGCGCCAGAGAATTAAAGAAGTCAGATGTCGTGGAATTGCAACAACAAATTGTGCACATCATTTGCAAACTAGAGAGGATTTTTCCTCCTGCTTTCTTCGACATAATGATTCACCTAATGATCCACCTGCCCGAGCAGGTTCTCATTTCTGGTCCGGTCCAGTACACTTGGATGTATCCTCAAGAAAGGTACGTACAACTAATTAATTATACAGGTTTTTCGATTCATAATTTGTTCCACTGGAGATTACTAGCTAGCTATATGCATGTACTTATTTTTATTGTACGTTTGATTAATTTTGTAGACAGCTTGGACAGTATAAGTCATTCGTCAAAAACAGGTCGGCTCCGGATGGCTCCATAGCAGAGACATACCTAATGCATGAGTGCGTTACTTACTGCAACAGGTACCTCAAAGATCCACCACCTCCAACTGCCTCCGATCCCAGTGCACGCATCAATCTTTCTGTCGTCACCAATGTCGTCCGACCGTTTAGAGGAGTATTAAAGGAAACGTTAACACAGGAAGAACTTATTGAGGCACATTGGGTAGTGTTACGAGACTGTGACGAAGTTGAGCCGTACATGATGTCATACAGGGAGAGGCTTCAGGCGAGACAAGAGTTCGGCGTGGATTGAGAAAATGGTTAAGAAAAAGTTCCCCGATTATTTCTTCCAATGGGTACGTATTTAGTGATTTATATACATATTGAGATCATGCATGTTTAATTTGTAGAAAGTAAACCCTTACATTTTTCCATTTTCGCAGATGATTGATCTGCAAAAATCCGAAAACCACGGGGGGTGGTGGTCTTGGCCAAAGCACTTGCTAGCAGGGAAGCCGATTAAACACTATATTTATCCGGGATGTTTTGTGAACGGTGTGAAGTTCCATTCATTGGCGCGAGATGAAGGAAGAAGAACACAAAACAGTGGGATAGCGGTTGGGAAAGACCCTGATCTATATTACGGAATGATCGTATATGTGGTTCAGCTATGTTACGGGAATGATGTCAACGTTTTCCTATTCAAGTGCAGATGGTTCAAGCGTACAAAGGAAGACCTGGGACTTTTATCAGTCGATACAAACTCAAGCTGGTATGAGGATGAGCCTTTCGCTCTCGCCACCTTAGTTAGGCAGGTGTTCTATCTCGACGATCCGAAAGCTGGTGACGGGTGGAAAATAGTGAACCAGATCTCTCATCGAGGAGTTTGGAATACAGAGACAATTGAAGGGACACCGGCGACGACTGAAGATGCTGCTGAACCAGACAGAGACATTCCTGCCTATCAAGAGCCTAATATTTCTGTCATCCGCTCCGACATAATGGACCTGGTTCAAGACGGTGAACGGTTACCCATGCCTGATGGTTGTACAGATCTAACTGAAGAAGAGATCATTGAGGTAGATGAAGAAGACGTGCAGGATGAGGACGATGACGACGACTCTGGTTATTCCTCGGACGATGTTGAGTACGATGAGGAGGATGAGCAATCGGATAACGGTGATGATGATGATGACGATTATGACGAAGAGTACGGTCACACGACGAGGATCATTACTTGGTAAACCCTAATTTATTATTGTAATATATATATGATCGATCGATGCATCGTAAAAAGGTGAAAGATTTCTATTATGTCGAGACTTTAAGATTCCTCGTCCAGCTTTGGTTGGTTTTATTGTTTTTAAATACTATTTATGTATAAATTGGATTAATTATGGGTCCCTATATATGATTATATATATTGACTTGTGATAGTATTATTGAGAGCACAAATATTGTAGTATATATATATAAAAGTTGTTTGTACCTGGACTAACATCGATCTCCGCCAGCTTAACTTCCTCAGATTTTAAGTCGACTTCTCTCTGTTTCAATTGAATGTCTTTGGACTGTTTTTCTAGTCCCGGCCCCTCTCTTTGCTTTCAACTTCATCGGTGTATTCTCTGATCTTATTAAAAGTAAGCTGAAGCTGCTCTACATTTCGCTCACGCAGCCCTTCAAACCCTAAATCCTAGACCCTAAATGTAGCAGATCGGATCGATCGATCATTTTTTTAGTTATATTCTTGAATGAGAATAATTGAACGAACATACAAATGACCGGGGACGACCTAAACCCTAAACCATACGGCCCTAACCCCTGAATTCAGGGTTTTTACACTTGGACGACGGATACAGTCATTCTCCGTCGTCTAGGTACACACTAGGACGACGGAGAATGTCGTCTCCGTCGTCCAGATGACAAACCCGATACCCTAAACCCTAAGGACCCCTAACCCCTGAATTCAGGGTATATTCACCTGGACGACGGAGACAGTCGTATATATACCCTAAACCTAAGGACCCCTAACCCCTGAATTCAGGGTATATTCACCCTAAACCCTATACCCTAAACCTAAGGACCCCTAACCGAGAACGGAGAAATTAATTGCAGATTCACCTTTGGCGCCAAATCTCAATCTCATATAAAACCCTAGCTAAATCTTGGACCCTAAATCTAGCAGTTCGGATCGATCGATCAATTTTTTAATTATATTTTTGAATCAGAATAATTGAACGCACACACAAATGACCGGGGACGACCTAAACCGTAAACCCTAAGGCCCTAACCCCTGAATTCGGGGTTTTTACACTTGGACGACGGAGACAGGCATTATCCGTCGTCTAGGTACACACTTGGACGACGGAGACAGTCATTCTCCGTCGTCCAAGTGACAAACCCTATACCCTAAACCCTAAGGACCCCTAACCCCTGAATTCAGGGTATATTGACTTGGACGACGGATACGACATTCTCCGTCGTCCAAGTACACACCTGGACGACGGATATTAGAGTCTCCGTCGTCCAGGTGTCTACTTGGACGACGGAGAATGTCGTATCCGTCGTCCAGGTGTAAATTTCGTAATTTTTTCTAAGACAACGACCATCTAGACCATCTTCGAATGCGTATTCTTTTCGTCAAGACTTTAGAGTAGTATATTCTTGGTGTGTGAGCTTCGACGGTTCGAAAATCGGAGTTGCGAAATGTCCTGTATCCACGTTTCCGGTTTGTGAAATTCTCGGTTTTGCGGTTGACTGTGCCGATGAAACCCTTCCCGAACTTATTATTTCCTGGTCCTTTATAGTAATTATATATTATGTTACGACGAACATATCCAACGGTTGTTTTGTCCAAATTCAATTTCGTTAGTACTCTGCTGCAAATCAGCAACTACTCATGAACACTAAAGTCTTAAAGATTAGTCGATACTTAACAACTTTCAAAACGTAAAATTATTCGGCGGTTCAAATTTATCTGTTTATATATACGATGCGTTCATCGATATTGTACGACTATTTCACTCGAATGACAGATCGCTAAATTCCTAGCGAATTAATTTAAATATTTTTTTTGCATAATTTGAACCTAGACGACGGATACGGTCATTTTCCGTCGTCCAAGTGTTCACCTGGACGACGGAAAATTACCGTATCCGTCGTCTAGGTTCAAATTACCATGGCGGTTCGAATAATTTTTTATTATTTTTTCGATGTAAATATTGACTTGGACGACGGATATGTCGTTTTCCGTCGTCCAAGTGTTCACTTGGACGACGGAAAACTACATATCCGTCGTCCAAGTCGAAATAACATGGCGGTTCGATTTGCCGCCTCAATTTTCGGCACCGCTTGAAATTCCACTTAGACGACGGAAAACACTGTCTCCGTCGTCTAAGTCAACATTTATGGCGGTGAAACGGCCCGCCCATTTATTTGGCGCCGGTTCGAAAAAATTTGACCCTTCACTTAGACGACGGAAAACACTGTTTCCGTCGTCTAAGTGCACTTAGACGACGGAGAATAGTGCTCCGTCGTCTAAGTGAAACTCTATATAAGGAGGAGCACCCCCCCTCATTTTCTCATCATTCCATCTCCTCCTCTATACTCTCCTCTCCTCTCTCTCTCACTCCGGCGATCCTCCTCCGGCGACGCTCCGACGACCAATTTTCCGGCGTGGTTCCCCCTCTCCGACGACTCTACTCTTCCAATATTCCGGCGAAATTCCGACGAGGTAATAATTCGAAATTTTAACTCTTTAACAATTTTTTTATTTGTTTAATTATTTAAATTCTAAATACTTTTAATTTATTAGTTTTAAATAATAAATAGTTGTAATTATAATAATTATTTTCTTGTTATTATTATTATTTAGTAATCATTATTAGTTGTTAATTATTTGGTAATGAATAATTATTAGTTAAAATTAAATAATAGTAATAATAATAATTGATTATATTGGTAAATGAATAATTATTATTAAATGCATGATAAATAATAATTAATTGATAATTATATGTATTTTCTAGTAAATTGCATGGTAGTACGTGTTCGATTTAAATTTAGTACATAGGCTTGGTGTAATTAAGTCGCACTCTTTGGAATAGATGGCGCCTCTTTTCCTTGCTTATCTCCTTAACCCCTCGTGATGTGTGGATTTCATCACCGCACACCATAACCTAAGTGAAGTTATGGACACGAGGTTGAGGGCGGAGTTTGCAAAGGACTTGAGGGAGTGTAAATTTTCGAAAAATTGGCCGAATGTCGGACATGGTGTCTAGAAACGGGTTATGACTGGTGACAGGATTTGGACTAAGAAAGACTTTTGTCGAAATTAGTCCTGCCTCTCGCGTTATCTCTATCCCTAACTGGCCATGTTTTTCGATTTAACCAAGGCTGATTAATTGAAAATTTACACTTTATCGCGCGGGTCGCACGTCCATTGAACGACCGAAAATGTCAAGCTAGTGTACTCTATTTAAATCTTAAACGTACTTAATTAATTAGCGTAAATTCTCCGTCGTTGTAATTATTATGGTAAGTAGGTATTTTAACACCGTACGTACTCTTAGGTTTAAATGGCTCCGCCAAAGATCACATCCGGGAAGAAGAAAGCCCAACAGGAGTCAGAAGATGAGATGCTCCAAATGTTGGCGGCCCAAGTCGGTTGGGTTCAACCGCAGGTAGACGCCCTCAATCCGGGGCCTTCTGGGGAAATTCCCTCTGCCCCATTTCTCTCAAGCGGTGATGACGTCGACCCCTTTTCAACTCCGACGCCCGGTACCGCTTCAACGGGAAGTACTCAGGCGTCTTCGACGGCCGAGTCTATCATGTACAGCGTCCGCCGTAAGCAAAGGAGGGCCCCCACTGACCCCCAACCGAAAAAGACTCGGGGTCTCGTTAAAGGTGGAAAGGCGGAGAAAATTTGCAAGGCGACCGGGAGCAAGATCGCCTTGCCTTACGACGAATTCACCGGTGGCCCTCCCACACCTCAGCTAGCAAGTCTCTCGGCTCATAGCATTGGGTCGATTGTTCGTAACCGGGTTCGTATCACTGCCCCTACTTGGAGGGAGGTGCCGGATTCGGAGAAGGCGAAAGTCTTTAAGGATCTTTCGGTACGTAATACGTACAATTTTAGTTATTATATACTATTTTTAATATTAGTTATATATAATTTTATAATATATACGATTATAATTTCCAATTTATTTCTGATAGGAACAATTTGCGGTGGATCCGGATCCGGCGATGTTGAGGCATATCAACCAAACCGCCAACAACATCTTCAAAGATTGGAAGTACAGGCTCCATCAGTACTTCCGAATTAACGGTCCCGTGCCTCCCCCCGAAGAGCTGCGTGGGGATAGAGAAGATGAGTGGGAGTGGTTGTGTAACCACTTTGCCGATGAGCAATTTCAGGTGTTAATTTACTTTTTTTATTTCAATTAAGATAATTGAATACTCTAAATTTTAGTTACTTATAAATTTTTTAATGATTTCATTATGTTGTGTAACAGAAATTCTCCGGTGTCAACAAAGCCAACCGGGGGAAGAAGGACAAGCACCATACTTCCGGCGCCAAGCAACTCATTCAAATTGCCAAGGAGCACAGGGATAAGGGCTCCAAACACCCTTATCTCGATGCAAGCGTAAGCGCGTACGTGACGCCTGGGCTCGATAATGAAGCGAGTCAACGCGGCGTAAGTCATATATATATATATGTGTGTGCGCTAATAATTATAGTAATTATTATTTAAATATTATTTCATTATAATAAATTTATTATTCTTTTGTAGGCAAGAGTGATAGAGCGTGCGCAGGAAGAATTGGCTAACACTCAGCTTGCGTTCCCAGATGTGCCGCTAGAAGACCTGCCTCCTCTATCTGTGGAGAGCCAAATAGCAATTGCGGATGAGGTCTACGGTCGTAGAGCTGGCAAGGAGGTTAGGCACTTCGGGCCTAAGGTGGTTCGAGATTTGTCGACCTCTGAGTCATCATCTACGGGAGGTTCGGGGCGGCGGAGAAGTTCTCAAGCTGCGGCAGCCTATGAAGAGGCTCGAATCGCACGGGAGGAGAATATTGCCATGCGCCAAAGAATGGACCAGCAAGACGAGCGAATAGCCCAACTCATCGCCCTTATGCAACAAGCTCAAAGACAATGTCAACCTCCTCCGAACCCATTCCCCGACGACGACGACCCGGCTGGAGGCGGAGGACGAGGCGGCGCATCTGCTCCTCCAGTGTTTTAGCTAGCTAGTAGTTCATTATTTCGTTTCTTAATTTCCGCATTACGAACAATATTTTCATTTTTAATTATAGGTTTTTTCGATTATGTATGTACAAATTAATTTTAATTATTTTATTAATTTAGTGTATTTAATTAATTTAATTAATTTTTTTTCAATTAATATTAATAATATTTTTGAATTTAATTTTTTTTTTAAATTAATTTTTCACTTAGACGACGGAGATTAATGTCTCCGTCGTCTAAGTCCCTACATGGGCCACGGAGAAGCTAACAATCTCCGTGGCCCAGGTGGTGACTTAGACGACGGAGACATTAATCTCCGTCGTCTAGGTAACCACCTGGGCCACGGAGAAGCTAACAATCTCCGTGGCCCATGTAGGGACTTAGACGACGGAGATTAATGTCTCCGTCGTCTAAGTCACCACCTGGGCCACGGAGATTGTTAGCTTCTCCGTGGCCCATGTAGGGACTTAGACAACGGAGACATTAATCTCCGTCGTCTAAGTCCCCACCTGGGCCACGGAGAAGCTAACAATCTCCGTGGCCCAGGTGGTGACTTAGACGACGGAGATTAATGTCTCCGTCGTCTAAGTCACCACCTGGGCCACGGACGTTCTCCGCGGTCCAAGTGAACTTGGACGACGGAGATTAAATTCTCCGTCGTCTAAGTACTTAGACGACAGCACTTGGAGCACGTACCTTGGACGACGGATTTTCCGTCGTCCAAGTACTTAGACGACGGAGATAGGCACTTAGACGACGGAAATTCTCCGTCGTCTAAGTCACTTTTTCTTGTAGTGTAAACACAAAAATTTGACTAAGTTTTATTTATTTCCTTTGGCCCCGATGGTACGTGGTGCAGAGGCTCTCGACTGTGCAATGGGTCTCGTTCATCCGAAGATGAAGTCTGATTCCAGGAGGTCTAAGCATGCATAATCCGATATACCATCTATTTAAAGGATTATGTCGTATTAAGTTCATGTATTTATCCGTATTCATATGCACTTATGATTTAAAGAGAGTACGCGAAATGATCATTTGGTAAATTTCTTGGACGTGCGGCCCGCGCGAAAATATATACCGACTACAATTCAGCTTAGTTACGTTTAGAAATGGTTAGTAGGAATAGAGATAACGCGAGAGGTAAGGACTAATATTTAGAACAACCCGAGGCTTACTCGTAAGAGTATATACTCCAATGTTGTTCCTAGAGACACCCCGAGGCTAACCAGTTACGGTATATACTCCAATGGTGTTCTATTGCTTAGATCCGAAACCCGGCACCAATCATAAACCCATTCACCATATCCAACAATCAGCCAAATTTGTGAGATAGTATATAATCTCAAGTTCTTAGTAAACTCCGCCCACAACCTCGTGCCCATAACTTCACTTAGGTTATGGCGTGTGGTGATAAAATCCACACATCACGAGGGGTTAAGGAGATAAACCAGAAAAAGAGGCACCACCTATTCCAAAGAACGAAACCTTATAACCAATACTCGTGCTCAATGTAAATCAATTTAAGTACGTCTACGTTTTGATTGCGCCTATGATTTAAAAGGAATACACGACTTAGTTATTGAATAAATCTCTTGTCCGTGCGGCCCGCGCGAAAATGTATACCAACTATCGTTAATCCTCGTAATTGTTGGAAATGACCAGTTGGGATAGATGTAACGCGAGAGGTGAGAACTAATTTCTGGGAACAACCTGAGGCTAACTCGTAAGAGTATATACTCCATTGTTGTTCTTAGAAACACCCCGAGGCTTACTCGTAAGAGTATATACTCCAATGGTGTTCTGTTTTCTTAGTTCAAAACCCGTCACCATTCATAACCCTTCTAGACATCATAACCAACTCTTACTCGAATTCACAAGATAGTATACAATCTCAAGTGTTTGTAAACTCCGCCCACAACCTCGTGCCCATAACTTCACTTAGGTTATGGCGTGTGGTGATGAAATCCACACTTCACGAAGGGTTAAGGAGATAGACAAACAAAAGAGGCACCACCTATTCCATAGAGATTTATTTAATAACTAAGTACTAGTACTCAAATTAAATCAAAGACTATCCTTTAACATGAAAATAAATTATGCAAGTGTAAAAAAAACTAAGTATCAATAAATTCGTCTAAGTAAAAGTATGCATTGTAAACATGTATGTAAATTTCTTTAAGTATAAACAAGAATGAACAAGTATGTACTTCGAAAATTTAGACATGCTTTTAATCACAAATGTACAACGAAATCATACAAAAACATTCTAACTCCCCGGCAACGGCGCCAAAAATTGATACGAGCAAAACATGCTTTCACGATAACACAAAGTCGACCTAAAAACATCGATTACGCGCATTGCAATTTAAACCCTTCTTTTGTCATTTATAATATTGGCGAGTAGGGATCGTTCTTTATCCGGGGAATTAAGGGCGCATGCATGGTTTCGTTAATAAGCGGAAATGTAAATGTTTGGGGGGATTGGAAGTTGGTTGTTTAATCTACGAAATTAAAGTACATAACATGCAAACACAACTAAAACTCTTAGGCATCTAACATGTTTTACTCATAGACAAGTTTCAACAATCAAGAAACTTAAAGTCTAATTATGCTTGCTAAAAATAAGAAGTTACACTACTAATTACATGTGATCATCTCATCTTATTAGCCTACCCTTTTCATGCATCAAACCTTTTTGTAAGTTACGAAATTCATAACTTCTAACTAAATACACATGCTTAATAATTGAGTAGGAATGCAACTTAGCGTATAAACATCCTAAACAACATACGATCATCGAAACATGCGAAAGAGAGGGACTTAGCGTATTTTCTAACACATGCATTCGAAGCTTTAAGATTGTATCAAACATGCATAAAAGGCTAGAAATCATAAACACATGCATATTACAAATCTGTTTAAACACATAAAACACAAATCTAAACTTGTTCTTCATTTGATACACAAATCTAAACTTGTTATTCCAATACATCAAAAGATTCAAATACAAAGCTAAAGAAATGAAAGTGAAGATCATGGTTACACTTTTTGTCTTGAGTGCTTGATGAACTACGGTGGAGATGGCTTTCCTTCACAAGGGACTTAGCGTATTGTGAGGGATGGAGGATGATAGCTTCGGCTTGGAGGAGGAGATGGATGCTTCGGTTTGGAATGGAGGAGGAGATGCTTCGGCTTGGAATGGAGGAGATGGATGCTTCGGCTTTGTGTGAACCTTCAAGTGTTTAATGGTGGAGGAGTATTTGTGTAGAGCTTTGGCTTAGTAAAATGAGTGATCTTTTGAATGGTTCAGCCTCCCTTGGTATTTATAGGCAAGGATGTTTGCCTTCTCTCTTCCACCTTGCCTCCTTCCATTAAATGCAAGCAATGATCAATATGGCAAGTCACCATGCAAGTCACCATGTGTGATCATCATTTACAAGCCCAAAGCAAGAGTCACCATGGCAAGTCATCTTTTCATTTAATGCAAGCAAGAGTCACCAAGGTGAGTCACCTTTTGTGATGATCATTTATTAACCCTAAGCAAGAGTCACCATTTGTGATGATTAGCTTGATAAGCTTGACTTTTCAACTTCCCCAAAGGGCATCCTTAACGAAATGAATGAGTTTGGGCTGGTTAATGGGCCGAAATAAACTTTGAGAAATCGGCCCATAATTTGCTTTTTGGGCCGGCCCATTTTCGGAGGTCCAAAATCGCAAAAATCGCAAAATCGCCGAAATTCCTCCGAATTGCGTCGTTATTAATCTCCACCGTAAATATCTTCAAAATAACAAATTAAATAAGGAAAACATAAAAAATAAGATAATAACATTGCTAAACGTAAAGGAAATGCGTTAAGAAACGAGCATAAAATGCGTATATCAGTGATCATCAAAAAGCAAGAGTCACCATGGCAAGTCACCATTTGTGAACCCTAAGCAAGAGTCACCATGGCAAGTCACACACTTAGTCATCTTTTGTGATGATCACAAGCTTAGTCACTAAGCCTTGTCACCAAGCTTGATAACTTTGACTTTTCCTCTTCCCTAAGTTGCTTCCATGCCAAAATTAATGGGCTTGGGCTGGTTTTTGGGCCAAAACAAACTTTGAGAAATGGGCCCAAAAAATGCTTTTTGGGCCAGCCCATTCCCGGTTGTCCAAAATCGCAAAAATCGCAAAATCACCGAAATTCCTCCGAATTGCGTCGTTATTAATCTCCACCGTAAATATCTTCAAAATAACAAATTAAATAAGAAAAACATAAAAACTAAGATAATAACATAGCTAAACGTAAAGGGAAATGCGTTAAGAATCGAGCATAAAATGCGTATATCAATTAGCCTACCCTTTTCATGCATCAAACCTTTTTGTAAGTTACGAAATTCATAACTTCTAACTGATACGCGCAAAACATGCATTCACGTTAACTTAAAAACACAGATTACGCGCATTGCAATTTAAACCCTTCTTTTGTCATTTGTAATATTGGCGAGTAGGGATCGTTTTTTATCCGGGGAATTAAGGGCGCATGCATGGTTTCGTTAATAAGCGGAAATATAAATGTTTGGGGGGATTGGAAGTTGGTTGTTTAATCTACGAAATTAAAGTACAAAAACTTGCAAACACAACTAAAACTCTTAGGCATCTAACATGTTTTACTCATAGACAAGTTTCAACAATCAAGAAACTTCAAGTCTAATTATGCTTACTAAAAATAAGAAGTTACACTACTAATTACATGTGATCATCTCATCTTATTAACCTTACCCTTTTCATGCATCAAACCTTTTTGTAAGTTACGAAATTCATAACTTCTAACTAAATATACATGCTTAATAATTGAGTAGGAATGCAACTTAGCGTATGAACATCCTAAACAACATACGATCATCGAAACATGCGAAAGAGAGGGACTTAGCGTATTATCTAACACATGCTTTCGAAGCTTTAAGATTGTATCAAACATGCATAAAAGGCTAGAAATCATAAACACATGCAACTTATAAATCGGTTTAAGAACATGAAACACAAATCTAAACTTGTTCTTCATTTGATACATAAAAGTATTCCAATACATCCAAGGGTTCAAATACAAAGCAAAAGAAATGAAAGTGAAGATCATGGTTACACTTTTTGTCTTGAATGCTTGATGATCTACGGTGGAGATGGCTTTCCTTCACAAGGGACTTAGCGTATTGTGTTGGATGGAGGAGGATTGCTTCGGCTTGGATGGAGAAGATGTGCTTCGGCTTTGCTTGAGAATCCTTGAAGTGTTTATGGTGGAGGAGTATTTGTGTAGAGCTTTGGCTTGTAAAATGAGTGATGATCTGTTTTATGGCTGCCTCCTCTCTTATATAGGCAAGGGATGTTGCCTTCTCTCTTCCACCTTGCCTCCTTCCATTTAATGCAAGCCTTAGTCACCTAGGCAAGTCACCATTTGTGATCATCATTTATGAACCCTAAGCAAGAGTCACCATGCAAGTCACCATTTATAAACCCTAAGCAAGAGTCACCATGGCAAGTCACATGGCAAGTCATCTTTTGTGATGATCACAAAGCTTAGTCACTAAAATGAGTCACAAAGCTTGATATTGTTGACTTTTCAACTTCACCAAAAGGCTTCCATGCCAAAATTAATGGGCTTGGGCTGGTTTTTGGGCCAAAACAAACTTTGAGAAATGGGCCCAAAAAATGCTATTTGGGCCGGCCCATTCCCGGTGGTCCCAAATCGCAAAAATTGCAAAATCGCCGAAATTCCTCCGAATTGCGCCGTTATTCATCTCCACCGTAAATGTCTTCAAAATAACAAATTAAATAAGAAAAACATAAAAACTAAGATTATAACATAGCTAAACGTAAAGGTAAATGCGTTAAGAATCAAGCATAAAATGCGTATATCACTAACTAAATACACATGCTTAATAATTGAGTAGGAATGCAACTTAGCGTATAAACATCCTAAACAACATACGATCATCGAAACATGCGAAAGAGAGGGACTTAGCGTATTTTCTAACACATGCTTACGAAGCTTTAAGATTGTATCGAACATGCATAAAAGGCTAGAAATCATAAACACATGCAACTTATGAATCGGTTTAAACACATAAAACACAAATCTAAACTTGTTCTTCATTTGATACATAAATGTATTCCAATACATCAAAAGGTTCAAATACAAAGCAAAAGAAATGAAAGTGAAGATCATGGTTACACTTTTTGTCTTGAATGCTTGATGATCTACGGTGGAGATGGATTTCCTTCACAAGGGACTTAGCGTATTGTGTTGGATGGAGGAGGATTGCTTCGGCTTGGATGGAGGAGAACCCTAGAACCTTGCTTCGGCTTGGAATGGAGGAGATGTGCTTCGGCTTTGCTTGAGAAACCTTGAAGTGTTTATGGTGGAAGAGTATTTGTGTAGAGCTTTGGCTAGTAATTTGAGTGATGCCTTGAATGGTTCGGCCTCCTTGGTATTTATAGGCAAGGAATGCTTGCCTTCTCTCTTCCACCTTGCCTCCTTCCATTAAATGCAAGCAATGATCAATATGGCAAGTCATACCCTTAGTCACCATGCAAGTCACCATTGATGAACCCTAAGCAAGAGTCACCATGCAAGTCACCATGGCAAGTCATCTTTTCATTTAATGCAAGCAAGAGTCACCAAGGTGAGTCACAGAGCTTGATATTGTTGACTTTGCCTCTTCAAAGGTTGCAAAACAAGACTTTTCCTCTTCACCAAAAGCCTTCCTAGCCGAACTAATGTGGTTTGGGCTTGATAATGGGCCGAAACAAGAGTTGAGAATTCGGCCCACAATTTGCTTTTTGGCCCGGCCCATTTTCGGAGGTCCAAAATCGCAAAAATCGCAAAATCGCCAAAATTCCTCCGAATTGCGTCGTTATTAATCTCCACCGTAGAGATCTTCAAAATAACAATTTAAATAAGGAAAACGTAAAAACTAAGATAATAACATAGCTAAACGTAAAGGGAAATGCGTTAAGAAACGAGCATAAAATGCGTATATCACCCACATGCTTCATTGTGACAAAAGTCTAGAATAGGCTTAAATTCATTATCCGGGATACATCTCCTAATTACTAAATCGGAGCATTGTTTCCATAAATAAGGCTCATCCCAGATAAAGGTTCTAGCATTATGCTTAAGTTTGTCACGTTGAAATTTATGCATGGTAGACGGAAACTCACCGGTAACTAAGTAATTTACGATATCTGCATACCATGGAGTTTCTGAAACAGTTACCTCAATTCCGAAGAGTTTTTCATCCGGAAAAGTTTCCCCAATTTCGACAGCCTCATTCTCACTGATCAAGCGCGATAGGTGGTCAGCGACGACGTTTTCTACTCCCTTCTTGTCTTTGATTTCGATGTTGAATTCTTGAAGTGGAAGTATCCATCTTATAAGCCGTGGTTTTGCATCCTTTTTCAGCATTAGGTACTTCAAAGCTGCATGATCAGTATACACAGTTACTTTAGTTTGAAGTAAATAAGACCGAAATTTATCTAAAGCAAAAACCACTGCAAGAAACTCCTTCTCGGTTGTAGTATAATTTCTTTGAGCTTCATCAAGCGTCCGAGAGGCGTAATAAATTACGTAGGGTTTCTTGTCCTTCCGCTGACCCAAGACGGCTCCTACGGCATAATCCGAGGCGTCGCACATGAGTTCAAATGGCAGAGACCAATCAGGGCTGCTTAAAATAGGAGCGCTCGTGAGAAGTTCCTTCAACTTGTTGACGGCAGCGTTGCATTCTTCATCAAATACGAACAGGGTCTCCTTTTGCAGTAATTTACACAACGGGCGCGAGATGTGGGAAAAGTCTTTGATAAACCTACGATAAAATCCTGCATGTCCAAGAAAAGAACGAATCTCTCTAACCAAAGTTGGAGAGGGTAAGTGACGCACAAGATCTACTTTAGATTTATCTACTTCTAACCCTTTTTCAGAAATAATATGACCTAAGACGATCCCTTGCGTAACCATGAAATGGCACTTCTCCCAATTAAGCACCAAGTTCGTTTCAACGCATCTTTGTAAAATAGTTTCTAAATTGTTTAAGCATGCATCGAAATCACTCCCAAATACACTAAAGTCTGATACGCGCAAAACATGCATTTAACGTTAACACAAAGTAGACCCTAAAAACACCGATTACGCGCATTGCAATTTAAAACCCTTCTTTTGTCATTATAATATTGGCGAGTAGGGATCGTTCTTTATCCGGGGAATTAAGGGCGCATGCATGGTTTCGGTAATAAGCGTAAATTTAAATGTTTGGGGGGATTGGAAGTTGGTTGTTTTAATCTACAAAATTAAATTACAAAAACGTGCAAACACAACTAAAACTCTTAAGCATCTAACATGTTTTACTCATAGACAAGTGTTAACAATCAAGAAACTTCAAAGTCTAATTATGCTTACTAAAAATAAGAAGTTACACTACTAATTACAAGTGATCATCTCATGTTTTTAACCTTACCCTTTTTCATGCATCAAACCTTTTGTAAGTTACGAAATTCATAACTTCCAACTAAATATACATGCTTGATAATTGAGTAGGAATGCAACTTAGCGTATAAACATCCTAAACAACATACGATCATCGAAACATGCGAAAGAGAGTGACTTAGCGTATTTTCTACCACATGCTTTCGAAGCTTTAAGATTGTATCAAACATGCATAAAAGGCTAGAAATCATAAACACATGCAATTCACAAATCGGTTTAAGAACATATAACACAAATCTAAACTTGTTTTTCATTTGATACATAAAAGTATTCCAATACATCAAAAGATTCAAATACAAAGCAAAAGCTATGAAAGTGAAGATCATGGTTACACTTTTTGTCTTGAATGCTTGATGATCTACGGTGGAGATGGCTTTCCTTCACAAGGGACTTAGCGTATTGTGAAGGATTGATGGAGGATGCTTCGGCTTTGGATGGAGAATGCTTCGGCTTTGCAAGAGATGGATGCTTCGGCTTTGTGTGTGAACCTTCAAGTGTTTATGGTGGAGGAGTATTTGTGTAGAGCTTTGGCTAGTAAATGAGAGATGATCTGTTTTATGGCTGCCTCCTTGGCTTTTATAGGCAAGGGATGTTGCTCTTCTCTCTTCCACCTTGCCTCTTTCATTAAATGCAAGTAATAATCACCATGGCAAGTCACTCCCTTAGTCACCAAGTGTGATCATCAAAAAGCAAGAGTCACCATGGCAAGTCACCATTTGTGAACCCTAAGCAAGAGTCACCATGGCAAGTCACACACTTAGTCATCTTTTGTGATGATCACAAGCTTAGTCACTAAGCCTTGTCACCAAGCTTGATAACTTTGACTTTTCCTCTTCCCCAAGTTGCTTCCATGCCAAAATTAATGGGCTTGGGCTGGTTTTTGGGCCAAAACAAAATTTGAGAAATGGGCCCAAAAAATGCTTTTTAGGCCAGCCCATTTCCGGTGGTCCGAAATCGCAAAAATCGCAAAATCGCCGAAATTCCTCCGAATTGCGTCGTTATTCATCTCCACCGATGATATCTTCAAAATAACAAATTAAATAAGGAAAACATAAAAACTAAGATAATAACACAGCTAAATGTAAAGGGAAATGCGTTAAGAAACGAGCATAAAATGCGTATATCAAATTCCCCCACACTTAGACTTTGTTAGTCCCTTAGCAAACATTAAGTTAAACTAAGACTCTTCTACGAATTTTAAAAAAAAAAGGAAAGAACATAACTAAGCCCTTAGCTAAAATTTGTCTCAGAATTTTCATAAGTATATGGCGATGTCTCACATGATTTTCAACTTTGTATGCTCAACGAATTCAAGAGATAATTGCGATATAATTATGTAATGAACAAGTAAGACATAGAGAAAACAGTGGTTATGTTTATTGATACGCGCAAAACATGCATTCACGTTAACTTAAAAACACAGATTACGCGCATTGCAATTTAAACCCTTCTTTTGTCATTTGTAATATTGGCGAGTAGGGATCGTTCTTTATTCGGGGAATTAAGGGCGCATGCATGGTTTCGTTAATAAGCGGAAATATAAATGTTGGGGGGATTGGAAGTTGGTTGTTTAATCTACGAAATTAAAGTACAAAAACATGCAAACACAACTAAAACTCTTAGGCATCTAACATGTTTTACTCATAGACAAGTTTCAACAATCAAGAAACTTAAAGTCTAATTATACTTGCTAAAAATAAGAAGTTACACTACTAATTACATGTGATCATCTCATCTTATTAACCTACCCTTTTCATGCATCAAACCTTTTTGTAAGTTACGAAATTCATAACTTCTAATTAAATACACATGCTTAATAATTGAGTAGGAATGCAACTTAGCGTATAAACATCCTAAACAACATACGATCATCGAAACATGCGAAAGAGAGGGACTTAGCGTATTTTCTAACACATGCATTCGAAGCTTTAAGATTGTATCAAACATGCATAAAAGGCTAGAAATCATAAACACATGCATATTACAAATCTGTTTAAGAGCATAAAACACAAATCTAAACTTGTTCTTCATTTGATACATAAATGTATTCCAATACATCAAAAGGTTCAAATACAAAACAAAAGAAATGAAAGTGAAGATCATGGTTACACTTTTTGTCTTGAATGCTAGATGATCTACGGTGGAGATGGCTTTCCTTCACAAGGGACTTAGCGTATTGTGAAGGATGGAGGATGCTTTGCTTCGGCTTGTAAGAGAACCTTCACGTGTTTATGGTGGAAGAGTATTTGTGTAGAGCTTTGGCTAGTAAATTGAGTGATGCATAATATATGGCCAGCCTCCTCTCTTATATAGGCAAGGGATGTTGCCTTCTCTCTTCCACCTTGCCTCCCTCCATTTAATGCAAGTAATGATCAATATGGCAAGTCACTCCCTTAGTCACCTTTTGTGATCATCATTTGTGAACCCTAAGCAAGAGTCACCATGCAAGTCACCATTTATAAACCCTAAGCAAGAGTCACCATGGCAAGTCACATGGCAAGTCATCTTTTGTGATGATCACAAAGCTTAGTCACTAAAATGAGTCACAAAGCTTGATATTGTTGACTTTTCAACTTCACCAAAAGGCTTCCATGCCAAAATGAATGGGTTTGGGCTTGATAATGGGCCGAAACAAGATTTGAGAAATCGGCCCATAATTTGCTTTTTGGGCCGGCCCATTTTCGGAGGTCCAAAATCGCAAAAATCGCAAAATCGCCGAAATTCCTCCAAATTGCGCCGTTATTAATCTCCACCGTAAATATCTTCAAAATAACAAATTAAATAAGGAAAACATAAAAACTAAGATAATAACATAGCTAAACGTAAAGGGAAATGCGTTAAGAAACGAGCATAAAATGCGTATATCATTTATAGCTGTGCATGCTTTGAATAAAGGTTTAATCAACTCACAAGGATGCACTCATCATATTTTTCACTCATGAAAAAGGGTTCACTTAAAGTGTATATAAATTTAAACGAAAACCTCATGAATGGAGTTAATTACTTGCACAAATGAACCAAAACCATAAGCTTACTCATGCAACTTACTCTACTAATTGAAAGCTACTCATTTTAAGGATCATAAAGGACTTTTAGTGAGGTTGTAATGGGGTTAAGGCTAAGGCATTCGAAATTTAGATATGTGGTGATAAAAACATTCCAACGACTTAGTCTAGCACCAAATTCGTCCTCCATCTCCACTCGAATGTTACCATGTATACTTCAATCTAAACTACCCTTTGAGCTTTTCGGACAGGACATAGGCCATATTTGTTCTATTTTTGGGCCTTCAATTTGTCGTAATCTCCAAATCCGCAAATAAGGGGGACATTAATCCAAAGGGTTTATACTTAGAACACAACACATTGCCATGAGAGATATATATAATTTTTTTTTTCTTTTCATTCTCTCAAATATAATTTTTTTCTTTTCTTTTTGGCAATCTCATACTTTTTAAGTTAATTGGACAAGTCTTTCCCCTTACTCACATTAACTCTTTCAATCTTTCTTACCAAACCATCATATTATGTGCTAGTTTCGAAAAAATCTCACCAAGTTTCTGGAACCAAGGTAAGGATATTCTACACTAGGGTAAGTGTTTAGGTATATATGGTGATGAAAGAAAAGCTTAACGTGGGCTCAATTGGTTTATCTAGGGGTGTCGCAACTTGTGCGTACAAATGGGATACATGGATATTTGGCGAAGTGGTGGAAAATCCTAAATGCCTTTAATCATTTCCAAAATCAAAGTATGTATCAACTTAAAAGCTTTGCAAATTGACATGAGTAAGTTCTAGTATTCTCTAGTTCATTAAAATCTATGGCAAGCAATCAAATGAGGCATATATAAGCTAGTAGCTACGAAATGGATGTACATTCACTCGAATAAAGAACAGATAGCTCAAAAGCTCACATAGGGTTCATATGATTAAAAACTTATTCAAGCATGCGATTTCTGTACCATGTTTTGCAATTCATATCTACTACATGTTAAAAATATATAGAATATCTCAATTAGGACAAGAATTCGATGCATGTGATTCATACGCCATATGTGTTCGTGTTGATCTAATTTCATCATCGACTAGTTAAGGGCGTCCTAAAAACTCTGAAAAACACTAATTTAGACACAATTAAATTGTAAACCCTTCCCCCACACTTAAACTCTACATTGCCCTCAATGTACTAAAGTAGAAGTATAGAATTAAAAATGGAGTATAGTGATATACGCATTTTATGCTCGTTTCTTAACGCATTTCCCTTTACGTTTAGCTATGTTATTATCTTAGTTTTATGTTTTCCTTATTTAAATTGTTATTTTGAAGTTTATTACGGTGGAGATTAATATCGACGCAATTCGGAGGAATTTCGGCGATTTTGCGATTTTTGCGATTTTGGACCTCCGAAAATGGGCCGGGCCACAAAGCAAATTGTGGGCCGAATTCTCAACTCTTGTTTCGGCCCATTATCAAGCCCAAACCCAATCAATTCGGCAAGGATGGCTTTTGGTGAAGAGGAAAAGTCTTGTTTTGAAAGGGCAAGTCAACATTATCAAGCTAATAATCACAAATGGTGACTACACATGGTGATTCATGCTTAGGGTTCCCAAATGGTGACTACACTAGGTGACTCTTGCTTTGCATTGAATGAAAAGATGACTTGCCATGGTGACAAGCTAGGTGATTCATGCTTAGGGTTCGGCAATGGTGACTAAGTGTGTGACTAAGTGTGTGACTTGCCTTAATGATCATTGCATGCATTAAATGGAGGAGGCAAGGTGGAAGAGAGAAGGCATGAATCCCTTGCCTATATAAGGGAGGAGGCAGCCATAAAACAGATCCATCTCTCATTTTACAAGCCAAAGCTCTACACAAATACTCTTCCACCATAAACACTCCAAAGTTCATTACAAAGCCGAAGCACATCCTTTACCATTCCAAGCCGAAGCAAGCAAGGTTACTCCTTCCAAGCCGAAGCTATCAAGCCTCCTCCATCCAACACAATACGCTAAGTCCCTTGTGAAGGAAGTCCATCTCCACCGTAGTTCATCAAGCACTCAAGACAAAAAGTGTAACCATGATCTTCACTCTCATTTCTTTAGCTTTGTATTTGAATCTTTTGATGTATTGGAATAACAAGTTTAGAAAGTTTAGATTTGTGTATCAAATGAATAACAAGTTTAGATTTGTGTTTCATGTGCCTAAACCGATTTGTAATATGCATGTGTTTGTGATTTATAGCTTTTTATGCATGTTTGATACAATCTTAAAGCTTCGAATGCATGTATTAGAAAATACGCTAAGTCCCTCTCTTTTGCATGTTTCGATGATCGTAAGTTGTTTAGGATGTTTATACGCTAAGTTGCATTCCTACACAATTATCACGCATGTGTATTTAGTTAGAAGTTATGAATTTCGCAAGTTACAAAAAGGTTTGATGCATGAAAAGGGTAGGTTAATAAGATGAGTTGATCACATGTAATTAGTAGTGTAACTTCTTATTTTTAGCAAGCATAATTAGACTTTAAGTTTCTTGATTGTTGAAACTTGTCTATGAGTAAAACATGTTAGATACCTAAGAGTTTTAGTTGTGTTTGCATGTTATGTACTTTAATTTCGTAGATTAAATAACCAATTTCCAATCCCCCCAAACTTTTATATTTCCGCTTAATAACGAAACCATGCATGCGCCCTTAATTCCCCGGATAAAGAACGATCCCTACTCGCCGATATTATAAATGACAAAAGAAGGGTTTAAATTGCAATGCGCGTAATCGATGTTTTTAGGGTCGACTTTGTGTTATCGTGAATGCATGTTTTGCGCGTATCAATTTTTGGCGCCGTTGCCGGGGAATTAGAATGTTTTTGTATGTTTCGTTGTACATTTGTGATTAAAAGCATGTCTAAATTTTCGAAGTACATACTTGTTCATTTTTTATACTTAGAGAAATTTTCATACATGTTTACAATGCCTACTTTTACTTAGCCGAATTTATTCATACTTAGTTTATTTTACACTTGCATAATTTATTTCCATGTTAAAGGATAGTCTTTGATTTAATTTGAGTACTAGTACTTAGTTATTAAATAAATCTCTATGGAATAGGTGGTGCCTCTTTTGTTTGTCTATCTCCTTAACCCTTCGTGATGTGTGGATTTCATCACCACACGCCATAACCTAAGTGAAGTTATGGGCACGAGGTTGTGGGCGGAGTTTACAAACACTTGAGATTGTATACTATCTTGTGAGTTCGAGTAAGAGTTGGTTATGATGTCTAGAAGGGTTATGAATGGTGACGGGTTTTGAACTAAGAAAACAGAACACCAATGGAGTACATACTCTTACGAGTTGATACGCGCAAAACATGCATTTACGATAACACAAAGTAGACCTTAAAAACACCGATTACGCGCATTGCAATTTAAACCCTTCTTTTGTCATTTATAATATTGGCGAGTAGGGATCGTTCTTTATCCGGGGAATTAAGGGCGCATGCATGGTTTCGTTATTATGCGGAAATGTAAATATTTGGGGGGATTGGAAGTTGGTTATTTAATCTACGAATTTAAAGTACATAACATGCAAACACAACTAAAACTCTTAGGCATCTAACATGTTTTACTCATAGACAAGTTTCAACAATCAAGAAACTTAAAGTCTAATTATGCTTGCTAAAAATAAGAAGTTACACTATTAATTACATGTGATCAACTCATCTTATTAACCTACCCTTTTCATGCATCAAACCTTTGTGTAAGTTGCGAAATTCATAACTTATAACTAAGTACACATGCTTGATAATTGTGTAGGAATGCAACTTAGCGTATAAACATCCTAAACAACATACGATCATCGAAACATGCAAAAGAGAGGGACTTAGCGTATTTTCTAATACATGCATTCGAAGCTTTAAGATTGTATCAAACATGCATAAAAAGCTATAAATCATAAACACATGCATATTACAAATCGGTTTAGGCACATGAAACACAAATCTAAACTTGTTATTCATTTGATACACAAATCTAAACTTTCTAAACTTGTTATTCCAATACATCAAAAGATTCAAATACAAAGCTAAAGAAATGAGAGTGAAGATCATGGTTACACTTTTTGTCTTGAGTGCTTGATGAACTACGGTGGAGATGGACTTCCTTCACAAGGGACTTAGCGTATTGTGTTGGATGGAGGAGGCTTGATAGCTTCGGCTTGGAAGGAGTAACCTTGCTTGCTTCGGCTTGGAATGGTAAAGGATGTGCTTCGGCTTTGTAATGAACTTTGGAGTGTTTATGGTGGAAGAGTATTTGTGTAGAGCTTTGGCTTGTAAAATGAGAGATGATCCTTGAATGGTTCGGCCTCCTCCCCTTTTATAGGCAAGGAATGCTTGCCTTCTCTCTTCCACCTTTCCTCCCTCCATTTAATGCATGTAATGATCATTAAGGCAAGTCACACCCTTAGTCACACACTTAGTCACCATTTGTGAACCCTAAGCATGAATCACCATGTGTAGTCACCATGGCAAGTCATCTTTTCAATTAATGCAAGCCTTAGTCACCTTGTGTAGTCACCATTTGGGAACCCTAAGCATGAATCACCATGTGTAGTCACCATTTGTGATCATTAGCTTGATAATGTTGACTTGCCCTTTTTCAAAACAAGACTTTTCCTTTTCACCAAAAGGCTTCCTTGCCGAATTGTTTGGGTTTGGGCTTGATAATGGGCCGAAACAAGAGTTGAGAATTCGGCCCACAATTTGCTTTGTGGCCCGGCCCATTTTCGGAGGTCCAAAATCGCAAAAATCGCAAAATCGCCGAAATTCCTCCGAATTGCGTCGATATTAATCTCCACCGTAATGAACTTCAAAATAACAATTTAAATAAGGAAAACATAAAACTAAGATAATAACATAGCTAAACGTAAAGGGAAATGCGTTAAGAAACGAGCATAAAATGCGTATATCAAATTCCCCCACACTTAGACTTTGCTAGTCCCTTATGATACGCGCAAAACATGCATTTAACGTTAACACAAAGTAGACCCTAAAAACACCGATTACGCGCATTGCAATTTAAACCCTTCTTTTGTCATTTATAATATTGGCGAGTAGGGATCGTTCTTTATCCGGGGAATTAAGGGCGCATGCATGGTTTCGTTAATAAGCGGAAATGTAAATGTTTGGGGGGATTGGAAGTTGGTTGTTTAATCTACGAAATTAAAGTACATAACATGCAAACACAACTAAAACTCTTAGGCATCTAACATGTTTTACTCATAGACAAGTTTCAACAATCAAGAAACTTAAAGTCTAATTATGCTTGCTAAAAATAAGAAGTTACACTACTAATTACATGTGATCATCTCATCTTATTAGCCTACCCTTTTCATGCATCAAACCTTTTTGTAAGTTACGAAATTCATAACTTCTAACTAAATACACATGCTTAATAATTGAGTAGGAATGCAACTTAGCGTATAAACATCCTAAACAACATACGATCATCGAAACATGCGAAAGAGAGGGACTTAGCGTATTTTCTAACACATGCATTCGAAGCTTTAAGATTGTATCAAACATGCATAAAAGGCTAGAAATCATAAACACATGCATATTACAAATCTGTTTAAACACATAAAACACAAATCTAAACTTGTTCTTCATTTGATACACAAATCTAAACTTGTTATTCCAATACATCAAAAGATTCAAATACAAAGCTAAAGAAATGAAAGTGAAGATCATGGTTACACTTTTTGTCTTGAGTGCTTGATGAACTACGGTGGAGATGGCTTTCCTTCACAAGGGACTTAGCGTATTGTGAGGGATGGAGGATGATAGCTTCGGCTTGGAGGAGGAGATGGATGCTTCGGTTTGGAATGGAGGAGGAGATGCTTCGGCTTGGAATGGAGGAGATGGATGCTTCGGCTTTGTGTGAACCTTCAAGTGTTTAATGGTGGAGGAGTATTTGTGTAGAGCTTTGGCTTAGTAAAATGAGTGATGGGAATGAATGAGGCCGGCCTCCTTGTATTTATAGGGCAAGGATGTTGCTCTTCTCTCTTCCACCTTGCCTTGCTTCATTAAATGCAAGCAATGATCATTAAGGCAAGTCACACCCTTAGTCACACACTTAGTCACCATTTGTGAACCCTAAGCATGAATCACCATGTGTAGTCACCATGGCAAGTCATCTTTTCAATTAATGCAAGCCTTAGTCACCTTGTGTAGTCACCATTTGTGATCATTAGCTTGATAATGTTGACTTGCCCTTTCAAAACAAGACTTTTCCTCTTCACCAAAAGGCTTCCTTGCCGAATTGTTTGGGTTTGGGCTTGATAATGGGCCGAAACAAGAGTTGAGAATTCGGCCCACAATTTGCTTTGTGGCCCGGCCCATTTTCGGAGGTCCAAAATCGCAAAAATCGCAAAATCGCCGAAATTCCTCCGAATTGCGTCGATATTAATCTCCACCGTAATGAACTTCAAAATAACAATTTAAATAAGGAAAACATTAAACTAAGATAATAACATAGCTAAACGTAAAGGGAAATGCGTTAAGAAACGAGCATAAAATGCGTATATGACCTTAGCAAACACTAAGTTAAACTAAGACTCTCTAAGAATTTAAAACAAAAGAAAGAACAACTAAGCCCTTAGCTAAAATTTGTCTCAGAATTTTCATAAGTATATGGCGATGGCTCACATGAAATTCAACTTGTATGCTCGACGAATTCAAGAGATAATTGCGATATAATTATGTAATGAACAAGTAAGACATAGAGAAAACAATGGTTATGTTATAGCTGTGCATGCTTTGAATAAAGGTTTAATCAACTCACAAGGATGCACTCATCATATTTTTCACTCATGAAAATGGTTCACTTAAAGTGTATATGAATTGAAATGAAAACCACATGAATAAAGTTTGATTACTTGCACAAATGAACCAAAACCATAAGCTTACTCATGCAACTTACTCTACTAATTGAAAGCTACTCATTTTAAGGATCATAAAGGACTTTTAGTGAGGTTGTAATGGGGTTAAGGCTAAGGCATTCGAAATTTAGATATGTGGTGATAAAAACGTTCCAACGACTTAGTCTAGCACCATATTAGTCCTCCATCTCCATTTGTATGTTACCATGTATACTTCAAGCTAATCTACCCTTTGAGCTTTTCGGACAGGACAAAGGCCATATTTTGTTCTATTTTTGGGCCTTCAATTTATCGTAATCTCCAAATCCGCAAATAAGGGGGACGTTAATCCAATTGGTTTCTACTTTAGAACACAACATATTGCCATGAGAGATACTAATTTTTTTTTCTTTTCATTCTCTCAAATATTATTTTTTCTTTTCTTTTTGGCAATCTCATACTTTTTAAGTTTATTTGGACAAGTCTTTCCCCTTACTCACATTAACTCTTTCAATCTTTCCTACCAAACCATAATCTTATGTGCTAGTTTCGAAAAATTCTCACCAAGTTTCCGGAACAAAGGTAAGGATATTCTATACTAGGGTAAGTGTTTTAGGTATATATGGTGATGAAAGAAAAGCTTAACGTGGGCTCAATTGGTTTATCTAGGGGTGTCGCAACTTGTGCGTACAATTGGGATACATGGATATATGGCAATGTGGTGGAAAATCCTAAATGCCTTTAATCATTTCCGAAATCAAAGTATGTATCAACTTAAAAGCTTTGCAAATTGACATGAGTAAGTTCTAGTATTCTCTAGTTCATTAAAATCTATGGCAAGCAATTAAATGAGGCATATATAAGCTAGTAGCTACGAAATGGATGCATATTCACTCGAATAAAGAATAGATAGCTCAAAAGCTCACATAGGGTTCATATGATTAAAAACTTATTCAAGCATGCGATTTCTGTACCATGTTTTTGCAATTCATATCTACTACATGTTAAAAACATATAGAATATCTCAATTAGCACAAGAATTCGATGCATGTGATTCATACGCCATATGTGTTCGTATCGGTCCATTTTTCATCATCGGCTAGTTAAGGGCATCCTAAAGACTTTGAAAAACACTAATTTAGACACAATTAAATTGTAAACCCTTCCCCCACACTTAAACTCTACATTGCCCTCAATGTACTAAAGTAGAAGTATAGAATTAAACATGGAGTATAGGATCTACGAAAATTCTAATTTAAAATGCAAAAGCCATTAAATTAATTAAAAGGGGAGAAGAAATCAAATCTGTTGTCTCCCTATTGGGTTGCCTCCCAATGAGCGCTCGTTTTACGTCGTTAGTTTTGGACGTGATGCATCATTTTGTTTTTGAAATGGCCGGTTCTTGGAGTTGCATCTCCTCCACGGTGTGCTCCGCAAATGCCTCAAAATAGGGCTTCAAGCGATGGCCATTTACTTTGAACTCACTACCTTTGTCGATAGATCGAATGAGAACTGCTCCATGAGGTAGAACTTGAGAAACTACGAATGGCCCCATCCATCGAGAGCGAAGCTTTCCCGGAAAGAGCTTGAGTCTTGAATTGAAAAGCAATACTTTCTGCCCAGGTTCAAAACTCTTCGCGCGAATCATCTGATCGTGGATCTTTTTCGTCTTCTCTTTGTAAATCCACGCATTGTCGAAAGCATCATTTCTGATTTCTTCTAGTTCACATAGTTGTAGCTTCCGATGCAAGCCTGCGGCATCTCGATCGATGTTGAATTTCTTCACGGCCCACCATGCCTTGTGCTCCAATTCAACCGGAAGATGGCACGTCTTCCCATAAATTAATCGGAAAGGGGACATACCAATGGGGGTCTTGTAGGCAGTCCTGTAAGCCCACAATGCATCGTCTAAGCATTGACTCCAATCTTTCCGGTTTGGGCGGACGGTTCGCTCCAAAATCTTCTTGATTTCACGGTTGGAAACTTCAGCCATTCCATTGGTTTGAGGGTGGTATGGTGTGGAAACCTTGTGTTTTACGCCATACTTCCTCATGAGTGCTTCCACCGTGCGGTTGCAAAAGTGACTTCCTCCATCGCTGATTAAAACGCGTGGCATTCCAAATCTACTGAAAATGTTAGTTCGTAGGAAATCTGCAACAACTCGCGAATCATTAGTACGGGTGGCCTTTGCCTCCACCCATTTAGAAACATAATCTACTGCGAGTAAGATATAAGTAAAACCATTGGAGGGAGGAAATGGTCCCATAAAATCAATACCCCACACATCAAAAATTTCGACATTAAATATGTAGTGTTGTGGCATTTGATCTCTAGGCCCTAAATTACCGAATCTCTGGCACTTATCACATGCAGCACAATATGCATGAGCATCGCGAAATAAACTAGGCCAAAAGAAACCGCAATCTAAAATCTTAAGGGCTGTCCTCCTAGAACCAAAGTGTCCCCCACATGCTTCATTGTGACAAAAGTCTAGAATGGGCTTAAACTCACTATCCGGGATACATCTCCTAATTACTAAATCGGAGCATTGTTTCCATAAATAAGGCTCATCCCAGATAAAGGTTCTAGCATTATGCTTAAGTTTGTCACGTTGAAATTTATGCATGGTAGACGGAAACTCACCGGTAACTAAGTAATTTACGATATCTGCATACCATGGAGTTTCCGAAATAGTTACCTCAATTCCGAAGAGTTTTTCATCCGGAAAAGTTTCTTCAATCTCGACAGGCTCATGGTCACCTATTAAACGTGATAGGTGGTCAGCGACGACGTTTTCTACTCCCTTCTTGTCCTTGATTTCGATGTTGAATTCTTGGAGTAGAAGTATCCATCTGATAAGTCGTGGTTTTGCGTCCTTCTTGAGCATCAGATACTTCAAAGCTGCATGATCGGTAAACACAGTTACTTTAGTTTGAAGTAAATAAGATCGAAATTTATCTAAAGCAAAAACCACGGCAAGAAACTCCTTCTCGGTGGTAGTATAATTTCTTTGCGCTTCATCAAGCGTCCGAGAGGCGTAATAGATTACGCAAGGCTTCTTGTCCTTCCGCTGACCCAAGACGGCTCCTACGGCATAATCCGAGGCGTCGCACATGAGTTCAAATGGCAGAGACCAATCAGGGCTGCACAAAATAGGAGCGCTCGTAAGAAGCTCCTTTAACTTGTTGAAGGCAGCGTTGCATTCTTCATCAAAGACGAACGGGGTCTCCTTTTGCAGCAGTTTACACAAGGGGCGAGAGATGTGGGAAAAGTCCTTGATAAACCTACGATAAAATCCTGCGTGTCCAAGAAATGAACGAATCTCTCTAACCGAAGTTGGAGAGGGTAAGTGACGCACAAGATCTACTTTAGATTTATCTACTTCTAACCCTTTTTCAGAGATAATATGACCTAACACTATCCCTTGCGTAACCATGAAATGGCACTTCTCCCAATTAAGCACCAAGTTCGTTTCAACGCATCTTTTTAAAATAGTTTCTAGATTGTTTAAGCATGCATCAAAATCATTCCCGAATACACTAAAGTCGTCCATGAATACTTCAATAATGTTTTCAATGTACTCGGAGAAAATTGAGAGCATGCAACGTTGAAATGTACCTGGTGCGTTACACAGTCCAAATGGCATGCGGCGATATGCAAACGTTCCGAACGGGCACGTGAACGTTGTCTTTTCTTGATCCTCCTCCGCAATGCTAATTTGGTTGTAGCCGGAGTATCCGTCGAGAAAACAATAAAATGCATGGCCGGCTAATCTTTCCAGCATTTGGTCGATGAATGGTAAGGGAAAATGATCCTTGCGGGTCGCGGCGTTGAGCTTCCGGTAATCAATGCACACTCGGTGTCCAGTGATCGTCCGTTGTGGCACAAGCTCATTTTCCAGATTCTCGACGACGGTTATTCCCGATTTCTTGGGTACTACCTGCACTGGGGAAACCCAACGGCTATCAGAAATAGGGTAAATAACTCCACAGTCCATGAGTTTAATTACCTCCTTTTTTACCACCTCCATCATCGGAGGGTGGAGCCGACGTTGTGCTTCCCGCGTAGGCTTGGTGCCTTCTTCAAGGAAAATCCTATGCACACAGGTTGCTGGATTTATTCCCTTGATGTCCGCGAGTGTCCAGCCTATTGCGGGTTTGTACCTCTTGAGCACACTCACGAGCTTCTCCTCCTGTTCCTTTTCTAGCGCGGACGAAATAATGACCGGTAAAGTTTCATTCTCGCCCAAGTATGCATACTTCAGATGGTCCGGTAGTAGCTTGAGTTCTAAAACGGGAGCTTCTACAATGGAAGGAACTATTTTATTAGTACCAAAAGTAATTGGTATAGGAGGAGAAAAGCTTACTTTCCGTGGTGCGGCATTTAGGGCCATGGCCATGTCTTGGATTCGAGGTTCAAGCTCTAGTAAGGCCTCGAGAAGGCCGTCATGTCCAAGTTGAATGGCCATGTCGAGTTCATCCTCGTTGATGGTGTCGAGGTAACCTTGTGCTAAGGTATCCACGGGATCGTATGTCGAAATGGCAGCTACGCTCGACATTGGAAACTTCATCCCGTCCAGGATGTTGAACTCGATTCTTTCTCCATCAATCTCCATGGAGAAAGTGCCTTGGAAAACATCAATCTTCGTCCTCGCAGTCCGCATGAAAGGTCGTCCAAGCAGCAATGGCGTGGTGTTCAGTACTCTCTTCCATGTCAACTATGTAGAAATCGGCTGGGAATATCAAGTTGTTGACTTGTACGAGAACGTCTTCTACGTATCCCCTCGGATACTTGTGTGTGCGATCGGCTAACTGGATGACAACACCATCTTGCTTGAGATCTCCAAGCTCCATCGATTCGAAAAGATAGTAAGGCATGACGTTGATGGAGGCTCCGAGATCAAGCATTACATCTTCGAAGCGGTTGTCACCGATTACACAGGGAACTGCAAAGCTCCCTGGGTCCTTCAGTTTTGGGGGTAGCCGACGCTGCAAAACCGCCGAAACGGTTGCGTTCACCTTCACGACCTCCTTCTCTCGAGTTTGCCTCCTCTGAGTGCATAATTCTTTCAGAAACTTGGCGTATATAGGCACTTGCTTTATGCACTCGATCAAGGGCAAATTCACTTGCACCTTTCGGAAGATGTCCAGGATATCTTCATATTGGGCATCCTTCTTCTTTGATTTTGCTAATCTGCTTGGGAAAGGTGCAACAGCAAACGGAGAATTAGTAATCACCGTATTTGAAGGAATAGGGCTTTTACCTTTGATTGGGGTAGGTTGTGGAGGTGATTGTGCCTTGGTGACATTAGGCGTCACCTTCTGTTTTTCGGCCTCTTGAGTAGCCGGATCGATCTCATCTTCTTCTTCGTTGGTGATGTCCTCGATGGTGACTTCATCAAGATGAGATCGCTTGGTCTTTGGTTCCTCAAGTATCTTCCCGCTCCTTGTGACTATAGCATTCATGTTTCTTTGATTTGGAGTGGTTTGAGGTGGAAGCCGACCGGTTTCTTTGATTTGCCCCATGAAATCAACAAGTTGGCCGAGTTGCTTCTTCACTTCAGTGATGTCGCGGCCATGTGAGTCAAGTGTCTCCTTTGTCTTCGATTGTCCGTCGAGGAGAACTTGAGTTGAGGCCGAAAGTTGCGACAACATCTTGTCGTAATCCGGATTGGTGAAGGGTTGTGATGACGAACCATGCTGCATCGGTGGTCGTGGTTGAAATGGAGGGCGTTGGTAGCTTTGTTCAGGTTGAGATGCTGGAGGGTTTAAAGTTCCCTCGTTGCTGCTCCATCTAAAACCTGGATGATCACGGTTGACATAGTTGTTGTAGTTGTTATACCTTTGTCCTCCCTGATATCCGCCGATGGCGTTAGCGTGCTCCGGCTCGCTTGCCTGCTCCTGCGCTTGAGGGCATTGGTCATTGTGGTGACCGTGTGTTTGACATATGCCGCAAACAGGCCGTTGAGTTGCCTTCGCTCTTGTCGTCTCGAGTTCTAACACCTTCTCTAGCATATGAGCTAGTTTGTCGTACTTCTCGTCCGCGTCGGTTGTTGAACTCGCCTCACCGACTGCTCGTCTGTTGGACATTCCGTATTGTGCATCATTATTCGCCCGATTCTCTAGAAGAGCTCTAGCTTCGGTTTCGGTTAAGTCCATGAATGCACCGGTGGCTGCTGCATCCAGCAATTCCCTATCGATCGGCTTGAGACCATCGTAAAAGTAATTCATGAGATTGGTCTCGGAGAATCCATGCGATGGGCAAGTGGCACATAAAACCTTGAATCGGTCGTAGTATTGGCCGAAGGTCTCGTCCGGTTTCTGTGTGATGCCAGTGATTTGCTTTCTCAAGACGGTGATCTTTGAGGCCGGGAAGTACTTCGCTAGGAACATATCCGCAAGTTGCTTCCATGAGGTAATATGGTTCGGCGGTAGTTCCATTAGCCAAGACTCGGCCCTGTCGACTAGGGTGAATGGAAATGCCTTCAGCTTGAAGAGCTCCGTATCAGCATCAGATGGCTTCATGCTGTTGCAAACAAATTGGAATTGTTTGAGATGCTTGTTCGGATCTTCATTGGAAAGTCCGTGGAAAATGGGTAGTCGGTGGAGGAAGCCACTCTTTAGCTCGATATCCTTCATGTTTTCCTCCGGTTGTGGAAAAGCAATGCTCGAAGGCCCACTGCTCCATTCTGTTGAGCAGGTGCGCTGACGAAGAGATTGTCCTGCATTGGCCATGTTGATTTCTTGTGCTTCTGTTTCTGAATTGTGGTCGGTTGATGAATGTGAAGACTCGGAACCTTCCTCGATGATGGGAAAATCCAGGATGTCAGTTTGAGCTTTAAGTCTCGCTATTCTCTCTGCGATCTCCTCAAAGTTTGTTCTAGATGGTCCAGGATTCTGATCGGACATTCATTAGCCTGACATCCACCAAAGACCAAGTGTTAGTATCAACAAATAATTTGTGATGAATATAAGAATACTAACCAAAATTGTAAGACATATTTAGAAAACAAAGGGATAACAAATAAAATAGTAAAACTATCAAAACATACTATAAATACACACAAATATTTAAAAACTACTAATACACAAAATTTATAATAGTTAAGACACTATATGTATTGTACTAAGTAATGCAATTGAATTAATCAATTTTAGGGCTATGCAAAAGAATGTAATAAACTTAAAACACACGTTTTCTGCAAATTAACACTATGTAATGCTAAACCTAAAAAAAAAAAATTTAGTTAGAACATGTATAAACAAGGTTCAAATACAAGTAAACCATAATTCACATTGAATTTATGCACCACACATTTTCTTGCAATAAAATGCATTAAACAACAATCCTACGTGAAAGATGGAGTGAATGCATAAGAGAAAACGTTAGAACCTGCAGAAAACAAACGAGTTACGTGTTTAAACTATGAATGAAAAGAATGACCTCTTCTTCGATCTTATGCCCCTAACTTCACTTAGGTTAGGGTACTCGGTAGTGAAATCCGAGTATCATAAAGCCTAAAAAGAGGTTATGCAAGCTAAGTAGTGGTTGTTAGTCCTTTACAGTTTTTAATGCACATATAAACACAAAAATTTGACTAAGTTTTATTTATTTCCTTTGGCCCCGATGGTACGTGGTGCAGAGGCTCTCAACTGTGCAATGGGTCTCGTTCCTCCGAAGATGAAGTCTGATTCCGGGAGGTCTAAGCATGCTTAATCCGATATACCATCTATTTAAAGGATTATGTCGTATTAAGTTCATGTATTTATCCGTATTTGTATGCACTTATGATTTACAGAGAGTACGCGAATTGAGCATTTAAGTAAAGTTCCTGGACGTGCGGCCCGCGCGAAAATGTATACCAACTATCGTTAATCCTCGTAATTGTTGGAAATGACCAGTTGGGATAGATGTAACGCGAGAGGTGAGAACTAATTTCTGGGAACAACCTGAGGCTAACTCGTAAGAGTATATACTCCAATGTTGTTCTTAGAAACACCCCGAGGCTTACTCGTAAGAGTATGTACTCCATTGGTGTTCTGTTTTCTTAGTTCAAAACCCGTCACCAATCATAACCCTTCTAGACATCATAACCAACTCTTACTCGAATTCATAAGATAGTATACAATCTCAAGTGTTTGTAAACTCCGCCCACAACCTCGTGCCCATAACTTCACTTAGGTTATGGCGTGTGGTGATGAAATCCACACATCACGAAGGGTTAAGGAGATAGACAAACAAAAGAGGCACCACCTATTCCATAGAGATTTATTTAATAACTAAGTACTAGTACTCAAATTAAATCAAAGACTATCCTTTAACATGGAAATAAATTATGCAAGTGTAAAATAAACTAAGTATGAATAAATTCGGCTAAGTAAAAGTAGGCATTGTAAACATGTATGAAAATTTCTTTAAGTATAAACAAGAATGAACAAGTATGTACTTCGAAAATTTAGACATGCTTTTAATCACAAATGTACAACGAAACATACAAAAACATTCTAATTCCCCGGCAACGGCGCCAAAAATTGATACGCGCAAAACATGCATTTACGATAACACAAAGTAGACCTTAAAAACACCGATTACGCGCATTGCAATTTAAACCCTTCTTTTGTCATTTATAATATTGGCGAGTAGGGATCGTTCTTTATCCGGGGAATTAAGGGCGCATGCATGGTTTCGTTATTATGCGGAAATGTAAATATTTGGGGGGATTGGAAGTTGGTTATTTAATCTACGAATTTAAAGTACATAACATGCAAACACAACTAAAACTCTTAGGCATCTAACATGTTTTACTCATAGACAAGTTTCAACAATCAAGAAACTTAAAGTCTAATTATGCTTGCTAAAAATAAGAAGTTACACTATTAATTACATGTGATCAACTCATCTTATTAACCTACCCTTTTCATGCATCAAACCTTTGTGTAAGTTGCGAAATTCATAACTTATAACTAAGTACACATGCTTGATAATTGTGTAGGAATGCAACTTAGCGTATAAACATCCTAAACAACATACGATCATCGAAACATGCAAAAGAGAGGGACTTAGCGTATTTTCTAATACATGCATTCGAAGCTTTAAGATTGTATCAAACATGCATAAAAAGCTATAAATCATAAACACATGCATATTACAAATCGGTTTAGGCACATGAAACACAAATCTAAACTTGTTATTCATTTGATACACAAATCTAAACTTTCTAAACTTGTTATTCCAATACATCAAAAGATTCAAATACAAAGCTAAAGAAATGAGAGTGAAGATCATGGTTACACTTTTTGTCTTGAGTGCTTGATGAACTACGGTGGAGATGGACTTCCTTCACAAGGGACTTAGCGTATTGTGTTGGATGGAGGAGGCTTGATAGCTTCGGCTTGGAAGGAGTAACCTTGCTTGCTTCGGCTTGGAATGGTAAAGGATGTGCTTCGGCTTTGTAATGAACTTTGGAGTGTTTATGGTGGAAGAGTATTTGTGTAGAGCTTTGGCTTGTAAAATGAGAGATGATCCTTGAATGGTTCGGCCTCCTCCCCTTTTATAGGCAAGGAATGCTTGCCTTCTCTCTTCCACCTTTCCTCCCTCCATTTAATGCATGTAATGATCATTAAGGCAAGTCACACCCTTAGTCACACACTTAGTCACCATTTGTGAACCCTAAGCATGAATCACCATGTGTAGTCACCATGGCAAGTCATCTTTTCAATTAATGCAAGCCTTAGTCACCTTGTGTAGTCACCATTTGGGAACCCTAAGCATGAATCACCATGTGTAGTCACCATTTGTGATCATTAGCTTGATAATGTTGACTTGCCCTTTCAAAACAAGACTTTTCCTTTTCACCAAAAGGCTTCCTTGCCGAATTGTTTGGGTTTGGGCTTGATAATGGGCCGAAACAAGAGTTGAGAATTCGGCCCACAATTTGCTTTGTGGCCCGGCCCATTTTCGGAGGTCCAAAATCGCAAAAATCGCAAAATCGCCGAAATTCCTCCGAATTGCGTCGATATTAATCTCCACCGTAATGAACTTCAAAATAACAATTTAAATAAGGAAAACATAAAACTAAGATAATAACATAGCTAAACGTAAAGGGAAATGCGTTAAGAAACGAGCATAAAATGCGTATATCACGAGTAAGCCTCGGGGTGTTTCTAAGAACAACAATGGAGTATATACTCTCACGAGTTAGCCTCAGGTTGTTCCCAGAAATTAGTTCTCACCTCTCGCGTTACATCTATCCCAACTGGTCATTTCCAACAATTACGAGGATTAACGATAGTTGGTATACATTTTCGCGCGGGCCGCACGGACAAGAGATTTATTCAATACCTGAGTCGTGTATTCCTTTTAAATCATAGGCGCAATCAAAATGTAGACGTACTTAAATTGATTTGTATTGATTACGAGTATTGGTTATTAAGTTTAGTTCTTCGGAATAGGTGGTGCCTCTTTTTCTGGTTTATCTCCTTAACCCTTCGTGAAGTGTGGATTTCATCGCCACACGCCATAACCTAAGTGAAGTTATGGGCACGAGGTTGTGGGCGGAGTTTACTAAGAACTTGAGATTGTATACTATCTCACAAATTTGGCTGATTGTTGGATATGGTGAGTGGGTTTATGATTGGTGCCGGGTTTCGGATCTAAGCAATAGAACACCATTGGAGTATATACCGTAACTGGTTAGCCTCGGGGTGTCTCTAGGAACAACATTGGAGTATATACTCTTACGAGTAAGCCTCGGGTTGTTCTAAATATTAGTCCTTACCTCTCGCGTTATCTCTATCCCTACTTCCATTTCTAAACGTAACTAAGCTGAATTGTAGTCGGTATACATTTTCGCGCGGGCCGCACGTCCAGGAACTTTACTTAATGCTCAATTCGCGTTCTCTCTGTAAATCATAAGTGCATACGAATACGGATAAATACATGAACTTAATACGACATAATCCTTTAAATAGATGGTATATCGGATTAAGCATGCTTAGACCTCTCGGAATCAGACTTCATCTTCGGATGAACGAGACCCATTGCACAGTTGAGAGCCTCTGCACCACGTACCATCGGGGCCAAAGGAAATAAATAAAACTTAGTCAAATTTTTGTGTTTGTTTGTGCATTAAAAACTGTAAAGGACTAACAAACGTTACTTAGCTTGCATAACCTCTTTTTAGGCTTTATGATACTCGGATTTCACTACCGAGTACCCTAACCTAAGTGAAGTTAGGGACATAAGATCGAAGAAGAGGTCATTCTTTGCATTCATTTTTTTTAGCACGTAACTCGTGTGTTTTCTGCAGGTTCTAACGTTTTCTCTTATGCATGCACTTCATCTTTCACGTAGGATTGTTGTTTCATGCATTTTATTGAAAAAAAATGTGTGTGGTGCATAAATTCAAAGTGAATTATTGTTTGCTTGTATTTGAACCTTGTTTATATGTGTTCTAACTAAATTCTTAGGTTTAGCATTATATAGTGTTAATTTGCAGAAAACGTATGTTTTAAGTTTATTACATTCTTTTGCATAGCCCTAAAATTGATTAATTCATTTGCATTACTTAGTAAATTACATTTAGTGTCTTAAGTATTATAACTTTTGTGTGTTATTAGTAGTTTTTAAGTATTTGTGAGTATTTATAGTATGTTTTGATAGTTTTACTATTTTATTTGTTATCCCTTTGTTTTCTAAATATGCTTTACAATTTTGGTTAGTATTCCTCTATATATCTCATATTAATTGTTGATACTAACACTTGGTCTTTGGTGGATGTCAGGCTAATGAATGTCCGATCAGAATCCTGGACCATCTAGAACAAACTTTGAGGAGATCGCAGAGAGAATAGCGAGACTTAAAGCTCAAACTGACATCCTGGATTTTCCCATCATCGAAGAAGTTTCCGAGTCTTCACATTCATCAACCGACCATACTTTAGCTTCATCAACCGACCACAATTCAGAAGTAGAAGCACAACAAGTCAACATGGCCAATGCAGGACAATCTCTTCGCCAGCGCACCTGCTCAACCGAATGGAGCAGCGGGCCTTCGAGCATTGCTTTTCCACAACCGGAGGAAAACATGAAGGATATCGAGCTAAAGAGTGGCTTCCTCCACCGACTACCCATTTTCCACGGACTTTCCAATGAAGATCCGAACAAGCATCTCAAACAATTCCAATTTGTTTGCAACAGCATGAAGCCATCTGATGCTGATACGGAGCTCTTCAAGCTGAAGGCATTTCCATTCACCCTAGTCGACAGGGCCGAGTCTTGGCTAATGGAACTACCGCCGAACCATATTACCTCATGGAAGCAACTTGCGGATATGTTCCTAGCGAAGTACTTCCCGGCCTCAAAGATCACCGTCTTGAGAAAGCAAATCACTGGCATCACACAGAAACCGGACGAGACCTTCGGCCAATACTACGACCGATTCAAGGTTTTATGTGCCACTTGCCCATCGCATGGATTCTCCGAGACCAATCTCATGAATTACTTTTACGATGGTCTCAAGCCGATCGATAGGGAATTGCTGGATGCAGCAGCCACCGGTGCATTCATGGACTTAACCGAAACCGAAGCTAGAGCTCTTCTAGAGAATCGGGCGAATAATGATGCACAATACGGAATGTCCAACAGACGAGCAGTCGGTGAGGCGAGTTCAACAACCGACGCGGACGAGAAGTACGACAAACTAGCTCATATGCTAGAGAAGGTGTTAGAACTCGAGACGACAAGAGCGAAGGCAACTCAACGGCCTGTTTGCGGCATATGTCAAACACACGGTCACCACAATGACCAATGCCCTCAAGCGCAGGAGCAGGCAAGCGAGCCGGAGCACGCTAACGCCATCGGCGGATATCAGGGAGGACAAAGGTATAACAACTACAACAACTATGTCAACCGTGATCATCCAGGTTTTAGATGGAGCAGCAACGAGGGAACTTTGAACCCTCCAGCATCTCAACCTCAACAAAGCTACCAACGCCCTCCATTTCAACCACGACCACCGATGCAGCATGGTTCGTCATCACAACCCTTCACCAATCCGGATTACGACAAGATGTTGTCGCAACTTTCGGCCTCAACTCAAGTTCTCCTCGACGGACAATCGAAGACAAAGGAGACACTTGACTCACATGGCCGCGACATCACCGAAGTGAAGAAGCAGCTTGGCCAGCTTGTTGATTTCATGGGCCAAATCAAGGAAACCGGTCGGCTTCCACCTCAAACCACTCCTAATCAAAGAAACGTGAATGCTATAGTCACAAGGAGTGGGAAGATACTTGAGGAACCAAAGACCAAGCGATCTCATCTTGATGAAGTCACCATCGAAGACATCACCAACGAAGAAGAAGATGAGATCGATCCGGCAATTCAAGAGGCCGAGAAAAAGAAGGTGACGCCTAATGTCACCAAGGCACAATCACCTCCACAACCTACCCCAATCAATGGTAAAAGCCCTATTCCTTCAAATACGGTGATTACTAATTCTCCGTTTGCTGTTGCACCTTTCCCAAGCAGATTAGCAAAATCAAAGAAGAAGGATGCCCAATATGAAGATATCCTGGACATCTTCCGAAAGGTGCAAGTGAATTTGCCCTTGATCGAGTGCATAAAGCAAGTGCCTATATACGCCAAGTTTCTGAAAGAATTATGCACTCAGAGGAGGCAAACTCGAGAGAAGGAGGTTGTGAAGGTGAACGCAACCGTTTCGGCGGTTTTGCAGCGTCGGCTACCCCCAAAACTGAAGGACCCAGGGAGCTTTGCAGTTCCTTGCGTAATCGGTGACACCCATTTCCAAGATGTGATGCTTGATCTTGGAGCCTCCATCAACGTCATGCCATACTATCTTTTCGAATCGATGGAGCTTGGAGATCTCAAGCAAGATGGTGTTGTCATCCAGTTAGCCGATCGCACCCACAAGTATCCGAGGGGATACGTAGAAGACGTTCTCGTACAAGTCAACAACTTGATATTCCCAGCCGATTTCTACATAGTTGACATGGAAGAGAGTCCACTGAACACCACGCCATTGCTACTTGGGCGACCTTTCATGCGGACTGCGAGGACGAAGATTGATGTTTTCCAAGGCACTTTCTCCATGGAGATTGATGGAGAAAGAATCGAGTTCAACATCCTGGACGGGATGAAGTTTCCAATGTCAAGCGTAGCTGCCATTTCGACATACGATCCTGTGGATACCTTAGCACAAGGTTACCTCGACACCATCAACGAGGATGAACTCGACATGGCCATTCAACTTGGACATGACGGCCTTCTCGAGGCCTTACTAGAGCTTGAACCTCGAATCCAAGACATGGCCATGGCCCTAAATGCGGCACCACGAAAAGTAAGCTTTTCTCCTCCTTTACCAATTACTTTTGGTACTAATAAAATGGTTCCTTCCATCGTAGAAGCTCCAGTTTTAGAACTCAAGCTACTACCGGACCATCTGAAGTATGCGTACTTGGGCGAGAATGACACTTTACCCGTCATTATTTCGTCCGCGCTAGAAGAGGAGCAGGAGGAGAAGCTCGTGAGTGTGCTCAAGAGGTACAAACCCGCAATAGGCTGGACACTCGCGGACATCAAGGGAATAAATCCAGCAACCTGTGTGCATAGGATTTTCCTTGAAGAAGGCACCAAACCTACGCGGGAAGCGCAACGTCGGCTCCACCCTCCGATGATGGAGGTGGTAAAAAAGGAGGTAATTAAACTCATGGACTGTGGAGTTATTTACCCTATTTCTGATAGCCGTTGGGTTTCCCCAGTGCAGGTAGTACCCAAGAAATCGGGAATAACCGTCGTCGAGAATCTGGAAAATGAGCTTGTGCCACAACGGACGATCACTGGACACCGAGTGTGCATTGATTACCGGAAGCTCAACGCCGCGACCCGCAAGGATCATTTTCCCTTACCATTCATCGACCAAATGCTGGAAAGATTAGCCGGCCATGCATTTTATTGTTTTCTCGACGGATACTCCGGCTACAACCAAATTAGCATTGCGGAGGAGGATCAAGAAAAGACAACGTTCACGTGCCCGTTCGGAACGTTTGCATATCGCCGCATGCCATTTGGACTGTGTAATGCACCAGGTACATTTCAACGTTGCATGCTCTCAATTTTCTCCGAGTACATTGAAAACATTATTGAAGTATTCATGGACGACTTTAGTGTATTCGGGAATGATTTTGATGCATGCTTAAACAATCTAGAAACTATTTTAAAAAGATGCGTTGAAACGAACTTGGTGCTTAATTGGGAGAAGTGCCATTTCATGGTTACGCAAGGGATAGTGTTAGGTCATATTATCTCTGAAAAAGGGTTAGAAGTAGATAAATCTAAAGTAGATCTTGTGCGTCACTTACCCTCTCCAACTTCGGTTAGAGAGATTCGTTCATTTCTTGGACACGCAGGATTTTATCGTAGGTTTATCAAGGACTTTTCCCACATCTCTCGCCCCTTGTGTAAACTGCTGCAAAAGGAGACCCCGTTCGTCTTTGATGAAGAATGCAACGCTGCCTTCAACAAGTTGAAGGAGCTTCTTACGAGCGCTCCTATTTTATGCAGCCCTGATTGGTCTCTGCCATTTGAACTCATGTGCGACGCCTCGGATTATGCCGTAGGAGCCGTCTTGGGTCAGCGGAAGGACAAGAAGCCTTGCGTAATCTATTACGCCTCTCGGACGCTTGATGAAGCGCAAAGAAATTATACTACCACCGAGAAGGAGTTTCTTGCCGTGGTTTTTGCTTTAGATAAATTTCGATCTTATTTACTTCAAACTAAAGTAACTGTGTTTACCGACCATGCAGCTTTGAAGTATCTAATGCTCAAGAAGGACGCAAAACCACGGCTTATCAGATGGATACTTCTACTCCAAGAATTCAACATAGAAATCAAGGATAAGAAGGGAGTAGAAAACGTCGTCGCTGACCACCTATCACGTTTGATAGGTGACCATGAGCCTATCGAGATTGAAGAAACTTTTCCGGATGAAAAACTCTTCGGAATTGAGGTAACTACTTCGGAAACTCCTTGGTATGCCGATATCGTTAATTATTTAGTTACCGGTGAGTTTCCATCTACCATGCATAAATTTCAACGTGACAAACTTAAGCATAATGCTAGAACATTTATCTGGGATGAGCCTTATTTGTGGAAACAATGCTCCGATTTAGTAATTAGGAGATGTATCCCGGATAGTGAATTCAAGTCTATTTTAGACTTTTGTCACAATGAAGCATGTGGGGGACACTTTGGTTCTAGGAGGACAGCCCTTAAAATTTTAGATTGCGGTTTCTTTTGGCCTAGTTTATTTCGCGATGCTCATGCATATTGCGCTACATGTGATAAGTGCCAAAGATTCGGTAATTTAGGACCTAAAGATCAAATGCCACAACACTACATATTTAATGTTGAAATTTTTGATGTGTGGGGTATTGACTTTATGGGACCATTTCCTCCCTCCAATGGTTTTACTTACATCTTACTCGCAGTAGATTATGTTTCTAAATGGGTGGAGGCAAAGGCCACCCGTACTAATGATTCGCGAGTTGTTGCAGATTTCCTACGAACTAACATTTTCAGTAGATTTGGAATGCCACGCGTTCTAATCAGCGATGGAGGAAGTCACTTTTGCAACCGCACGGTGGAAGCACTAATGAGGAAGTATGGCGTCAAACACAAGGTTTCCACACCATACCACCCTCAAACCAATGGAATGGCTGAAGTTTCCAACCGTGAGATAAAGAAGATCTTGGAGCGAACCGTCCGCCCCAACCGGAAAGATTGGAGTCAATGCTTAGACGATGCATTGTGGGCTTACAGGACTGCCTACAAGACCCCCATCGGTATGTCCCCTTTCCGATTAATTTATGGGAAGGCGTGTGATACGAGCAAAACATGCTTTCACGATAACACAAAGTCGACCTAAAAACATCGATTACGCGCATTGCAATTTAAACCCTTCTTTTGTCATTTATAATATTGGCGAGTAGGGATCGTTCTTTATCCGGGGAATTAAGGGCGCATGCATGGTTTCGTTAATAAGCAGAAATGTAAATGTTTGGGGGGATTGGAAGTTGGTTGTTTAATCTACGAAATTAAAGTACATAACATGCAAACACAACTAAAACTCTTAGGCATCTAACATGTTTTACTCATAGACAAGTTTCAACAATCAAGAAACTTAAAGTCTAATTATGCTTGCTAAAAATAAGAAGTTACACTACTAATTACATGTGATCATCTCATCTTATTAGCCTACCCTTTTCATGCATCAAACCTTTTTGTAAGTTACGAAATTCATAACTTCTAACTAAATACACATGCTTAATAATTGAGTAGGAATGCAACTTAGCGTATAAACATCCTAAACAACATACGATCATCGAAACATGCGAAAGAGAGGGACTTAGCGTATTTTCTAACACATGCATTCGAAGCTTTAAGATTGTATCAAACATGCATAAAAGGCTAGAAATCATAAACACATGCATATTACAAATCTGTTTAAACACATAAAACACAAATCTAAACTTGTTCTTCATTTGATACACAAATCTAAACTTGTTATTCCAATACATCAAAAGATTCAAATACAAAGCTAAAGAAATGAAAGTGAAGATCATGGTTACACTTTTTGTCTTGAGTGCTTGATGAACTACGGTGGAGATGGCTTTCCTTCACAAGGGACTTAGCGTATTGTGAGGGATGGAGGATGATAGCTTCGGCTTGGAGGAGGAGATGGATGCTTCGGTTTGGAATGGAGGAGGAGATGCTTCGGCTTGGAATGGAGGAGATGGATGCTTCGGCTTTGTGTGAACCTTCAAGTGTTTAATGGTGGAGGAGTATTTGTGTAGAGCTTTGGCTTAGTAAAATGAGTGATGATCTGTTTTATGGCTGGCCTCCTCCCTTATATAGGCAAGGGATTCATGCCTTCTCTCTTCCACCTTGCCTCCTCCATTTAATGCATGCAATGATCATTAAGGCAAGTCACACACTTAGTCACACACTTAGTCACCATTGCCGAACCCTAAGCATGAATCACCTAGCTTGTCACCATGGCAAGTCATCTTTTCATTCAATGCAAAGCAAGAGTCACCTAGTGTAGTCACCATTTGGGAACCCTAAGCATGAATCACCATGTGTAGTCACCATTTGTGATTATTAGCTTGATAATGTTGACTTGCCCTTTCAAAACAAGACTTTTCCTCTTCACCAAAAGGCATCTAGGCCGAATTACATGGGTTTGGGCTTGTTAATGGGCCGAAACAGGAGTTGAGAAATCGGCCCATAATTTGCTTTTTGGGCCGGCCCATTTTTCGTGGTCCGAAATCGCAAAAATCGCAAAAATCGCCGAAATTCCTCCGAATTGCGCCATTATTAATCTCCACCGTAAATATCTTCAAAATAACAATTTAAGTAAGGAAAACATAAAAACTAAGATAATAACATAGCTAAACGAAAAGGGAAATGCGTTAAGAAACGGGCATAAAATGCGTATATCAAATTCCCCCACACTTAGACTTTGCTAGTCCCTTAGCAAACACTAAGTTAAACTAAGACTCTCTAAGAATTTAAAACAAAAGAAAGAACAACTAAGCCCTTAGCTAAAATTTGTCTCAGAATTTGCATAAGTATATGGCGATGGCTCACATGAATTTCAACGTGTATGCTCAACGAATTCAAGAGATAATTGCGATATAATTTATGTAATGAACAAGTAAGACATAGAGAAAACAATGGTTATGTTATAGCTGTGCATGCTTTGAATAAAGGTTTAATCAACTCACAAGGATGCACTCATCATATTTTTCACTCATGAAAATGGTTCACTTAAAGTGTATATGAATTGAAATGAAAACCACATGAATAAAGTTTGATTATTTGCACAAATGAACCAAAACCATAAGCTTACTCATGCAACTTACTCTACTAATTGAAAGCTACTCATTTTAAGGATCATAAAGGACTTTTAGTGAGGTTGTAATGGGGTTAAGGCTAAGGCATTCGAAATTTAGATATGTGGTGATAAAAACGTTCCAACGACTTAGTCTAGCACCATATTAGTCCTCCATCTCCATTTGAATGTTACCATGTATATTTCAAGCTAATCTACCCTTTGAGCTTTTTGGACAGGACAAAGGCCATATTTTGTTCTATTTTTAGGCCTTCAATTTATCGTAAACTCCAAATCCGCAAATAAGGGGGACGTTAATCCAATTGGTTTCTATTTTAGAACACAACATATTGCCATGAGAGATAATAATTTTTTCTTTTCATTCTCTCGAATATATTTTTTTCTTTTCTTTTTGGCAATCACATACTTTTTTTAGCTATTTGGACAAGTCTTTCCCCTTACTCACATTAACTCTTCCAATCTTTCCTACCGAACCACCATCTTATGTGCAAGTTTCGAAAAATTCTCACCAAGTTTCCGGAACAAAGGTAAGGATATTCTATACTAGGGTAAGTGTTTTAGGTATATATGGTGATGAAAGAAAAGCTTAACGTGGGCTCAATTGGTTTATCTAGGGGTGTCGCAACTTGTGCGTACAATTGGGATACATGGATATATGGCAATGTGGTGGAAAATCCTAAATGCCTTTAATCATTTCCGAAATCAAAGTATGTATCAACTTAAAAGCTTTGCAAATTGACATGAGTAAGTTCTAGTATTCTCTAGTTCATTAAAATCTATGGCAAGCAATTAAATGAGGCATATATAAGCTAGTAGCTACGAAATGGATGCATATTCACTCGAATAAAGAATAGATAGCTCAAAAGCTCACATAGGGTTCATATGATTAAAAACTTATTCAAGCATGCGATTTCTGTACCATGTTTTGCAATTCATATCTACTACATGTTAAAAACATATAGAATATCTCAATTAGCACAAGAATTCGATGCATGTGATTCATACGCCATATGTGTTCGTATTGATCCAATTTCATCATTGACTAGTTAAGGGCATCCTAAAGACTCTGAAAAACACAAATTTAGACACAATTAAATTGTAAACCCTTCCCCCACACTTAAACTTTACATTGCCCTCAATGTACTTAAAGTAAATGTATAGAATTAAACATGGAGTATAGGATCTACGAAACTTTTAATCTAATACGCAAAAAGCCATTAAATTAAGTAAAAGGGGAGAAGAAAACAAATCTGTTGTCTCCCTATTGGGTTGCCTCCCAATGAGCGCTGGTTTTACGTCGTTAGCTTTGGACGTGATGCATTAGTTTGGTTTTGAAATGGCCGGTTCTTGGAGTTGCATCTCCTCCACGGTGTGCTCCACAAATGCCTCAAAATAGGGCTTCAAGCGATGGCCATTTACTTTGAACTCACTACCCTTGTCGATAGATCGAATGAGAACTGCTCCATGAGGTAGGACTTGAGAAACTATGAATGGCCCCATCCATCGAGAGCGAAGCTTTCCCGGAAAGAGCTTAAGTCTTGAATTGAAAAGCAATACTTTCTGCCCCGGTTCAAAACTCTTCCCGCGAATCATCTGATCGTGGATCTTTTTCGTCTTCTCTTTGTAGATCCACGCATTGTCGAAAGCATCATTTCTGATTTCTTCAAGTTCACAAAGTTGAAGCTTCCGATGCAAGCCTGCGGCATCTCGATCGATGTTGAATTTCTTCACGGCCCACCATGCCTTGTGCTCTAGTTCAACCGGAAGATGGCACGCCTTCCCATAAATTAATCGGAAAGGGGACATACCGATGGGGGTCTTGTAGGCAGTCCTGTAAGCCCACAATGCATCGTCTAAGCATTGACTCCAATCTTTCCGGTTGGGGCGGACGGTTCGCTCCAAGATCTTCTTTATCTCACGGTTGGAAACTTCAGCCATTCCATTGGTTTGAGGGTGGTATGGTGTGGAAACCTTGTGTTTGACGCCATACTTCCTCATTAGTGCTTCCACCGTGCGGTTGCAAAAGTGACTTCCTCCATCGCTGATTAGAACGCGTGGCATTCCAAATCTACTGAAAATGTTAGTTCGTAGGAAATCTGCAACAACTCGCGAATCATTAGTACGGGTGGCCTTTGCCTCCACCCATTTAGAAACATAATCTACTGCGAGTAAGATGTAAGTAAAACCATTGGAGGGAGGAAATGGTCCCATAAAGTCAATACCCCACACATCAAAAATTTCAACATTAAATATGTAGTGTTGTGGCATTTGATCTTTAGGTCCTAAATTACCGAATCTTTGGCACTTATCACATGTAGCGCAATATGCATGAGCATCGCGAAATAAACTAGGCCAAAAGAAACCGCAATCTAAAATTTTAAGGGCTGTCCTCCTAGAACCAAAGTGTCCCCCACATGCTTCATTGTGACAAAAGTCTAGAATGGGCTTAAACTCACTATCCGGGATACATCTCCTAATTACTAAATCGGAGCATTGTTTCCATAAATAAGGCTCATCCCAGATAAAGGTTCTAGCATTATGCTTAAGTTTGTCACGTTGAAATTTATGCATGGTAGACGGAAACTCACCGGTAACTAAGTAATTTACAATATCGGCATACCAAGGAGTTTCCGAAGTAGTTACCTCAATTCCGAAGAGTTTTTCATCCGGAAAAGTTTCTTCGATCTCGATAGGCTCATGGTCACCTATCAAACGTGATAGGTGGTCAGCGACGACGTTTTCTACTCCCTTCTTATCTTTGATTTCTATGTTGAATTCTTGGAGTAGAAGTATCCATCTGATAAGCCGTGGTTTTGCGTCCTTCTTGAGCATTAGATACTTCAAAGCTGCATGATCGGTAAACACAGTTACTTTAGTTTGAAGTAAATAAGATCGAAATTTATCTAAAGCAAAAACCACGGCAAGAAACTCCTTCTCGGTGGTAGTATAATTTCTTTGCGCTTCATCAAGCGTCCGAGAGGCGTAATAGATTACGCAAGGCTTCTTGTCCTTCCGCTGACCCAAGACGGCTCCTACGGCATAATCCGAGGCGTCGCACATGAGTTCAAATGGCAGAGACCAATCAGGGCTGCATAAAATAGGAGCGCTCGTGAGAAGCTCCTTCAACTTGTTGAAGGCAGCGTTGCATTCTTCATCAAAGATGAACGGGGTCTCCTTTTGCAGCAGTTTACACAAAGGGCGCGAGATGTGGGAAAAGTCTTTGATAAACCTACGATAAAATCCTGCGTGTCCAAGAAATGAACGAATCTCTCTAACCGAAGTTGGAGAGGGTAAGTGACGCACAAGATCTACTTTAGATTTATCAACTTCTAACCCTTTTTCCGAAATAATATGACCTAACACTATCCCTTGCGTAACCATAAAATGGCACTTCTCCCAATTAAGCACCAAGTTCGTTTCAACGCATCTTTGTAAAATTGTTTCTAAATTGTTTAAGCATGCATCAAAATCACTCCCAAATACACTAAAGTCGTCCATGAATACTTCAATAATTTTTTCAATGTACTCGGAGAAAATTGAGAGCATGCAACGTTGAAATGTACCTGGTGCGTTACACAGTCCAAATGGCATGCGGCGATAGGCAAACGTTCCGAACGGGCACGTGAACGTTGTCTTTTCTTGATCCTCCTCCGCAATGCTAATTTGGTTGTAGCCGGAGTATCCGTCCAGAAAACAATAAAATGCATGGCCGGCTAATCTTTCCAGCATTTGGTCGATGAATGGTAAGGGAAAATGATCCTTGCGGGTTGCGGCGTTGAGCTTCCGGTAATCAATGCACACTCGGTGTCCAGTGATCGTCCGTTGTGGCACAAGTTCATTTTCCAGATTCTCGACGACGGTAATTCCCGATTTCTTAGGTACTACCTGCACTGGGGAAACCCAACGGCTATCAGAAATAGGGTAAATAACTCCACAGTCCATGAGTTTAATTACCTCCTTTTTTACCACCTCCATCATCGGAGGGTGGAGCCGACGCTGTGCTTCCCGCGTAGGCTTGGTGCCTTCTTCAAGGAAAATCCTATGCACACAGGTTGCTGGATTTGTTCCCTTGATGTCCGCGAGTGTCCAGCCTATTGCGGGTTTGTACCGTTTGAGCACACTCACGAGCTTCTCCTCCTGCTCCTCTTCTAGCGCGGACGAAATAATGACGGGTAAAGTGTCATTCTCGCCCAAGTACGCATACTTCAGATGGTCCGGTAGTAGCTTGAGTTCTAAAACTGGAGCTTCTACGATGGAAGGAACCATTTTATTAGTACCAAAAGTAATTGGTAAAGGAGGAGAAAAGCTTACTTTTCGTGGTGCGGAATTTAGGGCCATGGCCATGTCTTGAATACGAGGTTCAAGCTCTAGTAAAGCCTCGAGAAGGCCGTCATGCCCAAGTTGAATGGCCATGTCGAGTTCATCCTCATTGATGGTGTCGAGGTAGCCTTGTGCTAAGGTATCCACGGGATCGTATGTCGAAATGGCAGCTACGCTCGACATTGGAAACTTCATCCCGTCCAGGATGTTGAACTCGATTCTTTCTCCATCAATCTCCATGGAGAAAGTGCCTTGAAACACATCTATCTTCGTTCTCGCAGTCCGCATGAAAGGTCGCCCAAGCAGTAGTGGCGTGGTGTTTAGTGGACTCTCTTCCATGTCAACTATATAGAAATCGGCTGGGAATATCAAGTTGTTGACTTGCACGAGAACGTCTTCTACGTATCCCCTCGGATACTTGTGGGTGCGATCGGCTAATTGGATGACAACACCATCTTGCTTGAGATCTCCAAGCTCCATCGATTCGAATAGATAGTAAGGCATGACGTTGATGGAAGCCCCGAGATCAAGCATCACGTCTTGGAAGTGGGTGTCACCGATTACGCAAGGAACTGCAAAGCTCCCTGGGTCCTTCAGTTTTGGGGGTAGCCGACGCTGCAAAACCGCCGAAACGGTTGCGTTCACCTTCACAACCTCCTTCTCTCGAGTTTGCCTCCTTTGTGTGCATAATTCTTTCAGAAACTTCGCGTATATCGGCACTTGTTTTATGCACTCGATCAAGGGCAAATTCACTTGCACCTTTCGGAAGATGTCCAGGATATCTTCATATTGGGCATCCTTCTTCTTTGATTTTGATAATCTGCTAGGGAAAGGTGCAACAGCAAACGGAGAATTAGTAATAACCGTATTTGAAGGAATATGGTTTTTACCTTTGATTGGGGTAGGTTGTGGAGGTGATTGTGCCTTGGTGACAATAGGCGTCACCTTCTGTTTCTCGGCCTCTTGAGTAGCCGGATCGATCTCATCTTCTTCTTCGTTGGTGATGTCCTCGATGGTGACTTCATCAAGATGAGATCGCTTGGTCTTTGGTTCCTCAAGTATCTTCCCACTCCTTGTGACTATAGCATTCACGTTTCTTTGATTTGGAGTGGTTTGAGGTGGAAGCCGACCGGTTTCCTTGATTTGGCCCATGAAATCAACAAGTTGGCCAAGCTGCTTCTTCACTTCGGTGATGTCGCGGCCATGTGAGTCAAGTGTCTCCTTTGTCTTCGATTGTCCTTCGAGGAGAACTTGAGTTGAGGCCGAAAGTTGCGACAACATCTTGTCGTAATCCGGGTTGGTGAAGGATTGCGAAGACGAACCCTGCTGCATCGGTGGCCTTGGTTGAAATGGAGGGCGTTGGTAGCTTTGTTGAGGTGCTGGAGGGTTCAAAGTTCCCTCGTTGCTGCTCCATTTAAAACCCGGATGATCACGGTTGACATAGTTGTTATAATTGTTATACCGTTGTCCTCCCTGATATCCGCCGATGGCGTTAGCGTGCTCCGGCTCGCTTGCTTGTTCCGGCACTTGAGGGCACTGGTCGTTGTGGTGACCTTGTGTTTGACATATGCCACAAACAGGCCGTTGAGTTGCCTTCGCTCTTGTCGTCTCGAGTTCTAAAACCTTCTCTAGCATATGAGCTAGTTTGTCGTACTTTTCGTCCGCGTCGGTTGTAGAACTCGCTTCACCGACTGCTCGTCTGTTGGACATTCCATATTGTGCATCATTATTGGCCCGATTCTCTAGAAGAGCTCTAGCTTCGGTTTCGGTTAAGTCCATGAATGCACCGGTGGCTGCTGCATCCAGCAATTCCCTATCGATCGGCTTGAGACCATCGTAAAAGTAATTCATGAGATTGGTCTCGGAAAATCCATGCGATGGGCAAGTGGCACACAAAACTTTGAATCGGTCGTAGTATTGGCCGAAGGTCTCGTCCGGTTTCTGTGTGATGCCAGTGATTTGCTTTCTCAAGACGGTGATCTTTGAGGCCGGGAAGTACTTCGCTAGGAACATGTCCGCAAGTTGCTTCCATGAAGTGATATGGTTCGGCGGTAGTTCCATAAGCCAAGACTCGGCCCTGTCGACTAGGGTGAATGGGAATGCCTTCAGTTTAAAGAGCTCCGTATCAGCATCGGATGGCTTCATGCTGTTACAAACAAATTGAAATTGTTTGAGATGCTTGTTCGGATCTTCATTGGAAAGTCCATGAAAAATGGGTAGTCGGTGGAGGAAGCCACTCTTTAGCTCGATATCCTTCATGTTTTCCTCCGGTTGTGGAAAAGCAATGCTCGAAGGCCCGCTGCTCCATTCTGTTGAGCAGGTGCGCTGACGAAGAGATTGTCCTGCATTGGCCATGTTGACTTGCTGTGCTTCTACTTCTGAATTGTGGTCGGTTGATGAATGTGAAGACTCGGAAACTTCCTCGATGATGGGATGATCCAGGATGTCAGTTTGAGCTCTAAGTCTCGCTATTCTCTCTGCGATCTCCTCAAACTTTGTTCTAGATGGTCCAGGATTCTGATCGGACATTCATTAGCCTGAGCATCCACCAAAGACCAAGTGTTAGTATCAACAAAGAATTTGAGATGAATATAGGAATACTAACCAAAATTGTAAGACATATTTAGAAAACAAAGCAATAACAAATAATAAAACTATCAAAGTATACTATAAATACTCACAAATACTTAAAAACTACTAAAACACACAAAATTTATAATAGTTAAGACACTAGGTGTAATTTACTAAGTAATGCAAATGAATTAATCAATTTTAGGGCTATGCAAAAGAATGTAATAAACTTAAAACATACGTTTTCTGCAAATTAACACTATATAATGCTAAACCCAAGAATTTAGTTAGAACGTATATAAACAAAGTTCAAATACAAGCAAACAATAATTCACATCGAATTTATGCACCACACGCATTTTTTTCTTCAATAAAATGCATTAAACAACAATCCTACGTGAAAGATGGAGTGTATGCATAAGAGAAAACGTTAGAACCTGCAGAAAACACACGAGTTACGTGCTAAAAAAATGAATGCAAAGAATGACCTCTTCTTCGCTCTTATGTCCCTAACTTCACTTAGGTTAGGGTACTCGGTAGTGAAATCCGAGTATCATAAAGCCTAAAAAGAGGTTATGCAAGCTAAGTAACGGTTGTTAGTCCTTTACAGTTTTTAATGCACATATAAACACAAAAATTTGACTAAGTTTTATTTATTTCCTTTGGCCCCGATGGTACGTGGTGCAGAGGCTCTCGACTGTGCAATGGGTCTCGTTCATCCGAAGATGAAGTCTGATTCCAGGAGGTCTAAGCATGCATAATCCGATATACCATCTATTTAAAGGATTATGTCGTATTAAGTTCATGTATTTATCCGTATTCATATGCACTTATGATTTACAGAGAGTACGCGAAATGATCATTTGGTAAATTTCTTGGACGTGCGGCCCGCGCAAAAATATATACCGACTACAATTCAGCTTAATTACGTTTAGAAATGGTTAGTAGGAATAGAGATAACGCGAGAGGTAAGGACTAATATTTAGAACAACCCGAGGCTTACTCGTAAGAGTATATACTCCAATGTTGTTCCTAGAGACACCCCGAGGCTAACCAGTTACGGTATATACTCCAATGGTGTTCTATTGCTTAGATCCGAAACCCGGCACCAATCATAAACCCATTCACCATATCCAACAATCAGCCAAATTTGTGAGATAGTATATAATCTCAAGTTCTTAGTAAACTCCGCCCACAACCTCGTGCCCATAACTTCACTTAGGTTATGGCGTGTGGCGATGAAATCCACACATCACGGGGGGTTAAGGAGATAAACCAGAAAAAGAGGCACCACCTATTCCAAAGAACGAAACCTTATAACCAATACTCGTGCTCAATGTAAATCAATTTAAGTACGTCTACGTTTTGATTGCGCCTATGATTTAAAAGGAATACACGACTTAGTTATTGAATAAATCTCTTGTCCGTGCGGCCCGCGCGAAAATGTATACCAACTATCGTTAATCCTCGTAATTGTTGGAAATGACCAGTTGGGATAGATGTAACGCGAGAGGTGAGAACTAATTTCTGGGAACAACCTGAGGCTAACTCGTAAGAGTATATACTCCATTGTTGTTCTTAGAAACACCCCGAGGCTTACTCGTAAGAGTATATACTCCAATGGTGTTCTGTTTTCTTAGTTCAAAACCCGTCACCATTCATAACCCTTCTAGACATCATAACCAACTCTTACTCGAATTCACAAGATAGTATACAATCTCAAGTGTTTGTAAACTCCGCCCACAACCTCGTGCCCATAACTTAACTTAGGTTATGGCGTGTGGTGATGAAATCCACACTTCACGAAGGGTTAAGGAGATAGACAAACAAAAGAGGCACCACCTATTCCATAGAGATTTATTTAATAACTAAGTACTAGTACTCAAATTAAATCAAAGACTATCCTTTAACATGAAAATAAATTATGCAAGTGTAAAAAAAACTAAGTATCAATAAATTCGTCTAAGTAAAAGTATGCATTGTAAACATGTATGTAAATTTCTTTAAGTATAAACAAGAATGAACAAGTATGTACTTCGAAAATTTAGACATGCTTTTAATCACAAATGTACAACGAAATCATACAAAAACATTCTAACTCCCCGGCAACGGCGCCAAAAATTGATACGAGCAAAACATGCTTTCACGATAACACAAAGTCGACCTAAAAACATCGATTACGCGCATTGCAATTTAAACCCTTCTTTTGTCATTTATAATATTGGCGAGTAGGGATCGTTCTTTATCCGGGGAATTAAGGGCGCATGCATGGTTTCGTTAATAAGCAGAAATGTAAATGTTTGGGGGGATTGGAAGTTGGTTGTTTAATCTACGAAATTAAAGTACATAACATGCAAACACAACTAAAACTCTTAGGCATCTAACATGTTTTACTCATAGACAAGTTTCAACAATCAAGAAACTTAAAGTCTAATTATGCTTGCTAAAAATAAGAAGTTACACTACTAATTACATGTGATCATCTCATCTTATTAGCCTACCCTTTTCATGCATCAAACCTTTTTGTAAGTTACGAAATTCATAACTTCTAACTAAATACACATGCTTAATAATTGAGTAGGAATGCAACTTAGCGTATAAACATCCTAAACAACATACGATCATCGAAACATGCGAAAGAGAGGGACTTAGCGTATTTTCTAACACATGCATTCGAAGCTTTAAGATTGTATCAAACATGCATAAAAGGCTAGAAATCATAAACACATGCATATTACAAATCTGTTTAAACACATAAAACACAAATCTAAACTTGTTCTTCATTTGATACACAAATCTAAACTTGTTATTCCAATACATCAAAAGATTCAAATACAAAGCTAAAGAAATGAAAGTGAAGATCATGGTTACACTTTTTGTCTTGAGTGCTTGATGAACTACGGTGGAGATGGCTTTCCTTCACAAGGGACTTAGCGTATTGTGAGGGATGGAGGATGATAGCTTCGGCTTGGAGGAGGAGATGGATGCTTCGGTTTGGAATGGAGGAGGAGATGCTTCGGCTTGGAATGGAGGAGATGGATGCTTCGGCTTTGTGTGAACCTTCAAGTGTTTAATGGTGGAGGAGTATTTGTGTAGAGCTTTGGCTTAGTAAAATGAGTGATGATCTGTTTTATGGCTGGCCTCCTCCCTTATATAGGCAAGGGATTCATGCCTTCTCTCTTCCACCTTGCCTCCTCCATTTAATGCATGCAATGATCATTAAGGCAAGTCACACACTTAGTCACACACTTAGTCACCATTGCCGAACCCTAAGCATGAATCACCTAGCTTGTCACCATGGCAAGTCATCTTTTCATTCAATGCAAAGCAAGAGTCACCTAGTGTAGTCACCATTTGGGAACCCTAAGCATGAATCACCATGTGTAGTCACCATTTGTGATTATTAGCTTGATAATGTTGACTTGCCCTTTCAAAACAAGACTTTTCCTCTTCACCAAAAGGCATCTAGGCCGAATTACATGGGTTTGGGCTTGTTAATGGGCCGAAACAAGAGTTGAGAAATCGGCCCATAATTTGCTTTTTGGGCCGGCCCATTTTTCGTGGTCCGAAATCGCAAAAATCGCAAAATCGCCGAAATTCCTCCGAATTGCGCCATTATTAATCTCCACCGTAAATATCTTCAAAATAACAATTTAAGTAAGGAAAACATAAAAACTAAGATAATAACATAGCTAAACGAAAAGGGAAATGCGTTAAGAAACGGGCATAAAATGCGTATATCAGCGTGCCATCTTCCGGTTGAACTAGAGCACAAGGCATGGTGGGCCGTGAAGAAATTCAACATCGATCGAGATGCCGCAGGCTTGCATCGGAAGCTTCAACTTTGTGAACTTGAAGAAATCAGAAATGATGCTTTCGACAATGCGTGGATCTACAAAGAGAAGACGAAAAAGATCCACGATCAGATGATTCGCGGGAAGAGTTTTGAACCGGGGCAGAAAGTATTGCTTTTCAATTCAAGACTTAAGCTCTTTCCGGGAAAGCTTCGCTCTCGATGGATGGGGCCATTCATAGTTTCTCAAGTCCTACCTCATGGAGCAGTTCTCATTCGATCTATCGACAAGGGTAGTGAGTTCAAAGTAAATGGCCATCGCTTGAAGCCCTATTTTGAGGCATTTGTGGAGCACACCGTGGAGGAGATGCAACTCCAAGAACCGGCCATTTCAAAACCAAACTAATGCATCACGTCCAAAGCTAACGACGTAAAACCAGCGCTCATTGGGAGGCAACCCAATAGGGAGACAACAGATTTGTTTTCTTCTCCCCTTTTACTTAATTTAATGGCTTTTTGCGTATTAGATTAAAAGTTTCATAGATCCTATACTCCATGTTTAATTCTATACATTTACTTTAAGTACATTGAGGGCAATGTAAAGTTTAAGTGTGGGGGAAGGGTTTACAATTTAATTGTGTCTAAATTAGTGTTTTTCAGAGTCTTTAGGATGCCCTTAACTAGTCAATGATGAAATTGGATCAATACGAACACATATGGCGTATGAATCACATGCATCGAATTCTTGTGCTAATTGAGATATTCTATATGTTTTTAACATGTAGTAGATATGAATTGCAAAACATTGTACAGAAATCGCATGCTTGAATAAGTTTTTAATCATATGAACCCTATGTGAGCTTTTGAGCTATCTATTCTTTATTCGAGTGAATATGCATCCATTTCGTAGCTACTAGCTTATATATGCCTCATTTAATTGCTTGCCATAGATTTTAATGAACTAGAGAATACTAGAACTTACTCATGTCAAGTTGCAAAGCTTTTAAGTTGATACATACTTTGATTTTGGAAATGATTAAAGGCATTTAGGATTTTCCACCACATTGCCATATATCCATGTATCCCAATTGTACGCACAAGTTGCGACACCCCTAGATAAACCAATTGAGCCCACGTTAAGCTTTTCTTTCATCACCATATATACCTAAACACTTACCCTAGTATAGAATATCCTTACCTTTGTTCCGGAAACTTGGTGAGAATTTTTCGAAACTAGCACATAAGATGGTGGTTCGGTAGGAAAGATTGGAAGAGTTAATGTGAGTAAGGGGAAAGACTTGTCCAAATAGCTAAAAAAAAAAAGTATGTGATTGCCAAAAAAAGAAAAGAAAAAAAATATATTTGAGAGAATGAAAAGAAAAAAAAAATTAGTATCTCTCATGGCAATATGTTGTGTTCTAAGAATAACCATTTGGATTAACGTCCCCCTTATTTACGGATTTGGAGTTTACGATAAATTGAAGGCCCAAAAATAGAACAAATATGGCCTTTGTCCTGTCCGAAAAGCTCAAAGGGTAGTTTAAATTGAAGTATACATGGTAACATTCGAGTGGAGATGGAGGACGAATTTGGTGCTAGACTAAGTCGTTGGAACGTTTTTATCACCACATATCTAAATTTCGAATGCCTTAGCCTTAACCCCATTACAACCTCACTAAAAGTCCTTTATGATCCTTAAAATGAGTAGCTTTCAATTAGTAGAGTAAGTTGCATGAGTAAGCTTATGGTTTTGGTTCATTTGTGCAAGCAATCAAACTTTATTCATGTGATTTTCATTTCAATTCATATACACTCTAAGTGAACCATTTTCATGAGTGAAAAATATGATGAGTGCATCCTTGTGAGTTGATTAAACCTTTATTCAAAGCATGCACAGCTATAACATAACCATTGTTTTCTCTATGTCTTACTTGTTCATTACATAATTATATCGCAATTATCTCTTGAATTCGTTGAGCATGCAAAGTTGAAAATCATGTGAGACATCGCCATATACTTATGAAAATTCTGAGACAAAATTTAGCTAAGGGCTTAGTTGTGTTCTTTCTTTTAAATTTTTAGAGTGTCTTAGTTTAACTTAGTGTTTGCTAAGGGACTAGCAAAGTCTAAGTGTGGGGGAATTTGATATACGCATTTTATGCTCGTTTCTTAACGCATTTCCCTTTACGTTTAGCTATGTTATTATCTTAGTTTTATGTTTTCCTTATTTAAATTGTTATTTTGAAGTTTATTACGGTGGAGATTAATATCGACGCAATTCGGAGGAATTTCGGCGATTTTGCGATTTTTGCGATTTTGGACCTCCGAAAATGGGCCGGGCCACAAAGCAAATTGTGGGCCGAATTCTCAACTCTTGTTTCGGCCCATTATCAAGCCCAAACCCAATCAATTCGGCAAGGATGGCTTTTGGTGAAGAGGAAAAGTCTTGTTTTGAAAGGGCAAGTCAACATTATCAAGCTAATAATCACAAATGGTGACTACACATGGTGATTCATGCTTAGGGTTCCCAAATGGTGACTACACTAGGTGACTCTTGCTTTGCATTGAATGAAAAGATGACTTGCCATGGTGACAAGCTAGGTGATTCATGCTTAGGGTTCGGCAATGGTGACTAAGTGTGTGACTAAGTGTGTGACTTGCCTTAATGATCATTGCATGCATTAAATGGAGGAGGCAAGGTGGAAGAGAGAAGGCATGAATCCCTTGCCTATATAAGGGAGGAGGCAGCCATAAAACAGATCCATCTCTCATTTTACAAGCCAAAGCTCTACACAAATACTCTTCCACCATAAACACTCCAAAGTTCATTACAAAGCCGAAGCACATCCTTTACCATTCCAAGCCGAAGCAAGCAAGGTTACTCCTTCCAAGCCGAAGCTATCAAGCCTCCTCCATCCAACACAATACGCTAAGTCCCTTGTGAAGGAAGTCCATCTCCACCGTAGTTCATCAAGCACTCAAGACAAAAAGTGTAACCATGATCTTCACTCTCATTTCTTTAGCTTTGTATTTGAATCTTTTGATGTATTGGAATAACAAGTTTAGAAAGTTTAGATTTGTGTATCAAATGAATAACAAGTTTAGATTTGTGTTTCATGTGCCTAAACCGATTTGTAATATGCATGTGTTTGTGATTTATAGCTTTTTATGCATGTTTGATACAATCTTAAAGCTTCGAATGCATGTATTAGAAAATACGCTAAGTCCCTCTCTTTTGCATGTTTCGATGATCGTAAGTTGTTTAGGATGTTTATACGCTAAGTTGCATTCCTACACAATTATCACGCATGTGTATTTAGTTAGAAGTTATGAATTTCGCAAGTTACAAAAAGGTTTGATGCATGAAAAGGGTAGGTTAATAAGATGAGTTGATCACATGTAATTAGTAGTGTAACTTCTTATTTTTAGCAAGCATAATTAGACTTTAAGTTTCTTGATTGTTGAAACTTGTCTATGAGTAAAACATGTTAGATACCTAAGAGTTTTAGTTGTGTTTGCATGTTATGTACTTTAATTTCGTAGATTAAATAACCAATTTCCAATCCCCCCAAACTTTTATATTTCCGCTTAATAACGAAACCATGCATGCGCCCTTAATTCCCCGGATAAAGAACGATCCCTACTCGCCGATATTATAAATGACAAAAGAAGGGTTTAAATTGCAATGCGCGTAATCGATGTTTTTAGGGTCGACTTTGTGTTATCGTGAATGCATGTTTTGCGCGTATCATATAGGGTCTACGAAAATTTTAATTCTAATACGCAAAAAGCCATTAAATTAATTAAAAGGGGAGAAGAAAACAAATCTGTTGTCTCCTGATACGCGCAAAACATGCATTCACGTTAACTTAAAAACACAGATTACGCGCATTGCAATTTAAACCCTTCTTTTGTCATTTATAATATTGGCGAGTAGGGATCGTTCTTTATCCGGGGAATTAAGGGCGCATGCATGGTTTCGTTAATAAGCGGAAATGTAAATATTTGGGGGGATTGGAAGTTGGTTATTTAATCTACGAAATTAAAGTACATAACATGCAAACACAACTAAAACTCTTAGGCATCTAACATGTTTTACTCATAGACAAGTTTCAACAATCAAGAAACTTAAAGTCTAATTATGCTTGCTAAAAATAAGAAGTTACACTATTAATTACATGTGATCAACTCATCTTATTAACCTACCCTTTTCATGCATCAAACCCTTGTGTAAGTTGCGAAATTCATAACTTATAACTAAGTACACATGCTTGATAATTGTGTAGGAATGCAACTTAGCGTATAAACATCCTAAACAACATACGATCATCGAAACATGCAAAAGAGAGGGACTTAGCGTATTTTCTAATACATGCATTCGAAGCTTTAGGATTGTATCAAACATGCATAAAAAGCTATAAATCATAAACACATGCATATTACAAATCGGTTTAGGCATATGAAACACAAATCTAAACTTGTTATTCATTTGATACACAAATCTAAACTTTCTAAACTTGTTATTCCAATACATCAAAAGATTCACATACAAAGCTAAAGAAATGAAAGTGAAGATCATGGTTACACTTTTTATCTTGAGTGCTTGATGAACTACGGTGGAGATGGACTTCCTTCACAAGGGACTTAGCGTATTGTGAGGGATGGAGGATGGTTTGCTTCGGCTTGGAAGGATGGAGGAACCCTAGCTTGCTTCGGCCTTGAATGGAGGAAGATGATGCTTCGGCTTGGTGTGTGAACTCTTAAGTGTTTAATGGTGGAGGAGTATTTGTGTAGAGCTTTGCTTAGCAAAATGAGTGATGGATCTGTTTTATGGCTGCCTCCTCCCTTATATAGGCAAGGGATTCATGCCTTCTCTCTTCCACCTTGCCTCCTCCATTTAATGCATGCAATGATCATTAAGGCAAGTCACACACTTAGTCACCATTGCCAAACCCTAAGCATGAATCACCTAGCTTGTCACCATGGCAAGTCATCTTTTCATTTAATGCAAAGCAAGAGTCACCTAGTGTAGTCACCATTTGTGATTATTAGCTTGATAATGTTGACTTGCCCTTTCAAAACAAGACTTTTCCTCTTCACCAAAAGCCATCCTTGCCGAATTGATTGGGTTTGGGCTTGATAATGGGCCGAAACAAGAGTTGAGAATTCGGCCCACAATTTGCTTTGTGGCCCGGCCCATTTTCGGAGGTCCAAAATCGCAAAAATCGCAAAATCGCCGAAATTCCTCCGAATTGCGTCGATATTAATCTCCACCGTAATAAACTTCAAAATAACAATTTAAATAAGGAAAACATAAAACTAAGATAATAACATAGCTAAACGTAAAGGGAAATGCGTTAAGAAACGAGCATAAAATGCGTATATCAAATTCCCCCACACTTAGACTTTGCTAGTCCCTTAGCAAACACTAAGTTAAACTAAGACTCTCTAAAAATTTAAAAGAAAGAACACAACTAAGCCCTTAGCTAAAATTTGTCTCAGAATTTTCATAAGTATATGGCGATGGCTCACATGAATTTCAATTTGTATGCTCAACGAATTCAAGAGATAATTGCGATATAATTATGTAATGAACAAGTAAGACATAGAGAAAACATTGGTTATGTTATAGCTGTGCATGCTTTGAATAAAGGTTTAATCAACTCACAAGGATGCACTCATCATATTTTTCACTCATGAAAATGGTTCACTTAAAGTGTATATGAATTGAAATGAAAACCACATGAATAAAGTTTGATTACTTGCACAAATGAACCAAAACCATAAGCTTACTCATGCACTTACTCTACTAATTGAAAGCTACTCATTTTAAGGATCATAAAGGACTTTAGTGAGGTTGTAATGGGGTTAAGGCTAAGGCATTCAAAATTTAGATATGTGGTGATAAAAATGTTCCAATGACTTAGTCTAGCACCATATTAGTCCTCCATCTCCATTTGTATGTTACCATGTATACTTCAAGCTAATCTACCCTTTGAGCTTTTCAGACAGGACAAAGACCATATTTTGTTCTATTTTTAGGCCTTCAATTTATCGTAAACTCCAAATCCGTAAATAAGGGGGACGTTAATCCAATTGGTTTCTACTTTAGAACAACATGTTGCCATGAGAGATATAATATATTTTTTTCTTTTCATTCTCTCAAATATATATATTTTTTTCTTTTCTTTTTGGCAACTCATACTTTTTTAGCTATTGGACAAGTCTTTCCCCTTACTCACATTAACTCTTTCAATCCTTCCTACCAAACCATAATCTTATGTGCTAGTTTCGAAAAATTCTCACCAAGTTTCCGGAACAAAGGTAAGGATATTCTATACTAGGAAAAGTGTTTAGGTATATATGGTGATGAAAGAAAAGCTTAACGTGGGCTCAATTGGTTTATCTAGGGGTGTCGCAACTTGTGCGTACAATTGGGATACATGGATATTTGGCGAAGTGGTGGAAAATCCTAAATGCCTTTAATCATTTCCAAAATCAAAGTATGTATCAACTTAAAAGCTTTGCAAATTGACATGAGTAAGTTCTAGCATTCTCTAGTTCATTAAAATCTATGGCAAGCAATTGAATGAGGCATATATAAGCTAGTAGCTACGAAATGGATGCATATTCACTCAAATAAAGAACGGATAGCTCAAAAGCTCACATAGGGTTCATATGATTAAAAACTTATTCAAGCATGCGATTTTCTGTACCATGTTTTGCAATGTATATCTACTACATGTTAAAAACATATAGAATATCTCAATTAGCACAAGAATTCGATGCATGTGATTCATACGCCATATGTGTTTGTATCGATCAAATTTCATCATTGACTAGTGAAGGGCATCCTAAAGACTCTGAAAAACACTAATTTAGACACAATTAAATTGTAAACCCTTCCCCCACACTTAAACTCTACATTGCCCTCAATGTACTTAAAGAAAACATAGAATTTAAACATGGAGTATAGGATCTACGAAAATTTTAATCTAATACGCAAAAAGCCATTAAATTAAGTAAAAGGGGAGAAGAAAACAAATCTGTTGTCTCCCTATTGGGTTGCCTCCCAACAAGCGCTCGTTTTACGTCGTTAGCTTTGGACGTGATGCATCAGTTTGGTTTTGAAATGGCCGGTTCTTGGAGTTGCATCTCCTCCACGGTGTGCTCCGCAAATGCCTCAAAATAGGGCTTCAAGCGATGGCCATTTACTTTGAACTCACTACCCTTGTCGATAGATCGAATGAGAACTGCTCCATGAGGTAGGACTTGAGAAACTACAAATGGCCCCATCCATCGAGAGCGCAGCTTTCCCGGAAAGAGCTTAAGTCTTGAGTTGAAAAGCAATACTTTCTGCCCCGGTTCAAAACTCTTCCCGCGAATCATCTGATCGTGGATCTTTTTCGTCTTCTCTTTGTAAATCCACGCATTGTCGAAAGCATCATTTCTGATTTCTTCAAGTTCACAAAGTTGAAGCTTCCGATGCAAGCCTGCGGCATCTCGATCGATGTTGAATTTCTTCACAGCCCACCATGCCTTGTGCTCTAGTTCAACCGGAAGATGGCACGCCTTCCCATAAATTAGTCGGAAAGGTGACATACCAATGGGGGTCTTGTAGGCAGTCCTATAAGCCCACAATGCATCGTCTAAGCATTGACTCCAATCTTTCCGGTTGGGGCGGACGGTTCGCTCCAAAATCTTCTTTATCTCTCGGTTGGAAACTTCAGCCATTCCATTGGTTTGAGGGTGGTATGGTGTGGAAACCTTGTGTTTTACGCCATACTTCCTCATTAGTGCTTCCACCGTGCGGTTGCAAAAGTGACTTCCTCCATCGCTGATTAGAACGCGTGGCATTCCAAATCTACTGAAAATGTTAGTTCGTAGGAAATCTGCAACAACTCGCGAATCATTAGTACGGGTGGCCTTTGCCTCCACCCATTTAGAAACATAATCTACTGCGAGTAAAATGTAAGTAAAACCATTGGAAGGAGGAAATGGTCCCATAAAATCAATACCCCACACATCAAAAATTTCAACATTGAATATGTAGTGTTGTGGCATTTGATCTTTAGGCCCTAAATTACCGAATCTTTGGCACTTATCACATGTAGCGCAATATGCATGAGCATCGCGAAATAAACTAGGCCAAAAGAAACCGCAATCTAAAATTTTAAGGGCTGTCCTCCTAGAACCAAAGTGTCCCCCACATGCTTCATTGTGACAAAAGTCTAGAATGGGCTTAAACTCACTATCCGGGATACATCTCCTAATTACTAAATCGGAGCATTGTTTCCATAAATAAGGCTCATCCCAGATAAAGGTTCTAGCATTATGCTTAAGTTTGTCACGTTGAAATTTATGCATGGTAGACGGAAACTCACCGGTAACTAAGTAATTTACAATATCTGCATACCAAGGAGTTTCCGAAGTAGTTACCTCAATTCCGAAGAGTTTTTCATCCGGAAAAGTTTCTTCGATCTCGATAGGCTCATGGTCACCTATCAAACGTGATAGGTGGTCAGCGACGACGTTTTCTACTCCCTTCTTATCCTTGATTTCTATGTTGAATTCTTGGAGTAGAAGTATCCATCTGATAAGCCGTGGTTTTGCGTCCTTCTTGAGCATTAGATACTTCAAAGCTGCATGATCGGTAAACACAGTTACTTTAGTTTGAAGTAAATAAGATCGAAATTTATCTAAAGCAAAAACCACGGCAAGAAACTCCTTCTCGGTGGTAGTATAATTTCTTTGCGCTTCATCAAGCGTCCGAGAGGCGTAATAGATTACGCAAGGCTTCTTGTCCTTCCGCTGACCCAAGACGGCTCCTACGGCATAATCCGAGGCGTCGCACATGAGTTCAAAGGGCAGAGACCAATCAGGGCTACACAAAATAGGAGCGCTCGTAAGAAGCTCCTTTAACTTGTTGAAGGCAGCGTTGCATTCTTCATCAAAGACGAACGGGATCTCCTTTTGCAGCAGTTTACACAAGGGGCGGGAAATGTGGGAAAAGTCCTTGATAAACCTACGATAAAATCCTGCGTGTCCAAGAAATGAACGAATCTCTCTAACCGAAGTTGGAGAGGGTAAGTGACGCACAAGATCTACTTTAGATTTATCTACTTCTAACCCTTTTTCGGAAATAATATGACCTAACACTATCCCTTGCGTAACCATGAAATGGCACTTCTCCCAATTAAGCACCAAGTTCGTTTCAACGCATCTTTTTAAAATAGTTTCTAAATTGTTTAAACATGCATCAAAATCACTCCCAAATACACTAAAGTCGTCCATGAATACTTCAATAATTTTTTCAATGTACTCGGAGAAAATTGAGAGCATGCAACGTTGAAATGTACCTGGTGCATTACACAGTCCAAATGGCATGCGGCGATAGGCAAACGTTCCGAACGGGCACGTGAACGTTGTCTTTTCTTGATCCTCCTCCGCAATGCTAATTTGGTTGTAGCCGGAGTATCCGTCGAGAAAACAATAAAATGCATGGCCGGCTAATCTTTCCAGCATTTGGTCGATGAATGGTAAGGGAAAATGATCCTTGCGGGTTGCGGCGTTGAGCTTCCGGTAATCAATGCACACTCGGTGTCCAGTGATCGTCCGTTGTGGCACAAGTTCATTTTCCAGATTCTCGACGACGGTGATTCCCGATTTCTTAGGTACAACCTGCACTGGGGAAACCCAACGGCTATCAGAAATAGGGTAAATAACTCCACAGTCCATGAGTTTAATTACCTCCTTTTTTACCACCTCCATCATCGGAGGGTGGAGCCGACGTTGTGCTTCCCGCGTAGGCTTGGTGCCTTCTTCAAGGAAAATCCTATGCACACAGGTTGCTGGATTTATTCCCTTGATGTCCGCGAGTGTCCAGCCTATTGCGGGTTTGTACCGTTTGAGCACACTCACGAGCTTCTCCTCCTGCTCCTCTTCTAGCGCGGACGAAATAATGACCGGTAAAGTTTCATTCTCGCCCAAGTACGCATACTTAAGATGGTCCGGTAGTAGCTTGAGTTCTAAAACGGGAGCTTCTACAATGGAAGGAACAATTTTATTAGTACCAAAAGTAATTGGTATAGGAGGAGAAAAGCTTACTTTCCGTGGTGCGGCATTTAGGGCCATGGCCATGTCTTGGATTCGAGGTTCAAGCTCTAGTAAGGCCTCGAGAAGGCCGTCATGTCCAAGTTGAATGGCCATGTCGAGTTCATCCTCGTTGATGGTGTCGAGGTAACCTTGTGCTAAGGTATCCACGGGATCGTATGTCGAAATGGCAGCTACGCTCGACATTGGAAACTTCATCCCGTCCAGGATGTTGAACTCGATTCTTTCTCCATCAATCTCCATGGAGAAAGTGCCTTGGAAAACATCAATCTTCGTCCTCGCAGTCCGCATGAAAGGTCGCCCAAGCAGTAGTGGCGTGGTGTTCAGTGGACTCTCTTCCATGTCAACTATGTAGAAGTCGGCTGGGAATATCAAGTTGTTGACTTGAACGAGAACGTCTTCTACGTATCCCCTCGGATACTTGTGGGTGCGATCGGCTAACTGGATGACAACACCATCTTGCTTGAGATCTCCAAGCTCCATCGATTCGAAAAGATAGTAAGGCATGACGTTGATGGAGGCTCCAAGATCAAGCATCACATCTTGGAAATGGGTGGCACCGATTACGCAAGGAACTGCAAAGCTCCCTGGGTCCTTCAGTTTTGGGGGTAGCCGACGCTGCAAAACCGCCGAAACGGTTGCGTTCACCTTCACAACCTCCTTCTCTCGAGTTTGCCTCCTCTGTGTGCATAATTCTTTCAGAAACTTGGCGTATATAGGCACTTGCTTTATGCACTCGATCAAGGGCAAATTCACTTGCACCTTTCGGAAGATGTCCAGGATATCTTCATATTGGGCATCCTTCTTCTTTGATTTTGCTAATCTGCTTGGGAAAGGTGCAACAGCAAACGGAGAATTAGTAATCACCGTATTTGAAGGAATAGGGCTTTTACCTTTGATTGGGGTAGGTTGTGGAGGTGATTGTGCCTTGGTGACAGTAGGCGTCACCTTCTTTTTCTCGGCCTCTTGAATTGCCGGATCGATCTCATCTTCTTCTTCGTTGGTGATGTCCTCAATGGTGACTTCATCAAGATGAGATCGCTTGGTCTTTGGCTCTTCAAGTGTCTTCCCACTCCTTGTGACTATAGCATTCACGTTTCTTTGATTTGGAGTGGTTTGAGGTGGAAGCCGACCGGTTTCCTTGATTTGGCCCATGAAATCAACAAGTTGGCCAAGCTGCTTCTTCACTTCGGTGATGTCGCGGCCATGTGAGTCAAGTGTCTCCTTTGTCTTTGATTGTCCGTCGAGGAGAACTTGAGTGGAGGCCGAAAGTTGCGACAACATCTTGTCGTAATCCGGATTGGTGAAGGTTTGAGATGACGAACCATGCTGCATCGGTGGCCTTGGTTGAAATGGAGGGCGTTGGTAGCTTTGTTGAGGTGCTGGAGGGTTCAAAGTTCCCTCGTTGCTGCTCCATCTAAAACCTGGATGATCACGGTTGACATAGCTGTTGTAGTTGTTATACCTTTGTCCTCCCTGATATCCGCCGATGGCGTTAGCGTGCTCCGGCTCGCTTGCCTGCTCCTGCGCTTGAGGGCATTGGTCATTGTGGTGACCGTGTGTTTGACATATGCCGCAAACAGGCCGTTGAGTTGCCTTCGCTCTTGTGGTCTCGAGTTCTAACACCTTCTCTAGCATATGGGCTAGCTTGTCGTATTTTTCGTCCGCGTCGGTTGTAGAACTCGCTTCAGCGACTGCTCGTCTGTTGGACATTCCATATTGTGCATCATTATTCGCCCGATTCTCTAGAAGAGCTCTAGCTTCGGTTTCTGTTAAGTCCATGAATGCACCGGTGGCTGCTGCATCCAGCAATTCCCTATCGATCGGCTTGAGACCATCGTAAAAGTAATTCATGAGATTGGTCTCGGAAAATCCATGCGATGGGCAAGTGGCACACAAAACTTTGAATCGGTCGTAGTATTGGCCGAAGGTCTCGTCCGGTTTCTGTGTGATGCCAGTGATTTGCTTTCTCAAGACGGTGATCTTTGAGGCCGGGAAGTACTTCGCTAGGAACATATCCGCAAGTTGCTTCCATGAGGTAATATGGTTCGGCGGTAGTTCCATTAGCCAAGACTCGGCCCTGTCGACTAGGGTGAATGGAAATGCCTTCAGCTTGAAGAGCTCCGTATCAGCATCAGATGGCTTCATGCTGTTACAAACAAATTGGAATTGTTTGAGATGCTTGTTCGGATCTTCATTGGAAAGTCCATGAAAAATGGGTAGTCGGTGGAGGAAGCCACTCTTTAGCTCGATATCCTTCATGTTTTCCTCCGGTTGTGGAAAAGCAATGCTCGAAGGCCCACTGCTCCATTCGGTTGAGCAGGTGCGCTGGCGAAGAGATTGTCCTGCATTAGCCATGTTGACTTGCTGTGCTTCTACTTCTGAATTGTGGTCGGTTGATGAAGCTAAAGTATGGTCGGTTGATGAATGTGAAGACTCGGAAACTTCTTCGATGATGGGAAAATCCAGGAGGTCAGTTTGAGCTTTAAGTCTCGCTATTCTCTCTGCGATCTCCTCAAAGTTTGTTCTAGATGGTCCAGGATTCTGATCGGACATTCATTAGCCTGACATCCACCAAAGACCAAGTGTTAGTATCAACAATTAATATGAGATATATAGAGGAATACTAACCAAAATTGTAAAGCATATTTATAAAACAAAGGGATAACAAATAAAATAGTAAAACTATCAAAACATACTATAAATACACACAAATACTTAAAAACTACTAATACACAAAATTTATAATAGTTAAGACACTATATGTATTGTACTAAGTAATGCAATTGATTTAATCAATTTTATGGGCAATGCAAAAGAATGTAATAAACTAAGACACATGTTTTCTGCAAATTAAAACTATATAATGCTAAACCCAAGAATTTAGTTAGAACACATATAGACAAGGTTGAAATGCAAGCAAACCATAATTCACATTGAATTTATGCACCACACATTTTCTTGCAATAAAATGCATTAAAAAAATCCTACGTGAATGATGGAGTGCATGCATAAGAGAAAACGTTAGAACCTGCAGAAAACACACGAGTTACGTGCTAAAAAAAATGAATGCAAAGAATGACCTCTTCTTCGGCCTTATGCCCCTAACTTCACTTAGGTTAGGGTACTTGGTAGTGAAATCCGAGTATCATAAAGCCTAAAAAGAGGTTATGCAAGCTAAGTAACGGTTGTTAGTCCTTTACAGTTTTTAATGCACATATAAACACACAAATTTGACTAAGTTTTATTTATTTCCTTTGGACCCGATGGTACGTGGTGCAGAGGCTCTCGACTGTGCAATGGGTCTCGTTCATCCGAAGATGAAGTCTGATTCCGGGAGGTCTAAGCATGCATAATCCGATATACCATCTATTTAAAGGATTATGTCGTATTAAGTTCATGTATTTATCCGTATTCGTATGCACTTATGATTTACAGAGAGAACGCGAATTGAGCATTAAGTAAAGTTCCTGGACGTGCGGCCCGCGCGAAAATGTATACCGACTACAATTCAGCTTAGTTACGTTTAGAAATGGAAGTAGGGATAGAGATAACGCGAGAGGTAAGGACTAATATTTAGAACAACCCGAGGCTTACTCGTAAGAGTATATACTCCAATGTTGTTCCTAGAGACACCCCGAGGCTAACCAGTTACGGTATATACTCCAATGGTGTTCTATTGCTTAGATCCGAAACCCGGCACCAATCATAAACCCACTCACCATATCCAACAATCAGCCAAATTTGTGAGATAGTATACAATCTCAAGTTCTTAGTAAACTCCGCCCACAACCTCGTGCCCATAACTTCACTTAGGTTATGGCGTGTGGCGATGAAATCCACACTTCACGAAGGGTTAAGGAGATAAACCAGAAAAAGAGGCACCACCTATTCCAAAGAACGAAACCTTATAACCAATACTCGTGCTTAATGTAAATCAATTTAAGTACGTCTACGTTTTGATTGCGCCTACGATTTAAAAGGAATACACGACTTAGTTATTGAATAAATCTCTTGTCCGTGCGGCCCGCGCGAAAATGTATACCAACTATCGTTAATCCTCGTAATTGTTGGAAATGACCAGTTGGGATAGATGTAACGCGAGAGGTGAGAACTAATTTCTGGGAACAACCTGAGGCTAACTCGTAAGAGTATATACTCCAATGTTGTTCTTAGAAACACCCCGAGGCTTACTCGTAAGAGTATGTACTCCATTGGTGTTCTGTTTTCTTAGTTCAAAACCCGTCACCATTCATAACCCTTCTAGACATCATAACCAACTCTTACTCGAATTCACAAGATAGTATACAATCTCAAGTGTTTGTAAACTCCGCCCACAACCTCGTGCCCATAACTTCACTTAGGTTATGGCGTGTGGTGATGAAATCCACACATCACGAAGGGTTAAGGAGATAGACAAACAAAAGAGGCACCACCTATTCCATAGAGATTTATTTAATAACTAAGTACTAGTACTCAAATTAAATCAAAGACTATCTTTTAACATGGAAATAAATTATGCAAGTGTAAAATAAACTAAGTATGAATAAATTCGGCTAAGTAAAAGTAGGCATGGTAAACATGTATGAAAATTTCTCTAAGTATAAACAAGAATGAACAAGTATGAACAAGTATGTACTTCGAAAATTTAAACATGCTTTTAACTACAAATGTACAACGAAATCATACAAAACATTCTAACTCCCCGGCAACGGCGCCAAAAATTGATACGCGCAAAACATGCATTCACGTTAACTTAAAAACACAGATTACGCGCATTGCAATTTAAACCCTTCTTTTGTCATTTATAATATTGGCGAGTAGGGATCGTTCTTTATCCGGGGAATTAAGGGCGCATGCATGGTTTCGTTAATAAGCGGAAATGTAAATATTTGGGGGGATTGGAAGTTGGTTATTTAATCTACGAAATTAAAGTACATAACATGCAAACACAACTAAAACTCTTAGGCATCTAACATGTTTTACTCATAGACAAGTTTCAACAATCAAGAAACTTAAAGTCTAATTATGCTTGCTAAAAATAAGAAGTTACACTATTAATTACATGTGATCAACTCATCTTATTAACCTACCCTTTTCATGCATCAAACCCTTGTGTAAGTTGCGAAATTCATAACTTATAACTAAGTACACATGCTTGATAATTGTGTAGGAATGCAACTTAGCGTATAAACATCCTAAACAACATACGATCATCGAAACATGCAAAAGAGAGGGACTTAGCGTATTTTCTAATACATGCATTCGAAGCTTTAGGATTGTATCAAACATGCATAAAAAGCTATAAATCATAAACACATGCATATTACAAATCGGTTTAGGCATATGAAACACAAATCTAAACTTGTTATTCATTTGATACACAAATCTAAACTTTCTAAACTTGTTATTCCAATACATCAAAAGATTCACATACAAAGCTAAAGAAATGAAAGTGAAGATCATGGTTACACTTTTTATCTTGAGTGCTTGATGAACTACGGTGGAGATGGACTTCCTTCACAAGGGACTTAGCGTATTGTGAGGGATGGAGGATGGTTTGCTTCGGCTTGGAAGGATGGAGGAACCCTAGCTTGCTTCGGCCTTGAATGGAGGAAGATGATGCTTCGGCTTGGTGTGTGAACTCTTAAGTGTTTAATGGTGGAGGAGTATTTGTGTAGAGCTTTGCTTAGCAAAATGAGTGATGGATCTGTTTTATGGCTGCCTCCTCCCTTATATAGGCAAGGGATTCATGCCTTCTCTCTTCCACCTTGCCTCCTCCATTTAATGCATGCAATGATCATTAAGGCAAGTCACACACTTAGTCACCATTGCCAAACCCTAAGCATGAATCACCTAGCTTGTCACCATGGCAAGTCATCTTTTCATTTAATGCAAAGCAAGAGTCACCTAGTGTAGTCACCATTTGTGATTATTAGCTTGATAATGTTGACTTGCCCTTTCAAAACAAGACTTTTCCTCTTCACCAAAAGCCATCCTTGCCGAATTGATTGGGTTTGGGCTTGATAATGGGCCGAAACAAGAGTTGAGAATTCGGCCCACAATTTGCTTTGTGGCCCGGCCCATTTTCGGAGGTCCAAAATCGCAAAAATCGCAAAATCGCCGAAATTCCTCCGAATTGCGTCGATATTAATCTCCACCGTAATAAACTTCAAAATAACAATTTAAATAAGGAAAACATAAAACTAAGATAATAACATAGCTAAACGTAAAGGGAAATGCGTTAAGAAACGAGCATAAAATGCGTATATCATCTCCCTATTGGGTTGCCTCCCAATGAGCGCTCGTTTTACGTCGTTAGCTTTGGACGTGATGCATCATTTTGTTTTTGAAATGGCCGGTTCTTGGAGTTGCATCTCCTCCACGGTGTGCTCCGCAAATGCCTCAGAATATGGCTTCAAGCGATGGCCATTTACTTTGAACTCACTACCTTTGTCGATAGATCGAATGAGAACTGCTCCATGAGGCAGAACTTGAGAAACTATGAATGGCCCCATCCATTGAGAGCGAAGCTTTCCCGGAAAGAGCTTAAGTCTTGAATTGAAAAGCAATACTTTCTGCCCAGGTTCAAAACTCTTCCCGCGAATCATCTGATCGTTGATCTTTTTCGTCTTCTCTTTGTAAATCCACGCATTGTCGAAAGCATCATTTCTGATTTCTTCTAGTTCACATAGTTGTAGCTTCCGATGCAAGTCTGCGGCATCTCGATCGATGTTGAATTTCTTCACGGCCCACCATGCCTTGTGCTCCAATTCAACCGGAAGATGGCACGCCTTCCCATAAATTAATCGGAAAGGTGACATACCAATGGGGGTCTTGTAGGCAGTCCTGTAAGCCCATAATGCATCGTCTAAGCATTGACTCCAATCTTTCCGGTTTGGGCGGACGGTTCGCTCCAAAATCTTCTTGATCTCACGGTTGGAACCTTCAGCCATTCCATTAGTTTGAGGGTGGTATGGTGTGGAAACCTTGTGTTTTACGCCATACTTCCTCATTGGTGCTTCCACCGTGCGGTTGCAAAAGTGACTTCCTCCATCGCTGATTAGAACGCGTGGCATTCCAAATCTACTGAAAATGTTAGTTCGTAGGAAATCTGCAACAACTCGCGAATTATTAGTACGGGTGGCCTTTGCCTCCACCCATTTAGAAACATAATCTACTGCGAGTAAGATATAAGTACAACCATTGGAGGGAGGAAATGGTCCCATAAAATCAATACCCCACACATCAAAAATTTCAACATTAAATATATAGTGTTGTGGCATTTGATCTCTAGGGCCTAAATTACCGAATCTCTGGCACTTATCACATGCAGCGCAATATGCATGAGCATCGCGAAATAAACTAGGCCAAAAGAAACCGCAATCTAAAATCTTAAGGGCTGTCCTCCTTGAACCAAAGTGTCCCCCACATGCTTCATTGTGACAAAAGTCTAGAATGGGCTTAAACTCACTATCCGGGATACATCTCCTAATTACTAAATCGGAGCATTGTTTCCATAAATAAGGCTCATCCCAGATAAAGGTTCTAGCATTATGCTTAAGTTTGTCACGTTGAAATTTATGCATGGTAGACGGAAACTCACCGTTAACTAAGTAATTTACGATATCTGCATACCATGGAGTTTCCGAAATAGTTACCTCAATTCCGAAGAGTTTTTCATCCGGAAAAGTTTCTTCAATCTCGACAGGCTCATGGTCACCTATCAAACGTGATAGGTGGTCAGCGACGACGTTTTCTACTCCCTTCTTGTCCTTGATTTCGATGTTGAATTCTTGGAGTAGAAGTATCCATCTGATAAGTCGTGGTTTTGCGTCCTTCTTGAGCATTAGATACTTCAAAGCTGCATGATCGGTAAACACAGTTACTTTAGTTTGAAGTAAATAAGATCGAAATTTATCTAAAGCAAAAACCACGGCAAGAAACTCCTTCTCAGTGGTAGTATAATTTCTTTGCGCTTCATCAAGCGTCCGAGAGGCGTAATAGATTACGCAAGGCTTCTTGTCCTTCCGCTGACCCAAGACGGCTCCTACGGCATAATCCGAGGCGTCGCACATGAGTTCGAATGGCAGAGACCAATCAGGGCTGCATAAAATAGGAGCGCTCGTGAGAAGCTCCTTCAACTTGTTGAAGGCAGCGTTGCATTCTTCATCAAAGACGAACGGGGTCTCCTTTTGCAGCAATTTACACAACGGGCGCGAGATGTGGGAAAAGTCTTTGATAAACCTACGATAAAATCCTGCGTGTCCAAGAAATGAACGAATCTCTCTAACCGAAGTTGGAGAGGGTAAGTGACGCACAAGATCTACTGTAGATTTATCAACTGCTAACCCTTTTTCCGAAATAATATGACCTAACACTATCCCTTGCGTAACCATGAAATGGCACTTCTCCCAATTAAGCACCAAGTTCGTTTCAACGCATCTTTGTAAAATTGTTTCTAAATTGTTTAAGCATGCATCAAAATCACTCCCAAATACACTAAAGTCGTCCATGAATACTTCAATAATTTTTTCAATGTACTCGGAGAAAATTGAGAGCATGCAACGTTGAAATGTACCTGGTGCGTTACACAGTCCAAATGGCATGCGGCGATAGGCAAACGTTCCGAACGGGCACGTGAACGTTGTCTTCTCTTGATATTCCTCCGCAATGCTAATTTGGTTGTAGCCGGAGTATCCGTCGAGAAAACAATAAAATGCATGGCCGGCTAATCTTTCCAGCATTTGGTCGATGAATGGTAGTGGAAAATGATCCTTGCGGGTTGCGGCGTTGAGCTTCCGGTAATCAATGCACACGCGGTGTCCAGTGATCGTCCTTTGTGGCACAAGTTCATTTTCCAGATTCTCGACGACGGTGATTCCCGATTTCTTGGGTACTACCTGCACAGGGGAAACCCAACGGCTATCGGAAATAGGGTAAATAACTCCACAGTCCATGAGTTTAATTACCTCCTTTTTTACCACCTCCATCATCGGAGGGTGGAGCCGACGTTGCGCTTCCCGCGTAGGCTTGGTGCCTTCTTAAAAAAAAATCCTATGCACACAGGTTGCTGGATTTATTCCCTTGATGTCCGCAAGTGTCCAGCCTATTGCGGGTTTGTACCGTTTGAGCACACTCACGAGCTTCTCCTCCTGCTCCTCTTCTAGCGCGGACGAAATAATGACCGGTAAAGTTTCATTCTCGCCCAAGTACGCATACTTCAGATGGTCCGGTAGTAGCTTGAGTTCTAAAACTGGAGCTTCTACGATGGAAGGAACAATTTTATTAGTACCAAAAGTAATTGGTAAAGGGGGAGAAAAGCTTACTTTTCGTGGTGCGGCATTTAGGGCCATGGCCATATCTTGAATTCGAGGTTTAAGCTCTAGTAAGGCCTCGAGAAGGGCGTCATCCCCGAGTTGAATGGCCATGTCAAGTTCATCCTCATTGATGGTGTCGAGGTGGCCTTGTGCTAAGGTATCCACGGGATCATATGTCGAAATGGCAGCCACGCTCGACATTGGAAATTTCATCCCGTCCAGGATGTTGAACTCGATTCTTTCTCCATCAATCTCCATGGAGAAAGTGCCTTGAAACACATCGATCTTCGTTCTCGCAGTCCGCATGAAAGGTCGCCCAAGCAGCAGCGGCGTGGTGTTCAGTGGACTCTCTTCCATGTCAACTATATAGAAATCAGCTGGGAATATTAAGTTGTTGACTTGCACGAGCACGTCTTCTACGTATCCCCTCGGATACTTGTGTGTGCGATCGGCTAATTGGATGACAACACCATCTTGCTTGAGATCTCCAAGCTACATCGATTCGAAAAGATAGTAAGGCATGACGTTGACGCAAGGAACTGCAAAGCTCCATGGGTCCTTCAGTTTTGGGGGTAGCCGACGCTGCAAAACCGCCGAAACGGTTGCGTTCACCTTCACAACCTCCTTCTCTCGAGTTTGCCTCCTCTGTGTGCATAATTCTTTGAGAAACTTCGCGTATATCGGCACCTGTTTTATGCACTCGATCAAGGGCAAATTCACTTGCACCTTTCGGAAGATGTCCAAAATATCTTCATATTGAGCATCCTTCTTCTTTGATTTTAATAATCTGCTTGGGAAAGGTGCAACAGCAAACGGAGAATTAGTAATAACCGTATTTGAAGGAATAGGGTCTTTACCTTTGTTTGGGGTGGGTTGTGGAGGGGATTGTGCCTTGGTGACAATAGGCGTCACCTTCTTTTTCTCGGCCTCTTGAGTTGCCGGATCGATCTCATCATCGTCTTCGTTGGTGATGTCCTCGATGGTGACTTCATCGCGATGAGATCGCTTGGTCTTTGGTTCTTCAAGTATCTTCCCACTCCTTGTGACGATGGCATTCACGTTTCGTTGATTAGGAGTGGTTTGAGGTGGAAGCCGACCGGTTTCTTTGATTTGGCCCATGAAATCAACAAGTTGGCCAAGTTGCTTCTTCACTTCAGTGATGTCGCGGCCATGTGAGTCGAGTGTCTCCTTTGTCTTCGATTGTCCGTCGAGGAGAACTTGTGTTGAGGCCAAAAGTTGCGACAACATCTTGTCGTAATCCGGGTTGGTTAAGGATTGAGATGACGAACCATGCTGCATCGGTGGCCTTGGTTGAAATGGAGGGCGTTGGTAGCTTTGTTGAGGTGCTGGAGGGTTCAAAGTTCCCTCGTTGCTGCTCCATCTAAAACCTGGATGATCTCGGTTGCCAAAATTGTTGTAGTTGTACCGTTGGCCTCCTTGATATCCGCCGATGGCGTTAGCTTGCTCCATTTCGCTAGCTTGCTCTGGCGCTTGAGGGCATTGGTCATTATGGTGACCTTGTACTTGACATATGCCACAAACAGGCCGTTGAGTTGTCTTGGCTCTTGTCGTCTCGAGTTCTAAAACCTTCTCTAGCATATGTGCTAGTTTGTCGTATTTTTCGTCCGCGTCGGGTTTAGAACTCGCTTCACCGACTGCTCGTATGTTGGACATTCCATATTGTGCATCATTATTCGCCCGATTCTCAAGAAGAGTTCTGGCTTCGATTTCGGTTAAGTCCATGAATGCACCGGTAGCTGCTGCATCTAGCAATTCCCTATCGATCGGCTTGAGACCATCGTAAAAGTAATTCATGAGATTGGTCTCGGAAAATCCATGTGATGGGCAAGTGGCACACAAAACCTTGAATCGGTCGTAATATTGGCCGAAGGTCTCGTCCGGTTTCTGTGTGATGCCAGTGATTTGCTTTCTCAAGACGGTGATCTTTGAGGCCGGGAAGTACTTCGCTAGGAACATATCCGCAAGTTGCTTCCATGAGGTAATATGGTTCGGCGGTAGTTCCATAAGCCAAGACTCGGCCCTGTCGACTAGGGTGAATGGGAATGCCTTCAGCTTGAAGAGCTCCGTATCAGCATCGGATGGCTTCATGCTGTTACAAACAAATTGGAATTGTTTGAGATGCTTGTTCGGATCTTCATTGGAAAGTCCGTGAAAAATGGGTAGTTGGTGGAGGAAGCCACTTTTGAGCTCGATATCCTTCATGTTTTCCTCTGGTAGTGGAAAAGCAATGCTCGAAGGCCCGCTGCTCCATTCTGTTGAGCAGGTGCGCTGACGAAGAGATTGTCCTGCATTGGCCATGTTGATTTCTTGTGCTTCCGGTTCTGAAGTATGGTCGGTTGATGAATGTGAAGACTCGGAAACTTCCTCGATGATGGGCTAATCCAGGATATCTGTTTGAGCTTTAAGTCTCGCTATTCTCTCTGCGATTTCCTCAAACTTTGTTCTAGATGGTCCAGGATTCCGATCGGACATTCATTAGCCTGAGCATCCACCAAAGACCAAGTGTTAGTATCAACAAAGAATTTGAGATGAATATAGGAATACTAACCAAAATCGTAAGACATATTTAGAAAACAAAGCAATAACAAATAGTAAAACTATTGAAGCATACTATAAATACTCACAAATACTTAAAAACTACTAATAACACACAAAAGTTTATAATACTTAAGACACTAAATGTAATTTACTAAGTAATGCAAATGATTTAATCAATTTTATGGGCTATGCAAAAGAATGTAATAAACTAAGACACATGTTTTCTGCAAATTAACACTATATAATGCTAAACCCAAGAATTTAGTTAGAACATATATAAACAAAGTTCAAATACAAGCAAACAATAATTCACATCGAATTTATGCACCACACATTTTTTTTCAATAAAATGCATTAAACAACAATCCTACGTGAAAGATGGAGTGCATGCATAAGAGAAAACGTTAGAACCTGCAGAGAACACACGAGTTACGTGCTAAAAAAAATGAATGCAAAGAATGACCTCTTCTTCGATCTTATGTCCCTAACTTCACTTAGGTTAGGGTACTCGGTAGTGAAATCCGAGTATCATAAAGCCTAAAAAGAGGTTATGCAAGCTAAGTAACGGTTGTTAGTCCTTTACAGTTTTTAATGCACATATAAACACAAAAATTTGACTAAGTTTTATTTATTTCCTTTGGCCCCGATGGTACGTGGTGCAGAGGCTCTCGACTGTGCAATGGGTCTCGTTCATCCGAAGATGAAGTCTGATTCCAGGAGGTCTAAGCATGCATAATCCGATATACCATCTATTTAAAGGATTATGTCGTATTTATCAAGTTCGTATTTATCTGTATTCGTATGCACTTATGATTTACAGAGAGTACGCGAAATGATCATTCGGTAAATTTCTTAGACGTGCGGCCCGCGCGAAAATATATACCGACTACAATTCAGCTTAGTTACGTTTAGAAATGGTTAGTAGGAATAGAGATAACGTGAGAGGTAAGGACTAATATTTAGAACAACCCGAGGCTTACTCGTAAGAGTATATACTCCAATGTTGTTCCTAGAGACACCCCGAGGCTAACCAATTACGGTATATACTCCAATGGTGTTCTATTGCTTAGATCCGAAACCCGGCACCAATCATAAACCCATTCACCATATCCAACAATCAGCCAAATTTGTGAGATAGTATATAATCTCAAGTTCTAAGTACACTCCGCCCACAACCTCGTGCCCATAACTTCACTTAGGTTATGGCGTGTGGTGATGAAATCCACACATCACGAAGGGTTAAGGAGATAGACAAACAAAAGAGGCACCACCTATTCCATAGAGATTTATTTAATAACTAAGTGCTAGTACTCAAATTAAATCAAAGACTATCCTTTAACATGAAAATAAATTATGCAAGTGTAAAAACTAAGTATAAATAAATTCGTCTAAGTAAAAGTATGCATTGTAAACATGTATGTAAATTTCTTTAAGTATAAACAAGAATGAACAAGTATGTACTTCGAAAATTTAGACATGCTTTTAATCACAAATGTACAACGAAATCATACAAAAACATTCTAACTCCCCGGCAACGGCGCCAAAAATTGATACGCGCAAAACATGCATTCACGTTAACTTAAAAACACAGATTACGCGCATTGCAATTTAAACCCTTCTTTTGTCATTTGTAATATTGGCGAGTAGGGATCGTTCTGTATCCGGGGAATTAAGGGCGCATGCATGGTTTCGTTAATAAGCGGAAATGTAAATGTTTGGGGGGATTGGAAGTTGGTTGTTTAATCTACGAAATTAAAGTACATAACATGCAAACACAACTAAAACTCTTAGGCATCTAACATGTTTTACTCATAGACAAGTTTCAACAATCAAGAAACTTAAAGTGTAATTATGCTTGCTAAAAATAAGAAGTTACACTACTAATTACATGTGATCATCTCATCTTATTAGCCTACCCTTTTCATGCATCAAACCTTTTTGTAAGTTACGAAATTCATAACTTCTAACTAAATACACATGCTTAATAATTGAGTAGGAATGCAACTTAGCGTATAAACATCCTAAACAACATACGATCATCGAAACATGCGAAAGAGAGGGACTTAGCGTATTTTCTAACACATGCTTACGAAGCTTTAAGATTGTATCGAACATGCATAAAAGGCTAGAAATCATAAACACATGCAACTTATGAATCGGTTTAAACACATAAAACACAAATCTAAACTTGTTCTTCATTTGATACATAAATGTATTCCAATACATCAAAAGGTTCAAATACAAAGCAAAAGAAATGAAAGTGAAGATCATGGTTACACTTTTTGTCTTGAATGCTTGATGATCTACGGTGGAGATGGATTTCCTTCACAAGGGACTTAGCGTATTGTGTTGGATGGAGGAGGATTGCTTCGGCTTGGATGGAGGAGATGTGCTTCGGCTTTGCTTGAGAAACCTTGAAGTGTTTATGGTGGAAGAGTATTTGTGTAGAGCTTTGGCTAGTAATTTAAGTGATGATCTGTTTTATGGCTGCCTCCTCTCTTATATAGGCAAGGGATGTTGCCTTCTCTCTTCCACCTTGCCTCCCTCCATTTAATGCAAGCCTTAGTCACCTAGGCAAGTCACCATTTGTGATCATCATTTATGAACCCTAAGCAAGAGTCACCATGCAAGTCACCATTTATGAACCCTAAGCAAGAGTCATCATTTGAAGATATTTACGGTGGAGATTAATAACGGCGCAATTTGGAGGAATTTCGGCGATTTTGCGATTTTTGCGATTTTGGACCTCCGAAAATGGGCCTGCCCAAAAAGCAAATTATGGGCCGATTTCTCAAATCTTGTTTCGGCCCATTATCAAGCCCAAACCCATTCATTTTGGCATGGAAGCCTTTTGGTGAAGTTGAAAAGTCAACAATATCAAGCTTTGTGACTCATTTTAGTGACTAAGCTTTGTGATCATCACAAAAGATGACTTGCCATGTGACTTGCCATGGTGACTCTTGCTTAGGGTTCACAAATGATGATCACAAAAGGTGACTAAGGGAGTGACTTGCCATATTGATCATTACTTGCATTAAATGGAGGGAGGCAAGGTGGAAGAGAGAAGGCAACATCCCTTGCCTATATAAGAGAGGAGGCTGGCCATATATTATGCATCTCTCATTTTACAAGCAAAAACTCTACACAAATACTCCTCCACCATAAACACTTCAAGGATTCTCAAGCAAAGCCGAAGCACATCTTCTCCATCCAAGCCGAAGCAATCCTCCTCCATCCAACACAATACGCTAAGTCCCTTGTGAAGGAAATCCATCTCCACCGTAGATCATCAAGCATTCAAGACAAAAAGTGTAACCATGATCTTCACTTTCATTTCTTTTGCTTTGTATTTGAACCTTTTGATGTATTGGAATACATTTATGTATCAAATGAAGAACAAGTTTAGATTTGTGTTTTATGTGTTTAAACCGATTCATAAGTTGCATGTGTTTATGATTTCTAGCCTTTTATGCATGTTTGATACAATCTTAAAGCTTTGTAAGCATGTGTTAGAAAATACGCTAAGTCCCTCTCTTTCGCATGTTTCGATGATCGTATGTTGTTTAGGATGTTTATACGCTAAGTTGCATTCCTACTCAATTATTAAGCATGTATATTTAGTTAGAAGTTATGAATTTCGTAACTTACAAAAAGGTTTGATGCATGAAAAGGGTAGGCTAATAAGATGAGATGATCACATGTAATTAGTAGTGTAACTTCTTATTTTTAGCAAGCATAATTAAACTTTTAGTTTCTTGATTGTTGAAACTTGTCTATGAGTAAAACATGTTAGATGCCTAAGAGTTTTAGTTGTGGTTGCATGTTTTTGTACTTTAATTTCGTAGATTAAACAACCAACTTCCAATCCCCCCAAACATTTACATTTCCGCTTATTAACGAAACCATGCATGCGCCCTTAATTCCCCGGATAAAGAACGATCCCTACTCGCCAATATTACAAATGACAAAAGAAGGGTTTAAATTGCAATGCGCGTAATCTGTGTTTTTAAGTTAACGTGAATGCATGTTTTGCGCGTATCAACAAGAAGGAGCGGGGCTGACTCGACTCGGGGATGAAGCCCTTTTTGATGCACTTATCGAGATTTTGGAGCCTAGAATTCTCGAGATGGCTATGGCACTCAATGAGGCTCCACGGATTGCAAATAGGCCACCTCCAATTCCGTTGGCCTATGGAGAAAACAAGCTTGTTCCATCCGTGATTAAGGCACCGGAGTTAGAACTTAAAGTTTTACCGGCCCATTTGAAGTATGCTTACTTGGGAGAGAATGACACTTTGCCGGTTATCATTTCATCATCATTGGAGGAAGAACAAGAGGGCAAACTCATCAACATGCTCAAACGTTATAAAACAGCAATTGGATGGACCCTTGCCGACATCAAAGGCATCAATCCGGCCACTTGCGTGCATCGAATTCTACTCGAAGATGGGGCTAAACCTTCGAGAGAAGCTCAAAGAAGACTCCATCCACCGATGATGGAAGTTGAGAAGAAGATAAGCTAGAAGATCCAGCCATCTCACACACATGAAGAACTATCACGTCTAGGCTGTAAGACGTTAAAAAACAAGCGCTTGTTGGGATTGCACCCAATGGAGGAAATCGCCAAGGATTTGTTCTCTTTTTCCTTATCTTTTAAATTTTCATATCTTTTTAGCTAAAATTTTCGTGGGTCTCTCCCTTCATACGAAATTCTATGATTCCCTTAAATACATTGAGGACAATGTAGAGTTTAAGTGTGGGGGAGGGGTTTACAACTTTATTTGAGTCGTAAAATTTCAAAATCGGGCGGACAATGGAACTTTCCGGCGGATGATGCCCTGAAAAAAAGTTAGTTGGTGTTTTTTTTTTGTTTAACTAAGTATTTTTAAAGAGTCTTTTTCATTTTTAGGATGCCCTTAGTTAGTCCATGATGAAAATGGACCGAAAAGAATACATATGGCGATGAATAAGCACTAAACGGTTTTCTTGTGATATGTGAGATATTTTGATTGTCATAACATGTAGTGGATATGGTTTGATTAAACATGGTATAGATTTCGCATGTTAGAATAAGTTTTAAATCATACAAACCTAACAGTGAGTTTTTGAGCCTACATTACTTCATTTAAGAGTGAATTTCGTGCATATGGTTTTCAAAAACAAAACATGCTTCATCTAATTACTTGCCATAGATTTTAATGAACTAGAGATTACTAGAACTTACTCATATAGATTTGCAACGCTTTTAAGTTGATATATGCTCTGATTTTGGATATGATTAAAGGCAAATTAGGTTACCACCACTTAAACCAAATAGCCTTGTGTCCTTTTGTGCGCACGAGTTGCAACACCCTTAAATTACTGATATACGCATTTTATGCTCGTTTCTTAACGCATTTCCCTTTACGTTTAGCTATGTTATTATCTTAGTTTTTATGTTTTTATTAATTAAATTGTTATTTTGAAAATATCATCGGTGGAGATGAATAACGGCGCAATTCGGAGGAATTTCGGCGATTTTGCGATTTTTGCGATTTTGGACAACCGGGAATGGGCTGGCCCAAAAAGCATTTTTTGGGCCCATTTCTCAAAGTTTGTTTTGGCCCAAAAACAAGTTTAGATTTGTGTTTTATGCTCTTAAACCGATTTGTAATATGCATGTGTTTATGATTTCTAGCCTTTTATGCATGTTTGATACAATCTTAAAGCTTCGAATGCATGTGTTAGAAAATACGCTAAGTCCCTCTCTTTCGCATGTTTCGATGATCGTATGTTGTTTAGGATGTTTATACGCTAAGTTGCATTCCTACTCAATTATTAAGCATGTGTATTTAGTTAGAAGTTATGAATTTCGTAACTTACAAAAAGGTTTGATGCATGAAAAGGGTAGGTTAATAAGATGAGATGATCACATGTAATTAGTAGTGTAACTTCTTATTTTTAGCAAGCATAATTAGACTTTAAGTTTCTTGATTGTTGAAACTTGTCTATGAGTAAAACATGTTAGATGCCTAAGAGTTTTAGTTCTGTTTGCATGTTATGTACTTTAATTTCGTAGATTAAACAACCAACTTCCAATCCCCCCAAACATTTACATTTCCGCTTATTAACGAAACCATGCATGCGCCCTTAATTCCCCGGATAAAGAACGATCCCTACTCGCCAATATTACAAATGACAAAAGAAGGGTTTAAATTGCAATGCGCGTAATCTGTGTTTTTAAGTTAACGTGAATGCATGTTTTGCGCGTATCAATTTTCCTTGAAGAAGGCACCAAGCCTACGTGGGAAGCACAACGTCGGCTCCACCCTCCGATGATGGAGGTGGTAAAAAAGGAGGTAATTAAACTCATGGACTGTGGAGTTAATTACCCTATTTCTGATAGCCGTTGGGTTTCCCCTGTGCAAATAGTACCCAAGAAATCGGGAATCACCGTCGTCGAGAATCTGGAAAATGAACTTGTGCCACAAAGGACGATCACTGGACACCGAGTGTGCATTGATTACCGGAGGCTCAACACCGCAACCCGCAAGGATTATTTTCCATTACCATTCATCGACCAAATGCTGGAAAGATTAGCCGGCCATGCATTTTATTGTTTTCTCGACGGATACTCCGGCTACAACCAAATTAGCATTGCGGAGGAAGATCAAGAAAAGACAACGTTCACATGCCCTTTCGGAACGTTTGCATACCGCCGAATGCCATTTGGACTGTGTAATGCACCAGGTACATTTCAACGTTGCATGCTCTCAATTTTCTCCGAGTACATTGAAAAAATTATTGAAGTATTCATGGACGACTTTAGTGTATTTGGGAGTGATTTCGATGCATGCTTAAACAATTTAGAAACTATTTTACAAAGATGCGTTGAAACGAACTTGGTGGTTAATTGGGAGAAGTGCCATTTCATGGTTACGCAAGGGATCGTGTTAGGTCATATTATTTCTGAAAAAGGGTTAGAAGTAGATAAATCTAAAGTAGATCTTGTGCGTCACTTACCCTCTCCAACTTTGGTTAGAGAGATTCGTTCTTTTCTTGGACACGCAGGATTTTATCGTAGGTTTATCAAAGACTTTTCCCACATCTCGCGCCCGTTGTGTAAATTACTGCAAAAGGAGACCCCGTTCGTATTTGATGAAGAATGCAACGCTGCCTTCAACAAGTTGAAGGAACTTCTCATGAGCGCTCCTATTTTAAGCAGCCCTGATTGGTCTTTGCCATTTGAACTCATGTGCGACGCCTCGGATTATGCCGTAGGAGCCGTCTTGGGTCAGCGGAAGGACAAGAAACCCTACGTAATTTATTACGCCTCTCGGACGCTTGATGAAGCGCAAAGAAATTATACTACCACCGAGAAGGAGTTTCTTGCAGTGGTTTTTGCTTTAGATAAATTTCGGTCTTATTTACTTCAAACTAAAGTAACTGTGTATACTGATCATGCAGCTTTGAAGTATCTAATGCTAAAGAAGGACGCAAAACCACGGCTTATCAGATGGATACTTCTACTCCAAGAATTCAACGTCGAAATCAAGGATAAGAAGGGAGTAGAAAATGTTGTCGCTGACCACCTATCACGATTGATCGGTGAGAATGAGGCTGTTGAAATTGAGGAAACTTTTCCGGATGATCCATGGTATGCAGATATCGTAAATTACTTAGTTACCGGTGAGTTTCCGTCTACCATGCATAAATTTCAACGTGACAAACTTAAGCATAATGCTAGAACCTTTATCTGGGATGAGCCTTATTTATGGAAACAATGCTCCGATTTAGTAATTAGGAGATGTATCCCGGATAGTGAATTCAAGCCGATTCTAGACTTTTGTCACAATGAAGCATGTGGGGGACATTTTGGTTCAAGGAGGACAGCCCTTAAGATTTTAGATTGCGGTTTCTTTTGGCCTAATTTATTTCGCGATGCTCATGCATATTGCGCTGCATGTGATAAGTGCCAGAGATTCGGTAATTTAGGCCCTAGAGATCAAATGCCACAACACTACATATTTAATGTTGAAATTTTTGATGTGTGGGGTATTGATTTTATGGGACCATTTCCTCCCTCCAATGGTTTTACTTATATCTTACTCGCAGTAGATTATGTTTCTAAATGGGTGGAGGCAAAGGCCACCCGTACTAATGATTCGCGAATTGTTGCAGATTTCCTACGAACTAACATTTTCAGTAGATTTGGAATGCCACGCGTTCTAATCAGCGATGGAGGAAGTCACTTTTGCAACCGCACGGTGGAAGCACTGATGAGGAAGTATGGCGTAAAACACAAGGTTTCCACACCATACCACCCTCAAACAAATGGAATGGCTGAAGTTTCCAACCGTGAGATCAAGAAGATTTTGGAGCGAACTGTCCGCCCAAACCGGATAGATTAGAGTCAATGCTTAGACGATGCATTGTGGGCTTACAGGACTGCCTACAAGACCCCCATTGGTATGTCACCTTTCCGATTAATTTATGGGAAGACGTGCCATCTTCCGGTTGAATTGGAGCACAAGGCATGGTGGGCCGTGAAGAAATTCAACATCGATCGAGATGCAGCAAGTTTGCATCGGAAGCTACAACTTTGTGAACTTGAAGAAATCAGAAATGATGCTTTCGACAATGCGTGGATTTACAAAGAGAAGACGAAAAAGATCCATGATCAGATGATTCGCGGGAAGAGTTTTGAAGTTGGGCAGAAAGTATTGCTTTTCAATTCAAGACTTAAGCTCTTTCCGGGAAAGCTTCGCTCTCGATGGATGGGGCCATTCATAGTTTCTCAAGTTCTGCCTCATGGAGCAGTTCTCATTAGATCTATCGACAAAGGCAGTGAGTTCAAAGTAAATGGCCATCGCTTGAAGCCCTATTTTGAGGCATTTGAGGAGCATACCGTGGAGGAGATGCAACTCCAAGAACCGGCCATTTCAAAAACAAAATGATGCATCACGTCCAAAGCTAACGACGTAAAATGAGCGCTCATTGGGAGGCAACCCAATAGGGAGACAACAGATTTGTTTTCTTCTCCCCTTTTAATTAATTTAATGGCTTTTTGCGTATTAAAATTAAAATTTTCGTAGATCCTATACTCCATTTTTAATTCTATACTTCTACTTTAGTACATTGAGGGCAATGTAGAGTTTAAGTGTGGGGGAAGGGTTTACAATTTAATTGTGTCTAAATTAGTGTTTTTCAGAGTCTTTAGGATGCCCTTAACTAGTCAATGATGAAATTGGACCGATACGAACACATATGGCGTATGAATCACATGCATCGAATTCTTGTGCTAATTGAGATATTCTATATGTTTTTAACATGTAGTAGATATGAATTGCAAAGCATGGTACAGAAATCGCATGCTTGAATAAGTTTTTAATCATATGAACCCTATGTGAGCTTTTGAGCTATCTGTTCTTTATTCGAGTGAATATACATCCATTTCGTAGCTACTAGCTTATATATGCCTCATTTGATTGCTTGCCATAGATTTTAATGAACTAGAGAATGCTAGAACTTACTCATGTCAATTTACAAAGCTTTTAAGTTGATACATACTTTGATTTTGGAAATGATTAAAGGCATTTAGGATTTTCCACCACTTCGCCAAATATCCATGTATCCCAATTGTGCGCATGAGTTGCGACACCCCTAGATAAACCAAGTGAGCCCACGTTAAGCTTTTCTTTCATCACCATATGTACCTAAACACTTACCCTAGTGTAGAATATCCTTACCTTGGTTCCAGAAACTTGGCGAGATTTTTTCGAAACTAGCACATAATATGATGGTTTGGTAAGAAAGATTGAAAGAGTTAATGTGAGTAAGGGGAAAGACTTGTCCAATTAACTTAAAAAGTATGAGATTGCCAAAAAGAAAAGAAAAAAATTATATTTGAGAGAATGAAAAGAAAAAAAAATTATATATATCTCTCATGGCAATGTGTTGTGTTCTAAGTATAAACCCTTTGGATTAATGTCCCCCTTATTTGCGGATTTGGAGATTACGACAAATTGAAGGCCCAAAAATAGAACAAATATGGCCTTTGTCCTGTCCGAAAAGCTCAAAGGGTAGTTTAGATTGAAGTATACATGGTAACATTCGAGTGGAGATGGAGGACGAATTTGGTGCTAGACTAAGTCGTTGGAATGTTTTTATCACCACATATCTAAATTTCGAATGCCTTAGCCTTAACCCCATTACAACCTCACTAAAAGTCCTTTATGATCCTTAAAATGAGTAGCTTTCAATTAGTAGAGTAAGTTGCATGAGTAAGCTTATGGTTTTGGTTCATTTGTGCAAGTAATTAACTCCATTCATGAGGTTTTCGTTTAAATTTATATACACTTTAAGTGAACCCTTTTTCATGAGTGAAAAATATGATGAGTGCATCCTTGTGAGTTGATTAAACCTTTATTCAAAGCATGCACAGCTATAAACATAACCACTGTTTTCTCTATGTCTTACTTGTTCATTACATAATTATATCGCAATTATCTCTTGAATTCGTTGAGCATACAACGTTGAAAATCATGTGAGACATCGCCATATACTTATGAAAATTCTGAGACAAATTTTAGCTAAGGGCTTAGTTATGTACTTTCCTTTTTTTTTAAATTCGTAGAAGAGTCTTAGTTTAACTTAGTGTTTGCTAAGTGTGGGGGAATTTGATATACGCATTTTATGCTCGTTTCTTAACGCATTTTCCTTTACGTTTAGCTATGTTATTATCTTAGTTTTTATGTTTTTCTTAATTAAATTGTTATTTTGAAGATATCATCGGTGGAGATGAATAACGGCGCAATTCGGAGGAATTTCGGCGATTTTGCGATTTTTGCGATTTTGGACAACCGGGAATGGGCTGGCCCAAAAAGCATTTTTTGGGCCCATTTCTCAAAGTTTGTTTTGGCCCAAAAACCAGCCCAAGCCCATTAATTTTGGCATGGAAGCAACTTGGGGAAGAGGAAAAGTCAAAGTTATCAAGCTTGGTGACAAGGCTTAGTGACTAAGCTTGTGATCATCACAAAAGATGACTAAGTGTGTGACTTGCCATGGTGACTCTTGCTTAGGGTTCACAAATGGTGACTTGCCATGGTGACTCTTGCTTTTTGATGATCACACTTGGTGACTAAGGGAGTGACTTGCCATGGTGATTATTACTTGCATTTAATGAAAGAGGCAAGGTGGAAGAGAGAAGAGCAACATCCCTTGCCTATAAAAGCCAAGGAGGCAGCCATAAAACAGATAATCTCTCAATTTAGAAGCCAAAGCTCTACACAAATACTCCTCCTCCATAAACACTTGAAGGTTCTCTCCACAAAGCCGAAGCATTCATCCTCCATCCAAAGCCGAAGCATCCATCCTCCATCCTTTACAATACGCTAAGTCCCTTGTGAAGGAAAGTCATCTCCACGAAGATCATCTAGCATTCAAGACAAAAAGTGTAACCATGATCTTCACTTTCATATCTTTTGCTTTGTATTTGAATCTTTTGATGTATTGGAATACTTTGATGTATTTAATGAAGAACAAGCTTAGATTTGTGTTATATGTTCTTAAACCGATTTGTAAATTGCTTGTGTTTATGATTTCTAGCCTTTTATGCATGGTTGATATAATCTTAAAGCTTCGAAAGCATGTGGTAGATAATACGCTAAGTTGCATTCCTACTCAAATATCAAGCATGTATATTTAGTTGGAATTTATGAATTTCGTAACTTACAAAAGCTTTGATGCATGAAAAAGGGTAAGGTTAATAAGATGAGATGATCACTTGTAATTAGTAGTTAATTAGTAGTGTAACTTCTTATTTTTAGTAAGCATAATTAGACTTTAAGGTTTCTTGATTGTTGATATACGCATTTTATGCTCGTTTCTTAACGCATTTCCCTTTACGTTTAGCTATGTTATTATCTTAGTTTTTATGTTTTCCTTATTTAATTTGTTATTTTGAAGATATTTACGGTGGAGATTAATAACGACGTAATTCGGAGGAATTTCGGCGATTTTGCGATTTTTGCGATTTTGGACCTCCGAAAATGGGCCGGCCCAAAAAGCAAATTATGGGCCGATTTCTCAAATCTTGTTTCGTCCCATTATCAAGCCCAAACCCATTCATTTCGGCATGGAAGCCTTTTGGTGAAGTTGAAAAGTCCAAGTTATCAAGCTTTGTGACTCATTTTAGTGACTAAGCTTTGTGATCATCACAAAAGATGACTTGCCATGTGACTTGCCATGGTGACTCTTGCTTAGGGTTCATAAATGATGATCACAAATGGTGACTTGCCTAGGTGACTAAGGCTTGCATTAATTGAAAGAGGCAAGGTGGAAGAGAGAAGAGCAAACTCCCTTGCCTATAAATACCAATGAGGCCTGCCATTACAAGATCATCTCTCATTTACTAGCCAAAGCTCTACACAAATACTCCTCCACCATAAACACTTGAAGGTTCACACACAAAGCCGAAGCATCCATCTCTTGAAAAGCCGAAGCATCCTCCATCAATCCTTCACAATACGCTAAGTCCCTTGTGAAGGAAAGCCATCTCCACGAAGATCATCAAGCATTCAAGACAAAAAGTGTAACCATGATCTTCACTTTCATAGCTTTTGCTTTGTATTTGAATCTTTTGATGTATTGGAATACTTTTATGTATCAAATGAAGAACAAGTTTAGATTTGTGTTATATGTTCTTAAACCGATTTGTGAATTGCATGTGTTTATGATTTCTAGCCTTTTATGCATGTTTGATACAATCTTAAAGCTTCGAAAGCATGTGGTAGAAAATACGCTAAGTCACTCTCTTTCGCATGTTTCGATGATCGTATGTTGTTTAGGATGTTTATACGCTAAGTTGCATTCCTACTCATTTATCAAGCATGTATATTTAGTTGGAAGTTATGAATTTCGTAACTTACAAAAGGTTTGATGCATGAAAAAGGGTAAGGTTAAAAAGATGAGATGATCACTTGTAATTAGTAGTGTAACTTCTTATTTTTAGTAAGCATAATTAGACTTTGAAGTTTCTTGATTGTTAACACTTGTCTATGAGTAAAACATGTTAGATGCTTAAGAGTTTTAGTTGTGTTTGCATGTTTTTGTACTTTAATTTTGTAGATTAAACAACCAATTTCCAATCCCCCCAAACATTTAAATTTCCGCTTATTAACGAAACCATGCATGCGCCCTTAATTCCCCGGATAAAGAACGATCCCTACTCGCCAATATTATAAATGACAAAAGAAGGGTTTTAAATTGCAATGCGCGTAATCTGTGTTTTTAGGGTCTACTTTATGTTAACGTTAAATGCATGTTTTGCGCGTATCAATTGTTAAACTTGTCTATGAGTAAAGCATGTTAGAAGTCTAAGAGTTTTAGTTGTGTTTGCATGTTATGTACTTTAATTTCGTAGATTAAACAACCAATTTCCAATCCCCCCAAACATTTAGATTTCCGCTTATTAACGAAACCATGCATGCGCCCTTAATTCCCCGGATAAAGAACGATCCCTACTCGCCAGTATTATAATGACAAAAGAAGGGTTTTAAATTGCTTTGCGCGTAATCTGTGTTTTTAGGGTCTACTTTGTGTTAACGTTAAATGCATGTTTTGCGCGTATCAATGATCACATGTATATATTAGATAGGTTTTATTTTCGGTTTAGTAAACATGTTTAGGTTCTTTGATTCTTGTTTGTTTTGCTTGTCTATGAGTATAAAGCATGATAGAGTCCTAGGATTTCTAAGTGTGTTTTACTTGCCATTTTTTTTTTGTCTTTAATTTCGTAGGTCATTAGAACACCAATTCAAACTCCCCCCATACTTTCTAATGTTTTCATGCAGGTGAACACCCTACAATCCCCGGTTAAGAACGATACCCTATTTACCAATGCTACATCTACACAAAAGGGTTTTAAATTGCATTTCGTCTAGATTGATTATTGAGTGTTAATTTAGTAGTCACTTTAGGCGTTATCAATTACCCCTTTGTGCCTACGTTAAGCCTTTTCTTTCATTTACCACATACATATCTAAACACTTAGCCTAGTATAGAGTTCCTACCCTTGTTCTAAAAGACTTGGTGAAGAATTTCGAAGCTAGCACAATGAAAGTGGCGTGAAGATGATGAAAAATGTGTGCATAGGGATAGACTTGTCCAACAAATTTTGTATTTGAATGCCAAAATTTTCGAGATAAAAAAGAAAAAGAAGAAAAATGTATAAAGATCTCGAGGCATTGTGTTTAGATTGTATAAGTTTGGATTAATGTCCCCTATACTTATGAATTTGGAGATTGCTACATGATACGCGCAAAACATGCATTTAACGTTAACACAAAGTAGACCCTAAAAACACAGATTACGAGCATTGCAATTTAAAACCCTTCTTTTGTCATTATAATATTGGCGAGTAGGGATCGTTCTTTATCCGGGGAATTAAGGGCGCATGCATGGTTTCGTTAATAAGCGGAAATTTAAAGGTTTGGGGGGGGATTGGAAGTTGGTTGTTTAATCTACGAAATTAAAGTACAAAAACATGCAAACACAACAAGAACTCCTAGAATTCTAACATGTTTTACTCATAGACAAGTTTAACAATCAAGAACCCTTAAAGTCTAATTATGCTTACTAAAAATAAGAAGTTACACTACTAATTACAAGTGATCATCTCATCTTATTAACCTTACCCTTTTTCATGCATCAAAGCTTTTGTAAGTTACAAAATTCATAAATTCCAACTAAATATACATCCTTGATATTTGAGTAGGAATGCAACTTAGCGTATAAACATCCTAAACAACATACGATCATCGAAACATGCGAAAGAGAGGGACTTAGCGTATTATCTACCACATGCTTTCGAAGCTTTAAGATTATATCAACCATGCATAAAAGGCTAGAAATCATAAACACATGCAATTTACATAAAGGTTTAAGAACATATAACACAAATCTAAACTTGTTCTTTATTAAATACATCACAGTATTCCAATACATCAAAAGATTCAAATACAAAGCAAAAGATATGAAAGTGAAGATCATGGTTACACTTTTTGTCTTGAATACTTGATGATCTTCGTGGAGATGGCTTTCCTTCACAAGGGACTTAGCGTATTGTGATGGATGGAGGAAGAATGCTTCGGCTTGGATGGAGGAAGAATGCTTCGGCTTGGATGGAGGATGGATGCTTCGGCTTGTAAGGGAACCTTGAAGTGTTTATGGAGGAAGAGTATTTGTGTAGAGCTTTGGCTTGTAAAATGAGAAATGATGAACTATAAGGCCGGCCTCCTCCCTTATATAGGCAAGGGATGTTGCTCTTCTCTCTTCCACCTTGCCTCTTTCATTTAATGCAAGTAATAATCACCATGGCAAGTCACTCCCTTAGTCACCAAGTGTGATCATCATTTATGAACCCTAAGCAATAGTCACCATGGTGATATACGCATTTTATGCTCGTTTCTTAACGCATTTCCCTTTACGTTTAGCTATGTTATTATCTTAGTTTTTATGTTTTCCTTATTTAATTTGTTATTTTGAAGATATTTACGGTGGAGATTAATAACGACCCAATTCGGAGGAATTTCGGTGATTTTGCGATTTTTTCGATTTTGGACCTCCGAAAATGGGCAGACCCAAAAAGCAAATTATGGGCCGATTTCTCAAATCTTGTTTCGGCCCATTATCAAGCCCAAACCCATTCATTTCGGCATGGAAGCCTTTTGGTGAAGTTGAAAAGTCCAAGTTATCAAGCTTTGTGACTCATTTTAGTGACTAAGCTTTGTGATCATCACAAAAGATGACTTGCCATGTGACTTGCCATGGTGACTCTTGCTTAGGGTTTATAAATGGTGACTTGCATGGTGACTCTTGTTTAGGGTTCACAAATGATGATCACAAAAGGTGACTAAGGGAGTGACTTGCCATATTGATCATTACTTGCATTAAATGGAGGGAGGCATGGTGGAAGAGAGAAGGCAACATCCCTTGCCTATATAAGAGAGGAGGAAGCCATAAAACAGATCATCTCTCATTTACTAGCCAAAGCTCTACACAAATACTCCTCCACCATAAACACTTGAAGGTTCACACACAAAGCCGAAGCATCCATCTCTTGCAAAGCCGAAGCATCCATCTCTTGCAAAGCCGAAGCATTCTCCATCCAAAGCCGAAGCATCCTCCATCAATCCTTCACAATACGCTAAGTCCCTTGTGAAGGAAAGCCATCTCCACCGTAGATCATCAAGCATTCAAGACAAAAAGTGTAACCATGATCTTCACTTTCATAGCTTTTGCTTTGTATTTGAATCTTTTGATGTATTGGAATACTTTTATGTATCAAATGAAGAACAAGTTTAGATTTGTGTTATATGTTCTTAAACCGATTTGTGAATTGCATGTGTTTATGATTTCTAGCCTTTTATGCATGTTTGATACAATCTTAAAGCTTCGAAAGCATGTGGTAGAAAATACGCTAAGTCACTCTCTTTCGCATGTTTCGATGATCGTATGTTGTTTAGGATGTTTATACGCTAAGTTGCATTCCTACTCAATTATCAAGCATGTATATTTAGTTGGAAGTTATGAATTTCGTAACTTACAAAAGGTTTGATGCATGAAAAGGGGTAAGGTTAAAAAGATGAGATGATCACTTGTAATTAGTAGTGTAACTTCTTATTTTTAGTAAGCATAATTAGACTTTGAAGTTTCTTGATTGTTAACACTTGTCTATGAGTAAAACATGTTAGATGCTTAAGAGTTTTAGTTGTGTTTGCATGTTTTTGTACTTTAATTTTGTAGATTAAACAACCAACTTCCAATCCCCCCAAACATTTAAATTTACGCTTATTAACGAAACCATGCATGCGCCCTTAATTCCCCGGATAAAGAACGATCCCTACTCTGTGACGACCCGGACCAGAATCAGAAGTATAATTAGCTTGATTTGTGAGTTACAGCGCAGTCGCGGATTTTCGACAGATATTGGAATCGCCAGAGTTCTTAACGACTAAATTATTGGCCAAGAATTGGAGCTGAGTCTCTTCTCGAGAGTCGTTCTACGTGTGATTATGAATTCGTGGGCGGTTCCGGATCGTTATTTGGACGACCGAGAAATTAGTTATGAATATTTGAAGTTTGGATTTAAATGGTGGGCTACTTAACGACTAAATTACCGGACGAGAATTTGGTTTCGGCTTCTTCACGGAAGTTGTTCAGAATTTAATTTCGAGTTCGTGGGAACTTCCGGAGTATAATTTGGAGTTACGAGGAATTAGTTGCGAATTTTGCCGTTTGTTGATTATTTAGTCGATTTAATGTGTGTTGCTTTGAAGGGTTGACTTTTTATTCGGTTGGCCGATATGTTTGACTTTGGGTAATATTGGAAGAGTACGTCGAGGCGAGTTTGTGACCGCGAGAATTATCGGAATCGGAATTACGACGAGAAAGTTACGCGCGTTTGAAGTTCGTTGAATTGGATAAACATGAAGTTTCCAAAAATGGAAAGTCTATAAATAGAAGTTGCTATTTTGGGCAGGTCAGACCTTTCCTATTTGGGTGTTGACCGACGGCTTGTGGTGGCTCACGGCGGTGGAGTCTTTTCCGGCCACCCCAAGGCTTGGGGAAGGGTCCGTTAGGTGCGCCTCGGCCTTCCCGTGGTGGTGCCGGCCACCGTTTGAGGCGTGAGTCGCCGGAAAAGAAGGAATTTCCGGCCCAAAATTGGAGAAAATTAGGTGTATTCGGGTTCATGGTTTTTGGCCGAATTGAGCTACAACTTTGAGTGGGTTTTGAAGCTCTTATCCCCTTGATGCTTCCCTGTAAGTTTCGTGTTTCAATTCGATGTGTACAAGGAGAATTTTGGATTTGAAATTTGTGTGTTCATTCGGTTTTTCATGAAATTGACCATGTTAGAGTGAGAATTGGATTTCGGTGCAGTTGACAAAGTTGCTCAGTGGGTGGTTTTACATGGAATAGGGGTTGCTCCGCCGTGAAATTCTCCGGTCAACAGTGGCGCCGCCGTGGGCGGCGGTCAACGGTCAACGGGTTGACTTTTTGACTTTCGGCAAGTCGCATGTCATTTGACTCGAAATCGCGCCCCGATCGCAGTGGGGAGGTTCGTTTTTCGAGTTGAGCGTCCGAACGTAAAGCGAGGTATTGAAGTGGTATATACGGATTTTCGACGATTCGTCGACTTTGAATTATCTGTTTCCGAGAACGGTGGTTTCTCGTGGTTTGATTTGTATTGTCGGATTATGATTTTGAATATGGGACATTGTGAATATTCAGGGGTTCGTGATCGTTGTTTTGGCGAGGGACTTTCCGCCGGATCACGGGTTAACGCGATACGCGTTACGCCAGTCTGTGAGTGGACACTTTATTTTCACGGATTGATTGCGAGTCCTTATTTATGATTTATGAACTTGAGCATGCGGATTGATCATGATTTTACGAGCATGTGTTTTACGATTATGTTTATACGAATATACGTATACGAATATATACACATACGTACATATTATGTTTTAAGCATGTGCATAGAAAAAGATTTATGATTTGGTTTACACAGAGTACAGTCTCAGTATATGTTGTGGTATCGATACACATTGGCTTCTCGGCTGATCCCCGAGTACGCTCCGGGGGGGACAGATATCCTGACCCGAGGCCTTTCTGGCTAGAATCACGTGTGGGTCTGGGATCCCGTGGTTCAGACTGTGCTATCGCGTGGAAGCCCACGAGAGTATCCGCGATATGTTTTACGTTGCATGCTCTGTACGTGAGTGGTAGCCAGAGTCTCCTCACGTAGCATTTGATTTTCACGCATTTGACTCGCATATGATTTTATATGTATATATTACTTGGTGAAAGACATTTATTTTCGTCCACTCACTCTAACGTGTTTATTGTCTTTCACCTGGGCTTTTCGGTTTCCGTGCCCAGTTTGCAGTTCATGCTCTGGTGTCGCACGTCGTGATCGGAGGCATAGTGCTCGAGCTACTTTGTTTCATCCAGTAGGTTTATTGTTCTACCTACTGTGGTATGCGTATACGATTATGTATTAGATGTCGCTCTGAGCTTCCTATTGAATACGTTATACGATTTTACACTGGATTTCAGTAAAGTGTATATATATTTACTACTTTACTTTACTGTTGATATATTGAGAAATCCGGATGGGATTGGCGCCCACGGTTTGCTTTTTGTGGCATAGGATGAAGTGTATTTTCCGCGTGCAGGTAATGGTAATTCCACGCTAGTAATGAAACTCTGCCCAAATTTCGAAAAGTTTTTGTTGGTTCGTGTTTTCGAAGGGGTTTGATTCCGATTTAGGAAGCTAAATCGGGGTTGGGTCCTTTCATACTTGCCAATATTATAATGACAAAAGAAGGGTTTTAAATTGCAATGCGCGTAATCGGTGTTTTTAGGGTCTACTTTGTGTTAACGTTAAATACATGTTTTGCGCGTATCAATTTTTGGCGCCGTTGCCGGGGAATTATAAAGTTTTTGTATGATTTCGTTGTACATATGTAATTAAATGCATGTCTATAATTTTCGAAATACATACTTGTTTATACTTGTTTATACTTATAGAAATTTACATACATGTTTTCAATTCATACATATTACTTATACGAATTTATTTTACACTTGCATAATTTATTTTCATGTTAAAGGATAGTCTTTGATTTAATTTGAGTACTAGCACTTAGTTATTAAATAAATCTCTACGGAATAGGTGGTGCCTCTTTTGTTTGTCTATCTCCTTAACCCTTCATGAAGTGTGGATTTTATCACCACACGCCATAACCTAAGTGAAGTTATGGGCATGAGGTTGTGGGCGGAGTTTACAAACACTTGAGAGTGTATACTATCTTGTGATTTCGAGTAAAAGTCGGTTTTGATGTCTAGAAGGGTTATGAATGGTGACTGGTTTTGAACTAAGAAAACAGAACACCATTGGAGTATATACTCTTACGAGTAAGCCTCGGGGTGTTTCTAAGAACAACAATGGAGTATATACTCTTACGAGTTAGCCTCAGGTTGTTCCCAGAAATTAGTTCTCACCTCTTGCGTTACATCTATCCCAACTGGTCATTTCCAACAATTACGAGAATTAACGATAGTTGGTATACATTTTCGCGCGGGCCGCACGGACACTCAATAACTAAATCGTGTATTCTTTTTAAATTGATACGCGCAAAACATGCGTTTAACGTTAACACAAAGTAGACCCTAAAAACATCGATTACGCGCATTGCAATTTAAAACCCTTCTTTTGTCATTATAATATTGGCGAGTAGGGATCGTTCTTTATCCGGGGAATTAAGGGCGCATGCATGGTTTCGTTAATAAGCGGAAATCTAAATGTTTGGGGGGATTGGAAGTTGGTTGTTTAATCTACGAAATTAAAGTACAAAAACATGCAAACACAACTAAAACTCTTAAGCATCTAACATGTTTTACTCATAGACAAGTGTTAACAATCAAGAAACTTCAAAGTCTAATTATGCTTACAAAAAATAAGAAGTTATACTACTAATTACAAGTGATCATCTCATCTTATTAACCTACCCTTTTCATGCATCAAACCTTTTTGTAAGTTACGAAATTCATAACTTCTAACTAAATATACATGCTTAATAATTGAGTAGGAATGCAACTTAGCGTATAAACATCCTAAACAACATACGATCATCGAAACATGCGAAAGAGAGGGACTTAGCGTATTTTCTAACACATGCATTCGAAGCTTTAAGATTGTATCAAACATGCATAAAAGGCTAGAAATCATAAACACATGCATATTACAAATCGGTTTAAGAGCATAAAACACAAATCTAAACTTGTTCTTCATTTGATACATAAATGTATTCCAATACATCAAGAGGTTCAAATACAAAACAAAAGAAATGAAAGTGAAGATCATGGTTACACTTTTTGTCTTGAATGCTAGATGATCTACGGTGGAGATGGCTTTCCTTCACAAGGGACTTAGCGTATTGTGAAGGATGGAGGATGCTATGCTTCGGCTTGGAAGGAGGAACCTTGCTTGCTTCGGCTTGGATGGAGGAAGGATGATACTTCGGCTTGGAAATGAACCTTCAAGTGTTTATGGTGGAAGAGTATTTGTGTAGAGCTTTGGCTAGTAAATTGAGTGATGCATAATATATGGCCAGCCTCCTCTCTTATATAGGCAAGGGATGTTGCCTTCTCTCTTCCACCTTGCCTCCCTCCATTTAATGCAAGTAATGATCAATATGGCAAGTCACTCCCTTTGTCACCTTTTGTGATCATCATTTGTGAACCCTAAGCAAGAGTCACCATGCAAGTCACCATTTATAAACCCTAAGCAAGAGTCACCATGGCAAGTCACATGGCAAGTCATCTTTTGTGATGATCACAAAGCTTAGTCACTAAAATGAGTCACAAAGCTTGATATTGTTGACTTTTCAACTTCACCAAAAGGCTTCCATGCCAAAATGAATGGGTTTGGGCTTGATAATGGGCCGAAACAAGATTTGAGAAATCGGCCCATAATTTGCATTTTGGGCCGGCCCATTTTCGGAGGTCCAAAATCGCAAAAATCGCAAAATCGCCGAAATTCCTCCAAATTGCGCCGTTATTAATCTCCACCGTAAATATCTTCAAAATAACAAATTAAATAAGGAAAACATAAAAACTAAGATAATAACATAGCTAAACGTAAAGGGAAATGCGTTAAGAAACGAGCATAAAATGTGTATATCATAAATCTTAGGCGCAATCAAAACGTAGACGTACTTAAATTGATTTACATTGAGTACGAGTATTGGTTTTAAGTTTCGTTCTTTGGAATAGGTGGTGCCTCTTTTTCTGGTTTATCTCCTTAACCCTTCATGAAGTGTGGATTTTATCACCACACGCCATAACCTAAGTGAAGTTATGGGCATGAGGTTGTGGGCGGAGTTTACTAAGGACTTGAGATTATATACTATCTCACAAATTTGGCTGATTGTTGGATATGGTGAGTGGGTTTATGATTGGTGCCGGGTTTCGGATCTAAGCAATAGAACACCATTGGAGTATATACCGTAACTGGTTAGCCTCGGGGTGTCTCTAGGAACAACATTGGAGTATATACTCTTACGAGTAAGCCTCGGGTTGTTCTAAATATTAGTCCTTACCTCTCGCGTTATCTCTATCCCTACTTGCCATTTCTAAACGTAACTAAGCTGAATTAGCGAGAGTCAGTATACATTTTCGCGCGGGCCGCACGTCCAAGAAATTTACCGAATGATCATTTCGCATACTCCCTGTAAATCATAAGTGCATACGAATACGGATAAATACGAACTAAATAAATACGACATAATCCTTTAAATAGATGGTATATCGGATTAAGCATGCTTAGACCTCCTGGAATCAGACTTCATCTTCGGATGAACGAGACCCATTGCACAGTCGAGAGCCTCTGCACCACGTACCATCGGGGCCAAAGGAAATAAATAAAACTTAGTCAAATTTTTGTGTTTGTTTGTGCATTAAAAACTGTAAAGGACTAACAAACGTTACTTAGCTTGCATAATCTCTCTTAGGCTTTATGATACTCGGATTTCACTACCGAGTACCCTAACCTAAGTGAAGTTAGGGGCATAAGACCGAAGAAGAGGTCATTCTTTGCATTCATATTTTTTTTAAAGCACGTAACTCGTGTGTTTTCTGCAGGTTCTAACGTTTTCTCTTATACATTCACTCCATCTTTCACGTAGGATTGTTGTTTGATGCATTTTATTGAGAAAATGTGTGGTGCATAAATTCAATGTGAATTATTGTTTGCTTGTATTTGAACCTTGTTTATATATGTTCTAACTAAATTCTTAGGTTTAGCATTATATAGTGTTAATTTGCAGAAAACGTGTGTTTTTAAGTTTATTACATTCTTTTGCATAGCCCTTAAATTGATTAAATCATTTGCATTACATATTAAATTACATCTAGTGTCTTAACTATTATAAATTTTGTGTGTTTTAGTAGTTTTTAAGTATTTGTGAGTATTTATAGTTTGCTTTGATAGTTGTACTATTTTATTTGTTATCGCTTTGTTTTCTAAAATATGCCTTACGATTTTGGTTAGTATTCCTATATTCAGTTTATATTTCTTTTTTTTTTTTTTTTTGATACTGACACTTGGTCTTTGGTGGATGCTCAGGCTAATGAATGTCCGATCGGAATCCTGGACCATCTAGAACAAAGTTTGAGGAAATCGCAGAGAGAATAGCGAGACTTAAAGCTCAAACAGACATCCTGGATTTTCCCATCATCGAAGAAGTTTCCGAGTCTTCACATTCATCAACCGACCATAATTCAGCCTCATCAACCAACCATACTTCAGAACCGGAAGAACAACAAGTCAACATGGCCAATGCAGGACAATCTCTTCGCCAGCGTACCTGCTCAACCGAATGGAGCAGCGGGCCTTCGAGCATTGCTTTTCCACTACTGGAGGAAAACATGAAGGATATCGAGCTCAAAAGTGGCTTCCTCCACCGACTACCCATTTTTCACGGACTTTCCAATGAAGATCCGAACAAGCATCTCAAACAATTCCAATTTGTTTGTAACAGCATGAAGCCATCCGATGCTGATACGGAGCTCTTCAAGCTGAAGGCATTCCCATTCACCCTAGTCGACAGGGCCGAGTCTTGGCTTATGGAACTACCGCCGAACCATATTACCTCATGGAAGCAACTTGCGGATATGTTCATAGCAAAGTACTTCCCGGCCTCAAAGATCACCGTCTTGAGAAAGCAAATCACTGGCATCACACAGAAACCGGACGAGACCTTCGGCCAATATTACGACCGATTCAAAGTTTTGTGTGCCACTTGCCCATCGCATGGATTTTCCGAGACCAATCTCATGAATTACTTTTACGATGGTCTCAAGCCGATTGATAGGGAATTGCTAGATGCAGCAGCTACCGGTGCATTCATGGACTTAACCGAAATCGAAGCCAGAACTCTTCTTGAGAATCGGGCTAATAATGATCCACAATATGGAATGTCCAACAGACGAGCAGTCGGTGAAGCGAGTTCTAAATCCGACGCGGACGAAAAATACGACAAACTAGCTCATATGCTAGAGAAGGTTTTAGAACTCGAGACGACAAGAGCCAAGACAACTCAACGGCCTGTTTGTGGCATATGTCAAGTACAAGGTCACCATAATGACCAATGCCCTCAAGCGCCAGAGCAAGCTAGCGAGCCGGAGCACGCTAACGCCATCAGCGGATATCAGGGAGGACAACGGTATAACAATTATAACAACTATGTCAACCGTGATCATCCGGGTTTTAGATGGAGCAGCAACGAGGGAACTTTGAACCCTCCAGCACCTCAACAAAGCTACCAACGCCCTCCATTTCAACCAAGGCCACCGATGCAGCATGGTTCGTCTTCGCAATCCTTCACCAACCCGGATTACGACAAGATGTTGTCGCAACTTTCGGCCTCCACACAAGTTCTCCTCGACGGACAATCGAAGACAAAGGAGACACTTGACTCACATGGCCACGACATCACCGAAGTGAAGAAGCAGCTTGGCCAACTTGTTGATTTCATGGGCCAAATCAAGGAAACCGGTCGGCTTCCACCTCAAACCACTCCAAATCAAAGAAACGTGAATGCTATAGTCACAAGGAGTGGGAAGATACTTGAGGAACCAAAGACCAAGCGATCTCATCTTGATGAAGTCACCATTGAGGACATCACCAACGAAGAAGAAGATGAGATCGATCCGGCAATTCAAGAGGCCGAGAAAAAGAAGGTGACGCCTAATGTCACCAAGGCACAATCACCTCCACATCCTACCCCAATCAAAGGTAAAAACCATATTCCTTCAAATACGGTTATTACTAATTCTCCGTTTGCTGTTGCACCTTTCCCTAGCAGATTGTCAAAATCAAAGAAGAAGGATGCCCAATATGAAGATATTTTGGACATCTTCCGAAAGGTGCAAGTGAATTTGCCCTTGATCGAGTGCATAAAACAGGTGCCGATATACGCAAAGTTTCTGAAAGAATTATGCACACAGAGGAGGCAAACTCGAGAGAAGGAGGTTGTGAAGGTGAACGCAACCGTTTCGGCGGTTTTGCAGCGTCGGCTACCCCCAAAACTGAAGGACCCAGGGAGCTTTGCAGTTCCTTGCGTAATCGGTGACAACCACTTCAAAGACGTGATGCTTGATCTCGGAGCTTCCATCAACGTCATGCCTTACTATCTTTTCGAATCGATGGAGCTTGGAGATCTCAAGCAAGATGGTGTTGTCATCCAATTAGCTGATCGCACCCACAAGTATCCGAGGGGATACGTAGAAGACGTTCTCGTGCAAGTCAACAACTTGATATTCCCATCCGATTTCTATATAGTTGACATGGAAGAGAGTCCACTAAACACCACGCCACAACTGCTTGGGCGACCTTTCATGCGGACTGCGAGAACGAAGATTGATGTGTTTCAAGGCACTTTCTCCATGGAGATTGATGGAGAAAGAATCGAGTTCAACATCCTGGACGGGATGAAGTTTCCAATGTCGAGCGTAGCTGCCATTTCGACATATGATCCCGTGGATACCTTAGCACAAGGCTACCTCGACACCATCAATGAGGATGAACTCGACATGGCCATTCAACTTGGGCATGACGGCCTTCTCGAGGCCTTACTAGAGCTTGAACCTCGTATTCAAGACATGGCCATGGCCCTAAATGCGGCACCACAAAAGTAAGCTTTTCTCCTCCATTACCAATTACTTTTGGTACTAATAAAATGGTTCCTTCCATCGTAGAAGCTCCAGTTTTAGAACTCAAGCTACTACCGGACCATCTGAAGTATGCGTACTTGGGCGAGAATGACACTTTACCCGTCATTATTTCGTCCGCGCTAGAAGAGGAGCAGGAGGAGAAGCTCGTGAGTGTACTCAAGAGGTACAAAACCGCAATAGGCTGGATGCTTGCGGACATCAAGGGAATAAATCCAGCAACCTGTGTGCATAGGATTTTCCTTGAAGAAGGCACCAAGCCTACGCGGGAAGCGCAACGTCGGCTCCACCCTCCGATGATGGAGGTGGTAAAAAAGGAGGTAATTAAACTCATGGACTGTGGAGTTATTTACCCTATTTCTGATAGCCGTTGGGTATCCCCTGTGCAGGTAGTACCCAAGAAATCGGGAATCACCGTCGTCGAGAATCTGGAAAATGAACTTGTGCCACAAAGGACGATCACTGGACACCGAGTGTGCATTGACTACCGGAGGCTCAACGCCGCAACCCGCAAGGATCATTTTCCATTACCATTCATCGACCAAATGCTGGAAAGATTAGCCGGCCATGCATTTTATTGTTTTCTCGACGGATACTCCGGCTACAACCAAATTAGCATTGCGGAGGAAGATCAAGAAAAGACAACGTTCACATGCCCTTTCGGAACGTTTGCATACCGCCGAATGCCATTTGGACTGTGTAATGCACCAGGTACATTTCAACGGTGCATGCTCTCAATTTTCTCCGAGTACATTGAAAAAATTATTGAAGTATTCATGGACGACTTTAGTGTATTTGGGACTGATTTTGATGCATGCTTAAACAATTTAGAAACTATTTTACAAAGATGCGTTGAAACGAACTTGGTGCTTAATTGGGAGAAGTGCCATTTCATGGTTACGCAAGGGATCGTGTTAGGTCATATTATTTCTGAAAAGGGGTTAGAAGTTGATAAATCGAAAGTAGATCTTGTGCGTCACTTACCCTCTCCAACTTCGGTTAGAGAGATTCGTTCTTTTCTTGGACACGCAGGATTTTATCGTAGGTTTATCGTATTTGATGAAGAATGCAACGCTGCCTTCAACAAGTTGAAGGAACTTCTCACGAGCGCTCCTATTTTAAGCAGCCCTGATTGGTCTCTGCCATTTGAACTCATGTGCGACGCCTCGGATTATGCCGTAGGAGCCGTTTTGGGTTAGTGGAAGGACAAGAAACCCTACGTAATTTATTACGCCTCTCGGACGCTTGATGAAGCTCAAAGAAATTATACTACAACCGAGAAGGAGTTTCTTGCAGTGGTTTTTGCTTTAGATAAATTTCGGTCTTATTTACTTCAAACTAAAGTAACTGTGTATACTGATCATGCAGCTTTGAAGTACCTAATGCTGAAAAAGGACGCAAAACCACGGCTTATCAGATGGATACTTCTACTCCAAGAATTCAACGTCGAAATCAAGGATAAGAAGGGAGTAGAAAATGTTGTCGCTGACCACCTATCACGCTTGATCGGTGAGAATGAGGCTGTTGAAATTGAGGACACTTTTCCGGATGAAAAACTCTTCGGAATTGAGGTAACTGTTCCGGAAACTCCATGGTATGCAGATATCGTAAATTACTTAGTTACCGGTGAGTTTCCGTCTACCATGCATACATTTCAACGTGACAAACTTAAGCATAATGCGAGAACCTTTATCTGGGATGAGCCTTATTTATGGAAACAATGCTCCGATTTAGTAATTAGGAGATGTATCCCGGATAGTGAATTTAAGCCTATTCTAGACTTTTGTCACAATGAAGCATGTGGGGGACATTTTGGTTCAAGGAGGACAGCCCTTAAGATTTTAGATTGCGGTTTCTTTTGGCCTAGTTTATTTCGCGATGCTCATGCATATTGTGCTGCATGTGATAAGTGCCAGAGATTCGGTAATTTAGGGCCTAGAGATCAAATGCCACAACACTACATATTTAATGTCGAAATTTTTGATGTGTGGGGTATTGATTCTATGGGACCATTTCCTCCCACCAATGGTTTTACTTATATCTTACTCGCAGTAGATTATGTTTCTAAATGGGTGGAGGCAAAGGCCACCCGTACTAATGATTCGCGAGTTGTTGCAGATTTCCTACGAACTAACATTTTCAGTAGATTTGGAATGCCACGCGTTCTAATTAGCGATGGAGGAAGTCACTTTTGCAACCGCACGGTGGAAGCATTGATGAGGAAGTATGGCGTAAAACACAAGGTTTCCACACCATACCACCCTCAAACAAATGGAATGGCTGAAGTTTCCAACCGTGAGATCAAGAAGATTTTGGAGCGAACCGTCCGCCCAAACAGGAAAGATTGGAGTCAATGCTTAGACGATGCATTGTGGGCTTACAGGACTGTCTACAAGACCCCCATTGGTATGTCACCTTTCCGATTAATTTATGGGAAGACGTGCCATCTTCCGGTTGAATTGGAGCACAAGGCATGGTGGGCCGTGAAGAAATTCAACATCGATCGAGATGCAGCAGGTTTGCATCGGAAGCTACAACTTTGTGAACTTGAAGAAATCAGAAATGATGCTTTCGACAAAGCGTGGATTTACAAAGAGAAGACGAAAAAGATCCATGATCAGATGATTCGCGGGAAGAGTTTTGAAGTTGGGCAGAAAGTATTGCTTTTCAATTCAAGACTTAAGCTCTTTCCGGGAAAGCTTCGCTCTCGATGGATGGGGCCATTCATAGTTTCTCAAGTTCTGCCTCATGGAGCAGTTCTCATTAGATCTATCGACAAAGGCAGTGAGTTCAAAGTAAATGGCCATCGCTTGAAGCCCTATTTTGAGGCATTTGCGGAGCATACCGTGGAGGAGATGCAACTCCAAGAACCGGCCATTTCAAAAACAAAATGATGCATCACGTCCAAAGCTAACGACGTAAAATGAGCGCTCATTGGGAGGCAACCCAATAGGGAGACAACAGATTTGTTTTCTTCTCCCCTTTTAATTAATTTAATGGCTTTTTGCGTATTAGAATTAAAATTTTCGTAGACCCTATACTCCATTTTTAATTCTATACTTCTACTTTAGTACATTGAGGGCAATGTAGAGTTTAAGTGTAGGGAAGGGTTTACAATTTAATTGTGTCTAAATTAGTGTTTTTCTGAGTCTTTAGGATGCCCTTAACTAGTCAATGATGAAATTGGACCAATACGAACACATATGGCATATGAATCACATGCATCGAATTCTTGTGCTAATTGAGATATTCTATATGTTTTTAACATGTAGTAGATATGAATTGCAAAACATGGTACAGAAATCGCATGCTTGAATAAGTTTTTAATCATATGAACCCTATGTGAGCTTTTGAGCTATCTGTTCTTTATTTGATTGAACTAGAGAATGCTAGAACTTACTCATGTCAATTTGCAAAGCTTTTAAGTTGATACATACTTTGATTTCGGAAATGATTAAAGGCATTTAGGATTTTCCACCACATTGCCATATATCCATGTATCCCATTTGTACGCACAAGTTGCGACACCCCTAGATAAACCAATTGAGCCCACGTTAAGCTTTTCTTTCATCACCATATATACCTAAACACTTACCCTAGTATAGAATATCCTTACCCTTGTTCCGGAAACTTGGTGAGAATTTTTCGAAACTAGCACATAAGATTATGGTTTGGTAGGAAAGATTAAAAGAGTTAATGTGAGTAAGGGGAAAGACTTGTCCAAATAGCTAAAAAAGTATGAGATTGATATACGCATTTTATGCTCGTTTCTTAACGCATTTCCCTTTACGTTTAGCTATGTTATTATCTTAGTTTTATGTTTTCCTTATTTAAATTGTTATTTTGAAGTTTATTACGGTGGAGATTAATATCGACGCAATTCGGAGGAATTTCGGCGATTTTGCGATTTTTGCGATTTTGGACCTCCGAAAATGGGCCGGGCCACAAAGCAAATTGTGGGCCGAATTCTCAACTCTTGTTTCGGCCCATTATCAAGCCCAAACCCAATCAATTCGGCAAGGATGGCTTTTGGTGAAGAGGAAAAGTCTTGTTTTGAAAGGGCAAGTCAACATTATCAAGCTAATAATCACAAATGGTGACTACACATGGTGATTCATGCTTAGGGTTCCCAAATGGTGACTACACTAGGTGACTCTTGCTTTGCATTAAATGAAAAGATGACTTGCCATGGTGACTTGCCTTAATGATCATTGCATGCATTAAATGGAGGAGGCAAGGTGGAAGAGAGAAGGCATGAATCCCTTGCCTATATAAGGGAGGAGGCAGCCATAAAACAGATCCATCACTCATTTACTAGCCAAAGCTCTACACAAATACTCCTCCACCATTAAACACTTAAGAGTTCTCTTACAAGCCGAAGCAACATCCTCCTCCATTCCAAAGCCGAAGCAAGCAAGGTGCCTCCATCCTTCCAAGCCGAAGCAAAGCCTCCTCCATCCAACACAATACGCTAAGTCCCTTGTGAAGGAAGTCCATCTCCACCGTAGTTCATCAAGCACTCAAGACAAAAAGTGTAACCATGATCTTCACTTTCATTTCTTTAGCTTTGTATGTGAATCTTTTGATGTATTGGAATAACAAGTTTAGAAAGTTTAGATTTGTGTATCAAATGAATAACAAGTTTAGATTTGTGTTTCATGTGCCTAAATCGATTTGTAATATGCATGTGTTTATGATTTATAACTTTTTATGCATGTTTGATACAATCTTAAAGCTTCGAATGCATGTATTAGAAAATACGCTAAGTCCCTCTCTTTTGCATGTTTCGATGATCGTAAGTTGTTTAGGATGTTTATACGCTAAGTTGCATTCCTACACAATTATCACGCATGTGTATTTAGTTAGAAGTTATGAATTTCGCAAGTTACAAAAAGGTTTGATGCATGAAAAGGGTAGGTTAATAATATGAGTTGATCACATGTAATTAGTAGTGTAACTTCTTATTTTTAGCAAGCATAATTAGACTTTAAGTTTCTTGATTGTTGAAACTTGTCTATGAGTAAAACATGTTAGATGCCTATGAGTTTAGTTGTGTTTGCATGTTATGTACTTTAATTTCGTAGATTAAATAACCAACTTCCAATCCCCCCAAACATTTACATTTTCGTTTACTAACGAAACCATGCATGCGCCCTTAATTCCCCGGATAAAGAACGATCCCTACTCGCCAATATTATAAATGACAAAAGAAGGGTTTAAATTGCAATGCGCGTAATCTGTGTTTTTAAGTTAACGTGAATGCATGTTTTGCACGTATCAATTTTTGGCGCCGTTGCCGGGGAATTAGAATGTTTTTGTATGTTTCGTTGTACATTTGTGATTAAAAGCATGTCTAAATTTTCGAAGTACATACTTGTTCATTCTTGTTTATACTTAAAGAAATTTTCATACATGTTTACAATGCCTACTTTTACTTAGCCGAATTTATTCATACTTAGTTTATTTTACACTTGCATAATTTATTTCCATGTTAAAGGATAGTCTTTGATTTAATTTGAGTACTAGTACTTAGTTATTAAATAAATCTCTATGGAATAGGTGGTGCCTCTTTTGTTTGTCTATCTCCTTAACCCTTCGTGATGTGTGGATTTCATCACCACACGCCATAACCTAAGTGAAGTTATGGGCACGAGGTTGTGGGCGGAGTTTACAAACACTTGAGATTGTATACTATCTTGTGAGTTCGAGTAAGAGTTGGTTATGATGTCTAGAAGGGTTATGATTGGTGACGGGTTTTGAACTAAGAAAACAGAACACCAATGGAGTACATACTCTTACGAGTAAGCCTCGGGGTGTTTCTAAGAACAACATTGGAGTATATACTCTTACGAGTTAGCCTCAGGTTGTTCCCAGAAATTAGTTCTCACCTCTCGCGTTACATCTATCCCAACTGGTCATTTCCAACAATTACGAGGATTAACGATAGTTGGTATACATTTTCGCGCGGGCCGCACGGACAAGAGATTTATTCAATAACTAAGTCGTGTATTCCTTTTAAATCATAGGCGCAATCAAAACGTAGACGTACTTAAATTGATTTACATTGAGCACGAGTATTGGTTATAAGGTTTCGTTCTTTGGAATAGGTGGTGCCTCTTTTTCTGGTTTATCTCCTTAACCCTTCGTGATGTGTGGATTTCATCACCACACGCCATAACCTAAGTGAAGTTATGGGCACGAGGTTGTGGGCGGAGTTTACTAAGAACTTGAGATTATATACTATCTCACAAATTTGGCTGATTGTTGGATATGGTGAATGGGTTTATGATTGGTGCCGGGTTTCGGATCTAAGCAATAGAACACCATTGGAGTATATACCGTAACTGGATAGCCTCGGGGTGTCTCTAGGAACAACATTGGAGTATATACTCTTACGAGTAAGCCTCGGGTTGTTCTAAATATTAGTCCTTACCTCTCGCGTTATCTCTATTCCTACTAACCATTTCTAAACGTAACTAAGCTGAATTGTAGTCGGTATATATTTTCGCGCGGGCCGCACGTCCAAGAAATTTACCAAATGATCATTTCGCGTACTCTCTGTAAATCATAAGTGCATATGAATACGGATAAATACATGAACTTAATACGACATAATCCTTTAAATAGATGGTATATCGGATTATGCATGCTTAGACCTCCTGGAATCAGACTTCATCTTCGGATGAACGAGACCCATTGCACAGTCGAGAGCCTCTGCACCACGTACCATCGGGTCCAAAGGAAATAAATAAAACTTAGTCAAATTTTTGTGTTTATATGTGCATTAAAAACTGTAAAGGACTAACAACCACTACTTAGCTTGCATAACCTCTTTTTAGGCTTTATGATACTCGGATTTCACTACCGAGTACCCTAACCTAAGTGAAGTTAGGGGCATAAGATCGAAGAAGAGGTCATTCTTTTCATTCATAGTTTAAACACGTAACTCGTTTGTTTTCTGCAGGTTCTAACGTTTTCTCTTATGCATTCACTCCATCTTTCACGTAGGATTGTTGTTTAATGCATTTTATTGCAAGAAAATGTGTGGTGCATAAATTCAATGTGAATTATGGTTTGCTTGTAAATGAACCTTGTTTATACATGTTCTAACTAAATTTTTTTTTAGGTTTAGCATTATATAGTGTTAATTTGCAGAAAACGTGTGTTTTAAGTTTATTACATTCTTGTGCATAGCCCCTAAAATCAATTAAATCAATTGCATTACTTAGTAAAATACATATTGTGTCTTAACTATTATAAATTTTGTGTATTAGTAGTTTTTAAGTATTTGTGTGTATTTATAGTATGTTTTGATAGTTTTACTATTTTATTTGTTATCCCTTTGTTTTCTAAATATGCTTTACAATTTTGGTTAGTATTCCTCTATATATCTCATATTAATTGTTGATACTAACACTTGGTCTTTGGTGGATGTCAGGCTAATGAATGTCCGATCAGAATCCTGGACCATCTAGAACAAACTTTGAGGAGATCGCAGAGAGAATAGCGAGACTTAAAGCTCAAACTGACATCCTGGATTTTCCCATCATCGAAGAAGTTTCCGAGTCTTCACATTCATCAACCGACCATACTTTAGCTTCATCAACCGACCACAATTCAGAAGTAGAAGCACAACAAGTCAACATGGCCAATGCAGGACAATCTCTTCGCCAGCGCACCTGCTCAACCGAATGGAGCAGCGGGCCTTCGAGCATTGCTTTTCCACAACCGGAGGAAAACATGAAGGATATCGAGCTAAAGAGTGGCTTCCTCCACCGACTACCCATTTTCCACGGACTTTCCAATGAAGATCCGAACAAGCATCTCAAACAATTCCAATTTGTTTGCAACAGCATGAAGCCATCTGATGCTGATACGGAGCTCTTCAAGCTGAAGGCATTTCCATTCACCCTAGTCGACAGGGCCGAGTCTTGGCTAATGGAACTACCGCCGAACCATATTACCTCATGGAAGCAACTTGCGGATATGTTCCTAGCGAAGTACTTCCCGGCCTCAAAGATCACCGTCTTGAGAAAGCAAATCACTGGCATCACACAGAAACCGGACGAGACCTTCGGCCAATACTACGACCGATTCAAGGTTTTATGTGCCACTTGCCCATCGCATGGATTCTCCGAGACCAATCTCATGAATTACTTTTACGATGGTCTCAAGCCGATCGATAGGGAATTGCTGGATGCAGCAGCCACCGGTGCATTCATGGACTTAACCGAAACCGAAGCTAGAGCTCTTCTAGAGAATCGGGCGAATAATGATGCACAATACGGAATGTCCAACAGACGAGCAGTCGGTGAGGCGAGTTCAACAACCGACGCGGACGAGAAGTACGACAAACTAGCTCATATGCTAGAGAAGGTGTTAGAACTCGAGACGACAAGAGCGAAGGCAACTCAACGGCCTGTTTGCGGCATATGTCAAACACACGGTCACCACAATGACCAATGCCCTCAAGCGCAGGAGCAGGCAAGCGAGCCGGAGCACGCTAACGCCATCGGCGGATATCAGGGAGGACAAAGGTATAACAACTACAACAACTATGTCAACCGTGATCATCCAGGTTTTAGATGGAGCAGCAACGAGGGAACTTTAAACCCTCCAGCATCTCAACCTCAACAAAGCTACCAACGCCCTCCATTTCAACCACGACCACCGATGCAGCATGGTTCGTCATCACAACCCTTCACCAATCCGGATTACGACAAGATGTTGTCGCAACTTTCGGCCTCAACTCAAGTTCTCCTCGACGGACAATCGAAGACAAAGGAGACACTTGACTCACATGGCCGCGACATCACTGAAGTGAAGAAGCAACTCGGCCAACTTGTTGATTTCATGGGGCAAATCAAAGAAACCGGTCGGCTTCCACCTCAAACCACTCCAAATCAAAGAAACGTGAATGCTATAGTCACAAGGAGCGGGAAGATACTTGAGGAACCAAAGACCAAGCGATCTCATCTTGATGAAGTCACCATCGAGGACATCACCAACGAAGAAGAAGATGAGATCGATCCGGCTACTCAAGAGGCCGAAAAACAGAAGGTGACGCCTAATGTCACCAAGGCACAATCACCTCCACAACCTACCCCAATCAAAGGTAAAAGCCCTATTCCTTCAAATACGGTGATTACTAATTCTCCGTTTGCTGTTGCACCTTTCCCAAGCAGATTAGCAAAATCAAAGAAGAAGGATGCCCAATATGAAGATATCCTGGACATCTTCCGAAAGGTGCAAGTGAATTTGCCCTTGATCGAGTGCATAAAGCAAGTGCCTATATATGCCAAGTTTCTGAAAGAATTATGCACTCAGAGGAGGCAAACTCGAGAGAAGGAGGTCGTGAAGGTGAACGCAACCGTTTCGGCGGTTTTGCAGCGTCGGCTACCCCCAAAACTGAAGGACCCAGGGAGCTTTGCAGTTCCCTGTGTAATCGGTGACAACCGCTTCGAAGATGTAATGCTTGATCTCGGAGCCTCCATCAACGTCATGCCTTACTATCTTTTCGAATCGATGGAGCTTGGAGATTGATATACGCATTTTATGCTCGTTTCTTAACGCATTTCCCTTTACGTTTAGCTATGTTATTATCTTAGTTTTATGTTTTCCTTATTTAAATTGTTATTTTGAAGTTCATTACGGTGGAGATTAATATCGACGCAATTCGGAGGAATTTCGGCGATTTTGCGATTTTTGCGATTTTGGACCTCCGAAAATGGGCCGGGCCACAAAGCAAATTGTGGGCCGAATTCTCAACTCTTGTTTCGGCCCATTATCAAGCCCAAACCCAAACAATTCGGCAAGGAAGCCTTTTGGTGAAAAGGAAAAGTCTTGTTTTGAAAGGGCAAGTCAACATTATCAAGCTAATGATCACAAATGGTGACTACACATGGTGATTCATGCTTAGGGTTCCCAAATGGTGACTACACAAGGTGACTAAGGCTTGCATTAATTGAAAAGATGACTTGCCATGGTGACTACACATGGTGATTCATGCTTAGGGTTCACAAATGGTGACTAAGTGTGTGACTAAGGGTGTGACTTGCCTTAATGATCATTACATGCATTAAATGGAGGGAGGAAAGGTGGAAGAGAGAAGGCAAGCATTCCTTGCCTATAAAAGGGGAGGAGGCCGAACCATTCAAGGATCATCACCCATTTTACAAGCCAAAGCTCTACACAAATACTCCTCCACCATAAACACTTGAGATTCTCACACAAAGCCGAAGCAACATCCTCCTCCATTCCAAAGCCGAAGCAAGCAAGGTGCCTCCATCCTTCCAAGCCGAAGCAAAGCCTCCTCCATCCAACACAATACGCTAAGTCCCTTGTGAAGGAAGTCCATCTCCACCGTAGTTCATCAAGCACTCAAGACAAAAAGTGTAACCATGATCTTCACTTTCATTTCTTTAGCTTTGTATGTGAATCTTTTGATGTATTGGAATAACAAGTTTAGAAAGTTTAGATTTGTGTATCAAATGAATAACAAGTTTAGATTTGTGTTTCATGTGCCTAAACCGATTTGTAATATGCATGTGTTTGTGATTTATAGCTTTTTATGCATGTTTGATACAATCTTAAAGCTTCGAATGCATGTATTAGAAAATACGCTAAGTCCCTCTCTTTTGCATGTTTCGATGATCGTAAGTTGTTTAGGATGTTTATACGCTAAGTTGCATTCCTACACAATTATCACGCATGTGTATTTAGTTAGAAGTTATGAATTTCGCAAGTTACAAAAAGGTTTGATGCATGAAAAGGGTAGGTTAATAAGATGAGTTGATCACATGTAATTAGTAGTGTAACTTCTTATTTTTAGCAAGCATAATTAGACTTTAAGTTTCTTGATTGTTGAAACTTGTCTATGAGTAAAACATGTTAGATGCCTAAGAGTTTTAGTTGTGTTTGCATGTTATGTACTTTAATTTCGTAGATTAAATAACCAACTTCCAATCCCCCCAAATATTTACATTTCCGCATAATAACGAAACCATGCATGCGCCCTTAATTCCCCGGATAAAGAACGATCCCTACTCGCCAATATTATAAATGACAAAAGAAGGGTTTAAATTGCAATGCGCGTAATCGGTGTTTTTAAGGTCTACTTTGTGTTATCGTAAATGCATGTTTTGCGCGTATCAATTTTTGGCGCCGTTGCCGGGGAATTAGAATGTTTTTGTATGTTTCGTTGTACATTTGTGATTAAAAGCATGTCTAAATTTTCGAAGTACATACTTGTTCATTCTTGTTTATACTTAAAGAAATTTTCATACATGTTTACAATGCCTACTTTTACTTAGCCGAATTTATTCATACTTAGTTTATTTTACACTTGCATAATTTATTTCCATGTTAAAGGATAGTCTTTGATTTAATTTGAGTACTAGTACTTAGTTATTAAATAAATCTCTATGGAATAGGTGGTGCCTCTTTTGTTTGTCTATCTCCTTAACCCTTCGTGATGTGTGGATTTCATCACCACACGCCATAACCTAAGTGAAGTTATGGGCACGAGGTTGTGGGCGGAGTTTACAAACACTTGAGATTGTATACTATCTTGTGAGTTCGAGTAAGAGTTGGTTATGATGTCTAGAAGGGTTATGATTGGTGACGGGTTTTGAACTAAGAAAACAGAACACCAATGGAGTACATACTCTTACGAGTAAGCCTCGGGGTGTTTCTAAGAACAACATTGGAGTATATACTCTTACGAGTTAGCCTCAGGTTGTTCCCAGAAATTAGTTCTCACCTCTCGCGTTACATCTATCCCAACTGGTCATTTCCAACAATTACGAGGATTAACGATAGTTGGTATACATTTTCGCGCGGGCCGCACGGACAAGAGATTTATTCAATAACTAAGTCGTGTATTCCTTTTAAATCATAGGCGCAATCAAAACGTAGACGTACTTAAATTGATTTACATTGAGCACGAGTATTGGTTATAAGGTTTCGTTCTTTGGAATAGGTGGTGCCTCTTTTTCTGGTTTATCTCCTTAACCCTTCGTGATGTGTGGATTTCATCACCACACGCCATAACCTAAGTGAAGTTATGGGCACGAGGTTGTGGGCGGAGTTTACTAAGAACTTGAGATTATATACTATCTCACAAATTTGGCTGATTGTTGGATATGGTGAATGGGTTTATGATTGGTGCCGGGTTTCGGATCTAAGCAATAGAACACCATTGGAGTATATACCGTAACTGGATAGCCTTGGGGTGTCTCTAGGAACAACATTGGAGTATATACTCTTACGAGTAAGCCTCGGGTTGTTCTAAATATTAGTCCTTACCTCTCGCGTTATCTCTATTCCTACTAACCATTTCTAAACGTAACTAAGCTGAATTGTAGTCGGTATATATTTTCGCGCGGGCCGCACGTCCAAGAAATTTACCAAATGATCATTTCGCGTACTCTCTGTAAATCATAAGTGCATATGAATACGGATAAATACATGAACTTAATACGACATAATCCTTTAAATAGATGGTATATCGGATTAAGCATGCTTAGACCTCCTGGAATCAGACTTCATCTTCGGATGAACGAGACCCATTGCACAGTCGAGAGCCTCTGCACCACGTACCATCGGGTCCAAAGGAAATAAATAAAACTTAGTCAAATTTTTGTGTTTATATGTGCATTAAAAACTGTAAAGGACTAACAACCACTACTTAGCTTGCATAACCTCTTTTTAGGCTTTATGATACTCGGATTTCACTACCGAGTACCCTAACCTAAGTGAAGTTAGGGACATAAGATCGAAGAAGAGGTCATTCTTTGCATTCATTTTTTTTAGCACGTAACTCGTGTGTTTTCTGCAGGTTCTAACGTTTTCTCTTATGCATGCACTTCATCTTTCACGTAGGATTGTTGTTTAATGCATTTTATTGAAGAAAAAAATGCGTGTGGTGCATAAATTCGATGTGAATTATTGTTTGCTTGTATTTGAACTTTGTTTATATACGTTCTAACTAAATTCTTGGGTTTAGCATTATATAGTGTTAATTTGCAGAAAACGTATGTTTTAAGTTTATTACATTCTTTTGCATAGCCCTAAAATTGATTAATTCATTTGCATTACTTAGTAAATTACACCTAGTGTCTTAACTATTATAAATTTTGTGTGTTTTAGTAGTTTTTAAGTATTTGTGAGTATTTATAGTATACTTTGATAGTTTTATTATTTGTTATTGCTTTGTTTTCTAAATATGTCTTACAATTTTGGTTAGTATTCCTATATTCATCTCAAATTCTTTGTTGATACTAACACTTGGTCTTTGGTGGATGTCAGGCTAATGAATGTCCGATCAGAATCCTGGACCATCTAGAACAAACTTTGAGGAGATCGCAGAGAGAATAGCGAGACTTAAAGCTCAAACTGACATCCTGGATCATCCCATCATCGAGGAAGGTTCCGAGTCTTCACATTCATCAACCGACCACAATTCAGAAGCAGAAGCACAACAAGTCAACATGGCCAATGCAGGACAATCTCTTCGCCAGCGCACCTGCTCAACAGAATGGAGCAGTGGGCCTTCGAGCATTGCTTTTCCACAACTGGAGGAAAACATGAAGGATATCGAGCTAAAGAGTGGCTTCCTCCACCGACTACCCATTTTCCACGGACTTTCCAATGAAGATCCGAACAAGCATCTCAAACAATTCCAATTTGTTTGTAACAGCATGAAGCCATCCGATGCTGATACGGAGCTCTTTAAACTGAAGGCATTCCCATTCACCCTAGTCGACAGGGCCGAGTCTTGGCTAATGGAACTACCGCCGAACCATATTACCTCATGGAAGCAACTTGCGGATATGTTCCTAGCGAAGTACTTCCCGGCCTCAAAGATCACCGTCTTGAGAAAGCAAATCACTGGCATCACACAGAAACCGGATGAGACATTCGGCCAATATTACGACCGATTCAAGGTTTTATGTGCCACTTGCCCATCACATGGATTTTCCGAGACCAATCTCATGAATTACTTTTACGATGGTCTCAAGCCGATCGATAGGGAATTGCTGGATGCAGCAGCCACCGGTGCATTCATGGACTTAACCGAAACCGAAGCTAGAGCTCTTCTAGAGAATCGGGCCAATAATGATGCACAATATGGAATGTCCAACAGACGAGCAGTCGGTGAAGCGAGTTCTACAACCGACGCGGACGAAAAGTACGACAAACTAGCTCATATGCTAGAGAAGGTTTTAGAACTCGAGACGACAAGAGCGAAGGCAACTCAACGGCCTGTTTGTGGCATATGTCAAACACAAGGTCACCACAACGACCAGTGCCCTCAAGTGCCGGAACAGGCAAGCGAGCCGGAGCACGCTAACGCCATCGGCGGATATCAGGGAGGACAACGGTACAACAATTACAACAACTACGTCAACCGTGATCATCCGGGTTTTAGATGGAGCAGCAACGAGGGAACTTTGAACCCTCCAGCACCTCAACAAAGCTACCAACGCCCTCCATTTCAACCAAGGCCACCGATGCAGCATGGTTCGTCATCTCAAACCTTCACCAATCCGGATTACGACAAGATGTTGTCGCAACTTTCGGCCTCCACTCAAGTTCTCCTCGACGGACAATCGAAGACAAAGGAGACACTTGACTCACATGGCCGCGACATCACTGAAGTGAAGAAGCAACTCGGCCAACTTGTTGATTTCATGGGGCAAATCAAAGAAACCGGTCGGCTTCCACCTCAAACCACTCCAAATCAAAGAAACGTGAATGCTATAGTCACAAGGAGCGGGAAGATACTTGAGGAACCAAAGACCAAGCGATCTCATCTTGATGAAGTCACCATCGAGGACATCACCAACGAAGAAGAAGATGAGATCGATCCGGCTACTCAAGAGGCCGAAAAACAGAAGGTGACGCCTAATGTCACCAAGGCACAATCACCTCCACAACCTACCCCAATCAAAGGTAAAAGCCCTATTCCTTCAAATACGGTGATTACTAATTCTCCGTTTGCTGTTGCACCTTTCCCAAGCAGATTAGCAAAATCAAAGAAGAAGGATGCCCAATATGAAGATATCCTGGACATCTTCCGAAAGGTGCAAGTGAATTTGCCCTTGATCGAGTGCATAAAGCAAGTGCCTATATACGCCAAGTTTCTGAAAGAATTATGCACTCAGAGGAGGCAAACTCGAGAGAAGGAGGTCGTGAAGGTGAACGCAACCGTTTCGGCGGTTTTGCAGCGTCGGCTACCCCCAAAACTGAAGGACCCAGGGAGCTTTGCAGTTCCTTGCGTAATCGGTGACAACCACTTCAAAGACGTGATGCTTGATCTCGGAGCTTCCATCAACGTCATGCCATACTATCTTTTCGAATCGATGGAGCTTGGAGATCTCAAGCAAGATGGTGTTGTCATCCAGTTAGCCGATCGCACCCACAAGTATCCGAGGGGATACGTAGAAGACGTTCTCGTGCAAGTCAACAACTTGATATTCCCAGCCGATTTCTACATAGTTGACATGGAAGAGAGTCCACTGAACACCACGCCATTGCTGCTTGGACGACCTTTCATGCGGACTGCGAGGACGAAGATTGATGTTTTCCAAGGCACTTTCTCCATGGAGATTGATGGAGAAAGAATCGAGTTCAACATCCTGGACGGGATGAAGTTTCCAATGTCGAGCGTAGCTGCCATTTCGACATACGATCCTGTGGATACCTTAGCACAAGGTTACCTCGACACCATCAATGAGGATGAACTCGACATGGCCATTCAACTTGGGCATGACGGCCTTCTCGAGGCCTTACTAGAGCTTGAACCTCGAATCCAAGACATGGCCATGGCCCTAAATGCCGCACCACGGAAAGTAAGCTTTTCTCCTCCTATACCAATTACTTTTGGTACTAATAAAATGGTTCCTTCCATCGTAGAAGCTCCAGTTTTAGAACTCAAGCTACTACCGGACCATCTGAAGTATGCATACTTGGGCGAGAATGAAACTTTACCGGTCATTATTTCGTCCGCGCTAGAAGAGGAACAGGAGGAGAAGCTCGTGAGTGTGCTCAAGAGGTACAAACCCGCAATAGGCTGGACACTCGCGGACATCAAGGGAATAAATCCAGCAACCTGTGTGCATAGGATTTTCCTTGAAGAAGGCACCAAGCCTACGCGGGAAGCACAACGTCGGCTCCACCCTCCGATGATGGAGGTGGTAAAAAAGGAGGTAATTAAACTCATGGACTGTGGAGTTATTTACCCTATTTCTGATAGCCGTTGGGTTTCCCCAGTGCAGGTAGTACCCAAGAAATCGGGAATAACCGTCGTCGAGAATCTGGAAAATGAGCTTGTGCCACAACGGACGATCACTGGACACCGAGTGTGCATTGATTACCGGAAGCTCAACGCCGCGACCCGCAAGGATCATTTTCCATTACCATTCATCGACCAAATGCTGGAAAGATTAGCCGGCCATGCATTTTATTGTTTTCTCGACGGATACTCCGGCTACAACCAAATTAGCATTGCGGAGGAAGATCAAGAAAAGACAACGTTCACGTGCCCGTTCGGAACGTTTGCCTATCGCCGCATGCCATTTGGACTATGTAATGCACCAGGTACATTTCAACGTTGCATGCTCTCAATTTTCTCCGAATACATTGAAAAAATTATTGAAGTATTCATGGACGACTTTAGTGTATTTGGGAGTGATTTTAATGCATGTTTAAACAATTTAGAAACTATTTTAAAAAGATGCGTTGAAACGAACTTGGTGCTTAATTGGGAGAAGTGCCATTTCATGGTTACGCAAGGGATAGTGTTAGGTCATATTATTTCCGAAAAAGGATTAGAAGTAGATAAATCTAAAGTAGATCTTGTGCGTCACTTACCCTCTCCAACTTCGGTTAGAGAGATTCGTTCATTTCTTGGACACGCAGGATTTTATCGTAGGTTTATCAAGGACTTTTCCCACATTTCCCGCCCCTTGTGTAAACTGCTGCAAAAGGAGATCCCGTTCGTCTTTGATGAAGAATGCAACGCTGCCTTCAACAAGTTAAAGGAGCTTCTTACGAGCGCTCCTATTTTGTGCAGCCCTGATTGGTCTCTGCCATTTGAACTCATGTGCGACGCCTCGGATTATGCCGTAGGAGCCGTCTTGGGTCAGCGGAAGGACAAGAAGCCTTGCGTAATCTATTACGCCTCTCGGACGCTTGATGAAGCGCAAAGAAATTATACTACCACCGAGAAGGAGTTTCTTGCCGTGGTTTTTGCTTTAGATAAATTTCGATCTTATTTACTTCAAACTAAAGTAACTGTGTTTACCGATCATGCAGCTTTGAAGTATCTAATGCTCAAAAAGGATGCAAAACCACGGCTTATAAGATGGATACTTCTACTCCAAGAATTCAACATCGAAATCAAGGATAAGAAGGGAGTAGAAAACGTCGTCGCTGACCACCTATCGCGTTTGATAGGTGACCATGAGCCTGTCGAGATTGAAGAAACTTTTCCGGATGAAAAACTCTTCGGAATTGAGCTAACTATTTCGGAAACTCCATGGTATGCAGATATCGTAAATTACTTAGTTACCGGTGAGTTTCCGTCTACCATGCATAAATTTCAACGTGACAAACTTAAGCATAATGCTAGAACATTTATCTGGGATGAGCCTTATTTGTGGAAACAATGCTCCGATTTAGTAATTAGGAGATGTATCCCGGATAGTGAATTCAAGCCTATTTTAGACTTTTGTCACAATGAAGCATGTGGGGGACACTTTGGTTCTAGGAGGACAGCCCTTAAAATTTTAGATTGCGGTTTCTTTTGGCCTAGTTTATTTCGCGATGCTCATGCATATTGCGCTACATGTGATAAGTGCCAAAGATTCGGTAATTTAGGACCTAAAGATCAAATGCCACAACACTACATATTTAATGTTGAAATTTTTGATGTGTGGGGTATTGACTTTATGGGACCATTTCCTCCCTCCAATGGTTTTACTTACCTCTTACTCGCAGTAGATTATGTTTCTAAATGGGTGGAGGCAAAGGCCACCCGTACTAATGATTCGCGAGTTGTTGCAGATTTCCTACGAACTAACATTTTCAGTAGATTTGGAATGCCACGCGTTCTAATCAGCGATGGAGGAAGTCACTTTTGCAACCGCACGGTGGAAGCACTAATGAGGAAGTATGGCGTCAAACACAAGGTTTCCACACCATACCACCCTCAAACCAATGGAATGGCTGAAGTTTCCAACCGTGAGATAAAGAAGATCTTGGAGCGAACCGTCCGCCCCAACCGGAAAGATTGGAGTCAATGCTTAGACGATGCATTGTGGGCTTACAGGACTGCCTACAAGACCCCCATCGGTATGTCCCCTTTCCGATTAATTTATGGGAAGGCGTGCCATCTTCCGGTTGAACTAGAGCACAAGGCATGGTGGGCCGTGAAGAAATTCAACATCGATCGAGATGCCGCAGGCTTGCATCGGAAGCTTCAACTTTGTGAACTTGAAGAAATCAGAAATGATGCTTTCGACAATGCGTGGATCTACAAAGAGAAGACGAAAAAGATCCACGATCAGATGATTCGCGGGAAGAATTTTGAACCGGGGCAGAAAGTATTGCTTTTCAATTCAAGACTTAAGCTCTTTCCGGGAAAGCTTCGCTCTCGATGGATGGGGCCATTCATAGTTTCTCAAGTCCTACCTCATGGAGCAGTTCTCATTCGATCTATCGACAAAGGTAGTGAGTTCAAAGTAAATGGCCATCGCTTGAAGCCCTATTTTGAGGCATTTGCGGAGCACACCGTGGAGGAGATGCAACTCCAAGAACCGGCCATTTCAAAAACAAACTGATGCATCACGTCCAAAGCTAACGACGTAAAACGAGCGCTTGTTGGGAGGCTACCCAATAGGGAGACAACAGATTTGTTTTCTTCTCCCCTTTTACTTAATTTAATGGCTTTTTGCGTATTAGATTAAAATTTTCGTAGATCCTACACTCCATGTTTAAATTCTATGTTTTCTTTAAGTACATTGAGGGCAATGTAGAGTTTAAGTATGGGGGAAGGGTTTACAATTTAATTGTGTCTAAATTAGTGTTTTTCAGAGTCTTTAGGATGCCCTTAACTAGTCAATGATGAAATTGGATCAATACGAACACATATGGCGTATGAATCACATGCATCGAATTCTTGTGCTAATTGAGATATTCTTTATGTTTTTAACATGTAGTAGATATAAATTGCAAAACGTGGTACAGAAATCGCATGCTTGAATAAGTTTTTAATCATATGAACCCTATGTGAGCTTTTGAGCTATCTGTTCTTTATTCCTTGAGTGATCTGATCAATCCATATCATTTCGTAGTTTATAGCTTTATATATGCCTCATTTGACTGCTTGCCATAGATTTTAATGAACTAGAGAATACTAGAACTTACTCATGTCAATTTGCAAAGCTTTTAAGTTGATACATACTTTGATTTCGGAAATGATTAAAGGCATTTAAGATTTTCCACCACATTGCCATATATCCATGTATCCCAATTGTACGCACAAGTTGCGACACCCCTAGATAAACCAATTGAGCCCATGTTAAGCTTTTCTTTCATCACCATATATACCTAAACACTTACCCTAGTATAGAATATCCTTACCTTTGTTCCGGAAACTTGGTGAGAATTTTTCGAAACTAGCACATAAGATGGTGGTTCGGTAGGAAAGATTGGAAGAGTTAATGTGAGTAAGGGGAAAGACTTGTCCAAATAGCTAAAAAAAAAAGTATGTGATTGCCAAAAAGAAAAGAAAAAAAAATATATTCGAGAGAATGAAAAGAAAAAATTATTATCTCTCATGGCAATATGTTGTGTTCTAAAATAGAAACCAATTGGATTAACGTCCCCCTTATTTGCGGATTTGGAGTTTACGATAAATTGAAGGCCTAAAAATAGAACAAAATATGGCCTTTGTCCTGTCCGAAAAGCTCAAAGGGTAGATTAGCTTGAAGTATACATGATAACATACAAATGGAGATGGAGGACTAATATGGTGCTAGACTAAGTCGTTGGAACGTTTTTATCACCACATATCTAAATTTCGAATGCCTTAGCCTTAACCCCATTACAACCTCACTAAAAGTCCTTTATGATCCTTAAAATGAGTAGCTTTCAATTAGTAGAGTAAGTTGCATGAGTAAGCTTATGGTTTTGGTTCATTTGTGCAAGTAATCAAACTTTATTCATGTGGTTTTCATTTCAATTCATATACACTTTAAGTGAACCATTTTCATGAGTGAAAAATATGATGAGTGCATCCTTGTGAGTTGATTAAACCTTTATTCAAAGCATGCACAGCTATAACATAACCATTGTTTTCTCTATGTCTTACTTGTTCATTACATAATTATATCGCAATTATCTCTTGAATTCGTCGAGCATACAAGTTGAATTTCATGTGAGCCATCGCCATATACTTATGAAAATTCTGAGACAAATTTTAGCTAAGGGCTTAGTTGTTCTTTCTTTTGTTTTAAATTCTTAGAGAGTCTTAGTTTAACTTAGTGTTTGCTAAGGGACTAGCAAAGTCTAAGTGTGGGGGAATTTGATATACGCATTTTATGCTCGTTTCTTAACGCATTTCCCTTTACGTTTAGCTATGTTATTATCTTAGTTTTATGTTTTCCTTATTTAAATTGTTATTTTGAAGTTCATTACGGTGGAGATTAATATCGACGCAATTCGGAGGAATTTCGGCGATTTTGCGATTTTTGCGATTTTGGACCTCCGAAAATGGGCCGGGCCACAAAGCAAATTGTGGGCCGAATTCTCAACTCTTGTTTCGGCCCATTATCAAGCCCAAACCCAAACAATTCGGCAAGGAAGCCTTTTGGTGAAAAGGAAAAGTCTTGTTTTGAAAGGGCAAGTCAACATTATCAAGCTAATGATCACAAATGGTGACTACACATGGTGATTCATGCTTAGGGTTCCCAAATGGTGACTACACAAGGTGACTAAGGCTTGCATTAATTGAAAAGATGACTTGCCATGGTGACTACACATGGTGATTCATGCTTAGGGTTCACAAATGGTGACTAAGTGTGTGACTAAGGGTGTGACTTGCCTTAATGATCATTACATGCATTAAATGGAGGGAGGAAAGGTGGAAGAGAGAAGGCAAGCATTCCTTGCCTATAAAAGGGGAGGAGGCCGAACCATTCAAGGATCATCACCCATTTTACAAGCCAAAGCTCTACACAAATACTCCTCCACCATAAACACTTGAGATTCTCACACAAAGCCGAAGCAACATCCTCCTCCATTCCAAAGCCGAAGCAAGCAAGGTGCCTCCATCCTTCCAAGCCGAAGCAAAGCCTCCTCCATCCAACACAATACGCTAAGTCCCTTGTGAAGGAAGTCCATCTCCACCGTAGTTCATCAAGCACTCAAGACAAAAAGTGTAACCATGATCTTCACTTTCATTTCTTTAGCTTTGTATGTGAATCTTTTGATGTATTGGAATAACAAGTTTAGAAAGTTTAGATTTGTGTATCAAATGAATAACAAGTTTAGATTTGTGTTTCATGTGCCTAAACCGATTTGTAATATGCATGTGTTTGTGATTTATAGCTTTTTATGCATGTTTGATACAATCTTAAAGCTTCGAATGCATGTATTAGAAAATACGCTAAGTCCCTCTCTTTTGCATGTTTCGATGATTGTAAGTTGTTTAGGATGTTTATACGCTAAGTTGCATTCCTACACAATTATCACGCATGTGTATTTAGTTAGAAGTTATGAATTTCGCAAGTTACAAAAAGGTTTGATGCATGAAAAGGGTAGGTTAATAAGATGAGTTGATCACATGTAATTAGTAGTGTAACTTCTTATTTTTAGCAAGCATAATTAGACTTTAAGTTTCTTGATTGTTGAAACTTGTCTATGAGTAAAACATGTTAGATGCCTAAGAGTTTTAGTTGTGTTTGCATGTTATGTACTTTAATTTCGTAGATTAAATAACCAACTTCCAATCCCCCCAAATATTTACATTTCCGCATAATAACGAAACCATGCATGCGCCCTTAATTCCCCGGATAAAGAACGATCCCTACTCGCCAATATTATAAATGACAAAAGAAGGGTTTAAATTGCAATGCGCGTAATCGGTGTTTTTAAGGTCTACTTTGTGTTATCGTAAATGCATGTTTTGCGCGTATCAGAGATCTCAAGCAAGATGGTGTTGTCATCCAGTTAGCCGATCGCACACACAAGTATCCGAGGGGATACATAGAAGACGTTCTCGTACAAGTCAACAACTTGATATTCCCAGCCGATTTCTACATAGTTGACATGGAAGAGAGTCCACTGAACACCACGCCATTGCTGCTTGGACGACCTTTCATGCGAACTGCGAGGACGAAGATTGATGTTTTCCAAGGCACTTTCTCTATGGAGATTGATGGAGAAAGAATCGAGTTCAACATCCTGGACGGGATGAAGTTTCCAATGTCGAGCGTAGCTGCCATTTCGACATACGATCCCGTGGATACCTTAGCACAAGGTTACCTCGACACCATCAACGAGGATGAACTCGACATGGCCATTCAACTTGGACATGACGGCCTTCTCGAGGCCTTACTAGAGCTTGAACCTCGAATCCAAGACATGGCCATGGCCCTAAATGCCGCACCACGGAAAGTAAGCTTTTCTCCTCCTATACCAATTACTTTTGGTACTAATAAAATGGTTCCTTCCATTGTAGAAGCTCCCGTTTTAGAACTCAAGCTACTACCGGACCATCTGAAGTATGCATACTTGGGCGAGAATGAAACTTTACCGGTCATTATTTCGTCCGCGCTAGAAAAGGAACAGGAGGAGAAGCTCGTGAGTGTGCTCAAGAGGTACAAACCCGCAATAGGCTGGACACTCGCGGACATCAAGGGAATAAATCCAGCAACCTGTGTGCATAGGATTTTCCTTGAAGAAGGCACCAAGCCTACGCGGGAAGCACAACGTCGGCTCCACCCTCCGATGATGGAGGTGGTAAAAAAGGAGGTAATTAAACTCATGGACTGTGGAGTTATTTACCCTATTTCTGATAGCCGTTGGGTTTCCCCAGTGCAGGTAGTACCCAAGAAATCGGGAATAACCGTCGTCGAGAATCTGGAAAATGAGCTTGTGCCACAACGGACGATCACTGGACACCGAGTGTGCATTGATTACCGGAAGCTCAACGCCGCGACCCGCAAGGATCATTTTCCCTTACCATTCATCGACCAAATGCTGGAAAGATTAGCCGGCCATGCATTTTATTGTTTTCTCGACGGATACTCCGGCTACAACCAAATTAGCATTGCGGAGGAGGATCAAGAAAAGACAACGTTCACGTGCCCGTTCGGAACGTTTGCATATCGCCGCATGCCATTTGGACTGTGTAACGCACCAGGTACATTTCAACGTTGCATGCTCTCAATTTTCTCCGAGTACATTGAAAACATTATTGAAGTATTCATGGACGACTTTAGTGTATTCGGGAATGATTTTGATGCATGCTTAAACAATCTAGAAACTATTTTAAAAAGATGCGTTGAAACGAACTTGGTGCTTAATTGGGAGAAGTGCCATTTCATGGTTACGCAAGGGATAGTGTTAGGTCATATTATCTCTTAAAAAGGGTTAGAAGTAGATAAATCTAAAGTAGATCTTGTGCGTCACTTACCCTCTCCAACTTCGGTTAGAGAGATTCGTTCATTTCTTGGACACGCAGGATTTTATCGTAGGTTTATCAAGGACTTTTCCCACATCTCTCGCCCCTTGTGTAAACTGCTGCAAAAGGAGACCCCGTTCGTCTTTGATGAAGAATGCAACGCTGCCTTCAACAAGTTAAAGGAGCTTCTTACGAGCGCTCCTATTTTGTGCAGCCCTGATTGGTCTCTGCCATTTGAACTCATGTGCGACGCCTCGGATTATGCCGTAGGAGCCGTCTTGGGTCAGCGGAAGGACAAGAAGCCTTGCGTAATCTATTACGCCTCTCGGACGCTTGATGAAGCGCAAAGAAATTATACTACTACCGAGAAGGAGTTTCTTGCTGTGGTTTTTGCATTAGATAAATTTCGATCTTATTTACTTCAAACTAAAGTAACTGTGTTTACCGATCATGCAGCTTTGAAGTATCTAATGCTCAAAAAGGACGCAAAACCACGGCTTATCAGATGGATACTTCTACTCCAAGAATTCAACATAGAAATCAAAGATAAGAAGGGAGTAGAAAACGTCGTCGCTGACCACCTATCACGTTTGATAGGTGACCATGAGCCTATCGAGATCGAAGAAACTTTTCCGGATGAAAAACTCTTCGGAATTGAGGTAACTACTTCGGAAACTCCTTGGTATGCCGATATTGTAAATTACTTAGTTACCGGTGAGTTTCCGTCTACCATGCATAAATTTCAACGTGACAAACTTAAGCATAATGCTAGAACCTTTATCTGGGATGAGCCTTATTTATGGAAACAATGCTCCGATTTAGTAATTAGGAGATGTATCCCGGATAGTGAGTTTAAGCCCATTCTAGACTTTTGTCACAATGAAGCATGTGGGGGACACTTTGGTTCTAGGAGGACAGCCCTTAAAATTTTAGATTGCGGTTTCTTTTGGCCTAGTTTATTTCGCGATGCTCATGCATATTGCGCTACATGTGATAAGTGCCAAAGATTCGGTAATTTAGGGCCTAAAGATCAAATGCCACAGCACTACATATTTAATGTTGAAATTTTTGATGTGTGGGGTATTGATTTTATGGGACCATTTCCTCCCTCCAATGGTTTTACTTATATCTTACTCGCAGTAGATTATGTTTCTAAATGGGTGGAGGCAAAGGCCACCCGTACTAATGATTCGCGAGTTGTTGCAGATTTCCTACGAACTAACATTTTCAGTAGATTTGGAATGCCACGCGTTCTAATCAGCGATGGTGGAAGTCACTTTTGCAACCGCACGGTGGAAGCACTAATGAGGAAGTATGGCGTCAAACACAAGGTTTCCACACCATACCACCCTCAAACCAATGGAATGGCTGAAGTTTCCAACCGTGAGATCAAGAAGATATTGGAGCGAACCGTCCGCCCCAACCGGAAAGATTGGAGTCAATGCTTAGACGATGCATTGTGGGCTTACAGGACTGCCTACAAGACCCCCATTGGTATGTCACCTTTCCGATTAATTTATGGGAAGGCGTGCCATCTTCCGGTTGAATTGGAGCACAAGGCATGGTGGGCCGTGAAGAAATTCAACATCGATCGAGATACCGCAGGCTTGCATCGGAAGCTACAACTATGTGAACTAGAAGAAATCAGAAATGATGCTTTCGACAATGCGTGGATCTACAAAGAGAAGACGAAAAAGATCCACGATCAGATGATTCGCGGGAAGAGTTTTGAACCTGGGCAGAAAGTATTGCTTTTCAATTCAAGACTCAAGCTCTTTCCGGGAAAGCTTCGCTCTCGATGGATGGGGCCATTCGTAGTTTCTCAAGTTCTACCTCATGGAGCAGTTCTCATTCGATCTATCGACAAAGGTAGTGAGTTCAAAGTAAATGGCCATCGCTTGAAGCCCTATTTTGAGGCATTTGCGGAGCACACCGTGGAGGAGATGCAACTCCAAGAACCGGCCATTTCAAAAACAAAATGATGCATCACGTCCAAAGCTAACGACGTAAAACGAGCGCTCATTGGGAGGCAACCCAATAGGGAGACAACAGATTTGTTTTTTTCTCCCCTTTTACTTAATTTAATGGCTTTTGTATTTTAAACTAGAATTTTCGTAGATCCTATACTCCATGTTTAATTCTATACTGTTACTTTACTACATTGAGGGCAATGTAGAGTTTAAGTGTGGGGGAAGGGTTTATAATTTAATTATGTCTAAATTAGTGTTTTTCAGAGTCTTTAGGACGCCCTTAACTAGTCAATGATGAAATTTGATCGATACGGACACATATGGCGTATGAATCACATGCATCGAATTCTTGTGCTAATTGAGATATTCTTTATGTTTTTAACATGTAGTAGATATAAATTGCAAAACGTGGTACAGAAATCGCATGCTTGAATAAGTTTTTAATCATATGAACCCTATGTGAGCTTTTGAGCTATCTGTTCTTTATTCCTTGAGTGATCTGATCAATCCATATCATTTCGTAGTTTATAGCTTTATATATGCCTCATTTGACTGCTTGCCATAGATTTTAATGAACTAGAGAATACTAGAACTTACTCATGTCAATTTGCAAAGCTTTTAAGTTGATACATACTTTGATTTCGGAAATGATTAAAGGCATTTAGGATTTTCCACCACATTGCCATATATCCATGTATCCCAATTGTACGCACAAGTTGCGACACCCCTAGATAAACCAATTGAGCCCACGTTAAGCTTTTCTTTCATCACCATATATACCTAAACACTTACCCTAGTATAGAATATCCTTACCTTTGTTCCGGAAACTTGGTGAGAATTTTTCGAATCTAGCACATAAGATTATGGTTTGGTAGGAAAGATTGAAAGAGTTAATGTGAGTAAGGGGAAAGACTTGTCCAAATAGCTAAAAAAGTTGTGATTGCCAAAAAGAAAAGAAAAAAAAAATTAATTATATTTGAGAGAATGAAAAGAAAAAAAAAAAAATTATTATCTCTCATGGCAATATGTTGTGTTCTAAGAATAACCATTTGGATTAACGTCCCCCTTATTTACGGATTTGGAGTTTACGATAAATTGAAGGCCCAAAAATAGAACAAAATATGGCCTTTGTCCTGTCCGAAAAGCTCAAAGGGTAGATTAGCTTGAAGTATACATGGTAACATACAAATGGAGATGGAGGACTAATATGGTGCTAGACTAAGTCGTTGGAACGTTTTTATCACCACATATCTAAATTTCGAATGCCTTAGCCTTAACCCCATTACAACCTCACTAAAAGTCCTTTATGATCCTTAAAATGAGTAGCTTTCAATTAGTAGAGTAAGTTGCATGAGTAAGCTTATGGTTTTGGTTCATTTGTGCAAGTAATCAAACTTTATTCATGTGGTTTTCATTTCAATTCATATACACTTTAAGTGAACCATTTTCATGAGTGAAAAATATGATGAGTGCATCCTTGTGAGTTGATTAAACCTTTATTCAAAGCATGCACAGCTATAACATAACCATTGTTTTCTCTATGTCTTACTTGTTCATTACATAAATTATATCGCAATTATCTCTTGAATTCATTGAGCATACAAATTGAAATTCATGTGAGCCATCGCCATATACTTATGAAAATTCTGAGACAAATTTTAGCTAAGGGCTTAGTTGTGTTCTTTCTTTTAAATTTTTAGAGTGTCTTAGTTTAACTTAGTGTTTGCTAAGGGACTAGCAAAGTCTAAGTGTGGGGGAATTTGATATACGCATTTTATGCTCGTTTCTTAACGCATTTCCCTTTACGTTTAGCTATGTTATTATCTTAGTTTTATGTTTTCCTTATTTAAATTGTTATTTTGAAGTTTATTACGGTGGAGATTAATATCGACGCAATTCGGAGGAATTTCGGCGATTTTGCGATTTTTGCGATTTTGGACCTCCGAAAATGGGCCGGGCCACAAAGCAAATTGTGGGCCGAATTCTCAACTCTTGTTTCGGCCCATTATCAAGCCCAAACCCAATCAATTCGGCAAGGATGGCTTTTGGTGAAGAGGAAAAGTCTTGTTTTGAAAGGGCAAGTCAACATTATCAAGCTAATAATCACAAATGGTGACTACACATGGTGATTCATGCTTAGGGTTCCCAAATGGTGACTACACTAGGTGACTCTTGCTTTGCATTAAATGAAAAGATGACTTGCCATGGTGACTTGCCTTAATGATCATTGCATGCATTAAATGGAGGAGGCAAGGTGGAAGAGAGAAGGCATGAATCCCTTGCCTATATAAGGGAGGAGGCAGCCATAAAACAGATCCATCACTCATTTACTAGCCAAAGCTCTACACAAATACTCCTCCACCATTAAACACTTAAGAGTTCTCTTACAAGCCGAAGCAACATCCTCCTCCATTCCAAAGCCGAAGCAAGCAAGGTGCCTCCATCCTTCCAAGCCGAAGCAAAGCCTCCTCCATCCAACACAATACGCTAAGTCCCTTGTGAAGGAAGTCCATCTCCACCGTAGTTCATCAAGCACTCAAGACAAAAAGTGTAACCATGATCTTCACTTTCATTTCTTTAGCTTTGTATGTGAATCTTTTGATGTATTGGAATAACAAGTTTAGAAAGTTTAGATTTGTGTATCAAATGAATAACAAGTTTAGATTTGTGTTTCATGTGCCTAAATCGATTTGTAATATGCATGTGTTTATGATTTATAACTTTTTATGCATGTTTGATACAATCTTAAAGCTTCGAATGCATGTATTAGAAAATACGCTAAGTCCCTCTCTTTTGCATGTTTCGATGATCGTAAGTTGTTTAGGATGTTTATACGCTAAGTTGCATTCCTACACAATTATCACGCATGTGTATTTAGTTAGAAGTTATGAATTTCGCAAGTTACAAAAAGGTTTGATGCATGAAAAGGGTAGGTTAATAATATGAGTTGATCACATGTAATTAGTAGTGTAACTTCTTATTTTTAGCAAGCATAATTAGACTTTAAGTTTCTTGATTGTTGAAACTTGTCTATGAGTAAAACATGTTAGATGCCTATGAGTTTAGTTGTGTTTGCATGTTATGTACTTTAATTTCGTAGATTAAATAACCAACTTCCAATCCCCCCAAACATTTACATTTTCGTTTACTAACGAAACCATGCATGCGCCCTTAATTCCCCGGATAAAGAACGATCCCTACTCGCCAATATTATAAATGACAAAAGAAGGGTTTAAATTGCAATGCGCGTAATCTGTGTTTTTAAGTTAACGTGAATGCATGTTTTGCACGTATCAGAGATTGCCAAAAAGAAAAGAAAAAAAAAATTATATTTGAGAGAATGAAAAGAAAAAAAAATTATTATTATCTCTCATGGCAATATGTTGTGTTCTAAAGTAGAAACCAATTGGATTAACGTCCCCCTTATTTGCGGATTTGGAGATTACGGCAAATTGAAGGCCCAAAAATAGAACAAATATGGCCTTTGTCCTGTCCGAAAAACTCAAAGGGTAGTTTTAGATTAAAGTATACATGGTAACATTCGAGTGGAGATAGAGGACGAATTTGGTGCTAGACTAAGTCGTTGGAACGTTTTTATCACCACATATCTAAATTTCGAATGCCTTAGCCTTAACCCCATTACAACCTCACTAAAAGTCCTTTATGATCCTTAAAATGAGTAGCTTTCAATTAGTAGAGTAAGTTGCATGAGTAAGCTTATGGTTTTGGTTCATTTGTGCAAGTAATTAACTCCATTCATGAGGTTTTCGTTTATTCATGAGAGAAAACTATGATGAGTGCATCCTTGTGAGTTGATTAAACCTTTATTCAAAGCATGCACAGCTATAAACATAACCACTGTTTTCTCTATGTCTTACTTGTTCATTACATAATTATATCACAATTATCTCTTGAATTCTTTGAGCATACAAGTTGAAGATATTTAATTTGTTATTTTGAAGATATTTAATTTCTCTATGTCTTAGTTTTTATGTTTTCCTTATTTAATTTGTTATTTTGAAGATATTTACGGTGGAGATTAATAACGACGCAATTCGGAGGAATTTCGGCGATTTTGCGATTTTTGCGATTTTGGACCTCCGAAAATGGGCCGGCCCAAAAAGCAAATTATGGGCCGATTTCTCAAATCTTGTTTCGGCCCATTATCAAGCCCAAACCCATTCATTTCGGCATGGAAGCCTTTTGGTGAAGTTGAAATGTGATGACCCGGACCAGAATCAGCAGTATGATCAGATTGTATATATGAGTTATTGCGTAGCCGCAGATTGACGACAGGGTTTGGATCGCCAGGGATTCTTAATGACTTAATTATTGGCCGAGAATTGGAGCTGGGTCTCTTCTCGAGAGTCGTTTTACATGTGATTACGAGTTCGTGGGCGGTTCCGAATCGTTATTTGGAGTTACGAGGAATTAGTTGAAAATTTTGCCGTTTGTTGATTATTTAGTTGATTTAATGTGTGTTGCTTTGAAGGGTTGACTTTTTATCACAGAGTACAGTCTCAGTTACGTTGTTGTATCGATACACCTTGCCTCGTCGGCTGATCCCCGACGGAGGGCCGCCTGGAGGGGCGTTTCCCCAACCAGACCGGTGAGGGGCTTATTCCCCGGAACCGAGGCCATTTCTGGCTTAGAATCACGTGGAAGTCAGAGAGACTCCGTGGTTCAGACTGTACTAGCACGGAGGAGTCCATGAGTGACCCCGTGGGATTTTACTTGCATGCTCAGTACACTGGAGGAGTATGAGTTTTACCTCGTGTACTTGTTATTTTATTTACCTGGACTCGCATATGTTGTTTTAAACATATATATATAACTGGTGAAAGACATTTATTTTCGTCCACTCACTCTAACGGTTTTCATGTCTTTCCCCTGGGCTTTTCGGTTTCCGTGCCCAGTTTGCAGTTCAGGCTCTGGTATCGCACGTCATGGTCGGAGGCATAGTGCTCGAGCTACTTTGTTTCATCCAGTAGGTTTATTGTTCTACCTACTGTGGTATGCGTATATGATTATGTATTAGATGTCGCTCTGAGCTTCCTATTGAATACGTTATACGATTTTACAGTGGATTTCAGTAAAGTGTATATATATTTACTACTTTACTTTACTGTTGATATATTGAGAAATCCGGATGGGATTGGCGCCCACGGTTTGTTTTTTTGTGGCATAGGATGAAGTGTATTTTCCGCGTGCAGGTAATGGTAATTCCACGCTAGTAACGAAACTCTGCCCAAATTTCGAAAAGTTTTTGTTGGTTCGTGTTTTCGAAGGGGTTTGATTCCGATTTAGGAAGCTAAATCGGGGTTGGGTCCTTTCAGCTTGGTATCAGAGCATTAGGTTATAGGTTTTGTAGACTTCTGTAGTCGTGTTTACTAAGGATATTTGAGAATGTACAGCATGTCTGGAATGGTGACCCGACCGGCCGGCGGATAATCATCAATATTCCGGGTGTTGTATACTTTCAAATATTTGAAGTTCCATGATTACGTTCCACTTGTTGTGAACGAGATTGTATTCATTAGGATGCCTCCTGACGTGCTTTCCGTGTCGTTTCGGTTGTGGATCCTGTTGAGGATCAATCGACGCGCGATTTGCCAGTGAACTGCAGATTTGGATGGGTATTCTGAGTTCAGAGATTTGTGTGGCACGGTTTGCCTGAGTCAGATCAGTGTATTTTGTGGGCTGTTATTGTGTGAGTACCGGTTGCGACTCCATGGCCTACATTCAGAGTGATGCTTACACGGTAATGGTTTTATCAGGCTATCCAGCGATCGAATGTGGAGTGTTTACCCACCTGAGGCAGAGATGCATTATCCACATATTTGTTCCGGTTGCACGTGTTACGCGGCTTCAGAGGAAGCAGTGCACGAGATTCGAGATGAGTTTGAACCTGAGCATCAGAGAGAGTCTGACTGTTCTGCCTCGAGATTGCCGTGATGAGCTTAGTGTGTTGCACTCAGCGGCGAGGTTATTGTGAAGAAAAGATGTACACAGTTTTCGATGTGACGGTTTGGGGAAAGTGGATTCAGCAGTGAGATTTGATGAGGTTGAGTTCCGACATTTCGGGATCAGTGATTTCATCAGGCTGTGGCCTTATCGATTGTGTTGAGGGTCATCAGATCAAGAAGAGAATCCGTTTGATGATGGCGGAGATCACAGAGTAGTGGATTTGCTCCTGTGGCATGAGTTTGGGCGATCGTTGGTGATCCTTTCACGCAGCAGATGTCGCTGTGACTGGTGTTCGTGGTAAACTTTCAGTTGCTGTTTCGGTGGCCAGGAGGGTCACATTACGAGGGAGTGCCCTCAGCCAGTTGTGTTAGCGGTTCGGTAGCTCAGAGTTTACGAGGAGATCCTCATGTTGTTCCTGAAGTCTGATCAATGTATCCTTTTGATGATTTATTCAGCAAGTCGCAATTGATGTGGGCGGCTAGTTGGGCATGTTGGAGTTTGTGCCATGACCTTGTTTGAGGACAGACTTTTCTCCGAGGTTGCTGTTGCTTGATATCCATGGCGATTGTACCTGTATCTCCACTTCCGAGGTTTTGGAGAGTATTGTATCCATTCGGAGGTTGCGAGATCCTTGCTGGAGGATATGGCTTAGCTGCGGATCTGTTACAGCTTGATATCGTGGTTTTGGTGTGTTTGTGAGTATGAACTTACTGACGATGCATTTTGGTTGTGTTTGTGTACCTCGAGATGGAGGTTGTGTTTCGACGACCAAATTTTCCCGAGATGCTGTTTCGCGGTGATGGTCGAGCGGATAGTGGTAGAGACGAGTTGTGTTGTTTGCTTAGCTCATGTTGTGGATACTACGGTTGCTGTGCCCAACATTGGCGACATTGAGATGGTTTCCGAGTTTCCAGGCGTGCTTTGGAGGAGTTACCAGGTGTTCCTCCAGTTCGGGAGATCGAATACATTGTTGAGCTTGTACTGAGCGCTGGACTCATTTTACCGACATCTTGTCGTTCGGAGCCAGCGGAGCTGATGGAGCTACAGTTTTGACTCCAGGAGTTGCTGGAGGAGATTTCAAGAGATTTCATGTGACCCCGCGTATTTGCGTGGTGGTGCGTTGACTACCGGAAGCTTGATTTACTTCAGAGGAGAGTGAGTATCCTCCGCTTCCGATTGACGAGTGGTTTGATCAATTCGCGAGAGCTTCAGTCCTTTCGAAGATTGATTTTTTGTTTTGGATACCATCAGTTGAGGATCGATGAGTCAGATGTGTCTATGTTGGCTTTCGGATCTTGGTGCGGACATCATGAGTTTTTGGTCACGCTGTTGGGTTGACCAATGCCCCGTAGATCGTGTGGATTTGATGGACCATGTGTTCAGACAGTTTTTGGACGAGTTGCGGTCATGTTCGTGGCAACGTCCTGATGTACTCCGATAGTGTGGACCAGTACCTGGAGCAGTTGCGAACGGTTTTGTGGACTTCGCGAGACGATTAGCTGTTTGTGAAGTTCAGCCAGTGTGAGTTTTGGCCGATTAGCGTAACGATTTTGAGCTGTGTGATGCTAGCCGAGGGAGTTGGCGTGGATCCTGACCAGTTAGAAGCCGTATTGATTTGGGGTTGACCTACCACTGTACCAGAGATCCGGTGTCTCTCTTGGGTTTGGCAGGCTGTTACCGACGGCTTGTGCAGGATTTTCCCGGATTGTCACTCTACTTCCCGGACTGACGAAGAAGGCGCCAAGTTCGAGTGGTTCGATGCATGCTAGGAGAGTTGCTTACTCCTGCAGGTTGGTGACCGTTACTGCGGTTTTGACCTTACCTGACGATCGCGACGAGTTCGTGGAATATGGCGATGCATCGAGATTTGGATATGGTTGTGTGTTGATGCTGTGTAGCAGAGTGGTGACTCATGGTTCCAGGCAGTGGAACTTTGTGTAGTTGTTTATCCTGTGTATGATTTGGATGTAGCTGTCCTTATGTTAGCATCAGAGAGTTCGAGACACCACAGCTATGGCGTGCAGCGCAGTGTAGGATGTACACTGATCACTTGAGTTTCATCCACTTGCATTTTCGGCCAGATTTGGGCTTGAGACTGTGTAAATGGATGGGGTCGACTCACGACTATGGCTGCACCTTTGAACTTGTTCGGGAAAGGCTAGAGGTTGTACTTTGACCATCCGTCTAGGATGATGTTGCTGATGCATTCAGTCGAAAATCAGGAGCTTCAGTGTTTCATGTGTGTATGTGGCTCGAGTTTCCATGTTAGCCGAGTTGTGGGCTACGAGAGCGGTGTTTGAGTGTGGTGATGTTGAGACTCGTGATTTTGCGCGTGTTTGGCGCTAGTGGTACGGAGTTGTGTCAGATACTTCGAGTTTATCACTCGTGACGCAACATGAAGAACAATATAGCAGCTTGTGCGGGCGCAGCTTGTGTGTGTTGATGCCACATTCGTCGACTGGCGATGGCTAGGAGGCAGAGACGTGCCGCGATGTATCAGCCATTCTGAGAATTCCGGTTAGTTGTGGCATCTGTTGCTGTGATCTTGTGTGTGTGCTTGTATGCACTTTGGTTTGTGGTACCAGTTGTTTGGCCATTGTGGACCATTTGATGAACTCGGTACATTTCCTTGTACTTTCGGGTAAGGATTTCAGTGGCAGACTGGCATAGCTGTGTTTGACGGAGAATAGCCATCTACGTGGTGTATCTGCGTTCCGGTTCGCTGATCGAGACAATCAGCTATGACAAAGTGTTGACGAGCTTTGCAGCGAGCATTGGGGACCAGATTACGAGTTAGTACCGGTCCTTGTCCTCAGATTGGCGAGTGATCTTCAAGGACTATTCAGGCCTTGGAGGGCATGTTGTGGATCTCGGTATTGCAGTTCCGAAGGGTTCGGGACCAGCAGTTTTACTTGTTCGAGTTTGCTTGCTGTACGAGTTTGTGGACCACTATGGTTCTGATTTTTCCGTGATGTCGTTTTGAGGGATGTAGTTGTACTCCACTATGCTGGAGCGAGTTGGTTTGAGTTATGTTGATGTGTACAGTTTGAATTGAGATTTGCTATGTTATTTTGATCCGTGTGTGGCCATATGCGAGTTTGTGTTATGCCGTGTGGTTCGGCATCGCCTATAGTGTTGGCTTTTATGTGAGTTGTGTTCCGTGTGGCGGAACTGTGTTTCAGGTTTGTTATGTGTTGTGTACCCTATATGTTCCTTATGTAGGAACACTTGGCGATTATGTGAGCCAGTTCAGATTTGTGATTTGAGGGTACAGGGATTCCAGCACGGAATTATCTCCTATTGTGGAGTTTGTGATCAGAGTTGTTCAGTTAAGATTGCCGTTGGTGAGTTGAGCAGTATGCAAAGGCAGTGCTCCTACATTGTAGTCGGCAGACTTGGAAATTTCGAGGTCGAAATTTTTCTAAGGGGGGTGGATTTGTGACGACCCGGACCAGAATCAGCAGTATGATCAGTTGTATATATGAGTTATTGCGTAGCCGCAGATTGACGACAGGGTTTGGACCGCCACAGATTCTTAACGACTTAATTATTGGCCGAGAATTGGAGGTGGGTCTCTTCTCGAGAGTCGTTTTACATGTGATTACGAGTTCGTGGGCGGTTCCGAATCGTTATTTGGAGTTACGAGGAATTAGTTGAAAATTTTGCCGTTTGTTGATTATTTAGTCGATTTAATGTGTGTTGCTTTGAAGGGTTGACTTTTTATCCATTTGGCCGATGTGTTTGACTTCGGGTGATTGTTGAAGAGTATGTCGAGACGTGTTCTTGGCCGCGAGAATTATCGGAATCGGAATTACGACGAGAAAGTTACGGATATTTTAAGTTTGTCGCAAATTAATTGGGAAAGTTTCCTTATTTGGTAAGTCTATAAATAGCAGGTTGCCATAAGAGGAAAGTCAACATCTCTCATTTATAACTTTGACCGAGCTGAAACGGAGACTTGCGACGCCGTACGGCTCGCCGGCGGCAAGGGAGGTTCCGGCCACCCCACGGCGTGGGGGTGGTCTTGTTCTTTTTGTCTCGAGGTCCCGAGCTCACCCCCGGCCTCATTTTCCGGCATGGGCCACGGTGGAAGAAGAACTTCCGGCGAGAAAATGGAGGAAAACTTTGTAATTCGGGTTTGGTGATTCGGACCGAATTGAGCTGGAATTTTGGGTGGGCTTTGTAGCTCTCATCACTAGCAAGCTACCATGTAAGTTTGGAATCCTAATTTTGATTGTGGAAGGAGAATTTTGGATTTGAAATTTGTGTGTACATTCGGTTTTACATGAAATTGACCTAGTTAGAGTGAGAATTGGTCTTTGTTGTAGTTGACAAAGTTGCTCAGTGGGTGGTTTTACATGGAATAGGGGTTGCTCCGCCTTGAAATTCTTCGGTCGGCGGTGGCGCCGCCGTGGGCGGCGGTCAACGGTCAGAGTTGACTTTTTGACTTTCGGCAAGTCACATGTCATTTGACTCGAAATCGCGCCCCGATCGCAGTGGGGAGGTTCGTTTTTCGAGTTGAGCGTCCGAACGTAAAGCGAGGTATTGAAGTGGTATATACGGATTTTCGACGATTCGTCGACTTTGAATTATCTGTTTCCGAGAACGGTGGTTTCTCGTGGTTTGATTTGTATTATCGGATTATGATTTTGAATATGGGACATTGTGAATATTCAGGGGTTCGTGATCGTTGTTTTGGCGAGGGACTTTCCGCCGGATCACGGGTTAACGCGATACGCGTTACTGATACGCGCAAAACATGCATTTAACGTTAACACAAAGTAGACCCTAAAAACACAGATTACGCGCATTGCAATTTAAACCCTTCTTTTGTCATTTATAATATTGGCGAGTAGGGATCGTTCTTTATCCGGGGAATTAAGGGCGCATGCATGGTTTCGTTAATAAGCGGAAATGTAAATGTTTGGGGGGATTGGAAGTTGGTTGTTTAATCTACGAAATTAAAGTACAAAAACATGCAAACACAACTAAAACTCTTAGGCATCTAACATGTTTTACTCATAGACAAGTTTCAACAATCAAGAAACTTAAAGTCTAATTATGCTTGCTAAAAATAAGAAGTTACACTACTAATTACATGTGATCATCTCATCTTATTAACCTACCCTTTTCATGCATCAAACCTTTTTGTAAGTTACGAAATTCATAACTTCTAACTAAATACACATGCTTAATAATTGAGTAGGAATGCAACTTAGCGTATAAACATCCTAAACAACTTACGATCATCGAAACATGCGAAAGAGAGGGACTTAGCGTATTTTCTAACACATGCATTCGAAGCTTTAAGATTGTATCAAACATGCATAAAAAGCTAGAAATCATAAACACATGCATATTACAAATCGGTTTAAACACATAAAACACAAATCTAAACTTGTTCTTCATTTGATACACAAATCTAAACTTGTTATTCCAATACATCAAAAGATTCAAATACAAAGCTAAAGAAATGAAAGTGAAGATCATGGTTACACTTTTTGTCTTGAGTGCTTGATGAACTACGGTGGAGATGGCTTTCCTTCACAAGGGACTTAGCGTATTGTGAGGGATGGAGGATGATAGCTTCGGCTTGGAGGAGGAGATGGATGCTTCGGTTTGGAATGGAGGAGGAGATGCTTCGGCTTGGAATGGAGGAGATGGATGCTTCGGCTTTGTGTGAACCTTCAAGTGTTTAATGGTGGAGGAGTATTTGTGTAGAGCTTTGGCTTAGTAAAATGAGTGATGTCTTGAATGGTTCAGCCTCCCTTGGTATTTATAGGCAAGGATGTTTGCCTTCTCTCTTCCACCTTGCCTCCTTCCATTAAATGCAAGCAATGATCAATATGGCAAGTCACCATGCAAGTCACCATGTGTGATCATCATTTACAAGCCCAAAGCAAGAGTCACCATGGCAAGTCATCTTTTCATTTAATGCAAGCAAGAGTCACCAAGGTGAGTCACCTTTTGTGATGATCATTTATTAACCCTAAGCAAGAGTCACCATTTGTGATGATTAGCTTGATAAGCTTGACTTTTCAACTTCCCCAAAGGGCATCCTTGCCGAAATGAATGAGTTTGGGCTGGTTAATGGGCCGAAATAAACTTTGAGAAATCGGCCCATAATTTGCTTTTTGGGCCGGCCCATTTTCGGAGGTCCAAAATCGCAAAAATCGCAAAATCGCCGAAATTCCTCCGAATTGCGTCGTTATTAATCTCCACCGTAAATATCTTCAAAATAACAAATTAAATAAGGAAAACATAAAAACTAAGATAATAACATTGCTAAACGTAAAGGAAATGCGTTAAGAAACGAGCATAAAATGCGTATATCAAATTCCCCCACACTTAGACTTTGCTAGTCCCTTAGCAAACACTAAGTTTAAACTAAGACTCTCTAAGAATTTAAAACAAAAGATAGAACACAACTAAGCCCTTAGCTAAAATTTGTCTCAGAATTTTCATAAGTATATGGCGATGTCTCACATGATTTTCAACTTGTATGCTCAACGAATTCAAGAGATAATTGCGATATAATTTATGTAATGAGCAAGTAAGACATAGAGAAAACGATGGTTATGTTATAGCTGTGCATGCTTTGAATAAAGGTTTAATCAACTCACAAGGATGCACTCATCATATTTTTCACTCATGAAAATGGTTCACTTAAAGTGTATATGAATTGAAATGAAAACCACATGAATAAAGTTTGATTACTTGCACAAATGATCCAAAACCATAAGCTTACTCATGCAACTTACTCTACTAATTGAAAGCTACTCATTTTAAGGATCATAAAGGACTTTTAGTGAGGTTGTAATGGGGTTAAGGCTAAGGCATTCCAAATTTAGATATGTGGTGATAAAATTGTTCTAATGACTTAGTCTAGCACCATATTAGTCCTCCATCTCCATTTGTATGTTACCATGTATACTTCAATCTAAGCTACCCTTTTAGCTTTTCGGACAGGACAAAGGCCATATTTTGTTCTATTTTTAGGCCTTCAATTTATCGTAAACTCCAAATCCGTAAATAAGGGGGACGTTAATCCAAATGGTTATTCTTAGAACACAACATATTGCCATGAGAGATAATAATTTTTTTTTTCTTTTCATTCTCTCAAATATAATTTTTTTTCTTTTCTTTTTGGCAATCACAAACTTTTTTAGCTATTTGGACAAGTCTTTCCCCTTACTCACATTAACTCTTTCAATCTTTCCTACCAACCCATAATCTTATGTGCTAGTTTCGAAAAATTCTCACCAAGTTTCCGGAACAAGGGTAAGGATATTCTATACTAGGGTAAGTGTTTAGGTATATATGGTGATGAAAGAAAAGCTTAACGTGGGCTCAATTGGTTTATCTAGGGGTGTCGCAACTTGTGCGTACAAATGGGATACATGGATATATGGCAATGTGGTGGAAAATCCTAAATGCCTTTAATCATTTCCGAAATCAAAGTATGTATCAACTTAAAAGCTTTGCAAATTGACATGAGTAAGTTCTAGCATTCTCTAATTCATTAAAATCTATGGCAAGCAATCAAATGAGGCATATATAAGCTAGTAGCTACGAAATGGATTTACATTCACTCGAATAAAGAACAGATAGCTCAAAAGCTCACATAGGGTTCATATGATTAAAAACTTATTCAAGCATGCGATTTCTGTACCATGTTTTGCAATCCATATCTACTACATGTTAAAAACATATAGAATATCTCAATTAGCACAAGAATTCGATGCATGTGATTCATACGCCATATGTGTTCGTGTTGATCTAATTTCATCATCGACTAGTTAAGGGCGTCCTAAAGACTCTGAAAAACACTAATTTAGACACAATTAAATTGTAAACCCTTCCCCCACACTTAAACTCTACATTGCCCTCAATGTACTAAAGTAAAAGTATAGAATTAAACATGGAGTATAGGATCTACGAAAATTCTAATTTAAAATGCAAAAGCCATTAAATTAAGTAAAAGGGGAGAAGAAAACAAATCTGTTGTCTCCCTATTGGGTTGCCTCCCAACAAGCGCTTGTTTTACGTCGTTAGCTTTGGACGTGATGCATCATTTTGTTTTTGAAATGGCCGGTTCTTGGAGTTGCATCTCCTCCACGGTGTGCTCCGCAAATGCCTCAAAATATGGCTTCAAGCGATGGCCATTTACTTTGAACTCACTACCTTTGTCGATAGATCGAATGAGAACTGCTCCATGAGGTAGAACTTGAGAAACTATGAATGGCCCCATCCATCGAGAGCGAAGCTTTCCCGGAAAGAGCTTAAGTCTTGAATTGAAAAGCAATACTTTCTGCCCAGGTTCAAAACTCTTCCCGCGAATCATCTGATCGTGGATCTTTTTCGTCTTCTCTTTGTAAATCCACGCATTGTCGAAAGCATCATTTCTGATTTCTTCTAGTTCACATAGTTGTAGCTTCCGATGCAAGCCTGCGGCATCTCGATCGATGTTGAATTTCTTCACAGCCCACCATGCCTTGTGCTCCAATTCAACCGGAAGATGGCACGTCTTCCCATAAATTAATCGGAAAGGTGACATACCAATGGGGGTCTTGTAGGCAGTCCTGTAAGCCCACAATGCATCGTCTAAGCATTGACTCCAATCTTTCCGGTTTGGGCGGACGGTTCGCTCCAAAATCTTCTTGATTTCACGGTTGGAAACTTCAGCCATTCCATTGGTTTGAGGGTGGTATGGTGTGGAAACCTTGTGTTTTACGCCATACTTCCTCATTAGTGCTTCCACCGTGCGGTTGCAAAAGTGACTTCCTCCATCGCTGATTAGAACGCGTGGCATTCCAAATCTACTGAAAATGTTAGTTCGTAGGAAATCTGCAACAACTCGCGAATCATTAGTACGGGTGGCCTTTGCCTCCACCCATTTAGAAACATAATCTACTGCGAGTAAGATATAAGTAAAACCATTGGAGGGAGGAAATGGTCCCATGAAATCAATACCCCACACATCAAAAATTTCAACATTAAATATGTAGTGCTGTGGCATTTGATCTCTAGGGCCTAAATTACGGAATCTCTGGCACTTATCACATGCAGCACAATATGCATGAGCATCGCGAAATAAACTAGGCCAAAAGAAACCGCAATCTAAAATCTTAAGGGCTGTCCTCCTAGAACCAAAGTGTCCCCCACATGCTTCATTGTGACAAAAGTCTAAAATAGGCTTAAACTCACTATCCGGGATACATCTCCTAATTACTAAATCGGAGCATTGTTTCCATAAATAAGGCTCATCCCAGATAAAGGTTCTAGCATTATGCTTAAGTTTGTCACGTTGAAATTTATGCATGGTAGACGGAAACTCACCGGTAACTAAGTAATTTACGATATCTGCATACCATGGAGTTTCCGAAATAGTTACCTCAATTCCGAAGAGTTTTTCATCCGGAAAAGTTTCTTCAATCTCGACAGGCTCATGGTCACCTATCAAACGCGATAGGTGGTCAGCGACGACGTTTTCTACTCCCTTCTTATCCTTGATTTCGATGTTGAATTCTTGGAGTAGAAGTATCCATCATATAAGCCGTGGTTTTGCATCCTTTTTGAGCATTAGATACTTCAAAGCTGCATGATCGGTAAACACAGTTACTTTAGTTTGAAGTAAATAAGATCGAAATTTATCTAAAGCAAAAACCACGGCAAGAAACTCCTTCTCGGTGGTAGTATAATTTCTTTGCGCTTCATCAAGCGTCCGAGAGGCGTAATAGATTACGCAAGGCTTCTTGTCCTTCCGCTGACCCAAGACGGCTCCTACGGCATAATCCGAGGCGTCGCACATGAGTTCAAATGGCAGAGACCAATCAGGGCTGCATAAAATAGGAGCGCTCGTGAGAAGCTCCTTCAACTTGTTGAAGGCAGCGTTGCATTCTTCATCAAAGATGAACGGGGTCTCCTTTTGCAGCAGTTTACACAAAGGGCGCGAGATGTGGGAAAAGTCTTTGATAAACCTACGATAAAATCCTGCGTGTCCAAGAAATGAACGAATCTCTCTAACCGAAGTTGGAGAGGGTAAGTGACGCACAAGATCTACTTTAGATTTATCAACTTCTAACCCTTTTTCGGAAATAATATGACCTAACACTATCCCTTGCGTAACCATGAAATGGCACTTCTCCCAATTAAGCACCAAGTTCGTTTCAACGCATCTTTTTAAAATAGTTTCTAAATTGTTTAAACATGCATCAAAATCACTCCCAAATACACTAAAGTCGTCCATGAATACTTCAATAATTTTTTCAATGTACTCGGAGAAAATTGAGAGCATGCAACGTTGAAATGTACCTGGTGCATTGCACAGTCCAAATGGCATGCGGCGATAGGCAAACGTTCCGAAAGGGCACGTGAACGTTGTCTTTTCTTGATCCTCCTCCGCAATGCTAATTTGGTTGTAGCCGGAGTATCCGTCGAGAAAAAAATAAAATGCATGGCCGGCTAATCTTTCCAGCATTTGGTCGATGAATGGTAAGGGAAAATGATCCTTGCGGGTTGCGGCGTTGAGCTTCCGGTAATCAATGCACACTCGGTGTCCAGTGATCGTCCGTTGTGGCACAAGTTCATTTTCCAGATTCTCGACGACGGTTATTCCCGATTTCTTGGGTACTAACTGCACTGGGGAAACCCAACGGCTATCAGAAATAGGGTAAATAACTCCACAGTCCATGAGTTTAATTACCTCCTTTTTTACCACCTCCATCATCGGAGGGTGGAGCTGACGTTGTGCTTCCCGCGTAGGCTTGGTGCCTTCTTCAAGGAAAATCCTATGCACGCAGGTTGCTGGATTTATTCCCTTGATGTCCGCAAGTGTCCAGCCTATTGCGGGCTTGTACCGTTTGAGCACACTCACGAGCTTCTCCTCCTGCTCCTCTTCTAGCGCGGACGAAATAATGACCGGTAAGGTTTCATTCTCGCCCAAGTACGCATACTTCAGATGGTCCGGTAGTAGCTTGAGTTCTAAAACTGGAGCTTCTACGATGGAAGGAACCATTTTATTAGTACCAAAAGTAATTGGTAAAGGAGGAGAAAAGCTTACTTTTCGTGGTGCCGCATTTAGGGCCATGGCCATGTCTTGAATACGAGGTTCAAGCTCTAGTAAGGCTTTGAGAAGGCCGTCATGCCCAAGTTGAATGGCCATGTCGAGTTCATCCTCATTGATGGTGTCGAGGTAGCCTTGTGCTAAGGTATCCACGGGATCGTATGTCGAAATGGCAGCTACGCTCGACATTGGAAACTTCATCCCGTCCAGGATGTTGAACTCGATTCTTTCTCCATCAATCTCCATGGAGAAAGTGCCTTGAAACACATCAATCTTCGTTCTCGCAGTCCGCATGAAAGGTCGCCCAAGCAGTAGTGGCGTGGTGTTTAGTGGACTCTCTTCCATGTCAACTATATAGAAATCGGCTGGGAATATCAAGTTGTTGACTTGCACGAGAACGTCTTCTACGTATCCCCTCGGATACTTGTGGGTGCGATCGGCTAACTGGATGACAACACCATCTTGCCCTCCAAGCTCCATTGATTCGAAAAGATAGTAAGGCATGACGTTGATGGAAGCTCCGAGATCAAGCATCACGTCTTCAAAGTGGGTGTCACCGATTACGCAAGGAACTGCAAAGCTCCCTGGGTCCTTCAGTTTTGGGGGTAGCCGACGCTGCAAAACCGCCGAAACGGTTGCGTTCACCTTCACAACCTCCTTCTCTCGAGTTTGCCTCCTCTGTGTGCATAATTCTTTGAGAAATTTCGCGTATATCGGCACCTGTTTTATGCACTCGATCAAGGGCAAATTCACTTGCACCTTTCGGAAGATGTCCAGGATATCTTCATATTGGGCATCCTTCTTCTTTGATTTTGATAATCTGCTAGGGAAAGGTGCAACAGCAAACGGAGAATTAGTAATAACCGTATTTGAAGGAATATGGTTTTTACCTTTGATTGGGGTAGGTTGTGGAGGTGATTGTGCCTTGGTGACATTAGGCGTCACCTTCTTTTTCTCGGCCTCTTTAATTGCCGGATCGATCTCATCTTCTTCTTCGTTGGTGATGTCCTCAATGGTGACTTCATCAAGATGAGATCGCTTGGTCTTTGGTTCCTCAAGTATCTTCCCACTCCTTGTGACTATAGCATTCACGTTTCTTTGATTAGGAGTGGTTTGAGGTGGAAGCCGACCGGTTTCCTTGATTTGGCCCATGAAATCAACAAGCTGGCCAAGCTGCTTCTTCACTTCGGTGATGTCGCGGCCATGTGAGTCAAGTGTCTCCTTTGTCTTCGATTGTCCGTCGAGGAGAACTTGAGTGGAGGCCGAAAGTTGTGACAACATCTTGTCGTAATCCGGATTGGTGAAGGATTGCGAAGACGAACCCTGCTGCATCGGTGGCCTTGGTTGAAATAGAGGGCGTTGGTAGTTTTGTTGAGGTGCTGGAGGGTTCAAAGTTCCCTCGTTGCTGCTCCATCTAAACCCCGGATGATCACGGTTGACATAGTTGTTGTAATTGTTATACCGTTGTCCTCCCTGATATCCGCCGATGGCGTTAGCGTGCTCCGGCTCGCTTGCTTGTTCCGGCACTTGAGGGCACTGGTCGTTGTGGTGACCTTGTGTTTGACATATGCCACAAACAGGCCGTTGAGTTGCCTTCGCTCTCGTCGTCTCGAGTTCTAAAACCTTCTCTAGCATATGAGCTAGCTTGTCGTACTTTTCGTCCGCGTCGGTTGTAGAACTCGCTTCACCGACTGCTCGTCTGTTGGACATTCCATATTGTGCATCATTATTCGCCCGATTCTCTAGAAGAGCTCTAGCTTCGGTTTCGGTTAAGTCCATGAATGCACCGGTGGCTGCTGCATCCAGCAATTCCCTATCGATCGGCTTGAGACCATCGTAAAAGTAATTCATGAGATTGGTCTCGGAAAATCCATGCGATGGGCAAGTGGCACACAAAACTTTGAATCGGTCGTAGTATTGGCCGAAGGTCTCGTCCGGTTTCTGTTTGATGCCAGTGATTTGCTTTCTCAAGACGGTGATCTTTGAGGCCGGGAAGTACTTCGCTAGGAACATATCCGCAAGTTGCTTCCATGAGGTAATATGGTTCGGCGGTAGTTCCATTAGCCAAGACTCGGCCCTGTCGACTAGGGTGAATGGAAATGCCTTCAGCTTGAAGAGCTCCGTATCAGCATCAGATGGCTTCATGCTGTTACAAACAAATTGGAATTGTTTGAGATGCTTGTTCGGATCTTCATTGGAAAGTCCATGAAAAATGGGTAGTCGGTGGAGGAAGCCACTCTTTAGCTCGATATCCTTCATGTTTTCCTCCGGTTGTGGAAAAGCAATGCTCGAAGGCCCACTGCTCCATTCGGTTGAGCAGGTGCGCTGGCGAAGAGATTGTCCTGCATTGGCCATGTTGACTTGTTGTGCTTCTGCTTCTGAATTGTGGTCGGTTGATGAGGCTAAAGTATGGTCGGTTGATGAATGTGAAGACTCGGAAACTTCCTCGATGATGGGATGATCCAGGATGTCAGTTTGAGCTTTAAGTCTCGCTATTATCTCTGCGATCTCCTCAAACTTTGTTCTAGATGGTCCAGGATCCCGATCGGACATTCATTAGCCTGAGCATCCACCAAAGACCAAGTGTTAGTATCAACAAAGAATTTGAGATGAATATAGGAATACTAACCAAAATCGTAAGACATATTTAGAAAACAAAGCAATAACAAATAGTAAAACTATCAAAGCATACTATAAATACTCACAAATACTTAAAAACTACTAATAACACACAAAAGTTATAATACTTAAGACACTAAATGTAATTTACTAAGTAATGCAAATGATTTAATCAATTTTATGGGCTATGCAAAAGAATGTAATAAACTAAGACACATGTTTTCTGCAAATTAAAACTATATAATGCTAAACCCAAGAATTTAGTTAGAACATATATAAACAAAGTTCAAATACAAGCAAACAATAATTCACATCGAATTTATGCACCACACATTTTTTTTCAATAAAATGCATTAAACAACAATCCTACGTGAAAGATGGAGTGCATGCATAAGAGAAAACGTTAGAACCTGCAGAAAACACACGAGTTACGTGCTAAAAAAAAATGAATGCAAAGAATGACCTCTTCTTCGATCTTATGTCCCTAACTTCACTTAGGTTAGGGTACTCGGTAGTGAAATCCGAGTATCATAAAGCCTAAGAGAGGTTATGCAAGCTAAATAACATTTGTTAGTCCTTTACAGTTTTTAATGCACAAACAAACACAAAAATTTGACTAAGTTTTATTTATTTCCTTTGGCCCCGATGGTACGTGGTGCAGAGGCTCTCGACTGTGCAATGGGTCTCGTTCATCCGAAGATGAAGTCTGATTCCAGGAGGTCTAAGCATGCATAATCCGATATACCATCTATTTAAAGGATTATGTCGTATTTATCAAGTTCGTATTTATCCGTATTCGTATGCACTTATGATTTACAGAGAGTACGCGAATTGATCATTCGGTAAATTTCTTGGACGTGCGGCCCGCGCGAAAATATATACCGACTACAATTCAGCTTAGTTACGTTTAGAAATGGTTAGTAGGAATAGAGATAACGCGAGAGGTAAGGACTAATATTTAGAACAACCCGAGGCTTACTCGTAAGAGTATATACTCCAATGTTGTTCCTAGAGACACCCCGAGGCTAACCAGTTACGGTATATACTCCAATGGTGTTCTATTGCTTAGATCCGAAACCCGGCACCAATCATAAACCCATTCACCATATCCAACAATCAGCCAAATTTGTGAGATAGTATATAATCTCAAGTTCTTAGTAAACTCCGCCCACAACCTCGTGCCCATAACTTCACTTAGGTTATGGCGTGTGGTGATGAAATCCACACATCACGAGGGGTTAAGGAGATAAACCAGAAAAAGAGGCACCACCTATTCCAAAGAACGAAACCTTATAACCAATACTCGTGCTCAATGTAAATCAATTTAAGTACGTCTACGTTTTGATTGCGCCTATGATTTAAAAGGAATACACGACTTAGTTATTGAATAAATCTCTTGTCCGTGCGGCCCGCGCGAAAATGTATACCAACTATCGTTAATCCTCGTAATTGTTGGAAATGACCAGTTGGGATAGATGTAACGCGAGAGGTGAGAACTAATTTCTGGGAACAACCTGAGGCTAACTCGTAAGAGTATATACTCCAATGTTGTTCTTAGAAACACCCCGAGGCTTACTCGTAAGAGTATGTACTCCATTGGTGTTCTGTTTTCTTAGTTCAAAACCCGTCACCATTCATAACCCTTCTAGACATCATAACCAACTCTTACTCGAAATCACAAGATAGTATACAATCTCAAGTGTTTGTAAACTCCGCCCACAACCTCGTGTCCATAACTTCACTTAGGTTATGGCGTGTGGTGATGAAATCCACACATCACGAAGGGTTAAGGAGATAGACAAACAAAAGAGGCACCACCTATTCCATAGAGATTTATTTAATAACTAAGTGCTAGTACTCAAATTAAATCAAAGACTATCCTTTAACATGAAAATAAATTATGCAAGTGTAAAAACTAAGTATAAATAAATTCGTCTAAGTAAAAGTATGCATTGTAAACATGTATGTAAATTTCTTTAAGTATAAACAAGAATGAACAAGTATGTACTTCGAAAATTTAGACATGCTTTTAATCACAAATGTACAACGAAATCATACAAAAACATTCTAACTCCCCGGCAGCGGCGCCAAAAATTGATACGCGCAAAACATGCATTTAACGTTAACACAAAGTAGACCCTAAAAACACAGATTACGCGCATTGCAATTTAAACCCTTCTTTTGTCATTTATAATATTGGCGAGTAGGGATCGTTCTTTATCCGGGGAATTAAGGGCGCATGCATGGTTTCGTTAATAAGCGGAAATGTAAATGTTTGGGGGGATTGGAAGTTGGTTGTTTAATCTACGAAATTAAAGTACAAAAACATGCAAACACAACTAAAACTCTTAGGCATCTAACATGTTTTACTCATAGACAAGTTTCAACAATCAAGAAACTTAAAGTCTAATTATGCTTGCTAAAAATAAGAAGTTACACTACTAATTACATGTGATCATCTCATCTTATTAACCTACCCTTTTCATGCATCAAACCTTTTTGTAAGTTACGAAATTCATAACTTCTAACTAAATACACATGCTTAATAATTGAGTAGGAATGCAACTTAGCGTATAAACATCCTAAACAACTTACGATCATCGAAACATGCGAAAGAGAGGGACTTAGCGTATTTTCTAACACATGCATTCGAAGCTTTAAGATTGTATCAAACATGCATAAAAAGCTAGAAATCATAAACACATGCATATTACAAATCGGTTTAAACACATAAAACACAAATCTAAACTTGTTCTTCATTTGATACACAAATCTAAACTTGTTATTCCAATACATCAAAAGATTCAAATACAAAGCTAAAGAAATGAAAGTGAAGATCATGGTTACACTTTTTGTCTTGAGTGCTTGATGAACTACGGTGGAGATGGCTTTCCTTCACAAGGGACTTAGCGTATTGTGAGGGATGGAGGATGATAGCTTCGGCTTGGAGGAGGAGATGGATGCTTCGGTTTGGAATGGAGGAGGAGATGCTTCGGCTTGGAATGGAGGAGATGGATGCTTCGGCTTTGTGTGAACCTTCAAGTGTTTAATGGTGGAGGAGTATTTGTGTAGAGCTTTGGCTTAGTAAAATGAGTGATGTCTTGAATGGTTCAGCCTCCCTTGGTATTTATAGGCAAGGATGTTTGCCTTCTCTCTTCCACCTTGCCTCCTTCCATTAAATGCAAGCAATGATCAATATGGCAAGTCACCATGCAAGTCACCATGTGTGATCATCATTTACAAGCCCAAAGCAAGAGTCACCATGGCAAGTCATCTTTTCATTTAATGCAAGCAAGAGTCACCAAGGTGAGTCACCTTTTGTGATGATCATTTATTAACCCTAAGCAAGAGTCACCATTTGTGATGATTAGCTTGATAAGCTTGACTTTTCAACTTCCCCAAAGGGCATCCTTGCCGAAATGAATGAGTTTGGGCTGGTTAATGGGCCGAAATAAACTTTGAGAAATCGGCCCATAATTTGCTTTTTGGGCCGGCCCATTTTCGGAGGTCCAAAATCGCAAAAATCGCAAAATCGCCGAAATTCCTCCGAATTGCGTCGTTATTAATCTCCACCGTAAATATCTTCAAAATAACAAATTAAATAAGGAAAACATAAAAACTAAGATAATAACATTGCTAAACGTAAAGGAAATGCGTTAAGAAACGAGCATAAAATGCGTATATCAGTTACGCCAGTCTGTGAGTGGACATTTCTTTTCACGGATTGATTGCGAGTCCTTATTTATGATTTATGAACTTGAGCATGCGGATTGATTATGGTTTTACGAGCATGAGATTTCATACGAGATTATGATTATATGAGCATGTGTTTACGATTATACGAATATGCATACACTTATATGTTGTTTCATGCATTTGCATCGATTTGCTTGTGATTTGGTTTTCACAGAGTACAGTCTCAGTTACGTTGTTGTATCGATACACCTTGCCTCGTCGGCTGATCCCCGACGGAGGGCCGCCTGGAGGGGCGTTTCCCCAACCAGACCGGTGAGGGGCGTATTCCCCGGAACCGAGGCCATTTCTGGCTTAGAATCACGTGGAAGTCAGAGAGACTCCGTGGTTCAGACTGTACTAGCACGGAGGAGTCCATGAGTGACCCCGTGGGATTTTACTTGCATGCTCAGTACACTGGAGGAGTATGAGTTTTACCTCGTGTACTTGTTATTTTATTTACCTGGACTCGCATATGTTGTTTTAAACATATATATATAACTGGTGAAAGACATTTATTTTCGTCCACTCACTCTAACGGTTTTCATGTCTTTCCCCTGGGCTTTTCGGTTTCCGTGCCCAGTTTGCAGTTCAGGCTCTGGTGTCGCACGTCATGGTCGGAGGCATAGTGCTCGAGCTACTTTGTTTCATCCAGTAGGTTTATTGTTCTACCTACTGTGGTATGCGTATATGATTATGTATTAGATGTCGCTCTGAGCTTCCTATTGAATACGTTATACGATTTTACAGTGGATTTCAGTAAAGTGTATATATATTTACTACTTTACTTTACTGTTGATATATTGAGAAATCCGGATGGGATTGGCGCCCACGGTTTGTTTTTTTGTGGCATAGGATGAAGTGTATTTTCCGCGTGCAGGTAATGGTAATTCCACGCTAGTAACGAAACTCTGCCCAAATTTCGAAAAGTTTTTGTTGGTTCGTGTTTTCGAAGGGGTTTGATTCCGATTTAGGAAGCTAAATCGGGGTTGGGTCCTTTCAGCTTGGTATCAGAGCATTAGGTTATAGGTTCTGTAGACTTCTGTAGTCGTGTTTACTAAGGATATTTGAGAATGTACAGCATGTCTGGAATGGTGACCCGACCGGCCGGCGGATAATCATCAATATTCCGGGTGTTGTATACTTTCAAATATTTGAAGTTCCATGATTACGTTCCACTTGTTGTGAACGAGATTGTATTCATTAGGATGCCTCCTGACGTGCTTTCCGTGTCGTTTCGGTTGTGGATCCTGTTGAGGATCAATCGACGCGCGATTTGCCAGTGAACTGCAGATTTGGATGGGTATTCTGAGTTCAGAGATTTGTGATACGCGCAAAACATGCATTCACGATAACACAAAGTCGACCCTAAAAACATCGATTACGCGCATTGCAATTTAAACCCTTCTTTTGTCATTTGTAATATTGGCGAGTAGGGATCGTTCTTTATCCGGGGAATTAAGGGCGCATGCATGGTTTCGTTATTAAGCGGAAATATAAAAGTTTGGGGGGATTGGAAATTGGTTATTTAATCTACGAAATTAAAGTACATAACATGCAAACACAACTAAAACTCTTAGGTATCTAACATGTTTTACTCATAGACAAGTTTCAACAATCAAGAAACTTAAAGTCTAATTATGCTTGCTAAAAATAAGAAGTTACACTACTAATTACATGTGATCAACTCATCTTATTAACCTACCCTTTTCATGCATCAAACCTTTTTGTAACTTGCGAAATTCATAACTTCTAACTAAATACACATGCGTGATAATTGTGTAGGAATGCAACTTAGCGTATAAACATCCTAAACAACTTACGATCATCGAAACATGCAAAAGAGAGGGACTTAGCGTATTTTCTAACACATGCATTCGAAGCTTTAAGATTGTATCAAACATGCATAAAAGGCTAGAAATCATAAACACATGCATATTACAAATCTGTTTAAACACATAAAACACAAATCTAAACTTGTTCTTCATTTGATACACAAATCTAAACTTGTTATTCCAATACATCAAAAGATTCAAATACAAAGCTAAAGAAATGAAAGTGAAGATCATGGTTACACTTTTTGTCTTGAGTGCTTGATGAACTACGGTGGAGATGGCTTTCCTTCACAAGGGACTTAGCGTATTGTGAGGGATGGAGGATGATAGCTTCGGCTTGGAGGAGGAGATGGATGCTTCGGTTTGGAATGGAGGAGGAGATGCTTCGGCTTGGAATGGAGGAGATGGATGCTTCGGCTTTGTGTGAACCTTCAAGTGTTTAATGGTGGAGGAGTATTTGTGTAGAGCTTTGGCTTAGTAAAATGAGTGATGATCCTTGAATGGTTCGGCCTCCTCCCCTTTTATAGGCAAGGAATGCTTGCCTTCTCTCTTCCACCTTTCCTCCCTCCATTTAATGCATGTAATGATCATTAAGGCAAGTCACACCCTTAGTCACACACTTAGTCACCATTTGTGAACCCTAAGCATGAATCACCATGTGTAGTCACCATGGCAAGTCATCTTTTCAATTAATGCAAGCCTTAGTCACCTTGTGTAGTCACCATTTGGGAACCCTAAGCATGAATCACCATGTGTAGTCACCATTTGTGATCATTAGCTTGATAATGTTGACTTGCCCTTTCAAAACAAGACTTTTCCTTTTCACCAAAAGGCTTCCTTGCCGAATTGTTTGGGTTTGGGCTTGATAATGGGCCGAAACAAGAGTTGAGAATTCGGCCCACAATTTGCTTTGTGGCCCGGCCCATTTTCGGAGGTCCAAAATCGCAAAAATCGCAAAATCGCCGAAATTCCTCCGAATTGCGTCGATATTAATCTCCACCGTAATGAACTTCAAAATAACAATTTAAATAAGGAAAACATAAAACTAAGATAATAACATAGCTAAACGTAAAGGGAAATGCGTTAAGAAACGAGCATAAAATGCGTATATCAAATTCCCCCACACTTAGACTTTGCTAGTCCCTTAGCAAACACTAAGTTAAACTAAGACTCTCTAAGAATTTAAAACAAAAGAAAGAACAACTAAGCCCTTAGCTAAAATTTGTCTCAGAATTTTCATAAGTATATGGCGATGGCTCACATGAAATTCAACTTGTATGCTCGACGAATTCAAGAGATAATTGCGATATAATTATGTAATGAACAAGTAAGACATAGAGAAAACAATGGTTATGTTATAGCTGTGCATACTTTGAATAAAGGTTTAATCAACTCACAAGGATGCACTCATCATATTTTTCACTCATGAAAATGGTTCACTTAAAGTGTATATGAATTGAAATGAAAACCACATGAATAAAGTTTGATTACTTGCACAAATGAACCAAAACCATAAGCTTACTCATGCAACTTACTCTACTAATTGAAAGCTACTCATTTTAAGGATCATAAAGGACTTTTAGTGAGGTTGTAATGGGGTTAAGGCTAAGGCATTCGAAATTTAGATATGTGGTGATAAAAACGTTCCAACGACTTAGTCTAGCACCATATTAGTCCTCCATCTCCATTTGTATGTTACCATGTATACTTCAAGCTAATCTACCCTTTGAGCTTTTCGGACAGGACAAAGGCCATATTTTGTTCTATTTTTGGGCCTTCAATTTATCGTAATCTCCAAATCCGCAAATAAGGGGGACGTTAATCCAATTGGTTTCTACTTTAGAACACAACATATTGCCATGAGAGATACTAATTTTTTTTTCTTTTCATTCTCTCAAATATTATTTTTTCTTTTCTTTTTGGCAATCTCATACTTTTTAAGTTTATTTGGACAAGTCTTTCCCCTTACTCACATTAACTCTTTCAATCTTTCCTACCAAACCATAATCTTATGTGCTAGTTTCGAAAAATTCTCACCAAGTTTCCGGAACAAAGGTAAGGATATTCTATACTAGGGTAAGTGTTTTAGGTATATATGGTGATGAAAGAAAAGCTTAACGTGGGCTCAATTGGTTTATCTAGGGGTGTCGCAACTTGTGCGTACAATTGGGATACATGGATATATGGCAATGTGGTGGAAAATCCTAAATGCCTTTAATCATTTCCGAAATCAAAGTATGTATCAACTTAAAAGCTTTGCAAATTGACATGAGTAAGTTCTAGTATTCTCTAGTTCATTAAAATCTATGGAAAGCAATTAAATGAGGCATATATAAGCTAGTAGCTACGAAATGGATGCATATTCACTCGAATAAAGAATAGATAGCTCAAAAGCTCACATAGGGTTCATATGATTAAAAACTTATTCAAGCATGCGATTTCTGTACCATGTTTTTGCAATTCATATCTACTACATGTTAAAAACATATAGAATATCTCAATTAGCACAAGAATTCGATGCATGTGATTCATACGCCATATGTGTTCGTATCGGTCCATTTTTCATCATCGGCTAGTTAAGGGCATCCTAAAGACTTTGAAAAACACTAATTTAGACACAATTAAATTGTAAACCCTTCCCCCACACTTAAACTCTACATTGCCCTCAATGTACTAAAGTAGAAGTATAGAATTAAACATGGAGTATAGGATCTACGAAAATTCTAATTTAAAATGCAAAAGCCATTAAATTAATTAAAACTACGAATGGCCCCATCCATCGAGAGCGAAGCTTTCCCGGAAAGAGCTTGAGTCTTGAATTGAAAAGCAATACTTTCTGCCCAGGTTCAAAACTCTTCCCGCGAATCATCTGATCGTGGATCTTTTTCGTCTTCTCTTTGTAAATCCACGCATTGTCGAAAGCATCATTTCTGATTTCTTCTAGTTCACATAGTTGTAGCTTCCGATGCAAGCCTGCGGCATCTCGATCGATGTTGAATTTCTTCACGGCCCACCATGCCTTGTGCTCCAATTCAACCGGAAGATGGCACGTCTTCCCATAAATTAATCGGAAAGGGGACATACCAATGGGGGTCTTGTAGGCAGTCCTGTAAGCCCACAATGCATCGTCTAAGCATTGACTCCAATCTTTCCGGTTTGGGCGGACGGTTCGCTCCAAAATCTTCTTGATTTCACGGTTGGAAACTTCAGCCATTCCATTGGTTTGAGGGTGGTATGGTGTGGAAACCTTGTGTTTTACGCCATACTTCCTCATGAGTGCTTCCACCGTGCGGTTGCAAAAGTGACTTCCTCCATCGCTGATTAAAACGCGTGGCATTCCAAATCTACTGAAAATGTTAGTTCGTAGGAAATCTGCAACAACTCGCGAATCATTAGTACGGGTGGCATTTGCCTCCACCCATTTAGAAACATAATCTACTGCGAGTAAGATATAAGTAAAACCATTGGAGGGAGGAAATGGTCCCATAAAATCAATACCCCATACATCAAAAATTTCGACATTAAATATGTAGTGTTGTGGCATTTGATCTTTAGGCCCTAAATTACCGAATCTTTGGCACTTATCACATGTAGCGCAATATGCATGAGCATCGCGAAATAAACTAGGCCAAAAGAAACCGCAATCTAAAATTTTAAGGGCTGTCCTCCTAGAACCAAAGTGTCCCCCACATGCTTCATTGTGACAAAAGTCTAGAATGGGCTTAAACTCACTATCCGGGATACATCTCCTAATTACTAAATCGGAGCATTGTTTCCATAAATAAGGCTCATCCCAGATAAAGGTTCTAGCATTATGCTTAAGTTTGTCACGTTGAAATTTATGCATGGTAGACGGAAACTCACCGGTAACTAAGTAATTTACGATATCTGCATACCATGGAGTTTCCGAAATAGTTACCTCAATTCCGAAGAGTTTTTCATCCGGAAAAGTTTCTTCAATCTCGACAGGCTCATGGTCACCTATCAAACGCGATAGGTGGTCAGCGACGACGTTTTCTACTCCCTTCTTATCCTTGATTTCGATGTTGAATTCTTGGAGTAGAAGTATCCATCTTATAAGCCGTGGTTTTGCATCCTTTTTGAGCATTAGATACTTCAAATCTGCATGATCGGTAAACACAGTTACTTTAGTTTGAAGTAAATAAGATCGAAATTTATCTAAAGCAAAAACCACGGCAAGAAACTCCTTCTCGGTGGTAGTATAATTTCTTTGCGCTTCATCAAGCGTCCGAGAGGCGTAATAGATTACGCAAGTCTTCTTGTCCTTCCGCTGACCCAAGACGGCTCCTACGGCATAATCCGAGGCGTCGCACATGAGTTCAAATGGCAGAGACCAATCAGGGCTGCATAAAATAGGAGCGCTCGTGAGAAGCTCCTTCAACTTGTTGAAGGCAGCGTTGCATTCTTCATCAAAGATGAACGGGGTCTCCTTTTGCAGCAGTTTACACAAAGGGCGCGAGATGTGGGAAAAGTCTTTGATAAACCTACGATAAAATCCTGCGTGTCCAAGAAATGAACGAATCTCTCTAACCGAAGTTGGAGAGGGTAAGTGACGCACAAGATCTACTTTAGATTTATCAACTTCTAACCCTTTTTCCGAAATAATATGACCTAACACTATCCCTTGCGTAACCATAAAATGGCACTTCTCCCAATTAAGCACCAAGTTCGTTTCAACGCATCTTTGTAAAATTGTTTCTAAATTGTTTAAGCATGCATCAAAATCACTCCCAAATACACTAAAGTCGTCCATGAATACTTCAATAATTTTTTCAATGTACTCGGAGAAAATTGAGAGCATGCAACGTTGAAATGTACCTGGTGCGTTACACAGTCCAAATGGCATGCGGCGATAGGCAAACGTTCCGAACGGGCACGTGAACGTTGTCTTTTCTTGATCCTCCTCCGCAATGCTAATTTGGTTGTAGCCGGAGTATCCGTCGAGAAAACAATAAAATGCATGGCCGGCTAATCTTTCCAGCATTTGGTCGATGAATGGTAAGGGAAAATGATCCTTGCGGGTCGCGGCGTTGAGCTTCCGGTAATCAATGCACACTCGGTGTCCAGTGATCGTCCGTTGTGGCACAAGCTCATTTTCCAGATTCTCGACGACGGTTATTCCCGATTTCTTGGGTACTACCTGCACTGGGGAAACCCAACGGCTATCAGAAATAGGGTAAATAACTCCACAGTCCATGAGTTTAATTACCTCCTTTTTTACCACCTCCATCATCGGAGGGTGGAGCCGACGTTGTGCTTCCCGCGTAGGCTTGGTGCCTTCTTCAAGGAAAATCCTATGCACACAGGTTGCTGGATTTATTCCCTTGATGTCCGCGAGTGTCCAGCCTATTGCGGGTTTGTACCTCTTGAGCACACTCACGAGCTTCTCCTCCTGTTCCTTTTCTAGCGCGGACGAAATAATGACCGGTAAAGTTTCATTCTCGCCCAAGTATGCATACTTCAGATGGTCCGGTAGTAGCTTGAGTTCTAAAACGGGAGCTTCTACAATGGAAGGAACCATTTTATTAGTACCAAAAGTAATTGGTATAGGAGGAGAAAAGCTTACTTTCCGTGGTGCGGCATTTAGGGCCATGGCCATGTCTTGGATTCGAGGTTCAAGCTCTAGTAAGGCCTCGAGAAGGCCGTCATGTCCAAGTTGAATGGCCATGTCGAGTTCATCCTCGTTGATGGTGTCGAGGTAACCTTGTGCTAAGGTATCCACGGGATCGTATGTCGAAATGGCAGCTACGCTCGACATTGGAAACTTCATCCCGTCCAGGATGTTGAACTCGATTCTTTCTCCATCAATCTCCATGGAGAAAGTGCCTTGGAAAACATCAATCTTCGTCCTCGCAGTCCGCATGAAAGGTCGTCCAAGCAGCAATGGCGTGGTGTTCAGTGGACTCTCTTCCATGTCAACTATGTAGAAATCGGCTGGGAATATCAAGTTGTTGACTTGTACGAGAACGTCTTCTACGTATCCCCTCGGATACTTGTGTGTGCGATCGGCTAACTGGATGACAACACCATCTTGCTTGAGATCTCCAAGCTCCATCGATTCGAAAAGATAGTAAGGCATGACGTTGATGGAGGCTCCGAGATCAAGCATTACATCTTCGAAGCGGTTGTCACCGATTACACAGGGAACTGCAAAGCTCCCTGGGTCCTTCAGTTTTGGGGGTAGCCGACGCTGCAAAACCGCCGAAACGGTTGCGTTCACCTTCACGACCTCCTTCTCTCGAGTTTGCCTCCTCTGAGTGCATAATTCTTTCAGAAACTTGGCGTATATAGGCACTTGCTTTATGCACTCGATCAAGGGCAAATTCACTTGCACCTTTCGGAAGATGTCCAGGATATCTTCATATTGGGCATCCTTCTTCTTTGATTTTGCTAATCTGCTTGGGAAAGGTGCAACAGCAAACGGAGAATTAGTAATCACCGTATTTGAAGGAATAGGGCTTTTACCTTTGATTGGGGTAGGTTGTGGAGTTGATTGTGCCTTGGTGACAGTAGGCGTCACCTTCTTTTTCACGGCCTCTTGAATTGCCGGATCGATCTCATCTTCTTCTTCGTTGGTGATGTCCTCGATGGTGACTTCATCAAGATGAGATCGCTTGGTCTTTGGTTCCTCAAGTATCTTCCCACTCCTTGTGACTATAGCATTCACGTTTCTTTGATTAGGAGTGGTTTGAGGTGGAAGCCGACCGGTTTCCTTGATTTGGCCCATGAAATCAACAAGTTGGCCAAGCTGCTTCTTCACTTCGGTGATGTCGCGGCCATGTGAGTCAAGTGTCTCCTTTGTCTTCGATTGTCCTTCGAGGAGAACTTGAGTTGAGGCCGAAAGTTGCGACAACATCTTGTCGTAATCCGGGTTGGTGAAGGATTGCGAAGACGAACCCTGCTGCATCGGTGGCCTTGGTTGAAATGGAGGGCGTTGGTAGCTTTGTTGAGGTGCTGGAGGGTTCAAAGTTCCCTCGTTGCTGCTCCATCTAAAACCCGGATGATCACGGTTAACATAGTTGTTATAATTGTTATACCGTTGTCCTCCCTGATATCCGCCGATGGCGTTAGCGTGCTCCGGCTCGCTTGCCTGTTCCGGCACTTGAGGGCACTGGTCGTTGTGGTGACCTTGTGTTTGACATATGCCACAAACAGGCCGTTGAGTTGCCTTCGCTCTTGTCGTCTCGAGTTCTAAAACCTTCTCTAGCATATGAGCTAGTTTGTCGTACTTTTCGTCCGCGTCGGTTGTAGAACTCGCTTCACCGACTGCTCGTCTGTTGGACATTCCATATTGTGCATCATTATTGGCCCGATTCTCTAGAAGAGCTCTAGCTTCGGTTTCGGTTAAGTCCATGAATGCACCGGTGGCTGCTGCATCCAGCAATTCCCTATCGATCGGCTTGAGACCATCGTAAAAGTAATTCATGAGATTGGTCTCGGAAAATCCATGCGATGGGCAAGTGGCACACAAAACTTTGAATCGGTCGTAGTATTGGCCGAAGGACTCGTCCGGTTTCTGTGTGATGCCAGTGATTTGCTTTCTCAAGACGGTGATCTTTGAGGCCGGGAAGTACTTCGCTAGGAACATGTCCGCAAGTTGCTTCCATGAAGTGATATGGTTCGGCGGTAGTTCCATAAGCCAAGACTCGGCCCTGTCGACTAGGGTGAATGGGAATGCCTTCAGTTTAAAGAGCTCCGTATCAGCATCGGATGGCTTCATGCTGTTACAAACAAATTGGAATTGTTTGAGATGCTTGTTCGGATCTTCATTGGAAAGTCCATGAAAAATGGGTAGTCGGTGGAGGAAGCCACTCTTTAGCTCGATATCCTTCATGTTTTCCTCCGGTTGTGGAAAAGCAATGCTCGAAGGCCCGCTGCTCCATTCTGTTGAGCAGGTGCGCTGGCGAAGAGATTGTCCTGCATTGGCCATGTTGACTTGTTGTGCTTCTGCTTCTGAATTGTGGTCGGTTGATGAATGTGAAGACTCGGAACCTTCCTCGATGATGGGATGATCCAGGATGTCAGTTTGAGCTTTAAGTCTCGCTATTCTCTCTGCGATCTCCTCAAAGTTTGTTCTAGATGGTCCAGGATTCTGATCGAACATTCATTAGCCTGAGCATCCACCAAAGACCAAGTGTTAGTATCAACAAATAATTTGAGATGAATATAGAAATACTAACCAAAATTGTAAGACATATTTAGAAAACAAAGCAATAACAAATAGTAAAACTATCAAAGGATACTATAAATACTCACAAATACTTAAAAACTACTAATAACACACAAAAGTTATAATACTTAAGACACTAAATGTAATTTACTAAGTAATGCAAATGAATTAATCAATTTTAGGGCTATGCAAAAGAATGTAATAAACTTAAAACATACGTTTTCTGCAAATTAACACTATATAATGCTAAACCTAAGAATTTAGTTAGAACACATATAAACAAGGTTCAAATACAAGCAAACAATAATTCACTTTGAATTTATGCACCACACACATTTTTTTTTCAATAAAATGCATGAAACAACAATCCTACGTGAAAGATGAAGTGAATGCATAAGAGAAAACGTTAGAACCTGCAGAAAACAAACGAGTTACGTGTTTAAACTATGAATGAAAAGAATGACCTCTTCTTCGATCTTATGCCCCTATCTTCACTTAGGTTAGGGTACTCGGTAGTGAAATCCGAGTATCATAAAGCCTAAAAAGAGGTTATGCAAGCTAAGTAGTGGTTGTTAGTCCTTTACAGTTTTTAATGCACATATAAACACAAAAATTTGACTAAGTTTTATTTATTTCCTTTGGCCCCGATGGTACGTGGTGCAGAGGCTCTCAACTGTGCAATGGGTCTCGTTCATCCGAAGATGAAGTCTGATTCCGAGAGGTCTAAGCATGCTTAATCCGATATACCATCTATTTAAAGGATTATGTCGTATTTATTTAGTTCGTATTTAACCGTATTCATATGCACTTATGATTTACAGAGAGTACGCGAAATGATCATTCGGTAAATTTCTTGGACGTGCGGCCCGCGCGAAAATATATACCGACTACAATTCAGCTTAGTTACGTTTAGAAATGGTTAGTAGGGATAGATGTAACGCGAGAGGTGAGAACTAATTTCTGGGAACAACCTGAGGCTAACTCGTAAGAGTATATACTCCATTGTTGTTCTTAGAAACACCCCGAGGCTTACTCGTAAGAGTATATACTCCAATGGTGTTCTGTTTTCTTAGTTCAAAACCCGTCACCATTCATAACCCTTCTAGACATCATAACCAACTCTTACTCGAATTCACAAGATAGTATACAATCTCAAGTGTTTGTGACTACAATTCAGCTTAGTTACGTTTAGAAATGGTTAGTAGGAATAGAGATAACGCGAGAGGTAAGGACTAATATTTAGAACAACCCGAGGCTTACTCGTAAGAGTATATACTCCAATGTTGTTCCTAGAGACACCCCGAGGCTAACCAGTTACGGTATATACTCCAATGGTGTTCTATTGCTTAGATCCGAAACCCGGCACCAATCATAAACCCATTCACCATATCCAACAATCAGCCAAATTTGTGAGATAGTATATAATCTCAAGTTCTTAGTAAACTCCGCCCACAACCTCGTGCCCATAACTTCACTTAGGTTATGGCGTGTGGTGATGAAATCCACACATCACGAAGGGTTAAGGAGATAAACCAGAAAAAGAGGCACCAACTATTCCAAAGAACGAAACCTTATAACCAATACTCGTGCTCAATGTAAATCAATTTAAGTACGTCTACGTTTTGATTGCGCCTATGATTTAAAAGGAATACACGACTTAGTTATTGAATAAATCTCTTGTCCGTGCGGCCCGCGCGAAAATGTATACCAACTATCGTTAATCCTCGTAATTGTTGGAAATGACCAGTTGGGATAGATGTAACGCGAGAGGTGAGAACTAATTTCTGGGAACAACCTGAGGCTAACTCGTAAGAGTATATACTCCATTGTTGTTCTTAGAAACACCCCGAGGCTTACTCGTAAGAGTATATACTCCAATGGTGTTCTGTTTTCTTAGTTCAAAACCCGTCACCATTCATAACCCTTCTAGACATCATAACCAACTCTTACTCGAATTCACAAGATAGTATACAATCTCAAGTGTTTGTAAACTCCGCCCACAACCTCGTGCCCATAACTTCACTTAGGTTATGGCGTGTGGTGATGAAATCCACACTTCACGAAGGGTTAAGGAGATAGACAAACAAAAGAGGCACCACCTATTCCATAGAGATTTATTTAATAACTAAGTACTAGTACTCAAATTAAATCAAAGACTATCCTTTAACATGAAAATAAATTATGCAAGTGTAAAAAAAAAACTAAGTATCAATAAATTCGTCTAAGTAAAAGTATGCATTGTAAACATGTATGTAAATTTCTTTAAGTATAAACAAGAATGAACAAGTATGTACTTCGAAAATTTAGACATGCTTTTAATCACAAATGTACAACGAAATCATACAAAAACATTCTAACTCCCCGGCAACGGCGCCAAAAATTGATACGCGCAAAACATGCATTCACGATAACACAAAGTCGACCCTAAAAACATCGATTACGCGCATTGCAATTTAAACCCTTCTTTTGTCATTTGTAATATTGGCGAGTAGGGATCGTTCTTTATCCGGGGAATTAAGGGCGCATGCATGGTTTCGTTATTAAGCGGAAATATAAAAGTTTGGGGGGATTGGAAATTGGTTATTTAATCTACGAAATTAAAGTACATAACATGCAAACACAACTAAAACTCTTAGGTATCTAACATGTTTTACTCATAGACAAGTTTCAACAATCAAGAAACTTAAAGTCTAATTATGCTTGCTAAAAATAAGAAGTTACACTACTAATTACATGTGATCAACTCATCTTATTAACCTACCCTTTTCATGCATCAAACCTTTTTGTAACTTGCGAAATTCATAACTTCTAACTAAATACACATGCGTGATAATTGTGTAGGAATGCAACTTAGCGTATAAACATCCTAAACAACTTACGATCATCGAAACATGCAAAAGAGAGGGACTTAGCGTATTTTCTAACACATGCATTCGAAGCTTTAAGATTGTATCAAACATGCATAAAAGGCTAGAAATCATAAACACATGCATATTACAAATCTGTTTAAACACATAAAACACAAATCTAAACTTGTTCTTCATTTGATACACAAATCTAAACTTGTTATTCCAATACATCAAAAGATTCAAATACAAAGCTAAAGAAATGAAAGTGAAGATCATGGTTACACTTTTTGTCTTGAGTGCTTGATGAACTACGGTGGAGATGGCTTTCCTTCACAAGGGACTTAGCGTATTGTGAGGGATGGAGGATGATAGCTTCGGCTTGGAGGAGGAGATGGATGCTTCGGTTTGGAATGGAGGAGGAGATGCTTCGGCTTGGAATGGAGGAGATGGATGCTTCGGCTTTGTGTGAACCTTCAAGTGTTTAATGGTGGAGGAGTATTTGTGTAGAGCTTTGGCTTAGTAAAATGAGTGATGATCCTTGAATGGTTCGGCCTCCTCCCCTTTTATAGGCAAGGAATGCTTGCCTTCTCTCTTCCACCTTTCCTCCCTCCATTTAATGCATGTAATGATCATTAAGGCAAGTCACACCCTTAGTCACACACTTAGTCACCATTTGTGAACCCTAAGCATGAATCACCATGTGTAGTCACCATGGCAAGTCATCTTTTCAATTAATGCAAGCCTTAGTCACCTTGTGTAGTCACCATTTGGGAACCCTAAGCATGAATCACCATGTGTAGTCACCATTTGTGATCATTAGCTTGATAATGTTGACTTGCCCTTTCAAAACAAGACTTTTCCTTTTCACCAAAAGGCTTCCTTGCCGAATTGTTTGGGTTTGGGCTTGATAATGGGCCGAAACAAGAGTTGAGAATTCGGCCCACAATTTGCTTTGTGGCCCGGCCCATTTTCGGAGGTCCAAAATCGCAAAAATCGCAAAATCGCCGAAATTCCTCCGAATTGCGTCGATATTAATCTCCACCGTAATGAACTTCAAAATAACAATTTAAATAAGGAAAACATAAAACTAAGATAATAACATAGCTAAACGTAAAGGGAAATGCGTTAAGAAACGAGCATAAAATGCGTATATCAATTTGTGTGGCACGGTTTGCCCGGGGATGTGTATTTGAGCGTCTATATGTGGCCTCAGAGCGGAGAGTTGTGGCAGAGATGTTTGCCTGAGTCAGATCAGTGTATTTTGTGGGCTGTTATTGTGTGAGTACCGGTTGCGACTCCATGGCCTACATTCAGAGTGATGCTTACACGGTAATGGTTTTATCAGGCTATCCAGCGATCGAATGTGGAGTGTTTACCCACCTGAGGCAGAGATGCATTATCCACATATTTGTTCCGGTTGCACGTGTTACGCGGCTTCAGAGGAAGCAGTGCACGAGATTCGAGATGAGTTTGAACCTGAGCATCAGAGAGAGTCTGACTGTTCTGCCTCGAGATTGCCGTGAGGAGCTTAGTGTGTTGCACTCAGCGGCGAGGTTATTGTGAAGAAAAGATGTACACAGTTTTCGATGTGACGGTTTGGGGAAAGTGGATTCAGCAGTGAGATTTGATGAGGTTGAGTTCCGACATTTCGGGATCAGTGATTTTATCAGGCTGTGGCATTTTCGATTGTGTTGAGGGTCATCAGATCAAGAAGAGAATCCGTTTGATGATGGCGGAGATCACAGAGTAGTGGATTTGCTCCTGTGGCATGAGTTTGGGCGATCATTGGTGATCCTTTCACGCAGCAGATGTCGCTGTGACTGGTGTTCATGGTAAACTTTCAGTTGGTGTTTCGGTGGCCAGGAGGGTCACATTACGAGGGAGTGCCCTCAGCCAGTTGTGTTAGCGGTTCGGTAGCTCAGAGTTTACAAGGAGATCCTCATGTTGTTCTTGAAGTCTGATCAATGTATCCTTTTGATGATTTATTCCGCAAGTCGCAATTGATGTGGGCGGCTAGTTGGGCATGTTGGAGTTTGTGCCATGACCTTGTTTGAGGACAGACTTTTCTCCGAGCTTGCTGTTGCTTGATATCTATGGCGATTGTACCTGTATCTCCACTTCCGAGGTTTTGGAGAGTATTGTATCCATTCGGAGGTTGCGAGATCCTTGCTGGAGGATATGGCTTAGCTGCGGATCTGTTACAGCTTCGGAGAAGAAATGGTCCGAGGAATGGTCTTCAAATGGTTACGAAAATGCTTTCCCACATGGTGGCAAGAATTGAAGACCAAATGCCAAAAGAAATGGATACCAAAATGGTGGACAAAAAGATGAAGACATTTCTCCTGCGCGACCCAGGAAAGAGCAAATATGGCGGAATATATGGAGCATATAATGGACGAATTTTGGAGGATATTCCATGAAGATAAATACCTGATTTGAGGGCCAAAATATATGCAAGAATATGGTATATTCGGCCAAGAATTATTAGGGAATAAGGAATGCAAGATTTGAAGATATGAAGATTTCCTTTTCCTTGAAGAAGAAGAAAACAGGGCAGCCAGGTCACTTAACTTCTAAAATCCGTAGTAAATCCAATTCAATTCCACATATGGCGTTCCTTATATGGATTTTATAGCCCTTTGAATAATCTTTCCAATGAAACAAGAATCGAAATTTTCCAAGATCTGAAACTCAGGGAAAACGCGTTTGAAGACAGACTGTCAGATTTGCCCGGGTACATAAGGAAAGTCTTGTTTTGGTAGGAAAAACCCTACTCTTCAAACACTACTCCCTCTCCAAAGACTCAAGACGCCATACAAGAAGAAGGTTACACCATCCTACCGCCTCCAAACTGTCTCCATCGGCATATAGGGCAATCCTGAGTGTCTCCTCCACCAAAGTAGAGTCGGCTACACCTCAAGCTCTATAGGGCAATCCCGAGGAGTCAAAAAGTGTAACTCGATTTCTCTTTACATTGTAACCCCTTTTTGTATGAACTCTTGTGTTTAAGGAATGGTTTTATTATTTCGGTTTTCTACACTTGTCTTGATTTCAATTGTCTTCCATGTGTTCTAGTTTCTTTAAGTTCTATGATGCATGTTTATCTAATCGTAATGCTTTGGCTTAGATATAGGGCAATCCCGAGTCTAGATCAATGGTATGTGTATAGGGCAATCCCGAGCACGAGAATTAAGTGTAAACATGTGTTATGTGAAATTAAGAAGTTAGAATTTCGATTGACATTGTTTGATTGCAGGTTACGAAGGAGCAAGGGTAAGTTTAGATGAGTCGATCACATGTAAATAATAGCTTAGGTTTATTTTCGGTCTAGTAAGCATGTATATATACGTCATTCCTACCTATGCTCATTAAAAATGAAGTTTCCTAAATCAACTAGGAATGACGTGGCGAAATGTCCGAGACGCGCAAAATGGTTGAGAAATGGTATTCGTAAAAGTTACTAAAATGGTACGCACAAATGGTTTCCCAAATGAAGAACGAATGCATTTCTCCTACGTGGACCAGGAAAGATCAAGTCGGCAAGCATTTAACAAATTAAATAAGAAAAACATAAAAACTAAGATTATAACATAGCTAAACGTAAAGGGAAATGCGTTAAGAATCGAGCATAAAATGCGTATATCAAATTCCCCCACACTTAGACTTTGCTTGTCCCTTAGCAAACACTAAGTTAAACTAAGACTCTCTAAGAATTTAAAACAAAAGAAAGAACACAACTAAGCCCTTAGCTAAAATTTGTCTCAGAATTTGCATAAGTATATGGTGATGGCTCACATGAATTTCAACTTGTATGCTCAATGAATTCAAGAGATAATTGCGATATAATTATGTAATGAACAAGTAAGACATAGAGAAAACAATGGTTATGTTATAGCTGTGCATGCTTTGAATAAAGGTTTAATCAACTCACAAGGATGCACTCATCATATTTTTCACTCATGAAAAGGGTTTACTTAAAGTGTATAAGAATTGAAATGAAAACCGCATGAATGAAGATAATTACTTGCACAAATGAACCAAAACCATAAGCTTACTCATGCAACTTACTCTACTAATTGAAAGCTACTCATTTTAAGGATCATAAAGGACTTTTAGTGAGGTTGTAATGGGGTTAAGGCTAAGGCATTCGAAATTTAGATATGTGGTGATAAAAACGTTCCAACGACTTAGTCTAGCACCAAATTCGTCATCTATCTCCACTCGAATGTTACCATGTATACTTTAATCTAAAACTACCATTTGAGCTTTTCGGACAGGACAAAGGCCATATTTGTTCTATTTTTGGGCCTTCAATTTGTCGTAATCTCCAAATCCGCAAATAAGGGGGACGTTAATCCAATTGGTTTCTACTTTAGAACAACATATTGCCATGAGAGATAATAATTTTTTTCTTTTCATTCTCTCAAATATAATTTTTTCTTTTCTTTTTGGCAATCTCATACTTTTTAAGTTATTTGGACAAGTCTTTCCCCTTACTCACATTAACTCTTTTAATCTTTCCTACCAAACCATAATCTTATGTGCTAATTTCGAAAAATTCTCACCAAGTTTCCGGAACAAGGGTAAGGATATTCTATACTAGGTTAAGTGTTTAGGTATATATGGTGATGAAAGAAAAGCTTAACGTGGGCTCAATTGGTTTATCTAGGGGTGTCGCAACTCATGCGCACAATTGGGATACATGGATATTTGGCGAAGTGGTGGAAAATCCTAAATGCCTTTAATCATTTCCAAAATCAAAATATGTATCAATTTAAAAGCTTTGCAAATTGACATGAGTAAGTTCTACCATTCTATAGTTCATTAAAATCTATGGCAAGCAATCAAATGAGGCATATATAAGCTAGTAGCTACGAAATGGATGCATATTCACTCGAATAAAGAACAGATAGCTCAAAAGCTCACATAGGGTTCATATGATTAAAAACTTATTCAAGCATGCGATTTTCTGTACCATGTTTTGCAATTCATATCTACTACATGTTAAAAACATATAGAATATCTCAATTAGCACAAGAATTCGATGCATGTGATTCATACGCCATATGTGTTCGTATTGGTCAAATTTCATCATCGACTAGTTAAGGGCGTCCTAAAGACTCTGAAAAACACTAATTTAGACACAATTAAATTGTAAACCCTTCCCCCACACTTAAACTCTACATTGCCCTCAATGTACTAAAGTAGAAGTATAGAATGAAAAATGGAGTACAGGATCTACGAAAATTTTAATTTTAATACGCAAAAAGCCATTAAATTAATTAAAAGGGGAGAAGAAAACAAATCTGTTGTCTCCCTATTGGGTTGCCTCCCAATGAGCGCTCGTTTTACGTCGTTAGCTTTGGACGTGATGCATCATTTTGTTTTTGAAATGGCCGGTTCTTGGAGTTGCATCTCCTCTACGGTATGCTCCGCAAATTCCTCAAAATAGGGCTTCAAGCGATGGCCATTTACTTTGAACTCACTGCCTTTGTCGATAGATCGAATGAGAACTGCTCCATGAGGCAGAACTTGAGAAACTATGAATGGCCCCATCCATCGAGAGCGAAGCTTTCCCGGAAAGAGCTTAAGTCTTGAATTGAAAAACAATACTTTCTGCCCAACTTCAAAACTCTTCCCGCGAATCATCTGATCATGGATCTTTTTCGTCTTCTCTTTGTAAATCCACGCATTGTCGAAAGCATCATTTCTGATTTCTTCTAGTTCACAAAGTTGTAGCTTCCGATGCAAACCTGCTGCATCTCGATCGATGTTGAATTTCTTCACGGCCCACCATGCCTTGTGCTCCAATTCAACCGGAAGATGGCACGTCTTCCCATAAATTAATCGGAAAGGTGACATACCAATGGGGGTCTTGTAGGCAGTCCTGTAAGCCCACAATGCATCGTCTAAGCATTGACTCCAATCTTTCCGGTTTGGGCGGACGGTTCGCTCCAAAATCTTCTTGATCTCACGGTTGGAAACTTCAGCCATTCCATTTGTTTGAGGGTGGTATGGTGTGGAAACCTTGTGTTTTACGCCATACTTCCTCATCAGTGCTTCCACCGTGCGGTTGCAAAAGTGACTTCCTCCATCGCTAATTAGAACGCGTGGCATTCCAAATCTACTGAAAATGTTAGTTCGTAGGAAATCTGCAACAACGCGTAGAATGTGACTTCCTCCTACGGCATAATCCGAGGCGTCGCACATGAGTTCAAATGGCAGAGACCAATCAGGGCTGCTTAAAATAGGAGCGCTCGTGAGAAGTTCCTTCAACTTGTTGAAGGCAGCGTTGCATTCTTCATCAAATACGATAAACCTACGATAAAATCCTGCGTGTCCAAGAAATGAACGAATCTCTCTAACCGAAGTTGGAGAGGGTAAGTGACGCACAAGATCTACTTTAGATTTATCAACTTCTAACCCTTTTTCAGAAATAATATGACCTAACACGATCCCTTGCGTAACCATGAAATGGCACTTCTCCCAATTAAGCACCAAGTTCGTTTCAACGCATCTTTGTAATATAGTTTCTAAATTGTTTAAGCATGCATCGAAATCACTCCCAAATACACTAAAATCGTCCATGAATACTTCAATAATTTTTTCAATGTACTCGGAGAAAATTGAGAGCATGCAACGTTGAAATGTACCTGGTGCATTACACAGTCCAAATGGCATTCGGCGGTATGCAAACGTTCCGAAAGGGCATGTGAACGTTGTCTTTTCTTGATCTTCCTCCGCAATGCTAATTTGGTTGTAGCCGGAGTATCCGTCGAGAAAACAATAAAATGCATGGCCGGCTAATCTTTCCAGCATTTGGTCGATGAATGGTAATGGAAAATGATCCTTGCGGGTTGCGGCGTTGAGCCTCCGGTAATCAATGCACACCCGGTGTCCAGTGATCGTCCTTTGTGGCACAAGTTCATTTTCCAGATTCTCGACGACGGTGATTCCCGATTTCTTGGGTACTACCTGCACAGGGGAAACCCAACGGCTATCAGAAATAGGGTAAATAACTCCACAGTCCATGAGTTTAATTACCTCCTTTTTTACCACCTCCATCATCGGAGGGTGGAGCCGACGTTGTGCTTCCCGCGTAGGCTTGGTGCCTTCTTCAAGGAAAATCCTATGCACACAGGTTGCTGGATTTATTCCCTTGATGTCCGCAAGCGTCCAGCCTATTGCGGTTTTGTACCTCTTGAGCACACTCACGAGCTTCTCCTCCTGCTCCTCTTCTAGCGCAGACGAAATAATGACCGGCAATGTTTCATTCTCGCCCAAGTACGCATACTTCAGATGGTCCGGTAGTAGCTTGAGTTCTAAAACTGGAGCTTCTACGATGGAAGGAATAATTTTATTAGTACCAAAAGTAATTGGTAAAGGGGGAGAAAAACTTACTTTTCGTGGTGCGGCATTTAGGGCCATGGCCATATCTTGAATTCGAGGCGTCAGTTCTAGCAAGGCCTCGAGAAGGGCGTCTTCCCCGAGTTGGATGGCCATGTCGAGTTCATCTACATTGATGGTGTCGAGGTGGCCTTGTGCTAAGGTATCCACGGGATCGTATGTCGAAATGGCAGCCACGCTTGACATTGGAAACTTCATCCCGTCCAGGATGTTGAACTCGATTCTTTCTCCATCAATCTCCATGGAGAAAGTCCCTTGAAATACATCGATCTTCGTTCTCGCAGTCCGCATGAAAGGTCGCCCAAGCAGTAGCGGCGTGGTGTTCAGTGGACTCTCTTCCATGTCAACTATATAGAAATCGGCTGGGAATATTAAGTTGTTGACTTGCACGAGCACGTCTTCTACGTATCCCCTCGGATACTTGTGTGTGCGATCGGCTAATTGGATGACAACACCATCTTGCTTGAGATCTCCAAGCTCCATCGATTCGTAAAGATAGTAAGGCATGACGTTGATGGAGGCTCCGAGATCAAGCATCACGTCTTCGAAGTGGTTGTCACCGATTACGCAGGGAACTGCAAAGCTCCCTGGGTCCTTCAGTTTTGGGGGTAGCCGACGCTGCAAAACCGCCGAAACGGTTGCGTTCACCTTCACTACCTCCTTCTCTCGAGTTTGCCTCCTCTGTGTGCATAATTCTTTGAGAAATTTCGCGTATATTGGCACTTGTTTTATGCACTCGATCAAGGGCAAATTCACTTGCTGATACGAGCAAAACATGCATTTAACGTTAACACAAAGTAGACCCTAAAAACACAGATTACGCGCATTGCAATTTAAACCCTTCTTTTGTCATTTGTAATATTGGCGAGTAGGGATCGTTCTTTATCCGGGGAATTAAGGGCGCATGCATGAGTTCGTTAATAAGCGGAAATGTAAATGTTTGGGGGGATTGGAAGTTGGTTGTTTAATCTACGAAATTAAAGTACAAAAACATGCAAACACAACTAAAACTCTTAGGCATCTAACATGTTTTACTCATAGACAAGTTTCAACAATCAAGAAACTTAAAGTTTAATTATGCTTGCTAAAAATAAGAAGTTACACTACTAATTACATGTGATCATCTCATCTTATTAGCCTACCCTTTTCATGCATCAAACCTTTTTGTAAGTTACGAAATTCATAACTTCTAACTAAATATACATGCTTAATAATTGAGTAGGAATGCAACTTAGCGTATAAACATCCTAAACAACATACGATCATCGAAACATGCGAAAAAGAGGGACTTAGCGTATTTTCTAACACATGCTTACGAAGCTTTAAGATTGTATCAAACATGCATAAAAGGCTAGAAATCATAAACACATGCAACTTATGAATCGGTTTAAACACATAAAACACAAATCTAAACTTGTTCTTCATTTGATACATAAATGTATTCCAATACATCAAAAGGTTCAAATACAAAGCAAAAGAAATGAAAGTAAAGATCATGGTTACACTTTTTGTCTTGAATGCTTGATGATCTACGGTGGAGATGGATTTCCTTCACAAGGGACTTAGCGTATTGTGTTGGATGGAGGAGGATTGCTTCGGCTTGGATGGAGAAGATGTGCTTCGGCTTTGCTTGAGAATCCTTGAAGTGTTTATGGTGGAGGAGTATTTGTGTAGAGTTTTTGCTTGTAAAATGAGAGATGCATAATATATGGCCAGCCTCCTCTCTTATATAGGCAAGGGATGTTGCCTTCTCTCTTCCACCTTGCCTCCCTCCATTTAATGCAAGTAATGATCAATATGGCAAGTCACTCCCTTAGTCACCTTTTGTGATCATCATTTGTGAACCCTAAGCAAGAGTCACCATGCAAGTCACCATTTATAAACCCTAAGCAAGAGTCACCATGGCAAGTCACATGGCAAGTCATCTTTTGTGATGATCACAAAGCTTAGTCACTAAAATGAGTCACAAAGCTTGATATTGTTGACTTTTCAACTTCACCAAAAGGCTTCCATGCCAAAATGAATGGGTTTGGGCTTGATAATGGGCCGAAACAAGATTTGAGAAATCGGCCCATAATTTGCTTTTTGGGCCGGCCCATTTTCGGAGGTCCAAAATCGCAAAAATCGCAAAATCGCCGAAATTCCTCCAAATTGCGCCGTTATTAATCTCCACCGTAAATATCTTCAAAATAACAAATTAAATAAGGAAAACATAAAAACTAAGATAATAACATAGCTAAACGTAAAGGGAAATGCGTTAAGAAACGAGCATAAAATGCGTATATCAAATTCCCCCACACTTAGACTTTGCTAGTCCCTTAGCAAACACTAAGTTAAACTAAGACTCCCTAAGAATTTAAAACAAAGGAAAGAACATAACTAAGCCCTTAGCTAAAATTTGTCTCAGAATTTGCATAAGTATATGGTGATGGCTCACATGAATTTCAACTTGTATGCTCAACGAATTCAAGAGATAATTGCGATATAATTATGTAATGAACAAGTAAGACATAGAAAAAAAACAATGGTTATGTTATAGCTGTGCATGCTTTGAATAAAGGTTTAATCAACTCACAAGGATGCACTCATCATATTTTTCACTCATGAAAAAGGGTTCACTTAAAGTGTATATAAATTTAAACGAAAACCTCATGAATGGAGTTAATTACTTGCACAAATGAACCAAAACCATAAGCTTACTCATGCAACTTACTCTACTAATTGAAAGCTACTCATTTTAAGGATCATAAAGGACTTTTAGTGAGGTTGTAATGGGGTTAAGGCTAAGGCATTCGAAATTTAGATATGTGGTGATAAAAACGTTCCAACGACTTAGTCTAGCACCATATTCGTCCTCCATCTCCACTCGAATGTTACCATGTATACTTCAATTTAAACTACCCTTTGAGCTTTTCGGACAGGACAAAGGCCATATTTGTTCTATTTTTGGGCCTTCAATTTGTCGTAATCTCCAAATCCGCAAATAACGGGGACGTTAATCCAATTGGTTTCTACTTTAGAACACAACATATTGCCATGAGAGATAATAATAATATTTTTTTCTTTTCATTCTCTCAAATATAATTTTTTTTTCTTTTCTTTTTGGCAATCTCATACTTTTTTAGCTATTTGGACAAGTCTTTCCCCTTACTCACATTAACTCTTTTAATCTTTCCTACCAAACCATAATCTTATGTGCTAGTTTCGAAAAATTCTCACCAAGTTTCCGGAACAAGGGTAAGGATATTCTATACTAGGGTAAGTGTTTAGGTATATATGGTGATGAAAGAAAAGCTTAACGTGGGCTCAATTGGTTTATCTAGGGGTGTCGCAACTTGTGCGTACAAATGGGATACATGGATATATGGCAATGTGGTGGAAAATCCTAAATGCCTTTAATCATTTCCGAAATCAAAGTATGTATCAACTTAAAAGCTTTGCAAATTGACATGAGTAAGTTCTAGCATTCTCTAATTCATTAAAATCTATGGCAAGCAATCAAATGAGGCATATATAAGCTAGTAGCTACGAAATGGATGTACATTCACTCGAATAAAGAACAGATAGCTCAAAAGCTCACATAGGGTTCATATGATTAAAAACTTATTCAAGCATGCGATTTCTGTACCATGTTTTGCAATTCATATCTACTACATGTTAAAAACATATAGAATATCTCAATTAGCACAAGAATTCGATGCATGTGATTCATACGCCATATGTGTTCGTGTTGATCTAATTTCATCATCGACTAGTTAAGGGCGTCCTAAAGACTCTGAAAAACACTAATTTAGACACAATTAAATTGTAAACCTTTCCCCCACACTTAAACTCTACATTGCCCTCAATGTACTAAAGTAAAAGTATAGAATTAAACATGGAGTATAGGATCTACGAAAAATTCTAATGTAATACGCAAAAACCATTAAATTAATTTAAAGGGGAGAAGAAAACAAATCTGTTGTCTCCCTATTGGGTTGCCTCCCAATGAGCGCTCGTTTTACGTCGTTAGCTTTGGACGTGATGCATCATTTTGTTTTTGAAATGGCCGGTTCTTGGAGTTGCATCTCCTCCACGGTGTGCTCCGCAAATGCCTCAAAATAGGGCTTCAAGCGATGGCCATTTACTTTGAACTCACTACCTTTGTCGATAGATCGAATGAGAATTGCTCCATGAGGTAGAACTTGAGAAACTACGAATGGCCCCATCCATCGAGAGCGAAGCTTTCCCGGAAAGAGCTTAAGTCTTGAATTGAAAAGTAATACTTTCTGCCCAGGTTCAAAACTCTTCCCGCGAATCATCTGATCGTGGATCTTTTTCGTCTTCTCTTTGTAAATCCACGCATTGTCGAAAGCATCATTTCTGATTTCTTCTAGTTCATTAAGTTGTAGCTTCCGATGCAAGCCTGCGGCATCTCGATCGATGTTGAATTTCTTCACGGCCTACCATGCCTTGTGCTCCAATTCAACCGGAAGATGGCACGCCTTTCCATAAATTAATCGGAAAGGTGACATACCAATGGGGGTCTTGTAGGCAGTCCTGTAAGCCCACAATGCATCGTCTAAGCATTGACTCCAATCTTTCCGGTTTGGACGGACGGTTCGCTCCAAAATCTTCTTGATCTCACGGTTGGAAACTTCAGCCATTCCATTTGTTTGAGGGTGGTATGGTGTGGAAACCTTGTGTTTTACGCCATACTTCCTCATTAGTGCTTCCACCGTGCGGTTGCAAAAGTGACTTCCTCCATCGCTGATTAGAACGCGTGGCATTCCAAATCTACTGAAAATGTTAGTTCGTAGGAAATCTGCAACAACTCGCGAATCATTAGTACGGGTGGCCTTTGCCTCCACCCATTTAGAAACATAATCTACTGCGAGTAAGATATAAGTAAAACCATTGGAGGGAGGAAATGGTCCCATAAAATCAATACCCCACACATCAAAAATTTCAACATTAAATATGTAGTGTTGTGGCATTTGATCTCTAGGGCCTAAATTACCGAATCTCTGGCACTTATCACATGCAGCACAATATGCATGAGCATCGCGAAATAAACTAGGCCAAAAGAAACCGCAATCTAAAATCTTAAGGGCTGTCCTCCTAGAACCAAAGTGTCCCCCACATGCTTCATTGTGACAAAAGTCTAGAATGGGCTTAAACTCACTATCCGGGATACATCTCCTAATTACTAAATCGGAGCATTGTTTCCACAAATAAGGCTCATCCCAGATAAAGGTTCTAGCATTATGCTTAAGTTTGTCACGTTGAAATTTATGCATGGTAGACGGAAACTCACCGGTAACTAAGTAATTTACGATATCTGCATACCAAGGAGTTTCCGAAGTAGTTACCTCAATTCCGAAGTGTTTTTCATCCGGAAAAGTTTCTTCAATGTCGACAGGCTCATGGTCACCTATCAAACGTGATAGGTGGTCAGCGACGACGTTTTCTACTCCCTTCTTGTCCTTGATTTCGATGTTGAATTCTTGGAGTAGAAGTATCCATCTGATAAGTCGTGGTTTTGCGTCCTTCTTGAGCATTAGATACTTCAAAGCTGCATGATCGGTAAACACAGTTACTTTAGTTTGAGGTAAATAAGATCGAAATTTATCTAAAGCAAAAACCACGGCAAGAAACTCCTTCTCGGTGGTAGTATAATTTCTTTGCGCTTCATCAAGCGTCCGAGAGGCGTAATAGATTACGCAAGGCTTCTTGTCCTTCCGCTGACCCAAGACGGCTCCTACGGCATAATCCGAGGCGTCGCACATGAGTTCAAATGGCAGAGACCAATCAGGGCTGCATAAAATAGGAGCGCTCGTGAGAAGCTCCTTCAACTTGTTGAAGGCAGCGTTGCATTCTTCATCAAAGACGAACGGGGTCTCCTTTTGCAGCAGTTTACACAAAGGGCGCGAGATGTGGGAAAAGTCTTTGATAAACCTGCGATAAAATCCTGCGTGTCCAAGAAATGAACGAATCTCTCTAACCGAAGTTGGAGAGGGTAAGTGACGCACAAGATCTACTTTAGATTTATCAACTTCTAACCCTTTTTCCGAAATAATATGACCTAACACTATCCCTTGCGTAACCATAAAATGGCACTTCTCCCAATTAAGCACCAAGTTCGTTTCAACGCATCTTTGTAAAATTGTTTCTAAATTGTTTAAGCATGCATCAAAATCACTCCCAAATACACTAAAGTCGTCCATGAATACTTCAATAATTTTTTCAATGTACTCGGAGAAAATTGAGAGCATGCAACGTTGAAATGTACCTGGTGCGTTACACAGTCCAAATGGCATGCGGCGATAGGCAAACGTTTCGAAAGGGCACGTGAACGTTGTCTTTTCTTGATCCTCCTCCGCAATGCTAATTTGGTTGTAGCCGGAATATCCGTCGAGAAAACAATAAAATGCATGGCCGGCTAATCTTTCCAGCATTTGGTCGATGAATGGTAAGGGAAAATGATCCTTGCGGGTTGCAGCGTTTAGCTTCCGGTAATCAATGCACACTCGGTGTCCAGTGATCGTCCGTTGTGGCACAAGCTCATTTTCCAGATTCTCGACGACGGTTATTCCCGATTTCTTGGGTACTACCTGCACTGGGGAAACCCAACGGCTATCAGAAATAGGGTAAATAACTCCACAGTCCATGAGTTTAATTACCTCCTTTTTTACCACCTCCATCATCGGAGGGTGGAGCCGACGTTGCGCTTCCCGCGTAGGTTTGGTGCCTTTTTCAAGGAAAATCCTATGCACACAGGTTGCTGGATTTATTCCCTTGATGTCCGCGAGTGTCCAGCCTATTGCGGGTTTGTACCTCTTGAGCACACTCACGAGCTTCTCCTCCTGCTCCTCTTCTAGCGCGGACGAAATAATGACGGGTAAAGTGTCATTCTCCCCCAAGTACGCATACTTCAGATGGTCCGGTAGTAGCTTGAGTTCTAAAACTGGTGCTTCTACGATGGAAGGAACCATTTTATTAGTACCAAAAGTAATTGGTAAAGGAGGAGAAAAGCTTACTTTTCGTGGTGCCGCATTTAGGGCCATGGCCATGTCTTGAATACGAGGTTCAAGCTCTAGTAAGGCCTCGAGAAGGCCGTCATGCCCAAGTTGAATGGCCATGTCGAGTTCATCCTCATTGATGGTGTCGAGGTAGCCTTGTGCTAAGGTATCCACGGGATCATATGTCGAAATGGCAGCTACGCTCGACATTGGAAACTTCATCCCGTCCAGGATGTTGAACTCGATTCTTTCTCCATCAATCTCCATGGAGAAAGTGCCTTGAAACACATCAATCTTCGTTCTCGCAGTCCGCATGAAAGGTCGCCCAAGCAGTAGTGGCGTGGTGTTTAGTGGACTCTCTTCCATGTCAACTATATAGAAATCGGTTGGGAATATCAAGTTGTTGACTTGCACGAGAACGTCTTCTACGTATCCCCTCGGATACTTGTGGGTGCGATCGGCTAATTGGATGACAACACCATCTTGCTTGAGATCTCCAAGCTCCATCGATTCGAAAAGATAGTAAGGCATGACGTTGATGGAAGCTCTGAGATCAAGCATCACGTCTTTGAAGTGGTTGTCACCGATTACGCAAGGAACTGCAAAGCTCCCTGGGTCCTTCAGTTTTGGGGGTAGCCGACGCTGCAAAACCGCCGAAACGGTTGCGTTCACCTTCACAACCTCCTTCTCTCGAGTTTGCCTCCTCTGTGTGCATAATTCTTTCAGAAACTTTGCGTATATCGGCACCTGTTTTATGCACTCGATCAAGGGCAAATTCACTTGCACCTTTCGGAAGATGTCCAAAATATCTTCATATTGGGCGTTCTTCTTCTTCGATTTTGATAATCTGCTAGGGAAAGGTGCAACAGCAAACGGAGAATTAGTAATAACCGTATTTGAAGGAATATGGTTCTTACCTTTGATTGGGGTAGGTTGTGGAGGTGATTGTGCCTTGGTGACATTAGGCGTCACCTTCTGTTTTTCGGCCTCTTGAGTAGCCGGATCGATCTCATCTTCTTCTTCGTTGGTGATGTCCTCAATGGTGACTTCATCAAGATGAGATCGCTTGGTCTTTGGTTCCTCAAGTATCTTCCCACTCCTTGTGACTATAGCATTCACGTTTCTTTGATTTGGAGTGGTTTGAGGTGGAAGCCGACCGGTTTCCTTGATTTGGCCCATGAAATCAACAAGTTGGCCAAGCTGCTTCTTCACTTCGGTGATGTCGCGCCCATGTGAGTCAAGTGTCTCCTTTGTCTTCGATTGTCCGTCGAGGAGAACTTGTGTGGAGGCCGAAAGTTGCGACAACATCTTGTCGTAATCCGGGTTGGTGAAGGATTGCGAAGACGAACCATGCTGCATCGGTGGCCTTGGTTGAAATGGAGGGCGTTGGTAGCTTTGTTGAGGTGCTGGAGGGTTCAAAGTTCCCTCGTTGCTGCTCCATCTAAAACCCGGATGATCACGGTTGACATAGTTGTTATAATTGTTATACCGTTGTCCTCCCTGATATCCGCCGATGGCGTTAGCGTGCTCCGGCTCGCTTGCTTGTTCCGGCACTTGAGGGCACTGGTCATTGTGGTGACCTTGTGTTTGACATATGCCACAAACAGGCCGTTGAGTTGCCTTTGCTCTTGTCGTCTCAAGTTCTAAAACCTTCTCTAGCATATGAGCTAGTTTGTCGTATTTTTCGTCTGCGTCGGTTGTAGAACTCGCTTCACCGACTGCTCGTCTGTTGGACATTCCATATTGTGCATCATTATTCGCCCGATTCTCTAGAAGAGCTCTAGCTTCGGTTTCTGTTAAGTCCATGAATGCACCGGTGGCTGCTGCATCCAGCAATTCCCTATCAATCGGCTTGAGACCATCGTAAAAGTAATTCATGAGATTGGTCTCGGAAAATCCATGCGATGGGCAAGTGGCACACAAAACTTTGAATCGGTCGTAGTATTGGCCGAAGGTCTCGTCCGGTTTCTGTGTGATGCCAGTGATTTGCTTTCTCAAGACGGTGATCTTTGAGGCCGGGAAGTACTTCGCTAGGAACATATCCGCAAGTTGCTTCCATGAGGTAATATGGTTCGGCGGTAGTTCCATTAGCCAAGACTCGGCCCTGTCGACTAGGGTGAATGGAAATGCCTTCAACTTGAAGAGCTCCGTATCAGCATCAGATGGCTTCATGCTGTTACAAACAAATTGGAATTGTTTGAGATGCTTGTTCGGATCTTCATTGGAAAGTCCGTGAAAAATGGGTAGTCGGTGGAGGAAGCCACTCTTTAGCTCGATATCCTTCATGTTTTCCTCCGGTTGTGGAAAAGCAATGCTCGAAGGCCCACTGCTCCATTCGGTTGAGCAGGTGCGCTGGCGAAGAGATTGTCCTGCATTGGCCATGTTGACTTGTTGTGCTTCTGCTTCTGAATTGTGGTCGGTTGATGAGGCTAAAGTATGGTCGGTTGATGAATGTGAAGACTCGGAAACTTCCTCGATGATGGGATGATCCAGGATGTCAGTTTGAGCTTTAAGTCTCGCTATTCTCTCTGCGATCTCCTCAAAGTTTGTTCTAGATGGTCCAGGATTCTGATCGGACATTCATTAGCCTGAGCATCCACCAAAGACCAAGTGTTAGTATCAACAAATAATTTGAGATGAATATAGAAATACTAACCAAAATCGTAAGGCGTATTTAGAAAACAAAGCAATAACAAATAGTAAAACTATCAAAACATACTATAAATACTCACAAATACTTAAAAACTACTAATAACACACAAAAGTTATAATACTTAAGACACTAAATGTAATTTACTAAGTAATGCAAATGAGTTAATCAATTTTATGGGCTATGCAAAAGAATGTAATAAACTAAGACACATGTTTTCTGCAAATTAACACTATATAATGCTAAACCCAAGAATTTAGTTAGAACATATATAAACAAAGTTCAAATACAAGCAAACAATAATTCACATTGAATTTATGCACCACACATTTTTTTTTCAATAAAATGCATTAAACAACAATCCTACGTGAAAGATGGAGTGCATGCATAAGAGAAAACGTTAGAACCTGCAGAAAACACACGAGTTACGTGCTAAAAAAAAATGAATGCAAAGAATGACCTCTTCTTTGATCTTATGTCCCTAACTTCACTTAGGTTAGGGTACTCGGTAGTGAAATCCGAGTATCATAAAGCCTAAAAAGAGGTTATGCAAGCTAAGTAACGGTTGTTAGTCCTTTACAGTTTTTAATGCACATATAAACACAAAAATTTGACTAAGTTTTATTTATTTCCTTTGGCCCCGATGGTACGTGGTGCAGAGGCTCTCGACTGTGCAATGGGTCTCGTTCATCCGAAGATGAAGTCTGATTCCAGGAGGTCTAAGCATGCATAATCCGATATACCATCTATTTAAAGGATTATGTCGTATTTATCAAGTTCGTATTTATCCGTATTCGTATGCACTTATGATTTACAGAGAGTACGCGAAATGATCATTCGGTAAATTTCTTGGACGTGCGGCCCGCGCGAAAATATATACCGACTACAATTCAGCTTAGTTACGTTTAGAAATGGTTAGTAGGAATAGAGATAACGCGAGAGGTAAGGACTAATATTTAGAACAACCCGAGGCTTACTCGTAAGAGTATATACTCCAATGTTGTTCCTAGAGACACCCTGAGGCTAACCAGTTACGGTATATACTCCAATGGTGTTCTATTGCTTAGATCCGAAACCCGGCACCAATCATAAACCCATTCACCATATCCAACAATCAGCCAAATTTGTGAGATAGTATATAATCTCAAGTTCTTAGTAAACTCCGCCCACAACCTCGTGCCCATAACTTCACTTAGGTTATGGCGTGTGGTGATAAAATCCACACATCACGAGGGGTTAAGGAGATAAACCAGAAAAAGAGGCACCACCTATTCCAAAGAACGAAACCTTATAACCAATACTCGTGCACAATGTAAATCAATTTAAGTACGTCTACGTTTTGATTGCGCCTATGATTTAAAAGGAATACACGACTTAGTTATTGAATAAATCTCTTGTCCGTGCGGCCCGCGCGAAAATGTATACCAACTATCGTTAATCATCGTAATTGTTGGAAATGACCAGTTGGGATAGATGTAACGCGAGAGGTGAGAACTAATTTCTGGGAACAACCTGAGGCTAACTCGTAAGAGTATATACTCCATTGTTGTTCGTAGAAACACCCCGAGGCTTACTCGTAAGAGTATATACTCCAATGGTGTTCTGTTTTCTTAGTTCAAAACCCGTCACCATTCATAACCCTTCTAGACATCATAACCAACTCTTACTCGAATTCACAAGATAGTATACAATCTCAAGTGTTTGTAAACTCCGCCCACAACCTCGTGCCCATAACTTCACTTAGGTTATGGCGTGTGGTGATGAAATCCACACATCACGAAGGGTTAAGGAGATAGACAAACAAAAGAGGCACCACCTATTCCATAGAGATTTATTTAATAACTAAGTGCTAGTACTCAAATTAAATCAAAGACTATCCTTTAACATGAAAATAAATTATGCAAGTGTAAAAACTAAGTATAAATAAATTCGTCTAAGTAAAAGTATGCATTGTAAACATGTATGTAAATTTCTTTAAGTATAAACAAGAATGAACAAGTATGTACTTCGAAAATTTAGACATGCTTTTAATCACAAATGTACAACGAAATCATACAAAAACATTCTAACTCCCCGGCAACGGCGCCAAAAATTGATACGAGCAAAACATGCATTTAACGTTAACACAAAGTAGACCCTAAAAACACAGATTACGCGCATTGCAATTTAAACCCTTCTTTTGTCATTTGTAATATTGGCGAGTAGGGATCGTTCTTTATCCGGGGAATTAAGGGCGCATGCATGAGTTCGTTAATAAGCGGAAATGTAAATGTTTGGGGGGATTGGAAGTTGGTTGTTTAATCTACGAAATTAAAGTACAAAAACATGCAAATACAACTAAAACTCTTAGGCATCTAACATGTTTTACTCATAGACAAGTTTCAACAATCAAGAAACTTAAAGTTTAATTATGCTTGCTAAAAATAAGAAGTTACACTACTAATTACATGTGATCATCTCATCTTATTAGCCTACCCTTTTCATGCATCAAACCTTTTTGTAAGTTACGAAATTCATAACTTCTAACTAAATATACATGCTTAATAATTGAGTAGGAATGCAACTTAGCGTATAAACATCCTAAACAACATACGATCATCGAAACATGCGAAAGATAGGGACTTAGCGTATTTTCTAACACATGCTTACGAAGCTTTAAGATTGTATCAAACATGCATAAAAGGCTAGAAATCATAAACACATGCAACTTATGAATCGGTTTAAACACATAAAACACAAATCTAAACTTGTTCTTCATTTGATACATAAATGTATTCCAATACATCAAAAGGTTCAAATACAAAGCAAAAGAAATGAAAGTGAAGATCATGGTTACACTTTTTGTCTTGAATGCTTGATGATCTACGGTGGAGATGGATTTCCTTCACAAGGGACTTAGCGTATTGTGTTGGATGGAGGAGGATTGCTTCGGCTTGGATGGAGAAGATGTGCTTCGGCTTTGCTTGAGAATCCTTGAAGTGTTTATGGTGGAGGAGTATTTGTGTAGAGTTTTTGCTTGTAAAATGAGAGATGCATAATATATGGCCAGCCTCCTCTCTTATATAGGCAAGGGATGTTGCCTTCTCTCTTCCACCTTGCCTCCCTCCATTTAATGCAAGTAATGATCAATATGGCAAGTCACTCCCTTAGTCACCTTTTGTGGTCATCATTTGTGAACCCTAAGCAAGAGTCACCATGCAAGTCACCATTTATAAACCCTAAGCAAGAGTCACCATGGCAAGTCACATGGCAAGTCATCTTTTGTGATGATCACAAAGCTTAGTCACTAAAATGAGTCACAAAGCTTGATATTGTTGACTTTTCAACTTCACCAAAAGGCTTCCATGCCAAAATGAATGGGTTTGGGCTTGATAATGGGCCGAAACAAGATTTGAGAAATCGGCCCATAATTTGCTTTTTGGGCCGGCCCATTTTCGGAGGTCCAAAATCGCAAAAATCGCAAAATCGCCGAAATTCCTCCAAATTGCGCCGTTATTAATCTCCACCGTAAATACCTTCAAAATAACAAATTAAATAAGGAAAACATAAAAACTAAGATAATAACATAGCTAAACGTAAAGGGAAATGCGTTAAGAAACGAGCATAAAATGCGTATATCACTTGCACCTTTCGGAAGATGTCCAAGATATCTTCATATTGGGCATCCTTCTTCTTTGATTTTAATAATCTGCTAGGGAAATGTGCAACAGCAAACGGAGAATTAGTAATAACCGTATTTGAAGGAATATGGCTTTTACCTTTGATTGGGGTGGGTTGTGGAGGGGATTGTGCCTTGGTGACAATTGGCGTCACCTTCTTCTTCTCGGCTTCTTGAGCTGCCGGATCGATCTCATCTTCCTCTTCGTTGGTTATGTCCTCAATGGTGACTTCATCGAGATGAGATCGCTTGGTCTTTGGTTCTTCAAGTATCTTCCCACTCCTTGTGACAATAGCATTCACGTTTCTTTGATTAGGAGTGGGTTGAGGTGGAAGCCGACCGGTTTCTTTGATTTGGCCCATGAAATCAACAAGTTGGCCAAGTTGCTTCTTCACTTCAGTGATGTCGCGGCCATGTGAGTCTAGTGTCTCCTTTGTCTTCGATTGTCCGTCGAGGAGAACCTGTGTGGAGGCCGAAAGTTGCGACAACATCTTGTCGTAATCCGGGTTGATGAAGGATTGAGATGACGAACCATGCTGCATCGGTGGCCTTAGTTGAAATGGAGGGCGTTGGTAGCTTTGTTGCGGTGCTGGAGGGTTCAAAGTTCCCTCGTTGCTGCTCCATCTAAAACCTGGATGATCACGGTTGACATAGTTTTTATAATTGTTATACCGTTGTCCTCCCTGATATCCGCCGATGGCGTTAGCGTGCTCCGGATCGCTAGCTTGCTCTGGCGCTTGAGGGCATTTGTCATTATGGTGACCTTGTACTTGACATATGCCACAAACAGGCCCACGACTTGCTTTGGCTCTTGTCGTTTCGAGTTCTAAAACCTTCTCTAGCATATGAGCTAGTTTGTCGTATTTTTCGTCCGCGTCGGGTTTAGAACTCGCTTCACCGACTGCTCGTCTGTTGGACATTCCATATTGTGCATCATTATTCGCCCGATTCTCAAGAAGAGTTCTGGCTTCGATTTCGGTTAAGTCCATGAATGCACCGGTAGCTGCTGCATCTAGCAATTCCCTATCGATCGGCTTGAGACCATCGTAAAAGTAATTCATGAGATTGGTCTCGGAAAATCCATGCGATGGGCAAGTGGCACACAAAACCTTGAATCGGTCGTAATATTGGCCGAAGGTCTCGTCCGGTTTCTGTGTGATGCCAGTGATTTGCTTTCTCAAGACGGTGATCTTTGAGGTCGGGAAGTACTTTGCTAGGAACATATCCGCAAGTTGCTTCCATGAGGTAATATGGTTCGGCGGTAGTTCCATAAGCCAAGACTCGGCCCTGTCGACTAGGGTGAATGGGAATGCCTTCAGCTTGAAGAGTTCCGTATCAGCATCGGCTGGCTTCATGCTGTTACAAACAAATTGGAATTGTTTGAGATGCTTGTTCGGATCTTCATTGGAAAGTCCGTGAAAAATGGGTAGTCGGTGGAGGAAACCACTCTTCAGCTCGACTTCTTTCATGTTTTCCCCCGGTGGTGGAAAAGCAATGCTTGAAGGCCCGCTGCTCCATTCTGTTGAGCAGGTACGCTGGCGAAGAGACTGTCCTGCATTGGCCATGTTGATTTCTTGTGCTTCTGCCTCTGATTTGTGGTCGGTTGATGAGGCTAAACTATGGTCGGTTGATGAGGCTAAACTATGGTCGGTTGATGAATGTGAAGACTCGGAAACTTCTTCGATGATGGGATAATCCAGGATGTCTGTTTGAGCTTTAAGTCTCGCTATTCTCTCTGCGATTTCCTCAAAGTTTGTTCTAGATGGTCCAGGATTCCGATCGGACATTCATTAGCCTGAGCATCCACCAAAGACCAAGTGTCAGTATCAAAAAAAGAATATAAAATGAATATAGGAATACTAACCAAAATCGTAAGGCATATTTAGAAAACAAAGCGATAACAAATAAAATAGTAAAACTATCAAAGCAAACTATAAACACTCACAAATACTTAAAAACTACTAAAACACACAAAATTTATAATAGTTAAGACACTAAATGTAATTTACTAAGTAATGCAAATGATTTAATCAATTTTAGGGGCTATGTACATGAACGTAATGAACTTAAAACACACGTTTTCTGCAAATTAACACTATATAATGCTAAACCTAAGAATTTAGTTAGAACATATATAAACAAGGTTCAAATACAAGCAAACAATAATTCACATTGAATTTATGCACCACACATTTTCTCAATAAAATGCATCAAACAGCAATCCTACGTGAAAGATGGAGTGAATGTATAAGAGAAAACGTTAGAACCTGCAGAAAACACACGAGTTACGTGTTTAAAATATGAATGCAAAGAATGACCTCTTCTTCGGTCTTATGCCCCTAACTTCACTTAGGTCAGGGTACTCGGTAGTGAAATCCGAGCATCATAAAGCTTAAGAGAGGTTATGCAAGCTAAATAACGTTTGTTAGTCCTTTACAGTTTTTAATGTACAAACAAACACAAAAATTTGACTAAGTTTTATTTATTTCCTTTGGCCCCGATGGTACGTGGTGCAGAGGCTCTCGACTGTGCAATGGGTCTCGTTCATCCGAAGATGAAGTCTGATTCCAAGAGGTCTGAGCATGCTTAATCCGATATACCATCTATTTAAAGGATTTATGTCGAATTTGATATACGCATTTTATGCTCGTTTCTTAACGCATTTCCCTTTACGTTTAGCTATGTTATTATCTTAGTTTTATGTTTTCCTTATTTAAATTGTTATTTTGAAGTTCATTACGGTGGAGATTAATATCGACGCAATTCGGAGAAATTTCGGCGATTTTGCGATTTTTGCGATTTTGGACCTCCGAAAATGGGCCGGGCCACAAAGCAAATTGTGGGCCGAATTCTCAACTCTTGTTTCGGCCCATTATCAAGCCCACAATGCATTAATTCGGCAAGGATGGCTTTTGGTGAAGAGGAAAAGTCTTGTTTTGAAAGGGCAAGTCAACATTATCAAGCTAATAATCACAAATGGTGACTACACATGGTGATTCATGCTTAGGGTTCCCAAATGGTGACTACACTAGGTGACTCTTGCTTTGCATTGAATGAAAAGATGACTTGCCATGGTGACAAGCTAGGTGATTCATGCTTAGGGTTCGGCAATGGTGACTAAGTGTGTGACTAAGTATGTGTCTTGCCTTAATGATCATTGCATGCATTAAATGGAGGAGGCAAGGTGGAAGAGAGAAGGCACACATCCTTGCCTATATAAGAGGGAGGCCGGCCTTGAAGAAAAGGATCACTCATTTTACTAAGCAAAGCTCTACACAAATACTCCTCCACCATTAAACACTTAAGAGTTCACACACCAAGCCGAAGCATCATCTTCCTCCATTCAAGGCCGAAGCAAGCTAGGGTTCCTCCATCCTTCCAAGCCGAAGCAAACCATCCTCCATCCCTCACAATACGCTAAGTCCCTTGTGAAGGAAGTCCATCTCCACCGTAGTTCATCAAGCACTCAAGATAAAAAGTGTAACCATGATCTTCACTTTCATTTCTTTAGCTTTGTATGTGAATCTTTTGATGTATTGGAATAACAAGTTTAGAAAGTTTAGATTTGTGTATCAAATGAATAACAAGTTTAGATTTGTGTTTCATGTGCCTAAACCGATTTGTAATATGCATGTGCTTATGATTTATAGCTTTTTATGCATGTTTGATACAATCTTAAAGCTTCGAATGCATGTATTAGAAAATACGCTAAGTCCCTCTCTTTTGCATGTTTCGATGATCGTATGTTGTTTAGGATGTTTATACGCTAAGTTGCATTCCTACACAATTATCAAGCATGTGTACTTAGTTATAAGTTATGAATTTCGCAACTTACACAAAGGTTTGATGCATGAAAAGGGTAGGTTAATAAGATGAGTTGATCACATGTAATTAATAGTGTAACTTCTTATTTTTAGCAAGCATAATTAGACTTTAAGTTTCTTGATTGTTGAAACTTGTCTATGAGTAAAACATGTTAGATGCCTAAGAGTTTTAGTTGTGTTTGAATGTTATGTACTTTAAATTCGTAGATTAAATAACCAACTTCCAATCCCCCCAAATATTTACATTTCCGCATAATAACGAAACCATGCATGCGCTCTTAATTCCCCGGATAAAGAACGATCCCTACTCGCCAATATTACAAATGACAAACGAAGGGTTTAAATTGCAATGCGCGTAATCGGTGTTTTTAAGGTCTACTGATCATTAACTTTAAAGGCATGTTTTTCGCGTATCAAAAAACATATAGAATATCTCAATTAGCACAAGAATTCGATGCATGTGATTCATATACCATATGTGTTCGTATTGGTCCAATTTCATCATTGACTAGTTAAGGGCATCCTAAAGACTCTGAAAAACACTAATTTAGACACAATTAAATTGTAAACCCTTCCCCCACACTTAAACTCTACATTGCCCTCAATGTACTGAAGTAAAAGTATAGAATTTAAACATGGACTATAGGATCTACGAAAATTCTAATTTAAAATGAAAAAAGCCATTAAATTAATTAAAAGGAGGAGAAGAAAACAAATCTGTTGTCGTCTTCTCTATTCGGTTGCCTCCCAATGAGCGCTCATTTTACGTCTAAAGCTTAGACGTGATGCATCATTTTGCTTTCGAGATGGCCGGTTCTTGGAGTTGCATCTCCTCCATGTTATGCTCCGCAAATGCCTCAAAATAGGGCTTCAAGCGATGGCCATTTACTTTGAACTCACTGCCCTTGTCTATTGATCGAATGAGAACTGCTCCATGAGGCATAATTTGAGCAACTATGAATGGCCCCATCCATCGAGAGCGAAGCTTTCCCGGAAAGAGCTTAAGTCTTGAATTGAAAAGCAATACTTTCTGCCCAACTTCAAAACTCTTCCCGCGAATCATCTTATCATGGATCTTTTTCGTCTTCTCTTTGTAAATCCACGCATTGTCGAAAGCATCATTTCTGTTCTCTTCAAGTTCACAAAGTTGTAGCTTCCGATGCATACCTGCTGCATCTCGATCGATGTTGAATTTCTTCACGGCCCACCATGCCTTGTGCTCCAATTTAACCGGAAGATGGCACGATTTCCCATAAATTAACTGGAAAGGTGATTAATACGCGCAAAACATGCATTTAACGTTAACACAAAGTAGACCCTAAAAACACAGATTACGCGTATTGCAATTTAAAACCCTTCTTTTGTCATTATAATATTGGCGAGTAGGGATCGTTCTTTATCCGGGGAATTAAGGGCGCATGCATGGTTTCGTTAATAAGCAGAAATTTAAATGTTTGGGGGGATTGGAAATTGGTTGATTAAATGTCCTACTAAATTAAAGTGCGAAAACATGCAAACACAACAAAAACTCTTAAGCATCTAACATGTTTTACTCATAGACAAGTGTTAACAATCAAGAAACTTCAAAGTCTAATTATGCTTACTAAAAATAAGAAGTTACACTACTAATTACAAGTGATCATCTCATCTTTTTAACCTTACCCTATTTCATGCATCAAACCTTTTGTAAGTTACGAAATTCATAACTTCCAACTAAATATACATGCTTGATAATTGAGTAGGAATGCAACTTAGCGTATAAACATCCTAAACAACATACGATCATCGAAACATGCGAAAGAGAGTGACTTAGCGTATTTTCTACCACATGCTTTCGAAGCTTTAAGATTGTATCAAACATGCATAAAAGGCTAGAAATCATAAACACATGCAATTCACAAATCGGTTTAAGAACATATAACACAAATCTAAACTTGTTCTTCATTTGATACATAAAAGTATTTCAATACATCAAAAGATTCAAATACAAAGCAAAAGCTATGAAAGTGAAGATCATGGTTACATTTTTTTTCTTGAATGCTTGATGATCTACGGTGGAGATGGCTTTCCTTCACAAGGGACTTAGCGTATTGTGAAGGATGGAGGATGTTTGCTTCGGCTTGGATGGAGTGTGGTTGCTTCGGCAAGGATGGAGGTTGGATGTGCTTCGGCTTTGGATGTGAACCTTCAAGTGTTTATGGTGGAGGAGTATTTGTGTAGAGCTTTGGCTAGTAAATGAGAGATGCATAATATATGGCCAGCCTCCTCTCTTATATAGGCAAGGGATGTTGCCTTCTCTCTTCCACCTTGCCTCCCTCCATTTAATGCAAGTAATGATCAATATGGCAAGTCACTCCCTTAGTCACCTTTTGTGATTGATACGCGCAAAACATGCATTCACGTTAACTTAAAAACACAGATTACGCGCATTGCAATTTAAACCCTTCTTTTGTCATTTGTAATATTGGCGAGTAGGGATCGTTCTTTATCCGGGGAATTAAGGGCGCATGCATGGTTTCGTTAATAAGCGGAAATGTAAATGTTTGGGGGGATTGGAAGTTGGTTGTTTAATCTACGAAATTAAAGTACAAAAACATGCAAACACAACTAAAACTCTTAGGCATCTAACATGTTTTACTCATAGACAAGTTTCAACAATCAAGAAACTTAAAGTTTAATTATGCTTGCTAAAAATAAGAAGTTACACTACTAATTACATGTGATCATCTCATCTTATTAGCCTACCCTTTTCATGCATCAAACCTTTTTGTAAGTTACGAAATTCATAACTTCTAACTAAATATACATGCTTAATAATTGAGTAGGAATGCAACTTAGCGTATAAACATCCTAAACAACATACGATCATCGAAACATGCGAAAGAGAGGGACTTAGCGTATTTTCTAACACATGCTTACGAAGCTTTAAGATTGTATCAAACATGCATAAAAGGCTAGAAATCATAAACACATGCAACTTATGAATCGGTTTAAACACATAAAACACAAATCTAAACTTGTTCTTCATTTGATACATAAATGTATTCCAATACATCAAAAGGTTCAAATACAAAGCAAAAGAAATGAAAGTGAAGATCATGGTTACACTTTTTGTCTTGAATGCTTGATGATCTACGGTGGAGATGGATTTCCTTCACAAGGGACTTAGCGTATTGTGTTGGATGGAGGAGGATTGCTTCGGCTTGGATGGAGAAGATGTGCTTCGGCTTTGCTTGAGAATCCTTGAAGTGTTTATGGTGGAGGAGTATTTGTGTAGAGTTTTTGCTTGTAAAATGAGAGATGCATAATATATGGCCAGCCTCCTCTCTTATATAGGCAAGGGATGTTGCCTTCTCTCTTCCACCTTGCCTCCCTCCATTTAATGCAAGTAATGATCAATATGGCAAGTCACTCCCTTAGTCACCTTTTGTGATCATCATTTGTGAACCCTAAGCAAGAGTCACCATGCAAGTCACCATTTATAAACCCTAAGCAAGAGTCACCATGGCAAGTCACATGGCAAGTCATCTTTTGTGATGATCACAAAGCTTAGTCACTAAAATGAGTCACAAAGCTTGATATTGTTGACTTTTCAACTTCACCAAAAGGCTTCCATGCCAAAATGAATGGGTTTGGGCTTGATAATGGGCCGAAACAAGATTTGAGAAATCGGCCCAAAATTTGCTTTTTGGGCCGGCCCATTTTCGGAGGTCCAAAATCGCAAAAATCGCAAAATCGCCGAAATTCCTCCAAATTGCGCCGTTATTAATCTCCACCGTAAATATCTTCAAAATAACAAATTAAATAAGGAAAACATAAAAACTAAGATAATAACATAGCTAAACGTAAAGGGAAATGCGTTAAGAAACGAGCATAAAATGCGTATATCAGTGATCATCATTTGTGAACCCTAAGCAAGAGTCACCATGCAAGTCACCATTTATAAACCCTAAGCAAGAGTCACCATGGCAAGTCATCTTTTGTGATGATCACAAAGCTTTGTCACTAAAATGAGTCACAAAGCTTGATAACTTGGACTTTTCCTCTTCCCCAAGTTGCTTCCATGCCAAAATTAATGGGCTTGGGCTGGTTTTTGGGCCAAAACAAACTTTGAGAAATGGGCCCAAAAAATGCTTTTTGGGCTGGCCCATTTCCGGTGGTCCGAAATCGCAAAAATCGCAAAATCGCCGAAATTCCTCCGAATTGTGTCGTTATTAATCTCCACCGTAAATATCTTCAAAATAACAAATTAAATAAGAAAAACATAAAAACTAAGATAATAACACAGCTAAACGTAAAGGGAAATGCGTTAAGAAACGAGCATAAAATGCGTATATCAGTGATATACCAATGTGATCTACGCATTTTATGCTTGATTCTTACCGTCTTTCTCTTTACATTTAGCTTTGTTTTGACCTTAGTGCTTTCATTTCGTACTTACTTTGTTGTTTTTAGGTTTTGAATAAAGGAGTATAATAAAGGAGGAGTTTTGGAGCTAAAAGCGGATTAAGGAGGAAGTTCTCAATTCCGGAGAAGAAATGGTCCGAGGAATGGTCTTCAAATGGTTACTAAAATGAATTCCCACATGGTGTCAAGAATTGGAAACCAAATGTCAAATGAAATGGATACCAAAATGGTGGACAAAAAGATGAAGACATTTCTCCTGCGCGACCCAGGAAAGAGCAAATATGGCGGAATATATGGAGCATATAATGGACGAATTTTGGGAGGATATTCCATGAAGATAAATACCTTATTTGAGGGCCAAAATATGTGCAAGAATATGGTATATTCAGCCAAGAATTATTAAGGAATAAGGAATGCAAGATTTGAAGATATAAAGATTTCCTTTTCCTTGAAGAAGAAGAAAACTGGGCAGTCAGGTCACTCAACTTCTAAAATCCGTAGTAAATTCAATTCAACTCCAAATATGGCGTTCATTATATGGATTTTACAGCCCTTTCAATAAGCTTTCCAATGAAACAAGAATCAGAATTTTCTGAGCTCTAGAACTCCCGGAAAAGACGTTTCAAGACAGGCTGTTTCCAGCTGGCATTTCTACCCGAGTAAACTAGGAATCCCTAGTTTGGAGAGGAAAGTTGGACTTCTTCACCTATAAATAAGAGGGCTCGGTCTCAAACTCAATCATCACTCATTCTAGACGCCTAAGCTCAGCCTAAACACTACTCCCTCTCCAAAGACTCAAGGCGACACACAAGAAGAAGGTTACACCATCCTACCGCCACAAAATTTCCTCCATCGACATATAGGGCAATCCCAAGTGTCACCTCCACCAAAGTAGAGTCGGCTACATCTTGAAGCTCTATAGGGCAATCCCGAGGAATTAAAAGTGTAACTCGACTTCTCTTTACCTTGTAACCCCTTTTTGTATGAACTCTTGTGTTTATGGAATGGTTTTATTATTTCGGTTTTCTATACTTGTTTGATTTCAATTTTCTTCCATGTGTTCTAGTTTCTTTAAGTTCTATGATGCATGTTTATCTAATCGTAATGCTTTGGCTTAGATATAGGGCAATCCCGAGTCTAGATCAATGGTATGTGTATAGGGCAATCCCGAGCAAGGGTAAACATGTGTTATGTGAATTTAAGAAGTTAGGATTTCGATTGACATTGTTTGATTGCAGGTTACGAAGGAGCAAGGGTAAGTTTAGATGAGTCGATCACATGTAAATAATAGCTTAGGTTTATTTTCGGTCTAGTAAGCATGTTTAGGATTCTTTGTTCTTATTTGTTTTCTACTTGTCTATAAGTGAAGCATGTTAGAACCTAGGATTTCTCGATGTGTTTGCTATGCCATGTTTTAGTGTTTAATTTCGTAGAGTACAAAACAACCTTTTTAAACCCCCCTTTTAAACCATAGCGTAAATATGCATGCACCCTCAATCCCCGGTTAAGAACGATACCCTATTTACCAATGCTACATCTACACAAAAGGGTTTTAATTGTTTATGCGTTTTTGTTGATTATTAAGTGTTAATTTAATGGTTGCAAAGTCGTGTATCAATTTTGGCGCCGTTGCCGGGGATTGTAAAGAATTGTGTGTTTATGCTTGTAAATATGTGAATCTGTGTAAATAAGTGTGTATATATATATGTAAAGTGTCGAAGATTTTTATACATGTTCATAATACGTTCCATTCTAACTTTTTGTTTTTGCAGCCATGTAAATAGGTACATATTAAAGGAAGTCTTCGATTTACATTGAGTACGAAAGTTTGGACGATTAAGTCTCACTCATTGGAATAGATGGCGCCTCTTTTTCTTGTTTATCTCCTTAACCCCTCATGATGTGTGGATTTCATCACCGCACACCATAACCTAAGTGAAGTTATGGACATGAGGTTGAGGGCGGAGTCTACAAGGACTTGAGGGAATGTCTTTCTCAAAATTTTGGCTGAATGTCGGACATGGTGTCTAGAAACGGGTTATGACTGGTGACAGGTTCTGGATCTAAGAAAGACTTGCATCAATGGAGTATATACCAATGATCCGGTAAGTGGATGAATACTTGTCTTTGAGTAAGAAATCTTTGGTAACTTGGTGTCTAGAAGGTGACGGTTTCTATGACGGGTTCTGGATCCGAGATTTCAAATCGGTCCTACCTCTCGTGGTCTCTCTTGCCAACTGGCCAAGCTTATTAAAGTTGCCCAAAGAAGACAAGGACTAAATCTACTTTCCATGATCGGTAAGCCTCGGGATGCATCGTCGAAATTAGTCCTGCCTCTCGCGTTATCTCTATCCCCAACTGGCCATATTTTTCGATTGAACCAAGGCCGATTGATTGAGAATGTACATTTTATCGCGCGGGTCGCACGTCCAATGAAAGACCTAAAGGCTAAACGAACGTATTCTCTTTAAATCGAGGGCGAAACTCAATGAACAAAATACTTGTGCATATTACTTGTAAATTTCGTGTGCATTAAAACTTGTAAAAAAATTAACCACGTTGCATTAGCTTGCATAACCTGCCGGCGGCTTTGTGATGCTCGGATTTCACCACCGGGTACCCTAACCTAAGTGAAGTTAGGGACATGAGGCCAAACGTATGGTCACGTTGCATCATGTATTTAGCACGTAACTTTGTGTGTTTTCTGCAGATTTCTAACGTTTTCTCTTATGCATTCATACCATTTTCACGTAGGATCTCTTATGTGTGCATTTAAAAATCCTTCTAAGTGCATCCAACGTGATTAATGTTGTACTTGCATAATTTCCGTGTACATATGTGTGTATCTTAACTTGTTTATAAGTCTTGCGTTGTATATATGTCTAAATTTGCAGAAAACGTGTGAAACAATTCTAACTTAGCTTTTGCATATCATTCATTCAATCATGCATTACATAATTGCATCATATTGCATCGTATTCATCATACATTTAATGCATATCATGCATTTACATTGGATTTGATGATTGTTGAGTTTTGAAGGATACGAAGGAGGAACGTGCTCCAAGTGTTTTCATAAATTCGCAGCTTCGGTCCAAAAAGAACAGTCAAATTCAAAAAGCCATAACTTTCAGCTCGGTTGGAGTTACCACGAGTTCTTTATATGAATGGAAAGCTCGAGACGTCTAGTTTTCAGTCATATAAAGATCACAAATTTCTGAGCTCTAAATCGTTCGGAATTCTAGTTTAAAGACACGGAGGTCAGAACATTCAGCTGCAAAGTGGAAAGAACAAATGGAGGAGATGCACCTTCAAAATCAGGCTGTTCCAAGAGCATAAATGAAGCATCATGTCTAGGCTGTAAGACGTTAAAAAAACAGATTTGTTGGGAGGCAACCCAATGGAGGAGTCTTCAACAGATTTGTTTTCTCTTCCCTTATCTTTTAAATTTTCGTATCTTTTTAGTCAATTTTCGTAGTCTTCTTCTCTCCCACGAAATTCTATGATTCCCTTAAATACATTGAGGACAATGTAGAGTTTAAGTGTGGGGGAGGGGTTTACAACCTTATTTGAGTCATAAATTGTTAAAACCGGGCGGACAATGAAACTTTCCGGCGGATGATGCCCTAAAAAAAATTGTTTTTAAAAAGTCTTTTTCATTTTTAGGATGCTGTGACGACCCGGACCAGAATCGGCAGTATGATCAGCTTGATTGATGAGTTACTGCATAGTCGCAGTTTGTTGACAGTTATTGGAATTGCCAGAGTTCTTAACGACTAAATTATTGGCCGATAATTGGAGCTAGGTCTCTTCTCGATAGTCGTTCTATATGTGATTACGAGTTCGTGGGCGGTTTCGGATCGTTATTTGGATGAACGAAGAATTAGTTATGAATATTAGAAGTTCAGATTTAAATGGTGGGCTACTTAACGACTAAATTACCGGTCGAGAATTTGGTTTCGGCTTCTTCACGAAAGTTGCTCAGAATTTAATTTCGAGTACGTGGGAACTTCCGGAGCATGATTTGGAGTTATGAGGAATTAGTTGTGAATTTTGCCGTTTGTTGATTAATTAGTCGATTTAATGTGTGTTGCTTTCAAGGGTTGACTTTTTATTCGGTTGGCCGATATGTTTGACTTTGGGTGATGTTGGAAGATTATGTCGAGTCGAGTTCGTGGCCGCGAGAATTGTCGGAATTGGAGTTACGACGCGAAAGTTATGCGTGTTTGAATTTCATCGAAATGGATAATTATGAAATTTCCGTTTTGGGAAAGTATTTAATGAGGTATAAATATTGGGGTTTCCTTAAGAGGAAAGTCAACTATGGACATTAATTGGTTGACCTGGTCAACACGGGTTGACCGAGTGGGAGGAGAGTTCGACGGAGGCCACGGTGCTCCACGGCGGTGATGAGATTCCGGCCACCTCCGGGCTTGAGGTTGGTGTCTTCCGACTCGTCTAGACCTCCTCTTCACTTTCCCAGTCTCCGTTTGCGGCAAGGACGCCGGAGGAGGAAGCTTTTTCCGGCGAGAAATTGAAGAAAATGAAGTGAATTCGGGTTCTTGGATTCGGGCCGAGTTGAACTTCAAGAGATACTGGGTTTTGTAGCCCTCTTCAAGGTGATTCTAACCATATAAACATTGTGTTCTAATTTGGTTTGTGGATTGAGAATTTTGGGATTGAAATTTGTGTGTTCATTCGGTTTTTCATGAAATTGACCATGTTAGAGTGAGAATTGGACTTCGGTGCAGTTATGAAAGTTGCTCAGTGGACGATTTTGAGTGGAATAGGGGTAGCTTTGCCGTGAAATCTTCCGGTCAGTGGCGGCGCCGCCGTGGGCGGCGGTCAACGGTCAACGGCGGTCAACTTTGACTTTTTCAGAGTTTTCGACGAGTTGCATGTCATTTTACTCGAAATCGCGCCCCGATCGCAGTGGGGAGGTTTGTTTTTCGAGTTGAGCGTCCGAAATTACAGTGAGGTATTGTGGTATGATTTCCGGATTTCCGACAGTTTGTCGTGATCGGATTACGTGTTTCCGAGAACTGTGGTTTCTCGTGATTTGTTTTGAATTGTCGAATTATGTTTGTGAGAATTGGATATTATGATTATTCAGGTGTTCGTGATCATTTGTTTGGCGAGGGACGTTCCGCCGGATCACGGGTTAACGCGATACGCGTTACGCCAGACTGTGAATGGACAAGTTTCTATTTTTACTGTTGATTTTGCGAGTTCGTGGATTTATTGATTTTCCGTATTTGTTTTATACGATGATTGAGATATATGTGTTATTTTCGGAGGTGTATTATATGTTTATTGGTGATGGCATTTATTGCATCGATGCTACCAGAGTTGAGAGATTCCTCTGGCCCAGAGTTGAGAGATTCCTCTGAAGCAGGGTTGAGAGATTCCCCTGAGTGCCGCCAGGGTTGAGAGGTCCCCTGGCCTGTCACCGTCAGGTTTGAGCGATTCACCTGACGTCGGGTTTGAGAGGTCGCCCGACAACCTCCATATATATGTGTTGTTGTTGTTGTTGTGTTTTCCGAACTCGCACTGTTTTACATTGAGTATGTATATAAACTGGTGAAAGGCATATGTTTATTTTCGTCCACTCACTCTAACGTTTTTATTTACCTTTCCCCTGGGCTTTTCGGTTTCCGTGCCCAGTTTGCAGTTTCGGACTCTGGTGTCGCACGTCGTGGTCGGAGGCATAGTGCTCGAGCTACTTTGTTCTTCCAGTAGGTTTATTGTTCTACCTACTGTGGTATACGTATATGATTATGTATTAGAAGTCGCTCTGAGCTTCTTATTGTATATGTTATACGATTTTACTCCGGGTTTTCCGTAAAGTACATATATATTTTGATATACGCATTTTATGCTCGTTTCTTAACGCATTTCCCTTTACGTTTAGCTATGTTATTATCTTAGTTTTTATGTTTTCCTTATTTAATTTGTTATTTTGAAGATATTTACGGTGGAGATTAATAACGGCGCAATTTGGAGGAATTTCGGCGATTTTGCGATTTTTGCGATTTTGGACCTCCGAAAATGGGCCGGCCCAAAAAGCAAATTATGGGCCGATTTCTCAAATCTTGTTTCGGCCCATTATCAAGCCCAAACCCATTCATTTTGGCATGGAAGCCTTTTGGTGAAGTTGAAAAGTCAACAATATCAAGCTTTGTGACTCATTTTAGTGACTAAGCTTTGTGATCATCACAAAAGATGACTTGCCATGTGACTTGCCATGGTGACTCTTGCTTAGGGTTTATAAATGGTGACTTGCATGGTGACTCTTGCTTAGGGTTCACAAATGATGATCACAAAAGGTGACTAAGGGAGTGACTTGCCATATTGATCATTACTTGCATTAAATGGAGGGAGGCAAGGTGGAAGAGAGAAGGCAACATCCCTTGCCTATATAAGAGAGGAGGCTGGCCATATATTATGCATCTCTCATTTTACAAGCAAAAACTCTACACAAATACTCCTCCACCATAAACACTTCAAGGATTCTCAAGCAAAGCCGAAGCACATCTTCTCCATCCAAGCCGAAGCAATCCTCCTCCATCCAACACAATACGCTAAGTCCCTTGTGAAGGAAATCCATCTCCACCGTAGATCATCAAGCATTCAAGACAAAAAGTGTAACCATGATCTTCACTTTCATTTCTTTTGCTTTGTATTTGAACCTTTTGATGTATTGGAATACATTTATGTATCAAATGAAGAACAAGTTTAGATTTGTGTTTTATGTGTTTAAACCGATTCATAAGTTGCATGTGTTTATGATTTCTAGCCTTTTATGCATGTTTGATACAATCTTAAAGCTTCGTAAGCATGTGTTAGAAAATACGCTAAGTCCCTCTCTTTCGCATGTTTCGATGATCGTATGTTGTTTAGGATGTTTATACGCTAAGTTGCATTCCTACTCAATTATTAAGCATGTGTATTTAGTTAGAAGTTATGAATTTCGTAACTTACAAAAAGGTTTGATGCATGAAAAGGGTAGGTTAATAAGATGAGATGATCACATGTAATTAGTAGTGTAACTTCTTATTTTTAGCAAGCATAATTAGACTTTAAGTTTCTTGATTGTTGAAACTTGTCTATGAGTAAAACATGTTAGATGCCTAAGAGTTTTAGTTGTGTTTGCATGTTTTTGTACTTTAATTTCGTAGATTAAACAACCAACTTCCAATCCCCCCAAACATTTACATTTCCACTTATTAACGAAACCATGCATGCGCCCTTAATTCCCCGGATAAAGAACGATCCCTACTCGCCAATATTACAAATGACAAAAGAAGGGTTTAAATTGCAATGCGCGTAATCTGTGTTTTTAAGTTAACGTGAATGCATGTTTTGCGCGTATCATATTTACTACTTTACGTTATTGTTGATATATTGAGAAATCCGGATGGGATTGGTGCCCACGGTTTGCTTTTTGTGGCATAGGATGAAGTGTATTTTTCGCGTGCAGGTAATGGTAATTCAACGTTAGTAACGAAACTCTGCCCAAATTTCGAAAAGTTTTTGTTGGTTCGTGTTTTCAAAAGGGTTTGATTCCGATTTAGGGAGCTAAATCGGGGTTGGGTCCTTTCAGCTTGGTATCAGAGCATTAGGTTATAGGTTCTGTAGACTTCTGTAGTCGTGTTTACTTAGGGTATTTGAGTTGATACAGCATGACTGGAGTGATGACCCGACTGGCCAGCGGTACTCATCAATACTTCGGGTGTTGTGTGTCCTCAAATATCTGCGGTTTCATGATTACGTTCCACTTGTTGTGAACGATGTTTTATTCATTAGGATGCCTCCTGACGTGCTTTCCGTGTCGTTTCGGTTGTGGATCCTATTGAGGATCAGTCGACGCGCGATTTGCCAGAGAACAGTGGATTGTAATGAGTATTCAGAGTTCAGTGAATTGTGTGGCACGGTTTGCCTGGTTATGTGTGTATGGGCGTCTACATATTGCCTCAGAGCTGAGATTTATGGCTGTTGATGTATGCCTGAGTCAGATCAGTGTATTTTGTGGGCTGTTATTGTGTGAGTACCGGTTGCGACTCCATGGCCTACATTCAGGGTGATGTTTACACGGTAATGGTTTAATCAGGTTATCCAGCGATCGAATGTGGAGTGGTTACCCACCTGAGGCAGAGATGCATTATCCACATGTTCGTTTCCGGTTGCACGTGTTATGTGGCTTCAGAGGAAGCAGTGCACGAGGTTCGAGATAAGTTTGAACCTGAGTATCAGAGAGTCTGATTGTTTTGCCTCGAGACATCCGTGAGGAGCTCAGTGTGCTGTACTCAGTGGCGAGGCTATCGAGAAGGAAAGGTGTACGCGGTTTTCGATGTGATGGTTTGAGGAAAGTGGACTTAGTCGAGATTTTGATGAGGTTGAATTCCGACACTCCGGGATCAGTGACTTCATCAGGCTGGGGTCTTTTCAATTATGTTGAGGATTCTCTGCTGGTCCGTTCGGCGATGACGGAGATCACAAAGTAGCGGATTTGCTCCTGTGGCATGAGTTTGGGCGATCATTGGTGATCCTTTCACTCAGCAGGTGTTACGGTGACTTGTGTTCGTGGAACACTCTCAATTGCTATCTCGGTGGCCAGGAGGGTCACGTTGCGAGGGAGCGCCCTCAACCAGCTGTGTATGCAGTTCGACAGCTCAGAGTTTACAAGGAGATTCTCATGTTGTTCCTGCAGTTTGATCAATGTATCCTTTTGATGAGTTATTCAGCAATGTCGCTATTGATGTGGGCGGCTAGATTGAGCATGTTGGAGTCCATGCCGTAACCTTGTGTGAGGACAGACTTTTCTCCGAGGTTACTGTTGCTTGATATTGATATACGCATTTTATGCTCGTTTCTTAACGCATTTCCCTTTACGTTTAGCTATGTTATTATCTTAGTTTTATGTTTTCCTTATTTAAATTGTTATTTTGAAGATATTTACGGTGGAGATTAATAACGACGCAATTCGGAGGAATTTCGGCGATTTTGCGATTTTTGCGATTTTGGACCTCCGAAAATGGGCCGGCCCAAAAAGCAAATTGTGGGCCGAATTCTCAACTCTTGTTTCGGCCCATTATATGGCCCAAACACATTCAATTCGGCATGGAAGCCTTTTGGTGAAGTTGAAAAGTCCAAGTTATCAAGCTAATGATCATAAAAGATGACTTGCCATGGTGACTCTTGCTTTGGGTTCACAAATGGTGACTAAGCTTGGTGACTCTTGCCTTTGATCATCACAATGGTGACTAAGGGTGTGACTAAGCATGGTGACTCTTGCTTAGGGTTCACAAATGATGATCACAAGGGTGACTAAGGGGATGACTTGCCATATTGATCATTACATGCATTAAATGGAGGGAGGCAAGGTGGAAGAGTGAGAAGCACCATTCCTTGCCTATAAATACAAGGAGGCCGAACCATTCAAGGATCATCTCTCATTTTACAAACAAAAACTCTACACAAATACTCCTCCACCATAAACACAAGCAAGGTTCATTTCCAAGCCGAAGTATCATCCTTCCTCCATCCAAGCCGAAGCAAGCAAGGTTCCTCCTTCCAAGCCGAAGCAAAGCATCCATCCATCCAACACAATACGCTAAGTCCCTTGTGAAGGAAATCCATCTCCACCGTAGATCATCAAGCACTCAAGACAAAAAGTGTAACCATGATCTTCACTTTCATAGCTTTTGTTTTGTATTTGAACCTTTTGATGTATTGGAATACATTTATGTATCAAATGAAGAACAAGTTTAGATTTGTGTTTCATGTGCTTAAACCGATTTGTAATATACATGTATTTATGATTTCTAGCCTTTTATGCATGTTTGATACAATCTTAAAGCTTCGAATGCATGTGTTAGAAAATACGCTAAGTCCCTCTCTTTCGCATGTTTCGATGATCGTATGTTGTTTAGGATGTTTATACGCTAAGTTGCATTCCTACTCAATTATTAAGCATGTGTATTTAGTTAGAAGTTATGAATTTCGTAACTTACAAAAAGGTTTGATGCATGAAAAGGGTAGGCTAATAAGATGAGATGATCACATGTAATTAGTAGTGTAACTTCTTATTTTTAGCAAGCATAATTAAACTTTAAGTTTCTTGATTGTTGAAACTTGTCTATGAGTAAAACATGTTAGATGCCTAAGAGTTTTAGTTGTGTTTGCATGTTTTTGTACTTTAATTTCGTAGATTAAACAACCAACTTCCAATCCCCCCAAACATTTACATTTCCGCTTATTAACGAAACCATGCATGCGCCCTTAATTCCCCGGATAAAGAACGATCCCTACTCGCCAATATTACAAATGACAAAAGAAGGGTTTAAATTGCAATGCGCGTAATCGGTGTTTTTAGGGTCTACTTTGTGTTAACGTTAAATGCATGTTTTGCACGTATCAATTTTTGGCGCCGTTGCCGGGGAGTTAGAATGTTTTTGTATGATTTCGTTGTACATTTGTGATTAAAAGCATGTCTAAATTTTCGAAGTACATACTTGTTCATTCTTGTTTATACTTAAAGAAATTTACATACATGTTTACAATGCATACTTTTACTTAGACGAATTTATTTATACTTAGTTTTTACACTTGCATAATTTATTTTCATGTTAAAGGATAGTCTTTGATTTAATTTGAGTACCAGCACTTAGTTATTAAATAAATCTCTATGGAATAGGTGGTGCCTCTTTTGTTTGTCTATCTCCTTAACCCTTCATGATGTGTGGATTTCATCACCACACGCCATAACCTAAGTGAAGTTATGGACACGAGGTTGTGGGCGGAGTTTACAAACACTTGAGATTGTATACTATCTTGTGATTTCGAGTAAGAGTTGGTTATGATGTCTAGAAGGGTTATGAATGGTGACGGGTTTTGAACTAAGAAAACAGAACACCAATGGAGTACATTCTCTCACGAGTAAGCCTCGGGGTGTTTCTAAGAACAACAATGGAGTATATACTCTCACGAGTTAGCCTCAGGTTGTTCCCAGAAATTAGTTCTCACCTCTCGCGTTACATCTATCCCAACTGGTCATTCCCAACAATTACGAGGATTAACGATAGTTGGTATACATTTTCGCGCGGGCCGCACAGACAAGAGATTTATTCAATAACTAAGTCGTGTATTCCTTTTAAATCATAGGCGCAATCAAAACGTAGACGTACTTAAATTGATTTACATTGAGTACGAGTATTGGTTATAAAGTTTCGTTCTATGGAATAGGTGGTGCCTCTTTTTCTGGTTTATCTCCTTAACCCCTCGTGATGTGTGGATTTCATCACCACACGCCATAACCTAAGTGAAGTTATGGGCACGAGGTTGTGGGCGGAGTTTACTAAGAACTTGAGATTATATACTATCTCACAAATTTGGCTGATCGTTGGATATGGTGAATGGGTTTATGATTGGTGCCGGGTTTCGGATCTAAGCAATAGAACACCATTGGAGTATATACCGTAACTGGTTAGCCTCGGGGTGTCTCTAGGAACAACATTGGAGTATATACTCTTACGAGTAAGCCTCGGGTTGTTCTAAATATTAGTCCTTACCTCTCGCGTTATCTCTATTCCTACTAACCATTTCTAAACGTAACTAAGCTGAATTGTAGTCGGTATATATTTTCGCGCGGGCCGCACGTCCAAGAAATTTACCGAATGATCATTTCGCGTACTCTCTGTAAATCATAAGTGCATATGAATACGGTTAAATACGAGCTAAATAAATACGACATAATCCTTTAAATAGATGGTATATCGGATTATGCATGCTTAGACCTCCTGGAATCAGACTTCATCTTCGGATGAACGAGACCCATTGCACAGTCGAGAGCCTCTGCACCACGTACCATCGGGGCCAAAGGAAATAAATAAAACTTAGTCAAATTTTTGTGTTTATATGTGCATTAAAAACTGTAAAGGACTAACAAACGTTACTTAGCTTGCATAACCTCTCTTAGGCTTTATGATACTCGGATTTCACTACCGAGTACCCTAACCTAAGTGAAGTTAGGGACATAAGATCGAAGAAGAGGTCATTCTTTGCATTCATTTTTTTTTAGCACGTAACTCGTGTGTTTTCTGCAGGTTCTAACGTTTCTCTTATGCATGCACTCCATCTTTCACGTAGGATTGTTGTTTAATGCATTTTATTGAAAAAAAATGTGTGGTGCATAAATTCGATGTGAATTATTGTTTGCTTGTATTTGAACTTTGTTTATATATGTTCTAACTAAATTCTTGGGTTTAGCATTATATAGTTTTAATTTGCAGAAAACATGTGTCTTAGTTTATTACATTCTTTTGCATAGCCCATAAAATTGATTAATTCATTTGCATTACTTAGTAAATTACACCTAGTGTCTTAACTATTATAATTTTTGTGTGTTTTAGTAGTTTTTAAGTATTTGTGAGTATTTATAGTATGTTTTGATAGTTTTACTATTTGTTATTGCTTTGTTTTCTAAATACGCCTTACGATTTTGGTTAGTATTTCTATATTCATCTCAAATTATTTGTTGATACTAACACTTGGTCTTTGGTGGATGCTCAGGCTAATGAATGTCCGATCAGAATCCTGGACCATCTAGAACAAACTTTGAGGAGATCGCAGAGAGAATAGCGAGACTTAAAGCTCAAACTGACATCCTGGATTTTCCCATCATCGAAGAAGTTTCTGAGTCTTCACACTCATCAACCGACCACAATTCAGAAGTAGAAGCACAACAAGTCAACATGGCCAATGCAGGACAATCTCTTCGCCAGCGCACCTGCTCAACCGAATGGAGCAGCGGGCCTTCGAGCATTGCTTTTCCACAACCGGAGGAAAACATGAAGGATATCGAGCTAAAGAGTGGCTTCCTCCACCGACTACCCATTTTTCACGGACTTTCCAATGAAGATCCGAACAAGCATCTCAAACAATTCCAATTTGTTTGTAACAGCATGAAGCCATCCGATGCTGATACGGAGCTCTTCAAGCTGAAGGCATTTCCATTCACCCTAGTCGACAGGGCCGAGTCTTGGCTAATGGAACTACCGCCGAACCATATTACCTCATGGAAGCAACTTGCGGATATGTTCCTAGCGAAGTACTTCCCGGCCTCAAAGATCACCGTCTTGAGAAAGCAAATCACTGGCATCACACAGAAACCGGACGAGACCTTTGGCCAATACTACGACCGATTCAAAGTTTTGTGTGCCACTTGCCCATCGCATGGATTTTCCGAGACCAATCTCATGAATTACTTTTACGATGGTCTCAAGCCGATTGATAGGGAATTGCTAGATGCAGCAGCCACCGGTGCATTCATGGACTTAACAGAAACCGAAGCTAGAGCTCTTCTAGAGAATCGGGCGAATAATGATGCACAATATGGAATGTCCAACAGACGAGCAGTCGGTGAAGCGAGTTCTACAACCGACGCAGACGAAAAATACGACAAACTAGCTCATATGCTAGAGAAGGTTTTAGAACTTGAGACGACAAGAGCAAAGGCAACTCAACGGCCTGTTTGTGGCATATGTCAAACACAAGGTCACCACAATGACCAGTGCCCTCAAGTGCCGGAACAAGCAAGCGAGCCGGAGCACGCTAACGCCATCGGCGGATATCAGGGAGGACAACGGTATAACAATTATAACAACTATGTCAACCGTGATCATCCGGGTTTTAGATGGAGCAGCAACGAGGGAACTTTGAACCCTCCAGCACCTCAACAAAGCTACCAACGCCCTCCATTTCAACCAAGGCCACCGATGCAGCATGGTTCGTCTTCGCAATCCTTCACCAACCCGGATTACGACAAGATGTTGTCGCAACTTTCGGCCTCCACACAAGTTCTCCTCGACGGACAATCGAAGACAAAGGAGACACTTGACTCACATGGCCGCGACATCACCGAAGTGAAGAAGCAGCTTGGCCAACTTGTTGATTTCATGGGCCAAATCAAGGAAACCGGTCGGCTTCCACCTCAAACCACTCCAAATCAAAGAAATGTGAATGCTATAGTCACAAGGAGTGGGAAGATACTTGAGGAACCAAAGACCAAGCGATCTCATCTTGATGAAGTCACCATTGAGGACATCACCAACGAAGAAGAAGATGAGATCGATCCGGCAATTCAAGAAGCCGAGAAAAAGAAGGTGACGCCTAATGTCACCAAGGCACAATCACCTCCACATCCTACCCCAATCAAAGGTAAAAACCATATTCCTTCAAATACGGTTATTACTAATTCTCCGTTTGCTGTTGCACCTTTCCCTAGCAGATTGTCAAAATCAAAGAAGAAGGATGCCCAATATGAAGATATTTTGGACATCTTCCGAAAGGTGCAAGTGAATTTGCCCTTGATCGAGTGCATAAAACAGGTGCCGATATACGCAAAGTTTCTGAAAGAATTATGCACACAGAGGAGGCTGATACGCGCAAAACATGCATTTACGATAACACAAAGTAGACCTTAAAAACACCGATTACGCGCATTGCAATTTAAACCCTTCTTTTGTCATTTATAATATTGGCGAGTAGGGATCGTTCTTTATCCGGGGAATTAAGGGCGCATGCATGGTTTCGTTATTATGCGGAAATGTAAATATTTGGGGGGATTGGAAGTTGGTTATTTAATCTACGAATTTAAAGTACATAACATGCAAACACAACTAAAACTCTTAGGCATCTAACATGTTTTACTCATAGACAAGTTTCAACAATCAAGAAACTTAAAGTCTAATTATGCTTGCTAAAAATAAGAAGTTACACTATTAATTACATGTGATCAACTCATCTTATTAACCTACCCTTTTCATGCATCAAACCTTTGTGTAAGTTGCGAAATTCATAACTTATAACTAAGTACACATGCTTGATAATTGTGTAGGAATGCAACTTAGCGTATAAACATCCTAAACAACATACGATCATCGAAACATGCAAAAGAGAGGGACTTAGCGTATTTTCTAATACATGCATTCGAAGCTTTAAGATTGTATCAAACATGCATAAAAAGCTATAAATCATAAACACATGCATATTACAAATCGGTTTAGGCACATGAAACACAAATCTAAACTTGTTATTCATTTGATACACAAATCTAAACTTTCTAAACTTGTTATTCCAATACATCAAAAGATTCAAATACAAAGCTAAAGAAATGAGAGTGAAGATCATGGTTACACTTTTTGTCTTGAGTGCTTGATGAACTACGGTGGAGATGGACTTCCTTCACAAGGGACTTAGCGTATTGTGTTGGATGGAGGAGGCTTGATAGCTTCGGCTTGGAAGGAGTAACCTTGCTTGCTTCGGCTTGGAATGGTAAAGGATGTGCTTCGGCTTTGTAATGAACTTTGGAGTGTTTATGGTGGAAGAGTATTTGTGTAGAGCTTTGGCTTGTAAAATGAGAGATGATCCTTGAATGGTTCGGCCTCCTCCCCTTTTATAGGCAAGGAATGCTTGCCTTCTCTCTTCCACCTTTCCTCCCTCCATTTAATGCATGTAATGATCATTAAGGCAAGTCACACCCTTAGTCACACACTTAGTCACCATTTGTGAACCCTAAGCATGAATCACCATGTGTAGTCACCATGGCAAGTCATCTTTTCAATTAATGCAAGCCTTAGTCACCTTGTGTAGTCACCATTTGGGAACCCTAAGCATGAATCACCATGTGTAGTCACCATTTGTGATCATTAGCTTGATAATGTTGACTTGCCCTTTCAAAACAAGACTTTTCCTTTTCACCAAAAGGCTTCCTTGCCGAATTGTTTGGGTTTGGGCTTGATAATGGGCCGAAACAAGAGTTGAGAATTCGGCCCACAATTTGCTTTGTGGCCCGGCCCATTTTCGGAGGTCCAAAATCGCAAAAATCGCAAAATCGCCGAAATTCCTCCGAATTGCGTCGATATTAATCTCCACCGTAATGAACTTCAAAATAACAATTTAAATAAGGAAAACATAAAACTAAGATAATAACATAGCTAAACGTAAAGGGAAATGCGTTAAGAAACGAGCATAAAATGCGTATATCAAATTCCCCCACACTTAGACTTTGCTAGTCCCTTAGCAAACACTAAGTTAAACTAAGACTCTCTAAGAATTTAAAACAAAAGAAAGAACAACTAAGCCCTTAGCTAAAATTTGTCTCAGAATTTTCATAAGTATATGGCGATGGCTCACATGAAATTCAACTTGTATGCTCGACGAATTCAAGAGATAATTGCGATATAATTATGTAATGAACAAGTAAGACATAGAGAAAACAATGGTTATGTTATAGCTGTGCATGCTTTGAATAAAGGTTTAATCAACTCACAAGGATGCACTCATCATATTTTTCACTCATGAAAATGGTTCACTTAAAGTGTATATGAATTGAAATGAAAACCACATGAATAAAGTTTGATTACTTGCACAAATGAACCAAAACCATAAGCTTACTCATGCAACTTACTCTACTAATTGAAAGCTACTCATTTTAAGGATCATAAAGGACTTTTAGTGAGGTTGTAATGGGGTTAAGGCTAAGGCATTCGAAATTTAGATATGTGGTGATAAAAACGTTCCAACGACTTAGTCTAGCACCATATTAGTCCTCCATCTCCATTTGTATGTTACCATGTATACTTCAAGCTAATCTACCCTTTGAGCTTTTCGGACAGGACAAAGGCCATATTTTGTTCTATTTTTGGGCCTTCAATTTATCGTAATCTCCAAATCCGCAAATAAGGGGGACGTTAATCCAATTGGTTTCTACTTTAGAACACAACATATTGCCATGAGAGATACTAATTTTTTTTTCTTTTCATTCTCTCAAATATTATTTTTTCTTTTCTTTTTGGCAATCTCATACTTTTTAAGTTTATTTGGACAAGTCTTTCCCCTTACTCACATTAACTCTTTCAATCTTTCCTACCAAACCATAATCTTATGTGCTAGTTTCGAAAAATTCTCACCAAGTTTCCGGAACAAAGGTAAGGATATTCTATACTAGGGTAAGTGTTTTAGGTATATATGGTGATGAAAGAAAAGCTTAACGTGGGCTCAATTGGTTTATCTAGGGGTGTCGCAACTTGTGCGTACAATTGGGATACATGGATATATGGCAATGTGGTGGAAAATCCTAAATGCCTTTAATCATTTCCGAAATCAAAGTATGTATCAACTTAAAAGCTTTGCAAATTGACATGAGTAAGTTCTAGTATTCTCTAGTTCATTAAAATCTATGGCAAGCAATTAAATGAGGCATATATAAGCTAGTAGCTACGAAATGGATGCATATTCACTCGAATAAAGAATAGATAGCTCAAAAGCTCACATAGGGTTCATATGATTAAAAACTTATTCAAGCATGCGATTTCTGTACCATGTTTTTGCAATTCATATCTACTACATGTTAAAAACATATAGAATATCTCAATTAGCACAAGAATTCGATGCATGTGATTCATACGCCATATGTGTTCGTATCGGTCCATTTTTCATCATCGGCTAGTTAAGGGCATCCTAAAGACTTTGAAAAACACTAATTTAGACACAATTAAATTGTAAACCCTTCCCCCACACTTAAACTCTACATTGCCCTCAATGTACTAAAGTAGAAGTATAGAATTAAACATGGAGTATAGGATCTACGAAAATTCTAATTTAAAATGCAAAAGCCATTAAATTAATTAAAAGGGGAGAAGAAATCAAATCTGTTGTCTCCCTATTGGGTTGCCTCCCAATGAGCGCTCGTTTTACGTCGTTAGCTTTGGACGTGATGCATCATTTTGTTTTTGAAATGGCCGGTTCTTGGAGTTGCATCTCCTCCACGGTGTGCTCCGCAAATGCCTCAAAATAGGGCTTCAAGCGATGGCCATTTACTTTGAACTCACTACCTTTGTCGATAGATCGAATGAGAACTGCTCCATGAGGTAGAACTTGAGAAACTACGAATGGCCCCATCCATCGAGAGCGAAGCTTTCCCGGAAAGAGCTTGAGTCTTGAATTGAAAAGCAATACTTTCTGCCCAGGTTCAAAACTCTTCGCGCGAATCATCTGATCGTGGATCTTTTTCGTCTTCTCTTTGTAAATCCACGCATTGTCGAAAGCATCATTTCTGATTTCTTCTAGTTCACATAGTTGTAGCTTCCGATGCAAGCCTGCGGCATCTCGATCGATGTTGAATTTCTTCACGGCCCACCATGCCTTGTGCTCCAATTCAACCGGAAGATGGCACGTCTTCCCATAAATTAATCGGAAAGGGGACATACCAATGGGGGTCTTGTAGGCAGTCCTGTAAGCCCACAATGCATCGTCTAAGCATTGACTCCAATCTTTCCGGTTGGGGCGGACGGTTCGCTCCAAAATCTTCTTGATTTCACGGTTGGAAACTTCAGCCATTCCATTGGTTTGAGGGTGGTATGGTGTGGAAACCTTGTGTTTTACGCCATACTTCCTCATGAGTGCTTCCACCGTGCGGTTGCAAAAGTGACTTCCTCCATCGCTGATTAAAACGCGTGGCATTCCAAATCTACTGAAAATGTTAGTTCGTAGGAAATCTGCAACAACTCGCGAATCATTAGTACGGGTGGCCTTTGCCTCCACCCATTTAGAAACATAATCTACTGCGAGTAAGATATAAGTAAAACCATTGGAGGGAGGAAATGGTCCCATAAAATCAATACCCCACACATCAAAAATTTCGACATTAAATATGTAGTGTTGTGGCATTTGATCTCTAGGCCCTAAATTACCGAATCTCTGGCACTTATCACATGCAGCACAATATGCATGAGCATCGCGAAATAAACTAGGCCAAAAGAAACCGCAATCTAAAATCTTAAGGGCTGTCCTCCTAGAACCAAAGTGTCCCCCACATGCTTCATTGTGACAAAAGTCTAGAATGGGCTTAAACTCACTATCCGGGATACATCTCCTAATTACTAAATCGGAGCATTGTTTCCATAAATAAGGCTCATCCCAGATAAAGGTTCTAGCATTATGCTTAAGTTTGTCACGTTGAAATTTATGCATGGTAGACGGAAACTCACCGGTAACTAAGTAATTTACGATATCTGCATACCATGGAGTTTCCGAAATAGTTACCTCAATTCCGAAGAGTTTTTCATCCGGAAAAGTTTCTTCAATCTCGACAGGCTCATGGTCACCTATTAAACGTGATAGGTGGTCAGCGACGACGTTTTCTACTCCCTTCTTGTCCTTGATTTCGATGTTGAATTCTTGGAGTAGAAGTATCCATCTGATAAGTCGTGGTTTTGCGTCCTTCTTGAGCATCAGATACTTCAAAGCTGCATGATCGGTAAACACAGTTACTTTAGTTTGAAGTAAATAAGATCGAAATTTATCTAAAGCAAAAACCACGGCAAGAAACTCCTTCTCGGTGGTAGTATAATTTCTTTGCGCTTCATCAAGCGTCCGAGAGGCGTAATAGATTACGCAAGGCTTCTTGTCCTTCCGCTGACCCAAGACGGCTCCTACGGCATAATCCGAGGCGTCGCACATGAGTTCAAATGGCAGAGACCAATCAGGGCTGCACAAAATAGGAGCGCTCGTAAGAAGCTCCTTTAACTTGTTGAAGGCAGCGTTGCATTCTTCATCAAAGACGAACGGGGTCTCCTTTTGCAGCAGTTTACACAAGGGGCGAGAGATGTGGGAAAAGTCCTTGATAAACCTACGATAAAATCCTGCGTGTCCAAGAAATGAACGAATCTCTCTAACCGAAGTTGGAGAGGGTAAGTGACGCACAAGATCTACTTTAGATTTATCTACTTCTAACCCTTTTTCAGAGATAATATGACCTAACACTATCCCTTGCGTAACCATGAAATGGCACTTCTCCCAATTAAGCACCAAGTTCGTTTCAACGCATCTTTTTAAAATAGTTTCTAGATTGTTTAAGCATGCATCAAAATCATTCCCGAATACACTAAAGTCGTCCATGAATACTTCAATAATGTTTTCAATGTACTCGGAGAAAATTGAGAGCATGCAACGTTGAAATGTACCTGGTGCGTTACACAGTCCAAATGGCATGCGGCGATATGCAAACGTTCCGAACGGGCACGTGAACGTTGTCTTTTCTTGATCCTCCTCCGCAATGCTAATTTGGTTGTAGCCGGAGTATCCGTCGAGAAAACAATAAAATGCATGGCCGGCTAATCTTTCCAGCATTTGGTCGATGAATGGTAAGGGAAAATGATCCTTGCGGGTCGCGGCGTTGAGCTTCCGGTAATCAATGCACACTCGGTGTCCAGTGATCGTCCGTTGTGGCACAAGCTCATTTTCCAGATTCTCGACGACGGTTATTCCCGATTTCTTGGGTACTACCTGCACTGGGGAAACCCAACGGCTATCAGAAATAGGGTAAATAACTCCACAGTCCATGAGTTTAATTACCTCCTTTTTTACCACCTCCATCATCGGAGGGTGGAGCCGACGTTGTGCTTCCCGCGTAGGCTTGGTGCCTTCTTCAAGGAAAATCCTATGCACACAGGTTGCTGGATTTATTCCCTTGATGTCCGCGAGTGTCCAGCCTATTGCGGGTTTGTACCTCTTGAGCACACTCACGAGCTTCTCCTCCTGTTCCTTTTCTAGCGCGGACGAAATAATGACCGGTAAAGTTTCATTCTCGCCCAAGTATGCATACTTCAGATGGTCCGGTAGTAGCTTGAGTTCTAAAACGGGAGCTTCTACAATGGAAGGAACCATTTTATTAGTACCAAAAGTAATTGGTATAGGAGGAGAAAAGCTTACTTTCCGTGGTGCGGCATTTAGGGCCATGGCCATGTCTTGGATTCGAGGTTCAAGCTCTAGTAAGGCCTCGAGAAGGCCGTCATGTCCAAGTTGAATGGCCATGTCGAGTTCATCCTCGTTGATGGTGTCGAGGTAACCTTGTGCTAAGGTATCCACGGGATCGTATGTCGAAATGGCAGCTACGCTCGACATTGGAAACTTCATCCCGTCCAGGATGTTGAACTCGATTCTTTCTCCATCAATCTCCATGGAGAAAGTGCCTTGGAAAACATCAATCTTCGTCCTCGCAGTCCGCATGAAAGGTCGTCCAAGCAGCAATGGCGTGGTGTTCAGTGGACTCTCTTCCATGTCAACTATGTAGAAATCGGCTGGGAATATCAAGTTGTTGACTTGTACGAGAACGTCTTCTACGTATCCCCTCGGATACTTGTGTGTGCGATCGGCTAACTGGATGACAACACCATCTTGCTTGAGATCTCCAAGCTCCATCGATTTGAAAAGATAGTAAGGCATGACGTTGATGGAGGCTCCGAGATCAAGCATTACATCTTCGAAGCGGTTGTCACCGATTACACAGGGAACTGCAAAGCTCCCTGGGTCCTTCAGTTTTGGGGGTAGCCGACGCTGCAAAACCGCCGAAACGGTTGCGTTCACCTTCACGACCTCCTTCTCTCGAGTTTGCCTCCTCTGAGTGCATAATTCTTTCAGAAACTTGGCGTATATAGGCACTTGCTTTATGCACTCGATCAAGGGCAAATTCACTTGCACCTTTCGGAAGATGTCCAGGATATCTTCATATTGGGCATCCTTCTTCTTTGATTTTGCTAATCTGCTTGGGAAAGGTGCAACAGCAAACGGAGAATTAGTAATCACCGTATTTGAAGGAATAGGGCTTTTACCTTTGATTGGGGTAGGTTGTGGAGGTGATTGTGCCTTGGTGACATTAGGCGTCACCTTCTGTTTTTCGGCCTCTTGAGTAGCCGGATCGATCTCATCTTCTTCTTCGTTGGTGATGTCCTCGATGGTGACTTCATCAAGATGAGATCGCTTGGTCTTTGGTTCCTCAAGTATCTTCCCGCTCCTTGTGACTATAGCATTCACGTTTCTTTGATTTGGAGTGGTTTGAGGTGGAAGCCGACCGGTTTCTTTGATTTGCCCCATGAAATCAACAAGTTGGCCGAGTTGCTTCTTCACTTCAGTGATGTCGCGGCCATGTGAGTCAAGTGTCTCCTTTGTCTTCGATTGTCCGTCGAGGAGAACTTGAGTTGAGGCCGAAAGTTGCGACAACATCTTGTCGTAATCCGGATTGGTGAAGGGTTGTGATGACGAACCATGCTGCATCGGTGGTCGTGGTTGAAATGGAGGGCGTTGGTAGCTTTGTTGAGGTTGAGATGCTGGAGGGTTTAAAGTTCCCTCGTTGCTGCTCCATCTAAAACCTGGATGATCACGGTTGACATAGTTGTTGTAGTTGTTATACCTTTGTCCTCCCTGATATCCGCCGATGGCGTTAGCGTGCTCCGGCTCGCTTGCCTGCTCCTGCGCTTGAGGGCATTGGTCATTGTGGTGACCGTGTGTTTGACATATGCCGCAAACAGGCCGTTGAGTTGCCTTCGCTCTTGTCGTCTCGAGTTCTAACACCTTCTCTAGCATATGAGCTAGTTTGTCGTACTTCTCGTCCGCGTCGGTTGTTGAACTCGCCTCACCGACTGCTCGTCTGTTGGACATTCCGTATTGTGCATCATTATTCGCCCGATTCTCTAGAAGAGCTCTAGCTTCGGTTTCGGTTAAGTCCATGAATGCACCGGTGGCTGCTGCATCCAGCAATTCCCTATCGATCGGCTTGAGACCATCGTAAAAGTAATTCATGAGATTGGTCTCGGAGAATCCATGCGATGGGCAAGTGGCACATAAAACCTTGAATCGGTCGTAGTATTGGCCGAAGGTCTCGTCCGGTTTCTGTGTGATGCCAGTGATTTGCTTTCTCAAGACGGTGATCTTTGAGGCCGGGAAGTACTTCGCTAGGAACATATCCGCAAGTTGCTTCCATGAGGTAATATGGTTCGGCGGTAGTTCCATTAGCCAAGACTCGGCCCTGTCGACTAGGGTGAATGGAAATGCCTTCAGCTTGAAGAGCTCCGTATCAGCATCAGATGGCTTCATGCTGTTGCAAACAAATTGGAATTGTTTGAGATGCTTGTTCGGATCTTCATTGGAAAGTCCGTGGAAAATGGGTAGTCGGTGGAGGAAGCCACTCTTTAGCTCGATATCCTTCATGTTTTCCTCCGGTTGTGGAAAAGCAATGCTCGAAGGCCCGCTGCTCCATTCGGTTGAGCAGGTGCGCTGGCGAAGAGATTGTCCTGCATTGGCCATGTTGACTTGTTGTGCTTCTACTTCTGAATTGTGGTCGGTTGATGAAGCTAAAGTATGGTCGGTTGATGAATGTGAAGACTCGGAAACTTCTTCGATGATGGGAAAATCCAGGATGTCAGTTTGAGCTTTAAGTCTCGCTATTCTCTCTGCGATCTCCTCAAAGTTTGTTCTAGATGGTCCAGGATTCTGATCGGACATTCATTAGCCTGACATCCACCAAAGACCAAGTGTTAGTATCAACAATTAATATGAGATATATAGAGGAATACTAACCAAAATTGTAAAGCATATTTAGAAAACAAAGGGATAACAAATAAAATAGTAAAACTATCAAAACATACTATAAATACACACAAATACTTAAAAACTACTAATACACAAAATTTATAATAGTTAAGACACTATATATATTTTACTAAGTAATGCAATTGATTTAATTGATTTTAGGGGCTATGCACAAGAATGTAATAAACTTAAAACACACGTTTTCTGCAAATTAACACTATATAATGCTAAACCTAAAAAAAAAAAAAAAAAAATTTAGTTAGAACATGTATAAACAAGGTTCATTTACAAGCAAACCATAATTCACATTGAATTTATGCACCACACATTTTCTTGCAATAAAATGCATTAAACAACAATCCTACGTGAAAGATGGAGTGAATGCATAAGAGAAAACGTTAGAACCTGCAGAAAACAAACGAGTTACGTGTTTAAACTATGAATGAAAAGAATGACCTCTTCTTCGATCTTATGCCCCTAACTTCACTTAGGTTAGGGTACTCGGTAGTGAAATCCGAGTATCATAAAGCCTAAAAAGAGGTTATGCAAGCTAAGTAGTGGTTGTTAGTCCTTTACAGTTTTTAATGCACATATAAACACAAAAATTTGACTAAGTTTTATTTATTTCCTTTGGACCCGATGGTACGTGGTGCAGAGGCTCTCGACTGTGCAATGGGTCTCGTTCATCCGAAGATGAAGTCTGATTCCAGGAGGTCTAAGCATGCATAATCCGATATACCATCTATTTAAAGGATTATGTCGTATTAAGTTCATGTATTTATCCGTATTCATATGCACTTATGATTTACAGAGAGTACGCGAAATGATCATTTGGTAAATTTCTTGGACGTGCGGCCCGCGCGAAAATATATACCGACTACAATTCAGCTTAGTTACGTTTAGAAATGGTTAGTAGGAATAGAGATAACGCGAGAGGTAAGGACTAATATTTAGAACAACCCGAGGCTTACTCGTAAGAGTATATACTCCAATGTTGTTCCTAGAGACACCCCGAGGCTAACCAGTTACGGTATATACTCCAATGGTGTTCTATTGCTTAGATCCGAAACCCGGCACCAATCATAAACCCATTCACCATATCCAACAATCAGCCAAATTTGTGAGATAGTATATAATCTCAAGTTCTTAGTAAACTCCGCCCACAACCTCGTGCCCATAACTTCACTTAGGTTATGGCGTGTGGTGATGAAATCCACACATCACGAAGGGTTAAGGAGATAAACCAGAAAAAGAGGCACCACCTATTCCAAAGAACGAAACCTTATAACCAATACTCGTGCTCAATGTAAATCAATTTAAGTACGTCTACGTTTTGATTGCGCCTATTATTTAAAAGGAATACACGACTTAGTTATTGAATAAATCTCTTGTCCGTGCGGCCCGCGCGAAAATGTATACCAACTATCGTTAATCCTCGTAATTGTTGGAAATGACCAGTTGGGATAGATGTAACGCGAGAGGTGAGAACTAATTTCTGGGAACAACCTGAGGCTAACTCGTAAGAGTATATACTCCAATGTTGTTCTTAGAAACACCCCGAGGCTTACTCGTAAGAGTATGTACTCCATTGGTGTTCTGTTTTCTTAGTTCAAAACCCGTCACCAATCATAACCCTTCTAGACATCATAACCAACTCTTACTCGAACTCACAAGATAGTATACAATCTCAAGTGTTTGTAAACTCCGCCCACAACCTCGTGCCCATAACTTCACTTAGGTTATGGCGTGTGGTGATGAAATCCACACATCACGAAGGGTTAAGGAGATAGACAAACAAAAGAGGCACCACCTATTCCATAGAGATTTATTTAATAACTAAGTACTAGTACTCAAATTAAATCAAAGACTATCCTTTAACATGGAAATAAATTATGCAAGTGTAAAATAAACTAAGTATGAATAAATTCGGCTAAGTAAAAGTAGGCATTGTAAACATGTATGAAAATTTCTTTAAGTATAAACAAGAATGAACAAGTATGTACTTCGAAAATTTAGACATGCTTTTAATCACAAATGTACAACGAAACATACAAAAACATTCTAATTCCCCGGCAACGGCGCCAAAAATTGATACGCGCAAAACATGCATTTACGATAACACAAAGTAGACCTTAAAAACACCGATTACGCGCATTGCAATTTAAACCCTTCTTTTGTCATTTATAATATTGGCGAGTAGGGATCGTTCTTTATCCGGGGAATTAAGGGCGCATGCATGGTTTCGTTATTATGCGGAAATGTAAATATTTGGGGGGATTGGAAGTTGGTTATTTAATCTACGAATTTAAAGTACATAACATGCAAACACAACTAAAACTCTTAGGCATCTAACATGTTTTACTCATAGACAAGTTTCAACAATCAAGAAACTTAAAGTCTAATTATGCTTGCTAAAAATAAGAAGTTACACTATTAATTACATGTGATCAACTCATCTTATTAACCTACCCTTTTCATGCATCAAACCTTTGTGTAAGTTGCGAAATTCATAACTTATAACTAAGTACACATGCTTGATAATTGTGTAGGAATGCAACTTAGCGTATAAACATCCTAAACAACATACGATCATCGAAACATGCAAAAGAGAGGGACTTAGCGTATTTTCTAATACATGCATTCGAAGCTTTAAGATTGTATCAAACATGCATAAAAAGCTATAAATCATAAACACATGCATATTACAAATCGGTTTAGGCACATGAAACACAAATCTAAACTTGTTATTCATTTGATACACAAATCTAAACTTTCTAAACTTGTTATTCCAATACATCAAAAGATTCAAATACAAAGCTAAAGAAATGAGAGTGAAGATCATGGTTACACTTTTTGTCTTGAGTGCTTGATGAACTACGGTGGAGATGGACTTCCTTCGCAAGGGACTTAGCGTATTGTGTTGGATGGAGGAGGCTTGATAGCTTCGGCTTGGAAGGAGTAACCTTGCTTGCTTCGGCTTGGAATGGTAAAGGATGTGCTTCGGCTTTGTAATGAACTTTGGAGTGTTTATGGTGGAAGAGTATTTGTGTAGAGCTTTGGCTTGTAAAATGAGAGATGATCCTTGAATGGTTCGGCCTCCTCCCCTTTTATAGGCAAGGAATGCTTGCCTTCTCTCTTCCACCTTTCCTCCCTCCATTTAATGCATGTAATGATCATTAAGGCAAGTCACACCCTTAGTCACACACTTAGTCACCATTTGTGAACCCTAAGCATGAATCACCATGTGTAGTCACCATGGCAAGTCATCTTTTCAATTAATGCAAGCCTTAGTCACCTTGTGTAGTCACCATTTGGGAACCCTAAGCATGAATCACCATGTGTAGTCACCATTTGTGATCATTAGCTTGATAATGTTGACTTGCCCTTTCAAAACAAGACTTTTCCTTTTCACCAAAAGGCTTCCTTGCCGAATTGTTTGGGTTTGGGCTTGATAATGGGCCGAAACAAGAGTTGAGAATTCGGCCCACAATTTGCTTTGTGGCCCGGCCCATTTTCGGAGGTCCAAAATCGCAAAAATCGCAAAATCGCCGAAATTCCTCCGAATTGCGTCGATATTAATCTCCACCGTAATGAACTTCAAAATAACAATTTAAATAAGGAAAACATAAAACTAAGATAATAACATAGCTAAACGTAAAGGGAAATGCGTTAAGAAACGAGCATAAAATGCGTATATCAGAGGCAAACTCGAGAGAAGGAGGTTGTGAAGGTGAACGCAACCGTTTCGGCGGTTTTGCAGCGTCGGCTACCCCCAAAACTGAAGGACCCAGGGAGCTTTGCAGTTCCTTGCGTAATCGGTGACAACCACTTCAAAGACGTGATGCTTGATCTCGGAGCTTCCATCAACGTCATGCCTTACTATCTTTTCGAATCGATGGAGCTTGGAGATCTCAAGCAAGATGGTGTTGTCATCTAATTAGCCGATCGCACCCACAAGTATCCGAGGGGATACGTAGAAGACGTTCTCGTGCAAGTCAACAACTTGATATTCCCAGCCGATTTCTATATAGTTGACATGGAAGAGAGTCCACTAAACACCACGCCACTACTGCTTGGGCGACCTTTCATGCGGACTGCGAGAACGAAGATTGATGTGTTTCAAGGCACTTTCTCCATGGAGATTGATGGAGAAAGAATCGAGTTCAACATCCTGGACGGGATGAAGTTTCCAATGTCGAGCGTAGCTGCCATTTCGACATATGATCCCGTGGATACCTTAGCACAAGGCTACCTCGACACCATCAATGAGGATGAACTCGACATGGCCATTCAACTTGGGCATGACGGGCTTCTCGAGGCCTTACTAGAGCTTGAACCTCGTATTCAAGACATGGCCATGGCCCTAAATGCGGCACCACGAAAAGTAAGCTTTTCTCCTCCATTACCAATTACTTTTGGTACTAATAAAATGGTTCCTTCCATCGTAGAAGCTCCAGTTTTAGAACTCAAGCTACTACCGGACCATCTGAAGTATGCGTACTTGGGCGAGAATGACACTTTACCCGTCATTATTTCGTCCGCGCTAGAAGAGGAGCAGGAGGAGAAGCTCGTGAGTGTGCTCAAGAGGTACAAACTCGCAATAGGCTGGACACTTGCGGACATCAAGGGAATAAATCCAGCAACATGTGTGCATAGGATTTTCCTTGAAGAAGGCACCAAGCCTACGCGGGAAGCATAGCGTCGGCTCCACCCTCCGATGATGGAGGTGGTAAAAAAGGAGGTAATTAAACTCATGGACTGTGGAGTTATTTACCCTATTTCTGATAGCCGTTGGGTTTCCCCAGTGCAGGTAGTACCTAAGAAATCGGGAATTACCGTCGTCGAGAATCTGGAAAATGAACTTGTGCCACAACGGACGATCACTGGACACCGAGTGTGCATTGATTACCGGAAGCTCAACGCCGCAACCCGCAAGGATCATTTTCCCTTACCATTCATCGACCAAATGCTGGAAAGATTAGCCGGCCATGCATTTTATTGTTTTCTCGACGGATACTCCGGCTACAACCAAATTAGCATTGCGGAGGAAGATCAAGAAAAGACAACGTTCACATGCCCTTTCGGAACGTTTGCATACCGCCGAATGCCATTTGGACTGTGTAATGCACCAGGTACATTTCAACGTTGCATGCTCTCAATTTTCTCCGAGTACATTGAAAAAATTATTGAAGTATTCATGGACGACTTTAGTGTATTTGGGAGTGATTTCGATGCATGCTTAAACAATTTAGAAACTATTTTACAAAGATGCGTTGAAACGAACTTGGTGCTTAATTGGGAGAAGTGCCATTTCATGGTTACGCAAGGGATAGTGTTAGGTCATATTATTTCGGAAAAAGGGTTAGAAGTAGATAAATCTAAAGTAGATCTTGTGCGTCACTTACCCTCTCCAACTTCGGTTAGAGAGATTCGTTCATTTCTTGGACACGCAGGATTTTATCGTAGGTTTATCAAGGACTTTTCCCACATCTCGCGCCCGTTGTGTAAACTGCTGCAGAAGGAGACCCCGTTCGTCTTTGATGAAGAATGCAACGCTGCCTTCAACAAGTTGAAGGAACTTCTCACGAGCGCTCCTATTTTATGCAGCCCTGATTGGTCTCTGCCATTTAAACTCATGTGCGACGCCTCGGATTATGCCGTAGGAGCCGTCTTGGGTCAGCGGAAGGACAAGAAGCCTTGCGTAATCTATTACGCCTCTCGGACGCTTGATGAAGCGCAAAGAAATTACACTACCACCGAGAAGGAGTTTCTTGCCGTGGTTTTTGCTTTGGATAAATTTCGATCTTATTTACTTCAAACTAAAGTAACTGTGTTTACCGATCATGCAGCTTTGAAGTATCTAATGCTCAAGAAGGACGCAAAACCACGACTTATCAGATGGATACTTCTACTCCAAGAATTCAACATCGAAATCAAGGACAAGAAGGGAGTAGAAAACGTCGTCGCTGACCACCTATCACGTTTGATAGGTGACCATGAGCCTGTCGAGATTGAAGAAACTTTTCCAGATGAAAAACTCTTCGGAATTGAGGTAACTACTTCGGAAACTCCTTGGTATGCAGATATCGTAAATTACTTAGTTACCGGTGAGTTTCCGTCTACCATGCATAAATTTCAACGTGACAAACTTAAGCATAATGCTAGAACCTTTATCTGGGATGAGCCTTATTTGTGGAAACAATGCTCCGATTTAGTAATTAGGAGATGTATCCCGGATAGTGAGTTTAAGCCCATTCTAGACTTTTGTCACAATGAAGCATGTGGGGGACACTTTGGTTCTAGGAGGACAGCCCTTAAGATTTTAGATTGCGGTTTCTTTTGGCCTAGTTTATTTCGCGATGCTCATGCATATTGTGCTGCATGTGATAAGTGCCAGAGATTCGGTAATTTAGGCCCTAGAGATCAAATGCCACAACACTACATATTTAATGTTGAAATTTTTGATGTGTGGGGTATTGATTTTATGGGACCATTTCCTCCCTCCAATGGTTTTACTTATATCTTACTCGCAGTAGATTATGTTTCTAAATGGGTGGAGGCAAAGGCCACCCGTACTAATGATTCGCGAGTTGTTGCAGATTTCCTACGAACTAACATTTTCAGTAGATTTGGAATGCCACGCGTTCTAATCAGCGATGGAGGAAGTCACTTTTGCAACCGCACGGTGGAAGCACTAATGAGGAAGTATGGCGTAAAACACAAGGTTTCCACACCATACCACCCTCAAACCAATGGAATGGCTGAAGTTTCCAACCGTGAGATCAAGAAGATTTTGGAGCGAACCGTCCGTCCAAACCGGAAAGATTGGAGTCAATGCTTAGACGATGCATTGTGGGCTTACAGGACTGCCTACAAGACCCCCATTGGTATGTCACCTTTCCGATTAATTTATGGAAAGGCGTGCCATCTTCCGGTTGAATTGGAGCACAAGGCATGGTGGGCCGTGAAGAAATTCAACATCGATCGAGATGCCGCAGGCTTGCATCGGAAGCTACAACTTAATGAACTAGAAGAAATCAGAAATGATGCTTTCGACAATGCGTGGATTTACAAAGAGAAGACGAAAAAGATCCACGATCAGATGATTCGCGGGAAGAGTTTTGAACCTGGGCAGAAAGTATTACTTTTCAATTCAAGACTTAAGCTCTTTCCGGGAAAGCTTCGCTCTCGATGGATGGGGCCATTCGTAGTTTCTCAAGTTCTACCTCATGGAGCAATTCTCATTCGATCTATCGACAAAGGTAGTGAGTTCAAAGTAAATGGCCATCGCTTGAAGCCCTATTTTGAGGCATTTGCGGAGCACACCGTGGAGGAGATGCAACTCCAAGAACCGGCCATTTCAAAAACAAAATGATGCATCACGTCCAAAGCTAACGACGTAAAACAAGCGCTTGTTGGGAGGCAACCCAATAGGGAGACAACAGATTTGTTTTCTTCTCCCCTTTTACTTAATTTAATGGCTTTTGCATTTTAAATTAGAATTTTCGTAGATCCTATACTCCATGTTTAATTCTATACATTCACTTTAAGTACATTGAGGGCAATGTAGAGTTTAAGTGTGGGGGAAAGGTTTACAATTTAATTGTGTCTAAATTAGTGTTTTTCAGAGTCTTTAGGACGCCCTTAACTAGTCGATGATGAAATTAGATCAACACGAACACATATGGCGTATGAATCATATGCATCGAATTCTTGTGCTAATTGAGATATTCTATATGTTTTTAACATGTAGTAGATATGAATTGCAAAACATGGTACAGAAATCGCATGCTTGAATAAGTTTTTAATCATATGAACCCTATGTGAGCTTTTGAGCTATCTGTTCTTTATTCGAGTGAATGTACATCCATTTCGTAGCTACTAGCTTATATATGCCTCATTTGATTGCTTGCCATAGATTTTAATGAATTAGAGAATGCTAGAACTTACTCATGTCAATTTGCAAAGCTTTTAAGTTGATACATACTTTGATTTCGGAAATGATTAAAGACATTTAGGATTTTCCACCACATTGCCATATATCCATGTATCCCATTTGTACGCACAAGTTGCGACACCCCTAGATAAACCAATTGAGCCCACGTTAAGCTTTTCTTTCATCACCATATATACCTAAACACTTACCCTAGTATAGAATATCCTTACCCTTGTTCCGGAAACTTGGTGAGAATTTTTCGAAACTAGCACATAAGATTATGGTTTGGTAGGAAAGATTAAAAGAGTTAATGTGAGTAAGGGGAAAGACTTGTCCAAATAGCTAAAAAAGTATGAGATTGCCAAAAAGAAAAGAAAAAAAAATTATATTTGAGATAATGAAAAGAAAAAAATATTATTATTATCTCTCATGGCAATATGTTGTGTTCTAAAGTAGAAACCAATTGGATTAACGTCCCCCTTATTTGCGGATTTGGAGATTACGACAAATTGAAGGCCCAAAAATAGAACAAATATGGCCTTTGTCCTGTCCGAAAAGCTCAAAGGGTAGTTTAAATTGAAGTATACATGGTAACATTCGAGTGGAGATGGAGGACGAATATGGTGCTAGACTAAGTCGTTGGAACGTTTTTATCACCACATATCTAAATTTCGAATGCCTTAGCCTTAACCCCATTACAACCTCACTAAAAGTCCTTTATGATCCTTAAAATGAGTAGCTTTCAATTAGTAGAGTAAGTTGCATGAGTAAGCTTATGGTTTTGGTTCATTTGTGCAAGTAATTAACTCCATTCATGAGGTTTTCGTTTAAATTTATATACACTTTAAGTGAACCCTTTTTCATGAGTGAAAAATATGATGAGTGCATCCTTGTGAGTTGATTAAACCTTTATTCAAAGCATGCACAGCTATAACATAACCATTTTTTTTTTCTATGTCTTACTTGTTCATTACATAATTATATCGCAATTATCTCTTGAATTCGTTGAGCATACAAGTTAAAAATCATGTGAGACATCGCCATATACTTATGAAAATTCTGAGACAAATTTTAGCTAAGGGCTTAGTTATGTTCTTACCTTTGTTTTAATTTCGTAGAAGAGTCTTAGTTTAACTTAGTGTTTGCTAAGGGACTAGCAAAGTCTAAGTGTGGGGGAATTTGATATACGCATTTTATGCTCGTTTCTTAACGCATTTCCCTTTACGTTTAGCTATGTTATTATCTTAGTTTTATGTTTTCCTTATTTAAATTGTTATTTTGAAGATATTTACGGTGGAGATTAATAACGACGCAATTCGGAGGAATTTCGGCGATTTTGCGATTTTTGCGATTTTGGACCTCCGAAAATGGGCCGGCCCAAAAAGCAAATTGTGGGCCGAATTCTCAACTCTTGTTTCGGCCCATTATATGGCCCAAACACATTCAATTCGGCATGGAAGCCTTTTGGTGAAGTTGAAAAGTCCAAGTTATCAAGCTAATGATCATAAAAGATGACTTGCCATGGTGACTCTTGCTTTGGGTTCACAAATGGTGACTAAGCTTGGTGACTCTTACCTTTGATCATCACAATGGTGACTAAGGGTGTGACTAAGCATGGTGACTCTTGCTTAGGGTTCACAAATGATGATCACAAGGGTGACTAAGGGGATGACTTGCCATATTGATCATTACATGCATTAAATGGAGGGAGGCAAGGTGGAAGAGTGAGAAGCACCATTCCTTGCCTATAAATACAAGGAGGCCGAACCATTCAAGGATCATCTCTCATTTTACAAACAAAAACTCTACACAAATACTCCTCCACCATAAACACAAGCAAGGTTCATTTCCAAGCCGAAGTATCATCCTTCCTCCATCCAAGCCGAAGCAAGCAAGGTTCCTCCTTCCAAGCCGAAGCAAAGCATCCATCCATCCAACACAATACGCTAAGTCCCTTGTGAAGGAAATCCATCTCCACCGTAGATCATCAAGCACTCAAGACAAAAAGTGTAACCATGATCTTCACTTTCATAGCTTTTGTTTTGTATTTGAACCTTTTGATGTATTGGTGATACGCGCAAAACATGCATTTACGATAACACAAAGTAGACCTTAAAAACACCGATTACGCGCATTGCAATTTAAACCCTTCTTTTGTCATTTATAATATTGGCGAGTAGGGATCGTTCTTTATCCGGGGAATTAAGGGCGCATGCATGGTTTCGTTATTATGCGGAAATGTAAATATTTGGGGGGATTGGAAGTTGGTTATTTAATCTACGAATTTAAAGTACATAATATGCAAACACAACTAAAACTCTTAGGCATCTAACATGTTTTACTCATAGACAAGTTTCAACAATCAAGAAACTTAAAGTCTAATTATGCTTGCTAAAAATAAGAAGTTACACTATTAATTACATGTGATCAACTCATCTTATTAACCTACCCTTTTCATGCATCAAACCTTTGTGTAAGTTGCGAAATTCATAACTTATAACTAAGTACACATGCTTGATAATTGTGTAGGAATGCAACTTAGCGTATAAACATCCTAAACAACATACGATCATCGAAACATGCAAAAGAGAGGGACTTAGCGTATTTTCTAATACATGCATTCGAAGCTTTAAGATTGTATCAAACATGCATAAAAAGCTATAAATCATAAACACATGCATATTACAAATCGGTTTAGGCACATGAAACACAAATCTAAACTTGTTATTCATTTGATACACAAATCTAAACTTTCTAAACTTGTTATTCCAATACATCAAAAGATTCAAATACAAAGCTAAAGAAATGAGAGTGAAGATCATGGTTACACTTTTTGTCTTGAGTGCTTGATGAACTACGGTGGAGATGGACTTCCTTCACAAGGGACTTAGCGTATTGTGTTGGATGGAGGAGGCTTGATAGCTTCGGCTTGGAAGGAGTAACCTTGCTTGCTTCGGCTTGGAATGGTAAAGGATGTGCTTCGGCTTTGTAATGAACTTTGGAGTGTTTATGGTGGAAGAGTATTTGTGTAGAGCTTTGGCTTGTAAAATGAGAGATGATCCTTGAATGGTTCGGCCTCCTCCCCTTTTATAGGCAAGGAATGCTTGCCTTCTCTCTTCCACCTTTCCTCCCTCCATTTAATGCATGTAATGATCATTAAGGCAAGTCACACCCTTAGTCACACACTTAGTCACCATTTGTGAACCCTAAGCATGAATCACCATGTGTAGTCACCATGGCAAGTCATCTTTTCAATTAATGCAAGCCTTAGTCACCTTGTGTAGTCACCATTTGGGAACCCTAAGCATGAATCACCATGTGTAGTCACCATTTGTGATCATTAGCTTGATAATGTTGACTTGCCCTTTCAAAACAAGACTTTTCCTTTTCACCAAAAGGCTTCCTTGCCGAATTGTTTGGGTTTGGGCTTGATAATGGGCCGAAACAAGAGTTGAGAATTCGGCCCACAATTTGCTTTGTGGCCCGGCCCATTTTCGGAGGTCCAAAATCGCAAAAATCGCAAAATCGCCGAAATTCCTCCGAATTGCGTCGATATTAATCTCCACCGTAATGAACTTCAAAATAACAATTTAAATAAGGAAAACATAAAACTAAGATAATAACATAGCTAAACGTAAAGGGAAATGCGTTAAGAAACGAGCATAAAATGCGTATATCAAATTCCCCCACACTTAGACTTTGCTAGTCCCTTAGCAAACACTAAGTTAAACTAAGACTCTCTAAGAATTTAAAACAAAAGAAAGAACAACTAAGCCCTTAGCTAAAATTTGTCTCAGAATTTTCATAAGTATATGGCGATGGCTCACATGAAATTCAACTTGTATGCTCGACGAATTCAAGAGATAATTGCGATATAATTATGTAATGAACAAGTAAGACATAGAGAAAACAATGGTTATGTTATAGCTGTGCATGCTTTGAATAAAGGTTTAATCAACTCACAAGGATGCACTCATCATATTTTTCACTCATGAAAATGGTTCACTTAAAGTGTATATGAATTGAAATGAAAACCACATGAATAAAGTTTGATTACTTGCACAAATGAACCAAAACCATAAGCTTACTCATGCAACTTACTCTACTAATTGAAAGCTACTCATTTTAAGGATCATAAAGGACTTTTAGTGAGGTTGTAATGGGGTTAAGGCTAAGGCATTCGAAATTTAGATATGTGGTGATAAAAACGTTCCAACGACTTAGTCTAGCACCATATTAGTCCTCCATCTCCATTTGTATGTTATCATGTATACTTCAAGCTAATCTACCCTTTGAGCTTTTCAGACAGGACAAAGACCATATTTTGTTCTATTTTTAGGCCTTCAATTTATCGTAAACTCCAAATCCGTAAATAAGGGGGACGTTAATCCAATTGGTTTCTACTTTAGAACAACAAGTTGCCATGAGAGATATAATATTTTTTTTTCTTTTCATTCTCTCAAATATATATTTTTTTCTTTTCTTTTTGGCAATCTCATACTTTTTTAGCTATTGGACAAGTCTTTCCCCTTACTCACATTAACTCTTCCAATCTTTCCTACCGAACCACCATCTTATGTGCTAGTTTCGAAAAATTCTCACCAAGTTTCCGGAACAAAGGTAAGGATATTCTATACTAGGGTAAGTGTTTAGGTATATATGGTGATGAAAGAAAAGCTTAACGTGGGCTTAATTGGTTTATCTAGGGGTGTCGCAACTTGTGCGTACAATTGGGATACATGGATATATGGCAATGTGGTGGAAAATCCTAAATGCCTTTAATCATTTCCAAAATCAAAGTATGTATCAACTTAAAAGCTTTGCAAATTGACATGAGTAAGTTCTAGTATTCTCTAGTTCATTAAAATCTATGGCAAGCAATTAAATGAGGCATATATAAGCTAGTAGCTACGAAATGGATGCATATTCACTCGAATAAAGAATAGATAGCTCAAAAGCTCACATAGGGTTCATATGATTAAAAACTTATTCAAGCATGCGATTTCTGTACCATGTTTTGCAATTCATATCTACTACATGTTAAAAACATATAGAATATCTCAATTAGCACAAGAATTCGATGCATGTGATTCATACGCCATATGTGTTCGTATTGATCCAATTTCATCATTGACTAGTTAAGGGCATCCTAAAGACTCTGAAAAACACTAATTTAGACACAATTAAATTGTAAACCCTTCCCCCATACTTAAACTCTACATTGCCCTCAATGTACTTAAAGAAAACATAGAATTTAAACATGGAGTGTAGGATCTACGAAAATTTTAATCTAATACGCAAAAAGCCATTAAATTAAGTAAAAGGGGAGAAGAAAACAAATCTGTTGTCTCCCTATTGGGTTGCCTCCCAACAAGCGCTCGTTTTACGTCGTTAGCTTTGGACGTGATGCATCAGTTTGGTTTTGAAATGGCCGGTTCTTGGAGTTGCATCTCCTCCACGGTGTGCTCCGCAAATGCCTCAAAATAGGGCTTCAAGCGATGGCCATTTACTTTGAACTCACTACCCTTGTCGATAGATCGAATGAGAACTGCTCCATGAGGTAGGACTTGAGAAACTATGAATGGCCCCATCCATCGAGAGCGAAGCTTTCCCGGAAAGAGCTTAAGTCTTGAATTGAAAAGCAATACTTTCTGCCCCGGTTCAAAACTCTTCCCGCGAATCATCTGATCGTGGATCTTTTTCGTCTTCTCTTTGTAGATCCACGCATTGTCGAAAGCATCATTTCTGATTTCTTCAAGTTCACAAAGTTGAAGCTTCCGATGCAAGCCTGCGGCATCTCGATCGATGTTGAATTTCTTCACGGCCCACCATGCCTTGTGCTCTAGTTCAACCGGAAGATGGCACGCCTTCCCATAAATTAATCGGAAAGGGGACATACCGATGGGGGTCTTGTAGGCAGTCCTGTAAGCCCACAATGCATCGTCTAAGCATTGACTCCAATCTTTCCGGTTGGGGCGGACGGTTCGCTCCAATATCTTCTTGATCTCACGGTTGGAAACTTCAGCCATTCCATTGGTTTGAGGGTGGTATGGTGTGGAAACCTTGTGTTTTACGCCATACTTCCTCATGAGTGCTTCCACCGTGCGGTTGCAAAAGTGACTTCCTCCATCGCTGATTAAAACGCGTGGCATTCCAAATCTACTGAAAATGTTAGTTCGTAGGAAATCTGCAACAACTCGCGAATCATTAGTACGGGTGGCCTTTGCCTCCACCCATTTAGAAACATAATCTACTGCGAGTAAAATGTAAGTAAAACCATTGGAAGGAGGAAATGGTCCCATAAAATCAATACCCCACACATCAAAAATTTCAACATTAAATATGTAGTGTTGTGGCATTTGATCTCTAGGGCCTAAATTACCGAATCTCTGGCACTTATCACATGTAGCGCAATATGCATGAGCATCGCGAAATAAACTAGGCCAAAAGAAACCGCAATCTAAAATTTTAAGGGCTGTCCTCCTAGAACCAAAGTGTCCCCCACATGCTTCATTGTGACAAAAGTCTAGAATGGGCTTAAACTCACTATCCGGGATACATCTCCTAATTACTAAATCGGAGCATTGTTTCCATAAAGAAGGCTCATCCCAGATAAAGGTTCTAGCATTATGCTTAAGTTTGTCACGTTGAAATTTATGCATGGTAGACGGAAACTCACCGGTAACTGAGTAATTTACGATATCTGCATACCATGGAGTTTCCGAAATAGTTGGCTCAATTCCGAAGAGTTTTTCATCCGGAAAAGTTTCTTCAATCTCGACAGGCTCATGGTCACCTATCAAACGCGATAGGTGGTCAGCGACGACGTTTTCTACTCCCTTCTTATCCTTGATTTCGATGTTGAATTCTTGGAGTAGAAGTATCCATCTTATAAGCCGTGGTTTTGCATCCTTTTTGAGCATTAGATACTTCAAAGCTGCATGATCGGTAAACACAGTTACTTTAGTTTGAAGTAAATAAGATCGAAATTTATCTAAAGCAAAAACCACGGCAAGAAACTCCTTCTCGGTGGTAGTATAATTTCTTTGCGCTTCATCAAGCGTCCGAGAGGCGTAATAGATTACGCAAGGCTTCTTGTCCTTCCGCTGACCCAAGACGGCTCCTACGGCATAATCCGAGGCGTCGCACATGAGTTCAAATGGCAGAGACCAATCAGGGCTGCACAAAATAGGAGCGCTCGTAAGAAGCTCCTTTAACTTGTTGAAGGCAGCGTTGCATTCTTCATCAAAGACGAACGGGGTCTCCTTTTGCAGCAGTTTACACAAGGGGCGAGAGATGTGGGAAAAGTCCTTGATAAACCTACGATAAAATCCTGCGTGTCCAAGAAATGAACGAATCTCTCTAACCGAAGTTGGAGAGGGTAAGTGACGCACAAGATCTACTTTAGATTTATCTACTTCTAACCCTTTTTCAGAGATAATATGACCTAACACTATCCCTTGCGTAACCATGAAATGGCACTTCTCCCAATTAAGCACCAAGTTCGTTTCAACGCATCTTTTTAAAATAGTTTCTAGATTGTTTAAGCATGCATCAAAATCATTCCCGAATACACTAAAGTCGTCCATGAATACTTCAATAATGTTTTCAATGTACTCGGAGAAAATTGAGAGCATGCAACGTTGAAATGTACCTGGTGCGTTACACAGTCCAAATGGCATGCGGCGATATGCAAACGTTCCGAACGGGCACGTGAACGTTGTCTTTTCTTGATCCTCCTCCGCAATGCTAATTTGGTTGTAGCCGGAGTATCCGTCGAGAAAACAATAAAATGCATGGCCGGCTAATCTTTCCAGCATTTGGTCGATGAATGGTAAGGGAAAATGATCCTTGCGGGTCGCGGCGTTGAGCTTCCGGTAATCAATGCACACTCGGTGTCCAGTGATCGTCCGTTGTGGCACAAGCTCATTTTCCAGATTCTCGACGACGGTTATTCCCGATTTCTTGGGTACTACCTGCACTGGGGAAACCCAACGGCTATCAGAAATAGGGTAAATAACTCCACAGTCCATGAGTTTAATTACCTCCTTTTTTACCACCTCCATCATCGGAGGGTGGAGCCGACGTTGTGCTTCCCGCGTAGGCTTGGTGCCTTCTTCAAGGAAAATCCTATGCACACAGGTTGCTGGATTTATTCCCTTGATGTCCGCGAGTGTCCAGCCTATTGCGGGTTTGTACCTCTTGAGCACACTCACGAGCTTCTCCTCCTGTTCCTTTTCTAGCGCGGACGAAATAATGACCGGTAAAGTTTCATTCTCGCCCAAGTATGCATACTTCAGATGGTCCGGTAGTAGCTTGAGTTCTAAAACGGGAGCTTCTACAATGGAAGGAACCATTTTATTAGTACCAAAAGTAATTGGTATAGGAGGAGAAAAGCTTACTTTCCGTGGTGCGGCATTTAGGGCCATGGCCATGTCTTGGATTCGAGGTTCAAGCTCTAGTAAGGCCTCGAGAAGGCCGTCATGTCCAAGTTGAATGGCCATGTCGAGTTCATCCTCGTTGATGGTGTCGAGGTAACCTTGTGCTAAGGTATCCACGGGATCGTATGTCGAAATGGCAGCTACGCTCGACATTGGAAACTTCATCCCGTCCAGGATGTTGAACTCGATTCTTTCTCCATCAATCTCCATGGAGAAAGTGCCTTGGAAAACATCAATCTTCGTCCTCGCAGTCCGCATGAAAGGTCGTCCAAGCAGCAATGGCGTGGTGTTCAGTGGACTCTCTTCCATGTCAACTATGTAGAAATCGGCTGGGAATATCAAGTTGTTGACTTGTACGAGAACGTCTTCTACGTATCCCCTCGGATACTTGTGTGTGCGATCGGCTAACTGGATGACAACACCATCTTGCTTGAGATCTCCAAGCTCCATCGATTCGAAAAGATAGTAAGGCATGACGTTGATGGAGGCTCCGAGATCAAGCATTACATCTTCGAAGCGGTTGTCACCGATTACACAGGGAACTGCAAAGCTCCCTGGGTCCTTCAGTTTAGGGGGTAGCCGACGCTGCAAAACCGCCGAAACGGTTGCGTTCACCTTCACGACCTCCTTCTCTCGAGTTTGCCTCCTTTGAGTGCATAATTCTTTCAGAAACTTGGCGTATATAGGCACTTGCTTTATGCACTCGATCAAGGGCAAATTCACTTGCACCTTTCGGAAGATGTCCAGGATATCTTCATATTGGGCATCCTTCTTCTTTGATTTTGCTAATCTGCTTGGGAAAGGTGCAACAGCAAACGGAGAATTAGTAATCACCGTATTTGAAGGAATAGGGCTTTTACCTTTGATTGGGGTAGGTTGTGGAGGTGATTGTGCCTTGGTGACATTAGGCGTCACCTTCTGTTTTTCGGCCTCTTGAGTAGCCGGATCGATCTCATCTTCTTCTTCGTTGGTGATGTCCTCGATGGTGACTTCATCAAGATGAGATCGCTTGGTCTTTGGTTCCTCAAGTATCTTCCCGCTCCTTGTGACTATAGCATTCACGTTTCTTTGATTTGGAGTGGTTTGAGGTGGAAGCCGACCGGTTTCCTTGATTTGGCCCATGAAATCAACAAGTTGGCCAAGCTGCTTCTTCACTTCGGTGATGTCGCGGCCATGTGAGTCAAGTGTCTCCTTTGTCTTCGATTGTCCGTCGAGGAGAACTTGAGTGGAGGCCGAAAGTTGCGACAACATCTTGTCGTAATCCGGATTGGTGAAGGTTTGAGATGACGAACCATGCTGCATCGGTGGCCTTGGTTGAAATGGAGGGCGTTGGTAGCTTTGTTGAGGTGCTGGAGGGTTCAAAGTTCCCTCGTTGCTGCTCCATCTAAAACCCGGATGATCACGGTTGACGTAGTTGTTGTAATTGTTGTACCGTTGTCCTCCCTGATATCCGCCGATGGCGTTAGCGTGCTCCGGCTCGCTTGCCTGTTCCGGCACTTGAGGGCACTGGTCGTTGTGGTGACCTTGTGTTTGACATATGCCACAAACAGGCCGTTGAGTTGCCTTCGCTCTTGTCGTCTCGAGTTCTAAAACCTTCTCTAGCATATGAGCTAGTTTGTCGTACTTTTCGTCCGCGTCGGTTGTAGAACTCGCTTCACCGACTGCTCGTCTGTTGGACATTCCATATTGTGCATCATTATTGGCCCGATTCTCTAGAAGAGCTCTAGCTTCGGTTTCGGTTAAGTCCATGAATGCACCGGTGGCTGCTGCATCCAGCAATTCCCTATCGATCGGCTTGAGACCATCGTAAAAGTAATTCATGAGATTGGTCTCGGAAAATCCATGTGATGGGCAAGTGGCACATAAAACCTTGAATCGGTCGTAGTATTGGCCGAAGGTCTCGTCCGGTTTCTGTGTGATGCCAGTGATTTGCTTTCTCAAGACGGTGATCTTTGAGGCCGGGAAGTACTTCGCTAGGAACATATCCGCAAGTTGCTTCCATGAGGTAATATGGTTCGGCGGTAGTTCCATTAGCCAAGACTCGGCCCTGTCGACTAGGGTGAATGGGAATGCCTTCAGTTTAAAGAGCTCCGTATCAGCATCGGATGGCTTCATGCTGTTACAAACAAATTGGAATTGTTTGAGATGCTTGTTCGGATCTTCATTGGAAAGTCCATGAAAAATGGGTAGTCGGTGGAGGAAGCCACTCTTTAGCTCGATATCCTTCATGTTTTCCTCCGGTTGTGGAAAAGCAATGCTCGAAGGCCCACTGCTCCATTCTGTTGAGCAGGTGCGCTGGCGAAGAGATTGTCCTGCATTGGCCATGTTGACTTGTTGTGCTTCTGCTTCTGAATTGTGGTCGGTTGATGAATGTGAAGACTCGGAACCTTCCTCGATGATGGGATGATCCAGGATGTCAGTTTGAGCTTTAAGTCTAACTATTCTCTCTGCGATCTCCTCAAAGTTTGTTCTAGATGGTCCAGGATTCTGATCGGACATTCATTAGCCTGACATCCACCAAAGACCAAGTGTTAGTATCAACAAATAATTTGTGATGAATATAAGAATACTAACCAAAATTGTAAGACATATTTAGAAAACAAAGGGATAACAAATAAAATAGTAAAACTATCAAAACATACTATAAATACACACAAATATTTAAAAACTACTAATACACAAAATTTATAATAGTTAAGACACTATATGTATTGTACTAAGTAATGCAATTGAATTAATCAATTTTAGGGCTATGCAAAAGAATGTAATAAACTTAAAACATACGTTTTCTGCAAATTAACACTATATAATGCTAAACCTAAGAATTTAGTTAGAACACATATAAACAAGGTTCAAATACAAGCAAACAATAATTCACTTTGAATTTATGCACCACACACATTTTTTTTCAATAAAATGCATGAAACAACAATCCTACGTGAAAGATGAAGTGCATGCATAAGAGAAAACGTTAGAACCTGCAGAAAACACACGAGTTACGTGCTAAAAAAAATGAATGCAAAGAATGACCTCTTCTTCGATCTTATGTCCCTAACTTCACTTAGGTTAGGGTACTCGGTAGTGAAATCCGAGTATCATAAAGCCTAAAAAGAGGTTATGCAAGCTAAGTAACGTTTGTTAGTCCTTTACAGTTTTTAATGCACAAACAAACACAAAAATTTGACTAAGTTTTATTTATTTCCTTTGGCCCCGATGGTACGTGGTGCAGAGGCTCTCAACTGTGCAATGGGTCTCGTTCATCCGAAGATGAAGTCTGATTCCGAGAGGTCTAAGCATGCTTAATCCGATATACCATCTATTTAAAGGATTATGTCGTATTTATTTAGTTCGTATTTAACCGTATTCATATGCACTTATGATTTACAGAGAGTACGCGAAATGATCATTCGGTAAATTTCTTGGACGTGCGGCCCGCGCGAAAATATATACCGACTACAATTCAGCTTAGTTACGTTTAGAAATGGTTAGTAGGAATAGAGATAACGCGAGAGGTAAGGACTAATATTTAGAACAACCCGAGGCTTACTCGTAAGAGTATATACTCCAATGTTGTTCCTAGAGACACCCCGAGGCTAACCAGTTACGGTATATACTCCAATGGTGTTCTATTGCTTAGATCCGAAACCCGGCACCAATCATAAACCCATTCACCATATCCAACAATCAGCCAAATTTGTGAGATAGTATATAATCTCAAGTTCTTAGTAAACTCCACCCACAACCTCGTGCCCATAACTTCACTTAGGTTATGGCGTGTGGTGATGAAATCCACACATCACGAAGGGTTAAGGAGATAAACCAGAAAAAGAGGCACCACCTATTCCAAAGAACGAAACCTTATAACCAATACTCGTGCTCAATGTAAATCAATTTAAGTACGTCTACGTTTTGATTGCGCCTATGATTTAAAAGGAATACACGACTTAGTTATTGAATAAATCTCTTGTCCGTGCGGCCCGCGCGAAAATGTATACCAACTATCGTTAATCCTCGTAATTGTTGGAAATGACCAGTTGGGATAGATGTAACGCGAGAGGTGAGAACTAATTTCTGGGAACAACCTGAGGCTAACTCGTAAGAGTATATACTCCAATGTTGTTCTTAGAAACACCCCGAGGCTTACTCGTAAGAGTATGTACTCCATTGGTGTTCTGTTTTCTTAGTTCAAAACCCGTCACCAATCATAACCCTTCTAGACATCATAACCAACTCTTACTCGAACTCACAAGATAGTATACAATCTCAAGTGTTTGTAAACTCCGCCCACAACCTCGTGCCCATAACTTCACTTAGGTTATGGCGTGTGGTGATGAAATCCACACATCACGAAGGGTTAAGGAGATAGACAAACAAAAGAGGCACCACCTATTCCATAGAGATTTATTTAATAACTAAGTACTAGTACTCAAATTAAATCAAAGACTATCCTTTAACATGGAAATAAATTATGCAAGTGTAAAATAAACTAAGTATGAATAAATTCGGCTAAGTAAAAGTAGGCATTGTAAACATGTATGAAAATTTCTTTAAGTATAAACAAGAATGAACAAGTATGTACTTCGAAAATTTAGACATGCTTTTAATCACAAATGTACAACGAAACATACAAAAACATTCTAATTCCCCGGCAACGGCGCCAAAAATTGATACGCGCAAAACATGCATTTACGATAACACAAAGTAGACCTTAAAAACACCGATTACGCGCATTGCAATTTAAACCCTTCTTTTGTCATTTATAATATTGGCGAGTAGGGATCGTTCTTTATCCGGGGAATTAAGGGCGCATGCATGGTTTCGTTATTATGCGGAAATGTAAATATTTGGGGGGATTGGAAGTTGGTTATTTAATCTACGAATTTAAAGTACATAACATGCAAACACAACTAAAACTCTTAGGCATCTAACATGTTTTACTCATAGACAAGTTTCAACAATCAAGAAACTTAAAGTCTAATTATGCTTGCTAAAAATAAGAAGTTACACTATTAATTACATGTGATCAACTCATCTTATTAACCTACCCTTTTCATGCATCAAACCTTTGTGTAAGTTGCGAAATTCATAACTTATAACTAAGTACACATGCTTGATAATTGTGTAGGAATGCAACTTAGCGTATAAACATCCTAAACAACATACGATCATCGAAACATGCAAAAGAGAGGGACTTAGCGTATTTTCTAATACATGCATTCGAAGCTTTAAGATTGTATCAAACATGCATAAAAAGCTATAAATCATAAACACATGCATATTACAAATCGGTTTAGGCACATGAAACACAAATCTAAACTTGTTATTCATTTGATACACAAATCTAAACTTTCTAAACTTGTTATTCCAATACATCAAAAGATTCAAATACAAAGCTAAAGAAATGAGAGTGAAGATCATGGTTACACTTTTTGTCTTGAGTGCTTGATGAACTACGGTGGAGATGGACTTCCTTCACAAGGGACTTAGCGTATTGTGTTGGATGGAGGAGGCTTGATAGCTTCGGCTTGGAAGGAGTAACCTTGCTTGCTTCGGCTTGGAATGGTAAAGGATGTGCTTCGGCTTTGTAATGAACTTTGGAGTGTTTATGGTGGAAGAGTATTTGTGTAGAGCTTTGGCTTGTAAAATGAGAGATGATCCTTGAATGGTTCGGCCTCCTCCCCTTTTATAGGCAAGGAATGCTTGCCTTCTCTCTTCCACCTTTCCTCCCTCCATTTAATGCATGTAATGATCATTAAGGCAAGTCACACCCTTAGTCACACACTTAGTCACCATTTGTGAACCCTAAGCATGAATCACCATGTGTAGTCACCATGGCAAGTCATCTTTTCAATTAATGCAAGCCTTAGTCACCTTGTGTAGTCACCATTTGGGAACCCTAAGCATGAATCACCATGTGTAGTCACCATTTGTGATCATTAGCTTGATAATGTTGACTTGCCCTTTCAAAACAAGACTTTTCCTTTTCACCAAAAGGCTTCCTTGCCGAATTGTTTGGGTTTGGGCTTGATAATGGGCCGAAACAAGAGTTGAGAATTCGGCCCACAATTTGCTTTGTGGCCCGGCCCATTTTCGGAGGTCCAAAATCGCAAAAATCGCAAAATCGCCGAAATTCCTCCGAATTGCGTCGATATTAATCTCCACCGTAATGAACTTCAAAATAACAATTTAAATAAGGAAAACATAAAACTAAGATAATAACATAGCTAAACGTAAAGGGAAATGCGTTAAGAAACGAGCATAAAATGCGTATATCAATTGGAATACATTTATGTATCAAATGAAGAACAAGTTTAGATTTGTGTTTCATGTGCTTAAACCGATTTGTAATATGCATGTGTTTATGATTTCTAGCCTTTTATGCATGTTTGATACAATCTTAAAGCTTCGAATGCATGTGTTAGAAAATACGCTAAGTCCCTCTCTTTCGCATGTTTCGATGATCGTATGTTGTTTAGGATGTTTATACGCTAAGTTGCATTCCTACTCAATTATTAAGCATGTGTATTTAGTTAGAAGTTATGAATTTCGTAACTTACAAAAAGGTTTGATGCATGAAAAGGGTAGGCTAATAAGATGAGATGATCACATGTAATTAGTAGTGTAACTTCTTATTTTTAGCAAGCATAATTAAACTTTAAGTTTCTTGATTGTTGAAACTTGTCTATGAGTAAAACATGTTAGATGCCTAAGAGTTTTAGTTGTGTTTGCATGTTTTTGTACTTTAATTTCGTAGATTAAACAACCAACTTCCAATCCCCCCAAACATTTACATTTCCGCTTATTAACGAAACCATGCATGCGCCCTTAATTCCCCGGATAAAGAACGATCCCTACTCGCCAATATTACAAATGACAAAAGAAGGGTTTAAATTGCAATGCGCGTAATCGGTGTTTTTAGGGTCTACTTTGTGTTAACGTTAAATGCATGTTTTGCACGTATCAGATATCCATGACTATTGTACCTGCATCTCCACTTCCGAGCTGTTGGAGAGTGTTGCGTCCATCCGGAGGTGGCGAGATCTTTGTTGGAGGATATGGGTTAGCCGCGGATCTGTTATAGCTGGATATTATGGTTTTGGTGTGCTTGTGAGTATAGACTTACTGACGACGCATTTGGCTGTGTCGAGTACCTCGAGAAGGAGGTTGTGTTTCGACGACCAGATTTTCCCGAGATGCTGTTTCGCGGTGGTGGTCAAGCGGATGGTGGAGACAAGTTGTGTGGTTTGTTTGGCTTATGATGCGGATACTACGGTTGCTGTGTCCGATTTTGGCGACATTGAGGTGGTTCCTGAGTTTCCTGGCGTGTTCCGGAGGAGTTATCAGATGTTCCTCCAGTTCGGGAGACTGACTACACCATTGAGCTTGTACCAGGCGCTGGACTTGATATACGCATTTTATGCTCGTTTCTTAACGCATTTCCTTTACGTTTAGCAATGTTATTATCTTATTTTTTATGTTTTCCTTATTTAATTTGTTATTTTGAAGATATTTACGGTGGAGATTAATAACGACGCAATTCGGAGGAATTTCGGCGATTTTGCGATTTTTGCGATTTTGGACCTCCGAAAATGGGCCGGCCCAAAAAGCAAATTATGGGCCGATTTCTCAAAGTTTATTTCGGCCCATTAACCAGCCCAAACTCATTCATTTCGTTAAGGATGCCCTTTGGGGAAGTTGAAAAGTCAAGCTTATCAAGCTAATCATCACAAATGGTGACTCTTGCTTAGGGTTAATAAATGATCATCACAAAAGGTGACTCACCTTGGTGACTCTTGCTTGCATTAAATGAAAAGATGACTTGCCATGGTGACTCTTGCTTTGGGCTTGTAAATGATGATCACACATGGTGACTTGCATGGTGACTTGCCATATTGATCATTGCTTGCATTTAATGGAAGGAGGCAAGGTGGAAGAGAGAAGGCAAACATCCTTGCCTATAAATACCAAGGGAGGCTGAACCATTCAAAAGATCACTCATTTTACTAAGCCAAAGCTCTACACAAATACTCCTCCACCATTAAACACTTGAAGGTTCACACAAAGCCGAAGCATCCATCTCCTCCATTCCAAGCCGAAGCATCTCCTCCTCCATTCCAAACCGAAGCATCCATCTCCTCCTCCAAGCCGAAGCTATCATCCTCCATCCCTCACAATACGCTAAGTCCCTTGTGAAGGAAAGCCATCTCCACCGTAGTTCATCAAGCACTCAAGACAAAAAGTGTAACCATGATCTTCACTTTCATTTCTTTAGCTTTGTATTTGAATCTTTTGATGTATTGGAATAACAAGTTTAGATTTGTGTATCAAATGAAGAACAAGTTTAGATTTGTGTTTTATGTGTTTAAACAGATTTGTAATATGCATGTGTTTATGATTTCTAGCATTTTATGCATGTTTGATACAATCTTAAAGCTTCGAATGCATGTGTTAGAAAATACGCTAAGTCCCTCTCTTTCGCATGTTTCGATGATCGTATGTTGTTTAGGATGTTTATACGCTAAGTTGCATTCCTACTCAATTATTAAGCATGTGTATTTAGTTAGAAGTTATGAATTTCGTAACTTACAAAAAGGTTTGATGCATGAAAAGGGTAGGCTAATAAGATGAGATGATCACATGTAATTAGTAGTGTAACTTCTTATTTTTAGCAAGCATAATTAGACTTTAAGTTTCTTGATTGTTGAAACTTGTCTATGAGTAAAACATGTTAGATGCCTAAGAGTTTTAGTTGTGTTTGCATGTTATGTACTTTAATTTCGTAGATTAAACAACCAACTTCCAATCCCCCCAAACATTTACATTTCCGCTTATTAACGAAACCATGCATGCGCCCTTAATTCCCCGGATAAAGAACGATCCCTACTCGCCAATATTATAAATGACAAAAGAAGGGTTTAAATTGCAATGCGCGTAATCGATGTTTTTAGGTCGACTTTGTGTTATCGTGAAAGCATGTTTTGCTCGTATCAATTTTTGGCGCCGTTGCCGGGGAGTTAGAATGTTTTTGTATGATTTCGTTGTACATTTGTGATTAAAAGCATGTCTAAATTTTCGAAGTACATACTTGTTCATTCTTGTTTATACTTAAAGAAATTTACATACATGTTTACAATGCATACTTTTACTTAGACGAATTTATTGATACTTAGTTTTTTTTACACTTGCATAATTTATTTTCATGTTAAAGGATAGTCTTTGATTTAATTTGAGTACTAGTACTTAGTTATTAAATAAATCTCTATGGAATAGGTGGTGCCTCTTTTGTTTGTCTATCTCCTTAACCCTTCGTGAAGTGTGGATTTCATCACCACACGCCATAACCTAAGTGAAGTTATGGGCACGAGGTTGTGGGCGGAGTTTACAAACACTTGAGATTGTATACTATCTTGTGAATTCGAGTAAGAGTTGGTTATGATGTCTAGAAGGGTTATGAATGGTGACGGGTTTTGAACTAAGAAAACAGAACACCATTGGAGTATATACTCTTACGAGTAAGCCTCGGGGTGTTTCTAAGAACAACAATGGAGTATATACTCTTACGAGTTAGCCTCAGGTTGTTCCCAGAAATTAGTTCTCACCTCTCGCGTTACATCTATCCCAACTGGTCATTTCCAACAATTACGAGGATTAACGATAGTTGGTATACATTTTCGCGCGGGCCGCACGGACAAGAGATTTATTCAATAACTAAGTCGTGTATTCCTTTTAAATCATAGGCGCAATCAAAACGTAGACGTACTTAAATTGATTTACATTGAGCACGAGTATTGGTTATAAGGTTTCGTTCTTTGGAATAGGTGGTGCCTCTTTTTCTGGTTTATCTCCTTAACCCCTCGTGATGTGTGGATTTTATCACCACACGCCATAACCTAAGTGAACTTATGGGCACGAGGTTGTGGGCGGAGTTTACTAAGAACTTGAGATTATATACTATCTCACAAATTTGGCTGATTGTTGGATATGGTGAATGGGTTTATGATTGGTGCCGGGTTTCGGATCTAAGCAATAGAACACCATTGGAGTATATACCGTAACTGGTTAGCCTCGGGGTGTCTCTAGGAACAACATTGGAGTATATACTCTTACGAGTAAGCCTCGGGTTGTTCTAAATATTAGTCCTTACCTCTCGCGTTATCTCTATTCCTACTAACCATTTCTAAACGTAACTAAGCTGAATTGTAGTCGGTATATATTTTCGCGCGGGCCGCACGTCCAAGAAATTTACCAAATGATCATTTCGCGTACTCTCTTTAAATCATAAGTGCATATGAATACGGATAAATACATGAACTTAATACGACATAATCCTTTAAATAGATGGTATATCGGATTATGCATGCTTAGACCTCCTGGAATCAGACTTCATCTTCGGATGAACGAGACCCATTGCACAGTCGAGAGCCTCTGCACCACGTACCATCGGGGCCAAAGGAAATAAATAAAACTTAGTCAAATTTTTGTGTTTATATGTGCATTAAAAACTGTAAAGGACTAACAACCGTTACTTAGCTTGCATAACCTCTTTTTAGGCTTTATGATACGCGGATTTCACTACCGAGTACCCTAACCTAAGTGAAGTTAGGGACATAAGATCGAAGAAGAGGTCATTCTTTGCATTCATTTTTTTAGCACGTAACTCGTGTGTTTTCTGCAGGTTCTAACGTTTTCTCTTATGCATACACTCCATCTTTCACGTAGGATTGTTGTTTAATGCATTTTATTGAAGAAAAAAATGCGTGTGGTGCATAAATTCGATGTGAATTATTGTTTGCTTGTATTTGAACTTTGTTTATATACGTTCTAACTAAATTCTTGGGTTTAGCATTATATAGTGTTAATTTGCAGAAAACGTATGTTTTAAGTTTATTACATTCTTTTGCATAGCCCTAAAATTGATTAATTCATTTGCATTACTTAGTAAATTACACCTAGTGTCTTAACTATTATAAATTTTGTGTGTTTTAGTAGTTTTTAAGTATTTGTGAGTATTTATAGTATACTTTGATAGTTTTATTATTTGTTATTGCTTTGTTTTCTAAATATGTCTTACAATTTTGGTTAGTATTCCTATATTCATCTCAAATTCTTTGTTGATACTAACACTTGGTCTTTGGTGGATGCTCAGGCTAATGAATGTCCGATCAGAATCCTGGACCATCTAGAACAAAGTTTGAGGAGATCGCAGAGAGAATAGCGAGACTTAAAGCTCAAACAGACATCCTGGATCATCCCATCATCGAGGAAGTTTCCGAGTCTTCACATTCATCAACCGACCACAATTCAGAAGTAGAAGCACAGCAAGTCAACATGGCCAATGCAGGACAATCTCTTCGTCAGCGCACCTGCTCAACAGAATGGAGCAGCGGGCCTTCGAGCATTGCTTTTCCACAACCGGAGGAAAACATGAAGGATATCGAGCTAAAGAGTGGCTTCCTCCACCGACTACCCATTTTTCATGGACTTTCCAATGAAGATCCGAACAAGCATCTCAAACAATTCCAATTTGTTTGTAACAGCATGAAGCCATCCGATGCTGATACGGAGCTCTTTAAACTGAAGGCATTCCCATTCACCCTAGTCGACAGGGCCGAGTCTTGGCTTATGGAACTACCGCCGAACCATATCACTTCATGGAAGCAACTTGCGGACATGTTCCTAGCGAAGTACTTCCCGGCCTCAAAGATCACCGTCTTGAGAAAGCAAATCACTGGCATCACACAGAAACCGGACGAGACCTTCGGCCAATACTACGACCGATTCAAAGTTTTGTGTGCCACTTGCCCATCGCATGGATTTTCCGAGACCAATCTCATGAATTACTTTTACGATGGTCTCAAGCCGATCGATAGGGAATTGCTGGATGCAGCAGCCACCGGTGCATTCATGGACTTAACCGAAACCGAAGCTAGAGCTCTTCTAGAGAATCGGGCCAATAATGATGCACAATATGGAATGTCCAACAGACGAGCAGTCGGTGAAGCGAGTTCTACAACCGACGCGGACGAAAAGTACGACAAACTAGCTCATATGCTAGAGAAGGTTTTAGAACTCGAGACGACAAGAGCGAAGGCAACTCAACGGCCTGTTTGCGGCATATGTCAAACACACGGTCACCACAATGACCAATGCCCTCAAGCGCAGGAGCAGGCAAGCGAGCCGGAGCACGCTAACGCCATCGGCGGATATCAGGGAGGACAAAGGTATAACAACTACAACAACTATGTCAACCGTGATCATCCAGGTTTTAGATGGAGCAGCAACGAGGGAACTTTGAACCCTCCAGCATCTCAACCTCAACAAAGCTACCAACGCCCTCCATTTCAACCACGACCACCGATGCAGCATGGTTCGTCATCACAACCCTTCACCAATCCGGATTACGACAAGATGTTGTCGCAACTTTCGGCCTCAACTCAAGTTCTCCTCGACGGACAATCGAAGACAAAGGAGACACTTGACTCACATGGCCGCGACATCACCGAAGTGAAGAAGCAGCTTGGCCAGCTTGTTGATTTCATGGGCCAAATCAAGGAAACCGGTCGGCTTCCACCTCAAACCACTCCTAATCAAAGAAACGTGAATGCTATAGTCACAAGGAGTGGGAAGATACTTGAGGAACCAAAGACCAAGCGATCTCATCTTGATGAAGTCACCATCGAGGACATCACCAACGAAGAAGAAGATGAGATCGATCCGGCTACTCAAGAGGCCGAAAAACAGAAGGTGACGCCTAATGTCACCAAGGCACAATCCCCTCCACAACCTACCCCAATCAAAGGTAAAAGCCCTATTCCTTCAAATACGGTGATTACTAATTCTCCGTTTGCTGTTGCACCTTTCCCAAGCAGATTAGGAAAATCAAAGAAGAAGGATGCCCAATATGAAGATATCCTGGACATCTTCCGAAAGGTGCAAGTGAATTTGCCCTTGATCGAGTGCATAAAGCAAGTGCCTATATACGCCAAGTTTCTGAAAGAATTATGCACTCAGAGGAGGCAAACTCGAGAGAAGGAGGTCGTGAAGGTGAACGCAACCGTTTCGGCGGTTTTGCAGCGTCGGCTACCCCCAAAACTGAAGGACCCAGGGAGCTTTGCAGTTCCTTGCGTAATCGGTGCCACCCATTTCCAAGATGTGATGCTTGATCTTGGAGCCTCCATCAACGTCATGCCATACTATCTTTTCGAATCGATGGAGCTTGGAGATCTCAAGCAAGATGGTGTTGTCATCCAGTTAGCCGATCGCACCCACAAGTATCCGAGGGGATACGTAGAAGACGTTCTCGTACAAGTCAACAACTTGATATTCCCAGCCGATTTCTACATAGTTGACATGGAAGAGAGTCCACTGAACACCACGCCATTGCTACTTGGGCGACCTTTCATGCGGACTGCGAGGACGAAGATTGATGTTTTCCAAGGCACTTTCTCCATGGAGATTGATGGAGAAAGAATCGAGTTCAACATCCTGGACGGGATGAAGTTTCCAATGTCGAGCGTAGCTGCCATTTCGACATACGATCCTGTGGATACCTTAGCACAAGGTTACCTCGACACCATCAACGAGGATGAACTCGACATGGCCATTCAACTTGGACATGACGGCCTTCTCGAGGCCTTACTAGAGCTTGAACCTCGAATCCAAGACATGGCCATGGCCCTAAATGCCGCACCACGGAAAGTAAGCTTTTCTCCTCCTATACCAATTACTTTTGGTACTAATAAAATGGTTCCTTCCATTGTAGAAGCTCCCGTTTTAGAACTCAAGCTACTACCGGACCATCTTAAGTATGCGTACTTGGGCGAGAATGAAACTTTACCGGTCATTATTTCGTCCGCGCTAGAAGAGGAACAGGAGGAGAAGCTCGTGAGTGTGCTCAAACGGTACAAGCCCGCAATAGGCTGGACACTTGCGGACATCAAGGGAATAAATCCAGCAACTTGTGTGCATAGGATTTTCCTTGAAGAAGGCACCAAGCCTACGCGAGAAGCACAACGTCGGCTCCACCCTCCGATGATGGAGGTGGTAAAAAAGGAGGTAATTAAACTCATGGACTGTGGAGTTATTTACCCTATTTCTGATAGCCGTTGGGTTTCCCCAGTGCAGGTAGTACCCAAGAAATCGGGAATAACCGTCGTCGAGAATCTGGAAAATGAGCTTGTGCCACAACGGACGATCACTGGACACCGAGTGTGCATTGATTACCGGAAGCTCAACGCCGCGACCCGCAAGGATCATTTTCCCTTACCATTCATCGACCAAATGCTAGAAAGATTAGCCGGCCATGCATTTTATTGTTTTCTCGACGGATATTCCGGCTACAACCAAATTAGCATTGCGGAGGAGGATCAAGAAAAGACAACGTTCACGTGCCCTTTCGGAACGTTTGCCTATCGCCGCATGCCATTTGGACTGTGTAACGCACCAGGTACATTTCAACGTTGCATGCTCTCAATTTTCTCCGAGTACATTGAAAACATTATTGAAGTATTCATGGACGACTTTAGTGTATTCGGGAATGATTTTGATGCATGCTTAAACAATCTAGAAACTATTTTAAAAAGATGCGTTGAAACGAACTTGGTGCTTAATTGGGAGAAGTGCCATTTCATGGTTACGCAAGGGATAGTGTTAGGTCATATTATCTCTGAAAAAGGGTTAGAAGTAGATAAATCTAAAGTAGATCTTGTGCGTCACTTACCCTCTCCAACTTCGGTTAGAGAGATTCGTTCATTTCTTGGACACGCAGGATTTTATCGTAGGTTTATCAAGGACTTTTCCCACATCTCTCGCCCCTTGTGTAAACTGCTGCAAAAGGAGACCCCGTTCGTCTTTGATGAAGAATGCAACGCTGCCTTCAACAAGTTGAAGGAGCTTCTTACGAGCGCTCCTATTTTATGCAGCCCTGATTGGTCTCTGCCATTTGAACTCATGTGCGACGCCTCGGATTATGCCGTAGGAGCCGTCTTGGGTCAGCGGAAGGACAAGAAGCCTTGCGTAATCTATTACGCTTCTCGGACACTTGATGAAGCACAAAGAAACTATACTAGGTCACCCGCGTGACAGGCGGGAATACTTACCACTATACTACAACCGAGAAGGAGTTTCTTGCCGTGGTTTTCGCTTTAGATAAATTTCGATCTTATTTACTTCAAACTAAAGTAACTGTGTTTACCGACCATGCAGCTTTGAAGTATCTAATGCTCAAGAAGGACGCAAAACCACGGCTTATCAGATGGATACTTCTACTCCAAGAATTCAACATAGAAATCAAAGATAAGAAGGGAGTAGAAAACGTCGTCGCTGACCACCTATCACGTTTGATAGGTGACCATGAGCCTATCGAGATCGAAGAAACTTTTCCGGATGAAAAACTCTTCGGAATTGAGGTAACTACTTCGGAAACTCCTTGGTATGCCGATATTGTAAATTACTTAGTTACCGGTGAGTTTCCGTCTACCATGCATAAATTTCAACGTGACAAACTTAAGCATAATGCTAGAACCTTTATCTGGGATGAGCCTTATTTATGGAAACAATGCTCCGATTTAGTCATTAGGAGATGTATCCCGGATAGTGAATTCAAGCCTATTTTAGACTTTTGTCACAATGAAGCATGTGGGGGACACTTTGGTTCTAGGAGGACAGCTCTTAAGATTTTAGATTGCGGTTTCTTTTGGCCTAGTTTATTTCGCGATGCTCATGCATATTGCGCTACATGTGATAAGTGCCAAAGATTCGGTAATTTAGGGCCTAAAGATCAAATGCCACAACACTACATATTTAATGTTGAAATTTTTGATGTGTGGGGTATTGATTTTATGGGACCATTTCCTCCCTCCAATGGTTTTACTTACATCTTACTCGCAGTAGATTATGTTTCTAAATGGGTGGAGGCAAAGGCCACCCGTACTAATGATTCGCGAGTTGTTGCAGATTTCCTACGAACTAATATTTTCAGTAGATTTGGAATGCCACGCGTTCTAATCAGCGATGGAGGAAGTCACTTTTGCAACCGCACGGTGGAAGCACTGATGAGGAAGTATGGCGTAAAACACAAGGTTTCCACACCATACCACCCTCAAACCAATGGAATGGCTGAAGTTTCCAACCGTGAGATAAAGAAGATTCTGGAGCGAACCGTCCGCCCCAACCGGAAAGATTGGAGTCAATGCTTAGACGATGCATTGTGGGCTTACAGGACTGCCTACAAGACCCCCATTGGTATGTCACCTTTCCGATTAATTTATGGGAAGGCGTGCCATCTTCCGGTTGAATTGGAGCACAAGGCATGGTGGGCCGTGAAGAAATTCAACATTGATCGAGATGCCGCAGGCTTACATCGGAAGCTTCAACTTTGTGAACTTGAAGAAATCAGAAATGATGCTTTCGACAATGCGTGGATTTACAAAGAGAAGACGAAAAAGATCCACGATCAGATGATTCGCGGGAAGAGTTTTGAACCTGGGCAGAAAGTATTGCTTTTCAATTCAAGACTTAAGCTCTTTCCGGGAAAGCTTCGCTCTCGATGGATGGGGCCATTCATAGTTTCTCAAGTCCTACCTCATGGAGCAGTTCTCATTCGATCTATCGACAAGGGTAGTGAGTTCAAAGTAAATGGCCATCGCTTGAAGCCCTATTTTGAGGCATTTGTGGAGCACACCGTGGAGGAGATGCAACTCCAAGAACCGGCCATTTCAAAACCAAACTAATGCATCACGTCCAAAGCTAACGACGTAAAACCAGCGCTCATTGGGAGGCAACCCAATAGGGAGACAACAGATTTGTTTTCTTCTCCCCTTTTACTTAATTTAATGGCTTTTTGCGTGTTAGATTAAAATTTTCGTAGATCCTATACTCCATGTTTAAATTCTATGTTTTCTTTAAGTACATTGAGGGCAATGTAGAGTTTAAGTGTGGGGGAAGGGTTTACAATTTAATTGTGTCTAAATTAGTGTTTTTTAGAGTCTTTAGGATGCCCTTAACTAGTCAATGATGAAATTGGATCAATACGAACACATATGGCATATGAATCACATGCATCGAATTCTTGTGCTAATTGAGATATTCTATATGTTTTTAACATGTAGTAGATATGAATTGCAAAACATGGTACAGAAATCGCATGCTTGAATAAGTTTTTAATCATATGAACCCTATGTGAGCTTTTGAGCTATCTATTCTTTATTCGAGTGAATATGCATCCATTTCGTAGCTACTAGCTTATATATGCCTCATTTAATTGCTTGCCATAGATTTTAATGAACTAGAGAATACTAGAACTTACTCATGTCAATTTGCAAAGCTTTTAAGTTGATACATACTTTGATTTTGGAAATGATTAAAGGCATTTAGGATTTTCCACCACATTGCCATATATCCATGTATCCCAATTGTACGCACAAGTTGTGACACCCCTAGATAAACCAATTGAGCCCACGTTAAGCTTTTCTTTCATCACCATATATACCTAAACACTTACCCTAGTATAGAATATCCTTACCTTTGTTCCGGAAACTTGGTGAGAATTTTTCGAAACTAGCACATAAGATGGTGGTTCGGTAGGAAAGATTGGAAGAGTTAATGTGAGTAAGGGGAAAGACTTGTCCAAATAAAAAAAAAAAAAGTATGTGATTGCCAAAAAGAAAAGAAAAAAATATATTCGAGAGAATGAAAAGAAAAAAATTATTATCTCTCATGGCAAAATGTTGTGTTCTAAAATAGAAACCAATTGGATTAACGTCCCCCTTATTTGCGGATTTGGAGTTTACGATAAATTGAAGGCCTAAAAATAGAAAAAAATATGGCCTTTGTCCTGTCCGAAAAGCTCAAAGGGTAGATTAGCTTGAAATATACATGGTAACATTCAAATGGAGATGGAGGACTGATTATGGTGCTAGACTAAGTCGTTGGAACGTTTTTATCACCACATATCTAAATTTCGAATACCTTAGCCTTAACCCCATTACAACCTCACTAAAAGTCCTTTATGATCCTTAAAATGGGTAGCTTTCAATTAGTAGAGTAAGTTGCATGAGTAAGCTTATGGTTTTGGTTCATTTGTGCAAGCAATCAAACTTTATTCATGTGGTTTTCATTTCAATTCATATACACTTTAAGTGAACCATTTTCATGAGTGAAAAATATGATGAGTGCATCCTTGTGAGTTGATTAAACCTTTATTCAAAGCATGCACAGCTATAACATAACCATTGTTTTCTCTATGTCTTACTTGTTCATTACATAAATTATATCGCAATTATCTCTTGAATTCGTTGAGCATACACGTTGAAATTCATGTGAGCCATCGCCATATACTTATGCAAATTCTGAGACAAATTTTAGCTAAGGGCTTAGTTGTTCTTTCTTTTGTTTTAAATTCTTAGAGAGTCTTAGTTTAACTTAGTGTTTGCTAAGGGACTAGCAAAGTCTAAGTGTAGGGGAATTTGATATACGCATTTTATGCTCGTTTCTTAACGCATTTCCTTTACGTTTAGCAATGTTATTATCTTATTTTTTATGTTTTCCTTATTTAATTTGTTATTTTGAAGATATTTACGGTGGAGATTAATAACGACACAATTCGGAGGAATTTCGGCGATTTTGCGATTTTTGCGATTTTGGACCTCCGAAAATGGGCCGGCCCAAAAAGCAAATTATGGGCCGATTTCTCAAAGTTTATTTCGGCCCATTAACCAGCCCAAACTCATTCATTTCGTTAAGGATGCCCTTTGGGGAAGTTGAAAAGTCAAGCTTATCAAGCTAATCATCACAAATGGTGACTCTTGCTTAGGGTTAATAAATGATCATCACAAAAGGTGACTCACCTTGGTGACTCTTGCTTGCATTAAATGAAAAGATGACTTGCCATGGTGACTCTTGCTTTGGGCTTGTAAATGATGATCACACATGGTGACTTGCATGGTGACTTGCCATATTGATCATTGCTTGCATTTAATGGAAGGAGGCAAGGTGGAAGAGAGAAGGCAAACATCCTTGCCTATAAATACCAAGGGAGGCTGAACCATTCAAAAGATCACTCATTTTACTAAGCCAAAGCTCTACACAAATACTCCTCCACCATTAAACACTTGAAGGTTCACACAAAGCCGAAGCATCCATCTCCTCCATTCCAAGCCGAAGCATCTCCTCCTCCATTCCAAACCGAAGCATCCATCTCCTCCTCCAAGCCGAAGCTATCATCCTCCATCCCTCACAATACGCTAAGTCCCTTGTGAAGGAAAGCCATCTCCACCGTAGTTCATCAAGCACTCAAGACAAAAAGTGTAACCATGATCTTCACTTTCATTTCTTTAGCTTTGTATTTGAATCTTTTGATGTATTGGAATAACAAGTTTAGATTTGTGTATCAAATGAAGAACAAGTTTAGATTTGTGTTTTATGTGTTTAAACAGATTTGTAATATGCATGTGTTTATGATTTCTAGCCTTTTATGCATGTTTGATACAATCTTAAAGCTTCGAATGCATGTGTTAGAAAATACGCTAAGTCCCTCTCTTTCGCATGTTTCGATGATCGTATGTTGTTTAGGATGTTTATACGCTAAGTTGCATTCCTACTCAATTATTAAGCATGTGTATTTAGTTAGAAGTTATGAATTTCGTAACTTACAAAAAGGTTTGATGCATGAAAAGGGTAGGCTAATAAGATGAGATGATCACATGTAATTAGTAGTGTAACTTCTTATTTTTAGCAAGCATAATTAGACTTTAAGTTTCTTGATTGTTGAAACTTGTCTATGAGTAAAACATGTTAGATGCCTAAGAGTTTTAGTTGTGTTTGCATGTTATGTACTTTAATTTCGTAGATTAAACAACCAACTTCCAATCCCCCCAAACATTTACATTTCCGCTTATTAACGAAACCATGCATGCGCCCTTAATTCCCCGGATAAAGAACGATCCCTACTCGCCAATATTATAAATGACAAAAGAAGGGTTTAAATTGCAATGCGCGTAATCGATGTTTTTAGGTCGACTTTGTGTTATCGTGAAAGCATGTTTTGCTCGTATCAGGACTCATTTTACCGACACCTTGTCGTTCTGAACCAGCGGAGCTGATGGAGCTACAGTTTGAGTCCAGAAGATGCTGGAGGAGATTTCAGGAAACTTCGTGCGACCCCATGTATTTGCGGGGTGTGCTCTTGCATTGTTTGTGCAGACGTTAGAGGGTTCGATGTGGTGGTGCATTGACTACCGGAAGCCTGATTCGCTTCAGAGGAGAGAGGGTATCCTCCGTTTCGGATTGACGATTGGGTTGTTCAGCTCGTGAGAGCTTCAGTCTTGTCGGAAATTGATTTCGTGACTGGATACCATCAGTTGTGGTTCGGTGAGTCAGATGTGGCTTTGTTGGCTTTTGGATCTCGGTGTGGGCATCAGGAGTTCTTGGTCACGCTATTGGTTGACCAATGCCCCATAGATCGTGTGGACTTGATGGACCATGTGTTCAGACGGTTTCTGGACGAGTTGCGGTCATGTTCGTTGGCAATGTCCTGATGTATTCCGAGAGTGTGGACCAGTACCTGAAGTAGTTGCGAGCGGTTTCGCGGACCTTGCGAGACGACCAAGTGTTTGCGAAGTTCAGCCAGTGTGAGTTTTGGCTGATTAGCGTGAAGATTTTGGCCTGTGTGAGGTTATCCGAGGTAGTTGGCGTGGATCCTGACCAGTTAAAAGTCGTATTGATTTGGGGTTGACCTACCATTGTACCAGAGATCGGGAGTCTCTTGGGTTTGGCAAGCTATTACCGACGGCTTTGTGCAGGATTTTCCCGGATTGCCACTCTACTTCCCGGACTGACGAAGAAAGCGCCAAGTTCGAGTGGTTCGATGCATGCGAGGAGAGTTGTTTACTCCTGTAGGTTGGTGACCGTTGCTTCGGTTTTGACTTTACCTGATGATCGCGACGAATTCGTGGGATATGGCGATGCATCGAGATTTTGGTTGGGTTGTGCTTTGATGCTGTGTAGCAGAGCGGTGGCTCATGGTTACGGACAGTGGAAACCTTATGAGGCTACGTATCCGGAGTTTGATTTGGGTGTAGCTATATTTGTGTTAGCATCAGAAAGTTTGAGACACTATAGCAATGGCGTGCAGCGCAGTGTAAGACGTACACTGGTCATTTGAGTTTCATCCACTTGCATTTTCGGCCAGATTTGGGCTTGAGGCAGTGTAGATGGATGGGGTCGACTCACGACAAGGGCTGCACCTTTGAGTTGTTTGGAAAAGGCTAGAGGATGTATTTTGACCATCCGTTTGGGATGATGTTGTTGTTGATGCATTTAGTCGAGAGTCAAGAGTTTTAGTATTGCATGTGTGTATGTGTGGCTCGAGTTTCCGTGTTAGCCGAGTTATGGGCTACGAGAGCTGAGTTCGAGTGTGATGATGTCGAGGCTCGTGGTTTGGCACGCGTTTGGCGCTAGCAGTACGGAGATGTGTCTAATACTCCGAGTTTACTACTCGTGACGCAACATGAAGAGCAATGTAGCAGCATGTGTGTGCGGACGCCACATTTGTCGACTGGCGATGGCTTGGAGGCAGAGACTTGCCGAGGAGTGTCAGCCATTTGAGATTTCTGGTTAGACGTGGCGATTGTTGCTGTGATTGTGTATGTATGTCTACACTTTGGTTTGTGGTACCAGTTGTCAGGCCTTTGTGGACCATTTGATGAACTCAGTACATTTCCTTGTGCATTTGGAGATGATTTCAGTGGCAGGCTGGCATGATTGTGTTTGACGGAGGTTGTTCATTCCTGCTGTGTACCTGTGTCCCAATTCGCCGATCGAGGTAATCAGCTACGACTATGTGTTGGCGAGCTTTGCAGCGAGCATTGGGGACCAGATTACGAGTTAGTACCGGTTATTGTCCTCGAATTGACGAGCGATCTTTGAGGACTATTCAAACCTTGGAGGGCATGCTGTGGACCTCGGTATTGCAGTTCCGGAGGATTCGGGACCAGCAGTTTCAGCTGTTCGAGATTGCTTGCAGTACCAGGTTGTTGTCCACTGTGATTTTGATATTGTTTGACGTCGTTTTGAGGAACGATGTTGTACTTCATTGTGTTGGAGTGAGTTTGGTTTGAATTTGAGTTGATGTTTGTTTCCGATTTTGTGGAGTGTGTTACCACAGATTGTCAGATTAGCGGAAATGGGTTGATAATTGTTTGAGTCCGATGCTTCAGCTATGTTGATGTGAGTGTGTGAGTTATGTTGATATGTGTAAACTGAGTTGTGCTTTGCCATATTGTTTTGATCCAGTTGTGGTCATTGGCGAGTTTGTGTTATACCGTATGGTCGGCATTGCTTATAGCATTGGTTTTTGTGCGACTTGTGTTCCGTGTGGCGGAACAGTGTTTCAGGTTGGTTTTGCATTGTGTACCCTATCGGTTCCTTATGCAGGAACACTTGGCGTTTGTGTGAGCCAGTTCAGGTTTGTGATTTGAGGGTACAGGGATTCCAGCACGGAATTGTCTCCTATTGTGGAGTTTGTGATCAGAGTTGTTCAGCTGAGGTTGCCGTTAGAAAGTTGAGCAGTATGCAGAGGCAGTGCTCCTATGTTTAGCCGGCAGATTCGGAAATTTCGAGGTCGAAATTTTTCTAAGGGGGGTGGATTTGTGACGACCCGGACCAGAATCAGCAGTATGATCAGCTTGATTGATGAGTTACTGCATAGTCGCAGTTTGTTGACAGTTATTGGAATCGCCAGAGTTCTTAACGACTAAATTATTGGCCGAGAATTGGAGCTAGGTCTCTTCTCGATAGTCGTTCTATATGTGATTACGAGTTCGTGGGCGGTTCCGGATCGTTATTTGGACGACCGAAGAATTAGTTATGAATATTAGAAGTTCAGATTTAAATGGTGGGCTACTTAACGACTAAATTACCGGTCGAGAATTTGGTTTCGGCTTCTTCACGAAAGTTGCTCAGAATTTAATTTCGAGTTCGTGGGAACTTTCGGAGCATGATTTGGAGTTACGAGGAATTAGTTGTGAATTTTTCCGTTTGTTGATTAATTAGTCGATTTAATGTGTGTTGCTTTCAAGGGTTGACTTTTTATTCGGTTGGCCGATATATTTGACTTTGGGTGATGTTGGAAGATTATGTCGAGTCGAGTTCGTGGCCGCGAGAATTGTCGGAATTGGAGTTACGACGCGAAAGTTATGCGTGTTTGAAGTTTGTCGAAATGGATAATTATGAAATTTCCGTTTTGGGAAAGTATTTAATGAGGTATAAATATTGGGGTTTCCTTAAGAGGAAAGTCAACTATGGACATTAATTGGTTGACCTGGTCAACACGGGTTGACCGAGTGGGAGGAGAGTTCGACGGAGGCCACGGTGCTCCACGGCGGTGATGAGATTCCGGCCACCTCCGGGCTTGAGGTTGGTGTCTTCCGACTCGTCTAGACCTCCTCTTCACTTTCCCGGTCTCCGTTTGCGGCAAGGACGCCGGAGGAGGAAGCTTTTTCCGGCGAGAAATTGAAGAAAATGAAGTGAATTCGGGTTCTTGGATTCGGGCCGAGTTGAACTTCAAGAGATACAGGGTTTTGTAGCCCTCTTCAAGGTGATTCTAACCATATAAACATTGTGTTCTAATTTGGTTTGTGGATTGAGAATTTTGGGATTGAAATTTGTGTGTTCATTCGGTTTTTCATGAAATTGACCATGTTAGAGTGAGAATTGGACTTCGGTGCAGTTATGAAAGTTGCTCAGTGAACGATTTTGAGTGGAATAGGGGTAGCTCCGCCGTGAAATCTTCCGGTCAGTGGCGGCGCCGCCGTGGGCGGCGGTCAACGGTCAACGGCGGTCAACTTTGACTTTTTCGGAGTTTTCGACGAGTTGCATGTCATTTTACTCGAAATCGCGCCCCGATCGCAGTGGGGAGGTTTGTTTTTCGAGTTGAGCGTCCGAAATTACAGTGAGGTATTGTGGTATGATTTCCGGATTTCCGACAGTTTGTCGTGATCGGATTACGTGTTTCCGAGAACTGTGGTTTCTGATATACGCATTTTATGCTCGTTTCTTAACGCATTTCCCTTTTCGTTTAGCTATGTTATAATCTTAGTTTTTATGTTTTTCTTAATTAATATGTTATTTTGAAGATATTTACGGTGGAGATTAATAACGACGCAATTCGGAGGAATTTCGGCGATTTTGCGATTTTTGCGATTTTGGACCTCCGAAAATGGGCCGGCCCAAAAAGCAAATTGTGGGCCGAATTCTCAACTTTTATTTCGGCCCATTATAAGGCCCAAACACATTCAATTCGGCAAGGATGCCCTTTCGGGAAGTTGAAAAGTCAAGCTTATCAAGCTAATCATCACAAATGGTGACTCTTGCTTAGGGTTAATAAATGATCATCACAAAAGATGACTTGCCATGGTGACTCTTGCTTTGGGCTTGTAAATGATGATCACACATGGTGACTTGCATGGTGACTTGCCATATTGATCATTGCTTGCATTTAATGGAAGGAGGCAAGGTGGAAGAGAGAAGGCAAACATCCTTGCCTATAAATACCAAGGGAGGCTGAACCATTCAAAACATCACTCATTTTACTAAGCCAAAGCTCTACACAAATACTCCTCCACCATTAAACATCGATTACGCGCATTGCAATTTAAACCCTTCTTTTGTCATTTATAATATCGGCGAGTAGGGATCGTTCTTTATCCGGGGAATTAAGGGCGCATGCATGGTTTCGTTAATAAGCGGAAATGTAAATGTTTGGGGGGATTGGAAATTGGTTGTTTTAATCTACGAAATTAAAGTACACAACATGCAAACACAACTAAACTCTTAGGCATCTAACATGTTTTACTCATAGACAAGTTTCAACAATCAAGAAACTTAAAGTCTAATTATGCTTGCTAAAAATAAGAAGTTACACTACTAATTACATGTGATCATCTCATCTTATTAACCTACCCTTTTCATGTATCAAACCTTTTTGTAAGTTACGAAATTCATAACTTCTAACTAAATACACATGCTTAATAATTGAGTAGGAATGCAACTTAGCGTATAAACATCCTAAACAACTTACGATCATCGAAACATGCGAAAGAGAGGGACTTAGCATATTTTCTAACACATGCATTCGAAGCTTTAAGATTGTATCAAACATGCATAAAAGGCTAGAAATCATAAACACATGCATATTACAAATCGGTTTAAACACATAAAACACAAATCTAAACTTGTTCTTCATTTGATACACAAATCTAAACTTGTTATTCCAATACATCAAAAGATTCAAATACAAAGCTAAAGAAATGAAAGTGAAGATCATGGTTACACTTTTTGTCTTGAGTGCTTGATGAACTACGGTGGAGATGGCTTTCCTTCACAAGGGACTTAGCGTATTGTGAGGGATGGAGAATGATAGCTTCGGCTTGGAGGAGGAGATGGATGCTTCGGTTTGGAATGGAGGAGGAGATGCTTCGGCTTGGAATGGAGGAGATGGATGCTTCGGCTTTGTGTGAACCTTCAAGTGTTTAATGGTGGAGGAGTATTTGTGTAGAGCTTTGGCTTAGTAAAATGAGTGATCTTTTGAATGGTTCAGCCTCCCTTGGTATTTATAGGCAAGGATGTTTGCCTTCTCTCTTCCACCTTGCCTCCTTCCATTAAATGCAAGCAATGATCAATATGGCAAGTCACCATGCAAGTCACCATGTGTGATCATCATTTACAAGCCCAAAGCAAGAGTCACCATGGCAAGTCATCTTTTGTGATGATCATTTATTAACCCTAAGCAAGAGTCACCATTTGTGATGATTAGCTTGATAAGCTTGACTTTTCAACTTCCCCAAAGGGCATCCTTGCCGAATTGAATGTGTTTGGGCCTTATAATGGGCCGAAATAAAAGTTGAGAATTCGGCCCACAATTTGCTTTTTGGGCCGGCCCATTTTCGGAGGTCCAAAATCGCAAAAATCGCAAAATCGCCGAAATTCCTCCGAATTGCGTCGTTATTAATCTCCACCGTAAATATCTTCAAAATAACATATTAATTAAGAAAAACATAAAAACTAAGATTATAACATAGCTAAACGAAAAGGGAAATGCGTTAAGAAACGAGCATAAAATGCGTATATCACGCTCGTGAGAAGTTCCTTCAACTTGTTGAAGGCAGCGTTGCATTCCTCGTCAAATACGAACAGAGTCTCCTTTTGCAGCAATTTACACAACGGGCGAGAGATGTGGGAAAAATCTTTGATAAACCTTCGATAAAATCCTGCGTGTCCAAGAAAAGAACGTATCTCTCTAACCAAAGATGGAGAGGGTAAGTGACGCACAAGATCTACTTTGGATTTATCAACTTCTAATCCTTTTTCAGAAATAATATGACCTAACACGATCCCTTGTGTAACCATGAAATGGCACTTCTCCCAATTAAGCACCAAGTTGGTTTCAACGCATCTTTGTAAAATAGTTTCTAAATTGTTTAAACATGCATCGAAATCACTCCCAAATACACTAAAATCGTCCATGAATACTTCAATAATTTTTTCAATGTAATCGGAAAAAATTGAGAGCATGCAGCGTTGAAATGTACATGGTGCATTACATAATCCAAATGGCATTCGGCGGTATGCAAACGTTCCGAAAGGGCATGTGAACTATGTCTTTTCTTGATCTTCCTCCGCAATGCTAATTTGGTTGTAGCCAGAGTATCCGTCGAGAAAACAGTAAAATGCATGGCCGGCTAACCTTTCCAGCATTTGATCTATGAACGGTAATGGAAAATGATCCTTGCGAGTTACGGCGTTGAGCCTCCTGTAATCAATGCACACACGGTGTCCAGTGATTGTCCTTTGTGGCACGAGTTCATTCTCCATATTTTCGACGACGGTGATTCCAGATTTCTTAGGTACAACCTGCACAGGGGAAACCCAACGGCTATCAGAAATAGGGTAAATAACTCCACAATCCATGAGTTTAATTACCTCCTTTTTTACCACCTCCATCATGGGAGGGTGGAGCCGACGTTGTGCTTCCCTTGTAGGCTATATGTTCTTCTAGGAAAATCCGATGCACACAGGTTGCTGGATTAATTCCCTTTATATCCGCAAGCGTCCAACCTATTGCGGTTTTATACCTCTTGAGTACACTCACGAGTTTCTCCTCCTGGTCCTCCTCTAACGCAGACGAAATAATTACCGGCAAGGTTTCATGCTCACCCAAGTACGCATACTTTAGATGATCCGGTAATAGCTTGAGTTCTAAAACTGGAGCTTCTACGATGGAGGGAACAATTTTATTAATACCAAAAGTAATTGGTAAAGGGGGAGAAAAACTTACTTTTCTTGGTGTAATAGATTACGCAAGGCTAAATTGTCCGAGAGGCGTAATAGATTACGCAAGGCTTCTTGTCCTTCCGCTGACCCAAGACGGCTCCTACGGCATAATCCGAGGCGTCGCACATGAGTTCGAATGGCAGAGACCAATCAGGGCTGCATAAAATAGGAGCTCTCGTGAGAAGCTCCTTCAACTTGTTGAAGGCAGCGTTGCATTCTTCATCAAAGACGAACAGGGTCTCCTTTTGCAGCAGTTTACACAACGGGCGCGAGATGTGGGAAAAGTCTTTGATAAACCTACGATAAAATCCTGCGTGTCCAAGAAATGAACGAATCTCTCTAACCGAAGTTGGAGAGGGTAAGTGACGCACAAGATCTACTTTAGATTTATCAACTTCTAACCCTTTTTCCGAAATAATATGACCTAACACTATCCCTTGCGTAACCATGAAATGGCACTTCTCCCAATTAAGCACCAAGTTCGTTTCAACGCATCTTTTTAAAATAGTTTCTAAATTTTTTAACCATGCATCAAAATCACTCCCAAATACACTAAAGTCGTCCATGAATACTTCAATAATTTTTTCAATGTACTCGGAGAAAATTGAGAGCATGCAACGTTGAAATGTACCTGGTGCGTTACACAGTCCAAATGGCATGCGGCGATAGGCAAACGTTCCGAAAGGGCACGTGAACGTTGTCTTTTCTTGATCCTCCTCTGCAATGCTAATTTGGTTGTAGCCGGAGTATCCGTCGAGAAAACAATAAAATGCATGGCCGGCTAATCTTTCCAGCATTTGGTCGATGAATGGTAAGGGAAAATGATCCTTGCGGGTTGCAGCGTTTAGCTTCCGGTAATCAATGCACACTCGGTGTCCAGTGATCGTCCGTTGTGGCACAAGTTCATTTTCCAGATTCTCGACGACGGTAATTCCCGATTTCTTTGGTACTACCTGCACTGGGGAGCGCAACGTCGGCTCCACCCTCCGATGATGGAGGTGGTAAAAAAGGAGGTAATTAAACTCATGGACTGTGGAGTTATTTACCCTATTTCCGATAGCCGTTGGGTTTGATAAAGAACGATCCCTACTCGCCAATATTATAAATGACAAAAGAAGGGTTTAAATTGCAATGCGCGTAATCTGTGTTTTTAGGGTCTACTTTGTGTTAACGTTAAATGCATGTTTTGCGCGTATCAATTTTTGGCGCCGTTGCCGGGGAATTAAGGGCGCATGCATGGTTTCGTTAATAAGCGGAAATGTAAATGTTTGGGGGGATTGGAAGTTGGTTGTTTAATCTACGAAATTAAAGTACAAAAACATGCAAACACAACTAAAACTCTTAGGCATCTAACATGTTTTACTCATAGACAAGTTTCAACAATCAAGAAACTTAAAGTCTAATTATGCTTGCTAAAAATAAGAAGTTACACTACTAATTACATGTGATCATCTCATCTTATTAACCTACCCTTTTCATGCATCAAACCTTTTTGTAAGTTACGAAATTCATAACTTCTAACTAAATATACATGCTTAATAATTGAGTAGAAATGCAACTTAGCGTATAAACATCCTAAACAACATACGATCATCGAAACATGCGAAAGAGAGGGACTTAGCGTATTTTCTAACACATGCATTCGAAGCTTTAAGATTGTATCAAACATGCATAAAAGGCTAGAAATCATAAACACATGCATATTACAAATCGGTTTAAGAGCATAAAACACAAATCTAAACTTGTTCTTCATTTGATACATAAATGTATTCCAATACATCAAGAGGTTCAAATACAAAACAAAAGAAATGAAAGTGAAGATCATGGTTACACTTTTTGTCTTGAATGCTAGATGATCTACGGTGGAGATGGCTTTCCTTCACAAGGGACTTAGCGTATTGTGAAGGATGGAGGATGCTTTGCTTCGGCTTGGATGGAGGAGAACCCTAGAACCTTGCTTAGGGTTGGAATGGAGGAGATGTGCTTCGGCTTGTAAGAGAACCTTCAAGTGTTTATGGTGGAAGAGTATTTGTGTAGAGCTTTGGCTAGTAATTTGAGTGATGCCTTGAATGGTTCGGCCTCCTTGGTATTTATAGGCAAGGAATGCTTGCCTTCTCTCTTCCACCTTGCCTCCTTCCATTAAATGCAAGCAATGATCAATATGGCAAGTCACACCCTTAGTCACCATGCAAGTCACCATTGATGAACCCTAATCAAGAGTCACCATGCAAGTCACCATGGCAAGTCATCTTTTCATTTAATGCAAGCAAGAGTCACCAAGGTGAGTCACAAAGCTTGATATTGTTGACTTTGCCTCTACAAAGGTTGCAAAACAAGACTTTTCCTCTTCCCCAAAGTGAATCCTAGCCGAATTGAATGGTCATGGGCTTGATAATGGGCCGAAACAAGAGTTGAGAAATCGGCCCATAATTTGCTTTTTGGTCCGGCCCATTTCCGGTGGTCCGAAATCGCAAAAATCGCAAAATCGCCGAAATTCCTCCGAATTGCGTCGTTATTAATCTCCACCGTAAATATCTTCAAAATAACAATTTAAATAAGAAAAACATAAAAACTAAGATAATAACATAGCTAAACGTAAAGGGAAATGCGTTAAGAAACGAGCATAAAATGCGTATATCAACACCATCAATGATGATGAACTCGACATGGCCATCAAACTCGGGGATGACGCCCTTTTCGAGGCCTTAATAGAGCTTAAGCCGCGAATTCAAGAAATGGCCATGGTTCTAACTAACGCACTACGAAAAGTAAGTTTTTCTCCCCCTTTACCAATTACTTTTGTTATTAATAAAATTGGTCCCTCCATCGTAGAAGCTCCAGTTTTAGAACTCGAGCTATTACCGGATCATCTAAAGTATGCGTACTTGGGCGAGCATGAAACCTTGCCGGTAATTATTTCGTCTGCGTTAGAGGAGGAGCAGGAGGAGAAACTCGTGAGTGTACTCAAGAGGTACAAAACCGCAATAGGTTGGACGCTTACGGATATAAAGGGAATTAATCCAGCAACCTGTGTGCATCGGATTTTCCTAGAAGAAGGCACCAAGCCTACAAGGGAAGCACAACGTCGGCTCCACCCTCCCATGATGGAGGTGGTAAAAAAGGAGGTAATTAAACTCATGGACTGTGGAGTTATTTACCCTATTTCTGATAGCCGTTGGGTTTCCCCTGTGCAGGTTGTACCTAAGAAATCTGGAATCACCGTCGTCGAAAATATGGAGAATGAACTCGTGCCACAAAGGACAATCACTGGACACCGTGTGTGCATTGATTACAGGAGGCTCAACGCCGCAACTCGCAAGGATCATTTTCCATTACCGTTCATAGATCAAATGCTGGAAAGGTTAGCCGGCCATGCATTTTACTGTTTTCTCGACGGATACTCCGGCTACAACCAAATTAGCATTGCGGAGGAAGATCAAGAAAAGACAACGTTCACATGCCCTTTCGGAACGTTTGCATACCGCCGAATGCCATTTGGATTATGTAATTTACCAGGTACATTGAACAAATTATTGAAGTATTCATGGACGATTTTAGTGTATTTGAGAGTGATTTCGATGCATGTTTAAACAATTTAGAAACTATTTTACAAAGATGCGTTGAAACCAACTTGGTGCTTAATTGGGAGAAGTGCCATTTCATGGTTACACAAGGGATCGTGTTAGGTCATATTATTTCTGAAAAAGGATTAGAAGTTGATAAATCCAAAGTAGATCTTGTGCGTCACTTACCCTCTCCAACTTCGGTTAGAGAGATACGTTCTTTTCTTGGACACGCAGGATTTTATCGAAGGTTTATCAAAGATTTTTCCCACATCTCTCGCCCGTTGTGTAAATTGCTGCAAAAGGAGACTCCGTTCGTATTTGACGAGGAATGCAACGCTGCCTTCAACAAGTTGAAGGAACTTCTCACGAGCGCCCCTGTTTTGAGCAGCCCTGATTGGTCTCTACCATTTGAACTCATGTGCGACGCCTCGGATTATGCTGTAGGAGCTGTTTTGGGTCAGCGGAAGGACAAGAAGCCTTATGTAATTTATTACACCTCTCGGATGCTTGATGAAGCTCAAAGAAATTATACCACCACCGAGAAGGAGTTTCTTGCAGTAGTTTTTGCTTTAGATAAATCGGTCTTATTTACTTCAAACTAAAGTAACTGTGTATACTGATCATGCAGCTTTGAAGTACCTATTGCTAAAAAAGGACGCAAAACCAAGGCTTATTAGATGGATACTTCTACTCCAAGAATTCAACATCGAAATCAAGGATAAGAAGGGAGTAGAAAATGTTGTCGCTGACCACCTATCACGCTTAATAGGTGAGAATGCGACTGTTGAAATTGAGGAAACTTTTTCGGATGAAAAACTCTTCGGAATTGAGGTAACTGTTTCGGAAACTCCATGGTATGCTGATATCGTTAATTACTTAGTTACCGGTGAGTTTCCATCTACCATGCATAAATTTCAGCGTGACAAACTTAAACATAATGCTAGAACTTTTATCTGGGATGAGCCTTATTTATGGAAACAATGCTTCGATTTAGTGATTAGGAGATGTATCCCAGATAGTGAATTTAAGCCTATTCTAGACTTTTGTCACAATGAAGCATGTGGGGGACATTTTGGTTCGAGGAGGACTGCCCTTAAGATTTTAGATTGCGGTTTCTTTTGGCCTAGTTTATTTCGCGATGCTCATGCATTTTGTGCTACATGTGATAACTGCCAGAGATTCGGTAATTTAGGACCTAGAGATCAGATGCCACAACACTACATATTTAATGTCGAGATTTTTGATGTGTGGGGTATTGATTTTATGGGACCATTTCCTCCCTCCAATGGTTATACGTATATTTTACTCGCAATAGATTATGTTTCAAAATGGGTGGAGGCAAAGGCCACCCATACTAATGATTCGCGAGTTGTTGCAGATTTCCTACGAACTAACATTTTTAGTAGATTTGGAATGCCACGAGTTCTAATTAGCGATGGAGGAAGTCATTTTTGCAACCGCACGGTGGAAGCATTGATGAGGAAGTATGGCGTAAAACACAAGGTTTCCACACCATACCACCCTCAAACAAATGGAATTGCTGAAGTTTCCAACCGTGAGATCAAGAAGATTTTGGAACGAACCGTCCGCCCAAACCGGAAAGATTGGAGTCAGTGTTTAGATGATGCATTGTGGGCTTACAGGACTGCCTACAAGACCCCCATTGGTATGTCACCTTTCTGATTAATTTACGGGAAATCGTGCCATCTTCCGGTTGAATTGGAGCACAAGGCATGGTGGGCCGTGAAGAAATTCAACATCGATCGAGATGCAGCAGGTTTGCATCGGAAGCTACAACTTTGTGAACTTGAAGAGATCAGAAATGATGCTTTCGACAATGCGTGGATTTACAAAGAGAAGACGAAAAAGATCCATGATAAGATGATTCGCGGGAAGAGTTTTGAAGTTGGGCAGAAAGTATTGCTTTTCAATTCAAGACTTAAGCTCTTTCCGGGAAAGCTTCGCTCTCGATGGATGGGGCCATTCATAGTTGCTCAAATTATGCCTCATGGAGCAGTTCTCATTCGATCAATAGACAAGGGCAGTGAGTTCAAAGTAAATGGCCATCGCTTGAAGCCCTATTTTGAGGCATTTGCGGAGCATAACGTGGAGGAGATGCAACTCCAAGAACCGGCCATCTCGAAAGCAAAATGATGCATCACGTCTAAGCTTTAGACGTAAAATGAGCCCTCATTGGGAGGCAACCCAATAGAGAAGACGACAACAGATTTGTTTTCTTCTCCTCCTTTTAATTAATTTAATGGCTTTTTCATTTTAAATTAGAATTTTCGTAGATCCTATACTCCATGTTTAAATTCTATACTTTTACTTCAGTACATTGAGGGCAATGTAGAGTTTAAGTGTGGGGGAAGTAAATGGCCATCGCTTGAAGCCCTATTTTGAGGAATTTGCGGAGCATAACATGGAGGAGATGCAACTCCAAGAACCGGCCATCTCGAAAGCAAAATGATGCATCACGTCTAAGCTTTAGACGTAAAATGAGCCCTCATTGGGAGGCAACCCAATAGAGAAGACGACAACATATTTGTTTTCTTCTCCTCCTTTTAATTAATTTAATGGCTTTTTCATTTTAAATTAGAATTTTCGTAGATCCTATACTCCATGTTTAAATTCTATACTTTTACTTCAGTACATTGAGGGCAATGTAGAGTTTAAGTGTGGGGGAAGGGTTTACAATTTAATTGTGTCTAAATTAGTGTTTTTCAGAGTCTTTAGGATGCCCTTAACTAGTCAATGATGAAATTGGACCAATACGAACACATATGGCATATGAATCACATGCATTGAATTCTTGTGCTAATTGAGATATTCTATATGTTTTTAGCATGTAGTAGATATGAATTGCAAAACATGGTACAGAAATCAAGCATATGAAAAACATATGAACCCTATGTGAGCTTTTGAGCTATCTGTTCTTTATTCGAGTGAATATACATCCATTTCGTAGCTACTAGCTTATATATGCCTCATTTGATTGCTTGCCATAGATTTTAATGAACTAGAGAATGCTAGAACTTACTCATGTCAATTTGCAAAGCTTTTAAGTTGATACATACTTTGATTTTGGAAATGATTAAAGGCATTTAGGATTTTCCACCACTTCGCCAAATATTCATGTATCCCATTTGTACGCATGAGTTGCGACACCCCTAGATAAACCAATTGAGCCCACGTTAAGCTTTTCTTTCATCACCATATGTACCTAAACACTTACCCTAGTGTAGAATATCCTTACCTTGGTTCCAGAAACTTGGTGAGAATTTTTCGAAACTAGCACATAATATGATGGTTTGGTAAGAAAGATTGAAAGATTTAATGTGAGTAAGGGGAAAGACTTGTCCAAATAACTTAAAAAGTATGAGATTGCCAAAAAGAAAAAAATATATATATATATTTGAGAGAATGAAAAGAAAAAAATTATATATCTCTCATGGCAATGTGTTGTGTTCAAAGTATAAACCCTTTGGATTAATGTCCCCCTTATTTGCGGATTTGGAGATTACGACAAATTGAAGGCCCAAAAATAGAATAAATATGGCCTTTGTCTTGTCCGAAAAGCTCAAAGGGTAGTTTAGATTGAAGTATACGTGGTAACATTCGAGTGCAGATGGAGGACGAATTTGGTGCTAGACTAAGTCGTTGGAACGTTTTTATCACCACATATCTAAAATTCGAATGCCTTAGCCTTAACCCCATTACAACCTCACTAAAGTCCTTTATGATCCATAAAATGAGTAGCTTTCAATTAGTAGAGTAAGTTACATGAGTAAGCTTATGGTTTTGGTTCATTTGTGCAAGCAATTAACTCCATTCATGAGGTTTTCGTTTAAATTCATATACACTTGAAGTGAACCCTTTTTATGAGTGAAAAATATGATGAGTGCATCCTTGTTAGTTGATTAAACCTTTATTCAAAGCATGCACAGCTATAACATAACCATTGTTTTCTCTATGTCTTACTTGTTCATTACATAATTATATCGCAATTATCTCTTGAATTCTTTGAGCATACAAGTTGAAAATTTTGTGAGCCATCGCCATACACTTAAAATTCTGAGACAAATTTTAGCTAAGGGCTTAGTTTTGTTTTTTCTTTTGTTTTAAATTCGTAGAGAGTCTTAGTTTAACTTAGTGTTTTCTAAGGGACTAGCAAAATCTAAGTGTGGGGGAATTTGATATACGTATTTTATGCTCGATTCTTAACGCATTTCCCTTTACGTTTAGCTATGTTATAATCTTAATTTTTATGTTTTTCTTATTTAGTTTGTTATTTTGAGGTTATTTACGGTTGAGATGAATAACGGCGCAATTCGGAGGAATTTCGGCGATTTTGCGATATTTGCGATTTTGGACCACCGGGAATGGGCCGGCCCAAAAAGCATTTTGTGGGCCCATTTCTCAAAGTTTGTTTCGGCCCAAAAACCAGCCCAAGCATATTAATTTTGGCAAGGAAGCCACTTGGGGAAGAGGAAAAGTCAAAGTTGTCAAGCTTTGTGACTAGGCTTGGTGACTCTTGCTTTGTGATCATTACAAAGGGTGACAAGGCTTGGTGACTCTTGCTTTTGATCATCACAAATGGTGACAAGCCTTGGTGACTCTTACTTGTGATGATCACAAGTGGTGACTAGGGGAGTGACTTGCCCTTGTGATTATTGCTAGCATTTAATGAAAGAGGCAAGGTTGAAGAGAGAGTGAGCATTTCCCTTGCCTATATAAGACCAAGGAGGCCAGCCATAATACAGATCTCCCATTTTACAAGCCAAACCTCTACACAAATACCTCTCCTCCATAAACACTTCAAGGATCCTCTCCAAGCCGAAGCATTCCAGCCTCCGAAGCCATCGGATCATTCACAATACGCTAAGTCCCTTGTGAATGAGAACCACCTTCAAGAAGTCATCAAGCATTCAAGACAAAAAGTGTAACCATGATCTTCAATCTCTTGTCTTTTGCTTTGTATTGGATCACTTTGATGTATTTAATGAAGAACAAGTTTGGATTTGAGTTATATGTTCTTAAGTCTTTTCGTAAATTGCATGTGTTTATAATTTCAAGCCTTTTATGCATGTTTGATACAATCTTAAAGCTTCGAAAGCATGTGTTAGATAATACGCTAAGTCCCTCTCTTTCACATGTTTCGATGATCGTACTTTGTTTAGGGTGTTTAGACGCTAAGTTGCATTCCTACTCAAATATCAAGCATGTATATCTAGTTGGAAGTTATAAATTTCGTAGCTTACTTAGAGTATTAAGGCATGAAAAAGAGTAAGGTTAATAAGATGAGATGATCACTTGTAATTAGTAGTGTAGCTTCTTATTTTTAGTAAGCATAATTAGACTTTAAGGTTTCTTGATTGTTAAACTTGTCTATGAGTAAAACATGTTAGAAGTCTAGGAGTTCTGGTTGTGTTTGCATGTTTTTGTACTTTAATTTCGTAGATTAATTAACCAATTTCCAATCCCCCCAAACCTTTAGATTTCTGCTCATTTACGAAACCATGCATATGCCCTTTAATTCCCCGGATAGAACGATCCCTACTCGCCAATATTATAAGGACAAAATAAGGGTTTTAAATTACTTTACGTGTGAACTGTGTTTTTAGGGTCTACTTTGTGTTAACGTTAAATGCATATTTTTCGCGTATCACGAGTCTTGGCTCATGGAACTACCGCCGAACCATATTACCACATGGAAGCAACTTGCGGACATGTTCCTGGCGAAGTACTTCCCGGCCTCAAAGATCACCGTCTTGAGGAAGCAAATCACTGGCATTACACAGAAACCGGACGAAACTTTCGGCCAATATTATGACCGATTCAAGGTTTTTTGTGCCACCTGCCCATCTCATGGATTTTCTGAGACTAATCTCATGAATTACTTTTATGATGGTCTCAAGGCGATCGATAGGGAATTGCTCGATGCAGCAGCTACCGGTGCATTCATGGACTTAAACGAAACCGAAGCTAGAACTCTTCTAGAGAATCGGGCGAACAACGATGCACAGTATGGAATGTCCAACAGAAGAGCAGTCCGCGAAGTGAGTTCCAAGACCGACGTGGATGAAAAATACGACAAACTAGCTCATATGCTAGAGAAGGTTTTAGAACTCGAAACGACAAGAGCCAAAGCAAGTCATGGGCCTGTTTGTGGCATATGTCAAGTACAAGGTCACCATAATGACCAATGCCCTCAAGCGCCAGAGCAAGCTAGCGAAATGGAGCACGCTAACGCCATCGGTGGATATCAAGGAGGCCAACGGTACAACAACTACAACAATTTTGGCAACCGAGATCATCCAGGCTTTAGATGGAGCAGCAATGATTGAACTTTGAACCCTCTGGTACCTCAACAAAGCTACCAACGCCCTCCATTTCAGCCTAGGCCACCGATGCAGCATGGTTCTTCATCTCAACCCTTCACAAATCCGGATTATGACAAGATGTTGTCACAACTTTCGGCCTCCACACAAGTTCTCCTTGATGGACAATCAAAGACCAAGGAGACATTGGATTCTCATGGCCGAGACATCACCGAAGTGAAGAAGCAACTTGGCCAACTTGTTGATTTCATGGGACAAATCAAAGAAACTGGTCGGCTTCCACCTCAAACCACTCCTAATCAACGAAATGTGAATGCCATTGTCACAAGGAGTGGGAAGATACTAGAAGAACCAAAGACCAAGAGATCTCATCTCGATAACGTAACTACCGAAGACATCACTCAAGAGGAGGAAGATGAGATCGATCCGGCAGCTCAAGAAGCTGAGAAGAAGAAGGTGACGCCTATTGTCACCAAGGCACAATCCCTTCCACAACCCACCCCAGTCAAAGGTAAAAGCCCTATTCCTTCAAATACGGTTATTACTAATTCTCCGTTTGCTGTTGCACCTTTCCCTAGCAGATTATTAAAATCAAAGAAGAAAGATGATCAATATAAAGATATCTTGGACATCTTTCGAAAGGTGCAAGTGAATTTGCCCTTGATCGAGTGCATAAAACAAGTGCCAATATACGCGAAGTTTCTAAAAGAATTATGCACACAGAGGAGGCAAACACGAGAGAAGGAGGTTGTGAAGGTGAATGCAACCGTTTCGGCGGTTTTGCAACGACGGCTACCCCCAAAACTGAAGGATCCAGGGAGTTTTGCAGTTCCCTGCGTAATTGGTGACAAACACTTCGAAGACGTAATGCCTTACTACCTCTACAAGTCAATGGAGCTTGGGGATCCCAAGCAAGACGGTGTTGTCATCCAACTAGCCGATCGTACACACAAGTATCCAAGGGGATACGTAGAAGACGTTCTTGTGCAAGTCAACAACATGATTTTTCCAGCGGATTTTTACATCGTTCACATGGAGGAGAGTCCTTTGAACACCACGCCAATGCTTCTTGGACGACCCTTTATGAGGACTGCAAGAACGAAGATAGATGTTTATCAGGGAACTTTCTCCATGGAGATTGATGGAGAAAGAATCGAGTTCAACATATTAGACGGGATGAAATTTACGATGTCAAGTGTGGCTTCCGTCTCAACATATGATCTCGTAGATACCTTAGCACAAGGCCACCTTGACACCATCAATGATGATGAACTCGACATGGCCATCCAACAAGGGGATGACGCCCTTTTCGAGGCCTTAATAGAGCTTAAGCCTCGAATTCAAGAAATGGCCATGGTTCTAACTAACGCACCACGAAAAGTAAGTTTTTCTCCCCCTTTACCAATTACTTTTGGTATTAACAAAATTGTTCCCTCCATCGTAGAACCTCCAATTTTAGAACTCAAGCTATTACCGGATCATCTAAAGTATGCGTACTTGGGCGAGCATGAAACCTTGCCGGTAATTATTTCGTCTGCGTTAGAGGAGGAGCAGGAGGAGAAACTCGTGAGTGTACTCAAGAGGTTCAAAACCGCAATAGGTTGGACACTTGCGGATATAAAGGGAATTAATCCAGCAACCTGTGTGCATCGGATTTTCCTAGAAGAAAGCACCAAGCCTACAAGGGAAGCACAACGTCGGCTCCACCCTCCCATGATGGAGGTGGTAAAAAAGGAGGTAATTAAACTCATGGACTGTGGAGTTATTTACCCTATTTCTGATAGCCGTTGGGTTTCCCCTGTGCAGGTTGTACCTAAGAAATCTGGAATCACCGTCGTCGAAAATATGGAGAATGAACTCGTGCCACAAAGGACAATCACTGGACACCGTGTGTGCATTGATTACAGGAGGCTCAACGCCGCAACTCGCAAGGATCATTTTCCATTACCGTTCATAGATCAAATGCTGGAAAGGTTAGCCGGCCATGCATTTTACTGTTTTCTCGACGGATACTCCGGCTACAACCAAATTAGCATTGCGGAGGAAGATCAAGAAAAGACAACGTTCACATGCCCTTTCGGAACTTTTGCATACCGCCGAATGCCATTTGGATTATGTAATGCACCAGGTACATTTCAACGCTGCATGCTCTCAATTTTTTCCGATTACATTGAAAAAATTAGTGAAGTATTCATGGACGATTTTAGTGTATTTGGGAGTGATTTCGATGCATGTTTAAACAATTTAGAAACTATTTTACAAAGATGCGTTGAAACGAACTTGGTGCTTAATTGGGAGAAGTGCCATTTCATGGTTACACAAGGGATCGTGTTAGGTCATATTATTTCTGAAAAAGGATTAGAAGTTGATAAATCCAAAGTAGATCTTGTGCGTCACTTACCCTCTCCAACTTCGGTTAGAGAGATACGTTCTTTTCTTGGACACGCAGGATTTTATCGAAGGTTTATCAAAGATTTTTCCCACATCTCTCGCCCGTTGTGTAAATTGCTGCAAAAGGAGACTCCGTTCGTATTTGACGAGGAATGTAACGCTGCCTTCAACAAGTTGAAGGAACTTCTCACGAGCGCTCCTGTTTTGAGCAGCCCTGATTGGTCTCTACCATTTGAACTCATGTGCGACGCCTCGGATTATGCCGTAGGAGCTGTTTTGGGTCAGCGGAAGGACAAGAAGTGATATACGCATTTTATGCTCGATTCTTAACGCATTTCCCTTTACGTTTAGCTATGTTATAATCTTAGTTTTTATGTTTTTCTTATTTAATTTGTTATTTTGAAGATATTTACGGTGGAGATTAATAACGACGCAATTCGGAGGAATTTCGGCGATTTTGCGATTTTTGCGATTTCGGACCACCGGGAATGGGCCGGCCCAAAAAGCAAATTATTGGCCCATTTCTCAAAGTTTGTTTCGGCCCAAAAACCAGCCCAAGCCCATTGAATTCGGCAAGGATGCAACTTGGGGAAGAGGAAAAGTCAAAGTTATCAAGCTTGGTGACTCTTGCTTTGTGATCATCACAAAAGATGACTAAGTGTGTGACTTGGCATGGTGACTCTTGCTTAGGGTTCATAAATGGTGACTTGCCATGGTGACTCTTGCTTAGGGTTCTTAAATGATGATCACACTTGGTGACTAAGGGAGTGACTTGCCATGGTGATTATTACTTGCATTTAATGAAAGAGGCAAGGTGGAAGAGAGAAGAGCAAACTCCCTTGCCTATAAATACCAAGGAGGCCGGCCATTACAAGATCATCTCTCAATTTAGAAGCCAAAGCTCTACACAAATACTCCTCCTCCATAAACACTTGAAGGTTCTCTCCACAAAGCCGAAGCATTCATCCTCCATCCTTCACAATACGCTAAGTCCCTTGTGAAGGAAAGTCATCTCCACGAAGATCATCTAGCATTCAAGACAAAAAGTGTAACCATGATCTTCACTTTCATATCTTTTGCTTTGTATTTGAATCTTTTGATGTATTGGAATACTTTGATGTATTTAATGAAGAACAAGTTTAGATTTGTGTTATATGTTCTTAAACCGATTTGTAAATTGCATGTGTTTATGATTTCTAGCCTTTTATGCATGGTTGATATAATCTTAAAGCTTCGAAAGCATGTGGTAGATAATACGCTAAGTCACTCTCTTTCGCATGTTTCGATGATCGTATGTTGTTTAGGATGTTTATACGCTAAGTTGCATTCCTACTCAATTATCAAGCATGTATATTTAGTTGGATTTTATGAATTTCGTAACTTACAAAAGGTTTGATGCATGAAATAGGGTAAGGTTAATAATATGAGATGATCAATTGTAATTAATAGCTTAGCTTCTTATTTTTAGCAAGCATAATTAGACTTGAAGTTTCTTGATTGTTAAAACTTGTCTATGAGTAAAACATGTTAGATGCCTAAGAGTTTTTGTTGTGTTTGCATGTTTTTGCACTTTAATTTAGTAGGACATTTAATCAACCAATTTCCAATCCCCCCAAACATTTAAATTTTCCGCTTATTAACGAAACCATGCATGCGCCCTTAATTCCCCGGATAAAGAACGATCCCTACTCGCCAATATTATAAATGACAAAATAAGGGTTTTAAATTGCAATGCGCGTAATCTGTGTTTTTAGGGTCTACTTTGTGTTAACGTTAAATGCATGTTTTGCGCGTATCAATTTTTGGCGCCGTTGCCGGGGAATTAAAATGTTTTTGTATGATTTCGTTGTACATATGTAATTAAAAGCATGTCTATAATTTTCGAAATACATTCTTGTTTATACTTAAAGAATTATACATACATGTTTACAATGCATACTTTTACTTATACGAATTTAGTTATACTTAGTATTTACACTTACATAATTTATTTTCATGTTAAAGGATAGTCTTTGATTTAATTTGAGTACTAGCACTTAGTTATTAAATAAATCTCTATGGAATAGGTGGTGCCTCTTTTTCTGGTTTATCTCCTTAACCCTTCATGAAGTGTGGATTTCATCACCACACGCCATAACCTAAGTGAAGTTATGGGCATGAGGTTGTGGGCGGAGTTTACTAAGGACTTGAGATTATATACTATCTCACAAATTTGGCTGATTGTTGGATATGGTGAGTGGGTTTATGATTGGTGCCCCGATCTAAGCAATAGAACACCATTGGAGTATATACCGTAACTGGTTAGCCTCGGGGTGTCTCTAGGAACAACATTGGAGTATATACTCTTACGAGTAAGCCTCGGGTTGTTCTAAATATTAGTCCTTACCTCTCGCGTTATCTCTATCCCTACTTGCCATTTCTAAACGTAACTAAGCTGAATTAGCGAGAGTCAGTATACATTTTCGCGCGGGCCGCACGTCCAAAAAATTTACCGAATGATCATTTCGAGTACTCTCTGTAAATCATAAGTGCATATGAATACGGATAAATACAAAACTTATTAAATACGACATAAATCCTTTAAATAGATGGTATATCGGATTAAGCATGCTTAGACCTCTTGGAATCAGACTTCTGATACGCGCAAAACATGCATTTAACGTTAACACAAAGTAGACCCTAAAAACACAGATTACGCGCATTGCAATTTAAAACCCTTCTTTTGTCATTATAATATTGGCGAGTATGCATCGTTCTTTATCCGGGGAATTAAGGGCGCATGCATGGTTTCGTTAATAAGCGGAAATTTAAATGTTTGGGGGGATTGGAAGTTGGTTGTTTAATCTACGAAATTAAAGTACAAAAACATGCAAACACAACTAAAACTCTTAAGCATCTAACATGTTTTACTCATAGACAAGTGTTAACAATCAAGAAACTTCAAAGTCTAATTATGCTTACTAAAAATAAGAAGTTACACTACTAATTACAAGTGATCATCTCATCTTATTAACCTTACCCTTTTTCATGCATCAAACCTTTTGTAAGTTACGAAATTCATAACTTCCAACTAAATATACATGCTTGATAATTGAGTAGGAATGCAACTTAGCGTATAAACATCCTAAACAACATACGATCATCGAAACATGCGAAAGAGAGTGACTTAGCGTATTATCTACCACATGCTTTCGAAGCTTTAAGATTGTATCAAACATGCATAAAAGGCTAGAAATCATAAACACATGCAATCTACAAATCAGTTTAAGAACATATAACACAAATCTAAACTTGTTCTTCATTTGATACATAAAAGTATTCCAATACATCCAAGGATTCAAATACAAAGCAAAAGAAATGAAAGTGAAGATCATGGTTACACTTTTTGTCTTGAATGCTTGATGATCTACGTCGGAGATGGCTTTCCTTCACAAGGGACTTAGCGTATTGTGTAGGATGGAGGATGTGCTTCGGCTTTGGATGGAGGATGGATGATAGCTTCGGCTTGGAGGAGAATCCTTGAAGTGTTTATGGTGGAGGAGTATTTGTGTAGAGCTTTGGCTTGTAAATGAGAGATGATGTTGAATGAGGCCGGCCTCCTTGGTATTTATAGGCAAGGAATGCTTGCTCTTCTCTCTTCCACCTTGCCTCCCTCCATTTAATGCAAGCCTTAGTCACCTAGGCAAGTCACCATTTGTGATCATCATTTATGAACCCTAAGCAAGAGTCACCATGCAAGTCACCATTTATAAACCCTAAGCAAGAGTCACCATGGCAAGTCACATGGCAAGTCATCTTTTGTGATGATCACAAAGCTTAGTCACTAAAATGAGTCACAAAGCTTGATAACTTGGACTTTTCAACTTCACCAAAAGGCTTCCATGCCGAACTAGATGGGTTTGGGCTTGATAATGGGCCGAAACAAGATTTGAGAAATTGGCCCATAATTTGCTTTTTGGTCCGGCCCATTTCCGGTCGTCCGAAATCGCAAAAATCGCAAAATCGCCGAAATTCCTCCGAATTGCGTCGTTATTAATCTCCACCGTAAATATCTTCAAAATAACAAATTAAATAAGAAAAACATAAAAACTAAGATAATAACATAGCTAAACGTAAAGGAAAATGCGTTAAGAAACGAGCATAAAATGCGTATATCAACTTCATCTTCGGATGAACGAGACCCATTGCACAGTCGAGAGCCTCTGCACCACGTACCATCGGGGCCAAAGGAAATAAATAAAACTTAGTCAAATTTTTGTGTTTGTTTGTACATTAAAAACTGTAAAGGACTAACAAACGTTATTTAGCTTGCATAACCTCTCTTAAGCTTTATGATGCTCGGATTTCACTACCGAGTACCCTAACCTAAGTGAAGTTAGGGGCATAAGACCGAAGAAGAGGTCATTCTTTGCATTCATATTTTAAACACGTAACTCGTGTGTTTTCTGCAGGTTCTAACGTTTTCTCTTATACATTCACTCCATCTTTCACGTAGGATTGTTGTTTGATGCATTTTACTGGAAAAAAAAATGTGTGGTGCATAAATTCAATGTGAATTATTGTTTGCTTGTATTTGAACCTTGTTTATATATGTTCTAACTAAATTCTTAGGTTTAGCATTATATAGTGTTAATTTGCAGAAAACGTGTGTTTTAAGTTCATTACGTTCATGTACATAGCCCCTAAAATTGATTAAATCATTTGCATTACTTAGTAAATTACATTTAGTGTCTTAACTATTATAAATTATGTGTGTTTTAGTAGTTTTTAAGTATTTGTGAGTGTTTATAGTTTGCTTTGATAGTTTTACTATTTTATTTGTTATCGCTTTGTTTTCCTATATTCATTTTATATTCTTTTTGATACTGACACTTGGTCTTTGGTGGATGCTCAGGCTAATGAATGTCCGATCGGAATCCTGGACCATCTAGAACAAAGTTTGAGGAAATCGCAGAGAGAATAGCGAGACTTAAAGCTCAAACAGACATCCTGGATTATCCCATCATCGAAGAAGTTTCCGAGTCTTCACATTCATCAACCGACCATAGTTTAGCCTCATCAACCGACCACAATTCAGAGGCAGAAGCACAAGAAATCAACATGGCCAATGCAGGACAGTCTCTTCGCCAGCGTACCTTCTCAACCGAATGGAGCAGCGGGCCTTCAAGCATTGCTTTTCCACCACCGGGGGAAAACATGAAAAAAGTCGAGCTGAAGAGTGGTTTCCTCCACCGACTACCCATTTTTCACGGACTTTCCAATGAAGATCCGAACAAGCATCTCAAACAATTCCAATTTGTTTGTAACAGCATGAAGCCAGCCGATGCTGATACGGAACTCTTCCAGCTGAAGGCATTCCCATTCACCCTAGTCGACAGGGCCGAGTCTTGGCTTATGGAACTACCGCCGAACCATATTACCTCATGGAAGCAACTTGCGGATATGTTCCTAGCAAAGTACTTCCCGGCCTCAAAGATCACCGTCTTGAGAAAGCAAATCACTGGCATCACACAGAAACCGGACGAGACCTTCGGCCAATATTACGACCGATTCAAGGTTTTGTGTGCCACTTGCCCATCGCATGGATTTTCCGAGACCAATCTCATGAATTACTTTTACGATGGTCTCAAACCGATTGATAGGGAATTGCTAGATGCAGCAGCTACCGGTGCATTCTTGGACTTAACCGAAATCGAAGCCAGAAATCTTCTAGAGAATCGGGCGAATAATAATGCACAATATGGAATATCCAACAGACGAGCAGTCGGTGAAGCGAGTTCTAAACCCGACGCGGACGAAAAATACGACAAACTAACTCATATGCTAGAGAAGGTTTTAGAACTCGAAACGACAAGAGCCAAAGCAACTCGTGGGCCTGTTTGTGGCATATGTCAAGTACAAGGTCACCATAATGACAATTGCCCTCAAGCGCCAGAGCAAGCTAGCGAGCCGGAGCACGCTAACGCCATCGGCGGATATCAGGGAGGAAAACGGTATAACAATTATAACAACTATGTCAACCGTGATCATCCAGGTTTTAGATGGAGCAGCAACGAGGGAACTTTGAACCCTCCAGCACCTCAACAAAGTTACCAACGCCCTCCATTTCAACCAAGGCCACCGATGCAGCATGGATCGTCATCTCAATCCTTCACCAACCCGGATTACGACAAGATGTTGTCGCAACTTTCGGCCTCCACACAGGTTCTCCTCGATGGACAATCGAAGACAAAGGAAACACTGGACTCACATGGCCGCGACATCACTGAAGTGAAGAAGCAACTTGGCCAACTTGTTGATTTCAAGGGCCAAATCAAAGAAACCGGTCGGCTTCCACCTCAACCCACTCCTAATCAAAGAAACGTGAATGCTATTGTCACAAGGAGTGGGAAGATACTTGAAGAACCAAAGACCAAGCGATCTCATCTCGATGAAGTCACCATTGAGGACATAACCAACGAAGAGGAAGATGAGATCGATCCGGCAGCTCAAGAAGCCGAGAAGAAGAAGGTGACGCCTATTGTCACCAAGGCACAATCCCCTCCACAACCCACCCCAATCAAAGGTAAAAGCCATATTCCTTCAAATACGGTTATTACTAATTGATACGCGCAAAACATGCATTTAACGTTAACACACAGTAGACCTTAAAAACACAGATTACGCGCATTGCAATTTAAAACCCTTCTTTTGTCATTATAATATTGGCGAGTAGGGATCGTTCTTTATCCGGGGAATTAAGGGCGCATGCATGTTTTCGTTAATAAGCGGAAATCTAAATGTTTGGGGGGATTGGAAATTGGTTGATTAAATGTCCTACTAAATTAAAGTGCAAAAACATGCAAACACAACAAAAACTCTTAGGCATCTAACATGTTTTACTCATAGACAAGTTTTAACAATCAAGAAACTTCAAGTCTAATTGTGCTTGCTAAAAATAAGAAGCTAATCTATTAATTACAAGTGATCAACATATTCACTAACCGAACCTACTCCTTTGCTTTTACCTTATTTATCATCTACGAAATCCTTAATTTTAGTCGAGATACATACACATGCTTTTGTTGAATAAGAATGTCATGACGCATAACAACTTAAAACAATAGCTTCTTTGCCGAATCAATGAGGTATAATTTAGGACAATAAGTGACGCACCCTATCCTAAATCATACTCAAAGCATTAAGAACTTTAAAGCTAGCACATGCATCCAAACTAATAAAATCAAGAACACATGGAAGAATCGAAATAAGAGAAGAACATGGAGAATTTCTTTCATTACATAACCGAAAGTATTACAAAGATGAAGATGGAGTTTAGAGTACATGGTTACACTTTTTAGAGAGGTGACGCACCAATCTACTAGCGGTGGTTCTCAAGAACACGAATGACGCACTCTACGTTCTTGATCCGGAGGTGGCGGAGGACTTCGACTTTGGGAGGACTTCGGTTGTGTATGGAAGAGTAGTAAAGTGTATAGAGTTTTGGCTTGTGAAATTATGTGATGCTTTATCATGGCCGAACTCCCTTGGTATTTATAGGCAAGCATATGCCTTCATCTCTCTTCCACCTTGCCTCCCTTCATTTAATGCAAGCCTTAGTCACATGGCAAGTCACTCCCTTAGTCACCAAGTGTGATCATCACAAAGCAAGAGTCACCATGGCAAGTCACCATTTGTGAACCCTAAGCAAGAGTCACCATGGCAAGTCACACACTTAGTCATCTTTTGTGATGATCACAAGCTTAGTCACTAAGCCTTGTCATCAAAGCTTGACAAGCTTGACTTTTCAACTTCACCAAGTGGCCTCCTTGCCGAACAAGATGGGTTTGGGCTTGATAATGGGCCGAAACAAACTTTGAGAAATGGGCCCACAAAATGCTTTTTGGGCTGGCCCATTTCCGGTGGTCCGAAATCGCAAAAATCGTAAAATCGCCGAAATTCCTCCGAATTGCGTCGTTATTCATCTCCACCGTAAATATCTTCAAAATAACAAATTAAATAAGAAAAACATAAAAACTAAGATTATAACATAGCTAAACGTAAAGGGAAATGCGTTTAAGAAACGAGCATAAAATGCGTATATCAAATTCCCCCACACTTAGACTTTGCTAGTCCCTTAGCAAACACTAAGTTAAACTAAGACTCCCTAAGAATTTAAAACAAAGGAAAGAACATAACTAAGCCCTTAGCTAAAATTTGTCTCAGAATTTGCATAAGTATATGGCGATGGCTCACATGAATTTCAACTTTTATGCTCAACGAATTCAAGAGATAATTGCGATATAATTATGTAATGAACAAGTAAGACATAGAAAAAACAATGGTTATGTTATAGCTGTGCATGCTTTGAATAAAGGTTTAATCAACTTACAAGGATGCACTCATCATATTTTTCACTCATGAAAAGGGTTCACTTAAAGTGTATATGAATTGAAATGAAAACCACATGAATGAAGTTAATTACTTGCACAAATGAACCAAAACCATAAGCTTACTCATGCAACTTACTCTACTAATTGAAAGCTACTCATTTTAAGGATCATAAAGGACTTTTAGTGAGGTTGTAATGGGGTTCAGGCTAAGGCATTCGAAATTTAGATATGTGGTGATAAAAACGTTCCAACGACTTAGTCTAGCACCAAATTCGTCCTCCATCTCCACTCGAATGTTACCATGTATACTTCAATTTAAACTACCCTTTGAGCTTTTCGGACAGGACAAAGGCCATATTTGTTCTATTTTTGGGCCTTCAATTTGTCGTAATCTCCAAATCCGCAAAATAAGGGGGACGTTAATCCAAAGGGTTTATACTTCAAACACAACATATTGCCATGAGAGATAATAATAATTTTTTTTTTCTTTTCATTCTCTCAAATATAATTTTTTTTTCTTTTCTTTTTGGCAATCCCATACTTTTTAAGTTATTTGGACAAGTCTTTCCCCTTACTCACATTAACTCTTTCAATCTTTCTTACCAAACCATCATATTATGTGCTAGTTTCGAAAAATTCTCACCAAGTTTCCGGAACAAAGGTAAGGATATTCTACACTAGGGTAAGTGTTTAGGTAAATATGGTGATGAAAGAAAAGCTTAACGTGGGCTCAATTGGTTTATCTAGGGGTGTCGCATCTCATGCGTACAAATGGGATACATGGATATTTGGCGAAGTGGTGGAAAATCCTAAATGCCTTTAATCATTTCCAAAATCAAAGTATGTATCAACTTAAAAGCTTTGCAAATTGACATGAGTAAGTTCTAGTATTCTCTAGTTCATTAAAATCTATGGCAAGCAATCGAATGAGGCATAATAAGCTAGTAGCTACGAAATGGATGCATATTCACTCGAATAAAGAACATATAGCTCAAAAGCTCACATAGGGTTCATATGATTAAAAATTTATTCAAGCATGCGATTTCTGTACCATGTTTTGCAAATCATATCTACTACATGTTAAAAACACATAGAATATCTCAATTAGCACAAGAATTCGATGTATGTGATTCATACGCCATATGTGTTCATATTGGTCAAATTTCATCATCGACTAGTTAAGGGCGTCCTAAAGACTCTGAAAAACACTAATTTAGACATAATTAAATTGTAAACCCTTCCCCCACACTTAAACTCTACATTGCCCTCAATGTACTAAAGTAGAGAATTAAAAATGGAGCATAGGATCTATGAAAATTTTAATTTTAATACGCAAAAAGCCATTAAATTAATTAAAAGGGGAGAAGAAAACAAATATGTTGTCTCCCTATTGGGTTGCCTCCCAATGAGCGCTTGTTTTACGTCGTTAGCTTTGGACGTGATGCATCATTTTGTTTTTGAAATGGCCGGTTCTTGGAGTTGCATCTCCTCCACGGTATGCTCCGCAAATGCCTCAAAATAGGGCTTCAAGCGATGGCCATTTACTTTGAACTCACTGCCTTTGTCGATAGATCGAATGAGAACTGCTCCATGAGGTAGAACTTGAGGAACTATGAATGGCCCCATCCATCGAGAGCGAAGCTTGCCCGGAAAGAGCTTAAGTCTTGAATTGAAAAGCAATACTTTCTGCCCAACTTCAAAACTCTTCCCGCGAATCATCTAATCATGGATCTTTTTCGTCTTCTCTTTGTAAATCCACGCATTGTCGAAAGCATCATTTCTGATTTCTTCAAGTTCACAAAGTTGTAGCTTCCGATGCAAACCTGCTGCATCTCGATCGATGTTGAATTTCTTCACGGCCCACCATGCCTTGTGCTCCAATTCAACCGGAAGATGGCACGTCTTCCCATAAATTAATCGGAAAGGTGACATACCAATGGGGGTCTTGTAGGCAGTCCTGTAAGCCCACAATGCATCGTCTAAGCATTGACTCCAATCTTTCCGGTTTGGGCGGACGGTTCGCTCCAAAATCTTCTTGATCTCACGGTTGGAAACTTCAGCCATTCCATTTGTTTGAGGGTGGTATGGTGTGGAAACCTTGTGTTTTACGCCATACTTCCTCATCAGTGCTTCCACCGTGCGGTTGCAAAAGTGACTTCCTCCATCGCTAATTAGAACGCGTGGCATTCCAAATCTACTGAAAATGTTAGTTCGTAGGAAATCTGCAACAACTCGCGAATCATTAGTACGGGTGGCCTTTGCCTCCACCCATTTAGAAACATAATCTACTGCGAGTAAGATATAAGTAAAACCATTGGAGGGAGGAAATGGTCCCATAAAATCAATACCCCACACATCAAAAATTTCGACATTAAATATGTAGTGTTGTGGCATTTGATCTCTAGGCCCTAAATTACTGAATCTCTGGCACTTATCACATGCAGCACAATATGCATGAGCATCGCGAAATAAACTAGGCCAAAAGAAACCGCAATCTAAAATCTTAAGGGCTGTCCTCCTTGAACCAAAATGTCCCCCACATGCTTCATTGTGACAAAAGTCAAGAATAGGCTTAAATTCACTATCCGGGATACATCTCCTAATTACTAAATCGGAGCATTGTTTCCATAAATAAGGCTCATCCCAGATAAAGGTTCTAGCATTATGCTTAAGTTTGTCACGTTGAAATTTATGCATGGTAGACGGAAACTCACCGGTAACTAAGTAATTTACAATATCTGCATACCATGGAGTTTCCGGAACAGTTACCTCAATTCCGAAGAGTTTTTCATCCGGAAAAGTGTCCTCAATTTCAACAGCCTCATTCTCACCGATCAAGCGTGATAGGTGGTCAGCGACAACATTTTCTACTCCCTTCTTATCCTTGATTTCGACGTTGAATTCTTGGAGTAGAAGTATCCATCTTATAAGCCGTGGTTTTGCGTCCTTCTTTAGCATTAGATACTTCAAAGCTGCATGATCAGTATACACAGTTACTTTAGTTTGAAGTAAATAAGACCGAAATTTATCTAAAGCAAAAACCACTGCAAGAAACTCCTTCTCGGTGGTGGTATAATTTCTTTGCGCTTCATCAAGCGTCCGAGAGGCGTAATAGATTACGCAAGGCTTCTTGTCCTTCCGCTGACCCAAGACGGCTCCTACGGCATAATCCGAGGCGTCGCACATGAGTTCAAATGGCAGAGACCAATCAGGGCTGCATAAAATAGGAGCGCTTGTAAGAAGTTCCTTCAACTTGTTGAAGGCAGCGTTGCATTCCTCGTCAAATACGAACGGGGTCTCCTTTTGCAGCAATTTACACAACGGGCGCGAGATGTGGGAAAAGTCTTTGATAAACCTACGATAAAATCCTGCGTGTCCAAGAAAAGAACGAATCTCTCTAACCGAAGTTGGAGAGGGTAAGTGACGCACAAGATATACTTTAGATTTATCAACTTCTAACCCTTTTTCAGAAATAATATGACCTAACACTATCCCTTGCGTAACCATGAAATGGCACTTCACCCAATTAAGCACCAAATTCGTTTCAAAGCATCTTTGTAAAATAGTTTCTAAATTGTTTAAGCATGCATCGAAATCACTCCCAAATACACTAAAGTCGTCCATGAATACTTCAATAATTTTTTCAATGTATTCGGGGAAAATTGAGAGCATGCAACGTTGAAATGTACCTGGTGCATTACACAGTCCAAATGGCATTCGGCGTTATGCAAACGTTCCGAAAGGGCATGTGAACGTTGTCTTTTCTTGATCTTCCTCCGCAATGCTAATTTGGTTGTAGCCGGAGTATCCGTCGAGAAAACAATAAAATGCATGGCCGGCTAATCTTTCCAGCATTTGGTCGATGAATGGTAATGGAAAATGATCCTTGCGGGTTGCGGCGTTGAGCCTCCGGTAATCAATTCAAACTCGGTGTCCAGTGATCGTCCTTTGTGGCACAAGTTCATTTTCCAGATTCTCGACGACGGTGATTCCCGATTTCTTGGGTACTACCTGCACAGGGGAAACCCAACGGCTATCAGAAATAGGGTAAATAACTCCACAGTCCATGAGTTTATTTACCTCCTTTTTTACCACCTCCATCATCGGAGGGTGGAGCCGACGTTGCGCTTCCCGCGTAGGCTTGGTGCCTTCTTCAAGGAAAATCCTATGCACACAGGTTGCTGGATTTATTCCCTTGATGTCCGCAAGCGTCCAGCCTATTGCGGTTTTGTTCCTCTTGAGTACACTCACGAGCTTCTCCTCCTGCTCCTCTTCTAGCGCGGACGAAATAATGACCGGTAAAGTTTCATTCTCGCCCAAGTACGCATACTTCAGATGGTCCGGTAGTAGCTTGAGTTCTAAAACTGGAGCTTCTACGATGGAAGGAACCATTTTATTAGTACCAAAAGTAATTGGTAAAGGAGGAGAAAAACTTACTTTTCGTGGTGCGGCATTTAGAGCCATGGCCATATCTTGAATTCGAGGTTCAAGCTCTTGTAAGGCCTCGAGAAGGGCGTCTTGCCCGAGTTGAATGGCCATGTCGAGTTCATCCTCATTGATGGTGTCGAGGTAGCCTTGTGCTAAGGTATCCACGGGATCATATGTCGAAATGGCAGCTACGCTCGACATTGGAAACTTCATCCCGTCCAGGATGTTGAACTCGATTCTTTCTCCATCAATCTCCATGGAGAAAGTGCCTTGAAACACATCGATCTTCGTTCTCGCAGTCCGCATGAAAGGTCGCCCAAGCAGCAGTGGCGTGGTGTTCAAAGGACTCTCCTCCATGTCAACGATATAAAAATCCGCTGGAAAAATCAGGTTGTTGACCTGCACAAGAACGTCTTCTACGTATCCCCTCGGATACTTGTGTGTGCGATCGGCTAATTGGATGACAACACCATCTTGCTTGAGATCTCCAAGCTCTATCGATTCGTAAAGATAGTAAGGCATGACGTTGATGGAGGCTCCGAGATCAAGCATCACGTCTTCGAAGTGGTTGTCACCGATTACGTAGGGAACTGCAAAACTCCCTGGGTCCTTCAGTTTTGGGGGTAGCCGACGCTGCAAAACCGCCGAAACGGTTGCGTTCACCTTCACAACTTCCTTCTCTCGAGTTTGCCTCCTCTGTGTGCATAATTCTTTCAGAAACTTCGCGTATATCGGCACTTGTTTTATGCACTCGATCAAGGGAAAATTCACTTGCACCTTTCGGAAGATGTCCAAGATATCTTCATATTGGGCATCCTTCTTCTTTGATTTTGATAATCTGCTAGGGAAAGGTGCAACAGCAAACGGAGAATTAGTAATAACCGTATTTGAAGGAAAAGGGCTTTTACCTTTGATTGGGGTGGGTTGTGGAGGGGATTGTGCCTTGGTGACAATAGGCGTCACCTTCTTCTTCTCGGCTTCTTGAGCTGCCGGATCGATCTCATCTTCTTCTTCGTTGGTTATGTCCTCAATGGTGACTTCATCGAGATGAGATCGCTTGGTCTTTGGTTCTTCAAGTATCTTCCCACTCCTTGTGACAATAGCATTCACGTTTCTTTGATTAGGAGTGGGTTGAGGTGGAAGCCGACCGGTTTCATTGATTTTACCCATGAAATCAACAAGTTGGCCAAGCTGCTTCTTCACTTCTGTGATGTCGCGGCCATGAGAGTCGAGTGTCTCCTTTGTCTTCGATTGTCCTTCGAGGAGAACTTGTGTTGAGGCCGAAAGTTGCGACAACATCTTGTCGTAATCCGGGTTGGTGAAGGATTGAGATGACGAACCATGCTGCATCGGTGGCCTTGGTTTAAATGGAGGGCGTTGGTAGCTTTGTTGAGGTGCTGGAGGGTTCAAAGTTCCCTCGTTGCTGCTCCATCTAAAACCTGGATGATCTCGGTTGCCAAAATTGTTGTAGTTGTTGTACCGTTGGCCTCCTTGATATCCGCCGATGGCGTTAACTTGCTCCGGCTCGCTAGCTTGCTCCGGCACTTGAGGGAATTGGTCATTATGGTGACCTTGTACTTGACATATGCCACAAACAGGTCGTTGAGTTGTCTTGGCTCTTGTCGTCTCGAGTTCTAAAACTTTCTCTAGCATATGAGCTAGTTTGTCGTATTTTTCGTCCGCGTCGGATTTAGAACTTGCTTCACCGACTGCTCGTCAGTTGGACATTCCATATTGTGCATCATTATTCGCCCGATTCTCAAGAAGAGTTCTGGCTTCGATTTCGGTTAAGTCCATGAATGCACCGGTAGCTGCTGCATCTAGCAATTCCCTATCGATCGGCTTGAGACCATCGTAAAAGTAATTCATGAGATTGGTCTCGGAAAATCCATGCGATGGGCAAGTGGCACACAAAACCTTGAATCGATCGTAATATTGGCCGAAGGTCTCGTCCGGTTTCTGTGTGATGCCAGTGATTTGCTTTCTCAAGACGGTGATCTTTGAGACCGGGAAGTATAAATCGTAAGGCATATTTTAGGAACTGAATATAGGAATACTAACCAAAATCAATATAAACTGAATATAGGAATACTAACCAAAATCGTAAGGCATATTTTAGAAAACAAAGCGATAACAAATAAAATAGTACAACTATCAAAGCAAACTATAAATACTCACAAATACTTAAAAACTACTAAAACACACAAAATTTATAATAGTTAAGACACTAGATGTAATTTAATATGTAATGCAAATGATTTAATCAATTTAAGGGCTATGCAAAAGAATGTAATAAACTTAAAAACACACGTTTTCTGCAAATTAACACTATATAATGCTAAACCTAAGAATTTAGTTAGAACATATATAAACAAGGTTCAAATACAAGCAAACAATAATTCACATTGAATTTTATGCACCACACATTTTCTCAATAAAATGCATCAAACAACAATCCTACGTGAAAGATGGAGTGAATGTATAAGAGAAAACGTTAGAACCTGCAGAAAACACACGAGTTACGTGCTTAAAAAAAATATGAATGCAAAGAATGACCTCTTCTTCGGTCTTATGCTCCTAACTTCACTTAGGTTAGGGTACTCGGTAGTGAAATCCGAGTATCATAAAGCCTAAGAGAGGTTATGCAAGCTAAGTAACGTTTGTTAGTCCTTTACAGTTTTTAATGCACAAACAAACACAAAAATTTGACTAAGTTTTATTTATTTCCTTTGGCCCCGATGGTACGTGGTGCAGAGGCTCTCGACTGTGCAATGGGTCTCGTTCATCCGAAGATGAAGTCTGATTCCAGGAGGTCTAAGCATGCTTAATCCGATATACCATCTATTTAAAGGATTATCCATTTGTGCAAGTAATTAACTTCATTCATGTGGTTTTCATTTCAATTCATATACACTTTAAGTGAACCCTTTTCATGAGTGAAAAATATGATGAGTGCATCCTTGTAAGTTGATTAAACCTTTATTCAAAGCATGCACATCTATAACATAACCATTGTTTTTTCTATGTCTTACGGATGATGGGTGGTTCGACGAGATGGTGCATTGACTACCGAAGCTCGATTTGCTTCAGAGGAGAGCGAGTATCCTCCGTTTTGGACTGACGATTGGTTTGATCAGCTCGTGAGAGCTACAGTCTTGTTGAGGATTGATTTCGGGATTGGAGATTATCAGTTGAGGACCGATGAGTCAGATGTGATTTGGACAGCTTTCGGATCTCGGAGCGAGCATCTGGAGTTCTTGGTCACTTCATTGGTTGACCAATTCCCCGTAGGTCGTGTGGACTTGATGGACCAGGTGTTCAGACGGTTTCTGGACGAGTTGCTGTCATGTTCGTTGACAATGTCCTGATGTACTTCGAGAGTGTGTACCAGTACCTGAAGTAGTTGCAAGCGGTATTGCGGACTTCGCGACATGATCAGCTGTTTGCGAGATTCAGCCAGTGTGAGTTTTGGTTGATTAGCGTGAAGATTTTGGGTCATGTGATGTTATTCGAGGGAGTTGGCATAGGTCCTGATTAGATGGAAGCCGTGTCGATTTGGGGATTGCCCTACTATTGTACCAGAGATCGGGAGTCTCTTAGGTTTAGCTGGCTATCACTGACGGCGTGTACAGGATTTTTCCGGATTGCCACTCTACTTTCCGGATTGACGAAAAGGTGTCAAGTTGAGTGGTTCGATGCACGCGAGGAGAGTTACTTCCTCCTGCAGGATGGTTGACCGTTGCTTCGATTTTGACCTTACCTGACGATTGTGACGAGTTCGTGGGTTATGACGATGCATCGAGGTATAGATTTGGTTATGTTTTGATGCTGTATAGCAGAGCGGTGGCCCATGATTCCAGGCAGTGGAACTTTATGAAGCTATGTATCCGGAGTTTGGTTTGGGTGTAGCTGTTTTTATGTTAGCATTAAGGAGTTCGAGACACTATTGCTATGGCGTGCAGTGAGGTGTAGGATGTACACTGACCACTGAGTTTTATCCACTTGCATTTTCGGCCAGATTTGAGCTTGAGGCAGTGTCGATAGATGGAGTCGACTGACGACTATGGCTGCACCTTTGAGTTGCTCGAGAAAGGCTAGAGATTGTACTTTGATCATCTGTTTGGGATGATGTTGAAGCTGATGTATTCAGTTGAGAGTCAGGAGTTTCAGTATTGCATGTGTGTATGTGTGGCTCGAGTTTTCGTGTTAGCTGAGTTATGGGCTACGCGAGCTGAGTTTGAGTATGATGGTGTTGAGGCTCGTAATTTTGTGTGCGTTTGGCGCTAGTGATGTGGAGTTGTGTCTGATACTTCGAGTTTATTACTCGTGACGCAACATGAAGAGCAATATAGCAGCTTGTGTGTACTGATGCCACATTCGTCCACTGGCGATGGCTAGGAGGCAGAGACGTGCCGAGATGTGTCAGCCACTTAAGATTTCCGGTTCGACGTGGCGGTTGCTGTTGTGTTTGTGTATGTTTGTACGCACTTTGGTTGTGATACCAATTGTTAGGTTTTTGTGGATCGTTTGACGAACTCAGTACAGTACTTTGTACCTTTTGGAGATGATTTCAGTGGCAGGCTGTTATGGCTGTGTTTGATGGAGGTTGTCCCTCTACGTGGTGTACCTGTGTCCCAGTTCGCCGATCGAGGTGATCAGCTACGACTAAGTGTTGGCAAGCTTTGCAGCGAGCATTGGGGACCAGATTACGAGTTAGTACCGGATCTTATCCTCGGATTGGCGAGTGATCTTCGAGGACTATTCAGGCCTTGGAGGGCATGTTGTGTATTTCGGTATTGCAGTTCCGGAGGATTCGGGACCAGCAGTTTCAGCGGTTTGAGTTTGCTTGCAGTACCAGTTTGAGAACCACTGTGGTTTTGAGGTTGTTTGATGTTGATTTGTGATTTGCCTTGATGTTTTGATCCATATATGGCCATAGGCGAGTTTGTGTTATGCCGTATGGTTCGGCATCGCCTATAGTGTTGGCTTTGTGTGTTGTGTTTCGCGTGGCGGAACTATGTTTCAGATTGTTGCGTGTTGTGTACCCTGTCTGTTCCTTATGTAGGAACACTTGGCGCTTGTGTGGAGCCTGTTCAGATTTGTAATTTGTGGGTACAGAGATTCCAGCACAGAGCTATCTCCTATTGTGGAGTCAGTTGCCAGAGTTGTTCAGTTAATGTAGCCACTGGGGAGTTGAGCAGTATACAGAGGCAGTGTTCCTACTTTTAGCCAGCAGACTTGGAAATTTCGAGGTCGAAATTTTTCTAGGGGGGTGGATTTGTGACGACCCGAACCAGAATCAGCAGTACGACCAGCTATGTACGTGAGTTACCGCGTAGTCACTGGTATCCGATGGTTGTTTGGAATCGCCGAGCTTGTTAACGACTTAATTATTGGTCGAGAATTGGAGCTGGGTCTCTTCTCGAGAGTCGTTCTACATGTGATTATGAGTTCGTGGGCGGTTCCGGATCGTTATTTGGACGACCGAGGAATTAGTTATGAATATTTGAAGTTCGGATTTAAATGGTGGGCTACTTAACGACTAAATTACCGGACGAGAATTTGGTTTCGGCTTCTTCACGGAAGTTGTTCAGAATTTAATTTCGAGTTCGTGGGAACTTCCGGAGCATGATTTGGAGTTACGAGGAATTAGTTGCGAATTTTGCCGTTTGTTGATTATTTAGTCGATTTAATGGGGGTTGGTTCAAAGGGTTGACTTTTTATCCGTTTGGCCGATGTGTTTGACTTTGGGTGGTTAGTGAAGGATATGTCGAGACGAGTTTGTGGCCGCAAGAATTATTGGAATCGGAGTTTCGACGAGGAAGTTACGAATATATAAAGTTTGTCGTAAATCTATTTTTGGAAGTTTCCATTTTGGGCAGATATAAATAGGAGGTTTCCCCTTTGGGAAAGTCAAAGTTTGCAATTAATGGTTGACTTCCCTTGACCGGTTTGACCGAGCTAAACGGAGGAGGTGCGACGGTGGGTTTCGGCTCGCCGGCGACGTGGTGCTTCCGGCCACCCCCGAGCCCGAAACCAGTCCCAAAAGATGCGCCTTGGTGTCCCCATCATCGTCCCGGTCGCCTTTCCCGGCGTGGATCACCGGAGAGAGAGATTTTCCGGCATGAAATGGTGAGGTTTTGGATGATTTCGGGTTTGTTGATTTTGGATGAATTGAGCTATGAAATGGATTGGGCTTTGTAGCTCTTCCCTCCACGAATCTAACCAAGTTGATTTGGAGTTTCAATTTGATGTGTGTAAGGAGAATTCTTGATTTGAAATTTGTGGAACAATTCGGTTTTTCGTGAAATTGGGTGAGTTAGAGTTTGAATTGGACTTCGGTGCAGTTATGAAAGTTGCTCAGTGCAGGATTTTGAGTGAAATGGAGGTTGCCCCGCCATGAAATTCTCCGGTCAACAGCGGCGCCGCCGTGGACGGCGGTCAACGGCGGTCAACAGTCAACGGGTTGACTTTTTGACTTTCGGCAAGTTGCATGTCGTTTGACTTGAAATCGCGCTCCGATCGCAGTGGGGAAGTTCGTTTTTCGAGTTGAGCGTCCGAACGTAAAACGAGGTATTGAGGTGGTATATATGGATTTTCGACGATTCGTCGTATTCGAATTGTGTATTTCTGAGAACGGTGGTTTCTCGTGGTTTGATTCGAATTGTCGGATTATGATTTTGAATATTGGACATTGTGAATATTCAGGGGTTCGTGATCATTGTTTTGGCGAGGGACTTTCCGCCGGATCACGGGTTAACGCGATACGCGTTACGCCAGTCTGTGAGTGGACATTTTATTTTCACGGATTGATTGCGAGTCTTTTATATACGTTAATGAACTTGAGCATGCAGCATGATTATGGTTTTACGAGCATGAGATTTCATACGAGATTATGATTATATGAGCATGTGTTTACGATTATACGAATATGTTTATACGGATATACGTATACGAATATGCATACACTTTTATGCTGTTTCATGCATTTGCATCGAACTGTTTATGATTTGGTTTACACAGAGTACAGTCTCAGTTACGTTGTTGTATCGATACACTTTGCCTCGTCGGCTGATCCCCGACGGAGGGCCGCCTGGAGGGGCGTTTCCCCAACCAGACCGGTGAGGGGCGTATTCCCCGGAACCGAGGCCATTTCTGGCTTAGAATCACGTGGTAGTCAAGGACTCCGTGGTTCAGACTGTACTAGCACGGAGGAGTCCATGAGTGACCCCGTGGGATTTTACTTGCATGCTCAGTACACTGGAGGAGTATGAGTTTTACCTCGTATACTATATTATTTTTATTTACCTGGACTCGCATATGCTATTTTAAACATATATATTACTTGGTGAAAGACATTTATTTTCGTCCACTCACTCTAACGTGTTTATTGTCTTTCACCTGGGCTTTTCGGTTTCCGTGCCCAGTTTGCAGTTCAGGCTCTGATGTCGCACGTCGTGGTCGGAGGCATAGTGCTCGAGCAATCTTGTTTCATCCAGTAGGTTTATTGTTCTACCTACTGTGGTATGCGTATATGATTATGTATTAGAAGTCGCTCTGAGTTCCTTATTGAATACGATATACGAATTTACACTAGATTTCAGTAAAGTGCATATATATTTACTACTTTACTTTACTGTTGATATATTGAGAAATCCGGATGGGATTGGTGCCCACGGTTTGCTTTTTGTGGCATAGGATGAAGTGTATTTTCCGCGTGCAGGTAATGGCAATTCTACGTTAGTAGCGAAACTCTGCCCAAATTTCGAAAAGTTTTTGTTGGTTCGTGTTTTCGAAGGGGTTCGATTCCGGTTTAGGGAGCTAAATCGGGGTTGGGTCCTTTCACTAAATTCTTAGGTTTAGCATTACATAGTGTTTATTTGCAGAAAACGTGTGTTTTAAGTTTATTACGTTCATGTACATAGCCCCTAAAATTGATTAAATCATTTGCATTACTTAGTAAAATTACATTTAGTGTCTTAACTATTATAAATTTTGTGTGTTTTAGTAGTTTTTAAGTATTTATAAGTGTTTATAGTTTGTTTTGATAGTTTTACTATTTTTATTTTTTTATTTATTTCGCTTTGTTTTCTAAATATGCTTTACGTTTTTGATTAGTATTCCTATATTCATTTCATACTCTTTTTGATACTGACACTTGGTCTTTGGTGGATGCTCAGGCTAATGAATGTCCGATCGGAATCCTGGACCATCTAGAACAAAGTTTGAGGAAATCGCAGAGAGAATAGCGAGACTTAAAGCTCAAACAGACATCCTGGATTTTCCCATCATCGAAGAAGTTTCCGAGTCTTCACATTCATCAACCGACCATAATTCAGCCTCATCAACCAACCATACTTCAGAACCGGAAGAACAACAAGTCAACATGGCCAATGCAGGACAATCTCTTCGCCAGCGTACCTGCTCAACCGAATGGAGCAGCGGGCCTTCGAGCATTGCTTTTCCACTACCGGAGGAAAACATGAAGGATATCGAGCTCAAAAGTGGCTTCCTCCACCGACTACCCATTTTTCACGGACTTTCCAATGAAGATCCGAACAAGCATCTCAAACAATTCCAATTTGTTTGTAACAGCATGAAGCCATCCGATGCTGATACGGAGCTCTTCAAGCTGAAGGCATTCCCATTCACCCTAGTCGACAGGGCCGAGTCTTGGCTTATGGAACTACCGCCGAACCATATTACCTCATGGAAGCAACTTGCGGATATGTTCCTAGCAAAGTACTTCCCGGCCTCAAAGATCACCGTCTTGAGAAAGCAAATCACTGGCATCACACAGAAACCGGACGAGACCTTCGGCCAATATTACGACCGATTCAAAGTTTTGTGTGCCACTTGCCCATCGCATGGATTTTCCGAGACCAATCTCATGAATTACTTTTACGATGGTCTCAAGCCGATCGATAGGGAATTGCTAGATGCAGCAGCTACCGGTGCATTCATGGACTTAACCGAAATCGAAGCCAGAACTCTTCTTGAGAATCGGGCGAATAATGATGCACAATATGGAATGTCCAACAGACGAGCAGTCGGTGAAGCGAGTTCTAAACCCGACGCGGACGAAAAATACGACAAACTAGCTCATATGCTGGAGAAGGTTTTAGAGCTCGAAACGACAAGAGCCAAAGCAACTCGTGGGCCTGTTTGTGGCATATGTCAAGTACAAGGTCACCATAATGACTAATGCCCTCAAGCGCCAGAGCAAGCTAGCGAAATGGAGCAAGCTAACGCCATCGGCGGATATCAAGGAGGCCAACGGTACAACAACTACAACAATTTTGGCAACCGAGATCATCCAGGTTTTAGATGGAGCCGCAACGAGGGAACTTTGAACCCTCCAGAACCGCAACAAAGCTACCAACGCCCTCCATTTCAACCAAGGCCACCGATGCAGCATGGTTCGTCATCTCAATCCTTCACCAACCCGGATTACGACAAGATGTTGTCGCAACTTTCGGCCTCAACACAAGTTCTCCTCGACGGACAATCGAAGACAAAAGAGACACTCGACTCACATGGCCGCGACATCACTGAAGTGAAGAAGCAACTTGGCCAACTTGTTGATTTCATGGGCCAAATCAAAGAAACCGGTCGGCTTCCACCTCAACCCACTCCTAATCAAAGAAACGTGAATGCTATTGTCACAAGGAGTGAGAAGATACTTGAAGAACCAAAGACCAAGCGATCTCATCTCGATGAAGACACCATTGAGGACATAACCAACGAAGAAGAAGATGAGATCGATCCGGCAGCTCAAGAAGCCGTGAAGAAGAAGGTGACGCCTATTGTCACCAAGGAACAATCCCCTCCACAACCCACCCCAATCAAAGGTAAAAGCCATATTCCTTCAAATACGGTTATTACTAATTCTCCGTTTGCTGTTGCACCTTTCCCTAGCAGATTATTAAAATCAAAGAAGAAGGATGCTCAATATGAAGATATTTTGGACATCTTCCGAAAGGTGCAAGTGAATTTGCCCTTGATCGAGTGCATAAAACAAGTGCCGATATACGCGAAGTTTCTGAAAGAATTATGTACACAGAGGAGGAAAACTCGAGAGAAGGAAGTTGTGAAGGTGAACGCAACCGTTTCGGCGGTTTTGCAGCGTCGGCTACCCCCAAAACTGAAGGACCCAGGGAGTTTTGCAGTTCCCTGCGTAATCGGTGACAACCACTTCGAAGACGTGATGCTTGATCTCGGAGCCTCCATCAACGTCATGCCTTACTATCTTTACGAATCGATGGAGCTTGGAGATCTCAAGCAAGATGGTGTTGTCATCCAATTAGCCGATCGCACACACAAGTATCCGAGGGGATACGTAGAAGACGTACTCGTGCAAGTCAACAACTTAATATTCCCAGCCGATTTCTATATAGTTGACATGGAAGAGAGTCCACTGAACACCACGCCGCTGCTGCTTGGGCGACCTTTGATGCGGACTGCGAGAACGAAGATCGATGTGTTTCAAGGCACTTTCTCCATGGAGATTGATGGAGAAAGAATCGAGTTCAACATCCTGGACGGGATGAAGTTTCCAATGTCGAGCGTAGCTGCCATTTCGACATATGATCCCGTGGATACCTTAGCACAAGGCTACCTCGACACCATCAATGAGGATGAACTCGACATGGCCATTCAACTCGGGCAACACGCCCTTCTCGAGGCCTTACAAGAGCTTGAACCTCGAATTCAAGATATGGCCATGGCCCTAAATGCCGCACCACGAAAAGTAAGTTTTTCTCCCCCTTTACCAATTACTTTTGGTACTAATAAAATTGGTCCTTCCATCGTAGAAGCTCCAGTTTTAGAACTCAAGCTACTACCGGACCATCTGAAGTATGCGTACTTGGGCGAGAATGAAACTTTACCGGTCATTATTTCGTCCGCGCTAGAAGAGGAGCAGGAGGAGAAGCTCGTGAGTGTACTCAAGAGGAACAAAACCGCAATAGGCTGGACGCTTGCGGACATCAAGGGAATAAATCCAGCAAGGGATTGGGAGAAGTGCCATTTCATGGTTACGCAAGGGATCGTGTTAGGTCATATTATTTCTGAAAAAGGGTTAGAAGTTGATAAATCTAAAGTAGATCTTGTGCGTCACTTACCCTCTCCAACTTCGGTTAGAGAGATTCGTTCTTTTCTTGGACACGCAGGATTTTATCGTAGGTTTATCAAGGACTTTTCCCACATCTCGCGCCCGTTGTGTAAATTACTGCAAAAGGAGACCCCGTTCGTATTTGATGAAGAATGCAACGCTGCCTTCAACAAGTTGAAGGAACTTCTCACGAGCGCTCCTATTTTAAGCAGCCCTGATTGGTCTCTGCCATTTGAACTCATGTGCGACGCCTCGGATTATGCCGTAGGAGCCGTTTTGGGTCAGCGGAAGGACAAGAAACCATACGTAATTTATTACGCCTCTCGGACGCTTGATGAAGCTCAAAGAAATTATACTACAACCAAGAAGGAGTTTCTTGCAGTGGTTTATGCTTTAGATAAATTTCGGTCTTATTTACTTCAAACTAAAGTAACTGTGCATACTGATCATGCAGCTTTGAAGTACCTAATGCTGAAAAAGGACGCAAAACCACGGCTTATCAGATGGATACTTCTACTCCAAGAATTCAACGTCGAAATCAAGGATAAGAAGGGAGTAGAAAATGTTGTCGCTGACCACCTATCACGCTTGATCGGTGATATACGCATTTTATGCTCGTTTCTTAACGCATTTCCCTTTACGTTTAGCTATGTTATTATCTTAGTTTTTATGTTTTCCTTATTTAATTTGTTATTTTGAAGATATTTTCGGTGGAGATTAATAACGACGCAATTCGGAGGAATTTCGGCGATTTTGCGATTTTTGCGATTTTTGACCTCCAAAAATGGGCCGGCCCAAAAAGCAAATTATGGGCCGATTTCTCAAATCTTGTTTCGGCCCATTATCAAGCCCAAACCCATTCATTTCGGCATGGAAGCCTTTTGGTGAAGTTGAAAAGTCAACAATATCAAGCTTTGTGACTCATTTTAGTGACTAAGCTTTGTGATCATTATAAATGATGACTTGCCATGTGACTTGCCATGGTGACTCTTGCTTAGGGTTTATAAATGGTGACTTGCATGGTGACTCTTGCTTAGGGTTCATAAAAGATGATCACAAATGGTGACTTGCCTAGGTGACTAAGGCTTGCATTAAATGGAGGGAGGCATGGTGGAAGAGAGAAGGCAACATCCCTTGCCTATATAAGAGAGGAGGCAGCCATAAAATAGATCATCTCTCATTTTTACAAGCCAAAGCTCTACACAAATACTCTTCCACCATAAACACTTCAAGGATCACTTGCAAGGCCGAAGCATTCATCCTCCATCCAAGCCGAAGCAATCATCCTCCATCGTGAAGGAAAGCCAAAGCTCTACACAAATACTCACAATACGCTAAGTCCCTTGTGAAGGAAAGCCATCTCCACCGTAGATCATCAAGCATTCAAGACAAAAAGTGTAACCATGATGTTCACTTTCATAGCTTTTGCTTTGTATTTGAATCTTTTGATGTATTGGAATACTTTTATGTATTTAATAAAGAACAAGTTTAGATTTGTGTTATATGTTCTTAAACCGATTTGTAAATTGCATGTGTTTATGATTTCTAGCTTTTTATGCATGTTTGATACAATCTTAAAGCTTCGAAAGCATGTGGTAGAAAATACGCTAAGTCACTCTCTTTCGCATGTTTCGATGATCGTATGTTGTTTAGGATGTTTATACGCTAAGTTGCATTCCTACTCAATTATCAAGCATGTATATTTAGTTGGAAGTTATGAATTTCGTAACTTACAAAAGGTTTGATGCATGAAAAAGGGTAAGGTTAATGAGATGAGATGATCACTTGTAATTAGTAGTGTAACTTCTTATTTTTAGTAAGCATGATTAGACTTTGAAGTTTCTTGATTGTTAAAACTTGTCTATGAGTAAAACATGTTAGATGCCTAAGAGTTTTAGTTGTGTTTGCATGTTTTTGCACTTTAATTTAGTAGGACATTTAATCAACCCAATTTCCAATCCCCCCCGAACATTTAAATTTCCGCTTATTAAACGAAACCATGCATGCGCCCTTAATTCCCCGGATAAAGAACGATCCCTACTCGCCAATATTATAATGACAAAAGAAGGGTTTAAATTGCAATGCGCGTAATCTGTGTTTTTAGGGTCTACTTTGTGTTAACGTTAAATGCATGTTTTGCGCGTATCAATTTTTGGCGCCGTTGCCGGGGAATTATAAAGTTTTTGTATGATTTCGTTGTACATATGTAATTAAATGCATGTCTATAATTTTCGAAATACATACTTGTTTATACTTGTTTATGCTTATAGAAATTTACATACATGTTTTCAATTCATACATATTACTTATACGAATTTATTTTACACTTGCATAATTTATTTTCATGTTAAAGGATAGTCTTTGATTTAATTTGAGTACTAGCACTTAGTTATTAAATAAATCTCTATGGAATAGGTGGTGCCTCTTTTGTTTGTCTATCTCCTTAACCCTTCATGAAGTGTGGATTTCATCACCACACGCCATAACCTAAGTGAAGTTATGGGCATGAGGTTGTGGGCGGAGTTTACAAACACTTGAGAGTGTATACTATCTTGTGATTTCGAGTAAAAGTTGGTTTTGATGTCTAGAAGGGTTATGAATGGTGACTGGTTTTGAACTAAGAAAACAGAACACCATTGGAGTATATACTCTTACGAGTAAGCCTCGGGGTGTTTCTAAGAACAACAATGGAGTATATACTCTTACGAGTTAGCCTCAGGTTGTTCCCAGAAATTAGTTCTCACCTCTTGCGTTACATCTATCCCAACTGGTCATTTCCAACAATTACGAGAATTAACGATAGTTGGTATACATTTTCGCGCGGGCCGCACGGACAAGAGATTTACTCAATAACTAAATCATGTATTCCCTTTAAATCTTGGGCGCAATCAAAACGTAGACGTACTTAAATTGATTTACATTGAGTACGAGTATTGGTTATTAAGTTTCGTTCTTTGGAATAGGGAGGTGCCTCTTTTTCTGGTTTATCTCCTTAACCCCTCATGAAGTGTGGATTTCATCACCACACGCCATAACCTAAGTGAAGTTATGGGCATGAGGTTGTGGGCGGAGTTTACTAAGGACTTGAGATTATATACTATCTCACAAATTTGGCTGATTGTTGGATATGGTGAGTGGGGTTTATGATTGGTGCCGGGTTTCGGATCTAAGCAATAGAACACCATTGGAGTATATACCGTAACTGGTTAGCCTCGGGGTGTCTCTAGGAACAACATTGGAGTATATACTCTTACGAGTAAGCCTCGGGTTGTTCTAAATATTAGTCCTTACCTCTCGCGTTATCTCTAACCCTACTTGCCATTTCTAAACGTAACTAAGCTGAATTAGCGAGAGTCAATATACATTTTCGCGCGGGCCGCACGTCCAAGAAATTTACCGAATTATCATTTCGTGTACTCTCTGTAAATCATAAGTGCATATGAATACGGATAAATACGAACTAAATAAATACGACATAATCCTTTAAATAGATGGTATATCGGATTAAGCATGCTTAGACCTCCTGGAATCAGACTTCATCTTCGGATGAACGAGACCCATTGCACAGTCGAGAGCCTCTACACCACGTACCATCGGGGCCAAAGGAAATAAATAAAACTTAGTCAAATTTTTGTGTTTGTTTGTGCATTAAAAACTGTAAAGGACTAACAAACGTTACTTAACTTGCATAACCTCTCTTAGGCTTTATGATACTCGGATTTCACTACCGAGTACCCTAACCTAAGTGAAGTTAGGGGCATAAGAGCGAAGAAGAGGTCATTCTTTGCATTCATATTTTAAGCACGTAACTCGTGTATTTTCTGCAGGTTCTAACAATTTCTCTTATGCATTCACTCCATTTTTCACGTAGGATTGTTGTTTGATGCATTTTATTTAATGAGAATGTGTTGTGCATAAATTCAATGTGAATTATTGTTTGCTTGCATTTGAACCATGTTTATATATGTTCTAACTAAATTCTTAGGTTTAGCATTATATAGTGTTAATTTGCAGAAAACGTGTGTTTTAAGTTTATTACGTTCATGTGCATAGCCCCTGAAATTGATTAAATCATTTGCATTACTTAGTAAATTACATTTAGTGTCTTAACTATTATAAATTTTGTGTGTTTTAGTAGTTTTTAAGTATTTGTGAGTGTTTATAGTATGCTTTGATAGTTTTACTATTTTATTTGTTATCGCTTTGTTTTCTAAATATGCCTTACGATTTTGGTTAGTATTCCTATATTCATTTCATACTCTTTTTGATACTGACACTTGGTCTTTGGTGGATGCTCAGGCTAATGAATGTCCGATCGGAATCCTGGACCATCTAGAACAAAGTTTGAGGAAATCGCAGAGAGAATAGCGAGACTTAAAGCTCAAACAAGCATACTGGATTATCCCATCATCGAGGAAGTTTCCGAGTCTTCACATTCATCAACCAACCATACTTCAGAACCGGAAGAACAACAAGTCAACATGGCCAATGCAGGACAATCTCTTCGCCAGCGTACCTGCTCAACCGAATGGAGCAGCGGGCCTTCGAGCATTGCTTTTCCACTACCGGAGGAAAACATGAAGGATATCGAGCTCAAAAGTGGCTTCCTCCACCGACTACCCATTTTTCACGGACTTTCCAATGAAGATCCGAACAAGCATCTCAAACAATTCCAATTTGTTTGTAACAGCATGAAGCCATCCGATGCTGATACGGAGCTCTTCAAGCTGAAGGCATTCCCATTCACCCTAGTCGACAGGGCCGAGTCTTGGCTTATGGAACTACCGCCGAACCATATTACCTCATGGAAGCAACTTGCGGATATGTTCCTAGCAAAGTACTTCCCGGCCTCAAAGATCACCGTCTTGAGAAAGCAAATCACTGGCATCACACAGAAACCGGACGAGACCTTCGGCCAATATTACGACCGATTCAAAGTTTTGTGTGCCACTTGCCCATCGCATGGATTTTCCGAGACCAATCTCATGAATTACTTTTACGATGGTCTCAAGCCGATTGATAGGGAATTGCTAGATGCAGCAGCTACCGGTGCATTAATGGACTTAACCGAAATCGAAGCCAGAACTCTTCTTGAGAATCGGGCTAATAATGATGCACAATATGGAATGTGCAACAGACGAGCAGTCGGTGAAGCGAGTTCTAAATCCGACGCGGACGAAAAATACGACAAACTAGCTCATATGCTAGAGAAGGTTTTAGAACTCGAGACGACAAGACCCAAGACAACTCAACGGCCTGTTTGTGGCATATGTCAAGTACAAGGTCACCATAATGACCAATGCCCTCAAGTGCCGGAGCAAGCTAGCGAGCCGGAGCAAGTTAACGCCATCGGCGGATATCAAGGAGGCCAACGGTACAACAACTACAACAATTTTGGCAACCGAGATCATCCAGGTTTTAGATGGAGCAGCAACGAGGGAACTTTGAACCCTCCAGCACCTCAACAAAGTTACCAACGCCCTCCATTTCAACCAAGGCCACCGATGCAGCATGGTTCGTCAGACCAATCCTTCACCAACCTGGATTACGACAAGATGTTGTCGCAACTTTCGGCCTCCACTCAAGTTCTCCTCGAAGGACAATCGAAGACAAAGGAGACACTCGACTCTCATGGCCGCGACATCACAGAAGTGAAGAAGCAGCTTGGCCAACTTGTTGATTTCATGGGTAAAATCAATGAAACCGGTCGGCTTCCACCTCAACCCACTCCTAATCAAAGAAACGTGAATGCTATTGTCACAAGGAGTGGGAAGATACTTGAAGAACCAAAGACCAAGCGATCTCATCTCGATGAAGTCACCATCGAGGACATCACCAACGAAGACGAGGATGAGATCGATCCGGCAACTCAAGAGGTCGAGAAAAAGAAGGTGACGCCTAATGTCACCAAGGCACAATCCCCTCCACAACCCACCCCAATCAAAGGTAAAAGCCCTATTCCTTCAAATACGGTTATTACTAATTCTCTGTTTGCTGTTGCACCTTTCCCTAGCAGATTGTTAAAATCGAAGAAGAAGGATGCCCAATATGAAGATATTTTGGACATCTTCCGAAAGGTGCAAGTGAATTTGCCCTTGATCGAGTGCATAAAACAAGTGCCAATATACGCGAAATTTCTCAAAGAATTATGCACATAGAGGAGGCAAACTCGAGAGAAGGAGGTTGTGAAGGTGAACGCAACCGTTTCGGCGGTTTTGCAGCGTCGGCTACCCCCAAAACTGAAGGACCCAGGGAGTTTTGCAGTTCCCTGCGTAATCGGTGACAACCACTTCGAAGACGTGATGCTTGATCTCGAAGCTTCCATCAACGTCATGCCTTACTATCTTTACGAATCGATGGAGCTTGGAGATCTCAAGCAAGATGGTGTTGTCATCCAATTAGCCGATCGCACACACAAGTATCCGAGGGGATACGTAGAAGACGTGCTCTTGCAAGTCAACAACTTAATATTCCCAGCCGATTTCTATATAGTTGACATGGAAGAGAGTCCACTGAACACCACGCCGCTACTGCTTGGGCGACCTTTCATGCGGACTGCGAGAACGAAGATCGATGTATTTCAAGGCACTTTCTCCATGGAGATTGATGGAGAAAGAATCGAGTTCAACATCCTGGACGAGATGAAGTTTCCAATGTCAAGCGTTGCTGCCATTTCGACATACGATCCCGTGAATACCTTAGCACAAGGCCACCTCGACACCATCAATGTAGATGAACTCGACATGGCCATCCAACTCGGGGAAGACGCCCTTCTCGAGGCCTTGCTAGAACTGACGCCTCGAATTCAAGATATGGCTATGGCCCTAAATGCCGCACCACGAAAAGTAAGCTTTTCTCCCCCTTTGCCAATAACTTTTGGTACTAATAAAATTATTCCTTCCATCGTCAAAGCTCCAGTTTTAGAACTCAAGCTACTACCGGACCATCTGAAGTATGCGTACTTGGGCGAGAATGAAACATTGCCGGTCATTATTTCGTCTGCGCTAGAAGAGGAGCAGGAGGAGAAGCTCGTGAGTGTGCTCAAGAGGTACAAAACCGCAATAGGCTGGACGCTTGCGAACATCAAGGGAATAAATCCAGCAACCTGTGTGCATAGGATTTTCCTTGAAGAAGGCACCAAGCCTACGCGGGAAGCACAACGTCGGCTCCACCCTCCGATGATGGAGGTGGTAAAAAAGGAGGTAATTAAACTCATGGACTGTGGAGTTATTTACCCTATTTCTGATAGCCGTTGGGTTTCCCCTGTGCAGGTAGTACCCAAGAAATCGGGAATCACCGTCGTCGAGAATCTGGAAAATGAACTTGTGCCACAAAGGACGATCACTGGACACCGAGTGTGCATTGATTACCGGAGGCTCAACGCCGCAACCCGCAAGGATCATTTTCCATTACCATTCATCGACCAAATGCTGGAAAGATTAGCCGACCATGCATTTTATTGTTTTCTCGACGGATACTCCGGCTACAACCAAATTAGCATTGCGGAGGAAGATCAAGAAAAGACAACGTTCACATGCCCTTTCGGAGCGTTTGCATATCGCCGAATGCCATTTGGACTGTGTAATGCACCAGGTACATTTCAACGTTGCATGCTCTCAATTTTCTCCGAATACATTGAAAAAATTATTGAAGTATTCATGGACGACTTTAGTGTATTTGGGAGTGATTTCGATGCATGCTTAAACAATTTAGAAACTATTTTACAAAGATGCGTTGAAACGAATTTGGTGCTTAATTGGGAGAAGTGCCATTTCATGGTTACGCAAGGGATCGTGTTAGGTCATATTATTTCTGAAAAAGGGTTAGAAGTTGATAAATCTAAAGTAGATCTTGTGCGTCACTTACCCTTTCCAACTTCGGTTAGAGAGATTCGTTCTTTTCTTGGACACGCAGGATTTTTTCGTAGGTTTATCAAAGACTTTTCCCACATCTCGCGCCCGTTGTGTAAATTGCTGCAAAAGGAGACCCCGTTCGTATTTGACGAGGAATGCAACGCTGCCTTCAACAAGTTGAAGGAACTTCTTACAAGCGCTCCTATTTTATGCAGCCCTGATTGTTCTCTGCCATTTGAACTCATGTGCGACGCCTCGGATTATGCCGTAGGAGCCGTCTTGGGTCAGCGGAAGGACAAGAAGCCTTGCGTAATCTATTACGCCTCTCGGACGCTTGATGAAGCGCAAAGAAATTATACCACCACCGAGAAGGAGTTTCTTGCAGTGGTTTTTGCTTTAGATAAATTTCGGTCTTATTTACTTCAAACTAAAGTAACTGTGTATACTGATCATGCAGCTTTGAAGTATCTAATGCTAAAGAAGGACGCAAAACCACGGCTTATAAGATGGATACTTCTACTCCAAGAATTCAACGTCGACATCAAGGATAAGAAGGGAGTAGAAAATGTTGTCGCTGACCACCTATTATGCTTGATCGGTGAGAATGAGGCTGTTGAAATTGAGGACACTTTTCCGGATGAAAAACTCTTTGGAATTGAGGTAACTGTTCCGGAAACTCCATGGTATGCAGATATCGTAAATTACTTAGTTACCGGTGAGTTTCCGTCTACCATGCATAAATTTCAACGTGACAAACTTAAGCATAATGCTAGAACCTTTATCTGGGATGAGCCTTATTTATGGAAACAATGCTCCGATTTAGTAATTAGGAGATATATCCCGGATAGTGAATTTAAGCCTATTCTAGACTTTTGTCACAATGAAGCATGTGGGGGACATTTTGGTTCAAGGAGGACAGCCCTTAAGATTTTAGATTGCGGTTTCTTTTGGCCTAGTTGATTTCGCGATGCTCATGCATATTGTGCTGCATGTGATAAGTGCCAGAGATTCGGTAATTTAGGGCCTAGAGATCAAATGCCACAACACTACATATTTAATGTCGAAATTTTTGATGTGTGGGGTATTGATTTTATGGGACCATTTCCTCCCTCCAATGGTTTTACTTATATCTTACTCGCAGTAGATTATGTTTCTAAATGGGTGGAGGCAAAGGCCACCCGTACTAATGATTCGCGAGTTGTTGCAGATTTCCTACGAACTAACATTTTCAGTAGATTTGGAATGCCACGCGTTCTAATTAGCGATGGAGGAAGTCACTTTTGCAACCGCACGGTGGAAGCACTGATGAGGAAGTATGGCGTAAAACACAAGGTTTCCACACCATACCACCCTCAAACAAATGGAATGGCTGAAGTTTCCAACCGTGAGATCAAGAAGATTTTGAAACGAACCGTCCGCCCAAACCGGAAAGATTGGAGTCAATGCTTAGACGATGCATTGTGGGCTTACAGGACTGCCTACAAGACCCCCATTGGTATGTCACCTTTCCGATTAATTTATGGGAAGACGTGCCATCTTCCGGTTGAATTGGAGCACAAGGCATGGTGGGCCGTGAAGAAATTCAACATCGATCGAGATGCAGCAGGTTTGCATCGGAAGCTACAACTTTGTGAACTTGAAGAAATCAGAAATGATGCTTTCGACAATGCGTGGATTTACAAAGAGAAGACGAAAAAGATCCATGATCAGATGATTCGCGGGAAGAGTTTTGAAGTTGGGCAGAAAGTATTGCTTTTCAATTCAAGACTTAAGCTCTTTCCGGGAAAGCTTCGCTCTCGATGGATGGGGCCATTCATAGTTTCTCAAGTTCTGCCTCATGGAGCAGTTCTCATTAGATCTATCGACAAAGGCAGTGAGTTCAAAGTAAATGGCCATCGCTTGAAGCCCTATTTTGAGGCATTTGCGGAGCATACCGTGGAGGAGATGCAACTCCAAGAACCGGCCATTTCAAAAACAAAATGATGCATCACGTCCAAAGCTAACGACGTAAAATGAGCGCTCATTGGGAGGCAACCCAATAGGGAGACAACAGATTTGTTTTCTTCTCCCCTTTTAATTAATTTAATGGCTTTTTGCGTATTAGAATTAAAATTTTCGTAGACCCTGTACTCCATTTTTAATTCTATACTTCTACTTTACTACATTGAGGGCAATGTAGAGTTTAAGTGTGGGGGAAGGGTTTACAATTTAATTGTGTCTAAATTAGTGTTTTTCAGAGTCTTTAGGACGCCCTTAACTAGTTGATGATGAAATTTGACCAATACGAACACATATGGCGTATGAATCACATGCATCGAATTCTTGTGCTAATTGAGATATTCTATATGTTTTTAACATGTAGTAGATATGAATTGCAAAACATGGTACAGAAAATTGCATGCTTGAATAAGTTTTTAATCATATGAACCCTATGTGAGCTTTTGAGCTATCTGTTCTTTATTCGAGTGAATATGCATCCATTTCGGAGCTACTAGCTTATATATGCCTCATTTGATTGCTTGCCATAGATTTTAATGAACTAGAGAATGCTAGAACTTACTCATGTCAATTTGCAAAGCTTTTATGTTGATACATACTTTGATTTTGGAAATGATTAAAGGCATTTAGGATTTTCCACCACATTGCCATATATCCATGTATCCCATTTGTACGCACAAGTTGCGACACCCCTAGATAAACCAATTGAGCCCACGTTAAGCTTTTCTTTCATCACCATATATACCTAAACACTTAACCTAGTATAGAATATCCTTACCTTTGTTCCGGAAACTTGGTGAGAATTTTTCGAAACTAGCACATAAGATTATGGTTTGGTAGGAAAGATTGAAAGAGTTAATGTGATTAAGGGGAAAGACTTGTCCAATTAACTTAAAAAGTTTGTGATTGCCAAAAATAAAAGAAAAAAAAATTATATTTGAGAGAATGAAAAGAAAAAAATTATTATCTCTCATGGCAATATGTTGTTCTAAAGTAGAAACCAATTGGATTAACGTCCCCCTTATTTGCGGATTTGGAGATTACGATAAATTGAAGGCCCAAAAATAGAACAAAATTTGGCCTTTGTCCTGTCCAAAAAGCTCAAAGGGTAGAGTAGATTAAAGTTTACATGGTAATATTCGAGTGGAAATGGAGGACGAATATGGTACTAGACTAAGTCGTTGGAACGTTTTTATCACCACATATCTAAATTTCGAATGCCTTAGCCTTAACCCCATTACAACCTCACTAAAAGTCCTTTATGATCCTTAAAATGAGTAGCTTTCAATTAGTAGAGTAAGTTGCATGAGTAAGCTTATGGTTTTGGTTCATTTGTGCAAGTAATTAACTCCATTCATGAGGTTTTCGTTTAAATTCATATACACTTTAAGTGAACCCTTTTCATGAGAGAAAAATATGATGAGTGCATCCTTGTGAGTTGATTAAACCTTTATTCAAAGCATGCACAGCTATAAACATAACCACTGTTTTCTCTATGTCTTACTTGTTCATTACATAATTATATCGCAATTATCTCTTGAATTCTTTGAGCATACAAGTTGAAAATCATGTGAGACATCGCCATATACTTAGTGTTTATCATTTTAGCTAAGGGCTTAGTTATGTTCTTTCCTTTGTTTTAAATTCGTAGAAGAGTCTTAGTTTAACTTAGTGTTTGCTAAGGGACTAGCAAAGTCTAAGTGTGGGGGAATTTGATATACGCATTTTATGCTCGTTTCTTAACGCATTTCCCTTTACGTTTAGCTATGTTATTATCTTAGTTTTTATGTTTTCCTTATTTAATTTATTATTTTGAAGATATTTTCGGTGGAGATTAATAACGACGCAATTCGGAGGAATTTCGGCGATTTTGCGATTTTTGCGATTTTTGACCTCCGAAAATGGGCCGGCCCAAAAAGCAAATTATGGGCCGATTTCTCAAATCTTGTTTCGGCCCATTATCAAGCCCAAACCCATTCATTTCGGCATGGAAGCCTTTTGGTGAAGTTGAAAAGTCAACAATATCAAGCTTTGTGACTCATTTTAGTGACTAAGCTTTGTGATCATTATAAATGATGACTTGCCATGTGACTTGTCATGGTGACTCTTGCTTGATATACGCATTTTATGCTCGTTTCTTAACGCATTTCCCTTTTCGTTTAGCTATGTTATTATCTTAGTTTTTATGTTTTCCTTATTTAAATTGTTATTTTGAAGATATTTACGGTGGAGATTAATAACGACGCAATTCGGAGGAATTTCGGCGATTTTGCGATTTTTGCGATTTTGGACCTCCGAAAATGGGCCGGCCCAAAAAGCAAATTATGGGCCGAATTCTCAACTCTTGTTTCGGCCCATTATCAAGCCCAAACACAATCAATTCGGCATGGAAGACTTTTGGTGAACAGGAAAAGTCAACAATATCAAGCTTTGTGACTCATTATGGTGACTCTTGCTTAGGGTTCACAAATGATGATCACAAATGATGACTTGCCATGGTGACTTGCATGGTGACTTGCCATATTGATCATTGCTTGCATTTAATGGAAGGAGGCAAGGTGGAAGAGAGAAGGCAAACATCCTTGCCTATAAATACCAAGGGAGGCCGAACCATTCAAGGCATCACTCAAATTACTAGCCAAAGCTCTACACAAATACTCTTCCACCATAAACACTTCAAGGTTCTCTTACAAGCCGAAGCACATCTCCTCCATTCCAAGCCGAAGCAAGGTTCTAGGGTTCTCCTTCATCCAAGCCGAAGCAAAGCATCCTCCATCCTTCACAATACGCTAAGTCCCTTGTGAAGGAAAGCCATCTCCACCGTAGATCATCTAGCATTCAAGACAAAAAGTGTAACCATGATCTTCACTTTCATTTCTTTTGTTTTGTATTTGAACCTCTTGATGTATTGGAATACATTTATGTATCAAATGAAGAACAAGTTTAGATTTGTGTTTTATGCTCTTAAACAGATTTGTAATATGCATGTGTTTATGATTTCTAGCCTTTTATGCATGTTTGATACAATCTTAAAGCTTCGAAAGCATGTGTTAGATAATACGCTAAGTCCCTCTCTTTCGCATGTTTCGATGATCGTATGTTGTTTAGGATGTTTATACGCTAAGTTGCATTCCTACTCAATTATTAAGCATGTGTATTTAGTTAGAAGTTATGAATTTCGTAACTTACAAAAAGGTTTGATGCATGAAAAGGGTAGGTTAATAAGATGAGATGATCACATGTAATTAGTAGTGTAACTTCTTATTTTTAGCAAGCATAATTAGACTTTAAGTTTCTTGATTGTTGAAACTTGTCTATGAGTAATACATGTTAGATGCCTAAGAGTTTTAGTTGTGTTTGCATGTTATGTACTTTAATTTCGTAGATTAAACAACCAACTTCCAATCCCCCCAAACATTTATATTTCCGCTTATTAACGAAACCATGCATGCGCCCTTAATTCCCCGGATAAAGAACGATCCCTACTCGCCAATATTATAATGACAAAAGAAGGGTTTTAAATTGCAATACGCGTAATCGGTGTTTTTAGGGTCTACTTTGTGTTAACGTTAAATGCATGTTTTGCGCGTATCAATTTTTGGCGCCGTTGCCAGGGAGTTAGAATGTTTTTGTATGATTTCGTTGTACATTTGTGATTAAAAGCATGTCTAAATTTTCGAAGTACATACTTGTTCATTCTTGTTTATACTAGAAGAAATTTACATACATGTTTACAATGCATACTTTTACTTAGACGAATTTATTTATACTTAGTTTTTACACTTGCATAATTTATTTTCATGTTAAAGGATAGTCTTTGATTTAATTTAAGTACTAGCACTTAGTTATTAAATAAATCTCTATGGAATAGGTGGTGCCTCTTTTGTTTGTCTATCTCCTTAACCCTTCGTGATGTGTGGATTTCATCACCACACGCCATAACCTAAGTGAAGTTATGGACACGAGGTTGTGGGCGGAGTTTACAAACACTTGAGATTGTATACTATCTTGTGAATTCGAGTAATACTTGGTTATGATGTCTAGAAGGGTTATGAATGGTGACGGGTTTTGAACTAAGAAAACAGAACACCAATGGAGTACATACTCTTACGAGTAAGCCTCGGGGTGTTTCTAAGAACAACAATGGAGTATATACTCTCACGAGTTAGCCTCAGGTTGTTCCCAGAAATTAGTTCTCACCTCTCGCGTTACATCTATCCCAACTGGTCATTTCCAACAATTACGAGGATTAACGATAGTTGGTATACATTTTCGCGCGGGCCGCACGGACAAGAGATTTATTCAATAACTAAGTCGTGTATTCCTTTTAAATCATAGGCGCAATCAAAACGTAGACGTACTTAAATTGATTTACATTGAGTACGAGTATTGGTTATAAAGTTTCGTTCTATGGAATAGGTGGTGCCTCTTTTTCTGGTTTATCTCCTTAACCCCTCGTGATGTGTGGATTTTATCACCACACGCCATAACCTAAGTGAAGTTATGGGCACGAGGTTGTGGGCGGAGTTTACTAAGAACTTGAGATTATATACTATCTCACAAATTTGGCTGATTGTTGGATATGGTGAATGGGTTTATGATTGGTGCCGGGTTTCGGATCTAAGCAATAGAACACCATTGGAGTATATACCGTAACTGGTTAGCCTCGGGGTGTCTCTAGGAACAACATTGGAGTATATACTCTTACGAGTAAGCCTCGGGTTGTTCTAAATATTAGTCCTTACCTCTCGCGTTATCTCTATTCCTACTAACCATTTCTAAACGTAACTAAGCTGAATTGTAGTCGGTATATATTTTCGCGTGGGCCGCACGTCCAAGAAATTTACCGAATGATCATTTCGCGTACTCTCTGTAAATCATAAGTGCATACGAATACAGATAAATACGAACTTGATAAATACGACATAATCCTTTAATTAGATGGTATATCGGATTATGCATGCTTAGACCTCCTGGAACCAGACTTCATCTTCGGATGAACGAGACCCATTGCACAGTCGAGAGCCTCTGCACCACGTACCATCGGGTCCAAAGGAAATAAATAAAACTTAGTCAAATTTGTGTGTTTAATTGTGCATTAAAAACTGTAAAGGACTAACAAACGTTACTTAGCTTGCATAACCTCTCTAAGGCTTTATGATACTCGGATTTCACTACCGAGTACCCTAACCTAAGTGAAGTTAGGGACATAAGACCGAAGAAGAGGTCATTCTTTTGCATTCATATTTAAGCACGTAACTCGTGTGTTTTTTTGCAGGTTCTAACGTTTTCTCTTATGCATTCACTCCATCTTTCACGTAGGATTGTTGTTTAAATGCATTTTATTGATTAAAAAAAAAGTGTGTTGTGCATAAATTCAATGTGAATTATTGTTTGCTTGCATTGGAACCTTGTTTATATATATTCTAACTAAATTCTTAGGTTTAGCATTATATAGTGTCAATTTGCAGAAAACATGTGTCTTAGTCTATTACATTCTTTTGCATAGCCCTTAAATTGATTAAATCATTTGCAATTACTTAGTAAATTACATTTAGTGTCTTAAGTATTATAAATTTTGAGTGTTATTAGTAGTTTTTTTTAGTATTTGTGAGTATTTATGTTTGCTTTGATAGTTTTACTATTTTATTTGTTATCGCTTTTGTTTTCTAAATATGCCTTACAATTTTGGTTAGTATTCCTATATTCATCTCAAATTCTTTGTTGATACTAACACTTGGTCTTTGGTGGATGCTCAGGCTAATGAATGTCCGATCGGAATCCTGGACCATCTAGAACAAAGTTTGAGGAAATCGCAGAGAGAATAGCGAGACTTAAAGCTCAAACAGACATCCTGGATTTTCCCATCATCGAAGAAGTTTCCGAGTCTTCACATTCATCAACCGACCATAATTCAGCCTCATCAACCAACCATACTTCAGAACCGGAAGAACAACAAGTCAACATGGCCAATGCAGGACAATCTCTTCGCCAGCGTACCTGCTCAACCGAATGGAGCAGCGGGCCTTCGAGCATTGCTTTTCCACAACCGGAGGAAAACATGAAGGATATCGAGCTAAAGAGTGGCTTCCTCCACCGACTACCCATTTTTCATGGACTTTCCAATGAAGATCCGAACAAGCATCTCAAACAATTCCAATTTGTTTGTAACAGCATGAAGCCATCCGATGCTGATACGGAGCTCTTCAAGCTGAAGGCATTCCCATTCACCCTAATTGACAGGGCCGAGTCTTGGCTTATGGAACTACCGCCAAACCATTTTACCTCTTGGAAGCAACTTGCGGATATGTTCCTAGCGAAGTACTTCCCGGCCTCAAAGATCACCGTCTTGAGAAAGCAAATTACTGGCATCACACAGAAACCGGACGAGACCTTCGGCCAATATTACGACCGATTCAAAGTTTTGTGTGCCACTTGCCCATCGCATGGATTTTCCGAGACCAATCTCATGAATTACTTTTACGATGGTCTCAAGCCGATTGATAGGGAATTGCTAGATGCAGCAGCTACCGGTGCATTCATGGACTTAACCGAAATCGAAGCCAGAACTCTTCTTGAGAATCGGGCTAATAATGATGCACAATATGGAATGTCCAACAGACGAGCAGTCGGTGAAGCGAGTTCTAAATCCGACGCGGACGAAAAATACGACAAACTAGCTCATATGCTAGAGAAAGTTTTAGAACTCGAGACGACAAGAGCCAAGACAACTCAACGGCCTGTTTGTGGCATATGTCAAGTACAAGGTCACCATAATGACCAATGCCCTCAAGTGCCGGAGCAAGCTAGCGAGCCGGAGCACGCTAACGCCATCGGCGGATATCAAGGAGGACAACGGTATAACAATTATAACAACTATGTCAACCATGATCATCCAGGTTTTAGATGGAGCAGCAACGAGGGAACTTTGAACCCTCCAGCACCTCAACAAAGCTACCAACGCCCTCCATTTCAACCAAGACCACCGATGCAGCATGGTTCGTCATCTCAATCCTTCACCAACCCGGATTACGACAAAATGTTGTCGCAACTTTCGGCCTCCACTCAATTTCTCCTCGAAGGACAATCGAAGACAAAGGAGACACTCGACTCTCATGGCCGCGACATCACAGAAGTGAAGAAGCAGCTTGGCCAACTTGTTGATTTCATGGGTAAAATCAATGAAACCGGTCGGCTTCCACCTCAACCCACTCCTAATCAAAGAAACGTGAATGCTATTGTCACAAGGAGTGGGAAGATACTTGAAGAACCAAAGACCAAGCGATCTCATCTCGATGAAGTCACCATCGAGGACATCACCAACGAAGACGAGGATGAGATCGATCCGGCAACTCAAGAGGCCGAGAAAAAGAAGGTGACGCCTAATGTCACCAAGGCACAATCCCCTCCACAACCCACCCCAATCAAAGGTAAAAGCCCTATTCCTTCAAATATGGTTATTACTAATTCTCCGTTTGCTGTTGCACCTTTCCCTAGCAGATTATTAAAATCAAAGAAGAAGGATGCTCAATATGAAGATATTTTGGACATCTTTCGAAAGGTGCAAGTGAATTTGCCCTTGATCGAGTGCATAAAACAGGTGCCGATATACGTGAAGTTTCTCAAAGAATTATGCACACAGAGGAGGCAAACTCGAGAGAAGGAGGTTGTGAAGGTGAACGCAACCGTTTCGGCGGTTTTGCAGCGTCGGCTACCCCCAAAACTGAAGGACCCAGGGAGCTTTGCAGTTCCTTGCGTAATCGGTGACAACCACTTCAAAGACGTGATGCTTGATCTCGGAGCTTCCATCAACGTCATGCCTTACTATCTTTTCGAATCGATGGAGCTTGGAGATCTCAAGCAAGATGGTGTTGTCATCCAATTAGCCGATCGCACCCACAAGTATCCGAGGGGATACGTAGAAGACGTTCTCGTGCAAGTCAACAACTTGATATTCCCAGCGGATTTTTATATCGTTGACATGGAAGAGAGTCCACTAAACACCACGCCACTACTGCTTGGGCGACCTTTCATGCGGACTGCGAGAACGAAGATTGATGTGTTTCAAGGCACTTTCTCCATGGAGATTGATGGAGAAAGAATCGAGTTCAACATCCTGGACGGGATGAAGTTTCCAATGTCGAGCGTAGCTGCCATTTCGACATACGATCCTGTGGATACCTTAGCACAAGGCTACCTCAACACCATCAATGAGGATGAACTCGACATGGCCATTCAACTTGGGCATGACGGCCTTCTCAAGGCCTTGCTAGAGCTTGAACCTCGAATTCAAGACATGGCCATGGCCCTAAATGCCGCACCACGAAAAGTAAGCTTTTCTCCTCCTTTACCAATTACTTTTGGTACTAATAAAATGGTTCCTTCCATCGTAGAAGCTCCAGTTTTAGAACTCAAGCTACTACCGGACCATCTGAAGTATGCGTACTTAGGCGAGAATGAAACTTTACCGGTCATTATTTCGTCCGCGCTAGAAGAGGAGCAGGAGGAGAAGCTCGTGAGTGTGCTCAAACGGTACAAACCCGCAATAGGCTGGACACTCGCGGAAATCAAGGGAATAAATCCAGCAACCTGTGTGCATAGGATTTTCCTTGAAGAAGGCACCAAGCCTACGCGGGAAGCGCAACGTCGGCTCCACCCTCCGATGATGGAGGTGGTAAAAAAGGAGGTAATTAAACTCATGGACTGTGGAGTTATTTACCCTATTTTTGATAGCCGTTGGGTTTCCCCAGTGCAGGTAGTACCTAAGAAATCGGAAATTACCGTCGTCGAGAATCTGGAAAATGAACTTGTACCACAAAGGACGATCACTGGACACCGAGTGTGCATTGATTACCGGAGGCTCAACGCCGCAACCCGCAAGGATCATTTTCCATTACCATTCATCGACCAAATGCTGGAAAGATTAGCCGGCCATGCATTTTATTGTTTTCTTGACGGATACTCCGGCTACAACCAAATTAGCATTGCGGAGGAAGATCAAGAAAAGACAACGTTCACATGCCCTTTCGGAACGTTTGCATATCGCCGAATGCCATTTGGACTGTGTAATGCACCAGGTACATTTCAACGTTGCATGGTCTCAATTTTCTCCGAATACATTGAAAAAATTATTGAAGTATTCATGGACGACTTTAGTGTATTTGGGAGTGATTTTGATGCATGCTTAAACAATTTAGAAACTATTTTACAAAGATGCGTTGAAACGAACTTGGTGCTTAATTGGGAGAAGTGCCATTTCATTGTTACGCAAGGGATCGTGTTAGGTCATATTATTTCTGAAAAAGGGTTAGAAGTTGATAAATCTAAAGTAGATCTTGTGCGTCACTTACCCTCTCCAACTTCGGTTAGAGAGATTCGTTCATTTCTTGGACACGCAGGATTTTATCGTAGGTTTATCAAAGACTTTTCCCACATCTCGCGCCCGTTGTGTAAATTGCTGCAAAAGGAGACCCCGTTCGTATTTGACGAGGAATGCAACGCTGCCTTCATAAAGTTGAAGGAACTTCTTACAAGCGCTCCTATTTTATGCAGCCCTGATTGGTCTCTGCCATTTGAACTCATGTGCGACGCCTCGGATTATGCCGTAGGAGCCGTCTTGGGTCAGGGGAAGGACAAGAAGCCTTGCGTAATCTATTACGCCTCTCGGACGCTTGATGAAGCGCAAAGAAATTATACCACCACCGAGAATGAGTTTCTTGCAGTGGTTTTTGCTTTAGATAAATTTCGGTCTTATTTACTTCAAACTAAAGTAACTGTGTATACTGATCATGCAGCTTTGAAGTATCTAATGCTAAAGAAGGACGCAAAACCACGGCTTATAAGATGGATACTTCTACTCCAAGAATTCAACGTCGAAATCAAGGATAAGAAGGGAGTAGAAAATGTTGTCGCTGACCACCTATCACGCTTGATCGGTGAGAATGACGCTGTTGAAATTGAGGACACTTTTCCGGATGAAAAACTCTTCGGAATTGAGGTAACTGTTCCGGAAACTCCATGGTATGCAGATATCGTAAATTACTTAGTTACCGGTGAGTTTCCGTCTACCATGCATAAATTTCAACGTGACAAACTTAAGCTGAATGCTAGAACCTTTATCTGGGATGAGCCTTATTTATGGAAACAATGCTCCGATTTAGTAATTAGGAGATGTATCCCGGATAGTGAATTTAAGCCTATTCTAGACTTTTGTCACAATGAAGCATGTGGGGGACATTTTGGTTCAAGGAGGACAGCCCTTAAGATTTTAGATTGCGGTTTCTTTTGGCCTAGTTTATTTCGCGATGCTCATGCATATTGTGCTGCATGTGATAAGTGCCAGAGATTCGGTAATTTAGGGCCTAGAGATCAAATGCCACAACACTACATATTTAATGTCGAAATTTTTGATGTGTGGGGTATTGATTTTATGGGACCATTTCCTCCCTCCAATGGTTTTACTTATATCTTACTCGCAGTAGATTATGTTTCTAAATGGGTGGAGGCAAAGGCCACCCGTACTAATGATTCGCGAGTTGTTGCAGATTTCCTACGAACTAACATTTTCAGTAGATTTGGAATGCCACGCGTTCTAATTAGCGATGGAGGAAGTCACTTTTGCAACCGCACGGTGGAAGCACTGATGAGGAAGTATGGCGTAAAACACAAGGTTTCCACACCATACCACCCTCAAACCAATGGAATGGCTGAAGTTTCCAACCGTGAGATCAAGAAGATTTTGGAGCGAACCGTCCGCCCAAACCGGAAAGATTGGAGTCAATGCTTAGACGATGCATTGTGGGCTTACAGGACTGCCTACAAGACCCCCATTGGTATGTCACCTTTCCGATTAATTTATGGGAAGGCGTGCCATCTTCCGGTTGAATTAGAGCACAAGGCATGGTGGGCCGTGAAGAAATTCAACATCGATCGAGATGCCGCAGGCTTGCATCGGAAGCTTCAACTTTGTGAACTAGAAGAAATCAGAAATGATGTTTCGACAATGCGTGGATTTACAAAGAGAAGACGAAAAAGATCCACGATCAAATGATTCGCGGGAAGAGTTTTGAACCTGGGCAGAAAGTATTGCTTTTCAATTCAAGACTTAAGCTCTTTCCGGGAAAGCTTCGCTCTCGATGGATGGGGCCATTCGTAGTTTCTCAAGTTCTACCTCATGGAGCAGTTCTCATTCGATCTATCGACAAAGGTAGTGAGTTCAAAGTAAATGGCCATCGCTTGAAGCCCTATTTTGAGGCATTTGCGGAGCACACCGTGGAGGAGATGCAACTCCAAGAACCGGCCATTTCAAAAACAAAATGATGCATCACGTCCAAAGCTAACGACGTAAAACGAGCGCTCATTGGGAGGCAACCCAATAGGGGGACAACAGATTTGTTTTCTTCTCCCCTTTTAATTAATTTAATGGCTTTTTGCGTATTAGATTAAAATTTTCGTAGATCCTATACTCCATTTTTATTCTATACTTCTACTTTAGTACATTGAGGGCAATGTACAGTTTAAGTGTGGGGGAAGGGTTTACAATTTAATTGTGTCTAAATTAGTGTTTTTCAGAGTCTTTAGGACGCCCTTAACTAGTCAATGATGAAATTTGATCGATACGAACCCATATGGCGTATGAATCACATGCATCGAATTCTTGTGCTAATTGAGATATTCTTTATGTTTTTAACATGTAGTAGATATAAATTGCAAAACATGGTACAGAAATTGCATGCTTGAATAAGTTTTTAATCATATGAACCCTATGTGAGCTTTTGAGCTATCTGTTCTTTATTCCTTGAGTGATCTGATCAATCCATATCATTTCGTAGTTTATAGCTTTATATATGCCTCATTTGACTGCTTGCCATAGATTTTAATGAACTAGAGAATACTAGAACTTACTCATGTCAATTTGCAAAGATTTTAAGTTGATACATACTTTGATTTTGGAAATGATTAAAGGCATTTAGGATTTTCCACCATATTGCCATATATCCATGTATCCCATTTGTACGCACAAGTTGCGACACCCCTAGATAAACCAATTGAGCCCACGTTAAGCTTTTCTTTCATCACCATATATACCTAAACACTTATCCTAGTATAGAATATCCTTACCTTTGTTCCGGAAACTTGGTGAGAATTTTTCGAAACTAGCACATAAGATTATGGTTTGGTTGGAAAGATTGAAAGAGTTAATATGAGTAAGGGGAAAGACTAGTCCAATTAACTTAAAAAGTATGAGATTGCCAAAAAGAAAAGAAAAAATTATATTTGAGAGAATGAAAAGAAAAAAAAAATTATTATCTCTCATGGCAATATGTTGTTCTAAAGTAGAAACCAATTGGATTAACGTCCCCCTTATTTGTGGATTTGGAGATTACGACAAATTGAAGGCCCAAAAATAGAACAAATATGGCCTTTGTCCTGTCCGAAAAGCTCAAAGGGTAGTTTAAATTGAAGTATACATGGTAACATTCGAGTGGAGATGGAGGACGAATATGGTGCTAGACTAAGTCGTTGGAACGTTTTTATCACCACATATCTAAATTTCGAATGCCTTAGCCTTAACCCCATTACAACCTCACTAAAAGTCCTTTATGATCCTTAAAATGAGTAGCTTTCAATTAGTAGAGTAAGTTGCATGAGTAAGCTTATGGTTTTGGTTCATTTGTGCAAGTAATTAACTTCATTCATGTGGTTTTTATTTCAATTCATATACACCTTAAGTAAACCCTTATCATGAGTGAAAAATATGATGAGTGCATCCTTGTGAGTTGATTAAACCTTTATTCAAAGCATGCACAGCTATAACATAACCATCGTTTTCTCTATGTCTTACTTGTTCATTACATAATTATATAGCAATTATCTCTTGAATTCGTTGAGCATACAAGTTGAAATTCATGTGAGCCATCGCCATATACTTATGAAAATTCTGAGACAAATTTTAGCTAAGGGCTTAGTTATGTTCTTTCCTTTGTTTTAAATTCTTAGGGAGTCTTAGTTTAACTTAGTGTTTGCTAAGGGACTAGCAAAGTCTAAGTGTGGGGGAATTTGATATACGCATTTTATGCTCGTTTCTTAACGTATTTCCCTTTTCGTTTAGCTATGTTATTATCTTAGTTTTTATGTTTTCCTTATTTAAATTGTTATTTTGAAGATATTTACGGTGGAGATTAATAACGACGCAATTCGGAGGAATTTCGGTGATTTTGCGATTTTTGCGATTTTGGACCTCCGAAAATGGGCCGGCCCAAAAAGCAAATTATGGGCCGAATTCTCAACTCTTGTTTCGGCCCATTATCAAGCCCAAACACAATCAATTCGGCATGGAAGACTTTTGGTGAAGAGGAAAAGTCTTGTTTTGCAACCTTTGAAGAAGAAAAGTCAACAATATCAAGCTTTGTGACTCATTATGGTGACTCTTGCTTAGGGTTCACAAATGATGACTTGCCATGGTGACTTGCATGGTGACTCTTGCTTAGGGTTCATCAATGGTGACTTGCATGGTGACTAAGGGTGTGACTTGCCATATTGATCATTGCTTGCATTTAATGGAAGGAGGCAAGGTGGAAGAGAGAAGGCAAACATCCTTGCCTATAAATACCAAGGGAGGCCGAACCATTCAAGGCATCACTCAAATTACTAGCCAAAGCTCTACACAAATACTCTTCCACCATAAACACTTCAAGGTTCTCTTACAAGCCGAAGCACATCTCCTCCATTCCAAGCCGAAGCAAGGTTCTAGGGTTCTCCTCCATCCAAGCCGAAGCAAAGCATCCTCCATCCTTCACAATACGCTAAGTCCCTTGTGAAGGAAAGCCATCTCCACCGTAGATCATCTAGCATTCAAGACAAAAAGTGTAACCATGATCTTCACTTTCATTTCTTTTGTTTTGTATTTGAACCTCTTGATGTATTGGAATACATTTATGTATCAAATGAAGAACAAGTTTAGATTTGTGTTTTATGCACTTAAACAGATTTGTAATATGCATGTGTTTATGATTTCTAGCCTTTTATGCATGTTTGATACAATCTTAAAGCTTCGAAAGCATGTGTTAGATAATACGCTAAGTCCCTCTCTTTCGCATGTTTTGATGATCGTATGTTGTTTAGGATATTTATACGCTAAGTTGCATTCCTACTCAATTATTAAGCATGTGTATTTAGTTGGAAGTTATGCATTCCAATCCCCCCAAACATTTATATTTCCGCTTATTTCTTAACGCATTTCCCTTTACGTTTAGCTATGTTATTATCTTAGTTTTTATGTTTTCCTTATTTAATTTGTTATTTTGAAGATATTTTCGGTGGAGATTAATAACGACGCAATTCGGAGGAATTTCGGCGATTTTGCGATTTTTGCGATTTTTGACCTCCGAAAATGGGCCGGCCCAAAAAGCAAATTATGGGCCGATTTCTCAAATCTTGTTTCGGCCCATTATCAAGCCCAAACCCATTCATTTCGGCATGGAAGCCTTTTGGATAAGTTGAAAAGTCAACAATATCAAGCTTTGTGACTCATTTTAGTGACTAAGCTTTGTGATCATTATAAATGATGACTTGCCATGTGACTTGCCATGGTGACTCTTGCTTAGGGTTTATAAATGGTGACTTGCATGGTGACTCTTGCTTAGGGTTCATAAATGATGATCACAAATGGTGACTTGCCTAGGTGACTAAGGCTTGCCTTAAATGGATGGAGGCATGGTGGAAGAGAGAAGGCAACATCCCTTGCTGATATACGCATTTTATGCTCGTTTCTTAACGCATTTCCCTTTACGTTTAGCTATGTTATTATCTTAGTTTTTATGTTTTCCTTATTTAAATTGTTATTTTGAAGATATTTACGGTGGAGATGTGACGACCCGGACCAGAATCAGAAGTATAATCAGCTCAATTCGCGAGTTAGCGTATCGACGTGGATTTCCGATAATGGATTTACTCGCCAGGGTTCTGTTAACGACTAAATTATTGGCCGAGAATTGGAGCTGGGTCTCTTCTCGAGAGTCGTTCTTTATGTGATTACGAGGTCGTGGGCGTTTCCGGATCGTTATTTGGACGACCGAAGAATTAGTTATGAATATTTGAAGTCCAGATTTAAGTGATGGGCTACTTAACGACTAAATTATCGGACGGGAATTTGGTTTCGGCTTCTTCACGGAATTTGTTCAGAATTTAATTTCGAGTTCGTGGGAACTTCCGGAGCATGATTTGGAGTTACGAGGAATTAATTGCGAATTTTGCCGTTTATTGATTGTTTGGTTAATTTAATTGTGTGTTGGTTCGAAGGGTTGACTTTTTATCCATTTGGCCGATGTGTTTGACTTCGGGTGATTATTGAAGATTATGTTGAGACGAGTTTGTGGCCGCGAAAATTATTGGAATTGGAGTTACGACGCGAGAGTTATGGAGATTTGAAGTTTGTCGTAATTAATTTGGAAAGTTTCCATATTTGGAAGTATATAAATAGAAGGTTTCCATTTTGGGAAGGTTGAACTATTCATGGCTGGCGTTGACTTGGTCAACGCGGGGAGAGAGAGTAAATGCGACGGTGGCGACTTGCTCACGGCTCGCCGGCGGCGTGGGGATTCCGGCCACCCCACGGCTTGCCTCCGGTCTTGTTCTCTTCGTCTCGAGGTCACGAGTCTAGCCCCGGTCTTGTTTTCCGGCATGGTGCACGGTGGAGAGAGAAATAGTGAGCCAAAGTTTGTGAAATTTTGGGTTAATGGTGGTTTTCGATTCGGGCAGAGTTGAACTTCAAGAGATACTGGGTTTTGTAGCCCTCTTCAAGGTGATTCTAACCATATAAACATTGTGTTCTAATTTGATTTGTGGATTGAGAATTTTGGGATTGAAATTTGTGAACCAATTCGGTTTTGCTTGAAATTGACCATGTTAGAATGAGAATTGGACTTTGGTGCAGTTGACAAAGTTGCTCAGTGGGTGATTTTGAGTGGAATAGGGGTGGCTCCGCCGTGAAACTCTCCGGTCAACAGTGGCGCCGCCGTGGACGGCGGTCAACGGCGGTGGTCAACGGTCAGAGTTGACTTTTTGACTTTCGGCAAGTCGCATGTCATTTGACTCGAAATCGCGCCCCGATCGCAGTGGGGAGGTTCGTTTTTCGAGTTGAGCGTCCGAACGTAAAGCGAGGGGTTCGTGATCGTTGTTTTGGCGATGGACTTTCCGCCGGATCACGGGTTAACGCGATACGCGTTACGCTAGTCTGTGAGTGGACATTTCTTTTCACGGATTATCTTGCGAGTCTTTTATGTGATTTATGAACTTGAGCATGCAGCATGATTATGGTTTTACGAGCATGAGATTTCATACGAGATTGTGTTTATTACGAGCATGTGTTATACGATTATACTTATATGGATATACGTATACGAGTATACATACACTTATATGTTGTTTCATGCATTTGCATCGAAATTTTTATGATTTGGTTTACACAGAATACAGTCGTGGTTACGTTGTTGTATCGATACACTCGCCTCTCGGCTGATCCCCGATGGTAGGCATATGTCAGGGGAGGCTGTGACTCCTGACCCGAGGTCTTTACCGGGGGGAGGCAGACCTTTGACCTGAGGCCATTTCCGGCTAGAATCACGTGTGGGTCTGGGATCCCGTGATTCTGACTGTACTAGCACGGTGTGTGTCCATGAGTGACCCCGTGGGATTTATACTTGCATGCTCAGTACACTGGAGGAGTATGAGTTTTACCTCGTGTACTATGTTGTTTTTATTTATCTGGACTCGCATATGTTTTTATAACATATATATATCAACTGGTGAAAGATATTTATTTTCGTCCACTCACTCTAACGTGTTTATTGTCTTTCACCTGGGCTTTTCGGTTTCCGTGCCCAGTTTGCAGTTCAGGCTCTGGTGTCGCACGTCGTGGTCGGAGGCATAGTGCTCGAGCTACTTTGTTTCATCCAGTAGGTTTATTGTTCTACCTACTGTGGTATGTGTATACGATTATGTATTAGATGTCGCTCTGAGCTTCCTATTGAATACGTTATACGATTTTACACTGGATTTCGGTAAAGTGTATATATATTTACTACTTTACTTTACTGTTGATATATTGAGAAATCCGGATGGGATTGGTGCCCACGGTTTGCTTTTTGTGGCATAGGATGAAGTGTATTTTCCGCGTGCAGGTAATGATAATTCCACGCTAGTAACGAAACTCTGCCCAAATTTCGAAAATTTTTTTGTTGGTTCGTGTTTTCGAAGGGGTTTGATTCCGATTTAGGAAGCTAAATCGGGGTTGGGTCCTTTCAGTTTGGTATCAGAGCATTAGGTTATAGGTTCTGTAGACTTCTGTAGTCGTGTTTACCAAGGATATTTGAGAATGTACAGCATGTCTGGAATGGTGACCCGACCGGCCGGCGGATAATCATCAAATTCCGGGTGTTGTATGCTTTCAAATATTTGAAGTTCCATGATTACGTTCCACTTGTTGTGAACGATATTGTATTCATTAGGATGCCTTCTGACGTGCTTTCTGTGTCGTTTCGGTTGTGGATCCTATTGGGGATCAATCGACGCGCTATTTGCCAGAGAACTGCGGGTTTGGATGAGTATTCATAGTTCAGAGAATTGTGTGGCACGGTTTGCCTGGGGATGTGTATATGAGCATCTATGTGTTGTCTCAGAGCTGAGAATTGTGGCAGTGATGTTTTCCTGAGTCAGATTGTCGTGTTTGGTGGGCTGATATTGTGTGAGTTCCGGTTGCGACTCCATGACCTACATTCAGAGTGTTGTGTATACGGTAATGGTTTATCAGGCTACCCAGCATTCGAATGTGGAGTGTTTATCCACCTGAGGCAGAGATGCATTGTTCACATGTTAGTTCCTGTTTGCACGAGTTATGTGGCTTCAGAGGGAGCTATGCACTAGGTTCGAGATGAGTTTGAACCTGAGTATCAGAGAGAGTTTGATTGATGTGCCTCTAGTCATCTGTGAGGAGCTTAGTGTGTTGCACTCAGTGGCGAGGCTATTATGAGGAAAAGATGTATGCGGTTTTCGATGTGATGGTTCGAGGAAAGTGGACTTAGTCGAGATTTTGATGAGGTTGAGTTCTGACACTTCGGGATCAGTGACTTCATCAGGCTGTGGTCTTTTCGGTTATGTTGAGGATCCTCTGCTGATCCGTTTGACGATGGCGGAGATCACAGAGTAGCGGATTTGCTCCTGTGGCATGAGTTTTGGGTGATTGTTAGTGATCCTTCCACGCAGCAGGTGTTGCGGTGACTTGTGTTCGTGGTATACTTTCAGTTGCTGTTTCGGTGGCCAGGAGGGTCACGTTGTGAGGAGTACCCTTAGCCAGCTGTTCTAGCGGTTTGGTAGCTCAGAGTTATGACGAGATCCTCATGTTGTCCTTGCAGTCTGATCAATGTACCCTTTTGACGAGATAATCAGGAAGTCGCAATTGATGTGGGCGGCTAGTTGGGCATGTTGGAGTTCATGCCATGACCTTGTTTGAGGACAGACTTTCCTCCGAGGTTACTGTTGCTTGATATCCATGGCTATTGTACCTGCATCTCCACTTCCGAGGTTTTGGAGAATGTTGTATCCATCCGGTGGTTGCGAGATCCTTGTTGGAGGATATGGGTTAGCCACGGATCTGTTATAGGTGGACGTTGTGGTTTTGGTGTGTTTATGAGTATGGACATAATGGTGACGCATTTGGCTGTATTCGAGTACCTTGAGAAAGAGGTTGTGTTTCGATGACCTGATTTCCCCGAGATGCTGTTTCGTGGTGATGGTCGAGCGGATGATGGAGGCGCGTTATGTTGCTTGCTTAGCCCATGTTGTGGATACTATGAGTGCTATACCTGACGTTGGTGACATTGAAGTGGTTCCCGAGTTTCTAGGTGTATTCCGGAGGAGTTACCAGGTGTTCCTCCAGTTCGGGAGACTGACTACACTATCGAGCTTGTACCAGGCGCTGGACTCATTTTACCGACGTCTAGTCGTTCGGAGCCAGCGGAGCTGATGGAGCTACAGTTTCGACTCCAGAAGTTGCTGGAGGAGGTTTCAGGAGACTTCGTGCGACCCCGCATATTTGCGTGGTGTGCTTTTGCATTGTGTGTACGGACGTTGGGTGGTTCGACGAGATGGTGCATTGACTACCGAAGCTCGATTTACTTCAGAGGAGAGCGAGTATCCTCCGCTTCAGATTGACGATTGGTTTGATCAGCTCAAGGGAGCTTCAGTCTTTTTGAGGATTGATTTCGGATCCGGATACCATCAGTGGAGGTTTGATGAGGCAGATGTGGCTATGTTGGCTTTCGGATCTTGGTGCGGACTTCATGAGTTCTTGGTCACGCTGTTGGGTTGACCGATGCTCCGTAAATCGTGTGGACTTGGTGGACCAGGTGTTCAGACGGTTTCTGGACGAGTTGCGGTCATGTTCGTTGGTGACATCCTGATGTACTCAATGAGTGTGGACCAGTACCTAATGCAATTGCGAGCGATTTTGCGGACTTCGCGAGGTGATCAGTTATTTGCGAAGTTCGGCCAGTGTGAGTTTTGGCCGATTAACGTGAAGATGTTGGGCTGTGTGATGCTAGCCGAGGGAGTCGGGGTGGATCCTGACCAGTTAGAGGCCGTGTCGATTTGGGGATTGCCCTACTATTGTACCAGAGATCGGGAGTCTCTTGGGTTTGGCTGGCTATCACTGACGGCTTGTGCGGGATATTTCTGGATTGCCACTCTACTTCCCGGACTGACGAAGAAGGCGCCAAGTTCGAGTGGTTCGATGCATGCGAGGAGAGTTGCTTACTCTTGCAGAATGGTTGATTGTTGTTTCGGTTTTGACCTTACCTGACGATCACGATGAGTTCGTGGGTTATGGCGATGCATCGAGGTTTAGATTTGGTTATGCTTTGATGCTGTGTAGCAGAGCGGTGGCTCATGATTCCAGGCAGTGGAACTTTGTGTGTAGCTACATATCCTATGTATGATTTGGGTGTAGCTGTCTTTGTGTTAGCATCAGAGAGTTCGAGACTCTACTGCTATGGCATGCAGCGTGGTGTAGGATGTACACTGACCACTGAGTTTCATCCACTTGCATTTTCAGCCAGATTTGGGTTTGAGGCGGTGTAGATGGAGGGAGTCGATTATTGATTATAGCTGCACATTTGAACTTGTTCGAGGAAGGCTAGTGGTTGTACTTTGACCATCCGTTTGGGATGATGTTGTTGTTGTGATGTATTCAGTCGAGAGTTAGGAGTTTCAGTATTGCATGTGGGTATGTGTGGCTCGAGTTTCCGTGTTAGCCGAGTTATGGGCTACGAGAGCTGAGTTTGAGTATGATGGTGTTGAGGCTCGTGGTTTTGCGCGCATTTGACGCTAATGGTACAGAGATGTGTCTGATATTTCGAGTTACTACTCGTGACACAACTTGAAGAACGATATAGCAGCTTGTGCGAGCGCAGCTTGTGTGTGCTGATGCCACATTCGTCGACTGGCGATGGCTAGGAGGCAGAAACTTGCCGAGATGTGTTAGCCATTTGAGATTTCCGGTTAGACGTGACGGTTGCTGCTGTGATTGTGTGTGTATGTGTACACTTTGGTTGTGATACCAGTTGCCGGGCCTTTGTGGATCATTTGACGAACTCAGTACAGTTCCTTGTACTTTCGGAGATGATTCCAGTGGTTGGCTGGTATAGCTGTGTTGGATGGAGGTTGTCCATCTACGTGGTGTACCTGTGTCCCAGTTCGCCGATCGAGGTGATCAGCTACGACTAAGTGTTGGTGAGCTTTGCAGCGAGCATTGGAGACCAAATTACGAGCTAGTACTGGTCCTTGTCCTCGGATTGACAAGCGATCTTTGAGGACTATTCAGGCCTTGGAGGGCATGCTGTGGACCTTGGTATTACCGTTCCGAAGGATTCGGAACCAGCAGTTTCAGCGGTTCGAGATTGCATGCAGTACCAGTTTGTGGACCACTATAGTTTTGAGATTATTTGATGTTGATTTGAGATGTGGTGCTGTACTCCATTGTGTTGGAGTGAGTTTGGTTTGAGTTTGAGTTAATGTAGATTCTGATTTTGTGGAATGTGCTACCACAGATTGTCAGATTAGCGGTATGGGTTGATTACTGCCCGATTTCGATATTTGAGTTATGTTGATGTGTGCAGTTTGAGTTGAGATTTGCTATGTTGTTTTGATCCATATGTGGTCATAGGCAAGTTTGTGTTATGCCGTGTGGTTCGGCATCGCCTATAGTATTGGCTTTTGGTGTGTGAGTTGTGTTGTCTTCCGTGTGGCGGAACTGTATTTCAGGGTTGTTACATGTTGTATACCCTACCTGTTCCTTAGGCGGGAACACTTGGCTATTATGTGGAGCCAGTCCAGATTTGTGATTTGAGAGTACAGAAATTCCAGCACAGAGCTATCTCCTATTGTGGAGTCAGTTGCCGGAGTTGTTCAGTTGATGTAGCCACTAGGCAGTTGAACAGTATGCAGAGGCAGTGCTCCTACCTTGTACCTACCTTGTAGTTGGCAGACTCGGAAATTTCGAGGTCGAAATTTTTTTTAAGGGGGGTGGATTTGTGACGACCCGGACCAGAATCAGAAGTATAATCAGCTCAATTCGCGAGTTAGCGTATCGACGTGGATTTCCGATAATGGATTTACTCGCCAGGGTTCTGTTAACGACTAAATTATTGGCCAAGAATTGGAGCTGGGTCTCTTCTCAAGAGTCGTTCTTTATGTGATTACGAGTTCGTGGGCGGTTCCGGATCGTTATTTGGACGACCGAAGAATTAGTTATGAATATTTGAAGTCCAGATTTAAGTGATGGGCTACTTAACGACTAAATTATCGGACGGGAATTTGGTTTCGGCTTCTTCACGGAATTTGTTCAGAATTTAATTTCGAGTTCGTGGGAACTTCCGGAGCATGATTTGGAGTTACGAGGAATTAATTGCGAATTTTGCCGTTTATTGATTGTTTGGTTAATTTAATTGTGTGTTGGTTCGAAGGGTTGACTTTTTATCCATTTGGCCGATGTGTTTGACTTCGGGTGATTATTGAAGATTATGTTGAGACGAGTTTGTGGCCGCGAAAATTATTGGAATTGGAGTTACGACGCGAGAGTTATGGAGATTTGAAGTTTGTCGTAATTAATTTGGAAAGTTTCCATATTTGGAAGTATATAAATAGAAGGTTTCCATTTTGGGAAGGTTGAACTATTCATGGTTGGCGTTGACTTGGTCAACGCGGGGAGAGAGAGTAAATGCGACGGTGGCGACTTGCTCACGGCTCGCCGGCGGCGTGGGGATTCCGGCCACCCCACGGCTTGCCTCCGGTCTTGTTCTCTTCGTCTCGAGGTCACGAGTCTAGCCCCGGTCTTGTTTTCCGGCATGGTGCACGGTGGAGAGAGAAATAGTGAGCCAAAGTTTGTGAAATTTTGGGTTAATGGTGGTTTTCGATTCGGGCAGAGTTGAACTTCAAGAGATACTGGGTTTTGTAGCCCTCTTCAAGGTGATTCTAACCATATAAACATTGTGTTCTAATTTGATTTGTGGATTGAGAATTTTGGTATTGAAATTTGTGAACCAATTCGGTTTTGCTTGAAATTGACCATGTTAGAATGAGAATTGGACTTTGGTGCAGTTGACAAAGTTGCTCAGTGGGTGATTTTGAGTGGAATAGGGGTGGCTCCGCTGTGAAACTCTCCGGTCAACAGTGGCGCCGCCGTGGACGGCGGTCAACGGCGGTGGTCAACGGTCAGAGTTGACTTTTTAACTTTCGGCAAGTCGCATGTCATTTGACTCGAAATCGCGCCCCGATCGCAGTGGGGAGGTTCGTTTTTCGAGTTGAGCGTCCGAACGTAAAGCGAGGGGTTCGTGATCGTTGTTTTGGCGATGGACTTTCCGCCGGATCACGGGTTAACGCGATACGCGTTACGCTAGTCTGTGAGTGGACATTTCTTTTCACGGATTATCTTGCGAGTCTTTTATGTGATTTATGAACTTGAGCATGCAGCATGATTATGGTTTTACGAGCATGAGATTTCATACGAGATTGTGTTTATTACGAGCATGTGTTATACGATTATACTTATACGGATATACGTATACGAGTATACATACACTTATATGTTGTTTCATGCATTTGCATCGAAATGTTTATGATTTGGTTTACACAGAGTACAGTCGTGGTTACGTTGTTGTATCGATACACTCACCTCTCGGCTGATCCCCGATGGTAGGCATATGTCAGGGGAGGCTGTGACTCCTGACCCGAGGTCTTTACCGGGGGGAGGCAGACCTTTGACCTGAGGCCATTTCCGGCTAGAATCACGTGTGGGTCTGGGATCCCGTGATTCTGACTGTACTAGCACGGTGTGTGTCCATGAGTGACCCCGTGGGATTTATACTTGCATGCTCAGTACACTGGAGGAGTATGAGTTTTACCTCGTGTACTATGTTGTTTTTATTTATCTGGACTCGCATATGTTTTTATAACATATATATATCAACTGGTGAAAGACATTTATTTTCGTCCACTCACTCTAACGTGTTTATTGTCTTTCACCTGGGCTTTTCGGTTTCCGTGCCCAGTTTGCAGTTCAGGCTCTGGTGTCGCACGTCGTGGTCGGAGGCATAGTGCTCGAGCTACTTTGTTTCATCCAGTAGGTTTATTGTTCTACCTACTGTGGTATGTGTATACGATTATGTATTAGATGTCGCTCTGAGCTTCCTATTGAATACGTTATACGATTTTACACTGGATTTCGGTAAAGTGTATATATATTTACTACTTTACTTTACTGTTGATAAATTGAGAAATCCGGATGGGATTGGTGCCCACGGTTTGCTTTTTGTGGCATAGGATGAAGTGTATTTTCCGCGTGCAGGTAATGATAATTCCACGCTAGTAACGAAACTCTGCCCAAATTTCGAAATTTTTTTTGTTGGTTCGTGTTTTCGAAGGGGTTTGATTCCGATTTAGGAAGCTAAATCGGGGTTGGGTCCTTTCAGGAGATTAATAACGACGCAATTCGGAGGAATTTCGGCGATTTTGCGATTTTTGCGATTTCGGACCACCGAAAATGGGCCGAATTCTCAACTCTTGTTTCGGCCCATTATTAAGCCCAAACACAATCAATTCGGCATGGAAGACTTTTGGTGAAGAGGAAAAGTCTTGTTTTGCAACCTTTGAAGAAGAAAAGTCAACAATATCAAGCTTTGTGACTCATTATGGTGACTCTTGCTTAGGGTTCACAAATGATGATCACAAATGGTGACTTGCCATGGTGACTCTTGCTTAGGGTTCACAAATGATGATCACAAATGGTGACTAAGGGGATGACTTTTATGGTGACTCTTGCTTGCATTAAATGGAGGGAGGCAAGGTGGAAGAGAGAAGGCAAGCATTCCTTGCCTATAAATACCAAGGAGGCTGAACATAATTAATCCATCTCTCATTTACTAGCCAAAGCTCTACACAAATACTCCTCCACCATAAACACTTGAAGGTTCACACACAAAGCCGAAGCATCCATCTCTTGCAAAGCCGAAGCATTCTCCATCCAAAGCCGAAGCATCCTCCATCAATCCTTCACAATACGCTAAGTCCCTTGTGAAGGAAAGCCATCTCCACGAAGATCATCAAGCATTCAAGACAAAAAGTGTAACCATGATCTTCACTTTCATAGCTTTTGCTTTGTATTTGAATCTTTTGATGTATTGGAATACTTTTATGTATCAAATGAAGAACAAGTTTAGATTTGTGTTATATGTTCTTAAACCGATTTGTGAATTGCATGTGTTTATGATTTCTAGCCTTTTATGCATGTTTGATACAATCTTAAAGCTTCGAAAGCATGTGGTAGAAAATACGCTAAGTCACTCTCTTTCGCATGTTTCGATGATCGTATGTTGTTTAGGATGTTTATACGCTAAGTTGCATTCCTACTCAATTATCAAGCATGTATATTTAGTTGGAAGTTATGAATTTCGTAACTTACAAAAGGTTTGATGCATGAAATAGGGTAAGGTTAATAATATGAGATGATCAATTGTAATTAATAGCTTAGCTTCTTATTTTTAGCAAGCATAATTAGACTTGAAGTTTCTTGATTGTTAAAACTTGTCTATGAGTAAAACATGTTAGATGCCTAAGAGTTTTAGTTGTGTTTGCATGTTTTTGTACTTTAATTTTGTAGATTAAACAACCAACTTCCAATCCCCCCAAACATTTAAATTTACGCTTATTAACGAAACCATGCATGTGCCCTTAATTCCCCGGATAAAGAACGATCCCTACTCGCCAATATTATAATGACAAAAGAAGGGTTTTAAATTGCAATGCGCGTAATCGGTGTTTTTAGGGTCTACTTTGTGTTAACGTTAAATGCATGTTTTGCGCGTATCACTTGCCTATATAAGAGAGGAGGCAGCCATAAAATAGATCATCTCTCATTTTTACAAGCCAAAGCTCTACACAAATACTCTTCCACCATAAACACTTCAAGGATCACTTGCAAGGCCGAAGCATTCATCCTCCATCCAAGCCGAAGCAATCATCCTCCATCCTTCACAATACGCTAAGTCTCTTGTGAAGGAAAGCCATCTCCACCGTAGATCATCAAGCATTCAAGACAAAAAGTGTAACCATGATCTTCACTTTCATAGCTTTTGCTTTGTATTTGAATCTTTTGATGTATTGGAATACTTTTATGTATTTAATAAAGAACAAGTTTAGATTTGTGTTATATGTTCTTAAACCGATTTGTAAATTGCATGTGTTTATGATTTCTAGCTTTTTATGCATGTTTGATACAATCTTAAAGCTTCGAAAGCATGTGGTAGAAAATACGCTAAGTCACTCTCTTTCGCATGTTTCGATGATCGTATGTTGTTTAGGATGTTTATACGCTAAGTTGCATTCCTACTCAATTATCAAGCATGTATATTTAGTTGGAAGTTATGAATTTCGTAACTTACAAAAGGTTTGATGCATGAAAAAGGGTAAGGTTAATGAGATGAGATGATCACTTGTAATTAGTAGTGTAACTTCTTATTTTTAGTAAGCATGATTAGACTTTGAAGTTTCTTGATTGTTAAAACTTGTCTATGAGTAAAACATGTTAGATGCCTAAGAGTTTTAGTTGTGTTTGCATGTTTTTGCACTTTAATTTAGTAGGACATTTAATCAACCCAATTTCCAATCCCCCCCGAACATTTAAATTTCCGCTTATTAAACGAAACCATGCATGCGCCCTTAATTCCCCGGATAAAGAACGATCCCTACTCGCCAATATTATAATGACAAAAGAAGGGTTTAAATTGCAATGCGCGTAATCTGTGTTTTTAGGGTCTACTTTGTGTTAACGTTAAATGCATGTTTTGCGCGTATCAATCGGTGAGAATGAGGCTGTTGAAATTGAGGAAACTTTTCCAGATGAAAAACTCTTCGGAATTGAGGTAACTGTTCCGGAAACTCCATGGTATGCAGATATCGTAAATTACTTAGTTACCGGTGAGTTTCCGTTTACCATGCATAAATTTCAACGTGACAAACTTAAGCATAATGCTAGAACCTTTATCTGGGATGAGCCTTATTTATGGAAACAATGCTCCGATTTAGTAATTAGGAGATGTATCCCGGATAGTGAATTTAAGCCTATTCTAGACTTTTGTCACAATGAAGCATGTGGGGGACATTTTGGTTCAAGGAGGACAGCCCTTAAGATTTTAGATTGCGGTTTCTTTTGGCCTAGTTTATTTCGCGATGCTCATGCATATTGTGCTGCATGTGATAAGTGCCAGAGATTCGGTAATTTAGGGCCTAGAGATCAAATGCCACAACACTACATATTTAATGTCGAAATTTTTGATGTGTGGGGTATTGATTTTATGGGACAATTTCCTCCCTCCAATGGTTTTACTTATATCTTACTCGCAGTAGATTATGTTTCTAAATGGGTGGAGGCAAAGGCCACCCGTACTAATGATTCGCGAGTTGTTGCAGATTTCCTACGAACTAACATTTTCAGTAGATTTGGAATGCCACGCGTTCTAATTAGCGATGGAGGAAGTCACTTTTGCAACCGCACGGTGGAAGCACTGATGAGGAAGTATGGCGTAAAACACAAGGTTTCCACACCATACCACCCTCAAACAAATGGAATGGCTGAAGTTTCCAACCGTGAGATCAAGAAGATTTTGGAGCGAACCGTCCGCCCAAACCGGAAAGATTGGAGTCAATGCTTAGATGATGCATTATGGGCTTACAGGACTGCCTACAAGACCCCCATTGGTATGTCACCTTTCCGATTAATTTATGGGAAGACGTGCCATCTTCCGGTTGAATTGGAGCACAAGGCATGGTGGGCCGTGAAGAAATTCAACATCGATCGAGATGCAGCAGGTTTGCATCGGAAGCTACAACTTTGTGAACTAGAAGAAATCAGAAATGATGCTTTCGACAATGCGTGGATTTACAAAGAGAAGACGAAAAAGATCCATGATCAGATGATTCGCGGGAAGAGTTTTGAAGTTGGGCAGAAAGTATTGCTTTTCAATTCAAGACTTAAGCTCTTTCCGGGAAAGCTTCGCTCTCGATGGATGGGGCTATTCATAGTTTCTCAAGTTCTGCCTCATGGAGCAGTTCTCATTAGATCTATCGACAAAGGCAGTGAGTTCAAAGTAAATGGCCATCGCTTGAAGCCCTATTTTGAGGCATTTGCGGAGCATACCGTGGAGGAGATGCAACTCCAAGAACCGGCCATTTCAAAAACAAAATGATGCATCACGTCCAAAGCTAACGACGTAAAATGAGCGCTCATTAGGAGGGAACCCAATAGGGAGACAACAGATTTGTTTTCTTCTCCCCTTTTAATTAATTTAATGGTTTTTTGCGTATTAGAATTAAAATTTTCGTAGACCCTATACTCCATTTTTAAATTCTATACTTCTACTTTAGTACATTGAGGGCAATGTAGAGTTTAAGTGTGGGGGAAGGGTTTACAATTTAATTGTGTCTAAATTAGTGTTTTTTCAGAGTCTTTAGGACGCCCTTAACTAGTCGATGATGAAATTAGATCAACACGAACACATATGGCGTATGAATCACATGCATCGAATTCTTGTGCTAATTGAGATATTCTATATGTTTTTAACATGTAGTAGATATGAATTGCAAAACATGGTACAGAAATCGCATGCTTGAATAAGTTTTTAATCATATGAACCCTATGTGAGCTTTTGAGCTATCTGTTCTTTATTCGAGTGAATGTACATCCATTTCGTAGCTACTAGCTTATATATGCCTCATTTGATTGCTTGCCATAGATTTTAATGAATTAGAGAATGCTAGAACTTACTCATGTCAATTTGCAAAGCTTTTAAGTTGATACATACTTTGATTTCGGAAATGATTAAAGGCATTTAGGATTTTCCACCACATTGCCATATATCCATGTATCCCATTTGTACGCACAAGTTGCGACACCCCTAGATAAACCAATTGAGCCCACGTTAAGCTTTTCTTTCATCACCATATATACCTAAACACTTACCCTAGTATAGAATATCCTTACCCTTGTTCCGGAAACTTGGTGAGAATTTTTCGAAACTAGCACATAAGATTATGGTTTGGTAGGAAAGATTAAAAGAGTTAATGTGAGTAAGGGGAAAGACTTGTCCAAATAGCTAAAAAAGTATGGGATTGCCAAAAAGAAAAGAAAAAAAAATTATATTTGAGAGAATGAAAAGAAAAAAAAATTATTATTATCTCTCATGGCAATATGTTGTGTTCTAAGTATAAACCCTTTGGATTAACGTCCCCCTTATTTTGCGGATTTGGAGATTACGACAAATTGAAGGCCCAAAAATAAAACAAATATGGCCTTTGTCCTGTCCGAAAAGCTCAAAGGGTAGTTTAAATTGAAGTATACATGGTAACATTCGAGTGGAGATGGAGGACGAATTTGGTGCTAGACTAAGTCGTTGGAACGTTTTTATCACCACATATCTAAATTTCGAATGCCTTAGCCTTAACCCCATTACAACCTCACTAAAAGTCCTTTATGATCCTTAAAATGAGTAGCTTTCAATTAGTAGAGTAAGTTGCATGAGTAAGCTTATGGTTTTGGTTCATTTGTGCAAGTAATTAACTCCATTCATGAGGTTTTCGTTTAAATTTATATACACTTTAAGTGAACCCTTATCATGAGTGAAAAATATGATGAGTGCATCTTTGTGAGTTGATTAAACCTTTATTCAAAGCATGCACAGCTATAACATAACCATTGTTTTCTCTATGTCTTACTTGTTCATTACATAATTATATCGCAATTATCTCTTGAATTCGTTGAGCATCCAAGTTGAAAATCATGTGAGACATCGCCATATACTTATGAAAATTCTGAGACAAATTTTAGCTAAGGGCTTAGTTATGTTCTTTGATTTAAATTTGTAGAAGAGTCTTAGTCTAACTTAGTGTTTGTGATACGCGCAAAACATGCATTCACATTAACTTAAAAACACAGATTACGCGCATTGCAATTTAAACCCTTCTTTTGTCATTTGTAATATTGGCGAATAGGGATCGTTCTTTATCCGGGGAATTAAGGGCGCATGCATGGTTTCGTTAATAAGCGGAAATGTAAATGTTTGGGGGGATTGGAAGTTGGTTGTTTAATGTACGAAATTAAAGTACAAAAACATGCAAACACAACTAAAACTCTTAGGCATCTAACATGTTTTACTCATAGACAAGTTTCAGCAATCAAGAAACTTAAAGTTTAATTATGCTTGCTAAAAATAAGAAGTTACACTACTAATTACATGTGATCATCTCATCTTATTAGCCTACCCTTTTCATGCATCAAACCTTTTTGTAAGTTACGAAATTCATAACTTCTAACTAAATATACATGCTTAATAATTGAGTAGGAATGCAACTTAGCGTATAAACATCCTAAACAACATACGATCATCGAAACATGCGAAAGAGAGGGACTTAGCGTATTTTCTAACACATGCTTACGAAGCTTTAAGATTGTATCAAACATGCATAAAAGGCTAGAAATCATAAACACATGCAACTTATGAATCGGTTTAAACACATAAAACACAAATCTAAACTTGTTCTTCATTTGATACATAAATGTATTCCAATACATCAAAAGGTTCAAATACAAAGCAAAAGAAATGAAAGTGAAGATCATGGTTACACTTTTTGTCTTGAATGCTTGATGATCTACGGTGGAGATGGATTTCCTTCACAAGGGACTTAGCGTATTGTGTTGGATGGAGGAGGATTGCTTCGGCTTGGATGGAGAAGATGTGCTTCGGCTTTGCTTGAGAATCCTTGAAGTGTTTATGGTGGAGGAGTATTTGTGTAGAGTTTTTGCTTGTAAAATGAGAGATGCATAATATATGGCCAGCCTCCTCTCTTATATATAGGCAAGGGATGTTGCCTTCTCTCTTCCACCTTGCCTCCCTCCATTTAATGCAAGTAATGATCAATATGGCAAGTCACTCCCTTAGTCACCTTTTGTGATCATCATTTGTGAACCCTAAGCAAGAGTCACCATGCAAGTCACCATTTATAAACCCTAAGCAAGAGTCACCATGGCAAGTCACATGGCAAGTCATCTTTTGTGATGATCACAAAGCTTAGTCACTAAAATGAGTCACAAAGCTTGATATTGTTGACTTTTCAACTTCACCAAAAGGCTTCCATGCCAAAATGAATGGGTTTGGGCTTGATAATGGGCCGAAACAAGATTTGAGAAATCGGCCCATAATTTGCTTTTTGGGCCGGCCCATTTTCGGAGGTCCAAAATCGCAAAAATCGCAAAATCGCCGAAATTCCTCCAAATTGCGCCGTTATTAATCTCCACCGTAAATATCTTCAAAATAACAAATTAAATAAGGAAAACATAAAAACTAAGATAATAACATAGCTAAACGTAAAGGGAAATGCGTTAAGAAACGAGCATAAAATGCGTATATCAAATTCCCCCACACTTAGACTTTGCTAGTCCCTTAGCAAACACTAAGTTAAACTAAGACTCCCTAAGAATTTAAAACAACTGAAAGAACATAACTAAGCCCTTAGCTAAAATTTGTCTCAGAATTTGCATAAGTATATGGTGATGGCTCACATGAATTTCAACTTGTATGCTCAATGAATTCAAGAGATAATTGCGATATAATTATGTAATGAACAAGTAAGACATAGAAAAAAAAACAATGGTTATGTTATAGCTGTGCATGCTTTGAATAAAGGTTTAATCAACTCACAAGGATGCACTCATCATATTTTTCACTCATGAAAAAGGGTTCACTTAAAGTGTATATAAATTTAAACGAAAACCTCATGAATGGAGTTAATTACTTGCACAAATGAACCAAAACCATAAGCTTACTCATGCAACTTACTCTACTAATTGAAAGCTACTCATTTTAAGGATCATAAAGGACTTTTAGTGAGGTTGTAATGGGGTTAAGGCTAAGGCATTCGAAATTTAGATATGTGGTGATAAAAACGTTCCAACGACTTAGTCTAGCACCATATTCGTCCTCCATCTCCACTCGAATGTTACCATGTATACTTCAATTTAAACTACCCTTTGAGCTTTTCGGACAGGGCAAAGGCCATATTTGTTCTATTTTTGGGCCTTCAATTTGTCGTAATGTCCAAATCCGCAAATAAGGGGGACGTTAATCCAATTGGTTTCTACTTTAGAACACAACATATTGCCATGAGAGATAATAATAATATTTTTTTCTTTTCATTCTCTCAAATATAAATTTTTTTCTTTTCTTTTTGGCAATCTCATACTTTTTTAGCTATTTGGACAAGTCTTTCCCCTTACTCACATTAACTCTTTTAATCTTTCCTACCAAACCATAATTTTATGTGCTAGTTTCGAAAAATTCTCACCAAGTTTCCGGAACAAGGGTAAGGATATTCTATACTAGGGTAAGTGTTTAGGTATATATGGTGATGAAAGAAAAGCTTAACGTGGGCTCAATTGGTTTATCTAGGGGTGTCGCAACTTGTGCGTACAAATGGGATACATGGATATATGGCAATGTGGTGGAAAATCCTAAATGCCTTTAATCATTTCCGAAATCAAAGTATGTATCAACTTAAAAGCTTTGCAAATTGACATGAGTAAGTTCTAGCATTCTCTAATTCATTAAAATCTATGGCAAGCAATCAAATGAGGCATATATAAGCTAGTAGCTACGAAATGGATGTACATTCACTCGAATAAAGAACAGATAGCTCAAAAGCTCACATAGGGTTCATATGATTAAAAACTTATTCAAGCATGCGATTTCTGTACCATGTTTTGCAATTCATATCTACTACATGTTAAAAACATATAGAATATCTCAATTAGCACAAGAATTCGATGCATGTGATTCATACGCCATATGTGTTCGTGTTGATCTAATTTCATCATCGACTAGTTAAGGGCGTCCTAAAGACTCTGAAAAACACTAATTTAGACACAATTAAATTGTAAACCTTTCCCCCACACTTAAACTCTACATTGCCCTCAATGTACTAAAGTAAAAGTATAGAATTAAACATGGAGTATAGGATCTACGAAAAATTCTAATGTAATACGCAAAAACCATTAAATTAATTAAAAGGGGAGAAGAAAACAAATCTGTTGTCTCCCTATTGGGTTGCCTCCCAATGAGCGCTCGTTTTACGTCGTTAGCTTTGGACGTGATGCATCATTTTGTTTTTGAAATGGCCAGTTCTTGGAGTTGCATCTCCTCCACGGTGTGCTCCGCAAATGCCTCAAAATAGGGCTTCAAGCGATGGCCATTTACTTTGAACTCACTACCTTTGTCGATAGATCGAATGAGATGAAAGGACCCAACCCCGATTTAGCTCCCTAAATCGGAATCAAACCCCTTCGAAAACACGAACCAACAAAAATTTTTAGAAATTTGGGCAGAGTTTCGTTACTAGCGTGGAATTACCATTACCTGCACGCGGAAGATACACTTCATCCTATGCCACAAAAAGCAAACCGTGGGCACCAATCCCATCCGGATTTCTCAATATCTCAACAGTAAAGTAAACAATACATATAATAGTACTTTACTGAAATCCGGGTTTAAAATCGTATAACATATTCATCAGAGAACTCAGAGCGACCTCTAATACATAACCATATAAGTATACCACAGTAGGTAGAACAATAAACCTACTGGAAGAAATAAGACCGCTCGAGTACTATGCCTCCGTCCACGACGTGCGACTCCAGAGTCTGAACTGCAAACTTGGCACGGAAACCGAAAAGCCCAGGTGAAAGACAATAAACACGTTAGAGTGAGTGGACGAAAATAAATGTCTTTCACCAGCTATATATATATGTTTAAAACAACATATGCGAGTCCAGGTAAATAAAATAACAAGTACACGAGGTAAAACTCATACTCCTCCAGTGTACTGAGCATGCAAGTAAAATCCCACGGGGTCACTCATGGACTCCTCCGTGCTAGTACAGTCTGAACCACGGAGTCTCTCTGACTTCCACGTGATTCTAAGCCAGAAATGGCCTCGGTTCCGGGGAATACGCCCCTCACCGGTCTGGTTGGGGAATCGCCCCTCCAGGCGGCCCTCCGTCGGGGATCAGCCGACGAGGCAAGGTGTATCGATACAACAACGTAACTGAGACTGTACTCTGTGTAAACCAAATCATAAACAGTTCGATGCAAATGCATGAAATAACATATAAGTGTATGTATATTCGTATACGTATATCCGTATAATCGTAAACACATGCTCATATTAAATATAATTTCGTATGAAATCTCATGCCCGTAAATCATCATCATGCTGCATGCTCAAGTTTATAAAATCATATAAAAGACTCGCAAACAATCCGTGAAAAGAAATTGTCCACTCACAGACTGGCGTAACGCGTATCGCGTTAACCCGTGATCCGGCGGAATGCCTCTCGCCAAACGAACGATCACGAACCCTTGAATAATCACAACGTCCAATATTCAAAGTCATAATCCGACAATTCGAATCAAACCACGAGAAACCACAGTTCTCGGAAATACACAATTCGAATACGACGAATCGTCGAAAATCCATATATACCACTTCAATACCTCGCTTTACGTTCGGACGCTCAACTCGAAAAACGAACCTCCCCACTGCGATCGGAGCGCGATTTCGAGTCAAATGACATGCAACTTGCCGAAAGTCCAAAAAGTCAAACTTTGACCGTTGACCGCCGTTGACCGCCGCCCACGGCGGCGCCGCTGTTGACCGGAGAGTTTCACGGCGGAGCCACCCCTATTCCACTCCAAATCACCCACTGAGCAACTTCCATAACTGCACCGAAGTCCAATTCCCACTCTAACTAGGTCAATTTCATGCAAAACCGAATTGGTTCACAAATTTCAATCTCAAAATTCTCAATCCAAAAATCGAATTAGAACACCATGTTTATATGGTTAGAATCACAATGAAGAGAGCTACAAAACCCAGTACCTCATGAAGTTCAATTCGGCCGAAATCATAAACCACCATTAACACCAAAATTTCCAAACTTTAACCGGTAAAAACTCCTCTTTCCGGCGAGCTAGGCCGTGCATGGTGGCCGGGAACGAGACGAGGGAGGTGAGGCGAAGAGATTGGGACCAACCCCGTCGCCTGGGGTGGCCGGAATCACCTCGTCGGAATTGAGCACGTCGGCCACCGTCGAACACCACCTTCTCTCCACCGAGTTGACCAAGTCAACTCGGTCAAACACATTTATTCCTGTTTTGACTTTCCCAAAGGAGCAAGTCCACTATTTATACTTTCCCAAAAAGGAAACCCATAATTATCCATTTCGGTAAACTTCAAACGCGCGTAACTTTCTCGTCGTGATTCCGATTCCGATAATTCTCGCGGCCACAAACTCGTCTCGACATATTCTTCAATAATCACCCAAAGTCAAACACATCGGCCAAACGGATAAAAAGTCAACCCTTCAAACCAACACATATTAAATCGACTAATTATTCAACAAACAAAAATGTTCGCAACTTAAACTCCGTAACTCAAAATCATGCTCCGGAAGTTCCCACAAACTCGAAATTAAATTCTGAACAACTTCCGTGAAGAAGCCGAAACCAAATTCTCGTCCGGTAATTTAGTCGTTAAGTAACCCACCATTTAAATCAGAACTTCAAATATTCATAACTAATTCCTCGGTCGTCCAAATAACGATCCGGAACCGCCCACGAACTCGAAATCACACGTACAACGACTCTCAAGAAGAGACCCAGCTCCAATTCTCGGCCAACAATTAAGTCGTTAATAAGCTCGGCGATTCCAATAACCGTCGGACAACTGCGACTATGCAGTAACTCATCGATTAAGCTGATCATACTGCTGATTCTGGTCCGGGTCGTCACAAATCCACCCCCCTTAGAAAAATTTCGACCTCGAAATTTCCGAGTCTGCCGACTACAAGGTAGGAGCACTGCCTCTGCATACTGCTCAACTCACCAACGGCAATCTCAACTGAATAACTCTGATCACAAACTCCACAATAGGAGATAATTCCGTGCTGGAATCCTTGTACCCTCAAATCACAAATCTGAACTGGCTTACACAATCGCCAAGTGTTCCTACATAAGGAACAGATAGGGTACACAACACACATAAAAGCCAATATAGGCGATGCCGAATCATACGGCATAACACAAACTCGCCTACGACCCATACGGATCAAAACCACAAGGCAAACCACAACTCAGTCTACACACATCAACACAGCATAACCATCGAATTCAAGCAATTATTATCTCGTTACCGCGAACCTGACAGTCTGTGGTAACACATTCCACAAGATCAGAATCAAACATCAACTCAAATTCAAACCAAACTCACTCCAACACAATGAAGTACAACATCGTCCACAAACGACAACACGTAACAACAAAATCACAGTGATCCACAACTGGTACTGCAAGCAATCTTGAACAGCTGAAACTGCTGGTCCCGAATCCTCCGGAACTGCAATACCGAGGTCCACGATATGCCCTCCAAGGTCTGAATAGTCCTCAAAGATCGCTCGCCAATCCGAGGATAAGAACCGGTACTAACTCATAATCTGGTCCCCAATGCTCGCTGCAAAGCTCGCCAACACTCTGTCGTAGCTGACTACCTCGATCGGCGAACTGGGACACAGGTACACCACGTAGATGGACAACCTCCATCAAACACAGCCATGACTTCCTGCCACTGAAATCATCTCCGAATGCACAAGAAAATGTACTAAGTACGTCAGACGATCCACAATGGTCTGACAACTGGTATCACAAACCCAAGTGCATACAATCACACACACACAAGATCACAGCAACAATCGCCACGTCTAACTGGAAATCTCAAATGGCTGACACATCTCGGCAAATTTCTGCCTCCTAGCCATCGCTAGTCAACAAATGTGGCATCTGCACACACAACCTGCTACATTGCTCTTCATGTTGCATCACGAGTAATAAACTCGAAGTATCTGATACATTTCTGCATCACCGGCGCCAAATGCGCACGAAACCACGAGCCTCAACATCATCACACTCGAACTCATCTCCCGTAGCTCGTAACTCGGTTAACACGGAAACTCGAGCCACACACACATGAAACACTGAAGCTCCTGACTCTCGACTGAATGCATCAGTAACAACATCCCAGACGTATGATCAAAGTACAACCTCTAACCTTCCCCGAACAAACTCAAAGGTGCAGCCCTTATCGTGAGTCGACCCCATCCATCTACACTGCCTCAAGCCCAAATCTGGCCGAGAATGCAAGTGGATAAAACTCAAATGATCAGTGTACAACCTACACCGCGCTGCACGCCATAGCAGTATCGTCTCAAATTCTCTGATGCTAACACAAGGACAGCTACATCCTAATCACACACAGGATATGCAACTACACAAAGTTCCACCGCTTAGAACCAAGAGCCATCGCTCTGCTACACAGCGACAAAACACAACCAAATTCAAACCTCAATGCATCGCCATAACCCACGAACTCATCTCGATCGTCAGGTAAGGTCAAAACCGAAACAACGGTTAACCATCTGATACGAGCAAAACATGCTTTCACGATAACACAAAGTCGACCTAAAAACATCGATTACGCGCATTGCAATTTAAACCCTTCTTTTGTCATTTATAATATTGGCGAGTAGGGATCGTTCTTTATCCGGGGAATTAAGGGCGCATGCATGGTTTCGTTAATAAGCGGAAATGTAAATGTTTGGGGGGATTGGAAGTTGGTTGTTTAATCTACGAAATTAAAGTACATAACATGCAAACACAACTAAAACTCTTAGGCATCTAACATGTTTTACTCATAGACAAGTTTCAACAATCAAGAAACTTAAAGTCTAATTATGCTTGCTAAAAATAAGAAGTTACACTACTAATTACATGTGATCATCTCATCTTATTAGCCTACCCTTTTCATGCATCAAACCTTTTTGTAAGTTACGAAATTCATAACTTCTAACTAAATACACATGCTTAATAATTGAGTAGGAATGCAACTTAGCGTATAAACATCCTAAACAACATACGATCATCGAAACATGCGAAAGAGAGGGACTTAGCGTATTTTCTAACACATGCATTCGAAGCTTTAAGATTGTATCAAACATGCATAAAAGGCTAGAAATCATAAACACATGCATATTACAAATCTGTTTAAACACATAAAACACAAATCTAAACTTGTTCTTCATTTGATACACAAATCTAAACTTGTTATTCCAATACATCAAAAGATTCAAATACAAAGCTAAAGAAATGAAAGTGAAGATCATGGTTACACTTTTTGTCTTGAGTGCTTGATGAACTACGGTGGAGATGGCTTTCCTTCACAAGGGACTTAGCGTATTGTGAGGGATGGAGGATGATAGCTTCGGCTTGGAGGAGGAGATGGATGCTTCGGCTTTGTGTGAACCTTCAAGTGTTTAATGGTGGAGGAGTATTTGTGTAGAGCTTTGGCTTAGTAAAATGAGTGATGGATCTGTTTTATGGCTGCCTCCTCCCTTATATAGGCAAGGGATTCATGCCTTCTCTCTTCCACCTTGCCTCCTCCATTTAATGCATGCAATGATCATTAAGGCAAGTCACACACTTAGTCACACACTTAGTCACCATTGCCGAACCCTAAGCATGAATCACCTAGCTTGTCACCATGGCAAGTCATCTTTTCATTCAATGCAAAGCAAGAGTCACCTAGTGTAGTCACCATTTGGGAACCCTAAGCATGAATCACCATGTGTAGTCACCATTTGTGATTATTAGCTTGATAATGTTGACTTGCCCTTTCAAAACAAGACTTTTCCTCTTCACCAAAAGCCATCCTTGCCGAATTGATTGGGTTTGGGCTTGATAATGGGCCGAAACAAGAGTTGAGAATTCGGCCCACAATTTGCTTTGTGGCCCGGCCCATTTTCGGAGGTCCAAAATCGCAAAAATCGCAAAATCGCCGAAATTCCTCCGAATTGCGTCGATATTAATCTCCACCGTAATAAACTTCAAAATAACAATTTAAATAAGGAAAACATAAAACTAAGATAATAACATAGCTAAACGTAAAGGGAAATGCGTTAAGAAACGAGCATAAAATGCGTATATCAAATTCCCCCACACTTAGACTTTGCTAGTCCCTTAGCAAACACTAAGTTAAACTAAGACACTCTAAAAATTTAAAAGAAAGAACACAACTAAGCCCTTAGCTAAAATTTGTCTCAGAATTTTCATAAGTATATGGCGATGTCTCACATGATTTTCAACTTTGCATGCTCAACGAATTCAAGAGATAATTGCGATATAATTATGTAATGAACAAGTAAGACATAGAGAAAACAATGGTTATGTTATAGCTGTGCATGCTTTGAATAAAGGTTTAATCAACTCACAAGGATGCACTCATCATATTTTTCACTCATGAAAATGGTTCACTTAGAGTGTATATGAATTGAAATGAAAACCACATGAATAAAGTTTGATTGCTTGCACAAATGAACCAAAACCATAAGCTTACTCATGCAACTTACTCTACTAATTGAAAGCTACTCATTTTAAGGATCATAAAGGACTTTTAGTGAGGTTGTAATGGGGTTAAGGCTAAGGCATTCGAAATTTAGATATGTGGTGATAAAAACGTTCCAACGACTTAGTCTAGCACCATAATCAGTCCTCCATCTCCATTTGAATGTTACCATGTATATTTCAAGCTAATCTACCCTTTGAGCTTTTCGGACAGGACAAAGGCCATATTTTGTTCTATTTTTAGGCCTTCAATTTATCGTAAACTCCAAATCCGCAAATAAGGGGGACGTTAATCCAATTGGTTTCTATTTTAGAACACAACATATTGCCATGAGAGATAATAATTTTTTTCTTTTCATTCTCTCGAATATATTTTTTTTTCTTTTCTTTTTGGCAATCACATACTTTTTTTTTTAGCTATTTGGACAAGTCTTTCCCCTTACTCACATTAACTCTTCCAATCATTCCTACCGAACCACCATCTTATGTGCTAGTTTCGAAAAATTCTCACCAAGTTTCCGGAACAAAGGTAAGGATATTCTATACTAGGGTAAGTGTTTAGGTATATATGGTGATGAAAGAAAAGCTTAACGTGGGCTCAATTGGTTTATCTAGGGGTGTCGCAACTTGTGCGTACAATTGGGATACATGGATATATGGCAATGTGGTGGAAAATCCTAAATGCCTTTAATCATTTCCGAAATCAAAGTATGTATCAACTTAAAAGCTTTGCAAATTGACATGAGTAAGTTCTAGTATTCTCTAGTTCATTAAAATCTATGGCAAGCAGTCAAATGAGGCATATATAAAGCTATAAACTACGAAATGATATGGATTGATCAGATCACTCAAGGAATAAAGAACAGATAGCTCAAAAGCTCACATAGGGTTCATCTGATTAAAAACTTATTCAAGCATGCGATTTCTGTACCACGTTTTGCAATTTATATCTACTACATGTTAAAAACATAAAGAATATCTCAATTAGCACAAGAATTCGATGCATGTGATTCATACGCCATATGTGTCCGTATCGATCAAATTTCATCATTGACTAGTTAAGGGCGTCCTAAAGACTCTGAAAAACACTAATTTAGACATAATTAAATTATAAACCCTTCCCCCACACTTAAACTCTACATTGCCCTCAATGTACTAAAGTAGAAGTATAGAATTAAACATGGAGTATAGGATCTACGAAAATTCTAATTTAAAATGCAAAAGCCATTAAATTAATTAAAAGGGGAGAAGAAATCAAATCTGTTGTCTCCCTATTGGGTTGCCTCCCAATGAGCGCTCGTTTTACGTCGTTAGCTTTGGACGTGATGCATCATTTTGTTTTTGAAATGGCCGGTTCTTGGAGTTGCATCTCCTCCACGGTGTGCTCCGCAAATGCCTCAAAATAGGGCTTCAAGCGATGGCCATTTACTTTGAACTCACTACCTTTGTCGATAGATCGAATGAGAACTGCTCCATGAGGTAGAACTTGAGAAACTACGAATGGCCCCATCCATCGAGAGCGAAGCTTTCCCGGAAAGAGCTTAAGTCTTGAATTGAAAAGCAATACTTTCTGCCCCGGTTCAAAACTCTTCCCGCGAATCATCTGATCGTGGATCTTTTTCGTCTTCTCTTTGTAGATCCACGCATTGTCGAAAGCATCATTTCTGATTTCTTCAAGTTCACAAAGTTGAAGCTTCCGATGCAAGCCTGCGGCATCTCGATCGATGTTGAATTTCTTCACGGCCCACCATGCCTTGTGCTCTAGTTCAACCGGAAGATGGCACGCCTTCCCATAAATTAATCGGAAAGGGGACATACCGATGGGGGTCTTGTAGGCAGTCCTGTAAGCCCACAATGCATCGTCTAAGCATTGACTCCAATCTTTCCGGTTGGGGCGGACGGTTCGCTCCAAGATCTTCTTTATCTCACGGTTGGAAACTTCAGCCATTCCATTGGTTTGAGGGTGGTATGGTGTGGAAACCTTGTGTTTGACGCCATACTTCCTCATTAGTGCTTCCACCGTGCGGTTGCAAAAGTGACTTCCTCCATCGCTGATTAGAACGCGTGGCATTCCAAATCTACTGAAAATGTTAGTTCGTAGGAAATCTGCAACAACTCGCGAATCATTAGTACGGGTGGCCTTTGCCTCCACCCATTTAGAAACATAATCTACTGCGAGTAAGATGTAAGTAAAACCATTGGAGGGAGGAAATGGTCCCATAAAGTCAATACCCCACACATCAAAAATTTCAACATTAAATATGTAGTGTTGTGGCATTTGATCTTTAGGTCCTAAATTACCGAATCTTTGGCACTTATCACATGTAGCGCAATATGCATGAGCATCGCGAAATAAACTAGGCCAAAAGAAACCGCAATCTAAAATCTTAAGGGCTGTCCTCCTAGAACCAAAGTGTCCCCCACATGCTTCATTGTGACAAAAGTCTAAAATAGGCTTGAATTCACTATCCGGGATACATCTCCTAATTACTAAATCGGAGCATTGTTTCCACAAATAAGGCTCATCCCAGATAAATGTTCTAGCATTATGCTTAAGTTTGTCACGTTGAAATTTATGCATGGTAGACGGAAACTCACCGGTAACTAAATAATTAACGATATCGGCATACCAAGGAGTTTCCGAAGTAGTTACCTCAATTCCGAAGAGTTTTTCATCCGGAAAAGTTTCTTCAATCTCGACAGGCTCATGGTCACCTATCAAACGTGATAGGTGGTCAGCGACGACGTTTTCTACTCCCTTCTTATCCTTGATTTCGATGTTGAATTCTTGGAGTAGAAGTATCCATCTGATAAGTCGTGGTTTTGCGTCCTTCTTGAGCATTAGATACTTCAAAGCTGCATGGTCGGTAAACACAGTTACTTTAGTTTGAAGTAAATAAGATCGAAATTTATCTAAAGCAAAAACCACGGCAAGAAACTCCTTCTCGGTGGTAGTATAATTTCTTTGCGCTTCATCAAGCGTCCGAGAGGCGTAATAGATTACGCAAGGCTTCTTGTCCTTCCGCTGACCCAAGACGGCCCCTACGGCATAATCCGAGGCGTCGCACATGAGTTCAAATGGCAGAGACCAATCAGGGCTGCATAAAATAGGAGCGCTTGTGAGAAGCTCCTTCAACTTGTTGAAGGCAGCGTTGCATTCCTCGTCAAATACGAACGGGGTCTCCTTTTGCAGCAATTTACACAACGGGCGCGAGATGTGGGAAAAGTCTTTGATAAACCTACGATAAAATCCTGCGTGTCCAAGAAATGAACGAATCTCTCTAACCGAAGTTGGAGAGGGTAAGTGACGCACAAGATCTACTTTAGATTTATCAACTTCTAACCCTTTTTCCGAAATAATATGACCTAACACTATCCCTTGCGTAACCATGAAATGGCACTTCTCCCAATTAAGCACCAAGTTCGTTTCAACGCATCTTTGTAAAATTGTTTCTAAATTGTTTAAGCATGCATCAAAATCACTCCCAAATACACTAAAGTCGTCCATGAATACTTCAATAATTTTTTCAATGTACTCGGAGAAAATTGAGAGCATGCAACGTTGAAATGTACCTGGTGCGTTACACAGTCCAAATGGCATGCGGCGATAGGCAAACGTTCCGAACGGGCACGTGAACGTTGTCTTTTCTTGATCCTCCTCCGCAATGCTAATTTGGTTGTAGCCGGAGTATCCGTCGAGAAAACAATAAAATGCATGGCCGGCTAATCTTTCCAGCATTTGGTCGATGAATGGTAAGGGAAAATGATCCTTGCGGGTTGCAGCGTTTAGCTTCCGGTAATCAATGCACACTCGGTGTCCAGTGATCGTCCGTTGTGGCACAAGTTCATTTTCCAGATTCTCGACGACGGTTATTCCCGATTTCTTGGGTACTACCTGCACTGGGGAAACCCAACGGCTATCAGAAATAGGGTAAATAACTCCACAGTCCATGAGTTTAATTACCTCCTTTTTTACCACCTCCATCATCAGAGGGTGGAGCCGACGTTGTGCTTCCCGCGTAGGCTTGGTGCCTTCTTCAAGGAAAATCCTATGCACACAGGTTGCTGGATTTATTCCCTTGATGTCCGCGAGTGTCCAGCCTATTGCGGGTTTGTACCTCTTGAGCACACTCACGAGCTTCTCCTCCTGTTCCTTTTCTAGCGCGGACGAAATAATGACCGGTAAAGTTTCATTCTCGCCCAAGTATGCATACTTCAGATGGTCCGGTAGTAGCTTGAGTTCTAAAATGGGAGCTTCTACAATGGAAGGAACCATTTTATTAGTACCAAAAGTAATTGGTATAGGAGGAGAAAAGCTTACTTTCCGTGGTGCGGCATTTAGGGCCATGGCCATGTCTTGGATTCGAGGTTCAAGCTCTAGTAAGGCCTCGAGAAGGCCGTCATGTCCAAGTTGAATGGCCATGTCGAGTTCATCCTCGTTGATGGTGTCGAGGTAACCTTGTGCTAAGGTATCCACGGGATCGTATGTCGAAATGGCAGCTACGCTCGACATTGGAAACTTCATCCCGTCCAGGATGTTGAACTCGATTCTTTCTCCATCAATCTCCATGGAGAAAGTGCCTTGGAAAACATCAATCTTCGTCCTCGCAGTCCGCATGAAAGGTCGCCCAAGCAGTAGTGGCGTGGTGTTCAGTGGACTCTCTTCCATGTCAACTATGTAGAAGTCGGCTGGGAATATCAAGTTGTTGACTTGAACGAGAACGTCTTCTACGTATCCCCTTGGATACTTGTGTGTGCGATCGGCTAACTGGATGACAACACCATCTTGCTTGAGATCTCCAAGCTCCATCGATTCGAAAAGATAGTAAGGCATGACGTTGATGGAGGCTCCGAGATCAAGCATTACATCTTCGAAGCGGTTGTCACCGATTACACAGGGAACTGCAAAGCTCCCTGGGTCCTTCAGTTTTGGGGGTAGCCGACGCTGCAAAACCGCCGAAACGGTTGCGTTCACCTTCACAACCTCCTTCTCTCGAGTTTGCCTCCTCTGAGTGCATAATTCTTTCAGAAACTTGGCGTATATAGGCACTTGCTTTATGCACTCGATCAAGGGCAAATTCACTTGCACCTTTCGGAAGATGTCCAGGATATCTTCATATTGGGCATCCTTCTTCTTTGATTTTGCTAATCTGCTTGGGAAAGGTGCAACAGCAAACGGAGAATTAGTAATCACCGTATTTGAAGGAATAGGGCTTTTACCTTTGATTGGGGTAGGTTGTGGAGGTGATTGTGCCTTGGTGACATTAGGCGTCACCTTCTTTTTCTCGGCCTCTTGAATTGCCGGATCGATCTCATCTTCGTCTTCGTTGGTGATGTCCTCGATGGTGACTTCATCAAGATGAGATCGCTTGGTCTTTGGCTCTTCAAGTGTCTTCCCACTCCTTGTGACTATAGCATTCACGTTTCTTTGATTAGGAGTGGTTTGAGGTGGAAGCCGACCGGTTTCTTTGATTTGGCCCATGAAATCAACAAGTTGGCCAAGCTGCTTCTTCACTTCGGTGATGTCGCGGCCATGTGAGTCAAGTGTCTCCTTTGTCTTCGATTGTCCTTCGAGGAGAACTTGAGTTGAGGCCGAAAGTTGCGACAACATCTTGTCGTAATCCGGGTTGGTGAAGGATTGCGAAGACGAACCCTGCTGCATCGGTGGTCTTGGTTGAAATGGAGGGCGTTGGTAGCTTGGTTGAGGTGCTGGAGGGTTCAAAGTTCCCTCGTTGCTGCTCCATCTAAAACCCGGATGATCACGGTTGACATAGTTGTTATAATTGTTATACCGTTGTCCTCCCTGATATCCGCCGATGGCGTTAGCGTGCTCCGGCTCGCTTGCTTGTTCCGGCACTTGAGGGCACTGGTCGTTGTGGTGACCTTGTGTTTGACATATGCCGCAAACAGGCCGTTGAGTTGCCTTCGCTCTTGTCGTCTCGAGTTCTAACACCTTCTCTAGCATATGAGCTAGTTTGTCGTACTTCTCGTCCGCGTCGGTTGTTGAACTCGCCTCACCGACTGCTCGTCTGTTGGACATTCCGTATTGTGCATCATTATTCGCCCGATTCTCTAGAAGAGCTCTAGCTTCGGTTTCGGTTAAGTCCATGAATGCACCGGTGGCTGCTGCATCCAGCAATTCCCTATCGATCGGCTTGAGACCATCGTAAAAGTAATTCATGAGATTGGTCTCGGAGAATCCATGCGATGGGCAAGTGGCACATAAAACCTTGAATCGGTCGTAGTATTGGCCGAAGGTCTCGTCCGGTTTCTGTGTGATGCCAGTGATTTGCTTTCTCAAGACGGTGATCTTTGAGGCCGGGAAGTACTTCGCTAGGAACATATCCGCAAGTTGCTTCCATGAGGTAATATGGTTCGGCGGTAGTTCCATTAGCCAAGACTCGGCCCTGTCGACTAGGGTGAATGGAAATGCCTTCAGCTTGAAGAGCTCCGTATCAGCATCAGATGGCTTCATGCTGTTGCAAACAAATTGGAATTGTTTGAGATGCTTATTCGGATCTTCATTGGAAAGTCCATGAAAAATGGGTAGTCGGTGGAGGAAGCCACTCTTTAGCTCGATATCCTTCATGTTTTCCTCCGGTTGTGGAAAAGCAATGCTCGAAGGCCCGCTGCTCCATTCGGTTGAGCAGGTGCGCTGGCGAAGAGATTGTCCTGCATTGGCCATGTTGACTTGTTGTGCTTCTACTTCTGAATTGTGGTCGGTTGATGAAGCTAAAGTATGGTCGGTTGATGAATGTGAAGACTCGGAAACTTCTTCGATGATGGGAAAATCCAGGATGTCAGTTTGAGCTTTAAGTCTCGCTATTCTCTCTGCGATCTCCTCAAAGTTTGTTCTAGATGGTCCAGGATTCTGATCGGACATTCATTAGCCTGACATCCACCAAAGACCAAGTGTTAGTATCAACAATTAATATGAGATATATAGAGGAATACTAACAAAAATTGTAAAGCATATTTAGAAAACAAAGGGATAACAAATAAAATAGTAAAACTATCAAAACATACTATAAATACACACAAATACTTAAAAACTACTAATACACAAAATTTATAATAGTTAAGACACTATATGTATTTTACTAAGTAATGCAATTGATTTAATCAATTTTATGGGCTATGCAAAAGAATGTAATAAACTAAGACACATGTTTTCTGCAAATTAAAACTATATAATGCTAAACCCAAGAATTTAGTTAGAACATATATAAACAAAGTTCAAATACAAGCAAACAATAATTCACATCGAATTTATGCACCACACATTTTTTTTTCAATAAAATGCATTAAACAACAATCCTACGTGAAAGATGGAGTGTATGCATAAGAGAAAACGTTAGAACCTGCAGAAAACACACGAGTTACGTGCTAAAAAAATGAATGCAAAGAATGACCTCTTCTTCGATCTTATGTCCCTAACTTCACTTAGGTTAGGGTACTCGGTAGTGAAATCCGAGTATCATAAAGCCTAAGAGAGGTTATGCAAGCTAAGTAGTGGTTGTTAGTCCTTTACAGTTTTTAATGCACATATAAACAAAAAAAATTGACTAAGTTTTATTTATTTCCTTTGGACCCGATGGTACGTGGTGCAGAGGCTCTCAACTGTGCAATGGGTCTCGTTCATCCGAAGATGAAGTCTGATTCCGAGAGGTCTAAGCATGCTTAATCCGATATACCATCTATTTAAAGGATTATGTCGTATTAAGTTCATGTATTTATCCGTATTCGTATGCACTTATGATTTACAGAGAGTACGCAAATTGAGCATTAAGTAAAGTTCCTGGACGTGCGGCCCGCGCGAAAATATATACCGACTACAATTCAGCTTAGTTACGTTTAGAAATGGTTAGTAGGAATAGAGATAACGCGAGAGGTAAGGACTAATATTTAGAACAACCCGAGGCTTACTCGTAAGAGTATATACTCCAATGTTGTTCCTAGAGACACCCTGAGGCTAACCAGTTACGGTATATACTCCAATGGTGTTCTATTGCTTAGATCCGAAACCCGGCACCAATCATAAACCCATTCACCATATCCAACAATCAGCCAAATTTGTGAGATAGTATATAATCTCAAGTTCTTAGTAAACTCCGCCCACAACCTCGTGCCCATAACTTCACTTAGGTTATGGCGTGTGGTGATAAAATCCACACATCACGAGGGGTTAAGGAGATAAACCAGAAAAAGAGGCACCACCTATTCCAAAGAACGAAACCTTATAACCAATACTCGTGCTCAATGTAAATCAATTTAAGTACGTCTACGTTTTGATTGCGCCTATGATTTAAAAGGAATACACGACTTAGTTATTGAATAAATCTCTTGTCCGTGCGGCCCGCGCGAAAATGTATACCAACTATCGTTAATCCTCGTAATTGTTGGAAATGACCAGTTGGGATAGATGTAACGCGAGAGGTGAGAACTAATTTCTGGGAACAACCTGAGGCTAACTCGTAAGAGTATGTACTCCAATGGTGTTCTGTTTTCTTAGTTCAAAACCCGTCACCATTCATAACCCTTCTAGACATCATAACCAACTCTTACTCGAATTCACAAGATAGTATACAATCTCAAGTGTTTGTAAACTCCGCCCACAACCTCGTGCCCATAACTTCACTTAGGTTATGGCGTGTGGTGATGAAATCCACACATCACGAAGGGTTAAGGAGATAGACAAACAAAAGAGGCACCACCTATTCCATAGAGATTTATTTAATAACTAAGTACTAGTACTCAAATTAAATCAAAGACTATCCTTTAACATGGAAATAAATTATGCAAGTGTAAAATAAACTAAGTATGAATAAATTCGGCTAAGTAAAAGTAGGCATGGTAAACATGTATGAAAATTTCTCTAAGTATAAACAAGAATGAACAAGTATGAACAAGTATGTACTTCGAAAATTTAAACATGCTTTTAACTACAAATGTACAACGAAATCATACAAAAACATTCTAACTCCCCGGCAACGGCGCCAAAAATTGATACGAGCAAAACATGCTTTCACGATAACACAAAGTCGACCTAAAAACATCGATTACGCGCATTGCAATTTAAACCCTTCTTTTGTCATTTATAATATTGGCGAGTAGGGATCGTTCTTTATCCGGGGAATTAAGGGCGCATGCATGGTTTCGTTAATAAGCGGAAATGTAAATGTTTGGGGGGATTGGAAGTTGGTTGTTTAATCTACGAAATTAAAGTACATAACATGCAAACACAACTAAAACTCTTAGGCATCTAACATGTTTTACTCATAGACAAGTTTCAACAATCAAGAAACTTAAAGTCTAATTATGCTTGCTAAAAATAAGAAGTTACACTACTAATTACATGTGATCATCTCATCTTATTAGCCTACCCTTTTCATGCATCAAACCTTTTTGTAAGTTACGAAATTCATAACTTCTAACTAAATACACATGCTTAATAATTGAGTAGGAATGCAACTTAGCGTATAAACATCCTAAACAACATACGATCATCGAAACATGCGAAAGAGAGGGACTTAGCGTATTTTCTAACACATGCATTCGAAGCTTTAAGATTGTATCAAACATGCATAAAAGGCTAGAAATCATAAACACATGCATATTACAAATCTGTTTAAACACATAAAACACAAATCTAAACTTGTTCTTCATTTGATACACAAATCTAAACTTGTTATTCCAATACATCAAAAGATTCAAATACAAAGCTAAAGAAATGAAAGTGAAGATCATGGTTACACTTTTTGTCTTGAGTGCTTGATGAACTACGGTGGAGATGGCTTTCCTTCACAAGGGACTTAGCGTATTGTGAGGGATGGAGGATGATAGCTTCGGCTTGGAGGAGGAGATGGATGCTTCGGCTTTGTGTGAACCTTCAAGTGTTTAATGGTGGAGGAGTATTTGTGTAGAGCTTTGGCTTAGTAAAATGAGTGATGGATCTGTTTTATGGCTGCCTCCTCCCTTATATAGGCAAGGGATTCATGCCTTCTCTCTTCCACCTTGCCTCCTCCATTTAATGCATGCAATGATCATTAAGGCAAGTCACACACTTAGTCACACACTTAGTCACCATTGCCGAACCCTAAGCATGAATCACCTAGCTTGTCACCATGGCAAGTCATCTTTTCATTCAATGCAAAGCAAGAGTCACCTAGTGTAGTCACCATTTGGGAACCCTAAGCATGAATCACCATGTGTAGTCACCATTTGTGATTATTAGCTTGATAATGTTGACTTGCCCTTTCAAAACAAGACTTTTCCTCTTCACCAAAAGCCATCCTTGCCGAATTGATTGGGTTTGGGCTTGATAATGGGCCGAAACAAGAGTTGAGAATTCGGCCCACAATTTGCTTTGTGGCCCGGCCCATTTTCGGAGGTCCAAAATCGCAAAAATCGCAAAATCGCCGAAATTCCTCCGAATTGCGTCGATATTAATCTCCACCGTAATAAACTTCAAAATAACAATTTAAATAAGGAAAACATAAAACTAAGATAATAACATAGCTAAACGTAAAGGGAAATGCGTTAAGAAACGAGCATAAAATGCGTATATCACCATCCCACAAGAGTAAGTAACTCTCCTCGCGTGCATCGAACCACTCGAACTTGACGCCTTCTTCGTCAATTTAGAAAATAGAGTGGCAATCCGGGAAAAATCCTGCACAAGCCGTCGGTAATAGCCTGCCAAACCCAAAAGACCCCCGATCTCTGACACAATGGTAGGGCAAACTCCAAATCAACACGGCTTCTAACTGATCAAGATCCACGCCAACTGCCTCAGCTAACATCACACAGTCCAACATCTTCACGCTACTATGCCAAAACTCACACTGGCTGAACTTCACAAACAGCTAATCATCTCGCGAAGTCCACAAAACCGCTTGCAACTGCTTCAGGTGCTGGCCCACACTCCTGGAATACATCAGGACAATGCCAACGAACAAGACCGCAAACTCGTCCAGAAACCGTCTGAACACCTGGTACATCAAGTTCTCACGATCTACAGAGCATTGGTCAACCAATGGAGTGATCAAGAACTCCAGATGCTCGCTCCGAGATCCGAAAGCCACATAGCCACATCTGATTCACCGAACCACAACTGATGGTATCCGGTCCCGAAATCAATCTTCGACACGACTGAATCTCTCACGAGCTGAACAACCCAATCGTCAATCCGAAGCGGAGGATACTCACTCTCCTCTGAAGCGAATCAGGCTTCCGGTAGTTAACGCACCACTACGTCAAACCGTCCATCCTCCGTACACACAATGCACGAGCACACCACACAAATTCGCGGGGTCGTCTGAAATCTCCTGAAACCTCCTCCAACAACTCCTGGAGTCGAAACTGTAGCTCCATTAGCTCCGCTGGCTCCAAACGACAAGATGTCGATAAAATGAGTCCAGCGCCCAGTACAAACTCAATGGTGTAGTCAATCTCTCGAACTGGAGGAACACCTGGTAACTCCTCCGAAATACACCTGGAAACTCGGAAACCATCTCAATGTCTCCAATGTCGGGCACAGCAACCGTATTATCCACAACATGAGCTAAGCATACAACACAACTCGTCTCCACCATCCGCTCAACCATCACCACGAAACAACATCTCGGGGAAATCTGGTCGTCAAAACACAACCTCCTTCTCGAGGTACTCGAACACAGCCAAATGCATCGTCAATAAGTCCATACTCACCATCACACCAAAACCACAATGTCCAACTATAACAAATCCACGGCTAACCCATATCCTCCAACAAGGATCTCGCAACCTCCGGATGGATACAATACTCTCTAAAACCTCGGAAGTGAAGATGCTGGTACAATAGCCATGGATGTCAAACAAAACAACCTCGGAGAAAAGTCTGTCCTCAAACAAGGTCATGGCACGAGCTCCAACATACCCAACTAGTCACCCACGTCAAATGCGACTTCTGAATGGCTCGTCTAGAAATCTGGGTTGATCAAGCTCCAGAAACAGCATCATGATTTCCTCGTGATCTCTGAGCTACCAAACTGCCAACACAGCTGGCTGAGGGAGCTCTCTCGTAACATGACCCTCCTGGCCACCGAAACAGTAACTGAGAGTGCTCCACAAACACAAGTCACCGCAACACCTGCTGCGTGAAGGATCACCAACGATCACCCCAAACTCATGCCACAGGAGCAAGTTCGCTACACTGTGATCTCCGCCATCTTCAGACGAATTCTCTGCTTGATCTGATGACCCACAACACAACCGATAAGGCCACAGCCTGATGAAGTCACTGTTCCCGAAGTGTCGGAACTCAACCTCATCAAAATCTCGACTAAGTCCACTTTCCTCAAACCATCGCATCGAAAACCGCGTATATCTTTTCCTCACAATAGCCTCGCCACTGAGTACAGCACACTAAGCTCCTCATGAATATCTCGAGGCACATCAATCAAACTCTCTCTGATGCTCAGGTTCAAACTCATCTCGAACCTCGTGCATAGCTCCCTCTGAAGCCTCATAACACGTACAAACATGGACAATCATGTAAACAACGCATCTCTGCCTCAGGTGAGTAAACACTCCACATATGATTGCTGGATAGTCTGATTAAACCATTACCGTCAAAACAACACCCTGAATGTAGGCCATGGAGTCGCAACCGGAACTCACACAATATCAGCCCACCAAATACAACAAACTGACTCAGGCACACATCACTGCCACAAATCTCAGCTCTGAGGCAACATATAGACGCTCATATACACAAAACCAGGCAAACCGTGCCACACAATTCACTGAACTTTGAATACTAATCCCAATCCACTGTTCTCTGGCAAATCACGCGTCGATTGATCCTCAATAGGATCCACAACCGAAACGACACGGAAAGCACGTCAGGAGGCATCCTAATGAATAAAACATCGTTCACAACAAGTGGAACGTAATCATGAAACCGCAGATATTTGAGGACACACAACATCCGAAGTATTGATGAGTACCGCTGGCCAGTCGGGTCATCACTCCAGTCATGCTGTATCAACTCAAATACCCTAAGTAAACACGACTACAGAAGTCTACAGAACCTATAACCTAACGCTCTGATACCAAGCTGAAAGGACCCAACCCCGATTTAGCTCCCTAAATCGGAATCAAACCCCTTCGAAAACACGAACCAACAAAAATTTTTAGAAATTTGGGCAGAGTTTCGTTACTAGCGTGGAATTACCATTACCTGCACGTGGAAGATACACTTCATCCTATGCCACAAAAAGCAAACCGTGGGCACCAATCCCATCCGGATTTCTCAATATCTCAACAGTAAAGTAAACAATACATATAATAGTACTTTACTGAAATCCGGGTTTAAAATCGTATAACATATTCATCAGAGAACTCAGAGCGACCTCTAATACATAACCATATAAGTATACCACAGTAGGTAGAACAATAAACCTACTGGAAGAAATAAGACCGCTCGAGTACTATGCCTCCGTCCACGACGTGCGACTCCAGAGTCTGAACTGCAAACTGGGCACGGAAACCGAAAAGCCCAGGTGAAAGACAATAAACACGTTAGAGTGAGTGGACGAAAATAAATGTCTTTCACCAGCTATATATATATGTTTAAAACAACATATGCGAGTCCAGGTAAATAAAATAACAAGTACACGAGGTAAAACTCATACTCCTCCAGTGTACTGAGCATGCAAGTAAAATCCCACGGGGTCACTCATGGACTCCTCCGTGCTAGTACAGTCTGAACCACGGAGTCTCTCTGACTTCCACGTGTTTCTAAGCCAGAAATGGCCTCGGTTCCGGGGAATACGCCCCTCACCGGTCTGGTTGGGGAATCGCCCCTCCAGGCGGCCCTCCGTCGGGGATCAGCCGACGAGGCAAGGTGTATCGATACAACAACGTAACTGAGACTGTACTCTGTGTAAACCAAATCATAAACAGTTCGATGCAAATGCATGAAATAACATATAAGTGTATGTATATTCGTATACGTATATCCGTATAATCGTAAACACATGCTCATATTAAATATAATTTCGTATGAAATCTCATGCCCGTAAATCATCATCATGCTGCATGCTCAAGTTTATAAAATCATATAAAAGACTCGCAAACAATCCGTGAAAAGAAATTGTCCACTCACAGACTGGCGTAACGCGTATCGCGTTAACCCGTGATCCGGCGGAATGCCCCTCGCCAAACGAACGATCACGAACCCCTGAATAATCACAACGTCCAATATTCAAAGTCATAATCCGACAATTCGAATCAAACCACGAGAAACCACAGTTCTCGGAAATACACAAATCGAATACGACGAATCGTCGAAAATCCATATATACCACTTCAATACCTCGCTTTACGTTCGGACGCTCAACTCGAAAAACGAACCTCCCCACTGCGATCGGAGCGCGATTTCGAGTCAAATGACATGCAACTTGCCGAAAGTCCAAAAAGTCAAACTTTGACCGTTGACCGCCGTTGACCGCCGCCCACGGCGGCGCCGCTGTTGACCGGAGAGTTTCACGGTGGAGCCACCCCTATTCCACTCCAAATCACCCACTGAGCAACTTCCATAACTGCACCGAAGTCCAATTCCCACTCTAACTAGGTCAATTTCATGCAAAACCGAATTGGTTCACAAATTTCAATCTCAAAATTCTCAATCCACAAATCGAATTAGAACACCATGTTTATATGGTTAGAATCACAATGAAGAGAGCTACAAAACCCAGTACCTCATGAAGTTCAATTCGGCCGAAATCATAAACCACCATTAACACCAAAATTTCCAAACTTTAACCGGTAAAAACTCCTCTTTCCGGCGAGCTAGGCCGTGCATGGTGGCCGGGAACGAGACGAGGGAGGTGAGGCGAAGAGATTGGGACCAACCCCGTCGCCTGGGGTGGCCGGAATCACCTCGCCGGAATTGAGCACGTCGGCCACCGTCGAACACCACCTTCTCTCCACCGAGTTGACCAAGTCAACTCGGTCAAACACATTTATTCCTGTTTTGACTTTCCCAAAGGAGCAAGTCCACTATTTATACTTTCCCAAAAAGGAAACCCATAATTATCCATTTCGGTAAACTTCAAACGCGCGTAACTTTCTCGTCGTGATTCCGATTCCGATAATTCTCGCGGCCACAAACTCGTCTCGACATATTCTTCAATAATCACCCAAAGTCAAACACATCGGCCAAACGGATAAAAAGTCAACCCTTCAAACCAACACATATTAAATCGACTAATTATTCAACAAACAAAAATGTTCGCAACTTAAACTCCGTAACTCAAAATCATGCTCCGGAAGTTCCCACAAACTTGAAATTAAATTCTGAACAACTTCCGTGAAGAAGCCGAAACCAAATTCTCGTCCGGTAATTTAGTCGTTAAGTAACCCACCATTTAAATCTGAACTTCAAATATTCATAACTAATTCCTCGGTCGTCCAAATAACGATCCGTACCGCCCACGAACTCGAAATCACACGTACAACGACTCTCAAGAAGAGACCCAGCTCCAATTCTCGGCCAACAATTAAGTCGTTAATAAGCTCGGCGATTCCAATAACCGTCGGACAACTGCGACTATGCAGTAACTCATCGATTAAGCTGATCATACTGCTGATTCTGGTCCGGGTTGTCACATGAGAATTGCTCCATGAGGTAGAACTTGAGAAACTACGAATGGCCCCATCCATCGAGAGCGAAGCTTTCCCGGAAAGAGCTTAAGTCTTGAATTGAAAAGTAATACTTTCTGCCCAGGTTCAAAACTCTTCCCGCGAATCATCTGATCGTGGATCTTTTTCGTCTTCTCTTTGTAAATCCACGCATTGTCGAAAGCATCATTTCTGATTTCTTCTAGTTCATTAAGTTGTAGCTTCCGATGCAAGCCTGCGGCATCTCGATCGATGTTGAATTTCTTCACGGCCCACCATGCCTTGTGCTCCAATTCAACCGGAAGATGGCACGCCTTTCCATAAATTAATCGGAAAGGTGACATACCAATGGGGGTCTTGTAGGCAGTCCTGTAAGCCCACAATGCATCGTCTAAGCATTGACTCCAATCTTTCCGGTTTGGACGGACGGTTCGCTCCAAAATCTTCTTGATCTCACGGTTGGAAACTTCAGCCATTCCATTGGTTTGAGGGTGGTATGGTGTGGAAACCTTGTGTTTTACGCCATACTTCCTCATTAGTGCTTCCACCGTGCGGTTGCAAAAGTGACTTCCTCCATCGCTGATTAGAACGCGTGGCATTCCAAATCTACTGAAAATGTTAGTTCGTAGGAAATCTGCAACAACTCGCGAATCATTAGTACGGGTGGCCTTTGCCTCCACCCATTTAGAAACATAATCTACTGCGAGTAAGATATAAGTAAAACCATTGGAGGGAGGAAATGGTCCCATAAAATCAATACCCCACACATCAAAAATTTCAACATTAAATATGTAGTGTTGTGGCATTTGATCTCTAGGGCCTAAATTACCGAATCTCTGGCACTTATCACATGCAGCACAATATGCATGAGCATCGCGAAATAAACTAGGCCAAAAGAAACCGCAATCTAAAATCTTAAGGGCTGTCCTCCTAGAACCAAAGTGTCCGCCACATGCTTCATTGTGACAAAAGTCTAGAATGGGCTTAAACTCACTATCCGGGATACATCTCCTAATTACTAAATCGGAGCATTGTTTCCACAAATAAGGCTCATCCCAGATAAAGGTTCTAGCATTATGCTTAAGTTTGTCACGTTGAAATTTATGCATGGTAGACGGAAACTCACCGGTAACTAAGTAATTTACGATATCTGCATACCAAGGAGTTTCCGAAGTAGTTACCTCAATTCCGAAGAGTTTTTCATCCGGAAAAGTTTCTTCAATCTCGACAGGCTCATGGTCACCTATCAAACGTGATAGGTGGTCAGCGACGACGTTTTCTACTCCCTTCTTGTCCTTGATTTCGATGTTGAATTCTTGGAGTAGAAGTATCCATCTGATAAGTCGTGGTTTTGCGTCCTTCTTGAGCATTAGATACTTCAAAGCTGCATGATCGGTAAACACAGTTACTTTAGTTTGAAGTAAATAAGATCGAAATTTATCTAAAGCAAAAACCACGGCAAGAAACTCCTTCTCGGTGGTAGTATAATTTCTTTGCGCTTCATCAAGCGTCCGAGAGGCGTAATAGATTACGCAAGGCTTCTTGTCCTTCCGCTGACCCAAGACGGCTCCTACGGCATAATCCGAGGCGTCGCACATGAGTTCAAATGGCAGAGACCAATCAGGGCTGCATAAAATAGGAGCGCTCGTGAGAAGCTCCTTCAACTTGTTGAAGGCAGCGTTGCATTCTTCATCAAAGACGAACGGGGTCTCCTTTTGCAGCAGTTTACACAAAGGGCGCGAGATGTGGGAAAAGTCTTTGATAAACCTGCGATAAAATCCTACGTGTCCAAGAAATGAACGAATCTCTCTAACCGAAGTTGGAGAGGGTAAGTGACGCACAAGATCTACTTTAGATTTATCAACTTCTAACCCTTTTTCCGAAATAATATGACCTAACACTATCCCTTGCGTAACCATAAAATGGCACTTCTCCCAATTAAGCACCAAGTTCGTTTCAACGCATCTTTGTAAAATTGTTTCTAAATTGTTTAAGCATGCATCAAAATCACTCCCAAATACACTAAAGTCGTCCATGAATACTTCAATAATTTTTTCAATGTACTCGGAGAAAATTGAGAGCATGCAACGTTGAAATGTACCTGGTGCGTTACACAGTCCAAATGGCATGCGGCGATAGGCAAACGTTCCGAAAGGGCACGTGAACGTTGTCTTTTCTTGATCCTCCTCCGCAATGCTAATTTGGTTGTAGCCGGAATATCCGTCGAGAAAACAATAAAATGCATGGCCGGCTAATCTTTCCAGCATTTGGTCGATGAATGGTAAGGGAAAATGATCCTTGCGGGTTGCAGCGTTTAGCTTCCGGTAATCAATGCACACTCGGTGTCCAGTGATCGTCCGTTGTGGCACAAGTTCATTTTCCAGATTCTCGACGACGGTGATTCCCGATTTCTTAGGTACAACCTGCACTGGGGAAACCCAACGGCTATCAGAAATAGGGTAAATAACTCCACAGTCCATGAGTTTAATTACCTCCTTTTTTACCACCTCCATCATCGGAGGGTGGAGCCGACGTTGCGCTTCCCGCGTAGGTTTGGTGCCTTCTTCAAGGAAAATCCTATGCACACAGGTTGCTGGATTTATTCCCTTGATGTCCGCGAGTGTCCAGCCTATTGCGGGTTTGTACCGTTTGAGCACACTAACGAGCTTCTCCTCCTGTTCCTCTTCTAGCGCGGACGAAATAATGACCGGTAAAGTTTCATTCTCGCCCAAGTACGCATACTTCAGATGGTCCGGTAGTAGCTTGAGTTCTAAAACTGGAGCTTCTACGATGGAAGGAACCATTTTATTAGTACCAAAAGTAATTGGTAAAGGAGGAGAAAAGCTTGCTTTTCGTGGTGCGGCATTTAGGGCCATGGCCATGCCTTGAATACGAGGTTCAAGCTCTAGTAAAGCCTCGAGAAGGCCGTCATGCCCAAGTTGAATGGCCATGTCGAGTTCATCCTCATTGATGGTGTCGAGGTAGCCTTGTGCTAAGGTATCCACAGGATCGTATGTCGAAATGGCAGCTACGCTCGACATTGGAAACTTCATCCCGTCCAGGATGTTGAACTCGATTCTTTCTCCATCAATCTCCATGGAGAAAGTGCCTTGAAACACATCAATCTTCGTTCTCGCAGTCCGCATGAAAGGTCGCCCAAGCAGCAGTGGCGTGGTGTTCAGTGGACTGTCTTCCATGTCAACTATATAGAAATCGGCTGGGAATATCAAGTTGTTGACTTGCACGAGAACGTCTTCTACGTATCCCCTCGGATACTTGTGGGTGCGATCGGCTAATTGGATGACAACACCATCTTGTTTGAGATCTCCAAGCTCCATCGTTTCGAATAGATAGTAAGGCATGACGTTGATGGAAGCTCCTAGATCAAGCATTACGTCTTCAAAGTGGGTGTCACCGATTACGCAAGGAACTGCAAAGCTCCCTGGGTCCTTCAGTTTTGGGGGTAGCCGACGCTGCAAAACCGCCGAAACGGTTGCGTTCACCTTCACAACCTCCTTCTCTCGAGTTTGCCTCCTCTGTGTGCATAATTCTTTGAGAAACTTCGCGTATATCGGCACCTGTTTTATGAACTCGATCAAGGGCAAATTCACTTGCACCTTTCGGAAGATGTCCAAAATATCTTCATATTGAGCATCCTTCTTCTTCGATTTTAACAATCTGCTAGGGAAAGGTGCAACAGCAAACGGAGAATTAGTAATAACCGTATTTGAAGGAATATGGTTTTTACCTTTGATTGGGGTGGGTTGTGGAGGGGATTGTGCCTTGGTGACATTAGGCGTCACCTTCTTTTTCTCGGCCTCTTGAATTGCCGGATCGATCTCATCTTCTTCTTCGTTGGTGATGTCCTCAATGGTGACTTCATCAAGATGAGATCGCTTGGTCTTTGGTTCCTCAAGTATCTTCCCACTCCTTGTGACTATAGCATTCACGTTTCTTTGATTAGGAGTAGTTTGAGGTGGAAGCCGACCGGTTTCCTTGATTTGGCCCATGAAATCAACAAGCTGGCCAAGCTGCTTCTTCACTTTGGTGATGTCGCGGCCATGTGAGTCAAGTGTCTCCTTTGTCTTCGATTGTCCGTCGAGGAGAACTTGAGTGGAGGCCGAAAGTTGCGACAACATCTTGTCGTAATCCGGGTTGGTGAAGGATTGCGAAGACGAACCCTGCTGCATCAGTGGCCTTGGTTGAAATGGAGGGCGTTGGTAGCTTTGTTGAGGTGCTGGAGGGTTCAAAGTTCCCTCATTGCTGCTCCATCTAAACCCCGGATGATCACGGTTGACATAGTTGTTGTAATTGTTATACCGTTGTCCTCCCTGATATCCGTCGATGGCGTTAGCGTGCTCCGGCTCGCTTGCTTGCTCCGGCACTTGAGGGCATTGGTCGTTGTGGTGACCTTGTGTTTGACATATGCCACAAACAGGCCGTTGAGTTGCCTTCGCTCTTGTCGTCTCGAGTTCTAAAACCTTCTCTAGCATATGAGCTAGTTTGTCGTACTTTTCGTCCGCGTCGGTTGTAGAACTCGCTTCACCGACTGCTCGTCTGTTGGACATTCCGTATTGTGCATCATTATTCGCCCGATTCTCTAGAAGAGCTCTAGCTTCGGTTTCGGTTAAGTCCATGAATGCACCGGTGGCTGCTGCATCCAGCAATTCCCTATCGATCGGCTTGAGACCATCGTAAAAGTAATTCATGAGATTGGTCTCGGAGAATCCATGCGATGGGCAAGTGGCACATAAAACCTTGAATCCGTCGTAGTATTGGCCGAAGGTCTCGTCCGGTTTCTGTGTGATGCCAGTGATTTGCTTTCTCAAGACGGTGATCTTTGAGGCCGGGAAGTACTTTGCTAGGAACATATCCGCAAGTTGCTTCCATGAGGTAATATGGTTCGGCGGTAGTTCCATAAGCCAAGACTCGGCCCTGTCGACTAGGGTGAATGGGAATGCCTTCAATTTGAAGAGCTCCGTATCAGCATCGGATGGCTTCATGCTGTTACAAACAAATTGGAATTGTTTGAGATGCTTGTTCGGATCTTCATTGGAAAGTCCATGAAAAATGGGTAGTCGGTGGAGGAAGCCACTCTTTAGCTCGATATCCTTCATGTTTTCCTCCGGTTGTGGAAAAGCAATGCTCGAAGGCCCGCTGCTCCATTCTGTTGAGCAGGTGCGCTGACGAAGAGATTGTCCTGCATTGGCCATGTTGATTTCTTGTGCTTCTGCTTCTGAATTGTGGTCGGTTGATGAGGCTAAAGTATGGTCGGTTGATGAATGTGAAGACTCGGAACCTTCCTCGATGATGGGATGATCCAGGATGTCTGTTTGAGCTTTAAGTCTCGCTATTCTCTCTGCGATTTCCTCAAACTTTGTTCTAGATGGTCCAGGATTCTGATCGGACATTCATTTAGCCTGAGCATCCACCAAAGACCAAGTGTTAGTATCAACAAATAATTTGAGATGAATATAGAAATACTAACCAAAATCGTAAGGCGTATTTAGAAAACAAAGCAATAACAAATAGTAAAACTATCAAAACATACTATAAATACTCACAAACACTAAAAAAACTACTAATAACACTCAAAATTTATAATACTTAAGACACTAAATGTAATTTACTAAGTAATGCAAATGATTTAATCAATTTAAGGGCTATGCAAAAGAATGTAATAGACTAAGACACATGTTTTCTGCAAATTGACACTATATAATGCTAAACCTAAGAATTTAGTTAGAATATATATAAACAAAGTTCAAATACAAGCAAACAATAATTCACATCGAATTTATGCACCACACACATTTTTTTCTTCAATAAAATGCATTAAACAACAATCCTACGTGAAAGATGGAGTGCATGCATAAGAGAAAACGTTAGAACCTGCAGAAAACACACGAGTTACGTGCTAAAAAAAATGAATGCAAAGAATGACCTCTTCTTCGATCTTATGTCCCTAACTTCACTTAGGTTAGGGTACTCGGTAGTGAAATCCGAGTATCATAAAGCCTAAAAAGAGGTTATGCAAGCTAAGTAACGGTTGTTAGTCCTTTACAGTTTTTAATGCACATATAAAGACAAAAATTTGACTAAGTTTTATTTATTTCCTTTGGCCCCGATGGTACGTGGTGCAGAGGCTCTCGACTGTGCAATGGGTCTCGTTCATCCGAAGATGAAGTCTGATTCCAGGAGGTCTAAGCGTGCATAATCCGATATACCATCTATTTAAAGGATTATGTCGTATTAAGTTCATGTATTTATCCGTATTCATATGCACTTATGATTTACAGAGAGTACGCGAAATGATCATTCGGTAAATTTCTTGGACGTGCGGCCCGCGCGAAAATATATACCGACTACAATTAAGCTTAGTTACGTTTAGAAATGGTTAGTAGGAATAGAGATAACGCGAGAGGTAAGGACTAATATTTAGAACAACCCGAGGCTTACTCGTAAGAGTATATACTCCAATGTTGTTCCTAGAAACACCCCGAGGCTAACCAGTTACGGTATATACTCCAATGGTGTTCTATTGCTTAGATCCGAAACCCGGCACCAATCATAAACCCATTCACCATATCCAACAATCAGCCAAATTTGTGAGATAGTATATAATCTCAAGTTCTTAGTAAACTCCGCCCACAACCTCGTGCCCATAACTTCACTTAGGTTATGGCGTGTGGTGATGAAATCCACACATCACGAAGGGTTAAGGAGATAAACCAGAAAAAGAGGCACCACCTATTCCAAAGAACGAAACTTTATAACCAATACTCGTACTCAATGTAAATCAATTTAAGTACGTCTACGTTTTGATTGCGCCTATGATTTAAAAGGAATACACGACTTAGTTATTGAATAAATCTCTTGTCCGTGCGGCCCGCGCGAAAATGTATACCAACTATCGTTAATCCTCGTAATTGTTGGAAATGACCAGTTGGGATAGATGTAACGCGAGAGGTGAGAACTAATTTCTGGGAACAACCTGAGGCTAACTCGTAAGAGTATATACTCCAATGTTGTTCTTAGAAACACCCCGAGGCTTACCCGTAAGAGTATGTACTCCATTGGTGTTCTGTTTTCTTAGTTCAAAACCCGTCACCAATCATAACCCTTCTAGACATCATAACCAACTCTTACTCGAATTCACAAGATAGTATACAATCTCAAGTGTTTGTAAACTCCGCCCACAACCTCGTGCCCATAACTTCACTTAGGTTATGGCGTGTGGTGATGAAATCCACACATCACGAAGGGTTAAGGAGATAGACAAACAAAAGAGGCACCACCTATTCCATAGAGATTTATTTAATAACTAAGTACTAGTACTCAAATTAAATCAAAGACTATCCTTTAACATGAAAATAAATTATGCAAGTGTAAAAAAACTAAGTATCAATAAATTCGTCTAAGTAAAAGTATGCATTGTAAACATGTATGTAAATTTCTTTAAGTATAAACAAGAATGAACAAGTATGTACTTCGAAAATTTAGACATGCTTTTAATCACAAATGTACAACGAAATCATACAAAAAACATTCTAACTCCCCGGCAGCGGCGCCAAAAATTGATACGCGCAAAACATGCATTTACGATAACACAAAGTAGACCCTAAAAACATCGATTACGCGCATTGCAATTTAAACCCTTCTTTTGTCATTTATAATATCGGCGAGTAGGGATCGTTCTTTATCCGGGGAATTAAGGGCGCATGCATGGTTTCGTTAATAAGCGGAAATGTAAATGTTTGGGGGGATTGGAAATTGGTTGTTTTAATCTACGAAATTAAAGTACACAACATGCAAACACAACTAAACTCTTAGGCATCTAACATGTTTTACTCATAGACAAGTTTCAACAATCAAGAAACTTAAAGTCTAATTATGCTTGCTAAAAATAAGAAGTTACACTACTAATTACATGTGATCATCTCATCTTATTAACCTACCCTTTTCATGTATCAAACCTTTTTGTAAGTTACGAAATTCATAACTTCTAACTAAATACACATGCTTAATAATTGAGTAGGAATGCAACTTAGCGTATAAACATCCTAAACAACTTACGATCATCGAAACATGCGAAAGAGAGGGACTTAGCGTATTTTCTAACACATGCATTCGAAGCTTTAAGATTGTATCAAACATGCATAAAAGGCTAGAAATCATAAACACATGCATATTACAAATCGGTTTAAACACATAAAACACAAATCTAAACTTGTTCTTCATTTGATACACAAATCTAAACTTGTTATTCCAATACATCAAAAGATTCAAATACAAAGCTAAAGAAATGAAAGTGAAGATCATGGTTACACTTTTTGTCTTGAGTGCTTGATGAACTACGGTGGAGATGGCTTTCCTTCACAAGGGACTTAGCGTATTGTGAGGGATGGAGAATGAAAGCTTCGGCTTGGAGGAGGAGATGGATGCTTCGGTTTGGAATGGAGGAGGAGATGCTTCGGCTTGGAATGGAGGAGATGGATGCTTCGGCTTTGTGTGAACCTTCAAGTGTTTAATGGTGGAGGAGTATTTGTGTAGAGCTTTGGCTTAGTAAAATGAGTGATCTTTTGAATGGTTCAGCCTCCCTTGGTATTTATAGGCAAGGATGTTTGCCTTCTCTCTTCCACCTTGCCTCCTTCCATTAAATGCAAGCAATGATCAATATGGCAAGTCACCATGCAAGTCACCATGTGTGATCATCATTTACAAGCCCAAAGCAAGAGTCACCATGGCAAGTCATCTTTTGTGATGATCATTTATTAACCCTAAGCAAGAGTCACCATTTGTGATGATTAGCTTGATAAGCTTGACTTTTCAACTTCCCCAAAGGGCATCCTTGCCGAATTGAATGTGTTTGGGCCTTATAATGGGCCGAAATAAAAGTTGAGAATTCGGCCCACAATTTGCTTTTTGGGCCGGCCCATTTTCGGAGGTCCAAAATCGCAAAAATCGCAAAATCGCCGAAATTCCTCCGAATTGCGTCGTTATTAATCTCCACCGTAAATATCTTCAAAATAACATATTAATTAAGAAAAACATAAAAACTAAGATTATAACATAGCTAAACGAAAAGGGAAATGCGTTAAGAAACGAGCATAAAATGCGTATATCATGACCTTGTGTTTGACATATGCCACAAACAGGCCGTTGAGTTGCCTTTGCTCTTGTCGTCTCAAGTTCTAAAACCTTCTCTAGCATATGAGCTAGTTTGTCGTATTTTTCGTCTGCGTCGGTTGTAGAACTCGCTTCACCGACTGCTCGTCTGTTGGACATTCCATATTGTGCATCATTATTCGCCCGATTCTCTAGAAGAGCTCTAGCTTCGGTTTCTGTTAAGTCCATGAATGCACCGGTGGCTGCTGCATCCAGCAATTCCCTATCAATCGGCTTGAGACCATCGTAAAAGTAATTCATGAGATTGGTCTCGGAAAATCCATGCGATGGGCAAGTGGCACACAAAACTTTGAATCGGTCGTAGTATTGGCCGAAGGTCTCGTCCGGTTTCTGTGTGATGCCAGTGATTTGCTTTCTCAAGACGGTGATCTTTGAGGCAGGGAAGTACTTCGCTAGGAACATATCCGCAAGTTGCTTCCATGAGGTAATATGGTTCGGCGGTAGTTCCATTAGCCAAGACTCGGCCCTGTCGACTAGGGTGAATGGAAATGCCTTCAGCTTGAAGAGCTCCGTATCAGCATCAGATGGCTTCATGCTGTTACAAACAAATTGGAATTGTTTGAGATGCTTGTTCGGATCTTCATTGGAAAGTCCATGAAAAATGGGTAGTCGGTGGAGGAAGCCACTCTTTAGCTCGATATCCTTCATGTTTTCCTCCGGTTGTGGAAAAGCAATGCTCGAAGGCCCACTGCTCCATTCGGTTGAGCAGGTGCGCTGGCGAAGAGATTGTCCTGCATTGGCCATGTTGACTTGTTGTGCTTCTGCTTCTGAATTGTGGTCGGTTGATGAGGCTAAAGTATGGTCGGTTGATGAATGTGAAGACTCGGAAACTTCCTCGATGATGGGATGATCCAGGATGTCAGTTTGAGCTTTAAGTCTCGCTATTCTCTCTGCGATCTCCTCAAACTTTGTTCTAGATGGTCCAGGATCCCGATCGGACATTCATTAGCCTGAGCATCCACCAAAGACCAAGTGTTAGTATCAACAAAGAATTTGAGATGAATATATGAATACTAACCAAAATCGTAAGACATATTTAGAAAACAAAGCAATAACAAATAGTAAAACTATCAAAGCATACTATAAATACTCACAAATACTTAAAAACTACTAATAACACACAAAAGTTATAATACTTAAGACACTAAATGTAATTTACTAAGTAATGCAAATGATTTAATAAATTTTATGGGCTATGCAAAAGAATGTAATAAACTAAGACACATGTTTTCTGCAAATTAAAACTATATAATGCTAAACCCAAGAATTTAGTTAGAACATATATAAACAAAGTTCAAATACAAGCAAACAATAATTCACATCGAATTTATGCACCACACATTTTTTTTCAATAAAATGCATTAAACAACAATCCTACGTGAAAGATGGAGTGCATGCATAAGAGAAAACGTTAGAACCTGCAGAAAACACACGAGTTACGTGCTAAAAAAAATGAATGCAAAGAATGACCTCTTCTTCGATCTTATGTCCCTAACTTCACTTAGGTTAGGGTACTCGGTAGTGAAATCCGAGTATCATAAAGCCTAAGAGAGGTTATGCAAGCTAAGTAACGTTTGTTAGTCCTTTACAGTTTTTAATGCACAAACAAACACAAAAATTTGACTAAGTTTTATTTATTTCCTTTGGCCCCGATGGTACGTGGTGCAGAGGCTCTCGACTGTGCAATGGGTCTCGTTCATCCGAAGATGAAGTCTGATTCCAGGAGGTCTAAGCATGCATAATCCGATATACCATCTATTTAAAGGATTATGTCGTATTTATCAAGTTCGTATTTATCCGTATTCGTATGCACTTATGATTTACAGAGAGTACGCGAAATGATCATTCGGTAAATTTCTTGGACGTGCGGCCCGCGCGAAAATATATACCGACTACAATTCAGCTTAGTTACGTTTAGAAATGGTTAGTAGGAATAGAGATAACGCGAGAGGTAAGGACTAATATTTAGAACAACCCGAGGCTTACTCGTAAGAGTATATACTCCAATGTTGTTCCTAGAGACACCCTGAGGCTAACCAGTTACGGTATATACTCCAATGGTGTTCTATTGCTTAGATCCGAAACCCGGCACCAATCATAAACCCATTCACCATATCCAACAATCAGCCAAATTTGTGAGATAGTATATAATCTCAAGTTCTTAGTAAACTCCGCCCACAACCTCGTGCCCATAACTTCACTTAGGTTATGGCGTGTGGTGATAAAATCCACACATCACGAGGGGTTAAGGAGATAAACCAGAAAAAGAGGCACCACCTATTCCAAAGAACGAAACCTTATAACCAATACTCGTGCACAATGTAAATCAATTTAAGTACGTCTACGTTTTGATTGCGCCTATGATTTAAAAGGAATACACGACTTAGTTATTGAATAAATCTCTTGTCCGTGCGGCCCGCGCGAAAATGTATACCAACTATCGTTAATCATCGTAATTGTTGGAAATGACCAGTTGGGATAGATGTAACGCGAGAGGTGAGAACTAATTTCTGGGAACAACCTGAGGCTAACTCGTAAGAGTATATACTCCATTGTTGTTCTTAGAAACACCCCGAGGCTTACTCGTAAGAGTATATACTCCAATGGTGTTCTGTTTTCTTAGTTCAAAACCCGTCACCATTCATAACCCTTCTAGACATCATAACCAACTCTTACTCGAATTCACAAGATAGTATACAATCTCAAGTGTTTGTAAACTCCGCCCACAACCTCGTGCCCATAACTTCACTTAGGTTATGGCGTGTGGTGATGAAATCCACACATCACGAAGGGTTAAGGAGATAGACAAACAAAAGAGGCACCACCTATTCCATAGAGATTTATTTAATAACTAAGTGCTAGTACTCAAATTAAATCAAAGACTATCCTTTAACATGAAAATAAATTATGCAAGTGTAAAAACTAAGTATAAATAAATTCGTCTAAGTAAAAGTATGCATTGTAAACATGTATGTAAATTTCTTTAAGTATAAACAAGAATGAACAAGTATGTACTTCGAAAATTTAGACATGCTTTTAATCACAAATGTACAACGAAATCATACAAAAACATTCTAACTCCCCGGCAACGGCGCCAAAAATTGATACGCGCAAAACATGCATTCACGTTAACTTAAAAACACAGATTACGCGCATTGCAATTTAAACCCTTCTTTTGTCATTTGTAATATTGGCGAGTAGGGATCGTTCTTTATCCGGGGAATTAAGGGCGCATGCATGGTTTCGTTAATAAGCGGAAATGTAAATGTTTGGGGGGATTGGAAGTTGGTTGTTTAATCTACGAAATTAAAGTACAAAAACATGCAAACACAACTAAAACTCTTAGGCATCTAACATGTTTTACTCATAGACAAGTTTCAACAATCAAGAAACTTAAAGTTTAATTATGCTTGCTAAAAATAAGAAGTTACACTACTAATTACATGTGATCATCTCATCTTATTAGCCTACCCTTTTCATGCATCAAACCTTTTTGTAAGTTACGAAATTCATAACTTCTAACTAAATATACATGCTTAATAATTGAGTAGGAATGCAACTTAGCGTATAAACATCCTAAACAACATACGATCATCGAAACATGCGAAAGAGAGGGACTTAGCGTATTTTCTAACACATGCTTACGAAGCTTTAAGATTGTATCAAACATGCATAAAAGGCTAGAAATCATAAACACATGCAACTTATGAATCGGTTTAAACACATAAAACACAAATCTAAACTTGTTCTTCATTTGATACATAAATGTATTCCAATACATCAAAAGGTTCAAATACAAAGCAAAAGAAATGAAAGTGAAGATCATGGTTACACTTTTTGTCTTGAATGCTTGATGATCTACGGTGGAGATGGATTTCCTTCACAAGGGACTTAGCGTATTGTGTTGGATGGAGGAGGATTGCTTCGGCTTGGATGGAGAAGATGTGCTTCGGCTTTGCTTGAGAATCCTTGAAGTGTTTATGGTGGAGGAGTATTTGTGTAGAGTTTTTGCTTGTAAAATGAGAGATGCATAATATATGGCCAGCCTCCTCTCTTATATAGGCAAGGGATGTTGCCTTCTCTCTTCCACCTTGCCTCCCTCCATTTAATGCAAGTAATGATCAATATGGCAAGTCACTCCCTTAGTCACCTTTTGTGATCATCATTTGTGAACCCTAAGCAAGAGTCACCATGCAAGTCACCATTTATAAACCCTAAGCAAGAGTCACCATGGCAAGTCACATGGCAAGTCATCTTTTGTGATGATCACAAAGCTTAGTCACTAAAATGAGTCACAAAGCTTGATATTGTTGACTTTTCAACTTCACCAAAAGGCTTCCATGCCAAAATGAATGGGTTTGGGCTTGATAATGGGCCGAAACAAGATTTGAGAAATCGGCCCATAATTTGCTTTTTGGGCCGGCCCATTTTCGGAGGTCCAAAATCGCAAAATCGCCGAAATTCCTCCAAATTGCGCCGTTATTAATCTCCACCGTAAATATCTTCAAAATAACAAATTAAATAAGGAAAACATAAAAACTAAGATAATAACATAGCTAAACGTAAAGGGAAATGCGTTAAGAAACGAGCATAAAATGCGTATATCAGTTTGCTAAGGGACTAGCAAAGTCTAAGTGTGGGGGAATTTGATATACGCATTTTATGCTCGTTTCTTAACGCTTTTCCCTTTACGTTTAGCTATGTTATTATCTTAGTTTTTATGTTTTTCTTATTTAAATTGTTATTTTGAAGATATTTACGGTGGAGATTAATAACGACGCAATTCGGAGGAATTTCGGCGATTTTGCGATTTTTGCGATTTCGGACCACCGGAAATGGGCCGGACCAAAAAGCAAATTATGGGACGATTTCTCAACTCTTCTTTCGGCCCATTATCAAGCCCATGACCATTCAATTCTGCTAGGATTCACTTTGGGGAAGAGGAAAAGTCAACAATATCAAGCTTTGTGACTCATTTTAGTGACTAAGCTTTGTGATCATCACAAAAGATGACTTGCCATGTGACTTGCCATGGTGACTCTTGCTTAGGGTTCACAAATGATGATCACAAAAGTTGACTAAGGGAGTGACTTGCCATATTGATCATTACTTGCATTAAATGGAGGGAGGCAAGGTGGAAGAGAGAAGGCAACATCCCTTGCCTATATAAGAGAGGAGGCTGGCCATATATTATGCATCTCTCATTTACTAGCCAAAGCTCTACACAAATACTCCTCCACCATAAAACACTTGAAGGTTCTCTCCACAAAGCCGAAGCATTCATCCTCCATCCAAAGCCGAAGCATCCATCCTCCATCCTTCACAATACGCTAAGTCCCTTGTGAAGGAAAGTCATCTCCACGAAGATCATCTAGCATTCAAGACAAAAAGTGTAACCATGATCTTCACTTTCATAGCTTTTGCTTTGTATTTGAATCTTTTGATGTATTGGAATACTTTTATGTATCAAATGAAGAACAAGTTTAGATTTGTGTTATATGTTCTTAAACCGATTTGTGAATTGCATGTGTTTATGATTTCTAGCCTTTTATGCATGTTTGATACAATCTTAAAGCTTCGAAAGCATGTGGTAGAAAATACGCTAAGTCACTCTCTTTCGCATGTTTCGATGATCGTATGTTGTTTAGGATGTTTATACGCTAAGTTGCATTCCTACTCAATTATCAAGCATGTATATTTAGTTGGAAGTTATGAATTTCGTAACTTACAAAAGGTTTGATGCATGAAAAAGGGTAAGGTTAAAAAGATGAGATGATCACTTGTAATTAGTAGTGTAACTTCTTATTTTTAGTAAGCATGATTAGACTTTGAAGTTTCTTGATTGTTAAAACTTGTCTATGAGTAAAACATGTTAGATGCCTAAGAGTTTTAGTTGTGTTTGCATGTTTTTGCACTTTAATTTAGTAGGACATTTAATCAACCAAATTTCCAATCCCCCCCCCCCCCCGAACATTTAAATTTCCGCTTATTAAACGAAACCATGCATGCGCCCTTAATTCCCCGGATAAAGAACGATCCCTACTCGCCAATATTATAAATGACAAAAGAAGGGTTTAAATTGCAATGCGCGTAATCTGTGTTTTTAGGGTCTACTTTGTGTTAACGTTAAATGCATGTTTTGCGCGTATCACCTCCATCAACGTCATGCCTTACTATCTTTACGAATCGATGGAGCTTGGAGATCTCAAGCAAGATGGTGTTGTCATCCAATTAGCCGATCGCACACACAAGTATCCGAGGGGATACGTAGAAGACGTGCTCGTGCAAGTCAACAACTTAATATTCCCAGCCGATTTCTATATAGTTGACATGGAAGAGAGTCCACTGAACACCACGCCGCTACTGCTTAGGTGACCTTTCATGCGGACTGCGAGAACAAAGATCGATGTATTTCAAGGCACTTTCTCCATGGAGATTGATGGAGAAAGAATCGAGTTCCAACATCCTGGACGGGATGAAGTTTCCAATGTCAAGCGTGGCTGCCATTTCGACATACGATCCCGTGGATACCTTAGCACAAGGCCACCTCGACACCATCAATGTAGATGAACTCGACATGGCCATCCAACTCGGGGAAAACGCCCTTCTCGAGGCCTTGCTAGAACTGACGCCTCGAATTCAAGATATGGCCATGGCCCTAAATGCCGCACCACGAAAAAACTCCAGTTTTAGAACTCAAGCTACTACCGGACCATCTGAAGTATGTGTACTTGGGCGAGAATGAAACATTGCCGGTCATTATTTCGTCTGCGCTAGAAGAGGAGCAGGAGGAGAAGCTCGTGAGTGTGCTCAAGAGGTACAAAACCGCAATAGGCTGGACGCTTGCGGACATCAAGGGAATAAATCCAGCAACCTGTGTGCATAGGATTTTCCTTGAAGAAGGCACCAAGCCTACTCGGGAAGCACAACGTCGGCTCCACCCTCCGATGATGGAGGTGGTAAAAAAGGAGGTAATTAAACTCATGGACCGTGGAGTTATTTACTCTATTTCTGATAGCCGTTGGGTTTCCCCTGTGCAGGTAGTACCCAAGAAATCAGGAATCACCGTCGTCGAGAATCTGGAAAATGAACTTGTGCCACAAAGGACGATCACTGGACACCGAGTGTGCATTGATTACCGGAGGCTCAACGCCGCAACCCGCAAGGATCATTTTCCATTACCATTCATCGACCAAATGCTGGAAAGATTAGCCGGCCATGCATTTTATTGTTTTCTCGACGGATACTCCGGCTACAACCAAATTAGCATTGCGGAGGAAGATCAAGAAAAGACAACGTTCACATGCCCTTTCGGAACGTTTGCGTACCGCCGAATGCCATTTGGACTGTGTAATGCACCAGGTACATTTCAACGTTGCATGCTCTCAATTTTCTCCGAGTACATTGAAAAAATTATTGAAGTATTCATGGACGACTTTAGTGTATTTGGGAGTGATTTCGATGCATGCTTAAACAATTTAGAAACTATTTTACAAAGATGCGTTGAAACGAACTTGGTGCTTAATTGGGAGAAGTGCCATTTCATGGTTACGCAAGGGATCGTGTTAGGTCATATTATTTCTGAAAAAGGGTTAGAAGTTGATAAATCTAAAGTAGATCTTGTGCGTCACTTACCCTCTCCAACTTCGGTTAGAGAGATTCGCTCTTTTCTTGGACACGCAGGATTTTATCGTAGGTTTATCAAAGACTTTTCCCACATCTCGCGCCCGTTGTGTAAATTATTGCAAAAGGAGACCCCGTTCGTGTTTGATGAAGAATGCAACGCTGCCTTCAACAAGTTGAAGGAACTTCTCACGAGCGCTCCTATTTTAAGCAGCCCTAATTGGTCTCTGCCATTTGAACTCATGTGCGACGCCTCGGATTATGCCGTAGGAGCCGTCTTGGGTCAGCGGAAGGACAAGAAACCCTACGTAATTTATTACGCCTCTCGGACGCTTGATGAAGCACAAAGAAATTATACTACAACCGAGAAGGATTTTCTTGCAGTGGTTTTTGCTTTAGATAAATTTCGGTCTTATTTACTTCAAACTAAAGTAACTGTGTATACTGATCATGCAGCTTTGAAGTACCTAATGCTGAAAAAGGACGCAAAACCACGGCTTATAAGATGGATACTTCTACTTCAAGAATTCAACATCGAAATCAAGGACAAGAAGGGAGTAGAAAACGTCGTCGCTGACCACCTATCACGCTTGATCAGTGAGAATGAGGCTGTCGAAATTGAGGAAACTTTTCCGGATGAAAAACTCTTCGGAATTGAGGTAACTGTTTCAGAAACTCCATGGTATGCAGATATCGTAAATTACTTAGTTACCGGTGAGTTTACGTCTACCATGCATAAATTTCAACGTGACAAACTTAAGTATAATGCTAGAACCTTTATCTGGGATGAGCCTTATTTATGGAAACAATGCTCCGATTTAGTAATTAGGAGATGTATCCCGGATAGTGAATTTAAGCCTATTCTAGACTTTTGTCACAATGAAGCATGTGGGGGACATTTTGGTTCAAGGAGGACAGCCCTTAAAATTTTAGATTGCGGTTTCTTTTGGCCTAGTTTATTTCGCGATGCTCATGCATATTGTGCTGCATGTGATAAGTGCCAGAGATTCGGTAATTTAGGGCCTAGAGATGAAATGCCACAACACTACATATTTAATATCGAAATTTTTGATGTGTGGGGTATTGATTTTATGGGACCATTTCCTCCCTCCAATGGTTTTACTTATATCTTACTCGCAGTAGATTATGTTTCTAAATGGGTGGAGGCAAAGGCCACCCGTACTAATGATTCGCAAGTTGTTGCAGATTTCCTACGAACTAACATTTTCAGTAGATTTGGAATGCCACGCGTTCTAATTAGCGATGGAGGAAGTCACTTTTGCAACCGCACGGTGGAAGCACTGATGAGGAAATATGGCGTAAAACACAAGGTTTCCACACCATACCACCCTCAAACAAATGGAATGGCTGAAGTTTCCAACCGTGAGATCAAGAAGATTTTGGAGCGAACCGTCCGCCCAAACCGGAAAGATTGGAGTCAATGCTTAGACGATGCATTGTGGGCTTACAGGACTGCCTACAAGACCCCCATTGGTATGTCACCTTTCCGATTAATTTATGGGAAGACGTGCCATCTTCCGGTTGAATTGAAAGTATTGCTTTTCAATTCAAGACTTACGCTCTTTCCGGGAAAGTTTCGCTCTCGATGGATGGGGCCATTCATAGTTTCTCAAGTTCTGCCTCATGGAGCAGTTCTCATTCGATCTATCGACAAAGACAGTGAGTTCAAAGTAAATGGCCATCGCTTGAAGCCCTATTTTGAGGCATTTGCGGAGCATACCGTGGAGGAGATGCAACTCCATGAACCGGCCATTTCAAAAACAAAATGATGCATCACGTCCAAAGCTAACGACGTAAAACAAGTGCTCATTGGGAGGCAACCCAATATGGAGACAACAGATTTGTTTTCTTCTCCCCTTTTAATTAATTTAATGGCTTTTTGCGTATTAAAATTAAAATTTTCGTAGATCCTATACTCCATTTTTAATTCTATACTTCTACTTTAGTACATTGAGGGCAATGTAGAGTTTAATTCTATACTTCTACTTTAGGACGCCCTTAACTAGTCGATGATGAAATTTGACCAATACGAACACATAAAACACATATGGCGTATGAATCACATGCATCGAATTCTTGTGCTAATTGAGATATTCTATATGTTTTTAACATGTAGTAGATATGAATTGCAAAACATGGTACAGAAAATCTTATGCTTGAATAAGTTTTTAATCATATGAACCCTATGTGAGCTTTTGAGCTATCTGTTCTTTATTCGAGTGAATATGCATCCATTTCGTAGCTACTAGCTTATATATGCCTCATTTGATTGCTTGCCATAGATTTTAATAAACTAGAGAATGCTAGAACTTACTCATGTCAATTTGCAAAGCTTTTAAATTGATACATACTTTGATTTTGGAAATGATTAAAGGCATTTAGGATTTTCCACCACTTCGCCAAATATCCATGTATCCCAATTGTGCGCATGAGTTGCGACACCCCTAGATTATGGGGGAATTTGATATACGCATTTTATGCTCGATTCTTAACGCATTTCCCTTTACGTTTAGCTATGTTATAATCTTAGTTTTTATGTTTTTCTTATTTAATTTGTTATTTTGAAGATATTTACGGTGGAGATTAATAACGACGCAATTCGGAGGAATTTCGGCGATTTTGCGATTTTTGCGATTTCGGACCACCGGGAATGGGCCGGCCCAAAAAGCAAATTATGGGCCCATTTCTCAAAGTTTGTTTCGGCCCAAAAACCAGCCCAAGCCCATTGAATTCGGCAAGGATGCAACTTGGGGAAGAGGAAAAGTCAAAGTTATCAAGCTTGGTGACTCTTGCTTTGTGATCATCACAAAAGATGACTAAGTGTGTGACTTGCCATGGTGACTCTTGCTTAGGGTTCATAAAGGTGACTTGCCATGGTGACTCTTGCTTAGGGTTCATAAATGATGATCACACTTGGTGACTAAGGGAGTGACTTGCCATGGTGATTATTACTTGCATTTAATGAAAGAGGCAAGGTGGAAGAGAGAAGAGCAAACTCCCTTGCCTATAAATACCAAGGAGGCCAGCCATTACAAGATCATCGATCTCTCAATTTAGAAGCCAAAGCTCTACACAAATACTCCTCCTCCATAAACACTTGAAGGTTCTCTCCACAAAGCCGAAGCATTCATCCTCCATCCTTCACAATACGCTAAGTCCCTTGTGAAGGAAAGTCATCTCCACGAAGATCATCTAGCATTCAAGACAAAAAGTGTAACCATGATCTTCACTTTCATATCTTTTGCTTTGTATTTGAATCTTTTGATGTATTGGAATACTTTGATGTATTTAATGAAGAACAAGTTTAGATTTGTGTTATATGTTCTTAAACCGATTTGTAAATTGCATGTGTTTATGATTTCTAGCCTTTTATGCATGGTTGATATAATCTTAAAGCTTCGAAAGCATGTGGTAGATAATACGCTAAGTCACTCTCTTTCGCATGTTTCGATGATCGTATGTTGTTTAGGATGTTTATACGCTAAGTTGCATTCCTACTCAATTATCAAGCATGTATATTTAGTTGGAAGTTATGAATTTCGTAACTTACAAAAGGTTTGATGCATGAAATAGGGTAAGGTTAATAATATGAGATGATCAATTGTAATTAATAGCTTAGCTTCTTATTTTTAGAAAGCATAATTAGACTTGAAGTTTCTTGATTGTTAAAACTTGTCTATGAGTAAAACATGTTAGATGCCTAAGAGTTTTTGTTGTGTTTGCATGTTTTTGCACTTTAAATTTTCAATCCCCCCAAACATTTAAATTTTCCGCTTATTAACGAAACCATGCATGCGCCCTTAATTCCCCGGATAAAGAACGATCCCTACTCGCCAATATTATAAATGACAAAAGAAGGGTTTTAAATTGCAATGCGCGTAATCTGTGTTTTTAGGGTCTACTTTGTGTTAACGTTAAATGCATGTTTTGCGCGTATCAAGAAGCCTTATGTAATTTATTACGCCTCTCGGACGCTTGATGAAGCTCAAAGAAATTATACCACCACCGAGAAGGAGTTTCTTGCAGTGGTTTTTGCTTTAGATAAATTTCGGTCTTATTTACTTCAAACTAAAGTAACTGTGTATACTGATCATGCAGCTTTGAAGTACCTAATGCTAAAAAAGGACGCAAAACCAAGGCTTATTAGATGGATACTTCTACTCCAAGAATTCAACATCGAAATCAAGGATAAGAAGGGAGTAGAAAATGTTGTCGCTGACCACCTATCACGCTTAATAGGTGAGAATGAGACTGTTGAAATTGAGGAAACTTTTCCGGATGAAATGCTCTTCGGAATTGAGGTAACTGTTTCGGAAACTCCATGGTATGCAGATATCGTTAATTACTTAGTTACCGGTGAGTTTCCATCTACCATGCATAAATTTTAGCGTGACAAACTTAAACATAATGCTAGAACTTTTATCTTGGATGAGCCTTATTTATGGAAACAATGCTCCGATTTAGTGATTGGGAGATGTATCCCAGATAGTGAATTTAAGCCTATTCTAGACTTTTGTCACAATGAAGCATGTGGGGGACATTTTGGTTCGAGGAGGACAGCCCTTAAGATTTTAGATTGCGGTTTCTTTTGGCCTAGTTTATTTCGTGATGCTCATGCATTTTGTGCTGCATGTGATAAGTGCCAGAGATTCGGTAATTTAGGACCTAGAGATCAGATGCCACAACACTACATATCTAATGTCGAAATTTTTGATGTGTGGGGTATTGATTATATGGGACCATTTCCTCCCTCCAATGGTTATACGTATATTTTACTCGCAGTAGATTATGTTTCAAAATGGGTAGAGGCAAATGCCACCCGTACTAATGATTAGCGAGTTGTTGCAGATTTCCTACGAACTAACATTTTTAGTAGATTTGGAATGTCACGAGTTCTAATTAGCGATGGAGGAAGTCATTTTTGCAGCCACACGGTGGAAGCATTGATGAGGAAGTATGGCGTAAAACACAAGGTTTCCACACCATATCACCCTTAAACAAATGGAATGGCTGAAGTTTCCAACCGTGAGATCAAGAAGATTTTGGAACGAACCGTCCGCCCAAACCGGAAAGATTGGAGTCAGTGCTTAGATGATGCATTGTGGGCTTACAGGACTGCCTACAAGACCCCCATTGGTATGTCACCTTTCCGATTAATTTACGGGAAATCGTGCCATCTTCCGGTTGAATTGGAGCACAAGGCATGGTGGGCCGTGAAGAAATTCAACATCGATCGAGATGCACCAGGTTTGCATCGGAAGCTACAACTTTGTGAACTTGAAGAGATCAGGAATGATGCTTTCGACAATGCGTGGATTTACAAAGAGAAGACGAAAAAGATCCATGATAAGATGATTCGCGGGAAGAGTTTTGAAGTTGGGCAGAAAGTATTGCTTTTCAATTCAAGACTTAAGCTCTTTCCGGGAAAGCTTCGCTCTCGATGGATGGGACCATTTATAGTTGCTGATACGCACAAAACATGCATTTAACGTTAACACAAAGTAGACCCTAAAAACACCGATTACGCGCATTGCAATTTAAAACCCTTCTTTTGTCATTATAATATTGGCGAGTAGGGATCGTTCTTTATCCGGGGAATTAAGGGCGCATGCATGGTTTCGTTAAATAAGCGTAAATTTAAATGTTTGGGGGAATTGGAAGTTTGTTGTTTAATCTACAAAATTAAAGTACAAAAACATGCAAACACAACTAAAACTCTTAAGCATCTAACATGTTTTACTCATAGACAAGTGTTAACAATCAAGAAACTTCAAAGTCTAATTACGCTTACTAAAAATAAGAAGTTACACTACTAATTACAAGTGATCATCTCATCTTTTTAACCTTACCCTTTTTCATGCATCAAACCTTTTGTAAGTTACGAAATTCATAACTTCCAACTAAATATACATGCTTGATAATTGAGTAGGAATGCAACTTAGCGTATAAACATCCTAAACAACATACGATCATCGAAACATGCGAAAGAGAGTGACTTAGCGTATTTTCTACCACATGCTTTCGAAGCTTTAAGATTGTATCAAACATGCATAAAAGGCTAGAAATCATAAACACATGCAATTCACAAATCGGTTTAAGAACATATAACACAAATCTAAACTTGTTCTTCATTTGATACATAAAAGTATTCCAATACATCAAAAGATTCAAATACAAAGCAAAAGCTATGAAAGTGAAGATCATGGTTACACTTTTTGTCTTGAATGCTTGATGATCTACGGTGGAGATGGCTTTCCTTCACAAGGGACTTAGCGTATTGTGAAGGATTGATGGAGGATGCTTCGGCTTTGGATGGAGAATGCTTCGGCTTTGCAAGAGATGGATGCTTCGGCTTTGCAAGAGATGGATGCTTCGGCTTTGTGTGTGAACCTTCAAGTGTTTATGGTGGAGGAGTATTTGTGTAGAGCTTTGGCTAGTAAATGAGAGATGCTCTAATATATGGCCGGCCTCCTCTCTTATATAGGCAAGGGATGTTGCCTTCTCTCTTCCACCTTGCCTCCCTCCATTTAATGCAAGCCTTAGTCACCTAGGCAAGTCACCATTTGTGATCATCATTTATGAACCCTAAGCAAGAGTCACCATGCAAGTCACCATTTATAAACCCTAAGCAAGAGTCACCATGGCAAGTCACATGGCAAGTCATCTTTTGTGATGATCACAAAGCTTAGTCACTAAAATGAGTCACAAAGCTTGATAACTTGGACTTTTCAACTTCACCAAAAGGCTTCCATGCCGAAATGAATGGGTTTGGGCTTGATAATGGGCCGAAACAAGATTTGAGAAATCGGCCCATAATTTGCTTTTTGGGCCGGCCCATTTTCGGAGGTCCAAAATCGCAAAAATCGCAAAATCGCCGAAATTCCTCCGAATTGCGTCGTTATTAATCTCCACCGTAAATATCTTCAAAATAACAAATTAAATAAGGAAAACATAAAAACTAAGATAATAACATAGCTAAACGTAAAGGGAAATGCGTTAAGAAACGAGCATAAAATGCGTATATCAGTTGCTCAAATTATGCCTCATGGAGCAGTTCTCATTCGATCAATAGACAAGGGCAGTGAGTTCAAAGTAAATGGCCATCGCTTGAAGCCCTATTTTGAGGCATTTGCGGAGCATAACGTGGAGGAGATGCAACTTCAAGAACCGGCCATCTCGAAAGCAAAATGATGCATCACGTCTAAGCTTTAGACGTAAAATGAGCGCTCATTGGGAGGCAACCCAATAGAGAAGACGACAACAGACTTGTCCAAATAACTAAAAAAGTATTAGATTGCCAAAAAGAAAAGAAAAAAAAATATATATATATTTGAGAGAATGAAAAGAAAAAAATTATATATCTCTCATGGCAATGTGTTGTGTTCTTGATACGCGCAAAACAAGCATTTACGATAACACAAAGTAGACCCTAAAAACACCGATTACGCGCATTGCAATTTAAAACCCTTCTTTTGTCATTATAATATTGGCGAGTAGGGATCGTTCTTTATCCGGGGAATTAAGGGCGCATGCATGGTTTCGTTAATAAGCGGAAATTTAAATGTTTGGGGGGATTGGAAGTTGGTTGTTTAATCTACAAAATTAAAGTACAAAAACATGCAAACACAACTAAAACTCTTAAGCATCTAACATGTTTTACTCATAGACAAGTGTTAACAATCAAGAAACTTCAAAGTCTAATTACGCTTACTAAAAATAAGAAGTTACACTACTAATTACAAGTGATCATCTCATCTTTTTAACCTTACCCTTTTTCATGCATCAAACCTTTTGTAAGTTACGAAATTCATAACTTCCAACTAAATATACATGCTTGATAATTGAGTAGGAATGCAACTTAGCGTATAAACATCCTAAACAACATACGATCATCGAAACATGCGAAAGAGAGTGACTTAGCGTATTTTCTACCACATGCTTTCGAAGCTTTAAGATTGTATCAAACATACATAAAAGGCTAGAAATCATAAACACATGCAATTCACAAATCGGTTTAAGAACATATAACACAAATCTAAACTTGTTCTTCATTTGATACATAAAAGTATTCCAATACATCAAAAGATTCAAATACAAAGCAAAAGCTATGAAAGTGAAGATCATGGTTACACTTTTTGTCTTGAATGCTTGATGATCTACGGTGGAGATGGCTTTCCTTCACAAGGGACTTAGCGTATTGTGAAGGATTGATGGAGGATGCTTCGGCTTTGGATGGAGAATGCTTCGGCTTTGCAAGAGATGGATGCTTCGGCTTTGCAAGAGATGGATGCTTCGGCTTTGTGTGTGAACCTTCAAGTGTTTATGGTGGAGGAGTATTTGTGTAGAGCTTTGGCTAGTAAATGAGAGATGCTCTAATATATGGCCGGCCTCCTCTCTTATATAGGCAAGGGATGTTGCCTTCTCTCTTCCACCTTGCCTCCCTCCATTTAATGCAAGCCTTAGTCACCTAGGCAAGTCACCATTTGTGATCATCATTTATGAACCCTAAGCAAGAGTCACCATGCAAGTCACCATTTATAAACCCTAAGCAAGAGTCACCATGGCAAGTCACATGGCAAGTCATCTTTTGTGATGATCACAAAGCTTAGTCACTAAAATGAGTCACAAAGCTTGATAACTTGGACTTTTCAACTTCACCAAAAGGCTTCCATGCCGAAATGAATGGGTTTGGGCTTGATAATGGGCCGAAACAAGATTTGAGAAATCGTCCCATAATTTGCTTTTTGGGCCGGCCCATTTTCGGAGGTCCAAAATCGCAAAAATCGCAAAATCGCCGAAATTCCTCCGAATTGCGTCGTTATTAATCTCCACCGTAAATATCTTCAAAATAACAAATTAAATAAGGAAAACATAAAAACTAAGATAATAACATAGCTAAACGTAAAGGGAAATGCGTTAAGAAACGAGCATAAAATGCGTATATCAGTTGCTCAAATTATGCCTCATGGAGCAGTTCTCATTCGATCAATAGACAAGGGCAGTGAGTTCAAAGTAAATGGCCATCGCTTGAAGCCCTATTTTGAGGCATTTGCGGAGCATAACGTGGAGGAGATGCAACTTCAAGAACCGGCCATCTCGAAAGCAAAATGATGCATCACGTCTAAGCTTTAGACGTAAAATGAGCGCTCATTGGGAGGCAACCCAATAGAGAAGACGACAACAGACTTGTCCAAATAACTAAAAAAGTATTAGATTGCCAAAAAGAAAAGAAAAGAAAATATATATATATTTGAGAGAATGAAAAGAAAAAAATTATATATCTCTCATGGCAATGTGTTGTGTTCTTGATACGCGCAAAACAAGCATTTACGATAACACAAAGTAGACCCTAAAAACACCGATTACGCGCATTGCAATTTAAAACCCTTCTTTTGTCATTATAATATTGGCGAGTAGGGATCGTTCTTTATCCGGGGAATTAAGGGCGCATGCATGGTTTCGTTAATAAGCGGAAATTTAAATGTTTGGGGGGATTGGAAGTTGGTTGTTTAATCTACAAAATTAAAGTACAAAAACATGCAAACACAACTAAAACTCTTAAGCATCTAACATGTTTTACTCATAGACAAGTGTTAACAATCAAGAAACTTCAAAGTCTAATTACGCTTACTAAAAATAAGAAGTTACACTACTAATTACAAGTGATCATCTCATCTTTTTAACCTTACCCTTTTTCATGCATGATATACGCATTTTATGCCCGTTTCTTAACGCATTTCCCTTTTCGTTTAGCTATGTTATTATCTTAGTTTTTATGTTTTCCTTACTTAAATTGTTATTTTGAAGATATTTACGGTGGAGATTAATAACGGCGCAATTCGGAGGAATTTCGGCGATTTTGCGATTTTTGCGATTTCGGACCACGAAAAATGGGCCGGCCCAAAAAGCAAATTATGGGCCGATTTCTCAACTCTTGTTTCGGCCCATTAACAAGCCCAAACCCATGTAATTCGGCCTAGATGCCTTTTGGTGAAGAGGAAAAGTCTTGTTTTGAAAGGGCAAGTCAACATTATCAAGCTAATAATCACAAATGGTGACTACACATGGTGATTCATGCTTAGGGTTCCCAAATGGTGACTACACTAGGTGACTCTTGCTTTGCATTGAATGAAAAGATGACTTGCCATGGTGACAAGCTAGGTGATTCATGCTTAGGGTTCGGCAATGGTGACTAAGTGTGTGACTAAGTGTGTGACTTGCCTTAATGATCATTGCATGCATTAAATGGAGGAGGCAAGGTGGAAGAGAGAAGGCATGAATCCCTTGCCTATATAGGGGAGGAGGCCGAACCATTCAAGGATCATCTCTCATTTTACAAGCCAAAGCTCTACACAAATACTCTTCCACCATAAACACTCCAAAGTTCATTACAAAGCCGAAGCACATCCTTTACCATTCCAAGCCGAAGCAAGCAAGGTTACTCCTTCCAAGCCGAAGCTATCAAGCCTCCTCCATCCAACACAATACGCTAAGTCCCTTGTGAAGGAAGTCCATCTCCACCGTAGTTCATCAAGCACTCAAGACAAAAAGTGTAACCATGATCTTCACTCTCATTTCTTTAGCTTTGTATTTGAATCTTTTGATGTATTGGAATAACAAGTTTAGAAAGTTTAGATTTGTGTATCAAATGAATAACAAGTTTAGATTTGTGTTTCATGTGCCTAAACCGATTTGTAATATGCATGTGTTTATGATTTATAGCTTTTTATGCATGTTTGATACAATCTTAAAGCTTCGAATGCATGTATTAGAAAATACGCTAAGTCCCTCTCTTTTGCATGTTTCGATGATCGTATGTTGTTTAGGATGTTTATACGCTAAGTTGCATTCCTACACAATTATCAAGCATGTGTACTTAGTTATAAGTTATGAATTTCGCAACTTACACAAAGGTTTGATGCATGAAAAGGGTAGGTTAATAAGATGAGTTGATCACATGTAATTAATAGTGTAACTTCTTATTTTTAGCAAGCATAATTAGACTTTAAGTTTCTTGATTGTTGAAACTTGTCTATGAGTAAAACATGTTAGATACCTAAGAGTTTTAGTTGTGTTTGCATGTTATGTACTTTAATTTCGTAGATTAAATAACCAATTTCCAATCCCCCCAAACTTTTATATTTCCGCTTAATAACGAAACCATGCATGCGCCCTTAATTCCCCGGATAAAGAACGATCCCTACTCGCCAATATTATAAATGACAAAAGAAGGGTTTAAATTGCAATGCGCGTAATCGATGTTTTTAGGTCGACTTTGTGTTATCGTGAAAGCATGTTTTGCTCGTATCAATTTTTGGCGCCGTTGCCGGGGAGTTAGAATGTTTTTGTATGATTTCGTTGTACATTTGTGATTAAAAGCATGTCTAAATTTTCGAAGTACATACTTGTTCATTCTTGTTTATACTTAAAGAAATTTACATACATGTTTACAATGCATACTTTTACTTAGACGAATTTATTGATACTTAGTTTTTTTTTTACACTTGCATAATTTATTTTCATGTTAAAGGATAGTCTTTGATTTAATTTGAGTACTAGTACTTAGTTATTAAATAAATCTCTATGGAATAGGTGGTGCCTCTTTTGTTTGTCTATCTCCTTAACCCTTCGTGATGTGTGGATTTCATCACCACACGCCATAACCTAAGTGAAGTTATGGGCACGAGGTTGTGGGCGGAGTTTACAAACACTTGAGATTGTATACTATCTTATGAATTCGAGTAAGAGTTGGTTATGATGTCTAGAAGGGTTATGATTGGTGACGGGTTTTGAACTAAGAAAACAGAACACCAATGGAGTACATACTCTTACGAGTAAGCCTCGGGGTGTTTCTAAGAACAACATTGGAGTATATACTCTTACGAGTTAGCCTCAGGTTGTTCCCAGAAATTAGTTCTCACCTCTCGCGTTACATCTATCCCAACTGGTCATTTCCAACAATTACGAGGATTAACGATAGTTGGTATACATTTTCGCGCGGGCCGCACGGACAAGAGATTTATTCAATAACTAAGTCGTGTATTCCTTTTAAATCATAGGCGCAATCAAAACGTAGACGTACTTAAATTGATTTACATTGAGCACGAGTATTGGTTATAAGGTTTCGTTCTTTGGAATAGGTGGTGCCTCTTTTTCTGGTTTATCTCCTTAACCCTTCGTGATGTGTGGATTTCATCACCACACGCCATAACCTAAGTGAAGTTATGGGCACGAGGTTGTGGGCGGAGTTTACTAAGAACTTGAGATTATATACTATCTCACAAATTTGGCTGATTGTTGGATATGGTGAATGGGTTTATGATTGGTGCCGGGTTTCGGATCTAAGCAATAGAACACCATTGGAGTATATACCGTAACTGGTTAGCCTCGGGGTGTCTCTAGGAACAACATTGGAGTATATACTCTTACGAGTAAGCCTCGGGTTGTTCTAAATATTAGTCCTTACCTCTCGCGTTATCTCTATTCCTACTAACCATTTCTAAACGTAACTAAGCTGAATTGTAGTCGGTATATATTTTTCGCGCGGGCCGCACGTCCAGGAACTTTACTTAAATGCTCAATTCGCGTACTCTCTGTAAATCATAAGTGCATACAAATACGGATAAATACATGAACTTAATACGACATAATCCTTTAAATAGATGGTATATCGGATTAAGCATGCTTAGACCTCCCGGAATCAGACTTCATCTTCGGATGAACGAGACCCATTGCACAGTTGAGAGCCTCTGCACCACGTACCATCGGGGCCAAAGGAAATAAATAAAACTTAGTCAAATTTTTGTGTTTATATGTGCATTAAAAACTGTAAAGGACTAACAACCACTACTTAGCTTGCATAACCTCTTTTTAGGCTTTATGATACTCGGATTTCACTACCGAGTACCCTAACCTAAGTGAAGTTAGGGGCATAAGATCGAAGAAGAGGTCATTCTTTTCATTCATAGTTTAAACACGTAACTCATTTGTTTTCTGCAGGTTCTAACGTTTTCTCTTATGCATTCACTCCATCTTTCACGTAGGATTGTTGTTTAATGCATTTTATTGCAAGAAAATGTGTGGTGCATAAATTCAATGTGAATTATGGTTTACTTGTATTTGAACCTTGTTTATACATGTTCTAACTAAATTTTTTTTTTTAGGTTTAGCATTACATAGTGTTAATTTGCAGAAAACGTGTGTTTTAAGTTTATTACATTCTTTTGCATAGCCCTAAAATTGATTAATTCAATTGCATTACTTAGTACAATACATATAGTGTCTTAACTATTATAAATTTTGTGTATTAGTAGTTTTTAAATATTTGTGTGTATTTATAGTATGTTTTGATAGTTTTACTATTTTATTTGTTATCCCTTTGTTTTCTAAATATGTCTTACAATTTTGGTTAGTATTCTTATATTCATCACAAATTATTTGTTGATACTAACACTTGGTCTTTGGTGGATGTCAGGCTAATGAATGTCCGATCAGAATCCTGGACCATCTAGAACAAACTTTGAGGAGATCGCAGAGAGAATAGCGAGACTTAAAGCTCAAACTGACATCCTGGATCATCCCATCATCGAGGAAGGTTCCGAGTCTTCACATTCATCAACCGACCACAATTCAGAAGCAGAAGCACAACAAGTCAACATGGCCAATGCAGGACAATCTCTTCGCCAGCGCACCTGCTCAACAGAATGGAGCAGCGGGCCTTCGAGCATTGCTTTTCCACAACCGGAGGAAAACATGAAGGATATCGAGCTAAAGAGTGGCTTCCTCCACCGACTACCCATTTTTCATGGACTTTCCAATGAAGATCCGAACAAGCATCTCAAACAATTCCAATTTGTTTGTAACAGCATGAAGCCATCCGATGCTGATACGGAGCTCTTTAAACTGAAGGCATTCCCATTCACCCTAGTCGACAGGGCCGAGTCTTGGCTTATGGAACTACCGCCGAACCATATCACTTCATGGAAGCAACTTGCGGACATGTTCCTAGCGAAGTACTTCCCGGCCTCAAAGATCACCGTCTTGAGAAAGCAAATCACTGGCATCACACAGAAACCGGACGAGACCTTCGGCCAATACTACGACCGATTCAAAGTTTTGTGTGCCACTTGCCCATCGCATGGATTTTCCGAGACCAATCTCATGAATTACTTTTACGATGGTCTCAAGCCGATCGATAGGGAATTGCTGGATGCAGCAGCCACCGGTGCATTCATGGACTTAACCGAAACCGAAGCTAGAGCTCTTCTAGAGAATCGGGCCAATAATGATGCACAATATGGAATGTCCAACAGACGAGCAGTCGGTGAAGCGAGTTCTACAACCGACGCGGACGAAAAGTACGACAAACTAGCTCATATGCTAGAGAAGGTTTTAGAACTCGAGACGACAAGAGCGAAGGCAACTCAACGGCCTGTTTGTGGCATATGTCAAACACAAGGTCACCACAACGACCAGTGCCCTCAAGTGCCGGAACAAGCAAGCGAGCCGGAGCACGCTAACGCCATCGGCGGATATCAGGGAGGACAACGGTATAACAATTATAACAACTATGTCAACCGTGATCATCCGGGTTTTAGATGGAGCAGCAACGAGGGAACTTTGAACCCTCCAGCACCTCAACAAAGCTACCAACGCCCTCCATTTCAACCAAGGCCACCGATGCAGCAGGGTTCGTCTTCGCAATCCTTCACCAACCCGGATTACGACAAGATGTTGTCGCAACTTTCGGCCTCAACTCAAGTTCTCCTCGAAGGACAATCGAAGACAAAGGAGACACTTGACTCACATGGCCGCGACATCACCGAAGTGAAGAAGCAGCTTGGCCAACTTGTTGATTTCATGGGCCAAATCAAGGAAACCGGTCGGCTTCCACCTCAAACCACTCCAAATCAAAGAAACGTGAATGCTATAGTCACAAGGAGTGGGAAGATACTTGAGGAACCAAAGACCAAGCGATCTCATCTTGATGAAGTCACCATCGAGGACATCACCAACGAAGAAGAAGATGAGATCGATCCGGCTACTCAAGAGGCCGAGAAACAGAAGGTGACGCCTATTGTCACCAAGGCACAATCACCTCCACAACCTACCCCAATCAAAGGTAAAAACCATATTCCTTCAAATACGGTTATTACTAATTCTCCGTTTGCTGTTGCACCTTTCCCTAGCAGATTATCAAAATCAAAGAAGAAGGATGCCCAATATGAAGATATCCTGGACATCTTCCAAAAGGTGCAAGTGAATTTGCCCTTGATCGAGTGCATAAAGCAAGTGCCTATATACGCCAAGTTTCTGAAAGAATTATGCACTCAGAGGAGGCAAACTCGAGAGAAGGAGGTCGTGAAGGTGAACGCAAACGTTTCGGCGGTTTTGCAGCGTCGGCTACCCCCAAAACTGAAGGACCCAGGGAGCTTTGCAGTTCCTTGCGTAATCGGTGACACCCACTTTGAAGACGTGATGCTTGATCTCGGAGCTTCCATCAACGTCATGCCTTACTATCTTTTCGAATCAATGGAGCTTGGAGATCTCAAGCAAGATGGTGTTGTAATCCAGTTAGCCGATCGCACCCACAAGTATCCGAGGGGATACGTAGAAGACGTTCTCGTACAAGTCAACAACTTGATATTCCCAGCCGATTTCTACATAGTTGACATGGAAGAGAGTCCACTGAACACCACGCCATTGCTGCTTGGACGACCTTTCATGCGGACTGCGAGGACGAAGATTGATGTTTTCCAAGGCACTTTCTCCATGGAGATTGATGGAGAAAGAATCGAGTTCAACATCCTGGACGGGATGAAGTTTCCAATGTCGAGCGTAGCTGCCATTTCGACATACGATCCCGTGGATACCTTAGCACAAGGTTACCTCGACACCATCAACGAGGATGAACTCGACATGGCCATTCAACTTGGACATGACGGCCTTCTCGAGGCCTTACTAGAGCTTGAACCTCGAATCCAAGACATGGCCATGGCCCTAAATGCCGCACCACGGAAAGTAAGCTTTTCTCCTCCTATACCAATTACTTTTGGTACTAATGAAATGGTTCCTTCCATTGTAGAAGCTCCCGTTTTAGAACTCAAGCTACTACCGGACCATCTGAAGTATGCATACTTGGGCGAGAATGAAACTTTACCGGTCATTATTTCGTCCGCGCTAGAAAAGGAACAGGAGGAGAAGCTCGTGAGTGTGCTCAAGAGGTACAAACCCGCAATAGGCTGGACACTCGCGGACATCAAGGGAATAAATCCAGCAACCTGTGTGCATAGGATTTTCCTTGAAGAAGGCACCAAGCCTACGCGGGAAGCACAACGTCGGCTCCACCCTCCGATGATGGAGGTGGTAAAAAAGGAGGTAATTAAACTCATGGACTGTGGAGTTATTTACCCTATTTCTGATAGCCGTTGGGTTTCCCCAGTGCAGGTAGTACCCAAGAAATCGGGAATAACCGTCGTCGAGAATCTGGAAAATGAGCTTGTGCCACAACGGACGATCACTGGACACCGAGTGTGCATTGATTACCGGAAGCTCAACGCCGCGACCCGCAAGGATCATTTTCCCTTACCATTCATCGACCAAATGCTGTAAAGATTAGCCGGCCATGCATTTTATTGTTTTCTCGACGGATACTCCGGCTACAACCAAATTAGCATTGCGGAGGAGGATCAAGAAAAGACAACGTTCACGTGCCCGTTCGGAACGTTTGCATATCGCCGCATGCCATTTGGACTGTGTAACGCACCAGGTACATTTCAACGTTGCATGCTCTCAATTTTCTCCGAGTACATTGAAAACATTATTGAAGTATTCATGGACGACTTTAGTGTATTCGGGAATGATTTTGATGCATGCTTAAACAATCTAGAAACTATTTTAAAAAGATGCGTTGAAACGAACTTGGTGCTTAATTGGGAGAAGTGCCATTTCATGGTTACGCAAGGGATAGTGTTAGGTCATATTATCTCTGAAAAAGGGTTAGAAGTAGATAAATCTAAAGTAGATCTTGTGCGTCACTTACCCTCTCCAACTTCGGTTAGAGAGATTCGTTCATTTCTTGGACACGCAGGATTTTATCGTAGGTTTATCAAGGACTTTTCCCACATCTCTCGCCCCTTGTGTAAACTGCAGCAAAAGGAGACCCCGTTCGTCTTTGATGAAGAATGCAACGCTGCCTTCAACAAGTTAAAGGAGCTTCTTACGAGCGCTCCTATTTTGTGCAGCCCTGATTGGTCTCTGCCATTTGAACTCATGTGCGACGCCTCGGATTATGCCGTAGGAGCCGTCTTGGGTCAGCGGAAGGACAAGAAGCCTTGCGTAATCTATTACGCCTCTCGGACGCTTGATGAAGCGCAAAGAAATTATACTACCACCGAGAAGGAGTTTCTTGCCGTGGTTTTTGCTTTAGATAAATTTCGATCTTATTTACTTCAAACTAAAGTAACTGTGTTTACCGATCATGCAGCTTTGAAGTATCTGATGCTCAAGAAGGACGCAAAACCACGACTTATCAGATGGATACTTCTACTCCAAGAATTCAACATCGAAATCAAGGACAAGAAGGGAGTAGAAAACGTCGTCGCTGACCACCTATCACGTTTAATAGGTGACCATGAGCCTGTCGAGATTGAAGAAACTTTTCCGGATGAAAAACTCTTCGGAATTGAGGTAACTATTTCGGAAACTCCATGGTATGCAGATATCGTAAATTACTTAGTTACCGGTGAGTTTCCGTCTACCATGCATAAATTTCAACGTGACAAACTTAAGCATAATGCTAGAACCTTTATCTGGGATGAGCCTTATTTATGGAAACAATGCTCCGATTTAGTAATTAGGAGATGTATCCCGGATAGTGAGTTTAAGCCCATTCTAGACTTTTGTCACAATGAAGCATGTGGGGGACACTTTGGTTCTAGGAGGACAGCCCTTAAGATTTTAGATTGCGGTTTCTTTTGGCCTAGTTTATTTCGCGATGCTCATGCATATTGTGCTGCATGTGATAAGTGCCAGAGATTCGGTAATTTAGGGCCTAGAGATCAAATGCCACAACACTACATATTTAATGTCGAAATTTTTGATGTGTGGGGTATTGATTTTATGGGACCATTTCCTCCCTCCAATGGTTTTACTTATATCTTACTCGCAGTAGATTATGTTTCTAAATGGGTGGAGGCAAAGGACACCCGTACTAATGATTCGCGAGTTGTTGCAGATTTCCTACGAACTAACATTTTCAGTAGATTTGGAATGCCACGCGTTTTAATCAGCGATGGAGGAAGTCACTTTTGCAACCGCACGGTGGAAGCACTCATGAGGAAGTATGGCGTAAAACACAAGGTTTCCACACCATACCACCCTCAAACCAATGGAATGGCTGAAGTTTCCAACCGTGAGATCAAGAAGATATTGGAGCGAACCGTCCGCCCCAACCGGAAAGATTGGAGTCAATGCTTAGACGATGCATTGTGGGCTTACAGGACTGCCTACAAGACCCCCATCGGTATGTCCCCTTTCCGATTAATTTATGGGAAGACGTGCCATCTTCCGGTTGAATTGGAGCACAAGGCATGGTGGGCCGTGAAGAAATTCAACATCGATCGAGATGCCGCAGGCTTGCATCGGAAGCTACAACTATGTGAACTAGAAGAAATCAGAAATGATGCTTTCGACAATGCGTGGATTTACAAAGAGAAGACGAAAAAGATCCACGATCAGATGATTCGCGCGAAGAGTTTTGAACCTGGGCAGAAAGTATTGCTTTTCAATTCAAGACTCAAGCTCTTTCCGGGAAAGCTTCGCTCTCGATGGATGGGGCCATTCGTAGTTTCTCAAGTTCTACCTCATGGAGCAGTTCTCATTCGATCTATCGACAAAGGTAGTGAGTTCAAAGTAAATGGCCATCGCTTGAAGCCCTTTTTTGAGGCATTTGCGGAGCACACCGTGGAGGAGATGCAACTCCAAGAACCGGCCATTTCAAAACCAAACTGATGCATCACGTCCAAAGCTAACGACGTAAAACGAGCGCTTGTTGGGAGGCAACCCAATAGGGAGACAACAGATTTGTTTTCTTCTCCCCTTTTACTTAATTTAATGGCTTTTTGCGTATTAGATTAAAATTTTCGTAGATCCTACACTCCATGTTTAAATTCTATGTTTTCTTTAAGTACATTGAGGGCAATGTAGAGTTTAAGTATGGGGGAAGGGTTTACAATTTAATTGTGTCTAAATTAGTGTTTTTCAGAGTCTTTAGGATGCCCTTAACTAGTCAATGATGAAATTGGATCAATACGAACACATATGGCGTATGAATCACATGCATCGAATTCTTGTGCTAATTGAGATATTCTATATGTTTTTAACATGTAGTAGATATGAATTGCAAAACATGGTACAGAAATCGCATGCTTGAATAAGTTTTTAATCATATGAACCCTATGTGAGCTTTTGAGCTATCTATTCTTTATTCGAGTGAATATGCATCCATTTCGTAGCTACTAGCTTATATATGCCTCATTTAATTGCTTGCCATAGATTTTAATGAACTAGAGAATACTAGAACTTACTCATGTCAATTTGCAAAGCTTTTAAGTTGATACATACTTTGATTTTGGAAATGATTAAAGGCATTTAGGATTTTCCACCACATTGCCATATATCCATGTATCCCAATTGTACGCACAAGTTGCGACACCCCTAGATAAACCAATTAAGCCCACGTTAAGCTTTTCTTTCATCACCATATATACCTAAACACTTACCCTAGTATAGAATATCCTTACCTTTGTTCCGGAAACTTGGTGAGAATTTTTCGAAACTAGCACATAAGATGGTGGTTCGGTAGGAAAGATTGGAAGAGTTAATGTGAGTAAGGGGAAAGACTTGTCCAAATAGCTAAAAAAGTATGAGATTGCCAAAAAGAAAAGAAAAAAAATTATATTTGAGAGAATGAAAAGAAAAAAATATTATTATTATCTCTCATGGCAATATGTTGTGTTCTAAAGTAGAAACCAATTGGATTAACGTCCCCCTTATTTGCGGATTTGGAGATTACGATAAATTGAAGGCCCAAAAATAGAACAAAATATGGCCTTTGTCCTGTCAGAAAAGCTCAAAGGGTAGATTAGCTTGAAGTATACATGGTAACATACAAATGGAGATGGAGGACTAATATGGTGCTAGACTAAGTCGTTGGAACGTTTTTATCACCACATATCTAAATTTCGAATGCCTTAGCCTTAACCCCATTACAACCTCACTAAAAGTCCTTTATGATCCTTAAAATGAGTAGCTTTCAATTAGTAGAGTAAGTTGCATGAGTAAGCTTATGGTTTTGGTTCATTTGTGCAAATAATCAAACTTTATTCATGTGGTTTTCATTTCAATTCATATACACTTTAAGTGAACCATTTTCATGAGTGAAAAATATGATGAGTGCATCCTTGTGAGTTGATTAAACCTTTATTCAAAGCATGCACAGCTATAACATAACCATTGTTTTCTCTATGTCTTACTTGTTCATTACATAAATTATATCGCAATTATCTCTTGAATTCGTTGAGCATACACGTTGAAATTCATGTGAGCCATCGCCATATACTTATGCAAATTCTGAGACAAATTTTAGCTAAGGGCTTAGTTGTTCTTTCTTTTGTTTTAAATTCTTAGAGAGTCTTAGTTTAACTTAGTGTTTGCTAAGGGACTAGCAAAGTCTAAGTGTGGGGGAATTTGATATACGCATTTTATGCCCGTTTCTTAACGCATTTCCCTTTTCGTTTAGCTATGTTATTATCTTAGTTTTTATGTTTTCCTTACTTAAATTGTTATTTTGAAGATATTTACGGTGGAGATTAATAACGGCGCAATTCGGAGGAATTTCGGCGATTTTGCGATTTTTGCGATTTCGGACCACGAAAAATGGGCCGGCCCAAAAAGCAAATTATGGGCCGATTTCTCAACTCTTGTTTCGGCCCATTAACAAGCCCAAACCCATGTAATTCGGCCTAGATGCCTTTTGGTGAAGAGGAAAAGTCTTGTTTTGAAAGGGCAAGTCAACATTATCAAGCTAATAATCACAAATGGTGACTACACATGGTGATTCATGCTTAGGGTTCCCAAATGGTGACTACACTAGGTGACTCTTGCTTTGCATTGAATGAAAAGATGACTTGCCATGGTGACAAGCTAGGTGATTCATGCTTAGGGTTCGGCAATGGTGACTAAGTGTGTGACTAAGTGTGTGACTTGCCTTAATGATCATTGCATGCATTAAATGGAGGAGGCAAGGTGGAAGAGAGAAGGCATGAATCCCTTGCCTATATAGGGGAGGAGGCCGAACCATTCAAGGATCATCTCTCATTTTACAAGCCAAAGCTCTACACAAATACTCTTCCACCATAAACACTCCAAAGTTCATTACAAAGCCGAAGCACATCCTTTACCATTCCAAGCCGAAGCAAGCAAGGTTACTCCTTCCAAGCCGAAGCTATCAAGCCTCCTCCATCCAACACAATACGATAAGTCCCTTGTGAAGGAAGTCCATCTCCACCGTAGTTCATCAAGCACTCAAGACAAAAAGTGTAACCATGATCTTCACTCTCATTTCTTTAGCTTTGTATTTGAATCTTTTGATGTATTGGAATAACAAGTTTAGAAAGTTTAGATTTGTGTATCAAATGAATAACAAGTTTAGATTTGTGTTTCATGTGCCTAAACCGATTTGTAATATGCATGTGTTTATGATTTATAGCTTTTTATGCATGTTTGATACAATCTTAAAGCTTCGAATGCATGTATTAGAAAATACGCTAAGTCCCTCTCTTTTGCATGTTTCGATGATCGTATGTTGTTTAGGATGTTTATACGCTAAGTTGCATTCCTACACAATTATCAAGCATGTGTACTTAGTTATAAGTTATGAATTTCGCAACTTACACAAAGGTTTGATGCATGAAAAGGGTAGGTTAATAAGATGAGTTGATCACATGTAATTAATAGTGTAACTTCTTATTTTTAGCAAGCATAATTAGACTTTAAGTTTCTTGATTGTTGAAACTTGTCTATGAGTAAAACATGTTAGATACCTAAGAGTTTTAGTTGTGTTTGCATGTTATGTACTTTAATTTCGTAGATTAAATAACCAATTTCCAATCCCCCCAAACTTTTATATTTCCGCTTAATAACGAAACCATGCATGCGCCCTTAATTCCCCGGATAAAGAACGATCCCTACTCGCCAATATTATAAATGACAAAAGAAGGGTTTAAATTGCAATGCGCGTAATCGATGTTTTTAGGTCGACTTTGTGTTATCGTGAAAGCATGTTTTGCTCGTATCAATGCATCAAACCTTTTGTAAGTTACGAAATTCATAACTTCCAACTAAATATACATGCTTGATAATTGAGTAGGAATGCAACTTAGCGTATAAACATCCTAAACAACATACGATCATCGAAACATGCGAAAGAGAGTGACTTAGCGTATTTTCTACCACATGCTTTCGAAGCTTTAAGATTGTATCAAACATGCATAAAAGGCTAGAAATCATAAACACATGCAATTAACAAATCGGTTTAAGAACATATAACACAAATCTAAACTTGTTCTTCATTTGATACATAAAAGTATTCCAATACATCAAAAGATTCAAATACAAAGCAAAAGCTATGAAAGTGAAGATCATGGTTACACTTTTTGTCTTGAATGCTTGATGATCTACGGTGGAGATGGCTTTCCTTCACAAGGGACTTAGCGTATTGTGAAGGATGGAGGATGTTTGCTTCGGCTTGGATGGAGTGTGGTAGCTTCGGCAAGGATGGAGGTTGGATGTGCTTCGGCTTTGGATGTGAACCTTCAAGTGTTTATGGTGGAGGAGTATTTGTGTAGAGCTTTGGCTAGTAAATGAGAGATGATCTGTTTTATGGCTGCCTCCTCTCTTATATAGGCAAGGGATGTTGCCTTCTCTCTTCCACCTTGCCTCCCTCCATTTAATGCAAGCCTTAGTCACCTAGGCAAGTCACCATTTGTGATCATCATTTATGAACCCTAAGCAAGAGTCACCATGCAAGTCACCATTTATAAACCCTAAGCAAGAGTCACCATGGCAAGTCACATGGCAAGTCATCATTTGTGATGATTACAATGCTTAGTCACTAAAATGAGTCACAAAGCTTGATATTGTTGACTTTTCCTCTTCCCCAAAGTGAATCCTAGCCGAATTGAATGGTCATGGGCTTGATAATGGGCCGAAACAAGAGTTGTGAAATCGGCCCATAATTTGCTTTTTGGTCCGGCCCATTTCCGGTGGTCCGAAATCGCAAAAATCGCAAAATCGCCGAAATTCCTCCGAATTGCGTCGTTATTAATCTCTACCGTAAATATCTTCAAAATAACAATTTAAATAAGAAAAACATAAAAACAAAGATAATAACATAGCTAAACGTAAAGGGAAATGCGTTAAGAAACGAGCATAAAATGCGTATATCAAATTCCCCCACACTTAGACTTTGCTAGTCCCTTAGCAAACACTAAGTTAGACTAAGACTCTTCTACGAATTTAAAACAAAGAACATAACTAAGCCCTTAGCTAAAATTTGTCTCAGAATTTTCATAAGTATATGGCGATGTCTCACATGATTTTCAACTTGGATGCTCAACGAATTCAAGAGATAATTGCGATATAATTATGTAATGAACAAGTAAGACATAGAGAAAACAATGGTTATGTTATAGCTGTGCATGCTTTGAATAAATGTTTAATCAACTCACAAGGATGCACTCATCTTGTTTTTCACTCATGAAAAGGGTTCACTTAAAGTGTATATGAATTGAAATGAAAACCACATGAATGAAGTTTGATTGCTTGCACAAATGAACAAAAACCATAAGCTTACTCATGCAACTTACTCTACTAATTGAAAGCTACTCATTTTAAGGATCATAAAGGACTTTTTGTGAGGTTGTAATGGGGTTAAGGCTAAGGCATTCGAAATTTAGATATGTGGTGATAAAAACGTTCCAACGACTTAGTCTAGCACCAAATTCGTCCTCCATCTCCACTCGAATGTTACCATGTATACTTCAATTTAAACTACCCTTTGAGCTTTTCAGACAGGACAAATGCCATATTTGTTCTATTTTTGGGCCTTCAATTTGTCGTAATCTCCAAATCCGCAAAATAAGGGGGACATTAATCCAAAGGGTTTATACTTAGAACACAACACATTGCCATGAGAGATATATATAATTTTTTTTTTCTTTTCATTCTCTCAAATATAATTTTTTTCTTTTCTTTTTGGCAATCTCATACTTTTTAAGTTAATTGGACAAGTCTTTCCCCTTACTCACATTAACTCTTTCAATCTTTCTTACCAAACCATCATATTATGTGCTAGTTTCGAAAAAATCTCACCAAGTTTCTGGAACCAAGGTAAGGATATTCTACACTAGGGTAAGTGTTTAGGTACATATGGTGATGAAAGAAAAGCTTAACGTGGGCTCAATTGGTTTATCTAGGGGTGTCGCAACTCATGCGTACAAATGGGATACATGGATATTTGGCGAAGTGGTGGAAAATCCTAAATGCCTTTAATCATTTCCGAAATCAAAGTATGTATCAACTTAAAAGCTTTGTAAATTGACATGAGTAAGTTCTAGCATTCTCTAGTTCATTAAAATCTATGGCAAGCAATCAAATGAGGCATATATAAGCTAGTAGCTACGAAATGGATGTATATTCACTCGAATAAAGAACAGATAGCTCAAAAGCTCACATAGGGTTCATATGATTAAAAACTTATTCAAGCATGCGATTTTCTGTACCATGTTTTGCAATTCATATCTACTACATGTTAAAAACATATAGAATATCTCAATTAGCACAAGAATTCGATGCATGTGATTCATACGCCATATGTGTTCGTGTTGATCTAATTTCATCATCGACTAGTTAAGGGCGTCCTAAAGACTCTGAAAAACACTAATTTAGACACAATTAAATTGTAAACCCTTCCCCCACACTTAAACTCTACATTGCCCTCAATGTACTAAAGTAGAAGTATAGAATTAAAAATGGAGTATAGGGTCTACGAAAATTTTAATTCTAATACGCAAAAAGCCATTAAATTAATTAAAAGGGGAGAAGAAAACAAATCTGTTGTCTCCCTATTGGGTTGCCTCCCAATGAGCGCTCGTTTTACGTCGTTAGCTTTGGACGTGATGCATCATTTTGTTTTTGAAATGGCCGGTTCTTGGAGTTGCATCTCCTCCACGGTGTGCTCCGCAAATGCCTCAAAATATGGCTTCAAGCGATGGCCATTTACTTTGAACTCACTACCTTTGTCGATAGATCGAATGAGAACTGCTCCATGAGGTAGAACTTGAGAAACTATGAATGGCCCCATCCATCGAGAGCGAAGCTTTCCCGGAAAGAGCTTAAGTCTTGAATTGAAAAGCAATACTTTCTGCCCAACTTCAAAACTCTTCCCGCGAATCATCTGATCATGGATCTTTTTCGTCTTCTCTTTGTAAATCCACGCATTGTCGAAAGCATCATTTCTGATTTCTTCAAGTTCACAAAGTTGTAGCTTCCGATGCAAACCTGCTGCATCTCGATCGATGTTGAATTTCTTCACGGCCCACCATGCCTTGTGCTCCAATTCAACCGGAAGATGGCACGTCTTCCCATAAATTAATCGAAAAGGTGACATACCAATGGGGGTCTTGTAGGCAGTCCTGTAAGCCCACAATGCATCGTCTAAGCATTGACTCCAATCTTTCCGGTTTGGGCGGACGGTTCGCTCCAAAATCTTCTTGATCTCACGGTTGGAAACTTCAGCCATTCCATTTGTTTGAGGGTGGTATGGTGTGGAAACCTTGTGTTTTACGCCATACTTCCTCATCAGTGCTTCCACCGTGCGGTTGCAAAAGTGACTTCCTCCATCGCTAATTAGAACGCGTGGCATTCCAAATCTACTGAAAATGTTAGTTCGTAGGAAATCTGCAACAACTCGCGAATCATTAGTACGGGTGGCCTTTGCCTCCACCCATTTAGAAACATAATCTACTGCGAGTAAGATATAAGTAAAACCATTGGAGGGAGGAAATGGTCCCATAAAATCAATACCCCACACATCAAAAATTTCGACATTAAATATGTAGTGTTGTGGCATTTGATCTCTAGGCCCTAAATTACCGAATCTCTGGCACTTATCACATGCAGCACAATATGCTTGAGCATCGCGAAATAAACTAAGCCAAAAGAAACCACAATCTAAAATCTTAAGGGCTGTCCTCCTTGAACCAAAATGTCCCCCACATGCTTCATTGTGACAAAAGTCTAGAATAGGCTTAAATTCACTATCCGGGATACATCTCCTAATTACTAAATCGGAGCATTGTTTCCATAAATAAGGCTCATCCCAGATAAAGGTTCTAGCATTATGCTAATTTATGCATGGTAGACGGAAACTCACCGGTAACTAAGTAATTGACGATATCTGCATACCATGGAGTTTATGAAATAGTTACCTCAATTCCGAAGAGTTTTTCATCCGGAAAAGTTTCTTCAATCTCGACAGGCTCATGGTCGCCTATCAAACGTGATAGGTGGTCAGCGACGACGTTTTCTACTCCCTTCTTATCCTTGATTTCGACGTTGAATTCTTGGAGTAGAAGTATCCATCTGATAAGCCGTGGTTTTGCGTCCTTCTTGAGCATTAGATACTTCAAAGCTACATGATCGGTAAACACAGTTACTTTAGTTTGAAGTAAATAAGATCGAAATTTATCTAAAGCAAAAACCACGGCAAGAAACTCCTTCTCGGTGGTAGTATAATTTCTTTGTGCTTCATCAAGCGTCTGAGAGGCGTAATAGATTACGCAAGGCTTCTTGTCCTTCCGCTGACCCAAGACGGCTCCTACGGCATAATCCGAGGCGTCGCACATGAGTTCGAATGGCAGAGACCAATCAGGGCTGCATAAAATAGGAGCGCTCGTGAGAAGCTCCTTCAACTTGTTGAAGGCAGCATTGCATTCTTCATCAAAGACGAACGGGGTCTCCTTTTGCAGCAATTTACACAACGGGCGGGAGATGTGGGAAAAGTCTTTGATAAACCTACGATAAAATCCTGCGTGTCCAAGAAATGAACGAATCTCTCTAACCGAAGTTGGAGAGGGTAAGTGACGCACAAGATCTACTTTAGATTTATCAACTTCTAACCCTTTTTCAGAAATAATATGACCTAACACGATCCCTTGCGTAACCATGAAATGGCACTTCTCCCAATTAAGCACCAAGTTCGTTTCAACGCATCTTTGTAAAATCGTTTCTAAATTGTTTAAGCATGCATCAAAATCACTCCCAAATACACTAAAGTCGTCCATGAATACTTCAATAATTGTTTCAATGTACTCGGAGAAAATTGAGAGCATGCAACGTTGAAATGTACCTGGTGCGTTACACAGTCCAAATGGCATGCGGCGATAGGCAAACGTTCCGAACGGGCACGTGAACGTTGTCTTTTCTTGATCTTCCTCCGCAATGCTAATTTGGTTGTAGCCGGAATATCCGTCGAGAAAACAATAAAATGCATGGCCGGCTAATCTTTCCAGCATTTGGTCGATGAATGGTAAGGGAAAATGATCCTTGCGGGTTGCGGCGTTGAGCTTCCGGTAATCAATGCACACTTGGTGTCCAGTGATCGTCCGTTGTGGCACAAGTTCATTTTCCAGATTCTCGACGACGGTTATTCCCGATTTCTTGGGTACTACCTGCACTGGGGAAACCCAACGGCTATCAGAAATAGGGTAAATAACTCCACAGTCCATGAGTTTAATTACCTCCTTTTTTACCACCTCCATCATCGGAGGGTGGAGCCGACGTTGTGCTTCCCGCGTAGGCTTGGTGCCTTCTTCAAGGAAAATCCTATGCACACATGTTGCTGGATTTATTCCCTTGATGTCCGCAAGTGTCCAGCCTATTGCGGGTTTGTACCGTTTGAGGACACTCACGAGCTTCTCCTCCTGCTCCTCTTCTAGCGCGGACGAAATAATGACGGGTAAAGTGTCATTCTCGCCCAAGTACGCATACTTCAGATGGTCCGGTAGTAGCTTGAGTTCTAAAACTGGAGCTTCTACGATGGAAGGAACCATTTTATTAGTACCAAAAGTAATTGGTAAAGGAGGAGAAAAGCTTACTTTTCGTGGTGCCGCATTTAGGGCCATGGCCATGTCTTGAATACGAGGTTCAAGCTCTAGTAAAGCCTTGAGAAGGCCTTCATGCCCAAGTTGAATGGCCATGTCGAGTTCATCCTCATTGATGGTGTCGAGGTAGCCTTATGCTAAGGTATCCACAGGATCGTATGTCGAAATGGCAGCTACGCTCGACATTGGAAACTTCATCTCATCCAGGATGTTGAACTCGATTCTTTCTCCATCAATCTCCATGGAGAAAGTGCCTTGAAACACATCAATCTTCGTTCTCGTAGTCCGCATGAAAGGTCGCCCAAGTAGCAGCGGCGTGGTGTTCAGTGGACTCTCTTCCATGTCAACTATATAGAAATCGGCTGGGAATATCAAGTTGTTGAATTGCACGAGAACGTCTTCTACGTATCCCCTCGGATACTTGTGGGTGCAATCGGCTAACTGGATGACAACACCATCTTGCTTGAGATCTCCAAGCTCCATCGATTCGAAAAGATAGTAAGGCATGACGTTGATGGAAGCTCCTAGATCAAGCATTACGTCTTTGAAATGGGTGTCACCGATTACGCAAGGAACTGCAAAGCTCCCTGGGTCCTTCAGTTTTGGGGGTAGCCGACGCTGCAAAACCGCCGAAACGGTTGCGTTCACCTACACAACCTCCTTCTCTCGAGTTTGCCTCCTCTGTGTGCATAATTCTTTGAGAAATTTCGCGTATATCGGCACCTGTTTTATGCACTCGATCAAGGGCAAATTCACTTGCACCTTTCGGAAGATGTCCAAAATATCTTCATATTGGGCATCCTTCTTCTTTGATTTATTTAATCTGCTAGGGAAAGGTGCAACAGCAAACGGAGAATTAGTAATAACCATATTTGAAGGAATATGGTTTTTACCTTTGATTGGGGTAGGATGTGGAGGTGATTGTGCCTTGGTGACATTAGGCGTCACCTTCTTTTTCTCGGTCTCTTGAATTGCCGGATCGATCTCATCTTCTTCTTCGTTGGTGATGTCCTCAATGGTGACTTCATCAAGATGAGATCGCTTGGTCTTTGGTTCCTCAAGTATCTTCCCACTCCTTGTGACTATAGCATTCACATTTCTTTGATTAGGAGTGGTTTGAGGTGGAAGCCGACCGGTTCCTCAAGCTGCTTCTTCACTTCGGTGATGTCTCGGCCATGAGAATCCAATGTTTCCTTTGTCTTCGATTGTCCGTCGAGGAGAACTTGAGTGGAGGCCGAAAGTTGCGACAACATCTTGTCGTAATCCGGATTGGTGAAGGTTTGAGATGACGAACCATGCTGCATCGGTGGCCTTGGTTGAAATGGAGGGCGTTGGTAGCCTTGTTGAGGTGCTGGAGGGTTCAAAGTTCCCTCGTTGCTGCTCCATCTAAAACCCGGATGATCACGGTTGACATAGTTGTTGTAATTGTTATACCGTTGTCCTCCCTGATATCCGCCGATGGCGTTAGCGTGCTCCGACTCGCTTGCTTGTTCCGGCACTTGAGGGCACTGGTCGTTGTGGTGACCTTGTGTTTGACATATGCCACAAACAGGCCGTTGAGTTGCCTTCGCTCTTGTCGTCTCGAGTTCTAAAACCTTCTCTAGCATATGAGCTAGTTTGTCGTATTTTTCGTCTGCGTCGGTTGTAGAACTCGCTTCACCGACTGCTCGTCTGTTGGACATTCCATATTGTGCATCATTATTCGCCCGATTCTCTAGAAGAGCTCTAGCTTCGGTTTCTGTTAAGTCCATGAATGCACCGGTGGCTGCTGCATCCAGCAATTCCCTATCAATCGGCTTGAGACCATCGTAAAAGTAATTCATGAGATTTGTCTCGGAAAATCCATGCGATGGGCAAGTGGCACACAAAACTTTGAATCGGTCGTAGTATTGGCCGAAGGTCTCGTCCGGTTTCTGTGTGATGCCAGTGATTTGCTTTCTCAAGACGGTGATTTTTGAGGCCGGGAAGTACTTCGCTAGGAACATGTCCGCAAGTTGCTTCCATGAAGTGATATGGTTCGGCGGTAGTTCCATAAGCCAAGACTCGGCCCTGTCGACTAGGGTGAATGGAAATGCCTTCAGTTTGAAGAGCTCCGTATCAGCATCAGCTGGCTTCATGCTGTTACAAACAAATTGGAATTGTTTGAGATGCTTGTTCGGATCTTCGTTGGAAAGTCCGTGAAAAATGGGTAGTCGGTGGAGGAAACCACTCTTCAGCTCGACTTCTTTCATGTTTTCCCCCGGTGGTGGAAAAGCAATGCTCGAAGGTCCGCTGCTCCATTCGGTTGAGCAGGTGCGTTGACGAAGAGATTGTCCTGCATTGGCCATGTTGACTTGTTGTGCTTCTGCTTCTGAATTGTGGTCGGTTGAGGAGGCTAAAGTATGGTCGGTTGATGAATGTGAAGACTCGGAAACTTCCTCGATGATGGGATGATCCAGGATGTCAGTTTGAGCTCTAAGTCTCGCTATTCTCTCTGCGATCTCCTCAAAGTTCGTTCTAGATGGTTCAGGATTCCGATCGGACATTCATTAGCCTGAGCATCCACCAAAGACCAAGTGTTAGTATCAACAAAGAATTTGAGATGAATATAGGAATACTAACCAAAATCGTAAGACATATTTAGAAAACAAAGCAATAACAAATAGTAAAACTATCAAAGCATACTATAAATACTCACAAATACTTAAAAACTACTAATAACACACAAAAGTTATAATACTTAAGACACTAAATGTAATTTACTAAGTAATGCAAATGATTTAATCAATTTTATGGGCTATGCAAAAGAATGTAATAAACTAAGACACATGTTTTCTGCAAATTAACAATATATAATGCTAAACCCAAGAATTTAGTTAGAACATATATAAACAAAGTTCAAATACAAGCAAACAATAATTCACATCGAATTTATGCACCACACATTTTTTTTTCAATAAAATGCATTAAACAACAATCCTACGTGAAAGATGGAGTGCATGCATAAGAGAAAACGTTAGAACCTGCAGAAAACACACGAGTTACGTGCTAAAAAAAATGAATGCAAAGAATGACCTCTTCTTCGATCTTATGTCCCTAACTTCACTTAGGTTAGGGTACTCGGTAGTGAAATCCGAGTATCATAAAGCCTAAAAAGAGGTTATGCAAGCTAAGTAACGGTTGTTAGTCCTTTACAGTTTTTAATGCACATATAAACACAAAAATTTGACTAAGTTTTATTTATTTCCATTGGCCCCGATGGTACGTGGTGCAGAGGCTCTCGACTGTGCAATGGGTCTCGTTCATCCGAAGATGAAGTCTGATTCCAGGAGGTCTAAGCATGCATAATCCGATATACCATCTATTTAAAGGATTATGTCGTATTAAGTTCATGTATTTATCCGTATTCATATGCACTTATGATTTACAGAGAGTACGCGAAATGATCATTCGGTAAATTTCTTGGACGTGCGGCCCGCGCGAAAATATATACCGACTACAATTCAGCTTAGTTACGTTTAGAAATGGTTAGTAGGAATAGAGATAACGCGAGAGGTAAGAACTAATATTTAGAACAACCCGAGGCTTACTCGTAAGAGTATATACTCCAATGTTGTTCCTAGAGACACCCCGAGGCAAACCAGTTACGGTATATACTCCAATGGTGTTCTATTGCTTAGATCCGAAACCCGGCACCAATCATAAACCCATTCACCATATCCAACAATCAGCCAAATTTGTGAGATAGTATATAATCTCAAGTTCTTAGTAAACTCCGCCCACAACCTCGTGCCCATAACTTCACTTAGGTTATGGCGTGTGGTGATGAAATCCACACATCACGAGGGGTTAAGGAGATAAACCAGAAAAAGAGGCACCACCTATTCCAAAGAACGAAACTTTATAACCAATACTCGTACTCAATGTAAATCAATTTAAGTACGTCTACGTTTTGATTGCGCCTATGATTTAAAAGGAATACACGACTTAGTTATTGAATAAATCTCTTGTCCGTGCGGCCCGCGCGAAAATGTATACCAACTATCGTTAATCCACGTAATTGTTGGAAATGACCAGTTGGGATAGATGTAACGCAAGCGGTGAGAACTAATTTCTGGGAACAACCTGAGGCTAACTCGTAAGAGTATATACTCCAATGTTGTTCTTAGAAACACCCTGAGGCTTACTCGTAAGAGTATGTACTCCATTGGTGTTCTGTTTTCTTAGTTCAAAACCCGTCACCATTCATAACCCTTCTAGACATCATAACCAATTATTACTCGAATTCACAAGATAGTATACAATCTCAAGTGTTTGTAAACTCCGCCCACAACCTCGTGTCCATAACTTCACTTAGGTTATGGTGTGTGGTGATGAGATAGACAAACAAAAGAGGCACCACCTATTCCATAGAGATTTATTTAATAACTAAGTACTAGTACTTAAATTAAATCAAAGACTATCCTTTAACACGAAAATAAATTATGCAAGTGTAAAAACTAAGTATAAATAAATTCGTCTAAGTAAAAGTATGCATTGTAAACATGTATGAAAATTTCTTTAAGTATAAACAAGAATGAACAAGTATGTACTTCGAAAATTTAGACATGCTTTTAATCACAAATGTACAACGAAATCATACAAAAACATTCTAATTCCCCGGCAACGGCGCCAAAAATTGATACGCGCAAAACATGCATTCACGTTAACTTAAAAACACAGATTACGCGCATTGCAATTTAAACCCTTCTTTTGTCATTTGTAATATTGGCGAGTAGGGATCGTTCTTTATCCGGGGAATTAAGGGCGCATGCATGGTTTCGTTAATAAGCGGAAATGTAAATGTTTGGGGGGATTGGAAGTTGGTTGTTTAATCTACGAAATTAAAGTACATAACATGCAAACACAACTAAAACTCTTAGGCATCTAACATGTATTACTCATAGACAAGTTTCAACAATCAAGAAACATAAAGTCTAATTATGCTTGCTAAAAATAAGAAGTTACACTACTAATTACATGTGATCATCTCATCTTATTAACCTACCCTTTTCATGCATCAACCCTTTTTGTAAGTTACGAAATTCATAACTTCCAACTAAATATACATGCTTGATAATTGAGTAGGAATGCAACTTAGCGTATAAACATCCTAAACAACATACGATCATCGAAACATGCGAAAGAGAGGGACTTAGCGTATTTTCTAACACATGCTTACGAAGCTTTAAGATTGTATCAAACATGCATAAAAGGCTAGAAATCATAAACACATGCAACTTATGAATCGGTTTAAACACATAAAACACAAATCTAAACTTGTTCTTCATTTGATACATAAATGTATTCCAATACATCAAAAGGTTCAAATACAAAGCAAAAGAAATGAAAGTGAAGATCATGGTTACACTTTTTGTCTTGAATGCTAGATGATCTACGGTGGAGATGGCTTTCCTTCACAAGGGACTTAGCGTATTGTGAAGGATGGAGGATGCTTTGCTTCGGCTTGGATGGAGGAGAACCCTAGAACCTTGCTTCGGCTTGGAATGGAGGAGATGTGCTTCGGCTTGTAAGAGAACCTTCAAGTGTTTATGGTGGAAGAGTATTTGTGTAGAGCTTTGGCTAGTAAATTGAGTGATGGTTTAATTATGTTCAGCCTCCTTGGTATTTATTGGCAAGGAATGCTTGCCTTCTCTCTTCCACCTTGCCTCCCTCCATTTAATGCAAGCAATGATCAATATGGCAAGTCACACCCTTAGTCACCATGCAAGTCACCATTGATGAACCCTAAGCAAGAGTCACCATGCAAGTCACCATGGCAAGTCATCTTTTCATTTAATGCAAGCAAGAGTCACCAAGGTGAGTCACAAAGCTTGATATTGTTGACTTTGCCTCTTCAAAGGTTGCAAAACTTGACTTTTCCTCTTCACCAAAAGCCTTCCATGCCGAATTGATTGTGTTTGGGCTTGATAATGGGCCGAAACAAGAGTTGAGAATTCGGCCCATAATTTGCTTTTTGGGCCGGCCCATTTTCGGAGGTCCAAAATCGCAAAAATCGCAAAATCGCCGAAATTCCTCTGAATTGCGTCGTTATTAATCTCCACCGTAAATATCTTCAAAATAACAATTTAAATAAGGAAAACATAAAAACTAAGATAATAACATAGCTAAACGTAAAGGGAAATGCGTTAAGAAACGAGCATAAAATGCGTATATCATGTCCAAGAAAAGAACGAATCTCTCTAACCGAGGTTGGAGAGGGTAAGTGACGCACAAGATCTACTTTAGATTTATCAACTTCTAACCCTTTTTCTGAAATAATATGACCTAACAGGATCCCTTGCGTAACCATGCAATGACACTTCTCCCAATTAAACACCAAGTTCGTTTCAACGCATCTTTGTAAAATAGTTTCTAAATTGTTTAAGCATGCATCGAAATCACTCCCAAATACACTAAAGTCGTCCATGAATACTTCAATAATTTTTTCAATGTACTCGGAGAAAATTGAGAGCATGCAACGTTGAAATGTACCTGGTGCATTACACAGTCCAAATGGCATTCGGCGGTATGCAAACGTTCCGAAAGGGCATGTGAACGTTGTCTTTTCTTGATCTTCCTCCGCAATGCTAATTTGGTTGTAGCCGGAGTATCCGTCGAGAAAACAATAAAATGCATGGCCGGCTAATCTTTCCAGCATTTGGTCGATGAATGGTAATGGAAAATGATCCTTGCGGGTTGCGGCGTTGAGCCTCCGGTAATCAATGCACACTCGGTGTCCAGTGATCGTCCTTTGTGGCACAAGTTCATTTTCCAGATTCTCGACGACGGTGATTCCCGATTTCTTGGGTACTACCTGTACAGGGGAAACCCAACGGCTATCAGAAATAGGGTAAATAACTCCACAGTCCATGAGTTTAATTACCTCCTTTTTACCACCTCCATCATCGGATGGTGGAGCTGACGTTGCGCTTCCCGCGTAGGCTTGGTGCCTTCTTCAAGGAAAATCCTATGCACACAGGTTGCTGGATTTATTCCCTTGATGTCCGCAAGCGTCCAGCCTATTGCGGTTTTGTACCTCTTCAGTACACTCACGAGCTTCTCCTCCTGCTCCTCTTCTAGCGCGGACGAAATAATGACCGGCAATGTTTCATTCTCGCCCAAGTACGCATACTTCAGATGGTCCGGTAGTAGCTTGAGTTCTAAAACTGGAGCTTCTACGATGGAAGGAACAATTTTATTAGTACCAAAAGTAATTGGTAAAGGGGGAGAAAAGCTTACTTTTCGTGGTGCGGCATTTAGGGCCATGGCCATATCTTGAATTCGAGGCGTCAGTTCTAGCAAGGCCTCGAGAAAGGCGTTTTCCCCGAGTTGGATGGCCATGTCGAGTTCATCTACATTGATGGTGTCGAGGTGGCCTTGTGCTAAGGTATCCACGGGATCGTATGTCGAAATGGCAGCCGCGCTTGACATTGGAAACTTCATCCCGTCCAGGATGTTGAACTCGATTCTTTCTCCATCAATCTGCATGGAGAAAGTGCCTTGAAACACATCTATCTTCGTTCTCGCAGTCCGCATGAAAGGTCGCCCAAGCAGCAGCGGCGTGGTGTTCAGTGGACTCTCTTCCATGTCAACTACATAGAAATCGGCTGGGAATATTATGTTGTTGACTTGCACGAGCACGTCTTCTACGTATCCCCCCGGATACTTGTGTGTGCGATCGGCTAATTGGATGACAACACCATCTTGCTTGAGATCTCCAAGCTCCATCGATTCGTAAAGATAGTAAGGCATGACGTTGATGGAAGCTCTGAGATCAAGCATCACGTCTTCGAAATGGTTGTCACCGATTACGCAGGGAACTGCAAAACTCCCTGGGTCCTTCAGTTTTGGGGGTAGCCGACGCTGCAAAACCGCTGAAACGGTTGCGTTCACCTTCACAACCTCCTTCTCTCGAGTTTGCCTCCTCTATGTGCATAATTCTTTGAGAAATTTCGCGTATATTGGCACTTGTTTTATGCACTCGATCAAGGGCAAATTCACTTGCACCTTTCGGAAGATGTCCAAAATATCTTCATATTGAGCATCCTTCTTCTTTGATTTTAATAATCTGCTAGGGAAAGGTGCAACAGCAAACGGAGAATTAGTAATAACCGTATTTGAAGGAGTATGGTTTTTACCTTTGATTGGGGTGGGTTGTGGAGGGGATTGTGCCTTGGTGACAATAGGCGTCACCTTCTTCTTCTCGGCTTCTTGAGCTGCCGGATCGATCTCATCTTCCTCTTCGTTGGTTATGTCCTCAATGGTGACTTCATCGAGATGAGATCGCTTGGTCTTTGGTTCTTCAAGTATCTTCCCACTCCTTGTGAGAATAGCATTCATGTTTCTTTGATTAGGAGTGGGTTGAGGTGGAAGCCGACCGGTTTCTTTGATTTGGCCCATGAAATCAACAAGTTGGCCAAGTTGCTTCTTCACTTCAGTGATGTCGCGGCCATGTGAGTCGAGTGTCTCCTTTGTCTTCGATTGTCCGTCGAGGAGAACCTGTGTGGAGGTCGAAAGTTGCGACAACATCTTGTCGTAATCCGGGTTGGTGAAGGATTGAGATGACGAACCATGCTGCATCGGTGGCCTTGGTTGAAATGGAGGGCGTTGGTAGCTTTGTTGAGGTGCTGGAGGGTTCAAAGTTCCCTCGTTGTTGCTCCATCTAAAACCTGGATGATCACGGTTGACATAGTTGTTATAATTGTTATACCGTTGTCCTCCCTGATATCCGCCGATGGCGTTAGCGTGCTCCGGCTCGCTAGCTTGCTCTGGCGCTTGAGGGCATTGGTCATTATGGTGACCTTGTACTTGACATATGCCACAAACAGGCCCACGAGTTGCTTTGGCTCTTGTCGTTTCGAGTTCTAAAACCTTCTCTAGCATATGAGCTAGTTTGTCGTATTTTTCGTCCGCGTCGGGTTTAGAACTCGCTTCACCGACTGCTCGTCTGTTGGACATTCCATATTGTGCATCATTATTAGCCCGATTCTCAAGAAGAGTTCTGGCTTCGATTTCGGTTAAGTCCATGAATGCACCGGTCGCTGCTGCATCTAGCAATTCCCTATCAATCGGCTTGAGACCATCGTAAAAGTAATTCATGAGATTGGTCTCGGAAAATCCATGCGATGGGCAAGTGGCACACAAAACTTTGAATCGGTCGTAATATTGGCCGAAGGTCTCGTCCGGTTTCTGTGTGATGCCAGTGATTTGCTTTCTCAAGACGGTGATCTTTGAGGCCGGGAAGTACTTTGCTAGGAACATATCCGCAAGTTGCTTCCTTGAGGTAATATGGTTCGGCGGTAGTTCCATAAGCCAAGACTCGGCCCTGTCGACTAGGGTGAATGGGAATGCCTTCAGCTTGAAGAGTTCCGTATCAGCATCGGCTGGCTTCATGCTGTTACAAACAAATTGGAATTGTTTGAGATGCTTGTTCGGATCTTCATTGGAAAGTCCGTGAAAAATGGGTAGTCGGTGGAGGAAACCACTCTTGAGCTCGATATCCTTCATGTTTTCCCCCGGTGGTGGAAAAGCAATGCTCGAAGGCCCGCTGCTCCATTCTGTTGAGCAGGTGCGCTGACGAAGAGACTGTCCTGCATTGGCCATGTTGACTTCTTGTTCTTCCGGTTCTGAAGTATGGTCGGTTGATGAGGCTGAACTATGGTCGGTTGATGAATGTGAAGACTCGGAAACTTCTTCGATGATGGGAAAATCCAGGATGTCTGTTTGAGCTTTAAGTCTCTGATACGCGCAGAACATGCATTTAACGTTAACACAAAATAGACCCTAAAAACACAGATTACGCGCATTGCAATTTAAACCCTTCTTTTGTCATTTATAATATTGGCGAGTAGGGATCGTTCTTTATCCGGGGAATTAAGGGCGCATGCATGGTTTCGTTTAATAAGCGGAAATTTAAATATTTGGGGGGATTGGAAGTTGGTTGTTTAATCTACAAAATTAAAGTACAAAAACATGCAGACATAACTAAAACTCTTAAGCATCTAACATGTTTTACTCATAGACAAGTGTTAACAATCAAGAAACTTCAAAGTCTAATTATGCTTACTAAAAATAAGAAGTTACACTACTAATTACAAGTGATCATCTCATATTTTTAACCTTACCCTTTTTCATGCATCAAACCTTTTGTAAGTTACGAAATTCATAACTTCCAACTAAATATACATGCTTGATAATTGAGTAGGAATGCAACTTAGTGTATAAACATCCTAAACAACATACGATCATCGAAACATGCGAAAGAGAGTGACTTAGCGTATTTTCTACCACATGCTTTCGAAGCTTTAAGATTGTATCAAACATGCATAAAAGTCTAGAAATCATAAACACATGCAATTCACAAATCGGTTTAAGAACATATAACACAAATCTAAACTTGTTCTTCATTTGATACATAAAAGTATTCCAATACATCAAAAGATTCAAATACAAAGCAAAAGCTATGAAAGTGAAGATCAGGGTTACACTTTTTGTCTTGAATGCTTGATGATCTTCGTGGAGTTGGCTTTCCTTCACAAGGGACTTAGCGTATTGTGAAGGATTGATGGAGGATGCTTCGGCTTTGGATGGAGAATGCTTCGGCTTTGCAAGAGATGGATGCTTCGGCTTTGTGTGTGAACTTTCAAGTGTTTATGGTGGAGGAGTATTTGTGTAGAGCTTTGGCTAGTAAATGAGAGATGATCTGTTTTATGGCTGCCTCCTCTCTTATATAGGCAAGGGATGTTGCCTTCTCTCTTCCACCTTGCCTCCCTCCATTTAATGCAAGCCTTAGTCACCTAAGCAAGTCACCATTTGTGATCATCATTTATGAACCCTAAGCAAGAGTCACCATGCAAGTCACCATTTATAAACCCTAAGCAAGAGTCACCATGGCAAGTCACATGGCAAGTCATCTTTTGTGATGATCACAAAGCTTAGTCACTAAAATGAGTCACAAAGCTTGATAACTTGGACTTTTCAACTTCACCAAAAGGCTTCCATGCCAAAATTATTGGGCTTGGGTTGGTTTTTGGGCCAAAACAAACTTTGAGAAATGGGCCCATAATTTGCTTTTTGGGCCGGCCCATTTTCGGAGGTCCAAAATCGCAAAATCGCCGAAATTCCTCCGAATTGCGTCGTTATTAATCTCCACCGTAAATATCTTCAAAATAACAAATTAAATAAGGAAAACATAAAAACTAAGATAATAACATAGCTAAACGTAAAGGGAAATGCGTTAAGAAACGAGCATAAAATGCGTATATCAGTCTCGCTATTGTCTCTGCGATTTCCTCAAACTTTGTTCTAGATGGTCCAGGATTCCGATCGGACATTCATTAGCCTGAGCATCCACCAAATACCAAGTGTCAGTATCAAAAAAAAGAAATATAAACTGAATATAGGAATACTAACCAAAATCGTAAGGCATATTTTAGAAAACAAAGCGATAACAAATAAAATAATACAACAATCAAAGCAAACTATAAATACTGATAAATACTTAAAAACTACTAAAACACACAAAATTTATAATAGTTAAGACACTAGATGTAATTTAATATGTAATGCAAATGATTTAATCAATTTAAGGGCTGTGCAAAAGAATGTAATAAACTTAAAAACACACGTTTTCTGCAAATTAACACTATATAATGCTAAACCTAAGAATTTAGTTGGAACATATATAAACAAGGTTCAAATACAAGCAAACAATAATTCACATTGAATTTATGCACCACACATTTTCTCAATAAAATGCATCAAACAACAATCCTACGTGAAAGATGGAGTGAATGTATAAGAGAAAACGTTAGAACCTACAGAAAACACACGAGTTACGTGCTTAAAAAAATATGAATGCAAAGAATGACCTCTTCTTCGGTCTTATGCCCCTAACTTCACTTAGGTTAGGGTACTCGGTAGTGAAATCCGAGTATCATAAAGCCTAAGAGAGGTTATGCAAGCTAAGTAATGTTTGTTAGTCCTTTACAGTTTTTAATGCACAAACAAACACAAAAATTTGACTAAGTTTTATTTATTTCCTTTGGCCCCGATGGTACGTGGTGCAGAGGCTCTCGACTGTGCAATGGGTCTCGTTCATCCGAAGATGAAGTCTGATTCCAGGAGGTCTAAGCATGCTTAATCCGATATACCATCTATTTAAAGGATTATGTCGTATTTATTGAGTTCGTATTTATCCGTATTCGTATGCACTTATGATTTACAGAGAGTACGCGAAATGATCATTCGGTAAATTTCTTGGACGTGCGGCCCGCGCGAAAATGTATACTGACTCTCGCTAATTCAGCTTTAGTTACGTTTAGAAATGGCAAGTAGGGATAGAGATAACGCGAGAGGTAAGGACTAATATTTAGAACAACCCGAGGCTTACTCGTAAGAGTATATACTCCAATGTTGTTCCTAGAGACACCCCGAGGCTAACCAGTTACGGTATATACTCCAATGGTGTTCTATTGCTTAGATCCGAAACCCGGCACCAATCATAAACCCACTCACCATATCCAACAATCAGCCAAATTTGTGAGATAGTATATAATCTCAAGTCCTTAGTAAACTCCGCCCACAACCTCATGCCCATAACTTCACTTAGGTTATGGCGTGTGGTGATAAAATCCACACTTCATGAAGGGTTAAGGAGATAAACCAGAAAAAGAGGCACCACCTATTCCAAAGAACGAAACTTAAAACCAATACTCGTACTCAATGTAAATCAATTTAAGTACGTCTACGTTTTGATTGCGCCTAAGATTTAAAAAGAATACACGATTTAGTTATTGAGTAAATCTCTAGTCCGTGCGGCCCGCGCGAAAATGTATACCAACTATCGTTAATTCTCGTAATTGTTGGAAATGACCAGTTGGGATAGATGTAACGCAAGAGGTGAGAACTAATTTCTGGGAACAACCTGAGGCTAACTCGTAAGAGTATACTCCATTGTTGTTCTTAGAAACACCCCGAGGCTTACTCGTAAGAGTATATACTCCAATGGTGTTCTGTTTTCTTAGTTCAAAACCAGTCACCATTCATAACCCTTCTAGACATCAAAACCAACTTTTACTCGAAATCACAAGATAGTATACACTCTCAAGTGTTTGTAAACTCCGCCCACAACCTCATGCCCATAACTTCACTTAGGTTATGGCGTGTGGTGATGAAATCCACACTTCATGAAGGGTTAAGGAGATAGACAAACAAAAGAGGCACCACCTATTCCATAGAGATTTATTTAATAACTAAGTGCTAGTACTCAAATTAAATCAAAGACTATCCTTTAACATGAAAATCAATTATGCAAGTGTAAAAACTAAGTATAAATTCGTATAAGTAGAAGTATGCATTGTAAACATGTATGTAAATTTCTTATAAGTATAAACAAGTATGTAACTCGAAAATTATAGACATGCTTTTAATCACAATATGTACAACGAAATCATACAAAAACATTTTAATTCCCTGGCAACGGCGCCAAAAATTGTACGCGCAAAACATGCATTTAACGTAACACAAAGTAGACCCTAAAAACACCGATTACGCGCATTGGAATTTAAAACCCTTCTTTTGTCATTTTAATATTGGCGAGTAGGGATCGTTCTTTATCCGGGGAATTAAGGGCGCATGCATGGTTTCGTTAATAAGCGTAAATTTAAATGTTTGGGGGGATTGGAAGTTGGTTGTTTAATCTACGAAATTAAAGTACAAAAACATGCAAACACAACTAAAACTCTTAAGCATCTAACATGTTTTACTCATAGACAAGTGTTAACAATCAAGAAACTTCAAAGTCTAATTATGCTTACTAAAAATAAGAAGTTACACTACTAATTACAAGTGATCATCTCATCTTTTTAACCTTACCCTTTTTCATGCATCAAACCTTTTGTAAGTTACGAAATTCATAACTTCCAACTAAATACACATGCTTGATAATTGAGTAGGAATGCAACTTAGCGTATAAACATCCTAAACAACATACGATCATCGAAACATGCGAAAGAGAGTGACTTAGCGTATTTTCTACCACATGCTTTCGAAGCTTTAAGATTGTATCAAACATGCATAAAAGGCTAGAAATCATAAACACATGCAATTCACAAATCGGTTTAAGAACATATAACAAAAATCTAAACTTGTTCTTCATTTGATACATAAAAGTATTCCAATACATCAAAAGATTCAAATACAAAGCAAAAGCTATGAAAGTGAAGATCATGGTTACACTTTTTGTCTTGAATGCTTGATGATCTACGGTGGAGATGGCTTTCCTTCACAAGGGACTTAGCGTATTGTGAAGGATTGATGGAGGATGCTTCGGCTTTGGATGGAGAATGCTTCGGCTTTGCAAGAGATGGATGCTTCGGCTTTGTGTGTGAACCTTCAAGTGTTTATGGTGGAGGAGTATTTGTGTAGAGCTTTGGCTAGTAAATGAGAGATGCTCTAATATATGGCCGGCCTCCTCTCTTATATAGGCAAGGGATGTTGCCTTCTCTCTTCCACCTTGCCTCCCTCCATTTAATGCAAGCCTTAGTCACCTAGGCAAGTCACCATTTGTGATCATCATTTATGAACCCTAAGCAAGAGTCACCATGCAAGTCACCATTTATAAACCCTAAGGAAGAGTCACCATGGCAAGTCACATGGCAAGTCATCTTTTGTGATGATCACAAAGCTTAGTCACTAAAATGAGTCACAAAGCTTGATAACTTGGACTTTTCAACTTCACCAAAAGGCTTCCATGCCGAAATGAATGGGTTTGGGATTGATAATGGGCCGAAACAAGATTTTAAAAATTGGCCCATAATTTGCTTTTTTGGGCCGGCCCATTTTCGGAGGTCCAAAATCGCAAAAATCGCAAAATCGCCGAAATTCCTCCGAATTGCGTCGTTATTAATCTCCACCGTAAATATCTTCAAAATAACAAATTAAATAAGGAAAACATAAAAACTAAGATAATAACATAGCTAAACGTAAATGGAAATGCGTTAAGAAACGAGCATAAAATGCGTATATCAGCGCCCGTTGTGTAAATTGCTGCAAAAGGAGACCCCGTTCGTATTTGATGAAGAATGCAACGCTGCCTTCAACAAGTTGAAGGAACTTCTCACGAGCGCTCCTATTTTAAGCAGCCCTGATTGGTCTCTGCCATTTGAACTCATGTGCGACGCCTCGGATTATGCCGTAGGAGCCGTCTTGGGTCAGCGGAAGGACAAGAAACCCTACGTAATTTTTTACGCCTCTCGGACGCTTGATGAAGCTCAAAGAAATTATACTACAACCGAGAAGGAGTTTCTTGCAGTGGTTTTTGCTTTAGATAAATTTCGGTCTTATTTACTTCAAACTAAAGTAACTGTGTATACTGATCATGCAGCTTTGAAGTACCTAATGCTAAAAAAGGACGCAAAACCACGGCTTATCAGATGGATACTTCTACTCCAAGAATTCAACGTCGAAATCAAGGATAAGAAGGGAGTAGAAAATGTTGTCGCTGACCACCTATCACGCTTAATCAGTGAGAATGAGGCTGTTGAAATTGAGGAAACTTTTCCGGATGAAAAACTCTTCGGAATTGAGGTAACTGTTTCAGAAACTCCATGGTATGCAGATATCGTAAATTACTTAGTTACCGGTGAGTTTCCGTCTACCATGCATAAATTTCAACGTGACAAACTTAAGCATAATGCTAGAACCTTTATCTGGGATGAGCCTTATTTATGGAAACAATGCTCCGATTTAGTAATTAGGAGATGTATCCCGGATAGTGAATTCAAGCCTATTCTAGACTTTTGTCACAATGAAGCATATGGGGGACATTTTGGTTCAAGGAGGACAGCCCTTAAGATTTTAGATTGCGGTTTCTTTTGGCCTAGTTTATTTCGCGATGCTCATGCATATTGTGCTGCATGTGATAAGTGCCAGAGATTCGGTAATTTAGGGCCTAGAGATGAAATGCCACAACACTACATATTTAATGTCGAAATTTTTGATGTGTGGGGTATTGATTTTATGGGACCATTTCCTCCCTCCAATGGTTATACGTATATTTTACTCGCAGTAGATTATGTTTCAAAATGGGTGGAGGCAAAGGCCACCCGTACTAATGATTCGCGAGTTGTTGCAGATTTCCTACGAACTAACATTTTCAGTAGATTTGGAATGCCACGCGTTCTAATTAGCGATGGAGGAAGTCACTTTTGCAACCGCACGGTGGAAGCATTGATGAGGAAGTATGGCGTAAAACACAAGGTTTCCACACCATACCACCCTCAAACAAATGGAATGGCTGAAGTTTCCAACCGTGAGATCAAGAAGATTTTGGAGCGAACCGTCCGTCCAAACCGGAAAGATTGGAGTCAATGCTTAGATGATGCATTATGGGCTTACATGACTGCCTACAAGACCCCCATTGGTATGTCACCTTTCCGATTAATTTATGGGAAGACGTGCCATCTTCCGGTTGAATTGGAGCACAAGGCATGGTGGGCCGTGAAGAAATTCAACATCGATCGAGATGCAGCAGGTTTGCATCGGAAGCTACAACTTTGTGAACTTGAAGAAATCAGAAATGATGCTTTCGACAATGCGTGGATTTACAAAGAGAAGACGAAAAAGATCCATGATCAGATGATTCGCGGGAAGAGTTTTGAAGTTGGGCAGAAAGTATTGCTTTTCAATTCAAGACTTAAGCTCTTTCCGGGAAAGCTTCGCTCTCGATGGATGGGGTCATTCATAGTTTCTCAAGTTCTGCCTCATGGAGCAGTTCTCATTAGATCTATCGACAAAGGCAGTGAGTTCAAAGTAAATGGCCATCGCTTGAAGCCCTATTTTGAGGCATTTGCGGAGCATACCGTGGAGGAGATGCAACTCCAAGAACCGGCCATTTCAAAAACAAAATGATGCATCACGTCCAAAGCTAACGACGTAAAACAAGCGCTCATTGGGAGGCAACCCAATAGGGAGACAACAGATTTGTTTTCTTCTCCCCTTTTAATTAATTTAATGGCTTTTTGCGTATTAAAATTAAAATTTGCGTAGATCCTATACAACATTTTTAATTCTATACTTCTACTTTAGTACATTGAGGGCAATGTAGAGTTTAAGTGTGGGGGAAGGGTTTACAATTTAATTATGTCTAAATTAGTGTTTTTCAGAGTCTTTAGGACGCCCTTAACTAGTCGATGATGAAATTTGACCAATATGAACACATATGGCGTATGAATCACATACATCGAATTCTTGTGCTAATTGAGATATTCTATGTGTTTTTAACATGTAGTAGATATGATTTGCAAAACATGGTACATAAATCGCATGCTTGAATAAATTTTTAATCATATGAACCCTATGTGAGCTTTTGAGCTATCTGTTCTTTATTCGAGTGAATATGCATCCATTTCGTAGCTACTAGCTTATTATGCCTCATTCGATTGCTTGCCATAGATTTTAATGAACTAGAGAATACTAGAACTTACTCATGTCAATTTGCAAAGCTTTTAAGTTGATACATACTTTGATTTTGGAAATGATTAAAGGCATTTAGGATTTTCCACCACTTCGCCAAATATCCATGTATCCCAATTGTGCGCATGAGTTGCGACACCCCTAGATAAACCAATTGAGCCCACGTTAAGCTTTTCTTTCATCACCATATATACCTAAACACTTAACCTAGTATAGAATATCCTTACCTTTGTTCCGGAAACTTGGTGAGAATTTTTCGAAACTAGCACATAAGATTATGGTTTGGTAGGAAAGATTAAAAGAGTTAATGTGAGTAAGGGGAAAGACTTGTCCAAATAACTTAAAAAGTATGAGATTGCCAAAAAAAAAGAGAAAAAAAAATTATATTTGAGAGAATGAAAAGAAAAAAAAATTATTATCTCTCATGGCAATATGTTGTTCTAAAGTAGAAACCAATTGGATTAACGTCCCCCTTATTTGCGGATTTGGAGATTACGACAAATTGAAGGCCCAAAAATAGAACAAATATGGCCTTTGTCCTGTCCGAAAAGCTCAAAGGGTAGTTTTAGATTAAAGTATACATGGTAACATTCGAGTGGAAATAGAGGACGAATTTGGTGCTAGACTAAGTCGTTGGAACGTTTTTATCACCACATATCTAAATTTCGAATGCCTTAGCCTTAACCCCATTACAACCTCACTAAAAGTCCTTTATGATCCTTAAAATGAGTAGCTTTCAATTAGTAGAGTAAGTTGCATGAGTAAGCTTATGGTTTTGGTTCATTTGTGCAAGTAATTAACTTCATTCATGTGGTTTTCATTTCAATTCATATACACTTTAAGTGAACCCTTTTCATGAGTAAAAAAATATGATGAGTGCATCCTTGTGAGTTGATTAAACCTTTATTCAAAGCATGCACAGCTATAACATAACCATTGTTTTCTCTATGTCTTACTTGTTCATTACATAATTATATCGCAATTATCTCTTGAATTCATTGAGCATACAAGTTGAAATTCATGTGAGCCATCGCCATATACTTATGCAAATTCTGAGACAAATTTTAGCTAAGGGCTTAGTTGTGTTCTTTCTTTTGTTTTAAATTCTTAGAGAGTCTTAGTTTAACTTAGTGTTTGCTAAGGGACTAGCAAAGTCTAAGTGTGGGGGAATTTGATATACGCATTTTATGCTCGTTTCTTAACGCATTTTCCTTTACGTTTAGCTATGTTATTATCTTAGTTTTTATGTTTTTCTTATTGAATTTGTTATTTTGAAGATATTTACGGTGGAGATTAATAACGACGCAATTCGGAGGAATTTTGGCGATTTTGCGATTTTTGCGATTTCGGACCACCGGAAATGGGCCGGACCAAAAAGCAAATTATGGGCCGATTTCTCAAATCTTGTTTCGGCCCATTATCAAGCCCAAACCCATCTAGTTCGGCATGGAAGCCTTTTGGTGAAGTTGAAAAGTCCAAGTTATCAAGCTTTGTGACTCATTTTAGTGACTAAGCTTTGTGATCATCACAAAAGATGACTTGCCATGTGACTTGCCATGGTGACTCTTGCTTAGGGTTTATAAATGGTGACTTGCATGGTGACTCTGGCTTAGGGTTCATAAATGATGATCACAAATGGTGACTTGCCTAGGTGACTGAGGCTTGCATTAAATGGAGGGAGGCAAGGTGGAAGAGAGAAGAGCAAGCATTCCTTGCCTATAAATATCAAGGAGGCCGGCCTCATTCAACATCATCTCTCAATTTAGAAGCCAAAGCTCTACACAAATACTCCTCCTCCATAAACACTTGAAGGTTCTCTCCACAAAGCCGAAGCATTCATCCTCCATCCAAAGCCGAAGCATCCATCCTCCATCCTTCACAATACGCTAAGTCCCTTGTGAAGGAAAGTCATCTCCATGAAGATCATCTAGCATTCAAGACAAAAAGTGTAACCATGATCTTCACTTTCATATCTTTTGCTTTGTATTTGAATCTTTTGATGTATTGGAATACTTTGATGTATTTAATGAAGAACAAGTTTAGATTTGTGTTATATGTTCTTAAACCGATTTGTAAATTGCATGTGTTTATGATTTCTAGCCTTTTATGCGTGGTTGATATAATCTTAAAGCTTCGAAAGCATGTGGTAGATAATACGCTAAGTCACTCTCTTTCGCATGTTTCGATGATCGTATGTTGTTTAGGATGTTTATACGCTAAGTTGCATTCCTACTCAATTATCAAGCATGTATATTTAGTTGGAAGTTATGAATTTCGTAACTTTCAAAAGGTTTGATGCATGAAATAGGGTAAGGTTAATAATATGAGATGATCAATTGTAATTAATAGCTTAGCTTCTTATTTTTAGCAAGCATAATTAGACTTGAAGTTTCTTGATTGTTAAAACTTGTCTATGAGTAAAACATGTTAGATGCCTAAGAGTTTTTGTTGTTTTTGCATGTTTTTGCACTTTAATTTAGTAGGACATTTAATCAACCAATTTCCAATCCGCCCAAACATTTAAATTTCCGCTTAATAACGAATCCATGCATGTGCCCTTAATTCCCCGGATAAAGAACGATCCCTACTCGCCAATATTATAAATGACAAAAGAAGGGTTTTAAATTGCTTTACGTGTGAACTGTGTTTTTAGGGTCTACTTTGTGTTAACGTTAAACGCATGTTTTGCGCGTATCATTATCTGTGACGACCCGGACCAGAATCAGAAGTATAATCAGCTCAATTCGCGAGTTAGCGTATCGACGTGGATTTCCGATAATGGATTTACTCGCCAGGGTTCTGTTAACGACTAAATTATTGGCCGAGAATTGGAGCTGGGTCTCTTCTCGAGAGTCGTTCTATATGTGATTACGAGTTCGTGGGCGGTTCCGGATCGTTATTTGGACGACCGAAGAATTAGTTATGAATATTTGAAGTCCAGATTTAAGTGATGGGCTACTTAACGACTAAATTATCAGACGGGAATTTGGTTTCGGCTTCTTCACGGAATTTGTTCAGAATTTAATTTCAAGTTCGTGGGAACGTCCGGAGCATGATTTGGAGTTACGAGCAATTAATTGCGAATTTTGCCGTTTATTGATTGTTTGGTTAATTTAATTGTGTGTTGGTTCGAAGGGTTGACTTTTTATCCATTTGGCCGATGTGTTTTACTTACATGCTCTGTACACTGGAGGAGTGTGAGTTTTACCTCGTGTACTTGTTATTTTATTTACCCGGACTCGCATATGTGATTTATACATATATATAAACTGGTGAAAGACATTTATTTTCGTCCACTCACTCTAACGTGTTTATTGTCTTTCACCTGGGCTTTTCGGTTTCCGTGCCCAGTTTGCAGTTCAGGCTCTGGTGTCGCACGTCGTGGTCGGAGGCATAGTGCTCGAGCTACTTTGTTTCATCCAGTAGGTTTATTGTTCTACCTACTGTGGTATGTGTATACGATTATGTATTAGATGTCGCTCTGAGCTTCCTATTGAATACGTTATACGATTTTACACTGGATTTCGGTAAAGTGTATATATATTTACTACTTTACTTTACTGTTGATATATTGAGAAATCCGGATGGGATTGGTGCCCACGGTTTGCTTTTTGTGGCATAGGATGAAGTGTATTTTCCGCGTGCAGGTAATGATAATTCCACGCTAGTAACGAAACTCTGCCCAAATTTCGAAAAATTTTTGTTGGTTCGTGTTTTCGAAGGGGTTTGATTCCGATTTAGGAAGCTAAATCGGGGTTGGGTCCTTTCAGCTTGGTATCAGAGCATTAGGTTATAGGTTCTGTAGACTTCTGTAGTCGTGTTTACCAAGGATATTTGAGAATGTACAGCATGTCTGGAATGGTGACCCGACCAGCCGGCGGATAATCATCAAATTCCGGGTGTTGTATGCTTTCAAATATTTGAAGTTCCATGATTACGTTCCACTTGTTGTGAACGATATTGTATTCATTAGGATGCCTCCTGACGTGCTTTCCGTGTCGTTTCGGTTGTGGATCCTGTTGAGGATCATTCGACGCGTGATTTACCAGTGAACTGCGGGTTTGGATGAGTATTCTGGGTTCAGAGATTTGTGTGGCACGGTTTGCCTGGGGATGTGTATTTGAGCGTCTATATGTTGCCTCAGAGCTGAGATTTATGGCAGTGATGTGTGCCTGAGTCAGTTTGTTGTAATTTGTGGGCTGGTATTGTGTGAGTTCCGGTTGCGACTCCATGGCCTACATTCAGGGTGTTGTTTATACGGTAATGGTTTTATCAGGCTACCCAGCATTCGAATGTGGAGTGTTTACCCACCTGAGGCAGAGATGCATTGTTCACATGTTTGTTCCTATTTGCACGTGTTATGTGGCTTCAGAGGGAGCTATGCATGAGGTTCGAGGTGAGTTTGAACCTGAGCATCAGAGAGAGTTGATTGTTGTGCCTCGAGACATCCGTGAGGAGCATAGTGTGCTGTACTCAGTGGCGAGGCTATTGAGAAGAAAAGATGTGCACGGTTTTTGATGTGACGGTTTGAGGAAAGTGGATTCAGCAGTGAAATTTTGATGAGGTTGAGTTCCGACACTTCGGGATCAGTGACTTCATCAGGCTGTGGCCTTTTCGATTATGTTGAGGATTCTCTGCTGATCCGTTTGACGATGGCGGAGATCACAGAGTAGCGGACTTGCTCCTGTGGCACGAGTTTGGGCAATCGTTGATAATCCTTTCACGCAGCAGGTGTTGCGGTAATATGCGTTCGAGGAGCACTTTTAGTTGCTGTTTCGGTGGCCAGGAGGGTCACGTTGCGAGGGAGCGCCTCAGCCAGCTGTTGTAGCGGTTTGACAGCTCAGAGTTTTCAGGGAGATCCTCATGTTGTTCCTGCAATCTGATCAGTGTATCCTTTTGACGAGCCATTCTGAAGTCGCGATTGACGTGGGCGACTAGTTGGGAATGTTGGAGTTCGTGCCATGACCTTGTTTGAGGACAGACTTTTCTCCGAGGTTGCTGCTGTTTGATATCCATGGCTATTGTACCTGTATCTCCACTACCGAGGTCTTGGAGAGTGTTGCATCCATCCGGAGGTTGCGAGATCCATGTTGGAGGATATGGTTTAGCCGCGGATCCGTTATAGCTGGATATTGTGGTTTTGGTATGTTTGTGAGTATGGACTTACTGACGATGGATTTGGCTGTGTTCGAGTACCTCGAGAAGGAGGTTGTGTATCGACGACCAGATTTCCCCGAGATGCTGTTCCGCGGTGATGGTCGAGCAGATGGTGGAGACGAGTTGTGTTGCTTGCTTAGCCCATGTTGTGGATATTACGGTTGTTGTGCCCGACATTGGTGATATCGAGGTGGTTCCCGAGTTTCCGGGTGTGTTTTGGAGGAGTTACCAGATGTTCCTCCAGTTCGGGAGATTGACTACACCATTGAGCTTGTACCAGGCGCTGGACTCATTTTACCGGCATTTTGTCGTTTGGAGCCAGCGGAGCTGATGGAGCTACAGTTTCGACTCCAGGAGTTGCTGGAGGAGGTTTCAGGAGATTTCATGCGACCCCGCGTATTTGCGTGGTGTGCTCTTGCATTGTTTGTGCAGATGTTAGAGGGTTCGATGTGGTGGCGCATTAACTATCGGAAGCCTGATTCGCTTCAGAGGAGTGTGAGTATCCTCCGCTTCGGATCGTCGATTGGTTTGATCAGCTCAAGGGAGCTTCAGTCTTTTTGAGGATTGATTTCGGATCCGGATACCATCAGTGGAGGTTTGATGAGGCAGATGTGGCTATGTTGGCTTTCGGATCTTGGTGCGGACTTCATGAGTTCTTGGTCACGCTGTTGGGTTGACCGATGCTCCGTAAATCGTGTGGACTTGGTGGACCAGGTGTTCAGACGGTTTCTGGACGAGTTGCGGTCATGTTCGTTGGTGACATCCTGATGTACTCAATGAGTGTGGACCAGTACCTGATGCAATTGCGAGCGATTTTGCGGACTTCGCGAGGTGATCAGTTATTTGCGAAGTTCGGCCAGTGTGAGCTTTGGCCGATTAACGTGAAGATGTTGGGCTGTGTGATGCTAGCCGAGGGAGTCGGGGTGGATCCTGACCAGTTAGAGGCCGTGTCGATTTGGGGATTGCCCTACTATTGTACCAGAGATCGGGAGTCTCTTGGGTTTGGCTGGCTATCACTGACGGCTTGTGCGGGATATTTCCGGATTGCCACTCTACTTCCCGGACTGACGAAGAAGGCGCCAAGTTCGAGTGGTTCGATGCATGCGAGGAGAGTTGCTTACTCTTGCAGAATGGTTGATCGTTGTTTCGGTTTTGACCTTACCTGACGATCACAATGAGTTCGTGGGTTATGGCGATGCATCGAGGTTTGGATTTGGTTATGCTTTGATGCTGTGTAGCAGAGCGGTGGCTCATGATTCCAGGCAGTGGAACTTTGTGTGTAGCTACATATTCTATGTATGATTTGGGTGTAGCTGTCTTTGTGTTAGCATCAGAGAGTTCGAGACTCTACTGCTATGGCATGCAGCGTGGTGTAGGATGTACACTGACCACTGAGTTTCATCCACTTGCATTTTCAGCCAGATTTGGGTTTGAGGCGGTGTAGATGGAGGGAGTCGATTATTGATTATAGCTGCACATTTGAACTTGTTCGAGGAAGGCTAGTGGTTGTACTTTGACCATCCGTTTGGGATGATGTTGTTGTTGTGATGTATTCAGTCGAGAGTTAGGAGTTTCAGTATTGCATGTGGGTATGTGTGGCTCAAGTTTCCGTGTTAGCCGAGTTATGGGCTACGAGAGCTGAGTTTGAGTATGATGGTGTTGAGGCTCGTGGTTTTGCGCGCATCTGACGCTAATGGTACAGAGATATGTCTGATATTTCGAGTTACTACTCGTGACACAACTTGAAGAACGATATAGCAGCTTGTGTGAGCGTAGCTTGTGTGTGCTGATGCCACATTCGTCGACTGGCGATGGCTAGGAGGCAGAAACTTGCCGAGATGTGTTAGCCATTTGAGATTTCCGGTTAGACGTGACGGTTGCTGCTGTGATTGTGTGTGTATGTGTACACTTTGGTTGTGATACCAGTTGCCGGGCCTTTGTGGATCATTTGACGAACTCAGTACAGTTCCTTGTACTTTCGGAGATGATTCCAGTGGTTGGCTGGTATAGCTGTGTTTGATGGAGGTTGTCCATCTACGTGGTGTACCTGTGTCCCAGTTCGCCAATCGAGGTGATCAGCTACGACTAAGTGTTGGTGAGCTTTGCAGCGAGCATTGGAGACCAAATTACGAGCTAGTACTGGTCCTTGTCCTCGGATTGACGAGCGATCTTTGAGGACTATTCAGGCCTTGGAGGGCATGCTGTGGACCTTGGTATTACCGTTCCGAAGGATTCGAAGCCAGCAGTTTCAGCGGTTCGAGATTGCATGCAGTACCAATTTGTGGACCACTATAGTTTTGAGATTATTTGATGTTGATTTGAGATGTGGTGCTGTACTCCATTGTGCTGGAACGAGTTTGGTTTGAGTATGGGTTGATTATTGCCCGATTTCGATATTTGAGTTATGTTGATGTATGCAGTTTGAGTTGAGATTTGCTATGTTGTTTTGATCCATATGTGGTCATAGGCAAGTTTGTGTTATGCCGTGTGGTTCGGCATCGCCTATAGTATTGGCTTTTGGTGTGTGAGTTGTGTTGTCTTCCGTGTGGCGGAACTGTATTTTAGGGTTGTTACATGTTGTGTACCCTACCTGTTCCTTAGGCGGGAACACTTGGCTATTATGTGGAGCCAGTCCAGATTTGTGATTTGAGAGTACAGAAATTCCAGCACAGAGCTATCTCCTATTGTGGAGTCAGTTGCCGGAGTTGTTCAGTTGATGTAGCCACTAGGCAGTTGAACAGTATGCAGAGGCAGTGCTCCTACCTTGTACCTACCTTGTAGTTGGCAGACTCGGAAATTTCGAGGTCGAAATTTTTTTTAAGGGGGGTGGATTTGTGACGACCCGGACCAGAATCAGAAGTATAATCAGCTCAATTCGCGAGTTAGCGTATCGACGTGGATTTCCGATAATGGATTTACTCGCCAGGGTTCTGTTAACGACTAAATTATTGGCCGAGAATTGGAGCTGGGTCTCTTCTCGAGAGTCGTTCTATATGTGATTACGAGTTCGTGGGCGGTTCCAGATCGTTATTTGGACGACCGAAGAATTAGTTATGAATATTTGAAGTCCAGATTTAAGTGATGGGCTACTTAACGACTAAATTATCGGACGGGAATTTGGTTTCGGCTTCTTCACGGAATTTGTTCAGAATTTAATTTCGAGTTCGTGGGAACTTTCGGAGCATGATTTGGAGTTACGAGGAATTAATTGTGAATTTTGCCGTTTATTGATTGTTTGGTTAATTTAATTGTGTGTTGGTTCGAAGGGTTGACTTTTTATCCATTTGGCCGATGTGTTTGACTTTTGGTGATTATTGAAGATTATGTTGAGATAAGTTTGTGGCCGCGAAAATTATTGGAATTGGAGTTACGACGCGAGAGTTATGGAGATTTGAAGTTTGTCGTAATTAATTTGGAAAGTTTCCATATTTGGAAGTATATAAATAGAAGGTTTCCATTTTGGGAAGGTTGAACTATTCATGGCTGGCGTTGACTTGGTCAACGCGGGGAGAGAGAGAGTAAATGCGACGGTGGCGACTTGCTCACGGCTCGCCGGCGGCGTGGGGATTCCGGCCACCCCACGGCTTGCCTCCGGTCTTGTTCTCTTCGTCTCGAGGTCACGAGTCTAGCCCCGGTCTTGTTTTCCGGCATGGTGCACGGTGGAGAGAGAAATAGTGAGCCAAAGTTTGTGAAATTTTGGGTTAATGGTGGTTTTCGATTCGGGCAGAGTTGAACTTCAAGAGATACTGGGTTTTGTAGCCCTCTTCAAGGTGATTCTAACCATATAAACATTGTGTTCTAATTTGATTTGTCGATTGAGAATTTTGAGATTGAAATTTGTGAACCAATTCGGTTTTGCTTGAAATTGACCATGTTAGAATGAGAATTGGACTTTGGTGCAGTTGACAAAGTTGCTCAGTGGGTGATTTTGAGTGGAATAGGGGTGGCTCCGCCGTGAAACTCTCCGGTCAATAGTGGCGCCGCCGTGGACGGCGGTCAACGGCAGTGGTCAACGGTCAGAGTTGACTTTTTTACTTTCGGCAAGTCGCATGTCATTTGACTCGAAATCGCGCCCCGATCGCAGTGGGGAGGTTCGTTTTTCGAGTTGAGCGTCCGAACGTAAAGCGAGGTATTGAGGTGGTATATATGGTTTTTCGACGATTCGTCGTATTCGAATTGTGTATTTCCGAGAACGGTGGTTTCTCGTGGTTTGATTTGTATTGTCAGATTATGAGTTTGAATATTGGACGTTGTGATTATTCAGGGGTTCGTGATCGTTGTTTTGGCGATGGACTTTCCGCCGGATCACGGGTTAACGCGATACGCGTTACGCCAGTCTGTGAGTGGACAATTTCTTTTCACGGATTGTTTGCGAGTCTTTTATATGATTTTTGAATTTGAGCATGCGAATTGAGATTACGGGTTGCATGAGCATGTGTTTTTACGATATTACGATTATACTTATATGGATATACGTATACGAGTATACTTGCATTTATATGCTGTTTATTGCATTTGCATCGAACTGTTCATGATTTGGTTTACACAGAGTACAGTTTATATATGATGTTGTATCGATACACTTACATCCCGGCTGATCCCCGAGGATGTGTGCCAGGGGAGGCTGTGACTCCTGACCCGAGGCCTTTACCGGGGGGAGGCAGACCTCTGACCTGAGGCCTTTCTGGCTAGAGTCACGTGTGGGTCTGGGATCCCGTGATTCGGACTGTACTAGCACGGAGGTGTCCATGAGTGACCCCGTGAGATTTTTACTTACATGCTCTGTACACTGGAGGAGTGTGAGTTTTACCTCATGTACTTGTTATTTTATTTACCCGGACTCGCATATGTGATTTATACATATATATAAACTGGTGAAAGACATTTATTTTCGTCCACTCACTCTAACGTGTTTATTGTCTTTCACCTGGGCTTTTCGGTTTCCGTGCCCAGTTTGCAGTTCAGGCTCTGGTGTCGCACGTCGTGGTCGGAGGCATAGTGCTCGAGCTACTTTGTTTCATCCAGTAGGTTTATTGTTCTACCTACTGTGGTATGTGTATACGATTATGTATTAGATGTCGCTCTGAGCTTCCTATTGAATACGTTATACGATTTTACACTGGATTTCGGTAAAGTGTATATATATTTACTACTTTACTTTACTGTTGATATATTGAGAAATCCGGATGGGATTGGTGCCCACGGTTTGCTTTTTGTGGCATAGGATGAAGTGTATTTTCCGCGTGCAGGTAATGATAATTCCACGCTAGTAACGAAACTATGCCCAAATTTCAAAAATTTTTTGTTGGTTCGTGTTTTCGAAGGGGTTTGATTCCGATTTAGGAAGCTAAATCGGGGTTGGGTCCTTTCATTATCTCCCTCAAATCTCAATACACTCCCAAAACACTCAAAACAGTCTAAAGAGGGAGATCGGGTTGATATAGTGAGAAGTTGTGAACCAAAATAAGTTTTTCTTCACAAGCAGTTTGATCAACATGTATTTGATCAAAATATATGTGGGGAACCATTTCAATGCATTTAATAGCTCTGAAATCTCAATACTCACCCAAATCACTCAAAATACTCAAAATAGAGATATCGGGTTAATATAGTGGCATTTCGTGGACGGAAACGAGTTTTGCTTCACAGATCTGTTTATCAACTTGTATTTGTTCGAAATTTACGTCAGGAACCAATTTGGTGCTTTTTATCTCCCTCAAATCTCAATACACTTCCAAAACACTCAAAACAGTCTAAAGAGGGAGATCATGTTGATATAGTGAGAAGTTGTGAACCGAAATAAGTTTTTCTTCACAAACAGTTTGATCAACATGTATTTGATCAAAATATATGTGGGGAACCATTTCAGTGCATTTAATAGCTCTGAAATCTCAATACTCACCCAAATCACTCAAAATAGAGGTATCGGGTTAATATAGTGACATTTCGTGGACGGAAACGAGTTTTGCTTCACAGATCTGTTTATCAACTTGTATTGAATCCAAATATATATGTGGGGAACCCTTTTTGTGCTTTTTATCTCCCTCATGTCCATATTGAATCCAAAATGTCCCCCGCATGCTTCATTGTGACAAAAGTCTAGAATAAGCTTAATTCACTATCTGTGATACATCTCCTAATCACTAAATCGGAGCATTTTCTACTCCCTTCTTATCCTTGATTTCGATGTTGAATTCTTGGAGTAGAAGTATCCATCTAATAAGCCTTGGTTTTGCGTCCTTTTTTAGCATTAGGTACTTCAAAGCTGCATGATCAGTATACACAGTTACTTTAGTTTGAAGTAAATAAGACCGAAATTTATCTAAAGCAAAAACCACTGCAAGAAACTCCTTCTCGGTGGTGGTATAATTTCTTTGAGCTTCATCAAGCGTCTGAGAGGCGTAATAAATTACACAAGGCTTATTGTCCTTCTGCTGACCCAAAACAGCTCCTACGGCATAATCCGAAACGTCGCACATGAGTTCAAATGGTAGAGACCAATCAGGGCTGCTCAAAACAGGAGCGCTCATGAGAAGTTCCTTCAACTTGTTGAAGGCAGCGTTGCATTCCTCGTCAAATACGAACGGAGTCTCCTTTTGCAACAATTTACACAACGGGCGAGAGATGTGGGAAAAATCTTTGATAAACCTTCGATAAAATCCTGCGTGTCCAAGAAAAGAACGTATCCCTCTAACCGAAGTTGGAGAGGGTAAGTGACGCACAAGATCTACTTTGGATTTATCAACTTCTAATCCTTTTTCAGAAATAATATGACCTAACACGATCCCTTGTGTAACCATGAAATGGCACTTCTCCCAATTAAGCACCAAGTTGGTTTCAACGCATCTTTGTAAAATAATTTCTAAATTGTTTAAACATGCATCGAAATCATTCCCAAATACACTAAAATCGTCCATGAATACTACAATAATTTTTTCAATGTAATCAGAAAAAATTGAGAGCATGCAGCATTGAAATGTACCTGGTGCATTACATAATCCAAATGGCATTCGGCGGTATGCAAACGTTCCGAAAGGGCATGTGAACGTTGTCTTTTCTTGATCTTCCTCCGCAATGCTAATTTGGTTGTAGCCGGAGTATCCGTCGAGAAAGCAGTAAAATGCATGGCCGGCTAACCTTTCCAGCATTTGATCTATGAACGGTAATGGAAAATGATCCTTGCGAGTTGCGGTGTTGAGCCTCCTGTAATCAATGCACACACGGTGTCCAGTGATTATCCTTTGTGGCACGAGTTCATTCTCCATATTTTCGACGACGGTGATTCCAAATTTCTTAGGTACAACCTGCACAGGGGAAACCCAACGGCTATCAGAAATAGGGTAAATAACTCCACAGTCCATGAGTTTAATTACCTCCTTTTTTACCACCTCCATCATGGGAGGGTGGAGCCGACGTTGTGTTTCCCTTGTAGGCTTGGTGCCTTCTTCGAGGAAAATCCGATTCACACAGGTTGCTGGATTAATTCCCTTTATATCCGCAAGCGTCCAAACTATTGCGGTTTTGTACCTCTTGAGTACACTCACGAGTTTCTCCTCCTGCTCCTCCTCTAACGCAGACAAAATAATTACCGGCAAGGTTTCATGCTCACCCATGTACGCATACTTTAGATGATCCGGTAATAGCTTGAGTTCTAAAACTAGAGCTTCTACGATGGAGGGAACAATTTTATTAATACCAAAAGTAATTGGTAAAGGGGGAGAAAAACTTACTTTTCGTGGTGCGCCAGTTAGAACCATGGCCATTTCTTGAATTCGAGGCTTAAGCTCTATTAAGGCCTCGAAAAGGGCGTCATCCCCGAGTATGATGGCCATGTCGAGTTCATCTTCATTGATGGTGTCAAGGTGGCCTTGTGCTAAGGTATCTACGAGATCATATGTTGAGACGGAAGCCACACTTGACATCAGAAATTTCATCTCGTCTAATATGTTGAACTCGATTCTTTCTCCATCAATCTCCATGGAGAAAGTTCCCTGAAAAACATCTATCTTCATTCTTGCAGTCCTCATAAAGGGTCGTCCAAGAAGCAATGGCGTGGTGTTCAAAGGACTCTCCTCCATGTCAACGATGTAAAAATCCGCTGGAAAAATCAGGTTGTTGACTTGCACAAGAACGTCTTCTACGTATCCCCTTGGATACTTGTGTGTACGATCGGCTAGTTGGATGACAACACCGCCTTGCTTGAGATCCCCAAGCTCCATCGACTGGTAGAGGTAGTAAGGCATGACGTTGATGGAGGCTCCAAGATCAAGCATTACGTCTTCGAAGTGTTTGTCACCAATTACGCAGGGAACTGCAAAACTCCCTGGATCCTTCAGTTTTGGGGGTAGCCGACGCTGCAAAACCGCCGAAACGGTTGCATTCACCTTCACAACCTCCTTTTCTCGTGTTTGCCTCCTCTGTGTGCATAATTCTTTTAGAAACTTCGCGTATATTGGCACTTGTTTTATGCACTCGATCAAGGGCAAATTCACTTGCACCTTTCGAAAGATGTCCAAGATATCTTCATATTGATCATCTTTCTTCTTTGATTGTAATAATCTGCTTGGAAAAGGTGCAACAGCAAACGGAGAATTAGTAATAACCGTATTTGAAGGAATAGGGCTTTTACCTTTGATTGGGGTGGGTTGTGGAGGGGATTGTGCCTTGGTGACAATAGGCGTTACCTTCTTCTTCTCGGCTTCCTGAGCTGCCGGATCGATCTCATCTTCCTCCTCTTGAGTGATGTCTTCGATAGTTACGTTATCGAGATGAGATCTCTTGGTCTTTGGTTCTTCTAGTATCTTCCCACTCCTTGTGACAATGACATTCACATTTTGTTGATTATGAGTAGTTTGAGGTGGAAGCCGACCAGTTTCTTTGATTTGTCCCATGAAATCAACAGGTGGGCCAAGTTGCTTCTTCACTTCGGTGATGTCTCGGCCATGAGAATCCAATGTGTCCCTGGTCTTCGATTGTCCATCAAGGAGAACTTGTGTGGAGGCCGAAAGTTGTGACAACATCTTGTCATAATCCGGATTTGTGAAGGATTGAGATGAAGAATTATGCTGCATCGGTGGCCTAGGGTGAAATGGGGGGCATTGGTAGCTTTGTTGAGGTACCAGAGGGTTCAAAGTTCCCTCATTGCTGCTCCATCTAAAGCCTGGATGATCTCGGTTGCCGAAATTGTTGTAGTTGTTGTACCGTTGGCCTCATTGATATCCACCGATGGCGTTAGCGTGCTCCATTTCGCTAGCTTGCTCTGGCGCTTGAGGGCATTGGTCATTATGGTGACCTTGTGCTTGACATATGCCAAAAACAGGCCCTTGAGTTGCTATGGCTCTTGTCGTTTCGAGTTCTAAAACCTTCTCTAGCATATGAGCTAGTTTGTCGTATTTTTCATCCGCGTCGGTTTTAGAACTCACTTCGCCGACTGCTCTTCTGTTGGACATTCCATACTGTGCATCGTTGTTTGCCCGATTCTCTAGAAGAGTTCTAGCTTCGGTTTCGTTTAAGTCCATGAATGCACCGGTAGCTGCTGCATCGAGCAATTCCCTATTAATCGCCTTGAGACCATCATAAAAGTAATTCATGAGATTAGTACGATCATCGAAACATGCGAAAGAGAGGGACTTAGCGTATTATCTAACACATGCTTTCGAAGCTTTAAGATTGTATCAAACATTCATAAAAGGCTTGAAATTATAAACACATGTAATTTACGAAAAGACTTAAGAACATATAACTCAAATCCAAACTTGTTCTTCATTAAATGCATCAAAGTGATCCAATACAAAGCAAAAGACAAGAGATTGAAGATCATGGTTACACTTTTTGTCTTGAATGCTTGATGACTTCTTGAAGGTGGTTCTCATTCACAAGGGACTTAGCGTATTATGAATGATCTGATGGCTTCGGAGGCTGGAATACTTCGGCTTGGAAAGGATCCTTGAAGTGTTTATGGAGGAGAGGTATTTGTGTAGAGGTTGTGCTTGTAAAATGGGAGATGATCTGTATTATGGCTGGCCTCCCTCTTATATATAGGCAAAGGAATTGCCTACCTCTCTCTTCCACCTTGCCTCTTTCATTAAATGCTAGCAATAATCACAAGGGCAAGTCACTCCCCTAGTCATCACTTGTGATCATCACAAGTAAGAGTCACCAAGGCTTGTCACCATTTGTGATGATCAAAAGCAAGAGTCACCAAGCCTAGTCACAAAGCTTGACAACCTTGACTTTTCCTCTTCCCCTAGTGGCTTCCTTGCCGAAATCAATGGGCTTGGGCTGGTTTTTGGGCCGAAACAAACTTTGAGAAATGGGCCCACAAAATGCTTTTTGGGCCGGCCCATTCCCGGTGGTCCAAAATCGCAAAAATCGCAAAATCGCCGAAATTCCTCCGAATTGCGCCGTTATTCATCTCCACCGTAAATAACCTCAAAATAACAAACTAAATAAGAAAAACATAAAAACTAAGTTTATAACATAGCTAAACGTAAAGGGAAATGCGTTATGAATCGAGCATAAAATGCATATATCAAGAGGCAAGGTGGAAGAGAGAGGTAGGCAATTCCTTTGCCTATATATAAGAGGGAGGCCAGCCATAATACAGATCATCTCCCATTTTTACAAGCCAAAGCTCTACACAAATACCTCTCCTCCATAAACACTTCAAAGGTCCTTTACAAGCCGAAGCAATCCATCCTCCGAAGCCATCGATCATTCACAATACGCTAAGTCCCTTGTGAATGAGAACCACCTTCAAGAAGTCATTCTTTGCATTCAAGACAAAAAGTGTAACCATGATCTTCAATTTCATGTCTTTTGCTTTGTATTTGTTCACTTTGATGTATTTAATGAAGAACAAGTTTGGATTTGAGTTATATGTTCTTAAGCCTTTTCGTAAATTGCATGTGTTTATGATTTCAAGCCTTTTATGCATGTTTGATACAATCTTAAAGCTTCGAAAGCATGTGTTAGATAATACGCTAAGTCCCTCTCTTTCGCATGTTTCGATAATCGTACTTTGTTTAGGGTGTTTAGACGCTAAGTTGCATTCCTACTCAAATATCAAGCATGTATATTTAGTTGGAAGTTATAAATTTCGTAGCTTACTTAGAGTATTGAGGCATGAAAAAGAGTAAGGTTAATAAGATGAGATGATCACTTGTAATTAGTAGTGTAGCTTCTTACTTTTAGTAAGCATAATTAGACTTTAAGGTTTCTTGATTGTTAAACTTGTCTATGAGTAAAACATGTTAGAAGTCTAGGAGTTCTTGTTATGTTTGCATGTTTTGTACTTTAATTTCGTAGATTAATTAACCAATTTCCAATCCCCCCCAAACCTTTAGATTTCCGCTTATTAACGAAACCATGCATACGCCCTTTAATTCTCCGGATAGAACGATCCCTACTCGCCAATATTATAATGACAAAATAAGGGTTTTAAATTGCTTTACGTGTGAACTGTGTTTTTAGGGTCTACTTTGTGTTAACGTTAAACGCATGTTTTCCGCGTATCAACGCCCTAGCAACAATGGCGTGGTGTTTAGAGTGCTCTCCTCCATGTCCATGATGTAGAAATCAGCTGGAAAAATGAGTTGATTGACCTGCACAAGAACATCCTCAACGTACCCCCTAGGGTACTTATTAGTGCGATCGGCTAATTGTATGATGACATTATCAGTTTTTAGTTCACCTAGATTCATAGATGCATATAAATGATACGGCATTACATTTATTGATGCACCTAGGTCTAGCATTACATCGTCGAACCTTCTGTCACCAATTATGCAGGGAACTGAAAAACTCCCTGGATCCTTCAATTTTGGGGGTAGCCGACGCTGCAAGACCGCCGAAACGGTTGCATTCACCTTCACAACCTCCTTCTCTCGCATTTGCCTCCTCTGGGTGCATAACTCTTTTAGAAACTTTGCATATATTGGCACTTGCTTAATGCACTCGATCAAGGGCAAGTTCACTTGCACCTTTCGAAAGATGTCCAAGATATCTTCGTATTGATCATCTTTCTTTTTTGATTTTGATAATCTGCTTGGGAAAGGTGCAATAGCAAACGGAGAATTAGTAACAACCGTATTTGAAGGAATATGGTTTTTACCTTTGATTGGGGTGGGTTGTGGAGGGGATGGTGCCTTGGTGACAATAGGTGTTACCTTCTTCTTTTCGGCCTTATGAGTTGCCGGATTAATCTCATCATCATCTTCGTTGGTGATGTCCTCAATGGTGACTTCATCGAGATGAGATTTCGTGGTCCTTGGTGCTTCCAGTATCTTTCCACTCCTAGTGATAATGGCATTGACATTCGGTTGATTAGGAGTGGTTTGAGGTGGTAGTTGGCCGGTTTGCTGAATTTGGCCCTTGAAGTCCACCAGTTGGCCCATTTACTTCTTTATTTCACCGATATCAGGGCCATGAGTATCCAATGTCTCCTTCGTCTTGGCTTGTCTATCCAGAGGAACTTGTGTTGAAGCAGACATTTGAGAAAGCATTTTGTCGTAGTCCGGATTGGTGAAATGTTGCACCGGGGGTGCTTGTTGCGTTGGGTGCATGGGAGCATGAGGCATAGGAGGCCTCGGATGGAAGGGAGCACGTTGATACGTTTGTTGAGGTACCAGAGGGTTTAGACATCCCTCGTTGCTACTCCACTTGAAACCTAGATGATCACGAGCGGTTGACATAGTTGTTATAATTGTTATATCGTTGTCCTCCTTGATATCCACCAAGTGTATTGGCTTGCTCCAACTCCATATCTCCGGGTTGACCTCTGCTATGGTCTCCCAACGTTGGACATTGCTAAGTGTGGTGTCCCTGCACATGAAAAAGTCCACAAATGAGCCCTTGAGCTTTCTTGGCTCTTGTCGTTTCGAGCTCTAAAACCTTCTCTAGCATAAGAGCTAGCTTGTAGTACTTCTCATCCGCTTCAGGTTTGGAACTCACTTCGCCGACTGCTCTCCGGGTAGACATTCCATATTGTGCATCATTGTTTGCCCGATTTTATAGAAGAGTTCTAGCTTCGGTCTCGTTCAAGTCCATGAATGCTCCGGTGGCTGCTGCATTGAGCAATTCCCTATCGATCGCCTTGAGACCATCATAAAAATAATTCATAAGATTAGTCTCAGAAAATCCATGAGATGGGCAGGTGGCACACAAAACCTTGAATCGGTCATAATATTGGCCGAAAGTCTCGTCCGGTTTCTGTGTAATGCCAGTAATTTGCTTCCTCAAGACGGTGATTTTTGAGGCCTGTAAGTACTTTGCCAGGAACATGTCCGCGAGTTGCTTCCATGTGGTAATGTGGTTTGGCGGTAGTTCCATGAGCCATGACTCGGCCCTGTCTGTTAATGTGAACGGAAATGCCTTAAGCTTGAAAAGTATACAACAATCAGCCAAATTTTTGAGATAGTATACAACTCAAGCCCTTAGTAAACCTCGCCCACAACCTCATGCTCATAACTTCACTTAGGTTATGGCGTGTGGTGATGAAATCCACACTTCATGAGGGGTTAAGGAGATAAACCAGAAAAAGAGGCACCTCCCTATTCCTAAGAACGGAACTTAATAACCAACACTCGTACTCAATGTAAATCAATTTAAGTGCGTCTACAAATTGAGTGCGCCTAAGATTTAAAAGGAATACACGATTTAGTTATTTGATTAAATCTCTTTGTCGTCCGGCCCGCGCGAAAATGTATACTAACTCTCGTTTATTCTCGTTATTGTTGGAAATGACCAGTTGGGATAGATGTAACGCAAGAGGTAAGGACTAATTTCTGGGAACAACCTGAGGCTGACTCGTGAGAGTATATACTCCATTGTTATTCTTAGAAACACCCCGAGGCTAACTCGTAAGAGTATGTACTCCAATGGTGTTCTGTTTTCTTAGTCCAAAACCTGTCACCATTCATAACCCTTCTAGACATCATGACCAACTATTACTCGAAATCACAAGATAGTACACAATCTCAAATGTTTGTAAACTCCGCCCACAACCTCATGCCCATAACTTCACTTAGGTTATGGCGTGTGGTGATGAAATCCACACTTCATGAAGGGTTAAGGAGATAGACAAACAAAAGAGGCACCTCCCTATCCGAAGAGCGAAACTTGATAACTAAATGCTAGTACTCAAATTAAATCAAAGACTATCCTTTAACATGAAAATAAATTATGCAAGTGTAAATAAGAAGTGTAAATAAATTCGTATAAGTAATAAGTATGAATTGTAAGCACGTATGTATATTTCTATAAGTATAATCAAGTATGAATTTCGAAAATTATAGACATGCTTTCATTTACCTATTTTTACATATATACAACAAAATCACACAAAAAATTTATAATTCCCCGGCAACGGCGCCAAAAATTGATACGGGCGAAAATCCTTTCAATGTTAACACAAAGTAGACACTAAAAACATTGTCCACACAGATACAATTTAAAACCCTTATTTTGTCATTGTAATATTGGCGAGTAGGGATCGTTCTATCTGGGGAATTAAAGGGCGCATGTATGGTTTCGTTTAAGCAGAAATCTAAAGGTTTGGGGGGATTGGAAATTGGTTGATTAATGTCCTACGAAATTAAGGTACAAAACATGCAAACACAACAAGAACTCCTAGACTTCTAACATGTTTTACTCATAGACAAGTTTAACAATCAAGAAACCTTAAATTCTAATTATGCTTACAAAAAAATAAGAAGCTAGATTACTAATTATAAGTGATCAACTTATTTCACTCACCTAGCTTACTCTTATGCTTTTACCTTATTTATCATCTACGAAATCCTTAATTTTAGTCGAGATACATACACATGCTTTTGTTGAATAAGAATGCTATGACGCATAACATCTTAAAACAATTGCTACGTTGCCGAAATCATTGAGATATCTTTTAGGAAGATTGGTGACGCACCCTATCCTAAAACATACTCAAAGCATTAAGAACTTAAAGCTAGCACATGCATCCAAACTAATAAAATTAGGAACACATGGAAGAATCGAAATAAGAGAAGAAAATGGAGAAATTCTTTCATTACATAACCGAAATTATTACAAAGACGAAGATGGAGTTCAGAGTACATGGGAGAGGTGACGCACCAACTACAAGCGGTGATTCTCAAGAACACGAATGACGCACTCTACGTTCTTGATCCGGAGGTGGTGGAGAGTTTCGACTTTGGAAGAACCTTGATTATTATGGAAGAGAGGTAATTTGTATAGAGCTTTGGCTTGTGAAATTGTGTGATGATTTGTATTATGGCTGGCCTCCCTCTTATATATAGGCAAAGGAATTGCCTACCTCTCTCTTCCACCTTGCCTCTTCATTAAATGCACCCTTAGTCACCATGGCAAATCACACCCTTAGTCACCATTTGTGATCATCACAAGCAAGAGTCACCTAGGCTAGTCACACCCTTAGTCACCAAGCCTAGTCACAAAGCTTGCCAAACTTGACTTTTCCTCTTCACCAAGTGGCTTGCTTGCAGAATTTAATGGGCTTGGGCTTGATTTTGGGCCGAAACAAACTTTGACAAATGGGCCCACAAAATGCTTTATGGGGCCGGCCCATTCCCCGTGGTCCGAAATCGCAAAAATCGCAAAATCCCCGAAATTCCTCCGAATCGCGCCGTTATTCATTTCCACCGTAAATAACCTAAAAATAACAAATTAAATGAAAAAAACATAAAAACTAAGATTATAACATAGCTAAACGTAAAGGGAAATGCGTTAAGAATCGAGCATAAAATGCATATATCAGAGATTTCGTGGACCGAGACGGGTTTTGCTTCACAAAGATGTTTGATCAACATGTATTTGATCGAAATATATCTGGGGAACTATTTCGGTGCATTTAATAGATCTGAAATTGCAATACTCTCCCAAAACAGTAAAAACAGTCTAAATAGAGAGATCGGGTTGCTATAGTGAGATTTCGTGAACGGAAATAGGTATTTCTTCACAAAGATGTTTATCAACATATATTTGATCCAAATATATGTGGGGAACCCTTTTGGTGCTTTTTTTCTCCCTCAAATCTCAATACTCTCACACAACACTCAAAGCAGTCTAAAGAGATAGATCGAGATGATATATTGAGATTTCGTGGACCAAAACGAGTTTTGCTTCACAAAGTTGTTCATCAATATGTATTTGATCCAAATACATGTGGGGAACCATTTTGGTGCTTTTTTTTTCTCCCACCAATCTGATATGTGTAAAACATGCATCAAATATTTACACAAAGTAGACATTCAACACATAGTTTACACGTATGCAATTTAAAACCCTTCTTTGTAGATGTAGCATTAATAAGTAGGGATCGTTCTTAATCGGAGATTTTGGGTACTAATGCATGACAACATTTAAAAACAGAAAATTAAATGTATGGGGGGGGGGGTTTGCAAGTTTGATTTATTAATCTATGAAATATAAAGACAAAACATGGTAAACAAAACAGTAACTAACATATTTACAAGTGATCATCACATTCTAACAACCTAGCATATTTATCCAATTAATCCTAATTGTCACGAAATTTATAGCTTGACTAAAAACACATACACATGCTTATATTGAACAAGAAAGCAACCAAATCGAGTAAACACCTTAGTTCAATTTCACCTTTCGAGATAAACATGTATTTGATCGAAATATTTGTGGGGAACCATTTCGGTGTATTTAATAGCCCAGAAATCTCAATACTCTCCCAAAACACTAAAAGCAGTCTAAAGAGAGAGATCAGGATGATATAGTGAGATTTCGTGGACCGAAACGAGTTTTGCTCCACATAGAGTTTGATCAACATGTATCTGATCGAAATATATGTGGGAACTATTTCGGTGTGATATGCCCCAAAACTAACTACTAAATTAATCACTTACAAATCGGAAAAGACACTAACAGATTATATGCAACCTATTAAATTCTAATTCATTAGCTACGTTTTGCATGCATATTTTATGAATATGTGTGCTTTGGGATTGCCCTAACACATCAATGATACTAAGTGGGATTGCCCTGAACAATATCAAAGAATTAAGCACGAAAACATACATGTTATAACTAATTTCGTAGAGACAAAAAAGATTACAGAAAACTTGTTAGAATTATATACAAAAGCATTCCTTTAAACTGATCTAAAACTACCAAGAATTTGTACAAGAAAATAAAAGAAGAAATCATTGTTACACTTTTAGAGTTCGGGATTGCTGATCTACACATTTTATGCTTGATTCTTAACGTCTTTCTCTTTACATTTAGCTTTGTTTTGACCTTAGTACTATCATTTCTACTTACTTTGTTGTTTTTAGGTTTTGAATAAAGGAGTACAATAAAGGAGGTGATTTGGAGCATAAAATGAGCTAAGTGGAGAAGTGTCCTAAATCAACTAGGAATGACGTAGCAAAATATGGATCCGAAATGGTCTTCTCAAGTTACTAAAATGACGCAAGGCAAAATGAAGACATTTCAAATGGTGGATCGAAAATCAGCAAGCATTTTGGGCAAAATCAAGCAAGGAGATATTACCGAATAGATGGAGGATCAAAAGTATTAAATATATCTTAAAAGTGCCATATTTAAAGATCAAAATATCCTACAATATATGGTAGGTTTGGCCAAAATGACTTGGAGCTCAAGAAATACAAGATATGGAAAGATCAAGATTTCCCTACTCCTAGTAGGAAGAGGAAGATATGCCTGCCAGCTCATCAATCTTCAACGTATCACAGAATCTGCAATTCGACTCCAACTATAGTGATCATATATGTCTTCTTCAAGTTCTCGAGCTGATCTTTCCAACGAATCCAAAATCATAATTTTTTGAGCTCTAGAACTCCCGGAAAAGACGTTTCAAGACAGGTTGTCGCAAGCTGTCAATTCTACCCGTGTACACTAGGAAAACCTAGTTTGGAGAGGAAAGTTGGAATTCTTCACCTATAAATACAAGAGCTAGGCCTCATTCTCAAGCATCACTCATCACACAAGCCAAGTCTCTGCCTTAAACACTTCCTCTCCACAAATACTCGAGATTTCTTCAAGGAACGCCACCCTCCACACCATAAACACTCGGCCTCCACCTAGAGCAACCTTAGGCAATCCGAGGGTTCATCTAGCCATCCATAGAAGGATCTTGTACATGGTTTGCGACTGCAATCACGACACAAAGAGTGTATTTCGATCCCTCTACTTTCTCCTTGTAATGAATTTCAGTTTTGTGTAGAGTGTAAAGACGTGTTTTTGTAATATAATTCTAATTCTATTTTATGTCATCTATTTCGAGTCTAAGTTCTTTCTTTGTGCTAATCTAAATGCGAGCAATCTTGGTTTAGGTTAGATAATGTGTCTTCTTCACTTAATGCTTTAATCTAAATGCGAGCAATCTTGGTTTAGGTTAATGATGTGTCTAAATGCGAGCAATCTTGGTTTAGTCACTTAATTATGAAAGATGCATGCGAACCACGTAGTAAAGGCCTAGATAAAACTTAGGTTGCATATAATATGATTAGGTTATAAAGGAATGAGGTAAGTATGACGAGTTGATCATGTACATATGTAGGATAGCTTTTATTTTCGGCCTAGTAAGCATGTTTAGGGTTCTTTGTTCTTGTTTGTTTTCTACTTGTCTATGAGTGAAGCATGATAGAACCTAGGATTTCTCTATGTGTTTACTAACCATTTTCTGTCTTTATTTTCGTAGATTATAAACAACCAACTTATAAACCCCCCTTTAATCATAGCGTAGTCATGCATGCACCCTCAATCCCCGGTTAAGAACGATACCCTATTTACCAATGCTACATCAACAAAAAAGGGTTTTAATTGTGTTTGTGTTCAATTGAGTTTTTAATTAAATGCTTGAAAAGAAGCGAGTCAATTTTGGCGCCGTTGCCGGGGATTGTAAAGTAAGTGTGTGATTTCGTTTGTATATGTGTGAAATTGTGTGAATATTACAAAAGCATGTAAATAACTTCGAAATTTTTTTTATTATTTTTTTTTTTTATAATTCTATACGTAACCAATACTTGTTCATACTAACAAATCTGTTTTTGCAGCCATGTAGATAATTATCACGTTAAAGGTGTCTCAAATTGAAAGAGTGGATCGGTTTGGTTCATTAGGTCGCACTCATTGGAATAGATGGCGCCTCTTTTCCGTGCTTATCTCCTTAACCCCTCATGATGTGTGGATTTCATCACCACACACCATAACCTAAGTGAAGTTATGGACATGAGGTTGAGGGCGGAGTTTGCGAAGGACTTGAGGGAATGTAAATTCTCGAAAGATTGGCTGATTGTCGGACATGGTGTCTTGACCGGGTTATGACTGGTGACATGTTTGGATCTAAGAATGACTCGCATCAATGGAGTATATACCAATGATCCGGTGAATGGATGAACACTTATCTTTGAGTAAGAAATCTTTTGTGACTTGGTGTCTAGAAGGTGACGGTTTCTATGACGGGTCCTGGATCCGAGATCTCAAATCGGTCCTACCTCTCGTGGTCTCTCTTGCTAACTAGCCAAGTTCATTAAAATTTGCCCAAAGAAGATAAGAACTAAATCTACTTTCCATGATCGGTAAGCCTCGGGGTGCATTGTCGAAATTAGTCCTACCTCTCGCGTTATCTCTATCCCTAACTGGCCATGTTTTTCGATTGAACCTAAGCCAATTAATTGAGAGTTTATACTTTATCGCGCGGGTCGCACGTCCAATGAACGACCGAAAGATCAAATCTGTACATTTCTTTTGAAGAGAGACGAAAAACCCAATGAACAAAATACTTGTGCATATTACTATACATATTTCGTGTGTTTTGTGTATACTTATACTTTTATACTCATAAACTTGTAAAGGATTAACCACTTGCATTTGTAGATTGCATTAACCTTCTGGCGGCTTTGTGATGTGTGGATTTCATCACCACACACCCTAACCTAAGTGAAGTTAGGAGCATGAGGCCAAAAGAAAGGTCACGTTTGCATCATGTATTTAGCACGTAACTTTGTGTGTTTTTTACAGGTTCTAACGTTTTTCTCTTATGCATTCACGTCATTTTTCACTTAGACTCTTGTTTGATGCATTTGAATGACGATTTAAGTGTTTTGAGCATGAATTTGAATGAAACGTGGTATGCTTGCATTACCTTACTTGTATATATGTGTTTCTAAGTCTTTGCATTGTATATATGCTTAATTTTTGCAGAAAACGTGTAAATTGAGTCCTAACTTATCTATGCATTCATTTTAGGGTGTCTAAAGCCTTGCATTCACGTTTAAAATTCTTGAAGTGTCTTAACTTAGTGTTTTTACAAGCTTTCGTGTGTTTGTACCTTGTTTGTATTTGTGTGATTCGATTTCATGTGTTTTAGTGTGTTTTCGTGTATTTTCTTGTGTTGTTACAACTTTGGTTAGTATCTTGCATTCCTTGTGTATTCTTTTGATACTAACACTTGATCTTTGGTGGATGATCAGATTCTATGAATGTCCCGTTACCACTCAACTCCTATAGTTGATCTCCAAGCACTTACAAACCGTTTGGTAAATCTAAGGTCTCAAGTAGTTCCGAGTGAGCAAGTTCTCGACCAACCTATCATTGAGGAAGGTTCTGACTCTCCACATTCATCCCATCACTCCACCGAGCACTCACAAGAAGAAGAGCAAGAAATGGCACGCAACAACCCACCGAATCCTCCCATCAATGAGAAGCGATCTCTTCGCCAACGTACTTGCTCAACCGAATGGAGTAGCGGTCCTTCGTGCATTCGATTTCCAGATCCTCAAGAGGACAAGAAGGATATTGAGTTGAAGAGTGGCTTCCTACACCGTTTACCAATCTTCCATGGGCTGTCAAATGAAGATCCAAACATGCATCTCAAGCAATTTCAGTTCATTTGCATGAGTATGAAGCCTTCGGATGCCGATGAAGAACTCTTCAAGCTCAAAGCATTTCCCTTTACATTGATTGATAGAGCTCAAACTTGGCTTTTGGAACTCCCGCCTAATCACATCACGACATGGAAGCAACTTGCGGACCTGTTCTTGGCTAAATACTTTCCGGCCTCAAAGATCACTGTTTTGAGGAAGAAGATCACGGGAATAATGCAAACACCAGATGAATCCTTTGGACAATACTATGACCGTTTCAAAGTTCTATGTGCCACCTGCCCTTCCCATGGTTTTTCCGAGACAAACCTCATGAACTACTTCTATGATGGTTTAAAACCGATTGATAGAGAGCTTCTTGATGCCGCTGCAACCAGAGCATTCATGGATTTAGATGAGATAGAAGCTCGAACTTTGTTGGAAAACCGAGCCAATAATGATGCTCAATATGGGATGGCTCCATGAAAACAAGTAAATGAAGCTAGCTCAATGCAAGTTAAGGACGAGAAGTTTGACAAACTAGCATCTATGCTAGAACAGGTGCTTGAACTAGAGACCAAAAGAGCCAAGGCAAGCCTCAGACCTGTTTGTGGCGTTTGCCATATGCAAGGGCACTACAATGATGAATGTCCAAATATAAAGGAAAAAAACACTGAGGCAGAGCAAGTTAATGCAATTGGAGGATATCAAGGAGGCCAACGTTACAACAACTATAACAACAACAATTTTGGCAACCGAGATCATCCGGGTTTTAAGTGGAGTAGCAATGAGGGATGTTTAAACCCTCCGGCACATAAACAAGGCTACCAACGTGCTCCCTTCCAACCAAGGCAGCCAATGCATCAAGCTCCCATTCCAACGATGCAACCTATGCAGCAATCTCCTCCGGTCTAACAATTTACAAATCCGGACTATGACAAGATGTTCACTCAATTGTCCGCTTCAACACAAGTTCTCTTGGAGGGACAAGCAAAGCAAAAGGAGACGTTGGATATACATGGCCGAGACATCACCGAAATCAAAAAGCAAATGGGCCAACTCATGGACTTCATGGGCCAATTTAGAGATTCCGGCCACCTTCCACCTCAATCACAACCGCCAAATCGGAATGTGAGTGCAATTGTTACTAGGAGTGGAAGAACTTTGGCATCTCCTTTGCCAAAGACAAGCACGGCACCTCCTCACACCATTTTTGAGGAGGAGGACTTAGAAGAAGATCCGGCTACTGAAGATGCCGAGAAGAAGAAGAATGTGGCTCCTCACGCCACTAAGGCACAACCCTCATCATCATAATCTGCCCCAAACAAAGGTATTAACTCTATCCCTTCAAGTTTGGTTAATACTAATGCTTCGTTTGCTCGTGCACCATTCCCACATAGGTTGACGAAATCTAAGAAAGATGATCAATACGAAGACATCTTGGACATCTTTCGGAAGGTGCAAGTAAATCTGCCCTTGATCGAGTGCATAAAGCAAGTGCCTATCTATGCAAAATTTCTCAAAGAGTTATGCACCCAAAGGAGGCAAACGAGAGCGAAGGAGGTTGTGAAGGTGAATGCAACCGTTTCAGCGGTTTTACAGCGTCGGTTACCCCGCAAATTGAAGGACCCGGGGAGCTTTTCTGTTCCTTGCGTGATTGGTTACAACAAATTCGAAGATGTTATGCTAGACCTTGGTGCATCCATTAACATAATGCCTTATTACTTATATGCATCCATGGATTTAGGCGAGCTTAAACAAGACAACGTCATCATTCAACTAGCCGACCGTTCACATAAGTATCCTAGGGGATACGTTGAAGATGTTCTTGTGCAAGTCAACAACCTGATTTTCCCAGCGGATTTTTACATTGTTGACATGGAGGAGAGTCCTTTGAACACCACGCCATTGCTTCTTGGACGACCTTTCATGAGGACTGCAAGAACGAAGATAGATGTGTTTGAGGGAACGTTTTCCATGGAGATTGATGGAGAAAAGATCGAATTCAACATATTAGATGTCATGAAGGTTCCCATGGCAAGTGTAAATGCCATATTTTCGATGGATATGGTGGAAGAGGCAGCTCAACAATACTTTGATACCATTGGAGATGATGTGCCAGAAGTACGAAGAGGAAGATTTCCCTACTCCTAGTACGAAGAGGAAGATATGCCTGCCAGCTCATCAATCTTCAACGTATCACAGAATCTGCAATTCAACTCCAAATATAGTGATCATATATGTCTTCTTTAAGTTCTCGAGCTGATCTGTCCAACGAATCCAAAATCATAATTTTCTGAGCTCTAGAACTCCCGGAAAAGACGTTTCAAGACAGGCTGTCGCAAGCTGTCAATTCTACCCGTGTACACTAGGAAAACCTAGTTTGGAGAGCAAAGTTGGAATTCTTCACCTATAAATACAAGAGCTAGGCCTCATTCTCAAATATAACTCATCACACAAGCCAAGTCTCTGCCTTAAACACTTCCTCTCCACAAATACTCGAGATTTCTTCAAGGAACGCCACCCTCCACACCATAAACACTCGGCCTCCACCTAGAGCAACCTTAGGCAATCCGAGGGTTCATCTAGCCATCCATAGAAGGATCTTGTACATGGTTTGCGACTGCAATCACGACACAAAGAGTGTATTTCGATCCCTCTACTTTCTCCTTGTAATGAATTTCAGTTTTGTGTAGAGTGTAAAGACGTGTTTTTGTAATATAATTCTAATTCTATTTTATGTCATCTATTTCGAGTCTAAGTTCTTTCTTTGTGCTAATCTAAATGCGAGCAATCTTGGTTTAGGTTAGATAATGTGTCTTCTTCACTTAATGCTTTAATCTAAATGCGAGCAATCTTGGTTTAGGTTAATGATGTGTCTAAATGCGAGCAATCTTGGTTTAGTCACTTAATTATGAAAGATGCATGTGAACCACGTAGTAAAGGCCTAGATAAAACTTAGGTTGCATATAATATGATTAGGTTATAAAGGAATGAAGTAAGTATGACGAGTTGATCATGTACATATGTAGGATAGCTTTTATTTTCGGCCTAGTAAGCATGTTTAGGGTTCTTTGTTCTTGTTTGTTTTCTACTTGTCTATGAGTGAAGCATGATAGAACCTAGGATTTCTCTATGTGTTTACTAACCATTTTCTGTCTTTATTTTTGTAAATTATAAACAACCAACTTATAAACTCCCCTTTAATCATAGCGTAGTCATGCATGCACCCTCAATCCCCGGTTAAGAACGATACCCTATTTACCAATGCTACATCAACAAAAAAGGGTTTTAATTGTGTTTGTGTTCAATTGAGTTTTTAATTAAATGCTTGAAAAGATGCGAGTCACTAACCAGGCCAATGGTATATACTCTATTGGTGTAAGTCTTTCTTAGATCCAGAACCTGTCACCAGTCATACCCAATATAGACACCATGTCCGACATTCAGCCAATCTTTCAAGAGTTACACTCTCCCAAGTCCTTTGCAAACTCCGCCCTCAACCTCATGTTCATAACATCACTTAGGTTATGGTGTGCGGTGATGAAATCCACACATCACAAGGCGTTAAGTAGACAAGCTAGGAAAGGAGGCATCATCTATTCCAAAGAGTTAGACTTAATCAACCAATCTTGTGTACTCAATGTAAAGCAAGACTTCCTTTAATATTTGTATTTATCTACATGGCTGCAAAAACAGATTTGTTAGTATGAACAAGTATTATACACAAAATTTCGTGAGTATTATAAACATGCTTTGTATTTTTTTTTATTATCCCCGGCAACGGCACCAAAATTGATATGCCCAATTCTAACTACTAAATTAAACACTTAACAATTAGAAAAGACACAACAATTAAAACCCTTTGTTGTAGACGGAGCATTGGTAAATATAGTATCGTTCTTAATCGGGGATTGAGGGTGCATGCATGACTACGCTATGGTTTAATGGGGGGAGTTTATAGGTTGATTTTTATTATCTACGAAAATTGAAATCAAAACATGGTAAACAAACACATAGAGGAATCCTAGAATTCTAACATGCTTAGCTCATAGACAAGTAAACAATCAAGAACCCTAAAATTACTAAACATGCTTATATACCAAAAATAAAACACTAAATCTAATATATACAAGTGATCGACTCATCTTTTCCACCAAAGTCTTACAACTAAGTCATATTATATGCTCCCTATTAGTATCTAAGTCTTTTAGCCGAGTTAACATGCATGATCTTCTTTAGTGCTTCAAGAATTTGCCCTATGACACATCTACCAATTTGACAAGGAATTTTCCTTAGCCTCAATTGATGCATCAAGTCTAACATGCTCGACATAAATTCTAAGATACAAAATAGATTACACATAACACTTCAAAATTGTGAACCAAAACACTTTATTAATCAACCAAATACAAAAACGTTACAAGGATAGAGATAAGGGGTAGAGTTACAGTTTAAACTCGGAAATTTTCCCTGTGCCTCTAATGCAGCCGTCCTTCAATGGAGATGATGAATATCTAAGGGAATTTGCCCTAGAGTCTATTCGGTGGAGAATGGTGTTTAATGATGATGGAGGGTGGCGGATCCTTGGAGATTTCTGAGTTTGGGAGAGGAAGAGAGTGTATGGCAGAGCTCTAGCTTTTAAGATGAGTGATGATTGAGAATGAGGATGAGCTCTTTTATTTATAGGTGAAGGATTGCATCTTTCCTCTCCAAACAAGGTATTCCTAGTGTACTTGGGTAAATCTGCCAGCCTGTCTTGAAACTAGTATTCCGGGAGTTCTAGCTCTCAGAAAATTTTGATTTTGGATTCGTTGGAAAGATCAGCTCGATTGCGTGAAGAAAACATATATGACCACTATATTTGGAGTTGACTTGCATATTCTGTGATCCGTTAAAGATTGATGAGCTGGCAGACATATCTTCCTCTTCCTACTAGGAGTAGGGAAATCTTGATCTTTCCATATCTTGTATTTCTTGAGGTCCAAGTCATTTTGGCCGAACTACCATATATTGTAGGATATTTTGATATTCAAAGAAGGCACTTTTGTGTTATACTTGATATTCTTTGATACTCCTCAAATCTTCGGCCAATATGGTTGCTTGATTCCTTTATCTTCTTGCCGAATTGCTTGATACTCTTGATACACTTGATCCCTTTGATGTTCTTCTCATATTTTCAGATCCAAATGTTTCATAATTCGGCCATCATCTTGATCTTGTGCTGCCACCATTCCTAGTTGATTTAGGAAACCTTCATTTGCTGCATTTTGAGCTCATTTCCACCTCCATTATTGATCTCCTTTATTCAAAACCCAAAAAAAATAAAGTAACTAAGAATAGAGAATACTAAGGTCAAAACAAAGCTAAATGTAATGAGAAAGGCGTTAAGAATCAAGCATATAATGCGTAGATTAACGTATTTAATCGAAATATATGTGGGGAACTATTTCGTTGCATTTAATAGCCCTTAAATCTCAATACTCTCCCAAAACACTCAAAACAGTCCAAATAGAGAGATCGGGATGATATAATGAGATTTTGTGGACCAAAACGAGGTTTGATATACCCATTTTATGCTTGATTCTTAACGCATTTCCCTTTACGTTTAGCTTTTTTATTTTCTTAGTTTTTATGTTTTTAACTTAGTTTACCTTTTTTAGGTCAAATACGAAGTAAAAGAATAATAGGTGCACTTCGGAGGATTTTTGCGATTTCGAAGCATCGGAGATGAGCCGGCCCATAAAGCATTTTTTAGGCCCATTTGTCAAAGTTTATTTCGGCCCAAAATGGAGGCCCAAGTCATGTAATTCGGCAGCCCTAGACACTTGGTGAAGAGGAAAAGTCAAGAATGGCAAGCTTAGTGACTAGGCTTGGTGTGACGACCCGAACCAGAACAGATGTGTGTTTGGCACGATTCTCGAGATTTGGTTATAGTCGCAGTTTTACGACAGTGTGTAGTTTGTCGATTCGATGCGCGACTATGTTTTTAGTCGAGAACTTGAGTTGAGTGTCTTCACGGAAATTGTAGAGTACGTGATTTCGAGCTCGTGGGCGGTTCCGGAAGATTTTTCCGATAACTGAGGAATATTTTATGATTATTTGAAGTTTCGGGTTCCGACGAGTTTATCCGATTGTTTCGAGTTTATCCGAATCACTTCGTATATTCGTTTTGAACCGTTGATCGACCCGAGGGACGAGTATAAATATCGAAAAGTCGAAAAATAGTCGGGAAATAGTCGAGGATTTCATTGTGAGCATTGACTGATGTTGACTGGATGTTGACTTTCCTAAAAAGGAAATATGACCGTTGACCCGAGGTGGAGGAGTTTCCGTTTTGGTCTTGCCGTTGACGGCGCGCCGCCGCCGCCGGCGGTGGTCAACGGCGGTCAACGGCTAGGAAAAAGTCAACTTTTCAGATTTCGACAATTTTAGTGTCATTTTTCTCGTAATCGCGCCCTGATCATCGTCTAGAGGTTTTTGGGTCGATTTGATTAGCCAATTTTCAGTCGAGATTTCGAGTGGGGATTTCGGAATTTCCGTAATTCATTTTGTACTGCATTTCGTATTTCCGGGAACGGTTGGTTTCCGTGCATCAGTACAGTGTTGTGGATTACGATATTGATCAGTTATTTTTGTGAATATTCAGGACATCGAGATCGGGACCGAGGTTATGCTTCTGGCGAGGGATCTTCCGCCGGTCCTCGAGATTAGCGCGAGTGCGCGTTTTGCTCACCTGTGAGTGGACAATTTCTTTTCACGGATTGTTTGCGAGTCTTTTATACGATTTATGAACTTGAGCATGCGTATGAGATTTCGGATTACATGAGCATGTGTTTACGATTATACATATACGGATATACGTATACGAATATACATACATTTATATGTTGTTTCATGCATTTGCATCGAATGGTTTATGATTTGGTTTTCACAGAGTACAGTCTCAGTTATGTTGTTGTATCGATACCCCTTGCCTCGTCGGCTGATCCCCGACGGAGGGCCGCCTGGAGGGGCGTTTCCCCAACCAGACCGGTGAGGGGTGTATTCCCCGGAACCGAGGCCATTTCTGGCTTAGAATCACGTGGTAGTCAGGGACTCCGTGATTCAGACTGTACTAGCACGGAGGAGTCCATGAGAGACCCCGTGGGATTTTTACTTGCATGCTCAGTACACTGGAGGAGTATGAGTTTTACCTCGTGTACTTATGATTTTATATTCCTGGACTCGCATATGTATTTTTAAACATATATATTAACTGGTGAAAGACATTTATTTTCGTCCACTCACTCTAACGTGTTTATTGTCTTTCCCCTGGGCTTTTCGGTTTCCGTGCCCAGTTGCAGTTCAGGTTTTGGTGTTTTCACGTCGCGGTTTGGAGGCTAGTATTCAGAGTTACCTGTGCTTTCTAGTAGGTTCTTGTTTCGCCTACTGATGTGTATATTGTATATGTTTTACTTTAGAGGTCGCTCTGATACATTCTGATACTTGTTTATACGGATTTTCTCGGATATACATATATACATAGTACAGTTTGTTTACTGTTATTGATTATATTGATGTTGAGAAATCCGGATGGGATTGGTGCTCACGGTTTGGCTTTTGTGGCATAGGACGAAGTGTTATTTTCTGGGTGCAGGTTTATGCAATTCCACGTTAGTAACCAAACTCTGCCGGAATTTTGAAAATTTTTTGTTGGTTCGTATTTTCAAAAGGGTTTGGTTCCGGTTTAGGTAACTGAATCGGGATTGGGTCCTTTCACTTGGTGACTTATTCTTGATGACTAAGGGGGTGACTAAGGGGATGACTCAAGGCTTATCTTGGTTATTCACACGTAAAGCAATTTAAAACCCTTATTTTGTCATTATAATATTGGCGAGTAGGGATCGTTCTATCCGGGGAATTAAAGGGCGTATGCATGGTTTCGTTAATAAGCGGAAATCTAAAGGTTTGGGGAGATTGGAAATTGGTTAATTAATCTATGAAATTAAAGTACAAAACATGCAAACACAACAAGAACTCCTAGACTTCTAACATGTTTTACTCATAGACAAGTTTAACAATCAAGAAACCTTAAAGTCTAATTATGCTTACTGAAAATAAGAAGCTACACTACTAATTACAAGTGATCATCTCATTTTATTAACCTTACTCTTTTTCATGCCTCAATACTCTAAGTAAGCTACGAAATTTATAACTTCCAACTAAATATACATGCTTGATATTTGAGTAGGAATGCAACTTAGCGTCTAAACACCCTAAACAAAGTAAGATCATCGAAACATGCGAAAGAGAGGGACTTAGTGAAAGGACCCAACCCCGATTTAGCTCCCTAAACCGGAATCGAACCCCTTCGAAAACACAAACCAACAAAAACTTTTCGAAATTTGGGCAGAGTTTCGCTACTAACGTAGAATTGCCATTACCTGCACGCGGAAAATACACTTCATCCTATGCCACAAAAATTCAAACCGTGGGCACCGATCCCATCCGGATTTCTCAATATATCAACAGTAAAGTAAAGTAGTAAATATATATGCACTTTACTGAAATCCAGTGTAAAATCATATAACGTATTCAATAGGAAGATCAGAGCGACATCTAATACATAATCGTATACGCATACCACAGTAGGTAGAACAATAAACCTACTGGATGAAACAAAGTAGCTCGAGCACTATGCCTCCGACCACGACGTGCGACATCAGAGCCTGAACTGCAAACTGGGCACGGAAACCGAAAAGCCCAGGTGAAAGACAATAAACACGTTAGAGTGAGTGGACGAAAATAAATGTCTTTCACCAAGTAATATATATACATATAAAATCATATGCGAGTCAATGCACGAAAATCAAATGAAACGTGAGGAGACTCAGGCTACCACTCACGTACTGAGCATGCCACGTAAAACACATTGCGGAGACTCTCGTGGGCTTCCACGCGATAGCACAGTCTGAACCACGGGATCCCAGACCCACACGTGATTCTAGCCAGAAAGGCCTCGGGTCAGGATATCTGTCCTTCCCGGAGCGTACTCGGGGATCAGCCGAGAAGCCAATGTGTATCGATACCACAACATATACTGAGACTGTACTCTGTGTAAACCAAATCATAAATCTTTTCTATGCACATGCTTAAATCATAATATGTACGTATATGTATATATTCGTATACGTATATCCGTATAAGCATAATCGTAAAACACATGCTCGTAAAATCATAATCAATCCGCATGCTCAAGTTCGTAAATCATTTATAAAAGACTCGCAATCAATCTGTGAAAAGAAATGTCCACTCACAAACTGGCGTAACGCGTATCGCGTTAACCCGTGATCCGGCGGAAAGTCCCTCGCCAAAACAACGATCACGAACCCCTGAATATTCACAATGTCCAATATTCAAAATCATAATCCGACAATACAAATCAAATCACAAGAAACCACCGTTCTTGGAAACACGAAATCCAAGGTCGACGAATCGTCGAAAATCCGTATATAACACCTCAATACCTCGCTTTACGTTCGGACGCTCATCTCGAAAAACGAACCTCCCCACTGCGATCGGAGCGCGATTTCGAGTCAAACGACATACAACTTGCCGAAAGTCAAAAAGTCAACTCTGACCGTTGACCGCCGCCGTTGACCGCCGTCCACGGCGGCGCCACTGTTGACCGGAAAATTTCACGGCGGAGCTACCTTCATTCCACTCAAAATCGTCCACTGAGCAACTTTGTCAACTACAACAAAGGCCAATTCTCACTCTAACTAGGTCAATTTCAAGCAAAACCGAATTGGTTCACAAATTTCAATCCCAAAATTCTCCATGTACAAGATGAATGGGAACTCCAAACTTACATGGTAGCTTGCTAGTGATGAGAGCTTCAAAGCCCACTCCAAATTGCAGCTCGAATCGGCCCCAAAAATGGAACCCGAATCACAAAGTTTTCTTCCAAAGTTTGGCCGGATTTCTCCTTCTTTCCGGCGAGCCTTGCCGTGAAAAGAGGCCGGAAACACGATGGGGTGGCCAAGGCGCTACGAATGGGTCCTTCCCCATGGTCGGAGGTGGCCGAACGGACAACCACCGTCGCCACCGTGAAACACGTCGCATTCCTCTTCTCCCACCGAGTTGACCCAGTCAACTCGGTCAACCCTCATAATGGAAAGTTTCCCACCTGCCCAAAATAGCAGGTTACTATATATAGCCTTTCCCGATTAGGAAACTTCGTAATTATCCGTTTAAACGAACTTCAAACGCGCGTAACTTTCTCGTCGTAATTCCGATTCCGATAATTCTTGCGGCCATGAACTCGTCTCGATATACTCTTCAATAATCACTCAAAGTCAAACACATCGGCCAACCGAATAAAAAGTCAACCCTTCAAAGCAACACACATTAAATCAACTAAATAATCAACAAACGGAAAAATTCGCAACTAATTCCTCGTAACTCCAAATCATGCTCCGGAAGTTCCCACAAACTCGAAATTAAATTCCGAACAACTTCCGTGAAGAAGCCGAACCCAAATTCTCGTCCGGTAATTTAGTCGTTAAGTAGCCCACCATTTAAATCTGAACTTCAAATATTCATAAATAATTCCTCGGTCGTCCAAATAACGATCCGAAACCGTCCACGAACTCGTAATCACATGTAGAACGACTCTCGAGAAGAGATCCAGCTCCAATTCTCGGCGAATAATTAAATCGTTAACAATCCCTGGCGGTTCAAACCCTGTCGTCAATCTGCGGCTACGCAGTAACTCACGAATCAAGCTGATCATACTGTTGATTCTGGTCCGGGTCGTCACAAATCCACCCCCCTTAGAAAAATTTCGACCTCGAAATTTCCGAGTCTGTCGACTAAAAGTAGGAGCACTGCCTCTGCATACTGCTCAACTCTCCAGCGACAACGTCGACTGAACAACTCTGACATTGACTCCCCAATAGGAGATAGCTCCGTGCTGGAATCTCTGTACCTACAAATCACAAATCTGAACTGGCTCCACACAAGCGCCAAGTGTTCATGCATAAGAAACAGATAGGGTACACAACACGCAACAACCTGAAACATAGTTCCGCCATGCGGAACACAACACACAAAGCCAACACTATAGGCGATGCCGAACCATACGGCATAACACAAACTCGCCAATGGCCACAACACAAAATTCGAATCAAACGTTAACTCAAACCCTAACCAAACTCGCTCCAGTACAGTGGAGTACAACATCGTCCTCAGAACGACATCAAACAACATCAACATCACAGTGATCCACAAACTGGTACTGCAAGCAATCTCGAACAAGTGAAACTGTTGGTCCCGAATCCTCCTGAACTGCAATACCGAGGTCCACAACATGTCCTCCAAGGTCTGAATAGTCCTCAAAGATCGCCCACCAATCTGAGGATAAGAACTGGTACTACCTTGTAATCTGGTCCCCAATGCTCGCTGCAAAGCTCGTCAACACACAGTCGTAGCAGATTACCTCGATCGGCGAACTGGGACAAAAATACACCACGTAGATGGACAACTTCCATCAAACACAGCCACGACAGCCTGCCACTGAAATCGTCTCCGAAAGTACAAGGAAACGTACTGAGTACGTCAGACGACCTACAAAGGCCCAACAACTGGTGTCACCAACCAAAGTGCAAACAACATACACAAACACAGCAACAATCGCCACGTCTAATCGGAAATCTTCAATGGCTGACACTTCTCGGCAAGTCTCTGCCTCCTAGCCATAGCCAGTCGACGAATGTGGCATCAGCACACACAAGCTGCTACATGGCTCTTCATGTTGCGTCACGAGTAATAAACTCGAAGTATTAGACACAACTCCACATCACTAGCGCCAAACGCACGCAAAATCACGAGCCTCAACACCATCATACTCAAACTCAGCTCTCGTAGCCCATAACTCGGCTAACACGAAAACTCGAGCCATACTCACATGAAACACTGAAGCTCCCGATTCTCGACTGAATGCATCAATAACAACATCCAGACGGATGATCAAGTACAACCTCTAACCTTTCTCGAGCAACTCAAAGGTGCAGCCATAGTTGTCAGTCGACTCCATCTATCGACACTGCCTCAAGCTCAAATCTGGCCGAAAATGCAAGGGGATAAAACTCAGTGGTCAGCGTACACCCTACACCACGCTGCACGACATAGCAATAGTATCTCCAACTCTCTGGTGCTAACACAAGGGCAGCTACACCCAAATCATACATAGGATATGTAGCTATACAAAGTTCGACTGCCTGGAATCATGAGCCACCGCTCTGCTACACAGCATCAAACATAACCAAATCTATACCTCGAAGCATCGCCATAACCCATGAACTCGTCACGATCGTCAGGTAAGGTCAAAACCGCAGTAACGGTCACCAACCTGCAGGAGTAAGCAACTCTCCTCGCGTGCATCGAACCACATGAACTTGACGCCTTCTTCGTCAATCCGGAAAGTAGAGTAGCAATCCGGGAAAATCCTGCACAAAGCCGTCGGTAAAAGCCTGCCAAACCCAAGAGACCCCTGATCTCTAGCACAAAAGTAGGTCAAACCCCAAATCAACACGGCTTCCATCTGATCAGGATCCACGTCAACTCCCTCGGATAGCATCACATAGCCTAACATCTTCACGCTAATCGACCAAAACTCACACTGGCTGAACTTCGCAAATAGCTGATCATCTCGCGAAGTCCGCTACACCGCTTGCAACAGCTCCAGGTACTAATCCACACTCTCGGAGTACATCAGGACATTGCCAACGAACAAGACCGCAACTCGTCCAGAAACCGTCTGAACACCTGGTCCATCAAGTCCACACGATCTATGGGGGCATTGGTCAACCAATGAAGTGACCAAGAACTTCAGATGCACACACCGAGATCCGAAAGCTAACATAGTCACATCTGACTCATCAAACCCCCACTGATGGTATCCGGATCCAAAATCGATCTACGAAAAGACTGAAGCTCTCGCAAGCTGATCAACCAATCGTCAATCTGAAGCGGAGGATACTCGCACTCCTCTGAAGCAAATCAGACTTCCGGTAGTCAATGCACCACCACATCGAACCCTCTAACGTCTGTACAAACAATGCAAGAGCACACCACACAAATACGCAGGGTCGCATGAAATCTCCTAAAACCTCCTCCAGCAACTCCTAGAGTCGAAACGGTAGCTCTATCAACTCCGCTAGCTCCAATCGACAAGATGCCGGTAAAATGAGTCCAGCGCCTGGTACAAGCTCAATGGTGTAGTCGATCTCCAGAACTAGAGGAACACTTGGTAACTCCTCCAAAACACACCTGGAAACTCGGGAATCACCTCAATGTCACCAACGTCAGGTACAACACTCATAGTATCCACAACATGGGCTAAGCAAGCAACATAACCCGCCTCCATCATCCGCTCGACCATCACCACGAAACAGCATCTCGGGGAAATCTGGTCGTCGAAACACAACCTCCTCCTCGAGGTACTCGAACACAGCCAAATGCATCGTCAGTAAGTCCATACTCACAATCACACCAAAACCACAATGTCCAGCTATAACAGGTCCGCGGCTAACACATAATCTCCAACAAGGATCTCGTAACCTCCGGATGGATACAACACTCTCCAAGACCTCGGAAGTGGAGATGCAGGTACAATCGCCATAAACATCAAGCAACGGTAACCTCGGAGAAAAGTCTGTCCTCAAACAAGGTCATGGCACGAACTCCAACATGCCCAACTAGCCGCCCACGTCAAATGCAACTTGCTGAATAGCTCATCAAAAGGGTACATTGATCAAATTTCAGGAACAACATGAGGATCTCCTCACAACTCTGAGCTACCGAACCGCTACAACAGCTGGCTAAGGGCGCTCCCTCGTAACGTGACCCTCCCGGCCACCGAAACAGCAACTAAAAGTGCTCCTCGAACACATATCACCGCAACACCTGCTGCGTGAAAGGATCACCAATGATCGCCTAAACTCATGCCACAGGAGCAAGTCCGCTACTCTGTGATCTCCACCATCGTCAAACGGATTCTCTGCCTGATCTGATGGCCCTCAACAATATCGGAAAGACCACAGCCTGATGAAGTCACTGATCCTGAAGTGTCGGAACTCAACCTCATTACAACATCTCTGCTGAATCTACTTTCCTCAAACTGTCACATCGAAAACCGTGTACATCTTTCCTTCTCAATAGCCTCGCCACTGAGTGCAGCACACTATGCTCCTCATAGATGTCTCGAGGCACATCAAATAGACTCTCTCTGATACTCAGGTTCAAACTCATCTCGAACCTCGTGCATAGCTCCCTCTGAAGCCGCATAACCCGTGCAAACAGGAACAAACATGTGAACACTGCATCTCTGCCTCAGGTGGGTAAACACTCTACATTCAAATGCTGGGTAGCCTGATAAAATCATTACCGTACAAACAACACCCTGAATGTAGGCCATGGAGTCGCAACCGGAACTCACACAATATCAGCCCACCAAATACAACAATCTGACTCAGGCAAACATCAACTACCACAATTCTCAGCTCTGAGGCAACATGTAGACGCTCATATACACATCCCCAGGCAAACCGTGCCACATAATTCTCTGAACTCTGAATACTCATCTGAATCCACTGTTCTCTGGCAATTCACGCGTCGAATGATCCTCAACAGGATCCACAACCGAAACGACACGGAAAGCACGTCAGGAGGCATCCTAATGAATACGATATCATTCACAACAAGTGGAACGTAATCATGGAACTTTAAATATTTGAAAGTATACAACACCCGGAATTTGATGATTATCCGCCGGCCGGTCGGGTCACCGTTCCAGACATGCTGTACATTCTCAAATACCCTTAGTAAACACGACAACAGAAGTCTACAGAACCTATAACCTAATGCTCTGATACCAAGCTGAAAGGACCCAACCCCGATTTAGCTCCCTAAACCGGAATCGAACCCCTTCGAAAACACAAACCAACAAAAACTTTTCGAAATTTGGACAGAGTTTCGCTACTAACGTAGAATTGCCATTACCTGCACGCGGAAAATACACTTCATCCTATGCCAATAAAATTCAAACCGTGGGCACCGATCCCATCCGGATTTCTCAATATATCAACAGTAAAGTAAAGTAGTAAATATATATACACTTTACTGAAATCCAGTGTAAAATCATATAACGTATTCAATAGGAAGATCAGAGCGACATCTAATACATAATCGTATACGCATACTACAGTAGGTAGAACAAAAAACCTACTGGATGAAACAAAGTAGCTCGAGCACTATGCCTCCGACCACGACGTGCGACATCAGAGCCTGAACTGCAAACTGGGCACGGAAACCGAAAAGCCCAGGTGAAAGACAATAAACACGTTAGAGTGAGTGGACGAAAATAAATGTCTTTCACCAAGTAATATATATACATATAAAATCATATGCGAGTCAATGCACGAAAATCAAATGAAACGTGAGGAGACTCAGGCTACCACTCACGTACTGAGCATGCCACGTAAAACACATCGCGGAGACTCTCGTGGGCTTCCACGCGATAGCATAGTCTGAACCACGGGATCCCAGACCCACACGTGATTCTAGCCAGAAAGGCCTCGGGTCAGGATATCTGTCCTTCCCGGAGCGTACTCGGGGATCAGCCGAGAAGCCAATGTGTATCGATACCACAACATATACTGAGACTGTACTCTGTGTAAACCAAATCATAAATCTTTTCTATGCACATGCTTAAATCATAATATGTACGTATATGTATATATTCGTATACGTATATCCGTATAAGCATAATCGTAAAACACATGCTCGTAAAATCATAATCAATCCGCATGCTCAAGTTCGTAAATCATTTATAAAAGACTCGCAATCAATCTGTGAAAAGAAATGTCCACTCACAAACTGGCGTAACGCGTATCGCGTTAACCCGTGATCCGGCGGAAAGTCCCTCGCCAAAACAACGATCACGAACCCCTGAATATTCACAATGTCCAATATTCAAAATCATAATCTGACAATACAAATCAAATCACAAGAAACCACCGTTCTTGGAAACACGAAATCCAAGGTCGACGAATCGTCGAAAATCCGTATATAACACCTCAATACCTCGCTTTACGTTCGGACGCTCATCTCGAAAAACGAACCTCCCCACTGCGATCGGAGCGCGATTTCGAGTCAAACGACATACAACTTGCCGAAAGTCAAAAAGTCAACTCTGACCGTTGACCGCCGCCGTTGACCGCCGTCCACGGCGGCGCCACTGTTGACCGGAAAATTTCACGGCGGAGCTACCTTCATTCCACTCAAAATCGTCCACTGAGCAACTTTGTCAACTACAACAAAGGCCAATTCTCACTCTAACTAGGTCAATTTCAAGCAAAACCGAATTGGTTCACAAATTTCAATCCCAAAATTCTCCATGTACAAGATGAATGGGAACTCCAAACTTACATGGTAGCTTGCTAGTGATGAGAGCTTCAAAGCCCACTCCAAATTGCAGCTCGAATCGGCCCCAAAAATGGAACCCGAATCACAAAGTTTTCTTCCAAAGTTTGGCCGGATTTCTCCTTCTTTCCGGCGAGCCTTGCCGTGAAAAGAGGCCGGAAACACGATGGGGTGGCCAAGGCGCTACGAATGGGTCCTTCCCCATGGTCGGAGGTGGCCGAACGGACAACCACCGTCGCCACCGTGAAACACGTCGCATTCCTCTTCTCCCACCGAGTTGACCCAGTCAACTCGGTCAACCCTCATAATGGAAAGTTTCCCACCTGCCCAAAATAGCAGGTTACTATATATAGCCTTTCCCGATTAGAAAACTTCGTAATTATCCGTTTAAACGAACTTCAAACGCGCGTAACTTTCTCGTCGTAATTCCGATTCCGATAATTCTTGCGGCCATGAACTCGTCTCGATATACTCTTCAATAATCACTCAAAGTCAAACACATCGGCCAACCGAATAAAAAGTCAACCCTTCAAAGCAACACACATTAAATCAACTAAATAATCAACAAACGGAAAAATTCGCAACTAATTCCTCGTAACTCCAAATCATGCTCCGGAAGTTCCCACAAACTCGAAATTAAATTCCGAACAACTTCCGTGAAGAAGCCGAACCCAAATTCTCGTCCGGTAATTTAGTCGTTAAGTAGCCCACCATTTAAATCTGAACTTCAAATATTCATAACTAATTCCTCGGTCGTCCAAATAACGATCCGGAACCGTCCACGAACTCGTAATCACATGTAGAACGACTCTCGAGAAGAGACCCAGCTCCAATTATCGGCCAATAATTAAATCGTTAACAATCCCTGGCGGTTCAAACCCTGTCGTCAATCTGCGGCTACGCAGTAACTCACGAATCAAGCTGATCATACTGCTGATTCTGGTCCGGGTCGTCACACTTAGCGTATTATCTAACACATGCTTTCGAAGCTTTAAGATTGTATCAAACATGCATAAAAGGCTTGAAATCATAAACACATGCAATTTACGAAAAGGCTTAAGAACATATAACTCAAATCCAAACTTGTTCTTCATTAAATACATCAAAGTGATCCAATACAAAGCAAAAGACATGAAATTGAAGATCATGGTTACACTTTTTGTCTTGAATGCTTGATGACTTCATGAAGGTGGTTCTCATTCACAAGGGACTTAGCGTATTGTGAATGATCGATTGCTTCGGAGGATGGATTGCTTCAGCTTGTAAAGGACCTTTGAAGTGTTTATGGAGGAGAGGTATTTGTGTAGAGCTTTGGCTTGTAAAAATGGTAGATGATCTGGTTTATGGCTGGCCTCCCTCTTATATATAGGCAAAGGAATTGCCTACCTCTCTCTTCCACCTTGCCTCTTCATTAAATACACCCTTAGTCACCATGGCAAGTCACACCCTTAGTCACCATTTGTGATCATCACAAACAAGAGTCACCTAGGCTAGTCACACCCTTAGTCACCCTTTGTGATGATCACAAGCTTAGTCACCAAGCCTAGTCACCCTTTGTGATGATCACAAGCTTAGTCACCAAGCCTAGTCACAAAGCTTGCCAAACTTGAATTTTCCTCTTCACAAGTGGCTTGCTTGCAGAATTTAATGGGCTTGGGCTGGTTTTTGGGCTGAAACAAACTTTCAGAAATGGGCCCACAAAATGCTTTTTGGGCCGGCCCATTCCCGGTGGTCTGAAATCGCAAAAATCGCAAAATCGCCGAAATTCCTCCGAATTGCGCCGTTATTTATCTCCACCGTAAATAACCTCAAAATAACAAACTAAATAAGAAAAACATAAAAACTAAGATTATGACATAGCTAAACGTAAAGGGAAATGCTTTAAGAATCGAGCATAAAATGCGTATATCAAATTCCCCCACACTTAGACTTTGCTAGTCCCTTAGCAAACACTAAGTCAAACTAAGACTCACTACGAATTTAAAACAAAAGAAAGAACACAACTAAGCCCTTAGCTAAAATTTATCTCAGAATTTTCATAAGTATATGGCGATGGCTCATATGATTTTCAACTTTGTATGCTCAACGAATTCAAGAGATAATTACGATATAATTATGTAATAAACAAGTAAGACATAGAGAAAACAATGGTTATGTTATAGCTGTGCATGCTTTGAATAAAGGTTTAATCAACTCACAAGGATGCACTCATCATATTTTTCACTCGTGAAAAGGGTTCACTTAAAGTGTATATGAATTTAAAAACTTATTCAAGCATGCGATTTCTGTACCATGTTTTGCAATTTATATCTACTACATGTTAAAAACATATAGAATATCTCAATTAGCACAAGAATTCGATGCATGTGATTCATACGCCATATGTGTTCGTATCGGTCCAATTTCATCATCGACTAGTTAAGGGCATCCTAAAGACTCTGAAAAACACTAATTTAAACACAATTAAATTGTAAACCCATCCCCCACACTTAAACTCTACATTGCCCTCAATGTACTAAAGTAAAAGTATAGAATTAAACATGGAGTATAGGATCTACGAAAATTCTAATTTAAAAATGCAAAAGCCATTAAATTAATTAAAAGGAGGAGAAGAAAACAAATCTGTTGTCTCCCAATTGGGTTGCCTCCCAATGAGCGGTCATTTTACGCCATAAGCTTTAGACGTGATGCATCAATTTGTTTTAGAGATGGCCGGTTCTTGGAGTTGCATCTCCTCCACGTTATGCTCCGCAAATGCCTCAAAATAGGGCTTCAAGCGATGGCCATTTACTTTGAACTCACTGCCCTTGTCTATTGATCGAATGAGAACTGCTCCATGAGGCATAATTTGAGCAACTATGAATGGCCCCATCCATCGAGAGCGAAGCTTTCCCGGAAAGAGCTTAAGTCCTGAATTGAAAAGCAATACTTTCTGCCCAACTTCAAAACTCTTCCCGCGAATCATCTTATCATGGATCTTTTTCTTCTTCTCTTTGTAAATCCACGCATTGTCGAAAGCATCATTTCTGATCTCTTCAAGTTCACAGAGTTGTAGCTTTCGATGCAAACCTGCTGCATCTCGATCGATGTTGAATTTCTTCACAGCCAACCATGCATTGTGCTCCAATTCAACCGGAAGATGGCACGTTTTCCCATAAATTGATCGGAAAGGTGACATACCAATGGGGGTCTTGTTGTGACGACCCGAACCAGAATCAGATGTGTGTTTGGCACGATTCTCGAGATTTGGTTATAGTCGCAGTTTTACGATATTGTGTGGTTTGCCGATTTGATTCCCGACTTTATCTTCGGTAGAGTATTTGAGTTGGGTGTCTTCACGGAAAATGTAGAATACGTGATTTCAAGTTCATGGGCGGTTCCGGAAGATTTTTCCGATAACCGAGGAATATTTTGTGATTATTTGAAGTCTCGGGTTTCGACGAGTTTATCCGTTTGTTTTGAGCTTATCCGAATCATTTTGTATTTTCATTTCGGACCGTCGATCGACCCATGGGACGAGTATAAATATCGAAAAGTCGTAAAATTGTCGAGAATAGTCGTAAAAATTCAGTTTTTCATTGACTAGTCGTTGACTTTCCAAAACGGGAAAGCTGACCAGTTTGACCAAAAGGGGAAAGTTTCCCGTTTCGGCACCACCGTCCGATCACCGTTTTCCGCCCACCTCCGATCGTGTGAAGGGTAAGGTTCGCTTCCTTTTATCATTTCGAGTTGGTCTGTACTTAGTTTGAGAGGAATTGATGGGGTTTATGTCGACTTCGAATCGGGCCGAGGGGGAAGATTTTGCCGGTGACGGTGAGCATGGTTCCGGTGAGTTTTGATGGCTGGGTTGTTGGGGGTTTAGTTCCCTATGTCCTAGAGATGCTCCCTAGGTGATTGGATTTGAACGAGATGAAGTTTCGGGTTGAACCCGATTGGGTTTTCCGGTTAGGGATTTTGTTGGTTTTGTGTGATTTTGGAAGGGTTGCGTTTGGAATTGAGCTTGGTGTTAGAAGGGAAAGGGGTTCGTCTGGTCGAGAGGGTCCGATCTGGAAAATTTCACCGAGAAATTCCACCTTTGATGGCGCTCCGCCGCCGGCGGCGACGGTCAACGGCGGTCAACGGCGAGAAAAGTCAACTTTTCAGATTTCGATGTAATTAGTGTAATTTTTCTCGTAATCGCGCCCTGATTATCGTACGGAGGTTTTCGGGTTGATTTGGTTAGCCGATTTTCAGTCGAGATTTCGAGTGGGGATTTCGGGATTTCCGTAATTCATTTTGCACTGCATTTCGTATTTCCGGGAACGGTTGGTTTCCGTGCATCAGTACAGTGTTGTGGATTACGATATTGATCAGTTATATGTATATGTATTCAGGAGATCGAGATCGAGATTTGGATCGTGATCGTGCTTCGGGCGAGGGTACTTCCGCCGGACCACGTGTTTAGCGCGAGTTGCGCTAGCTGATCTGTGAGTGGACAATTTCTTTTCACGGAAATGATTGCGAGTCTTTTATATAATTTATGAACTCGAGCATGCGTATGAGATTTCGGATTACATGAGCATGTGTTTTACGATTATACGATATACTTATACGAATATACGTATACGAGTATACATACATTTATATGCTGTTATTTGCATTTGCATCGAAATGTTTATGATTTGTTTTACACAGAGTACAGTCTTGGTTACGTTGTTGTATCGATACACTTGCCTCTCGGCTGATCCCCGATGGTAGGCCATACCAGGAGGGGCGTATCCCCGACTGACCGGTGAGGGGCATTTCCCCGGATCCGAGGCCATTTCTGGCTAGAATCACGTGGAAGTCAGGGACTCCGTGATTCTGACTGTACTATCACGGTGTGTGTCCATGAGTGACCCCGTGGGATTTTTACTTGCATGCTCAGTACGCTGGAGGATTATGGTTTTACCTCGTGTACTCTATTGTTTCTATTTACCTAGACTCGCATATGTTTTTATATATATATTAATTGGTGAAAGACATTTATTTTCGTCCACTCACTCTAACGTGTTTACTGTCTTTCTCCTGGGCTTTTCGGTTTCCGTGCCCAGTTTGCAGTTCAGGTTTGGTATTTCACGTCGCGGTTTGGAGGCTAGCGATCAGAGTTGTCTGTGTTTTCCAGTAGGTTCTTGTTTCGCCTACTGATGTACATATTGTATATGTTTTACTCTAGTGGTCGCTCTGATACATTCTGATACATGTTGTGCGGATTTTCACAGATATACATATATACATAGTACAGTTTATTTACTGTTAATGATTATATTGATGTTGAGAAATCCGGATGGGATTGGTGCCCACGGTTTGCTTTTTGTGGCATAGGATCATTTTACGCGTGCAGGTTAAGGTAATTCCACGCTAGTAACGAAACTCTGCCCAAATTTCGAAAAGTTTTTGTTGGTTCGTGTTTTCGAAGGGGTTTGATTCCGATTTAGGAAGCTAAATCGGGGTTGGGTCCTTTCAGTTTGGTATCAGAGCATTAGGTTGTCAGATTCTGTAGACTCTTGTAGTTGTGACGCTTAGGGTATTTGAGTTGATACAGCATGACTGGAGTGATGACCCGACTGGCCAGCGGTACTCATCAATACTTCGGGTGTTGTATGTCCTCAAATATCTACGGTTTCATGATTACGTTCTTTCTGTTTGTACCTAATGCTTGTCTTGTATCAGTAGGATGCCTCCTCGACGTGGTCCCCGTGTTGATCGGGATGATGATCCTGATGAGGATCGCCGAACGCGCGACTTGCTGATGCGAGTGCTGCGTTTGGAAGAGCGTTTTGACCCTGTGGTCAAGGCTCGCACTGCGGGTGCTACTGTGTTTTCGGGTTCAGTTGATCCAGAGATATGCGAGGCATGGTTGGTTCAGATTGAGCGTGTGTGTGAGCGTCTGCAGTTTACACCTGAGCAGATGACAGTAGCCGTAGTTGGTTTACTTGAGGGTGATGCATACTTTTGGTGGGTCAGCACTGACAGAGTTCCTGTGGATACTCCGTGGACATTGTTTCGTGATCTGTTTATGCGGAGATATTTTAATCAGGCTACCCAGCAGCGCAAGTACGAGGAGTTTACGAACTTGAGGCAGGGAAGTTTGTCTGTACTTGAGTATCGGGATCGGTTTACTCGTTTGTCTCGTTTTGCGCGGGATATGGTGGCTACAGAGGAAGCCAAGTGTCGTAGGTTTGAGCTGGGACTGAATCTGAACATCAAGGCGACCTTGACGACGATGCCTCGAAATAACTTTGATGAGTTTGTCAGTGCAGCTCTCCGAGGTGAGGATATTGAGCAGGAGAGACAGCGGCAGAGGTACCAGCCGAGACGATTTGAGGAAGGTGAACCGAGTCAGGGGCCTTCGAAGAGGCAGAGTTCTGATACTTCTGGCTCAGCTTCATCTTCAGGCGGTGGATCATATCGACCACCAGCTGGGGTACCGAGACAGAGGCCGAGATGGAGGAGAGATAGACCACAGCGACCACAGGCTAGTGCAGGATCTAGCGGTTCTAGTTATCCTCGGCGTACTGGTGGCACATTTGTTGTACCGAGGGAGTACCCATTGTGTAGTCTCTGCAGTCGACATCATGTGGGTCCATGTCAGCGAGGTCCTGTCACTTGTTTCCGCTGTGGCCAGGTGGGTCACTATGCGAGGGAGTGTCCTCAGTTGTATGGTGGTGACGGGCAGGCGGCTCAGGGTTCCGGAGGAGAGCGAGGTGCCACTTCGGGAGCTCGACCAGCACAGTTTGCAGGCCAGGGCAGGCAGCAAGGACAGTCTCAGTGGGGACGACCAGCCGGACAGGCGAGGGTACATGCTATGACTCTACGTGAGGGCAGAGCATCACCGGAGGTCGTTATTGGTACGTTACATGTCTTTGGTATTCCTGTAGTTGCATTGTTAGATCCAGGTGCCACACATTCATTCATATCATATAGACTGTCATCTTTAGCTACGGTACCTGCATCTCCACTTCCGGGGTTGTGGAGAGTGTTGTATCCGTCAGGTGAGGTTGTGAGCATCGGTTGGGTTTACCGGGATTGTGAGGTGTTTGTTGATGGCCATGGTTTAGCCGCAGATTTGTTACTGCTTGATATAGTGGATTTTGATCTGATCTTGGGTATGGACTTCCTAGAGTCGCATTGGGCCATGTTCGACTGCCACAGGAAGGAGGTCGCGTTTCGACGACCAGGGTTACCCGAGATATTGTTTCGCGGTGAGAAGAACACTTCCCTACCATGTTTGATTTCCGCGATGAGGGCGGATCGGCTGATGAAGAAGGGTTGTGTTGCTTACTTAGCCCATGTTGTGGACACTACAGCTGCAGTGCCGGATCTTGGTAGTATTGAGGTTGTGTCTGAATTTCTGGATGTGTTTCCAGCGGAGTTACCTGGTATACCCCATGTGCGGGAGATTGATTTTACCATTGAGTTATTGCCGGGTACTGGACCGATTTCTCAGACACCGTACCGGATCGCGCCTGCAGAGTTGAGAGAGTTGCAGATTCAGCTTCAAGAGTTGTTGGAGAAGGGATTCATTCGACCGAGTGTTTCTCCGTGGGGTGCTCCAGTGTTGTTTGTGCAGAAGAAGGATGGGTCCATGCGTTTGTGCATCGACTATCGGAAGCTGAATCAGATTACAGTGAGGAACAAGTATCCGTTGCCACGGATTGATGATTTGTTCGATCAGCTGAAGGGAGCAGCAGTCTTTTCGAAGATTGACCTCCGATCCGGATATCACCAGTTGAGGATTCGGGATTCAGATGTGGCCAGGACAGCATTCAGGACGCGGTATGGGCACTATGAGTTTTTGGTTATGCCGTTTGGGTTAACCAACGCCCCCGCAGCTTTCATGGACTTGATGAATCGGGTGTTTCGACGATTCCTGGACAAGTTCGTGATTGTGGTCATTGATGACATTTTGATCTATTCGAGGAGTGTGGGCCAGCACAAGAAGCACTTGAGAGCAGTGTTGCGAACTTTGCGGGACCATCAGTTGTTCGCGAAATTTAGCAAGTGTGAGTTCTGGTTGGATAGTGTGAAGTTTCTGGGGCACGTGATTTCGGCCGAGGGAGTTAGTGTTGATCCTGACAAGATCGAGGCCGTGCTGAATTGGAGTAGACCCACTACGGTACCAGAGATTCGGAGTTTCTTGGGTTTAGCGGGTTACTACCGACGATTTGTGCAGGATTTCTCCCGGATAGCTACACCACTGACCAGGTTGACGAAGAAGGGCGTCAAGTTTGAGTGGTCGGATGCGTGCGAGGAGAGTTACTTGCTCCTGAAGAAGAGATTGACTACCGCACCAGTTCTGACGCTACCAGATGACAGTGGTGAGTATGTTGTGTACAGCGACGCGTCGAAGTTGGGCCTTGGCTGTGTGTTGATGCAGCATGGTAGAGTCGTGGCATATGGTTCCAGACAGCTGAAACCGCACGAGGTCAACTATCCGACGCATGATTTGGAGTTAGTCGCTATTGTGTTAGCGTTGAAGAGTTGGAGACATTATCTGTATGGTGCTCAGTGTAAGATTTTCACTGACCACAAGAGTCTCACTTACTTGCGGACACAGCCGGATTTGAACATGAGGCAGCGCCGATGGATGGAGTTGATCAATGATTATGATTGTACATTTGAGTATCATCCGGGGAAGGCCAATGCTGTAGCGGACGCACTTAGCCGGAAATCGGGAGCCTCATTGTTTCACATGTGTGTGGCCAGAGTATCGATGTTAGCTGAGCTACGGGCTACGGGTGCTGTGTTTGGTTATGATGATGATGGAGCCTTGTTGGCTAGCTTTCAGGTACGACCCGTATTGGTTGATCAGGTACGGGAGGTACAGGATTCAGATCCTTACTTGCTGGGCAAGAAGACCATGATTCGGAATGGTGTGCCTACAGAGTTCCGATTGAGCGACGACGGTACGTTGTTGTTCAGGGGCAGATTATGTGTACCCAGGGACGAGGATTTGAAAAAGGAGATTCTAGACGAGGCCCACAGTTCAGCGTATGCGATGCATCCCGGAGGTACGAAGATGTTTCTGTGACGACCCGGACCAGAATCAGCAGTATGATCAGCTTAATCGATGAGTTACTGCATAGTCGCAGTTGTCCGACGGTTATTGGAATCGCCGAGCTTATTAACGACTTAATTGTTGGCCGAGAATTGGAGCTGGGTCTCTTCTTGAGAGTCGTTGTACGTGTGATTTTGAGTTCGTGGGCGGTTCCGGATCGTTATTTGGACGACCGAGGAATTAGTTATGAATATTTGAAGTTCAGATTTAAATGGTGGGTTACTTAACGACTAAATTACCGGACGAGAATTTGGTTTCGGCTTCTTCACGGAAGTTGTTCAGAATTTAATTTCGAGTTTGTGAGAACTTCCGGAGCATGATTTTGAGTTACGGAGTTTAAGTTGCGAACATTTTTGTTTGTTGAATAATTAGTCGATTTAATATGTGTTGGTTTGAAGGGTTGACTTTTTATCCGTTTGGCCGATGTGTTTGACTTTGGGTGATTATTGAAGAATATGTCGAGACGAGTTTGTGGCCGCGAGAATTATCGGAATCGGAATCACGACGAGAAAGTTACGCGCGTTTGAAGTTTACCGAAATGGATAATTATGGGTTTCCTTTTTGGGAAAGTATAAATAGTGGACTTGCTCCTTTGGGAAAGTCAAAACAGGAATAAATGTGTTTGACCGAGTTGACTTGGTCAACTCGGTGGAGAGAAGGTGGTGTTCGACGGTGGCCGACGTGCTCAATTCCGGCGAGGTGATTCCGGCCACCCCAGGCGACGGGGTTGGTCCCAATCTCTTCGCCTCACCTCCCTCGTCTCGTTCCCGGCCACCATGCACGGCCTAGCTCGCCGGAAAGAGGAGTTTTTACCGGTTAAAGTTTGGAAATTTTGGTGTTAATGGTGGTTTATGATTTCGGCCGAATTGAACTTCATGAGGTACTGGGTTTTGTAGCTCTCTTCATTGTGATTCTAACCATATAAACATGGTTTTCTAATTCGATTTGTGGATTGAGAATTTTGAGATTGAAATTTGTGAACCAATTCGGTTTTGCATGAAATTGACCTAGTTAGAGTGGGAATTGGACTTCGGTGCAGTTATGGAAGTTGCTCAGTGGGTGATTTGGAGTGGAATAGGGGTGGCTCCGCCGTGAAACTCTCCGGTCAACAGCGGCGCCGCCGTGGGCGGCGGTCAACGGCGGTCAACGGTCAAAGTTTGACTTTTTGGACTTTCGGCAAGTTGCATGTCATTTGACTCGAAATCGCGCTCCGATCGCAGTGGGGAGGTTCGTTTTTCGAGTTGAGCGTCCGAACGTAAAGCGAGGTATTGAAGTGGTATATATGGATTTTCGACGATTCGTCGTATTCGAATTGTGTATTTCCGAGAACTGTGGTTTCTCGTGGTTTGATTCGAATTGTCGGATTATGACTTTGAATATTGGACGTTGTGATTATTCAGGGGTTCGTGATCGTTCGTTTGGCGAGGGGCATTCCGCCGGATCACGGGTTAACGCGATACGCGTTACGCCAGTCTGTGAGTGGACAATTTCTTTTCACGGAAAATGATTGCGAGTCTTTTATATGATTTATGAACTTGAGCATGCGTATTGATATTACGATTATACGGTTATACTTATACGAATATACGTATACGAGTATACATTTACTTATATGATGTTTCATGCATTTGCATCGAAATGTTTATGATTTGGTTTACACAGAGTACAGTCTCAGTTACGTTGTTGTATCGATACACCTTGCCTCGTCGGCTGATCCCCGACGGAGGGCCGCCTGGAGGGGCGATTCCCCAACCAGACCGGTGAGGGGCGTATTCCCCGGAACCGAGGCCATTTCTGGCTTAGAATCACGTGGAAGTCAGAGAGACTCCGTGGTTCAGACTGTACTAGCACGGAGGAGTCCATGAGTGACCCCGTGGGATTTTACTTGCATGCTCAGTACACTGGAGGAGTATGAGTTTTACCTCGTGTACTTGTTATTTTATTTACCTGGACTCGCATATGTTGTTTTAAACATATATATATAGCTGGTGAAAGACATTTATTTTCGTCCACTCACTCTAACGTGTTTATTGTCTTTCACCTGGGCTTTTCGGTTTCCGTGCCCAGTTTGCAGTTCAGACTCTGGAGTCGCACGTCGTGGACGGAGGCATAGTACTCGAGCGGTCTTATTTCTTCCAGTAGGTTTATTGTTCTACCTACTGTGGTATACTTATATGGTTATGTATTAGAGGTCGCTCTGAGTTCTCTGATGAATATGTTATACGATTTTAAACCCGGATTTCAGTAAAGTACTATTATATGTATTGTTTACTTTACTGTTGAGATATTGAGAAATCCGGATGGGATTGGTGCCCACGGTTTGCTTTTTGTGGCATAGGATGAAGTGTATCTTCCGCGTGCAGGTAATGGTAATTCCACGCTAGTAACGAAACTCTGCCCAAATTTCTAAAAATTTTTGTTGGTTCGTGTTTTCGAAGGGGTTTGATTCCGATTTAGGGAGCTAAATCGGGGTTGGGTCCTTTCAGCTTGGTATCAGAGCGTTAGGTTATAGGTTCTGTAGACTTCTGTAGTCGTGTTTACTTAGGGTATTTGAGTTGATACAGCATGACTGGAGTGATGACCCGACTGGCCAGCGGTACTCATCAATACTTCGGATGTTGTGTGTCCTCAAATATCTGCGGTTTCATGATTACGTTCCACTTGTTGTGAACGATGTTTTATTCATTAGGATGCCTCCTGACGTGCTTTCCGTGTCGTTTCGGTTGTGGATCCTATTGAGGATCAATCGACGCGTGATTTGCCAGAGAACAGTGGATTGGGATTAGTATTCAAAGTTCAGTGAATTGTGTGGCACGGTTTGCCTGGTTTTGTGTATATGAGCGTCTATATGTTGCCTCAGAGCTGAGATTTGTGGCAGTGATGTGTGCCTGAGTCAGTTTGTTGTATTTGGTGGGCTGATATTGTGTGAGTTCCGGTTGCGACTCCATGGCCTACATTCAGGGTGTTGTTTTGACGGTAATGGTTTAATCAGACTATCCAGCAATCATATGTGGAGTGTTTACTCACCTGAGGCAGAGATGCGTTGTTTACATGATTGTCCATGTTTGGACGTGTTATGAGGCTTCAGAGGGAGCTATGCACGAGGTTCGAGATGAGTTTGAACCTGAGCATCAGAGAGAGTTTGATTGATGTGCCTCGAGATATTCATGAGGAGCTTAGTGTGCTGTACTCAGTGGCGAGGCTATTGTGAGGAAAAGATATACGCGGTTTTCGATGCGATGGTTTGAGGAAAGTGGACTTAGTCGAGATTTTGATGAGGTTGAGTTCCGACACTTCGGGAACAGTGACTTCATCAGGCTGTGGCCTTATCGGTTGTGTTGTGGGTCATCAGATCAAGCAGAGAATTCGTCTGAAGATGGCGGAGATCACAGTGTAGCGAACTTGCTCCTGTGGCATGAGTTTGGGGTGATCGTTGGTGATCCTTCACGCAGCAAGTGTTGCGGTGACTTGTGTTTGTGGAGCACTCTCAGTTACTGTTTCGGTGGCCAGGAGGGTCACGTTACGAGAGAGCTCCCTCAGCCAGCTGTGTTGGCAGTTTGGTAGCTCAGAGATCACGAGGAAATCATGATGCTGTTTCTGGAGCTTGATCAACCCAGATTTCTAGACGAGCCATTCAGAAGTCGCATTTGACGTGGGTGACTAGTTGGGTATGTTGGAGTTCGTGCCATGACCTTGTTTGAGGACAGACTTTTCTCCGAGGTTGTTTTGTTTGACATCCATGGCTATTGTACCAGCATCTTCACTTCCGAGGTTTTAGAGAGTATTGTATCCATCCGGAGGTTGCGAGATCCTTGTTGGAGGATATGGGTTAGCCGTGGATTTGTTATAGTTGGACATTGTGGTTTTGGTGTGATGGTGAGTATGGACTTATTGACGATGCATTTGGCTGTGTTCGAGTACCTCGAGAAGGAGGTTGTGTTTTGACGACCAGATTTCCCCGAGATGCTGTTTCGTGGTGATGGTTGAGCGGATGGTGGAGACGAGTTGTGTTGTATGCTTAGCTCATGTTGTGGATAATACGGTTGCTGTGCCCGACATTGGAGACATTGAGATGGTTTCCGAGTTTCCAGGTGTATTTCGGAGGAGTTACCAGGTGTTCCTCCAGTTCGAGAGATTGACTACACCATTGAGTTTGTACTGGGCGCTGGACTCATTTTATCGACATCTTGTCGTTTGGAGCCAGCGGAGCTAATGGAGCTACAGTTTCGACTCCAGGAGTTGTTGGAGGAGGTTTCAGGAGATTTCAGACGACCCCGCGAATTTGTGTGGTGTGCTCGTGCATTGTGTGTACGGAGGATGGACGGTTTGACGTAGTGGTGCGTTAACTACCGGAAGCCTGATTCGCTTCAGAGGAGAGTGAGTATCCTCCGCTTCGGATTGACGATTGGGTTGTTCAGCTCGTGAGAGATTCAGTCGTGTCGAAGATTGATTTCGGGACCGGATACCATCAGTTGTGGTTCGGTGAATCAGATGTGGCTATGTGGCTTTCGGATCTCGGAGCGAGCATCTGGAGTTCTTGATCACTCCATTGGTTGACCAATGCTCTGTAGATCGTGAGAACTTGATGTACCAGGTGTTCAGACGGTTTCTGGACGAGTTTGCGGTCTTGTTCGTTGGCATTGTCCTGATGTATTCCAGGAGTGTGGGCCAGCACCTGAAGCAGTTGCAAGCGGTTTTGTGGACTTCGCGAGATGATTAGCTGTTTGTGAAGTTCAGCCAGTGTGAGTTTTGTCATAGTAGCGTGAAGATGTTGGACTGTGTGATGTTAGCTGAGGCAGTTGGCGTGGATCCTGATCAGTTAGAAGCCGTGTTGATTTGGAGTTTGCCCTACCATTGTGTCAGAGATCGGGGGTCTTTTGGGTTTGGCAGGCTATTACCGACGGCTTGTGCAGGATTTTTCCCGGATTGCCACTCTATTTTCTAAATTGACGAAGAAGGCGTCAAGTTCGAGTGGTTCGATGCACGCGAGGAGAGTTACTTACTCTTGTGGGATGGTTAACCGTTGTTTCGGTTTTGACCTTACCTGACGATCGAGATGAGTTCGTGGGTTATGGCGATGCATTGAGGTTTGAATTTGGTTGTGTTTTGTCGCTGTGTAGCAGAGCGATGGCTCTTGGTTCTAAGCGGTGGAACTTTGTGTAGTTGCATATCCTGTGTGTGATTAGGATGTAGCTGTCCTTGTGTTAGCATCAGAGAATTTGAGACGATACTGCTATGGCGTGCAGCGCGGTGTAGGTTGTACACTGATCATTTGAGTTTTATCCACTTGCATTCTCGGCCAGATTTGGGCTTGAGGCAGTGTAGATGGATGGGGTCGACTCACGATAAAGGCTGCACCTTTGAGTTTGTTCGGGGAAGGTTAGAGGTTGTACTTTGATCATACGTCTGGGATGTTGTTACTGATGCATTCAGTCGAGAGTCAGGAGCTTCAGTGTTTCATGTGTGTGTGGCTCGAGTTTCCGTGTTAACCGAGTTACGAGCTACGGGAGATGAGTTCGAGTGTGATGATGTTGAGGCTCGTGGTTTCGTGCGCATTTGGCGCCGGTGATGCAGAAATGTATCAGATACTTCGAGTTTATTACTCGTGATGCAACATGAAGAGCAATGTAGCAGGTTGTGTGTGCAGATGCCACATTTGTTGACTAGCGATGGCTAGGAGGCAGAAATTTGCCGAGATGTGTCAGCCATTTGAGATTTCCGGTTAGACGTGGCGATTGTTGCTGTGATCTTGTGTGTGTGTGATTGTATGCACTTGGGTTTGTGATACCAGTTGTCAGACCATTGTGGATCGTCTGACGTACTTAGTACATTTTCTTGTGCATTCGGAGATGATTTCAGTGGCAGGAAGTCATGGCTGTGTTTGATGGAGGTTGTCCATCTACGTGGTGTACCTGTGTCCCAGTTCGCCGATCGAGGTAGTCAGCTACGACAGAGTGTTGGCGAGCTTTGCAGCGAGCATTGGGGACCAGATTATGAGTTAGTACCGGTTCTTATCCTCGGATTGGCGAGCGATCTTTGAGGACTATTCAGACCTTGGAGGGCATATCGTGGACCTCGGTATTGCAGTTCCGGAGGATTCGGGACCAGCAGTTTCAGCTGTTCGAGATTGCTTGCAGTACCAGTTGTGGATCACTGTGATTTTGTTGTTACGTGTTGTCGTTTGTGGACGATGTTGTACTTCATTGTGTTGGAGTGAGTTTGGTTTGAATTTGAGTTGATGTTTGATTCTGATCTTGTGGAATGTGTTACCACAGACTGTCAGGTTCGCGGTAACGAGATAATAATTGCTTGAATTCGATGGTTATGCTGTGTTGATGTGTGTAGACTGAGTTGTGGTTTGCCTTGTGGTTTTGATCCGTATGGGTCGTAGGCGAGTTTGTGTTATGCCGTATGATTCGGCATCGCCTATATTGGCTTTTATGTGTGTTGTGTACCCTATCTGTTCCTTATGTAGGAACACTTGGCGATTGTGTAAGCCAGTTCAGATTTGTGATTTGAGGGTACAAGGATTCCAGCATGGAATTATCTCCTATTGTGGAGTTTGTGATCAGAGTTATTCAGTTGAGATTGCCGTTGGTGAGTTGAGCAGTATGCAGAGGCAGTGCTCCTACCTTGTAGTCGGCAGACTCGGAAATTTCGAGGTCGAAATTTTTCTAAGGGGGGTGGATTTGTGACGACCCGGACCAGAATCAGCAGTATGATCAGCTTAATCGATGAGTTACTGCATAGTCGCAGTTGTCCGACGGTTATTGGAATCGCCGAGCTTATTAACGACTTAATTGTTGGCCGAGAATTGGAGCTGGGTCTCTTCTTGAGAGTCGTTGTACGTGTGATTTCGAGTTCGTGGGCGGTTCCGGATCGTTATTTGGACGACCGAGGAATTAGTTATGAATATTTGAAGTTCAGATTTAAATGGTGGGTTACTTAACGACTAAATTACCGGACGAGAATTTGGTTTCGGCTTCTTCACGGAAGTTGTTCAGAATTTAATTTCGAGTTTGTGAGAACTTCCGGAGCATGATTTTGAGTTACGGAGTTTAAGTTGCGAACATTTTTGTTTGTTGAATAATTAGTCGATTTAATATGTGTTGGTTTGAAGGGTTGACTTTTTATCCGTTTGGCCGATGTGTTTGACTTTGGGTGATTATTGAAGAATATGTCGAGACGAGTTTGTGGCCGCGAGAATTATCGGAATCGGAATCACGACGAGAAAGTTACGCGCGTTTGAAGTTTACCGAAATGGATAATTATGGGTTTCCTTTTTGGGAAAGTATAAATAGTGGACTTGCTCCTTTGGGAAAGTCAAAACAGGAATAAATGTGTTTGACCGAGTTGACTTGGTCAACTCGGTGGAGAGAAGGTGGTGTTCGACGGTGGCCGACGTGCTCAATTCCGGCGAGGTGATTCCGGCCACCCCAGGCGACGGGGTTGGTCCCAATCTCTTCGCCTCACCTCCCTCGTCTCGTTCCCGGCCACCATGCACGGCCTAGCTCGCCGGAAAGAGGAGTTTTTACCGGTTAAAGTTTGGAAATTTTGGTGTTAATGGTGGTTTATGATTTCGGCCGAATTGAACTTCATGAGGTACTGGGTTTTGTAGCTCTCTTCATTGTGATTCTAACCATATAAACATGGTTTTCTAATTCGATTTGTGGATTGAGAATTTTGAGATTGAAATTTGTGAACCAATTCGGTTTTGCATGAAATTGACCTAGTTAGAGTGGGAATTGGACTTCGGTGCAGTTATGGAAGTTGCTCAGTGGGTGATTTGGAGTGGAATAGGGGTGGCTCCGCCGTGAAACTCTCCGGTCAACAGCGGCGCCGCCGTGGGCGGCGGTCAACGGCGGTCAACGGTCAAAGTTTGACTTTTTGGACTTTCGGCAAGTTGCATGTCATTTGACTCGAAATCGCGCTCCGATCGCAGTGGGGAGGTTCGTTTTTCGAGTTGAGCGTCCGAACGTAAAGCGAGGTATTGAAGTGGTATATATGGATTTTCGACGATTCGTCGTATTCGAATTGTGTATTTCCGAGAACTGTGGTTTCTCGTGGTTTGATTCGAATTGTCGGATTATGACTTTGAATATTGGACGTTGTGATTATTCAGGGGTTCGTGATCGTTCGTTTGGCGAGGGGCATTCCGCCGGATCACGGGTTAACGCGATACGCGTTACGCCAGTCTGTGAGTGGACAATTTCTTTTCACGGAAAATGATTGCGAGTCTTTTATATGATTTATGAACTTGAGCATGCGTATTGATATTACGATTATACGGTTATACTTATACGAATATACGTATACGAGTATACATTTACTTATATGATGTTTCATGCATTTGCATCGAAATGTTTATGATTTGGTTTACACAGAGTACAGTCTCAGTTACGTTGTTGTATCGATACACCTTGCCTCGTCGGCTGATCCCCGACGGAGGGCCGCCTGGAGGGGCGATTCCCCAACCAGACCGGTGAGGGGCGTATTCCCCGGAACCGAGGCCATTTCTGGCTTAGAATCACGTGGAAGTCAGAGAGACTCCGTGGTTCAGACTGTACTAGCACGGAGGAGTCCATGAGTGACCCCGTGGGATTTTACTTGCATGCTCAGTACACTGGAGGAGTATGAGTTTTACCTCGTGTACTTGTTATTTTATTTACCTGGACTCGCATATGTTGTTTTAAACATATATATATAGCTGGTGAAAGACATTTATTTTCGTCCACTCACTCTAACGTGTTTATTGTCTTTCACCTGGGCTTTTCGGTTTCCGTGCCCAGTTTGCAGTTCAGACTCTGGAGTCGCACGTCGTGGACGGAGGCATAGTACTCGAGCGGTCTTATTTCTTCCAGTAGGTTTATTGTTCTACCTACTGTGGTATACTTATATGGTTATGTATTAGAGGTCGCTCTGAGTTCTCTGATGAATATGTTATACGATTTTAAACCCGGATTTCAGTAAAGTACTATTATATGTATTGTTTACTTTACTGTTGAGATATTGAGAAATCCGGATGGGATTGGTGCCCACGGTTTGCTTTTTGTGGCATAGGATGAAGTGTATCTTCCGCGTGCAGGTAATGGTAATTCCACGCTAGTAACGAAACTCTGCCCAAATTTCTAAAAATTTTTGTTGGTTCGTGTTTTCGAAGGGGTTTGATTCCGATTTAGGGAGCTAAATCGGGGTTGGGTCCTTTCAGTTTCGTACACTTCGAGCGTACTATTGGTGGCGCAATATGAAGCGGGAGATTGCCGCGTACGTGAGTCGGTGTTTGATTTGTCAGCGGGTGAAGGCGGAGAGGCAGAAACCTGCAGGGAAACTACAGCCACTTGAGATTCCAGTTTGGAAATGGGAGCATATCACAATGGATTTTGTCTATCAGTTGCCGCGTACTTCGGCGGGCAACACTGGTATTTGGGTTATTGTTGACCGATTGACGAAATCCGCACACTTTCTTGCACTTCCAGGGAAGGTATCAGTGGGCAGATTGGCCAAGTTGTACTTGTCGGAGATTGTTCGCTTGCATGGAGTGCCTGTGACCATTGTTTCTGACCGTGATAGTCAGTTCACATCTGAGTTTTGGCGGGCGTTGCAGCGAGCTTTGGGCACGAAATTGCGGTTTAGTACAGCTTTTCATCCTCAGACTGACGGGCAGTCCGAGCGGACCATTCAGACTCTTGAGGATATGCTGAGATCGTGTGTGTTGCAGTTTCATGGAAACTGGGATCAGCAATTGTGACGACCCGAACCAGAATCAGCAGTACGACCAGCTATGTACGTGAGTTACCGCGTAGTCACTGGTATCCGATGGTTGTTTGGAATCGCCGAGCTTGTTAACGACTTAATTATTAGTCGAGAATTGGAGCTGGGTCTCTTCTCGAGAGTCGTTCTACATGTGATTATGAGTTCGTGGGCGGTTCCGGATCGTTATTTGGACGACCGAGGAATTAGTTATGAATATTTGAAGTTCGGATTTAAATGGTGGGCTACTTAACGACTAAATTACCGGACGAGAATTTGGTTTCGGCTTCTTCACGGAAGTTGTTCAGAATTTAATTTCGAGTTCGTGGGAACTTCCGGAGCATGATTTGGAGTTACGAGGAATTAGTTGCGAATTTTGCCGTTTGTTGATTATTTAGTCGATTTAATGGGGGTTGGTTCAAAGGGTTGACTTTTTATCCGTTTGGCCGATGTGTTTGACTTCGGGTGGTTAGTGAAGGATATGTCGAGACGAGTTTGTGGCCGCAAGAATTATTGGAATCGGAGTTTCGACGAGGAAGTTACGAATATATAAAGTTTGTCGTAAATCTATTTTTGGAAGTTTCCATTTTGGGCAGATATAAATAGGAGGTTTCCCCTTTGGGAAAGTCAAAGTTTGCAATTAATGGTTGACTTCCCTTGACCGGTTTGACCGAGCTAAACGGAGGAGGTGCGACGGTGGGTTTCGGCTCGCCGGCGACGTGGTGCTTCCGGCCACCCCCGAGCCCGAAACCAGTCCCAAAAGATGCGCCTTGGTGTCCCCATCATCGTCCCGGTCGCCTTTCCCGGCGTGGATCACCGGAGAGAGAGATTTTCCGGCATGAAATGGTGAGGTTTTGGATGATTTCGGGTTTGTTGATTTTGGATGAATTGAGCTATGAAATGGATTGGGCTTTGTAGCTCTTCCCTCCACGAATCTAACCAAGTTGATTTGGAGTTTCAATTTGATGTGTGTAAGGAGAATTCTTGATTTGAAATTTGTGGAACAATTCGGTTTTTCGTGAAATTGGGTGAGTTAGAGTTTGAATTGGACTTCGGTGCAGTTATGAAAGTTGCTCAGTGCAGGATTTTGAGTGAAATGGAGGTTGCCCCGCCGTGAAATTCTCCGGTCAACAGTGGCGCCGCCGTGGACGGCGGTTAACGGCGGTCAACGGTCAACGGGTTGACTTTTTGACTTTCGGCAAGTTGCATGTCGTTTGACTCGAAATCGCGCTCCGATCGCAGTGGGGAGGTTCGTTTTTCGAGTTGAGCGTCCGAACGTAAAACGAGGTATTGAGGTGGTAAATATGGATTTTCGACGATTCGTCGTATTCGAATTGTGTATTTCCGAGAACGGTGGTTTCTCGTGGTTTGATTCGAATTGTCGGATTATGATTTTGAATATTGAACATTGTGAATATTCAGGGGTTCGTGATCATTGTTTTGGCGAGGGACTTTCCGCCGGATCACGGGTTAACGCGATACGCGTTACGCCAGTCTGTGAGTGGACATTTTATTTTCACGGATTGATTGCTAGTCTTTTATATACGTTAATGAACTTGAGCATGCAGCATGATTATGGTTTTACGAGCATGAGATTTTATACGAGATTATGATTATATGAGCATGTGTTTACGATTATACGAATATGTTTATACGGATATACGTATACGAATATGCATATACTTTTATGCTGTTTCATGCATTTGCATCGAACTGTTTATGATTTGGTTTACACAGAGTACAGTCTCAGTTACGTTGTTGTATCGATACACTTTGCCTCGTCGGCTGATCCCCGACGGAGGGCCGCCTGGAGGGGCGTTTCCCCAACCAGACCGGTGAGGGGCGTATTCCCCGGAACCGAGGCCATTTCTGGCTTAGAATCACGTGGTAGTCAAGGACTCCGTGGTTCAGACTGTACTAGCACGGAGGAGTCCATGAGTGACCCCGTGGGATTTTACTTGCATGCTCAGTACACTGGAGGAGTATGAGTTTTACCTCGTATACTATATTATTTTTATTTACCTGGACTCGCATATGCTATTTTAAACATATATATTACTTGGTGAAAGACATTTATTTTCGTCCACTCACTCTAACGTGTTTATTGTCTTTCACCTGGGCTTTTCGGTTTCCGTGCCCAGTTTGCAGGTCAGGCTCTGATGTCGCACGCCGTGGTCGGAGGCATAGTGCTCGAGCAATCTTGTTTCATCCAGTAGGTTTATTGTTCTACCTACTGTGGTATGCGTATATGATTATGTATTAGAAGTCGCTCTGAGTTCCTTATTGAATACGATATACGAATTTACACTAGATTTCAGTAAAGTGCATATATATTTACTACTTTACTTTACTGTTGATATATTGAGAAATCCGGATGGGATTGGTGCCCACGGTTTGCTTTTTGTGGCATAGGATGAAGTGTATTTTCCGCGTTCAGGTAATGGCAATTCTACGTTAGTAGCGAAACTCTGCCCAAATTTCAAAAAGTTTTTGTTGGTTCGTGTTTTCGAAGGGGTTCGATTCCGGTTTAGGGAGCTAAATCGAGGTTGGGTCCTTTCAGCTTGGTATCAGAGCATTAGGTTGTCAGATTCTGTAGACTTCTGTAGTCGTGTTTACTAAGGGTATTTGAGAATGTACAGCATGTCTGGAATGGTGACCCGACCGGCCGGCGGATAATGATCAAATTCCGGGTGTTGTATGCTTTCAAATATTTGAAGTTCCATGATTACGTTCCATTTGTTGTGAACGATATTGTATTCATTAGGATGCCTCCTGACGTGCTTTCCGTGTCGTTTCGGTTGTGGATCCTGTTGAGGATTATTCGACGCGCGATTTGCCAGAGAACAGTGGATTCAGATGAGTATTCAGAGTTCAGTGAATTGTGTCGCACGGTTTGCCTGGGGATGTGTATATGAGCATCTATATGTTGCCTCAGAGCTGAGAATTGTGGCAGTGATGTGTGCCTGATTCAGTTTGTTGTGTTTGGTGGGCTGATATTGTGTGAGTTCTGGTTGTGACTCCATGGCCTACATTCAGGGTGTTGTGTATACAGTAATGGTTCCATCAGGCTACCCAGCATTCGAATGTGGATTATTTACCACCTGAGGCAGAGATGCTTTGTCCACGTGTTTGTTCTTGTTTACACGTGTTATGTGGCTTCAGAGGGAGCTATGCACGAGGTTCGAGATGAGTTTGAACCTGAGTATCAGAGAGAGTTTGATTGATGTGCCTCGAGATATCTGTGAGGAGCTTAGTGTGTTGCACTCAGCGGCGAGGCTAGTGTGATGGAAAGATGTACACGGTCTTTGATGTGATGGTTTGAGGAAAGTGGACTTAGTCGAGATTTTGATAAGGTTGAGTTCCGACACTTCGGGATTAGTGATTTCGTTAGGCTGTGACCTTTTCGATATTGTTGAGGGTCATCAGATCAAGCAGAGAATTCGTTTGATGATGGCGGAGATCACGGAGTAGCGGACTTGCTCTTGTGGCACGAGTTTGGGCGATCGTTGGTGATCCTATCACGCAGCAGGTGTTGCGGTGATTTGTGTTCGAGGAGTACTTTCAGTTGCTATTTCGGTAGCCAGGAGGGTCACGTTGCGAGGTAGCGCCCTCAGCCAATTGTGTTTGAGGTTCGACAGCTCAGAGTTCATTAAGGGATCATGATGCTGTTCCTGCAGTCTGATCAATGTACCCTTTTGACGAGTTATTCAGGAAGTCGCAATTGACATGGGCGACTAGTTGGGCATGTTGGAGTTCGTGCCATGACCTTGTTTGAGGACAGATTTTTCTCCGAGGTTGCTGTTGTTTGATATCCTTGGCTATTGTACCTGTATCTCAACTTCCGAGGTGTTGGAGAGTGTTGCATCCATCCGGAGGTTGCGAGATCCTTGTTGGAGATTATGTGTTAGCCACGGATTTGTTATAGCTGGACATTGTGGTTTTAGTAAGTTTGTGAGTATGGACTTACTGACGACGCATTTGGTTGTGTTTGAGTGCCTCGAGAAGGAGGTTGTGTTTCGACGACCAGATTTCCCCGAGATGCTGTTTCACGGTGATGGTTGAGCGGCTGGTGGAAACGAGTTATGTTGTTTGCTTAGCTTATGTTGTGGATACTTCGGTTGCTGTGCCCGACATTGGTGACGTTGTGGTGGTTCCCGAGTTTCCAGGTGTATTTTGGAGGAGTTACCAGGTGTTCCTCCAGTTCGGGGGACTGACTACACTATTGAGCTTGTACCAGGCGCTGTACTCATTTTACCGACATTTTGTCGTTCGGAGCCAGCGGAGCTGATGAAGCTACAGTTTCGACTCCAGGAGTTGCTGGAGGAGGTTTCAGGAGATTTCATGTGACCCAGCGTATTTGCGTGGTGTACTTTTGCATTGTGTGTACGGATGATGGGTGGTTCGACGAGATGGTGCATTGACTACCGAAGCTCGATTTGCTTCAGAAGAGAGCGAGTATCCTCCGTTTTGGACTGACGATTGGTTTGATCAGCTCGTGAGAGCTACAGTCTTGTTGAGGATTGATTTCGGGATTGGAGATTATCAGTTGAGGACCGATGAGTCAGATGTGATTTGGACAGCTTTCGGATCTCGGAGCGAGCATCTGGAGTTCTTGGTCACTTCATTGGTTGACCAATGCCCCGTAGGTCGTGTGGACTTGATGGACCAGGTGTTCAGACGGTTTCTGGACGAGTTACGGTTATGTTCGTTTACAATGTCCTGATGTACTTCGAGAGTGTGTACCAGTACCTGAAGTAGTTGCAAGCGGTATTGCGGACTTCGCGACATGATCAGCTGTTTGCGAGATTCAGCCAGTGTGAGTTTTGGTTGATTAGCGTGAAGATTTTGGGTCATGTGATGTTATTCGAGGGAGTTGGCATAGGTCCTGATTAGATGGAAGCCGTGTCGATTTGGGGATTGCCCTACTATTGTACCAGAGATCGGGAGTCTCTTGGGTTTAGCTGGCTATCACTGACGGCTTGTACAGGATTTTTCCGGATTGCCACTCTACTTTCCGGATTGACGAAAAGGTGTCAAGTTGAGTGGTTCGATGCACGCGAGGAGAGTTACTTCCTCCTGCAGGATGGTTGACCGTTGCTTCGATTTTGACCTTACCTGACGATTGTGACGAGTTCGTGGGTTATGACGATGCATCGAGGTATAGATTTGGTTATGTTTTGATGCTGTATAGCAGAGCGGTGGCCCATGATTCCAGGCAGTGGAACTTTATGAAGCTATGTATCCGGAGTTTGGTTTGGGTGTAGCTGTTTTTATGTTAGCATTAAGGAGTTCGAGACACTATTGCTATGGCGTGCAGCGAGGTGTAGGATGTACACTGACCACTGAGTTTTATCCACTTGCATTTTCGGCCAGATTTGAGCTTGAGGCAGTGTCGATAGATGGAGTCGACTGACGACTATGGCTGCACCTTTGAGTTGCTCGAGAAAGGCTAGAGATTGTACTTTGATCATCTGTTTGGGATGATGTTGAAGCTGATGTATTCAGTTGAGAGTCAGGAGTTTCAGTATTGCATGTGTGTATGTGTGGCTCGAGTTTTCGTGTCAGCTGAGTTATGGGCTACGCGAGCTGAGTTTGAGTATGATGGTGTTGAGGCTCGTAATTTTGTGTGCGTTTGGCGCTAGTGATGTGGAGTTGTGTCTGATACTTCGAGTTTATTACTCGTGACGCAACATGAAGAGCAATATAGCAGCTTGTGTGTACTGATGCCACATTCGTCCACTGGCGATGGCTAGGAGGCAGAGACGTGCCGAGATGTGTCAGCCACTTAAGATTTCCGGTTCGACGTGGCGGTTGCTGTTGTGTTTGTGTATGTTTGTACGCACTTTGGTTGTGATACCAATTGTTAGGTTTTTGTGGATCGTTTGACGAACTCAGTACAGTACTTTGTACCTTTTGGAGATGATTTCAGTGGCAGGCTGTTATGGCTGTGTTTGATGGAGGTTGTCCCTCTACGTGGTGTACCTGTGTCCCAGTTCGCCGATCGAGGTGATCAGCTACGACTAAGTGTTGGCAAGCTTTGCAGCGAGCATTGGGGACCAGATTACGAGTTAGTACCGGATCTTATCCTCGGATTGGCGAGTGATCTTCGAGGACTATTCAGGCCTTGGAGGGCATGTTGTGTATTTTGGTATTGCAGTTCCGGAGGATTCGGGACCAGCAGTTTCAGCGGTTTGAGTTTGCTTGCAGTACCAGTTTGAGAACCACTGTGGTTTTGAGGTTGTTTGATGTTGATTTGTGATTTGCCTTGATGTTTTGATCCATATATGGCCATAGGCGAGTTTGTGTTATGCCGTATGGTTCGGCATCGCCTATAGTGTTGGCTTTGTGTGTTGTGTTCCGCGTGGCGGAACTATGTTTCAGATTGTTGCGTGTTGTGTACCCTGTCTGTTCCTTATGTAGGAACACTTGGCGCTTGTGTGGAGCCAGTTCAGATTTGTGATTTGTGGGTACAGAGATTCCAGCACAGAGCTATCTCCTATTGTGGAGTCAGTTGCCAGAGTTGTTCAGTTAATGTAGCCACTGGGGAGTTGAGCAGTATACAGAGGCAGTGTTCCTACTTTTAGCCAGCAGACTTGGAAATTTCGAGGTCGAAATTTTTCTAAGGGGGGTGGATTTGTGACGACCCGAACCAGAATCAGCAGTACGACCAGCTATGTACGTGAGTTACCGCGTAGTCACTGGTATCCGATGGTTGTTTGGAATCGCCGAGCTTGTTAACGACTTAATTATTGGTCGAGAATTGGAGCTGGGTCTCTTCTCGAGAGTCGTTCTACATGTGATTATGAGTTCGTGGGCGGTTCCGGATCGTTATTTGGACGACCGAGGAATTAGTTATGAATATTTGAAGTTCGGATTTAAATGGTGGGCTACTTAACGACTAAATTACCGGACGAGAATTTGGTTTCGGCTTCTTCACGGAAGTTGTTCAGAATTTAATTTCGAGTTCGTAGGAACTTCCGGAGCATGATTTGGAGTTACGAGGAATTAGTTGCGAATTTTGCCGTTTGTTGATTATTTAGTCGATTTAATGGGGGTTGGTTCAAAGGGTTGACTTTTTATCCGTTTGGCCGATGTGTTTGACTTCGGGTGGTTAGTGAAGGATATGTCGAGACGAGTTTGTGGCCGCAAGAATTATTGGAATCGGAGTTTCGACGAGGAAGTTACGAATATATAAAGTTTGTCGTAAATCTATTTTTGGAAGTTTCCATTTTGGGCAGATATAAATAGGAGGTTTCCCCTTTGGGAAAGTCAAAGTTTGCAATTAATGGTTGACTTCCCTTGACCGGTTTGACCGAGCTAAACGGAGGAGGTGCGACGGTGGGTTTCGGCTCGCCGGCGACGTGGTGCTTCCGGCCACCCCCGAGCCCGAAACCAGTCCCAAAAGATGCGCCTTGGTGTCCCCATCATCGTCCCGGTCGCCTTTCCCGGCGTGGATCACCGGAGAGAGAGATTTTCCGGCATGAAATGGTGAGGTTTTGGATGATTTCGGGTTTGTTGATTTTGGATGAATTGAGCTATGAAATGGATTAGGCTTTGTAGCTCTTCCCTCCACGAATCTAACCAAGTTGATTTGGAGTTTCAATTTGATGTGTGTAAGGAGAATTCTTGATTTGAAATTTGTGGAACAATTCGGTTTTTCGTGAAATTGGGTGAGTTAGAGTTTGAATTGGACTTCGGTGCAGTTATGAAAGTTTCTCAGTGCAGGATTTTGAGTGAAATGGAGGTTGCCCCGCCGTGAAATTCTCCGGTCAACAGTGGCGCCGCCGTGGACGGCGGTCAACGGCGGTCAACGGTCAACGGGTTGACTTTTTGACTTTCGGCAAGTTGCATGTCGTTTGACTCGAAATCGCGCTCCGATCGCAGTGGGGAGGTTCGTTTTTCGAGTTGAGCGTCCGAACGTAAAACGAGGTATTGAGGTGGTGTATATGGATTTTCGACGATTCGTCGTATTCGAATTGTGTATTTCCGAGAACGGTGGTTTCTCGTGGTTTGATTCGAATTGTCGGATTATGATTTTGAATATTGGACATTGTGAATATTCAGGGGTTCGTGATCATTGTTTTGGCGAGGGACTTTCCGCCGGATCACGGGTTAACGCGATACGCGTTACGCCAGTCTGTGAGTGGACATTTTATTTTCACGGATTGATTGCGAGTCTTTTATATATGTTAATGAATTTGAGCATGCAGCATGATTATGGTTTTACGAGCATGAGATTTCATACGAGATTATGATTATATGAGCATGTGTTTACGATTATACGAATATGTTTATACGGATATACGTATACAAATATGCATACACTTTTATGCTGTTTCATGCATTTGCATCGAACTGTTTATGATTTGGTTTACACAGAGTACAGTCTCAGTTACGTTGTTGTATCGATACACTTTGCCTCGTCGGCTGATCCCCGACGGAGGGCCGCCTGGAGGGGCGTTTCCCCAACCAGACCGGTGAGGGGCGTATTCCCCGGAACCGAGGCCATTTCTGGCTTAGAATCACGTGGTAGTCAAGGACTCCGTGGTTCAGACTGTACTAGCACGGAGGAGTCCATGAGTGACCCCGTGGGATTTTACTTGCATGCTCAGTACACTGGAGGAGTATGAGTTTTACCTCGTATACTATATTATTTTTATTTACCTGGACTCGCATATGCTATTTCAAACATATATATTACTTGGTGAAAGACATTTATTTTCGTCCACTCACTCTAACGTGTTTATTGTCTTTCACCTGGGCTTTTCGGTTTCCGTGCCCAGTTTGCAGTTCAGGCTCTGATGTCGCACGTCGTGGTCGGAGGCATAGTGCTCGAGCAATCTTGTTTCATCCAGTAGGTTTATTGTTCTACCTTCTGTGGTATGCGTATATGATTATGTATTAGAAGTCGCTCTGAGTTCCTTATTGAATACGATATACGAATTTACACTAGATTTCAGTAAAGTGCATATATATTTACTACTTTACTTTACTGTTGATATATTGAGAAATCCGGATGGGATTGGTGCCCACGGTTTGCTTTTTGTGGCATAGGATGAAGTGTATTTTCCGCGTGCAGGTAATGGCAATTCTACGTTAGTAGCGAAACTCTGCCCAAATTTCGAAAAGTTTTTGTTGGTTCGTGTTTTCGAAGGGGTTCGATTCCGGTTTAGGGAGGTAAATCGGGGTTGGGTCCTTTCAGCAGTTACACTTGATTGAGTTCGCCTACAACAACAGCTATCAAGCCAGTATTGAGATGGCACCGTACGAGGCCCTGTACGGGAAGCAGTGTCGCACTCCGTTGTGTTGGAGTGAGGTGGGCGAGCGTTGGCTTATTGGTCCGGATTTGGTGAAAACCACGATGGAGGACATTCAGGTTATTCGGGATCGACTGAAGATTGCCCAGGATCGGCAGAAGAGTTACGCGGATGTGAGGAGGAAGAGTTTAGAGTTCGAGGTTGGTGATTGGGTCTTCCTGAAACTATCTCCGTGGAGGGGAGTTGTGCGTTTCGGGAAGCGTGGCAAGCTTCGACCGCGGTACATTGGTCCGTATGAGATTACGGAGAGGGTTGGAGCTGTTGCTTACAGACTTGAGTTACCGACAGAGATGGCTCGTGTACATGATGTCTTCCATGTTTCGATGTTGCGGAAGTACATCTCAGATCCTTCACATGTGATAGCTCCACAGCAGTTGCCGATCAGGGAGGATTTATCGTATATTGAGGAGCCAGTGCAGATTCTCGATCGACGTGAGTAGGAGTTGAGGCACCGCGTGATTCCGCTGGTGAAGGTCTTGTGGCAGAACCACTCGGTTGAGGAGGCCACCTGGGAGACCGAGCAGCGTATGCGGGAGCAGTATCCTCATCTGTTCACCTGACAGGTACGTAAATTTCGAGGTCGAAATTTCTTTAAGGGGGGTAGATTTGTGACGACCCGAACCAGAATCAGATGTGTGTTTGGCACGATTCTCGAGATTTGGTTATAGTCGCAGTTTTACGATATTGTGTGGTTTGCCGATTTGATTCGCGACTTTATCTTCGGTAGAGTATTTGAGTTGGGTGTCTTCACGGAAAATGTAGAATACGTGATTTCAAGTTCATGGGCGGTTCCGGAAGATTTTTCCGATAACCGAGGAATATTTTGTGATTATTTGAAGTCTCGGGTTTCGACGAGTTTATCCGTTTATTTTGAGCTTATCCGAATCATTTTGTATTTTCATTTCGGACCGTCGATCGACCCATGGGACGAGTATAAATATCGAAAAGTCGTAAAATTGTCGAGAATAGTCGTAAAAATTCAGTTTTGCGTTGACTAGTCGTTGACTTTCCAAAACGGGAAAGCTGACCAGTTTGACCAAAAGGGGAAAGTTTCCCGTTTCGGCACCACCGTCCGATCACCGTTTTCCGGCCACCTCCGATCGTGTGAAGGGTAAGGTTCGCTTCCTTTTATCCTTTCGAGTTGGTCTGTACTTAGTTTGAGAGGAATTGATGGGGTTTATGTCGACTTCGAATCGGGCCGAGGGGGAAGATTTTGCCGGTGACGGTGAGCATGGTTCCGGTGAGTTTTGATGGCTGGGTTGTTGGGGGTTTAGTTCCCTATGTCCTAGAGATGCTCCCTAGGTGATTGGATTTGAACGAGATGAAGTTTGGGGTTGAACCCGATTGGGTTTTCCGGTTAGGGATTTTGTTGGTTTTGTGTGATTTTGGAAGGGTTGCGTTTGGAATTGAGCTTGGTGTTAGAAGGGAAAGGGGTTCGTCTGGTCGAGAGGGTCCGATCTGGAAAATTTCACCGAGAAATTCCACCGTTGATGGCGCGCCGCCGGCGGCGGCGGCGGTCAACGGCGGCGCTCCGGCGAGAAAAGTCAACTTTTCAGATTTCGATGTAATTAGTGTCATTTTTCTCGTAATCGCGCCCTGATTATCGTACGGAGGTTTTCGGGTTGATTTGGTTAGCCGATTTTCAGTCGAGATTTCGAGTGGGGATTTCGGGATTTCCGTAATTCATTTTGCACTGCATTTCGTATTTCCGGGAACGGTTGGTTTCCGTGCATCAGTACAGTGTTGTGGATTACGATATTGATCAGTTATATGTATATGTATTCAGGAGATCGAGATCGAGATTTGGATCGTGATCGTGCTTCGGGCGAGGGTACTTCCGCCGGACCACGTGTTTAGCGCGAGTTGCGCTAGCTGATCTGTGAGTGGACAATTTCTTTTCACGGAAATGATTGCGAGTCTTTTATATAATTTATGAACTCGAGCATGCGTATGAGATTTCGGATTACATGAGCATGTGTTTTACGATTATACGATATACTTATACGAATATACGTATACGAGTATACATACATTTATATGCTGTTATTTGCATTTGCATCGAAATGTTTATGATTTGTTTTACACAGAGTACAGTCTTGGTTACGTTGTTGTATCGATACACTTGCCTCTCGGCTGATCCCCGATGGTAGGCCATACCAGGAGGGGCGTATCCCCGACTGACCGGTGAGGGGCGTTTCCCCGGATCCGAGGCCATTTCTGGCTAGAATCACGTGGAAGTCAGGTACTCCGTGATTCTGACTGTACTATCACGGTGTGTGTCCATGAGTGACCCCGTGGGATTTTTACTTGCATGCTCAGTACGCTGGAGGATTATGGTTTTACCTCGTGTACTCTATTGTTTCTATTTACCTAGACTCGCATATGTTTTTATATATATATTAATTGGTGAAAGACATTTATTTTCGTCCACTCACTCTAACGTGTTTACTGTCTTTCTCCTGGGCTTTTCAGTTTCCGTGCCCAGTTTGCAGTTCATGTTTGGTATTTCACGTCGCGGTTTGGAGGCTAGCGATCAGAGTTGTCTGTGTTTTCCAGTAGGTTCTTGTTTCGCCTACTGATGTACATATTGTATATGTTTTACTCTAGTGGTCGCTCTGATACATTCTGATACATGTTGTGCGGATTTTCACAAATATACATATATACATAGTACAGTTTATTTACTGTTAATGATTATATTGATGTTGAGAAATCCGGATGGGATTGGTGCCCACGGTTTGCTTTTTGTGGCATAGGATGAAGTGTATTTTTCGCGTGCAGGTTAAGGTAATTCCACGCTAGTAACGAAACTCTGCCCAAATTTCGAAAAGTTTTTGTTGGTTCGTGTTTTCGAAGGGGTTTGATTCCGATTTAGGAAGCTAAATCGGGGTTGGGTCCTTTCACTTGTAGGCAGTCCTGTAAGCCCACAATGCATCATCTAAGCACTGACTCCAATCTTTCCGGTTTGGGCGGACGGTTCGTTCCAAAATGTTCTTGATCTCACGGTTGGAAACTTCAGCCATTCCATTTGTTTAAGGGTGGTATGGTGTGGAAACCTTGTGTCTTACGCCATACTTCCTCATTAATGCTTCCACCATGCGGTTGCAAAAATGACTTCCTCCATCGCTAATTAGAACTCGCGGCATTCCAAATCTAGTAAAAATGTTAGTTCGTAGGAAATCTGCAACAACTCGCGAATCATTAGTACGGGTGGCCCTTGCCTCCACCCATTTCGAAACATAATCTACTGCGAGTAAGATATACGTATAACCATTGGAGGGAGGAAATGGTCCCATAAAATCAATACCCCACACATCAAAAATCTCGACATTAAATATGTAGTGTTGTGGCATCTGATCTCTAGGTCCTAAATTACCGAATCTCTGGCACTTATCACATGCAGCACAAAATGCATGAGCATCGCGAAATAAACTAGGCCAAAAGAAACCGCAATCTAAAATCTTAAGGGCTGTCCTCCTTGAACCAAAATGTCCCCCGCATGCTTCATTGTGACAAAAGTCTAGAATAGGCTTAAATTCACTATCTGGCATACATCTCCTAATCACTAAATCGGAGCATTGTTTTCATAAATAAGGCTCATCCCAGATAAAAGTTCTAGCATTATGTTTAAGTTTGTCACGCTGAAATTTATGCATGGTAGATGGAAACTCACCGGTAACTAAGTAATTAACGATATCTGCATACCATGGAGTTTCCGAAACAGTTACCTCAATTCCGAAGAGTTTTTCATCTGGAAAAGTTTCCTCAATTTCAACAGTCTCATTCTCACCTATCAAGCGTGATAGGTGGTCAGCGACAACATTTTCTACTCTCTTCTTATCCTTGATTTCGATGTTGAATTCTTGGAGTAGAAGTATCCATCTAATAAGCCTTGGTTTTGCGTCCTTTTTTAGCATTAGGCACTTCAAAGCTGCATGATCAGTATACACAGTTACTTTAGTTTGAAGTAAATAAGACCGAAATTTATCTAAAGCAAAAACCACTGCAAAAAACTCCTTCTCGACGGTGGTATAATTTCTTTGAGCTTCATCAAGCGTCCGCGAGGCGTAATAAATTACATAAGGCTTCTTGTCCTTCCGCTGACCCAAAATAGCTCCTACGGCATAATCCGAGCCGTCGCACATGAGTTCAAATGGTAGAGACCAATCAGGGCTGCTCAAAACAGGAGCGCTCGTGAGAAGTTCCTTCAACTTGTTGAAGGCAGCGTTGCATTCCTCGTCAAATACGAACGGAGTCTCCTTTTGCAGCAATTTACACGACGGGCGAGAGTTGTGGGAAAAATCTTTGATAAACCTTCGATAAAATCCTGCGTGTCCAAGAAAAGAACGTATGTCTCTAACCGAAGTTAGAGAGGGTAAGTGACGCACAAGATCTACTTTGGATTGATCAACTTCTAATCCTTTTTAAGAAATAATATGACCTAACACGATCCCTTGTGTAACCATGAAATGGAACTTCTCCCAATTAATTTGAGTACTAGCACTTAGTTATTAAATAAATCTCTATGGAATAGGTGGTGCCATCAAAGATCACCATCTTGAGAAAGCAAATCACTGGCATCACACAGAAACCGGACGAGACCTTCGGCCAATATTATGACCGATTCAAATTTTTGTGTGCCACTTGCCCATCGCATGGATTTTCCGAGACCAATCTCATGAATTACTTTTACGATGGTCTCAAGCCGATTGATAGGGAATTGCTAGATGCAGCAGCTACCGGTGCATTCATGGACTTAACCGAAATCGAAGCCAGAACTCTTCTTGAGAATCGGGCTAATAATGATGCACAATATGGAATGTCCAACAGACGAGCAGTCGGTGAAGCGAGTTCTAAATCCGACGCGGACGAAAAATACGACAAACTAGCTCATATGCTAGAGAAGGTTTTAGAACTCGAGACGACAAGAGCCAAGACAACTCAACGGCCTGTTTGTGGCATATGTCAAGTACAAGGTCACCATAATGACCAATGCCCTCAAGCGCCAGAGCAAGCTAGCGAGCCGGAGCACGCTAACGCCATCGGCGGATATCAAGGAGGACAACGGTATAACAATTATAACAACTATGTCAACCAAGATCATCCAGGTTTTAGATGGAGCAGCAACGAGGGAACTTTGAACCCTCCAGCACCTCAACAAAGCTACCAACGCCCTCCATTTCAACCAAGGCCACCGATGCAGCATGGTTCGTCATCTCAATCCTTCACCAACCCGGATTACGACAAGATGTTGTCGCAACTTTCGGCCTCCACTCAAGTTCTCCTCGAAGGACAATCGAAGACAAAGGAGACACTCGACTCTCATGGCCGCGACATCACAGAAGTGAAGAAGCAGCTTGGCCAATTTGTTGATTTCATGGGTAAAATCAATGAAACCGGTCGGCTTCCACCTCAACCCACTCCTAATCAAAGAAACGTGAATGCTATTGTCACAAGGAGTGGGAAGATACTTGAAGAACCAAAGACCGAGCGATCTCATCTCGATGAAGTCACCATCGAGGACATCACCAACGAAGACGAGGATGAGATCGATCCGGCAACTCAAGAGGCTGAGAAAAAGAAGGTGACGCCTAATGTCACCAAGGCACAATCCCCTCCACAACCCACCCCAATCAAAGGTAAAAGCCCTATTCCTTCAAATACGGTTATTACTAATTCTCCGTTTGCTGTTGCACCTTTCCCTAGCAGATTGTTAAAATCGAAGAAGAAGGATGCCCAATATGAAGATATTTTGGACATCTTCCGAAAGGTGCAAGTGAATTTGCCCTTGATCGAGTGCATAAAACAAGTGTCAATATACGCGAAATTTCTCAAAGAATTATGCACACAGAGGAGGCAAACTCGAGAGAAGGAGGTTGTGAAGGTGAACGCAACCGTTTCGGCGGTTTTGCAGCGTCGGCTACCCCCAAAACTGAAGGACCCAGGGAGTTTTGCAGTTCCCTGCGTAATCGGTGACAACCACTTCGAAGACTTGATGCTTGATCTCGGAGCTTCCATCAACGTCATGCCTTACTATCTTTACGAATCGATGGAGCTTGGAGATCTCAAGCAAGATGGTGTTGTCATCCAATTAGTCGATCGCACACACAAGTATCCGAGGGGATACGTAGAAGACGTTCTTGTGCAGGTCAACAACCTGATTTTTCCAGCGGATTTTTATATCGTTGACATGGAGGAGAGTCCTTTGAACACCACGCCACTGCTGCTTGGGCGACCTTTCATGCGGACTGCAAGAACGAAGATAGACGTTTTTCAAGGCACTTTCTCCATGGAGATTGATGGAGAAAGAATCGAGTTCAACATCCTGGACGGGATGAAGTTTCCAATGTCGAGCGTAGCTGCCATTTCGACATATGATCCCGTGGATACCTTAGCACAAGGCTACCTCGACACCATCAATGAGGATGAACTCGACATGGCCAGTCAACTCGGGCATGACGCCCTTCTCGAGGCCTTACAAGAGCTTGAACCTCGAATTCAAGATATGGCCATGGCCCTAAATGCCGCACCACGAAAAGTAAGTTTTTCTCCTCCTTTACCAATTACTTTTGGTATTAATAAAATGGTTCCTTCCATCGTAGAAGCTCCAGTTTTAGAACTCAAGCTACTACCGGACCATCTGAAGTATGCGTACTTGGGCGAGAATGAAACTTTACCGGTCATTATTTCGTCCGCGCTAGAAGAGGAGCAGGAGGAGAAGCTCGTGAGTGTACTCAAGAGGTATAAAACCGCAATAGGCTGGACGCTTGCGGACATCAAGGGAATAAATCCAGCAACCTGTGTGCATAGGATTTTCCTTGAAGAAGGCACCAAGCCTACGCGGGAAGCGCAACGTCGGCTCCACCCTCCGATGATGGAGGTGGTAAAAAAGGAGGTAATTAAACTCATGGACTGTGGAGTTATTTACCCTATTTCTGATAGCCGTTGGGTTTCCCCTGTACAGGTAGTACCCAAGAAATCAGGAATCACCGTCGTCGAGAATCTGGAAAATGAACTTGTGCCACAAAGGACGATCACTGGTCACCGAGTGTGCATTGATTACCGGAGGCTCAACGCCGCAACCCGCAAGGATCATTTTCTATTACCATTCATCGACCAAATGCTGGAAAGATTAGCCGGCCATGCATTTTATTGTTTTCTCGACGGATACTCCGGCTACAACCAAATTAGCATTGCGGAGGAAGATCAAGAAAAGACAACGTTCACATGCCCTTTCGGAACGTTTGCATACCGCCGAATGCCATTTGGACTGTGTAATGAACCAGGTACATTTCAACGTTGCATGCTCTCAATTTTCTCCGAGTACATTGAAAAAATTATTGAAGTATTCATGGACGACTTTAGTGTATTTGGGAGTGATTTCGATGCATGCTTAAACAATTTAGAAACTATTTTACAAAGATGCGTTGAAACGAACTTGGTGCTTAATTGGGAGAAGTGCCATTTCATGGTTACGCAAGGGATCGTGTTAGGTCATATTATTTCTGAAAAAAGGTTAGAAGTTGATAAATCTAAGGTAGATCTTGTGCGTCACTTACCCTCTCCAACTTCGGTTAGAGAGATTCGTTCTTTTCTTGGACACGCAGGATTTTATCGTAGGTTTATCAAAGACTTTTCCCACTTACCCGTTGTGGTAAATTACTGCAAAAGGAGACCCCGTTCGTATTTGATGAAGAATGCAACGCTGCCTTCAACAAGTTGAAGGAACTTCTCACGAACGCTCCTATTTTAAGCAGCTCTGATTGGTCTCTGCCATTTGAACTCATGTGCGACGCCTCGGATTATGCCGTAGGAGCCGTCTTGGGTCAGCGGAAGGACAAGAAGCCTTGCGTAATCTATTACGCCTCTCGGACGCTTGATGAAGCGCAAAGAAATTATACCACCACCGAGAAGGAGTTTCTTGCAGTGGTTTTTGCTTTAGATAAATTTCGGTCTTATTTACTTCAAACTAAAGTAACTGTGTATACTGATCATGCAGCTTTGAAGTATCTAATGCTAAAGAAGGACGCAAAACCACGGCTTATAAGATGGATACTTCTACTCCAAGAATTCAACGTCGAAATCAAGGATAAGAAGGGAGTAGAAAATGTTGTCGCTGACCACCTATCACGCTTGATCGGTGAGAATGAGGCTGTTGAAATTGAGGACACTTTTCCAGATGAAAAACTCTTCGGAATTGAGGTAACTGTTCCGGAAACTCCATGGTATGCAGATATCGTAAATTACTTAGTTACCGGTGAGTTTCCGTCTACCATGCATAAATTTCAACGAGACAAACTTAAGCATAATGCTAGAACCTTTATCTGGGGTGAGCCTTATTTATGGAAACAATGCTCCGATTTAGTAATTAGGAAATGTATCCCGGATAGTGAATTCAAGCCTATTCTAGACTTTTGTCACAATGAAGCATGTGGGGGACATTTTGGTTCAAGGAGGACAGCCCTTAAAATTTTAGATTGCGGTTTCTTTTGGCCTAGTTTATTTCGCGATGCTCATGCATATTGTGCTGCATGTGATAAGTGCCAGAGATTCGGTAATTTAGGGCCTAGAGATGAAATGCCACAACACTACATATTTAATGTCGAAATTTTTGATGTGTGGGGTATTGATTTTATGGGACCATTTCCTCCCTCCAATGTTTTTACTTATATCTTACTCGCAGTAGATTATGTTTCTAAATGGGTGGAGGGAAAGGCCACCCGTACTAATGATTCGCGAGTTGCTGCAGATTTCCTACGAACTAACATTTTAAGTAGATTTGGAATGCCACGCGTTCTAATTAGCGATGGAGGAAGTCACTTTTGCAACCGCACGGTGGAAGCATTGATGAGGAAGTATGGCGTAAAACACAAGGTTTCCACACCATACCACCCTCAAACAAATGGAATGGCTGAAGTTTCCAACCGTGAGATCAAGAAGATTTTGGAGCGAACCGTCCGTCCAAACCGGAAAGATTAGAGTCAATGCTTAGATGATGCATTATGGGCTTACAGGACTGCCTACAAGACCCCCATTGGTATGTCACCTTTCCGATTAATTTATGGGAAGACGTGCCATCTTCCGGTTGAATTGGAGCACAAGGCATGGTGGGCCGTGAAGAAATTCAACATCGATCGAGATGCAGCAGGTTTGCATCGGAAGCTACAACTTTGTGAACTTGAAGAAATCAGAAATGATGCTTTCGACAATGCGTGGATTTACAAAGAGAAGACGAAAAAGATCCATGATCATATGATTCGCGGGAAGAGTTTTGAAGTTGGGCAGAAAGTATTGCTTTTCAATTCAAGACTTAAGCTCTTTCCGGGAAAGCTTCGCTCTCAATGGATGGGGCCATTCATAGTTTCTCAAGTTCTGCCTCATGGAGCAGTTCTCATTAGATCTATCGACAAAGGCAGTGAGTTCAAAGTAAATGGCCATCGCTTGAAGCCCTATTTTGAGGCATTTGCGGAGCATACCGTGGAGGAGATGCAACTCCAAGAACCGGCCATTTCAAAAACAAAATGATGCATCACGTCCAAAGCTAACGACGTAAAATGAGCGCTCATTGGGAGGCAACCCAATAGGGAGACAACAGATTTGATTTCTTCTCCCCTTTTAATTAATTTAATGGCTTTTGCATTTTAAATTAGAATTTTCGTAGATCCTATACTCCATGTTTAATTCTATACTTTTACTTTAGCACATTGTGGGCAATGTAGAGTTTAAGTGTGGGGGAAGGGTTTACAATTTAATTGTGTCTAAATTAGTGTTTTTCAGAGTCTTTAGGATGCCCTTAACTAGTTAATGATGAAATTGGACCGATACGAACACATATGGCGTATGAATCACATGCATCGAATTCTTGTGCTAATTGAGATATTCTATATGTTTTTAACATGTAGTAGATATGAATTGCAAAGCATGGTACATAAATCGCATGCTTGAATAAGTTTTTAATCATATGAACCCTATGTGAGCTTTTGAGCTATCTGTTCTTTATTCGAGTGAATATACATCCATTTCGTAGCTACTAGCTTATATATGCCTCATTTGATTGCTTGCCATAGATTTTAATGAACTAGAGAATGCTAGAACTTACTCATGTCAATTTACAAAGCTTTTAAGTTGATACATACTTTGATTTTGGAAATGATTAAAGGCATTTAGGATTTTCCACCACTTCGCCAAATGTCCATGTATCCCATTTGTACGCATGAGTTGCGACACCCCTAGATAAACCAATTGAGCCCACGTTAAGCTTTTCTTTCATCACCATATGTACCTAAACACTTACCCTAGTGTAGAATATCCTTACCTTGGTTCCAGAAACTTGGTGAGATTTTTTCGAAACTAGCACATAATATGATGGTTTGGTAAGAAAGATTGAAAGTGTTAATGTGAGTAAGGGGAAAGACTTGTCCAATTAACTTAAAAAGTATGAGATTGCCAAAAAGAAAAGAAAAAAATTATATTTGAGAGAATGAAAAGAAAAAAAAAATTATATATATCTCTCATGGCAATGTGTTGTGTTCTAAGTATAAACCCTTTGGATTAATGTCCCCCTTATTTGCGGATTTGGAGATTACGACAAATTGAAGGCCCAAAAATAGAACAAATATGGCCTTTGTCCTGTCCGAAAAGCTCAAAGGGTAGTTTAGATTGAAGTATACATGGTAACATTCGAGTGGAGATGGAGGACGAATTTGGTGCTAGACTAAGTCGTTGGAATGTTTTTATCACCACATATCTAAATTTCGAATGCCTTAGCCTTAACCCCATTACAACCTCACTAAAAGTCCTTTATGATCCTTAAAATGAGTAGCTTTCAATTAGTAGAGTAAGTTGCATGAGTAAGCTTATGGTTTTGGTTCATTTGTGCAAGTAATTAACTCCATTCATGAGGTTTTCGTTTAAATTTATATTCACTTTAAGTGAACCCTTTTTCATGAGTGAAAAATATGATGAGTGCATCCTTGTGAGTTGATTAAACCTTTATTCAAAGCATGCACAGCTATAAACATAACCACTGTTTTCTCTATGTCTTACTTGTTCATTACATAATTATATCGCAATTATCTCTTGAATTCGTTGAGCATACAAAGTTGAAAATCATGTGAGACATCGCCATATACTTATGAAAATTCTGAGACAAATTTTAGCTAAGGGCTTAGTTATGTTCTTTCCTTTTTTTTATAAAATTCGTAGAAGAGTCTTAGTTTAACTTAGTGTTTGCTAAGGGACTAGCAAAGTCTAAGTGTGGGGGAATTTGATATACGCATTTTATGCTCGTTTCTTAACGCATTTCCCTTTACGTTTAGCTATGTTATTATCTTAGTTTTTATGTTTTCCTTATTTAAATTGTTATTTTGAAGATATTTACGGTGGAGATTAATAACGACGCAATTCGGAGGAATTTCGGCGATTTTGCGATTTTTGCGATTTTGGACCTCCGAAAATGGGCCGGCCCAAAAAGCAAATTATGGGCCGATTTCTCAAATCTTGTTTCGGCCCATTATCAAGCCCAAACCCATTCATTTCGGCATGGAAGCCTTTTGGTGAAGTTGAAAAGTCCAAGTTATCAAGCTTTGTGACTCATTTTAGTGACTAAGCTTTGTGATCATCACAAAAGATGACTTGCCATGTGACTTGCCATGGTGACTCTTGCTTAGGGTTTATAAATGGTGACTTGCATGGTGACTCTTGCTTAGGGTTCACAAATGATGATCACAAAAGGTGACTAAGGGAGTGACTTGCCATATTGATTATTACTTGCATTAAATGGAGGGAGGCAAGGTGGAAGAGAGAAGGCAACATCCCTTGCCTATATAAGAGCGGAGGCTGGCCATATATTATGCATCTCTCATTTACTAGCCAAAGCTCTACACAAATACTCCTCCACCATAAACACTTGAAGGTTCACACACAAAGCCGAAGCATCCATCTCTTGCAAAGCCGAAGCATTCTCCATCCAAAGCCGAAGCATCCTCCATCAATCCTTCACAATACGCTAAGTCCCTTGTGAAGGAAAGCTATCTCCACCGTAGATCATCAAGCATTCAAGACAAAAAGTGTAACCATGATCTTCACTTTCATAGCTTTTGCTTTGTATTTGAATCTTTTGATGTATTGGAATACTTTTATGTATCAAATGAAGAACAAGTTTAGATTTGTGTTATATGTTCTTAAACCGATTTGTGAATTGCATGTGTTTATGATTTCTAGCCTTTTATGCATGTTTGATACAATCTTAAAGCTTCGAAAGCATGTGGTAGAAAATACGCTAAGTCACTCTCTTTCGCATGTTTCGATGATCGTATGTTGTTTAGGATGTTTATACGCTAAGTTGCATTCCTACTCAATTATCAAGCATGTATATTTAGTTGGAAGTTATGAATTTCGTAACTTACAAAAGGTTTGATGCATGAAAAAGGGTAAGGTTAAAAAGATGAGATGATCACTTGTAATTAGTAGAGTAACTTCTTATTTTTAGTAAGCATAATTAGACTTTGAAGTTTCTTGATTGTTAACACTTGTCTATGAGTAAAACATGTTAGATGCTTAAGAGTTTTAGTTGTGTTTGCATGTTTTTGTACTTTAATTTTGTAGATTAAACAACCAACTTCCAATCCCCCCAAACATTTAAATTTACGCTTATTAACGAAACCATGCATGCGCCCTTAATTCCCCGGATAAAGAACGATCCCTACTCGCCAATATTATAAATGACAAAAGAAGGGTTTAAATTGCAATGCGTGTAATCTGTGTTTTTAGGGTCTACTTTGTGTTGACGTTAAATGCATGTTTTGCGCGTATCATCGTTCTTAACCGGGGATTGAGGGTGCATGCATATTTACGCTATGGTTTGAAAGGGGGGGTTTGAGAAGGTTTGTTTAATACCTACGAAAATAAAGACAGGAAAATGGCATAGCAAACACATCGTTGGCTTCTAAGTTCTAACATGCTTAAACTCATAGTCAAGCAAAACAAACAAGAACATAGAATCCTAAACATGCTTACTAAAACCGAAAATAAAGTTTAATTACATATATACATGATCAACTCATCATACTTACCTCATTCCTTTATAACCTAATCATGTTATATGCAACCTATTTAAAATCTAAGCCTTTACTATGTTGTTCATGCATTTTTCGAATGACAATGTTTTCGAACCAAGAACGCTCGCATTCTAGACATATCATAACCTAAACCAAGAACGCTCGCATTTAAGTTAAGCATTAAGCATAGAAAATACATGCATAGCAAAGAACTCAAATTCGAAATAAATCACAAAACATGCTAGAATTACATAACCATAAACTCTTATTTAAACTCTTCCTTAAAAATCAATTGTTCATACAAAAGAGAGTAGAGGGGGACATGTTACACATTTTGGTCGTGAACGCAGTTGCAAAATATGTAGATGGCCTTCTAGTGGATGGAGAGTAACCTTCGGAACGCCTAAGTTGCTCTTGTGGAGGATGGTGTTTGTTGGAGTGTGGAGGGAGTTCGGCTTCTTGATGAATTCTTGATCTTGGAGGAGACGAAGTGTTTAAGGACAGGGACTCGGCTGTATGATGAGTGATGCTTCAGAATGAGGCCGAGCTCTTGTATTTATAGGTGAAGAATTCCAACTTTCCTCTCCAAACTAGGGATTCCTAGTTTACCCGGGTAGAACTGACAACCTGTCTTCTTTTGAGTATTCCGGGAGTTCTAGAGCTCAGAAAATTATGATTTTGGACTCGTTGGAAAGCGTATTCAAAGGGCTATAAAATCCATATAAGGATCACCATATTTGGAGTTGAATTGTGACTTCGGTGGCCTCTTGAAGTTACAGGTCTGTTCTGAGATCTTCTTTCCTTATTCCATGCTAGATATTTCTTTCTTGATTTCCAAGGAAATATACTCCTTGCCGAATTTCTTCAAGATATTCAAGATATTTGGTCTTCAAATGTGGCAAGTGTGATCTCAATATTTCGGCCATGACTTCTTTCCATAAATGTATGCCGACTTGATCTTCCTTGTTCACTTAGGAGAAATGTATTCGTTCTTCATTTGGGAAACCATTTGTGCGTACCATTTTAGTAACTTTTACGAATACCATTTCTCTACCATTTTGCGCGTCTCGGACATTTCGCCACGTCATTCCTAGTTGATTTAGGAAACTTCATTTTTCAGCTCCGCGAAACTCTCCGAGTTGTCGAACCATTTGCATTCCTAACCCGAGTAGGAATCCTAGTCAAAGTAGGAAACACCATTTTTCCTAAGAGAATTAGGAAACCTCCAATTTCTGCGTTTTAAGCTTCATTTCACCTCTTTTATTGTACTCCTTTATTCAAAACCTAAAAACAAAAAGTAAGTGAGAAATGATAGTACTAAGGTCAAAACAAAGCTAAATGTAAAGAGAAAGACGTTAAGAATCAAGCATAAAATGCGTAGATCAATGATCCTTGCGAGTTGCGGTGTTGAGCCTCCTGTAATCAATGCACACACGGTGTCCAATGATTATCCCACTACAAGAAAACTGCACTTAGACCACGAAAACGTAATTGTTCCGTGGTCCAAGTGACACTTGGACGACGAAGACTTCTCCGTCGTCCAAGTACCACCAGGACGACGGAGACTACTATCTCCGTCGTCTAGGTGATCACCTGGACCTCGGAGTCTTCTCCGTCCTCCAGGTGATCACCTGGATGACGGAGATGGTATTCTCCGTCGTCCAGGTGATCACCTGGACCTCGGAGTCTTCTCCGTCCTCCAGGTGATCACCTGGACGACGGAGATGGTATTCTCCGTCGTCCAGCTTCCACTTAGACAACGTACCGACACCTCCGTCGTCTAAGTGAAGCATTATATAAGCCCGGCCGATGCCAAACTCTCTTCATTCCATTTGAAGAAGAATTGAAGGAGAAGGGAGAAGGAGAAGGCCAGGAGAAGGAGAAGGAGAAGGGATCGGATCGGAGAATGGCAGAGATCGATCGAAGAATCAGGATATATAAGGGATCTCTGCTGACTAGCTAGCTAGCTTAATTAACAGATATCGAGAAGGCCAGCAGGTACGTACGTAGTTAAAATTTGCTTAATTAATATATATATATATTTAGTGAAAACGTACGTACATATATACATGCAAGGATGTTAGCTATATATATACAGATCGATTAAATTACGTACGTAATTGATGGATTGATGTAGATCGAGTACGTATAATTAAGCGTAAATTAATGGACTAATATATATATGTAATAATTAATTAATTATAATATTTTGTAGCAGTATGGACAAGAGTTGGATGAAGTTGAAGAATAGATGTGATGTCCGGTATATGGATGGAATTAGCGAATTTGTGAATTTTGCGATAGAACATGGTCAGGGAAAGAAACGTTTCAAGTGTCTGTGTCAGAAATGTCTTAATTGTCAGTATGCGGAGGTTAATGTTATAGTGCAACACTTGTACGAAAATGGTATGATGTGGAGTTACACTACATGGAGCGAGCATGGTGAAGCAGTAGAGTTCAGCGCAGCAGACTTCAGCTCAGGGTACAGTTACCATGGTGCCTCATCCAGCGGCAGTGGTGCCGGACCCCCAGCTTGCAACCCAACTACAGATTTGGTCCATGATGCGTTTCCGAGATGTAATCATGGTGGACACCAACACCAAGACGGAGGTTACAGTACCACTAATGAGCATGATGGCACATTCTCCGCAGTTAGTTTGGCCACTGACACCAGTGAGATGGATAAGTACAACCGGATGCTACTTGAAGCGCAGACCCCGGTGTTCCCTGGATGTTGAGAGATTGTGTTGCAATATGTGATAGAACAAATGAAGATAAAAGTGAAGCACAAAATTTCAGTGAGTGCTTTTGACGAAATTCAGGAGCAAATATGTAAGTTGCTTCCTGATGATCACAATCTTCCTAAATCTCATTATAAGGTTAGAAATATCTTGAGCAGCCTCGGCCTAAAGTACAGGATAATTGACGCATGTCCGAATGATTGTGTGCTATTTTACAAAGAGTATAAAGATTTGGACTATTGTCCTGTATGTGGCCAGTGCAGATTCCAGTTGAATAGGAAGAGTTCGAAAAAGAGAATTCCTGTGAAACTTGTTCGATATTTTCCCTTGATTCCCAGATTGCAGCGCCAGTACATGTCTCTACACACAGCAGAGGCGATGCGATGGTACGCAGAAAAGCGAATAGATGACGATGTCCTGCGACACGCCGCGGATGGGGAGGGTTTCAAACATTTCGACAGAGAATTTGGAGACTTTGCTTCAGAGGTTAGAAATGTTAGACTCGGCCTATCTACAGACGGATTCAATCCTTGGGGAAGAAATAGCTCCGCCGTCAGCACTTGGCCAGTTATTCTGATGCTGTACAATTTGCCTCCGTGGATGTGCATGAATAAGGAATTTAATTTCCTTACCGTACTAATTCCAGGTCCTAAATCTCCAGGGAAGTGCTTAGATGTCTACCTCAGACCTTTGATCGACGAGCTGAAACTGTTGTGGGAAATTGGAGTCCCAACTTATGACAAATTCACTGACACGATGTTCACGATGAGGGCTGCCGTAATGTGGACGATCAGCGATTTTCCATCTTATGGGATGTTGGCAGCCTGCAGGACAAAAGGATATAATGGATGTCCTATATGTTTGGACGACGTGAACTCTAGTTGGCACGCGGGGAAGGTGTGTTACTTGGGTCACCGTAGATGGCTTCCTCACGACCACCCGTGGCGACAGGATGAAGCTCATTTCGACGGGACGGTAGAGAACAATCATAAACCCCGTAGTTGGTCGGGCGAAGAGATTTTAGAGAGGTTGAGCTATTTCGACTTTGGTGTGTTGAGCAATGACGCGGATGTAAAGAAATGCAATCCAATTCCTCCACATGATCTGAGCTACTGGGATCACAAGAGTATATTCTTTGAACTCCCTTACTGGTCGAATATGAAGCTGAGGAACAACTTGGACGCGATGCACATAGAAAAGAATGTGTGCGACAGCATGGTGGGAACAATTCTCGGTATTAAGTTCAAGACTAAAGATACTCCCAAAGCGCACAAAGATTTTGAATCAATGAATCTACGTCGTCCCTTGTGGTTGAAGAGGGATAGGAAAGGAGTGTATAACAAGATGCCAGATGCACCTTACACAGTGAAGCCGACGCTTAGACGTTCTGTATTTCACTGGTTTAAGGGCGTTCGTTATCCGGCTACGTATGCAGCTACTATAACTGGAGCAGTGGACGAGGTGCAACACAAGTTTGTTGGTCTAAAGACACATGACTATCACGTTATGCTGCAACGTCTGATTCCAGTGGTAATTCGACCATACTTGCCTCGGGACGTCGTAGAACCAATAGTGGCATTGTGCAGGTGGTGGCAGAGGTTATGCGCCAGAGAATTACAGAAGTCAGATGTGGTGGAATTGCAACAACAAATTGTGCACGTCATTTGCAAACTAGAGAGGATTTTTCCCCCTGCTTTCTTTGACATCATGATTCACCTAATGATCCACCTGCCCGAGCAGGTGCTCATTTCTGGTCCGGTCCAGTACACTTGGATGTATCCTCAAGAAAGGTACGTACAACTAATTAATTAATTTGTTCCACTGGAGATTATATATATACTAGCTAGCTATATGTACTTATTCTTATTGTACGTTTGATTTTGTAGACAGCTTGGACAGTATAAGTCATTCGTCAAAAACAGGTCGGCCCCGGATGGCTCCATAGCAGAGACATACCTAATGCATGAGTGTGTTACTTACTGCAACAGGTACCTCAAAGATCCACCACCTCCTACTGCCTCCGATCGCAGTGCCCGCATCAATCTTTCTGTCGTCACCAATGTCGTCCGACCGTTTAGAGGAGTATTAAAGGAATCGTTAACACGGGAAGAACTTATTGAGGGACATTGGGTAGTGTTGCGAGACTGTGACGAAGTTGAGCCGTACATGATGTCATACAGGGAGAGGCTTCAGGCGTTAAATCAAAACAAGAGTTCGGCGTGGATTGAGAAAATGGTTAAGAAGAAGTTTCCCGATTATTTCTTCCAATAGGTACGTACGTACGTCTCGGTATTAATTATTTAAATACATATCGATCATGTTTGTAGAAAGTAAACCCTTATATTAATTTGCCCTTTTTCGCAGATGATTGATCTGCAAAAATCTAAAAACCACGGTGGGTGGTGGTCATGGCCAAAACACTTGCTAGCAGGGAAGCCGGTTAAACACTATATTTATCCCGGATGTTTTGTGAACGGTGTAAAGTTCCATTCATTGGCCCGAGACGAAGGAAGAAGAACATAAAACAGTGGGGTAGCGGTTGGGAAAGACAATGATCTATATTACGGGGCTATTGTATATGTGGTTCAGGTATGTTACGGGAATGATGTCAACGTTTTCCTATTCAAGTGCAGATGGTTCAAGCGTACAAAGGAAGACCTGGGACTATTATCAGTCGATACAAACTCTAGCTAGTATGAGGATGAGCCTTTCGCTCTCGCCACCTTAGTTCGGCAGGTGTTCTATCTCGACTATCCGAAAGCCGGTGAAGGGTGGAAAATAGTGAACCATATCTCTCACCGAGGAATATGGAATACAGAGACAATTGAAGGGACACCGGCGACGACTGAAGATGCTGCTGAACCAGAAAGAGACATTCCTGCCTATCAAGAGCCTAATATTTCTGTCATCCTCTCCGATATAATGGACCTGGTTCAAGATGGTGAACGGTTACCCATGCCTGATGGTTGTACTGATCTAACTGAAGATGAGATTATCGATGAGGTAGATGAAGAAGACGAGCAGGAAGAGGACGCGGACGCGGACGAGGACTCAGGTTATTCGTCGGACGATGTTAAGTACGATGACGAGGATGAGTCGTCGTCTAACGAGGATGAGGACGATGATGATTATGACGAAGAGTACGGTCATACGACGAGGGAGATTAATTGGTAATTAATTATTGTAATTATTGTAATATATATATGATCGATGTTAATTGAACGGATCGATCAATCAATTTTTTAATTATATTTTTGAATCAGAATAATTGAACGGACACACAAATGACCGGGGACGACCTAAACCGTTAACCCTAAGGCCCTAACCCCTGAATTCGGGGTTTAGCACTTGGACGACGGAGAATGGTCATTATCCGTCGTCCAGGTACACACTAGGACGACGGATATGGTAATTCTCCGTCGTCCAAGTTCACAAACCCTAAACCCTAAACCCTAAGGCCCTAACCCCTGAATTCAGGGTCTATACACCTGGACGACGGAGAATGGTCATTATACGTCGTCCAGGTACACACTAGGACGACAGATATGGTCATTCTCCGTCGTCCAAGTTCTAAAACCCTAAACCCTAAACAGTAAGGCCCTAACCCCTGAATTCAGGGTCTATACACCTGGACGACGGAGATGAGATAGTCCGTCGTCCAGGTGCTAACCTGGACGACGGATAATTTCATAATCCGTCGTCCAGGTGAGGATATCGTAATTTTTTCTAAGACAACGACCATCTAGACCTTCTTCTAATACATATTCTTTTCGTCAAGATTTTAGAGTCAACAATTCTTGGTGTGTGAGCTTCGACGGTTCGAAAATCGGAGTTGCGAAATGCCTTGTATCCACGTTTCCGGTTTGTGAAATTATCGGTTTTGCGGTTGACTGTGCCGATGAAATCCTTCCCGAACTTATTATTTTATGGTCCTTTGAAGACAATTATATATTATGTTACGACGAACATATCCAACGGTTGTTTTGTCCAAATTCAATTTCGTTAATACTCTGTTGCAAATGAGCCTCTACTCATGAACACTTAAGTCGTAAGGATTAGTCGATACTTAACAACTTTCAAAACGAAAATCTATTCATCGGTTCAAATTTAACTGTTCATATATACGATGCGTTCATCGATATTGGGCGACTATTTCACTCCAATGACAGATCGCTAAATTCCTAGCGAATTAATTTTAAACTTTTTTTTAACGTAAATTTCACCTGGACGACGGAGAATGATAAGATCCGTCGTCCAGGTTCAATTTACCATGGCGGTTCGATTTTTTTTTATTTTTTTTTCAATGAATATGTAACTTGGACGACGGATATGTAGTTTTCCGTCGTCTAGGTGTTCACCTGGACGACGGAGAACGTCATTCTCCGTCGTCCAAGTCGAATATTATGGCGGTTCGATTTACCGCCTAAATTTTCGGCGCCGCTTGAATTTCCACTTAGACGACGGAGATTCAATTCTCCGTCGTCTAAGTCCAAATTTATGGCGGGTGAAACGTTCCGCCCATTAATTACGCGCCGCTTCGAAAATATTTAACCCTTCACTTGGACGACGGAAAACACTGTTTCCGTCGTCCAAGTGCACTTAGACGACGGAAATTAGTGCTCCGTCGTCTAAGTGAAAGCCTATATATTGGCCGAGGCTCATCTTCTTTTCCTCATCCCATACAACATTCTCCTCTCCTCTCTCTCTCTCTCTCTCTCTCACTCCGGCGATCCTCCTCCGGCGACGCTCCGACGACATTTTTTCCGGCGTGGTTCCTCCTCTCCGACGACTCAACTCCGGCGATATTCCCGAAAACTCAGATTCGGTAAATTTCTATTTTTCCCTTATTAAAATAATTTTCATTTAATTAATTAATTAAATTCTAAATATAATTAATTAGTAGAATTTAATTTATTAATTAGTTTTCAATATTTAATAAATGATTAATTATTGTTATTAATTAATTAAATCATAATTATTGTTATTAATACTAATTAAATGAATAATTGTAATTACTTGATAATTTATTAAATGAATAAATTTATTATTGTAATTATTTATTATTAGTTGCATGATTAAATGAATTTATTATTAAATTTATTAAATGAATAAATTATTATTCATAATTTATTAAATTCACCTAATTTTTTATTAAATGCATGATAAATAAAAATAAATTATTGCTTGTAATTAAAAATTATTAATTAATATTTATGTTTATTTTCTAGTAAATTAATTAGTAGTACGTGTTCGATTTAAATTTAGTACATAGGCTTGGTTTATTAAGTCGCACTCTTTGGAATAGATGGCGTCTCTTTTCCTAGCTTATCTCCTTAACCCCTAGTGATGTGTGGATTTCATCACCGCACACCATAACCTAAGTGAAGTTATGGACACGAGGTTGAGGGTGGAGTTTGCAAAGGACTTGAGGGAGTGTAAATTTTCGAAAAATTGGCCGAATGTCGGACATGGTGTCTAGAAACGGGTTATGACTGGTGACAGGATTTGGACTAAGAAAGACTTTTGTCGAAATTAGTCCTGCCTCTCGCGTTATCTCTATCCCTAACTGGCCATGTTTTTCGATTTAACCAAGGCTGATTAATTGAAAATTTACACTTTATCGCACGGGCCGCACGTCCATTGAACGACCGAAAAAGCCAAGCTAGTGTACTCTATTTAAATCTTAACCGTACTTAATTAGCGTAAATTTTGCACTTGTAATTATTATGGTATGTACGTATTTTAACAACGTACTCGTAGGTTGAAATGACTCCATCTGGCAAGAAGAAAGCCCAACAAGAGGCAGAAGATGCCATGCTCCGCCGCTTGGCGGAGCAAGTCGGTTGGGAATTAACGGAGGGCAACGATACCCTCAATTCGGACCCTTCATCTGGTCCGTCCGTAGCGCCATCTGGGGAAATTCCCGCTCCCCCATTCATCGAGAGCGGTGATGACGTCGACCCCTTCCAATCTCCGACGCCCGGTACCCATTCAACGGGCAGTACTCAGGCGTCCTCGACCGCCGAATCAATCATGTACAACGCCCGCCGTAGGCAAAGGAGGGCCCCCACTGACCCGGAACTGAAAAGGACTCGGGGTCTCGTTAAAGGCGGCAAAGCGGAGCGTATTTGCAAGGCGACCGGGAAAAAGATCGAGTTGCCCTACGACGAATTCATCGGTGGCCCTCCCACAGCTAAGCTAGCAAGTCTCTCGGTGCATATATAGCATAGGGTCAATCGTCCGTAACCGGGTTCGTCTCACTGCCCCTACTTGGAAGGAGGCGCCGGATCATGAGAAGGCGAAAGTTTTTAAAGATCTTTCGGTACGTAATACCTCCAATTTAGTTATTATATAATATTGTTAATATTAGTTAAAATTTAATAATATATACGATTATAATTTTCTATTTATTTTTGATAGGAACAATTTGAGGTGGATCCGACACCGGCCATGTTGAGGCATATCAACCAAACCGCCAACTCCATCTACAAAGATTGGAAGTACAAGCTCCATCAGTACTTCCAAAATGTCGGTCTCGTGCCTCCCCCCGTAGAGCTGCGTGGGGATAGAGAAGATGAGTGGGAGTGGTTGTGTAACCACTTTGCCGATGACTCCTTTAAGGTGTTAATTTACTTTTTTTTATTTCAATTAAGATAATTGAATTATTTAAATTTTAGTTATTAATTTTTTAATGATTTAATTATGTTGTGTAACAGAAATTCTCCGGTGTCAACAAAGCCAACCGAGGGAAGAAGGAGAAACATCATACTACCGGTGCCAAGCAGTTCATTCAAATAGCCAAGGAGCACAAGGATAAGGGCTCCAAACACCCTTATCTTGATGCAGGCATAAGCGCGTACGTGACGCCTGAGCTCGATAATGAAGCCAGTCAATGCGGCGTAAGTGATATATATATGTGCTTTTAATTATAGTAATTATTATTTAAATATTATTTCATTATAACAAATTAATTATTCTTTTGTAGGCAAGGGTGATAGAGCGTGCGCATGAAGAGTTAGCTAACACTCAGCTTGCGTTCCCAGATGTGCCGCCGGAAGACCTGCCTCCTCTATCCTTAGAGAGCCATATTGCAATCGCGGATGAGGTCTACGGTCGTAGAGCTGACAAGGAGGTTAGGCACTTTGGGCCTAGGGTGGTACGAGATTTGTCGACTACCTCCGAGTCATCATCTATGGGAGGTTCGGGCCAGCGGAGAAGGACTACGGCTGCGGCCGTCGAAGCAGCTATTCAAGAGGCTCGACTGGCACGAGAGGAGAATCGACTGGCACGAGAGGAGAATCAACTGACACGAGCGGAGAATGAGTCAATGCGGCAAAGACTTGATGAGCAACAAGCACAAATAGCCCAACTCATCGCCCTCATGCAGCAAAATCGAGAACAATGTCAACCTCCTCCGAACCCATACCGCGACGATGACGACTCGGCTGGAGGCGGGGGACGCGGCGGTGCATCTGCTCCTCCAGTGTATTAGCTAGCTAGTTAATTATTTAGTTTCTTTATTTCCGAATTCCGAACAATTAATATTTTAATTTTTATGGATTTTTTGGATGTGTATGTACAAATTAATTATTTATTTAATAGATTAATTAATATTAAAAATTTATTTTATTTTATTAATTTTGACTATTTTTCATTATTTAACTTAAATTAATATAAATTAAATTAATAATATTTATTTACAATTTTTTTTAAATTAAATAGGCACTTGGACGACGGAGATTATGTTCTCCGTCGTCCAGGTGCACAAACCCTAAACCCTAAACCCCAACCCCTAACCCCTAACCCTTAACCCCTAAACCCTGCCATTCTCCGTGGCCCAGGTGTTCACTTGGACGACGGAGAATTAGTTCTCCGTCGTCCAGGTGAACACCTAGGCCACGGAGATTCCTAGCTTCTCCGTGGCCCATGTATGCACCTGGACGACGGAAACGCTAATTCTCCGTCGTCCAGGTGAACACCTGGCCCACGGAAAAGCTAGCAATATCCGTGGCCCAGATGTTCACCTGGACAACGGAGAATTAGCGTTTCCATCGTCCAGGTGCATACATGGGCCACGGAGAATGTCCGCGGTCCAAGTGAACTTAGACGACGGAGAACTAATTCTCCGTCGTCCAGGTTCTTGGACGACAGCACTTGGAGCACGGACCTTGGACAACGGAGATTCCGTCGTCTAAGTACTTAGACGAAGGAAAACTACACCTAGACGACGGAAATGGTCCGTGGTCTAGGTGAAGTTTTCTTGTAGTGTCCTTTGTGGCACGAGTTCATTCTCCATATTTTCGACGACGGTGATTCCAGATTTCTTAGGTACAACCTGCACAGGGGAAACCCAACGGCTATTAGAAATAGGGTAAATAACTCCACAGTCCATGAGTTTAATTACCTCCTTTTTTACCACCTCCATCATGGGAAGGTGGAGCCGACGTTGTGCTCCCTTGTAGGCTTGGTGCCTTCTTCTTCTAGGAAAATCCGATGCACACAGGTTGCTGGATTAATTCCCTTTATATCCGCAAGCGTCCAACCTATTGCGGTTTTGTACCTCTTGAGTACACTCACGAGTTTCTCCTTCTGCTCCTCCTCTAACGCAGACGAAATAATTACCGGCAAGGTTTCATGCTCGCCCAAGTACGCATACTTTAGATGATCCGGTAATAGCTTGAGTTCTAAAACTGGAGCTTCTATGATGGAGGGAACAATTTTATTAATACCAAAAGTAATTGGTAAAGGGGGAGAAAAACTTACTTTTCGTGGTGCGATAGTTAGAACCATGGCCATTTCATGAATTCGAGGCTTAAGCTCTATTAAGGCCTCGAAAAGGGGGTCATCCCAGAGTTGGATGGCTATGTCGAGTTCATCTTCATTGATGGTGTCAAGGTGGCCTTGTGCTAAGGTATCTACTAGATCATATGTTGAGATGGAAGCCACACTTGACATCGGAAATTTCATCGCGTCTAATATGTTGAACTCGATTCTTTCTCCATCAATCTCCATGGAGAAAGTTCCCTGAAAAACATTTATCTTCGTTCTTGCAGTTTTCATAAAGGGTCGTCCAAGAAGCAATGGCGTGGTGTTCAAAGGACTCTCCTCCATGTCAACGATGTAAAAATCCGCTGGAAAAATCAGGTTGTTGACTTGCACAAGAACGTCTTCTACGTATCCCCTTGGATACTTGTGTGTGCGATCGGCTAGTTGGATGACAACACCGTCTTGCTTGAGATCCCCAAGCTCCATCGACTTGTAGAGGTAGTAAGGCATGACGTTGATGGAGGCTCCAAGATCAAGCATTACGTCTTCGAAGTGTTTGTCACCAATTACGCAGGGAACTGCAAAACTCCCTGGATCCTTCAGTTTTGGGGGTAGCCGTCGTTGCAAAACCGCCGAAACGGTTGCATTCACCTTCACAACCTCCTTCTCTCGTGTTTGCCTCCTCTGTGTGCATAATTCTTTTAGAAACTTCGCGTATATTGGCACTTGTTTTATGCACTCGATCAAGGGCAAATTCACTTGCACCTTTCGAAAGATGTCCAAGATATCCTCATATTGATCATCTTTCTTCTTTGATTTTAATAATCTGCTTGGGAAAGGTGCAACAGCAAATGGAGAATTAGTAATAACCGTATTTGAAGGAATAAGGCTTTTACCTTTGATTGGGGTTGTGAAGGGTTGTGAAGGGTTGAGATGAAGGGTTGAGATGAAGAACCATGCTGCATCGGTGGCCTAGGCTGAAATGGAGGGTTGGTAGCTTTGTTGAGGTACCGAAGGGTTCAAAGATCCCTCATTGCTGCTCCATCTAAAGCCTGGATGATCTCGATTGCCGAAATTGTTGTAGTTGTTGTACCGTTGGCCTTCTTGATATCCACCGATGGCGTAAGCGTGCTCTATTTCGCTAGCTTGCTCTAGTGCTTGAGGGCATTGGTCATTATGGTGACCTTGTGCTTGACATATGCCACAAACAGGCCCTTGAGTTGCTTTGGCTCTTGTTGTTTCGAGCTCTAAAACCTTCTCTAGCATATGAGCTAGTTTGTCATATTTTTCATCCGCGTCGGTCTTAGAACTCACTTCGCCGACTGCTCTTCTGTTGGACATTCCATACTGTGCATCGTTGTTCACCCGATTCTCTAGAAGAGTTCTAGCTTCGGTTTCGTTTAAGTCCATGAATGCACCGGTAGCTGCTGCATCGAGCAATTCCCTATCGATCGCCTTGAGACCATCATAAAAGTAATTCATGAGATTAGTCTCAGAAAATCCATGAGATGGGCATGTGGCACACAAAACCTTGAATCGGTCATAATATTGGCAGAAAGTCTCGTCTGGTTTCTGTGTAATGCCAGTGATTTGCTTCCTCAAGACGGTGATCTTTGAGGCCGGGAAGTACTTCACCAGGAACATGTCCGCAAGTTGCTTCCATGTGGTAATATGGTTCGGCGGTAGTTTCATGAGCCAAGACTCAGCCCTGTCGGTTAGGGTGAATGGGAATGCTTTAAGCTTGAAGAGCTCCGTATCAGCATCGGATGGCTTCATGTTGTTACAAACAAATTGGAATTGTTTGAGATGCTTATTCGGATCTTCATTTGAAAGTCCGTGAAAAATTGACGAAGGGATTGTCCTACGTTGGCCATTTTGACTTCTTGTGCTTCCGGCTCTGAATTATGATCAGTTGATGAATGTGAAGAATCGGAACCTTCCTCAATAATGGGATAATCCAGCGGTTCTGATTGAGCTCTAAGTCTAGCTATCCTCTCTGCGATTTCCTCAAACTTTGTTTTAGATGGTCCAGGATTCTGATCGGACATTCATTAGCCTGAGCATCCACCAAAGACCAAGTGTTAGTATCAAAAAGAATATGTAATGAATATAGAGATACTAACCAAAAAAAACGTAAAACATATAAAGAAAACAAAGTGAAACAAATAACAAATAAAATAGTAAAACTACCAAAACAAACTATAAAAACTCACAAAGACTTAAAAACTACTAAAACATACAAAATTTATGAAGTTTAAGACACTAAATGTAATTTACTAAGTAATGCAAATGATCTAATCAATTTTAAGGGTTATGCAAATGAATGTAATGAACGAAGACACACGTTTTCTGCAAATTAACACTATATAATGTAAAAGCTACGAATTTAGTTAGAACATATATAAACATGGTTCAAATGCAAGCAAACAATAATTCACATTGAATTTATGCACAACACATTCTCATTAAATAAAATGCATCAAACAACAATCCTACGTGAAAAATGGAGTGAATGCATAAGAGAAATTGTTAGAACCTGCAGAAAACACACAAGTTACGTGCTTAAAATATGAATGCAAAGAATGACCTCTTCTTTGGTCTTATGCCCCTAACTTCACTTAGGTTAGGGTACTTGGTAGTGAAATCCGAGCATCATAAAGCTTTAGAGAGGTTAGGCAAGCTAAATGTAACGTTTTGTTAGTCCTTTATAGATTTTAATGAAAAAAGAAAAACACACAAATTGACTAAGTATTAATTATTTTCCTTTGGCCTCGATGGTACGTGGTGCAGAGGCTCTCCACTGTGCAATGGGTCTCGTTCATCAAAAGATGAAGTCTGATTCCAAGAGGTGTAAGCATGCATAATCCTATATACCATCTTTTAAAGGATTATGTCGTATTTATTAAGTTCATGTATTGTCCGAATTTATATGCACTTATGATTTACAGAGAGTACTCGAAATGATCTTTCGGTAAATTTCTTGGACGTGCGGCCCGCGCGAAAATGTATACTGACTCTCGTTAATTCAGCTTAGTTACGTTTAGAAATGGCAAGTAGCGATAGAGATAACGCGAGAGGTAAGGACTAATATTTAGAACAACCTGAGGTTAACTCGTAAGAGTATATACTCCATTGTTGTTCTTAGAGACACCCCGAGGCTAACCAGTTATGGTATATACTCCAATGGTGTTCTATTTCTTAGATCCGAAACCCGGCACCAATCATAAACCCGCTCACCATATCCAACAATCAGCCAAATTTTTGAGATAGTATACAATCTCAAGTCCATAGTAAACTCCGCCCACAACCTCATGCCCATAACTTCACTTAGGTTATGGCGTGTGGTGATGAAATCCACACTTCATGAGGGGTTAAGGTGATAAACCAGAAAAAGAGGCACCTCCCTATTCCAAAGAACGAAACTTAATAACCAATACTCGTACTCAATGTAAATCAATTTAAGTGCGTCTACGAATTGAGTGCGCCTAAGATTTAAAAGGAATACACGATTTAGTTATTGAGTAAATCTCTTCGTCGTGCGGCCCGCGCGAAAATGTATACTAACTATCGTTAATTCTCGTAATTGTTGGAAATGACCAGTTGGGATAGATGTAACGCAAGAGGTGAGAACAAATTTCTGGGAACAACCTGAGGCTAACTCGTAAGAGTATATACTCCATTGTTGTTCTTAGAAACACCCCGAGGCTTACTCGTAAGAGTATGTACTCCAATGGTGTTCTGTTTTCTTAGTCCAAAACCAGTCACCATTCATAACCCTTCTAGACATCATGACCAATTATTACTCGAATTCACAAGATAGTATACAATCTCAAATGTTTGTAAACTCCGCCCACAACCTCATGCCCATAACTTCACTTAGGTTATGGTGTGTGGTGATGAAATCCACACTTCATGAAGGGTTAAGGAGATAGACAAACAAAAGAGGCACCTTCTTATTCCAAAGAGATTTATTTAATAACTAAGTGCTAGTACTCAAATTAAATCAAAGACTATCCTTTAACATGAAAATAAATTATGCAAGTGTAAATACGAAGTATGTATTTCGAAAATTATAGACATGCTTTTAATTACGTATTTTTACATATGTACAACGAAATCATACAAAAACTTTATAATTCCCTGGCAACGACGCCAAAAATTGATACGCGGAAAACATGCGTTTAATGTTAACACAAAGTAGACCCTAAAAACACAGTTCACACGTAAAGCAATTTAAAACCCTTATTTTGTCATTATAATATTGGCGAGTAGGGATCGTTCTATCCGGGGAATTAAAGGGCGTATGCATGGTTTCGTTAATAAGCGGAAATCTAAAGGTTTGGGGAGATTGGAAATTGGTTAATTAATCTATGAAATTAAAGTACAAAACATGCAAACACAACAAGAACTCCTAGACTTCTAACATGTTTTACTCATAGACAAGTTTAACAATCAAGAAACCTTAAAGTCTAATTATGCTTACTGAAAATAAGAAGCTACACTACTAATTACAAGTGATCATCTCATTTTATTAACCTTACTCTTTTTCATGCCTCAACACTCTAAGTAAGCTACAAAATTTATAACTTCCAACTAAATATACATGCTTGATATTTGAGTAGGAATGCAACTTAGCGTCTAAACACCCCAAACAAAGTAAGATCATCAAAACATGCGAAAGAGAGGCACTTAGCGTATTATCTAACACATGCTTTCGAAGCTTTAAGATTGTATCAAACATGCATAAAAGGCTTGAAATCATAAACACATGCAATTTACGAAAAGGCTTAAGAACATATAACTCAAATCCAAACTTGTTCTTCATTAAATACATCAAAGTGATCCAATACAAAGCAAAAGACATGACTCAAATCCAAACTTGTTCTTCATTAAATACATCAAAGTGATCCAATACAAAGCAAAAGACATGAAATTGAAGATCATGGTTACACTTTTTGTCTTGAATGCTTGATGACTTCTTGAAGGTGGTTCTCATTCACAAGGGACTTAGCGTATTGTGAATGATCGATGGCTTCGGAGGATGGATTGCTTCAGCTTGTAAAGGACCTTTGAAGTGTTTATGGAGGAGAGGTATTTGTGTAGAGCTTTGGCTTGTAAAAATGGTAGATGATCTGGTTTATGGCTGGCCTCCCTCTTATATATAGGCAAAGGAATTGCCTACCTCTCTCTTCCACCTTGCCTCTTCATTAAATGCACCCTTAGTCACCATGGCAAGTCACACCCTTAGTCACCATTTGTGATCATCACAAACAAGAGTCACCTAGGCTACTCACACTCTTAGTCACCATTTGTGATGATCACAAGCTTAGTCACCAAGCCTAGTCACAAAGCTTGCCAAACTTGACTTTTCCTCTTCACCAAGTGGCTTGCTTGCAGAATTTAATGGGCTTGGGCTGGTTTTTGGGCTGAAACAAACTTTGAGAAATGGGCCCACAAAATTCTTTTTGGGCCGGCCCATTTCCGGTGGTCCGAAATCGCAAAAATCGCAAAATCGCCGAAATTCTTCCGAATTGCGCCGTTATTTATCTCCACCGTAAATAACCTCAAAATAACAAACTAAATAAGAAAAACATAAAAACTAAGATTATGACATAGCTAAACGTAAAGGGAAATGCTTTAAGAATCGAGCATAAAATGCGTATATCAGTTATTCTTAGCTGATCTTGATGACTAAGGGGCATGACTATGGGTGATGACTAAGGGAGCATTAATGGATCAGCCAAGTTGGAAGGAAGAGGCAAGGCAATCCCTTGGCCTATAAATAAGGGCTGGCTGGCCAAGAAAAGGGCATCACTCATTTCACTTGCCAAAGCTCTACACAAATACCTCTCCTCCAAAAACACATCAAGGATCCCCTCCAAGCCGAAGCACTCCATCCTCCACAAGCATCAGATCATTCACAATACGCTAAGTCCCTTGTGAATGAGAAGCATCCTCCAAAGTAGTCATCAAGCACTAAAGACAAAAAGTGTAACCATGATCTTCAATTTTCATTCTTTTGCTTTGTATTGGATCATTTTGATGTATTTAATGAAGAACAAGTTTGGATTTAAGTTATATGTTTCTAAGCCTTTTCGTAGCTTGCATGTGTTTTTATGATTTCAAGCCTTTTATATATGTTTGATACAATCTTAAAGCTTTGAAGCCATGTGTTAGATGATACGCTAAGTCCCTCTCTTTTGCATGTTTCGATGATCGTACTTTGTTTAGGGTGTTTATACACTAAGTTGCACTCCTACTCAATAATCAAGCGTCTATACTTAGTTAGAAGTCATAAATTTCGTAGCTTGCTTAGAGTTTTAAGGCATGAAAAAGGGTAAGGTCAATAAGATGAGATGATCACTTGTAATTAGTAATTTAGAACTTATTTTTGGTGTAGAAAGCATGTTTAAGAGGTTCTTTGATTCTTGTGTTTTGCTTGTCTATGAGTTGGAGCATAATAGAGTTATAGGTTACTGAAATACGTTTACTTGCAATCTTTAGTCTTTATTTTCGTAGGACATTAATCAACCAATTTCCAATCCCCCCACCCCATACCTTTAAATTTCTGTTCAAGAACGAAACCATGCATGCACCCTCTAATTCCCCGGATAGAACGATCCCTACTCACCAATGCTACATCCACAAAAGAAGGATTTTAAATTGCATATGAGTGAACTATGTGTTAAGTGTCTACTTTGTGTTAATGTTTGACGCATGTTTTGCGCGTATATATCAAGGTTTGCTGCCCATAGAGTATGATCAACATGTATTTGATAAAAATATACGTGGGGAACCATTTCGGTGCATCTTATGGCCCTTAAACTCAATAATCTCCCAAAACACTCAAAACAGTCTAAATACAGAGATCGGGATAATATAGTGAGATTTCGTAGACCGAAATGGGTTTTGCTTCACAAAAATATTTATCAACGTGTATTTGATCCAAATATATGTGGGGAATCTTTTTGGTGCTCTTCATCTCCCTCAAATCTTAATACCCTCCCAAAACACTCAAAGCAGTCTAAATAGAGAGATCGGGATGATATAGTGAGATTTCATGGACCGAAACGAGTTTTACTTCAAAAACAGTTTGATCAACATGTATTTGATTGAAATATATGAGGAGAACCATTTTGGTGCATTTAATAGCCCTTAAATCTCAATACTCTCCTAAAACACTAAAAACAGTCTAAATAGAGAGATCGAGATGATATAGTGAGATTTCGTGGACCGAAACGGGTTTTTCTTCGCAAAGATTTTATCAACATATATTAGATCCAAATATATGTGGGGAAATATTTCAGTGCATTTAATAGCCCTTAAATCTCCCAAAACACTCAAAATAGTCTCAATAGAGAGATCAGGATGATATAATGAGATTTCGTGGACCGAAACGAGGTTTGCTGACCATAGAATTCGATTAACATTTATTTGATAAAAATATATGTGGGGAACCATTTCGGTTCATTTTATAGCCCTTAAATCTCAATACTCTCTCAAAACATTAAAAACAGTCTAAAAATAGAGAGATCAGGATGATATAGTGAGATTTCGTGGACCGAAACGAGGTTTGCTGCCCATAGAGTTTGATCAACATATATTTGACCAAAATATTCGTGGGGAACCCTTTTGGTGCCCTTTATCTCCCTCAAATCTTAATACTCTCCCAAAACACTCAAAACAGTCTAAATAGAGAGATCGTGATGATATAGTGAGATTTCGTGAACCGAAATGAGTTTCGCTGTACATAGAGTTTGATCAACATGTATTTGATCAAAATATATGTAGGGATCCATTTCGGTGCATTTTATAGCCCTTGAATCTCAATACTCTCTCAAAACATTCAAAGCAGTCTAAAATAGAGAGATCGGGATGATATAGTGAGATTACATTGACGTAAACGAGTTTTGATGCATATGGAGTTTGATCAACATGTATTTGATCGAAATATATGTGGGGAACTATTTCGTTGCATTTAATAACCCTGAAATATCGATACTCTCCCAAAACATTCAAAACACACTAAATAGAGAGATCAGGGTGATATAGTGAGATTTCAAAGTCCAAAATAGGTTTTGCTTCACAAAAATGTTTATCAACATGTATTTGATCCAAATATATGTGAGGAACCCTTTTGATGCTTTTTGTCGTCCTCAAATCTTAATACTTTCCCAAAACAGTCTAAAAAGAGAGATAAGGATTATATAGTGAGATTTCATGGACCGAAACGAGTTTTGCTGCACAAAAAGTTTGATCGAGATATATGTCGGGAGCCATTTTGGTGCATTTAATAGCCCTGAAATCTCAATACTCTCCCAAAATACTCCAACAGTCTAAATAGAGAGACAGGATGATATAGTGAGATTTCGTGGAAGGAAATTAGTTTTGCTTCGCAAAGATTTTTATCAACATGTATTTGATCCAAATACATGTGCGGAACCATTTCGATGTAATTAATAGCCCTTAAATCTCAATACTCTCCCAAAACACTAAAAACAATCTAAATAGAGAGAACGAGATGATACAGTGAGATTTAATTGACCGAAATGAGTTTTGCTCAACAGAGAGTTTGATCAACATATATTTGATCAAAATATATGTGGGTGATGAGTGCATCCATATGAGATTGATTTAAACTTGTTTGAAACATGCACAACTTTAACTTCACCATTGTTTTCTTCCAAGTCTTACATGATCATGGCATGATCATATCTCTCTTAACTCTCGAAATTATTGAGCTTTAAACTCTTAATTCTTGTGATTCCATCGCCATATACTTTAAAAAAATTCCAGAGACATTTTTAAGGGTTTAGATGTGTTTTTGTTAATGCCTTTGAGATGAGTTGCTACTTGATGATAAGGTGTGATTTCTCTAATCTAACTTAGTTATTTTTGTTTGTTTTTGAGTCTTAAATTTTGTGGCTTTTAGTTCATATTTTGTAGAGAGTCTTTGTTTTGTTTAGTATTTGCTAGGGACTAACAAAGTCTAAGTGTGGGAGAATTTGATCTACGCATTTGATACTTGATTCTTAACGTCTTTCTCTTTACATTTAGCTTTGTTTAGAACTTAGTATCTTTGTATCTTACTTACTTTATGATTTATAGGACAAAATAAAGAGGAATGAATAAAGGAGGCAGAAATGAAGAAGGTGAATATCTCTCATGCAATAAGGAAAGAATATCCAAGCTGCAGACCTGTAACTTCAAGGGATCACCGAATATGCAAATCAACTCTGAATTTAATGATCAGATATGTTATTTAATATCCATTGAAGTCTTCTTTCCAATGAATCAAGAATCATAATTTTCTGATGTCTACAACTCTGGGAAAACATGTTTGAAGACAAGCTGTCAGATTTGCCCGGGTATACAAGGAAAGTCTTGTTTTGGTAGGAAAAAACCTAATCTTCTTCTATAAAAGCAAGGGCTCGGCTCATTCATAATCATCACTCATTCTATAGCCAACATTCTTCTAGAATACTCCTCTCCATTCCAAGACCCAGAAATTCTCTAAGAAGTCGTCTCCTCCACAAGCCATTGATACGCGCAAAACATGCATTTAACGTTAACACAAAGTAGACCCTAAAAACACAGATTACGCGCATTGCAATTTAAAACCCTTCTTTTGTCATTATAATATTGGCGAGTAGGGATCGTTCTTTATCCGGGGAATTAAGGGCGCATGCATGGTTTCGTTAATAAGCGGAAATTTAAAGGTTTGGGGGGGGGGGGATTGGAAGTTGGTTGTTTAATCTACGAAATTAAAGTACAAAAACATGCAAACACAACAAGAACTCCTAGAATTCTAACATGTTTTACTCATAGACAAGTTTAAAAATCAAGAACCCTTAAAGTCTAATTATGCTTACTAAAAATAAGAAGTTACACTACTAATTACAAGTGATCATCTCATCTTATTAACCTTACCCTTTTTCATGCATCAAAGCTTTTGTAAGTTACGAAATTCATAAATTCCAACTAAATATACATGCTTGATATTTGAGTAGGAATGCAACTTAGCGTATAAACATCCTAAACAACATACGATCATCGAAACATGCGAAAGAGAGGGACTTAGCGTATTATCTAGCACATGCTTTCGAAGCTTTAAGATTATATCAACCATGCATAAAAGGCTAGAAATCATAAACACATGCAATTTACATAAAGGTTTAAGAACATATAACACAAATCTAAACTTGTTCTTTATTAAATACATCAAAGTATTCCAATACATCAAAAGATTCAAATACAAAGCAAAAGATATGAAAGTGAAGATCATGGTTACACTTTTTGTCTTGAATGCTTGATGATCTTCGTGGAGATGGCTTTCCTTCACAAGGGACTTAGCGTATTGTGAAGGATGGAGGAAGAATGCTTCGGCTTGGATGGAGGATGGATGCTTCGGCTTGTAAGGGAACCTTGAAGTGTTTATGGAGGAAGAGTATTTGTGTAGAGCTTTGGCTTGTAAAATGAGAGATGATGAACTATAAGGCCGGCCTCCTCCCTTATATAGGCAAGGGATGTTGCTCTTCTCTCTTCCACCTTGCCTCTTTCATTTAATGCAAGTAATAATCACCATGGCAAGTCACTCCCTTAGCCACCAAGTGTGATCATCATTTATGAACCCTAAGCAAGAGTCACCATGGCAAGTCACTCCCTTAGTCATCTTTTGTGATGATCACAAAGCAAGAGTCACCAAGCTTGATATTGTTGACTTTTCCTCTTCCCCAAAGTGAATCCTAGCCGAACTAGATGGTTTTGGGCTTGATAATGGGCCGAAACAAGATTTGAGAAATTGGGCCACAAAATGCTTTTTGGGCCGGCCCATTTCCGGTGGTCCGAAATCGCAAAAATCGCAAAATCGCCGAAATTCCTCCGAATTGCGTCATTATTAATCTCCACCGTAAATATCTTCAAAATAACAAATTAAATAAGAAAAACATAAAAACTAAGATAATAACATAGCTAAACGCAAAGGGAAATGCGTTAAGAAACGAGCATAAAATGCGTATATCAAATTCCCCCACACTTAGACTTTGCTAGTCCCTTAGCAAACACTAAGTTAAACTAAGACTCTCTTAGACTTTAAAACAAAAGAAAGAACACAACTAAGCCCTTAGCTAAAATTTGTCTCAGAATTTTAAGTGTATGGCAATGTCTCACATGATTTTCAACTTTGTATGCTCAACGAATTCAAGAGATAATTGCGATATAATTATGTAATGAACAAGTAAGACATAGAGAAAACAATGGTTATGTTTATAGCTGTGCATGCTTTGAATAAAGGTTTAATCAACTCACAAGGATGCACTCATCATATTTTTCACTCATGAAAAGGGTTCACTTAAAGTGTATATGAATTGAAATGAAAACCACATGAATGAAGTTTGATTGCTTGCACAAATGAACAAAAACCATAAGCTTACTCATGCAACTTACTCTACTAATTGAAAGCTACTCATTTTAAGGATCATAAAGGACTTTTAGTGAGGTTGTAATGGGGTTAAGGCTAAGGCATTCGAAATTTAGATATGTGGTGATAAAAACGTTCCAACGACTTAGTCTAGCACCAAATTCGTCCTCTATCTCCACTCGAATGTTACCATGTATACTTTAATCTAAAACTACCCTTTGAGCTTTTCGGACAGGACAAAGGCCATATTTGTTCTATTTTTGGGCCTTCAATTTGTCGTAATCTCCAAATCCGCAAATAAGGGGGACGTTAATCCAATTGGTTTCTACTTTAGAACAACATATTGCCATGAGAGATAATAATTATTTTTTTTTATTCTCTCAAATATAATTTTTTTTTCTTTTCTTTTTGGCAATCTCATACTTTTTAAGTTAATTGGACAAGTCTTTCCCCTTACTCACATTAACTCTTTTAATCTTTCCTACCAAACCATCATAATATGTGCTAGTTTCGAAAAATTCTCACCAAGTTTCCGGAACAAAGGTAAGGATATTCTATACTAGGGTAAGTGTTTAGGTATATATGGTGATGAAAGAAAAGCTTAACGTGGGCTCAATTGGTTTATCTAGGGGTGTTGCAACTAATGCGTACAAATGGGATACATGGATATTTGGCGAAGTGGTGGAAAATCCTAAATGCCTTTAATCATTTCCAAAATCAAAGTATGTATCAACTTAAAAGCTTTGCAAATTGACATGAGTAAGTTCTAGTATTCTCTAGTTCATTAAAATCTATGGCAAGCAATCGAATGAGGCATATATAAGCTAGTAGCTACGAAATGGATGCATATTCACTCGAATAAAGAACAGATAGCTCAAAAGCTCACATAGGGTTCATATGATTAAAAACTTATTCAAGCATGCGATTTCTGTACCATGTTTTGCAATTCATATATCTACTACATGTTAAAAACATATAGAATATCTCAATTAGCACATGAATTCGATGCATGTGATTCATATGCCATATGTGTTCGTATCGGTCTAATTTCATCATCGACTAGTTAAGGGCATCCTAAAGACTCTGAAAAACACTAATTTAGACACAATTAAATTGTAAACCCTTCCCCCACACTTAAACTCTACATTGCCCTCAATGTACTAAAGTAAAAGTATAGAATTAAACATGGAGTATAGGATCTACGAAAATTCTAATTTAAAAATGCAAAAGCCATTAAATTAATTAAAAGGGGAGAAGAAAACAAATCTGTTGTCTCCCTATTGGGTTGCCTCCCAATGAGCGCTCGTTTTACGTCGTTAGCTTTGGACGTGATGCATCATTTTGTTTTTGAAATGGCCGGTTCTTGGAGTTGCATCTCCTCCACGGTGTGTTCCGCAAATGCCTCAAAATAGGGCTTCAAGTGATGGCCATTTACTTTGAACTCACTACCTTTGTCGATAGATCGAATGAGAACTGCTCCATGAGGCAGAACTTGAGAAACTATGAATGGCCCCATCCATCGAGAGAGAAGCTTTCCCGGAAAGAGCTTAAGTCTTGAATTGAAAAGCAATACTTTTTGCCCAACTTCAAAACTCTTCCCGCGAATCATCTGATCATGGATCTTTTTCGTCTTCTCTTTGTAAATCCACGCATTGTCGAAAGCATCATTTCTGATTTCTTCTAGTTCACAAAGTTGTAGCTTCCGATGCAAACCTGCTGCATCTCGATCGATGTTGAATTTCTTCACGGCCCACCATGCCTTGTGCTCCAATTCAACCGGAAGATGGCACGTCTTCCCATAAATTAATCGGAAAGGTGACATACCAATGGGGGTCTTATAGGCAGTCCTATAAGCCCACAATGCATCGTCTAAGCATTGACTCCAATCTTTCCGGTTTGGGCGGACGGTTCGCTCCAAAATCTTCTTGATCTCACGGTTGGAAACTTCAGCCATTCCATTTGTTTGAGGGTGGTATGGTGTGGAAACCTTGTGTTTTACGCCATACTTCCTCATCAGTGCTTCCACCGTGCGGTTGCAAAAGTGACTTCCTCCATCGCTAATTAGAACGCGTGGCATTCCAAATCTACTGAAAATGTTAGTTCGTAGGAAATCTGCAACAACTCGCGAATCATTAGTACGGGTGGCCTTTGCCTCCACCCATTTAGAAACATAATCTACTGCGAGTAAGATATAAGTAAAACCATTGGAGGGAGGAAATGGTCCCATAAAATCAATACCCTACACATCAAAAATTTCGACATTAAATATGTAGTGTTGTGGCATTTCATCTCTAGGCCCTAAATTACCGAATCTCTGGCACTTATCACATGCAGCACAATATGCATGAGCATCGCGAAATAAACTAGGCCAAAAGAAACCGCAATCTAAAATCTTAAGGGCTGTCCTCCTTGAACCAAAATGTCCCCCACATGCTTCATTGTGACAAAAGTCTAGAATAGGCTTAAATTCACTATCCGGGATACATCTCCTAATTCTACTCCCTTCTTGTCCTTGATTTCGATGTTGAATTCTTGGAGTAGAAGTATCCATCTTATAAGCCGTGGTTTTGCGTCCTTCTTTAGCATTAGGTACTTCAAAGCTGCATGATCGGTAAACACAGTTACTTTAGTTTGAAGTAAATAAGATCGAAATTTATCTAAAGCGAAAACCACGGCAAGAAACTCCTTCTCGGTTGTAGTATAATTTCTTTGCGCTTCATCAAGCGTCCGAGAGGCGTAATAGATTACGCAAGGCTTCTTGTCCTTCCGCTGACCCAAGACGGCTCCTACGGCATAATCCGAGGCGTCGCACATGAGTTCAAATGGCAGAGACCAATCAGGGCTGCTTAAAATAGGAGGGCTCGTGAGAAGTTCCTTCAACTTGTTGAAGGCAGCGTTGCATTCTTCATCAAATACGAACGGGGTCTCCTTTTGCAGTAATTTACACAACGGGCGCGAGATGTGGGAAAAGTCTTTGATAAACCTACGGAAAAACCCTGCGTGTCCAAGAAAAGAACGAATCTCTCTAATCGAAGTTGGAGAGGGTAAGTGACGCACAAGATCTACTTTAGATTTATCAACTTCTAACCCTTTTTCAGAAATAATATGACCTAACACGATCCCTTGTGTAACCATGAAATGGCACTTCTCCCAAGTAAGCACCAAGTTCGTTTCAACGCATCTTTGTAAAATAGTTTCTAAATTATTTAAGCATGCATCAAAATCACTCCCAAATACACTAAAGTCGTCCATGAATACTTCAATAATTTTTTCAATGTACTCGGAGAAAATTGAGAGCATGCAACGTTGAAATGTACCTGGTGCATTACACAGTCCAAATGGCATTCGGCGGTATGCAAACGTTCCGTAAGGGCATGTGAACGTTGTCTTTTCTTGATCTTCCTCCGCAATGCTAATTTGGTTGTAGCCGGAGTATCCGTCGAGAAAACAATAAAATGCATGGCCGGCTAATCTTTCCAGCATTTGGTCGATGAATGGTAATGGAAAATGATCCTTGCGGGTTGCAGCGTTGAGCCTCCGGTAATCAATGCACACTCGGTGTCCAGTGATCGTCCTTTGTGGCACAAGTTCATTTTCCAGATTCTCGACGACGGTGATTCCCGATTTCTTGGGTACTACCTGCACTGGGGAAACCCAGCGGCTATCAGAAATAGGGTAAATAACTCCACAGTCCATGAGTTTAATTACCTCCTTTTTTACCACCTCCATCATCGGAGGGTGGAGCCGACGTTGCGCTTCCCGCATAGGCTTGGTGTCTTCTTCAAGGAAAATCCTATGCACACAGGTTGCTGGATTTATTCCCTTGATGTCCGCAAGCGTCCAGCCTATTGCGGTTTTGTACCTCTTCAGTACACTCACGAGCTTCTCCTCCTGCTCCTCTTCTAGCGCGGACGAAATAATGACCGGTAAAGTTTCATTCTCGCCCAAGTACGCATACTTCAGATGGTCCGGTAGTAGCTTGAGTTCTAAAACTGGAGCTTCTACGATGGAAGGAACAATTTTATTAGTACCAAAAGTAATTGGTAAAGGGGAGAAAAGCTTACTTTTCGTGGTGCGGCATTTAGGGCCATGGCCATGTCTTGAATTCGAGGCGTCGCACATAGCAAGGCCTCGAAAAGGGAGTCTTCCCCGAGTTGGATGGCCATGTCGAGTTCATCTTCATTGATGGTGTCGAGGTGGCCTTGTGCTAAGGTATCCACGGGATCGTATGTCGAAATGGCAGCTACGCTCGACATTGGAAACTTCATCCCGTCCAGGATGTTGAACTCGATTCTTTCTCCATCAATCTCCATGGAGAAAGTTCCCTGAAAAACGTCTATCTTCGTTCTTGCAGTCCGCATGAAAGGTCGCCCAAGCAGCAGTGGCGTGGTGTTTAAAGGACTCTCCTCCATGTCAACGATATAAAAATCCGCTGGAAAGATCAGGTTGTTGACCTGCACAAGAACGTCTTCTACGTATCCCCTCGGATACTTGTGTGTGCGATCGGCTAATTGGATGACAACACCATCTTGCTTGAGATCTCCAAGCTCCATCGATTCGTAAAGATAGTAAGGCATGACGTTGATGGAGGCTCCGAGATCAAGCATCACGTCTTCGAAGTGGTTGTCACCGATTACGCAGGGAACTGCAAAACTCCCTGGGTCCTTCAGTTTTGGGGGTAGCCGACGCTGCAAAACCGCCGAAACGGTTGCGTTCACCTTCACAACCTCCTTCTCTCGAGTTTGCCTCCTCTGTGTGCATAATTCTTTGAGAAACTTCGCGTATATTGGCACTTGTTTTATGCACTCGATCAAGGGCAAATTCACTTGCACCTTTCGGAAGATGTCCAAGATATCTTCATATTGGACATCCTTCTTCTTTGATTTTAATAATCTGCTTGGGAAAGGTGCAACAGCAAACGGAGAATTAGTAATAACCGTATTAGAAGGAATCGGGCTTTTACCTTTGATTGGGGTAGGTCGTGGAGGGGATTGTGCCTTGGTGACATTAGGCGTCACTTTCTTTTTCTCGGCCTCTTGAGTTGCCGGATCGATCTCATCTTCGTTGGTGATGTCCTCGATGGTGACTTCATCGAGATGAGATCGCTTGGTCTTTGGTTCTTCCAGTATCTTCCCACTCCTTGTGACGATGGCATTCACGTTTCGTTGATTAGGAGTGGGTTGAGGTGGAAGCCGACCGGTTTCTTTGATTTGGCCCATGAAATCAACAAGTTGGCCAAGTTGCTTCTTCACTTCAGTGATGTCGCAGCCATGTGAGTCCAGTGTCTCCTTTGTATTCGATTGTCCGTCGAGGAGAACTTGTGTTGAGGCCGAAAGTTGCGACAACATCTTGTCGAAATCCGGGTTGGTGAAGGATTGAGATGACGAACCATGCTGCATCGGTGGCCTTGGTTGAAATGGAGGGCGTTGGTAGCTTTGTTGAGGTGCTGGAGGGTTCAAAGTTCCCTCGTTGCTGCTCCATCTAAAACCTGGATGATCACGGTTGACATAGTTGTTATAATTGTTATACCGTTGTCCTCCCTGATATCCGCCGATGGCGTTAGCGTGCTCCGGCTCGCTAGCTTGCTCTGGCGCTTGAGGGCATTGGTCATTATGGTGACCTTGTACTTGACATATACCACAAACATGCCCACGAGTTGCTTTGGCTCTTGTCGTTTCGAGATCTAAAACCTTCTCTAGCATATGAGCTAGTTTGTCGTATTTTTCGTCCGCGTCGGGTTTAGAACTCGCTTCACCGACTGCTCGTCTGTTGGACATTCCATATTGTGCATCATTATTCGCCCTATTCTCAAGAAGAGTTCTGGCTTCGATTTCGGTTAAGTCCATGAATGCACCGATAGCTGCCGCATCTAGCAATTCCCTATCGATCGGCTTGAGACCATCGTAAAAGTAATTCATGAGATTGGTCTCGGAAAATCCATGCGATGGGCAAGTGGCACACAAAACCTTGAATCGGTCGTAATATTGGCCGAAGGTCTCGTCCGGTTTCTGTGTGATGCCAGTGATTTGCTTTCTCAAGACGGTGATCTTTGAGGCCGGGAAGTACTTCGCTAGGAACATATTCGCAAGTTGCTTCCATGAGGTAATATGGTTCGGCGGTAGTTCCATAAGCCAAGACTCGGCCCTGTCGACTAGGGTGAATGGGAATGCCTTCAGCTTGAAGAGCTCCGTATCAGCATCGGCTGGCTTCATGCTGTTACAAACAAATTGGAATTGTTTGAGATGCTTGTTCGGATCTTCATTGGAAAGTCCGTGAAAATGGGTAGTCGGTGGAGGAAACCAATCTTCAGCTCGACTTCTTTCATGTTTTCCCCCGGTGGTGGAAAAGCAATGCTTGAAGGCCCGCTGCTCCATTCTGTTGAGCAGGTGCGCTGACGAAGAGATTGTCCTGCATTGGCCATGTTGACTTCTTGTGCTTCTGCTTCTGAATTGTGGTCGGTTGATGAGGCTAAACTATGGTCGGTTGATGAATGTGAAGACTCGGAAACATCCTCGATGATGGGATAATCCAGGATGTCTGTTTGAGCTTTAAGTCTCGCTATTCTCTCTGCGATTTCCTCAAACTTTGTTCTAGATGGTCCAGGATTCCGATCGGACATTCATTAGCCTGAGCATCCACCAAAGACCAAGTGTCAGTATCAAAAAAGAATATAAAATGAATATAGGAATACTAATCAAAAACGTAAAGCATATTTTTAGAAAACAAAGCGAAATAAATAAAAATAGTAAAACTATCAAAACAAACTATAAACACTTACAAATACTTAAAAACTACTAAAACAAACAAGATTTATGATATTTAAGACACTAAATGTAATTTACTAAGTAATGCAAATGATTTAATTGATTTTAGGGGCTATGCATAAGAATGTAATGAACTAAGACATATGTTTTCTGCAAATTAACACTATACAATGTAAAAGCTAATAATTTAGTTAGAACATATATAAACATGGTTCAAATGCAAGCAAACAATAATTCACATTGAATTTATGCACAACACACTCTCATTAAATAAAATGCATCAAACAACAATCCTACGTGAAAAATGGAGTGAATGCATAAGAGAAATTGTTAGAACCTGCAGAAAACACACGAGTTACGTGCTTAAAATATGAATGCAAAGAATGACCTCTTCTTCGGTATTATGTCCCTAACTTCACTTAGGTTAGGGTACTCGGTAGTGAAATCCGAGTATCATAAAGCTTTAGAGAGGTTATGCAAGCTAAATGTAACGTTTGTTAGTCCTTTACAGTTTTTTAATGCACAAACAAACACAAAAATTTGACTAAGTTTTATTTATTTCCTTTGGCCCCGATGGTACGTGGTGCAGAGGCTCTCGACTGTGCAATGGGTCTCGTTCATCCGAAGATGAAGTCTGATTCCAAGAGGTCTAAGCATGCATAATCCTATATACCATCCATTTAAAGGATTATGTCGTATTTATTTAGTTCGTATTTATCCGTATTTATATGCACTTATGATTTACAGGGAGTACATGAAATAATCTTTTAGTAAATTTCTTGGACGTGCGGCTCGTGCTCAAATGTATACTGACTCTCGCTAATTCAGCTTAGTTACGTTTAGAAATGGCAAGTAGGAATAGAGATAACGCGAGAGGTAAGGACTAATATTTAGAACAACCCGAGGCTTACTCGAAAGAGTATATACTCCAATGTTGTTCCTAGAGACACCCCGAGGCTAACCAGTTACGGTATATACTCCAATGGTGTTCTATTGCTTAGATCCGAAACCCGGCACCAATCATAAACCCACTCACCATATCCAACAATCAGCCAAATTTTTGAGATAGTATATAATCTCAAGTCTTTAGTAAACTCCGCCCACAACCTCGTGCCCATAACTTCACTTAGGTTATGGCGTGTGGTGATGAAATCCACACTTCACGAGGGGTTAAGGAGATAAACCAGAAAAAGAGGCACCTCCCTATTTCCAAAGAACGAAACTTAAAAATCAATACTCGTACTCAATGTAAATCAATTTAAGTACGTCTACGTTTTGATTGCGCCTAAGATTTAAAAGGAATACACGATTTAGTTATTGAATAAATCTCTTGTCCGTGCGGCCCGCGCGAAAATGTATACCAACTATCGTTAATTCTCGTAATTGTTGGAAATGACCAGTTGGGATAGATGTAACGCAAGAGGTGAGAACTAATTTCTGGGAACAACCTGAGGCTAACTCGTAAGAGTATATACTCCATTGTTGTTCTTAGAAACACCCCGAGGCTTACTCGTAAGAGTATATACTCCAATGGTGTTCTGTTTTCTTAGTTCAAAACCAGTCACCATTCATAACCCTTCTAGACATCAAAACCAACTTTTACTCGAAATCACAAGATAGTATACACTCTCAAGTGTTTGTAAACTCTGCCCACAACCTCATGCCCATAACTTCACTTAGGTTATGGCGTGTGGTGATGAAATCCACACTTCATGAAGGGTTAAGGAGATAGACAAACAAAAGAGGCACCACCTATTCCATAGAGATTTATTTAATAACTAAGTGCTAGTACTCAAATTAAATCAAAGACTATCCTTTAACATGAAAATAAATTATGCAAGTGTAAAATAAATTCGTTTAAGTAATATGTATGAATTGTAAACATGTATGTAAATTTCTATAAGTATAAACAAGTATAAACAAGTATGTATTTCGAAAATTATAGACATGCTTTTAATTACATATGTTGTGACGACCCGGACCAGATTCAGCAGTATGTTCAGCTTGATCGATGAGTTACTGCATAGTCGCAGTTGTCCGACGGTTATTGGAATCGCCGAGCTTATTAACGACTTAATTATTGGCTGAGAATTGGAGCTGGGTCTCTTCTCGAGAGTCGTTGTACGTATGATTTCGAGTTCGTGGGCGGTTCCGGATCGTTATTTGGACGACCGAGGAATTAGTTATGAATATTTGAAGTTCAGATTTAAATGGTGGGCTACTTAACGAATAAATTACCGGACGAGAATTTGGTTTCGGCTTCTTCACGGAAGTTGTTCAGAATTTAATTTCGAGTTCGTGAGAACTTCCGGAGCATGATTTGGAGTTACGAGGAATTAGTTGCGAATTTTGCCGTTTGTTGATTATTTAGTCGATTTAATGTGTGTTGCTTTGAAGGGTTGACTTTTTATTCAGTTGGCCGATATGTTTGACTTCGGGTAATATTGGAAGTATGTGTCGAGACGAGTTTGTGGCCGCGAGAATTATCGGAATCGGATATACGACGAGAAAGTTTCGTGGGTTTGAAGTTCGTCGAAATGGATAAACATGAAGTTTCCGTTTTGGGAAAGGCTATATATAGTAACCTGCTATTCTGGGCAAGGGGATGACTTTCTATTTTGGGGTTTGACCGAGTTGACCGAGTCAACTCGGTGGAGGAGGTTTCACGTCGGTACCCACGGTGGCTAGCGGTGGCGATCGATTCCGGCCACCCCGTGGGACGGGGTTGGTCCCTTTAGACGCGCCTTGGTCCCTAGAGTGTGATTCCGGCCTCCTTTCACGGCAAGGCTCGCCGGAATTGGAAGAGAAATCCGGCCAAAATGGAGGGAAAACTTTGTATTTCGGGTTCTTAGATTTGGACCGAATTGAGCTGCAATTTTTAGTGGGCTTTGAAGCTCTCCTCACCTACAAGCTACCATGTAAGTATGGGATCCTAATTTTGTGTGTGGAAGGAGAATTTTGGATTTGAAATTTGTGTGTTCATTCGGTTTTTCATGAAATTGACCATGTTAGAGTGAGAATTGGACTTTGGTGCAGTTTACAAAGTTACTCAGTGGGTGATTTTGAGTGGAATAGGGGTGGCTCCGCCGTAAAATTTTCTGGTCAACAGTGGCGTCGCCGTGGGCGGCGGTCAACGGCGGTCAACGATCAACGAGTTGACTTTTTGACTTTCGGCAAGTCGCATGTCATTTGACTCGAAATCGCGCCCCGATCGCAGTGGGGAGGTTCGTTTTTCGAGTTGAGCGTCCGAACGTAAAGCGAGGTATTGAAGTGGTATATACGGATTTTCGACGATTCGTCGACTTTGAATTATCTGTTTCCGAGAACGGTGGTTTGTCGTGGTTTGATTTGTATTGTCGGATTATGATTTTGAATATGGGACATTGTGAATATTCAGGGGTTCGTGATCGTTGTTTTGGCGAGGGACTTTCCGCCGGATCACGGGTTAACGCGATACGCGTTACGCCAGTCTGTGAGTGGACATTTATTTTCACGGAATGATTGCGAGTCTTTTATAAATGATTTACGAACTTGAGCATGCGGATTGATTATGATTTTACGAGCATGTGTTTACAATTATGCTTATACGAATATACGTATACGAATATATTCATACGTACATATTATGTTTAAGCATGTGCATAGAAAAGATTTATGATTTGGTTTACACAAAGTACAGTCTCAGTATATGTTGTGGTATCGATACACATTGGCTTCTCGGCTGATCCCCGAGTACGCTCCGGGAAGGACAGATATCCTGACCCGAGGCCTTTCTGGCTAAGAATCACGTGTGGGTCTGGGATCCCGTGGTTCAGACTGTGCTATCGCGTGGAAGCCCACGAGAGTCTCCGCGATATGTTTTACGTTGCATGCTCTGTACGTGAGTGGTAGCCAGAGTCTCCTCACGTAGCATTTGATTTTCACGCATTTGACTCGCATATGATTTTATATGTATATATTACTTGGTGAAAGACATTTATTTTCGTCCACTCACTCTAACGTGTTTATTGTCTTTCACCTGGGCTTTTCGGTTTCCGTGCCCAGTTTGCAGTTCAGGCTCTGGTGTCGCACGTCGTGGTCGGAGGCATAGTGCTCGAGCTACTTTGTTTCATCCAGTAGGTTTATTGTTCTACCTACTGTGGTATGTGTATATGATTATGTATTAGAAGTCGCTCTGAGCGTCCTATTGAATATGTTATACGATTTTACACTGGATTTCAGTAAGTGTATATATATTTACTACTTTACTTTACTGTTGATATATTGAGAAATCCGGATGGGATTGGTGCCCACGGTTTGCTTTTTGTGGCATAGGATGAAGTGTATTTTCAGCGTGCAGGTAATGGTAATTCCACGCTAGTAACGAAACTCTGCCCAAATTTCGAAAAGTTTTTGTTGGTTCGTGTTTTCGGAGGGGTTCGATTCCGGTTTAGGGAGCTAAATCGGGGTTGGGTCCTTTCAGCTTGGTATCAGAGCATTAGGTTATAGGTTCTGTAGACTTCTGTAGTCGTGTTTACTAAGGGTATTTGAGAATGTACAGCATGTCTGGAATGGTGACCCGACCGGCCGGCGGATAATCATCAAATTCCGGGTGTTGTATGTTTTCAAATATTTGAAGTTCCATGATTACGTTCCACTTGTTGTGAACGATATTGTATTCATTAGGATGCCTCCTGACGTGCTTTCCATGTCGTTTCGGTTGTGGATCCTGTTGAGGATCATTCGACGCGTGAATTGCCAGAGAACAGTGGATTCAGATGAGTATTCTGGGTTCAGTGAATTGTGTGGCACGGTTTGCCTGGGGATGTGTATGTGAGCGTCTATATGTTGCCTCAGTGCTGAGATTTGTGGTAGTTGATGTTTGCCTGAGTCAGATCATTGTGTTTACCGGGCTAATATTGTGTGAGTTTCGGTTGTGACTCCATGGCCTACATTCAGAGTGTTGTGTAAACGGTGATGGTTTAATCAGGCTACCCAGCATTCGAATGTGGAGTGTTTACCTACCTGAGGCAGAGATGCATTGTCCACGTGTTTGTTCTTGTTTGCATGAGTTATGTGGCTTCAGAGAAAGCAGTGCACGAGATTCGAGATGAGTTTGAACCTGAGCATCAGAGAGAGTTTGATTGATATGCCTTGAGATATCCGTGAGGAGCTTGATGTGTTGCACTCAGTGGCGAGGCTATTATGAGGGAAAGATGTGTACGGTTTTTGATGTGTTGGTTTGAGGTAAGAGGACTTAGTCGAAATTTTGATGAGGTTGAGTTCCGACACTACGGGATCAGTGACTTCATCAGGCTGTGGTCCTTTTGATTATGTTGAGGATCCTCTGTTGATCCGTTTGGCGATGGCGGAGATCACAGTATAGCGGATTTGCTCCTGTGGCATAAGTTTGGCCGATCATTGGTGATCCTATCACGCAGCAGGTGTTGCGGTGATTTGTGTTCGTGGAGCACTTCCAGTTGCTGTTTCGGTGGCCAGGAGGGTCACGTTACGAGGGAGGGCCCTCAGTCAGCTGTGTTGCAGTTCAACAACTCAGAGTTTACGAGGAGATCCTCATGTTGCTCCTGCAGTCTGATCAATGTACCATTTTGGTGAGTTATTCAGCAAGTCGCATTTGGTGTGGGCGGCTAGTTGGGCATGTTGGAGTTCGTGCCATGACCTTGTTTGAGGACAGACTTTTCTCCGAGGTTGCTGCTGTTTGATATCCATGGCTATTGTACCTGTATCTCCACTTCCGAGGTTTTGGAGAGTATTGTATCCATCCGGAGGTTGCGAGATCCTTGTTGGAGGTTATGACTTAGCCGTGGATTTGTTGTAGCTGGACATCGTGGTTTTGGTGTGTTTGTGAGTACGGACTTACTGACGATGCATTTGTGGTGTTCGAGTGCCTCGAGGAGAAGGTTGTGTTTCGACGACCAGATTTCCCCGAGATGCTGTTTCGAGGTGATGGTCGAGCGGATGATGGAAACTGGTTGTGTTGTTTGCTTACCTCATGTTGTGGATACTGTGGTTGCTGTGTCTGACATTGGTGATATTGAGGTGGTTCCCGAGTTTCCAGGTGTGTGTTGGAGGAGTTATCAGGTGTTCCTCCAGTTCGGGAGACTGACTACACGATTGAGTTTGTACCAGGCGCTTGACTCATTTTACCGACATCTTGTCGTTTGGAGCCAGCGGAGCTGATGGAGCTATTATTTCGACTCCAGGAGGTGCTGGAGGAGATTTCAGGAGATTTCATGCGACCCCGCATATTTTCGTGGTGTGCCTCCGCATTGTTTGTATGGATGTTGGATGATTTGACGAGGTGGTGCATTGATTACAGGAAGCCAGATTCGCTTCAGAGGAGAATGAGTATCCTCCGCTTCGGATTGACGATTGGTTGATCAGCTCGCGAGAGCTTCAGTCTTTTTGAGGATTGATTTCGGGTCCGGATACCATCAGTTGAGGACCGATGAGTCAGATGTGGTTTGGACAGCTTTCGGATCTCAGTACGGGAATCAGGAGTTTTTGGTCACACTGTTTGGTTGACCAATGCCCCTGTAGATTGTGTGGACTTGATGAACCAGGTGTTCAGACGATTCTGGACGAGTTGCGGCCATGTTCGTCAGCAACATCTTGATGTACTCCCGGAGTGTGGACCAGTACCTGAAGCAGTTGTAAGCGGTTTTGCGGACTTCGAGAGACGATCTTGTGTTTGTGAAGTTCAGCCAATACGAGTTTTAATTGATTAGTGTGAAGATTTTGGGCTGTGTGATGCTATCCGAGGGAGTTGACGTGGATCCTGATCAGATGGAGGCCATGCTGATTTGGGATTGCCCTACTATTGTACTGGAGATCCAAAATTTCTCTTGGGTTTGGCTGGCTATCACTGACGGCTTGTGCAGGATATTTTCGGATTGCCACTCTACTTCCCGGACTGACGAAGAAGGCGCCAAGTACGAGTGGTTCGATGCATGCGAGGAGAGTTGCTTACTCCTGCAGGTTGGTGACCATTGCTTCGGTTTTGACCTTACTTGACGACCGCGACGAGTTCGTGGGTTATGGCGATGCATCGAGATTTGGATTTTGTAATGCTTTGATACTGTGTAGCAGAGCGGTGGCTAATGGTTGCACCTTGACCATCCGTTTGGGATGATGTTGCTGTTGATGCATTCAGTCGAGAGAATCGGGAGCTCCAGTGTTACATGTGTGTATGTGTGGCTTGAGTTTCCGTGTTAGCCGAGTATGGGCTACGAGAGCTGAGTTCAAGTGTGATGATGTTGAAGCTCATTGTTTTGCGCGCGGTTGGTGCTAGTCATGCGGAGATGTGTCTGATATTTCGAGTTACTACTCGTGACGCAACATGAAAAACGATATGGCAGCTTGTGCGAGCGCAGCATGTGTGTACTGATGCCACATTCGTCGACTGGCGATGGCTAGGAGGCAGAGACGTGCCGAGATGTGTTAGCCATTTGAGATTTCCGGTTAGACGTGGCGGTTACTGTTGTGATCTCGTGTGTGTTTATGCGCAGTTTGGTTTGTGATACCGGTTGTTGGGTCTTTGTGGACAGTTTGATAAACTTGGTATGTTTACTTGTACTTTCGGAAATGATTTCAGTGACAGGTGGTTATGGCTATGTTTGGTGGAGGTTGTCCATCTACATGGTGTACCTGTGTCACAGTTCGCCGATTGAGGTGATCAGCTACGACTGTGTGTTGGCGAGCTTTGCAGCGAGCATTAGGGACAAAATTACGAGCTAGTACCGGTTCTTATCCTCAGATTGGCGAGCGATCTTCGAGGATTATTCAGGCCTTGGAGGGCATGTTGTGGACCTCGGTGTTGCAGTTCCGGAGGATTCGGGACCAGCAGTTTCGGTTGTTCGAGGTTGCTTGCAGTACCAGACTGTCAGGTTAGCGGAAATGGATTGATTATTGCCCGAGTTTGAAGTTTGAGTTATGCTAATATGAGTATGTGCGTTATGTTGATGAGTGTAGACTGAGTTGTGATTTGTTATGATGTATTGATCCGTATGTGGCCATAGGCGAGTTTGTGTTATGCCGTATGGTTCGGCACCGCCTATAGTGTTGGCTTTGTGTGTTGTGTTCCGCGTGGCGGAAATATGTTTCAGGTTGTTGCGTGTTGTGTACCCTACCTGTTCCTTAGGCGGGAACACTTGGCTATTGTGTGGAGCCAATCCAGATTTGTGATTTGAGGGTACAGAGATTTCAGCACGGAGGTATCTCTTATTGTGGAGTTTGTGTCAGAGTTGTTCAGTTGAGTTTGTCGTTGGTGAGTTGAGCAGTATGCAGAGGCAGTGCTCCTACCTTGTAGTCGGCAGACTCGGAAATTTCGAGGTCGAAATTTTTCTAAGGGGGGTGGATTTGTGACGACCCGGACCAGATTCAGCAGTATGTTCAGCTTGATCGATGAGTTACTGCATAGTCGCAGTTGTCCGACGGTTATTGGAATCGCCGAGCTTATTAACGACTTAATTATTGGCCGAGAATTGGAGCTGGGTTTCTTCTCGAGAGTCGTTGTACGTATGATTTCGAGTTCGTGGGCGGTTCCGGATCGTTATTTGGACGACCGAGGAATTAGTTATGAATATTTGAAGTTCAGATTTAAATGGTGGGCTACTTAACGAATAAATTACCGGACGAGAATTTGGTTTCGGCTTCTTCACGGAAGTTGTTCAGAATTTAATTTCGAGTTCGTGAGAACTTCCGGAGCATGATTTGGAGTTACGAGGAATTAGTTGCGAATTTTGCCGTTTGTTGATTATTTAGTAAATTTAATGTGTGTTGCTTTGAAGGGTTGACTTTTTATTCGGTTGGCCGATATGTTTGACTTCGGGTAATATTGGAAGTATGTGTCGAGACGAGTTTGTGGCCGCGAGAATTATCGGAATCGGATATACGACGAGAAAGTTTCGTGGGTTTGAAGTTCGTCGAAATGGATAAACATGAAGTTTCCGTTTTGGGAAAGGCTATATATAGTAACCTGCTATTCTGGGCAAGGGGATGACTTTCTATTTTGGGGTTTGACCGAGTTGACCGAGTCAACTCGGTGGAGGAGGTTTCACGTCGGTACCCACGGTGGCTAGCGGTGGCGATCGATTCTGGCCACCCCGTGGGACGGGGTTGGTCCCTTTAGACGCGCCTTGGTCCCTAGAGTGTGATTCCGACCTCCTTTCACGGCAAGGCTCGCCGGAATTGGAAGAGAAATCCGGCCAAAATGGAGGGAAAACTTTGTATTTCGGGTTCTTAGATTTGGACCGAATTGAGCTGCAATTTTTAGTGGGCTTTGAAGCTCTCCTCACCTACAAGCTACCATGTAAGTATGGGATCCTAATTTTGTGTGTGGAAGGAGAATTTTGGATTTGAAATTTGTGTGTTCATTCGGTTTTTCATGAAATTGACCATGTTAGAGTGAGAATTGGACTTTGGTGCAGTTGACAAAGTTACTCAGTGGGTGATTTTGAGTGGAATAGGGGTGGCTCCGCCGTAAAATTTTCTGGTCAACAGTGGCGCCACCGTGGGCGGCGGTCAACGGTCAACGAGTTGACTTTTTGACTTTCGGCAAGTCGCATGTCATTTGACTCGAAATCGCGCCCCGATCGCAGTGGGGAGGTTCGTTTTTCGAGTTGAGCGTCCGAACGTAAAGCGAGGTATTGAAGTGGTATATACAGATTTTCGACGATTCGTCGACTTTGAATTATCTGTTTCCGAGAACGGTGGTTTCTCGTGGTTTGATTTGTATTGTCGGATTATGATTTTGAATATGGGACATTGTGAATATTCAGGGGTTCGTGATCGTTGTTTTGGCGAGGGACTTTCCGCCGGATCACGGGTTAACGCGATACGCGTTACGCCAGTCTGTGAGTGGACATTTATTTTCACGGAATGATTGCGAGTCTTTTATAAATGATTTACGAACTTGAGCATGCGGATTGATTATGATTTTACGAGCATGTGTTTACGATTATGCTTATACGAATATACGTATACGAATATATTGATACGTACATATTATGTTTAAGCATGTGCATAGAAAAGATTTATGATTTGGTTTACACAGAGTACAGTCTCAGTATATGTTGTGGTATCGATACACATTGGCTTCTCGGCTGATCCCCGAGTACGCTCCAGGAAGGACAGATATCCTGACCCGAGGCCTTTCTGGCTAGGAATCACGTGTGGGTCTGGGATCCCGTGGTTCAGACTGTGCTATCGCGTGGAAGCCCACGAGAGTCTCCGCGATATGTTTTACGTTGCATGCTCTGTACGTGAGTGGTAGCCAGAGTCTCCTCACGTAGCATTTGATTTTCACGCATTTGACTCGCATATGATTTTATATGTATATATTACTTGGTGAAAGACATTTATTTTCGTCCACTCACTCTAACGTGTTTATTGTCTTTCACCTGGGCTTTTCGGTTTCCGTGCCCAGTTTGCAGTTCAGGCTCTGGTGTCGCACGTCGTGGTCGGAGGCATAGTGCTCGAGCTACTTTGTTTCATCCAGTAGGTTTATTGTTCTACCTACTGTGGTATGTGTATATGATTATGTATTAGAAGTCGCTCTGAGCGTCCTATGGAATATGTTATACGATTTTACACTGGATTTCAGTAAGTGTATATATATTTACTACTTTACTTTACTGTTGATATATTGAGAAATCCGGATGGGATTGGTGCCCACGGTTTGCTTTTTGTGGCATAGGATGAAGTGTATTTTCAGCGTGCAGGTAATGGTAATTCCACGCTAGTAACGAAACTCTGCCCAAATTTCGAAAAGTTTTTGTTGGTTCGTGTTTTCGGAGGGGTTCGATTCCGGTTTAGGGAGCTAAATCGGGGTTGGGTCCTTTCATATGTACAACGAAATCATACAAAAACATTTTAATTCCCCGACAACGGCGCCAAAAATTGATACGCGCAAAACATGCATTTAACGTTAACACAAAGTAGACCCTAAAAAAACAGATTACGCGCATTGCAATTTAAAACCCTTCTTTTGTCATTATAATATTGGCGAGTAGGGATCGTTCTTTATCCGAGGAATTAAGGGCGCATGCATGGTTTCGTTAATAAGCGGAAATTTAAAGGTTTGGGGGGGGGGATTGGAAGTTGGTTGTTTAATCTACGAAATTAAAGTACAAAAACATGCAAACACAACAAGAACTCCTAGAATTCTAACATGTTTTACTCATAGACAAGTTTAACAATCAAGAACCCTTAAAGTCTAATTATGCTTACTAAAAATAAGAAGTTACACTACTAATTACAAGTGATCATCTCATCTTATTAACCTTACCCTTTTTCATGCATCAAAGCTTTTGTAAGTTACGAAATTCATAAATTCCAACTAAATATACATGCTTGATATTTGAGTAGGAATGCAACTTAGCGTATAAACATCCTAAACAACATACGATCATCGAAACATGCGAAAGAGAGGGACTTAGCGTATTATCTACCACATGCTGTCGAAGCTTTAAGATTATATCAACCATGCATAAAAGGCTAGAAATCATAAACACATGCAATTTACATAAAGGTTTAAGAACATATAACACTAATCTAAACTTGTTCTTTATTAAATACATCAAAGTATTCCAATACATCAAAAGATTCAAATACAAAGCAAAAGATATGAAAGTGAAGATCATGGTTACACTTTTTGTCTTGAATGCTTGATGATCTTCGTGGAGATGGCTTTCCTTCACAAGGGACTTAGCGTATTGTGAAGGATGGAGGAAGAATGCTTCGGCTTGGATGGAGGATGGATGCTTCGGCTTGTAAGGGAACCTTGAAGTGTTTATGGAGGAAGAGTATTTGTATAGAGCTTTGGCTTGTAAAATGAGAGATGATGAACTATAAGGCCGGCCTCCTCCCTTATATAGGCAAGGGATGTTGCTCTTCTCTCTTCCACCTTGCCTCTTTCATTTAATGCAAGTAATAATCACCATGGCAAGTCACTCCCTTAGTCACCAAGTGTGATCATCATTTATGAACCCTAAGCAAGAGTCACCATGGCAAGTCACTCCCTTAGTCATCTTTTGTGATGATCACAAAGCAAGAGTCACCAAGCTTGATATTGTTGACTTTTCCTCTTCCCCAAAGTGAATCCTAGCCGAACTAGATGGGTTTGGGCTTGATAATGGGCCGAAACAAGATTTGAGAAATTGGGCCACAAAATGCTTTTTGGGCCGGCCCATTTTCGATGGTCCGAAATCGCAAAAATCGCAAAATCGCCGAAATTCCTCCGAATTGCATCGTTATTAATCTCCACCGTAAATATCTTCAAAATAACAAATTAAATAAGAAAAACATAAAAACTAAGATAATAACATAGCTAAACGCAAAGGGAAATGCGTTAAGAAACGAGCATAAAATGCGTATATCAGCCATACACAAAATCCTCCATCGAGTTCACTATAAGGAAAATTCCTTTAGGGACTCTCCATCTCCACCGAGTTCACTATAAGAAATTCTGTGACGACCCGGACCAGAATTAGCAGTATGATCAGCTATATACGTGAGTTACTGCGTAGTCGCAGAGTTCTGACAGTATTTGAATCGCCAGGTTTGATAACGACTTAATTATTGGCCGAGAATTGAGGCTGGGTCTCTTCTCGAGAGTCGTTTTACGCAAGATTTCGAGTTCGTAGGAGGTTCCGGATCGTTATTTAGACGACTGAGGAATAAGTTATGAATATTTGAAGTTTCGACGGAAACGGATTAAAATGGTGGTGCTCTTAACGACTAAATTACCGGACGAGAATTTGGTTTCGGCTTCTTCACAGAAGTTGTTCAGAATTTAATTTCGAGCTCGTGGGAACTTCCGGAGCATTTTTCTGAGTTACGAAGATTTAGTTGTGAATATTTCCGTTTGTTGTTTGTTTAGTCGATTAAATATGTGTTTGGGCTGAACAGTTGACCTTTTATTGGTTTGGTCGATGTGTTTGACTTTGGGTGATTATTGGAGAACATGTCGAGATGAGTTTGTGGCCGCGAGAATTATCGGAATCGGAGTTACGACGTGGAAGTTACGTGTATTTAAAGTTCGTCGAAAAGATTATTATGAGGTTTCCTAATTGGGAAAGTCTATAAATAGCAGTTTCCCCTTTGGAAAAGTCAAAGACTGAATTAAGAGGTTGACTTTGTTTGACTGGTTTGACCGAGGGGGAGGTGAGGCTCACGACGGTGGTTCGGCTCGCCGGCGACGGTTGTCTTTCCGGCCACCCCACGGCCTAACCTTTGGCTTGTCCGACTCGCCTTGGTCCCCTCTAGACGTTTCCGGCCACCCCTCCCGGCGAGGGTGGCGGTGGAGAGTAGAATTCCGGCAAGAAAATTGGAGAAAACTTGGTGAATTTGGGTTCATCGATTTCGGCCGAATTGAACTTCAAGATGGACTTGGTTTTGTAGCTCTCCTCTCCATGATTTTAACCATGTAAGTATGGAGTTCTAATTTGATTTGTGCTTGGAGAATTTTGGATTTGAAATTTTGGGAACCATTCGGTTTTGCTTGAAATTGGATGAGTTAGAGTGAGAATTGGCCTTTGTTACAGTTGACAAAGTTGCTTAGTGGATGATTTTGAGTGGAATAGGGGTTGCTCCGCCGAGGAATTTCACAGTTGGTGGTGGCGCCGCCGTGGGCGGCGGTCAACGGTCAACGGCGGTCAAAGTTTGACTTTTTGAGATTTTCGACAACTTGCATGTCATTTCACTCAAAATTGCGCCCCGATCGCAGTGGGGAGGTTCATTTTTCGAGTTGAGCATCCGAACTTACAGCGAGGTATTGAGGTGTGATTTCCGGATTTCCGACAGTTTGTCGTAATCGGATTATGTGTTTCCGAGAACGGTGGTTTCTCGTGATTTGTTTTGAATTGTCGAGTTATGACCTTGAGTAATGGACATTGTGAATATTCAGTTGTTCGTGATCGTTCGTTTGGCGATGGACTTTCCGCCGGATCACGGGTTAACGCGTATCGCGTTATGCTAGTCTGTGAGTGGACAAGTTTATATTTTCACAGTTGATTTGCGAGTTCGTGGATTTTATGATTTTTCGTATTTAAATTATACGATGTTGAGATATATGTTGTTTTCGGAGGTATTGTTATATGTTTATTGGTGATGGCATTTATTACATCGATGTACCAGAGTTGAGAGATTCTTCTGGACCAGAGTTGAGAGATTCCTCTGGACGGGGTTGAGTGGTCCCCTGCGTGCCGCCAGGGTTGAGTGGTCCCCTGGCCTATCACTGTCGGGTTTGAGCGATTCACCTGACGTCGGGCTTGAGAGGTCGCCCGACAACCTCCGTATGTATATATATAAGTGTTGTGTTTCGAACTCGCACTGTTTTACATTGAGTATGTATATAAACTGGTGAAAGGCATATGTTTATTTTCGTCCACTCACTCTAACGTTTTTATTTGCCTTTCCCCTGGGCTTTTCGGTTTCCGTGCCCAGTTTGCAGTTCGGACTCTGGTGTCGCACATCGTGGTCGGAGGCATAGTGCTCGAGCTACCTTGATTTCTTCTAGTAGGTTATTGTTCTACCTACTGTGGTATACGTATATGATTATGTATTAGAGGTCGCTCTGAGTTTTCTGTTGTATATGTTATATGATTTTACACCGGATTTCAGTAATGTACAGAGATATTTATTGTTTTACTTTACTGTTGATATATTGAGAAATCCGGATGGGATTGGTGCCCACGGTTTGATTTTTGTGGCATAAGATGAAGTGTATTTTCCGCGTGAAGATAATGGTAATTCCACGTTAGTAACGAAACTCTGCCAAAATTTCTACGGTTTTTGTTGGTTCGTGTTTTCGAAGGGGTTCGATTCCGGTTTAGGGAGCTAAATCGGGGTTGGGTCCTTTCAGCTTGGTATCAGAGCATTAGGTTATAGGTTCTGTAGACTTCTGTAGTCGTGTTTACTAAGGATATTTGAGAATGTACAGCATGTCTGGAATGGTGACCCGACCGGCCGGCGGATACTCATCAATATTCCGGGTGTTGTATACTTTCAAATATTTGAAGTTCCATGATTACGTTCCACTTGCTGTGAACGATGTTTTATTCATTAAGATGCCTCCTGACGTGCTTCCGTGTCGTTTCGGTTGTGGATCCTATTGAGGATCAATCGACGCGCGATTTGCCAGAGAACTGTGGATTTGGATGAGTATTCTGAGTTCAGAGAATTGTGTGGCACGGTTTGCCTGGTTGTGTGTGTATGAGCGTCTACATGTTGCCTCAGATCTGAGAATTGTGGCAGTTGATGTTTGCCTGAGTCAGATTGTTGTATATGGTGGGCTGATATTGTGTGAGTTCCGGTTGTGACTCCATGACCTACATTCAGGGTGTTGTTTATACGGTAATGGTTTAATCAGGCTACCCAGCATTCGAATGAGGAGTGTTTACCCACCTAAGGCAGAGATGCATTGTTCACCTGTTTGTCCCTGTTTGCACGAGTTATGTGGCTTCAGAGGAAGCGGTGCACGAGGTTCGAGATGAGTTTGAACCTGAGCATCAGAGGGACTTTAACTGTTGTGCCTCGAGATAGCCGTGAGGAGCATAGTGTGCTGCACTCAGTGGCGAGACTATTGTGAGGGAAAGATGTGCGCGGGTTTCGATGTGATGATTTGAGGCAAGTGGACTTAGTCGAGATTGTGATGAGGTTGAGTTCAGGCACTTCGGGATCAGTGATTTCATCAGGCTGTGGCCTTTTCGATTATGTTGGAAGTCATTAGATCAAAGCAGAGGATCCGTTTGATGATGATGGAGATCACGGAGTAGCGGACTTGTTCCTGTGGTATAAGTTTGGGGTGATCGTTGGTGATCCTTTCACGCAGCAGGTGTTGCGGTGACTCGTGTTCGTGGTACAGTACTCTCAGTGACTATTGTGGTGGCCAGGAGGGTCACGTTACGAGGGAGCGCCTTAGCCAGCTGTTTTAACGGTTCGGCAGCTCAGAGTTCACGAGGTGGTCATGATGCTATTCTTGGAGTCTGATCAATGTACCTTTTTGATGAGTTATTCAGCAAGTCGCATTTGACGTGGGCGGCTAGTTGGGCATGTTGGAGTTCGTGCCATGACCTTGTTTGAGGACAGACTTTTCTCCGAGGTTACTGTTGCTTGATATCCATGGCTATTGTACCTGCATCTCCACTTCCGAGGTTTTGGAGAGTGTTGTATCCATCCGGAGGTTGTGAGATTCTTGTTGGAGGATATGGCTTAGCCGTGGATTTGTTATAGCTGGACATCGTGGCTTTGGGTGTGTTTGTGAGTATGGACTTACTAGCGACGCGTTTGGCTGTGTTCGAGTACCTCGAGAAGGAGGTTGTGTTTCGACGACCAGGTTTCCCCGAGATAGTGTTTCGCGGTGATGGTCGAGCGGATGATGGAGACGGATTGTGTTGTTGCTTAGCTTATGATGTGGATACTACGGTTGTTGTGCCCGACATTGGCGACATTTAGGTGGTTCCCGAGTTTCCAGGTGTGTTCCAGAGGAGTTATCAGGTCTTCCTCCAGTTCGGGAGACTGATTACACCATTGAGCTTGTACCGGGCGCTGGACTCATTTTGCCGACGTCTTGTCGTTCGGAGTCAGCGGAGCTGCTACAGGTTTGACTCCAGGAGTTGTTGGAGGAGGTTTCCGGAGATTTCATGCGACCCCGCGTATTTGCGTGGTGTGCTCTTGCATTGTTTGTACGGATGTTGTATGGTTCGACGTGGTGGTGCGTTGACTACCGGAAACCTGATTTACTTCAGAGGAGAGTGAGTATCCTTCGCTTCGGATTGACGATTTGTTTAATCAACTCGCGAGAGCTTCAGTCTTTTCGAAGATTGATTTCGGGTCCAGATATTATCAGTTGAGGATCGATGTGTCAGATGTGGTTTGGACAGTTTTCGGATCTCGGTGCGGGCATCATGAGTTTTTGGTCACGCCATTGGTTGACCAATGCCCCGTAGTTTTTACGAACTTGATGGACCAGGTGTTCAAACGGTTTCTGGACTAGTTTGCGGTCATGTTCGTTGGCAACGTCCTGAGGTATTTCAGGAATGTGGACCAGTACTTGAAGCAATTGCAAGCGGTTTTGCGGACTTTGCGAGATGATCAGCTATTTGCGAAGTTCAGCCAGTGTGAGTTTGGGCTGATTAGCGTGAAGATTTTGAACCACATGATGTTATCCGAGGGAGTTGGCGTGGATCCTGACCAGTTTAAAGCCGTGTTGATTTGGGGTTGATCTACCGTGGTACCAGAGATCAGGGGTCTCTGAGGTTTGGCAAGCTTTTACCGACGGCTTGTGCAGGATTTTCCCGGATTGCCACTTCACTTTCCAGATTGACGAAGAAGGCGTCAAGTTCGAGTGTTCGATACACGCGAGGAGAGTTACTTACTCCTGCAGGATGGTTGACCGTTGCTTCGGTTTTGACCTTACCTGATGATCGTGATGAGATCGTGGATTACGGCGATACATCGAGGTTTTAAGTTGGTTGTGTTTGGATGCTGTGTAGCGGAACGATGGCTCATGGTTTCAGGCAGTGGAAACTTCGTGTAGCTACATATTCTGTGTGTGATTTGGGAGTAGCTTTCCTTGTGTTGGCATCAGAGAGTTCGAGACTCTACAGCTATGGTGTGCAGCGCAGTGTAGGACGTACACTGATCACTTGAGTTTCATCCACTTGCATTCTCGGCCAGATTTGGGCTTGAGGCAGTGTAGATGGTTGAGGTCGACTAATGACTATGGCTGCACCTTTGAGTTTGTTCGGGAAAGGCTAGAGGTTGTACTTTGACTATCCATTTGGGATGTTGTTGCTGATGCATTCAGTCGAGAGTCGGGATTTCAGTGTTTCATGTGTGTGTGTGGCTCGAGTGTCCGTGTTAGCCGAGTTGCGAGCTATGAGAACTGAGTTCGAGTATGATGATGTTGAAGCTCACTGTTTTGCGCGCGTTTGGCGCTTGTGGTGCGGAGATGTGTCTGATACTCCGAGTTTACTACTCGTGATGCGACATGAAGAGCAACGTAGCAACTTGTGTGTGTAGATGCCACATTTATTGACAGGCGATGGCTAGGAGGCAGAGACTTGCTGAGAAGTGTCAGCCATTTGAGATTTCTGATTAGAAGTAGGAGATTGTCGCTGTGGTTTTGTGTGCCAGTATGCACTTCGGTTTGTGATACCAATTGTTAGGCCTTTGTGGACCATTTGACAGACTTGGTACATTTCCTTGTACTTTCGGGAAAGGATTTCAGTGGCAGACTGGCATAGCTGTGATTGACGGAGATTGGCCATTTACGTGGTGTGCCTGTGTCCCGGTTCGCTGGTCGAGATAATCAGCTACAACAAAGTGTTGGCAAGCTTTACAGCGAGCGTTGGGGACCAGATTACGAGTTAGTACCGGTTCTTATCCTCAGATTGGCGAGCGATCTTTGAGGACTATTCAGACTTTGGAGGGCATGTGTTGGACCTCGATATTGCAGTTCCGGAGGATTCGGGACCAGCAGTTTCACTTGTTTGAGATTGCTTGTAGTATCAGTTTGTTGATCACTATGAATTGACGTTGTTTGATGTCATTTTGAGGAATGATGTTGTACTCCATTGTGTTGGAGCGAGTTTGGGTTGAGTTTGAGTTAACATTTGATTCGGACTTTGTGGAATGTGTTACCACAGACTGTCAGATTAGCGGAAATGGGTTGATAATTGCCCGAGTCCGATGTTTGAGCTATGTTCATATGAGTGTGTGAGTTATGTGGATGTGTGTAAACTGAGTTGTGACTTTCCATGTTGTTTGATCCAGATGTGGTCGTAGGCGAGTTTGTGTTGTGCCGTATAGTTCGGCGTCGCCTATATTGTTGGTTTTTGTGTGTTGTGTTCCGTGTGGCGGAACTATGTTTCAGGTTTGTTGTGTGTTGTGTACCCTATATGTTCCTTATGCAGGAACACTTGACGATGGTGTAGAGCCAGTTCAGATTCGAGATTTGAGGGTACAGGGATTTCAGCATTGAGCTATCTCCTATTGTGGAGCTATCTCCTATTGAGCTATCTCCTATTGTGGAGTTTGTTGTCAGAATTGTTCAGTTAAGGTTGCCACTTGTGAGTTGAGCTGTATGCAGAGGCAGTGCTCCTACTTTTAGGCGGCAGATTTGAAATTTCGAGGTCGAATTTTTTTTAAGGGGGGTGGATTTGTGACAACCCGGACCAGAATTAGCAGTATGATCACCTATATACGTGGGTTACTGCGTAGTCGCAGAGTTCCGACAGTATTTGAATCGCCAGGTTTGATAATGACTTAATTATTGGTAAAGAATTGGAGCTGGCTCTCTTCTTGAGAGTCGTTGTACGCGAGATTTCGAGTTCGTGGGCGGTTCCGGATCATTATTTGGACGACCGAGGAATAAGTTATGAATATTTGAAGTTTCGACGGAAACGGATTAAAATGGTGGTGCTCTTAACGACTAAATTACCGGATGAGAATTTGGTTTTGGCCTCTTCACAGAAGTTGTTCAGAATTTAATTTCGAGCTCGTGAGAACTTCCGGAGAATTTTTCTGAGTTACGAAGATTTAGTTGCGAATATTTCCGTTTGTTGTTTGTTTAGTCAATTAAATATGTGTTTGGGCTAAACAGTTGACTTTGTATTGGTTTGGTCTATGTGTTTGAGTTCGGGTGATTATTGAAGAACATGTCGAGACGAGTTTGTGGCTGCGAGAATTATCGGAATCGGAGTTACGACGTGGAAGTTACGTGTATTTAAAGTTCATCGAAAAGATAATTATGAGGTTTCCTAATTGGGACAGTCTATAAATAGCAGTTTCCCCTTTGGGAAAGTCAAAGACTGAATTAAGAGGTTGACTTTGTTTGACTGGTTTGACCGAGGGGGAGGTGAGGCTCACGACGGTGGTTCGGCTCGCCGGGGACGGTTGTCTTTCCGGCCACCCCACGGCCTAACCTTTGGCTTGTCCGACTCGCCTTGGCCCCCTCTAGACGTTTCCGGCCACCCCTCCCGGCGAGGGTGGCGGTGGAGAGTAGAATTCCGGCAAGAAAATTGGAGAAAACTTGGTGAATTCGGGTTCATCGATTTCGGCCGAATTGAACTTCAAGATGGACTGGGTTTTGTAGCTCTCCTCTCCATGATTTTAACCATGTAAGTATGGAGTTCTAATTCGATTTGTGCTTGGAGAATTTTGGATTTGAAATTTTGGGAACCATTCGGTTTTGCTTGAAATTGGATGAGTTAGAGTGAGAATTGGCCTTTGTTGCAGTTGACAAAGTTGCTCAGTGGATGATTTTGAGTGGAATAAGGGTTGCTCCGCCGAGGAATTTCACAGTTGGTGGTGGCGCCGCCGTGGGCGGCGGTCAAAGTTTGACTTTTTGAGATTTTCGACAACTTGCATGTCATTTCACTCGAAATCGCGCCCCGATCGCAGTGGGGAGGTTCATTTTTCGAGTTGAGCATCCGAACTTACAGCGAGGTATTGAGGTGTGATTTCCGGATTTCCGACAGTTTGTCGTAATCGGATTATGTGTTTCCGAGAACGGTGGTTTCTCGTGATTTGTTTTGAATTGTCGAGTTATGACCTTAAGTAATGGACATTGTGAATATTCAGGTGTTCGTGATCGTTCATTTGGCGAGGGACTTTCCGCTGGATCACGGGTTAACGCGTATCGCGTTACGCTAGTCTGTGAGTGGACAAGTTTATATTTTCACAGTTGATTTGCGAGTTCGTGGATTTTATGATTTTCCGTATTTAAATTATACGATGTTGAGATATATGTTTTTTTCGGAGGTATTGTTATATGTTTATTGGTGATGGCATTTATTACATCGATGTACCAGAGTTGAGAGATTCCTCTGGGCGGGGTTGAGTGGTCCCCTGCGTGCCGCCAGGGTTGAGTGGTCCCCTGGCCTATCACTGTCGAGTTTGAGCGATTCACCTGACGTCGGGCTTGAGAGGTCGCCCGACAACCTCCGTATATATATATATATATATGTGTGTGTGTGTGTGTTGTGTTCCGAACTCGCACTGTTTTACATTGAGTATGTATATAAACTGCTGAAAGGCATATGTTTATTTTCGTCCACTCACTCTAACGTTTTTATTTGCCTTTCCCCTGGGCTTTTCGGTTTCCGTGCCCAATTTGCAGTTCGGACTCTGGTGTCGCACGTCGTGGTCGGAAGCATAGTGCTCGAGCTACTTTGATTTCTTCTAGTAGGTTATTGTGCTACCTACTGTGGTATACGTATATGATTATGTATTAGAGGTCGCTCTGAGTTTTCTGTTGTATATGTTATATGATTTTACACCGGATTTCAGTAAAGTACAGAGATATTTATTGTTTTACTTTACTGTTGATATATTGAGAAATCCGGATGGGATTGGTGCCCACGGTTTGATTTTTGTGGCATAGGATGAAGTGTATTTTCCTCGTGCAGGTAATGGTAATTCCACGTTAGTAACGAAACTCTGCCAAAATTTCTACGGTTTTTGTTGGTTCGTGTTTTCGAAGGGGTTCGATTCCGGTTTAGGGAGCTAAATCGGGGTTGGGTCCTTTCATATTCGGACAAGCCAACAAGTCTTGAAAAATCTGACAATCTGCTATGTTCAATTTTGTACGAATCTAAAAATTTGCATGCGTTCTTGAGTTCCAAGCATGTTGTAACTTTTTTTTTGTTCTTGCAGGTCAAAGAGTCAATATGTATGAGGTCAAAGAGTCAATTTGCTGTAAAAATATTCATCATTGTTATTGTATAATGTGATTATAATTCTTTTAGTTTTAGTGTTAATTTCAATTTGGGACTGTGATATGTTCTATTTTGTGAGATTTATCTGACATGGTTGCAAGTCTTGGAAAATTATGAAAATTTACAGAGTTATGTATATATGTGTCTAGTATCATCTCGTAAAATTTTGTGAAATTCCTACCTAAGATTAATTCTGCATAAATTATGCAAGTAGCTGTGTTTAGTTTCTCTGATTTTGAGCATGTTGTTGTAAAAAGTTAAATGATAAGTCGTAGCTATATTTTTATCACTTGTTATTTAGTTTTTAAGTTGGATTTTGATTGAAATAGTTGATGTAATATCGTATTGAACTTTTGCTCTTAGTAAGAAATTTTCGGTTATGGTGACTAGAAGGGTTATGATTCGTGACGGGATTTGGATCTAAGAAAGAGAATATTCTCAAAATTAGTCTTACCTCTCGCGTTACATCTATCCCAACTGGCCATTTCCTGACTTGCCCAAACGAGTGGAACAGATTTCGAGCTATTACACAATTTAATCATCTAAGTCTTGATTTAAATTCTAGATGTATGTGATAATCATATATCTTTGACAAAAAGTCAATTGGGACATTATTAAACTGTATTTGTCTAGTTGATCATGTTTTAATAAATTTGTAACGAAAAATAAACCTACTTGTTGTAAATGCTATATCAACTACGTTTATGATTAATTAGTTAATTGATCACTAACTAATGTATCTTTGCATAGATCATGAATCCTAACAAGCTCGTAAAGAGAAGAAGAAGACCGAGCTAAAGGAGTTAAAGGAGATGGCACCAACATATACATGCAAGTGCACATGCAAAAAACACGTCAAGAATGTTGGAAGTCAAAAGCGAAGAAGGAGCAAAGCAACACGTCTAGGCTGTAAGACGTTAAAAAACAAGCGCTTGTTGGGAGGCAACCCAATGGAGGAGTCTACAAACAAGATTTGCTTTCTCTTCCCTTATTTTTTTTTTAATTTTCATAGCTGTTATTTTTCTTAGTTAGATTTTTCGTAAATCCTATTCTTCATGCTTGATTCTATGTTTTACTTTAGTACATTGAGGAAAATGTAGAGTTTAAGTGTGGGGGAGGGGTTTACAAATTATTTGAATCATAAACTGTAAAAACCGGGCAGACAATGAAACTTTCCGGCGGATGATGCCCTAAAAAAATTTTTTTTTGAGTCTTTGTGTTTAACTTAGTGTTTTAAAGAGTCTTTAGGATGCCCTTAACTAGTCAATGATGGAAAATTGAGCGAAACAAACAAAAATTACATGGCATTGTCAATGATCACTACTTGAGGATTTCTTGTGTTAATTGAGATATTTTGATTCTCATGACATGTAGGGATATGGTATGCATAAACATGGCATAGATTTCGCATGCTAGAATGAGTTTTAAGTCATACAAACCATAAAAGTGAGTTTTTAAGCCTACATTATTCTTTTGAGAGTGATTTTCATGCATAATGGTCTCAAAAATGTTTACATGCCTCATCAAATTGCTTGCCATAGATTTCAATGAACTAGAGAATACTAGAACTTACTCATGTAGATTTGCAAAGCTTTTAAGTTGATAAATGCTCTGATTTTGGATATGATTAAAGGCACTTAAGTTTTCCACCACTAAACCAAATAGCCATGTGCCTCATATGTGCGCACGAGATGCGACACCCCTAGATACCCCTTTTGAGCCTACATTGAGCCATTCTTTCATTGCCATATATATCTAAACACTTTAATCTAGTGTAGAATATTCATACCCTTGTTCTAAAGACTTGGTGAAGATTTTTGAAGCTAAGTACATGGAAATGGCGTGAAGATGATGATTTTGAAGGAAAAAATGTTTGTATGGGGATAGACTTGTTCAAATAGCTTAAATATGTGTGTAAATTGCTGAGAATAAAAAAATTAATTCGAGAGCTAAAAAAGAAAAAAGAAAAAGTGAAAAGAAACTTCAGAAGCTCTCTAGCAATGTGTTTTAGATGTTAAAGTTTGGATTAATGTCCCCCATATTTGTGGATTTGGAGTGTACCACAAATTGAAGGCCCAAAATTAAAGAAATATGGCATTTATCCTGTCCGTAAAGCTCAAGAAAATAATTTAGAATGAAGTTGGGGCCCAAAAAGGTGAAAATTGGCCCAATTTTGAAGTTTGACACATAAGAAAGGATGGAGCTCGAATTGCCTAAGTGTTGACTAAGTCTTTTGAACGTTTTTATCACCACATACCAAAATTTCGAATGCCTTAGCCTTAGCCTCATTACAACCTGTCTCAGACCTTATTGATCCTTATGATGAGTAGCCTTCGATTGGTTGAGTAAGTTGCATGAGTAAGCATATGGTTTAGGTTCATTTGTGCAAGTAATTCATTTTATTCATGAGGTTTTCGATTCAATTCATATACACTTTGAGTGAACCCTTTTCATGAGTGAAAATATGATGAGTGCATCAATGTGAGATTGATTTAAACTTGTTCGAAACATGCACTACTTTAACTTCACCATTGTTTTCTTCCAAGTCTTACTTGATTAGGGCATGATCATATATCTCTTAACTCTCGAAATTATTGAGCTTTAAACTCTTAATTCTTGTGATTCCATCGCCATATACTTAAAAAAAATTCCAGAGACATTTTTAAGGGCTTAGATGTGTTTTTGTTAATGCCTTTGAGATGAGTTGCTACTTGATGATAAGGTGTGATTTCTCTAATCTAACTTAGTTATTTTTGTTTGTTTTTGAGTCTTAAATTTCGTGGCTTTTAGTTCTTATTTTGTAGAGTCTTTGTTTTGTTTAGTATTTGCTAGGGACTAACAAAGTCTAAGTGTGGGGGAATTTGATCTATGCATTTTATGCTTGATTCTTAACGTCTTTCTCTTTACATTTAGCTTTGTTTAGAACTTAGTATCTTTGTATCTTACTTACTTTATGATTTATAGGACAAAATAAAGAGGAATGAATAAAGGAGGCAGAAATGAGCTCAAAACGCAATAAGGAGGAAGTTTCTAATTTTGGCGAAGAAATGGTCTGTGAAATGGTCTTCATATGGTTACTAAAATGTGTTTCTCAAATGGTGTCAAGAAATAGCAACCCATATCACAAATGAAAATGATGTCAAATGGTGCAAATGAAAATGAAGCATTGCTCCCGCTCGGGCCAGGAAAGAAGAAAAGTGGCAAATCAGGCAAGAAGAGATGGCCAAATCATATGTATCAATTATATCTCATATATGTCTTATATGAAGCACGAAATATATTCTAAGAATAAGGCAAGATTGGCCAAGATATTTGATACACGCTAAAACTAACTCCTAAATAAACACTTAGAAATCACTCGAAACGTGCATGCAATTAAAACCCTTGTTTGTAGATGTAGCATTGGTAAATAGGGTATCGTTCTTAACCGGGGATTGAGGGTGCATGCATGATTACGCTATGGTTTAGGGGGGTTTTATAAGTTGGTTTTTATAATCTAAGAAATTAAACAAATAATGGTCACCAAACATATTTAGAACCCTAAATTCTAACATGCTTCACTCATAGACAAGTAGAAATTAAAGAACATAAAATCCTAAACATGCTTACCAGACCGAAAATAAACACTAACTAATATATACAAGTGATCGACTCATTCTTTCAACCTTTACCGATTATATATGGACTCTCTAAGTGTCAACAATATGTATAACTCCAATCAAAATACACACACATGCTTATATTGAACAAGACAACAACCAAATCGAGCAAACTATCTAATCCAATTTTATCTTTATTATTAGTTCGTGAAACATGCTTAAAGGAGAACCAAATCGAGTACCTACTAAAAACAGTTTCAAGCATTGAGAACATATAAGCACACACAGGCATTCAAATCAAAGCTAAAAACACATGGAAGAAACTTAGAAGAATTTAGAAATAAAAAGCCTTTTATCAAAACTTGTTCTCAAAATACAAATATAAGAAATCTAATACAAAACTGAAACTGAAAACAAAGGGGCCATGTTACACTTTTTGTCCCTTGAAATCGCACCACAAACTCCAAGTGTAGAAGCTCCTTTGGTGATGATGGAGGTCAAGAAATCCCAGCCAAGTTGAGCAAAAGATCCTTGGGGTGGAGGAGAACGTTTGTGGGAGGCTGTTTGGTGGTGTTTCGTATTTTGGAGGATGGCTAAGTGTTTGGAGGTTGAGGACATGATTAGAGCAGAGCATAGGTGCCTAGAATGAGTGATGAATGAGAATGAGGCCGAGCTCCTCTATTTATATGTGAAGAATGAGAATCTTCCTCTCCAAACTAGGTTTTCCTAGTGTATCCCGGGTAAATCTGTCAGTATAACTTCAAACGCGTTTTCCTGGGGCTGTGGACCTTAGAAAATTATGTTCTTAGTCTGGTTGGAAAGAAGACTTCAAGAGCTTTCCAAAAAGGTATATGATCACTATATTCGGAGTAGATTTGCGGATTCGGTGATATCTTGAAGTTACAGGTTTGTATCTTGGATATTCTTTCCTTATTCAAAGCCAAATATCCTCTTTCTTAATTTTTCTCTTCTTGCTCTTCAAGGAATATATTCTGGCAAAAAAACCAAAAATTTGAGATATTTTGATCTTCAAATAAGGCAAAATTAAGATATACTTGATATTCTTGATATTTTCAGCCACATCATCTCTTGATCCGCCATATTTTGTTCTTTCCTGGTCCAAGTAGATGAAATGTCTTCATTCTTCATTTGGGAAACCATTTTTGCACACCATTTTGGAAACTTTTATGAAGACCATTTTAGAATCATTTTTGCACATTCCGGAACATTCCGCCACATCATTCCTAGTTAATTTAGGAAACTTCACTTTTCAGCTCCGCGACACTTCCGGGATCTCGAACCTTCTTACTTCCGTAATCAGAGTAAGAATCCTAGTCAAAGTAGGAAAAGACCATTTTCCCTAGTCGAATTAGGAAACCTCAATTTGCTGCATTTTTAGCTCATTTCCACCTCCTTTATTGATGTTCTTTATTGAAAACATAAAAACAACAAAATAAGTAAGAAAAAAGAATACTTACGTCAAAACAAAGCTAAATGTAAGGAGACAGACGTTAAGAATCAAACATAAAATGCGTAGATCAATATTCCTTGGAGAGAAAGAAGAACAAAATCAAGAAGGTGAATATCTCTCATGCAACAAGGAAAGAATATCCAAGCTGCAGACCTGTAACTTCAAGGGATCACCAAATATTCAAATCAACTCCGAATTTAATGATCAGATATGTTATTTAATATCCCTTGAAGTCTTCTTTCCAAAGTATCAAGAATCATAATTTTCTGATGTCTACAACTCCGGGAAAACACGTTTGAAGACAGGCTGTTAGATTTGCCCGGGTACACAAGGAAAGTCTTGTTTTGGTAGGAAAAAACCTAATCTTCTTCTATAAAAGCAAGGGCTTGGCTCATTCATCATCATCACTCATTCTATAGCCAACATTCTGCCAGAATACTCCTCTCCATTCCAAGTGCCAGAAATTATCCAAGTAGCCGTATCCTCCACAAGCCATACACAAAATCCTCCACCAAGCTCACTATAAGGAAAATTCCTTTAGGGACTCTCCATCTCCATAGAAGGCCGGTTGCACAACTATATAGGGCAAATTCCCGAGCAAAACTGTAACATGATCCCTCATACTTTCATTCTTGTTGAATATTTGGTTTATTGTTTTGGGATTAATGAGTATTTCGGTTTACATCTTTGAAGTATTATTTCGTAATCTGTTTTGTGTCTTAGAATTTATGTCGAGCATGTTAGACATAATGCATCAATTGAGGCTAAGGCAAATTCCTTGTCAAGTTGGTAGATGTGTCATAGGGCAAATTCCCGAAGCACTAAAGAAGATCATGCATGTTAACTCGGCTAAAAACTTAGATACTAATAGGTCGCATATAATATAACTTGGTTGTAAGAGTTAGGTAAAAAGAATGAGTCGATCGTTTGTATATATGTTAGTTTAGGTTTTATTTTCAGTTTAGAAAGCATGTTTACGATTCTATGTTCTTATTTGTTTTCCTTGTCCATGAGTTTAAACATGATAGAACTTAGGGTTTCTCTATGTGATTTCTCCCATGTTTTGTCTTTATATTCCGTAGATTAATAACCAAACTTGCAAACCCCTCATACCTTTTATTTTTTGTTCATAAACGATGTCATGCATTTAGTACCCTCAATCCCCCGTTAAGAACGATCCCTACTTATCAATGCTACATCTACAAAGAAGGGTTTTAAATTGCATACGTGTGAGATATGTGTTGAGTGTCTACTTTGTGTTAATATTTGATGCATGTTTTACGCGTTATCAATTTTTGAATGGGGACCTATTTCGGTGCATTTAATAGCCCTTAAATCTCAATACTCCCAAAACACTCAAAACAGTCTAAATAGAGAGATCAGGATGATATAGTGAGATTTCTTGGACCGAAACGAGTTTTGCTACACATAGAGTTTTATCAACATGTAATTGATCAAAATATATGTGGGGAACAATTTTGGTGCATTTAATTGCCCTGTAATCTCAATACTCTTCCAAAACACTCAAAACAGTCTAAATAGAGAGATCAGGATGATATATTGAGATTTCGTGGAACGAAACGGGTTTTGCTTTGCAAAGATTATTATCAACGTGTATTTGATCGAAATATATGTTGGGAACCATTTCGATGCATTTAATAGCCCTTAAATCTCAATACTCTCCCAAAACACTCTAAACTGTCTAAATAAAGAGATCGGGGTAATATAGTGTGATTTCGTAGACCGGAACTTGTTTTACTTCCCAAAAATGTTTATCAACATGTATTTGAACCAAACATATGTGGTGAAACCTTTGTGGTGCTTTTTATGTCCCTCTAATCTTAATACTCTTCAATAAAACTCAAAACAGTCTAAATAGAGAGATCGGGATGATATAGAGAGATCGGGATGAATCAAACCCCTTCTGAAAACACGAACCAACAAAAACCATTAAAAATTTCGGCAGAGTAACGTTACTAGCGTGGAATTACCATTCCCTGCACCCAGAAAATAACACTTCAACCTATGCCACAAAAGCCAAACCGTGGGCACCAATCCCATCCGGATTTCTCAATATCATATTATTAACAAAAAACAGTAAACATAACTGTAATATATAGTATATCCGGGAAAAACCGTATTGAACATGTATCAGAGCGACCTCTAGTGTAAATATATACAATATATACAACAATAGGCGAAACAAGAAACCTACTGGAAAACACAAGTAGCTCGAACTACTAGCCTCCAACCACGACGTGAAACACCAGAACTTGAACTGCAAACTGGGTACGGAAACCGAAAAGCCCAGGGCAAAGATATGAAAACCGTTAGAGTGAGTAGACGAAAATAAATGTCTTTCGCCGAATAATATATGTTATCAAAACATATGCGAGTCAAAATGCATAAAAATCATATGGTACACGAGGGAGACTCTAACTCCTCGCGCGTACAGAGCATGCAAGGAAAATCCCATGGGGTCGCTCGTAGACACATCCGTGCTAGAACAGTCCGAATCGCCGGATCCCAGACCCACATGTGATTCTAGCCAGAAAGGTCTCGGTTTTGGGGTACTGCCCCTCGCCGGTCAGGTCGGGGTACTGCCCCTCCTGGTAGGCATCCATCGGGGATCAGCCGAGATGCAAGTGTATCGATACAACAACATATACTGGGACTGTACTCTGTGTAAACCAAATCAAAAATAGTTCGATGCAAATGTTTAATGCAATAATTAAATGCACATACGTAATATATACTGGTATAGGCATAAACGTATAATACATGCTCATATAAATCATAATCTCGTATGCATGCTCATGCTCGTAAAACGTATGTAATGACTCGCGATCAACAGTGAAAAGAAGTTGTCTACTCACAGGTGAGCAAAACGCGCACTCGCGCTAATCTCGTGGCCCGGCGGAAGATCCCTTGCCCGATGTACGATCTCGATCCCCTGAATAGTCATAAAATATATCTGATCAAAATCATACTCACAACACAGTACTTCACCACGGAAACAAACCATTCCCGGAAACATAAAATACTGTACAAAATAATCAACTGAATTCCCGAAATCTCTACTCGAAATCCTCGACTGAAAATCCGATACTCAAATCAACTCGAAAACCTCAAGGCGATGATCGGGGCGCGATTACGAGAAAAACGACATTAAAAACACCAAAATCCAAAAAGTCAACGGGTCGCCGGAGCTCCGGCGTTGACCGCCGTTCCCGGCGGCGGCACGCCGTCAACCAGAGAGTTTTCCCGGCGACCGAGCTGCCACAATAATCTACTCAACCAAGCGAACAACTTTAATGAAGGAACCACCACCATCCAACCACCACCGTGGCCGGAAATCAGCTCGAAAGCCACGGTGGTTCAAACCGGCCGGAAAACTTTCCGAGCCGATTCCGGCGCCGTTGCGCCACCTCGTCCCTCCAAACCAAAGGGGAAATGATCACCATCCAAAACCCAACAAAACCGACCAAGGATCCACCCCGAAAAGTCACCGGAGCACCTCCCTCCGTCGAGGCCGATTCCGGCCAAAATTTCCCAAATTTCAAATCTAAATATCTCCCTCAAATCTCAACCAAATCAAGTAATTCCAAGTTCTAAACTGTTTAGAATCACGAGGAGAACATTTTACCTTCATGGTCGTGGCCTGAAATGGCCGGAATCAGCCGGTCCGGCGACGGAAGCCAAACGGTCCAATTTCTCCCCTCCGGTCAACGAAAGTCAACGGTCAACGTACGGTCAACGACAGTTAAACTTCCCAAACAGTGTTTTCGACAATTTTTTTTTTTGACTATTTTCGATATTTATACTCGCGCCTCGGCACGATCAATGGCTCAAAACGGATAACCATTACGATTCGGATAAACACGATACGAACCGATAAACTCGTCGATAAACCGAAACTTCAAATAATCGTATCATATTCCTCGGTTATCGGAAAAATCATCCGGAACCGCCCATGAGCTCGAAATCACGTGTACTACAACTCTTGAGAAGAGACTTAACTCAAATTCTCGGCTGAAAATTAAGTCGAGAACTAAACTTTCAAATCACACACTTTAACGATAAACCGCGATTACGCGCTAACTCGTGAATCAAACCGATTACACTACTGATTCTGGTTCGGGTCGTCACAAATCAACCCCCTTAAAAAAATTTCGACCTCAAAATTTACGTACATGTCAAGTGAACAGATAAGGATACTGCTCCCACATATGCTGCTCAGTCTCCCAGGTGGCCTCCTCAACCGAGTGATTATGCCACAAGACTTTCACTAGCGGGATCACACGGTGCCTCAACTCCTGCTCACGACGATCAATAATCTGTACTGGCTCCTCCACGTACGTCAAATCCTCTCGGATCGGTGACTGTTGTGGGGCTAACACATGCGATGGATCTGAGATGTACTTCCGCAACATCGAAACGTGGAATACATCATGAACACGAGCCATCTCAGCTGGCAACTCAAGCCTGTAAGCAACAACTCCAACCCTCTCGGTAATCTCGTACGGACCAATGTATCGTGGTCAAAGCTTGCCACGCTTCCCGAAACGCACAACTCCCCTCCACAGAGATAGTTTCAGGAATACCCAATCACCCACATCAAACTCGAGGCTCTTCCTCCTCACATCTGCATAACTCTTCTGCCGATCCTGGGCAATCTTCAATCTGTCTCGGATAATCTGGACGTCTTCCATAGTGCTCTTCACCAAATCAGGCCAATAAGCCATCGCTCTCCCACCTCACTCCAGCACAACGGAGTGCGACACTGCCTCCCGTATAGGGCCTCGTACGGTGCCATCTCGATACTGGCCTGATAGCTGTTGTTGTAGGCGAACTCTATTAAATGTAATTGCTGGTCCCAATTCCCGCGGAACTGCAACACACAAGACCGCAACATATCCTTAAGTGTCTGTATAGTCCGCTCAGACTGCCCGTCAGTCTGAGAATGAAAAGCTGTACTAAAACGCAACCTCGTGCCCAAGGCTCGCTGCAAAGCCTGCCAAAACTCAGAGGTAAATTGACTGTCTCGGTCAGAAACAATAGACACAGGCACACCGTGTAGTCGAACATCTCTGACAAATACAGCTTGGCCAATCTGCCCACTGATATCTTCCCCAGAAGTGCGAGGAAATGAGCGGTTTTCGCCAGTCGATCCATAATAACCCAAATACCAGTGTTGCGAGCTGAAGTACGCGGCAACTGATAAACGAAATCCATGGTAATGTGCTCCCACTGCCAAACTGAAATCTCTAGTGGCTGTAACTTCCCTGCAGGTTTCTGCCTCTCCGTTTTAACCTGCTGACAAATCAAACATCGGCTCACGTACGCTGAAATCTCCCGCTTCATGTTGCGCAACCAGTAATACGCTCGAAGTGTACGAAACATCTTCGTACCTCCGGGATGCATCGCATACGCCGAACAATGAGCCTCATCCAGAATCTCTTTCTTCAGGCTCTCATCTCTGGGCACACACAACCTGCCTCTAAACAACAACGTACCATCGTTGCTCAATCGGAACACTGTAGGCATACCATTCCGTATCATGGTCTTCTTGCCCAACAGGTAGAAATCTGAATCTTGAGCCTCCCGCACCTGATCAACCAATACGAGCCGAACCTGAAAGCTAGCCAACAAAGCTCCCTCATCATCCCACTAAAACTCGGCACCCGTAGCTCGAAGTTCAGCTAACATAGACACTCTAGCCACACACACATGGAACAATGAAGCTCCGGATTTCCGGCTAAGTGCATCAGCCACAACATTGGCCTTCTCTGGATGGTACTCGAAAGTGCAATCATAATCGCTGATCAACTCCATCCACCGGCGTTGCCACATGTTCAAGTCTGGCTGCGTCCGCAAGTAAGTGAGAATCTTGTGGTCGGTGAAGATCTTACACTGGGCTCCGTACAGGTAATGTCTCCAACTCTTCAACGCTAGCACAATAGCGGCCAACTCTAAATCATGGGTCGGATAGTTGACTTCGTGTGGTTTCAACTGTCTGGATCCATAGGCTACAACTTTGCCATGCTGCATCAGCACATAACCTAGTCCCAACTTCGACGCATCACTATAAACCACAAACTCACCGCTGTCGTGTGGCAATGTCAGAACCGATGCAGTAGTCAACTTCTCCTTCAGGAGCAAATAACTCTCCTCACATGCATCAGACCACTCAAACTTGACGCCCTTTTTTGTTAACCTGGTCAATGGAGTAGCAATCCATGAAAAATCCTGTACAAACCGTCGGTAGTAGCCTGCTAAGCCCAAGAAACTCCGGATCTCTGGTACAGTGGTAGGTCTACTCCAATTCAGCACGGCCTCGATCTTGTCAGGATCAACACTAACTCCCTCAGCCGATATCACATGGCCTAGAAACTTCACACTGTCCAGCCAAAACTCGCACTTGCTGAACTTCGCAAACAACTGATGGTCCCGCAAAGTCCGCAACACCGCTCGCAAATGCTTTTTATGCTGGCCCACACTCCTGGAATAGATCAAAATATCATCGATAAACACAATCACGAACTTGTCCAGAAACCATCTGAACACCCGATTCATCAAGTCCATGAAAGCAGTGGGGGCGTTGGTCAATCCAAACGGCATAACCAAAAACTCATAATGCCCATACCGCGACCTGAAAGCTGTCATGGCCACATCAGAGTCTCGGATCCTCAACTGGTGATATCCGGATCGAAGATCAATCTTCGAAAAGACTGATGCTCCCTTGAGCTGATCGAACAAATCATCAATCTGCGGCAATGGATACTTGTTCTTCACCGTAACCTGATTCAGTTTCCGGTAATCAATGCATAACCGCATAGATCCATCCTTCTTCCGCACAAACAAAACCGGGGCACCCCATGGTGAAACACTGGGTCGAATAAAACCCTTCTCCAGCAACTCCTGGAGATGAACCTGCAACTCTTTCAACTCCGCTGGCGCCATACGATACGGTGTCTGTGAAATCGGTCCTGTACTCGGTAACAGCTCAATAGTGAAGTCAATCTCCCGCACAGGAGGTATACCAGGTAACTCCTCCGGAAACACATCCGGAAACTCAGAAACAACCTCAATACCACCAAGGTCCGGCACAGCAGCCGTAGTGTCTACCACATGAGCTAAGTAAGCAACACATCCCTTCTTCATTAACTGATCCGCCCTCATCGCGGAAATCAAACACGGTAGTGAAGTGTTCTTCTCGCCGCGAAACAATAACTCGGGAAAGCCTGGTCGTCGAAATGCGACCTCCTTCTTGTGACAATCAAACATGGCCCAATGCGTCTCCAAGAAGTTCATACCCAAGATCAGATCAAAATCGACAATATCAAGCAACAACAGGTCTGCGGCTAATCCATGGCCTCCAATAAAAATCTCATAGTCTTTGTACACCTATCCAATACTCACAATCTCACCTGACGGATACAACACTCTCCACAACCCCGGAAGTGGAGATGCAGGTACCGTAGCTAATGATGATAGTCTATATGACATGAATGAATGCGTGGCACATGGATCTAATAATGTAAGTACTGGAATACCAAATACATGCAAAGTACCGATAACGACCTCTAGTGAAGCCCTGCCCTCTCGCAAAGTCATGGCATGAACCTTCGCCTGTCCGGCTGGTCGTCCACGCTGAGCCTGTCCCTGCTGTCTGCCCTGGCCTGCATACTGTACTGGTCGAGCTCCCGAAGTGGCACCTCGCTCTCCTCCAGAACTCTGGGCTGCCTGGCCACCAACACCAAACAACTGAGGACACTCCCTCGAAAAGTGACCCACCTGGCCACAACGATAACAGTTGAGGGTACCTCGCTGACATGGACCAACATGATACCTATTGCACAAATTGCACAATGGGTACTCCCTCGGTACAGGAAACGTGCCACTGGTACGCCGAGGATAACTAGAGCCGCTAGAACCCCCACTAGCCTGTGGTCACTGCGATCGATCTCCCCTCCATCTCGATCTCTGTCTCGATGCACCAGCTGCTGATCTATATGGTCCACTACCCTATGATGAAGCCGAACCGGAAGTATCATAACTCTGTCTCTTTGAAGGCCCCTGACTCGGTCCACCCTCCTCCTACCGTCTAGGCTGGTACCTCAGCTGCCTCTCCTTCTAGATATCCTCACCTCGGAGTGCTGCACTGACAAACTCATCAAAGTTGTTCCGAGGCATCGTAGTCAGAGTCCCCTTGATGTTCACATTCAAACCCAGCTCAAACCTGCGGCACTTGGCTTCCTCAGTAGCCACCATGTCACGCGCAAAACGAGATAAGCGGGTAAACCTGTCTCGATACTCAAGCACAGACATACTGCCCTGTCTCAAGTTCGTGAACTCCTCATACTTGCGCTGCTGGGTAGCTTGGTTGAAATACCTCCGCATAAACAAATCTCGGAACAAAGTCCACGGAGTATCAACTGGAACTCTGTCGGTGCTAACCCACCAAAAATATGCATCAGACTCAAGAAATCAAACTGCTGCCACTGTCATCTGCTCAGGGGTAAAACGCAGACGCTCACATACATGTTCAACCTGAACCAACCATGCCTCACATATCTCTGGATCAGCTGAACCCACAAACACAGTCGCACCAGCAGTACGAGCTTTGACCACAGGGTCAAAACGCTCCTCCAAACGCAGAACTCGCATCAGCAAGTCGTGCGTCTGGCGATCCATATCTGGATCCTCTTCCCGATCAACACGGGGACCACGTCGAGGAGGCATCCTACAGATACAAGACAAGCATTAGGTACAAGCAGAAGGAACGTAATCATGAGACCTCAGATATTTGAGAGCACACAACACCTGAAGTATTAATGAGTACCGCTGGCCAGTCGGGTCATCACTCCAGACATGCTGTACAAACTCAAATACCCTAAGCGTCATAACTACAAGAGTCTACAGAATCTGACAACCTAATGCTCTGATACCAAGCTGAAAGGACCCAACCCCGATTTAGTTTCCTAAACCGGAATCAAACCCCTTCTGAAAACACGAACTAACAAAAACCATTAAAAATTTCGGCAGAGTAACGTTACTAGCGTGGAATTACCATTACCTGCACCCAGAAAATAACACTTCACCTATGCCACAAAAGCCAAACCGTGGGCACCAATCCCATCCGGATTTCTCAATATCATATCATTAACAAAAAAAAGTAAACATAACTGTAATATATAGTATATCCAGGAAAAACCATATTGAACATGTATCAGGATGTATCAGAGCGACCTCAAGTGTAAATATATACAATATATACAACAATAGGCGAAACAAGAAACCTACTGGAAAACGCAGGTAGCTCGAACTACTAGCCTCCAACTACGACGTGAAACACCAGAACCTGAACTGCAAACTGGGCACGGAAATCGAAAAGCTCAGGGGAAAGACATGAAAACCATTGGAGTGAGTGGACGAAAATAAATGTCTTTCACCGAATAATATATGTTATAAAAATATATGCGAATCAAAATGCATAAAAATCATATGGTACATGAGGGAGACTCTAACTCCTCACGCGTACAGAGCATGCAAGGAAAATCCCAAGGGGTCGCTCGTAGACACATCTGTGCTAGTACAGTCCGAATCACGGGATCCCAGACCCACATGTGATTCTAGCCAGAAAGGTCTCAGTTTTGGGGTACTGCCCCTCGCCGGCCAGGTCGGGGTACTGCCCCTCCTGGTAGGCATCCATCGGGGATCAGCCGAGATTCAAGTGTATCGATACAACAACATATACTGAGACTGTACTGTTTGTAAACCAAATCATAAATAGTTCGATGCAAATGTTTAATGCAATAAATAAATGCACATACGTAATATATACTGGTATAGGCATAAACGTATTACACATGATCATAATCTCGTATGCATGCTCATGCTCGTAAAACGTATGTAATGACTCGCGATCAACAGTGAAAAGAAGTTGTCCACTCACAGGTGAGCAAAACGCGCACTCGTGCTAATCTCGTGGCCCGGCGGAAGATCCCTTACCCGAAGTACGATCTCGATCCTCTGAATAGTCATAAAATATATTTGATCAAAATCATACTCACAACACTGTACTTCACCACGGAAAACAACCGTTCCGGGAAACATAAAATACTGTACAAAATAATCAACTGAATTCCCGAAATCTCTACTCGAAATCCTCGACTGAAAATCCGATACTCAAATCAACTCGAAAACCTCAAGGCGACGATCGGGGCACGATTATGAGAAAAACGACATTAAAAACACCAAAATCCAAAAAGCCAACGGGTCGCCGGAGCTCCGGCGTTGACCGCCGCTGCCGGCGGCGGTACGCCGTCAACCGGAGAGTTTTCCCGGCGACCGAGCTGCCACAATAATCTACTCAACCAGGCGAACAACTTTAATGAAGGAACCACCACCATCCAACCACCACCGTGGCCGGAAATCAGCTCGAAAGTCACGGTGGTTCAAACCGGCGGGAAACCTTTCCGAGCCGATTTCGGCGCCGTCGCGTCACCTCGTCCCTCCAAACCAAAGGGGAAATGATCACCATCCAAAACCCAACAAATCCCACCAAGGATCCACCCCGGAAAGTCACCGGAGCACCTCCCTCCGTCGAGGCTAATTCCGGCCAAAATTTCCCAAATTTCAAATCCAAATATCTCCCTCAAATCTCAACCAAATCAAGTAATTCGAAGTTCTAACCTGTTTAGAATCACGAGGAGAACATTTTACCTTCAAGGGTCGTGGCCTGAAATGGCCGGAATTAGCCGGTCCGGCGATGGAAGCCAAACGGTCCAATTTCTCCCCTCCGGTCAACAAAGTCAACGGTCAACGTACGGTCAACGACGGTCAAACTTCCCAAACAGTGTTTTCGACAATTTTTTCGACTATTTCCGATATTTATACTCGCGCCACGGGACGATCAATGGTTCAAAACGGATAACCATTACGATTCGGATAAACACGATACGAACGGATAAACTCGTCGATAAACCGAAACTTCAAATAATCATATTATATTCCTCGGTTATCGGAAAAATCATCCGGAACCGCCCATGAGCTCGAAATCACGGGTACTACAACTCTTGAGAAGAGACTCAACTCAAATTCTCGGCCGAAAATTAAGTCGCGAACTAAACCGGCAAATCACACACTTAACGTTAAATCGCGATTACGCGCTAACACGTGAATCAAACCGATTACACTACTGATTCTGGTTCGGGTCGTCACAAAAAACGCATAAGCAATTAAAACCCTTGTTTGTTGATGTAGCATTGGTTAATAGGGTATCGTTCTTAACCGGGGATTGAGGGTGTATGCGTGACTACGCTAGGTTTAAAATGGGGGGATTTAAAAGGTTGTTTTTTTACTAATTCCTACGAAATTAAAGACAGGAAATGGTTAGTAAACACATAGAGAAATCCTAGGTTCTAACATGCTTCACTCATAGACAAGTAGAAAACAAACAAGAACAAAGAACCCTAAACATGCTTACTAGACCAAAAATAAACACTAAACTACTATATACAAGTGATCAACTCTTTCCTTCATCCTTTGCCATTTCATACCTAGACTCCCTAAGTGTCAACGAAATTCCTAACTCTAATCAAAACACATACACATGCTTATAACTGAACAAGACAGCAACAAAATCATCTAGTTAACTTCGTAGTCTAATTTTATCTTTGTTATTAGTTCGTGAAACATGCTTAAAGAAGAACCAAATAGAGTATCTACTAAAAACAGTTTCAAGCATTAAGAACATATAAGCACACACATGCATTCGAATCAAAGCTAAAAACACATGGAAGAAACTTAGAAGAATTTAGAAATATAAAGCCTTTTATCAAAACTCGTTCTCAAAATACAAACAAAGGAAATCCAAACAAAAACCAAAACATAATACAAAGGGGTCATGTTACACTTTTAGACTCGTGAAATCGCACCGCAAATCCTCAAGTATAGCTACTCCTTTGTTGGTGACGAGCCCAAGAATTTCCAGCCAAATCGAGCAAAGTCCTTCTTGAGGTGGAGGAGAGTGTTGGTGGGAGGCAGTTTGGTGGTGTTTCGTGTTTTAGAGGATGGCCGAGTGTTTGGAGTTTGAAGAGATGATCTTTGGCAAGCTTAGGCGTCTAGAATGAGTGATGCTTGAGAATGAGGCCGAGCTCTTGTATTTATAGGTGAAGAATTCCAACTTTCCTCTCCAAACTAGCGATTCCTAGTGTACCCGGGTAAATCTGCCAGCCTATCTTGAAACGTCTTTTCCGGGAGTTCTAGAGCTCAAAAAATTGTGATTTTGGATTCGTTGGAAAGATCAGTTCGAGGGTTTGAAGAAGACATATATGATAACTATATTTGGAGTTGAATTTCAGATTCTGTGATCCGTTGAAGATTGATGAGCTAGCAAGCATATCTTCCTCTTCCTACTAGGAGTAGGGAAATCTTGATCTTTCCATATCTTGTATTTCTTGAGTTCCAATTCATTTTGACCAAACCTACCATATATTGTAGGATATTTTGATCTTTAAATAAGGCACTTTTGAGATATACTTAATACTTTTGATCCTCCATCTATTCGGTAATATCTCCATACTTGATTTTGCCCAAAATGCTTGCTGATTTTCGATCCACCATTTGAAATGTCTTCATTTTGCCTTGCGTCATTTTAGTAACTTGAGAAGACCATTTTGGATCCATATTTTGCTACATCATTCCTAGTTGATTTAGGAAACTTCTCCACTTAGCTCATTTTATGCTCCTAATCACCTCCTTAATTTATTGTACTTCTTTATTATAAACCTAAAAACAATAAAGTAAGTAAGAACTGAGAATACTAAGGTCAAAACAAAGTAAAATGTAGAGAGATATGCGTTAAGAATCTAGCATAAAATGCGTTGATCATTAATAGCCCTGAAATATCAATACACCAAAGCACTCAAATCTTGGTTGTTTTTAGCTCCCACAAATCTTAATACACTCCCAACACACTCAAAAAAGTCTAAAGAGAGATATCCAGATGATATAGTGAGATTTCTTATTTTCACTTGCATAATTTATTATCATGTTAAAGGATAGTCTTTGATTTAATTTGAGTACTAGCATTTAGTTATCAAGTTTCGCTCTTCGGATAGGGAGGTGCCTCTTTTGTTTGTCTATCTCCTTAACCCTTCATGAAGTGTGGATTTCATCACCACACGCCATAACCTAAGTGAAGTTATGGGCATGAGGTTGTGGGCGGAGTTTACAAACATTTGAGATTATGAACTATCTTGTGATTTCGAGTAATAGTTGGTCATGATGTTGATACGCGCAAAACATGCATTTAATGTTAACACAAAGTAGACACTAAAAACATTGTCCACACGTAGTGCAATTTAAAACCCTTATTTTGTCCTTATAATATTGGCGAGTAGGGATCGTTCTATCCGGGGAATTAAAGGGCGCATGCATGGTTTCGTTAAAGCAGAAATCTAAAGGTTTGGGGGGGATTGGAAATTGGTTAATTAATCTATGAAATTAAAGTACAAAAACATGCAAACACAACAAGAACTCCTAGACTTCTAACATGTTTTACTCATAGACAAGTTTAACAATCAAGAACCCTTAAAGTCTAATTATGCTTACTAAAAATAAGAAGTTACACTACTAATTACAAGTGATCATCTCATCTTATTAACCTTACTCTTTTTCATGCCTAAATACTCTAAGTAAGCTGCGAAATTTATAACTTCCAACTAAATATACATGCTTGAAATTTGAGTAGGAATGCAACTTAGCGTCTAAACACCCTAAACAAAGTACGATCATCGAAACATGCGAAAGAGAGGGACTTAGCGTATTATCTAACACATGCTTTCGAAGCTTTAAGATTGTATCAAACATGCATAAAAGGCTTGAAATTATAAACACATGCAATTTACGAAAAGACTTAAGAACATATAACTCAAATCCAAACTTGTTCTTCATTAAATACATCAAAGTGATCCAATACAAAGCAAAAGACAAGAGATTGAAGATCATGGTTACACTTTTTGTCTTGAATGCTTGATGACTTCTTGAAGGTGGTTCTCATTCACAAGGGACTTAGCGTATTGTGTATGATCCGATGGCTTCGGAGGCTGGAATGCTTCGGCTTGGAGAGGATCCTTGAAGTGTTTATGGAGGAGAGGTATTTGTGTAGAGGTTTGGCTTGTAAAATGGGAGATGATCTGTTTTATGGCTGGCCTCCCTCTTATATATAGGCAAAGGAATTGCTCACTCTCTCTTCCACCTTGCCTCTTTCATTAAATGCTAGTAATAATCACTAGGCAGGTCATTCCCCTAGTCATCACTTGTGATCATCACAAACAAGAGTCATCAAGCCTTGTCACACCTTTAGTCACCATTGTGATGATCAAAAGCAAGAGTCACCAAGCCTTGTCACCCTTTGTGATGATCACAAAGCAAGAGTCACCAAGCCTAGTCACAAAGCTTGACAACTTTGACTTTTCCTCTTCCCCAAGTTGCTTCCATGCCAAAATTAATGGGCTTGGGCTGGTTTTTGGGCCGAAACAAACTTTGAGAAATGGGCCCAAAAAATGCTTTTTGGGCCGGCCCATTCCCGGTGGTCCAAAATCGCAAAAATCGCAAAATCGCCGAAATTCCTCCGAATTGCGCCGTTATTCATCTCCACCGTAAATAACCTCAAAATAACAAACTAAATAAGAAAAACATAAAAACTAAGATTATAACATAGCTAAACGTAAAGGGAAATGCATTAAGAATCGAGCATAAAATGCGTATATCAAATTCCCCCACACTTAGACTTTGCTAGTCCCTTAGCAAACACTAAGTTAAACTAAGACTCTCTACGAATTTAAAACAAAAGAAAGAACACAACTAAGCCCTTAGCTAAAATTTGTCTCAGAATTTTAAGTGTATGGCGATGGCTCACATGATTTTCAACTTTGTATGCTTAACGAATTCAAGAGATAATTGCGATATAATTATGTAATGAACAAGTAAGACATAGAGAAAACAATGGTTATGTTATAGCTGTGCATGCTTTGAATAAAGGTTTAATCAGCTCACAAGGATGCACTCAACATATTTTTCACTCATGAAAAGGGTTCACTTAAAGTGTATATGAATTTAAACAAAAGCCCTCATGAATGGAGTTAATTACTTGCACAAATGAACCAAAACCATAAGCTTACTCATGCAACTTACTCTACTAATTGAAAGCTACTCATTTTAAGGATCATAAAGGACTTTTAGTGAGGTTGTAATGGGGTTAAGGCTAAGGCATTGGAAATTTAGATATGTGGTGATAAAAACGTTCCAACGACTTAGTCTAGCACCAAATTCGTCCTCCATCTCCACTCAAATGTTACCATGTATACTTCAATCTAAACTACCCTTTTGAGCTTTTCGGACAGGACAAAGGCCATATTTGTTCTATTTTTGGGCCTTCAATTTGTCGTAATCTCCAAATCCGCAAATAAGGGGGACATTAATCCAAAGGGTTTATATTTAGAACACAACACATTGCCATGAGAGATATATAATTTTTTTCTTTTCATTCTCTCAAATATATATATATTTTTTCTTTTCTTTTTGGCAATCTAATACTTTTTTAGTTATTTGGACAAGTCTTTCCCCTTACTCACATTAACTCTTTCAATCTTTCTTACCAAACCATCATATTATGTGCTAGTTTCGAAAAATTCTCACCACGTTTCCGGAACAAAGGTAAGGATATTCTATACTAGGGTAAGTGTTTAGGTAAATATGGTGATGAAAGAAAAGCTTAACGTGGGCTCAATTGGTTTATCTAGGGGTGTCGCAACTTATGCGTACAAATGGGATACATGGATATTTGGCAACGTGGTGGAAAATCCTAAATGCCTTTAATCATTTCCAAAATCAAAGTATGTATCCACTTAAAAGCTTTGCAAATTGACATGAGTAAGTTCTAGCATTCTCTAGTTCATTAAAATCTATGGCAAGCAAGCAAATGAGGCATATATAAGCTAGTAGCTACGAAATGGATGTATATTCAATCAAATAAAGAACAGATAGCTCAAAAGCTCACATAGGGTTCATATGATTAAAAAATTATTCAAGCATGCGATTTCTGTACCATGTTTTGCAATTCATATCTACTACATGTTAAAAACATATAGAATATCTCAATTAGCACAAGAATTCGATGCATGTGATTCATACGCCATATGTGTTCGTATTGGTCCAATTTCATCATTGACTAGTTAAGGGCATCCTAAAGACTCTGAAAAACACTAATTTAGACACAATTAAATTGTAAACCCTTCCCCCACACTAATTTCATCATCGATGTTGAATTTCTTCACGGCCCACCATGCCTTGTGCTCCAATTCAACCGGAAGATGGCACGTCTTCCCATAAATTAATCGGAAAGGTGACATACCAATGGGGGTCTTGTAGGCAGTCCTGTAAGCCCACAATGCATCGTCTAAGCATTGACTCCAATCTTTCCGGTTTGGACGGACGGTTCGCTCCAAAATCTTCTTGATCTCACGGTTGGAAACTTCAGCCATTCCATTTGTTTGAGGGTGGTATGGTGTGGAAACCTTGTATTTTACGCCATACTTCCTCATCAATGCTTCCACCGTGCGGTTGCAAAAGTGACTTTCTCCATCGCTAATTAGAACGCGTGGCATTCCAAATCTACTGAAAATGTTAGTTCGTAGGAAATCTGCAACAACTCGCGAATCATTAGTATGGGTGGCCTTTGCCTCCACCCATTTAGAAACATAATCTACTGCGAGTAAGATATAAGTAAAACCATTAGAGGGAGGAAATGGTCCCATAAAATCAATACCCCACACTTCAAAAATTTTGACATTAAATATGTAGTGTTGTGGCATTTCATCTCTAGGCCCTAAATTACCGAATCTCTGGCACTTATCACATGCAGCACAATATGCATGAGCATCGCGAAATAAACTAGGCCAAAAGAAACCGCAATCTAAAATCGTAAGGGCTGTCCTCCTTGAACCAAAATGTCCCCCACATGCTTCATTGTGACAAAAGTCTAGAATAGGCTTAAATTCACTATCCGGGATACATCTCCTAATTACTAAATCGGAGCATTGTTTCCATAAATAAGGCTCATCCCAGATAAAGGTTCTAGCATTATGCTTAAGTTTGTCACGTTGAAATTTATGCATGGTAGACGGAAACTCAACGGTAACTAAGTAATTTACGATATCTGCATACCATGGTGTTTCCGAAACAGTTACCTCAATTCCGAAGAGTTTTTCATCCGGAAAAGTTTCCTCAATTTCGACAGCCTCATTCTCACCGATCAAGCGTGATAGGTGGTCAGCGACGACGTTTTCTACTCCCTTCTTGTCCTTGATTTCGATGTTGAATTCTTGGAGTAGAAGTATCCATCTTATAAGCCGTGGTTTTGCGTCCTTTTTCAGCATTAGGTACCTCAAAGCTGCATGATCAGTATACACAGTTACTTTAGTTTGAAGTAAATAAGACCGAAATTTATCTAAAGCAAAAACACTGCAAGAAACTCCTTCTCGGTTGTAGTATAATTTCTTTGAGCTTCATCAAGCGTCCGAGAGGCGTAATAAATTACGTAGGGTTTCTTGTCCTTCCGCTGACCCAAAACGGCTCCTACGGCATAATCCGAGGCGTCGCACATGAGTTCAAATGGCAGAGACCAATCAGGGCTGCCTAAAATAGGAGCGCTCGTGAGAAGTTCCTTCAACTTGTTGAAGGCAGCGTTGCATTCTTCATCAAATACGAATGGGGTCTCCTTTTGCAGTAATTTACACAACGGGCGCGAGATGTGGGAAAAGTCCTTGATAAACCTACGATAAAATCCTGCGTGTCCAAGAAAAGAACGAATCTCTCTAACCGAAGTTGGAGAGGGTAAGTGACGCACAAGATCTACTTTAGATTTATCAACTTCTAACCCTTTTTCAGAAATAATATGACCTAACACGATCCCTTGCGTAACCATGAAATGGCACTTCTCCCAATTAAGCACCAAGTTCGTTTCAACGCATCTTTGTAAAATAGTTTCTAAATTGTTTAAGCATGCATCGAAATCACTCCCAAATACACTAAAGTCGTCCATGAATACTTCAATAATTTTTTCAATGTACTCGGAGAAAATTGAGAGCATGCAACGTTGAAATGTACCTGGTGCATTACACAGTCCAAATGGCATTCGGCGGTATGCAAACGTTCCGAAAGGGCATGTGAACGTTGTCTTTTCTTGATCTTCCTCCGCAATGCTAATTTGGTTGTAGCCGGAGTATCCGTCGAGAAAACAATAAAATGCATGGCCGGCTAATCTTTCCAGCATTTGGTCGATGAATGGTAATGGAAAATGATCCTTGCGGGTTGCGGCGTTGAGCCTCCGGTAATCAATGCACACTCGGTGTCCGGTGATCGTCCTTTGTGGCACAAGTTCATTTTCCAGATTCTCGACGACGGTGATTCCTGATTTCTTGGGTACTACCTGCACAGGGGAAACCCAACGGCTATCAGAAATAGGGTAAATAACTCCACAGTCCATGAGTTTAATTACCTCCTTTTTTACCACCTCCATCATCGGAGGGTGGAGCCGACGTTGTGCTTCCCGCGTAGGCTTGGTGCCTTCTTCAAGGAAAATCCTATGCACACAGGTTGCTGGATTTATTCCCTTGATGTCCGCAAGCGTCCAGCCTATTGCAGTTTTGTACCTCTTGAGCACACTCACGAGCTTCTCCTCCTGCTCCTCTTTTAGCGCGGACGAAATAATGACCGGTAAAGTTTCATTCTCGCCTAAGTACGCATACTTCAGATGGTCCGGTAGTAGCTTTAGTTCTAAAACTGGAGCTTCTACAATGGAAGGAACAATTTTATTAGTACCAAAAGTAATTGGTAAAGGGGGAGAAAAGCTTACTTTTCGTGGTGCGGCATTTAGGGCCATGGCCATATCTTGAATTCGAGGCGTCGCACATAGCAAGGCCTCGAAAAGGGCGTCTTCCCCGAGTTGGATGGCCATGTCGAGTTCATCTTCATTGATGGTGTCGAGGTGGCCTTGTGCTAAGGTATCCACGGGATCGTATGTCGAAATGGCAGCTACGCTCGACATTGGAAACTTCATCCCGTCCAGGATGTTGAACTCGATTCTTTCTCCATCAATCTCCATGGAGAAAGTGCCTTGAAATACATCGATCTTCGTTCTCGCAGTCCTCATGAAAGGTCGCCCAAGCAGTAGCGGCGTGGTGTTCAGTGGACTCTCTTCCATGTCAACTATATAGAAATCGGCTGGGAATATTAAGTTGTTGACTTGCACGAGCACGTCTTCTACGTATCCCCTCGGATACTTGTGTGTGCGATCGTCTAATTGGATGACAACACCATCTTGCTTGAGATCTCCAAGCTCCATCGATTCGTAAAGATAGTAAGGCATGACGTTGATGGAGGCTCCGAGATCAAGCATCACGTCTTCGAAGTGGTTGTCACCGATTACGCAGGGAACTGCAAAACTCCCTGGGTCCTTCAGTTTTGGGGGTAGCCGACGCTGCAAAACCGCCGAAACGGTTGCGTTCACCTTCACAACCTCCTTCTCTCGAGTTTGCCTCCTCTGTGTGCATAATTCTTTGAGAAACTTCGCGTATATTGGCACTTGTTTTATGCACTCGATCAAGGGCAAATTCACTTGCACCTTTCGGAAGATGTCCAAGATATCTTCATATTGGGCATCCTTCTTCTTTGATTTTAATAATCTGCTTGGGAAAGGTGCAACAGCAAACGGAGAATTAGTAATAACCGTATTAGAAGGAATAGGGCTTTTACCTTTGATTGGGGTAGGTCGTGGAGGGGATTGTGCCTTGGTGACAATAGGCGTCACCTTCTTCTTCGCCTCTTGAGTTGCCGGATCGATCTCATCATCGTCTTGGTCTTTGGTTCTTCAAGTATCTTCCTACTCCTTGTGACGATGGCATTCACGTTTCTTTGATTAGGAGTGGGTTGAGGTGGAAGCCGACCGGTTTCTTTGATTTGGCCCATGAAATCAACAAGTTGGCCAAGTTGCTTCTTCACTTCAGTGATGTCGCGGCCATGTGAGTCGAGTGTCTCCTTTGTCTTTGATTGTCCGTCGAGGAGAACTTGTGTTGAGGCCGAAAGTTGCGACAACATCTTGTCGTAATCCGGGTTGGTGAAGGATTGAGATGACGAACCATGCTGCATCGGTGACCTTGGTTGAAATGGAGGGCGTTGGTAGCTTTGTTGAGGTGCTGGAGGGTTCAAAGTTCCCTCGTTGCTGCTCCATCTAAAACCTGGATGATCTCGGTTGCCAAAATTGTTGTAGTTGTTGTACCGTTGGCCTCCTTGATATCCGCCGATGGCGTTAGCTTGCTCCATTTCGCTAGCTTGCTCTGGCGCTTGAGGGCATTGGTCATTATGGTGACCTTGTACTTGACATATGCCACAAACAGGCCCACGAGTTGCTTTGGCTCTTGTCGTTTCGAGCTCTAAAACCTTCTCTAGCATATGAGCTAGTTTGTCGTATTTTTCTTCCGCGTCGTGTTTAGAACTCGCTTCACCGACTGGTCGTCTGTTGGACATTCCATATTGTGCATCATTATTCGCCCGATTCTCAAGAAGAGTTCTGGCTTCGATTTCGGTTAAGTCCATGAATGCACCGGTAGCTGCTGCATCTAGCAATTCCCTATCGATCGGCTTGAGACCATCGTAAAAGTAATTCATGAGATTGGTCTCGGAAAATCCATGCGATGGGCAAGTGGCACACAAAACCTTGAATCGGTCGTAATATTGGCCGAAGGTCTCGTCCGGTTTCTGTGTGATGCCCATAACTTCACTTAGGTTAATGGAGGTAAGGACTCTCACTAATTCAGCTTAGTTTCGTTTAGAAATGGCAAGTAGGGATAGAGATAACGCGAGAGGTAAGGACTAATATTTAGAACAACCTGAGGCTAACTCGTAAGAGTATATACTCCATTGTTGTTCTTAGAGACACCCCGAGGCTAACCAGTTATGGTATATACTCCAATGGTGTTCTATTGCTTAGATCCGAAACCCGACACCAATCATAAACCCACTCACCATATCCAACAATCAGCCAAATTTTTGAGATAGTATATAATCTCAAGTCCTTAGTAAACTCCGCCCACAACCTCATGCCCATAACTTCACTTAGGTTATGGCGTGTGGTGATGAAATCCACACTTCATGAGGGGTTAAGGAGATAAACCAGAAAAAGAGGCACCTCCCTATTCCAAAGAACGAAACTTAATAACCAATACTCGTACTCAATGTAAATCAATTTAAGTGCGTCTACGAATTGAGTGCGCCTAAGATTTAAAAGGAATACACGATTTAGTTATTGAGTAAATCTCTTGTCCGTGCGGCCCGCGCGAAAATGTATACGAACTATCGTTAATTCTCGTAATTGTTGGAAATGACCAGTTGGGATAGATGTAACGCAAGAGGTGAGAACTAATTTCTGGGAACAACCTGATGCTAACTCGTAAGAGTATATACTCCATTGTTGTTCTTAGAAACACCCCGAGGCTTACTCGTAAGAGTATGTACTCCAATGGTGTTCTGTTTTCTTAGTTCAAAACCAGTCACCATTCATAACCCTTCTAGACATCATGACCAATTATTACTCGAAATCACAAGATAGTATACAATCTCAAATGTTTGTAAACTCCACCCACAACCTCATGCCCATAACTTCACTTAGGTTATGGCGTATAGTGATGAAATCCACACTTCTTGAAGGGTTAAGGAGATAGACAAACAAAAGAGGCACCTCCCTATTCCATAGAGATTTATTTAATAACTAAGTGCGAGTACTCAAATTAAATCAAAGACTATCCTTTAACATGAAAATAAATTATGCAAGTGTAAATACGAAGTGTAAATAAATTCGTATAAGTAATAAGTATGAATTGTAAACATGTATGTAAATTTCTATAAGTATAAACAAGTATGTAATTCGAAAATTATAGACATGCTTTTAATTACATATGTACAACGAAATCATACAAAAACTTTATAATTCCCCGGCAACGGCGCCAAAAATTGATACGCGCAAAACATGCATTTAATGTTAACACAAAGTAGACACTAAAAACATTGTCCACACGTAGTGCAATTTAAAACCCTTATTTTGTCCTTATAATATTGGCGAGTAGGGATCGTTCTATCCGGGGAATTAAAGGGCGCATGCATGGTTTCGTTAAAGCAGAAATCTAAAGGTTTGGGGGGGGATTGGAAATTGGTTAATTAATCTACGAAATTAAAGTACAAAAACATGCAAACACAACAAGAACTCCTAGACTTCTAACATGTTTTACTCATAGACAAGTTTAACAATCAAGAACCCTTAAAGTCTAATTATGCTTACTAAAAATAAGAAGTTACACTACTAATTACAAGTGATCATCTCATCTTATTAACCTTACTCTTTTTCATGCCTAAATACTCTAAGTAAGCTGCGAAATTTATAACTTCCAACTAAATATACATGCTTGAAATTTGAGTAGGAATGCAACTTAGCGTCTAAACACCCTAAACAAAGTACGATCATCGAAACATGCGAAAGAGAGGGACTTAGCGTATTATCTAACACATGCTTTCGAAGCTTTAAGATTGTATCAAACATGCATAAAAGGCTTGAAATTATAAACACATGCAATTTACGAAAAGACTTAAGAACATATAACTCAAATCCAAACTTGTTCTTCATTAAATACATCAAAGTGATCCAATACAAAGCAAAAGACAAGAGATTGAAGATCATGGTTACACTTTTTGTCTTGAATGCTTGATGACTTCTTGAAGGTGGTTCTCATTCACAAGGGACTTAGCGTATTGTGAATGATCCGATGGCTTCGGAGGCTGGAATGCTTCGGCTTGGAGAGGATCCTTGAAGTGTTTATGGAGGAGAGGTATTTGTGTAGAGGTTTGGCTTGTAAAATGGGAGATGATCTGTTTTATGGCTGGCCTCCCTCTTATATATAGGCAAAGGAATTGCTCACTCTCTCTTCCACCTTGCCTCTTTCATTAAATGCTAGTAATAATCACCAAGGCAGGTCATTCCCCTAGTCATCACTTGTGATCATCACAAACAAGAGTCATCAAGCCTTGTCACACCTTTAGTCACCATTGTGATGATCAAAAGCAAGAGTCACCAAGCCTTGTCACCCTTTGTGATGATCACAAAGCAAGAGTCACCAAGCCTAGTCACAAAGCTTGACAACTTTGACTTTTCCTCTTCCCCAAGTTGCTTCCATGCCAAAATTAATGGGCTTGGGCTGGTTTTTGGGCCGAAACAAACTTTGAGAAATGGGCCCAAAAAATGCTTTTTGGGCCGGCCCATTCCTGGTGGTCCAAAATCGCAAAAATCGCAAAATCGCCGAAATTCTTCCGAATTGCGCCGTTATTCATCTCCACCGTAAATAACCTAAAAATAACAAACTAAATAAGAAAAACATAAAAACTAAGATTATAACATAGCTAAATGTAAAGGGAAATGCATTAAGAATCGAGCATAAAATGCGTATATCAGATGTCTAGAAGGGTTATGAATGGTGACCGGTTTTGGACTAAGAAAACAGAACACCATTGGAGTACATACTCTTACGAGTTAGCCTCGGGGTGTTTCTAAGAATAACAATGGAGTATATACTCTCACGAGTTAGCCTCAGGTTGTTCCGAGAAATTAGTCCTTACCTCTTGCGTTACATCTATCCCAACTGGTCATTTCCAACAATTACGAGAATAAACGAGAGTCAGTATACATTTTCACGCGGGCCGGACGACAAAGAGATTTACTCAAATAACTAAATCGTGTATTCCTTTTAAATTTTAGGCGCACTCAATTTGTAGACGCACTTAAATTGATTTACATTGAGTACGAGTGTTGGTTATTAAGTTTCGTTCTTTGGAATAGGGAGGTGCCTCTTTTTCTGGTTTATCTCCTTAACCCCTCATGAAGTGTGTATTTCATCACCACACGCCAAAACCTAAGTGAAGTTATGAGCATGAGGTTGTGGGCGGAGTTTACTAAGGACTTGAGATTGTATACTATCTCAAAAATTTGGCTGATTGTTGGATATGGTGAGCGGGTTTATGATTGGTGCCGGGTTTCGGATCTAAGCAATAGAACACCATTGGAGTATATACCGTAACTGGTTAGCCTCGGGGTGTCTCTAGGAACAACATTGGAGTATATACTCTTACGAGTAAGCCTCGGGTTGTTCTAATTATTAGTCCTTACCTCTCGCGTTATCTCTATCCCTACTTGCCATTTCTAAACGTAACTAAGCTGAATTAATGAGAGTCAGTATACATTTTCGCGCGGGCCGCACGTCCAAGAAATTTACCCAAAGATCATTTCGAGTACTCTCTTTAAATCATATGTGCATATAATACGACATGAACTTAATAAATACGACATAATCCTTTAAAATATGGTATATAGGATTATGCATGCTTACACATTTGGAATCAGACTTCATCTTTTGATGAACGAGATCCATTGCACAGTGGAGAGCCTCTGCACCACGTACCATCGGGGCCAAAGGAGAATAAATAATACTTGGTCAAATTTGTTGTTTTTCTTTTTTTAAAATTTGTAAAGGACTAACAAAACGTTACTTTTAGCTTGCATAAACTTTCCGGAGGTTTTGTGATGCTCGGATTTCACTACCAAGTACCCTAACCTAAGTGAAGTTAGGGGCACAAGATCGAAGGAGAAGTCATTCATTCTTTGCATTCATATTTTAGCACGTAACTTGTGTGTTTTCTGCAGGTTCTAACATTTTCTCTTATGCATTCACTCCATCTTTCACATAGGATTGTTGTTTGATGCATTTTATTTAATGAGAATGTGTTGTGCATAAATTCAATGTGAATTATTGTTTGCTTGCATTTGAACCATGTGATCTACGCATTTTATGCTTGATTCTTAACGTCTTTCTCTTTACATTTAGCTTTGTCTTGACCTTAGTACTATCATTTCTTACTTACTTTGTTGTTTTTAGGTTTTGAACAAAGGAGTGCAATAAAAGAGGTGAAATGGAGCTTAAAACGCAGAAATTGAAGGTTTCCTAATTCGCTTAGGAAAAGTGGTATTTCCTACTTTGACTAGGATTCCTACTCGGGTTAGGAATGCAAATGGTTCGACAACTCGGAAAGTTTTGTGGAGCTGAAAAATGAAGTTTCCTAAATCAATTAGGAATGACGTGGCGAAATATCCGAGACGCGCAAAATGGTTGAGAAGTTTTTCCCCATGGAGCTATAAACATCAGGAGTCCAACAACCGGGAATGAATTCAAAGTCAATGGTCATCGTTTAAAGCCTTATCATTCGGCCATCAAAGAGGAAGTAGTGGAGGAAGAATCTCTATTCGAACCAGCCACATCAAATGAATGAAGAACTCTCAAGTCTAGGCTGTAAGACGTTAAAAACAAGCGCTTGTTGGGAGGCAACCCAATGGAGGAAATCGCCAAGGCTTTGTTCTCTCCTCCCTTATCTTTTTAATTTCATTGCTTATTTACTTTCCTTAGCTACAAATTTTTCGTGGGTCTCTCCCATCATACGAAATTCTATGATTCCCTTAAATACATTGAGGACAATGTAGAGTTTAAGTGTGGGGGAGGGGTTTACAACTTTATTTGAATCATAAAATTTCAAAAATCGGGCGGACAATGGAACTTTCCGGCGGATGATGCCCTAAAAAAAAATTATTATTATTTTTGTGTCTTTCTATTTAACTTAGGGTTTTTAAAGAGTCTTTTTCAATTTTTTTAGGATGCCCTTAGTTAGTCTATGATGAAAATGGACGGAAAAAGAATACATATGGCGATGAATAAACACCAAACTGTTTTCGTGTGATAAGTGAGATATTTTGATTGTCATAACATGTAGTGGATATGGTTTGATTAAACATGGTACAGATTTCGCATGTTAGAACAAGTTTTAAATCATACAAACCTAAAAGTGAGTTTTTTAGCCTACATTACTTCATTTGAGAGTGAATTTCGTGCATATGGTTTTCAAAAATAAAACATGCCTCATCTAATTGCTTGCCATAGATATTAATGAACTAGAGATTACTAGAACTTACTCATGTAGATTTACAACGCTTTTAAGTTGATATATGCTCTGATTTTGGAGATGATTAAAGGCAAATTAGGTTACCACCACTTAAACCAAATGGCCTTGTGTCCCATTGTGCGCACAAGTTGCGACACCCCTAGATTAACCCCTTTGTGCCTACGTTAAGCCTTTTCTTTCATTTACCACGTACTTATCTAAACACTTAGCCTAGTATAGAATTTCCAACCCTTGTTCAAAGACTTGGTGAAGAGGTTTCGAAGCTAGCATAAAGAAGTGGCGAAAAGAAAAAGTGATGAAAGAATACAAGGAAGGGAAGACTTGTCCAAAAGAGTTGATTGCCGAAAATACAAAAGAAAAAAATTCGAGAGCAAAGAAAAGAAAAAAAATATGTAAAAGCTCTCCGGCAAAAGTTCTAAGTGTAAAAATTTGGGCAAGTGAAGTTTAGAATGAAGTTAGGGCCCAAAAAGATGAAAATTGGCCCCCGATCTTGAAGTTTGACACAAGAAGAAGTGTAGAAAGGATGAGCCACGAATTTGAAGAATTCTAAGTGCTAAACTAAGTCTTTGGAACGTTTTTACACCACCACTTATCTAAATTTCGAATGCCTTAGCCTTAGCCTCATTACAACCTTTCTAAAGTCCTTTATGATCCTTAAGATGAGTAGCCTTCAATTGGTTGAGTAAGTTACATGAGTAAGCATGCATATGGTTTGGTTCATTTGTACAAGTAATTATGAGGTATTTTGATACAAAACATATACATTTTGAGTAAACCTCTTTTCATGAGTGAAAATATGATGAGAGCATCCATGTGAGATTGATTTAGACGTATTCGAAACATGCATAGCTTTAACTTCACCATTGTTTTCTCCAAGTCCTACTTGTTCATGACATGATCATATTTCTCTTATCTCTCGAAATTTTTTGAACTTTTCACTATGAAATCTTGTGACTCCATCGCCATATACGTAAGAAAACTTCTGAGACAAATTGTGCTAAGGGCTTAGGAGTTGTTTTTATTTATTTGAGTCCATCGGATTTGTTCAACGTGGAGGCTGGCTCTAACGTTGTTTTATAATTTTAGTCTTTCTTTTATTCAGTATTTGCTAGGGACTAGCAAAGTCTAAGTGTGGGGGAATTTGATCTACGCATTTTATGCTTGATTCTTAACGTCTTTCTCTTTACATTTAGCTTTGTCTTGACCTTAGTACTATCATTTCTTACTTACTTTGCTGTTTTTAGGTTTTGAACAAAGGAGTGCAATAAAAGAGGTGAAATGGAGCTTAAAACGCAGAAATTGGAGGTTTCCTAATTTGCTTAGGAAAAGTGGTATTTCCTACTTTGACTAGGATTCCTACTCGGGTTAGAAATGCAAATGGTTCGACAACTCGGAAAGTTTTGCGGAGCTGAAAAATGAAGTTTCCTAAATCAATTAGGAATGACGTGGCGAAATATCCGAGACGCGCAAAATGGTTGAGAAATGGTATTCATAAAAGTTACTAAAATAGTACGCACAAATGGTTTCCCAAATGAAGAACGAATGCATTTCTCCTACGTGGACCAGGAAAGATCAAGTCGGCAAGCATTTATGGAAAGAAGTCATGGCCGAAATATTGAGATCATACTTGCCACATTTGAAGATCAAATATCTTGAATATCTTGAAGAAATTCGGCAAGGAGTATATTCCTTGGAGATCAAGAAAGAAATATCTAGAGTGGAATAAGGAAAGAAAATCTCAGAACAGACCTGTAACTTCAAGAGGCCACCGAAGTCGCAATTCAACTCCAAATATGGCGTTCCTTCTATGGATTTTATAGCTCTCTGAATAAGCTTTCCAACGAGTCCAAAATCATAATTTTCTGAGCTCTAGAACTCCCGAAAAAGACGTTTCAAGATAGGCTGTCAAAAGTTGGCATTTCTACCCGGGTAAACTAGGAATCCCTAGTTTGGAGAGGAAAGTTGGACTTCTTCACCTATAAATAAAAGGGCTCGGTTTCATTCTCATTAATCTCTCATCATACAAGCCGAGCTCTTGTCCACAACACTTTGTCTCCTCAAAAATCGAAAATTCATCAAGAAGACGAAGCTCCCCACACTCCAACAATCGACATCCTCCATAAGAGCAACTTAGGCAATCCGAAGGTTTCTCTCCATCCACTAGAAGGCCATCTACATGTTTTGCAACTGCGTTCACGACCAAAATGTGTAACATGTTACCTTCTACTCTCTTTTTGTATGAACGATTGATTTTTAAGGAAGAGTTTAAATAAGAGTTTGTGGTTATATAATTCTAGCATGTTTTTGTAACTTGTTTCGAATCTGAGTTCTTTGCTATGCATGTATTTTCTATGCTTAATGCTTAACTTAAATGCGAGCGATCTTGGTTTATGTTATGATATGTCTAGAATGCGAGCAATCTTGGTTCGAAAACATTGTCATTCGAGAAATACATGAACAACATAGTAAAGGCTTAGATTTTAAATAGGTTGCATACAATATGATTAGGTTATAAAGGAATGAGGTGAGTATGATGAGTTGATCAATATGTATATATGTAATTAAACTTTATTTTCGGTTTCGTAAGCATGTTTAGGATTCTATGTTCTTGTCTGTTTTGCTTGTCTATGAGTTTAAGCATGTTAGAACTTAGAAGCCAACGATGTGTTTGCTATGCCATGTTCTTGTCTTTATTTTCGTAGATAACAAACAACCTTTATAAATCCTCCCCTTTTAACCATAGCGTAAATATGCATGCACCCTCAATCCCCGGTTAAGAACGATCCCTACTTATCAATGCTACATCTACACCAAGGGTTTTAATTGTTTATGCGTTTTTGTTGATTGTTAAGTGTTAATTTAATAGTTGCAAAGATGTGTATCACCATGTTTATATGTGTTCTAACTAAATTTGTAGCTTTTGCATTATATAGTGTTAATTTGCAGAAAACGTGTGTCTTAGTTCATTACATTCATTTGCATAGCCCTTTAAATCGGTTAGATCTTTTGCATTACTTAGTAAATTACACTTAGTGTCGTAAACGTCATAAATTTTGTGTTTTTAGTAGTTTTCAAGTCTTTGTGAGTTTTTAAAGTTTGTTTTGGTAGTTTTACTGTTTTATTTGTTTTTTGTGTTTTGCTTTGTTTTCTTTATATGTTTTACGTTTTTGGTTAGTATCCCTATATTCATTACCTATTCTTTTTGATACAAACACTTGGTCTTTGGTGGATGCTCAGGCTAATGAATGTTCAATCTGAATCCTAGACCATCTAACACGAAGTTTGAGGAAATCGTAGAGAGGATAGCAAGACTTAAAGCTCAATTAGAACCGCTGGATTAACCGACCATTGAGGAAAGTTCCGAGTCTTCACATTCATCAACTGAGCATAATTCTGAGCCGGAAGAACAAGAAGTCATAATGGCCAATGCAGGACAATCCCTTCGTCAGCGCACATGCTCAACCGAATGGAGCAGCGGGCCTTCAAGCATTGCTCTTCCACCACCGGGGGAAAACATGAAGGACATCGAGCTAAAAAGTGGTTTCCTCCACCGACTGCCCATTTTTCACGGACTTTCGAATGAAGATCCGAATAAACATCTCAAGCAATTCCAGTTCGTTTGCAACAGCATGAAGCCATCTGATGCAGATACGGAGCTTTTCAAGCTTAAGGCATTTCCGTTCACATTAACAGACAGGGCCGAGTCTTGGCTCATGGAACTACCGCTGAAAGGATCCAATCCCGATTCAGTTTCCTAAACCGGAATCAAACCCTTTCAAAAATACGAACCAACAAAAATTTTTCAAAATTTCGGCAGAGTTTCGTTACTAGCGTGGAATTACCATAACCTGCACGTGGAAATTAACACTTCGTCCTATGCCACAAAAAGCAAACCGTGGGCACCAATCCCATCCGGATTTCTCAACATCAATATAATCAACAACAGTAGATAAACTGTACTATGTATATATGTATATCCGTGGAAATCCGCACAAACATGTATCAGAACGTATCAGAGCGACCTCTAGAGTAAAACATATACAATATGTACATCAGTAGGCGAAACAAGAACCTACTGGAAAACACAGGTGACTCTGATCACTAGCCTCCAAACCGCGACGTGAAACACCAAACCTGAACTGCAAACTGGGCACGGAAATTGAAAAGCCCAGGGGAAAGACAATAAACACGTTAGAGTGAGTGGACGAAAATAAATGTCTTTCACCAGTTGATATATATGTTTAAAATAACATATGCGAGTCCAGGTAAATGAAAACAATATAGTACACGAGGTAAAACTCACACTCCTCCAGTGTACAGAGCATGCAAGTATAAATCCCACGGGGTCACTCATGGACACACACCGTGCTAGTACAGTCCGAATCACGGGATCCCAGACCCACACGTGACTCTAGCCAGAAAGGCCTCAGGTCAGAGGTCTGCCTCCCCCCGGTAAAGGCCTCGGGTTAGGAGTCACAGCCTCCCCTGGCACACATCCTCGGGGATCAGCCGGGATGCAAGTGTATCGATACAACATCATATATAAACTGTACTCTGTGTAAACCAAATCATGAACAGTTCGATGCAAATGCAATAAACAGCATATAAATGCATGTATACTCGTATACGTATATCCGTATAAGTATAATCGTATAATCGTAAAAACACATGCTCATGTAATCCGTAATCTCAATACGCACGCTCAAGTTCAAAAATCATATAAAAGACTCGCAAACAATCCGTGAAAAGAAATTGTCCACTCACAGACTCTCGAAACGCGCACACGCTAAACTCGTGGTCCGGCGGAAGATCCTTCGCCTGAAGCACGATCACGATCCAGATCTCGATCACGATCTCCTGAATATTCACAAAACATAACTGATCAAAATCGTAGTCCACCACACTGTACAGATGCTCGGAAACCAACCGTTCCCGGAAATACAAAATGCAGTGCAAAATGAATTACAGAAATCCCGAAATCCCCACTCGAAACCTCGATTGAAAATCGGCTACTCAAATCAATCCGAAAACCTCTGGACGACGATCAGGGCGCGATTACGAGAAAAATGACATTAAAATCGTCGAAATCTGAAAAGTCAACTTTTCTTGCCGGAGCGCCGCCGTTGACCACCGTTGACCGCCGCCGGCGTCAACGGTGGAATTTCTCGGTGAAATTTTCCAGATCGAACCTTCTCGACCAGACGAACCTCTTTCCCTTCTAACACTAAGCCCAATTTCAACCGCAACCCTTCCAAAATCACACAAAACCAAACAAAATCCCTCACCGGAAAACCCAATCGGGTTCGGTCCCAAACTCCATCTCGTTCAAATCCAACCACCTAGGGAGCATCTACGAGGCGTGGGGAGCAAAACCCCCAACATCTCGCCCCACGAAACTCGCCGGAAACACCTCCACCGTCACCGGCGAACTCCGGCACCGCAACCCGATTCGGGTTCCCATCAAACTCCATCAAATCTCATAATTTCAAATACAGACCTACTCGAAATCAAGAGGGGAAGGAGACCTTACCCACGCCAACACCTGAAGTGGCCGGAAAATGGTCGCCGGACGGTGACTTCCCAAACGGGAAACTTTCCCCTTACGGTCCCTTGGTCAGCTTTCCAATTTTGGAAAGTCAACGAATTTCAAAGATGGTCAACGCCAAAGTAAAGTTTTCGACTAATTCTCGGCTATTTTCGATATTTATACTCGAGCCTCGGGTCGATCAACGGTCCGGAATGAATATACGATGTGATTCGGATAAACTCGAAACAATAGGATAAACTCGTCGGAACCCGAAACATCAAATAATCATAAAATATTCCTCAGTTATCGGAAAAATCTTCCGGAACCACCCACGAGCTCGAAATCACGTACTCTACCATTTCCGTGAAGATACTCAACCCAAATTCTCGACCGAAAACAAAGTCGCGAATTGAATCGGCAAACCACATAATATCGCAAAACTGCGACTAAACTCAAATCTCGAGAATCGTGCCAAACACACATCTGATTCTGGTTCGGATCGTCACAAATCTACCCCCCTTAAAGAAATTTCGACCTCAAAATTTACGTACCTGTCATGTGAACAGATGAGGATACTGCTCCCGCATACGCTGCTCGGTCTCCCAGGTGGCCTCCTCAACTGAATGGTTCTGCCACAAGACCTTCACCAGCGGAATCACACGGTGCCTCAGCTCCTGCTCACGTCGATCGAGAATCTGCTCTGGCTCCTCAACATACGATAAGTCCTCCCTGATCGGCAACTGCTGTGGAACTAACACATGTGAAGGATCTGAGATGTACTTCCGCAACATCGAAACATGGAAGACATCATGAACACGAGCCATCTCTGTCGGTAACTCAAGTCTGTAAGCAACAGCTCCAACCCTCTCCGTAATCTCATACGGACCAATGTACCGCGGTCGAAGCTTTCCACGCTTCCCGAAACGCACTACTCCCCTCCACGGAGATAGTTTCAGGAAGACCCAATCACCAACCTCGAACTCTAAACTCTTCCTCCTCGCATCTGCGTAACTCTTCTGCCGATCCTGGGCGATCTTCAGTCGATCCCGAATAACCTGAATGTCCTCCATCGTGGTTTTCACCAAATCCGGACCAATAAGCCAACGCTCGCCCACCTCACTCCAACACAATGGAGTACGACACTGCTTCCCGTACAGGGCCTCGTACGGTGCCATCTCAATACTGGCCTGATAGCTGTTGTTGTAGGCGAACTCGATCAAGTGCAACTGCTGATCCCAGTTTCCATGAAACTGCAACACACACGATCTCAGCATATCCTCAAGTGTCTGAATGGTCCGCTCGGACTGCCCATCAGTCTGAGGATGAAAAGCTGTACTAAACCGCAACCTCGTGCCCAACGCTCGCTGTAAAGCTTGCCAAAACTCAGAAGTGAACTGACTATCACGGTCAGAAACAATGGATACAGGCACACCATGCAAACGAACAATCTCGGATAAGTACAACTTGGCCAGTCTACCCACTGAAATCTTCCCTGGAAGTGCAAGAAAGTGTGCGGATTTCGTCAATCGATCAACGATAACCCAAATGCCAGTGTTGCCCGCCGAAGTACGCGGCAACTGATAGACGAAATCCATCGTGATATGCTCCCACTTCCAAACCGGAATCTCAAGTGGCTGTAATTTCCCTGCAGGTTTCTGCCTCTCCGCCTTCACCTGCTGACAAATCAAACACCAACTCACGTACGCGGCAATCTCCCGCTTCATGTTTCGCCACCAATAGTACGCTCGAAGTGTACGAAACATCTTCGTACCTCCGGGATGCATCGCATACGCTGAACTGTGGGCCTCATCCAGAATCTCCTTCTTCAAGTCCTCGTCCCTGGGTACACATAACCTGCCCCTGAACAACAACGTACCGTCGTCGCTCAATCGGAACTCTGTAGGCACACCATTTCGAATCATGGTCTTCTTGCCCATCAAGTAAGGATCTGAATCCTGTGTCTCCCGTACCTGATCAACCAACACTGGTCGAACCTGGAAACTGGCTAACAAAGCTCCATCATCATCATACCCAAACACAGCACCTGTAGCTCGAAGCTCGGCTAACATCGATACTCTGGCCACACACATGTGAAACAAAGAGGCTCCGGATTTCCGGCTAAGTGCATCCGCTACAACGTTGGCCTTCCCTGGATGGTACTCAAACGTGCGATCGTAGTCGTTGATCAACTCCATCCATCGGCGCTGCCTCATGTTCAGGTCCGGCTGTGTCCGCAAGTAGGTGAGAGTCTTGTGGTCAGTGAAAATCTTACACTGAGCACCATACAGGTAATGTCTCCAACTCTTCAACGCTAATACAATAACGGCTAACTCCAAATCATGCGTCGGATAGTTGACCTCGTGCGGTTTCAGCTGTCTGGAACCATATGCCACGACTCTACCATGCTGCATCAACACACAGCCAAGGCCCAACTTCGACGCGTCACTGTACACAACAAACTCACCACTGTCGTCTGGCAATGTCAGAACTGGTGCGGTAGTCAATCTCTCCTTCAGGAGCAAATAACTCTCCTTGCACGCATCAGACCACACAAACTTGACGCCCTTCTTCGTCAATTTAGTCAGTGGTGTAGCTATCCGGGAGAAATCCTGTACAAACCGTCGATAATAGCCTGCTAACCCCAAGAAACTCCGGATCTCCGGCACAGTAGTGGGTCGACTCCAATTCAGCACGGCCTCAATCTTGTCAGGATCAACACTAACTCCCTCGGCCGAAATCACGTGACCCAGAAACTTCACACTATCCAACCAGAACTCACACTTGCTAAACTTCGCGAATAACTGATGGTCCCGCAAAGTCCGCAACACCGCTCGCAAGTGCTTCTTGTGCTGGCCCACACTCCTCGAGTATATCAAAATATCATCAATGAATACAATCACGAACTTGTCCAGGAACCGTCGAAACACCCGATTCATCAAGTCCATGAAAGCTGCGGGGGCGTTGGTCAACCCAAACGGCATAACCAGAAACTCATAGTGCCCATACCATGTCCTGAATGCTGTCCTGGCAACATCTGAATCCCGGATCCTCAGCTGATGATATCCGGATCGAAGGTCAATCTTCGAAAAGACTGCTGCTCCCTTCAGTTGATCGAACAAGTCGTCAATCCGTGGCAACAGATACTTGTTCCTCACTGTAATCTGATTTAGCTTCCGATAGTCGATGCACAAACGCATGGACCCGTCCTTCTTCCGCACAACCAACACTGGAGCACCCCACGGAGAAACACTCGATCGAATGAATCCCTTCTCTAACAACTCCTGGAGCTGAATCTGCAACTCCCTCAACTCTGCATGCGCCATCCGGTACGGTGTCTGGGAAATCGGTCCAGTACCCGGCATTAACTCAATAGTAAAGTCAATCTCCCGTACAGGGGGTATACCAGGTAACTCTGCTGGAAACACATCCGGAAACTCAGACACAACCTCAATACTACCAAGGTCCGGCACTGCAGCTGTAGTATCCACAACATGGGCTAAGTACGCAACACAACCCTTCTTCATCAACCGATCCGCCCTCATCGCGGAAATCAAACACGGTAGGGAAGTGTTCTTCTCGCCACGAAACAATATCTCAGGTAACCCTGGTCGTCGAAACGCGACCTCCTTCCTGTGGCAGTCAAACATGGCCCAGTGCGACTCCAGGAAGTCCATACCCAATATCAAATCAAAATCCACAATATCAAGCAACAACAGATCAGCGGCTAAACCATGGCCATCAATAAACACCTCACAATCTCGGTAAACCCAACCGATGCTCACAACCTCACCTGACGGATACAACACTCTCCACAACCCCGGAAGTGGAGATGCAGGAACCGTAGCCAATGATGACAGTCTAAATGATATGAATGAATGTGTGGCGCCTGGATCTAACAATGCAACTACAGGAATACCAAAAACATGTAACGTACCGATAACGACCTCCGGTGATGCTCTGCCCTCACGCATAGTCATAGCATGAACTCTCGCCTGTCCGGCTGGTCGTCCTCGCTGGGGTTGTCCCTGCTGTCGGCCCTGACCTGCAAACTGTGCTGGTCGCTCTCCAGAAGTGGCACCTCGCTCAGTTCCAGAATTCTGGGCCGCCCGTCTGTCACCGCCATACAACTGAGGACACTCCCTCGCATAATGACCCACCTGGCCACAACGAAAGCAAGTAACAGGGCCTCGCTGACACGGTCCAAGGTGATGCTTGTTGCAGAAACTACACAATGGGTACAGCAAACGTGCCACCAGTACATCGCGGATAACTAGAACCGCTGGAACTCCCACTAGCCTGTGGTCGCTGTGGTCGATCTCTCCACCTTCTCAAACCCTGCCTCGACATACCAACTGGTGGGCGATAAGATCTACCGCTAGAGGATGAAGCTGAACCGGAAGTATCAGAACTCTGCCTCTTTGAAGGCCCCTGACTCGGTCCACCTTCCTCGAATCGCCTCGGCTGGTACCTCTGCTGTCTCTCCTGCTCAATATCCTCGCCTCGGAGTGCAGCACTAACAAACTCATCAAAGTTGTTCCTCGGCATCGTAGTCAGCGTCGCCTTGATGTTCAGATTCAATCCCAGCTCAAACCTGCGACACTTGGCTTCCTCTGTAGCCACCATATCCCACGCAAAACGAGACAAACGAGTAAACCGATCCCGATACTCAAGTACAGACAAACTGCCCTGCCTCAAGTTCGTGAACTCCTCGTACTTGCGCTGCTGGGCAGCCTGATTAAAATACCTCCGCATAAACAGATCACGAAACATTGTCCACGGAGTATCCACAGGAACTCTGTCAGTGCTGACCCACCAAAAGTATGCATCACCCTCAAGTAAACCAACTGCGGCTACTGACATCTGCTCAGGTGTAAACTGCAGACGCTCACAAACACGCTCAATCTGAACCAACCAAGCCTCGCATATCTCTGGATCAACTGAACCCGAAAACATAGTAACACCCGCAGTGCGAGCCTTGACCACAGGGTCAAAACGCTCTTCCAAACGCAGCACTCGCATAAGCAAGTCGCGCGTTCGGCGATCCTCATCAGGATCATCATCCCGGTCAACACGGGGACCACGTCGAGGAGGCATCCTACTGATACAAGACAAGCATTAGGTACACGCAGAAAGAACGTAATCATGAAATCGCAGATATTTGAGGACATACAACACCCGAAGTATTGATGAGTACCGCTGGACAGTCGGGTCATCACTCCAGTCATGCTGTATCAACTCAAATACCCTAAGCGTCACAACTACAAGAGTCTACAGAATCTGACAACCTAATGCTCTGATACCAAGCTGAAAGGATCCAATCCCGATTCAGTTTCCTAAACCGGAATCAAACCCCCTTTCAAAAATACGAACCAACAAAAAATTTTCAAAATTTCGGCAGAGTTTCGTTACTAGCGTGGAATTACCATAACCTGCACGCGGAAATTAACACTTCGTCCTATGCCACAAAAAGCAAACCGTTGGCACCAATCCCATCCGGATTTCTCAACATCAATATAATCAACAACAGTAGATAAACTGTACTATGTATATATGTATATCCGTGGAAATCCGCACAAACATGTATCAGAACGTATCAGAGCGACCTCTAGAGTAAAACATATACAATATGTACATCAGTAGGCGAAACAAGAACCTACTGGAAAACACAGGTGACTCTGATCACTAGCCTCCAAACCGCGACGTGAAACACCAAACCTGAACTGCAAACTGGGCACGGAAATCGAAAAGCCCAGGGGAAAGACAATAAACACGTTAGAGTGAGTGGATGAAAATAAATGTCTTTCACCAGTTGATATATATGTTTAAAATAACATATGCGAGTCCAGGTAAATGAAAACAATATAGTACACGAGGTAAAACTCACACTCCTCCAGTGTACAGAGCATGCAAGTATAAATCCCACGGGGTCACTCATGGACACACACCGTGCTAGTACAGTTCGAATCACGGGATCCCAGACCCACACGTGACTCTAGCCAGAAAGGCCTCAGGTCAGAGGTCTGCCTCCCCCCGGTAAAGGCATCGGGTCAGGAGTCACAGCCTCCCCTGGCACACATCCTCGGGGATCAGCCGGGATGCAAGTGTATCGATACAACATCATATATAAACTGTACTCTGTGTAAACCAAATCATGAACAGTTCGATGCAAATGCAATAAACAGCATATAAATGCATGTATACTCGTATACGTATATCCGTATAAGTATAATCGTATAATCGTAAAAACACATGCTCATGTAATCCGTAATCTCAATACGCACGCTCAAGTTCAAAAATCATATAAAAGACTCGCAAACAATCCGTGAAAAGAAATTGTCCACTCACAGACTCTCGAAACGCGCACACGCTAAACTCGTGGTCCGGCGGAAGATCCTTCGCCTGAAGCACGATCACGATCCAGATCTCGATCACGATCTCCTGAATATTCACAAAACATAACTGATCAAAATCGTAGTCCACCACACTGTACAGATGCTCGGAAACCAACCGTTCCCGGAAATACAAAATGCAGTGCAAAATGAATTACAGAAATCCCGAAATCCCCACTCGAAACCTCGACTGAAAATCGGCTACTCAAATCAATCCGAAAACCTCTGGCGAACGATCAGGGCGCGATTACGAGAAAAATGACATTAAAATTGTCGAAATCTGAAAAGTCAACTTTTCTCGCCGGAGCGCCGCCGTTGACCACCGTTGACCGCCTCCGCCGGCGGCGGCGCGCCGTCAACGGTGGAATTTCTCGGTGAAATTTTCCAGATCGGACCTTCTCGACCAGACGAACCTCTTTCCCTTCTAACACTAAGCCCAATTCCAACCGCAACCCTTCCAAAATCACACAAAACCAAACAAAATCCCTCACCGGAAAACCCAATCGGGTTCGGTCCCAAACTCCATGTCGTTCAAATCCAACCACCTAGGGAGAATCTACGAGGCGTGGGGAGCAAAACCCCCAACATCTCGCCCCACGAAACTCACCGGAAACACCTCCACCATCACCGGCGAACTCCGGCACCGCAACCCGATTCGGGTTCCCATCAAACTCCATCAAATCTCATAATTTCAAATACAGACCTACTCGAAATCAAGAGGGGAAGGAGACCTTACCCACGCCGACACCTGAAGTGGCCGGAAAATGGTTGCCGGACGGTGACTTCCCAAACGGGAAACTTTCCCCTTACGGTCCCTTGGTCAGCTTTCCAATTTTGGAAAGTCAACGAATTTCAAAGATGGTCAACGCCAAAGTAAAGTTTTCGACTAATTCTCGGCTATTTTCGATATTTATACTCGAGCCTCGGGTCGATCAACGGTCCGGAATGAATATACGATGTGATTCGGATAAACTCGAAACAATCGGATAAACTCGTCGGAACCCGAAACATCAAATAATCATAAAATATTCCTCGGTTATCGGAAAAATCTTCCGGAACCACCCACGAGCTCGAAATCATGTACTCTACCATTTCCGTGAAGATACTCAACCCAAATTCTCGACCGAAAACAAAGTCGCGAATTGAATCGGCAAACCACATAATATCGCAAAACTGCGACTAAACTCAAATCTCGAGAATCGTGCCAAACACACATCTGATTCTTGTTCGGATCGTCACAACCGCCAAACTACATTACCGCATGGAAGCAACTCGCGGACATGTTCCTGGCGAAGTACTTCCCGGCCTCAAAAATCACCGTCTTGAGGAAGCAAATTACTGGCATTACACAGAAACCAGACGAGACTTTCGGCCAATATTATGACCGATTCAAGGTTTTGTGTGCCACCTGCCCATCTCATGGATTTTCTGAGACTAATCTTATGAATTATTTTTATGATGGTCTCAAGGCGATCGATAGGGAATTGCTCGACGCAGCAGCCACCGGAGCATTCATGGACTTGAACGAGACCGAAGCTTGAACTCTTCTAGAAAATCGGGCAAACAATGATGCACAAAATGCTTTCTCAAATGTCTGCTTCAACCCAAGTTCTTCTGGATGGACAAGCCAAGACGAAGGAGACATTGGATACTCATGGCCATGATATCGGTGAAATAAAGAAGCAGATGGGCCAACTGGTGGACTTCATGGGCCAAATTCGGAAAACCGGCCAACTACCACCTCAAACCACTCCTAATCAACGGAATGTCAATGCCATTATCACTAGGAGTGGAAAGATACTGGAAGCACCAAGGACCATGAAATCTCATCTCGATGAAGTCACCATTGAGGACATCACCAACGAAGACGATGATGAGATTAATCCGGCAACTCATAAGGCCGAAAAGAAGAATGTGACACCTATTGTCACCAAGGCACCATCCCCTCCACAACCCACCCCAATCAAAGGTAAAAACTCTATTCCTTCAAATACGGTTGTTACCAATTCTCCGTTTGCTATTGCACCTTTCCCAAGCAGATTATCAAAATCAAAAAAGAAAGATGATCAATACGAAGATATCTTGGACATCTTTCGAAAGGTGCAAGTGAACTTGCCCTTGATCGAGTGCATTAAGCAAGTGCCAATATATGCAAAGTTTCTAAAAGAGTTATGCACCCAGAGGAGGCAAACGCAAGAGAAGGAGGTTGTGAAGGTGAATGCAACCGTTTCTACGGTCTTGCAGCGTCGGCTACCCCCAAAATTGAAGGATCCAGGGAGTTTTTCAGTTCCCTGCGTAATTGGTGACAGAAGGTTCGACGATGTAATGCTAGACCTAGGTGCATCAATAAATGTAATGCCGTATCATTTATATGCATCTATGAATCTAGGTGAACTAAAAACTAATAATGTCATCATACAATTAGCCGATCGCACTAATAAGTACCCTAGGGGGTACGTTGAGGATGTTCTTGTGCAGGTCAATCAACTCATTTTTCCAGCTGATTTCTACATCATGGACATGGAGGAGAGCACTCTAAACACCACGCCATTGTTGCTAGGGCGTCCCTTCATGCGGACCGCAAGAACTAAAACTGTCGTTTTTGAAGGAACTCTCTCAATGGAAATTGATGGAGAGTTGGTCGAGTTCAGCATCATTGATGCTATGAAATACCCTTCTTCAAGTTTAAATGCTTGTTATTCGATTGACATTCTTGACTCTATTTCACAGGAGCATTTGGACACCATTGGAGAAGACGAACTCGACATAGCCATACAACTTGGGGATGAAGCCCTTTTCGATGCTTTAATAGAGCTTTTGGAGCCTCGAATTCAAGAAATGGCTATGGCATTAAATAAAACTCCACGTTATGTAAGTAATCCTCCTCCAATTCCAATTATTTTTGGTACTAATGAATTGGTTCCTTCCATTGTTAAGGCACCCGAATTAGAACTTAAGGTGCTACCGGATCATCTGAAATACGTCTACTTGGGAGACAATGAGACACTTTCGGTAATCATCTCAGCCATATTAGAAGTGGACCAAGAGGAGAAGCTTATTCGAATGCTTCAAAGTTACAAACCTGCCATAGGTTGGACGCTAGCGGACATTAAAGGAATCAATCCGGCAACATGTGTTCATCGGATTTTTTTTAGAAGATGGCGCCAAACCTACTCGTGAAGCCCAAAGACGACTCCCTCCTCCGATGATGGAAGTCGTTAAGAAGGAAGTAATCAAACTCCTTGATTGTGGAGTTATCTATCCGATTCCGGACAGCCGATGGGTCTCATCCGTTCAAGTTGTTCCTAAGAAATCCGGGATCACCGTTGTGAAGAATGCGGAAAACGAGCTCGTACCTCAACGAAAAATCACGGGACATAGTGTTTGCATCGACTATAGGAAGCTCAATGCCGCCACACGAATGAACCATTTTCCTCTACCATTCATCGATCAAATGCTAAAGAGATTGGCTGGCCATGCATTCTATTGCTTCCTGGATGGATACTCCGGGTATAACCAAATAAGCATCGCAGAAGAGGATCAAGAAAAAACCACGTTCACCTGCCCATTTGGAACGTTTGCCTATCACTGCATGCCATTTGGTCTTTGCAATGCACCAGGTACCTTTCAACGTTGCATGTTATCTATTTTTTCTGACTACGTCGAAAATATCATAGAAGTCTTTATGGATGACTTTAGCGTTTTTGGAAATAATTTCGATGCATGTCTAGGAAATTTAGAACTCATTTTGAAAAGATGTGTTGAAACGAACTTGGTTCTTAATGATATACGCATTTTATGCTCGTTTCTTAACGCATTTCCCTTTACGTTTAGCTATGTTATAATCTTAGTTTTTATGTTTTTCTTAATTAATTTGTTATTTTGAAGATATTTACGGTGGAGATTAATAACGACGCAATTCGGAGGAATTTCGGCGATTTTGCGATTTTTGCGTTTTTGGACCTCCGAAAATGGGCCGGCCCAAAAAGAAAATTATGGGCCGATTTATCAAATCTTGTTTCGGCCCATTATCAAGCCCAAACCCATTCTTTTCGGCATGGAAGCCTTTTGGTGAAGTTGAAAAGTCCAAGTTATCAAGCTTTGTGACTCATTTTAGTGACTAAGCTTTGTGATCATCACAAAAGATGACTTGCCATGTGACTTGCCATGGTGACTCTTGCTTAGGGTTTATAAATGGTGACTTGCATGGTGACTCTTGCTTAGGGTTCATAAATGATGATCACAAATGGTGACTTGCCTAGGTGACTAAGGCTTGCATTAAATGGAGGGAGGCAAGGTGGAAGAGAGAAGGCAACATCCCTTGCCTATATAAGAGAGGAGGCCAGCCATATATTAGAGGATCTCTCATTTTTACAAGCCAAAGCTCTACACAAATACTCCTCCACCATAAACACTTCAAGGATTCTCCTCCAAGCCGAAGCTATCATCCATCCTCCAAGCCGAAGCTATCATCCATCCTCCATCCAAAGCCGAAGCACATCCTCCATCCTACACAATACGCTAAGTCCCTTGTGAAGGAAAGCCATCTCCACCGTAGATCATCAAGCATTCAAGACAAAAAGTGTAACCATGATCTTCACTTTCATTTCTTTTGCTTTGTATTTGAATCCTTGGATGTATTGGAATACTTTTATGTATCAAATGAAGAACAAGTTTAGATTTGTGTTATATGTTCTTAAATCGATTTGTAGATTGCATGTGTTTATGATTTCTAGCCTTTTATGCATGTTTGATACAATCTTAAAGGTTCGAAAGCATGTGGTAGATAATACGCTAAGTCACTCTCTTTCGCATGTTTCGATGATCGTATGTTGTTTAGGATGTTTATACGCTAAGTTGCATTCCTACTCAATTATCAAGCATGTATATTTAGTTGGAAGTTATGAATTTCGTAACTTACAAAAGGTTTGATGCATGAAAAAGGGTAAGGTTAATAAGATGAGATGATCACTTGTAATTAGTAGTGTAACTTCTTATTTTTAGTAAGCATAATTAGACTTTGAAGTTTCTTGATTGTTAACACTTGTCTATGAGTAAAACATGTTAGATGCTTAAGAGTTTTAGTTGTGTTTGCATGTTTTTGTACTTTAATTTCGTAGATTAAACAACCAACTTCCAATCCCCCCAAACATTTAAATTTCCGCTTATTAACGAAACCATGCATGCGCCCTTAATTCCCCGGATAAAGAACGATCCCTACTCGCCAATATTATAATGACAAAAGAAGGGTTTTAAATTGCAATGCGCGTAATCTGTGTTTTTAGGGTCTACTTTGTGTTAACGTTAAATGCATGTTTTGCGCGTATCAATTTTTGGCGCCGTTGCCGGGGAATTAAAATGTTTTTGTATGATTTCGTTGTACATATGTAATTAAATGCATGTCTATAATTTTCGAAATGCATACTTGTTTATACTTGTTTATACTTGTTTATACTTAAAGAATTTTACATACATGTTTACAATGCATACTTTTACTTATACGAATTTAGTTATACTTAGTATTTACACTTGCATAATTTATTTTCATGTTAAAGGATAGTCTTTGATTTAATTTGAGTACTAGCACTTAGTTATTAAATAAATCTCTATGGAATAGGTGGTGCCTCTTTTGTTTGTCTATCTCCTTAACCCTTCATGAAGTGTGGATTTCATCACCACACGCCATAACCTAAGTGAAGTTATGGGCATGAGGTTGTGGGCGGAGTTTACAAATATTTGAGATTGTATACTATCTTGTGATTTCGAGTAATAATTGGTCATGATGTCTAGAAGGGTTATGAATGGTGACTGGTTTTGAACTAAGAAAACAGAACACCATTGGAGTATATACTCTTACGAGTAAGCCTCGTGGTGTTTCTAAGAACAACAATGGAGTATATACTCTTACGAGTTAGCCTCAAGTTGTTCCCAGAAATTAGTTCTCACCTCTTGCGTTACATCTATCCCAACTGGTCATTTCCAACAATTACGAGAATTAACGATAGTTGGTATACATTTTCGCGCGGGCCGCACGGACAAGAGATTTACTCAATAACTAAGTCGTGTATTCCTTTTAAATCTTAGGCGCAATCAAAACGTAGACGTACTTAAATTGATTTACATTGAGTACGAGTTTTGATTTTTAAGTTTCGTTCTTTGGAAATAGGGAGGTGCCTCTTTTTCTGGTTTATCTCCTTAACCCCTCGTGAAGTGTGGATTTCATCACCACACGCCATAACCTAAGTGAAGTTATGGGCACGAGGTTGTGGGCGGAGTTTATTAAGGACTTGAGATTATATACTATCTCAAAAATTTGGCTGATTGTTGGATATGGTGAGCGGGTTTATGATTGGTGCCGGGTTTCGGATCTAAGCAATAGAACACCATTGGAGTATATACCGTAACTGGTTAGCCTCGGGGTGTCTCTAGGAACAACATTGGAGTATATACTCTTACGAGTAAGCCTCGGGTTGTTCTAAATATTAGTCCTTACCTCTCGCGTTATCTCTATTCCTACTTGCCATTTCTAAACGTAACTAAGCTGAATTAGCGAGAGTCAGTATACATTTGCGCACGAGCCGCACGTCCAAGAAATTTACTAAAAGATTATTTCGTGTACTCCCTGTAAATCATAAGTGCATACGAATACGGATAAATACAAAACTTAGTAAATACGACATAAATCCTTTAAATAGATGGTATATCGGATTAAGCATGCTTAGACCTCTTGGAATCAGACTTCATCTTCGGATGAACGAGACCCATTGCACAGTCGAGAGCCTCTGCACCACGTACCATCGGGGCCAAAGGAAATAAATAATACTTAGTCAAATTTGTGTGTTTCCTTTTTTGCATTAAAATCTGTAAAGGACTAACAAACGTTACATTTAGCTTGCATAACCTCTCTAAAGCTTTATGATACTCGGATTTCACTACCGAGTACCCTAACCTAAGTGAAGTTAGGGGCATAAGACCGAAGAAGAGGTCATTCTTTGCATTCATATTTTAAACACGTAACTCGTGTGTTTTCTGCAGGTTCTAACGTTTTCTCTTATGCATTCACTCCATTTTTCACGTAGGATTGTTGTTTGATGCATTTTATTTAATGAGAGTGTGTTGTGCATAAATTCAATGTGAATTATTGTTTGCTTGCATTTGAACCATGTTTATATATGTTCTAACTAAATTCTTAGCTTTTACATTGTATAGTGTTAATTTGCAGAAAACATGTGTCTTAGTTTATTACATTCATGTGCATAGCCCCTAAAATCAATTAAATCATTTGCATTACTTAGTAAATTACATTTAGTGTCTCAAATATCATAAATCTTGTTTGTTTTAGTAGTTTTTAAGTATTTGTAAGTGTTTATAGTTTGTTTTGATAGTTTTACTATTTTTATTTTTATTTATTTCGCTTTGTTTTCTAAATATGCTTTACGTTTTTGATTAGTATTCCTATATTCATTTCATATTTTTTTGATACTGACACTTGGTCTTTGGTGGATGCTCAGGCTAATGAATGTCCGATCGGAATCCTGGACCATCTAGAACAAAGTTTGAGGAAATCGCAGAGAGAATAGCGAGACTTAAAGCTCAAACAGACATCCTGGATTATCCCATCATCGAGGAAGTTTCCGAGTCTTCACATTCATCAACCGACAATAGTTCAGCCTCATCAACTGATCATAATTCAGAGGCGGAAGCACAAGAAGTCAACATGGCCAATGCAGGACAGTCTCTTCGTCAGCGCACCTGCTCAACAGAATGGAGCAGCGGGCCTTCAAGCATTACTTTTCCACCACCGGGGGAAAACATGAAAGAAGTCGAGCTGAAGAGTGGTTTCCTCCACCGACTACCCATTTTTCACGGACTTTCCAATGAAGATCCGAACAAGCATCTCAAACAATTCCAATTTGTTTGTAACAGCATGAAGCCATCCGATGCTGATACGGAGCTCTTCAAGCTGAAGGCATTCCCATTCACCCTAGTCGACAGGGCCGAGTCTTGGCTTATGGAACTACCGCCGAACCATATTACCTCATCGAAGCAACTTGCGGATATGTTCCTAGCGAAGTACTTCCCGGCCTCAAAGATCACCGTCTTGAGAAAGCAAATCACTGGCATCACACAGAAACCGGACGAGACCTTCGGCCAATACTACGACCGATTCAAGGTTTTGTGTGCCACTTGCCCATCGCATGGATTTTCCGAGACCAATCTCATGAATTACTTTTACGATGGTCTCAAGCCGATCGATAGGGAATTGCTAGATGCAGCAGCTACCGGTGCATTCATGGACTTAACCGAAATCGAAGCCAGAACTCTTCTTGAGAATCGGGCGAATAATGATGCACAATATGGAATGTCCAACAAACGAGCAGTCGGTGAAGCACGTTCTAAACCCGACGCGGACGAAAAATACGACAAACTAGCTCATATGCTAGAGAAGGTTTTAGAGCTCGAGACAACAAGAGCCAAGGCAACTCAACGGCCTGTTTGTGGCATATGTCAATCACAAGGTCACCACAATGACCAATGCCCTCAAGTGCCGGAGCAAGCTAGCGAGCCGGACCAAGTTAACGCCATCGACGGATATCAAGGAGGCCAACGGTACAACAACTACAACAATTTTGGCAACCGAGATCATCCAGGTTTTAGATGGAGCAGCAACGAGGGAACTTTGAACCCTCCAGCACCTCAACAAAGCTACCAACGCCCTCCATTTCAACCAAGGCCATCGATGCAGCATGGTTCATCATCTCAATCCTTCACCAACCCGGATTACGACAAGATGTTGTCGCAACTTTCGGCCTCAACACAAGTTCTCCTCGACGGACAATCGAAGACAAAGGAGACACTGGACTCACATGGCCGCGACATCACAGAAGTGAAGAAGCAGCTTGGCCAACTTGTTGATTTCATGGGTAAAATCAATGAAACCGGTCGGCTTCCACCTCAAACCACTCCTAATCAACGAAATGTGAATGCCATTATCACAAGGAGTGGGAAGACACTTGAAGAACCAAAGACCAAGAGATCTCATCTCGATGAAGTCACCATTGAGGACATAACCAACGAAGCCGAGAAGAAGAAGGTGACGCCTATTGTCACCAAGGCACAATCCCCTCCACAACCCACCCCAATCAAAGGTAAAAGCCCTATTCCTTCAAATACGGTTATTACTAATTCTCCGTTTGCTGTTGCACCTTTCCCTAGCAGATTGTTAAAATCGAAGAAGAAGGATGCCCAATATGAAGATATTTTGGAAATCTTCCGAAAGGTGCAAGTGAATTTGCCCTTGATCGAGTGCATAAAACAAGTGCCAATATACGCGCAGTTTCTCAAAGAATTATGCACACAGAGGAGGCAAACTCGAGAGAAGGAGGTTGTGAAGGTGAACGCAACCGTTTCGGCGGTTTTGCAGCGTCGGCTACCCCCAAAACTGAAGGACCCAGGGAGTTTTGCAGTTCCCTGCGTAATCGGTGACAACCACTTCGAAGACGTAATGCTTGATCTCGGAGCCTCCATCAACGTCATCCCTTACTATCTTTTCGAATCGATGGAGCTTGGAGATCTCAAGCAAGATGGTGTTGTCATCCAATTAGCCGATCGCACACACAAGTATCCGAGGGGATACGTAGAAGACGTTCTTGTGCAGGTCAACAACCTGATTTTTCCAGCGGATTTTTATATCGTTGACATGGAGGAGAGTCCTTTGAACACCACGCCACTACTGCTTGGGCGACCTTTCATGCGGACTGCGAGAACGAAGATCGATGTTTTTCAAGGCACTTTCTCCATGGAGATTGATGGAGAAAGAATCGAGTTCAACATCCTGGACGGGATGAAGTTTCCAATGTCGAGCGTAGCTGCCATTTCGACATATGATCCCGTGGATACCTTAGCACAAAGCCACCTCGACACCATCAATGTAGATGAACTCGACATGGCCATCCAACTTGGGGATGACGCCCTTCTCGAGGCCTTACAAGAGCTTGAACCTCGAATTCAAGATATGGCCATGGCCCTAAATGCCGCACCACGAAAAGTAAGTTTTTCTCCTCCTTTACCAATTACTTTTGGTACTAATAAAATGGTTCCTTCCATCGTAGAAGCTCCAGTTTTAGAACTCAAGCTACTACCGGACCATCTGAAGTATGCGTACTTGGGCGAGAATGAAACTTTACCGGTCATTATTTCATCCGCGCTAGAAGAGGAGCAGGAGGAGAAGCTCGTGAGTGTACTCAAGAGGAACAAAACCGCAATAGGCTGGACGCTTGCGGACATCAAGGGAATAAATCCAGCAACCTGTGTGCATAGGATTTTCCTTGAAGAAGGCACCAAGCCTACGCGGGAAGCGCAACGTCGGCTCCACCCTCCGATGATGGAGGTGGTAAAAAAGGAGGTAATTAAACTCAGGACTGTGGAGTTATTTACCCTATTTCTGATAGCCGTTGGGTTTCCCATGTGCAGGTAGTACCCAAGAAATCGGGAATCACCGTCGTCGAGAATCTGGAAAATGAACTTGTGCCACAAAGGACGATCACTGGACACCGAGTGTGCATTGATTACCGGAGGCTCAACGCCGCAACCCGCAAGGATCATTTTCCATTACCATTCATCGACCAAATGCTGGAAAGATTAGCCGGCCATGCATTTTATTGTTTTCTCGACGGATACTCCGGCTACAACCAAATTAGCATTGCGGAGGAAGATCAAGAAAAGACAACGTTCACATGCCCTTTCGGAACGTTTGCATATCGCCGAATGCCATTTGGACTGTGTAATGCACCAGGTACATTTCAACGTTGCATGCTCCCAATTTTCTCCGAATACATTGAAAAAATTATTGAAGTATTCATGGACGACTTTAGTGTATTTGGGAGTGATTTCGATGCATGCTTAAACAATTTAGAAACTATTTTACAAAGATGCGTTGAAAAGAATTTGGTGCTTAATTGGGAGAAGTGCCATTTCATGGTTACGAAAGGGATCGTGTTAGGTCATATTATTTCTGAAAAAGGGTTAGAAGTTGATAAATCTAAAGTAGATCTTGTGCGTCACTTACCCTCTCCAACTTCGGTTAGAGAGATTCGTTCTTTTCTTGGACACGCAGGATTTTATCGTAGGTTTATCAAGGACTTTTCCCACATCTCGCGCCCGTTGTGTAAATTGCTGCAAAAGGAGACCCCATTCGTATTTGATGAAGAATGCAACGCTGCCTTCAACAAGTTGAAGGAACTTCTCACGAGCGCTCCTATTTTATGCAGCCCTGATTGGTCTCTGCCATTTGAACTCATGTGCGACGCCTCAGATTATGCCGTAGGAGCCGTCTTGGGTCAGCGGAAGGACAAGAAGCCTTGCGTAATTTATTACGCCTCTCGGACGCTTGATGAAGCACAAAGAAATTATACCACCACCGAGAAGGAGTTTCTTGCAGTGGTTTGGTTTTTGCTTTAGATAAATTTCGGTCTTATTTACTTCAAACTAAAGTAACTGTGTATACTGATCATGCAGCTTTGAAGTATCTAATGCTAAAAAAAGACGCAAAACCACAGCTTATACGATGGATACTTCTACTCCAAGAATTCAACATCGAAATCAAGGATAAGAAGGGAGTAGAAAACGTCGTCGCTGACCACCTATCACGCTTGATCGGTGAGAATGAGGCTGTGGAAATTGAGGACACTTTTCCGGATGAAAAACTCTTCGGAATTGAGGTAACTGTTCCGGAAACTCCATGGTATGCAGATATCGTAAATTACTTGGTTACCGGTGAGTTTCCGTCTACCATGCATAAATTTCAACGTGACAAACTTAAGCATAATGCTAGAACCTTTATCTGGGATGAGCCTTATTTATGGAAACAATGCTCCGATTTAGTAATTAGGAGATGTATCCCGGATAGTGAATTCAAGCCTATTCTAGACTTTTGTCACAATGAAGCATGTGGGGGACATTTTGGTTCTAGGAGGACAGCCCTTAAGATTTTAGATTGCGGTTTCTTTTGGCCTAGTTTATTTCGCGATGCTCATGCATATTGTGCTGCATGTGATAAGTGCCAGAGATTCGGTAATTTAGGGCCTAGAGATCAAATGCCACAACACTACATATTTAATGTCGAAATTTTTGATGTGTGGGGTATTGATTTTATGGGACCATTTCCTCCCTCCAATGGTTTTACTTATATCTTACTCGCAGTAGATTATGTTTCTAAATGGGTGGAGGCAAAGGCCACCCGTACTAATGATTCACGAGTTGTTGCAGATTTCCTACGAACTAACATTTTCAGTAGATTTGGAATGCCACGCGTTCTAATTAGCGATGGAGGAAGTCACTTTTGCAACCGCACGGTGGAAGGACTGATGAGGAAGTATGGCGTAAAACACAAGGTTTCCACACCATACCACCCTCAAACAAATGGAATAGCTGAAGTTTCCAACCGTGAGATCAAGAAGATTTTGGAGCGAACCGTCCGCCCAAACCGGAAAGATTGGAGTCAATGCTTAGACGATGCATTGTGGGCTTACAGGACTGCCTACAAGACCCCCATTGGTATGTCACCTTTCCGATTAATTTATGGGAAGACATGCCATCTTCCGGTTGAATTGGAGCACAAGGCATGGTGGGCCGTGAAGAAATTCAACATCGATCGAGATGCAGCAGGTTTGCATCGGAAGCTACAACTTTGTGAACTAGAAGAAATCAGAAATGATGCTTTCGACAATGCATGGATTTACAAAGAGAAGACGAAAAAGATCCATGATCAGATGATTCGCGGGAAGAGTTTTGAGGTTGGGCAGAAAGTATTACTTTTCAATTCAAGACTTAAGCTCTTTCCGGGAAAGCTTCGCTCTCGATGGATGGGGCCATTCATAGTTTCTCAAGTTCTGCCTCATGGAGCAGTTCTCATTAGATCTATCGACAAAGGCAGTGAGTTCAAAGTAAATGGCCATCGCTTGAAGCCCTATTTTGAGGCATTTGCGGAGCACATCGTGGAGGAGATGCAACTCCAAGAACCGGACATTTCAAAAACAAAATGATGCATCACGTCCAAAGCTAACGACGTAAAACAAGCGCTCATTGGGAGGCAACCCAATAGGGAGACAACAGATTTGTTTTCTTCTCCCCTTTTAATTAATTTAATGGCTTTTTGCGTATTAGAATTAAAATTTTCGTAGATCCTATACTCCATTTTTAATTCTATACTTCTACTTTAGTACATTGAGGGCAATGTAGAGTTTAAGTGTGGGGGAAGGGTTTACAATTTAATTGTGTCTAAATTAGTGTTTTTCAGAGTCTTTAGGACGCCCTTAACTAGTCGATGATGAAATTAGATCAATACGAACACATATGGCGTATGAATCACATGCATCGAATTCTTGTGCTAATTGAGATATTCTATATGTTTTTAACATGTAGTAGATATGAATTGCAAAACATGGTACAGAAATCGCATGCTTTAATAAGTTTTTAATCATATGAACCCTATGTGAGCTTTTGAGCTATCTGTTCTTTATTCGAGTGAATGTACATCCATTTCGTAGCTACTAGCTTATATATGCCTCATTTGATTGCTTGCCATAGATTTTAATGAATTAGAGAATGCTAGAACTTACTCATGTCAATTTGCAAAGCTTTTAAGTTGATACATACTTTGATTTCGGAAATGATTAAAGGCATTTAGGATTTTCCACCACATTGCCATATATCCATGTATCCCATTTGTACGCACAAGTTGCGACACCCCTAGATAAACCAATTGAGCCCACGTTAAGCTTTTCTTTCATCACCATATATACCTAAACACTTACCCTAGTATAGAATATCCTTACCCTTGTTCCGGAAACTTGGTGAGAATTTTTCGAAACTAGCACATAAGATTATGGTTTGGTAGGAAAGATTAAAAGAGTTAATGTGAGTAAGGGGAAAGACTTGTCCAAATAGCTAAAAAAGTATGAGATTGCCAAAAAGAAAAGAAAAAAAATTATATTTGAGAGAATGAAAAGAAAAAAAATTATTATTATCTCTCATGGCAATATGTTGTGTTCTAAAGTAGAAACCAATTGGATTAACGTCCCCCTTATTTTGCGGATTTGGAGATTACGACAAATTGAAGGCCCAAAAATAGAACAAATATGGCCTTTGTCCTGTCCGAAAAGCTCAAAGGGTAGTTTAAATTGAAGTATACATGGTAACATTCGAGTGGAGATGGAGGACGAATTTGGTGCTAGACTAAGTCGTTGGAACGTTTTTATCACCACATATCTAAATTTCGAATGCCTTAACCTTAACCCCATTACAACCTCACTAAAAGTCCTTTATGATCCTTAAAATGAGTAGCTTTCAATTAGTAGAGTAAGTTGCATGAGTAAGCTTATGGTTTTGGTTCATTTGTGCAAGTAATTAACTTCATTCATGTGGTTTTCATTTCAATTCATATACACTTTAAGTGAACCCTTTTCATGAGTGAAAAATATGATGAGTGCATCCTTGTAAGTTGATTAAACCTTTATTCAAAGCATGCACAGCTATAACATAACCATTGTTTTTTTTTCTATGTCTTACTTGTTCATTACATAATTATATCGCAATTATCTCTTGAATTCGTTGAGCATACAAGTTGAAATTCATGTGAGCCATCGCCATATACTTATGCAAATTCTGAGACAAATTTTAGCTAAGGGCTTAGTTATGTTCTTTCCTTTGTTTTAAATTCTTAGGGAGTCTTAGTTTAACTTAGTGTTTGCTAAGGGACTAGCAAAGTCTAAGTGTGGGGGAATTTGATATACGCATTTTATGCTCGTTTCTTAACGCATTTCCCTTTACGTTTAGCTATGTTATAATCTTAGTTTTTATGTTTTTCTTAATTAATTTGTTATTTTGAAGATATTTACGGTGGAGATTAATAACGACGCAATTCGGAGGAATTTCGGCGATTTTGCGATTTTTGCGTTTTTGGACCTCCGAAAATGGGCCGGCCCAAAAAGCAAATTATGGGCCGATTTCTCAAATCTTGTTTCGGCCCATTATCAAGCCCAAACCCATTCATTTCGGCATGGAAGCCTTTTGGTGAAGTTGAAAAGTCCAAGTTATCAAGCTTTGTGACTCATTTTAGTGACTAAGCTTTGTGATCATCACAAAAGATGACTTGCCATGTGACTTGCCATGGTGACTCTTGCTTAGGGTTTATAAATGGTGACTTGCATGGTGACTCTTGCTTAGGGTTCATAACTGATGATCAAAAATGGTGACTTGCCTAGGTGACTAAGGCTTGCATTAAATGGAGGGAGGCAAGGTGGAAGAGAGAAGGCAACATCCCTTGCCTATATAAGAGAGGAGGCCGGCCATATATTAGAGGATCTCTCATTTTTACAAGCCAAAGCTCTACACAAATACTCCTCCACCATAAACACTTCAAGGATTCTCCTCCAAGCCGAAGCTATCATCCATCCTCCAAGCCGAAGCTATCATCCATCCTCCATCCAAAGCCGAAGCACATCCTCCATCCTACACAATACGCTAAGTCCCTTGTGAAGGAAAGCCATCTCCACCGTAGATCATCAAGCATTCAAGACAAAAAGTGTAACCATGATCTTCACTTTCATTTCTTTTGCTTTGTATTTGAATCCTTGGATGTATTGGAATACTTTTATGTATCAAATGAAGAACAAGTTTAGATTTGTGTTATATGTTCTTAAAATGATTTGTAGATTGCATGTGTTTATGATTTCTAGCCTTTTATGCATGTTTGATACAATCTTAAAGCTTCGAAAGCATGTGGTAGATAATACGCTAAGTCACTCTCTTTCGCATGTTTCGATGATCGTATGTTGTTTAGGATGTTTATACGCTAAGTTGCATTCCTACTCAATTATCAAGCATGTATATTTAGTTGGAAGTTATGAATTTCGTAACTTACAAAAGGTTTGATGCATGAAAAAGGGTAAGGTTAATAAGATGAGATGATCACTTGTAATTAGTAGTGTAACTTCTTATTTTTAGTAAGCATAATTAGACTTTGAAGTTTCTTGATTGTTAACACTTGTCTATGAGTAAAACATGTTAGATGCTTAAGAGTTTTAGTTGTGTTTGCATGTTTTTGTACTTTAATTTCGTAGATTAAACAACCAACTTCCAATCCCCCCAAACATTTAAATTTCCGCTTATTAACGAAACCATGCATGCGCCCTTAATTCCCCGGATAAAGAACGATCCCTACTCGCCAATATTATAATGACAAAAGAAGGGTTTTAAATTGCAATGCGCGTAATCTGTGTTTTTAGGGTCTACTTTGTGTTAACGTTAAATGCATGTTTTGCGCGTATCACTTAATTGGGAAAAATGCCATTTCATGGTTACACAAGGGATAGTTTTGGGACATATCATTTCAGAAAAGGGTTTAGAAGTTGATAAATCGAAAATAGATCTTGTGCGTTACTTACCCTCTCCAACTTCGGTTAGAGAGATTCGTTCCTTCCTTGGACACACAGGTTTTTATCGACGATTTATCAAGGACTTTTCCCACGTCTCCCGCCCTTTGTGCAAATTACTACAAAAAGATATCCCTTTCGAGTTTGATAGTGATTGCAAAGCAGCCTTCGAAAAGTTGAAGGAACTCCTGACATGTGCTCCTATCCTATGCCCTCCGGATTGGTCCTTACCGTTCGAATTAATGTGTGATGCTTCCGACTATGCGGTTGGAGCTGTTTTAGGACAACGGAAGGACAAGAAGCCATATGCAATTTATTACGCCTCAAGAACTCTGGATACCGCCCAATCCAATTACACCACCACCGAAAAGGAATTTCTCGCAGTAGTTTTTGCCCTTGATAAATTCCGTTCTTATTTACTTCAAACCAAAGTTATCATTTATACTGACCATGCATCTTTGAAGTACTTAATGACGAAGAAGGATGCAAAACCAAGGCTAATTCGTTGGATCCTCTTACTCCAAGAATTCGACATCGAAATAAAAGACAAGAAGGGAGTGGATAACGTAGTGGCTGACCACCTTTCTCGGTTTGTGAAAGAACAAGAAGCCGTGGTCATCGAGGAGAATTTTCCGGATGAACAGCTCTTCGGAATTCAATCAAATGCTTCTGAAACTCCATGGTATGCGGATATAGTCAATTATTTAGTAGCTGGTGAGTTTCCATCCTCTATGCATAGTGTTCAACGTGAAAAACTTAAGAAGAATGCTAGGACTTTTATTTGGGATGAACCCTACTTATGGAAACAATGTTCAGATTTAGTCATTCGTATGTGTGTTCCGGATAGTGAATTTAAGTAAATTCTTGAGTTTTGTCACAAGAAGCATGCGGGGGACATTTTGGTTCTAGGAGGACAGCCCTAAAAATTTTAGATTGCTGATTCTTTTGGCCTAGTTTATTTCGCGATGCTCATACATTCTGTGTTGCATGTGATAGGTGCCAAAGATTCGGTAATTTAGGACGTAGAGATCAGATGCCACAACACTACATATTTAATGTCGAGATTTTTGATGTGTGGGATATTGATTTTATGAGACCATTTCCTCCCTCCAATGGTTATACGTATATTTTACTCGCAGTGGATTATGTTTCGAAATGGGTGGAGGCAAAGGCCACCCGTACTAATGATTCGCGAGTTGTTGCAGATTTCCTACGAACTAACATTTTTACTAGATTTGCTGGTTCTAACTAACGCACCACAAAAAGTAAGTTTTTCTCCCCCTTTACCAATTACTTTTGGTATTAATAAAATTGTTCCCTCCATCGTAGAAGCTCCAGTTTTAGAACTCAAGCTATTACCGGATCATCTAAAGTATGCGTACTTGGGCGAGCATGAAACCTTGCCGGTAATTATTTCCCACATCTCTCGCCCGTTGTGTAAATTGCTGCAAAAGGAGACTCCGTTCGTATTTGACGAAGAATGCAACGCTGCCTTCAACAAGTTGAAGGAACTTCTCACGAGCGCTCCTGTTTTGAGCAGCCCTGATTGGTCTCTACCATTTGAACTCATGTGCGACGCCTCGGATTATGCCGTAGGAGCTGTTTTGGGTCAGCGGAAGGACAAGAAGCCTTATGTAATTTATTACGCCTCTCAGACGCTTGATGAAGCTCAAAGAAATTATACCACTACCGAGAAGGAGTTTCTTGCGGTGGTTTTTGCTTTAGATAAATTTCGGTCTTATTTACTTCAAACTAAAGTAACTGTGTATACTGATCATGCAGCTTTGAAGTACCTAATGCTAAAAAAGGATAAGAAGGGAGTAGAAAATGTTGTCGCTGACCACCTATCACGCTTGATAGGTGAGAATGAGACTGTTGAAATTGAGGAAACTTTTCCGGATGAAAAACTCTTCGGAATTGAGGTAACTGTTTCGGAAACTCCATGGTATGCAGATATCGTTAATTACTTAGTTACCGGTGAGTTTCCATCTACCATGCATAAATTTCAGTGTGACAAACTTAAACATAATGCTAGAACTTTTATCTGGGATGAGCCTTATTTATGGAAACAATGCTCCGATTTAGTGATTAGGAGATGTATCCCAGATAGTGAATTTAAGCCTATTCTAGACTTTTGTCACAATGAAGCATGCGGGAGACATTTTGGTTCAAGGAAGACAACCCTTAAGATTTTAGATTGCGGTCTCTTTTGGCCTAGTTTATTTCGCGATGGTCATGCATTTTGTGCTGCATGTGATAAGTGCCAGAGATTCGGTAATTTAGGACCTAGAGATCAGATGCCACAACACTACATATTTAATGTCGAGATTTTTGATGTGTGGGATATTGATTTTATGAGACCATTTCCTCCCTCCAATGGTTATACGTATATTTTACTCGCGAGTTGTTGCAGATTTCCTACGAACTAACATTTTTACTAGATTTGGAATGTCGCGAGTTCTAATTAGTGATGGAGGAAGTCATTTTTGCAACCGCACGGTGGAAGCATTGATGAGGAAGTATGGCGTAAGACACAAGGTTTCCACACCATACCACCCTCAAACAAATGGAATGGCTGAAGTTTCCAACCGTGAGATCAAGAAGATTTTGGAACGAACCGTCCGCCCAAACCGGAAAGATTGGAGTCAGTGCTTAGATGATGCATTGTGGGCTTACAGGACTGCCTACAAGACCCCCATTGGTATGCCACCTTTCCGATTAATTTATGGTAAAACGTGCCATCTTCCGGTTGAATTGGAGCACAAAACATGGTGGGCCGTGAAGAAATTCAACATCGATCGAGATGCAGCAGGTTTGCATTGAATGCTACAACTTTGTGAACTTGAAGAAATCAGAAATGATGCTTTCGACAATGCGTGGATTTACAAAGAGAAGACGAAAAAGATCCATGATAAGATGATTCGTGGGAAGAGTTTTGAAGTTGGGCAGAAAGTATTGCTTTTCAATTCAAGACTTAAGCTCTTTCCGGGAAAGCTTCGCTCTCGATGGATGGGGCCATTCATAGTTGCTTAAATTATGCCTCATGGAGCAGTTCTCATTCGATCAATAGACAAGGGCAGTGAGTTCAAAGTAAATGGCCATCACTTGAAGCCCTATTTTGAGGCATTTGCGGAGCCTAACATGGAGGAGATGCAACTCCAAGAACCGGCCATCTCAAAAACAAATTGATGCATCACGTCTAAAGCATATGGCGTAAAATGAGCGCTCATTGGGAGACAACAGATTTGTTTTCTTCTCCTCCTTTTAATTAATTTAATGGCTTTTGCACTTTAAATTAGAATTTTCGTAGATCCTATACTCCATGTTTAATTTTATACTTTTACTTTAGTACATTGAGGGCAATGTAGAGTTTAAGTGTGGGGGAAGGATTTACAATTTAATTGTGTCTAAATTAGTGTTTTTCAGAGTCTTTAGGATGCCCTTAACTAGTCGATGATGAAATTGGACCGATACGAACACATATGGCGTATGAATCACATGCATCGAATTCTTGTGCTAATTGAGATATTCTATATGTTTTTAACATGTAGTAGATATGAATTGCAAAACATGGTACATAAATCGCATTCTTGAATAAGTTTTTAATCATATGAACCCTATGTGAGCTTTTGAGCTATCTGTTCTTTATTCGATTGAATATACATCCATTTCGTAGCTACTAGCTTATATATGCCTCATTTGATTGCTTGCCATAGATTTTAATGAACTAGAGAATGCTAGAACTTACTCATGTCAATTTGCAAAGCTTTTAAGTTGATACATACTTTGATTTTGGAAATGATTAAAGGCATTTAGGATTTTCCACCACTTCGCTAAATATCCATGTATCCCATTTGTACGCATGAGTTGCGACACCCCTAGATAAACCAATTGAGCCCACGTTAAGCTTTTCTTGCATCACCATATATACCTAAAACACTTACCCTAGTGTAGAATATCCTTACCTTTGTTCCGGAAACTTGGTGAGAATTTTCGAAACTAGCACATAAAGATGATGTTTTGGAGAGGAAGTTTGAAGAGTTAATGTGAGTAAGGGGAAAGACTTATCCAAATAGCTTTAAAAGTATGAGATTGCCAAAAAAGAAAAAAAATTGAGAGAATGAACAGAAAAGAAAACAAAATTATGTATATCTCTCATGGCAATATGTTGTGTTCTAAGTATAACCATTTGGATTAATGTCCCCCTTATTTGCGGATTTGGAGATTACGACAAATTGAAGGCCCAAAAATAGAACAAATATGGCATTTGTCCTGTCCGAAAAGCTCAAAGGGTAGTTTAGATTGAAGTATACATGGTAACATTCGAGTGGAGATGGAGGACGAATTTGGTGCTAGACTAAGTCGTTGGAACATTTTTATCACCACATATCTAAAATTTCGAATGCCTTAGCCTTAACCCCATTACAACCTCACTAAAAGTCCTTTATGATCCTTAAAATGAGTAGCTTTCAATTAGTAGAGTAAGTTGCATGAGTAAGCTTATGGTTTTGGTTCATTTGTGCAAGTAATTAACTCCATTCATGAGGTTTTCGTTTAAATTCATATACACTTTAAGTGAACCCTTTTCATGAGTGAAAAATATGTTGAATGCATCCTTGTGAGCTGATTAAACCTTTATTCAAAGCATGCACAGCTATAACATAACCATTGTTTTCTCCATGTCTTACTTGTTCATTACATAATCATATCTCAATTATCTCTTGAATTCGTTGAGCATACAAGTTGAAAATCATGTGAGCCATCACCATACACTTATGAAAATTCTGAGACAAATTTTAGCTAAGGGCTTAGTTGTGTTCTTTCTTTTGTTTTAAATTCGTAGAGAGTCTTAGTTTAACTTAATGTTTGCTAAGGGACTAGCAAAGTCTAAGTGTGGGGGAATTTGATATACGCATTTTATGCTAGTCAAAGTCTAAGGGACTAGCAAAGTCAAAGCTATGTTATAATCTTAGTTTTTATTTTTTTCTTATTTATTTTGTTATTTTGAGGTTATTTACGGTGGAGATAAATAATGGCGCAATTCGGAGGAATTTTTGCGATTTTGCGATTTTTGCGATTTCGGACCACTGGGAATTGGCCGGCCCAAAAAGCATTTTGTGGGCCCATTTCTCAAAGTTTGTTTCGGCGCAAAAACCAGCCCAAACCCATTAATTTCGGCAAGGAAGCCACTTGGGGAAGAGGAAAAGTCAAGTTTGGCAAGCTTTGTGACTAGGCTTGGTGACTCTTGCTTTGTGATCATCACAAAGGGTGACAAGGCTTGGTGACTAAGCTTGTGATCATCACAAATGGTGACTAAAGGTGTGACTAGCTTGGTGACACTTGCTTGTGATGATCACAAATGATGACTAAAGGGAGTGACTTGCCTTGGTGATTAATGCTAGCATTTAATGAAGAGGCAAGATGGAAGAAAGATGTAGGCATTTCCCTTGCCTATATAAGACCAAGGAGGCCGGCCATATTGAGGCATCTCCCATTTTTACAAGCCAAAGCTCTACACAAATACCTCTCCTCCATAAACACTTCAAAGGTCCTTTACAAGCCGAAGCAATCCACCCTCCGAAGCCATCGATCATTCACAATACACTAAGTCTCTTGTGAATGAGAACCACCTTCAAGAAGTCATCAAGCATTCAAGACAAAAAGTGTAACCATGATCTTCAATTTCATGTCTTTTGCTTTGTATTGGATCACTTTGATGTATTTAATGAAGAACAAGTTTGGATTTGAGTTATATGTTCTTAAGCCTTTTCGTAAATTGCATGTGTTTATGATTTCAAGCCTTTTATGCATGTTTGATACAATCTTAAAGCTTCGAAAGCATGTGTTAGATAACACGCTAAGTCCCTCTCTTTCGCATGTTTCGATGATCGTACTTTGTTTAGGGTGTTTAGACGCTAAGTTGCATTCCTACTCAAATATCAAGCATGTATATTTAGTTGGAAGTTATAAATTTCGTAGCTTACTTAGAGTATTGAGGCATGAAAAAGAGTAAGGTTAATAAGATGAGATGATCACTTGTAATTAGTAGTATAGTTTCTTATTTTTAGTAAGCTTAATTAGACTTTAAGGTTTCTTGATTGTTAAAACTTGTCTATGAGTAAAACATGTTAGAAGTCTAGGAGTTCTTGTTGTGTTTGCATGTTTTGTACTTTAATTTCGTAGATTAATCAACCCAATTTCAAACTCCCCCAATACCTTTAAATTTTCTGTTTAAAAACGAAACCATGCATGCGCCCTCTAATTCCCCGGATAGAACGATCCCTACTCACCAATGCTACATCCACAAAAGAAGGGTTTTAAATTGAATATGTGTGAACTCTGTGTTTAGCGTCTACTTTGTGTTAACATTTAAGGCATGTTTTGCGCGTATCACGTGGTCAAACCCAGATTTCCCAAAATGGAAAGTTTCCTAAATTGTCACGTATTTATATCGTACACATACCGTACACATACCATCCCCAAATCAACGGCTATAATTCCATCTGATCCAAATCGTACGGTCACGATTAAATCCACATTCACCAACCGACTTCAAAACTCGATAAAACACTGCTCACTTATCCGAAAAATTCCCCGAAAATTCCCACGAGCTCGAAATCAAATCCTCTACAATTCCCACGAAGGAACACAAATCAAATTCTTGCCCAATAATTAAGTCATTAACAAACCCACGAGTACGATTAATTCACATTAATCACGGCTCGGACCAATATGTGCACATTCCACGGTTCAGGTAGTTACATCAATACTCTCTCAAAAATCTCAAAACTATCTAAATAGAGAGATCGAGATGATATAGCGAGATTTCATGGACCAAAACGAGTTTTGCTGCACATAGAGTTTGATCAACATGTATTTGAACAAAATATATATGGGGAACCATTTCGGTGCATTTAATAGCCGTTAAATCTCAATACTCTCTAAAAATACTCAAAACAGTCTAAGTAGAGAGATCGGGATGATATAGTGAGATTTCATGGACCGAAACGGGTTTTGCTGCACATTGAGTTTGATCAACATGTATTTGATCACAAATGCGTCCTTATCCAGAGAGAATCCTTGAGGCGGAACTTCCGAGGCCAACAAAGAAGACAAATACCTCTCCTTAAAGCAAACAGGCTACTCCCTCGGTACCATACTTCTCAAAATATATGTGGGGAACCATTTCGGTGCATTTAATAGCCCTGAAATATCAATACACCAAAGCACTCAAATCTTGGTTCTTTTTACCTCCCACAAATCTTTACACACTCTCAACACACTCAAAAAAGTCTAAAGAGAGAGATCAAGATGATATAGTGAGATTTCGTGGACCGAAACGAGGTTTTCTGCCCATAGAGTTTGATCAACATGTATTTGATAAAAATATACGTGGCGAACCATTTCGGTGCATTTTATAGCCTTTAAATCTCAGTACTCGTCCAAAACACTCAAAACAGTCTAAATAGAGAGATCTGGATGATATAGTGTGATTTCGAGGACCGAAACGGGTTTTGCTTTGCAAAGATTTTTATCAACATGTATTTGCTCCAAATATATATGGGGAACCATTTTGATGCATTTAATAGCTCATAAATCTCAGTACTCTCCCAAAACACTCAAAACAATGTAAATAGAGAGATGGGATTGATATAGTGAGATTTCGTGGACCGAAACGAGTTTTGTTGCCCAAAGAGTTTGATCAACATCTATTAGATCTAAATATATGCAGGGAACTATTTCGGTGCATTTTATAGCCCTTAAATCTCAATATTCTCCCAAAATACTCAAAACAGTCTAAATAGAGAGCTCGGGATGATATAGTGAGATTTCGTGGACCGAAACGAGGTTTTGATAATGCGCAAAACATGCCTTAAATGTTAACACAAAGTAGACACTAAACACATAGTTCACACGTAAGCAATTTAAAACCCTTCTTTTGTGGATGTAGTATTGGTGAGTGGGGATCGTTCTATCCGGGGAATTAGAGGGTGCATGCATGCTTTCGTTTGAACATAAATTTAAAGGTATGGGGGGAATGGAAGTTGGGTTGATTAATCTACGAAATTAAGGTACAAAACATGCAAACACAACAAGACTCCTAGACTTCTAACATGCTTTACTCATAGACAAGTTTAACAATCAAGAAACCTTAAATTCTAATTATGCTTACGAAAAATAAGAAGCTAAATTACTAATTACAAGTCATCAACTTATTTCATTCACCTAGCCTACTTTAATGCTTTTACCTTATTTATCATCTACGAAATCCTTAATTTTAGTCGGGACACATACACATGCTTTCCTTGAATAAGAATGCTATGACGCATAACACCTTAAAACAATTGCTACTTTGCCGAAATCATTGAGATATATTTTAGGAAGATTGGTGACGCACCCTATCCTAAAGCATACTCAAAGCATTAAGAACTTAAAGCTAGCACATGCATCCAAACTAATAAAATTAAGAACACATGGAAGAATAAAAATAAGAGAAGAAGATAGAGAAATTATTTTATTACATAACCGAAATTATTACAAAGATTAAGATGGAGTTTAGAGAACATGGTTACACTTTTAGAGAGGTGACACACCAAACTACGAGTGGTGATTCTCAAGAACACGAATGACGCACTCTTAGTTCTTGATCCAGAAGTGGTGGAGAGCTTCGACTTTGGAAGAACCTTGGTGAAGTATGGAAGAGAGGTGAAGTGTTTAGAGCTTTGGAAAGTGAAATGAGTGATGCTTTGTGTTATGGTCGGCCTCCTTGTATTTATAGGCAAGAGATTGCCTCTTGCCTCTTCCTTCCAACTTGCCTAAGCATTTAATGCTCCCTTAGTCACCCACTTAGTCACACCCTTAGTCATCCCCTTTAATCATCAAAAGATAAGAGTCACCTAGGCTAGTCACCAAGCTTAGTCACCATTTGTGAGTCACCAAGCTTAGTCACACCCTTAGTCATCCCTTTTAATCATCAAAAACTAAGAGTCACCTAGCCTAATCATAAGCTTGCCAATCTTCACTTTTCCTCTTCACCAAGTGGCTTTGGCTGCAAAAATATTGGGCTTGGGCCTTCAATATGGGCTGACTTGGACCTTGCAAAATGGTCCTCAAAAAATGCTTAATGGGCCAGCCCATCTCCAATGCTCCGAAATCGCAAAAATTCCCCCGAAGTGCGCCGTTATTCTTCTCCACCGTAAATAACCTAAAAATAACAAACTAAGTAAAAAAACATAAAAACTAAGATTATAACATAGCTAAATGAAGGGAGAAATGCGTTAATAATCGATGGCTCACATGATTTTCAACTTGTATGCTCAACGAATTCAAGAGATAATTGAGATATAATCATGTAATGAACAAGTAAGACATGGAGAAAACAAGGGTTATGTTATTGATATACGTATTTTATGCTCGATTCTTAACGCGTTTCCCTTTACGTTTAGCTATGTTATAATCTTAGTTTTTATGTTTTTCTTATTTAATTTGTTATTTTGAAGATATTTACGGTGGAGATCAATAACGACGCAATTCGGAGGAATTTCGGCGATTTTGCGATTTTTGCGATTTCGGACCACCGGGAATGGGCCGGCCCAAAAAGCAAATTATGGGCCCATTTCTAAAAGTTTGTTTCGGCCCAAAAACCAGCCCAAGCCCATTGAATTCGGCAAGGATGCAACTTGGGGAAGAGGAAAAGTCAAAGTTATCAAGCTTGGTGACACTTGCTTTGTGATCATCACAAAAGATGACTAAGTGTGTGACTTGCCATGGTGACTCTTGCTTAGGGTTCATAAATGGTGACTTGCCATGGTGACTCTTGCTTAGGGTTCATAAATGATGATCACACTTGGTGACTAAGGGAGTGACTTGCCATGGTGATTATTACTTGCATTTAATGAAAGAGGCAAGGTGGAAGAGAGAAGAGCAAACTCCCTTGCCTATAAATACCAAGGAGGCCAGCCATTACAAGATCATCTCTCAATTTAGAAGCCAAAGCTCTACACAAATACTCCTCCTCCATAAACACTTGAAGGTTCTCTCCACAAAGCCGAAGCATTCATCCTCCATCCAAAGCCGAAGCATCCATCCTCCATCCTTCACAATACGCTAGGTCCCTTGTGAAGGAAAGTCATCTCCACGAAGATCATCTAGCATTCAAGACAAAAAGTGTAACCATGATCTTCACTTTCATATCTTTTGCTTTGTATTTGAATCTTTTGATGTATTGGAATACTTTGATGTATTTAATGAAGAACAAGTTTAGATTTGTGTTATATGTTCTTAAACCGATTTGTAAATTGCATGTGTTTATGATTTCTAGCCTTTTATGCATGGTTGATATAATCTTAAAGCTTCAAAAGCATGTGGTAGATAATACGCTAAGTCACTCTCTTTCGCATGTTTCGATGATCGTATGTTGTTTAGGATGTTTATACGCTAAGTTGCATTCCTACTCAATTATCAAGCATGTATATTTAGTTGGAAGTTATGAATTTCGTAACTTACAAAAGGTTTGATGCATGCAATAGGGTAAGGTTAATAATATGAGATGATCAATTGTAATTAATAGCTTAGCTTCTTATTTTTAGCAAGCATAATTAGACTTGAAGTTTCTTGATTGTTAAAACTTGTCTATGAGTAAAACATGTTAGATGCCTAAGAGTTTTTGTTGTGTTTGCATGTTTTTGCACTTTAATTTAGTAGGACATTTAATCAACCAATTTCCAATCCCCCCCAAACATTTAAATTTCCGCTTATTAACGAAACCATGCATGCGCCCTTAATTCTCCGGATAAAGAACGATCCCTACTCGCCAATATTATAAATGACAAAAGAAGGGTTTTAAATTGCAATACGCGTAATCTGTGTTTTTAGGGTCTACTTTGTGTTAACGTTAAATGCATGTTTTGCGCGTATCAATTTTTGGCGCCGTTGCCGGGGAATTAAAATGTTTTTGTATGATTTCGTTGTACATATGTAATTAAAAGCATGTCTATAATTTTCGAAATACATTCTTGTTTATACTTAAAGAATTATACATACATGTTTACAATGCATACTTTTACTTATACGAATTTAGTTATACTTAGTATTTACACTTGCATAATTTATTTTCATGTTAAAGGATAGTCTTTGATTTAATTTGAGTACTAGCACTTAGTTATTAAATAAATCTCTATGGAATAGGTGGTGCCTCTTTTGTTTGTTTATCTCCTTAACCCTTCATGAAGTGTGGATTTCATCACCACACGCCATAACCTAAGTGAAGTTATGGGCATGAGGTTGTGGGCGGAGTTTACAAACATTTGAGATTGTATACTATCTTGTGAATTCGAGTAATAATTGGTTATGATGTCTAGAAGGGTTATGAATGGTGACTGGTTTTGAACTAAGAAAACAGAACACCATTGGAGTATATACTCTTACGAGTAAGCCTCGGGGTGTTTCTAAGAACAACAATGGAGTATATACTCTTACGAGTTAGCCTCAGGTTGTTCCCAGAAATTAGTTCTCACCTCTTGCGTTACATCTATCCCAACTGGTCATTTCCAACAATTACGAGAATTAACGATAGTTGGTATACATTTTCGCGCGGGCCGCACGGACAAGAGATTTACTCAATAACTAAATCGTGTATTCCTTTTAAATCTTAGGCGCAATCAAAACGTAGACGTACTTAAATTGATTTACATTAAGTACGAGTATTGGTTATTAAGTTTCGTTCTTTGGAATAGGTGGTGCCTCTTTTTCTGGTTCATCTCCTTAACCCTTCATGAAGTGTGGATTTCATCACCACACGCCATAACCTAAGTGAAGTTATGGGCATGAGGTTGTGGGCGGAGTTTACTAAGGACTTGAGATTATATACTATCTCACAAATTTGGCTGATTGTTGGATATGGTGAGTGGGTTTATGATTGGTGCCGGGTTTCTGATCTAAGCAATAGAACACCATTGGAGTATATACCGTAACTGGTTAGCCTCGGGGTGTCTCTAGGAACAACATTGGAGTATATACTCTTACGAGTAAGCCTCGGGTTGTTCTAAATATTAGTCCTTACCTCTCGCGTTATCTCTATCCCTACTTGCCATTTCTAAACGTAACTAAGCTGAATTAGCGAGAGTCAGTATACATTTTCGCGCGGGCCACACGTCCAAGAAATTTACCGAATGATCATTTCGAGTACTCTCTGTAAATCATAAGTGCATATGAATACGGATAAATACAAAACTTAGTAAATACGACATAAATCCTTTAAATAGATGGTATATCAGATTAAGCATGCTTAGACCTCTTGGAATCAGACTTCATCTTCGGATGAACGAGACCCATTGCACAGTCGAGAGCCTCTGCACCACGTACCATCGGGGCCAAAGGAAATAAATAAAACTTAGTCAAATTTTTGTGTTTGTTTGTACATTAAAAACTGTAAAGGACTAACAAACGTTATTTAGCTTGCATAACCTCTCTTAAGCTTTATGATGCTCGGATTTCACTACCGAGTACCCTAACCTAAATGAAGTTAGGGGCATAAGACCGAAGAAGAGGTCATTCTTTGCATTCATATTTTAAACACGTAACTCGTGTGTTTTCTGCAGGTTCTAACGTTTTCTCTTATACATTCACTCTATCTTTCACGTAGGATTGTTGTTTGATGCATTTTATTGAAAAAAAATGTGTGGTGCATAAATTCAATGTGAATTATTGTTTGCTTGTATTTGAACCTTGTTTATATATGTTCTAACTAAATTCTTAGGTTTAGCATTATATAGTGTTAATTTGCAGAAAACGTGTGTTTTAAGTTCATTACGTTCATGTACATAGCCCCTAAAATTGATTAAATCATTTGCATTACTTAGTAAATTACATTTAGTGTCTTAACTATTATAAATTTTGTGTGTTTTAGTAGTTTTTAAGTATTTGTGAGTGTTTATAGTTTGCTTTGATAGTTTTACTATTTTATTTGTTATCGCTTTGTTTTCTAAATATGCCTTACGATTTTGGTTAGTATTCCTATATTCATTTTATATTCTTTTTGATACTGACACTTGGTCTTTGGTGGATGCTCAGGCTAATGAATGTCCGATCAGAATCCTGGACCATCTAGAACAAAGTTTGAGGAAATCGCAGAGAGAATAGCGAGACTTAAAGCTCAAACAGACATCCTGGATTATCCCATCATCGAAGAAGTTTCCGAGTCTTCACATTCATCAACCGACCATAGTTTAGCCTCATGAACCGACCATAGTTTAGCCTCATCAACCGACCACAATTCAGAGGCAGAAGCACAAGAAATCAACATGGCCAATGCAGGACAGTCTCTTCGCCAGCGTACCTGCTCAACCGAATGGAGCAGCGGGCCTTCAAGCATTGCTTTTCCACCACCGGGGGAAAACATGAAAGAAGTCGAGCTGATACGCGCAAAACATGCATTTAACGTTAACACAAAGTAGACCCTAAAAACACCGATTACGCGCATTGCAATTTAAAACCCTTCTTTTGTCATTATAATATTGGCGAGTAGGGATCGTTCTTTATCCGGGGAATTAAGGGCGCATGCATGGTTTCGTTAATAAGCGTAAATTTAAATGTTTGGGGGGATTGGAAGTTGGTTGTTTAATCTACAAAATTAAAGTACAAAAACATGCAAACACAACTAAAACTCTTAAGCATCTAACATGTTTTACTCATAGACAAGTGTTAACAATCAAGAAACTTCAAAGTCTAATTACGCTTACTAAAAATAAGAAGTTACACTACTAATTACAAGTGATCATCTCATCTTTTTAACCTTACCCTTTTTCATGCATCAAACCTTTTGTAAGTTACGAAATTCATAACTTCCAACTAAATATACATGCTTGATAATTGAGTAGGAATGCAACTTAGCGTATAAACATCCTAAACAACATACGATCATCGAAACATACGAAAGAGAGTGACTTAGCGTATTTTCTACCACATGCATTCGAAGCTTTAAGATTGTATCAAACATGCATAAAAGGCTAGAAATCATAAACACATGCAATTCACAAATCGGTTTAAGAACATATAACACAAATCTAAACTTGTTCTTCATTTGATACATAAAAGTATTCCAATACATCAAAAGATTCAAATACAAAGCAAAAGCTATGAAAGTGAAGATCATGGTTACACTTTTTGTCTTGAATGCTTGATGATCTACGGTGGAGATGGCTTTCCTTCACAAGGGACTTAGCGTATTGTGAAGGATTGATGGAGGATGCTTCGGCTTTGGATGGAGAATGCTTCGGCTTTGCAAGAGATGGATGCTTCGGCTTTGCAAGAGATGGATGCTTCGGCTTTGTGTGTGAACCTTCAAGTGTTTATGGTGGAGGAGTATTTGTGTAGAGCTTTGGCTAGTAAATGAGAGATGATCTGTTTTATGGCTGCCTCCTTGGTATTTATAGGCAAGGGAATTGCCTTGCCTCTTTCTTCCACCTTGCTTCCTTCAATTAATGCAAGCCTTAGTCACCTAAGCAAGTCACCATTTGTGATCATCATTTATGAACCCTAAGTAAGAGTCACCATGCAAGTCACCATTTATAAACCCTAAGCAAGAGTCACCATGGCAAGTCACATGGCAAGTCATCTTTGGTGATGATCACAAAGCTTAGTCACTAAAATGAGTCACAAAGCTTGATAACTTGGACTTTTCAACTTCACCAAAAGGCATCCATGCCGAAATGAATGGGTTTGGGCTTGATAATGGGCCGAAACAAGATTTGAGAAATCGGCCCATAATTTGCTTTTTGGGCCGGCCCATTTTCGGAGGTCAAAAATCGCAAAAATCGCAAAATCGCCGAAATTCCTCCGAATTGCGTCGTTATTAATCTCCACCGTAAATATCTTCAAAATAACAAATTAAATAAGGAAAACATAAAAACTAAGATAATAACATAGCTAAACGCAAAGGGAAATGCGTTAAGAAACGAGCATAAAATGCGTATATCAAATTCCCCCACACTTAGACTTTGCTAGTCCCTTAGCAAACACTAAGTTAAACTAAGACTCTTCTACGAATTTAAAACAAAGGAAAGAACATAACTAAGCCCTTAGCTAAAATTTGTCTCAGAATTTTCATAAGTATATGGCGATGTCTCACATGATTTTCAACTTGTATGCTCAAAGAATTCAAGAGATAATTGCGATATAATTATGTAATGAACAAGTAAGACATAGAGAAAACAGTGGTTATGTTTATAGCTGTGCATGCTTTGAATAAAGGTTTAATCAACTCATAAGGATGCACTCATCATATTTTTCTCTCATGAAAAGGGTTCACTTAAAGTGTATATGAATTTAAACGAAAACCTCATGAATGGAGTTAATTACTTGCACAAATGAACCAAAACCATAAGCTTACTCATGCAACTTACTCTACTAATTGAAAGCTACTCATTTTAAGGATCATAAAGGACTTTTAGTGAGGTTGTAATGGGGTTAAGGCTAAGGCATTCGAAATTTAGATATGTGGTGATAAAAACGTTCCAACGACTTAGTCTAGCACCATATTCGTCCTCCATTTCCACTCGAATATTACCATGTAAACTTTAATATACTCTACCCTTTGAGCTTTTCGGACAGGACAAAGGCCAAATTTTGTTCTATTTTTGGGCCTTCAATTTATCGTAATCTCCAAATCCGCAAATAAGGGGGACGTTAATCCAATTGGTTTCTACTTTAGAACAACATATTGCCATGAGAGATAATAATTTTTTTCTTTTCATTCTCTCAAATATAATTTTTTTTCTTTTCTTTTTGGCAATCACAAACTTTTTAAGTTAATTGGACAAGTCTTTCCCCTTAATCACATTAACTCTTTCAATCTTTCCTACCAAACCATAATCTTATGTGCTAGTTTCGAAAAATTCTCACCAAGTTTCCGGAACAAAGGTAAGGATATTCTATACTAGGGTAAATGTTTAGGTATATATGGTGATGAAAGAAAAGCTTAACGTGGGCTCAATTGGTTTATCTAGGGGTGTCGCAACTCATGCGTACAAATGGGATATATGGATATTTGGCGAAGTGGTGGAAAATCCTAAATGCCTTTAATCATTTCCAAAATCAAAGTATGTATCAACTTAAAAGCTTTGCAAATTGACATGAGTAAGTTCTAGCATTCTCTAGTTCATTAAAATCTATGGCAAGCAATCAAATGAGGCATATATAAGCTAGTAGCTACGAAATGGATGTATATTCACTCGAATAAAGAACAGATAGCTCAAAAGTTCACATAGGGTTCATATGATTAAAAACTTATTCAAGCATGCGATTTCTGTACCATGCTTTGCAATTCATATCTACTACATGTTAAAAACATATAGAATATCTCAATTAGCACAAGAATTTGATGCATGTGATTCATACACCATATGTGTTCGTATCGGTCCAATTTCATCATTGACTAGTTAAGGGCATCCTAAAGACTCTGAAAAACACTAATTTAGACACAATTAAATTGTAAACCCTTCCCCCACACTTAAACTCTACATTGCCCTCAATGTACTAAAGTAAAAGTATAGAATTAAACATGGAGTATAGGATCTACGAAAATTTTAATTCTAATACGCAAAAAGCCATTAAATTAATTAAAAGGGGAGAAGAAAACAAATCTGTTGTCTCCCTATTGGGTTGCCTCCCAATGAGCGCTCGTTTTACGTCGTTAGCTTTGGACGTGATGCATCATTTTGTTTTTGAAATGGCCGGTTCTTGGAGTTGCATCTCCTCCACGGTATGCTCCGCAAATGCCTCAAAATAGGGCTTCAAGCGATGGCCATTTACTTTGAACTCACTACCTTTGTCGATAGATCGAATGAGAACTGCTCCATGAGGTAGAACTTGAGAAACTATGAATGGCCCCATCCATCGAGAGCGAAGCTTTCCCGGAAAGAGCTTAAGTCTTGAATTGAAAAGTAATACTTTCTGCCCAACTTCAAAACTCTTCCCGCGAATCATCTGATCATGGATCTTTTTCGTCTTCTCTTTGTAAATCCACGCATTGTCGAAAGCATCATTTCTGATTTCTTCTAGTTCACAAAGTTGTAGCTTCCGATGCAAACCTGCTGCATCTCGATCGATGTTGAATTTCTTCACGGCCCACCATGCCTTGTGCTCCAATTCAACCGGAAGATGGCACGTCTTCCCATAAATTAATCGGAAAGGTGACATACCAATGGGGGTCTTGTAGGCAGTCCTGTAAGCCCACAATGCATCGTCTAAGCATTGACTCCAATCTTTCCGGTTTGGGCGGACGGTTCGCTCCAAAATCTTCTTGATCTCACGGTTGGAAACTTCAGCCATTCCATTTGTATGAGGGTGGTATGGTGTGGAAACCTTGTGTTTTACGCCATACTTCCTCATCAGTGCTTCCACCGTGCGGTTGCAAAAGTGACTTCCTCCATCGCTAATTAGAACGCGTGGCATTCCAAATCTACTGAAAATGTTAGTTCGTAGGAAATCTGCAACAACTCGCGAATCATTAGTACGGGTGGCCTTTGCCTCCACCCATTTAGAAACATAATCTACTGCGAGTAAGATATAAGTAAAACCATTGGAGGGAGGAAATGGTCCCATAAAATCAATACCCCACACATCAAAAATTTCGACATTAAATATGTAGTGTTGTGGCATTTGATCTCTAGGCCCTAAATTACCGAATCTCTGGCACTTATCACATGCAGCACAATATGCATGAGCATCGCGAAATAAACTAGGCCAAAAGAAACCGCAATCTAAAATCTTAAGGGCTGTCCTCCTTGAACCAAAATGTCCCCCACATGCTTCATTGTGACAAAAGTCTAGAATAGGCTTAAATTCACTATCCGGGATACATCTCCTAATTACTAAATCGGAGCATTGTTTCCATAAATAAGGCTCATCCCAGATAAAGGTTCTAGCATTATGCTTAAGTTTGTCACGTTGAAATTTATGCATGGTAGACGGAAACTCACCGGTAACTAAGTAATTTACGATATCTGTATACCATGGAGTTTCCGGAACAGTTACCTCAATTCCGAAGAGTTTTTCATCCGGAAAAGTGTCCTCAATTTCAACAGCCTCATTCTCACCGATCAAGCGTGATAGGTGGTCAGCGACAACATTTTCTACTCCCTTCTTATCCTTGATTTCGACGTTGAATTCTTGGAGTAGAAGTATCCATCTTATAAGCCGTGGTTTTGCGTCCTTCTTTAGCATTAGATACTTCAAAGCTGCATGATCAGTATACACAGTTACTTTAGTTTGAAGTAAATATGACCGAAATTTATCTAAAGAAAAAACCACTGCAAGAAACTCCTTCTCGGTGGTGGTATAATTTCTTTGCGCTTCATCAAGCGTCCGAGAGGCGTAATAGATTACGCAAGGCTTCTTGTCCTTTCGCTGACCCAAGACGGCTCCTACGGCATAATCCGAGGCGTCGCACATGAGTTCAAATGGCAGAGACCAATCAGGGCTGCATAAAATAGGAGCGCTTGTAAGAAGTTCCTTCAACTTGTTGAAGGCAGCGTTGCATTCCTCGTCAAATACGAACGGGATCTCCTTTTGCAGCAATTTACACAACGGGCGCGAGATGTGGGAAAAGTCTTTGATAAACCTACGATAAAATCCTGCGTGTCCAAGAAAAGAACGAATCTCTCTAACCAAAGTTGGAGAGGGTAAGTGACGCACAAGATCTACTTTAGATTTATCAACTTCTAACCCTTTTTCAGAAATAATATGACCTAACACGATCCCTTGCGTAACCATGAAATGGCACTTCTCCCAATTAAGCACCAAATTCGTTTCAACGCATCTTTGTAAAATAGTTTCTAAATTGTTTAAGCAGGCATCGAAATCACTCCCAAATACACTAAAGTCGTCCATGAATACTTCAATAATTTTTTCAATGTATTCGGAGAAAATTGAGAGCATGCAACGTTGAAATGTACCTGGTGCATTACACAGTCCAAATGGCATTCGGCGATATGCAAACGTTCCGAAAAGGCATGTGAACGTTGTCTTTTCTTGATCTTCCTCCGCAATGCTAATTTGGTTGTAGCCGGAGTATCCGTCGAGAAAACAATTAAATGCATGGCCGGCTAATCTTTCCAGCATTTGGTCGATGAATGGTAATGGAAAATGATCCTTGCGGGTTGCGGCGTTGAGCCTCCGGTAATCAATGCACACTCGGTGTCCAGTGATCGTCCTTTGTGGCACAAGTTCATTTTCCAGATTCTCGACGACGGTGATTCCCGATTTCTTGGGTACTACCTGCACAGGGGAAACCCAATGGCTATCAGAAATAGGGTAAATAACTCCACAGTCCATGAGTTTAATTACCTCCTTTTTTACCACCTCCATCATCGGAGGGTGGAGCCGACGTTGCGCTTCCCGCGTAGGCTTGGTGCCTTCTTCAAGGAAAATCCTATGCACACAGGTTGCTAGATTTATTCCCTTGATGTCCGCAAGCGTCCAGCCTATTGCGGTTTTGTACCTCTTGAGTACACTCACGAGCTTCTCCTCCTGCTCCTCTTCTAGCGCGGACGAAATAATGACCGGTAAAGTTTCATTCTCGCCCAAGTACGCATACTTCAGATGGTCCGGTAGTAGTTTGAGTTCTAAAACTGGAGCTTCTACGATGGAAGGAACCATTTTATTAGTACCAAAAGTAATTGGTAAAGGAGGAGAAAAACTTACTTTTTGTGGTGCGGCATTTAGGGCCATGGCCATGTCTTGAATTCGAGGTTTAAGCTCTAGTAAGGCCTCGAGAAGGGCGTCATCCCCGAGTTGAATGGCCATGTCGAGTTCATCCTCATTGATGGTGTCGAGGTGGCTTTGTGCTAAGGTATCTACGGGATCATATGTCGAAATGGCAGCTACGCTCGACATTGGAAACTTCATCCCGTCCAGGATGTTGAACTCGATTCTTTCTCCATCAATCTCCATGGAGAAAGTGCCTTGAAATACATCGATCTTCGTTCTCGCAGTCCGCATGAAAGGTCGCCCAAGCAGTAGCGGCGTGGTGTTCAGTGGACTCTCTTCCATGTCAACTATATAGAAATCGGCAGGGAATATTAAGTTGTTGACTTGCACGAGCACGTCTTCTACGTATCCCCTCGGATACTTGTGTGTGCGATCGGCTAATTGGATGAAAACACCATCTTGCTTGAGATCTCCAAGCTCCATCGATTCGTAAAGATAGTAAGGCATGACGTTGATGGAGGCTCCGAGATCAAGCATCACGTCTTCGAAGTGGTTGTCACCGATTACGCAGGGAACTGCAAAGCTCCCTGGGTCCTTCAGTTTTGGGGGTAGCCGACGCTGCAAAACCGTCGAAACGGTTGCGTTCACCTTCACAACCTCCTTCTCTCGAGTTTGCCTCCTCTGTGTGCATAATTCTTTGAGAAACTTCGCGTATATTGGCACTTGTTTTATGCACTCGATCAAGGGCAAATTCACTTGCACCTTTCGGAAGATGTCCAAAATATCTTCATATTGAGCATCCTTCTTCTTTGATTTTAATAATCTGCTAGGGAAAGGTGCAACAGCAAACGGAGAATTAGTAATAACCGTATTTGAAGGAATATGGCCTTTACCTTTGATTGGGGTGGGTTGTGGAGGGGATTGTGCCTTGGTGACAATAGGCGTCACCTTCTTCTTCTCGGCTTCTTGAGCTGCCGGATCGATCTCATCTTCCTCTTCGTTGGTTATGTCCTCAATGGTGACTTCATCGAGATGAGATCGCTTGGTCTTTGGTTCTTCAAGTATCTTCCCACTCCTTGTGACAATAGCATTCACGTTTCTTTGATTAGGAGTGGGTTGAGGTGGAAGCCGACCGGTTTCTTTGATTTGGCCCATGAAATCAACAAGTTGGCCAAGTTGCTTCTTCACTTCAGTGATGTCGCGGCCATGTGAGTCCAGTGTCTCCTTTGTCTTCGATTGTCCGTCGAGGAGAACTTGTGTTGAGGCCGAAAGTTGCGACAACATCTTGTCGTAATCCGGGTTGGTGAAGGATTGAGATGACGAACCATGCGGCATCGGTGGCCTTGGTTGAAATGGAGGGCGCTGGTAGCTTTGTTGAGGTGCTGGAGGGTTCAAAGTTCCCTCGTTGCTGCTCCATCTAAAACCTGGATGATCTCGGTTGCCAAAATTGTTGTAGTTGTTGTACCGTTGGCCTCCTTGATATCCGCCAATGGCGTTAGCGTGCTCCGGCTCGCTAGCTTGCTCTGGCGCTTGAGGGCATTGGTCATTATGGTGACCTTGTACTTGACATATGCCACAAACAGGCCCACGAGTTGCTTTGGCTCTTGTCGTTTCGAGTTCTAAAACCTTCTCTAGCATATGAGCTAGTTTGTCGTATTTTTCGTCCGCGTCGGGTTTAGAACTCGCTTCACCGACTGCTCGTCTGTTGGACATTCCATATTGTGCATCATTATTCGCCCGATTCTTTAGAAGAGTTCTGGCTTCGATTTCGGTTAAGCCCATGAATGCACCGGTAGCTGCTGCATCTAGCAATTCCCTATCGATCGGCTTGAGACCATCGTAAAAGTAATTCATGAGATTGGTCTCGGAAAATCCATGCGTTGGGCAAGTGGCACACAAAACCTTGAATCGGTCGTAATATTGGCCGAAGGTCTCGTCCGGTTTCTGTGTGATGCCAGTGATTTGCTTTCTCAAGACGGTGATCTTTGAGGCCGGGAAGTACTTTGCTAGGAACATATCCGCAAGTTGCTTCCATGAGGTAATATGGTTCGGCGGTAGTTCCATAAGCCAAGACTCGGCCCTGTCGATTAGGGTGAATGGGAATGCCTTCAGCTTGAAGAGCTCCGTATCAGCATCGGATGGCTTCATGCTGTTACAAACAAATTGGAATTGTTTGAGATGCTTGTTCGGATCTTCATTGGAAAGTCCGTGAAAAATGGGTAGTCGGTGGAGGAAGCCACTCTTGAGCTCGATATCCTTCATGTTTTCCTCCGGTAGTGGAAAAGCAATGCTCGAAGGCCCGCTGCTCCATTCGGTTGAGCAGGTACGCTGGCGAAGAGATTGTCCTGCATTGGCCATGTTGACTTGTTGTTCTTCCGGTTCTGAAGTATGGTTGGTTGATGAGGCTGAATTATGGTCGGTTGATGAATGTGAAGACTCGGAAACTTCTTCGATGATGGGAAAATCCAGGATGTCTGTTTCAGCTTTAAGTCTCGCTATTCTCTCTGCGATTTCCTCAAACTTTGTTCTAGATGGTCCAGGATTCCGATCGGACATTCATTAGCCTGAGCATCCACCAAAGACCAAGTGTCAGTATCAAAAAAAAATAATATATAAACTGAATATAGGAATACTAATCAAAAACGTAAAGCATATTTTTAGAAAACAAAGCGAAATAAAAATAGTAAAACTATCAAAACAAACTATAAACACTTACAAATACTTAAAAACTACTAAAACAAACAAGATTTATGATATTTAAGACACTAAATGTAATTTACTAAGTAATGCAAATGATTTAATTGATTTTAGGGGCTATGCATAAGAATGTAATGAACTAAGACATATGTTTTCTGCAAATTAACACTATACAATGTAAAAGCTAAGAATTTAGTTAGAACATATATAAACATGGTTCAAATGCAAGCAAACAATAATTCACATTGAATTTATGCACAACACACTCTCATTAAATAAAATGCATCAAACAACAATCCTACGTGAAAAATGGAGTGAATGCATAAGAGAAATTGTTAGAACCTGCAGAAAACACACGAGTTACGTGCTTAAAATATGAATGCAAAGAATGACCTCTTCTTCGGTATTATGTCCCTAACTTCACTTAGGTTAGGGTACTCGGTAGTGAAATCCGAGTATCATAAAGCTTTAAAGAGGTTATGCAAGCTAAATGTAACGTTTGTTAGTCCTTTACAGTTTTTTAATGCACAAACAAACACAAAAATTTGACTAAGTTTTATTTATTTCCTTCACTACAAGAAAACAGCACTTAGACCACGGAAACACTAATTCTCCGTCGTCCAAGTGACACTTAGACGACGGAAAAGACTCCGTGGTCCAAGTACCACCTGGACGACGGAGAATACCATCTCCGTCGTCCAAGTGGTCACCTGGACCTCGGAGTCTTCTCCGTCCTCCAGGTGACCACTTGGACGACGGAGATGGTATTCTCCGTCGTCCAGGTGACCACCTGGACCTCGGAGTCTTCTCCGTCCTCCAGGTGACCACTTGGACAACGGAGATGGTATTCTCCGTCGTCCAGGTGACCACCTGGACCTCGGAGTCTTCTCCGTCCTCCAGGTGACCACTTGGACGACGGAGATGGTATTCTCCGTCGTCCAGGTGACCACCTGGACCTCGGAGTCTTCTCCGTCCTCCAGGTGACCACTTGGACGACGGAGATGGTATTCTCCGTCGTCCAGGTGATTACCTGGAGGACGGACCGACACGCCGTCGTCCGAGTTCACAAAACGTACTTCCACTTAGACGACGTACCGACACCTCCGTCGTCTAAGTGAAGCATTATATAAGCCCACTGCCGGCCAAACGTACTGATCGAATTCATTCCTAGCTAGCCTCGATCTCTTCATGATCGATTCCATTTGAAGAATAATTGAAGGAGAAGGGAGAAGGAGAAGCTAGCTAGGGAGCTCGATCGAGCTAGATAGCTAGAAGCTAGCTAGGCCGAGAAGAATCAGGATCGATAAGGCCGGGATCTCCGCTGACACGCTAGTTAGCTTAATTAACGTAAAGATATCGAGAAGGCCAGCAGGTACGTACGTACGCAGTTAAAATTTGCTTAATTAATATGTATTTAGTGAAAACGTACGTACATATATATATACATGCAAGGATGTTAGCTGATGTTAGCTATATATATATATATATGTACAGATCGATTAAATTACGTACATACGTACGTAATTGATGGATCGATATGTAGATCGAGTACGTATAATTAAGCGTAAATTAATGGACAAATATATATATATGTAATAATTAATTAAGTATAATATTTTGTAGCAGTATGGACAAGAGTTGGATGAAGTTGAAGAATAGATGTGATGTCCGGTATATGGATGGAATTAGCGAATTTGTGAATTTTGCGATAGAACATGGTCAGGGAAAGAAACGTTTCAGGTGTCCGTGTCAGAAATGTCTTAATTGTCAGTATGCGGAGGTTAATGTTATGGTGCAACACTTGTACGAAAATGGTATGATGTGGAGTTACACTACATGGAGCGAGCATGGTGAAGCAGTAGAGTTCAGCGCAGCAGACTTCAGCTCAGGGTACAGTTACCATGGTGCCTCATCCAGCGGCATTGGTGCCGGACCCCCAGCTTGCAACCCAACTGCAGATTTGGTCCATGATGCGTTTCCGGGATGTAGTCATGGCGGACACCAACACCAAGACGGAGGTTACAGTACCACCAATGAGCATGATGACACATTCCCCGCAGCTAGCTTGGCCACTGACACCAGTGAGATGGAAAAGTACAACCGGATGCTACTTGAAGCGCAGACCCCGGTGTTCCCTGGATGTCGAGAGAATGTGTTGCAATATGTGATGGAGCAAATGAAGATAAAAGTGAAGCACAAAATGTCAGTGAGTGCTTTTGACGAAATTCAGGAGCAAATATGTAAGTTGCTTCCTGATGATCACAATCTTCCTAAATCTCATTATAAGGTTAGAAATATCCTGAGCAGCCTCGGCCTAAAGTACAGGATAATTGACGCATGTCCGAATGATTGTGTGCTATTTTACAAAGAGTATAAAGAGTTGGACTATTGTCCCGTATGTGGCCAGTGCAGATTCCAGTTGAATAGGAAGAGTTCGAAAAAGAGAATTCCTGTGAAAGTTGTTCGATATTTTCCCTTGATTCCCAGATTGCAGCGCCTGTACATGTCGCTACACACAGCAGAGGCGATGCGATGGTACGCAGAAAAGCGAATAGATGACGATGTCCTGCGACACGCCGCGGATGGGGAGGGTTTCAAACATTTCGACAGAAAATTTGGAGACTTTGCTTCAGAGGTTAGAAATGTTAGACTCGGCCTATCTACAGACGGATTCAATCCTTGGGGAAGTAATAGCTCCGCCGTCAGCACTTGGCCAGTTATTCTGATGCCGTACAACTTGCCTCCGTGGATGTGCATGAACAAGGAATTTAATTTCCTTACCGTACTAATTCCAGGTCCTAAATCTCCATCGAAGTGCTTAGATGTCTACCTCAGACCTTTGATCGACGAGCTGAAACTGTTGTGGGAAAATGGAGTCCCAACTTATGACAAATTCACTGACACGATGTTCACGATGAGGGCTACTGTAATGTGGACGATCATCGATTTTCTAGCTTATGGGATGTTGGCAGCCTGCAGGACAAAAGGATATAATGGATGTCCTATATGTTTGGACGACGTGAACTCTAGTTGGCACGCGGGGAAGGTGTGTTACTTGGGTCACCGTAGATGGCTTCCTCACGACCACCCGTGGCGACAGGATGAAGCTCATTTCGACGGTACGGTAGAGAACAATCCTAAACCCCGTAGTTGGTCGGGCGAAAAGATTTTAGAGAGGTTGAGCTATTTCGACTTTGGTGTGTTGAGCAATGACGCGGATGTAAAGAAATGCAATCCAATTCCTCCACATGATCTGAGCTATTGGGATCACAAGAGTATATTCTTTGAACTCCCTTACTGGTCGAAGTTGAAGCTGAGGAACAACTTGGACGCGATGCACATAGAAAAGAATGTGTGCGACAACGTGGTGGGAACAATTCTCGGTATTAAGTTCAAGACTAAAGATACTCCCAAAGAGCGCAAAGATTTGGAATCAATGAATCTACGTCGTCCCTTGTGGTTGAGGAGGGATAGGAAAGGAGTGTACAACAAGATGCCAGATGCACCTTACACAGTGAAGCCGACGCTTAGACGTTCTGTATTTCACTGGTTTAAGGGCGTTCGTTATCCGGCTACGTATGCAGCTACTATAACTGGAGCAGTGGACGAGGTGCAACACAAGTTTGTTGGTCTAAAGACACATGACTATCACGTTATGCTGCAACGTCTGATTCCAGTGGTAATTCGACCATACTTGCCTCGGGACGTCGTAGAACCAATAGTGGCATTGTGCAGGTGGTGGCAGAGGTTATGCGCCAGAGAATTAAAGAAGTCAGATGTGGTGGAATTGCAACAACAAATTGTGCACATCATTTGCAAACTAGAGAGGATTTTCCCCCCTGCTTTCTTTGACATCATGATTCACCTAATGATCCACCTGCCCGAGCAGGTGCTCATTTCTGGTCCGGTCCAGTACACTTGGATGTATCCTCAAGAAAGGTACGTACAACTAATTAATTAATTTGTTCCACTGGAGATTATATATATACTAGCCAGCTAGCTATATGTACTTATGTAATGTGTACGTTTGATTTTGTAGACAGCTTGGACAGTATAAGTCATTCGTCAAAAACAGGTCGGCCCCGGATGGCTCCATAGCAGAGACATACCTAATGCATGAGTGTGTTACTTACTGCAACAGGTACCTCAAAGATCCACCCCCTCCCAGTACTGCCTCCGATCGCAGTGCCCGCATCAATCTTTCTGTCGTCACCAATGTCGTCCGACCGTTTAGAGGAGTATTAAAGGAATCGTTAACACGGGAAGAACTTATTGAGGCACATTGGGTAGTGTTGCGAGACTGTGATGAAGTTGAGCCGTACATGATGTCATACAGGGAGAGGCTTCAGGCGTTAAATCAAAACAAGAGTTCGGCGTGGATTGAGAAAATGGTTAAGAAGAAGTTTCCTGATTATTTCTTCCAATGGGTACGTACGTACGACTCGGTATTAATTATTTAAATACATATTGCTCATGTTTGTAGAAAGTAAACCATTATATTAATTTGGCCTTTTTCGCAGATGATTGATCTGCAAAAATCTGATAACCACGGAGGGTGGTGGTCATGGCCAAAGCACTTGCTAGCAGGGAAGCCGGTTAAACACTATATTTATCCCGGATGTTTTGTGAACGGTGTAAAGTTCCATTCATTGGCCCGAGACGAAGGAAGAAGAACACAAAACAGTGGGGTAGCCGTTGGGAAAGACAATGATCTATATTACGGGGCTATTGTATACGTGGTTCAGCTATGTTACGGGAATGATGTCAACGTTTTCCTATTCAAGTGCAGATGGTTCAAGCGTACAAAGGAAGACCTGGGACTATTATCTGTCGATACAAACTCGCACTGGTATGAGGATGAGCCTTTCGCTCTCGCCACCTTAGTTCGGCAGGTGTTCTATCTCGACGATCCGAAAGCCGGTGAAGGGTGGAAAATAGTGAACCATATCTCTCACCGAGGAATATGGAATACAGAGACAATTGAAGGGACACCGGCGACGACTGAAGATGCTGCTGAACCAGAAAGAGACATTCCTGCCTATCAAGAGCCTAATATTTCTATGGTCCGCTCCGATATAATGGACCTGGTTCAAGATGGTGAACGGTTACCCATGCCTGATGGTTGTACAGATCTAACTGAAGATGAGATTATCCATGAGGTAGATGAAGAAGACGAGCAGGAAGAGGACGCGGACGAGGACTCAGGTTATTCGTCGGACGATGTTGAGTACGATGACGAGGATGAGCCGTCGACTAACGGGGATGAGGACGATGATGATTATGACGAAGAGTACGGTCATACGACGAGGGAGATTAATTGGTAATTAATTACTGTAATTATTGTAATATATATATATATATGATCGATGCCGGTTTACGGTAAGAAATTAATCTGAATTATATATATATCCTGGCCAACGGAGAAATTAATAAATATTGGCGCCAAATCTCAATCTCATATAAAACGTACCCTAGCTAAATCCTCGACCATAAATCTAGCAAATCGGATCGATCCATCATTTATTTAATTTTTTTATGGTCATTCAAAATAATTTAACGGACACCTGAATTCTGTCCACGTTTATATTAGGTCCCCCGCCATGTTCACCTTTGGCGCCATATAAAACCCTAAATCTTGGACCCAAAACCTAGCAGATCGGATCGATCGATCAATTTTTTAATTATATTTTTGAATCAGAATAATTGAACGCACACACAAATGACCGGGGACGACCTAAACCGTAAACCCTAAGGCCCTAACCCCTGAATTCGGGGTTTTTACACCTGGACGACGGAGATGGTCATTCTCCGTCGTCCAGGTACACACTAGGACGATGATGATTATGACGAAGAGTACGGTCATACGACGAGGGAGATTAATTGGTAATTAATTACTGTAATTATTGTAATATATATATATATATATGATCGATGCTGGTTTACGGTAAGAAATTAATCCGAATTATATATCCTGGACAACGGAGAAATTAATTGCAGATTAATTGGCGCCAAATCTCAATCTCATATAAAACCCTAGATAAATCTTGGACCCTAAATCTAGCAGTTCGGATCGATCGATCAATTTTTTAATTATATTTTTGAATCAGAATAATTGAACGCACACACAAATGACCGGGGACGACCTAAACCGTAAACCCTAAGGCCCTAACCCCTGAATTCGGGGTTTTTACACCTGGACGACGGAGATGGTCATTTTCCGTCGTCCAAGTTCACAAACCCTAAACCCTAAACAGTAAGGCCCTAACCCCTGAATTCAGGGTCTATACACCTGGACGATGGAAATGAGTGTTTCAGTCGTCCAAGTCAGAACCTGGACGACGGATATGAAGTTATCCGTCGTCCAGGTTCTGACCTGGACGACGGAAACACTCATTTCCGTCGTCCAGGTGCAGATATCGTAATTTTTTCTAAGACAACGACCATCTAGACCTTCTTCCAATGCAAAGTCTTTTCATCAAGACTTTAGAGTAAACAATTCTTGGTGTGTGAGCTTCGACGGTTCGAAAATCGGAGTTACGAAATGCCTAGTATCCACGTTTCCGGTTTGTGAAATTATCGGTTTTGCGGTTGACTGTGCCGATCAAACCCTTCCCGAACTTATTATTTTATGATCCTTTGAAGACAATTATATATTATGTTACGACGAACATATCCAACGGTTGTTTTGTCCAAATTCAATTTCGTTAATACTCTGCTGCAAATGAGCGTCTACTCATGAACACTTAAGTTGTAAAGATTAGTCGATACTTAACATGTTTCAATACATAAAATTAATCGTCGGTTCAAATTTAACTGTTTATATACACGATGCGTTCATCGATATTGTACGACTATTTCACTCGAATGACAGATCGCTAAATTCCTAGCGAATTATTTTAAAAAATTTTTTTTACGTAATTTGAACCTGGACGACGGAGAATGACCATCTCCGTCGTCCAGGTTCAAAAATCATGGCGGTTCAAATTTATTTTTGTTTATTTTTTTCATGTAATTTTCACTTGGACGACGGAGATGGTCATTCTCCGTCGTCCAAGTCCAAAATTATGGCGGTTCAATTTACCGCTTCCGTTTTCGGCACCGCTTGAATTTTCACTTAGACGACGGATAATGATCATCTCCGTCGTCTAAGTCCAAATTGATGGCGGTTCAAAACGTCCCGCCGATTAATTACGCGCCGATTGAAAATTTTTAAACCGCCACCTAGACGACGGAAAACACTGTTTCCGTCGTCCAGGTGGACTTAGACGACGGAGAATAGTGCTCCGTCGTCTAAGTGCAACTCTATAAATAGAGTTGCACCCCCCCTCATTTTCTCATCATTCCTCCTCTCCCTCTCCTCTCCTCTCCTCTCCTCTCCTCGGGCGATCCTCCTCCGGCGACGCTCCGACGACATTTTTTCCGGCGTGGTTCCTCCTCTCCGACGACTCAAGTCCGGCGAAATTCCCGTAAACTCCGCTTCGGTACATTTCTATTTTTCCCTTATTTAAATAATTTTCATTTTATTAATTAATTAAATTCTAAATATAATTAATTAGTAGAGATTAATTTAGTAATTAATTTTAAATATTTAAGAAATGATTAATTGTTGTTATTTATTAATTAAATCATAATTATTGTTATTGTTTCCTAATTAAATGAATAATTGTAAATTTGTTGTTATTAAATAAATAAATAATTAATTATTGTTATTAATTAATTAAATAAATAATTATTGTTATTAATTAATTAAATGGTTAATTATTGCATGCTAAATGGAAAATAAATTATTGCATGTAATTACGTGTATTTTTTAGTAAATAAATTAGTAGTACGTGTTCGATTTAAATTTAGTACATAGGTTTGGTGTAATTAAGTCGCACTCTTTGGAATAGATGGCGCCTCTTTTCCTTGCTTATCTCCTTAACCCCTCGTGATGTGTGGATTTCATCACCGCACACCATAACCTAAGTGAAGTTATGGACACGAGGTTGAGGGCGGAGTTTGCAAAGGACTTGAGGGAGTGTAAATTTTCGAAAAATTGGCCGAATGTCGGACATGGTGTCTAGAAACGGGTTATGACTGGTGACAGGATTTGGACTAAGAAAGACTTTTGTCGAAATTAGTCCTGCCTCTCGCGTTATCTCTATCCCTAACTGGCCATGTTTTTCGATTTAACCAAGGCTGATTAATTGAAAATTTACACTTTATCGCGCGGGTCGCACGTCCATTGAACGACCAAAAATGCCAAGCTAGTGTACTCTATTTAAATCTTAAACGTACTTAATTAATTAGCGTAAATTTTTAAGTTGTAATTATTATGGTAAGTAGGTATTTTAACCCCGTACTCTTAGGTTTAAATGGCTCCGCCAAAGACGACATCCGGCAAGAAGAAAGCCCAACAAGAGGCAGAAGATGCCATGCTCCGCCGCTTGGCGGACCAAGTCGGTTGGGAATTACCACCGGAGGGCAACGACGCTCTCAATCCGGACGGATCATCTGATCCGTCCGTAGCGCCCTCTGAGGAAATTCCCGCTCCCCCATTCATCTCGAGCGGTGATGACGTCGACCCCTTCCAATCTCCGACGCCCGGTACCCATTCAACGGGAAGTACTCAGGCGTCCTCCACCGCCGAATCAATCATGTACAGCGCCCGCCGTAGGCAAAGGAGGGCCCCCACTGACCCGGAACCGAAAAGGACTCGGGGTCTCGTTAAAGGGGGGAAAGCGGAGCGTATTTGCAAGGCGACCGGTAAAAAGATCGACTTGCCGTACGACGAATTCACCGGTGGCCCTCCCACAGCTCAACTAGCAAGTCTCTCGGCGCATGGAATAGGGTCAATCATCCGTAACCGGGTTCGTATCACTGCCCCTACTTGGAAGGAGGCGCCAGATCATGAGAAGGCGAAAGTCTTCAAAGATCTTTCGGTACGTAATACGTTCAATTTAGTTATTATATAATATTGTTAATCTCGGCCTAAAATTTCATAATATATACGATTATAATTTTCTATTTATTTTTCATAGGAACAATTTGACGTGGATCCGACACCGGCTATGTTGAGGCATATCAATCAAACCGCCAACTCCATCTACAAAGATTGGAAGTACAGGCTCCATAAGTACTTCAAAGATGTCGGTCCCGTGCCTCCCCCGGTAGAGCTGCAAGGGGAGAGAGAAGATGAGTGGGAGTGGTTGTGTAACCACTTTGCCGATGAACAATTTAAGGTATTAATTTAATTTTTTTATTTCAATTAAAATAATTGAATTATTTAAATTGTAGTTATTCATTTTTTAATGATTTAATTATGTTGTGTAACAGAAATTCTCCGGTGTCAACAAAGCCAACCGGGGGAAGAAGGAGAAACACCATACTACCGGCGCCAAGCAGTTCATTCAAATTGCCAAGGAGCACAAGGATAAGGGTTCCAAACACCCTTTTATTGATGCAAGCGTAAGCGCGTACGTGACGCCAGGGCTCGATAATGAAGCGAGTCAATGCGGGGTAAGTGATATGTATATATATATATGTGCTTTTAATTATAGTAATTATTATTTAAATATGATTACAAAATTATAATAAATTAATTATAATTTTGTAGGCAAGGGCGATAGAGCGTGCGCATGAAGAGTTGGCCAACACTCAGCTTGCGTTCCCAGATGTGCCGCCGGAAGACCTGCCTCCTCTATCCTTAGAGAGCCAAATTGCAATCGCGGATGAGGTCTACGGTCGTAGAGCTGGCAAGGAGGTTAGGCACTTTGGGCCTAGGGTGGTACGAGATTTGTCGACGACCTCCGGCTCATCATCTACGGGAGGTTCGAGGCAGCGGAGAATGAGTCAAGCTGCGGCCGTCGAAGCAGCCATTCAAGAGGCTCGACTGGCACGAGAGGAGAATCGACGGACACAAGAGCAGAATGAGTCAATGCGGCAAAGACTTGACGAACAACAAGCACAAATAGCCCAACTCATCGCGCTCATGAACCAAAATCGAGAAGTATGTCAACCTCCTCCGAACCCACACCCCGACGACAACGACCCGGCTGGAGGCGGAGGACTCGGCCCCACATCTGCTCCTCCAGTGTATTAGCTAGCACGTAGTATATTTTCTCGTTTCTTTACGCATTCCGAACAATATTTTAATTTTTAATTTATGGGTTTTTTCGTATGTACAAATTAATTTACTTTGATTATTTAATAATTATATATATAAGTTATTAATTTTAATATTCAAAATTTAGTTTATTTATTTAATATTAGCATTTTTCATTATTTAAATTAAAATAATAATAAATTAAATTAATAATATTTAATTTCAATTTATTTTTTTAAAAAAATAAAATATTCACTTGGACGACGGAGATTATGTTCTCCGTCGTCCAGGTGTAGAACCCTAAACCTAACCCCTAACCCCTAACCCCTAAACCCTGTCGTTCTCCGTGGCCCAGGTGCTCACCTGGACGACGGAGACTTAGTGTTTCCGTCGTCCAGGTGAGCACCTGGGCCACGGACATTGCTACCATTATCCGTGGCCCAGGTGCTCACCTGGACGACGGAAACACTAAGTCTCCGTCGTCCAGGTGAGCACCTGGGCCACGGACATTGCTACCATTATCCGTGGCCCAGGTGTTCACCTGGACGACGGAGACTTAGTGTTTCCGTCGTCCAGGTGAACACCTGGGCCACGGATCCGAGGTCCAAGTTCACTTGGACGACGGAAACACTAAGTCTCCGTCGTCCAGGTTCTTGGACGACAGCACTTGGAGCACGGACCTTGGACGACGGAGTTTCCGTCGTCCAAGTACTTAGACGACGGAAAACTGCACTTAGACGACGGAAATGGTCCGTGGTCTAAGTGCAGTTTTCTTGTAGTGCTTTGGCCCCGATGGTACGTGGTGCAGAGGCTCTCGACTGTGCAATGGGTCTCGTTCATCCGAAGATGAAGTCTGATTCCAAGAGGTCTAAGCATGCATAATCCTATATACTATCCATTTAAAGGATTTATGTCGTATTTACTAAGTTTTGTATTTATCCGTATTCATATGCACTTATGATTTACAGAGAGTATTCGAAATGATCATTCGGTAAATTTCTTGGACGTGCGGCCCGCGCGAAAATGTATACTGACTCTCGCTAATTCAGCTTAGTTACGTTTAGAAATGGCAAGTAGGGATAGAGATAACGCGAGAGGTAAGGACTAATATTTATGCAAGTGTAAAATAAATTCGTTTAAGTAATATGTATGAATTGAAAACATGTATGTAAATTTCTATAAGTATAAACAAGTATAAACAAGTATGTATTTCGAAAATTATAGACATGCATTTAATTACATATGTACAACGAAATCATACAAAAACTTTATAATTCCTCGGCAACGGCGCCAAAAATTGATACGCGCAAAACATGCATTTAACGTTAACACAAAGTAGACCCTAAAATCACCGATTACGCGCATTACAATTTAAAACCCTTCTTTTGTCATTATAATATTGGCGAGTAGGGATCGTTCTTTATCCGGGGAATTAAGGGCGCATGCATGGTTTCGTTAATAAGCGTAAATTTAAATGTTTGGGGGGATTGGAAGTTGGTTGTTTAATCTACAAAATTAAAGTACAAAAACATGCAAACACAACTAAAACTCTTAAGCATCTAACATGTTTTACTCATAGACAAGTGTTAACAATCAAGAAACTTCAAAGTCTAATTATGCTTACTAAAAATAAGAAGTTACACTACTAATTACAAGTGATCATCTCATCTTTTTAACCTTACCCTTTTTCATGCATCAAACCTTTTGTAAGTTACGAAATTCATAAATTCCAACTAAATATACATGCTTGATAATTGAGTAGGAATGCAACTTAGCGTATAAACATCCTAAACAACATACGATCATCGAAACATGTGAAAGAGAGTGACTTAGCGTATTTTCTACCACATGCTTTCGAAGCTTTAAGATTGTATCAAACATGCATAAAAGGCTAGAAATCATAAACACATGCAATTCACAAATCGGTTTAAGAACATATAACACAAATCTAAACTTGTTCTTCATTTGATACATAAAAGTATTCCAATACATCAAAAGATTCAAATACAAAGCAAAAGCTATGAAAGTGAAGATCATGGTAACACTTTTTGTCTTGAATGCTTGATGATCTACGGTGGAGATGGCTTTCCTTCACAAGGGACTTAGCGTATTGTGAAGGATTGATGGAGGATGCTTCGGCTTTGGATGGAGAATGCTTCGGCTTTGCAAGAGATGGATGCTTCGGCTTTGCAAGAGATGGATGCTTCGGCTTTGTGTGTGAACCTTCAAGTGTTTATGGTGGAGGAGTATTTGTGTAGAGCTTTGGCTAGTAAATGAGAGATGATCTGTTTTATGGCTGCCTCCTTGGTATTTATAGGCAAGGGAATTGCCTTGCCTCTTTCTTCCACCTTGCTTCCTTCAATTAATGCAAGCCTTAGTCACCTAAGCAAGTCACCATTTGTGATCATCATTTATGAACCCTAAGCAAGAGTCACCATGCAAGTCACCATTTATAAACCCTAAGCAAGAGTCACCATGGCAAGTCACATGGCAAGTCATCTTTTGTGATGATCACAAAGCTTAGTCACTAAAATGAGTCACAAAGCTTGATAACTTGGACTTTTCAACTTCACCAAAAGGCATCCATGCCGAAATGAATGGGTTTGGGCTTGATAATGGGCCGAAACAAGATTTGAGAAATCGGCCCATAATTTGCTTTTTGGGCCGGCCCATTTTCGAAGGTCAAAAATCGCAAAAATCGCAAAATCGCCGAAATTGCTCCGAATTGCGTCGTTATTAATCTCCACCGTAAATATCTTCAAAATAACAAATTAAATAAGGAAAACATAAAAACTAAGATAATAACATAGCTAAACGTAAAGGGAAATGCGTTAAGAAACGAGCATAAAATGCGTATATCACGAGCTGAAGAGTGGTTTCCTCCACCGACTACCCATTTTTCACGGACTTTCCAATGAAGATCCGAACAAGCATCTCAAACAATTCCAATTTGTTTGTAACAGCATGAAGCCAGCCGATGCTGATACGGAACTCTTCAAGCTGAAGGCATTCCCATTCACCCTAGTCGACAGGGCCGAGTCTTGGCTTATGGAACTACCGCCGAACCATATTACCTCATGGAAGCAACTTGCGGATATGTTCCTAGCAAAGTACTTCCCGGCCTCAAAGATCACCGTCTTGAGAAAGCAAATCACTGGCATCACACAGAAACCGGACGAGACCTTCGGCCAATATTACGACCGATTCAAGGTTTTTTGTGCCACTTGCCCATCGCATGGATTTTCCGAGACCAATCTCATGAATTACTTTTACGATGGTCTCAAGCCGATCGATAGGGAATTGCTAGATGCAGCAGCTACCGGTGCATTCATGGACTTAACCGAAATCGAAGCCAGAACTCTTCTAGAGAATCGGGCGAATAATGATGCACAATATGGAATGTCCAACAGACGAGCAGTCTGTGAAGCGAGTTCTAAACCCGACGCGGACGAAAAATACGACAAACTAGCTCATATGCTAGAGAAGGTTTTAGAACTCGAAACGACAAGAGCCAAAGCAACTCGTGGGCCTGTTTGTGGCATATGTCAAGTACAAGGTCACCATAATGACCAATGCCCTCAAGCGCCAGAGCAAGCTAGCGAGCCGGAGCACGCTAACGCCATCGGCGGATATCACGGAGGACAACGGTATAATAATTATAACAACTATGTCAACCGTGATCATCCAGGTTTTAGATGGAGCAGCAACGAGGGAACTTTGAACCCTCCAGCACCTCAACAAAGTTACCAACGCCCTCCATTTCAACCAAGGCCACCAATGCAGCATGGTTCGTCATCTCAATCCTTCACCAACCCGGATTACGACAAGATGTTGTCGCAACTTTCGGCCTCCACACAGGTTCTCCTCGAAGGACAATCGAAGACAAAGGAGACACTGGACTCACATGGCCGCGACATCACTGAAGTGAAGAAGCAACTTGGCCAACTTGTTGATTTCATGGGCCAAATCAAAGAAACCGGTCGGCTTCCACCTCAACCCACTCCTAATCAAAGAAACGTGAATGCTATTGTCACAAGGAGTGGGAAGATACTTGAAGAACCAAAGACCAAGCGATCTCATCTCGATGAAGTCACCATTGAGGACATAACCAACGAAGAGGAAGATGAGATCGATCCGGCAGCTCAAGAAGCCGAGAAGAAGAAGGTGACGCCTATTGTCACCAAGGCACAATCCCCTCCACAACCCACCCCAATCAAAGGTAAAAGCCATATTCCTTCAAATACGGTTATTACTAATTCTCCGTTTGCTGTTGCACATTTCCCTAGCAGATTATTAAAATCAAAGAAGAAGGATGCCCAATATGAAGATATCTTGGACATCTTCCGAAAGGTGCAAGTGAATTTGCCCTTGATCGAGTGCATAAAACAAGTGCCAATATACGCGAAGTTTCTAAACGAATTATGCACACAGAGGAGGCAAACTCGAGAGAAGGAGGTTGTGAAGGTGAACGCAACCGTTTCGGCGGTTTTGCAGCGTCGGCTACCCCCAAAACTGAAGGACCCAGGGAGTTTTGCAGTTCCCTGCGTAATCGGTGACAACCACTTCGAAGACGTGATGCTTGATCTCGGAGCCTCCATCAACGTCATGCCTTACTATCTTTACGAATCGATGGAGCTTGGAGATCTCAAGCAAGATGGTGTTGTCATCCAATTAGCCGATCGCACACACAAGTATCCGAGGGGATACGTAGAAGACGTGCTCATGCAAGTCAACAACTTAATATTCCCAGCCAATTTCTATATAGTTGACATGGAAGAGAGTCCACTGAACACCACGCCGCTGCTGCTTGGGCGACCTTTCATGCGGACTGCGAGAACGAAGATCGATGTATTTCAAGGCACTTTCTCCATGGGGATTGATGGAGAAAGAATCGAGTTCAACATCCTGGACGGGATGAAGTTTCCAATGTCAAGCGTGGCTGCCATTTCGACATACGATCCCGTGGATACCTTAGCACAAGGCCACCTCGACACCATCAATGTAGATGAACTCGACATGGCCATCCAACTTGGGGATGACGCCCTTCTCGAGGCCTTACAAGAGCTTGAACCTCGAATTCAAGATATGGCCATGGCCCTAAATGCCGCACCACGAAAAGTAAGTTTTTCTCCTCCTTTACCAATTACTTTTGGTACTAATAAAATGGTTCCTTCCATCGTAGAAGCTCCAGTTTTAGAACTCAAGCTACTACCGGACCATCTGAAGTATGCGTACTTGGGCGAGAATGAAACATTGCCGGTCATTATTTCGTCTGCGCTAGAAGAGGAGCAGGAGGGGAAGCTCGTGAGTGTGCTCAAGAGGTACAAAACCGCGATAGGCTGGACTCTTGCGGACATCAAGGGAATAAATCTAGCAACCTGTGTGCATAGGATTTTCCTTGAAGAAGGCACCAAGCCTACGCGGGAAGCACAACGTCGGCTCCACCCTCCGATGATGGAGGTGGTAAAAAAGGAGGTAATTAAACTCATGGACTGTGGAGTTATTTACCCTATTTCTGATAGCCGTTGGGTTTCCCCTGTGCAGGTAGTACCCAAGAAATCAGGAATCACCGTCGTCGAGAATCTGGAAAATGAACTTGTGCCACAAAGGACGATCACTGGACACCGAGTGTGCATTGATTACCGGAGGCTCAACGCCGCAACCCGCAAGGATCATTTTCCATTACCATTCATCGACCAAATGCTGGAAAGATTAGCCGGCCATGCATTTTATTGTTTTCTAGACGGATACTCCGGCTACAACCAAATTAGCATTGCGGAGGAAGATCAAGAAAAAACAACGTTCACATGCCCTTTCGGAACGTTTGCATACCGCCGAATGCCATTTGGACTGTGTAATGCACCAGGTACATTTCAACGTTGCATGCTCTCAATTTTCTCCGAGTACATTGAAAAAATTATTGAAGTATTCATGGACGACTTTAGTGTATTTGGGAGTGATTTCGATGCATGCTTAAACAATTTAGAAACTATTTTACAAAGATGCGTTGAAACGAACTTGGTGCTTAATTGGGAGAAGTGCCATTTCATGGTTACGCAAGGGATCGTGTTAGGTCATATTATTTCTGAAAAAGGGTTAGAAGTTGATAAATCTAAAGTAGATCTTGTGCGTCACTTACCCTCTCCAACTTCGGTTAGAGAGATTCGTTCTTTTCTTGGACACGCAGGATTTTATCGTAGGTTTATCAAAGACTTTTCCCACATCTCGCGCCCGTTGTGTAAATTACTGCAAAAGGAGACCCCGTTCGTGTTTGATGAAGAATGCAACGCTGCCTTCAACAAGTTGAAGGAACTTCTCACGAGCGCTCCTATTTTAAGCAGCCCTGATTGGTCTCTGCCATTTGAACTCATGTGCGACGCCTCGGATTATGCCGTAGGAGCCGTCTTAGCCGTCTTGGGTCAGCGGAAGGACAAGAAACCCTACGCAATTTATTACGCCTCTCGGACGCTTGATGAAGCTCAAAGAAATTATACTACTGTGACGACTCGGACCAGAATCAGAAGTATAATCAGCTTGATTCGTGAGTTACAGCGCAGTCGCGGATTTTCGACAGATATTGGAATCGCCAGAGTTCTTAACGACTAAATTATTGGCCGAGAATTGGAGCTGGGTCTCTTCTCGAGAGTCGTTCTACGTGTGATTACGAATTCGTGGGCGGTTCCGGATCGTTATTTGGACGACCGAGGAATTAGTTATGAATATTTGAAGTTCGGATTTAAATGGTGGGCTACTTAACGACTAAATTACCGGACGAGAATTTGGTTTCGGCTTCTTCACGGAAGTTATTCAGAATTTAATTTCGAGTTCGTGGGAACTTCCAGAGCATAATTTGGAGTTACGAGGAATTAGTTGCGAATTTTGCTGTTTGTTGATTATTTAGTCGATTTAATGTGTGTTGCTTTGAAGGGTTGACTTTTTATTCAGTTGGCCGATATGTTTGACTTCGGTTAATATTGGAAGAGTACGTCGAGGTGAGTTTGTGACCGCGAGAATTATCGGAATCGGAATTACGACGAGAAAGTTACGCGCGTTTGAAGTTCGTTGAATTGGATAAACATGAAGTTTCCAAAAATGGAAAGTCTATAAATAGAAGTTGCTATTTTGGGCAGGTTAGACCTTTCCTATTTGGGTGTTGACCGAGTTGACTCGGTCAACTCGGTGGTGAGAGGGTGAGTTCGACGGCTTGTGGTGGCTCACGGCGGTGGAGTCTTTTCCGACCACCCCAAGGCTTGGGGAAGGGTCCGTTAGGTGCGCCTCGGCCTTCCCGTGGTGGTGCCGGCCACCGTTTGTGGCGTGGGTCGCCGGAAAAGAAGGAATTTCCGGCCCAAAATTGGAGAAAATTAGGTGTATTCGGGTTCATGGTTTTTGGCCGAATTGAGCTACAACTTTGAGTGGGCTTTGAAGCTCTTATCCCCTTGATGCTTCCCTGTAAGTTTCGTGTTTCAATTCGATGTGTACAAGGAGAATTTTGGATTTGAAATTTGTGTGTTCATTCGGTTTTTCATGAAATTGACCATGTTAGAGTGAGAATTGGACTTCGGTGCAGTTGACAAAGTTGCTCAGTGGGTGGTTTTGCAAGGAATAGGGGTTGCTCCGCCGTGAAATTCTCCGGTCAACAGTGGCGCCGCCGTGGGCGGCGGTCAACTGCGGTCAACGGTCAACGGGTTGACTTTTTGACTTTCGGCAAGTCGCATGTCATTTGACTCGAAATCGCGCCCCGATCGCAGTGGGGAGGTTCGTTTTTCGAGTTGAGCGTCCGAACGTAAAGCGAGGTATTGAAGTGGTATATACGGATTTTCGACGATTCGTCGACTTTGAATTATCTGTTTCCGAGAACGGTGGTTTCTCGTGGTTTGATTTGTATTGTCGGATTATGATTTTGAATATGGGACATTGTGAATATTCAGGGGTTCGTGATCGTTGTTTTGGCGAGGGACTTTCCGCCGGATCACGGGTTAACGCGATACGCGTTACGCCAGTCTGTGAGTGGACACTTTATTTTCACGGATTGATTGCGAGTCCTTATTTCTGATTTATGAACTTGAGCATGCGGATTGATCATGATTTTACGAGCATGTGTTTTACGATTATGTTTATACGAATATACGTATACGAATATATACACATACGTACATATTATGTTTTAAGCATGTGCATAGAAAAAGATTTATGATTTGGTTTACACAGAGTACAGTCTCAGTATATGTTGTGGTATCGATACACATTGGCTTCTCGGCTGATCCCCGAGTACGCTCCGGGGGGGACAGATATCCTGACCCGAGGCCTTTCTGGCTAGAATCACGTGTGGGTCTGGGATCCCGTGATTCAGACTGTGCTATCGCGTGGAAGCCCACGAGAGTCTCAACGATATGTTTTACGTTGCATGCTCTGTACGTGAGTGGTAGCCAGAGTCTCCTCACGTAGCGTTTGATTTTCACGCATTTGACTCGCATATGATTTTATATGTATATATTACTTGGTGAAAGACATTTATTTTCGTCCACTCACTCTAACGTGTTTATTGTCTTTCACCTGGGCTTTTCGGTTTCCGTGCCCAGTTTGCAGTTCAGGCTCTGGTGTCGCACGTCGTGGTCGGAGGCATAGTGCTCGAGCTACTTTGTTTCATCCAGTAGGTTTATTGTTCTACCTACTGTGGTATGCGTATACGATTATGTATTAGATGTCGCTCTGAGCTTCCTATTGAATACGTTATACGATTTTACACTGGATTTCAGTAAAGTGTATATATATTTACTACTTTACCTTACTGTTGATATATTGAGAAATCCGGATGGGATTGGCGCCCACGGTTTGTTTTTTTGTGGCATAGGATGAAGTGTATTTCCCGCGTGCAGGTAATGGTAATTCCACGCAAGTAACGAAACTCTGCCCAAATTTCGAAAAGTTTTTGTTGGTTCGTGTTTTCGAAGGGGTTTGATTCCGATTTAGGAAGCTAAATCGGGGTTGGGTCCTTTCAACTACAACCGAGAAGGAGTTTCTTGCAGTGGTTTTTGCTTTAGATAAATTTCGGTCTTATTTACTTCAAACTAAAGTAACTGTGTATACTGATCATGCAGCTTTGAAGTACCTAATGCTGAAAAAGGATGCAAAACCACGGCTTATAAGATGGATACTTCTACTTCAAGAATTCAACATCGAAATCAAGGACAAGAAGGGAGTAGAAAACGTCGTCGCTGACCACCTATCACGCTTGATCAGTGAGAATGAGGCTGTCGAAATTGAGGAAACTTTTTCGGATGAAAAACTCTTCGAAATTGAGGTAACTGTTTCAGAAACTCCATGGTATGCAGATATCGTAAATTACTTAGTTACCGGTGAGTTTCCGTCTACCATGCATAAATTTCAACGTGACAAACTTAAGCATAATGCTAGAACTTTTATCTGGGATGAGCCTTATTTATGGAAACAATGCTCCGATTTAGTAATTAGGAGATGTATCCTGGATAGTGAATTTAAGCCTATTCTAGACTTTTGTCACAATGAAGCATGTGGGGGACATTTTGGTTCAAGGAGGACAGCCCTTAAGATTTTAGATTGCGGTTTCTTTTGGCCAAGTTTATTTCGCGATGCTCATGCATATTGTGCTGCATGTGATAAGTGCCAGAGATTCGGTAATTTAGGGCCTAGAGATGAAATGCCACAACACTACATATTTAATGTCAAAATTTTTGATGTGTGGGGTATTGATTTTATGGGACCATTTCCTCCCTCCAATGGTTTTACTTATATCTTACTCGCAGTAGATTATGTTTCTAAATGGGTGGAGGCAAAGGCCACCCGTACTAATGATTCGCGAGTTGTTGCAGATTTCCTACGAACTAACATTTTCAGTAGATTTGGAATGCCACGCGTTCTAATTAGCAATGGAGGAAGTAAATTTTGCAACCGCACGGTGGAAGCATTGATGAGGAAGTATGGCGTAAAACACAAGGTTTCCACACCATACCACCCTCAAACAAATGGAATGGCTGAAGTTTCCAACCGTGAGATCAAGAAGATTTTGGAGCGAACCGTCCGCCCAAACCGGAAAGATTGGAGTCAATGCTTAGACAATGCATTGTGGGCTTACAGGACTGCCTACAAGACCCCCATTGGTATGTCACCTTTCCGATTAATTTATTAGAAGACGTGCCATCTTCCGGTTGAATTGGAGCACAAGGCATGGTGGGCCGTGAAGAAATTCAACATCAATCGAGATGCAGCAGGTTTGCATCGGAAGCTACAACTTTGTGAACTAGAAGAAATCAGAAATGATGCTTTCGACAATGCATGGATTTACAAAGAGAAGACGAAAAAGATCCATGATCAGATGATTCGCGGGAAGAGTTTTGAAGTTGGGCAGAAAGTATTGCTTTTCAATTCAAGACTTAAGCTCTTTCCGGGAAAGTTTCGCTCTCGATGGATGGGGCCATTCATAGTTTCTCAAGTTCTGCCTCATGGAGCAGTTCTCATTCGATCTATCGACAAAGGCAGTGAGTTCAAAGTAAATGGCCATCGCTTGAAGCCCTATTTTGAGGCATTTGCGGAGCATACCGTGGAGGAGATGCAACTCCATGAACCGGCCATTTCAAAAACAAAATGATGCATCACGTCCAAAGCTAACGACGTAAAACAAGCGCTCATTGGGAGGCAACCCAATAGGGAGACAACAGATTTGTTTTCTTCTCCCCTTTTAATTAATTTAATGGCTTTTTGCGTATTAAAATTAAAATTTTCGTAGATCCTATACTCCATTTTTAATTCTATACTTCTACTTTAGTACATTGAGGGCAATGTAGAGTTTAAGTGTGGGGGAAGGGTTTACAATTTAATTGTGTCTAAATTAGTGTTTTTCAGAGTCTTTAGGACGCCCTTAACTAGTCGATGATGAAATTTGACCAATACGAACACATATGGCGTATGAATCACATGCATCGAATTCTTGTGCTAATTGAGATATTCTATATGTTTTTAACATGTAGTAGATATGAATTGCAAAACATGGTACAGTAAATCGCATGCTTGAATAAGTTTTTAATCATATGAACCCTATGTGAGCTTTTGAGCTATCTGTTCTGTATTCGAGTGAATATGCATCCATTTCGTAGCTACTAGCTTATATATGCCTCATTTGATTGCTTGCCATAGATTTTAATGAACTAGAGAATGCTAGAACTTACTCATGTCAATTTGCAAAGCTTTTAAATTGATACATACTTTGATTTTGGAAATGATTAAAGGCATTTAGGATTTTCCACCACTTCGCCAAATATCCATGTATCCCAATTGTGCGCATGAATTGCGACACCCCTAGATAAACCAATTGAGCCCACGTTAAGCTTTTCTTTCATCACCATATATACCTAAACACTTAACCTAGTATAGAATATCCTTACCTTTGTTCCGGAAACTTGGTGAGAATTTTTCGAAACTAGCACATAAGATTATGGTTTGGTAGGAAAGATTAAAAGAGTTAATGTGAGTAAGGGGAAAGACTTGTCCAAATAACTTAAAAAGTATGAGATTGCCAAAAAAAAAAGAAATTGTGACGACCCGGACCAGAATCAGCAGTATGATCAGCTTGATTGATGAGTTTGTGTGTAGTCGCAGAATTGTTCGACAGTTATTGAATCGCCAGGCTCGTTAACGACTAAATTATTGGCCGAGAATTGGAGCTGGGTCTCTTCTCGAGAGTCGTTCTATATGTGATTACGAGTTCGTGGGCGGTTCCGGATCGTTATTTGGACGACCGAGGAATTAATTATGAATATTTGAAGTTCAGATTTAAATGGTGGGCTACTTAACGACTAAATTACCGGACGAGAATTTGGTTTCGGTTTCTTCACGGAAGTTGTTCGGAATTTAATTTCAAGTTTGTGGGAACTTCCGGAGCATGATTTTGGGTTACGAATATTTAGTTGTGATTATTTTCGTTTGTTGATTAATTAGTCGATTTAAATTGTGTGTTGATTCAAAGGGTTGACTTTTTATCCATTTGACCGATATGTTTGACTTTGGGTGATTATTGAAGAGTATGTCGAGACGAGTTCGTGGCCGTGAGAATTATCGGAATCGGAATTACGACGAGGAAGTTACGCGCGTTTCAAGTTCGTCGAAATGGATAAACATGAAGTTTCCGTTTTGGGAAAGGCTATAAATAGAAACTTTCTGTTTTGAGGCAAGTCAACACTTACCACTTTGGGGTTTGACCGAGTTGACTGAGTCAACTCGGTGGTGTGAGGGTAGTGCGACGTGCACCGTGGCTCGCCGGCGGCGAGGTTCCGATCGGCCACCTCCGGCCTCGGGCTTAGGCCCGTTCTCTTCGTCTCGATCTCCTTGTTCTATTTCCGGCCTTCTTTCACGGCAAGGCTTGCCGGAAGTGGAGGAATTTCCGGCATGAAATGGAGGGAATTTTGGTGAATTCGGGTTCTCCGTTTTTGCCCGAATTGAGCTGAAATATTGAATGGGCTTTGTAGCTCTCATCACTAGCAAGCTACCATGTAAGTTTGGAGTTCTAATTTTGATTGTGGAAGGAGAATTTTGGATTTGAAATTTGTGTGTTCATTCGGTTTTTCATGAAATTGACCATGTTAGAGTGAGAATTGGACTTCGGTGCAGTTATGGAAGTTGCTCAGTGGGTGATTTTGAGTGGAACAAGGGTTGCTCCGCAGTGAAATTCTTCGGCCGGCAGCGGCGCCGCCGTGGGCGGCGGTCAACGGTGGTCAACGGTCAAAGTTTGACTTTTTCGGACTTTCGACAAGTTGCATGTCATTTGACTCGAAATCGCGCCCCGATCGCAGTGGGGAGGTTCGTTTTTCGAGTTGAGCGTCCGAACGTAAAGCGAGGTATTGTGGTATACATATACCGATTTTCGACGATTCGTCGACTTTGGATTTCGTGTTTCCGAGAACGGTGGTTTCTCGTGATTTGTATTGTATTATCGGATTATGACTTTGAATAATGGACTTTGTGAATATTCAGGGGTTTCGTGATCGTTCGTTTGGCGAGGGACATTCCGCCGGATCACGGGTTAACGCGATACGCGTTACGCTAGTCTGTGAGTGGACAGTTTATTTTCACGGAATTATTGCGAGTCCTTTATATACGTTTATGAGCTTGAATATGCAGTATGATTATGATTTTACGAATATGAGTTTTCGTACGAGATTATGTTTATATTGAGCATGTGTTATGTGATTACTATTTATATGTTGTTATACGTCCACGAGTGGCCCCGTGTGATTTATACACATGCTCTGTACGCGTGAGGAGTTAGAGTCTCCCTCGTGTACCCGGACGCGTGAGGAGTTAGAGTCTCCCTCGCGTACCATTTGTTGTTTATACTTTCGACTCGCATATATTTTTAAAAGTATATATTACTTGGTGAAAGACATTTATTTTCGTCCACTCACTCTAACGTGTTTATTGTCTTTCCCCTGGGCTTTTCGATTTCCGTGCCCAGTTTGCAGTTCAGGCTCTGGTGTCGCACGTCGTGGTCGGAGGCATAGTGCTCGAGCTACTTTGTTTCATCCAGTAGGTTTATTGTTCTACCTACTGTGATATGCGTATACGATTATGTATTAGATGTCGCTCTGAGCTTCCTATTGAATACGTTATACGATTTTACACTGGATTTCAGTAAAGTGCATATATATTTACTACTTTACTTTACTGTTGTTATATTGAGAAATCCGGTTGGGATTGGTGCCCACGGTTTGCTTTTTGTGGCATAGGATGAAGTGTATTTTCAGCGTGCAGGTAATGGTAATTCTACGTTAGTAGTGAAACTCTGCCCAAATTTCAAAAAGTTTTTGTTGGTTCGTGTTTTCGAAGAGGTTCGATTCCGGTTTAGGGAGCTAAATCGGGGTTGGGTCCTTTCAGCTTGGTATCAGAGCATTAGGTTATAGGTTCTGTAGACTTCTGTAGTCGTGTTTACTAAGGATATTTGAGAATGTACAGCATGTTTGGAATGGTGACCCGACCGGCCGGCGGATAATCATCAAATTCTGGGTGTTGTATGCTTTCAAATATTTGAAGTTCCATGATTACGTTCCACTTGTTGTGAACGATATTGTATTCATTAGGATGCCTCCTGACGTGCTTTCCGTGTCGTTTCGGTTGTGGATCCTGTTGAGGATCAATCGACGCGTGATTTGCCAGTGAATTGTGGGTTCGGATGAGTATTCAGAGTTCAGAGAATTGTATGGCACGGTTTACCTGGGGATGTGTATATGAGCGTCTACATGTTGCCTCAGAGCTGAGATTTGTGGCAGTGATGTTTGCCTGAGTCAGATTGTTGGGTTTGGTGGGCTGATATTGTGTGAGTTCCGGTTGCGACTCCACGGCCTACATTCAGAGTGTTGTGTATACAGTAATGTTTTATCAGGCTACCCAGCAAGCGTAATGTGGAGTGTTTACCCACCTGAGGCAGAGATGCATTGTTCACATGTTTGTCCCTGTTTGCACGAGTTATGTGGCTTTAGAGGGAGCTATGTACGAGATTCGAGATGAGTTTGAACCTGAGTATCAGAGGGAGTCTGATTGATGTGCCTCGAGACATCCGTGAGGAGCTTAGTGTGTTGCACTCAGTGGCGAGGCTAGTGTGATGGAAAGATGTATACGGTCTTTGATGTGATGGTTTGAGGAAAGGGATTTAGTCGAGATGTTGTGATGAGGTTGAGTTCCAACACCTTGGGGTCATTGACTTCATCAAGCTGTGGTCCTTTTGTTGTGTTGAGGGTCCTCAGATTAAGCAGCAGATCCGCTTGATGGTGACGGAGATCGCAGAGTAGCGGACTTGTTCCTGTAGCATGAGTTTGGGCGATCGTTGGTGATCCTTTCACGCAGCAGGTGTCGCTGTGACTGGTGTTCGTGGTACACTTTCAGTTGCTGTTTCGGTGGCCAGGAATGTCACGTTACGTGGGAGCGTCCTCAACCAGCTGTTGTAGCTGTTCGACGGCTCAGAGTCTACAGGGAGATCCTTATGTTGTTCCTGCAAACTGATCAATGTACCCTTTTGACGAGTTATTCAGCAAGTCGTATGTGACGTGGGCGGCTAATTGGGCATGTTGGAGTTCGTGCCATGACCTTGTTTGAGGACAGACTTTTCTCCGAGGTTACTGTTGCTTGATGTCCATGGCGATTGTACCTGCATCTCCACTTCCGAGGTCTTGGAGAGTGTTGTATCCATCCGGAGGTTGCGAGATCCTTGTTGGAGGATATGGGTTAGCCGCGGATCTATTATAGCTGGACATTGTGGTTTTGGTGTGATTGTGAGTATGGACTTACTGACGATGCAATTGACTGTGTTCGAGTACCTCGAGAAGGAGGTTGTGTTTCGACGACCAGATTTCCCCGAGATACTGTTTCGTGGTGATGGTCGAGCGGATGGTAGAGACGAGTTATATTGTTTGCCTAGCACATGTTGTGGATACTATGGTTGCTGTACCTGACATTGGTGACATTGAGGTGGTTCCCGAGTTTCCAGGTGTGTTTTGGAGGAGTTACCTGGTGTTCCTCCAGTTCGGAAGACTGACTACACCATTGAGTTTGTACTAGGCGCCGGACTTATTTTACCGGCATCTTGTCTTTCGGAGCTAGCGGAGCTGATGGAGCTATTGTTTCGACTCCAGGATTTGCTGGAGGAGACTCAGGAGACTTCGTGCGACCCCACATATTTGTGTGGTGTGCTCTTGCATCAGTTGTGCGACTGTTTGTATGGTTCGATGAGGTGGTGCATTGACTACCGGAAGCTCGGTTTGCTTCAGAGGAGTGCAAGTATCCTCCGTTTTGGATTGACGACTGGTTGATCAGCTTGTGAGAGCTTCAGTCTTTTCGAGGATTGATTTCGGATCCGGATACCATCAGTGGAGGTTTGATGAGTCAGATGTGGCTATGTTGGCTTTCGGATCACGGTGCGGACATCAAGAGTTCTTGGTCACACTGTTTGGTTGACCAATGCCCCGTAGATCGTGAGGATTTGATGGACCAGGTGTTCAGACGGATTTTGGACGAGTTTGCGGTCATGTTCGTTGGCAATATCCTGATTTACTCCAGGAGTGTGAGCCAGTACCTGATGCAATTGCGAGTAGTTTTGCAGACTTTGCGAGACGATCAGGTGTTTGTGGAGTTCAGCCAGTGTGAGTTTTGGCCGATTAGCGTGATGATTTTGGACTGTGTGATGTTATCCGAGGGAGTTGGCGTGGATCCTGACCAGATGGAAGCCATGTTGATTCAGAGTTTTCCCTACCATTGTACCAGAGATCGAGAGTCTCTTGAGTTTGGCAGGCTATTACCGACGGCTTGTGCAGGATTTTCCTGGATTGCCACTCTACTTTCCGGATTGACGGAGAAGGCGTAGAGTTCGAGTGGTTCGATGCACGCGAGGAGAGTTACTGACTCATGCAGGATGGTTGACCGTTGCTTCGGTGTTGACCTTACCTGACGATCGTGACGAGTTCGTGGGTTATGGCGATGCATCGAGGTATAGATTTTGGTTGTGCTTTGATGCTGTGTAGCAGAGCGATGGCTCATGGTTACGGACAGTGGAAACCTTATAAAGTTACGTATCCTATGTATGATTTGGGTGTGGCTGTCCTTGTGTTAGCACCAGAGAGTTGGAGATACTATAGCTATGGCGTGCAAAGCAGTGTAAGATGTGCACTGATCATTTGAGTTTCATCCACTTGCATTTTTCGGCCAGATTTGGGCTTGAGGCAGTGTAGATGAATGGAGTCTACTATCGACTATGGCTGCACATTTGAATTTGTTCGAGGAAGGCTAGTGGTTGTACTTTGACCATCCGTTTGGGATGATGTTGTTGCTGATGCATTCAGGCGAGAGTCGAGATTTCATGTGTGTGTGACTCGAGTTTCTGTATTAGTCGAGTGTGGGCTACGAGAGCGGTGTTTGAGTGTGGTGATGTTGAGACTCGTGATTTTGCGCGCGTTTGACGCTAGTGGTACAGAGATGTGTCTGATATTTCGAGTTACTACTCGTGACGCAATATGAAGAACGATATAGCAGCTTGTGCGAGCGCAGCTTGTGTGTGCTGATGCCACATTCGTCGACTGGTGATGGCTAGGAGGCAGAGACTTGCCGAGATGTGTTAGCCATTTGAGATTTCCGGTTAGACGTGACGGTTGCTGCTGTGATTGTGTGTGTATGTGTACAGTTTGGTTGTGATACCAGTTGTCGGGCCTTTGTGGATCATTTGACGAACTCAGTACAGTTCCTTGTACTTTCGGAGATGATTCCAGTGGTTGGCTGGTATAGCTGTGTTTGATGGAGGTTGTCCATCTAAGTGGTGTACCTGTGTCCCAGTTCGCTGATCGAGGTAATCAGCTACGACTAAGTGTTGGTGAGCTTTGCAGCGAACATTGGAGACCAAATTACGAGCTAGTACCGATTCTTATCCTCAGATTGGCGAGCGATCTTCGAGGATTATTCAGGCCTTGGAGGGCATGTTGTGGACCTCGGTGTTGCAGTTCCGGAGGATTCGGGACCAGCAGTTTCAGCTGTTTGAGGTTGTTTGCAGTACCAGGTTGTTGTCCACTGTGATTTTGATATTATTTGACGTCGTTTTGAGGACGATGTTGTACTCCATTGTGCTAGAGCGAATTTGGGTTGAATTTGAGTTGATGTTTAATTTTGATTTTGTGGAATGTGTTACCACAGACTATCAGGTTAGCGGAAATGGGCTGATACATGCTTGAGTTCGATGTTTGAGTTATGTTGATGTGTGCAGATTGAGTTGAGATTTGCTATGTTATTTTGATCCGTGTGTGGTCATTGGAGAGTTTGGATTATGCCGTATAGTTCGGCATCGCCTATAGCATTGGCTTTTGTACGAGTTGTGTTCCGTGTGGCGGAACTATGTTTCAGGTTATTGCGTGTTGTGTACCCTATCTGTTTCTTATGCATGAACACGTGGCGCTTGTGTGGAGCCAGTTCAGATTTGTGATTTGTGGGTACAGAGATTCCAGCACAGAGCTATCTACTATTGTAGAGTCAGTTGTCAGAGTTGTTCAGTTGAGATTGCCATTGATGAGTTGAGCAGTATGCAGAGGCAGTGCTCCTACTTTTAGCCAACAGACTTGGAAATTTCGAGGTCGAAATTTTTCTAAGGGGGGTGGATTTGTGACGACCCGGACCAGAATCAGCAGTATGATCAGCTTGATTGATGAGTTTGTGTGTAGTCGCAGAATTGTTCGACAGTTATTGAATCGCCAGGCTCGTTAACGACTAAATTATTGGCCGAGAATTGGAGCTGGGTCTCTTCTCGAGAGTCGTTCTATATGTGATTACGAGTTCGTGGGCGGTTCCGGATCGTTATTTGGACGACCGAGGAATTAATTATGAATATTTGAAGTTCAGATTTAAATGGTGGGCTACTTAACGACTAAATTACCGGACGAGAATTTGGTTTCGGTTTCTTCACGGAAGTTGTTCGGAATTTAATTTCGAGTTTTTGGGAACTTCTGGAGCATGATTTTGAGTTACGAAGATTTAGTTGTGATTATTTTCGTTTGTTGATTAATTAGTCGATTTAAATGTGTGTTGATTCAAAGGGTTGACTTTTTATCCGTTTGACCGATATGTTTGACTTTGGGTGATTATTGAAGAGTATGTCGAGACGAGTTCGTGGCCGCGAGAATTATCGGAATCGGAATTACGACGAGGAAGTTACACGCGTTTCAAGTTCGTCGAAATGGATAAACATGAAGTTTCCGTTTTGGGAAAGGCTATAAATAGAAACTTTCTGTTTTGAGGCAAGTCAACACTTACCACTTTGGGGTTTGACCGAGTTGACTGAGTCAACTCGGTGGTGTGAGGGTGGTGCGACGTGCACCGTGGCTCGCCGGCGGCGAGGTTCCGATCGTCCACCTCCGGCCTCGGGCTTAGGCCCGTTCTCTTCGTCTCGATCTCCTTGTTCTATTTCCGGCCTTCTTTCACGGCAAGGCTTGCCGGAAGTGGAGGAATTTCCGGCATGAAATGGAGGGAATTTTGGTGAATTCGGGTTCTCCGTTTTTGCCCGAATTGAGCTGAAATATTGAATGGGCTTTGTAGCTCTCATCACTAGCAAGCTACCATGTAAGTTTGGAGTTCTAATTTTGATTGTGGAAGGAGAATTTTGGATTTGAAATTTGTGTGTTCATTCGGTTTTTCATGAAATTGACCATGTTAGAGTGAGAATTGGACTTCGGTGCAGTTATGGAAGTTGCTCAGTGGGTGATTTTGAGTGGAACAAGGGTTGCTCCGCCGTGAAATTCTTCGGCCGGCAGCGGCGCCGCCGTGGGCGGCGGTCAACGGTGGTCAACGGTCAAAGTTTGACTTTTTCGGACTTTCGACAAGTTGCATGTCATTTGACTCGAAATCGCGCCCCGATCGCAGTGGGGAGGTTCATTTTTCGAGTTGAGCGTCCGAACGTAAAGCGAGGTATTGTGGTATACATATACGGATTTTCGACGATTCGTCGACTTTGGATTTCGTATTTCCGAGAACGGTGGTTTCTCGTGATTTGTATTGTATTATCGGATTATGACTTTGAATAATGGACTTTTTGAATATTCAGGGGTTTCGTGATCGTTCGTTTGGCGAGGGACATTCCGCCGGATCACGGGTTAACGCGATACGCGTTACGCTAGTCTGTGAGTGGACAGTTTATTTTCACGGAATTATTGCGAGTCCTTTATATACGTTTATGAGCTTGAATATGCAGTATGATTATGATTTTACGAATATGAGTTTTCGTACGAGATTATGTTTATATTGAGCATGTGTTATGTGATTACTATTTATATGTTGTTATACGTCCACGAGTGGCCCCGTGTGATTTATACACATGCTCTGTACGCGTGAGGAGTTAGAGTCTCCCTCGTGTACGTATACGTGAGGAGTTAGAGTCTCCCTCGTGTACCCGGACGCGTGAGGAGTTAGAGTCTCCCTCGACTCGCATATATTTTTAAAAGTATATATTACTTGGTGAAAGACATTTATTTTCGTCCACTCACTCTAACGTGTTTATTGTCTTTCCCCTGGGCTTTTCGGTTTCCGTGCCCAGTTTGCAGTTCAGGCTCTGGTGTCGCACGTCGTGGTCGGAGGCATAGTGCTCGAGCTACTTTGTTTCATCCAGTAGGTTTATTGTTCTACCTACTGTGATATGCGTATACGATTATGTATTAGATGTCGCTCTGAGCTTCCTATTGAATACGTTATACGATTTTACACTGGATTTCAGTAAAGTGCATATATATTTACTACTTTACTTTACTGTTGTTATATTGAGAAATCCGGTTGGGATTGGTGCCCACGGTTTGCTTTTTGTGGCATAGGATGAAGTGTATTTTCAGCGTGCAGGTAATGGTAATTCTACGTTAGTAGTGAAACTCTGCCCAAATTTCAAAAAGTTTTTGTTGGTTCGTGTTTTCGAAGAGGTTCGATTCCGGTTTAGGGAGCTAAATCGGGGTTGGGTCCTTTCAAGAAAAAAAAAATTTATATTTGAGAGAATGAAAAGAAAAAAAATTATTATCTCTCATGGCAATATGTTGTTCTAAAGTAGAAACCAATTGGATTAACGTCCCCCTTATTTGCGGATTTGGAGATTACGACAAATTGAAGGCCCAAAAATAGAACAAATATGGCCTTTGTCCTGTCCGAAAAGCTCAAAGGGTAGTTTTAGATTAAAGTGTACATGGTAACATTCGAGTGGAGATAGAGGACGAATTTGGTGCTAGACTAAGTCGTTGGAACGTTTTTATCACCACATATTTAAATTTCGAATGCCTTAGCCTTAACCCCATTACAACCTCACTAAAAGTCCTTTATGATCCTTAAAATGAGTAGCTTTCAATTAGTAGAGTAAGTTGCATGAGTAAGCTTATGGTTTTGGTTCATTTGTGCAAGTAATTAACTTCATTCATGTGGTTTTCATTTCAATTCATATACACTTTAAGTGAACCCTTTTCATGAGTGAAAAATATGATGAGTGCATCCTTGTGAGTTGATTAAACCTTTATTCAAAGCGTGCACAGCTATAATATAACCATTGTTTTCTCTATGTCTTACTTGTTCATTACATAATTATATCGCAATTATCTCTTGAATTCATTGAGCATACAAGTTGAAATTCATGTGAGCCATCGCCATATACTTATGCAAATTCTGAGACAAATTGTAGCTAAGGGCTTAGTTGTGTTCTTTCTTTTGTTTTAAATTCTTAGAGAGTCTTAGTTTAACTTAGTGTTTGCTAAGGGACTAGCAAAGTCTAAGTGTGGGGGAATTTGATATACGCATTTTATGCTCGATTCTTAACGCGTTTCCCTTTACGTTTAGCTATGTTATAATCTTAGTTTTTATGTTTTTATTATTTAATTTGTTATTTTGAAGATATTTACGGTGGAGATTAATAACGACGCAATTCGGAGGAATTTCGGCGATTTTGCGATTTTTGCGTTTTCGGACCACCGGGAATGGGCCGGCCCAAAAAGCAAATTATGGGCCCATTTCTCAAAGTTTGTTTCGGCCCAAAAACCAGCCCAAGCCCATTGAATTCGGCAAGGATGCAACTTGTGGAAGAGGAAAAGTCAAAGTTATCAAGCTTGGTGACACTTGCTTTGTGATCATCACAAAAGATGACTAAGTGTGTGACTTGCCATGGTGACTCTTGCTTAGGGTTCATAAATGGTGACTTGCCATGGTGACTCTTGCTTAGGGTTCATAAATGATGATCACACTTGGTGACTAAGGGAGTGACTTGCCATGGTGATTATTACTTGCATTTAATGAAAGAGGCAAGGTGGAAGAGAGAAGAGCAAACTCCCTTGCCTATAAATACCAAGGAGGCCAGCCATTACAAGATCATCTCTCAATTTAGAAGCCAAAGCTCTACACAAATACTCCTCCTCCATAAACACTTGAAGGTTCTCTCCACAAAGCCGAAGCATTCATCCTCCATCCAAAGCCGAAGCATCCATCCTCCATCCTTCACAATACGCTAAGTCCCTTGTGAAGGAAAGTCATCTCCACGAAGATCATCTAGCATTCAAGACAAAAAGTGTAACCATGATCTTCACTTTCATATCTTTTGCTTTGTATTTGAATCTTTTGATGTATTGGAATACTTTGATGTATTTAATGAAGAACAAGTTTAGATTTGTGTTATATGTTCTTAAACCGATTTGTAAATTGCATGTGTTTATGATTTCTAGCCTTTTATGCATGGTTGATATAATCTTAAAGCTTCGAAAGCATGTGGTAGATAATACGCTAAGTCACTCTCTTTCGCATGTTTCGATGATCGTATGTTGTTGTCGCAACTCATGCGTACAAATGGGATACATGGATATTTGGCGAAGTGGTGGAAAATCCTAAATGCCTTTAATCATATCCAAAATCAAAGTATGTATCAACTTAAAAGCTTTGCAAATTGACATGAGTAAGTTCTAGCATTCTCTAGTTCATTAAAATCTATGGCAAGCAACCAAATGAGACATATATATGCTAGTAGCTACGAAATGGATGTATATTCACTCAAGGAATAAAGAACAGATAGCTCAAAAGCTCACATAGGGTTCATATAATTAAAAACTTATTCAAGCATGCGATTTCTGTACCATGTTTTGCAAATCATATCTACTACATGTTAAAAACACAAAGAATATCTCAATTAGCACAAGAATTCGATATATGTGATTCATACGCCATATTTGTTCGTATCGGTCCAATTTCATCATCAACTAGTTAGAGGCATCCTAAAGACTCTGAAAAACACTAATTTAGACACAATTAAATTGTAAACCTTCCCCCACACTTAAACTCTACATTTCCCTCAATGTACTAAAGTAAAAGTATAGAATTAAGCATGAAGCAAAGGATCTACGAAAATTCTAATTTAAATATGCAAAAGCAACTAAATTAAGGAAAAAGGGAGAAGAAAGCAAATCTGTTGTCTTCTTCTCGATTGGGTTGCCTCCCCCTTCATGTGTTTGAAGTGGCCGACTCTTCAAGAGATTCTTCCTCCACGATTTGATCCTCGAATGCTTCATGATAAGGCTACAAACGGTGGCCATTAACTTTGAACAAGTTCCCGCTATCCAAAGATTGAATTATGACGGCTCCATAAGGGAAAACTTGAACAACAGTGTAAGGTCCATTCCACCTTGATCGTAATTTACCCGGAAAGAGTTTAAGTTTCGAATGGAAAAGTAAAACTTTTTGCCCCGGTTCAAAACTCTTTCCACGAATCATCTTGTCATGGATCATCTTGGTTTTCTCTTTGTAAATCCATGCATTGTCGAAAGCATCATTTCGTATCTCCTCGAGTTCAGAAATTTGTAGCTTTCGATGTAGTCTAGCCGCATCTTGATCCATGTTGAACTTCTTAACAGCCCACCATGCCTTATGCTCCAGTTCTACCAGAAGATGACATGCCTTCCCATAAACTAATCGATAAGGTGACATGTCGATGGGAGTCTTGTAGGTAGTCCTGTAAGCCCACAACGCATCATCTCAACACTGGCTCCAATCCTTTCGATTCGGACGAACGGTTCTCTCCAAGATCTTCTTGATCTCACGGTTGGAAACTTCAGCCATTCCGTTTGTTTGAGGATGATAAGGTGTCGAAACCTTATGTGTAACTCCATACTTCCTCATTAAAGCTTCTACCGTCCTGTTGCAAAAATGGCTACCTCCATCGCTTATTAGAACGCGTGGCATTCCGAACCTTGAAAAAATGTTAGCCTTCAGAAAATCTGCAACAATTCGCGAATCATTAGTTCGGGTGGCTTTTGCTTCCACCCATTTAGAAACATAATCTACGGCGAGTAAAATGTAAGTAAAACCGTTCGATGGAGGAAATGGTCCCATAAAATCAATGCCCCAAACATCAAAAATTTCGACATTAAGCATATAAGTTTGTGCCATCTGATCTCTAGGTCCTAAATTACCGAATCTTTGGCACCTATCACATGCAGCACAGAATGCATGAGCATCGCGAAATAAACTAGGCCAAAAGAATCTGCAATCTAAAATTTTTAGGGTTGTCCTCCTAGAACCAAAATTTCCCCCGCATGCTTCATTGTGACAAAACTCAAGAATTGATTTAAATTCACTATCCGGAACACACCGACGAATGACTAAATCTGAACATTGTTTCGATAAGTAGGGTTCATCCCAAATAAAATTCCTAGCATTCTTCCTAAGTTTTTCACGTTGAACACTATGCATAGAGGATGGAAACTCACCGGTTACTAAATAATTGACTATATCCGCATACCATGGAGTTTCAGACGCATTTGATTGAATTCTGAAGAGCTGTTCATCCGGAAAATTCTCCTCGTTGACCATGGCTTCTTCTTCTTTCACCAACCGAGAAAGATGGTCAGCCACTACGTTGTCCACTCCCTTCTTGTCTTTTATTTCGATGTCGAATTCTTGGAGTAAGAGGATCCAACGAATTAGCCTTGGTTTTGCATCCTTCTTCATCATTAAGTACTTCAAAGCTGCATGGTCAGTATAAATGATAACTTTGGTTTGAAGTAAATAAGAACGAAATTTATCAAGGGCAAAAACTACTGCGAGAAATTCCTTTTCGGTGGTGGTGTAATTGGATTGGGCGGTATTCAGAGTTCGTGAGGCATAGTAAATTGCATATGGCTTCTTGTCCTTCCATTGTCCTAAAACAGCTCCAACCACATAGTCAGAAGCATCACATATTAATTCGAACGGTGAGGACCAATCCGGAGGGCATAGGATAGGAGCACATGTCAAGAGTTCCTTCAATTTTTCGAAGGTTGCTTTGTAATCACTATCAAACTCGAAAGGGATATCTTTTTGTAGTAATTTGCACAAAGGGCGGGAGATGTGGGAAAAGTCCTTGATAAATCGTTGATAAAAACCTGCGTGTCCAAGAAAGGAACGAATCTCTCTAACCGAAGTTTGAGAGGGTAAGTAATGCACAAGATCTATTTTCGATTTATCAACTTCTAAACCCTTTTCTGAAATGATATGTCCCAAAACTATCCCTTTATGAAATGGCATTTTTCCCAATTATGAACCAAGTTTGTTTCAACACATCTTTTCAAAATAAGTTCTAAATTTCCTAGACATGCATCGAAATTATTTCCAAAAACGCTAAAGTCATCCATAAAGACTTCTATGATATTTTCGACGTAGTCAGAAAAAATAGAAAACATGCAACGTTGAAAGGTACCTGGTGCATTGCAAAGACCAAATGGCATGCGGCGATAGGCAAACGTTCCAAATGGGCAAGTGAACGTGGTTTTTTCTTGATCCTCTTCTACGATGCTTATTTGGTTGTACCCGGAGTATCCGTCGAGGAAGCAATAGAATGCATGGCCAGCCAATCTCTCTAGCATTTGATCGATGAATGGTAGAGGAAAATGGTCCTTTCGAGTGGCGGCATTGAGCTTCCTATAATCGATGCAAACACGATGTCCCGTGATTGTTCGTTGAGGTACGAGCTCGTTTTCCGCATTCTTCACAACGGTGATCCCGAATTTCTTAGGAACAACTTGAACGGGTGAGACCCATCGGCTGTCCGGAATCGGATAGATAACTCCACAATCAAGGAGTTTGATTACTTCATATGTGTGGAACCATTTCAGTGCTATTAATAGCCCTTAAATCTCAATACTCTCCCAAAACACTCAAATCAGTCTAAATAGAGAGATCGGGATGATACAGTGAGATTTCGTGGACCGAAACGAGTTTTGCTCACAGAGTTTGATCAAGATGTATTTGATTGAAATATATGTGTGGAACTATTTTGGTGCTATTAATAGCCCTGTGAAAGGACCCAACCCCGATTTAGTTTCCTCAACTGGGATCAAACCCCTTCTGAAAATACGAACCAACAAAAACTGTACAAATTTGGGCAGAGTAACGCTACTAACGCGGAATTGCCATTAACCTACACCCGAAAAATACACTTCATCCTATGCCACAAAAGCCAAACCGTGGGCACCAATCCCATCCGGATTTCTCAATATCATATCAATAACATCAAACAGTAAATATGACTGTAATATATAGTATATCCGGGAAAATCCGTAATAAACATGTATCAGTAACGTATCAGAGCGACCTCTAGTGTAAATATATACAAAATGTACAACAGTAGGCGAAACAAGAAACCTACTAGAAAACACTGGTAGCTCGAACAACTAGCCTCCGACCGCGACATGAGACACCAGAATCCAAACTGCAAACTGGGCATGGAAACCGAAAAGCCCAGGGGAAAGGCAAATAAAACATTAGAGTGAGTGGACAAAAATAAACATATGCCTTTCACCAATTTATATACATAATCAATATAAAACAATGCGAGTTCGGAAAGTATATATGGAGGTGCCAGGAGAATCTCTCAAGCCCGACGGTCAGGCGAATCACTCAAGCCCGACGGTGATAGGCCAGAGGAATCTCTCAACCCCCACGGCATACAGGGGAATCTCTCAACCCTACCCAGAGGAATCTCTCAACTCTGGTCCAGAGGAATCTCTCAACTCTGGCGGACTACCGGTGATCAGCCGAGTAGCCGAAGCATCGATGCAGTAATGCCATCACCATAAAATATAAAATAATACCTCCGAAAATAATATATATCTCAACATCGTATAAAGTAAATACGAAAAATCACGAACTCGCAACAACTGTGAAAATATAAAAATGTCCACTCACAGATGAGCAGAGCGCGCACTCGCGCTAATCACGTGGCCCGGCGGAAGATCCCTCGCCCGAAGCACGATCTCGATCCCCCAAATCGAAGCCGGAGATGGCCGGAATCGAAAGGTCGCCGGCGAGTCAAACGGTGGCCGGTTTCTCCTCCTCGGTCAACGCGGTCAATGCTCCCAATAGTGGTCAACACCGGTCAAACTTCCAAACAGTGCATTTTCGACAATTTTTGACTATTTCCGATATTTATACTCGCGCATCGGGGCGATCGACGGTCCAAAAGGGATAACCATTACAATTCGGATAAACTCGATACAAACGGATAAACTCGTCGATATTCTGAAACTTTAAATAATCATATTATATTCCTCGGTCATCAGAAAAATCATCCGGAACCGCCCACGAACTCGAAATCACGTGTACTACAACTCTCGAGAAGAGACTCAACTCAAATTCTCGGCTAATAATTAAGTCGCAAACAAAACCGGCAAACCTCTAGATTATCGAAAAGCTGCGATTAAGCGCTAACTCGTGAATCATGCTGATTACTCTACTGATTTTGGTTCGGGTCGTCACACCCTGAAATCTGAATACTCTCCCAAAACACTCAAAACAGTCTAAATAGAGAGATCGGGATGATATAGTGAGATTTCGTGGACCGAAATGGGTTTTGCTTCGCAAAGATTTTTATCAACATGAATTTGATCCAAATATATGTGCGGAACCCTTTTGATGCTTTTTATGTCCTTCAAATCTCAATACTCTCCAAAAACACTCAAAACAGTCTAAATAGAGAGATCGGGATGATATAATGAGATTTCATGGACCGAAACGAGTTTTGCTTCACAAAGAGTTTGACCGACATGTATTTGATCTAAATATTGGTGGGGAATCACTTTGGTACTATTAATAGCCCTGAAATCTCAATACTCTCTCAAAACACTCAAATCAATCTAGAGAGATCGAGATGATATAGTGAGATTTCGTGGACCTTAATGTGTTTTTCTTAACAAAGAGTTTGATCAACATGTATATGATTGAAATATATGTGGGGAACAATTTTAGCGCATTTAATAACCCTGCAATCAAAATAGTCTCCCAAAACACTCAAAACAGTCTAAATAGAGAGATCAGGATGATATAATGAGATTTCATGGACCGAAACGAGGTTTTTTTCACAAAGTGTCTGATCGACATGTATTTGATCGAAATATTGGTGGGGAACCACTTTGGTGCATTTAATAGCTGATATACGCATTTTATGCTCGTTTCTTAACGCATTTCCCTTTACGTTTAGCTATGTTATTATCTTAGTTTTATGTTTTCCTTATTTAAATTGTTATTTTGAAGTTCATTACGGTGGAGATTAATATCGACGCAATTCGGAGGAATTTCGGCGATTTTGCGATTTTTGCGATTTCGGACCACGAAAAATGGGCCGGCCCAAAAAGCAAATTATGGGCCGATTTCTCAACTCTTGTTTCGGCCCATTAACAAGCCCAAACCCATGTAATTCGGCCTAGATGCCTTTTGGTGAAGAGGAAAAGTCTTGTTTTGAAAGGGCAAGTCAACATTATCAAGCTAATAATCACAAATGGTGACTACACATGGTGATTCATGCTTAGGGTTCCCAAATGGTGACTACACTAGGTGACTCTTGCTTTGCATTTAATGAAAAGATGACTTGCCATGGTGACAAGCTAGGTGATTCATGCTTAGGGTTTGGCAATGGTGACTAAGTGTGTGACTAAGTGTGTGACTTGCCTTAATGATCATTGCATGCATTAAATGGAGGAGGCAAGGTGGAAGAGAGAAGGCATGAATCCCTTGCCTATATAAGGGAGGAGGCAGCCATAAAACAGATCCATCACTCATTTTACTAAGCAAAGCTCTACACAAATACTCCTCCACCATTAAACACTTAAGAGTTCACACACCAAGCCGAAGCATCATCTTCCTCCATTCAAGGCCGAAGCAAGCTAGGGTTCCTCCATCCTTCCAAGCCGAAGCAAACCATCCTCCATCCCTCACAATACGCTAAGTCCCTTGTGAAGGAAGTCCATCTCCACCGTAGTTCATCAAGCACTCAAGATAAAAAGTGTAACCATGATCTTCACTTTCATTTCTTTAGCTTTGTATGTGAATCTTTTGATGTATTGGAATAACAAGTTTAGAAAGTTTAGATTTGTGTATCAAATGAATAACATGTTTAGATTTGTGTTTCATGTGCCTAAACCGATTTGTAATATGCATGTGTTTATGATTTATAGCTTTTTATGCATGTTTGATACAATCTTAAAGCTTCGAATGCATGTATTAGAAAATACGCTAAGTCCCTCTCTTTTGCATGTTTCGATGATCGTATGTTGTTTAGGATGTTTATACGCTAAGTTGCATTCCTACACAATTATCAAGCATGTGTACTTAGTTATAAGTTATGAATTTCGCAACTTACACAAAGGTTTGATGCATGAAAAGGGTAGGTTAATAAGATGAGTTGATCACATGTAATTAATAGTGTAACTTCTTATTTTTAGCAAGCATAATTAGACTTTAAGTTTCTTGATTGTTGAAACTTGTCTATGAGTAAAACATGTTAGATGCCTAAGAGTTTTAGTTGTGTTTGCATGTTATGTATTTTAAATTCGTAGATTAAATAACCAACTTCCAATCCCCCCAAATATTTACATTTCCGCATAATAACGAAACCATGCATGCGCCCTTAATTCCCCGGATAAAGAACGATCCCTACTCGCCAATATTACAAATGACAAACGAAGGGTTTAAATTGCAATGCGCGTAATCTGTGTTTTTAAGTTATCGTGAATGCATGTTTTGCGTGTATCAATTTTTGGCGCCGTTGCCGGGGAATTAGAATGTTTTTGTATGTTTCGTTGTACATTTGTGATTAAAAGCATGTCTAAATTTTCGAAGTACATACTTGTTCATTTTTTATACTTAGAGAAATTTTCATACATGTTTACAATGCCTACTTTTACTTAGCCGAATTTATTCATACTTAGTTTATTTTACACTTGCATAATTTATTTCCATGTTAAAGGATAGTCTTTGATTTAATTTGAGTACTAGTACTTAGTTATTAAATAAATCTCTATGGAATAGGTGGTGCCTCTTTTGTTTGTCTATCTCCTTAACCCTTCGTGATGTGTGGATTTCATCACCACACGCCATAACCTAAGTGAAGTTATGGGCACGAGGTTGTGGGCGGAGTTTACAAACACTTGAGATTGTATACTATCTTGTGAATTCGAGTAAGAGTTGGTTATGATGTCTAGAAGGGTTATGAATGGTGACGGGTTTTGAACTAAGAAAACAGAACACCAATGGAGTACATACTCTTACGAGTAAGCCTCGGGGTGTTTCTAAGAACAACAATGGAGTATATACTCTCACGAGTTAGCCTCAGGTTGTTCCCAGAAATTAGTTCTCACCTCTCGCGTTACATCTATCCCAACTGGTCATTTCCAACAATTACGAGGATTAACGATAGTTGGTATACATTTTCGCGCGGGCCGCACGGACAAGAGATTTATTCAATACCTGAGTCGTGTATTCCTTTTAAATCATAGGCGCAATCAAAATGTAGACGTACTTAAATTGATTTGTATTGATTACGAGTATTGGTTATTGAGTTTAGTTCTTCGGAATAGGTGGTGCCTCTTTTTCTGGTTTACCTCCTTAACCCCTCGTGATGTGTGGATTTCATCACCACACGCCATAACCTAAGTGAAGTTATGGGCACGAGGTTGTGGGCGGAGTTTACTAAGAACTTGAGATTATATACTATCTCACAAATTTGGCTGATTGTTGGATATGGTGAATGGGTTTATGATTGGTGCCGGGTTTCGGATCTAAGCAATAGAACACCATTGGAGTATATACCGTAACTGGTTAGCCTCGGGGTGTCTCTAGGAACAACATTGGAGTATATACTCTTACGAGTAAGCCTCGGGTTGTTCTAAATATTAGTCCTTACCTCTCGCGTTATCTCTATTCCTACTAACCATTTCTAAACGTAACTAAGCTGAATTGTAGTCGGTATATATTTTCGCGCGGGCCGCACGTCCAAGAAATTTACCGAATGATCATTTCGCGTACTCTCTGTAAATCATAAGTGCATATGAATACGGATAAATACATGAACTTAATACGACATAATCCTTTAAATAGATGGTATATCGGATTAAGCATGCTTAGACCTCCCGGAATCAGACTTCATCTTCGGATGAACGAGACCCATTGCACAGTCGAGAGCCTCTGCACCACGTACCATCGGGTCCAAAGGAAATAAATAAAACTTAGTCAAATTTTTGTGTTTATATGTGCATTAAAAACTGTAAAGGACTAACAAACGTTACTTAGCTTGCATAACCTCTCTTAGGCTTTATGATACTCGGATTTCACTACCGAGTACCCTAACCTAAGTGAAGTTAGGGACATAAGACCGAAGAAGAGGTCATTCTTTTGCATTCATATTTAAGCACGTAACTCGTGTGTTTTCTGCAGGTTCTAATGTTTTCTCTTATGCATTCACTCCATCTTTCACGTAGGATTGTTGTTTAAATGCATTTTATTGAAAGAAAAAAAAAAGTGTGTTGTGCATAAATTCAATGTGAATTATTGTTTGCTTGCATTGGAACCTTGTTTATATATATTCTAACTAAATTCTTAGGTTTAGCATTATATAGTGTCAATTTGCAGAAAACATGTGTCTTAGTCTATTACATTCTTTTGCATAGCCCTTAAATTGATTAAATCATTTGCATTACTTAGTAAATTACATTTAGTGTCTTAAGTATTATAAATTTTGAGTGTTATTAGTAGTTTTTTAGTATTCGTGAGTATTTATGTTTGCTTTGATAGTTTTACTATTTTATTTGTTATCGCTTTGTTTTCTAAATATGCCTTACAATTTTGGTTAGTATTCCTATATTCATCCCAAATTCTTTGTTGATACTAACACTTGGTCTTTGGTGGATGTCAGGCTAATGAATGTCCGATCAGAATCCTGGACCATCTAGAACAAACTTTGAGGAGATCGCAGAGAGAATAGCGAGACTTAAAGCTCAAACTGACATCCTGGATTTTCCCATCATCGAAGAAGTTTCCGAGTCTTCACATTCATCAACCGACCATACTTTAGCTTCATCAACCGACCACAATTCAGAAGTAGAAGCACAACAAGTCAACATGGCCAATGCAGGACAATCTCTTCGCCAGCGCACCTGCTCAACCGAATGGAGCAGCGGGCCTTCGAGCATTGCTTTTCCACAACCGGAGGAAAACATGAAGGATATCGAGCTAAAGAGTGGCTTCCTCCACCGACTACCCATTTTCCACGGACTTTCCAATGAAGATCCGAACAAGCATCTCAAACAATTCCAATTTGTTTGCAACAGCATGAAGCCATCTGATGCTGATACGGAGCTCTTCAAGCTGAAGGCATTTCCATTCACCCTAGTCGACAGGGCCGAGTCTTGGCTAATGGAACTACCGCCGAACCATATTACCTCATGGAAGCAACTTGCGGATATGTTCCTAGCGAAGTACTTCCCGGCCTCAAAGATCACCGTCTTGAGAAAGCAAATCACTGGCATCACACAGAAACCGGACGAGACCTTCGGCCAATACTACGACCGATTCAAGGTTTTATGTGCCACTTGCCCATCGCATGGATTCTCCGAGACCAATCTCATGAATTACTTTTACGATGGTCTCAAGCCGATCGATAGGGAATTGCTGGATGCAGCAGCCACCGGTGCATTCATGGACTTAACCGAAACCGAAGCTAGAGCTCTTCTAGAGAATCGGGCGAATAATGATGCACAATACGGAATGTCCAACAGACGAGCAGTCGGTGAGGCGAGTTCAACAACCGACGCGGACGAGAAGTACGACAAACTAGCTCATATGCTAGAGAAGGTGTTAGAACTCGAGACGACAAGAGCGAAGGCAACTCAACGGCCTGTTTGCGGCATATGTCAAACACACGGTCACCACAATGACCAATGCCCTCAAGCGCAGGAGCAGGCAAGCGAGCCGGAGCACGCTAACGCCATCGGCGGATATCAGGGAGGACAAAGGTATAACAACTACAACAACTATGTCAACCGTGATCATCCAGGTTTTAGATGGAGCAGCAACGAGGGAACTTTAAACCCTCCAGCATCTCAACCTCAACAAAGCTACCAACGCCCTCCATTTCAACCACGACCACCGATGCAGCATGGTTCGTCATCACAACCCTTCACCAATCCGGATTACGACAAGATGTTGTCACAACTTTCGGCCTCAACTCAAGTTCTCCTCGACGGACAATCGAAGACAAAGGAGACACTTGACTCACATGGCCGCGACATCACCGAAGTGAAGAAGCAGCTTGGCCAGCTTGTTGATTTCATGGGCCAAATCAAGGAAACCGGTCGGCTTCCACCTCAAACCACTCCTAATCAAAGAAACGTGAATGCTATAGTCACAAGGAGTGGGAAGATACTTGAGGAACCAAAGACCAAGCGATCTCATCTTGATGAAGTCACCATCGAAGACATCACCAACGAAGAAGAAGATGAGATCGATCCGGCAATTCAAGAGGCCGAGAAAAAGAAGGTGACGCCTAATGTCACCAAGGCACAATCACCTCCACAACCTACCCCAATCAAAGGTAAAAGCCCTATTCCTTCAAATACGGTGATTACTAATTCTCCGTTTGCTGTTGCACCTTTCCCAAGCAGATTAGCAAAATCAAAGAAGAAGGATGCCCAATATGAAGATATCCTGGACATCTTCCGAAAGGTGCAAGTGAATTTGCCCTTGATCGAGTGCATAAAGCAAGTGCCTATATACGCCAAGTTTCTGAAAGAATTATGCACTCAGAGGAGGCAAACTCGAGAGAAGGAGGTCGTGAAGGTGAACGCAACCGTTTCGGCGGTTTTGCAGCGTCGGCTACCCCCAAAACTGAAGGACCCAGGGAGCTTTGCAGTTCCTTGCGTAATCGGTGACACCCACTTTGAAGACGTGATGCTTGATCTCGGAGCTTCCATCAACGTCATGCCTTACTATCTTTTCGAATCAATGGAGCTTGGAGATCTCAAGCAAGATGGTGTTGTCATCCAGTTAGCCGATCGCACACACAAGTATCCAAGGGGATACGTAGAAGACGTTCTCGTACAAGTCAACAACTTGATATTCCCAGCCGATTTTTACATAGTTGACATGGAAGAGAGTCCACTGAACACCACGCCATTGCTACTTGGGCGACCTTTCATGCGGACTGCGAGGACGAAGATTGATGTTTTCCAAGGCACTTTCTCCATGGAGATTGATGGAGAAAGAATCGAGTTCAACATCCTGGACGGGATGAAGTTTCCAATGTCGAGCGTAGCTGCCATTTCGACATACGATCCCGTGGATACCTTAGCACAAGGTTACCTCGACACCATCAACGAGGATGAACTCGACATGGCCATTCAACTTGGACATGACGGCCTTCTCGAGGCCTTACTAGAGCTTGAACCTCGAATCCAAGACATGGCCATGGCCCTAAATGCCGCACCACGGAAAGTAAGCTTTTCTCCTCCTCTACCAATTACTTTTGGTACTAATAAAATGGTTCCTTCCATTGTAGAAGCTCCCGTTTTAGAACTCAAGCTACTACCGGACCATCTGAAGTATGCGTACTTGGGCGAGAATGAAACTTTACCGGTCATTATTTCGTCCGCGCTAGAAGAGGAACAGGAGGAGAAGCTCGTAAGTGTGCTCAAACGGTACAAGCCCGCAATAGGCTGGACACTTGCGGACATCAAGGGAATAAATCCAGCAACTTGTGTGCATAGGATTTTCCTTGAAGAAGGCACCAAGCCTACGCGGGAAGCACAACGTCGGCTCCACCCTCCGATGATGGAGGTGGTAAAAAAGGAGGTAATTAAACTCATGGACTGTGGAGTTATTTACCCTATTTCTGATAGCCGTTGGGTTTCCCCAGTGCAGGTAGTACCCAAGAAATCGGGAATAACCGTCGTCGAGAATCTGGAAAATGAGCTTGTGCCACAACGGACGATCACTGGACACCGAGTGTGCATTGATTACCGGAAGCTCAACGCCGCGACCCGCAAGGATCATTTTCCCTTACCATTCATCGACCAAATGCTGGAAAGATTAGCCGGCCATGCATTTTATTGTTTTCTCGACGGATACTCCGGCTACAACCAAATTAGCATTGCGGAGGAGGATCAAGAAAAGACAACGTTCACGTGCCCGTTCGGAACGTTTGCATATCGCCGCATGCCATTTGGACTGTGTAACGCACCAGGTACATTTCAACGTTGCATGCTCTCAATTTTCTCCGAGTACATTGAAAACATTATTGAAGTATTCATGGACGACTTTAGTGTATTCGGGAATGATTTTGATGCATGCTTAAACAATCTAGAAACTATTTTAAAAAGATGCGTTGAAACGAACTTGGTGCTTAATTGGGAGAAGTGCCATTTTATGGTTACGCAAGGGATAGTGTTAGGTCATATTATTTCGGAAAAAGGGTTAGAAGTTGATAAATCTAAAGTAGATCTTGTGCGTCACTTACCCTCTCCAACTTCGGTTAGAGAGATTCGTTCATTTCTTGGACACGCAGGATTTTATCGCAGGTTTATCAAAGACTTTTCCCACATCTCGCGCCCTTTGTGTAAACTGCTGCAAAAGGAGACCCCGTTCGTCTTTGATGAAGAATGCAACGCTGCCTTCAACAAGTTGAAGGAGCTTCTCACGAGCGCTCCTATTTTGTGCAGCCCTGATTGGACTCTGCCATTTGAACTCATGTGCGACGCCTCGGATTATGCCGTAGGAGCCGTCTTGGGTCAGCGGAAGGACAAGAAGCCTTGCGTAATCTATTACGCCTCTCGGACGCTTGATGAAGCGCAAAGAAATTATACTACCACCGAGAAGGAGTTTCTTGCCGTGGTTTTTGCTTTAGATAAATTTCGATCTTATTTACTTCAAACTAAAGTAACTGTGTTTACCGATCATGCAGCTTTGAAGTATCTAATGCTCAAGAAGGACGCAAAACCACGACTTATCAGATGGATACTTCTACTCCAAGAATTCAACATCGAAATCAAGGACAAGAAGGGAGTAGAAAACGTCGTCGCTGACCACCTATCACGTTTGATAGGTGACCATGAGCCTGTCGAGATTGAAGAAACTTTTCCGGATGAAAAACTCTTCGGAATTGAGGTAACTACTTCGGAAACTCCTTGGTATGCAGATATCGTAAATTACTTAGTTACCGGTGAGTTTCCGTCTACCATGCATAAATTTCAACGTGACAAACTTAAGCATAATGCTAGAACCTTTATCTGGGATGAGCCTTATTTGTGGAAACAATGCTCCGATTTAGTAATTAGGAGATGTATCCCGGATAGTGAGTTTAAGCCCATTCTAGACTTTTGTCACAATGAAGCATGTGGGGGACACTTTGGTTCTAGGAGGACAGCCCTTAAAATTTTAGATTGCGGTTTCTTTTGGCCTAGTTTATTTCGCGATGCTCATGCATATTGCGCTACATGTGATAAGTGCCAAAGATTCGGTAATTTAGGGCCTAAAGATCAAATGCCACAACACTACATATTTAATGTTGAAATTTTTGATGTGTGGGGTATTGATTTTATGGGACCATTTCCTCCCTCCAATGGTTTTACTTACATCTTACTCGCAGTAGATTATGTTTCTAAATGGGTGGAGGCAAAGGCCACCCGGACTAATGATTCGCGAGTTGTTGCAGACTTCCTACGAACTAACATTTTCAGTAGATTTGGAATGCCACGCGTTCTAATCAGCGATGGTGGAAGTCACTTTTGCAACCGCACGGTGGAAGCACTAATGAGGAAGTATGGCGTCAAACACAAGGTTTCCACACCATACCACCCTCAAACCAATGGAATGGCTGAAGTTTCCAACCGTGAGATAAAGAAGATTCTGGAGCGAACCGTCCGCCCCAACCGGAAAGATTGGAGTCAATGCTTAGACGATGCATTGTGGGCTTACAGGACTGCCTACAAGACCCCCATCGGTATGTCCCCTTTCCGATTAATTTATGGGAAGGCGTGCCATCTTCCGGTTGAACTAGAGCACAAGGCATGGTGGGCCGTGAAGAAATTCAACATCGATCGAGATGCCGCAGGCTTGCATCGGAAGCTTCAACTTTGTGAACTTGAAGAAATCAGAAATGATGCTTTCGACAATGCGTGGATCTACAAAGAGAAGACGAAAAAGATCCACGATCAGATGATTCGCGGGAAGAGTTTTGAACCGGGGCAGAAAGTATTGCTTTTCAATTCAAGACTTAAGCTCTTTCCGGGAAAGCTTCGCTCTCGATGGATGGGGCCATTCATAGTTTCTCAAGTCCTACCTCATGGAGCAGTTCTCATTCGATCTATCGACAAGGGTAGTGAGTTCAAAGTAAATGGCCATCGCTTGAAGCCCTATTTTGAGGCATTTGCGGAGCACACCGTGGAGGAGATGCAACTCCAAGAACCGGCCATTTCAAAACCAAACTGATGCATCACGTCCAAAGCTAACGACGTAAAACGAGCGCTTGTTGGGAGGCAACCCAATAGGGAGACAACAGATTTGTTTTCTTCTCCCCTTTTACTTAATTTAATGGCTTTTTGCGTATTAGATTAAAATTTTCGTAGATCCTATACTCCATGTTTAATTCTATACATTTACTTTAAGTACATTGAGGGCAATGTAAAGTTTAAGTGTGGGGGAAGGGTTTACAATTTAATTGTGTCTAAATTAGTGTTTTTCAGAGTCTTTAGGATGCCCTTAACTAGTCGATGATGAAATTTGATCGATACAAACACATATGGCGTATGAATCACATGCATCGAATTCTTGTGCTAATTGAGATATTCTATATGTTTTTAACATGTAGTAGATATACATTGCAAAACATGGTACAGAAAATCGCATGCTTGAATAAGTTTTTAATCATATGAACCCTATGTGAGCTTTTGAGCTATCTATTCTTTATTTGAGTGAATATGCATCCATTTCGTAGCTACTAGCTTATATATGCCTCATTCAATTGCTTGCCATAGATTTTAATGAACTAGAGAATGCTAGAACTTACTCATGTCAATTTGCAAAGCTTTTAAGTTGATACATACTTTGATTTTGGAAATGATTAAAGGCATTTAGGATTTTCCACCACTTCGCCAAATATCCATGTATCCCAATTGTACGCACAAGTTGCGACACCCCTAGATAAACCAATTGAGCCCACGTTAAGCTTTTCTTTCATCACCATATATACCTAAACACTTTTCCTAGTATAGAATATCCTTACCTTTGTTCCGGAAACTTGGTGAGAATTTTTCGAAACTAGCACATAAGATTATGGTTTGGTAGGAAGGATTGAAAGAGTTAATGTGAGTAAGGGGAAAGACTTGTCCAATAGCTAAAAAAGTATGAGATTGCCAAAAAGAAAAGAAAAAAATATATATTTGAGAGAATGAAAAGAAAAAAAAAAATATTATATCTCTCATGGCAACTTGTTGTTCTAAAGTAGAAACAAATTGGATTAACGTCCCCCTTATTTACGGATTTGGAGTTTACGATAAATTGAAGGCCTAAAAATAGAACAAAATATGGTCTTTGTCCTGTCTGAAAAGCTCAAAGGGTAGATTAGCTTGAAGTATACATGATAACATACAAAGGGAGATGGAGGACTAATATGGTGCTAGACTAAGTCGTTGGAACGTTTTTATCACCACATATCTAAATTTCGAATGCCTTAGCCTTAACCCCATTACAACCTCACTAAAAGTCCTTTATGATCCTTAAAATGAGTAGCTTTCAATTAGTAGAGTAAGTTGCATGAGTAAGCTTATGGTTTTGGTTCATTTGTGCAAGTAATCAAACTTTATTCATGTGGTTTTCATTTCAATTCATATACACTTTAAGTGAACCATTTTCATGAGTGAAAAATATGATGAGTGCATCCTTGTGAGTTGATTAAACCTTTATTCAAAGCATGCACAGCTATAACATAACCATTGTTTTCTCTATGTCTTACTTGTTCATTACATAATTATATCGCAATTATCTCTTGAATTCGTTGAGCATACAAATTGAAATTCATGTGAGCCATCGCCATATACTTATGAAAATTCTGAGACAAATTTTAGCTAAGGGCTTAGTTGTGTTCTTTCTTTTAAATTTTTAGAGAGTCTTAGTTTAACTTAGTGTTTGCTAAGGGACTAGCAAAGTCTAAGTGTGGGGGAATTTGATATACGCATTTTATGCTCGTTTCTTAACGCATTTCCCTTTACGTTTAGCTATGTTATTATCTTAGTTTTATGTTTTCCTTATTTAAATTGTTATTTTGAAGTTCATTACGGTGGAGATTAATATCGACGCAATTCGGAGGAATTTCGGCGATTTTGCGATTTTTGCGATTTCGGACCACGAAAAATGGGCCGGCCCAAAAAGCAAATTATGGGCCGATTTCTCAACTCTTGTTTCGGCCCATTAACAAGCCCAAACCCATGTAATTCGGCCTAGATGCCTTTTGGTGAAGAGGAAAAGTCTTGTTTTGAAAGGGCAAGTCAACATTATCAAGCTAATAATCACAAATGGTGACTACACATGGTGATTCATGCTTAGGGTTCCCAAATGGTGACTACACTAGGTGACTCTTGCTTTGCATTTAATGAAAAGATGACTTGCCATGGTGACAAGCTAGGTGATTCATGCTTAGGGTTTGGCAATGGTGACTAAGTGTGTGACTAAGTGTGTGACTTGCCTTAATGATCATTGCATGCATTAAATGGAGGAGGCAAGGTGGAAGAGAGAAGGCATGAATCCCTTGCCTATATAAGGGAGGAGGCAGCCATAAAACAGATCCATCACTCATTTTACTAAGCAAAGCTCTACACAAATACTCCTCCACCATTAAACACTTAAGAGTTCACACACCAAGCCGAAGCATCATCTTCCTCCATTCAAGGCCGAAGCAAGCTAGGGTTCCTCCATCCTTCCAAGCCGAAGCAAACCATCCTCCATCCCTCACAATACGCTAAGTCCCTTGTGAAGGAAGTCCATCTCCACCGTAGTTCATCAAGCACTCAAGATAAAAAGTGTAACCATGATCTTCACTTTCATTTCTTTAGCTTTGTATGTGAATCTTTTGATGTATTGGAATAACAAGTTTAGAAAGTTTAGATTTGTGTATCAAATGAATAACAAGTTTAGATTTGTGTTTCATGTGCCTAAACCGATTTGTAATATGCATGTGTTTATGATTTATAGCTTTTTATGCATGTTTGATACAATCTTAAAGCTTCGAATGCATGTATTAGAAAATACGCTAAGTCCCTCTCTTTTGCATGTTTCGATGATCGTATGTTGTTTAGGATGTTTATACGCTAAGTTGCATTCCTACACAATTATCAAGCATGTGTACTTAGTTATAAGTTATGAATTTCGCAACTTACACAAAGGTTTGATGCATGAAAAGGGTAGGTTAATAAGATGAGTTGATCACATGTAATTAATAGTGTAACTTCTTATTTTTAGCAAGCATAATTAGACTTTAAGTTTCTTGATTGTTGAAACTTGTCTATGAGTAAAACATGTTAGATGCCTAAGAGTTTTAGTTGTGTTTGCATGTTATGTATTTTAAATTCGTAGATTAAATAACCAACTTCCAATCCCCCCAAATATTTACATTTCCGCATAATAACGAAACCATGCATGCGCCCTTAATTCCCCGGATAAAGAACGATCCCTACTCGCCAATATTACAAATGACAAACGAAGGGTTTAAATTGCAATGCGCGTAATCTGTGTTTTTAAGTTATCGTGAATGCATGTTTTGCGTGTATCAATAGCGCTAAAATCTCAGTACTCTCCCAAAACACTCAAAATAGTGTAAATAGAGAGTTCGGGATGATATAGTGGGATTTCGTGGACCCAAATGAGTTTTGCTTCACAAAGAGTATGATCAACATGAATTTGATCAAAATTTCTGTGGGGAATCATTTTGGTGCATTTAATAGCCCTTTAATCTCAATACTCTCACAAAACACTCAAAATAGTCTAAATAGAGAGATCGGGATGATATAATGAGATTTTATGAACCGAAACGAGTTTTGCTTCATAAAGAGTTTGATCGACATGTATTTGATCAAAATATTGGTGGGGAACCACTTTGGTGCACTTAATAGCTCTAAAATCTCAGTACTTTCCCAAAACACTCAAAATTGTATAAATAGAGAGATCGGGATGATATAGTGTGATTTCGTGGACCGAAATGAATTTTGCTTCACGAACAGTTTGATCAACATTTATTTCATCAAAATATATGTTGGGAATCATTTTGGTGCATTTAATAGCCCTTCAATTTCAATACTTTCTCAAAACACTCAAAACAGTCTAAGTAGAGAGATCGGGATGATATAGTGAGATTTCGTGGACCGAAACGGGTTTTACTTCGCAAAGATGTTTATCAACATGTATTTGATCCAAATATATGTGGGGAATCCTTTTGGTGATTTTTATGTCCCTCAAATCTCAATACTTTCCAAAAACACTCAAAACAGTCTTAAGAGAAAGATCGAGATGATATAGTTCTCGTGGACCAAAACGAGTTTTACTACACAAAGAGTTTGATCAACATTTATTTGATTGAAATATATGTGGGGAACCATTTTGGTGCATTTAATAGCGCTGTAATCTCAATACTTTCCCAAAACACTCAAAACAGTCTAAATATTGAGATCGGGATAATATAGTGAGATTTCGTGGACCGAAATGGATTTTGCTTCGCAAAGATTTTTATCAACATGTATTTGATCCAAATATATGTGCGGAACCTTTTTGATCCTTTTTATGTCCTTCAAATCTCAATACTCTTTTATGCTAAAATGGTTGCTTGATTCTTAACGTCTTTTTCTTTACATTTAGCTTTGTCTTGACCTTAGTACTATCATTTCTTACTTACTTTGTTGTTTTTAGGTTTTGAATAAAGGAGTGCAATAAAAGAGGTGAAATGGAGCTTAAAAACGGAGCAATTGGAGATTTCCTAATTCGTTTAGGAAAAGTGGTTTTCCTACCTTGACTAGGATTCCTACTCGGGTTAGGAATGCAAATGGTTCGACAACTCGGAAAGTTTTGCGGAGCTGAAAAATGAAGTTTCCTAAATCAACTAGGAATGACGTGGCGAAATGTCCGAGACGCGCAAAATGGTTGAGAAATGGTATTCGTAAAATTTACTAAAATGGTACGCACAAATGGTTTCCCAAATGAAGAACGAATGCATTTCTCCTACGTGGACCAGGAAAGATCAAGTCGGCAAGCATTTATGGAAAGAAGTCATGGCCAAAATATTGAGATCATACTTGCCCTATTTGAAGACCAAATATCTTGAATATCTTAGAGAAATTCGGCAAAAAGTATATTCCTTGGAGATCAAGAAAGAATTATCTAGAGTGGAATAAGGAAAGAAGATTTCAGAACAGACCTGTAACTTCAAGAGGCCACCGAAGTCGGAATTCAACTCCAAATATGGCGTTCCTTATATGGATTTTATAGCTCTCTGAATAAGCTTTCCAATGAGTCCAAAATCATAATTTTCTGAGCTTTAGAACTCCCGGAAAAGACGTTTCAAGACAGGCTGTCAAAAGCTGGCATTTCTACCCGGGTAAACTAGGAATCCCGAGTTTGGAGAGGAAAGTTGGACTTCTTCACCTATAAATAAGAGGGGTCGGTCTCATTCTCATTGATCTCTCATCATACAGCCGAGCTCCTGTCCACAAACACTTTGTCTCCTCCAAAACCAAAAATTCATCAAGAAGCCAAAGCTCTTCACACTCCAACAAACACCATCCTCCACAAGAGTAACTTAGGCAATCCGAAGGTTTCTCTCCATCCACTAGAAGGCTAGGATTCACTTTGGGGAAGAGGAAAAGTCAACAATATCAAGCTTGGTGACTCTTGCTTTGTGAACATCACAAAAGATGACTAAGGGAGTGACTTGCCATGATGACTCTTGCTTAGGGTTCATAAATGATGATCACACTTGGTGACTAAGGGAGTGACTTGCCATGGTGATTATTACTTGCATTAAATGAAAGAGGCAAGGTGGAAGAGAGAAGAGCAACATCCCTTGCCTATATAAGGGAGGAGGCTGGCCTTATAGTTCGTCATCTCTCATTTTACAAGCCAAAGCTCTACACAAATACTCTTCCTCCATAAACACTTCAAGGTTCCCTTACAAGCCGAAGCATCCATCCTCCATCCAAGCCGAAGCATTCTTCCTCCATCCTTCACAATACGCTAAGTCCCTTGTGAAGGAAAGCCATCTCCACGAAGATCATCAAGCATTCAAGACAAAAAGTGTAACCATGATCTTCACTTTCATATCTTTTGCTTTGTATTTGAATCTTTTGATGTATTGGAATACTTTGATGTATTTAATAAAGAACAAGTTTAGATTTGTGTTATATGTTCTTAAACCTTTATGTAAATTGCATGTGTTTATGATTTCTAGCCTTTTATGCATGGTTGATATAATCTTAAAGCTTCGAAAGCATGTGGTAGATAATACGCTAAGTCCCTCTCTTTCGCATGTTTCGATGATCGTATGTTGTTTAGGATGTTTATACGCTAAGTTGCATTCCTACTCAAATATCAAGAATGTATATTTAGTTGGAATTTATGAATTTCGTAACTTACAAAAGCTTTGATGCATGAAAAAGGGTAAGGTTAATAAGATGAGATGATCACTTGTAGTTAGTAGTGTAACTTCTTATTTTTAGTAAGCATAATTAGACTTTAAGGGTTCTTGATTGTTAAACTTGTCTATGAGTAAAACATGTTAGAATTCTAGGAGTTCTTGTTGTGTTTGCATGTTTTTGTACTTTAATTTCGTAGATTAAACAACCAACTTCTAATCCCCCCCCCAAACCTTTAAATTTCCGCTTATTAACGAAACCATGCATGCGCCCTTAATTCCCCGGATAAAGAACGATCCCTACTCGCCAATATTATAATGACAAAAGAAGGGTTTTAAATTGCAATGCGCGTAATCTGTGTTTTTAGGGTCTACTTTGTGTTAACGTTAAATGCATGTTTTGCGCGTATCAATTTTTGGCGCCGTTGCCGGGGAATTAAAATGTTTTTGTATGATTTCGTTGTACATATGTAATTAAAAGCATGTCTATAATTTTCGAAATACATACTTGTTTATACTTGTTTATACTTATAGAAATTTACATACATGTTTACAATTCATACATATTACTTAAACGAATTTATTTTACACTTGCATAATTTATTTTCATGTTAAAGGATAGTCTTTGATTTAATTTGAGTACTAGCACTTAGTTATTAAATAAATCTCTATGGAATAGGTGGTGCCTCTTTTGTTTGTCTATCTCCTTAACCCTTCATGAAGTGTGGATTTCATCACCACACGCCATAACCTAAGTGAAGTTATGGGCATGAGGTTGTGGGCGGAGTTTACAAACACTTGAGAGTGTATACTATCTTGTGATTTCGAGTAAAAGTTGGTTTTGATGTCTAGAAGGGTTATGAATGGTGACTGGTTTTGAACTAAGAAAACAGAACACCATTGGAGTATATACTCTTACGAGTAAGCCTCGGGGTGTTTCTAAGAACAACAATGGAGTATATACTCTTACGAGTTAGCCTCAGGTTGTTCCCAGAAATTAGTTCTCACCTCTTGCGTTACATCTATCCCAACTGGTCATTTCCAACAATTACGAGAATTAACGATAGTTGGTATACATTTTCGCGCGGGCCGCACGGACAAGAGATTTATTCAATAACTAAATTGTGTATTCCTTTTAAATCTTAGGCGCAATCAAAACGTAGACGTACTTAAATTGATTTACATTCAGTACGAGTATTGATTTTTAAGTTTCGTTCTTCGGAAATAGGGAGGTGCCTCTTTTTCTGGTTTATCTCCTTAACCCCTCGTGAAGTGTGGATTTCATCACCACACGCCATAACTTAAGTGAAGTTATGGGCACGAGGTTGTGGGCGGAGTTTACTAAAGACTTGAGATTATATACTATCTCAAAAATTTGGCTGATTGTTGGATATGGTGAGTGGGTTTATGATTGGTGCCGGGTTTCGGATCTAAGCAATAGAACACCATTGGAGTATATACCGTAACTGGTTAGCCTCGGGGTGTCTCTAGGAACAACATTGGAGTATATACTCTTACGAGTAAGCCTCGGGTTGTTCTAAATATTAGTCCTTACCTCTCGCGTTATCTCTATTCCTACTTGCCATTTCTAAACGTAACTAAGCTGAATTAGCGAGAGTCAGTATACATTTGAGCACGAGCCGCACGTCCAAGAAATTTACTAAAAGATTATTTCATGTACTCCCTGTAAATCATAAGTGCATATAAATACGGATAAATACGAACTAAATAAATACGACATAATCCTTTAAATGGATGGTATATAGGATTATGCATGCTTAGACCTCTTGGAATCAGACTTCATCTTCGGATGAACGAGACCCATTGCACAGTCGAGAGCCTCTGCACCACGTACCATCGGGGCCAAAGGAAATAAATAAAACTTAGTCAAATTTTTGTGTTTGTTTGTGCATTAAAAAACTGTAAAGGACTAACAAACGTTACATTTAGCTTGCATAACCTCTCTAAAGCTTTATGATACTCGGATTTCACTACCGAGTACCCTAACCTAAGTGAAGTTAGGGACATAATACCGAAGAAGAGGTCATTCTTTGCATTCATATTTTAAGCACGTAACTCGTGTGTTTTCTGCAGGTTCTAACAATTTCTCTTATGCATTCACTCCATTTTTCACGTAGGATTGTTGTTTGATGCATTTTATTTAATGAGAGTGTGTTGTGCATAAATTCAATGTGAATTATTGTTTGCTTGCATTTGAACCATGTTTATATATGTTCTAACTAAATTCTTAGCTTTTACATTGTATAGTGTTAATTTGCAGAAAACATATGTCTTAGTTCATTACATTCTTATGCATAGCCCCTAAAATCAATTAAATCATTTGCATTACTTAGTAAATTACATTTAGTGTCTTAAATATCATAAATCTTGTTTGTTTTAGTAGTTTTTAAGTATTTGTAAGTGTTTATAGTTTGTTTTGATAGTTTTACTATTTTTATTTATTTCGCTTTGTTTTCTAAAAATATGCTTTACGTTTTTGATTAGTATTCCTATATTCATTTTATATTCTTTTTTGATACTGACACTTGGTCTTTGGTGGATGCTCAGGCTAATGAATGTCCGATCGGAATCCTGGACCATTTAGAACAAAGTTTGAGGAAATCGCAGAGAGAATAGCGAGACTTAAAGCTCAAACAGACATCCTGGATTATCCCATCATCGAGGAAGTTTCCGAGTCTTCACATTCATCAACCGACCATAGTTTAGCCTCATCAACCGACCACAATTCAGAAGCAGAAGCACAAGAAGTCAACATGGCCAATGCAGGACAATCTCTTCGTCAGCGCACCTGCTCAACAGAATGGAGCAGCGGGCCTTCAAGCATTGCTTTTCCATCACCGGGGGAAAACATGAAAGAAGTCGAGCTGAAGAGTGGTTTCCTCCACCGACTGCCCATTTTTCACGGACTTTCAAATGAAGATCCGAACAAGCATCTCAAACAATTCCAATTTGTTTGTAACAGCATGAAGCCAGCCGATGCTGATACGGAGCTCTTCAAGCTGAAGGCATTCCCATTCACCCTAGTCGACAGGGCCGAGTCTTGGCTTATGGAACTACCGCTGAACCATATTACCTCATGGAAGCAACTTGCGGATATGTTCCTAGCGAAGTACTTCCCGGCCTCAAAGATCACCGTCTTGAGAAAGCAAATCACTGGCATCACACAGAAACCGGACGAGACCTTCGGCCAATATTACGACCTATTCAAGGTTTTGTGTGCCACTTGCCCATCGCATGGATTTTCCGAGACCAATCTCATGAATTACTTTTACGATGGTCTCAAGCCGATCGATAGGGAATTGCTAGATGCGGCAGCTACCGGTGCATTCATGGACTTAACCGAAATTGAAGCCAGAACTCTTCTTGAGAATAGGGCGAATAATGATGCACAATATGGAATGTCCAACAGACGAGCAGTCTGTGAAGCGAGTTCTAAACCCGACGCGGACGAAAAATACGACAAACTAGCTCATATGCTAGAGAAGGTTTTAGATCTCGAAACGACAAGAGCCAAAGCAACTCGTGGGCCTGTTTGTGGTATATGTCAAGTACAAGGTCACCATAATGACCAATGCCCTCAAGCGCCAGAGCAAGCTAGCGAGCCGGAGCACGCTAACGCCATCGGCGGATATCAGGGAGGACAACGGTATAACAATTATAACAACTATGTCAACCGTGATCATCCAGGTTTTAGATGGAGCAGCAACGAGGGAACTTTGAACCCTCCAGCACCTCAACAAAGCTACCAACGCCCTCCATTTCAACCAAGGCCACCGATGCAGCATGGTTCGTCATCTGAATCCTTCACCAACCGGGATTACTACAAGATGTTGTCGCAACTTTCGGCCTCAACACAAGTTCTCCTCGACGGACAATCGAAGACAAAGGAGACACTCGACTCACATGGCCGCGACATCACTGAAGTGAAGAAGCAACTTGGCCAACTTGTTGATTTCATGGGCCAAATCAAAGAAACCGGTCGGCTTCCACCTCAACCCACTCCTAATCAACGAAACGTGAATGCCATCGTCACAAGGAGTGGGAAGATACTTGAAGAACCAAAGACCAAGCGATCTCATCTCGATGAAGTCACCATCGAGGACATCACCAACGAAGATGAGATCGATCCGGCAACTCAAGTGGCCGAGAAAAAGAAAGTGACGCCTAATGTCACCAAGGCACAATCCCCTCCACGACCTACCCCAATCAAAGGTAAAAGCCATATTCCTTCTAATACGGTTATTACTAATTCTCCGTTTGCTGTTGCACCTTTCCCAAGCAGATTATTAAAATCAAAGAAGAAGGATGCCCAATATGAAGATATCTTGGACATCTTCCGAAAGGTGCAAGTGAATTTGCCCTTGATCGAGTGCATAAAACAAGTGCCAATATACGCGAAGTTTCTCAAAGAATTATGCACACAGAGGAGGCAAACTCGAGAGAAGGAGGTTGTGAAGGTGAACGCAACCGTTTCGGCGGTTTTGCAGCGTCGGCTACCCCCAAAACTGAAGGACCCAGGGAGTTTTGCAGTTCCCTGCGTAATCGGTCACAACCACTTCGAAGACGTGATGCTTGATCTCGGAGCCTCCACCAACGTCATGCCTTACTATCTTTACGAATCGATGGAGCTTGGAGATCTCAAGCAAGATGGTGTTGTCATCCAATTAGCCGATCGCACACACAAGTATCCGAGGGGATACGTAGAAGACGTTCTTGTGCAGGTCAACAACCTGATCTTTCCAGCGGATTTTTATATCGTTGACATGGAGGAGAGTCCTTTGAACACCACGCCACTGCTGCTTGGGCGACCTTTCATGCGGACTGCAAGAACGAAGATAGACGTTTTTCAGGGAACTTTCTCCATGGAGATTGATGGAGAAAGAATCTAGTTCAACATCCTGGACGGGATGAAGTTTCCAATGTCGAGCGTAGCTGCCATTTCGACATACGATCCCGTGGATACCTTAGCACAAGGCCACCTTGACACCATCAATGAAGATGAACTCGACATGGCCATCCAACTCGAGGAAGACGCCCTTTTCGAGGCCTTGCTATATGCGACGCCTCGAATTCAAGACATGGCCATGGCCCTAAATGCCGCACCACGAAAAGTAAGCTTTTCTCCCCCTTTACCAATTACTTTTGGTACTAATAAAATTGTTCCTTCCATCGTAGAAGCTCCAGTTTTAGAACTCAAGCTACTACCGGACCATCTGAAGTATGCGTACTTGGGCGAGAATGAAACTTTACCGGTCATTATTTCGTCTGCGCTAGAAGAGGAGCAGGAGGAGAAGCTCGTGAGTGTACTGAAGAGGTACAAAACCGCAATAGGCTGGACGCTTGCGGACATCAAGGGAATAAATCCAGCAACCTGTGTGCATAGGATTTTCCTTGAAGAAGGCACCAAGCCTACGCGGGAAGCGCAACGTCGGCTCCACCCTCCGATGATGGAGGTGGTAAAAAAGGAGGTAATTAAACTCATGGACTGTGGAGTTATTTACCCTATTTCTGATAGCCGTTGGGTTTCCCCTGTGCAGGTAGTACCCAAGAAATCGGGAATCACCGTCGTCGAGAATCTGGAAAATGAACTTGTGCCACAAAGGACGATCACTGGACACCGAGTGTGCATTGATTACCGGAGGCTCAACGCCGCAACCCGCAAAGATCATTTTCCATTACCATTCATCGACCAAATGCTGGAAAGATTAGCCGGCCATGCATTTTATTGTTTTCTCGACGGATACTCCGGCTACAACCAAATTAGCATTGCGGAGGAAGATCAAGAAAAGACAACGTTCACATGCCCTTTCGGAACGTTTGCATACCGCCGAATGCCATTTGGACTGTGTAATACACCAGGTACATTTCAACGTTGCATGCTCTCAATTTTCTCCGAGTACATTGAAAAAATTATTGAAGTATTCATGGACGACTTTAGTGTATTTGGGAGTGATTTCGATGCATGCTTAAACAATTTAGAAACTATTTTACAAAGATGCGTTGAAACGAACTTAGTGCTTAATTGGGAGAAGTGTCATTTCATGGTTACGCAAGGGATCGTGTTAGGTCATATTATTTCTGAAAAAGGGTTAGAAGTTGATAAATCTAAAGTAGATCTTGTGCGTCACTTACCCTCTCCAACTTCGGTTAGAGAGATTCGTTCTTTTCTTGGACACGCAGGATTTTACCGTAGGTTTATCAAAGACTTTTCCCACATCTCGCGCCCGTTGTGTAAATTACTGCAAAAGGAGACCCCGTTCGTGTTTGATGAAGAATGCAACGCTGCCTTCAACAAGTTGAAGGAACTTCTCACGAGCGCTCCTATTTTAAGCAGCCCTGATTGGTCTCTGCCATTTGAACTCATGTGCGACGCCTCGGATTATGCCGTAGGAGCCGTCTTGGGTCAGCGGAAGGACAAGAAGCCTTGCGTAATCTATTACGCCTCTCGGACGCTTGATGAAGCACAAAGAAATTATACTACCACCGAGAAGGAGTTTCTTGCAGTGGTTTTCGCTTTAGATAAATTTCGGTCTTATTTACTTCAAACTAAAGTAACTGTGTTTACCGATCATGCAGCTTTGAAGTACCTAATGCTAAAGAAGGACGCAAAACCACGGCTTATAAGATGGATACTTCTACTCCAAGAATTCAACATCGAAATCAAGGACAAGAAGGGAGTAGAAAACATCGTCGCTGACCACCTATCACGCTTGATCGGTTAGAATGAGGCTGTCGAAATTGAGGAAACTTTTCCGGATGAAAAACTCTTCGGAATTGAGGTAACTGTTTCGGAAACTCCATGGTATGCAGATATCGTAAATTACTTAGTTACCGGTGAGTTTCCGTCTACCATGCATAAATTTCAACGTGACAAACTTAAGCATAATGCTAAAACCTTTATCTGGGATGAGCCTTATTTATGGAAACAATGCTTCGATTTAGTAATTAGGAGATGTATCCCGTATAGTGAATTTAAGCCTATTCTAGACTTTTGTCACAATGAAGCATGTGGGGGACATTTTGGTTCAAGGAGGACAGCCCTTAAGATTTTAGATTGCGGTTTCTTTTGGCCTAGTTTATTTCGCGATGCTCATGCATATTGTGCTGCATGTGATAAGTGCCAGAGATTCGGTAATTTAGGGCCTAGAGATGAAATGCCACAACACTACATATTTAATGTCGAAATTTTTGATGTGTGGGGTATTGATTTTATGGGACCATTTCCTCCCTCCAATGGTTTTACTTATATCTTACTCGCAGTAGATTATGTTTCTAAATGGGTGGAGGCAAAGGCCACCCGTACTAATGATTCGCGAGTTGTTGCAGATTTCCTGCGAACTAACATTGTCAGTAGATTTGGAATGCCACGCGTTCTAATTAGCGATGGAGGAAGTCACTTTTGCAACCGCATGGTGGAAGCACTGATGAGGAAGTATGGCGTAAAACACAAGGTTTCCACACCATACCACCCTCAAACAAATGGAATGGCTGAAGTTTCCAACCGTGAGATCAAGAAGATTTTGGAGCGAACCGTCCGCCCAAACCGGAAAGATTGGAGTCAATGCTTAGACGATGCATTGTGGGCTTATAGGACTGCCTACAAGACCCCTATTGGTATGTCACATTTCCGATTAATTTATGGGAAGACGTGCCATCTTCCGGTTGAATTGGAGCACAAGGCATGGTGGGCTGTGAAGAAATTCAACATCGATCGAGATGCAGCAGGTTTGCATCGGAAGCTACAACTTTGGGAAGAGTTTTGAAGTTGGGCAGAAAGTATTGCTTTTCAATTCAAGACTTAAGCTCTTTCCGGGAAAGCTTCGCTCTCGATGGATGGGGCCATTCATAGTTTCTCAAGTTCTGCCTCATGGAGCAGTTCTCATTCGATCTATCGACAAAGGTAGTGAGTTCAAAGTAAATGGCCATCGCTTGAAGCCCTATTTTGAGGCATTTGCGGAACACACCGTGGAGGAGATGCAACTCCAAGAACCGGCCATTTCAAAAACAAAATGATGCATTACGTCCAAAGCTAACGACGTAAAACGAGCGCTCATTGGGAGGCAACCCAATAGGGAGACAACAGATTTGTTTTCTTCTCCCCTTTTAATTAATTTAATGGCTTTTGCATTTTTAAATTAGAATTTTCGTAGATCCTATACTCCATGTTTAATTCTATACTTTTACTTTAGTTCATTGAGGGCAATGTAGAGTTTAAGTGTGGGGGAAGGGTTTACAATTTAATTGTGTCTAAATTAGTGTTTTTCAGAGTCTTTAGGATGCCCTTAACTAGTCGATGATGAAATTAGACCGATACGAACACATATGGCATATGAATCACATGCATCGAATTCTTGTGCTAATTGAGATATTCTATATGTTTTTAACATGTAGTAGATATATGAATTGCAAAACATGGTACAGAAATCGCATGCTTGAATAAGTTTTTAATCATATGAACCCTATGTGAGCTTTTGAGCTATCTGTTCTTTATTGGAGTGAATATGCATCCATTTCGTAGCTACTAGCTTATATATGCCTCATTCAATTGCTTGCCATAGATTTTAATGAACTAGAGAATGCTAGAACTTACTCATGTCAATTTGCAAAGCTTTTAAGTTGATACATACTTTGATTTTGGAAATGATTAAAGGCATTTAGGATTTTCCACCACTTCGCCAAATATCCATGTATCCCAATTGTACGCACAAGTTGCGACACCCCTAGATAAACCAATTGAGCCCACGTTAAGCTTTTCTTTCATCACCATATATACCTAAACACTTTTCCTAGTATAGAATATCCTTACCTTTGTTCCGGAAACTTGGTGAGAATTTTTCGAAACTAGCACATAAGATTATGGTTTGGTAGGAAGGATTGAAAGAGTTAATGTGAGTAAGGGGAAAGACTTGTCCAATAGCTAAAAAAGTATGAGATTGCCAAAAAGAAAAGAAAAAAATATATATTTGAGAGAATGAAAAGAAAAAAAAAAATATTATATCTCTCATGGCAACTTGTTGTTCTAAAGTAGAAACAAATTGGATTAACGTCCCCCTTATTTACGGATTTGGAGTTTACGATAAATTGAAGGCCTAAAAATAGAACAAAATATGGTCTTTGTCCTGTCTGAAAAGCTCAAAGGGTAGATTAGCTTGAAGTATACATGATAACATACAAAGGGAGATGGAGGACTAATATGGTGCTAGACTAAGTCGTTGGAACGTTTTTATCACCACATATCTAAATTTCGAATGCCTTAGCCTTAACCCCATTACAACCTCACTAAAAGTCCTTTATGATCCTTAAAATGAGTAGCTTTCAATTAGTAGAGTAAGTTGCATGAGTAAGCTTATGGTTTTGGTTCATTTGTGCAAGTAATCAAACTTTATTCATGTGGTTTTCATTTCAATTCATATACACTTTAAGTGAACCATTTTCATGAGTGAAAAATATGATGAGTGCATCCTTGTGAGTTGATTAAACCTTTATTCAAAGCATGCACAGCTATAACATAACCATTGTTTTCTCTATGTCTTACTTGTTCATTACATAATTATATCGCAATTATCTCTTGAATTCGTTGAGCATACAAATTGAAATTCATGTGAGCCATCGCCATATACTTATGAAAATTCTGAGACAAATTTTAGCTAAGGGCTTAGTTGTGTTCTTTCTTTTAAATTTTTAGAGAGTCTTAGTTTAACTTAGTGTTTGCTAAGGGACTAGCAAAGTCTAAGTGTGGGGGAATTTGATATACGCATTTTATGCTCGTTTCTTAACGCATTTCCCTTTACGTTTAGCTATGTTATTATCTTAGTTTTATGTTTTCCTTATTTAAATTGTTATTTTGAAGTTCATTACGGTGGAGATTAATATCGACGCAATTCGGAGGAATTTCGGCGATTTTGCGATTTTTGCGATTTCGGACCACGAAAAATGGGCCGGCCCAAAAAGCAAATTATGGGCCGATTTCTCAACTCTTGTTTCGGCCCATTAACAAGCCCAAACCCATGTAATTCGGCCTAGATGCCTTTTGGTGAAGAGGAAAAGTCTTGTTTTGAAAGGGCAAGTCAACATTATCAAGCTAATAATCACAAATGGTGACTACACATGGTGATTCATGCTTAGGGTTCCCAAATGGTGACTACACTAGGTGACTCTTGCTTTGCATTTAATGAAAAGATGACTTGCCATGGTGACAAGCTAGGTGATTCATGCTTAGGGTTTGGCAATGGTGACTAAGTGTGTGACTAAGTGTGTGACTTGCCTTAATGATCATTGCATGCATTAAATGGAGGAGGCAAGGTGGAAGAGAGAAGGCATGAATCCCTTGCCTATATAAGGGAGGAGGCAGCCATAAAACAGATCCATCACTCATTTTACTAAGCAAAGCTCTACACAAATACTCCTCCACCATTAAACACTTAAGAGTTCACACACCAAGCCGAAGCATCATCTTCCTCCATTCAAGGCCGAAGCAAGCTAGGGTTCCTCCATCCTTCCAAGCCGAAGCAAACCATCCTCCATCCCTCACAATACGCTAAGTCCCTTGTGAAGGAAGTCCATCTCCACCGTAGTTCATCAAGCACTCAAGATAAAAAGTGTAACCATGATCTTCACTTTCATTTCTTTAGCTTTGTATGTGAATCTTTTGATGTATTGGAATAACAAGTTTAGAAAGTTTAGATTTGTGTATCAAATGAATAACAAGTTTAGATTTGTGTTTCATGTGCCTAAACCGATTTGTAATATGCATGTGTTTATGATTTATAGCTTTTTATGCATGTTTGATACAATCTTAAAGCTTCGAATGCATGTATTAGAAAATACGCTAAGTCCCTCTCTTTTGCATGTTTCGATGATCGTATGTTGTTTAGGATGTTTATACGCTAAGTTGCATTCCTACACAATTATCAAGCATGTGTACTTAGTTATAAGTTATGAATTTCGCAACTTACACAAAGGTTTGATGCATGAAAAGGGTAGGTTAATAAGATGAGTTGATCACATGTAATTAATAGTGTAACTTCTTATTTTTAGCAAGCATAATTAGACTTTAAGTTTCTTGATTGTTGAAACTTGTCTATGAGTAAAACATGTTAGATGCCTAAGAGTTTTAGTTGTGTTTGCATGTTATGTATTTTAAATTCGTAGATTAAATAACCAACTTCCAATCCCCCCAAATATTTACATTTCCGCATAATAACGAAACCATGCATGCGCCCTTAATTCCCCGGATAAAGAACGATCCCTACTCGCCAATATTACAAATGACAAACGAAGGGTTTAAATTGCAATGCGCGTAATCTGTGTTTTTAAGTTATCGTGAATGCATGTTTTGCGTGTATCAATAGCGCTAAAATCTCAGTACTCTCCCAAAACACTCAAAATAGTGTAAATAGAGAGTTCGGGATGATATAGTGGGATTTCGTGGACCCAAATGAGTTTTGCTTCACAAAGAGTATGATCAACATGAATTTGATCAAAATTTCTGTGGGGAATCATTTTGGTGCATTTAATAGCCCTTTAATCTCAATACTCTCACAAAACACTCAAAATAGTCTAAATAGAGAGATCGGGATGATATAATGAGATTTTATGAACCGAAACGAGTTTTGCTTCATAAAGAGTTTGATCGACATGTATTTGATCAAAATATTGGTGGGGAACCACTTTGGTGCACTTAATAGCTCTAAAATCTCAGTACTTTCCCAAAACACTCAAAATTGTATAAATAGAGAGATCGGGATGATATAGTGTGATTTCGTGGACCGAAATGAATTTTGCTTCACGAACAGTTTGATCAACATTTATTTCATCAAAATATATGTTGGGAATCATTTTGGTGCATTTAATAGCCCTTCAATTTCAATACTTTCTCAAAACACTCAAAACAGTCTAAGTAGAGAGATCGGGATGATATAGTGAGATTTCGTGGACCGAAACGGGTTTTACTTCGCAAAGATGTTTATCAACATGTATTTGATCCAAATATATGTGGGGAATCCTTTTGGTGATTTTTATGTCCCTCAAATCTCAATACTTTCCAAAAACACTCAAAACAGTCTTAAGAGAAAGATCGAGATGATATAGTTCTCGTGGACCAAAACGAGTTTTACTACACAAAGAGTTTGATCAACATTTATTTGATTGAAATATATGTGGGGAACCATTTTGGTGCATTTAATAGCGCTGTAATCTCAATACTTTCCCAAAACACTCAAAACAGTCTAAATATTGAGATCGGGATAATATAGTGAGATTTCGTGGACCGAAATGGATTTTGCTTCGCAAAGATTTTTATCAACATGTATTTGATCCAAATATATGTGCGGAACCTTTTTGATCCTTTTTATGTCCTTCAAATCTCAATACTCTTTTATGCTAAAATGGTTGCTTGATTCTTAACGTCTTTTTCTTTACATTTAGCTTTGTCTTGACCTTAGTACTATCATTTCTTACTTACTTTGTTGTTTTTAGGTTTTGAATAAAGGAGTGCAATAAAAGAGGTGAAATGGAGCTTAAAAACGGAGCAATTGGAGATTTCCTAATTCGTTTAGGAAAAGTGGTTTTCCTACCTTGACTAGGATTCCTACTCGGGTTAGGAATGCAAATGGTTCGACAACTCGGAAAGTTTTGCGGAGCTGAAAAATGAAGTTTCCTAAATCAACTAGGAATGACGTGGCGAAATGTCCGAGACGCGCAAAATGGTTGAGAAATGGTATTCGTAAAATTTACTAAAATGGTACGCACAAATGGTTTCCCAAATGAAGAACGAATGCATTTCTCCTACGTGGACCAGGAAAGATCAAGTCGGCAAGCATTTATGGAAAGAAGTCATGGCCAAAATATTGAGATCATACTTGCCCTATTTGAAGACCAAATATCTTGAATATCTTAGAGAAATTCGGCAAAAAGTATATTCCTTGGAGATCAAGAAAGAATTATCTAGAGTGGAATAAGGAAAGAAGATTTCAGAACAGACCTGTAACTTCAAGAGGCCACCGAAGTCGGAATTCAACTCCAAATATGGCGTTCCTTATATGGATTTTATAGCTCTCTGAATAAGCTTTCCAATGAGTCCAAAATCATAATTTTCTGAGCTTTAGAACTCCCGGAAAAGACGTTTCAAGACAGGCTGTCAAAAGCTGGCATTTCTACCCGGGTAAACTAGGAATCCCGAGTTTGGAGAGGAAAGTTGGACTTCTTCACCTATAAATAAGAGGGGTCGGTCTCATTCTCATTGATCTCTCATCATACAGCCGAGCTCCTGTCCACAAACACTTTGTCTCCTCCAAAACCAAAAATTCATCAAGAAGCCAAAGCTCTTCACACTCCAACAAACACCATCCTCCACAAGAGTAACTTAGGCAATCCGAAGGTTTCTCTCCATCCACTAGAAGGCTAGGATTCACTTTGGGGAAGAGGAAAAGTCAACAATATCAAGCTTGGTGACTCTTGCTTTGTGAACATCACAAAAGATGACTAAGGGAGTGACTTGCCATGATGACTCTTGCTTAGGGTTCATAAATGATGATCACACTTGGTGACTAAGGGAGTGACTTGCCATGGTGATTATTACTTGCATTAAATGAAAGAGGCAAGGTGGAAGAGAGAAGAGCAACATCCCTTGCCTATATAAGGGAGGAGGCTGGCCTTATAGTTCGTCATCTCTCATTTTACAAGCCAAAGCTCTACACAAATACTCTTCCTCCATAAACACTTCAAGGTTCCCTTACAAGCCGAAGCATCCATCCTCCATCCAAGCCGAAGCATTCTTCCTCCATCCTTCACAATACGCTAAGTCCCTTGTGAAGGAAAGCCATCTCCACGAAGATCATCAAGCATTCAAGACAAAAAGTGTAACCATGATCTTCACTTTCATATCTTTTGCTTTGTATTTGAATCTTTTGATGTATTGGAATACTTTGATGTATTTAATAAAGAACAAGTTTAGATTTGTGTTATATGTTCTTAAACCTTTATGTAAATTGCATGTGTTTATGATTTCTAGCCTTTTATGCATGGTTGATATAATCTTAAAGCTTCGAAAGCATGTGGTAGATAATACGCTAAGTCCCTCTCTTTCGCATGTTTCGATGATCGTATGTTGTTTAGGATGTTTATACGCTAAGTTGCATTCCTACTCAAATATCAAGAATGTATATTTAGTTGGAATTTATGAATTTCGTAACTTACAAAAGCTTTGATGCATGAAAAAGGGTAAGGTTAATAAGATGAGATGATCACTTGTAGTTAGTAGTGTAACTTCTTATTTTTAGTAAGCATAATTAGACTTTAAGGGTTCTTGATTGTTAAACTTGTCTATGAGTAAAACATGTTAGAATTCTAGGAGTTCTTGTTGTGTTTGCATGTTTTTGTACTTTAATTTCGTAGATTAAACAACCAACTTCTAATCCCCCCCCCAAACCTTTAAATTTCCGCTTATTAACGAAACCATGCATGCGCCCTTAATTCCCCGGATAAAGAACGATCCCTACTCGCCAATATTATAATGACAAAAGAAGGGTTTTAAATTGCAATGCGCGTAATCTGTGTTTTTAGGGTCTACTTTGTGTTAACGTTAAATGCATGTTTTGCGCGTATCAATTTTTGGCGCCGTTGCCGGGGAATTAAAATGTTTTTGTATGATTTCGTTGTACATATGTAATTAAAAGCATGTCTATAATTTTCGAAATACATACTTGTTTATACTTGTTTATACTTATAGAAATTTACATACATGTTTACAATTCATACATATTACTTAAACGAATTTATTTTACACTTGCATAATTTATTTTCATGTTAAAGGATAGTCTTTGATTTAATTTGAGTACTAGCACTTAGTTATTAAATAAATCTCTATGGAATAGGTGGTGCCTCTTTTGTTTGTCTATCTCCTTAACCCTTCATGAAGTGTGGATTTCATCACCACACGCCATAACCTAAGTGAAGTTATGGGCATGAGGTTGTGGGCGGAGTTTACAAACACTTGAGAGTGTATACTATCTTGTGATTTCGAGTAAAAGTTGGTTTTGATGTCTAGAAGGGTTATGAATGGTGACTGGTTTTGAACTAAGAAAACAGAACACCATTGGAGTATATACTCTTACGAGTAAGCCTCGGGGTGTTTCTAAGAACAACAATGGAGTATATACTCTTACGAGTTAGCCTCAGGTTGTTCCCAGAAATTAGTTCTCACCTCTTGCGTTACATCTATCCCAACTGGTCATTTCCAACAATTACGAGAATTAACGATAGTTGGTATACATTTTCGCGCGGGCCGCACGGACAAGAGATTTATTCAATAACTAAATTGTGTATTCCTTTTAAATCTTAGGCGCAATCAAAACGTAGACGTACTTAAATTGATTTACATTCAGTACGAGTATTGATTTTTAAGTTTCGTTCTTCGGAAATAGGGAGGTGCCTCTTTTTCTGGTTTATCTCCTTAACCCCTCGTGAAGTGTGGATTTCATCACCACACGCCATAACTTAAGTGAAGTTATGGGCACGAGGTTGTGGGCGGAGTTTACTAAAGACTTGAGATTATATACTATCTCAAAAATTTGGCTGATTGTTGGATATGGTGAGTGGGTTTATGATTGGTGCCGGGTTTCGGATCTAAGCAATAGAACACCATTGGAGTATATACCGTAACTGGTTAGCCTCGGGGTGTCTCTAGGAACAACATTGGAGTATATACTCTTACGAGTAAGCCTCGGGTTGTTCTAAATATTAGTCCTTACCTCTCGCGTTATCTCTATTCCTACTTGCCATTTCTAAACGTAACTAAGCTGAATTAGCGAGAGTCAGTATACATTTGAGCACGAGCCGCACGTCCAAGAAATTTACTAAAAGATTATTTCATGTACTCCCTGTAAATCATAAGTGCATATAAATACGGATAAATACGAACTAAATAAATACGACATAATCCTTTAAATGGATGGTATATAGGATTATGCATGCTTAGACCTCTTGGAATCAGACTTCATCTTCGGATGAACGAGACCCATTGCACAGTCGAGAGCCTCTGCACCACGTACCATCGGGGCCAAAGGAAATAAATAAAACTTAGTCAAATTTTTGTGTTTGTTTGTGCATTAAAAAACTGTAAAGGACTAACAAACGTTACATTTAGCTTGCATAACCTCTCTAAAGCTTTATGATACTCGGATTTCACTACCGAGTACCCTAACCTAAGTGAAGTTAGGGACATAATACCGAAGAAGAGGTCATTCTTTGCATTCATATTTTAAGCACGTAACTCGTGTGTTTTCTGCAGGTTCTAACAATTTCTCTTATGCATTCACTCCATTTTTCACGTAGGATTGTTGTTTGATGCATTTTATTTAATGAGAGTGTGTTGTGCATAAATTCAATGTGAATTATTGTTTGCTTGCATTTGAACCATGTTTATATATGTTCTAACTAAATTCTTAGCTTTTACATTGTATAGTGTTAATTTGCAGAAAACATATGTCTTAGTTCATTACATTCTTATGCATAGCCCCTAAAATCAATTAAATCATTTGCATTACTTAGTAAATTACATTTAGTGTCTTAAATATCATAAATCTTGTTTGTTTTAGTAGTTTTTAAGTATTTGTAAGTGTTTATAGTTTGTTTTGATAGTTTTACTATTTTTATTTATTTCGCTTTGTTTTCTAAAAATATGCTTTACGTTTTTGATTAGTATTCCTATATTCATTTTATATTCTTTTTTGATACTGACACTTGGTCTTTGGTGGATGCTCAGGCTAATGAATGTCCGATCGGAATCCTGGACCATTTAGAACAAAGTTTGAGGAAATCGCAGAGAGAATAGCGAGACTTAAAGCTCAAACAGACATCCTGGATTATCCCATCATCGAGGAAGTTTCCGAGTCTTCACATTCATCAACCGACCATAGTTTAGCCTCATCAACCGACCACAATTCAGAAGCAGAAGCACAAGAAGTCAACATGGCCAATGCAGGACAATCTCTTCGTCAGCGCACCTGCTCAACAGAATGGAGCAGCGGGCCTTCAAGCATTGCTTTTCCATCACCGGGGGAAAACATGAAAGAAGTCGAGCTGAAGAGTGGTTTCCTCCACCGACTGCCCATTTTTCACGGACTTTCAAATGAAGATCCGAACAAGCATCTCAAACAATTCCAATTTGTTTGTAACAGCATGAAGCCAGCCGATGCTGATACGGAGCTCTTCAAGCTGAAGGCATTCCCATTCACCCTAGTCGACAGGGCCGAGTCTTGGCTTATGGAACTACCGCTGAACCATATTACCTCATGGAAGCAACTTGCGGATATGTTCCTAGCGAAGTACTTCCCGGCCTCAAAGATCACCGTCTTGAGAAAGCAAATCACTGGCATCACACAGAAACCGGACGAGACCTTCGGCCAATATTACGACCTATTCAAGGTTTTGTGTGCCACTTGCCCATCGCATGGATTTTCCGAGACCAATCTCATGAATTACTTTTACGATGGTCTCAAGCCGATCGATAGGGAATTGCTAGATGCGGCAGCTACCGGTGCATTCATGGACTTAACCGAAATTGAAGCCAGAACTCTTCTTGAGAATAGGGCGAATAATGATGCACAATATGGAATGTCCAACAGACGAGCAGTCTGTGAAGCGAGTTCTAAACCCGACGCGGACGAAAAATACGACAAACTAGCTCATATGCTAGAGAAGGTTTTAGATCTCGAAACGACAAGAGCCAAAGCAACTCGTGGGCCTGTTTGTGGTATATGTCAAGTACAAGGTCACCATAATGACCAATGCCCTCAAGCGCCAGAGCAAGCTAGCGAGCCGGAGCACGCTAACGCCATCGGCGGATATCAGGGAGGACAACGGTATAACAATTATAACAACTATGTCAACCGTGATCATCCAGGTTTTAGATGGAGCAGCAACGAGGGAACTTTGAACCCTCCAGCACCTCAACAAAGCTACCAACGCCCTCCATTTCAACCAAGGCCACCGATGCAGCATGGTTCGTCATCTGAATCCTTCACCAACCGGGATTACTACAAGATGTTGTCGCAACTTTCGGCCTCAACACAAGTTCTCCTCGACGGACAATCGAAGACAAAGGAGACACTCGACTCACATGGCCGCGACATCACTGAAGTGAAGAAGCAACTTGGCCAACTTGTTGATTTCATGGGCCAAATCAAAGAAACCGGTCGGCTTCCACCTCAACCCACTCCTAATCAACGAAACGTGAATGCCATCGTCACAAGGAGTGGGAAGATACTTGAAGAACCAAAGACCAAGCGATCTCATCTCGATGAAGTCACCATCGAGGACATCACCAACGAAGATGAGATCGATCCGGCAACTCAAGTGGCCGAGAAAAAGAAAGTGACGCCTAATGTCACCAAGGCACAATCCCCTCCACGACCTACCCCAATCAAAGGTAAAAGCCATATTCCTTCTAATACGGTTATTACTAATTCTCCGTTTGCTGTTGCACCTTTCCCAAGCAGATTATTAAAATCAAAGAAGAAGGATGCCCAATATGAAGATATCTTGGACATCTTCCGAAAGGTGCAAGTGAATTTGCCCTTGATCGAGTGCATAAAACAAGTGCCAATATACGCGAAGTTTCTCAAAGAATTATGCACACAGAGGAGGCAAACTCGAGAGAAGGAGGTTGTGAAGGTGAACGCAACCGTTTCGGCGGTTTTGCAGCGTCGGCTACCCCCAAAACTGAAGGACCCAGGGAGTTTTGCAGTTCCCTGCGTAATCGGTCACAACCACTTCGAAGACGTGATGCTTGATCTCGGAGCCTCCACCAACGTCATGCCTTACTATCTTTACGAATCGATGGAGCTTGGAGATCTCAAGCAAGATGGTGTTGTCATCCAATTAGCCGATCGCACACACAAGTATCCGAGGGGATACGTAGAAGACGTTCTTGTGCAGGTCAACAACCTGATCTTTCCAGCGGATTTTTATATCGTTGACATGGAGGAGAGTCCTTTGAACACCACGCCACTGCTGCTTGGGCGACCTTTCATGCGGACTGCAAGAACGAAGATAGACGTTTTTCAGGGAACTTTCTCCATGGAGATTGATGGAGAAAGAATCTAGTTCAACATCCTGGACGGGATGAAGTTTCCAATGTCGAGCGTAGCTGCCATTTCGACATACGATCCCGTGGATACCTTAGCACAAGGCCACCTTGACACCATCAATGAAGATGAACTCGACATGGCCATCCAACTCGAGGAAGACGCCCTTTTCGAGGCCTTGCTATATGCGACGCCTCGAATTCAAGACATGGCCATGGCCCTAAATGCCGCACCACGAAAAGTAAGCTTTTCTCCCCCTTTACCAATTACTTTTGGTACTAATAAAATTGTTCCTTCCATCGTAGAAGCTCCAGTTTTAGAACTCAAGCTACTACCGGACCATCTGAAGTATGCGTACTTGGGCGAGAATGAAACTTTACCGGTCATTATTTCGTCTGCGCTAGAAGAGGAGCAGGAGGAGAAGCTCGTGAGTGTACTGAAGAGGTACAAAACCGCAATAGGCTGGACGCTTGCGGACATCAAGGGAATAAATCCAGCAACCTGTGTGCATAGGATTTTCCTTGAAGAAGGCACCAAGCCTACGCGGGAAGCGCAACGTCGGCTCCACCCTCCGATGATGGAGGTGGTAAAAAAGGAGGTAATTAAACTCATGGACTGTGGAGTTATTTACCCTATTTCTGATAGCCGTTGGGTTTCCCCTGTGCAGGTAGTACCCAAGAAATCGGGAATCACCGTCGTCGAGAATCTGGAAAATGAACTTGTGCCACAAAGGACGATCACTGGACACCGAGTGTGCATTGATTACCGGAGGCTCAACGCCGCAACCCGCAAAGATCATTTTCCATTACCATTCATCGACCAAATGCTGGAAAGATTAGCCGGCCATGCATTTTATTGTTTTCTCGACGGATACTCCGGCTACAACCAAATTAGCATTGCGGAGGAAGATCAAGAAAAGACAACGTTCACATGCCCTTTCGGAACGTTTGCATACCGCCGAATGCCATTTGGACTGTGTAATACACCAGGTACATTTCAACGTTGCATGCTCTCAATTTTCTCCGAGTACATTGAAAAAATTATTGAAGTATTCATGGACGACTTTAGTGTATTTGGGAGTGATTTCGATGCATGCTTAAACAATTTAGAAACTATTTTACAAAGATGCGTTGAAACGAACTTAGTGCTTAATTGGGAGAAGTGTCATTTCATGGTTACGCAAGGGATCGTGTTAGGTCATATTATTTCTGAAAAAGGGTTAGAAGTTGATAAATCTAAAGTAGATCTTGTGCGTCACTTACCCTCTCCAACTTCGGTTAGAGAGATTCGTTCTTTTCTTGGACACGCAGGATTTTACCGTAGGTTTATCAAAGACTTTTCCCACATCTCGCGCCCGTTGTGTAAATTACTGCAAAAGGAGACCCCGTTCGTGTTTGATGAAGAATGCAACGCTGCCTTCAACAAGTTGAAGGAACTTCTCACGAGCGCTCCTATTTTAAGCAGCCCTGATTGGTCTCTGCCATTTGAACTCATGTGCGACGCCTCGGATTATGCCGTAGGAGCCGTCTTGGGTCAGCGGAAGGACAAGAAGCCTTGCGTAATCTATTACGCCTCTCGGACGCTTGATGAAGCACAAAGAAATTATACTACCACCGAGAAGGAGTTTCTTGCAGTGGTTTTCGCTTTAGATAAATTTCGGTCTTATTTACTTCAAACTAAAGTAACTGTGTTTACCGATCATGCAGCTTTGAAGTACCTAATGCTAAAGAAGGACGCAAAACCACGGCTTATAAGATGGATACTTCTACTCCAAGAATTCAACATCGAAATCAAGGACAAGAAGGGAGTAGAAAACATCGTCGCTGACCACCTATCACGCTTGATCGGTTAGAATGAGGCTGTCGAAATTGAGGAAACTTTTCCGGATGAAAAACTCTTCGGAATTGAGGTAACTGTTTCGGAAACTCCATGGTATGCAGATATCGTAAATTACTTAGTTACCGGTGAGTTTCCGTCTACCATGCATAAATTTCAACGTGACAAACTTAAGCATAATGCTAAAACCTTTATCTGGGATGAGCCTTATTTATGGAAACAATGCTTCGATTTAGTAATTAGGAGATGTATCCCGTATAGTGAATTTAAGCCTATTCTAGACTTTTGTCACAATGAAGCATGTGGGGGACATTTTGGTTCAAGGAGGACAGCCCTTAAGATTTTAGATTGCGGTTTCTTTTGGCCTAGTTTATTTCGCGATGCTCATGCATATTGTGCTGCATGTGATAAGTGCCAGAGATTCGGTAATTTAGGGCCTAGAGATGAAATGCCACAACACTACATATTTAATGTCGAAATTTTTGATGTGTGGGGTATTGATTTTATGGGACCATTTCCTCCCTCCAATGGTTTTACTTATATCTTACTCGCAGTAGATTATGTTTCTAAATGGGTGGAGGCAAAGGCCACCCGTACTAATGATTCGCGAGTTGTTGCAGATTTCCTGCGAACTAACATTGTCAGTAGATTTGGAATGCCACGCGTTCTAATTAGCGATGGAGGAAGTCACTTTTGCAACCGCATGGTGGAAGCACTGATGAGGAAGTATGGCGTAAAACACAAGGTTTCCACACCATACCACCCTCAAACAAATGGAATGGCTGAAGTTTCCAACCGTGAGATCAAGAAGATTTTGGAGCGAACCGTCCGCCCAAACCGGAAAGATTGGAGTCAATGCTTAGACGATGCATTGTGGGCTTATAGGACTGCCTACAAGACCCCTATTGGTATGTCACATTTCCGATTAATTTATGGGAAGACGTGCCATCTTCCGGTTGAATTGGAGCACAAGGCATGGTGGGCTGTGAAGAAATTCAACATCGATCGAGATGCAGCAGGTTTGCATCGGAAGCTACAACTTTGGGAAGAGTTTTGAAGTTGGGCAGAAAGTATTGCTTTTCAATTCAAGACTTAAGCTCTTTCCGGGAAAGCTTCGCTCTCGATGGATGGGGCCATTCATAGTTTCTCAAGTTCTGCCTCATGGAGCAGTTCTCATTCGATCTATCGACAAAGGTAGTGAGTTCAAAGTAAATGGCCATCGCTTGAAGCCCTATTTTGAGGCATTTGCGGAACACACCGTGGAGGAGATGCAACTCCAAGAACCGGCCATTTCAAAAACAAAATGATGCATTACGTCCAAAGCTAACGACGTAAAACGAGCGCTCATTGGGAGGCAACCCAATAGGGAGACAACAGATTTGTTTTCTTCTCCCCTTTTAATTAATTTAATGGCTTTTGCATTTTTAAATTAGAATTTTCGTAGATCCTATACTCCATGTTTAATTCTATACTTTTACTTTAGTTCATTGAGGGCAATGTAGAGTTTAAGTGTGGGGGAAGGGTTTACAATTTAATTGTGTCTAAATTAGTGTTTTTCAGAGTCTTTAGGATGCCCTTAACTAGTCGATGATGAAATTAGACCGATACGAACACATATGGCATATGAATCACATGCATCGAATTCTTGTGCTAATTGAGATATTCTATATGTTTTTAACATGTAGTAGATATATGAATTGCAAAACATGGTACAGAAATCGCATGCTTGAATAAGTTTTTAATCATATGAACCCTATGTGAGCTTTTGAGCTATCTGTTCTTTATTCGAGTGAATATGCATCCATTTCGTAGCTACTAGCTTATATATGCCTCATTCGATTGCTTGCCATAGATTTTAATGAACTAGAGAATACTAGAACTTACTCATGTCAATTTGCAAAGCTTTTAAGTTGATACATACTTTGATTTTGGAAATGATTAAAGACATTTAGGATTTTCCACCACTTCGCCAAATATCCATGTATCCCATTTGTACGCATTAGTTGCGACACCCCTAGATAAACCAATTGAGCCCACGTTAAGCTTTTCTTTCATCACCATATATACCTAAACACTTACCCTAGTATAGAATATCCTTACCTTTGTTCCGGAAACTTGGTGAGAATTTTTCGAAACTAGCACATATTATGATGGTTTGGTAGGAAAGATTAAAAGAGTTAATGTGAGTAAGGGGAAAGACTTGTCCAATTAACTTAAAAAGTATGAGATTGCCAAAAAGAAAAGAAAAGAAAAATTATATTTGAGAGAATAAAAAAAAAAATTATTATCTCTCATGGCAATATGTTGTTCTAAAGTAGAAACCAATTGGATTAACGTCCCCCTTATTTGCGGATTTGGAGATTACGACAAATTGAAGGCCCAAAAATAGAACAAATATGGCCTTTGTCCTGTCCGAAAAGCTCAAAGGGTAGAGTAGATTAAAGTTTACATGGTAACATTCGAGTGGAGATGGAGAACGAATTTGGTGCTTGACTAAGTCGTTGGAACGTTTTTATCACCACATATCTAAATTTGGTGCAATCAAACTTCATTCATGTGGTTTTCATTTCAATTCATATACACTTTAAGTGAACCCTTTTCATGAGTGAAAAATATGATGAGTGCATCCTTGTGAGTTGATTAAACCTTTATTCAAAGCATGCACAGCTATAAACATAACCATTGTTTTCTCTATGTCTTACTTGTTCATTACATAATTATATCGCAATTATCTCTTGAATTCGTTGAGCATACAAAGTTGAAAATCATGTGAGACATTGCCATACACTTAAAATTCTGAGACAAATTTTAGCTAAGGGCTTAGTTGTGTTCTTTCTTTTGTTTTAAAGTCTTAGAGAGTGTTAGTTTAACTTAGTGTTTGCTAAGGGACTAGCAAAGTCTAAGTGTGGGGGAATTTGATATACGCATTTTATGCTCGTTTCTTAACGCATTTCCCTTTGCGTTTAGCTATGTTATTATCTTAGTTTTTATGTTTTTCTTATTTAATTTGTTATTTTGAAGATATTTACGGTGGAGATTAATAACGACGCAATTCGGAGGAATTTCGGCGATTTTGCGATTTTTGCGATTTCGGACCACCGGAAATGGGCCGGCCCAAAAAGCATTTTGTGGCCCAATTTCTCAAATCTTGTTTCGGCCCATTATCAAGCCCAAACCCATCTAGTTCGGCTAGGATTCACTTTGGGGAAGAGGAAAAGTCAACAATATCAAGCTTGGTGACTCTTGCTTTGTGATCATCACAAAAGATGACTAAGGGAGTGACTTGCCATGGTGACTCTTGCTTAGGGTTCATAAATGATGATCACACTTGGTGACTAAGGGAGTGACTTGCCATGGTGATTATTACTTGCATTAAATGAAAGAGGCAAGGTGGAAGAGAGAAGAGCAACATCCCTTGCCTATATAAGGGAGGAGGCCGGCCTTATAGTTCGTCATCTCTCATTTTACAAGCCAAAGCTCTACACAAATACTCTTCCTCCATAAACACTTCAAGGTTCCCTTACAAGCCGAAGCATCCATCCTCCATCCAAGCCGAAGCATTCTTCCTCCATCCTTCACAATACGCTAAGTCCCTTGTGAAGGAAAGCCATCTCCACGAAGATCATCAAGCATTCAAGACAAAAAGTGTAACCATGATCTTCACTTTCATATCTTTTGCTTTGTATTTGAATCTTTTGATGTATTTAATAAAGAACAAGTTTAGATTTGTGTTATATGTTCTTAAACCTTTATGTAAATTGCATGTGTTTATGATTTCTAGCCTTTTATGCATGGTTGATATAATCTTAAAGCTTCGAAAGCATGTGGTAGATAATACGCTAAGTCCCTCTCTTTCGCATGTTTCGATGATCGTATGTTGTTTAGGATGTTTATACGCTAAGTTGCATTCCTACTCAAATATCAAGCATGTATATTTAGTTGGAATTTATGAATTTCGTAACTTACAAAAGCTTTGATGCATGAAAAAGGGTAAGGTTAATAAGATGAGATGATCACTTGTAATTAGTAGTGTAACTTCTTATTTTTAGTAAGCATAATTAGACTTTAAGGGTTCTTGATTGTTAAACTTGTCTATGAGTAAAACATGTTAGAATTCTAGGAGTTCTTGTTGTGTTTGCATGTTTTTGTACTTTAATTTCGTAGATTAAACAACCAACTTCCAATCCCCCCCCAAACCTTTAAATTTCCGCTTATTAACGAAACCATGCATGCGCCCTTAATTCCCCGGATAAAGAACGATCCCTACTCGCCAATATTATAATGACAAAAGAAGGGTTATAAATTGCAATGCGCGTAATCTGTGTTTTTAGGGTCTACTTTGTGTTAACGTTAAATGCATGTTTTGCGCGTATCACATGTCACCTTCTACTCTCTTTTTGTATGAACGATTGATTTTTAAGGAGGAGTTTAAATAAGAGTTTTTGGTTATATAATTCTAGCATGTTTTTGTAACTTATTTCGAATCTGAGTTCTTTGCTATGCATGTGTTTCCTATTCTTAATGCTTAACTTAAATGCGAGCAATCTTGGTTTATGTTATGATGTGTCTAGAATGCGAGCAATCTTGGTTCGAAAACATTGTCATTCGAGAAATACATGAACAACATAGTAAAGGCTTAGATTTTAAATAGGCTGCATATAACATGATTAGGTTATAAAGGAATGAGGTGAGTATGATGAGTTGATCAATGTGTATATATGTAATTAAACTTTATTTTCGGTTTTAGTAAGCATGTTTAGGATTCTATGTTCTTGTTTGTTTTGCTTGTCTATGAGTTTAAGCATGTTAGAACTTAGAAGCCAACGATGTGTTTGCTATGCCATATTCTTGTCTTTATTTTCGTAGATAATAAACAACCTTTTCAAACCCCCCTTTTAAACCATAGCGTAAATATGCATGCACCCTCAATCCCCGGTTAAGAACGATACCCTATTTACCAATGCTACATCTACACCAAGGGTTTTAATTGTTTATGCATTTTTTGAGTGTTAAGTGTTTATTTAGTACTTGCAAAAGCGTGTATCAATGTATTTGATTGAAATATATGTGGGGAACAATATTGGTGCATTTAATAGCCCTGCAATCTCAATAGTCTCTCAAAACAATCTAAATAGAGAGATCGATCATGATGATATAATGAGATTTCATGGACCGAAACGAGGTTTGTTTCACAAAGTGTCTGATCGACATGTATTTGATCAAAATATTGGTGGGGAACCACTTTGGTGTATTTAATAGCGCTGAAATCTCAGTACTCTCCCAAAACACTCAAAATAGTGTAAATAGAGAGTTCGGGATGATATAGTGAGATTTCGTGGACCCAAATGAGTTTTGCTTCACAAAGAGTTTGATCAACATTAAATTTATCGAAATATGTGTAGGAAATCATTTTGGTGCATTTAATAGCCCTTTAATCTCAATACTCTCCTAAAACACTCAAAACAGTCTAAATAGAGAGATCGGGATGATATAATGAGATTTTATGGACTGAAACGAGTTTTGCTTCACAAAGAGTTTGATCGACATGTATTTGATCGAAATATTGGTGGGGAACCACTTTGGTGCATTTAATAGCCCTGAAATCTCAGTACTCTCCCAAAACACTCAAAATTATCTAAATAGAGAGATCGGGATGATATGGTGAGATTTCGTGGACCCAAATGAGTTTTTCTTCACAAAGAGTTTGATCAACATGAATTTTATTGAAATATGTGTGGGGAATCATTTTGGTGCATTTAATAGCCCTTTAATCTCAATACTCTCCTAAAACACTCAAAACAGTCTAAATAGAGAGATCAGGATGATATAATGAGATTTTATGGACTGAAACAAGTTTTGCTTCACAAACAGTTTGATCAACATGTATTTGATCAAAATATATGTGGGGAATCATTTTGGTGCATTTAATAGCCCTTCAATTTCACCTCTCTCAAAACACTCAAAACAGTCTAAATAGAGAGATCGGGATGATATAGTGAGATTTCGTGGACCGAAAGGGGTTTTACTTCGCAAATATGTTTATCAACATGTATTTGATCCAAATATATGTGGGGAACCCTTTTGGTGCTTTTTATGTTCCTCAAATCTCAATACTTTTTAAAACCACTCAAAACAGTTTTAAGAGAAAGATCGAGATGATATAGTGAGATCTCATAGACCGAAACGAGTTTTACTTCACAAAGAGTTTGATCAACATGTATTTGTTTGAAATATATGTGGGGAACCATTTTGGTGCATTTAATAGCGCTGCAATCTCAATACATTCCCAAAACACTCAAAACAGTCTAAATAGAGAGATCAGGATGATATAGTGAGATTTCATGGACCGAAACGAGTTTTGCTTCACAAAAAGTTTGATTGACATGTATTGGATTGAAATATTTGTGGGGAACCATTTTGGTGCATTTAATAGCCCTGTAATCTCAATAGTCTCCCAAAACAGTCTAAATAGAGAGATCAGGATGATATAATGAGATTTCATGGAACGAAACGAGGTTTGTTTTACAAAGAGTCTGATCGACATGTATTTGATCGAAATATTGGTGGGGTACCACTTTGGTGCATTTAATAGCCCTGAAATCTCAGTACTCTCCCAAAACACTCAAAATAGTCTAAATAGAGGGATCAGGATGATATAGTGAGATTTCGTGGACCGAAACGAATTTTGCTTCACGAACAGTTTGATCAACATGTATTTCATCAAAATATATGTGGGGAATCATTTTGGTGCATTTAATAGCCCTTCAATTTCAATACTCTCTCAAAACACTCAAAACAGTCTAAATAGAGAGATCGGGATGATATAGTGAGATTTCGTGGACCGAAAGGGGTTTTGCTTCGCAAAGATTATCAACATGTATTTGATCCAAATATATGTGGGGAACCCTTTTGGTGCTTTTTATGTCCCTCAAATCTCAATACTCTCCAAAAACAATCAAAATAGTATAAAGAGAAAGATCGAGATGATATAGTGAGATCTCACAAAGAGTTTGATCAACATGTACTTGATTGAAATATATGTGAGGAACCATTTTGGTGCATTTAATAGCGCTGCAATCTCAATACTTTCCCACAACACTCAAAATAGTCTAAATAGAGAGATCGAGATGATATAGTGAGATTTCATGGACTGAAACGAGTTTTGCTTCACAGAGAGTTTGATCGACATGTATTGGATTGAAATATTTGTAGGGAACCATTTTGGTGCATGTAATAACCCTGAAATCTCAGTACTCTCCTGATCTGCGCATTTTATACTTGATTATTAATGTAGTTCTCTCTAAATTTTTCTATGCTATGAGATTAGTGAATACGTTTGTAACTTACTTTATGTTTTTAGATAGAAGAGTAAAGGAGGATTCACAAAAGGAGCAAAATGGAGGTGAAAATGTCTATAACCGTGAAAAGTGCACTTTAGAGGATTTTTGTGTTTCTGGACAACGGAGATGGGCCGTCCCATTAAGCAATTCATTAGGCCCATTTATTAAATTCCAAGTCAGCCAAGAAGGAAGCTATAAGTCAATTATTTTGTCCAAAATGATCAAGAAAACAACTTGGTGATGCAAGTTGCTGAAATATCTTTGGTGACTAAGGAGTAGCTTGGTGAGTAAGGAGGTGACTAAGGACTAGGTTGGTGACTAAGGAGGTGACTAAGGTTGTGCAACTAGGTGGAAGGATAAGAGGAAGAGGTTTTCTTCCCTTGAAGGAAAAAGCAAATGCCATCTTCTTTGCCTATAAAAGGGGAGTTCGGCCATGAACATCAATATCTCACACTCTAACAGCGAAAGCTCTGCCTAAATCACCTCCTTGCATCCAAAAGAATGATTCCTCCCAAGGCCGAAACACCACCAAGCACCACCTCCTAGAAATCCCTCCTACATCCACAAGTGTTCTTGGCTTAATTTGGCCTTGGATGTTTGTGTCCTCCATCCATCAAAGAAGTTGCTACATCAAGATTTGCGGTGCGATTTCACGGAATCAAAAGTGTAACATGACCCCTTTGTATTTGTTTTCAGTTTTGTGTAGTTTTCTCTACTTTTGTATGACAAGCCTACGTTTTGATATAAGGCTATTTATTTCTGGTTCTTACTAAGTTTCTTCCATGTGTTTATAGTTTTGATTCGAATGCATGTGCTAGCTTAGGTTGTTCTTAATGCTTGAAAATGTTTTTAGTAGATACTCGATTTGGTTCTTCTTTGAGCATATTTCACGAACTAATAACAAAGATAAAATTGGATTAGATAGTTAGCTCAATTTGGTTGATGTCTTGTTCATTATAAGCATGTGTATGTGTTTTGATTGAAGCTATAGATTTCGTTGACACTTAGGATTAATCGGATAAATATGCTAGGTTGTTAGTATGTGATAATCACTTGTACATATGTTAGTCTTAGATTTTATTTTTGGTTTAGGAAGCATGTTTAGGATTCTATGTTCTTGTTTGTTTAGTTTGTCTATGAGTTGAAGCATGATAGAACTTAGGGTTTCTCTATGTGTTTTCGGCCATGTTTTGTCTTTATATTTCGTAGATTAATAACAAAACTTTCAAACCCCCCATACCTTTTATTTTATGTTTACAAACGTTGTCATGCTTAGTACCCTCAATCCCCGGTTAAGAGCGATCCCTACTTATCAATGCTACATGTACAAATAAGGGTTTTAAATTGCATACGTGTGAACTATGTGTTGAGTTTCTACTTAGTGTTAATATTTGATGCATGTTTTACGCATATCATTGACTCGCATCTTTTCAAGCATTTAATTAAACACTCAATTGAACACAAACACAATTAAAACCCTTTTTTTGTTGATGTAGCATTGGTAAATAGGGTATCGTTCTTAACCGGGGATTGAGGGTGCATGCATGACTACGCTATGATTAAAGGGGGGTTTATAAGTTGGTTGTTTATAATCTACGAAAATAAAGACAGAAAATGGTTAGTAAACACATAGAGAAATCCTAGGTTCTATCATGCTTCACTCATAGACAAGTAGAAAACAAACAAGAACAAAGAACCCTAAACATGCTTACTAGGCCGAAAATAAAAGCTATCCTACATATGTACATGATCAACTCGTCATACTTACCTCATTCCTTTATAACCTAATCATATTATATGCAACCTAAGTTTTATCTAGGACTTTACTACGTGGTTCGCATGCATCTTTCATAATTAAGTGACTAAACCAAGATTGCTCGCATTTAGACACATCATTAACCTAAACCAAGATTGCTCGCATTTAGATTAAAGCATTAAGTGAAGAAGACACATTATCTAACCTAAACCAAGATTGCTCGCATTTAGATTAGCACAAAGAAAGAACTTAGACTCGAAATAGATGACATAAAATAGAATTAGAATTATATTACAAAAACACGTCTTTACACTCTACACAAAACTGAAATTCATTACAAGGAGAAAGTAGAGGGATCGAAATACACTCTTTGTGTCATGATTGCAGTCGCAAAGCATGTACAAGATCCTTCTATGGATGGCTAGATGAACCCTCGGATTGCCTAAGGTTGCTCTAGGTGGAGGCCGAGTGTTTATGGTGTGGAGGGTGGCGTTCCTTGAAGAAATCTCGAGTATTTGTGGAGAGGAAGTGTTTAAGGCAGAGACTTGGCTTGTATGATGAGTTATCTAGAATGAGGACTAGCTCTTGTATTTATAGGTGAAGAATTTCAACTTTCTTCTCCAAACTAGGTTTTCCTAGTGTACCCGGGTAGAATTGACAGCTTGCGACAGCCTGTCTTGAAACGTCTTTTCCGAGAGTTCTAGAGCTCAGAAAATTATGATTTTAGATTCGTTGGAAAGATCAGCTCGAGAACTTGAAGAAGACATATATGATCACTATATTTGGAGTCGAATTACAGATTCTGTGATACGTTGAAATTGATGAGCTGGCATGCATATCTTCCTCTTCCTACTAGGAGTAGGGAAATCTTGATCTTTCCATATCTTGTATTTCTTGAGCTCCAAGTCATTTTGGCCAAACCTACCATATATTGTAGGATATTTTGATCTTTAAATAAGGCACTTTTGAGATATATTTAATACTTTTGATCCTCCATCTATTCGGTAATATCTCCTTGCTTGATTTTGCGCAAAATGTTTGCTGATTTTCGATCCACCATTTGAAATGTCTTCATTTTGCCTTGCGTCATTTTAGTAACTTGAGAAGACCATTTCGGATCCATATTTTGCTACGTCATTCCTAGTTGATTTAGGACACTTCTCCACTTAGCTCATTTTATGCTCCAAATCACCTCCTTTATTGTACTCCTTTATTCAAAACCTAAAAACAACAAAGTAAGTAGAATTGATAGTACTAAGGTCAAAACAAAGCTAAATGTAAAGAGAAAGACGTTAAGAATCAAGCATAAAATGCGTAGATCAAATTCTCCCACACTTAGACTTTGCTAGTCCCTAGCAAAAACTAAATAAAAGAAAGACTAAAAATATAAAACCAACGTTAGAGCTAGCCTCCATGTTGGGAATTGTTTAAGAAAATAAAAGACTCAGATTTTGAAAACACTTCTAAGCCCTTAGCACAATTTGTCTCAGAAATTTTCTTAAGTATATGGCGATGGAGTCACAAGATTTCATAGTGAAAAGTTCAAAAATTTTCGAGAGATAAGAGAAATATGATCATGTCATGAACATGTAGGACTTGGAGTAAACAATGGTGAAGTTAAAGCTATGCATGTTTCGAAAAAGTTTAAATCAATCTCCCATGGATGCACTCATCATATTTTCACTCATGAAAAAGGGTTCACTCAAGATATATATGAATTGAATAAAAAAAACTCATGAACATGATGAATTACTTGCACAAATGAACCAATCCATATGCTTACTTATGCAATTTACTCAACCAATTGAAGGCTAATCATCTTAAGGATCATAAAGGACTTTAGAAAGGTTGTAATGGGGCTGAGGTTAAGGCATTCGAAATTTAGGTATGTGGTGGTCAAAAACGTTCCAAAGACTTAGTCTAGCACTTAAAAATTCTCAAATTTTGTGGCTCATCCTTTCTACACTTCTTCTTGTGTCAAATTTCAGAATCCGGGGCCAAATTTCATCTTTTTTTTTGGGCCCTAACTTCATTCTAAACTTCACTTGCCCAAACTTTTACACTTAGAACTTTTGCCGGAGAGCTTTTACACATTTTTTTTTCTTTTGCTCTCGATTTTTTTTTGTTTTGTATTTTCGGCAATCAACTTTTTTTTCTTTTTTTTTAAACTTTTGGACAAGTCTTCCCTTCTTTTGTATTCTTTCATCACTTTTTTCGCCACTTCTTTGTGCTAGCTTCGAAATCTCTTCACCAAGTCTTTGAACAAGGGTTGGAAACTCTACACTAGGCTAAGTGTTTAGATATGTATGTGGTAAATGAAAGAAAAGGCTTAACGTAGGCACAAAGGGGTAATCTAAGGGTGTCGCAACTCGTGCGCACAAAAGGACACATGGTTTTTTGGGTTAAGTGGTGGTAACCTAATTTGCCTTTAATCATATCCAAAATCAGAGCATATATCAACTTAAAAGCTTTGTAAATCTACATGAGTAAGTTCTAGTAATCTCTAGTTCATTAAAGTCTATGTCAAGCAATTAGATGAGGCATGTTTTTTTTTTTATTTTGAAAACCAAATGCACGAAATTCACTCTCAAATGAAGTAATGTAGGCTCAAAAACTCACTTTTAGGTTTGTATGATTTAAAACTTATTCTAACATGCGAAATCTATACCATGTTTAAGCATACCATATCCACTACATGTTATGACAATCAAAATATCTCACTTATCACAAGAAATCAGTTTAGTGCTTATTCAACGCCATATGTATTCTTTTTCGGTCCATTTTCATCATAGACTAACTAAGGGCATCCTAAAAATGAAAAAGACTCTTTAAAAACACTTAGTTAAACAAAAAGACACCAACTAAAATTTTTTAGGGCATCATCCGCCAGAAAGTTCCATTGTCCGCCCGGTTTTGAAATTTTATGACTCAAATAAAGTTGTAAACCCCTCCCCCACACTTAAACTCTACATTGTCCTCAATGTATTTAAGGAAACATAGAACTAAGTATGAAGAGAAGGACCCACGAAAATTTTAGCTAAGGAAAGTAAATAAATAATGAAATTAAAAAGAGAAGGGAGAAGAGGACAAATCCTTGACGATTCCTCCATTGGGTTGCCTTCCAACAAGCGTGATACGCGCAAAACATGCATTTAACGTTAACACACAGTAGACCTTAAAAACACAGATTATGCGCATTGCAATTTAAAACCCTTCTTTTGTCATTATAATATTGGCGAGTAGGGATCGTTCTTTATCCAGGGAATTAAGGGCGCATGCATGGTTTCGTTAATAAGCGGAAATCTAAATGTTTGGGGGGATTGGAAATTAGTTGATTAAATGTCCTACTAAATTAAAGTGCAAAAACATGCAAACACAACAAAAACTCTTAGGCATCTAACATGTTTTACTCATAGACAAGTTTAACAATCAAGAACCCTTAAAGTCTAATTATGCTTGCTAAAAATAAGAAGCTAATCTATTAATTACAAGTGATCAACATATTCACAAACCGAACCTACTCCTTTGCTTTTACCTTATTTATCATCTACGAAACCCTTAATTTTAGTCAAGATACATACACATGCTTTCGTTGAATAAGAATGTCATGACGCATAACAACTTAAAACAATAGTTTCTTTGCCGAATCAATGAGGTATAATTTAGGACAATAAGTGACGCACCCTATCCTAAATCATACTCAAAGCATTAAGAACTTTAAAGCTAGCACATGCATCCAAACTAATAAAATCAAGAACACATGGAAGAATCGAAATAAGAGAAGAACATGGAGAATTTCTTTCATTACATAACCGAAAGTATTACAAAGATGAAGATGGAGTTTAGAGTACATGGTTACACTTTTTAGAGAGGTGACGCACCAATCTACTAGCGGTGGTTCTCAAGAACACGAATGACGCACTCTACGTTCTTGATCCGGAGGTGGCGGAGGACTTCTACTTCGGGAGGACTTCGGTTGTGTATGGAAGAGTAGTAAAGTGTATAGAGTTTTGGCTTGTGAAATTATGTGATCCTTTATCATGGCCGAACTCCCTTGGTATTTATAGGCAAGCATATGCCTTCATCTCTCTTCCACCTTGCCTCCCTTCATTTAATGCAAGCCTTAGTCACATGGCAAGTCACTCCCTTAGTCACCAAGTGTGATCATCACAAAGCAAGAGTCACCATGGCAACTCACCATTTGTGAACCCTAAGCAAGAGTCACCATGGCAAGTCACACACTTAGTCATCTTTTGTGATGATTACAAGCTTAGTCACTAAGCCTTGTCACAAAGCTTGACAAGCTTGACTTTTCAACTTCACCAAGTGGCCTCCTTGCCGAACTAGATGGGTTTGGGCTTGATAATGGGCCGAAACAAACTTTGAGAAATGGGCCCAGAAAATGCTTTTTGGGCTGGCCCATTTCCGGTGGTCCGAAATCGCAAAAATCGCAAAATCGCCGAAATTCCTCCGAATTGCGTCGTTATTAATCTCCACAGTAAATATCTTCAAAATAACAAATTAAATAAGAAAAACATAAAAACTAAGACAATAACATAGCTAAACGTAAAGGGAAATGCGTTAAGAAACGAGCATAAAATGCGTATATCAAATTCCCCCACACTTAGACTTTGCTAGTCCCTTAGCAAACACTAAGTTAAACTAAGACTCTTCTACGAATTTAAAACAAAGGAAAGAACATAACTAAGCCCTTAGCTAAAATTTGTCTCAGAATTTTCATAAGTATATGGCGATGTCTCACATGATTTTCAACTTTGTATGCTCAACGAATTCAAGAGATAATTGCGATATAATTTATGTAATGAACAAGTAAGACATAGAGAAAACAGTGGTTATGTTTATAGCTGTGCATGCTTTGAATAAAGGTTTAATCAACTCACAAGGATGCACTCATCATGTTTTTCACTCATGAAAAGGGTTCACTTAAAGTGTATATGAATTGAAATGAAAACCACATGAATGAAGTTTGATTGCTTGCACAAATGAACAAAAACCATAAGCTTACTCATGCAACTTACTCTACTAATTGAAAGCTACTCATTTTAAGGATCATAAAGGACTTTTTGTGAGGTTGTAATGGGGTTAAGGCTGAGGCATTCGAAATTTAGATATGTGGTGATAAAAACGTTCCAACGACTTAGTCTAGCACCAAATTCGTCCTCCATCTCCACCGTAACTAATATCATGTAAACATCAATTTTAAACTACCCTTTGAGCTTTTCGGACAGGACAAAGACCATATTTTTTTCTATTTTTGGGCCTTCAATTTGTCGTAATCTCCAAATCCGCAAATAAGGGGGACGTTAATCCAATTGGTTTCTACTTTAGAACACAACATATTGCCATGAGAGATATATATAATTTTTTTTCTTTTCATTCTCTCAAATATAATTTTTTTCTTTTCTTTTTGGCACTCTCATACTTTTTAAGTTATTTGGACAAGTCTTTCCCCTTACTCACATTAACTCTTTTAATCTTTCCTACCAAACCATAATCTTATGTGCTAGTTTCGAAAAATTCTCACCAAGTTTCCGGAACAAAGGTAAGGATATTCTATACTAGGGTAAGTGTTTAGGTATATATGGTGATGAAAGAAAAGCTTAACGTGGGCTCAATTGGTTTATCTAGGGGTGTCGCAACTTGTGCGTACAAATGGGATACATGGATATATGGCAATGTGGTGGAAAATCCTAAATGCCTTTAATCATTTCCAAAATCAAAGTATGTATCAACATAAAAGCTTTGCAAATTGACATGAGTAAGTTCTAGCATTCTCTAGTTCATTAAAATCTATGGCAAGCAATCAAATGAGGCATATATAAGCTAGTAGCTACGAAATGGATGCATATTCACTCGAATAAAGAACAGATAGCTCAAAAGCTCACATAGGGTTCATATGATTAAAAACTTATTCAAGCATGCGATTTTCTGTACCATGTTTTACAATTTATATCTACTACATGTTAAAAACATATAGAATATCTCAATTAGCACAAGAATTCGATGCATGTGATTTATACGCCATATGTGTTCATATTGGTCTAATTTCATCATCGACTAGTTAAGGGCATCCTAAAGACTCTGAAAAACACTAATTTAGACACACTTAAATTGTAAACCCTTCCCCCACACTTAAACTCTACATTGTCCTCAATGTACTAAAGTAAAAGTATAGATTTTAAGCATGAAGTATAGGATCTACGAAAATTCTAATGTAATACGCAAAAAGCCATTAAATTAATTTAAATGGGGAGAAGAAAACAAATCTGTTGTCTCCCTTCACGTGTTTGAGGTGGCCGGCTCTTCCAGCGATTCTTCCTCCACGATTTGATCTGTGACTGCTTCACGATAAGGCTTCAAACAGTGGCCATTAACTTTGAACAAGTTCCCGCTATCCAAAGATTGAATTGTGACGGCTCCATAGGGGAAAACTTGAACAACCGTGTAAGGCCCATTCCACCTTGATCGTAATTTGCCGGGAAAGAGTTTGAGCTTTGAATGGAAAAGTAGGACTTTTTGCCCCGGTTCAAAACACTTGCCACGAATCATCTTGTCATGGATCATCTTGGTTTTCTCTTTGTAAATCCATGCGTTGTCGAAAGCATCATTTCGTATCTCCTCGAGCTCAAAAAGTTGTAGCTTTCGATGCAGTCTAGCCGCATCTCGATCCATGTTGAACTTCTTAACAGCCCACCATGCTTTATGCTCCAGTTCTACCGGAAGATGGCATGCCTTCCCATAAACTAGTCGAAAAGGTGACATACCGATGGGAGTCTTGTAGGCAGTCCTGTAAGCCCATAATGCGTCATCTAAGCACTGGCTCCAATCTTTCCGGTTTGGGCGGACGGTTCGCTCCAATATCTTCTTGATTTCACGGTTGGAAATTTCTGCCATTCCATTTGTTTGAGGGTGGTATGGTGTGGAAACCTTGTGTCTTATGCCATACTTCCTCATCAATGCTTCCACCGTGCGGTTGCAAAAATGACTTCCTCCATCACTAATTAGAACGCGTGGCATTCCAAATCTAGTAAAGATGTTAGTTCGTAGGAAATCTGCAACAACTCGCGAATCATTAGTACGGGTGGCCTTTGCCTCCACCCATTTAGAAAAATAATCTACTGCGAGTAAGATATAAGTAAAACCATTGGAGGGAGGAAATGGTCCCATAAAATCAATACCCCACACATCAAAAATTTCGACATTAAATATGTAGTGTTGTGGCATTTCATCTCTAGGCCCTAAATTACCGAATCTCTGGCACTTATCACATGCAGCACAATATGACTGAGCATCGCGAAATAAACTAGGCCAAAAGAAACCGCAATCTAAAATCTTAAGGGCTGTCCTCCTTGAACCAAAATGTCCCCCACATGCTTCATTGTGACAAAAGTCTAGAATAGGCTTAAATTCACTATCCGGGATACATCTCCTAATTACTAAATCGGAGCATTGTTTCCATAAATAAGGCTCATCCCAGATAAAGGTTCTAGCATTATGCTTAAGTTTGTCACGTTGAAATTTATGCATGGTAGACGGAAACTCACCGGTAACTAAGTAATTTACGATGTCTGCATACCATGGAGTTTCCGAAACAGTTACCTCAATTCCGAAGAGTTTTTCATCCGGAAAAGTTTCCTCAATTTCGACAGCCTCATTCTCACCGATCAAGCGTGATAGGTGGTCAACGACGACGTTTTCTACTCCCTTCTTGTCCTTGATTTCGATGTTGAATTCTTGGAGTAGAAGTATCCATCTTATAAGCCGTGGTTTTGCGTCCTTCTTTAGCATTAGGTACTTCAAAGCTGCATGATCGGTAAACACAGTTACTTTAGTTTGAAGTAAATAAGACCGAAATTTATCTAAAGCGAAAACCACTGCAAGAAACTCCTTCTCGGTGGTAGTATAATTTCTTTGCGCTTCATCAAGCGTCCGAGAGGCGTAATAGATTACGCAAGGCTTCTTGTCCTTCTGCTGACCCAAGACGGCTCCTACGGCATAATCCGAGGCGTCGCACATGAGTTCAAATGGCAGAGACCAATCAGGGCTGCTTAAAATAGGAGCGCTCGTGAGAAGTTCCTTCAACTTGTTGAAGGCAGCGTTGCATTCTTCATCAAATACGAACGGGGTCTCCTTTTGCAGCAATTTACACAACGGGCGCGAGATGTGGGAAAAGTCTTTGATAAACCTACGGTAAAATCCTGCGTGTCCAAGAAAAGAACGAATCTCTCTAACCGAAGTTGGAGAGGGTAAGTGACGCACAAGATCTACTTTAGATTTATCAACTTCTAACCCTTTTTCAGAAATAATATGACCTAACACAATCCCTTGTGTAACCATGAAATGGCACTTCTCCCAATTAAGCACCAAATTCGTTTCAACGCATCTTTGTAAAATAGTTTCTAAATTGTGTAAGCATGCATCAAAATCACTCCCAAATACACTAAAGTCGTCCATGAATACTTCAATAATTTTTTCAATGTACTCGGAGAAAATTGAGAGCATGCAACGTTGAAATGTACCTGGTGCATTACACAGTCCAAATGGCATTCGGCGGTATGCAAACGTTCCGAAAGGGCATGTGAACGTTGTCTTTTCTTGATCTTCCTCCGCAATGCTAATTTGGTTGTAGCCGGAGTATCCGTCGAGAAAACAATAAAATGCATGGCCGGCTAATCTTTCCAGCATTTGGTCGATGAATGGTAATGGAAAATGATCCTTGCGGGTTGCGGCGTTGAGCCTCCGGTAATCAATGCACACTCGGTGTCCAGTGATCGTCCTTTGTGGCACAAGTTCATTTTCCAGATTCTCGACGACGGTGATTCCCGATTTCTTGGGTACTACCTGCACAGGGGAAACCCAACGGCTATCAGAAATAGGGTAAATAACTCCTCAGTCCATGAGTTTAATTACCTCCTTTTTTACCACCTCCATCATCGGAGGGTGGAGCCGACGTTGCGCTTCCTGCGTAGGCTTGGTGCCTTCTTCAAGGAAAATCCTATGCACACAGGTTGCTGGATTTATTCCCTTGATGTCCGCAAGCGTCTAGCCTATTGCGGTTTTGTACCTCTTGAGCACACTCACGAGCTTCTCCTCCTGCTCCTCTTCTAGCGCAGAAGAAATAATGACCGGCAATGTTTCATTCTCGCCCAAGTACGCGTACTTGAGATGATCCGGTAGTAGCTTGAGTTCTAAAACTGGAGCTTCTACGATAGAAGGAACAATTTTATTAGTACCAAAAGTAATTGGTAAAGGAGGAGAAAAACTTACTTTTCGTGGTGCGGCATTTAGGGCCATGGCCATGTCTTGAATTCGAGGTTTAAGCTCTAGTAAGGCCTCGAGAAGGGCGTCATCCCCGAGTTGAATGGCCATGTCGAGTTCATCCTCATTGATGGTGTCGAGGTGGCCTTGTGCTAAGGTATCCACGGGATCATATGTCGAAATGGCAGCTACGCTCGACATTGGAAATTTCATCCCGTCCAGGATGTTGAACTCGATTCTTTCTCCATCAATCTCCATGGAGAAAGTGCCTTGAAACACATCGATCTTCGTTCTCGCAGTCCGCATGAAAGGTCGCCCAAGCAGCAGCGACGTGGTGTTCAGTGGACTCTCTTCCATGTCAACTATATAGAAATCGGCTGGGAATATTAAGTTGTTGACTTGCACGAGCACGTCTTCTACGTATCCCCTCGGATACTTGTGTGTGCGATCGGCTAATTGGATGACAACACCATCTTGCTTGAGATCTCCAAGCTCCATCGATTCGTAAAGATAGTAAGGCATGACGTTGATGGAGGCTCCGAGATCAAGCATCACGTCTTCGAAGTGGTTGTCACCGATTACGCAGGGAACTGCAAAGCTCCTTGGGTCCTTCAGTTTTGGGGGTAGCCGACGCTGCAAAACCGCCAAAACGGTTGCGTTCACCTTCACAACCTCCTTCTCTCGAGTTTGCCTCCTCTGCGTGCATAATTCTTTCAGAAACTTGGCGTATATCGGCACCTGTTTTATGCACTCGATCAAGGGCAAATTCACTTGCACCTTTCGGAAGATGTCCAAGATATCTTCATATTGGGCATCCTTCTTCTTCGATTTTAACAATCTGCTAGGAAAAGGTGCAACAGCAAACGGAGAATTAGTAATACCCGTATTTGAAGGAATAGGGTCTTTACCTTTGATTGGGGTGGGTTGTGGAGGGGATTGTGCCTCGGTGACATTAGGCGTCACCTTCTTTTTCTCGGCCTCTTGAGTTGCCGGATCGATCTCATCATCGTCTTCGTTGGTGATGTCTTCGATTGTGACTTCATCGAGATGAGATCGCCTGTTCTTTGGTTCTTCTAATGTCTTCCCACTCCTTGTGACAATAGCATTCACGTTTCTTTGATTTGGCCCATGAAATCAACAAGTTGGCCAAGCTGCTTCTTCACTTCGGTGATGTCTCGGCCATGTGAGTCCAGTGTCTCCTTTGTCTTCGATTGTCCGTCGAGGAGAACTTGTGTGGAGGCCGAAAGTTGCGACAACATCTTGTCGTAATCCAGGTTGGTGAAGGATTGAGATGACGAACTATGCTGCATCGGTGGCCTTGGTTGAAATGGGGGGCGTTGGTAGCTTTGTTGAGGTGCTGGAGGGTTCAAAGTTCCCTCGTTGCTACTCCATCTAAAACCTGGATGGTCTCGGTTGCCAAAATTGTTGTAGTTGTTGTACCGTTGGCCTCCTTGATATCCACCGATGGCGTTAGCTTGCTCCGGCTCGCTAGCTTGCTCTGGCGCTTGAGGGCATTGGTCATTATGGTGACCTCGTACTTGACATATGCCACAAACAGGCCCACGAGTTGCTTTGGCTTTTGTCGTCTCGAGCTCTAAAACCTTCTCTAGCATATGAGCTAGTTTGTCGTATTTTTCGTCCGCGTCGGGTTTAGAACTCGCTTCACCGACTGCTCGTCTGTTGGACATTCCATATTGTGCATCATTATTCGCCCGATTTTCTAGAAGAGTTCTAGCTTCGGTTTCGGTTAAGTCCATGAATGCACCGGTAGCTGCTGCATCTAGCAATTCCCTATCGATCGGCTTGAGACCATCGTAAAAGTAATTCATGAGATTGGTCTCGGAAAATCCATGCGATGGGCAAGTGGCACACAAAACCTTGAATCGGTCGTAATATTGGCCGAAGGTCTCGTCCGGTTTCTGTGTAATGCCAGTGATTTGCTTCCTCAAGACGGTGATCTTTGAGGCCGGGAAGTACTTCGCTAGGAACATATCCGCAAGTTGCTTCCATGAGGTAATATGGTTCGGCGGTAGTTCCATAAGCCAAGACTCGGCCCTGTCGGTTAGGGTGAATGGGAATGCCTTCAGCTTGAAGAGCTCCGTATCAGCATCGGATGGCTTCATGCTGTTACAAACAAATTGGAATTGTTTGAGATGCTTGTTCGGATCTTCATTGGAAAGTCTGTGAAAAATGGGTAGTCGGTGGAGGAAACCACTCTTCAGCTCGACTTCTTTCATGTTTTCCTCCGGTAGTGGAAAAGCAATGCTCGAAGGCCCGCTGCTCCATTCGGTTGAGCAGGTACGCTGGCGAAGAGACTGTCCTGCATTGGCCATGTTGACGTCTTGTGCTTCCTGTTCTGAAGTATGGTTGGTTGATGAGGCTGAACTATGGTTGGTTGATGAATGTGAAGACTCGGAAACTTCCTCGATGATGGGATAATCCAGGATGTCTGTTTGAGCTTTACGTCTCGCTATTCTCTCTGCGATTTCCTCAAACTTTGTTCTAGATGGTCCAGGATTCCGATCGGACATTCATTAGCCTGAGCATCCACCAAAGACCAAGTGTTAGTATCAACAAAGAATATGAGATGAATATAGGAATACTAACCAAAATCGTAAGGCATATTTAGAAAACAAAGCGATAACAAATAAAATAGTAAAACTCTCAAAGCAAACTATAAACACTCACAAATACTTAAAAACTACTAAAACACACAAAATTTATAATAGTTAAGACACTAAATGTAATTTACTATGTAATGCAAATGATTTAATCAATTTTAGGGGCTATGCACATGAACGTAATAAACTTAAAACACACGTTTTCTGCAAATTAACACTATATAATGCTAAACCTAAGAATTTAGTTAGAACATATATAAACAAGGTTCAAATACAAGCAAACAATAATTCACATTGAATTTATGCACCACACAGTTTTTTCAAAAAAATGCATCAAACAACAATCCTACGTGAAAGATGGAGTGAATGTATAAGAGAAAACGTTAGAACTTGCAGAAAACACACGAGTTACGTGCTTAAAATATGAATGCAAAGAATGACCTCTTTTTCGGTCTTATGTCCCTAACTTCACTTAGGTTAGGGTACTCGGTAGTGAAATCCGAGTATCATAAAGCTTTAGAGAGGTTATGCAAGCTAAATATAACGTTTGTTAGTCCTTTACAATTTTTAATGCACAAACAAACACAAAAATTTGACTAAGTTTTATTTATTTCCTTTGGCCCCGATGGTACGTGGTGCAGAGGCTCTCGACTGTGCAATGGGTCTCGTTCATCCGAAGATGAAGTTTGATTCCAAGAGGTCTAAGCATGCTTAATCCGATATACCATCTATTTAAAGGATTATGTCGTATTTACTGAGTTTTGTATTTATCCGTATTCATATGCACTTATGATTTACAGAGAGTACACGAAATGATCTTTCGGTAAATTTCTTGGACGTGCGGCTCGTGCTCAAATGTATACTGACTCTCGCTAATTCAGCTTAGTTACGTTTAGAAATGGCAAGTAGGAATAGAGATAACGCGAGAGGTAATGACTAATATTTAGAACAACCCGAGGCTTACTCGTAAGAGTATATACTCCAATGTTGTTCCTAGAGACACCCCGAGGCTAACCAGTTACGGTATATACTCCAATGGTGTTCTATTGCTTAGATCCAAAACCCGGCACCAATCATAAACCCACTCACCATATCCAACAATCAGCCAAATTTTTGAGATAGTATATAATCTCAAGTCCTTAGTAAAATCCGCCCACAACCTCGTGCCCATAACTTCACTTAGGTTATGGCGTGTGGTGATGAAATCCACACTTCACGAGGGGTTAAGGAGATAAACCAGAAAAAGAGGCACCTCCCTATTTCCAAAGAACGAAACTTAAAACCAATACTCGTACTCAATGTAAATCAATTTAAGTACGTCTACGTTTTGATTGCGCCTAAGATTTAAAAGGAATACACGATTTAGTTATTGAGTAAATCTCTTATCCGTGCGGCCCGCGCGAAAATGTATACCAACTATCGTTAATTTTCGTAATTGTTGGAAATGACCAGTTGGGATAGATGTAACGCAAGAGGTGAGAACTAATTTCTGGGAACAACCTGAGGCTAACTCGTAAGAGTATATACTCCATTGTTGTTCTTAGAAACACCCCGAGGCTAACTCGTAAGAGTATATACTCCAATGGTGTTCTGTTTTCTTAGTTCAAAACCAGTCACCATTCATAACCCTTCTAGACATCATAACCAATTATTACTCGAATTCACAAGATAGTATACAATCTCAAGTGTTTGTAAACTCCGCCCACAACCTCATGCCCATAACTTCACTTAGGTTATGGCGTGTGGCGATGAAATCCACACTTCATGAAGGGTTAAGGAGATAGACAAACAAAAGAGGCACCACCTATTCCATAGAGATTTATTTAATAACTAAGTGCTAGTACTCAAATTAAATCAAAGACTATCCTTTAACATGAAAATAAATTATGCAAGTGTAAATACGAAGTGTAAATAAATTCGTATAAGTAATAAGTAAGAATTGTAAACATGTATGTAAATTTCTATAAGTATAAACAAGTATGTATTTCGAAAATTATAGACATGCATTTAATTACATATGTACAACGAAATCATACAAAAACTTTATAATTCCCCGGCAACGGCGCCAAAAATTGATACGCGCAAAACATGCATTTAACGTTAACACACAGTAGACCTTAAAAACACAGATTACGCGCATTGCAATTTAAAACCCTTCTTTTGTCATTATAATATTGGCGAGTAGGGATCGTTCTTTATCCGGGGAATTAAGGGCGCATGCATGGTTTCGTTAATAAGCGGAAATCTAAATGTTTGGGGGGATTGGAAATTGGTTGATTAAATGTCCTACTAAATTAAAGTGCAAAAACATGCAAACACAACAAAAACTCTTAGGCATCTAACATGTTTTACTCATAGACAAGTTTAACAATCAAGAACCCTTAAAGTCTATTTATGCTTGCTAAAAATAAGAAGCTAATCTATTAATTACAAGTGATCAACTGTGACGACCCGGACCAGAATTAGCAGTATGATCAGCTGTATATATGAGTTACTGCGTAGCCGCAGATTGACGACAAGGTTTGAACCGCCAGGGATTGATAACGACTAAATTATTGGCCGAGAATTGGAGCTGAGTCTTTTCTCGAGAGTCGTAGTACATGTGATTTCGAGTTCGTGGGCGGTTCCAGATCGTTATTTGGACGACCGAGGAATTAGTTATGGATATATGAAGTTTCGACGGAAACGGATTAATATGGCAAGCTACTTCACGACTAAATTACCGGACGAGAACTTGATTTCGGCTCCTTCACGGAAGTTGTTCAGAATTTAATTTCGAGTTTGTGGGAACTTCCGGAGCATGATTTGGAGTTACGAGGAATTAGTTGCGAATTTTGCCGATTGTTGATTGTTTGGTTGATTTAATGTGTGTTGCTTTGATGGGTTGAATTTTTATCCGTTTGACCGATATGTTTGACTTTGGGTGATGTTGGAAGATTATGTCGAGCCGAGTGTGCAGCCGCGAGAATTATTGGAATCGGATTTACGACGAGGAAGTTACGCGCGTTTGAAGTTCGACGAAAAGGATAAGTATGAAGTTTCCTAATCGGGAAAGCTATAAATAGTGACCTGCCTAAAAGGGAAAGTCAAAGACTTAAATTGGAAGTGTTGACCTGGTTTGACCACGTTTGACCGTGGTGAGGAGAGAGAGCTCGACGGCGTGGAGCTCGCCGGTGGCGAGGAAGAATCCGACCACCCCACAGCTCGGGATGGGTCTTGTTAGCTTCGTCTCGGTCCTCTCGTGGTGGCTCCATGCTCGGTTTCCGGCGTGGCTCACCGGAGAGAGAGATTTTCCGGCGGGAAAATTTGAAGAAACTTGGTGATTTGGGTTCTTGGATTCGGCCCGAGTTGAACTTCAAGAGGTACTGGGTTTTGTAGCTCTCTTCATTGTGATTCTAACCATATAAACATGGTGTTCTAATTCGATTTGAGTGTGGAGAATTTTGAGATTGAAATTTGTGGAACAATTCGGTTTTTCATGAAATTGACCATGTTAGAGTGAGAATTGGCCTTTGGTGCAGTTGACAAAGTTGCTCAGTGGGTGATTTTGAGTGAAATAGGGGTGGCTCCGCCGTGAATTCTTCCGGTCAACAGTGGCGTCGCCGTGGATGGCGGTCAACGGCGGCGGTCAACGGTCAAAGTTTGACTTTTTGGACTTTCGGCAAGTTGCATGTCATTTGACTCGAAATCGCGCTCCGATCGCAGTGGGGAGGTTCGTTTTTCGAGTTGAGCGTCCGAACGTAAAGCGAGGTATTGATGTGGTATATATGGATTTTCGACGATTCGTCGTATTCAAATTGTGTATTTCCGAGAATGGTGGTTTCTCGTGGTTTGATTCGAATTGTCGGATTATGACTTTGAATATTGGACGTTGTGATATTCAGGGGGTTCGTGATCGTTGTTTTGGCGAGGGACCTTCCGCCGGATCACGAGTTAACGCGATACGCGTTACGCCAGTCTGTGAGTGGACAGTTTATTTTCACGGAATTATTGCGAGTCCTTTATATACGTTTTATGAGCTTGAATATGCAGTATGATTATGGTTTTACGAATATGAGTTTTTGTACGAGATTATGTTTATATTGAGCATGTGTTATGTGATTATACCTATATGTTGTTATATGTCAACGTGTGGCCCCGTGTGATTTATACACATGCTCTGTACGTGTGAGGAGTTAGAGTCTCCCTCGTGTACGTATACGTGAGGCGTTAGAGTCTCCCTCGTGTACCCGGACGCGTGAGGAGTTAGAGTCTCCCTCGCGTACCATTTGTTGTTTATACTTTCGACTCGCATATGTTTTTATAACATATATATTACTTGGTGAAAGACATTTATTTTCGTCCACTCACTCTAACGCGTTTATTGTCTTTCACCTGGGCTTTTCGGTTTTCGTGCCCAGTTTGCAGTTCAGGCTCTGGTGTCGCACGTCGTGGTCGGAGGCATAGTGCTCGAGCTACTTTGTTTCATCCAGTAGGTTTATTGTTCTACGTACTGTGGTATGCGGATATGATTATGTATTAGATGTCGCTCTGAGCTTCCTATTGAATACGTTATACGGTTTTACACTAGATTTCAGTAAAGTATATATTATATGTATTGTTTACTTTACTGTTGATATATTGAGAAATCCGGATGGGATTGGTGCCCACGGTTTGTTTTTTTGTGGCATAGGATGAAGTGTATTTTCCGCATGCAGGTTATGGTAATTCTACGTTAGTAACGAAACTCTGCCCAAATTTTGAAAAGTTTTTGTTGGTTCGTGTTTTCGAAGGGGTTTGATTCCGATTTAGGAAGCTAAATCGGGGTTGGGTCCTTTCAGCTTGGTATCAGAGCATTAGGTTATAGGTTCTGTAGACTTCTGTAGTCGTGTTTACTAAGGATATTTGAGAATGTACAGCATGACTGGAATGGTGACCCGACCGGCCGGCGGATAATCATCAAATTCCGGGTGTTGTATGCTTTCAAATATTTGAAGTTCCATGATTACGTTCCACTTGTTGTGAACGATATTGTATTCATTAGGATGCCTCCTGACGTGCTTTCCGTGTCATTTCGGTTGTGGATCCTGTTGAGGATCATACGACGCGTGATTTGCCAGTGAACAGTGGATTCAGATGAGTATTCAGAGTTCAGAGAATTGTGTGGCACGGTTTACCTGGGGATGTGTATATGAGCATCTATATGTTGCCTCAGAGCTGAGATTTGTGGCAGTGATGTGTGCCTGAGTCAGTTTGTTGTGTTTGATGGGCTGATATTGTGTGAGTTCCGGTTGCGACTCCATGGCCTACATTCAGGGTGTTGTTATACGGTAATGGTTCCAACAGGCTACCCAGCATTCGACTGTGGAGTGTTTTACCCACCTGGGGCCGAGATGCATTGTTCACATGTTTGTCCTTATTTGCACGAGTTATGTAGCTTCAGAGGAAGCTATGCACGAGGTTCGAGATGAGTTTGAACCTGAGCATCAGAGAGAGTCTGATTGATGTGCCTCGAGATAGCTGTGAGGAGCTTAGTGTGTTGCACTCAGCGGCGAGGTTATTGTGAGGGAAAGATGTGTACGGTTTTCGATGTGACGGTTTGAGGAAAGTGGATTTAATCGAGATTTTGATGAGGTTGAGTTTTGGCACCTCGAAGTCAGTGATGTCGTCAGGCTGTGGCCTTTTCGATTATGTTGAGGATCCTCTGCTGATCCATTTAGCGATGGCGGAGATCACAGAGTAGCGGATTTACTCCTGTGGCATGAGTTTGGGCGATCGTTGGTGATCCTTTCACGCAGCAGGTATTGCAGTGACATGTGTTCGTGGAGCACTTTCAGTTGCTGTTTCGGTGGCCAGGAGGGTCACGTTGCGAGAGAGCGCCCTCAGCCAACTGTGTTTGAGGTTCGACAGCTTAGAGTTCACGAAGGGATCATGATGTTGTTCCTGCAGTCTGATCAATGTACTCTTTTGGTGAGTTATTCAGCGAGTCGAAATTGATGTGGGCGACTAGTTGGGCATGTTGGAGTTCGTGCCATGACCTTATTTGAGGACAGATTTTTTCTCCGAGGTTACTGTTGCTTGATAGCCATGGCCATTGTACCTGCATCTCCACTTCCGAGGTTTTGGAGAGTGTTGCATCCATCCGGAGGTTGCGAGATCCTTGTTGGAGGATATGGCGTAGCCGCGGATCTGTTATAGCTGGACATTGTGGTTTTGGTGTGATTGTGAGTATGGACCTACTGACGACGCATTTGGTTGTGTTCGAGTGCCTCGATGAGGATGTTGTGTTTCGACGACCAGATTTCCCCGAGATACTGTTTCGCGGTGATGGTCGAGCGGACGATGGAGACGGATTGTGTTGCTCGCTTAGCACATGTTGTGGATACTATGGTTGCTGTACCTGACATTGGTGACATTGAGGTGGTTCCCGAGTTTTCCAGGTGTGTTTCGGAGGAGTTACCAGGTGTTCCTCCAGTTCGGGAGACTGACTACACCGTTGAGCTTGTACCAGGCGCTGGACTCATTTTACCGGCATCTTGTCGTTCGGAGCCAGTGGAGCTGATGAAGCTACAGGTTCAACTCCAGGATTTGCTGGAGGAGGTTTCAGGAGATTTTGTACAACCCCGCGTATTTGCGTGGTGTGCTTTTGCACTGTGTACACGGATGTTGGACGATTTGACGAGGTGGTGCATTGACTACCGGAAGCTCGATTTGCTTCAGAGGAGTGTGAGTATCCTCCGCTTCGGATTGACGATTGGTTTGATCAGCTTGTGAGAGCTTCAGTCTTGTCGAGGATTGATTTCAGGACTGGATATTATCAGTTGAGGATCGATGTGTCAGTTGTGGTTTGGACAGTTTTCGGATCTCGGTGCGGACATCAGGAGTTTTTGGTCACGCTGTTTGGTTGACCAATGCCCCGTAGAGCGTGCGGACTTGATGGACCATGTGTTCAGACAGTTGCTGGACGAGTTGCGGTCATGTTCGTGGCAACGTCCTGATGTACTCCGAGAGTGTGGACCAGTACCTGGAGCAGTTGCGAGCGGTTTTACGGACTTCGCGAGACGATCTTGTGTTTGCGAAGTTCAGCCAGTGTGAGTTTTGGCCGATTAGCGTGATGATTTTTGGACTGTGTGATGTTATCCGAGGGAGTTGGTGTGGATCCTGACCAGATGGAAGCCATGTTGATTCGGAGTTTTCCCTACCATTGTACCAGAAATCGAGAGTCTCTTGAGTTTGGCAGGCTATTACCGACGGCTTTGTGCAGGATTTTCCTGGATTGCCACTCTACTTTCCGGATTGACGAAAAGGCGTCAAGTTCGAGTGGTTCGATGCACGCGAGGAGAGTTTCTTACTCCTGTAGGATGGTTGACCGTTGCTTCGGTTTTGACCTTACCTGACGACTACGACAAGTTCATGGGTTATGGCGATGCATCAAGGACTGGATTTGGTTGTGCTTTGATGCTGTGTAGCAGAGCGGTGGCTCATTGTTTCAGGCAGTGTGGAAACCTTATGTAGCTACGTATCCTATGTATGATTTGGGTGTGGCTGCCCTGGTGTTAAAACCAGAGAGTTGGAGATACTATTGCTATGGCGTGTAGCATGGTGTAGGATGTACACTGATCATTTGAGTTTCCTCCACTTGCATTTTCGGCCAGATTTGGGCTTGAGGCAGTGTAGATGGATGGGGTCGACTCACGACTATGGCTGTACATTTGAGCTTGTTCGGGAAAGGATAGAGGATGTACTTTGACCATCCGTTTGGGATGATGTTGTTGCTGATGCATTCAGTCGAGAGTCGGAATTCCAGTGTTTCATGTGTGTGTGTGGCTCGCGTTTCCGTGTTGATAGAGTTGCGAGCTACTGGTGCTGAGTTAGTGTGTGATTATGTTGAGGCTCATGGTTTTGCGTGCATTTGACGCTAGTGGTGCGGAGATGCATCAGATACTTCAAGTTTATTACTCGTGATGCAGCATGAAGTAGAATGTAGCGGTTTGTGTGTACATTTGCCACTTTTGTCGACTGGTGATGGCTAGGAGGCAGAGACTTGCCGAGGAGTGTCAGCCATTGAAGATTTTCGGTTGAACGTGGCAATTACTGCTGTGTTTGTGTATGCTTGTATGCACTTTGGTTTGTGATGCCAGTGGTTTGATCATTGTGGACCATTTGATGAATTCAGTACAGTTCCTTGTACTTTCGGAGATGATTCCAGTGGTTGGCTGGTATAACTGTGTTTGATGGAGGTTGTCCATCTACGTGGTGTACCTGTGTCCCAGTTCGCCGATCGAGGTGATCAACTACGACTAAGTGTTGGTGAGCTTTGCAGCGAACATTGGAGACCAAATTACGAGCTATTACCGATTCTTATCCTCAGATTAGCGAGCGATCTTTGAGGACTATTCAGACCTTGGAGGGCATGTTGTGGACCTCGGTGTTGCAGTTCCGGAGGATTCCGGACCAGTAGTTTCAGTTGTTCGAGGTTGGTTGCAGTACCAGGCTGTTGTCCACTGTGATTTTGATATTGTTTGACGTCGTTTTGAGGAACGATGTTGTACTTCATTGTGTTGGAGTGAGTTTGGTTTGAATTTGAGTTGATATTTGTTTCCGATTTTGTGGAGTGTGTTACCACAGACTGTCAGATTAGCGGAAATGGGTTGATAATTGTTTGTGTTCGATGCTTGAGTTTCGTTGGTATGAGCAGGTCGTGTTGTGATTTGTCTTGATGTTTTGATCCATATGTGGCCATAGGCGAGTTTGTGTTATGCCGTGTGGTTCGGCATCGCCTATAGTGTTGGCTTTTATGTGGGTTGTGTTCCGTGTGGCGGAACTGTGTTTCAGGTTTGTTATGTGTTGTGTACCCTATCTGTTCCTTATGTAGGAACACTTGGCGATTATGTGAGCCAGTTCAGATTTGTCATTTGAGGGTACAGGGATTCCAGCACGGAATTATCTCCTATTGTGGAGTCAGTTGCCAGAGTTGTTCAGTTGATGTAGCCACTGGAGAGTTGAGCAGTATGCAGAGGCAGTGCTCCTACCTTGTAGTCGGCAGACTCGGAAATTTCGAGGTCGAAATTTTTCTAAGGGGGGTGGATTTGTGACGACCCGGACCAGAATTAGCAGTATGATCAGCTGTATATATGAGTTACTGCGTAGCCGCAGATTGACGACAAGGTTTGAACCGTCAGGGATTGATAACGACTAAATTATTGGCCGAGAATTGGAGCTGAGTCTCTTCTCGAGAGTCGTAGTACATGTGATTTCGAGTTCGTGGGCAGTTCCAGATCGTTATTTGGACGACCGAGGAATTAGTTATGGATATATGAAGTTTCGACGGAAACGGATTAATATGGCGAGCTACTTCACGACTAAATTACCGGACGAGAATTTGGTTTCGGCTCCTTCACGGAAGTTGTTCAGAATTTAATTTCGAGTTTGTGGGAACTTCCGGAGCATGATTTGGAGTTACGAGGAATTAGTTGCGAATTTTGCCGATTGTTGATTGTTTGGTTGATTTAATGTGTGTTGCTTTGATGGGTTGACTTTTTATCCGTTTGACCGATATGTTTGACTTTGGGTGATGTTGGAAGATTATGTCGAGCCGAGTGTGTAGCCGCGAGAATTATTGGAATCGGATTTACGACGAGGAAGTTACGCGCGTTTGAAGTTCGACGAAAAGGATAAGTATGAAGTTTCCTAATCGGGAAAGCTATAAATAGTGACCTGCCTAAAAGGGAAAGTCAAAGACTTAAATTGGAAGTGTTGACCTGGTTTGACCACGTTTGACCGTGGTGAGGAGAGAGAGCTCGACGGCGTGGAGCTCGCCAGCGGCGAGGAAGAATCCGACCACCCCACAGCTCGGGATGGGTCTTGTTAGCTTCGTCTCGGTCCTCTCGTGGTGGCTCCATGCTCGGTTTCCGGCGTGGCTCACCGGAGAGAGAGATTTTCCGGCGGGAAAATTTGAAGAAACTTGGTGATTTGGGTTCTTGGATTCGGGCCGAGTTGAACTTCAAGAGGTACTGGGTTTTGTAGCTCTCTTCATTGTGATTCTAACCATATAAACATGGTGTTCTAATTCGATTTGAGTGTGGAGAATTTTGAGATTGAAATTTGTGGAACAATTCGGTTTTTCATGAAATTGACCATGTTAGAGTGAGAATTGGCCTTTGGTGCAGTTGACAAAGTTGCTCAGTGGGTGATTTTGAGTGGAATAGGGGTGGCTCCGCCGTGAATTCTTCCGGTCAACAGTGGCGCCGCCGTGGATGGCGGTCAACGGCGGCGGTCAACGGTCAAAGTTTGACTTTTTGGACTTTCGGCAAGTTGCATGTCATTTGACTCGAAATCGCGCTCCGATCGCAGTGGGGAGGTTCGTTTTTCGAGTTGAGCGTCCGAACGTAAAGCGAGGTATTGATGTGGTATATATGGATTTTCGACGATTCGTCGTATTCAAATTGTGTATTTCCGAGAATGGTGGTTTCTCGTGGTTTGATTCGAATTGTCGGATTATGACTTTGAATATTGGACGTTGTGATATTCAAGGGTTCGTGATCGTTGTTTTGGCGAGGGACCTTCCGTCGGATCACGAGTTAACGCTTTACGCGTTACGCCAGTCTGTGAGTGGACAGTTTATTTTCACGGAATTATTGCGAGTCCTTTATATACGTTTTATGAGCTTGAATATGCAGTATGATTATGGTTTTACGAATATGAGTTTTTGTACGAGATTATGTTTATATTGAGCATGTGTTATGTGATTATACCTATATGTTGTTATATGTCAACGTGTGGCCCCGTGTGATTTATACACATGCTCTGTACGTGTGAGGAGTTAGAGTCTCCCTCGTGTACGTATACGTGAGGCGTTAGAGTCTCCCTCGTGTACCCGGACGCGTGAGGAGTTAGAGTCTCCCTCGCGTACCATTTGTTGTTTATACTTTCGACTCGCATATGTTTTTATAACATATATATTACTTGGTGAAAGACATTTATTTTCGTCCACTCACTCTAACGCGTTTATTGTCTTTCACCTGGGCTTTTCGGTTTTCGTGCCCAGTTTGCAGTTCAGGCTCTGGTGTCGCACGTCGTGGTCGGAGGCATAGTGCTCGAGCTACTTTGTTTCATCCAGTAGGTTTATTGTTCTACCTACTGTGGTATGCGGATATGATTATGTATTAGATGTCGCTCTGAGCTTCCTATTGAATACGTTATACGGTTTTACACTGGATTTCAGTAAAGTATATATTATATGTATTGTTTACTTTACTGTTGATATATTGAGAAATCCGGATGGGATTGGTGCCCACGGTTTGTTTTTTTGTGGCATAGGATGAAGTGTATTTTCCGCATGCAGGTAATGGTAATTCTACGTTAGTAACGAAACTCTGCCCAAATTTTGAAAAGTTTTTGTTGGTTCGTGTTTTCGAAGGGGTTTGATTCCGATTTAGGAAGCTAAATCGGGGTTGGGTCCTTTCATCAACATATTCACAAACCGAACCTACTCCTTTGCTTTTACCTTATTTATCATCTACGAAACCCTTAATTTTAGTCGAGATACATACACATGCTTTCGTTGAATAAGAATGTCATGACGCATAACAACTTAAAACAATAGCTTCTTTGCCGAATCAATGAGGTATAATTTAGGACAATAAGTGACGCACCCTATCCTAAATCATACTCAAAGCATTAAGAACTTTAAAGCTAGCACATGCATCCAAACTAATAAAATCAAGGACACATGGAAGAATCGAAATAAGAGAAGAACATGGAGAATTTCTTTCATTACATAACCGAAAGTATTACAAAGATGAAGATGGAGTTTAGAGTACATGGTTACACTTTTTAGAGAGGTGACGCACCAATCTACTAGCGGTGGTTCTCAAGAACACGAATGACGCACTCTACGTTCTTGATCCGGAGGTGGCGGAGGACTTCTACTTCGGGAGGACTTCGGTTGTGTATGGAAGAGTAGTAAAGTGTATAGAGTTTTGGCTTGTGAAATTATGTGATCCTTTATCATGGCCGAACTCCCTTGGTATTTATAGGCAAGCATATGCCTTCATCTCTCTTCCACCTTGCCTCCCTTCATTTAATGCAAGCCTTAGTCACATGGCAAGTCACTCCCTTAGTCACCAAGTGTGATCATCACAAAGCAAGAGTCACCATGGCAACTCACCATTTGTGAACCCTAAGCAAGAGTCACCATGGCAAGTCACACACTTAGTCATCTTTTGTGATGATTACAAGCTTAGTCACTAAGCCTTGTCACAAAGCTTGACAAGCTTGACTTTTCAACTTCACCAAGTGGCCTCCTTGCCGAACTAGATGGGTTTGGGCTTGATAATGGGCCGAAACAAACTTTGAGAAATGGGCCCAGAAAATGCTTTTTGGGCTGGCCCATTTCCGGTGGTCTGAAATCGCAAAAATTGCAAAATCGCCGAAATTCCTCCGAATTGCGTCGTTATTAATCTCCACAGTGAATATCTTCAAAATAACAAATTAAATAAGAAAAACATAAAAACTAAGATAATAACATAGCTAAACGTAAAGGGAAATGCGTTAAGAAACGAGCATAAAATGCGTATATCAAAGCGCTTGTTCGAGAAGCATAGTAAATGGCGTAGGGCTTTTTGTCCTTCATTTGCCCTAAAACAGCTCCGACGGCGTAGTCGGAGGCATCACACATAAGTTCAAATTGTTGAGACCAATCCGGTGCACAAAGGATAGGAGCACTCGTGAGAAGCTCCTTCAACTTGTCAAATGCAGCTCGGCATTCATCATCAAACACAAATGGAGTTTCTTTTTGTAGAAGCTTGCACAAGGGACGAGAAATTTGGGAGAAGTCCTTGATAAATCTCCTGTAAAAACCTGCATGGCCAAGAAAAGAACGTATCTCTCTAACCGAAGTCGGAGAGGGTAAGTACCGCACAAGATATACCTTCTCTTTATCAACTTCTATTCCCCTTTTCAAAACTATGTGACCCAAAACTATCCCTTGAGTAACCATAAAATGGCATTTCTCCCAATTAAGCACTAGGTTCGTTTCAACGCATCTTTGGAGAATTAGTTCTAAGTTATCTAAACATGCATCAAAATTTTTCCCAAAGACACTAAAATCATCCATGAAAACTTCTATTATCTTCTCTATGTAGTCGGAAGAATTTGAAAGCATGCAACGTTGAAAAGTACCTGGTGCATTGCAAAGTCCAAACGGCATCCGTCGATATGCAAACGTTCCAAAGGGGCAAGTGAACGTTGTCTTCTCTTGATCTTCCTCGGCGATGCTGATTTGGTTGTAACCAGAATATCCCGCCAACCTCTCAAGCATTTGATCAATGAATGGCAAGGGGAAGTGGTCCTTGCGAGTGGTGGCATTGAGCTTCCTATAGTCGATACAAACTCTATGGCCGGTTACAGTTCTTTGTGGCACCAATTCGTTTTCCGCATTCTTCACCATGGTGATTCCGGACTTCTTAGGAACAACTTGCACGGATGAGACCCATCGGCTGTCCGAAATCGGATATATTACGCCACAATCCAAGAGCTTGATTACTTCCTTCTTCACAACTTCCATCATCGGTGGATGGAGTCTTCTTTGAGCTTCTCTCGAAGGTTTAGCCCCATCTTCGAGTAGAATTCGGTGCACGCAAGTGGCCGGATTGATGCCTTTGATGTCGGTAAGGGTCCATCCAATTGTTGTTTTATGACGTTTGAGCATGTTGATGAGTTTTCCCTCTTGTTCTTCCTCCAATGATGATGAAATGATAACCGGCAAAGTGTCATTCTCACCCAAGTAAGCATATTTCAAATGAGCCGGTAACACTTTGAGTTCTAACTCCGGTGCCTTAATCACGGATGGGACAAGCTTGTTTTCTCCATAGGCCAACGGAATAGGAGGTGGCCTATTTACAATCCGTGGAGCCTCATTGAGTGCCATAGCCATCTCAAGGATCCTAGGCTCCAAAATCTCGATAAGTGCATCAAAAAGGGCTTCATCCCCAAGTCGAGTCAGCCCCGCCCCTTCTTGTATGGCAATGTCTAGCACATCATCTCCAATGGTATCAAAGTATTGTTGAGCTGCCTCTTCCACCATATCCATCGAAAATATGGCATTTACACTTGCCGTGGGAACCTTCATGGCATCTAATATGTTGAATTCGATCTTTTCTCCATCAATCTCCATGGAAAACGTTCTCTCAAACACATCTATCTTCGTTCTTGCAGTCCTCATGAAAGGTCGTCCAAGAAGCAATGGCGTGGTGTTCAAAGGACTCTCCTCCATGTCAACAATGTAAAAATCCGCTGGGAAAATCAGGTTGTTGACTTGCACAAGAACATCTTCAACGTATCCCCTAGGATACTTATGTGAACGGTCGGCTAGTTGAATGATGACGTTGTCTTGTTTGAGCTCGCCTAAATCCATGGATGCATATAAGTAATAAGGCATTACGTTAATGGATGCACCAAGGTCTAGCATAACATCTTCAAATTTGTTGTCACCAATCACGCAAGGAACAGAAAAGCTCCCCGGGTCCTTCAATTTGGGGGGTAACCGACGCTGTAAAACCGCTGAAACGGTTGCATTCACCTTCACAACCTCCTTCGCTCTCGTTTGCCTCCTTTGGGTGTATAACTCTTTGAGAAATTTTGCATAGATAGGCACTTGCTTTATGCACTCGATCAAAGGCAGATTTACTTGCACCTTCCGAAAGATGTCCAAGATGTCTTCGTATTGATCATCTTTCTTAGATTTCGTTAACCTATGTGGGAATGGTGCACGAGCAAACGAAGCATTAGTATTAACCAAACTTGAAGGGATAGAGTTAATACCTTTGTTTGGGGCAGATTGTGATGATGAGGGTTGTGCCTTAGTGGCGTGAGGAGCCACATTCTTCTTCTTCTCGGCATCTTCAGTAGCCGGATCTTCTTCTAAGTCCTCCTCCTCAAAAATGGTGTGAGGAGGTGTCGTGCTTGTCTTTGGCAAAGGAGATGCCAAAGTTCTTCCACTCCTAGTAACAATTGCACTCACATTCCGATTTGGCGGTTGTGATTGAGGTGGAAGGTGGCCGGAATCTCTGAATTGGCCCATGAAGTCCACGAGTTGGCCCATTTGCTTTTTGATTTCGGTGATGTCTCAGCCATGTATATCCAACGTCTCCTTTTGCTTTGTTTGTCTGAAAGGACCCAACCCCGATTTAGCTTCCTAAATCGGAATCAAACCCCTTCGAAAACACGAACCAACAAAAACTTTTCGAAATTTGGGCAGAGTTTCGTTACTAGCGTGGAATTACCATTACCTGCACGCGGAAAATACACTTCATCCTATGCCACAAAAAGCAAACCGTGGGCACCAATCCCATCCGGATTTCTCAATATATCAACAGTAAAGTAAAGTAGTAAATATATATGCACTTTACTGAAATCCAGTGTAAAATCGTATAACGTATTCAATAGGAAGCTCAGAGCGACATCTAATACATAATCGTATACACATACCACAGTAGGTAGAACAATAAACCTACTGGATGAAACAAAGTAGCTCGAGCACTATGCCTCCGACCACGACGTGCGACACCAGAGCCTGAACTGCAAACTGGGCACGGAAACCGAAAAGCCCAGGGGAAAGACAATAAACACGTTAGAGTGAGTGGACGAAAATAAATGTCTTTCACCAAGTAATATATACATATAAAATGATATGCGAGTCAAATGCGTGAAAATCAAATGCTACGTGAGGAGACTCTGGCTACCACTCACGTACAGAGCATGCAACGTAAAACATATCGCGGAGACTCTCGTGGGCTTCCACGCGATAGCACAGTCTGAATCACGGGATCCCAGACCCACACGTGATTCTAGCCAGAAAGGCCTCGGGTCAGGATATCTGTCCCCCCCGGAGCGTACTCGGGGATCAGCCGAGAAGCCAATGTGTATCGATACCACAACATATACTGAGACTGTACTCTGTATAAACCAAATCACAAATCTTTTTCTATGCACATGCTTAAAACATAATATGTACGTATGTGTATATATTCGTATACGTATATTCGTATAAACATAATCGTAAAACACATGCTCGTAAAATCATGATCAATCCGCATGCTCAAGTTCATAAATCATAAATAAGGACTCGCAATCAATCCGTGAAAATAAAGTGTCCACTCACAGACTGGCGTAACGCGTATCGCGTTAACCCGTGATCCGGCGGAAAGTCCCTCGCCAAAACAACGATCACGAACCCCTGAATATTCACAATGTCCCATATTCAAAATCATAATCCGACAATACAAATCAAACCACGAGAAACCACCGTTCTCGGAAACAGATAATTCTAAGTCGATGAATCGTCGAAAATCCGTATATACCACTTCAATACCTCGCTTTACGTTCGGACGCTCAACTCGAAAAACGAACATCCCCACTGCGATCGGGGCGCAATTTCGAGTCAAATGACATGCGACTTGTCGAAAGTCAAAAAGTCAACTCTGACCGTTGACCGCCGCCGTTGACCGCCGTCCACGGCGGCGCCACTGTTGACCGGAGAGTTTCACGGCGGAGCAACCCCTATTCCATGCAAAACCACCCACTGAGCAACTTTGTCAACTACACCGAAGTCCAATTCTCACTCTAACATGGTCAATTTCATGTAAAACCGAATTGGTTCACAAATTTCAATCTCAAAATTCTCAATCCACAAATCGAATTAGAACACCATGTTTATATGGTTAGAATCACAATGAAGAGGGCTACAAAACCCAGTACCTCTTGAAGTTCATCTTGGCCGGAATAGTGGAACCCGAACTCACCTCAAAATCATGAACTTTGGCCGGAAAATCCTTCCTCCTCCGGCGTCCCACGCCGTGGGAGGAGGCCGGAAACAAGTCGAGGGCTCCATGGCGAGTCGAAGGACACTAGGGTCAAGGCGTAGGGTGGCCGAACGGTGAGCCACCGCCGTAGCCGACTCACCTCCGTCGCACCATCTCCTCCCACTCGGTCAAACCGAGTCAACCACCAAGTCAACACATTAATTCATTTCTTTGACTTTCCAAATCAGGTAAGCCCACTATTTATAGTTTCCCAAAATGGAAACCCCAATAATACATTTCGCGACAAACTTTAAACTCCCGTAACTTCCGCGTCGTAATTCCGATTCCGATAATTCTCGTGGCCACAAACTCGTCTCGACGTACTCTTCAATAATCACCCAAAGTCAAACACATCGACCAATCGAATAAAAAGTCAACCCTTCAAAGCAACACACATTAAATCGACTAAATAATCAACAACCGGCAAAATTCGCAACTAATTCCACGTAACTCCAAATCATGCTCCGGAAGTTCCCACAAACTCGAAATTAAATTCTGAACAACTTCCGTGAAGAAGCCGAAACCAAATTCCCGTCCGATAATTTAGTCGTTAAGTAGCCCACTATTTAAAATCTGAACTTCAAATATTCATAATTAATTCCTCGGTCGTCCAAATAACGATCCGGAACCGCCCACGAACTCGTAATCACATGTAGAACGACTCTCGAGAAGAGACCCAGCTCCAATTCTCGGCCAATAATTAAGTCGTTAACAAGCTCGGCGATTCCAAACAACCGTCGGATACCAGTGACTACGCGGTAACTCACGTACATAGCTGGTTATACTTCTGATTCTGGTCCGGATCGTCACATTGTCCCTCCAAGAGAACTTGTGTTGAAGCGGACAATTGAGTGAACATCTTGTCATAGTCCGGATTTGTAAATTGTTGGACCGGAGGAGATTGCTGCATAGGTTGCATCGTTGGAATGGGAGCTTGATGCATTGGCTGCCTTGGTTGGAAGGGAGCACGTTGGTAGCCTTGTTGATGTGTCGGAGGGTTTAAACATCCCTCATTGCTACTCCACTTAAAACCCGGATGATCTCGGTTGCCAAAATTGTTGTTGTTATAGTTGTTGTAACGTTGGCCTCCTTGATATCCTCCAATTGCATTAACTTGCTTTGCCTCAGTGTTTTGTTCCTTTATATTTGGACATTCATCATTGTAGTGCCCTTGCATATGGCAAACGCCACAAACAGGTCCGAGGCTTGCCTTGGCTCTTTTGGTCTCTAATTCAAGCACTTGTTCTAGCATAGATGCTAGTTTGTCAAACTTCTCGTCCTTAACTTGCATTGAGCTAGCTTCATTTACTTGTTTTCGTGGAGCCATCCCATATTGAGCATCATTATTGGCTCAGTTTTCCAACAAAGTTCGAGCTTCTATCTCATCTAAATCCATGAATGCTCTGGTTGCAACGGCATCAAGAAGCTCTCTATCAATCGGTTTTAAACCATCATAGAAGTAGTTCATGAGGTTTGTCTCGGAAAAACCATGGGAAGGGCAGGTGGCACATAAGACTTTAAATTGATCATAATACCGGTCAAATGACTCATCCGATGCTTGTGTAATTTCCGTAATCTTCTTCCTCAAAATAGTGTTAGTATCAAAAGAATATACAAGTAATGCAAGACACTAACCAAAAACGTTGAAAATTAAAAGAAAGCAATAAAAACACACAAAATCACACCAAAACAAATCACACGAAGAAAAACAAACCAAAAACACACGAAAGCTGTAAAACACTAATTTAAGACACTTCAAGAATTGTAAACGTGAATGCAAGGCTTTAGACACCCTAAAATGAATGCATAGATAAGTTAGGACTCAATTTACACGTTTTCTGCAAAATTAAGCATATATACAATGCAAAGACTTAGAAACACATATATACAAGTAAGGTAATGCAAGCATACCACGTTTCATTCAAATTCATGCTCAAAACACTTAAATCGTCATTCAAATGCATCAAACAAGAGTCTAAGTGAAAAATGACGTGAATGCATAAGAGAAAAACGTTAGAACCTGCAGAAAACACACAAAGTTACGTGCTAAATACATGATGCAAACGTGACCTTTCTTTTGGCCTCATGCCCCTAACTTCACTTAGGTTAGGGTGTGTGGTGATGAAATCCACACATCACAAAGCCGCCAGAAGGTTAATGCAATCTACAAATTCAAGTGGTTAATCCTTTACAAGTTTATGAGTATAAAAGTATAAGTATACACAAAACACACGAAATATGTATAGTAATATGCACAAGTATTTTGTTCATTGGGTTTTTCGTCTCTCTTCAAAAGAAATGTACAGATTTGATCTTTCGGTCGTTCATTGGACGTGCGACCCGCGCGATAAAGTATAAACTCTCAATTAATCGGCCTAGGTTCAATCGAAAAACATGGCCAGTTAGGGATAGAGATAACGCGAGAGGTAGGACTAATTTCGACAATGCACCCCGAGGCTTACCGATCATGGAAAGTAGATTTATTTCTTATCTTCTTTGGGCAACTTTTAATGAGCTTGGCCAGTTAGCAAGAGAGACCACGAGAGGTAGGACCGATTTGAGATCTCGGATCCAGAACCCGTCATAGAAACCGTCACCTTCTAGACACCAAGTCACAAAAGATTTCTTACTCAAAGATAAGTGTTCATCCATTCACCGGATCATTGGTATATACTCCATTGATGCGAGTCTTTCTTAGATCCAAACCTGTCACCAGTCATAACCCGGTCTAGACACCATGTCCGACATTCAGCCAATCTTTCGAGAATTTACATTCCCTCAAGTCCTTCGCAAACTCCGCCCTCAACCTCATGTCCATAACTTCACTTAGGTTATGGTGTGTGGTGATGAAATCCACACATCATGAGGGGTTAAGGAGATAAGCACGGAAAAGAGGTGCCATCTATTCCAATGAGTGCGACCTAATGAACCAAACTGATCTACTCTTTCAATTTGAGACACCTTTAACGTGATAATTATCTACATGGCTGCAAAAACAGATTTGTTAGTATGAACAAGTATTGGTTACGTATAGAATTATAAAAAAAAAATAATAAAAACAATTTCGAAGTTATTTACATGCTTTTGTAATATTCACACAATTTCACACATATACAAACGAAATCACACACTTACTTTACAATCCCCGGCAACGGCGCCAAAATTGACTCGCATCTTTTCAAGCATTTAATTAAACACTCAATTGAACACAAACACAATTAAAACCCTTTTTTTGTTGATGTAGCATTGGTAAATAGGGTATCGTTCTTAACCGGGGATTGAGGGTGCATGCATGACTACGCTATGATTAAAGGGGGGTTTATAAGTTGGTTGTTTATAATCTACGAAAATAAAGACAGAAAATGGTTAGTAAACACATAGAGAAATCCTAGGTTCTATCATGCTTCACTCATAGACAAGTAGAAAACAAACAAGAACAAAGAACCCTAAACATGCTTACTAGGCCGAAAATAAAAGCTATCCTACATATGTACATGATCAACTCGTCATACTTACCTCATTCCTTTATAACCTAATCATATTATATGCAACCTAAGTTTTATCTAGGCCTTTACTACGTGGTTCGCATGCATCTTTCATAATTAAGTGACTAAACCAAGATTGCTCGCATTTAGACACATCATTAACCTAAACCAAGATTGCTCGCATTTAGATTAAAGCATTAAGTGAAGAAGACACATTATATAACCTAAACCAAGATTGCTCGCATTTAGATTAGCACAAAGAAAGAACTTAGACTCGAAATAGATGACATAAAATAGAATTAGAATTATATTACAAAAACACGTCTTTACACTCTACACAAAACTGAAATTCATTACAAGGAGAAAGTAGAGGGATCGAAATACACTCTTTGTGTCGTGATTGCAGTCGCAAAGCATGTACAAGATCCTTCTATGGATGGCTAGATGAACCCTCGGATTGCCTAAGGTTGCTCTAGGTGGAGGCCGAGTGTTTATGGTGTGGAGGGTGGCGTTCCTTGAAGAAATCTCGAGTATTTGTGGAGAGGAAGTGTTTAAGGCAGAGACTTGGCTTGTATGATGAGTTATCTAGAATGAGGACTAGCTCTTGTATTTATAGGTGAAGAATTTCAACTTTCCTCTCCAAACTAGGTTTTCCTAGTGTACTCGGGTAGAATTGACAGCTTGCGACAACCTGTCTTGAAACGTCTTTTCCGGGAGTTCTAGAGCTCAGAAAATTATGATTTTGGATTCGTTGGAAAGATCAGCTCGAGAACTTGAAGAAGACATATATGATCACTATATTTGGAGTCGAATTGCAGATTCTGTGATACGTTGAAATTGATGAGCTGGCAGGCATATCTTCCTCTTCCTACTAGGAGTAGGGAAATCTTGATCTTTCCATATCTTGTATTTCTTGAGCTCCAAGTCATTTTGGCCAAACCTACCATATATTGTAGGATATTTTGATCTTTAAATAAGGCACTTTTGAGATATATTTAATACTTTTGATCCTCCATCTATTCGGTAATATCTCCTTGCTTGATTTTGCGCAAAATGCTTGCTGATTTTCGATCCACCATTTGAAATGTCTTCATTTTGCCTTGCGTCATTTTAGTAACTTGAGAAGACCATTTCGGATCCATATTTTGCTACGTCATTCCTAGTTGATTTAGGACACTTCTCCACTTAGCTCATTTTATGCTCCAAATCACCTCCTTTATTGTACTCCTTTATTCAAAACCTAAAAACAACAAAGTAAGTAGAAATGATAGTACTAAGGTCAAAACAAAGCTAAATGTAAAGAGAAAGACGTTAAGAATCAAGCATAAAATGCGTAGATCAAATTCTCCCACACTTAGACTTTGCTAGTCCCTAGCAAAAACTAAATAAAAGAAAGACTAAAAATATAAAACCAACGTTAGAGCTAGCCTCCACGTTGGGAATTGTTTAAGAAAATAAAAGACTCAGATTTTGAAAACACTTCTAAGCCCTTAGCACAATTTGTCTCAGAAATTTTCTTAAGTATATGGCGATGGAGTCACAAGATTTCATAGTGAAAAGTTCAAAAATTTTCGAGAGATAAGAGAAATATGATCATGTCATGAACATGTAGGACTTGGAGTAAACAATGGAGTAAACACTTCTAACAATGGGATGATATAGTGAGATTTTGATATACGCATTTTATGCTCGATTCTTAACGCATTTCCCTTTACGTTTAGCTATGTTATAATCTTAGTTTTTATGTTTTTCTTATTTAGTTTGTTATTTTGAGGTTATTTACGGTGGAGATGAATAACGGCGCAATTCGGAGGAATTTCGGCGATTTTGCGATTTTTGCGATTTTGGACCACCGGGAATGGGCCGGCCCAAAAAGCATTTTTTTGGGCCCATTTCTCAAAGTTTGTTTCGGCCCAAAAACCAGCCCAAGCCCATTAATTTTGGCATGGAAGCAACTTGGGGAAGAGGAAAAGTCAAAGTTGTCAAGCTTTGTGACTAGGCTTGGTGACTTTTGCTTTGTGATCATCACAAAAGGTGACAAGGCTTGGTGACTCTTGCTTTTGATCATCACAATGGTGATTAAAGGTGTGACAAGGCTTGATGACTCTTGTTTGTGATGATCACAAGTGATGACTAGGGGAGTGACCTGCCTTGGTGATTATTACTAGCATTTAATGAAAGAGGCAAGGTGGAAGAGAGAGTGAGCAATTCCTTTGCCTATATATAAGAGGGAGGCCAGCCATAAAACAGATCATCTCCCATTTTACAAGCCAAACCTCTACACAAATACCTCTCCTCCATAAACACTTCAAGGATCCTCTCCAAGCCGAAGCATTCCAGCCTCCGAAGCCATCGGATCATTCACAATACGCTAAGTCCCTTGTGAATGAGAACCACCTTCAAGAAGTCATCAAGCATTCAAGACAAAAAGTGTAACCATGATCTTCAATCTCTTGTCTTTTGCTTTGTATTGGATCACTTTGATGTATTTAATGAAGAACAAGTTTGGATTTCAGTTATATGTTCTTAAGCCTTTTCGTAAATTGCATGTGTTTATGATTTCAAGCATTTTATGCATGTTTGATACAATCTTAAAGCTTCGAAAGCATGTGTTAGATAATACGCTAAGTCCCTCTCTTTCGCATGTTTCGATGATCGTACTTTGTTTAGGGTGTTTAGACGCTAAGTTGCATTCCTACTCAAATATCAAGCATGTATATTTAGTTGGAAGTTATAAATTTCGCAGCTTACTTAGAGTATTTAGGCATGAAAAAGAGTAAGGTTAATAAGATGAGATGATCACTTGTAATTAGTAGTGTAACTTCTTATTTTTAGTAAGCATAATTAGACTTTAAGGGTTCTTGATTGTTAAACTTGTCTATGAGTAAAACATGTTAGAAGTCTAGGAGTTCTTGTTGTGTTTGCATGTTTTTGTACTTTAATTTCGTAGATTAATTAACCAATTTCCAATCCCCCCCCCCCAAACCTTTAGATTTCTGCTTTAACGAAACCATGCATGCGCCCTTTAATTCCCCGGATAGAACGATCCCTACTCGCCAATATTATAAGGACAAAATAAGGGTTTTAAATTGCACTATGTGCGGACAATATTTTTAGTGTCTACTTTGTGTTAACATTAAATGCATGTTTTGCGCGTATCAGATTTCGTAGACCAAAACGACTTTCGCAGCACATAGAGTTTGATCAACCTGTATTTGATCGAAATATATGTGGGGAACCATTTTGGTGCATTTATGAAAGGACCCAACCCCGAGTTAGCTTCCTAAATCGGAATCAAACCCCTTCGAAAACACGATCCAACAAAAAAACTTTTCGAAATTTGGGCAGAGTTTCGTTACTAGCGTGGAATTACCTTAACCTGCACGCTGAAAATACACTTCATCCTATGCCACAAAAAGCAAACCGTGGGCACCAATCCCATCCGGATTTCTCAATATCTCAACAGTAAAGTAAACAATACATAATATAGTACTTTACTGAAATTCGGGTTAAAAATCGTATAACATATACCATAGAAAGCTCAGAGCGACATCTAATACAAAACCATATACGCATACCACAGTAGGTAGAACAATAAACCTACTGGATGAAACAAAGTAGCTCGAGCACTATGCCTCCGACCATGTCGTGCGACACCAGAGTCCGAACTGCAAACTGGGCACGGAAACCGAAAAGCCCAGGGGAAAGGCAAATAAAACGTTAGAGTGAGTGGACGAAAATAAATATATGCCTTTCACCAGTTTATAAACATACTCAATATAAAACAGTGCGAGTTCGGAAAAAACACAACAACACAACACATATATATATGGAGGTTGTCGGGCGAATCTCTCAAGCCCGACGTCAGGTGAATCGCTCAAACCTGACGGTGAAAGGCCAGGGGAATCTCTCAACCCCGGCGGCACTCAGGGGAATCTCTCAACCCTGCTTCAGAGGAATCTCTCAACTCTGGTAGCATCGATGCAATAAATGCCAATCACCAATAACACATAACAACACCTCCGAAAATAACATATATCTCAATCATCGTATAATTTAAATACGGAAATCATAAAATCCACGAACTCGCAAATCAACAGTGAAAATAGAAACTTGTCCACTCACAGTCTGGCGTAACGCGTATCGCGTTAACCCGTGATCCGGCGGAAAGTCCCTCGCCAAACAAACTATCACGAATACCTGAATAATCACAACATCCAATTCTCACAAACATAATTCAACAGTTCAAAACAAATCAAGAGAAACCACCGTTCTCGGAAACACGTAATCCAAAGTCGACAAATCGTCGAAAATCCGCATATGTACACCTCAATACCTCGCTATACATTCGGATGCTCAAATCGAGAAACGAACCTCCCCACTGCGATCGGGGCGTGATTTCGAGTCAAATGACATGCAACTCGTCGAAAACTCCGAAAAAGTCAAAGTTGACCGCCGTTGACCGTTGACCGCCGTGTTGACCGCCGCCCACGGCGGCGCCACCACCAAACGGAGAATTTTCCGGCGGAGAAACCCCTATTCCATGCAAAACCACCCACTGAGCAACTTTGTCAACTACAACAAAGGCCAATTCTCACTCTAACTCATCCAATTTCAAGAAAAACCGAATTGTTCCCAAAATTTCAAATCCAAAATTCTCCAAACACAAATCGAATTAGAACACCATACCTATATGGTTAGAATCATGGAGAAGAGGGCTACAAAACCCAGTGCTTGTTTAAGCTCAACTCAACCCGAATCGAAAACCACCATTAACCCAAAATTTCACAAACTTTGGTTCACTATTTCTCTCTCCACCGTGAGACTCACCGGAAAAGGAGGTCGGATTTAGGATGGGGAAGGCTAGGCGAGTTGAACGGTATGTGGTTTAGGCCGTGGGGTGGCCGGAAAAACAACGTCGCCGGCGAGCACCGTGGCTTCCCGTCGGCCTCCTCCACCTCCCACCGAGTTGACCCAGTCAACTCGGTCAAGACAATTTATGAGGATGTTGACTTTCCCTTAATAGCAAGTTACTATTTATATCATTCCCAAAAAGGAAACTTGTAATTATCCATTTCGACGAATTTTAAACACGCGTAACTTTCGCGTCGTGACTCCAATTCCGATAATTCTTGCGGTCACAAACTCGTCTCGACATAATCTTTCAATATCACCCGAAGTCAAACACATTGGCCAAATGGATAAAAAGTCAACCCTTCGAACCAACACACATTAAATCAACCAAACAAACAACAATTGGCAAAATTCGCAACTAATCCCTCGTAACTCCAAATTATGCTCCGGAAGTTCCCACGAACTCGAAATTAAATTCTAAACAACTTCCGTGAAGAAGCCGAGACCAAATTCTCGTCCGGTAATTTAGTCGCGAACAAACCCGCCATTTAAATCCGAACTTCAAATATTCATAACTAATTCCTCGGTCGTCCAAATAACAATCCGGAACCGCCTACAAACTCATAATCACATATAGAACGACTCTCGAGAAGAGACCCAGCTCCAATTCTCGGCCAATAATTAAGTCGTTAATAAGCTCGGCGATTAAAACAACTGTCGCAACTCTGCGACTACGCCGTAGCTCACAAATATAGCTGATCATACGACTGATTCTGGTCCGGGTCGTCACAATTTAATAGCCCTTAAATCTCAATACTCTCCCAAAACACTCAAAACAGTCTAAATAGATAGATCGAGATGATATAGTGATGCATGTTTGGGAATGATTTTAGTGTATTTGGGAATGATTTTGATGCATGTTTAAACAATTTAGAAACTATTTTACAAAGATGCGTTGAAACCAACTTGGTGCTTAATTGGGAGAAGTGCCATTTCATGGTTACACAAGGGATCGTGTTAGGTCATATTATTTCTGAAAAAGGATTAGAAGTTGATAAATCCAAAGTAGATCTTGTGCGTCACTTACCCTCTCCAACTTCGGTTAGAGAGATACGTTCTTTTCTTGGACACGCAGGATTTTATCGAAGGTTTATCAAAGATTTTTCCCACTTCTCTCGCCCGTTGTGTAAATTGCTGCAAAAGGAGACTCCGTTCGTATTTGACGAGGAATGCAACGCTGCCTTCAACAAGTTGAAGGAACTTCTCACGAGCGCTTCTGTTTTGAGCAGCCCTGATTGGTCTCTACCATTTGAACTCATGTGCGACGCCTCGGATTATGCCGTAGGAGCTGTTTTGGGTCAGCGGAAGGACAAGAAGCCTTATGTAATTTATTACGCCTCTCGGACGCTTGATGAAGCTCAAAGAAATTATACCACCACCGAGAAGGAGTTTCTTGCAGTAGTTTTTGCTTTAGATAAATTTCGGTCTTATTTACTGCAAACTAAAGTAACTGTGTATACTGATCATGCAGCTTTGAAGTACCTAATGCTGAAAAAGGACGCAAAACCAAGGCTTATTAGATGGATACTTCTACTCCAAGAATTCAACATCGAAATCAAGGATAAGAAGGGAGTAGAAAATGTTGTCGCTGACCACCTATCACGCTTGATAGGTGAGAATGAGACTGTTGAAATTGAGGAAACTTTTCCGGATGAAAAACTCTTCGGAATTGAGGTAACTGTTTCGGAAACTCCATGGTATGCAGATATCGTTAATTACTTAGTTACCGGTGAGTTACCATCTACCATGCATAAATTTCAGCGTGACAAACTTAAACATAATGCTAGAACTTTTATCTGGGATGAGCCTTATTTATGGAAACAATGCTCCGATTTAGTGATTAGGAGATGTATCCCAGATAGTGAATTTAAGCCTATTCTAGACTTTTGTCACAATGAAGCATGTGGGGGACATTTTGGTTCGAGGAGGACAGCCCTTAAGATTTTAGATTGCGGTTTCTTTTGGCCTAGTTTATTTCGCGATGCTCATGCATTTTGTGCTGCATGTGATAAGTGGCAGAGATTCGGTAATTTAGGACCTAGAGATCAGATGCCACAACACTACATATTTAATGTCGAGATTTTTGATGTGTGGGGTATTGATTTTATGGGACCATTTCCTCCCTCCAATGGTTATACGTATATTTTACTCGCAGTAGATTATGTTTCAAAATGGGTGGAGGCAAAGGCCACCCGTACTAATGATTCGCGAGTTGTTGCAGATTTCCTACGAACTAACATTTTTAGTAGATTTGGAATGCCACGAGTTCTAATTAGTGATGGAGGAAGTCATTTTTGCAACCGCACGGTGGAAGCATTGATGAGGAAGTATGGCGTAAAATACAAGGTTTCCACACCATACCACCCTCAAACAAATGGAATGGCTGAAGTTTCCAACCGTGAGATAAAGAAGATTTTGGAACGAACCGTCCGCCCAAACCGGAAAGATTGGAGTCAGTGCTTAGATGATGCATTGTGGGCTTACAGGACTGCCTACAAGACCCCCATTGGTATGTCACCTTTCCGATTAATTTATGGGAAGACGTGCCATCTTCCGGTTGAATTGGAGCACAAGGCATGGTGGGCCGTGAAGAAATTCAACATCGATCGAGATGCAGCAGGTTTGCATCAGAAGCTACAACTTTGTGAACTAGAAGAAATCAGAAATGATGCTTTCGACAATGCATGGATTTACAAAGAGAAGACGAAAAAGATCCATGATCAGATGATTCGCGGGAAGAGTTTTGAAGTTGGGCAGAAAGTATTACTTTTCAATTCAAGACTTAAGCTCTTTCCGGGAAAGCTTCGCTCTCGATGGATGGGGCCATTCATAGTTTCTCAAGTTCTGCCTCATGGAGCAGTTCTCATTCGATCTATCGACAAAGGCAGTGAGTTCAAAGTAAATGGTCATCGCTTGAAGCCCTATTTTGAGGCATTTGCGGAGCACACCGTGGAGGAGATGCAACTCCAAGAACCGGCCATTTCAAAAACAAAATGATGCATCACGTCCAAAGCTAACGACGTAAAACAAGCGCTCATTGGGAGGCAACCCAATAGGGAGACAACAGATTTGTTTTCTTCTCCCCTTTTAATTAATTTAATGGCTTTTTGCGTATTAGAATTAAAATTTTCGTAGATCCTATACTCCATTTTTAATTCTATACTTCTACTTTAGTACATTGAGGGCAATGTAGAGTTTAAGTGTGGGGGAAGGGTTTACAATTTAATTGTGTCTAAATTAGTGTTTTTCAGAGTCTTTAGGACGCCCTTAACTAGTCGATGATGAAATTAGATCAATACGAACACATATGGCGTATGAATCACATGCATCGAATTCTTGTGCTAATTGAGATATTCTATATGTTTTTAACATGTAGTAGATATGAATGGCCATCGCTTGAAGCCCTATTTTGAGGCATTTGCGGAGCACACCGTGGAGGAGATGCAACTCCAAGAACCGGCCATCTCGAAAGCAAAATGATGCATCACGTCTAAGCTATAGACGTAAAATGAGCGCTCATTGGGAGGCAACCCAATGGAGAAGACGACAACAGATTTGTTTTCTTCTCCTCCTTTTAATTAATTTAATGGCTTTTGCATTTTAAATCAGAATTTTCGTAGATCCTATACTCCATGTTTAAATTCTATACTTTTACTTTAGTACATTGAGGGCAATGTAGAGTTTAAGTGTGGGGGAAGGGTTTACAATTTAATTGTGTCTAAATTAGTGTTTTTCAGAGTCTTTAGGACGCCCTTAACTAGTCGATGATGAAATTAGATCAATACGAACACATATGGCGTATGAATCACATGCATCGAATTCTTGTGCTAATTGAGATATTCTATATGTTTTTAACATGTAGTAGATATGAATGGCCATCGCTTGAAGCCCTATTTTGAGGCAATTGCGGAACATAACGTGGAGGAGATGCAACTCCAAGAACCGGCCATCTCGAAAGCAAAATGATGCATCACGTCTAAGCTATAGACGTAAAATGAGCGCTCATTGGGAGGCAACCCAATGGAGAAGACGACAACAGATTTGTTTTCTTCTCCTCCTTTTAATTAATTTAATGGCTTTTGCATTTTAAATCAGAATTTTCGTAGATCCTATACTCCATGTTTAAATTCTATACTTTTACTTTAGTACATTGAGGGCAATGTAGAGTTTAAGTGTGGGGGAAGGGTTTACAATTTAATTGTGTCTAAATTAGTGTTTTTCATAGTCTTTAGGATGCCCTTAACTAGTTAATGATGAAATTGGACCAATACGAACACATATGGCGTATGAATCACATGCATCGAATTCTTGTGCTAATTGAGATATTCTATATGTTTTTAACATGTAGTAGATATGAATTGCAAAACATGGTACAGAAATCGCATGCTTGAATAAGTTTTTAATCATATGAACCCTATGTGAGCTTTTGAGCTATCTGTTCTTTATTTGATTGAATATACATCCATTTCGTAGCTACTAGCTTATATATGCCTCATTTGCTTGCTTGCCATAGATTTTAATGAACTAGAGAATGCTAGAACTTACTCATGTCAATTTGCAAAGCTTTTAAGTTGATACATACTTTGATTTTGGAAATGATTAAAGGCATTTAGGATTTTCCACCACTTCGCCAAATATCCATGTATCCCATTTGTACGCATGAGTTGCGACACCCCTAGATAAACCAATTGAGCCCACGTTAAGCTTTTCTTTCATCACCATATTTACCTAAACGCTTACCCTAGTATAGAATATCCTTACCTTTGTTCCGGAAACTTGGTGAGAATTTTTCGAAACTAGCACATAATATGATGGTTTGGTAAGAAAGATTGAAAGAGTTAATGTGAGTAAGGGGAAAGACTTGTCCAAATAACTAAAAAAGTATTAGATTGCTGAAAGGACCCAACCCCGATTTAGCTTCCTAAATCGGAATCAAACCCCTTCGAAAACACGAACCAACAAAAACTTTTCGAAATTTGGGCAGAGTTTCGTTACTAGCGTGGAATTACCATTACCTGCACGCGTAAAATACACTCCATCCTATGCCACAAAAAGCAAACCGTGGGCACCAACCCCAACCGGATTTCTCAATATATCAACAATAACGTAAAGTAGAAAATATATATACACTTTACTGAAATCCAGTGTAAAATCGTATAACATATTCAATAGGAAGCTCAGAGCGACATCTAATACATAATCGTATACTCATACCACAGTAGGTAGAACAATAAACCTACTGGATGAAACAAAGTAGCTCGAGCACTATGCCTCCGACCACGACGTGCGACACCAGAGCCTGAACTGCAAACTGGGCACGGAAACCGAAAAGCCCAGGTGAAAGACAATAAACACGTTAGAGTGAGTGGACGAAAATAAATGTCTTTCACCAGTTTATATATATGTTTAAAACATCATATGCGAGTCCAGGTAAATAAAATAATAAGTACACGAGGTAAAACTCATACTCCTCCAGTGTACTGAGCATGCAAGTAAAATCTCACGGGGTCACTCATGGACTCCTCCGTGCTAGTACAGTCTGAACCACGGAGTCTCTCTGACTTCCACGTGATTCTAAGCCAGAAATGGCCTCGGTTCCGGGGAATACGCCCCTCACCGGTCTGGTTGGGGAATCGCCCCTCCAGGCGGCCCTCCGTCGGGGATCAGCCGACGAGGCAAGGTGTATCGATACAACAACAACATAACCAAGACTGTACTCTGTGTAAACCAAATCATAAACATTTCGATGCAAATGCATGAAACAGCATATTTATGTATGTATACTCGTATACGTATATCCGTAAAAATATAATCGTATAATCGTAAAACACATGCTCATTTAATCCGAAAACTCATACGCATGCTCAAGTTCATAAATCATAGAAAAGACTCGCAATCGTTTCCGTGAAAATAAAATGTCCACTCACAGACTGGCGTAACGCGTATCGCGTTAACCCGTGATCCGGCGGAAAGTCCCTCGCCAAACAAATGATCTCGAACCCCTGAATATTCACAATGTCCAATATTCAAAATCATAATCCGACAATACAAATCAAATCACGAGAAACCACCGTTCTCGGAAATACACAATTCGAATACGACGAATCGTCGAAAATCCATATATACCACCTCAAATACCTCGCTTTACGTTCGGACGCTCAACTCGAAAAACGAACCTCCCCACTGCGATCGGGGCGCGATTTCGAGTCAAATGACATGCGACTTGCCGAAAGTCAAAAAGTCAACCCGTTGACCGTTGACCGCCGTTGACCGCCGTCTACGGCGGCGCCGCCGCCGGCCGAAGAATTTTCCGGCGGAGCCACCCTTGTCCCACTCCAAATCGCCCACTGAGCAACTTTGTCAACTGCACCGAAGTCCAATTCTCACTCTAACATGGTCAATTTCATGAAAAACCGAATGAACACACAAATTTCAATCCCAAAATTCTCCTTCCACAAATCGAATTGGAACACGAAACTTACAGGGAAGCATCATGGTGATGAGGGCTACAAAGCCCACCCCAAAGTTCAGCTCGAATCGGCCCGAAACCAAGAACCCGAATCACAAAGTTTTCCCTCCATTTTTGGCCGGATTTCCTTCCATTTCCGGCGAGTCTCGCCTTGAACGGTGGCCGGGGAAAGGACAAGGAAGCTGAGGCGCTTCGAACGGGACCAACCCCGTCCCACGGGATGGCCGGAATCAAACGCCGCCGTGGAGTCACCGTCAAGCACGTCGGCCTCCTTCTCTCACCACCGAGTTGACCGAGTCAACTCGGTCAACAACCGAATAGGAAATGTTTGACTTGTCCCAAAATGGCAACCTGCTATTTATAGCCTTTCCCGATTAGGAAACTTCATGTTTATCCATTTCGACAAACTTCAAACACGCGTAACTCTCTCGTCGTAATTCCGATTCCGAAAATTCTCGCGGCCACAAACTCGACTCAACATGATCTTCAATAATCACCCAAAGTCAAACACATCGGCCAAACGGATAAAAAGTCAACCCTTTAAAGCAACACACATTAAATCGACTAAATAACCAACAAACGGAAATATTCGCAACTAATTCCTCGTAACTCCAAATTATGCTCCGGAAGTTCCCACAAACTCGAAATTAAATTCCGAACAACTTCCGTGAAGAAACCGAAACCAAATCCCCGTCCGATAATTTAGTCGATAAGTGGCCCACCATTTAAATCTAGACTTCAAATATTCATAACTAATTCTTCGGTCGTCCAAATAACGATCCGGAACCGCTCACGAACTCGAAATCACATGAACAACGACTCTCGAGAAGAGACCCAGCTCCAATTCTCGGCCAATAATTAAGTCGTTAATAAACTCGACGATTCCAATAACCGTCGGACAACTGCGACTATGCCGTAACTCATCGATCAAGCTGAACATACTGCTAAATCTGGTCCGGGTCGTCACAAATCCACCCCCCTTAGAAAAATTTCGACCTCGAAATTTCCAAGTCTGCCAACTCAAAGGTAGGAGCACTGCCTCTGTATACTGCTCAACTGCCCAGTGGCTACATCAACTGAATAACTCTAGCAACTGACTCCACAATAAGAGATAGCTCTGTGCTGAAATCTCTGTACCTACAAATCACAAATCTGAACTGGCTCCACATAAGCGCCAAGTGTTCCTACATAAGGAACAAACAGGGTACACAACACATAGCAAACCTGAAACATAGTTCCGCCACGCGGAACACAACACACAAAGCCAACACTATAGGAGATGCCGAACCATACGGCATAACACAAACTCGCCTATGGCCACATATGGATCAAAATATCAAGGCAAATCACAACTCAGTTCACACATCAATATATCTCACATATTCATATCAACATAGCTCGAACATCGAACTCGAGCAATAACCAATCCATTTACGCTAATCTGACAGTCTGTGGCAACACACTCCACAAAATCGGAAACAAACATCAACTCAAATTCAAACCAAACTCACTCCAACATATGAAGTACAACATCGTTCCTCAAAACGACATCAAACAATATCAAAATCACAGTGGACAACAACCTGGTATTGCAAGCAACCTCGAACAGCTGAAACTGCTGGTCCCGAATCCTCCGGAACTGCAATACCAAGGTTCACAACATGCCCTCCAAGGCTTGAATAGTCCTCAAAGATCGCTCGCCAATTTGAGGATAAGAACCGGTACTAACTCGTAGTCTGGTCCTCAATGCTCGCTGCAAAGCCCGCCAACACACTGTTGTAGCTGATTACCTCGATCAGCGAACTGGGACACAGGCACACCACGTGCATGGCCAACCTCTGTTAAACACAGCTATGCAAGTCTACCACTGAAATCATTTCTGAAAGTACAAGTAAACATACCAAGTTTATCAAACTGTCCACAAAGACCTAACAACCGGTATCACAACCCAAACTGCGTATAAACACACACGAGATCACAACAGTAACCGCCACGCCTAACCGGAAATCTCAAATGGTTAACACATCTCGGCAAGTCTCTGCCTCCTAGCCACCGCCAGTCGACGAATGTGGCATCAGCACACACAAGCTGCGCTCGCACAAGCTGCTATATCGTTCTTCATGTTGCGTCACCAGTAGTAAACTCGAAGTATCTGATACATCTCCGTACTACTAGCGCCAAACACGCGTAAAATCATGAGCCTCAGCATCATCACACACTCACTCAGCTTCCGTAGCGCACAACTCGGCTAACACGGAAAACTCGAGCCACACACACACATATAATACTGAAATTCCCGATTTCCGACTGAATGCATCAGCAACATCATCCCAGACGGATGGTCAAAGTACAATCGCTAACCTTTCTCGAACAAGCCCAAAGGTGCAGCCATAGTCGTGAGTTGACCTCAACCATCAACACTGCCTCAAGCCCAAATCTGGCCGAAAATGCAAGTGGATGAAACTCAAGTGATCAGTGCACATCCTACACTGCGCTGCACGTCATAGCTGTAGTGTCTCGAACTCTCTGATGCTAACACAAGAACAGCTACACCCACATCGTAAATAGGATACGTAGCTACATAAAGTTTACACCGCCTGGAAACAAGAGTCATCGCTCTGCTACACAGCAACAAAAACATAACCACATCCAATCCTCGATGCATCGCCATAACCCACGAACTCATCGCGATCGTCAGGTAAGGTCAAAACCGAAACAACGGTCAACCATCCTGCAGGAGGAAGTAACTCTCCTCGCGTGCATCGAACCACTCGAACTTGACACCTTCTTCGTCAATCCGAAAGGTAGAGGGGCAATCTAGGAAAATCCTGCACAAAGCCGTCGGTAGAAGCCTGTCAAACTCAAGAGACCCCAAATCTCTGGTACAATAGTAGGGCAAACTCCCAAATCAACACGGCTTCGAACTGGTCAGGATCCACGCCAACTCCCTCGGAAAGTATCACACAGTTCAAAATCGTTACGCTAATCGGCCAAAACTCATACTGGCTGAACTTCACAAACACAAGATCGTCTATCTAAGACCGCAAAACCGCTTACAACTGCTTCAGGTACTGGTCCACACTCCGGGAGTACATCAAAATGTTGCTGACGAACATGGCCGCAACTCGTCCAGAATCGTCTGAACACCTGATTCATCAAGTCCACACAATCTACAGGGGCATTGGTCAACCAAACAGTGTGACCAAAAACTCCTGATGCCCGCACCGAGATCCGAAAACTGTCCAAACCACAACTGACACATCAATCCTCAACTGATGGTATCCGGATCCGAAATCAATCTTCAACAAGACCGAAGCTCTCGCGAGCTGATCAACCAATCGTCAATCCGAAACGGAAAATACTTGCACTCCCCTGAAGCAAATCAAGCTTCCGGTAGTCAATGTATCACCTCATCAAATCATCCAACATCTGTATAAACAGTGCAAGAGCACACCACGCAAATACGCGGGGTCGCACATAGTCTCCTGAAACCTCCTCCAGCAACTCCTGGAGTCGAGACTGTAGCTCCATCAGCTCCGCTGGCTCCGAACGACAAGACGTCGGTAAAATGAGTCCAGCGCCTGGTACAAGCTCAATGGTGTAGTCAGTCTCTCGAACTGGAGGAACACCTGATAACTCCTCCAGAACACATCTGGAACTCGGGAACCACCTCAATGACGCCAATGTCAGGTACAGCAACCGTAGTATCCACAACATGAGCTAATCAAACAACACCACCCGTCTCCATCATCCGCTCGACCATCACCGCGAAACAGTATCTCGGGGAAATCTGGTCGTCGAAACACAACCCCCTTCTCGAAGCACTCGAACACAACCAAATGCATCGTCATTAAGTCCGTACTCACAACATACCAAAACCACGATGTCCAGCTACAACAATTCCACGGCTAACCCATAACCTCAACAAGGATCTCGCGACCTCCGGATGGATACAACACTCTCCAAGACCTCGGAAGTGGAGATGCAGGTACAATCGCCATGGACATCAAGCAATAGTAACCTTGGAGAAAAGTCTGTCCTCAAACAAGGTCATGGCACAAACTCCAACATGCCCAACTGGCCACACACATCAACTGTGACTTCTGACTAACTCGTCAACAGGGTGCATTAGTCAGACCGCAGGAACAACCTGAGGATCTCCTCGTAAACTCTGAGCTGCCGAACCGCTACAACAGCTGACCAAGGGCGCTCCCTCGTAACGTGATCCTCCTGGCCACCACAATGGCAACAGAGAGTGCTCCACAAAAACATGTCACCGCAACACCTGCTGCGTGAAAGGATCACCAACGATCACCCAAATTCATGCCACAGGAGCAAGTCCGCTACACTGTGATCTTCGCCATCGCCAAACGGACCAGCAGAGGATCCTCAACATAATCGAAAAGGCCACAGCCGGATGAAGTCATTGATCCCGAAGTGTCGGAACTCAACCTCATCAAAAATCTCACTGCTGAATCCACTTCCTCAAACCGTCACATCGGAAACCGTGTACATCTTTTCTTCACTATAACCTCGCCGCTGAGTGCAACACACTAAGCTCCTCACGGATAACTCGAGGCACAACAATCAGAATCTCTCTGATGCTCAGGTTCAAACTCATCTCGAACCTCGTACACTGCTTCCTCTGAAGCCACATAACTCGTGCAAACCGAAACTAACATGTGAACAATGCATCTCTGCCCCAGGTGGGTAAACACTCCACATCAATTGCTGAGTAGCCTAATAACACCATCACTGTTTACACAACACTCTGAATGTAGGCCATGGAGTCACAATCGGAACTCACACAATAACAGCCCACCAAATACACTGATCTAACTCAGGCAAACATCAACTGCCACAAATCTCAGCTCTGAGGCAACATATAGACGCCCATATACACATCCCCAGGCAAACCGTGCCACACAGTTCACTGAACTCTGAATACTCATCTGAATCCACTGTTCACTGGCAATTCACGCGTCGAATGATCCTCAATAGGATCCACAACCGAAACGACACGGAAAGCACGTCAGGAGGCATCCTAATGAATACAATATCGTTCACAACAAGTGGAATGTAATCATGGAACTTCAAATATTTGAAAGCATACAACACCCGGAATTTGATGATTATCCGCCGGCCGGTCGGGTCACCATTCCAGACATGCTGTACATTCTCAAATACCCTTAGTAAACACGACTACAGAAGTCTACAGAACCTGACAACCTAATGCTCTGATACCAAGCTGAAAGGACCCAACCCCGATTTAGCTTCCTAAATCGGAATCAAACCCCTTCGAAAACACGAACCAACAAAAACTTTTCGAAATTTGGGCAGAGTTTCGTTACTAGCGTGGAATTACCATTACCTGCACGCGTAAAATACACTCCATCCTATGCCACAAAAAGCAAACCGTGGGCACCAACCCCAACCGGATTTCTCAATATATCAACAATAACGTAAAGTAGAAAATATATATACACTTTACTGAAATCCAGTGTAAAATCGTATAACATATTCAATAGGAAGCTCAGAGCGACATCTAATACATAATCGTATACTCATACCACAGTAGGTAGAACAATAAACCTACTGGATGAAACAAAGTAGCTCGAGCACTATGCCTCCGACCACGACGTGCGACACCAGAGCCTGAACTGCAAACTGGGCACGGAAACCGAAAAGCCCAGGTGAAAGACAATAAACACGTTAGAGTGAGTGGACGAAAATAAATGTCTTTCACCAGTTTATATATATGTTTAAAACATCATATGCGAGTCCAGGTAAATAAAATAATAAGTACACGAGGTAAAACTCATACTCCTCCAGTGTACTGAGCATGCAAGTAAAATCTCACGGGGTCACTCATGGACTCCTCCGTGCTAGTACAGTCTGAACCACGGAGTCTCTCTGACTTCCACGTGATTCTAAGCCAGAAATGGCCTCGGTTCCGGGGAATACGCCCCTCACCGGTCTGGTTGGGGAATCGCCCCTCCAGGCGGCCCTCCGTCGGGGATCAGCCGACGAGGCAAGGTGTATCGATACAACAACAACATAACCAAGACTGTACTCTGTGTAAACCAAATCATAAACATTTCGATGCAAATGCATGAAACAGCATATTTATGTATGTATACTCGTATACGTATATCCGTAAAAATATAATCGTATAATCGTAAAACACATGCTCATTTAATCCGAAAACTCATACGCATGCTCAAGTTCATAAATCATAGAAAAGACTCGCAATCGTTTCCGTGAAAATAAAATGTCCACTCACAGACTGGCGTAACGCGTATCGCGTTAACCCGTGATCCGGCGGAAAGTCCCTCGCCAAACAAATGATCTCGAACCCCTGAATATTCACAATGTCCAATATTCAAAATCATAATCTGACAATACAAATCAAATCACGAGAAACCACCGTTCTCGGAAATACACAATTCGAATACGACGAATCGTCGAAAATCCATATATACCACCTCAAATACCTCGCTTTACGTTCGGACGCTCAACTCGAAAAACGAACCTCCCCACTGCGATCGGGGCGCGATTTCGAGTCAAATGACATGCGACTTGCCGAAAGTCAAAAAGTCAACCCGTTGACCGTTGACCGCCGTTGACCGCCGTCTACGGCGGCGCCGCCGCCGGCCGAAGAATTTTCCGGCGGAGCCACCCTTGTTCCACTCCAAATCGCCCACTGAGCAACTTTGTCAACTGCACCGAAGTCCAATTCTCACTCTAACATGGTCAATTTCATGAAAAACCGAATGAACACACAAATTTCAATCCCAAAATTCTCCTTCCACAAATCGAATTGGAACACGAAACTTACAGGGAAGCATCATGGTGATGAGGGCTACAAAGCCCACCCCAAAGTTCAGCTCGAATCGGCCCGAAACCAAGAACCCGAATCACAAAGTTTTCCCTCCATTTTTGGCCGGATTTCCTTCCATTTCCGGCGAGTCTCGCCTTGAACGGTGGCCGGGGAAAGGACAAGGAAGCTGAGGCGCTTCGAACGGGACCAACCCCGTCCCACGGGATGGCCGGAATCAAACGCCGCCGTGGAGTCACCGTCAAGCACGTCGGCCTCCTTCTCTCACCACCGAGTTGACCGAGTCAACTCGGTCAACAACCGAATAGGAAATGTTTGACTTGTCCCAAAATGGCAACCTGCTATTTATAGCCTTTCCCGATTAGGAAACTTCATGTTTATCCATTTCGACAAACTTCAAACACGCGTAACTCTCTCGTCGTAATTCCGATTCCGAAAATTCTCGCGGCCACAAACTCGACTCAACATGATCTTCAATAATCACCCAAATTCAAACACATCGGCCAAACGGATAAAAAGTCAACCCTTTAAAGCAACACACATTAAATCGACTAAATAACCAACAAACGGAAATATTCGCAACTAATTCCTCGTAACTCCAAATTATGCTCCGGAAGTTCCCACAAACTCGAAATTAAATTCCGAACAACTTCCGTGAAGAAACCGAAACCAAATCCCCGTCCGATAATTTAGTCGATAAGTGGCCCACCATTTAAATCTAGACTTCAAATATTCATAACTAATTCTTCGGTCGTCCAAATAACGATCCGGAACCGCTCACGAACTCGAAATCACATGAACAACGACTCTCGAGAAGAGACCCAGCTCCAATTCTCGGCCAATAATTAAGTCGTTAATAAACTCGACGATTCCAATAACCGTCGGACAACTGCGACTATGCCGTAACTCATCGATCAAGCTGAACATACTGCTAAATCTGGTCCGGGTCGTCACAATTGCCAAAAAGAAAAGAAAAAAATATATATATTTGAGAGAATGAAAAGAAAAAAATTATATATCTCTCATGGCAATGTGTTGTGTTCTAAATATAAACCCTTTGGATTAATGTCCCCCTTATTTGCGGATTTGGAGATTACGACAAATTGAAGGCCCAAAAATAGAACAAATATGGCCTTTGTCCTGTCCGAAAAGCCCAAAAGGGTAGTTTAGATTGAAGTATACATGGTAACATTCGAGTGGATATGGAGGACGAATTTGGTGCTAGACTAAGTCGTTGGAACGTTTTTATCACCACATATCTAAATTTCCAATGCCTTAGCCTTAACCCCATTACAACCTCACTAAAAGTCCTTTATGATCCTTAAAATGAGTAGCTTTCAATTAGTAGAGTAAGTTGCATGAGTAAGCTTATGGTTTTGGTTCATTTGTGCAAGTAATTAACTCCATTCATGAGGTTTTTTGTTTAAATTCATATACACTTTAAGTGAACCCTTTTCATGAGTGAAAAATATGTTGAGTGCATCCTTGTGAGCTGATTAAACCTTTATTCAAAGCATGCACAGCTATAACATAACCATTGTTTTCTCTATGTCTTACTTGTTCATTACATAATTATATCGCAATTATCTCTTGAATTCGTTAAGCATACAAAGTTGAAAATCATGTGAGCCATCGCCATACACTTAAAATTCTGAGACAAATTTTAGCTAAGGGCTTAGTTGTGTTCTTTCTTTTGTTTTAAATTCGTAGAGAGTCTTAGTTTAACTTAGTGTTTGCTAAGGGACTAGCAAAGTCTAAGTGTGGGGGAATTTGATATACGCATTTTATGCTCGATTCTTAACGCATTTCCCTTTACGTTTAGCTATGTTATAATCTTAGTTTTTATGTTTTTCTTATTTAGTTTGTTATTTTGAGATTATTTACGGTGGAGATGAATAACGGCGCAATTCGGAGGAATTTCGGCGATTTTGCGATTTTTGCGATTTTGGACCACCGGGAATGGGCCGGCCCAAAAAGCATTTTTTGGGCCCATTTCTCAAAGTTTGTTTCGGCCCAAAAACCAGCCCAAGCCCATTAATTTTGGCATGGAAGCAACTTGGGGAAGAGGAAAAGTCAAAGTTGTCAAGCTTTGTGACTAGGCTTGGTGACTCTTGCTTTGTGATCATCACAAAGGGTAACAAGGCTTGGTGACTCTTGCTTTTGATCATCACAATGGTGACTAAAGGTGTGACAAGGCTTGATGACTCTTGTTTGTGATGATCACAAGTGATGATCACAAGTGATGACTAGGGGAGTGACCTGCCTTGGTGATTATTACTAGCATTTAATGAAAGAGGCAAGGTGGAAGAGAGAGTGAGCAATTCCTTTGCCTATATATAAGAGGGAGGCCAGCCATAAAACAGATCATCTCCCATTTTACAAGCCAAACCTCTACACAAATACCTCTCCTCCATAAACACTTCAAGGATCCTCTCCAAGCCGAAGCATTCCAGCCTCCGAAGCCATCGGATCATTCACAATACGCTAAGTCCCTTGTGAATGAGAACCACCTTCAAGAAGTCATCAAGCATTCAAGACAAAAAGTGTAACCATGATCTTCAATCTCTTGTCTTTTGCTTTGTATTGGATCACTTTGATGTATTTAATGAAGAACAAGTTTGGATTTCAGTTATATGTTCTTAAGCCTTTTCGTAAATTGCATGTGTTTATGATTTCAAGCATTTTATGCATGTTTGATACAATCTTAAAGCTTCGAAAGCATGTGTTAGATAATACGCTAAGTCCCTCTCTTTCGCATGTTTCGATGATCGTACTTTGTTTAGGGTGTTTAGACGCTAAGTTGCATTCCTACTCAAATATCAAGCATGTATATTTAGTTGGAAGTTATAAATTTCGCAGCTTACTTAGAGTATTTAGGCATGAAAAAGAGTAAGGTTAATAAGATGAGATGATCACTTGTAATTAGTAGTGTAACTTCTTATTTTTAGTAAGCATAATTAGACTTTAAGGGTTCTTGATTGTTAAACTTGTCTATGAGTAAAACATGTTAGAAGTCTAGGAGTTCTTGTTGTGTTTGCATGTTTTTGTACTTTAATTTCGTAGATTAATTAACCAATTTCCAATCCCCCCCCCCCAAACCTTTAGATTTCTGCTTTAACGAAACCATGCATGCGCCCTTTAATTCCCCGGATAGAACGATCCCTACTCGCCAATATTATAAGGACAAAATAAGGATTTTAAATTGCACTATGTGCGGACAATGTTTTTAGTGTCTACTTTGTGTTAACATTAAATGCATGTTTTGCGCGTATCAGATTTCGTAGACCAAAACGACTTTCGCAGCACATAGAGTTTGATCAACCTGTATTTGATCGAAATATATGTGGGGAACAATTTTGGTGCATTTAATAGCCCTTAAATTTCAATACTCTCCCAAAACACTCAAAACAGTCTAAATAGATAGATCGAGATGATATAGTGAGATTTCGTGGACCGAAACGAGTTTTGCTGCACATAGAGTTTGATCAACATGTATTTGATCAAAATGTATGTGCGAAATCATTCCGGTCCATTTAATAATCCTGCAACCTCAATACTCTCCCAAAACACTCAAAGAATTTAGGGATTAGTGTTAGGGTTTAGGGTTTAGTATATTTGATATTTTTTTTTAGATAGTGAGATAAATATGAGTTCCCCGATAATGTTTGTTAGGTTCTTATGTTCAAATTGTTTTGGACGGAGTAACAAATCGGGTTTTATTCATAAGGACAATATGGTCAAAATGATTTGATGCTCAGATTAAGGTTCACTACCACATTTTGCAACATTACGGCGATTTTTTGAAAAACAAGGCCGGCGACCGGGAAAGTCGCCGGTAATGTGTCCGAAAAATCGTCGGTAATGTTGCAAAACATTACTAGCGACCTACTCCGTCGCCGGCAATGTCAAGCCAACCATTGCCGGGGATTTTCCGGCCGGAATTTCGCCGGCAATGGTTGGCTTGACATTGCCGGCGACGGAGTAGGTCGCCGGCAATGTCTCCATTTCCGGCGATTTAATGAATCGCCGGCAATGCCTCTTATATTAGATGCAGATCGCATCAGCTCATTCATTTGGATCGAAAAAAATCTGGTGAAATAAAAGAAGGAAAACGCTCTGAAATTGATCGATCGGTACGTATTGTAAAAATTAAGGCGCGCGTCGAAAACTCGATCACTCGGGAAGCTATATATATATAGGTACGTGTATATATACGTATATGTGTATGTATATATATGTGTGTGTTGATCGATCTAATTAATTAGATCGATATATATATATATATGCATGCATATGTTGATTTAATTAGAGTTGAATTGAGATATCGCGTCGATTATTAGTAGTGAATGTGTGTATATATAATACGTAAAATTGTTAGAATTTTCAGGATGGACAAGAGTTGGATGGGCCTCGAAATATGGGATGTGAGATATCACTAGGGAATTAGGATTTTTGTGAATTTGGGATAAGTACACTTGTTGGATTTATCACGGTGAAACATCGTTAGCGGGTCCGCATGATCATGGACAATTTGGTGAGAGGGCCAGTCCACGCTATGATCATGGAGATTTTGCTGAGAGGGGCAGTCCATCCTATGATCCAACATCGATGTTAATCAATGATATGTTTCCTCATGAGAGCGGTGTATTTGCTGATGAAGCACCAAATGTCTCTCCCATATTGAGCCAGTCGAGCCATTACCTGGAGCTCATGTCAACACAAGCGGTATGGACAAGTACAACAACCTGATTGCATTGCAACAGACTCCGTTGTACGACGGTTGTAGTAAGACTGTTCTTGAAAGTGTGATGGGAGTGATGCAGCTCAAAATGGAGAACAAAATGTCTGTCAAAGCTGTTGATTCTTGGCTGAAGTGGACTGCTTCGCTAATGCCACCCGGTCATCGTCTTCCTACCACTCATCATAAGGTGCGACATATCCTGAAAGATCTTGGGCTTTCCTACATCAAAATCCATGCATGCAGATATGATTGTATTCTCTTCTGGGAAAAAGATCTTGAAGACCTTGAAGCCTGCCTGGTATGTTTTACAGAAAGGTATAAGTTGACTCTTGCAGGCAACAAGAAAGCTGTGAAGATACTTCGATATTTCCCGCTTATGGATAGGCTGGAGCGGTTGTTCATGTGTTTGGAAGTACATGAGATGGTGGGCTGAGAGGAATTTGCCTGACGATGACACCCTTATACACCCTTCCGACGGAGAGGCTTGGAAGTACATGGTCAGGGAGTTTGATCATTTTGCAGCAGAGGTCCGAAATGTTTGGCTAGGGCTCTCATCTGAGGGATTCAACCCTTTTGGCAACATGAGTCTTCAATACAGTATATGGCCAGTTATTTTGGTACCGTACAACCTTCCACCATGGATGTGCATGAAGAAGGAATACAATATGCTCACTCTGTTAATTATGGGCCCGAGTTATCCAGGAAAGTGTCTTGATGTGTATTTGAGGCCTTTGATTGAGGAGCTTAAGTACCTGAGTGAGTGTGGCCACCCCACTTACGATAGGTTCAAAAATGAGATGTTCCAGATGCATGCCATGCTTGTTGGCACCATCAGTGATTTTCCTGCCCGCGGTATGTTGTCGGGCAACGTTACCAGGGGTTACAGGGCTTGTTCAGAGTGCATGACGGTTGATTGTTGCAGTCCCCATTGCAGTAAAATTGTTCAGATGCGTCACCGTTGTTGGCTTCCATATGATCACCCATTTAGGTAGGATCCAGACGCGTTTGATGGGACTGTGGAAACAGGTGTGGCACCTAGGCGATGGACAGGGGAAGAAATTTTGGAAGTGTTGAATGAATATGATTTTGGCCAGCTGAGCAATCATCCTGACATAGTGGCGTCAATTCCAGACAAGCCCGAAAGGTATAAGTTTTGGACACACAAGAGCATATTCTGGGAACTCCCCTACTGGCCCAGGTTGCTTATCAGACACTACCTAGATGTCATGCACATAGAGAAGAATGTGTGTGAAAGTGTGGTGGGCACAGTTCTTAACTTGGAGGGGAAAACAAAAGACATCCCTAAGGCACGCATTGATCTGAAAGCTATGGGACTGCGGAAACATTTGTGGTTAAGAGATGGTAAGAGAAAAATGCCGCAAGCTCCTTACACCGTCAAGCCGAAGCATAAGCATGAAATTTTTCGGTGGCTGAGTAATGTCAGGTATATATTCTTATGGCTATGCAGGAAATTGGCCTTAAATTTTTACTGGATTATGGTTATATGCGAGAAATATAATTGTTGCCTGTGGCTATATATATATGCAGGTATCCTTATGGCTATGCAGGAAATATAAGCAGGTGTGTTAACTTTCGGGACAATAAGATGTACGGATTAAAGAGTCATGACTGCCATATACTGCTTCAACGCCTTTTCCCTATTTTCATTCGAGGGTACCTGCCCAAAGAGGTGGTGGAGCCGTTGGTGGCCTTGTCAAGATTCTTTCAGAAGTTATGCACCAGGGAAGTTAAAAAATCAGATCTCAGGGAGATGCAAGATGACATCATTTTTATCATGTGCAAGCTTGAGAGGATATTTCCCCCAAATTTTTTCGACATCATGCCTCACCTGATGATCCATCTTCCCGAACAATTGTTGCTTACCGGTCCCGTACACTACACTTGGATGTATCCCATGGAAATGTACAAATGATTCATACATTTGGTTTGCCTCTGTTTTTATATGTAAATTCTTATTTTTTAAGTAAGTTAACATGCACTTGTTAACTTGTAGACAATTGGGAGCCTACAAGGACTATGTGAAGAATAAATATGCACCTGAAGGGTGTATCGCTGAAGCATATGTTGCGCACGAGTGTGTAACGTACACCAAAGTGTACTTGGGAGCGCTTGAGGACCCCCAACAACAGAACCCCAGTTCAACCTTTCTATCATCTTCAATGACGTGGTAGTACAGGGAAGCTTGCCAAAGTCGTATAAGTTGGATGGAAATGAGGTAGCCATTGCCCACTGGTCGGTACTGATTAACTGTCAAGAAGTACAATATTGGAAAAACTATCATCTTCACTGCCCTGCTATTGCCGGAAATGTTGATTACCACAACAGGACGTTTGCAAACTACTTTGGTCAATGGGTAAGGGTATATGTGTATATGTCTATTTTTATATATATCCTTATATAGCATGTGTGTACGTACGTGGTTTTGTGGTTTCTATGTTCATAATTTCTTGTGTACGTATTTCTTATCGTTTTCAGATGAACCATGTAGCAAATGATAGTTGCCCAGAGTGGTCAAACGAATTGAGGGTCCTGGCGATGAAACCGATAGCTTCAAAAGTTTACTCGATGTGTCATGTCAATGGCGTGAAATTTATATGTGAAAATCGAGACGACCGACTGAAAACACAGAGTTGTGGGGTGATGGTCCATGGTGGGCAGGATGGCGTTGACTATTACGGTGTCCTTCATTCAGTTGTTGAACTAATTTATGGGAACCGCATGAAAGTGCACTTGTTCAAGTGTAGATGGTTTGATACTAGCCCGAAGAACACAAGGACCGATCAGTACGGAACATTTTCGGTGAATACTGCTACTAGCTGGTATGAAGATGACCCTTTCGTTCTTGCCTCATCAGTAAAACAAGTGTTTTACCTTGACGATCTTCTTAACAAAGTCACGTGGAAGGTGGTTAACCATGTTGCTCATAGAAACATATACAGTGTTGCCACACTTGGTGAGACCGTAGATGATGAGGAAGTTACTGCATACCAAGAGCCGAACGCTTTTGACATCCCGGAATCATCTACAATTCGCCTTAATAATGTGAGATCTGGGAGTGTGGTTCGAATTACTGGAGCAGAACTTCTCGATGTTAATCCATATGAAGTTGACGCTGATTCAGATGACGAGGAGCGGCACATATTGCCAGAGGTTACCTATGAAACCGAGTCAGACTCAAGTGATGAAGATGATTACGATTATCATCCTTAGTACGTTAATGATGTAGTCGGAAATTGTAGTCGGAAATTGTAGTCGGAAATCGTGTCGGAAATCGTAGTCGGAAATCGTAGTCGGAAATTGTAGTCGGAAATTGTAGTTGGAAATCATGTTGGAAATCGTAGTCGGAAATTGTAGTCAGAAATTGTAGTCAGAAATTGTAGTCGGATCGTGTTGGAAATCGTAATCGGAAATCGTAGTCGGATATTCTTCGGGAAATAATGACATTACCAACGAGTTGATAAGCAACTCGTTGGTAATGACATTACCAACGAGTTGATTAACTCGTTGGTACTGTCATTACCAACGAGTTTAAGTCGTTGGTAATGACATTACCAACGAGTTGCAACTAACTCGCTGGCAATGTTTACTGAATATGGTCGAACCAGCTCGAGCTCTCCCTCATTTCTCACTATCTCAAACCCTAAAACTCCTCCTCTCCTCCTCCCAAATTGTTCTGGCCGCCTCCCTCTCCTCAAATCTCTCTTCCTCTCCTCCCCTCTCCCCTCCCCTCCTCCTCTCCTCCTCCCCTCACCTCCGTTGTCGGAAAATCACCTCGAACTCCACCATGGCAGGTGCATGCAAGCTCACTCTCTCTCCCTCTCTCTCTCTCAATTTTTATTTATTTTTGTGCATATATATATATATATATACGTATGTACGTATGTACATATGTGGCAATGTATATATATATGTGGAAATTAAATTTAATTAGGGTGATTTGGATTAATTTATATGCAATGTATATATATACCGGTAATGTTTGAAAAATGTGGAAAAATAATTAGGGTGTGTGATTTGGATGAATATGTGATGTGTATATATATATATATATGAAAATTTAATTTAATTAAGATGCATGGTGTATATATATGTGTGAAAATGTGGAAAATTAATTAGGGTGCGTGATTTGGATGAATATGTGATGTATGTGAGATATGTGAAAATTTAATTTAATTAAGATGCATGATGTATATATATATATGTGAAAATTTTAAGTCGAAAATGATGTATGTATATATGTTAATTTAGGTGATATAGTTGTTAATTTAACGTATAATAGGTGAAAAATTGGAATCGGCATTTAACGTGTTTGGATTAAGGTGATATAGTTGTTAATTTAACGTATAAATTAAGGTGAAAAATCGGAATCGGAACGGTTTGGAACCAGAACGGTTTTAAACCGGAACCGCGTGGAACCGGAACTATTTGTAACCGGAACCGTTTGAAACCGAACGGTTCCAGTTCCAAACGGTTCCGGGTTCAAACGGTTCTGGTTCCGCCCGGTTCCAGTTACATTTGGTTCCGGTTCCGATTTGTTATAGAACCGAATCCATGACTATTACGGTGTCCAGGAGGTTTGCGGAAAATTGGCTTCCAGGCATCAAACGGAGAGGTTCCCGAAATAGTGGAGGGAGCAGTAGTCAAGCTTCCTCCTCAGCCCCAGTTAGCAACACGCGCAGTGGGCCAATGATGAATGGTCGCACACAAGCCTTGCTAGCTGCGCGAGCAGAGGAGGAAGCTGCACGATCCGGAGCCGTGTAACCGGAAGTCGAGCCTCGAGCCTCAGTCAGCAGACGCTCAGTCAACAGACGTCCCTCCGTCAGCAGAGCCTCAGACGAGCGACAGTCAACGGGGGCATCAGAAACTCCCTCCATCTGAATGCCCCCTATTCGCCCGGTGCCTACTCCCGTTTCACGGGAATCATCTGAGGCAGATGGTGTTGGCGCCTCATCGTCCAGGCCTCGTCTATCTCCGCCGTCCGGTCTCTTCCTACCCGACGAGATTCCGGTGATCCCTGAATTCGATGATAGGGGGATCCTTATTTATGTTGAAGGACGGCCGGAGTTCCTGAGCGTGGAGGAAGCGTACAACTTCATCCCGTTCGACCCCGTGTATCTTTGGAGTGTGAGGTGCACCAACCAACAAACGGACAATGCAGGTAAATTTTATTTAACATCATATTGATTACTTAATTATTACTTAAGACTTACGATAGGTTCAATTAATGATATCAATTTTTTGACATTGTATTATTATGCAATTTCGTTAATGGTACTGGAAAACGGAAAGGGGCTAGAGGCACCTGCACCGGGAAGAGACTTGAGCAGGCCACCGGGGGAAGGAAAACGCCCATTAGGGCCAATGAGGATGGCGAGGTGATCGAGGCATTTGACACCACGCGAAAATATGTCAGCATGGTCGGGGCGATCGTGCGGGACAAGGTCCCAATGCTTTGGCCAGATTGGGAATCTGTGCCTATCTACGTGAAGATGCAAGTGCATAATACACTGAGTGTGAGTTAAATCGTATTTTCATTACGTAAATATTACATTTATTAATTAAGTCCGAATAAATATATAATTTTACCGTTTATATATTCATATTGCAGGTGTGGTTTGACGTGGATGAAGTTCTTATTCACACGTGGGTAGAGTGTGTGGTTGTGTATTTTTAATTTGTGTGTGGTTGTATGTTTTTGATTTTGTGTGTGTGCATGTAATATTTTGTGTACTTGAATGCATTTAACTTTGTGTGTATTGTATGCATTATATATTAATTTAAAACAACAATACCAATTAATTTGTAAGACCATATAAAAATACACTTCATACATAATTAGTTAAAATTAATTTAAAACAACAACGTGAATTAAGCAATGGACAAGATAAAACAAACTAATCACTTTTGATCATCATTTTGCATCCACGCCATTTGATTGAGTGGAAGATAGGGGAAAGAACTTAATCCGCCATAAGGAGGTTTAGATGCTTGTGATATACGCATTTTATGCTCGTTTCTTAACGCATTTCCCTTTTCGTTTAGCTATGTTATAATCTTAGTTTTTATGTTTTTCTTAATTAATATGTTATTTTGAAGATATTTACGGTGGAGATTAATAACGACGCAATTCGGAGGAATTTCGGCGATTTTGCGATTTTTGCGATTTTGGACCTCCGAAAATGGGCCGGCCCAAAAAGCAAATTGTGGGCCGAATTCTCAACTTTTATTTCGGCCCATTATAAGGCCCAAACACATTCAATTCGGCAAGGATGCCCTTTGGGGAAGTTGAAAAGTCAAGCTTATCAAGCTAATCATCACAAATGGTGACTCTTGCTTAGGGTTAATAAATGATCATCACAAAAGATGACTTGCCATGGTGACTCTTGCTTTGGGCTTGTAAATGATTATCACACATGGTGACTTGCATGGTGACTTGCCATATTGATCATTGCTTGCATTTAATGGAAGGAGGCAAGGTGGAAGAGAGAAGGCAAACATCCTTGCCTATAAATACCAAGGGAGGCTGAACCATTCAAGACATCACTCATTTTACTAAGCCAAAGCTCTACACAAATACTCCTCCACCATTAAACACTTGAAGGTTCACACAAAGCCGAAGCATCCATCTCCTCCATTCCAAGCCGAAGCATCTCCTCCTCCATTCCAAACCGAAGCATCCATCTCCTCCTCCAAGCCGAAGCTATCATTCTCCATCCCTCACAATACGCTAAGTCCCTTGTGAAGGAAAGCCATCTCCACCGTAGTTCATCAAGCACTCAAGACAAAAAGTGTAACCATGATCTTCACTTTCATTTCTTTAGCTTTGTATTTGAATCTTTTGATGTATTGGAATAACAAGTTTAGATTTGTGTATCAAATGAAGAACAAGTTTAGATTTGTGTTTTATGTGTTTAAACCGATTTGTAATATGCATGTGTTTATGATTTCTAGCCTTTTATGCATGTTTGATACAATCTTAAAGCTTCGAATGCATGTGTTAGAAAATACGCTAAGTCCCTCTCTTTCGCATGTTTCGATGATCGTAAGTTGTTTAGGATGTTTATACGCTAAGTTGCATTCCTACTCAATTATTAAGCATGTGTATTTAGTTAGAAGTTATGAATTTCGTAACTTACAAAAAGGTTTGATACATGAAAAGGGTAGGTTAATAAGATGAGATGATCACATGTAATTAGTAGTGTAACTTCTTATTTTTAGCAAGCATAATTAGACTTTAAGTTTCTTGATTGTTGAAACTTGTATATGAGTAAAACATGTTAGATGCCTAAGAGTTTAGTTGTGTTTGCATGTTGTGTACTTTAATTTCGTAGATTAAAACAACCAATTTCCAATCCCCCCAAACATTTACATTTCCGCTTATTAACGAAACCATGCATGCGCCCTTAATTCCCCGGATAAAGAACGATCCCTACTCGCCGATATTATAAATGACAAAAGAAGGGTTTAAATTGCAATGCGCGTAATCGATGTTTTTAGGGTCGACTTTGTGTTATCGTGAATGCATGTTTTGCGCGTATCAATTTTTGGCGCCGTTGCCGGGGAATTAAAATGTTTTTGTATGATTTCGTTGTACATTTGTAATTAAAAGCATGTCTAAATTTTCGAAGTACATACTTGTTCATTCTTGTTTATACTTAAAGAAATTTACATACATGTTTACAATGCATACTTTTACTTAGACGAATTTATTTATTTATACTTAGTTTTTACACTTGCATAATTTATTTTCATGTTAAAGGATAGTCTTTGATTTAATTTGAGTACTAGCACTTAGTTATTAAATAAATCTCTATGGAATAGGTGGTGCCTCTTTTGTTTGTCTATCTCCTTAACCCTTCGTGATGTGTGGATTTCATCACCACACGCCATAACCTAAGTGAAGTTATGGGCACGAGGTTGTGGGCGGAGTTTACAAACACTTGAGATTGTATACTATCTTGTGAATTCGAGTAAGAGTTGGTTATGATGTCTAGAAGGGTTATGAATGGTGACGGGTTTTGAACTAAGAAAACAGAACACCATTGGAGTATATACTCTTACGAGTAAGCCTCGGGGTGTTTCTAAGAACAACAATGGAGTATATACTCTTACGAGTTAGCCTCAGGTTGTTCCCAGAAATTAGTTCTCACCTCTCGCGTTACATCTATCCCAACTGGTCATTTCCAACAATTACAATGATTAACGATAGTTGGTATACATTTTCGCGCGGGCCGCACGGACAAGAGATTTATTCAATAACTAAGTCGTGTATTCCTTTTAAATCATAGGCGCAATCAAAACGTAGACGTACTTAAATTGATTTACATTGTGCACGAGTATTGGTTATAAGGTTTCGTTCTTTGGAATAGGTGGTGCCTCTTTTTCTGGTTTATCTCCTTAACCCCTCGTGATGTGTGGATTTTATCACCACACGCCATAACCTAAGTGAAGTTATGGGCACGAGGTTGTGGGCGGAGTTTACTAAGAACTTGAGATTATATACTATCTCACAAATTTGGCTGATTGTTGGATATGGTGAATGGGTTTATGATTGGTGCCGGGTTTCGGATCTAAGCAATAGAACACCATTGGAGTATATACCGTAACTGGTTAGCCTCAGGGTGTCTCTAGGAACAACATTGGAGTATATACTCTTACGAGTAAGCCTCGGGTTGTTCTAAATATTAGTCATTACCTCTCGCGTTATCTCTATTCCTACTAACCATTTCTAAACGTAACTAAGCTGAATTGTAGTCGGTATATATTTTCGCGCGGGCCGCACGTCCAAGAAATTTACCGAATGATCATTTCGCGTACTCTCTGTAAATCATAAGTGCATACGAATACGGATAAATACGAACTTGATAAATACGACATAATCCTTTAAATAGATGGTATATCGGATTATGCATGCTTAGACCTCCTGGAATCAGACTTCATCTTCGGATGAACGAGACCCATTGCACAGTCGAGAGCCTCTGCACCACGTACCATCGGGGCCAAAGGAAATAAATAAAACTTAGTCAAATTTTTGTGTTTGTTTGTGCATTAAAAACTGTAAAGGACTAACAAACGTTACTTAGCTTGCATAACCTCTCTTAGGCTTTATGATACTCGGATTTCACTACCGAGTACCCTAACCTAAGTGAAGTTAGGGACATAAGATCGAAGAAGAGGTCATTCTTTGCATTCATTTTTTTTAGCACGTAACTCGTGTGTTTTCTGCAGGTTCTAACGTTTTCTCTTATGCATGCACTCCATCTTTCACGTAGGATTGTTGTTTAATGCATTTTATTGAAAAAAAATGTGTGGTGCATAAATTCGATGTGAATTATTGTTTGCTTGTATTTGAACTTTGTTTATATATGTTCTAATTAAATTCTTGGGTTTAGCATTATATAGTTTTAATTTGCAGAAAACATGTGTCTTAGTTTATTACATTCTTTTGCATAGCCCATAAAATTGATTAAATCATTTGCATTACTTAGTAAATTACATTTAGTGTCTTAAGTATTATAACTTTTGTGTGTTATTAGTAGTTTTTAAGTATTTGTGAGTATTTATAGTATGCTTTGATAGTTTTACTATTTGTTATTGCTTTGTTTTCTAAATATGTCTTACGATTTTGGTTAGTATTCCTATATTCATCTCAAATTCTTTGTTGATACTAACACTTGGTCTTTGGTGGATGCTCAGGCTAATGAATGTCCGATCGGGATCCTGGACCATCTAGAACAAAGTTTGAGGAGATCACAGAGAGAATAGCGAGACTTAAAGCTCAAACTGACATCCTGGATCATCCCATCATCGAGGAAGTTTCCGAGTCTTCACATTCATCAACCGACCATACTTTAGCCTCATCAACCGACCACAATTCAGAAGCAGAAGCACAACAAGTCAACATGGCCAATGCAGGACAATCTCTTCGCCAGCGCACCTGCTCAACCGAATGGAGCAGTGGGCCTTCGAGCATTGCTTTTCCACAACCGGAGGAAAACATGAAGGATATCGAGCTAAAGAGTGGCTTCCTCCACCGACTACCCATTTTTCATGGACTTTCCAATGAAGATCCGAACAAGCATCTCAAACAATTCCAATTTGTTTGTAACAGCATGAAGCCATCTGATGCTGATACGGAGCTCTTTAAGCTGAAGGCATTTCCATTCACCCTAGTCGACAGGGCCGAGTCTTGGCTAATGGAACTACCGCCGAACCATATTACCTCATGGAAGCAACTTGCGGATATGTTCCTAGCGAAGTACTTCCCGGCCTCAAAGATCACCGTCTTGAGAAAGCAAATCACTGGCATCACACAGAAACCGGACGAGACCTTCGGCCAATACTACGACCGATTCAAAGTTTTGTGTGCCACTTGCCCATCGCATGGATTTTCCGAGACCAATCTCATGAATTACTTTTACGATGGTCTCAAGCCGATTGATAGGGAATTGCTGGATGCAGCAGCCACCGGTGCATTCATGGACTTAACAGAAACCGAAGCTAGAGCTCTTCTAGAGAATCGGGCGAATAATGATGCACAATATGGAATGTCCAACAGACGAGCAGTCGGTGAAGCGAGTTCTACAACCGACGCAGACGAAAAATACGACAAACTAGCTCATATGCTAGAGAAGGTTTTAGAACTTGAGACGACAAGAGCAAAGGCAACTCAACGGCCTGTTTGTGGCATATGTCAAACACAAGGTCACCACAATGACCAGTGCCCTCAAGTGCCGGAACAAGCAAGCGAGCCGGAGCACGCTAACGCCATCGGCGGATATCAGGGAGGACAACGGTATAACAATTATAACAACTATGTCAACCGTGATCATCCGGGTTTTAGATGGAGCAGCAACGAGGGAACTTTGAACCCTCCAGCACCTCAACAAAGCTACCAACGCCCTCCATTTCAACCAAGGCCACCGATGCAGCATGGTTCGTCTTCGCAATCCTTCACCAACCCGGATTACGACAAGATGTTGTCGCAACTTTCGGCCTCCACACAAAACGTAGTCGTGTATTCCTTTTAAATCATAGGCGCAATCAAAACGTAGACGTACTTAAATTGATTTACATTAAGTACGAGTATTGGTTATTAAGTTTCGTTCTTTGGAATAGGTGGTGCCTCTTTTTCTGGTTCATCTCCTTAACCCTTCATGAAGTGTGGATTTCATCACCACACGCCATAACCTAAGTGAAGTTATGGGCATGAGGTTGTGGGCGGAGTTTACTAAGGACTTGAGATTATATACTATCTCACAAATTTGGCTGATTGTTGGATATGGTGAATGGGTTTATGATTGGTGCCGGGTTTCGGATCTAAGCAATAGAACACCATTGGAGTATATACCGTAACTGGTTAGCCTCAGGGTGTCTCTAGGAACAACATTGGAGTATATACTCTTACGAGTAAGCCTCGGGTTGTTCTAAATATTAGTCCTTACCTCTCGCGTTATCTCTATTCCTACTAACCATTTCTAAACGTAACTAAGCTGAATTGTAGTCGGTATATATTTTCGCGCGGGCCGCACGTCCAAGAAATTTACCGAATGATCATTTCGCGTACTCTCTGTAAATCATAAGAGCATATGAATACGGATAAATACGAACTTGATAAATACGACATAATCCTTTAAATAGATGGTATATAGGATTATGCATGCTTAGACCTCCTGGAATCAGACTTCATCTTCGGATGAACGAGACCCATTGCACAGTCGAGAGCCTCTGCACCACGTACCATCGGGGCCAAAGGAAATAAATAAAACTTAGTCAAATTTGTGTGTTTGTTTGTGCATTAAAAACTGTAAAGGACTAACAAACGTTACTTAGCTTGCATAACCTCTCTAAGGCTTTATGATACTCGGATTTCACTACCGAGTACCCTAACCTAAGTGAAGTTAGGGACATAAGACCGAAGAAGAGGTCATTCTTTTGCATTCATATTTAAGCACGTAACTCGTGTGTTTTCTGCAGGTTCTAACGTTTTCTCTTATGCATTCACTCCATCTTTCACGTATGATTGTTGTTTAAATGCATTTTATTGAAAGAAAAAAAAAAGTGTGTTGTACATAAATTCAATATGAATTATTGTTTGCTTGCATTGGAACCTTGTTTATATATATTCTAACTAAATTCTTAGGTTTAGCATTATATAGTGTCAATTTGCAGAAAACATGTGTCTTAGTCTATTACATTCTTTTGCATAGCCCTTAAATTGATTAAATCATTTGCATTACTTAGTAAATTACATTTAGTGTCTTAAGTATTATAAATTTTGAGTGTTATTAGTAGTTTTTTTTAGTATTTGTGAGTATTTATGTTTGCTTTGATAGTTTTACTATTTTATTTGTTATCGCTTTGTTTTCTAAATATGCCTTACAATTTTGGTTAGTATTCCTATATTCATCTCATATTCTTTGTTGATACTAACACTTGGTCTTTGGTGGATGCTCAGGCTAATGAATGTCCGATCGGAATCCTGGACCATCTAGAACAAAGTTTGAGGAAATCGCAGAGAGAATAGCGAGACTTAAAGCTCAAACAGACATCCTGGATCATCCCATCATCGAGGAAGGTTCCGAGTCTTCACATTCATCAACCGACCATACTTTAGCCTCATCAACCGACCACAATTCAGAAGCAGAAGCACAAGAAATCAACATGGCCAATGCAGGACAATCTCTTCGTCAGCGCACCTGCTCAACAGAATGGAGCAGCGGGCCTTCGAGCATTGCTTTTCCACAACCGGAGGAAAACATGAAGGATATCGAGCTAAAGAGTGGCTTCCTCCACCGACTACCCATTTTTCATGGACTTTCCAATGAAGATCCGAACAAGCATCTCAAACAATTCCAATTTGTTTGTAACAGCATGAAGCCATCCGATGCTGATACGGAGCTCTTCAAACTGAAGGCATTCCCATTCACCCTAGTCGACAGGGCCGAGTCTTGGCTTATGGAACTACCGCCGAACCATATTACCTCATGGAAGCAACTTGCGGATATGTTCCTAGCAAAGTACTTCCCGGCCTCAAAGATCACCGTCTTGAGAAAGCAAATCACTGGCATCACACAGAAACCGGACGAGACCTTCGGCCAATACTACGACCGATTCAAGGTTTTATGTGCCACTTGCCCATCGCATGGATTCTCCGAGACCAATCTCATGGATTACTTTTACGATGGTCTCAAGCCGATTGATAGGGAATTGCTAGATGCAGCAGCTACCGGTGCATTCATGGACTTAACCGAAATCGAAGCCAGAACTCTTCTTGAGAATCGGGCTAATAATGATGCACAATATGGAATGTCCAACAGACGAGCAGTCGGTGAAGCGAGTTCTAAATCCGACGCGGACGAAAAATACGACAAACTAGCTCATATGCTAGAGAAGGTTTTAGAACTCGAGACGACAAGAGCCAAGACAACTCAACGGCCTGTTTGTGGCATATGTCAAGTACAAGGTCACCATAATGACCAATGCCCTCAAGTGCCGGAGCAAGCAAGCGAGCCGGAGCACGCTAACGCCATCGGCGGATATCAGGGAGGACAACGGTATAACAATTACAACAACTATGTCAACCGTGATCATCCGGGGTTTAGATGCAGCAGCAATGAGGGAACTTTGAACCCTCCAGCACCTCAACAAAGCTACCAACGCCCTCCATTTCAACCAAGGCCACCGATGCAGCAGGGTTCGTCTTCGCAATCCTTCACCAACCCGGATTACGACAAGATGTTGTCGCAACTTTCGGCCTCAACTCAAGTTCTCCTCGAAGGACAATCAAAGACAAAGGAGACACTTGACTCACATGGCCGCGACATCACCGAAGTGAAGAAGCAGCTTGGCCAGCTTGTTGATTTCATGGGCCAAATCAAGGAAACCGGTCGGCTTCCACCTCAAACCACTCCAAATCAAAGAAACGTGAATGCTATAGTCACAAGGAGTGGGAAGATACTTGAGGAACCAAAGACCAAGCGATCTCATCTTGATGAAGTCACCATTGAGGACATCACCAACGAAGAAGAAGATGAGATCGATCCGGCTACTCAAGAGGCCGAGAAAAAGAAGGTGACGCCTATTGTCACCAAGGCACAATCCCCTCCACAACCTACCCCAATCAAAGGTAAAAGCCCTATTCCTTCAAATACGGTTATTACTAATTCTCCGTTTGCTGTTGCACCTTTCCCTAGCAGATTATCAAAATCGAAGAAGAAGGACGCCCAATATGAAGATATTTTGGACATCTTCCGAAAGGTGCAAGTGCATTTGCCCTTGATCGAGTGCATAAAACAGGTGCCGATATACGCGAAGTTTCTCAAAGAATTATGCACACAGAGGAGGCAAACTCGAGAGAAGGAGGTTGTGAAGGTGAACGCAACCGTTTCGGCGGTTTTGCAGCGTCGGCTACCCCCAAAACTGAAGGACCCAGGGAGCTTTGCAGTTCCTTGCGTAATCGGTGACACCCACTTTGAAGACGTGATGCTTGATCTCGGAGCTTCCATCAACGTCATGCCTTACTATCTTTTCGAATCAATGGAGCTTGGAGATCTCAAGCAAGATGGTGTTGTCATCCAGTTAGCCGATCGCACCCACAAGTATCCGAGGGGATACGTAGAAGACGTTCTCGTGCAAGTCAACAACTTGATATTCCCAGCCGATTTCTATATAGTTGACATGGAAGAGAGTCCACTGAACACCACGCCACTGCTGCTTGGGCGACCTTTCATGCGGACTGCGAGAACGAAGATTGATGTGTTTCAAGGCACTTTCTCCATGGAGATTGATGGAGAAAGAATCGAGTTCAACATCCTGGACGGGATGAAGTTTCCAATGTCGAGCGTAGCTGCCATTTCGACATACGATCCCGTTGATACCTTAGCACAAGGCTACCTCGACACCATCAATGAGGATGAACTCGACATGGCCATTCAACTTGGGCATGACGGCCTTCTCGAAGCCTTACTAGAGCTTGAACCTCGTATTCAAGACATGGCCATGGCCCTAAATGCGGCACCACGAAAAGTAAGCTTTTCTCCTCCTTTACCAATTACTTTTGGTACTAATAAAATGGTTCCTTCCATCGTAGAAGCTCCAGTTTTAGAACTCAAGCTACTACCGGACCATCTGAAGTATGCATACTTCGGCGAGAATGAAACTTTACCGGTCATTATTTCGTCCGCGCTAGAAAAGGAACAGGAGGAGAAGCTCGTGAGTGTGCTCAAGAGGTACAAACCCGCAATAGGCTGGACACTCGCGGACATCAAGGGAATAAATCCAGCAACCTGTGTGCATAGGATTTTCCTTGAAGAAGGCACCAAACCTACGCGGGAAGCGCAACGTCGGCTCCACCCTCCGATGATGGAGGTGGTAAAAAAGGAGGTAATTAAACTCATGGACTGTGGAGTTATTTACCCTATTTCTGATAGCCGTTGGGTTTCCCCAGTGCAGGTTGTACCTAAGAAATCGGGAATCACCGTCGTCGAGAATCTGGAAAATGAACTTGTGCCACAACGGACGATCACTGGACACCGAGTGTGCATTGATTACCGGAAGCTAAACGCTGCAACCCGCAAGGATCATTTTCCATTACCATTCATCGACCAAATGCTGGAAAGATTAGCCGGCCATGCATTTTATTGTTTTCTCGACGGATACTCCGGCTACAACCAAATTAGCATTGCGGAGGAAGATCAAGAAAAGACAACGTTCACGTGCCCGTTCGGAACGTTTGCCTATCGCCGCATGCCATTTGGACTATGTAATGCACCAGGTACATTTCAACGTTGCATGCTCTCAATTTTCTCCGAATACATTGAAAAAATTATTGAAGTATTCATGGACGACTTTAGTGTATTTGGGAATGATTTCGATGCATGCTTAAACAATTTAGAAACTATTTTACAAAGATGCGTTGAAACGAATTTGGTGCTTAATTGGGAGAAGTGCCATTTCATGGTTACGCAAGGGATAGTGTTAGGTCATATTATTTCGGAAAAAGGGTTAGAAGTTGATAAATCTAAAGTAGATCTTGTGCGTCACTTACCCTCTCCAACTTCGGTTAGAGAGATTCGTTCATTTCTTGGACACGCAGGATTTTATCGTAGGTTTATCAAGGACTTTTCCCACATCTCGCGCCCGTTGTGTAAACTGCTGCAAAAGGAGACCCCGTTCGTCTTTGATGAAGAATGCAACGCTGCCTTCAACAAGTTGAAGAAGCTTCTCACGAGCGCTCCTATTTTGTGCAGCCCTGATTGGACTCTGCCATTTGAACTCATGTGCGACGCCTCGGATTATGCCGTAGGAGCCGTCTTGGGTCAGCGGAAGGACAAGAAGCCTTGCGTAATCTATTACGCCTCTCGGACGCTTGATGAAGCGCAAAGAAATTATACTACCACCGAGAAGGAGTTTCTTGCCGTGGTTTTTGCTTTAGATAAATTTCGATCTTATTTACTTCAAATTAAAGTAACTGTGTTTACCGATCATGCAGCTTTGAAGTATCTAATGCTCAAGAAGGACGCAAAACCACGACTTATCAGATGGATACTTCTACTCCAAGAATTCAACATCGAAATCAAGGATAAGAAGGGAGTAGAAAACGTCGTCGCTGACCACCTATCACGTTTGATAGGTGACCATGAGCCTGTCGAGATTGAAGAAACTTTTCCGGATGAAAAACTCTTCGGAATTGAGGTAACTATTTCGGAAACTCCATGGTATGCAGATATCGTAAATTACTTAGTTACCGGTGAGTTTCCGTCTACCATGCATAAATTTCAACGTGACAAACTTAAGCATAATGCTAGAACCTTTATCTGGGATGAGCCTTATTTATGGAAACAATGCTCCGATTTAGTAATTAGGAGATGTGTCCCGGATAGTGAGTTTAAGCCCATTCTAGACTTTTGTCACAATGAAGCATGTGGGGGACACTTTGGTTCTAGGAGGACAGCCCTTAAGATTTTAGATTGCGGTTTCTTTTGGCCTAGTTTATTTCACGATGCTCATGCATATTGCGCTGCATGTGATAAGTGCCAGAGATTCGGTAATTTAGGCCCTAGAGATCAAATGCCACAACACTACATATTTAATGTTGAAATTTTTGATGTGTGGGGTATTGATTTTATGGGACCATTTCCTCCTTCCAATGGTTTTACTTACATCTTACTCGCAGTAGATTATGTTTCTAAATGGGTGGAGGCAAAGGCCACCCGTACTAATGATTCGCGAGTTGTTGCAGATTTCCTACGAACTAACATTTTCAGTAGATTTGGAATGCCACGCGTTCTAATCAGCGATGGAGGAAGTCACTTTTGCAACCGCACGGTGGAAGCACTAATGAGGAAGTATGGCGTAAAACACAAGGTTTCCACACCATACCACCCTCAAACCAATGGAATGGCTGAAGTTTCCAACCGTGAGATCAAGAAGATTTTGGAGCGAACCGTCCGCCCCAACCGGAAAGATTGGAGTCAATGCTTAGACGATGCATTGTGGGCTTATAGGACTGCCTACAAGACCCCCATTGGTATGTCACCTTTCCGATTAATTTATGGGAAGGCATGCCATCTTCCGGTTGAATTGGAGCACAAGGCATGGTGGGCTGTGAAGAAATTCAACATCGATCGAGATGCCGCAGGCTTGCATCGGAAGCTACAACTATGTGAACTAGAAGAAATCAGAAATGATGCTTTCGACAATGCGTGGATTTACAAAGAGAAGACGAAAAAGATCCACGATCAGATGATTCGCGGGAAGAGTTTTGAACCTGGGCAGAAAGTATTACTTTTCAATTCAAGACTTAAGCTCTTTCCGGGAAAGCTTCGCTCTCGATGGATGGGGCCATTCGTAGTTTCTCAAGTTCTACCTCATGGAGCAGTTCTCATTCGATCTATCGACAAAGGTAGTGAGTTCAAAGTAAATGGCCATCGCTTGAAGCCATATTTTGAGGCATTTGCGGAGCACACCGTGGAGGAGATGCAACTCCAAGAACCGGCCATTTCAAAAACAAAATGATGCATCACGTCCAAAGCTAACGACGTAAAACAAGCGCTTGTTGGGAGGCAACCCAATAGGGAGACAACAGATTTGTTTTCTTCTCCCCTTTTACTTAATTTAATGGCTTTTGCATTTTAAATTAGAATTTTCGTAGATCCTATACTCCATGTTTAATTCTATACTTTTACTTTAGTACATTGAGGGCAATGTAGAGTTTAAGTGTGAGGGAAGGGTTTACAATTTAATTGTGTCTAAATTAGTGTTTTTCAGAGTCTTTAGGACGCCCTTAACTAGTCGATGATGAAATTAGATCAACACGAACACATATGGCGTATGAATCACATGCATCGAATTCTTGTGCTAATTGAGATATTCTATATGTTTTTAACATGTAGTAGATATGAATTGCAAAACATGGTACAGAAATCGCATGCTTGAATAAGTTTTTAATCATATGAACCCTATGTGAGCTTTTGAGCTATCTGTTCTTTATTCGAGTGAATGTACATCCATTTCGTAGCTACTAGCTTATATATGCCTCATTTGATTGCTTGCCATAGATTTTAATGAATTAGAGAATGCTAGAACTTACTCATGTCAATTTGCAAAGCTTTTAAGTTGATACATACTTTGATTTCGGAAATGATTAAAGGCATTTAGGATTTTCCACCACATTGCCATATATCCATGTATCCCATTTGTACGCACAAGTTGCGACACCCCTAGATAAACCAATTGAGCCCACGTTAAGCTTTTCTTTCATCACCATATATACCTAAACACTTACCCTAGTATAGAATATCCTTACCCTTGTTCCGGAAACTTGGTGAGAATTTTTCGAAACTAGCACATAAGATTATGGTTTGGTAGGAAAGATTGAAAGAGTTAATGTGAGTAAGGGGAAAGACTTGTCCAAATAGCTAAAAAAGTTGTGATTGCCAAAAAGAAAAGAAAAAAAAAATTATATTTGAGAGAATGAAAAGAAAAAAAAAAATTATTATCTCTCATGGCAATATGTTGTGTTCTAAGAATAACCATTTGGATTAACGTCCCCCTTATTTACGGATTTGGAGTTTACGATAAATTGAAGGCCCAAAAATAGAACAAAATATGGCCTTTGTCCTGTCCGAAAAGCTCAAAGGGTAGATTAGCTTGAAGTATACATGGTAACATACAAATGGAGATGGAGGACTAATATGGTGCTAGACTAAGTCGTTGGAACGTTTTTATCACCACATATCTAAATTTCGAATGCCTTAGCCTTAACCCCATTACAACCTCACTAAAAGTCCTTTATGATCCTTAAAATGAGTAGCTTTCAATTAGTAGAGTAAGTTGCATGAGTAAGCTTATGGTTTTGGTTCATTTGTGCAAGTAATCAAACTTTATTCATGTGGTTTTCATTTCAATTCATATACACTTTAAGTGAACCATTTTCATGAGTGAAAAATATGATGAGTGCATCCTTGTGAGTTGATTAAACCTTTATTCAAAGCATGCACAGCTATAAAATAACCATTGTTTTCTCTATGTCTTACTTGTTCATTACATAAATTATATCGCAATTATCTCTTAAATTCGTTGAGCATACACGTTGAGCATACACGTTGAAATTCATGTGAGCCATCGCCATATACTTATGCAAATTCTGAGACAAATTTTAGCTAAGGGCTTAGTTGTTCTTTCTTTTGTTTTAAATTCTTAAGAGAGTCTTAGTTTAACTTAGTGTTTGCTAAGGGACTAGCAAAGTCTAAGTGTGGGGGAATTTGATATACGCATTTTATGCTCGTTTCTTAACGCATTTCCCTTTTCGTTTAGCTATGTTATAATCTTAGTTTTTATGTTTTTCTTAATTAATATGTTATTTTGAAGATATTTACGGTGGAGATTAATAACGACGCAATTCGGAGGAATTTCGGCCATTTTGCGATTTTTGCGATTTTGGACCTCCGAAAATGGGCTGGCCCAAAAAGCAAATTGTGGGCCGAATTCTCAACTTTTATTTCGGCCCATTATAAGGCCCAAACACATTCAATTCGGCAAGGATGCCCTTTGGGGAAGTTGAAAAGTCAAGCTTATCAAGCTAATCATCACAAATGGTGACTCTTGCTTAGGGTTAATAAATGATCATCACAAAAGATGACTTGCCATGGTGACTCTTGCTTTGGGCTTGTAAATGATGATCACACATGGTGACTTGCATGGTGACTTGCCATATTGATCATTGCTTGCATTTAATGGAAGGAGGCAAGGTGGAAGAGAGAAGGCAAACATCCTTGCCTATAAATACCAAGGGAGGCTGAACCATTCAAGACATCACTCATTTTACTAAGCCAAAGCTCTACACAAATACTCCTCCACCATTAAACACTTGAAGGTTCACACAAAGCCGAAGCATCCATCTCCTCCATTCCAAGCCGAAGCATCTCCTCCTCCATTCCAAACCGAAGCATCCATCTCCTCCTCCAAGCCGAAGCTATCATTCTCCATCCCTCACAATACGCTAAGTCCCTTGTGAAGGAAAGCCATCTCCACCGTAGTTCATCAAGCACTCAAGACAAAAAGTGTAACCATAATCTTCACTTTCATTTCTTTAGCTTTGTATTTGAATCTTTTGATGTATTGGAATAACAAGTTTAGATTTGTGTATCAAATGAAGAACAAGTTTAGATTTGTGTTTTATGTGTTTAAACCGATTTGTAATATGCATGTGTTTATGATTTCTAGCCTTTTATGCATGTTTGATACAATCTTAAAGCTTCGAATGCATGTGTTAGAAAATACGCTAAGTCCCTCTCTTTCGCATGTTTCGATGATCGTAAGTTGTTTAGGATGTTTATACGCTAAGTTGCATTCCTACTCAATTATTAAGCATGTGTATTTAGTTAGAAGTTATGAATTTCATAACTTACAAAAAGGTTTGATACATGAAAAGGGTAGGTTAATAAGATGAGATGATCACATGTAATTAGTAGTGTAACTTCTTATTTTTAGCAAGCATAATTAGACTTTAAGTTTCTTGATTGTTGAAACTTGTATATGAGTAAAACATGTTAGATGCCTAAGAGTTTAGTTGTGTTTGCATGTTGTGTACTTTAATTTCGTAGATTAAAACAACCAATTTCCAATCCCCCCAAACATTTACATTTCCGCTTATTAACGAAACCATGCATGCGCCCTTAATTCCCCGGATAAAGAACGATCCCTACTCGCCGATATTATAAATGACAAAAGAAGGGTTTAAATTGCAATGCGCGTAATCGATGTTTTTAGGGTCGACTTTGTGTTATCGTGAATGCATGTTTTGCGCGTATCAGCTTGAGGAGTAGATGCGGGTGCCTCTCGCTCAAGTATCTTTCTTTGTTTCCTCTCCCAATATCCTCTTTTACATGGTGAATATATACTTGGATCCACCGCCATTGTGCGAGCATCTTCCTCCCTTTGTTGAGCCGCCATTGCCTCATGCATAAGTTGTTCCCTTTGTGCAAACTCTCGATCATTTTGATCGGCAAACCTTTTCATTTGAGCATGAATACTCAATGTTAGCTCTTGATTAACTTTCTTCTTTGCCGCCTTGGCCGCTTTTTGTCTCATTGGACGCTCTTGCCTAGCTTTAGATGCCACGCTTGGAGTTTCTTCGTCTCCGGGCGAATTGTTATCATCCAAGTTGGTAGGAGTCTCACAATTTCTACTATCCTCATCCATTGTTGGCGGACATGAAAATTTAGGTGACTCCTTCAAGATATCCCAAAAATACAAATATGCGAAATGCTCTCCATGGGAATCATCGAAGTAGTACCCCCTTTGCATTCCTTAACTACAAACATAGTAGTGATTATTTAATTTAGATGCCACGCTTGGAGTTTCTTCGTCTCCGGGCGAATTGTTATCATCCAAGTTGGTAGGAGTCTCACAATTTCTACTATCCTCATCCATTGTTGGCGGACATGAAAATTTAGGTGACTCCTTCAAGATATCCCAAAAATACAAATATGCGAAATGCTCTCCATGGGAATCATCGAAGTAGTACCCCCTTTGCATTCCTTAACTACAAACATAGTAGTGATTATTTAATTTAATATCATGAATTATTACTATATTTTAAGTGACAAATAAAAATACTTACGTCATCTTGATCATTTTCGCCACTCGCATGATTTTTGATGGCTTTATGCATTGCTTGGCTCCATCTCATACTTGCGGGATTGATCTTCTTCCATCGAGATTCGACACTTGTTTGGGTTCGCGTAGGTGCGTTGGTTGGCTTGATACTTTCAAAATGCTCATATATACGATCCCACAAGGTTCCACCAGATTGATTAGTGCCGACGGCGGCATCTCCACCAATATTCAACACGGCCACGCACAAAGCTCTATCTTCCGCCACTTTCCAATTTTCCAATCGTGGTGCCCTAGGTTTTGGTGAAGCTCTTTTTGGACCCATGGTGTTGAACAAAAAAACTAAATTTACTATAAGAAGAGAGGAGGAGGAAGGAAAGTTTGAGAGGATGTAAGAAATGATGTGATGAGAGAATATAAGAAATGGTATGGAATGAATGGAAATTTGGGTTGATATTTATAGAAAAATTGACATTTACTATTCCAACGGACCAAAAATTATTGTAAATTTTTTTATTTTTTTCTGACCGTTATATGTAAAATAAACGGTAGATTGAATGATAATCGTTGGATCGATTTCAAGATATATCATTTACCGTCGGATCAGAATCGGTAATAAAAAAAGAAAAAAACCATTTTATTTTCTTTAAAATCTGGCCGTTGATTTCAAATTGAAATCAATCCTAGCCATTCATTTCGGAGCCATTAGAGCTTTATGGCTGGCAATGGTATCTGACGCTTCACGTGGGTGTGAATCCCTCTGGTGCAGCAGTTGTCGCTCACCTTCCTCTCTTCATCGCGCATCGCTCGTGGCCGGCTCCAGGCATCATCTCCTTCAGCACACATGCCTCCCACGCCAAGCGTCTGGCAAGTGAGCTACCAGCTCGTTTTCTCTCTCTTCCCTATGCCTGTTCCACTGCCTCTCTCCATAAAATTTTAGATCCGGATTTAAAAGAAGTTCTATTCTAGATCTTCATTAGGACTTGTAGCTAAATGAATGTAGGATTTAGATCCTCAAAATGAATCATTGGAAAGCAGATATTAGCATACCAACTTATAATTTAGGGTTTAATACCTCCCATTGGAGATGCTCTTAGCCTTAATGGGAATATAAGGTCTCTTAGAGACCTTATGTGTAATTTGTTATTTATAAATCTCGTTCCCTAAAATAACTTTTGGACTTTTTTACAACAAAATAGGCCATTTTTGAAGAATATTGTTGGAGATACTCTAAAAATTCCAAGGAAAAAATAAACCAAAACCGGCCGAAGTCTCTTCAATACCAATTTACTAATTTCACCAACCTAAGGAAAGCTATGCAATGGCCAGAATATATGTTACTTGACAACTTTGAACTAACACATGGAGTTGAATAATTGTACGATATGTGAAACATAAATGTGCAAAGACATAATTTACGGTCTAATTTCTCTCATATATTACTTATCTAAGCACAACGCAGTTAAGATTGTGACAAATATCCAACACACTTATGTGTCGCATACTATTAGTACACTCGTATGAAAATAGTGGATACAATTGCATATATGGATTTGACATTCTCCAATAAAAATTAATGTGTAATTAAATAACCATTTCACATAAACTGGGAGATCTAATCTCGACCTAAAAAGCCTTTGGGCTACCCTTGATAAAGTCAAAAAAAACATAACTTATCAATTTCTCTTCTTTATATGCAATGGTTAAAGCATATATCCTAACATTTCTTCGACACACCCACCACTCCAAAGTGCCAGTAATCAATCTAAACAAGAAAAAAGGAATACAACCCTTGCATTGAAATTTTATGAGACAAAGAATTGCACAACATTATTTATAGAACATAATATATTGTTCAGTGTGTTTTGTTTCAAGAATGAAATAATTGGATTCAATACTCTGTTTCTAATACCCCATCAATGAGTCCAAACTCCATTGCCTGCAACAGGAAAAAACAATGAAGTAGTTTAAAGCCTGGATATATACATGTTTCACCATGTTGTCAAAACAACTTTATGGCTGTTTTCTTTGATAATCCAATTCCAGCCTGGACTATATACATGTTTTGAGCTATTATCGCGCAACTCAGCCTTTTCTGTTCTCAACTTCTTCCTATTATACTTCACTACTATTCTTTTCCCTCATCTTCTTACCTCCCAAATCAACTAAGATTAAATCTTTCATACTTAAACAATTTAACTAGTCACCAAACATCAAGCTGAAAATTAAAGTGAGTTACTTTTATAGATCATTAAATTAATACAGTAAAAACCTTTATCAATTATATTCTCAGAGTTTGAAAAGTTATTACAGTATTTAACGAGGTTATTATTAAATTTTTAGACAACTAATAATGTGTTCATTTAAAGACAATTCATCTTGAAAAATTAAATGTATGAAATCTAAAAACTATATGTGGTGGTATACATTGAATTAATTACTGACGAGATTAAACTGAGTTTAGAGGCAACGAGAAAGACGATAGAAGCTCATTTACAAAATAGCTGTGAAGATAGATGTTGTGACCTGAATTTTTCATTATTATATTATTGTAAAATTTGGAGACAATGAATTTTACATATTTCATTCTGAAAGATTTCAAAAAAAATTATATATTTTTCATACTTTCTAGTCCATAACAGATTCAAAAAATTTGGCCTCGCCTGTAACCAAAAAGAAAGAAGGGTTACGAAAAAGATACATTATGTTATAAATTTAACAACCTTGACCCATGTTGGAAGAGAAAGGTTTATAAAAATTTATCGAAATTTCTACTGCATATGATTACCTCAGAAACAGATAAGAAACGATCCCTCTCTGTATATTGCTGCACTGTCTCTAGAGATTGGCCAGTAAAAGCAACGTACATGTTGTCAATTTTCTGCATGAAATTAATCAGGATAGAATACCAATGAAAGGTTATATATGAAGCAGATAATGACATGAAGTCGAATATAAATTTTAAGGAACTTTAAATGGAACAAGATAAAGAGCAGCATTATTTTTCAAAACTTTTAGACAACAATCTTCGTTTTTTTTAAATCACTTGCTGAGAGATATTAAACCCAGAAGTATATAACAACAGCTCCAATGACATAACAAAAAATCCATCCATGATAGAAGAAAATATTTTATGCTCTTCTTAGGGTGTGGATGACATGTTTTCCTGACATTACCTTGTTCTAATAAGAAACAAGGTTTTTCTGAGGGAAAAAAGAAGAAGCCAATTGTCATCAAAATACCCATGTATATAATGATTCAAGCTAAATCCATTTTCCTTATAGGGTGTAAGACACATTCCACTTCAGCTGATTTACCCCAGTTTGAATTATTTGCCTCGATTTCGTCTCGCCTAGCCCTCAATCTTCGCCTTGGATCACACAGCCAGTGGCTCAAGTAGAGCGATCGGATCCACAACTGATGGAATGTGAGGGAGCGGCGGTTCATTTGAGGATGAGTTGAAGAGGAGGCTGAAGAAGATGGTGTGGAAAAGAGAGAAGATGACGAGGATTGTAATTCTTTGCGGCCAGATCAAGTCGACTTGGTGTTTAAGGATAAGGAATGAGCGAGGAGGAAGAACCCAAAAAATAATAGAGAAAAGACAAACAAATAAACATAAAGGCCAAAAAGTCTATATAAATCCAAAGGAGATACATAATTTGAGCAGAAGTGCCACATCAGAAAAGCTAAAGTTTGTGAGACGAAAAGCAGAGACCCTCGGTTTATAGAAAATATGAAATTAGATTCCACGTTGATAACTTTGTAAGTCTAGGTCACTCAAACACTGAAGGTAAATTAGCTAGCCGTTCACTTATATTTTATCGAAAGCAAAAGATTTCAATTGCAACCTAATTATGTACGATAGAATCATCTACTTGTGTATACAATTCGATACAAATCAGATTTGCTACAGTATGTTTGTATGTAAGTAGGCAATTTGTGTGAATTGTAATTATGTGACTGTCCAAAATAGTCTCAAGAATGAAGTATGGAGAAGAGACTAACATGACGAGTTTGAACTGCTTCATTCACTTGGCGTCTCACATCTTCCACATGACCCTACATTTAAATATGCACATCATTAGATTATTAATGGAAAGATGATAATGATACTAGAAAGTAAGTTAAAGGTTTTATCAACTAATGTGTCAGACAGTTCTTTGAATCTGACAACTGATTCATATCTTAGCCTACTAGACAAGTTCATGCAATTATGATCATATGATAACAGGAAAATGACCCCAAAAAAATTAAAAATTAACAGAGCTAACTGCAGCTTGTCAGTTCATGGATTTACAATGGGTACTTGATAAAAATATGTAAAGATCATATCGGAGATCATCTACTTAATAAGTATGGATACGTGAAAAATGTTTCGTATCCCATATCAATACCCCATATAGTTACCACACAAGCAGAATCACGGTGATATGCAAACCAGTTTTAGATACACATAGGATACATGACGTGTAAGGTCTAGGATACATTTTTAGGTACCGAAAACCTGAAATAGCTGTGTTGCAAACATATATAGTAGATAATTCAGAAATTTGAAGGGAAATAGCACTTTATAGCCATAAACATCATAACATTAATAGAGAAAACCTAAAGTTTCTGCCAAACAATCTTGGTTTGGTGTTTTTTTTTCTTGCTTATATTTAAAATAATTATGATAAGATTAGTTCGACATATCCTTCCCATACATGTATCCTATATTGTTTTTTATTGTCTATTTCTTGTATCAAAGCATATCATAGCAAGGTATACATAGCTGACTTGAGTGTAAAAAGTGATACCTCTTCCCATATATGGTGTCAAATATCAAGTCATTTGAGGAAGAAAGACCCTCTGGAAAGAGCCCCTCATTCCTTTTCCAATAATAGGTTTTTCGACCAAGGAGATGATGGTCAAGAGGTGTGTCGTCACCAAGAGGGACATGGTGATGACGTGTTTTATTAGGGAGACCTTGATCAGGGGAAGCTACAAACTCAAAACATACTAGGTTCTCCACCAAGCCAGCTTGGGCTTCCTCCCACTAAGGGTGCTAGCCCGTGTACCCCCTCATAGTTCGAAGAAAGAGGGGGGATTGTGGGGTTTTCCCAGCCCACGAGTTTATCCGAAAGCAATAATAGGGATTGTTGTCTTAGATGAATGGAGATTCCAAAGGATATTTGTGATCCTTGTTGTTATAGGATTCGTAATCGTTGATCAATTATCTCGTAATCCAAAGTAGATAGCTAGCACTAGTAGGAAAACATATTCCTATTTGGTGTAGGAGTCATTAAGCCTATATAAGGAGGTTCCGCTCTATTTTATGCATCACAGTGAGCAAGTATATTCCATACTCAAATTAGAGAGATAGTGGACTAAGAAGATAAGAAGACAGAAATAGATAAGAAGAGTAGTGAGTATTTGAGAGATAAGAATAGTGAGTATTTGTTTTCTCATTTCTGCATGTGTTTCTCTGGTTTGTTGTGCTTGTTTGTTATTTCTGACCAAACTCACAACAATTCCCATACACATACCAATGCTTTATAATCATTTCATGATCTAATTGTATCAAACAAACAAGTGGTTTTGAAGAAACTTAACATTAGAATAACCGTTAATTCGTTTCATATAGTTAGATTAGAAAACAATCTCCAATTTACTGAACTTTTGTACAGATGATTCTTAATATGAATTGTGGTGAAGGAATATTAGAGTAGTTTGAACAAGCTCATTTGAATGAGGTTTTGCCCACAAATGTGTAGTAAAACAGTTTTAAGAAATACTATGAGATTGCTTTTGTTGCATAGTGCTTACCCAACAAGCAGTTCTGTTAGCACATAAGAGTGTTTCTATACACATGTTAAAGTACTCTTGTATATCACATTTAATGGGCTCTCCTGAAAAGCCCAAAAAAGGCACTCGTTACTTTTGCTAAAACATAAGAGAAGATGGAAAGTGCAGATTCAATCCACAGAAAGATTTTGTTACAAGGTGACTCTAAGCTTATGGCATATATGCCGCAGGAAGAAAATAAACATAGATGTCGCAATCATCTTACATAACCATCTAGTCGCTGGCTTATACCATCAATACTATGATTAGTCAAAAATTTAGCATTATACTATCTTGTGCCATATATCATTTTGTTATCTCCAGCCTGGTTTTTATTTTTGCAGGGCTGCAAATCGTAAGTTACCAGTAAAGATGAATATGCAAAAGGAAGTTAGGTCTATCCATATTCTTAAAAGTCTAGCAGGGACATAAAATTTTGAAGTATCTGCAAAAGCGCAGGTCAGGTCATGTACCAACTAAACCATTATTACTTTTAAATGCATATTTCAAATAACATGAAGGATTCAGATTGGAATAACATGATGGGTTCATATCCAGAATAATGTCTGTAATCCATAGAAATGCAGAAAACAAAATGAAATGATGTCAGAAATTAGTCAACATTGTGGTTTGGCAAAGGACGCATACCCCACATCCACTTTGTGGTTGGTGTATCATGATTCGTGCATTTGGCATTGCATAGCGCATTCCCTTTTGGCCTCCAGCAAGAAGTAGTGCTCCTTGGCTTGCAGCTACTCCGAAACAAACTGTCCCAACCTTAGGTTTGATCTGAAATCAAGGAATGCATAAGATACTACATGAATGAAGAGAGCAAAAGAGCAAAAATACAAGTGTGTGATGTTACCCAAGACATGCAGTCATAAATTGCCATTACAGAGTATGTACTCCCACCGGGGCAGTTCAAGTAGAGCAGAATATCTGCTTCTTGATCGATGGTAGCGAGAGTGACAAGCTGGGAAATGACTCGTTGAGCCACCATCGAGTTGACAGACTGGCCGATGAAGATAATACGATTTCTGAATAGCACAGAAGAGAGGTCCATAGGTCCACCTGGGGTCATGACTGCTGGCAGGATTGGTGGATTTTTATTCTCCTTGCTGGCTTCGATTGCAGTGTAACTAGATACGATAAAATAGAATAGCACACTAGTTGGAAAACAATTCATTTCATTTCAGACGGAAACTGAATTGGGAGAGACGACAAGTCACCTTGCTGTACTAGAATCATCAAGATTCTTTCGAGGTGAATCAAACTTGGTAGTAGATAATCCTGAATTGATTTTAACTTGTCAAAAGAATGAAAGAATGAACGAATAGTAATTGAATAGGGAAAATGGATTACCATAAGGCCTCCCCCGGAAGGCAGCGACGGAAGACGTCGTTGGTTTTCTGACAGAGACGAATCTGCTGCCGCAAGAAGCAAATGTGCAGCTCAAGAGCGACTGGGAGAAAGACATCATCCAAAATTGCGACCCACGCCTCTTTTGCCCTACTTTTCATCACAATCTTAACTAAAACCTTTAAACTATCAAATTATTTACGCGCATGCCATTAGATTGCTATTTCAAAATAAATCAAAATTTTAAAATTTTAGAAGAAATTATTTTAAATTTCAAAAACAGATAAGTTTTCCAAAAAAAAAATTAACTTACGACACTTTTTTTATCAAAAAAAAATCCAGTTCACATCATTTTCTTCTGAAAATGTTCAATAAGTTATAAAACTTACTCTTTTTTACGATTTTGCATTTTTTTCCTAATTTGAATTCTAACTGTTTTTAAGAGAGAGTTGCATCTCCTCCCTCCTTTATTTTTGCCAGGAAGTGAATCTCTCTCTCTTTCTGTGATCGCAATCGCAATTCAGAAATCGCCGCAACAAAAACTTTGTTCGATTTCGACGTCGTACAAAATTTCAAGAGTTGTAAGTTTCAAATCTTTGTCTCTCTATCTCACTGACTCGCTATCTCTCGATGTCTCTGTATATAAATTGATGACTTCATATGTTCAATTCTGTTGTACATCTAATTTTCACTATGTTTTTGTATATGATAGATGATTTGAATTGTCGTTTCACAAATCTGTTTCTGTTCGTAGTTGTATTAATCGATTTCATGATAGTATTGATTGCTTTGCTCCTCAAACTATATCCATTGCGATATCGAAAATCTACTTAATTAGGTTTACATCTGATTTTGGTTCTAAAAATGCGTTTTAGTATTTGTTAGAGTATTTGTCTGAGTATCTGTCAATGTATCTGTCTGAGTATCTGTAACTCTATTTATTCTGTTAAAAGTATCAAACCTTACTGTCAGTTAACCAAAGCATTTACATGCGTTTCTGCAACTCTTCTGTAGGTATATTAAATGGCAACAGCACGTTCTCCAATCATTGTGAAATATATTCAGGGTCAAGAAGGTCTGATGGATATTTTGAGTGATGATATTACATTTGCTGACATTGTGGATATAGTCTGTCAACTATTCAAATCACTCAACAGCTCAATCTTGACTTACAAATACTGTATCACACCAGGGGATGAACACATTTTCCTGAAAACTGATTGTGACGTGTTTTTGATGATGCTTTCTATCCAAAGACTCAATTCAAAATATATTGAGATCAGAATCACTGACCTAAATGAGGTAGAACATCAAAAAACTCAATTGAATATCTATTTGAGTATCTTTTTCGGTATCTGTTTCCTTAGGATGTCACACTAGCTAAAAATGTATACGCTTCCTCTTTCCAGCAAACAGCAAATATTAGTTACAACCAATCTGCAGTTTGTAGCACACATAATGAAAAATCATGGATGGATGTGCAAATGGATGGCTGCATGGAAATAAGTAATGTTGCAGACGTCGATTTTGGATGCTTTCGAGAAGAGGATACAAAGGATTATTTGACAAAATCATGGGCTAAACTTATACAAGAAACAGGGCAAAAATTCTTAGGCGGGGTGACTGAGTTTAGGCTGAAACTCAGGAAGTACTCAATCGAAAGTGGATTCAAGTTTACATATGAGAAGAATGAGCTCACACGCGTAAGTATACATTGTAGATACAAAGGGTGCGATAAATGCAACTAGTTTGTGAAGGCAAGACTATTCCACGCAAATGGATCATTTTACATCACTGAAATCAACAATAATCATACATGCAAAGAGCAGGTCCAGAAATAGACCAGTGAGATGATGAGATCTTCTACTGTCAAGTATCATACCTTTTTCTAACATCACTAGCTATTTCTCCAAAAAAAATTATTCAATACTCAGCTCAATCGCCAAAGACAAACTGCACGCTGATCTCAATAAGGGAGCCAAGACCTTAATTACAGACAAAAATCAGAGAGAGTTTTGGCTTGGAAGTCCCTTACAAGATGGTGTGATATGGCAAGAAATTGACAATGAACTCACTGCATGGAAACGAAGCAGAATCATACACAAATCTTCTCTGGTTCCGAGACGAATTTATGAAGACAAATCCTTGCTCTAGAGTTTTTGTAGATATTGATCAAGAAACACAAAGGTTTCACTGCCTTTTGTGTCATTCAGTGCCTGCATGCAGGGATTCCAATACTGCAGAGCCATGATTTTCGTTGATGCAAGTTTCCTCAAGAACAAATATAAAGGACAGATCATGGGGGCATCTGCAAAAAGATGCAAATCAAGGTAAAGTAGACAAATGAAATTATATGACCTCTTGGGTATCTGTCTGAATAACTGTTTGGGTAACTGACTGAGTAGCTGTCTGGGTATCTTTTTTTCCTTTTATAAACTCTATTTCAGTACTTAATGTACAACTAGCTAGGAACCTTATCTTTTTGTTTCTTTTCAATTCATTTCAGGACTCTATCCAATTGCATTTGCGGGATTTCTCAAAACAACCAAATTCTAAATTTACTATAAATATACATTGTTTACAAAGAGTGATAAGAAATCCGAAAACTGTGTGAAAAATAAAACACAACAGAGTCAAACTCTATACAGTATTCAGAGCGACTTCTAATATACATATTATACAAGACTACCAGGTTAAGCTAGGAACCTACTATATGAGTACAGTAACACAAAGTCTACGCCTCCGTCTCAGACGTGCAATCACAAGATAACAACTGCAATCTGGGCTGAGGAAACCAAAAAGCCTAGGAAAGGCATATAAAATAACAAAAACTATTAGAGTGAGTGAACGAAAATAATATTTCACTTTTTAACTGAAACTGTAAATAACATGCCTTTCATAAATAATCTACATCAAAATAATGCGAGTCCGAAAATAAATAAGCCCAGGTCAGGTGTTTGTCCTAACCTTCCTGGGTACTGTGTGTGGAGGCAATAACTTGAGTACTGAAAGGACCCGACTCCGATTTAGTTGCCTAACCCAAAATCAAATCCCTTCAAAAACACGACCTTAAAATTTTTTGCCAGAGTTTACTTTGAAACACATGAACCATTATTAGAACCTGAAAAGAACACGCTTTGAATATTCCACAAAAGCCAAACCGTGGGGCTCCGGTCCCCATCTGGATTTCTTAACATCATATATATAATAAACCAAAAGGTTTACAAGAAATCCAGAAACATTCAGGAGTAAACTCAACTAAAAACACAACATAAGTATTCAGAGCGATGCATATATACATCATATACAACCAGTAGGTTGAACAAAGAATCTACTCGAACTGAAGATTTATCTGAACTATACGCCTCCACTGTCGACGTGCAACCTCGGAATTCAAACTGCAAACTGGGCAAAGGAAACCGAAGAGCCCAGGGGAAAGGCAAATAAAATCGTTAGAGTAAGTGGACGAAAATAATAATATGTCTTTCACCATTTATATATTCATAAAATAATGCGAGTTCTTAAATAAATGAAAGTCGCCACTCCGGTGGATTTCCCTGCCAGAGTAGCATGTCGGGCGAATCTCTCAACCCCGACGGTGATAGACTAGGTGAATCTCTCAAACCTAGTCGGCATATTTACTATATAACAACCATGAAGCATACTGTTCACAGTTACTGTTCATAGTTACTGTTCACATTTTCCCAAACTATCATTTCCATCATCTTCGTTGCATGGCAAAAATCTGAGTGATAGAGTTTGTAATTGTACTTGGTGTCATCATGAAAGTTTCTCGGAACTGTGTAGTCTATGCCATACTCAAATTTCATGATGATCCAACGGTGCAATCGATTCAAATCAAGGTAAATCCGAATACTATTTGTTAAAATTTTTGTTTTGGGTAAACATCAAATTTGCTCGAATTTGAGTTATTTGTAGTTTTTCTTCTATCAATTTTCCTGAATTTGAGTTGTATGTCGTTTCTATAAAAAGTAAATATGCACTGCTTAAGCTATGAAAGATGTCCTCACCTCTACACCCTTCAGAAATAGAATTGGTCTCCAAGGATCTCACATATTTGCTTTTGAATGAAGCCTGTTTAGAATGTGTACTTCTAATGTCTGCTTATTTGAATTTTGTTTACATACGAATAAGTAGCGTTGATAACTATACTAAACTAAATTCATGTTGTGAACTGGCCATCCTTCAATGAGTTTATGTTTAAGTTTGTCCTCTTTCCTTACTCTGCTTACGCCATCGAGCTTTTGCTCAGTGGGCTTGGGTTATTGTTGTCACAAAGATCGCTACTATTTGTCAGCTCTCCATCTTAAGTCATAGTCAAATAAATTGATATCTAACTATAGTTTCAATGGCCAAATGAAATCTTATTTTCAGATCTGTACAAGAGTTGAAAAAACACAATATCAACATGGATATTTCACAATGCATACGTCTTGGTAATCATCTCATCCCCTACTATTTAGATAAAATTGCTTTCCTCCACTTTACATCAACTTCAGAATTGTTAGAAATAACATCACAAACATCAGAGACGTCCGATCTTATATGATCAATATTAGAATCAGAGCTCGAGCATCAAGAAAATGGAGACCAAGTAAATTCGAAAGTGATGAGTATGCCGGCTTACACTACCTTCTGATAGGTGACCAAGTGAGTAAATCATCATCAATCTGTCAATAATTATGTACTAATTTATTTGATACTGAGGACACCATAAAAATACAGAGATGAAGCATCCATGCCGTCATCGATGAAATCTACTATCCTTACATGTCAAAGATAATGGAAGTTGGAGAATATACGATATCGGATTCTTTGCATGCAAGCAGGATTATGCAAACCACAGAGTTCCCATGCACAAGACAACACGTACTTTCTTTCATGGAGAAAACCTTATTTAAGAGAGTAGAGGAACACATTCCTCAATTCCCAGAACACGTTTTCCGCATCTTGAAACTTGAAAAGCTACCTAATCAAATTGATAAACAGACAATCTTGGCAGGTAAATCAACTGGCCTATAAAGAAAGTACTAATCTATTACTAATAGAACATTGCTTTTCATATATCCACAAATCTCTCATGCCCTCTTTCATCTCAACTATTGTTTGTATTCAGGTACTACTACTCACCAAAACAGTAGTCAAGTAATACTACTTGCCGAAGTAGTGTTCAGGTACTACTACTCGATGAAACAGTAGTGATAACACCGCCCCAACGGGACGGACAACCACCTAGTCCAGCAAATCTCTCAAGCCTGATAGATGGACTACCGGTGATCAGCCGCGTAGCCAATGCATCGATGCTAAATAAATAAATGCCATCACCAATAAAATATACAATACCTTCAAAACAATAAATAATCTGAACATTGTACTGGAAACAGATACTGAAACCAAGAACTCGCTACGACCGTGTAAATAAATGTTCACTCATAGTACGAGGCTAACTCTGAGGTCCGACGAAAGATCCTTCGCCAAACGCTCGATCACGATCACCTGAATAACAAAGATACGATCAATACATATTGAACAAACATGCAGAGCTAATACTTCAAGAACCCCGCGTTCTCGAAAGATGTATCGCTCGAAATATCGACGAGGATAGCAAAATTTCCAAAATACACCCAAACAACTCTCGTCCAAAATTAGAACACTCAAATCAACTCAAAAACCTCACTATTGTGTTCAGCACGCGAAAACGAGCGAAACGACATAAAACTTGCCAAAAATCTACCTCGCCAGAAATTCGCCGCGCGTGGGGCCGCCGCCAGAATCCGACCAGCCCAGAAATCTTCGACCTATACATCAGCTTGAAGATCTCAACATTTCCAACAACTTTGTAGTTCAAAACTAAGCCCAATTTTAACCGGAAAATGTTCAAAACTCACCGTGAAGTTCGAAAACCTCGCTTGAATTCAATTTCTTCGATCGGCCACCACCGGGCACGGCAAGGGCTGAAACCACTTGAAATAGACTCACCTCTCCATGGGCTACAAAACCCTCATAACCTCAACCCCCATCGCCGTCGTCCGAGCCACCTCCGTCCACCGCCGATTACCGCCGGAATTCCTCAAACTTTAACAAGCCATAACTTCTTTATCCGGCAACCAAATTGAGTGATCTACCTATCAAAAGAAAGAGGATCTCAAGCCCACAACTTTTATGAAGGAACTATGGCCAAAATATGACGGAATAAGGCACATCAACCCCCAGAAGCTCACGGCCCAAAACGGGTCAGTTTTGACCCGTGGGTCAACGCGGGTCAACAAGTATTTCCAAAAATAGAAAGTTTCCCAATTTATTTCGTATTTATATCGTATACATATCATACATATACCATCCTCAAATCAACGGCTATAATTCAATCTGATCCAAATCGGACAGTCACGATTAAATCTACATTCACCAACCGACTTCAAAACTCGATAAAACATTGCTCACTTATCTGAAAAATTCCTTGAAAATTCCCACGAGCTCGAAATCAAATCCTCTACAATTCCCACGAAGGAACTCAAATCAAATTCTTGCCTGATAATTTAGTCGTTAACAAACCCACGAGTACGATTAATTCACAATAATCACGGCTTGGACCAATATGTACACATTCCAGGGTTCGGGTTGTTACAAATCTACCCCCTAACAAAAAATTCGCCCTCGAAATTTACATACCGGCTAGGAGAACGAAGATACTACTCATACAACTGTTCTGGCTGCTACGTGACTACCTTTACTGTATGATTTCTGTATAAACACAAACGCCGACACTAACAGAAAATTTCTGTTCCAGAGAATCTACTCTCGACAATTAAGAACATCCAACGGTTCCACAATCTGAACTGAACTACAATTGAAACTATCTACAACGGAAATTCCTGAGACACGCTAACACCAGGGAATTAGGAATATACGTCCATAACCACAATGCATAAAATACGCCATACCATATGCCAGCCCTAATAATACTTTTCAAACGATATGCCATAACGCTCATATCTTTACTAACGTGCATAACTTACCGCGCTAACAACTGTTCATAACTCATTTCCATGGCAATAGCTAGAAGGATACTCAATTACCACAGTATACTCTGACTGACATTCGCGTAAAATTTTCTGATAATCTGACAACTTTAATCTGTTAAGAAAATCTGCATGTTATCTGCCATCTCTGGCAACACATAACCTATTTCTAAACACTAAAGTGTCATCACTCCTCATCCGAAACTCTGTCGGTATACTATTCTGAATCAAATTCTTCTTGCTCAACAGATAGGCATCTGAATCTTGAGCTTCACGAACTTGATCAAGTAACACCAGACAAACTTGAAAACTGGCTAACAATGCTCCATCATCATTCCACTCCAACTCTGCTCCCGCTCTCGTTGCTCGTAACTCTGTCAAAAGTGATACTCTAACAACACGTACATGGAAGAGAGAAGCACCATGCTTCCGACTAAGAGCATCAGCAACCACATTAGCTTTCCCTGGATGATACTCGAAAGTGCAGTAGTAATCGTTAATCAGCTCCATCCATCTCTGCTGCCTCATTTTCAAATCTGGCTGCGTATGCAAGTAGGTAAGACTTTTGTGATCGGTGTAAATCTTACATTGTGCCCCATACAAGTAATGTCTCCAGCTCTTCAATGCTAATACAATGGCAGCTAACTCTAGATCATGAGTAGGATAGTTAACTTCGTGTGGTTTCAACTGTCTCAAACCATATGCCACCACATTTCCATGCTGCATCAAGACATAACCCAGACCTAACTTCGAACCATCATTGTACATCACAAACTCACTGCTATCGTCAGGTAAGGTCAACACCGGTGCAGTAGTCTACCTTTCCTTCAAAGTCAAGTAGCTTTCCTCGCAAGCATCAGACCATTCAAACTTGACTCCTTTCTTCGTCAAACGGGTAAGCGGTGTCGCTATCCGCGAAAAGTCCTGTACGAATCGGCGATAGTAGCCTGCTAAGCCCAAGAAACTTCGTATCGCTACCACGTTGGTAGGTTTGCTCCAATTCAGCACCACATCAATCTTATCTGGATCCACACTGACTCCCTCAGCACCACATCAATCTTATCTGGATCCACATTGACTCCCTCAGCTGATACGTGGACCAAAAACTTTACACTATCGAGCCAAAACTCACATTTGCTGAACTTGGCGTACAACTGAGCGTCTCGTAAAGTCTGCAAGACTGCAAGAAAATGCTTCTTGTGTTACCCCACACTCCTGGAATAGATCAGGATGTCGTCGATGAATACAATGACGAACTTGTCCAGATAACGTCTGAAGATCCGATTCATCAGATCCATGAAAGCAGCTGGTGCATTGGTCAACCTAAACGGCATAACAAGGAACTCATAGTGCCCATAACGTGACCGAAATGTCGTCTTGTCCACATCGGACTCCCGAATCCGTAGCTGATGGTATCTTGACCTGAGATCAATCTCGAAAAGACTGAAGCTCCTTTCAGCTAATCGAACAAATCATCAATCCGTGGGAGTGGATACTTATTCTTCACCGTAACCTGATTCAACTTCCGATAATCAATGCATAGCCTCATCGAACCATCATTTTTCCTCACAAACAACACTGGCGCACCCCAAGGTGAAACATTAGGTCGAATGAAGCCTTTCTCAATCAATTCCTGAAGTTGAATCTACAACTCCCTCAACTCCATTGGTGCCATATGATAAGGTGTCTGCGAAATAGGTCCGGTACCCGGAAGTAACTCGATGGTGAAGTCAATCTCCCTGACTGGAGGAACACCGGGTAAGTCCTCGGGAAACACATCTGGATACTCGCAAACCACCGCAATATCACTAATGTCCGGTACACAAACACTCGTATCAATCACATGTGCTAGGTAAGCCACACAACCCTTCCTCATCATCTGCTCAGTCTTCATCGCTGAAATCAAACAAGTCAAAGAAGTATTCTTTTTACCCTGAAACAAGATTTCCGTCATGCCTGGACTCCTGAAAACAACCTCTTTCTTGTGACAGTCAAGAACAGCCCAATGGTTCTCCAAGAAATCCATATTCAAAATCACGTCAAAATCCATAATATCCAGCAGTATCAAGTCCACGGCTAACCCATAACCTCCAATAAAAATCTTACAATCTCTATATACCCACCTGACACACACTACCTCACCAGATAGATACAACACTCGCCACACACTAGGGAGTGGAGATGCAGATATAGTAGCCAATGATGCTAATCTATATGACATGAATGAATGCGTAGCCCCTGGATCTAGTAAAGTAAGAACTGGATGACCAAAAATGTACAACGTACCGATGATAACCTCCAGAGAAGCTCTGCCCTTACGTAGAGACATGGCAAGAACTCAGGCCTGTCCCGCTGGTCGTCCACGCTGGCCGCGGTTCTGCTGACCACCCTGTCCAGAAGGCTGTGTTACACGATTACCAGAAGCAGCACCCTAATCTCGTCTAGTACTCTGATCCGCAACACCACCAAAAGTGCCAAGCTGAAGACACTCCCTCGCAAAATGACCCACCTGGCCACAACGGTAACAAGTAGAGGTGCCATACTGACACTGACCAAAGTAATATTTGTGGCAGTTGTTGCATAAAGGATATTCCCTCGGTGTAGCTGGTGTGCTGAAGATAAGTCGAGGATAACTCAATCCACTGGAACTCCCACTCGACTGCTACCTCTGCGGTCGACTCCTCCTTTATCTCTGACTCTGCTTAGCAGTGCTAGTAGGATATCTATAAGATCCACTACCAGAAGATGATGTTGATTCAGAAGTACCTGAACACAGCCTCTTCGAAGCACCCTGGCTAAGTCCACCATCTTCAAATCGACGCGTCTGAAACCGCATCAGTCTCTCCCTCTCAATGTCTTCTCCTCTGAGTGCAGCACTGACAAACTCATCAAAGTTATCTCAAGGCATATTGGTCAAAGCCCCCTTGATATTCAGATTCAGACCCAACTCAAGTACTACTCTAGTTGTTGGATAATACTAGTCTAATGGGACTTGATGCATGCTAACTAAAACTTTGTTGTATGTACTACTGTAGTTTTCAGAAAGTACTACTCTAGTTGTTGGATAGTACTACTATACTGGGACTTGATGCATGCTAACTAAAACTTTGATGCGTGTACTACTGTAGTTATCAGAAAGTACTACTCTAGTTATTGGGCAGTACTACTGTTACTAGTTTTACACACTATCTAGACATTGAAAAACGAACCTTCGTTCCCGTTCTTTCCAGTGGCACAGGGTATGTATCCCTTGTACTTGCCCTTGAGATGAACAACATCAACAAACAAAATAGGCACGCATGACACAAACCCCTTAATACAGCCACCAAAACATAAGAAGAAGCATTCAAAACATCTTGTGAGCGGATTTACCTCCAAGATGCAATGAGAATCAGGGTTGGTAGCCAACACCTGCTCACGATACCATGACAACTGAGAGTAGGAGTCACCTTCGTTGCCCCGTACAGAACGTGTAGTCAACTCTCTTGCATACCAAGCCTTGCTATAGGACACATGCAAGCCATAAGAATTTTGCAATGTTGACATGATTTCTCTCGGCTTTACAGAAGGATTGGACTTCAACTCAAAACAAACAATGGACTGATGTCATGAGAACCAAGATGCTTACTCTTTTGGTCACGAATACCAGTTGTACATGTATGAGTGTTATTGAGCTCTCGGATAAGAAAACAGTTATTTGCCTTATATCTTAGAGCACAAACTTTTCAGGGACAATCGGCTTCCTTCTGAGAACATTGTGCAACAATTCTATCCTTGTGATTTCTGAAGTACATGAAGGTAAAACCAGACTCGAATGCATAACGATTCAGCTTCTCCCTAAACTCGACAACACCACTTTCAAACTTTTGATTGACATGGCTGATATAACTTGCCCATTCATTCGTCAAGTAAAGAATCAGAGCTTCTAGCCTAAAGCAAGCCAAATAGTCATTTGGATCAAGCAATTTATCGAAGATGACGACGTGCAAGTCAGAGAAGAAGAAGCGTCATCAAAAAAGGATATGTCGGAATGCACAAGAGTACCCAAACTACTCTGCCCACAATCCCTAGCAACAATATCCACAGAGGATACCGCAAGTTCAATCATGGTCTTCATCATCAATTTCAAGTCTCTATCGCAAGATATCATGGAATTCGGATAACATGGCAATGAGAAACCAAGAGTGAAAGAATTCGGTCTCAAGCCAGGAAAACGCAATGACACTTCCATCACCATATCAATGAAATTGTTAGTAGGCGTAAGATCAAACATGATTGTTTGGTTGATGTAGGTGCACTTCGCATACAAATCAAAATCCATGGATACCAATCTGCAAATCAAACAAAAAATGCTTACAAAACAAAAGTAGTATCCTTAATAGTCATCAATAGTGTATTCACTCAACACTAATAATACTATCAAGTCCAAACACACACAGAACAGTTAACTAGTGTGTTCAATGAGATGCAGTAGTGTATTCATCAACAGAGGTAGTACTATCAAATCCAAACACACATAGAACAGCTGACTTGTGTTCAATGGGATGCAGTAGTATACTCACTCAAAAGAGGTAGTATTATCAAGTCAAAACACACACAGAACACACAGAACAGATAACTAGTGTGCTCAATGGGATGTAGTAGTGTGCTCACTCAACAGAGGTAGTATTATCAAGTCAAAACACACATAGAACACAAAGAACAGATAACTAGTGTATTCAATGGGATGAAGAAGTGTATTCACTCAACAGAGGTAGTAATCACAGTCTGTAACATCTCATAAATTATAAGAAATATCAAAAACAAACAAATCAGCCACATCAATCACACACAAACACAGAAATCAAAAGAGAAAACATACAATAATATCACTACAATGCGCCATACATCATCCAAATTACCAAAATCAAAATCAAAAATCAAAAATTCGAAATCGGTTTGTCACCGAAATCGAATCAAACAACACATCAATCAAACAAAACAAAGCACAAAACATCTACAGGTGAACAGAATAGAAACCTTCCCCAAACTTTTATCACCGAAATCCTCCGATTCGTCAAAACTTCTTCTCACAAATTTCGCCAGAATCTCTCTCTCTCTCTCTCTCTCTCTCTCTCTCTCTCTCTCTCTCTCTCTCTCTCTCTCTCTCTCTCTCTCTCTCTCTCTCTCTCTCTCTCTCTCTCTCTCTCTCTCTAACACACATACACACAAACACATAACTGATCGAGAGAATTGAATTCGTTTTGAAGCTCTCTCTCTCTAGAACGATCGCGCTCTCCCTCTCTCTGCGTTTCGGTTTCGGTCATTTTGCTTTGAATTCAATTTGAATTCAGTAGATAGTTTATATATGAGGGGCAATTTTTGAAACTATTTTTTTTAAGGAATGTATAATGACCTTATGTGTGTAAAACTTATACAATGACTTTATATGTAACATAAGGTCTCTAAGTGACCTTATGTGTAATTTCCTATAAAAATATTAAGATGAGCTGATTTGGAATAAAAACAACAATATAATATAAATATATAATATAAATTACCTAATATGTCATTGGCACATCTAAAAATTCAACTCTGAATACGTAAGTGAACCGTTCATCCTATCCAACATTATTCCTACTCCTAGTTGGAATTAACATTACATAAAATAGAAAACAATTCTGTATTAAGCTAGCCAAGTCACCTGCAGAAGCAGTTGAACTAAAATCTCCTCGAGTGTGGATATATAATCAACCACCAGACATAACCTCCAGCAGCTCCAACCCAAACAACTCCACATCCTCTGCTAGCTAGCTTGATCTTCCGTATCATATATATAAGGATCACTGCGTCAACCAAGTAATTGATCCGGCCAACTATAGCTTAGCTTGATATTCGATCATGGCGGGCATAGATGCTGATGCTGATAATGATGATTTCAGCTTCCCTACAGTAAACAACATCCCTAACAGCAGCATCACTAGTAGTATCGATTCTCCTCTTTTTTGGCAGTTATCTGTACCATCGGCCTCCACGGATGGAAAACATCAAGACTCAGCTGCACCAAGTACCCATCCGATTGAGAAGAATCAAAATCAGTTGAAGAGAATATCATGCATGGATCAAGAGCAGCCACCATGGATTACTAGTACTACTAATAAGGTTGAACATCATGATAAGGAAGAAAAGATGGACCTACTATGGGAGGACTTCAACGAGGAACTGTATCCGGTAAGGTCAACGGCCCCATCCGATTACAACTACGACGACGTCTCAGGCCAGATGCTAAAATTGGGTTGTGTTGGTCTTGGTGCTTTTAACTTGTCCAAATCCCATACTGGTACTAGTACTAGTACTAACACTAATACTAGTATTGCTAAGCCTGCAGGTGTCCTTGAGATTATCAAAGTCCTCAGAAGGTTATTCTTCCTCCATAATATTAATTCCCATCATCACAGCCTCGACAAACCTGCAAAGTGGTGATCCATCACATATACATATATAGTTTGTTTGATCTGTCTACGTACTCTATACTTTTCCCCATCTCCTCTTTTTTTTTTATCCTGCTACATATGTAAATCGATCAGTTTCTTGTTATATATGAAGGAATTTCCATAAAAAAAATGTTTTCATGAACAAAAATGAAGACCAAACTAGGACTTAACCATGGTGTTTGCTCCAGAATCCGAGCGGACAATGGAAAACACCAAGAGGAGGATGAGAGGACATGATTCACTTGAGCTGAGCTGCTAAGAAAGAAAGTAGGCGTTAGAGGTGAAGGCGGGTTGGCCCGCCTATCACACTCTGATTCTTAAGTCAGTAAGAGGATAATGAAGAGGGGAAACTGAATAGAAGTAAGTGGGCTAGAGATGTCTCCTCCCACTTTGAGGATAGTTACCTCGTCATGTAGTTACCTGGAAGTGCGCTACTTTGTCGTCCTTCGATGTGGGAGTCAGTATGCTTCTGTTCAGAACACGCGTGTATGGAATTGGATGCATAGCCAAAGGCTATACCAACGAGTCCCCCGAGTCTCCAATCTAAGATCATTCTTGAATGGGGAGTTGAACCAATTCGCCCATTCTATACACGCAACTTTATTTATTGGGCGTACCCCCTAGTCCCCTTCAACTCTGCATAACAGAATGATCTGCTTGGTACAATTTTTATTTGTTGGGCATACCTCAACAGCGCCTAGAAAACAAAGTAAATCTAAGCGGCTCGCTTCAAAATGTGTATATGACGCACTTCATGAGGAGGTTCTCCTCTGGGCGGCATATATAATAAAGTAAATCTGAGCGGTACACTTCAGAATGTATACATGTCGCACTTCACAAGGAGGTTCTCCTGTGAGCAGCATATATATAATAAAGTAAATTGGAGCAGTACGCTTCAGAATGTATACATGTCGCACTTCATAAGGAGGTTCGCCTGTGGGCGGTGTGAGTGCAGATTTGTGACGCCCCCGAGCTTAGGCTCGCTTGGTTAATGAAAGCATGAGATCATAGAGGTTGCCTATGATCGTTGAAGGGGAAGACCTTCCTTCTGAAATTTGTTAATGACGTGAGACCTTGCCATACCACTTCCCCTGATCATTCTTCCATGAAATCCTACAAAACAAGTCTAAGTACGGTGTGGTACCGTGCTTAGACCCTCCGACGCTCAAGTCATTTCTTATCTCAAGAATCGAATTGTAAAATTAGGCAGAGTAACGTTACCTTAGACCACGTAGAAGATGGTCTATATATATATAGCGATCGAACTAGGTCTAAGCATAATCCATATCGAATAGGATTATTTTACTTTCAGATATGAGGAATCCATTAAGGAATGGATCTCCATATCTAGGGCCAATCTAATCTCATGATTACCACAGGCTCTTTGGTGTAATTCCCTTAGGATTCATACAAATCTTACCCTTATCCCCTAGGATTTCTGCCAATCCTTCGAGGTCCGAGTCGGCCAATCCCTCAAGGTCCGATCATACTGTTCCTCAAGGTTCGATCAAGCAATCCCTCAAGGTTCGATCGGGCTGTCCCTTGAGGTACAACCGTACTTTGGGATTGTCACATCTTCTAGAAACCTCTAGATAAATCGTTCTTTAACCAAAGCTCTAATCGTCCAAGCCCAGACCCATTTTTGGCCTCATCAGACCTCATTCAAAATCTTATCACCCAAGCTCATCCTCCCCAGCTCGGGTGGCCAAAACTAACTCCCACAGTATTGGCTCACCCAAGATTAATCCGAATGGACAATCCAAGCGGACCTAAGACTTTGAGGGACCAAACGGGCCATCAAGCGGATCTGAGGTTCAACTAGTAAAGTGACATGTTTCAAAACGGAAATTCTGGTTTGGGAAATTGTGTAGGCGATGTGACTTTGTAAGTGCTATACACCGCCCATCTAAATGTGGTATGTAGACGCCCACTCAGACTTGTAAGTGAGTCCTCTAGTGTGGGTGGAGGTTGCGCTGGATGGAGCCTGGCAAACGAAGCGAGTGGGCTTGACTTCTTTCCAGTCGAGTATAGCAAACACCTTGGATAGGGTATATCAAGCGGGTAATCCAACTATGTAACCCGCCCAGACAATTAAGCGAGTTGATGAGTCCCCTAATTTGGGCGGGTTTTGAAGCGTGCTTAAAGTAGTGAGCTTGCTGAACATAGTGAGCATACCTTAACACTTTTCAAGTGGAGGAGTGCAAAGTATTCCAAAATAGAGTATACCAAAAGAACAATCCAAAGGGGGCGTGGAGGCTAGTACCTAACATACACTCCAAACGAGATTAGGTCCAATCCAAACGGGCTATCTAAATGGGCGGCCCAGACGAGCAAAGAGACCAAACTTTGATAATCCAGACGAGCTTGATGACGCCTAGTGCGTTAGGCGGGGTGAGCAAACGGACGAACTAGGTAATGGTACCTAGTAAACTAGGTGGGATGAGCAAACGGCTTAGTAGCTGGGTAGGGCAAATGGGCGTATGTTGATGCGGGGGAGAAAAAACCTGTAGACGGCGCCAAATGTTTGCTCCAGAATCCAAGTGGACAATGGGAAACACCAAGAGGAGGATGAGTGGATATGATTCACTTGAGCTGAGCTGCTAAGAGAGAGAGTGTGCGTTAGAGGTGAAGACGGGTTGGCCCGCCTATCACACTCTGATGCTTAAGTCAGTAAGAGGATAATGAAGAGGGGCAACTGAATAAAAGTAAGTGGGCTAAGAGATGTCTCCTCCCACTTTGAGGATGGTTACCTCGTTATGTAGTTACCTAGAAGCACGCTACTTTGTCGCCATTCGATGTGAGACTCAGTGTGCTCCTCTTCAGAACACACGTGTATGGAATGGGATGCATAGCCAGAGGCTATACCAACACATGGCGATACAATGACACGGTTACCTTATTGATCGACTTGTTTTTCTGGTCATAGGCTCATAGCTCAATCCAATTTGATGAACATATGGCTCAGTTTCGTCTTCACATATATATGATAGAATGAAAATACTTCAGCTTCTAACGGAAGGGGGAAAGGCAAATGCCAGGGGAAATTGACCACAAAAGAGTGATAAAATAGCAGAAACAATACTCCACAAGAGGGTGATACCAATTTGTGCGAGTATCCGACTTTATTCGGTAACTATGTTTTCTTTTTATACCTTCACAGCTTTGTGCACAATCATTATATATTACATGTTGAATAAATCTGTGACAAATACAATGACCATAATATCCATTTCGGATGTAAGTGAAAACAAAGACGAAGCAAAGCAACAAAAGACTGATTAGGAAGTGGCTGTTGTCGTAAGGTATCGGCTACTTTGCTCCCACCCGGATGCGCAATGAATGAAAAAATGGGATGAATACAACAGAGTTGAGGTTCTTTCCTAAAGAGGTCTTAGTGGTAAAAGCAACTGAAGCAATGGTCCCTTTACCACCAACAACAGGCTTCAGACTACAAAATTCCTGTCTGGGGCAAAGGTGGTCCGCAATCCGGCCAAACTCTGTTCATATAGTAGCTTTCGGTAAAGGCAAATCTTTGAGAAATTCTACTCTGTTGCTTTTTGCCGAGTAATTGACTTCTCTTCCGACCTGTGGCGAAACAATTTAGCTATGGCTCTTCTCTCACAATCCTACAAACATGAGAGAATAAGAAAATGTTGATAGTCAGTCTATCCTCTATATACTAATTTTCTTAAAAGAGGATAATCCAACATCACTTGTACACATACCCATATATAGAAAAAGGACTGAGTTTATGCACAAGGAGCCAACCAGTTTTTTAATATCCATTTATCGTTGAGGGGCATTAATTACTACAGTTGATTTAAACTGAATCTAATGTATTATTCAGTTTGATGTAAGAAATATTCTACACAGATTCTAACCTTGAACATGTTTAGCCGAAATGGTTTCTCAGGATTCATCCTTCTTAATTTCTGGTATGTATACGCAAAACTCAGCTGATCCCGAGGAGTAAACCGCTCAACCTCATTGAACCAAAGACAGGAAAACAAATTTGACATTGGAGTATGTGCCCGGATGATGAAGGAACCTTCTGGTACATCTGCAGATGCAAAAATTTATAAATTCATATCAAACAGGTATAAGAAAGTTCTTGGGAGAAGCTTGATGTAGTATGAAAATTCCTACTGCTTGGGAGAAGCTTGTTCGGATCCAATGATTTAAATCTGGTAAGACCATCAGCCTGGTAGAATGCAAATTGTTGATCTATGATGGTATGGTTATACTTGTTCAATTTCTTGTTCTGGGCAACCTCTTCCCATACACAGTGTCGGTCGTAGTGATTTGAAATTGCATATTCATGACCTTTTCGCCACAAAAAGTACTCCAATATGAGCAAAGGATCAAGTTGAAGACGCAACTTGCTGTCCAACCAGATTGAATATCTGAAATAATTTGGCAATAGTGTTAGATAGAGCTTGTTTGTGTCAGAAATATCATGTATCCATGGGAGAAACCAATGATCAAACAACTAACATGACACTAGCTTTTCAGCAAATATATATATATATAACATGACATTATAAGTGATGATCATGATACTTCCCAAAAATCAAAATTCTTGATCCATATGCATCTAGCTGATATACACTAGAGAAAAATTTAACAAGCACCAAGGGACTTCTGTAACTTTCAGCTGAACTACCCAAAGTCCAAAGAAGCACCACTTGAAAGATGACTGCAGCTTTCAGTTTTATAGCAAAGTATCGAATGATGTAACCCAAGTGTTTGCAGTCTGTACTATAATATAGTCGCTCCATACTTTCTCCCATTTGCTAGCAACTTTAATCTTATTGCTATTCTATATTTAAGGGCCTGGCTCATGTTTGACATCTGTAGCCACAATGGTACCAAAATGAAGTTGAATTTTACAATTATATACTTTATTCTCTAGGCTCACGCTTGATAATTGTAAAAAGCAATACTACAAGGTCGAATCTCTAGAACTGTGCTACATGCTAATCTCTTAAAGATTAGTAACCTAATTGTTGGGGTCATAGTTGGTCGTTTAATTGTTTGACAGATAATATCTTAAACCACATGTATCCCATCATATAAGAAAACATTATACTTGGGCAATGATTCAAATTCTTTTGAACTCTCTCGACAGTGTTCTTTGTCCTGAGAAACTATCACAATATCAGTCAATCAACCAAAGTCACCATCCAATAAGAGCACCAAATATCCTCCAAAAAGCTACTAAGTAGATGGGCAAATATATCCAGACTCATAATCTAACATACGCTTTTAACATGCATATTGCACATAATTATATAGCACATAATTAATGAACGTGCGCACATATAGTCAAGTCAGCAATTTACAAGCTTTAGGTTTTTCTTCAAAGTAATATTTAGTGTCCAGAAAGCCACAATTCACTGTCTTATGAATCTTATTCTCACCTTGCAGAAGGAAACAGACGATGAGGCAAAAGTTTCGGAATTTTTCCAACTCTTCGCATATCAGTATATGGTAGGTTCTTCACCACAACTATCTTCCACAAACCAATAAACCCCATTCTATCGAGTGTTTGCCCTTCTGAAGAAAGGGTTCGTAAAGTAACCTCGTCGATGAACATGACAAAGCAAACATTCTTCCTTGACAAACGAGAGACCTGAAATGAAGAAAGGTTCTATTTTAATCACTGGTTAATTCAATTATAAGGCTATCTATAAAGACGAGTATGAGTTAAACTATAAGCAGACCTAATGTTTACAACTTTCTGTCCGAATATAAAGACAGGTGCAATTAACTCAACTTGGCTAGCACCCTTTACAGTGCTTGCAAATTATCTAAGTCATAAGGAAGATTGTTGAGAATAGAATCCCATATCAGGACCTTATTGCCTTCCTCAGCAGCATATAGTTTCCTAAGCCTCTCGACCCATCCCCAATTGGTAGTGGTTATAAGGTCTCTTAGGAGCTTACATCCATCCTCAGTAGTATGTAGCTTTCACACACACACACACACACACACACACAATCCCCACCCCCCATCCTCCCGGTCTCCAATTGATACTGGTTAAATAGCTTATAATTACTAACATTGAATAAAAGAATGTCACATCACAACACTGAAGCCCATCTAGAATGCTAGGTTTCTTATATTTCCTTGTACCAGATTTAAACCACATGATGTGGCAGCTGATGAGGAACGATGCCAAGGCAACCACACAATCTAGAATTGTGTAAATGGCACATGACAACAATATGTGGTTTCAATGTGGTCTATTAAGCATTTTTTGTTTTTCCCTGTAAGATGGCTTTTACACCCCAACCAAATAATTTTGGATCAGGTGTTCTAACTCCAAACAAAAATGGGATTATACAACCAAAGTTATTGCACACGAATACTCTATGTTATCACAGAAGATAAATACAAAACTGAGAACTTCGGTATTCTGAAATACAGCTTGACCATCAATATAGAGACTGACATTTTGCAATTTTAACTATCGTGTAATTTTCACAGGTAATTATTGATCAACTCTTTATCAGCTTTCTATTATTTGAAGTTTATGAGGATAACTGAACCATAAAATATACAAGTTGAATGATTACCACCAAGCTTATTGATTTTACATCTAATTTTATTTGATAATATACTTTTGCTAGTTCCCCCATCCTGTAGCACAGCTGTCAACTGAGTTTAAAAACTAGCTTGAGACAAATTCAATATTACCACAAAAAACATTGTAAGAAACTCCTTACCATTTTACCGTAAGGCATTCTCAAGCGATCTGAATTTCCAAAGATACATGAGATAACAGCAATGTGGCATCTGTTGATGTAATTTGCATCATCTTCTGCCAAGTCAAATCCAGTGCTTGCAGATCCTTCAGGACCTTTAACAAAGCCACAGTTGAGTTTCTGATCGCGTGCTAAAAATGAATTTTCTCTTTCTTGCAAATTCTGATGCCCAGCAAATCTAGGTTCCCATTGCTCTTCTCCTTCAGGTTTGTCTTCTACCTCAGTATACTGTATCGAAAATCTTGCAAATTTTCCACTTTCTAAAGGCTCTATAAGCTGTGCAGTTGAGTTTGAGAACTTCATGTCACAAGAGGAACCTGCAGATTTTCAAAATGACTATTAAGCACACAGGAAAAGAATCATGGAGCAGCCCCAGTTAAAGTATCAAGAAAGAAGTGCCAAAACTCTTGCCATAATATATACAACTATATTCAGTATTATTCAGCCCAAGCCAGACCAATAGAGTAAAGCATCTTCTCCATCAATTGATAATCTAATCAAAAGCATTGACTCCTACACCAATTCGAAGATTTACTATTGGATTCAAAGCCGCGAAAAGAAATTCCAAAATTTTGTCCTTCAAGAAGAGATGCGGAAACAATATCATTCACTAGGTTTTTAGTTTTTAATAGTGTATGTAGATTGGTCCTAAACTATCTTATGACTCCAAAATAGTTTATGTAGGAGTATTGGCACTAGGTTTTTAGTTTTTAATCAGGGATATCTGGAATGCCCTCAAGAAGACTACATCACCATATAAGTTCATCTGAAATTAACAAAGTTTAAGCTGCTCAGCGTAACATCATGACTGTTTGGAATTTACCTAAACTTCAAAGTAATCAAAAGTAGAGGAGTCTGCCAAAGCCCAATAAAAGAAACACACATAACACAAGTTTACACATACATATTGTTACGCATTTACACCACTTTGCAAAGATAAAGGATATGTTACCAGAAAATTTGCGGCGTTTTGCTTTCTTTTTCGATTTTTTTGAAGATTGACCAGAGACCACACCGACATGCCTAGAATTTGTGTTAACTTGGTCACGGATGCGAGAGTAGTTGGCAGAGTGCTCGTCAAATAAATTGGTGGAGACTTTGTCAACCTTCTGGTAAGCAGTTGGTCTATTAACTCCAGCATCTTCATCAGGTAACTTTTGTCCTACTAATTGGTCACCATCTTGATGTGTAGTATCGTCATCTTCTTCCATCTGAGCTTCACGAGAATCAATCCCATCATCGTACTCATCATCAGCATCAATTGCCTCATTTGACTTGTCCAAATCTTCATCCTTAGATTGCCGGTTGGCGTTCAAAGATGCCTCATACTCTGCTTCATACATTTTCAACTCGTTGCGGCCGGCTTCATTGTAGAGTCCAGCTTTCTTGTTAGAATTTGCAGACTTGTTGTGACTTTGGTTGACTTGCACTGGAACATGTGAGGTGAGAGTAGCTCGATTGTCAACCACATCCTCACTATAATCCTCATCCCTTCTCCTATCATCTGTATCCCAATACCTAGAATCTCTGCCGTGCAATACCGAACCCTTGCCAAAACTAAGGACTTTAGAAGTCTCAGTTCGTGTGACATTGGTGAGAAAATCTGAGTCATCTTCTTGACCACGATCAGCACCTGCACCAGCAATCGTTTGTTGTCATTTTATTTATTTATAAAACTAAAACTCAAACTCAAACAGTTCAAATAGATCCATAATCACTCTATTCTAGGAACAAAAAAGGGGTGCAAGATGAACACAGAATGAATACCGGTGGGGGTGCTGGTGAGGATTAGGTAATAGTAAGTGACAAGAGTAACAAGGAGAAGGACAAGTAGCGCAGAAATAGCGAATCTGAGAGGCGTGGATCGACCCGATCGGGCGCGAATTCGACCCGCCTTCTGCTGCGTTCGGGGGATCCCAATAGCGACGTGATCTGCTGCTGCTCCTCCTCCGTGGCCGTTGAACCCCGACTGTCTGTGCTGAGCCATTCTTGCATTGTCCCAACTACAAACCCTCTCTCATTCTCTTGTCTCTCCTCAGCCCTCCTACGAGTAAGCTCCAAGTCCCACGCAACTTTTGTATTATTCTCTCTTGGCCGAAAACTCGCTGCCTGGGAATTCAAGCACCTAAACAATTCAATCAGTCAATCCCCACTCCAACCCAACCGTCGGTCTGTATTGGATAAATAAATAATAGAGGAAACAATTGCTCAAATCGTATCTTTCTTCTTCTAAAATAATCAATTTCATTTAAGGGTGGGACATTGCAACAAAAAATTGAAGAAAAAAAATTGATCCAAACCGAACCGTGGCAAAAAAAAATCGCACCTGATAAAAATTAAATCGAAAAAAATTAAAATATTTGGTTCGGTTATGGTTTTTAATTTATAAAAACCGAACTGAAAAACAGAAGTATGTATAAAAAGATATCGTTTTGAAAATTTTATAATATATTATATAAATATATGCAAAACAAAAATCTTAAACTCCTAAAATCCTAATTTCGTTATGCGCAATTCTTCTCAATTTCTCTCATAGAATCTAATTAAAATGTTAGACAACTCAAAAAAAAAAAATTTATAGACAATTTTTTAGTTATTTATTCAAAAGTTATTTTTTATGCATTATGTAAAAAACCGAAAGAAACCAAAAAAATCCGAAGAAAAAAAACGAATCAAACCGAACCGAATAATCACGGTTTTTCTTTTAAAAACTAAAAAACCGACCCGAACCGAACCGAAAAAAATATTTCGGTTTGGTTATGGTTTTTAACAAAAACCAAACCAAACCGCCCGAATCTCACCCCTAATTTCATTGACACACTCATATAGGGTTGCCATTTATCCCAGAGACCCAAAAAATTTGTGGGCGGCCTGATGCCCATTGAGACCAAGGCCGGGTTTTGGCCGAAGTCCCTAATTTTGGTCCCAAAAAAATCTGGTTCATCAAAAGTCCGTCAAGCCCATCAAAGTCAGCCCAAACCGCCCGACAAGCCCATGAATAAATACATTATATATAAACTTATTTGTTATATATAGATTATACATTATAGTCATAGTTATAGTCATAGTGATTATAACCTTATTTGGTAATACTAAGGAATGATTAACGTCTTATAATACTACCTCATTTGTTAATAGTATTGTTTGCTATAGCCTCACAATAGTAGTTTTAGTATTACACTATTATGCTATTAGGAAATTACATATGAGGTCAATTAGAGACCATATTTCACACATAAGGTCATTTATATTTTTTATTCTAATTAAGGTCACTTTTTTTTATCCATTTTTTCTCCATCTTTATAATTTTACTCATTTATATTAACTTGATGATTAATACAGCACACCATCCCAAAAAAAAATGGAGCTACTGATTTCAAATTCAAAACCAACCAAAACGGCAGCTGAGAGTGAGAGAGAGAAAGAGAAGAGATTCTGGCGAGATATACTTCTTCTCCTCTTTCTTCTTCTTCTCCTTCTACTTCTTATTCTTCTGTTGCTTTTTGACTTTGTGTTTCTTCTTCTTCTTCTTCTTCTTCTTCTTCTTCTTCTTCGAATTCTTCTTCGAATTCTTCTTTTTGTGATTCTTTGTCATTCTGTGATCACATTGGAAACCAATCTCAGTTGACATACAAGAAACTTGATCTTAAAACCATCTCCAGGAAGCCTTAACACACATCATACTACTCACATCATACTACTCACATCATACACACTATTGTCTTCTAACAAAAACAGTACTGCAAACTACATCACATACTACTACAGACCACACTACATATTACTCACATCATACACTACTGTTTTCTAACATATGTACTACTGCAGACCACACTACGTACTACTCACATCAATTCTACATACTAATATAGATCATATTACATACTACTACTGACCACACTAGATATTATTCACATCAATTTTACATACTACTACATACCACACTACATAGTACTACAGACCATACTACATACTACTTACATCAATTCTACATACTACTTGCATCAATTCTACATACTAATACAAACAACACTACATACTAATATAGACTATACTACATACTACTCACATCAATTCCACATATTACAACAGACCACACTACATACTACTCACATCAATTCTACATACTGATGCAGACAACACTACTGATATACGCATTTTATGCTCGTTTCTTAACGCATTTCCCTTTACGTTTAGCTATGTTATTATCTTAGTTTTTATGTTTTCCTTATTTAATTTGTTATTTTGAAGATATTTACGGTGGAGATTAATAACGACGCAATTTGGAGGAATTTCGGCGATTTTGCGATTTTTGCGATTTTGGACCTCCGAAAATGGGCCGGCCCAAAAAGCAAATTATGGGCCGATTTCTCAAATCTTGTTTCGGCCCATTATCAAGCCCAAACCCATTCATTTTGGCATGGAAACCTTTTGGTGAAGTTGAAAAGTCAACAATATCAAGCTTTGTGACTCATTTTAGTGACTAAGCTTTGTGATCATCACAAAAGATGACTTGCCATGGTGACTTGCATGGTGACTCTTGCTTAGGGTTCACAAATGATGATCACAAAAGGTGACTAAGGGAGTGACTTGCCATATTGATCATTACTTGCATTAAATGGAGGGAGGCAAGGTGGAAGAGAGAAGGCAACATCCCTTGCCTATATAAGAGAGGAGGCTGGCCATATATTATGCATCTCTCATTTTACAAGCAAAAACTCTACACAAATACTCCTCCACCATAAACACTTCAAGGATTCTCAAGCAAAGCCGAAGCACATCTTCTCCATCCAAGCCGAAGCAATCCTCCTCAATCCAACACAATACGCTAAGTCCCTTGTGAAGGAAATCCATCTCCACCGTAGATCATCAAGCATTCAAGACAAAAAGTGTAACCATGATCTTCACTTTCATTTCTTTTGCTTTGTATTTGAACCTTTTGATGTATTGGAATACATTTATGTATCAAATGAAGAACAAGTTTAGATTTGTGTTTTATGTGTTTAAACCGATTCATAAGTTGCATGTGTTTATGATTTCTAGCCTTTTATGCATGTTTGATACAATCTTAAAGCTTCGTAAGCATGTGTTAGAAAATACGCTAAGTCCCTCTCTTTCGCATGTTTCGATGATCGTATGTTGTTTAGGATGTTTATACGCTAAGTTGCATTCCTACTCAATTATTAAGCATGTATATTTAGTTAGAAGTTATGAATTTCGTAACTTACAAAAAGGTTTGATGCATGAAAAGGGTAGGCTAATAAGATGAGATGATCACATGTAATTAGTAGTGTAACTTCTTATTTTTAGCAAGCATAATTAAACTTTAAGTTTCTTGATTGTTGAAACTTGTCTATGAGTAAAACATGTTAGATGCCTAAGAGTTTTAGTTGTGTTTGCATGTTTTTGTACTTTAATTTCGTAGATTAAACAACCAACTTCCAATCCCCCCAAACATTTACATTTCCGCTTATTAACGAAACCATGCATGCGCCCTTAATTCCCTGGATAAAGAACGATCCCTACTCGCCAATATTACAAATGACAAAAGAAGGGTTTAAATTGCAATGCGCGTAATCTGTGTTTTTAAGTTAACGTGAATGCATGTTTTGCGCGTATCAATTTTTGGCGCCGTTGCCGGGGATCGAACCCGGGTCACCCGCGTGACAGGCGGGAATACTTACCACTATACTACAACATGCATTCACAAAAATTGATACGCGCAAAAAATTGCAATGCGCATAATCTGTGTTTTTAAGTTAACGTGAATGCATGTTTTGCGCGTATCAATTTTTGCGCGTATCAATTTTTGCGCGTATCAATTCTTGGAGTAGAAGTATCCATCTGATAAGTCGTGGTTTTGCGTCCTTCTTGAGCATTAGATACTTCAAAGCTGCATGATCGGTAAACACAGTTACTTTAGTTTGAAGTAAATAAGATCGAAATTTATCTAAAGCAAAAACCACGGCAAGAAACTCCTTCTCGGTGGTAGTATAATTTCTTTGCGCTTCATCAAGCGTCCGAGAGGCGTAATAGATTACGCAAGGCTTCTTGTCCTTCCGCTGACCCAAGACGGCTCCTACGGCATAATCCGAGGCGTCGCACATGAGTTCAAATGGCAGAGACCAATCAGGGCTGCATAAAATAGGAGCGCTCGTGAGAAGCTCCTTCAACTTGTTGAAGGCAGCGTTGCATTCTTCATCAAAGACGAACGGGGTCTCCTTTTGCAGCAGTTTACACAAAGGGCGCGAGATGTGGGAAAAGTCTTTGATAAACCTGCGATAAAATCCTGCGTGTCCAAGAAATGAACGAATCTCTCTAACCGAAGTTGGAGAGGGTAAGTGACGCACAAGATCTACTTTAGATTTATCAACTTCTAACCCTTTTTCCGAAATAATATGACCTAACACTATCCCTTGCGTAACCATAAAATGGCACTTCTCCCAATTAAGCACCAAGTTCGTTTCAACGCATCTTTGTAAAATTGTTTCTAAATTGTTTAAGCATGCATCAAAATCACTCCCAAATACACTAAAGTCGTCCATGAATACTTCAATAATTTTTTCAATGTACTCGGAGAAAATTGAGAGCATGCAACGTTGAAATGTACCTGGTGCGTTACACAGTCCAAATGGCATGCGGCGATAGGCAAACGTTCCGAAAGGGCACGTGAACGTTGTCTTTTCTTGATCCTCCTCCGCAATGCTAATTTGGTTGTAGCCGGAATATCCGTCGAGAAAACAATAAAATGCATGGCCGGCTAATCTTTCCAGCATTTGGTCGATGAATGGTAAGGGAAAATGATCCTTGCGGGTTGCAGCGTTTAGCTTCCGGTAATCAATGCACACTCGGTGTCCAGTGATCGTCCGTTGTGGCACAAGTTCATTTTCCAGATTCTCGACGACGGTGATTCCCGATTTCTTAGGTACAACCTGCACTGGGGAAACCCAACGGCTATCAGAAATAGGGTAAATAACTCCACAGTCCATGAGTTTAATTACCTCCTTTTTTACCACCTCCATCATCGGAGGGTGGAGCCGACGTTGCGCTTCCCGCGTAGGTTTGGTGCCTTCTTCAAGGAAAATCCTATGCACACAGGTTGCTGGATTTATTCCCTTGATGTCCGCGAGTGTCCAGCCTATTGCGGGTTTGTACCTCTTGAGCACACTCACGAGCTTCTCCTCCTGCTCCTCTTCTAGCGCGGACGAAATAATGACGGGTAAAGTGTCATTCTCGCCCAAGTACGCATACTTCAGATGGTCCGGTAGTAGCTTGAGTTCTAAAACTGGAGCTTCTACGATGGAAGGAACCATTTTATTAGTACCAAAAGTAATTGGTAAAGGAGGAGAAAAGCTTACTTTTCGTGGTGCCGCATTTAGGGCCATGGCCATGTCTTGAATACGAGGTTCAAGCTCTAGTAAGGCCTCGAGAAGGCCGTCATGCCCAAGTTGAATGGCCATGTCGAGTTCATCCTCATTGATGGTGTCGAGGTAGCCTTGTGCTAAGGTATCCACGGGATCATATGTCGAAATGGCAGCTACGCTCGACATTGGAAACTTTATCCCGTCCAGGATGTTGAACTCGATTCTTTCTCCATCAATCTCCATGGAGAAAGTGCCTTGAAACACATCAATCTTCGTTCTCGCAGTCCGCATGAAAGGTCGCCCAAGCAGTAGTGGCGTGGTGTTTAGTGGACTCTCTTCCATGTCAACTATATAGAAATCGGCTGGGAATATCAAGTTGTTGACTTGCACGAGAACGTCTTCTACGTATCCCCTCGGATACTTGTGGGTGCGATCGGCTAATTGGATGACAACACCATCTTGCTTGAGATCTCCAAGCTCCATCGATTCGAAAAGATAGTAAGGCATGACGTTGATGGAAGCTCCGAGATCAAGCATCACGTCTTTGAAGTGGTTGTCACCGATTACGCAAGGAACTGCAAAGCTCCCTGGGTCCTTCAGTTTTGGGGGTAGCCGACGCTGCAAAACTGCCGAAACGGTTGCGTTCACCTTCACAACCTCCTTCTCTGGAGTTTGCCTCCTCTGTGTGCATAATTCTTTCAGAAACTTTGCGTATATCGGCACCTGTTTTATGCACTCGATCAAGGGCAAATTCACTTGCACCTTTCGGAAGATGTCCAAAATATCTTCATATTGGGCGTCCTTCTTCTTCGATTTTGATAATCTGCTAGGGAAAGGTGCTACAGCAAACAGAGAATTAGTAATAACCGTATTTGAAGGAATATGGTTCTTACCTTTGATTGGGGTAGGTTGTGGAGGTGATTGTGCCTTGGTGACATTAGGCGTCACCTTCTGTTTTTCGGCCTCTTGAGTAGCCGGATCGATCTCATCTTCTTCTTCGTTGGTGATGTCCTCAATGGTGACTTCATCAAGATGAGATCGCTTGGTCTTTGGTTCCTCAAGTATCTTCTCACTCCTTGTGACTATAGCATTCACGTTTCTTTGATTTGGAGTGGTTTGAGGTGGAAGCCGACCGGTTTCCTTGATTTGGCCCATGAAATCAACAAGTTGGCCAAGCTGCTTCTTCACTTCGGTGATGTCGCGGCCATGTGAGTCAAGTGTCTCCTTTGTCTTCGATTGTCCGTCGAGGAGAACTTGTGTGGAGGCCGAAAGTTGCGACAACATCTTGTCGTAATCCGGGTTGGTGAAGGATTGCGAAGACGAACCATGCTGCATCGGTGGCCTTGGTTGAAATGGAGGGCGTTGGTAGCTTTGTTGAGGTGCTGGAGGGTTCAAAGTTCCCTCGTTGCTGCTCCATCTAAAACCCGGATGATCACGGTTGACATAGTTGTTATAATTGTTATACCGTTGTCCTCCCTGATATCCGCCGATGGCGTTAGCGTGCTCCGGCTCGCTTGCTTGTTCCGGCACTTGAGGGCACTGGTCATTGTGGTGACCTTGTGTTTGACATATGCCACAAACAGGCCGTTGAGTTGCCTTTGCTCTTGTCGTCTCAAGTTCTAAAACCTTCTCTAGCATATGAGCTAGTTTGTCGTATTTTTCGTCTGCGTCGGTTGTAGAACTCGCTTCACCGACTGCTCGTCTGTTGGACATTCCATATTGTGCATCATTATTCGCCCGATTCTCTAGAAGAGCTCTAGCTTCGGTTTCTGTTAAGTCCATGAATGCACCGGTGGCTGCTGCATCCAGCAATTCCCTATCAATCGGCTTGAGACCATCGTAAAAGTAATTCATGAGATTGGTCTCGGAAAATCCATGCGATGGGCAAGTGGCACACAAAACTTTGAATCGGTCGTAGTATTGGCCGAAGGTCTCGTCCGGTTTCTGTGTGATGCCAGTGATTTGCTTTCTCAAGACGGTGATCTTTGAGGCCGGGAAGTACTTCGCTAGGAACATATCCGCAAGTTGCTTCCATGAGGTAATATGGTTCGGCGGTAGTTCCATTAGCCAAGACTCGGCCCTGTCGACTAGGGTGAATGGAAATGCCTTCAGCTTGAAGAGCTCCGTATCAGCATCAGATGGCTTCATGCTGTTACAAACAAATTGGAATTGTTTGAGATGCTTGTTCGGATCTTCATTGGAAAGTCCATGAAAAATGGGTAGTCGGTGGAGGAAGCCACTCTTTAGCTCGATATCCTTCATGTTTTCCTCCGGTTGTGGAAAAGCAATGCTCGAAGGCCCAGTGCTCCATTCGGTTGAGTAGGTGCGCTGGCGAAGAGATTGTCCTGCATTGGCCATGTTGACTTGTTGTGCTTCTGCTTCTGAATTGTGGTCGGTTGATGAGGCTAAAGTATGGTCGGTTGATGAATGTGAAGACTCGGAAACTTCCTCGATGATGGGATGATCCAGGATGTCAGTTTGAGCTTTAAGTCTCGCTATTCTCTCTGCGATCTCCTCAAACTTTGTTCTAGATGGTCCAGGATCCCGATCGGACATTCATTAGCCTGAGCATCCACCAAAGACCAAGTGTTAGTATCAACAAAGAATTTGAGATGAATATAGGAATACTAACCAAAATCGTAAGACATATTTAGAAAACAAAGCAATAACAAATAGTAAAACTATCAAAGCATACTATAAATACTCACAAATACTTAAAAACTACTAATAACACACAAAAGTTATAATACTTAAGACACTAAATGTAATTTACTAAGTAATGCAAATGATTTAATCAATTTTATGGGCTATGCAAAAGAATGTAATAAACTAAGACACATGTTTTCTGCAAATTAAAACTATATAATGCTAAACCCAAGAATTTAGTTAGAACATATATAAACAAAGTTCAAATACAAGCAAACAATAATTCACATCGAATTTATGCACCACACATTTTTTTTTAATAAAATGCATTAAACAACAATCCTACGTGAAAGATGGAGTGCATGCATAAGAGAAAACGTTAGAACCTGCAGAAAACACACGAGTTACGTGCTAAAAAAAATGAATGCAAAGAATGACCTCTTCTTCGATCTTATGTCCCTAACTTCACTTAGGTAAGGGTACTCGGTAGTGAAATCCGAGTATCATAAAGCCTAAGAGAGGTTATGCAAGCTAAGTAACGTTTGTTAGCCCTTTACAGTTTTTAATGCACAAACAAACACAAAAATTTGACTAAGTTTTATTTATTTCCTTTGGCCCCGATGGTACGTGGTGCAGAGGCTCTCGACTGTGCAATGGGTCTCGTTCATCCGAAGATGAAGTCTGATTCCAGGAGGTCTAAGCATGCATAATCCGATATACCATCTATTTAAAGGATTATGTCGTATTTATCAAGTTCGTATTTATCCGTATTCGTATGCACTTATGATTTACAGAGAGTACGCGAAATGATCATTCGGTAAATTTCTTGGACGTGCGGCCCGCGCGAAAATATATACCGACTACAATTCAGCTTAGTTACGTTTAGAAATGGTTAGTAGGAATAGAGATAACGCGAGAGGTAAGGACTAATATTTAGAACAACCCGAGGCTTACTCGTAAGAGTATATACTCCAATGTTGTTCCTAGAGACACCCCGAGGCTAACCAGTTACGGTATATACTCCAATGGTGTTCTATTGCTTAGATCCGAAACCCGGCACCAATCATAAACCCATTCACCATATCCAACAATCAGCCAAATTTGTGAGATAGTATATAATCTCAAGTTCTTAGTAAACTCCGCCCACAACCTCGTGCCCATAACTTCACTTAGGTTATGGCGTGTGGTGATAAAATCCACACATCACGAGGGGTTAAGGAGATAAACCAGAAAAAGAGGCACCACCTATTCCAAAGAACGAAACCTTATAACCAATACTCGTGCACAATGTAAATCAATTTAAGTACGTCTACGTTTTGATTGCGCCTATGATTTAAAAGGAATACACGACTTAGTTATTGAATAAATCTCTTGTCCGTGCGGCCCGCGCGAAAATGTATACCAACTATCGTTAATCATCGTAATTGTTGGAAATGACCAGTTGGGATAGATGTAACGCGAGAGGTGAGAACTAATTTCTGGGAACAACCTGAGGCTAACTCGTAAGAGTATATACTCCATTGTTGTTCTTAGAAACACCCCGAGGCTTACTCGTAAGAGTATATACTCCAATGGTGTTCTGTTTTCTTAGTTCAAAACCCGTCACCATTCATAACCCTTCTAGACATCATAACCAACTCTTACTCGAATTCACAAGATAGTATACAATCTCAAGTGTTTGTAAACTCCGCCCACAACCTCGTGCCCATAACTTCACTTAGGTTATGGCGTGTGGTGATGAAATCCACACATCACGAAGGGTTAAGGAGATAGACAAACAAAAGAGGCACCACCTATTCCATAGAGATTTATTTAATAACTAAGTGCTAGTACTCAAATTAAATCAAAGACTATCCTTTAACATGAAAATAAATTATGCAAGTGTAAAAACTAAGTATAAATAAATTCGTCTAAGTAAAAGTATGCATTGTAAACATGTATGTAAATTTTTTAAGTATAAACAAGAATGAACAAGTATGTACTTCGAAAATTTAGACATGCTTTTAATCACAAATGTACAACGAAATCATACAAAAACATTCTAACTCCCCGGCAACGGCGCCAAAAATTGATACGCGCAAAACATGCATTCACGTTAACTTAAAAACACAGATTACGCGCATTGCAATTTAAACCCTTCTTTTGTCATTTGTAATATTGGCGAGTAGGGATCGTTCTTTATCCGGGGAATTAAGGGCGCATGCATGGTTTCGTTAATAAGCGGAAATGTAAATGTTTGGGGGGATTGGAAGTTGGTTGTTTAATCTACGAAATTAAAGTACAAAAACATGCAAACACAACTAAAACTCTTAGGCATCTAACATGTTTTACTCATAGACAAGTTTCAACAATCAAGAAACTTAAAGTTTAATTATGCTTGCTAAAAATAAGAAGTTACACTACTAATTACATGTGATCATCTCATCTTATTAGCCTACCCTTTTCATGCATCAAACCTTTTTGTAAGTTACGAAATTCATAACTTCTAACTAAATATACATGCTTAATAATTGAGTAGGAATGCAACTTAGCGTATAAACATCCTAAACAACATACGATCATCGAAACATGCGAAAGAGAGGGACTTAGCGTATTTTCTAACACATGCTTACGAAGCTTTAAGATTGTATCAAACATGCATAAAAGGCTAGAAATCATAAACACATGCAACTTATGAATCGGTTTAAACACATAAAACACAAATCTAAACTTGTTCTTCATTTGATACATAAATGTATTCCAATACATCAAAAGGTTCAAATACAAAGCAAAAGAAATGAAAGTGAAGATCATGGTTACACTTTTTGTCTTGAATGCTTGATGATCTACGGTGGAGATGGATTTCCTTCACAAGGGACTTAGCGTATTGTGTTGGATGGAGGAGGATTGCTTCGGCTTGGATGGAGAAGATGTGCTTCGGCTTTGCTTGAGAATTCTTGAAGTGTTTATGGTGGAGGAGTATTTGTGTAGAGTTTTTGCTTGTAAAATGAGAGATGCATAATATATGGCCAGCCTCCTCTCTTATATAGGCAAGGGATGTTGCCTTCTCTCTTCCACCTTGCCTCCCTCCATTTAATGCAAGTAATGATCAATATGGCAAGTCACTCCCTTAGTCACCTTTTGTGATCATCATTTGTGAACCCTAAGCAAGAGTCACCATGCAAGTCACCATGGCAAGTCATCTTTTGTGATGATCACAAAGCTTAGTCACTAAAATGAGTCACAAAGCTTGATATTGTTGACTTTTCAACTTCACCAAAAGGCTTCCATGCCAAAATGAATGGGTTTGGGCTTGATAATGGGCCGAAACAAGATTTGAGAAATCGGCCCATAATTTGCTTTTTGGGCCGGCCCATTTTCGGAGGTCCAAAATCGCAAAAATCGCAAAATCGCCGAAATTCCTCCAAATTGCGCCGTTATTAATCTCCACCGTAAATATCTTCAAAATAACAAATTAAATAAGGAAAACATAAAAACTAAGATAATAACATAGCTAAACGTAAAGGGAAATGCGTTAAGAAACGAGCATAAAATGCGTATATCAACTACATACCACTACAGACTACACTACATACTACTCACATTAATTCTACATACTACAACAGACTACACTAGCTACATACTACTCACATCAATTTTACATACAACTCACATCAATTTTATATACTACTATAGACTACTCACATCAATTCTACATACTACTACAGATCACATTACATACTACTACAGACCACACTACATACTACTCACATCAATTCTATATACTACTCACATCAATTCTACATACTACTCACATCAATTTTACATACTACTACGGACCACACTACATACTACTCACATCAATTCTACATACTACTCGCATCAATTCTACATACTAATACAGACAACACTACATACTACTACGTACATACCACACTAAATGTGGAAGAGAGAAAAAGAGGGAGGGGGAGAGAGATAAAGATAGAGAGAGGGGGGGGGGGGGGAGAGAGAGAACAAGAGATGGACCTGAATTTTAGTCAGTTTGGGGTTGAATGCATCGACGACGAGACTGAGGTGCTCCGTTTGGCAGAAAGAGAAAGTCTGTGAAAGGACCCAACCCCGATTTAGTTCCCTAAATCGGAATCAAACCCTTTCGAAAACACGAACCAACAAAAATTTTCAAAATTTGGGCAGAGTTTCGTTACTAGCGTGGAATTACCATAACCTGCACGCGGAAATTAACACTTCGTCCTATGCCACAAAAAGCAAACTGTGGGCACCAATCCCATCCGGATTTCTCAACATCAATATAATCAACAACAGTAAATAAACTGTACTATGTATATATGTATATCCATGAAAATCCGCATAACATGTATCAGAATGTATCAGAGCGACCTCTAGGGTAAAACATATACAATATGTACATCAGTAGGCGAAACAAGAACCTACTGGAAAACACAGGTAACTCTGATCACTAGCCTCTAAACCGCGACGTGAAAACACCAAACCTGAACTGCAAACTGGGCACGGAAACCGAAAAGCCCAGGGGAAAGACAGTAAACACGTTAGAGTGAGTGGACGAAAATAAATGTCTTTCACCAATTTATATATATATACGAATAAAATCGTATGCGAGTCAAATGCATGAAAATCAAATAAAACGTGAGGAGACTCAGGCTACCACTCACGTACTGAGCATGCCACGTAAAACATATCGCGGAGACTCTCGTGGGCTTCCACGCGATAGCACAGTCTGAACCACGGGATCCCAGACCCACACGTGATTCTAGCCAGAAAGGCCTCGGGTCAGGATATCTGTCCTTCCCGGAGCGTACTCGGGGATCAGCCGAGAAGCCAATGTGTATCGATACCACAACATATACTGAGACTGTACTCTGTGTAAACCAAATCATAAATCTTTTCTATGCACATGCTTTAAACATAATATGCACGTAAAATCATAATCAATCCGCATGCTCAAGTTCGTAAATTATTTATAAAAGACTCGCAATCATTCCGTGAAAATAAATGTCCACTCACAGATCCGCTAGCGCGAACTCGCGCTAAACTCGTGGTCCGGCGGAAGATCCCTAGCCCGAAGCACGATCACGATCCAAATCTCGATCTCGATCTCCTGAATATATATTAACATAACTGATCAAAATCGTAATCCACAACACTGTACAAATGCACGGAAACCAACCGTTCCCGGAAATACGAAATGCAGTGCAAAATGAATTACGAAAATCCCGAAATCCCCACTCGAAACCTCGACTGAAAATCGGCTAACCAAATCAACCCGAAAACCTCCGTACGATAACCAGGGCGTGATTACGAGAAAAATGACACTAATTACATCGAAATCTGAAAAGTTGACTTTTCCTCCGCCGTTGACCGCCGGCGGCGGCGCGCCGTCAACGGAGGAATCCCACAGCCAAACTCTCCAGTTCTCTAGGTCTCATCAAGGCGAGCAAGTTTCCCTTCTACCCCAAAGTCCAATTCCAAGCGCAACCCCTCCAAATCACCACAAAACCGATCAGAAAACCCAAACCAAATCCCTAATCGGGTTCACCCCAAAACCTCATCTCCGTCAAAACCAACCACCCCGTGAGCTTCTCCTAAGTATGGGGAGCAAAACCCCCAACAAATCCCCTCACCAAACTCGCCGGAACCACCTCCACCGTCGCCGACGAAATCCTCCAACTCGGCTCAGCTCGGGTTACCTCAAAACCAAACCATTTCAACCCAAACCAAGTTCTAACATACTCGAAATCAAGAGAGGAGTCTAGCTATACCTGTCCCGTGGCCGATGGTGGCCGGAATCCGGTCGCCGGAAGTGCAAGACCGAAACGGAAAGTTTTCCTCACGGGTCAACGGTCAAAGTTTCCCAAAATGGAAAGTCAACGCCTGGTCAACCGAAAACAATGTTTTTCGACTAACTCTCGACTATTTCGCTATTTATACTCGAGCCTCGGGTCGATCGACGGTCCAAAATGAAAATACGAAATGATTCGGATAAGCTCGAAACAATCGGATAAACTCGTCAAAACCCAAAACTTCAAATAATCATAAAATATTCCTCGGTTATCGGAAAAATCTTCCGAAACCACCCACGAACTCGAAATCACGTACTCTACACTTTCCGTGAAGACACTCAACTCAAATTCTGGACCGAAAACAATGTCGCGAATCGAATCGACAAACCACATAATATCGCAAAACTGCGACTAAAACCAAACCTCGAGAATCGTGCCAAGCACACATCTGATTCTGGTTCGGGTCATCACAATTCTACCCCCCTTAAAGAAATTTCGACCTCGAAATTTACGTACCTGTCATGTGAACAGATGAGGATACTGCTCCCGCATACGCTGCTCGGTCTCCCAGGTGGCCTCCTCAACCGAATGGTTCTGCCACAAGACCTTCACCAGCGGAATCACACGGTGCCTCAACTCCTGCTCACGACGATCGAGAATCTGCACTGGCTCCTCAACATACGATAAATCCTCTCTGATCGGCAACTGCTGTGGGGCTATCACATGTGAAGGATCTGAGATGTACTTCCGTAACATCGAAACATGGAAGACATCATGAACACGAGCCATTTCTGTCGGTAACTCAAGTCTATAAGCAACAGCTCCAACCCTCTCCGTAATCTCGTATGGACCAATGTACCGCGGTCGAAGCTTGCCACGCTTCCCGAAACGCACAACTCCCCTCCACGGAGATAGTTTCAGGAAGACCCAATCACCAATCTCAAACTCTAAACTCTTTCTCCTCACATCCGCGTAACTCTTCTGCCGATCCTGGGCGACCTTCAGTCGATCCCGAATAACTTGAATGTCCTCCATCGTGGTTTTCACCAAATCAGGACCAATAAGCCAACGCTCGCCCACCTCACTCCAACACAATGGAGTGCGACACTGCTTCCCGTACAGAGCCTCGTACGGTGCCATCTCAATACTGGCCTGATAGCTGTTGTTGTAGGCGAACTCGATCAAGTGCAACTGCTGATCCCAGTTTCCACGAAACTGCAACACACATGATCTCAGCATATCCTCAAGAGTCTGAATGGTCCGCTCAGACTGCCCGTCAGTCTGAGGATGAAAAGCTGTACTAAACCGTAACCTCGTGCCCAACGCTCGCTGTAAAGCCTGCCAAAACTCGGATGTGAACTGACTATCACAGTCAGAAACAATGGACACAGTCACCCCATACAAGCGAACAATCTCAGATAAGTACAACTTAGCCAATCTGCCCACTGAAATCTTCCCTGGAAGTGCAAGAAAGTGTGCAGATTTCGTCAATCGATCAACGATAACCCAAATGCCAGTGTTGCCCGCCGAAGTACGCGGCAACTGATAGACAAAATCCATCGTGATATGCTCCCACTTCCAAACTGGAATCTCAAGTGGCTGTAGTTTCCCTGCAGGTTTCTGCCTCTCCGCCTTCACCTGCTGACAAATCAAACACCGACTCATGTACGCGGCAATTTCCCGCTTCATGTTGCGCCACCAATAGTACGCTCAAAGTGTACGAAACATCTTCGTACCTCCGGGATGCATCGCATACGCTGAACTGTGGGCCTCATCCAGAATCTCCTTTTTCAAATCCTCGTCCCTGGGTACACATAATCTACCCCTGAACAACAACGTATTGTCGTCGCTCAATCGGAACTCTGTAGGCATACCATTCCGAATCATGGTCTTCTTGCTCAGCAAGTAAGGATCTGAATCTTGTGCCTTCCGTACCTGATCAACCAACACTGGTCGAACCTGGAAACTAGCTAACAAAGCTCCATCATCATCATACCCAAACACAGCACCTGTAGCTCGAAGCTCTGCTAACATCGACACTCTGGCCACACACATGTGAAACAATGAGGCTCCGGATTTCCGGCTAAGTGCATCTGCCACAACATTGGCCTTCCCTGGATGGTACTCAAACGTACAATCATAATCATTGATCAACTCCATCCATCGGCGCTGTCTCATGTTCAGATCCGGCTGTGTCCGCAAGTAAGTGAGACTCTTGTGGTTAGTGAAGATCTTACACTGAGCACCATACAGATAATGTCTCCAACTCTTCAAAGCTAACACAATAGCGGCTAACTCCAAATCATGCGTCAGATAGTTGACCTCGTGCGGTTTCAGCTGTCTGGAACCATATGCCACGACTCTACCATGCTGCATCAACACACAGCCAATGCCCAACTTCGACGCGTCGCTGTACACAACATTTTCACCACTGTTGTCTGGCAACGTCAGCACCGGTGCGGTAGTCAATCTCTCCTTCAGGAGCAAATAACTCTCCTCGCACGCATCAGACCACTCAAACTTGACGCCTTTCTTCGTCAATCTGGTCAGTGGTGTAGCTATCCGGGAGAAATCCTGTACAAACCGTCGATAATAGCCTGCTAAACCCAGGAAACTCCGAATCTCCGGCACAGTAGTGGGTCGACTCCAATTCAGCACGGCCTCGATCTTGTCAGGATCAACACTAACTCCCTCAGCCGAAATCACATGGCCCAGAAACTTCACACTATCCAACCAGAACTCACACTTGCTAAACTTCGCGAACAACTGATGGTCCCGCAAAGTCCGCAATACCGCTCGCAAGTGCTTCTTGTGCTGGCCCACACTCCTCGAATAGATCAAAATGTCATCAATAAACACAATCACAAACTTGTCCAGGAATCGTCGAAACACCCGATTCATCAAGTCCATGAAAGCTGCGGGGGCGTTGGTCAACCCAAACGGCATAACCAGAAACTCATAGTGCCCATACCGCGTCCTGAATGCTGTCCTGACAACATCTGAATCCCGGATCCTCAACTGGTGATATCCGGATCGAAGATCAATCTTCGAAAAGATTGCTGCTCCCTTTAGCTGATCAAACAAGTCGTCAATCCGTGGCAACGGATACTTGTTCCTCACCGTAATCTGATTCAGCTTCCGATAGTCGATGCACAACCGCATGGACCCATCTTTCTTCCGCACGAATAACACAGGAGCACCCCACGGAGAAACACTCGGGCGAACGAATCCCTTCTCTAACAACTCCTGGAGCTGAATCTGCAACTCCCTCAACTCTGCAGGTGCCATCCGGTACGGTGTCTGGGAAATCGGTCCAGTACCCGGCAATAACTCAATGGTAAAGTCAATCTCCCGCACAGGGGGTATACCAGGTAACTCTGCTGAAAACACATCCAGAAACTCAGACACAACCTCAATACTACCAAGATCCGGCACTGCAGCTGTAGTGTCCACAACATGGGCTAAGTAAGCAACACAACCCTTCTTCATCAACCGATCCGCCCTCATCGCGGAAATCAAACAAGGTAGGGAAGTGTTCTTCTCGCCACGAAACAGTATCTCAGGTAACCCTGGTCGTCGAAACGCGACCTCCTTCCTGTGGCAATCAAACATGGCCCAGTGCGACTCCAAAAAGTCCATACCCAATATCAGATCAAAATCCACAATATCCAGCAGTAACAGATCTGTGGCTAAACCATGGCCATCAATAAACACCTCACAATCTCGGTAAACCCAACCGATGCTCACAACCTCACCTGACGGATATAGCACTCTCCACAACCCCGGAAGTGGAGATGCAGGAACCGTGGCTAATGATGACAGTCTAAATGATATGAATGAATGTGTGGCACCTGGATCTAGCAATGCAACTACAGGAATACCAAAAATATGTAACGTACCGATAACGACCTCCGGTGATGCTCTACCCTCACGTAGAGTCATAGCATGAACCCTCACCTGTCCGGCTGGTCGTCCTCGCTGGGCCTGTCCCTCCTGTCTACCCTGGCCTGCAAACTGTGCTGGTCGCGCTCCCGAAGTAGTACCTCGCTCTCCTCCGGAACTCTGAGCTGCCTGACCATCAGCACTATACAACTGAGGACACGCCCTCGCATAGTGACCCACCTGGCCACAATGATAACAGTTGAGGGTGCCTCGCTGACACGATCCAAAATGATACCTATTACACAAATTGCACAATGGAGCCTCCCTCGGTGAAGCTGGTGTGCGAAAAAGTTGTCGAGGATGACTAGAACCGCTGGTATCCCCACTAGTCTGTGGTCGTTGCGGTCGATCTCTCCTCCATCCCGACCTCCGTCTCGGTACACTAACTGGTGGTCGATATGATCCACCGCCTGAGGATGTAGCTGAACCAGAAGTGTCAAAACTCTGCCTCTTTGAAGGCCCCTGACTCGGTCCACCTTCCTCGAATCGCCTCGGCTGATACCTCTGCTGTCTCTCCTGCTCAATATCCTCGCCTCGGAGAGCTGCACTGACAAACTCATCAAAGTTGTTCCGAGGCATCGTAGTCAGCGTCGCCTTGATGCTCAGATTCAACCCCAGCTCAAATCTACGACACTTGGCTTCCTCAGTAGCCACCATATCCCGCGCAAAACGAGACAACCGGGTAAATCGATCCCGATACTCAAGTACAGACAAACTGCCCTGCCTCAAGTTCGTGAACTCCTCGTACTTGCACTGCTGGGTAGCCTGATTGAAGTACCTCTGCATAAACAAATCACGGAACATAGTCCACGGAGTATCCACAGGAACCCTGTCGGTGCTAACCCACCAAAAGTAAGCATCACCTTCAAGTAAACCAACTGCGGCTACTGACATCTGCTCAGGAGTAAACTGCAGACGCTCACAAACTCGCTCAATTTGAACCAGCCATGCCTCGCATATCTCTGGATCAACTGAACCCGAAAACACAGTAGCACCCGCAGTGCGAGCCTTGACCACGGGGTCAAAACGCTCTTCCAAACGCAGCACTCGCATCAGCAAGTCGCGCGTTCGGCGATCCTCATCAGGATCATCATCCCGATCAACACGGGGACCACGTCGAGGAGGCATCCTACTGATACAAGACAAGCATTAGGCACAAACAGAAAGAACGTAATCATGAAACCGCAGATATTTGAGGACATACAACACCCGAAGTATTGATGAGTACCGCTGGCCAGTCGGATCATCACTCCAGTCATGTTGTATCAACTCAAATACCCTAAGCATCACAACTACAAGAGTCTACAGAATCTGATAACCTAATGCTCTGATACCAAACTGAAAGGACCCAACCCCGATTTAGTTCCCTAAATCGGAATCAAACCCTTTCGAAAACACGAACCAACAAAAATTTTCAAAATTTGGGCAGAGTTTCGTTACTAGCGTGGAATTACCATAACCTGCACGCGGAAATTAACACTTCGTCCTATGCCACAAAAATCAAACCGTGGGCACCAATCCCATCCGGATTTCTCAACATCAATATAATCAACAACAGTAAATAAACTGTACTATGTATATATGTATATCCATGAAAATCCGCATAACATGTATCAGAATGTATCAGAGCGACCTCTAGGGTAAAACATATACAATATGTACATCAGTAGGCGAAACAAGAACCTACTGGAAAACACAGGTAACTCTGATCACTAGCCTCCAAACCGCGACGTGAAAACACCAAACCTGAATTGCAAACTGGGCACGGAAACCGAAAAGCCCAGGGGAAAGACAGTAAACACGTTAGAGTGAGTGGACAAAAATAAATGTCTTTCACCAATTTATATATATATACGAATAAAATCGTATGCGAGTCAAATGCATGAAAATCAAATAAAACGTGAGGAGACTCAGGCTACCACTCACGTACTGAGCATGCCACGTAAAACATATCGCGGAGACTCTCGTGGGCTTCCACGCGATAGCACAGTCTGAACCACGGGATCCCAGACCCACACGTGATTCTAGCCAGAAAGGCCTCGGGTCAGGATATCTGTCCTTCCCGGAGCGTACTCGGGGATCAGCCGAGAAGCCAATGTGTATCGATACCACAACACATACTGAGACTGTACTCTGTGTAAACCAAATCATAAATCTTTTCTATGCACATGCTTTAAACATAATATGCACGTAAAATCATAATCAATCCGCATGCTCAAGTTCGTAAATTATTTATAAAAGACTCACAATCATTCCGTGAAAATAAATGTCCACTCACAGATCCGCTAGCGCGAACTCGCGCTAAACTCGTGGTCCAGCGGAAGATCCCTCGCCCGAAGCACGATCACGATCCAAATCTCGATCTCGATCTCCTGAATATATATTAACATAACTGATCAAAATCGTAATCCACAACTCTGTACAGATGCACGGAAACCAACCGTTCCCGGAAATACGAAATGCAGTGCAAAATGAATTATGAAAATCCCGAAATCCCCACTCGAAACCTCGACTGAAAATCGGCTAACCAAATCAACCCGAAAACCTCCATACGATAACCAGGGCGTGATTACGAGAAAAATGACACTAATTACATCGAAATCTGAAAAGTTGACTTTTCCTCCGCCGTTGACCGCCGCCGGCGGCGGCGGCGCGCCGTCAACGGAGGAATCCCACAGCCAAACTCTCCAGTTCTCTAGGTCTCATCATGGCGAGCAAGTTTCCCTTCTACCCCAAAGTCCAATTCCAAGCGCAACCCCTCCAAATCACAACAAAACCGATCGGAAAACCCAAACCAAATCCCTAATCGGGTTCACCCCAAAACCTCATCTCCGTCAAAACCAACCACCCCGTGAGCTTCTCCTAAGTATGGGGAGCAAAACCCCCAACAAATCCCCTCACCAAACTCGCCGGAACCACCTCCACCGTCGCCGACGAAATCCTCCAACTCGGCTCAGCTCGGGTTACCTCAAAACCAAACCATTTCAACCCAAACCAAGTTCTAACATACTCGAAATCAAGAGAGGAGTCTAGCTATACCTGTCCCGTGGCCGATGGTGGCCGGAATCCGGTCGCCGGAAGTGCAAGACCGAAACGGAAAGTTTTCCTCACGGGTCAACGGTCAAAGTTTCCCAAAATGGAAAGTCAACGCCTGGTCAACCGAAAACAATGTTTTTCGACTAACTCTCGACTATTTCGCTATTTATACTCGAGCCTCGGGTCGATCGACGGTCCAAAATGAAAATACGAAATGATTCGGATAAGCTCGAAACAATCGGATAAACTCGTCAAAACCCGAAACTTCAAATAATCATAAAATATTCCTCGGTTATCGGAAAAATCTTCCGAAACCACCCACGAACTCGAAATCACGTACTCTACACTTTCCGTGAAGACACTCAACTCAAATTCTGGACCGAAAACAATGTCGCGAATCGAATCGACAAACCACATAATATCGCAAAACTGCGACTAAAACCAAACCTCGAGAATCGTGCCAAGCACACATCTGATTCTGGTTCGGGTCATCACAGTCTGTCCGAAGACGGTGGCGAAAACGTGGAGAAACGACAAGGGGAGATTGAGCGAGTGATGATGCTAGTTCGAGGAAAATAGCCCCTCTAATAGCTCTGGTTATCCTCTTGAGCTCAGAGCGTGTGAAAACGGCGTCGTTCGACGGAGAGAGGAGAGTGACAGATAGAGAAGAGCTATAGAGAGAGAGAGCACGGCGGAGAGAGACGACAACAGAGAGAAACGGCGATGGAGCAATTAAAGCGGCGGAGCTCTGCTAGGGCACGATTTGATTTTGGGAATTTAGTCGAGATTTAATTTTGGTCTGGGAGAGAGAGAGAGAGAGAGAGAGAGAGAGAGAGAGAGAGAGAGAGAGAGAGAGAGAGAGAGAGAGAGAGAGAGAGAGAGAGAGTTTATATATGATGGAATTAGACGTAAATAGATTGAACGAGATGGTTTCTTGTTAAATCAGGTGACCTTATTTGGGAAAGAAATATTATGTGACCTTATACGTAAGTAATCTTACGTAAGTGACTTTATGCGTAATTTACCCTTATAATATTGCGATGGTGATTTTAGTATTACGTACATTAGTTTTTGAGATCACATTAATCACAGTAGTAGTTTTAGTATTACAACAGTGCATGTACTAGGATGCATAGTATTACAGCAGTGCATGAACTATGATGTTGTAATAAAGTTTAGTTTTTATTGAGCCAGTCCAGCAATTACCCAGAGCTATCAACACTGCCAGTATTGACAAGTACAACAAGCCGATTGCCTTCCAACAGACCCCGCTGTATAACGGGTGTAACAAGGCTGTTCTTGAAATGGTTATGGGAATAATGAAGATCAAAGTGGAGAATAAATTGAGTGTCAAGGTTATTGATGCTTATCTGAAGTTGACAGCTTCGACACTGTCCCTGGTCATCGTCTGCCTACCACTCATCGTAAGGTGTGATATATCCTGAAACATCTTGGTCTTACCTACATCAAAATTCATGCATACAGATATAATTGTGTTCTCTTCTGGGGTGAAGACGCTGAAGAGAATGATCTTGAAAACCTTGATGCATGTTCGGTATATCACACCGATAGGTATAAGTTGACTTCCGCAAGGAATAAGAAAGTTGTAAAGGTACTTCAGTATTTCCCGCTGATTGATAGGCTAAAACGGTTGTTCATGTATGCTCACATGGCCAAAGCTATGAGATGGCACGCGGAGAGAGATTTGCCTGACGATGATACCCTCATACACCCTGTAGATGGAGAGGCTTGGAAGCACGTGGTTATGGAGTTTTCTCATTTTACATCAAAGGTCTAAAATATTTGGCTCGGGCTCTCATCTGACGGATTCAACCCTTTTGGTAACATGAGTCTTCAATACAGTATATGGCCAATTACTTTGGTACCATACAACATTCCTCCATGGATGTGCATGAAGAAGGAATACAATATGCTAACTATGTTAATTCTAGGGCCGGGTTATCCAAGAAAGTGTCTCGATGTGTATATGAGACCCTTGATTGAGGAGTTTAAGTACTTGAGTAACATTGGTCATCCTACTTATGACAAGTATAAAAACGAGATGTTCCATATACATGCCACGCTTGTTGGCACCATCAGTGATTTTCCTGCCCGCGGGATGTTGTCGGGCAACGTTACCAAGGGATACAGGCTTGTCCAGAGTGCATGACTGTTGATTGCGGCAGCCCTCATTGTAGGAAGATTGTCCAGATGTGTCACCGTTGTTGGTTTTTACATGATCACCCATTTCGGGAGGATAAAGAGGCATTTGATGGGACTGTAGAAACAAGTGTGCAACCCAAGAGATGGACGAAGGATGAAATTTTGGAAGTGCTAAATGAATACGATTTTTGGCAGCTTAGCAATCATCCTGATGTAGTGGCAGCAATACCTCCCATACCCTGACGTACAAAAACATATTTTGGAAACTTCCATATTGGTCCAAGTTGCCCATCAGGCACTACCTAGATGTCATGCACATTGAAAAGAATGTCTGCGAAAATGTGGTGGGCACAATGCTGAATTGGGAGGGGAAAACCAAATATGGCTCGAAGGCACGCATTGATCTAAAAAGAATGGGTATACGAAAATATTTGTGGTTGAGAGAAGGGAAGAAAAAAATGCCTCAAGTTCCTTACACCGTCAAGCCTGACCAGAAAAATGAAATTTTTAGGTAGATGGGTAATATTAGGTATTCTTCAGGTTATGTAGGCAATATAAGGAGGTGTGTTAACTTCTGGGATAATAAGATGTACGGATTAAAGAGTCATGACTGCCATATACTGCTTCAATGTCTCTTCCTTGTTTTCATTCGATCATACCTGCCCCGTCAGGTGGTGGAACTGTTAGTAGCATTGTCAAGATTCTTTCAGAAGTTATGCACTAAAGAAGTGAAAAAATCAGACTTGAGGGAAATGCAACAGGACATCATTTTTATCATGTGCAAATTTGAGAGGATATTTCCCCCAAATTTTTTTAACATCATGCCTCACCTGATGATCCATCTTCCCGAACAATTGTTACTTACTGGTCCAGTACACTACACTTGGATTTATCCCATGGAAAGGTACGTACGATTCAACATTTTATAAATTGGCATGATTTTTTATATAATTATGTATTTCCATAATCCTCACATGCATTTTACAATTTGATAGACAACTAGAGGACTTCAAAGGTTATGTGGCTAATAAATCCGCACCTGAAGAGTGTATAGTTGAAACATATCTTGCGCACGAGTGCGTAACGTACACCAAGATGTATTTGGGAGCGTTGAAGGACCCTCCACAACATATGCCGGTAGATGAACCCCAGTTCAAACTTTTTTTATCCTCTCGAATGAAGTTAAAGTATATGGTTTGTTGCCAAAGTCGTACAAGTTGGAACCGTATGAGCTAGTAGTTGCCCACTGGTGGATATTGATAAATTGTCCAGAAGTTCAATACTGGAAAAACATCCATCTAAACTGCCCTACAGTTACCGGTGATCTTGAGTACCACAATAGGGAGTTTGCAAACTATTTTGGCGGCTAGGTACGTGTTTCAAATTGATTTACTTCTATATACTCATAAATCAATGTGAAGATTATGAGTTAATCGTTGTTGTTTTTATCTTTAGATGAACCATGTACAATGTGATGGTGGCCTACACTGGTCACATGAATTGAGGTTTTTGGCGATGAAACCGATAACTTCAAGAGTGTATTCGATGTGTAAGGTCAATGGCCTGCAATTTATATGTCAACATAAAGATGACAGACAGAGAACACAGAATTTTGGGGTAATGGTGTATGGTGGGCAGAATAACATTGACTATTACGGTGTTCTCCATTTAGTGGTTGAACTAATTTATGGGGAGGGCATGATCGTGCACTTGTTCCTAGAAACATATACAGTGCTACTACACTTGGTGAGGCCAACGATATTGAAGAAGTGATTGCGTACCAAGAGCCGAACGCAATTGGTATTCGTGAATCCTCTACAATTCGCTTAAATAATGTGAGACCCGATAGTGTGGTTCGACTTCCACGGGCGGATGTAAGTCTTATTGATGTCCTTCCAAATGAAGACAACGAAGACTCATGTGATGAGGAGCGGCACATATTACCGGAAATTAACTCCGACAGCGATCAAGACTCAAGTAATTGAATTTGTGTATGGAATTTGTGATTGGGTTATTGAATTTGTGAATTTTATGGAATTTGTGATTGGGTTAATTGAATTTGTAAATTTTATGGAACTTGTGATATATGGAATATGTGATTATTTTGAGGGGATATTATGTGATTTTATGTGATTTTTTGTGAATATATTAAATATGTGATTTATGTATGAATTTTGTGAATTTTGTGATTTATGTATGAATTTGTGAAGTTTGTGATTTATGTATGAATTTGTGGTGTGAAATTTTGTGATTTATGTATGGTTTAATTTAAATAGGGTTTAATTAATTAGGGTTTAAATAATTAGGGATCATGAATTGGTCAAGTCGGAAGAGTTCTAATGGCTCTAACAAAGGAACCGAGTCTAGCGGCGATAGTTCCTCATGTGCCTCTATAAGTAACACTTATAGCGGCCCGATGACCTCTCGACACCTTCAACTGCTTCAGCAGCCGTAACAAGATGTAGGGGCTCGCCGACCCGCTTGCATGAGGCTGGTCTTCAATGAAGGCGCCACTCCCTCGCCACAGCCGGCCGCCTCAACGGGTCTCGTATATTCAGGTGTCCGTATGTCTCCCATCTCCCGGCCAACGGTGCCTACTCCCTTGCCTTAGTCGTCGACCTCTAATGCAGGTCCTTCAGATAGTTCCTCTACGGGCACACTTGGTGGTCCGCCGCCGTACCTCTTCATGCCCGATACAATGAAAGGACCCAACCCCGATTTAGTTTCCTAAACCAGAATCAAACCCCTTCTGAAAACGTGAACCAACAAAAACCATTAAAATTTCGGCAGAGTTACGCTACTAACGCGGAATTGCCATTACCTGCACCCGGAAAATAACACTTTATCCTATGCCACAAAATCCAAACCATGGGCACTAATCCCATCCGGATTTCTCAATATCATATCAATAACATCAAACAGTAAACATAACTGTAATATATAGTATATCCGAGAAAATCCGTATAAAACACATATCAGAGCGACCTCTAGTGTATATATATACAAAATATACAACACTAGGTGAAACAAGAAACCTACTGGAAAACACAGGTAGCTCGAACAACTAGCCTCTGACCACGACGTGAGACACCAGAATCTGACCTGCAAACTGGGCACGGAAACCGAAAAGCCCAGGGGAAAGACATGAAAACCGTTAAAGTGAGTGGACGAAAATAAATGTCTTTCGCCGAATAATATATGTTATAAAAACATATGCGAGTCTAAATGCATAAAAATCAAATGGTACATGAGGGAGACTCTAACTCCTCACGCTTACAGAGCATGCATCGTAAATACCGCGGGGTCACTCATGGACTCCCTCGCGCTAGTACAGTCTGAATCACGGGATCCCAGACCCACACGTGATTCCAAGCCAGAAAGGCCTCGGGTCAGGATATCTGTCCCCCCCGGAGCGTACTCGGGGATCAGCCGAGAAGCCATGTGTATCGATACAACCCTGTTTACTGAGACTGTACTCTGTGTAAACCAAATCATAAATATTTTTCATGCACATGCATAAAATATAATGTAAATGTATATATGTTCATAGATGCATATTTGTAAGTGCATAATCGTAAAACACATGCTCATAAAAATCATGATTAAAACTGCATGCTCATGCTCGTAAAACGTATATAAAAGACTCGCAATCAATCCGTGAAAAGAAATGTCCACTCACAGGTGAGCAAAACGCTCACTCGCGCTAATCACGTGGCCCGGCGGAAGATCCCTCGCCCGAAGCACGATTTCGATCCCCTGAATAGTCATAAAATATATCTGATCAAAATCATAGCTCACAACACTGTACCACACCACGGAAACCAACCATTCCCGGAAATATATAACGCAGTACAAAATAATTAACGAATTTCCCGAAATCTCCACTCAAAACCCTCGACTGAAAATCCGATACCCAAATCAACTCGAAAACCTCAAGGCGACGATCGGGGCGCGAATACGAGAAAAATAACATTAAAATTACTAAATTCCAAAAAGTCAACGGGTTGCCAGAGCTCCGGCGTTGACCGCTGCCGCCGCCGCCGGCGCTGTGATGACCCGAACCAGAATCAGATGCGTATTCGGCACGATTCTCGAGATTGAGTTTAGTTGCGGTTTTTCGTTATATATGTGGTTTGACGATTCTTTTCGCGACTATATTTTTGGTCGAGAATTTGAGTTGAGTGTTTTCACAGAAGTTGTAGAGTACGTGATTTCGAGCTCGAGGGCGGTTCCGGAAGATTTTTCCGATAACCGATGAATATTTTATGATTATTTGAAGTTTCGGTTTCCGACGAGTTTATCCGATTGTTTCGAGCTTATCCGAATCGTGATGGTTATCCATTTCGAATCGTCGATCGACCCGAGGTGCGAGTATAAATATCGAAATAGTCAAGAAATAGTCGAAAATGGCAGTTTTGAGCTTTGACTGACGTTGACCATCTGTTGACTTTCCAAATTTGGAAACTTACCGTTGACCCGTGAAAGAGGAGGACGACCCGTTTGAACTCGTTGGCCGACCCAAATTTTTCGGCCATCTCCGGCCAGGCTGTGGGTATATTTCGACTCACCTTGAGCTCCTCTTTTGTTTCATGTATGAGTTTATTGGAATTGATCACGGTTTGAGGGGTTTCGAAGTAAGGCCGATTTCGTTATGTCGCCGGTATCGGGAGGAGGTCCTCCGGCGAACCTTGGTGGTGGTGGATAAGGGGGTTCGACTCCCCTTGTCCTTGGGAGTCTAACCATGCATTTCAATTAGGTTTTGATTGAGTTTTTGATGGACCCGAATGGGTGGCCGGAAACTGGGTTTCCGTTCAGTTTTGTTGTGTTTTGGAAGGGCTAGAGTTGGAATTGGCCTGGGTGCCAGTTATGGAAAGGGTTTGGCTGGTCAAGACCTTGTGATCTGGAGTTTCTTCGCCGAAGAATCTGAAAGGACCCAACCCCGATTTAGCTCTCTAAATCGGAATCAAACCCCTTCGAAAACGCGAACCAACAAAAACTTTTCAAAATTTGGGCAGAGTTTCGTTACTAACGTGGAATTACCATTACCTGCACGCGGAAAATACACTTCATCCTATGCCACAAAAGCAAACCGTGGGCACCAATCCCATCCGGATTTCTCAATATCACAACAGTAAAGTAAACAATACATATAGTAGTACTTACTGAAATCCGGGTTTAAAATCGTATAACATATTCCACAGAAAGCTCAGAGCGACATCTAATACATAACCATATACGTGTACCACAGTAGGTAGAACAATAAACCTACTGGATGAAACAAGATTGCTCGAGCACTATGCCTCCGACCACGACGTGCGACACCAGAGCCTGAACTGCAAACTGGGCACGGAAACCGAAAAGCCCAGGTGAAAGACAATAAACACGTTAGAGTGAGTGGACGAAAATAAACGTCTTTCACCAGTTTATATATGTTATAAAAACATATGCGAGTCCAGATAAATAAAAACAACATAGTACACGAGGTAAAACTCACACTCCTCCAGTGTACAGAGCATGTAAGTAAAAATCCCACGGGGTCGCTCATGGACACACACCGTGCTAGTACAGTCCGAATCACGGGATCCCGGACCCACACGTGATTCTAAGCCAGAAAGGCCTCGGTTCCGGGGATACGCCCCTCGCCGGTCAGGTCGGGGTAACGCCCCGCCTGGGATGCCTACCATCGGGGATCAGCCGAGAGGCTAAGTGTATCGATACAACAACGTAACCAAGACTGTACTCTGTGTAAACCAAATCATAAACATTTCGATGCAAATGCATGAAACAGCATATAAGTGTATGTATACTCGTATACGTATATTCGTATAAGTATATCGTATAATCATAAAACACATGCTCATATATCCGAAATCTCATAGGCATGCTCAAGATCGTAAATCACATAAAAGACTCGCAAGAATTTCCGTGAAAAGAAATTGTCCACTCACAGACTAGCGTAACGCGTTTCGCGTTAACCCGTGATCCGGCGGAAAGTCCCTCGCCAAAAGAACGATCACGAACCCCTGAATATTCACAAAATCCAATTCTCATAACCATAATTCGACAATACAAATCAAACCACGAGAAACCACCGTTCTCGGAAACAGATAATTCAAAGTCGACGAATCGTCGAAAATCCGTATATACCACTTCAATACCTCACTTTACGTTCGGACGCTCAACTCGAAAAACGAACCTCCCCACTGCGATCGGGGCGCGATTTCGAGTCAAATGACATGCGACTTGCCGAAAGTCAAAAAGTCAACCCGTTGACCGTTGACCGCCGTTGACCGCCGCCCACGGCGGCGCCACTGTTGACCGGAAAATTTCACGGTGGAGCTTCACCAATTCCACTCAAAATCGTCCACTGAGCAACTTTCATAACTGCACCGAAGTCCAATTCTCACTCTAACACATCCAATTTCATGATAAACCGAAATGAAACACAAAATTCAAACCCAAAATTCTTCATGCTCAAATCGAATTAGAACACCATGTTTATATGGTTAGAATCACCTTAAAGAGGGCTACAAAACCCAGTCCTTGTTTGAGCTCAACTCGGCCCGAATCAAAAGTCACCATTAAACCCAAAAACCTTGAACTTTGCTTCAAGTTCTCTCTCTCCACCATGAAGCTTGCCGGAAAGTAAGACCGGAAATGGGTAAAGAGCATCGGGGCGAGTTGAATGGGCCACGGGCCGAGCCCGGAAGTCGCCGGAATCCGGTCGCCGGAGTGGAGGCCGACGCCACCGTCGTGACTCACTCTCCCAACTCGGTCAAACCGAGTTGACCAAGGTCAACCATATTAAATCAGTCTTTGACTTTCCCAAAGGGGCAAGTCACTATTTATAGCTTTCCCAATTAGGAAACTTCATACTTATCCTTTTCGTCGAACTTCAAAAGCGCGTAACTTCCTCGTCGTATATCCGATTCCGATAAATCTCGCGGCCACAAACTTGACTCAACATGATCTTCAATAATCACCCAAAGTCAAACACATCGGCCAAACGGATAAAAAGTCAACCCTTTAAAGCAACACACATTAAATCGACTAAATAACCAACAAACGGAAATATTCGCAACTAATTCCTCGTAACTCCAAATCATGCTCCGGAAGTTCCCACAAACTCGAAATTAAATTCCGAACAACTTCCGTGAAGAAACCGAAACCAAATTCCCGTCCGATAATTTAGTCGTTAAGTGGCCCACCACTTAAATCTGGACTTCAAATATTCATAACTAATTCTTCGGTCGTCCAAATAAAGATCCGGAACCGCCCACGAACTCGTAATCACATATAGAACGACTCTCGAGAAGAGATCCAGCTCCGATTCTCGGCCAATAATTTAGTCGTTAACAGAACCCTGGCGAGTAAATCCGCTATCGGAAATCCACGTCGATACGCTAACTCGCAAATTGAGCTGATTATACTTCTGATTCTGGTCCGGGTCGTCACAAATCCACCCCCCCTTAGAAAAATTTCGACCTCGAAATTTCCGAGTCTGCCGACTACAATGTAGGAGCACTGCCTCTGCATACTGCTCAACTCACCAACTGCAATCTCAACAGAACAACTCTGATCATAAACTCCACAATAGGAGACAATTCCGTGCTGGAATCCCTGTACCCTCAAATCACAAATCTGAACTGGCTCCACACAAGCGCCAAGTGTTCCTACATAAGGAACAAACAGGGTACACAACACATAGCAAACCTGAAACATAGTTCCGCCACGCGGAACACAACACACAAAACCAACACTATAGGCGATGCCGAACCATACGGCATAACACAAACTCGCCTATGACCACATATGGATCAAAACATCAAGGCAAATCACAACTCAGTTCACACATCAACATAACTCAGACACTCATATCAGCATAGTTCAAACATCGAACTTGAGCAATAATCAACCCAATTCCGCTAATCTGACAGTCTGTGGTAACACACTCCACAAAACGACGTCAAACAATATCAAAATCACAGTGGACAACAACCTGGTACTGCAAGCAACCTCGAACAGCTGAAACTGCTGGTCCCGAATCCTCCGGAACTGCAATACCAAGGTCCACAACATGCCCTCCAAGGCCTAAATAGTCCTCAAAGATCGCTCGCCAATCCGAGGATAAGAACTGGTACTATCTCGTAGTCTGGTCTCCAATGCTCGTTGCAAAGCTCACCAACACACAGTCGTAGCTGATCACCTCAATCGGCGAACTGGGACACAGGTACACCATGTAGATGGACAACCTCCACCAAACATAGCCATAACCGCCTGTCACTGAAATCATTTCCGAAAGTACAAGTAAACATACCCCAAGTTTATCAAACTGTCCACAAAGATCCAACAACCGGTATCACAAACCAAACTGCGTATAAACACACACGAGATCACAATAGCAACCGCCACGTCTAACCGGAAATCTCAAATGGCTAACACATCTTGGCACGTCTCTGCCTCCTAGCCATCGCCAGTCGACGAATGTGGCATCAGTACACACATGCTGTGCTCGCACTAGCTGCTATATCGCTCTTCATGTTGCGTCACGAGTAGTAAACTTGAAGTATCTGACATTTCTCCGCGTCACTAGCGCCAAACACGCGCAAAATCACAAGCCTCAACATCATCATACTCAAATTCAGCTCTCGTAGCCCATAACTCGGCTAATACGGAAACTCGAGCCACACATACACGCATGCAATACCGAAGCTCCTAACTCTCGACTGAATGCATCAACAGCAACATCATCCCAAACGGATGGTCAAAGTGCAACCATTAGCCTTCCTCGAACAAACTCTAATGTACAGCCATAGTCGTCAGTCGACTCCATCCATCGACACTGCCTCAAGCCCAAATCTGGCCGATAATGCAAGTGGATGAAACTCAATGGTCGGTGTACATCCTACACCACGCTGCACGCCGTAGCTATAAAATCTCGAACTCTCCGATGCTAACAATAGGACAGCTACACCCAAATCAAACAAAGGATACGTAACCACACAAGGTTTCCACTGTCCGCAACCATGAGCCACCGCTCTGCTACACAGTATCAAAGCATAACCCAACCAAATCTCGATGCATCGCCATAACCCACGAACTCGTCATGATCGTCAGGTAAGGTCAAAGCCGCAGTAACGGTCACCAACCTGCAGGAGTAAGCAACTCTCGTCGCGTGCATCGAACCACATGAACCTGACGCCTTCTTCGTCAATCCGGAAAGTGAAGTGGCAATCCAGGAAAAATCCTGTACAAAGCCGTCGGTACAAGCCTGCCAAAACCCAAGAGACCCCCAATCTCTGGCACAGTAGTAGGGCAAACTCCAAATCAACACGGCTTCGAACTGGTCAGGATCCACTCCAACTCCCTCGGATAACATCATATAGCCCAAAATCTTCACGCTAATCGACCAAAACTCACACTGAATGAACTTTCACAAACAGCTAATCGTCTCGCGAAGTCCACAAAACCGCTCGCAACTGCTCCAGGTACTGGTCCACACTCTCCGAGTACATCAGGACATTGCCAACAAACATGACCGCAACTCGTCCAGAAACCGTCTGAACACATGGTCCATCAAGTCCACACAATCTACGGAGCATTGGTCAACCAATGAAGTGACCAAGAACTCCAGATGCTCGCTCCGAGATCCGAAAACCACACCTGACTCAACAAACCACCACTGATGGTATCTGGATCCGAAATCGATCTTCGACCAGTCTGAAGCTCTCACAAGCTGATCAAACCAATCATCAATCCGAAGCGGAGGATACACACTCTCCTCTGAAATGAATTAGGCTTCCGGTAGTCAATGCACCACCTCGTCAACCCATACAACATCAGTGCAAACAATGCAAGAGCACACCACGCAAATATGTGGGGTCACATGAATTCTCCTGAAACCTCCTCCAGCAACTCCTGGAGTCGAAACAATAGCTCCATCAGTTCCGCTGGCTCTGAACGACAAGACGTCGATAAAATGAGTCCAGCGCCTGGAACAAACTCAATGATGTAGTCAGTCTCCCGAATTGGAGGAACACCTGGTAACTCCTCCAACACACACCTGGAAACTCGGAAACCACCACAATGTCACCAATGTCGGACACAGCAACTACAGTATCCACAACATGAGCTAAGAAAACCACACAACTCATCTACACAAACTGCTCGACCATCACCAAGAAACAGCATCTCGGGAAAACTGGTCGTCGAAACACAACCTCCTCCTCGATGCACTCGAACACAACCAAATGCGTCGTCAGACTCACAAACATACTGTAACCGCAATATCCAGCTATAAAAGATCCGCGGCTAAGTCATAACCTCCAACAAGGATCTCGCAACCTCCGGATGGATACAACACTCTCCAAGACCTCGGAAGTGGAGATACAGGTACAATCGCCATGGACATCAAGCAACAGTAACCTCGGAGAAAAGTCTGTCCTCAAACAAGGTCATGGCACAAACTCCAACATACCCAACTAGCCGCACACATCAACCACAACTTTCTGAATAACTCATCAAAAGGATACATTGATCAGACTGCAAGAACAGCATTATGATTCCTTCGCGAATTCTGAGCTGTCGAACCTCAAACACAGTTGGCTGAGGGCGTTTGATACGCGCAAAACATGCATTCACGTTAACTTAAAAACACAGATTACGCGCATTGCAATTTAAACCCTTCTTTTGTCATTTATAATATTGGCGAGTAGGGATCGTTCTTTATCCGGGGAATTAAGGGCGCATGCATGGTTTCGTTATTATGCGGAAATGTAAATATTTGGGGGGATTGGAAGTTGGTTATTTAATCTACGAATTTAAAGTACATAACATGCAAACACAACTAAAACTCTTAGGCATCTAACATGTTTTACTCATAGACAAGTTTCAACAATCAAGAAACTTAAAGTCTAATTATGCTTGCTAAAAATAAGAAGTTACACTATTAATTACATGTGATCAACTCATCTTATTAACCTACCCTTTTCATGCATCAAACCTTTGTGTAAGTTGCGAAATTCATAACTTATAACTAAGTACACATGCTTGATAATTGTGTAGGAATGCAACTTAGCGTATAAACATCCTAAACAACATACGATCATCGAAACATGCAAAAGAGAGGGACTTAGCGTATTTTCTAATACATGCATTCGAAGCTTTAAGATTGTATCAAACATGCATAAAAAGCTATAAATCATAAACACATGCATATTACAAATCGGTTTAGGCACATGAAACACAAATCTAAACTTGTTATTCATTTGATACACAAATCTAAACTTTCTAAACTTGTTATTCCAATACATCAAAAGATTCAAATACAAAGCTAAAGAAATGAGAGTGAAGATCATGGTTACACTTTTTGTCTTGAGTGCTTGATGAACTACGGTGGAGATGGACTTCCTTCACAAGGGACTTAGCGTATTGTGTTGGATGGAGGAGGCTTGATAGCTTCGGCTTGGAAGGAGTAACCTTGCTTGCTTCGGCTTGGAATGGTAAAGGATGTGCTTCGGCTTTGTAATGAACTTTGGAGTGTTTATGGTGGAAGAGTATTTGTGTAGAGCTTTGGCTTGTAAAATGAGAGATGATGCTTGAATGGTTCGGCCTCCTCCCCTTTTATAGGCAAGGAATGCTTGCCTTCTCTCTTCCACCTTTCCTCCCTCCATTTAATGCATGTAATGATCATTAAGGCAAGTCACACCCTTAGTCACACACTTAGTCACCATTTGTGAACCCTAAGCATGAATCACCATGTGTAGTCACCATGGCAAGTCATCTTTTCAATTAATGCAAGCCTTAGTCACCTTGTGTAGTCACCATTTGGGAACCCTAAGCATGAATCACCATGTGTAGTCACCATTTGTGATCATTAGCTTGATAATGTTGACTTGCCCTTTCAAAACAAGACTTTTCCTTTTCACCAAAAGGCTTCCTTGCCGAATTGTTTGGGTTTGGGCTTGATAATGGGCCGAAACAAGAGTTGAGAATTCGGCCCACAATTTGCTTTGTGGCCCGGCCCATTTTCGGAGGTCCAAAATCGCAAAAATCGCAAAATCGCCGAAATTCCTCCGAATTGCGTCGATATTAATCTCCACCGTAATGAACTTCAAAATAACAATTTAAATAAGGAAAACATAAAACTAAGATAATAACATAGCTAAACGTAAAGGGAAATGCGTTAAGAAACGAGCATAAAATGCGTATATCAAATTCCCCCACACTTAGACTTTGCTAGTCCCTTAGCAAACACTAAGTTAAACTAAGACTCTCTAAGAATTTAAAACAAAAGAAAGAACAACTAAGCCCTTAGCTAAAATTTGTCTCAGAATTTTCATAAGTATATGGCGATGGCTCACATGAAATTCAACTTGTATGCTCGACGAATTCAAGAGATAATTGCGATATAATTATGTAATGAACAAGTAAGACATAGAGAAAACAATGGTTATGTTATAGCTGTGCATGCTTTGAATAAAGGTTTAATCAACTCACAAGGATGCACTCATCATATTTTTCACTCATGAAAATGGTTCACTTAAAGTGTATATGAATTGAAATGAAAACCACATGAATAAAGTTTGATTACTTGCACAAATGAACCAAAACCATAAGCTTACTCATGCAACTTACTCTACTAATTGAAAGCTACTCATCTTAAGGATCATAAAGGACTTTTAGTGAGGTTGTAATGGGGTTAAGGCTAAGGCATTCGAAATTTAGATATGTGGTGATAAAAACGTTCCAACGACTTAGTCTAGCACCATATTAGTCCTCCATCTCCATTTGTATGTTATCATGTATACTTCAAGCTAATCTACCCTTTTAGCTTTTCAGACAGGACAAAGACCATATTTTGTTCTATTTTTAGGCCTTCAATTTATCGTAAACTCCAAATCCGTAAATAAGGGGGACGTTAATCCAATTGGTTTCTACTTTAGAACAACAAGTTGCCATGAGAGATATAATATTTTTTTTTCTTTTCATTCTCTCAAATATATATTTTTTTCTTTTCTTTTTGGCAATCTCATACTTTTTTAGCTATTGGACAAGTCTTTCCCCTTACTCACATTAACTCTTTCAATCCTTCCTACCAAACCATAATCCGGAACAAAGGTAAGGATATTCTATACTAGGAAAAGTGTTTAGGTATATATGGTGATGAAAGAAAAGCTTAACGTGGGCTCAATTGGTTTATCTAGGGGTGTCGCAACTTGTGCGTACAATTGGGATACATGGATATTTGGCGAAGTGGTGGAAAATCCTAAATGCCTTTAATCATTTCCAAAATCAAAGTATGTATCAACTTAAAAGCTTTGCAAAATGACATGAGTAAGTTCTAGCATTCTCTAGTTCATTAAAATCTATGGCAAGCAATTGAATGAGGCATATATAAGCTAGTAGCTACGAAATGGATGCATATTCACTCAAATAAAGAATAGATAGCTCAAAAGCTCACATAGGGTTCATATGATTAAAAACTTATTCAAGCATGCGATTTTCTGTACCATGTTTTGCAATGTATATCTACTACATGTTAAAAACATATAGAATATCTCAATTAGCACAAGAATTCGATGCATGTGATTCATACGCCATATGTGTTTGTATCGATCAAATTTCATCATCGACTAGTTAAGGGCATCCTAAAGACTCTGAAAAACACTAATTTAGACACAATTAAATTGTAAACCCTTCCCCCACACTTAAACTCTACATTGCCCTCAATGTACTTAAGTAAAAGTATAGAATTAAACATGGAGTATAGGATCTACGAAAATTCTAATTTAAAATGCAAAAGCCATTAAATTAAGTAAAAGGGGAGAAGAAAACAAATCTGTTGTCTCCCTATTGGGTTGCCTCCCAACAAGCGCTCGTTTTACGTCGTTAGCTTTGGACGTGATGCATCAGTTTGGTTTTGAAATGGCCGGTTCTTGGAGTTGCATCTCCTCCACGGTGTGCTCCGCAAATGCCTCAAAATAGGGCTTCAAGCGATGGCCATTTACTTTGAACTCACTACCTTTGTCGATAGATCGAATGAGAACTGCTCCATGAGGTAGTACTTGAGAAACTACGAATGGCCCCATCCATCGAGAGCGAAGCTTTCCCGGAAAGAGCTTAAGTCTTGAATTGAAAAGTAATACTTTCTGCCCTGGTTCAAAACTCTTCCCGCGAATCATCTGATCGTGGATCTTTTTCGTCTTCTCTTTGTAAATCCACGCATTGTCGAAAGCATCATTTCTGATTTCTTCAAGTTCACAAAGTTGAAGCTTCCGATGTAAGCCTGCGGCATCTCGATCAATGTTGAATTTCTTCACGGCCCACCATGCCTTGTGCTCTAGTTCAACCGGAAGATGGCACGCCTTCCCATAAATTAGTCGGAAAGGTGACATACCAATGGGGGCCTTGTAGGCAGTCCTGTAAGCCCACAATGCATCGTCTAAGCATTGACTCCAATCTTTCCGGTTGGGGCGGACGGTTCGCTCCAATATCTTCTTGATCTCACGGTTGGAAACTTCAGCCATTCCATTGGTTTGAGGGTGGTATGGTGTGGAAACCTTGTGTTTTACGCCATACTTCCTCATGAGTGCTTCCACCGTGCGGTTGCAAAAGTGACTTCCTCCATCGCTGATTAAAACGCGTGGCATTCCAAATCTACTGAAAATGTTAGTTCGTAGGAAATCTGCAACAACTCGCGAATCATTAGTACGGGTGGCCTTTGCCTCCACCCATTTAGAAACATAATCTACTGCGAGTAAAATGTAAGTAAAACCATTGGAAGGAGGAAATGGTCCCATAAAATCAATACCCCACACATCAAAAATTTCAACATTAAATATGTAGTGTTGTGGCATTTGATCTCTAGGGCCTAAATTACCGAATCTCTGGCACTTATCACATGTAGCGCAATATGCATGAGCATCGCGAAATAAACTAGGCCAAAAGAAACCGCAATCTAAAATTTTAAGGGCTGTCCTCCTAGAACCAAAGTGTCCCCCACATGCTTCATTGTGACAAAAGTCTAGAATGGGCTTAAACTCACTATCCGGGATACATCTCCTAATTACTAAATCGGAGCATTGTTTCCATAAATAAGGCTCATCCCAGATAAAGGTTCTAGCATTATGCTTAAGTTTGTCACGTTGAAATTTATGCATGGTAGACGGAAACTCACCGGTAACTAAGTAATTTACAATATCGGCATACCAAGGAGTTTCCGAAGTAGTTACCTCAATTCCGAAGAGTTTTTCATCCGGAAAAGTTTCTTCAATCTCGATAGGCTCATGGTCACCTATCAAACGTGATAGGTGGTCAGCGACGACGTTTTCTACTCCCTTCTTGTCCTTGATTTCGATGTTGAATTCTTGGAGTAGAAGTATCCATCTGATAAGTCGTGGTTTTGCGTCCTTCTTGAGCATTAGATACTTCAAAGCTGCATGATCGGTAAACACAGTTACTTTAGTTTGAAGTAAATAAGACCGAAATTTATCTAAAGCGAAAACCACTGCAAGAAACTCCTTCTCGGTGGTAGTATAATTTCTTTGCGCTTCATCAAGCGTCCGAGAGGCGTAATAGATTACGCAAGGCTTCTTGTCCTTCCGCTGACCCAAGACGGCTCCTACGGCATAATCCGAGGCGTCACACATGAGTTCAAATGGCAGAGACCAATCAGGGCTGCATAAAATAGGAGCGCTCGTGAGAAGCTCCTTCAACTTGTTGAAGGCAGCGTTGCATTCTTCATCAAAGACGAACGGGGTCTCCTTTTGCAGCAGTTTACACAAAGGGCGCGAGATGTGGGAAAAGTCTTTGATAAACCTGCGATAAAATCCTGCGTGTCCAAGAAATGAACGAATCTCTCTAACCGAAGTTGGAGAGGGTAAGTGACGCACAAGATCTACTTTAGATTTATCAACTTCTAACCCTTTTTCCGAAATAATATGACCTAACATTATCCCTTGCGTAACCATAAAATGGCACTTCTCCCAATTAAGCACCAAGTTCGTTTCAACGCATCTTTGTAAAATTGTTTCTAAATTGTTTAAGCATGCATCAAAATCACTCCCAAATACACTAAAGTCGTCCATGAATACTTCAATAATTTTTTCAATGTACTCGGAGAAAATTGAGAGCATGCAACGTTGAAATGTACCTGGTGCGTTACACAGTCCAAATGGCATGCGGCGATAGGCAAACGTTCCGAACGGGCATGTGAACGTTGTCTTTTCTTGATCCTCCTCCGCAATGCTAATTTGGTTGTAGCCGGAGTATCCGTCCAGAAAACAATAAAATGCATGGCCGGCTAATCTTTCCAGCATTTGGTCGATGAATGGTAAGGGAAAATGATCCTTGCGGGTTGCGGCGTTGAGCTTCCGGTAATCAATGCACACTCGGTGTCCAGTGATCGTCCGTTGTGGCACAAGTTCATTTTCCAGATTCTCGACGACGGTAATTCCCGATTTCTTGGGTACTACCTGCACTGGGGAAACCCAACGGCTATCAGATATAGGGTAAATAACTCCACTGTCCATGAGTTTAATTACCTCCTTTTTTACCACCTCCATCATCGGAGGGTGGAGCCGACGTTGTGCTTCCCGCGTAGGCTTGGTGCCTTCTTCAAGGAAAATCCTATGCACACATGTTGCTGGATTTATTCCCTTGATGTCCGCAAGTGTCCAGCCTATTGCGGGCTTGTACCTCTTTAGTACACTCACGAGCTTCTCCTCCTGTTCCTCTTCTAGCGCGGACGAAATAATGACCGGTAAAGTTTCATTCTCGCCCAAGTATGCATACTTCAGATGGTCCGGTAGTAGCTTGAGTTCTAAAACTGGAGCTTCTACGATGGAAGGAACCATTTTATTAGTACCAAAAGTAATTGGTAAAGGAGGAGAAAAGCTTACTTTTCGTGGTGCCGCATTTAGGGCCATGGCCATGTCTTGAATACGAGGTTCAAGCTCTAGTAAAGCCTCGAGAAGGCCGTCATGCCCAAGTTGAATGGCCATGTCGAGTTCATCCTCATTGATGGTGTCGAGGTAGCCTTGTGCTAAGGTATCCACGGGATCGTATGTCGAAATGGCAGCTACGCTCGACATTGGAAACTTCATCCCGTCCAGGATGTTGAACTCGATTCTTTCTCCATCAATCTCCATGGAGAAAGTGCCTTGGAAAACATCAATCTTCGTTCTCGCAGTCCGCATGAAAGGTCGTCCAAGCAGCAATGGCGTGGTGTTCAATGGACTCTCTTCCATGTCAACTATGTAGAAATCGGCTGGGAATATCAAGTTGTTGACTTGTACGAGAACATCTTCTACGTATCCCCTCGGATACTTGTGGGTGCGATCGGCTAACTGGATGACAACACCATCTTGCTTGAGATCTCCAAGCTCCATCGATTCGAAAAGATAGTAAGGCATGACGTTGATGGAGGCTCCGAGATCAAGCATTACATCTTCGAAGCGGTTGTCACCGATTACACAGGGAACTGCAAAGCTCCCTGGGTCCTTCAGTTTTGGGGGTAGCCGACGCTGCAAAACCGCCGAAACGGTTGCGTTCACCTTCACGACCTCCTTCTCTCTAGTTTGCCTCCTCTGAGTGCATAATTCTTTCAGAAACTTGGCGTATATAGGCACTTGCTTTATGCACTCGATCAAGGGCAAATTCACTTGCACCTTTCGGAAGATGTCCAGGATGTTTTCATATTGGGCATCCTTCTTCTTTGATTTTGCTAATCTGCTTGGGAAAGGTGCAACAGCAAACGGAGAATTAGTAATCACCGTATTTGAAGGAATAGGGCTTTTACCTTTGATTGGGGTAGGTTGTGGAGGTGATTGTGCCTTGGTGACAGTAGGTGTCACCTTCTTTTTCTCGGCCTCTTGAATTGCCGGATCGATCTCATCTTCTTCTTCGTTGGTGATGTCCTCGATGGTGACTTCATCAAGATGAGATCGCTTGGTCTTTGGTTCCTCAAGTATCTTCCCACTCCTTGTGACTATAGCATTCACGTTTCTTTGATTAGGAGTGGTTTGAGGTGGAAGCCGACCGGTTTCCTTGATTTGGCCCATGAAATCAACAAGCTGGCCAAGCTGCTTCTTCACTTCGGTGATGTCGCGGCCATGTGAGTCAAGTGTCTCCTTTGTCTTCGATTGTCCATCGAGGAGAACTTGAGTTGAGGCCGAAAGTTGAGACAACATCTTGTCGTAATCCGGATTGGTGAAGGGTTGTGATGACGAACCATGCTGCATCGGTGGTCGTGGTTGAAATGGAGGGCGTTGGTAGCTTTGTTGAGGTTGAGATGCAGGAGGGTTCAAAGTTCCCTCGTTGCTGCTCCATCTAAAACCTGGATGATCACGGTTGACATAGTTGTTGTAGTTGTTATACCTTTGTCCTCCCTGATATCCGCCGATGGCGTTAGCGTGCTCCGGCTCGCTTGCCTGCTCCTGCGCTTGAGGGCATTGGTCATTGTGGTGACCGTGTGTTTGACATATGCCGCAAACAGGCCGTTGAGTTGCCTTCGCTCTTGTCGTCTCGAGTTCTAACACCTTCTCTAGCATATGAGCTAGTTTGTCGTACTTCTCGTCCGCGTCGGTTGTTGAACTCGCCTCACCGACTGCTCGTCTGTTGGACATTCCATATTGTGCATCATTATTTGCCCGATTCTCTAGAAGAGCTCTAGCTTCGGTTTCGGTTAAGTCCATGAATGCACCGGTGGCTGCTGCATCCAGCAATTCCCTATCGATCGGCTTGAGACCATCGTAAAAGTAATTCATGAGATTGGTCTCGGAAAATCCATGCGATGGGCAAGTGGCACACAAAACTTTGAATCGGTCGTAGTATTGGCCGAAGGTCTCGTCCGGTTTCTGTGTGATGCCAGTGATTTGCTTTCTCAAGACGGTGATCTTTGAGGCCGGGAAGTACTTCGCTAGGAACATGTCCGCAAGTTGCTTCCATGAAGTGATATGGTTCGGCAGTAGTTCCATAAGCCAAGACTCGGCCCTGTCGACTAGGGTGAATGGGAATGCCTTCAGTTTAAAGAGCTCCGTATCAGCATCGGATGGCTTCATGCTGTTACAAACAAATTGGAATTGTTTGAGATGCTTGTTCGGATCTTCATTGGAAAGTCCATGAAAAATGGGTAGTCGGTGGAGGAAGCCACTCTTTAGCTCGATATCCTTCATGTTTTCCTCCGGTTGTGGAAAAGCAATGCTCGAAGGCCCACTGCTCCATTCTGTTGAGCAGGTGCGCTGACGAAGAGATTGTCCTGCATTGGCCATGTTGATTTCTTGTGCTTCTGTTTCTGAATTGTGGTCGGTTGATGAATGTGAAGACTCGGAACCTTCCTCGATGATGGGAAAATCCAGGATGTCAGTTTGAGCTTTAAGTCTCGCTATTCTCTCTGCGATCTCCTCAAAGTTTGTTCTAGATGGTCCAGGATTCTGATCGGACATTCATTAGCCTGACATCCACCAAAGACCAAGTGTTAGTATCAACAAATAATTTGTGATGAATATAAGAATACTAACCAAAATTGTAAGACATATTTAGAAAACAAAGGGATAACAAATAAAATAGTAAAACTATCAAAACATACTATAAATACACACAAATATTTAAAAACTACTAATACACAAAATTTATAATAGTTAAGACACTATATGTATTGTACTAAGTAATGCAATTGATTTAATCAATTTTTAGGGCTATGCACATGAATGTAATAAACTTAAAACACACGTTTTCTGCAAATTAACACTATGTAATGCTAAACCTAAAAAAAAATTTAGTTAGAACATGTATAAACAAGGTTCAAATACAAGTAAACCATAATTCACATTGAATTTATGCACCACACATTTTCTTGCAATAAAATGCATTTAAACAACAATCCTACGTGAAAGATGGAGTGAATGCATAAGAGAAAACGTTAGAACCTGCAGAAAACAAACGAGTTACGTGTTTAAACTATGAATGAAAAGAATGACCTCTTCTTCGATCTTATGCCCCTAACTTCACTTAGGTTAGGGTACTCGGTAGTGAAATCCGAGTATCATAAAACCTAAAAAGAGGTTATGCAAGCTAAGTAACGGTTGTTAGTCCTTTACAGTTTTTAATGCACAAACAAACACAAAAATTTGACTAAGTTTTATTTATTTCCTTTGGCCCCGATGGTACGTGGTGCAGAGGCTCTCGACTGTGCAATGGGTCTCGTTCATCCGAAGATGAAGTCTGATTCCGGGAGGTCTAAGCATGCTTAATCCGATATACCATCTATTTAAAGGATTATGTCGTATTAAGTTCATGTATTTATCCGTATTCGTATGCACTTATGATTTACAGAGAGTACGCAAATTGAGCATTTAAGTAAAGTTCCTGGACGTGCGGCCCGCGCGAAAAATATATACCGACTACAATTCAGCTTAGTTACGTTTAGAAATGGTTAGTAGGAATAGAGATAACGCGAGAGGTAAGGACTAATATTTAGAACAACCCGAGGCTTACTCGTAAGAGTATATACTCCAATGTTGTTCCTAGAGACACCCCGAGGCTAACCAGTTACGGTATATACTCCAATGGTGTTCTATTGCTTAGATCCGAAACCCGGCACCAATCATAAACCCATTCACCATATCCAACAATCAGCCAAATTTGTGAGATAGTATATAATCTCAAGTCCTTAGTAAACTCCGCCCACAACCTCGTGCCCATAACTTCACTTAGGTTATGGCGTGTGGTGATGAAATCCACACATCACGAGGGGTTAAGGAGGTAAACTAGAAAAAGAGGCACCACCTATTCCGAAGAACTAAACTTAATAACCAATATTCGTAATCAATGTAAATCAATTTAAGTACGTCTACATTTTGATTGCGCCTATGATTTAAAAGGAATACACGACTCAGTTATTGAATAAATCTCTTGTCCGTGCGGCCCGCGCGAAAATGTATACCAACTATCGTTAATCCTCGTAATTGTTGGAAATGACCAGTTGGGATAGATGTAACGCGAGAGGTGAGAACTAATTTCTGGGAACAACCTGAGGCTAACTCGTAAGAGTATATACTCCAATGTTGTTCTTAGAAACACCCCGAGGCTTACTCGTAAGAGTATGTACTCCATTGGTGTTCTGTTTTCTTAGTTCAAAACCCGTCACCATTCATAACCCTTCTAGACATCATAACCAACTCTTACTCGAATTCACAAGATAGTATACAATCTCAAGTGTTTGTAAACTCCGCCCACAACCTCGTGCCCATAACTTCACTTAGGTTATGGCGTGTGGTGATAAAATCCACACATCACGAAGGGTTAAGGAGATAGACAAACAAAAGAGGCACCACCTATTCCATAGAGATTTATTTAATAACTAAGTGCTAGTACTCAAACTAAATCAAAGACTATCCTTTAACATGAAAATAAATTATGCAAGTGTAAAAAGTAAGTATAAATAAATTCGTCTAAGTAAAAGTATGCATTACAAACATGTATGTAAATTTCTTTAAGTATAAACAAGAATGAACAAGTATGTACTTCGAAAATTTAGACATGCTTTTAATCACAAATGTACAACGAAACATACAAAAACATTCTAATTCCCCGGCAGCGGCGCCAAAAATTGATACGCGCAAAACATGCATTCACGTTAACTTAAAAACACAGATTACGCGCATTGCAATTTAAACCCTTCTTTTGTCATTTATAATATTGGCGAGTAGGGATCGTTCTTTATCCGGGGAATTAAGGGCGCATGCATGGTTTCGTTATTATGCGGAAATGTAAATATTTGGGGGGATTGGAAGTTGGTTATTTAATCTACGAATTTAAAGTACATAACATGCAAACACAACTAAAACTCTTAGGCATCTAACATGTTTTACTCATAGACAAGTTTCAACAATCAAGAAACTTAAAGTCTAATTATGCTTGCTAAAAATAAGAAGTTACACTATTAATTACATGTGATCAACTCATCTTATTAACCTACCCTTTTCATGCATCAAACCTTTGTGTAAGTTGCGAAATTCATAACTTATAACTAAGTACACATGCTTGATAATTGTGTAGGAATGCAACTTAGCGTATAAACATCCTAAACAACATACGATCATCGAAACATGCAAAAGAGAGGGACTTAGCGTATTTTCTAATACATGCATTCGAAGCTTTAAGATTGTATCAAACATGCATAAAAAGCTATAAATCATAAACACATGCATATTACAAATCGGTTTAGGCACATGAAACACAAATCTAAACTTGTTATTCATTTGATACACAAATCTAAACTTTCTAAACTTGTTATTCCAATACATCAAAAGATTCAAATACAAAGCTAAAGAAATGAGAGTGAAGATCATGGTTACACTTTTTGTCTTGAGTGCTTGATGAACTACGGTGGAGATGGACTTCCTTCACAAGGGACTTAGCGTATTGTGTTGGATGGAGGAGGCTTGATAGCTTCGGCTTGGAAGGAGTAACCTTGCTTGCTTCGGCTTGGAATGGTAAAGGATGTGCTTCGGCTTTGTAATGAACTTTGGAGTGTTTATGGTGGAAGAGTATTTGTGTAGAGCTTTGGCTTGTAAAATGAGAGATGATGCTTGAATGGTTCGGCCTCCTCCCCTTTTATAGGCAAGGAATGCTTGCCTTCTCTCTTCCACCTTTCCTCCCTCCATTTAATGCATGTAATGATCATTAAGGCAAGTCACACCCTTAGTCACACACTTAGTCACCATTTGTGAACCCTAAGCATGAATCACCATGTGTAGTCACCATGGCAAGTCATCTTTTCAATTAATGCAAGCCTTAGTCACCTTGTGTAGTCACCATTTGGGAACCCTAAGCATGAATCACCATGTGTAGTCACCATTTGTGATCATTAGCTTGATAATGTTGACTTGCCCTTTCAAAACAAGACTTTTCCTTTTCACCAAAAGGCTTCCTTGCCGAATTGTTTGGGTTTGGGCTTGATAATGGGCCGAAACAAGAGTTGAGAATTCGGCCCACAATTTGCTTTGTGGCCCGGCCCATTTTCGGAGGTCCAAAATCGCAAAAATCGCAAAATCGCCGAAATTCCTCCGAATTGCGTCGATATTAATCTCCACCGTAATGAACTTCAAAATAACAATTTAAATAAGGAAAACATAAAACTAAGATAATAACATAGCTAAACGTAAAGGGAAATGCGTTAAGAAACGAGCATAAAATGCGTATATCAGCGTTCCCTCGCAACGTGACCCTCCTGGCCACCGAAACAGCAACTGAAAGTGCTCCACAAACACATGTCACCGCAACACCTGCTGCGTGAAAGGATCACCAACGATCACCCAAACTCATGCCACAGGAGCAAGTCCGCTACACTGTGATCTCCGCCATCGCCAAACGGACCAGTAGAGGATCCTCAACATAATCGAAAAGGCCACAGCCTGATGAAGTCACTGATCCCGAAGTGTCGGAACTCAACCTCATCAAAAATCTCACTGCTGAATCCACTTCCTCAAACCGTCACATCGAAAACCGTGTACATCTTTTCTTCACAATAACCTCGCCGCTGAGTGCAACACACTAAGCTCCTCACGGATAACTCGAGGCACATCAATCAGAATCTCTCTGATGCTCAGGTTCAAACTCATCTCGAACCTCGTACACTGCTTCCTCTGAAGCCACATAACTCGTGCAAACCGAAATAACATAGGAACAATGCATCTCTGCCTCAGGTGGGTAAGCACTCCACATTCGAATGCTGGGTAGCCTGATAAACCATTACCTTATAAACAACACCCTGAATGTAGGCCATGGAGTCGCAATCGGTACTCACACAATAACAGCCCACAAAATACACTGATCTGACTCAGGCATACATCAACTGCCACAAATCTCAGCTCTGAGGCCACATATAGACGCCCATATACACATCCCCAGGCAAACCGTGCCACACAGTTCACTGAACTCTGAATACTCATCTGAATCCATTGTTCTCTGGCAATTCACGCGTCGAATGATCCTCAACAGGATCCACAACCGAAATGACACGAAAAGCACGTCAGGAGGCATCCTAATGAATACAATATCGTTCACAACAAGTGGAACGTAATCATGGAACTTCAAATATTTGAAAGTATACAACACCCGGAATTTGATGATTATCCGCCGGCCGGTCGGGTCACCATTCCAGACATGCTGTACATTCTCAAATATCCTTAGTAAACACGACTACAGAAGTCTACAGAACCTACAACCTAATGCTCTGATACCAAACTGAAAGGACCCAACCCCGATTTAGCTCTCTAAATCGGAATCAAACCCCTTCGAAAACGCGAACCAACAAAAACTTTTCAAAATTTGGGCAGAGTTTCGTTACTAACGTGGAATTACCATTACCTGCACGCGGAAAATACACTTCATCCTATGCCACAAAAGCAAACCGTGGGCACCAATCCCATCCGGATTTCTCAATATCACAACAGTAAAGTAAACAATACATATAGTAGTACTTACTGAAATCCGGGTTTAAAATCGTATAACATATTCCACAGAAAGCTCAGAGCGACATCTAATACATAACCATATACGTGTACCACAGTAGGTAGAACAATAAACCTACTGGATGAAACAAGATTGCTCGAGCACTATGCCTCCGACCACGACGTGCGACACCAGAGCCTGAACTGCAAACTGGGCACGGAAACCGAAAAGCCCAGGTGAAAGACAATAAACACGTTAGAGTGAGTGGACGAAAATAAACGTCTTTCACCAGTTTATATATGTTATAAAAACATATGCGAGTCCAGATAAATAAAAACAACATAGTACACGAGGTAAAACTCACACTCCTCCAGTGTACAGAGCATGTAAGTAAAAATCCCACGGGGTCGCTCATGGACACACACCGTGCTAGTACAGTCCGAATCACGGGATCCCGGACCCACACGTGATTCTAAGCCAGAAAGGCCTCGGTTCCGGGGATACGCCCCTCGCCGGTCAGGTCGGGGTAACGCCCCGCCTGGGATGCCTACCATCGGGGATCAGCCGAGAGGCTAAGTGTATCGATACAACAACGTAACCAAGACTGTACTCTGTGTAAACCAAATCATAAACATTTCGATGCAAATGCATGAAACAGCATATAAGTGTATGTATACTCGTATACGTATATTCGTATAAGTATATCGTATAATCATAAAACACATGCTCATATATCCGAAATCTCATAGGCATGCTCAAGATCGTAAATCACATAAAAGACTCGCAAGAATTTCCGTGAAAAGAAATTGTCCACTCACAGACTAGCGTAACGCGTTTCGCGTTAACCCGTGATCCGGCGGAAAGTCCCTCGCCAAAAGAACGATCACGAACCCCTGAATATTCACAAAATCCAATTCTCATAACCATAATTCGACAATACAAATCAAACCACGAGAAACCACCGTTCTCGGAAACAGATAATTCAAAGTCGACGAATCGTCGAAAATCCGTATATACCACTTCAATACCTCACTTTACGTTCGGACGCTCAACTCGAAAAACGAACCTCCCCACTGCGATCGGGGCGCGATTTCGAGTCAAATGACATGCGACTTGCCGAAAGTCAAAAAGTCAACCCGTTGACCGTTGACCGCCGTTGACCGCCGCCCACGGCGGCGCCACTGTTGACCGGAAAATTTCACGGTGGAGCTTCACCAATTCCACTCAAAATCGTCCACTGAGCAACTTTCATAACTGCACCGAAGTCCAATTCTCACTCTAACACATCCAATTTCATGATAAACCGAAATGAAACACAAAATTCAAACCCAAAATTCTTCATGCTCAAATCGAATTAGAACACCATGTTTATATGGTTAGAATCACCTTAAAGAGGGCTACAAAACCCAGTCCTTGTTTGAGCTCAACTCGGCCCGAATCAAAAGTCACCATTAAACCCAAAAACCTTGAACTTTGCTTCAAGTTCTCTCTCTCCACCATGAAGCTTGCCGGAAAGTAAGACCGGAAATGGGTAAAGAGCATCGGGGCGAGTTGAATGGGCCACGGGCCGAGCCCGGAAGTCGCCGGAATCCGGTCGCCGGAGTGGAGGCCGACGCCACCGTCGTGACTCACTCTCCCAACTCGGTCAAACCGAGTTGACCAAGGTCAACCATATTAAATCAGTCTTTGACTTTCCCAAAGGGGCAAGTCACTATTTATAGCTTTCCCAATTAGGAAACTTCATACTTATCCTTTTCGTCGAACTTCAAAAGCGCGTAACTTCCTCGTCGTATATCCGATTCCGATAAATCTCGCGGCCACAAACTTGACTCAACATGATCTTCAATAATCACCCAAAGTCAAACACATCGGCCAAACGGATAAAAAGTCAACCCTTTAAAGCAACACACATTAAATCGACTAAATAACCAACAAACGGAAATATTCGCAACTAATTCCTCGTAACTCCAAATCATGCTCCGGAAGTTCCCACAAACTCGAAATTAAATTCCGAACAACTTCCGTGAAGAAACCGAAACCAAATTCCCGTCCGATAATTTAGTCGTTAAGTGGCCCACCACTTAAATCTGGACTTCAAATATTCATAACTAATTCTTCGGTCGTCCAAATAACGATCCGGAACCGCCCACGAACTCGTAATCACATATAGAACGACTCTCGAGAAGAGATCCAGCTCCGATTCTCGGCCAATAATTTAGTCGTTAACAGAACCCTGGCGAGTAAATCCGCTATCGGAAATCCACGTCGATACGCTAACTCGCAAATTGAGCTGATTATACTTCTGATTCTGGTCCGGGTCGTCACAGAATCTCTCCGTTGACTGTGCGCCGCCGGCGGTCAACGGTGGAGGGTTGACTTTTTCAGATTTCGACGTTTTTAGTGTCGTTTTTCTCGAAATCGCGCCCTGATTATCTTCTAGAGGTTTTCGGATTGATTTGGGTAGCTGATTTTCAGTCGAGGGTTTTGAGTGGAGATTTCGGGGATTCCGTTTATTGTTTTGTACTGCATTACATATTTCCGGGAACGGTTGGTTTTCGTGATTCAATACGGAGTTGTGGACTATGATTTTGATCAGTTGTGTTTATTGAATATTTAGGAGATCGAGATCGAGGTCTGGATCGTGATCATGCTTCTGGCGAGGGATCTTCCGCCGGGCCACGAGATTAGCGCGAGTGCGCATTTTGCTCACCTGTGAGTGGACAATTTCTTTTCACGGATTGTTTGCGAGTCTTTTATATGATTTTCGAACTTGAGCATGCGTATTGAGATTACGGATTACATGAGCATGTGTTTTTACGATTATACGATTATACTTATACGGATATACGTATACAAGTATACATACACTTATATGTTGTTTATTGCATTTGCATCGAACTGTTCATGATTTGGTTTACACAGAGTACAGTTTATATATGATGTTGTATCGATACACTTGCATCCCGGCTAATCCCCGAGGATGTGTGCCAGGGGAGGCTGTGACTCCTGACCCGAGGTCTTTACCGGGGGGAGGCAGACCTCTGACCTGAGGCCTTTCTGGCTAGAGTCACGTGTGGGTCTGGGATCCCGTGATTCGGACTGTACTAGCACGGAGGTGTCCATGAGTGACCCCGTGAGATTTTTACTTGCATGCTCAGTACACTGGAGGAGTGTGAGTTTACCTCGCGTACTATACTATATTTATTTACCTGGACTCGCATATGTTATTTTAAACATATATATCAACTGGTGAAAGACATTTATTTTCGTTCACTCACTCTAACAGTTTTCATGTCTTTCCCCTGGGCTTTTCAGTTTCTGTGCCCAGTTGCAGTTCAGGTTTGGTGTTTCACGTCGCGGTTTGGAGGCTAGTGATCTGAGCTACCTGTGTTTTCCAGTAGGTTCTTGTTTCGCCTACTGATGTATATGTTGTATATATTTTACACTAGAGGTCGCTCTGATACATTCTAATACGTGTTTATACGGATTTTCACGGATATACTATATATAGTACAGTATGTTTACTATTATTGTTTATATTATGATGTTGAGAAATCCGGATGAGATTGGTGCCCACGGTTTGGCTTTTTTGGCATAGGACGAAGTGTTATTTTCTGGGTGTAGGTTTATGCAATTCCACGATAGTAACGAAACTCTGCTGAAATTTTGAAAATTTTTTGTTGGTTCGTATTTTCGGAAGGGGTTCGATTCCGATTTAGGTAACTGAATCGGGGTTGGGTCCTTTCAGGCGCGCCGTCAACTAGAGAGTTTTCCCGGCGACCGAGCTGCCAAACTGTTCTTCTCCTCAAGCCAAGTAACTTTCCTCAAAGCACCACCACCATCCAACCACCACTGTGGCCGGAAATCAGCTCGAAAGCCACGGTGGTCCATCACCTCCGGTGAAGCTGTTCACCGTCGAACCGTCGCCTACGGCGCACGGCAGTCCACGAGGCCACTCCCAATGGACTCGCCGTGGCCCCACGGTCAAAACCCCTCCATCCCTGGCCACCCCCGTGGCCGGAGCACCGCCGTCACAACAACCCGAAACCGGCCGGAAAAACCAAGGATTTCAACTCCATATTTCTCCCTCAATTCTCAACCAAATCAAGAAATTCCAAGTTCTAAACTTTTTAGAATCACGAGGAGAACATTTTACCTTCAAGGGTCGTGGCCTGAAACGGCCGGAATCAGCCAGTCCGGCGATGGAATCCAAACGGTTCGTTTTCCTCCTCGGTCAACGCCCCAAATTCCAGTCAACGCCGGTCAAACTTCCCAAACAGTGTTTTTCGACAATTTTTGACTATTTCTGATATTTATACTCGCGCCTCGGGACGATCAACGGTCCAAAACGGATAACCATTACGATTCAGATAAACACGATACGAACGGATAAACTCGCCTATAATCTGAAATTTCAAATAATCATATTATATTCCTCGGTCATCAAAAAAATCATCCGGAACCGCCCACGAACTCGAAATCACGTGTACTACAACTCTTGAGAAGAGACTCAACTCAAATTCTCAGCCGATAATTAAGTCGTAAACAAACTGGCAAACCACACAGTTATCGATAAACCGCGATTACGTGATAACCCGAGAATTACGCTATTTACTCTATTGATTCTGGTTCGGGTCGTCACAACGATACCATCCATACCTGCACTCGATAATCGGGGAGTGCCCATTCCAGGACAGATTGGTTACACTGCCCCGGAAAAGGCATACTTCTATGTGCCGTTTGATACACCTCTATATAGTGCAAGAGTATCAAATACATCGACGTCTGAATTGGGTAAATATTATCAAACTTAGTATTTAATTTGAAACTCATTAATACATAATGAATATACCGCTTAAGTGGAGACGTTGAACTTTTTTCCCTTACATTAGCCTACACTGACGCTAGAGGCAATGCAAAAAAGACAACTAGAGGCACGGTCAGCGGCAAGCTACTTGACAAGGCGGTCAAGGACAGTGTAGTAGACTATGTTTATTCGTAATAGTAGAATCAAAGCCTTTGCGGAGCTAAATCGACAGTGTATAATCATTTAGCAATTTTGACCATTCGATACGATAATGAAAACATATAATCATTTAGCAATTGAAGCCTTTGCGGAGCTAAATGATGGTTCGATAATGTTTTTCTTTGTGACTTAATGATAATGAAAACGTTGGAATAAATTACTGTCTAGGTTGACTACTTGGATTGAGGTCAAAATAATATATTTAAATAAATTGACTGTACGATGAGATCATTGAACAATTAAAAAGATGTGGTTAAAATTTTAGCAGGTTTCGTCATTATTTCGATCTCAATCCGTAAGGTAAAACGCAATGGTCGTTTATGCCCATACTTTTTATTTTAGCTAATTTTGTCTTATCAACGACTTCAACAATTCAATTTTGACTATCCTTGCATCTACGACATCGTGATTTGTTTCTCTGTGCACAGGTATCACATTTCACTTTCATAAATGGATGGGTGATAGAGTTTCTCTTTGAGACTCCTATATAATGAAAATCGGGGCATAAAGGATCGTCGGGGTTGATTGTGTGGATCGAGGTCCAAACGATGACCAAACTCTCGAGAAGAGACTCAACTCAAATCCTCGGCCAATAATTAAGTCGTGATCAAGTCTGTCGATACAATCAATTATCGAAAAACTGCGATTACGCGTTAACTCACGAATTAAGCTAATTATACTACTGATTCTGTTCCTGGTCGTCACAAATCTACCCCCCTTAAAAAATTTCGACCTCGAAATTTCCAAGCCTGCCAACTGAAAAGTAGGAACACTGCCTCTGCATACAACTCAACTCTCCAGTGGCAACCTCAACCGAACGACTCTGTCAACAGACTCCACAATAGGAGATATCTCAGTGTTGTAATCTTTGTACCCTCGAATCCCGAATCTGAACTGGCTCCTCTACAAATGCCAAGTCTTTCTGTATGAGGAACTGATAGGGTACAAAACATGCAACAAATCTGAAAGGTAGTTCCACCACACGGAACACAACACACAGAAAAGCCCACGCTATAGGCAATGCCAAACTATACGGCACAACACAAGTTCGCCCCATGATCACATACGGACCAAAATAACGTGGCAAATTCATAACTTAACCCGTTCACATCAACTTAACTCTAACGTCGAACTCGAGCAAGTAGTAACCTGTTTCCGCTAATCCGAAGGTCTGTGGTAGTACATTCCACTAAATCAGGATCAAACGTGAGTTCAATCCGAAATCGCTTTAGCACAATGGAGTACAACATCGTTTCTCATAAACGACATCATGCAACGTCATAATCATAGTGGTCTACAAACTGGTACTGCATGCAATCTCGAACAGTTGAAACTGCTGGTCCCAAATCCCTAGGAACTGCAATACATAGGACCACAACATGCCCTCCAAAGTCTAAATAGTCCTCAAAGATCGCCCACCAATATGAGGATAAGAAACTGTACTAAACTATAATTTGGCCTCTAATGCTCACTGCAGCGCTTGCCAACACTCTGTTGTAACTGATTATCTCGATCAGCAATGTGGGACATAGACACACCACGAAAATGGACAACCTCCGCCAAACACAGCTATACCAACATGCCACCGAAATCTTTTCCGAAAGTACAAGGAAAAGAACTGAGTTCATCAAATGGTCCACAATGGCCCGATAACTAGTACCATAAACTGAAGTGCGTACTGGCACACAAAATCCATAGTGACAAGCTCCAACTTCTAATCGGAAATCTCCAATGGCCGTAACTTCTTGGCAAGTCTCTGCCTCACTGCCATCGCCTACCGAAAAATGTGGCATCTGTACACACAAGCTGCTACATTCTTTTACGGGTTGCGTCACGAGTAGTAAACTCGAAGTATCAGATACATCTCCGTACCACTAGTGCATAACGCACGCAAAACAATGAGCTTCAACATCATCATACTGTAATTCAGCTCTCGTAGCTCGCAACTAGGCTAACACGAAAACTCGAGCCACACACATATGAAACAATGGAGCTCCCGACTTCCGATTGAATGCATCAGCAACAACACTAGTTTCTCTCGGATAAACTCAAATGTGTAACCATAGTCGTTAATCGACCTCATCCATCTATGTCGCCTCAAGCTCAAACCTGGCCGAAAATGCAAGTAGATGAAACTCAAGTGATCAGTGTACATCTTACACTGTGCTGCATGCCGTAGTAGTAGTGTCTCGAACTCTTCGCCGTTAACACCAGAACAGCAACTCCTAAATCATACACAGGATACGCAACTTCATAAAGTTTCTACTGCCTGAAACCATGAGCCACCGCTCTACTATACTGTATCAAAGCATAACCAAATCCAAATCTCGATGCATCGCTATAAACCACGAACTCGTCACGGTCGTCAGGTAGAGTCAAAACCAGTGCAATGGTCAACTTTTCCTTCAGGAGTAAGTAACTCATCTCATACCCACCAGACCACTCGAACTTGACGCCTTCTTCGTCAGTCCGGAAAGTGGAGTGGCAATCCGAGAAAATCTTGCACAGAGCGCCGATAATAAATGGCCAAACGCGAAAAACTCCTGATCTCTGGTACAATGGTAGGTCAACCCCAAATCAACACGGTTTCTATCTGGTCAGAATCCACGCCAACTCCCTCGACTGACATCGCATGGCCCAAAATCTTCACGCTAACCAACATAAATTCACACTGGATAAACTTTGCAAACAACTGATCATCTCGCAAAGTCCGCAAAACTGCTCGCAATTGCTTCAGGTGCTGGCCCACACTCTTGGAGTAAATCAGGATGTTGCCAACGAACACGACCGCAACCTTGTCCAGAATCGTCTGAACACCTGGTCCATCAAGTCCGTAAAAGATGCGGGGGCATTGGTCAACCCAGAAGGCATGACCAAGAACTCGTAGTGCTCGCACCATGATTCGAAAGTCGTTCTAGCCACATCTGACTCATCGATCCTCAACTGATGGTATCCGGACCTGAGATCGATCTTCGAAAAGACTGAAGCTCCCTTGAGCTGATCAAACAAATCGTCAATCCGAAGTGGAGGATACTTGCTCTTCTCTGAAGCCTAATTCAGCTTCCGGTAGTCGATGCACCACCCCGTCGAACCATCCTGCATTCGTATAAATAGTGCAAGAGCACCCCACGGTGATACGCTGGGTCGTACGAAATCTCCTCCAGCAACTCTCGAAGTTGAATATGTAGCTCCATCAGCTCCGCTGGTACCGAACGACAAGATACCGGTGATATGAGTCCAGCGCCCGGTAAAAGCTCAATAGTGTAGTCGGTCTCCCGAACTGGAGGAATACCTGGTAACTCCTCCGGAACACACCTGGAAACTCGGGAACCACCTCAATGTCGCCAATGTCGAGCATAGTAACCGTAGTATCCACAACATGAGCTAAGCAAACAACACAACCCGTTTCCACCATCCGCTCGACCATCACCGCTGAAATCACACATGGCAATAAAATATTCTTCTTACCGTGAAACAGTATTTCGGGAAAAGTCTGGTCGTCGAAACATAACCTCCTTCTTGTGACACTCGAACATAGCCCAATGCGTCGCCAAGAACTCCATACCCAATATCACAACAAAATCAACGATATCCAGCTATAACAGATCCGCGGCTAACCCATAACCTCCAACAAGATCTCGCAACCTCCGGATGGACGCAACATTCTCCAAAACCTCGGAAGTGGAGATGCAGGTGCAATAGCCATGGATATCAAGCGACGGTAACCTCAAAGAAACTCCGTCCTCACACAGGGTTGTGGCACGAACTCCAGCATGCCCAACGAGCCATCCACGTCGATTACGACTTTGCTGATTAACTCGTCTAGAAGGTTGCGTTGGTTAAACTCCAGAAATGGCATCATCACCTCCTCCTGAACACTGAGCTGCCGAACCACTAAAAACAGCTGATTGAGGATGCTCCCTCACAACGTGACCCTCCTGGTCATCACAATAGTGACTGAAAGTGCTCAACGAACACAAGTCACAGCGACGCCTGCTGTGAAGAAGGATCACCAATGATCACCCAAACTCATGCCACAGGAACAAGTCCGCTACTCCGTGATCTCCACCACCACCAAACATATCCCCTGCTTTATTCGGATGATCCTCAACATAATCGAAAAGGCCACAGCCTGGTGAAGATACTGATCCCGAGGTTCCTGAACTCAACCTCATCAAAATCTCTCTGATGCTCAGGTTCAAACTCATCTCGAACCTTGTGCACTGCTTCCTCTGAAGCCACATAAAACGTACAAATGGAAACAAACATATGAATGATACATCCCTGCCTCAGGTGGGTAAACACTCCACATTCTGTTGTTAGGTAGCCTGATCGAACCATTATCGTATAAACAATACCCTGAATGTAGGCCATGGAGTCACAACAGGAACTCACACAATACCAACCCACCAAATGCAACGATCTGACTCAGGCAACACATCAACTGTCACGATTCTCTGCTCTGAGGCAACATGTAGACGCCCATACACGCACAACTAGGTAAACCATGCCACACAAATCTCTGAATTCAAAATGCTCAACCAAACCCACAACTCACTGTCAAGTCGCGTGTCGATTGATCCTCAATAGGATCCACAACCGTACCGACACAGAAATCACGTCAAGGAGGCATCCTAATGAATAAAACATCGTTCACAACAAGTATAGCGTAATCATGGAACTTCAAATATTTGAAAGCATACAACACCCGGAGTATTGATGAGTATCCGCCTGCCGGTCGGGTCATCACTCCAGACATGCTGTACATTCTCAAATATCCTTAGTAAACACGTCTACAGAAGTCTACAGAACCTAAAACCTAATGCTCTGATACCAAGCTGAAAGGACCCAACCCCGATTTAGTTTCCTAAACCGGAATCAAACCTTTTCTGAAAATACGAACCAACAAAAACCATAAAAATTTCAGCAGAGTGACGCTACTAACGCGGAATTACCATTAACCTGCACCCGGAAAATACACTTCATCCTATGCCACAAAAATCAAACCGTGGGCACCAATCCCATCCGAATTTCTCAATATCATAACAGTAATGTAAAGTAATAAATATAACTATACTTTACAGAAATCCGAGGAAAATCGTATGAAAATATATCATCAGAATGTTCAGAGCGACCTCTAGTGTATAATTATATAAATATACCACAGCAGGCAAAACAAGAAACCTACTGGAAGAAACAAGGTAGCTCGAACACTATGCCTCCGACCACGATGTGCGACACCAGAGTCCGAACTGCAAACTGAGCACGGAAACCGAAAAGCCCAGGGGAAAGACATATAAAACGTTAGAGTGAGGGGTCGAAAATAAATGTCTTTCGCCGAATAATATATGTTATAAAAAAAAGATATGCGAGTCAAATTGAAAGAATATGATATAGTACACGAGGTGAACATAAACCCCTCCAGCCTACAGAGCATGCATGTAAAAATCCCACGGGGTCGCTCATGGACACATCCGTGCTAGTATAGTCCGAATCACGGGATCCCAGACCCACACGTGATTCTAGACAGAAAGGCCTCAGGTTAGAGGTCTGCCCTCCCCACCCGGGTAAAGGCCTCGGGTCAGGGGTCACAGCTTCCCCCAGTAAACATCCTCGGGGATCAGCCGGGATGCAAGTGTATCGATACATCAACGTATACTGAGACTGTACTCTGTGTAAACCAAATCATAAATAATTCGATGCAAATGTATAATGCGATAAATAAATGCATATACGTAACATATAATGGTATAGGCATAATCGTATAACACATGCTCATATAAACCATAATCTCGTATGCATGCTCATGCTCGTAAAATGTGTATAAAGACTCGCGATTATCAGTGAAAAGAAATTGTCCACTCACAGGTGAGCGTAACGCAATACGGGTTAATCCCGTGATCCGGCGGAAAATCCCTCGCCAAACGAACGATCACAAACCCCTGAATAATCATAAAATCCACTGCTCAAAATCATAATTCGTATCCTCAAATCATATCACGAGAAACAACCGTTCCCGGAAGTTATAATTTAATAACAACGAAATCGTGAAAATCCGATAATCAGACCACAAAACCTCGCTATAATTTTCGATGCTTAAATCGAAAAACAAACCTCACCACTGTGATCGGGGCGCGATTCCGAGTGAAACGACATATAACTCGTCGAAAAACACGTCGGGCGAAAAGTCGCCGCCACGGACGGCGGCGGCGGCGCCATTGCCATTGCCTCCGGCCGCCGGAATTTGAGATCTGCCCAGAAAATGTCATGCTACACATGGTTTCAAAGATCTCGACGAATCCAACAACTTTTCGGTTGTAAGTTAAGGCCAATTTTGACCGGAAAACCTCCAAAAATCAACTCAAAGTTCCAAACTCTTACCGGAATTTCAAATCGACGGATCTCTCTCCTCCGGCAACGGCAACCCTCAAGACCACTTGGAAAAGCTTGCTTGGCTCGAGGCTAACAAAAGCCCTCAAATCTCCACCATCAACTTGGCCGGAAAAACCACCTCCAATTACCCCAAAGTTTCGCCGGAAAACCCTCAATTTCGCCGAGCCATAACTTCCTCCTCCGGCCACCTCTCGGGACGATTCAACTACCAAAATGAAGAGGAGCATGAGCCCAATAACTTTCATGAAGGGACTCCGGCCAATCGTGGCCGGAAAACGGTTCAAAATTCAAGAAACCCGATCGGTGGCAATGGGCAAAACGGGTCGCCTTCCTTGACCCGTGGTCAACGCGGGTCAAGGCCCAGTTTCCTTCTTTGGCAGGTTTCCCAATTCGGCAAGTATCATTTCCGTATTTATATTGTACGCGTATCGAACCCCAAACGGATAAATACGACAATAATCGACGGACAAAAATATTCACAACTTATTCCTCGTAACTCGAAAAAATTTTCCGGAAGTTCCCACAAGCTCGAAATTAAATTCTCTAAAACTTCCGCGCAGGATCCGAAATCAAATTCTTGCCCGATAATTTAGTCGCTAAGGAAGCCGCCATATTAACAGATTATGCCGAAATCACAACAAATCGCGAAACTCGCAAATCAAGTCGATAATCATTCCATTTACGCTTCGGGTCGATCAACGGTCCAAAATGGATCACAATCACAATTCGGATAGACTCGAACACAAACGGATAAACTCAACAGTATTCCAAAATTTCAAATATTCATATTATATTCCTCGGTCGTCCAAATAATAATCTGGAACCACCCACGAACTCGAAATCACGCGTACAACTACTCTCGAGAAGAGACTCAACTCAAATCCTCGACCAATAGTTAAGTCGTGATCAAGTCTGGCGATACAATCAATTATCGAAAAACTGCGATTACGCGCTAACTCACGAATTAAGCTAATTATACTACTGATTCTGTTCCGGATCGTCACAATTAGCGACGCTTAATCCTCCGAGACCGACGATGAAGCTCTCGGGTTTCTTGGGAAGATCGCCAAATCATTCCTCTTCTAGCTTCGAGTCTACTTGTTGGAAGAAGGAGAGAGATTGGTGGTCGACTGAGCTCTAGGTGCCCAAAGCAGAGCCGAGTGTAACGGTGGGCACCGGGAAGAGGAAGAGAGAAGGCGAAGATTTCGTAAGGTGAGCTTATTGTAAGCTCAGTCATTGTTATAGTGATTAACCAATAAAATTTAGACACGTGACACTTTTTTCTAAAGTTATAAGCGTGATAAAACTTGGGGAAATTAATACTTCAAGTGGTGCGTGAGAGGAGACTAATTGGTGAAAATGTTACTTTTTTTAATGAGATACTAGAGCCGAATCCTGGGCCATAGGTTATGGAACCTTCTTATGATGATGGTGACAATAATGCCTTAGCCATCTTGGGTGTCGAATCCAATTACGACTCAGGAGAATTGTTTTTGATTTAATTGAGGCGGACATTATCCTGGTTTACTCGTGTTGGTGTTTGCCTTTTAGGTAGAGTTGTTTTGGACTTACATATGTCAACTTTCTTATATTGGTTATTATTATCAAGCATTTGTTACATAGAGGATGAGTTTATGTTGTAAATGGGCTGGAAACAAGGGTGGCAAAATGGACATATCAATCCAACTTCAAATATCACCAACATAACCGTACCTGGGATTGGGTCAGACCATTTGGTCATATATATGCATAACGCAAATGCATAGGAACAATACCTGGTCATTGGACATTCATAACACCATAAAAAACTTCCTCCATAGGAGGAATCCTGTGAATAAATTTGTTGGTACATTAAGTTTGTTAAACACTTTAGGAAACCAAATTAAAACTAATTTGAATAACATACGGAAGCAATCTTTTGTAATTTATGAAGAACATTTTAGAGTGAAAATGAAGTTACCACGCGTCCTGCGCAAAACCAATAAGGGCGGCCAAAATCATGAGAATTAATGAGGAAAAAGTATGATTTCATGTCTAAAGAACAGATATTGCAATTGGGTCCGTTGACTTGGATATATGACCCCTTTTTAACCATTCTGTCTCTCAACCACTAGGATTCCTACGTCATAATGAGAACCCCGTCAACATATATGGATGTCAAATACGAAGGACACGTTAACAAAGGGAATTCATTTGTCTTTCATGTCTTCAAAACTCAGGTCACAAAATTCACTCCAACTAGGCATATCTAACTCGGCCATCTCATTGCATTCATCATCCTTCTGCATGCCATAATCCTCAAAATTTCCACTTGATTCAGCTTCCTCATCAAAATATTCTTTACTGGCTGGTTCAGGATTGATCATGTACTCTTCTTCATTATGACGGATACGTGAAGCCTGGACTTCGGCCTCTATCAATGCCAATTCTTCTAAGGGATCCATGCACTTACTGTAGGTTACATACAGATTTCAATTATCATGCCCTGAAACAACTATAGATTCCTGCAAAATAGATAAGGAATTGCATTAGCCAACTCTTCCTTCCCCTATTTGCTCATTAACTGAAAAGTAATCACTCAAATTTTCACATATATAAGGCTATCCAAATCCTGATATGACAAAACTAAAATGCCCACCAAATCCATAATTGCAATACAGGGACTCGATAATGCTAGTCTTGCATCCAAATTCATAACCTTATGAAAACTGAAATTGTCAAACCCCATATACCCAATTCATATAAGCCCATCAAATTCGATTGACATAACAACAATATCTGCGTTGGCTCATACCCATGTGATATGTATAAGCCAAATCACACAATCAAATCAGCACTTCGATCTACTGTGAGTACTATCGCATACTACAGCAACAACAATCTTAACTAAATATTCTCACGAACTTAGGAATTGATTCGGATAATACCTGATTCCGAATACAGTAACTGATGTATCATCAAACTCGTCTCTGAACCTGAGCGGCGAAAAAGGTCATAAGTAAGAATCCCTGACCGTTGGTCATGTCTAGTCCTTAGGGTCGTCGTCATCGTCGAGTTCCAGTTTGGCACCATGGTTGGAGCAATAGGGTATCCAATTCTGGGATTGAGATATTTTGGGGGAAATCGATTTGATTGAGTGAAGCTCAATTATTTCTCCGATTCTGGAAACAAGAGGATAATGGGTATAGGGTTTGGGGTTTGGGTATATACTTATTTTGTGTCATGATTTTGTAGTTCCCACTTTTGTCCAAGAGTGCATGTCTGAAGAAACTAATAGATGAGAAGCCTACCTACTTTACAAAAGCAGTTTTCCACTTATATAAAATCTAATGTACTCGAGTATTTTGGCTCTAGTATGTGTTTAAAAAGCTATTTAATGCAAGTCACTTAGTGTTTTGGCCCTATCCTGAATTTTAAACTTTTGAAGCCTCCAAATCATGTTCCATTCCCATTAAACTAGCTCGATATCCAACTTTATAAATATAAATATAAAATTTAAAATCTCATTCACCACTTGTCGAGTAGAACACTACAATGTTACATTAACAAAGGAAATTAATGGACGATGCATCAAAGCAGTGCTGTAACTGCTATCAACTATGTGTGCCTTGACTTATTACGTTCTATACTCAGTAACCATGTATATTACAAATGAACTGATGTATTACATTGCATATTCAGTAAACATGTATATTAAAAATGAATCACAAGGTATAGATTGTTTTATCTTTGCTCTTCAGCCTTTACAAAAGAAAGATTGGCCATCCGCAACACAGCTGAAAAATGAGAAAGAATGAAGGTCTGCCAACCAAAGTGTAGAATAACACCCAAAATCAAATGTTGCTCGATGACACAAACTTTGTTCTATTGAGCACATTTGGAAAATGAAGAAGAAAATCAACCATATACAAAATTGATTGTAATGCTTCACATTCTGTAAGAAGAAAAGCAACCATATACATAATCCATCTTTTAGAGCAAATGAAAGAGCCACAATTTTTTTGAAAAAAGAAATAGAATTAAAATAAGCCATGCTAGTCAACCATCAACACAATCCTCACCTGGAATTAGACTTTATTATCTAACATATCATTTGGATATCTGCGTCGATATCAAAGAAAAAAAACACAAAACACCATTAGCTACACTAAACAGAAGTCTACACTCCTCACACAACATGAATCCAAAATCCAAATTTGAGCTTAGCTCAGCTCAAATAAGCTAACTCCTACAGTCCTCTATTGTAAAAACCAATAAAAATCTCATCTCATCTTTCCTTTTCATTTCAATTCTCCAAAATCAGATGAAATCAAATTATGCATAACAAATCATAATCCCAGAAATCAAAAAATGAATTTCGAACTATGAGTACAAGACTTACAAACATATGAAAAACATGATGGCTAAATCATTAGTGAATGATGAGTTAAAGAGAACCAGGTGGAGATAGCAGAGCCTTCAAGAAACACAATAATAAATCATATATGCCCATTCCCATAGCTAATATGATAAATACATCATTGAACTAACCTCCAAAATGTCTTTCCATGTCCAACTGCAAAAACCACCATGTAGTGCAAAGTGAGAGCCAAAATACATAACTTTTCAAAACAAACTACAGATTACTACAAAACATAATCATTCATATGTTTACTAGTTACTACACTAGCATTCACAATAAGAAACTAGGCATTCCAAATTTTTCTACCTATTAATCAACACGAATATACAGTCGTGTCCCAAATAATACCGAACATATCAAATCAAATAAAAAAACGCCCTCACATACAAGTGATACAACTAATATGACTAAACAAAAAAGACCAGGAATTCAATGGTATAAATCTGAACTTACATGTACATTTTAACATGTTTGATTAACCGGGACACATCATAATTAAATTTTTAAACTAGCTACCTTCATGGAATGTCAGAAGTATGACTACAATCATAATTGTAGGAAAATTCCATTTCAATCACATAGCAGTACAAAATGGATTATAATATTTCTTGGGAACCTAAAGATATGTACATGGTGTATACATATACTATCTAGGAAATTAGCAGCAACGAAAGGCTTCATGTAGAAGACAAAGAAGATAATTCATTACTAGTAAATATAAACCAAACAAAACTCTGTAACTAATATTGGGTAAATTCATGTATTACAATAAAGTCGGTAAAATAGCATCACTGATTGCATCTTAAACATACAAATATACCAAACAGGAGAACAACGGGCAATAGATAATCGAGATTCTTACTTTGAATAGTAGGACACAAGTGAATCCCTTGCTTCTTGATCTTTCCAACATGAACAGAAACAAGCGAAAATGCAAAAACACCTTTCCAGCATTTCAACTCTTGCTGGCTCACAATGCTATCACTAAACAGAAATTACAAGACCATCAGTTTACAGATACAAATATCAAATACAATATGCATAGACTCCAAAATTAGTCTCCTCACCAAGCATGCATATATCATTTCTAGCCTCATATAATACATAGTGATTTATTTAACTTGTATATGATGGATACAATACCTGTGCAATTTGAGCTAGCAATAGACCTTCTGTGATGTTGTCTGAGGCATTGAGCTTGAACAAAGGCTTCAACTTCTCATCTGAGCGACATGTCCCCATAACCTGCATATCAAGCGCTTGAAGCCACTGCAACACTCGGTCCTCTCCATTGTTCTTCTAGAGTAACAGATGTCTATCGCATAGACGACATGGTCAATTATGGGAACAACAACCGGAAGCCTCTCGAACAAGATGGAGACAACAAATTTCTCAGGCAAGATTGAAATGCTGAAACGGACTGGCCCAGATTCACAAAAAGGTTTTGTTCTCTTATGAAACGACATTTGTCATGCATTAGTTGCCACTCATTTCTAAATTAAACGAAAACAACTTTTCATTTGTAAATATCATAACTCCTATTAAACTAATCAAGCTCTATATTCAACTCGAAAAGCCGAAAATCGAGCATATAAACAGTCAAAAGAATAATATCAATGATCTGAACCTCGGTCGACAACACGTAGCTAGTGACGAAACCCTCAAATTGCTTCGGAATAGCCCTTTGCGATTCAAGCTCACTAAGAATCCCTTGCACAACCTTCACCAAGATCAAAAAACCACATGCCAATTTAAGTTTTTAACTTCCAATTTCAAGTCGTGAGGAAGTAAGGAAAAAAAAAAGAGAAAAAAAATATGATGGAAACGATCGGTGAGGAATTGAAGGGCAAGTACTGGTCTTCATGACTGCATCGACATCGACACTATTGAGATTATAATAATCGATTCCAATATATCATGCACAATGGCAACAGAGGAGTCTTGCCATTCCAAACATCGTCAATGTACACAAGAGCAGACATGCTTGCCATTGTGGATGAGATATGGATTCGATTGCAGCAACAAATAGCTCTTGTTCCTTAAGCCCTCCTCCTCATACTCGTACTCAATGACCTTTAGAACCCAACATAGATTTCCGAGAGATGGTTTCGCTAATTACTCAATCACTAGGAAACTTTTCAGCTTCAATCTTCCAATGTCTCGCAAAAGAGATATGCTTAATATTCATAATAAGTTATAAATAGACTTTGTTTTCACTCATCAATCATGCTCATTTTTTAATCATGTATTAGGTTTACGTGTATAATATGCTTTCTCTATAGAGTCATGTCATCTAAACATGTTTATCTAAATTGAATAATTTGTTTCAATACTAATCAGGAAGGGATAAAAAAAACACACCATTAAAACTCGATGCCAACATTATTGTCATTGAGGTCACCAAACTGATGAAGATACAAAGCTACAAGATTTCAAGTACCCAAAAATAAACCATGAACCTTTAACCCATTGCAACAGCACAATAGTCAAAACTAATTGAATCGACCCACAACATATTTCAGATAAATGAATCAAACCCATGTCATAAAATCATGATCAAGTTCTTTAAACAATCAAAAGGTACCAAGTTTTAAGTTCCCAGATATGAAAGAATCAAGCTATTACCTCAGTGCACCCCCAAAAGGAGGAGAAGAAGAGAAATATAGAGTGGTGGTGGTGGTGGTAGTTGGAGCTATGTGAATGAGATGCTAATGCTAAAATGTGGTGCTTGATCACAATTGATATATATGGATATTATACCATCTAGGATTATAGCACACTCATCTAGCTACATGAATTCTACAAGCAAAGTTAATTTCATCATACGAATACCCTACAACTACCAATGAGCGAAATCTAAATCACATTCTTTGAAGATTTTTGTATGATCATTGTTTTCATATGCATTGCCAAGATACGTATATCGAAACAACAGTCAATAACTAAAATCATAGCAAAGTTAATTTTTTACGTACTTTTTAGTCATAAGAATGAATCTTATGTAGCCTCACCAAACAACCCTGCCTTCACATGACTTCATATCAAATCAGTCTAAGATGATACGCGCAAAACATGCATTCACGTTAACTTAAAAACACAGATTACGCGCATTGCAATTTAAACCCTTCTTTTGTCATTTGTAATATTGGCGAGTAGGGATCGTTCTTTATCCGGGGAATTAAGGGCGCATGCATGGTTTCGTTAATAAGCGGAAATGTAAATGTTTGGGGGGATTGGAAGTTGGTTGTTTAATCTACGAAATTAAAGTACAAAAACATGCAAACACAACTAAAACTCTTAGGCATCTAACATGTTTTACTCATAGACAAGTTTCAACAATCAAGAAACTTAAAGTTTAATTATGCTTGCTAAAAATAAGAAGTTACACTACTAATTACATGTGATCATCTCATCTTATTAGCCTACCCTTTTCATGCATCAAACCTTTTTGTAAGTTACGAAATTCATAACTTCTAACTAAATATACATGCTTAATAATTGAGTAGGAATGCAACTTAGCGTATAAACATCCTAAACAACATACGATCATCGAAACATGCGAAAGAGAGGGACTTAGCGTATTTTCTAACACATGCTTACGAAGCTTTAAGATTGTATCAAACATGCATAAAAGGCTAGAAATCATAAACACATGCAACTTATGAATCGGTTTAAACACATAAAACACAAATCTAAACTTGTTCTTCATTTGATACATAAATGTATTCCAATACATCAAAAGGTTCAAATACAAAGCAAAAGAAATGAAAGTGAAGATCATGGTTACACTTTTTGTCTTGAATGCTTGATGATCTACGGTGGAGATGGATTTCCTTCACAAGGGACTTAGCGTATTGTGTTGGATGGAGGAGGATTGCTTCGGCTTGGATGGAGAAGATGTGCTTCGGCTTTGCTTGAGAATCCTTGAAGTGTTTATGGTGGAGGAGTATTTGTGTAGAGTTTTTGCTTGTAAAATGAGAGATGCATAATATATGGCCAGCCTCCTCTCTTATATAGGCAAGGGATGTTGCCTTCTCTCTTCCACCTTGCCTCCCTCCATTTAATGCAAGTAATGATCAATATGGCAAGTCACTCCCTTAGTCACCTTTTGTGATCATCATTTGTGAACCCTAAGCAAGAGTCACCATGCAAGTCACCATTTATAAACCCTAAGCAAGAGTCACCATGGCAAGTCACATGGCAAGTCATCTTTTGTGATGATCACAAAGCTTAGTCACTAAAATGAGTCACAAAGCTTGATATTGTTGACTTTTCAACTTCACCAAAAGGCTTCCATGCCAAAATGAATGGGTTTGGGCTTGATAATGGGCCGAAACAAGATTTGAGAAATCGGCCCATAATTTGCTTTTTGGGCCGGCCCATTTTCGGAGGTCCAAAATCGCAAAAATCGCAAAATCGCCGAAATTCCTCCAAATTGCGCCGTTATTAATCTCCACCGTAAATATCTTCAAAATAACAAATTAAATAAGGAAAACATAAAAACTAAGATAATAACATAGCTAAACGTAAAGGGAAATGCGTTAAGAAACGAGCATAAAATGCGTATATCATAAGACACCATCTCTCAAGCATATTGGCAAACACCTTCCGAGCAGAATCACAGTCACTGTAAACACTACAGAAAAGCACGAGCGAGTTCTGAGCATATACATCCCACTAAAAACAAATCTTCACATGCAACCACACCATGAATCTGTTTGCCCTCTCATTTCCTCTAATTTAACACAGCTCTTCAAAACCACCGAAACTGTACAATTATTTGGCAAAAACCCAATCTCTAGCTACTCCTCTATAAACAAAAACCGCCTCACCGACGAGGTGACCATCAATTTGATAAGCTCAATTAGTATCACATTGGAAAATTCCATTCACATTCATACTCAGAAGAAATATGAACAAAGCCTCATGGAATTGTAAAACTAAATTATTGAAATGCGAATATTGAAATATATAACATTGTACTACCTCTTAGAAGTAATTTACCATCGAAAGTGTTGAAAAATCTGACCAGAAATCGGAAGAAGTAGAGTAGGCGAGTTGCGTGACTTAGTCGGAGTTGAACCGGCCATGGGTGCAAACCCAACAATAAACAGAATCGGCGATGCCACAAAATGATCAGAGCTGCATTCCTGACAATTCACTCCTAGGAAACAAATTCCAGCCCAACATTTATTTGGCTAAAATAAATTTATAAAAATTAAATAAGATCAGAAAATAGTGCGTAATGTATAAAAAATTGAAAAAATCGTGAGCTCCTCCAGATTACGTACCATGTCACGAATCGAGGAGCAAGATGCGATGGACCCAAGAATCGATAGTGGATCTCCACCGAGCGATGAGCTCCTGAACCGTCTCAGAGAGGAAGGTGTGGTTTTTGATCATGTAGACTAGCTCGGATAGCTCTGGAGAGCACCAGCTCCTCCCCTGATTCTGGGCTCGCTGAACAACCAGGTACATTTCAGCCGAGTTCCCCTTTCCCCCTCCCCCCTTACATCTATTTCGATATGCATCACGATTTGGCATAATAGGAGCCTCCTCAGATCAAGCTCCTATTATGAAACTACTTATTCGGCATGACATTTGCGTGCAAGGTAAATCTTTTTTTACCTTCCTTGGTCGTCGGCGCACCGACTCGTTCATGGCTCACTATGACTTGCTACTCGTTCATAACTCACTATGGCGACACCGACGGAGACGGAGAGAGACAGAGAACAGGAGGTGGATGGTTTTTGATGACAGAGAGACATAACAGAGGATGTCGATGCCGGAAAGGGAGAGAGCTCCGATCCGGGAGGACGAGGCAGAAATGAGAGAAATCAGCGGCGAGAGGGATGAGGATCCAGAGGAGAGAGACAGTGGCGTCGAGGTCTTCTGGGGAAGTTTTCCAGCGTTGCATCTCTCCGACAATATTTTTCGACGCAGAAGCGCGCTCACAGGCGGCTGTTGAAGAAGGGCAAGGACGAGGATCTAGTGCGTGACCTTATCGTAAGCTCATCCACGTAGGGTAAAACTAACCAATGGGCTGATGACACGTGTTAATTTTTTTTGGAGAAGGGGCGTGAACGAATTCTGCGTGAATTCTAGCCGAACTCGAGAGAGAAGAAAAAAATAGAAGAAAAAATAAAAAATCAAAAAGATAAGGTTAATATGGTCTTTTTGCCTCAATTTTTGGAAAAAAAATTGCTACATTATCAAAAATTCTCAGTAAACATCACTTTGATACAGTTTTAAGAGTTTGGACATTATTTTGATAATTTTGAGAGTTCGACCATTATTTTAATACTACTTAGAAAGTTTAGACCCGACAATAATGTTTTTTCTAATAAAAGATCTGTTTTGAAATTTCGTCAAATAATTTTATGAAAAAGAAATAAGGAAATGAAAAATCTATCTAGCGACCATTTTTTGTTATCTTTTCGTTGAGCAGAGTAGTTGTAGCTTTTCTCTTCACCGAATTGAAGCGGTGATTGTGAGACAAGCGATTGATTATGAAGTCGGGGGGAGAGGTAGGATGCGTCGGGAAATTAGAAATAGAGAAGGCAAAGGCAGTAGGCTTCCTTTGTGGGTCCATTCCTGTTCCGACCGACAAAGCCTTCTTCGAGTCTCGCCGCTGCCGCCGCCGCCAAACAGAAACAGAGAAAATTTCTCCACTCGCCGCCGTAGTCACTGCTCCTCCTCCTCGTTATCGGATGCTTCCCACTCAAACTGACCTTAACCGCCCTCCGCTCTTTTCCGGTAACATACTTTCATCGTCATCATCAACTGGGTCCAATTCCAACCTCGCCCGTAAATCCGAGGCCCTTGCTGTTTCTGGCTTGGTCGACTATGGTGACGACATAGACGTAATTGCTCCGGCTGAAATTCTCAAGCAGATATTCAAAATGCCCTATTCCAAGGCTCCACTTTCCATTGCAGTTCAGCGAATTGGCCAAACGCTCGTTCTCACTACTGGGTCAGTCAGACACTCAATTTCTGCCTTGTTCTACATCATCATCATCATCATTATTATTATTATTATCATCTGCTGCCTTGTTTACCATTTATCTCTATCTGTTTGTCTATCTAGGCCTGATGTTGAAGAAGGTGAAAAGTTTATTAGACGGCCTCAAAATCAAAATCAAAATCAATCTAACTGTGCAGCAGACCAATCTTTGTTTTTGAATTTCGCAATGCATTCGGTCCGAATGGAAGCTTGTGATTGCCCACCACAACAACCGCCGCCACCACCACCACCATCATCAACCTCATCTGTTCTACCTCGTGGACAACAATCCAAGCATACATCACATTATAAAAAACAAGATCAATTTGTTTGGCCAAGTACCAAAAAAGTTGTTCAAAACAACAAGGACCAACACGCTGTCAACCAAGCTTCCCTAGTAGGTGATAAGCCGGGGATTTCTGTGCAAGACTCTGACAAATATAAACAACTTGGTAATGATGGCTTTCTACGGGTTTTGTTCTGGCAATTTCACAATTTCCGCATGCTACTTGGAAGTGACATGCTTTTGTTCAGTAATGAAAAATTTGTTGCTGTTAGCTTGCATCTATGGGACGTTTCTCGAGAGGTCTAACCAAACTTCTCATAATATCTTTCTTTACCTTCTATTCTTTTGGCATATCAACCATTTGCTTTATAAATCTTCTTTCGGTGACAGGTTAAACCCATAACTTGGCTTGAAGCCTGGCTTGACAATGTCATGGCTAGTGTGCCAGAAATGGCCATATGTTATCATAAAAATGGTGTGGTCCATAGTTATGAGCTTATAAAGACAGATGATATATTTTTATTGAAAGGAATATCTGAGGATGGAACTCCTGCTTTTCATCCTTATGTGGTACAGCAGAATGGCCTTTCTGTTTTAAGGTTCCTTCAAGACAACTGCAAGCAAGATCCTGGAGCATATTGGGTATTGATATGATTTAATCTTGATGAACTGTGTGCATTTGCTTTTATTTCAAATTTATTTTATTTCCATGACAAAACTCATAAAGTGTCTTCAAACTTTCAGCTGTATAAAAGCGCTTTGGAGGATGACATTCAACTTTTCGATCTTTCTGTTATTCCAAAGAACCATTCTTCTAGTGATTGCAATGGAAATTCAAGCTCTCTGTCTTCTTTCTTGCATCAACGAAGGAGTGATTCTTTGTACTCCTTGGGGACTCTCTTATACCGAAGTGCTCACAGGCTCTCACTTTCAATGGTATGTAAGAATATTTCTATTGTATATGGTATATTTTATTCACATGAATATTCCTTACAAATAATTAATACCTCTCTCTTTCTCTTTTTTGCTGCAGGCTCCTAACAATGTGGCAAAGTGTGCAAGTTTTTTCAGAAAATGTTTGGAATTTCTAGATGAGCCGAATCATTTGGTAGCGCTGTTACTAGTTTGATGTTTGTTTTTTTTGTTACTGTTTCCTAACTTTTATAAACATTGGTGAGCTTACAAATAATATGATTATTATAATCAGTATATTGCTTAACAGGTTGTACGTGCATCTGCACATGAACAATTTGCTAGGCTTATTTTGAACGATGAACAGCTGGAGTTAACATCTGATGCTTTGCCTGGAGACTGTGAGCTTACCGTTATCAATGCTAAAGAAGAATCTATGGACTTCTTTAGTAGTCTTTCTGAATCGTTAGTCAATGATCAACCGCCTCCTCTTGTTGGAGAGAAAAAGTCATATGAAGATATACAAAGTTTTCAAGATATGGTAACAGGTGCTTCTGTAAGAACATTACTTGCAGCAGGTGACATGGACAATGGGGACTTGTCAAAAGCTGTACCAAATTTCTCATGTGAGGACAGATCTCCTGTTAGAAAATTGTCTCCAAAAACCACAGATTTAGTTCAGAGAATTGCGGAACCAATCTCCTCCAAACTAGATGCAATTCACCATGTTTCTCAAGCTATTAAATCTCTCAGGTGGATGCGCCAACTGCATATTACTGAGCCCAAGTTAGTGGGCCAGGATAGTGAGACCCAACTTGAAACTAGTAGGCCAGCTTCACCTGTTAATCTATCTGTCTGTGCATGTGGTGATGCTGACTGTATTGAAGTTTGTGATATTCGGGAATGGCTTCCGACATCAAAATTGGACCATAAGTTATGGAAGCTGGTTCTTTTGCTCGGGGAAAGTTATTTAGCACTTGGACAAGCTTATTTAGAGGATAACCAGCTACATCAAGCTTTGAAGGTTGTACAATTAGCATGCTCCGTGTATGGATCAATGCCTCAGCATCTTGAAGACACAAAATTCATTTCTTCAATGAATGGTTGCTGGTCCTCACAGTCAAAAAGTTACCATACTGGTGAAAACACAATATCATATCATAAGGATCAGACATTCTTAAACAATGCAAATGGTGATTGTTTTACTTTTGAGCAATTCTCTTCCATATACTTCTTCTGGGCCAAGGCATGGATATTAGTGGGAGATGTGTATGTTGAATTCCATAAAGCTAAGGATAGTATTATTTATGAACTGGCAGAGAAAAAGCATTCTACGAGAGAGTTAAAAGTATCATCTGAGGTTGTCAAAGAAGTTAAAAGGCTTAAGAAGAAGCTGGGGCAGCATATGCAGAGCTGTACTTCATGTTCTTTAGTAAATTGCAGCTGTCGATGTGATAGGGCAAGCAGTGGTAGCAGTGCAAGTAGCAGTAGTGGACCAAGTGGTAATATGCGCTCAATTACTTATGCCAGGAGATATGTTAAAAGGCCATATGCTAAGAGCAACATCAACCCACATTTGAGACATCCAGAAGATGATAGTGCTTGTTTGGTACTGGAGAGCAAGATAACTGATGGTGGATATCCACACCTAAATAGAGGTGGTGAAACCCTGGCACAGTCTTCAAAGAAACTAGAAAAAAGTTCAGCAATGCATGATGTAGAGTCGACATTGGTGTCTGAGTGCATTGTTGCTTTGGAAAATCCTGGTGGAATATTCAAGTACCTTGGAGGTCCCTCAGTTGAAGATATTGAATACAATCTTTCAGCGGCTCTATGCTGTTATGAAGAAGCTAGAAAAGCATTAGGTGGTCTTCCGTCAAGTTCAGAAGAGCTTCAATCTGTAATGAAGAAGAAAGGGTGGGTATGTAATGAATTGGGTCGATATAGACTTGAGAGGAAAGAACTAAGCAAAGCTGAATCTGCTTTCTTGGATGCTATAAAATCATTCAGAGAAGTTTTCGATCATACTAACGTCATATTAATCAACTGTAACCTGGGACATGGAAGACGAGCAGTGGCAGAAGAAATTGTATTGAAGATTGATGGCCTTAAGATGCATGCCACATTTCCTAATGCATACCTGCATGCCATGGAGACGGCAAAATTGGAATATAGTGAGTCACTTAAATTTTATGGGGCAGCAAAAGCGGAGCTGAGTGTTATTGTTGACGAGGGTGGTGATTTGCCCGATGATCTGAACGTGGAGGTATGTACACAGTTTGCTCATACATATTTGAGGCTCGGTATGCTGTTGGCAAGAGAAGATAGTACAGTGGTAGTTTACGGAAATGGAGTGCTAGAAGGTATGCATACAGGTTCCACTAGTCATACTGGGAGAAAATCAAAAGACAATTCACGGAAGCGTGAAATTTCAGCTAATGATGCCATTAGGAAGGCGCTTTCTGTTTATGAATCGTTAGGGGAACTACGGAAACAGGAGGCGGCATATTCCTATTATCAGCTGGCTTGCTACCAAAGGGATTATTGTTTGAGGTTCTTGGAGGCTGATCATAACATGAGCAACATATCCAAGGGTGAAACCAGTACTTTCAAGCGGGTCAAGCAGTATGCGTCCCTGGCAGAGAGGAACTGGCAAAAGGCTATGAGCTTCTATGGCCCAAAAACGCATCCTACAATGTACCTAACTATACTTATTGAGAGATCAGCTCTCTTATTGAAAATTTCAAGCCCTTTACACTCAAATGTGGTATGTTCTTGTCTTCTTGAACTTTATTCATACATGACTGTTTCCGGTTCTGGCAAATTTACATTGGTCTATCCCTATTTGAAACTGGTGTTGAGGTTTGAACTATGATAAATTTCAATTTTCATTTTTCACTTTTTTTTTTTGCAACTTCAGCGCGGTGTTAGGAATTAAAGCATACCAATTGGTACACATACAATCATGAGCAATGTGATTGTGATTTGGTTCCAGTCGGCCATACAATTAATCCTCTGTTTTGCCAGAATTGCAACCCTTTTAGCTAAATGTCATAAGTTTAGGAAAAGGGCGAATATCATTATTGTTATCAATGCCATAAAGTTTCACGAAACAAGAAGAGAAAAAGATGGACCCTGCCCAATTGTGTTAGAAGTCTTTTTAATTGTATACTTGAATAAGGTTTAGAAAGTGAACTGTCTACCTGGGCCACTTCATAAATATTGAACATCATGTAAGCTTACACAGTTTAACCTACTTGTGGTGTACTTACTAATTGTACAACAGCTTTTGATGCATAAAATAATTAAACCAAAGCAATACTTACTATTTTGGTGTATTTACTATTTGCGTCTATTTATACTCAGATGCTGGAATCAGCTGTATCTTGTTTGCTTGAAGGACGATATGTGTCGTCTGAAAGAACTTCAGATTCCTTGAAAAGTGGGGACTCTGAGGTACATGCCAAATTTTGGAATCAGTTGCAGATGGTTTTGAAGAAGATGCTGGCGGTGACACTTTCAGCAGGTGACAATATATTTCCTGTTTCTGAATCGCGGCAACTGTACACAATATGCAGCAGATCTGGGGGTGCAGAAAAGCTCAGGGAGCTTTACAAAATATCGTTGAAGTGCACGGAGTTGAGTCAATTGGATGTGATGCACACCTTGTGGACCTCATAAATCTGAAACACTTCCAATTTTGGCAAGCAAGTGGCTGCTAATGATTATTTAATAAGTTTCACCTAAAAGCACACCATGTGATATTGTGTGACTAAATGAAGTGTTCAGCATGCTAGCAGTGAGAAGCATTTGGACTGTTCAGATTCTTACACCTATTATTCAGCTAGGATTTCGATCTAATTCGAGTCTGACCAGAAGTATCTGTCTGTAACAACCGGTGAGCACTAATTTCTGTGCATTTCACTTATAGTGCATTGACATTGTTTGTGGCATATTCACTAAAAGATCCCAATTTATGTAAATGATGGCCAAAGATATTAAATGCTTGAGTGTCTCCTTCTGTTTCTGAGCATTAAATGCTAAAATTATTTTGCACTGCAGGGTTCATTACTTTACAAACTTCAAGGTTCCAGATGTTTATGGGGTTTTCCAGTTCAAAGGTCGAGTATAATAGGCTTGGTTATAAAGTGTAGCTCTAACTAAACAGGTAAACCATGTCCCTTCATGTTCATTTGTACTTGATCTAAATGAAATCACTAAATGTTGAACTGCAGATTCCTGTTAAACCATTTAGGCACCATGAATATGAAAGATTTTTACCCTCAGCTTATCCTTATTATGGCATTTACTATGGTAACTCCTGATCTTTGGAGTTCATGGTATTGTGTATAATTTGCATTTTGTAACTTGGAACTGGTTTGCTGGAATGTCCTTTCAGTCTTCTGACTCTTTAGTATATATTGTTGTCCATTTCTCCCTTTTCATGGTTCGAAAATTGTCTCGGTCCAGTCACTAGGTATTGGCCTTATTCCAAATTACATTTCAGTCAGATGTTTAGGTTCTGTCACATGTTGGAAGCCTGTGTAAATTACCGTGGGAGCTCTTACTGTCATATTGCAGTCAACTGATTGATACTTGTTTATAGATTTCTGGGTCCTTTGGTTATATGCATACATTAGAGCTTAAGTAAATGTTTACATTTGAGAGCTTAACCTGGGAGCACATTGAGCGAATATAAAGCTTCCCATCTGAAATTTGTTGTAGTTCAAGGTGCCTATGACTTGAGCCATGCCTTTTTTCTTCTCTTTTTTCTTTTGCAAGGGCGAGCTATGTTGTTTACTTTGATGATGACATGTTGTGTAGTTTACTCCATACTTTCTTTCCCCTTTGAACTTCACCCGTGATTTGCTCTTTCAGAGAACTCTCAAAATGCCTTTACTGAATGTTATGACAACTTTGCTCGTGTAAACAAAAAGAAATTCACATTGGATATTATCTTTTATAGGACACATTTATTGAGAGTTTATCTTGTTCCCATTGTGATGAAATTTTGATTATGATGCAGATGACAGGTTTCTTCGTTTTCACTGCTGTTCACCTATACAACAAGTAGCTCTAGAACAATGTAACGGAAAGACATGTATGGCGTATTAAGAGCTTAGCTTTCACTATGGAAATTTTGATTAGGCACAGATCTAATATGCAGATTGTGTAATGTTAGAGATAAAACATGCCATTAAGACTGTAATGTTAGAAATAGCACCTTTTGTCCACGCGTTAAACATGCCAACTTTGTTTACATCAAGGAACATCACCAAGCACATCTTGGCATCAATACATTAGCAGTTTTTTTAATTTTTTTTAATAGTCCCCCAAGTAATATTGCTCTCGTACAAAGTAAAAGCATTCATCGTTGTTTTCGTAGGTAGTGTATTTACAATCAATTTGTAGGTGTGCATGGTATGGTGTACATATATATAATGAAAAAGCTTGGTTGGGTAGACTACCCAGTCGAATCAGAGCATCTTAAAAGTAAACACATGACAGACATAGTTAACTGTAGCTTCATGTTGCTCCACCATTCCTACAAGTCCAGGACCGAGCGAATTGTAGGCATATTTCATAAGGCAGACCCTTGTTGTCCTCATGATCGATATTTGCACAGAGAAGTGAACAAAAATAAACGTTTTACCCTCGGGTATGTCGTGGCTCAAAACCAAAAAGGTGAAATGGTAAAACGGGATCGAAACTCTTTTTAACATGTGCGTTGCCAGCTGCGGCTGCTTCTCCGATATATATAACAATTGAGAGAGAGAGAGAGAGAGAGACGGAGAGAGAGTCACAACGGCACAAAACAACTAGGCTCCTCTCGTCTCGTTTTCAAAATTCAAATCTCCATTGCGTCTCTTCTCCTCTTCCCGTTCTAAACTGATTGCTTGATTGAAGTTATGCATCGATCACAAACATGGATGGCCACAGAGGCGAAAGGCAAAGCGAGTAGAGCGTCGTTATACGTGGGATTATGCGAAGAATATCGATCACGAAACGAGACTCGTATTTGGGTTCCTGAAATTCTCAAACGGTATCTCTCGAATCTCTTTGATGCCTCTGTGAATTTTGCTCTGAATTAGGGTTCGAAAATAGTTGTGGTTGCCTTTGAGTTTGATCTTCTGCATATATTTACGATTGCCCATTGTTGATTCATTTGGGTTTCTTATTTGGAGTGTGGTGAAGTTGTAGTTGCCTGTGATGAATTGATGATTCTGGATCGTGTCGATGATTTCATTAATTTGTTTTCATCGGTGCCTTTGATAAATTGAGTTGGTTCTGATGACTCTCATGTTTTCCACAAATTGACATGCCTTTGATTGCTCGATACAGTCTGGGTTGTTTTGATGCCTTTGATAAATTTGGTTTCCTTGATGCCTTTGATAAATTTGGTTTCCTTGATGCCTTTGATGAATTGAGTTCCCTTCGATGCCTTTGGAAAACTAACTTGTCTTCCATAAATCAAGTTGCCTTTGATGCCTTCTGAAAATTTGGTTGCCTTTGGCGCCTTTGAAAAACTGAGTTTTCTTTGATAAATAAAGTTTCCTTCGATGCCTTCGGAAAATACAGTTGCTGCCTTCTGAAAATATTGAGTTGCTTTTGATAAATTGAGATGCCTTTGATGCCTTCGAATTATTGAGTTGCCTTTGATAAACTGAGATGCCTTTGATGCTTTTGAAAAACTGAGTTGCCTTCGATAAATCCAGTTGCCTTTGATGCCTTCGGAAATTTGGTTGCTGCCTTCTGAAAGTTCGGCTGCATTCGAAAAATTGAGTTGTCTTTGATAAACTGAGTTGCCTTTGATGCCTTTTAAAAAACTGAGTTGCTTTGATTAATCGAGTTGCCTTTGGAAAATTTGGTTGCCTTCGAAAAATTGAGTTGCCTTTGATAACCTGAGATGCCTTTGATGCCCTTAAAAAACTGAGTTGCCTCAAGCCTTTGAAAAACTGAGTTGCCTTTGAAAAATTGGGTTGCCTTTAGTAAATCGGGTTCCCTTAGATGCCTTCAATTGGGATTCGACAAATTAATTTGCCTGTGGTAAATTGGTTCATTATTTTACAGAGGAACTATTTCGATGTCTTTGGTAAGTTCAGTTTCCTTGACATGAGTTCCTTGCTTCAGTATCGATCAACTTGTGTGATTTGTGGTTTTGATGGTGATCCTGGTATTATGTAGCAGCAATTGGGAATTTGGAAAGGCTTTGTTCAGTTCTGTTATTTTTGTTCTTGGTTTCGGGGGATCCAGTGGAATGGCTGGTATACTTGATTTGTGGACACATATCATGGTTTGATTATTGGGGCTGATACTAATGCTTCTGATTTGATGCGTTTGATGGATTTGGAAAATTCGGTTGCCTTCAAAAGATTGAGTTGTCTATGATAAACTTAGTTGCCTCTGATGCCCTTATAAAATTGAGTTGCCTTTGATTAATGGAATTGTCTTCGATGCCTCTGAAAAACATAGTTGCCTTCGATAAATCAAGTTGCCTTTAATGCTTTCTGAAAAATTTGGTTCCTGCCTTCGGAAATTAGATTGCCTTCGAAAAATTGAGTTGCCTTTCATGCCTTTAAATTGATTCGATAAATTGAGTTGCCATTGATGCCTATGAAAAACTGAGTTGCATTCGATGAATCAACTGAGTTGCCTATGAAAAACTGAGTTGCATTCGATGAATCAACTCGTCTTTGAAAAACGGAGTTGCCTTTGATAAATTGAGTTCCTTTGATGCCTTCAGAAAATTGGGATGCTTTCGACAAATTAAGTTGCTTTTGGTGAATTGGTTTTCTTTGATTATTTGATAGAGGAGTATGGATTGTTTCGATGCCTTTGGTAAATATAGTTTCATCGATGCCTTCGAAAAATTGAGTTGCGTTTGATTGATGCCGTAGATGAATTGGGATTTTTTCGATGACTTTGATAAATTTGGTTTGCTTGTGATGAAATTGCACGGGTCAGCCTAAGATAAAATGAAAAATGAAGTTTCGTGTGTTGCAATGGTCTGATGAATCTGGATTGTTTCGATGCCATTGATGAATCATGTCACCGTTAATGCCTGCAAGGTGTCTAAAGTATATTTTTATAATCTAACAGACAGCTAAATCCATGGATCATGTGTTATAGGTTCTCGAGGATCCATTGATTTGGCTGCTAAATTGGATTTTGTGGAGTCTGGTCATGATTTGATTGTTGCAGCTCATACTAATGCATCTAATTTGATCCGAAAAGTCTCTGTTGAGTATGGCGTTGATTTTGATGAGGTTCGTAAAAGTATTCCAATTGCTGCTTGAGAATAACCATCAGTCCTAACCAATGAGAGTGTGACAATCAGTGTTTCCTTAAGCTAAATCCCTTCTTTTTATGTGGGTGGGATTTTGTCTCTCTGTAGCGCATGCTTTTCTGCGCCAAGCTGTTTTTGTATATCTTGTATTCAATCTACTGTCAGCTTCCTCTAGCATGACTGCATTGCTATCAGTTAAGTGGCTACTGAATTCACAGGGAACAGGTTTCAAATCAGTAAGATATTTGTTGGATTACTTGGCTTGTTCGATTTACTTAAAAGGAATAGGCTTCTTTATTTGGGATTTCGGTCTTGCTGATTTGAGTGTTGGGGTAATTAATTTCCAACTGTAGTGTGGAAATTGATTAATATCTTGAGCTTGGTTTCAGCTGAGGTTGGAATTGTGAAATTGATGTATGCTCTGTTTTTGCGTGAGGTCAATTTCTGGTTCTTCTAGTGGTTGATTTTTTTGAGCTGCACTCTAAGGTTAATGGTTCGCGCTTGGGGGATATTGGAAAAGAATTAAATGCAATAATACCGATATGTGTCGATATATTACATAGCAGAAGAATATTTTTATATCTCAATGCCATAGGGTCTATCACATCTCACTGACAAAGAAAATGGTTAGAAAATACAAATAGCTAATTTACTCTGTTATTCCCTATTTGTAGGTTTTAGATTGTGCAGATTGAAGCTCTCCATGAAAAAGGAAAGTACTTTACAACCACTTGCAGGTAATCATCTGAAAAAGTTGTGGTGATGTAATCATGTGACTTGTTAGGTCACTGTTGTAGAAACAACAATATTGAGATAGCTCTAAGGTTAAGTTTCTATTTGGATCTGTTTAAATTTAAATTCACAACTTTGGATCTGAGTTTTTATAAGTTCTCAGGTGTTTGATATCCAATTATTCATTTATAATTGTTTAACAAACAAAACAGAATGCAAATCTTGTATTCAATTTCTTTCCAACTTCGATCAAGGTTGTAGACTTTTGTCTGCATTAGGAGCTTTTTGCAAAAATAGAGTTACAGCTTGGATGAAGCAGCGCTAAATTTTTATTTTTACTTTTTATTCTAGCATCTCAGTGAATTGAAGAAACCAGTATATGATTATCTTTGTCATTTTGCATGATTTGTTTTTTTTTGACTTTTTTTTTGTATTGTGTAGTTTCTGTATGATTATTATCTGGCAAGAAAGAAAAAGAAGAGAGGAAATTAGAAATAGAGATGTGAACTTGCAACAAAATCTTTAGTGGTATGATTGTTTTACTCTGACGTTGGAATATTTATGAGCAGATAAATTTTTGAACCGTATCTTTCTTTCTCTTTCATTGTTTTGTGTGTGAATTGCATAATTTTTTTTCCGAGGGAAACAACCTTCCGGAGGAGCCGGGGGGTCATTTGATTGAATAAATACGATTAGGGTCGTAGTCGATGACATCCAGAACATGTTTCCCCTAGAGCGGAAGTGTACCGTTCATAATGTTTAATTGGGCTAGGGTCGTAGTCGATGACATCCAGAACATGTTTCCCATAGTTTTTTGTTGGTTAGGGTCTGTTTAATTGGGCTTGGTTTTTATGCCATGACCCAATTTTTTTTGATGTAACTAAGGTGACATACATGAATAAAATGTGGGTTCCGTTTTTTTTAGTTATTACCTTACATTTAGTGGGTTCAGCTATGTTCAGGTACTAGGAGAGACTGTCTTAGTATAAGTTATTTAGGAGGTTTCTTTGATCATGCCGGTGAACCGATAACTCTTTTGTAATCTATCAATTTCATCAATGGACTACTGGCCAAAAATCTTGAACTTATAAAATACTGTGTTATAATTGGTGTGGGACCGGTAGTTTGTGCTGTACTATAATTGGACTCTTTTGTTTGATGAATGTGGAACGGGATTTGGAGGCTCACATAGCTCATTGTGTTTTATACAAAAAAGTCAATAAATGTTAAAAGAACTAGTTTATCATATTCAAAGTTGTAAAAATGTCATCTATTGAGTATTTTCAATTTATGGACTAGAATTAAATGGACAAATACTCATCTTACAACCACCATTATATAATATACGTCATGTGTAACACATACTAAAATTTTTCATTCTATTAGACATTTCTTTATAATTGAATATATGAATAGTAAAATCTCTATTAATAATTGGCATATAATTAAAAGTGTAGAAATACAGCAGTACCGAGTTAGTTTAGGGTAGCTTAAGTGGCAATCTTTTTGCTTGTTATCGCTGATGGTTATCATTATGTACTCTGTTTATTATAATAGAAATGATTCTCATGTTTACTAAAATAATAATAATAATAAAACTGACCTTACAAACTAATCTGCAATTGTTTTTTGTCATTTGGTGCTCTTACAATTATCTATTAGTGGAGTATCTTACACTATTACGAATCTGATGATTACCATTTTCATTTGTATGACACTTATTTCAATTATTGTCCCTTTTTTTTCTTTCGTTTTTTCCTTTTGGTTGCAATTTCTGTTCTGAAATCTCAGTGTCGTGACTAAGCTTCTTCACCATTTATTATGTATAACTATTTCTTAAGGAAAAATGGCTAAAAATGTCACTCAAGTATGATCCGTTCTAAACTTTGCTCACGCAAATATCACTTTGCTCACTATCGAATTACACTTTTACTCACTCCGAATTTTACAAAATTTGGGGTTTTGAATTCGAGTTATAATTTGCCAAGGAAACCTATTAGGCATTGTAGCTCTTTTCCTTGTGAGTCTTTTTATACTAAGGTTGAGCCCCAATTCATTTTGAGGACGGAGAATCGAAGATTTGAAGTTTTGGGTGTTATTGACTTCAAAAGTTAATTCAACCACTTCCATGATGAATTGGACTTAGGTATAGTTGAGAAAATTGTTGTTGGGTTGATTTCGCACAGATTGAGCTCCGGTTCGCCGGAAATTGGAGTGGCGCCGCTAATTTCTCCAGTTCGAAGTGATCAAAGTGAGTAAAAATGTAATTCGATAATGAGCTGAAAGGACCCAACCCCGATTTAGTTTCCTAAACTGGAATCAAACCCTTTCTAAAAACGTGAACTTTCAAAAACCGAAAATTTCGACGGAGTTTCCTCTATAACGCGCGGTTGCCATTAACCTGCAGCGGAAAATACACTTCATCCTATGCCACAAAAGCCAAACTGTGGGCTCCAATCCCATCCAAATTTCTCAAAAACATACCATAACGTAAAGCAATAAACAAAATCGTAGTTTTACAGAAATCTGGAAAAATCATGTGAAAATATAAACATAATAGTACTCAGAGTGACCTCTGGTATATACATATATACACAATAATAGGCCAAACTAGAAACCTACTGAGAAAGGAAAAGTGGCTCGAATACTATGCCTCCAACCTCGACGTGCGACACCTGAATCCAAACTGCAATCTGGGCATTGAAAACAAAGAGCCTAGGGAAAGACATATAAACCGTTAGAGTGAGTGGACGAAAATAAATGTCTTTCACCGAATGCATATATATGTTCATAAAAATATATGCGAGTCTAAATGCATAAAAATCATATGGTACACGAGGGAGACTCTAACTCCACACGCGTACAGAGCATGCATCGAAAATCCAGCGAGGTCGTTCATGGACACATCCGCGCTAGTACAGTCTAAATCACGGGATCCCTGATCCTCACGTGATTCCAGCCAGAAAGGGCCTCGGGTCAAGGTAACAGTCCCCCCCGGTAAACATCCTCGGGGATCAGCTGGGATGCTAAGTGTATCGATACAACTACTACTGAGACTGTACTCTGTTTAAACCAAATCATCAAGGTTTCCATGCAAATGCATAAAGCGTAATGTAAAAGCATACTCGTAATGCATAATTATAAAAGCATATTCGTAATTGTATAATCATAAAACACATGCTCGTATAATTCATAACCATAACTGCATGCTCATGCTCGTAAAATGTATATAAAAGACTCGCAACCAACAGTGAAAAGATTTGTCCACTCACAGACTAGCACAACGTAAAACACGTTAATCTTGTGATCCGACGAAAGATCCCTTGCCAAACATACGATCACGATCTCCTGAATAATCATAAATACCACTGTTCAAAATCACATTTCAAAACCCTGAACCACATCTCGAGAACCAACCATTCCCGGAAACATATAACTCGAATATCGACGAAATCGTCGAAAATCCAATAAATACACTATAAAACCTCGCCAAAAATTCCGATGCTCAATTCAAACTATAAACCTCACCATTGCGATCAGTGCGCGATTCCAAGGAAAACGACTGAAAGGACCCAATCCTGATTCAGTTACCTAAACCGGAACCGAACCCCTTCTGAAAATACGAACCAACAAAAATTTTTCAAAATTTCGGCAGAGTTTCGTTACTAACGTGGAATTGCCATAACCTGCACCCTGAAAATCACACTTCATCCTATGCCACAAAAGCCAAACCGTGGGCACCAATCCCATCCGGATTTCTCAACATCAATATATGAATCATAAACAATAAACAGTACTGTAGTATATATATATATATCTGAGAAAATCCGTATAAACAAGTATCAGAACGTATCAGAGCGACCTCTAAAGTAAAACATATACAATATACACATCAGTAGGCGAAACAAGAACCTACTGGAAAGCACAGGTAACTCTGATCACTAGCCTCCAAACCGCGACGTGAAAACACCAAAACCTGAACTGCAACTGGGCACGGAAACCGAAAAGCCCAGGGGAAAGACAATAAACACGTTAGAGTGAGTGGACAAAAATAAATGTCTTTCACCAGTTGATATATATATGTTTAAAATAACATATGCGAGTCCAGGTAAATAAAATATAACAAGTACACGAGGTAAAACCATAATCCTCCAGCGTACTGAGCATGCAAGTAAAAAGCCCACGGGGTCACTCATGGACACACACCGTGCTAGTACAGTCAGAACCACGGAGTCCCTGACTTCCACGTGATTCTAGCCAGAAATGGCCTCGGATCCGGGGAAACGCCTCTCACCGGTCAGTCGGGGATACGCCCCTCCTGGTATGGCCTACCATCGGGGATCAGCCGAGAGGCAAGTGTATCGATACAACAACGTAACCAAGACTGTACTCTGAAAAGTCAACTTTTGGCCGGAGCTCCGCCGTTGACCGCCGCTGCCGGCGGTGGAGCGCCGTCAATCGTGAAGTTTCACGGCGAAACTTTCCAGATTTCAAGGTATCCTCATTTCGAATCACTTTTTCAACTACCACATAACCCAATTCCAACTCAAACATCATCAATTTCATCGAAATTCAAATCGGAATTTCAAATCGGATCCTAATCGGAGCATCCCAAAAACACAATTTCAGATCAAATTAATTACACCATGAGATTCAGAGGAGCAAGGGGAGTCTTCCCCCCCCTAACCACCACCTCCAAACCTCGCCGGAAAACGGCCAACCATTAACGGTGACATCACGGAATCGGACCCAATTCGGGTTCAAACAAAACGGCATCAATTCAATCCAAACCAAATACCATCACACTCGAAATCAAAGGAGGAAGCGAACCATACCTTCCACTTGATCGGAGGTGGCCGGAATCTAGGTCGTCGGACGGCAAAGCTCAAAGAGGAAACTTTCCTCTTCGGTCAAGCTGGTCAACTTTCCCGAAATGGTAAGTCAACGATGGTCAATCCTCAAACAGAAATTTTACGACAATTCTCGACTATTCCGCTATTTATACTCGAGCCTCGGGTCGATCGACGGTCCGAAATGAATATACGAAATGATTCGGATAAACATGAAACAATCGGATAAACTCGTCGAATACCGAAACATCAAATAATCATAAAATATTCCTCGGTTACCGGAAAAATATTCCGGAACCGCCCACGAGCTCGAAATCACGTACTCTACAATTTCCGTGAAGACACTCAACTCAAATTCTCGACCGAAAACATAGTCGCGAATCGAATCGGCAAACCACACATACGACGTAAAACTGCGACTAAACTCAATCTCGAGAATCGTGCCGAATACACAACAGATTCTGGTTCGGGTCGTCACAAATCTACCCCCCTTAAAGAAATTTCGACCTCGAAATTTACGTACCTCTCAAGTGAACAGATGAGGATACTGCTCCCGCATACGCTGCTCGGTCTCCTAGGTGGCCTCCTCAACTGAGTGGTTCTGCCACAAGACCTTCACCAGTGGAATCACTCGGTGCCTCAACTCCTGCTCAAGACGATCGAGAATCTGCACTGGCTCCTCAACATACGATAAATCTTCTCTGATCGGCAACTGCTGTGGGGCTAACACATGTGAAGGATCAGAGATGTACTTCTGCAACATCGAAACATGGAAGATATCATGAATACGAGCCATCTCTGCTGGTAACTCAAGTCTGTAAGCAACAGCTCCAACTCTCTCCGTAATCTCATACGGACCAATGTACCGCGGTCGAAGCTTGCCACGCTTCCCGAAACGCATAACTCCTCTCCACGGAGATAGTTTCAGGAAGACCCAATCACCAACCTCAAACTCTAAACTCTTCCTCCTCACATTTGCGTAACTCTTCTGCCGATCCTGGGCGATCTTCAATCGATCCCGGATAATATGTATGTCCTCCATCGTGGTTTTCACCAAATCTGGACCAATAAGCCAACGCTCGCCCACCTCACTCCAACACAATGGAGTGCGACACTGCTTCCCGTACAGGGCCTCGTACGGTGCCATCTCAATACTGGCCTCGTACGGTGCCATCTCCTTCTTCAAGTCCTCGTCTCTGGGTACACATAGCCTGCCTCTGAACAACAACGTACCGTCGTCGCTCAATCGGAACTCTGTAGGCACACCATTCCGTATCATGGTCATCTTACCTAACAGGTAAGAATCCGAATCCTGGGCCTCTCGTACCTGATCAACCAGTACCGGTCGGACCTGAAAACTGGCCAACAAAGCTCCATCATCATCATCATACCCAAACACAGCACCTGTAGCTCGAAGCTCGGCTAACATCAATACTCTGGCCACACACATATGAAACAATGAGGCCCCCGATTTCCGGCTAAGTGCATCTGCCACAACATTAGCCTTCCCCGGATGGTACTCAAACGTGCAATCGTAGTCGTTGATCAACTCCATCCATCGGCGCTGCCTCATGTTCAGATCCGGCTGTGTCCGCAAGTAGGTGAGACTCTTGTGATCAGTGAAAATCTTACACTGAGCACCATACAGATAATGTCTCCAACTCTTCAACGCTAACATGATAGCGGCTAACTCCAAATCATGCGTCGGATAGTTGACCTCATGCGGTTTCAACTGTCTGGAACCATATGCCACGACTCTACCATGCTGCATCAACACACAGCCAAGGCCCAACTTCGACGCGTCGCTGTACACAACAAACTCACCACTGTCGTCTGGCAATGTCAGTACCGGTGCGGTAGTTAATCTCTCCTTCAGGAGCAAGTAACTCTCCTCGCATGCATCAGACCACTCAAACTTGACGCCCTTCTTTGTCAATCTGGTCAGTGGTGTAGCAATCCGGGAGAAATCCTGCACAAACCGTCTGTAATAGCCTGCTAAACCCAAGAAACTCCGAATCTCCGACACTGTAGTGGGTCTACTCCAGTTCAGCACGGCCTCGATCTTGTCAGGATCAACACTAACTCCCTCGGCCGAAATCACGTGGCCCAGAAACTTCACACTATCTAACCAGAACTCACACTTGCTAAACTTCGCGAACAATTGATGGTCCCGCAAAGTCTGCAACACAACAAGCAGATGCTTCTTGTAATGGCCCACACTCCTAGAATAAATCAGGATATCGTCAATGAATACAATCACGAACTTGTCCAGGAATCATCGAAACACCCGATTCATCAAGTCCATGAAAGCTGCGGGGGCGTTGGTCAACCCAAACGGCATAACCAAAAACTCATAGTGCCCATACCGCGTCCTGAATGCTGTCCTGGCTACGTCAGAGTCACGGATCCTCAATTGGTGATATCCGGATCGAAGGTCAATCTTCGAAAAGACTGCTGCTCCCTTCAGCTGATCGAACAAGTCATCAATCCGTGGCAACGGATACTTGTTCCTCACGGTAATCTAATTCAGCTTCCGATAGTCGATGCACAAACGCATGGACCCATCCTTCTTCCGCACAAACAACACCGGAGCACCCCACGGAGAAACACTCGGTCGAATGAATCCCTTCTCTAACAACTCCTGAAGTTGAATCTGCAACTCCCTCAACTCCGCAGGCGCCATCTGGTACGGTGTCTGGGAAATCGGTCCAGTACCCGGCAACAACTCAATCGTAAAATCAATCTCCCGTACAGGGGGTATACCAGGTAGCTCCGCTGGAAACACATCTGGAAACTCAGACACAACCTCAATACTACCAAGGTCTGGCACTGCAGCTGTAGTGTCCACAACATGGGCTAAGTAAGCAACACAACCCTTCTTCATCAACCGATCCGCCCTCATCGCGGAAATCAAACACGGTAGTGAAGTGTTTTTCTCGCCACGGAACAGTATCTCAGGTAACCCTGATCGTCGAAACGCGACCTCCTTCCTGTGGCAATCAAACATGGCCCAGTGTGACTCCAAAAAGTCCATACCCAATATCAGATCAAAATCCACAATATCAAGCAATAACAGATCTGTTGCTAAACCATGGCCATCAATAAACACCTCACAATCTCGGTAAACCCATCCGATGCTCACAACCTCACCTGACGGATACAACACTCTCCACAACCCCAGAAGTGGAGATGCAGGTACCGTAGCTAATGATGACAGTCTAAATGATATGAATGAATGTATAGTGCCCGGATCTAACAATGCAAGTACAGGAATACCAAAAACATGTAACGTACCGATAACGACCTCCGGTGATGCTCTGCCCTCACGTAGAGTCATAGCATGAACCCTCGCCTGTCCGGCTGGTCGTCCTTGCTGGGGCTGTCCCTGCTGTCTGCCCTGACCTACAAACTGTGCTGGTCTTGCTCCAGAAGTGGCACCTCGCACAACTCCAGAACTCTGGGCCGCCTGTCCGTCACCACCATACAACTGAGGACACTCCCTCGCATAGTGACCCACCTGGCCACAACGGAAACAAGTGACAGGACCTCGCTGACATGGACCCACATGATGTCGACTGCAGAGACTACACAACGGGTACTCCCTCGGTACCGCAAAAGTGCCACCAGTACGCCGAGGATAACTAGAACCGCTGGAACCTGCACTAGCCTGTGGTCGCTGTGGTCTATCTCTCCTCCATCTCGGCCTCTGCCTCGGTACACCAGCAGGTGGTCGATATGATCCACCGCCTGAAGATGAAGCTAAACCGGAAGTATCAGAACTCTGCCTCTTTGAAGGCCCCTGACTCGGTTCACCTTCCTCAAACCGTCTCGGCCGATACCTCTGCTGTCTCTCCTGCTCAATATCCTCGCCTCGGAGTGCAGCACTAACAAACTCATCAAAGTTGTTCCGAGGCATCGTACATAGTCAGTGTCGCCTTGATGTTCAGATTCAATCCCAGCTCAAACCTACGACACTTGGCTTCCTCAGTAGCCACCATATCCCGCGCAAAACGGGACAAACGGGTAAACCGATCCCGATACTCAAGTACAGACAAACTGTCCTGCCTCAAGTTTGTAAACTCCTCGTACTTGCGTTGCTGGGTAGCCGGATTAAAATACCTCGGCATAAACAGATCACGGAACAATGTCCACGGAGTATCAACCGGAACTCTGTCGGTGCTAACCCACCAAAAGTATGCATCACCCTCAAGTAAACCAACTGCGGCTACTGACATCTGCTCAGGAGTAAACTGCAGACGCTCACAAACACGTTCAATCTGAACCAACCATGCCTCGCATATCTCTGGATCAACTGAACCCGAAAACACAGTAGCACCCGCAGTGCGAGCCTTGACCACAGGGTCAAAACGCTCTTCCAAACGCAGCACTCGTATCAGCAAGTCGCGCGTTCGGCGATCCTCATCAGGATCATCATCCCGATCAACACGGGGACCACGTCGAGGAGGCATCCTACTGATAAAAGACAAGCATTAGGCACAAGCAGAAAGAACGTAATCATGAAACCGCAGATATTTGAGGACACACAACACCCGAAGTATTGATGAGTACCGCTGGTCAGTCGGGTCATCAATTCAGTCATGCTGTATCAACTCAAATATCCTAAGCGTCACAACTACAAGAGTCTACAGAATCTGACAACCTAATGCTCTGATACCAAGCTGAAAGAACCCAATCCCGATTCAGTTACCTAAACCGGAACCGAACCCCTTCTGAAAATACGAACCAACAAAAATTTTTTAAAATTTCGGCAGAGTTTCGTTACTAACGTGGAATTGCCATAACCTGCACCCTGAAAATCACACTTCATCCTATGCCACAAAAGCCAAACCGTGGGCACCAATCCCATCCGGATTTCTCAACATCAATATATGAATCATAAACAGTAAACAGTACTGTAGTATATATATATATATATGATCCGAGAAAATCCGTATAAACAAGTATCAGAACGTATCAGAGCGACCTCTAAAGTAAAACATATACAATATACACATCAGTAGGCGAAACAAGAACCTACTGGAAAGCACAGGTAACTCTGATCACTAGCCTCCAAACCGCGACGTGAAAACACCAAAACCTGAACTGCAACTGGGCACGGAAACCGAAAAGCCCAGGGGAAAGACAATAAACACGTTAGAGTGAGTGGACAAAAATAAATGTCTTTCACCAGTTGATATATATATGTTTAAAATAACATATGCGAGTCCAGGTAAATAAAATATAACAAGTACACTAGGTAAAACCATAATCCTCCAGCGTACTGAGCATGCAAGTAAAAATCCCACGGGGTCACTCATGGACACACACCGTGCTAGTACAGTCAGAACCACGGAGTCCCTGACTTCCACTTGATTCTAGCCAGAAATGGCCTCGGATCCGGGGAAACGCCCTTCACCGGTCAGTCGGGGATACGCCCATCCTGGTATGGCCTACCATCGGGGATCAGCCGAGAGGCAAGTGTATCGATACAACAACGTAACCAAGACTGTACTCTGTGTAAACCAAATCATAAACATTTCGATGCAAATGCATGAAACAGCATATAAGTATATGTATACTCGTATACGTATATTCGTATAAGTATATTCGTATAATCATAAAACATATGCTCATGTAATCCGTAATGTCAATACGCATGCTCGAGTTCATAATTCATATAAAAGACTCGCAAGAATTCCGTGAAAAGAAATTGTCCACTCACAGGTGAGCAAAACGCACACTCGCGCTAATCTCGAGGACCGGCGGAAGATCCCTCGCCAGAAGCTCGATCACGATCCCAATCTCGATCTCCTGAATATTCACAAAAACATAACTGATCAAAATCATAGTTCTCAACCCTGTACTGAATCACGGAAACCAACCGTTCCCGGAAATATGCAATGCGATATAAAATGAATAACGAAAATTCCGAAATCCCCACTCGAAACCTCGACTGAAAATCGGCTAACTAAATCAACCCGAAAACCTCTGGACGATAACCAGGGCGCGATTACGAGAAAAATAACACTAAAAACGTCGAAATCTGAAAAGTCAACTTTTGGCCGGAGCTCCGCCGTTGACCGCCGCTGCCGGCGGTGGCACGCCGTCAACCGTGGAGTTTCACGGCGAAACTTTTCAGATTTCAAGGTCTCCTCATTTCGAATCACTTTGTCAACTACCACATAGCCCAATTCCAACTCAAACATCATCAATTTCATCGAAATTCAAATCGGAAATTCAAATCGGATCCTAATCGAAGCATCCCAAAAACACAATTTCAGATCAAATTAATTACACCATGAGATTCAGAGGAGCAAGGGGAGTCTTTCCCCCCCTAACCACCACCTCCAAACTTCGCCGAAAAACGGCCAACCATTAACGGCGACATCACCGAATCGGACCCAATTCGGGTTCAAACAAAACGGCATCAATTCAATCCAAACCAAATACCATCACACTCGAAATCAAAGGAGGAAGCGAACCATACCTTCCACTTGATCGGAGGTGGCAGGAATCTAGGTCGTCTGACGACAAAGCTCAAAGAGGAAACTTTCCTCTTCGGTCAAGCTGGTCAACTTTCCCGAAATGGTAAGTCAACGATGGTCAATCCTCAAACAGAAATTTTACTACAATTCTCGACTATTCCGCTATTTATACTCGAGCCTCGGGTCGATCGACGGTCCGAAATGAATATACGAAATGATTCGGATAAACACGAAACAATCGGATAAACTCGTCGAATACCGAAACTTCAAATAATCATAAAATATTCATCGGTTACCGGAAAAATCTTCCAGAACCACCCACGAGCTCGAAATCACGTACTCTACAATTTCCGTGAAGACACTCAACTCAAATTCTCGACCGAAAACATAGTCGCGAATCGAATCGGTAAACCACACATACGACGTAAAACTGCGACTAAACTCAATCTCGAGAATCGTGCCGAATACACAACAGATTCTGGTTCGGGTCGTCACACATAAAACTTGTCGAAAACCACCTTGGACGGAACTCTGCCGCGCACGGCGGCGCGCGGGGCCTTTGCCACTGCCGGCCGCCGGAAAACTCATCGGCCTAGAAAATTGCAACCTACACATGGATTTGAAGATCTCGACATTTCCAACAACTTTGTAGTTCAATGATAAACCCAATTTTAACTGGAAAACCTCCAAAACTCACCTTGAAGTCGAAAATCCTTGCCGAAATTCATTAACTCCGATCACCTCCGTCCGGCCACTGCAAGGTGCAAGACCACTTCTAAAAGCTTCATCTCCTCAAGGAAAACAAAACCCCTAACAAGTTGACCCCCATCGCCGCCATCTCCACCACCTCCGTCGCCGGCGAAATTCGCCGGAATTCCCTAAACTTTAACAAGCCACAACTTCTTCATCCGGCAACCAAATTGAGTGATCCACCTATCAAAGAAAGAGGAGCTCAAGCCCAACAACTTTCATGAAGGAACTATAGCCAAAAGATGCCGGAAAATGGCACATCGATGGTAACAAAGGCTCAACCCAAAACGGGTCAGTTTTGACCCAGTTTTCGTAAATTGGAAAGTTTCCTTAATTTTCACGTATTCATACCGTATTTATACCGTACACATACCATCCAAAACGAATCGAAACCAAATGGATAAAATCCAACGGCCGAATATATTCATAACTTATTCCACGTAACTCGAAATCATCCTCCGGAAACTCCCACGAACTCGAAATTAAATTCTCTACAACTCTCGTGAAAGAACTCATCACAAATTCTTGCCCGATATTTAGTCGTTAACAAACCAGCCATAATGACCACTTACGACAAAACCGCGACTAATCACGAAACTCGCAAATTAAGCCGATGAACTTACCATTTCCGGTTCGGGTTGTCACAAATCTACCCCCCTTACAAAAATTTCGACATCGAAATTTCTAAGCCTGCCAACTGAAAAGTAGGGATACTGCCTCTGCATACTGCTCAAACTCCCAAGTGACTACTTCAACTGAATGACTCTGCTATCAGACTTTCACAATAGGAAATATTTCTATGCTGTAATCCCTGCACCCTCAAATCCAGAATCTGAATTGGCTCTTCCACAAATGTCAAGTCTTCCTGTATAGAGAACTGATAGGGTGCTAAACATGCAATAAATCTGAAATGTAGTTCCACCACATGGAATACAATATACACATTGGCCAACGCTACAGGCAATGCCAAACTATACGTCACAACACTAACTCACCCCATGATCACATACGGACCAATATAACGTGGTAAAATATACCACACCCCCCAAAACAAATTACACCTTTCCAAGGAAACCTTAATTATCCACCTCAAACTCATGACTCAACCTACTCACATCTGCATAACTTCTCTGCCGATCACGAGCAATTATCAACCTGTCCCTGCTAATCCGAAGGTCTACAGTAGCGCATTCCACTAAATCAAGACCAAAAGCCATCTCATTCCTAACTCACTCCAACACAATGGAGTGCAATACTGTTTCTCATACACAACTTCATACAATGCCATAACAATACTGGTTTGCAAACGGATATTGCAAGCAATCTCGAACAAATGAAACTGCTGGTCCCAAATCCCTATGAACTGCAATACACAGGGCTACAACATGTCCTCCAAAGTCTGAATAGTCATCTCAGATTGCCCACCAATCTGAGGATGAAAAACTGCACTAAACTGTAATCTGGTCCCCAATGCTCATTGCAATGCCTGCCAAAACTTTGTTGTAACTGATTATCTCGATCAGTGACCCAGGACATAGGCACACCATGCAAATGGACAACCTCTGCCAAATACCACTCTGCCAGCCTGCCCACTGAAATCTATCTTGGAAGTACAAGGAAACGAACTGATTTCGTCAAACGGTCCACAATGACAGAATAACTAGTATTACCATCCGAAGTACGCGGTAACTGATACACGAAATCCATAGTGATATGCTCCCACTTCTAATCGAGAATCTCCAATGGCTGTAACTTCCCAGCAAGTTTCTGTCTCTCTGCCATCACCTGCTGACAAATGAGGCATCTGCTCACATAAGCTGCTATTTCTCTCTTCATGTTGCGCCACGAGTAGTAAACTCTAAGTATCTGATACATCTTTGTACCACTAGTGCATAACATACGTAGAACAATGAGTTTCAATAAGAATCTCTCTCTTCAATTCATCGTCTCTAGGCCCACATAGTCTCCTTCTGCACGATAAAGTGCCAACATTCCTCAACTGATACTCTGCTGGAACACCATTCTGAATCGCATTCTTCTTGTCCAACTAGTAGGAATCCGCATCCTGAGCCTCACAGACCTGATCAAGTAACACAGGTCAATCCTGAAACTAGCCAACAATGCTCCATCATCTCACTCTATCTCAATTCCCATAGCTCGCAACTCAGATAACAATGAGATTCTTGCAACACGTACATGAAACATAGAAACTCCAAATTTTCGACTAAGTGCATCAGCAACAATACCCCTGAATGATATTCAAAGTACAACCACATTAACCAACCCCATCCATCTACGCCGCCTCATGCTCAAATCTGGCTGAATACGGAAGTAGATGAAACTCAAGTGATCAGTGTACATCCTACATTGCGCTGCACGCCATACCAGTAGTGTTTCCAACTCTTCAATGCTAACACAAAGACAGCTACTCCCAAATCATACATAGGATACGTAACTTCATAAAGCTTCCACTGCCTGGAACCATATACCATTATATTGCCATGCTGCAACCCAACTCAACCAAAATCTAGTTTCAAAACATCACTATACATAACATACACTTCACCGACATCACATAATGTGAACACTGGCGCAGTAATCAACCTCTCCTCTAACCACAACACGTAACTCTCCTCACAGGTACCTGACCATTTCAAACTCGACCCTTTGATCGAAACTGATGATACTCACATATGAAATCAATCTCCGAAAAATGAAACTCCAATAAGCTAATCAACAAGCCATCAATCCGAAGTGGAGGATACTTATTCTTCCCTAAAACCTGATTCAGCTTCCGATAATCGATGCACAACCTCATCGAACCATCCTACATCCTCATAAAACATACTGGAACACCCTAAAGTAAAACACTAAATCAAATGAAGTCTTCCTTAAACAATTCTTGAAGTTGAATATGCAACTCCTTCAACTCTGATAAATTCTCTGAAAAACATATGGATACTCACAGATAACCTCAACATCACGAACATCAGGTACAACAACCTCAACATCACGAACATGTGCCAAGTACGGCATATATCCTTGCTTCATCATCAGCTCAGCCTCATTGTTGAAACCACATGTAGTAGAAAAGCATTTCTTTCACCTTTAAACAAGATCTTTTGGCACGACTGGACGTCAAAGGACTACAACATTCTTGCGACGAACAACCAATCCGCAGCTAGTCCACAACCTCCTGCAAACCTCATAGTCTCGATACCTCACCTGATACACACAATCTCATCAAATGGATACAACATTCTCAACAAACCCAGAAGTGAAGATGCAAGCATAATAGCCATGGATGTCAAGAAACGGTAACCTCAGGGAAACTCTGCCCTCACATAGGGTCGTGGCATGAACTCTGGCATGTCCAACTAACCGTCCACGTTGATTGCGACTTTGCTGATTGACTTGTCTAGAAGTCTGCGTTGGTCAAACTCCAAAAATGGTACCTTGGCTTCCTTCTGAACTCTGAGCTGCAGAACCACTAAAACAGCTGACTGAGGACATTCCCTCGTAACGTGACCTTCTTGGCTACCACAATAGCAACAGAGAATGCCCATCTGACATAAACCAAAGTGACGCCTACTGTAAAGGTTGCATAATTGAAACTCCTGCTGTGTGGAAGGATCACCAACGACCACCCTGACTCATGCCACATGAACTAGTCCCACTACTCTGTGATCTACTGCCTCTCCAAACGGGTCTTCTGCCTTGTCCAAATGAACCTCAACATAATCAAAAAGGCCACAGCCTGATGAAGCTACTGATTTCGAGGTGCCTGAAATCAACCTCATCAAAGTATTAGTGAAAGGACCCAACCCCGATTTAGTTTCCTAAACCGGAATTAAATCCCTTCTGAAAACACGAACCAACAAAAACCGTAAAAATTTGGGCAGAGTAACGCTACTAACGCGGAATTGCCTTTACCTGCACCTGGAAAATAACACTTCATCATATGCCACAAAAATCAAACCGTGGGCATCAATCCCATCCGGATTTCTCAATATCATAACAGTAATGTAAAGTAATAAATATAACTATACTTTACAGAAATCCGGGGAAAAATCGTATAAAAGTATACATCAGAATGCTCCGAGCGACCTCTAGTGTATAATAATATAAATATACCACAACAGGTAGAACAAGAAACCTACTGGAAGAAACAAGGTAGCTCGAACACTATGCCTCCGACCACGACGTGCGATACCAGAGTCCGAACTGCAAATTGGGCACGGAAATCGAAAAGCCCAGGGGAAAGACATGAAAATCGTTAGAGTGAGTGGACGAAAATAAATGTCTTTCGCCGAATAATATAAGTTATAAAAACATATGCGAGTCAAATTGAAAGAATATGATATAGTACACGAGGTGAACACAAACCCCTCCAGCGTACAAAGCATGCATGTAAAAATCCCACGGGGTCGCTCATGGACACATCCGTGCTAGTACAGTCCGAATCACGGGATCCCAGATCCACACGTTATTGTAGCCAGAAATGCCTCAGGTCAGGGTATCTGTTCCCACCCGAAAATACATCGGCACAAAGTACAGTTCCCCCCTGGTAGACATCATCGGGGATCAGCCGGGATGCAAGTGTATCGATACAACCACATATACTAAGACTGTACTCTGTGTAAATGTGACGACCCGAACCAGAATCAGTAGTGTAATCAGTACGATTAACGAGATTATGCATAATCGCGATTAATCGTTAATTGTGTGGTTTGTCGAATTAGTTCGCGACTTTATTATCGGCCGAGAATTTGAATTGAGTTTCTTCACGAGAATTGTAGAGCACGTGATTTCAAGCTCATGGGCGGTTCCGGATGAATTTTCCGATAACCGAGAATATAATATGATTATTTGAAGTTGCGGTTTATCGACGAGTTTATCTGTTCGTTTCGTATTTATCCGAATCGTAATGGTTATCCGTTTTGGACCGTTGATCATCCCGAGACGCGAGTATAAATATCGAAAATAGTCGAAAAATTGTTGAAAACACTGTTTGAAGCGTTGACCAGCATTGACTTTCCATTTTGGGCAGTTTGACCCGTTGACCCGAGGAGACTATTCACCCGGTTACTGTTCATCGTCGGAGCTGCTGTTCTAGGCCAAATTTGGCCATGACCTTGGAAGGTAAAATCTTCCTCTCGTGATTCTAAGCAGTTTAGAACTTGGAATTTCTTGATTTGGTTGAGAATTGAGGGAGAACGAGCTCGGTGAAGTTCTTGGATTTTGCCGGATTCGGGTGGCCTTCTCCAGCGACTTTTGGGGTAGGGGCTTTGGGGGGAAATGTTCCCCTCAACCTATAGATGCTTTTGGTAGAAGGAATTTGGATTTGGTTGCCGTTTTAAGCTCGCCGGAATCTCACCGGAATCCATGGATTCCGTGAGTTTCGAGCTCAATTCCGGCCGGTGGGCTTGGAATTGGGTCTTGGTGTAGAAGAGAAATGTGTTGGTCTTGAGGAGAACTTGTGATCTGAAAATTTTGGCCGGGATCCGTCACAGTTGACGCCGCGCCGCCGCCGGCGGTGGCGGTCAATGGCGGAGCTCCGACGACCGTTGACTTTTTTGGAAAATGTGTCGAGTTATATGTCGTTTCGCTCGTATTCGTTCCCCGATCGTCGCCTTGAGGTTTTCAAGTTGATTTGAGTATCAGATTTTCAGTCGAGGGTTTTGAGTGGAGATTTCGGGAATTTCGTTGATTATTTTGCACTGTATTGTATATTTCCGGGAACGGTTGGTTTCCGAGGTGTGGTACAGTGTTGTGGATTATGATTTTGATCAGATATATTTTATGACTATTCAGGGGATCGAGATCGTGTTTCGGGCGAGGGATCTTCCGCCGGGACACGAGATTAGCGCGAGTGCGCGTTTTGCTCAATTGTGAGTGGACATTTCTTTTCACGGATTGATTGCGAGTCTTTTATATACGTTTTACGAACTTGAGCATGCATACGAGATTACGATTTATATGAGCATGTGTTAGACGATTATGCTTATACCATTATACATTACGTATATGCATTTATATATTGCTTTACGCATTTGCATCGAACTATTTATGATTTGGTTTACACAGAGTACAATCTCAGTATATGTTGTTGTATCGATACACTTGCATCCCGGCTGATCCCCGAGGATGTTTACGGGGGGAGGCTGTGACTCCTGACCTAAGGCCTTTACCGGGGGGAGGCAGACCTCTGACCTGAGGCCTTTCTGGCTAGAATCACGTGTGGGTATGGGATCCCGTGATTCGGACTGTACTAGCACGAATGTGTCCATGAGCGATCCCGTGGGATTTTTACATGCATGCTCAGTACGTTGGAGGAGTATGAGTTTACCTCGTGTACTTTATTATATTTATTCATCTAGACTCGCATATGTTATTTTAACATATATCAACTGGCGAAAGAAATTTATTTTTGTCCACTCACTCTAACAGTTTTCATGTCTTTCCCCTGGGCTTTTCGGTTTCCGTGCACAGTTTGCAGTTCAGGTTCTGGTGTTTCACGTCGTGGTTAGAGGCTAGTAGTTCGAGCTAACTGTGTTTTCCAGTAGGTTTCTTGTTTCGCCTACTGATGTATATATTGTATATATTTACACTAGAGGTCGCTCTGATACATTCTGATACATGTTTTATACGGTTTTTCCTGGTTATACTATATATTACAGTATGTTTACTGTTTATTGTTATTGATATGATATTGAGAAATCCGGATGGGATTGGTGCCCACGGTTTGGCTTTTGTGGCATAGGATGAAGTGTTATTTTCCGGGTGCAGGTAATGGCAATTCCACGCTAGTAGCGTTACTCTGCCGAAATTTTAATGGTTTTTGTTGGTTCACGTTTTCAGAAGGGGTTTAATTCCGGTTTAGGCAACTAAATCGGGGTTGGGTCCTTTCAGTAAATCAAATCATAAATAATTTCATGCATACGTATAAAACATAATGTAAATGCTTAATTGTAAAGCACATGCTCGTATAAGTCATAATCACAAACGTATGCTCATGCTCGTAAAATGTAATATAAAGACTCACAAATATCAGTGAAAAGAAATTGTCCACTCACAGATGAGCGTAACGCGATACGCATTAATCCCGTGATCCGGCGAAAAATTCCATGCCAAACGAATGATCACGAACCCCTGGATAATCATAAAATCCACTGCTCAAATTCATAACTCGACACCTCAAATCATATCACGAGAAACAACCGTTCCCGGAAACGTATAATCCAATAACAACGAAATCGTGAAAATCCGATAATCACACCACAAAATCTCGCTATAATTTTCGATGCTCAAATCGAAAAACAAACCTCACCACTGTGATCGGGGCGCGATTCCGAGTGAAACGACATATAACTCGTAGAAAAATACGTCGGGCGAAAAGTCGCCGCCGGCCGCTTGAATTTCAGATCTGCCCAGAAAATTTCATGCTACACATGGTTTCAAAGATCTCGACGATTCCAACAACTTTCCAGTCATAAGTTAAGGCCAATTTTGACCGGAAAACCTCCAAAAATCAACTCAAAGTTCCAAACCCTTAGCGAAATTTCAAATCGACGAATCTCCTTCCTCCGGCCACGGCAACCCTCAAGACCACTTGCAATAGCTTCCTTACCTCAAGGCTAACAAAAGCCCTCAAACCCCGAGCTCCAACACCGCCGAAAAATCCACCTCCGACCACCATCGATTTACGCCGGAAATCACCCAATTTCGCCGCGCCGTAACTTCCTCCTCCGGCCACCTCTCGGGACGATTCAACTCTCAAACCGGAGAGGGCCACGAGCCCAACAAAATCCGTGAAGGGGCCTTGCCCAAATATGGCCGGAATCGGCCTCAAATCCGGCGAACCAACTCGGCCTCCAAAATGGGTCGACCCACTCGTGGTCAACCCAGTCAACACCCAAATTTCTCTTTTTGGAAAGTTTCCAAAAACGGCATGTATCGTTTCCGTATTTATACTCTACGCGTATCGAACCCCAAACGGATAAATACGACAATATTTGACGGACAAAAATATTCACAACTTATTCCTCGTAACTCTATTAAATCCTTCGGAAGTTCCCACGAGCTCGAAATTAATTCTCTACAACTTCCACGAAGGATCCCAAATCAGATTCTCGCCCGATAATTTAGTCGTTAACGAAGCCGCCATATTAACAGATTATGTCGAAATCACGACAAATCACGAAACTCACAAATCAAGTCGAAAATCATTCCATTTACTGTTCGGGTTGATCAACGGTCCAAAACGGATCACAATCACAATTCGGATAGACTCGAACACGAACGAATAAACTTGACAATATTCCGAAATTTCAAATATTCATATTATATTCCTCGGTCGTCGAAATAATAATCCGGAACCGCCCACGAGCTCGAAATCACGCGTACAACAAGTCTCGAGAAGAGACTCAACTCGAATTCTCAGCCAATAATTAAGTCGTGATTAAGTCTGGCAATTCAATCAATTATCGGAAATCTACGATTACGCGTAAACTCATAGATTAAGCTGATTACACTACCGATTCTATTCCGGGTCGTCACAAATCTACCCCCCTTAAAAAATTTCGACCTCGAAATTTCCATGCCTGCCAACAGAAAAGTAGGGACACTGTTTCTGCATACAGTTCAACTCCCAAGTGGCAACCTCAACTGAACGACTCTGTCAACAGACTCCACAATATGAGATATCTCTGTACCCTCAAATCTCGAATCAGAACGGGCTCCTACACAAATGCCAAGTCTTCCTGCATAAAGAACTGATAGGGTACAAAACATGCAACAAATCTGAAATATAGTTCCACCACACGGAATACCACACACACAAAGGCCAACGCTATAGGTAATGCCAGACTATACAGCACAACACAAATTCGCCCCATGATCATATACGGATCAAAATAACGTGGCAACCCACTCAACCTGCTCACATCAACATAACTCTAATATCGAACTCGAGCAATTATCAACCTGTTTTCATTAATCCAAAGGTCTGTGGTAGCACATTCCACTAAATCAGGATTAAACGTTAGCTCAAACCAAACTCGCTCCAATACAATGGAGTACAACATCGTTCCTCAAAACAACATCATGCAACATCATAATCATAGTGGTCTACAAACTGGTACTACATGCAATCTCGAACAGTTGAAACTGCTGGTCCCAAATCCCTCGGAACTGCAATACACAAGACCACAACATGCTCTCCAAGGTTTGAATAGTCCTCAAAGATCGTCCACCAATCTGAGGATAAGAAACTGTACTAAACTGTAATCTGGTCCCCAATGCTCACTGCAATACTTACCAACACTCTGTTGTAACTGATTATCTCGATCAGCAAACTGGGATACAGGCGCATCACGAAAATGGACAACCTTCGCCAAATACAGGTATACCAGGCTGCCACCGAAATCTTTTCCGAAAGTACAAGGAAAAGAATTGAGTTCATCAAATGGTCCACAATGACCCGATAACTGGTATCACTAACCGCAGTGCGTACTGACACACCAAAATCCACAGTGATAAGCTCCAACTTCTAATCGGAAATCTCCAATGGCTGTAACTTCCCGGCAAGTCTCTGCCTCACTACCATCGCCTGTCGACAAATGTGGCATCTGCACACACAAGCTGTTATATTCCTCTTCACGTTGCGTCACGAGTAATAAACTCGAAGTACCTGATACATCTCCGTACCATTAGTGCATAACGCACGCAAAACAATGAGCTTCAACATCATCATACTCGAACTCAACTCTCGTATCTTGCAACTTGGTTAACACGGCAACGCGAGCCACACACACATATGAAACACGGCAGTTCAGGTTCTGGTGTTTCACGTCGTGGTTAGAGGCTAGTAGTTCGAGCTAACTGTGTTTTCCAGTAGGTTTCTTGTTTCGCCTACTGATGTATATATTGTATATATTTACACTAGAGGTCGCTCTGATACATTCTGATGGTGTTTTATACGGTTTTTCCTGGTTATACTATATATTACAGTATGTTTACTGTTTATTGTTATTGATATGATATTGAGAAATCCGGATGGGATTGGTGCCCACGGTTTGGCTTTTGTGGCATAGGATGAAGTGTTATTTTCCGGGTGCAGGTAATGGCAATTCCACGCTAGTAGCGTTACTCTGCCAAAATTTTAATGGTTTTTGTTGGTTCACGTTTTCAGAAGGGGTTTAATTCCGGTTTAGGCAACTAAATCGGGGTTGGGTCCTTTCAGTAAATCAAATCATAAATAGTTTCATGCATACGTATAAAGCATAATGTAAATGCTTAATTGTAAAGCACATGCTCGTATAAGTCATAATCACAAACGTATGCTCATGCTCGTAAAAAGTAATATAAAGACTCACAAATATCAGTGAAAAAAAATTGTCCACTCACAGACGAGCGTAACGCGATACGCGTTAATCCCGTGATCTGGCGAAAAATTCCATGCCAAACGAATGATCACGAACCCCTGGATAATCATAAAATCCACTGCTCAAATTCATAACTCGACACCTCAAATCATATCACGAGAAACAACCGTTCCCGGAAACGTATAATCCAATAACAACGAAATCGTGAAAATCCGATAATCACACCACAAAACCTCGCTATAATTTTCGATGCTCAAATCGAAAAACAAACCTCACCACTGTGATCGGGGCGCGATTCCGAGTGAAACGACATATAACTCGTAGAAAAATACGTCGGGCAAAAAGTCGCCGCTGCCGCCGGCCGCCGGAATTTCAGATCTGCCCAGAAAATTTCATGCTACACATGGTTTCAAAGATCTCGACGATTCCAACAACTTTCCAGTTATAAGTTAAGGCCAATTTTGACCGGAAAACCTCCAAAAAGCAACTCAAAGTTCCAAACCCTTAGCGAAATTTCAAATCGACGAATCTCCTTCCTCCGGCCACGGCAACCCTCAAGACCACTTGCAATAGCTTCCTTACCTCAAGGCTAACAAAACCCCTCAAACCCCGAGCTCCAACACCGCCGGAAAATCCACCTCCGACCACCACCGATTTACGCTGGAAATCGTCCAATTTCGCCGCGCCGTAACTTCCTCCTCCGGCCACACACATATGAAACAATGAAGCTCCCGACTCCCGATTGAATGCATCAGCAACAACATCCCAGAACGATAGTCAAAGTACAACCATTAGCCTTTCTCGAATAAACTCAAATGCGCAGCCATAGTCGTTAGTCGTCCCCATCCATCTACGCTGCCTCAAGCTCAAATCTGGCTGAAAATGCAAGTAGGTGAAACTCAAGTGATCAGTGTACATACTACACTGCGCTGCACGCCGCAGCTGTAGTGTCTCCAACTCTTCGATGCTAACATAAAGACAGCTACTCCCAAATCATACATAGGATACGTAGCTTCATAAAGTTCCACTATCTGAACCCATGAGCCACCGCTCTCCCATGCTGCATCAAAGCATAACTAAATCCAAATCTCGATGTGTCGCTATAAACCACGAACTCATCACGGTCGTCGGGTAGAGTCAAAACCGAAGCAACGGTTAATCTTTCCTTCAGGAATAAGTAATTCTCCTCACGCGTATTGGACCACTCGAACTTGACGCTTTTCTTCGTCAATCCGGAAAGTGGAGTGGCTACCCGAGAAAATCCTATACAAAGCACCGATAATAGCCTGCCAAACTCAAGAAACTCCTGATCTATGGTACAGTGGTAGATCAACTCCAAATCAACAGGGCTTCAATCTGGTCAGGATCCACGCCGACCTCCTCGGCTGACATCACATAGCCCAAAATCTTCACGCAAATCAACCAAAATTCACACTTGCTAAACTTCGCAAACAACCGATCATCCCGCGAGGTCCGCAAAACCGCTCGCAATTGCTTCAGGTGCTGGCCCACACTCCTGGAGTAAATCAAAATATTGTCGACGAAGACAACCGTAAACTTGTCCAGAACCGTCTGAACTGTGTTGACCCAAACCAGAATCAGTTGAGTAAACGACTTAATCCACGAGTTAGCGTGTAATCACTGTTTTCCGATAATTGATTGATTGCCGGTTTTAATCACGACTTAATTATCGACAGAGAATTTGAGTTGAGTCTCTTCTCGAGAATTGTTGTACACGTGATTTCGAGTTCATGGGCGGTTCCGGATGATTATTTCGACGACCGAGGAATATAATATGAATATTTGAAGTTTCAGAATATCGTCGAGTTTATCCGTTCGTATCGAGTTTATCCGAATCGTGATGGTTATCCGTTTGGACCGTCGATCATCCTGAGACGCGAGTATAAATATCGGAAATAGTCAAAAAATTGTCGAAAACACTGTTTGAGGCGTTGACCGAAATTTGAACCCGTTGACCGTTGACCCGAGGGGACTATTCACCCGGTTACTGTTCATCGTTGGAACTTCTGTTCCAAACCGATTTTGGCCACGACCTTGGAAGGTAAATTTTTCTCCTCGTGATTCTAAGCAGTTTAGAACTTGGAATTTCTTGATTTAGTTGAGAATTGAGGGAGAACGAGCTCGGTGAAGTTCTTGGATTTTGCCGGATTCGGGTGGCCTTCTCCGACTACTTTTGGGGTCGGGGATTTAGAGATAAAAGTTCCCCTCAACCTATAGATGCTTTTGGTAGAAGGAATTTGGGTTTGGTTGCCGTTTGAAGCTCGCCAGAATCTCACCGGAATCCATGGATTCTGTGAGTTTCGAGCTCAATTCCGGCCGGTGGGCTTGGAATTGGGTCTCGGTGTAGAAGAGAAATATGTTGGGCTTGAGGAGTAGTTTATTTCTGGAAAGTTTGGCCGAAATCTGTCACCGTTGACACCGCGGCGGCGGCGGCGGCGGCGGTAAACGGCGGAGCTCCGGTGACCATTGACTTTTTTGGAAATGTGTTGAGTTATATGTCGTTTCGCTCGTATTCGCCCCCAAATCGTCGCCTTGAGGTTTTCGAGTTGATTTGGGTACTGGATTTTCAATCGAGGGTTTGAGTGCAGATTTCGGGAATTTCGTCAATTATTTTGCACTGCATTATATATTTCCGGGAACGGTTGGTTTCCGAGGTGTGGTACAGTGTTGTGAATTTTGATTTTGATCAGATATATTTTGTGATTATTTAGGGGATCGAGATCATGCTTCGGGCGAGGTATCTTCCGCCGGACCACGTGATTAGCGCGAGTGTGCGCTTTGCTCGTCTGTGAGTGGACTTTTCTTTTCACTGATCGATTGCGAGTCTTTACATTATATTTTACGAGCATGATCATACGTTTGTGATTATGACTTATACGAGCATGTGTTTTACGATTATGCATTTACATTATGCTTTATACGTATGCACGAAACTATTTATGATTTGATTTACACAGAGTACAGTCACAGTTTATGTTGTTGTATCGATACACTTACATCCCGGCTGATCCCCGAGGATGTCTACCAGGAGGGAACTATACCTTGTGTCGATGTATTTTCAGGTGGGTACATATTTCTGTTCCTTGTGCCGATGTATTTCCGGGTAGGAACAGATCGCCTGACCTGAGGCCTTTCTGGCTAGAATCACGTGAGGGTCTACGATCCTGTGATTCGGACTGTACTAGCATGGATGTGTCCATGAGCGACCCCGTGGGATTTTTCTATGCATGCTCTGTACGCTGGAGGAGTTTGAGTTCACCTCGTGTACTATTTAATGTTCATTCATTTTTGACTCGCATATGTTATTATAACATATATTATTTGGCGAAAGAAATTTATTTTCGTCCACTCACTTTAACGATTTTCTTGTCTTTCCCCTGGGCTTTTCGGTTTCCGTGCCCAATTTGCAGTTTGGATTCTGGTGTTTCACGTCGTGGTCGGAGGCTAGTTGTTCGAGCTACCTGTGTTTTCCAGTAGGTTTCTTGTTTCGCCTACTATTGTATATTTTATATATGTATACACTAGAGGTCGCTCTGATACGTTACTGATACATGTTTTATACGGATTTTCCCGGATTTACTATATATTACAGTTATGTTTACTATTTATTGTTATTGTTATGATATTGAGAAATCCGGATGGGATTGGTGCTCACGGTTTGGCTTTTGTGGCATAGGATGAAGTCTTATTTTCCGGGTTAGTAGCGTTACTCTGCCGAAATTTTAATGGTTTTTATTGGTTCGTGTTTTCAGAAAGGGTTTGATTCCGGTTTAGGAAACTAAATCGGGGTTGGGTCCTTTCAGCTTGGTATCAGAGCATTAGGTTGTCAGATTCTGTAGACTCTTGTAGTTGTGACGCTTAGGGTATTTGAGTTTAGCATGTCTGGAGTGATGACCCGACTGGCCAGCGGTATTCATCAATACTTCGGGTGTTGTGTGTTCTCAAATATCTGAGGTCTCATGATTACGTTCCTTCTGCTTGTACCTAATGCTTGTCTTGTATCAGTAGGATGCCTCCTCGACGTGGTCCCCGTGTTGATCGGGAAGTGGATCCTGATATGGATCGCCAGACGCATGACTTGCTGATGCGAGTGTTGCGTTTGGAGGAGCGTTTTGACCCTGTGGTCAAAGCTCGTACTACTGGTGCGACTGTCTTTTCGGGTTCAGCTAATCCAGAGATGTGTGAGGCATGGTTGGCTCAGGTTGAACGAGTTTGTGAGCGTCTGCGTTTTACCCCTGAGCAGATGACAGTGGCAACAGTTGGATTACTTGAGTCAGATGCATACTTCTGGTGGGTTAGCACCGATCGGGTACCAGTTGATACTCCGTGGACCTTGTTCTGAGATTTGTTCATGCAGAGATACTTCAATCAGGCTACCCAGCAGCGAAAGTATGAGGAGTTCAAGAACTTGAGGCAGGGCAGTTTGTCTGTGCTTGAGTACTGGGACAGGTTTACCCGCTTATCTCATTTTACGCATGACATGGTGGCTACTGAGGAAGCCAAGTGCCGCAGATTTGAACTGGGTTTGAACTTGAACATCAAGGGGACTCTGACTACGATGCCTCGGAACAACTTCGATGAGTTTGTCAGTGCAGCACTCCGAGGTGAGGATATCGAGAAGGAGAGGCAGATGAAGTACCAGCCTAGACGATTTGAGGAGGGTGAACCGAGTCAGGGGCCTTCCAAGAGGCAGAGTTCTGATACTTCCGGTTCGACTTCATCCTCGGGTAGTGGACCTTATCGACCACCAGATAGTGCATCGAGGCAGAGGCAAAGATGGAGGATAGATCGACCGCAGCGACCACAGTCTAGTAGGTGTTCTAGCGGTTCTAGTTATCCTCGGCGTACCGGAGGCACGTTTCCCGTACCGAGGGAGTATCCACTTTGCAACTTTTGCAACAGACATCACTATGGTCTTTATCAGCGAGGCCCTACCCTTTGTTATCGTTGTGGCCAGGAGGGTCACTTTGCGAGGGACTGTCTTCAACTTATTGGTGAACAGGCGGCCCAGAGTTCCGGAGGAGAGCGAGGTGTCACTTCGGGAGCTAGACCAGTACAGTTTGCGGGCCAGGGAGGATAGCAAGGACAGTCTCAGCGTGGACGACCAGCCGGGCAGGCCATGGTTCATGCCATGACTTTACGTGAGGGCAGAGCTTCACCGGAGGCCGTTATCGGTACGTTACATGTCTTTGGTATTCCAGTACTTACATTGTTAGATCCAGGTGCCACGCATTCATTCATGTCGTATAGACTATCATCTTTAGCTACTGTACCTGCGTCTCCAATTCCGGGGTTGTGGAGAGTGTTGTATCCGTCTGGTGAGGTGGTGAGTATTGGCCATGGCTTAGCCGCGAATTTGTTGTTGCTTGATATCGTCGACTTTGATTTGATCTTGGGTATGGACTTCTTGGAGACGCATTGGGCCATGTTTGATTGTCATAAGAAGGAGGTTGCATTTCGACTACTAGGCTTCCCTGAGGTATTGTTTCACGGCGAGAAGAATACGTCCTTGCCATGTGTGATTTCTGCGATGAAGGCGGATCAGATGATGAAGAAGGCTGTGTTGCTTATTTAGCTCAAGTTGTAGACACCACGGCTACTGTGCCAGATATTAGTGATATCGAGGTAGTTTCCGAGTTTTCGGATGTGTTTCCGGAGGAGTTACCAGGTATACCTCCAGTTCGGGAGATTGATTTCACTATTGAGCTATTACCGGGTACAGGACCCATTTCACAGGCACCGTATCGTATAGCGCCAGCGGAGTTTAAAGAGCCGCAGGTTCAACTTCAGGAGTTGCTGGAGAAGGGTTTTATTCGACCCAGTGTTTCGCCATGGGGTGCCCCAGTTTTGTTTGTGTGGAAGAAAGATGGATCCATGCGGTTGTGCATCGATTACCGGAAGCTGAATCAGGTTACAGTAAAGAACAAGTATCCGTTGCCGCGGATTGATAACTTGTTTGATCAGCTCAAGGGAGCTTTAGTCTTTTCGAAGATTGATCTCAGGTCCCGATATCACCAGTTGAGGATCCGAGAATCTGATGTGGCCAGGACAGCTTTTAGATCGCGGTATGGGCACTACGAGTTTTTGGTTATGCCGTTTGGGTTGACCAACGCCCCCGCAGCTTTTATGGACTTGATGAACCGGGTGTTCAGACGGTTTCTGGACAAGTTCGTGATCGTGTTCATCGATGATATTTTGATCTATTCCAGGAGTGTGGGCCAGCATAAAAAGCATTTGCGAGCGGTGTTACGGACTTTGCGGGACCATCAGTTGTTTGCAAAGTTCAGCAAGTGCGAGTTTTGGCTGGGCAGTGTGAAGTTTCTGGGGCATGTGATATCGGCTGAGGGAATCAGTGTTGATCATGACAAGATCGAGGCCGTGCTGAATTGGAGTATACCTACCATTGTACCGGAGATCCGGAGTTTCTTGGGTTTGGCAGGCTACTACCGGCGATTTGTACAGGATTTTTCTCGGATTGCTACTCCACTGACCAGACTGACGAAGAAGGGCGTCAGGTTTGAGTGGTCTGATGCATGTGAGGAGAGTTACTTACTCCTGAAGGAAAAGTTAACTATTGCACCGGTTGTGACATTACCAGATGGCAGCGGTGAGTTTGTGGTTTATAGTGATGCGTCGAAGATGGGACTTGGTTGTGTACTGATGCAGCATGGCAGAGTTGTAGCCTACGGTTCCAGGCAGTTGAAACCACACGAAGTCAACTATCCGACCCATGATTTGGAGTTGGCCGCTATTGTGTTAGCGTTGAAGAGTTGGAGACATTACTTGTACGGAGCCCAGTGTAATATTTACACCGACCACAAGAGTCTCACTTACTTGCGGACGCAGCCAGATTTGAACATGAGGCAACGCAGGTGGATGGAGTTGATCAACGACTACGATTGCCCTTTCGAGTACCATCCAGGAAAGCCCAATATTGTTGCTGATGCACTCAGTCAGAAATCTGGAGCTTCGTTGTTCCATGTGTGTGTGGTTAGAGTATCTATGTTAGCCGGGCTTCGGGCTACGGGAGCTGGGTTCGAGTGGGACGATGAGGGAGCTTTGTTGGCCAGTTTCCAGGTTCGACCAGTGTTGGTTGATCAGGCTCGGGAAGCTCAGGATTCAGATTCCTACCTGTTGGACAAGGAGACCATGATTCGGAATGGTGTGCCTATAGAGTTTCGGTTGACTGACGACGGTACATTGCTTTTCAGAGGCAGACTATGCGTACCCCGAGACGAGAGTCTGAAGAAGGAGATACTGGATGAGGCTCATTATTCAGCTTATGCGATGCATCCCGGTGGTACGAAGATGTTTCGTACTCTTCGAGCGTATTACTGGTGGCGCAACATGAAGCGGAAGATTTCCGCATATGTGAGCCGATGTTAGATCTGTCAGCAGGTTAAAGCGGAGAGGCAGAAACCTGCGGGAAAGTTACAGCCACTGGAGATTCTGGTTTGGAAGTGGGAGCACATTACCATGGATTTCGTTTATCAGTTGCCGCGTACTTCGGCTGGCAACACTGGTATTTGGGTTATTGTGAATCGATTGACGAAATCTACTCATTTTCTAGCACGTCTGGGGAAGATTTCAGTGGGCAGATTGGCAAAACTGTATTTGACAGAGATCGTTCGACTGCACGGTGTGCCTGTATCTATTGTTTCTGACCGAGAGAGTCAGTTTACTTCTGAGTTTTGGTAGGCATTGCAGCGAGCCATGGGTACGAGGTTGCATTTTAGTACAGCTTTTCATCCTAAGTCTGACGGGCAGTCTGAGCGGACTATACAGACTCTTGAGGATATGTTGCGGTCTTGTGTTTTGCAGTTTTGAGGAAATTGGGACCAACAACTGCATTTGATAGAGTTCGCCTACAACAACAGCTATCATGCCAGCATTGAGATGGCACCGTACGAGGCCCTGTACTGGAGGCAGTGCCGCACTCCTTTGTGTTGGAGTGAGGTGGGCGAGCGATGGCTTATCGGCCCTGATCTGGTGAAGAGCACTATGGAGGACGTCCAGATTATCCGGGATAGATTGAAGATTGCCCAGGATCGTCAGGAGAGTTATGCGGACGTGAGGAGAAAAAGTCTCGAGTTTGATGTGGGCGATTGGGTCTTCTTGAAACTATCTCCGTGGAGGGGAGTTGTGCGTTTCGGGAAGCGTGGCAAGCTTCAACCACGGTACATTGGTCCATACGAGATCACCGAGAAGATTGGAGCCATGGCTTACAGACTTGAGTTGCTAGCTGAGATGGCTCGTGTGCATGATGTTTTCCATGTTTCGATGTTGCGGAAGTATATCCCAGATCCATCACATGTGTTAGCGCCACATCAGCTACTTATCCAAGAGGATTTGACATATGTGGAGGAGCCGGTATAGATTCTCGATCGGTGTGAGCAGGAGTTGAGGTACTGTGTTATACTGCTGGTGAAGGTCTTGTGGCAGAATCACTCGGTTGAGGAGGCCACCTGGGAGACTGAGCAGCGTATGCGGGAGCAGTATCCTCATCTGTTCACTTGACAGGTACGTAAATTTCGAGGTCGAAATTTTTTTAAGGGGGGTAGATTTGTGACGACCCGAACCAGAATCAGTTGAGTAAACGACTTAATCCACGAGTTAGCGCGTAATCACTGTTTTCCGATAATTGATTGATTTGCCGGTTTTAATCACGACTTAATTATCGGCCGAGAATTTGAGTTGAGTCTCTTCTCGAGAATTGTTGTACACGTGATTTCGAGTTCGTGGGTGGTTCCGGATGATTATTTCGATGACCGAGGAATATAATATGAATATTTGAAGTTTTGGAATATCGTCGAGTTTATCCGTACATATCGAGTTTATCCGAATCGTGATAGTTATCCGTTTGGACCGTCGATCGTTCCGAGAAGCGAGTATAAATATCGGAAATAGTCGAAAAATTGTCGAAAACACTGTTTGATGCGTTGACCAAGCGTTGACCGAAATTTGAACCCGTTGATCGTTGACCCGAGGGGACTATTCACCCGGTTATTGTTCATCGTCAGAACTTCTGTTCCAGGCCAATTTGGGCCACGACCTTGGAAGGTAAATTTTTCTCCTCGTGATTCTAAGCAGTTTAGAACTTGGAATTTCTAGATTTGGTTGAGAATTGAGGGAGAACGAGCTCGGTGAAGTTCTTGGATTTTGCCGGATTCAGGTGGCCTTCTCCGGCGACTTTTGGGGTCGGGGCTTTAGGGGGAAAGGTTCCCCTCAACCTATAGATGCTTTTGGTAGAAGGAATTTGGGTTTTGTTACCGTTTGAAGCTCGCCGGAATCTCACCGGAATCCATGGATTCCGTGAGTTTCGAGCTCAATTCCGGCCGGTGGGCTTGGAATTGGGTCTTGGTGTAGAAGAGAAATATGTTGGGCTTGAGGAGTAGTTCATTTTGGGAAAGTTTGGCTGTAATCCGTCACCGTTGACGCCGTGCCGCCGCTGGCGGCGGCGATCAATGGCGGAGCTCCGGCAACCGTTGACTTTTTTGGAAATGTGTCGAGTTATATGTCGTTTCACTCGTATTCGCGCCCCGATCGTTGTCTTGAGTTTTTCGAGTTGATTTGGGTATCGGATTTTCAGTCGAGGGTTTGAGTGGAGATTTCGGGAATTTCGTCGATTATTTTGCACTGCATTATATATTTCCGGGAACGGTTGGTTTCCGAGGTGTGGTACAGTGTTGTGAATTGTGATTTTGATCAGATATATTTTTTGATTATTCAGGGGATCGAGATCGTGCTTCGGGCGCGGGATCTTCCGCCGGATCACGTGATTTGTGCGGGTGTGCGCTTTGCTCGTCTGTGAGTGGACTTTTCTTTTCACTGATCGATTGCGAGTCTTTACATTATATTTTACGAGCATGATCATACATTTGTGATTATGACTTATACGGGCATGTGTTTTACGATTATGCATTTACATTATGCAGTATACGTATGCATGAAACTATTTATGATTCGATTTACACAGAGTACAGTCACAGTTTATGTTGTTGTATCGATACACTTACATCCCGGCTGATCCCCGAGGATGTCTACCAGGGGGGAACTGTACCTTGTGCCGATGTATTTCCGGGTGGGTACAGATTTCTGTTCCTTGTGCTAATGTATTTCCGGGTAGGAACAGATAGCCTGACCTGAGGCCTTTCTGGCTAGAATCAGGTGTGGGTCTGGGATCCCGTGATTCGGACTGTACTAGCACGGATGTGTTCATGAGCGACCTTGTGGGATTTTTCTATGCATGCTCTGTACGCTGGAGGAGTTTGAGTTCACCTCATGTACTAATTAATGTTCATTCATTTTTGACTCGCATATGTTATTATAACATATATTATTTGGCGAAAGACATTTATTTTCGTCCACTCACTCTAACGATTTTCATATCTTTCCCCTGGGCTTTTCGGTTTCCTTGCCCAGTTTGTAGTTCGGACTCTGGTGTCGCACGTCGTGGTCGGAGGCATAGTGTTCGAGCTACCTTGTTGCTTCTAGTAGGTTTCTTGTTCTGCCTGCTGTGGTATATTTATATTATTATACACTAGAGGTCGCTCTGAGCATTCTGATGTATACTTTTTTACGATTTTTCCCTGGATTTCTGTAAAGTACAGTTATATTTATTACTTTACATTACTGTTATGATTCCGAATGCCATCAATTGTGGATTAGAGAGTCAGATGTGGCCAGAATAGCTTTCAGATCACGGTGCGGGCATTACGAGTTCTTGGTCACGCCGTTTGGTTGACCAATACCCCCGCCGCTTTTACGGACTTGATGGACCAGGTGTTCATGAAAGGACCCAACCCCGATTTAGTTTCCTAAACCGGAATCAAACCCTTTCTGAAAACACGAACAAACAAAAACCATTAAAATTTCGGCAGAGTAACGCTCATAACAGTAATGTAAAGTAATAAATATAACTATACTTTACAGAAATTCGGAAAAAAATCATATTAAAGTATACATCAGAATGCTCAGAGCGACCTCTAGTGTATAATAATATAAATATACCACAGCAGGCAGAACAAGAAACCTACTGGAAGAAACAAGGTAGCTCAAACACTATGCTTCTGACCACGACGTGCGACACCAGAGTCCGAACTGCAAACTGGGCACGGAAACCGAAAAGCCCAGGGTAAAGACATGAAAATCGTTAGAGTGAGTGGATGAAAATAAATGTCTTTCGCCGAATAATATATGTTATAAAAACATATGCGAGTCAAATTGAAAGAATATGATATATAGTACACGAGGTGAAGACAAACCCCTCCAGCGTACAAAGCATGCATGTAAAAATCCCACGGGGTCACTCATGGACACATCCGTGCTAGTACAGTCCGAATCACGGGATCCCAGACCCACACGTGATTCTAGCCAGAAAGGCCTCAAGTCAGGGTATCTGTTCCCACCCGGAAATACATCGGCACAAGGTACAGTTCCCCCCTGGTAGACATCCTCGGGGATCAGCCGGGATGCAAGTGTATCGATACAACCACATATACTAAGACTGTACTCTGTGTAAATCAAATCATAAATAGTTTCATGCATACGTATAAAGCATAATGTAAATGCATAATTGTAAAGCACATGCTCGTATAAGTCATAATCACAAACGTATGCTCATGCTCATAAAATGTAATATAAAGACTCGCAAATATCAGTGAAAAGAAATTGTCCACTCACAGACGAGCGCAACGCGATACGCGTTAATCCCCTGATCCGACGGAAAATCTCTCGCCAAACGAACGATCACGAACCTCTGGATAATCATAAAATCCACTGCTCAAATTTATAACCCGACACCTCAAATCATATCACGAGAAACAACCGTTCTCGGAAACGTGTCATCCAATAACAACGAAATCGTGAAAATTCGATAATCACACCACAAAACCTCGCTATAATTTCCGATGCTCAAATCGAAAAACAAACCTCACCACTGCGATTGGGGCACGATTCCGAGCGAAATGACATATAACTCGTCGAAAAATACATCGGGCGAAAAGTCGCCGCTGCGGACGTCGGCGCCGCCGCCGTTGCCAGAATTTCAGATCTACCCCGAAAATTTCAGATCTGCTACAAATGGTGTCAAAGATTTCGACGATTCCAACAACTTTCCAGTTATAAGTTAAGGCCAATTTTGACCGGAAAACTTCCAAAAATCAACTCAAAGTTTCAAACCCTTACCGGAATTTCAAATCGACGGATCTCCTTCCTCCGGCCAGGCAACCCTCAAGACCACTTGCAATAGCTTCCTTAGCTCAAGGCTAACAAAACCCCTCAAACCCTAAGCTCCAACACCGCCGGAAAATCCACCTCCGACCACCACCGATTTACGCCGGAAATCACCCAATTTCGCCGCGCCGTAACTTCCTCCTCCGACCACCTCTCGGGACGATTCAACTCTCAAACCGGAGAGGGCCACGAGCCCAACAAAATCCGTGAAGGGACCTTGCCCAAATATGGCCGGAATTGGCCTCAAATCCGGCGAACCAACTCGGCCTCCAAAATGGGTCGACCTACTCGTGGTCAACCCAGTCAACACCCAAATTTCTCTTTTTGGAAAGTTTCCAAAAATGGCATGTATCGTTTCCGTATTTATACCGTACGCGTATCGAACCCCAAACGGATAAATATGACAATATTCGACGGACGAAAATATTCACAACATATTCTTCGTAACTCGGAAAAATCCTCCGGAAGTTCCCACGAGCTCGAAATTAAATTCTCTACAACTTCCACGAAGGATCCCAAATCAGATTCTCGTCCGATAATTTAGTCGTTAACGAAGCCGCCATATTAACAGATTATGTCGAAATCACGAAAAATCACAAAACTCACAAATCAAGTCGATAATCTTTCCATTTATGGTTCGGGTCGATTAACGGTCCAAAACGGATCACAATCACAATTTGGATAGACTCGAACACGAACGAATAAACTCGACAATATTTCAAAATTTCAAATCTTCATATTATATTTCGCGGTTGTCGAAATAATAATCCGGGACCGCCCACGAGCTCGAAATCACACGGACAACAACTCTCGAGAAGAGACTCAACTCAAATTCTCAGCCAATAATTAAGTCGTGATCAAGTCTGGCGATTCAATCAATTATTGGAAATCTACAATTACGCGTAAACTCATAGATTAAGCTGATTACACTACCGATTCTGTTCCGGGTCGTCACAATTACGACTAAGTTCACCTTCTTCAAACCAACAAAACTGAAACCATATCTGACTTTCCTTCTAATGTCCTCGCCTCTAAGTGCAGTACTAATAAACTCATCTCGGTTGTCTCGAGGCATAACAGTCAAAATCCCTTTGATGCTCAGGTTCAAACTCATCTTGAACCTCCTGCATTGCTTCCTCTGAAGCCACATAACACGTGCAAACTGGGACAAACATGTGAACAATACATCCCTGCCTCAGGTTGGTAAACACTCCATATATCCGTTGTTGGGTATCTTGATTGAACCATTACCGTATAAACAATACCCTGAATGTAGGTCATGGAGTCTCAACAGGAACTCACACAATACCAACCCACCAAATGCAATGATTTGACTCAAGCAAACCATCAACTACCACAATCCTCTGTTCAAGAGCAACATATAGACGCCCATACACGCACAACCAGGCAAACCATGCCACACATATCTCTGAACCCAGAATGCTTATCCAAACCCATAACTCATTTATCAAGTCGCGCGTCGACCGATCCTCAACAGGATCCACAACCCTACTGACACGGAAACCACGTCAAGGAGGCATCCTAATAAATAAAACGTTGTTCACAACAAACAGGACGTAATCATGGAACTTCAAACATTTGAAAGCATACAACACCCAGAGCATTGATGAGTATCCGCCGGCCGGTCGGGTCATCGCTCCAGACATGCTGTACATTCTCAAATATCCTTAGTAAACACGACTACAGAAGTCTACAGAACCTAAAACCTAATGCTCTGAAACCAAGCTGAAAGGACCCAACCCCGATTTAGTTTCCTAAACCGGAATCAAACCCTTTCTAAAAACGTGAACTTTCAAAAACCGAAAATTTCGACAGAGTTTCCTCTATAACGCGCGGTTGCCATTAACCTACAGCGGAAAATACACTTCATCCTATGCCACAAAAGCCAAACTGTGGGCTCCAATCCCATCCAAATTTCTCAAAAACATACCATAACGTAAAGCAATAAACAAAATCGTAGCTTTACAGAAATCTGGAAAAATCATGTGAAAATATAAACATAATAGTACTCAGAGTGACCTCTAGTATATACATATACACAATAGTAGGCCAAAATAGAAACCTACTGAGAAAGGAAAAGTGGCTCGAATACTATGCCTCCAACCTCGACGTGCGACACCTGAATCCAAACTGCAATCTGGGCATTGAAAACAAAGAGCCCAGTGAAAGACATATAAACCGTTAGAGTGAGTGGACGAAAATAAATGTCTTTCGCCGAATACATATATATGTTCATAAAAACATATGCGAGTCTAAATACATAAAAATCATATGGTACACGAGGGAGACTCTAACTCCTCACGCGTACAGAGCATGCATCGGAAATCCCGCGGGGTCACTCATGGACACATCCGCGCTAGTACAGTCTGAATCAAGGGATCCCTGATCCTCATGTGATTCCAGCCAGAAAGGGCCTTGGGTCAGGGTAATAGTCCCCCCCCCCCGGTAAACATCCTTGGGGATCAGCTGGGATGCTAAGTGTATCGATACAACTACTACTGAGACTGTACTCTGTGTAAACCAAATCATAAAGGTTTCCATGCAAATGCATAAAGCGTAATGTAAAAGCATACTCGTAATGCATAATTATAAAAGCATATTCGTAATTGCATAATCATAAAAACATGCTTGTATAATTCATAATCATAACTGCATGCTCATGCTCATGCTCGTAAAATATATATAAAAGACTCGCAACCAACAGTGAAAAGAAATGTCCACTCACAGACTAGCACAACGTAAAACGCGTTAATCCTGTGATCCGACGGAAGATCCCTTGCCAAACATACGATTACGATCTCCTGAATAATCATAAATACCACTATTCAAAATCACATTTCAAAACCCTGAACCACATCTCGAGAACCAACCATTCCCGGAAACATATAACTCGAATATCGACGAAATCGTCGAAAATCCAATAAACACACTATAAAACCTCGCCACAAATTCTGATGCTCAATTCAAACTATAAACCTCACCATTGCGATTAGTGCGCAATTCCAAGCAAAACAACATAAAACTTGTCGAAAACCACCTCGGACAGAACTCAGCCACGCACGGCGACACGCGGGGGCCTTCGCCGCCGTCGGCCGCCCGAAAACTCATCGGCTCAGAAAATTGAAACCTACACATGGATTTGAAGATCTCGACATAACCAACAACTTTGTAGTTATATGCTAAACCCAATTTTAACTGGAAAACCTCCAAAACTCACCTTGAAGTCGAAAACCCTCGCCGAAATTCATTAACTCCGATCACCTCCGTCCGGCCACGGCAAGGTGCAAGACCACTTCTAAAAGCTTCCTCTCCTCAAGGGCAACAAAATCCTAACAAGTCGACCCCCATCGCCGCCATCTCCGCCACCTCCGTCGCCGGCAAAATTCGTCGGAATTTCCCAAAGTTTAACAAGCAATAACTTCTTCATCCGGCAACCAAATTGAGTGATCCACCTATCAAAAGAAAGAGGAGGTTAAGCTAAACAACTTTCATGAAGGAACTACGGCCAAAAGATGCCGAAAAATGGCACATCGACGGCAACAAAGGCTCAACCTAAAACAGATCAGTTTTGACCCGTGGTCAACGTGGGTCAACGGCCCAGTTTTCCCAAATTGGAAAGTTTCCTTAATTGTCATGTATTCATACCGTATTTATACCATACACGTACCGTCCAAAATGAATCGAAACCAAATGGATAAACACGACAAAATCCAACGGCCGAAAATATTCATAACTTATTTCACGTAACTCGAAATCATCTTCCGGAAACTCCCACGAACTCGAAATTAAATTCTCTACAACTCTCGTGAAAGAACTCATCACAAATTCTTGCCCGATAATTTAGTCGTTAACAAACCAGCCATAACGATCACTTACGACAAAACCGCGACTAATCACGAAACTCGCAAATCAAGCCGATGAACATACCATTTCCGGTTCGGGTTGTCACAGAGCCAAGTGATATTTTTCCATTTATTAAATCTCACTATGTCGTGACTAAGTTTCTTTTGCTCGGGATATATTGGAAAGGCATGTTATGATCACAAAAGCATGAGACAAAACATATCTACTTGTTAGTGTCATAGATAGACTGATCAACCGTTATGGTTGTGTCGTTTGAGTTATGTGTTAATGTTACCAAATGTGGAAAAAAAATTGTTTCAAAGTTATTCATGTTAGAACCAATCAATATTATGAATACAAACATTATATATATATATAACAACAATAGAATCAAAATTGTAACTAATGACAAAGAACAAAGATGAAATAGGAATTCACTAACTTGATCAGATAGAAACCTGCAACGCAGTGTCCTAAGACAGAAATTCGCCCCCACTTGTGCTTGTAGTCTGGACATCTATATAAAGGATATAACTATCTGGTTCAAGTTCTAGTACACGAACTTGAACCCTGCCGAATTTACTTTATAGTTTTTCTTAGAATATCGATATGGAGAAAGGAGACGAAGTCGATGATTGTGTTTGAATGACGACCCAGAGTCATCCTTATATAGGAATCAAGAGTGGCATCGTCAAAAGATCGAGTCATATTGAAATATAGCGAATCTCAAACCGTCGCTCGTTATAATCCAAACACACCCTTTGATATTAATCCGAAATAATAATAATTAAAATTAAAATATTAATTTTAAAAATTAAAATCGGATTAAATTTTAATGATTTATATATTTGGACTTTCCCTTGATTACTCAAGATCCAAACCCACAAATCCATGTGAAATCCCACTTTCTAGCTTTCAACACAATTTTTTCTCTACATGTGTTGTCTTTAATAAAAGCACATGCCTTTCTAACTTCTTCCATGTGGGACTTTAGTTCCAATAATTCACTCATACTTTGCTGTAACTTTGTGTTATTGGATCGAAGGTTTGAATTTATTCTTGGGTTTCTTTTGCTCAGGTTTAGGGAAGAGTTCAAGCATTTCTTGGGCATACCTTAATGTTTGTCTGTGTTGAATTAAACTTATGAGTGTAAGGAATCAATCTATCATGAGTTAAACGGTGCGTACCTTTCACTTTACTATTAGATAAACTTTGCATATATGTGAGAGTTGATAACTAGTCATTTGAGCATGTCATAAACCATCACAGGCTAACCACTTCTTTTGTGTAGGAAGGCTGCTTTCAGTATGAGGGAAGACCTAACGCTGCCATCGATGCTTTTGGTGCGATGTGGGGTTTAGGCCTGAAATTAAAGATCCGGCTTGTTGAAGACCAGCTACTCATGGAGTTTGTGATGGAGACAGATGCGAAGAGGATTCTGACTAGAGGGCCATGGTTTTTTTTATTAAATCCACCTTGGTTTTAGCATGGTACAGTGGCCGTGGTAATGTTTCGGCGGTCTCGCTATTGTCGATCCTGGTTTGGGTCACTATTTCTGGCTTGGAGCCAATTGTCTTCACCCAGCTCGCCATAAGGATGGTTGCTAATGCCATTAGCATGTTTGAGAAGTTGTGCGAGCCAAGCTTTCAGCACGGTGTGACCAAGGTATGCCTGCGACACCCGGTTCAGTCTAGGGTTTGGAAGGCTTTCACAGAGAGAGTTTTCGACTTTGAGAACAGAATAGTGGTGAAGCTCTGGTTCAAGTATGACTACATGCAAGGCTATTGTAGCACCTATGGATTCTTGGAGCACCCAAAAATGGGGTGCATTGGGGCGCCGACCTCTCCAAGAAAATAGTTCTTGAATCAACGGCGGAGTTCGTGAGAGAGGCTTTAACGTTGCATGGGGAGGAGGATGTGACAAGTCAGGTTCCAAACCTTAACCCTATCTTTGATTATAACAAAACTACGGTTAAGAAGGTACCATAGGTTTCTTTCCCGAGCCAACTCATGTTTCGTGTTCATGGGGTTACACCTGAGATCTTTACGGCAATGGAATCCGCATTGTGCAATGTAGCCATCTCAAACCCTCCAAGGAAGGATCCTCCGAAGTGCAAGGGAGATGAAGAGCTAATCATTGCTCTCAAGAAGCCGAAGTTGAAATCTAAGCCAAAGTTGTTGTTGCCGACTTGTCTCGATCTTGTGATTCCGGAGAAGAACGACCTCTTGATGAAATCCCCAGCAAAGAAGGAAAAGAAAGGAAGACTTGCAGGTTCCAAGAATAAGGTGAAGAGACACATTCTGGAGGATGACGACTTTGAGAATCAGAGGAAGATTATGGAGGTTTCATTCTCAAAGAAGAAAGCAGGTCGTGAAAGTATGGAGGTAAGGGAAATCAAGGAAACTGAGATAACCCTTATACCTAGTCCACATGTAGAATCAGTCATTAAAGAGGCCAACTCCTTATTGAGATGGTCTTCTAAGGTGTTTGATCTCGAGCCACCTACAGAAGGTGGGGAGGAGCATGACATGGAGGTTGAAGATGGAGAAGAGGTGCGAGAAGTTTTGGAGGCACTGGAAGATGAAGCGGCGCAGGAAGATGGGGAGATTTCCTCTTCAGACTAGGAGTACTTCGGTACCCTATTTATGTTTCTGTTTTTGATTCAGCATTTTCTTTAGTTTTGGACTTGTATTGGCATAAGTCTGGTTTTTGCTTTGAACTTACAGTTGGTCAACCCGGAATAGGTACTCGTACCATCCTGGAATCCGCTACGTCACTGGTTACGAATTTTGAACTCATTGTTAGGTCTTAGATATTTGGTTGGGGGTAATAATGTAGTTGTTACGTTTAACTAGACTACGGCTCCTTTCTCTCGGTGCCCTTAAGTGAGTAGTCGTGGTCGTATATATTCGATAATTCATTCTCATTAAATAAGAACTGACGTCTCCCTTGTGCTTTAAAAAAAAACCATCACAGGCTAAATATTGTCACAATGTATGAAATCATTTCTGTATTCAAGCAAAAAAAAAGGGTAAATTATTTAAAAACCTAATTACATCTCCCTCTTTCTTAAAACCCCAAAATATTTTTAAATAACCATAGTTTTTATCTTATTTATGCGAAATGCTACCAAAATTTTCAAACACCTCTATGTTTGATTCTAAATCAATTTTCATTTTTATTTTCAAATCCCCCCTCCCTCCCTTCGCATCCACCGGAACCGACACCGAAGCTTCGATTACTGTGCTTCATGTCGCCGCTCACTCCGAACCTCCTCTACAAAAATCCAAAGCTCTGGTGACCGATTAAGATAGCCCTTTAACGTTTCTATAATTTGGGGTTTAGTAAACTCCCTTAAAAAATCAAAATGTCAAAGCCAGGAAAGAAAATTCAACGGAAAAGAAGAAAATGAGCAATGAGGTTATTGCTAGAATTATGGAAACTTCATTTGGGATCGGCAATTATAGATGGAGAATTAGGAGATGTTGATGGATTGAACAAATACGATGTAACATTGACTTACGTAATTGACTACTATGAGGTCGTTCCAGTTCCACCCAATGCGGATGGAGAGCTCAAACTGGAGTATGTTGTTGAATTCTTCGGTCTGAAATGTGGGGGTAGATCGGTGCCTCTACGAGAAAAAGTACCAGTCAAACCAGAATTTGGGCTAGATTGGTTTGGTAAACAAAAGATAGTTGCAAAGAAAATGATTCTGGAAAGACTAGAAAAATATATTTAGGTGGAGGAAACCGCTCGTTTGTTGGTTTTATTGATTTAATTAGTCATTCTTAAGCCAAATTCTTCCAATTTGGCGGGTTGGAATCTCATCAAATGTAGCAGTAATGTTTAGGAGATGAAGGAGTATGATTGGCCAAATGTAATTATCAACCTCTACAATGCGTTGGACACACATGCAAAGAATTATTACCCAAGCGTTGCCCAACTGAAGGAGGAAGAAAAGAAGAATAAGGAGGCATAGTGGCATTTCTAGAAAAGTAAAATGTGTTAAAATTGAAGCTTAAAATTTACATAATTATTTTATATTAAAGAATACAATTAATATTGTCAAATCTTATGCATACTAAATCTCAAAAATATTTTATAAATGTCCTTGATGAGTCTTCATATTTATCATATTAATTTTTTTCTTCTCATAATCCTCTTATTATCCTTGTCAACTCGTTGTATGCATGCTTTCCTCTAGTTGTAATATTCGTCAAGAAAAGCTTTCATAATTATGAGAACTTAACTGTGTCCGGTTAGATAGTTAGTTATATTTTTTTAAAAAAAAAATAGTTGTCTATATATACATATATACATTTCTATAATAAATATTGATTCGACAATAGAAAGAAAAAAAGTGAATTTGATTTCGTATATACAGGAATCAAAGTATATTAAGGAATGGATTAACTGATCAAATTTGGATATTGAGTTTCAAAATCTTAGCCATGTCAATTTCCTATTTGATCCTATTAATATAGTTTGAAATGCCAAACTTCAGTATAACTCTTGGCTATATTCAAGGAGTCACTATTGTCATTTGACACTATTGATGCTTGTATAGCTACGCCTATGAGAAGGCAATAGAATAATAAGAAAAACAATAAGAAAGAGATGAAGAAGAGAGGTTCACCAAAGAATATTGGCGGTTCTAGTCTGGTCTTACCAGTATACATTTTACAGTATATGGGTTCCTTTCTGATTTGTGTTCTTGATTCTAACGGTTTGTTGTATTCTATTTATGTTGGAGGAGTATTGGTTCTTATTAATCGCAAACCTGATCAAACCAATAGCGGACAAAGATACTTCAAAAATCGGTCTTGTGAAATGGAGATACCAGGAGGTTCAAAAATCGGTATGTCTACTGATATTTCTCTAATTTTAATTTAAATATTTGGATATATTGTTGGTAGATGTCTAGGATAGATGTAGTTCACTATGTGTTGTTGAGGTTAACTGTGATCATATTCTTTTGTTTAGATGAAATTACAATGTTTGGGTGAACTGTTGGTAGCTGTTTGGGATAGTTGTAGTTCACTGTATGTTGCTATGATTAACTGTGGTCATATTCATTTTGTTTAGATTTAAATTTTTGGTAGTGTCAAGGATAGTTGTAGTTCACTATGTATTGCTATGATTGTCACACAAAGTTCACTAGATAAGGAAAACAAAGTTCTAAGTGATAAAATGAAGAAAAACTACAAAGCTAAGCTAACAACAATTGTCACACAAAATGAAGAAGAATGTTCGATGTATGATGCTATAGTCTTTACTAGAAATGGATAAATACTTAATTGCTTCTTACAGAATATCAAGGGCATCACTTGGTGTGGTGGTGGAGTAGTTAGTGCTCGTGTGGGAGGTTTCAAGTTCAAACTTGGGCAATGGGAGATCTCACCTATTTTTGCAAATATAACAAAGAAAAAATTTATGGTATATATAACTTATATATGATGTGTTAACAAGATTTCTTGGTAGCCTTGTGATTTGGTGTTTCGTGGATTCCTCGGAGGTTTGATCCTCAGAAATCTCAAAGATTTTTTCTTATTTGAAAAGGTGAAAAATAATAGAAAATAGGAAATAAAACATATAAAATTCTTTATAAAAATTAATAATAAATTAAAAATTATATTATATGTGAAATTACTTGTTTACCGTTCAATTTTAAAATTTTCATTTGTCACTGATATACGCATTTTATGCCCGTTTCTTAACGCATTTCCCTTTTCGTTTAGCTATGTTATTATCTTAGTTTTTATGTTTTCCTTACTTAAATTGTTATTTTGAAGATATTTACGGTGGAAATTAATAACGATGCAATTCGGAGGAATTTCGGCGATTTTGCGATTTTTGCGATTTCGAACCACGAAAAATGGGCCGGCCCAAAAAGCAAATTATGGGCCGATTTCTCAACTCTTGTTTCGACCCATTATCAAGCCCAAACCCAATCAATTCGGCAAGGATGAAAGTTGGTGAAGTTGAAAAGTCCAAGTTATCAAGCTAATGATCACAAAAGATGACTTGCCATGGTGACTCTTATTTTGGGTTCACAAATGGTGACTAAGCTTGGTGACTCTTGCCTTTGATCATCACAATGGTGACTAAGGGTGTGACTAAGCATGGTGACTCTTGCTTAGGGTTCATGAATGATGATCACACTTGGTGACTAAGGGGATGACTTGCTAGGTGACTAAGGCTTGCATTTAATGAACCAAGCAAGGTGGAAGAAAGAGGCAAGGCATATGCTTGCCTATAAATACCAAGGGAGTTCGGCCTTACTTCATCATCTCTCATTTTACAAACAAAAACTCTACACAAATACTCCTCCACCATAAACACTTCAAGGATTCTCAAGCAAAGCCGAAGCACATCCTCCTCCATTCCAAGCCGAAGCAAGGTTCTCCATCCAAGCCGAAGCAATCCTCCTCCATCCAACACAATACGCTAAGTCCCTTGTGAAGGAAAGCCATCTCCACCGTAGATCATCAAGCATTCAAGACAAAAAGTGTAACCATGATCTTCACTTTCATTTCTTTTGCTTTGTATTTGAACCCTTGGATGTATTGGAATACTTTTATGTATCAAATGAAGAACAAGTTTAGATTTGTGTTTTATGTTCTTAAACCGATTTATAAATTGCATGTGTTTATGATTTCTAGCCTTTTATGCATGTTTGATACAATCTTAAAGCTTCGAAAGCATGTGTTAGATAATACGCTAAGTCCCTCTCTTTCGCATGTTTCGATGATCGTATGTTGTTTAGGATGTTTATACGCTAAGTTGCATTCCTACTCAATTATTAAGCATGTGTATTTAGTTAGAAGTTATGAATTTCGTAACTTACAAAAAGGTTTGATGCATGAAAAGGGTAAGGTTAATAAGATGAGATGATCACTTGTAATTAGTAGTGTAACTTCTTATTTTTAGTAAGCATAATTAGACTTTGAAGTTTCTTGATTGTTAACACTTGTCTATGAGTGAAACATGTTAGATGCTTAAGAGTTTTAGTTGTGTTTGCATGTTTTTGCACTTTACTTTCGTAGATTAAACAACCAACTTCCAACCCCCCCCCCGAACATTTACATTTCTGCCTATTGAACGAAACCATGCATGCGCCATTAATTCCCCGGATAAAGAACGATCCCTACTCGCCAATGCTATAATGATAAAAGAAGGGTTTTAAATTGCAATGCGCGTAATCTGTGTTTTTAGGGTCTACTTTGTGTTAACGTTAAATGCATGTTTTGCGCGTATCAATTTTTGGCGCCGTTGCCGGGGAGTTATAAAGTTTTTGTATGATTTCGTTGTACATATGTAATTAAAAGCATGTCTATAATTTTCGCAACACATACTTGTTTATACTTATAGAAATTTACATACATGTTTACAATGCATACTTTTACTTATACGAATTTATTTACACTTAGTATTTACACTTGCATAATTTATTTTAACGTTAAAGGATAGTCTTAGATTTAAATTGAGTACTAGCATCTAGTTATTAAGTAAATCTCATTGGAACAGGTGGTGCCTCATTTGTTTGTCTATCTCCTTAACCCTTCGTGAAGTGTGGATTTCATCACCACACGCCATAACCTAAGTGAAGTTATGGGCACGAGGTTGTGGGCGGAGTCTACAAACATTTGAGAGTGTATACTATCTTGTGATTTCGAGTGATAGTTGGTTTTGATGTCTAGAAGGGTTATGAATGGTGACTGGTTTAGACTAAGAAAACAGAAACACCATTGGAGTATATACTCTTACGAGTAAGCCTCGGGGTGTTTCTAAGAACAACATTGGAGTATATACTCTTACGAGTTAGCCTCAGGTTGTTCCCAGAAATTAGTTCTCACCTCTTGCGTTACATCTATCCCAACTGGTCATTTCCAACAATTACGAGAAAATACGATAGTTAGTATACTCTTTTGTGCGGGCCGCAGGACGAAGAGATTTACTCGTAACTAAATCATGTATTCCCTTTAAATCTTAGGCGCAATCAAAACGTAGACGTACTTAAATTGATTTACATTGATTACGAGTATTGGTTATTAAGTTTCGTTCTTTGGAATAGGTGGTGCCTCTTTTTCTGGTTTATCTCTTAACCCCCCTCGTGAAGTGTGGATTTCATCACCACACGCCATAACCTAAGTGAAGTTATGGGCACGAGGTTGTGGGCGGAGTTTACTAAGGACTTGAGATTGTATAATATCTCATAAGTTTGGCTGATTGTTGGATATGGAGAGTGGGTTTATGATTGGTGCCAGGTTTCGGATCTAAGCAATAGAACACCATTGGAGTATATACCGTAACTGGTTAGCCTCGGGGTGTCTCTAGGAACAACATTGGAGTATATACTCTTACGAGTAAGCCTCGGGTTGTTCTAAATATTAGTCCTTACCTCTCGCGTTATCTCTATTCCTACTTGCCATTTCTAAACGTAACTAAGCTGAAATAGCGAGAGTCGGTATACATTTTCGCGTGGGCCGCACGTCCAAGAACTTAACTTAATGATCAATTCGCGTACTCTCTGTAAATCATAAGTGCATATAAATACAGACAATACATGAACTAAATAAATACGACATAATCCTTTAAATAGATGGTATATAGGATTATGCATGCTTAGACCTCCTGGAATCAGACTTCATCTTCGGATGAACGAGACCCATTGCACAGTCGAGAGCCTCTGCACCACGTACCATCGGGGCCAAAGGAAAATAAATAAAACTTAGTCAAATTTTTGTGTTTATTTGTGCATTAAAAACTGTAAAGGACTAACAAACGTTATTTAGCTTGCATAACCTCTCTTAAGCTTTATGATGCTCGGATTTCACTACCGAGTACCCTAACCTAAGTGAAGTTAGGGGCATAAGACCGAAGAAGAGGTCATTCTTTGCATTCATATTTTAAACACGTAACTCGTGTGTTTTCTGCAGGTTCTAACGTTTTCTCTTATGCATTCACTCCATTTTTCACGTAGGATTGTTGTTTGATGCATTTTGTGTTGTGCATAAATTCAATGTGAATCATTGTTTGCTTGCATTTGAACCATGTATATATATGTTCTAACTAAATTCTTAGCTTTTACATTGTATAGTGTTAATTTGCGGAAAACATGTGTTTTTAAGTTCATTACATTCATGTGCATAGCCCCTAAAATTGATTAAATCATTTGCATTACATATTAAATTACATTTACTATCTTAACTATTATAAATTTTGTGTGTTTTAGTAGTTTTTAAGTATTTATGAGTGTTTATAGTTTGCTTTGATAGTTTTACTACTTTATGTGTTATCGCTTTGTTTTCTAAATATGCCTTACGATTTTGGTTAGTATTCCTATATTCATCTCATATTCTTTGTTGATACTAACACTTGGTCTTTGGTGGATGCTCAGGCTAATGAATGTCCGATCGGAATCCTGGACCATCTAGAACAAAGTTTGAGGAAATCGCAGAGAGAATAGCGAGACTTAAAGCTCAAACAGATATCCTGGATTATCCCATCATCGAGGAAGTTTCCGAGTCTTCACATTCATCAACCGACCATACTTCAGAACCGGAAGCACAAGAAATCAACATGGCCAATGCAGGACAATCTCTTCGTCAGCGCACCTGCTCAACAGAATGGAGCAGCGGGCCTTCAAGCATTGCTTTTCCACCACCGGGGGAAAACATGAAAGAAGTCGAGCTAAAGAGTGGTTTCCTCCACCGACTACCCATTTTTCACGGACTTTCCAATGAAGATCCAAACAAGCATCTCAAACAATTCCAATTTGTTTGTAACAGCATGAAGCCAGCCGATGCTGATACGGAGCTCTTCAAGCTGAAGGCATTCCCATTCACCCTAGTCGACAGGGCCGAGTCTTGGCTTATGGAACTACCGCCGAACCACATTACCTCATGGAAGCAACTTGCGGATATGTTCCTAGCAAAGTATTTCCCGGCCTCAAAGATCACCGTCTTGAGAAAGCAAATCACTGGCATCACACAGAAACCGGACGAGACCTTCGGCCAATATTACGACCGATTCAAGGTTTTGTGCGCCACTTGCCCATCGCATGGATTTTCCGAGACCAATCTCATGAATTACTTTTACGATGGTCTCAAGCCGATTGATAGGGAATTGCTAGATGCAGCAGCTACCGGTGCATTCATGGACTTAACCGAAATCGAAGCCAGAACTCTCCTTGAGAATCGGGCGAATAATGATGCACAATATGGAATGTCCAACAGACGAGCAGTCGGTGAAGCGAGTTCTAAACCCGATGCGGACGAAAAATACGACAAACTAGCTTATATGCTAGAGAAGGTTTTAGATCTCGAGACAACAAGAGCCAAGGCAACTCAACGGCCTGTTTGTGGCATATGTCAAGCACAAGGTCACCACAACGACCAATGCCCTCAAGTGCCGGAGCAAGCTAGCGAGCTAGAGCAAGCTAACGCCATCGGCGGATATCAAGGAGGCCAACGGTATAACAACTACAACAATTTTGGCAACCGAGATCATCCAGGTTTTAGATGGAGCAGCAACGAGGGAACTTTGAACCCTCCCGCACCACAACAAGGCTACCAACGCCCTCCATTTCAACCAAGGCCACCGATGCAGCATGGTTCGTCATCTCAACCCTTCACCAACCCGGATTACGACAAGATGTTGTCACAACTTTCGGCCTCAACTCAAGTTCTCCTCGACGGACAATCGAAGACAAAGGAGACACTCGACTCACATGGCCGCGACATCACCGAAGTGAAGAAGCAGCTTGGCCAACTTGTAGATTTCATGGGCCAAATCAAAGAAACCGGTCGGCTTCCACCACAGCCCACTCCTAATCAACGAAACGTGAATGCCATCGTCACAAGGAATGGGAAGATACTTGAAGAACCAAAGACCAAGCGATCTCATCTAGATGAAGTCACCATCGAGGACATCACCAACGAAGACGAAGATGAGATCGATCCGGCAATTCAAGAGGCCGAGAAAAAGAAGGTGACGCCTAATGTCACCAAGGCACAATCCCCTCCACAACCCACCCCAATCAAAGGTAAAGACCCTATTCCTTCAAATACGGTTATTACTAATTCTCCGTTTGCTGTTGCACCTTTCCCTAGCAGATTATTAAAATCAAAGAAGAAGGATGCTCAATATGAAGATATTTTGGACATCTTCCGAAAGGTGCAAGTGAATTTGCCCTTGATCGAGTGCATAAAACAGGTGCCGATATACGCGAAGTTTCTCAAAGAATTATGCACACAGAGGAGGCAAACTCGAGAGAAGGAGGTTGTGAAGGTGAACGCAACCGTTTCGGCGGTTTTGCAGCGTCGGCTACCCCCAAAACTGAAGGACCCAGGGAGTTTTGCAGTTCCCTGTGTAATCGGTGACAACCACTTCGAAGACGTGATGCTTGATCTCGGAGCCTCCATCAACGTCATGCCTTACTATCTTTACGAATCGATGGAGCTTGGAGATCTCAAGCAAGATGGTGTTGTCATCCAATTAGCCGATCGCACACACAAGTATCCGAGGGGATACGTAGAAGACGTGCTCGTGCAAGTCAACAACTTAATATTCCCAGCCGATTTCTATATAGTTGACATGGAAGAGAGTCCACTGAACACCACGCCGCTGCTGCTTGGGCGACCTTTCATGCGGACTGCGAGAACGAAGATCGATGTGTTTCAAGGCACTTTCTCCATGGAGATTGATGGAGAAAGAATCGAGTTCAACATCCTGGACGGGATGAAGTTTCCAATGTCGAGCGTAGCTGCCATTTCGACATATGATCCCGTGGATACCTTAGCACAAGGCCACCTCGACACCATCAATGTAGATGAACTCGACATGGCCATCCAACTCGGGGAAGACGCCCTTCTCGAGGCCTTACAAGAGCTTGAACCTCGAATTCAAGATATGGCCATGGCCCTAAATGCCGCACCACGAAAAGTAAGTTTTTCTCCTCCTTTACCAATTACTTTTGGTACTAATAAAATTGTTCCTTCTATCGTAGAAGCTCCAGTTTTAGAACTCAAGCTACTACCGGACCATCTAAAGTATGCGTACTTGGGCGATAATGAAACTTTACCGGTCATTATTTCGTCCGCGCTAGAAGAGGAGCAGGAGGAGAAGCTCGTGAGTGTGCTCAAGAGGTACAAACCCGCAATAGGCTGGACACTTGCGGACATCAAGGGAATAAATCCAGCAACTTGTGTGCATAGGATTTTCCTTGAAGAAGGTACCAAGCCTACGCGGGAAGCGCAACGTCGGCTCCACCCTCCGATGATGGAGGTGGTAAAAAAGGAGGTAATTAAACTCATGGACTGTGGAGTTATTTACCCAATTTCCGATAGCCGTTGGGTTTCCCCTGTGCAGGTTGTACCCAAGAAATCGGGAATCACCGTCGTCGAGAATCTGGAAAATGAACTTGTGCCACAAAGGACGATCACTGGACACCGCGTGTGCATTGATTACCGGAAGCTCAACGCCGCAACCCGCAAGGATCATTTTCCACTACCATTCATCGACCAAATGCTGGAAAGATTAGCCGGCCATGCATTTTATTGTTTTCTCGACGGATACTCCGGCTACAACCAAATTAGCATTGCGGAGGAAGATCAAGAAAAGACAACGTTCACATGCCCTTTCGGAACGTTTGCATACCGCCGAATGCCATTTGGATTGTGTAATGCACCAGGTACATTTCAACGTTGCATGCTCTCAATTTTCTCCGAATACATTGAAAAAATTATTGAAGTATTCATGGACGACTTTAGTGTATTTGGGAGTGATTTCGATGCATGCTTAAACAATTTAGAAACTATTTTAAAAAGATGCGTTGAAACGAACTTGGTGCTTAATTGGGAGAAGTGCCATTTCATGGTTACGCAAGGGATCGTGTTAGGTCATATTGTTTCTGAAAAAGGGTTAGAAGTTGATAAATCTAAAGTAGATCTTGTGCGTCACTTACCCTCTCCAACTTCGGTTAGAGAGATTCGTTCTTTTCTTGGACACGCAGGATTTTATCGTAGGTTTATCAAAGACTTTTCCCATATCTCGCGACCATTGTGTAAATTGCTGCAAAAGGAGACCCCGTTCGTATTTGATGAAGAATGCAACGCTGCCTTCAACAAGTTGAAGGAGCTTCTCACGAGCGCTCCTATTTTAAGCAGCCCTGATTGGTCTCTGCCATTTGAACTCATGTGCGACGCCTCGGATTATGCCGTAGGAGCCGTCTTGGGTCAGCGGAAGGACAAGAAGCCTTGCGTAATCTATTACGCCTCTCGGACGCTTGATGAAGCGCAAAGAAATTATACTACAACCGAGAAGGAGTTTCTTGTTGTGGTTTTTTCTTTAGATAAATTTCGATCTTATTTACTTCAAACTAAAGTAACTGTGTTTACCGATCATGCAGCTTTGAAGTACTTAATGCAAAAAAAGGACGCAAAACCACGACTTATCAGATGGATACTTCTACTCCAAGAATTCAACATCGAAATCAAGGATAAAAAGGGAGTAGAAAACGTCGTCGCTGACCACCTATCACGTTTGATAGGTGACCATGAGCCTGTCGAGATTGAGGAAACTTTTCCGGATGAAAAACTCTTCGGAATTGAGGTAACTGTTTCGGAAACTCCATGGTATGCAGATATCGTAAATTACTTAGTTACCGGTGAGTTTCCGTCTACCATGCATAAATTTCAACGTGACAAACTTAAGCATAATGCTAGAACCTTTATCTGGGATGAGCCTTATTTATGGAAACAATGCTCCGATTTAGTAATTAGGAGATGTATCCCGGATAGTGAATTTAAACCTATTCTAGACTTTTGTCACAATGAAGCATGTGGGGGACATTTTGGTTCAAGGAGGACAGCCCTTAAGATTTTAGATTGCGGTTTCTTTTGGCCTAGTTTATTTCGCGATGCTCATGCATATTGTGCTGCATGTGATAAGTGCCAGAGATTCGGTAATTTAGGGCCTAGAGATGAAATGCCACAACACTACATATTTAATGTCGAAATTTTTGATGTGTGGGGTATTGATTTTATGGGACCATTTCCTCCTTCCAATGGTTTTACTTATATCTTACTCGCAGTAGATTATGTTTCTAAATGGGTGGAGGCAAAGGCCACCCGTACTAATGATTCGCGAGTTGTTGCAGATTTCCTACGAACTAACATTTTCAGTAGATTTGGAATGCCACGCATTCTAATTAGCGATAGAGGAAGTCACTTTTGCAACCGCACGGTGGAAGCACTGATGAGGAAGTATGGCGTAAAACACAAGGTTTCCACACCATACCACCCTCAAACAAATGGAATGGCTGAAGTTTCCAACCGTGAGATCAAGAAGATTTTGGAGCGAACCGTCCGCCCAAACCGGAAAGATTGGAGTCAATGCTTAGACGATGCATTGTGGGCTTACAGGACTGCCTACAAGACCCCCATTGGTATGTCACCTTTCCGATTAATTTATGGGAAGGCGTGCCATCTTCCGGTTGAATTAGAGCACAAGGCATGGTGGGCCGTGAAGAAATTCAACATCGATCGAGATGCAGCAGGTTTGCATCGGAAGCTACAACTTTGTGAACTAGAAGAAATCAGAAATGATGCTTTCGACAATGCGTGGATTTACAAAGAGAAGACGAAAAAGATCCATGATCAGATGATTCGCGGGAAGAGTTTTGAAGTTGGGCAGAAAGTATTACTTTTCAATTCAAGACTTAAGCTCTTTCCGGGAAAGCTTCGCTCTCGATGGATGGGGCCATTCATAGTTTCTCAAGTTCTACCTCATGGAGCAGTTCTCATTCGATCTATCGACAAAGGCAGTGAGTTCAAAGTAAATGGCCATCGCTTGAAGCCCTATTTTGAGGCATTTGCGGAGCACACCGTGGAGGAGATGCAACTCCAAGAACCGGCCATTTAAAAAACAAAATGATGCATCACGTCAAAAGCTAACGACGTAAAACAAGCGCTCATTGGGAGGCAACCCAATAGGGAGACAACAGATTTGTTTTTCTTCTCCCTTTTTAATTAATTTAATGGCTTTTGCATTTTTAATTAGAATTTTCATAGATCCTATACTCCATGTTTAATTCTATACATTTACTTTAAGTACATTGAGGGCAATGTAGAGTTTAAGTGTGGGAGAAGGGTTTACAATTTAATTGTGTCTAAATTAGTGTTTTTCAGAGTCTTTAGGACGCCCTTAACTAGTCAATGATGAAATTAGATCAACACGAACACATATGGCGTATGAATCACATGCATCGAATTCTTGTGCTAATTGAGATATTCTATATGTTTTTAACATGTAGTAGATATGAATTGCAAAACATGGTACAGAAATCGCATGCTTGAATAAGTTTTTAATCATATGAACCCTATGTGAGCTTTTGAGCTATCTGTTCTTTATTCGAGTGAATATGCATCCATTTCGTAGCTACTAGCTTATATATGCCTCATTTGATTGCTTGCCATAGATTTTAATGAACTAGAGAATGCTAGAACTTACTCATGTCAATTTGCAAAGCTTTTAAATTGATACATACTTTGATTTTGGAAATGATTAAAGGCATTTAGGATTTTCCACCACTTCGCCAAATATCCATGTATCCCAATTGTGCGCATGAGTTGCGACACCCCTAGATAAACCAATTGAGCCCACGTTAAGCTTTTCTTTCATCACCATATATACCTAAACACTTAACCTAGTATAGAATATCCTTACCTTTGTTCCGGAAACTTGGTGAGAATTTTTTCGAAACTAGCACATAAGATTATGGTTTGGTAGGAAAGATTAAAAGAGTTAATGTGAGTAAGGGGAAAGACTTGTCCAAATAACTTAAAAAGTATGAGATTGCCAAAAAGAAAAGAAAAAAAAATTATTATATTTGAGAGAATGAAAAGAAAAAAAAATTATTATCTCTCATGGCAATATGTTGTTCTAAAGTAGAAACCAATTGGATTAACGTCCCCCTTATTTGCGGATTTGGAGATTACGACAAATTGAAGGCCCAAAAATAGAACAAATATGGCCTTTGTCCTGTCCGAAAAGCTCAAAGGGTAGTTTTAGATTAAAGTATACATGGTAACATTCGAGTGGAGATAGAGGACGAATTTGGTGCTAGACTAAGTCGTTGGAACGTTTTTATCACCACATATCTAAATTTCGAATGCATTAGCCTTAACCCCATTACAACCTCACTAAAAGTCCTTTATGATCCTTAAAATGAGTAGCTTTCAATTAGTAGAGTAAGTTGCATGAGTAAGCTTATGGTTTTGGTTCATTTGTGCAAGTAATTAACTTCATTCATGTGGTTTTCATTTCAATTCATATACACTTTAAGTGAACCCTTTTCATGAGTGAAAAATATGATGAGTGCATCCTTGTAAGTTGATTAAACCTTTATTCAAAGCATGCACAGCTATAACACAACCATTGTTTTTTTTTCTATGTCTTACTTGTTCATTACATAATTATATCGCAATTATCTCTTGAATTCGTTGAGCATACAATTTGAAATTCATGTGAGCCATCGCCATATACTTATGCAAATTCTGAGACAAATTTTAGCTAAGGGCTTAGTTATGTTCTTTCCTTTGTTTTAAATTCTTAGGGAGTCTTAGTTTAACTTAGTGTTTGCTAAGGGACTAGCAAAGTCTAAGTGTGGGGGAATTTGATATACGCATTTTATGCCCGTTTCTTAATTCATTTCCCTTTTCGTTTAGCTATGTTATTATCTTAGTTTTTATGTTTTCCTTACTTAAATTGTTATTTTGAAGATATTTACGGTGGAAATTAATAACGACGCAATTCGGAGGAATTTCGGCGATTTTGCGATTTTTGCGATTTCGGACCACGAAAAATAGGCCGGCCCAAAAAGCAAATTATGGGCCGATTTCTCAACTCTTGTTTCGGCCCATTATCAAGCCCAAACCCAATCAATTCGGCAAGGATGCAAGTTGGTGAAGTTGAAAAGTCCAAGTTATCAAGCTAATGATCACAAAAGATGACTTGCCATGGTGACTCTTATTTTGGGTTCACAAATGGTGACTAAGCTTGGTGACTCTTGCCTTTGATCATCACAATGGTGACTAAGGGTGTGACTAAGCATGGTGACTCTTGCTTAGGGTTCATGAATGATGATCACACTTGGTGACTAAGGGGATGACTTGCTAGGTGACTAAGGCTTGCATTTAATGAACCAAGCAAGGTGGAAGAAAGAGGCAAGGCATATGCTTGCCTATAAATACCAAGGGAGTTCGGCCTTACTTCATCATCTCTCATTTTACAAACAAAAACTCTACACAAATACTCCTCCACCATAAACACTTCAAGGATTCTCAAGCAAAGCCGAAGCACATCCTCCTCCATTCCAAGCCGAAGCAAGGTTCTCCATCCAAGCCGAAGCAATCCTCCTCCATCCAACACAATACGCTAAGTCCCTTGTGAAGGAAAGCCATCTCCACCGTAGATCATCAAGCATTCAAGACAAAAAGTGTAACCATGATCTTCACTTTCATTTCTTTTGCTTTGTATTTGAACCCTTGGATGTATTGGAATACTTTTATGTATCAAATGAAGAACAAGTTTAGATTTGTGTTTTATGTTCTTAAACAGATTTATAAATTGCATGTGTTTATGATTTCTAGCCTTTTATGCATGTTTGATACAATCTTAAAGCTTCGAAAGCATGTGTTAGATAATACGCTAAGTCCCTCTCTTTCGCATGTTTTGATGATCGTATGTTGTTTAGGATGTTTATACGCTAAGTTGCATTCCTACTCAATTATTAAGCATGTGTATTTAGTTAGAAGTTATGAATTTCGTAACTTACAAAAAGGTTTGATGCATGAAAAGGGTAAGGTTAATAAGATGAGATGATCACTTGTAATTAGTAGTGTAACTTCTTATTTTTAGTAAGCATAATTAGACTTTGAAGTTTCTTGATTGTTAACACTTGTCTATGAGTGAAACATGTTAGATGCTTAAGAGTTTTAGTTGTGTTTGCATGTTTTTGCACTTTACTTTCGTAGATTAAACAACCAACTTCCAACCCCCCCCCCGAACATTTACATTTCTGCCTATTGAACGAAACCATGCATGCGCCCTTAATTCCCCGGATAAAGAACGATCCCTACTCGCCAATGCTATAATGATAAAAGAAGGGTTTTAAATTGCAATGCGCGTAATCTGTGTTTTTAGGGTCTACTTTGTGTTAACGTTAAATGCATGTTTTGCGCGTATCAGTCACGTCATTAAAAGTGACGGAGATGGATGGAAAATTTGTTCCAAGTATCACGTAGATAAAGTTTTGAAAGTTCAGGTATGCAATTGATAATTTTTAAAGTTAGATATCAAAGTGATAAGGCCGGGTAAGTTGAGGTATCACAATTTTTTTTCTTCCTAAAAGTAAATTTGAGTGCAAATAAACGAGAACATGTGGCTGCGATTGTCGAGCTCGCCCTGCCTTGGTGTCCCACCGTGTTCTAGCATCTCCCTCTTAGACTAACCCGTCTAGATGAAGGAGTAGGAATGAGTGATCTGCAAGACAGATAATGATCTCAAACCACTCCCCAGAGTGCTCGAAGAAACTAGTTGTAGAATAGGAATGATATGGGTGCCTAGAGCAATTACACTTGGTATTTTGCATCGTCAAATTTTGAAACCTTTTTGAAGCTTAGGTACCACTCAATGCTATTACAAAATTTTGTTTGCTAGATAGATTAAGACATGAAAATTGACAAGATTATCCCTTGTTTTCACAGGAAAAAAAAGTGCCATCTGTTTAAGGAGATTTATTCTTGATTAATCTCGGTGTGTGTTTTGTCCTAGTTAGATATGGATATTGATTAGATAGATACAAAGAATTCCTATTATATCAAGATAGTTATTGTAATTGATTGTATCAGCCTGTATTTAAGGTATTCTATAAATAAGAAGGAAACTACTTTTCTGTCTATTCTACTTTCTCTTACAATACGTTATCAGCATGACTCTTAGAGTTGATAGGGAAAACCCTAAACTTGGAGAAAGGATCATCGCCACCGCTAACCACCGCCAACCACTGCCATCGCCGATCACCGCTGGCTACTAAGATCACCGTCTCGGCCTCTTCTCGTCTTCAACAAAAATTCCACAAAATTTCAAGAAGTTGACAAGATTGCACGACTTCCAAGAAATTGTTTCAGAAGAACTTCTTCTTCATCAAGTGTAGCGGTCATACCGAGCACAATACCCCTTGAGGTAAACATTTTCTAAACCATCTATTGATAGATCTAGGCAAAACTTACTTACCACAAAATTCTAGATCTAAGTTGATGATAATTGTGATATGAGTTATGAATATTACTGAAAGGACCCGACTCTGATTTAATTGCTTAAACCGAAATTAGGCCCTAACGACACCACAACTTACAAATTTTTTTCTAGAGTTTACTTTATAAAACGTACAAACCAAAAACATGCAAGAAGATTACACTTCACAGATAAATTCCCAAACACACCGTGGACCACCATTGTCCAACCGGATTTCTCAAAATCCATATATATAATAAACTAAACAACACTACACAAGTATTCAAAGCGACTTCTAATTACAAAATATATAAGACTAGCAGGTTACATCAGGAACCTACTAGAAGGAAAGTGTGATTTGGACTCTAGGCCTCCTGCGATGACGTGCAACCACGGGAAAGATATTGCAATCTGGGCGGCGAAAACCGAAAAGTCCAGAGAAAAGCATATAAATAATAAAACCGTTAGAGTGAGTGGACGTAAATCATAATATGCCGCATAAATAAATCCAACATGCTTTTCACAATAAATGCACATAAAATCATGCGAGTCAAAACACACAAGCACAGGTCAAGTGCTCATAAAGATGTAACTCTCCTGGGTACTGTGTGTGTTTGGAGGCAGTAACTTGAGTACATTTTCCTCAAAGTTACAACACGGCCGGGTCAAGTTCTCATAAAGACGTAACTCTCCCGGGTACTGTGAATCACGGGTCAGGGGCTCATATAGACATAACCCTCCTGGAGCATCTCAAGGATCAGCAGAGAGGCCATAACCTCGATGCATCAAATATCCATACTCAGTGTACAAACAAATCACATGTGCCTCCAAACCAATGTATGATCATAAAATGCATAATCATAAATGCATACTCGTAAATGCATAATCGTAGAGCATACTCATAGACTCGCACATCCACTGTGGAAATCAAAGTATGAAAATCAACATGGGATAAAATGTCAACTCATAGATAACAGCTAGCCCTGAAGCCCGGCAGAAGATCCCTCGCCAAACACTCGATCACGATCACCTAAATAACAGGGATACGATCAATACATATTCGATTTCAACATACGGAGCAAATACGTCAAGAACCCCGTATTCTCGAAAAGCATATAGCTTGAAATATCGACGAGGATAAAAAAATTCTCAAAATACACTCAAACAACCCTCGTCCCAAATTAACACACTCAATTCAACTCGAAAAGCTCACGACTACGATCGAGAGCAAAACGACATAAAAATCTCCAAAAACCACAAAAGTCAACCCCTCGCCGGAGCTCCGCCGTTGACCACCGCTAGTGGTGGTGGCACGGCGCCAACGGTGACATTCCCCAGCGAGCCATACATCAAAATGTTCTTCTCCTCAAGCCCCACCAAATCCCCGAAACCACATCTCCATCCAACCACCACCGTGGCCGGAATTTGGCTTGAAAATCTCGCCGAAATCTCCCCCTCCGGTCACCACCACAGCACCCCTAAAACCTCAACCTTGTCTCAAATAAACAACCCAGAAAGATTCAAGGGGTTAGAGGGAACCAAACCCCCAACCAACCTGACGCCAAACCTCGCCGGAAACTGCCCCCCGTCACCGGCGAAATCCACGAATTTCACCGAGTTCAAACTCCCTCAAAACACAACCAAATCTCACAAATGAATACGTGAATCAATAGGAAATCACAATAGCTTTCTAACCATACCAAGAACATGGCCGGAGGTGGCCGAAATCGACGGGTCCGACGGCGAACTCAAACCGGGTCGGTGGAGAAAACGGGTCAACGGGTCAACTCGGTCAAACTCGGTCCAACTCGGTCCAAATGTGTGATTTTCCAATTTTTACGACAATTCAATTTTTATACGTCGCGAACCGACCAAACCCATGACTTGGATAACTCCAACACAATCGGATAAGTACGACTAACTCGACGACAATTTCAAATATTCATTTTATATTCTCCGATTATCTGAAAAATCTTTCGAAACCTCCTACGAGCTCAAAATCAAATCCTCTACAATTTCTGTGAAGGAACTCAAACCTAATTCTTGTTCGATAATTTAGTCGTTAACAAACCCAAATGTACAATCAACATACGATAATCACATGTCGTGCCAATAATCATATACTCAAAGTTCGGGTCGTTACAATTACATGTATATACCTTAGCTCCTATGGACATATATCATAGAGTATACGCGACGGTCCTAGGGGAGTTACGGTGTGGGAAAGAAAAGAAAAGAAAAGAAAAAGGAAATCGATTCTATGTGACTGTTGTATCACGGTCGCCGGGTATGGTTTTTACCACCGTTTTATAATCGATTTTGTGACCATACACCATGGATTATGTTCTTATTCATTTAAACTTGAAAGTTTTGTGATCATAGTACTCGATTGTTTCTAATAAAACATCTCTGTGTGTTTTTGTAGATGAGTTCGAATGAGCCTGCAATGTCAGAATTCGAGATCCTTGACCTTGAAGGCAAGGAGTACCATCGTTGGGTCTCTGATGTAGAGAACACTTTCATCGGAAAGAGGCTTACTAACACCATCAAACCCACTGGGCCTGAAACAAACCTCCTCCCACCTACTGAAGAGACAAAAGCTCAAGCCCTCATATTTTTGAGGCATCATATTCACCAATCTCTGAAGAAGTATTACTTGAACAAGACAGATCCCATGGTTTTTTGGGATGTTCTAAAAAAGAGGTTCAATAATGTGCATAATGCACAGCTTCCTGAGTTGACTGCGAAATGGAACAACACCGGAATGGTGGATTTCCCAAAGATCAACGCTTTTAACCAAGCTATGCTCGATCTACAGTCGGAACTAAGCTTTTGTGGTGTGGAAAAATCTAAGGAAGACATGATTGAGAAGGTGTTACAAACCTTCCCCACATCTATGAGGCTTCTAGCTCATCAGTACCGGATTTAGTACGAGCAAGAGAGGATTACCAAATTCAGTGATCTCATTAACAGTCTTGCGACTAAAGAAAAGCATCATGAGATCATTTTGAATAACAACTCAAGACCGGCTGGTACCAAAAGCCTGAGAGTTATAATACAGGAGGAACGGCTCAAAAAGATAAGAAGGTTGCTCGTTCAGAACCTTATAATCGTGGTGGACATGCTCCAAGTGGGGGAAAAGGAGGGCGTGGGCGTGGCTAAGGCCGCAGCCAAAATATGACTTGGCATAGAGATTATAACTCCTATCCTCAAAAGAACCAGTCTAGTTCGATTTTTGATGGTCAACGGTATCAACAATTTGGCAAACTTGGTTGTTTCAAGTGTGGCTCTACTAGACATATGCACAAACAATACCCCATGCTAGTAGAGAAATCCAGAATATTTACAAGAAGCACAAATAGTATTTGGCTCAAGAGTCGAATTACACTGGAGATTATGAGATGAAAGTTGACACTAACCTAGTTTTAGCAGATGACAAGAGGAAAGAACTGGCTACCCCGGATTTTGATCAAGCCTATGTAAAGGGCAGTTGTCTCTGTAATCTTTCAAGTTTTAGTTTTGTTTTTGGCTTACTTTTCGGTCAAGAATTTTTAACGACATTTGTCTTTGTTTTATGAATAAGAACACATCTATGATGTAATTTTTGTTGGCAAGCAATGAATATTTCTCTATTTTCAGTATATGAAAGTATTTTGAGAATGTTCTATTCCATGCGATTCTCATGTATGGTTTGAGATTTACACCTACAGAAAAAGCAAGCCAAGATACCATTTTGACAAGAAAAAAAAATTGAAGCAGTCCATAGAGCAGCTTCGACCTGTCGAAAAATTGAACTAAATTGAACTAAACATCGAAAAAATTGAAGCAGTCCATAGAGCAGCTTTTCAATCAAATGGCCTTGGTTTAATCGAAAAATATGGCCAGTTAGGAATAGAGATAATGCGAGAGGCAGGACTAATTTCGACGAAACACCCAGAGGCTAATCGGACCAATGGTATATACTCTATTGGTGTTAGTCTTTCTTAGATCTATATCCTGTCACCAGTCATAACCCATTCTAGACACCATGTCCGACATTAACCCAAAGTCTCAAAAATTCACACTCCTTCAAGTCCTTTGTAAACTCCGCCCTCAACCTCATATCCATAACTTCACTTAGGTTATGGTGTACGGTGATGCAATCCACACATCATGAGGGGTTAATGAGATAAACTAGGAAAAGAGGCGCCATCTATTCCAAAGAGTGCGACTTAATCAACCAAGTGTATGTACTCAATGTAAATCAAAGACTTCATTTAACATGTATGGCTGCAAAAGTAAGTAAAGTTAAATTGTAAGTATAAACAAGTATGTAAATTTCAAAATTATAGACATGCATCTAGCATTTAAATTAAGACTTAGATGATTAAATTGTGTAATGGCTCGAAATCCGTTCCACTCCTTTGGGCAAGTCCGGAAATGGCTAGTTGAGATAGATGTAACGCGAGAGGTAGGACTAATTTTGAGAATATTCTATTTCTTAGATCCAAATCCCGTCACGAGTCACAACCCTTCTAGTCACCATAACCAAAAATTTCTTACTAAGAGCAAAAGTTTAATACGATATTACATCAACTCTTTTCATCAAAATCAAAATTTAAAAACTAAATAACAAGTGATAAAAACATAGCTAAGACTTATCATTTAACATCTTACAACAGCATGCTCAAAATCGGAGAAACTGAATATAGCTACTTGCAGAATTTATGCAGAATTAATCACAAGTAGGAATTTAACGAAACTTTACGAGCTGATACTAGACATGTACACATATATACATAACTCTGTAAATTTTCATAATTTTCCAAGATGTACAACCACGTCAGATAAATAACACTAAATAGCACATACACAGTCCCGAATTGACATTAGCACTAAAACTAAAAGAATTATAATCACATTATACAATAACAATGACGAATATCTTTACAAAAACATGACTATTTGAGCTTATACAATTGACTCTTTGACCTGCAAAAACAAAAACAAAGTTACAATATGCTTGGAACTCAAGAACACATTAAAATTTCCAGATTCGTACAAAATTGAACATAGATGATTGTCAGATTTTTCTAGAATTTTTGGCTTGTCCGAATGCAATAAAACTTTATAAGCATAAAAACCACACAAAACACAACACTTCTGAAAATTTCCAGATTTTTCCAATACATGCAGCTATGTCAAATAAATTGCACAAAACATATCAGTGCACAGTTCAGAAAATAGAAGAAAAAAAATTATGCACAAGTATAATATTTACATGATATGAACATATTTACACAAACGAAATCAAACAATAGATTTTTCAATCCCCGGAAACGGTGCCAAAAATTGATATGCGTAAAACATGCATCAAATATTAACACAAAGTAGACACTTAACACATAGTTCACACGTATGCAATTTAAAACCCTTATTTGTAGATGTAGCATTGATAAGTAGGGATCGTTCTTAACCGGGGATTGAAGGTACTAATGCACGATAACATTTATAAACAGAAAATAAAAGGTATGGGGGGTTTGAAAGTTTGGTTATTAATCTACGAAATAATAAGACAAAACATGGCAGAAAACACATAGAGAAAACCTAAGTTCTATCATGCTTCAACTCATAGACAAGCTAAACAAATAAGAACATAGAATCCTAAACATGCTTTCTAAGCCGAAAATAAAATCTAAGACTAACATATTTACAAGTGATCGACTCATCTCCCACCTTATCTCTTTATAACCTAAACATATTATATGCAACCTATTTAAATTCTAAGACTTTACTACATTTGTCATGCATCTCTCAAATAACAGTGTTTTTGAACCAAGATTGCTCGAATTCTAGACACATCATAACCTAAACCAAGATTGCTCGAATTTAAGTTAAGCATTAAGAGTAGAAAATACATGCATAGCAAAGAACCTAAACTCGAAATAAATTACAAAAACATGCTAGAATTACATAACCAAAAACTCTTCTTTAAACTCTTCCTTAAAAATCAATTGTTCATACAAAAAGAAAATAGAAGGTGACATGTTACACTTTTTGTGTCGTGATTGCAGTCGCAAATCATGTAGATAGCCTTCTAGTGGATGGAGAGAAACCCTCGGATTGCCTAAGGTACTCTAATGGAGGATGGTGTTTGTTGGAGTGTGGAGGATTTCGGCTCTTTGATGAATTCTTTATTTTGGAGGAGACAAAGTGTTTATGGACAGGGATTTGGCTTCTTGAATGAGTGATGATGAATAAGGGACGTGATCCTTGCTTATATAGAGCTTTGAAACCTTGTCATATGTGAATAAGAATCAACCCGGTTCTTGATTACTTCTTGCACAGTTTCACCAAAACGGAGATTCCGAGAGTTCTGGAGCTCCAAATTAGATGATTATTGATCTCAAATTGAAGAGGACATCGAGATAAGCTATCATTCGCATTTTTCTGACTTCAGAATCATTCTGGGCGATCTAATGAAGTTCTAGGTCGGATTCTTGATTTTCTTGATTTCTTGCCTTGCACACTAAGTAGCTTGAGAAATCCATATTTGTTTTGTCTTCTTGGCCTCCAAGTCACTCTCTAACCGAATTGCACATGTGGGCTTCACTATTAGGTTTTATTTAGGCCGGCCTTGATCTCCTTTAATGGGCCGGCCCATCTCCGATGGTCCAAAACACAAAATTCCCCCTTAGTGCGTTTTTCATCTCTTTTATCCTTCTTTCTTCATCTCCTTTGTTAAAAACCTAAAAACAACAAAATAAGTAAAACTAAAGAATACTAAAGTCAAAACAAAGCTAAATGTAAAGAGAAAGACGTTAATAATCAAGCATAAAATGCGTAGATCAGTTTTTAGATGAGTTTTTCATCTGTTTCATTGGATTATGATGTTATTTATACATCGGTTTCATTAGTCTAAATCGACCAACTTGGATTTCAACACCAGATGTTGTTATTATATCGGTTTATGCCATGCCATATTAGAACTCAACAAGGGTCACACCCTTCTCAAATCTTCGAGTGTATACTTGAAGTGTACGCCTCGTCTTTGCTACAAAGACTTACTTGTTTACATTGATTTTGTAGATGTATCAAAGCGAAATTGAGTGTCTAGTAGATAGTGGTACTACTCATACCATTCTGCGGAATAGGCAATTATTTGTGGATCTTTTCCCATACAAATCCTATATGACAACTATGATTGGTGCAGCGGCCGTTATTCAGAGGCGTGGTAGTGCAGAGTTTCTACTGCCCCATGGTACAAAATTATATATCACTGATGTTGTGACGACCCGGACCAGAATTAGCAGTATGATCAGCTGTATATATGAGTTACTGCGTAGCCGCAGATTGACGACAAGGTTTGAACTGCCAGGGATTGTTAACGACTAAATTATTGGCCGAGAATTGGAGCTGGGTCTCTTCTCGAGAGTCGTTGTACGTGTGATTACGAGTTCGTGGGCGGTTTCGGATCGTTATTTGGACGACCGAGGAATTAATTATGAATATTTGAAGTTCAGATTTAAATGGCAGGTTTGTTCGCGACTTAATTACCGGACGAGAATTTGGTTTCGGTTTCTTCACAGAAGTTGTTCAGAATTTAATTTCGAGTTCGTGAGAACTTCCGGAGCATGGTTTGGAGTTACGAGGAATTAGTTGCGAATATTTCCGTTTGTTGTTGGTTTAGTCGATTTATTATGTGTTTGGGCTGAACAGTTGACTTTTTATCCGATTGGCCGATGTGTTTGACTTTGGGTGATTATTGAAGAATATGTCGAGATGAGTTTGTGGCCGCGAGAATTATCGGAATCGGAATTACGACGAGAAAGTTACGCGTGTTTGAAGTTCGTCGAATTGGATAAACATGAAGTTTCCGTTTTGGGAAAGGCTATATATAGTAACCTGCTATTTTGGGCAAGGGGAAGACTTTCCAGATTGGGTGTTGACCGAGTTGACTCGGTCAACTCGGTGGAGGAAGAGAAGAGGACGACGGCGTACGGTGGACTTCACGGCGACGGGCCGTCCGGCCACCCCAGGCGACGGGGTTGGTCCCAATCTCTTCGTCTCACCTTCCTCATCATGTTCCCGGCCACCATGCACTCCGAGGCTCACCGGAGAGGAAGAATTTTCCGGCCAAAGTTCAAGGGTTTTGCTTGAATTCGGGTTCACTTTTTCCGGCCAAATTGAACTGTAAATTGGAGTGGGCTTTGTAGCTCTCATCATTAGCAAGCTACCATGTAAGTTTGGAGTTCTAATTTTAATTGTGGAAGGAGAATTTTGGATTTGAAATTTGTGTGTTCATTCGGTTTTTCATGAAATTGACCATGTTAGAGTGAGAATTGGACTTCGGTGCAGTTGACAAAGTTGCTCAGTAGACGATTTGGAGTGGAATAGGGGTGGTTCCGCCTTGAAATTTTCCGGTCAACAGTGGCGCCGCCGTGGACGGCGGTCAACGGCGGTCAACGGTCAACGGGTTGACTTTTTGACTTTCGACAAGTCGCATGTCATTTGACTCGAAATCGCGCTCCGATCGCAGTGGGGAGGTTCGTTTTTCGAGTTGAGCGTCCGAACGTAAAGCGAGGTATTGATGTGGTATATACGGATTTTCGACGATTCGTCGACTTTGAATTATCTGTTTCTGAGAGCGGTGGTTTCTCGTGGTTTGATTTGTATTGTCGGATTATGATTTTGAATATTGGACATTGTGAATATTCAGGGGTTCGTGATCGTTGTTTTGGCGAGGGACTTTCTGTCGGATCACGGGTTAACGCGATACGCGTTACGCCAGTCTGTGAGTGGACATTTCTTTTCACGGATTATTTGCGAGTCTTGATATACGTTTTATGAACTTGAGCATGCATATGAGATTTCGGATTACATGAGCATGTGTTTTACGATTATACGATTATACTTATACGGATATACGTATACGAGTATACATATACTTATATCTTGTTCATGCATTTGCATCGAAATGTTTATGATTTGGTTTACACAGAGTACAGTCGTGGTTACGTTGTTGTATCGATACACTTGCCTCTCGGCTGATCCCCGATGGTAGGCTTTATTCCAGGGGAGGCTATGACTCCTGACCCGAGGTCTTTACCGGGGGGAGGCAGACCTTTGACCTGAGGCCATTTCCGGCTAGAATCACGTGGAAGTCAGGGACTCCGTGGTTCTGACTGTACTAGCACGGGTGTGTCCACGAGTGACCCCGTGGGATTTTATGCATGCTCCGTATACGTGAGGAGTTAGAGTCTCCCTTGTGTACCATTTGATTATATATGCTTTCGACTCGCATATGTTTTTATTATATATATTACTTGGTGAAAGACATTTATTTTCGTCCACTCACTCTAACGTGTTTACTGTCTTTCCCCTGGGCTTTTCGGTTTCCGTGCCCAGTTTGCAGTTCAGGCTCTGGTGTCGCACGTCGTGGTCTGAGGCATAGTGCTCGAGCTACTTTGTTTCATCCAGTAGGTTTATTGTTCTACCTGCTGTGGTATGCGTATACGATTATGTATTAGATGTCGCTCTGAGCTTCCTGTTGAATACGTTATATGATTTTACACTGGATTTCAGTAAAGTGCATATATATTTACTACTTTACTTTACTGTTGATATATTGAGAAATCCGGATGGGATTGGTGCCCACGGTTTGCTTTTTGTGGCATAGGATGAAGTGTATTTTCCGCGTGCAGGTAATGGTAATTCCACGCTAGTAACGAAACTCTGCCCAAATTTCGAAAAGTTTTTGTTGGTTCGTATTTTCAAAGGGGTTCGATTCCGGTTTAGGGAGCTAAATCGGGATTGGGTCCTTTCAGATGTCTTATATGAGCCAAAGGCCAATCGAACCTTGCTAAGTTTCAAGAATATTTGTGCCAATAGATTTCACTTAGAAACCTATTGTGAGAATGGAAAAGAATTTTTTGTATAACCTCTCTTGATTGTGGCCGCAAGTGCATTATAGAGAAGTTTCCGACAATTCATAGTGCTTTATACTTAACCATAATTCAGATCATTGAATCCAATGCCGTGACTCACACCACTACGTGTGATTCTGATTCATATAAGCTTTGGCATGTACGACTGAGACACCCAGGTCGTGATATGATGATCAAAATCTTAAAAAATACTCATGGTCATCATTCTTTAGAGCTAAGAAACATGTGGGATTACCTATTTCCATCGGCTTAGATGGTGAGGATGAGACTACCCATCTCAATCCTAACTTGGTCTCCACGACAAGTATAACACCTTCCCAACAACATACTGTTGAGGCATTGTGCGTTATCTCACCGGATTCTTACGTTGTCATCTCTGATGCGCATTGCTCGTTCTGCAAAGCTTGTTTATTAGCAAAATTGACTAATCGTCCTTCTTTTTCTGTTGATAACAATGAAAATATTCCATTCTTACAAAGGATCCAAGGTGATATTTGTGGACCTATCAAACTTGAATGCGGACTGTTTAAATATTTCATGGTTTTGATAAACGCATCAACGCAATGGTCACACGTTGCTTTGCTATCCACAAGAAATGCTGTGTTTGAAAAACTCCTAGCTCAAATCATTAAGCTCCGGGCTCACCACATGCACACCCAGACCATCGAATCAAGTCTTTCAATTGGATAATCCAGGATAGTTTACATCAAAATCTTTTGATGATTACTGCATGTCTCTTGGGATTGATGTTGAACATCCCGTTACCCACGTCCATTCTTAGAATGGTTTAGCAGAGACTCATATCAAGCGGTTACATCTTGTGTCTAGAGCTTTGGTAATGCATAAAAATTTACCGGTCTCTGCTTTGGGTTATGCATTGTTACACGCAGCAATGCTCCTTCGTTTTAGACATGTTGTCCGTCAACCATTCAATGCATACCAGTCGGTAACTGGATATGAACCTGACATTTCACATTTACGCATTTTTGGTTGCGCGGTCTATGTGCCTATTGCGCCTCCATAACATACTAAGATGGGTCATCAACAAAGATTTGGCATTTATGTTGGTTTCGAATCACCCAAGATATCCGCTATCTTGAACCTTCGACATGAGATTTCTTTACTGCTAGATTTGCAGATTGTCAATATGATGAGACATATTTCCCACCGTTAGGGGGAGATAGGTGTGACGACCCAGAACAGAATCAGCAATGGAATCAGCTTAACCTACGAGATTGCGCGTAGTCGCAGATTTACGACAGTTGTTCGAATCGCCGGTTTTGTTAACGACTAAATCATTGGCCGAGAATTGGAGCTGGGTCTCTTCTCGAGAGTCGTTGTACATGTGATTTTGAGTTTGTGGGCGGTTTCGGATCGTTATTTGGACGACCGAGGAATAAGTTATGAATATTTGAAGTTTTTATATAATCGGGTTTAAATGGTGGATTTCTTAGCGACTAAATTACCGGACGAGAATTTGGTTTCGGCTTCTTCACGGAAGTTGTTGAGAATTTAATTTTGAGTTTGTGGGAACATCCGGAGTATTATTCTGAGTTACGAAGATTAAGTTGCGAATATTTCCGATTGTTGATTATTTAGTCGGTTTAAATATGTGTTGGGTTGAACAGTTGACTTTTTATCCGATTTGTCGATGTGTTTGAATTCGGGTGATAATTGAAGAATACATCGAGTCAAGTTTGTTACCGTGAAAATTATCGGAATCGGAATTACGACGAAGAAGTTATGGGTATTTGAAGTTTGTCGAAATACGTAATTTTGGGAGTTTCCATTTTGGGAAGGCTATAAATAGTGGGTTGCCAAAAAGGGAAAGTCAACATTTTCATTTATGGCATTGACTGGGTTGACTCGGTTTGACCGAGGTGGAGGAGAGAGATGGCGACGGCAGCCACGGCCACCGGTGGCGTGGTTCCGTCCGGCCACCCCTGGGTGTAGGGTTGGTCCCAAACGGTGCACCTTGGCACCCCGAGTCTCTTTCCGGCCACCCCTCACGGCGAGGGTGGCGGTGGAGAGGAGAATTTTCCGGCCAAAATAGGTGGTTTTTGAGTGAATTCGGGTTGCATAATTCCGACCATGTTGAGCCTAATCAAGTAGTGGGCTTTGAAGCTCTCCTCACCATGATTCTAACCATGTAAGTATGGAGTTTTAATTCGATTTGTGCTTGGAGAATTTTGGATTTGAAATTTTGGGGACAATTCAGTTTTGCTTGAAATTGGACTAGTTAGAGTGAGAATTGGCCTTTGTTGCAGTTGACAAAGTTGCTCAGTGGGTGATTTTGCATGGAATAGGGGTTGCTCCGCCATGGAATTCTCAAATTGGGTGGCGCCGCCGCCGCCGGCGGTGATCAACGGCGGTCAACAGTCAAAGTTTGACTTTTTTTGGAGTTTTTGACAAGTTGCATGTCATTTCACTCGAAATCGCGCCCCGATCGCAGTGGGGAGGTTCGTTTCTTGATTTGAGCATCCGAAAGTAAAGCGAGGTATTGAGGTGTAAATATCAGATTTTCGACGATTCGTCGACATTGAATTACGTGTTTCCGAGAACGGTGGATTCTCGTGATTTAATTTGAATTGTCGAGTTATGATTTTGAGAAATGGATTTTGTGATTATTCAGGGGTTCGTGATCGTTCGTTTGGCGAGGGATTTTCCGCCGGATCACGGGTTAACGCGAACTGCGTTACGCTAGTCTGTGAGTGGACATTTCTTTTCACGGATTGTTGCGAGTCTTTTATATATGATTTACGAACTTGAGCATGCAGTTGATTATGGTTTTACGAGCATGTGTTATACGATTATACTTACACCAGTATATATATATATTACGTATATACACTTATATGTTGTTATGTGTCCACGAGTGGCCCCGTTAGAGTCTCCCTCGTGTTTGTATATATGCGTGAGGAGTTAGAGTCTCCCTCGTGTACCCGGACGCATGAGGAGTTAGAGTCTCCCTCGTGTACCATTTGATTATTTATACTTTCGACTCGCATATGTTTTTATAACATATATATATTATGTGGTGAAAGACATTTATTTTCGTCCACTCACTCTAACGGTTTTCATGTCTTTCTCCTGGACTTTTCGGTTTCCGTACCCAGTTTGCAGTTTGGACTCTGGTGTCGCACGTCGTGGTCGGAGGCATAGTGCTCGAGCTACCTTGTTTCTTCCAGTAGGTTTATTGTTCTACCTACTGTGGTTTACGTATATGATTATACATTAGAGGTCGGTCTGAGTATACTGTTGTATATATTATACGATTTTACTCCGGATTTCAGTAAAGTACAAATATATTTCGTACTTTACGTTATTGTTGATATATTGAGAAATCTGGATGGGATTGGTGCCCACGGTTTGATTTTTGTGGCATAGGATGAAGTGTATTTTCCGCGTGCAGGTAATGGTAATTCCACGTTAGAAACGAAACTCTGCCGAAATTTTGTTGGTTTTTGTTGGTTCGTGTTTTCGAAGGGGTTCGATTCCGGTTTAGGCAACTAAATCGGGGTTGGGTCCTTTCAATAGGAATAGTTCTATTCCAGTTCAATGTCAGGAATTGACGTGGTTTGATCCCACTGTGTCTCATCATGACCTACGCACAACTCAGAGTGAGATAGAAGTGAGATAGAATTGCGTAGGATACTTGATCTTCAGCAAGTGGCAGACTCCATGCCTGATTCATTTACTGATATTGCTAAAGTAACGAGATCAGATATACATATTGCTAATGTTCCTGTAAGGTTGGAAATCCTAGTAAAGGGATTCGTTATTAGCAACACTGGGCAAGGAGGTGTTCCTCTTGCTTATGTGGATGGTGTTGCTTCGGCCTCGGCTCCCACCAGAAAGAGGGGGAGACCAAGAAAATTCACAGATGAGCCACCGGTTAAAAGGCAGGCCATCAAGGCACCCAAAGATCCACTTATCATCAACGTTGTGAATCCTTCACATGAGATTGTCTCTGATTATGGTTATGTCCTTGAATCACAATTGGCATCTCTGGGGGACGCTCAAGAACCTTTTGTGATATCAGAGAACTCAGAAATCTCACTTAGAACAAATGATGTGCATGCTCTTATGGATAGATCTTCCATGTTAGTTGATGATATGTTTGCTTATTCCGTCGCTCAGGAGATTATTGACGACGATGAAGTGGAACCTCGCTCAGTTGATGAATGTCAACGTAGAGCAGATTGGCCGAAATAAAAGGAAGTAATCTAGGCTGAACTAGACTCTCTGAATAAAATGCAAGTTTTCGGTCCGGTTGTGTTATGCCCACCGAATGTTAAGCTAGTTGGACATAAATGGGTCTTTGTTCAGAAGCGTAATGAGAAGAACGAAATCTTGCATTATAAAGCTAGACTTGTAGTGCAGGGTTTCTCTCAATGCCCTAGAATTGATTATGAGGAGACATATTCTCCAGTAATGGACATCATCACTTTTCGCTATCTGATAAGCTTGGTAGTGTCTGAAAAACTTAGTATGCAGCTGATGGATGTGGTTACTGCATATATCTATGGGGATCTTGATTTAGAGATATACATGAGAGTGCCAGATGATATTGCTATACCCAAATCAAGTAACTCTAGACCACGGAGTGCTCATGTTATAAAGTTGAGACGTTCATTGTATGGATTGAAGCAATCCGGTAGGATGTGGTATACACGCCTTAGTGATTACTTGATTGGGAAAAGATATAAGAATGATGATTTATGCCTTTGCGTGTTCATTAAAAGAACAAGTTCAGAATTTGCTATAGTAGCTGTCTATGTTGATGATATGAATATCATCGGAACTCTTGAAGAGATCAATGAGACTATTTGCTACTTGAAATTTGAATTTGAGATGAAAGACCTTGGTAGGACTCGATTTTGTCTCGGATTAGAGCTAAAACATCGAGTTGGTGAAATTCTTATTCACTAGTCTGCTTATGTCCAAAAGATGCTCAGGCAATTCAATATGGACAAAGCACATCCTGTTAGCACACCAATGGTTGTTCGTAGTCTGAACCCCAAGAAAAATTCGTTTCGTCCGTTAGATGATGATGAGGAGATCTTGGGAGCTGAAATTCCATATCTTAGTGCTATAGGAGCTTTGTTGTATTTAGCTCGGTGCACACGTCTAAATATTGCATTCTCAGTGAACTTGTTTGCAATATTTAGCTCTGCACCCATGCAACATCATTGGAACAGAGTGAAAGATACTTGAAAGATTTCATTGACATGGGTTTATTCTTCCCTTACAAAGAATACAGAGAAAAGCATGAGATTCTCAGAAAAGAGAAAGTTGAGACAAATTCTGGGGATTTCAACCTGTCGTGGATTTTCCTCGACCTGTCGAAACCTGCACCCTGGGTCAACCAGAGTCACTTCATCGACCCGTCGAGGGATTCTCTCGACTCGTCGAAAAATGGTCATGTTTCGAATAGTTTTCATGCTATCCCCTATTCCAAAACACTGGTTGATGTGTTGGTTGGATTTGCTGATGCTTGATACCTCTCTGACCCACACAAAGGTCGTTCACAGACCGGTTATGTTTTCACTATGGGAAACACGACGATCTCTTGGAGATCAACAAAGAAAACCCTTGTTGTTACTTCCTCGAATCATTCTGACATAATTGCTTTGCATGAAGCAGTTAGAGAATGTGTTTGGCTCAGGTCAATCATAGGTCATATTCGAGGCTCTAATGGATTGAAATCTACTGTTACTGATCCTACTTGCATCTTTGAGGATAATATTGCATGCATTGAACATATGAAGTTGGGTTTCATTAAGGGTGACAATAAAAAACATATATCGCCAAAGTTTTTCTTTAATCAGCAACAATAGCAGCTGTTGAATATTCATGTGAGCCAGATAGGTTCTGTTGATAATGCTGCGGACTTGTTTACCAAGTCACTTCCTAAATCTACTTTTGTGAAACATGTGAGAAGCATTGGTATGCACAGGTTATCAGAACTCCTAGACTGAGTTTACAGTCAAGAGGAGTTACATTTCTGTAGATATCAGGGAGAGTCTACCTTACATGTAGTAACTGTAGTAGTTGGTGCGCTGTACTCTTTTTTCCTTAGACCAAGCTTTTATTTTACTCATGAGGTTTTTGTTTGCTTGACGAGGTTTTTAATGAGACAACAAGTCATGCATCATTTTTACGGCCATCGACACAAGGGGGAGTGTTTAAGAAGATTTATTCTCCATTAATCCATGTGTGTGTCTTATCCTAATTAGATATGGATATTGATTAGATAGATACAAAGAATCTCTGTTATATCGGGATAGTTATTGTAATTGATTATATCAGTCTGAATTTAAGGCATTCTATCAATGAGAAGGAAACTAATTTTCTATCTATTCTACTTTTTCCTGCAACACCATGTTATTAAAAGAAATCGAGATGTGAGAGAAATTAGACGAAGACACCGCACCTGTGTAGATAGCAGTTTGAGTGTATTGATAATTTTGAAAAGCCGAGCATCAAATTGACTTGACTGTGAAGTGTTTGGATGTTGTAGTTGACTTTTTTTACATTACTATTATGTCGTCTAATTTTCTACTTGCAGTCAATAATTAATAATTCATTTAATAACAAAGCAAAAGTTCTAAAGAAATCGAACATAAAACAGAAAATTATTACATGTTGTCTGTAAAATCCCGAACGACATATAAAATCATTTATGTCGTTTGATGGTATTATTTTAATAGTAATTATTGATAAGTGAAATAAATAAATAAAACTATAAAATTGCGAATTAAGTATTTATTAAGATTTTGTATTGGTGCAAGCTTATAATGAGACTACAAAAATGGAAAAAAAAATGATTAAGAGAAGAAAAAACAAGAACACAAATGAAAGAAAATATAGTGGTTCCTAGTTTGTTGTATTTTTAGAATATAAATGTAAGGAGAATACAAATATAGAAAGATTATAAGTAGCTAGAGATGTAATAATAGAGCTATCCACATGTAACGTAAATAAATAGTATGAACAAACAAATTCTCTCTCCATTGTCAAGATTTTGAGAAAAGAAAAATCAAGATGAAAGATACATAGATTGATAAGATAGATAGATATGATAAATACTTGGGGGATGAATTAGAATACGTATTTGGTAAAGTTTATGAGATTGGCAAAGGAATAGGAATGAAGAAAGCAAGCGGAGCTTCACAATCACAACCAGGCAAACTGAACAATCATAGTGTATTACCGTACCAAACCCCAAGATTGAGAGATGATTACCTAATGGGTAAGAAACTTGGGCAAGGCCAATTTGGAACTACATATCTTTGTACACACAAGCCTACAGGTTCTCTTTACGCCTGCAAATCCATCCCAAAGCGTAAGCTTATTTGCAGAGAAGACTACGAGGACGTTTGGCGAGAAATTCAAATCATGCACCATTTATCTGAACATCCATTTGTGGTTCAGATCAAAGGGACGTATGAGGATTCTGTGTTTGTACATTTGGTGATGGAACTTTGTGCTGGTGGTGAGCTGTTTGATAGGATTGTAAAGAAAGGTCATTACAGTGAAAGAGAGGCCGCTAAGCTTATAAAGACAATTGTTGGGGTTGTTGAGGCTTGTCACTCTCTCGGGGTCATGCATAGGGATCTCAAGCCTGAGAATTTTTTGTTTGATACTTCTGCGGACGATGCCAAGCTCAAAGCCACCGATTTTGGTTTGTCCATCTTCTACAAGCCAGGTGCGTCTTTTATTTTATTTTATTGTTTTATCATTCATGTGAACTTTTAGTTCGATTTAACCAGATTTAAATCTTGTTCACTTTTTTTTATTACAAAATAAAAATATAAAAATAAGAGCAAAAAAAACAAAGGTCAAAACTCCCTCTAGCAACCGTTTCCTATCATATCAAATTGACGTGTGGTTAGAAGCGGGAAGAAGAAAAGAACACTATAAAGTCAAAAAAATTGGCTTCACGATACATATACCTACAAATTGTTATCGGAGGAACTTGATTAACTAGTTTATATCATTCCCAATGGTCCGAATCCTCTAAGGAATATTTGTGACTTTGTTGAGGGTGTTAACAGAATTTTGGAGTCTCTTTCAACGATTAAAAGAGGATAAGCATCACTAGGGTTTAAAGAGGTCCGAAGATGACTAAGCCAGTCTTTGAGGGCCGTTAATGTGACAAGACTACCCTCAAATAATTATTTGATTTTACAGCATATTGATATTAACGACAATCTAAAAAAATAATATATAACGACGAATTTTAATAAAGTGATCAGACTGATACATGAATGATTGATATATCAATACTGTCCAAAATATTATATACAAAACATGGCGACCAAACTTAAGTGACCCCAGCAGTTTTCCCATTATTCTTTTTCCCTTTCTCAAATTTTCTCAAATTGGAGTCTTTCTCGTTTTGGCCCTTCTTAAACCTTCAAGTACCTCGCATGAGAAGGAGGTGGTATAGTACCTAACTCAACGAAAATTTAAATATGACGGAAAATGAATTACTATATTTAAATTTTCACAAAAAATAAAACAGTTTTATAGTATAGTAATTATATTTCAAGGAGCTAAAATACAACATTATTTCCTTAATGGAAGAAAAAAAGTTGGGATATGGTTCTCTATTCTTTGAAGTTGAGATATGAATATATAATAAGCAAAAGTTCAGGTACTTTTTGATGAAATTTTCTGATGAAATTTTCTTATCACAAAGTTGTACCAAGGTTTCACAGTACAATAATTATCATAGCTCTCAAGTTACCAGAATGAGAATTATCTTTGTGCCATTGGTAAACATGTGTGCAAAGATAACTCATTGAATGCACTTAAAAAAAAGTTTAAATTCTGCTTTCTTACTCTAGGACAAGTGTTCCATGATGTAGTTGGGAGTCCCTATTATGTTGCACCAGAAGTATTGTCCAAGATCTATGGACCTGAAGTAGATGTATGGAGTGCTGGTGTCATACTTTACATCTTGTTAAGTGGAGTCCCTCCTTTTTGGGCAGGTAGTGGTTTCCTTGCTGAAAAACAATTATATACTACGTGACATTTAAGGTCATTGGTTTGAGTTTACACAGTTACCTTCTTCTAGCTCTTTTTATTATCGAAATAATTTCTTTCATATCTTCAGAAACTGAAGCAGGGATCTTCAAACAAATTCTACATGGTAAAGTAGATTTTGAATCTGAACCTTGGCCTAGTATATCAGAAAGTGCAAAAGATTTGATGCTAAAGATGCTTGAAAGAGATCCAAGAAAAAGAATCACTGCTCATGAAGTTCTTTGTGAGTACCATACATCAAGAGATATATGCATAATGGATTTCTTTTGTTGAACTCTACAATGGAAATTTATGCATATGGAAGCTAGCTCTGGTGAACTCTACAATGGATTTCTTTTGTTGTGTAGGTCACCCGTGGATTGTTGATGACAAAGTTGCCCCTGATAAACCTTTAGATTCTGCAGTTTTGTCTCGCCTCAAGCAATTCTCAGCAATGAATAAACTGAAAAAAATGGCTCTTCGGGTATGTTTCCGTATTGGCTCACTATTATGCTTCTTCCTTTGTCTCTGATATATATGCATTATTCTAGTAGTCAAATCGCAAGCTCATATAGTCACTCCATTTTTTGTCAGATTATTTATAAGATAAGTGAGGGAGAGATTCTAATGAGAACATATGTAAATATGAATACTAGAGCACTTTCTTAGGAGACTCTTTAACACAATTTTATGAACGGACAAGATATGTCAAGCTTAAACTTTTCATGATACATTAGAATTATGACTATATATTAGTTTTTTTTTTCTTTTCTTTTCTGAAGTCAGTAAGAACCCAGACTCCAGATAAGCTATAGGACAAGCCCTATACCTTACCTAAATAATCGAAGCCTAAGAAATAAGCTCTAAGACAACAGTAACATGCCAATTTTTTGTAGTTTGTTGTTTCTTTATCTTCTTCTGTTTTTTTCTCTCTTGGTTTTCTGGAAAGGAGCTAAAGTGGCAAGACTACCCTCGATAATTAACAGATAATCAAACATTTAACGGCTAAAATTAACGTAGTGACCAAATTGATATATAACGATACAACTTCAGTGACCAAATTGACATATACAAAACATCAATGACCATTTTGACAAATTTCCTTTTACTTATAGTGGAAAATATACAAATTAGGTAATAATCTTATTTTGGTAATCTGTCTATAGGTAATAGCCGAAAGACTTTCTGAGGAAGAAATTGGAGGTCTGAAGGAGCTGTTCAAGATGATTGATACAGATAATAGTGGGACAATAACATTTGAAGAGCTTAAAGTGGGGTTGAAAAGAGTGGGATCTGAGCTGATGGAGTCTGATATCAAGTCTCTCATGGAAGCAGTTAATAGATTAATATTAACTTATATTACTTTTTATATTTTTGTTCTTTTGTAGTATAATATCTTCGATCCTTTTTTCATGCACAATTTGCTAACCTGCTCAAATTTCCTTTTATCTTGACAGGCTGATATAGACAACAGTGGAACAATAGACTATGGTGAATTTTTAGCTGCTACATTACACTTAAACAAGATGGAGAGAGAGGAGAATCTAGTTGCAGCATTTTCATTTTTTGACAAAGATGGTAGTGGTTACATTACCATTGATGAGCTTCAGCACGCTTGCAAAGAGTTTGGTCTAGGTGATGTTCATCTAGATGAAATGATCAGAGAAATAGATCAAGATAACGTAAGTCGTTTACTCTTGTTGACAAGTTCTCTATATATTAGAACTTCTCTATTTGTCACCCATAATTATGATGAAACTTTATAGATTAAAAATAGAAGTACTTGAGATAATATCCAAAGCTAATTTGTAAGATGCGATATGATATTAGCACTATATCTGTAGCTTTAAATTAACTTTACTATTGAGGAAATGTATGAGATTAATATTTTGAAAAGAAACTATGCTAAATATCTTGGGGCTTTCTAATACATATTTTAAAATTATCAAACATCGGCATGATCGTAAATTTATTTTTGCAGGATGGGCGTATTGATTATGGGGAATTTGCTGCAATGATGAAGAAAGGTGGTGATGGAAATACTGGTAGAAGCAGAACTATGAGAAACAATTTCAACTTCAATTTGGCTGACGCTTTTGGAATAAAAGAATCTAATTAAAAGATGACGACTTTGTACATTTCACTTGTAGTGACCAAATAACTACATCTATTTGTTGTATGACTGTTGAGAACTGAATTTTTTTAATTGAAAAAAAATAAATTAGATACGGTATCATTCATTATTTGAGTAACAATTTTATAGAAATTTGCTAAAGGATGCATGTTTGAGTACTTTGCTGAGATGGCTTTTGTTCCCTAGGCAGGCAGGTTATGACCAGTTTTGGTAGTTAGTAAGTCCTGCTCTTATTTTCTAAGACCAATTTTTGGCCTCCACAACTTAAAACAACAACTTCTCTATTATAGAGAAGAAAATGTCTAGATATATGTAGGAGAGATTTAGAGTTTGTTGTTTTTCTATAGACATAGGAGGTCTTGTCTTCTCTCTCCTACCACGTTTTGCTTTTATCCCGTTGGTAATAAAAAACTGAAAACAAGAAACGAAAGGCATCCGGAAAAGCGTAGTAGATCCTTCGTGCTGTGCTATATCATTGTACAACCATTTTACAGAATTTGTCCCTAATACATGGGCATAAAGTAATGTTAAGTCCATTAACTGCTTTACATGTCTTTGCAAATATTATGTTAACTCCGTCATAAATACCAAAGAATAGGCAAACACACTCTTTTTGAATACGTCAAATTAAACTTGAATAACTCTGACAAATGACTATAGCTATGAGTAAAAACTTCCGGACAGGATCATGAAAAGGAAAGGATTGGAGTACTTACTATCAGAACTTTCATTCATATATTCGCTTTCTCTTCAAAAGTGTTGGCAATATAATCAGTGAACCAATCAGGAAAAGCACCAATAATGTTTTAAAGTCATAGAGATCCTTGACTGACTTGAGATCCCCAAGAGCAAGGCCAGCCTGAAAAATAATAAAAATTATGAGCTATCAGTCACTAACAAAAACGGCTCCTATGTACCGACATCTTAGAAATTCGAGGCTTAACATGTGCAGTCAAATAAATTGGATTTCAAGTTGAACACCAAAAATAATACAATGTGCAGTCGTGAAATCTGGAGAATGTTACTAAGTATAGGTTTAACATAACCAGAGTGGAACTTATCAAGGGCTTACCCATGCTCAAGCCTTACAATGATTCTTGATACTAATCAAAAGATAGAACTTGGTTCTATCTAGTTCCGATTTAGTTTTTCCGCAAAATTGACAGAGTCATCAAACACCACTCTTATTTCTACAAAATTAACACTATTTTCATACATATGTATATATAGATTCTAGTAAAGTGGGTAATTGGACTTATTGCTATGCAAATGATATTCAATGTTTACAGTTCGATACCTATGCTCTTAAGTAGCGTCATGAAGATATTTTCTGCAATATTTTACCTTTTTTCCTTTAGGAAATGCTTAAACAGAGAAAGAAAAAGAAACAAAAACAACAAAAGTTATGGTCCTACTTCCGGCACACAACATACTGATCGGAAACCACCAGTCCTCCTCAAATTGAAAACCTAGCAAACATTTCTGCTAATAATTACATTCACATGATTGAAACAATGAAAGTATAACTTATATTTGTACATTTATGCACTCAATGGAGACATCATAAGCATGTGCAAAAAGCGTGACGATTTCATCAAATTATATTATTCCATCATGTCTAGGAGTCCAGAACTTGCACAAAATCAACTACCTATTTCTCAACTTTATTGAGTTATTCTGCTGTCATTCTCTTATTCAAAACTCTAAACATTCAAATCTATCCTTATTCCCCCAAGTGAACAATACAGACCAAAGGGTATGATGTGAGTGGGAAAAGAGAACAAACCCAGAAGCTTTCTAGAACCGATGACACACAACAGGTGCGCGCTCAGGGCTCCGATCTGCCACAGCTGGCTACAACCTACCTTGGCTAGCTGTCAGCCTGAAATCAATATAATCAAGGACTAGTTCTTCGCTGCCCATGCTTGGGAAGCTGGTGCTAACCATGTTATACTTGCCAAAGATGAATCAGACACGTGGATGATTTGAGATGTCACTAACGGCGTTATCTATGTCTCGATCTCTTCTCATATTTCCCACAGCAACCACACCAGTACCAAAAAAGATCCCTGGGGAGTAAATCATCAGTGAAACCAACTGCCCACCAAGAGCAGTGATATATTGCCTTGAATACAAATTGAGAACTCAAGTGGATAGAGGAAGATTAAACCACAAATTTATTCGAGTTTTCTCAATGATGAAGTACTTGATCAGTTGACCGCCGATGATGTTACGCAACAGCAGAAAATTGAGTTCGGAGCCAGAGGTAATGGGAAGGGTTTGATGTCAATTGGGAAGAGTAGTTGACGTCAAGATGAATTCTGTTTTTGGGTTGTAATCGTCCGTTAAGTTATGAAATTAGTTAATATAAATAAAATCAAACCAAAAGGTAAAAGAGATGTGGCCTATTCATATTGGAACAAATTTGAAAATGGTAGCACCCACTGCACATACCAGGGCAGTGAAGAACCATCCTATCATCAATAGCCTGTATGAATATTCAGGAGTTCTGAAGCCTAGGAGAAACAGGGCGTGATAGGATGTAACTCCAGTATACACAGTGGAAACAAACCCAGAAGCTAGTCAACCAAAAAAATCTTGTCCTGATGGGTCGACGACCCTTCTACAATCATGTAGTGGAAAGAGAGAAGATGACCATAAGCTGGCCAACCATGATAATTTTGTCAATAAGGGATCAAGGACTCATCTAGAATCACATAGTTGAAACTTGAAAGCAAGAAGAAAAAATAGAAGCTGGCAAACCATGATAATTTGGTCCTATTGAGTCGAGGACAATGACTAGCCAACCAGTTTTTGATTATTGACTCAGAGTCCGATCTACAACAGCTGGCTACAGCCAACGTTGGCCAACTGTTGGCTGAGCACCAAATTCTGAATATGCTTTGTCTATATATGGGACACCAAGATTAACAAGGCATCATGTGAGGGCCTTCCAAGATACACATACGAGAAAGAACAAACAAATCCAGAGCTGTTCAAGAACCACTAGATAGCCAAATAGTAGTAACTAGTAGCAAAGTGACCTGAACTTTCCCAGCTGAATAGAGGAAAAAAAAAAGAGAAAGGATTATTCTTTGTGAATTAGGCCCACTCAGGAGCTACCTAAGCCTAGCTGTTGACTGAGCATCAATATTATTTATACTATGTTTTCATTCAAGTGCATGACTATGTAAACAAACTAAACTTAGAAATTCATTCATGATCAAATTACAGGGACTGTAACCACATTGAAAAAGCCTGGGCATAAATTTTTCTATATATATTTTGGTTAAGACTGAAAGTGCTATTACATATTGTCAAAAACTGGTTATAATATATTCAACTTAACACAGTGGTACCAGAACAATCAGACTATATAACACATTGTTCATTACACTCACAAAACTCAAGGGGTGTTATCCTGAAAACAAAGAAGATTAAAGTTGCAAGGAAAATGTAAGATCAAAAGGTGGAACAAATAAGGACGCTCCCACATTACATTTATAGCTTTTATGCCCTTAAATCCCCCTACTTTGACATTTTGCAAAGTAACTATCAATACATGAGCTGTGGAGTAGTGTACTCACAGTTCTGAATTATAGACGATCATAATCTAAACACACTAGGCATGCAGAATGGCTTATCACCATCAGTTATTTCCGAGTAGAATCTTATTTGTAGTCATAAAGATATTAAAGAAACCACTGCATTTACTAAACACACAATTCCCACATCATGAAAACGGCTTCAGTCAATCATGTAAAGGTTGAGATCAAATTAGTGAATTTTCAGTAAACTCAATGACCAGATATGTAATTCATGTATGTATATCGTGAGTACTCTCTGAGCTTTCGTCATTAGTAATTAATTTCCCTCAGCTAAGGTCATATGAATTGGAATTTCCAAAAGGCAGAAACAAGGAAAAAAAATTAATGATGACCAATATCATCCACAGCTAACGATCAAAAGAAGTGTTAGAGTTGAGCACAGACACTGAAAAACAAAAGATGAGATGTGAAGTTGAAGTAAGTGAAGTATAAGCATTGGAAGAGAGGAGTGTACTTACTCTGACAGTGATATAAGATGCCGGAAAAAGACCAACGAAAGTTGCCAGGAAGAAAATGTGAAAGGGTATGCCAACAATTGGAGATGCCAAGTTGATGAAGAGGTTGGGTAGTGTTGGAGTTATTCTGAGGAAAAGCATATAATTGAGCAGCTTTTCCCTGCGCTTTGCAATCTGGATATGTGCATAGAATTAAGTGTGGGAAAGTGTAGTAAGTAAAGAAATAGAAATAGAAATGAAAATACATGATACCTCTGCCTGAAAGAATCTGAGCTTTTCGGGCCACAACCAAGTAACTAAAGGCTTGCCAATTAACTTCGACAAAAAGAAGCAGGAACAAGCTCCAGCTGTGGCATTGAAGACGACTAGGAGAATGCCTCTTATAACACCAAAGAGAGCTCCGGCAAGCAATGACATGAATATTGTCCCAGGAATCATAAAAGTTTGCATGAAGATGTAAGTAGAAGAGTAGCCCAGAATGAATTGGGGAGGATAATCCTTTGCATAAGTGGCAAGATGGTCCCTAATATTAATATTATGTATGTATGTGTGTGATGTGATGTGATTGTGAGTACATAAATTCATTCATTGAATAAAACTGAAAAAGGAGTACTCTGAAATCGAAAATGGGTACGTACTTGAGGATGCGAAGATCAGTAATGGTGCGTGGAAGCTTTAGTTTGCCGTAGTCGGCAGGGGGCATTGTCAGGTAGACGCAGAAGAGGCCGGCGGAGAATATGAAGAAGACAGAGATAGCTGCAGCGACCTCCCAGCGCGTGAGGCCCAATCTCTCCGACTTGAGTTTTTTGCCGGTTGACCAACCCTCATCTTCTTCCTCTGCCTCCGCTTCCTGCTTAGCATTTTCCTCATCCCTCAGCCCCACCACACTTCTCGGAGCCGCCATGGATGGATCTTTACAAAGCCAGACGAGAGCCAGGCACATTAACATTCATTTGAAGATCTCGAGTTACATTACCATCTTCCAACTTCTCAAGCCCATCATCATAAAGGCCCAACAACAAACATAAACATATAAGAGGGGCAAAATGAAGAATAGATAATTATAGTTTTCTCCCATTCTCTCACTCAATAGATATATTTGCTCTGATACGGTATAGTACAATGACAATAACAATACGAGCCATTGGAAAGCAACGGTAAAAGGTTGCCCGCACCTAAAAGCGATGATTCACTTGTCCTCTTATCCATTGGGACCTCGTGGCGTACAACCAAAACGACTGTCGCTGGATAGCCGTCCTTTTTTCTCCTTTTACAGCCTCGTGGACAGACGAAAGAAGATAAGTTCCATAACAGAATAGTGAAGGCTCGCGAAATAGACAACAAACTCTTTTCAACCCTCTCTCTCGATGGTCGAGCTCTAAACCCTCTCCTTTTAGTAGAGTAAGTAAACTACCTAACATTTCTATTATATTAAAAAAGCTCCTAGGGCTTAACCACTTTAGTCGCTAGGGGATGAGATTCATTCACTTGCATTCCTACTATCACTACAAAAAGCTCTGGTCTTAAAGCCCCTACTACTGCTATGCAGCCTTTCTTTGGGTTCGTAGAGTCGGGTTTCCCGTTTACCCACAACGGAGGAACCGCCCCCATCAGGCAGGTGGCCATAGGTTATAACGCACTCTTCACACAACAAATCCACTTTGAAGTTGACTTATTCGCTCGGCCAATCGTCGGAATGTGTACGAGATACCATAAGGGCCTAATATCTCAATAACACCTTTGTCTAAAACTTCGAATGAGACTTCATATCCGAAACGTAGGAACGATCTAACTAGAAAGTCATGCAAAACTTGATCGAAGAACCTGCGTTTATTGAAGAAGCTATAGACTCGATTACAAAAAGTACTAGTTTGAAGGCTCATTGGAATTGATCCGCTACGGGATTTACATTATACGTAATAGAAGCACCTAAAGCACTAAACAAAATATGCATTAGTTTGGTAATGGTTGGAGTAGCAAACTCGGACTCGGCAAGAATCTAATTTTTTGGTAGTACGAAGGGGGAATCGGCCCAAAAATTGGATAAGGGTCAAGACGTAGTTAGGCAATGGCTGACTCAAGTGCCCCTTGAACCGTGGGAAATTGTCACTTATTACACAGCTCACTAACTCTGCATGGGGGGGGGTACCTATTATTCGTCGACGGTCCGGCCCACCTCTACTCAATTAACGGATGCTGCTTAATTACGAAGGAAATTCTTTCTTAATCTAGAGAGTTCCCTTTCGTTAAGCTCTTTGAGCCAGAAGTGGACATCATCATCATCTGCAGAAAAATCCAAAACTGATCTTGTTTCATCATTAGCTTAGCTAAAGTGGAATAGTATCACTATAACATGCTTTCTGACGAAACCCTCTTTATCAATATGAGAAACATGCTGAAAGGACCCAACCCCGATTTAGTTTCCTAAACCGGAATCGAACCCCTTCTGAAAACACGAACTTTCAAAAACCATAGAAATTTTGGCAGAGTTTCACTATATCGCAGAATTACCATTAACCTGCACCCGAAAACACACTTCATCTTATGCCACAAAAGCCAAACCGTGGGCACCAATCCCATCCGGATTTCCCAAAATCATAACATCATAATATAAAGTAATAAGCAAAACTGTAACTTTACAGAAATCCGGGTAAATCATATGAAGACATAAACATCAGAGTATTCAGAGCGACCTCTAGTATATATACATAAATATACAACAGTAGGCTAAACAAGAAACCTACTGGAAAAGAAAAGTAGCTCGAATACTAAGCCTCCGACTGCGACGTGCGACACTAGAATCCGAACTGTAAACTGGGTGCGGAAACAGAAAAGCCCAGGGGAAAGACAAATAAAATAGTTAGAGTGAGTGGACGAAAATAAACATATGCCTTTCACCATTTACATAACATAAAAATAATGCGAGTTCTTAAAATAAATGGAGGTGTCGGGCGAATCTCTCAAGCCCGACGGTGATAGACTAGGCAAATCTCTCAAGCCTAGTAGGCACATCAGGCGAATCTCTCAAGCCTGGAACTGGACTACCGGTGATCAGCTGAGTAGTCAATGCATCGATGCTAAGTAAATGCCATCACCAATAAAACATAAAACAATACCTCCAAAACAATAAATAATCTCAATACTGTACTGGAAATAAATACTGAAACCAAGAACTCGCTACGACAGTGTAAATAAATGTCTACTCACAGATAAGCACAGCACGCAGACGCGCTAATCCCGAAATTCGGCGGAAGATCCCTCGCCCAACGTACGATCTTGATCCCCTGAATAATCACAAAATATCACTGATCAAAATCACAATTCAATACTCTGAACCACACCTCGGAAAACAACCATTCCCGAAAATATATAATTCGGATAACAAAAAACTCGTCGAAAACCCCGAATATACTCCACAAAACCTTCAGCTTAAAATCCACCACTCAAATCAACTTAAAAACCTCAAGGCGACGATCGGGGCACGATTACGAGCAAAACGGCATAAAACTTGCAAAATCCAAAAAGTCAACGCGTCGCAGGAGATCCACCGTTGATAGCCGCCGCCGCCGTCGCCGGAGGAATTTCCCGGCGACCAAGACCCCAAAACCTTCCTCTCCTCAAGCCAAGCATTTTTCCTCAAAGGGTCACCACCGTCCAGCCACCACCGTGGGCGGAAATCAGCTCGAAAGCCACCAAAGTTCAAACTGGCTGAAAAATTTCTCCCGCGAAATCCTCCATCGTGAGGCCACCTCGGCCTCCCATCTTCAAGGGGTTTCATCATAAGCTCGAACCCAACCATTTCCACCTAAAATCCCCCTCGGAAAACTGTCGAAAAACCCTCCACCATTAAACCCGATTTCGGCCAACTTCACGTTCAAAATTAACCAACCAAACCGCCACCAAAACACACCATATATACATCAATCGAAAGCCCATAAGACAAGCTTTAAAATCATACCTTAAACTCCGACAACCGTGCCGTATTCGGGCGGCCACCTCGACGGCGAGTCACGGACTCACTGAGTCAACCATGGGTGGATTCGGTCAACTCGGCCCAGTTCGGTCAACTCGGTCAAACAGCCCATTTTCGAACTTTTGCGACAACTTTACGACTATTTATACGTCGCAAATCAACTCTATCCATAATTCGGATAACTCGAACTCAAACGGATAAACACGACTAACTCGGCGATAATTTTAAATATTCATTTTATATTCCTCGATTAGTTGAAAAATCCTCAGAAAGCTCCCACGAACTCGAAATCAAATTCTCTACATTTCCCACGAACAAACCCAAATCAAATTCGTGTCCGAAAATTAAGTTGTGAACGAAGTTGCATATCCGATTAATTACGATAAACCTCAATTACTCGTGAAACTCGCGGATTAAGCCGATTACCATACCAATTTCGATTTGGGTCGTCACAAATCTACCCCCCTTAGAAAAATTTCGACTTCGAAATTTACGTACCTGCTAAGTGAACAGATGAGTATACTGCTCCCACATATGCTGCTCGGTCTCTCAAGTGGCTTCCTCAACCGAATGATTCTGCCATAAGACATTCACAAGCGGAATGACTCTATGCCTCAACTCCTGCTCACGTCGATCGAGAATTTGTATTGGCTCCTCCACATATGTCAAATCTTCCCGGATAGGAAGCTAATGTGGTGGTAATACATGGGATGGATCTGGAATGTATTTTCGCAACATTGTGACATGGAAAACATCGTGTACTCAAGCCATCTTGGAAGGCAACTCTAATCTGTAAGCCACGACACCAACTCTTTATGTAATCTCATAAGGACCGATATACCGTGGCCGAAGCTTGCCACGGTTCCCAAAATGAACAACTCCTCGCCAAGGAGACAATTTCAGGAAGACCCAATCGCCCACCTCGAACTTAAGACTCTTTCTTCTCACATCTGCATAACTCTTTTGGCAATCTTTTGCAATCTTCAATCTGTCTCTAATAATCTGAATATCCTCTGAGGTGCTCTTTACCAAATCAGGACCAATAAGTCATCGCTCACCTACCTCATTCCAACACAATGGAGTACGGCACTGCCTCCCGTATAGAGCCTCGTACGGTGCCATATCAATACTGGCCTGATAACTGTTGTTGTAAGCAAACTCGATCAAATGCAGTTGTTGGTCCCAATTCCCTCTAAACTGCAATACACATGACCGCAGCATATCCTCGAGGGTCTGAATAGTCCTCTCGGACTGCCCATCAGTCTGAGGATGGAAAGCTGTACTAAAAAGCAATCTGGTCCCTAAGGCTTGCTGTAATGCCTGCCAAAACTCTGAAGTAAACTGACTATCTCGGTCAGAAACAATAGATACAGGCACACCATACAAATGAACGATCTCTGCCAAATACAGCTTTGCTAACCTGCCCACAAAAATCTTCCCTAGAAGTGCAAGGAAATGAGTGAATTTCGTCAATCGGTCCACAATGACCCAAATACCCGTGTTACTAGCAGAAGTACGTGTGACGACCCGAACCAGAATCAGTTGTGTATTCGGCACGATTCACGAGATTCAGTTTAGTCGCAGTTTTACGTTATATATGTGGTTTGCCGATTCTATTCGCGACTGTTTTCGGTCAAGAATTTGAGTTGAGTGTTTTCACGAAAGTTGTAGACTACGTGATTTCGAGCTCGAGGGCGGTTCCGGAAGATTTTTCCGATAATCGAGGAATATTTTGTGATTATTCGAAGTTTCAGTTTCTGACGAGTTTATCCGATTGTTTCGTGTTTATCCGAAACGTGATGGTTATCCATTTCGAATCGTCGATCGACCCGAGGCGCGAGTATAAATATCATAATAGTCGAGAATTAGTCGTAAAAAGCATTGACTGACGTTGACCAAACTTTGACTTTCCAAAAATGGAAATTTGACCGTTGACCCGAAGTGGAGGAAGTTTCCGTTTTGGTCTTGCCGTCCGACGACCCATTTTCTGGCCACCTCTAACCTCGGCAAGGGTAAGGTTTTCTTCCCCTCTTGATTTCGAGTGGATTGGTGATATACGCATTTTATGCCTGTTTCTTAACGCATTTCCCTTTTCGTTTAGCTATGTTATTATCTTAGTTTTTATGTTTTCCTTACTTAAATTGTTATTTTGAAGATATTTACGGTGGAGATTAATAACGACGCAATTCGGAGGAATTTCGGCGATTTTGCGATTTTTGCGATTTCGGACCACGAAAAATGGGCCGGCCCAAAAAGCAAATTATGGGCCGATTTCTCAACTCTTGTTTCGGCCCATTATCAAGCCCAAACCCAATCAATTCGGCAAGGATGCAAGTTGGTGAAGTTGAAAAGTCCAAGTTATCAAGCTAATGATCACAAAAGATGACTTGCCATGGTGACTCTTATTTTGGGTTCACAAATGGTGACTAAGCTTGGTGACTCTTGCCTTTGATCATCACAATGGTGACTAAGGGTGTGACTAAGCATGGTGACTCTTGCTTAGGGTTCATGAATGATGATCACACTTGGTGACTAAGGGGATGACTTGCTAGGTGACTAAGGCTTGCATTTAATGAACCAAGCAAGGTGGAAGAAAGAGGCAAGGCATATGCTTGCCTATAAATACCAAGGGAGTTCGGCCTTACTTCATCATCTCTCATTTTACAAACAAAAACTCTACACAAATACTCCTCCACCATAAACACTTCAAGGATTCTCAAGCAAAGCCGAAGCACATCCTCCTCCATTCCAAGCCGAAGCAAGGTTCTCCATCCAAGCCGAAGCAATCCTCCTCCATCCAACACAATACGCTAAGTCCCTTGTGAAGGAAAGCCATCTCCACCGTAGATCATCAAGCATTCAAGACAAAAAGTGTAACCATGATCTTCACTTTCATTTCTTTTGCTTTGTATTTGAACCCTTGGATGTATTGGAATACTTTTATGTATCAAATGAAGAACAAGTTTAGATTTGTGTTTTATGTTCTTAAACCGATTTATAAATTGCATGTGTTTATGATTTCTAGCCTTTTATGCATGTTTGATACAATCTTAAAGCTTCGAAAGCATGTGTTAGATAATACGCTAAGTCCCTCTCTTTCGCATGTTTCGATGATCGTATGCTGTTTAGGATGTTTATACGCTAAGTTGCATTCCTACTCAATTATTAAGCATGTGTATTTAGTTAGAAGTTATGAATTTCGTAACTTACAAAAAGGTTTGATGCATGAAAAGGGTAAGGTTAATAAGATGAGATGATCACTTGTAATTAGTAGTGTAACTTCTTATTTTTAGTAAGCATAATTAGACTTTGAAGTTTCTTGATTGTTAACACTTGTCTATGAGTGAAACATGTTAGATGCTTAAGAGTTTTAGTTGTGTTTGCATGTTTTTGCACTTTACTTTCGTAGATTAAACAACCAACTTCCAATCCCCCCGAACATTTACATTTCTGCCTATTAAACGAAACCATGCATGCGCCCTTAATTCCCCGGATAAAGAACGATCCCTACTCGCCAATGCTATAATGATAAAAGAAGGGTTTAAATTGCAATGCGCGTAATCTGTGTTTTTAGGGTCTACTTTGTGTTAACGTTAAATGCATGTTTTGCGCGTATCAATTTTTGGCGCCGTTGCCGGGGAATTATAAAGTTTTTGTATGATTTCGTTGTACATATGTGATTAAAAGCATGTCTATAATTTTCGCAACACATTCTTGTTTATACTTAAAGAAATTTACATACATGTTTACAATGCATACTTTTACTTATACAAATTTAGTTATACTTAGTTTTTACACTTGCATAATTTATTTTCATATTAAAGGATAGTCTTAGATTTAAATTGAGTACTAGCATTTAGTTATTAAGTAAATCTCTTTGGAACAGGTGGTGCCTCATTTGTTTGTCTATCTCCTTAACCCTTCGTGAAGTGTGGATTTCATCACCACACGCCATAATCTAAGTGAAGTTATGGGCACGAGGTTGTGGGCGGAGTCTACAAACATTTGAGAGTGTATACTATCTTGTGATTTCGAGTGATAGTTGGTTTTGATGTCTAGAAGGGTTATGAATGGTGACTGGTTTGGACTAAGAAAACAGAAACACCATTGGAGTATATACTCTTACGAGTAAGCCTCGGGGTGTTTCTAAGAACAACATTGGAGTATATACCGTAACTGGTTAGCCTCGGGTTGTTCCCAGAAATTAGTTCTTACCTCTTGCGTTACATCTATCCCAACTGGTCATTTCCAACAATTACGAGAAAATACGATAGTTAGTATACTCTTTTGTGCGGGCCGCAGGACGAAGAGATTTACTCGTAACTAAATCATGTATTCCCTTTAAATCTTAGGCGCAATCAAAACGTAGACGTACTTAAATTGATTTACATTGATTACGAGTATTGGTTATTAAGTTTCGTTCTTTGGAATAGGTGGTGCCTCTTTTTCTGGTTTATCTCTTAACCCCCCTCGTGAAGTGTGGATTTCATCACCACACGCCATAACCTAAGTGAAGTTATGGGCATGAGGTTGTGGGCGGAGTTTACTAAGGACTTGAGATTGTATACTATCTCATAAGTTTGGCTGATTGTTGGATATGGAGAGTGGGTTTATGATTGGTGCCGGGTTTCGGATCTAAGCAATAGAACACCATTGGAGTATATACCGTAACTGGTTAGCCTCGGGGTGTCTCTAGGAACAACATTGGAGTATATACTCTTACGAGTAAGCCTCGGGTTGTTCTAAATATTAGTCCTTACCTCTCGCGTTATCTCTATTCCTACTTGCCATTTCTAAATGTAACTAAGCTGAAATAGCGAGAGTCGGTATACATTTTCGCGCGGGCCGCACGTCCAAGAATTTAACTTAATGATCAATTCGCGTACTCTCTGTAAATCATAAGTACATATAAATACAGACAATACATGAACTAAATAAATACGACATAATCCTTTAAATAGATGGTATATCGGATTAAGCATGCTTAGACCTCCTGGAATCAGACTTCATCTTCGGATGAACGAGACCCATTGCACAGTCGAGAGCCTCTGCACCACGTACCATCGGGGCCAAAGGAAATAAATAAAACTTAGTCAAACTTTTGTGTTTGTTTGTGCATTAAAAATTGTAAAGGACTAACAAACGTTATTTAGCTTGCATAACCTCTCTTAAGCTTTATGATGCTCGGATTTCACTACCGAGTACCCTAACCTAAGTGAAGTTAGGGGCATAAGACCGAAGACGAGGTCATTCTTTGCATTCATATTTTTTTTAAGCACGTAACTCGTGTGTTTTCTGCAGGTTCTAACGTTTTCTCTTATACATTCACTCCATCTTTCACGTAGGATTGTTGTTTGATGCATTTTATTGAGAAAATGTGTGGTTCATAAATTCAATGTGAATCATTGTTTGCTTGCATTTGAACCATGTATATATATGTTCTAACTAAATTCTTAGCTTTTACATTGTATAGTGTTAATTTGCGGAAAACATGTGTTTTTAAGTTCATTACATTCATGTGCATAGCCCCTAAAATTGATTAAATCATTTGCATTACATATTAAATTACATTTACTATCTTAACTATTATAAATTTTGTGTGTTTTAGTAGTTTTTAAGTATTTGTGAGTGTTTATAGTTTGCTTTGATAGTTTTACTATTTTATGCGTTATCGCTTTGTTTTCTAAATATGCCTTACGATTTTGGTTAGTATTCCTATATTCATCTCATATTCTTTGTTGATACTAACACTTGGTCTTTGGTGGATGCTCAGGCTAATGAATGTTCGATCGGAATCCTGGACCATCTAGAACAAAGTTTGAGGAAATCGCAGAGAGAATAACGAGACTTAAAGCTCAAACAGACATCCTGGATTTTCCCATCATCGAAGAAGTTTCCGAGTCTTCACATTCATCAACCGACCATAATTCAGCCTCATCAACCAACCATACTTCAGAACCAGAAGCACAAGAAATCAACATGGCCAATGCAGGACAATCTCTTCGTCAGCGCACCTGCTCAACCGAATGGAGCAGCGGGCCTTCGAGCATTGCTTTTCCACTACCGGAGGAAAACATGAAGGATATCGAGCTCAAGAGTGGCTTCCTCCACCGACTACCCATTTTTCACGGACTTTCCAATGAAGATCCGAACAAGCATCTCAAACAATTCCAATTTGTTTGTAACAGCATGAAGCCATCCGATGCTGATACGGAGCTCTTCAAGCTGAAGGCATTCCCATTCACCCTAGTCGACAGGGCCGAGTCTTGGCTTATGGAACTACCGCCGAACCATATTACCTCATGGAAGCAACTTGCGGATATGTTCCTAGCAAAGTACTTCCTGGCCTCAAAGATCACCGTCTTGAGAAAGCAAATCACTGGCATCACACAGAAACCGGACGAGACCTTCGGCCAATATTACAACCGATTCAAAGTTTTGTGTGCCACTTGCCCATCGCATGGATTTTCCGAGACCAATCTCATGAATTACTTTTACGATGGTCTCAAGCCGATTGATAGGGAATTGCTAGATGCAGCAGCTACCGGTGCATTCATGGACTTAACCGAAATCGAAGCCATAACTCTTCTTGAGAATCGGGCTAATAATGATGCACAATATGGAATGTCCAACAGACGAGCAGTCGGTGAAGCGAGTTCTAAATCCGACGCGGACGAAAAATACGACAAACTAGCTCATATGCTAGAGAAGGTTTTAGAACTCGAGACGACAAGAGCCAAGACAACTCAACGGCCTGTTTGTGGCATATGTCAAGTACAAGGTCACCATAATGACCAATGCCCTCAAGTGCCGGAGCAAGCTAGCGAGCCGGAGCAAGTTAACGCCATCGGCGGATATCAGGGAGGACAACGGTATAACAATTACAACAACTATGTCAACCGTGATCATCCGGGTTTTAGATGGAGCAGCAACGAGGGAACTTTGAACCCTCCAGCACCTCAACAAAGTTACCAACGCCCTCCATTTCAACCAAGGCCGCCGATGCAGCATGGTTCGTCATCTCAATCCTTCACCAACCCGGATTACGACAAGATGTTGTCGCAACTTTCGGCCTCCACTCAAGTTCTCCTCGAAGGACAATCGAAGACAAAGGAGACACTTGACTCACATGGCCGCGACATCACTGAAGTAAAGAAGCAGCTTGGCCAACTTGTTGATTTCATGGGCCAAATCAAAGAAACCGGTCGGCTTCCACCTCAACCCACTCCTAATCAAAGAAACGTGAATGCTATTGTCACAAGGAGTGGGAATATACTTGAAGAACCAAAGACCAAGCGATCTCATCTCGATGAAGTCACCATCGAGGACATCACCAACGAAGACGAGGATGAGATCGATCCGGCAGCTCAAGAAGCCGAGAAGAAGAAGGTGACGCCTAATGTCACCAAGGCACAATCCCCTCCACAACCCACCCCAATCAAAGGTAAAAGCCCTATTCCTTCAAATACGGTTATTACTAATTCTCCGTTTGCTGTTGCACCTTTCCCTAGCAGATTATCAAAATCAAAGAAGAAAGATGCTCAATATGAAGATATTTTGGACATCTTTCGAAAGGTGCAAGTGAATTTGCCCTTGATCGAGTGCATAAAACAGGTGCCGATATACGCGAAGTTTCTCAAAGAATTATGCACACAGAGGAGGCAAACTCGAGAGAAGGAGGTTGTGAAGGTGAACGCAACCGTTTCGGCGGTTTTGCAGCGTCGGCTACCCCCAAAACTGAAGGACCCAGGGAGTTTTGCAGTTCCCTGCGTAATCGGTGACAACCACTTCGAAGACGTGATGCTTGATCTCGGAGCCTCCATCAACGTCATGCCTTACTATCTTTACGAATCGATGGAGCTTGGAGATCTCAAGCAAGATGGTGTTGTCATCCAATTAGCCGATCGCACACACAAGTATCCGAGGGGATACGTAGAAGACGTTCTTGTGCAGGTCAACAACCTGATTTTTCCAGCGGATTTTTATATCGTTGACATGGAGGAGAGTCCTTTGAACACCACGCCACTGCTGCTTGGGCGACCTTTCATGCGGACTGCAAGAACGAAGATCGATGTGTTTCAAGGCACTTTCTCCGTGGAGATTGATGGAGAAAGAATCGAGTTCAACATCCTGGACGGGATGAAATTTCCAATGTCGAGCGTGGCTGCCATTTCGACATATGATCCCGTGGATACCTTAGCACAAGGCCACCTCGACACCATCAATGAGGATGAACTCGACATGGCCATTCAACTCGGGCATGACGCCCTTCTCAAGGCCTTACAAGAGCTTGAACCTCGAATTCAAGATATGGCCATGGCCCTAAATGCCGCACCACGAAAAGTAAGTTTTTCTCCTCCTTTACCAATTACTTTTGGTACTAATAAAATTGTTCCTTCTATCGTAGAAGCTCCAGTTTTAGAACTCAAGCTACTACCGGACCATCTAAAGTATGCGTACTTGGGCGAGAATGAAACTTTACCGGTCATTATTTCGTCCGCGCTAGAAGAGGAGCAGGAGGAGAAGCTCGTGAGTGTGCTCAAGAGGTACAAAACCGCAATAGGCTGGAAGCTTGCGGACATCAAGGGAATAAATCCAGCAACCTGTGTGCATAGGATTTTCCTTAAAGAAGGCACCAAGCCTACGCGGGAAGCGCAACGTCGGCTCCACCCTCCGATGATGGAGGTGGTAAAAAAGGAGGTAATTAAACTCATGGACTGTGGAGTTATTTACCCTATTTCTGATAGCCGTTGGGTTTCCCCTGTGCAGGTAGTACCCAAGAAATCGGGAATCACCGTCGTCGAGAATCTGGAAAATGAACTTGTGCCACAAAGGACGATCACTGGACACCGAGTGTGCATTGATTACCGGAGGCTCAACGCCGCAACCCGCAAGGATCATTTTCCATTACCATTCATCGACCAAATGCTGGAAAGATTAGCCGGCCATGCATTTTATTGTTTTCTCGACGGATACTCCGGCTACAACCAAATTAGCATTGCGGAGGAAGATCAAGAAAAGACAACGTTCACATGCCCTTTCGGAACGTTTGCATACCGCCGAATGCCATTTGGATTGTGTAATGCACCAGGTACATTTCAACGTTGCATGCTCTCAATTTTCTCTGAATACATTGAAAAAATTATTGAAGTATTCATGGACGACTTTAGTGTATTTGGGAGTGATTTCGATGCATGCTTAAACAATTTAGAAACTATTTTAAAAATATGTGTTGAAACGAACTTGGTGCTTAATTGGGAGAAGTGCCATTTCATGGTTACGCAAGGGATCGTGTTAGGTCATATTATTTCTGAAAAAGGGTTAGAAGTTGATAAATCTAAAGTAGATCTTGTGCGTCACTTACCCTCTCCAACTTCGGTTAGAGAGATTCGTTCTTTTATTGGACACGCAGGATTTTATCGTAGGTTTATCAAAGACTTTTCCCATATCTCGCGACCATTGTGTAAATTGCTGCAAAAGGAGACCCCGTTCGTATTTGATGAAGAATGCAACGCTGCCTTCAACAAGTTGAAGGAGCTTCTCACGAGCGCTCCTATTTTAAGCAGCCCTGATTGGTCTCTGCCATTTGAACTCATGTGCGACGCCTCGGATTATGCCGTAGGAGCCGTCTTGGGTCAGCGGAAGGACAAGAAGCCTTGCGTAATCTATTACGCCTCTCGGACGCTTGATGAAGCGCAAAGAAATTATACTACCACCAAGAAGGAGTTTCTTGCTGTGGTTTTTGCTTTAGATAAATTTCGATCTTATTTACTTCAAACTAAAGTAACTGTGTTTACCGATCATGCAGCTTTGAAGTACTTAATGCAAAAAAAGGACGCAAAACCACGACTTATCAGATGGATACTTCTACTCCAAGAATTCAACATCGAAATCAAGGATAAGAAGGGAGTAGAAAACGTCGTCGCTGACTACCTATCACGTTTGATAGGTGACCATGAGCCTGTCGAGATTGAGGAAACTTTTCCGGATGAAAAACTCTTCGGAATTGAGGTAACTATTTCGGAAACTCCATGGTATGCAGATATCGTAAATTACTTAGTTACCGGTGAGTTTCCGTCTACCATGCATAAATTTCAACGTGACAAACTAAAGCATAATGCTAGAACCTTTATCTGGGATGAGCCTTATTTATGGAAACAATGCTCCAATTTAGTAATTAGGAGATGTATCCCGGATAGTGAATTTAAACCTATTCTAGACTTTTGTCACAATGAAGCATGTGGGGGACATTTTGGTTCAAGGAGGACAGCCCTTAAGATTTTAGATTGCGGTTTCTTTTGGCCTAGTTTATTTCGCGATGCTCATGCATATTGTGCTGCATGTGATAAGTGCCAGAGATTCGGTAATTTAGGGCCTAGAGATGAAATGCCACAACACTACATATTTAATGTCGAAATTTTTGATGTGTGGGGTATTGATTTTATGGGACCATTTCCTCCTTCCAATGGTTTTACTTATATCTTACTCGCAGTAGATTATGTTTCTAAATGGGTGGAGGCAAAGGCCACCCGTACTAATGATTCGCGAGTTGTTGCAGATTTCCTACGAACTAACATTTTCAGTAGATTTGGAATGCCACACGTTCTAATTAGCGATGGAGGAAGTCACTTTTGCAACCGCACGGTGGAAGCACTGATGAGGAAGTATGGCGTAAAACACAAGGTTTCCACACCATACCACCCTCAAACAAATGGAATGGCTGAAGTTTCCAACCGTGAGATCAAGAAGATTTTGGAGCGAACCGTCCGCCCAAACCGGAAAGATTGGAGTCAATGCTTAGACGATGCATTGTGGGCTTACAGGACTGCCTACAAGACCCCCATTGGTATGTCACCTTTCCGATTAATTTATGGGAAGGCGTGCCATCTTCCGGTTGAATTAGAGCACAAGGCATGGTGGGCCGTGAAGAAATTCAACATCGATCGAGATGCAGCAGGTTTGCATCGGAAGCTACAACTTTGTGAACTAGAAGAAATCAGAAATGATGCTTTCGACAATGCGTGGATTTACAAAGAGAAGACGAAAAAGATCCATGATCAGATGATTCGCGGGAAGAGTTTTGAAGTTGGGCAGAAAGATTTTTCCGATAATCGAGGAATATTTTGTGATTATTCGAAGTTTCAGTTTCTGACGAGTTTATCCGATTGTTTCGTGTTTATCCGAAACGTGATGGTTATCCATTTCGAATCGTCGATCGACCCGAGGCGCGAGTATAAATATCATAATAGTCGAGAATTAGTCGTAAAAAGCATTGACTGACGTTGACCAAACTTTGACTTTCCAAAAATGGAAATTTGACCGTTGACCCGAAGTGGAGGAAGTTTCCGTTTTGGTCTTGCCGTCCGACGACCCATTTTCTGGCCACCTCTAACCTCGGCAAGGGTAAGGTTTTCTTCCCCTCTTGATTTCGAGTGGATTGGTGATATACGCATTTTATGCCCGTTTCTTAACGCATTTCCCTTTTCGTTTAGCTATGTTATTATCTTAGTTTTTATGTTTTCCTTACTTAAATTGTTATTTTGAAGATATTTACGGTGGAGATTAATAACGACGCAATTCGGAGGAATTTCGGCGATTTTGCGATTTTTGCGATTTCGGACCACGAAAAATGGGCCGGCCCAAAAAGCAAATTATGGGCCGATTTCTCAACTCTTGTTTCGGCCCATTATCAAGCCCAAACCCAATCAATTCGGCAAGGATGCAAGTTGGTGAAGTTGAAAAGTCCAAGTTATCAAGCTAATGATCACAAAAGATGACTTGCCATGGTGACTCTTATTTTGGGTTCACAAATGGTGACTAAGCTTGGTGACTCTTGCCTTTGATCATCACAATGGTGACTAAGGGTGTGACTAAGCATGGTGACTCTTGCTTAGGGTTCATGAATGATGATCACACTTGGTGACTAAGGGGATGACTTGCTAGGTGACTAAGGCTTGCATTTAATGAACCAAGCAAGGTGGAAGAAAGAGGCAAGGCATATGCTTGCCTATAAATACCAAGGGAGTTCGGCCTTACTTCATCATCTCTCATTTTACAAACAAAAACTCTACACAAATACTCCTCCACCATAAACACTTCAAGGATTCTCAAGCAAAGCCGAAGCACATCCTCCTCCATTCCAAGCCGAAGCAAGGTTCTCCATCCAAGCCGAAGCAATCCTCCTCCATCCAACACAATACGCTAAGTCCCTTGTGAAGGAAAGCCATCTCCACCGTAGATCATCAAGCATTCAAGACAAAAAGTGTAACCATGATCTTCACTTTCATTTCTTTTGCTTTGTATTTGAACCCTTGGATGTATTGGAATACTTTTATGTATCAAATGAAGAACAAGTTTAGATTTGTGTTTTATGTTCTTAAACCGATTTATAAATTGCATGTGTTTATGATTTCTAGCCTTTTATGCATGTTTGATACAATCTTAAAGCTTCGAAAGCATGTGTTAGATAATACGCTAAGTCCCTCTCTTTCGCATGTTTCGATGATCGTATGCTGTTTAGGATGTTTATACGCTAAGTTGCATTCCTACTCAATTATTAAGCATGTGTATTTAGTTAGAAGTTATGAATTTCGTAACTTACAAAAAGGCTTGATGCATGAAAAGGGTAAGGTTAATAAGATGAGATGATCACTTGTAATTAGTAGTGTAACTTCTTATTTTTAGTAAGCATAATTAGACTTTGAAGTTTCTTGATTGTTAACACTTGTCTATGAGTGAAACATGTTAGATGCTTAAGAGTTTTAGTTGTGTTTGCATGTTTTTGCACTTTACTTTCGTAGATTAAACAACCAACTTCCAATCCCCCCGAACATTTACATTTCTGCCTATTAAACGAAACCATGCATGCGCCCTTAATTCCCCGGATAAAGAACGATCCCTACTCGCCAATGCTATAATGATAAAAGAAGGGTTTAAATTGCAATGCGCGTAATCTGTGTTTTTAGGGTCTACTTTGTGTTAACGTTAAATGCATGTTTTGCGCGTATCAATTGGTGTTTGGTTTGATGAAAATTGGTGGAGTTTTTATGGGTTTCGAATCGAGCCGAGTTCTTTGATTTCGCCGGTGATGGTTGGGTGGTTTCGGCGAGCCACGGTGGTGGTGGTTAGGGGGGTTTGCCTCCCCTTGGCCTAGGGATACTACTGGTATGGTTTAATTGAGGATTGGTGGACATTTGGTTGGAACCCGATTGGGTTGCAGGTGAGTTTTCCGATCGGGTTTATGGAGCTAAAATTGGAACGGTTCCCTTGTGATTCGTGACTTGTGGTAGTTATAGAAGAGGATGGGCTTGAGGAGAACTCCATTTCTGGAGCTTCCTCGCCGGAGGAAATCGCGGTTGACGGCGCGCCGGACCGTGATCGTATTGTACAGGGTTGATTTCCGTGATTCAGTACAGGGTTGTGGATTATGATTTTGATCAGTTGTATTTTATGAATATATTCAGGGGATCGAGATCGTGATCGTGCTTCAGGCGAGGGATCTTCCGCCGGACCACGAGTTTAGCGCGAGTGCGCGTTACGCGAGTCTGTGAGTGGACAATTTATTTTCACGGATTGATTGCGAGTCCTTTATATACGTTTTACGAATTTGAGCATGCTGCATGATTATGATTTTACGAGCATGAGATTTTATACGAGATTATGTTTATTATGAGCATGTGTTATACGATTATGCTTATACCAGTATATATATTACGTATATGCTCTTATATGTTGTTATGTGTCCACGTGTGGCCCCGTGAGATTTTTATGCATGCTCTGTACACGTGAGGAGTTAGAGTCTCCCTCGTGTTTATGTACGTGAGGAGTTAGAGTCTCCCTCGTGTACCCTTTGATTATTTATTCATTCGACTCGCATATGTTTTTATAACATATATTACTTGGTGAAAGAAATTTATTTTCGTCCACTCACTCTAACAGTTTTCATGTCTTTCCCCTGGGCTTTTCGGTTTCCGTGCCCAGTTTGCAGTTCAGGTTTTGGTGTTTCACGTCGCGGTTGGGAGGCTAGTGATCTGAGCTACCTGTGTTTTCCAGTAGGTTCTTGTTTCGCCTACTGATGTATATGTTGTATATATTTACACTAGAGGTCGCTCTGATACATTCTGATACATGTTTATACGGATTTTCACGGATATACTATATATAGTACAGTATGTTTATTGTTTATTGTTTATAATATGATGTTGAGAAATCCGGATGGGATTGGTGCCTACGGTTTGGTTTTTGTGGCATAGGACGAAGTGTTATTTTCAGGGTGCAGGTTTATGCAATTCTACTTTAGTAACGAAACTCTGCTGAAATTTCGAAAAGTTTTTGTTGGTTCGTATTTTCAGAAGGGGGTTCGATTCCGATTTAGGTAACTGAATCGGGGTTGGGTCCTTTCAGTACGCGATAACTGATACATGAAATCCATAGTAATGTGCTCCCACTTCCAAACTGGAATCTTCAACGGTTGTAGCTTCCCCGCAGGTTTCTGTCTTTCTGCCTTCACTTGCTGACAAATGAGGCATCTGGTCACATATGCTGCGATCTCCCTCTTCATATTTCGCCACCAGTAATAGGCTCGAAGTGTACGAAACATATTCGTACCGTCTGGATGCATCGCGTAAGCAGAACAATGAGCTTCGTCTAAAATCTCTTTCTTCAAACCCTCGTCTCTGGGTACACATAATCTGCCTCTGAATAACAATGTACCATCATCACTCAACTGGAACTCTGTTGGCACACCATTCCGAATCATAGTCTTCTTGTCCAACAGATAGGAATCCGCATCCTGAGCTTCCTGAACCTGATCAACTAATACCGATCGAACCTGGAAGCTAGCCAACAAGGCTCCATCATCATCCCACTCTAACTCAGCTCCCGTAGCCCGTAACTTTGCTAACATGGAAACTCTAGCCACACACACATGAAACAATAAGGCTCAAGATTTCCGACTGAGTGCATCAACAATGACATTAGCCTTCCCTGGATGATACTCAAAAGTGCAATCATAGTCATTGATCAACTCCATCAATCTGCATTGTCTCATATTCAAATCTGGTTGTGTACGCAAATAAGTGAGACTCTTGTGATCTGTGTATATCTTGCATTGAGCTTCATACAAGTAGTGTCTCCAACTCTTCAAGGCTAAAACAATAGCAGCTAACTCCAAATCATACGTAGGATAATTGACTTCATGAGGTTTCAACTGCCTGGAACCGTACGCCACTACTCTGCCATGCTGCATCAAAACACAACCAAGTCCCAATTTTGATGCGTCGCTGTAAACCACAATCTCTCCACTGTCGTCAGGTAGGGTCAGAACTGGTGCAGTAGTCAACTTCTCCTTCAAGAGCAAGTAACTCTCCTCACATGCATCGGACCACTCGAAGTTGACACCTTTCTTCGTCATTCTGGTAAGTGGAGCGGCAATCCGTGAAAAATCTTGCACAAAGCGCCGATAGTAACCTGCCAAACCCAAGAAACTCCTAATCTCTAGTACGATGGTAGGTCTACTCCAATTCAACACGGCTTCAATCTTGTCAGGATCCACGCTGACTCCCTCAGCGGATATCACGTGACCCAAAAAATTCACGCTATTCAACCAAAACTCACATTTGCTGAACTTCGCAAATAACTGATTATCTCGCAAAGTCCGCAAAATAGCTCACAAATATTTCTTGTGCTGTCCCACGCTCTTGGAGTAAATTAGTATCTCGTCGATGAACACGATCACAAACTTATCTTGGAATCGCCTAAACACTCTGTTCATCAAATCCATAAAAGCTGCAGGGGCATTAGTTAACCCAAACAGCATAACCAAGAACTCATAATGCCCGTACCGTGATCTAAAAGCTGTCCTGGCCACATCGAACTCTCTAATCCTCAACTGATGGTATCCAGAACTGAGATCAATCTTCAAAAAGACTGAAGCTCCCTTGAGCTGATCAAACAAATCATCAATCCGTGGCAACGGATACTTGTTCTTCATGGTGACCTGATTCAGCTTCCGGTAATCAATACACAACCGCATGGAACCATCCTTCTTCCGTACAAATAGTACAGGAGAACCCCACGGTGATACACTGGGTTGTATGAAACCTTTCTCCAGCAACTCTTGAAGTTGAATTTGTAGTTCATTCAACTCCACTGGCGCCATACGATACGGTGCTTGTGATATGGGTCCAGTGCTTGGTAAAAGCTCAATGGTAAAATCGATTTCTCGAACTGGAGGAACACCTGGTAACTCCTCCAGAAACACATCTGGAAATTCAGAGATAACTTCGATGTCACCAATGTTTGGTACAACAGCCTTTCTATCCACAATATGAGCTAAGTATGCAATACAACCTTTCTTCATCATCCGCTTGGCCTTTATCGCTGAAATTACACATGGCAATGAAGTATTCTTCTCACCGCGAAACTGTATCTTTGGGAAACCTGGGCGGCGAAACACAGCCTCCTTCTTGTGACAGTCAAACATAGCCCAATGTGTTTCCAAGAAGTCCATACCCAAAATCACATCAAAATCAACAATATCCAGCAATAAAAAATCCGCAGCTAACCCATAACCTCCAACAAAGATTTCACAATCCCTGTACACCCAGCCAATACTCACAACCTCACTGGACGGATACAACATTCTCCATAACCCTGGAAGTGGAGATGCAGGCATAGTATCTAAAGATGACAATCTATATGATATGAATGAATACGTAGCACTTGGATCTAACAAAGTAAGTACTAGATAGCCAAAAACATGCAACGTGCCAATAACAACCTCCGGTGAAGCTCTGCCCTCATGCAATGACATGGCATGAACCCTGGCCTGTCCGGCTCGAAGTAATACCTCGATCTCCTCCTGAACTCTGAGCTGCCTATCCACCAACACCAGCAGACGGGAAACATTCCCTCGCAAAGTGACCCTCCTGGCCACAACGATAACAAATGATAGGGCCTCGCTGACAAGGACCAAAGTGATGCCTATTGCAGAGATTGCACAATGGATACTCCCTCGGTACAGTAAAAGTGCCACCGGTACGTCGAGGATAGCTGGATCCGCTAGAACTCCCACTGGACTGTGGTCTCTGTGGCTGATCCCTCCTCCATCTCTGTCTCTGTCTAGCCGTACTAACTGGTGATCTAAATGGTCCACTGCCAGATGTTGATGTCGATCTGGAAGTACCTGAACTCAGTCTCTTGGAAGGTCCCTGACTCGGTCCACCTTCTTCAAATCGTCGAGACTGGAATCTCATCTGCCTCTCCTTCTCTATGTCCTCGCCTCGAAGTGCAGCACTCACAAACTCATCAAAGTCATTTCGAGGCATCGTAGTCAGTGTTCCCTTGATGTTCAGGTTCAGGCCCAACTCAAATCTCCGGCACTTGGCTTCCTCTGAGTGATCTACGCATTTTATGCTTGATTCTTAACGTCTTTATCTTTACATTTAGCTTTGTTTAGAACTTAGTATCTTTGTATCTTACTTACTTTATGATTTATAGGAAAAAATAAAGAGGAATGAATAAAGGAGGCAGAAATGAGCTCAAAACGCAATAAGGAGGACGTTTCTAATTTTGGAGAAGAAATGGTCTTCACATGGTTACTAAAATGTGTTTCCCAAATGGTGTCAAGAAATAGCAACCCAAATGACAAATGAAAATGATGTCAAATGGTGCAAATGAAGATGAAGCATTTCTCCCGCTCGGGCCTGGAAAGAAGAAAAGTGGCAGATCAGGAAAGAAGAGATAGCCAAATCATATGTATCAATTATATCTCATTTATGCCTGATATGAAGCACGGAATATATTGCAAGAATAAAGCAAGATTGGCCAAGATATTCCTTGGAGAGAAAGAAGAACAAAATCAAGAAGGTTAATATCTCTCATGCAATAAGAAAAGAATATCCAAGCTGCAGACCTGTAACTTCAAGGGATCACCGAATATGCAAATCAACTCCGAATTTAATGATTAGATATGTTATTTAATAGCCCTAGAAGTCTTCTTTCCAACGAATCAAGAATTATAATTTTTTGATGTCTACAACTTCAGGAAAACACGTTTAAAGACAGACTGTCAGATTTGTCCGGGTACACAAGGAAAGTCTTGTTTTGGTAGGAAAAACCCTAATCTTCTTCTATAAAAGCAAGGGCTCAGCTCATTCATCATCATCACCCATCTTAGAAGCCAAATCCCTATCCATAAACACTTTGTCTCCTCTAAATTCAAGAATTCATCAAGAAGCCGAAATCCTCCACAGTCCAACAAACACTATCCTCCATTAGAGTACCTTAGGCAATCTGAGGGTTTCTCTCCATTCGCTAGAAGGCCATCTACACAATTTGTGATTACAATCACGACACAAAAAGTGTAACATGTCACCTTCTATTTTCTTTTTGTATGAACAATTGATTTTTAAGGAAGAGTTTAAAGAAGAGTTTTTGGTTATGTAATTCAAGCATGTTTTTATGATTTATTTCGAATCTGAGTTCTTTGCTATGCATGTATTTTCTATTCTTAATGCTTAACTTAAATTCGAGCAATCTTGGTTTAGGTTATGATGTGTCTAGAATTCGAGGTTCAAAAACACTGTTATTTGAGAGATGCATGAAAAACGTAGTAAAGGCTTAGAGTTTAAATAGGTTGCATATAATATGTTTAGGTTATAAAGAGATAAGGTGAGAGATGAGATGATCACTTGTAAATATGTAAAGTCTTAGATTTTATTTTCAGTTTAGAAAGCATGTTTAGGATTCTATGTTCTTGCTTGTTTAGCTTGTCTATGAGTTTAAGCATGATAGAATTTAGGTTTTCTCTATGTGTTTTCTACCATGTTTTGTCTTTATATTTCGTAGATTAATAACCAAACTTTCAAACCCCACATACCTTTTATTTTCTGTTCATAAACGTTGTCATGCATTAGTACCCTCAATCCCCGGTTAAGAACGATCTCTACTTATTAATGCTACATCTACAAAGAAGGGTTTTAAATTGCATACATGAGAGATATGTGTTGAGTGTCTACTTTGTGTTAATATTTGATACATGCTTTTACGCGTTATCAATTTTTGGCGCCGTTGCCGGGGATTGTAAAGAATTGTGTGATTTCATTTGTGTAAATATGTTTTTATTTTCTGTTTTCAGAACTGTTTGGTTTTGTATTTTGTTTGTGCTTGTAAAATTTTATTGCATTCGGACTAGCCAATAATTTTGTAAATATTCGATAAGAAGCTGTGTTCAACTTTGCGCGATTCTGAAAATTTGCATGTGTTCTTTGTGAATATGTGAAAGTGTGTAAATAGAAAGCATGTGTATATTCGAAATTTACATACTTGTTTATAATTCAATACTTGTTTTTACTTAAAATTTAATTTACTTTTACTTTGATTTAAATTTAGTACATAAGTTTGGTTGATTAAGTCGCACTCTTTGGAATATATGGCGCCTCTTTTTCTTGTTTATCTCCTTAACCCCTCATGATGTGTGGATTTCATCACCGCACACTATAACCTAAGTGAAGTTAGGGACATGAGGTTGATGGCAGAGTTTACAAAAGACTTGAGGGTGTGTAAATTTTTGAAAGATTGGCTGAATGTCGGACATGGTGTCTAGAAACGGGTTATGACTGGTGACAGGTTCTGGATCTAAGAAAGACTAATACCAATAGAATATATACCATTGGCCCGGTTAGCCTCGGGGTGTTTTGTCGAAATTAGTCCTACCTCTTGCTTTATCTCTATCCCTAACTGACTATGTTTTTCGATTGAACCAAGGCTGATTCATTGCAAGTTTATACTTTATCATGCGGGTCGCACGTCCATTGAACGATCTAAAGATCAAGCTAGTGTACTCTCTTTAAATCAAAAGATGCAACTCAAAATACAAAATACTTGTGCATAATACTTAGAAATTTTCGTGTGTTTGTACATTAGTAAATGTATTAAACTTGTAAAGGATTAATCACATTGCATTTTAGCTTGCATAACCTTCTTGTGGCTTTGTGATTCTCGGATTTCATCACCGAGTACCCTAACCTAAGTGAAGTTAGGGGCATGAGGCCAAAAGAAAGGTCACGTTGCATTCATAATTTAGCACATAACTTGTGTGTTTTCTGCAGGTTTCTAACGTTTTCTCTTATACATTCACTCCATACTTCACTTAGGTTCTTGTTTGATTCATTTGGATGACGATTTAAGTGTGTTATGCATGAATTTGATGTGATTATTGTGTGCTTGCATTTTAACATGTATATATATGTGTTTCTAACGTTTATTCTAAGTCTTGCATTGTATATATGCCTAATTTTGCAGAAAACGTGTATATTGTGTCTTAACTTGTTTTTAGTTCATTTTAAACACTTTGCATACATTTTAGGATTTTTAGAGCCTTGAATTCATGTTTAAATTACTTAGAAAGGTCTAAATATCATAACTTAGTGTTTTTAAATCTTTTGAGTCATGTTGGTGTGTTTGTGGCTTGTTTTCTTTTGTTTAGTTTGTTTTGGTGTGTTTTAGTGTGTTTTAGTTGTTTTCTTTTAAATTCCAACGTTTTCTGTTAGTATATTCTATTCCTTGTGTATTCTTTTATACTAACACTTGATCTTTGGTGGATGATCAGTATCTATGAATGTCCAGTTCTCATTCGACTCCTAATATTGATATCCAAGCACTTACACATCGTCTAACTCGTTTAAGGTCTCAAGTGGATCCTAGGGAGCAAGACATGGATCAACCTCTCATTGAGGAAGGCTTCGACTCTCCACATTCATCCCATTACTCCACCGAGCAGTTTTCAAAAGAGGAACAAGAAGAAATGGCCAATAACAACAATATCCTGCCCAACAATGAGAGGTGATCTCTTCGCCAACGTACTTGCTCAACTAAGTGGAATAGTGGTCCTTCATGCATACGATTCCCAAATCCTCAAGAGGATAAGAAGGACATTGTGCTTAAGAGTGGCTTCCTTCACCGTTTGTCGACCTTTCAAGGAATGTCCCATGAAGATCCAAACATGCATTTAAAGCAATTTCAGTTTGTATGTTCGAGTATGAAGCCCTCGGATGCGGATGAAGAACTCTTGAAACTCAAGGCATTTCCCTTCACCTTGAAGGAAAGAGATCAAACTTGGCTTATGGAACTCCCACCGAATCACATCACCTCTTGGAAGCAATTAGCGGATGCTTTCTTAAGCAAGTATTTTCCGGCCTCAAAGATTACTGTTTTGAGGAAGAAGATCACGGGAATCTCACAAGCAGCCGATGAGTCCTTTGGCCAATACTACGATCATTTCAAGGTTTTATGTGCCAGTTGCCCTTCCCATGGTTTTTCGGAGACCAACCTCATGAACTACTTCTATGATGGTCTCAAACTAATTGATAAATAGCTTCTTGATGCCGCTGCAACTGGAGCATTCATGGACTTAGATGAAGTGGAAGCTCGTACACTTTTGGAGAACCGAGCAAATAATGATGCTCAATATGGGATGGCTCCAAGAAAATCAGTGCATGAAGTGAGTTCAAAGCAAGGGACGGATGAGAAATATGATAAGTTAGCTTCCATAATTGAAAAAGTGCTAAAACTCAAAACTAAGAGAGCCAAGGCAAGCCTAGGACCTGTTTGTGGCGTTTGCCATATGCAAGGGCACCATAATGATCAATGCCCTATAATGACGAAGCAAAGTAATGAGGCGGAGTAAGTGAATGCTATTGGCGGATATCAAGGAGGCCAACGTTACAACAACTATAACAACAACAATTTTGGCAACCGAGATCATCCAGGTTTCAAGTGGAGTAACAATGAGGGATGTTTAAACCCTCCGGCACCTCAACTAGGCTATCAACGTGCTCTATTTCAAGCAAGGCAGCCAATGCCTGAAGCTCCAATTCCAACGATGCAACAATCTCCTTCTGTCCAACAATTTACAAATCCAGACTATGACAAGATGTTCACTCAATTGTCCGCTTCAACATAAGTTCTCTTGGAGGGACAAGCAAAGCAAAAGGAGACGTTGGAAACACATGGCCGAGACATCAACGAGATCAAAAGGAAAATGGGCCAACTCGTGGACTTCATGGGCCACTTTAGAGATTCCAGCCACTTTCCACCTCAACCACAACCACCAAACCGGAATGTAAGTGCAATAGTTACTAGGAGTGGGAGAACGTTGGCATCTCCTTTGCCAAAGACAAGCAAGACACCTCCTCACGCCATTTTTGAGAAGGGGGACTTAGAAGAAGATCCGGCAACTCAAGAGGCCGAGAAGAAGAAGAATGTGGCATCCAACGCCATAAAGGCGCAAGTCAGCACGTAATCTGCCCCAAACAAAGGTATTAACTCTATCCCTTCAAGTTTGGTTAATAATAATGCTTCGTTTGCTCGTGCACCATTCCCACATAGGTTGACGAAATCTAAGAAGGATAATCAATATGAAGACATTTTGGACATCTTTCGGAAGGTGCAAGTAAATCTGCTCTTGATCGAGTGCATCAAGCAAGTATCTATCTATGGAAAGTTTCTAAAAGAGCTATGCACCCAAAGGAGGCAAACGAGAGCGAAGGAGGTTGTGAAGGTGAATGCAACCGTTTCAGCGGTGTTGCAACGTCGACTACCCCCTAAATTGAAGGATACGGGGAGCTTTTCCCTTCCTTGTGTGATTGGTGACAAGAAATTCGAAGATTTCATGCTAGACCTTGGTGCATCTGTCAACGTTATGCCTTATTACTTGTATGCATCGATGAAGCTTGGCGAGCTTAAGCAAGACAATGTCATCATCCAACTAGCCGACCGTTCTCATAAATACCCTAGGAAGTACGTTGAAGATGTTCTTGTGCAAGTTAACAACCTTATATTCCCAGCTGACTTTTACATTGTTGACATGGAGGAGAGTCCATTGAACACCACGTCATTGCTACTACGGCGTCCCTTCATGAGAACCGCAAGAACAAAGATCGATGTGTTTGAAGGAACATTTTCCATGGAGATCGATGGAGAGAAGATTGAATTTAACATATTAAATGCCATGAAGGTTCCTATAGCAAGTGTTAATGCTTGTATTTCGGTGGATATGGTTGAAGACATGGCGCAATGCCACTTAGACACCATCGGAGATGATGAGCTCGACATTGCCATTAATGAAGGAGCGGGGCTGACTCGACTAGGGGATGAAGCCCTTTTTGATGCACTAATCGACATATTGGAGCCAAGGATCTGTGAGATGGCTATGACACTCAACGAGGCTCCACGGATTGCCAATAGGTCACCTCCTATTCCGTTAGCCTATGGAGAAAACAAGTTAGTTCCATCCGTGATCAAGGCACCGGAGTTATAACTCAAAGTGTTACTGGCTCATTTGAAGTATGCTTACTTGGGAGAGAATGACACTTTACCGGTTATCATTTCATCATCATTGGAGGAAGAACAAGAGGGCAAGCTCATCCGTGTACTCCAAAGACATAAAACTACCATTGGATGGACTCTTGCCGACATCAAAGGCATCAATCCAGCCACGTACATGTGTGCATCGAATTCTACTCGAAGAGGGGGCTAAACCTTCAAGAGAAGCTCAAAGGAGACTCCATCCGCCTATGATGGAAGTCGTGAAGAAGGAAGTGATCAAGCTCTTGGATTGTGGTGTCATATACCCGATTTCGGACAGCCGATGGGTCTCACCCATGCAAGTTATTCCTAAGAAGTCCGGGTGGTGAAGAATGCAGAGAATGAATTAGTGCCACAAAGAACTGTAACAGGCCATAGAGTTTATATCGACTATAGGAAGCTCAATGCCACCACTCGCAAGGACCACTTCCCCTTGCCATTCATCGATCAAATGCTTGAGAGGTTGGCGGGTCATGCTTATTATTGCTTCCTTGACGGTTATTCTGGTTACAACCAAATCAGCATCGCCGAAGAAGATCAAGAGAAGACAACGTTCACATGCCCCTTTGGAATGTTTGCATATCGACGCATGCCATTTGGACTTTGCAACGCACCAGGTATATTTCAACGTTGCATGCTTTCAATTTTTTTTGATTACATAGAGAAAATCATATAAATTTTTATGGATGACTTTAGTGTATTTGGGACAGATTTTGATGCATGTTTAGAAAACTTAGAATTAATATTAAAAAGATGCGTTGAAACAAACCTAGTGCTTAATTGGGAAAAATGCCATTTTATGGTAACTCAAGGGATAGTCTTAGGTCACATAGTTTCGAAAAGAGGAATAGAAGTTGATAAAACTAAAGTAGATCTTGTGCGGTACTTACCTTCTCCGACTTCGGTTAGAGAGATACGTTCTTTTCTTGGCCACACAGGTTTTTACAGGAGATTTATCAAGGACTTTTCCCACATATCTCGTCCCTTGTGCAAGCTTCTACAAAAAGAAACTCCCTTTGTGTTTGATGATGAATGTCGAGCTGCCTTTGACAAATTAAACGAGCTTCTCACGAGTGCTGCTATCCTTTGTGCACCAAATTGGTCTCAACCATTTGAACTTATGTGTGATGCTTCCGACTACGCCGTTGGAGCTGTTTTAGGGCAAAGGAAAGACAAGAAGCCCTACGCCATCTACTATGCTTCTCGAACACTTGATGATGCTCAAGCCAATTATACAACAACTGAGAAGGAGATGCTTGCTGTGGTGTTTGCACTTGATAAGTTTCGATTATACTTGTTGCAAAGCAAGGTGATTGTCTACACGGATCATGCTGCATTGAAGTATCTCATGGCGAAGAAGGATGCCAAGCCACGACTGATTCGTTGGATACTTCTACTCCAAGAATTCGACATAGAAGTGAAAGACAAGAAGGGAGTAGAAAATGTGGTGGTTGACCACTTGTCTAGAATTGTACATGACAAAGAGGCAGTGCCAATAGAAGAAACATTTCCAGATGAACAACTCTTCGGCATTCAGGTAAGTGCCTCCAAAACTCCATGGTATGCAGATATAGTTAATTATTTAGTCACCAATGAGTTTCCATCCTCCATGCATAGTTCTCAACGTCGAAAACTTAAGAGTAATGCTTGGACTTTTATTTGGGATGACCTTTACTTGTGGAACAATGTTCGGACTTAGTAATTAGGAGGTGTGTCCCCGATAGTGAATTTCAGTCCATTCTTGAATTTTGTCATAATGGTGCATGTGGAGGTCATTTTGGTTCTAGGAAAACAGCCTTGAAAGTATTAGATTGTGGATTATTTTGGCCTAACATTTTTCGCGACTCTCATGAATTTTGTACTTAGTGTGATAGGTGCCAAAGATCCGGCAACATTGGACCATGAGATCAAATGCCACAAAGTTATATGCTTAATGTTGAAATCTTTGATGTTTGGGGCATAGATTTTATGGGACCATTTCGCATGTCTAATGGTTACACTTACATTTTACTCGTTGTTGATTATGTTTCGAAATGGGTGGAAGCAAAATCCACCCATACTAATGATTTGCGAGTTGTTGCAGATTTCCTTAAGGCTAATATTTTCACAAGGTTTGGAATGCCACGCGTTCTATTCAGCGGTGGAGGGAGTCATTTTTGCAACAAGACGGTGGAAGCATTATTGAGAAAGTATGGTGTCACGCACAAAGTATCTACACCATACCATCCTCAAACAAATGGAATGGATGAAGTGTCCAATCGTGAGATAAATTTTTTTTTTAGAGAGAACCGTTAAGTCGAACCGGAAAGATTGGAGCCAATGCTTAGATGATGCATTATGGGCGTACTGAACTGCCTACAAAACTCTCATTGGAATGTCCCCTTATAGCTTAGTTTTTGGGAAAGCATGTCATCTTCCGGTTGAGCTAGAACACAAGGCATGGTGGGCTGTCAAGAAATTTAACATGGATCGAGATAAGGCTGGTCTACATCGAAAGCTACAACTGTGTGAACTTGAGGAGATAAGGAATGATGCTTTCAATAATGCATGGATCTACAAGGAGAAACCAAAGGTATTCCATGACAAGATGATCCGACGAAAGAAGTTTGCAATCGGCCAGCAAGTCCTTTTATTCAACTCTCGACTTAGACTTTTTCTGGGCAAGCTCCGCTCTAGATGGATTGGACATTTCATTGTCATCGAGACTTTCCCTCATGGAGCTGTCAAAATCAAGAGTCCTTCAACCGGCAATGAGTTCAAAGTGAATGGACATCGTTTGAAGCCATACTATGTGGATTTCAAGGAGGAGGATATTGAAGAGGAGAAGTTTGATGAGCCATCCACTTCAAACACATGAAGAGCTCTTACGTCTAGGCTGTAAGACGTTAAAAAATAAGCACTTGTTGGGAGGCAACCCAATGGAAGAGTCTACAACTCAGATTTGCATTCTCTTCCCTTACTCTTTTTATTTCATTGCATTTTTAATTTCTTAGTTAAATTTTCGTAAATCCTAGCATTCTTGCTGAATTCTATGCTATAATTTAGTACATCGAGGATAATGTAGAGTTTAAGTGTGTGTGAGTGGGGGGCGGGGGGGTTACACCTTTATTTGAGTCATAAAATCATAAAAACCAGGCGAACAATGGAACTTTCTTGCGGATGATGCCCTAAAAAAAATTCTTTAGTGTTTTCTTGTTTTTAATTAGTGTAGTAGATGAACACTTATCTTTTAGTAAGAAATCCTTGTGATTTGGTGTCCAGAAGGGGACGGTTTCTAAGACAGGTTTTGGAAGTGAGAAAAGACAAGCTCGAAAATCACTCCTACCTCTCTTGGTCTCTCTCGCCAACTGGCCATTTTACTAAGGTTGCCCAAAGAAGATGAGGACTAAATCTATGCTTGTTTGAGTGTCTTGAGTCTTTTTTTTTAACTTAGTATTTTAAAGAGTCTTTAGGATGCCCTTAGTTAGTCTATGATGAAAATGGACCGAAAAGAATACATGTGGCGTTGAATAATCACTTAAACAATTTCTAGTACTAATTGAGATATTTTGATTGTCATAACATGTAGTGGATGTGGTTTGCATAAACATGGTATAGATTTCGCATGTTAGAATAAGCTTTTAGATCATATAAACCTTAAGGTGAGTTTTTGAGCCTACATTACTTCTTTTACGAGTGAATTTCGTGCATTATGTCTCAAAAACAATACATGCCTCATCTAATTGCTTGCATAGATTTCAATGAACTAGAGATTACTAGAACTTACTCATGTAGATTTGCAAAGCTTTTAAGTTGATATATGCTCTGATTTTGGAGATGATTAAAGGCATTTAGGTTTTCCACCACTTAACCAAAAAAGCCTTTTGTCCCATATGTGCGCACGAGTTGCGACACCCTTAGATTACCCCTTTGTACCTACGTTAAGATTTTTTATTTCATTTACCATATTTATATCTAAACACTTAGCCTAGCGTAGAATTTCCTACCCTTGTCACTACAACATTTCTTCCCATTGCCGGCGACTTTTATGTCGCCGGCAATGTTTTTGGACATTACCGGCGATTTTTGCCGGAAAAATCGCCGGTAATGTCTTTTTTTTTTTTTTTTTTTAACATTACCGGCGACATAAATGTAAGTCGCCGGTAATTTCTTGCCGGAAAAGACATTGCCGGCGACATACATTTTTGTCGCCGGTAATGTAAAAAAAAAAAAAAAAGACATTACCGGCGACATAAATTAAGTCGCCGGCAATGTCATTACCATCGAGACATTGCCGGCGACATACATTTATGTCGCCGGCAATGTCTAAAAAAAAAAAAAAAAAGACATTACCGGCGACTTAAGTCGCCGGCAATGTTAAAAAATCGTTGGTAATGTTAAAAAACATTGCCGGCGACTTAAAAGTCGCCGGCAATGAGTCATTATGTGGTAGTGTGTTCAAAGACTCGGTGAAGAGATTTCGAAGCTAGCACACAAAGAAATGGCGAAAAGATGTTGAAAGAATGCAAAGGAAGGGAAGACTTGTCCAAAAGTTTGAAAAAAAAGTGTGATTGCTGCAAATACAAAAGAAAAAAAATAAGAGAGAAAAAATTCGAGAGCACAAGAAAAAAAGAAAAAAAAAGTGTAAATGCTCTCCGGCAAATGTTCTAAGTGTAAAAGTTTGGACAAGTGAAGTTTAGAATGAAGTTTGGCCCAAAAAGATGAAAGTTGGCCTTGTTTTTGAAGTTTTGATACATGAGAAAGGATGAGCTCAAATGGATGAAGTGTTGACTAAGTCTTTTGAACATTTTTTTTATCACCACATACCTAAATTTCGAATGCCTCAGCCTCAGCCCCATTACAACCTTTCTAAAGACCTTTTTGATTCTTAAGATGAGTAGCCTTCATTTGAGTAAATTGCATGAGTAAGCATATGGTTTATGTTCATTTGTGCAAAGTAATTCATTATATTCATGAGGTTTTCGATTCAATTCATATACACTTTGAGTGAACCCTTTTCATGAGTGAAAATATGATGAGTGCATCCATGTGAGATTGATTTGAACTTGTTCGAAACATGCATAGCTTAACTTCACCATTGTTTGCTTCCAAGTCTTACTTGATCATGGCATGATCATATCTCTCTTAACTCTCGAAATTATTGAGCTTTAAACTCTTAATTCTTGTGATTCCATCGCCATACACTTCAAGAAATTTCTGAGACATTTTAGCTAAGGGCTTAGTAGTGTTTTTAGTATAAAAGTTTTTAGAGTCTTTCAAATTTTCCAACATATGGCTTAGCTCCAACGTTGAAGTTTTGTGTGTTTTCTTATTTGTAGTCTGGTTTTTATTTAGTTTTTGTTAGGGACTAGCAAAGTTTAAGTGTGGGGGAATTTGATCTACGCATTTTATGCTTGATTCTTAACGTCTTTCTCCTTACATTTAGCTTTGTTTTGACGTTAGTATTCTTTTTTCTTACTTATTTTATTGTTTTTACGTTTTGAATAAAGAAGATCAATAAAGGAGGTGGAAATGAGCTAAAAATGCAGCAAATGGAGGTTTCCTAATTCGACTATGGAAAATGGTATTTTCCTACTTTGACTAGGATTCCTACTCGAATTACGGAAGTAAGAAGGTTCCAGATCCCGGAAGTGTCGCTGAGCTGAAAAGTTAAGTTTCCTAATTCAATTAGGAATGACGTGGTAGAATGTTCCGGAATGTGCAAAAATGATTCTGAAATGGTGTGCAAAAATGGTTTCCCAAATGAAGAATGAAGACATTTCTCCTACTCGGACCAGGAAAGAACAAAATATGGCGGATCAAGAGATGATGTGGCCAAAAATATCAAGAATATCAAGTATATCTTAATTTTGCCTTATTTGAAGATCAAAATATCTCAAATATTTGGTATTTTCGTCTAGAATATTCCTTGAAGAGCAAGAAGAGAAAAATCAAGAAAGAAGATATTTGGCATTGAATAAGGAAAGAATATCCAAGATACAGGTGTGTAACTTCAAGATATCACCGAATCCGCAAATCTACTCCGAATATGGTGATTATATACCTTTTTGGAAAGCTCTTGAAGTCTTCTTTCTAACCAGACCAAGAATATAATTTTCTGAGACACACAACCATAGGAAAACGCGTTTGAAGTTATACTGACAGATTTACCCGGGATACACTAGGAAAAATCTAGTTTGGAGAGGAAGATTCCCATTCTTCACATATAAATAGAGGAGCTAGGCCTCATTCTCATTCATCACTCATTCAAGAAGCCAAATCCCTGTCCATAAACACTTTGTCTCCTCCAAACTCAAGAATTCATCAAAGAGCCGAAATCCTCCACACTCCAACAAACACTATCCTCTATTAGAGTACCTTAGGCAATCCGAGGGTTTCTCTCTATCCACTAGAAGGCCATCTACATGATTTGCGACTACAATCACGACACAAAAAGTGTAGCATGTCACCTTCTATTTTCTTTTTGTATGAACAATTGATTTTTAAGGAAGAGTTTAAAGAAGAGTTTTTGGTTATGTAATTCTAGCATGTTTTTGTGATTTATTTCGAATCTGAGTTCTTTGCTATGCATGTATTTTCTATTCTTAATGCTTAACTTAAATTCGAGCAATCTTGATTTAGGTTATGATATGTCTAGAATTCGAGCAATCTTGGTTCAAAAACACTGTTATTTGAGATATGCATGAAAAACGTAGTAAAGGCTTAGAGTTTAAATAGGTTGCATATAATATGTTTAGGTTATAATGAGATAAGGTGAGAGATGAGATGATCACTTGTAAATATATTAGTTAGTGTTTATTTTCGGTCTAGTAAGCATGTTTAGAATTTTATGTTCTATAATTGTTTCTACTTGTCTATGAGTGAAGCATGTTAGAATTTAGGGTTCTAAATCTGTTTGGTGGCTTTTATTTGTTTAATTTCTTAGATTATAAAAACCAACTTATAAAACCCCCCTAAACCATAGCGTAATCATGCATGCACCCTCAATCCCCGGTTAAGAACGATACCCTATTTACCAATGCTACATCTACAACAAAGGGTTTTAATTGTTGTGTCTTTTCTGATTTCTAAGTGTTTAATTTAGTAGTTAGTTTTGGGCATATCATCAATAGGTCGAACAAAGAACCTACACAAACTGAAGTGTGACTTGAAATCTACGCCTTCACTGTCAACGTGCAACCCTGGAACCCAAATTGCAAACTAGGCAAAAGAAACAGAAAAGCTCAGGGAAAGGCAAATGAAATCGTTAGAGTGAATGGACGAAAATAATAATATGCCTTTCACTAATATAAACATGAAATCATGATGCGAGTCTAAAATCATCAATCACAAGTAAGGTGGTTGTCATAACCTTCCTGGATACCGTATAAAATGTGGAGGTCGTAACTTGAGTACATTTTCCTCAAAGTTACAATCATGCTCAACCAGGTAAGGGGTTTTTCATAACCTTCCTAGGAGCCATATAATCACGGGTCAGGCGTTTGTCATAACCTTCCCAGAGCATCTCGGGGATCAGTCGAGAAGCAATGCATCGATGCATCCATATATCCATAATCCATGTAAAACAAATCATATATGTGCCTCCAAGTAAAAATATATAATCATAAATACATAATCATAATTGCATACTCGTAAAATGCATAACATAAAATGCATAATCAAGACTCGCAAATCGACAGTGAAAATCAAAGTGTCCACTCACAGTACGAAGCTAAATCTAAGGTCTGGCAGAAGATCCCTCGCCAAACACTCGATCACGATCACTTGAACAACATGGATACGATCAATACATATAGAATCACAACATACGGAACTAATACGTCAAGAACACCGTGTTCTCGAAAGACTGGGCATTTAAAACCAAAAAACCCAGGAAAAAGACACTTAAAATAATAAAAACTGTTAGAGTGAGTGGACAAAAATAATCCAAGATATATAATATAAAATCTACAACATACCTTTCCGTAAATAGAATTTCTAAATCTGGTAGCGAGTCTAAAATACTTAAAATACAGTATAAAGGATACGTCGAGGGGGAACTCCTGGCCCTTCTCGAGTATCGTGCTTAAGTAGAGGCAGTGGCTGGGGTTCTCTAACCTCAAGCCACTAAAGTCGTCCGGTGATTCCTGACACAAAGACAACATGAATGCCAGGGGGTAAGTGCTGCTACTTCCCTGGAGCCACTCGGGGATTAGCCAAGTAACAAATGCATCGATGCACAACTAACTGAAACAAGCCTCCAAAAATATATACTGGATACTGAAAGCAATAAACTGGAACTAAAAACTAAACTGAATATAATAATAAATAGACTCGCTAATCAACTGAAAAAATAAAGTGTCCACTCACAGTACTATGCAGTGATTTTCCACTAACCGAAGCCTGTCAGTCGGCGTTCTATATGTATGATACTGGCTACTAACTCGTCATCCTGAAACAACGATCATTATTTAATAATTACTCGTCAAAAATCATATCGAAAAGCTAAGCTCGTAACTCATGAGCGATACAGTCGAGAAAATTGCATTCTCGACAAACGTGCTTCCAAAATAATATCGAACTCCCAAAATAAGTTACGATTTCCAATTCCCAATTTTTAAATCCTCTATTTAGTTCGTATCCAATATTCTTAATCGTTTAGTGACTCGTGGTCGAAACGATAAATTAATCCGCAAATTAATAAAATTATAAATACGTTTATTTAATTTCCGATTAACCACTCGAATTATCCTATTGCATCCAATTCAATACAATAACTTCATTATTAGAATCGGTGTGCCATTACGAGTAAAATGACATAAAAATTACGTCGAAACCAAGCTCGCCGGAGCTCCGCCGTGGACCACCGCCAGCGGCGGCGGCGACATCCCCAATTTCTGGCGAACCGAACACCATTCCACTCAAGATCACCCAACAAACAACTTCAATAACTACACCAAAGTCTAATTCCAACTCTAACTAGTCCAATTACATGTAAAACCAAAATCTCATCAAAAATTTCAATTCAACGATTCTCCACACACAAGTGAAATTGAAGTGCCATACTTACATAGTTAGCTTCGTGGTGATGAGGGCTTCAAAGCCCAGTGCTTCACCACGGTCAATTTGGCCGAAAAATGGACGACCCGAAACCTCCAAAGTTCTCCAACTTATGGCCGAAAAATCCTCCCTTTTCCGACGTCCTTGCCATCGATGATGGCCGGAAACACATCAAGGACGTTGAGATGAGCCGGAAGCTCTATACCCCGAGGCCGGAGGTGGCCGGACAGCGACCCACCGCCGGTGAGCCGAGCACCTTGCCGTCGCTCTCCTCCTCCCCGAGTTGACTCGGTCAACAGCCCAGTCAAAATCTCACTTACCATTTTGGGAAATCTCCTATTTATATTTTCCATTTTTGGTAAGTTCGGTAGTTATTTTACGACAAACTTTGGTCGATCGTAACTTACGCGTCGTAACTGCGTTTTCAACGATTCTCGCATCTACGAACTTATCTCAACAAGTTCATCAATTTCCACCCAAAGTCAACTAACTTCGACAAATCCGACAAACCCAACACAACATTATCCACTAAAAACAATTCAACAATTCGTAAGTAACATGCCGATTATTAGAAAAGTTCCCCAGAAGTTCCTATGCGTTTGAAATTAAATTCTCTACAACATTCGTGAAGCCAACATGTCCAAATTCACGATTTAGAAAATGGTCAACAAAAATCGTGACAATTTCCGATGAACTTCAAATATCCATAACTTTTTCCTCGTAACTCCAATTTTGATATTTGACGTGGTCACAAACTCATCTCAACGAAATCTATAGCTTTGTGAAGAAACATAACTCCAAACTCATAACTTATAAAACGTCAATAATTAGCCCACATCAAATCTCGGAAAATGAGCCACGAGAAGCCAAGATCGACAATTAGCTCGGTAATGATGTAATACCCAAATTTGGGTTCGGGTCATTACATATGACTAAGTCTCCGGAATGATTTTAACTACCACATATCTAAATTTTGAATGCCTTAATTTTAACCTCAGCCCCATTACAACCCTTAAAAGTCATTTTTGATCCATAAAATGAGTAGCCTTTAATCTGTGGCGTAAGTTGCATGAGCAAGCATATGGTTTGAGTTCATTTGTCTAAGTAGTTCATTACATTCATGAGGTTTTTTGTTGGAATTCATAAACACTTTGAGTGAAACCTTTGCATGAGTGAAAATATGATGAGTGCATCTATGCGAGTTGATTTGAACCTTATTCAAAGCTTGCACAGCTTAAACATCACCATTATTTTCTCCAAGTTTTACTTTTTCATGACATGATCATATCTCTATTATCTCTTGAATTCATTGAGTATTCACTTTGAAACATTGTGATTCCATCGCCATATACTTGAAGAATTTCACATTGACAATTTTTTGCAAAGGGCTTAAGTGTGTTTTTGTCAACTTAGATTTTCCAGTGTTTTAAACATGATAACATGCTGATATGTGGCTTTCAAACGTTGAAGTGTCCAAGATATTTGTAGGATTTTCAATTTTAGCTTTTTTTGTGTTTTCTTTATTTTTGAGTCTTTCTTTTGTTTAGTATTTGCTAGGGACTAGCAAAGTTTAAGTGTGAGAGAATTTGATCTACGCATTTATGCTTTATTCTTAATGTCTTTCTCTCTACATTTTGCTTTGTTATGAGCTTAGTATATATGTTTTTACTTACTTTATGTTTTTAGATAGAAAATAAAGGAGGAACAATAAAGGAGGCGATTTGGAGCTAAAAGCGTGTTATGAAGGAAGTTCCTAATTCCAGAAAAGAAATGGTTTGAGAAATGGTCTTCAAATTGTTACTAAAATGCATTCCCATATGCTATTAAGAATTGAAAATCAAATGACAAATGAAATGGATATATACCAAAATTTCCTACATAACAATCATGAGACAACTGTTCATAAGGCACCTTGGATATTATTCATCCGCGTGTAACCCGTGCGGACCTAAGAAATCCTATTTCTCTCTCTGGATCACACATCTCTCTCGACTACACACTCATTTTCAGTCTCTCAGCCTCTCTCTCGGTGAATTTCGTGATTTCTACCTCCAACCAGACAAAGGTATACTCTTAATCGATGAAGAACTTTAAAGTTATGCATATGGTAGATCTGGGTTTTCTGAAATCAACCATAAATCTCTCTTTCTTTTCTCTCCGTGATTTGCTCTCAACATTTTTGAAAGGACCCAACCCCGATTTAGTTTTCTAAACCGGAATCAAACCCCTTTTGAAAACACGAACCAACAAAAACCATCAAAATTTCGGTAGAGTAACTCTACTAACGCGGAATTGCCATTACCTGCACCCGAAAAATAACACTTCATCCTATGCCACAAAAATCAAACCGTGGGCACCAATCCCATCCGGATTTCTCAATATATCAACAGTAATGTAAAGTAATAAATATAACTATACTTTACCGAAATCCGGGGAAAATCTTATAAAAATATACATCAGAATACTCAGAGCGACTTCTAGTATAGATATACAAGTAGTAGGCCAAACTAAGAACCTACCATAAAAAAAACATCGCTCGAATACTATGCCTCCGACCACGACGTGCGACACCAGAATCTAAACTGCAAACTGGACACGGAAACCGAAAAGTCCAGGGGAAAGACATGAAAACTGTTAGAGTGAGTGGACGAAAATAAATGTCTTTCGCCGGATAATATATGTTATAAAAACATATGCGAGTCAAATGTATAAAAATCAAATGGTACGCGAGGAGACGTTGACTCCAACTCGCGTACAGAGCATGCATGGAAAATCTCACGGGGTCGCTCATGGACACATCCGTGCTAGTACAGTCTGAATCACGGGATCCCAGACCCACACGTGATTCTAGCCAGAAAGGCCTCGGTTCCGGGGTACTGCCCCTCGCCGGTCAGGTCGGGGTACTGCCCCTCCTGGTAAGCATCCATAGGGGATCAGCCAAGATGCAAGTGTATCGATACAACAACATATACTGAGACTGTACTCTGTGTAAACCAAATCATAAATAGTTTGATGCAAATGCATAAAAACAATATTTAAATGTATATACGTAATGTATAATGGTATAAGCATAATTGTATAACACATGCTCATATAAAACATAATCTCGTATGCATGCTCATGCTCGTAAAACGTGTATAAAGACTCGCGATTATCAGTGAAAAGAAATTGTTCACTCACAGGTGAGCATAACGTAGTTCGCGTTAATCCCGTGATCCGGTGGAAAATCCCTTGTCAAACGAACGATCACGAACCCCTGAATAATCAGAAAATCCATTTCTCAAAATCATAATTCGGTACCTCAAATCATATCACGAGAAACAACCGTTCTCGGAAACACATAATTCAATAACGACGAATTGTCCAAAATCCAATAATCATACCACAAAACCTCGCTATAATTTTCGATGCTCAAATCGAAAAACAAACCTCACCACTGCAATCGAGGCGCGATTCCGAGCGAAATGACATACAACTCGACAAAAACCTCAAAAAGTCAACTTTTGACCGGAGACTGCCGTTGACCGCCGCCGCTGGCGGCGGCGCCACCCAACCATGAAATTTCCCGGCGGACCAAAGCCTATTCCACTCAAAATCATCCAACAAACAACTTCTATAACTACACCAAAGATCAATTCAAACTCTAACTAGCTCAATTTCAAGCAAAACCGAAATCCCACACAAATTTCAATCAAACAATTCTCCATGTACAAAACGAAATTGAACTCCATACCTATATGGTTAGATTCATGGTGATGAGAGCTTCAAAGCCCAGTACTTTAAACAATTCAAATCGACCGGAAAAAGATCGAGCAAAAACCCCAAAATTTCACAAACTTTGGCCGGAAATTCTTCTTCCTCCGGCGACCCATGCCGAGAAAGGTGGCCAGAAACACCACGGGGAGGCCAATCCGAGTCGAACGGGACCAACCCCAAGCCCTGGGGTGGCCGGACGGCGTGCCACCGCCGGCGAGCCGTGGCTCCGTCGCGCCTCCCTCCTCCCAGCCGAGTTGACTCGGTCAACTCCATCAATGCATGTTTGACTTGCCCAAAATAGAAACCCTAATTAAATACTTGCTATTTTAGGAAACTTCCAAATACACATTTCGACAAACTTTGAATACCCGTAACTTTCGTATCGTAATTCCTATTTCAACAATTCTCGCGTCAACAAACTCATCTCGACATATTCTTCAATTTCCACCTGAAGTCAAACACATCGACCAATCCGATAAAAAGTCAACGGTTCAAACCATCACAAGCTTATCCGATTAAATAATCAAAGATCGAAAATATTCGTGACTTAATCCTCATAACTCGGAAATATCCTCCGGAAGTTCCCACAAGCTCGAAATTAAATTCTCTACAACTTTCACGAAGGATCCAAAATCAGATTCTCGCCCGATAATTTAGTCGCTAATGAAGCAGCCATATTAGCAGATTACGTCGAAATCATGACAAATCGCGAAACTCGCAAATTAAATCGATAATCATTCCATCAACGGTTCGGGTCGATCAACGGTCCAAAACGGATCACAATCACAATTCGGATAGACTCGAACACGAACGGATAAACTCGACAATATTCCGAAATTTCAAATATTCATATTATATTCTTCGGTTGTCCAAATAATAATCCGGAACCGCCCACGAACTCGTAATCACACATACAACAACTCTCGAGAAGAGACTCAACTCAAATTCTCGGCCAATAATTAAGTCGTGATCAAGTCTGGCGATTCAATCAACTATCGGAAATCTGCGATTACGCATAACCACATGGATTAAGCTGTTTATACCACTGATTCTGTTTCGGGTCGTCACAGTTTTGGATCAGGATCAATCAGATATCCTTAGCTTTTTTAGGAGGATAGCAATCTCGATACCATCTATTAGTCGACTTTCGATTCCCTAATACAAACTAATGGATCAGATAGCCTTGCCGTCTTACTCATCACAGTTGGCCATTGATGGTGCCTATTGCAGATTCGTAGTCTTGAAGCTTATTGCGGTGCCCATTGTCTTCAATTTGATTCTCTTTGATGGGTTCAACTTTAATTTCGGTGGTCTGATTTTTGGGTTCTGACGAATTAAGAGTCAGATTGGCTATGTATGATATGGTCAATGAGTTTTTTTTATCTGCTTCGGTTTTGTGGTTTAGTTTGGATGAAGTTTGCTTATTTAATTAAATAGGAACTATCCCAAAAAAAATTTCGGTTGATGATGAGAAGCATATGCTTTACTTCATCTTTGCTTTAAATGAAATTTTGTACAGAGTGAAGTTAGTTGTTAAAGATTGAATATTGGAAAAAGATAATGGCTTTTAATTAATTTCTTGGGAGATGAGTGGAGGAGCCTAAAGATTGGAACTTTAGATGTGGGAGGCATGCCTGTGTGTTTGTTTTAGTGATGGTTGATAATTTACTCAATGATAACCTCAGATCCTTCAATTACCAGGTGCCTCAGATGCAAGTGAAGCCTACACTTTCATGACCTAACAGTCCTGAGACCTGACAACATGGATTTTATTAGTTTGGATCCCGATAAATATTGTTCCTCATTATTTGGTCCAATCATAATTTTGATGATTACGTAGTAAGGTCCTTGAAATGACAGATGATTCACCACTCCCAAGCATGACAAAAATTTGTCTGTCTACGTGTGTATATACACAGGTTTATATACATTTATCTATACATATCATTGTTTTCATTGTTTACCAGAAATTATAAACTTACATCATATTTGGTTTTTGATGTTTTCAGTTTACTATACAGCCCATCTGTTTCTCTGCTGGATTGAAGAGTTCATATAACTGATATGCACTGCTTCTGATATGCTGTATTAGTGGCTGAAATAGAACTGTGAAAAGGGTCAGCATCTTCTAATATCAACATCCTCATCAGCTATAACCAGCATTGCAACTGGCACAACAGGTTAGTGGATTTCGTTTATATTGGGGTTTTGCAACAATTAAATATGTGATCATTATTATACTGGGTTTATATTTTAATTATACACCTGTAAATCAATTTCGTTTATAAAGACATACAATTATATTTCCATTCAGTTTCACAGACAACAATAATACTGGGTTTGCTTATATTTGGGTATACTGATCATAGTTAGGAACTTAGAATCTTATAGTCTGTGAAGCTAATTATAATTAGGATGTAATGGAATACTAGAATGAGGCCCAACTAATATCAAACCAACTGACCATGTAACTTTATAAGACTGAGTTTTGGTTTATCAAAGATAAGAGTTTTGGTTAATTCATTAATTAGTTCTTAAATTGGTTATCATGGCCTAGATATATATTAGTTATCTAATATGGTTAGTTGAAGATCATATGGTTACATTTGGTATCTCTAGGACTTATTCGATGGGATTTGGTATCTCTAGGTTTCTGATTTTATTTGATGGGTTTTGTTAGGTTTGTCGAAATCTGCTTGGTGACTTTGGTGCCGAGGAAAGTCGAATTGTCAAGAAAGATAGGTCTCTGATAACTGGGAGGCTCATATTCAATTAAGTTTTGTGAAACCCACTTTTGTGTGTTAAACCCGAGAGCTCCAGGTTCGCTCCCAATATCCCAAAGGCTCAACTTTGAGGCTAGGAATTTCACCTTTATTCTTTATTTTAACATATTCATTCTTTCGTTTCGAAAAATTGTTTATGTATTGGAGCAGGTCTGGACTTCATTTTGTTCATTGTGGTTGAAATTTGTTTATGTTTTTGGGTTTTGAAATGCTTTGATTCGATTGCATTCAGTCTATACTGGAAAGCTTTATAATTGATAGATCTATACACGATGTATCAATCAATGTATGGGTGTGGGTTTCATATTACATAGAAACACAGTAAGCAAAATCGACAAACCATGTTCGAGTATCTAATCTTGCATATCTAATCCCTATAATCACATGCTATTTATTGGTTATTGCTAACTGTTATTAATGATAGCCTTCTAACCTCAAAATGAAGGGTTACACTTTAGGCTTAAGTGTTTGCAATGATCCTTTCATGACTATTTAGGTTAGGTCTGCTACCTGCAATGTTTTCATGACATAGTACAAATATATGAGCGAGTTGTTGTCTCAAAACAGTATAATTTTGTTTCATGAAGTATTTGGATTCTCATTTTGCAACTCGATTTTGTTGCATTTTCATTTATATGAGGACTCATTCTTTGTGTCATGGCTTTAATTTGTGGGGTTAATGGTTTGCCTCTTTTCACCACTTATACAGGGAGAAAATGAGATATATAGTACATGTTTGATTTTGATTGGATCATTGTTGATGTTTTCTCTTCAAATCCGGCTTTGTCGTGCAACAAGGAGTCATTTGTAATCAACTGAGGTTAGTGTGGTGGTTTATTTGATAAAAGTAGTTTTAAATTTTATTTATTATACATATTTAAAAGGCTTACTGTTAAGGGACGAACTCCTCCCAGTGTTGTGTACAAAGCCAACTTCCCTAAATAAATTCTCATCCCCTAAAACATAGTCAAGACTCTCATGCATATGAGCATAAGTAACTTTGTATCGCATGTTTTCTTTAATGTAGATGCTGATAGTATAAATGACACAAGCATGTGAGCTTTTCGTGTTCTTAATTTTCAGTTCTTATAGTTTATGTGCTCTGTTGTTTATGCAGATTGGGATATCTAGGGTTTGAAAAGTATCAATTTTGGTGGTTGTTTCTTCATAATTTTGACAACTATGTGAGCCTTTTTGCTTCTAGTGGTTGCTATAAGTGTCTGATTATGATGGTCTTATTACGTATTCAAAATTCATAGTTAGGTGTATGGATTTTGGTTCGGGTTTGATTGATCTGCAGTACTATATATGCATATTTGCTAGAATGAGACATATGTGATGGAATTTTTTAGTTTACATATGTCGTCGTTCTTGAAGCTAGACACTTACGTTTAAGGTCCTGCTTTGTAGATATACAATTGTTAACCGGTGTACTTGTGGTTTATATTATTTCTTGAAGCCAAGGATTCATCCCGAGCATAGTTTATCCACTCTCTCCAAAGAAAGTGTTGGAGCTTTACACAAAAGCATCAAAGAGGTTAGAAATATTCATTTGATTTGGGTTGAATCTCTTCAGCATTGTAATTTGTCTTCCGAACATCAATGTGCATTTCATAGCAAATAAAGGGTAATTTACCTATAGGTTATTGAATATGCATCTGACTCTACCCAGTTCCCTTGTGATACGTTGTTTCATTTATGTTGGGGAAGAAGGCCTGGAAAAATTAGTGGTAAGAAATTGGTAATAACTGGCATTTGATTTTACAAGTTATTGAGAAATCACTTGAAGTTAGAGCAGATAGTGACCAATTTTCTAGGGTTTATGTCTTTAATACGAGTTTATCTTATGTAGCCTCTTTGTTTTTGTTTTTGCTGTGATTGTGAAAGAGTTTTAGCATTGTTATCTTATATGTCTCCAGAACATATATAGTCAAGGTTCCAGGAATAAAGATTGTTATTCTTTGTTGCTGCTTGGTATCAAGATAAGTTTGGTTGGGTATCAAGATTAGTTAATTGTTGAGGTTAGTTTGATTGTTGATATCTAGATTAGTTTGCTTGTTCATCTATCTAGATTGGTTTGGTTCATACTGGGTATCTAGATTAGGTTGATGAATCCTACCATTTTATCACTCAATGACAGTATTCTTGTTGGATCAGAAGTGCCCAATCATAATCTGCATATTCCACATTTCCTAACTGTGTAATTGGGTTTGGGTTTTGTAATTTTTCTGAAAATGGGTTCATAGGTTTGAATTTTGGCCTTGCATTTCTTGTGATTCAAATTTGTTTTGGGTTCTGATAGAGTTGTTGATGTGTGTTCTGATAGAGTTGTTTTTTCCCAGGGGATGGGATGTGGTGTTTCTAGCAGTATTGAGTTGAATTCCTATCTTTGTTGTTTTCTGTGCTGTCTTTATCTTTAATTTCGGATTTGTATATATGAATTTGAGTGGATACATTAGTTAGCGTATATGGCTGCTTTGCTATCAACGATGTTGAGAGAACCCGACCCTAGATTAACTAGTAATCTAGAATCAAGTCTTAACGACTGACCCTAACCTACGAATTTATGTGAAAATTTTGACATAACTTCCTTTATAAAAGCGGCACCCATAAACCTGTAAGGAAAACTGACACTCCTCAGGTAAACCCACAAACAATACCATGGACCATCGATGTCCATCCGAATTTCTCAACATAAGGAATTAAACCTGATAAATTATTCAGAATTTGAAAACATAATTCCAGTAAATATACTGATTCATAAACAAAGAAACTCAACTTGAAAACTATGCGAGTGACAGTCTATTCACAAGAGACTCACAAGACGATACTATAGAACTAGTATCCAAGGTGACTTCAATAACATAAGAGACATATTGACAATGAGTAAGGACCTACTGCTGAAGGAATTAACTGGTGGACTCGACGTCCTCGACGACATTCAGCATCCCCATGATACACACTACAATCTGGGCAAATAAAACTTAAAAACCCAGGAAAAAGGCATATAAAATCATAAAAACTGTTAGAGTAAGTGGACGAAAATAATAATTCACTTTTTAACTGAAACTGTAAGTAATATGCCATTCAAATATAATGTGCATAAAAATAATGCAAGTCTGAAAATAAACATGATACAAGTCTAAAATTGCGGGGTCCCTCTCGGACACATCCGCAACAGTACAGTCTAAATCACGGGATCCCAGACCTACACGTGATTAAATAGTCAAAAAGACCTCTGGTCAAGACTCTGTTCCCCCCCCCCCCCCCCGGAGCATCTCGGGGATCAGCCGAGCATGCCAACGCATCGATGCTTCTACCTCTGAGACTGTACTCTGTGTAAAACAAATCTTATTTTTTTTCATGCACATGCATAATCGTAAATGCATACTCGTATGGTATATAATCATAAAATGCATAATCGTAAATGCATACTCGTACGTGCATAATCATAAAATGCGTAATCACAAATGCATAATCGTAAAATGTATAAATCAAGACTCGCAGGTCAATGGTGAAAATAAAATGTCCACTCACAGGTTGCCGGGATAAACATAAAGCTGAAACTCTGTCAATCGGCACAATTATTCATCTGACACGCCCGCTAACTCAACATTCTGAAACCACGATTAAAATTAATATCTGATCATCGGAGTTCATACTGCATAGGCAAGATCGTAATCTGTTGAGTAATAACATCGAGAATATCATATACTCGAACAACGTATTTTCTTGTTTAATTACTGACTCAACTAAATACTGAATTCAATTCCATATAATCCCTCATTTTAAAGAGTCGCAAACAAATCTCGAATATCAAATGACGCGCAAATAAATGGATAATCAAAGCGTCCTTTAATATTGTCGTGAATTAAACTGATAATTGTCTGATTAAATAGTTGCCCAAATTTATCAAACTAAAAACAGAATATAAACCTCACCATTGCGTTCGACACACGAAAACAAGCAAAACGACGTAAAACTTGTCGAAAATTCCACCTCGCTGGAGATCCGCCGCCGGTTGCCAGAATTCTACCAGCCCAGAAAACTTCGACCTATACATAAATTTGAAGATCTCAACATTTCTAACAACTTTGTAGTTCAATACTAAGCCCAATTTTAACCGGAAAACATCCAAAACTCACCGTGAAGTTCAAAAACCTCGCTGAAATCATTTCCTCCGATCAGCCACCGCCAGCCACGGCAAGGCCCAAGACCACATGGGTTCAACTCACCATTCAATGGGTTTCAAAGCCCCTATAAGGTCAATCCCCATCGCCGCTGTCTCCGCCACCTCCTTCACCGGCGAATCTGGCCGGAAAATCCCTCATCTTTATCACGTCGGTTCTTCTTCCTCCGACCACCAACAGGGGCGATCCACCTATCAAAAGAAAGAAGAGCCCAAACCCAACATCTTTCATCAAGGAGTCACGGCCAAATATGGTCGAAAAAGAGCACACCGCCGGCAACCATTTCGTGGTACAAAACGGGTCAGCAACCATTTCGTGGGTCAACCCAATAATCCCAAAATGGAAAGTTTCCTAAATTGTCTCGTATTTATACCGTATACATACCGTACACATATCAGCCTCAAATCAACGGCATAATTCAATCTGATCAAGATCGGACGATCACGATTGAATCAACAATAAAAATAACACTTTTATAAATATTCACCAACCGACTCCAAAACTCGATAAAACATTGCTCGCTTATTCGAAAAATTTCCCGAAAATTCCCATGAGGTCGAAATTAAATAATTTACAATTTTTGTGAAGGAAATCAACACAAATTCTCGCCTGGTGAAATAGTCGTTAACAAACTCAATTATGCGACTAATCTGTGATAATTCAATTTTTTTACTGATTAATACATGGATTTTGGTTCAGGTTGTTACAGATGTGATTATATGATGATTTTTAGTTTGTGCAATATTATAAGGTTGGGTTTTCTTGAATGCCATTTTGATGGAGTTGGTTTGTTGAAATTTGATCATTTAGTTTAAAGTTCAGGGTTTTTTTTTGTTTTTCGATCATCAAATGAAAGCGGAACTTTAAGTCTGTGCGTGGCAATGTTGATAGTGTTGAAGCAATACAAATTAACTACATAGTATATACTTGGTATGGACATATATATTTTTTTTGTTACAGTTGGTTTTTGCTGGAGGTATTGTTGAAGCTTTAGCGACAAGGTTATTTTTCGTGCAGCTGGATTGGGGGGTGTTGCACAGGCTAGACTCTCTTTAGAGATACTGGTATTTTTCAACAAGAAGGTACATTTTATACCAAAATTTTATTTGCTTATTAGTATTGGATTGTTATATGAATGAAATATGTGATGAGCTATGTTGCAAGTAATAGAATACTGCTGCATTTATTTGGATATCATGTTGTTGGAGTTGTTGTGATTATATTTGCAAAAAGTACTGCATATTGCTTTGTTTTTGCTTATATGCTTCCTAGATTACTTTACATTATTTGTTTGGAAATTTTTTTGGGTTGGTTGATTAAGATTCTAAATATTGTGTACATCTTTCGCAGAATTTGTGGGTTATATGAAAAAAAGACTTGCCTGTTTTGTTCTGCTATTGTGTGTCTATTTACTTTCACATTCTCACGAATATTGAGGTGTGTGAAGAACCTTGGGTTAACCTATATAGCTGCATAAGTGCTAAGCATATATATATTCTACGTATATATGAACACTTGCATTATTAAATCTAGAGAACCTGAAGTGTATCAGCGCCTGCGGGGTTTGGGAAATCTGAGTTCACTTAGTGACAAGTTTTACATGTAGAATGGTTTAGTTACATGATGGTTGAATCCCTTTTCCCAATAATTTGTGGCAGAAGTTTTGTTTTGAGAGCTTGAACAATGCTGTATTGAAATTTTCTTTTTGGAGCAAAAGTTCTGATTGTGATATTGGCTTAGTTTTCTTTTCATTTATCTTTCTTCATATTTATGTGTATATATATTTCTTGTGTTCTAAATTAAAGTAACATTCTGAAATCGTCTATAAAAGCTTCTAAGCTGCCTTCTTCAAATTTTTTTGGAATGATCAAAGGAGTTAAATCAACTACAAAGTTCAATTGCACCCAACCTCCCTCTCTCTCAGAAGTTCATCATTTGATGGGTTATGTTTTACCTTCGGAAGGAGAATGTCCTAAGTACACTTAGTTATATATATACGATACTCAAAACAAGATTAAAAATCGAATAACCGCTATTTATCCAAATAAAGCAAATAACAAGATTGATTTTGATATTGTTAAAGGATTAGTGAAATTGTTAGATCAGTGTAATGAATTAACTAAAGTGTATCAATTTGTGAGAGATGATTTTGAGAATCAATCATTGCCCAATTTTGATGTGACGATACTTGATCGTGAAAAGACTGTCAGCAAACAATATGAATTATTTTCAGCTTCTAAAATTGATGGATTAATTATGGGCGACATAGGCGAATTTTATTCTAATAGGAATATAATTATTCAATCAAACGAAGGGCTGCTAAAACGAATATCTAAACAAATTTGTATGTTATCAAATTCATGATAGAGGAAACCAATGAAGTACTTTGTTAAAATGTGGAAGATTATTTCTATAATATTTAGTCGATTCGTATGCAACTGTTGAAGAAAATCGTTTACATTATATAAGACATCATCAACCAGAACTGAGATGTGAAACATTGAATAATATATTAAAGTTTGTTTCTGATGGAATTGTTCAAGGTTCTGATATCGGAAAAAGAATTTTTCTTCCTGGTTCTTTCACACAGGCAGCCTAAGAGATATGATAAATAATTATCAAGATGCAATGACAATTTGTAAAGAATACGGTTGTGACGACCCGGACCAGAATCACCGGTATGATCAGTTATGTACGTGAGTTACTGCGTTGTCGCAGGTTTCCGACAGTCGTTTGGATTGCCGGATTTGTTAACGACTTAATTATTGGCCGAGAATTGGAGCTGGGTCTCTTCTTGAGAGTCGTTGTATGCGAGATTTTGAGTTCGTGGGCGGTTCCGGATCGTTATTTGGACAAGCGAGAAATTAATTATGAATATTTGAAATTTGGATTTAAATGGTGGATTACTTAACGACTAAATTACCGGTCGAGAATTTGATTTCGGCTTCTTCACGGAAGTTGTTCAGAATTTAATTTCGAGCTCGTGAGAACTTCTGGAGCATTTTTCTGAGTTACGGAGATTAAGTTTTGATTATTTCCGATTGTTGATTGTTTAGTCGGATTATTTATGTGTTTGGGTTGAATGGTTGACTTTTTATCCAATTGGTCGACATGTTTGACTTCAGGTGATTATTGAAGAACATGTCGAGACGAGTTTGTGGCCGCAAGAATTATCGGGATCGGAATCACGACGAGAAAGTTACGTGCGTTTGATGTTCGTCGAAATGGATAAACATGAGTTTCCTAATTAGGTAAGTCTATATATAGCAGTTTCCCCTTTGGGAAAGTCAATGGCTGAAATTAGAAGGTTGACTGCGTTTGACTCGGTCAAACGGTAGAGAAGGAGATTCACGGCGTTCCACGGCGACTTCACGACGGCGAGGGATTCCGGCCACCCCGTGGGACGGGGTTGGTCCCGTTCGAAGCGCCTCAACCTCCTCGTCCCTTCCTCGGCCACCGTTCACGGCGAGGCTCGCCGGAAATGGAAGAGAATCCGGCCAAAATTCAAGAGAAACTTGGTGATTCGGGTTGCTCAATTTAGACCGATTCGAGCTGAATTTTTGGTTGGGCTTTGTAGCTCTCATCCCCTTGATGCTACCCTGTAAGTTTGGTAATTCAATTCGATGTGTACATGGAGAATTTTGGATTGGAAAATTTGGTACCAATTCGGTTTATCGCAAAATTGACCTAGTTAGAGTGAGAATTGACCTTTGTTGCAGTTGACAAAATTACTCAGTGGGTGATTTTGAGTGGAATAAGGGTTGCTCCGCTGTGAAATTCTCCGGTCAGTGGCGGCGTCGCCGTGGGCGGCGGTCAACGGCGGTCAATGTTGACTTTTTGGGATTTTCGACAAGTTGCATGTCATTTGACTCGAAATCGCGCCCCGATCGCAGTGGGGAGGTTCGTTTTTCGAGTTGAGCGTCCGAACGTAAAGCGAGGTATTGAGGTGTTATATATGGATTTTCGACGATTCGTCGTATTCGAATTACTCGTTTCCGAGAACGGTGGTTTCTCGTGATTTGTCTTGTATTGTCGAGTTATGATTTTGAGATATGGATTTTGTGAATATTCAGGTGTTCGTGATCGTTCGTTTGGCGAGGGACTTTCCGCCGGATCACGGGTTAACGCGAACTGCGTTACTCTAGTCTGTGAGTGGACAATTTATTTTCACGGATTGTTTGCGAGTCTTTTATATACGTTTTACGAACTTGAGCATGCAGCATGATTATGGTTTTACGAGCATGAGATTTCATACGAGATTATGTTTATTACGAGCATGTGTTATACGATTATACATATACGGATATACGTATACGAATATACATACATTTATATGTTTTTTCATGCATTTGCATCGAACTGTTTATGATTTGATTTACACAGAATACAGTCTCAGTTACGTTGTTGTATCGATACACTTGCCTCTCGGCTGATCCCCGATGGTAGGCCGCCAGGAGGGGCAGTACCCCGACCTGACCGGTGAGGGGCAGTACCCCAGAACCGAGGCCATTTATGGCTATGGATCACGTGGAAGTCAGGGACTCCGTGATTCCGACTGTACTAGCACGGATGTGTCCACGAGTGACCCCGTGAGATTTTCCTTGCATGCTCTGTTTACGAGTTGGAGTCAGCGTCTCCTCGTATACTATTTGATTTATTTATATTACGACTCGCATATGTTTTTATAACATATATTACTCGGTGAAACACATTTATTTTCGTCCACTCACTCTAACAGTTTTCATGTCTTTCCCCTGGGCTTTTCGGTTTCCGTGCCCAGTTTGCAGTTCGGACTCTGGTGTCGCATGTCGTGGTCGGAGGCATAGTGCTCGAGCTACCTTGTTTCATCCAGTAGGTTTATTGTTCTACCTACTGTGGTATACGTATATGATTATGTATTAGAAGTCGCTCTGAGCTTTCTATTGTATATGTTATATGATTTTACACCGGATTTCAGTAAAGTATAGATATATTTACTGTTTTACTTTACTGTTGATATATTGAGAAATCCGGATGGGATTGGTGACCACGGTTTTCTTTTTGTGGCATAGGATGAAGTGTATTTTCCGCGTGCAGGTTAGGGTAATTCCACGTTAGTAACGAAACTCTGCCGAAATTTTGAAAATTTTTTGTTGGTTCGTGTTTTCGAAGGGGTTCGATTCCGGTTTAGGGAGCTAAATCGGGGTTGGGTCATTTCAGCTTGGTATCAGAGCATTAGGTTATAGGTTCTGTAGACTTCTGTAGTCGTGTTTACTAAGGATATTTGAGAATGTACAGCATGTCTGGAATGGTGACCCGACCGGCCGGCGGATAATCATCAAATTCCGGGTGTTGTATACTTTCAAATATTTGAAGTTCCATGATTACGTTCCACTTGTTGTGAACGATGTTTTATTCATTAGGATGCCTCCTGACGTGCTTTCCGTGTCGTTTCGGTTGTGGATCCTGTTGAGGATCAATCGACGCGCGATTTTCCAGAGAACTGTGGATTTGGATGAGTATTCCGAGTTCTGTGAACTGTGTGGCACGGTTTGCTTGGTTGTTGTGTATGAGCGTCTACAAGTTGCCTCAGAGCTGAGAGTTGTGGCAGTTGATGTTTGCCTGAGTCAGATTGTTGTATTTGGTGGGCTAATATTGTGTGAGTTCCGGTTGCGACTCCATGGCCTACATTTAGAGTGTTGTTATTATGGTAATGGTTTAATCAAGCTACCCAGCATTTGAATGTGGAGTGTTTACCCACCTGAGGCAGAGACGCATTGTCCACATGTTTGTCCTTGTTTGCACGTGTTATGTGGCTTCAGAGGGAGCTATACACGAGGTTCGAGATGAGTTTGAACCTGAGCATCAGAGAGAGTCTGATTGATATGCCTCGAGATATCTGTGAGGAGCTTAGTGTGCTGTACTCCGAGGCGAGGCTATTGAGAAGGAAAGTTGTATGCGGTTTCCGATGTGATGATTTGAGGAAAGTGGACATAGTCGAGATTTTGATGAGGTTGAGTTTTGACACTTCGGGCTCAGTGACTTCATCAGCCTGTGACCTTTTCGATTATGTTGAGGGTCATCAGATCAGGGAGAGGATCCCTTTGGTGACGGCGGAGATCACAGTGTAGCAGACTTGCTCCTGTAGCATGAGTTTGGGCGATCGTTGGTGATCCTTTCACTCAGCAGGTGTTGCGGTGACTTGTGTTCATGGTACACTTTCAGTTGCCATTGTGGTGGCCAGGAGGGTCACGTTACGAGGGAGTGCCCTCAGTCAGCTGTTTTAGCAGTTTGGCAGCTCAGAGTTACGAGGAGATCTTCATGTTGTTCCTGAAGTCTGTCCAATGTACCTTTTTGATGAGTTATTCAGCAGGTCGCGATTGACGTGGGCGGTTAGTTGAGCATGTTGGAGTTCGTGCCATGACCTTGTTTGAGGACAGACTTTTCTCCGAGGTTACTGTTGCTTGATATCCATGGCTATTGTACCTGTATCTCCACTTCGGAGGTTTTGGAGAGTGTTGTATCCATCCGGAGGTTGCGAGATCCTTGTCGAAGGATATGGCTTAGTCGTGGATCTGTTATAGGTGGACATTGTGGTTTTGGTGTGATTGTGAGTATAGACTTACAGACGACGCATTTGGCTGTGTTCGAGTGCCTCGAGAGGGAGGTTATGTTTCGACGACCAGATTTCCCCGAGATGCTGTTTCGCGGTGATGGTCGAGCGGATGGTTGAGACGAGTTGTGTTGCCTGCTTAGTTCATGTTGTGGATACTATGGTTGCTGTACCTGATATTGGTGACATTGAGGTGGTTCCCGAATTTCCAGGTGTATTCCAGAGGAGTTATCGGGTGTTCCTCCAGTTCGGGAGACCGGCTACACTATTGAGCTTGTACCGGGCGCTGGACTTATTCTACCGGCATTTTGTCGTTCGGAGCCAGCGGAGCTGATGGAGCTACAGTTTTGACTCCAGGAATTGCTGGAGGAGGTTTCAGGAGATTTCATGTGACCCCGTGTATTTGTGTGGTGTACTCTTGCATTATGGGTACAGATGATGGATGATTTGACGAGGTGGTGCATGGACTACCGGAAACCTGATTTGTTTCAGAGGAGAGTGAGTATCCTCCGCTTTGGATTGACGATTGGTTTGATCAACTCGCGAGAGCTTCAGTCTTTTCGAGGATTGATTTCGGGACTGGATATTGTTAGTTGAGGATCGGTGAGTCAGGTGTGGTTTGGACAGCTTTCGGATCTCGGTGCGGGCATCAAGAGTTCTTGGTCACGCCATTGGTTGACCAATGCCCCCGTAGATCGTGTGGATTTGATGGACCAGGTGTTCAGACTGTTTCTGGACGAGCTTGTGGTCATGTTCGTTGGCAACGTGAAAGGACCCAACCCCAATTTAGCTCCCTAAACTGGAATCGAACCCCTTCGAAAACACGAACCAACAAAAACTTTTCGAAATTTGGGCAGAGTTTCGCTACTAACGTAGAATTGCCATTACCTGCACGCGGAAAATACACTTCATCCTATGCCACAAAAATCAAACCGTGGGCACCAATCCCATCCGGATTTCTCAATATATCAACAATAAAGTAAAGTAGTAAATATATATACACTTTACCGAAATCTAGAGTAAAATCGTATAACGTATTCAACAGGAAGCTCAGAGCGACATCTAATACATAATCGTATACGCATACCACAGTAGGTAGAACAATAAACCTACTGGATGAAACAAAGTATCTCGAGCACTATGCCTCCGACCACGACGTGCGACACCAGAACCTGAACTGCAAACTGGGCACGGAAACCGAAAAGCCCAGGGGAAAGACATAAAACACGTTAGAGTGAGTGGACGAAAATAAATGTCTTTCACCAAGTAATATATATGTATAAAATCATATGCGAGTCAAATGTATAAGTAAAGAAATGGTACACGAGGGAGACTCCAACTCCTCACGCGTACAGAACATGCAATGTAAAATCGCGGAATCACTCATGGACTACCATGCGATAGCACAGTCTGAATCACGGGATCCCAGACCCACACATGATTCCTAGCCAGAAAGGCCTCGGGTCAGGATATCTGTGCTTCCTGGAGCGTACTCGGGGATCAGCCGAGAAGCCAAGGTGTATCGATACAACAACATATACTGAGACTGTACTCTGTGTAAACCAAATCATAAATCTTTTCTATGCACATGCTTTAAACATAATATGTACGTATAAATATATTCGTATACATATATTCGTATATGCATAATCATAAAACACATGCTCGTAAAATCATAATCAATCTGCATGCTCAAGTTCATAAATCATAAATAAGGACTCGCAATCAATCCGTGAAAATAAAGTGTCCACTCACAGACTGGCGTAACGCGATACGCGTTAACCCGTGATCCGGCGGAAAGTCCTGAAAGGAGCCAACCCCGATTTAGCTCCCTAAACCGGAATCGAACCCCTTCGAAAACACGAACCAACAAAAACTTTTCGAAATTTGGGCAGAGTTTCACTACTAACGTAGAATTTCCATTACCTGCACGCGGAAAATACACTTCATCCTATACCACAAAAAGCAAACCGTGGGCACCAATCCCATCCGGATTTCTCAATATATCAACAGTAAAGTAAAGTAGTAAATATACATGCACTTTACTGAAATCCAGTGTAAAATCGTATAACGTATTCAATAGGAAGCTCAGAGCGACATCTAATACATAATCGTATACGCATACCACAGTAGGTAGAACAATAAACCTACTGGATGAAACAAAGTAGCTCGAGCACTATGCCTCCGACCACGACGTGCGACACCAGAGCCTGAACTGCAAACTGGGCATGGAAACCGAAAAGCCCAGGGGAAAGACATAAAACACATTAGAGTGAGTGGACGAAAATAAATGTCTTTCACCAAGTCATATATACATATAAAATCATATGCGAGTCAAATGCATGAAAATCAAATGCTACGTGAGGAGACTCTGGCTACCACTCACGTACAGAGCATGCAACGTAAAACATATCGCGGAGACTCTCGCGGGCTTCCACGCGATAGCACAGTCTGAATCACGGGATCCCAGACCCACACGTGATTCTAGCCAGAAAGGCCTCGGGTCAGGATATCTGTCCCCCCCGGAGCGTACTCGGGGATCAGCCGAGAAGCCAATGTGTATCGATACCACAACATATACTGAGACTGTACTCTGTGTAAACCAAATCATAAATCTTTTCTATGCACATGCTTAAAACATAATATGTACGTATATGTATATATTCGTATACGTATATTCGTATAAACATAATCGTAAAACACATGCTCGTGAAATCATAATCAATCCGCATGCTCAAGTTCATAAATCATAAATAAGGACTCGCAATCAATCCGTGAAAATAAAGTGTCCACTCACAGACTGGCGTAACGCGTATCGCGTTAACCCGTGATCCGGCGGAATGCCCCTCGCCAAACGAATGATCACGAACCCTGAATATACACAATGTCCAATATTCAAAATCATAATCTGACAATACAAATCAAACCACGAGAAACCACCGTTCTCGGAAACAGATAATTCAAAGTCGACGAATCGTCGAAAATCCGTATATACCACTTCAATACCTCGCTTTACGTTCGGACGGACGCTCAACTCGAAAAACGAACCTCCCCACTGCGATCGGGGCGGGATTTCGAGTCAAATGACATGCGACTTGTCGAAAGTCAAAAAGTCAACTCTAACCGTTGACCGCCGTCCACGGCGGCGCCACTGTTGACCGGAGAATTTCAAGGCGGAGCCACCCCTATTCCACTCCAAATCACCCACTGAGCAACTTCCATAACTGCACCGAAGTCCAATTCTCACTCTAACTAGGTCAATTTCATGTAAAACCGAATTGGTTCACAAATTTCAATCTCAAAATTCTCAATCCACAAATCGAATTAGAACACCATGTTTATATGGTTAGAATCACAATGAAGAGGGCTACAAAACCCAGTACCTCTTGAAGTTCATCTCGGCCCGAATCGAAAACCACCATTAACCCAAAATTCCTCCATTTTTGATCGGATTTTCCTCTCTCCTCCGTGAGCCACGCCGTGCGTGGTGGCCGGGGGAAGGGTCGGGAGGTCGGGGCGAGCAGAACGGAGTAAGCCCCAAGCCATGGGGTCGCCGGAATCCGGTCGCCGGCGTGGAGCCACCGCCACCACCGTGAGCTCTCCCTCAACTCGGTCAAACCGAGTTGACCCAAAGTCAACCCATTAATTTCAGTCAACACTTTCCCAAAAGAGCAAGTTACTATTTATAGCTTTCCCAAAACGGAAACTCCATGTTTATCCTTTTCGTCGAACTTCAAACGCGCGTAACTTCTTCGTCGTAATTCCGATCCCAATAATTCTAGCGACCACAAACTCGTCTCGACGTACTCTTCAATAATCACCCGAAGTCAAACATATCGGCCAACCGAATAAAAAGTCGACCCCTCAAAGCAACACACATTAAATCGACTAAATAATCAACAAACGGCAAAATTCGCAACTAATTCCTCGTAACTCCAAATCATGCTCCGGAAGTTCCCACGAACTCGAAATTAAATTCTGAACATCTTCCGTGAAGAAGCCAAAACCAAATTCTCGTCCGGTAATTTAGTCGTTAAGTAGCCCACCATTTAAATCTGAACTTCAAATATTCATAATTAATTCCTCGGTCGTCCAAATAACGATCCGGAACCGCCCACGAACTCATAATCACATGTAGAACGACTCTCGAGAAGAGACCCAGCTCCAATTCTCGGCCAATAATTAAGTCGTTAACAAGCTCGGCGATTCCAAACAACCATCGGATACCAGTGACTACGCGGTAACTCACGTACATAGCTGGTCGTATTGCTGATTTTGGTTCGGGTCGTCACAAGTCCCTCGCCAAAACAACGATCACGAACCCCTGAATATTCACAATGTCCAATATTCAAAATCATAATCCGACAATACAAATCAAACCACGAGAAACCACCGTTCTCGGAAACACGAAATCCAAAGTCGACGAATCGTCGAAAATCCGTATATGTATACCACAATACCTCGCTTTATGTTCGGACGCTCAACTCGAAAAATGAACCTCCCCACTGCGATCGGGGCGCGATTTCGAGTCAAATGACATGCAACTTGCCGAAAGTCCAAAAAAAATCAAACTTTGACCGTTGACCGCCGTTGACCGCCGTCCACGGCGGCGCCACTGTTGACCGGAGAATTTCACGGCGGAGCTACCCTTGTTCCACTCAAAATCACCCACTGAGCAACTTTGTCAACTACAACAAAGGCCAATTCTCACTCTAACTAGGTCAATTTCATGAAAACCCGAATTGAAACACAAATTTCAAATCCAAAATTCTCCTTCCACAAATCGAATTAGAACACCATGTTTATATGGTTAGAATCACCTTGAAGAGGGCTACAAAACCCAGTCCTTGTTTGAGCTCAACTCGGCCCGAATCAAAAGTCACCATTAAACCCAAAAACCTTGAACTTTGCTTCAAGTTTTCTCTCTCCACCGTGAGCTCCACCACAAGAGGAGACCGGGGCTAGACTCGTGAGGTTGGGACGAGGAGAACAAGATAGGAACCAAGCCACGGGGTGGCCGGAAAGCACCGTCGCCGGCGAAGCCGTGAACGCCACCGTCAAGCTCCACTTCAACTCGGTCAAACCGAGTTGACCAAGGTCAAACTCCATAATTTCAGTTTTTGACTTTCCCCTTTTAACAGGTTACTATTTAAAGCTTTCCCAAAACGGAAACTTCATGTTTATCCATTTCGACGAACTTCAAACGCGCGTAACTTTCTCGTCGTAATTCCGATTCCGATAATTCTCGCGGCCACAAACTCGTCGCGACATATTCTTCAATAATCACTCAAAGTCAAACACATCGGCCAACCGAATAAAAAGTCAACCCTTCAAAGCAACACACATTAAATCGACTAAATAATCAACAAACGGAAAAATTCGCAACTAATTCTTCGTAACTCAAAATCATGCTCCGGAAGTTCTCACAAACTCGTCATTAAATTCTGAACAACTTCCGTGAAGAAGCCGAAACCAAATTCTCGTCCGGTAATTTAGTCGTTAAGTAGCCCACCATTTAAATCTGAACTTCAAATATTCATAATTAATTCCTCGGTCGTCCAAATAACGATCCGGAACCGCCCACGAACTCGTAATCACACGTACAACGACTCTCGAGAAGAGACCCAGCTCCAATTCTCTGCCAATAATTAAGTCGTTAACAAGCTCGGCGATTCCAATAACCGTCGGACAACTGCGACTACGCAGTAACTCATCGATCAAGCTGAACATACTGCTGATTCAGATCCGAGTCGTCACAAATCCACCCCCCTTAGAAAAATTTTGACCTCAAAATTTCTAAGTCTGCGTACTACAAGGTAGGAGCACTGCCTCTGCATACTGCTCAACTCACCAACGGCAATCTCAACTGAACAACTCTGATCATAAACTCCACAATAGGAGATAATTCCATGCCGGAATTCCTGTACCCTCAAATCACAAATCTGAACTGGCTCACACAATCGCCAAGTGTTCCTACATAAGGAACAAATAGGGTACACAACACGCAACAACCTGAAACATAGTTCCGCCACGCGGAACACAACACACAAAGCCAACACTATAGGCAATGCCGAACCATACGGCATAACACAAACTCGCCTATGGCCACATATGGATCAAAACATCAAGGCAAATCACAACACGACCTGCTCATACCAACGAAACTCAAGCATCGAACTCAAACAATTATCAACCCATTTCCGCTAACCTAACAGTCTGTGGTAACACACTCCACAAAATCAAAAACAAACATCAACTCAAATTCAAACCAAACTTACTCCAACACAATGAAGTACAACATCGTTCCTCAAAACGACATCATGCAACATCAAAATCACAATGGTCAACAACTGGTACTGCAAGCAATCTCGAACAATTGAAAACTGTTGGTCCCCAAATCCTCTGGAACTGTAATACCGAGGTCCACAACATGCCCTCCAAGGTCTGAATAGTCCTCAAAGATCACCATCCAATCTGAGGATAAGAACCGGTGCTAACTCGTAGTCTGGTCCCCAATGCTCACTGCAAAGCTCGCCAACATACAGTCGTAGCTGATTACCTTGACTAGCGAACTGGAACACAGGTACACCACGTAGATGGATAACCTCCATCAAACACAGCCATGACTTCCTGCCACTAAAATCATCACCGAGAGTACAAGGAAATGTACCAAGTTCATCAAACGGTCCACAAAGGCCTAACAACTGGTATCACAAATCAAAATGCACACAAAACACACAAACACAGCAATAAACGCCACATCTAACCAGAAATTTCAAATGGCTAACACATCTCGGCAAGTCTCTGCCTCCTAGCCATCGCTAGTCGACGAATGTGGCATTTGCACACTCAAACTGCTACATTACTCTTCATGTTGCGTCACGAGTAATAAACTCGAAGTATCTGACACTTCTCCGCGTCACTAGCGCCAAACACGCGCAAAATCACAAGTCTCAACATCATCATACTCAAACTCAGCTCTCATAGCCCATAACTCGGCTAACACGGAAACTCGAGCCACACATACACACATTGTGACGACCCGGAAAAGAATCGATAGAGGAAACAGCTTAATCTACGAGGTTGTCGAGTATTCGCAGATTTACGACAGTTATTCGAATCGCCGAACTCGTTAACGAATTAATTATTGGCCGAGAATTGGAGCTGGGTCTCTTCTCGAGAGTCATTCTACGTGTGATTACAAGTTCGTGGGCGGTTTCGGATCGTTATTTGGACGACCGAGGAATTAGTTATGAATATTTGAAGTTTCGACGGAAATAGATTTTAATGGCAGGTTTGTTCGCGACTAAATTATCGGACGAGAATTTGGTCTCGACTTTTTCACGGAAGTTGTTCAGAATTTAATTTCGAGTTTGTGGGAACTTTTGGAGCATGATATGGAGCTACGAGGAATTAGTTGTGAATATTTCTGATTATTGATTGTTTAGTCGATTTAAATGGGTGTTGATTCAAGGGTTGACTTTTTATCCGTTTGACCGATATGTTTGACTAAGGGGAATATTGGAAGAATATGTCGAGAAAATTTCGTGGCCGCGAAAATTATCGGAATCGGAATTACGACGAGGAAGTTACGCGCGTTTGAAGTTCGTCGAAATGGATAAACATGAAGTTTCCAAAATTGGAAAGGCTATAAATAGAACCTGCTATTTTGGGAAAGTGGAAGACCTGCCATTTTGGGGTTTGACCGAGTTGACCTGTTATTTTGGGAAAGTGGAAGACCTGCCATTTTGGGGTTTGACCGAGTTGACTCGGTCAACTCGGTGGAGAGAGAGATTTCACGACGGCTTCCATGGTGGCGATGGATTCCGACCACCCCAAGGCACGGGGTTGGTCCCATTAGGTGCGCCTCGGTTCCCTCTACCCATCCCCGGTCACCGTTCCCGGAGTAGCTCACCGGAAAAGAAGGAAAATCCGGCCAAAAATGGAGGAAAAACTTTGTGATTCGGGTTTTTGGATTCGGACCGATTCGAGCTGAATTTTTTAGTGGGCTTTGTAGCTCTCATCACTAGAAAGCTACCATGTAAGTTTGGAGTTCTAATTTTGATTGTGGAAGGAGAATTTTGGATTTGAAATTTGTGTGTACATTCGGTTTTTTGTAAAATTGACCATGTTAGAGTGAGAATTGGCCTTTGTTGTAGTTGACAAAGTTGCTCAGTGGGTGGTTTTGCATGGAATAGGGGTTTCTCCGCCGTGAATTCTTCCGGTCAACAGTGGCGCCGCCGTGGGCGGCGGTCAACGGCGGTCAACGGTCAACGGGTTGACTTTTTGACTTTCGACAAGTTGCATGTTATTTGACTCGAAATCGCGCCCCGATCGCAGTAGGGAGGTTCGTTTTTCGAGTTGAGCGTCCGAACGTAAAGCGAGGTATTGAGGTGTTATATACGGATTTTCGACGATTCGTCGACTTTGAATCGTATGTTTCCGAGAACGGTGGTTTCTCGTGATTTGATTTGAATTGTCGAATTATGTTTGTGAGAATTGGATATTGTGGTTATTCAGGTGTTCGTGATCATTTGTTTGGCGATGGGCATTCCGCCAGATCACGGGTTAACGCGAACTGCGTTACGCAAGCGTGTGAGTGGACAAGTTTCTATTTTCACTGTTGATTTGCGAGTTCGTGGATTTTATGATTTCCGTATTTAATTATACGATGTTGTGATATATGTTGTTTCCGGAGGTATTGTTATATGTGTTTATTTGTGATGGCATTTAATACATCGATGTACCAAAGTCGAGAGATTCCTCTAGGCAGGGTGGAGTGGTCCCCTGCGTGCCGCCAGGGTTGAGTGGTCCCCTGGCCTATCACTGTCAGGTTTGAGCGATTCACCTGACGTCGGGTTTGAGAGGTCGCCCGACAACCTCCGTGTATATATATATGTGTTGTGTTTTCCGAACTCGCATTGTTTTATATTGAGTATATGTATAAACTGGTGAAAGGCATATGTATTTTCGTCCACTCACTCTAACGTGTTTATTGTCTTTCACCTGGGCTTTTCGGTTTCCGTGCCCAGTTTGCAGTTCAGGCTCTGGTGTCGCACGTCGTGGTCGGAGGCATAGTGCTCGAGCTACCTTGTTTCTTCCAGTAGGTTTATTGTTCTACCTACTGTGGTATACATATATGTTTATACGATTGAGGTCGCTCTGAGAAATCTGCTGTTATGTTATACGATTTTATACCGGATTTCAGTAAAGTATAGATATATTTATTGATTTACTTTACTGTTGTGATATTGAGAAATCCGGATGGGATTGGTGCCCACGGTTTGCTTTTTGTGGCATAGGATGAAGTGTATTTTCCGCGTGCAGGTAATGGTAATTCCACGCAAGTAACGAAACTCTGCCCAAATTTCGAAAAGTTTTTGATGGTTAGTGTTTTCGAAGGGGTTCGATTCCGATTTAGGGAGCTAAATCGGGGTGGGGTCCTTTCAGCTTGGTATCAAAGCATTAGGTTATAGGTTCTGTAGACTTCTGTAGTCGTGTTTACAAAGGATATTTGAGAATGTACAGCATGTCTGGAATGGTGACCCGACCGGCCGGCGGATAATCATCAAATTCCGGGTGTTGTATACTTTCAAATATTTGAAGTTCCATGATTACGTTCCACTTGTTGTGAACGATGTTGTATTCATTAGGATGCCTCCTGACGTGCTTTCCGTGTCATTTCGGTTGTGGATCCTGTTGAGGATCAATCGACACACGATTTGCCAGAGAACTGTGGATTTGGATGAGTATTCCGAGTTTAGAGATATGTGTGGCACGGTTTGCCTGGGGATGTGTATATGAGCGTCTATATGTTGCCTCAGAGCTGAGATTTGGGGCTGTGATGTTTGCCTGAGTCAGATCATTGTATTTTGTGGGCTGGTGTTGTGTGAGTTCCGGTTGCGACTCCATGGCCTACAATCAGAATGTTGTTCATACGGTAATGACTTATCAGGCTACCCAGCGTTTGATTGTGGAGTGTTTACCCACCTGAGGCAGAGATGTAATGTTCCTATGTTGTTTCAGTTTGCACGAGTTATGTGGCTTCAGAGGAAGCAGTGTACGAGGTTCGAGATGAGTTTGAACCTGAGCATCAGAGAGAGTCTGATTGTTGTGCCTCGAGATAGCCGTGAGGAGCTTAGTGTGTTGCACTTAGTGGCGAGGCTGTTGAGAAGAAAAGGTGTATGCGGTTTTTGATGTGGCGGTTTGCGGAAAGTGGACTTAGTCGAGATTTTGATGAGGTTGAGTTCCGACACTTCGGGATCAGTGATTTCATCAGACTGTGGTCTTTTCGATTATGTTGAGGATCCTCTGCGAATCCGTTTGATGATGGCGGAGATCACAGTGTAGCGGACTTGCTCCTGTGGCATGAGTTTGGGCTATCGTTGGTGATCCTTTCTCGCAGCAGGTGTTGCGGAGACTTGTGTTGGTGGTACACTTTCAGTTGCTGTTTCGGTGGCCAGGAGGGTCACGTTACGAGGGAGCGCCCTCAGCTAGCTGTTGTTGCGGTTCGGTAGCTCAGAGTTTACGAGGAGATCCTCATGATGTACCTGAGATCTGACCAAAATACCATTTAGATGAGTTATTCAGCAAGTCGCAATTGACGTGGGCGACTAGTTGGGCATATTGGAGTTTGTGCCATGACCTTGTTTGAGGACAGACTTTTCTCCGAGGTTACTGTTGTTTGATATCCATGGCTATTGTACCTGCAACTCCACTTTCGAGGTCTTGGAGAGTGTTGTATCCATCCGGAGGTTGTGAGACCCTTGTTGGAGGTTATGTGTTAGCTACGGATCTGTTATAGCTGGACATCGTGATTTTGGTGTGCTTATGAGTATGGACTTACTGACGACGCATTTGGCGATGTTCGAGTGCCTCGAGGAGGAGGTTGTGTTTCGACGACCAGATTTCCCCGAGATGCTGTTTCGTGGTGATGGTCGAGCGGGTGGTGGAGACGAGTTGTGTGGTTTGCTTTGCTCATGATGTGGATACTATGGGTGCTGTACCCGACGTTGGTGACATTGAGGTGGTTTCCGAGTTTCCAGATGTGTTTTTTGGAAGAGTTACCAGGTGTTCCTCCAGATCGGGAGACTGACTACACCATTGGGCTTGTGTCGAGCGCTGGACTCATTTTGCCGACATCTTGTCGTTCGGAGCCAGCGGAGCTGATGGAGCTACAGTTTCGACTCCAGGAGTTGCTGGAGGAGGTTTCAGGAGATTTCAGGTGACCCCGCGTATTTGCGTGGTGTGCTCTTGCACTGTGTGTACGGGTGTTGGATGGTTCGAAGAGGTGGTGCATTGACTACGAGAAGCCTGATTCGCTTCAGAGGAGAGCGAGTAACCTCCGCTTCGGATTGACGAGTGGTTTGTTTAGCTCGCGAGAGCTGCAGTCTTGTCGAAGATTGATTTCGGGACCGGATACCATCAGTTGTGGTTCGGTGAGTCAGATGTGGCTTTGATGGCTTTCGGATCTCAGTGCGGGCATCAGGAGTTCTTGGTCACGCTATTTGGTTGACCAATGCCCCGTAGATCGTGTGGACGTGATGGACCAGGTGTTCAGACGGTTTCTGGACGAGTTTGTGGTCATGTTCGTTGGTAACGTCCTGATGTCCAGGAGTGTGGGCCAGCACCTGAAGCAAATGTGAACGATTTTGCGGACTTCGCGAGATGATCAGTTGTTTGCGAAGTTCAGCCAGGGTGAGTTTTGCCCGATTAGCGTGAAGATTTTGGGTTGTGTGATGCTATCCGAGGGAGTTGGCGTGGATCCTGACCAGATAGAAGCCGTGTTGATTTGCGGTTGCCCTACTATTGTACCAGAGATCAGGAGTCTCTTGGGTTTGGCAGGCTTTTATCGACGGCTTGTGCAGGATTTTCCCGGATTGCCACTTCACTTTCCGGATTGACGAAGAAGGCGTCAAGTTTGAGTGGTTCGATGCACGCGATGAGAGTTACTTACTCTTGCGGGATGGTTGATCGTTGTTTCGGTTTTGACCTTACCTGACGATTGTGGCGAGTTCGTGGGTTATGGCGATGCATCGAGGTATAGATTTGGTTGTGTATTGATGCTGTGTAGCAGAGCGGTGGCTCATGGTTCCAGGCGGTGGAAACTTTATGTAGCTACGTATCCTATGTATGATTTGGGTGTAGCTGTCTTTGTGTTAATATCGAAGAGTTCGAGACATTATAGCTATGGCGTGCAGCGCGGTGTAGGACGTACACCGACTACTTGAGTTTCATCCATATGTATTTTCGGCCAGATTTGGGCTGGAGGCAGTGTCGATGGATGAGGTCGACTCACGACTATGGCTGCACCTTTGAGTTTGTTCGGGAAAGGCTAGAGGTTGTACTTTGACCATCCGTCTGGGATGATGTTGTTGCTGATGCATTCAGTCGAGAGTCGTGAGCTTCGGTGTTTCATGTGTGTGTGTGTGGCTCGAGTTTCCGTGTTAGCCAAGTTGCGAGCTACGGGAGCTGAATTCAAGTGTGATGATGTTGAAGCTCATTGTTTTACGCGCGGTTGGCGCTAATAATGCGGAGATGTATCAGATACTCCGAGTTTACTACTTGTGACGTAACATGAAGAGCAATATAGCAGCTTGTTTGTGTAGATGCCACATTTGTCGACTGGCAATGGCTAGGAGGCAGAGACTTGCCGAGATGTATCATCCATTTGAGATTTCCGGTTAGACGTGGCGATTGTTGCTGTGATCTTGTGTGTGTGTGATTGTATGCACTTGGGTTTGTGATACCAGTTGTCAGACCATTGTGGATCGTCTGACGTACTTAGTACATTTCCTTGTGCATTCGGAGATGATTTCAGTGGCAGGAAGTCATGGCTGTGTTTGATGGAGGTTATCCATCTACGTGGTGTACCTGTGTCCCAGTTCGCTGATCGAGGTAGTCAGCTACGACAGAGTGTTGGCGAGCTTTGCAGCGAGCATTGGGGACCAGATTATGAGTTAGTACCGGTTCTTATCCTCAGATTGGCGAGCGATCTTTGAGGACTATTCAGACCTTGGAGGGCATATTGTGGACCTCGGTATTGCAGTTCCGGAGGATTCGGGACCAGCAGTTTCAGCTGTTTGAGATTGCTTGCAGTACCAGTTTGTTGACCACTGTGATATTGACGTTGTGTTATGTCATTTTGAGGGATGTTGTTGTACCCCACTGTGTTGGAGTTGAGTTGATAATTGATTCGGATTTTGTGGAATGTGCTACCACAGACTTTTGGTTTAGCAGAAACAGGATGATAATTGCTTGAGTTTGATGTTTGAGTGATGTGGATGTGTGTGGACTGAGTTGTGTTGGCCACGTTGTTTTGATCCATGTGTGATCATAGGCGAGTTTGTGTTGTGCCGTATAGTTCGGCATCGCCTATAGTGTTGGCTTTTATGTGTGTTGTGTTCCGTGTGGCAGAACTGTGTTTCAGGTTTGCTATGTGTTGTGTACCCTATCTGTTCCTTATGTAGGAATACTTGGCGATTATGTGAGCCAGTTCCGATTTGTGATTTGAGGGTACAGGGATTCCAGCACGGAATTGTCTCCTATTGTGGAGTTTGTGATCAGAGTTGTTCAGTTGAGATTGCCGTTGGTGAGTTGAGCAGTATGCAGAGGCAGTGCTCCTACCTTGTAGTCGGCAGACTTGGAAATTTCGAGGTCGAAATTTTTTTAAGGGGGGTGGATTTGTGACGACCCGGAACAGAATCGGTAGAGGAAACAGCTTAATCTACGAGGTTGTCGAGTATTCGCAGATTTACGACAGTTATTCGAATCGCCGAACTCGTTAACGACTTAATTATTGGTCGAGAATTGGAGCTGGGTCTCTTCTTGAGAGTCGTTCTACGTGTGATTACAAGTTCGTGGGCGGTTCCGGATCGTTATTTGGACGACCGAGGAATTAGTTATGAATATTTGAAGTTTTGACGGAAATAGATTTTAATGGCAGGTTTGTTCGCGACTAAATTATTGGACGAGAATTTGGTCTCGACTTCTTCAAGGAAGTTGTTCAGAATTTAATTTCGAGTTCGTGGGAACTTCTGGAGCATGATATGGAGCTACGAGGAATTAGTTGTGAATATTTCTGATTATTGATTGTTTAGTCGATTTAAATGGGTGTTGATTCAAGGGTTGACTTTTTATCTGTTTGACCGATATGTTTGACTTTGGGTAATATTGGAAGAATATGTCGAGACGATTTCGTGGCCGCGAGAATGATCGGAATCGGAATTACGACGAGGAAGTTACGCGCGTTTGAAGTTCGTCGAAATGGATAAACATGAAGTTTCCAAAATTGGAAAGGCTATAAATAAAACCTGCTATTTTGGGAAAGTGGAAGACCTGCCATTTTGGTGTTTGACCGAGTTGACTCGGTCAACTCGGTGGAGAGAGAGATTTCACGACGGCTTCCATGGTGGCGATAGATTCCGGCCACCCCAAGGCACGGGGTTGGTCCCATTAGGTGCGCCTCGGTTCCCTCTACCCATCCCCGGTCACCGTTCCCGGCGTAGCTCACCGGAAAAGAAGGAAAATCCGGCCAAAAATGGAGGAAAAACTTTGTGATTCGGGTTCTTGGATTCGGACCGATTCGAGCTGAATTTTTTAGTGGGCTTTGTAGCTCTCATCACTAGAAAGCTACCATGTAAGTTTGGAGTTCTAATTTTGATTGTGGAAGGAGAATTTTGGATTTGAAATTTGTGTGTACATTCGGTTTTTCGTGAAATTGACCATGTTAGAGTGAGAATTGGCCTTTGTTGTAGTTGACAAAGTTGCTCAGTGGGTGGTTTTGCATGGAATATGGGTTTCTCCGCCGTGAATTCTTCTGGTCAACAGTGGCGCCACCGTGGGCGGCGGTCAACGGCGGTCAACGGTCAACGGGTTGACTTTTTGACTTTCGACAAGTTGCATGTCATTTGACTCGAAATCGCGCCCCGATCGCAGTGGGGAGGTTCGTTTTTCGAGTTGAGCGTCCGAACGTAAAGCGAGGTATTGAGGTGTTATATACGGATTTTCGACGATTCGTCGACTTTGAATCGTATGTTTCCGAGAACAGTGGTTTCTCGTGATTTGATTTGAATTGTCGAATATTTTTGTGAGAATTGGATATTGTGGTTATTCAGGTGTTCGTGATCATTTGTTTGGCGTTGGGCATTCTGCCAGATCACGGGTTAACGCGAACTGCGTTACACAAGCGTGTGAGTGGACAAGTTTCTATTTTCACTGTTGATTTGCGAGTTCGTGGATTTTATGATTTCCGTATTTAATTATACGATGTCGTGATATATGTTGTTTCCGGAGGTATTGTTATATGTGTTTATTTGTGATGGCATTTAATACATCGATGTACCAGAGTCGAGAGATTCCTCTGGGCAGGGTGGAGTGGTCCCCTGCGTGCCGCCAGGGTTGAGTGGTCCCCTAGCCTATCACTGTCAGGTTTGAGCGATTCACCTGACGTCGGGTTCGAGAGGTCGCCCGACAACCTCCGTGTATATATATATGTGTTGTGTTTTCCAAACTCGCATTGTTTTATATTGAGTATATGTATAAACTGGTGAAAGACATATGTATTTTCGTCCACTCACTCTAACGTGTTTATTGTCTTTCACCTGGACTTTTCGGTTTCCGTGCCCAGTTTGCAGTTCAGGCTCTGGTGTCGCACGTCGTGGTCGGAGGCATAGTGCTCGAGCTACCTTGTTTCTTCCAGTAGGTTTATTGTTCTACCTACTGTGGTATACATATATGTTTATACGATTGAGGTCGCTCTGAGAAATCTGCTGTTATGTTATACGATTTTATACCGGATTTCAGTAAAGTATAGATATATTTATTGATTTACTTTACTGTTGTGATATTGAGAAATCCGGATGGGATTGGTGCCCACGGTTTGCTTTTTGTGGCATAGGATGAAGTGTATTTTCCGCGTGCAGGTAATGGTAATTCCATGCTAGTAACGAAACTCTGCCGAAATTTTGAAATTTTTTTATTGGTTCGTGTTTTCGAAGGGGTTCGATTCCGGTTTAGGGAGCTAAATCGGGGTTGGGTCCTTTAAACGGTAATCCCGATTTGTTTATTACTTTCACGTGAAATGTGAAATGACTAGAAATTTTGAGATATTTTGAAAATAAACGAGGCTACAAATTAGAAGATTGTTCTGATATTGTTTGTCGAATCTTTAAAATAAAAGTAGATGACATGATTACTTATATTAATGATGGTGAACCCCCCTTGGAGAAGTTCATGCTCATGTATATACAATTGAATTCCATGAGCGAGGGTTGCCACATGCTCATTTGTTATTTTGGCTTAAAAATAAATACAAAGGTTATACAGCAAACGATGTATATTCCATAATTTTAGCAGAATTGTCGGATAAAAATATTAATCCAGAGTTGTTTGATATAGTTGGTCAGTTTATGATTCACGGCCCTTACGGTCAAATTATTCCATCTTCTCCGTGTATGCGAGACTAAATATGCACAAAATATTTTACAAAATCATTTATTCCTCACACAATTTTTCATGCAATCAAATCTCCTCAATATAGACGCCATGATGATGATTCGCGTTTTGTAATTAAAAAAGGAGTTCATGTTGGTTATAATTATGTTGTTCCATACAATACTAATTTTTTATTGAGGTATAAATCTCATATAAATGTTGAATCATGTTCTCAATCTATGTTAATAAAATATTTATTCAAGTACATAAGTAAAGGACCAAATAGAGCACGCGTATTGGTTTGTGATAATATAAATGATAAAATCGAAAATTATCTCAATTGTCGATATTTAACTCCTCATGAGTTCCTTTGGCGTTTATTTGTATTTTTCATTCATTCTATATATCATGCAATTACATATTTGAAGATTCATTTACCCAACGAACAAAATGTACGTTTGTTTTCGTGAAAATAGTTCTCTTGAAAATGTCATACAAAGTCCGGGTATAGAAACTACAATGTTGACTGCTTGGTTTACTGCTAACAAGATTTATAAAAAAAGCAAAGAAATTAACGTATGTTCAATTTCTTACAAAATTTGTGTGGAATGCTAATAAAAAATTATGGACACGAAGAAAACAATATACCGTTTTTGCTAGAATAGTGCATGTGCCACCGAATGTGGGTGAATTTTATTATCTTATAATGCTTTTGAATGTTCAAAAATGATGTATCAATTTTAAGGTAATAAGAATGGTCAATGGAACAGTATATGATACACGCAAAACATGCATTCACGTTAACTTAAAAACACAGATTACGCGCATTGCAATTTAAACCCTTCTTTTGTCATTTGTAATATTGGCGAGTAGGGATCGTTCTTTATCCGGGGAATTAAGGGCGCATGCATGGTTTCGTTAATAAGCGGAAATGTAAATGTTTGGGGGGATTGGAAGTTGGTTGTTTAATCTACGAAATTAAAGTACAAAAACATGCAAACACAACTAAAACTCTTAGGCATCTAACATGTTTTACTCATAGACAAGTTTCAACAATCAAGAAACTTAAAGTTTAATTATGCTTGCTAAAAATAAGAAGTTACACTACTAATTACATGTGATCATCTCATCTTATTAGCCTACCCTTTTCATGCATCAAACCTTTTTGTAAGTTACGAAATTCATAACTTCTAACTAAATATACATGCTTAATAATTGAGTAGGAATACAACTTAGCGTATAAACATCCTAAACAACATACGATCATCGAAACATGCGAAAGAGAGGGACTTAGCGTATTTTCTAACACATGCTTACGAAGCTTTAAGATTGTATCAAACATGCATAAAAGGCTAGAAATCATAAACACATGCAACTTATGAATCGGTTTAAACACATAAAACACAAATCTAAACTTGTTCTTCATTTGATACATAAATGTATTCCAATACATCAAAAGGTTCAAATACAAAGCAAAAGAAATGAAAGTGAAGATCATGGTTACACTTTTTGTCTTGAATGCTTGATGATCTACGGTGGAGATGGATTTCCTTCACAAGGGACTTAGCGTATTGTGTTGGATGGAGGAGGATTGCTTCGGCTTGGATGGAGAAGATGTGCTTCGGCTTTGCTTGAGAATCCTTGAAGTGTTTATGGTGGAGGAGTATTTGTGTAGAGTTTTTGCTTGTAAAATGAGAGATGCATAATATATGGCCAGCCTCCTCTCTTATATAGGCAAGGGATGTTGCCTTCTCTCTTCCACCTTGCCTCCCTCCATTTAATGCAAGTAATGATCAATATGGCAAGTCACTCCCTTAGTCACCTTTTGTGATCATCATTTGTGAACCCTAAGCAAGAGTCACCATGCAAGTCACCATTTATAAACCCTAAGCAAGAGTCACCATGGCAAGTCACATGGCAAGTCATCTTTTGTGATGATCACAAAGCTTAGTCACTAAAATGAGTCACAAAGCTTGATATTGTTGACTTTTCAACTTCACCAAAAGGCTTCCATGCCAAAATGAATGGGTTTGGGCTTGATAATGGGCCGAAACAAGATTTGAGAAATCGGCCCATAATTTGCTTTTTGGGCCGGCCCATTTTCGGAGGTCCAAAATCGCAAAAATCGCAAAATCGCCGAAATTCCTCCAAATTGCGCCGTTATTAATCTCCACCGTAAATATCTTCAAAATAACAAATTAAATAAGGAAAACATAAAAACTAAGATAATAACATAGCTAAACGTAAAGGGAAATGCGTTAAGAAACGAGCATAAAATGCGTATATCAAATTCCCCCACACTTAGACTTTGCTAGTCCCTTAGCAAACACTAAGTTAAACTAAGACTCCCTAAGAATTTAAAACAAAGGAAAGAACATAACTAAGCCCTTAGCTAAAATTTGTCTCAGAATTTGCATAAGTATATGGTGATGGCTCACATAAATTTCAACTTGTATGCTCAACGAATTCAAGAGATAATTGCGATATAATTATGTAATGAACAAGTAAGACATAGAAAAAAAACAATGGTTATGTTATAGCTGTGCATGCTTTGAATAAAGGTTTAATCAACTCACAAGGATGCACTCATCATATTTTTCACTCATGAAAAAGGGTTCACTTAAAGTGTATATAAATTTAAACGAAAACCTCATGAATGGAGTTAATTACTTGCACAAATGAACCAAAACCATAAGCTTACTCATGCAACTTACTCTACTAATTGAAAGCTACTCATTTTAAGGATCATAAAGGACTTTTAGTGAGGTTGTAATGGGGTTAAGGCTAAGGCATTCGAAATTTAGATATGTGGTGATAAAAACGTTCCAACGACTTAGTCTAGCACCATATTCGTCCTCCATCTCCACTCGAATGTTACCATGTATACTTCAATTTAAACTACCCTTTGAGCTTTTCGGACAGGACAAAGGCCATATTTGTTCTATTTTTGGGCCTTCAATTTGTCGTAATCTCCAAATCCGCAAATAAGGGGGACGTTAATCCAATTGGTTTCTACTTTAGAACACAACATATTGCCATGAGAGATAATAATAATATTTTTTCTTTTCATTCTCTCAAATATAATTTTTTTTCTTTTCTTTTTGGCAATCTCATACTTTTTTAGCTATTTGGACAAGTCTTTCCCCTTACTCACATTAACTCTTTTAATCTTTCCTACCAAACCATAATCTTATGTGCTAGTTTCGAAAAATTCTCACCAAGTTTCCGGAACAAGGGTAAGGATATTCTATACTAGGGTAAGTGTTTAGGTATATATGGTGATGAAAGAAAAGCTTAACGTGGGCTCAATTGGTTTATCTAGGGGTGTCGCAACTCATGCGTACAAATGGGATACATGGATATTTGGCGAAGTGGTGGAAAATCCTAAATGCCTTTAATCATTTCCAAAATCAAAGTATGTATCAACTTAAAAGCTTTGCAAATTGACATGAGTAAGTTCTAGTATTCTCTAGTTCATTAAAATCTATGGCAAGCAATCAAATGAGGCATATATAAGCTAGTAGCTACGAAATGGATGTATATTCACTCGAATAAAGAACAGATAGCTCAAAAGCTCACATAGGGTTCATATGATTAAAAATTTATTCAAGCATGCGATTTCTGTACCATGTTTTGCAATTCATATCTACTACATGTTAAAAACATAAAGAATATCTCAATTAGCACAAGAATTCGATGCATGTGATTCATACGCCATATGTGTTCGTATCGATCAAATTTCATCATTGACTAGTTAAGGGCGTCCTAAAGACTCTGAAAAACACTAATTTAGACACAATTAAATTGTAAACCCTTCCCCCACACTTAAACTCTACATTGCCCTAAATGTACTAAAGTAGAAGTATAGAATAAAAATGGAGTATAGGATCTACGAAAATTTTAATCTAATACGCAAAAAGCCATTAAATTAATTAAAAGGGGAGAAGAAAACAAATCTGTTGTCTCCCTATTGGGTTGCCTCCCAATGAGCGCTCGTTTTACGTCGTTAGCTTTGGACGTGATGCATCATTTTGTTTTTGAAATGGCCGGTTCTTGGAGTTGCATCTCCTCCACGGTGTGCTCCGCAAATGCCTCAAAATAGGGCTTCAAGCGATGGCCATTTACTTTGAACTCACTACCTTTGTCGATAGATCGAATGAGAACTGCTCCATGAGGTAGAACTTGAGAAACTATGAATGGACCCATCCATCGAGAGCGAAGCTTTCCCGGAAAGAGCTTAAGTCTTGAATTGAAAAGCAATACTTTCTGCCCAGCTTCAAAACTCTTCCCGCGAATCATCTGATCATGGATCTTTTTCGTCTTCTCTTTGTAAATCCACGCATTGTCGAAAGCATCATTTCTGATTTCTTCAAGTTCACAAAGTTGAAGCTTCCGATGCAAGCCTGCTGCATCTCGATCGATGTTGAATTTCTTCACGGCCCACCATGCCTTGTGCTCCAATTCAACCGGAAGATGGCACGCCTTTCCATAAATTAATCGGAAAGGTGACATACCAATGGGGGTCTTGTAGGCAGTCCTGTAAGCCCACAATGCATCGTCTAAGCATTGACTCCAATCTTTCTGGTTTGGACGGACGGTTCGCTCCAAAATCTTCTTGATCTCACGGTTGGAAACTTCAGCCATTCCATTGGTTTGAGGGTGGTATGGTGTGGAAACCTTGTGTTTTACGCCATACTTCCTCATTAGTGCTTCCACCGTGCGGTTGCAAAAGTGACTTCCTCCATCGCTGATTAGAACGCGTGGCATTCCAAATCTACTGAAAATGTTAGTTCGTAGGAAATCTGCAACAACTCGCGAATCATTAGTACGGGTGGCCTTTGCCTCCACCCATTTAGAAACATAATCTACTGCGAGTAAAATGTAAGTAAATCCATTGGAAGGAGGAAATGGTCCCATGAAATCAATACCCCACACATCAAAAATTTCAACATTAAATATGTAGTGTTGTGGCATTTGATCTCTAGGGCCTAAATTACCGAATCTCTGGCACTTATCACATGCAGCACAATATGCATGAGCATCGCGAAATAAACTAGGCCAAAAGAAACCGCAATCTAAAATCTTAAGGGCTGTCCTCCTAGAACCAAAGTGTCCCCCACATGCTTCATTGTGACAAAAGTCTAGAATGGGCTTAAACTCACTATCTGGGATACATCTCCTAATTACTAAATCGGAGCATTGTTTCCACAAATAAGGCTCATCCCAGATAAAGGTTCTAGCATTATGCTTAAGTTTGTCACGTTGAAATTTATGCATGGTAGACGGAAACTCACCGGTAACTAAGTAATTTACGATATCTGCATACCAAGGAGTTTCCGAAGTAGTTACCTCAATTCCGAAGAGTTTTTCATCCGGAAAAGTTTCTTCAATCTCGACAGGCTCATGGTCACCTATCAAACGTGATAGGTGGTCAGCGACGACGTTTTCTACTCCCTTCTTGTCCTTGATTTCGATGTTGAATTCTTGGAGTAGAAGTATCCATCTGATAAGTCGTGGTTTTGCGTCCTTCTTGAGCATTAGATACTTCAAAGCTGCATGATCGGTAAACACAGTTACTTTAGTTTGAAGTAAATAAGATCGAAATTTATCTAAAGCAAAAACCACGGCAAGAAACTCCTTCTCGGTGGTAGTATAATTTCTTTGCGCTTCATCAAGCGTCCGAGAGGCGTAATAGATTACGCAAGGCTTCTTGTCCTTCCGCTGACCCAAGACGGCTCCTACGGCATAATCCGAGGCGTCGCACATGAGTTCAAATGGCAGAGACCAATCAGGGCTGCATAAAATAGGAGCGCTCGTGAGAAGCTCCTTCAACTTGTTGAAGGCAGCGTTGCATTCTTCATCAAAGACGAACGGGGTCTCCTTTTGCAGCAGTTTACACAAAGGGCGCGAGATGTGGGAAAAGTCTTTGATAAACCTGCGATAAAATCCTGCGTGTCCAAGAAATGAACGAATCTCTCTAACCGAAGTTGGAGAGGGTAAGTGACGCACAAGATCTACTTTAGATTTATCAACTTCTAACCCTTTTTCCGAAATAATATGACCTAACACTATCCCTTGCGTAACCATAAAATGGCACTTCTCCCATTTAAGCACCAAGTTCGTTTCAACGCATCTTTGTAAAATTGTTTCTAAATTGTTTAAGCATGCATCAAAATCACTCCCAAATACACTAAAGTCGTCCATGAATACTTCAATAATTTTTTCAATGTACTCGGAGAAAATTGAGAGCATGCAACGTTGAAATGTACCTGGTGCGTTACACAGTCCAAATGGCATGCGGCGATAGGCAAACGTTCCGAAAGGGCACGTGAACGTTGTCTTTTCTTGATCCTCCTCCGCAATGCTAATTTGGTTGTAGCCGGAATATCCGTCGAGAAAACAATAAAATGCATGGCCGGCTAATCTTTCCAGCATTTGGTCGATGAATGGTAAGGGAAAATGATCCTTGCGGGTTGCAGCGTTTAGCTTCCGGTAATCAATGCACACTCGGTGTCCAGTGATCGTCCGTTGTGGCACAAGTTCATTTTCCAGATTCTCGACGACGGTGATTCCCGATTTCTTAGGTACAACCTGCACTGGGGAAACCCAACGGCTATCAGAAATAGGGTAAATAACTCCACAGTCCATGAGTTTAATTACCTCCTTTTTTACCACCTCCATCATCGGAGGGTGGAGCCGACGTTGCGCTTCCCGCGTAGGTTTGGTGCCTTCTTCAAGGAAAATCCTATGCACACAGGTTGCTGGATTTATTCCCTTGATGTCCGCAAGTGTCCAGCCTATTGCGGGTTTGTATCGTTTGAGCACACTCACGAGCTTCTCCTCCTGTTCCTCTTCTAGCGCGGACGAAATAATGACCGGTAAAGTTTCATTCTCGCCCAAGTACGCATACTTCAGATGGTCCGGTAGTAGCTTGAGTTCTAAAACTGGAGCTTCTACGATGGAAGGAACCATTTTATTAGTACCAAAAGTAATTGGTAAAGGAGGAGAAAAGCTTACTTTTCGTGGTGCGGCATTTAGGGCCATGGCCATGTCTTGAATTTGAGGCGTCAGCTCTAGTAAAGCCTCGAGAAGGCCGTCATGCCCAAGTTGAATGGCCATGTCGAGTTCATCCTCATTGATGGTGTCGAGGTAGCCTTGTGCTAAGGTATCCACAGGATCGTATGTCGAAATGGCAGCTACGCTCGACATTGGAAACTTCATCCCGTCCAGGATGTTGAACTCGATTCTTTCTCCATCAATCTCCATGGAGAAAGTGCCTTGAAACACATCAATCTTCGTTCTCGCAGTCCGCATGAAAGGTCGCCCAAGCAGTAGTGGCGTGGTGTTCAGTGGACTCTCTTCCATGTCAACGATATAAAAATCGGCTGGGAATATCAAGTTGTTGACTTGCACGAGAACGTCTTCTACGTATCCCCTCGGATACTTGTGTGTGCGATCGGCTAATTGGATGACAACACCATCTTGCTTGAGATCTCCAAGCTCCATCGATTCGAAAAGATAGTAAGGCATGACGTTGATGGAAGCTCCGAGATCAAGCATCACGTCTTGGAAGTGGGTGTCACCGATTACGCAAGGAACTGCAAAGCTCCCTGGGTCCTTCAATTTTGGGGGTAGCCGACGCTGCAAAACCGCCGAAACGGTTGCGTTCACCTTCACAACCTCCTTCTCTCGAGTTTGCCTCCTCTGTGTGCATAATTCTTTGAGAAACTTCGCGTATATTGGCACTTGTTTTATGCACTCGATCAAGGGCAAATTCACTTGCACCTTTCGGAAGATGTCCAAAATATCTTCATATTGAGCATCCTTCTTCTTCGATTTTGATAATCTGCTAGGGAAAGGTGCAACAGCAAACGGAGAATTAGTAATAACCGTATTTGAAGGAATATGGTTCTTACCTTTGATTGGGGTAGGTTGTGGAGGTGATTGTGCCTTGGTGACATTAGGCGTCACCTTCTGTTTTTCGGCCTCTTGAGTAGCCGGATCGATCTCATCTTCTTCTTCGTTGGTGATGTCCTCAATGGTGACTTCATCAAGATGAGATCGCTTGGTCTTTGGTTCCTCAAGTATCTTCCCACTCCTTGTGACTATAGCATTCACGTTTCTTTGATTTGGAGTGGTTTGAGGTGGAAGCCGACCGGTTTCCTTGATTTGGCCCATGAAATCAACAAGTTGGCCAAGCTGCTTCTTCACTTCGGTGATGTCGCGGCCATGTGAGTCAAGTGTCTCCTTTGTCTTCGATTGTCCGTCGAGGAGAAATTGTGTGGAGGCCGAAAGTTGCGACAACATCTTGTCGTAATCCGGGTTAGTGAAGGATTGCGAAGACGAACCATGCTGCATCGGTGGCCTTGGTTGAAATGGAGGGCGTTGGTAGCTTTGTTGAGGTGCTGGAGGGTTCAAAGTTCCCTCGTTGCTGCTCCATCTAAAACCCGGATGATCACGGTTGACATAGTTGTTATAATTGTTATACCGTTGTCCTCCCTGATATCCGCCGATGGCGTTAGCGTGCTCCGGCTCGCTTGCTTGTTCCGGCACTTGAGGGCACTGGTCATTGTGGTGACCTTGTGTTTGACATATGCCACAAACAGGCCGTTGAGTTGCCTTTGCTCTTGTCGTCTCAAGTTCTAAAACCTTCTCTAGCATATGAGCTAGTTTGTCGTATTTTTCGTCTGCGTCGGTTGTAGAACTCGCTTCACCGACTGCTCGTCCGTTGGACATTCCGTATTGTGCATCATTATTCGCCCGATTTTCTAGAAGAGCTCTAGCTTCAGTTTCTGTTAAGTCCATGAATGCACCGGTGGCTGCTGCATCCAGCAATTCCCTATCAATTGGCTTGAGACCATCGTAAAAGTAATTCATGAGATTGGTCTCGGAAAATCCATGCGATGGGCAAGTGGCACACAAAACTTTGAATCGGTCGTAGTATTGGCCGAAGGTCTCGTCCGGTTTCTGTGTGATGCCAGTGATTTGCTTTCTCAAGACGGTGATCTTTGAGGCCGGGAAGTACTTCGCTAGGAACATATCCGCAAGTTGCTTCCATGAGGTAATATGGTTCGGCGGTAGTTCCATTAGCCAAGACTCGGCCCTGTCGACTAGGGTGAATGGAAATGCCTTCAGCTTGAAGAGCTCCGTATCCGCATCAGATGGCTTCATGCTGTTACAAACAAATTGGAATTGTTTGAGATGCTTGTTTGGATCTTCATTGGAAAGTCCGTGAAAAATGGGTAGTCGGTGGAGGAAGCCACTCTTTAGCTCGATATCCTTCATGTTTTCCTCCGGTTGTGGAAAAGCAATGCTCGAATGCCTACTGCTCCATTCGGTTGAGCAGGTGCGCTGGCGAAGAGATTGTCCTGCATTGGCCATGTTGACTTGTTGTGCTTCTGCTTCTGAATTGTGGTCGGTTGATGAGGCTAAAGTATGGTCGGTTGATGAATGTGAAGACTCGGAAACTTCCTCGATGATGGGATGATCCAGGATGTCAGTTTGAGCTCTAAGTCTCGCTATTCTCTCTGCGATCTCCTCAAACTTTGTTCTAGATGGTTCAGGATTCCGATCGGACATTCATTAGCCTGAGCATCCACCAAAGACCAAGTGTTAGTATCAACAAAGAATTTGAGATGAATATAGGAATACTAACCAAAATCGTAAGACATATTTAGAAAACAAAGCAATAACAAATAGTAAAACTATCAAAGCATACTATAAATACTCACAAATACTTAAAAACTACTAATAACACACAAAAGTTATAATACTTAAGACACTAAATGTAATTTACTAAGTAATGCAAATGATTTAATCAATTTTATGGGCTATGCAAAAGAATGTAATAAACTAAGACACATGTTTTCTGCAAATTAAAACTATATAATGCTAAACCCAAGAATTTAGTTAGAACATATATAAACAAAGTTCAAATACAAGCAAACAATAATTCACATCGAATTTATGCACCACACATTTTTTTTTCAATAAAATGCATTAAACAACAATCCTACGTGAAAGATGGAGTGCATGCATAAGAGAAAACGTTAGAACCTGCAGAAAACACACGAGTTACGTGCTAAAAAAAAATGAATGCAAAGAATGACCTCTTCTTCGATCTTATGTCCCTAACTTCACTTAGGTTAGGGTACTCGGTAGTGAAATCCGAGTATCATAAAGCCTAAGAGAGGTTATGCAAGCTAAGTAACGTTTGTTAGTCCTTTACAGTTTTTAATGCACAAACAAACACAAAAATTTGACTAAGTTTTGTTTATTTCCTTTGGCCCCGATGGTACGTGGTGCAGAGGCTCTTGACTGTGCAATGGGTCTCGTTCATCCAAAGATGAAGTCTGATTCCAGGAGGTCTAAGCATGCATAATCTGATATACCATCTATTTAAAGGATTATGTCGTATTTATCAAGTTCGTATTTATCCGTATTCGTATGCACTTATGATTTACAGAGAGTACGCGAAATGATCATTCGGTAAATTTCTTGGACGTGCGGCCCGCGCGAAAATATATACCGACTACAATTCAGCTTAGTTACGTTTAGAAATGGTTAGTAGGAATAGAGATAACGCGAGAGGTAAGGACTAATATTTAGAACAACCCGAGGCTTACTCGTAAGAGTATATACTCCAATGTTGTTCCTAGAGACACCCTGAGGCTAACCAGTTACGGTATATACTCCAATGGTGTTCTATTGCTTAGATCCGAAACCCGGCACCAATCATAAACCCATTCACCATATCCAACAATCAGCCAAATTTGTGAGATAGTATATAATCTCAAGTTCTTAGTAAACTCCGCCCACAACCTCGTGCCCATAACTTCACTTAGGTTATGGCGTGTGGTGATAAAATCCACACATCACGAGGGGTTAAGGAGATAAACCAGAAAAAGAGGCACCACGTATTCCAAAGAACGAAACCTTATAACCAATACTCGTGCACAATGTAAATCAATTTAAGTACGTCTACGTTTTGATTGCGCCTATGATTTAAAAGGAATACACGACTTAGTTATTGAATAAATCTCTTGTCCGTGCGGCCCGCGCGAAAATGTATACCAACTATCGTTAATTCTCGTAATTGTTGGAAATGACCAGTTGGGATAGATGTAACGCGAGAGGTGAGAACTAATTTCTGGGAACAACCTGAGGCTAACTCGTGAGAGTATATACTCCAATGTTGTTCTTAGAAACACCCCGAGGCTTACTCGTAAGAGTATGTACTCCATTGGTGTTCTGTTTTCTTAGTTCAAAACCCGTCACCATTCATAACCCTTCTAGACATCATAACCAACTCTTACTCGAAATCACAAGATAGTATACAATCTCAAGTGTTTGTAAACTCCGCCCACAACCTCGTGTCCATAACTTCACTTAGGTTATGGCGTGTGGTGATGAAATCCACACATCACGAAGGGTTAAGGAGATAGACAAACAAAAGAGGCACCACCTATTTCATAGAGATTTATTTAATAACTAAGTGCTAGTACTCAAATTAAATCAAAGACTATCCTTTAACATGAAAATAAATTATGCAAGTGTAAAAACTAAGTATAAATAAATTCGTCTAAGTAAAAGTATGCATTGTAAACATGTATTTAAATTTCTTTAAGTATAAACAAGAATGAACAAGTATGTACTTCGAAAATTTAGACATGCTTTTAATCACAAATGTACAACGAAATCATACAAAAACATTCTAACTCCCCGGCAACGGCGCCAAAAATTGATACACGCAAAACATGCATTCACGTTAACTTAAAAACATAGATTACGCGCATTGCAATTTAAACCCTTCTTTTGTCATTTGTAATATTGGCGAGTAGGGATCGTTCTTTATCCGGGGAATTAAGGGCGCATGCATGGTTTCGTTAATAAGCGGAAATGTAAATGTTTGGGGGGATTGGAAGTTGGTTGTTTAATCTACGAAATTAAAGTACAAAAACATGCAAACACAACTAAAACTCTTAGGCATCTAACATGTTTTACTCATAGACAAGTTTCAACAATCAAGAAACTTAAAGTTTAATTATGCTTGCTAAAAATAAGAAGTTACACTACTAATTACATGTGATCATCTCATCTTATTAGCCTACCCTTTTCATGCATCAAACCTTTTTGTAAGTTACGAAATTCATAACTTCTAACTAAATATACATGCTTAATAATTGAGTAGGAATACAACTTAGCGTATAAACATCCTAAACAACATACGATCATCGAAACATGCGAAAGAGAGGGACTTAGCGTATTTTCTAACACATGCTTACGAAGCTTTAAGATTGTATCAAACATGCATAAAAGGCTAGAAATCATAAACACACGCAACTTATGAATCGGTTTAAACACATAAAACACAAATCTAAACTTGTTCTTCATTTGATACATAAATGTATTCCAATACATCAAAAGGTTCAAATACAAAGCAAAAGAAATGAAAGTGAAGATCATGGTTACACTTTTTGTCTTGAATGCTTGATGATCTACGGTGGAGATGGATTTCCTTCACAAGGGACTTAGCGTATTGTGTTGGATGGAGGAGGATTGCTTCGGCTTGGATGGAGAAGATGTGCTTCGGCTTTGCTTGAGAATCCTTGAAGTGTTTATGGTGGAGGAGTATTTGTGTAGAGTTTTTGCTTGTAAAATGAGAGATGCATAATATATGGCCAGCCTCCTCTCTTATATAGGCAAGGGATGTTGCCTTCTCTCTTCCACCTTGCCTCCCTCCATTTAATGCAAGTAATGATCAATATGGCAAGTCACTCCCTTAGTCACCTTTTGTGATCATCATTTGTGAACCCTAAGCAAGAGTCACCATGCAAGTCACCATTTATAAACCCTAAGCAAGAGTCACCATGGCAAGTCACATGGCAAGTCATCTTTTGTGATGATCACAAAGCTTAGTCACTAAAATGAGTCACAAAGCTTGATATTGTTGACTTTTCAACTTCACCAAAAGGCTTCCATGCCAAAATGAATGGGTTTGGGCTTGATAATGGGCCAAAACAAGATTTGAGAAATCGGCCCATAATTTGCTTTTTGGGCCGGCCCATTTTCGGAGGTCCAAAATCGCAAAAATCGCAAAATCGCCGAAATTCCTCCAAATTGCGCCGTTATTAATCTCCACCGTAAATATCTTCAAAATAACAAATTAAATAAGGAAAACATAAAAACTAAGATAATAACATAGTTAAACGTAAAGGGAAATGCGTTAAGAAACGAGCATAAAATGCGTATATCAGTATACTGTACTTATCAAGAAGCATATCGAGTTTTGGGATTATTTGATGATGATAAAGAATGGCTCGAAGTATTGTTGGAATCTACTTTTACTGTCACTTCTCCTCAAATTAGTTATTTATTTATTACGATTATTCTATTTTGTAATGTCTAGGATCCTCAGGTTTTGTTTGATGCATATTGGATTCAGATGTCCGACGATATATCACATAAAATGAAGTTAAATTTTAATATGCCAAATCTTACCGTACCCGATGATAAATTAAAGAATGTTGTTCTTCATGAACTCAAAAAATTGTTTAACATGTCATCGAGTAGTTTAAAAGACTATAAATTACCAATCTCAGAGACACAACAAATAAATCAACTCGACAATAGGCTCATCAGAGAAGAATTAGATTTTGATTGTGAAGCATTGAAATGAGAACATTCTGATTTGATTACCAAACTAATTAATAATCAAAAAATTATATGATGAGGTAATCAAAGCTGTTGAACAGAAGAACCCAAGATCATTTTTTGTTTATGGTAGTGGAGGTACAGAAATTTTTTTTGTGGAATACTATAATTTCAAGATTGAGATCTGAAGGCAAAATTGTTTTGGCCGTTGCTTCATTAGCTATCGCTTCATTATCACTTCTGATACGCAAGACATCTAGCTCATTCATGTTTTAAAATAAAGCTGATTATAAACAAAGATTCAAATTGTAACATAAATAAATAAACTGATCTTTCTCATTTAATTGAAAAGGATGAATTAATAGTTTAGGATGAAGCCCTTATGTGAAATAAAAGGTGTATTGAATCAGTGGACAGAACGTTGCGTGATATTTTATCAAACAAAGAAGAGCTATTTGGAGGAAAAACAATTTTATTCTGTGGAGATTTTAGACAAATATTGTCGGTGATACAAGGTAGTAGTAAAGAAGAAATCATTCAAGCATCATTTCATAATTCATATTTATGGTCTACCATTACAGTATTTCATCTAACTGAAAATATGATATTGTCGACGATTTGTTTAACTCCTCTTGAAAAAATTGGAATTAAAGATTTTACTCAATGTATGTTGCAAATAGGTGAAGGTCGATTGGAATCTAAATTGCCTATCGATGATCTTGATGTGAGTTGGATTGATATACTGAAAGATTTGTTGACTCATGCCACAGTTGAACCCATCAAATCAATTTTTGATGCTACATATCCAAATTTTGATACCAAATACAATAATACAAATTATCTAAGAGAATGTGCTATTATGACTCCCAAAAATGTAATTGTTCATGAAATCAATAATTATACGATTAAATTAGTACCTGAAAATAACAAATCATATTTTAGTTTAGATTCCATTTCATATAATTCAGGTAGCGATGATAATATAAATCTCAAGAAGATCCATTCTCTTCCATTCACCATTGAAGTTGATCCCACTACCAAAATTCACTATACCCGACGATTTAAAAAAAAAAAACAGGCCGACGCCACTTATTTTCGTCAGCTATAGTGCACTATAACCAACGATTCATTCAGTCATCTGTTATAGTTCTTAGACCGACAACAGAAGAAAAAGTCGCCGAGTTTTTTCTGGAAAAATCGTCGACTATAATCAGCACTATAGCCGACAACATAATGTGCAAAAATCGTCAGCTATACTATAGCTGACGGCAATATAGGTCGTAGGATATAGTTATAGGGTTTCTATTCTCAGACCGTCACTCCCCTCTCTCAAAAATCCTAATTCTCTCTCTCTCTCTCTCTCATACCTTTGCCTCTCCCTCCTCCGCCGCCGCCTCGACCTTTCCGCCGCTCCCCCCTCGCCCTCTCCGCAAAAAAAAAAATCCTCTCCTCCGTCTCACCCTCTCTGCTAAAAATGGGTTGATTTAATTTGAATTTGTGAAATAAAATTTGTAATTTTGTTTAATTTGGTAAAATTATGCATGGTTAATTTGTTGAAGTGATTATGGATGGTAAAGTGATTAATGATATGCCAAAAACTAACTAATAAATTAAACACTCAATAATAAGAAAAGACACAACAATTAAAACCCTTTATTGTAGATGTAGCATTGGTAAGTAGGGTATCGTTCTTAACCGGGGATTGAGGGTGCATGCATGACTACGCTAAGGTTTAGGGGGGTTTTATAAGTTGGTTTTCATAATCTACGAAATAAAACAAATAATGGCCAGCAAACAGATTTAGAACCCTGAATTCTAACATGCTTTAATCATGACAAGTAGAAACAATTAAAGAACATAAAATCCTAAACATGGTTACTAGACCGAAAATAAACACTAACTAATATATTTACAAGTGATCGACACATTATATCCACCTAGCCAATTCATGCTCATATTTATTTAGTGTCAACGAAATTCTTAATTTTTAACCTAAAATACATAGACATGCTTTTAAATTGTAAACGAAGAGCGCAACAACTTAATCATCTAAAGATCATACAAAACATGCAAAAGAGGAATGAAGAGCGTATTACCTAACATGTTAAGAAGCTTTAAGCACATAAGCATGCATACGAATTAAAAGTTAAAAACTAAGAATATATGGAAGATACTAAAGCAAATCTGAAACATAAAACCTTTTGTCAAACTTTATTACAATCATACTTAAAAAAAATCTATTACAAGGATGACATGAAGTAGAAAAGATCATAGTTACACTTTTTGTTCCGTGAAGAGTACTGCAAACGTCAAGTGGTGATTCTCAAATGCAAGACGAAGAGCGTCGATTACACTTGATCCGTGGAGGAGGTGGATGCTTGGCCTTAGAGGAAGAATTTGCTAAGTATGAGAGAAAACGTGTTTGAGGCAGAGGTTTGGCTTCTATAATTTGTGATACCTTAGTTCTGGCCGAAGCTCCCTTTATATAAGCCAAGCAAAGCCGAGTTTGACTCCTTCTAGGAATGTAATTACTCCACCCGTGTAACCTGATCATTCTTCACAAAAACAGAAATTACTCTATTTGTAAGACTCCAAATCGGGTGATTCCAGTTGCGTTGGAAACTAGACTTCCAGATCTTTCCAACCATATACTAGTCGTATCTAGAATCATCTAGATTTGTTCACAGTTGTCTTTCGAAGTGGGCTGATGTACACAGGCAGATTTCTGATAATTAATTTTAATCCATCTTCTTTCTTTGGGCTTCTTCGGATATGCTCTTGGTCTTTTCTTGAGTAATTTGGGCTCCCATTCAGCAATAGAGTTGACATTTTTAATATATAAGCAAGCCCGTGATAAATCCTTCTTCAATAAGGACTCCTAGTCGAAATCGGATTCTTTGTTTTTCTGCATTTTCGCTACATTTTAACCTCCTTAACTCATCTCCTTTAATAACAAAGTAAGTTAGAATAGAGAATAGTAAGGTCAAAACAAGGCTAAATGTAAAGAAAAAGACGTTAAAATGCATAGATCAAATTTTCCCACACTTAGACTTTGCTAGTCCCTAGCAAAACCTAAATAAAAGAAAGACTAGAAATAAGAAAACACACAAACTCAATGTTGGAGCTAAGCTCTATGTTGGAAAAATTTCAAGGACTCGAAAACTTTAAAATATTACAAACAGTACTAATCCCTTGGCTAAAATTGTCTCAGAAATTTCTTTAAGTGTGTGGCGATGAAATCACAAGAATTTAGAGTTAAAAACTCAATAATTTTGAGAGTTAATAGAGATCTGATCATGTCATGAACAAGTAAGACTTGGAAGAAAACAATGGTGAAGTTAAAGCTATGCATGTTTCGAACAAATTTAAATCAATCTCACATAGATGTACTCATCATATTTTTCACTCATGAAAAGAAAGGGTTCACTCAAGATATATATATGAATTCACTCAAAAACCTCATGAATACAATGAATTACTTGCACAAATGAACTTAAACCATATGCTTACTCATGCACTTTACTCAACCAATCGAAGGCTACTCATCTTAAAGACCATAAAGGTCTTTATAAAGGTTGTAATGGGGCTGAGACTAAGGCATTCGAAAATTTGGATATGTGGTGGTGGAAATATGTTCAAAAGACTTAGTCAAAACTTCATCAATTTGAGCTCATCCATTCTTATGTGTCAAACGTTGAAAACAAGGCCAAATTTCTTCTTTTTGGGCCTATCTTCGCTTTAAACTTCACTTGCCTAACTTTTCATAGTTAGAACACTTTTCCGGAGAGCATATATATTTTTTTCTTTTTCTTGCTCTTGAAATATTTTTTTTCTTTCTTTTGTATTTTCGGCAATCATACTTTTTTCAAACTTTTGGACAAGTCTTCCCTTCCTTTGTATTCTTTCATCATCTTTTCGCCACTTCTTTGAACAAGGGTTGGAAACTCAACACTAGGCTAAGTGTTTAGATATATATGTGGTAAATAAAAGAAAATGTTAAACGTAGGCACAAAGGGGTACTCTAAGGGTGTCGCAACTCGTGCGCACAAACCTAAATGGTGGTGGAAAACCTAAATGCCTTTAATCATCTCCAAAATCTGAGTATATATCAACTTAAAAGCTTTGCAAATCCACATGAGTAAGTTCTTGTATTCTCTAGTTCATTGAAATCTCTGGCAAGCAATTAGATGAGGCATGTAAATATTTTTGAGACATAATGCACGAAATTCACTCTCAAAGGAAATAATGTAGGCTCAAAAAACTCGTTTTAAGGTTCATATGATCTAAAAGCTTATTCTAACATGCGTAATTTGTACCATGTTTATGCAAACCATATCTACTACATGTTATGACAATCAAAATATCTCAATTAGAATTAGAAATTGTTTTAGTGATTTGCAATGCCATAAGTATTATTTTCCAGTCCATTTTCATCATAGATTAACTAAGAGCATCCTAAAGACTCAAGATACTCATACAAGCGTAGATTTAGTCATCATCTTCTTTAGGAAACCTTAGTAAAATGGCCAGTTGGAGAGAGAGACCAAGAGAGGTAGGAGTGATTTTCGAGCTTGTCTTTTCTCACATCAAAAATCCGTCCTAGCAACCGTCATCTTCTAGACACCAAATCACAAGCATTTCTTACTAAAAGATAAGTGTTTATCTACTACACTAATTAAAAACAAGAAAACACTAAAGATTTTTTTAGGGCATCATCCGCCAGAAAGTTCCATTGTCTGCCAGATTTTTACAATTTAAGATTCAAATAAAGTTTTAAACCCCTCCCCCACACTTAAACTCTACATTGTCTTTAATGTACTAAAGTAAAGCATAGAATTCAGCAAGAAGGCTAGGGTTTACGAAAATTTAACTAAGAAATTAAAAATACAATGAAATAAAAAGATTAAGAGAAGAGAATGCAAATCTGAGTTGTAGACTCTTCTATTGGGTTTCCTCCCAACAAGTGCTTATTTTTTAACGTCTTACAGCCTAGACGTGATGCTTTTCATGTGTTTGAAGTGGCCGGCTCCTTAAGCTTATGTTCTTTGACGTCATGCTCCTTGAAATGTTCATAGTATGGCTTCAATCAGTGACCATTCACCTTGAACAGTTTCCCGATCTACAAAGATTGTATCTCCACGGCTCCATAGATAAAGACTTGAACAACAATGTAGGGACCGACCCATCTTGAGCGTACTTTCCCAGAAAAAGTCTAACTCGTGAAGGAAAGAGTAAAACCTTATGTCCGGCTTCGAATTTCTTCCCACGGATCATCTTGTCATGGATCCTCTTGGTTTTCTCCTTATAAATCCATGCATTATCAAAAGCATCATTTTGTATTTCCTCTAGTTCACAAAGTTATAGTTTTCGATGTAGACCAGCCTCATCCTGATCCATATTGAACTTCTTGACAGCCCACCATGCCTTATGTTCTAGCTCAACCGGAAGATGACATGCTTTCCCATAAACTAATCGAAAAGGTGACATTCCAATGGGAGTTTTAGAGGCAGTTCGGTACGCCCATAATGCATCATCTAAGCATTGGTTCCAATCTTTCCGGTTCGGCTTAATGCTCTCCAAGATCTTCTTGATCTCACGGTTGGACACTTCAGCCATTCTGTTTGTTTGAGGATGGTATGGTGTAGATACCTTGTGAGTGACGCCATATTTTCTCAATAATGCCTCCACCGTTTTGTTGCAAAAATGACTCCCTCCATCGCTAATTAGATCAAATGGCATCCCAAATCTTGTGAAAATATTCGCCTTAAGGAAATCTGCAACAACTCGCGAATCATTAGTATGGGTGGCTTTTGCTTCCATCTATTTCGAAACATAATCAACGGCGAGTAAAATATAGGTGTAACCAATAGACATGGGAAATGGTCCCATAAAATCTATGCCCCAAACATAAAAAATTTCGACATTAATAATGTAGACTTACGGCATTTGATCTTGTTGTCCAATGTCGCCGGATCTTTGGCACCTATCACACTTAGTACAAAAATCGTGAGAGTCATGAAATTTTTTTGGCCAAAAGAATCAACAATCTAAAATCTTAATGGCTGTTTTCCTGGAACCAAAATGACCTCCACATGCTCCATAGTGACAAAACTCTAAAATGGACTGAAATTCACTATCCACCTACAAATAACTAAGTCAGATCCTTGTTTCCATAGATAGGGTTCATCCCAATTAAAATTCCTAGCATTCTTTCTTAGTTTTGCAAGTTGGTAAGGAGGCATGGAAGATGGAAACTGATTGGTAACTAAATAATTAACAATATCGGCGTACCAAGGGGTTTTGGAGGCACTTACCTGAATTCCGAAGAGTTGGTCATCTGGAAATGTTTCCTCTATTGTCACGACCTCTTTTTCATGGAAAATTTGGGGCAAATGATCTGCCACCACGTTTTTACTCCCTTTTTATCTTTCACTTCTATCTTGAATTCTTGGAGTAGAAGTATCCAACGAATTAGTTGTGGCTTGGCATCCTTTTTCGCCATGAGATACTTCAATGCAGCATGGTCCGTGTACATAATTACTTTTCTTTGCAACAAGTATGACGGAAATTTATCAAGTGCAAACACCACAGTGAGCATCTCCTTCTCAGTTGTTGTATACTTGGGTTGAGCATCATCAAGTGTGCGAGAAGCATAGTAGATGGCATAGGGCTTCTTATCTTTCCTTGCCCTAAAACAGCTTCAACAGTGTAATCGGAAGCATCACACATAAGTTCAAACGGTTGAGACCAATCCGGTGCACAAAGGACAGGAGCACTCGTGAAAAGCTCCTTAAATTTTTCAAATGTAGCTCGGCAATCATCATCAAACACAAAGGAAGTTTCTTTTTGTAGAAGCTTGTACAAGGGACAAGCTATGTGGGAAAATTCCTTGATAAACCTCCTGTAAAAACCTGCATGACCAAGAAAAGAACGTATCTCTCTAACCGAAGTTGGAGAGGGTAAGTACCGCACAAGATCTACTTTAGCTTTATCAACTTCTATTCCTCTTGCCGAAACTATGTGACCTAAAACTATCCCTTGAGTAACCATAAAATGGCATTTCTCCCAATTAAGCACTAGGTTTGTTTCAACGCATCTTTGCAATATTAACTCTAAGTTCTCTAAACATGCATCAAAATCCCTCCCAAATACACTAAAGTCATCAATAAAAACTTCTATGGTTTTCTCTATGTAATCGGAAAAAATTGAAAGCATGCAATGTTGAAATGTACCTAGTGTGTTGCAAAGTCCAAATGGCATGCGTCAATATGCAAATGTTCCAAAGGGTCAAGTGAACGTTATCTTCTCTTGATCTTCTTCGGTGATGCTGATTTCGTTGTAACCGGAATAACCCTCAAGGAAGCAATAATAAGCATGACCCGCGAAGCTCTCAAGCATGACCGGCGACCCATTGACTTTTTAGAATTTGATGATTTTAATGTCGTTTTACTCGTATTCGCGCCCCGAGGTTTTCGCCTTGAGGTTTTCGAGTTGATTTGGGCATCGAATTTTCAGTCGAGGGTTTTGAGTGGAGATTTCGGGAATTTCGTCGATTATTTTGCACTGCATTATATATTTCAGGGAACGGTTGGTTTCCGAGGTGTGGTACAGTGTTGTGAATTGTGATTTTGATTAGATATCTTTTATGATTATTCAGGGGATCAAGATCGTGCTTCGGGCGAGGGATCTTCTGCCGGACCACGAGATTAGCGAGAGTGCGCGCTTTGCTCATCAGTGAGTGGACACTTTTATATTTTCACAGTCGTTGGGAGTTTGTGATTTTTCATATTTATTTACGATGTTGAGATTATTTATTATTTTCGGAGGTATTATTTTATATTTTATGGTGATGGCATTACTTACATCGATGCTTCGACTACTCGGCTGATCACCGGTAGTCTGCCAGAGTTGAGAGATTTCTCTGGACCAGAGTTGAGAGATTCCTCTGGGCAGAGTTGAGAGATTCCCCTATTATGTCGCCGGGGTTGAGAGATTCCCCTGGCCTATCACCGTCGGGCTTGAGCGATTCGCCTGACAGTCCGGCTTGAGAGATTCGCCTGACACCTCCATATATATTTCTGAACCCGCATTGTTTTACATTGATTATGTATATGAAATTGGTGAAAGGCATATGTTTATTTTCGTCCACTCACTTTAACGTTTTATTGCCTTTCCCCTGGGCTTTTCGATTTCCGTGCCCAGTTTACAGTTCGGATTCTGGTGTCTCACGTCGCGGTCGGAGGCTAGTTGTTCGAGCTACCTGTCTTTTGCAATAGGTTTCTTGTTTCGCCTACTGTTGTATATTTTGTATATATATACTATAGGTCGCTCTGATATGATACTGATACATGTTTATGTGGTTTTTCCCGGATTTTCTATATTATACAGTTATGTTTACTGTTTATTGTTATTGATATGATATTGAGAAATCCGGATGGGATTGGTGCCCATTGTTTGCCTTTTTTGGCATAGGATGAAGTGTATTTTCCGGGTGTAGGTTAATGGCAATTCCGCGTTAGTAGCGTTACTCTGCCGAAATTTTAATGATTTTTGTTGATTCGTGTTTTCAAAAGGGGTTTGATTCCGGTATAGGAAACTAAATCGGGGTTGGGTCCTTTCAGCTTGGTATCAGAGCATTAGGTTGTCAGATTATGTAGACTGTTGTAGTTGTGACGCTTAGGGTATTTGAGTTGGTACAACATGTCTGGAGCGATGACCCGACTGGCCAACGACACTCATCAATGCTTCAGGTGTTGTGCATTCTCAAATATCTGAGGTCTCTTGATTACGTTCCTTCTGCTTGTACCTAATGCTTGTCTTGTATCAGTAGGATGCCTCCTCGACGTGGTCCCCGTGTTGATCGGGAAGCGGATCCTGATGTGGATCGCCAGACGAACGACTTGCTGATGCGAGTGTTGCGTTTGGAGGAGCGTTTTGACCCTGTGGTCAAAGCTCGTACTGCTGGTGCGATTGTCTTTTCGGGTTCAGTTGATCCAGAGATGTGTGAGGCATGGTTGGTTCAGGTTCAACGAGTTTGTGAGCGTCTGCGTTTTACCCCTGAGCAGATGACAGTGGCAGCAGTTGGATTACTTGAGTCAGATGCATACTTCTGGTGGGTTAGCACCGATCAGGTACCAGTTGATACTTAGTGGACTTTGTTCCGAGATTTGTTTATGCGGAGATACTTCAACCAGGCTACCCAGCAGCGGAAGTATGAAGAGTTCACGAACTTGAGGCAGGGCAGTTTATCTGTACTTGAGTAACGGGACAGATTTACCCGCTTATCTCGTTTTACGCGTGACATGGTGGCTACTGAGGAAGCCAAGTGCCGCAGATTTGAGCTGGGTCTGAATTTGAACATCAAGGGGACTTTGACTACGATGCCTCAGAATAACTTCGATGAGTTTGTCAGTGTAGCACTCCGAGGTGAGGATATCGAGAAGGAAAGGCAGATGAGGTACCAGCCTAGACAGTTTGAGGAGGGCGGACCGAGTCAGGAGCCTTCCAAGAGGCAGAGTTCTGATACTTCCGGTTCGGCTTCATCCTCGGGCAGTGGACCATATCGACCACCAGCTGGTGCACCGAGACAGAGGTAGAGGTGGAGAAGAGATCGACCGCAGCGACCACAGTCTAGTGGGGGTTCTAGCGGTTCCAGTTATCCTTGGCGTACCGGTGGCTCTTTTTCCGTACTGAGGGAGTACCCGTTGTGTAGTCTGTGCAGCAGGCACCATGTTGGTCCGTGTCAGCAAGGCCCTATCACTTGCGAGGGAGTGTTTCTAGCTTGATGGTGTTGGTGGACAGGCGGCCCAGAGTTCCAGAGGAGAGCGAGGTGCCACTTCGGGGGCTCGACCAGCACAGTTTGCGGGCCAGGACGGACAGCAGGGGCAGCCTCAGCGTGGATGACCAGCCAGGCAGGCCAGAGTTTATGCCATGACTTTGCGTGAGGGCAGAGCTTCACCAGAGGTTGTTATCGGTACGTTGTATGTCTTTGGTATTCCAGTAGTTACATTGTTAGATCCAGGTGCTACGCATTCATTTATTTCGTATAGACTATCATCTTTAGCTACTGTACCTGCGTCTCCACTTCCGGGGTTATGGAGAGTGTTGTATTCGTCCGGTGAGATTGTGAGTATTGGCTGGGTGTACAGAGACTGTGAGATTTTTATTGGGGGACATGGTTTAGCCGCGGATTTGTTGTTGCTTGATATCGTCGACTTTGACGTGATTTTAGGTATGGACTTCTTGGAGACACATTGGGCCATGTTTGACTGTCACAAGAAGGAGGTTGCTTTTCGACGACCAGGTTTTCCGGAGATATTGTTTCGCGGCGAGAAGAACACTTTATTACCATGTGTGATTTCCGCGATGAAGGCGGATCGGATGATAAAGAAGGGTTGTGTTGCTTACTTAGCTCATGTTGTGGACACCACGGCTACTGTGCCTGACATCGATAGTATTGAGGTTGTTTCCGAGTTTCCGGATGTGTTTCCGGAGGAGTTACTGGGTATACCTCCAGTTCGGGAGATTGATTTCACCATTGAGCTATTGCCGGGCACTGGACCCATATCTCAAGCATCGAATCGTATGGTGCCAGCGGAGTTGAAAGAGTTACAGGTTCAACTTCAGGAGTTGCTGGAGAAGGGTTTCATTCGACCCAGTGTTTCACCATGGGGTGCCCCAGTTTTGTTTGTGCGGAAGAAGGATGGATCCATGCGGTTGTGCATTGATTATCGGAAACTGAACCAAGTCACTATGAAGAACAAGTATCCGCTGCCGCGGATTGATGACTTGTTTGATCAGCTCAAGGGAGCTTCAGTCTTTTCGAAGATTGATCTCAGATCCGGATATCACCAGTTGAGGATCCGAGAGTCTGATGTGGCCAGGACAGCTTTCAGATCGCAGTATGGGCACTACGAGTTCTTGGTTATGCCGTTTGGGTTGACCAACGCTCCCGCAGCCTTTATGGACTTGATGAACCGGGTGTTCAGACGGTTTTTGGACAAGTTCATGATTGTGTTCATCGATGATATTTTGATCTATTCCAGGAGTGTGGGCCAGCATAAGAAGCATTTGCGAGCGGTGTTGCGGACTTTACGGGATAATCAGTTGTTTGAGAAGTTCAGCAAGTGCGAGTTTTGGCGAACAGCTGATGGTCCCGCAAAGTCCGCAACACTGCTCGCAAGTGCTTCTTGTGCTGGCCCACACTCCTCGAATATATTAAAATATCATCAATGAATACAATCACGAACTTGTCCAGGAATCGTCGAAATACCTGATTCATCAAGTCCATGAAAGCTGCGGGGGCATTGGTCAACCCAAACGGCATAACCAGAAACTCATAGTGCCCATACCGCGTCCTGAATGCTGTCCTGGCAACATCGGAGTCTCGGATCCTCAACTGGTGATATCCGGATCGAAGGTCAATCTTCGAAAAGACTGCTGCTCCCTTCAGCTGATCGAACAAGTCATCAATCTGTGGCAACGGATACTTGTTCCTCACCGTAATCTGATTCAGCTTCCGATAGTCGATGCACAAACGCATGGACCCGTCCTTCTTCCGCACAAACAACACTGGACCACCCCACGGAGAAACACTCGGTCGAATGAATCCCTTCTCTAACAACTCCTGAAGCTGAATCTGCAACTCCCTCAACTCTGCAGGCGCCATCCGGTACGGTGTTTGGGAAATCAGTCCAGTACCCGGCAATAACTCAATGGTAAAATCAATCTCCCATATAGGGGGTATACCAGGTACCTCCGCTGGAAACACATCCGGAAACTCAGACACCACCTCAATACTACCAAGATCCGGCACTGCAGCTGTAGTATCCACAACATGGGCTAAATACGCAACACAACCCGTCTTCATCAACCGATCCGCCCTCATCGCGGAAATCAAACACGGTAGGGAAGTGTTCTTCTCGCCACGAAACAGTATCTCAGGCAAACCTGGTCGTCGGAACGCGACCTCCTTCCTGTGACAATCAAACATGGCCCAGTGCGACTCCAAAAAGTCCATTCCCAATATCAAATCGAAATCCACAATATCAAGCAGTAACAGATCAGCGGCTAAACCATGGCCATCGATAAACACCTCACAATCTCGGTAAACCCAACCGATGCTCACAACCTCACCTGACGGATACAACACTCTCCACAACCCCGGAAGTGGAGATGCAGGTACCGTAGCCAATGATAACAGTCTAAATGATATGAATGAATGTGTGGCACCTAAATCTAACAATGCAACTACTGGAATACCAAAAACATGTAACGTACCGATAACGACCTCCGGTGATGCTCTGCCCTCACGCATAGTCATAGCATGAACTCTCGCCTGTCCGGCTGGTCGTCCTCGCTGGGGCTGTCCCTGCTGTCTGCCCTGACCTGCAAACTGTGCTGGTCGCGCTCCAGAAGTGGCACCTCGCTCTCCTCCGGAACTCTGAGCCGCCTGTCCGTCACCGCCATATAACTGAGGACACTCCCTCGCATAGTGACCCACCTGGCCACAGCGGAAACAAGTGACAGGACCTCGCTGACATGGACCCACATGATGTCGACTGCAGAGACTACACAATGGGTACTCCCTTGGTACAGCGAATGTGCCACCAGTACGCCGAGGATAACTAGAACCGCTAGAACCTGCACTAGCCTATGGTCGCTGTGGTCGATCTCTCCTCCATAACGGTCTCCGTCTCGGTGCACTAACTGGTGAGCGATATGATCCACCGCCAGAGGATGAAGCTGAACTGGAAGTATCAGAACTCTGCCTCTTTGAAGGCCCCTGACTCGGTTCACCTTCCTTAAACCGTCTTGGTCGGTACCTCTGGTGTCTCTCCTGCTCAATATCCTCGCCTCGGAGAGCTGCACTGACAAACTCATCAAAGTTGTTCCTCGGCATCGTAGTCAACGTCGCCTTGATGTTCAGATTCAATCCCAGCTCAAACCTGCGACATTTGGCTTCCTCTGTAGCCACCATATCCCGCGCAAAACGAGACAACCGGGTAAACCGATCCCGATACTTAAGTACAGACAAACTGCCCTGCCTCAAGTTCGTAAACTCCTCGTACTTGCGCTGCTCGGTAGCCTGATTAAAATACCTCCGCATAAACAGATCACGAAACAATGTCCACGGAGTATCCACAGGAACTCTGTCAGTGCTGACCCACCAAAAGTATGCATCACCCTCAAGTAAACCAACTGCGGCTACTATCATCTGCTCAGATGTAAACTGCAGACGCTCACAAACACGCTCAATCTGAACCAACCATGCCTCGCATATCTCTGGATCAACTGAACCCGAAAACACAGTAGCACCCGCAGTGCGAGCCTTGACCACAGGGTCAAAACGCTCTTCCAAACGCAGCACTCGCATCAGCAAGTCGCGCATTCGACGATCCTCATCAGGATCATCATCCCGGTCAACACGGGGACCACGTCGAGGAGGCATCCTACTGATACAAGACAAGCATTAGGTACAAGCAGAAAGAACGTAATCATGAAACCGCAGATATTTGAGGACACACAACACCCGAAGTATTGATGAGTACCGCTGGCCAGTCGGGTCATCACTCCAGTTATGCTGTATCAACTCAAATACCCTAAGCGTCACAACTACAAGAGTCTACAGAATTCGACAACCTAATGCTCTGATACCAAGCTGAAAGGACCCAATCCCGATTCAGTTACCTAAACCGGAATTAAACCCTTTCGAAAATACGAACCAACAAAAAAATTTTCGAAATTTGGGCAGATTTTCGTTACTAGCGTTGAATTACCACAACCTGCACCCAAAAATTAACACTTCGTCCTATGCCACAAAAAGCAAACCGTGGGCACCAATCGCATCCGGATTTCTCAACATCAATATAATCAACAACAGTAAATAAACTGTACTATGTATATATCTATATCCGTGAAAATCCGCACAACATGTATCAGAATGTATCAGAGCGACCTCTAAAGTAAAACATATACAATATGTACATAAGTAGGCGAAACAAGAACCTACTGGAAAACACAGGTGACTTTGATCACTAGCCTCCAAACCGCGACGTGAAACGCCAAACCTGAACTGCAAACTGGGCACGGAAATCGAAAAGCCCAGGGGAAAGACAGTAAACACATTAGAGTGAGTGGACGAAAATAAATGTCTTTCACCAAGTATATATGTTATAAAAACATATGCGAGTCTGAATAAATATAAATAAATACGCGAGGTAAACTCATACTCCTCCAGCGTACAGAGAATGCAAGTAAAATCCCACGGGGTCACTCATGGACACACACCGTGCTAGTACAGTCAGAATCACGGGATCCCAGACCCATACGTGATTCTAGCCAGAAATGGCCTCGGATCCGGGGATACGCCCCTCACCGGTCTGGTTGGGGAAACGCCCCTCCAGGTGGCCTACCATCGGGGATCAACCGAGAGGCAAAGTGTATCGATACAACAACGTAACCACGACTGTACTCTGTGTAAACCAAATCATAAACAGTTCTATGCAATGCATGAATCATCATATAAGTGTATGTATACTCGTATACGTATAATCATAAAACACATGCTCATATATCCGAAATCTCATAGGCATGCACAAGATCGTAAATCATTTAAAAGACTCGCAATCATTTTCGTGAAAAGAAATGTCCACTCACAGGTGAGAAAAAAGCACACACGCTCTAATCTCGAGGACCGGCGGAAGATCCCTCGCCAGAAGTACGATCACGATCTCGATCATCTGAATGTTCACAAAACACAACTGATCAATATCATAGTTTTCAACACTGTACGGATGCACGGAAACCAACCGTTCCCGGAAATATGCAATGCGGTACAAAATGTATAACGGAAATCCCGAAATCCTAACTCGAAACCTCGACTGAAAATCGGCTACTCAAATCAACCCGAAAACCTCCGTACGATAACCAGGGCGTGATTACGAGAAAAATGACACTAATTACATCAAAATCTAAAAAGTTGACTTTTTCTCGTCGTTGACCGCCGGCGGCGGCGCGCCGTCAACGGCAAAGTTTTGCGGCCAAAATTTCCAGATCGAACCATCTCATCCGTGCGAATCTCTTTCCCTTCTACCCCAATGTCCAATTCCAAGCACAACCCCTCCAAATCACCACAAATCCAATCGGAAACACCTACATAGGAAGCTTCTCCTAAGCTAGAGGAACCAAAACCCCAATATCTCAACCACCAAAACCCACCGGAGGTCCTCCCCCCGATACTGGCGAACCACGGCATCGCAACTCGATTCGGGTTCCCAACAAACTCCATCAAATCGCATAATTTCAAACACAAACCTACTCAAAATCACCTAAGGGTTCTAACCATACCTTCCTCGAAGTCCAAAGTGGCCGGAATCCGGTCGCCGGAAAGTGAAGCCGAAAATGGAAACTTTCCCTTTCGGGCAGCAGGTCAACTTTCCAATTTGGGAAAGTCAATGACTGGCCAAAGCAATTCCGTGTTTTTGCGACTATTTCTCGACTTTTCGATATTTATACTCGTCCCTCGGGTCGATCAACGGTCCTGAATGAATATACGATATGATTAGGATAAGCTCGAAACATTCGGATAAACTCGTCGAAACCCGAAACTTCAAATAATCATAAAATATTCCTCGGTTATCGGAAAAATTTTCCGGAACCGCCCACGAGCTCGAAATCACGTACTCTACAATTTCCGTGAAGACACCCAACTCAAATTCTCGACTGAAAACATAGTCGCGAATCGAATCGACAAACCACACAATGTCGTAAAACTGCGACTATAACCAAATCTCGAGAATCGTGCCAAACACACATCTGATTCTGGTTTGGGTCGTCACATTGACGCTCTGAGGCAACATGTAGACGCTCATACACACACAACCAGGCAAACCGTGCCACACAGTTCACTGAACTTTGAATACTCATCCAAATCCACAGTTCTCTGGCAATTCGCGCGTCGAATGATCCTCAACAAGATCCACAACCGAAACGACACGGAAAGCACGTCAGGAGGCATCCTAATGAATACAATATAGTTCACAACAAGTAGAACGTAATCATGGACCTTCAAATATTTGAAAGCATACAACACCCGGAATTTGATGATTATCCGCCGGCCGGTCGGGTCACCATTCCAGACATGCTGTACATTCTCAAATATCCTTAGTAAACACGACTACAGAAGTCTACAGAACCTATAACCTAATGCTCTGATACCAAGCTGAAAGGACCCAACCCCGATTTAGCTGCCTAAACCGGAATCGAACCCCCTCGAAAACACGAACCAACAAAAACTTTTCGAAATTTGGGCAGAGTTTCGTTACTAGCGTAGAATTACCATTACCTGCACACGTAAAATACACTTCATCCTATGCCACAAAAGGCAAACCGTGGGCACCAATCCCATCCGGATTTCTCAATATATCAACAGTAAAGTAAATCAATAAATATATCTATACTTTATTGAAATCCGGTGTAAAATCATATAGCATATACAATAGGACGCTCAGATCGACTTCTAATACATAATCATATACGCATACCACAGTAGGTAGAACAATAAACCTACTGGATGAAACAAAGTAGCTCGAGCACTATGCCTCCGACCACGACGTGCGACACCAGAGCCTGAACTGCAAACTGGGCACGAAAACCGAAAAGCCCAGGGGAAAGACATAAAACACGTTAGAGTGAGTGGACGAAAATAAATGTCTTTCACCAAATAATATATATAATAAAAACATATGCGAGTCGAAAGCATAAATAATCAAATGGTACACGAGGGAGACTTTAACTCCTCACGCGTCCGAGTACACGAGGGAGACTCTAACTCCTCACGTATATGGAGCATGCAATAAAATCTCACGGGGCCACTCGTGGACACATCCGTGCTAGTACAGTCAGAACCACGGAGTCCCTGACTTCCACGTGATTCTAGCCGGAAATGGCCTCAAGTCAAAGGTCTGCCTCCCCCCGGTAAAGGCCTCGGGTCAGGAGTCACAGCGTCCCCTGGCAAATAAAGCCTACCATCGGGGATCAGCCGAGAGGCAAGTGTATCGATACAACAACGTAACCACGACTGTACTTTGTGTAAACCAAATCATAAACATTTCGATGCAAATGCATGAAACAACATATAAGTATATGTATACTCGTATACGTATATCCGTATAAATATAATCATATATTCATAAAACACATGCTCATGTAATCCGAAATCTCATATGCATGCTCAAGTTCATAAAACGTATATCAAGACTCGCAAATAATCCGTGAAAAGAAATGTCCACTCACAGACTGGTGTAACGCGTATCGCGTTAACCCGTGATCCGGCGGAAAGTCCCTCGCCAAAAGAACGATCACGAACACCTGAATATTCACAAAATCTATATCTCAAAATCATATCTCGACAATACAAGACAAATCACGAGAAACCACCGTTCTCGGAAACACATAACTCAATGTCAACGAACTGTCGAAAATTCATATATAACACCTCAATACCTCGCTTTACTTTCGGATGCTCAAATCGAAAAACGAACCTCCCCACTGCGATTGGGGCGCAATTTTGAGTCAAATGTGATATACGCATTTTATGCTCGTTTCTTAACGCATTTCCCTTTACGTTTAGCTATGTTATTATCTTAGTTTTTATGTTTTCCTTATTTAATTTGTTATTTTGAAGATATTTACGGTGGAGATTAATAACGGCGCAATTTGGAGGAATTTCGGCGATTTTGCGATTTTTGCGATTTTGGACCTCCGAAAATGGGCCGGCCCAAAAAGCAAATTATGGGCCGATTTCTCAAATCTTGTTTCGGCCCATTATCAAGCCCAAACCCATTCATTTTGGCATGGAAGCCTTTTGGTGAAGTTGAAAAGTCAACAATATCAAGCTTTGTGACTCATTTTAGTGACTAAGCTTTGTGATCATCACAAAAGATGACTTGCCATGTGACTTGCCATGGTGACTCTTGCTTAGGGTTATAAATGGTGACTTGCATGGTGACTCTCGCTTAGGGTTCACAAATGATGATCACAAAAGGTGACTAAGGGAGTGACTTGCCATATTGATCATTACTTGCATTAAATGGAGGGAGGCAAGGTGGAAGAGAGAAGGCAACATCCCTTGCCTATATAAGAGAGGAGGCTGGCCATATATTATGCATCTCTCATTTTACAAGCAAAAACTCTACACAAATACTCCTCCACCATAAACACTTCAAGGATTCTCAAGCAAAGCCGAAGCACATCTTCTCCATCCAAGCCGAAGCAATCCTCCTCCATCCAACACAATACGCTAAGTCCCTTGTGAAGGAAATCCATCTCCACCGTAGATCATCAAGCATTCAAGACAAAAAGTGTAACCATGATCTTCACTTTCATTTCTTTTGCTTTGTATTTGAACCTTTTGATGTATTGGAATACATTTATGTATCAAATGAAGAACAAGTTTAGATTTGTGTTTTATGTGTTTAAACCGATTCATAAGTTGCATGTGTTTATGATTTCTAGCCTTTTATGCATGTTTGATACAATCTTAAAGCTTCGTAAGCATGTGTTAGAAAATACGCTAAGTCCCTCTCTTTCGCATGTTTCGATGATCGTATGTTGTTTAGGATGTTTATACGCTAAGTTGCATTCCTACTCAATTATTAAGCATGTATATTTAGTTAGAAGTTATGAATTTCGTAACTTACAAAAAGGTTTGATGCATGAAAAGGGTAGGCTAATAAGATGAGATGATCACATGTAATTAGTAGTGTAACTTCTTATTTTTAGCAAGCATAATTAAACTTTAAGTTTCTTGATTGTTGAAACTTGTCTATGAGTAAAACATGTTAGATGCCTAAGAGTTTTAGTTGTGTTTGCATGTTTTTGTACTTTAATTTCGTAGATTAAACAACCAACTTCCAATCCCCCCAAACATTTACATTTCCGCTTATTAACGAAACCATGCATGCGCCCTTAATTCCCCGGATAAAGAACGATCCCTACTCGCCAATATTACAAATGACAAAAGAAGGGTTTAAATTGCAATGCGCGTAATCTGTGTTTTTAAATTAACGTGAATGCATGTTTTGCGTGTATCAATTTTTGGCGCCGTTGCCGGGGAGTTAGAATGTTTTTGTATGATTTCGTTGTACATTTGTGATTAAAAGCATGTCTAAATTTTCGAAGTACATACTTGTTCATTCTTGTTTATACTTAAAGAAATTTACATACATGTTTACAATGCATACTTTTACTTAGACGAATTTATTTATACTTAGTTTTTACACTTGCATAATTTATTTTCATGTTAAAGGATAGTCTTTGATTTAATTTGAGTACTAGCACTTAGTTATTAAATAAATCTCTATGAAATAGGTGGTGCCTCTTTTGTTTGTCTATCTCCTTAACCCTTCGTGATGTGTGGATTTCATCACCACACGCCATAACCTAAGTGAAGTTATGGACACGAGGTTGTGGGCGGAGTTAACAAACACTTGAGATTGTATACTATCTTGTGATTTCGAGTAAGAGTTGGTTATGATGTCTAGAAGGGTTATGAATGGTGACGGGTTTTGAACTAAGAAAACAGAACACCAATGGAGTACATACTCTTACGAGTAAGCCTCGGGGTGTTTCTAAGAACAACATTGGAGTATATACTCTCACGAGTTAGCCTCAGGTTGTTCCCAGAAATTAGTTCTCACCTCTCGCGTTACATCTATCCCAACTGGTCATTTCCAACAATTACGAGAATTAACGATAGTTGGTATACATTTTCGCGCGGGCCGCACGGACAAGAGATTTATTCAATAACTAAGTTCGTGTATTCCTTTTAAATCATAGGCGCAATCAAAACGTAGACGTACTTAAATTGATTTACATTGTGCACGAGTATTGGTTATAAGGTTTCGTTCTTTGGAATAGGTGGTGCCTCTTTTTCTGGTTTATCTCCTTAACCCCTCGTGATGTGTGGATTTTATCACCACACGCCATAACCTAAGTGAAGTTATGGGCACGAGGTTGTGGGCGGAGTTTACTAAGAACTTGAGATTATATACTATCTCACAAATTTGGCTGATTGTTGGATATGGTGAATGGGTTTATGATTGGTGCCGGGTTTCGGATCTAAGCAATAGAACACCATTGGAGTATATACCGTAACTGGTTAGCCTCAGGGTGTCTCTAGGAACAACATTGGAGTATATACTCTTACGAGTAAGCCTCGGGTTGTTCTAAATATTAGTCCTTACCTCTCGCGTTATCTCTATTCCTACTAACCATTTCTAAACGTAACTAAGCTGAATTGTAGTCGGTATATATTTTCGCGCGGGCCGCACGTCCAAGAAATTTACCGAATGATCATTTCGCGTACTCTCTGTAAATCATAAGTGCATACGAATACGGATAAATACGAACTTGATAAATACGACATAATCCTTTAAATAGATGGTATATCGGATTATGCATGCTTAGACCTCCTGGAATCAGACTTCATCTTCGGATGAACGAGACCCATTGCACAGTCGAGAGCCTCTGCACCACGTACCATCGGGGCCAAAGGAAATAAATAAAACTTAGTCAAATTTTTGTGTTTGTTTGTGCATTAAAAACTGTAAAGGACTAACAAACGTTACTTAGCTTGCATAACCTGTCTTAGGCTTTATGATACTCGGATTTCACTACCGAGTACCCTAACCTAAGTGAAGTTAGGGACATAAGATCGAAGAAGAGATCATTCTTTGCATTCATTTTTTTTAGCACGTAACTCGTGTGTTTTCTGCAGGTTCTAACGTTTTCTCTTATGCATGCACTCCATCTTTCACGTAGGATTGTTGTTTAATGCATTTTATTGAAAAAAAATGTGTGGTGCATAAATTCGATGTGAATTATTGTTTGCTTGTATTTGAACTTTGTTTATATATGTTCTAACTAAATTCTTGGGTTTAGCATTATATAGTTTTAATTTGCAGAAAACATGTGTCTTAGTTTATTACATTCTTTTGCATAGCCCATAAAATTGATTAAATCATTTGCATTACTTAGTAAATTACATTTAGTGTCTTAAGTATTATAACTTTTGTGTGTTATTAGTAGTTTTTAAGTATTTGTGAGTATTTATAGTATGCTTTGATAGTTTTACTATTTGTTATTGCTTTGTTTTCTAAATATGTCTTACGATTTTGGTTAGTATTCCTATATTCATCTCAAATTCTTTGTTGATACTAACACTTGGTCTTTGGTGGATGCTCAGGCTAATGAATGTCCGATCGGAATCCTGAACCATCTAGAACAAAGTTTGAGGAGATCGCAGAGAGAATAGCGAGACTTAGAGCTCAAACTGACATCCTGGATCATCCCATCATCGAGGAAGTTTCCGAGTCTTCACATTCATCAACCGACCATACTTTAGCCTCATCAACCGACCACAATTCAGAAGCAGAAGCACAACAAGTCAACATGGCCAATGCAGGACAATCTCTTCGCCAGCGCACCTGCTCAACCGAATGGAGCAGTGGGCCTTCGAGCATTGCTTTTCCACAACCGAAGGAAAACATGAAGGATATCGAGCTAAAGAGTGGCTTCCTCCACCGACTACCCATTTTTCACGGACTTTCCAATGAAGATCCAAACAAGCATCTCAAACAATTCCAATTTGTTTGTAACAGCATGAAGCCATCTGATGCGGATACGGAGCTCTTCAAGCTGAAGGCATTTCCATTCACCCTAGTCGACAGGGCCGAGTCTTGGCTAATGGAACTACCGCCGAACCATATTACCTCATGGAAGCAACTTGCGGATATGTTCCTAGCGAAGTACTTCCCGGCCTCAAAGATCACCGTCTTGAGAAAGCAAATCACTGGCATCACACAGAAACCGGACGAGACCTTCGGCCAATACTACGACCGATTCAAAGTTTTGTGTGCCACTTGCCCATCGCATGGATTTTCCGAGACCAATCTCATGAATTACTTTTACGATGGTCTCAAGCCGATTGATAGGGAATTGCTGGATGCAGCAGCCACCGGTGCATTCATGGACTTAACAGAAACCGAAGCTAGAGCTCTTCTAGAAAATCGGGCGAATAATGATGCACAATACGGAATGTCCAACAGACGAGCAGTCGGTGAAGCGAGTTCTACAACCGACGCAGACGAAAAATACGACAAACTAGCTCATATGCTAGAGAAGGTTTTAGAACTTGAGACGACAAGAGCAGAGGCAACTCAACGGCCTGTTTGTGGCATATGTCAAACACAAGGTCACCACAATGACCAGTGCCCTCAAGTGCCGGAACAAGCAAGCGAGCCGGAGCACGCTAACGCCATCGGCGGATATCAGGGAGGACAACGGTATAACAATTATAACAACTATGTCAACCGTGATCATCCGGGTTTTAGATGGAGCAGCAACGAGGGAACTTTGAACCCTCCAGCACCTCAACAAAGCTACCAACGCCCTCCATTTCAACCAAGGCCACCGATGCAGCATGGTTCGTCTTCGCAATCCTTCACTAACCCGGATTACGACAAGATGTTGTCGCAACTTTCGGCCTCCACACAATTTCTCCTCGACGGACAATCGAAGACAAAGGAGACACTTGACTCACATGGCCGCGACATCACCGAAGTGAAGAAGCAGCTTGGCCAACTTGTTGATTTCATGGGCCAAATCAAGGAAACCGGTCGGCTTCCACCTCAAACCACTCCAAATCAAAGAAACGTGAATGCTATAGTCACAAGGAGTGGGAAGATACTTGAGGAACCAAAGACCAAGCGATCTCATCTTGATGAAGTCACCATTGAGGACATCACCAACGAAGAAGAAGATGAGATCGATTCGGCTACTCAAGAGGCCGAAAAACAGAGGGTGACGCCTAATGTCACCAAGGCACAATCACCTCCACAACCTACCCCAATCAAAGGTAAGAACCATATTCCTTCAAATACGGTTATTACTAATTCTCCGTTTGTTGTTGCACCTTTCCCTAGCAGATTGTCAAAATCAAAGAAGAAGGATGCCCAATATGAAGATATCCTGGACATCTTCCGAAAGGTGCAAGTGAATTTGCCCTTGATCGAGTGCATAAAAAAAGTGCCAATATACGCGAAATTTCTCAAAGAATTATGCACACAGAGGAGGCAAACTCGAGAGAAGGAGGTTGTGAAGGTGAACGCAACCGTTTCGGCGGTTTTGCAGCGACGGCTACCCCCAAAACTGAAGGACCCAGGGAGCTTTGCAGTTCCCTGCGTAATAGGTGACACCCACTTCCAAGACGTGATGCTTGATCTCGGAGCTTCCATCAACGTCATGCCTTACTATCTATTCGAATCGATGGAGCTTGGAGATCTCAAGCAAGATGGTGTTGTCATCCAATTAGCCGATCGCACCCACAAATATCCGAGGGGATACGTAGAAGACGTTCTCGTGCAAGTCAACAACTTGATATTCCCAGCGGATTTTTATATCGTTGACATGGAAGAGAGTCCACTGAACACCACGCCACTACTGCTTGGGCGACCGTTCATGCGGACTGCGAGAACAAAGATTGATGTGTTTCAAGGCACCTTCTCCATGGAGATTGATGGAGAAAGAATCGAGTTCAACATCCTGGACGGGATGAAGTTTCCAATGTCGAGCGTAGCTGCCATTTCGACATATGATCCCGTGGATACCTTAGCACAAGGCTACCTCGACACCATCAATGAGGATGAACTCGACATGGCCATTCAACTTGGGCATGACGGCCTTCTCGAGGCCTTACTAGAGCTTGAACGTCGTATTCAAGACATGGCCATGGCCCTAAATGCGGCACCACGAAAAGTAAGCTTTTGTCCTCCTTTACCAATTACTTTTGGTACTAATAAAATGGTTCCTTCCATCGTAGAAGCTCCAGTTTTAGAACTCAAGCTACTACCGGACCATCTGAAGTATGCGTACTTGGGCGAGAATGACACTTTACCCGTCATTATTTCGTCCGCGCTAGAAGAGGAGCAGGAGGAGAAGCTCGTGAGTGTGCTCAAGAGGTACAAACCCGCAATAGGCTGGACACTCGCGGACATCAAGGGAATAAATCCAGCAACCTGTGTGCATAGGATTTTCCTTGAAGAAGGCACCAAACCTACGCGGGAAGCGCAACGTCGGCTCCACCCTCCGATGATGGAGGTGGTAAAAAAGGAGGTAATTAAACTCATGGACTGTGGAGTTATTTACCCTATTTCTGATAGCCGTTGGGTTTCACCAGTGCAGGTTGTACCTAAGAAATCGGGAATCACCGTCGTCGAGAATCTGGAAAATGAACTTGTGCCACAACGGACGATCACTGGACACCGAGTGTGCATTGATTACCGGAAGCTAAACGCTGCAACCCGCAAGGATCATTTTCCCTTACCATTCATCGACCAAATGCTGGAAAGATTAGCCGGCCATGCATTTTATTGTTTTCTCGACGGATATTCCGGCTACAACCAAATTAGCATTGCGGAGGAGGATCAAGAAAAGACAACGTTCACGTGCCCTTTCGGAACGTTTGCCTATCGCCGCATGCCATTTGGACTGTGTAACGCACCAGGTACATTTCAACGTTGCATGCTCTCAATTTTCTCCGAGTACATTGAAAAAATTATTGAAGTATTCATGGACGACTTTAGTGTATTTGGGAGTGATTTTGATGCATGCTTAAACAATTTAGAAACAATTTTACAAAGATGCGTTGAAACGAACTTGGTGCTTAATTGGGAGAAGTGCCATTTTATGGTTACGCAAGGGATAGTGTTAGGTCATATTATTTCGGAAAAAGGGTTAGAAGTTGATAAATCTAAAGTAGATCTTGTGCGTCACTTACCCTCTCCAACTTCGGTTAGAGAGATTCGTTCATTTCTTGGACACGCAGGATTTTATCGCAGGTTTATCAAAGACTTTTCCCACATCTCGCGCCCTTTGTGTAAACTGCTGCAAAAGGAGACCCCGTTCGTCTTTGATGAAGAATGCAACGCTGCCTTCAACAAGTTGAAGGAGCTTCTCACGAGCGCTCCTATTTTATGCAGCCCTGATTGGTCTCTGCCATTTGAACTCATGTGCGACGCCTCGGATTATGCCGTAGGAGCCGTCTTGGGTCAGCGGAAGGACAAGAAGCCTTGCGTAATCTATTACGCCTCTCGGACGCTTGATGAAGCGCAAAGAAATTATACTACCACCGAGAAGGAGTTTCTTGCCGTGGTTTTTGCTTTAGATAAATTTCGATCTTATTTACTTCAAACTAAAGTAACTGTGTTTACCGATCATGCAGCTTTGAAGTATCTAATGCTCAAGAAGGACGCAAAACCACGACTTATCAGATGGATACTTCTACTCCAAGAATTCAACATCGAAATCAAGGACAAGAAGGGAGTAGAAAACGTCGTCGCTGACCACCTATCACGTTTGATAGGTGACCATGAGCCTGTCGAGATTGAAGAAACTTTTCCGGATGAAAAACTCTTCGGAATTGAGGTAACTACTTCGGAAACTCCTTGGTATGCAGATATCGTAAATTACTTAGTTACCGGTGAGTTTCCGTCTACCATGCATAAATTTCAACGTGACAAACTTAAGCATAATGCTAGAACCTTTATCTGGGATGAGCCTTATTTGTGGAAACAATGCTCCGATTTAGTAATTAGGAGATGTATCCCGGATAGTGAGTTTAAGCCCATTCTAGACTTTTGTCACAATGAAGCATGTGGGGGACACTTTGGTTCTAGGAGGACAGCCCTTAAGATTTTAGATTGCGGTTTCTTTTGGCCTAGTTTATTTCGCGATGCTCATGCATATTGTGCTGCATGTGATAAGTGCCAGAGATTCGGTAATTTAGGCCCTAGAGATCAAATGCCACAACACTACATATTTAATGTTGAAATTTTTGATGTGTGGGGTATTGATTTCATGGGACCATTTCCTCCTTCCAATGGTTTTACTTACATTTTACTCGCAGTAGATTATGTTTCTAAATGGGTGGAGGCAAAGGCCACCCGTACTAATGATTCGCGAGTTGTTGCAGATTTCCTACGAACTAACATTTTCAGTAGATTTGGAATGCCACGCGTTCTAATCAGCGATGGAGGAAGTCACTTTTGCAACCGCACGGTGGAAGCACTAATGAGGAAGTATGGCGTAAAACACAAGGTTTCCACACCATACCACCCTCAAACCAATGGAATGGCTGAAGTTTCCAACCGTGAGATCAAGAAGATTTTGGAGCGAACCTGTGACGACCCGAACCAGAATCAGATGTGTGTTTGGCACGATTCTCGAGGTTTGGTTTTAGTCGCAGTTTTGCGATGTTATGTGGTTTGCCGATTCGATTCGCGACTTTGTTTTTGGTCGAGAATTTGAGTTGGGTGTCTTCACGGAAAATGTAGAGTACGTGATTTCGAGTTCGTGGGTGGTTTCGGAAGATTTTTCCGATAACCGAGGAATATTTGATGGTTATTTGAAGTTTCGGGTTCCGACGAGTTTATCCGTTTATTTCGAGTTTATCCGAATCATTTCGTATTTTCATTTGGACCGTCGATCGACCCGAGGGACGAGTATAAATATCGAAAAGTCGAAATATAGTCGGGAGTTAGTCGAAAACTTCATTTTGTGGCGTTGACCGAATTGAAATTGTGTTGACTTTCCATATTTGGAAAGTGGGCTTGCTGCCGAGAAGGGAAAGTTTCCATTTTGGGTCTTCAACTTCCGGCGACCTTTTTCCGGCCACCTCCGGCCACGGGACAGGTACGGTTCGCTTCCTCTCTTAATTTCGAGTAGGTTGGGTTGTGGTTTGAGGAGAAATGGTTAAGGTTTGTGGGTGTTCGGTTGTGAACCGAATGGTGGTGATCGGTGGTGATCGGAGACATGGTTCCGGCGAGTTTTGGAAGGGGAGACTTGGGGGAAACGACTCCCCTCATCATTCTGAGTCTAATGGTATGATTAATTGGAGTTGGGGAGGAGTTTTTGTTGGAACCCGATTTGGAATTCCGATTTGGTTTCCGTTCGGTTTTGTTTGATTTTGGAAGGGATAGAGTTGGAATTGGGCTTGGTGACAGAAGGGAAAGAGATTCGTATGGATGAGATGGTCTGAACTGGAGAATTTGGCCGTGAAATTCCTCCGTTGACGGCGCGCCGCCGCCGGCGGCGGCGGTCAACGACGGTCAACGGTGGTGGAAAAGTCAAATTTTCAGATTTCGATGTAATTAGTGTCATTTTTCTCGTAATCGCGCCCTGATTATCGTACGGAGGTTTTCGGGTTGATTTGGTTAGCCGATTTTCAGTCGAGATTTCGAGTGGGGATTTCGGGATTTCCGTAATTCATTTTGCACCGCATTTTGTATTTTCGGGAACGGTTGGTTTCCGTGCATCCGTACAGTGTTGTGGATTACGATTTTGATCAGTTATGTGTGTATGTATTCAGGAGATCGAGATCGAGATTTGGATCGTGATCGTGCTTCGGGCGAGGGTACCTCCGCCGGACCACGTGTTTAGCGCGAGTTCGCGCTAGCTGATCTGTGAGTGGACAATTTATTTTCACGGATTGTTTGCGAGTCTTTTATATATGATCTACGAATTTGAGCATGCCGCTTGAATGTGATTTTATGAGCATGTGTTTTACGAGTATACATACACTGATATGTTGTTTCATGCATTTGCATCGAAATGTTTATGATTTGGTTTTCACAGAGTACAGTCGTAGTTTATGAGGTTGTATCGATACACTGCATCCCGGCTGATCCCCGAGGATGTTACCAGCTAGGATCACGTGTGGGCTAGGGACCCCGTGGTTCTGGATCACGTGTGGGCTAGGGACCCCGTGGTTCCGACTGTGCTTCTGCAGCTAGGATCACGTGTGGGCTAGGGACCCCGTGGTTCTGACTGTAAGATTTTTACTTGCATGCTCAGTACGCTGGAGGAGTGTGAGTTTACCTCGCGTACTATACTATGTTTGTTTTACCTGGACTCGCATATGTTGTTTTAAACATATATATATATAAACTGGTGAAAGACATTTATTTTTGTCCACTCACTCTAACGTGTTTATTGTCTTTCCCCTGGGCTTTTCGGTTTCCGTGCCCAGTTTGCAGTTCAGGTTTGGTGTTTCACGTCGCGGTTTGGAGGCTAGTGATCAGAGTCACCTGTGTTTTCCAGTAGGTTTCAGTTTCACCTACTGATGTACATATTGTATATGTTTTACACTAGAGGTCGCTCTGATACATTCCGATACTTGTTTATACGGATTTTCTCAGATATACATATATATAGTTTAGTATGTTACTGTTTGTTGATTATATTGATGTTGAGAAATCCGGATGGGATTGGTGCCCACGGTTTGATTTTTGTGGCATAGGACGAAGTGTTAATTTCCGCGTGCAGGTTATGGTAATTCCACGCTAGTAACGAAACTCTGCCGAAATTTTGAAAAGTTTTTGTTGGTTCGTATTTTCGAAGGGGTTCGATTCCGGTTTAGGGAGCTAAATCGGGGTTGGGTCCTTTCAGCTTGGTATCAGAGCATTAGGTTGTCAGATTCTGTAGAGTCTTGTAGTTGTGACGCTTAGGGTATTTGAGTTGATACAGCATGACTGGAGTGATGACCCGACTGGCCAGCGGTACTCATCAATACTTCGGGTGTTGTGTGTCCTCAAATATCTGCGGTTTCATGATTACGTTCTTTCTGCTTGTGCCTAATGCTTGTCTTGTATCAGTAGGATGCCTCCTCGACGTGGTCCCCGTGTTGATCGGGATGATGATCCTGATGAGGATCGCCGAACGCGCGACTTGCTTATGCGAGTGCTGCGTTTGGAGGAGCGTTTTGACCCTATGGTCAAGGCTCGTACTGCGGGTGCTACTGTGTTTTCGGGTTCAGTTGATCCAGAGATATGCGAGGCATGGCTGGTTCAGATTGAGCGTGTTTGTGAGCGTCTGCAGTTTACACCTGAGCAGATGACAGTAGCCGCAGTTGGTTTACTTGAGGGTGATGCATACTTTTGGTGGGTCAGTACTGATAGAGTTCCAGTGGATACTCCGTGGACATTGTTTCGTGATTTGTTTATGCGGAGGTACTTCAATCAGGCTACCCAGCAGCGCAAGTACGAGGAGTTTACGAACTTGAGGCAGGGCAGTTTGTCTGTACTTGAGTATCGGGATCGGTTTACCCGTTTGTCTCGTTTTGCGCGGGATATGGTGGCTACAGAAGAAGCCAAGTGTCGCAGGTTTGAGCTGGGATTGAATTTGAGCATCAAGGCGACGCTGACTACGATGCCTCGGAACAACTTCGATGAGTTTGTTAGTGCTGCACTCCGAGGCGAGGACATTGAGCAGGAGAGACAACAGAGGTACCAGCCGAGACGATTTGAGGAAGGTGGACTTAGTCAAGGGCCTTCTAAGAGGCAGAGTTCTGATACTTCTGGTTCAGCTTCATCCTCAGGTGGTGGGTCATATCGACCACCAGCCAGTGCATCGAGACAGAGGCAGAGGTGGAGGAGAGATCGACCGCAGCGACCACAGGCTAGTGCAGGTTCCAGCGGTTCTAGTTATCCTCGACGTACCGGTGGTACATTTCCAGTTCCGAGAGATTATCCGCTGTGCAGCCTCTGCAACAAGTATCACCTTGGACCATGTCAGCGGGGTCCTGTTATTTGTTATAGTTGTGGCCAGGTGGGTCACTATTCGAGGGAGTGTCCTCAGTCATATGGTGCTGGTGCTCAGGCAGCTCAGGGTTCCGGAGGAGAGCGAGGTGCCACTTCGGGAGCTCGCCCAGCACAGTTTGCAGGCCAGGGCAGACAACAGGGTCAGGCTCAGCGAGGACGACCAGCCGGACAGGCGAGAGTTCATGCTATGACTATGCGTGAGGGCAGAGCATCACCGGAGGTCGTTATTGGTACGTTACATGTTTTTGGTATTCCAGTAGTTGCATTGTTAGATCCAGGTGCCACACACTCATTCATATCATTTAGACTATCGTCATTGGCTACGGTTCCTGCATCTCCACTTCCGGGGTTGTGGAGAGTGCTGTATCCGTCAGGTGAGGTTGTGAGCATCGGTTGGGTTTACCGAGATTGTGAGGTGTTTGTTGATGGCCATGGTTTAGCCGCGGATCTGTTATTACTTGATATTGTGGATTTCGATCTGATATTGGGTATGGACTTTTTGGAGTCGCACTGGGCCATGTTTGATTGTCACAGGAAGGAGGTCGCGTTTCGACGACCAGGGTTACCCGAGATACTGTTTCGCGGCGAGAAGAACACTTCCCTACCGTGTTTGATTTCCGCGATGAGGGCGGATCGGCTGATGAAGAAGGGTTGTGTTGCTTACTTAGCCCATGTTGTGGACACTACAGCTGCAGTGCCAGAGCTTGGTAGTATTGAGGTTGTGTCTGAGTTTCCGGATGTGTTTCCAGCGGAGTTACCTGGTATACCCCCTGTGCGGGAGATTGACTTTACTATTGAGTTGTTGCCGGGTACTGGACCGATTTCCCAGACACCGTACCGGATGGCGCCTGCAGAGTTGAGGGAGTTGCAGATTCAGCTTCAGGAGTTGTTAGAGAAGGGATTCATTCGACCGAGAGTTTCTCCGTGGGGTGCTCCAGTGTTATTTGTGCGGAAGAAGGACGGGTCTATGCGTTTGTGCATCGACTATCGGAAGCTGAATCAGATTACAGTGAGGAACAAGTATCCGTTGCCGCGGATTGACGACTTGTTCGATCAGCTCAAGGGAGCAGCAGTCTTTTCGAAGATTGATCTTCGATCCGGATATCACCAGTTGAGGATCCGAGATTCAGATGTTGCCAGGACAGCTTTCAGGACGCGGTATGGGCACTATGAGTTTTTGGTTATGCCATTTGGATTGACCAACGCCCCCGCAGCTTTCATGGACTTGATGAATCGGGTGTTTCGTCGATTCCTGGACAAGTTCGTGATTGTGTTCATTGATGACATTTTGATATACTCGAGGAGTGTGGGCCAGCACAAGAAGCACTTGCGAGCGGTGTTGCGGACTTTGCGGGACCATCAGTTGTTCGCGAAGTTTAGCAAGTGTGAGTTCTGGTTGGATAATGTGAAATTTCTGGGCCACGTGATTTCGGCTGAGGGAGTTAGTGTTGATCCTGACAAGATCGAGGCTGTGCTGAATTGGAGTAGACTCACTACTGTGCCAGAGATTCGGAGTTTCTTGGGTTTAGCGGGCTACTACCGACGATTTGTGCAGGATTTCTCCCGGATAGCTACACCACTGACCAGATTGACGAAGAAGGGCGTCAAGTTTGAGTGGTCTGATGCGTGCGAGGAGAGTTACTTGCTCCTGAAGGAGAGATTGACTACCGCACCGGTTCTGACATTGCCAGACGACAGTGGTGAGTATGTTGTGTACAGCGATGCGTCGAAGTTGGGCCTTGGCTGTGTGTTGATGCAGCATGGTAGAGTCGTGGCATATGGTTCCAGACAGCTGAAACCGCACGAGGTCAACTATCCGACGCATGATTTGGAGTTAGCCGCTATTGTGTTAGCGTTGAAGAGTTGGAGACATTACCTGTATGGTGCTCAGTGTAAGATTTTCACTGACCACAAGAGTCTCACCTACTTGCGGACACAGCCGGATCTGAACATGAGACAGCGTCGATGGATGGAGTTGATCAATGATTATGATTGCACGTTTGAGTATCATCCGGGGAAGGCTAATGTTGTAGCTGATGCACTTAGTCGGAAATCTGGAGCCTCATTGTTTCACATGTGTGTGGCCAGAGTATCGATGTTAGCCGAGCTTCGAGCTACGGGTGCTGTGTTTGACTATGATGATGATGGAGCCTTGTTGGCCAGCTTTCAGGTTCGACCTGTGTTGGTTGATCAGGTACGGGAGGCACAGGATTCAGATCCTTACTTGCTGAGCAAGAAGACCATGATTCGGAATGGTGTGCCTACAGAGTTCCGATTGAGCGACGACGGTACGTTGTTGTTCAGAGGCAGATTATGTGTACCCAGAGACGAGGACTTAAAGAAGGAGATTCTGGACGAGGCCCACAGTTCAGCGTATGCGATGCATCCCGGAGGTACGAAGATGTTTCGTACACTTCGAGCGTACTATTGGTGGCGCAACATGAAGCGGGAGATTGCCGCGTACGTGAGTCGGTGTTTGATTTGTCAGCAGGTGAAGGCGGAGAGGCAGAAACCTGCAGGGAAACTACAGCCACTTGAGATTCCAGTTTGGAAGTGGGAGCATATCACGATGGATTTCGTCTATCAGTTGCCGCGTACTTCGGCGGGCAACACTGGCATTTGGGTTATCGTTGATCGATTGACGAAATCTGCACACTTTCTTGCACTTCCAAGGAAGGTATCAGTGGGCAGATTGGCTAAGTTGTACTTATCAGAGATTGTTCGCTTGCATGGTGTGCCTGTGTCCATTGTTTCTGACCGTGATAGTCAGTTCACTTCTGAGTTTTGGCAGGCTTTACAGCGAGCGTTGGGTACGAGATTACGGTTTAGTACAGCTTTTCATCCTCAGACTGACGGGCAGTCCGAGCGGACCATTCAGACTCTTGAGGATATGCTGAGATCGTGTGTATTGCAGTTTCGTGGAAATTGGGATCAGCAGTTGCACTTGATCGAGTTCGCCTACAACAACAGTTATCAGGCCAGTATTGAGATGGCACCATACGAGGCTCTGTACGGGAAGCAATGTCGCACTCCGTTATGTTGGAGTGAGGTGGGCGAACGTTGGCTTATTGGTCCGGATTTGGTGAAAACCACGATGGAGGACATTCAGATTGTTCGAGATCGACTGAAGATTGCCCAGGATCGGCAGAAGAGTTACGCGGATGTGAGGAGGAAGAGTCTAGAGTTCGAGGTTGGTGATTGGGTCTTCCTGAAACTATCTCCGTGGAGGGGAGTTGTGCGTTTCGGGAAGCGTGGCAAGCTTCAACCGCGGTACATTGGTCCGTATGAGATTACGGAGAGGGTTGGAGCTGTTGCTTACAGACTTGAGTTACCGGCTGAGATGGCTCGTGTGCATGATGTCTTCCATGTTTCGATGTTGCGGAAGTACATCTCAGATCCTTCACATGTGATAACCCCACAGCAGTTACCGATCAGAGAGGATTTATCGTATGTTGAGGAACCAGTGCAGATTCTCGATCGTCGTGAGCAGGAGTTGAGGCACCGCGTGATTCCGCTGGTGAAGGTCTTGTGGCAGAATCATTCAGTGGAGGAGGCCACTTGGGAGACCGAGCAGCGTATGCGGGAGCAGTATCCTCATCTGTTCACATGACAGGTACGTAAATTTCGAGGTCGAAATTTCTTTAAGGGGGGTAGATTTGTGACGACCCGAACCAGAATCAGATGTGTGTTTGGCACGATTCTCGAGGTTTGGTTTTAGTCGCAGTTTTGCGATGTTATGTGGTTTGCCGATTCGATTCGCGACTTTGTTTTTGGTCGAGAATTTGAGTTGGGTGTCTTCACGGAAAATGTAGAGTACGTGATTTCGAGTTCGTGGGTGGTTTCGGAAGATTTTTCCGATAACCGAGGAATATTTGATGGTTATTTGAAGTTTCGGGTTCCGACGAGTTTATCCGTTTATTTCGAGTTTATCCGAATCATTTCGTATTTTCATTTGGACCGTCGATCGACCCGAGGGACGAGTATAAATATCGAAAAGTCGAAATATAGTCGGGAGTTAGTCGAAAACTTCATTTTGTGGCGTTGACCGAATTGAAATTGTGTTGACTTTCCATATTTGGAAAGTGGGCTTGCTGCCGAGAAGGGAAAGTTTCCATTTTGGGTCTTCAACTTCCGGCGACCTTTTTCCGGCCACCTCCGGCCACGGGACAGGTACGGTTCGCTTCCTCTCTTAATTTCGAGTAGGTTGGGTTGTGGTTTGAGGAGAAATGGTTAAGGTTTGTGGGTGTTCGGTTGTGAACCGAATGGTGGTGATCGGTGGTGATCGGAGACATGGTTCCGGCGAGTTTTGGAAGGGGAGACTTGGGGGAAACGACTCCCCTCATCATTCTGAGTCTAATGGTATGATTAATTGGAGTTGGGGAGGAGTTTTTGTTGGAACCCGATTTGGAATTCCGATTTGGTTTCCGTTCGGTTTTGTTTGATTTTGGAAGGGATAGAGTTGGAATTGGGCTTGGTGACAGAAGGGAAAGAGATTCGTATGGATGAGATGGTCTGAACTGGAGAAGTTGGCCGTGAAATTCCTCCGTTGACGGCGCGCCGCCGCCGGCGGCGGCGGTCAACGACGGTCAACGGTGGTGGAAAAGTCAAATTTTCAGATTTCGATGTAATTAGTGTCATTTTTCTCGTAATCGCGCCCTGATTATCGTACGGAGGTTTTCGGGTTGATTTGGTTAGCCGATTTTCAGTCGAGATTTCGAGTGGGGATTTCGGGATTTCCGTAATTCATTTTGCACCGCATTTTGTATTTTCGGGAACGGTTGGTTTCCGTGCATCCGTACAGTGTTGTGGATTACGATTTTGATCAGTTATGTGTGTATGTATTCAGGAGATCGAGATCGAGATTTGGATCGTGATCGTGCTTCGGGCGAGGGTACCTCCGCCGGACCACGTGTTTAGCGCGAGTTCGCGCTAGCTGATCTGTGAGTGGACAATTTATTTTCACGGATTGTTTGCGAGTCTTTTATATATGATCTACGAATTTGAGCATGCCGCTTGAATGTGATTTTATGAGCATGTGTTTTACGAGTATACATACACTGATATGTTGTTTCATGCATTTGCATCGAAATGTTTATGATTTGGTTTTCACAGAGTACAGTCGTAGTTTATGAGGTTGTATCGATACACTGCATCCCGGCTGATCCCCGAGGATGTTACCAGCTAGGATCACGTGTGGGCTAGGGACCCCGTGGTTCTGGATCACGTGTGGGCTAGGGACCCCGTGGTTCCGACTGTGCTTCTGCAGCTAGGATCACGTGTGGGCTAGGGACCCCGTGGTTCTGACTGTAAGATTTTTACTTGCATGCTCAGTATGCTGGAGGAGTGTGAGTTTACCTCGCGTACTATACTATGTTTGTTTTACCTGGACTCGCATATGTTGTTTTAAACATATATATATATAAACTGGTGAAAGACATTTATTTTTGTCCACTCACTCTAACGTGTTTATTGTCTTTCCCCTGGGCTTTTCGGTTTCCGTGCCCAGTTTGCAGTTCAGGTTTGGTGTTTCACGTCGCGGTTTGGAGGCTAGTGATCAGAGTCACCTGTGTTTTCCAGTAGGTTTCAGTTTCACCTACTGATGTACATATTGTATATGTTTTACACTAGAGGTCGCTCTGATACATTCCGATACTTGTTTATACGGATTTTCTCAGATATACATATATATAGTTCAGTATGTTACTGTTTGTTGATTATATTGATGTTGAGAAATCCGGATGGGATTGGTGCCCACGGTTTGATTTTTGTGGCATAGGACGAAGTGTTAATTTCCGCGTGCAGGTTATGGTAATTCCACGCTAGTAACGAAACTCTGCCAAAATTTTGAAAAGTTTTTGTTGGTTCGTATTTTCGAAGGGGTTCGATTCCGGTTTAGGGAGCTAAATCGGGGTTGGGTCCTTTCAGCTTGGTATCAGAGCATTAGGTTGTCAGATTCTGTAGAGTCTTGTAGTTGTGACGCTTAGGGTATTTGAGTTGATACAGCATGACTGGAGTGATGACCCGACTGGCCAGCGGTACTCATCAATACTTCGGGTGTTGTGTGTCCTCAAATATCTGCGGTTTCATGATTACGTTCTTTCTGCTTGTGCCTAATGCTTGTCTTGTATCAGTAGGATGCCTCCTCGACGTGGTCCCCGTGTTGATCGGGATGATGATCCTGATGAGGATCGCCGAACGCGCGACTTGCTTATGCGAGTGCTGCGTTTGGAGGAGCGTTTTGACCCTATGGTCAAGGCTCGTACTGCGGGTGCTACTGTGTTTTCGGGTTCAGTTGATCCAGAGATATGCGAGGCATGGCTGGTTCAGATTGAGCGTGTTTGTGAGCGTCTGCAGTTTACACCTGAGCAGATGACAGTAGCCGCAGTTGGTTTACTTGAGGGTGATGCATACTTTTGGTGGGTCAGTACTGATAGAGTTCCAGTGGATACTCCGTGGACATTGTTTCGTGATTTGTTTATGCGGAGGTACTTCAATCAGGCTACCCAGCAGCGCAAGTACGAGGAGTTTACGAACTTGAGGCAGGGCAGTTTGTCTGTACTTGAGTATCGGGATCGGTTTACCCGTTTGTCTCGTTTTGCGCGGGATATGGTGGCTACAGAAGAAGCCAAGTGTCGCAGGTTTGAGCTGGGATTGAATTTGAGCATCAAGGCGACGCTGACTACGATGCCTCGGAACAACTTCGATGAGTTTGTTAGTGCTGCACTCCGAGGCGAGGACATTGAGCAGGAGAGACAACAGAGGTACCAGCCGAGACGATTTGAGGAAGGTGGACTTAGTCAAGGGCCTTCTAAGAGGCAGAGTTCTGATACTTCTGGTTCAGCTTCATCCTCAGGTGGTGGGTCATATCGACCACCAGCCAGTGCATCGAGACAGAGGCAGAGGTGGAGGAGAGATCGACCGCAGCGACCACAGGCTAGTGCAGGTTCCAGCGGTTCTAGTTATCCTCGACGTACCGGTGGTACATTTCCAGTTCCGAGAGATTATCCGCTGTGCAGCCTCTGCAACAAGTATCACCTTGGACCATGTCAGCGGGGTCCTGTTATTTGTTATAGTTGTGGCCAGGTGGGTCACTATTCGAGGGAGTGTCCTCAGTCATATGGTGCTGGTGCTCAGGCAGCTCAGGGTTCCGGAGGAGAGCGAGGTGCCACTTCGGGAGCTCGCCCAGCACAGTTTGCAGGCCAGGGCAGACAACAGGGTCAGGCTCAGCGAGGACGACCAGCCGGACAGGCGAGAGTTCATGCTATGACTATGCGTGAGGGCAGAGCATCACCGGAGGTCGTTATTGGTACGTTACATGTTTTTGGTATTCCAGTAGTTGCATTGTTAGATCCAGGTGCCACACACTCATTCATATCATTTAGACTATCGTCATTGGCTACGGTTCCTGCATCTCCACTTCCGGGGTTGTGGAGAGTGCTGTATCCGTCAGGTGAGGTTGTGAGCATCGGTTGGGTTTACCGAGATTGTGAGGTGTTTGTTGATGGCCATGGTTTAGCCGCGGATCTGTTATTACTTGATATTGTGGATTTCGATCTGATATTGGGTATGGACTTTTTGGAGTCGCACTGGGCCATGTTTGATTGTCACAGGAAGGAGGTCGCGTTTCGACGACCAGGGTTACCCGAGATACTGTTTCGCGGCGAGAAGAACACTTCCCTACCGTGTTTGATTTCCGCGATGAGGGCGGATCGGCTGATGAAGAAGGGTTGTGTTGCTTACTTAGCCCATGTTGTGGACACTACAGCTGCAGTGCCAGAGCTTGGTAGTATTGAGGTTGTGTCTGAGTTTCCGGATGTGTTTCCAGCGGAGTTACCTGGTATACCCCCTGTGCGGGAGATTGACTTTACTATTGAGTTGTTGCCGGGTACTGGACCGATTTCCCAGACACCGTACCGGATGGCGCCTGCAGAGTTGAGGGAGTTGCAGATTCAGCTTCAGGAGTTGTTAGAGAAGGGATTCATTCGACCGAGAGTTTCTCCGTGGGGTGCTCCAGTGTTATTTGTGCGGAAGAAGGACGGGTCTATGCGTTTGTGCATCGACTATCGGAAGCTGAATCAGATTACAGTGAGGAACAAGTATCCGTTGCCGCGGATTGACGACTTGTTCGATCAGCTCAAGGGAGCAGCAGTCTTTTCGAAGATTGATCTTCGATCCGGATATCACCAGTTGAGGATCCGAGATTCAGATGTTGCCAGGACAGCTTTCAGGACGCGGTATGGGCACTATGAGTTTTTGGTTATGCCATTTGGATTGACCAACGCCCCCGCAGCTTTCATGGACTTGATGAATCGGGTGTTTCGTCGATTCCTGGACAAGTTCGTGATTGTGTTCATTGATGACATTTTGATATACTCGAGGAGTGTGGGCCAGCACAAGAAGCACTTGCGAGCGGTGTTGCGGACTTTGCGGGACCATCAGTTGTTCGCGAAGTTTAGCAAGTGTGAGTTCTGGTTGGATAATGTGAAATTTCTGGGCCACGTGATTTCGGCTGAGGGAGTTAGTGTTGATCCTGACAAGATCGAGGCTGTGCTGAATTGGAGTAGACTCACTACTGTGCCAGAGATTCGGAGTTTCTTGGGTTTAGCGGGCTACTACCGACGATTTGTGCAGGATTTCTCCCGGATAGCTACACCACTGACCAGATTGACGAAGAAGGGCGTCAAGTTTGAGTGGTCTGATGCGTGCGAGGAGAGTTACTTGCTCCTGAAGGAGAGATTGACTACCGCACCGGTTCTGACATTGCCAGACGACAGTGGTGAGTATGTTGTGTACAGCGATGCGTCGAAGTTGGGCCTTGGCTGTGTGTTGATGCAGCATGGTAGAGTCGTGGCATATGGTTCCAGACAGCTGAAACCGCACGAGGTCAACTATCCGACGCATGATTTGGAGTTAGCCGCTATTGTGTTAGCGTTGAAGAGTTGGAGACATTACCTGTATGGTGCTCAGTGTAAGATTTTCACTGACCACAAGAGTCTCACCTACTTGCGGACACAGCCGGATCTGAACATGAGACAGCGTCGATGGATGGAGTTGATCAATGATTATGATTGCACGTTTGAGTATCATCCGGGGAAGGCTAATGTTGTAGCTGATGCACTTAGTCGGAAATCTGGAGCCTCATTGTTTCACATGTGTGTGGCCAGAGTATCGATGTTAGCCGAGCTTCGAGCTACGGGTGCTGTGTTTGACTATGATGATGATGGAGCCTTGTTGGCCAGCTTTCAGGTTCGACCTGTGTTGGTTGATCAGGTACGGGAGGCACAGGATTCAGATCCTTACTTGCTGAGCAAGAAGACCATGATTCGGAATGGTGTGCCTACAGAGTTCCGATTGAGCGACGACGGTACGTTGTTGTTCAGAGGCAGATTATGTGTACCCAGAGACGAGGACTTAAAGAAGGAGATTCTGGACGAGGCCCACAGTTCAGCGTATGCGATGCATCCCGGAGGTACGAAGATGTTTCGTACACTTCGAGCGTACTATTGGTGGCGCAACATGAAGCGGGAGATTGCCGCGTACGTGAGTCGGTGTTTGATTTGTCAGCAGGTGAAGGCGGAGAGGCAGAAACCTGCAGGGAAACTACAGCCACTTGAGATTCCAGTTTGGAAGTGGGAGCATATCACGATGGATTTCGTCTATCAGTTGCCGCGTACTTCGGCGGGCAACACTGGCATTTGGGTTATCGTTGATCGATTGACGAAATCTGCACACTTTCTTGCACTTCCAAGGAAGGTATCAGTGGGCAGATTGGCTAAGTTGTACTTATCAGAGATTGTTCGCTTGCATGGTGTGCCTGTGTCCATTGTTTCTGACCGTGATAGTCAGTTCACTTCTGAGTTTTGGCAGGCTTTACAGCGAGCGTTGGGTACGAGATTACGGTTTAGTACAGCTTTTCATCCTCAGACTGACGGGCAGTCCGAGCGGACCATTCAGACTCTTGAGGATATGCTGAGATCGTGTGTATTGCAGTTTCGTGGAAATTGGGATCAGCAGTTGCACTTGATCGAGTTCGCCTACAACAACAGTTATCAGGCCAGTATTGAGATGGCACCATACGAGGCTCTGTACGGGAAGCAATGTCGCACTCCGTTATGTTGGAGTGAGGTGGGCGAACGTTGGCTTATTGGTCCGGATTTGGTGAAAACCACGATGGAGGACATTCAGATTGTTCGAGATCGACTGAAGATTGCCCAGGATCGGCAGAAGAGTTACGCGGATGTGAGGAGGAAGAGTCTAGAGTTCGAGGTTGGTGATTGGGTCTTCCTGAAACTATCTCCGTGGAGGGGAGTTGTGCGTTTCGGGAAGCGTGGCAAGCTTCAACCGCGGTACATTGGTCCGTATGAGATTACGGAGAGGGTTGGAGCTGTTGCTTACAGACTTGAGTTACCGGCTGAGATGGCTCGTGTGCATGATGTCTTCCATGTTTCGATGTTGCGGAAGTACATCTCAGATCCTTCACATGTGATAACCCCACAGCAGTTACCGATCAGAGAGGATTTATCGTATGTTGAGGAACCAGTGCAGATTCTCGATCGTCGTGAGCAGGAGTTGAGGCACCGCGTGATTCCGCTGGTGAAGGTCTTGTGGCAGAATCATTCAGTGGAGGAGGCCACTTGGGAGACCGAGCAGCGTATGCGGGAGCAGTATCCTCATCTGTTCACATGACAGGTACGTAAATTTCGAGGTCGAAATTTCTTTAAGGGGGGTAGATTTGTGACGACCCGAACCAGAATCAGATGTGTGTTTGGCACGATTCTCGAGGTTTGGTTTTAGTCGCAGTTTTGCGATGTTATGTGGTTTGCCGATTCGATTCGCGACTTTGTTTTTGGTCGAGAATTTGAGTTGGGTGTCTTCACGGAAAATGTAGAGTACGTGATTTCGAGTTCGTGGGTGGTTTCGGAAGATTTTTCCGATAACCGAGGAATATTTGATGGTTATTTGAAGTTTCGGGTTCCGACGAGTTTATCCGTTTATTTCGAGTTTATCCGAATCATTTCGTATTTTCATTTGGACCGTCGATCGACCCGAGGGACGAGTATAAATATCGAAAAGTCGAAATATAGTCGGGAGTTAGTCGAAAACTTCATTTTGTGGCGTTGACCGAATTGAAATTGTGTTGACTTTCCATATTTGGAAAGTGGGCTTGCTGCCGAGAAGGGAAAGTTTCCATTTTGGGTCTTCAACTTCCGGCGACCTTTTTCCGGCCACCTCCGGCCACGGGACAGGTACGGTTCGCTTCCTCTCTTAATTTCGAGTAGGTTGGGTTGTGGTTTGAGGAGAAATGGTTAAGGTTTGTGGGTGTTCGGTTGTGAACCGAATGGTGGTGATCGGTGGTGATCGGAGACATGGTTCCGGCGAGTTTTGGAAGGGGAGACTTGGGGGAAACGACTCCCCTCATCATTCTGAGTCTAATGGTATGATTAATTGGAGTTGGGGAGGAGTTTTTGTTGGAACCCGATTTGGAATTCCGATTTGGTTTCCGTTCGGTTTTGTTTGATTTTGGAAGGGATAGAGTTGGAATTGGGCTTGGTGACAGAAGGGAAAGAGATTCGTATGGATGAGATGGTCTGAACTGGAGAAGTTGGCCGTGAAATTCCTCCGTTGACGGCGCGCCGCCGCCGCCGCCGGCGGTCAACGACGGTCAACGGTGGTGGAAAAGTCAAATTTTCAGATTTCGATGTAATTAGTGTCATTTTTCTCGTAATCGCGCCCTGATTATCGTACGGAGGTTTTCGGGTTGATTTGGTTAGCCGATTTTCAGTCGAGATTTCGAGTGGGGATTTCGGGATTTCCGTAATTCATTTTGCACCGCATTTTGTATTTTCGGGAACGGTTGGTTTCCGTGCATCCGTACAGTGTTGTGGATTACGATTTTGATCAGTTATGTGTGTATGTATTCAGGAGATCGAGATCGAGATTTGGATCGTGATCGTGCTTCGGGCGAGGGTACCTCCGCCGGACCACGTGTTTAGCGCGAGTTCGCGCTAGCTGATCTGTGAGTGGACAATTTATTTTCACGGATTGTTTGCGAGTCTTTTATATATGATCTACGAATTTGAGCATGCCGCTTGAATGTGATTTTATGAGCATGTGTTTTACGAGTATACATACACTGATATGTTGTTTCATGCATTTGCATCGAAATGTTTATGATTTGGTTTTCACAGAGTACAGTCGTAGTTTATGAGGTTGTATCGATACACTGCATCCCGGCTGATCCCCGAGGATGTTACCAGCTAGGATCACGTGTGGGCTAGGGACCCCGTGGTTCTGGATCACGTGTGGGCTAGGGACCCCGTGGTTCCGACTGTGCTTCTGCAGCTAGGATCACGTGTGGGCTAGGGACCCCGTGGTTCTGACTGTAAGATTTTTACTTGCATGCTCAGTACGCTGGAGGAGTGTGAGTTTACCTCGCGTACTATACTATGTTTGTTTTACCTGGACTCGCATATGTTGTTTTAAACATATATATATATAAACTGGTGAAAGACATTTATTTTTGTCCACTCACTCTAACGTGTTTATTGTCTTTCCCCTGGGCTTTTCGGTTTCCGTGCCCAGTTTGCAGTTCAGGTTTGGTGTTTCACGTCGCGGTTTGGAGGCTAGTGATCAGAGTCACCTGTGTTTTCCAGTAGGTTTCAGTTTCACCTACTGATGTACATATTGTATATGTTTTACACTAGAGGTCGCTCTGATACATTCCGATACTTGTTTATACGGATTTTCTCAGATATACATATATATAGTTCAGTATGTTACTGTTTGTTGATTATATTGATGTTGAGAAATCCGGATGGGATTGGTGCCCACGGTTTGATTTTTGTGGCATAGGACGAAGTGTTAATTTCCGCGTGCAGGTTATGGTAATTCCACGCTAGTAACGAAACTCTGCCGAAATTTTGAAAAGTTTTTGTTGGTTCGTATTTTCGAAGGGGTTCGATTCCGGTTTAGGGAGCTAAATCGGGGTTGGGTCCTTTCAGCTTGGTATCAGAGCATTAGGTTGTCAGATTCTGTAGAGTCTTGTAGTTGTGACGCTTAGGGTATTTGAGTTGATACAGCATGACTGGAGTGATGACCCGACTGGCCAGCGGTACTCATCAATACTTCGGGTGTTGTGTGTCCTCAAATATCTGCGGTTTCATGATTACGTTCTTTCTGCTTGTGCCTAATGCTTGTCTTGTATCAGTAGGATGCCTCCTCGACGTGGTCCCCGTGTTGATCGGGATGATGATCCTGATGAGGATCGCCGAACGCGCGACTTGCTTATGCGAGTGCTGCGTTTGGAGGAGCGTTTTGACCCTATGGTCAAGGCTCGTACTGCGGGTGCTACTGTGTTTTCGGGTTCAGTTGATCCAGAGATATGCGAGGCATGGCTGGTTCAGATTGAGCGTGTTTGTGAGCGTCTGCAGTTTACACCTGAGCAGATGACAGTAGCCGCAGTTGGTTTACTTGAGGGTGATGCATACTTTTGGTGGGTCAGTACTGATAGAGTTCCAGTGGATACTCCGTGGACATTGTTTCGTGATTTGTTTATGCGGAGGTACTTCAATCAGGCTACCCAGCAGCGCAAGTACGAGGAGTTTACGAACTTGAGGCAGGGCAGTTTGTCTGTACTTGAGTATCGGGATCGGTTTACCCGTTTGTCTCGTTTTGCGCGGGATATGGTGGCTACAGAAGAAGCCAAGTGTCGCAGGTTTGAGCTGGGATTGAATTTGAGCATCAAGGCGACGCTGACTACGATGCCTCGGAACAACTTCGATGAGTTTGTTAGTGCTGCACTCCGAGGCGAGGACATTGAGCAGGAGAGACAACAGAGGTACCAGCCGAGACGATTTGAGGAAGGTGGACTTAGTCAAGGGCCTTCTAAGAGGCAGAGTTCTGATACTTCTGGTTCAGCTTCATCCTCAGGTGGTGGGTCATATCGACCACCAGCCAGTGCATTGAGACAGAGGCAGAGGTGGAGGAGAGATCGACCGCAGCGACCACAGGCTAGTGCAGGTTCCAGCGGTTCTAGTTATCCTCGACGTACCGGTGGTACATTTCCAGTTCCGAGAGATTATCCGCTGTGCAGCCTCTGCAACAAGTATCACCTTGGACCATGTCAGCGGGGTCCTGTTATTTGTTATAGTTGTGGCCAGGTGGGTCACTATTCGAGGGAGTGTCCTCAGTCATATGGTGCTGGTGCTCAGGCAGCTCAGGGTTCCGGAGGAGAGCGAGGTGCCACTTCGGGAGCTCGCCCAGCACAGTTTGCAGGCCAGGGCAGACAACAGGGTCAGGCTCAGCGAGGACGACCAGCCGGACAGGCGAGAGTTCATGCTATGACTATGCGTGAGGGCAGAGCATCACCGGAGGTCGTTATTGGTACGTTACATGTTTTTGGTATTCCAGTAGTTGCATTGTTAGATCCAGGTGCCACACACTCATTCATATCATTTAGACTATCGTCATTGGCTACGGTTCCTGCATCTCCACTTCCGGGGTTGTGGAGAGTGCTGTATCCGTCAGGTGAGGTTGTGAGCATCGGTTGGGTTTACCGAGATTGTGAGGTGTTTGTTGATGGCCATGGTTTAGCCGCGGATCTGTTATTACTTGATATTGTGGATTTCGATCTGATATTGGGTATGGACTTTTTGGAGTCGCACTGGGCCATGTTTGATTGTCACAGGAAGGAGGTCGCGTTTCGACGACCAGGGTTACCCGAGATACTGTTTCGCGGCGAGAAGAACACTTCCCTACCGTGTTTGATTTCCGCGATGAGGGCGGATCGGCTGATGAAGAAGGGTTGTGTTGCTTACTTAGCCCATGTTGTGGACACTACAGCTGCAGTGCCAGAGCTTGGTAGTATTGAGGTTGTGTCTGAGTTTCCGGATGTGTTTCCAGCGGAGTTACCTGGTATACCCCCTGTGCGGGAGATTGACTTTACTATTGAGTTGTTGCCGGGTACTGGACCGATTTCCCAGACACCGTACCGGATGGCGCCTACAGAGTTGAGGGAGTTGCAGATTCAGCTTCAGGAGTTGTTAGAGAAGGGATTCATTCGACCGAGAGTTTCTCCGTGGGGTGCTCCAGTGTTATTTGTGCGGAAGAAGGACGGGTCTATGCGTTTGTGCATCGACTATCGGAAGCTGAATCAGATTACAGTGAGGAACAAGTATCCGTTGCCGCGGATTGACGACTTGTTCGATCAGCTCAAGGGAGCAGCAGTCTTTTCGAAGATTGATCTTCGATCCGGATATCACCAGTTGAGGATCCGAGATTCAGATGTTGCCAGGACAGCTTTCAGGACGCGGTATGGGCACTATGAGTTTTTGGTTATGCCATTTGGATTGACCAACGCCCCCGCAGCTTTCATGGACTTGATGAATCGGGTGTTTCGTCGATTCCTGGACAAGTTCGTGATTGTGTTCATTGATGACATTTTGATATACTCGAGGAGTGTGGGCCAGCACAAGAAGCACTTGCGAGCGGTGTTGCGGACTTTGCGGGACCATCAGTTGTTCGCGAAGTTTAGCAAGTGTGAGTTCTGGTTGGATAATGTGAAATTTCTGGGCCACGTGATTTCGGCTGAGGGAGTTAGTGTTGATCCTGACAAGATCGAGGCTGTGCTGAATTGGAGTAGACTCACTACTGTGCCAGAGATTCGGAGTTTCTTGGGTTTAGCGGGCTACTACCGACGATTTGTGCAGGATTTCTCCCGGATAGCTACACCACTGACCAGATTGACGAAGAAGGGCGTCAAGTTTGAGTGGTCTGATGCGTGCGAGGAGAGTTACTTGCTCCTGAAGGAGAGATTGACTACCGCACCGGTTCTGACATTGCCAGACGACAGTGGTGAGTATGTTGTGTACAGCGATGCGTCGAAGTTGGGCCTTGGCTGTGTGTTGATGCAGCATGGTAGAGTCGTGGCATATGGTTCCAGACAGCTGAAACCGCACGAGGTCAACTATCCGACGCATGATTTGGAGTTAGCCGCTATTGTGTTAGCGTTGAAGAGTTGGAGACATTACCTGTATGGTGCTCAGTGTAAGATTTTCACTGACCACAAGAGTCTCACCTACTTGCGGACACAGCCGGATCTGAACATGAGACAGCGTCGATGGATGGAGTTGATCAATGATTATGATTGCACGTTTGAGTATCATCCGGGGAAGGCTAATGTTGTAGCTGATGCACTTAGTCGGAAATCTGGAGCCTCATTGTTTCACATGTGTGTGGCCAGAGTATCGATGTTAGCCGAGCTTCGAGCTACGGGTGCTGTGTTTGACTATGATGATGATGGAGCCTTGTTGGCCAGCTTTCAGGTTCGACCTGTGTTGGTTGATCAGGTACGGGAGGCACAGGATTCAGATCCTTACTTGCTGAGCAAGAAGACCATGATTCGGAATGGTGTGCCTACAGAGTTCCGATTGAGCGACGACGGTACGTTGTTGTTCAGAGGCAGATTATGTGTACCCAGAGACGAGGACTTAAAGAAGGAGATTCTGGACGAGGCCCACAGTTCAGCGTATGCGATGCATCCCGGAGGTACGAAGATGTTTCGTACACTTCGAGCGTACTATTGGTGGCGCAACATGAAGCGGGAGATTGCCGCGTACGTGAGTCGGTGTTTGATTTGTCAGCAGGTGAAGGCGGAGAGGCAGAAACCTGCAGGGAAACTACAGCCACTTGAGATTCCAGTTTGGAAGTGGGAGCATATCACGATGGATTTCGTCTATCAGTTGCCGCGTACTTCGGCGGGCAACACTGGCATTTGGGTTATCGTTGATCGATTGACGAAATCTGCACACTTTCTTGCACTTCCAAGGAAGGTATCAGTGGGCAGATTGGCTAAGTTGTACTTATCAGAGATTGTTCGCTTGCATGGTGTGCCTGTGTCCATTGTTTCTGACCGTGATAGTCAGTTCACTTCTGAGTTTTGGCAGGCTTTACAGCGAGCGTTGGGTACGAGATTACGGTTTAGTACAGCTTTTCATCCTCAGACGGACGGGCAGTCCGAGCGGACCATTCAGACTCTTGAGGATATGCTGAGATCGTGTGTATTGCAGTTTCGTGGAAATTGGGATCAGCAGTTGCACTTGATCGAGTTCGCCTACAACAACAGTTATCAGGCCAGTATTGAGATGGCACCATACGAGGCTCTGTACGGGAAGCAATGTCGCACTCCGTTATGTTGGAGTGAGGTGGGCGAACGTTGGCTTATTGGTCCGGATTTGGTGAAAACCACGATGGAGGACATTCAGATTGTTCGAGATCGACTGAAGATTGCCCAGGATCGGCAGAAGAGTTACGCGGATGTGAGGAGGAAGAGTCTAGAGTTCGAGGTTGGTGATTGGGTCTTCCTGAAACTATCTCCGTGGAGGGGAGTTGTGCGTTTCGGGAAGCGTGGCAAGCTTCAACCGCGGTACATTGGTCCGTATGAGATTACGGAGAGGGTTGGAGCTGTTGCTTACAGACTTGAGTTACCGGCTGAGATGGCTCGTGTGCATGATGTCTTCCATGTTTCGATGTTGCGGAAGTACATCTCAGATCCTTCACATGTGATAACCCCACAGCAGTTACCGATCAGAGAGGATTTATCGTATGTTGAGGAACCAGTGCAGATTCTCGATCGTCGTGAGCAGGAGTTGAGGCACCGCGTGATTCCGCTGGTGAAGGTCTTGTGGCAGAATCATTCAGTGGAGGAGGCCACTTGGGAGACCGAGCAGCGTATGCGGGAGCAGTATCCTCATCTGTTCACATGACAGGTACGTAAATTTCGAGGTCGAAATTTCTTTAAGGGGGGTAGATTTGTGACGACCCGAACCAGAATCAGATGTGTGTTTGGCACGATTCTCGAGGTTTGGTTTTAGTCGCAGTTTTGCGATGTTATGTGGTTTGCCGATTCGATTCGCGACTTTGTTTTTGGTCGAGAATTTGAGTTGGGTGTCTTCACGGAAAATGTAGAGTACGTGATTTCGAGTTCGTGGGTGGTTTCGGAAGATTTTTCCGATAACCGAGGAATATTTGATGGTTATTTGAAGTTTCGGGTTCCGACGAGTTTATCCGTTTATTTCGAGTTTATCCGAATCATTTCGTATTTTCATTTGGACCGTCGATCGACCCGAGGGACGAGTATAAATATCGAAAAGTCGAAATATAGTCGGGAGTTAGTCGAAAACTTCATTTTGTGGCGTTGACCGAATTGAAATTGTGTTGACTTTCCATATTTGGAAAGTGGGCTTGCTGCCGAGAAGGGAAAGTTTCCATTTTGGGTCTTCAACTTCCGGCGACCTTTTTCCGGCCACCTCCGGCCACGGGACAGGTACGGTTCGCTTCCTCTCTTAATTTCGAGTAGGTTGGGTTGTGGTTTGAGGAGAAATGGTTAAGGTTTGTGGGTGTTCGGTTGTGAACCGAATGGTGGTGATCGGTGGTGATCGGAGACATGGTTCCGGCGAGTTTTGGAAGGGGAGACTTGGGGGAAACGACTCCCCTCATCATTCTGAGTCTAATGGTATGATTAATTGGAGTTGGGGAGGAGTTTTTGTTGGAACCCGATTTGGAATTCCGATTTGGTTTCCGTTCGGTTTTGTTTGATTTTGGAAGGGATAGAGTTGGAATTGGGCTTGGTGACAGAAGGGAAAGAGATTCGTATGGATGAGATGGTCTGAAATGGAGAAGTTGGCCGTGAAATTCCTCCGTTGACGGCGCGCCGCCGCCGCCGCCGGCGGTCAACGACGGTCAACGGTGGTGGAAAAGTCAAATTTTCAGATTTCGATGTAATTAGTGTCATTTTTCTCGTAATCGCGCCCTGATTATCGTACGGAGGTTTTCGGGTTGATTTGGTTAGCCGATTTTCAGTCGAGATTTCGAGTGGGGATTTCGGGATTTCCGTAATTCATTTTGCACCGCATTTTGTATTTTCGGGAACGGTTGGTTTCCGTGCATCCGTACAGTGTTGTGGATTACGATTTTGATCAGTTATGTGTGTATGTATTCAGGAGATCGAGATCGAGATTTGGATCGTGATCGTGCTTCGGGCGAGGGTACCTCCGCCGGACCACGTGTTTAGCGCGAGTTCGCGCTAGCTGATCTGTGAGTGGACAATTTATTTTCACGGATTGTTTGCGAGTCTTTTATATATGATCTACGAATTTGAGCATGCCGCTTGAATGTGATTTTATGAGCATGTGTTTTACGAGTATACATACACTGATATGTTGTTTCATGCATTTGCATCGAAATGTTTATGATTTGGTTTTCACAGAGTACAGTCGTAGTTTATGAGGTTGTATCGATACACTGCATCCCGGCTGATCCCCGAGGATGTTACCAGCTAGGATCACGTGTGGGCTAGGGACCCCGTGGTTCTAGATCACGTGTGGGCTAGGGACCCCGTGGTTCCGACTGTGCTTCTGCAGCTAGGATCACGTGTGGGCTAGGGACCCCGTGGTTCTGACTGTAAGATTTTTACTTGCATGCTCAGTACGCTGGAGGAGTGTGAGTTTACCTCGCGTACTATACTATGTTTGTTTTACCTGGACTCGCATATGTTGTTTTAAACATATATATATATATAAACTGGTGAAAGACATTTATTTTTGTCCACTCACTCTAACGTGTTTATTGTCTTTCCCCTGGGCTTTTCGGTTTCCGTGCCCAGTTTGCAGTTCAGGTTTGGTGTTTCACGTCGCGGTTTGGAGGCTAGTGATCAGAGTCACCTGTGTTTTCCAGTAGGTTTCAGTTTCACCTACTGATGTACATATTGTATATGTTTTACACTAGAGGTCGCTCTGATACATTCCGATACTTGTTTATACGGATTTTCTCAGATATACATATATATAGTTCAGTATGTTACTGTTTGTTGATTATATTGATGTTGAGAAATCCGGATGGGATTGGTGCCCACGGTTTGATTTTTGTGGCATAGGACGAAGTGTTAATTTCCGCGTGCAGGTTATGGTAATTCCACGCTAGTAACGAAACTCTGCCGAAATTTTGAAAAGTTTTTGTTGGTTCGTATTTTCGAAGGGGTTCGATTCCGGTTTAGGGAGCTAAATCGGGGTTGGGTCCTTTCAGAACCGTCCGTCCAAACCGGAAAGATTGGAGTCAATGCTTAGACGATGCATTGTGAGCTTACAGGACTGCCTACAAGACCCCCATTGGTATGTCACCTTTCCGATTAATTTATGGAAAGGCGTGCCATCTTCCGGTTGAATTGGAGCACAAGGCATGGTGGGCCGTGAAGAAATTCAACATCGATCGAGATGCAGCAGGCTTGCATCGGAAGCTTCAACTTTGTGAACTTGAAGAAATCAGAAATGATGCTTTCGACATTGCGTGGATTTACAAAGAGAAGACGAAAAAGATCCATGATCAGATGATTCGCGGGAAGAGTTTTGAAGCTGGGCAGAAAGTATTGCTTTTCAATTCAAGACTTAAGCTCTTTCCGGGAAAGCTTCGCTCTCGATGGATGGGTCCATTCATAGTTTCTCAAGTTCTACCTCATGGAGCAGTTCTCATTCGATCTATCGACAAAGGTAGTGAGTTCAAAGTAAATGGCCATCGCTTGAAGCCCTATTTTGAGGCATTTGCGGAGCACACCGTGGAGGAGATGCAACTCCAAGAACCGGCCATTTCAAAAACAAAATGATGCATCACGTCCAAAGCTAACGACGTAAAACGAGCGCTCATTAGGAGGCAACCCAATAGGGAGACAACAGATTTGTTTTCTTCTCCCCTTTTAATTAATTTAATGGCTTTTTGCGTATTAGATTAAAATTTTCGTAGATCCTATACTCCATTTTTATTCTATACTTCTACTTTAGTACATTGAGGGCAATGTAGAGTTTAAGTGTGGGGGAAGGGTTTACAATTTAATTGTGTCTAAATTAGTGTTTTTCAGAGTCTTTAGGACGCCCTTAACTAGTCAATGATGAAATTTGATCGATACGAACACATATGGCGTATGAATCACATGCATCGAATTCTTGTGCTAATTGAGATATTCTTTATGTTTTTAACATGTAGTAGATATGAATTGCAAAACATGGTACAGAAATCGCATGCTTGAATAAATTTTTAATCATATGAACCCTATGTGAGCTTTTGAGCTATCTGTTCTTTATTCGAGTGAATATACATCCATTTCGTAGCTACTAGCTTATATATGCCTCATTTGATTGCTTGCCATAGATTTTAATGAACTAGAGAATACTAGAACTTACTCATGTCAATTTGCAAAGCTTTTAAGTTGATACATACTTTGATTTTGGAAATGATTAAAGGCATTTAGGATTTTCCACCACTTCGCCAAATATCCATGTATCCCATTTGTACGCATGAGTTGCGACACCCCTAGATAAACCAATTGAGCCCACGTTAAGCTTTTCTTTCATCACCATATATACCTAAACACTTACCCTAGTATAGAATATCCTTACCCTTGTTCCGGAAACTTGGTGAGAATTTTTCGAAACTAGCACATAAGATTATGGTTTGGTAGGAAATATTAAAAGAGTTAATGTGAGTAAGGGGAAAGACTTGTCCAAATAGCTAAAAAAGTATGAGATTGCCAAAAAGAAAAGAAAAAAAATTATATTTGAGAGAATGAAAAGAAAAAAATATTATTATTATCTCTCATGGCAATATGTTGTGTTCTAAAGTAGAAACCAATTGGATTAACGTCCCCCTTATTTGCGGATTTGGAGATTACGACAAATTGAAGGCCCAAAAATAGAACAAATATGGCCTTTGTCCTGTCCGAAAAGCTCAAAGGGTAGTTTAAATTGAAGTATACATGGTAACATTCGAGTGGAGATGGAGGACGAATATGGTGCTAGACTAAGTCGTTGGAACGTTTTTATCACCACATATCTAAATTTCGAATGCCTTAGCCTTAACCCCATTACAACCTCACTAAAAGTCCTTTATGATCCTTAAAATGAGTAGCTTTCAATTAGTAGAGTAAGTTGCATGAGTAAGCTTATGGTTTTGGTTCATTTGTGCAAGTAATTAACTCCATTCATGAGGTTTTCGTTTAAATTTATATACACTTTAAGTGAACCCTTTTTCATGAGTGAAAAATATGATGAGTGCATCCTTGTGAGTTGATTAAACCTTTATTCAAAGCATGCACAGCTATAACATAACCATTGTTTTTTTTCTATGTCTTACTTGTTCATTACATAATTATATCGCAATTATCTCTTGAATTCGTTGAGCATACAAGTTGAAATTCATGTGAGCCATCACCATATACTTATGCAAATTCTGAGACAAATTTTAGCTAAGGGCTTAGTTATGTTCTTTCCTTTGTTTTAAATTCTTAGGGAATCTTAGTTTAACTTAGTGTTTGCTAAGGGACTAGCAAAGTCTAAGTGTGGGGGAATTTGATATACGCATTTTATGCTCGTTTCTTAACGCATTTCCCTTTACGTTTAGCTATGTTATTATCTTAGTTTTTATGTTTTCCTTATTTAATTTGTTATTTTGAAGATATTTACGGTGGAGATTAATAACGGCGCAATTTGGAGGAATTTCGGCGATTTTGCGATTTTTGCGATTTTGGACCTCCGAAAATGGGCCAGCCCAAAAAGCAAATTATGGGCCGATTTCTCAAATCTTGTTTCGGCCCATTATCAAGCCCAAACCCATTCATTTTGGCATGGAATCCTTTTGGTGAAGTTGAAAAGTCAACAATATCAAGCTTTGTGACTCATTTTAGTGACTAAGCTTTGTGATCATCACAAAAGATGACTTGCCATGTGACTTGCCATGGTGACTCTTGCTTAGGGTTTATAAATGGTGACTTGCATGGTGACTCTTGCTTAGGGTTCACAAATGATGATCACAAAAGGTGACTAAGGGAGTGACTTGCCATATTGATCATTACTTGCATTAAATGGAAGGAGGCAAGGTGGAAGAGAGAAGGCAACATCCCTTGCCTATATAAGAGAGGAGGCTGGCCATATATTATGCATCTCTCATTTTACAAGCAAAAACTCTACACAAATACTCCTCCACCATAAACACTTCAAGGATTCTCAAGCAAAGCCGAAGCACATCTTCTCCATCCAAGCCGAAGCAATCCTCCTCCATCCAACACAATACGCTAAGTCCCTTGTGAAGGAAATCCATCTCCACCGTAGATCATCAAGCATTCAAGACAAAAAGTGTAACCATGATCTTCACTTTCATTTCTTTTGCTTTGTATTTGAACCTTTTGATGTATTGGAATACATTTATGTATCAAATGAAGAACAAGTTTAGATTTGTGTTTTATGTGTTTAAACCGATTCATAAGTTGCATGTGTTTATGATTTCTAGCCTTTTATGCATGTTTGATACAATCTTAAAGCTTCGTAAGCATGTGTTAGAAAATACGCTAAGTCCCTCTCTTTCGCATGTTTCGATGATCGTATGTTGTTTAGGATGTTTATACGCTAAGTTGCATTCCTACTCAATTATTAAGCATGTATATTTAGTTAGAAGTTATGAATTTCGTAACTTACAAAAAGGTTTGATGCATGAAAAGGGTAGGCTAATAAGATGAGATGATCACATGTAATTAGTAGTGTAACTTCTTATTTTTAGCAAGCATAATTAAACTTTATGTTTCTTGATTGTTGAAACTTGTCTATGAGTAAAACATGTTAGATGCCTAAGAGTTTTAGTTGTGTTTGCATGTTTTTGTACTTTAATTTCGTAGATTAAACAACCAACTTCCAATCCCCCCAAACATTTACATTTCCGCTTATTAACGAAACCATGCATGCGCCCTTAATTCCCCGGATAAAGAACGATCCCTACTCGCCAATATTACAAATGACAAAAGAAGGGTTTAAATTGCAATGCGCGTAATCTGTGTTTTTAAGTTAACGTGAATGCATGTTTTGCGTGTATCAAAATGACATGCAACTTGTCAAAAGTCCAAAAAGTCAACCGATTGACTGTTGACCGCCGCCGTTTACCGCCGTCCACGACGCCGCCGCCGCCAACCGGAGAATTTCACGGCGGAGCTGCACCTATTCCATTCAAAATCATGCACTGAGCAACTTTGCCAACTGCACCGAAGTCCAATTCTCACTATAACACATCCAATTTCAAGTAAAACCGAATTGAAACACAAATTTCAATCCCAAAATTCTCCAAGCTCAAGCAAAATTAGAGCACCAAACTTACAGCGTAGCATGTAGGTGAGGAGAGCTTCAAAGCCCACTAAAAATTGCAGCTCGAATCGGCCTTAAACATGGAACCCGAATTCACAAAGTTTCCTCCAAAGTTTGGCCGAAAATAACTCCTCCTCCGGCGAGCCTCGCCGTCGATGGTGGCCGGAAACAAGGTGAGGGAGCCAAGGCACATTGAATGGGACCAACCCCGTCCGACGGGCTTGAGCGATTCGCCTGACCGTCGGGCTTGAGAGATTCGCCTGACACCTCCATATATATTTCCGAACGCGCATTGTTTTACATTGATTATGTATATGAAACTGGTGAAAGGCATATGTTTATTTTCTTCCACTCATTCTAACGTTTTATTGCCTTTCCCCTGGGCTTTTCGGTTTCCGTGCCCAGTTTGCAGTTCGGATTCTGGTGTCTCACGTCGCGGTCGGAGTCTAGTTGTTCGAGCTACCTGTCTTTTCCAGTAGGTTTCTTGTTTCGCCTACTGTTGCATATTTTGTATATATACACTAGAGGTCGCTCTGATACGATACTGATACATGTTTATGTGGTTTTTCCTGGATTTTCTATATTATACAGTTATGTTTACTGTTTATTGTTATTGATATGATATTGAGAAATCAGGATGGGATTGGTGCCCACGGTTTGGCTTTTGTGGCATAGGATGAAGTATATTTTCCGGGTGCAGGTTAATGGCAATTCCACGTTAGTAGCATTACTCTGCCGAAATTTTAATGGTTTTTGTTGATTCGTGTTTTCAGAAGGGGTTTGATTCCGGTTTAGGAAACTAAATCGGGGTTGGGTCCTTTCAATAGTTTCTCCATTCATAAATTTTGGCTTGAGGGGAAGCTATGGCCGACGACTTTTTCGTCGGTTATAGTCCAACTATAGCCGACGAAAATAGTGAACAGGTCGACGATTTTTTGTCGTCGGCTATAGTGAATGTTCTGGTAGTGTCCTCCAAGAACACTTTAGGCAATCCGAGAGTGTTCTCCTCCATCCACTAGAAGGCCATCTACACTAGTTACTAGTGCAATCACGAAATAAAAAGTGTAATATGTCATCTTCTATTTTCTCTTTCTTTTTGTATGATTTTCTGGTTTTTAAGGAAGAGTTTAAAGAAGTTTTTTTGGTTATATTATTCTAACGAGTTAGTGTTTTATTATGTGTCTTAGTGTTTTTCTATACATGTGTCTTCTATGCATAATGCTTAGTTTAGGTGCGAGCAATCTTGTCCTAGATTATTTATGTGTTTAAATGCGAGCAATCTTGGATTGAATACTTATTTTCGATAGATGCATGAAAAACATATTAAAAGACTTAGATACTTAATAAGATGCATGAAATCGGCTAGGTTATAAACAGATAAGGTGAGAAGATGAGATGATCACTTGTATATATGTTAGATTTTATTTTCGGTTTAGAAAGCATGTTTAGAATTCTATGTTCTTGTTTGTTTTGCTTGTTTATGAGTTGAAACATGATAGAACTTAAGATTTCTCTATGTGTTTTCTGCCATATTCTTTTCTTTAAATTCGTTGATTATAAATCAAACTGCCATACATTTACTTTTCTGTTCATAAACGTTATCATGCTTAGTAGCCTCAATCCCCGGTTAAGAACGATCTCTACTTATCAATGTTGTATCTACTAAGAAGGGTTTTAAATTGCATACGTATGAATTATATGTTGAGTGTCTACTTTGTGTTAATATTTTATACATATTTTAAGCATTATCATATGCTTATTTACAGGAAGTGGAAACGTTGCTAGTCATCATCTCTGCAATGTTGGAATCAGAACAGAAGCGCAAGCTTGTTGAGGTGTTGAAGAAACACAAGACAACTATAGGTTGGACACTTGCTAATATCAAAGGAATTAATCCGGCAAACTATGTTCATCGAATTTTACTTGAAGATGGCGTCAAGCCTAGTAGAGAGGCTCAACGCAGACTGCATCCACCAGTGATGGAAGTTATGAAAAAGGAGGTAATCAAGCTCTATGATTGTTGCGTGATTTACCATATCCCAGATAGTCGTTAGGTCTCTAGTATAAGTCGTTTTGAAGAAGTCTGGAATTACAGTTGTGAAGAATGAAGAAAACAAGTTAGTTCCTCAGAGAACCTTCATAAGACATCGAGTTTGCATTGACTATGGGAAGCTTAACGCCATCACCAGAAAGGATCACTTTCCTTTGTCATTCATTAATCAAATGCTTGAATTGTTAGCTGGCCATGTTTATTACTGCTTCCTTGGCGGCTATTTCGGGTACAATCAAATTAGCATTGCTGAAGAAGACCAAGAAAAGACCACTTTTACATGTCTATCTGGCATTTTTGCTTATAAAAATAATGCCCTTCGGTTTATGCAATGCACCAGGCACCTTTCAAAGATGTATGTTAGCAATCTTTTTAGATTTGAGAAGATCATTGAAGTATTCATGGATGACTTCAGCGTCTTTGGAGATAGTTTTGACGCATGCCTTGGTAACTTGGAGTTGATTTTGCAACGATGCATGGAAACTAAGCTGGTGATGAACTGAGAGAAAGGCCATTTCATAGTGACGCGAGGTATTGTTCTTGGCCATATTATTTCGGATAGAGGCATTGAAGTTGAAAACGCTAAAGTGGACCGTGTTCGACATCTACCATCTTTAACAAGTGTAAGGGAGGTTCGTTTGTTTCTTGGACATGAAGGATTTTACAGTCGCTTCATCAAAGACTTTTCTCACATTGCTAGACCTCTTTTCCACCTACTTCAAAAGGAAACACCATTTTCCTTTAAAGATGATTGCCAAAGTGCCTTTGCTAAATTGAAGGAGCTTCCGACTTCTGCTCCCATTCTTTGTGCCCCAAATTGGTCCTTGCCCTTTGAACTTATGTGTGACGCATCAGACTATGCAGTAAGAGCTATTTTAGGGCAACGTAAGGACAAAAAGCCATATTCCATATATTATGCCTCTCAGACTTTGGATGAAGCTCCAATGAACTATACAACAACCGAGAATGAGCTACTTGCTATTGTATTTTCCTTAGACAAATTTCAATCATACTTGCTTCAGACTAAGGTAATTATTTACATGGACCACGCAACATTGAAGTATTTGTTGGCGAAGAAAAATGCCAAGTCAAGGCTTATACAATGGATTCTACTTCTCCAAGAGTTTGATATTGAAGTTCAAGATAAGAAAGGAGTTAAGAATGTGGTGACAGATCACCTATCTTGAGTTGTGCTAGACAAGAAGGAGGCTGTGGACATCAAGGAGAATTTTCTAAATGAGCATCTTTTCAAAGTTCAGACTAGTTCACAAGAATTACCTTGGTATGCAGACATCGTCAATTATCTTGTTACAAGGGAATTTCCAGCTGACATGCCAAGAGCAAAACGTGATCATCTGAAATATGTGGCACGTAGTATGTTTGGGATGAGCCTTACTAATGGAAACATTGTGCTGATGCATTGATCAGAAGGTGTATTCTAGATAGCGAGCATAGATCGATTCTTGAGTTGAGTCACAATGAAGCTTGTAGAGGTCATTTTGGTTTGAACAAAACACCTTTGAAGATATTGGAGTCCTGTTTCTTTTGGCTGACTATACTCAAGGATGTTGCAGAACTTTGTGCTTCATGTGATAGGTGTCAACACAGTTGTAATCTTGGACCTAGAGATCAGATGCCAATGAACTATGTGCTGAACGTTGAGATCTTTGATGTTTGGGGGATTCACTTCATGGCACATTTCCCTATCTCCAACAGTTTCATCTACATCTTGGTTTGATAACGCATAAGATATGCATCAAATATTAACAAAAAGTAGACACTCAACACATAACTCACACGTATGCAATTTAAAACCTTTCTTTGTAAATGTAGCATTATAAGTAGGGATCACACGTATGTAATTTAAAACTCTTCTTTGTAGATGTAACATTGATTAGTAGGGACCGTTCTTAACCAGGGATTGAGGGTACTAAGCATGAAATGTTTGTAAACAGAAAAGTAAATGTATGGGTGGTTTGCAAGTTTGGTTTATAATTTACGAAATATAAAGAACAAAACATGGCATCAAAACACATAGAGAAACCCTAGAATTCTAACATGCTTAACTCATAGACAAGAAAACAATCAAGAATCCTACAATTTCTAAACATGCTTCTTTGCCGAAAATAAACCTAAGTCTAACATATATATACATGTGATCATCTCATCAAATTAACCTAAACTTTTTCATGCTTTGAAATCCTAAGTAAGCTACGAAATTCATAACAACAAATAAAATACACATGCTTGATTATTGAATAGGAATGCAACTTCGTGTCTAAACACCCTAAACAAGTCATATAAAGAATCATTGAAACATGTAAAAAAGAGGGACTTTGTCTATCATCTAATACATGGAATCGAAGCATTAAATTTGAATCAAACATATAAAAAAGACTTGAAATCATAAACACATGGAAGTTACTTAATGAATTTGAAACATATATCCAAAATCCAAACTTGTTCTACATCAAATAAACCGAAATAATCCAATACAAAGTAAAAGTAGTTTTGAAATGGGACCTTAAAATTTTGGCGGAAAAAATGAATCACCCAAGAAAATTGGCCTTAGGTTACGAAACAAGTGGATTCGTCGCCTACTTTAAATTTTTTTTCCAATTCCAAATGTAATTTTATTTCAAGTATCACTATATGGCCTTTTATTTCAATTCTATTTTCGTTCTTCCGATTCATATTTTTATAGCCTGGTCTATAATTTAATTTTATTCATCTGATATAATAATTAACTACTAATCTAGCCTCATATCAATCATCATCCTCATAATTATCATCATCTAAATCATCCTCCTCACTATCATCTGATTGTTCCTCATCATCATACTCTACATCGTCAGAATTGTATCCGACGTTGTCGTCCTCAGGCTCCTCGACTTCTAGGGAATTCTGGGCTAACTCTCTAATCTCCTCTGGAGTAAGATCTGTGGTGTCATCAGTTATGGGTAAGCATTTGTTATGCCGTACCAGTTCCATTATGTCGGAGATGACTGAAGTATTAGGCTCTTGATATGCATTGTCTCTACGCGCTTCAATGTCAGTCGTCGACGTCCCATCAAGTGTAGTTGCACTCTATATTCCTCAGTGTGACATATGATTTACTATTTTCAAAGCTTCACCAGCTTTCGGATCATTCAGGTAGAACACATGCCTAACTATGTGAAAGGACCTAACCCTGATTTTGTTTCCTAAACCGGAATCAAACCCCTTCTGAAAACACGAACCAACAAAAACCATAAAAATTTCTGCAGAGTAACGCTACTAACGCGAAATTGCCATTACCTGCACCCGAAAAATAACACTTCATCTTATGCCACAAAAGCCAAACCGTGGGCACCAATCCCATCCGGATTTCTCAATATCATATCTATAGCAATAAACAGTAAACATAACTGTAATATATAGGAAATCCGGGAAAATCCGTATAAAACATGTATCAGAGCGACCTCTAGTGTGCATATATACAAAATATATATCAGTAGGCGAAACAAGGAACCTACTGAAAAAGACAGGTAGCTCGAACAACTAGCCTCCGACCGCGACGTCAGACACTAGAATCCGAACTGCAAACTGGGCACGAAAATCGAAAAGCCCAGGGGAAAGGCAAATAAAACGTTAGAGTGAGTGGACGAAAATAAACATATGCCTTTCACCAATTTCATATACATAAAACAATGTAAAACAATGCGAGTTCGGAAAATATATATGGAGGTGCCAGGCAAATCTCTCAAGCCCGACGGTCAGGGGAATCTCTCAAGCCTGACGGTAATAGGCCAGGGGAATCTCTCAACCCCGGCGGCATAACAGGGGAATCTCTCAACCCTGCTCAGAGGAATCTCTCAACTCTGGCAGACTATCGGTGATAAGCCGAGTAACCGAAGCATCGATGCAGTAATGCCATCACCATAAAATATAAAATAATACCTCCAATAATAATAAATAACTCAACATCGTATAAAATAAATACGGAAAATCAAGAACTCGCAACAACTGTGAAAATATAAAAATGTTCACTCACAGATGAGCAAAGCGCGCACTCGCGCTAATCACGTGGTCCGGCGGAAGATCCCTCGCCCGAAGCATGATCTCGATCCCCTGAATAATCATAAAATATATCTGATCAAAATCACAATTCACAACATTGTACCACACTGCGGAAACCAACCGTTCCCGAAAATATATAACACAGTGCGAAATAATCGTCGAAATTCCCGAAACCTCCACTCAAAACCCTCGACTGAAAATTCGATACCCAAATCCACTCGAAAACCTCAAGGCGACGATCGAGGCGCGAATACGAGTAAAACGACATTAAAATCATCAAATTCTAAAAAGCCAACGGGTCGCCAGAGCTCCGGCGTTGAACGTCGCCGCCGGCGGCGGCGCGCCGTCAACCGGAGAGATTTTCCGGCGGTCAAGCTCACCGAAGCTTCATCTCGCTGAGTACAACACATTTCTCTTCTATGGCTAAGTCCAATTTCGGCCACACACGCCGAAAAACAGCTCGAAAGTTTGAGATTCAAAGCCGGCCGGAAATTGCTCCGCCGCTCGATTCCGTCACCGTGAGGCCATCACGGCCTCCCATCCTCAAGGAACCACCTAACTACCTCAAACCCAACAATTTTCATCACAAATCCCCCTCGGAAAGTCGCCAGAACTCCTCCCACCGTCGAAGCCGATTTCGGCCAAAATTCCCAAATTTTCAAATCAATATTTCTCGCTCAATTCATCATCAAATCAAGCAATTCCAAGTTCTAATCAACTAGACATCAAAAGAGGAATCGAAATATACCAAGGTCCAAGCCGGAGGTGGCCGGAAAATGAAGGTCGCCGGCGAGTCAGCGGCGGTGGAGATTTTCTTCTCCGGTCAACGCGGGTCAATGGTCACAGCTCAGTCAAACGATGGTCAAACTTCCCGAATAGTGATTTTGGAAAATTTTCTACTATTTTCGATATTTATACTCGCGTTTCGGGATGATCGACGGTCCAAAATGGATAACCATAACAATTCGGATAAACTCGATACGAACGGATAAACTCGTTGATATTTCGAAACTTCAAATAATCATATTATATTCCTCGGTCATCAGAAAAATCATCCGGAACCGCCCACGGACTCGAAATCACGTGTACAACAACTCTCGAGAAGAGACTCAACTCAAATTCTCGGCCGATGATTAAGTCGTGATTAAAACTGGTAAATCAACCAATATACGGAAAACAGTGATTACATATAATCTCGTGAATTAAGCCGTTTACTCAACTGATTCTGGTGAAATTTACCCTCCTCAACTGATTCTGGTCGTCACAAATCTACCCTCCTTAAAAAAATTTCGACCTCGAAATTTACGTACCTGTCAGGTGAACAGATGAGGATACTACTCCAGCATACGCTGCTCAGTCTCCCAAGTGGCCTCCTCAACCGAGTGATTCTGCCACAAGACCTTTACCAGCGGTATAACACGGTGCCTCAACTCTTGCCCACGCCGATCGAGAATCTGTACCGGCTCCTCCGCATACGTCAAATCCTCACAGATTGGTAGCTGCTGTGGCGCTAACACATGTGACGGATCTGACATGTACTTCCGCAACATCGAAACGTGGAAAACATCATGAACACGAGCCATCTCAGCTGGCAACTCAAGTCTGTAAGCAACAACTCCAACTCTCTCGATGATCTTATACGAACCAATGCACCGTGGTCGAAGCATGCCACGCTTCCCGAAACGCACAACTCCCCTCCATGGAGATAGTTTCAAGAAGACCCAATCGCCCACATCAAATTCGAGACTCTTTCTCCTCATGTCCGCATAACTCTTCTGGCGATCCTGGGCAATCTTCAATCTATCCAGGATAATCTTGACATCCTCCATGGTGCTCTTCACCAGATCAGGGCCGATAAGCCATCACTCGCCCACCTCACTCCAACACAACGGAGTGCGACACTGCCTCCCATACAGGGCCTCGTACGGTGGCATCTCAATGCTAGCTTGGTAGCTGTTGTTGTAGGCAAACTCTATCAAATGTAGTTGCTGGTCCTAATTCCCTCGAAACTGCAAAACGCAAGACCGCAACATATCCTCCAGAGTCTGTATAGTTCGCTCAGACTGCCCGTCAGTCTGAGGATGAAAAGCTGTACTGAAACGCAATCTCATGCGCATGGCTCACTGCAATGCCTGCCAAAACTCAGAAGTAAACAGACTGTCTCAGTCAGAAACAATAGATACAGGCACACCTTGCAGACGAACAATCTCTGACAAATACAGCTTGGCCAAGCACAATCAAAATTAGATCACCAAACTTACATGGTAACTTCATGGTGATGAGGGCTACAAATCCCAGTCCAAATTGCAGCTCAAATCGGCCGGAATCGGATCAACCCAAAAACCCCAATTTTTCCAAACTTTAACCGGTAAAAATACCCTTCTTTCCGGCGACCTACGCCGTCGATGGTGGCCGGCACGGGATAGAAGGCATCGTGGCGAGTCGAACGGGATCAACCCCGCCCCACGGGGTGGCCGGACGGAGCACGCCGCCGTGAAGGCCGTGGCCACCGTCGATCACCACTCCTCCTCTTCGGTCAAACCAAGTCAAACACAGTCAACCCACTTAATTTCAGTCTTTGACTTTCCCTTTATGGCAACTCTCATTTATAGCTTTCCCAATTAGGAAACCCCCATAAATACATTTCGCGACAAACTTTAAACTACCGTAACTTCCGCGTCGTAATTCCAATTTCGATAATTCCCGCGGCAACAAACTCGACTCGACATATTGTTCAATTATCACCCGAAGTCAAACACATCGACCATATGGATAAAAAGTCAACTGTTCAAACCAACACATATTTAAATCGACTAAACAATCAACAATCAGAAATATTCACAACTAAATCTTCGTAACTCAGAAAAATGCCCCGGAAGTTCCCACGAGCTCAAAATTAAATTCTCAACAACTTCCGTGAAGAACCCGAAACCAAATTCTCGTCCGGTAATTTAGTCGTTAAGAGCACAACCATTTAAATCTGAACTTCAAATATTCATAATCAATTCCTCGGTCGTCCAAATAACGATCCGGAACCGTCCACGAACTCGAAATCACACATACAACGACTCTCGAAAAGTGACTCAGCTCCAATTCTCGGCCAATAATTTAGTGGTTAACAAGTCCGACGAGTAAATTTCATTATCGGAAATCCACGATGATATGCTAACTCGCGAATTAGGCTGATTCCACTGCTGATTCTGTTCTGGGTCGTCACAAATCCACCCCCCTTAAAACAAATTTCGACCTCAAAATTTCCGAGTCTGCCGACTAAAAGTAGGAGCACTGCCTCTGCATACCGCTCATCTGCCCAGTGGCTACGTCAACTGAACCACTCTGACAACAGACTCCACAATCGGAGATAACTCCGTGCTGAAATCCCTGTATCCTCAATCTCGAATCTGAACTGGCTCCACACAATCGCCAAGTGTTCCTGCATAAAGAACAGGTAGGGTACACAACACGTAACAAACCTGAATGTAGTTCCACCACATGGAATACAACACAACACACACACAAAAGCCAACAATATAAGCGACGCCGAACTATACGGCATAACACAAACTCGCCTATGACCACATACAGATCAAAACAATGTGGCAATTCACAAATCAACACACTCATATCAACATAGCTCAAACATCAAACTCGAGCAATTATCAACCCATTTCCGCTAATCTGACAGTCTGTGGTAACACATCCCACAAAATCCGAATCAAACGTCAGCTCAAACTCAAACCAAACTCGCTCCAACACAATGGAGTACAATATCGTCCAGAAAATGACAACATACAACGCCAATATCACAGTGGTCAACAAACTGGTACTGCAAGCAATCTCGAACAAGTGAAACTGCTGGTCCCGAATCCTCCGGAACTGCAATACACAAGACCACAACATGCCCTCCAAGGTCTGAATAGTCCTCAAAGATCGCTCGCCAATCTGAGGATAAGAACTGGTACTAACTTGTAATCGGGTCCCCAATGCTCGCTGCAAACCTTGCCAGCACACAGTAGTAGCTAATTATCTCGGTCAGCGAATTGGGACATAGGCACAGCATGTGAATGGCCAACCTCCGTCAAACACAGCCATACCAGCCTGCCACCGAAATCCTTTCCGAAAGTACAAGGAAAGAACTAAGTTCATCAAATGGTCAACAATGGCCTGACAACAGGTACCACCAACCGAAGTGCGTACTGGCACACAAAACCACAGCGACAAACGCCACGTCTAATCGGAAATCTCAAATAGCTGACACTTCTCGGCAAGTCTCTTCCTCCTAGCCATCGCGAGTCGACAAATGTGGCATCTGCACACTCAAACTGCTATATTGCTCTTCATGTTGCGTCACGAGTAGTAAACTCGAGGTGTCGGACACATCTCTGCACCACTAGCGCCAAATGCGCGCCAAACAATGAGCTTCAACATCATCACACTCGAACTCAGCTCCCGTAGCTCGCAACTCGGCTAACACGGAAACCCGAGCCACACACACATGAAACACTAAAGTTCCCGACTTTCAACTGAATGCATAAGCAACAACATCCCAAATGGATAGTCAAAGTACAACCTCTAACCTTTCCCAAACAAACTCAAAAATGCAGCCATAGTCGTTAGTCGACCTCAACCATCTACACTGCCTCAAGCCCAAATCTGGCCGAAAATGCAAGTAGATGATATTCAAGTGATCAGTGTACGTCCTACACTGTGCTGCACGCCATAGCTGTAATGTCTCGAACTCTCTGATGCTAACACCAGGACAGCTACATCCAATACTATACACAGGATACGTAGTTACATAAGGTTTCCACTGCCTGAACCATGAGCCACCGCTCTGCTACACAGCATCAAAACATAACCAAATCCAATCCTCGATGCATCGCCATAACCCACAAACACGTCACGATCATCAAGTAAGGTCAAAACCGAAGCAACGGTCAACCACCCTGCCGGAGTAAGTAACTCTCCTTGCGTGCATCGAACCACTCGAACTTGACATCTTCCTCGACAATCCGGACAGTAGAGTGGCAATCCAGGAAAATCCCGCACAGCCGTTGGTAATAGCCTGCCAAACCCAAGAGACCTCCAATCTCTGGTACAATGGTAGGGCAATCCCAAATCAACACGACTTCTAGCTAGTCAGGATCCACGCCGACTCCCTCAGATAGCATCACAGAACTCAAAATCTTCATGTTAATCAGCCAAAACTCACACTGGCTAAACTTCACAAACAGCTAACCATCTCGCGAAGTCCGCAAAACCGCTCACAATTGCTTCAGGTGTTGGCCCCCACTCCTGGAATACATCAGGATATTGCTGACGAACATGACCGCAAACTCGTCTAGAAACTGTCTGAACACATGGTCTATCAAGTCCACACGACCTACGGGGCATTGGTCAACGAAACAGCGTGACCAAAAGCTCCTAATGCCCGCACCGAGATCGGAAAGCTGTCCAAACCACATCTGACTCATCAAACCTCAACTGATGGTATCTGGACCCGAAATCAATCTTCGAAAAGACTGAAGCTCTCGCGAGCTGATCAAACCAATCGTCAATCCGGAACGGAGGATACTCACTCTCCTCTGAAGCGAATCAGGCTTCCGGTAGTCAACGCACCACCACGTCAAACCATCCGTCATCCGTACAAATAATGCAAGAGCACACCACGCAAATACGCGGGGTCGCATGAAATCTCCCGAAACCTCCTCCAGCAACTCCTGGAGTCGAATCTGTAGCTCCATCAGCTCCGCTGGCTCCGAACGACAAGATGCCGGTAAAATGAGTCCAGCGCTCAGTAAAAGCTCAATGGTGTAGTCAGTCTCCCGAACTGGAGGAACACCTGGTAACTCCTCCGAACACACCTGGAAACTCGGGAACCACCTCAATGTCGCCAAAAAACGGCACAGCAACTGTAGTATCCACAACATGAGCAAAGCAAACCACACAACTCGTCTCCACCATCCGCTCGACCATCACCGCGAAACAATATCTCGGGGAAAGTCTGGTCGTCGAAACACAACCTCCTTCTCGAGGCACTCGAACACAGCCAAATGCATCGTCAGTAAGTTCGTACTCGCAAAAACACCAAACCACGATACCAAGCTATAACAGATCTGCAGCTAAGCCATATCCTCCAACAAGGATCTCGCAACTTCCGGATGGATACAACACTCTCCAAAACCTCGGAAGTGGAAATGCAGATACAATAGCCATGGATATCAAACAACAGTAACCTCGGAGAAAAGTCTGTCATCAAACAAGGTCGTGGCACGAACTCCAACATGCCCAACTAACCGCCCACATCATTCGCGACTTGCTGAATAACTCATCTAAAGAGTACGTTGGTCAAACTTCATGAACAACATGAGGATCTCCTCGTGAACTCTGAGCTGTCGAACCGCAAACACAGCTGGCTGAGGGCGGTCCCTCGTAACGTGACCCTCCTAGCCACCGAAACAGCAACTAAGAGTGCTCCACAAACACACATCACTGCAATACCTGCTGCATGAAAGGATCACCAATGATCGCCCAAACTCATACCATAGGAGCAAATCCGCTACTCTGTGATCTCCATCACCACCAAACGGATCCTCAGCTTGATCTAATGACCCTCAACAATAATCGAAAAGGCCACAGCCTGATGAAGTCACTGATCCTGAAGTGTCGGAACTCAACCTCATCAAAGTCGCGACTAAGTCCACTTACCTCAAACCATCACATCGAAAACCGTGTACATCTTTCCTTCTCGACAGCCTCGCCACTGAGTGCAACACACTAAGCTCCTCACGGATGTCTCGAGGCACAACAATCAGACTCTCTCTGATGCTCAGGTTCAAACTCACCTCGAACCTCGTGCACCGCTTCCTCTGAAGCCATATAACACGTGCAAACGGAAACAAACATGTGGACAATGCATCTCTACCTCAGGTGGGTAAACACTCCACATTCAATTGCTGGGTAGCCTGATAAACCTTTACCGTATAAACAACACCCTAAATGTAGGCCATGGAGTCACAACAGGATCTCACACAATATCAGCCCACCAAATACAATGATCTAACTCAGGCAAACATCAACTGTCACAGTTCTCAGCTCTGAGGCAACATATAGACGCTCATACATACACAACCAGGCAAACCGTGCCACACGAATCTCTGAACTCAGTATACTCATCCAAATCCACAGTTCTCTAGCAAATCGCGCGTCGATTGATCCTCAATAGGATCCACAACCGTACCGACACGGAAAGCACGTCAAGGAGGCATCCTAATGAATAAAACATTGTTCACACCAAGTGGAACGTAATCATGGAACTTTAAATATTTGAAAGTATACAACACCCGAAATAGTGATGAGTATCCGTCGGCCGGTCGGGTCACCATTCCAGACATGCTGTACATTCTCAAATATCCTTAGTAAACACGACTACAGAAGTCTACAGAACCTATAACCTAATGCTTTGATACCGAGCTGAAAGGACCCAACCCCGATTTAGCTCCCTAAACCAGAATCAAACCCTTTCGAAAACACGAACCAACAAAAACCGTAGAAATTTTGGCAGAGTTTCGCTACTAACGTGGAATTACCATTACCTGCACGCGGAAAATACACTTCATCCTATGCCACAAAAATCAAACCGTGGGCACCAATCCCATCCGGATTTCTCAATATATCAACAGTAAAGTAAAATAGTAAATATATATGCATTTTACTGAAATCCGGTGTAAAATCGTATAATATATACAACAGAACACTCAGAGCGACCTCTAATGTCTAACCATATAAATATACCACAGTAGGTAGAACAATAGACCTACTGGAAGAAACAAGGTAGCTCGAGCACTATGCATCCGACCACGACGTGCGACAGTAGAGTCCGAACTGCAAACTGGGCACAGAAACCGAAAAGCCCAGGGGAAAGGTAAATAAAAACGTTAGAGTGAGTGGACGAAAATAAACATATGCCTTTCCCCAATTTATATACATACTCAATGTAAAACAGTGCGAGTTCGGAACACAACACACATATATATATATGGAAGTTGTCGGGCGAATCTCTCAAGCCCGGCGTCAGGCGAATCGCTCAACCTGACAGTGATAGGCCAGGGGAATCTCTCAACCCCGGCGGCACTCAGTGGAATCTCTCAACCCTGCTTCAGAGGAATCTCTCAACTCTGGGCCAGAGGAATCTCTCAACTCTGGTACATCGATGTAATAAATGCCATCACCCATAAACATATAACAATACCTCCGAAAATAACATATATCTCAACATCGTATAATTTAAATACGAAAATCATAAAATCCACGAACTCGCAAATCAACTGTGAAAATATAAACTTGTCCACTCACAGACTAGTGTAACGCAGTTCGCGTTAACCCGTGATCCGGCGGAAAGTCCCTCGCCAAACGAACGACCACGAACCCTTGAATATTCACAATGTCCATTACTCAAAGTCATAACTCGACAATTCAAAACAAATCACGAGAAACCACCGTTCTGGGAAACACATAATCCGATTACGACCAACTGTCAGAAATCCGGAAATCACACCTCAATACCTCGCTGTAAGTTCGGATGCTCAACTCGCAAAACGAACCTCCCCACTGCGATCGGGGCGCGATTTCGAGTGAAATGACATGCAACTTGTCGAAAACCCCAAAAGTCAAACTGTTGACCACCGTTGACCACCGCCAACGGCGGCGCCTCCACCAACTTGAAAATATCTCGGTGGAGCAACCCCTATTCCACTCAAAATCATCCACTGAGCAACTTTGTCAACTGCATCGAAGGCCAATTCACACTCTAACTAGGTCAATTTCATACAAAACCGAATTGGTACCAAATTTTCAAATCCAAAATTCTCCAAGCACAATCAAAATTAGATCACCAAACTTACATGGTAGCTTCATGGTGATGAGGGCTACAAATCGCAGTCCAAATTGCAGCTCAAATCGGCCGGATTCGGATCACCCCAAAAACCCCAATTTTGCCAAACTTTAACCGGTAAATACCTTTCTTTCCGGCGACCTACGCCGTCGATGGTGGCCGGCACGGGATAGAAGGCATCGTGGCGAGTCGAACGGGATCAACCCCGCCCCACTGGGTGGCCGGACCGAGCACGCCGCCGTGAAGGCCATGGCCACCGTCGATCTCCACTCCTCCCATTCGGTCAAACCAAGTCAAACACAGTCAACCCACTTAATTTCAGTCTTTGACTTTCCCTTTATGGCAACTCTCATTTATAGCTTTCCCAATTAGGAAACCCCCATAAATACATTTCGCGACAAATTTTAAACTCCCGTAACTTCCGCGTCGTAATTTCTATTTCGATAATTCCCGCGGCAACAAACTCGACTCGACATATTCTTCAATTATCACCCGAAGTCAAACACATCGACCACACGGATAAAAAGTCAACTGTTCAAACCAACACATATTTAAATCGACTAAACAATCAACAATCGGAAATATTCACAACTAAATCTTCGTAACTCAGAAAAATGCTCCGGAAGTTCCCACGAGATCGAAATTAAATTCTCAACAACTTCCATGAAGAACCTGAAACCAAATTCTCGTCCGGTAATTTAGTCGTTAAGAGCACCACCATTTAAATCTGAACTTCAAATATTCATAATCAATTCCTCGGTCGTCCAAATAACGATCCGGAACCGCCCACGAACTCGAAATCACACATACAACGACTCTCAAGAAGAGACTTAGCTCCAATTCTCGGCCAATAATTTAGTCGTTAACAAGTCCGGTGAGTAAATTCCATTATCGGAAATCCACGATGATACGCTAACTCGCAAATTAGGCTGATTCCACTGCTGATTCTGTTCTGGGTCGTCACATCTAGTAATGTCAAAACCGGTACAGTAGTCAACTTTTCCTTCAGGAGCAAGTAACGTTCCTCACATGCATCGGACCACTCAAACTTGACACATTTCTTCGTCAATCTGGTCAGTGGAGTAGCAATCCGAGAAAAATCATGTACAAATCGTCGATAGTAGCCTGCCAAACCCAAGAAACTCCGGATCTCTGGTATAGTGGTAAGTCTACTCCAATTCAGCACGGCCTAGATCATGTCAGGATCAACGCTGACTCCCTCAGCCGATATCACGTGGCCCAGAAACTTCACACTGTCCAGCCAAAACTCGCACTTGCTGAACTTCGCAAACAACTGATGGTCTCGCAAAGTCCGCAACACTGCTCGCAAATGCTTCTTATGATGGCCCACACTCCTGGAATAGATCAAAATATCATCGATAAACACGATCATGAACTTGTCTAGAAACTGTCTGAACACCCGATTCATCAAGTCCATAAAGGCTGCGGTGGCGTTGATCAACCCAAACGGCATAACCAAAAACTTGTAGTGCCCATACCGAGATCTGAAAGCTGTCCTGGCCACATCAGACTCTCGAATCCTCAACTGTGATATCCGGACCTGAGATCAATCTTCGAAAAGACTAAAGCTCCCTTGAGCTGATCAAACAAGTTATCAATCCGTGGCAACGGATACTTGTTCTTCACTGTAACCTGATTCAGCTTTCGGTAGTCGATGCACAACAGTATGGATCCATCTTTCTTCCGCACAAACAAAATCGGGGCATCCCATGACGAAACACTAGGTTGAATAAAACCCTTCTCCAATAACTCCTGAAGTTGAACCTGCAGTTCTTTCAACTCCGCTGGCGCCATATGATACGGTGCCCGAGAAATAGGTCCTGTACCCGGTAATAGCTCAATAGTGAAATCAATCTCCCGAACTGGAGGTATACCCGGTAACTCCTCCGGAAACACATCCGGAAACTCGGAAACAACCTCAATACTACCAATGTTCGACACAGTAGCCGTGGTGTCTACCACATTAGCTAAATAAGAAACACAGCCCTTCTTCATCATTTGATCCGCCTTCACCGCGGAAATCACACATGGCAATAAAGTGTTCTTCTCGCCGCAAAACAATATCTCGGAAAAGCCTGGTCGTCGAAACGCAACCTCCTTCTTGTCACAGTCAAACATGGCCCAATGCGTCTGCAAGAAGTCCATACCCAAGATCAAATCAAAGTCGATGATATCAAGCAACAACAAATCTGCGGCTAAGCCATGGCCTCCAATGAAAATCTCAAAATCTCGGTACACCCAGCCAATACTCACAATCTCACCAGACGGATACAATACTCTCCACAACCCCGGAAGTGGAAACGCAGGTACGGTAGCTAAAGCTGATAGTCTATACGACATGAATGAATGCGTGGCACCTGGATCTAACAATGTAAGTACTGGAATACCAAAGACATGTAACGTACCTATAACGACCTCTGGTGAAGCTCTGCCCTCACGCGAAGTCATGGCATGAACCTTAGCCTGCCCGGCTGGTCATCCACACTGAGAATGTCCCTGTTGTCCGCCCTGGCCCGCAAACTGTACTGGTCGAGCTCCCGAAGTGGCACCTCGCTCTCCTCCGGAACTCTGGGCCGCTTGTCCACCAGCACCATCAAGCTGGAAACACTCTCTCGCATAGTGACGCACCTGGCCACAACGAAAACAAGTGACAGGGCCTTGCTGACACGGACCAACATGGTGTCTGCTGCAGAGACTACACATCGGGTACTCCCTCGGTACGGCAAAAGAGCCACCGGTACGCCGAGGATAACTGGAACCGCTAGAACCCCCACTAAACTGTGGTCACTGCGGTCGATCTGTGACGACCCGAACCAGAATCAGTAGAGTAATTAGCGTAATCCACGAGTTAGCGCGTAATCGCGGTTTATTGATAATCGTGTGGTTTGCCGGTTTCATTTACGACTTAATTATCGGCAGAGAATTTGAGTTGAGTCTCTTCTCGAGAGTTGTAGTGCACGTGATTTCGAGCTCGTGGGCGTTTCCGGATGATTTTTCCGATAAGTGAGGAATATAATATGAATATTTGAAGTTTTGCTTTATCGACGAGTTTATCCGTTCGTATCGAGTTTATCCAATTCGTAATGGTTATCCGTTTTGAACCGTCGATCGTCCCGAGGCGCGAGTATAAATATTGGAAATAGTCAAAAAATTGTCGAAAAACATTGTTTGGGAAGTTTGACCGTCGTTGACCGAGGCTGACCGTTGACTTTTTCGTTGACCGGTTCTCCACCGTGCTGCCGCGGTCGGATTTCACTATTCCGGCCACCTCCGGCCGAGTTATTAGTATATTTCAATTCCTCTCATGATTTTATGTTGATTAGAACTTGGAATTGGTTGATTTGTTGAGATTTGAGGGAGATATATCGATTTGAAATTGGGGATTTTTGGCCGGAATCGGCCTTGAACGGGGACGGTGCTCCGGTTGCTCTCCGGCGATGAGACTTGGTGAGTTTTGTTGGGTTTTAGCTCAGGATCTTTTTCCCTTTGGTTTGAGGGGACGAGGTGGCGTGACGGCGCCAGAATCTGTCCAGGAAGTTTTCCAACTGGTTTGGACCACCGTGGCTTTCGAGCTGGATTCCTGCCACGGTGGTGGTTGGATGGTGGTGGACCCTTTGTTAAAGTTGTTCACCTTGTTGAGGAGATCATTGTGGCAGATCGGCCGCCGGGAAAACTCTCTGGTTGATGGCGGGCCGCCGCCGCCGCCGGCAGTCAACACCGGAGCTCCGGCGACCCGTTGCTTTTTTGGATTTCGATGTTTTTAATGTCGTTTTTCTCGTATTCGCGCCCTGATTGTCGCCTTGAGGTTTTCGAGTTGATTTGGGAATCGGATTTTCAGTCGAGGGTTTCGAGTGGAGATTTCGGGAATTTCGTCGATTATTTTGTACAGTATTGTATATTTTCGGGAACAGTTGGTTTCCGCGGTGTGGTACAGTGTTGGGAATTATGATTTTGATCAGATATATTTTATGACTATTCAGGGGATCGAGATCGTGCTTCGGGTGAGGGATCTTCCGCCGGGCCACGTGATTAGCGCGAGTGCGCGTTTTGCTCACCTGTGAGTGGACAATTTCTTTTCACTGATAATCGCGAGTCTTTTTACACGTTTTACGAGCATGAGCATGCATATGAGATTATGGTTTATATGAACACGTGTTATACGATTACGCCTATACCTGTATATATTACGTATATGCATTTATTTATTGCATTATACATTTGCATCGAATTATTTATGATTTGGTTTACACAAAGTACAGTCTCAGTATATGCTGTTGTATCGATACACTTGCATCCCGGCTGATCCCCGAGGATGTTTACCGGGGGAGGCTGTGACCCCTGATCCGAGGCCTTTACCGGGGAGGGGGCAGACCTCTGACCTGAGGCCTTTCTGGCTAGAATCACGTGTGGGTCTGGGATCTCGTGATTCGGACTGTACTAGCACGGATGTGTCCATGAGCGACCCCGTGGGATTTTTACATGCATGCTCAGTACGCTGGAGGAGTATAAGTTTACCTCATGTACTTTATTATATTTATTCATTGGATTCCCATATGTTATTATAACATATATCATCTGGCGAAAGACATTTATTTTCGTCCACTCACTCTAGCGGTTTTCATGTCTTTCCCCTGGGCATTTCGGTTTTCGTGCCCAGTTTGCAGTTCAGATTCTGGAGTCTCACGTCGTGGTTGGAGGCTAGTTGTTCGAGCTGCCTGTGTTTTCCAGTAGGTTTCTTGTTTCACTTACTGTTGTATATTTTGTATATATTTACACTAGAGGTCGCTCTGATACATTCTCATGTTTTATATGGTTTTTCCCGGATATACTATATATTACAGTTATGTTTACTGTTTATTATTATTGATATGATATTGAGAAATCCAGATGGGATTGGTGTCCACGGTTTGGCTTTTGTGGCATAGGATGAAGTGTTATTTTCCGGGTGCAGGTAATGGCAATTCCGCGTTAGTAGCGTTACTCTGCCGAAATTTTAATGTTTTTTGTTGGTTCACGTTTTCAGAAGGGGTTTGATTCCGGTTTAGGAAACTAAATCGGAGTTGGGTCCTTTCACGATCTCTCTTCCATCTCTGCCTCTGTCTTGGTGCACCAGCTGGTGGTCGATATGGTCCACTGCCCGAGGATGAAGCCGAACCGGAAGTATGAGAACTCTACCTCTTGGAAGGCCCCTGACTCGGTCCATCCTCCTCAAACCGTCTAGGCTGGTACCTCATCTGCCTCTCCTTCTCAATATCCTCACCTCGGAGTGCTGCACTAACAAACTCATCAAAGTTGTTCCGAGGCATCGTAGTCAGAGTCCCCTTGATGTTCAAGTTCAAACCCAGCTCAAATATGCGACACTTGGCTTCCTCAGTAGCCATCATGTCAAGCGCAAAACGACATAAGTGGGTAATCCTGTCCCGGTACTCAAGCACAGACATACTGTCATGTCTCAAGTTCGTGAACTCCTCATACTTCCGCTGTTGGGTAGCCGGATTGAAGTATCTCCGCATTAACAAATCTCGGAACAAAGTCCACGGAGTATCAACTGGAACTCTATTGGTGCTAACCCACTAAAAGTATGCATCTAACTCAAGTAATCCAACTGCTGCCACCGTCATCTGCTCAGGGGTAAAACGCAGACGCTCACAAACTCGTTCAACCTGAACCAACCATGCCTCACACATCTCTGGATCAGCTAAACCCGAAAAGACAGTCGCACCAGTAGTACGAGTTTTGACCACAGGGTCAAAACGCTCCTCCAAACGCAACACTCGCATCAGCAAGTCGTGCGTATGGTGATCCATATCAGGATCCGCTTCCAGATCAACACGGGGACCATGTCGAGGATGCATCCTACTGATACAAGACAAGCATTAGGTACAAGCAAAGGAACGTAATCATAAGACCTCAAGATATTTGAGAACATACAACACCCGAAGTATTGATGAGTACCGCTGGCCAATTGGGTCATCACTCCAGTCATGCTGTACAAACTCAAATACCCTAAGCGTCACAACTACAAGAGTCTACAGAATCTGACAACCTAATGCTCTGATACCAAGCTGAAAGGACCCAACCCCGATTTAGTTTCCTAAACCGGAATCAAACCCCTTCTGAAAACACGAACCAACAAAAACCATAAAAATTTCGGCAGAGTAACGCTACTAACGCGGAATTGCCATTACCTGCACTCGGAAAATAACACTTCATCCTATGCCACAAAAGCCAAACCGTGGGCACCAATCTCATCCAGATTTCACAATATCATATCAATAGCAATAAACAGTAAACATAACTATAATATATAGGAAATCCGGAAAAATCCGTATAAAACATGTATCAGAGCGACCTCTAGTGTGCATATATACAAAATATACATCAATATGCGAAACAAGAAACCTACTGGAAAAGACAGGTAGCTCGAACAACTAGCCTCCGACCGCGACGTGAGACACCAGAATCCGAACTGCAAACTGCGCACGGAAACCGAAAAGCCCAGGGGAAAGGCAAATAAAACGTTAGAGTGAGTGGACGAAAATAAACATATGCCTTTCACCAGTTTCATATACATAATCATTATAAAACAATGCGAGTTCGGAAAGTATATATGGAGATACCAGGCGAATCTCTCAAGCCCGACGGTGATAAGCCAGGGGAATCTCTCAACCCCTGCGGCATGACAGGGCAATCTCTCAACCCTGCCCAGAGGAATCTCTCAACTCTGGTCCAGAGGAATCTCTCATATCTGGCAGAGTACCGGTGATCAGCCGAGTAGCCGAAGCATCGATGCAGTAATGCCATCACCATAAAATATAAAATAATACCACCGAAAATAATAAATAACTCAACATCGTATAAAATAAATACGGAAAATCATGAACTCACAACAACTGTGAAAATATAAAAATATCCACTCACAGGTGAGCAAAGCGTGCACTCGCGCTAATCACGTGGTCCGGCAGAAGATCCCTCGCCTGATGCACGATCTCGATCCCCTGAATAATCATAAAATATATCTGATCAAAATCAAAATTCACAACACTGTACCACACCGCAGAAACCAACCGTTCCCGGAAATATATAACACAGTGCAAAATAATCGACGAAATTCCCGAAACCTCCACTCAAAATCCTCGACTGAAAATCTGATATCCAAATCCACTCAAAAACCTCAAGGCGACGATCGGGGAGCGAATACGAGGAAAATGACATTAAAATCATCAAATTCTAAAAAGTCAACAGGTCGCCGGAGCTCTGGCGTTGAATGCCGCCGGCGGCGGCGGCGCACCGTCAACCGGAGAGATTTTTCGGCGGCCAATCTCACCAAAGCTTCATCTCAACGAGTACAACACATTTCTCTTCTTTGGCTAAGTCCAATTCCGGCCACACACGCCGAAAAACAGCTCGATATTCTGAGATTCAAAATCGTCCGGAAATTGCTCCGCCGCTCGATTCCGTCACCGTGAGGCCATCACAGCCTCCCATCCTCAAGGAAACACCTAACTACCTCAAACCCAACAATTTCCATCACAAACCCCCCTCGGAAAGTCGTCGGAACTCCTCCCAACATTGAAGCGGATTCCGGCCAAAATTCCCAAATTTTCAAATCAACATTTCTCCCTCAATTCATCATCAAATCAAGCAATTCCAAGTTCTAATCAACTAGACATCAAGAGAGGAATCGAAATATACCAAGGTCCAAGCCGGAGGTGGCCGGAAAATGAAGGTCGCCGGCGAGTCAGTGGCGGTGGAGATTTTCTTCTCCGGTCAACGCAGGTCAACGGTCACAGCTCGGTCAAACGACGGTCAAACTTCCCGAATAGTGATTTTCGACAATTTTCGACTATTTTTGATATTTATACTCGCGTCTCTGGACGATTGACGGTCCAAAATAGATAACCATAACGATTCGGATAAACTCGATACAAACGGATAAAGTCATCGGTATTTTGAAACTTCAAATAATCATATTATATTCCTCGGTCATCGGAAAAATCATCCGGAACCGCCCACGAACACGAAATCATGTGTACAACAACTCTCGAGAAGAAACTCAACTCAAATTCTCGGCCGATGATTAAGTCGTTATTAAAATCGGTAAATCAACCAATATACGGAAAACAGTGATTACATATAATCTCGTGAATTAAGCCGTTTACTCAACTGATTCTGGATCGGGTAGTCACACTATAGTGACAAGAGCGAATGGCTCATATTCATACCAACATGAGTTTGTATCTACTAATAAAAGTCTCATATCTTCCTTGGTACACTTGAACCATTTGCACTTAAAAAAAAAAGCTTATATCATTCCCGTATAGCAACTAAACGACATGTTCAAGAACTCCATAATAAACAGCATTGTCTTCCCCAACTGTGATCCCACTGTTTTTTGTACTTCTTCCTTCATCTCGAGTCAATGAATGAAACTTTACACCGTTCACAAAATAGTCGTAGTAAATATAGTGCTTAACCGACTTATGGGCCAACAGATGTTTTTCCCACGACCACCACCCCTCGTGGTTATGAGATTTTTGTAGATCATCCATCGGTAAAAATGTGAAGAATATATATGAATGTGTAATTTAATTTCTACCAAAATGTTGATATAGTTTCCCCTAAAAATAAAGAAAACTAAAAACCAGCATTCACAAAATAAGGCGAAACACTTTGCATATACAAACACCAAATGCCCTCCGTACTATATATGAGAAAAGAGTTCTAAAATAATTAAAAATACGTACCCATTGTCGAAAATAATCGGGGAACTTCTTCTTCAGTATCTTTTCAACCCAAGCAGAAGTCTTGTCTGATTTAATCGTCTAAATGTACTCCCTGTAGTACTTCATGTAATTGTCGACCTCGTCACAGTCTCGTAATACTACCCAATGCACTTCTTTAAGTTCTTCTTTAGTTAATCTTTCCTGTAATTGAAAGGACCCAACCCCGATTTAGCTTCCTAAATCGGAATCAAACCCCTTCAAAAACACGAATCAACAAAAATCGTACAAATTTTGGCAGAGTTTCGTTACTAGCGTGAAATTACCATTACCTGCACGCGGAAAATACACTTCATCCTATGCCACAAAAATCAAACCGTGGGCACCAATCCCATCCAGATTTCTCAATATATCAACAATAAAGTAAAACAATAAATATATATATATACTTTACTGAAATCCGGTGTAAAATCGTATAACATATACCACAGAAAGCTCAGAGCGACTTCTAATACATAATCATATACGCATACCACAGTAGGTAGAACAATAAACCTACTGGATGAAACAAAGTAGCTCGAGCACTATGCCTCCGACCACGACGTGCGACACCAGAGCCTGAACTGCAAACTAGGCACGGAAACCAAAAAGCCCATGGGAAAGACATGAAAACTGTTAGAGTGAGTGGACGAAAATAAATGTCTTTCACCAAATAATATATGTTATAAAACATATGCGAGTCTGAATAAATATAAATAAATACGCAAGGTAAACTCATACTCCTCCAGCGTACAGAGCATGCAGGTAAAAATCCCACGGGGCTACTCATGGACACGTCCATGCTAGTACAGTCCGAATCACGGGATCCCAGACCCACACGTGATTCGAGCCAAAAAGGCCTCAGGTCAGGGTAACTGTTTCCACCCGGAAATACCTCGGCACAAGAAACAGATAACTGTACCTACCCGGAAATACATCGGCACAAGGCACAGCGTCCCCCCTGGTAGGCACCCTCGGTGATCAGCCGGGGATGCGTGTGTATCGATACAACAACATGAACTACGACTGTACTCTGTGAAAATTAAATCACAAATATCTTGATGCATGTACAGTAAACAGCATAAAAATGCATATACGTAACATAATCGTATATAACACATGCTTATAATAATCGTAATCTCGTAAATATGCTCATATCTGTTTATTCGTATACGTATATCCGTATATATATATAATTATAAACACATGCTCATGTAATCCGAAATCTCATACGCATGCTCAATTTCGAAAATCATATAAAAAGACTCGCAATCATTTCCGTGAAAAGAAATTGTCTACTCACAGTCTGGCGTAACGCGTATCGCGTTAACCCGTGATCCGGCAGAAAGTCCCTCGCCAAACAAACAATCACGAACCCCTGAATATTCACAAAGTCCATTATTCAAAGTCATAACTCGACAATACAAATCAAATCACGAGAAACCACCGTTCTCGAAAACACGTAATTCGAATACGATGAATCATCGAAAATCCATATATAACACCTCAATACCTCGCTTTACGTTTGGACGCTCAACTCGAAAAATGAACCTCCCCACTGCGATCAGAGCGCGATTTCAAGTCAAACGACATGCAACTTGCCGAAAGTCCAAAAAAAAAGTCAAACTTTGACCATTGACCGCTGTCCACGGCGCCACCGCCGCCGACCGAAGAATTTCACGGTGGAGAAACCCCTATTCCACTCAAAATCGTCAACTAGGCAACTTTGTCAACTGCACCGAAGTCCAATTCTCAATGTAACACATCCAATTTCAAGTAAAACCGAATTAGAACACAAAATTCAAACCCAAAATTCTCCATACACAAGATGAATTGGATCACCAAACTTACAGGGTAGCATCAAGGGGATGAGAGCTTCAAAGCCCATTCAAAGTTATAGCTCAATTCAGACTAAAATAGGGAACCCGAAATCACATAAAATCCCTTAACTTTGGCCGGAAAATTCATCTACTTCCGGCGAGCCTCGCCGTGTGGGGTGACTAGGAATAGACTCGGGAGGCCGAGGCGCACCTTATGGGACAAGTCCCGAGCCAAGAGGTGGCCAGAATCGGTCGCCGCCGTGGAACCACCGTGGACACCGTCGCCATTCTCTCCCCACCGAGTTGACTCAGTCAACTCGGTCAACCTTCCAAAATGGTAAGTCACACACTTGCCCAAAATAGCAGGTTTCTATTTATAGCCTTTCCCAAAATGGAAACTTGTAATTATTCTTTTCGACGAACTTCAAACGCGCGTAACTTTCTCGTCGTAATTCCGATTCCGATAATTCTCGCGGCCACAAACTCGTCTCGACATATTCTTCCAATATCACCCGAAGTCAAACACATCGGCCAAACGAATAAAAATTCAACCCTTCCAATCAACATATAATTAAATCAACCAAACAATCAACAAACGGCAATATTCGTAACTAAATCTTCGTTACTCAAAATCATGTTCCGGAAGTTCCCACAAACTCGAAATTAAATTCCGGACAACTTCCGTGAAGGATTTGAAGCCAAATTCTTGTCCGGTAATTTAGTCGCGAACAAACCTGCCATTTAAATCCGTTTCCGTCGAAACTTCAAATATTCATAACTAATTCCTCGGTCGTGCCAATAACGATCCAGAACCGCCCACGAACTCGTAATCACATGTAAAACGACTCTCGAGAAGAGACTCAGCTCCAATTCTCGGCTAATAATTTAGTCATTAAGAAAACTGGCGGTTTCAACACTGTCGTAACTCTGCAACTATGCGACCTAACTGCTGATTCTGGTCCGGGTCGTCACAGTAATACTCCTTTAAACAGCCGTACAACATTTGTGACGGCTGAAAGATTGTGGCGGATTTTTGGATTGGCCTGGACTGGATCCTTGAGGGTACCTACTGCAGTAGGTAACACACTCATGCATTAGGTATGTCTCTGCTATAGAGCCATCAGGAGCTGATTTATTTTTCACAAATTCTTTATAATGTCAGAGTTGTCTGCAAAATCATACAATCAATAATTTGAAGAATAGTAGAAACACAAAAAAAAAATGTAAAAATGATGAACAACCGTTATAAATAATTGTACGTACCTTTCTTCATGATACATCTAAGTTTAGTGGATCAGACTAGAAGGGAGGACATGTTGGGATAGGTAGATCATTAGGTGAATCATGATGTCAAAGAAAGTAAGGGGAAAAACTTCTCTAATTTGCAAAGGATAAGCACTATTTCGTATTGAAGTTCGAGGAAAACTAACTTCGGCAACTCTAAGGCGCATAACCTCTACCACCTTTTACACAATGCTACTATTGTATCGACAGCGTCACGAGGTAAATATGGTCAAATTACCACTAGGATCAGACGTTGAAGCATAACATGATAATCATGATTCTTTAGACCAATGAACTTGTGCTGCACCTCGTCAACTTCTCCTATAATATTCGCTGCATAAGTAGACGGATAACAAGCAGTCTTGAACCAGCTGAATATAGAACCCCTCTATGTCGGATTTACTGTGTAAGGTGCATCCGACATCTTGTTGTACGCTCCCCTTCTATCCCTCCTCAACCACAAGTGACGGCGCAAATTCATAGATTCTAGATCTTTGTGCGCTTTGGGAGTATCTTTAGTCTTCAACTTAATACCCAAAATTGTTCCCATCACGCTATCGCACACATTTTTTTCTCTGTGCATAACATCAAGGTTGTTCCGGAGTTTCAACTTTGACCAGTAGGGCATTTCAAAAAAAATATTCTTATGATGCCAATAGCTGAGATCGTGTAGAGGGTGTGGATTTAGTTTCTTCACTTCTTTGTTGTTGGTCAACACACCAAAATAGAAGCTGTTCAACCTCTCTAAAATCTCTTCGCCAAACCACTGTTGTGGTTTAGGATTATTCTCTACTGTTCCGTCCAAATGAGCTTCATCCTGACGTCATGGGTGATCGTGAGGAAGCCATCTACGGTGACCCAGGTAACATACCTTCCCCGTGTGCCAACTGGAGTTGACGTCATCCAAACAGGCAGGGCAACCATTGTATCCTATTGTTGTGCAAGATGCCAACATCCCATATGTAGGAAAATCGCTGATTGTCAACATGGTGGCTGCTCTCATCATGAACATCGTGTTAGTGAACTTGTCATAAGTTGGAACTCCATATTCCCACAATAGTTTGAGCTCGTCGATCAATGGTTTGAGGTAGACATCTAAATACTTTCCTAGAAATTTAAGACCTGGAATTAGTAGAGTAAGAAAATTAAAATCCTTATTTATGCACATCCATGGAGGCAGGTTGTACGGCATGAGAATAGCTAGCCAAGTGCTGAGGGCAACACTATTACTACCCCAATAATTGAATCCATTTATAGATAGGCTGAGTCTAACATTTCAAACCTCTGTTGCAAAGTCTTTGAATTCCCTGTCAAAATATTTAAAAGCATCCCCATCTGCTGCATGTCAGAGCATATCATCATCTACTCGTTGTTCCGGTACTATCTCATCGCCTTTGCTGTGTATAGAGACATATATAACGTTGTAATCTGAGAATCAACCGAAAATAGCGAAGTACTTTCACGGGAATTTTCTTCTTTGAACTCCCCCTATTCCGGTTTTGATATCTGCACTGGTTGCATTAGAACAGTAGTCCAAATGTTCACTCTTTGTAAAATAGCGCAAAATCATTTATGCAGGCGTCAATTTTCCTGGACTTTAGGCCAAGGCTGCTCAAGATCTTTCTAACATTATAATGACTTTCCGGAAGTTTGTGATGATCAAGTAGCAACTTACATATATGCTCTTGTGTTTCGTCAAAAGCACTGTCAGACATTTTATTCTTCACTTTTATCTGAACTTCCTCCATTATATATTGCAACACATTCTCTGGACATCCAGGGTACACTGGGATCTAGGTTTCGAGTAGCATCCCATTGTACCTATTCATCTCTATAGTGTCATTGGCCAAGCTGGCAGTAGGGAATGTGTCATCATGAGTGGTATCGTAACCTCTCTCTTGGCGTTGGTGTCCACCATGACTAAATTTCATAAAAGCATCATGGACCAAATCCTCAGTTGGGTTCCGAGCAGGGCCGCCGCTACCGCTGGATGAGGCACCATGGTAACTGTACCCTGAGCTGAAGTCTGGTCCTGAGCTAAAGTCTACTTCAATGTGCTTGCTACACGTAGTGTAACTCCACATCGTACCGAGCTCATACCGGTGTTGAGCCATAACGTTAAATAGAACAAACTGATGGTTGAGACATTTTCTGCACGGACACCTGAAACGCTTCTTTCCCTGAGCATGTTCCGTCGCAAAATTCACAAAGTCTCTCATGTTGTCCATATACCGCACATCACTTATGTTCGTCAATTGTATCCAACTCTTGTTCATATTTCTACATAAGGATAATAAGTTGATCTATTAATTATATAATTTTGCAACCAATAATTCATTAATCTAATATACTTTTTATACATATTATCAAATATCGCACATAACATGTACTTGTAATGAATTAATTAATCTTATACTATAATTAATCTAGCTAATATATATTAATTATATATTATATTATTAACTTTATATAAATACATGCATTAATTATATATGTATATTTCAACTAATTATTCTGACTATGTCCTCCTCGTCCACGACCTCTACCATTACCTCTTCTACTAAGATTGGCTGACCTATTATTGTTGTTGATGAGTATAGCACTCTGTCTTTCTTTCTTGGCCAGCATACTCATGAGATCACTGAAAGATTTTAATCTGCATTGTTCATAATCATGTTGATATTGGTGCATCAGATTATCCGCAGAAGCAGGGAAGTTGCTCAAAGTTTTCTCAACCATAGCTTGGTTAGTTTTCACAACTCCACAAACAGCAAGCTCAGATAGTAACTCCAGTATATCTTGGTAAAAATTATTTATCTTAGGATAATCCAATAACCGGATTATATCCCGTTGTTCTTTTAGCTCTGGAAGTTTTGTGTCATGCACATTATTAAACATGTCTTGCAAAGTCACCCATAAATTAGTGGGGTCATCCTTTAAAAAGTACCATCTCTGCAAAGCAGGATGAATATGTCTTATAAGAAACATAAGAGTTTGAGCTTTCCTTGCTGTGGTATCATCATTGATTTCTTGACCCACTAGTATTTGTTGAATTGTATCCGTGAGTCTTTTACCAATGAGAGTATTCCTCACAACTGAGGCATACCTATGGTATTTTGCTCCTTAAATGTAAAGGATGTCAAATTCAGGCCTTGCAGACTCAGTTATCCACAAAACATAAGTGATGAATTAGTTTACCAATCGAAATAACCACGACCACTAATATCAATTTTAGGGAATAAGAAATATGATCCATGATGTATGGTCACACAAATCAGTGCAAAAACCAGTGGCTTTATATCACTCCCCATAAAACCGTGACTAACACAGAGTCACGTAAGATCAATTTCCCTTTATTTCATATACCATAACTCCCCCAGGATCGTCACTTATACTCAACTTTTGTACATAAACAAAAACTATATTTGTCCATAGGAATTAGAGGCATATTATTGATAAATATTGATAAATAAATTGCACGGTATGAAAAATTCATCCTAAATCTAATATTGGATCTAGGGTGTTGCAATTATTAAGTTGCAATTATTAAGTTTTGCAACTTAATTCTAAATCGAACAAGGTTAGTCAATATATCTTGAGGGTGTATGCTCGGTATGAAAACTTAGTTGGGAAAGAATGAAGAAAAATCACAAATCTGGCGATGGTGATTAGCTCCAATGATGGACGACGGAATCCTGCGATGGTGACTGCGTCGGCGGTAGTATTCCGATGGTGATGATAAAGGTTAAGAGTTAGGGGTTTGAGGTGATGGTTATCAACTAAAGAGATGTTGATAACATGTTGAAGGAAAAAATAGATACACATAGAATATGATCTGAAACTGTACTTTATTCATTGATAGATGACCATATATAGGCTTTACAATCTATTACAATCATTATCCCTATAAAATAGGGATTGAGAGAATATCTACTTCTATACTAATTAGGACAACACATACCAGGATACTAGGATTATTATTTCCTTAAACACATTCATGACTTCATGTATCAAGTAAGACATTATAATGAATATATGATCAAATTGTGTTGCGTTGTTTGTTAAATATGTAATTAAGGGGAAAACAAATCTCACTAGCTCCGAGTCCATTTTCTTTTAACCATTACACCTACATAGAGTTGGTGGTCAAGGAAAGCCTTTGCATTGCTTTCAACCAGTCTCCTCATATTGACATGAACCACACACAACAAAAATATAAAAGATAGCAGTTCATTAGGCAATGTCGTACAAGTTGTTTTTCCTTCTCATACTCGAAGCTTGCACAGAAAGGAAAAAGGGATATTGTGGATGTGCGATTGTACAAACCACACTTCTCCCACTAACACCATTATAACTCTTACTTAAGGGACAATGTCCATATCCCTATAATCACCATATAGTAAGGACCACTGAAACGATGTATATAAATTGGCATGTCTAAGGGGAAAAAGGAAAACATGAACGAATTTTTCACCTCTCTTCTGTTTGGCCGCAGAATTCCCAAGAGCCTGAAAAGTCTCAAATTGTCTCTTTTCTTTTGCGTGTGCGTGCAAGGCGTGCCTTTGTTGTAAGGACAATGTCCATATCCCTATAATCACCATATAGTAAGGACCACTGAAATGATGTATATAAATTGGCATGTCTAAGGGGAAAAAGGAAAACATGAACGAATTTTTCACCTCTCTTCTGTTTGGCCGCAGAATTCCCAAGAGCCTGAAAAGTCTCAAATTGTCACTTTTCTTTTGCGTGTCCGTGCAAGGCGTGCCTTTGTTGTAGGGCAGAACGTTGAACGTAGGTTGCGCTGTTGTTGCTGAACTTCTAAAAAGTGTTTGAGACAGGGAGAGCTGAAAGGACCAGACCCCGATTTAGTTTCCTAAACCGGAATCAAACCCCTTCTGAAAACACGAACCAACAAAAACCATAAAAATTCCAGCAGAGTAACGCTACTAACACGGAATTGCCTTTACCTGCACCCGGAAAATAACACTTCATCCTATGCCACAAAAATCAAACCGTGGGCACCAATCCCATCCCGATTTCTCAATATCATAACAGTAATGTAAAGCAATAAATAAAACCATACTTTACAGAAATCTGGGGAAAATCGTATGAAAAATATAACATCACAATGCTCAGAGCAACCTCTAGTGTATAATTATATAAATATATCACAGCAGGCAGAACAAGAAACCTACTGGAAGAAACAAGGTAGCTCAAACACTATGCCTCCGACTACGACGTGCGACATCAGAATCCGAACTGCAAACTGGGCACGGAAACCGAAAAGCCCAGGGGAAAGGCAAATAAAACGTTAGAGTGAGTGGACGAAAATAAAAATATGTCTTTCACCAATTTCATATACAATAAACAAGTATGCGAGTTCGGAAAACATATATGGAGGTTGCCAGGCAAATCTCTCAAGCTCGACGGTCAGGTGAATCGCTCAAACCCGACGGTGATAGGCCAGGGGAATCTCTCAACCCCAACGGCATAACAGGGGAATCTCTCAACCCTGCCCAGAGGAATCTCTCAACTCTGGTCAGACTACTGGTGATCAGCCGAATAGCCGAAGCATCGATGCAAGTAATGCCATCCCCATAAAAATATAAAATAATACCTCTGAAAATAATAAATAATCTCAACATCATATATAAATAAATATGGAAAATCACGCACTCGCAACGACAGTGAAAATATAAAAGTCCACTCACAGGTGAGCGTAACGCGATACGCGTTAATCCCGTGATCCGGCGGAAAATTCCTCGCCAAACGAACGATCACGAACCCCTGGATAATCATAAAATCCACTGCTCAAAATCATAACTCGAAACCTCAAATCATATCACGAGAAACAATCGTTCCAGGGAATATATAATTCAATAACGACAAAATCGTGAAAATCCAATAATCACACCACAAAACCTCGCAATAATTTCCGATGCTCAATTCGAAAAACAAACGTCACCACTGTGATCGGTGCGCGATTCCGAGCGAAACGACATATAACTCGTCGAAAAACACGTCACCGGAAAAGTCGCCACCGTCGCCGCTGCCGCCGGCCGCCGGAAATTCAAACCTGCCCAGAAAAATTCAAGCTACATATGGATTTCAAGATCTCGACATTTCTAACAACTTTTCAGTTCAAAGTTAAGGCCAATTTTGATCGAAAAACCTCCAAAATTCAACTCAAAGTTCCAAACCCTTACCAGAATTTCAAACCGATCGATCTCTCTTTTCCGGCCACGGCAACCCTCAAGACCACTTCCAATAGCTTCCTCACCTCGAGGCTAACAAAACCCCTCAAAGGACCACCTCCAACTTGGTCGGAAACGTCGCCTCCGACCACCGCCGAATCCGCCGGAAAAACCACGATCTTTGCCGATTCAATTCTCTCTCCTCCGGCCACCCCACGGGTCGATCCACCTACCAAATTAAAGAGGAGCTAGAGCCCAACAAGTTTTGTGAAGGGTCCCCGGCCAATCGTGGCCGGAAAATGGCTCAAAAATCAAGAAACCCGAACGGTGACAAAGGGCAAAACGGGTCGCCTCCTTGACCTGTGGTCAACGCGGGTCAAGGCCCAGTTTCTCCTTTTGGAAAGTTTCCAAATTCGGCAAGTATTTTCCCATATTTAAACCGTACGCGTATCGAATCCCAAACGGATAAATACGACAATATCCGACGCCCGAAAATATTCACAACTTATTCCTCGTATCTCAGAAAAATCCTCCGGAAGTTCCCACGAGCTCAAAATTAAATTCTCCACAACTTCCGCGAAGGATCCCAAATCAAATTCTTGCCCGATAATTTAGTCGCTAACGAAGCCGCCATATTAACAGATTACGTCGAAATCGCGACTAATCGTGAAACTCACAAATCAAGTCGATAACCATTCCATTTACGGTTCGGGTTGATCAACGGTCCAAAACGGATCACAATCACGATTCGGATAGACTCGTATACGAACGGATAAACTCGACGATATTTCGAAACTTCAAGTATTCATATTATATTCCTCGGTTGTCGAAATAATAATCTGGAACCGCCCATGAACTTGAAATCACACGTACAACATCTCTTGAGAAGAGACTCAACTCAAATTCTCAGTCAATAATTAAGTCGTGATCAAAGCCGGCAATTCAATCAATTTACGGAAGACTGCGATTACGCGCAAACTTGTGGATTAAGCCGATTACACTACTGATTCTGTTCCGGGTCGTTACAAGAGCACCAACCTCACCTAATGAATTCTTATTTTCTTACTTAGGATTTGAATTTTCGTCTCTCTGCTGAGCCACAGGAATCGATACTCCATATACCCTATCTGGTGCACAGGGAGCAATTTCCTTAGCGAGCATTGAGAACATATGTTGTCATGTCCTTGAGTCTTAGGATTGTTCATGCCCTGTCTAGTGAAAATCTTCGGATCGCGAGAAGTAGTGTTTCTCGAGTAGAGAAGGATTTGCCGAAAGTAAATGTTGTATATAGAGTGTAGAGGTCCCAATTGCAAGTAGATTTCCTCTATTTATAGGCATCATGCAACAACTTGTTGTAGCTAATATAACATTCGAGCAATTAATATAATTGAATGACTCTAGTTGTCAAGAATCCTGCATCCTTAGCTATCCCAATCAATCTGAGATTATACGAGATCACTCAAGATTTATTTCCTCCCCTGAAAAGATTTCTCGCACGGGCCGCAGGGATTGGCCCAATATCACTTGAAACCCCAAAAAATAAAGAATGTTTATTTTTGGGCCTAAACATTGCCCCTCAAGCCTCAAGATAAGGCCCAAATGTAATCGAAGAGGTTTCAATTTGTGACGCATTATTTAGGGCCAAACGGTAAATTTTCAATTCGTCTAACCTTTTCATTTTTCTACCTTTGAAAACTCGCGCATCTATGATATGATGTTTACTTAAGCCAACATGACTATCAGTAGTGCACACTTCCCCAAACACTCTCTCTGCTTTCTACTACCGGACTCTAAAGCACCCAAACTTCCTTGCGAAGCTTTTCTTTTTTCAATCAAATTCCGATCATCCAAACTAAAAAACATGCCTCCACACCAAGTAGATCCGTCCCCACCTTGAATGAAGATGCCGCCGAGACCTTTGCAAACAGAATTCGCACTGTAGTAGCACAGAGGAAACCTGACCATGCCCTCTGTAATACCCATAAAATTAGTATAATAATCTAGCTAGATTATTATATGACTCGTTAAACTCGTTGAACCTGGCCATGCCCTCTGTAATACCCATAAAATAGCCAATCTTTCAGAAATGAAATTTTAGTGAAATGACCAAATTCCCCTTGTTTGCATATGTTCTCCAAATCGAACTTTGTATTTTAATATTACAATTAATACTTTTAGAGGTCATGCTTATATATCAATTCGATACTAATTTGGTGCTAATTATTATTGATTTATGTGTTTTTCATTTTTTACACTATATTACACTTTATTAGTAAAACCACACATTTTCTTCACTCATTTATTGAAAGGACCCAGCCCCGATTTAGTTTCCTAAACCGGAATCAAACCCCTTCTAAAAACATGAACCAACAAAAATCATCAAAATTTCGGCAGAGTAACGTTACTAACGCGGAATTGCCATTAACCTGCACCCGAAAAATACACTTCATCATATGCCACAAAAATCAAACCGTGTACCAATCCAATCCAGATTTCTCAATATCATAACAGTAATGTAAAGTAATAAAAAAAAACTATACTTTATAGAAATCCAGAGAAAATCGTATAAAAGTATAACATAAGAATGCTAAAAGCGACTTCTAGTATATATATACAAATAGTAGGCCAAACTAAGAACCTATCATAAAAGAAATTATCGCTCGAATACTAAGCCTCCGACCGTGACGTGCGACACCAGAATCCGAACTGCAAACTGGGCACGGAAACCAAAAATCCCAGGGGACATCCAAATAAAAACGTTAGAGTGAGTGGACGAAAATAAACATATGCCTTCACCAATTTCATATACAATAAACAATGTAAAGTATAGCGAGTTCGGAAAATATATATGGAGGTGCCAGTCGAATCTCTCAAGCCCGACGATGATAGGCCAGGGGAATCTCTCAACCCCGGCGGCATAACAGGGGAATCTCTCAACCCTGCCCAGAGGAATCTCTCAACTCTGGTCAGACTACCGGTGATCAGCCGAATAGCCGAAGCATCGATGCAAGTATGACATCACCATACAAATATAAAATAATACCTCCAAAAATAACAAATCATTTACACATCGTATATAAATAAATACGGAAAACTCACGAACTCGCAACGACTGTGAAAATATAAAAGTGTCCACTCACAGGTGCGTGTAACGCGATACGCGTTAATCCCGTGATCCGGCGGAAAATCTATCACCAAACGAACGATCACGAACCCCTGGATAATTATAAAATCCACTGCTCAAAATCATAACTCAAAAGCTCAAATCATATCACGAGAAACAACCGTTCCCGGAAACATATAATTCAATATCGACGAAATCGTCAAAATCCGATAATCACACCACAAAATCTCGCAATAATTTCTGATGCTCAATTCAAAAAACATACCTCACCACTGCGATCGGTGCGCGATTCCGAGCGAAACGACATATAACTCGTCGAAAAACACGTCGCCGGAAAAGTCGCCGCTGCCGCCGGCCGCCGGAAAATCATACCGGCCCAGAAAAATGCAACCTACACATGGATTTGAAGATCTCGACATTTCCAACAACTTTCCAGTTCAAAGTTAAGGCCAATTTTGACCGGAAAAGGTCTAAAACTCACCTCAAAGGTGCAAACCCTCGCCGGAATTTTAACTTCTCCGATCTCTCTCCTCCGACCACGGCAAGACTTGAAACTACTTCTAAAAGCTTCCTCTCTCCAAGGCAAACAAAACCCCTCAAAGAGCCACCACCAACTCGACCGTAACGCCGCCACCCGAAGCCCTCAAAATCTCGCCGGAATGCACCCAAATTCCCAAACTTTGACAAGTCATAACTTCTTAATTTGGCAACCAAATTAAACAAATGACCTATCAAAAGAAACAGGAGCTCAAGCCCAACAACTTTTATGAAGACACCACGGCCAAAAGAGGCCGGAATCAAGCTCAACAAAGGCAAACGAAAATCAGCCTAGAATGGGTCAGTTTTGACCCACGGGTCAAACTGGTCAACGGGCCAGATTTCCCAAAATGGAAAGTTTTCAAAATCGGCAAGTATTCTCCCGTATTTATACCGTACGCGTATCGAATCCCAAACGGATAAATACGACAATATCCCACGGTCGAAAATATTCATAACTTATTCCTCGTAATTCAGAATAATCCTCCGGAAGTTCCCACGAGTTCGAAATTAAACTCTCTACAACTTTTGTGAAGAATCCTAAATCAAATTCTTGCCCGATAATTTAGTCGTTAACGAAGCCGCCATATTAATTAATTACGTCAAAATCGCGACTAATTGCGAAACTCACAAATCAAATCGATAACCATTTAAATTTCGGTTCGGGTCGATCGACAGTCCAAAACGGATCACAATCACGATTCGGATAAACTCGAATACGAACAGATAAACTCGACGATATTCCGAAATTTCAAATATTCATATTATATTCCTCGGTCGTCGAAATAATAATCCGGAACCGCCCACGAACTCGAAATCACACGTACAACAACTCTCGGGAAGAGACTCAACTCAAATTCTCGGCCAATAATTAGGTCGTGATCAAAACCGGCAATTCAATCAATTTATAGAAAACTGCGATTACGCGCAAACTTGTGGATTAAGGCGATTACACTACTGATTTTGTTCGGGGTCGTCACAAATCTACCCCCCTTAAAAAAAATTTTGACCTCGAAATTTCCAAGCCTGCCAACTGAAAAGTAGGAACACTGCCTCTGCAAACAGTTCAACTCCCAAGTGGCAACCTCAACTGAACGACTCTGTTAATGGAAAATATCTTTGTACCCTCAAATCCCGAATCTGAACTGGCTCATCCACAAATGCCAAGTCTTCCTGTATAAGGAACTGATAGGGTACAAAACACGCAACAAATCTGAAATGTAATTCCACCATACGGAATACAACACACACAAAGGCCAACGCTATAGGCAATGTCAAACTATACGGCACAACACAAATTCGCCCCATGATCACATACGGACCAAAATAACGTGGCAAATTCATAACTCAACCTGTTCACATCAATATAATTCTAACGTCGAACTCGAGCAATTATCAATTTGTCCCCGCTAATCCGAAGGTCTGTGGTAGCACATTCTACTAAATCAGGATCAAATGCCAGTTCAATCTGAACTCACTCCAACACAATGGAGTGTAACACTGATTCTCATAAATGACTTCATACACTGCCATAACCATACTGGTCTACAAACTGGTACTGCAAGCAATCTCGAATTAATGAAACTGTTGGTCCCAAATCCCTCGGAACTGCAATACAAAAGACCACAACATGCCCTCCAAAGACTGAATAGTCCTCAAAGATCGCCCACCAATTTGAGGATAAGAAACTGTACTGAACTGTAATCTGGTCCCCAATGCTCTCTGCAATGCTTGCCAATACTCTGTTGTAACTGATTATCTCGATCAGCAAACTGGGACTCAGGTGCATCACGTAAATGGACAACCTCCGCCAAAAATAGCTATACCAGCTTGCCACCGAAATCTTTTCCGAAAGTACAAGGAAAAGAACTGACTTTATCGAATGGTCTACAATGACCCGATAACTAGTATCACTAACCGAAGTGCGTGCTGACACACAAAATCCACAGTGATAAGCTTCAACTTCTAATCAGAAATCTCCAATGGCTATAACTTCCCAGCAAGTTTTTCCTCTCAGCCTTCACCTGTCGACAAATGTGGCATGTGCACACATAAGCTGCTATATTCCTCTTCATGTTGCGTCACGAGTAGTAAACTCGAAGTATCTGATACCTCTCCATACTGCTAGTGCATAACATACGTAAAACAATGAGCTTCAACGTTATCACACTCAGACTCAGCTCTCGTAGCTCGCAACTTGGCTAACACGGAAACTCGAGTCACACACACATAAAACAACGAAGCTCCCGATTTCCGATTGAATACATCAACAACAACACCCCAGAAAGATAGTCAAAATACAACCACTAGCCTTTCTCGGATAAACTCAAATGTGCAGCCCTAGTCGTTAATCGACCCCATCCATCTACGTTGCCTCAAGCTCAAATCTGGCTGAAAATGCAAGTAGGTGAAACTCAAGTGATCAGTGTACATCCTACACTGTGTTGCACGCCGTAGCAGTAGTGTCTCGAACTCTTCGATGCTAACATAAAGACAGCAACTCCCAAATCATACATAGGATACGTAGCTTCATAAAGTTTCCACTGCCTGAAACCATGAGCCACCGCTCTGCTATGCTGCATCAAAGCATAACCAAATCCAAATCTCGATGCATCGTTATAAACCACGAACTCGCCACGGTCGTCAGGTAAAGTCAAAACTGGTACAATGGTCAACCATTCCTTCAGGAGTAAGTAATTCTCCTCACACGCATCGGACCACTCGAACTTGACGCCTTTCTTCGTCAATCCGGAAAGTGGAGTAGTAATCCGAGGAAATCCTGCACAGAGCGTCGATAGTAACCTGCCAAACCCAAGAAACTCCTGATCCCTGGTACAATGGTAGGTCAACTCCAAATCAACACGGCTTCTATCTGGTCAGGATCCATGCCGACTCCCTCAGCTGACATCATGTGGCCCAAAATCTTCACGCTAATCAACCAAAACTTACACTTGCTGCACTTCGCAAACAGCTGATTATCTCGCAAAGTCCGCAAAATCGCTCGCAAATGCTTCTTGTGCTGGCCCACACTCCTAGAGTAAATCAGGATGTTGTCGATGAACACGATCACAATCTTGTCTAGAAATAGTCTAAACACCTGGTTCATCAAGTTCATAAATGATTCGGGGGCATTGGTCAACTCAAATGGCATAACCAAGAACTCGTAATGCCCGCACCGTGATCTGAAAGTTGTCCTGGCCACATCTGACTCTCTGATCCTCAATTGATGGTATCCGGTCCCAAAATCAATCTTCGAAAAGACTAAAGCTCCCTTGAGCTGATCGAACAAGTCGTCAATCTGCGGCAACGGATACTCGTTTTTCACCGTGACTTGATTCAGCTTTCAGTAATCAATGCACAACCTCGTCGAACCATCCCTCTTCCGCACAAATAGTACAAGAGCACCCTACGGCGATACACTGGGTCGTATGAAACCTCATCCAGCAATTCTTGAAGTTGGATCTGTAGCTCCATCAACTCCGCTGGCGCCACTCGATAAGGTGCCTGTGATATGGGTCCATCGCCCGATAATAACTCAAAGGTGAAATCGATCTCCCGCACTGGAGGTATACCCGGTAACTCCTCCGAAAACACATCTGGAAACCCAGAAACAACCTCAATATCACCAATGACTGGCACAGCAGCCGTAATATCTACAACATGAGCTAAGTAAGCAACGCAACTCATTTTCCATCATCCGCTCGGCCTTCATCGCTGAAATCACGCATGGAAATGAAATATTCTTCTCATCGCGAACCAATATCTCGGGGAAAGTCTGGTCGACGAAACACAACCTCCTTCTCATGACACTCGAACATAGCCCAATGTGTCGCCAAGAAGTTCATACCCAAAATCGCATCAAAATCGACGATATCTAGCAATAACAGATCCGCGACTAACCCATATCCTCCAACAAAGATCCCGCAACCTCCGGATGGATGCAACACTCTCCAAAACCTCGGAAGTGGAGATGCAGGTACAATAGCCATGGATGTCAAGCGACGGTAACCTCAAAGAAACTTTGTCCTCATACAAGGTTGTGGCACGAACTCCGGCATGCCCAACAAGCCGCCCACGTCAATTACGACTTACTGAATGGCTCGTCTAGAAGGCTGCGTTGGTCAAACTCCAGAACCAGCATCATGACCTCCTCGTGAACTCTGAGCTACCGAACCACTAAAAACAGCTGATTGAGGATGTTCCCTCATAGCGTGATCCTCCTGGCCACCACAATAGCAACTAAAAGTGCTCCTCGGACACAAATCACAACAACGCCTGCTGTGTGGAAGGATCACCACCAATCACCCAAACTCATGCCACAGGAACACGTCCACTACTCTGTGATCTCCATCACCACCAAACGGATCTTCTGCCTTATTCAGATGACCCACAACATAATCGAAAAGGCCACAGCCTGATGAAGTCACTGATTCCGAGGTGCCTGAACTCAACCTCATAAAAATATCTCGACTAAGTTCACCTTCCTTAAACTGACATGTCAGAAACCGCGTATAACTTTCCTACCTAATGTCTTCGCCTCTGAGTGCAGCACATCAAAGTCATCACGGTTATCTCGAGGCATAACAGTCAAAATCCCTCTGATGCTCAGGCTCAAATTGATCTCGAACCTCGTGCATTGCTTCCTCTGAAGCCACATAACACGTGCAAACTGGAACAAACATGTGAACGATACATCCCTGCGTCAGGTGGGTAAACACTCCATATTCCGTTATTAAGTAGCCTGATTGAACCATTATCGTATAAACAATACCCTGAATGTAGGTCATGGAGTCGCAACAGGAACTCACACAATACTAACCCACCAAATACAATGATCTGACTTAGGCACACCATCAACTACCATAATTCTCTGCTCTGAGGCAACATTTAGACACCCATACATGCACAACCGGACAAACCATGACACACATATCTCTAAATCCAGAATGCTCATCCAAAACCCACAACTCATTAACAAGTTGCGTGTCGACTGATCCTCAATAGGATCCACAACCGTACCGACATGGAAAGCACGTCAATGAGGCATCCTAATGAATAAGACATTATTCACAACAAACTGGACGTAATCATGGAACTTCAAATATTTGAAAGCATACAACACCCGGAGTATTGATGAGTATCCGCCGGTCGGCCGGGTCATCGCTCTAGAAATGCTGTACATTCTCAAATATCCTTAGTAAACATAACTACAGAACCTAAAACCTAATGCTCTGATACCAAGCTGAAAGGACCCAACCCCGATTTAGTTTCCTAAACCAGAATCAAACCCCTTCTAAAAACACGAACCAACAAAAACTATCAAAATTTCGGTAGAGTAACGTTACTAATGCGGAATTGCCATTAACCTGCACCCGAAAAATACACTTCATCCTATGCCACAAAAATCAAACCGTGGGCACCAATCCCATCCGGATTTCTCAATATCATAACAGTAATGTAAAGTAATAAAAAAAACTATACTTTACAGAAATCCGGAGAAAATCGTATAAAAGTATAACATAAGAATGCTCAGAGTGACTTCTAGTATATATATACAAATAGTAGGCCAAACTAAGAACCTACCATAAAAGAAATTATCACTCGAATACTAAGCCTCCAACCGTGACGTGCGACACCAGAATCCGAACTGCAAACTGGTCACGGAAACCAAAAATCCCAGGAGAAAGGCAAATAAAAACGTTAGAGTGAGTGGACAAAAATAAACATATGCCTTCACCAATTTCATATACAATAAACAATGTAAAGTATAGCGAGTTCGGAAAATATATATGGAGGTGCCAGGCGAATCTCTCAAGCCCGACGGTCAGGCGAATATCTCAAGCTCGACGGTGATAGGCCAGGGGAATCTCTCAACCCCGGAGGCATAACAGGGGAGTCTCTCAACCCTGCCCAGAGGAATCTCTCAACTCTGGTCCAGAGGAATCGCTCAACTCGGGTCAGACTACCGGTGATCAGCCGAGTAGCCGAAGCATCGATGCAAGTATGCCATCACCATAAACATATAAAATAATACCTCCAAAAATAACAAATAATCTCAACATCGTATATAAATAAATACGAAAAACTCACGAACTCGCAACGACTGTGAAAATATAAAAGTGTCCAATCACAGGTGAGCGTAACGCGATACGCGTTAATCCCGTGATCCGGCGGAAAATCCCTCGCCAAACGAACGATCACGAATCCCTGGATAATTATAAAATACACTGCTCAAAATCATAACTCAAAACCTCAAATCATATCACGAGAAACAACCGTTCCCGGAAACATATAATTCAATATCGACGAAATCGTCAAAATCCGATAATCACACCACAAAATCTCGCTATAATTTCTGATGCTCAATTAAAAAAACAAACATCACCACTGCGATCGGTGCGCGATTCCGAGAGAAACGACATATAACTCGTCGAAAAACACGTCGCCGCTGCCATCGGCCGCCGGAAAATCATACCAGCCCAGAAAAATGCAATCTACACATGGATTTGAAGATCTCGACATTTCCAACAACTTTCCAATTCAAAGTTAAGGCCAATTTTGACCGAAAAAGGTCCAAAAATCACCTCAAAGGTGCAAACCCTCGCCGGAATTTTAACTTCTCCGATCTCCCTCCTCTGGCCACGGCAAGACTTGAAACCACTTCTAAAAGCTTCCTCTCTCCAAGGATAACAAAACCCCTCAAAGAGCCACCACCAACTCGGCCGGAACGCCGCCACCCGAAGCCCTCAAAATCTCGCCGGAATGCACCCAAAATTCTCAAACTTTGACAAGCCATAACTTCTTAATTTGGGAACCAAATTAAACGAATGACCTATCAAAAGAAAGAGGAGCTCAAGCCCAACAACGTTTATGAAGACACCACGGCCAAAAGAGGCCGGAATCAAGCTCAACGAAGGCAAACAAAATTCGGCCTAGAATGGGTCAGTTTTGACCCACGGGTCAAACTGGTCAACGGGCCAGATTTCCCAAAATGGAAAGTTTCCAAAATCGGCAAGTATTCTCCCGTATTTATACCGTACGCGTATCGAATCCCAAACGGATAAATACGACAATATCCCACGGCCGAAAATATTCTCAACTTATTCCTCGTAACTCGGAATAATCCTCCGGAAGTTCCCACGAGCTCGAAATTAAATTCTCTACAACTTTCGTGAAGAATCCTAAATCAAATTCTTGCCCGATAATTTATTCGTTAACGAAGCCGCCATATTAATCAATTATGTCAAAATCGCGACTAATCGCGAAACTCGCAAATCAAGTCGATAACCATTCAAATTTCGGTTCGGATCGATCGACGGTCCAAAACGGATCACAATCACGATTCGGATAAACTCGAATACAAACGGATAAACTCGATGATATTCTGAAAATTCAAATATTCATATTATATTCCTCAGTCGTCGAAATAATAATCCGGAACCGCCCACGAACTCGAAATCACACGTACACGAACCGGTCACATTTATTCTACATTAACATTTACATATCTTTACGTATATGCCTATATCATCAAGTGCACATTTCAATCAGATTCCCCACCACATTACTATTATTTTTACAAATGCACAAATAGCCCAACTATTTATTATCAACTTGCCTGATGAAAGTCACTAGAAATGGTTGTAAATTAAATTCTCATGTCTCCTCCCATGCATTTATAAACCACCCTTGAGTCAATATGATTTTGCACCACTTCAATCTTGCTCTTACGTACAGATTTGGAGTCCTCTTAAAGTTGCAGTGCAACTCCCCTAAAATCATACACCAAGCTATCTTTCTTCCAAGCACTTTAGTAGTTAATTCTTTCGCTTCAAGAGGGTCATTTGAGTTAATCAAACACCTCTATCACCTACTGAAATTTTTGAGTAAGTACATGAGTATATTCGTATACTTCTTTATCTTTAGGATTACATCAACGTGCATAACTAAGAATAAAAAGGAAATACTGAGTCTTAGTGTAAATTTAATATTTTTGTTTCTACTAAAGTTTTAATTAGTCAAATGTTTTTACACATCTAGATTTTACACAAAATTTTATTCAACTTTGGCTTTTGAATCACTGAAAAAGTAAAAGCAATAACAAAGTTATGGCTAAAATAAGTTTTACTAATCTTTTTCTTGATCATGCATGTTCGAAAACTTTTAAGGTGCTCTTAACTTGAAATATTTATATCTCACTCATTTCTTAATCAAATTCAGTGTTCTTTATATAAAAACGAAGCTTATGAGTTTCACTATCAATCTGGAAAGTTTGAAGAATATTGGTTAACTTTTAGTAACAAATTAATCCGTGTAAATGAGCTTAATACCAAGCGTAACCATTTCTGGACAGGTTTAGAACTTCTTCGATTTTGGATCCGACTTGAGGACTTCAAACTAGACCTTGTAACTATTTCCATTGGAGTTCTATTGAAAGACCATTCAAGATGGCATACTCACTTCTCCAATTCGGACATAAATTGGATTGATTATAAAACGGGCCAAATGGAGGATTTCGGGCGGACTACTACCGAATGATACTTTTGGTCCAAGGATTATAAATTTTATCTTCTGTATTTTTATTTTGAGTTCATTTACTTACTTGCATTATTTACTTCTTAAGTTTGATTTAAGACTAATAGATGATTTCGGATGGACTACCGCCGAATGAAAATTTTGGACCGATAATAACTAATATTCTTTCTTGCATTTTCAATTTAAGTTTATATATTCAATCACACTATTTACATTCAAGTATAATCTAGAAAAAATAGAGGATTTCGGGCAGATTACCGCCGAATGAAACTTTTGGACCAAAATTGTTAACTATCTAAATGCGTTTAAGTTTGAGCATCATTTCTTTATGAATTCTATTAATTACATATATATTTATTTCAAGTATATGATATAAATATATACTCTGATATATATACACATAGTTTTAACTAAAGACTTGTTTGTCGTTGTCATGGTTGAGGTGTGAAGTCGTCTGTATAGTACGAATTGACTCGTGCTTAGGTGAATTACTGGTAAATTATTTTGTTTATTGTGAGAGTCAGCCAAAGGCCCTCTAGTTCCTTACAGATAGTGCACTATCATACTTTTATAAATGAATTGTGTCAAACCGAAAGTATACATACTTTGACAGATAATCTTAGTATTTTGATTCAACATTGAACTTCTCCAATCCATTGATTTTGATATGGTATCTATCAAATTACAGATTGTTTCCGCCTGCTATACGTCGAGCAATTCGTTCATAGTTGTTTTTGGGTAATGGGTTTCGATATATCATCGCCTGGAGCAGTTCAGATTTGGAGAGGCAAGAATTTGATCGAAATCAAGTTGGATGACCGTGTGACAGCCAATCGGTCTCGGGCCAATTTCGTTCTCTGTACGTTTCAGAGAGAGAGAGATGGTGGTTGTGCAGCAAGTATATATGGGCAAAATAGGAAATTATGGTGAAAAAATGAAACAAAAAAATAAGTGGGGTGTGTATTAAGAATTCAGCTATGTATAAATAAAACTTCTCTTAATGAAAGTATCATCACTTCTCTAAAAAAAAAAAAACAAGCCAGTTTATATATCACTTGGATTGCTTCAAGTGATCACCGTGTGGAGCTAAAACTTTGATGGATTCGTGTTGGCTAATTAATAACATGTGAGATGCAGGGTTTATCATTCGAGAGATCGACATGTTCATCCTCTATTCCTTTGATTGCTTCTTCTAAACGATTAATTGGACCCAACCAATTCAAAGTTCTCATTACTACGAGCAGGGTTTATACTCTGATAAGCTATTATCCATTCATCGCTTAGCGCATTAAAACTTTGGTAATCGCTTAGCACATGAAAACTATGGTAAGCGATATTCATCAGCTTGTTGCTCAATTTCATGTATCTCATTCTTTCATGCATATATCGTTAGCTTGAAGGCAACTTTGTAGCAGACGCAATTGCTAAAGCTGGTCACTCTGGTTCTCTTCATCAGGCTTGGATCAACTCAATTTTCCAACGTGTAGTTGCGGCTCTCACTATCGATATTCAGGTCTTGTTCTGTTTTTCTTTACTCTTCTTGTGTCGTAAAAACTCGAAATCTCTCTCTCTCTCTCTCTCTCTCTCTCGAAATCTACATATACATAGACGCGTTTTAGAATTTCTTGTGGTCAAGCATGGGCTCCCCACTGAAAATGAAGCACAAGGAAAATGTAAGCACCACTGACTACTCTGGTCATTTAGTCCTAGTCGTCTATTCCAGTCAACTCCCCTCCCAACACGGCCAAACCTTGAAACTGAGCCTGAGGCTCTCCTCCTCCTACTGGCTACTACACCATTACAAGTTTACAACAACACAGCACAAATTTCATAGCACACAACACAAATTCTGTTTTATAGTTGGATCATATATATAAGGTTACAGAGAGAATTCGGCTCACAACTCAAATAAGGCCTGCTCAAATGACAAGGTATGGCTCTCTCTTGTATTATTATTTCTTTCTCTCCTCCATCTCCTTCTCCTTGTTGTTTCCCATGGTTCTGTCTCAACTGTCCTCGAACCAAATAGCCACCATGGTCAGTATCTCCAAAACTCTAAACACTAGCAGAATATGGAACATCAACACTCAACCAAACCCATGTTTATGGAAAGGAGTCACCTGCAGTCCAACCACCAATTCCTCCGTAACCCGAATTTCCCTATCTAAGCTTTCTCTATCTTCCTCGGATTTTCTCCCACTTGTCTGCCAATTGGAGACTCTGCAGATTCTTGATGTCTCAGAAAACCATCTGAGCACAATCCCATCTGAGTTTGTAACAGCTTGTGGAAGCATTGCCGGGCTGAAGCTACTCAACTTGAGTCTCAACAGTCTGGTTGGTTCTTTACCGGATTTTGTTGGCTTTGCCGGGTTGGAATCTTTGGACCTTTCTCATAACAAGCTGAGTGGGAGCATCGAATTGGATGGATTGGTTGGCCTCACAAGCTTGAATCTCAGCTTCAACCGTTTCGGTGGCACTATTCCTACTCGTCTTGGGAAATCCAAGCTCTTGGAGGAGCTCAAGCTTTCTGCCAACAACTTTCAGGGGACCATTCCACATGAAATTGCGGGCTATCGAAATTTGACTCTGATAGATTTGAGCGCGAATAGTATCTCCGGTTCAGTTCCAGATAGAATCGGAGAGCTCTCCAAGTTGGAGATTCTGCTTCTCTCAAACAATAGCTTAACTGGGGGGATCCCAGAAAGCCTTTCCAATATAACAACCCTCGTGCGATTTGCAGCAAATTCTAACAATTTCAGTGGTCCAGTTCCTGGTGGAATCACAAAACATGTCAGAAATTTGGACCTGAGTTTCAACAAGTTGAACGGGTCCATTCCGTCGGACCTTTTGTCTCCGATGAATGTGAATTTGCAGACTGTGGATTTGTCTAGTAATATGTTGCAGGGATCAATACCTACAGCTCTATCGCAGGGTCTGGTTCGGTTGAGGTTGGGAAGCAATTCACTTGTTGGGAAATTACCTTCTGCAACGCTTGAGAAGTTGGTATATTTGGAGATGGAAAACAATGAGCTCACTGGATCCATACCTTTTGAATTGGGTTCTTGCCGGAGTCTGGCGCTCTTGAATTTGGCTCACAATAGACTCAATGGGACTCTCCCGGTGCAGCTGGGAAACCTCACTCACCTTCAAGTTTTGAAACTTGAGTTCAATAATCTTGCTGGAGAAATCCCAAGTGAGATAACTCAAATACAGAGCTTGTTGGTTCTGAATATCAGCTGGAATACTCTAAGTGGTTCAATACCAGCTGCAGTTTCAAAGTTGCAGAATCTTATCAACATAAACCTGCAGGGCAACAATCTCAGTGGTTCCATCCCCAACACTATAGCCTCCTTGTCTTCTCTCTTGGAACTCCAACTTGGTCAAAATCACTTGAGTGGTGACATTCCCATGATGCCACAATCTCTGCAGATTGCTTTGAATCTCAGCAGCAATCTGTTTCAAGGACCGATTCCAAATCATCTCTCGAGTCTCAATGGATTGGAAATTTTGGATCTATCTAACAATAACTTTTCAGGTCAGATGCCCTCATTTTTAAGTACTGAACTGGTAGCATTGACACACTTGTTGCTAATAAACAATAGCCTCTCTGGAGTTGCTCCACATTTCAAGCCTTGGGTCATAGTCAACACGACTGGAAATAAGGATTTGATCGAGTCCACGGATCTGACGCCCACATTGGTAAAGAGAGAAAAATCAAAGGCCCTGCCAATTGTTCTTGCATTTGCAGCTGGTTTTGTTGTTGTTGTAGCAATCGCCTTCTTTGCTATAGCGCTATCACGACACAGTTACAGGGTTAATAGTGAACAAGTGGAACCTGGCCAAGGTGAAGTTCCCCTTCCTGAGCTCCTTCAAGGTAGTCTCTTAACTACCAACACTATTCATAAAGCAAACATCGACTTTGCTACAACCATGGAGGTAGTTTCAGACCCCTCAAAAATTCAGCTGAAGACTAGGTTTTCAACCTACTACAAAGCCACCATGCCTTCTGGAACAAGCTACCATGTCAAGAAGCTTAACTGGAATGACAAGATATTCCAATTGGGCAGCCACAACAGATTCGCAAACGATTTAGAGATGTATGGAAAACTGAGCAATTCCAATGTCATGACTCCATTGGCCTATGTTTTGACTGTTGACAGTGCTTATCTGCTGTATGAATATGCTCCCAAAGGCACCCTCTTCGATGTTCTTCACTTTAGCTCGGATAGTCCCATGGATTGGGCAAGTAGATACAGTTGTGCGGTTGGAGTAGCTCAGGGTCTTGCATTTCTTCATGGATGCAACTCAGGTCCAATACTCCTCCTAGACTTGTCAAGCAGAAGCATTTTGCTCAAGTCCCTCAAGGAGCCTCTTATTGGAGACGCCGAGCTTTGTAAGGTGATTGATCCCTCAAAGAGCACAGGAAGCCTATCTACTGTTGCTGGTTCTGTGGGATATATTCCTCCAGGTCAGGATCTCACTTCTGACAAATGTTCTTGCCATTAGTTTGCTAGAATTATGAGTATCACTGATGTATGTATATCTGTTGTGTTTTGTTGTGGCAGAGTATGCATACACTATGAGGGTAACAGTGGCCACAAATATCTATAGCTTTGGGGTCATTCTGCTTGAATTGTTAACAGGAAAGCCAGCAGTTACTGAAGGAATTGAGTTGGCTAAATGGGTACTAAGTAAGTCAGGGAAGCCAGATAGATGGAGTCACATTCTTGATTGTACGATCAGTAGAACTTCAAATGCCGTTAGAAGCCAGATGCTTGCAGTCCTGAAAGTTGCTCTTGGTTGTGTTAGTATATCGCCAGAAGCAAGGCCACGAATGAAGAGCGTTCTAAGGATGCTGCTAAATGCAAGATAAAGTAGCAAATGCTTGCATTATTTCGACTAGTGCCATGTACTATATATATAGCATGAGTGTGAGACAGTGATTTCTCGTTACCGCTATGTAAACATAATATTGCCACATGAGTGGCAATTTTAAGTGAAAGTATATGTAAGAACTTGGTCAATCTATGTACCAAGTACGAATAAACCTTGGCGAAGAAATTACCACTGCAGCAATAGATGTTCAAAATGGATTTCATTGGCAAGTTTTGCCGCCCAGATGACAAATACAAGTTTCATTTGGTACACCCATTACATGTTGCTAACTCTACGACTCGTTTCATGTTACAGCCAACTAAGAGGAAAAAATTAGGTTTGGTCGAAATTTCATGAAAGAACCTTTGGACAAACTACAACTAACAAATCCTCAAAATTATATGTCTATTCTTGATAAAATTGCACAAGCTTTCCCACAAAGATAAATGATGATAAATCAGAGATACATGGCGACTGGAAGACACAGAGAAAAATCTCGTATGGTGACAAAAGATGTTTGAGGCTAGAAGGTAAGATCTTTGGGGTCCTCAATAATTTGTGCCAAGGTTTGCAAGAATGAAGCAAGATCAGCACCATAAATTACACGATGATCAGCTGTAACATTTACCTGTAAATGAAGGCATGTTTCATGAATTAGCATTTCTATTTGCTTTAATGCAGTTTACCAAATAAAAAATCCAGCTCTTAATCTTTACCTGCATTTGGTTCTTCATACCAATTCGACCATCCTTTGAAGCGACAACAGTAGGCTGAGACGCTCCAACTGCCATTATTGCTCCCTAACCCAGAGACGAACAAGATCAATAAGCACCAAGATACCAGATGCGTCCTCCAACACAAAATGAAGCAGAAAAATGAAGCTCAAGGATAAAATAACTAGTAAACTTACAGTTCCAGGTGGCAGAATGGCATCAAACCGGTCAACCCCAAACATTCCAAGATTTGAAAGAGTGAAAGTACCTATAAAAAGAGCAGATAGTTGGTGAGAAAAAGACACAAAACCTAGTGGCATCTGTTGAGTAGACAGCAGTATCTACCCAATTAATTTAGTGGCACTTGATTGAGAACTGATAGCAGCCTACCAAACAAGAAAAAAATAAGCAACTTGATCAGAAATCAAAAGTCATGAAGGAGCCATACGAGTAAATCCAATTGAAAAATTGGCTACCCTCTAATGGCATAAATCCAGGAGTAAGAAATTCATATCTATAGTGGAGCGACTTATGACTACAGAGGTAAAAAAAGACTACAAAGTAACAGAAACTCTGAAATATGCAAACCTACAGACGTGCAATTAATCAGCAATATGAATTTTACCAGTGGAAATTAAACTTTTGAGTGTCACACAGATAAGATGCTGTCACTCAATCAAAAGATGATGTAAACAACAGAGTATACAACTGCATTGTCACGAGTGCCCACGTGTGCACTGTGCCTCAACTGTCGCTCCAGAATGGATGAAAAACAAGGGTATAAGACAAAAACTTACACTGCAAAGATCCTGCAATTACTGGTATATCTTGGAGTTCACAAGCATTGTGACCCCAAATAACAAGATTGAAATGTACTCATTTTCTAAATGTTAAGCACTTCCACAAGACCAACTATTTTCAAATGTGAAAATACAAGGTCTCCAACTGAAAATTTAATGATGCAAGTCACGGAAACATGACTCTTAGCATAGGCCACCTATTTGTTTCAACACACATTCTTGGGATAGACAAGCACAAGACTGCTTAGAGCATAGGCCACCTATTTGTCTCAACACACATTCTTGGGATAGACAAGCACAATATTGCTTAACGATTAACATTGGTTTACTCAGTAATCAGGTTTATTATTCCATTTCAAAAGAAAGAGATGGTACAAAACTTAATAATGATCGTTTGGGAAGACCACTAAACATTTCTAAGGAAATATCAAGCATAACCTGGCTCTAAAGATTTAAAGATAATACAGAGAAGCTGTTGACTAATCAAAAGTTATGAAATGAGCCTTAAATCCAATGTCAGTGCGCAGATTTTTCTCCCTATTCCAAGTGAACTCACTTATTGTTACATATCCCTTTCAATATTTTCAAACGAGTACATTAATAACAAGTAAACGTCTCCCCGAATAACAAGAAGAGATGGGAAGTATAATAAATTTGTAACCTCATGAGTTGTGTGTACTGAACTTGAGTCAAGAATCTATCAAGCATTTTAGACAAGTAATATACCTGTATTATATTCATGAGGTTGCAGCTGCTTGGCCCTGGCCTTTTCAACTAACTCCTTCCACTTTCGTGACAGTGAATATATGTCAACCTAGAACACAAATCAGAAGAGAGACACGATTATAAATAAAAATCCCTATTGCATCTAAACAGGAAAAACCATTGTAATGCAAAGTTTAACAAATCAGAAACCTTGTCGGCATCCTGAAGCACTGGAGTTATCAAGCCACCATCGATCGCAACAGCTACTGCTATGTTAATGCTAGAATTATATGTAAAACTGTTACCATCTCTACAACCAGAGTTGACAACAGGATGTTTCACCAGTGCAAGTGCCGTGGCCTTTGCAAGCAATGCCGTCATAGTAACTCCCTTGGACTTGATCTTTTTGTACAAAGCATCCAGAGCATTAGTGGTGATGGTGTATCCGACTCTGAAAGTGGGCACAGACAGACTCTCAATCATGTTCCTGCTCACAGCACCCTGCATTGTGGTGAAGGGCACCACCGTCCCCAGCTCAATTCCTGCAGGCGGCGGTGACGTGGTGGCCGGCTGAGCCTGGATGGCAGTGGCAGCGAAAGCCTCGACATCTTTGGCTACAATCCTCCCCATTGGACCAGTTCCCACCACTCCAGCCAAGTCCACCTTCAACTCTTTCGCAAGCTTCTTCGCATAGGGCGATGCCACAATTCTCTTCCCTCCCTCTGAAGCAGGATGGGTCGATGAGGAAGACACAACTGCAGCTGGTGCAGGTGCTTTAGGGACCTCACCGGGCTCAGGAATTGTCTGCACTGGAGCTGCTGCTGGTGGAGATGAGGATGAGGAAGATGCCTTGGCCTTGGCCTCAGCGATCTCTTCTTCGGTTTCGGCCAAGAGAGCAATAGCAGAGCCAACAGGGGCGACGCCGCCTTCCTCGACCATAATGGAGGCCAAGTAGCCGTCGTAGAAGGTTTCGACATCCATGTCGGCCTTGTCGGACTCGACCACCACAACGCTCTCGCCCTTGGAAAGCTTGTCGCCCTCAGATTTCACCCACGATACGATTTTGCCTTCCGTCATTGTAGAGCTCAGCGCCGGCATGAAAATCTCGCGGATCTTCGCCTCCACTTGAAACGACCTGCCTCGCCGCCCGGAAATAATGGCCGACGGCTTGGGATTCCGGCCGCCGAGGGTTCGAGCGCTGGGGATGAAGGAGGTGTTGAGAAGGTGAGCCATTGATTCAACTGATCCAAGTTCCCGAGTTCAAGTCCAAATGGGGCTTTGGCTTCACAACGTGACACACTCCACCCAACTCAAACTCAAACTCAGGGTGACTATGTCGTCGATGGTTTTTGTGCCAAGGTTTCGTTTGATTTATTGTTTGGCTGTTTTCTCGAATGCATCGGAAACAAGGCGGAGGTGTCTCATCTTTGCCTTGTTTCTATCGATTGTAGACTCGTTTTTTTCTCTTTTTATTTTTTTCTTTATACTCACTCACTTCACCACGACAACCATGGTAATACAAGAGGTTTTTTTGACAACAAAATGCAGCTCATATTGGACCCTACTAGTTTTAAACTATTTTTTGCATTCCCTTTTTTATCGTAATTGATTTTCAGTTAATATAATTATTTCTATTCCATATTTTTTTTATAAGAGCAAATGCAGCGAGTCAAGTCTTGCCCGCAAACCAACCCTTCAACCTGCCAATGCGCCTTTAAGTGCTGCTCGTTAAATTCCAAAAAGTCGTCGACTTCTCTCCTAGGGTTTCTAGGGTTTTCGACGAAGCATCCCATCTCCAATGGAAATATTGGCTAGGAACGTCTGGGGTCTAAACAATTCTGCTGCAGTGCAGGCTATGAGGCGTGTACTTCAGCAAAAACGCCCATCAATGATCTTCCTTAGTGAAACAAAGGTGAACAATATGGTCTATATGAACCAACTAGGATTCGAATTTTGGGGTGATGAACTGCGAAGCAGTGGCTAGCATAGGGCAGTCAGGAGGCCTGGCTTTGTTTTGGAACAATGCGGCAAAAGTGGACTATCGATCCAAATATTTGCATCATATAGATGTTGACATCCATGGCAACGTGGGCTATGGAACTAGATGACGACTCATCGGGTTCTATGGTCATCCTGGAACAGCAGATAGACAACAAACTTTTGATCTCATGTGTCAGTTGAGAGACGAAAGTTCTCTTCCCTATGTGATTATCGGGGATATAAACGAGCTATTGAGTAGCTCTAAATCGGAGGGAAGTGCATGGAGATCGGAGACACAGATGCAAAGGTTTTGGGATGCATTAGCTTACTTGGAGTTGATAGATTTAGGGTTTGTGACGACCCGGACCAGAATCAGCAGTATGATCAGCTTGATCGATGAGTTTGTGTGTAGTCGCAGAGTTGCGACAATTGATTTAATCGCCGAAGCTTTTTAACGACTTAATTATTGGCCGAGAATTGGAGCTGAGTCTCTTCTCGAGAGTCGTAGTACATGTGATTTTGAGTTCATGGGCGGTTCCGGATCGTTATTTGGACGACCGAGGAATTAGTTATGAATATTTGAAGTTTCGAAGGAAACGGATTTAAATGACAGGTTTGTTCGCGACTAAATTACCGGTCCAGAATTTGGTTTCGGCTTCTTCACGGAAGTTGTTCAGAATTTAATTTCGAGTTCGTGGGAACTTGATATACGCATTTTATGCTCGTTTCTTAACGCATTTCCCTTTACGTTTAGCTATGTTATTATCTTAGTTTTTATGTTTTCCTTGTTTAAATTGTTATTTTAAAGATCTTTACGGTGGAGATTAATAACGACGCAATTCGGAGGAATTTCGGCGATTTTGCGATTTTTGCGATTTTGGACCTCCGAAAATGGGCCGGCCCAAAAAGCAAATTGTGGGCCGAATTCTCAACTCTTGTTTCGGCCCATTATCAAGCCCAAACCATATTAATTCGGCTTGGATGGCTTTTGGTGAAGAGGAAAAGTCTTGTTTTGCAACTTTTGAAGAGGCAAAGTCAACAATATCAAGCTTTGTGACTCACCTTGGTGACTCTTGCTTGCATTAAATGAAAAGATGACTTGCCATGGTGACTTGCATGGTGACTAAGGGTGTGACTTGCCATATTGATCATTGCTTGCATTTAATGGAAGGAGGCAAGGTGGAAGAGAGAAGGCAACATCCCTTGCCTATATAAGAGAGGAGGCAGCCATAAAACAGATCATCACTCAATTTACTAGCCAAAGCTCTACACAAATACTCTTCCACCATAAACACTTCAAGGATTCTCAAGCAAAGCCGAAGCACATCTCCTCCATTCCAAGCCGAAGCAAGGTTCTAGGGTTCTCCTCCATCCAAGCCGAAGCAAAGCATCCTCCATCCTTCACAATACGCTAAGTCCCTTGTGAAGGAAAGCCATCTCCACCGTAGATCATCTAGCATTCAAGACAAAAAGTGTAACCATGATCTTCACTTTCATTTCTTTTGTTTTGTATTTGAACCTTTTGATGTATTGGAATACTTTTATGTATCAAATGAAGAACAAGTTTAGATTTGTGTTTTATGCTCTTAAACCGATTTGTAATATGCATGTGTTTATGATTTCTAGCCTTTTATGCATGTTTGATACAATCTTAAAGCTTCGAATGCATGTGTTAGAAAATACGCTAAGTCCCTCTCTTTCGCATGTTTCGATGATCGTATGTTGTTTAGGATGTTTATACGCTAAGTTGCATTCCTACTCAATTATTAAGCATGTGTATTTAGTTAGAAGTTATGAATTTCGTAACTTACAAAAAGGTTTGATGCATGAAAAGGGTAGGTTAATAAGATGAGATGATCACATGTAATTAGTAGTGTAACTTCTTATTTTTAGCAAGCATAATTAGACTTTAAGTTTCTTGATTGTTGAAACTTGTCTATGAGTAAAACATGTTAGATGCCTAAGAGTTTTAGTTGTGTTTGCATGTTATGTACTTTAATTTCGTAGATTAAACAACCAACTTCCAATCCCCCCAAACATTTACATTTCCGCTTATTAACGAAACCATGCATGCGCCCTTAATTCCCCGGATAAAGAACGATCCCTACTCGCCAATATTACAAATGACAAAAGAAGGGTTTAAATTGCAATGCGCGTAATCTGTGTTTTTAAGTTAACGTGAATGCATGTATTGCGCGTATCAATTTTTGGCGCCGTTGCCGGGGAGTTAGAATGTTTTTGTATGATTTCGTTGTACATTTGTGATTAAAAGCATGTCTAAATTTTCGAAGTACATACTTGTTCATTCTTGTTTATACTTAAAGAAATTTACATACATGTTTACAATGCATACTTTTACTTAGACGAATTTATTTATACTTAGTTTTTACACTTGCATAATTTATTTTCATGTTAAAGGATAGTTTTTGATTTAATTTGAGTACTAGCACTTAGTTATTAAATAAATCTCTATGGAATAGGTGGTGCCTCTTTTGTTTGTCTATCTCCTTAACCCTTCGTGATGTGTGGATTTCATCACCACACGCCATAACCTAAGTGAAGTTATGGACACGAGGTTGTGGGCGGAGTTTACAAACACTTGAGATTGTATACTATCTTGTGAATTCGAGTAATAATTGGTTATGATGTCTAGAAGGGTTATGAATGGTGACGGGTTTTGAACTAAGAAAACAGAACACCAATGGAGTACATACTCTTACGAGTAAGCCTCGGGGTGTTTCTAAGAACAACAATGGAGTATATACTCTCACGAGTTAGCCTCAGGTTGTTCCCAGAAATTAGTTCTCACCTCTCGCGTTACATCTATCCCAACTGGTCATTTCCAACAATTACGAGAATTAACGATAGTTAGTATACATTTTCGCGCGGGCCGCACGGACAAGAGATTTATTCAATAACTAAGTCGTGTATTCCTTTTAAATCGTAGGCGCAATCAAAACGTAGACGTACTTAAATTGATTTACATTGAGTACGAGTATTGGTTATAAAGTTTCGTTCTATGGAATAGGTGGTGCCTCTTTTTCTGGTTTATCTCCTTAACCCTTCATGATGTGTGGATTTCATCACCACACGTCATAACCTAAGTGAAGTTATGGGCACGAGGTTGTGGGCGGAGTTTACTAAGAACTTGAGATTATATACTATCTCACAAATTTGGCTGATTGTTGGATATGGTGAATGGGTTTATGATTGGTGCCGGGTTTCGGATCTAAGCAATAGAACACCATTGGAGTATATACCGTAACTGGTTAGCCTCGGGGTGTCTCTAGGAACAACATTGGAGTATATACTCTTACGAGTAAGCCTCGGGTTGTTCTAAATATTAGTCCTTACCTCTCGCGTTATCTCTATTCCTACTAACCATTTCTAAACGTAACTAAGCTGAATTGTAGTCGGTATATATTTTCGCGCAGGCCGCACGTCCAAGAAATTTACCGAATGATCATTTCGCGTACTCTCTGTAAATCATAAGTGCATACGAATACGGATAATTACGAACTTGATAAATACGACATAATCCTTTAATTAGATGGTATATCGGATTATGCATGCTTAGACCTCCTGGAATCAGACTTCATCTTCGGATGAACGAGACCCATTGCACAGTCGAGAGCCTCTGCACCACGTACCATCGGGGCCAAAGGAAATAAATAAAACTTAGTCAAATTTTTGTGTTTATATGTGCATTAAAAACTGTAAAGGACTAACAACCGTTACTTAGCTTGCATAAAATCTCTAAGGTTTTATGATACTCGGATTTCACTACCGAGTACCCTAACCTAAGTGAAGTTAGGGGCATAAGACCGAAGAAGAGGTCATTCTTTGCATTCATTTTTTTTTAGCACGTAACTCGTGTGTTTTCTGCAGGTTCTAACGTTTTCTCTTATGCATGCACTCCATCTTTCACGTAGGATTGTTGTTTAATGCATTTTATTGAAAAAAAATGTGTGATGCATAAATTCGATGTGAATTATTGTTTGCTTGTATTTGAACTTTGTTTATATATGTTCTAACTAAATTCTTGGGTTTAGCATTATATAGTGTTAATTTGCAGAAAACATGTGTCTTAGTTTATTACATTCTTTTGCATAGCCCATAAAATTGTTTAAATCATTTGCATTACTTAGTAAATTACATTTAGTGTCTTAAGTATTATAACTTTTGTGTGTTATTAGTAGTTTTTAAGTATTTGTGAGTATTTATAGTATGCTTTGATAGTTTTACTATTTGTTATTGCTTTGTTTTCTAAATATGTCTTACAATTTTGGTTAGTATTCCTATATTCATCTCAAATTCTTTGTTGATACTAACACTTGGTCTTTGGTGGATGCTCAGGCTAATGAATGTCCGATCAGAATCCTGGACCATCTAGAACAAAGTTTGAGGAGATCGCAGAGAGAATAGCGAGACTTAGAGCTCAAACTGACATCCTGGATCATCCCATCATCGAGGAAGTTTCCGAGTCTTCACATTCATCAACCGACCACAATTCAGAAGTAGAAGCACAGCAAGTCAACATGGCCAATGCAGGACAATCTCTTCGTCAGCGCACCTGCTCAACAGAATGGAGCAGCGGGCCTTCGAGCATTGCTTTTCCACAACCGGAGGAAAACATGAAGGATATCGAGCTAAAGAGTGGCTTCCTCCACCGACTACCCATTTTTCATGGACTTTCCAATGAAGATCCGAACAAGCATCTTAAACAATTCCAATTTGTTTGTAACAGCATGAAGCCATCCGATGCTGATACGGAGCTCTTCAAGCTGAAGGCATTTCCATTCACCCTAGTCGACAGGGCCGAGTCTTGGCTTATGGAACTACCGCCGAACCATATCACTTCATGGAAGCAACTTGCGGACATGTTCCTAGCGAAGTACTTCCCGGCCTCAAAAATCACCATCTTGAGAAAGCAAATCACTGGCATCACACAGAAACAAGACGAGACCTTCGGCCAATATTACGACCGATTCAAGGTTTTGTGTGCCACTTGCCCATCGCATGGATTTTCCGAGACCAATCTCATGAATTACTTTTACGATGGTCTCAAGCCGATTGATAGGGAATTGCTGGATGCAGCAGCCACCGGTGCATTCATGGACTTAACCGAAACCGAAGCTAGAGCTCTTCTAGAGAATCGGGCGAATAATGATGCACAATATGGAATGTCCAACAGACGAGCAGTCGGTGAAGCGAGTTCTACAACCGACGCGGACGAAAAGTACGACAAACTAGCTCATATGCTAGAGAAGGTTTTAGAACTCGAGACGACAAGAGCGAAGGCAACTCAACGGCCTGTTTGTGGCATATGTCAAACACAAGGTCACCACAACGACCAGTGCCCTCAAGTGCCGGAACAAGCAAGCGAGCCGGAGCACGCTAACGCCATCGGCGGATATCAGGGAGGACAACGGTATAACAATTATAACAACTATGTCAACCGTGATCATCCGGGTTTTAGATGGAGCAGCAACGAGGGAACTTTGAACCCTCCAGCACCTCAACAAAACTACCAACGCCCTCCATTTCAACCAAGGCCACCGATGCAGCAGGGTTCGTCTTCGCAATCCTTCACCAACCCGGATTACGACAAGATGTTGTCGCAACTTTCGGCCTCCACTCAAGTTCTCCTCGACGGACAATCGAAAACAAAGGAGACACTTGACTCACATGGCCGCGACATCACCGAAGTGAAGAAGCAGCTTGGCCAGCTTGTTGATTTCATGGGCCAAATCAAGGAAACCGGTCGGCTTCCACCTCAAACCACTCCAAATCAAAGAAGCGTGAATGCTATAGTCACAAGGAGTGGGAAGATACTTGAGGAACCAAAGACCAAGCGATCTCATCTTGATGAAGTCACCATTGAGGACATCACCAACGAAGAAGAAGATGAGATCGATCCGGCTACTCAAGAGGCCGAAAAACAGAAGGTGACGCCTAATGTCACCAAGGCACAATCACCTCCACAACCTACCCCAATCAAAGGTAAGAACCATATTCCTTCAAATACGGTTATTACTAATTCTCCGTTTGCTGTTGCACCTTTCCCTAGCAGATTGTCAAAATCAAAGAAGAAGGATGCCCAATATGAAGATATCCTGGACATCTTCCGAAAGGTGCAAGTGAATTTGCCCTTGATCGAGTGCATAAAACAAGTGCCAATATACGCGAAATTTCTCAAAGAATTATGCACACAGAGGAGGCAAACTCGAGAGAAGGAGGTTGTGAAGGTGAACGCAACTGTTTCGGCGGTTTTGCAGCGTCGGCTACCCCCAAAACTGAAGGACCCAGGGAGCTTTGCAGTTCCTTGCGTAATCGGTGACACCCACTTCCAAGACGTGATGCTTGATCTCGGAGCTTCCATCAACGTCATGCCTTACTATCTATTCGAATCGATGGAGCTTGGAGATCTCAAGCAAGATGGTGTTGTCATCCAATTAGGCGATCGCACCCACAAGTATCCGAGGGGATACGTAGAAGACGTTCTCGTGCAAGTCAACAACTTGATATTCCCAGCCGATTTCTATATAGTTGACATGGAAGAGAGTCCACTGAACACCACGCCGCTGCTGCTTGGGCGACCTTTCATGCGGACTGCGAGAACGAAGATTGATGTGTTTCAAGGCACTTTCTCCATGGAGATTGATGGAGAAAGAATCGAGTTCAACATCCTGGACGGGATGAAGTTTCCAATGTCGAGCGTAGCTGCCATTTCGACATACGATCCTGTGGATACCTTAGCACAAGGCTACCTCGACACCATCAATGAGGATGAACTCGACATGGCCATTCAACTTGGGCATGACGGCCTTCTCGAGGCCTTACTAGAGCTTGAACCTCGTATTCAAGACATGGCCATGGCCCTAAATGCGGCACCACGAAAAGTAAGCTTTTCTCCTCCTTTACCAATTACTTTTGGTACTAATAAAATGGTACCTTCCATCGTAGAAGCTCCAGTTTTAGAACTCAAGCTACTACCGGACCATCTGAAGTATGCGTACTTGGGCGAGAATGACACTTTACCCGTCATTATTTCGTCCGCGCTAGAAGAGGAGCAGGAGGAGAAGCTCGTGAGTGTGCTCAAGAGGTACAAACCCGCAATAGGCTGGACACTCGCGGACATCAAGGGAATAAATCCAGCAACCTGTGTGCATAGGATTTTCCTTGAAGAAGGCACCAAACCTACGCGGGAAACGCAACGTCGGCTCCACCCTCCGATGATGGAGGTGGTAAAAAAGGAGGTAATTAAACTCATGGACTGTGGAGTTATTTACCCTATTTCTGATAGCCGTTGGGTTTCCCCAGTGCAGGTTGTACCTAAGAAATCGGGAATCACCGTCGTCGAGAATCTGGAAAATGAACTTGTGCCACAACGGACGATCACTGGACACCGAGTGTGCATTGATTACCGGAGGCTCAACGCCGCAACCCGCAAGGATCATTTTCCCTTACCATTCATCGACCAAATGCTGGAAAGATTAGCCGGCCATGCATTTTATTGTTTTCTCGACGGATACTCCGGCTACAACCAAATTAGCATTGCGGAGGAGGATCAAGAAAAGACAACGTTCACGTGCCCTTTCGGAACGTTTGCCTATCGCCGCATGCCATTTGGACTGTGCAATGCACCAGGTACATTTCAACATTGCATGCTCTCAATTTTCTCCGAGTACATTGAAAAAAATTATTGAAGTATTCATGGACGACTTTAGTGTATTTGGGAGTGATTTTGATGCATGTTTAAACAATTTAGAAACTATTTTAAAAAGATGCGTTGAAACGAACTTGGTGCTTAATTGGGAGAAGTGCCATTTCATGGTTACGCAAGGGATAGTGTTAGGTCATATTATTTCCGAAAAAGGGTTAGAAGTTGATAAATCTAAAGTAGATCTTGTGCGTCACTTACCCTCTCCAACTTCGGTTAGAGAGATTCGTTCATTTCTTGGACACGCAGGATTTTATCGTAGGTTTATCAAGGACTTTTCCCACATCTCGCGCCCGTTGTGTAAACTGCTGCAAAAGGAGACCCCGTTCGTCTTTGATGAAGAATGCAACGCTGCCTTCAACAAGTTGAAGGAGCTTCTCACGAGCGCTCCTATTTTGTGCAGCCCTGATTGGTCTCTGCCATTTGAACTCTTGTGCGACGCCTCGGATTATGCCGTAGGAGCCGTCTTGGGTCAGTGGAAGGACAAGAAGCCTTGCGTAATCTATTACGCCTCTCGGACGCTTGATGAAGCGCAAAGAAATTATACTACCACCGAGAAGGAGTTTCTTGCCGTGGTTTTTGCTTTAGATAAATTTCGATCTTATTTACTTCAAACTAAAGTAACTGTGTTTACCGATCATGCAGCTTTGAAGTATCTAATGCTCAAGAAGGACGCAAAACCACGACTTATCAGATGGATACTTCTACTCCAAGAATTCAACATCGAAATCAAGGACAAGAATGGAGTAGAAAACGTCGTCGCTGACCACCTATCACGTTTGATAGGTGACCATGAGCCTGTCGAGATTGAAGAAACTTTTCCGGATGAAAAACTCTTCGGAATTGGGGTAACTATTTCGGAAACTCCATGGTATGCAGATATCGTCAATTACTTAGTTACCGGTGAGTTTCCGTCTACCATGCATAAATTTCAACGTGACAAACTTAAGTATAATGTTAGAACCTTTATCTGGGATGAGCCTTATTTATGGAAACAATGCTCCGATTTAGTAATTAGGAGATGTATCCCGGATAGTGAGTTTAAGCCCATTCTAGACTTTTGTCACAATGAAGCATGTGGGGGACACTTTGGTTCTAGGAGGACAGCCCTTAAGATTTTAGATTGCGGTTTCTTTTGGCCTAATTTATTTCGCGATGCTCATGCATATTGTGCTGCATGTGATAAGTGCCAGAGATTCGGTAATTTAGGCCCTAGAGATCAAATGCCACAACACTACATATTTAATGTCGAAATTTTTGATGTGTGGGGTATTGATTTTATGGGACCATTTCCTCCTTCCAATGGTTTTACTTACATCTTACTCGCAGTAGATTATGTTTCTAAATGGGTGGAGGCAAAGGCCACCCGTACTAATGATTCGCGAGTTGTTGCAGATTTCCTACGAACTAACATTTTCAGTAGATTTGGAATGCCACGCGTTCTAATCAGCGATGGAGGAAGTCACTTTTGCAACCGCACGGTGGAAGCACTAATGAGGAAGTATGGCGTAAAACACAAGGTTTCCACACCATACCACCCTCAAACTAATGGAATGGCTGAAGTTTCCAACCGTGAGATCAAGAAGATTTTGGAGCGAACCGTCCGCCCAAACCGGAAAGATTGGAGTCAATGCTTAGACGATGCATTGTGGGCTTATAGGACTGCCTACAAGACCCCCATTGGTATGTCACCTTTCCGATTAATTTATGGGAAGGCGTGCCATCTTCCGGTTGAATTGGAGCACAAGGCATGGTGGGCCGTGAAGAAATTCAACATCGATCGAGATGCCGCAGGCTTGCATCGGAAGCTACAACTATGTGAACTAGAAGAAATCAGAAATGATGCTTTCGACAATGCGTGGATTTACAAAGAGAAGACGAAAAAGATCCACGATCAGATGATTCGCGGGAAGAGTTTTGAACCTGGGCAGAAAGTATTGCTTTTCAATTCAAGACTTAAGCTCTTTCCGGGAAAGCTTCGCTCTCGATGGATGGGGCCATTCGTAGTTTCTCAAGTTCTACCTCATGGAGCAGTTCTCATTCGATCTATCGACAAAGGTAGTGAGTTCAAAGTAAATGGCCATCGCTTGAAGCCCTATTTTGAGGCATTTGCGGAGCACACCGTGGAGGAGATGCAACTCCAAGAACCGGCCATTTCAAAAACAAAATGATGCATCACGTCCAAAGCTAACGACGTAAAACAAGCGCTTGTTGGGAGGCAACCCAATAGGGAGACAACAGATTTGTTTTCTTCTCCCCTTTTAATTAATTTAATGGCATTTTGCGTATTAAAATTAAAATTTTCGTAGATCCTATACTCCATTTTTAATTCTATACTTCTACTTTAGTACATTGAGGGCAATGTAGAGTTTAAGTGTGGGGGAAGGGTTTACAATTTAATTGTGTCTAAATTAGTGTTTTTCAGAGTCTTTAGGACGCCCTTAACTAGTCGATGATGAAATTTGACCAATACGAACACATATGGCGTATGAATCACATGCATCGAATTCTTGTGCTAATTGAGATATTCTATATGTTTTTAACATGTAGTAGATATATGAATTGCAAGCATGGTACAGAAATCGCATGCTTGAATAAGTTTTTAATCATATGAACCCTATGTGAGCTTTCGAGCTATCTGTTCTTTATTCGAGTGAATATGCATCCATTTCGTAGCTACTAGCTTATATATGCCTCATTCGATTGCTTGCCATAGATTTTAATGAACTAGAGAATACTAGAACTTACTCATGTCAATTTGCAAAGCTTTTAAGTTGATACATACTTTGATTTCGGAAATGATTAAAGGCATTTAGGATTTTCCACCACATTGCCATATATCCATGTATCCCATTTGTACGCACAAGTTGCGACACCCCTAGATAAACCAATTGAGCCCACGTTAAGCTTTTCTTTCATCACCATATATACCTAAACACTTAACCTAGTATAGAATATCCTTACCCTTGTTCCGGAAACTTGGTGAGAATTTTTCGAAACTAGCACATAAGATTATGGTTTGGTAGGAAAGATTGAAAGACTTAATGTGAGTAAGGGGAAAGACTTGTCCAAATAGCTAAAAAAGTATGTGATTGCCAAAAAGAAAAGAAAAAAATTATATTTGAGAGAATGAAAAGAAAAAAAAATTATTATCTCTCATGGCAATATGTTTTGTTCTAAGAATAACCATTTGGATTAACGTCCCCCTTATTTACGGATTTGGAGTTTACGATAAATTGAAGGCCTAAAAATAGAACAAAATATGGCCTTTGTCCTGTCCGAAAAGCTAAAAGGGTAGTTTAGATTGAAGTATACATGGTAACATTCTAGTGGAGGTGGAGGATGAATTTGGTACTAGACTAAGTCGTTGGAACGATTTTATCACCACATATCTAAATTTCGAATGCCTTAGCCTTAACCCCATTACAACCTCACTAAAAGTCCTTTATGATCCTTAAAATGAGTAGCTTTCAATTAGTAGAGTAAGTTGCATGAGTAAGCTTATGGTTTTGGTTCATTTGTGCAAGTAATTAACTTCATTCATGTGGTTTTCGTTTAAATTCATATAAACTTTAAGTGAACCCTTTTCATGAGTGAAAAATATGATGAGTGCATCCTTGTGAGTTGATTAAACCTTTATTCAAAGCATGCACAGCTATAACATAACCATTGTTTTCTCTATGTCTTACTTGTTTATTACATAATTATATTGCAATTATCTCTTGAATTCGTTGAGCATACAAGTTGAAATTCATGTGAGCCATCGCCATATACTTATGAAAATTCTGAGACAAATTTTAGCTAAGGGCTTAGTTATGTTCTTTGTTTTAAATTCGTAGAAGAGTCGTAGTTTAACTTAGTGTTTGCTAAGGGACTAGCAAAGTCTAAGTGTGGGGGAATTTGATATACGCATTTTATGCTCGTTTCTTAACGCATTTCCCTTTACGTTTAGCTATGTTATTATCTTAGTTTTTATGTTTTCCTTGTTTAAATTGTTATTTTAAAGATCTTTACGGTGGAGATTAATAACGACGCAATTCGGAGGAATTTCGGCGATTTTGCGATTTTTGCGATTTTGGACCTCCGAAAATGGGCCGGCCCAAAAAGCAAATTGTGGGCCGAATTCTCAACTCTTGTTTCGGCCCATTATCAAGCCCAAACCATATTAATTCGGCTTGGATGGCTTTTGGTGAAGAGGAAAAGTCTTGTTTTGCAACTTTTGAAGAGGCAAAGTCAACAATATCAAGCTTTGTGACTCACCTTGGTGACTCTTGCTTGCATTAAATGAAAAGATGACTTGCCATGGTGACTTGCATGGTGACTAAGGGTGTGACTTGCCATATTGATCATTGCTTGCATTTAATGGAAGGAGGCAAGGTGGAAGAGAGAAGGCAACATCCCTTGCCTATATAAGAGAGGAGGCAGCCATAAAACAGATCATCACTCAATTTACTAGCCAAAGCTCTACACAAATACTCTTCCACCATAAACACTTGAAGGTTCTCTTACAAGCCGAAGCACATCTCCTCCATTCCAAGCCGAAGCAAGGTTCTAGGGTTCTCCTCCATCCAAGCCGAAGCAAAGCATCCTCCATCCTTCACAATACGCTAAGTCCCTTGTGAAGGAAAGCCATCTCCACCGTAGATCATCTAGCATTCAAGACAAAAAGTGTAACCATGATCTTCACTTTCATTTCTTTTGTTTTGTATTTGAACCTTTTGATGTATTGGAATACTTTTATGTATCAAATGAAGAACAAGTTTAGATTTGTGTTTTATGCTCTTAAACCGATTTGTAATATGCATGTGTTTATGATTTCTAGCCTTTTATGCATGTTTGATACAATCTTAAAGCTTCGAATGCATGTGTTAGAAAATACGCTAAGTCCCTCTCTTTCGCATGTTTCGATGATCGTATGTTGTTTAGGATGTTTATACGCTAAGTTGCATTCCTACTCAATTATTAAGCATGTGTATTTAGTTAGAAGTTATGAATTTCGTAACTTACAAAAAGGTTTGATGCATGAAAAGGGTAGGTTAATAAGATGAGATGATCACATGTAATTAGTAGTGTAACTTCTTATTTTTAGCAAGCATAATTAGACTTTAAGTTTCTTGATTGTTGAAACTTGTCTATGAGTAAAACATGTTAGATGCCTAAGAGTTTTAGTTGTGTTTGCATGTTATGTACTTTAATTTCGTAGATTAAACAACCAACTTCCAATCCCCCCAAACATTTACATTTCCGCTTATTAACGAAACCATGCATGCGCCCTTAATTCCCCGGATAAAGAACGATCCCTACTCGCCAATATTACAAATGACAAAAGAAGGGTTTAAATTGCAATGCGCGTAATCTGTGTTTTTAAGTTAACGTGAATGCATGTATTGCGCGTATCAGAACTTCCGGAGCATTATTCTGAGTTATGAAGATTAAGTTGTGATTATTTCCGATTGTTGGTTATTTTGTCGATTTAATATGTGTTGGTGTGAACCGTTGACTTTTTATCCGATTGGCCGATTTGAGCTGAATTTTTGGTTGGGCTTTGTAGCTCTCATCACTAGCAAGCTACCTTGTAAGTTTGGAATTCTAATTTTGATTGTGGAAGGAGAATTTTGGATTTGAAATTTGTGTGTTCATTCGGTTTATCACGAAATTGACATGGTTAGAGTGAGAATTGGCCTTTGTTGCAGTTGACAAAGTTGCTCAGTGGGTGATTTTGAGTGGAATAGGGGCTGCTCCGCCGTGAAATTCTACGGTCAGCGGTGGCGCCGCCGTGGATGGCGGTCAACGGCGGTCAACGGTCAATGGGTTGACTTTTTGACTTTCGACAAGTTGCATGTCATTTGACTCGAAATCGCGCCCCGATCGCAGTGGGGATGTTCGTTTTTCGAATTGAGCGTCCGAAAGTAAAGCGAGGTATTGAGGTGTTATATACGGATTTTCGACAATTCGTCGACTTTGAGTTACGTGTTTCCGAGAACGGTGGTTTCTCGTGAATTGTTTTATATCGTCAAATTATGGTTATGAGAATTGGATTTTGTGAATATTCAGGGGTTCGTGATCGTTCTTTTGGCGAGGGACATTCCGCCGGATCATGGGTTAACGCGATACGCGTTACGCTAGTCTGTGAGTGGACAATTTCTTTTCACAGAATTATTGCGAGTATTTTATGTGATTTACGAATTTGAGCATGTGTATGAGATTTCGGATTACATGAGCATGTGTTTTACGATTATACGATTATATTTATACGGATATACGTATACGAATATGCATACACTATATGTTGTTTCATGCATTTGCATTGAACTGTTTATGATTTGGTTTTCACATAGTACAGTCTTGGTTACGTTGTTGTATCGATACACTTGCCTCTCGGTTGATCCCCGATGGTAGGCCATCCAGGAGGGGCGTCGTTATCCCTACCTGACCGGTGATGGGCGTTTCCCCGGAACCGAGGCCATTTCTGGCTTAGAATCACGGGGACTAAGGACCTCGTGATTCGGACTGTACTAGCACGGTGTGTGTCCATGAGTGACCCCGTGAGATTTATACTTGCATGCTCAGTACGCTGGAGGATTATGGTTTTACCTCGTGTACTTATTGTTTTTATTTACCTGGACTCGCATATGTTATTTTAAACATATATATTAACTGGTGAAAGACATTTATTTTCGTCCACTCACTCTAACGTGTTTATTGTCTTTCCCCGGGGCTTTTCGGTTTCCGTGCCCAGTTTGCAGTTCAGGCTCTGGTGTCGCACGTCGTGGTCGGAGGCATAGTGCTCGAGCAATCTTGTTTCATCCAGTAGGTTTATTGTTCTGCCTACTGTGGTATGCGTGTATGATTATGTATTAGAAGTCGCTCTGAGCTTCCTATTGTATAAGTTATACGATTTTACTCCGGATTTTCCGTAAAGTACATATATATTTACTACTTTACGTTATTGTTGATATATTGAGAAATCCGAATGGGATTGGTGCCCACGGTTTGCTTTTTGTGGCATAGGATGAAGTGTATTTTCCGCGAGCAGGTAATGGTAATTCCACGCTAGTAACGAAACTCTGCCCAAATTTCGAAAAGTTTTTGTTGGTTCGTGCTTTCGAAGGGGTTTGATTCCGATTTAGGAAGCTAAATTGGGGTTGGGTCCTTTCAGCTTGGTATCAGAGCATTAGGTTATAGGTTCTGTAGACTTCTGTAGTCGTGTTTACTAAGGATATTTGAGAATGTACAGCATGTCTGGAATGGTGACCCGACCGGCCGGCGGATAATCATCAATATTCCGGGTGTTGTATGCTTTCAAATATTTGAAGTTCCATGATTACGTTCCACTTGTTGTGAACGATATTGTATTCATTGGGATGCCTCCTGACGTGCTTTCCGTGTCGTTTCGGTTGTGGATCCTATTGAGAATCAATCGACACGCGATTGGCCAGAGAACAGTGGATTCGGATAAGTATTCAGAGTTTGGAGAATTTTGTGGCACAGTTTGCCTGGGGATGTGTATATGAGCATCTATATGTTGCCTCAGAGCTGAGATTTGTAGCAGTGATGTGTGCCTGAGTCAGATTATTGTGTTTTGTGGGCTGTTATTGTGTGAGTTCCTGTTGCGACTCCATGGCCTACATTCAGGGTGTTGTATCTACGGTAATGGTTTTATCAGGCTACCCAGCATTCGAATGTGGAGTGTTTACCCACCTGAGGCAGAGATGCATTGTTCACATGTTTGTCCTTATTTGCACGAGTTATGTGGCTTCAGAGGAAGCAGGGTACGATGTTCGAGATGAGTTTGAACCTGAGTATCAGAGAGAGTTTGATTGATGTGCCTCGAGATATCCGTGAGGAGCTTAGTATGCTGCACTCAGTGGCGAGGCTATTGTGAGGGAAAGATGTGTGCGGTTTTCGAGGTGATGGTTTGAGGAAAGTGGATTTAGTCGAGATTTTGATGAGGTTGAGTTCCGACACTCGGGATCAGTGATTTCATCAGACTGTGGTCTTTTCGATTATGTTGAGGATTCTCTGCTGATCCGATTGTCGATGACGGAGATCAGTGTAGCGGACTTGCTCCTGTGGCATGAGTTCGGGTGATCGTTGGTTATCCTTTCTTGCAGCAGGTGTCGCAGTGACTTGTGTTCGAGGAGCACTTTCAGTTGCCATTGTGGTGACCAGGAGGGTCACGTTACGAGGGAGCGCCCTTAGCCAGCTGTTGTAGCGGTTCGGTAGCTTAAAGTTACGAGGAGATCCTCATGTTGTTCCTGCAGTCTGATCAATGTATCCTTTTGACGAGTTGATCAGCTATGTCGCATTTGATGTGGGCGGTTAGTTGGACATGTTGGAGTTCGTGCCATGACCTTGTTTGATGACAGACTTTTCTCCGAGGTTACTATTGCTTGATATTAATGGCTACTGTACCTGCATCTCCACTTCCGAGGTTTTAGATAGTGTTGCATCCATCCGGAGGTTGCGAGATCCTTGTTGGAGGATATGGCTTAGCTGCGGATCTGTTACAGTTTGATATCGTGGTTTTGGTGTGTTTGTGAGTATGGACTTACTGATGACGCATTTGGTTGTGTTTGAGTGCCTCGAGAAGGAGGTTGTGTTTCGTCGACCAGATTTCCCCGAGATGCTGTTTCGCGGTGTTGGTCGTGCGGGTGATGGAGACGGATTGTGTTGTTTGCTTAGCTTATGATGTGGATACTACGGTTATTGTGCCCGATGTTGGTGACATTGAGGTGCTTCCTGAGGTTCCAGGTGTGTTTCGGAGGAGTTACCAGGTGTTCCTCCAGTTCGGGAGACCGACTACACCATTGAGCTTGTACCGGACGCTGGACTCATTTTACCGACGTTTTGTCGTTCGGAGCCAGCGGAGCTGATGGAGCTACAGGTTCGACTCCAGGAGTTGCTGGAGGAGGTTTCAGGAGATTTCATGCGACCCCGCGTATTTGCGTGGTGTGCACTTGCATTGCTTGTACGGATGATGGATGATTCGACATGGTGGTGCATTGACTACCGGAAGCCTGATTTACTTCAGAGGCGAGTGAGTATCCTCCGCTTCGGATTGATGAGTGGTTTGATCAGCTCGCGTGAGCTTCAGTATTTTCGAAGATTGATTCCGGATCCGGATACCATCAGTTGTGGTTCGGTGAATAAGATGTGGCTATGTTGGCTTTCGGATCTCGATACGGGCATCAGGAGTTCTTGGTCACACTGTGTGGTTGACTAATGCCCTCGTAGATCGTGTGGACTCGATTGACTAGGTGTTTAGACGATTTCTGAACGAGGATGCGGTTCTGTCCGTTGGCATTGTCCTGATGTATTCCAGGAGTGTGGGCCAGCACCTGAAGCAGTTGCAAGCGGTTTCGCGGACTTCGCGAGACGATTAGCCGTTGTAAGTTCAGCCAGTGTGAGTTTTGGTTGATTAGTGTGAAGATTTTGAGCTGTGTGATGTTAGCCGAGGGAGTTGACGTGGATCCTGGTCAGATAGAAGCCGTGTTGATTTGGGGTTGACCTACCAGGGTACCAGAGATCCAGAGTTTCTCTTGGGTTTGGCAGGCTATTATCGACGGCTTGTGCAGGATTTTCCCAGATTACCATTTCACTTTCTGGATTGACGAAGAAGGCGTCAAGTTCGAATGGTTCGATGCACGCGAGGAGAGTTACTTACTCCTGAAGGATGGTTGACCGTTGCTTCGATTTTGACCTTACCTGATGATCGTGATGAGTTCGTGGGTTGTGGCGATGCATCGAGGTTTGGATTTGGTTATGTGTGATGTAGTTTTACAGAGCGCTGGCTCATGGTTCAGGCAGTGGAAACCTTATGTAGCTACGTATACAGTGTATGTTATTGGGTGTAGCTGTCTGTGGATTAGCATCGAAGAGTTGGAGATACTACTGCTATGGTGCGCAGCGCAGTGTAGGACGTACACTGATCACTTGAGTTTCATCCACTTGCATTCTCAGCCAGATTTGGGCTTGAGGCAGTGTAGATGGAGGGAGTCGACTATCGACTATGGCTGCACCTTTGAGCTTGTTCGGGAAATACTAGAGATTGTATTTGGACCATCCGTTTGGGATGATGTTGTTGTTGATGCATTCAGTCGAGAGTTAGGAGCTTCAGTATTGCATGTGTGTATGTGTGGCTCGAGTTTCCGTGTTAGCCGAGTGTGGGCTACGAGAGCTGAGTTCGAGTGTGATGGTGTTGGGGCTCGTGGTTTTGCGCGTGTTGGTGCTAGTGGTGCGGTAATGTGTCCGACCCTTCGAGTTTACTACTCGAGAAGCAACATGAAGAGTAATGTAGCAGCTTGAGTGTGCAGATGCCACATTCGTCGACTGGTGATGGCTAGGAGGCAGAGACTTGCCGAGATGTGTTTGGCATTTGAGATTTCCGGTTAGACGTGGCGGTTGCTGCGGTGATTGTGTGTGTTTGTACGCAGTTTGGTTTGTGATACCAGTTGTCAAGCCATTGTGGACCAATTGACGGACTTGGTACATTTCCTTGTACTTTTGGGAAAGGATTTTAGTGGCAGACTAGCATAGCTGTGTTTGACGAAGATTGGCCATTTACGTGGTGTACCTGTGTCCCAGTTTGCTGGTCGAGGTAATCAGCTACAACTGAGAGTTGGCGAGCTTTGTAGCGAGCATTGGGGACCAGATTACGAGTTAGTACCGGTTCTTACCCTCAGATTGGCGAGCGATCTTCGAGGATTATCCAGGCCTTTGAGGGCATATTGTGGACCTCGGTATTGCAGTTCCGGAGGATTCGGGACTAGCAGTTTCAGTTGTTCGAGTTTGCATGCAGTACCAGTTGGTTGACTGCTATGATTTTGATGTTGCATGATGTCATTTTGAGGAACGATGTTATACTCCACTGTATTGGAGTGAGTTTGGTTTGAGTTGAGTTGATGTTTGATTCTGATTTTTGTTGAATGTGCTACCACAGACTGTCAGATTAGCGGAATGGGGTTGATTATTGCCCGAGTTCGATGTTTGAGCTATACTGATATGAGTGTATGAGTTGTGTTGATGAAAGCAGACTGAGTGGTGACCTACCATGTGGTTTTAATTTGTATGTGGCCATAGGCGAGTTTGTGTTATGCCGTATGGTTCGGCATCGCCTATAGTGTTGGCTTTTATGTGTGTTGTGTTCCGTGAGACGGAACTGTGTTTCAGGTTGGTTTTGCATTGTGTACCCTGTCTGTTCCTTATGCAGGAACACTTGGCGATTGTATAGAGCCAGTTCAGATTTGTGGTTTGCGGGTACAGCGATTTCAGCACGAAGCTATCTCCTATTGTGGAGTCGATTACCAGAGTTGTTCAGTTGAGGTTGCCGCTGGTGAGTTGGGCAGTATGCAGGGGCAGTGCTTCTACTTGTAGTCGGCAGACTTGGAAATTTTGAGGTCGAAATTTTTCTAAGGGGGGGTTGGATTTGTGACGACCCGGACCAGAATCAGCAGTATGATCAGCTTGATCGATGAGTTTGTGTGTAGTCGCAGAGTTGCGACAATTGATTTAATCGCCGAAGCTTCTTAACGACTTAATTATTGGCCGAGAATTGGAGCTGAGTCTCTTCTCGAGAGTCGTAGTACATGTGATTTTGAGTTCGTGGGCGGTTCCGGATCGTTATTTGGACGACCGAGGAATTAGTTATGAATATTTTAAGTTTCGAAGGAAACAGATTTAAATGACGGGTTTGTTCGCGACTAAATTACCGGTCCAGAATTTGGTTTCGACTTCTTCACGGAAGTTGTTCAGAATTTAATTTCGAGTTCGTGGGAACTTTCGGAGCATTATTCTGAGTTATGAAGATTAAGTTGTGATTATTTCCGATTGTTGGTTATTTTGTCGATTTAATATGTGTTGGTGTGAACCGTTGACTTTTTATCCGATTGGCCGATTTGAGCTGAATTTTTGGTTGGGCTTTGTAGCTCTCATCACTAGCAAGCTACCTTGTAAGTTTGGAATTCTAATTTTGATTGTGGAAGGAGAATTTTGGATTTGAAATTTGTGTGTTCATTCGGTTTATCACGAAATTGACATGGTTAGAGTGAGAATTGGCCTTTGTTACAGTTGACAAAGTTGCTCAGTGGGTGATTTTGAGTGGAATAGGGGTTGCTCCGCCGTAAAATTCTACGGTCAGCGGTGGCGCCGCCGTGGGTGGCGGTCAACGGCGGTCAACAGTCAACGGGTTGACTTTTTGACTTTCGACAAGTTGCATGTCATTTGACTCGAAATCGCGCCCCGATCGCAGTGGGGATGTTCGTTTTTCGAATTGAGCGTCCGAAAGTAAAGCGAGGTATTGAGGTGTTATATACGGATTTTCGACGATTCGTCGACTTTGAGTTACGTGTTTCCGAGAACGGTGGTTTCTCGTGAATTGTTTTATATCGTCAAATTATGGTTATGAGAATTGGATTTTGTGAATATTCAGGGGTTGGTGATCGTTTTTTTGGGGAGGGACATTCCGCCGGATCATGGGTTAACGCGATACGCGTTACGCTAGTCTGTGAGTGGACAATTTCTTTTCACGGAATTATTGCGAGTCTTTTATGTGATTTATGAATTTGAGCATGCGTATGAGATTTCGGATTACATGAGCATGTGTTTTACAATTATACGATTATATTTATACGGATATACGTATACGAATATGCATACACTATATGTTGTTTCATGCATTTGCATCGAACTGTTTATGATTTGGTTTTCACAGAGTACAGTCTTGGTTACGTTGTTGTATCGATACACTTGCCTCTCGGTTGATCCCCGATGGTAGGCCATCCAGGAGGGGCGTCGTTATCCCTACCTGACCGGTGATGGGCGTTTCCCCGGAACCGAGGCCATTTCTGGCTTAGAATCACGGGGACTAAGGACCTCGTGATTCAGACTGTACTAGCACGGTGTGTGTCCATGAGTGACCCCGTGAGATTTATACTTGCATGCTCAGTACGCTGGAGGATTATGGTTTTACCTCGTGTACTTATTGTTTTTATTTACCTGGACTCGCATATGTTATTTTAAACATATATATTAACTGGTGAAAGACATTTATTTTCGTCCACTCACTCTAACGTGTTTATTGTCTTTCCCCTGGGCTTTTCGGTTTCCGTGCCCAGTTTGCAGTTCAGGCTCTGGTGTCGCACGTCGTGGTCGGAGGCATAGTGCTCGAGCAATCTTGTTTCATCCAGTAGGTTTATTGTTCTGCCTACTGTGGTATGTGTGTATGATTATGTATTAGAAGTCGCTCTGAGCTTCCTATTGTATAAGTGATCTACGCATTTTATGCTTGATTCTTAACGTCTTTCTCTTTACATTTAGCTTTGTTTTGACCTTAGTACTATCATTTCTTACTTACTTTGTTGTTTTTAGGTTTTGAATAAAGGAGTACAGTAAAAGAGGTGAAATGGAGCTTAAAAACGCAGCAAATGGAGGTTTCCTAATTCGCTTAGGAAAAGTGGTGTTTCCTACTTTGACTAGGATTCCTACTCGGGTTAGGAATGCAAATGGTTCGACAACTCGGAAAGTTTCGCGGAGCTGAAAAATGAAGTTTCCTAAATCAACTAGGAATGACGTGGCGAAATGTCCGAGACGCGCAAAATGGTTGAGAAATGGTATTCGTAAAAGTTACTAAAATGGTACGCACAAATGGTTTCCCAAATGAAGAACGAATGCATTTCTCCTATGTGGACCAGGAAAGATCAAGTCGGCATACATTTATGGAAAGAAGACATGGCTGAACTTATGAGATCCCACTTGCCCTATTTGAAGGTCAAATATCTTGAATATATTGAAGGAATTCGGCAAGGAGGATATTCCTTGGAGATCAAGAAAGAAATATTTAGAGTGGAATAAGGTAAGAAAATCTCAGAACAGACCTGTAACTTCAAGAGACCACCGAAGTCCCAATTCCACTCCAAATATGGTGTTCCTTATATGGATTTTATAGCTCTCTGAATATGCTTTCCAACGAGTCCAAAATCATAATTTTCTGAGCTCTAAAACTCCCGGAAAAGACGTTTCAATACAGGCTGTTTCCAGCTGGCATTTCTACCCGGGTAGACTAGGAATCCCTAGTTTGGAGAGGAAAGTTGGACTTTTTCACCTATAAATAAGAGGGCTCGGTTTCATTCTCATTCATCACTCATCATACAAGCCAAGTCTATGCCTTAAACACTTCCTCTCCACAAATACTCGAAATCTCTTCAAGGAACGCCATCCTCCACACCATATACATTCGGCCTCCACCTAGAAGCAACCTTAGGCAGTCCGAGGGTTCATCTAGCCATCCATAGAAGGATCGTGTGCAAGCTTTGCGACTGCAATCACGACACAAAGGGTGTATTTCGATCCCTCTACTTACTCCTTGTAATGAATTTCAGTTTTGTAGAGTGTAAAGACATGTTTTTGTAATATAATTCTAATTCTATTTTATGTCATCTATTTCGAGTCTAAGTCTTTTCTGTGTGCTAATCTAAATGCGAGCAATCTTGGTTTAGGTTAAATAATGTGTCTTCTTCACTTAATGCTTTAATCTAAATGCGAGCAATCTTGGTTTAGGTTAATGATGTGTCTAAATGCGAGCAATCTTGGTTTAGTCACTTAATTATGAAAGATGCATGCGAACCACGTAGTAAAGGCCTAGATAAAACTTAGGTTGCATATAATATGATTAGGTTATAAAGAAATGAGGTAAGTGTGACGAGTTGATCATGTATATATGTAATTAAACTTTATTTTCGGTTTTAGTAAGCATGTTTAGGATTCTATGTTCTTGTTTGTTTTGCTTGTCTATGAGTTTAAGCATGTTAGAACTTAGAAGCCAACGATGTGTTTGCTATGCCATGTTCTTGTCTTCATTTTCGTAGATATTAAACAACCTTTTCAAACCCCCCTTTCAAACCATAGCGTAAATATGCGTGCACCCTCAATCCCCGGTTAAGAACGATCCCTATTTATCAATGCTACATCTACACAAAAGGGTTTTAATTGCTTACGCGTTTTTGTTAATTGTTAAGTGTTAATTTAATGGTTGCAAATGCGTGTATCAATTTTGGCGCCGTTGCCGGGGATTGTAAAGAATTGTGTGTTTATGCTTGTAAATATGTGAATCTGTGTAAATAAGTGTGTATATATATATATGTAAAGTGTCAAAAAAATTTATACATGTTCATAATAAGTTCCATTCTAACCTTTTGTTTTGCAACCATGTAAATAGGTACATATTAAAGGAAGTCTTCGATTTGCATTTAGTACGCAAGTTTGGGCGATTAAGTCTCACTCATTGGAATAGATGGCGCCTCTTTTTCTTGTTTATCTCCTTAACCCCTCGTGATGTGTGGATTTCATCACCGCACACCATAACCTAAGTGAAGTTATGGACATGAGGTTGAGGGCGGAGTCTACAAAGAACTTGAGGGAATGTCTTTCTCGAAATTTTGGCTGAATGTCGGACATGGTGTCTAGAACGGGTTATGACTGGTGACAGGTTCTGGATCTAAGAAAGACTTGCATCAATGGAGTATATACTAATGATCCGGTGAGTGGATGAAAACTTGTCTTTTAGTAAGAAATCTTTGGTAACTTGGTGTCTAGAAGGTGATGGTTTCTATGACGAGTTCTGGATCCGAGATCTCAAATCGGTCCTGCCTCTCGTGGTCTCTCTTGCCAACTGGCCAAGCTTATTAAAGTTTCCCAAAGAAGACAAGGACTAAATCTACTTTCCATGATCGGTAAGCCTCAGGATGCATCGTCGAAATTAGTCCTGCCTCTCGCGTTATCTCTATCCCCAACTGGCCATGTTTTTCGATTGAACCAAGGCCGATTGATTGAGAATGTACATTTTATCGCGCGGGTCGCACGTCCAATGAAAGACCTAAAGGCCAAATGAACGTATTCTCTTTAAATTGAAGGCGACAATCAATGAACAAAATACTTGTGCATATTACTTGTAAATTTCGTGTGCATTAAAACTTGTAAAGAATTAACCACGTTGCATTAGCTTGCATAACCTGCCGGCGGCTTTGTGATGCTCGGATTTCACCACCGGGTACCCTAACCTAAGTGAAGTTAGGGACATGGGGCCAAACGTATGGTCACGTTGCATCATGTATTTAGCACGTAACTTTGTGTGTTTTCTGCAGGTTTCTAACGTTTTCTCTTATGCATTCATACCATTTTTCACGTAGGATCCCTTATGTGTGCATTTAAAATCCTTCTAAGTACATCCATCATGATTAATGTTATACTTGCATGAATTTCGTGTGCATATGTGTGTGTCTTAACTTGTTTATAAGTCTTGCATTGTATATATGTCTAACTTTGCAGAAAACGTGTGTACATGTGTTTATAGTTCATTTCATGCATTTCGTATATTCTAGACATTGCATATATATATATATCTATATAACTAGGCATTACATCCATTTCCTACAATCTATATCCCATATATATAACATGTGCTTTGTTTTTATGTGTTTATGTTTTATGATTTCGTGTGTTTTTGTGTTTTTGTGTGATTTCGTGTGTTTTTCATGTTTTTTTTTCTTGTATGTTACAATTTTGGTTAGTATCTTGCGTTCCTTGTGTATTCTTTTGATGCTAACACTTGATCTTGGTGGATGATCAGATCCTATGAATGTCTCGTTCCCACTCGACTCCTATAGTTGATCTCCAAGCACTTTCAAACCGTTTGGCAAATCTAAAGTCTCAAGTAGTCCCGAGTGAACAAGTTCTCGACCAACCTATCATTGAGGAAGGTTTCGACTCTCCACGTTCATCCCATCACTCCACCGAGCACTCACAAGAAGAAAAGTAAGACATGGCACACAACAACCCACCAAATCCTCCCATCAACGAGAGGCGATCTCTTCGCCAACGTACTTGCTCCACCGAGTGGAGTAGCGGTCCTTCGTGCATTCGATTTCCAGATCCTCAAGAGGACAAGAAGGACATTGAGTTGAAGAGTGGCTTCCTACACCGTTTACCAATCTTCCATGGGCTATCCAACGAAGATCCAAACATGCATCTCAAGCAATTTCAGTTCATTTGCATGAGTATGAAGCCCTCGGATGCCGATGAAGAACTCTTCAAGCTCAAGGTATTTCCGTTTACATTGATTGATCGAGCTCAATCTTGGCTTTTGGAACTTCCGCCCAACCACATCACAACTTGGAAGCAACTTGCGACCTGTTCTTGGCTAAGAACTTTCCGGCCTCAAAGATCACTGTTTTAAGGAAGAAGATCACGGGAATTACACAAGCATCGGATGAGTCCTTTGGCCAGTATTATGATCGTTTCAAAGTACTATGTGCCACCTGCCCTTCCCATGGTTTCTCCGAGACAAACCTCATGAACTACTTCTATGATGGTTTAAAGCCGATTGATAGAGAGCTTCTTGATGCCGCTGCAACCGGAGCATTCATGGATTTAGATATGATGGAAGCTCGAACTTTGTTGGAAAACCGAGCCAATAATGATGCTCAATATGGGATGGCTCAACGAAAACAAGTGAATGAAGCTAGCTCAACGCAAGTGAAGGACGAGAAGTTTGATAAACTAGCATCTATGCTAGAACAAGTGCTTGAGCTCGAGACAAAGAGAGCCAAGGCAGCTCAAGGACCAACGTGTGGATTATGTCAACTACAAAGGCACTACAATGATCAATGCCCTAATTTGGTGGAACAAAATGGAGATCCGGAGCAAGTTAATGCAATTGGAGGATATCAAGGGGGCCAACGTTACAACAACTATAACAACAACAATTTTGGCAACCGAGATCATCCGGGTTTCAAGTGGAGTAGCAATGAGGGATGTTTAAATCCTCCGGCACCTCAACAAGGCTACCAACGTGCTCCCTTCCAACCAAGGAAGCCAATGCATCAAGCTTCCATGCAACAAGCTCCTCCGGTCCGACAATTTACAAATCCGGACTATGACAAAATGTTCACACAATTGTCCGCTTCAACACAAGTTCTTTTGGAGGGACAAGCAAAGCAAAAGGAGACCTTGGATAGCCATGGCCGAGACATACAAGAGATGAAGAAACAAATGGGCCAAATCATGGACTTCATAGGCCAATTCCGAGATTCCGGCCATCTTTCACCTCAATCACAACCACCAAATCGGAATGTGAGTGCAATTATTACGAGGAGTGGAAGAACTTTGGCACCTCCTTTACCAAAGACAAGCTCGGCACCTCCTCACACCATTTTTGAGGAAGAAGACTTAGAAGAAGATCCGGCCACTAAAGAAGCCGAGAAGAATGTGGCTCCTCACGCCACCAAGGCACAACCCTCATCATCGCAACCTGCCCCAAACAAAGGTATTAACTCTATCCCTTCAAGTTTGGTTAATACTAATGCTTCGTTTGCTAGTGCACCATTCCCCCATAGGTTGACGAAATCTAAGAAAGATGATCAATACGAAGACATCTTGGACATCTTTCGGAAGGTGCAAGTAAATCTGCCCTTGATCGAGTGCATAAAGCAAGTGCCTATCTATGCGAAATTTCTCAAAGAGTTATGCACCCAGAGGAGGCAAACGAGAGCGAAGGAGGTTGTGAAGGTGAATGCAACCGTTTCAGCGGTTTTACAGCGTCGGTTACTGAAAGGACCCAACCCCGATTTAGCTCCCTAAACCGGAATCGAACCCCTTTGAAAATACGAACCAACAAAAACTTTTCAAAATTTCGGCAGAGTTTCGTTACTAGCGTGGAATTACCATAACCTGCACGCGGAAATTAACACTTCGTCCTATGCCACAAAAATCAAACCGTGGGCACCAATCCCATCCGGATTTCTCAACATCAATATAATCAACAACAGTAAATAAACTGTACTATGTATATATGTATATCCGTGAAAATCCGCACAACATGTATCAGAATGTATCAGAGCGACCTCTAGAGTAAAACATATACAATATGTACATCAGTAGGCGAAACAAGAACCTACTGGAAAACACAGGTGACTCTGATCACTAGCCTCCAAACCGCGACGTGAAACACCAAACCTGAACTGCAAACTGGGCACGGAAACCGAAAAGCCCAGGGGAAAGACAATAAACACGTTAGAGTGAGTGGACGAAAATAAATGTCTTTCACCAGTTGATATATATACGTTATAAAAACATATGCGAGTCCAAGCAAATATAACAACATAGTACACGAGGTAAAACTCACACTCCTCCAGTGTACTGAGTATGCAAGTAAAAATCCCACGGGGTCACTCATGGACACACACCGTGCTAGTACAGTCCGAATCACGGGATCCCAGACCCACACGTGATTCTAGCCAGAAATGGGCTCGGATCCGGGGATACGCCCCTCACCGGTCTGGTTGGGGAAACGCCCCTCCAGGCGGCCCTCCATCGGGGATCAGCCGACGAGGCAAGGTGTATCGATACAACAACGTAACCACGACTGTACTCTGTGTAAACCAAATCATAAACAGTTCTATGCAATGCATGAATCAACATATAAGTGTATTTATACTCGTATACGTATAAGTATATCGTATAATCGTAAACACATGCTCATACAAATCTGAAATATCATACTCATGCTCGAGTTCATAAATCATATAAAAGACTCGCAAGATTTCCGTGAAAAGAAATTGTCCACTCACTGGTGAGCAAAATGCGCACTCGCGCTAATCTCGTGGTCCGGCGGAAGATCCCTCGCCTGAAGCACGATCACGATCTAAATCTCGATCTCGATCTCCTGAATACATATACACATAACTGATCAATATCGTAATCCACAACACTGTACTGATGCACGGAAACCAACTGTTCCCGGAAATACGAAATGCAGTGCAAAATGAATTACGGAAATCCCGAAATCCCCACTCGAAATCTCGACTGAAAATCGGCTAACCAAATCAACCCGAAAACCTCCGTACGATAATCAGGGCGTGATTACGAGAAAAATGACATTAAAAACGTCGAAATCTGAAAATTGACTTTCTGACCACCGTTGACCGCCGTTGACCGCCGCCGCCGGCGGCGGCGCGCCGTCAACGGAGGAATTTCACGGCCATCTCCTCCAGTTCTCATGGTCTTGACAAGGCGAGCAACATTCTCTTCTACCCCAAAGTCCAATTCCAAGCGTAACCTCTCCAAAAACATGCAAAACCGAACAAAAATCCTTGCCGGAAAACCCAATCGGGTTTCAAGCAAACCTCCACCAAACACCAAACCAAATACATAGGAAGCTTCCTTGGGGCAAGGCGAGGTGAAGCCCTCACCCCTCGGCCTCCAACTCCCACCGGAAAGTCCCCCACCATTAAGGCCGATTTCCGGCGAGGTTAACCAATTCGGGTTCCCCGAAAAACTCAACAATTCTCATCAACACCTATACCAAACAACTCGAAATTGAACAAGGAATCTAGCCATACCTTCCTCGAAGCCCAAAGTGGCCGGAATCAGGTCGCCGGAAAACACCTTCCCGTTTGGGAAACTTCCTTAATCGGTCAAAACTGGTCAACTTTCCAAAACGGGAAAGTCAAAGCAATTCCGTGTTTTTGCGACTATTTCTCGACTTTTCGATATTTATACACGTCCCTCGGGTCAATCAACGGTCCAAAATGAAAATACGGAATGATTCGGATAAGCTCGAAACGATCGGATAAACTCGACGAAACCCGAAACTTCAAATAATCATAAAATATTCCTCGGTTATCGGAAAAATCTTCCGGAACCACCCACGAACTCGAAATCACATACTCTACAACTTCCGTAAAGACACTCAACTCAAATTCTCGACTGAAAACATAGTCGCGAACCGAAGCGGTAAACTACACAATATCGTAAAACTGTGACTATAACCAAATCTCGATAATCGTACCAAACACACATCTGATTCTGGTTCGGGTCGTCACAGTTACCCCCCAAATTGAAGGATCCGGGGAGCTTTTCTGTTCCTTGTGTGATTGGTGACAACAAATTCGAAGATGTTATGCTAGATCTTGGTGCATCCATTAACGTAATGCCTTATTACTTATATGCATCCATGGATTTAGGCGAGCTCAAACAAGACAACGTCATCATTCAACTAGCCGACCGTTCACATAAGTATCCTAGGGGATACGTTGAAGATGTTCTTGTGCAAGTCAACAACCTAATCTTTCCAGCTGATTTCTACATTGTTGACATGGAAGAGAGTTCTTTGAACACCACGCCATTGCTTCTTGGACGACCTTTCATGAGGACTGCAAGAACGAAGATTGATGTTTTTGAGGGAACGTTTTCCATGGAGATTGACGGAGAAAAGATTGAATTCAACATACTAGATGCCATGAAGGTTCCCACGGCAAGTGTCAATGCATTATTTTCGATGGATATGGTAGAAGAGGCAGCTCAACAACACTTAGACACCATTGGAGATGATGTGCTCGACATTTCCATACAAGAAGGAGCGGGGCTGACTCGACTCGGGGATGAAGCCCTTTTTGATGCACTTATCGAGATTTTGGAGCCTAGAATTCTCGAGATGGCTATGGCACTCAATGAGGCTCCACGGATTGCAAATAGGCTACCTCCAATTCCGTTGGCCTATGGAGAAAACAAGCTTGTTCCATCCGTGATCAAGGCACCGGAGTTAGAACTCAAAGTGTTACCGGCTCATTTGAAGTATGCTTACTTGGGAGAGAATGACACTTTACCGGTTATCATTTCATCATCATTGGAGGAAGAACAAGAGGGCAAGCTCATCAACGTGCTCAAACGTCACAAAACAGCAATTGGATGGACCCTTGCCGACATCAAAGGCATCAATCCGGCCACTTGCGTGCATCGAATTCTACTCGAAGATGGGGCTAAACCTTCGAGAGAAGCTCAAAGAAGACTCCATCCACCAATGATGGAAGTTGTGAAGAAGGAAGTTATCATTTGAAGTATGCTTACTTGGATTGTGGCGTCATATATCCAATTCCAGACAGCCGATGGGTCTCACCCGTGCAAGTTGTTCCTAAAAAGTCTGGAATCACCGTGGTGAAGAATGCGGAAAACGAATTGGTGCCACAAAGAACCGTAACCGGCCATAGAGTTTGTATCGACTATCGGAAGCTCAATGCCACCACTCGCAAGGACCACTTCCCCTTGCCATTCATTGATCAAATGCTCGAGAGGTTGGCGGGACATGAATATTATTGCTTCCTCGATGGGTATTCCGGTTACAACCAAATCAGCATCGCCGAGGAAGATCAAGAGAAGACAACGTTCACTTGCCCCTTTGGAACGTTTGCATACCGACGGATGCCATTTGGACTTTGCAATGCACCAGGTACCTTTCAACGTTGCATGCTTTCAACGTACCATGATTACATAGAGAAGATAATAGAAGTTTTCATGGATGATTTCAGTGTCTTTGGGAAAAATTTCGATGCATGTTTAGCTAACTTAGAACTGATTTTACAAAGATGCGTTGAAACGAACCTAGTGCTTAATTGGGAGAAATGCCATTTTATGGTTACTCAAGGGATAGTTTTAGGTCACATAGTTTCGAAAAGGGGAATAGAAGTTGATAAAGCAAAAGTACATCTTGTGCGGTATTTACCCTCTCCGACTTCGGTTAGAGAGATACATTCTTTTCTTGGCCATGCAGGTTTTTACAGGAGATTTATCAAGGACTTTTCCCAAATTTCTCGTCCCTTGTGCAAGATTTTACAAAAGGACACTCCCTTTGTGTTTGATGAGGAATGCCGAGCTGCATTTGACAAGTTGAAGGAGCTTCTCACAAGTGCTCCTATCCTTTGTGCACCGGATTGGTCCCTACCGTTTGAATTGATGTGCGACGCATCCGACTACGCCGTCGGAGCTGTTTTAGGGCAAAGGAAGGACAAGAAGCCCTACGCCATTTACTATGCTTCTTGAACATTGGACGATGCTCAAAGCAACTATACAACAACCGAGAAGGAGATGCTCGCTGTGGTGTTTGCACTTTACAAGTTTCGATCATACTTGTTGCAAAGCAAGGTGATTGTCTATACGGACCACGCTGCATTGAAGTACTTGATGGCGAAAAAGGATGCCAAACCACGACTCATTCGTTGGATACTTCTACTCCAAGAATTCGACATAGAGGTGAAGGATAAGAATGGGAGTAGAAAACGTGGTGGCAGACCACTTATCTCGAATTGTACATGACAAGGAGACGGTGGCAATTGAGGAAACTTTTCCGGATGAACAACTCTTCGGACTCCAGGTAAGTACCTCGGAAACTCCTTGGTATGCAGATATTGTGAATTATTTAGTTACCGATAAGTTTCCACCTCACATGCATAGTGTCCAACGCCATAAACTTAGACTAAATGCTAAACATTTCATTTGGGATGAGCCTTACTTATGGAAACAATGTTCTGACTTAGTAATTAGAAGGTGTGTCCCCGATTGCGAATTTGAGTCTATTCTTAAGTTTTGTCATAACGATGCATGTGGAGGTCATTTTGGTTCTAGGAAAACAGCCTTGAAAGTATTAGATTGTGGATTCTTTTGGCCTAGTATTTTTCGTGACTCTCATGAATTTTGTGCCAAGTGTGACAGGTGCCAAAGATCCGATAATATAGGTCCTCGAGATGAAATGCCACAGAACTACATCCTTAATGTCGAAATTTTTGATGTTTGGGGCATAGATTTTATGGGACCATTTCCCATGTCTAACGGTTTTACTTACATCTTACTCGTTGTTGATTATGTGTCGAAATGGGTGGAAGCAAAAACCACCCGTACTAATGATTCGCGAGTTGTTGCAGATTTCCTTAAAGCCCAGATTTTCACACGACATGGAATGCCTCGCATTCTAATAAGCGATGGCGGAAGTCACTTTTGCAACAAGACAGTAGACGCATTGATGAAGAAGTACGGCATCACCCACAAGGTCTCTACACCATATCATCCACAAACCAACGGATTGGCGGAAGTATCCAATCGCGAAATCAAGAAGATCTTGGAAAGAACTATCAGGCCAAATCGCAAGGATTGGAGCCAATGTCTTGACGACGCACTATGGGCCTATAGGACGGCATACAAGACTCCCATTGGCATGTCCCCTTATCGACTTGTCTATGGGAAGGCATGTCATCTTCCGGTGGAGTTAGAACATAAGGCATGGTGGGCTGTCAAGAAATTCAATTTGGACCGCGACGAGGCTGGTTTGCATCGAAAACTCCAACTTTGTGAACTCGAGGAAATCAGAAATGATGCATTCGACAATGCTTGGATCTATAAGGAGAAAACGAAGGTGTTTCACGACAAGAGGATCCGGAGAAAGGAGTTCCTAATCGACCAAGAGGTATTACTCTTTAACTCTCGCCTTAGAATTTTTCCAGGAAAGCTACGCTCGAGGTGGGTTGGACCCTTCATTGTCACCGAAATTTTTCCCCATGGAGCTATAAAAATCAGGAGTCCAACAACCGGGAACGAATTCAAAGTCAATGGTCATCGTTTAAAGCCTTATCATTCGACCGTAAAAGAGGAAGTAGTGGAGGACGAATCTCTATTTGAACCGGCCACATCAAATGAATGAAGAACTCTCAAGTCTAGGCTGTAAGACGTTAAAAAACAAGCGCTTGTTGGGAGGCAACCCAATGGAGGAAATCGCCAAGGCTTTATTCTCTTCTCCCTTATCTTTTTAATTTCATTTTTTATTTACTTTCCTTATCTAAAAATTTTCGTGGGTCTCTCCCTTCATACGAAATTCTATGATTCCCTTAAATACATTGAGGACAATATAGAGTTTAAGTGTGGGGGAGGGGTTTACAACTTTATTTGAGTCGTAAAATGTCAAAATCGGGCGGACAATGGAACTTTCCGGCGGATGATGCCCTAAAAAAAATAAATTTTGGTGTCTTTTTGTTTAACTAAGTATTTTTAAAGAGTCTTTTTCATTTTTAGGATGCCCTTAGCTAGTCTATAATGAAAATGGACGGGAAAAGAATACATATGGCGATGAATAAACACAAACTGTTTCGTGTGATAAGTGAGATATTTTGATTGTCATAACATGTAGTGGATATAGTTTGATTAAACATGGTATAGATTTCGCATGTTAGAATAAGTTTTAAATCATACAAACCTAAAAGTGAGTTTTTGAGCCTACATTACTTCATTTGAGAGTGAATTTTGTGCATATGGTTTTCAAAAAAACAAAACATGCTTCATCTAATTGCTTGCCATAGATATTAATGAACTAGAGATTACTAGAACTTACTCATGTAGACTTGCAACGCTTTTAAGTTGATTTATGCTCTGATTTTGGATATGATTAAAGGCAAATTAGGTTACCACCACTTAAACCAAATGGCCTTGTGTCCCATTGTGCGCACGAGTTGCGACACCCTTAGATTACCCCTTTGTGCCTACGTTAAGCCTTTTCTTTCATTTACCACATACATATCTAAACACTTAGCCTAGTGTAGAGTTCCCAACCCTTGTTCAAAGACTTGGTGAAGAGGTTTCGAAGCTAGCATAAAGAAGTGGTGAAAAAAGTGATGAAAGAATACAAAGAAGGGAAAACTTGTCCAAAAGAGTTGATTGTAGAAAAAAAAAGAGAAGAGAAAAAAAATCGAGAGCAAAAGAAAAGAAAGAAAAGAAAAAAATGTGTAAAAGCTCTCCGGCAAAAGTTCTAAGTGTAAAAGTTTGGGCAAGTGAAGTTTAGAATGAAGTTAGGGCCCAAAAAGATGAAAATTGGCCCCCGATTCTGAAGTTTGACACAAGAAGAAGTGTAGAAAGGATGAGCCACGAATTTGAAGAATTCTAAGTGCTAACCTAAGTCTTTGGAACGTTTTTACACCACCACTTATCTAAATTTCGAATGCCTTAGCCTTAGCCTCATTACAACCTTTCTAAAGTCCTTTATGATCCTTAAGATGAGTAGCCTTCAATTGGTTGAGTAAGTTACATGAGTAAGCATATGGTTTGGTTCATTTGTGCAAGTAATTATGAGGTATTTTGATACAAAACATATACATCTTGAGTGAACCTCTTTTCATGAGTGAAAATATGATGAGAGCATCCATGTGAGATTGATTTAAACTTTTTCGAAACATGCATAGCTTTAACTTCACCATCGTTTACTCCAAGTCTTACTTGTTCATGACATGATCATATTTCTCTTATCTCTCGAAAATTGTTGAACTTTTCACTATGAAATCTTGTGACTCCATCGCCATATATTTAAGAAAATTTCTGAGACAAATTGTGCTAAGGGCTTAGAAGTTGCTTTTATTTATTTGAGTCCATGAAATTTGTTCAACGTGGAGGCTAGCTCTAACGTTGGTTTTATATTTTTAGTCTTTCTTTTATTTAGTATTTGCTAGGGACTAGCAAAGTCTAAGTGTGGGGAATTTGATCTACGCATTTTATGCTTGATTCTTAACGTCTTTCTCTTTACATTTAGCTTTGTTTTGACCTTAGTACTATCATTTCTTACTTACTTTGTTGTTTTTAGGTTTTGAATAAAGGAGTACAGTAAAAGAGGTGAAATGGAGCTTAAAAACGCAGCAAATGGAGGTTTCCTAATTCGCTTAGGAAAAGTGGTGTTTCCTACTTTGACTAGGATTCCTACTCGGGTTAGGAATGCAAATGGTTCGACAACTCGGAAAGTTTCGCGGAGCTGAAAAATGAAGTTTCCTAAATCAACTAGGAATGACGTGGCGAAATGTCCGAGACGCGCAAAATGGTTGAGAAATGGTATTCGTAAAAGTTACTAAAATGGTACGCACAAATGGTTTCCCAAATGAAGAACGAATGCATTTCTCCTATGTGGACCAGGAAAGATCAAGTCGGCATACATTTATGGAAAGAAGACATGGCTGAACTTATGAGATCCCACTTGCCCTATTTGAAGGTCAAATATCTTGAATATATTGAAGGAATTCGGCAAGGAGGATATTCCTTGGAGATCAAGAAAGAAATATTTAGAGTGGAATAAGGTAAGAAAATCTCAGAACAGACCTGTAACTTCAAGAGACCACCGAAGTCCCAATTCCACTCCAAATATGGTGTTCCTTATATGGATTTTATAGCTCTCTGAATATGCTTTCCAACGAGTCCAAAATCATAATTTTCTGAGCTCTAAAACTCCCGGAAAAGACGTTTCAATACAGGCTGTTTCCAGCTGGCATTTCTACCCGGGTAGACTAGGAATCCCTAGTTTGGAGAGGAAAGTTGGACTTTTTCACCTATAAATAAGAGGGCTCGGTTTCATTCTCATTCATCACTCATCATACAAGCCAAGTCTATGCCTTAAACACTTCCTCTCCACAAATACTCGAAATCTCTTCAAGGAACGCCATCCTCCACACCATATACATTCGGCCTCCACCTAGAAGCAACCTTAGGCAGTCCGAGGGTTCATCTAGCCATCCATAGAAGGATCGTGTGCAAGCTTTGCGACTGCAATCACGACACAAAGGGTGTATTTCGATCCCTCTACTTACTCCTTGTAATGAATTTCAGTTTTGTAGAGTGTAAAGACATGTTTTTGTAATATAATTCTAATTCTATTTTATGTCATCTATTTCGAGTCTAAGTCTTTTCTGTGTGCTAATCTAAATGCGAGCAATCTTGGTTTAGGTTAAATAATGTGTCTTCTTCACTTAATGCTTTAATCTAAATGCGAGCAATCTTGGTTTAGGTTAATGATGTGTCTAAATGCGAGCAATCTTGGTTTAGTCACTTAATTATGAAAGATGCATGCGAACCACGTAGTAAAGGCCTAGATAAAACTTAGGTTGCATATAATATGATTAGGTTATAAAGAAATGAGGTAAGTGTGACGAGTTGATCATGTATATATGTAATTAAACTTTATTTTCGGTTTTAGTAAGCATGTTTAGGATTCTATGTTCTTGTTTGTTTTGCTTGTCTATGAGTTTAAGCATGTTAGAACTTAGAAGCCAACGATGTGTTTGCTATGCCATGTTCTTGTCTTCATTTTCGTAGATATTAAACAACCTTTTCAAACCCCCCTTTCAAACCATAGCGTAAATATGCGTGCACCCTCAATCCCCGGTTAAGAACGATCCCTATTTATCAATGCTACATCTACACAAAAGGGTTTTAATTGCTTACGCGTTTTTGTTAATTGTTAAGTGTTAATTTAATGGTTGCAAATGCGTGTATCAATAAGTTATACGATTTTACTCCGGATTTTCCGTAAAGTACATATATATTTACTACGTTACGTTATTGTTGATATATTGAGAAATCCGGATGGGATTGGTGCCCACGGTTTGCTTTTTGTGGCATAGGATGAAGTGTATTTTCCGCGTGCAGGTAATGGTAATTCCACGCTAGTAACGAAACTCTGCCCAAATTTCGAAAAGTTTTTGTTCGTTCGTGCTTTCGAAGGGGTTTGATTCCGATTTAGGAAGCTAAATTGAGGTTGGGTCCTTTCAGGTTTACAGGTCAACCTTTTACTTGGAAGAGAGATCACGTCAAGAGTCGCTTGGATCAAGCAGTCGCATCTAACTCTTGGTGTGACCTTTTTCAGACTGCTACTGTGGAACACCTCACACCACTTCTTGAAAAATCACATTCCTCTACTCTTGCATGCCTTTAAGGAGGAAAGCCTGGTAGAGAGGCATAAGCATCAATTTCGGTTTGAAAGTTTCTGGGTCAGCAATGAGGGCTGTGTGGGAGCAGTGAAGGATGGGTGGGAGGTTTCAATGAATGGAAATCCTATGTATTTCGTTGAAGCTGAAATTAAGAACACACGGTTCTCTCTACAACAATGGCAGAGAAATACGTTTGGTAATAGGGTTCGTCATACTGAACAAATTCAGAAGTTGGAGGAACTGCAAGGTCTACCTTTATCGACAGAGTATTAGAATGAGCATGTGGAGTTGTCCCACAATTTGAAGACATTGTTGGTAGCGGAGCATGAGTATTGGAAGCAACGGGCAAAAGTGTTATATCTCATAGATGGAGAGGAGAATACCAAATATTTCCATCGAAGGCAAGCAATCGTAGTGCAAAGGATCAACTAAAAGGGTTATTTGATGCAAACGAGGTGTGGAAAGAGAGTTTGGATGATATGCAAGGAGTTGTGGATGAATATTTCAAGACCATGTTCACTTCAGTTTCAGTGGATTATGGAAGGCAGCAATCAGCAGTAAAGCTACTCACTCCATAAGTGACCAGCGAGATGAATGTCAACCTCATAACACCATACACTACTGAATAGATTCAGTTTTCTCTCTTCCAAATGTATCCAACAGAGGCCCCGGGGCCCTACGGGATGCCACATTTGTTCTTTCAACAATACTGGGAAGAAATTGAAACTGATGTAGTTGAGGGAGTACAATCCTTCTTCAGAACAGGGTAACTCTTGGGATCTATAAATTGTACTCATATATGTCTCATCCCAAAAGTGGTTAATCCCACCTCAGTATCAGAGTTGAGACCGATTGCCCTCTGTAATGTTATTTACAAGATTTGCTCCAAGGTTCTAGCTAACCGATTAAAGAAGCTACTTGATGGAATAATCTCTCCATTTCATAGTGCTTTCGTCCCTGGAGGATTGATAACAGATAATACATTGGTGGCTGACGAGGTATCATACTATATCCACAACTGTCAATCATCAGTCGATGATATTTTTTTCTCTCAAACTTTATATGAGCAAAGCATATGATCTTATGGAATGAGGTTTTTTGGAAGCCGTTCTGTTGAGGTTAGGGTTTGATGAAACTTGGATACATTGGATTATGCAATGTGTGTCAACAGTTAGATACTCCCTTCTTATTAACGCTCAGAGGAAAGGATACCTTATTCCTAATAGAGGCCTTCATCAAGGGGACCCTTTATCTACGTATCTCTTTCTTTTGTGTACCGAAGTATTTACAGCCCTATTAGATCAGAATGCAAGTGATGAAGCTTTGGAAGGTATAAGGGTCTGCGATGGTGCTCCGATTATTCATCACCTTCTTTTTGCAGATGATAGCTTACTTTTTGGCAAGGCTAATGTGATGGAAGTTTTCCATATCAAAGAAGTGTTGCAAGATTATGAGGCAGTTTCGGGACAAAAGATTAATTTTTCTAAAAGCAGCATTGTCTTTAGTAAAAAGGTCCTGGTATGCAGCAAAGAGTCTCTTCTGGCGCGCTACTAGGAGTACAAATTGAAGCAAAGCATGAAAAATATTTAGGACTTCCTACTTATATTGGGAAAAATCGTGTGGAAACCTTCCATTGCATAAAAGAAAAGCTGAGTAAGAAGCTTGAGGGTTGGCAGGGCAAGATGTTATGCACTGCCCGGAAAGATGTTCTTATTAGGGTGGTGGCGCAAACTTTTCCTTCGTACGCTATGAGTTTTTTTATGTTACCTCAATCCGTATATGATTCTCTATACCAAATGTGTGCTAAGATTTGGTGGGAAAGTTTACCTAATAAGAGAAAGATACATTGGATGTCATGGGACAAACTATGTACTCCTAAAGAAGAGGGAGGTACGGGATTTCAAAATTTACAAGATCACAACATGGCACTTATAGCGAAACAAGGCTAGTGTATTTTGCGTAATCCAAACTCTTTTGTAAGTAAAATTTTCAAAGCTCGTTATTACCCTAACTCTGGCTTTCTTAAGGCCCCAGTTGTAGGATTGGGTTCAACTTCTTGAAGGAGTATTGCTTCAGCCCAAGGCTTATTAAAATGAGGTTTAAGATGGCAAGTAGGCTTTGGTGAGTCAATTATATTAAGGGACTCCCCTTGGGTGCCATAACCCTTTTCTTTCAAGCCTATCCATTGTGCTCCTAACACTCCACTGATGGTTAGTGAGTTGATAACTCCCTCAAGACAATGGAACATGCAGATCATTAATCAATGTTTTGCAGAGGATGTTATACTTATTCAAAAGTGAGTTTTGAGTTCTAGACAAATTCCAGACTGTTGGACTTGACATTTTGAGAAGAATGGTTTCTTCATAACAAAGTCGGCATACAAAGTGACAATGAAAATGAGATAAGAAGCCAGCAGTAGCAATAAAGATGTTGGAGAGGGATGGAAGAAACTATGACATTTACCAATGAAAGGCAAAATTTAACAGCATATATGGAAGGCCGAGATGGCCATCCTACCTACAATTACTCGTCTCCAATCAAGAAGAGTTCTTGTTGATGAGGAATGTGTACTTTGTGATCACTCCTTTGAGTCAGTAGAGCATGTATGTCGTGATTGTCCCTTTGTTTAAGTTGTTCTCTACATGATTCCTGGCTTGACCAGGAAACTCAATGGAGCAAGTGAAGGCAGGTTTGACGAGTGGTGTTTTTGGTGTTGTGAACATCTCAAAAAGAGGATTTGCTAATACTCTTTACTGCGCTGTGGTGTATTTGGAAGGAGCATAACCTCTGAGTATGGAAGGGTAAAACTCGGACAGCTTTTAGGACACAGGTGGACAATCCATCTATAAGCGAGCTGTTGGAAATTCAGAAAGCTGTGCTGTTGGTAAGGTAGTATAATTAGAGTTTGACTATCCTAGAGTCAGACTGTCTAGAGGTGGTTCAATCCATGAAGCAAAGAGGTGAGGCCCTTTCCAACATAGGCTGTTTAGAAAAAGATATCAGAGAAGAACTATCTATTGTTGGTAGTTTTAGTGTAGTTCATGTTGTTAGGGAACAAAACATTACAGCACATAAGCTTGCTAGGCATAGTTTGATTTTGAAAACGAACTGTGTATGGGTAGGAACTCCTCCCATTGAACTGGAGCACCTAGTTCCTCCATCTTGTAAACTGTAAGTTCTTTTGGAAGAAAGTTGATCGTTTTGCTAAAAAAAAAGTCTTGCCCGATCAAGACTAAATATAATTGCTATTAAACCCCCCACTTGATTCTGCCTAACAAAGTTACCCAAGTTGATCAAAATCCCAAGAAAATTTTGCCTCTTGATCAAGTCGAATAAAGAGAAAAGAGCGATGTGATGACTGACACATGGCTTACCCCACCAATATCTACCTTATAAATTTATTCATATTAAATGTCTTTTTGACTTTTGCTATTTTCTTTCTTATGTTGGTGTGATGACCTGGAACATAATCAGTAGTGTAATCAGCTTAAATTCATGAGGTTAGTGCGTAATCGCAGATTTTCGATTGTTGATTGAATCGCTGGTCTTGATCACGACTTAATTATTGGCCAAGAATTTGAGTTGAGTCTCTTCTCGAGAGTTGTGGTACGTGTAATTTTGAGTTCGTGAGCAGTTCCGGATGATTATTTTGACAACCGAGGAATATAATATGAATATTTGAAATTTCGGAATATTGTCGAGGTTATCCGTTTGTGTTCGAGTCTATCCGAATTGTGATTGTGATCCGTTTTGGACCATTGACCAACCCGAACTGTAGATGGAATGATTATTGACTTGATTTGCGAGTTTCGCGATTTGTCGTGATTTCGACATAATCTATTAATATGGCGGCTTCGTTAGCGACTAAATTATCAGGCGAGAATTTGATTTCGGATCCTTCGTGAAAGTTGTAGAGAATTTAATTTCGAGCTCGTGGGAACTTTTGGAGGATTTTTCCGAGTTACGAGGAATAAGTTGTGAATATTTTAGACTGTTGATCGTTTAATCGGATAAGCTTGTGATGAATTGACCCGTTGACTTTTTATCGGATTGGTCGAAGTTGTTTGACTTCAGGTGGAAATTGAAGAACTTGTCGAGATAAGTTTGTTGACGCGAGAATTGTTGGATACAGAATTACGACGCGAAAGTTACGTTTATTCGAAGTTTGTCGTAAAATTAATTATGGTAGTTTCCGAAATTGGAAAGTATTTAAGTGGGTTTCCTCTTTTGGAAAGTCAAATTGGGCATTTATTGGAGTTGACCGAGTCAACTCGGGGGAGAGATGGAGGTGCGAGTGTGCGACGGTGGTGACAGCTCGCCGGCGGTGGGCTGCCGTCCGGCCACCCCAGGCCTTGAGGTTGGACCCCTCCGGTTCGCCTCGACATCCCCGACCTATTTCCGGCCCCGCCGGAGGAGGATGAATTTCCGGTTGGAAATTGGAGGTTTTTGGGAGTTTTTGGTCGACACTTTTCCGGCCAAATCGAGAGGCATGAAGCAGTGGGCTTTGAAGCCCTCATCACCACGAAGCTACCTATGTATGTATGGCTTTTCAATTTTGCTTGTACATGGAGAATCGATCGCTTGAAATGTTTGTGTGAATTCGGTTTTGCTTGAAATTGGACTAGTTAGAGTTAAAATTGGAGTTTGGTGTAGTTATGGAAGTTGTTTGTTGGATGATTTTGAGTGGAATAGGTGTTGGTTAGCCGAAAGATTTCACGGTTGGGTTGTGCCGCCGCTGCCGGCGGTGGTCAACGGCGGTCCTCCGGTCAAGGTTGACTTTTTGGGGTTTTCGACGAGTTATATGTCGTTTCGCTCGGAATCGCGCCCCGATCGCAGTTGTGAGGTTTGTTTTTCGAATGGAGCATCGGAAATTATAGCGAGATTTTGTGGTTTGATTATCAGATTTTCACGATTTCGTTGTTATTGGATTATACATTTCCGGGAACGGTTGTTTCTCGTGATATGATTTGAGATGTCGAGTTATGAATTTGAGCAGTGGATTTTATGATTATTCAGGAGTTCTTGATCGTTCGTTTGGTGAGGGATTTTCCGCCGGATCACGGGATTAACGCGTATCGTGTTACGCTCACCTGTGAGTGGACATTTTTATATTTTCACAATTGTTGCGAGTTCGTGATTTTTCGTGATTTTCCGTATTTACTTTATACAATGTTGAGATATATGTTATTTTCGGAGGTATTATTTTATATTTATTGGTGATGGCATTACTGCATCGATGCTTCGGCTACTCGGCTGATCACCGGTAGTCCGCCAGAGTTGAGAGATTCCTCTGGACCAGAGTTGAGAGATTCCTCTGGGCAGGGTTGAGAGACTCCCATGTATGCCGCCTGGGTTGAGAGATTCCTCTAGCCTATCACCGTCTGGTTTGAGTGATTCACCTGACCGTCGGGCTTGAGAGATTCGCCTGGCAACCTCCATATATATTTTCCGAGCTCGCATTGTTTTACATTGATTATGTATATAAACTGGTGAAAGGCATATGTTTATTTTCGTCCACTCACTCTAACGTTTTTATTTGGCTTTCCCCTGGGCTTTTCGGTTTTCGTGTCCAGTTTGCAGTTCGGACTCTGGTGTCGCACGTCGTGGTTGGAGGCATAGTGTTCGAGCTACCTTGTTTCTTCCAGTAGGTTTCTTTTTCTGCCTGCTGTGGTATATTTATATAATTATACACTAGAGGTCGCTCTGAACATTCTGATGATATATTTTCATACGAGTTTCCTCGGATTTCTGTAAAGTATAGTTATATTTATTACTTTACATTATTGTTATGATATTGAGAAATCCGGATGGGATTGGTGCCCACGGTTTGATTTTTGTGGCATAGGATGAAGTGTTATTTTCCGGGTGCAGGTAAAGGCAATTCCGCGTTAGTAACGAAACTCTGCCAAAATTTTTATGGTTTTTGTTGGTTCGTGTTTTCAGAAGGGGTTTGATCCCGGTTTAGGAAACTAAATCGGGGTTGGGTCCTTTCAGTTGGGTTGCATTACTTAAACACATAAAAGGCAAAACTCATAAATTTTGCTTATGTGGCAAGTGTAATTTACCTCTTGCCTTTGTTTGTTGACTCTTCGGGTGCATTTTCTCTAAGAGGTTTGGTACAGGTCTATAAGTTCAGAGGCTCATCCCCATACCCATTTTGATTGAAAATAGCAAGTACATGAGAGAAAAGATAATACCTATACTCCAAGACAAGTTACAGGAGAGAAAAGATAATCCAGCTAGGTGTGCCAATCTATGTACAAAACTGTTAACATCACGATACACATGTCTCACAATCATTGAATCAATTGAATCAATTAGAGACATATATGATTTGTAATCCTCTAATATGCTACAAATATAAAAACGATTTCTAACCTTAAGGACAAGACATTAACTATCTCTGGTTATCTCAAGCATCACATCCTTCCACTCTTGGGCCACTGCCAACAAAATGTTTGCCCTACAAGCTTCACCTTTTGTATGTTGTACACTTGTACTGAGCCAGCATTCTCCATTACTCGAGTAAAAGCAACTAATCATTTACCATCAGCATCCCGAGCAACCACTCTGATTTACGCATTTTATGCTTGATTCTTAACGTCTTTCTCTTTACATTTAGTTTTGTTTTGACCTTAGTATTCTCTATTCTTACTTATTTTATTGTTTTTAGGTTTTTAATAAAGAATATGAATAAAGGAGGTGGAAATGAGCTTAAAACGCAGCAAATGGAGGTTTCTTATTTCAACTAGGAAAAATGGTATTTTCCTACTTTGACTAGGATTCCTACTCGAATTAGGAATACAATTGGTTCGAGATTCCAAAAGTTTCGCGGAGCTAAAAAATGAAGTTTCCTAAATCAACTAGAAATGACACAACAGAATGTTTTGGAACGCGCAAAATGATATATAAATGATCTTCGCAAAAGTTACTAAAATGATGCACAAAAATGGTTTCCCAAATGGTGTCAAGAATTAGCAACCAAAATGACAAAAGAAAATAATGTCAAATGATGCAAAAATGAAGACATTTCTCCTACTCGGACTAGGAAAGCACATGGTGGCCGAAATGGTGAAGATTATTTCAAGATCATATATGCCTTATTTGAAGACCAAAATATATGCACAAGATATGGTAGGTTCGGTCAAAAAGACTTGGAGAAGAAGGAATACAAGATATGGAAAGAAGAAGATTTCCTTAATTACTCCTAGTAGGAAGAAGAAGATATGCCTACCAGCTCATTTAACTTTAAGAAATCACCGAATCCACAAATCAACTCCAAATATAGTGATCATATATGTCTCTGGAAATCTCTTGAAGTCCTTTTTCCAACGACTACAATATCATAATTTTCTGAGCTCTACAACTCCCGGAATACTCGTTTGAAGACAGGCTAACAGATTTACTCGGGTACACTAGGAAAACCTAGTTTGGAGAGGAAATATGCAATTCTTCACCTATAAAAGAAAGGGCTCGGCTCCTCATTCATCATCACTCATTCTAGATGTTTAAGCTCTGCCTTAGTCATTTCCTCAACATCCAAACACTTAACAATCCTCTCAAAGCCGAAACACCATCCAAACACGTCCCACAAACAGTCTCTTCCACATCAAGAATCCTTTGCTCGACTTGGCTGGGAATTTTCGACATCCACCTCCACTAAAGAGCCTCAACACTTAGAGCTTACAGTGCGATTTCATGGGACAAAAAGTGTAACATGGCCCTGTACTCTTTCTTGTAGGTTTTTTTTCGGATTTCTTATATTTGTATTTTGAGAACAAGTTTTGATAAAAGGTTCTTTATTTCTAAATTCTTTTAAGTTTTTTGTGACGACCCGAACCAGAATCAGATGTGTGTTTGGCACGATTCTCGAGATTTGGTTATAGTCGCAGTTTTACGATATTGTGTGGTTTGTCGATTCGATATTCGCGACTATGTTTTCAGTCGAGAATTTGAGTTGGGTGTCTTCACGGAAATTGTAGAGTACGTGATTTCGAGCTCGTGGGCAGTTTCGGAAGATTTTTCCGATAACCGAGGAATATTTTATGATTATTTGAAGTTTCGGATTCCGACGAGTTTATCCGATTGTTTCGTGTTTATCCGAATCATTTCCTATTTTCATTTCGGACCGTCGAACGACCGAGGCTCGAGTATAAATAGCAAATTAGTCGAGAATTAGTCGAAAAACTTCATTTTGGGCGTTGACCAGCTTTGAAATTCGTTGACTTTCCATATTTGGAAAGTGAGCCATCGGACCGAAAGGGAAAGTTTCCCAAACGGGAAGTCATTTTCCGGCGACCCATTTTCCGGCCACCTCTGCTTCCGGCAAGGGTAAGGTTTTCTTCCCCTCTTGATTTCGAGTAGGTTGGGTTGTGGTTTGAGGAGAATTGATTAAGGTTTGAGGGAGTTCGATTAAGGACCGATTGGTGGTGGTCGACGGTGATGGGTGATATGGTTCCGGCGAGTTTTCGAAGGGGAGACTAGGGGGATTCGACTCCCCTCATCACTCTGAGTCTAATGGTGTGGTTAATTAGAGTTGGGGAGGAGTTTTTGATGTAACCCGATTTGGAATTCCGATTTGGTTTCCGTTCGGTTTTGCTTGGTTTTTGAAGGGATAGAGTTGGAATTGGGCTTAGTGATAGAAGGGAAAGTTGTTCGTGTGGTCGAGATGGTCTTAACTGGAAAATTTGGCTGCGGAATTCCACCGTTGACGGCGCGCCGCCGCCGGCGGCGGCGGTCAACGGCGAGGAAAGGTAAACTTTTTAGATTTTGACGATTTTAGTGTCATTTTTCTCGTAATCACGCCCTGGTTATCGTACGGAGGTTTTCGGGTTGATTTGGTTAGCTGATTTTCAGTCGAGATTTCGAGTGGGGATTTCGGGATTTCCGTAATTCATTTTGCACTGCATTTCATATTTCCGGGAACGGTTGGTTTTCCGTGAATCAGAACAATGTTGTGGATTACAATATTGATCAGTTGTATTTTATGAATATTCAGGAGATCGAGATCGGGATCGTGATCGAGCTTCTGGCGAGGGATCTTCCGCCGGTCCTCGAGATTAGCGCGAGCGCGCATTTCACGTGTCTGTGAGTGGACAATTTCTTTTCACGGAAATCTTGCGAGTCTTTTATGTGATTTATGATCTTGAGCATGCAGCATGATTATGGTTTTACGAGCATGAGATTTCATATGAGTTTATGATTATATAAGCATGTGTTTACGATTATACGAATATGTTTATACGGATATACGTTTATGAATATGCATACATTTTATATTGTTTCATGCATTTGCATCGAATTGTTTGTGATTTGGTTTTCACAGAGTACAGTCTTGGTTACATTGTTGTATCGATACACATTGCCTCTCGGCTGATCCCCGATGGTAGGCCATCCAGGAGGGGCGTCGTTATCCCTACCTGACCGGTGAGGGGCGTTTCCCCGGAACCGAGGCCATTTCTGGCTTAGAGTCACGGGGACTAAGGACCTCGTGATTCGGACTGTACTAGCACGGTGTGTGTCCATGAGTGACCTCGTGGGATTTATACTTGCATGCTCAGTACGCTGAAGGATTATGGTTTTACCTCGTGTACTTTATTATTTCTATTTACCTGGACTCGCATATGTTTTTATAACATACATAATAACTGGTGAAAGACATTTATTTTCGTCCACTCACTCTAACGTGTTTATTGTCTTTCCCCTGGGCTTTTCGGTTTCCGTGCCCAGTTTGCAGTTCAGGTTTGGTGTTTCACGTCGCGGTTTGGAGGCTAGTGATCAGAGTCACCTGTGTTTTACAGTAGGTTCTTGTTTCGCCTACTGATGTACATGTTGTATATGTTTTACTTTAGAGGTCGCTCTGATACATTCTGATATATGTTGTGTGGATTTTCACGGATATACATATATACATAGTACAGTTTATTTACTGTTGTTGATTATATTGATGTTGAGAAATCTGGATGGGATTGGTGCCCACGGTTTGCTTTTTGTGGCATAGGACGAAGTGTTAATTTCTGGGTGCAGGTTATGGTAATTCAACGCTAGTAACGAAACTTTGCCCAAATTTTGAAAATTTTTTGTTGGTTCGTGTTTTCGAAAGGGTTTGATTCCGGTTTAGGTAACTGAATCGGGATTGGGTCCTTTCAGCTTGGTATCAGAGCATTAGGTTGTCAGATTCTGTAGACTCTTGTAGTTGTGACGCTTAGGGTATTTGAGTTGATACAGCATAACTGGAGTGATGACCCGACTGGCCAGCGGTACTCATCAATACTTCGGGTGTTGTATGTCCTCAAATATCTGCGGTTTCATGATTGCGTTCTTTTTGCTTGTACCTAATGCTTGTCTTGTATCAGTAGGATGCCTCCTCGACGTGGTCCCCGTGTTGATCGGGATGATGATCCTGATGAGGATCGCCGAACGCGCGACTTGCTTATGCGAGTGCTGCGTTTGGAAGAGCGTTTTGACCCTGTGGTCAAGGATCGTACTGCGGGTGCTACTGTGTTTTCGGGCTCAGTTGATCCAGAGATATGCGAGGCATGGTTGGTTCAGATTGAGCGTGTTTGTGAGCGTCTGCAGTTTACACCTGAGCAGATGACAGTAGCCGCAGTTGGTTTACTTGAGGGTGATGCATACTTTTGGTGGGTCAGCACTGACAGAGTTCCTGTGGATACTCCGTGGACATTGTTTCGTGATTTGTTTATGCGGAGGTATTTTAATCAGGCTACCCAGCAGCGCAAGTATGAGGAGTTTACGAACTTGAGGCAGGGCAGTTTGTCTGTACTTGAGTATCGGGATCGGTTTACCTGTTTGTCTCGTTTTGCGCGGGATATGGTGGCTACAGAGGAAGCCAAGTGTCGTAGGTTTGAGCTGGGACTGAATCTAAACATCAAGGCGACCTTGACGACGATGCCTCGGAATAACTTTGATGAGTTTGCCAGTGCAGCTCTTCGAGGCGAGGATATTGAGCAGGAGAGACAGCAGAGGTATCAGCCGAGACGATTTGAGGAAGGTGGACCGAGTCAGGGGCCTTCAAAGAGGCTGAGTTCTGATACTTCCGGTTCAGCTTCATCTTCAGGTGGTGGATCATATCGACCACCAGCTAGTGTACCTAGACGGAGACCGGGATGGAGGAGAGATCGACCGCAGCGACCACAGGCTAGTGGAGGTTCCAGCGGTTCTAGTTATCCTCGACGTACAGGTGGCACTTTTGCTGTACCGCGGGAGTATCCCTTGTGTAGCTTCTGTAACAAGCGTCATCTTGGTGTATGTCAGCGGAGCACTGTTATTTGTTATAGTTGTGGCCAGGTGGGTCATTATTCGAGAGAGTGTCCTCAGTCGTATGGTACTGGTGGACAGGCGGCCCAGAGTTCCGAAGTTGAGCGAGGTGCCACTACGGGAGCTCGACCAGCACAGTTTGCAGGCCAGGGCCGACAGCAGGGACAGCCCCAGCGAGGACGACCAGCCGGACAGGCGAGAGTTCATGCTATGACTATGCGTGAGGGCAGAGCGTCACCGGAGGTCGTTATCGGTACGTTACATGTTTTTGGTATTCCAGTAGTTGCATTGCTAGATCCAGGTGCCACACATTCATTCATATCATTTAGACTGTCATCATTGGCTACGGTGCCTGCATCTCCACTTCCGGGGTTGTGGAGAGTGTTGTATCCGTCAGGTGAGGTTGTGAGCATCAGTTGGGTTTACCGAGATTGTGAGGTGTTTATCGATGGCCATGGTTTAGCCGCTGATCTGTTACTGCTTGATATTGTGGATTTCGATCTGATATTGGGTATGGACTTTCTGGAGTCGCACTGGGCTATGTTTGATTGCCACAGAAAGGAGGTCGCGTTCCGACGACCAGGTTTGCCTGAGATATTGTTTCGTGGCGAGAAGAACACTTCCCTACCGTGTTTGATTTCCGCGATGAGGGCGGATCGGTTGATGAAGAAGGGTTGTGTTGCTTACTTAGCCCATGTTGTGGACACTACAGCTGCAGTGCCGGATCTTGGTAGTATTGAGGTTGTGTCTGAGTTTCCGGATGTGTTTCCAGCAGAGTTACCTGGTATACCCCCTGTGCGGGAGATTGATTTTACCATTGAGTTATTGTCGGGTACTGGACCGATTTCCCAAACACCGTACCGGATGGCGCCTGCAGAGTTGAGGGAGTTGCAGATTCAGCTTCAGGAGTTGTTGGAGAAGGGATTCATTCGACCGAGTGTTTCTCCGTGGGGTGCTCCAGTGTTGTTTGTGCGGAAGAAGGATGGGTCCATGCGTTTGTGCATCGACTATCGGAAGCTGAATCAGATTACAGTGAGGAACAAGTATCCGTTGCCACGGATTGACGACTTGTTCGATCAGCTGAAGGGAGCAGCAGTCTTTTTGAAGATTGATCTTCGATCCGGATATCATTAGTTGAGGATCCGGGATTCAGATGTTGCCAGGACAGCATTCAGGACGCGGTATGGGCACTATGAGTTTTTGGTTATGCCGTTTGGATTGACCAACGCCCCCGCAGCTTTCATGGACTTGATGAATCGAGTGTTTCGTCGATTCCTTGACAAGTTCGTGATAGTATTCATTGATGATATTTTGATATACTCGAGGAGTGTGGGCCAGCACAAGAAGCACTTGCGAGCGGTGTTGCGGACTTTGCGGGATCATCAGTTGTTCGCGAAGTTTAGCAAGTGTGAGTTCTGGTTGGATAGTGTGAAGTTTCTGGGCCACGTGATTTCGGCCGAGGGAGTTAGTGTTGATCCTGACAAGATCGAGGCCGTGCTGAATTGGAGTCGACCCACTACTGTACCAGAGATCCGGAGTTTCTTGGGGTTAGCAGGCTATTATCGACGGTTTGTACAGGATTTCTCCCGGATAGCTACACCACTGACCAGATTGATGAAGAAGGGTGTCAAGTTTGAGTGGTCTGAGGCGTGCGAGGAGAGTTACTGTCTCTTGAAGGAGAGATTGACTACCGCACCGGTTCTGACATTGCCAGACGACAGTGGTGAGTTTGTTGTGTACAGCGATGCGTCGAAGTTGGGACTTGGCTGTGTGTTGATGCAGCATGGTAGAGTTGTGGCGTACGGTTCCAGACAGCTGAAACCGCACGAGGTCAACTATCCAACGCATGATTTGGAGTTAGCCGCTATTGTTTTAGCGTTGAAGAGTTGGAGACATTATCTGTATGGTGCTTAGTGTAAGATTTTCACTGACCACAAGAGTCTCACTTACTTGCGGACACAGCCGGATCTGAACATGAGACAGCGCCGATGGATGGAGTTGATTAATGATTATGATTGCACGTTTGAGTACCATCCAGGGAAGGCTAACGTTGTGGTAGATGCGCTTAGCCAGAAATCGGGAGCCTCGTTGTTTCACATGTGTGTGACCAGAGTATCGATGTTAGCCGAGCTACGGGCAACAGGTGCTGTGTTTGGGTATGATGATGATGGAGCTTTGTTGGCCAGCTTTCAGGTTCGACCAGTGTTGGTTGATCAGGTGCGGGAGGCACAGGATTCAGATCCTTACCTGTTAGGCAAGAAGACCATGATACGGAATGGTGTGCCTACAGAGTTCCGATTGAGCGACGACGGTACGTTGTTGTTCAGAGGTAGGCTATGTGTGCCCCGAGACGAGGACTTGAAGAAGGAGATTCTGGATGAGGCCCACCGTTCAGCGTATGCGATGCATCCCGGAGGTACGAAGATGTTTCGTACTCTTCGAGCGTACTATTGGTGGCGCAACATGAAGCGGGAGATTGCCGCGTACGTGAGCAGGTGTTTGATTTGTCAGCAAGTAAAGGCGGAGAGGCAGAAACCTGCGGGGAAACTATAGCCACTTGAGATTCCAGTTTGGAAGTGGGAGCATATCACGATGGATTTCGTCTATCAGTTGCCGCGTACTTCGGCGGGCAACACTGGCATTTGGGTTATTGTTGACCGACTGACGAAATCCGCTCACTTTCTTGCACTTTCGGGGAAGGTATCGGTGGGTAGATTGGCTAAGTTGTACTTATCCGAGATTGTTCGCTTGCACGGAGTGCCTGTGTCCATTGTTTCTGACCGTGATAGTCAGTTCACCTCTGAGTTTTGGCAGGCTTTACAGCGAGCGTTGGGTACGAGATTACGGTTTAGTACAGCTTTTCATCCTCAGACTGACGGGCAGTCCGAGCGGACCATTCAGACACTTGAGGATATGCTGAGATCGTGTGTGTTGCAGTTTCGTGGAAACTGGGATCAGCAATTGCACTTGATCGAGTTCGCTTACAACAACAGCTATCAGGCCAGTATTGAGATGGCACCGTACGAGGCCCTGTACGGGAAGCAGTGTCGCACTCCATTGTGTTGGAGTGAGGTGGGCGAGCGTTGGCTTATTGGTCCAGATTTGGTGAAAACCACGATGGAGGACATTCAGGTTATTCGTGATCGACTGAAGATTGCCCAGGATCGGCAGAAGAGTTACGCGGATGTGAGGAGGAAGAGTTTAGAGTTCGAGGTTGGTGACTTGGTTTTTCTGAAACTATCTCCGTGGAGGGGAGTTGTGCGTTTCGGGAAGCGTGGCAAGCTTCGACCGCGGTACATTGGTCCGTATGAGATTACGGAGAGGGTTGGAGCTGTTGCTTACAGACTTGAGTTACCGACAGAGATGGCTCGTATACATGATGTCTTCCATGTTTGGATGTTGCGGAATTACATCTCAGATCCGTCACATGTGATAGCCCCACAGCAGTTGCCGATCAGAGAGGATTTATCGTATGTTGAGGAGCCAGTGCAGATTCTTGATCGACGTGAGCAGGAGTTGAGGCACCGTGTGATTCCGCTGGTGAAGGTCTTGTGGCAGAACCATTCAGTTGAGGAGGCCACCTGGGAGACCGAGCAGCGTATACGGGAGCAGTATCCTCATCTGTTCACATGACAGGTAAATTTCGAGGTCGAAATTTCTTTAAGGGGGGTAGAATTGTGACGACCCGAACCAGAATCAGATGTGTGTTTGGCACGATTCTCAAGATTTGGTTATAGTCGCAGTTTTACGATATTGTGTGGTTTGTCGATTCGATATTCGCGACTATGTTTTCAGTCGAGAATTTGAGTTGGGTGTCTTCACGGAAATTGTAGAGTACGTGATTTCGAGCTCGTGGGCAGTTTCGGAAGATTTTTCCGATAACCAAGGAATATTTTATGATTATTTGAAGTTTTGGGTTCCGACGAGTTTATCCGATTGTTTCGTGTTTATCCGAATCATTTCCTATTTTCATTTCGGACCGTCAAACGACCGAGGCTCGAGTATAAATAGCAAATTAGTCGAGAATTAGTCGAAAAACTTCATTTTGGGCGTTGACCAGCTTTGAAATTCGTTGACTTTCCATATTTGGAAAGTGAGCCATCGGACCGAAAGGGAAAGTTTCCTAAACGGGAAGTCATTTTCCGGCGACCCATTTTCGGGCCACCTCTGCTTCCGGCAAGGGTAAGGTTTTCTTCCCCTCTTGATTTCGAGTAGGTTGGGTTGTGGTTTGAGGAGAATTGATTAAGGTTTGAGGGAGTTCGATTAAGGACCGATTGGTGGTGGTCGACGGTGATGGGTGATATGGTTCCGGCGAGTTTTGGAAGGGGAGACTAGGGGGATTCGACTCCCCTCATCACTCTGAGTCTAATGGTGTGGTTAATTGGAGTTGGGGAGGAGTTTTTGATGTAACCCGATTTGGAATTCCGATTTGGTTTCCGTTCGGTTTTGCTTGGTTTTGGAAGAGATAGAGTTGGAATTGGGCTTAGTGATAGAAGGGAAAGTTGTTCGTGTGGTCGAGATGGTCTTAACTGGAAAATTTGGCTGCGGAATTCCACCGTTGACGGCGCGCCACCGCCGGCGGCGGCGGTCAACGGCGAGGAAAGGTAAACTTTTTAGATTTTGACGATTTTAGTGTCATTTTTCTCGTAATCACGCCCTGGTTATCGTACAGAGGTTTTCGGGTTGATTTGGTTAGCTGATTTTCAGTCGAGATTTCGAGTGGGGATTTCGGGATTTCCGTAATTCATTTTGCACTGCATTTCATATTTCCGGGAACGGTTGGTTTTCCGTGCATCAGAACAGTGTTGTGGATTACAATATTGATCAGTTGTATTTTATGAATATTCAGGAGATCGAGATCGGGATCGTGATCGAGCTTCTGGCGAGGGATCTTCCGCCGGTCCTCGAGATTAGCGCGAGCGCGCATTTCACGTGTCTGTGAGTGGACAATTTCTTTTCACGGAAATCTTGCGAGTCTTTCATGTGATTTATGATCTTGAGCATGCAGCATGATTATGGTTTTACGAGCATGAGATTTCATATGAGTTTATGATTATATAAGCATGTGTTTACGATTATACGAATATGTTTATACGGATATACGTTTATGAATATGCATACATTTTATATTGTTTCATGCATTTGCATCGAATTGTTTGTGATTTGGTTTTCACAGAGTACAGTCTTGGTTACGTTGTTGTATCGATACACATTGCCTCTCGGCTGATCCCCGATGGTAGGCCATCCAGGAGGGGCGTCGTTATCCCTACCTGACCGGTGAGGGGCGTTTCCCCGGAACCGAGGCCATTTATGGCTTAGAGTCACGGGGACTAAGGACCTCGTGATTCGGACTGTACTAGCACGGTGTGTGTCCATGAGTGACCCCGTGCGATTTATACTTGCATGCTCAGTACGCTGGAGGATTATGGTTTTACCTCGTGTACTTTATTATTTCTATTTACCTGGACTCGCATATGTTTTTATAACATACATAATAACTGGTGAAAGACATTTATTTTCGTCCACTCACTCTAACGTGTTTATTGTCTTTCCCTTGGGCTTTTCGGTTTCCGTGCCCAGTTTGCAGTTCAGGTTTGGTGTTTCACGTCGCGGTTTGGAGGCTAGTGATCAGAGTCACCTGTGTTTTACAGTAGGTTCTTGTTTCGCCTACTGATGTACATGTTGTATATGTTTTACTTTAGAGGTCGCTCTGATACATTCTGATACATGTTGTGCGGATTTTCATGGATATACATATATACATAGTACAGTTTATTTACTGTTGTTGATTATATTGATGTTGAGAAATCCGGATGGGATTGGTGCCCACGGTTTGCTTTTTGTGGCATAGGACGAAGTGTTAATTTCTGGGTGCAGGTTATGGTAATTCAACGCTAGTAACGAAACTCTGCCCAAATTTTGAAAATTTTTTGTTGGTTCGTGTTTTCGAAAGGGTTTGATTCCGGTTTAGGTAACTGAATCGGGATTGGGTCCTTTCATTTTGCCATGTGTTTTTAATTTTGATTTGAATGCATGTGTATGCTTATATGTTTTTAATGCTTGAAACTGTTTTTAGTAGATACTCGATTTGGTTCTTCTTTGAGCATGTTTCACGAACTAATAACAAAGATAAAATTGGATTAGATAGTTGACTCGATTTGGTTGCTATCTTGTTCAATATAAGCATGTGTGTATGTGTGTTTTGATTGGAGTTATAAATTTCGTTGACACATATGGAGTCTAGATATAATCGGCAAATGTTGAAAGAATGAGTCGATCACATGTAAATATATTAGTTTAGAGTTTTATTTTTGGTCTAGTAAACATATTTAAGATTTTATGTTCTTAATTTGTTTCTACTTGTCTATGAGTGAAGCATGTTAGAATTTAGGATTTCTGAATATGTTTGTTGGCCATTGTTTGTTTATTTTCATAGATTATAAAAATCAACTCTTAAACCCCCCATAAAATCATAGCGTAGTTTTGCATGCATCATTAATTCTCGGTTAAGAACAATACTCTACTTACTAATACTACATCTTAAAAAAAGAATTTTAAATTATATTGTGTCTTGATTGATGATTAAGTGTTGTACTGAGCCAGTATTCTCCATAACCGGAGCAAAAACAATTAATCATTTACCACTAGCATCCCGAGCAACAACTCCCACCCCACCAGCCTTGTACATTTATTTTTATACAACCTGGTGGAGGACGAGACCACTTGGAAAAAACCCTTTTCTGCTTAATAGGAACACCGTTCTTATTTACTCGGATATAATCTTCCAGAAAACATCTTGCCCAAATTGCAGTGTTACGTAACACAAAGACACCCTCATTCCATAAAACATTATATCCCTCATGCCACAAAGCCCAAATATATGTAAGAAACAAATAACGTTGAGGCAGAGATAAGGTCAAACATACCTCAAGGAACTTTGACACATCAATATGCAGGGGCGATTCATACCAAAAAGAAGAGACTGCAGCACTCTCCTTGAACAAGTGAAGCCCATTCTCCATAGCTTGACCACAAAACACACAGGATAACTCCTCAAGTAACACTCTTCTTCCCAAAGCTTGTCTAGTTTGAATAATTCCACGTAATATACGCCACACCGTACTACGAAGTTTAGGTGGAAAAGTAGCATTCCACACCATATTCCAAACTTGTGTCTCTCCAACTTCTCCATGCATAGATGATGACGCTCCATCTCCACGTTTATGTTGCCACAAAACGTGATAGCCACTCTTGACAGAGTAATGTCCCTTTCTATCAAAGTGCCACGTGTAATTATCATCCACATTACGAACACTTAAGGGAATGCTTTGGATTAGCTCTACCTCAGTCTCCGTAAATAGCTCCTCTAGCACTTTTGTACGCCACACTCTACCTTCAACATCAATCAACTCAGCTACCATCATCCTCCGTCCCTTCTTTTGGTATCGAGATTGGTCTGAAGCTGTGAGGCCATGGTATCCATGGGTCTTCCCAGACTGAAATTTTACTGCCCTTTCCAACTTGGAATCACAGCGCCTAGTTCAAAACGTCACGCCCCTTCAAAATACTTCTCCAAGTATAGGATGCTCCTTTAGGAATGTGTGCATGCATAAAATCAGTTTCTCTATAGTACTTAGCCTTTAACAATCTAGCAACAAGAGAATCTGGATTTGTGATCAACCTCCAACCCTGCTTCGCTAAGAGTGCTAAACTAAACTAATACATATCTCGATCTAAATCCAAGACCACCCTCCTTCATAGAGACATTCATCCACATTTAGTAGATTTCTATTCCGTTTTTACTTCTAACAATTTTCTCTTTTCTTCTCCATCTCCTTTCCTCTTGTTTTCTTTTTAGAAAATTACATATAAGGTCTCTAAGAGACCTCATATTCCTAATAAGGTCACTTAAGGTTTTTTTTGTACAAATCAGGTCATGTTTTAGTTTCCTAGTTTTTCTACTTTCTAATTTTACCCTCACATATAACGCCCATATAAGAATTCCTTTTCCTTTCAAATTCAACGCCCATATAAGAATTCGATCATTTTCCTTTCAAATTCAAAAATGCATGGAGCTAGGGGAGGGAGAGAGAGAGAGAGAGAGAGAGGGAGAGAGGGAGAGAGGGAGGGAGAGAGAGAGAGAGAGAGAGAGAGAGAGAGAGAGAGAGAGAGAGAGAGAGAGAGAGAGAGAGAGCCACACCAAGCTCAGAGTCCGGCGAGAGGAAGATTCCAAACAGAGAGAGACAGGACTGGACATAGTCAACGGCTAGAGGAAGATTCCGACGAGAGGCAACTTTCGGTTAGAGAAAAAATCCAACGAGATTGAGGTGAGGCTTCGATTCTTCGTTTCTAGAGATGTTTTGTGTTTTGTGTTACTCGATCTTGCTTGGTTTTAGCTGTGATTTCAAATTTTCATCTTGCATTTCGATTTCGAATTTTGGTTTTTCGATTTCATTGATTTGATATTATTGTACTGTTTATGATGGATCAATGCATCATAGTGATACTATTTTATGGTTGCTATTGTGATTCATGTGTTTGTGTGTGTTTTGAGGTTGTTGATTTGTGTTATTTTTACAATAAGTATAAAGTATGAGATAACCGTACTACCTATGTTGACTGAACACACTACTGCAAGCCTCTGAGAATACTAGTTTGTTGTTCTGTAAGTTTCCATTATGTTGTACATGTTTGTTGAGTGAGTACACTACTGCAAGCCTCTGAGAACACTAGTTTGCTATTCTGTAAGGTTCCATTATGTTGTACATGTAACAGTACTACCTTTTCTTGATTGAGTACACTACTGCAAGCCTCTGAGAACACTAGTTTGCTGTTCTGTAAGGTTCCATTATGTTGTACATGTAACAGTACTACCTTTTCTTGAGTGAGTACAATATTGCAAGCCTCTGAGAACACTAGTTTGCTGTTTTGTAAGGTTCCATTATGTTGTACATGTAACAGTACTACCTTTGTTGACTGAACATACTATTGATGATTATTAAACATACTACTCATGTTCTGTGAGCGGTTTCTCTTTGATTTGCAGATAAGTAGCTATGGAATCATAGTTGTATGCAAAGTGCACCTATAACAACTAGACAATCATGTTCTTCCTTACTCTTACTACAAATTTTATTGATGTGGTGACAGAGGTGTCGTCGCATTTTCCTGGTTTGAGTCCAGATTCTTTCACTCTTGGTTTCTCATTACCACGTTGTCCAAATTGTAAGTTATCCGGTGATAGAGACTTGAAGTTGATGACGAAGACTATGATCGAACTTGATGTAGCCTCTGTGGATATTGTGGTCAAGGATTGTGGGTAGAGTAGTTCGATTACTGATGTGCATTCCGGCAGATCCTCTGTTGATGACGTTTCTTCTTCCCTGACTTGAACGTCATCATCTTCGACTAATTTTCTTGATCACAATGATTATTTAGGTTGCTTTAGGCCAGAAGAACTTATTTCTTATTTGACCAGTGACTGGAGAAGTTATATAAGTCATGTGAATCAAAAGTTTGAAGGTGGTGTTATGGAACTTAGGGAGAAGTTGAATAAGTATGCTTTTGAGTCTGGTTTCACCTTTGAATACTTCAAGAATCATAAGGACAGAATTGTGGCACATTGTTCATGTGAGGACCCGACCCCGATTTAGTTGCCTAAACCGAGATTAGGCCCTAAGAACCATTAGACCAATACATGCTAATCTAAAAGAAGATCGAAGAAGAAAACAAGGATTCAAAATTCATATGTTAAACAGACTAATTTCCTGAAAATAACTCATAAATCCACAATACCAAAAACTTAACATTGTTTATGACACCAGTGCATCTAGACTTCTAACTAACTATAATGACCGAAATACTAATCAGTAGGATCATCTTGGATCCTACGGTGGATAGCGTTATGCCTCAAACTTTGTGCATGCCTGACCTCCGAAGAAACTCTGCAACCTGGGCAATTGAAATCGAAAGGCCTAGAGGAAAGACATATAAAAACAAGAAAACTGTTAGAGTGAGTGGACGAAAATAAAGTCTCGTAAGAAAATTGTAAAACATATACGTATGCCTTTCATAGAAATCATATATTCAAAATATTAGCAAGCTTCCACTTAGGTATACCTGAAAATGATCATTTTCAGGTATATGACATTATGCCAACTTTTTTATCATATTTTACCATCTCCACCATTCAGATTTTAGGTCCTAATGTGTATACCAAGCTTGTAAATTTTTAGCCAAAATGGTAATCATTAAGGTATTCAAAATTGTAACTGAAGTTCATAAGTAAGAATAGTTCAGGTTTGACAGATTTGGTATGTCCATTGATTTAAACTAGTTTGATACCTTAACGATCACCATTTTGGTTGAAAATTTACAGGAATGATCTACTCATATAAACCTAGTAGTTGGATGGTGAAGATGGTAAAATATTATCAAAAAGTGGACGTAATGCCATATACCTGAAAATGACCATTTTCAGGTATACCTGAGTAGAAGCTTGCTGTTCAAAATATAGCGAGTCTAGTGTGACGACCCGGACCAGAATCAGCAGTATGATCAGCTATATACGTGAGTTACTGCGTAGTCGCAGAGTTCCGACAGTATTTGAACTGCCAGGTTTGATAACGACTAAATTATTGGCCGAGAATTGGAGCTGGGTCTCTTCTCCAGAGTCGTTGCATGTGTGATTTTGAGTTAGTGGGCGGTTCCGGATCGTTATTTGGACGACCGAGGAATTAGTTATGAATATTTGAAGTTTCGACAGAAACGGATTTAAATAGAAGTTGTTCAGAATTTAATTTCGAGTTCGTGGGAACTTCCGGAGTATTATTCTGAGTTGCGAAGATTTAGTTGTGATTATTTCCGTTTGTTGGTTATTTATCGATTTAAATGTGTATTTGGTTGAATGGTTGATTTTTTATCCGTTTGGATGATGTGTTTGACTTTGGGTGATTATGGAAGAACATGTCGAGATGAGTTTGTGGCCGCGAGAATTATCGGAATCGGAATCACGACGAGAAAGTTACGTGGGTTTGATGTTCATCGAAAAGGATAAGTATGAAGTTTCCTAATCGGGAAAGCTATAAATAGTGACCTGCCTAGAAGGGAAAGACAAAGACTTCAATTTGAAATGTTGACCCTGTTTGACCGTTTGACCGAGTGGTGGAGATGTTTCTCGACGGTACACGGCGGCCTCCACGGCGGCGTGGGGATTCCGGCCACCCCACGGCTTGCCTCCGGTCTCTTCCGGTGCGCCTTGAGGCCCTCGATCTTGAGTCGGTCACCGTTCACGGCGAGGTGAACGGTGGAGAGAGGAATTCCGGCCTAAAAATGGAGGAAATTGAGGTAATTCGGGTGTGTGATTTTTGGCCGAGTTGAACTATAAAATTGATTGGGCTTTGTAGCTCTTCCCTCCATGAATCTAACCACGTTGGTTTGAAGTTTCAATTTGATGTGTGTAGGGAGAATTCTTGATTTGAAATTTGTGGAACAATTCGGTTTTTCGTGAAATTGGATGAGTTAGAGTTTGAATTGGACTTCGGTGCAGTTATGGAAGTTGCTCAGTGGACGATTTTGAGTGGAATTGGTGCAGCTCCGCCGTGAAATTCTTCGGCCGGCGGCGGCGCCGCCGTGCACGGAGGTCAACGGTCAAAGTTTGACTTTTTGGATTTTCGACAAGTTGCATGTCATTTGACTCGAAATCGCGCTCCGATTGCAGTGGGGAGGTTCGTTTTTCGAGTTGAGCGTCCGAACGTAAAGCAAGGTATTGAGGTGGTATATAAGGATTTTCGACGATTCGTCGTATTCGAATTGTGTATTTCCGAGAACGGTGGTTTCTCGTGATTTGTATTGTATTGTCGGATTATGACTTTGAATAATGGACTTTGTGAATATTCAGGGATTTCGTGATCGTTCGTTTGGCGAGGGACATTTCGCCGGATCACGGGTTAACGCGATACGCGTTACGCCAGTCTGTGAGTGGACATTTCTTTTCACAGATTATTTGCGAGTCTTGATATACGTTTTATGAACTTGAGCATGCATATAAGATTTCGGATTACATGAGCATATGTTTTACGATTATACTTATACGGATATACGTATACGAGTATACATATACTTATATACTGTTTTATGCATTTGCATCGAAATGTTTATGATTTGGTTTACACAGAGTACAGTCGTGGTTAAGTTGTTGTATCGATACACTTGCCTCTCGGATGATCCCCGATGGTAGGCTTTATTCCAGGGAAGGCTGTGACTCCTTACCCGAGGTCTTTACCGGGGGGAGGCAGACCTTTGACCTGAGGCCATTTCCGGCTAGAATCACGTGGAAGTCAGGGACTCCGTGGTTCTGACTGTACTAGCACGGGTGTGTCCACGAGCGACCCCGTGAGATTTTTATGCATGCTCCGTATACGTGAGGAGTTAGAGTCTCCCTCGTGTACTCGGACGCGTGAGGAGTTAGAGTCTCCCTCGTGTACCATTTGATTTTATGTGTATTTGACTCGCATATGATTTTATATGTATATATTATCTGGTGAAAGAAATTTATTTTCTTCCACTCACTCTAACGTGTTTATTGTCTTTCCCCTGGGCTTTTCGGTTTCCGTGCCCAGTTTGCAGTTCAGGCTCTGGTGTCGCACTTCATGGTCGGAGGCATAGTGCTCGAGCAATCTTGTTTCATCCAGTAGGTTTATTGTTCTACCTACTGTGGTATGCGTATACGATTATGTATTAGATGTCGCTCTGAGCTTTCTGTGGTATATGTTATACGATTTTATACCGGATTTCAGTAAAGTACTATTATATGTATTATTTACTTTACTGTTAATATATTGAGAATTCCGGATGGGATTGGTGCCCACGGTTTGTTTTTTGTGGCATAGGATGAAGTGTATTTTCCGCGTGCAGGTAATGGTAATTCCACGCTAGTAACGAAACTCTGCCCAAATTTCGAAAAGTTTTTTATTGGTTCGTGTTTTCGAAGGGGTTTGATTCCGATTTAGGAAGCTAAATCGGGGTTGGGTCCTTTCATCTAGATAAAACATATATATGAATAACATATGTGTGTGGAGGCATGCATAACATGGTCAGTAGGTCAGGTATTGTCATGTCCTTCCCGGGGCGATGCCTTCACACATAAACGTGAGTACGTGAAATCGTAAAATTATATCATAAGCCTCCGTGTATAGCATAAAAGTACCGTATCATATCATAGCGTATATATATGAAAGGACCCAACCCCGATTTAGTTTCCTAAACCAGAATCAATTACCCCTTCTGAAAACACGAACTTGCAAAAACAACAAAAATTTCAACAAAAATTTTGGCCATTAACCTGCACCCAAAAACACACTTCATCATATACCACAAAAGCCAAACCGTGGGCACCAATCCCATCCGGATTTCTCAATATCATAACAATAATGTAAAGTAGTAATCAAAACTGTACTTTACAGAAATCCGGGGAAAAACATATAAAAGTATAGCGACTAAGTAATTAGAGCGACCTCTAGTGTATATATACAAAAATATACAACAGTAAGCAAAACAAGAAACCCACTGGAAAAGAAAAATAACTCGAATGCTAAGCCTCCGACTGCGACGTGAGACAACAGAATCCGAACTGCAAACTGGGCACGGAAACTAAAAAGCCCAGGGGAAAGGCAAATAAAATTGTTAGAGTGAGTGGACAAAAATAATCATATGCCTTTCACCATTTATATATATCATAAAACAAAGCGAGTTCGGAAAATAAATGGAGGTGTCAGGCGAATCTCTCAAGTCCGACGGTCAGGCGAGTCTCTCAAACCTGACGGTCAGGTGAATCTCTCAAGCCCAACGGTGATAGACTAGGTGAATCTCTGAAGCCTAGTGGGCACATTAGGGGAATCTCTCAACCTTAGATCTGGACTACCGGTGATCAGCCGAGTAGCCAATGCATCGATGCTAAGTAAATGCTATCACCATATAAAATATAAAACAATACCTCCGAAAACAATAAATAATCTTAACATCGTGTCGTAAATAAATACGAAAATCAAGAACTCGCTACGACAGTGAAATAAAAAGGTCCACTCACAGATGAGCACACCGCGCACACGCGCTAAGCATGAGATCCGGCGGAAGATCTCTCGCCCAACGTACGATCTTGATCTCCTGAATAATCACAAAATATAACTGATCAAAATCACAGTTCAATACCCTGAACCACACCTCGGAAACCAACCATTTCCGGAAACATATAACTCGATACAAAATAATCGACGAAATTCCTCAAACTCTCCACATAAACCCTTGACTAAAAATCCGGCATCAAAATCATCCCGAAAACCTCACGACTGTGTTCGGAGCACGAAAATGAGTTGGAAACACCTAAAAATCTCAAAAATTCGGACCTCGCCGGACCATCGCCGGCGGCGGCGGCGCGGTGGCGACGGCGACCAAATCCAACGAAATTTTCCAGAAATGATCCTCCCCACAAGCCCAACAACTTCTCTCAAAGGAAGAACATCATCCCACCACCACAGTGGCCGGAATAAGCCTCGAAAGTCACGGAATCCATTGATTCCAGTGACTTTCCGGTGAGCTCCAAAACGATATTCAACCCAAAATTCCTTCCACCCAAAAGCTACTAGAGGTTGAGGGAAACCTTTCCCCCCAAACACCCGACCCCAAAAGTGGCCAGAGCCGGCCACCCGAATCCGGCGAAAATCACGATATTCCCTGAGCTCGTTCTCCCTCCAAACATCATCAATTCACAAAATTCCAAGTTCCAAACCATAGGAAATCAAGAGAGGAATCTATTCATACCAATATCAAGGCTGGAGGTGGCCGGAATCGTGAAACCTGACGGCGGCAATTCGCACGCGCGGTGGAGCTCTGGTCAACAAAAGTCAACGATCAAAATCCTTCGTCAAACGACGGTCAAACTTCACGAACAGTGTTTTCGACTATTTTTGATATTTATACTCGTGGCTCGATACGATCAATAGTCCAAAACGGATCACATCCACGTTTCGGATAACTCAAATACAAACGGATAAACACGACGAAATTCTGCGATTTCAAATATTCATAACATATTCCTCAGTCGTCTAAATAATTATCCGGAACCGTCCACGAACTCGAAATCACGTGTACAACTACTCTTGTGAAGAGACTCAACTCAAATTTTTGCCCGATAATTAAGTCGTGAATCGAACCGCCAAATCAATTAACTTACGGAAAATTGTGATTACGCGTAAACTCGTGGATTAAGCCGATTACTATACTGATTCTGTTTCGGGTCGTCACAATATATTTGTAGAGAAAATAAGAATCATGAACGTAAAATTAGACTCGCTAATCAACAGTGAAAAATTATAGTCTACTCACCTAGATCGCTAGTTAAATAATTCGTTTGATCCCCTAACTTGAAATCATACTTAACGCGCCTAAGGTTAAACCGTAGATTAATGAATATAATTCTCTAACTGAAAACTAAAGTAGAGATAGGAAGTGAGACAATTCATAATTTGAATACTCATATTCTAACTGCGGCCACTATTTATTGTTAATCTGCCACATTGTGATTTCAAACAATAACCATTATATTGACTCTCAGGCTCTATAGAAAGGTGAGTATCGAATCGACACATAACAGAACGCTACTTGAAGTGTCGAGACGCCCCCGTGTCCTAAACATGCATCAAAACATTAAGCAAGAACCCAAAATCCATTAAACTACATAAAAACTATGCGAAAATAGTTAAGGAAACTTCCCACGACAAAATTTATATTTTGGTCGCCAGAGCTCCGCCACGCACTTAGACACATGGGCCCCACGCGCCTCCATAACCGGCGGCCAAACCAGACAGCGAGTATGGGCTCCAACCGTACTTTTCTAAAATTTGTAAGGCAAGAGCAGCAACATTCACAACTGCACCAACTCCCAATTCCAAGCTTAACTTATCGAAAACTCACCTCAAATATTCGAAATTTCGCTGAAAATCCCCCTTGGTCGTCTGGCCACGTTTCGACTTCAGGCAGCACACGTTCGACTCCTTAAAGGGCAGGGATCAATACCCCTAACCAGGCGCCTGAACTATGCAATTTATGCTTGATTCTTAACGTATTTCTCTCTACATTTTGCTATGTTATGAGCTTAGTAAATCTATTTCTAACTTACTTTATATTTTTAGGTAGAAGAATAAAGGATGATGAATAAAAGGAGCGGAAACGAGCTTTAAATACACTAAGAAGAAAGTTCCTAATACCGTTCGAGAAATGGTCTCCAAATGGTTTCTATAATACATTCCCAAATGGTGTCAATAATTGGAAAGCAATTGACAAATGAAAATGGTGTCAAATGGTGCTAATGAAGATGGAGGCATTTTTCCTACTCGAGCGAGGAAGCACAAAATGGTGGTGGATTGGAAGAATTTGTGGCCGATCATGTGAAGATCAAATGAAGATCATATATGCCTGATTTGAATACCAAAATATGTGCATAAGATATGGTATATTCTGCCTAGATGATTTGGAGAATAAGGAATGCAAAAGAAAGCAAGAAGAAGATTTCTCTACTCCTTGTAGGAAGAGGAAGATTTGACTGCCAGCTAAGCCAACTTCAAGAGATCACCGATTATGTAATTGAACTCCAAAAATAGTGATGTTATATGTCTATGAAATCTTTTGAAGTCCTCTTTCCAATAAATCTAAGATCATAATTTTTTTGAAGTCTACAACTCCCGAATTACTCATTTGAAGACAAGCTGTCAGATTTACCCAAGTACACTAGGAAAGCCTTGTTTTGGTTGGAAAAACCATAATCTTGCTCTATAAAAGGGAGAGTTCGGTTCCTCATTCATCATTACACATTCTATAGCCGAAGCTCTGCCCAAAGTCATCTCCTCTCACCCAAAGTCGAAGATCTCCCTCTCCAAGGCCGAAACACCACCATACACCACCTCCTAAAAATCCCTCTTTCATCCATAAGTGTTCTTGGCTTGATTTGGCTTTGAATACTTGTGTCCTCCACTCACCAAAGAAGCCTCTACACCCAGATTTTAGTGCAACTTCACAGGATCAAAAGTGTAACATGGACCCTATGGTTTTTTATTTGGTTTTGTATTGGATTTCTTTTGTGTAGACAGAACAACTTTTTATAAAAAGCTCTTTATTTTTGACTTCTACTAAGTTTATTCCATGTGTTTATAATTTTGATTCGAATGCATGTGCTAGCTTATGTTCTTAATACTTTGAAAATATGTTATAGATGATACTCGATGTGGTTCACTTTAGCATTTTTCAATGAATTAATCAAACATAAAATTGGACTAGGTAGTTAACTCGATTTGTTGCTTTTGTTTTTCAATATAAACATGTGTGTATGTATTTTGAATGAAGCTATATATTTTGTAGACACTTAGAAGTATTGGATCTAATCGACTAGGTTGTTAGAATGTGATGATCACTTGTAAATATGTTAGTTCTAAGTTTTATTTTTGGCATACAAGCATATTTAGAGATTTTAGGGTTCTTGATTATTTTCTTGTCTATGAGTTAATCATGTTAGAATTCTAGGGTTTCTCTATATGTTTATTTCCATGTTTTTGTTCTTTAATTTTCGTAGGGTATAAATCAAACTTTGCACAGCCCTCTAAACTTTAGCGTAGTCATGCATGTACCCTCAATCCCCGGTTAAGAACGATCCCTACTTATCAATGCTACATCTACAAAGAAGGGTTTTAATTGAGACTGTGATGACCCGGACCAGAATCAGCCGTATGATCAGCTATATTCGTGAGCTACGGCGTAGTCGCAGAGTTGCGACAGTTGTTTTAATCGCCGAGCTTCTTAACGACTAAATTATTGGCCGAGAATTGGAGCTAGGTCTCTTCTCGAGAGTCGTTCTATATGTGATTACGAGTTCGTGGGCGGTTCCGGATCGTTATTTGGACGACCGAAGAATTAGTTATGAATATTTGAAGTTCAGATTTAAATGGTGGGCTACTTAACGACTAAATTATCGGACGGGAATTTGGTTTCGGCTTCTTCACGGAAGTTGTTCAGAATTTAATTTTGAGTTCGTGGGAACTTTCGGAGCATGATTTGGAGTTACGAGGAATTAGTTGCGAATTTTGCCGATTGTTGTTTGTTTGGTTGATTTAATTGTGTGTTGGTTCGAAGAGTTGACTTTTTATCCGTTTGGCCGATGTGTTTGACTTTGGGTAATGTTGGAAGATTATGTCGAGTCGAGTTCGTGACCGCGAGAATTATTGGAATTGGAGTTACGACGCGAAAGTTATGCGTGTTTAAAGTTCGTCGAAATGGATAAGTTTGAGTTTCCATTTTGGGAAAGCTATAAATAGTGACCTGCCTAAAAGGGAAAGTCAAAGTTGTATTGATTATGGTTGACTCGGTCAACTGGGTTTGACCGAAGGGGAGGAGATGCCACGGTGGTTCCCGGCGGCCTACCGGCGACGGAAACTATTCCGGCCACCATAGAGGGCGGGGCTGGTCTTGTTCCGTGCGCCTCGACACCCCGAGTCACCTTCCGGGCACCCCGCACGGCGAGGCTCGCCGGAGGAGGAAGAATATCCGGCCCAAAAATGGAAGATTTTTGATGATTTCGGGTTTGAATTTTCAGACCGATTCGAGCTGAACTTTGGGGTGGGCTTTGTAGCCCTCATCACCATGAAGCTACCATGTAAGTTTTGTGATCTAATTTTGCTTGAGTATGGAGAATTTTGGATTTGAAATTTTGTGTACAATTCGGGTTTTCATGAAATTGGATGAGTTAGAGTGAGAATTGGCCTTTGTTGTAGTTGACAAAGTTGCTCAGTGGGTGATTTTGCATGGAATGGTGGTTTCTCCGCCGGAAAATTCTCCTTTTGGTGGTGGCGCCGCCGTGGGCGGCGATCAACGGTCAACGGCGGTCAACTTTGACTTTTTCGGAGTTTTCGACGAGTTGCATGTCATTTTACTCGAAATCGCGCCCCGATCGCAGTGGGGAGGTTTGTTTTTCGAGTTGAGCGTCCGAAATTACAGTGACGTATTGTGGTATGATTTCCGGATTTCCGACAGTTTGTCGTGATCGGATTACGTGTTTCCGAGAACTGTGGTTTCTCGTGATTTGTTTTGAATTGTCGAATTATGTTTGTGAGAATTGGATATTATGATTATTCAGGTGTTCGTGATCGTTTGTTTGGCGAGGGACTTTCTGCCGGATCACGGGTTAACGCGATACGCGTTACGCCAGACTGTGAGTGGACAAGTTTCTATTTTTACTGTTGATTTTGCGAGTTCGTGGATTTATTGATTTTCCGTATTTGTTTTATACGATGATTGAGATATATGTGTTATTTTCGGAGGTGTATTATATGTTTATTGGTGATGGCATTTATTGCATCGATGCTACCAGAGTTGAGAGATTCCTCTGGCCCAGAGTTGAGAGATTCCTCTGAAGCAGGGTTGAGAGATTCCCCTGAGTGCCGCCAGGGTTGAGAGGTCCCCTGGCCTATCACCGTCAGGTTTGAGCGATTCACCTGACGTCGGGTTTGAGAGGTCGCCCGACAACCTCCATATATATATGTGTTGTTGTTGTTGTTGTGTTTTCCGAACTCGCACTGTTTTACATTGAGTATGTATATAAACTGGTGAAAGGCATATGTTTATTTTCGTCCACTCACTCTAACGTTTTATTTGCCTTTCCCCTGGGCTTTTCGGTTTCCGTGCCCAGTTTGCAGTTCGGACTCTGGTGTCGCACGTCGTGGTCGGAGGCATAGTGCTCGAGCTACTTTGTTTCTTCCAGTAGGTTTATTGTTCTACCTACTGTGGTATACGTATATGATTATGTATTAGAAGTCGCTCTGAGCTTCCTATTGTACATGTTATACGATTTTACTCCGGATGTTCCGTAAAGTACATATATGTTTACTACTTTACGTTATTGTTGATATATTGAGAAATCCGGATGGGATTGGTGCCCACGGTTTGCTTTTTGTGGCATAGGACGAAGTGTTAATTTCTGGGTGCAGGTTATGGTAATTCAACGCTAGTAACGAAACTCTGCCCAAATTTCAAAAAGTTTTTGTTGGTTCGTATTTTCAAAAGGATTTGATTCCGGTTTAGGTAACTGAATCGGGATTGGGTCCTTTCAGCTTGGTATCAGAGCATTAGGTTGTCAGGTTCTGTAGACTTCTGTAGTCTTGTTTACTTAGGGTATTTGAGTTGATACAGCATGACTGGAGTGATGACCCGACTGGCCAGCGGTACTCATCAATACTTCGGGTGTTGTGTGTCCTTAAATATCTGCGGTTTCATGATTACGTTCCACTTGTTGTGAACGATGTTTTATTCATTAGGATGCCTCCTGACGTGCTTTCCGTGTCATTTCGGTTGTGGATCCTATTGAGGATCAGTCGACGCGCGATTTGCCAGAGAACAGTGGATTGTAATGAGTATTCAGAGTTCAGTGAATTGTGTGGCACGGTTTGCCTGGTTATGTGTGTATGGGCGTCTACATATTGCCTCAGAGCTGAGATTTATGGCTGTTGATGTATGCCTGAGTCAGATCAGTGTATTTTGTGGGCTGTTATTGTGTGAGTACCGGTTGCGACTCCATGGCCTACATTCAGGGTGTTGTTTATACGGTAATGGTTTTATCAGGCTATCCAGCGATCGAATGTGGAGTGTTTACCCACCTGAGGCAGAGATGCATTGTTCACATGTTGTCCCTGTTTGCACGTGTTATGTGGCTTCAGAGGGAGCTATGCACGAGGTTCAAGGTGAGTTTGAACCTGAGCATCAGAGAGAGTTGATTGTTATGCCTCGAGATTGCCGTGAGGAGCTTAGTGTGTTGCACTCAGTGGAGATGCTATCGAGAAGGAAAGGTGTACGCGGTTTTCGATTTGATGATTTGAGGAAAGTGGACTTAGTCGAGGTTTTGATGAGGTTGAATTCCGACACTTCGAGATCAGTGACTTCATCAGATTGTGACCTTTTCGATTATGTTGAGGATTCTCTACTGGTCCGTTTGGCGATGACGGAGATCACAGAGTAGCGGATTTGCTCCTATGGCGATCGTTGGTGATCCTTCCACGCAGCAGGTGTTGCGGTGGCTTGTGTTCGTGGAACACTCTCAGTTGATATTTCGGTGGCCAGGAGGGTCACGTTACGAGGGAGTGCCTCAACCAGCTGTACGTGTATGCAGTTCGACAGCTCAGAGTTTACGAGGAGATCCTCATGTCGTTCCTGCAGTTTGATCAATGTATCCTTTTGATGAGTTATTCAGCAATGTCGCTATTGATGTGGGCGGCTAGATTGAGCATGTTGGAGTCCATGCCGTAACCTTGTGTGAGGACAGACTTTTCTCCGAGGTTACTGTTGCTTGATATCCATGACTATTGTACCTGCATCTCCACTTTTGAGCTGTTGGAGAGTGTTGCGTCCATCCGGAGGTGGCGAGATCTTTGTTGGAGGATATGGGTTAGCCGCGGATATGTTATAGCTGGATATTGTGGTTTTGGTGTGCTTGTGAGTATAGACTTACTGACGACGCATTTGGCTGTGTCGAGTACCTCGAGAAGGAGGTTGTGTTTCGACGACCAGATTTTCCCGAGATGCTGTTTCGTGGTGATGGTCGAGCGGATGGTGGAGACGAGTTATGTTGTTTTCTTAGCTTATGTTGTGGATACTTCGGTTGTTGTGTCCAACATTGGTGACATTGAGGTGCTGGACTCATTTTACCGACACCTTGTCGTTCTGAGCCAGCGGAGCTGATGGAGCTACAATTTGAGTCCAGAAGATGCTGGAGGAGATTTCAGGAGACTTCGTGCGACACCACGTATTTGCGGGGTGTGCTCTTGCATCAGTTGTGCGACTGTTTGTATGGTTCGATGAGGTGGCGCATTGACTACCGGAAGCCTGATTCGCTTCAGAGGAGAGTGAGTATCCTCCGCTTCAGATTGACGATTGGTTTGATCAGCTCAATGGAGCTTCGGTCTTTTCGAAGATTGATTTCGGGACCGGATACCATCAGTTGTGGATCGGTGAGTCAGATGTGGCTACGTTGGCTTTCGGATCTCGGTGCGGGCATCAGGAGTTTTTGGTCACGCTGTTTGGTTGACCACTGCCCCGTAGATCGTGTGGACTTGATGGACCATGTGTTCAGACGGTTTCTGGACGAGTTGTGGTCATGTTCGTTGGCAATGTCCTGATGTACTCCGAGAGTGTGGACCAGTACCTGGAGCAGTTGCGAGCGGTTTTGTGGACTTCGCGAGACGATTAGCCGTTTGTGAAGTTCAGTTAGTGTGAGTTTTGGCCGATTAGCGTAAAGATTTTGGGTTGTGTGATACTAGCCGAGGGAGTTGGCGTGGGTCCTGACCAGTTAGAAGCCGTGCTGATTTGGAGTTTGCCCTACTATTGTACCTGAGATCAGAGGTCTCTTTGGTTTGGCAAGCTATTACCGACGGCTTTGTGCAGGATTTTCCTGGATTGCCCCTCTACCTTTCGGATTGACGAAGAAGGCGTCAAGTTCGAGTGGTTCGATGCACGCGAGGAGAGTTACTTACTCCTGCGGGACGGTTGACCGTTGCTTCGGTTTTGACCTTATCTGACGATCGTGATGAGTTCGTGGTCGTGGGTTTTGGCGATACATCGAGATTTAGAGTTGGTTATGTTTTGAGATTGTGTAGCAGAGCGGTGGCTCATGATTCCAAGCAGTGGAACTTTGTGTAGCTACATATCCTATGTATGCTTTGGGTGTAGCTGCCCTTGTGTTAACACCAGAGAGTTGGAGATATTATTGGTATGGCGTGCAGCGTGGTGTAGGATGTACACTAATCACTTGAGTTTCATCCACTTGCATTTTCGGCCAGGTTTGGGCTTGTGGAAGTGTAGATAGATGGGGTCGATTTGCGACTATGGCTGCACCTTTGAGTTTGTTTGGGAAAGGCTAGAGGTTGTATTTGACCATCCGCTGGGATGTTGTTGTTGATGCATTCAGTCGAGAGTCAAGAGTTTTAGTGTTTCATGTGTGTGTGATTCGAGTTTCCATGTTAGCCGAGCTATACACTACGGGAGATGTGTTCGAGTGTGGAGATGTTGAGGCTCGTGGTTTCACACACATTTGGCGCTAGTGATGCGGAGATGTATCAGATACTCCGAGTTTACTACTCGTGACGCAACATGAAGAGCAATGTAGCAGCTTATGTGTATAGAAGCCACATTTGTCGACTGGCGATGGCTAGGAGGCAGAGGTTTGCTGAGATGTGTCAGCCATTTGAGATTTCCGGTTATACATGGCGATTGTTGCTGTGATTGTGTGTGTTTGTATGCACTTTGGTTTGTGATACCAGTTGTTGGACCAGTGTGGACCATTTGACGAATTTAGTACGTTTCCTTGTACTTCGGAGACGATTTCAGTGTTAGGCTGGTATAGCCGTGCTTGACGGAGATTGTCCATTCCATGGTGTGCCTGTGTCCCAGTTCGCTGATCGAGATAATCAGCTACGACTATGTGTTGGCGAGCTTTGCAGCGAGCATTGGGGACCAGATTACGAGTTAGTACCGGTTATTGTCCTCGGATTGTCGAGCGATCTTTGAGGACTATTCAGACCTTGGAGGGTATATTGTGGACCTCGGTATTGCAGTTCCGGAGGATTCGGAACCAGCAGTTTTAACTGTTCGAGATTGCTTACAGTACCAGTTTGTTGACCACTGTGATATCGACGTTGCGTGCTGTCATTTGGAGGATGATGTTGTACTCCATTGTGCTGAAGTGAGTTTGGTTTGAGTTTGAGTGGATGTTTGATTCTGATTTTGTGGAATGTGTTACCACAGACTGTCAGATTAGCGGAAATGGGTTGATAATTGCTCGAGTCCGGTGTTTGAACTATGTTGGTATGAATGTGTGAGATATATTGATGTGTGAACTGAGTTGTGATTTGTCTTGATGTTTGTGTTATCCATATGTGGTCATAGGCGAGTTTGTGTTATGCCGTATGGTTCGGCATCGCCTATAGCATTGGCTTTTGTGCGAGTTGTGTTCCGTGTGGCGGAACTGTGTTTCAGGTTGGTTTCGCATGGTGTACCCTGTATGTTCCTTATGTAGGAACACTTGGCAATTGTGTGAGCCAGTTCAGATTCGTGATTTGTGGGTACAGAGATTTCAGTACGGAGCTATCTCCTATTGTGGAGTAAGCTATCAGAGTTGTTCAGTCGACATTATCACTGGGCAGTTGAGCAGTATGCAGAGGCAGTACTCTTACTTGTAGTCGGCAGACTCGGAAATTTTGAGGTCGAAATTTTTCTAAGGGGGGTGGATTTGTGACGACCCGGACCAGAATCAGCCGTATGATCAGCTATATTCGTGAGCTACGGCGTAGTCGCAGAGTTGCGACAGTTGTTTTAATCGCCGAGCTTCTTAATGACTAAATTATTGGCCGAGAATTGGAGCTAGGTCTCTTCTCGAGAGTCGTTCTATATGTGATTACGAGTTCGTGGGCGGTTCCGGATCGTTATTTGGACGACCGAAGAATTAGTTATGAATATTTGAAGTTCAGATTTAAATGGTGGGCTACTTAACGACTAAATTATCGGACGGGAATTTGGTTTCGGCTTCTTCACGGAAGTTGTTCAGAATTTAATTTCGAGTTCGTGGGAACTTTCGGAGCATGATTTGGAGTTACGAGGAATTAGTTGCGAATTTTGCCGATTGTTGTTTGTTTTGTTGATTTAATTGTGTGTTGGTTCGAAGAGTTGACTTTTTATCCGTTTGGCCGATGTGTTTGACTTTGGGTAATGTTGGAAGATTATGTCGAGTCGAGTTCGTGACCGCGAGAATTATCGGAATTGGAGTTACGACGCGAAAGTTATGCGTGTTTCAAGTTCGTCGAAATGGATAAGTTTGAGTTTCCATTTTGGGAAAGCTATAAATAGTGACCTGCCTAAAAAAGAAAGTCAAAGTTGTATTGATTATGGTTGACTCGGTCAACTGGGTTTGACCGAAGGGGAGGAGATGCCACGGTGGTTCCCGGCGGCCTACCGGCGACGGAAACTATTCCGGCCACCATAGAGGGCGGGGCTGGTCTTGTTCCGTGCGCCTCGACACCCCAAGTCACCTTCCGGGCACCCCGCACGGCGAGGCTCGCCGGAGGAGGAAGAATATCCGGCCCAAAAATGGAAGATTTTTGATGATTTCGGGTTTGAATTTTCAGACCGATTCGAGCTGAACTTTGGGGTGGGCTTTGTAGCCCTCATCACCATGAAGCTACCATGTAAGTTTGGTGATCTAATTTTGCTTGAGTATGGAGAATTTTGGATTTGAAATTTTGTGTACAATTCGGGTTTTCATGAAATTGGATGAGTTAGAGTGAGAATTGTGAAAGGACCCAACCCCAATTTAGCTCCCTAAATCGGAATCAAACCCTTTCGAAAACACGAACCAACAAAAACTTTTCGAAATTTGGGCAGAGTTTCGTTACTAGCGTGGAATTACCTTAACCTGCACGCTGAAAATACACTTCATCTTATGCCACAAAAAGCAAACCGTGGGCACCAATCCCATCCGGATTTCTCAATATCTCAACAGTAAAGTAAACAATACAAAATATAGTACTTTACTGAAATCCGGGTTTAAAATCGTATAACATATACAACAGGAAACTCAGAGCGACTTCTAATACATAACCATATATGTATACCACAGTAGGTAGAACAATAAACCTACTGGAAGAAACAAAGTAGCTCAAGCACTATGCCTCCGACCACGACGTGCGACACCAGAGTCCGAACTGCAAACTGGGCACGGAAACCGAAAAGCCCAGGGGAAAGGCAAATAAAACGTTAGAGTGAGTGGACGAAAATAACATATGCCTTTCACCAATTTATACACATACTTAATATAAAACAGTGCGAGTTCGGAAAACACAACAACACAACACATATATATATGGAGGTTGTCGGGCGAATCTCTCAAGCCCGACGTCAGGTGAATCGCTCAAACCTGACGGTGAAAGGCCAGGGGAATCTCTCAACCCCGGCGGCACTCAGGGGAATCTCTCAACCCTGCTTCAGAGGAATCTCTCAACTCTGGGCCAGAGGAATCTCTCAACTCTGGTAGCATCGATGCAATAAATGCCAATCACCAATAACACATAATAACATACCTCCGAAAATAACATATATCACAATCATCGTATAATTAAATACGGAAATCAATAAATCCACGAACTCGCAAAATCAACAGTAAAAATAGAAACTTGTCCACTCACACGCCTGCGTAACGCAGTTCGCGTTAACCCCTGATCCGGCGGAAAGTCCCTCGCCAAAACAACGATCACGAACACCTGAATATTCACAAAATCCATATCTCAAGCTCATAACTCGACAATACAAATCAAACCACGAGAAACCACCGTTCTCGGAAACAGATAATTCAAAGTCGACGAATCGTCGAAAATCCGTTTATACCACTTCAATACCTCGCTTTACGTTCAGACGCTCAACTCGAAAAACAAACCTCCCCACTGCGATCGGGGCGCGATTTCGAGTCAAATGACATGCAACTTGTCGAAAATCCCAAAAAGTCAAAGTTTGACCGCCGTTGACCGTTGACTGCCACGTTGACCGCCACCCACGGCGGCGCTGCTGCCGGACCGGAAAATTTCAAGGCGGAGCCACCCCTATTCCACTCCAAATCACCCACTGAGCAACTTCCATAACTGCACCGAAGTCCAATTCTCACTCTAACTAGGTCAATTCCATGTAAAACCGAATTGGTTCACAAATTTCAATCCCAAAATTCTCAATCCACAAATCAAATTAGAACACAATGTTTATATGGTTAGAATCACCTTGAAGAGAGCTACAAAACCCAGTATCTCTTGAAGTTCAACTCGGCCCGAATCAAAAACCACCATTAACCCAAAATTTCACAAACTTTGGTTCACTATTTCTCTCTCCACCGTGAGACTCACCGGAAAAGGAGGTCGGATTTAGGATGGGGAAGGCTAGGAGAGTTGAACGGTATGTGGTTTAGACCGTGGGGTGGCCGGAAAAACAACGTCGCCGGCGAGCACCGTGGCTTCCCGTCGGCCTCCTCCACCTCCCACCGAGTTGACCCAGTCAACTCGGTCAAGACAATTTATGAGGATGTTGACTTTCCCTTAATAGCAAGTTACTATTTATACTCTTTCCCAAAATGGAAACTCAAACTTATCCATTTCGATAAACTTTAAACACGCATAACTTTCGCGTCGTAACTCCAATTCCGATAATTCTCGCGGCCACGAACTTGACTCGACATAATCTTCCAACATCACCCAAAGTCAAACATATCGGCCAACCGAATAAAAAATCAACCCTTGAAAGCAACACACATTAAATCGACTAAATAATCAACAAACGGTAATAATCACAACTAAATCTTCGTAACTCAAAATCATGCTCCGGAAGTTCCCACGAACTCGAAATTAAATTCTGAACAACTTCCGTGAAGAAGCCGAAACCAAATTCTCGACCGGTAATTTAGTCGCGAACAAACCCGCCATTTAAATCCGTTTCCGTCGAAACTTCGAATATTCATAACTAATTCCTCGGTAGTCCAATAACGATCCGGAACCGCCCACAAACTCGTAATCACACGTACTACGACTCTCGAGAAGAGACCCAGCTCAAATTCTCGGTCAATAATTAAGTCATTAACGAGTTCGGCGATTCAAACAGCTGTCGTAAACCTGTGACTACGCAGTAACTCACGTATACAGCTGATCATACTGCTGATTCTGGTCCGGGTCATCACAAATCCACCCCCCTTAGAAAAATTTCGACCTCGAAATTTCCAAGTCTGACGGCTAAACACAGAAGCACTGCCTCTGCATACTGTTCGACTTCCCAGCGACAATGTCAACTGCACAATTCCGACAACCATCTGCACAATAGGAGATAGATCCGTGCTGGAATCCCTGTACCCTCAAATCACAAATCTGAACTGGTTCCAGTCAATAGCCAAGTGTTTCTGTATACGGAACAGATAGGGTACACAACACAAAACCAACCTGAAACACAGTTCCGCCACACGGAACACATCACACATAAAAGCCAACACTATAGGCGATGCCGAACCATACGGCATAACACAAACTCGCCAATGACCACAACTGGATCAAAACAATATGGCAAAGCACAACTCAGTTTACACACATCAACATAACTCACACACTCACATCAACATAGCTGAAGCATCGGACTCAAACAATTATCAACCCATTTCCGCTAATCTGACAGTCTGTGGTAACACACTCCACAAAATCGGAAACAAACATCAACTCAAATTCAAACCAAACTCACTCCAACACAATGAAGTACAACATCGTTCCTCAAAACGACATCAAACAATATCAAAATCACAGTGGACAACAACCTGGTACTGCAAGTAATCTCGAACAGCTGAAACTGCTGGTCCCGAATCTTCCGGAACTGCAATACCGAGGTCCACAACATGCCCTCCAAGGCCTGAATAATCCTCGAAGATCGCTCGCCAATCTGAGGACAAGAATCAGTACTAGCTCCTAATTTGGTCTCCAATGCTCGCTGCAAAGCTCACCAACACTTAGTCGTAGCTGATCACCTCGATCGGCGAACTGGGACACAGGTACACCACGTAGATGGACAACCTCCATCAAACACAGCTATACCAGCCAACCACTGGAATCATCTCCGAAAGTACAAGGAACTGTACTGAGTACGTCAAGTGATCCACAAAGGCCCGACAACTGGTATCACAACCAAACTGTACACATACACACACAATCACAGCAGCAACCGTCACGTCTAACCGGAAATCTCAAATGGCTAACACATCTCAGCAAGTCTCTGCCTCCTAGCCACCGCCAGTCAACGAATGTGGCATCAGCACACACAAGCTGCGCTTGCACAAGCTACTATATCGTTCTTCATGTTGCGTCACGAGTAATAACTCGAAATATCAGACACATCTCTATACCACTAGCGTCAAACACGCACAAAATCACGAGCCTCAACATCATCACGCTTAAACTCAGCTCTCGTAGCCCACACTCGATTAATACAGAAACTCGAATCACACACACATGAAATCTCGACTCTCGACTGAATGCACCAGCAACAACATCATCCCAAACGGATGGTCAAAGTACAACCACTAGCCTTTCTCGAACAAATTCAAATGTGCAGCCATAGTCGTCAATTGACTCCATCCATCGACACTGCCTCAAGCCCAAATCTGGCCGAAAATGCAAGTGGATGAAACTCAATTGATCAGTGTATGTCCTACACTGCGCTGCACGCCATAGCTTTAGTGTCTCAAACTCTCTGATGCTAACACAAGAACAGCTACACTCAATATCATACACTGAATACGTAGCTACACAAAGTTCCACTGCCTGGAATCATGAGCCACCGCTCTGCTACACAGCATCAAAACATAACCCAACCAAATCTCGATGCATCGCCATAACCCACGAACTCGTCGTAGTCGTCAGGTAAGGTCAAAACCGCAGTAACGGTCAACCATCCGACAGGAGTAAGTAACTCTCCTCGCGTGCATCGAACCACTCGAACTTGACGCCTTCTTCGTCAATCCGAAAAGTGAAGTAGCAATCCGGGAAAATCCTGTACAAGCCGTTGGTAATAGCCTGCCAAACCCAAGAGAAACTCCGAATCTCTGGTACAATGGTAGGTCAACCCCAAATCAACACGGCTTCAAACTAGTCAGGATCCTCGCCAACTCCCTCGGATAGCATCACACAACCCAAAATCTTCAGGCTAATCGACCAAATCTCACATTGACTGAACTTACAACAGCTAATCGTCTCGCAAAGTCCGCAAACCGCTTGCAACTGCTCCAGGTACTGGTCCACACTCTCGGAGTACATCAGGACATTGTCAACGAACATGACCGCAACTCGTCCAGAAACTGTCTGAACACACGGTCCATCAAGTCCACATGATCAACAGGGCATTGGTCAACCATACAACGTGACCAAAAACTCCAGATACTCGCTCCGAGATCCGAAAGCCACATAGCCACATCTGACTCATCAAACCTCAACTGATAATATCCAGTTCCGAAATCAAACTTCGAAAAGACTGAAGCTCTCGTGAGCTGATCAAATCAATCGTCAATCTGAAGAGGAGGATACTCGTTCTCCTCCAAAACAAATCAGGCTTCGGTAGTCAATGCACCATCTCGTCGAACCAACCAACGTCCATACACACAATGCAAGAGCACACCACGCAAATACGCGGGGTCACATGAAATCTCCTGAAACCTTCTCCAGCAACTCCTGGAGTCGAATCTGTAGCTCCATCAGCTCCGCTGGCTCCGAACGACAAGATGCCGGTAAAATGAGTCCAGCGCCTGGTACAAGCTCAACGGTGTAGTCAGTCTCCCGAACTGGAGAAACACCTGGTAACTCCTCCGGAATACTCCTGGTAACTCGGGAACCACCTCAATGTCACCAATGTCGGACACAGCAACCAAAGTATCCACAACATGTGCTAAGCAAACAACATAACTCGTATCCACCATCCACTCGACCATCACCGCGAAACAGCATCTCAGAGAAATCTGGTCGTCGAAACACAATCTCCTCCTCGAGGCACTCGAACATCGCCAAATACGTCGTCAGTAAGTCCATACCCACAAACACACCAAAACCACAATATCCAGCTATAACAGATCCGCGGCTAAGTCATAACCTCCAACAAGGATCTCACAACCTCCGGATGGATACAATACTCTTCAAACTTCGGAAGTGGAGATACAGGTACAACAGCCATGGATATCAAACAACAGTAACCTCGGAGAAAAGTCTGTCCTCAAACAAGGTCATAGCACGAACTCCAACATGCCCAACTAGTCGCTCACATCAAATGCGACTTGCTGAATAACTCGTCAAAAGGATATATTGGTCAGCCTACAGGAACAACATGAGGATCTCCTCGTAGACTCTGAGCTACCAAACCGCTAAAACAGCTGGCTGGGGCCGCTCCCTCGCAACGTGACCCTCCGGGCCACCGAAACAGCAACTAAAAGTACTCCTCGAACAAAAATCACCGCAACACCTGCTGCGTGAAAGGATCACCAATGATCGCCCAAACTCATGCTACAGGAGCAAGTCCGCTACTCTGTGATCTCTGCCATCGCCAAATGGTTCAGCAGATGATCCTTAACATAATCGAAAAGACCACAGCCTGATGAAGTCACTGATCCCGAAGTGTCGGAACTCAACCTCATCAAAATCTCAACTAAATCCACTTTCCTCGAACCATCACATCGAAAACCACATACATCTTTTCCTCATAATAGCCTCGCCACTGAGTGCAACACACTAAGCTCCTCACGGATGTCTCGAGGCATATCAATCAGAATCTCTCTGATGCTCAGGTTCAAACTCATCTCGAACCTCGTGCACTACTTCCTCTGAAGCCACATAACACGTGCAAACAGGAACAAACATATGAACAATGCATCTCGGCCTCAGGTGGGTAAACACTCCACATTCGATCGCTGGATAGCCTGATAAAATCATTACTGTATAAACAACACCCTGAATGTAGGCCATGGAGTCGCAACTGGGACTCGCACAACATCAGCCCACCAATACACAATCTGACTCAGGCAAACATCACTGCCATAAATCTCAGCTCTGAGGCAACATGTAGGCTCTCACACACACAACCAGGCAACCCGTGCCACACAGTTCACTGAACTCTGAATACTCATCCAAATCCACAATTCACTGGCAAATCACGCGTCGATTGATCCTCAGCAGGATCCACAACCGTACCGACACGGAAAGCACGTCAGGAGGCATCCTAATGAATAAAACATCGTTCACAACAAGTGGAACGTAATCATGAAACCGCAGATATTTGAGGACACACAACACCCGAAGTATTGATGAGTACCGCTGGCCAGTCGGGTCATCACTCCAGTCATGCTGTATCAACTCAAATACCCTAAGTAAACACGACTACAGAAGTCTACAGAACCTATAACCTAATGCTCTGATACCAAGCTGAAAGGACCCAACCCCGATTTAGCTCCCTAAATCGGAATCAAACCCTTTCGAAAACACGAACCAACAAAAACTTTTCGAAATTTGGACAGAGTTTCGTTACTAGCGTGGAATTACCTTAACCTGCACGCTGAAAATACACTTCATCCTATGCCACAAAAAGCAAACCGTGGGCACCAATCCCATCCGGATTTCTCAATATCTCAACAGTAAAGTAAACAATACAAAATATAGTACTTTACTGAAATCCGGGTTTAAAATCGTATAACATATACAACAGGAAACTCAGAGCGACTTCTAATACATAACCATATATGTATACCACAGTAGGTAGAACAATAAACCTACTGGAAGAAACAAAGTAGCTCGAGCACTATGCCTCCGACCACGACGTGCGACACCAAAGTCCAAACTGCAAACTGGGCACGGAAACCGAAAAGCCCAGGGGAAAGGCAAATAAAACGTTAGAGTGAGTGGACGAAAATAACATATGCCTTTCACCAATTTATACACATACTTAATATAAAACAATGCGAGTTCGGAAAACACAACAACACAACACATATATATATGGAGGTTGTCGGGCGAATCTCTCAAGCCCGACGTCAGGTGAATCGCTCAAACCTGACGGTGAAAGGCCAGGCGAATCTCTCAACCCCGGCGGCACTCAGGGGAATCTCTCAACCCTGCTTCAGAGGAATCTCTCAACTCTGGGCCAGAGGAATCTCTCAACTCTGGTAGCATCGATGCAATAAATGCCAATCACCAATAACACATAATAACATACCTCCGAAAATAACATATATCACAATCATCGTATAATTAAATACGGAAATCAATAAATCCACGAACTCGCAAAACCAACAGTAAAAATAGAAACTTGTCCACTCACACGCTTGCGTAACGCAGTTCGCGTTAACCCGTGATCCGGCGGAAAGTTCCTCGCCAAAACAACGATCACGAACACCTGAATATTCACAAAATCCATATCTCAAGCTCATAACTCGACAATACAAATCAAACCACGAGAAACCACCGTTCTCGGAAACAGATAATTCAAAGTCGACGAATCGTCGAAAATCCGTTTATACCACTTCAATACCTCGCTTTACGTTCGGACGCTCAACTCGAAAAACAAACCTCCCCACTGCGATCGGGGCGCGATTTCGAGTCAAATGACATGCAACTTGTCGAAAATCCCAAAAAGTCAAACTTTGACCGCCGTTGACCGTTGACCGCCGCGTTGACCGCCACCCACGGAGGCGCTGCTGCCGGACCGGAAAATTTCAAGGCGGAGCCACCCCTATTCCACTCTAAATCACCCACTGAGCAACTTCCATAACTGCACCGAAGTCCAATTCTCACTCTAACTAGGTCAATTCCATGTAAAACCGAATTGGTTCACAAATTTCAATCCCAAAATTCTCAATCCACAAATCAAATTAGAACACAATGTTTATATGGTTAGAATCACCTTGAAGAGAGCTACAAAACCCAGTATCTCTTGAAGTTCAACTCGGCCCGAATCAAAAACCACCATTAACCCAAAATTTCACAAACTTTGGTTCACTATTTCTCTCTCGACCGTGAGACTCACCGGAAAAGGAGGTCGGATTTAGGATGGGGAAGGCTAGGCGAGTTGAACGGTATGTGGTTTAGACCGTGGGGTGGCCGGAAAAACAACGTCGCCGGCGAGCACCGTGGCTTCCCGTCGGCCTCCTCCACCTCCCACCGAGTTGAGCCAGTCAACTCGGTCAAGACAATTTATGAGGATGTTGACTTTCCCTTAGTAGCAAGTTACTATTTATACTCTTTCCCAAAATGGAAACTCAAACTTATCCATTTCGATAAACTTTAAACACGCATAACTTTCGCGTCGTAACTCCAATTCCGATAATTCTCGCGGCAACGAACTCGACTCGACATAATCTTCCAACATCACCCAAAGTCAAACATATCGGCCAACCGAATAAAAAATCAACCCTTGAAAGCAACACACATTAAATCGACTAAATAATCAACAAACGGTAATAATCACAACTAAATCTTCGTAACTCAAAATCATGCTCCGGAAGTTCCCACGAACTCGAAATTAAATTCTGAACAACTTCCGTGAAGAAGCCGAAACCAAATTCTCGACCGGTAATTTAGTCGCGAACAAACCCGCCATTTAAATCCGTTTCCGTCGAAACTTCGAATATTCATAACTAATTCCTCGGTAGTCCAAATAACGATCCGGAACCGCCCACAAACTCGTAATCACACGTACTACGACTCTCGAGAAGAGACCCAGCTCAAATTCTCGGTCAATAATTAAGTCGTTAACGAGTTCGGCGATTCAAACAGCTGTCGTAAACCTGCGACTACGCAGTAACTCACGTATACAGCTGATCATACTGCTTATTCTGGTCCGGGTCGTCACAAATTGGCCTTTGTTGTAGTTGACAAAGTTGCTCAGTGGGTGATTTTTCATGGAATGGTGGTTTCTCCGCCGGAAAATTCTCCGTTTGGTGGTGGCGCCGCCGTGGGCGGCGGTCAACTTTGACTTTTTCGGAGTTTTCGACGAGTTGCATGTCATTTTACTCGAAATCGCGCCCCGATCGCAGTGGGGAGGTTTGTTTTTCGAGTTGAGCGTCCGAAATTACAGTGAGGTATTGTGGTATGATTTCCGGATTTCCGACAGTTTGTCGTGATCGGATTACGTGTTTCCGAGAACTGTGGTTTCTCGTGATTTGTTTTGAATTGTCGAATTATGTTTGTGAGAATTGGATATTATGATTATTCAGGTGTTCGTGATCGTTTGTTTGGCGAGGGACTTTCCGCCGGATCACGGGTTAACGCGATACGCGTTACGCCAGACTGTGAGTGGACAAGTTTCTATTTTTACTGTTGATTTTGCGAGTTCGTGGATTTATTGATTTTCCGTATTTGTTTTATACGATGATTGAGATATATGTGTTATTTTCGGAGGTGTATTATATGTTTATTGGTGATGGCATTTATTGCATCGATGCTACCAGAGTTGAGAGATTCCTCTGGCCCAGAGTTGAGAGATTCCTCTGAAGCAGGGTTGAGAGATTCCCTTGAGTGCCACCAGGGTTGAGAGGTCCCCTGGCCTATCACCGTCAGGTTTGAGCGATTCACCTGACGTCGGGTTTGAGAGGTCGCCCGACAACCTCCATATATATATGTGTTGTTGTTGTTGTTGTGTTTTCCGAACTCGCACTGTTTTACATTGAGTATGTATATAAACTGGTGAAAGGCATATGTTTATTTTTGTCCACTCACTCTAACGTTTTATTTGCCTTTCCCCTGGGCTTTTCGGTTTCCGTGCCCAGTTTGCAGTTCGGACTCTGGTGTCGCACGTCGTGGTCGGAGGCATAGTGCTCGAGCTACTTTGTTTCTTTCAGTAGGTTTATTGTTCTACCTACTGTGGTATACGTATATGATTATGTATTAGAAGTCGCTCTGAGCTTCCTATTGTACATGTTATACGATTTTACTCCGGATGTTCCGTAAAGTACATATATGTTTACTACTTTACGTTATTGTTGATATATTGAGAAATCCGGATGGGATTGGTGCCCACGGTTTGCTTTTTGTGGCATAGGACGAAGTGTTAATTTCTGGGTGCAGGTTATGGTAATTCAACGCTAGTAACGAAACTCTGCCCAAATTTCGAAAAGTTTTTGTTGGTTCGTATTTTCAAAAGGATTTGATTCCGGTTTAGGTAACTGAATCGGGATTGGGTCCTTTCAGAGACATTTTGATTGAATGTTGAATGTTTGTTTAATGTTTGGTTTGAGCGTTATCAGTGCCACCTAGCTCCGGTCGTAGCGTCGTTGCCAGGGATTATAAAGAATTTTGTGATTTCGTTTATGAATATGAGAAATTGTGTGAATAAAAAGCATGTCTATACTAACATCAAAATTTATACTTGTTTATAATACTTTATACTTGTTCATACTTAATTGTTTTGCAGCCATATACATGTTAAAGGAAGTCTTTGATTTACATTGAGTACATAACCTTGGTTAATTAAGTCGCACTTTTCTAGAATAAATGATGCATCTTTTTCTTGTTTATCTCTTGAACCCCTTGTGATGTGTGGATTTCATCACCGCACACCATAAACTAAGTGAAATCATGGACATGAAGTTGAAAGCGGAGTTTACAAAGGATTGGAGGGAGGGTGCATTTTTGAGATATTGGCTAAATGTAGGACATGGTGTCTAGATAGGTTATGACTGGTGACAGGTTCTAGATCTAAGAAAGACAAACATCAATAGAATATATACCATTGACTCGGTTAGCCTCTCGCGATATTTCTATCCCTACTGGCCATATTTTTCGATTGAACCAATGTCGATTAATTGAGAATTCATACTTTATGACATGAGTCACACGTCCGTTGAACGACCTAAAGATCAAGCTTGTGTACTCTCTTTAAATCTTAGGCGCACTCAATTTGGACAATGCTTGTAAATAATACATGTCGAATTTTTTTGTTTGTTGCATAAAAACTTATAAAGGACTAACAAAACGTTGCATTTAGCTTGCATAACCTTCTAGCAGCTTTGTGATGCTCAGACTTCATCAGCGGGTACCCTAACCTAAGTGAAGTTAGGGACATGAGGCCAAGAGATAGGTCACGTTTGCATCATGGTTTAGCACGTAACTTTGTGTATTTTTTGCAGGTTTCTAACGTTTTTCTCTTATGCATTCACTCCATATTTTACTTAAGTTCTTGTTTGATGCATTTGGGTGACGATTTGAATGTGTTATGCCTGAATTCGATGTGATTTAGTGTGTGCTTGCATATTTTTAACATGTATATATGTGTTTCTAACGTTATTTCTAAATCTTGCATTGTATATATGTCTATTTTTGCGGAAAACGATGTATATATGTGTTTTAGCTTGTTTTGAACAATTTAGATCATTCTAATTACTTTGCATACATGTTAGGATGTGTAGAGCCCTTTCATTCATGTTACTTTGCATAAAGTGTATAAATGTTAACATAACGTGTCATAATATGGTTTTGTCTTCGGTTTGACCCGAGAGCACCCTTCGATCCATCAAAGAAAGCCTTGATCCATCAAAAAGTTGAGGCAGGTTAAGGACCAGAGATACTCCTTCGATCCATCGAAGGCTACGTTTCGATCCATCGAAGTGTCTTTATGTTTTAAGTCTTCTTGTGGGATTTTGGTGTGTTTTCATGTGTTTTTGTTTTTGTTTTTGTTTTCAAACATTTTGGCTAGTATCTTGTATTCATTGTATATTCTTTTGATACTAACACTTGATCGTTAGTGATAGATCAGATTTCTATGAATGTCCAGCTCCCATTCGACACCTAAGGTTGATCTCCAAATACTCACAAATCGTTTGGCTAGTTTGAAATCTCAAATGGTTCCAAGGGAGCAAGATGTTAACCAACCTACTATTGAGGAAGGTTTTGACTCTCCATTTTCATCTCATCACTCCACCGAGAATTTTTCAGAAGAAAAGCAAGAGCAAATGGTCAATGCAAACAATAACAACAATGAGCGCAAGTCACTTCACCAAAGCACTTGCTCCACTTAATAGAGTAGTAGTCCATCATGCATTGTGTTTCCGAACCTTCAAGATAACAAGAAGGATATCGAGCTTAAATGGCTTCCTTCACCATTTGCCTACTTTCCAAGGAATGTCCCATGAAGATTCGACATGCATCTCAAACAATTTGAATTTGTATGTTCAAGCATCAAGTCAACGAAAGCAAATGAAGAACTTTTGAAGCTTAAGACGTTTCCCTTCACTTTGATGGATAGAACTCAAACTTGGCTTATGGAACTTCCACTGAATCACATCACCACATGGAAACAATTAGCGGATGCTTTCATAAACAAGTACTTTCCGGCCTCAAAGATCACTATTTTGAGGAAGAAGATCACATGAATTGCACAAGCGTTGAACGAGTCTTTTGGCCAATACAATAATCATTTCAATGTTTTATGTGCCACCTGTCATTCCCATGGTTTTTTGAAGACTAACCTCATGAACTATTTCTTTGATGGTCTCAAACATATTGATAGAGAGCTTGTTGTTGCCGCTATGACCGAAGTATTCATGGACTTAGATGAGACGGAGGCTTGCACACTTTTGGATAACCGAGCAAATAATGATGCTCAATATGGGATGGCTCCACAAAAATCAGTGCATGAAGTGAGTTCCAAGCAAGTTTCGGATGAGAAATATGTCAAGTTAGCCTCCATGCTAGAACAAGTGCTAGAACTCGAGACAAAGAGAGCCAAGGCAGCCTAAGGACCTGTGTGTAACTTTTTTCATATGAAAGGGAATCATAATGATCAATGCTCTTCTTTAGTTGAGCTAAATGGAGAAGAGGAGCAAGTCAACACAATTGGTGGATATCAAGGAGGTCAACGTTACAACAATTACAATAACAACAATTTTGGCGATCTAGATCATCCGGGTTTCAAGTGGAGTAGCAATGAGGGATGTTTGGACCCTCTAACACCTCAACAAATCTACCAACATGCTCCATTTCAAGCTAGGCCACCAATGCCTTAAGCTCCTATGCAACAAATGCAACAAGCTCCTCCAGTCCAGCAATTCACTAATCTAGACTACGATAAGATGTTAGCCCAATTGTCTACTTCGACACAAGTTCTTTTGGATGGTCAAGCTAAAATGAAGGAGACATTAGACTCTCATGACTGAGATATTTCAGAGATGAAGAAACAAATGGGCCAACTCATGGACTTCATGGGCAAATTTAGAGAATCTACACACTTTCCACCTCAACCACAACCACCAAACCAAAATGTGAGTGTTATCACTACAGGGAGTGGGAAGACATTGGAATCTCCATAGCCAAAGATAAGCAAAGCACCACCTCATCACCACGTTTTTAGGATGAAGACTTAGAAGATGATCTGGCAACTCAAGAGGCCGAGAAGAAGATAAATGTGGTGTCTCATGCTACTAAGGTGCACCATCACCTATGCAACCTACCCTAATCAAAGGTAATAACTCTATCCCTTCAAGTTCGGTTAATACTAATGCCCTGTTTGCTCATGCATCATTTTTCACACGGGTTGTCAAAATCAAAGAAAGATGATCAATATGATGAAATCTTGGATATCTTTCGTAAAGTACAAGTAAATATGCCCTTGATCGAGTGCATAAAATAAGTGCTTATCAACTCTAAGTTTTTGAAAGAGTTATCCATATAAAGGAGGCAAACTCGGGCGAAGGAGGTTATGAAGGTGAATGCAACCTTTTCAGCAGTGTTGCAACATCGGCTACCCCCTAAATTGAAGGACCAGGGGAGTTTTTCAGTTTCTTGTGTTATTGGTGATAACAAGTTTGATGATGTCATGCTAGACTTGGGTTCATCCATTAATGTCATGTCATACTACTTATATGCATCCATAGATCTTAGTGAGCTCAAGCAAGACAATGTTATCATTCAACTAGTCGATCATTCTCATAAGTATCCAAGAGGGTACGTTGAAGATGTTCTTGGGTAAGTCAACAACTTAATCTTTCCTGTCGATCGACTTCTACATTGTTGACATGGAGGAGAGTCTGTTGAACACCATGTCGTTTCTACTCGGACGACCTTTCATGAGAACCGCAAGAACAAAGATCGATGTGTTTAAATGAACATTTTTCATGGAGATTGATGGAGAGAAGATCGAGTTTAACATTCTAGATGCCATGAAGATTTCTACGAAAAGTGTTAATGCATGTTTTTCGTTGGATATAGTTGAAGACATGGCTCAAAAGTACTTGGACACCATCAGAGAAGATGAACTCGATATTGCCATTCAAGAAAGAGCGGGGCTCACTTGACTCGGGGATGAAGCCCTTTTTTATGCACTAATCAAGATATTAGAGCCAAGAATTCATGAGATGGTTATGGCACTCAATGTAGCTCCACTGGTTGATACTAGGCCACCACCACTTCCTTTGACTTATGGTACAAACAAGTCAGTTCCCTCCATTGTTCAAGCACCAGAATTAGAGCTTAAGGTGTTACCAGATCATTTCAAGTATGCATAATTGGGAGAGAATGACACTTTGAAAGAAGAAGAAGAGGACAAGTTGGTTTGTGTGCTTCAAAAATACAAGACCGTTATTGGTTGGACGCTCACGGACATCAAAGGAATTAATCTGGCCACTTATGTGCATCAAATTTTGTTTGAAGAAAGAGCTAAATTGACAAGGGAAGCTCAAAGAAGACTACATCCGTGTGATGACCCAGACCAGAATCAGAAGTATAATCAGCTCAATTCGCGAGTTAGCATATCGACGTGGATTTCCGATAACGAATTTACTCACCAGGGTTCTGTTAACGACTAAATTATTGGCCGAGAATTGGAGCTGAGTCTCTTCTCGAGAGTCGTAGTATATGTGATTTCGAGTTCGTGGGCGGTTCCGGATCGTTATTTGGACGACCGAGGAATTAGTTATGAATATTTGAAGTTTCGACGGAAACGGATTTATATAGCAGGTTTGCTCGCGACTAAATTATCGAACGGGAATTTGGTCTCGGCTTCTTCACGGAAGTTGTTCAGAATTTAATTTCAAGTTTGTGGGAACTTCCGGAACATTGTTTTGAGTTACGAAGAATTAGTTGCGAATATTTCCGTTTGTTGTTTGTTTAGTCGATTTAATGTGTGCTGGTTCGAAGGGTTGATTTTTTATCCGTTTGGCTGATGTGTTTGACTTTGGGTGGTTAGTGAAGAATATGTCGAGACGAATTTGTGGCCGCGAGAATTATCGAAATCGGAATTACGACGAAGGAGTTATGAATATTCGAAGTTTGTCGCAATTAATTGGGAAGTTTCCTTATTTGGTAAGTCTATAAATAGTAAGTTGCTATTTGTGGAAAGTCAAAGATGGAAATAGTAGATTTGACTTGTTTGACTTTGGTTGACCGTTGGAGGAGGTGATGTTCACGACGGCGACTTCGGCTACCATGGCGGCGTGGGGTTCCGGCCACCCCACGGCTCGGGGAGGGATCCTACCGCTTCGCCTCAACCTTCTCATCCCGTTTCCGGTTGCATTTCCCGGTGTGGGTCACCGGAGAGGAAGCTATTTCCGGCAAGAAATGGTGAGAAATAGGATGAATTCGGGTTTATGATTTTTGGCTGTGTTGAACTACAAAATTGATTGGGCTTTGTAGCTCTTCTCTCCACGAATCTAACCACGTTGGTTTGGAGTTTCAATTTGATGTGTGTAAGGAGAATTCTTGATTTGAAATTTGTGGAACAATTAGGTTTTTCATGAAATTGGGTGAGTTAGAGTTTAAATTGGACTTTGTTGCAGTTATAAAAGTTGCTCAGTGGGTGATTTTGCATGGAATAGGGGTTGCTCCGCCGGAAAATTTTCAGGTTGAAGGTGGCGCCGCCGTGGACGGCGGTCAACGCGGCGGTCAACGGCGGTCCAGTTTGACTTTTTCTAGTTTTCGACAAGTTGCATGTCATTTGACTCGAAATCGCGCTCCAATCACAGTGGGGAGGTTCGTTTTTCGAGTTGAGCGTCCGAATATAAAACGAGGTATTGAGGTGGTATATATGGATTTTCGACGATTCGTTGTATTCGAATTGTGTGTTTCCGAGGACGGTGGTTTCTCGTGATTTGTCTTGTATTGTCGAGATATGAGTTTGAGATATGGATTTTGTGAATATTCAGGTGTTCGTGATCATTCTTTTGGCGAGGGACTTTCCGCCGGATCACGGGTTAACGCGTATCGCGTTACGCCAGTCTGTGAGTGGACACTTTATTTTCACGGATTGATTGCGAGTCCTTATTTATGATTTACGAACTTGAGCATGCAGATTGATTATGATTTTACGAGCATGTGTTTTACGATTATGCTTATACGAATATATACATATACGTACATATTATGTTTTAAGCATGTGCATAGAAAAGATTTATGATTTGGTTTACACAGAGTACAGTCTCAGTATATATTGTGGTATCGATACGCACTGGCTTCTCGGCTGATCCCCGAGTATGCTCCGGGAAGGACAGATATCCTGACCCGAGGCCTTTCTGGCTAGGAATCACGTGTGGGTCTGGGATCCCGTGGTTCAGACTGTGCTATCGCGTGGTAGTCCATGAGAGATTCCGCGATACATTTACGTTGCATGCTCTGTACGTGAGTGGTAGCTGATGTCTCCTCACGTACCATTTGATTTTCGTGCATTTGACTCGCATATCATTTTTATATGTATATATTACTTGGTGAAAGACATTTATTTTCGTCCACTCACTCTAACGTGTTTATTGTCTTTCCCCTGGGCTTTTTGGTTTCCGTGCCCAGTTTGCAGTTCAGGCTCTGGTGTCGCACGTCGTGGTTGGAGGCATAGTGCTCGAGCTACTTTGTTTCATCCAATAGGTTTATTGTTCTACCTACTGTGGTATGCGTATATGATTATGTATTAGAAGTCGCTCTGAGCGTCCTTTTGTATATGCTATATGATTTTACACCAGATTCCAGTAAAGTATAGATATATTTATTGATTTACTTTACTGTTGATATATTGAGAAATCTGGATGGGATTGATGCCCACGGTTTGCTTTTTGTGGCATAGGATGAAGTGTATTTTCCGCGTGCAGGTAATGGCAATTCCACGCTAGTAACGAAACTCTGCCCAAATTTCGAAAAGTTTTTGTTGGTTCGTGTTTTCGAAGGGGTTTGATTCCGATTTAGGAAGCTAAATCGGGGTTGGGTCCTTTCAATCCGCCAATGATGGAAGTCGTGAAGAAAGAGGTGATCAAACTCTTGGATTATGGCGTGATATATCCTATTTCGGACAACCATTGGGTCTCACTTGTGCAAGTAGTTCCTAAAAATTCTGGAATCACTGTTGTGAAGAATGCGGAGAACGAGTTAGTGTAACAAAGAACCGTGACCTGCCATAAAGTTTGCATTGACTATAGGAAGCTTAATGCCACCACTCAAAAGGATCACTTTCCATTGTCATTCATTGATCTAATGCTTGAGAGATTGGCCGAACATTCATATTATTGCTTCCATGATGGATATTCGGGCTACAGCCAAATAAGCATCACGAAGGAGGATCAAGAGAAGACAACGTTTACATGCCCTTTGGGAACGTTTGCTTATCGACGGATGCCTTTTGGTTTGTGCAATGCACTAGGTATGTTCCAACATTGCATGCTCTCTATGTTTTTCAATTACATTGAGAAAATTATTGAAGTCTTCATGAAAGGACCCAACCCCGATTCAGTTGCCAAAACCGGAATCGAACCCCTTCTGAAAACACGAACCAACAAAAACCTTAGAAAATTTCGGAAGAGTAACGCTACTAATGCGGAATTGCATTAACCTGCACCCTGAAAATAACACTTCATACATCCTATGCCACAAAAGCCAAACCGTGGGCACCAATCCCATCCGGATTTCTCAATATCATATCATAATCAATAAACAGTAAACATACTGTAATATATATACTATATATGAGAAAATCCGTGTAAAACAGGTATCATAATGTATCAGAACGACCTCTAGTGTAAATATATACAATATACACATCAGTAGGCGAAACAAGAACCTACTGAAAAACACAGGTAGCTCGAATCACTAGCCTCCAACCGCGACGTGAAACACCAGAATCCGAACTACAAACTGGGCACGGAAACATAAAAGCCCAGGGGAAAGGCAAATAAAACGTTAGACTGAGTGGATGAAAATAAACATATGCCTTTCACCAATTATATACATAATCAATGTAAAACAGTGCGAGTTTGGAAAGCATATATATATAGAGGTTGTCAGGCGAATCTCTCAAGCCCGACGTCAGGTGAATCGCTCAAACCCGACGGTGATAGGCTAGGGGAATCACTCAACCTCGACGGCATATAGGGGAATCTCTCAACCCTGCCTAGAGGAATCTCTCAACTCTGGTCCAGAGGAATCTCTCAACTCTGGCGGACTACCGGTGATCAGCCGAATAGCCGAAGCATCGATGCAGTAATGCCATCACCAATAAATATAAAATAATACCTCTGAAAATAACATATATCTCAACATCGTATAAAGTAAATACGGAAATTCACGTAAAATCACGAACTCGCAAACAACTGTGAAAATATAAAAATGTCCACTCACAGATCTGCAAGCGCGCACTCGCGCTAATCTCGTGGTCCAGCGGAAGATCCCTCGCCTGAAGCACGATCTCGATCCCCTGAATAATCATAAACACATCTGATCAAAACCATAGCCCACAACATTGTACTTAACCACGGAAACCAACTGTTCCCGGAAACATATAAAACTGTATAAAATAATCGACTGAATTTCTGAAATCTCCACTCAAAACCTTCGACCGAAAATCTGATACCCAAACCAATACGAAAACCTCAAGACGATAATCAGGGCGCGATTACGAGAAAAATGACATTAAAAATATCGAAATCTGAAAAGTCAACGGTCTCGCCGGAGCGCCGCCGTTGACCGCCTCCGCCGTCGCCGGCGCGCAGTCAACGGAGACTTTCTCCGGCGAGGAAGCTCCAAATTAGAAGATCTCCTCAAGCCCAGTCACTTTTACAACTACCATCAAGTCCAATTCTCACTGAAACCACACCAATTTAACTCGAAACCGAACGAAAATTATCCTCCGGTAACCATATCGGGTTCTCTAAAAACCTCATCCTCATCCCAAAATAAATGCAGGGGAAGCATCACTAGGCCAAGGGGAAGCGAAACCCCCACCTCCCCGCCACCGTGGCTCGCCGAAAAACCCCAACCGTCACCGGCGAAATCCACGAAATCAACCCGGTTCGTTCTCCACAAAAACTCAATCAATTCACATAATTCCAATTACAAAACAATAGAGGAGCTCAAGGGGAAGCGATTCATACCCTTCACGTGGCCGGAGGTGGCCGGAAAATGCAAATCGGTCGGCGAAGCTCAAACGGGAAAGTCCTCCCTCCTCGGTCAACGGTCAAACTTCCAAAATTGGAAAGTCAACGCTGGTCAACATTTCAAACAGTGTTTTCGACTATTTCGGATATTTATACTCGCGTCTCGGTACGATCGACGGTCCAAAACGAATAACCAATACGATTCGGATAAACACAAAACAAACGGATAAACTCATCGATTAACCGAAACTTCAAATAATCATATTATATTCCTCGGTTATCGGAAAAATTCATCCGGAACCGCCCAAGAGCTCGAAATCACATACTCCACAACTTCCGTGAAGAAACTCAATTCAAATTCACGGCCGATAATTAAGTCGCCAGCTAATCCAGCAAACCACTCTATTAACGATTAATCGCGATTTTACGCAAACTCGTGAATCATGCCGATTACACTACTGATTCTGGTTCGGGTCGTCACAAATCTACCCCCTTAAAAAAATTCGACCTCGAAATTTACATACCTGTCAAGTGAACATATGAGGATACTGTTCCCGCATACGCTGCTATGTCTCCCAGGTGGCCTCCTCAACCGAGTGATTCTGCCACACCTTCACTAGCGGAATCACACGGTGCCTCAACTCCTGCTCACGACAATCGAGAATCTACACAGGCTCCTCCACGTACGTCAAATCCTCTCGGATCGGTAACTGCTGTGCCGCTAACACATGGGAAGGATCTGAGATGTACTTCCGCAACATCGAAACGTGGAAAACATCATGCACACGGGCCATCTCAGCTGGTAACTCAAGTCTGTAAGCAACCGCTTCAACCCTCTCTGTGATCTCATACGAACCAATGTATCGTGGCCGAAATTTACCACGCTTCCTGAAACGCACAACTCCCCTCCACAGAGATAGTTTCAGGAAAACCCAATCGCCTACCTCAAACTCGATGCTCTTCCTCCTCACGTCCGCATAACTCTTCTGACGATCCTGGGCGATCTTCAATCTATCCCGGATAATCTAGACGTCCTCCATAGTGCTCTTCACCAGATCAGGACCAACATGCCATCGCTCGCCCACCTCACTCCAAACAACGGAGTGCGACACTGCTTCCCGTATAGGGCCTCGTACGGTGCCATCTCGATACTGGCCTGATATCTGTTGTCGTAGGTGAACTCTATCAAATGTAGCTGCTGGTCCCAATTCCCACGGAACTACAACACATAAGACCGCAACATATCCTCAAGTGTCTGGATAGTCCGCTCAGACTGCCCATCAGTCTGAGGATGAAAAGATGTACTGAATCGCAACCTCGTGCCCATGGCCCGCTGCAAAGCCTGCCAAAACTCAGAAGTAAACTGACTATCTCGGTCAGAAACAATCGATACAGGTACACCATGCAGCCGAACAATCTCTAATAAGTACAACTTAGCCAATCTGCCCACCGATATCTTCCCCGGAAGTGCGAGAAAATGAGCGGATTTCGTCAGTCGATCCACAATAACCCAAATACCAGTATTGCCAGCCGAAGTACGCGGTAACTGATAGACGAAATCCATCGTAATGTGCTCCCACTTCCAAACCGGAATCTCCAGTGGCTATAACTTCCCTACAGGTTTCTTCCTTTCCGCTTTAACCTGCTGACAGATCAAACATCGACTCACATATGCGGAAATCTCCTGCTTCATGTTGCGCCACCAGTAATACGCTCGAAGTGTACGAAACATCTTCGTACCTCCGGGATGCATCGCATACGCTGATCTGTGAGCCTCATCCAGAATCTCCTTCTTCAGGCTCTCATCTCTGGGCACACATAACCTGCCTCTGAACAACAACGTACCATCGTTGCTCAATCGGAACTCTGTAGGCACACCATTCCGTATCATGGTCTTCTTGCCCAATAAGTAGGAATCTGAATCCTGAGCCTTTCGTACCTGATCAACCAACACGGGTCGAACCTAAAAACTGGCTAACAAAGCTCCCTCATCATCCCACTCGAACTCGGCACCCGTAGCCCGAAGCTCGGCTAACATCGACACTCTGGCCACACATACATGAAACAATGAGACTCCAGATTTCCGGCTAAGTGCATCAGCTACAACATTAGCCTTCCCTGGATGGTATTCGAACGTACAATCATAATCGTTGATCAACTCCATCCATCGGCGCTGCCTCATGTTCAGATCTGGCTACGTCCGCAAGTAGGTAAGACTTTTGTGGTCAGTGTAGATCTTACATTGAGCTCCATACAGGTAATGTCTCCAACTCTTCAATGCTAGCACAATTGCGGCTAACTCCAAATCATGCATCGGATAGTTGACCTCATGTGGTTTCAGCTGCCTGGAACCGTAGGCCACAACTCTACCATGCTGCATCAACACACAGCCAAGCCCCAATTTCGACGCATCACTATACACCACGAACTCACCGCTATCGTCTGGCAATGTCAGAACCGGTGCAGTAGTTAACCTCTCCTTCAGGAGCAAATAACTCTCCTCGCATGCATCAGACCACTCAAACTTGACGCCCTTCTTCGTCAATCTGGTCAGTGGTATAGCAATCCGGGAGAAATCCTGTACAAACCGCCGGTAATAGCCTGTTAACCCCAAGAAACTCCGGATCTCCGGTACAGTAGTAGGTCTACTCCAGTTCAACACTGACTCCTTCAGCCGATATCACGTGGCCCAGAAACTTCACACTATCCAGCCAAAACTCGCATTTGCTAAACTTCACGAACAACTAATGGTCCTGCAAAGTCCACAACACCGCTCGTAAATGCTTCTTGTGCTAGCCCACACTTCTGGAATAGATCAAAATATCGTCTACGAACACAATCACGAACTTGTCCAGAAACCGTCTGAACACCCAATTCATCAAGTCCATGAAAGTTGCGGGGGCGTTGGTCAACCCAAACGGCATAACCAAGAACTCGTAATCCCCATACCGCGACCTGAATGTTGTCTTGGCCACATTAGAGTCTCGAATCCTCAATTGGTGATATCCGGATCGAAGGTCGATCTTCGAAAAGACTGATGCTCCCTTGAGCTGATCGAACAAATCATCAATCCGCGGCAACGGATACTTGTTCTTCATTGTAACTTGATTCATCTTCCAGTAGTCGATGCACAAACGCATAGATCCATCATTTTTCCGCACAAACAAGACTGGGGCACCCCACGGAGAAACACTAGGTCGAATAAAACCCTTCTCCAGCAACTCCTGGAGCTGAACCTGTAACTCTTTCAACTCCGATGGCGCCATACGATACGGTGTCTGTGAAATCAGTCCTGTACCCGGCAACAACTCAATAGTGAAATCAATCTCCTGTGCAGGGGGTATGCCCGGTAACTCTGTTGGAAACACATCCGGAAACTTATAAACCACCTCAATACTACCAAGATCTGGCACAGCTGTTGTAGTGTCCACAACATGGGCTAAATAAGCAACACAGCCTTTCTTCATCAACCGATCCGCCCTCATCGCGGAAATCAAACACGGCAGTGAAGTGTTCTTCTCGCCGCGAAACAGTATCTCGGGAAAGCCTGGTCGTCGAAATGCGACCTCCTTCTTGTGACAGTCAAACATGGCACAGTGCGTCTCCAAGAAATCCATACCCAAGATCAGATCAAAATCAACGATATCAAGCAACAGCAAATCTGCGGCTAAACCATGGCCTCCGATAAACACCTCACAATCTCTGTATACCCAACCGATACTCACAATCTCACCTGACTGGTATAACACTCTCCACAACCCCGAAAGTGGAGATGCAGGTACCGTAGCTAATGATGATAGTCTATATGACATGAATGAATGCGTGGCACCTAGATCTAACAATGTAAGTACTGGAATACCAAATACATGTAACGTACCAATAACGACCTCCGGTGAAGCTCTGCCCTCACGTAAAGTCATGGCATGAACCCTCGCCTATCCGGCTGGTCGTCCACGCTGAGGCTGTCCCTACTATCCGCCCTGGCCGGCAAACTATGCTGGTCGAGCTCCCGAAGTGGCACCTCGCTCGGCTCCGGAACTCTGGGTCGCCTGTCCATCAACACCATCAAACTGGTAACACTCCCTCGCGTAGTGACCCACCTGGCCACAGCGGAAACAAGTGACAGGACCTCGCTGACATGGACCCACATGATGTCTGCTGCAAAGACTACACAATGGGTACTCCCTCGGTACGGAAAATGAGCCACCAGTACGTCGAGGATAACTAGAACCGCTGGAACTCCCACCAGCATGTGCTCGCTGCGGTCGATCTCTCCTCCATCTCGATCTCTGTCTAGGTACACTAGCTGGTGGTCGATAAGATCCACCGCCCGAGAATGAAGCCGAACCGGAAGTATAAGAACTCTGCCTCTTTGAAGGCCCCTGACTCGGTCCACCCTCCTCAAATCGTCTAGGCTGGTACCTCAGCTGCCTCTCCTTCTCAATATCCTCACCTCAGAGTGCTGCACTAACAAACTCATCGAAGTTGTTCCGAGGCATCGTAGTCAGAGTCCCCTTGATATTCAAATTCAAACCCAGCTCAAACCTACGACACTTGGCTTCCTCAGTAGCCACCATATCACGCGCAAAACGAGATAAGCGGGTAAACCTGTCCCGATACTCAAGCACAGACATACTGCCCTGTCTCAAGTTCGTAAACTCCTCATACTTGCGCTGCTGGGTAGCTTGGTTAAAATACCTCCGCATAAACAAATCTCGGAACAAATTCCACGGAGTATCAACTGGAACTCTGTCGATGCTAACCCACCAAAAGTATGCATCAGACTCAAGTAATCCGACTGCTGCCACTGTCATCTGCTTAGGGGTAAACTGCAGACGCTCACATACACGTTCAACCTTGAACCAACCATACCTCACATATTTCTGGATCAGCTGAACCCTAAAACACAGTAGCACCAGCAGTACGAGCTTTGACCACAGGGTCAAAACGCTCTTCCAAACGCAGCACTCACATCAGCAAGTCGTGCGTCTGGCGATCCTCATCAAGATTCGCTTCCCGATCAACACGGGGACCACGTCGAGGAGGCATCATACTGATACATGACAAGCATTAGGTACAAGCAAAAAGAATGTAATCATGAGACCGCAGATATTTGAGAACACACAACACCCGAAGTATTGATGAATACCGCTGGCCAGTCGGGTCATCATTCCAATCATGCTATATAAACTCAAATACCCTAAGCGTCACAACTACAAGAGTCTACAGAATCTGACAACCTAATGCTCTGATACCAAGCTGAAAGGACCCAACCCCGATTCAGTTGCCTAAACCGGAATCGAACCCCTTCTGAAAACACGAACCAACAAAAACCTTAGAAAATTTCGGCAGAGTAACGCTACTAACGCGGAATTGCATTAACCTGCACCAGGAAAATAACACTTCATCATATGCCACAAAAGCCCAACTGTGGGCACCAATCCCATCCGGATTTCTCAATATCATATCATAATCAATAAACAGTAAACATACTGTAATATATATACTATATCCGAGAAAATCCGTGTAAAACATGTATCATAATGTATCAGAGTGACCTCTAGTGTAAATATATACAATATACACATCAGTAGGCGAAACAAGAACCTACTGGAAAACACAGGTAGCTCGAATCACTAGCCTCCAACCGCGACGTGAAACACTAGAATCCGAACTGCAAACTGGGCACGGAAATCGAAAAGCCCAGGGGAAAGGCAAATAAAACGTTAGAGTGAGTGGATGAAAATAAACATATGCCTTTCACCAATTATATACATAATCAATGTAAAACAGTGCGAGTTCGGAAAGCATATATATATGGAGGTTGTCAGGCGAATCTCTCACGCCCGACGTCAGGTGAATCGCTCAAACCGGACGGTGATAGGCCAGGGGAATCTCTCAACCCCGGCGGCATACATGGGAATCTCTCAACCCTGCCCAGAGGAATCTCTCAACTCTGGTCCAGAGGAATCTCTCAACTCTGGCGGACTACTGGTGATCAGCCGAGTAGCCGAAGCATCGATGCAGTAATGTCATCACCAATAAATATAAAATAATACCTCCGAAAATAACATATATCTCAACATCGTATAAAGTAAATACGGAAATTCATGTAAAATCACGATCTCGCAAACAACTGTGAAAATATAAAAATGTCCACTCACAGATCTGCAAGCGCGCACTCGCGCTAATCTCGTGGTCCAGCGGAAGATCCTTCGCCTGAAGCACGATATCGATCCCCTGAATAATCATAAACACATCTGATCAAAACCATAGCCCACAACATTGTACTTAACCACGGAAACCAACTTTTCCCGGAAACATATAAAACTGTATAAAATAATCGATTGAATTTCCGAAATCTCCACTCGAAACCTTCGACTGAAAATCCGATACCCAAACCAATACGAAAACCTCAAGACGATAATCAGGGCGCGATTACGAGAAAAATGACATTAAAAACATCGAAATCTGAAAAGTCAACGGTCTCACCGGAGCGCCTCCGTTGACCGCCACCGCCGCCGCCGGCGCGCAGTCAATGGAGACTTTCTCCGGCGAGGAAGCTCCAAATTAGAAGATCTCCTCAAGCCTAGTCACTTTTACAACTACCATCAAGTCCAATTCTCACTGAAACCACACCAATTTAACTCGAAACCGAACGGAAATTCTCCTCTGGCAACCATATCGGGTTCTCTAAAAACCTCATCCTCAACCCAAAATAAATACAAGGGAAGCATCACTAGGCCAAGGGGAAGCGAAACCCCCACCTCCCCGCCACCGTGGCTCGCCGGAAAACCCCAACCGTCACCGGCGAAATCCACGAAATCAACCTGGTTCGTTCTCCACAAAAACTCAATCAATTCACATAATTCCAATTACAAAACAATAGAGGAGCTCAAGGGGAAGCGATTCATACCCTTCACGTGGCCGGAGGTGGCCAGAAAATGCAAATCGGCCGGCGAAGCTCAAACGGGAAAGTCCTCCCTCCTCGGTCAACGGTCAAACTTCCAAAATTGGAAAGTCAACGCTGGTCAACATTTCAAACAGTGTTTTCGACTATTTTACGACTATTTCTGATATTTATACTCGTGTCTCAGGACGATCGACGGTCCAAAACGAATAACCAATACGATTCGGATAAACACAAAACAAACGGATAAACTCGTAGATTAACCGAAACTTCAAATAATCATATTATATTCCTCGGTTATCGGAAAAAATCATCCAGAACCACCCACAAGCTCGAAATCACGTACTCCACAACTTCCGTGAAGAAACTCAATTCAAATTCTCGGCCGATAATTAAGTTGCGAGCTAATCCAGCAAACCACTTTATTAACGATTAATCGCGATTTTACGCAAACTCGTGAATCGTGCCGATTACACTACTGATTCTGGTTCGGGTCGTCACACTTCATGGATGATTTTAGTATATTTGGCAGGGATTTCGATGCATGCTTGGGGAACTCAAAATTAACTGTACAAAGATGTGTTGAAACTAATCTAGTGCTTAATTGGGAAAAGTGTCACTTTATGGTTACTCAAGGGATCATTTTAGGACATATTTGTTCAGCTAGGGGGATAGAAGTTGATAAAGCTAAGAAAGATCTTGTGCGGTACTTACCCTCTCCGACTTCGGTTAGAGATGTTCGTTCTTTTCTTGATCATGCAGGTTTCTACCAAAGATTTATCTAGGATTTTTTCCACATCTCTCACCTTCTTTGCAAGTTACTCCAAAAGGACACTTGTTAGGACCATAATTGTGTTCCAATTATGTACCTAACCTTATGCTTAAAGCTTGCCTTCTTGGAATAAAGCATCATTTTTAATATGTTTTCTTGTTATGCTAGGAAATGGAGAGTTTGCGAGGAAACGAGCTAAAAGATGGAGATTGATCACTTTTTGAAGAAGCCAAGCAAGTTTCCTAAGCATTTGGAGAAGAAAGAGCAAAATCGAGAAAAGGACGAAAAGTCAACCGCCGGCCAAAGTTAACTCCGGCCGGTCAACGGTCAACTCCAGCTTCAAGTACAAGCCCACAAGCCCAATTGGAGAAGATATTTTAAAGAGTCATGTGCCACTCACATATTGGGTGAGTCATTTTTGGACCACCAACATCCCCCTAAAATTGTGGATCATGTCTTAAGATATTTTTGAATTATTTCAAAGCCAAAATATCTCTCATTTAGATCTAGGGTCGAGCTCCCATTTAGACCATAACATAACACACTTCAATCTTCAGTTTTGGATAGTTTTAGTCTCTCTCTTAAGCCTCTATCCATACCCAATTCAAACAGCCATCTCTTCTACCTCTCAAACACCCATAATCACCACCAAAAGGCTTGAAAACCTCAAACACCACCACCATACTTTCTTCTACATCACCATTCCTCTAGCTTTTGGTGGGTGACTCAACTCTTGGAGCTTTGGAGCAAGGTTGGAGGAAGAAGGGGAGAAGAGCTACAAGACCTTGGAGCTTTTGGGGACTCTTGGTTATTTCTCATCCTACTTTGTATTTCAATCATGTATTTAGACTTTATGCTTGTTATGGGTAGTGAGTAGTAGATTTTGGGAGGCTAGGGTTCTACGATAAACATGTCTTAGATTATGTATGTTTCATGGTTTTAGTGTATGTTATGAAAACTTGTGTTGTAAATGAGTTCATTGTGTGATTATGGTATGCTTATATGCTTGAGCTTGTTGTGTAGTTCTCATATGCATGTGTTGACTTTAGCTAGGTTGATGTATGTGTTAAAGGACTAAAAAATGACCCTTGAATGAATTAGCTACTCACTTAAGGAAAGATGAGCATGTAAACATTATTAGGGTATTATATATGAGATTTATCTTAAGATTTTGTTCCCTAACACTTATCATGGACTAGAGCTTCTTTGAGTCTCTATAGACTTGAAGGACTCTATTTAAGCACACATTAAATCCAAAAGCTTATTGTGGCAAATAGTAGACTCACTTGACTCGTAACTCACTAGGTGCGAGTTGAGGGAATCACATAGACGTTCTCTCAGATTCTCCAATAGAGACTCGAGAGGGGAACCTTTCCACATATTTCACATGATATGCTTGTTGACTTCACAACGTGACATACAATCGAGATGCAAGCTCCAAAATGGCTTAGGTCTTGGTTCCGATTCATGAAATACTTCAATGTTGGGCTCAAGTCATCTAGAGCTAAAAATGAACTAGGAACTTGGGTTCAAAACTGAACGTGACCCAAAAGGTCACGATTTGGAGTGTGAATGGACTTTAATCTATTACATAAATCGGAACATTGTTTGATGCATCATATGTTTAGCGGGATTTCCCTAGCCGACCTACTTTCCTCATCTTGAATTTGTGTTATTTAGTTTCCGCATTCTAGTGTAATAACCAACCAATCAACCTTCATTAATCACTCATCTTAATTTTACTATCCCTCGCAATGCTAAGTCTCAAAAGGACTTAGTGGTGTGAGATTCACTTTCACATTTTATTTCTTTTTAGTGTCAAGTATTGTCTAGTGAGTCGTAGTCTTCGTGTTTTCATTTTCGAGCTAAGGAATCTAAGTGCTTACTCCTCGTGGGTTCGACACTGGATTTCCTTTTCTATACTATTACTTATCCTTGTATACTTGCAGGCGAAGACCATTCTTATACTTATGAGTTAGCTAATAACTCACTAAGTGTGCGGGTGTAATTCTTCCAACAACACTCCTTTTGTGTTTGATGATGATTGCTGAGCTGCTTTTGAGAGATTGAAGGAGCTTCTCACGAGTGCTTCGGATTTGTCTCTTCCCTTCGAATTAATGTGTGATGCTTGGATTATGCCGTTGGACCTGTTCTGGGACAAAGGAAGGGCCAAAAGCCCTACGTCTTTTTTATTATATCTCTCGGACATTATATGAAGCTCAAGCAAATTATACAACAACCGAGAATGAGATGCTCAAGGTGGTGTTTGCACTTGACAAGTTTTGATCCTATCTACTTCAAAGCAAGGTTATTGTTTACATGGATCATGTGGCTTTGAAGTATTTGATGGCAAAGAAGGATGCCAAACTGCGGCTCATTCGTTGGATTCTCTTACTCCAAGAATTTGACATCGAGATTAAGAACAAGAAAGGAGTGGAGAATATTGTGGCAGGCCATTTGTCACGCATTGTGCATGAGAGAAAAGCCATGGCTATTGAGGAAACGTTTCTGGATGAACAACTCTTTAGACTCTAGGTAAGTGCTTCTAAAACTCCATGGTATGCAAATATTGTGAATTATTTAGTTACCGGCCAGATTCCTTCTTCCATGCCTAGATTCCAACGTGATAAGCGTAAGAGTAATGCTAGAACTTTTATTTGGGATGAACCTTACTTTTGAAAACAATGTTTTTATTTGGTTATTAAAAGGTGTATTCCGGATAGTGAGTTTGCATCTATTCTTGAGTTTTGACATAGTGGTGCATGTGGAGGTCACTTTAGTTCTAAGAAAATAACTTTAAAGTGTTAGATTGTGGATTCTTTTGGCCTAACTTGTTTTGTGATTCTCATGAATTTTGTTCTAAATGTGATAGGTATCAAAGATTCGGAAATTTAGGACCTACAAATCAAATGCCCAATTTTATATGCTTAATGTCGAATTTTATTGTGTGGGGCATTTATTTTATGGGACTTTTTCCCTCGTCTAATGGTTTGACTTATATTTTACTCGTCTTAAATTAAGTGTCAAAATGGGTGGAAGCAAAAGCTACCCATACTTATGATTCGTGAGTTGTTGCAGATTTCCTTAAGGCTAACATTTTTACTAGGTTTGGAATACCACGCGTTCTAATCAACGATGGAGGGAGTCATTTTTGCAACAAGACGATAAAAAACATTATTGAGGAAGTATGGTGTCAAACGAATGGAATGGTTGAAATTTTCAACCGTGAGATAAAGAAGATCTTGGAGAGAACCGTGAAACCAAACTGGAAAGATTGTAGCCGATGCTTGGATGATGCATTGTGGGCATATAGAACAGCCTACAAAACTCCTATAGGCATGTCACTTTATCGCTTGGTTTACGAAAAAGCTTATCACCTTCGAGTGGAATTAGAGCACAAAGCCTGGTGGGTGGTCAAGAAATTCAATTTGGTTCGAGATGAGGCTGGTTTGCATAGAAAACTTCAACTTTGTGAGCTCGAGGAGATAATGAATGATGAATTCGACAATGCATGGATTTACAAGGAGAAGACTGACCAGATACACCACAAGACTTAGACTATTTCCGGGCAAGCTACGCTCAAGATGGATCGACCATTACTTAGTTGTTCAAGTTTTTCCTCATGGAGCCGTCGTCATTCGTTCATTGGAAACAGGGAATGAATTCAAAGTGAATGGTCATGGTTTGAAACCATATCATGAAGACGTGAAGGAAGAACTCATGGAAGAGGAGAAGCTCGCTGATCCAATCAATTTAAACACATGAAAGGACCCAACCCCGATTTAGCTCCCTAAACCGGAATCAAACCCTTTCGAAAACACGAACCAACAAAAACCGTAGAAATTTTGGCAGAGTTTTGTTACTAACGTGGAATTACCATTACCTGCACTCAGAAAATACACTTCATCCTATGCCACAAAAATCAAACCGTGGGCACTAATCCCATCCGGATTTCTTAATATATAAACAATAACGTAAAGTAGTAAGTATAACTATACTTTACAGAAATCCGTGGTAAATCGTATAAGAATATACAACAGAATACTCAGAGCGACCTCTAATGTATAATCATGTAAGTATACCACAGTAGGTAGAACAATAAACCTACTGGAAGAAACAAGGTAGCTCGAGCACTATGCCTCCGACCACGACGTGCGACACCAGAGTCCGAACTGCAAACTGGGCACGGAAACCGAAAAGCCCAGGGGAAAGACATGAAAACTGTTAGAGTGAGTGAACGAAAATAAATGTCTTTCACCAATTAATATATACGTTATAAAACATATGCGAGTCGAAATATAAATCAAATCAAATAGTATACGAGGAGACACTGACTCCAACTTGTAAACAGAGCATGCAAGGAAAATCTCACAGTCAGAACCACGGGGTCCCTAGCCCACACGTGATCCTAGCTGAGGTAGTACAGTCAGAACCACGGGGTCCCTAGCCCACACGTGATCCTAGCTGAGGTAGTACAGTCAGAACCACGGCGTCCCAAGCCCACACGTGATTCAGAACCATGGGGTCCCTAGCCCACACGTGATTCCAGCCGGTAAACATCCTCTGGGATCAGCCGGGATGCGGTGTATCGATACAACAACGTAACTGAAACTGTACTTTGTGAAAATCAAATCATAAACAGTTCGATGCAAATGCATGAAACAATATACAAGTGTATATACGTAATATGTATACTGGTATAAGTATAATCGTATAACACATGCTCATAATAAACATAATCTCGTATGAAATCTCATGCTCGTAAAACCATGATTATACTGCATGCTCAAGTTCGTAAAACGTATATAAAAACCTCGCAATCAATCCGTGAAAATAAATTGTCCACTCACAGACTAGCGTAACGCAATTCGCGTTAACCCGTGATCCGGCGGAAAGTCCATCGCCAAAAGAACGATCACGAACCCCTGAATAATCACAAAATCCATTACTCAAAGTCATAACTCGACAATTCAAATCAAATCACGAGAAACCACCGTTCTCGGAAACACGTAATCCGAATACGACGAATCGTCGAAAATCCGATATGTACACCTCAATACCTCGCTATACTTTCGGATGCTCAAATCGAGAAACGAACCTCCCCACTGCGATCGGGGCGCGATTTCGAGTGAAATGACATGCAACTTGTCGAAAACCCCAAAAAGTCAAAGTTGACCGTTGACCGCCGCCACCAACCTGAAATTTTCCCGGCGGAGCAACCACTATTCCACTCCAAATCACCCACTGAGCAACTTTGTCAACTACATCGAAGGCCAATTCTCACTCTAACCATGTCAATTTCAAGCAAAACTGAATTGCCTCACAAATTTCAAATCCAAAATTCTCCAAGCACAATCAAAATTAGATCACCAAACTTACATGGTAGCTTGTAGGTGAGGAGAGCTACAAAACCCAGTCCATTTTGTAGTTCAATTCTACCGGAATCATTGAACCCGAAATCCCCAATTTTTCTTGAATTTTGGCCGGATTTTTCTCTCACTCCGGCGAGCCTCGCCGTGCGTGGTGACCGAGGATAGACTCGGGACGTCGGGGCGAGTCGTTTGGGACCAGAGTCGGGCACGGAGGTGGCCGGATGAAGGACCACCGCCGGCGAGCCGTGGAGGACGCCGTGAGTTATCTCCTCCACCGAGTTGACTCAGTCAACTCGGTCAACAACATAAATGCTAAATGTTGACTTGCCTGAAATAGCAACCTTCTATTTATAGGCCTTCCATTTTTGGAAACTTTCAAACACCCTTTTCAGTAAACTTCGAATATCCGTAACTTTCTCGTCGTAATTCTGATTCCGATAATTCTCGCGGCAACAAATTCGACTTGATGTATTCTTCAATTATCACCCAAAGACAAACACATCGACCAAACCGATAAAAAGTCAACTGTTCAAACCAACACATACATTAACCAACTAAATAATCAACAATCGGAAATATTCACAACTTAATCTTCGTAACTCGGAATAATGCTCCGGAAGTTCCCACAAACTCGAAATTAAATTCTCCACAACTTCCGTGAAGAAGCCGAAACCAAATTCTCGACCGGTAATTTAGTCGCTAAGAAATCCGACATATAAAACCGATTATATCAAAACTTCAAATATTCATAACTTATTCCTCGATCGTCAAAATAACGATCCGGAACCGCCCACGAACTCGAAATCACACGTACAACGACTCTTGAGAAGAGACCCAGCTCCAATTCTTGGCCAATGATTTAGTCGTTAACAAATCCGGTGATTCAAACAACTGTCGTAACTCTGCGACTACGCGCAAGCTCGTAAATCAAGCTGATTCCACTGCTGATTCTATTCTGGGTCGTCACACACATGAAGCAGCATCACGTCTAGGCTATAAGACGTTAAAAAATAACACTTGTTGGGAGGCAATCCAATGGAGGAGTCTACAAATCAGATTTATTTTTTCTTCCCCTTTTCTCCTTATTTCGTAGCTTTTACTTTCATAGTTAGTTTTTCGTAAAATCCTATACTCCATGCTTGAATCTATAATTTAATTTACTTTGGTTATTGCGGACTATGTAGAGTTTAAGTGTGTGTGTGTGTGTGTGCGCGCGCGCGCGCTTGCGCGCGTGAGGGGGGGTTTACAACTTATTTGAGTCATAAATTGCAAAAATTGGGCGGACAATGGATTTCAACAGCCTGTGGTAGTATGTTGAGTCAACTGTGATAGTATTATGATAAAACAGTTATGACATGTCTTTTTGAATTTTGTTGGTGTCTTCAAATTTCAGTAGAGTAGTGCTTTCAACAACTTGTGGTAGTATGTTGAGTCAACTATGATAGTATTATGATAACAATGTTATGTCATGTCTTTTTGAATTTTGTTGGTGTCTTCAAGTTCCAGCAGAGTAATACTTTTAACAGTTTGTGGTAGTATGTTGAGTCAACTATGATAGTATGGTTATCTATGTGTGTTGTAACTCTCTTGTTTGATAATTTGCAGAAAATAAAGCCAATTGAAAATGGTTTTTCGATCTTCTCTACACTATTTTGTCGGCACAAGGAAGAACCATCACTTTCTTCACGGATTGACATGATGGGTTATTAGATGTTGTGGGTATGGTGTTCCCTAACTCTCCTTATTCCTATTGCTATTATCACTTAAAAAAGAATGTGGAAAGTTTTTATGAGAAGAAATGGGGTATTTATGATATGGAAACCATCGTTCATGATTTCATGACTATGGCATACTTGCCAATGGTAGCAAGCTATCAATTCAACCTTCAAAAGTTGTTGAGTTCTTGCCAAGATTTTATGAGAAACTTCTTAAATAATCTGGTATTGGAGAAGTGCTGCAATGCTTTCTTCAAAGGTAATCGATATGGCGAAATGTCTAACAGTGTGGCAGAGTCGTTCAATAGTTGGACTCGTGAATTGCGTGGTCTTCCTATTTTTGAGATGCATGAGGGGTTAAGACTGAAGTTAATGGATAACATGGCTGACAGAAAGATGGCATCGGAAAGGTAGAACTCTATCTTGTGTCCTAAAGTGGAGCAGATTTTGAAGGCTAGGATGGATGTTGGGAGGCATTGGACAGTTAGAAGGTCTAGTGCTACTGTGTATGAAGTCGATGCAACAAAGACCGTGGCAGTTGATCTTGGAGTATCCACTTGCAGTTGCCAGCACTGGGAGATTGATTCGTTTCCTTGTCCATATGCCCTTGCTACCATATAACAAGTTGGCGGTGATCCGATTTTCTGCTTACATTGAGAATTTTTATGAAGTTGGAAGTTACAAGGCTGCCTATGAGTACGGTATTCAGCCGATACCCAACATTGAGAAGTTTTACCATGATTCATTGAATGAACCTCCCATTATAAAGCCTCCATTGATGAGAATCCCATCCGGTCGTTCGAAGAATACTCGTATGAAGTCTTCAGTTGAAGGTGGGAAGACGAGGCCCATTAGATGCGGTCGGTGTAGAGAAATTGGAAGACACAATAGAAAGACTTGTAATAAAGTCATCACCATCTGAAACCTGAGTATGTAGTGTCTATATTAGTCTCAGGTAGTATGTTTACCAGTCATAGGTAGCACACTTTGCCTGAATAGCTATAATTTTCCTGGGATATGTCTAATTCCTTTACATAGACTACTTTTTCTTTGTCAAGCTGAAAATTGAAGATGTAGTATATTACTAAGTTATATACAATAGTTAGTATGTTTACGAGTCAAAGGTAGTACACTTAGTGTAAATCCCTTTCATCGAGTAGTATGTTCTTTGATAAACATTCAATTATATTCTCCATTGTTTAGCATACTACTTATGTTTCTCATGCACACTACTTCATCACAACGGAAAACACTACTTTTGTATGGTAATTACAGTACTATCTTTCAGCACACTAGATCACTCACTACTTCAACACACTACAATTCCTTATTATTAAACGCATTAATGTTGTTTCTCGTACACACTACTACATAACAATAGAAACACTACTATTTGATAAACACTAAAAATTAACACTACTTCAAAACATTCAATATAATTCCTCAATGCTAAACAAACTACTGTTGTTTCCGGTACACACTACTACATCACAGCAGAAAGCACTACTGCTATAAAACACCACCAGATCAGTACTTCAAAACATGCAACTACTGTTTCAAGTTCACACTACTACATCACGTTGGAAACACTAACACTACACTACTTGGACTTTGAAGCTTTTTGTTGCCTTCTTGTTGTTGTGTAGTCGAAATGCGAGTCTTTGCTCGTCGTCTTCCTCTTTTTGTTCTTCACAGCTTTGATCAAGGAAGGAGGTGACTTCCTTTTGATTGTCTCGACCTTCTTATCCTTAGTTATCGCTTCAGGGTTCTTCTTCTTCTCCTCCTCCTCCTCTTCTTTCTCCTTCTTCTTCGGGTTCTTCTTCTTGTGTTTCTTCTTCATTCTGTAATTACATTAGAAACCAAACATACTTACAGCAAACAAATACACTTCCATAAGCAAACAAATACACTTCTGTAGGCAATTAGAGAGAGACAGTTACCTCCACTTTCTCAGATTTGTTTTCCTTCGAAATTGGAACTTGAGAATCCAAAAGCTTAATTTTGTCTAGCTCGCGCTGAAGCTCTTTGTTCCTCGACTGCAATGAAGCAATCTTCAATTGTGCTTCTCCTAGCAACTTCTAAGCTTGGTCATGTTCCTTCATGAAGTTCTCTGAATTGGAGATCTTGCCCCTCATCTTTAACTTCATATTCTCTACCTTTCTCTCGCATTCCTCTTTTCTCGCAGAAAGTTGTGGACCATTCCCATCCAGAACTCATTTTGTTCTTCCATCTTCTGTTTCTACTCGGTGAGTTTTTTGATTAGCACTTGGGCTTCATCTACTTCTTTCTGTGATGGACATGGTTGTGATGCCACCCTCTCTTGGAGAGAATCGATGATGTCAACCATGTTCTTCAATGTTATGTTCTCCCTCTCCATCAATTCTTCTCTGGATATTTCCTCATACACATTTAGAACAGTAAAGACTAATTTAGACAAAAGAACACACTACTAGTGCTCAATGAATATACTAGTAACAAACAATAAAGACTTACCTAGATGTTGAATGACGGGCTGCCAATGCTCTCTTCAAAGTAGACGAAGTTGTCGTCCTTAACCCGTTCTCTAGATGAATTTGGTTGATCCTTGATCTGCATCTTCTGATCTAGGTCCTCGTCAGAGAGCTTTTTAAACTAGGTGTGCATCTTGAACCAACCGTAATTATGAAGGCCATCAATATCTTGAGCCAAATTTATTGTATTCCACGAGACTATCGAGGAAGAATTTGCAAAAAAAGAATGTGGACAATAGGTAAATGATCAACCAAATCTCCACATTGTTGTCATTCTTCTTTTTGAAGGCTTTAGCTACAAGAGCCTCAAGGTTTGAAATTGGCACAGTTTCAGGAATCTCGTATGTTTTCGGGAAGCTTGAGTTGCGCCGTCTTTCATGCTTCGAATCCGTATCACGGTCTATCCCCGGAGCATCAAGACCAGAAACAGTAGACAAGTAAATATACTTCTATAAGCAATTATACATACTATCACATAAAGGCAAATGTACTAACACATTAAACTAGCAGAATTATACTATCAATCGGAAGACCAAATAGGTTATTCACATCTTCTTGTGTAAGATAATGCGCTCTTCCACAGATCATAAAAACCTTCTTTTCTATGACCCAGATTCGCATCATTCATACAATGGCCTCCACCATCTTTTTTGTATCGTCAAATGACATTGTGCCCTGAGCAAAGAGCCATATGATGCTTCCAAAGGGTGTCTGCTTATAAGTATTTTCAACGTTTTTGGAGGCAATTCATTTCAGGGTCACTCCATCATGTTGTAGAAGCTTTGGAATGACGACCGAATTTGTAATTTGGGTTATTTTTTCATTTCTTCTTCAATTTCTAGAAAACAACAAAATGGACCATCAAAATACTACTACAAATTAGCAAAAATACTACAGTAGATCAATAACCACACTACTATTAACGTCATCATCTTTATCAACATCAATTCTAAATGTACTACTTCTGGACAACAAATGCACTATCACAGACTCTCAATAACACTACTGCATATCAACCAAACAAACCAATCGAAATGGACTAAAATTTCTCACACAAAAACTCTGCACCAACACTCGTAAAGTATGAAAACCCTCAAATCAGTAGTTGAATGCTCTAGCACATACGATTAAACCTCTTGTAGAGTAATTTCACTGATTCTATTAGAAACCCTAGCACATACAATTTTTCACTTTTTAGGAAAGTCACTTAACATCAACGCATCACTACTAACATCAGCGCATCTAACATACTACTCTCTTCAAACAGAAACACTACTGCAGCTCAACGAAACACACTATTAACATCAGCACATCTAACATACTGCTCTCTTTAAACAAAAACACTACTTCAGACAACCATACACGCTACTAACATCAATACATCTAACATACTAGTCTCTTCAAACAAAAACACTACTTCAGACAACAATACACACTACTAACTTCAATACATCTAACATACTACTCACTTCAAACAAAAACACTACTTCAGACAATCATACATACTACTAACATCAATACATCTAACATACTACTCTCTTCAAACAAAAACATTACTTCAGACAACCATACATATTACTCACATCAATACATCTAATATACTACTCCAAATGAAAATACTGCTTCAAACAACCATATACACTACTAACATCAATACAAAATCACTAATAGTTTATACATCATGAAATCTAAAAGTACTAAGTCCTTGCAGCAAAAACACTAACACTGATTCATAATAGCACTACTTGTCCAGGTTTTAATAGATTCTAAAAACATTGATTCTAAAAATAGTAAATCATTTATAATTTACCTATTTGTGCCGCAGTTTGTGGAGGGAGGCACTTTCGGCAGAGTCTAGGGTTTGCAGCTGCAAGAGGCGCCATCGACGAAGTCTAGTGTTTGCAGCTGTGGGAGGGGTGACAATCAAAGCTAGTTAGAGAGAATCAGATGAGAGAGAGAGAGAGAGAGAGAGAGGTGTACCGGTCGGAATCAGGAATCAGGTGGCGGCGAGTGTCGGCGAGCTTGGCGGCGGCGTCGCAACGAATGGGGGCGATGAAGGCGGGGTCGAGATGAGAGTCAGATTGTTGTGAGTCGAGGAAGCCGAGAAGATGAAGGCTAAGAATCTGAGCAGAGGAGAAGTCACTTTTCTCGGCAGCGATGGTGTACAGAGGTGGTGGAGTGTGCGATGAGGGCTACCAATGAAGAGGAGAGAGAGGGATTGCTCTGTTAGGATTTTGGGTACAAAAATGACAGAGGTAGAAAATGGCAATTTTGTGACTCATTATTTTGTTTATAAACGATGGCATGGATGTTAATATTATGAAGTTTATGGGTATTTCTGTTTTTAGGTTTGTAGAATGTGACTTTATTTGGGATAAAATTGTGAAGTGACCTTATGTAGTATACATCTTATGTATATGAACTTATATGTAATTGACCCATATCAAAATATCATACCCGCCCCGTACCGATTTTCAAAATCCGGATATTGGGTTCCCCCGCATCTGTTATCCGTATTTATATTCCGTTAGGATCAAATACCCGATGAGTATTATTGTCATCCCTGACTAACGGAAAGCCTTTACCTAACATCAGGACACTTGGGAAAAATCCCTTATTATTAATTGTTTTTTGGAAAAATTATAGTGTATTATTAGTGTTGCTTGAAGGTGGATAAAGTGGATGGCTTGTGAGAAACTCGGATTCCAAATGGTAGAAGTTTCAATTCCCACCCGCGTTCATTTCAAGCCCTTTGTCTCTGCACAGCCGCATCTTCTGACATATCGCAACATATTGGTCAAGAACGCATGGAAATCATCCAACTCTTCTTGCTCTACTTCTTCTTCTTCTTCGTGTGCTTCACCTGGACCAGGAGCAGTACTATTGCCAAAGAAGAATAAAAGGGTGTTCTTTGTCGATGTCAATCCTCTGTGTTACTCTGGAAGTAAACCCAGCTTAAACTCTTTTGCTCACTGGGTCTCCTTACTTTTCAGTCAAGTCAGCCTTACTGACCCTGTTATCGCTGTAAGCCCCTCTGCTTCTCTAATTGAGCTTTTGTCCAATGCAATCCAGTTGTACATTAATTTTAATCTCTTGTCCCTACCAGGTTGTCGATGGAGAACGAGGAAATGAGCACCGTCGGCAGTTGTTGCCTTCTTATAAAACACACAGGTGGAAATTCTTGACCCATTTTTCCAAGGGTCATGTTGGAAGGTCACACCGACTCATCACGGATGTTTTCAAACAGTGCAATGTGCCTGTGAGTTCACCTCTATACTCTCCTCATTCTTTTATTTCAAATGCTTATTATTTGGGCTTCTTAATCATTCTTTGATCATAATCCTTGTCCATTATACTTGTATCTTATATTAGCATGATAAGAGGCTAGGTTTTAGATCCCAGATGGAAACAAATTTATTTGTTTTGGTACCGTAGCCCTTCTTAGTCAGAAGAAATGTGCTGCAGGTCATAAAAATCGACGGCCACGAAGCTGATGATGTTATAGCCACTTTAGTGGAACAAGCTCTACATATGAGATATCGAGTAGTAATTGCGTCTCCTGATAAAGATTTTAAGCAATTGCTCTCAGAAGATGTCCAAATCGTTATGCCCCTGGATGACTTAGAGCGCTGGTCATTTTACACTCTGAAGCACTACATGGCTCAGTACAATTGTGATCCGTGCTCCGATTTGAGCCTCAGTAAGTATAAGATATAATGTGCTCAAAATCCTTCTTCAATCATATTTCATGAGTGCTATATGGATTTATTGCATATATGGTGCATATTTGAGTGTTGATGTTATGGTTGCTAAGGAGAGCCCATAATGTAGATATGTTGTTAAAGCTGTTTACGTGAAAATTGTCTCCATAGATGTATATGCTGTCTGCATGCCTTCTAGACATAATATTGAATTCCATAGAAATAACAGCAAAATTAAAAAAGTAATATTGTAAGTAGCCTGGAATGTCATGGAGTGACCACTGCTATTGTAATGTAATTGTATTTTAGAGGATTGGAATTTGGAAAGTTCATCAAAATCTGTGGTGAGTGTTCACCAAAATGGGTATTCATAAGAGTAATTTGCAACACAGTTCCTAGTTTCGGGTAGTAAAATTAAAAATTCACTGTCTACAAGGTCTAAATTAAATTGTTACTTCTCAGTTCCTTTGATGTACATTAACGCTGTGGAAGTAGTAATCTGCAATGGATTTTGGTCTGATGAACCAAGCAAATCTTCTGTCCTCAGCTTATATGAATTCAATGTCAACTTTTGTCTAGGATGCATTGTTGGAGATCACGCTGATGGTGTTCCTGGGATCCAACACCTGGCTCCTGGGTTTGGTCAGAAGACTGCTCTAAAGCTTTTGAAAAAACATGGTTCTTTGGAAAATCTACTGAACGCAGCTTCAGTTAGAACTGTGGGTAGACAGTATGCTCAAGATGCTCTTACAAAGAACGCTGATTTCCTAAGACGTAACTATGAGATCCTTGCACTTAGAAGGTAACACCTGTCCACATGATTCTGGTTTTAAATTTACATTTCTCAACTTTCCAGCAATAATGCTGCTGGTATAAAGTCTCTCTGTGTTGCAGTTGATTAAGCATATTTTGTTTGATTTTTTTTCCAAAGAAAAAGAAATATTAATCTTGTTGCTAAGGTGACACTTTCTTCAGGGATGTCAATGTTCAACTTAAAGAGGAGTGGCTGGGTATGAGAGACACAAGCAACGATTCTAAAACTTTGTCCAACTTCTTTAAATTCCTAGAAGAAACCGAGAAGGTCAATCATCGAAGTATATCTATTTCAAATGGCTAAGCTGATAGGTAATTTCTTCTACCTTATTGAGGTGCCATTTTCATATTATTTATGTCTTTATATAAGCTGCTGCTACTGGAGAGATACTTTATTTGCTAGTACTAACTTTTACATTATATACCTTTATACCTTAAATTTTCTACTTTGCTCGTGAAGCATGTTCAAATCCAAGAGAAACTAGGGCTTCATAAAAGATCCCTCAAGAATTTGGACATTTCAGGTTTAATCGTTTTAAAACTGTCGCTAACTTTATAATTTTCAAAGTCTTCTTTTATTATAGTTTCTGAATTTAAATAGAGTAATTTGGAAAGCATTTACATTCCATTTATTCATCCTACATGCCTCTACACCATCACTTGTTTTCGATTTTGAAATATTTAATACCACCATTGACAAGCTTTTGAAATAAAAGTTATCCATAAAAGTAGACCAAATCCAGAACAGAAGCTGTTATCAAAGGCAAGTTACCATTTATTGTTACATTATTGTTCAATTATGGCAGTTCTGCCATGGATATCCATAAATAGTCACGGTAACTTGACCCAAAATAAAAACCACCAATCATGGTAAACCAAAAGTTCCCTCTCTTTTCTTAGGTTGCAAATGCCATTATTTTACACATCCTCACCTTGTAATGAATTATTAAGAGGGGTATGTGGATTGTCTTTCATTTCCAGAGATCTGGATGGTTTACATGTTCATTGATAGCGACTGGAGAATATGGAAGATTTTTCATGCGCATACATGTTTAATCAATATATTGTTTACATTTTTGTTTAAAGGGTAGTCTACAGTTTATAGCATGAGATTAGTTCTTTGAGTTCATTCATACGCATCTGAACAAGAACATGTATAAAAAATAAAACCCGTGGAATCAAAAAAAGGGTATTTGAATTCTCAGAAAATTAAAAGCGGATAAGCTGCTGTTGAGCTAATCAAGTATATGCATGCATATGCTCCTGACCCTCCTGTAAATCTCATTCTTTTCTGAGATGCTTTTTCTTTCCGTATTTTTGTGATCTCAGCTTTTGCTTAGCGGAGGCAAATAGAAGATTCTTAGTGAGGGAGTGCAGAGCATTTTCGATTGCTTAACGTGCAAGGATGTGCTTTCATTTGACTCGAAGATTAAGAACTCTGCATTCAGTAGCGTGAACAATGTATCAATTAAAGCTGATGATTTTTTGAAGAATCTGATTGATATATAAGTACCTATTCCTGTACAACAATAGGTTGACTTTAATTGTTTTCGAGTGGGTGTTAGAGGTGCGAAGCAGTTCTCATTGTGCCAAGGGTAGAAGCAAACTGATTAGAATCAGCCATACGATTACATGTTATCTGGATGAGGGATGCAATGAAGGAATACAGAGGATTACATTTTGTTACAACCTTTTTCTTTTCAACTAAGAGGTATGGATGAAGAGATGGTTGGCAAAGAAATCGATTGGGCTGTGTGCTTCGTATTGCACCTTCACTGAGGAATGTGACTAACACACCCTCGCTCACATTCACAACTTTCATTCCCCCATCTATCTATGGCTATAATTTTATTTACCTTCAAGTATGGTTGGAAAATTTGAAGGTAACTTAGCAATATTATATTTTCACGAAATGAATTATACTAATAATCCAGTACTTAATTGAAGAAATACAAACTACTGTATTTGCGAACTAACTTTTACTACACCTTCAGGTTTCTAAAATTCTCCACACAATATGCTTCAGAGACGATGATGAACTATTAAAAGTTGTGTCGCATGACTCCCTTGGTCCCTTGACCTCTTGCCACTGAGAAAGCTTGATGTCTTGCAACAGTATTTTATACAGCAACAGATGCCCAAGTCCCGGCAGTTTAGCTTCTTTTGAATAAGAAAACAAGTATAGGAGATAATGAACAGTTTGATGACTGATACTCGCAGCAAATCCATTGCTCCATGGGAAGTTTGGACATAAAGTGTTGTACTATCTGCAGTTCTTCCCTGAAACAAAAACAGAAGAGATGCCATTAGCTTCCAAGTTATTGAATCAAAAGTAAGTTACATGAACCCACGTATTTATTCTAAGTTGTTTCACCTAACCATGCAAAAGAATTCATAATAGTAGTGCATGACTATGTCATAATTTATGGACAAACTTCCATTTGTTTGTTTTTATAATGTACTGTAATCAATGACCTGGTTAAAGGCATCAATTCCTCTCCTCTCCACACTGCTTGTTCCAAAAAAAACACACGAAAACCAATTGGTAATGCGTCTTATCATATTCTAATTAGATGTGCTACTTTGAGACCTCGTTGCTTCACATGATAAACTTGCATTTCTTGTAACGCATAAGTAAGATCAGCTCAAGTGTTAGAGCACCACTATCTAGGTCCCAGATTCGAGTTACACAAGGGGGAAGATTGAAACCCTTAGATCCCTTTTACTAAAAAACTAACTTCTAAAGAACTACTATTCATAAATAACAGGAACAAGTTTTATATGGATAATTCTTGGCTGCCCATCCTACCCACCCTCATTCAGCATTTGACATGTGTCCCTTTTCTTCTCCTATTCTCCTCTTTTTTGTTCTTTCTACACCCCTCCCCCCCCCCCCCCCCCCCCCCCCCCAAAAAAAAAAAAATCATAGACTGGGATTTAGGTCTGAGGTCTGCTGAGTGAAAATGGAATAATGAGAGGGCAAAATGAGAGTAGTTGGTAGGACTGCAAGACTCAAGTTTTGGTTGGTTGGATTATACATATACTATTTATGATGAACATGGATCTTAAGCTTGTCAGCCAAGAGCTGCTTCTCTACATTTTGCATCCTGGGTTCTGTTTAACAAGACGGAAAAAGGGGGTGAGGAGAAAGAAGAAGTAAGGTAGAAGATTGGGGAGAAAAAAGGGACACATGTCAGATGCTGAATGAGGGTGGGTAGGAGCTGCTGCCCATAGTGGGGCAGCCAAGAACTATCCGTTTCGTTTTATATTGTATCATCTGGTTGAGAGAAATTAAAGTATCTTACTTATCCAAACTCCTAACAATCAATTTCAAAATGTGTACTTGAGATTTTCCGGAGCACAATACTAGAACAGTGGTATTCTAGTTTTACTGACTTGATTCATGACAGTGGAAACTAGCATACTAAGTTAAGAAAAAATTATTAAATAAAAAATTCAAGGAAGAAGAAGTGTTACCGACATACCATCCACCAGGATGTCCCACATAAACCACTAAGCTAATAAGCCCTCCAGGAAGCAGGATATCTTTTGCAGTTTCCAACGCTTTCAGCGTAGTTCCTGATTCAGTGATTATTGTTTTGTCACCACCAGGAAGATAGCCTAGGTTGAAAGCAACAAGCCTAATGACACCCACGAAGTCAAGTTCAGCTTCAGTTGGAAGTAAGCTTTATCTCTAAGAAATTTTTTTAAGTAATTTGGTCAACAGTATTCCTGTGCTACAGTGCAAGTTTAATGCCTGACAGTTATCTTGAAAATTAAGAATTGAACTGCCTGGGATAGTAGTTTTACTTACAAACACATCAAGATATCCACAAATGATCTTAGATGCAAATATGTATGAAAAATGTTCCAGGTGATATTATGTGTTAAAACTGTAATTTTCCATAGAAACAATGCATTTATTGCACTTTAAAAACACGTAGATTCATTAAGGAGGTTACAATTATATACGAACTTTAAATTACTCCCAGCCAGTTAACAAACAAAAAATTACATTACAATTATACCTCCTTAATGTATTAGACTATGGAATTGAGCCTAGCTTTCTAAATGTCTTTTCCTTTTCTATTGCCATCATCCACATTGTTCACAGAACAGTTCATGATATAGAGAACCAAATATAAGGGCTAATAAATACACTAAGGTTGCACAACGCAGACAGTATTTAAGCACAATACATTACGATGGAGCATAAGAAAACTTGAGTTACTATGTGAAGTACCTAACATAGGTATGAGGAGGAAGAACTTCATGCATTTTACTGTGGCATTTTGAGAAGAGCTTAACAAGTTCTTTCTGCATAAAAATGACGCTTTGAAGAAATAACAAATACATCCGCATGATTATGAAAAAAAAAACATACAACATGATAAATATAATGTTCGGTTAACAAAAAAAAACGTCAGCCAGCACATCATATTCACATAGCCTGATTAATAACCACTAAAGAATCTAAGATGACAAGTTATATGCTTGTTCATAGGCAAATCACAGATAAGACAAACACTAAAAGTATATAGAAATGCGACTAACTTATGAGGGCAAATGTTGTTCATCACAGTTTGGCCTTTTTAGACCACTTACAGTAGCAATCTTCATTTCAAGTGCATTAGTGTAAAAGGTATATAGTGTCCAACTATCACCCTGTAGCCATTAAGATACTGCTGTGTCCAAAATATGGTTTTGTTTTTACTAGCTTAATATAGTTTGTAGAGTATTGGATTCAGATAAGTAATTCATTTATTATCTTATCTGGTAATGTAATAGGCTCATGGACAACGTTAGCCACTTAGCCAACTTTAGCAAAGTGGTGCATCAGTAAAACTAATCACAAATATATATTAGTCAATGGATTACTCAAGGACAGTGTATTATGTTTTATATGTCCCCGTTGATGGATATCAACCCTTTCCTTTGACCAAAGGGCCAAGCCAAGGTATCCTTCCACTAATTCATTGCTAAATCTGGCCTTTAAATTGACCTGTGATGTCTCATGAGACAACTTATTGGTGCTCAAACTTTCACTTCCCCATACAAGATAAAATTCTAATGCATGAATTACATGTGCCGAAATGTTGTATTTCCTAAGAAGAAACACAAGAGTACCTCTTTTAGACTGACTGATTCTGCCAGCAACGAAGAAGTTTTCTGTAGAGCAACATCCTGAATGTCCATTGCATAAACTGAGCCAGTACTCGATTCATCAGCTACCATCTTGAGCATTGCTAAAGTATCATGGCCATTGCCACAAGTGGCATCAACTACCGTATCTCCTTTTTGGACGACACGTTTCCAAGCCCTGTCAAGACAATGGGAACATAAAAACCATAGTCCTGAAAAAGACAAGAAGATCCAAGGCAAGCAGTTTATGCAAGTAACCCGCCACTAAGGAATTCCAAGACACCACATTTATGTGGGGCATAGGATCGAACAGGTGGTGGGCAGTAGAAATTTGATCAAATTTTGAATATAAATTAATGAGAGAGTTGGTGTGGAACATATCAAGCGAGTCAAGGGCTTAAGTTGGCTGCGTTTTATCGATCAAAAGCTTTATTGGGTTTTTGCTTTGGTGAGAGTTTCTTGGGTTTAGCAACGAAGAAGTGAAATTCTTACAAGTGAGCAACTTGTGTGGCTTTGCTCCTGCCCGTAATAAAGCTCAACAATACATCCTCCAATCCTGAACAGCAAAAAGAAAACCACGATGATTCTTATTGTTTGGCTACAAAAAAGGAACACGATTTCAGAACGTACGAATGGGCAAGCAGCTGATATTGATAGATGTGATTACCAGAGAGAGGAGATTGTTTGGGGACAGAAAGCGAAACTACATCGTCGGGAGCTGAGGCGGACTTAGTTGAAATGTTCCCAAGTACCAAATGAGATCTCAGCGGCAATCGCAGTCGCAGTCGCAGCAGTGATGGCAGTGGCAATGCCATTGCCGCCAACATATCTCAAAGCCAGCTCTTCTCTTGCCCTCGCATATGTTTTTTCTTTTTTCTTTTCTGTTTCACTTTTTGGTGGATAATTTTTGACACATTTTCTGATCTATAAAATATAAAGAGATCTATCTATACGTAATTAGAATTAATTCTAATATTATATTTGAATTCTTATTACATATTTACAAACAAAACATATATAAAAGTGAATAAATATATTAAACACCTATGGTGAATAAATATAAAAGAGAAATCGAACCATACCTACTTCGTCGGCGACGACGGCACATTTCACCCGAAACTCTAGAATTTTCCTAAATTGTTTCTCCCTCTACAAGCCTCAATTCGTCGAATTGAAGGCATAGAAAAGATCAAGAGGTTGAGACTTCCATTTCGGCCAAAAAAAAGGCCCCAAACGGTGGCTGGCAATGTTGCACCGCCGGTCGGCAGCTTGACGATGATTTTTGGTCGCCAAAGCTTGGTCAACGGGTCAATACCCAAAAAATGAAAAGTCTCCCTTTTCTTTTTTGGAAACTCCAATTTATATTTGTGGTTTAACCGATTCATAAATTTTTTTTAAACTTCTATTAATCATAATTCTTTTGTTGTAACTCTGTTTTTGACATTCCACGTGTCGACGCACTCGACTCAACGCATACTATAACTTTCATCTGAAGTCAATCCAATACAATAAACCCATTAAAAATCAACTAGAAATCTCATAAAAATTATTGCCGGTAAATATTAATCACTGCACACAATAACCTGAAATCAAATATCGCAAAAATACTTTTAATTATACGAAAGGTATCACAAACTACACCTGATAAAATATTTCTACAAAATATTTGGCAAATTTCCTCCTAAAATTAGGCTACCCAAAGCCTATAAATATCCATAAACACTTCACTAACATAAATCTCAACCTATACCGTGAGCCACCGATGCTCATCCGGATTTCTCCACTAGCATATTTCAACATATCGAAAACTAAACTCTCGAATTCAATCAACTATACATATCAAATTGAAATACTAACATAAAAAAATAAATAAATTATGGGGAATAATCCATGAACGACAGTAAACACTAACAAAAATTCAAAAGAAGACTCAAAACTACGAACAATTCACCGTCAGCATTACGCATAATCATTGATGATATATGGTCGATAATTCATAGAACTGTGAGTATCTCGCATGAATAATCTTGCATGAATAGCGAGCACAGAACAATAATCGAAATTCACGCTGATCACAATGCTATTAAGGAATGATACTGAATTGGTGAATAATCGAAAAGTGTCATCACTTTCAAGTGACCCTTGCACAAAGTGAAACAAAAATTTGAATCAAGGAACTACAATACATACAGTACAAAACATATCGACCTCGAACATTGCAGTAATCGAGAAACAAACTATACTCGATAATAGCAAAAATAACTTTGCTCGAGGCAGTACTTAAAAATCACATCCTACTAAGCTGAAGTGAGTAAACACATCGCACCAAGTAACCTCCGCACGAAGCAGTAATCGGGGTAGTAACCATCTGCACAAAACAATGACCGGGTAATAACCATCTGCACGAAACTGTATCGAGTAATAACCATCCTTGAATCCCACATCCACACATAGCGGTAATCGATATCATAATCCATATCTGCACTCAGTGTTAATCCGTAATTGCACTACACACAGCACTAATAGGGTGATCACATCCGCAAACAGCAAAGTACTCCGCACCAAGTGACAATACTCTCTATCTTCCTCCTGGTAGGCAATGGGACACAATTCTGCAACTTGTGCAACATTACACATGTCGGTTATACTCTGTGCCACGTTAGTAGATACTCGATTGACGGGTACCCTCGGTCAACCGACTACTTAAGACGATAAGATGAAACTGTCGCAACAGTACTCGCACTAAGCGACAAAGTACTCTGCACTCAGCGACAACATCTTCCACCTGCATCTAGAGAAGGCAGTGGGACTCATCTCAATAACAAACTCCGCAGCAAGTGACAATCAAAATTCGAACTAATCAATCATCCGCCCAAAGCGGTCCTCAGGTAATCACTACCGCACCAAGCGGTCATTTGGTAATCATAGCCGTACCATGCGGTACTCAATACACTCTTCGTATGATGTGAAGATCAAATACACTTTAAAGAATATCGAAGTTGCAGACAATTTTGCGCAAGACAGATATTGAAATGCTCAAATACGGAAATCAAGGAATCATATTTGTATAAAACAGAATTAGAACCGACTATGCACAAAGCGGTAATCTGACTCATTTCCACACAAAGTGGAAATCAGAGGCAATTCCTCACAACAAAAGGCCTAAGCCATCTCCACGCAATTTAGAGATCAAAAAGCCATTCCCACGCAAAGCGGAAATAAAGAATCATTCCTGCATGAAACTAGAATCAAAATCGATATGCACAAAGTAAATATCCATAACATTTTCGAGCGATGTAGAACATTACCGCAGCTTCACATCGATAATTACTGATAAAAATATACCACCCCTTCAAAAGTTATAAAATGCAATCGGCTTGACTAGTATGTCCAATCTTCACAATCTTTGATCCTGCTAAACTGACTATCTAAGTGGTGGTGCGGCTCTAACCTCTGAAGTGGCTCCCTGAATCACCACAAGCGCTCTACGCCAAAACTTCACCTAAGGGGTCCCAATATGGATACACCCTCCCAAAGTAACTTAACTGGCACAACAAAAATAACTTAAATCTCAAAAAGATGTTGTTCGCAAAAATACATGTGGCACCTGGCACAAAAGAGAAATCTCTACGTACAGAAGAGTAATTTAATAACTGCTAATTTCACTGATACTCACCATTAGAGTCAACTCTTCCTAATTCTGAAAATAAGTCAGACAACATACATATGGAGCAAGAATATAAGCTTCCATGCTTTGCATCAAACTGCAACACTGACTACCATTTAAAACAACGCGTATTACATCAGATAGATACAGAGCAACATCGAACCGCAAACTCTGCACAAAACTTCAACACTTCACTTTCGCTGTCCTGCTAGAATTTGATGCCAACTTGAGCCAAATAGGTAAAACGATCTCGATACTCTAACCATTGAGCGAAAACTTCATCTTTCTCAATACCCTGCCACTAGAAAACTGCATGGTCCAACAACAGACCAGCAACCACTACAATTTTCTGCTCAGAAATCAACTGAGATCGCAAATGATAAAACTCGACCAATTCCACAAGCCAAAATTCGCTAGCCACAGGGTTATGGGAGTATGTAAAAGAAATTGTTCTTACAAAAGTAACTTTACTAATTAATTCTCAAAATCCAATCACAATACTGGCATCATGCGTACAATCAAATCACACATAATCAAACCAGAGTTTGTGTATCATGCAGACAAGCTGGGTGTCGAGGCGTACCGACTGACTGACTACCGAGTCTAAAACTGACAGCTCACTGAAAGAAGTCACAAACCGAATCAACTAGGAGACTCTAGACATCTGACAGAGCACAACACTTGAAATAATGAGCATCCACCAGCTGGTCGGGCTATCCTTCCAAAAGTATCGTACGTTCTCAAATGCATGTAGTGACCTAACCAAAAGAGTCTACATAATATGTAACATAATGTTCTGATACCAAACTGAGAGGACCCGACCCTAGATTAACTAGTAATATAGAATCAAGCCCTAACGACTGACCATAATGTATGAGTTTCTGTGAAAATTTTGGCATAACTTCCCTTATAAAGGAGGCACCCAAAAACCTGCAAGGAAAACTGACACTCCGCAGGTAAACCCACAAACAATACCGTGGACCACCGATGTCCATCCGGATTTCTCAACATAAAACTGGAATTAAAACTAATACATTATTCAGAGTTCGAATACATAACTCCAATAAATACACTGATTCATAAACAAAGAAACTCAACTCGACAGCTATACGAGTGACAACCTCTTCACAAGAGTCTTATAAAGACGATACTACAGAACTAGTATCCAAGGTGACTTCAATAACACAAGAGACATACTGACAGTGAGCAAGGATCTACTGCTGAAGGAATTGACTGGTGGACTCGACGCCCTCGACGACTTCCAGCACCCTTATGATACACACTGCAATCTGGGCAAATAAAACCGAAAAACCCAGGAAAAAGACATATAAAATCATGAAAATTGTTAGAGTGAGTGGACGAAGATAATATTTCACTTTTTAACTGAAACTGTAAATAATATGCCTTTCACAATATATAATGTGCATAAAAATAATGCAAGTATGAAAATAAATATGATGCGAGTTAAAAACCGCGGGTCCCTCTCGGACACATCCGCAACAGTACAGTCTAAATCACAGGATCCCAGACCCACACGTGATTAAATAGTCAGAAAGACCTCGGGTCAGGATATCTGTCCCCCCCCCGGAGCATCTCGCGGATCAGCCGAGCATGCCAATGCATCGATGCCATTACCTCTGAGATTGTACTCTGTGTAAAACAAATCATATTTGTTTCCATGCACATGCATAATCGTAAATGCATACTCGTATGGTATATAATCATAAAATGCATAATCATAAATGCATACTCGTACGTGCATAATCATAAAATGTATAATCACAAAGGCATAATCGTAAAATGTATAAATCAAGACTCGTAGGTCAACGGTGAAAATAAAATGTCCACTCACAGGTTGCTGGGATAAACATAAAACTGAAACCCTGTTGATCGGCACAATTATTCATCTGATACACCCGCTAACTCATGATCTTGAAACCACGATTAAAATAATATTTGATCATCGGAGTTCATACTGCATAGCTAAGATCGTAATCTGTTGAGTAATAACATCGAGAATCTCATATACTCGAACAACGTATTTTCCTGTTCAATTACTAACTCAACCAAATACTGAATTCAATTCCCTATAATCCCTCACTTTAAAGAGTCACAAACAAATCTCGAATATCAAACAACTCGCAAATAAACGGATAATCAAAGCGTTCTTTAATATTGTCGTGAATTAAACTGATAACTGTCCGATTAAATACTCGCCCAAATTTATCAAACTCAAATCCAAATATAAAGCTAACCATTTTGTTCGGCACGCGAAAACGAGTGAAACGACATAAAACTTCATCGAAAATTCTACCTCTCCAGAGATCCGCCGCGCACGGTCGCGCGTGGGGCCGCCGCCGGCCGCCGAAATTCCACCAGCCCAGAAAACTTCGACTTATACATCAATTTGAAGATCTCAACATTTCGAACAATTTTTTAGTTCAATGCTAAGCCCAATTCGAACCGGAAAATATCCAAAACTCACCGTGAAGTTCAAAAACCTCGCCGGAATTCATTTCCTCCAATCCGCCACCACCGGCCACGGCAAGGGCCGAGACCGGTCCCAATTGGTTGGTCTCTCCTTGGACTTCAAAACCCCCATAAGGTCGACCCTCATCACTGCCGTCTCCGCCACCTCTGTCAACGGCAAATTCCAGCCGGAAATCCCATAATTTCACCACATCAGTTCCTTCTCTTCCGGCCACTATCGTGAGCGATCCACCTATCAACTTAAAGAGGAGCCCAAGCCCAACATTTCTCATCAAGGATTCACAGCCAAAGGTGGTTGGAATCGAGCTCACCGACGTTGAGAAGTTCGGTGGCCAAAACGGGTCGGTTTGACCCGTGGTCAACTCAGTCAAACCCAAAAATCCCAAAAATAGAAACTTTCCCATTTTGTCTCGTATTTATACCATATATATACCCGTACACATACAGCCCAAATAAACAGCTACGGTTCAATCTGATCAAGATCGGACGGTCACGATTAAATCAGTAATAAAAATAACACTTTTATATATTTTCACCAACCGACTTCAAAACTTGATAAAACATTGCTCGCTTATCCAAAAAATCCCCCTAAAATTCCCATGAGCTCAGAATTAAATAATCTACAATTCTTATGAAGGAAATCAACACAAATTCTCGCATGGTGAAATAGTCGTTAAAAAAACTCAATTACGTGACTAATCTGCGATAATTCTATTTCATGCTGATTAATACGTAGATTTTGGTTCGAGTTGTCACACTGTGAGTATCTCGCATGAATAATCTTGCATGAATAGTGAGCATAGAACAATAATCGGAATTCACGCTGATTACAAAGATAATAAGGAGTGATACCAAATCGGTGAATAATCGAAAAGTGTCTTCACTTTCAAGTGACCCTTGCCCAAAGTGAAACAAAAATTTGAATCAGGGAACTACAATACATTCAGTATAAAACATATCAACTTCGCACATTACAACTTGCAATCGAGAAACACGTTATACTCGATAATAGCGAAGATAACTTTGCTCGAGGCAGTACTCAAAAATCACATCATGCATACTAAGCTGAAGTGAGTAAACATATCGCACCAAGTAACCTCCGCACGAAGAAGTAATTGGGGTAGTAACCATCTGCACAAAACAATAACCGGGTAATAACCATCTACACGAAGAAGTATTGGATAATAACCATCCTTGAATCCCACATCCACACATAGCAGTAATCGATATCATAGCCCACATCTACACTCAGTGTTAATCCGTAATTGCACAACACGCAGCACTAATAGGGTGATCACATCCGCAAACAGCAAAGTACTCCGCACCAAGTGACAATACGCTCTATCTTCCTCCTGGTAGGCAATGGGACACAATATCTGCAACTCGTGCAGCATTACACATGCTAGTTAACTCTACACTAAGCAACAAGCACTCTACACCATGTTGGTAGATACCCGACTGACGGGTACCCTCTATTAGCCGTCTGCTTAAGACGATAAGATCAAACTGCCGCAACAGTACTAACATTAGGCGACAAAGTACTATGCACTCAGCGGCAGCGTCTTCCACCTGCCTCTAGGGAAAGCGGTGGGCCTCATCTCAATAACATCTCAATAACAAACTCCGCAACAAGTGACAATCAAAATTCAAACTAATCAATCATCCGCCCAAAGCGGTCTTCAGGTAATCACTACCGCACCAAGCGGTCATTTGGTAATAATAGCCACACCATGCGGTACTCAATACCATCTTCGTACGATGTGAAGATCAAATACACTTTGAACAATATCGAAGTTAAAGTGAATTCTGCGCAAGACAGAAATCGAAATGCTCTAATGCAGAAATCAGGGAATCATATCTGTATAAAACAGAAATTAGAACCGACTATGCATAAAGCTGTAATCTGACTCATTTCCTTGCAAAGCGGAAATCAGAGGCAATTCCTCACAACAAAAGGCATAAGCCATCTCCATTCGATACAGAGATCAAAAATCCATTTCTACGCAAAGCGGAAATAAATAACCATTCCCGCAGGAAACTATAATCAAAATAGATATGCACAAAGTAAATATCTAGAACATTTTCGAGCGATGCAGAAATGAAGATGTCGGAATCAATTCTGCAAAAAGCAGTAACTCGGAACATTTCCATATAATATTGAAATCAATTGATAACATACCGTATGAAGTGGAAATCGAATGATCATACTCCCGCATGATGCGGAAATCATAACATCTCCACGCGATGTGGAAATCACGATACTTCAAAGCAATGTAGAAATCAAGATACTTACACGCGATGTGGAAATCAAGATACTTACACGCGATGTGGAAATCAAGATACTTCTGCCCAATGCAGAACTCTAGATCGGGTGACATATTTATTTATACAATTTTGGACACATTTTGTGATCTATTATATTTGAAGACTTCTAACGGCTGAGATCAATAATTAGAATTAAATTCTAATATTATATTTTAGTTATTATTACGTATTTACAAAAAAAAAAACTAAAAGAACAGATTTTTTTTTGAAATGGAAAATATATGTATTAAATACTTGTAGTGTAATAATCCGACCGTACTCAAATATCATTAAATCACTCAAATATTTCCATAAATCTAATAATTACTCGACTAGGATTAAACTTAATCAGATCAAGTCAAAACATTATAGCTAGACCCATTAATATAATACAATCGCAATGATATAAAGCACACCTAATTTCTCTGTCGGCTACACCGCCACTTGCTACAACATGCGTCACTACCGCCCGCCCATTGGGATGACGAAGGCTCGAATATACTCACAGCGTTATTACGAATTCAACGATATAAAACTCAATTGATTTCAAAAACCTTACCCGGCCAGACGCTCCACCTAATCTCGGTGGAGATTAGCCAATCAAACTGAAGTTCTCGGTGAGCCCAACCTACTCTCTAATTACCATCAACTAATCTGGCCAGGAACTGGCTGATATCAACCCTGAAAGGTTTTTGGCAGTAACTTCTTACCATCAAGCTCCACCATTGAGCCATCGTTGAGCTCGTGGCGGGTCGCATTCGACTCACGACGAAGAAAGGAGCAAAAGCCCTCAAATCTCGTAGATAACCAATGTCGTTAGCTATCATGACGATGACGAACTCGACGATCGAAACTCGAATGAAATCTATTCGAATATCACAATCCAAACCTACACACACAAAACCACATCCACACTCATATAGAGGAGGTAAAGAGGAAACAAACCATACCTATTTTGTCACCAGTAACGTTGTCGGTGACGGTGGCGCATTTCACCCGAAACCCTAGAATTTCTCTCAATCGATTCTCCCTTTACAATTCTTAATTCATCGAAGTGAATGCATAAAAAAGATTGAGAGGTCAAGGAAATCCATTTCTGGCCAATAATGGCCCGAAATGGTGGCCGACAACGTCGCACCACCAGTCAGCAGCTCGATGGCAATTTTTGGTCCCCAAATCTTGGTCAACGGGGGTCAATACCCAAAAATGGAAAGAATTACTTTACTTTTATAGAAACTCCCATTTATACTCGCGGTTTAACTGATTTGTAAATTTCTGTCAAACTTCTGTTAATCGTAATTTCTTCATCGAAACTCCGTTTTTGACATTCTACATTTCGACGCACTCGTTTCAATGAATACTACAAGTTTCATATGAAGTCAATCATATTTGATATAAACTCATCTTGATGCACTCATTTTGAGGTTCAATGCCCAGCCCTGTTGTCTAAAATGATCTTGCCCTATCTCAATGTTAGCCAATATCGCCTTCGACTGTCGCATCTCCGACCAAAACCTAGCGCCCTAGTTTGCTTGACCGTGGTTGAGATCTTAAGCTCAACAACAACTTGCCTCAAGTTCCACTACAGCGTTGCCGCTCCTCAGCTTTGTCATCCAGCCTTCAGTCGTGCCCTCCTCCTCTCCTTTCATGAAGCCCACACCATCTCGATCACCGATCAAATCATGCTTGTTGCTTCCCTATTGAAAAAGCCGCTTACTGCTACTTCAACACTCTCCCTCTGGTCTCAGTTTCTTCATAAGGATAAAGCATTGTTGAGCGGTCAAATCCATAAGACTAACCACATTCCAATCATCTTTTCTGTATGTCACACTAAGAAAATAAAAAAGACGCTGACAACGTCGCTTCTGTCTATGTTGCGTCTTGGTTCCCTAATTTAGAATCAGTCTCTGATGATCAAGTCAACTATGTAATTATGGTGTGATTGCCACTGTCTTTTGGCTCTTGTTGATATCTTGATGCAACTTCAAGATATCTGATTTAGGGCTTCCAATGTTGTTTATTTCGTCATCCTCCTCCTTGTAGAGGTAGTTATCAACCTGTGCAGCAGCTTGTCATCCCTCTGATATGGCCCACATCACCAAGGATTGACTATGCCGACAATTTCCAGCAGCAAACACCCCATCAACATTGGTTGAGAACTGACCATAATATGCCTTGAGTGGTGGTGCCCAGATAAATAAACCGGGAGCCTAGATAAATTCATGGCTAAACCCAGTTTTTTTTCTTTTCATTTAAAAAAAGAACATAGAGGTTAAAAAGACATAAATACCCTTAAATTTCATGAAATATATAATTATCATATGATCACTTCAAAAGGAGTGACCAAAGTGAATTTGAAATGCATACATGAGATAACAAAGTGATATATGTCAAACATAAGGGATTAAAATTTATAAACTGTCATATATAAGGGACAATTCCAGCCATTTTCTCATTGTAGCATTGATAAGTATGGATTGTTCTTAAACAGTGGAATGAGGGTCTATCATTCAATACGTTAATAACAATTTAAAATAAAGTATGGGGATATTCAGAATATCGTGGCAAGATCCACTAAATTAATTAACACTACTCCTAAAAACATTGTGTAACATATTCTTATAGACAAGCAATAAAACTTAGACTCCAATTCTACTACAACGTTAACAACAAGACTTTTTTGAAATAACATGTAAACAAAATAGAACTTTTTAACATGTATGAACTCATAGACAAGTAAAACACTTCAAGAACCCTAATTATAATGCATGTTGACAGACACACTAAACTAATCTAATCTAATATGTACATGTGATTATTCATCTCATCGCATCATGCCTTCATAATTCACACAAATTAAGCTATCAACAAAATTTGTAAAACTCAACTTCGAAACTTTCATGGACATGCTTCAAAATAGAATCATAAACACATGAAAAATAAACTTAAATTATATAAACTATAGAATTAGAAATAACATCTAGTTCTTCAATTGCAGAACACAAAATATCCAATTCAAATTAGAACTATGAAATAAAGAGATCATGTTACACTTTTTGGATCTTGTACAATGCTCTAATCAAGTGGTAGATGGCTTCTCCATTGGACAAAAATCAGAAATTTACGAGTATGGAATGGCTTCATAATCACATGCTATGAGTTATATGACTATTTTGGGAATATTGTGGAAGATGGTGTAGATCTGCAGAGAAGAGGATGCTCGAGTTCTTGGTAAGAAAGAGAGAGCTTCGGTGGCTAGATGCAGAGAATGAAAAATAATTTGTTCTAGCCGAAAATCAATTTTTATAGGGATAGAAAAATCCTAGTCCAATTCTACTGAAGAAGTAAGTTAACTTCACCCGGGTGGATGTACCCTTCCCCACAAAAATAGGTATTTCTGTCTCTATAAAAGTCCAAAAAATATGATCTTAGTCTTGTTGGAAAATAGACTTCTAGATCTTTCCAACCATATATAGATCTTCATCTAACTCATATTGAGCTAGTCACAGTGGTCAGTCGAAGTGGACTGATGTGCACAAACCGATTTATGTTTTCTAGCTTTTAATCCATCTTCTTCTTTTGGCTTCTTTGAACATGCTTTTGGTCTTTAACCCATCTTCATTAATCTTGGTCCATTCTTGATAAATCTTGGATAATTCTTTAGAAATTAGGGTCGGCCTCCTCTCTGTATATATAGCCCGTGACAATTCCATCTCTTAAGCAGATTAAGACTGTAGCTACTTCTCGGATCATGATTAGGAAAGATTTTTCTACACCAAATAGGAAATATTCGAACACTCCTATTCATGTTAAGAAATATTTTGCACATTTGTTCTGAATTCACTTTCCTACTCTTCCAAGGATTCCTACTCCCACAATGATTCCTATTCTAAATAGGATTCTTCATCATTATGCATTTTTGCTCCATTTTAAACTTTTTACTCTATCTCTTTTGAATTAGTACCTATAAACATAAAACAAGTTAGAAACGAGTTTACTAAGCGTATAACATAGCTAAATCTAAGAAGAAAGACATTAAGAATCGAGCATAAAATGCTTAGATATCTGGGTCACAAATGGATCAATGGGTGCAAAAATTAGATTCATATGCGTTTAATAGGTATGAGTCCAGAATGGGTTAGGATTAAAATCTATTTCATTCACAGGTCTATTTACAAGCCACTATTACTCAAAATTCAAGGGACTGAAAACATAGCCCCTCCCGTCCAGAGCATTTGGGATTAGTCTAGTGGCCAAGACAATATGTCTCCTCGCTCACCATCCAAGTTAAAACCCCAATAGCCCCCCAAACAATTTTTATCGGTTCACCTCAAAAAAAAAAATCCCTCCTGTCCAATCTCATTGAAAGATAATACATGTCTGTGTTTGAAAATGCATGTACTGTTCTAAAAGGCCCATTTGAGGAAAAAAATGGAAATATGACAATCCTTGTAGAATATAAATTCTAAAATATGGACGAGACTTGTTTTTAGGGAAATATCATAATCCCTAAAACATACAATTTTAAGGCACTGATCTTAATTTGTTTTTCCTCAATTTGAGAATTATTGTTCTTAGTCCATATTAGTCTCATTTTTATTTTTCATGAGAAAACGCACAATTGTGCATTATGTTGATAACTAGTCTGGATACATCGAAAATACCTAAACAAAATCCGCTTGTCTAGGAAGAGGCAAGTCTAGTCTAGGAAAAAACTAGCAAAAAAATCCCTAGACACGTGCATAAAAACTAGGAAAAATATTAATTTCAGGTCAAAACTCGCTAGAAACTAGACCTAAATAAGCAAGTCTAGACAAAAATATTAAAGTGAAACAATGATAAGAGCCATTTTCCATACCATAACTAGAGCCCAAAAAAACAACAAGGAAAAAACCCAGCCTTGATCCATTGTAGCCTCTCTCTCACTAGCACCCCACAGGCGTCTCGCACTCCACTCCCTGCATTGCCCACCAGTCCACTGTAAATTCTCTTAAATCAACACAGAAATCAATGTCGCCAAACCAAAGGAAGAGATCTGCATCATCGGGTGGTAACCCAATCCCTTCCACTCGCCACAAAGAAATCCCTCTTCCCAACAGACCGCTGCCTCAGAAGCCACACAAATCGAACCAAACTCGCTCCATGCCGCTAATAAGGCTTTACCGCCACTGATGCCCATTGCTGGGGCGAGATCAGTGACGTCCGTCCAGCTGCACCCCAAACCGTTGATGAAGCCAGAGGCCACTGGACGAGTGTAAATAGTGTGAGGGTTGTGTTTTTCCCCAGCGATGCTCCAACCATGATCTTTGGTCAATAAAAAAGTGTATCAAAAAATTTATTTATGTCCATGTTAGTCCTATTAATTGGTTGGCTCGGTTTTCAATTATTCTACTTTTTAATTTTTAATTTTTAATTTATTTTAAATTCATTTCAATAATCAAGACATGACATTTTGGGGAGTAAGACACTAAACTCAAAAAACTAAATTATTAGGGAGCTAAAGAAATTGCAGTGCTCCAATCATGTTTAAAAAGTAGAGAGCACAAATTTGTGTTTATAGTAAGTAGATCGACAAATAAACAATAATATATGTTTAATTAATTATAAGTAGTCTCTAGGAGCTCATTTCTCTTTCCTCGGAGGAGAGCCTAAGTTTGAATACCTTTTTACCATCCATTAATCTCCTAGGCTCCTTGACAAAAGAAACATTACCCAAGTCTGAATACCTTTTTACCATCTATTAAGCTCTTTCTTACTCTAGCTACCTTCTCATGAAACAACAACTGCAATCTGCATGACGTAGCTAGAAGAAGGTGTTTATATCAAACTACTACATTTGGTCCTGGAGCAGGATCCTCTGGGACCTACATCTCAAATTTCAGACCAGAAAACATCCCATTCTAATCCAATACAAAAGCCCAAGCAACGCAAAACAACCCAACACTCCAGGAAGCCCTAAACAACCTAGCTTACCACGTAACACTATTAACCATCATTAGCAGCCGTGAGCACCGCAACCTTGTGAACAATGCTGGCATCGCCACTGACCAGAACTTCACCACCGATCGTGGCCATAGGTCTGACCATACTAGGAAGCAGTTGTTGCAGCCAACCCTTACCGTTTCAAACTTAGGCCCCTACCCAAACCAACCGATCAGAGAGCCAAACAGATTGCTGCTCACTGAGCTTTTGGCCATCGACGAACCTACAAAAATGTGCCCGGGATGGTCGATGTCCTAGGCCGCACCAAAGCTACGCTTGACAGCCAACATACCTAGACAACTTTTAAAGCCACTCTTGCAACATAAAAGAGAAACTCGTGATCCCAAAAGAGATCCAATGTCCCAACCATGGTGAAGAGATTGATTGTCCAACCCATTGATGATGAGAAGCATGTGTGAGAAGCCAACAATCCAAACAGCCAACCCCAAACCCTAGCAGAGCTTTGCTAGGTAGCGCGACATGTTTTTTTTCATAGACATGCTTTAAGTTTCATAAAAAAAGTTGTTCCTCAAAACATTACATTAAATAGCAGTTTTTCTCTAGCTTATGCTTTTCATTTAGGAAATATTATGTGCTTGTTGGCAAAACTTTGAGAAAAGTTTGCATGAGCTGCATATTTTTCTTAGCGAGCGAGATTAAATTCGTAGAGAGACTTCAAGATTTAAAATTGACTACTTTTTGAATAGAATTATGGACAGTAGCGGAGCTAGGATGAAATTATTACCTGGGCTAATTGTAAGCAGCAATTTTACTGTGTAGCGCATAATTTTTTTTCCCAAAGTTTGTTACTGCATCGTGATGAAAAAGACGAAGATACAAGACGTATTTAAGCATACAACATTATCAACTCACATTAGGTTTGTCAATCTAACAAAACTTACATTAAATTGAAATTTGAGGAATCTACAAGAATATATATCAAAAACTCTAGTGAAACAATGGAAATAAAGTATCATTCACCACTAGAGGATCACATTTTGGTCTTGTGTTAAGTGAAAATTCTTGGAAGCATTGGAAACTAATTTTTAAATCCCCACATAAAAAGAGAACTAGAGAAGAGATATGCCAAAAATATGAAGACTCGAGAAAACCGTGTAGACCCCAACAACAATGACCAACACTATTTCGTCAAATGTTGAAAGGATTCAACCCCGATTTAGCTCCCTAAACCGGAATCGAACCCCATCGAAAACACGAACCAACAAAAAATTTTCAAAATTTCGGCAGAGTTTTGTTACTAACGTGGAATTACCATAACCTGCACGCGGAAAATACACTTCATCCTATGCCACAAAAAGCAAACCGTGGGCACCAATCCCATCCGAATTTCTCAATATATCAACAGTAAAGTAAAATAGTAAATATATATGCACTTTACTGAAATCCGGTGTAAAATCGTATAACATAACAACAGATTTCTTAGAGCGACCTCTATTGTATAAACATATCAGTACACCACAGTAGGTAGAACAATAAACCTACTGGAAGAAACAAGGTAGCTCGAACACTATGCCTCTGACCACGACGTGCGACACCAGAGACTGAACTACAAACTGGGCACGAAAACCGAAAAGCCCAGGGGAAAGACATGAAAATCGTTAGAGTGAGTGGACGAAAATAAATGTCTTTCACCGAATAATATATTTTATAAAAACATATGCGAGTCGAAATATAAATAAATCAAATCAAATAGTTTACGAGGAGACGCTGACTCCAATTCGTAAACAGAGCATGCATAGAAAGTCTCACGGGGTCACTCATGGACATGTCCGTGCTAGTACAGTCGGAATCATGGAGTCCCTGACTACCACGTGATTCATAGCCAGCAAGGCCGAGGTTCCGGGGTACTGCCCCTCGCCGGTCAGGTAGGGGTACTGCCCCTCCTGGTGGCCTACCATCGGGGATCAGCCGAGAGGCAAGTGTATCGATACAACAACGTAACTGAGACTGTACTCTGTGTAAATCAAATCATAAACAATTCGATGCAAATGCATGAAACAACATATAAGTGTATGTATACTCGTATACGTATATTCGTATAAGTATAACCGTATAATCGTAAAACACATGCTCATAATAAAACATAATCTCGTATGAAATCTCATGCTCGTAAAACCATAATCATGCTGCATGCTCAAGTTCGTAAAACATATATAAAAGACTCGCAATCAATCCGTGAAAATAAATTGTCCACTCACAGACTAGCGTAACGCGATACGCGTTAACCCGTGATCCGGTGGGTCCCTCGCCAAACGAACGATCACGAACACCTGAATATTCACAAAATCCACTTCTCAAAGTCATAACTCGACAATACAATACAGATCACGAGAAACCACCGTTCTCGGATACACATAATTCAATGTCGACGAATCGTCGAAAATCCATATATAACACCTCAATACCTCGCTATACTTTCGGACACTCAACTCGAAAAACGAACATCCCCACTGTGATCGGGGCGCGATTTCGAGTCAAATGATATGTAATTTGTCAAAAATCCCAAAAAGTTAACATTGACCGCCGTTGACCGCCGCGTTGACCGCCGCCCACGGCGGCGCCGCCACTGACCAGAAAATTTCATGGCGGAGCAACCCCTATTCCATGCAAAATCACCCACTGAGCAACTTTCACAACTGCAACGAAGGCCAATTCTCACTCTAACCATGTCAATTTCATGAAAAACCGAATGTTCACACAAATTTCAATCCCAAAATTCTCCATACACAAGCAAAATTAGATCACCAAACTTACAGGATAGCATCAAGGGGATGAGAGCTTCAAAGCCCACCCAAAATTTCAGCTCAAATCGGTGTAAAACGAGCAACCCGAATTACCTCAAAAATTCCCAAGTTTGGCCGGAAAATTGCACCTCCTCCGACGTCCCACGCCGTGAGAGGAGGCCGGAGCCGAGACCAGGAGGCCGAGGCGCACCAGAAGGGACTGGAGCCATGTTCTAAGGTGGCCGGACGGAGCACGGCGCCGGCGAGGCCGTGGCCACCGTCGCTCCTCCCTCCATCACCACTTGTTGACCAAGTTAACACGGTTCAACCATTGAATGCCACAATTGACTTTCTAAAACAGGAAATCTTCCATAAATAGACTTGCCCAAAAAGGAAACTCATAATTATCCATTTCGACGAACTTTGAACACCCGCAACTTTCTCGTCGTAATTCCGATTCCGATAATTCTCGTGACCACAAACTCGAGTCGACATATTCTTCAATAATCACCCGAAGTCAAACACATCGGCCAATCGGATAAAAAGTCAACTGTTCAAACCAACACATATTTAATCGACTAAATACTCAAAAATCGGAAATATTCGCAACTTAAACTCCGTAACACAGAATAATGCTCCGGAAGTTCCCACGAGCTCGAAATTAAATTCTGAACAATTTCTGTGAAGAAGCCGAAACCAAATTCTCGTCCGGTAATTTAGTCGTTAAGTAGCGCACCATTTAAATCCGAACTTCAAATATTCATAATTAATTCCTCGGTCATCCAAATAACTATCCGGAACCGCCCACAAACTATAAATCACATGTACTACGACTCTCAAGAAGAGACTCTGCTCCAATTCTCGGCCAATAATTAAGTCGTTAAGAAAGCTGGCAACTCAATCATCAGTCGAAAATCCGCGATTATGCAGTAACTCACGTATATAGCTGATCATACTGCTGATTCTGATCCGGGTCGTCACAAATCCACCCCCCTTAGAAAAATTTCGACTTTGAAATTTCTGAGTTTGTCGGCTAAACATAGGAGTACTGCCTCTGCATACTGCTCAACTCACCAGTGTCAACGTTAACTGAACAACTCTGACAACCGTTTCCACAATAGGAGATAACTCCGTGCTGAAATCTTTGTACCCACCAATCTCAAATCTGAACTGGCTCAACACAGTAGCCAAGTGTTCCTGCATAAGGAACAAATAGGGTACACAACACGTAATACAACCTAAAACACAGTTCCGCCACACGGAACACAATACACATAAAAGCCAATGCTATAGGCGATGCCGAACTATACGGGGCAAAACACAAACTCGCCTATGACCACGTACGGATCAAAACAACATGGCAAATTACAACTCAACACACTCATATCAACATAACTCAAGCAATAATCAGCCCATTTCCGCTAACCTGACAGTCTGTGGTAACACATTCCACAAAATCAGAATCAAACATCAACTCAAACTCAAACTAAACTCGCTCCAGCACAGTGGAGTACAACATCGTTTCTCGAAACAACAACACGCAACATCAAAATCATAGTGGTCAACAAACTGGTACCGTATGCAATCTCAAACAAATGAAACTGCTGGTTCCAAATCCTCCGGAACTGCAATACCGAGGTCCACAATACACCCTCCAAGGTCTGAATAGTCCTCAAAGATCGCCCGCCAATCTGAGTATAAGAACCAATACTAACTCGTAATCTGGTCCCCAATGCTCGCTGCAAAGCTCGCCAACGGACAGTTGCAGTTGATCACCTTGATCGGCGAACTGGAACACAGGTACACCACGTAGATGGCCAATCTCCGTCAAACACAGCTATACCAGCCTACCACTAAATTCGTCACCGAAAGTACAAGGAACTGTACTGAGTTCGTCAAATGATTTACAAAGGCCTAACAACTGGTATCACAAACCAAAGTGCATACAACCACACACACACAAGATCACAGCAACAAACGCCACGTCTAATCGGACATCTCAAATGGCTGATACTTCTCGACAAGTCTCCGCCTCCTAGCCATCGCCAATCGACAAATGTGGCATCTGCACACACATGCTGTTACATTCTTCTTCATGTTGCGTCACGAGTAGCAAATTCGAAGTATCTAATACATCTCCGACACTGCCAGTGCATAACGCACGCAAAACGATGAGCTTCAACATCATCATACTCGAACTCAGTTCCCATAGCTCGCAATTCGGCTAACACGGAAACTCGAGCTACACACACATGAAATACTGAAATCCCGACTCTCGACTGAAGGCATCAACAACAACATCCCAAATGGATAGTCAAAGTACAACCTCTAGCATTTCCCGAACAAACTCAAAGGTGCAGCCATAGTCGTTAGTCGACCTCAACCATCTACACTGCCTCAAGCCCAAATCTGGCCGAGAATGCAAGTGGATGAAACTCAAGTGATCAGTGTACGTCCTACACCTCGCTGCACGCCATAGCTGTAGTGTCTCGAACTCTCTGATGCTAACACCAGGACAGCTACATCCAATACCATACACAGGATACGTAGTTACATAAGGTTTCCACTGCCTGAACCATGAGCCACCGCTCTGCTATACAGCATCAAAGTACAACCAAACCCAAACATCGATGCATCGCCATAACCCACGAACTCGTCACAGTCGTCAGGTAAGGTCAAAACCGAAGCAACGGTCAACCATCCTGCAGGAGTAAGTAACTCTCCTTGACTGCATCGAACCACTCGAACTTAACACTTTCTTCGTCAATCCGGAAAATAAAGTAGTAATCCGGGGAAAAAAAAATCATGCACCAGTCGTCGATAATAGCCTGCCAAACCCAAAAGACTCCCAATCTCTAATACCATGGTAGGTCAACCCCCAAATCAACACGGTTTCAAACTAATCAGGATCCACGCCAACTCCCTCGGATAGCATCACACAACCCAAAATCTTCATGCTAATCAGCCAAAACTCACACTGGCTGAACTTCACAAACAGCTAATCGTCTCTCGAAGTCCGCAAAACCGCTCGCATTTGCTTCAGGTACTGGCTCACACTCCTGGAGTACATCAGGACGTTGCCGACAAACATGACCGCAAACTCGTCCAGAAACCGTCTGAACACCTGGTCCATCAAGTCCACATGATCTACGGGGGCATTGGTCAACCCAACAGCGTGACCAAAAACTCATGATGCCCGCACCGAGATCCAAAAACTGTCCAAACCACAACTGACACATCAATCCTCAACTGATGGTATCCGGTCCCGAAATCAATCTTCGAAAAGACTAAAGCTCTCGCGAGCTAATCAAACCAATCGTCAATCCGAAGCGGAGGATACTCACACTCCTCTGAAGCGAATCAGGCTTCCGGTAGTCAACACACTACCACATCGCACCATCCAACATCCGTACAGACAATGCAAGAGCACACCACGCAAATACGCGGGGTCGCATGAAATCTCTTGAAACCTCCTCCAGCACACCTGGAGTCGAAACTATAGCTCCATCAGCTCCGCTGGCTCTGAACGATAAGATGCTGGTAAAATGAGTCCAGCGTCTGGTACAAGCTCAATGGTGTAGTCGGTCTCTCGAACTGGAGGAACACCTGATAACTCCTCCGAAACACACCTGGAAACTCGGGAACCACCTCGATGTCTCCAATGTCGGGCACAGCTACCGAAGTATCCACAACATGAGCTAATCAAACAACACCACCTGACTCCATCATCCGCTCGACCATCACCGCGAAACAGTATCTCGGGAAAATCTGGTCGTCGAAACACAACCTCCTTCTCGAGGCACTCGAACACAGCCAAAAGGTGTCGCTAAGAAGTCCATACTCATAGTCAAATCAAAACCATAATGTCCAGCTATAACAGATCCGTGGCTAACACATAACCTCCAATAAGGATCTCGCGACCTCCGGATGGATACAACACTCTCCAAAACCTCGGAAGTGGAGTTGCAGGTACAATAGCCATGGATATCCAACAACAGCAACCTCGAAGAAAAGTTTGTCCTCAAACAAGGCCATGGCACAAACTCCTACATGCCCAATCTAGCCGCCTACATCAATTGCGACTTGCTGAATAACTCATCAAAAAGGTACATTGGACAAACTTCAGGAATAACATGAGGATCTCCTCGAAACTCTGAGCTGCCGAACTGCTAACACAGCTAGTTGAGGACGCTCCCTCGTAACGTGACTCTCCTGGCCACCACAATGGCAACTGAAAGTGCTCCACGAACACAAATCACCGCAACACCTGCTGCGTGAAAGGATCATCAACGATCGCCCAAACTCATGCCACAGGAGCAAGTCCGCTACTCCATGATCTTCGCCATCGTCAAACGGATCCTCTGCCTGATCTGATGACCCTCAACATAATCGAAAAGACCACAGCCTAATGAAGTCACTGATCCCGAAGTGTCGGAACTCAACCTCATCAAATTCTCGACTAAGTCCATTTTCCTCAACCATCACATCGAAAACCGCGTACATCTTTCCCTCACAATAGCCTCGCCACGGAGTGCAGCACACTAAGCTCCTCACGGTTATCTCAAGGCATAACAATCAGACTCTCTCTGATGCTCAGGTTCAAACTCATCTCGAATCTCGTGCACCGCTTCCTCTGAAGCCACAATACACATGCAAAACGGAAACAAACATGTGGACAATGCATCTCTGCCTCAGGTGGGTAACCACTCCACATTCGTTTGTTGGATAGCTTGATAAAAACATTACCGTGTAAACATCACCCTGAATGTAGGCCATGGAGTCGCAACCGAAACTCACACAATATCAGCCCACCTAATACACTGATCTGACTCAGGCAAACATCAACTACCACAATTCTCAGCTCTGAGGCAACATGTAGACACTCATACACATATAACCAGGCAAACCGTGCCACACAATTCTTTGAATTCAGAATACTCATCCAAATCCACAGTCCTCTGGCAAATCGCGCGTCGATTGATCCTCAATAAGATCCACAACCGAAACGACACGGAAAGCATGTCAGGAGGCATCCTAATGAATAAAACATCGTTCACAACAAGTGGAACGTAATCATGAAACCGCAGATATTTGAGAATACACAACACCCGAAGTATTGATGAGTACCGCTGGCCAGTCGGGTCATCACTCCAGTCATGCTGTATAAACTCAAATACCCTAAGCGTCACAACTACAAGAGTCTACATAACCTGACAACCTAATGCTCTGATACCAAGCTGAAAGGACCCAACCCCGATTTATCTCCCTAAACCGGAATCGAACCCCTTCGAAAACACGAACCAACAAAAAATTTTCAAAATTTCGGCAGAGTTTCGTTACTAACGTGGAATTACCATAACCTGCACGCGGAAAATACACTTCATCCTATGCCACAAAAAGCAAACCGTGGGCACCAATCCCATCCGGATTTCTCAATATATCAACAGTAAAGTAAAATAGTAAATATATATGCACTTTACTGAAATCCGGTGTAAAATCGTATAACATAACAACAGATTTCTCATAGCGACCTCTATCGTATAAACATATCAGTACACCATAGTAGGTAGAACAATAAACCTACTGGAAGAAACAAGGTAGCTCGAACACTATGCCTCTGACCACGACGTGCGACACCAGAGCCTGAACTACAAACTGGGCATGGAAACTGAAAAGCCCAGGGGAAAGACATGAAAATCTTTAGAGTGAGTAGACGAAAATAAATGTCTTTCACCGAATAATATATGTTATAAAAACATATGCGAGTCGAAATATAAATAAATCAAATCAAATAGTTTACGAGGAGACGCTGACTCCAACTCGTAAACAAAGCATGCATAGAAAGTCTCACGGGGTCACTCATGGACACGTCCGTGCTAGTACAGTCGGAATCACGGAGTCCCTGACTACCACGTGATTCATAGCCAGCAAGGCCGAGGTTCTGGGGTACTGCCCCTCGCCGGTCAGGTAGGGGTACTGCCCCTCCTGGTGGCCTACCATCGGGGATCAGCCGAGAGGCAAGTGTATCGATACAACAACGTAACTGAGACTGTACTCTGTGTAAATCAAATCATAAACAATTCGATGCAAATGCATGAAACAACATATAAGTGTATGTATACTCGTATACGTATATTCGTATAAGTATAACCGTACAATCGTAAAACACATGCTCATAATAAAACATAATCTCGTATGAAATCTCATGCTCGTAAAACCATAATCATGCTGCATGCTCAAGTTCGTAAAACATATATAAAAGACTCGCAATCAATCCGTGAAAATAAATTGTCCACTCACAGACTAGCGTAACGCGATACGAGTTAACCCGTGATCCGGTGGAAAGTCCCTCGCCAAACGAACGATCACGAACACCTGAATATTCACAAAATCCACTTCTCAAAGTCATAACTCGACAATACAAGACAGATCACGAGAAACCACAGTTCTCGGATACACATAATTCAATGTCGACGAATCGTCGAAAATCCATATATAACACCTCAATACCTCGCTATACTTTCGGACACTCAACTTGAAAAACGAACCTCCCCACTGCGATCGGGGCGCGATTTCGAGTCAAATGATATGTAATTTGTCGAAAATCCCAAAAAGTCAACATTGACCGCTGTTGACCGCCGCCCACGGCGGCGCCGCCATTGACCAGAAAATTTCGTGGCGGAGCAACCCCTATTCCATGCAAAATCACCCACTGAGCAACTTTCACAACTGCAACGAAGGCCAATTCTCACTCTAACCATGTCAATTTCATGAAAAACCGAATGTTCACACAAATTTCAATCCCAAAATTCTCCATACACAAGCAAAATTAGATCACCAAACTTACAGGATAGCATCAAGGGGATGAGAGCTTCAAAGCCCACCCAAAATTTCAGCTCAAATCGGTGTAAAACGAGCTACCCGAATTACCTCAAAAATTCCCACGTTTGGCCGGAAAATTGCACCTCCTCCGACGTCCCACGCCGTGAGAGGAGGCCGGAGCCGAGACCAGGAGGCCGAGGCGCACCGGAAGGGACCAGAGCCATGGTCTAAGGTGGCCGGACGGAGCACGGCGCCGGCGAGGCCGTGGCCACCGTCGCTTTTCCCTCCATCACCACGTGTTGACCAAGTCAACACGGGTCAACCATTGAATGCCACAATTGACTTTCTAAAACAGGAAATCTTCCATAAATAGACTTGCCCAAAAAGGAAACTCATAATTATCCATTTCGACGAACTTTGAACACCCGCAACTTTCTCGTCGTAATTCCGATTCTGATAATTCTCGTGGACACAAACTCGACTCGACATATTCTTCAATAATCACCCAAAGTCAAACACATCGGCCAATCGGATAAAAAGTCAACTGTTCAAACCAACACATATTTAATCGACTAAATACTCAACAATCGGAAATATTCGCAACTTAAACTCCGTAACACAGAATAATGCTCCGGAAGTTCCCACGAGCTCGAAATTAAATTCTGAACAATTTCTGTGAAGAAGCCGAAACCAAATTCTCGTCCGGTAATTTAGTCGTTAAGTAGCCCACCATTTAAATCCGAACTTCAAATATTCATAATTAATTCCTCGGTCGTCCAAATAACGATCCGGAACCGCCCACGAACTCGAAATCACATGTACTACGACTCTCGAGAAGAGACTCAGCTCCAATTCTTGGCCAATAATTAAGTCGTTAAGAAAGCTGGCAACTCAATCATCAGTCGAAAATCCGCGATTATGCAGTAACTCACGTATATAGCTGATCATACTGCTGATTCTGATCCGGGTCGTCACAAATGTTTACAGAGCTATTCAACAAAATCATGTACTGGAAATTGCAATTTGATAATAAATCAAACCCAATTCAAGAAACTAAGATGCAGTACTAACAAATTCATAATCAACGAATTAGTTTAAAGCTTCAGCTTTGAATGCTTCTCTGTAGCTATCTACAAGCCTACGACATGTGAGGACTTTGGGCACTCAGATAGGAGACAAGTGATTGAAGTGAACTAGCGATTGAGAAGGGTTGAGTCGCAATCAGGGACGAGTGAATGGCGTCGTTCGATACCAGTGTACTTTTTACTTTTAACATGAACTAGATTTTTTTTTATGTGAAGTAAATTTTTTTATGCACAAAATTCTTATCTGGGCTTAAGTCCAGAGGAGCCTTGGGCTAGCTCCGACCTTGACTATGGATACTCATTATACCTGTGTATTGTTCAAGGCATCAGGCATCAGGTGGAGTTCTTCTCGATTTTTTTTATTAAAGGTATCAGGTGAAGTTCTTCTCGATTATAATTTTTTTTATTAGAGGTATTTGAATTAGGGGGAGATAACTCGCCAACTCAAGAACATTGTGAACTGCTCTTCTTAATTTTTTTTTTCTTAAAGGTATTTGAATTAAGGGGAGGCAGCTCACCAACTCAGGAACATTGTGAACCGGGCGCATGTGACCCGCAAGAACCCAACTAACATCTGGGTCCAAGCCAATTTCTATATAAGAGCTCATATGCATTTGACATTCTCAAGATGATCCAAACATTTTGGATGTTGTCACCTTTTACCAGTGTCATATGGGTCATCCAGGACCACAATACTCAACAACTTGCCTATAAGGGACTTGTGAATGTTGGGCTCGAACTTGGGTGGGGGTTTCACTCAAGCCATTGCCTTACCACTGCCGCCAACTCTCACTAGCTAAGTTCTTCTCGATTATGTTCATTCACATTTACAGAGAAATCAATTTCTTACTTGGAAATATTTTAACTCTTTGGTGTCCTACTCTGTCTAACTCTTTCAAACATTTTGATTTGATTATTCTGATCAGCGATCTTTTTGAGAAAAGGTTTTCCTAGTTGGGTGATTTATTTACACACCCCTAATTACTTAATACACATCTCTATTTGTTATTACTCTTTAACCCTTCTAAAAAAACAGAATTTGCATCGTATATTATAAACCCTCCAAAAGTTACCAAGAACATATATAAAAATATTTATACAAATACAACAAGTAGATTTAAATAGAGCTAGCCCAAATATGCAGAAATCAAAACGTTTGAAAGGTCTTTGCTCCATTCCTTGTCAAATGGATCATCTGATCGAGCATATAGTCAGCCAAGCTCAATATCAGTTCATGAAGTTCCATTAATCCTCGATAATCTCTGCAAATAAATCGTCAAATTCTTCTCCAGAATTTGCAATAAACTCCTTTTAAAGTTTATTCAACCCGACTTGATCACTTTCTAAGATGCTAGCTAGAAAGACCGTCAACATTTTTAGTGTGTTCAAATCAATATACAAGAGATAAATACAATTATATTTTGGTCTATTAGAACGTACTTTACACAATGAGAGAGAGAGAGATTGCCGAGTTACTGTAATCAGTTTTAGAATTTATGTATTTAATTAGATCGAGAGGGAGAAAGATAGGGTTAAATAGAAAATTGTTGGAAAAAAATGGACAAAGATATTTAGGGGTGTGTATTAATAAATTGAGGTTGTGTAAGTTCACCGTAAAAAAAAGAGCGTAAAAGTCCAGTCCAGTATACAAACCAAGTCAAATTTTGCAATTGCATCTCGCGAGTCTCCGAGTCAATATGATGATGATACAGCCCAGCCAACGGTGTTTGATTAAAATGGGACCCATTGAGTCAAGTTGGACGGTATGATTGATGGGGTTGACGGATAGCACTCCTCCTCCTCCCTACTTTTGCAGATTGCAACAAAAAGTGATACGAGGGCGAAACAGAGTGTCTCTCTTTTGAGTTTCGACGACAAACAACATAGCATATGAGTCTGTAACAGCCTCAGCCTGTGCCCAAGTCACAGCATCTTCAATCTGGGTGGTCAGTTTCTTATCTTTCTTGTGCATATACTTGTCTTGAACATTGAGCTTCGATCGATTGTTCCAGCTGCTCCTACTTTTCTTTCAGTTTCTAATTATAGGGCTTTTCTTTCACTGAATTTGATCATGATTTTCGTCTTTATAGTATTTGGTGGGTTGTTTTGGGTTCCCTTCGTAAATGAATTTGATAGGAATCGACTCATTTTGACCTACTGAAGAGATTGACGCCAGCCTTATGCTATCTACAGAAACATAGTCTTGAAAATAAACTCAACTGAAATTTTGGGATCTTCTTGAATTCGGTAGTTTGATATCGAATTAAATTTGAGCTTGCATACAGTTTAACTAGTTGAATCTTTACTTCATATGTTGATATTTTTGTAATAAGATATTTTGCAATGATCTGTGATTTTGACTTTTCTTCCATATGTGGAATTGATTTCGGTTGGATTTGGATTTGGATATCGCAGGTATTTAAGGTAGCAAAATTGACAAATGGATCGTAAAGATAAGATTTCTATGGACACCTGGGGAAATGATACTAGCTTGGATCCGCCACCTTTTAGCGGTTTCAATTCACATCGGGTACAAAACAATTGGGGAGATCCCTCTAATTTAGATTGTGGTATTAGGATTGAACCATCCGTTCAGAAACTCGGCCAGCCTTCCATGTCTCAAGCTTCACCTCCTTGCAACTCCAACAGTGATAAAAAGAATGCAGATCAAGAAGATGTTCGGATGGACGAGACACTTGATACTTCTAAAATTCAGGATTGGGATCCAAGAACAATGTTAAGCAACCTCTCTTTCCTTGAACAAAAGATCCATCAGCTCCAAGATTTAGTGCATTTAATTGTTGGCCGGAGAGGACAAGTTCTAGGACGGCCTGATGAATTGGCGGGTCAACAAGAGCAGCTCATAACCGCTGATCTTACTTCAATCATAGCTCAATTGATCTCTACAGCAGGTAGTCTTCTCCCATCCGTGAAGCATACCTTTTCCAATGCAACACCGTCCCCGTTTGTGGGACAGTTTGGGCAGCTTGGTGGCTCTTTTAATGCATGTGTAACTGATGCGTGTGTTAAATTGCAAAGTAATAGCGGAAGCAAATTACCTGAGCAGCCCACCCAAACTGACCTGATCAATAAATATGGGACTGACATGATCAACATTGAAGAACATGAATCAAAATACGAAGATGATGCTGATGAAGGTGAACACCTTACACCTGGTACCTATGAAATCTTACAGCTAGAGAAAGAAGAAATCCTTGCACCACACACTCACTTCTGTGCTATATGTGGGAAGGGATTCAAGAGGGATGCGAATCTGAGGATGCACATGAGAGGTCATGGAGACGAGTATAAAACCCCGGCAGCACTTGCAAAGCCCAACAAGGAATCAAGTTCTGAACCAACACTTGTTAAAAGGTATTCATGCCCTTATGCTGGCTGCAAGCGGAACAAGGATCACAAAAAGTTCCAGCCTCTGAAGACCATTTTATGTGTCAAAAACCACTACAAGAGAACCCACTGTGACAAAAGTTACACTTGCAGCAGATGCAACACCAAGAAATTTTCCGTAATTGCAGATCTCAAAACTCATGAGAAGCACTGTGGTAAGGATAAGTGGCTTTGTTCTTGTGGCACCACCTTCTCAAGGAAAGACAAGCTTTTTGGACACATAGCTCTTTTCCAAGGTCACACTCCTGTGATTCCCGTGGATGAAACAAATGGAACTGTTGGCCTAGCTGAACATGGGCGACATAGTGAAGGAGCAAGTAGAGCTGGTAGCATCAACTTCAATTTTGGTTCCACTGCTCCAGGAGGTGGTGGTTTAGTCGAGAATATTATGGATGTGAAAGAAAGTGTCGAGGATCCAACTAGTTATTTCTCGCCGCTGAATTTTGATTCATGCAACTTTGATGGGTTTCATGAGTTCCCTCGACCCCCATTCGAGGATTCAGAGAGTTCATTCTCTTTCCTTATGCCAGGGTCCTGTAACTACACTCACAAAACTGGAGGTGAGTCGAATTCCAACAAAATTGGGTGACACTGATAACTTGTAAGTTACAGTATCGGATGTATCATCTGTAACTAGTGTAAACTTAGTGATTCCCATGTCTTATGTGATTTCTTGAGCTTGAATAAAAAATTTCTTTTGCACTCTTGGTGTGCATGGAACGCTTGGTTTGGGGAAGTAGATATTCAATCTCGCAATAAGTAATCAAATTCAGAGCTCTACTTTTATTTTTGCCTGAAATCAAGGTGATTTCTTTGTCGTTCTCAGCCGTCATTAGAGAACTGTACTAGGAATTTCTAATCCTTCGATGACGAACACATTTTAGGACAAATTTGAACCATAAATTTTATCATGATTAAATTCATTGGTGATATCCAGATTTTTAGTGGTATACTTAAAAGGATTCCGAATTTTAAAAACTATCAACATAGTACTAAAATTTTAAAATCGTATTACTATAATATCTAAAGTATTTTTTCGTGGTATCTTGAGCAATTTTTCGTCCATTTTCTGTCAATTTAGCTGATGTAGCTTTTTTTTTGGTAAATTTGGGGTAATTTAGTGAATTAAACTCTTTTTCATATATTTTTTTAAAATTTTTTTTAACCTCTCTCTCCGGTGCTGGAACTGTGGCGACGACCATCGCCGCGGCCCGAAGCCTCACTCGTTCTTCCAAGACCGGATCCAGAGAGCTACACTGATCTCAAGGTATATTTATATATATATATATATACATATCATCGCTCTGTTAATCAATTTCAAATCTCAATGTCAATTTCAGTTCCGAAGAAGCGATCTACGCCGATGCGATGACGAAATCGGAGCTATTTCGGCGGAGCGCAACGGTGCTCCGATGGCGATTTCGTTTGGCAAGGTATGGAATATCGGTTTCAGTATTTTCGATGCTTTTCAAATTGCGGTGGCTCTCAATTTTTGTTGACCTAATTGTGGAGCGTCGGGGTGGTATGCGACGACGCTTCTGGACCCAATCGGTGGCAAGGGCTGAAGCTTGAGGCCAATGCCGGAGCTCGACGTCGAACAGCGAGGACGAAGGAGGTGACGTCGTCGTACTCGATGCTCGCGATTGCCAACGGCGAGGACGAAGCTCGTGGAGGCTCGAGGGTCGATCTCGTGGTGCGGCGGTAGGCTTGAGGCCGCGATGAAGAGCGGCGGCGGCGGGCTTGAGGACGCCGGAGGTGTTCTCGGAGGCGAACGAGGGATGGGGATAGAGAGGAGATCAATAGAGAGAGAGGAGAGAGGGAGGGATAGCCGTTGGATCTCTCATAATGAGATCCAACGGTCAAGATTAGATTTAAAAAGTAAAAAAATAAAGACATCAAGTCTTTTTCGCTCTGTTTATCAAAAAACAATCACATCCGCAAAACTGACAAGAGAATGGACTGAAAAATATTCTAAGTAACACTGTAATACGATTTTAAAATTTGAGTATCATGTTGATAATTTTTAAAATTTAAGACTCTTTTAAGTATAACACCGAGAGTTTAAGTACCACCAGTGAATTTAATCCATCGTACCATATCAAAAACAAGATATAACTTTGATTCCAGAAAGTCGCCAATTGCTTTGTGTACAAAATAAAGAGCTTTGGAATGATTCATGTAAGCAAAACAGTTCATCCGCAGAGTAGTCAACCTGTTTCTTTATACCTATTTCTTCAACTGAGCTTCAATGGGTTTTAGCGCTTCAATGGATCTGCCCGTATTGGGAATTGTGGAGCAAAATGAGCTTCAAACCTTTTGCACCTCCCCCCTTTGATGACTTCAGTGCACAGCAATTATACTTCTCTGCCAAAACTACATCAGCTAAGAAGGACCAACTACGCCCACGAGGACAGCTACCAGCCCACATAAACCTTTTCGAAAATGGGTTGACTAGACTCTCATGGAATTCCTGAGCTGTCTCACAAATCAAACCCTGTAACAAAAAAGCAAGACATGTTTATAACAGTTGCCATGTGACAGACAACAACAGGGGTCATTGAGTAGTACCTCTGCCATGGCTTTGATCTTCAGGGTGATATCATTACTTAAAAGGGCAAGTTGTCCCTCACTGCACATCTTCCTATGTGAAAGAGCACAATCCAGAATATGATCCTCTGCCGCTGGCGATACAAGTTCCATAGAGCTCCTACGTTGTGTAAAGGGAATTGAGCGTGTTGTTCCAAAAGTGAAGCCCCAACTCTTCTCACTAATTAGAGACTGTGGAGACGCAGGAGGGGTTGGAGCAATCATTCTTCCATCTTCTACTGACCTCTGGACATGGATCCACCACTTTGTTTTTACCATACACTCTTCAATCCATTCTAGAACCAAACTGGCCTCTGATTTCTTTCTGAACAGGCTACCGCGCTGCTTCAAGCAATCCAGCTCCCGTATAACTGTTGAAGAAATTGGACTTAAACTTTTCAAAATCAATTTTACAGTAAATATTGTAGTTAAGCATTTAAAAATGACCACGGTAAAACCGATTCATATATCATTACCCATTCTTGGAATGATCAAATGAGTCCCCTTAAGACCTTGAAGAAATTGCAATGCCTTCCTTGATTCCTTGTCGAGAAGCGTAGTAATGTCTGCTACCACGGTCCAGCCTCTCTTTCCTTCTTGAACAGATTTATTCTACAAATTTACTTCGAGTTACAAGTCATACTTGAACACGCTAGTTAGAGCCACAAGAATAGATTCCTAAAACAAGTTTAACATTTAATGTTGGTCGACTTACAGAAAGCAGATTGTTGAGTTTTCCTATTGTTCGACTACAAGTGAGAGATGTGCCGCTACATGTAGCTACATTTGGTTCTGAAGCTTCTGATCTTTTCTTGCCAGCTGAATTTTTAGGTAGCGACTGAAATGGCATCCTCTCTACGCTTAATTTTGCTGGCGTCAACTTTTTTTCCAGCCCAGCTTGATTCCCAGTAGTAGTTTCTACTGATTTTCTTTCTCGGAGAATCTTCAATGTCTGCTTCTCTTTTTCTGAGCCTAATAGCAGATCTTCTGGACACTTATTGGATGGCAAGGATGATATGTGGGATTTGGGATGGTCAACTGTAACTGTACCCTTCTTCAAGAACCTCAGTCGAAGAGTATTTGGAGTAAAATTTTCCTTGTCTGGAGTAAAGATTTCCTCATCCTGTTGGCCTTCATCATCCAAATTGATTTCTACCTTGTTTTTAGTTAAAGACCTCAGTCGAAGAGTATGTGGTGTTAAATTTTCCTTGTCCGGTGTAAAGCTTTCCACCTCATGTCTATTATCATTATAATTTCTTGCCTCCATTGTTGCTTTTCCTCTGCTTCTATCTGTTAGAATCTGAAAAACACTAGCAGGTTTACCTCTTCTTGCTGAAATGCTTTCGAAGACTGAGTTATTCTCGACTCTCAGAGGAGGGCTTTCACAGAATTCTGATTCAGGCTTTCCTCCTGTAGTACATATAGATGGCGGAGTCTGACTCTCTTTGTCATCTATCATCTCTGAGAGAATCTCATCTTGTTCATCAAGAAGACCTCCTGCATCATTATAATGCTCAACATCCAGGTTAACAAGAATGGTTGATTCTTGTGCTGGGGTAAAATCTTTTTCTTCAAGTTGTTCAGTTTTAGCCTCCCCAACAACTTCCATGCTCAACAAGGATTTTGTTTCCGAGTTCAGGTTTTCATCATCGACTTGTTTATCTTCAAAAGCCCCAAGGACTTCTCCACTCAGCAAGGATGAATTCTCTTTCACCAAACAAAAATTGTCAGTCTGTCCCTCATCTTTTTCTATCCAGCTTTGGCTCTCGGTTTCTAGTGGTACTTGAACAGTAGGACAAGCATCTACTTCCTTTGCATTCAAACATAAACCCTCTGGGTTGTCCTCCAGTTCGGAATCTCCTGTGTCACAATTTATTTGCAGGTACTGGTCTTCCTTTGAAGTAGAAGTAGACCCTTCAAGAGGATAAAACAGGTTTACTGATTCAGTTCCAAAGGCCCAGAAGCTTGACATTTGATACTCTTGGTTATCATGTTTTGAAGACTGGTCATCACCAAGCTCACTTTGATCTCCTTCATAGGGCACTGAAGGTGCTGATACGATCTCCTTCTTCTCAATATATCCCAAATTAAGTTCAGCAGAATCGAATTCTGTGTTTTCAGTTGGTGACACATCCTGTAACACATAGAAATGGCAAAAGAAATTTCAACAATCACCTCAGAGTCTACTTTCATAGTGCATTCTGTTCCCTCAGCTATTCAATTCCAATCAGAAATACACAACAGGAAAACAGATGACAACATCCATAAACAATTTTGTGGTGGATTCCGCATGCTCATGTTTATACTACACAAATTGCTCAAATTGCTTACCTGGTCTATGTCTGCAGTTCCATACATTTCATTATCTTGGCAGCCATCTTCGGACGAGCTGTCCACGCCTTGAGGCTCTGATGGAATCTCCTGGTTCCCAATTGACCACATGTTCTCAACAGAGCACTCAAAGCTCACATCAGAACATTCCTGTTCTGCGGTTTCAAGTTGCAAACAGTTCACAGCCTGTAACCAAATTTGTACGTTATGAGGAGCATTTCAACAAACACCTTAGCTGCAATTCATCTAATAAATTGAATCCAAATTTAACGCAAATAAGAAAGAAACCTGGTGTTGTAGTGGTTGAGAAAATTGATAGGCGTGGCTGAGGGGAATCCAGTGAAGCCTATAGAGCCTGGTAGAGGCACCAACCCTGAGTGTGTCCCCTTGTCGCAGCTCCACCGCAACCCCTGGCTCAATTCTCTTCTCCGACACCCAGGTCCCATGGACTGAAATTCAAAATTGAATGAGAAACCCTAACCCTAGAAGAAGAGCATTTGAAAGAGAGAAAGGGAGAAGTACCTGATGATAAGTCAGTGACAGAGAGCTTGTGGGAGGAAGGATTGGAGAGGATTTGGAGGTGGAATCTGCTGACGCTGGGGTGAGTCAGCACGATGTTGCAGTCAGGGTGACGTCCGACGATAAGTATTTCTTCGGCGGCGGTGGTCTGCGGCGGAGGTGGTTTGTTGACGATGAAGATGTTCTTTAGAACGGCGCCGTTCTTGAGGACTGTGAAGACTGGAATCTTGGGCTCTTCTTCTTCGGCTAGTTTCTCATTCTCGTTCGCCATCCTCCTCTGTCTTCCCTTGCTCAACGCCACCAAGCTGCTTTGAACTATTTGGAGATCACAGAGAGAGAGAGAGAGAGAGAGAGAGAGGGGGGGAGAGATTTTGTTTGCAAGATTCAAAATTGTATTTGGAAGGTTCTGGTTCTGGTTCTGGTTCTGGCTCTGCTAGTGGGATATTTTTTTTTAAACGCGACCGTTGCCATTTTGCTATTTAACCGGAATCTTAAAAATCTAATCAAGAAACATAATTGTTATTTAAAAGGAAAAAGAGAGGCATATGAAAAATGAAAAAACAAGGGCCAATGCATCATCTGCAGCGGTACAGGAAATTCTAGAGAAATAGGAGGAATTTTTGGTGGGTCCTGTCGGCGAGAGGAATTCATCTCGAAAACTATAGTACAACTGGGCAAATAGGGGGAGGAGGATTGGATGTTGACGGAGGGAAATTCCTCTGTGGCGTCCCCAAATCGATCGGCCCTTAAAAATTCTTTTCTAGTGGAGTCCACGCATGTGGGTGACGTCAGGTCGATGTTTTTTTTTAAGGCACATGTAAAACACGCTCCAGTAACAAGTCATTTTTTTTATGCTAGATTACGGACCAATGGATGGTTTCCACGTGGCGAGCTCATCTGCAAGAATAAGACAAGCGGTGAAGTTGATCTACGTCGCTGATTTCAATTTGAAAATGTAATCCAACGGCCTAGTTTTAATTCAAACGGCTGCTAAAATATATAACGGACTAATTTTTATTTTTTGCTTAAAAAACCCTATAAAATTACAACAACAAAAAAAATTCCAAAAAATTTCAAATATACTACCTTCATTTTCCTTAACATCTCACACTAATTTGTGCACAAAAAATTTATCATCATCCTCCCTCTCTTCTCTCATTCATTTTAGTTTTTGCAAAAGATGTCTACTAATTGGCTTATTTCCGAAGATGTACAATTGTGCATATCTTATTGTCGTCAAAGCGTGGATCCTATCTCCGACAATAAACAAAAGGTTGATAAGTTGTAGGAAATTTTTATGTCAATCAATTACCAACAAAATTGGGAGATGGGTCATGGTGAATTGAGGGCAGAGGCTAGGACCCAAAATGTATTTACCTTCTGTTTTGCTAAGTTGAAGCCAAATGTGACACAATGGAAAGCGGCGCTTGCATATGTAAAAAGGCCAGGATCTAGCAAAAATGTGCAAGATGAGGTAAAGATTTATTTATGTTGGTCCTCTCAATTTTTTTTGATTTTATGAAATGAAAAATGTCAAGTCCACTTTATTTAATATTATTGTGATATATCAATTTGTTATTTTTTTTTGTAGTTAAGAAAAGCTCAAACATTTTATGTGTAAAAAAAAGACAGAGTTGAGTGTTGGGAAGCGGTCAAGAATCATCATTCTTTTAGATCCGTTGAAACTAGTACTCCACATTCTTACCATTCCAACTTCAAAGCTACTCCTCCCGTTAGTGAAGTGCCTCTTATAGTTAACTTGAGTGAGGAAGAAATGATTCCACCACCATAAAGTAACCTTGAAGGTACCTCAAGTCCCACTAGACCTCAAGGAGTGAAGGTGGTTAAGGAAGCAAAACAATTATGGTGGGACAAGCCTTCCGCTATGAGTATGAAAGTTGCCAAGCTGTTGGGCAGTTCTTCAATTTGCAGTGCATGCAGTCGATGCTTCCAATCATACTAGGAAATCCCCGCTTCCTTGCCCTTCTTAGAAGTCGAGTAATGTGTGCTGCATCTGTAGCGCGAAGGTAACGGTCTTTATAAAGCAAGTATACTTGTGTGCACCACTTCTTCATGCATTTCAGTGTTATTGATTCCCCATCCTTGTGATTTCAGTACACTGATCTGCGGCTGCACCTTATGCCAACATTTGTAGAGCACCGATCATCTTTTGTAGGGGAAGAATTCCTTGCAATCTAGTGGCATTTTCTCTTTGATGCCAAAATGGGTCGTGGTTGCAATGTTTTGTCATGATCCTGTTGAACAAGTTGGTGCTCATTCGGAACCTCCGACGAAAATTTTGCTCGTTGAAAACAGGGCGTTCAATGAAGTAATCTTCCATCAGATTCCGTCCCCTTGCTTCCTTCTGCCTTGGTTCGTTTGGACGACGACGGCAAGGTGGCTCATCATCAAACGCTACAGCTACCATGACTGCATGAGTGATGAAGGAATTAACAATTGCGGCAGTTTGCTAGCATTGTTGTCGCCTCCTCTTGGAAGAGTCATTAGAATTTAAGGGATTCATCTTACTGATGAGGTAATGAGAAGAAGTGTTTGAAGAAATGTGTTTATGGGTAGAATATCAAGTGAATTGTAGATAGTGTGAGTATACAAGGAACCGTAGATGATACTTTTATATCAAATTTCATGTGATCTGATGTTTGAAGATGAATACACGTGTTATATCCTTATTGGTCAAAAATCTTACCGAAAATCTTCATTAATAATTTATACGACAACGACACATGGATGTGACACATGTCACATTATGACTGGTCAAAAATCTTATCGGAAATTTTCATCAATAATTTAGATGATAACGACACGTAGAAGTGACACGTGTCACATTATGACTTGTCGGAAATCATATTGGAAATTTGGACAATAATGACACATATCGTCTTGTCATTGGATGAAAATATTACCTCAAAATAATTTTTTTATTTTTATAATTAATGAATAGTAATAAAAATTTCTATTTTTTACACCGTTGCAGGAAAAACATGAATATAACTTCGTATTCAATGAATAATGAAATGAATTACTCAAATAGGAAGTTCCAAACCGGTCCATATGCTCTTATGCTGTCCTTTCCAAAAAAATCCAAAACGGTTGGCCTTGTCTATAAAGACCGAGCACTTATGGTCATTTTTTCCCTAAAAAAGCCCTAAAACTCAATCTTTTCCAAAAATTATTTTTTTCTTTCCATTTTACCCCTGAGGGCCTTTCATTTCTTTCCTTTTCAAATTCAAAATTCTGTTTTCTCGTATGTGTGTTCCAGCAACTCTCTCTCTCTCTCTCTCTCTCTCTCTCTCTCTCTCTCTCTCCCCCTCCCTCCCTCCCTCCCTCCCTCCTCCGGCCTTGTCCTCCCTCTCACTCGGTCGACCCTCATCCTCTTCTCTAAACACCGGAGGTCGGCCTTCTCTGCCACTCTCCGCCGCCAGAAGCCGTCGTCTAAATACGATCACCTGGAAATAGTGGTTTCGAATTAGACCAGTTATTTACTATGAAGTTATTGAGTAACAGTGATGCCTAAGGCTTCAAACTCGACGACAAGGTCTACAATTTCACTCTTCATCGGATACTGCTGGAGGTGATCATCGCGACGTCATGAAGCAGAAGCATACTAGGGCTGTCTTTTGTTTAGAGGAATGGTAGTTTCTGTGTCACAAGAGACGCAGCCGCGGGTTTCAGCGGCGGAGCACGGTTGTCGGAGGAACCCATACTGTTACGATTCAAACCCAATTAATGACATAATCCTCGTTAATTGTGTAATTATTGAGTTAAACAGCATACTGCACGTTAGTTGAGAATAATTGTGGTTTAAAAATTAGTTTTTTTTTTATAAGTTATGATTTTGGACTCGGTTTCTTTACAGAAGTTGTAGATGATTTTATTGCAAGTTCGTCCGTATTTTTTTTCTAGAAGTCTGAGACAATTTCTACGGCTTTTAAAAGTTTCAATTGAAAAGTAATGAAATTGATAATCTTTTCTGGGGGAAATTATGTGGACTGTTAGATCATCCTCAAATCAAATCCAGGCCGTCCGTTTGTGTGTGATGTGAGTTCTTTTATATGTTTGGGTAAAGTCTCAATGGATTCTTTCTCCTCTCCCTTACTCTCTCTCCCTGATCTCCCTCTCTCTTTCGTGTCTGAGATGTGTGACGCCGGAGTTGCCAAGGTCGGCCGGTGAAAGGACCCAACCCCGATTCAGTTACCTAAATCGGAATCGAACCCCTTCTGAACATACGAACCAACAAAAAATTTTCAAAATTTCGGCAGAGTTTCGTTACTAACGTGGAATTGCATAAACTTGCACCCTGAAAATAACACTTCATCCTATACCACAAAAGCCAAACCGTGGGCACCAATCCCATCCGGATTTCTTAACATCAATATAAACAATAAACAGTAAACATACTGTACCATATATAGTATATCCGTGAAAATCCGTATAAACACGTATCAGTATGTATCAGAGCGACCTCTAGTGTAAAACATATACAACATATACGTCAGTAGGTGAAACAAGAACCTACTGGAAAACACAGGTAGCTCAGATCACTAGCCTCCAAACTGCGACCTGAAACACCAGAATCCGAACTGCAAACTGGGCACGGAAACCGAAAAGCCCAGGGGAAAGGCAAATAAAAACGTTAGAGTGAGTGGACGAAAATAACATATGCCTTTCACCAGTTTATACACATACTCAATGTAAAACAATGTGAGTTCGGAACACAACACATATATAGGGAGGTTGTCGGGCGAATCTCTCAAGCCCGACGTCGGGTGAATCGCTCAAACCCGACGGTGATAGGCCAGGGGAATCTCTCGACCCCGGCGGCACTCAGGGGAATCTCTCAACCCTGCTTCAGAGGAATCTCTCAAGTCTGGGCCAGAGGAATCTCTCAACTCTGGTAGCATCGATGCAATAAATGCCAATCACCAATAAACATATAACAACACCTCCGAAAAATAACATATATCTCAATCATCGTATAAAATAAATACGGAAATCCTAAAATCCACGAACTCGCAAAATAAACAGTGAAAATAGAAACTTGTCCACTCACAGATCAGCTAGCGCGAACTCGCGCTAAACTCGTGGTCCGGCGAAAATTCCCTCGCCTGAAGCACAATCACGATCCTGATCTCGATCTCCTGAATATACATAAACATAACGGATCAAAATCAAAGTCCACAACCCTGTACTGAATCACGGAAACCAACCGTTCCCGGAAATATGCAATGCAGTACAAAATGAATAACGAAAATTCTGAAATCCCCACTCGAAACCTTGACTGAAAATCGGCTAACCCAATCAACCCGAAAACCTCTGGACGATAACCAGGGCGCAATTACGAGAAAAATGACATTAATTTCATCAAAATCTGAAAAGTCAACTCCTCCGCCGTTGACCACCATTGACCACCGCCGCCGCCGCCGGCGCGTCGTCAACGGGGAGATTCACCGACGGAGAGCTTCCAGATCACACCGTCTCGACCAAACAAACCACTTTCATAACTACAACATATATCAATTCAAACCCAAACGTCATCAATTCATCGAAAATCAAATCGGAATATCACACCGGAATCCCTAATCGGGTTCCCCTCTAAACACCTCCTCGTCCTAAACCAATCAACCAGGAAGCACCACCGAGGTGTGGGGAGCAAAATCCCCAACAACCCCACCGTCAAACCTCACCAGAATCATACCCACCGTCACCGGCGAAATCCTCCCCCTCGGCCCGATTCGAACTCGGTTAAAACTCCATTAATTTCCCTCAAACCAAGTACAGACCTACTCGAAATCACGAGAGGAAGAAGTCCTTACCCTTCGTTTGGCCGGTGGTGGCCGGAAAACTGGTCGTCGGACGGCAAGCCGAAACGGGAAAGTCCCCCTCTCCTCGGTCAACGGTCAAAGTTTCCCAGAATGGAAAGTCAACGGTGGTCAATCCTCAAACAATGATTTTACGACTATTCTCGACTATTCCGATATTTATACTCGCCCCTCGGGTCAATCGACGATTCGAAATGGATAACCATCACGTTTCGGATAAACTCGAAACAATCGGATAAACTCGTCGGAAACTGAAACTTCAAATAATCATAAAATATTCCTCGATTATCGGAAAAATCTTCCGGAACCGGCCACGAGCTCGAAATCACGTACTCTACAATTTCCGTGAAGACATTCAACTCAAATTCTCGACCGAAAACATAGTCGCGAATCGAATCGGCAAACCACATATATGACATAAAGCTGCGACTAAACAGAATCTCGAGAATCGTGCCGAATACACAACTGATTCTGGTTCGGGTCGTCACAAATCTACCCCCCCTAAAGAAATTTCGACCTCGAAATTTACGTACCTGTCAAGTGAACAGATGAGGATACTGCTCCTACATACGCTGCTCAGTCTCCCAGGTGGCCTCCTCAACTGAGTGGTTCTGCCACAAGACCTTCACCAGCGGAATCACACGGTGCCTCAACTCTTGCTCACGACGATCGAGAATCTGCACTGGCTCCTCAACATACGATAAATCCTCTCTGATCGGCAACTGCTGTGGGGCTATCACATGTGAAGGATCTGAGATGTACTTCCGCAACATCGACACATGGAAGACATCATGCACACGAGCCATCTCAGCCGGTAACTCAAGTCTGTAAGCAACAGCTCCAACCCTCTCTGTAATCTCATACAGACCAATGTACCGCGGTCGAAGCTTGCCATGCTTCCCGAAACGCACTACTCCCCTCCACGGAGATAGTTTCAGGAAGACCCAATCACCAACCTCGAACTCTAAACTCTTCCTCCTCACATCTGCGTAACTCTTCTGCCGATCCTGGGCGATCTTCAATCGATCCCGGATAACCTGTATGTCCTCTATCGTGGTTTTCACCAAATCAGGACCAATGAGCCAACGCTCGCCCACCTCACTCCAACACAATGGAGTGCGACACTGCTTCCCGTACAGAGCCTCGTACGGTGCCATCTCAATACTGGCCTGATAGCTGTTGTTGTAGGCGAACTCGATCAAGTGTAACTGCTGATCCCAGTTTCCGCGAAACTGCAACACACACGATCTCAGCATATCCTCAAGAGTCTGAATGGTCCGCTCGGACTGCCCGTCAGTCTGAGGATGAAAAGCTGTACTAAATCGCAACCTCGTGCCCAATGCTCGCTGCAACGCCTGCCAAAACTCAGAAGTGAACTGACTATCACGGTCAGAAACAATGGACACAAGCACACCATGCAAGCGAACAATCTCGGATAAGTACAACTTGGCTAATCTACCCACTGATACCTTCCCTGGAAGTGCAAGAAAGTGTGCGGATTTCGTCAGTCGGTCAACAATAACCCAAATACCAGTGTTGCCCGCCGAAGTACGCGGCAACTGATAGACGAAATCCATCGTAATGTGCTCCCACTTCCAAACTGGAATCTCAAGTGGCTGTAGTTGCCCTGCAGGTTTCTGCCTCTCCGCCTTCACCTGCTGACAGATCAAACATCGACTCACGTACGCGGCAATCTCCCGCTTCATGTTGCGCCACCAATAGTACGCTCGAAGTGTACGAAACATCTTCGTACCTCCAGGATGCATCGCATACGCTGAACTGTGGGCCTCATCCAAAATCTCCTTCTTCAAGTCCTCGTCTCTGGGCACACATAACCTGCCTCTGAACAACAACGTACCGTCGTCGCTTAATCGGAACTCTGTAGGCACACCATTCCGTATCATGGTCTTCTTGCCCAACAGGTAAGAATCCGAATCCTGAGCCTCTCGTACCTGATCAACCAGTACGGGTCGAACCTGAAAACTGGCCAACAAAGCTCCATCATCATCATATCCGAACACGGCTCCTATAGCTCGAAGCTCGGCTAACATCGATACTCTGGTCACACACACATGAAACAACGAGGCTCCAGATTTCCGGCTAAGTGCATCTGCTACAACATTGGCCTTCCTCGGATGGTACTCAAAAGTGCAATCGTAATCGTTGATTAACTCCATCCATCGGCGTTGCCTCATATTCAGATCTGGCTGCGTCCGCAAGTAGGTGAGACTCTTATGATCAGTGAAAATCTTACACTGAGCACCATACAAATAATGCCTCCAGCTCTTCAACGCTAACAGGATAGCGGCTAACTCCAAATCATGAGTCTGATAGTTGGCCTCATGTGGTTTCAGCTGCCTGAAACCATATGCCACAACTCTAACATGCTGCATCAACACACAGCCAAGGCCCAACTTCGACACGTCGCTGTACACAACAAATTCACCACTGTCGTCTGGCAATGTCAGAACCGGTGCGGTAGTCAATCTCTCCTTCAGGAGCAAATAACTCTCCTCGCACGCATCAGACCACTCAAACTTGACGCCCTTCTTCGTCAATCTGGTCAGTGGTGTAGCAATCCGGGAGAAATCCTGTACAAACCGTCGATAATAGCCTGCTAACCCCAAGAAACTCTGAATCTCCGGCACAGTAGTGGGTCTACTCCAGTTCATCACGGCCTCGATCTTGTCAGGATCAACACTAACACCCTCGGCCGAAATCACGTGGCCCAGAAACTTCACACTTGCTAAACTTCGCGAACGACTGATGGTCCCGCAAAGTCCGTAACACTGCTCTCAAGTGCTTCTTGTGCTGGCCCACACTCCTGGAATAGATCAGGATATCGTCAATGAATACAATCACGAACTTGTCCAGGAACCGTCTGAACACTAGATTCATCAAGTCCATGAAAGCTGCGGGGGCGTTGGTCAACCCAAATGGCATAACCAAAAACTCATAGTGCCCATACCGCGTCCTGAATGCTGTCCTGGCTACATCAGAGTCTCGGATCCTCAACTGGTGATATCCGGATCGAAGGTCAATCTTCGAAAAGACTGATGCTCCCTTTAACTGATCGAACAAGTCATCAATCCGCGGCAACGGATACTTGTTCCTCACTGTAACCTAATTCAGCTTCCGATAGTCGATGCACAAACGCATAGACCCATCCTTCTTTCGTACAAATAACACTGGAGTACCCCACGGAGAAACACTCGGTCAAATGAAACCCTTCTCTAGCAACTCCTGGAGCTGAATCTGCAACTCCTTCAACTCCGCAGGCGACATCCGGTACGGTGTCTGGGAAATCGGTCCAGTACCCGGCAATAACTCAATGGTAAAATCAATCTCCCGTACAGGGGGTATACCAGGTAACTACACTGGAAACACATCCGAAAACTCAGACACAACCTCAATACTACTAAGATCCGGCACTGCAGTTGTAGTGTCCACAACATGGGCTAAGTAAGCAACACAACCCTTCTTCATCAACCGATCCGCCCTCATTGCGGAAATCAAACATGGTAGTGAAGTATTCTTCTCACCACGGAACAGTATCTCAGGTAACCCTGGTCGTCGAAACGCGACCTCCTTCCTGTGGCAGTCAAACATGGCCCAGTGCGACTCCAAGAAGTCCATACCCAAGATCAGGTCAAAATCCACAATATCAAGCAGTAACAGATCTGCGGCTAATCCATGGCCACTAATAAACACCTCACAATCTCTGTAAACCCAACCGATGCTCACAACCTCACCTGACGGATACAACACTCTCCACAACCCCGGAAGTGGAGATGCAGGTACCGTAGCTAATGATGACAGTCTAAATGATATGAATGAATGTGTGGCACCTGGATCTAACAATGCAACTACTGGAATACCAAAAACATGTAACGTACCGATAACGACCTCCGGTGAAGCTCTGCCCTCACGTAGAGTTATAGCATGCACCCTCGCCTGTTCGGCTGGTCGTCCTCGCTGGGGCTGTCCCTGATGTCTGCCCTGGCCTGCAAACTGTGCTGGTCGAGCTCCCGAAGTGGCACCTCGCTCTCCTCTAGAACTCTGGGCCCTCTGTCCACCAGTAACATCATACTGATAACATTCCCTCGCATAGTGACCCACCTGGCCACAGCGGAAACAAGTGACAGGATCTCGCTGACATGGACCCACATGATGTCGGCTGCAGAGACTACACAACTGGTACTCCCTCGATACAGCAAAAGTGCCACCAGTACGTCGAGGATAACTAGAGCCGCTGGAACTCCCACTAGCCTGTGGTCGCTGCTGTCGGTCTCTCCTCCATCTCGATCTCTGCCACGGTACACCAACTGGTGAGCAATAATATCCATCGCCAGAGGATGAAGCTGAACCGGAAGTATCAGAACTCAGCCTCTTAGAAGGCCCTTGACTCAGTCCACCTTCCTCAAATCGCCTCGGCTGGTACCTCTGCTGTCTCTCTTGCTCAATGTCCTCGCCTCGGAGTGCAGCACTAATAAACTCATCAAAGTTGTTCCGAGGCATCGTAGTCAGTGTCGCCTTGATGTTCAGATTCAATCCCAGCTCAAACCTACGACACTTGGCTTCCTCTGTAGCCACCATATCCCGCGCAAAACGAGACAAACGAGTAAACCGATCCCGATACTCAAGCACAAACAAACTGCCCTGCCTCAAGTTCGTAAACTCCTCGTACTTGCGCTGTTGGGTAGCCTGATTAAAGTATCTCCGCATAAACAGATCACGGAACAATGTCCACGGAGTATCAGCTGGAACTCTGTCGGTGCTAACCCACCAAAAGTATGCATCACCCTCAAGTAAACCAACTGCGGCTACTGTCATCTGTTTAGGAGTAAACTGCAGACGCTCACATACACGTTCAACCTGAACCAACCATGCCTCACATATCTCTGGCTCAGCTGAACCCGAAAACACAGTAACACCCGCAGTGCGAGCCTTGACCACAGGGTCAAAACGCTCTTCCAAACGCAGCACTCGCATCAGCAAGTCGCGCGTTCGGCGATCCTCATCAGGATCCTCATCCCGATCAACACGGGGACCACGTCGAGGAGGCATCCTATTGATACAAGACAAGAATTAGGTACAAGCAGGAAGAACGTAATCATGAAACCGCAGATATTTGAGAATACACAACACCCGAAGTATTGATGAGTACCGCTGGCCAGTCGGGTCATCACTCCAGTCATGCTGTATAAACTCAAATACCCTAAGCGTCACAACTACAAGAGTCTACAGAATCTGACAACCTAATGCTTTGATACCAAGCTGAAAGAACCCAACCCCGATTCAGTTACCTAAATCGGAATCGAACCCCTTCTGAAAATACGAACCAACAAAAAATTTTCAAAAATTTCGGCAGAGTTTCGTTACTAACGTGGAATTGCATAAACCTGCACCCTGAAAATAACACTTCATCCTATGCCACAAAAGCCAAACCGTGGGCACCAATCCCATCCGGATTTCTCAACATCAATATAAACAATAAACAGTAAACATTCTGTACCATATATAGTATATCCGTGAAAATCCGTATAAACACGTATCAGTATGTATCAGAGCGACCTCTAGTGTAAAACATATACAACATATACGTCAGTAGGCGAAACAAGAACCTACTGGAAAACACAGGTAGCTCAGATCACTAGCCTCCAAACCGCGACGTGAAACACCAGAATCCGAACTGCAAACTGGGCACGAAAACCGAAAAGCCCAGGGGAAAGGCAAATAAAAACGTTAGAGTGAGTGGACGAAAATAACATATGCCTTTCACCAGTTTATACACATACTCAATGTAAAACAATGCGAGTTCGGAACACAACACATATATATAGGGAGGTTGTCGGGCGAATCTCTCAAGCCCGACATCAGGTGAATCGCTCAAACCCGACGGTGATAGGCCAGGGGAATCTCTCGACCCCGGCGGCACTCAGAGGAATCTCTCAACCCTGCTTCAGAGGAATCTCTCAACTCTGGGCCAGAGGAATCTCTCAACTCTGGTAGCATCGATGCAATAAATGCCAATCACCAATAAACATATAACAACACCTCCGAAAAATAACATATATCTCAATCATTGTATAAAAGAAATACGGAAATCATAAAATCCACGAACTCGCAAAATAAACAGTGAAAATAGAAACTTGTCCACTCACAGATCAGCTAGCGCAAACTCGTGCTAAACTCGTGGTCCGGCGGAAATTCCCTCGTCTGAAGCACGATCACGATCCTGATCTCGATCTCCTAAATATACATAAACATAACGGATCAAAATCAAAGTCCACAACCCTGTACTGAATCACGGAAACCAACCGTTCCCGGAAATATGCAATGCAGTACAAAATGAATAACGGAAATTCTGAAATCCCCACTCGAAACCTCGACTGAAAATCGGCTAACCCAATCAACCCGAAAACCTCTGGACGATAACCAGGACGCAATTACGAGAAAAATGACATTAATTTCATCAAAATCTGAAAAGTCAACTCCTCCGCGGTTGACCACCGTTGACTGCCGTCGGCGGCGGTGCGTCGTCAACGGCGAGATTCACAGGCGGAGAGCTTCCAGATCACATCGTCTCGACCAAACAAACCACTTTCATAACTACAACATATATCAATTCAAACCCAAACATCATCAATTCATCGAAAATCAAATCGGAATATCACACCGGAATCCCTAATCGGGTTCCCCTCTAAACACCTCCTCGTCCTAAACCAATCAACCAGGAAGCACCACCGAGGTGTGGGGAGCAAAACCCCCAAAAACCCCACAGTCAAACCTCACCGGAATCTTACCCACCGTCACCGGCGAAATCCTCCCCCTCGGCCCGATTCGAACTCGGTTAAAACTCCATTAATTTCCCTCAAACCAAGTACAGACCTACTCGAAATCACGAGAGGAAGAAGTCCTTACCCTTCGTTTGGCCGGAGGTGGCCAGAAAACAGGTCATCGGACGGCAAGCCGAAACGGGAAAGTCTCCCTCTCCTTGGTCAACGGTCAAAGTTTCCCAGTATGGAAAGTCAACGGTGGTCAATCCTCAAACAATGATTTTATGACTATTCTCGACTATTCCGATATTTATACTCGCCCCTCGGGTCAATCGATGATTCGAAATGGATAACCATCACGTTTCGGATAAACTCGAAACAATCGGATAAACTCGTCGGAAACCGAAACTTCGAATAATCATAAAATATTCCTCGGTTATCGGAAAAATCTTTCGGAACCGGCCACGAGTTCGAAATCACGTACTCTACAATTTCCGTGAAGACACTCAACTCAAATTCTCAACCGAAAATATAGTCGCGAATCAAATCGGCAAACCACATATACGACATAAAGCTGCGACTAAACAGAATCTCGAGAATCGTGCCGAATACACAACTGATTCTGGTTTGGGTCGTCACAGCCGGCGACCCACCCTTGCCTCATGTCCCTGAGAATCCAAGCTCTGCCTCCTCTGTGTTTTGTTGCTTCAGCGTTGGAGTGTTCATGGCTCGGGGAAAAGGGGCAACCGACGCTGAGTTCGTCGAGTTTTCTGTCGTCGGCGATGATGAGCTACGATTGGAGTCGGTCGGCTGGACGATCTTGTGGATTTTAAAGCCCATCATCTGGGGAGTCGAATGCCAGAAGTCCCAAGCTTCGTCGTGGCCTGACGCCGGCGATCGGTCGCCTTAAAATCCGGCAAAGTTTCCGGATTTTGCTGGTTTCCAGTTAGTTTTTGAAGTTGTGTTATACTAGAAAGTTGTTGTGTTTGTTGTGATCTTTAAATTGATATGCGAATTGGTAGAGTCGGAGCAGGTCGGCCTCAGCCACTGCCGGTGATGGCGCATGGGCTCCATGCGGCGCCGTGCATGGCAGAGCGCCGACAACCGAAAAATCCAGATTATCACGGAAGTTGTCTACGCTATTTTGTGATCGTTTTCATGTAGTTTCATGTTGTTCGACAAATTTAGTAATGTTTTGGCTTCTGCACAGGATTCGAGGTGCCTAGTTTGAACTGGTCGAGTGTCGTCTGTCGAGTCGAGGCGAGGCTTATCTTCGGTCAAGTTGGCTCGTAAGGTGACGACTAGGATCTAGTTTAGGGTTTATTGATATGAGGTGCTTAGGTAGTGTCTTTCGTTTACCAAAATGGAAATGTGAGTTTTCGATCAACATTCTGTCTCGGATTATTTTATCGATTTTAAATGTACGACAAACTTCCATTAATTAATTTAGATTTATGATTTGGGTTAGGAGGACCATGTACCATTTTCAAATTAAAGGACCGATTATGATTCCACGGACGATCCAGGTGAGTGGACAAATTTCTATTCACTGATTGTAGTGAGTCTAGGAATATGATTATGCATTTATTTTAGTAAGCTTTATGATTCATGATTCATGATTATGCTTATGATATTATTATAAGTTGCATGTTATGCTTTTACGATTACGTTTATGATTTTATGATAATGCATGGAGGCACATATGTCATGTTTTCATGAGATTTCACACAAGAGTTATGTTAATGCATCGATGCATAGGCCATACGGCTGATCATCGAGAGCGGCCTCCGGTGGGATGATTCACGATCTTAGAACCGGCTATGTTCATGATTTTAGGCCATCCGGCTAACCATCAAGAGCGGCCTTCGGCGGGATGCTTCACGCTCCTAGAACTAGCTACGATTTTGATATTATGCCTCCACATGCTATGATTTATGCATTTTCTTAGACTCTCCATGTTTTTATGTTATAATTGCGGGAAAGGCATCAAGTTATGCTTTACGATTTTGTATGACTCTTTATTTTCGTCCACTCACTCTAATGGTTTTCATGTCTTTTTATGCCTTTCTCCTGAGCCCTTCGGTTTTAACCGCCTAGGTTACAGAGTTTCCTTGGAAGTCGGATGCGCACGCGGATCATGAAATAACAGTTTCCACCATAGATCCAAAGATTGATCCTATGGATTAGTATTTCAGTTGTCATTGGCAATTATGAGAGTCTAGCAACTCTGGTGTCATAATGGTCTTAGACTTTGTTGCTATAAATTATTTTTGCAAATTTAACTTTAATATATGATTGTCATATTATTGATCCTTTCGGTCTCCTTTTGGATTAGCATGTTTAAGTTCTAATGGTCATTGAGAGCCTAATCCCGATTTTATTAACTAAATTGGGGTCGGGTTCTCACACATACGCCGGAAGATCAAAGGCCAGGGTAGATTTTGGTGGATGAAACTTATGGTAGGCTCATTGATGGTTGATGAAATGGACCAATATCATATCGACACGTAACTTTCTAAAAAAACTTGGGTGTGGATGAAACGGGCGTGGAAACAAGACTAACTCATCTCTCTCTCTCTCTCTCTCTCTCTCTCTCTCTCTCTCTCTCTCTCTCTCTCTCTCTCTCTCTCTCTCTCTCTCTCTCTCTCTCTCTCCTCTCCGGTTAGCTCGCTTCAAACGTGAGTAAGGACGACAATGCTGCTAACCTTCTGTCGTCGAAATCTCTTCAATACCTCCACCTCCGGTGCGAGAATGTCGGCTGTCTTCGACTCATTAGTGAAGCAACAATGACATCTGGTTTTCTCTTCCATTTACATTATCAACTGCAAATTCGAGTTATAGTTGGAGTTCGATTTGGTGTTCAGTTCAAGTCCATGGACGGTGATGGAGTAGAGCTTGCTTGATTCTTTGATTTGGTGTTCAGTTATAGTTGTAGGTGTATTCTCTGTTTGTATTGGTTTTTTTTTAAATGAGCCATTTGGGTTTCTCAACTTGGTGAATCAGATGTTTGAGTTTGTGTTTATCTATTTTATAAATATATGGTAACTGTGTGTGAAGAGAGTATGCTACCTGTAAGTTATGCTTAGGATGTTGTAGTTCACTGTCGTTAGCTGCATGTATGTGTGATCCTTGTTGTTATTTGTTTTGTTTTCCGTTATTAGGATGTTGTTGTTAGCTGTCTTTATTTGTGGTTGTGTACACTTCAAGTGTTGATGTGTTTTGCAGTGATATGTCGACAAATTTTTCCGACACATTAGTGAAGTATGTTTATTCTGGGGAGGCAATGATGGCACTTTTAAATCTTGATTCGACCTTTGGTGACATATGTATATACAGTTCGTAACCGTATTAGGGCCCTTAAGGATTCAGTTTTCTCCCTGACCTATCGTATTCCACCACAGGAAGATTATATTGTTCTTCAAAGTAATGAAGATTTGTTGATGATGATGGTTTATCTGCAAATGTTCAAGTCCAATTATGTTAAGATCCATTTGTGTGGTTAGGTTGATGTAAGTACATAACTTGACTGTTGGTAGCTGTCGTATTGCTGTACTTCACTGTTGCTAGCTGCAGTTATTCTTCTCACTTTAATTTCCCTTTTTTGTTTGCTCTTATTAGGTCACAATGAATAAGAATTATGTTGAATCTGGTTTTATTGTTGAAAATTATGATGAGATATATGGAAGATGATGATGGATGAAATGAGCAATATTGCTGATGTTGCTTTTGGTTGTTTTCATTAAGAGGAGCCAAAGGAATATATGACAAGATCATGGTTAAATGCTCTACAAGAAAAGGGGCAGCTTTTGTGGGTGGTGTAGAAGAATTCAGATACAAACTTAGGTTGTATTCAATCCAGACAGGTTTCAAATATATATTCAAAAAGAACAAGCTGACACACATCAATGAATATTGCACACAGAAAGAGGAAGATTATGTGAATGGAAAGTGCATGCGCACTTATGTCGTGCCAATGGTTCGTTCTATATTACGAAATTGCTGAAAGAGCACACGTGCAAAGAGATGATCCGTCTTACCAAGAGCGAGATGATGAGATCCTTTGTAGTATGGTACTTTTTCTTATTTTGTTTTTTGGTAAATAAACCATGTAAGCTTTTAGGTGTACTATTGTCATCTGTGGATAGTTGTGGTTATCGTATGGATGTTGTCTTGTAGATTTGTGGTTTATTGTGGCTATCTGAGGCTAATTTTAATGACTCTAAGTTAACTAACTGTATGAATGGTTACTAAACCTCTATAGTCTTGTGATGTTGTCTTATTGATATGTGGTTTACTGTGGTTATCTGTAGTTGATTTTGATTACTATAAGTTAGCTAACTATAATACTTTTACTTTTATCAGCTCTACTGTTAAAAACAAGCTGCGAGCAGATCCTAACAAGGGTGCCAAGGTGCTGAAATCGGAAATAAAGGAATCTTAAGGTTTGTAAGTGTCTTACAAGATGGTGCGGTATGGAAAGGAGAAAACCACGGCTGCAATTCATGGAAAAGATGTTGAATCCTACTCTAATCATTTGTGATATGTCGATAATTTTATGAAGACAAATCTAGACTCAGGAGTTGTTGTAGATAATGATCCTGAAACACATAAGTTTCAGCGTCTTTTTGTGTGCTTTGGTGCTTGTAAGAAGGGCTTCCAATTTTTGTAGGCTATTGGAAGATTTACATCCCCACACTTAGTAAGCTCTTGGATAACTCATAAGCGCAAGAATAGTCTTCGCTCGCAAGTGTACGGGGACAAGTAATAGTATAGAAAGAAAATCAAGTGTCAAACCCACAAAGATTAAGCACTTAGATTCCTTAGCTCGGAAATTAAAGCACAAAGATTACGACTCAAGAGACACTACACTACTTAACACCTAAGAAAATAAAATGTGAAAGTGTATCTCACACTACCAAATCCTTTGGAGATTTGGCATTGCAAGGGATGATGCAATTACGGTGAGTGATTAGAGAGTTGGTTGATAGTTGATTGATTACACTAAATGCGAAGTAAATGACACAAATTCAATATAAGGGAAAGTAGGTCGGCTAGGGGAGTTCCGCTAACCACACGATGCATCAAATAATGTCCCGGTTTATGTATAGATTAAGTCCATCACACAAAGTATTGTCCAAGTCGTGACCTTGTGAGTCACGGTTGGTTTAGAACTCAAATTCCTAGGTCACCTCGGACACTAGAAGACTTAAGCCCTACATTGAAGTGTTTGGTGAATCGAGATCAAGACATAATTTATTACAGACTTATACCTCAACCGTATGTCACGTTGTGAAGCTAACAAGTAAATCGTGTGATAAATTTGGAAAGGTTCCCCTCTCAAATAACGATTGGAAAATATGAGAAGACGTTCGGCTGAATCCCTCAACTCGTACCTATTAAGTTACGAGCCAAGAGATTCTACGAGGTGGCACAATAACCTTTTAAATTAATGTGTGCTTGACTAAAGTCCTTCGAGTCTAAGGAGACTCAAGAGGCTCTAATCGATGCTAAGTGCTAAGGAACCAAATCTTAAGATAAATTTCATAGATAATACCCTAATCATCTTCACATGCTCATCTATCCTTAAGTGAGTAGCTAATTCATTCAAGGGTCATTTTTAAGTCTTTTAACACATGCATCAACCTATGTAGAGTCAGCACATGCATATAACAATTTATACAACAAGCTCAAACATATAAACATACCAAAATCACACAATAAACTCATTCGCAACACAAATCTTTATAACATACACTAAAACCATGAAATATACATAATCCAAGACATGTTCATCACATCACATGAACCCTAGCCTCACAAAATCTACTATTCACTATCCATAATAAGTATAGAGCTTAGATACGTGATTGAAAGACAAAATAGGATGAGAAATAACCAAGTGTCCCCAAAAGCTCCAAGGTCTTCTAGCTATTATTTCCTCCTTGCTCCAACTTTGCTCCAAAGCTCCTTAATGTTGAGTCACCCACCTAAGGCTAGAGAGATGGTGGTGTAGTGGAAGATATTGTGATGGTGATAGGTATTTCTAGGCCTTATATGGTGATTATGGGTGTGTTTTTGGTGGAGGAGATGGTTATGTAATAGGTATGGATGGAGAGAGTTTCTAGAGAGCTAAAACTTGAGAAATCTGAAAAATGAAGTAAGTTGTGTGTGGGTGCCAAGGGGAGCTCGAATTTGGGCTGAATGGGGAGACAAATATAGACCCTTGGATGATAAGAACTGGTGAAATGGAAGATCCAAATGTCAACTTTGAATGAGGGAGGCCATGATCCACTATTTTAGGCTATGGAAGGCTAATCCCCAAAAATGGTGACATCATGAGGTCCAACTTCTTCTCTTTCTCTCCAAATTTGATTGGTAAGTATAGATGGGCTCAATGGGCATCTATTGGGCTGGACTCCATGTGATTGAGCCGACCAAGGTGGGCCGGCCGGCTGTGGCAAATTTCGGCGGGTTTCGGGCAACTTCCGGCGACCTCTGGTGAAGCTATTTCGTCATTTTCCCAAAGTTGCTCCAAATTCTCCCTTGACCTCGGAAATATATACGTCTTCCCCAATAAGTATCTAATTCTTCATATTTAATACGTTTCCGAGCCAACTCTACATTTCCTAGTAAGAACAAGAAACGTCATAAGAACAATGCTTTATTCATAGAAAACAAACTATGAGCATAAAATTAGGAATGTAATAGACACATAATTATGGTCCTAACATAGGATGATAATGTTTTTTAATGCCAACTTCTTGAAAAATAGATACAAAGGAACTATCATTGGAGTCTCTGGAAAAGATGCGAATCAAGATAACAAAAATTTTGGGTTAACTGTCTCTTGCTGTACATCACTGTGTTTCATTGTCTGACCTTGTATTTTCTATTTTTCTTTGTTTTTGTTTCCAGGGCTTTATCCATTGGCTTTTGGTATTATGGATTCGGAAAATTACAGTATCTGGAGGTGGTTTCTAGAGAGGCTAAGAGAAGAGATAGATAAACATACAATTAATTCTGAGGCTGATACTCATAGGAAAATCATATTTCTCTCCGATCGCCACACGAAAATAATGAGTTCACTTCCTGAGATATCTCTTTACTGATAGTTTCATTGGTAAGATATCTCTTTACTGATAGTTTCACAGATAGTCAATGTGATGAGACATAATTCCAGCTATTAGGGGGGGGGGAGATAAGAATGGTTTAATTCTTGTTAAACGTCGAAAATTGATGTGGTATGTCCTCATTATGTCTCATCATGATTCCCACACATCTCAGTGTGAGATTGAAGTGCAATATATTCTTGATCTTCATAAAGTAGCAGACTATATGCCTGACTTCTTTATTGATATCATGAAAGTGACGAGATCGGTTATATATGTTGCAAATCCTGCAAGGTTAAAAGTCTCTGATATTGAGCAAGTTAACGTAACACCCGGGCAAGGTAGTGTTTCTCCTGCCCATAGTGGGGGTGTAACAGTCAAAATTCATTGATGAGTTGCAGGTGAAAAGGTAAACCATCAAGGCACAACCATTCACCATCAACACATGAGATTGTTTCAGACTGCAATTGTGTCTAAAATTTGACATTGACAAGCACTGGGGGACGTTTCAGAGCCAATGACGATGTCAGTAAACAAAAAAATCTCACCAAGTTAAACAAATACTAGCGTTATTTTTATGGATAGTTCTTCCATGTTCGTTGATGATGTGTTTACTTATTCCATCACTCAGAAATTGACGACGATGAAGTGGAACACTACTCTGTTGTGGATTGTCAACGGTTAATGTAGAGAAAATTGATCGATATGGAAAATTACAATCTAGGCTGAACTAGACTCTCTTACAAATGGAAAATTTTAGATATGGTACTGATATGATCATGGTATCCGGTTGGACATAAATGAGTCTATGTTTGGAAGCAAAATGAGAAGAACTTATGGCGCAAGGATTCTATCAATGCCCTAGTATTAATTATGAGGAAATGTATTCTCTGGTCATGGACATCATTACTTTCCGCTACCTTATCAGTTTGGTAGTGTCCAAAATACCAAGTATGCAGCTTATAGATGTGGTTACTGTTTATCTCTATGTGGATCTTAATTCAGAGATATACATGAGTGCCGGATAACATGGTTCTACCCAAATCAACTAACTCTAAACCACGGAGTGCTCGTGTGATTATACTAAGACGTTCACTATATGGATTGAAATAATTCAGTAGGATATGGTATACACGTCTTAGTGACTACTTGATTGGGAAATGATACAAGAATGATGATTCATGCCCCTACATGTTCAGTAGATAAACAAGTTATTTGAGATGATAGATCTCGGTAGGACTCGATTAAGTCTTGGTTTAGAGACGGTACATCGAGTTGGTTGAATTCTTATTCACCAGTTTGCTTATGTCTAATCAGGCAATAGACAAAGCACACCCTATTAATACATCAATGGTTGTTTGCAGTCTGGAATCCAAAATGATCCATTTCATCTGAAGAGATGATGATAAGGAACTTTTGGAGCTGAGATTCTATATCTTAGTGTGATTGGAGCTTGGTTGAATTTAGCTCAGTACATACATTCAGACATTGCCTTGTCAGTATGTGCCTACGCAAAGTCATTGGAATGGAGTAAAACAAATCTTCATGTACTTGAAGTGATCCACTAACTTGGGCCTATTCTTCCCTTACAAGGAATACAGAGAAAAGCTTGAAAATCCTAGTAAAGATATTGTTGAATCGCAGCATTTAAATTCTAAGCATTTTGACCCATCGAGCATATCTCTTGACCCATCGAAATCGTTACCCTGGATCAGACAAAACCATTTGTTCGACTCGTCGAGTTCTTCTCCTACTGCGAGCAGTTTTACTGTAGTCCCTTATTCCAAGACACTGGTTAATGTATTGGTCGAATTTGCTGATATTGGGTACCTCTCTGACCTACATATAGGATGTTCCTATACAGGTTATTCACCACGGGAAACATCGATTTCTTGGAGAACAAAAAAGTGAACCATTGTTGCTACTTCCTCGAACTATTCTAAAGATTAAAGCTTTGTATGAAGCGGTTGATGAGTGTGCCCGATTTAGGACGGTAATACACTACATTCGAGGGTCTAGTAGATTACCATCTACTATGACAACACCAACTTGCATCTTTGAGGTTAATGTGGTTTACATTGAACATATGAAGTGGTTTACATTAAGGGTGTCATACTTAACTTGTTTCGCCAAAGTACTTCTACAATCAGCAATAGCAGTGGTTATTGATTATCCATGTGAACCGGTTTGGTTCGGTTGATAATGCTGCAGACTTGTTTACCAAGTCACTACCTAAAATGTGAGACGCATTGACATGCACAAGTTATCTGAACTCCATGACTGAGTTTACAGTTAGGGGGAGTTACATTTCTGTAGACATCAGGAGGAGTTTACGTCACATGTAGTAACTTTTGTAGTAGATGTGTTGTACTCTTTTTTCTTAGCCCAAGCTTTTGTTTTACCCATGAGATTTTTGTTTGCTTGACAAGATTTTTAGTGAGGCAACAAGTTATGCATCATTCCTTAGGCCACCGACACAAGAGGGAGTGTTTAAGGAGATTTATCCTCCATAATTCTCGGTGTATGTCTTGTCCTACTCAGTTACTGATTAGATTAGATAGATATAAGAGAATCCCTATTTTATAGGGACAGTTATATTAACAAATTGTATTAGCCCTATATATAAGGCATTTTATCCATGAGAAAGGTTACAGTCTTCAGTTATCATACTTTTCCTCTTGAACAGGTTCAAAATAAGGGTGGGACATTGTAACCGAAAACTAGAAAGAAAAAAAAAACTGAGCCCATACCGAGCGCGGTCGGAAAAAAAGCCGAACCCGATACAAACCGAATAAAAAAAGAAAAACTGAAAAAAAAATTAAAACATTTTGTTCGTTTTGGTTCTCAATTGCAAAAAACTAAACCGAAAAACCTAAGTATGCAAAAAATTACGTCATTTTGGATATATTGTAATATATTTTATATATATTTACAAAATAAAAACCCTAAACTTCTAAATTCTAATTTCTTTATTCACAATCATTATCAAGATCTCTCATATAGATGAGTCAAAGTGTTAGGCGACTTGAAAAATTATCTTTTTAAACAACTTTTTTTTGAAAAATTTGTTTTTTAATGCAATATGAAGAAAGCCGAAAGAAACTGAAAAAATCAACTAAAAAACCCGAACCGTATAGTCGAATTTTTTCTTTGTAAAAAAAAAAAACTGAACCGATTCGAAAAAATATTTCGATTTTAATTTTGGTTTTAACCAAAAACCGAACCGTTTGGCCCGATTTCGAGCCCTACTTCAAAATCGTTAGCTACCCTCAACATTAAGCATCATATTGTATCAAATTTTGCGTCTCTTTTTGCGCCTATCTACTGAGGTACATATAATGCAGTTGATTTTTTTAGCCCCTTTGTAACCAGACAGAATATGAAATTGAAATAAGCAAAGGCGAAGAACCACCTCTTCAGGTACAAGAAGCTAGTTAGTTAATGTCTGCATAAAGCAACGCAAGTTTAAATGGCAAATTCACATGCTGAAGAGATCACTATTTTCACGAAATACAATTACATTGGGTGTTGATTTTTAATTATAAATTTTACATAATAACCCAGTAATGCCATTCAGCTGTTCGGTGTTTATTCCTGTAACTGGGATGACTAATTCAGAACCTAGACATAACATATAATGGTAATTTAAACAGTATGTGCTATCTTTTGAGGAAGACAGCAGGTAAGACATTTCTGAGCTTCTTTTGCAAGGTAATCTTGAGAACAGAACCTACCAGTGGCCAACTTGTAACAATAGCAATATAAACAAGCAATCCAAATGACCACCCACTCTGGCGAGATACCAAATCAAAGCATTTTCTAACAGAAGATTGTCCGATGCCAACTGAAGTGTCTGATTCTGGCTGTGTCATCTGTTGATCTCCCTCTGCTGAAATCATAGCTTCTCCTGGTTCCAGTACATTATCCATCGTCTTGTCTTCCACCTGTTCATTGACCACTGCAGCTACCAAGCCATCTTCCGCAATGTTTACATAAGGACCTTGATCTATAGAGGTTTCCGTTGTTGACGGCAGGCAAGCACTTGCCACCTGAAAGCAAAAAAATCCAACAATATTAATTTAAAGAATTTATACAATATGCTGCGGCAGGCTAACAAACAGAGAGCACAAAATAAGTAAAATAACTTTTAGCAACAAGCAACTGCATCACAAACTAAAGAACACAAATTTACATACACCGACTATTAGTTCATCAAGCATTAATGAAATAGATTTATACCTTCTGTACATGCATGTGGTGACTAGAATGTAGAACTTTCAAGAATTCACCGACAGCCTTCACCCACCTGCAACGAAACAGATCAGACCACCAAGTTAAGAAGACAAATTTTGATGCAATAAAGCATGAAGTATTTTGCCATAATACTATCAGTTTCATATAGGACTAATAAGTTTCTCTGTGGTAAATAGCATTTCACTCGATTAATTTTATGTAACGTGTGAGTAAACTACATAGATATGAAATATGATGATTGGATAGAGTTCTACAGTAGAAAATGATTCAGACTTCCAGTGATAATGTGACTTAGCAAAAGCCATCATACAGAACTACAGGTCTACAGGGAGGAAAAAATTACTAAATTAGCATTACAAAGGAGAGAAAAAGGTCTGAATGATTACTTGATTAATATCTATTGTACACTAAGTAGCACCAAAACAGATACAGATACGACGATACGATACGGGGAAACGTCAAACTCAAAATAGAAGAGGATACGATACGAGAAGGATACAACTAATAAATAATATATTAATTTTGAACTATATTTAAAAATATTGGGTAGTTTGTGTGACACATGCATTCTCTCTCTCTCAAAAAAAAAAACAGCATCAAACTGAGGCCGGCACGATCTCTCTGCCTCCTCACCACCTGGTGGAATTCGAAGATGTGGATGAGAGGAGATTCAGAACCTCCATCAGATGTGAATGAGAGGGGATGATTCGGATACTCGTGTATCCATTTCGGATACCTGCGTATCCAATCTCAAATACCATATCGGTGCTTCTTAGATTTTACAATTCTGATACTGAAATCTATTTTGTACAATTTGCATTTCCTTAAAATTTGTCCTCCATCAGGTTTTCCGCAAGGAAAGAAAGAAAAATGATGTTCAAATTGAAAAGGCTCAACCCTGGACATCTTTCTCGCCTATGGGGATGTTAAGTTATGTTATGACATCAAAGGGTATGGACAGACAGTGAGTGATGTTTCATTTCTCATTCTCCCCCAAAACCTAAAACGTACTGACAAAGAGTAGGTATAGCAATCCAGAAACTCAAACCCCAACATCGTACCCACTACGCACATGATGCAAAAAGACAACTCATAATAATCTTTCTTAGTTGGGCTATAACTTTTCTTTGTCTTGTAAATACAACAAAGAAAAAGAATTAGAAACGAATAAGAATTAAATAACAAAAAGCTACTTGTGCCCAACTCTATGATAGCTCTTTCTTCACTGATTTGACTCTTTATAATTCTCTGTTTTTTTTATTTTCCGTTTTCATTTCTGAATGACTATTTAGTGGTAGGTCCCCATATGAGGAAAATGATGATCTAAAATTTGTAGCTTTTTTGTAAAGTTTCAATTTTGAGATGACATCAATTTTGCATCTACATCAACTCTGTACATATTGTTTGGCCAACAGACAAATGTGTGCTCCATCCGAGTTGATGTAAGAAACTGTAATTTTTTGAGATGCGGTACAAAAACTGGAAAGTAGTGCAAGCCTCGGTTAATAAAATTTAACCTAAACTTTATATTCCACATGATTCATAAGTCATTTTCTAACACCGCAGCTTCATAAGTCATTTTTCTAACACCACACCGATGACATTTTTTGGCTTTGGATTAAAAATAAAAATTCATTTTTTGAAGCAACACCAAAAGCACCCTTTTTAACCAGATGAAAACTTAAAATGAATGATAGGATCAGAATGACAGTTTATAGAATGGGAACATTAAGTACCAGAGGCTGGATGCAGTTAATCCTTCAAAGAAAGCCAAGTGTCCCCCATGCTTTGTGGTAGCCAGAACAATATTTACATTTGCCCTGTTGAAAACAATATCAAACATGTGCAAATATTTGAAAGAAAAGATTGATGGATGAAGAAAGTAACATTCAGATTCCAAAAGCAAGTCCACCTGCATTCATCCCATGGAATGGCTTCCCTAGTACACACTGGATCATCCAAAGCACTGATACAGAGTAGCGGCACTGATACCTTTCCCACATAACTAGTACTACTACAACGCCTGTAATAAGTGTCCACAGTCTGACAGAACAACAAACTAATAAAGTACTGTTAATCAAGAGAAAGAAAAAAAAACTACAATCGTGACACTAATACCTCATATTTTCCAACAAGGCGGGTCGCATGGTGATCGAAATCACGAATAGAACGAGACTTTTGAAGCCCAGAATAACAAGAAAGCAAACATTAGTAGAAGGCAGGACACAGACACTATTCTCAGAGATTCATCACAGTAATATGCTTAGCACAGCTACTATAGTTTTAACCAGTCCGATGTCATACCAAGTGACATGGCTAACAGTAATAATGAATGTCTTAGGGGTGAGAATCCTGCATGAACCAGACTCAGATGGAATTCCCAAAGGGGAAAAGATACACAAGGCATATGTTCTACATTCCTAGGTGCAGTTCTTCAACAAGATGCTGTTAGATTTTAATTAGACAGTTTGCAACATTGAAAGCCAATACATAACAACAGTACAGCCTTCCAGTCTAGAATGATCGAGGAGAAATTTTGACTCCAACAGAAACTGAAGCCCACAAGCCCAAAAAGAAACTAATTTGTCCTTAAGGTCCTCTAACCCCACTATAGTCTTCAAGATTTAAAAGCAAGAATCCTAGGGGCAAGGAGCTAGAGTCTTTGCTTCTTTCATTGCTATTGTTTCTAAAGAGGTTCTTCTACACCAGTAAAATAAATGGAATGCAGTTGTAATTTTATTGTTATTTATTTTGGTTGGAGAGTTCAGCTTTATAATCTTCACTTCTCTTAAAAAAATGCTGGTATTTGTACAAAATTTAAGCCTGTGACATCACTGACCTTTTTAATACCCTCCCAATTAGCAAGGCGTGAATATACAGGTTGGTGCCTGCAATAGACATTTATGATATCTTGAAACAAACATTGTTTTCATAGTTAACTTCAACTTCAAAATATGCTTGCATATAAGTGTGTGAAGGAATGAAGCAAATAAAGTATTAGATTACAAAAATTTCCGGAGCTATTTATCACCCAATTAAAAAAGGGAAGCACATACATACAATTGTGCATAGCCTTGAAGGCCAATTGCAAGAGCTCTGCCATAAATCTTTTGCAACAGCCTACGGCTTATAAATCTATCACCAATCTGCTTAGCAAATGAAAAAAAAAAAATTACACTTGAGAAAAACCACTGCTGAAAAAAAAAAATCATGAAGATTAGAATCCATCGTAAATGTGAATGAGCATGTTTCACAGAATACTGTTTAGATAGCCAATACACATAAGTAAAAATTGTTTTGATAATCACATAATTGATTTCAACAATTCGAACCGTTCGTCAATTTAGATTTGCCTTAGAAGGCCGGAAAATCTCAGCAAATTTAATAATTTTTTGGTCCTTCAAAACAGGGAAAGATTACAAACAAATATGTAGCGTCAAAATAAACTCTACAATTATAAATGTGGCTAATCAAATGGCCAAATGGTTTCCCATTGGACTCAAATCTTGTAGTTATCATGGTTGAAGGTATCAAAAGGTAAAGCATATATAACAAAGACTAGTGAAAGGTTATTAATAAACTTTATATTTAAGAATGTATTGTCAGATACTTTCATTTTAAGAAATCCACGGATCTCTCAATATTAGAGAAAAATGCATGATTCCGGTGATACTTTCAATATTCGGCTACTTGCCCCAGTGCACATAAGAAGACCATCTATTTTAGTAAAATAGAGGAGATAATTATGAGGTCCAAAAGAATGTGCAAGCTTTGAGGTTTCGTACGAAATGAGGAACAGAGCAATGTCCATCTAACAATCACCTAAACTTACAATCATATTAAGGACTAACCAGAAGATCCCAAGGAGAGCATATAGCTACAGCTCCAGCAAAAGGAACACTGTCTCCATCCTCCCCAAGATATTTTACCTGGAATAAAGTAAAATAGAGTGCAAAGTGCAAAAGAAGCAGATTTGGTATATGTAGCAGATCTGGTATAAGAACCAAAAACATCACTAGAAATGCAAGGTTAAGTAAGCATTCTTCATAATTTCTTTTTTCCCACTTTAACAACTTAAATGGATGAGAAGACAGTTTACAGCAATGGACATGGTAATTGCTGGAGAAAAGCCACAATTTATATAATAGCATACTACAGTGAATCTAAGACGATCAAGCAACACAAAAAATGGATGCCCGTAGATTCAGAATAATGTACTTCAAGATTTGAATTGTAATGGATTACCTTAAACTAGCCCCTCCCCTTTAACATTATAAAAAAAAACGTTTTATTCTGTACAGTCACCCCACTAATGAAATTGCCATTACAACACATCTCCCCAAAATCATATATATCCATCTAGATTTCATATAAAACTAATGATTCTCATAAAAAATTACACAAAATGACAACATGACCGAAAACATACCACAATGTTGGCTCCGATACTTGTCCCAACGAGAAATAAAGGAGCCTTGGGGTATTCTACATGGAGATGATTAGTGACTGCCCGCAAATCCTCTGTCCAACCAGCATTATAAAAGCTATCGGACTGAAACATATAACAATAAACAGTAGCGTGATTACCTCTTTTTATCTTACATTTTTGGCTGACAATCTTCTCTTAAATAGTAGTACAGATTAATAAAAGTAAATAAAATTAGCACTAATTTGATACAAGGAAGGATATTTGAAAAAAGCTGCTTACAGTAATTGGCACACCCCCTAAACCTCTGTGGTTGCTAACAACAACATTCCATCCCTTTTGGGCTGTATTGAAAGCAAGATGTCTCATGTACTGCAGTAAAGATATCAAACTACATCAGTCAATCACCAGATGAGCAAATCAGACATCTTACATGAAAAAAGCTTTAATAAACAGCCCAAGATGATATATCTCATGTCAAGATAATGTAGACTGAATTCAATGTCGTAACCAAAACGGTTAAAAGAAACAAATTGTTTTCTGAATAGCATACCCATATCTATCTAATTATCAATCACAAACGAATAAACTTAATAGGCATATACACATTCAAGATTAGCATCTGCAAGATCAACAAGTGAAGTCATTACTATTTTAAACAGAATACATCTCTCTTGAGCAACACCCCCTCCCCTAACTGTCAATCTATTGTCCTTTTTTGAATCAACTAATATGTATTGTCAAATTGCACCCCCTAAATTTGTAATTGAGGAAAACTGACACCTATTGCTAAGAACGAGTTGTCAGGATGCTAAAAAGTATGTAAAAAGTTTCCATCCAAATCCATCCTATGAAACTGCCATCTTGTTCACTTCAGCATGACATTAAAAATATGAAGAGGACATACAGACAATTCTGTCTTGTACAAAATACAACTCTAAATGATCAAATAAAATACTAAAATAATGTAGACAAGAAGTCCAGAACCAATATATATAAATCAACAAATGATAAATCTACATTAAATGCATAGAAACTAGTCTATACTAGACATAACAAGAAATTTCCTACCCAATCTAGACGAATAGAGAGACACCGTAGACACAAGATTCTATAGCTAGAAACGCCACAAATTCACAAGAAAGTATTGAAGACCCAATGAAAGAGCAAATATACCTCTGATTCAGAATCGCTTGTCAATCCAGGAATGGCCAGCACAATCGGAGTTATATCATCTTTCGAAATAGCACTTGTTCTGTTCGTATTAGTTTCCAGAACTGGAGAATAAAAAAAAACATTAATACGAATGACAAATCAATATGTATTTAGATGGTAATTAATTAGGATTACCATCAGAGGTGAGTAACCAATCCAAGGCAATAGTTCCGCCATCAGATAGATGAAAAAGTTGTCTCCGGTAGTTGAACGATGGTGGGCCACGGAGGAGACCGAGGAAGACAGTCTGGAGATTGGGGCTGGAGAGCCAGGGCGTGACAGAATACCTGGAATGGAGAATGCGGCACTTTGAAACGACGTCGTGGTAGATATGTGAGGAAGGGTTGTAAGTCAAGGTCGGAAAGGAGCCTCTGAATCCGGTGAGGAGGTCCTCGACGAAATGGAATTCCAGGAAATGGTAGACCAAACCGAAACAGATAACAAGAGAAGCGACGAGGTAGTGCCAGGCGGGAATTAGAGACAGATCATTGAGCAAAACAAGGTAGGGGCTCCAATTCCACTCCATCGGCACAGAGAGATCGATCGGTGAGGGAAGAGGCCTTCTCTTCTGTTCGTTAAAACCCAGGCAAGTAGAATCGACGGAAAAGAATGATTCATTAAAAGAAGTTAATAGTACGTACACAAACCGACAGCACACCAATTTAGTAAACTATTCAGAGTAAATATTACTCTCTGTATCAATTAAGTCCTTACAAATCAAGATAATTCGCATTTCAAGAGAAACCTAAAAGATATACAAAGAAAAATTGTCACATTCTTTAGCACACAATTGTGGCAGATATAACAATCTTAATGAAACTCGCGATTCAAATGCGACATAAATAAGCTGATTAAAGCAACTCCAGCTCATTTGCTAGATGGATAGATAGATAAATAAGCTCGTTTGTTAAGCTGATTCAATCTTAACAAAAATTGTCACATTCAAGCTGATTAAAGCTTGATGGATAGATAGATAGATAGATAGATAGATAGATAGATATATATATATATATATATATAGAGAGAGAGAGAGAGAGAGAGAGAGAGTCGAGAGAATGCAGAGCTAAAACTAAAACTTTTGAAAACTAAAACTTGTTGATTAAAGCTTGATAGATAGATAGATAGATAGATAGATAGATAGATAGATAGATATATATATATATATAGAGAGAGAGAGAGAGAGAGAGAGAGAGAGAGAGAATGCAGAGCTAAAACTTTTGAAAACTAAAACTTGTTGAATTCTGAAGGAGAATTTTAGTTAAAAGACCCGATAAAGGAGAGCAACCGGCTACCAGAGGCTACTTCAGGATTCGATAAAAAGAAAAGACAAAAGGCCTTTTACTAGATGGCCGACACGGAAAAGCAAAAAGAATCACGCCGGGTGCTCAAAGGGCCCCATCAAACACTTGAAAATCAGTAGAGAGTGAATGATTCTTTTAGCTGCTAACAAAACTTAAATAAAATGAGAAAATATCCCTAAAGAAGATGGCCGGAAGCTTCACTTGATTTTCACCTTAGCCTTGCTCTTCTTCTATTTAGAGCTTTGAGGCATTTCATCATTCAAAGAATCCAAAAACTCTTTGGAAGGGTCTGCGAAGGGGGCGTTGCCCAGATAATCTTCCATGTCTTCATTATTCTGGCCGAATTATTATTCTTCTTCTTCTTCTTCTTCTTCTTCTTCTTCTTCTTCTTCTTCTTCTTCTTCTTCTTCTTCTTCCTCATCCTCATCCATCATAGAAGTGGGATTCTAGGAAGCCTTTGAAGAAGTCTCCTTGAATAAGACAGCTACATTGTCATCAATTTGGGACGAAAGTTGCTGCAATAATTTCTCCTTAAGCTCACTTGAGGAAGCTAAGGAAATGCGACTTTTAGATCCGCTAAGGAAGGAATAACAAAATCCTTTTTAGGGTCTTGCTGAGGAGAATATTCTTTTTCTACCTTCTTAAAGGTTGCAATACACTCCTTGATCTTGATTAAAAGAAGATTATAATCAAATCTAGACCACCATTTATAATGAAATTGGCGGTTAAGGAATAAAACCCCAATTTCTAAATGACAAACTGAATAAGTCCATTGCCAAATCCAATGGAGGCTAAACTTTGCAATAAAGTGAAGAAGATTACTCCCATTGATCACCCTAACTCCATTAATCTTAGGGTTAGTCATAATATACTCTTCATAGGATTTCAAAAGTTCATTAGGAATGAAGTCCTCTCCTGGACCCATAGAATGAAATCAGCTGTAGAACCAATAAGGAAGTTCCTATTTTAAAATAAAAGGTTCTATCATTATAAACCATGTGTGCTTTTCATCCTTATTCTGATAATAAAAGGCTTTGTTCCATGCTTCAATATAATCCCAATAATTATAACTAGCCTAGATAAATTTCAAGCCGATTGGCCTGTTAGGATTAAGACTCCATTCAGAGATATGAATGATGCGTTGAATAAACGCTTTACTGAAAGAAATGTCTTCAGTATGTTTGTTCTGGTTCATATGATGAAACTTTACTAAACCAGTTTCCATAAGGGTGCATTCATAATATCTTCTGTTTTTCTTCCATAAAATGGGGAAATTAGCTTTAGGTTCAAAATACCTTCTTGCCAAGGTATTAGGAGAGTTATAATATCTCTCGTCTCCTTTCTGGAGAATAATAATCTATTTTTCTAAAGGTTTCTTTAGACTTGGAAGAACAGGTTCCTTAAGAGCTGCTGAAAAGCTCTCTTGGGTCTTGCCATTGGATAAATAATCCGCTACATCTACTGGTTCACTCCTTCTAGATTGAGAAGGGGGAGAAGAGTTTGAATAACTCTGGGTGGCAAAGCTTGGGAAGCTATTTTCCCATCTGTCTCTGCCTCTTCCACTGGAAGAATATCTTCCTTATCTGGAGCCTCGGCTGAACTGGCTCATTCCGTACCTATAATAAATTATCTGGTTAAAAAATCAGGGAGAGAGTTAGTTTCCTCTTTAATAAACTCAATTTTAAAATCAAATATAGATAATATAGACTGACATCTTATAAATATTTGTTTAGAGGCTAAATTTTTTACGTCTTTTTCAAGAACATCTTTAGCCGCTTTACAATCAACTCTTAATAAAAATTCTTGATTTAATAAATCATCTTGGAATTTTGAAATACAATTGACAATAGCCAGAATTTTTTTTTTATAGTGGAGTAGTTTTTCTGGGCATCATTCCACTTTCCAGAAGTATATAAGGATAATATTTTCTTTTCTGAATTAGGAAATTTTTGCTTTAGTATTCCTCCATAACCTAAAACTGAAGCATCTGTCTCAACGATGTTGAAACTAGTTGGCGAGACAAGAGTGAAACAAGGGAGACTTTTTACTTTAGACTTAATAAGTCTTACTGCCTTGGTATGGACTTCATTCCAGTGAGGAGGATTCTTCCTTAATCTTTCATAAAGAGGAAGACTGTTAGTGGACAGGTTTTATAATACTTAGATATATAATTCAAGCTCCTTAAGGAGCGTTGAAGCTGAGTTTTATCCCTAACCTCATCTGGAAAAAAAATTGCAAATTGAATTGCTTGCTCAATAGGGATAATTCTTCCTTGCTCAATTTCTTGTCCAAGGAAGCGAATTTTTTTCTGAAAAATAGACATCTTTTTAGCAGATACTACAAGACCTGCCTTTTTAATAAGATTTACGAATATATTTAGATGCTTGAAGTGTTGATCAAGCGATTGTGAGAAAATGAGGATATCATCTACATAAACAATAGAGAAATGAGAATAAGGTGTAAAAATATCATTCATGATATTCTAAAATTCTGAAAGAGCGTTTTTAATCCCAAAGAGCATAACATTCCATTCATAATGGCCGAAAGATACAGTAAAGATTGTTTTATATCTATCACTTTCAGCAATTTGGATTTGCAAATACCCAAACTTTAAGTCAAAATTTGAGAAAATAGAGGCCGATTGGAGCCTGGATAATAAGTTCTTTTTATTAGGCAATGGATATCTAATCCATTTGAGTACTTTATTCAAAGGTTTATAATTGATTACTAATCTAGGAGTTCCTCTTTCAATTTCAGCACTTTTATTAACATAAAAGGTTGTGCAGCTTCAAGTTGAGTTGGACTTCCTGATAAGTTTTCTCTCTAGGAAAGAATTAATTTTTGTTTTGCAATATTCAATTAGCTCAACATTCATTTGAGCTGGTTTAGCTTTAGTAGGAATATTTTGTTCCTTAAAGTCAGGTTCATAAGGGAGAGTGACAATATGCTTTTTCCTTTCTTAGAAAGCATTAGGTAAATCACTGGATATTTCTCTTTTGATAATATCAGATAAGGATTTAATCTTATTTTGGCGAGAATTAATTTGACTTATAATACTCATAACTTTTAAATCAGATTGAATAAAGTTTATTTAATTTTCCTTGAAAATAAGAGTATTTTTGATAATATCAATTTCACGAGTCTGATGCTTAGTGATGAAGTAAAAAACGATTTTTTGACTTTCAATTTCACATATTATTCCTTCAGTTATTTTCATAAATGGCTTAATAAGACTTAGGAAAAGAGTTCCTAAAATAATTTGTTGTGTCAAACCTTTGACCATAACAAAGGTAGTTTGGATCGAAACACATGCCTGAATTGCAAATATAGGCATTAGATAATTTATACCTGATTTTTAATTTTGATCCATCCACAGTGTTTAACGGTTGAGATGATTTATCATAATATCTTGTAGGGATTAACCCTTCACTAATACAATTTAGATCTGCTCCGCTATCAATAAAAGTGATCCCTTTAAAGACATAGTTTTTATTTATGACAGTAGTAACATTGGAATACCATTTTTGGTAAGTTACTTGATTAATAATGTTGAGAAATTTCTCTTCGTTGAACATAGAAGACTCTCCATGTTCAGGAATTTCTCCATGATCAGGAATAATCTTCTTTTCCTTCTTGATAATTTCTCTAAGAAACTTAGCTTCTATTTTTAAGTTAATCACTTCTGCCCTTAATTCATAAATAGAAGTTTCTCTTTTCTTGATAATATTTACCTATATTTTTATGGAGTCAATTTCTTCCTTGAAGTCAGAAATAGATAATTTCTTGGAAGAGTGGGTCTTTAACTCATCAAAGACTTCTTTTAAAGAGTATGACTCTTTTGGAAAATAAGGGGAATCTTGGGGTTTATTCTCCCTTTTTATTGTTTCTAAATAATGTTTGATCATATTCTTCTTGGTTTTAGGATCTTGGATCCCATTAATTAAGTCAAGAATAGATCTTTCTTGGGTTGTAAGCACATTTATGCTTAATCCGTTTATCTCAAGAATAGCCTTGTAATGATTTGCATTTCAACCACAATCTGATGAGGATGAAGACTCAGAATTAGAACTGATAGATTCTTGATCAATAATGTTGACCTGTTCTTCTGACTCACTGTCAGAAGGGTTTAGAAGAATTGCTAAAAGTCGCTTTTTTAGACTTTCATCAGAAATTTCATTAATTTTCTTTTTGGTCCAGCATTTATTAGCATAGTGGCTTATTTCACCACATATTATGCAAATAATAGTACTAGAAGAATTCTGGGAATAATTCTTCTTATAATATGGTCTTGAATTTCACTTTTTCTTCTTTTCCAGAGGGGGAAAAGATTTCTTGACGAATCGTTTCTTTTTCTTTGAATAGGATTTCGAATTCGATCCCTTATGTTTATTAGGGATTTGGAGATCAAAACCAAATTGGTCACAGAATTAACCAATTTCTTTTTTGCCAGTCAAATGTTGGCGTTTTAATTGGATTTTGAGCTTAATGTTGTTGCAAAGGGACAATCCTTCAACAACACATTCACTGATGAGTTGACCATAGGTGTACTCATAGTAGGGAATGAAGTTTCCTCCATGCTTTCTCAAAATACGGTCTTTGACCTTTTGAGAAAAATGAGTAGGGAGACTTGCAATGAACTTCTTCTTCCAAAAGTCGACGTTGGCATCTGTTCTAATCATAACTTTGGACATGAATAAGTCTTTATACCACCTGAACTGAGTTAAGGTAGGGCATTTGAGATTGACCAATAAGTCTTTGTTTCTTTCAAAGGACATCGGGTTAGACCTGACAAAAGCCAATATAATGGAAGTAAGCAGTGTATAAACTGCATTAGAAATATGAGTATCATTATATATAATACTGTCTTGACCTTCTTCATCCTTCATGGTCACCGGAGTTTGAATAATTTTTGTTGCATCGAGAATTTGTTGTTGTTGTTCTGGGGAAATGATATTATCCCACCAACCACGGAGCTAGCTAGCAAATCTTGCAACAATATATTTTGCAATTTGTTTATCTGAATTATGAGCAGATATACAAATTGTGGAGTACATAGTTATTCTATGAAGTAAAGTAATTATTTGATATTCAGATAATCCATCAATATTCCATTCATATATGGTTCTCGCACTAAAGCTAGCCGTAATATTTGAATTTGCTTCTTCAAATAATAAGCCCTGAATAAGTTCTCTGCATTTACTTAATAGAGCAAATATTGCTCTTATCCCAAAGAATGATTGTCCAGAAACTATTCATCATCTAAGACTGATAAGTTTGTGTAACGTTAGTTATAAGATAATTTCAAAGATTATAGTGACTAGACTTAGACCTTTATTGCAGAAGTGCATTTCACAGAATCAAAGAGCTTTTGTTCCAAGGTGTTCTATTTATGATATCATATTAATAGCACATGAAATTTTTCATAGTTTTAATAGAAAAGGGGGTAAATTATAGATGTTATGACTCAGAACAATATTACACGATAATCGGAACTTATGCGGTTAGTCTCTAATTAATAACGTTAATCATCGATGGTAATTAGTTTTTACCGTTAGTAACTTTCGATGGCATTTCGTCGAGATTTTATCGATTATGTTATTTCGAGAAATTTCTTTAGATAAATTTGTAGAGTTTGCGATACGAGTTCGTGGTCACGTAAACTGTTGAAAATTGAGTTACGACAAGAAAGTTATGGTCAATCGGAGTTTGTCGAGAATTTTTACGTTTTGGTAAATTTTGAGGTATAAATACCCATTTTCCAATTTTAGAAAGGAAGAAACTTTCCTTTTTGGTTAGGACAGGGTCAACAATTGGTCAACCCCATTTTCCTTCTCTCTCCTTGACCCCTTTCTCCCCATAGAACTGTTCTTGGCGAACCATCACCAACCGACTACCAAATTGGTCAGCCTTGGTGTCAAAATCTTCACCTCGACCTCTTATTTCTTTCCCCTAACATATTAACCTCCAATTCTTCGTCGATAGAGCCAAAATTCACGGCAAAAATCAAGGGTTTCGGCCCTGTTTTCGTCGACTATGGCAGCGGCGCTATGGCCGGAGTTGGATGGCACTAGGTTATGAGTTTTGAAACCCGCGGTGCCACGAGTCAAACCCAACCGATTTTGGGTCACGCCGTGGCCTAAATCCGGAATTTGGTCAACTTGGAATCCGGTGAGGGTTTCAAGCTTTCAAGGTGAATTTTGATACTTTTCAGTTAATCTAGGGTTGGGTCCTTTTAGTTGGTATCAGAGCATGAGATTACAGATTCTGTAGACTTCCATGGTCAGATCAGTTCGGACACTTGATAGTATACAACACTCCCGGGAGGGGTGGCCCGACCGGCTGGCGAATCCCCATCACCTCCAAGTTTTGTGCATTGTTAAGTGTTCAGAATCTTCTGGTTGAGCCAGTTTTCTTGGTCTCATTTTGTGGCCTAATTAGTAGTGGTGGACTCGTAGATTATTATGCCTCGACAACCAACTCTTCAGGATGAGGCGCAGTCTTTGGCCCAGAAGATGTGTGAGTTATTTGCACGCATGATATCAGCTCCACGGGAGGACCGTGACGATCTTGTTAATTGGGCAAATAAGGTAGGTGTTGTGCCTTTCCCTCATTCTCACGACCTGGTGGTGTGTAAGAACCGGCATATCGAGATTGGTCGACTTTGCGACCATATACGTCCTTAGCTACACCTGAGCATGGGACAGAGTTAGTTGTCGACCTACTGCATGACCATACCTATCGTTGGTGGATGAGCACCTAGTGGCAGGAGGCTGCTACCTGATTTTTGTAGGTGTCGCTTTCCAGCAGGCGGATGAGGAGAGGAAGCATGTAGAGTTCGTGAATCTGCAGCGAGGAAATTTGTCAGCAATGGCGTTTTGGGATTGCTTTTATTTGCCCATTTCAATTTGCATTCTATTATGTCGGAACAGTGAGGGAGAAATGCTGGGGTTTAAGCAAGGCTTGTGACCTGGAATTCCTTTGTTTATGGCGAGCACGTCATACACGGACTTCGATTAATATGTCTATGTTGCTGTTTGATGTGAAACTAATTTTGTTTTGGTCAGGGAATGACTCGATGACATGTGGAAGGTGGACCCTTCCAGAGATATTATTTGGGTAAAGGTTACAACACTTTTGGTCCCACATCATCTTCTGGTAAGAGATTTCATACCGCAACTCCTGGTGCCCGTCGTCGAGTTGTTTTCTGGGATGGAGGAGGAGCTGATGCCAGAGACGAGAGTTTTGGGTAAATTCCAGTGGATTTGAATTTATTTTCCCAGTGCCCAGAGATTCTCTTTTACGTAGTATTTTTCATAAATATCATTATGGGTAGTGCCTGTTGGGGATATCAGTATGTTACCACTGTGATCAGGTGGACCTCTTTGCGTGGGAATGTCCATAGAGGGACACCTCTGGTACATTTCTAGCTCTAAGTTCTGGTGGTGACCAGAGAATTACATCGGGAGTCAGACCTTGTCATTATCCCGATCACCAGCATACCAGGACTGAGGTTAGAAGGTCGACTGGCAGGATTGTCTGGTCAGGCTCGCTTTCATCGGATGATTCTGCGGAAACCCCAAGCATCTTTGGAGGCCATTATTTGAATGTTGAATGTTTTTGATTTTTTCGTTTATATTTCGTTTGACCTGGAAGGTAACACGTTCTTTTATAGCGGTAAGGCTAACGCCTATAGTCAACATACCTACCACATTTTCTCCAGAATTGTTGTGAGTAAATTTATCCCTTTGTTGAGGTGATATTAGTTAAATTATTGTACGGAGATGAAGTGTAATGTTTGGAGGTTTTTTTTTGTCTACCGATCTAATACTTCTAGATATAATAAAATTTATTTCGATCTTAGTCATGGACTTTTTGAGCAATCAACAGGCGTTGGTAGACGTTTATTGAGAAGTGGTGTTTTAGAGTATGGTTTGCCTGAGATTTTGCTTTGTGGCGAGGTAAACGTGTTATTTTGTGTCTGAGTTCGGCCGTGAAGGCTGTGATGATGTTGCTGGAGAGATGTACTGCATACTAAGCACATGTGGTGACACTTTGTATCTCTACTTTTTGTACTAATTCAATTAAGTAGTTAGTGTGTATTCGAATGTATTTCCCGAGAAGTTGCCATATTTACCTACAGTTAGGTAGAAATTTTATTACGGATTTATTATCGGTACTGATTTTATAACTCAAGTATCTTATCGTATGGCTGATACATGCTAAAACTAACTACTAAATTAACACTTAATAGTTAGCAATAACGCATACAATTAAAACCCTTTGTTGTAGATGTAGCATTGGTAAATAGGATATCGTTCTTAACCTAGGATTGAGGGTGCGCGCATGCATGACTACGCTAAGTTTAGGGGGAATTTTTTGATATACGCATTTTATGCTCGTTTCTTAACGCATTTCCCTTTACGTTTAGCTATGTTATTATCTTAGTTTTATGTTTTCCTTATTTAAATTGTTATTTTGAAGTTCATTACGGTGGAGATTAATATCGACGCAATTCGGAGGAATTTCGGCGATTTTGCGATTTTTGCGATTTTGGACCTCCGAAAATGGGCCGGGCCACAAAGCAAATTATGGGCCGAATTCTCAACTCTTGTTTCAGCCCATTATCAAGCCCAAACCCAATCAATTCGGCAAGGATGGCTTTTGGTGAAGAGGAAAAGTCTTGTTTTGAAAGGGCAAGTCAACATTATCAAGCTAATAATCACAAATGGTGACTACACATGGTGATTCATGCTTAGGGTTCCCAAATGGTGACTACACTAGGTGACTCTTGCTTTGCATTGAATGAAAAGATGACTTGCCATGGTGACAAGCTAGGTGATTCATGCTTAGGGTTCGGCAATGGTGACTAAGTGTGTGACTAAGTGTGTGACTTGCCTTAATGATCATTGCATGCATTAAATGGAGGAGGCAAGGTGGAAGAGAGAAGGCACACATCCTTGCCTATATAAGAGGGAGGCCGGCCTTGAAGAAAAGGATCACTCATTTTACTAAGCAAAGCTCTACACAAATACTCCTCCACCATTAAACACTTAAGAGTTCACACACCAAGCCGAAGCATCATCTTCCTCCATTCAAGGCCGAAGCAAGCTAGGGTTCCTCCATCCTTCCAAGCCGAAGCAAACCATCCTCCATCCCTCACAATACGCTAAGTCCCTTGTGAAGGAAGTCCATCTCCACCGTAGTTCATCAAGCACTCAAGATAAAAAGTGTAACCATGATCTTCACTTTCATTTCTTTAGCTTTGTATGTGAATCTTTTGATGTATTGGAATAACAAGTTTAGAAAGTTTAGATTTGTGTATCAAATGAATAACAAGTTTAGATTTGTGTTTCATGTGCCTAAACCGATTTGTAATATGCATGTGTTTATGATTTATAGCTTTTTATGCATGTTTGATACAATCTTAAAGCTTCGAATGCATGTATTAGAAAATACGCTAAGTCCCTATCTTTTGCATGTTTCGATGATCGTATGTTGTTTAGGATGTTTATACGCTAAGTTGCATTCCTACACAATTATCAAGCATGTGTACATAGTTATAAGTTATAAATTTCGCAACTTACACAAAGGTTTGATGCATGAAAAGGGTAGGTTAATAAAATGAGTTGATCACATGTAATTAATAGTGTAACTTCTTATTTTTAGCAAGCATAATTAGACTTTAAGTTTCTTGATTGTTGAAACTTGTCTATGAGTAAAACATGTTAGATGCCTAAGAGTTTTAGTTGTGTTTGCATGTTATGTACTTTAATTTCGTAGATTAAACAACCAACTTCCAACCCCCCCAAACATTTACATTTCCGCTTATTAACGAAACCATGCATGCGCCCTTAATTCCCCGGATAAAGAACGATCCCTACTCGCCAATATTATAAATGACAAAAGAAGGGTTTAAATTGCAATGCGCGTAATCGATGTTTTTAGGTCGACTTTGTGTTATCGTAAATGCATGTTTTGCGTGTATCAATTTTTGGCGCCGTTGCCGGGGAATTAGAATGTTTTGTATGATTTCGTTGTACATTTGTAGTTAAAAGCATGTTTAAATTTTCGAAGTACATACTTGTTCATACTTGTTCATTCTTGTTTATACTTAGAGAAATTTTCATACATGTTTACCATGCCTACTTTTACTTAGCCGAATTTATTCATACTTAGTTTATTTTACACTTGCATAATTTATTTCCATGTTAAAGGATAGTCTTTGATTTAATTTGAGTACTAGTACTTAGTTATTAAATAAATCTCTTTGGAATAGGTGGTGCCTCTTTTGTTTGTCTATCTCCTTAACCCTTCGTGATGTGTGGATTTCATCACCACACGCCATAACCTAAGTGAAGTTATGGGCACGAGGTTGTGGGCGGAGTTTACAAACACTTGAGATTGTATACTATCTTGTGAATTCGAGTAAGAGTTGGTTATGATGTCTAGAAGGGTTATGAATGGTGACGGGTTTTGAACTAAGAAAACAGAACACCATTGGAGTATATACTCTTACGAGTAAGCCTCGGGGTGTTTCTAAGAACAACAATGGAGTATATACTCTTACGAGTTAGCCTCAGGTTGTTCCCAGAAATTAGTTCTCACCTCTCGCGTTACATCTATCCCAACTGGTCATTTCCAACAATTACGAGGATTAACGATAGTTGGTATACATTTTCGCGCGGGCCGCACGGACAAGAGATTTATTCAATAACTAAGTCGTGTATTCCTTTTAAATCATAGGCGCAATCAAAACGTAGACGTACTTAAATTGATTTACATTGAGCACGAGTATTGGTTATAAGGTTTCGTTCTTTGGAATAGGTGGTGCCTCTTTTTCTGGTTTATCTCCTTAACCCCTCGTGATGTGTGGATTTTATCACCACACGCCATAACCTAAGTGAAGTTATGGGCACGAGGTTGTGGGCGGAGTTTACTAAGAACTTGAGATTATATACTATCTCACAAATTTGGCTGATTGTTGGATATGGTGAATGGGTTTATGATTGGTGCCGGGTTTCGGATCTAAGCAATAGAACACCATTGGAGTATATACCGTAACTGGTTAGCCTCGGGGTGTCTCTAGGAACAACATTGGAGTATATACTCTTACGAGTAAGCCTCGGGTTGTTCTAAATATTAGTCCTTACCTCTCGCGTTATCTCTATTCCTACTAACCATTTCTAAACGTAACTAAGCTGAATTGTAGTCGGTATATATTTTCGCGCGGGCCGCACGTCCAAGAAATTTACCGAATGATCATTTCGCGTACTCTCTGTAAATCATAAGTGCATATGAATACGGATAAATACATGAACTTAATACGACATAATCCTTTAAATAGATGGTATATCGGATTATGCATGCTTAGACCTCCTGGAATCAGACTTCATCTTCGGATGAACGAGACCCATTGCACAGTCGAGAGCCTCTGCACCACGTACCATCGGGGCCAAAGGAAATAAATAAAACTTAGTCAAATTTTTGTGTTTATATGTGCATTAAAAACTGTAAAGGACTAACAACCGTTACTTAGCTTGCATAACCTCTCTTAGGTTTTATGATACTCGGATTTCACTACCGAGTACCCTAACCTAAGTGAAGTTAGGGACATAAGATCGAAGAAGAGGTCATTCTTTTCATTCATAGTTTAAACACGTAACTCGTTTGTTTTCTGCAGGTTCTAACGTTTTCTCTTATGCATTCACTCCATCTTTCACGTAGGATTGTTGTTTAAATGCATTTTATTGCAAGAAAATGTGTGGTGCATAAATTCAATGTGAATTATGGTTTACTTGTATTTGAACCTTGTTTATAACATGTTCTAACTAAATTTTTTTTAGGTTTAGCATTACATAGTGTTAATTTGCAGAAAACGTGTGTTTTAAGTTTATTACATTCATATGCATAGCCCCTAAAATTGATTAAATCAATTGCATTACTTAGTACAATACATATAGTGTCTTAACTATTATAAATTTTGTGTATTAGTAGTTTTTAAGTATTTGAGTGTATTTATAGTATGTTTTGATAGTTTTACTATTTTATTTGTTATCCCTTTGTTTTCTAAATATGCTTTACAATTTTGGTTAGTATTCCTCTATATATCTCATATTAATTGTTGATACTAACACTTGGTCTTTGGTGGATGTCAGGCTAATGAATGTCCGATCAGAATCCTGGACCATCTAGAACAAACTTTGAGGAGATCGCAGAGAGAATAGCGAGACTTAAAGCTCAAACTGACATCCTGGATTTTCCCATCATCGAAGAAGTTTCCGAGTCTTCACATTCATCAACCGACCATACTTTAGCTTCATCAACCGACCACAATTCAGAAGCAGAAGCACAAGAAGTCAACATGGCCAATGCAGGACAATCTCTTCGCCAGCGCACCTGCTCAACCGAATGGAGCAACGGGCCTTCGAGCATTGCTTTTCCACAACCGGAGGAAAACATGAAGGATATCGAGCTAAAGAGTGGCTTCCTCCACCGACTACCCATTTTTCATGGACTTTCCAATGAAGATCCGAACAAGCATCTCAAACAATTCCAATTTGTTTGTAACAGCATGAAGCCATCTGATGCTGATACGGAGCTCTTCAAGCTGAAGGCATTTCCATTCACCCTAGTCGACAGGGCCGAGTCTTGGCTAATGGAACTACCGCCGAACCATATTACCTCATGGAAGCAACTTGCAGATATGTTCCTAGCGAAGTACTTCCCGGCCTCAAAGATCACCGTCTTGAGAAAGCAAATCACTGGCATCACACAGAAACCGGACGAGACCTTCGGCCAATACTACGACCGATTCAAAGTTTTGTGTGCCACTTGCCCATCGCATGGATTTTCCGAGACCAATCTCATGAATTACTTTTACGATGGTCTCAAGCCGATTGATAGGGAATTGCTGGATGCAGCAGCCACCGGTGCATTCATGGACTTAACAGAAACCGAAGCTAGAGCTCTTCTAGAGAATCGGGCGAATAATGATGCACAATATGGAATGTCCAACAGACGAGCAGTCGGTGAAGCGAGTTCAACAACCGACGCGGACGAGAAGTACGACAAACTAGCTCATATGCTAGAGAAGGTGTTAGAACTCGAGACGACAAGAGCGAAGGCAACTCAACGGCCTGTTTGCGGCATATGTCAAACACACGGTCACCACAATGACCAATGCCCTCAAGCGCAGGAGCAGGCAAGCGAGCCGGAGCACGCTAACGCCATCGGCGGATATCAGGGAGGACAAAGGTATAACAACTACAACAACTATGTCAACCGTGATCATCCAGGTTTTAGATGGAGCAGCAACGAGGGAACTTTGAACCCTCCAGCATCTCAACCTCAACAAAGCTACCAACGCCCTCCATTTCAACCACGACCACCGATGCAGCATGGTTCGTCATCACAACCCTTCACCAATCCGGATTACGACAAGATGTTGTCGCAACTGTCGGCCTCAACTCAAGTTCTCCTCGACGGACAATCGAAGACAAAGGAGACACTTGACTCACATGGCCGCGACATCACCGAAGTGAAGAAACAGCTTGGCCAGCTTGTTGATTTCATGGGCCAAATCAAGGAAACCGGTCGGCTTCCACCTCAAACCACTCCTAATCAAAGAAACGTGAATGCTATAGTCACAAGGAGTGGGAAGATACTTGAGGAACCAAAGACCAAGCGATCTCATCTTGATGAAGTCACCATCGAGGACATCACCAACGAAGAAGAAGATGAGATCGATCCGGCAATTCAAGAGGCCGAGAAAAAGAAGGTGACGCCTACTGTCACCAAGGCACAATCACCTCCACAACCTACCCCAATCAAAGGTAAAAGCCCTATTCCTTCAAATACGGTGATTACTAATTCTCCGTTTGCTGTTGCACCTTTCCCAAGCAGATTAGCAAAATCAAAGAAGAAGGATGCCCAATATGAAGATATCCTGGACATCTTCCGAAAGGTGCAAGTGAATTTGCCCTTGATCGAGTGCATAAAGCAAGTGCCTATATACGCCAAGTTTCTGAAAGAATTATGCACTCAGAGGAGGCAAACTCGAGAGAAGGAGGTCGTGAAGGTGAACGCAACCGTTTCGGCGGTTTTGCAGCGTCGGCTACCCCCAAAACTGAAGGACCCAGGGAGCTTTGCAGTTCCTTGCGTAATCGGTGCCACCCATTTCCAAGATGTGATGCTTGATCTTGGAGCCTCCATCAACGTCATGCCATACTATCTTTTCGAATCGATGGAGCTTGGAGATCTCAAGCAAGATGGTGTTGTCATCCAGTTAGCCGATCGCACCCACAAGTATCCGAGGGGATACGTAGAAGACGTTCTCGTGCAAGTCAACAACTTGATATTCCCAGCCGATTTTTATATCGTTGACATGGAAGAGAGTCCACTGAACACCACGCCACTACTGCTTGGGCGACCTTTCATGCGGACTGCGAGAACGAAGATTGATGTTTTCCAAGGCACTTTCTCCATGGAGATTGATGGAGAAAGAATCGAGTTCAACATCCTGGACGGGATGAAGTTTCCAATGTCGAGCGTAGCTGCCATTTCGACATTTGATCCTGTGGATACCTTAGCACAAGGTTACCTCGACACCATCAACGAGGATGAACTCGACATGGCCATTCAACTTGGACATGACGGCCTTCTCGAGGCCTTACTAGAGCTTGAACCTCGAATCCAAGACATGGCCATGGCCCTAAATGCCGCACCACGGAAAGTAAGCTTTTCTCCTCCTATACCAATTACTTTTGGTACTAATAAAATGGTTCCTTCCATTGTAGAAGCTCCCGTTTTAGAACTCAAGCTACTACCGGACCATCTTAAGTATGCGTACTTGGGCGAGAATGAAACTTTACCGGTCATTATTTCGTCCGCGCTAGAAGAGGAACAGGAGGAGAAGCTCGTGAGTGTACTAAAGAGGTACAAACCCGCAATAGGCTGGACACTTGCGGACATCAAGGGAATCAATCCAGCAACTTGTGTGCATAGGATTTTCCTTGAAGAAGGCACCAAGCCTACGCGGGAAGCGCAACGTCGGCTCCACCCTCCGATGATGGAAGTGGTAAAAAAGGAGGTAATTAAACTCATGGACTGTGGAGTTATTTACCCTATATCTGATAGCCGTTGGGTTTCCCCAGTGCAGGTAGTACCTAAGAAATCGGGAATTACCGTCGTCGAGAATCTGGAAAATGAACTTGTGCCACAACGGACGATCACTGGACACCGAGTGTGCATTGATTACCGGAAGCTCAACGCCGCAACCCGCAAGGATCATTTTCCCTTACCATTCATCGACCAAATGCTGGAAAGATTAGCCGGCCATGCATTTTATTGTTTTCTGGACGGATACTCCGGCTACAACCAAATTAGCATTGCGGAGGAGGATCAAGAAAAGACAACGTTCACGTGCCCTTTCGGAACATTTGCCTATCGCCGTATGCCATTTGGATTGTGTAATGCACCAGGTACATTTCAACGTTGCATGCTCTCAATCTTCTCCGAATACATTGAAAAAATTATTGAAGTATTCATGGACGACTTTAGTGTATTTGGGAGTGATTTCGATGCATGTTTAAACAATTTAGAAACTATTTTACAAAGATGCGTTGAAACGAACTTGGTGCTTAATTGGGAGAAGTGCCATTTCATGGTTACGCAAGGGATAGTGTTAGGTCATATTATTTCAGAAAAAGGGTTAGAAGTTGATAAATCTAAAGTAGATCTTGTGCGTCACTTACCCTCTCCAACTTCGGTTAGAGAGATTCGTTCATTTCTTGGACACGCAGGATTTTATCGTAGGTTTATCAAAGACTTTTCCCACATCTCGCGCCCTTTGTGTAAACTGCTGCAAAAGGAGACCCCGTTCATCTTTGATGAAGAATGCAACGCTGCCTTCAACAAGTTGAAGGAGCTTCTCATGAGCGCTCCTATTTTATGCAGCCCTGATTGGTCTCTGCCATTTGAACTCATGTGCGACGCCTCGGATTATGCCGTAGGAGCCGTCTTGGGTCAGCGGAAGGACAAGAAGCCTTGCGTAATCTATTACGCCTCTCGGACGCTTGATGAAGCGCAAAGAAATTATACTACTACCGAGAAGGAGTTTCTTGCTGTGGTTTTTGCATTAGATAAATTTCGATCTTATTTACTTCAAACTAAAGTAACTGTGTTTACCGATCATGCAGCTTTGAAGTATCTAATGCTCAAAAAGGACGCAAAACCACGGCTTATCAGATGGATACTTCTACTCCAAGAATTCAACATAGAAATCAAAGATAAGAAGGGAGTAGAAAACGTCGTCGCTGACCACCTATCACGTTTGATAGGTGACCATGAGCCTATCGAGATCGAAGAAACTTTTCCGGATGAAAAACTCTTCGGAATTGAGGTAACTACTTCGGAAACTCCTTGGTATGCCGATATTGTAAATTACTTAGTTACCGGTGAGTTTCCGTCTACCATGCATAAATTTCAACGTGACAAACTTAAGCATAATGCTAGAACCTTTATCTGGGATGAGCCTTATTTATGGAAACAATGCTCCGATTTAGTAATTAGGAGATGTATCCCGGATAGTGAGTTTAAGCCCATTCTAGACTTTTGTCACAATGAAGCATGTGGGGGACACTTTGGTTCTAGGAGGACAGCCCTTAAAATTTTAGATTGCGGTTTCTTTTGGCCTAGTTTATTTCGCGATGCTCATGCATATTGCGCTACATGTGATAAGTGCCAAAGATTCGGTAATTTAGGGCCTAAAGATCAAATGCCACAACACTACATATTTAATGTTGAAATTTTTGATGTATGGGGTATTGATTTTATGGGACCATTTCCTCCCTCCAATGGTTTTACTTACATCTTACTCGCAGTAGATTATGTTTCTAAATGGGTGGAGGCAAAGGCCACCCGGACTAATGATTCGCGAGTTGTTGCAGATTTCCTACGAACTAACATTTTCAGTAGATTTGGAATGCCACGCGTTCTAATCAGCGATGGTGGAAGTCACTTTTGCAACCGCACGGTGGAAGCACTAATGAGGAAGTATGGCGTCAAACACAAGGTTTCCACACCATACCACCCTCAAACCAATGGAATGGCTGAAGTTTCCAACCGTGAGATAAAGAAGATTCTGGAGCGAACCGTCCGCCCCAACCGGAAAGATTGGAGTCAATGCTTAGACGATGCATTGTGGGCTTACAGGACTGCCTACAAGACCCCCATTGGTATGTCACCTTTCCGACTAATTTATGGGAAGGCGTGCCATCTTCCGGTTGAACTAGAGCACAAGGCATGGTGGGCCGTGAAGAAATTCAACATTGATCGAGATGCCGCAGGCTTACATCGGAAGCTTCAACTTTGTGAACTTGAAGAAATCAGAAATGATGCTTTCGACAATGCGTGGATTTACAAAGAGAAGACGAAAAAGATCCACGATCAGATGATTCGCGGGAAGAGTTTTGAACCAGGGCAGAAAGTATTACTTTTCAATTCAAGACTTAAGCTCTTTCCGGGAAAGCTGCGCTCTCGATGGATGGGGCCTTTCATAGTTTCTCAAGTACTACCTCATGGAGCAGTTCTCATTCGATCTATCGACAAAGGTAGTGAGTTCAAAGTAAATGGCCATCGCTTGAAGCCCTATTTTGAGGCATTTGCGGAGCACACCGTGGAGGAAATGCAACTCCAAGAACCGGCCATTTCAAAAACAAAATGATGCATCACGTCCAAAGCTAACGACGTAAAACAAGCGCTCATTGGGAGGCAACCCAATAGGGAGACAACAGATTTGATTTCTTCTCCCCTTTTACTTAATTTAATGGCTTTTTGCGTATTAGATTAAAATTTTCGTAGATCCTATACTCCATTTTTATTCTATACTTCTACTTTAGTACATTGAGGGCAATGTAGAGTTTAAGTGTGGGGGAAGGGTTTACAATTTAATTGTGTCTAAATTAGTGTTTTTCAGAGTCTTTAGGACGCCCTTAACTAGTCAATGATGAAATTTGATCGATACGGACACATATGGCGTATGAATCACATGCATCGAATTCTTGTGCTAATTGAGATATTCTATATGTTTTTAACATGTAGTAGATATGAATTGCAAACATGGTACAGAAATCGCATGCTTGAATAAGTTTTTAATCATACGAACCCTATGTGAGCTTTTGAGCTATCTGTTCTTTATTCGAGTGAATATGCATCCATTTCGTAGCTACTAGCTTATATATGCCTCATTAAATTGTTTGCCATAGATTTTATTGAACTAGAGAATGCTAGAACTTACTCATGTCAATTTGCAAAGCTTTTAAGTTGATACATACTTTGATTTTGGAAATGATTAAAGGCATTTAGGATTTTTCACCACATTGCCAAATATCCATGTATCCCATTTGTACGCACAAGTTGCGACACCCCTAGATAAACCAATTGAGCCCACGTTAAGCTTTTCTTTCATCACCATATATACCTAAACACTTATCCTAGTATAGAATATCCTTACCTTTGTTCCGGAAACTTGGTGAGAATTTTTCGAAACTAGCACATAAGATTATGATTTGGTAGGAAGGATTGAAAGAGTTAATGTGAGTAAGGGGAAAGACTTGTCCAATAGCTAAAAAGTATGAGATTGCCAAAAAGAAAAAAAAAATTATATATCTCTCATGGCAATATGTTGTGTTCTAAGAATAAACCATTTGGATTAACGTCCCCCTTATTTGCGGATTTGGAGATTACGATAAATTGAAGGCCCAAAAATAGAACAAAATATGGCCTTTGTCCTGTCCGAAAAGCTCAAAGGGTAGATTAGCTTGAAGTATACATGATAACATACAAATGGAGATGGAGGACTAATATGGTGCTAGACTAAGTCGTTGGAACGTTTTTTATCACCACATATCTAAATTTCGAATGCCTTAGCCTTAACCCCATTACAACCTCACTAAAAGTCCTTTATGATCCTTAAAATGAGTAGCTTTCAATTAGTAGAGTAAGTTGCATGAGTAAGCTTATGGTTTTGGTTCATTTGTGCAAGTAATCAAACTTTATTCATGTGGTTTTCATTTCAATTCATATACACTTTAAGTGAACCATTTTCATGAGTGAAAAATATGATGAGTGCATCCTTGTGAGTTGATTAAACCTTTATTCAAAGCATGCACAGCTATAACATAACCATTGTTTTCTCTATGTCTTACTTGTTCATTACATAATTATATCGCAATTATCTCTTGAATTCGTTGAGCATACAAATTGAAATTCATGTGAGCCATCGCCATATACTTATGAAAATTCTGAGACAAATTTTAGCTAAGGGCTTAGTTGTGTTCTTTCTTTTAAATTTTTAGAGAGTCTTAGTTTAACTTAGTGTTTGCTAAGGGACTAGCAAAGTCTAAGTGTGGGGGAATTTGATATACGCATTTTATGCTCGTTTCTTAACGCATTTCCCTTTACGTTTAGCTATGTTATTATCTTAGTTTTATGTTTTCCTTATTTAAATTGTTATTTTGAAGTTCATTACGGTGGAGATTAATATCGACGCAATTCGGAGGAATTTCGGCGATTTTGCGATTTTTGCGATTTTGGACCTCCGAAAATGGGCCGGGCCACAAAGCAAATTATGGGCCGAATTCTCAACTCTTGTTTCAGCCCATTATCAAGCCCAAACCCAATCAATTCGGCAAGGATGGCTTTTGGTGAAGAGGAAAAGTCTTGTTTTGAAAGGGCAAGTCAACATTATCAAGCTAATAATCACAAATGGTGACTACACATGGTGATTCATGCTTAGGGTTCCCAAATGGTGACTACACTAGGTGACTCTTGCTTTGCATTGAATGAAAAGATGACTTGCCATGGTGACAAGCTAGGTGATTCATGCTTAGGGTTCGGCAATGGTGACTAAGTGTGTGACTAAGTGTGTGACTTGCCTTAATGATCATTGCATGCATTAAATGGAGGAGGCAAGGTGGAAGAGAGAAGGCACACATCCTTGCCTATATAAGAGGGAGGCCGGCCTTGAAGAAAAGGATCACTCATTTTACTAAGCAAAGCTCTACACAAATACTCCTCCACCATTAAACACTTAAGAGTTCACACACCAAGCCGAAGCATCATCTTCCTCCATTCAAGGCCGAAGCAAGCTAGGGTTCCTCCATCCTTCCAAGCCGAAGCAAACCATCCTCCATCCCTCACAATACGCTAAGTCCCTTGTGAAGGAAGTCCATCTCCACCGTAGTTCATCAAGCACTCAAGATAAAAAGTGTAACCATGATCTTCACTTTCATTTCTTTAGCTTTGTATGTGAATCTTTTGATGTATTGGAATAACAAGTTTAGAAAGTTTAGATTTGTGTATCAAATGAATAACAAGTTTAGATTTGTGTTTCATGTGCCTAAACCGATTTGTAATATGCATGTGTTTATGATTTATAGCTTTTTATGCATGTTTGATACAATCTTAAAGCTTCGAATGCATGTATTAGAAAATACGCTAAGTCCCTCTCTTTTGCATGTTTCGATGATCGTATGTTGTTTAGGATGTTTATACGCTAAGTTGCATTCCTACACAATTATCAAGCATGTGTACTTAGTTATAAGTTATGAATTTCGCAACTTAGCGTATAAACATCCTAAACAACATACGATCATCGAAACATGCAAAAGAGAGGGACTTAGCGTATTTTCTAATACATGCATTCGAAGCTTTAAGATTGTATCAAACATGCATAAAAAGCTATAAATCATAAACACATGCATATTACAAATCGGTTTAGGCACATGAAACACAAATCTAAACTTGTTATTCATTTGATACACAAATCTAAACTTTCTAAACTTGTTATTCCAATACATCAAAAGATTCACATACAAAGCTAAAGAAATGAAAGTGAAGATCATGGTTACACTTTTTATCTTGAGTGCTTGATGAACTACGGTGGAGATGGACTTCCTTCACAAGGGACTTAGCGTATTGTGAGGGATGGAGGATGGTTTGCTTCGGCTTGGAAGGATGGAGGAACCCTAGCTTGCTTCGGCCTTGAATGGAGGAAGATGATGCTTCGGCTTGGTGTGTGAACTCTTAAGTGTTTAATGGTGGAGGAGTATTTGTGTAGAGCTTTGCTTAGTAAAATGAGTGATCCTTTTCTTCAAGGCCGGCCTCCCTCTTATATAGGCAAGGATGTGTGCCTTCTCTCTTCCACCTTGCCTCCTCCATTTAATGCATGCAATGATCATTAAGGCAAGTCACACACTTAGTCACACACTTAGTCACCATTGCCGAACCCTAAGCATGAATCACCTAGCTTGTCACCATGGCAAGTCATCTTTTCATTCAATGCAAAGCAAGAGTCACCTAGTGTAGTCACCATTTGGGAACCCTAAGCATGAATCACCATGTGTAGTCACCATTTGTGATTATTAGCTTGATAATGTTGACTTGCCCTTTCAAAACAAGACTTTTCCTCTTCACCAAAAGCCATCCTTGCCGAATTGATTGGGTTTGGGCTTGATAATGGGCTGAAACAAGAGTTGAGAATTCGGCCCATAATTTGCTTTGTGGCCCGGCCCATTTTCGGAGGTCCAAAATCGCAAAAATCGCAAAATCGCCGAAATTCCTCCGAATTGCGTCGATATTAATCTCCACCGTAATGAACTTCAAAATAACAATTTAAATAAGGAAAACATAAAACTAAGATAATAACATAGCTAAACGTAAAGGGAAATGCGTTAAGAAACGAGCATAAAATGCGTATATCAAATTCCCGGACATAGTTATAAGTTATAAATTTCGCAACTTACACAAAGGTTTGATGCATGAAAAGGGTAGGTTAATAAAATGAGTTGATCACATGTAATTAATAGTGTAACTTCTTATTTTTAGCAAGCATAATTAGACTTTAAGTTTCTTGATTGTTGAAACTTGTCTATGAGTAAAACATGTTAGATGCCTAAGAGTTTTAGTTGTGTTTGCATGTTATGTACTTTAATTTCGTAGATTAAACAACCAACTTCCAACCCCCCCAAACATTTACATTTCCGCTTATTAACGAAACCATGCATGCGCCCTTAATTCCCCGGATAAAGAACGATCCCTACTCGCCAATATTATAAATGACAAAAGAAGGGTTTAAATTGCAATGCGCGTAATCGATGTTTTTAGGTCGACTTTGTGTTATCGTAAATGCATGTTTTGCGTGTATCATTTATAAGTTGGTTTTTAACATCTACAAAAATAAACAAATAATGGCCAGCAAACATATTCAGAAACTCTAAATTCTAACATGCTTTACTCATAGACAAGTAGAAACAAATTAAGAACATAAAATCCTAAACATGCTTACAAGACCAAAAATAAAACACTAACTAATATATACAAGTGATCGACTCATCTTTTCCACCAAAGCCTTACAACTAAGTCATATTATTTTCTCCCTTTTAAAAATCTAGGTCTTTAGCCGATTAACATGCATGATCTTTTATTGTGTTTCGGGAATTTTTCCTATGACACGCCTATCAACTTGACAAGGAATTTACCGTAGCCTAAATTGATGCTTTAAGACTAACATGTTCGACAAAATACCAAGACTCAAAATAGTTTACAAATAATACTTCAAAATTGTGAACCAAAACTTTATTCATAACCAAAGTACAAAACTTCTACAAGGATAGAGAGAAGGTATATAGTTACACTTTTAAGCTCGGGAATTTTCCCTACACCTCTAATGCAACCGCCTTCAATGGAGATGGAGAGTATCTAAGGGAATTTGCTCTATAGACTACTCAGTAGAGGATGATGTTTAATGGGGATGGAGAGTGACAGATCCTTGGGGATTTCTGATCTTTGGCGAGGAAGGAGAGTGTTTGGCAGAACTTTTGCTTCTAAGATGAGTGATGATGAATGAGGAGCCATGCTCTTTATTTTATAGATGAAGAATTGCATCTTTCCTCTCCAAGCTAGGTTTTCTTAGTGTACCCGCATAAATCTGCCATCTTGTCTTGAAACGAGTATTTGGGAGTTGTAAAGCTCAGAAAATTATGATCTTGTGCTCGTTGAAAATAAGACTTCAAGAGCTTTCCAAAGACATATATGATCACTATATTTGGAGTTGATTTGCAGATTCGGTGATATCTTGAAGTTGGATGAGCTGGCAGGCAGATTTACCTTTTCCTATTAGAAGTAGGGAAATCTCTATCTTTCCAAATCTTGTATTCCTTCTTCTCTAAGTCATGTTGACCGATCCTACCATATTTTGTAGGATATTTTGATCTTTAAATAAGGCACTTTTGAGATATACTTGATATTCTTGATACTCCTCATATTTTCGGCCATATATACTTGCTTGATCTGCCACCATTTTGATCTTCCTTGGTTCGAGTAGGAGAAATGTCTTCATTCTTCATTTGGGAAACTTTTTTTGCACATCATTTTGGTAACTTTTGTGAAGACTATTTCTAAATCATTTAGCTCGTTCCGGAACATTCCGCCATGTCATTCCTAGTTGATTTAGGAAACTTCATTTTTCAGCTCTGCGTAACTTCTGGAAATCTCGAACTAATTGCATTCCTAATTCAAGTAGGAATCCTAGTCAAAGTAAGAAAATACCATTTTCCCTAGTCGAAATAGAAAACCTCCATTGGCTGTGTTTAACCTCCTTAACAATATATATACACATATTATTAATAAGCTAATTCACAACCAAAACCAAATCATAATCTGTTTATCTGAAGAAGAAAAAACATGTTAATCAATCTGAAATTACAGGAGAGAGAGAGAGAGAGAGAGAGAGAGAGAGAGAGAGGCGGGCTGGTGGCGCTGGTTGGGCAGCGAACGATGAACGGGGGCGGCGGGCTGGGCGGAAATCAAAATTTTAGGGTTTAAGTCATTTTGGTGATGTAGGGCAGTGTGGGCTGGTTGTGTTTGGGGAAATATATACGAAAACTCTAGCCCACGAGTTAAATAGTCGTCGGGTATAATATGTATAACATACAACATGTGTCTATGTCATCAGCTATAATGTTAATTTTTTTTACAAAGTAGGCTCATGTGGAAATATATTTCCCATAAATATCTGTTTAACTAATTAAACAACATAGTCAGAATCATCGCTATATTTAGAAGTGTGAAAATACTTAAGAAAATTAGGCTCATGACCGACAAACATACACGTTTATACTCAAATATATCTTTAACTAAGGCTCATAATCAGAATCATCGCTTGAGTCTGACTTGGTGTCTAAGTTATCTTCTAGTAAGATGTGTCAATCCTTGTCACCGGAGTCTTCGTCAATTTCATTTGGATTAACATCAACAAGTTCTGCTTGAGGATTACGAACCACACTACCCTGTATCAAATTATTGAGGTGAATTTTAGAGGATTCAAGAATACCAATTATGTTCGGCTCTTGGTATGCAGTAACTTCTTCAATATCTGCGGTCTCACCAAGTGTAGCAGCACTATATATGTTTCTAAGAACAACATGGTTCACTACTTTCCACGCGCCTTTGTGCACAAGATCATCAAGATTAAACACTTGTTTTACTGCTGTGGCAAAAACAAAAGGGTAATCTTCATACCAGCTTGTAGCAGGATTCACCGAAAATATTCTGTACTGATCGATCTTTGTGTTCTCAAGGTCAGTATCAAACCATCTACACTTAAATAAGTTCATTGTCATGTCTTCCCCATAAATTAGTTCAACCACTGAATGGAGAACACTGTAATAGTCAATGCCATTCTGCCCACCATACACCATTACCCCAGAATTCTGTATTCTCCGTCTAACATTTCTATGTTTACATATAAACTGCATGCCATTGACCTTACACATCGGATAAACTCTTAAAGTTACCGGTTTTATCGCCAAAAGCCTCAATTCGTGTGACCAGTGTGGGTCACCATCATTTTGTACATGGTTCATCTGAAAGAAAAAAAACCATGCCTACAACCATTAACTTTAAATATGAATATTGATATTAATTTATATATATACAAGTAAATATATATATACGTACCCAGTTGCCAAAATAGTTTGCAAATGTCTTGTTGTGGTACTCAACATCACCGACAATAGCAGGGCAGTAAAAGTTGATGTTTTTCCAATATTGAACTTTTAAACAGTTAATCAATACCGACTAGTGGGCAATGACTAACTCATGTGGTTCCAACTTGTACGAGTTTGTCAACTTTCCAGATACTTCAACATCATTGGAGATGTTAGAAAAGTTGAACTGTTCTTTATCTACCGGCATATATTGTGGAGGGTCCTCCAACGCTCTCAAATACAACTTGGTGTACGTTACACACTCGTGCGCAAGATATGGTTCTATGATACACCCTTCAGGTGTGAATTTATTCATCACATAGTGTTTGTAGTCCTCCAGTTGTCTATCAAATTGCAAAGTGCATGTTATGATTATTGAAAAATAAGTATGTATATATAATTAAAAACAGAGCCAGATTCAAATGTTGAATCTTATGTACCTTTCCATGGGATACATCCAAGTGTAGTGTACTTGACCGTTAAGCAACAATTGTTCAGGAAGATGAAGCATCAGGTGAGGCATGATGTCAAATTTTTTTGGGGGAAATATCCTTTCAAATTTGCACATGATAAAAATGATGTCCTGTTGCATTTCCCACAGGTCTGATTTTTTCACTTCTCTGGTGCATAACTTCAGAAAGAATCTTGACAACCCTATTAATGGCTCCACCACCTCTTTGGCCAGGTACATTTGAATGAAAACAGGGAAGAGGCGTTGAAGCAGTATATGTCAGTCATGACTCTTTAATTCGTATATCTTATTGTCCTGAAAGTTAACACACCAGCCCATATTTCCTGCATAGCCTGAAGGATACCTAACATCACCCACCCACTTAAAAATTTCATTCTTCTTTCAGGCTTGATGGTGCAAGGAGCTTGAGACATTTTTTTCTTCCCTTCTCTCAACCACAAATGTTTCTGCAGTCCCATTCTTTTCAGATCAATGCGTGCTTTAGGGCTGTCATTAGTTTTCCCCTCCCAATTCAGCATTATGTCCACCACACTTTCGCACACATTCTTCTCTATGTACATAACATCTAGTTAGTGCTTGATTGGTAACTTAGGCCAGTACGGGAGTTCCCAAAATATACTTTTGTGTGTCCAAAATTTATAGCTATCAGGTATTGGCACCACTATTTCAGGATGATTGCTCAGCTTCCCAAAATCGTATTGATTCAGCACTTCCAAAATTTTATCCCCCGCCCATCTCCTAAGTTGCACACCCATTTCTATAGTCTCGCCAAAAGCCTCCTTATCCTGACGAAATGGGTGATCATGTGGAAGCCAACTACAGTGACACATCTGGACAATCTTCCTACAATAAGGTCTGAAGTACTCAACAGTCATGCACTCTGGACGAGCTCTGTATCCCCTGGTAACGTTGCTTGACAACATCCCATGGGCAGAAAAATCAGTGATGGTGCCAATAAGCATGGCATGCATCTGGAACATCTCATTTTTGTATGTTGATAAATTTGGCCATTAGTTTTGGCACGACTATCGGAATTTTTTAGGTATGCACATTATTGAATTTGAATTGTGTCACTCCTAGTGTCAGATTTATTTAGAGTGGTTATTGTGACTTCAGATTTAATGAGTGTGTCGTGTTGAGAAGATGTTGGTTTAGTAACAAACTTGAGGATCATTCTGTTCGTTGCGGTTGTTCTTATGAACTTGAAATCGTTGGTTGGATCAATAATTTGAAATTCTTTCGTTGTACGTTTATGTATAAATTTTGAGGAGCAAAATTTTTGTAAGGGGGGTAGACTGTTACAACTTGGAACAATATTACACAATAATCGGAACTTATGCGGTTAGTCGCTAACTAATAACGTTAATTATTTATGGTAATTAATTTTTACCGTTAGTAACTTTAACTGACATTTCGTCGAGATTTTATCGATTATGTTATTTTGAGAAATTTCTTTGAATAAAGTTGTAGAGTTTGTCAATACGAGTTCGTGGCCACGTCAAATGTTAAAAATGGAGTTACGACAAGAAAAGTTATGGTAAGTCGGATTTCGAGGTAGAAATACTCACTTTTTGATTTTGGAAAGGAAGAAACTTTCTTTTTTGGTCAGGACGGGGTCAAAAATTATTCAACCCCATTTTCCTTCTCTCTCCCCTACCTGTTTCTCCCCGTGGAACTGTTGCCGACGAACCATTATCGGCCTGCCACAAAATTGGTCGGACTTGGTGTCAAAATCTACACCTCGACCTCCTCTTTCATTCCCCCAACATATTAACCTCCAATTCTTCGTCGATAGAGCCAAAATTCATGGCAAAAATCAAGGGTTTTGAAAGGACCTAACCTCGATTTAGTTTTCTAAACCGGAGTCAAACCCCTTCTGAAAACACGAACCAACAAAAACCATAAAAATTTCGGCAGAGTAACGCTACTAACGCGGAATTGCCCTTAACCTGCACTCGGAAAATATACTTCATCCTATGCCACAAAAACCAAACCGTGGGCACCAATCCCATCCGGATTTCTCAATATCATATCAATAATAATAAACAGTAAACATAACTGTACTATATAGAAAATCTGGGGAAAACCATATAAAACATGTATCAGTATCGTATCAGAGCGACATCTAGTGTATATATACAAAATATACAACAGTAGGCGAAACAAGGAACCTGCTGGAAAAGGCAGGTAGCACGAACAACTAGCCTCCGACCGCGACGTGAGACACCAGAATTCGAACTGTAAACTGGGCACGGAAACCGAAAAGCCCAGGGGAAAGGCAATAAAACGTTAGAGTGAGTGGATGAAAATAAATATATGCATTTCACCAATTTCATATACAATAAACAAGTATAGCGAATTCGGAAAATATATATGGAGGTGCCAGGCGAATCTCTCAAGCCCGACGGTGATAGGCCAGGGGAATCTCTCAACCCTGGCGGCATAACAGGGGAATCTCTCAACCCTGCCCAGAGGAATCTCTCAACTCTGGTCCAGAGGAATCTCTCAACTCTAGTCAGACTACCGGTGATCAACCGAGTAACCGAAGCATCGATGCAAGTATGCCATCACCATAAAAATATAAAATAATACCTCCAAAAATAATAAATAAGCTTAAAATCGTATATAAATAAATACGGAAAATCACGAACTCGCAACAATTGTGAAAATATAAAAGTATCCACTCACAGGTGAGCAAAGCACGCACTCACACTAATCACGTGGTCCGGTGGAAGATCCCTCGCCCGAAGCACGATCACGATCCCCTGAATAATCACAAAATATATCTGATCAAAATCACAATTCACAACACTGTACCACACTTCGGAAACCAACCGTTCCCGGAAACGTATAACTGATACAAAAATAATCAACGAAATTCCCGAAATCTCCACTCAAAACCCTCAACTGAAAATCTGGTACCCAAATCAACTCGAAAACCTCAAGGCGATGATCGAGGCGCGAATACAAGCGAGACGACATATAAATCGACATATTTCCAAAAAATTCAACGGTCGCCGGAGCTCCGCCGTTGACCGCCACCGCCCCCGGTGGCGCGCCGTCAACCGGAGAGATTTTCTGGCGGCCAAGCTCCCACAAGGTTCTCCTCCTCAAGCCCAACAACTTTCCTAACTGTGGCAACCACCAATTCCGGCGAGGTTGGCCGGAAAGCAGCTCGAAAAATTCTAGAGCACAACCGGCCGGAAAACTTCCCGGCTTGATTCCGGCGCCGTCGCGCCACCTCGTGTGACGATCCAAACCAGAATTAGTAGAGTAATTAGTACGATTCACGATATTATGCGTAATCGCGATTAGTCGTTAATTATGTGGTTTGTCGATTTAGTTCGCGACTTTATTATCGGCCGAGAATTTGAATTGGATTTCTTCACGGAAGTTGTAGAGCACGTGATTTCGAGCTTGAAGGCAGTTCCGGATGATTTTTCCGATAACCGAGGAATATAATATGATTATTTGAAGTTTCAGTTTTCGACGAGTTTATCCGTTTGTTCCGTGTTTATCCGAATCGTAATGGTTATCCGTTTCAAATCGTCGATTGACCCGAGGGCAAGTATAAATATCGGAAATAGTCTAGAAATAGTCGCAAAAAAACTGTTTGATGTTGACCAGCGTTGACTTTCCAATTTTGGAAGTTTAACCCGTTGACCAAGAGGGAGGACTTTCCCGTTTGAGCTTCGCCGGCCGATTTGCATTTACCGGCCACCTTCGGCCACGTGAAGGGTATGAATCTCTTCCTCTTGTGATTTTAAGTTGTTTTGCAATTGAAATTATGGGAATTGATGGAGATTTGAAGGAGAACGAATCGGGTTAGGTTTGGGATTTTCGCCGGTGATGGTTGAAGTTTTCCGGCGAGCCACAGTGGCGGGGAGGTGGGGGTTTCGCCTCCCCTTGGCCTAGTGATGCTTCCCCTATGCTTGAATTGAGTTGAAATGGAGGTTTTTGGTGAACTCGATTAGGTTGCCGTAGTTTGGTTTCCGTTCGGTTTCTTGCTGAATTGGAAGGGTTCCGGTTTGAATTGGGTGATGCCATAGTGAAAGAAAAGACTGGGCTTGTGGAGGACTTCAAATCTAGAGCTTCCTCGCCGGAGAAAGTCTCCATTGACGGTGCACCGCCGTTGCCGGCGGCGATCAACGGCGGCGCTCCGGCGAGACCGTTGACTTTTCAGATTTCAATGTTTTTAACGTCATTTTTCTCGTAATCGCTCCCTGATTATCGCCTTGAGGTTTTCGTATTGATTTGGGTATCGGATTTTTAGTCGAAGGTTTCGAGTGGAGATTTCAGAAATTCAGTCGATTATTTTATACAGTTTTATATGTTTCCGGGAACGGTTGGTTTCCGTGGTTAAGTACAGTGTTGTGGGCCATGGTTTGGATCAGATGTGTTTATGATTATTCAGGGGATCGAGATCGTGATCGTGCTTCGGGCGAGAGATCTTCCTCCAGACCACGAGATTAGCGCGAGTGCGCGCTTGCTGATCTGTGAGTGGACATTTCTTTTCACGGATTGATTGCGAGTCGTTTACATATGTTTTATGAACTTGAGCATGCAGTTTGCTCATGATTTTTATGAGCATGTGTTTTACGATTATACATATACGAATATGCGAATATGAATATACATACGTATATATTATGTTTTATGCATGTGCATGGAAAGGATTTATGATTTGGTTTACACAGAGTACAGTCTCAGTTATCAGGGTTGTATCGATACACATTGGCTTCTCGGCTGATCCCCGAGTACGCTCTAGGGGGGGGGACAGATATCCTGACCCAAGGCCTTTCTGGCTAGGAATCACGTGTGGGTCTGGGATCCCGTGATTTAGACTGTGCTATCGCGTGTGAGTTCATGAGTGACGCCACTGTTTATGATGCATGCTCTGTACGTGGGTTGGAGTCAGCGTCTCCTCACGTACCATTTGATTTTCATGCATTTGACTCGCATATGTTTTTATAACATATATATTATACGGTGAAAGACATTTATTTTCGTCCACTCACTCTAACAATTTTCATGTCTTTCCCCTGGGCTTTTCGGTTTCCGTGCCCAGTTTACAGTTCAGGTTCTGGTGTTTCACGTCGTGGTGGGAGGCTAGTGATCCGAGCTACCTGTGTGTTCCAGTAGGTTCTTGTTTCGCCTACTGATGTGTATATTGTATATATTTACACTAGAGGTCGCTGTGATACATTCTGATACATGTTTTATACGGATTTTCTCGGATATATTATATATATTACAGTATGTTTACTGTTTATTGATTATGATATGATATTGAGAAATCCAGATGGGATTGGTGCCCACGGTTTGGCTTTTGTGGCATAGGATGAAGTGTTATTTTCAGGGTGCAGGTTAATGCAATTCCGCATTAGCAGCGTTACTCTGCCGAAATTTTAATGATTTTTGTTAGTTCACGTTTTCAGAAGGGGTTCGATTCCGGTTTAGACAGCTAAATTAGGGTTGGGTCCTTTCAGCTTGGTATCAGAGCATTAGGTTGTCATATTCTGTAGACCGTTGTAGTTATGACGCTTAGGGTATTTGAGTTTATACAGCATGACTGGAGTGATGACCCGACTGGCCAGCAGTACTCATCAATACTTCGAGTGTTGTGTGTTCTCAAATATCTGCGGTCTCATGATTACGTTCTTTCTGCTTGTACCTAATGCTTGTCTTGTATCAGTAGGATGCCTCCTCGACGTGGTCCCCATGTTGATCGGGAAGCGGATCCTGATGAGGATCGCTAGACGCACGACTTGCTAATGCGAGTGCTGCGTTTGGAAGATCGTTTTGACCCTATGGTCAAAGCTCGTACTGCTGGTGCGACTGTGTTTACGGGTTCAGCTGATCCAGAGATATGTGAGGCATGGGTGATTCATGTTGAACGTGTATGTGAGCATCTGCGATTTACTCCTGAGCAGATGACAGTGGCAGCAGTCGGATTACTTGAGTCTGATGCATACTTTTGGTGGGTTAGCACCGACAGAGTTCCAGTTGATACTCCGTGGACTTTGTTTCGAAATTTTTTTTATATGGAGGTATTTCAATCAGGCTACCCAGCAGCGCAAGTATGAGGAGTTCACGAACTTGAGACAGGGCAGTATGTCTGTGCTTGAGTATCGGGACGGGTTTACCCGCTTATCTCGTTTTGCGCGTGATATGGTGGCTACTGAGGAAGCCAAGTGTCGTAGGTTTGAGCTGGGTTTGAACTTGAATATCAAGGGGACTCTGACTATGATGCCTCGGAACAACTTTGATGAGTTCGTCAGTGCAGCACTCCGAGGTGAGGACATCGAGAAGGAGATGCAGCGGAGGTACCAGCCTAGACGGTTTGAGGAGGGTGGACCGAGTCAGGGGCATTCAAAGAGGCAGAGTTCTGATACTTCCGGTTCGGCTTCATCCTCGGGCGGTGGGTCTTATCGACCACCAGCTAGTGTACCGAGACAGAGGCAGAGATTGAGGAGAGATTGACCGCAGCGGCCACATGCTAGTGGGGATTCCAGTGGTTCCAGTTACCCTCGACGACCTTTCAGCACTTTTGCTACACCGAGAGAGTATCCGTTGTGTAATAGGTATCATCTTGGTTCATGTCAGCGAGGTACCCTTAACTGTTATCATTGTGGCCAGGTGGGTCACTATGCGAGGGCGTGTCCTCAGTTAGTTGGTACCAGTGATCAGGGAGTTCCGGTAGAGAGCGAGGTGCTACTTCGGGAGCTCGACCAGTACAGTATGCGGCTCAGGGCGGACAGCAGGGACAGCCTCAGCGTGGACGACCAGCCGGGCATGCGAGGGTTCATGCCATGACTCTACGTGAGGGCAGAGCTTCACCGGTGGTCGTTATCGGTACGTTGCATGTCTTTGGTATTCCAGTACTTACATTGTTAGATCCAGGTGCCACACATTCATTCATGTCATATAGACTATCATCATTAGCTACGGTACCTGCATCTCCACTTCCGGGGTTGTGGAAAGTGTTATATCCGTCAAGCGAGATTGTGAGTATTGGTTGGGTGTACAGAGACTGTGAGATTTTTATCGGTGACCATGGATTAGCCGTAGACTTGTTGTTACTTGATATCGTTGATTTTGATCTGATCTTAGGTATGGACTTCTTGGAGACGCATTGGGCCATGTTTGACTGTCACAAGAAGGAGGTCGCGTTTCGACGACCAGGTTTACCCGAGATACTGTTTCGCGGCGAGAAGAACACTTCTCTACCGTGTTTGATTTCCGCGATGAGGGCGGATCGGTTGATGAAGAAAGGTTGTGTTGCATATTTAGCCCATGTTGTGGACACTATAGCAGCAGTGCCAGATCTTGGTAGTATTGAGGTGGTTTCTGAGTTTTCGGATGTGTTTCCAGCGGAGTTACCTGGTATACCCCCTGTTCGGGAGATTGACTTCACTATTGAGTTGTTGCCGGGTACAGGACCGATTTCATAGACCCCATATCGTATGGCGCTAGCGGAGTTGAAAGAGTTGCAGGTTCAGCGTCAGGAGTTGCTGGAGAAGGGTTTTATACGACCTAGTGTTTCTCGGTGGGGTGCCCCGGTTTTGTTTGTGCGAAAAAAATGGATCTATGCGTTTATGCATCGACTACCGGAAGCTGAATCAGGTTACAGTGAAGAACAAGTATTCGTTGCCACGGATTGATGATTTGTTTGATCAGCTCAAGGGAGCATCAGTCTTTTCGAAGATTGACCTTCGATCTGGATATCACCAGTTGAGGATTCGAGACTCTGATGTGGCCAAGACAGCTTTCAGGTTACGATATGGGCATTACGAGTTTTTGGTTATGCCGTTTGGGTTGACCAACGCCCCCGCAGCTTTCATGGACTTCATGAATCAGGTGTTCAGACGGTTCCTGGACAAGTTCGTGATTGTGTTTATCGATGATATTCTGATCTATTCCAGGAATGTGGGCCAGCATAAGAAGCATTTACGAGCAGTGTTGCAGACTTTGCGGGACCATCAGTTGTTTGCGAAGTTCAGCAAGTGCAAGTTTTGGCTAGATAGTGTAAAGTTTCTGGGCCGCGTGATATCGGCTGAGGGAGTCAGTGTTGATCCTGACAAGATCGAGGCCGTACTGAACTGGAGTAGACCTACTACGGTACCGGATATCCGGAGCTTCTTGGGATTAGCAGGCTATTACCGACGGTTTGTACAAGACTTCTCTCGGATCGCTACACCACTGACCAGATTGACGAAGAAGGGCGTCAAGTTTGAGTGGTACGATGCATGTGAGGAGAGTTATTTTCTCCTAAAGGAGAGGTTGACTACTGCATCGGTTCTGACATTGCCAGACGACATCGATGAGTTCATAGTGTATAGTGATGCGTTGAAGTTGGGGCTTGGCTGTGTATTGATGCAGCATGGTAGAGTTGTGGCTTACGGTTCTAGGCAGTTGAAACCACATGAGGTCAACTATCCGACGGATGATTTGGAGTTAGCCGCTATTGTGTTAGCATTGAAGAGTTGGAGACATTATCTGTATAGAGCTCAGTGTAAGATTTACACCGACCACAAAAGTCTCACTTACTTACAGATGCAGCCGGATTTGAACATGAGGCAACGCCGGTGGATGGAGTTGATCAATGACTACGATTGCACGTTCGAATACCATCTAGGGAAGGCCAATGTTGTAGCTGATGCACTTAGCCGGAAATCCGGAGCTTCGTTGTTTCATGTATGTGTGGCCAGAGTATTGATGTTAGTGGAGCTTCGGGCTACGGGTGCCGAGTTCGAGTGGGATGATGAGGGAGCTTTATTGGCCAGTTTTCAGGTTCGACCTGTATTGGTTGATCAGGTACAAGAGCCTCAGGATTCAGATTCCTACCTGTTGGGCAAGAAGACCATGATACGGAATGGTGTGCCTACAGAGTTCCGTTTGAGCGATGACGGTACGTTGTTGTTCAGAGGCAGGTTGTATGTACCCAGAGACGAGAGCCTGAAAAAGGAGATTCTGGATGAAGCCCATAGTTCAGCATATGCGATGCATCCCGGTAGTACGAAGATGTTCCATACACTTCGAGCGTATTACTGGTGGCACAACATGAAGCGGGAGATTGCCGCATATGTGAGTCGATGTTTGATCTGTCAGCAGGTTAAATTAGAGAGGCAGAAACCTACAGGGAAGTTACAGCCACTAGAGATTCCAGTTTGGAAGTGGGAGCACATTACGATGGATTTCGTCTATCAGTTGCCGCGTACTTTGGCAGGTAATACTGGTATTTGGGTTATTGTGGATCGATTGACGAAATCCGCTCATTTTATCGCACTTCCAGGGAAGATATCAATGGGCAGATTGGCCAAGTTGTACTTATCCGAGATTGTTCGACTGCAAGGTGTACCTGTATCGATTGTTTCTGACCGAGATAGTCAGTTTACTTCTGAGTTCTGCGAGCCATGGGTATAAAATTGCAATTTAGTACAGCTTTTCATCCTCAGACCGATGGGCAGTCCGAGCAGACTATACAGACACTTGAGGATATGTTGCGGTCATGTGTGTTGCAGTTCCGCGAAAATTGGGATCAGCAGCTACATTTGATAGAGTTCGCCTACAACAACAGCTATCATGCTAGTATTGAGATGACACCATACGAGGCCCTGTACAGGAAGCAGTGTCGCACTCCGTTATGTTGGAGTGTGGTGGGCGAGCGATGGTTTATTGGCCCTGATCTGGTGAAGAGCACTATGGAGGACGTTCAGATTATCCGGGATAGATTGAAGATTGCCCAGGATCGTCAGAAGATTTATGTGGACGTGAGGAGGAAGAGTCTAGAGTTCGAGGTTGGCGATTGGGTCTTCCTGAAACTATCTCCATGGAAGGGTGTTGTGCATTTCGGGAAGCGTGGCAAGCTTCGACCACGGTACATTGGTCCATACGAGATTACAGAGAGGATTGGAGCTGTTGCTTACAGACTTGAGTTACCAGCTGAGATGGCCCATGTTCATGATGTTTTCCACGTTTCGATGTTGCAGAAGTACATCTCAGATCCTTCACATGTGTTAGCCTCACAGCAGTTACCGATCCGAGAGGATTTGATGTACGTGGAGGAGCCTGTGCAAATTCTCGATCGTCGTGAGCAGGAGTTGAGACACCGTGTGATTTCGCTAGTGAAGGTCTTGTGGCAGAATCACTCAGTTGAGGAGGCTACTTGGGAGATTGAGAAACGTATGCGGGAATAGTATCCTCATCTGTTCATTTGACAGGTATGTAAATTTCGAGGTCGAAATTTTTTAAGGGGGGTAGATTTGTGACGACCCGAACCAGAATTAGTAGAGTAATCAGTACGATTCACGAGATTATGTGTAATCACGATTAGTCGTTAATTGTATGGTTTGTCGATTTAGTTCGCGACTTTATTATCGACCAAGAATTTGAATTGGGTTTCTTCACGGAAGTTGTAGAGCACGTGATTTCGAGCTTGAGGGCAGTTCTGAATGATTTTTCCGATAACCGAGGAATATAATATGATTATTTAAAGTTTCAGTTTTTGACGAGTTTATCCGTTTGTTCCGTGTTTATCCGAATAGTAATGGTTATCCGTTTCAAATCGTCGATCGACCCGAGGGCGATTATAAATATCGGAAATAGTCTAGAAATAGTCGCAAAAACACTGTTTGATGTTGACCAGCGATGACTTTCCAATTTTGGAAGTTTGACCCGTTGACCGAGAGGGAGGACTTTCCCGTTTGATGCCATAGTGAAAGAAAAGACTGGGCTTGAGGAGGACTTCAAATCTAGAGCTTCCTCGCCGGAGAAAGTCTCCGTTGACGGCGCGCCGCCGCTGCCGGTGGTGGTTAACGGCGGCGCTCCGGCGAGACCGTTGACTTTTCAGATTTTGATGTTTTTAACATCATTTTTCTCGTAATCGCGCCCTGATTATCGCCTTGAGGTTTTCGTATTGATTTGGGTATCGGATTTTCAGTCGAAGGTTTCGAGTGGAGATTTCAGAAATTCAGTCGATTATTTTATACAGTTTTATATGTTTCCGGGAACGGTTGGTTTCCGTGGTTAAGTACAGTGTTGTGGGCCATGGTTTTGATCAGATGTGTTTATGATTATTCAGGGGATCGAGATCGTGATCGTGCTTCGGGCGAGACATCTTCCGCCGGACCACGAGATTAGCGCAAGTGCGCGCTTGCTGATCTGTGAGTGGACATTTCTTTTCACGGATTGATTGCGAGTCGTTTACATATGTTTTATGAACTTGAGCATGCAGTTTGCTCATGATTTTTATGAGCATGTGTTTTACGATTATACATATACGAATATGCGAATATGAATATACATATGTATATATTATGTTTTATGCATGTGCATGGAAATGATTTATGATTTGGTTTACACAGAGTACAGTCTCAGTTATTAGGGTTGTATCGATACACATTGGCTTCTCGGCTGATCCCCGAGTATGCTCTAGGGGGGGGGACAGATATCCTGACCCAAGGCCTTTCTGGCTAGGAATCACGTGTGGGTCTGGGATCCCGTGATTCAGACTGTGCTATCGCGTGTGAGTTCATGAGTGACCCCACGGTTTATGATGCATGCTCTGTACGTGGGTTGGAGTCAGCGTCTCCTCACGTACCATTTGATTTTCATGCATTTGACTCGCATATGTTTTTATAACATATATATTATACGGTGAAAGACATTTATTTTCGTCCACTCACTCTAACAGTTTTCATGTCTTTCCCCTGGGCTTTTCGGTTTTCGTGCCCAGTTTGCAGTTCAGGTTCTGGTGTTTCACGTCGTGGTGGGAGGCTAGTGATCCGAGCTACTTGTGTTTTCCAGTAGGTTCTTGTTTCGCCTACTGATGTGTATATTGTATATATTTACACTAGAGGCCACTCTGATACATTCTGATACATGTTTTATACGAATTTTCTCGGATATATTATATATATTACAGTATGTTTACTGTTTATTGATTATGATATGATATTGAGAAATCCGGATGGGATTGGTGCCCACGGTTTAGCTTTTGTGGCATAGGATAAAGTGTTATTTTCAGGGTGCAGGTTAATGCAATTCCGCATTAGTAGCGTTACTCTGCCGAAATTTTAATGATTTTTGTTGGTTCACGTTTTCAGAAGGGGTTCGATTCCGGTTTAAACAGCTAAATCGGGGTTGGGTCCTTTCACCTCGACCCTCCAAACCAAAGGGGAAATGATCTCCAACTAAAACCCAACAAAACCCACCAAGATTCCATGCTGGGAAGTCACCGGAGCTCCGCCCCCATCTAAGCCGATTCCGGCGAAAAAATCCCAAATTTCAACCCCTCCGTTCTCTTTCAAATCGACACTAAATCAAGCAATTCCAAGTTCGAAATAGTTGCAAATTGAAAGAGGAATCGATCCATACCAAGGTCCAAGCTGGAGGTGGCTGGAATCGTGAAATCCGACGGCAAACAGGTCGATGCCCACGGTGGTTCTCCGGTTAGCTCAAAGTCAACGGTCAACACCAAAAGTCAACGCCGGTCAAACTTCCAACATTATTTTCGACAATTTTTTTTGACTATTTTCGATATTTATACTCGCGTCTTGGGACGATCGACGGTCCAAAACGGATAGCCATTACGATTCGAATAAACTCGACATGAACGGATAAACTCGACGAAATTATGAAACTTCAAATATTCATATTATATTCCTCAGTCGTCGAAATTATCATCCAGAACCGTCCACGTACTCGAAATCACGTGTACAACAACTCTCAAGAAGAGACTCAGTTCAAATTCTCGGCCGATAATTAAGTCGTGATTAAAACCGGCAAATCAATCAATTTATGTAAAACTGCGATTATCCGCTAACTCGTGAATTAAGCTGATTACTCTACTGATTCTATTCTGGGTCGTCACAAATCTACCCCCCTTAAAAAAATTTCGACCTCGAAATTTACGTACCCGTGAAGTGAACAGATGAGGATACTGCTCCCGCATACGCTGCTCAGTCTCCCAGGTGGCCTCTTCAACCGAGTGATTCTGCCACAATACCTTCATCAGCGGTATAACACGGTGCCTCAACTCCTGCTTGCGCCGATCAAGAATTTGTACCGGCTCTTCCACATATGTCAAATCCTCTCGGATAGGTAGCTGCTGTGGTGCTAACACATGTGAAGGATCTGGAATATACTTTCGCAACATCGAAACGTGGAAAACATCATGAACACGAGCCATCTCAGCCAGCAACTCAAGCCTGTAAGCCACGGCTCCAACCCTCTCGGTAATCTCACACGGACCAATGTACCGTGGTCGAAGCTTACCACGCTTCCCGAAACACACAACTGCCCTCCATGGAGATAGTTTCAGGAAGACCCAATCGCCTACATCGAACTCAAGACTCCTTCTCCTCACGTCCGCATAACTCTTCTAGCGATATTGGGCAATCTTCAATCTATCCCGGATAATCTGGACATCCTCCATAGTGCTCTTCACCAGATCAGGGCAAATAAGCCATCGCTCGTCCACCTCACTCCAACACAATGGAGTGCGGCACTGCCTCCCGTATAGGGCCTCGTACGGTGCCATCTTGATACTGGCCTGATAGCTGTTGTTGTAGGCGAACTCAATCAAATGCAGTTGCTGGTCCCAATTTCCTCGAAACTGCAAAACGCAAAACCACAACATATCCTCAAGAGTCTGTATAGTCCGCTCAGACTGCCCGTCAGTCTGAGGATGAAAAGCTGTACTGAATTGCAATCTGGTACCCATGGCTCACTGCAATGCCTACCAGAACTCGGAGGTAAACTGACTGTCTCGGTCAGAAACAATAGATACAGGCACATCGTGCAGTCGAACGATCTCGAACAAATACAGCTTGGCCAATCTGCCCACTGAAATTTTCCCCAGAAGTGCGAGAAAATGAGCGGATTTCATCAATCGATCCACAATAACCCAAATACCAGTGTTACCCGTCGAAGTACGCGGCAACTGATACACGAAATCCATGGTAATGTGCTTCCACTTCCAAACTGGAATCTCCAGTGGCTGCAACTTCCCGCAGGCTTCTGCCTCTCCGCTTTAACCTGCTGACAAATCAAACATCGACTCACATATGCTGCAATCTCCCGCTTCATGTTGCACCACTAGTAATACGCTCGAAGTGTACGAAACATTTTCGTACCTCCGGGATGCATCGCATACGCCGAACAATGAGCCTCGTCTAAAATCTTCTTATTCAGACTCTTGTCTCGGGGTACGCACAATCTGCCTCTGAAAAGTAACGTACCGTCATCACTCAATCGAAACTCTGTTGGCACACCATTTCGAATCATGGTCTTCTTGTCCAACAGGTAGGAAACTGAATCCTGAGCTTCTCAAACCTGATCAACCAACACTGGTCGAACTTGGAAACTGGCTAACAAAGCTCCCTCGTCATCCCACTCGAACTCGGCTCCCGTAGCCCGAAGCTCGGCTAACATGGATACTCTAGCCACACACACGTGAATCAACGAAGCTCCGGATTTCCAACTGAGTGCATCGGCAACAACATTGGCCTTTCCTGGATGGTACTCGAAAGTGCAATCATAGTCATTGATCAACTCCATCCACATGCGCTGCCTTATATTCAAGTCTGGCTGTGTCCGCAAGTAGGTGAGACTCTTGTGATCGGTGTAGATCTTGCACTGAGCTCAATACAAGTAATGTCTCCAACTCTTCAACGCTAACACAATAGCGGCCAACTCCAAATCATGGGTCGGATAGTTGATTTCGTGTGGTTTCAGCTGCCTGGAACCTTAGGCTATAACTCTGCCATGCTGCATCAGCACACAACCAAGACCCAACTTCGGCGCATCACTATAAATCACGAACTCACCGCTGTCGTCTGGTAAAGTCAGAACCGGTGCAGTAGTCAACTTTTCCTTCAGGAGCAAGTAACTCTCCTGACATGCATCGGACCACTCAAACTTGACGCCTTTCTTCGTCAGTCTGGTCAGTGGAGTAGCAATCCGAGAAAAATCCTGCACAAAGTGCCGGTAGTAGCCTGCCAAACCCAAGAAACTTCGGATCTCCAGTACGGTGGTAGGTCTACTCCAATTCAACACGGCCTCGATCTTGTCAGGATCTACGCTGACTCCCTCAGCTAATATCACGTGGCCCAGAAACTTCACACTGTCCAATCATAACTCGCACTTGCCGAACTTCGCAAACAACTGGTTATCCCGCAAAGTCCGCAAAACTGCTCGCAAATGCTTCTTGTGCTGGCCCACACTCCTGGAATAAATCAGGATGTCATCGATGAACACAATCACAAACTTGTCCAAAAACCGTCTGAACACCCGGTTCATCAAGTCCATAAAGGCTGCGGGGGCGTTGGTCAACCCAAACGGCATAACCAAAAACTCGTAGTGCCCATACCACGATCTGAAAGCTGTCCTGGCCACATCAGACTCTCGGATCCTCAACTGATGATATCCGGACCTGAGATCAATCTTCGAAAAGACTGAAGCTCCCTTGAGCTGATCAAACAAGTCGTTAATCCGCGGAAACAGATACTTGTTCTTTACAGTGACCTGATTCAACTTTCGATAATCGATGCACAACCGCATGGATCCATCCTTCTTCCGCACAAACAAAACCGGGGCACCCCACGACGATACACTAGGTCGTATGAAACCCTTCTCCAGCAACTCCTGAAGTTGAACCTGTAGCTCTTTCAACTCCGCCGACGCCATACGATACGGTGCCTCAGATATGGGTCTTGTACCCAGTAATAACTCAATAGTGAAATCAATCTCCCGAATTGGAGGTATACCCGGTAACTCCTCCGGAAACACATCTGGAAACTTAGAAACTACCTCGATATCACCGATGTCTAGCACAGTAGCCGAGGAGTCCACAACATGAGCTAAGTAAGCAACACAACCCTTCTTCATCATCCGATCCGCTTTCATCGCGGAAATCATACATGGCAATGAAGTGTTCTTCTCACCGCGAAACAATACCTCCGGAAAGCCTGGCCGTCGAAACACAACCTCTTTGTGACAATCAAACATGGCCCAATATGTCTCCAAGAAGTCCATACCCAGAATCACGTCAAAGTCGACGATATCAAGCAGCAATAAATCCGCGGCTAAACCATGTCCTCCAATAAAAATCTCACAGTCTCTGTACACCCAGCCAATACTCACAATCTCACCGAACGGATACAACACTCTCCATAACCCCGGAAGTGGAGACGCAGGTACAATAGCTAAAGATGATAATCTATACGACATAAATGAATGCGTAGCACCTGGATCTAACAATGTAAGTACTGGATAACCGAAAACATGCAACGTACCGATAACAACCTCTGGTGAAGCTCTGCCCTCATGCAAAGTCATGGCATGAACCCTAGCCTTCCTGGCTGGTCGTCCACGCTGAAGCTGTCCCTGCTGTCCACTCTAGCCCACAAACTGTACTGGTCGAGCCCCAGAAGTGGCACCTCGCTCTCCTCCGGAACTCTGAGCCGCCCGTCCACCATCACCATCAAGCTGGAAACACTCTCGCATAGTGACCCACCTGGCGACAACGAAAACAAGTAATAGGGCCTCGTTGACACGGACCAACATGGTGCCTGCTACAGAGACTACACAGCGGGTACTCCCTCGGTACGGCAAAAGAGCCACCGGTATGCCAAGAATAACTGGAACCGCTAGAACCCCCACTAGACTGTGGTCGCTGCGGTCGATCTCTCCTTCATCTCTGCCTCTGTCTCGGTGCACTAGCTGGTGGTCGATATGGTTCACTGCCCGAGGATGAAGCCGAACCGTAAGTATCAGAACTCTGCCTCTTGGAAGGCCCCTGACTTGGTCCGCCCTCCTCAAACCGTCTAGGCTGGTATCTCATCTGCCTTTCCTTCTCGATATCCTCACCTTGGAGTGTTGCACTAACAAACTCATCGAAGTTGTTCCAAGGCATCGTAGTCAGAGTCCCCTTGATGTTCAAGTTCAAACCCAGCTCAAATCTGCGGCACTTGGCTTCCTCAGTAGCCACCATGTCACGAGTAAACCGAGATAAGCGGGTAAACCTGTCCCGGTATTCAAGCACAGACAAACTGCCCTGCCTCAAATTCGTGAACTCATACTTACGCTACTGGGTAGCCTGATTGAAGTATCTCCGCATGAATAAATCTCGAAACAAAGTCCACGGAGTATCAACCGGAACTCTATCAGTGCTAACCCACCAGAAGTATGCATCTGAAAGGACCCAACCCCGATTTAGCTCCCTAAACCGGAGTCAAACCCCTTCGAAAACACGAACCAACAAAAACTTTTCGAAATTTTGGCAGAGTTTCGTTACTAACGTGGAATTACCATTACCTGCACGCGGAAAATACACTTCATCCTATGCCACAAAAAGCAAACCGTGGGCACCAATCCCATCCGGATTTCTCAATATATCAACAGTAAAGTAAATCAATAAATATATCTATACTTTACTGAAATCCGGTGTAAAATCATATAGCATATACAATAGGACACTCAGAGCGACTTCTAATACATAATCATATACGCATACCACAGTAGGTAGAACAATAAACCTACTGGATGAAACAAAGTAGCTCGAGCACTATGCCTCCGACCACGACGTGCGACACCAGAGCCTGAACTGCAAACTGGGCACGAAAACCGAAAAGCCCAGGTGAAAGACAATAAACACGTTAGAGTGAGTGGACGAAAATAAATGTCTTTCACCAGATAATAAATATGTTATAAAAACATATGCGAGTCCAGGTAAATATAAACAACATAGTACACGAGGTAAAACTCATACTCCTCCAGTGTACTGAGCATGCAAATAAAATCCCACGGGGTCACTCATGGACTCCACCGTGCTAGTACAGTCTGAACCACGGAGTCCTTGACTACCACGTGATTCTAAGCCAGAAATGGCCTCGGTTCCGGGGAATACGCCCTTCACCGGTCTGGTTGGGGAAACGCTCCTCCAGGCGGCCCTCCGTCGGGGATCAGCCGACGAGGCAAGGTGTATCGATACAACAACGTAACTGAGACTGTACTCTGTGTAAACCAAATCATAAACAGTTCGATGCAAATGCATGAAACAGCATATAAATGTATGTATAGTCGTATACGTATATCCGTATAAACATATTCGTATAATCGTAAACACATGCTTATATAATCATAATCTCGTATGAAATCTCATGCTCGTAAAACCATAATCATGCTGCATGCTCAAGTTCATAAACGTATGTAAAAGACTCGCAATCAATCCGTGAAAATAAAATGTCCACTCACAGACTGGCGTAACGCGTATCGCGTAAACCCGTGATCCGGCGGAAAGTCCCTCGCCAAAAGAACGATCACGAACCCCTGAATATTCACAAAATCCATATCTCATAATCATAACTCGACAATTCAATACAAATCACGAGAAACCACCGTTCTCGGAAACACGTGATTCAAAGTCGACGAATCGTCGAAAATCCGTATATGTATACCACAATACCTCGCTTTACGTTCGGACGCTCAACTCGAAAAACGAACCTCCCCACTGCGATCGGGGCGCGATTTCGAGTCAAATGACATGCAACCTGCCGAAAGTCAAAAAGTCAACTCTGACCGTTGACCGCCGCGTTGATCGCCGCCCACGGCGGCGCCGCCACTGACCGGAAGATTTCTCGGCGGAGCTACCCTTGTTCCACTCAAAATCGTGCACTGAGCAACTTCCTTAACTGCATCAAAAGCCAATTCAATCTCTAACTACCTCAATTTCATGAAAACCCGAATTGGTACCAAATCTTCCAATCCAAAATTCTCCAAATTCAAGCAAAATTAGTGCTTCAAATTTACACAGTAGCTTCAAGAGGATGAGAGCAACAAAGCCCATCCAAAATTTCAGCTCGAATCGATCAAAAACATGAAACCCGATTACCTCAATTTTCTCACCGTTTCATGCCGGAAATTCCACTCATTCCGGTGAGCCACGCCGGAAAACAAGGCCGGGGATGAGTTCGTGACATCAAGGGGAAGGGAAAGAGTCCAAAATCAAGGCGTGGGATCGCCGGAATCCTCCTCGCCGTCGTGGAGCCGTGGCTTCCCGTCGGCCTCCTCCTCCTCCCACCGAGTTGACTCAGTCAACTCGGTCAACATCCATTATGGTAAGTGCTGACTTTCCCCTTTTGATAACCTGCTATTTATAGCCTTTCCCAATTTGGAAACTCATGTTAATCCAATTCGACAAACTCAAACGCGCGTAATTTTCTCGTCGTAATTCCGATTCCGATAATTCTCGCGGCCACGAACCCGTCTCAACATACTCTTCAAATATTACCCGAAGTCAAACATATCGATCAAACGGATAAAAAGTCAACCCTTCGAAGCAACACACATTAAATCGACTAAATAATCAACAAACGGCAAAATTTGCAACTAATTCCTCGTAACTCCAAATCATGCTCCGGAAGTTCCCACGAACTCGAAATTAAATTCTGAACAACTTCCGTGAAGAAGCCGAAACCAAATTCTCGTCCGGTAATTTAGTCGTTAAGTAGCCCACCATTTAAATCTGAACTTCAAATATTCATAACTAATTCCTCGGTCGTCCAAATTACGATCCGGAACCCCCCACGAACTCGTAATCACATATAGAACGACTCTCGAGAAGAGACCCAGCTCCAATTCTCGGCCCATAATTTAGTCGTTAACAAACTCTGACGAGCAAATCCGTTATCGGAAATCCACGTCGATACACTAACTCGCGAATTGAGCTGATTCCACTACTGATTCTGTTCTGGGTCGTCACAAATCCACCCCCCTTAGAAAAATTTCGACCTCGAAATTTCCAAGTCTGCCGACTACAAGGTAGGAGCACTGCCTCTGCACACTGCTCAACTGCCCAGTGGCTACATCAATTGAACAACTCTGACAACTGATTCCACAATAGGAGATAGCTCTGTGCTGGAATCTCTGTACCCACAAATCACAAATCTGGACTGGCTCTACATAATAACCAAGTGTTCCCGCCTAAGGAACAGGTAGGGTACACAACATGTAACAACCCTGAAACACAGTTCCGCCACACGGAAGACAACACAACTCACACACCAAAAGCCAACACTATAGGCGATGCTGAACCATACGGCATAACACAAACTCGCCTATGGCCATATACGGATCAATACATCATAACAAATCACAACTCAGTCTACACTCATCAACATAACGCACATACTCATATTAGCATAACTCAAACTTCGAACTCGGGCAATAATCAACCCATTTCCGTTAACCTGACAGTCTGTGGTAGCACATTCCACAAAATCAGCATCAAACATCAACTCATACTCAAACCAAACTCGTTCCAGCATAATGGAGTACAACATCGTTCCTTAAAACGACGTCAAACAATATCAAAATCACAGTGGACAATAACCTGGTACTGCAAGCAACCTCGAACAACCGAAACTGCTGGTCCCGAATCCTCCGGAACTGCAACACCGAGTCCACAACATGCCCTCCAAGGCCTGAGTAATCCTCGAAGATCGCTCGCCAATCTGAGGATAAGAACCGGTACTAGCTCGTAATCTGGTCCCTAATGCTCGCTGCAAAGCTCGCCAACACACAGTCGTAGCTGATCACCTCAATCGGCGAACTGGGACACAGGTACACCATGTAGATGGACAACCTCCACCAAACATAGCCATAACCGCCTGTCACTGAAATCATTTCCGAAAGTACAAGTAAACATACCAAGTTTATCAAACTGTCCACAAAGACCCAACAACCGGTATCACAAACCAAACTGCGTATAAACACACACGAGATCACAACAGTAACCGCCACGTCTAACCGGAAATCTCAAATGGCTAACACATCTCGGCACAAGCTGCTATATCGCTTTTCATGTTGAGTCACGAGTAGTAAACTTGAAGTATCTAACATTTCTCCGCTTCACTAGCGCCAAACACGCGCAAAATCACAAGCCTCAACATCATCATACTCAAATTCAACTCTCGTAGCCCATAACTCGGCTAATACGGAAACTCGAGCCACACATACACGCATGCAATACCGAAGCTCCTAACTCTCGACTGAATGCATCAACAGCAACATCATCCCAAACGGATGGTCAAAGTGCAACCACTAGCCTTCCTCGAACAAACTCTAATGTGCAGCCATAGTCGTCAGTCGACTCCATCCATCGACACTGCCTCAAGCCCAAATCTGGCCGAAAATGCAAGTGGATGAAACTCAATGGTCCGTGTACATCCTACACCACGCTGCACGCCGTAGCTATAAAATCTCGAACTCTCCGATGCTAACAATAGGACAGCTACACCCAAATCAAACAAAGGATACGTAACCACACAAGGTTTTCACTGTCCATAACCATGAGCCACCGCTCTGCTACACAGTATCAAAGCACAACCCAACCAAATCTCGATGCATCGCCATAACCCACGAACTTGTCACGATCGTCAGGTAAGGTCAAAGCCGCAGTAATGGTCACCAACCTGCAGGAGTAAGCAACTCTCCTCGCGTGCATCGAACCACATGAACCTGACGCCTTCTTCGTCAATCCGGAAAGTGAAGTGGCAATCCAGGAAAAATCCTGTACAAAGCCGTCGGTACAAGTCTGCCAAAACCCAAGAGACCCCCAATCTCTGGCACAGTAGTAGGACAAACTCCAAATCAACACGGCTTCCATCTGGTCAGGATCCACGCCAACTCCCTCGGATAGCCTCACATAACTCAAAATCTTCACACTAATCGGCCAAAACTCACACTGGCTGAACTTCACAAACAGCAAATCATCTCGCGAAGTCCGCTACACCGCTTGCAACAGCTCCAGGTACTAGTCCACACTCTCGGAGTACATCAGGACATTGCCAACGAACAAGACCGCAACTCGTCCAGAAACCGTCTGAACACCTGGTCCATCAAGTCTACACGATCTACGAAGCATTGATCAACCATAAAACGTGACCAAAAACTCCAGATACTCGCTCCGAGATCCGAAAGCCACATAGCTACATCTGACTCATCAAACCTCAACTGATAATATCCAGTCCCGAAATCAATCCTCGAAAAGACTGAAGCTCTCGCGAGCTGATCAACCAATCGTCAATCCGAAGCGGAGGATACTCACTCTCCTCTGAAGCGAATCAGGCTTCCGGTAGTCAATGCGCCACCTCATCGAGCCATACAAACAGTCGCACAACTGATGCAAGAGCACACCACGCAAATACGCGGGGTCGCATGAAATCTCCTGAAACCACCTCCAGCAACTCCTGGAGTCGAAACAATAGCTCCATCAGCTCCGCTAGCTCCGAACGACAAGATGTCGGTAAAATAAGTCCGGCGCCTGGTACAAGCTCAATGGTGTAGTCAGTCTCCCGAACTGGAGGAACACCTGATAACTCCTCCAAAACACACCTGGAAACTCGGGAACCACCTCAATGTCACCAATGTCAGGTACAGCAACCATAGTATCCACAACATGTGCTAAGCAAATAACATAACTCGTCTCCATCATCCGCTCGACCATCACCGCGAAACAGCATCTCGGGGAAATCTGGTCGTCGAAACACAACCTTCTCCTCGAGGCACTCGAACACCACCAATGCATCGTCAGTAAGTCCGTACTCACAAACACACCAAAATCACAATGTCCAGCTACAACAAATCCACGGCTAAGTCATAACCTCCAACAAGGATCTCGCAACCTCCGGATGGATACAACACTCTCCAAAGCCTCGGAAGTGAGATGCAGGTATAATCGCCATGGATATTAAGCAACAGTAACCTCGGAGAAAAGTCTGTCCTCAAACAAGGTCATGGCACGAACTCCAACATGCCCAACTAGTCGCCCACGTCAATTACGACTTACTGATTAACTCATCAAAAAAGTACATTGATCAGACTGCAGGAACAACATGAGGATCTCCCTGTAAACTCTAAGTCGTCAAACCGCTACAACAGCTGGCTGAGGCGCTCCCTCGCAACGTGACCCTCCTGGCCACCGAAACAGCAACTAAAAGTGCTCCTCGAACACATATCACCGCAACACCTGCTGCGTGAAAGGGTCACCAATGATCGCCCAAACTCATGCCACAGGAGCAAGTCCGCTACACTGTAATCTCCGCCATCGTCAAACGGATCCTGATCTGAAGACCCTTAACAATATCGAAGAGACCATAACCTGATGAAGTCACTGATCCCGAAGTATCATAACTCAACCTCATCATAACATCTCTGCTGAATCCACTTTCCTCAAACCGTCACATCGAAAACCGTGTACATCTTTCCCTTACACTAGCCTCGCCACTGAGTGCAGCACACTAAGCTCCTCACGGATGTCTCGAGGCATATCAATCAGAATCTCTCTGATACTCAGGTTCAAACTCATCTCGAACCTCGTACACTGCTTCCTCTGAAGCCACATAACTCGTGCAAACCGGAACTAACATGTGAACAATGCATCTCTGCCTCAGGTGGGTAAGCATTCCACAATACGCTTGCTGGGTAGCCTGATCAAACATTACAGTATACACAACACTCTGAATGTAGGCCGTAGAGTCGCAACCGGAACTCACACAATATCAGCCCACAAATTACAAGAAACTGAATCAGGCACACATCCCTGCCATAAATCTCAGCTCTGAGGCAACATATAGACGCTCATACACAAACAACCAGGCAATCCGTGCCACACAGTTCACTGAACTCTGAATATTCATCAGAATCCACTGTTCACTGGCAAATCACGCGTCGTATGATCCTCAACATGATCCACAACCGAAACGACACGGAAAGCACGTCAGGAGGCATCCTAATGAATACAATATCGTTCACAACAAGTGGAACATAATCATGGAACTTCAAATATTTGAAAGCATACAACACCCGGAATTTGATGATTATCCGCCGGCCGGTCGGGTCACCGTTCCAGACATGCTGTATATTCTCAAATACCCTTACTAAACACGACTACAGAAGTCTACAGAACCTACAACCTAATGCTCTGATACCAAGCTGAAAGGACCCAACCCCGATTTAGCTCCCTAAACCGGACTCAAACCCCTTCGAAAACACGAACCAACAAAAACTTTTCGAAATTTTGGCAGAGTTTCGTTACTAACGTGGAATTACCATTACCTGCACGCGGAAAATACACTTCATCCTATGCCACAAAAAGCAAACCGTGGGCACCAATCCCATCCGGATTTCTCAATATATCAACAGTAAAGTAAATCAATAAATATATCTATACTTTACTGAAATCCGGTGTAAAATCATATAGCATATACAATAGGACGCTCAGAGCGACTTCTAATACATAATCATATACGCATACCACAGTAGGTAGAACAATAAACCTACTGGATGAAACAAAGTAGCTCGAGCACTATGCCTCCGACCACGACGTGCGACACCAGAGCCTGAACTGCAAACTGGGCACGAAAACCGAAAAGCCCAGGTGAAAGACAATAAACACGTTAGAGTGAGTGGACGAAAATAAATGTCTTTCACCAGATAATAAATATGTTATAAAAACATATGCGAGTCCAGGTAAATATAAACAACATAGTACACGAGGTAAAACTCATACTCCTCCAGTGTACTGAGCATGCAAATAAAATCCCACGGGGTCACTCATGGACTCCACCGTGCTAGTACAGTCTGAACCACGGAGTCCTTGACTACCACGTGATTCTAAGCCAGAAATGGCCTCGGTTCCGGGGAATACGCCCCTCACCGGTCTGGTTGGGGAAACGCCCCTCCAGGCGGCCCTCCGTCGGGGATCAGCCGACAAGGCAAGGTGTATCGATACAACAACGTAACTGAGACTGTACTCTGTGTAAACCAAATCATAAACAGTTCGATGCAAATGCATGAAACAGCATATAAATGTATGTATAGTCGTATACGTATATCCGTATAAACATATTCGTATAATCGTAAACACATGCTTATATAATCATAATCTCGTATGAAATCTCATGCTCGTAAAACCATAATCATGCTGCATGCTCAAGTTCATAAACGTATGTAAAAGACTCGCAATCAATCCGTGAAAATAAAATGTCCACTCACAGACTGGCGTAACGCGTATCGCGTAAACCCGTGATCCGGCGGAAAGTCCCTCGCCAAAAGAACGATCACGAACCCCTGAATATTCACAAAATCCATATCTCATAATCATAACTCGACAATTCAATACAAATCACGAGAAACCACCGTTCTCGGAAACACGTGATTCAAAGTCGACGAATCGTCGAAAATCCGTATATGTATACCACAATACCTCGCTTTACGTTCGGACGCTCAACTCGAAAAACGAACCTCCCCACTGCGATCGGGGCGCGATTTCGAGTCAAATGACATGCGACCTGCCGAAAGTCAAAAAGTCAACTCTGACCGTTAACCGCCGCGTTGATCGCCGCCCACGGCGGCGCCGCCACTGACCGGAAGATTTCTCGGCGGAGCTACCCTTGTTCCACTCAAAATCGTGCACTGAGCAACTTCCTTAACTGCATCAAAAGCCAATTCAATCTCTAACTACCTCAATTTCATGAAAACCCGAATTGGTACCAAATCTTCCAATCCAAAATTCTCCAAATTCAAGCAAAATTAGTGCTTCAAATTTACACAGTAGCTTCAAGAGGATGAGAGCAACAAAGCCCATCCAAAATTTCAGCTCGAATCGATCAAAAACATGAAACCCGATTACCTCAATTTTCTCATCGTTTCATGCCGGAAATTCCACTCATTCCGGTGAGCCACGCCGGAAAACAAGGCCGGGGATGAGTTCGTGACATCAAGGGGAAGGGAAAGAGTCCAAAATCAAGGCGTGGGATCGCCGGAATCCTCCTCGCCGTCGTGGAGCCGTGGCTTCCCGTCGGCCTCCTCCTCCTCCCACCGAGTTGACTCAGTCAACTCGGTCAACATCCATTATGGTAAGTGCTGACTTTCCCCTTTTGATAACCTGCTATTTATAGCCTTTCCCAATTTGGAAACTCATGTTAATCCAATTCGACAAACTCAAACGCGCGTAATTTTCTCGTCGTAATTCCGATTCCGATAATTCTCGTCGTAATTCCGATTCCGATAATTCTCGCGGCCACGAACTCGTCTCAACATACTCTTCAAATATTACCCGAAGTCAAACATATCGATCAAACGGATAAAAAGTCAACCCTTCGAAGCAACACACATTAAATCGACTAAATAATCAACAAACGGCAAAATTCGCAACTAATTCCTCGTAACTCCAAATCATGCTCCGGAAGTTCCCACGAACTCGAAATTAAATTCTGAACAACTTCCGTGAAGAAGCCGAAACCAAATTCTCGTCCGGTAATTTAGTCGTTAAGTAGCCCACCATTTAAATCTGAACTTCAAATATTCATAACTAATTCCTCGGTCGTCCAAATTACGATCCGGAACCGCCCACGAACTCGTAATCACATATAGAACGACTCTCGAGAAGAGACTCAGCTCCAATTCTCGGCCCATAATTTAGTCGTTAACAAACTCTGACGAGCAAATCCGTTATCGGAAATCCACGTCGATACACTAACTCGCGAATTGAGCTGATTCCACTACTGATTCTGTTCTGGGTCGTCACAGCATCTGACTCAAGTATTCCGACTGCTGCCATTGTCATCTGCTCAGGGGTGAAACGCAGACGCTCACAAACTCGTTCAACCTGAACCAACCATACCTCGCAAATCTCTGGATCAGCTGAACCCGAAAAGACAGTCGCACCAGCAGTACGAGCTTTGACCACAAGGTCAAAACGCTCATCCAAACGCAACACTCATATCAGTAAGTCGTGCGTCTGGCAATCCTCATTGAGATCCACTTCCCGATCAACACAGGTACCACGTCGAGGAGGCATCCTACTGATATAAGACAAGCATTAGGTACAAGCAGAAGGAACGTAATCATGAGACCTAAGATATTTGAGAACACACAACACCCGAAGTACTGATGAGTACCGCTGGCCAGTCGGGTCATCACTCCAGTCATGCTGTACAAACTTAAATACCCTAAGCGTCACAACTACAAGAGTCTACAGAATCTGAGAACCTAATGCTCTGATGCCAAGCTGAAAGGACCCAACCCCGATTTAGTTTCATAAACCGGAATCAAACCCCTTCTGAAAACACGAACCAACAAAAACCATAAAAATTTTGGCAGAGTAACGCTACGTACTAACGCGGAATTGCCATTAAGCATGACTGGAGTGATGACATCCCATGGGCAGAAAAATCACTGATGGTGCCAATAAGCATGGCATGCATCTGGAACATCTCGCTTTTGTATGTTGATAAATTTGGCCATTAGTTTTGGCACGAGTATCGGAAGTTTTTAGGTATGCACATTATTGAATTTGAATTTTGTCACTCCTGGTGTCAGATTTATTTATAGTGGTTATTGTGACTTCAATTTAATGAGTGTGTCATGTTGAGAAGATGTTGGCTTAGTAACAAGCTTGAGGATCATTCTGTTCGTTGCGGTTGTTCTTATGAACTTGAAATCGTTGGTTGGATCAATAATTTGAAAATTCTTCCGATGTACGTTTATGTATAAATTTTGAGGAGCAAAATTTTTGTAAGGGGGGTAGACTGTTACAACTCGGAACAATATTACACAATAATCGGAACTTATGCAGTTAGTCGCTAACTAATAACGTTAATCGTCTATGGTAATTAATTTTTACCGTTAGTAACTTTAACTGACATTTCGTCGAGATTTTATCGATTATGTTATTTTGAGAAATTTCTTTGGATAAAGTTGTAGAGTTTGTCAATACGAGTTCGTGGCCATGTCAAGTGTTAAAAATGGAGTTACGACAAGAAAAGTTAAGGTCAATCGGATTTCGAGGTAGAAATACTCACTTTCTGATTTTGGAAAGGAATAAACTTTCTTTTTTGGTCAAGACGGGGTCAAAAATTAGTCAACCCCATTTTCCTTCTCTCTCCCCGACCCGTTTCTCCCCGTGGAACTGTTGCCGACGAACCATTATCGGCCGGCCACAAAATTGGTCGGACTTGGTGTCATAATCTTCACCTCAACCTCCTCTTTCATTTCTCCAACATATTAACCTCCAATTCTTCGTCGATAGAGCCAAAATTCATGGCAAAAATCAAGGGTTTTGAAAGGACCCAATCTCGATTTAGTTTCCTGAACCGGAATCAAACCCCTTCTGAAACACGAACCAACAAAAACCATAAAAATTTCGGCAGAGTAACGCTACTAATGCGGAATTGCCATTAACCTGCACCCGGAAAATACACTTCATCCTATGCCACAAAAGCCAAACCGTGGGCACCAATCCCATCCGGATTTCTCAATATCATATCAATAATAATAAACAGTAAACAGAACTGTACTATATAGAAAATCTGGGGAAAATCATATAAAACATGTATCAGTATCGTATCGGAGCGACCTCTAGTGTATATATACAAAATATACGACAGTAGGCGAAACAAGAAACCTACTGGAAAAGACAGGTAGTTTGAACAACTAGCCTCCGACCGCGACGTGAGACACCAGAATCTGAACTGCAAACTGGGCACGGAAACCGAAAAGCCCAGGGGAAAGGCAATAAAACGTTAGTGTGAATGGACGAAAATAAATATATGTCTTTCACCAATTTCATATACAATAAACAAGTATAGCGAGTTCGGAAAATATATATGGAGGTGTCAGGCGAATCTCTCAACCCCGACGGTGATAGGCCAGGGGAATCTCTCAACCCCGGCGGCATAACAGGGGAATCTCTCAACCCTGCCCAGAGGAATCTCTCAACTCTGGTCCAGAGGAATCTCTCAATTCTGGTCCAGAGGAATCTCTCAACTCTGGTCAGACTACCGGTGATTAGCCGAGTAGCCGAAGCATCGATGTAAGTATCCCATCACCTTAAAAATATAAAATAATACCTCCGAAAATAATAAATAAGCTCAAAATCGGATATAAATAAATACGGAAAATCACGAACTTGCAACGACTGTGAAAATATAAAAGTGTCCACTCACAGGTGAGCAAAGCGCGCACTCGCGCTAATCACGTGGTCCGGCGGAAGATCCCTCGCCCGAAACACGATCACGATCCCCTGAATAATCATAAAATATATCTTATCAAAATAACAATTCACAACACTGTACCACACTTTGGAAACCAACCGTTCCCGGAAACGTATAACTGATACAAAAATAATCAACGAAATTTCCGAAATCTCCACTCAAAACCCTCGACTGAAAATCCGGTACCCAAATCAACTCGAAAACCTCTAGGTGACGATCGGGGGGCGAATACGAGCGAAACGACATATAACTCGACATATTTCCAAAAAAGTCAACGGTCGTCGGAGCTCTGCCGTTGACCGCCGCCGCCGGCAGCGGCGTGCCGTCAACCGGAGAGATTTTCCGGCGGCCAAGCTCCCACAAGGTTCTCCTCCTCAAGCCCAACAACTTTTCTAACTGTGGCATTTACCAATTCCGGCGAGGTTGGCCGGAAAACAGCTCAAAAATTTCTAGAGCACAACCGGCCGGAAAACTTCCCGGCTCGATTCTGGCGCCGTCGCGCCACCTCGACCCTCCAAACCAAAGGGGAAATGATCTCCAACTAAAACCCAACAAAACCCACCAAGATTCCATGCCAGAAAATCACCGGAGCTCCGCCCCCAACTAAGCCGATTTCGGCGAAAAAATCCCAAACTTCAACCCCTCCGTTCTCATTCAAATCGACACTAAATCAAGCAATTCCAAGTTCTAAATAGTTGCAAATTGAAAGAGGACTCGATCCATACTAAGGTCCAAGCCGGAGGTGGCCGGAATCGTGAAATCCGACGGCAAACAGGTCGATGCCCGCAGTGGTTCTCCGATCAGCTCAAAGTCAACGATCAACACCAAAATTCAACGCTGGTCAAACTTCCAACAGTGTTTTCGACAATTTTTCGACTATTTCTGATATTTATACTCGCATCTTGGGACAATCGACGGTCCAAAACGGATAACCATTACGATTCGGATAAACTCGACACGAACGGATAAACTCGACAAAATTTTGAAACTTCAAATATTCATATTATATTCCTCGATCATCGAAATAATCATCCGAAACCGTCCACGAACTCGAAATCACGTGTACAACAACTCTCGAGAAGAGACTCAGTTTAAATTCTTGGCCGATAATTAATTCGTGATTAAAACCGGCACATCAATCAATTTACGTAAAAAAACTGCGATTACGCGCTAACTCGTGAATTAAGCTGATTACTCTACTGATTCTGTTCCGGCTCGTCACAGGTTTCGGTCTGGTTTTCATCATCTACGGTGGCGCTACGGTTAGAGGTTGGTGGTGCTAGGTTATGGGGTTAAAAGCCCGTAGTGCCACAAGTCAAACCCGACTGGTTTCTGGTCACACCGTGGCCTGAAGCTGGCGTTCGGTCGACTTGGAATCCGGCGAGGGTTTCAAGCTTTCAAGGTGAATTTTGATACTCTCTGGGGTCAGAATTTGATGTAGGTTGTTTGATGAATGTTGTTGGACTTGGTTTGATCTTTCAAATGGTGTAGGAATTGCACGGATCAGAGGTTGCCAGACACTGGCGACGCGTGCCACCAGTAGTAGAGGTGCGTGGGCCCCATGCGCCGCCGTGCGAGGCGGAGCTTCGACAAGTTTTGAATTTTCGATAAAGTTTTATGTCGTTTCGCTCATAATCTCACCATTACGTTCGAAAAACTTTATCGGAAAGTTTTATGTCATTCTCACGATAAAGTTTTATGTCGTTTCGCTGATAAATTTTGAAGTGTATTTAATCGGACAAAAATTAATTAATTTTACGATAATATTAACAGACTATCCTACTAACGATTCAAGTGCGAGTCGCTCAATGTTTGAGATTTATGTTGCGACTTTAAAATTGATTTAAAGTGAAGGAACACAAGGAATTGAATTCAGAATTTGGTTAAGTTTGTAGTTAGTCAGAAAATACGTTATTCGAGAATGCAAGATTCTTTACATTATTGCTCGTCGGATACGATCTTAGCTATTCATTATGAACCCCGATGAATAGATATTAATTATAATTATGATTTAAGGATTACGAGTTAGCTGGCGTGTTAGATGATTAATTGTGCCAATTGGCAGGTTTCAGTTTTATAATTATCACGACATTGTATGATGAGTGGACACATTTATTTTTACAGTTGATAGCGTGTTCATGATTTTTATGCATTACGTTTTATGATATGTTTTTCCGAGCATTTATTTGGAGGTTTATTTGTGATGGCTTATTTAGTTGTATCGATGCTCTAGCTATTCGAATGATCGGTGAATAGCCGGTCAGACCGAGTCAGGATCCTTACCTGACCCTGATTTGTCTCAGGTCAGACAACACTCTAGACGGTCCAATCACCTGTATCTTCTTTTTATAGTCGTATTGGATCTAGAGCCCTGAACGACCACCTCCATTGAATTTCAGTTTATTTATTTTGAACTCACATTATTTCATAGAAATTAGCGAAAAAGCACAGATAGAATATTTAATTATTTTACACTGATTGTGAGTTTTTGTCCACTCACGCTAACGTTTTTATGTTTTTATCTGCCTTTCCCTGGGCCTTTCGGTTTTCTGTGCCCAGATTGCAATGCTTCTCCTGAGCTAGATTTTGGATCTCCAGAGGCTTTGAGTCCACCGGGTTATTATAAATTTCTGTAGGTTTCGGCCACTAGCGGTGTATTTTCATAAGTTTTATTCTGCTCCTAGAAGTCGCTCTGAACACTAGTGTTGTAAATAATTTTCAATATTTAGTGGCCTTATCTGTTGACCTTAATTGGTTCATATTAGTATAAATTTTTCTTAATTGACCTTATCTGTTGAAAGGACCTAACCCAAGATTAACTAATAATATAGAATTATGCCCTAACGACATGACCTTTTACTAATTTCTGTAAAAAATTTGACATAATTTCCTCTACGAAGTGGACTACCAGAAATCAGCAAGAAAATTCAAACTTCAGATTTCCGACAAACAATACAGTGGACAACCGATGTCCATCCGGATTTCTCAATAAAGTGCGGAAAGTAAATTAATTAAATTGCTGGAATACGGAACTAAAAACTCATAATCCAACAATACTAATAATTCACTACCAATATTGAAAAATATTTACAACACTAGTGTTCAGAGCGACTTCTAGGAGCAGAATAAAACTTATGAAAATACACCGCTAGTGGCCGAAACCTACAGAAATTTATAATAACCCGGTGGACTCAAAGCCTCTAGAGATCCAAAAATTCAGCTCAGGAGAAGCACTGCAATCTAGGCACAGAAAACTGAAAGGCCCAGGGAAAGGCAGATAAAAACATAAAAACAATGATTTATTTAATAACTAGAGACCAGATTTATACTAATGATTTTATTGATAGAAACTACCTCTTTTGTCAACATAATTTAGAAAACAATGATAATTTATTTATGAATTCATTGTTTCTTTACTAAAGAAATTTGGCACTTCATTTTGCCTACTGACTTTGATGCTTGGACTGGTTCCTTTTCATATTGGCTCCATCATTTGGCTACCAGTAAGGATTTGTTGTGATTTCTGGTCAGAAACAACAAATAGGCATAGAAAACCAAGAGAAACACACACAGAGATAAGAACACAAGCAAGAACACAAAATTTAACGTGGTTCAGCAAACTTTGCATACGTCTATGGGCAGAAAAGTCTCCACTGTATTTATAATGGGTATACAGAATGATGAACAAACAAAGACTTTCTCTACTCTTCTTATCTCTCTCTCCCACCTTCTAATCCTACAACTCACTCTCTAACATGAGAATAGAATATACTTGCTCTCTGACTCTATGATACATAAACTAGAGCAGAACTCTTCTTATATAGATATAAGGGACTCTAAAACCACATAGGATCGGAACAAGTTTTCCTACTAATGCTAGCTTTCTCCTATTTGTAATCAGCTTGGATTACAAACCCTACATCAATAAGGATCAAAGACATCTTTATTGGAACCTATATTCATGTAAGATAATAATCTGTATTGACTTAGGTATTCTCATAGGCTGGACCCCCACAATCTCCCCCTCCAGACCATGAGGGGGGGGGGGGGGAATACCGGCGAACTCCATTAGTGGGAGTCAACCCGAGCTAACTTTATGCAGAACCTAGTATTGTTTAGAGCTTGAAGCTCCCCATGATTAGGCTCCCCCAATTGAATACGTCATCACCATGTTCTTCTTAATGAAACACCTATTGACCATCTTCTCTCTGGTCAGAAAACCTATCATTAGAAAAGGAACATTGAGACTTCTTTTCCAGAATGCCTTTCTTCCTTATATGTCCTCATATATGTAAAGAAGTATCACCCATTACATTTAAGTCATCTCTGCATACCTTGCTATGTGTCTTGTACACGGAATAAGAAATCTTTCCTCTAGCAATAACCAAGGACCTATCGGTAAGCTTCCACTTCCCATCACCAATATACTAGTGGAAACCCTATCTATCAAGAGCGCTTGCAGACAATATGTTAACATGTAAATTAGAAACGTGTCTAACATCCTTCTTTGTCATATGGTAACCAAGATTAGTCTTATTCCAAATATTGCCCATTCTCGAAATCTTGGAGTAGCTCTTATTACCCATCTTTAACATCCCAAAGTCGTCAACTTTGTATGTAGAAAACAGCTCCAAATTGGAAGTAATATGATAACTTGCCTGGTATCTACAACAATCGTACCCCTTGTCACTAATATATAAACATTCTTAAATAGTGAGAAGCTCCGCATCATATGAGACTACAACAGTACTTCCTATATCTCCATTGTTTTGGTCGATGCCTTTCTTTTTGCCCAAGTTCCACTTTCGACACACTTTCTTCATGTGGCTTTTTTCACCACAATAGTGGCAAGTCCCACTAAATCTTTGACATGAATTCTTGTCTTTACCAGCACCAACATAGAGTTGTCCCTATCTGTTGTCTACACGCGAAGCTTTCTTTCTTATTTCCTCGTTAAACATATTATCCTTAACAGTATCCATAGACAATACCCTATCAGACACAAAATTACTTATGGTCCTCACGAAAGTTTCCCAAGTGTCCGGCAAGGTTCCTAGCAACAGCAGTGCTAGGAGCTCATTGTCTACCTTCATACCCATTTTCACCAACTGATTTGTCACATTCTAGAAATTATTTAAGTGTACAATAACTCCTTTATCTTCATCAAACTTCATGTAACAAGCTCTTTAATAAGGAATGCCTTCTTCGCAGCGGTCTTCTTCTCTAAGAGGGACTCCAATTTCTTCTAGAGTTCTTCAACATCAGTTTCATTCAACACATGATGAAAGATGGAATCATCTACCCATTGCCTTATCATGCCAATTGCCTTCCTATTCAACTTTTGCCAATTGTTATCATTCATATTATCTGGCTTACTAGTGATGCCTTCAATCGCTTCATGCAAATCACTACACTAAAGGATGTCCTCCATTTTTGGATTCCACATCACCCAATTCGAGGGGGTAAGTCTAATCATTGTACTATTTACCTGATCATCCTAACCACGAACCACTATCCCAATCTTAGGTCCTACTCGAGGCTAAGCTCTGATAAAACTTGTGATTTCTACTCAAAAACAGCAAATAGGAACAACAAACCAAGAGAAACACACAGAGAGATAAGAACACAAGAACACAAAATTTAATGTGGTTCAGCAAACTTTGTCTACGTCCACGGGCAGAAAAGTATCCACTATATTTATAATGGGTATACAAAAAGAATAACAAACAAAGACTTTCTCTATTCTTCTTATCTCTCTCTATCCTCTCTTCTAATCCTACAACTCACTCTCTAACTTGAGAATGGAATATACTTGCTCTCTGTCTCTGTGATACATAAACTAGATCAGAACTCTCCTTATATAGATATAAGGGACTCCAACACCATATAGGAACAAGTTTTCTTACTAATGCTAGCCTTCTCCTATTTGTAATTAGCTTGGATTACAAATCCTACATCAATAAGGATTAGAGACATCTTTATTGGAACCTATATTCATCAAAGACAATAATCTGTATTGACTTAGGTATCGTCATGGGCTGGAAAACACCACAGGATTCTCATAATAGCCTATCAACTTTGGAATGCTAGAAACCAACTTTGCTTTAAATAGATTGTACAAAGACCATCTCACATTATCTATGTTGCTTCTAATATGACTAGAAATTATGACTTGTATTGCACAAAGACCATCCACTACCACAACTTTAACTATTGCCGGCGATTTTTAAATCGCCGGCAATCTTTTTTATCATTACCGGCGATTTTTTCCCCAAAAATCGCCGATAATGTTTTTTTTTTTTTAACATTGTCGGCGATTTTTCGGCAAATCGCCGGCAATGTCCCGCCTATAATTAAAAAAAAAAAAGACATTGCCGACGACTTACATTTAAGTCGCCGGCAATGTCTTTTTTTTTTTTTTTACATTACCGGCGACTTAAATGTAAGTCGCCGGCAATGTCTTTTTTTTTTTAATTACCGGCAGAACATTGCCGGCGACTTACATTTAAGTCGCCGGTAATGTTAAAAAAAAAAAGACATTGCCGGCGATTTTTGAGGGAAAAATCGCCGGTAATGTTAAAAAACATTGCCAGCGATTTTTATCGCCGGCAATGGGTTAAAATGTGGTAGTGATCTCAGATTATCTATGCTGCTTCCAATATAACTAGAAATTATGACTTTTATAATTCTAGCATGACAGCTAGACCAAGAGCTAACTCTAAATCAGTGTTAAAAAAACGGTAATCGGACACGAATCGTTATGGTACTGATTATTGTGTAGCCGATTACTCGGTGATTAATCGGGATTAAATAATATCTATTAAATAATATTATAATTAGTAATATATTAAAAAAATATCTAAAATATCATTAGCATTTCAAAGATACCTTATTTCACAAATAAAGTAAAATTTTAACTTTTTTTACGTAAAATATCACTCCAACGGGTACCCTAAAGCAAAGTTAAATGTAACTTTGAGTTAAATTTTGAAATTATATTTAACAAAAGTGGAGAGAGAAAATGACTTGAAGACATATTCTCCAGCTTTCAGTTTTTATTGTTTTAACGTTCAATTTAGTCTAGTTTAACTTTTAAGTAATTTTTTTACTACTTCACAAGTTATATATCGTCTAGCTATATTTAACTTTTACACAATTTTAACTTTAAAATTTAAAACTCCATCATTGGAGAAGGTAAAATGATTAAGTTAAAAAAAATGTTAGGAAAGTGATCAAAATTGAACACATAGTTCAATATTAAAATAATAAACATAAGAGAATGCGTTTCAAATAAGAAAATCATTCCATGCCAAATCTTCTTTGAAAAAAAAATTGGGTTTTGGGTTGTTTTTTTTAAATTTTGATTTCTCATTAAAAAAAATATCTGGCTGTGTAGGTAGTGTAACCCACCGATTAATCGGTGAATCGGCCGATTAATCGGTCTCTATACAGTTCACTGTGTAGGGGGCCATTCAGGCCTTAATCTACGTAGTTTCTTATCGATTACCGATTACACACCGATTAATCGGCCGTGTAGACTATCTTTTCGAACACTGCTCTAAACAAAAGATAACTTGGTTTCCTCCACCTCTTAATGTCATTAAATTGAATTTTGATGGTTCAGTTACTTCTTAGAATACTGCAGCTACAGGTTTTATGTTGAGAAATGATAGCGGCAGCCCCATCTTGGCATCTACCAAGAACCTCGGCATTTCACATGTCTTGCTTGCAGAAGCGCATGCCTTAAGGGTTGGTCTACTTGCTGGTACTTTGCATGGTCACCTTAACATCCAGGTTAAGAGGGACTCAAAAATCCTTGTAGATAGTGTCAACAAAAAAATGCAAACAACCTAAAGGATCAAGACTTTGGTTGAAGATATACGCAAGATAATGCAACAGTTTGAGAGCATTACAATCACACATGTTTGGCGAGAAGCAAACTTTTTAGCAGACTCTCTTGTGAGCATTGGTCACATCATTTCATCAGCTCAAGCATGACATCACAGATTACCACCTTAAAGTTTTGTTGCTTTCCTTTTTTATAACATGGGCATTGGTTGTATTGCAGGTTTAAGTTTATAGTTCAGCTTTTCTTTATTCTATTGAAAAAAACACATGAATGTCTGGCTTTCTAAGTCGGGATTCTCAAAATTAGCCCCAAAAAAACTGAAGATCGCTCGACTAAGCCGTACCTAATGGTTGAGCTCGGCTTGGTAACTAGATTTAGTTTCTGTAACTTTTGGTAGAACCGAACCAACCAAGTATATCATGGTTGGTTAATAGGAAAAAATCGAAGAACAGTACTTAAACTTTTGTTCATTCTAAATAAGTGTATCACAATCGTACTCCAACTTTTAAATTGACCCTAAATCTAGTACGCAGATGGATGAATATTAGTAATGCTAGGTATAGTTTTTGGGCCAGGAACAAAAGTCAGGGTCAAGTTTTGATATTTTGTAAAGATAAGGCATGAATATTTAGAATGGGCAAAATTTCAAGTACTGTTTAATGAAATTTCCCCAGTTAATAATACAGGACGTGCTATAAGCCTTTATTAGATCAAAAGTACCTTCAATTGGACAACCTACCATGCCCTAAAACCATCTAATCTAAAGGGGTCTTCTCTGAAATTCATTCCTCTCATCTTCCTCGCGTATGTCGCCTCTCTCATCCCTTTCCTCTCTTCTTTGCTTTTCCTCATCATCAATCATACAAATTAGAAACTTCACACTTCACAATATCTCGAAATCAATTCCTCTCTCAATAAGACTGCATATAGAAACCTTAAAGGCTCCAAAATCAACCTTAAACCCAAAGTTCCTCTAGCCTCAAACCCAGAAATCGAACCCATAAATCTTCAAAAATTAAATCCTAAACTGCTTTTGTCTATATGAAGGTAACTATTGTGTTTGGTAATAAACCTCGAAGTACTTTTGATGTTTTGCTTTAATGTTACATTAAAGAGTTTTTTTTATCTTTGATTAGTTGCTTTAGTTGATACATTTTAAACTAGCTTCTACACTTTGTGTATCGAGTTGGTTGTGTAATCTTTGCTTAAGTAAATATAAAATTATTTTTGCATGATGTTTCTTGTAAACTCGTGTTTAAAGTCCACATCTTTGTGATATTACTCCTATGGATGATGTAACATCACGTGTAGGGTTACTCCTTTTAAATGCCTGAATGGGAGACGTTAACTTCAGGGGAAGTGAAAATTAGATACGATGTATCATATATGGATTGTGAAAGATTCTTATTGTACTCTTTTTCCTGCCAAGTTTGTTTTCTCCCACAATGTTCTTGTTGCTTGGAAAGGTGTTAATGAGGCGACATGAAGTCAAAAGTTACTATCATAATCCGGCAAGTTGCACTCAGTTTTTACTTCATTCGAGAACGTTTTTCCGGCAAGGGTTTTCATTACTCAACAAAGTTTTTAATAGGGAGCGATACTGACGCCGAGATTTATTATGAAGTCTACCGAAGGACGCATACGCTTTCGTTAGGATCACAAAAGGGAGTGTTGATTTAGATGTAGATATTTTAGATGTAATATTTTGTGGTGTGATAATCATTTCTTTGATAGATTTAGATGTAGAATATCTAATGTAATAAGGATACTAATTACTTGCTGATCAAGTAAACCAGATATAGACTTGACTTAAGTCCCTATATACAAGAATTCTTTCTCCCAATATTCCAACAGTTTAATATTTGATCATTGATTATTAATTTATAATTAGCTGCTTTTTTACTATTGTAAATTAATTAGAAAATAATTTGAAATATTGACATAGCTAAATTAATCTAGACCATTTAGTGTCTTTAAATCTAGTGCATGGTTGAAATTCAGTGTAAAATTTTTGGTACAAACTTTGATGCATTGAACCCGGCCATCCTAGAAGGGAAAATATGGCGTTTCACACAAAGCTATTTAAAAAAAATTCACTACTTTTACAACACAAAATTGACACAAGATTAGAGAAATCAAGAGAACAGGTAATAAAATTGTTGGAATATCTATGAAAATAGGTGAAAGTAAAGCTGATCTGTATTGATATTCTGATGTGTGTTGTGCTTGATACAAGTCACTAAGAACCTTTATATAGTATTACATGCTAATCCCCATATGATATGGGAATCCTAGTACATAATGACTAAATATACTAAAGATTACATGAGAATATTGACTGGCAAATAAGGAAAGATAATCACACAATAATAAGACATATTTCAACACTCCCTCTTGTGATGTCTTCACGATTTGTGGTCTTCCTTTATGGGTCTTCATCACCTTCGGTGGTGGCGTTCTAGGTTGCTTCTCATAAAAAATTTTGTCGAGCCAAAAATCATTGCAGGAGAAAAACATATCTTAGACAAAGCAAAAACTGATAGCATCCTGCCTTTATATTAATGCAATGAGACTTTGACATGAATAATTTTCATTGCCTCATTAATAAATCTTTTCAAAGTAATAAAACCCTTTGGAAAAAAAGAAACTTGGTAGGAAAATGAGTACAACTCATCACATCCTATCATATGACATGACGTACGTTATGAACTTCAACTCCCCATGAAGTCAACGTCTCCCCTTAAACTCATCAAGAGGGATTCCCTTGAACTAAGAGCGACTCGATTAACTCAGGAAGAAGTAAGTGTACATAAGTACACATTTTCCTATGATTAATGGGAGACGTTGACTTCAGGGGGAGTTGAAGTCCATAACGTTGTGTCATATGATAGGATGTGATGAGTTGTACTCATTTTCCTACCAAGTTTCTTTTTTCCAAAGGATTTTATTACTTTGAAAAGATTTTTTAATGAGGCAACGAAAATTATTCATGTCAAAGTCTCATTGCATTGATATAAGTGTGAGTGACAATACCCCAAAATGCTCACATAGTAAGAAACTTTAGCTCCAACAATACCAAATCAGGGCGAGCATTTCCATTTCACTATTAGTAACATAGTGGATAAAATCTGAGTAAGAGAAATAGAATCTCCTTATCTCTAGCAAAGTCCATTTCACATCCTAAAATGATGAAAATGGAGTCTTGAAACATTAATCAAAGATACTACAACTAAAGAAACTAGGGAATATCCAACACACACACCATATGAACCCATGTCCACGCACATTGAGTGTTCTAGAAGCATACTTATCCCTTCTCAGGTATCCATACTTGGGATGTACATATGCAATGGATACACCACTTGCATGGCCTCCAAATATGAACCCGGAATTCAGGCATCACTGTGGTTAACACTTAGGAACGTTGGCCTTAGGCAAACCGTTTGTTTTCACCATTGCGGGTGCCATCATTGGCTGCGTTTCCACCTTCTATGGTAGCCAAATTGTATCTTATGTGGTGACTTATATCTGGAGCCGATTGTTGGTCAAGGCTCCAAATGTTAAAGGTAATTCTAATGTTTCTAGATTATCATTGATTGTTAGATATCCGTAGTCACATTTTGACATGTCAATCTGATATTGTTTCGATCATGAGGTTCGAACTCATGTCAAGAAGAAAAGTCATCTTGTGTAAGTAGTCACAGAAACACAATCCATGAATGTTTCATCCGAATCAAACTTAAGTTGGTGCACAATTTCAAACTCCGCTGATAACAAGACAATCCAAGTCAGTGACCAAGTACTGCATTGTACCAAAGCCAGACTTCCTTTCTACTGCATCTATAGACGTTTCGAAGAGGAACTTTACTAGACACGAAGCAAGTTCAAGATAGACTAATGATCACAATAGACACTACAAAGTGGCATTGAATGTCGTTGCAAAAAACCGAAGCAAAATCAATTTTTTGTTGTAGTGAATTCCTATCGTTTTCATTGAGAACTCTGTTTCTATCTCCCCATAAACGTTAGAAGATTGGCTGATTACAATGTGAGTATATCAAATGATTCGGTGTCATTGTGCAACACATAGTGCAGAAAGTTTTCGTCCTACTCAAGGTCAAGATTTATCATTCTAGCCTCTCTAGGAATACCGAATCTATTTCAACTACCAATGATAGGTTGGAGATTTTTGTTCCTATCATCAATGTCTTGGAATGCCTTATCTTCAACCCCTTTCAATGCAAGGCAAATTGAAGAGACGATGATTGATTAAGACATCAAGAGCATTGTACGCGATTATCGTGTTAGTTCATCTCGATTAAGAATCCCGATATAAACCCTTTTGCCCATATTATTACGGATTTTGAAATCCAATGATTAGCTTGGTACTTACTAATCGGAATAGCTTATGAAACCACAGGTTTAGCTTGTTGGTTTGTGGATGGCTACTCAACACACGTCCAATGTTATCACCTTGAATTCAGACCTATTAAATGTTTCGCATTCAATAGTCTGCATGTGTGATTCTCCACTCTGGTTCTTTATTCTTATATGGAATGTCGAACTTGTGACCCCTAACAAATTTCATGATTAACAGTTTTGATGTAAACAAGTGCACTAAAATAAAACTCCAAGATTAAAAGTCATTGTACATGTACAAAAGTACAAAATATGAATTTTTCTAAAAAATAATGGTCGGACACACATAAATTAGTGGACCAATTGCGTGATGCCACATCAGCATTAGAGGCTGACGTGTCGCCATGTCATCAGAATCCCAAATTCTAAAAGAATCGGAGTGAGTCCGTTTCACAACTGGGCCCGACCCGTTGGGTAGGTCGAGTCGGATTTGACCCGTAACCCACGGATTATCATATCCGGGTGAAAGGCAGAGGAGATAATGAGGAGTACGGCGATCGAGGAGATACGTTGAGATTCCTCGTCAGTGAGGCCGACTCGGATTCCGACGATTAAATCCGTTTCGGATTTCAATAGATTTTTCAATTGGCGATCGACGAAGATCGTGTCTGAGATGGTGCAGAGCACCGCTCGGTCTGTGGCGTCAATCGAAGGTCGTTATGGCCGTGAACGGAGAAGGAGGCGACGGAGGGTATCGAACTCGATCGGAATCGCTTTCGATCTTCTCCGATTGATTTCGATCGGTTTCTCCCTCTGATGTCGTCGAATAACGACACGGTGGAAGGACACGATGGAGGCAGAAAGTTCAAGAGTCGAAGACCCCGATTTTGGCCAGCTCCGATCGAGTTCCATTGCTCGAAACGGCGGCGGTTCTCCTCAGATCGGTTCAGTCAATTTTCTGGGTTTTCCAAAAATTATCGATTTGAACTCAAGTTTTCTGGTTTTCACCAGAATACCCTCAGTTCTTCAATAAAATTACCAGAATTCCCTTGGACAATTCTGATTCCAAAATCGTTTCTGATTCTTCTCGAAAAACGAGCAGTTTATCTATTATTTTTAGAATTTCCAAAATTTTAAATTCTCGTGATTATGATTAAGAATCACGATTAAGTGTTTAGTTAATTTTTCTTAGACTCCTCATAATTTAGAGAGGTCAAACAGTTGTGTTTTGAGTACATATTCCATATAATTTCAAGATAGATTTTACTCGGTTTGATTCATCAATAAGTTTTTCAAATCTCTTCAGGTTTGAAAAACCACTTGTAACTGTTATTTTCAACCTTTAATTTTTTTAGTTAAAATTTATAATTAAAAAATAACAAAACATCACTAAAAAAACTAAAACATAAGATACATACACTAAAAGATAAGACGAAATTCGACTGCCTTTCTCATATTTGATATCCTCTCCTACTAAAAAACTCGCGATACCTACCCCATCTGTAATTCCATCAATTACTCCTTTATCAAAAAAATGGCAACTTAACTTATCATACAAGAGTATAGACATAAAATTCATATGAATCATATTAATCCGATAAAGCTAACACATTCATTAATTCACACAAAACAAACTTCTTTGTTGAATGGAATAACGATTACATAAATTTTGTAAAGTCTTGGCCAACGACCAAACAAACTTAATACAAAAATATAAGCGTCGCAGCGCTCTGATTCCTAGAAAAAAAAAACAAGAGCATTTAAATAACTAGTCCTCATAGTGTCCATCGACATAAGTTAGTGGTCTAGCATTTTCTCCTTCTTCCTTTTCCATGAAGTGTGTCTCGACCAAGCTCTTGTAGTTAGCATATGCATCGACAATGCTCCTTGATGCTCTACATTGTGGTTGCCAATGGCTATTCATGTTGCACCGGAAACAAACATCCGTTTCGATGGTGGGTACTTAGGTTGTCGGCTTACCATGGGTCGGCGGTGGACGAAGGGGTGAGAATTTTCCCTATACACTAAGTGTTGATGGCTCTTCTATGGATGAGGAGACCCTAAAGGAGTTTGCTTTGTAGTTTTCTTGGTGGAGGAACAAAGGAAGGTGTTTGTGGCTTGTGGTGGAGGCAGCTTACTTGAAGAACTTAGAATTTTGGAGAGGGAGAGTGTTTTGGCAGAGCTTTGACTATTAGAATGAGAGATCATATGAATGTGAGCCCCAAGTATTCTATTTATAGGCAAAGAAGAGAGTTATTCCTTTCTCTTACATGTTTTTTTTTCTTGCTCACCAAGTTGCTTATCTTGCCCACCAAGCTGTTTGTGTTGCCTACCAAGTTGCTTGAATTTTCTGATTTCTTTCATCTTGTTGGACAAGGAAAGTACTACAATGACCCACCCCATGTATCTTGGCCGAAATTATCCATGAAGCCTAGCCCAAATGCATTTTGGGTGTTCTCATGAGCAGACTGACCCTCCTTCACTAAAACGAACATTTCGGGAGGTATAGACCTCCAAAAATTATGATATTGAGCTCATTGGAAAGATGACTCAAAGATATTTCCTACGAGATGTCATATGCATTTTTCTGATCCTAAAGTTGTTCCTAGTTATCCGACGAAGTTGACAAAATTATTTCCTAATTTCCTTTTCCTCCATGATTTGGGAATATTCTTGCCAGATTTTGTTCTTCTTTTCCAAGGAATACATTGAACGAATTTCCATGTCTTGGGCTTCTTATTTGGGTTTCTTTATGGGCTGGCCCAATGCTTTGTCATGTCCACTTTATCATTCTCAAGTCTTCCGGAAGCTTCTGCCACGTCATTCCTTGTGAGAGTAGGAATCTCCATTTCAGCTGCGTTTTTGCTCCATTTTACCTCTTTTACTCCCTCTTATTTATTTAAGACCTAAAAATAATAAAATAAGTTACAAATTAGAATACTAAGGTCATAACTTAGCCAAATGTTGAGAGAAATACATTAAGAATCGAGCATATAATGCGTAGGTCACTCTTCATCTGCATATTCTTTTTGTAGATCGTCATCGAGATGCGAACAAGAAGCCTGAGTGCACGCCCCTCATGCGTGGCATTAGGCTCAGTAGGAGGATCTTGCAGAGGCAAGATTTGGTCGAGCACATCTTGTCCTTTGAGGAGAGTCCTCATATTTTTGGCCCATACATGGAACCCATTGCCTGTAGCGTTGAGTGGCTTGTAGTCTAGCTTGTTCAGGTAAGACATCCTGCAACGCAAAAGGAGAACGTTTTAGTTCTAGGTTCGGATATATAATTCAAACTTAATGTATGTCGATCACTCAAGAAATTACTTCCTTAAGTATGTCCCCACTATAAGCTTCTTTAACGTCTTTGATTATAGATCAATAAGACGGAGATAAAGAAGGGTGGTGTTTTAAGCCCCGAAAAAATAGAATTCACAAAGTTGTGAAGAGGGAAAAAGGATAGGTTTTCGGATTGGAAAACTTACTTCTTAATTCGAGATAAAAAAAACATGCGAGTTGGGGATCTCCTTCTTAGCCTCGATTGGCATTAGACGACAGTGCTCGGCGGTGGTGGTGAGGTACGACGGTGGTTAGGTGTTTAAGCTAAGGGTAAAGATCGTGCTTGATAATGTGTTGGAATATTTATGGAAGCAGATGAAGGTAAAACTGATATGTATTGATATTCTGATGTGTGTTGTGCTTGGTATAAGACACCAAGAGCCTTTATATAGTGCTTGGCTGTTTAAGCCTTTATATACTAAATATACTTAAGATTACATGGGAATATTGACTAGCAAGTAAGGAAAGATAATCACACAATAATAAGACATATTTCAATAAAAATATAATTATTCAAAATTAATGTAAATTTTTTGTAAATGCGCCATTGATCGAACACAACCCTAAAAAGAATACAAAAATATAAAATTCGATTCCTACAGAGTGATAAATTTGGATTTGGGAATCTCAGTTGGATTGACCCGATCACCGTCAGAATCTAAAGCCATCTCGGCTAGCTTAATCAAGCTTCCAGTAGCCAAAATTGTATTGGGATTGATGTCATGCATAGACCTGGCATACAAACTCTTACAAGCTTCCCTAGCTACATCAACAACCTTCTTGTTATTTTTAGGGCACAACAGATAGTGCCTCAAAATCCTCAAAATTGGCTATAGAAATTCAGACGACAAAGGAACCCTTCCACTTCCCTCTTTCTCTCTCGCCCAAACCACACAAAACTCACAAAACTCAATTTTGGACTGAATCGACATTTCGTATATTTTCGTGAAGCAGAGTTCGAGCGCGACACCGATGATTCTAGCCCTTCTTGTGGACCTCACTGTGAGGCTCCAAAGTGGGAGATAAAACAGCCAAGTTAAGCCCTATTGAGTTGTTGTTCCTCATGGTTGCTTCCTTGGTTTCGTGGTAGAGACTCAGGTGGGAGAAGTCCGGGACGTTGACAGTGACGGACTGGCCATTCTGAGAGGCAATTTCGAAAGCATAGAGGGCTAAGAAAATAGCCTCGAAGCCTGCAAAGGGGATGTAGAGGGGGAAGCGGGAGAGGTAGAGGCCGTCAATGAGAGGAAGGAAGCGAAGGACCATGTGCTGGAGGTCTGAATCGAAGGACTGGAAGGTGTCGTAGAGCCATTGCAGAGGTTCTAATTGTAGGCGCCAGAGTCGGGTTAGCGAAGGAGAGAAGAGATTTGGGAGGAGATGTGTTGGTCATGGAGGAGAGAAGATGATGAGGAGGAGGATGAGAGAGAGGGGATGATGGTGGAGAGATTGGAGTGCTGCCAATTGGGATTTGGATGTTGTACTAGTTGTACTTGTAGTATGGTTGGTGGTGTTGTCGTCGGTGTTTGTTATGGTGGTACAAGGATCATTGTACATTGGATATATTAGTTGAACAGAAATAGGAACCAAGAATGCACTTGAATATCAAAGAGAGAAAGAGCATAGAGGAATGTGTGATTTTGAGAATGTTGGAAGAATTTTATGGATAGGAAGATGACTGAGGAGAGAGTTTCGTTTCATTTTCTATTTTGACAACATGTATTGCTCTCTCCCCTTTTCCCCTCTAGACTTTTTTCTTCATTATATGGTTTTAATTTCATTACTAATTCTGCTTATTTATTTGGATTTTTGTTTAAGAGTGTTAATATATGTAAAGTTACTACGTACGTACATTAATAATTTGAATTGTTATAAGTTAGACATGAAATTTTATGCATAATAGATCTTGATGGAATGATGCATGTATATTACTATTGTATATATATATATATGTACTACGTGTAGAACTGGGTCTTGATCCATCTTTCTTGAAATCAATTATTATAGAAAAAAGAAATCTCGAGTTTCTCACAATTGTGAAACACACGGAGATGTGTTTTCAATTTGTGTAATGAGAGTATAAGCTTCAAATAAGCTTTACATTCCTAATTAAGAGAAATTCTAACAACATCACACACTTATAAATTGCCTCTTTGCCTCTGCTCCAACAACATTATTTAGTTTTGTAATTGGTCGAGAATGAAAAAGTTGTTTATTAATTTAGTTCTTAATTTCATTAGCAACTTAGAAGGGAGAATATATTACATTGATGAAATTTTTGTTATCTTTCAAAATATCAGTATAGGAAATATAGAATGAAAACATGAACTATATATGAAGTTTTTTGAAATAGCTATGAATTAAGATAGGGAGCTACTATAATTAATTTTAAAAAAATGTTATATTTTTGTTACTATTAACTTATAATAGATTTGCTAAAGTTGCTCTAAATAGCTGTATATTAATTAGCAAAGTGAGATTTCCACAGAAAATGTCTGAAAAAGGCTAGACACGTGTTGATCCAACAGTAGCAACATGACGAATCTCCGGGGCTTCAGAGCATCTCCAACAATGTCACTTAAAAATTTCTTGATTTGTTCCAAAATAAAGCTAACTCTATTTTAGCTAAGCATTTGTAAAAATTTACTCCAACAATATTACTCATAGTTTAGCTAAATATGAATAATACTTGGTTTTGATTGGTTAACAAAAATAACTAACATTTATTAACTTAGAAATTGGTTACATTTATAACCTATTAGGAAATAATTAATTACAATGTTGACTTTACATCACCTAAAATTCAAGCTTTAAGTATAGGAATAGGGGACGAAACATGAAATATAAGGAATCCCTAAAATAACTAATGTAATAGGGGATCTGTTGGAGTTGATTTTAAAGCAAAAATCTCATATTATAGATAAAACTGACTTTTAGGTGATCTACTGGAGTTGCTCTTAGAAATCGGTAAAAGTACACGTAGCGTTCAAAAAAGAAAAAAAAGGTATCAAAATGTACCTGTTTCCTCTTCTTCTCTTCTCCATTCACGAAAGCCAATCACGACTCTCATCTTCTTTATGTCCAGGTTGGTCAACAATTGGGGAAGAATTTACGGGAATCCAATACCTAGGAGGCTTAAGCTAGCAAGGTCGTTGTTGTATGCGGACTTATATTTAATTTCTTTTAAACGCATTATCAAAATGGTCAATGAAGTTTTCCCAGATCTAAAATTTGGCCACTGATGATTTGTACATATTAGTAATATTATTATATATATATATATGCTAGTTTGGTCACTTAAGTTGCATTGACACATATCTGTTAGTATGACATATTTTAGCAATCCTCTTAATTGAACAAAACACAATCTATCTTGGACATAGAATCCTTACAAGTGAAGAATAGAGCTGAAAAACAAGATAAAGAACCAAGTTGTTCTTATGGTCTCAGGTAAAATATGCATAACATGCATATGCAATTCATGGGTTTGTTCACTGAGGATATATACCTATTTGGTCTCCTATTTCGAGTCATCTGCCTTGACGTTTTTATATGTCCAAGATTTCTCAAGGCACCATATTTGTTTGTGACCCTTTTTCAAACATAATTCTGGTTATCTTTATTAAGCGAAATAAGTTTTTTTTTCTATGAACAAGTTGCCTTATTTTAAGCATGAAAGTATGTAAAACTTATCTCACATTTTTCTTAATTTAGAGAAGATACTTTTACAAAGTAAAAAGTGCTGATGTGGCCATCAAATTGACTTGTGAGACACCCAAGACCTGTAAAAAAAAAATTCTCCCCTCACCATATTTTAGGGAATGTTGTTTCCTTAAAGATGAGTCATCACAAAAGTTTTGGAAGATATTAATTTTGTCCAAGCATGACTCTCATTTAATGATTAGCACATGTCTCGTTAGCAGATGGCAAAGCCAGCCACAACTAAGATAATCAGGTTACCTTATACCTTTTGTTTTCTGGGTTTTTTCTAGGTTCATAACAAAAAGTATTTACCATAGTCTTATGAATTTTTAGTCATCTCACTTATGCTTTTTTCTATGTGAAAATAAAAGGTTTTATCTTTTAATATCTACTCTTACAATTGGTAAAGATAAATAAGATATTTTATAAACAATACCTTTTAATTTATCACCCACATTTACTTTATCTCCCAAATTATGGAAGAGATTTTATTAAAAAAATATGGCTCTCATTTAATGATAAGCATGGTTATTGAGGTTGCTTGTACAACTTACTAAGACATAGTTGTTGTGAGCATGGTTCTTGATAAAGGTAAAAAAAATGTACATCATACCTATTTTGATTATTATAAATCAAGGTTTTTTAAATCAATATATCTTCCTTGTTTCTATATCTAAAGATTTTTGAAAAATATGGTGGTTGATAAAGCATGAGTTTTATCCTATAAAACTTCGGTTGAAAGAAAGAATGACTCTTCATTTTTTCATGGACTTGTTGATAAAGCACATGCTTTCTTTTCCTACAAGTTTTGGCTTTCATAACATATGCATTCTTCCTCATGAAAGTTTTAGTAGGTAAGAAATGTGATCTGTCCCTTCCCTATTTTCATGGAAAAGAAGTATGGATCTTCCATAATTTATGGAGAGGCCATTGATTTTGCTTTTTATGATTTAAGGATGAATAACCAAGATTATTTTTGGCTTCTCTACTTGCCAGCTTTGTTTGGCTATACATACACTTGCCAAGACTGGTTTCGGCACTTGAAGAAAAAGGAGTCTTGGTTTCCTTTTTACAAATTATCTTCAAGTGTCTTTTAAACTCTTACATGTGTTAAGAGGTTTTCTTATTTTTTTTCTTCAAGAGTTTTTGATATCTCAATGCAATCATAAAAACTCTTCAAAACTCCTACATGTGTTAGAAGGTTTTATTCAAGGTTTTATTCTTGAGATTTCATATCTCTATGCAAGCATAAAAACTTTTCAAAATTCACACTCTTTCATCACAACTTTATTATCAAAATGTAGAAACTTTCATAACATAGTTTCTTAGTGATGTAGAGTCTTTTGTTTAGGTTTTCATTCTCTAAGTATTCCTCTTGTTGATTGTAAATCTTAGAGTTGCATTAAAACTTTTTTTCATACTCATTTCATATTGCATACCATGAGTTAGATTGGTGATGCAAGAACCCCGGAAGTGTTTCTAAAGAATTAGTCGTGCTATGATTGGGCTCTTGAGAGAAACTTTCGTTAGCTTCATATGTATAAACACCGAGAGAAAAAACGAAGTACAATTCTCAGGTTAGTGTGCGATACTAAACAGGATAAACGAGCGAGTATTTATCCCCTGAGATGTAGTTTTGTGAGGGTGCTTTTACATGTATTCTTGGGAATCAGCTATGGGAGTTGGATTCTAGGTAGAAGCTTTGTGTACTTTCATATGTAAAAACTTAGAGACGAGAGTGTAGTTCTTCGATTAGTGTGCGATACTGGTTAGGATAGACGAGCAAGTTTCTATCCTGAGAACTAAAATCTTGTAAGGATTATTTTTACATAGTGGAAATGTTTGTCCCTCAAGAGTTAGGGGCACGCAGTTTTCTCTCTATTGTAGGGTTTTTGCATTAAAGAAAAACATCTTGGTGTTATGTGTCTTTTTAATTCCTTGCATATTTCTTTTACATTGTTATCTATCTGTTATTCAGGATAGCTACATATTGTTCTCTCCCTGATAATGATCTTTGACGAAGAAATTGGTAAAGGCCTATTCACCCCCCTCAGTGCATGTTTGGAGTTTTAAAGCCCACACCCTAAGCTGTTGAATGATAGTAGTCTGGAAGCGCAACTCGGCCTGAGCTCGATTGATGGTCAATGCCGAATTCCGGCGAGTTCTAAAACCTTTCTAGGTAATTTCTGGTATCTTTCGGGTTGTTGTGCATGTTGTGATCTTCGTTTTAGTATGCAGGTCGAAGCCATCTGAGATGGCCAAATTCCAGCCATTGTAAGTGGGGCGCCTGCCGTGTGTGGCGGAGCTCTGGCGACCAGAAACCTAGTTTTCTCACAGGAGGTTCCTAAGCCCATTTCTGATTGATTTGTGCGTGTAGTTTTGTACGATTTGACAATGTTAAGTGATGTTCGACTATTTTCAAGATTCTGATGCGACTCGACATGATCGACGTGATCTTTTGTCATATGTTAAGTCGTGCTCACCTTTCTATAGACCTTGGAAGTCAAGAATTGATGAATGTGTTGGGATTCATGATATGGGTGAGTAACGTCGCTTAATTATTGTTATAGGAAAGCAAATATTTGAGCTATGGATCATCTCGACATCTTTATTTATTTTATGACTAGAATGTCAAATTATTTTATGTAGATCTTTGAATGGTCTAGGGATGCTAACTACGTTTATCGGGTTAGTGGATCGACATACGTTTTCGGCGTTCCAGGTGAGTGGACAATTTATTTTTCACTGATTATAGCGAGTCTAGATATAAGATTATACATTTATTTTCGTCAAGATTTATGGTTTATGATTCTTGATTCTTGATTATGTTTATGTTTATGCATGGAGGCACTTATGATATGTTTTATGATTTATGAGCACGTCATGTCTATGTGAATGCATCGATGCATAGGCCATCCGGCTGATCACCGAGAGCGGCCTCCGGCGGGACAGTTCATGTCCTAGAACCGGTTACCTGTACGAGTATGATATGTTATCCTCCACACACTATGACATATTTTATGGTTATACCTAGAATCGCATAATTTTATTTTATGTATTTTGGTGAAAGGCATAAACATGTGTTTTACGATTTCTTACAAATATTTATTTTCGTCAACTCATTCTAATGATTTTCCTATTTTATATGCCTTTCACTTGGGCCCTTCAGTTTCAAATGCCCAGGTTGCAAAGTCTAAGTTAAGGTCGGGCGCACAAGTAAATCGAGGCATAAAAATCAGCCGTAGGATCCAGTGTTGATCATACGAGTTAGAAACATAGTCAGCTTGGGTAGTTTAGCGAGTCTAGAAGCTTTGGCGTCATAAATGGTTTTAAATTCTATTTTTAAGAGTTGTTTCTGAAATTTAGTCTCTTTAATTTATGATTTTCACATTATTGAATTTTCCTTCGGTTTTTTTTTGAACTAGCATGTTTAGGTTCTAATGATCATTAGGGCCTAATCTCGGTTTAGGCAACTAAATCGATCAGGGTCAGGTCCTCACAGGGGTCTGAACTCTTTGGGTTGTATCAATATGATGTTCGATCTTTAAACTACCAATAAAAACTATTTAGGCGACTAAAATCATTAAGGTTTCGTGGCCTAAGTTCGACTAGACGAAACAAAAATATCGTCTAAGAAAGAAAAAAATCGTCATCTAAGAAACCTTTAGAATATGAAATCAGAAATCATCACCTCAGTTAAATATTTTATCGTCTAAGTGTAACTTAGATGAAGAAAAATTTCGTCGCCGTAGTAATCGTACTTAGACGACAAAAAGGTTAACAATTCTTACTCTGAGTCCATACCTTAACTTTGACTCTAAACTTTGACCCCTAAACACTTAGACGATGAATGGCCTCCAATTCGTCATTTAAGTTCATACCCTAACACTATCCCTAAACCCAAACCAATAAACACTTAGATGATGAAATTGGTATAATTCATTGTCTAAGTGGGTCACTTAGACGTCGAATTATACCAATTTTGTCGCCTAAGATGAATTTCATTGCCTCCGATCAAAGAGCATGACTATGTATACCATCTTAACATGCATATTTTTTCATTGTTGGCATAGAGTAAACAATTCTTGGACTGTGAGTGTCAATGATTCGAAAATCGGAGTTACAACGATTCGTATATCAACGTTTCCGTTTCGTTGAAATTTTAGTTTTATGGTTGATTACGCTAATCACCCTTATTGAACTTTGTATTTACTGAAAGTTCATCTACTTACATATTATGTGGTGATGAATATATCTTAACGGTTGTTTTGTCCAAATTCAATTTCGTTAATGTTGATGTGGAGTGAATACAAACATACGAACACTTAAGTTATACAATATTAGTAGATACTTAACAAGTTTTTAGTCTTAAATAACTTTTTTATGTCAAATTTCAAATAATTTTTATCTAGTTTATAAAATAAGTTTTTACGATAAGACAAACACCCGTAAATTCGGAAACAGGTTTACAAATTATATTTTACGATCGTTTCCATCTTTTTAACTATTTTTCGATATGATAAAAGCTGTGAGGCTTACAAAGGTAGGTTTGGAGCTCTAAGAGATTGGCTAAAATCTTGTGCTAAAGGTGGTTTGAGATACACCAGAAAGAATGATCCTCAAAGGGGTGTCAGTATGTCTAGGATCTTTCTGTTTCCAAAAAACTATCATTTGATGATATGCCTTTTAGTTTTAGCAGTGAGAAGGCCAGTGTGTTTGGTCATAAGCCTCCTGATGATTTGGTTATGATGACTTCCTACTCCGATACTGAGATGGACTTTGAGCTTTTTGCTGAGACCATTTTTGAGAAAAATAACATGATTGCTAAGGAACCCGATGAGTCTTCCATTGATGTGGAAGTTACTAATGTCTGATCTTTGGGTCTCAAACCCTTTCCCTCTTCTTTTCCGATGATTAAATATCTTTTTTGGAATGCTCGAGGTGCTGGAAGTGAGAAGTTCCAATCTACTATATTTGATCTGGTGAAGTTGAATCATGTTGACATTTTGGCTATTTGTGAGACAAGGGTTCTTTTTTCTAGGGCCAAATCTAATCTTTTTAAATTAGAGTTTGATCAGTCTATTATTTCAAAAGGCAAAGGTTTCTCTGGAGGTCTCTAGTTATTATGGAAATCTGCTGGTGTTAAGCTAATTATATTGATCATAATTTTAAGTCTATTTCGGTTAAAGTGTAACGGCTGGAGTGGATGATTGGATGTTGACTGTCTTGTATGCTAGTCTTGTTAATAGGTCTAGAGCTGGTCTGTGGAGTTATTTATAAGAGCTCACTGCTAATGTTCAACTGCCAAGTTTGTTTATTGGTGATTATAATGAGCTTGTATGTTTTAATGATAAAAGCTGCGAGGCTTACGAATGTAGGTTTGGAGCTCTAAGAGATTGGGTAAATAGAGCTAGTATAATTGATGTGGGTTTCAAAAGCTCTTGTTTCACTTGGAAAAATAAGAGGGTGAAAGAAAGATTTGATATGGCCTTTTGCTGCTACAATTGGAGGGCTTTGTTTCTCGAGGCTTTTCTTAGGTAACTTGCTAGAACCAAGTCTGACCATTGTCCCATTCTTTTGCAATTATGCTCTAATAGTGTTGTGAATAGAGATAAAATCCCCTTGAAGTTTCAGGCTATGTGGCTTACTCATAGTGAGTTCTGCAAGTTCATTTCACAAATTTGGTGTGAACTTGAGGGTGATTTTTCTGATCAACTAGCTGCTTTGAGTTATGCTCTTTTTAAGTGGAACAAGGATTTTTTTGGGCATGTGCTTTATAGAAAGAGATAATTATTGGCTAGAATAAGTGGAATATATAGGGCATGAGACAGATATGAGAATCCTTTTCTAGTCCAACTTATCAAAGAAGATGATATTGTGCTTGAACAAGAATGCTTATTATGGAGGCAGAAATCTAGGGTTAAGTGGCTACAAAATGGTAACAAAAATACCATGTTCTTTCACCTTACTACTTTAGTGAGAAGAAAGAAGAATAAAATTGAAGGTTTGTTCAACAATGAGGGGGATTGGTTTACTGACACAGCTAGTATGAAGAAGATTGATGTTGACTTTTATGTTGACCTATTTACTCAGCCTCCCTTTCCTAATTTGAGGATAATCATTCCTTGACTTTTCCCTATGTGGGAGCAAGATATGATTATAGATGTGGAAAAAGCTATTACTGATGATGAGATCAGAGATTCTATGTTTGTTATTGGAGGCCTCAAGGCTCCTAGAAGTGATAGTTTTCCAACCATTTTCTACCAAAAGCATCGAGTGTTATACTCTTGTGAAGTTTGTGAGATTGTTAAAACTGATTTTCTCACCAATTCTATACCTCTAGGTCTTAATCATACTATGATTTCTCTTATCCCCAAGATTGATGGCTCTCAAAACATGGTCCATTTCAGACCTATAAGCATATGCAATACAATCTATAAGGTCAAACTCATTATTGCTAGATTGAGACCTATTATGCAACATTTGTTTAGCCCCAATCAAGTCAGATATATTTCAGGAAGATACATTACTGATAATATCATGGTGGCTCAGGAAGTTTTGTTTAAGCTCAGGAAAACTACTAGCAAACTTGGATACTTTGGTTGGATAGTAGATCTCTCCAAGGCCTATAATAGGCTTAGTTGGCATTTTATTGAGCAAGTTTTGTATGAAATCCAATTGCCTTTGAATATGGTTAAGCTAATTATAAGTTGCATAACTTTCAACAACTTTCAAATCTCGTTAAATAGTGAGCTCACTGATTCTTTTTTGGCTCAGAGGAGAATAAAGCAGGGGGATCCTCTCTTACTCTACATCTTTGTTTTATGTATAGAGAAACTCTCTCACCTCATTCAGTCTGCTGCTGATGATGGTAACTGGATGCTTGTCAAACCTTCGCAATCTGGTCCTTTGGTTTCTCATCTATTTTTTCTGATGACTTGATGCTTTTTTCTAAGGCCACTGTTCAGCAAGCTAAGGTAATCAAGGGTTTTTTGGACTTATTTTGTTATCTCTTAAGACAAGCCATTAGTTATGAAAAGTCTTGGCTCAATCTGTTTTCCTAACACTTACGGAAGTATCGTTAACAGACTGAGCAGTATGTGTGGTTCCCCTGTTACAAATGATCTTGGTAAATATTTGGGCATGCCCTTTGTGCATCAAAGGGTGACCAAACAGACTTATACTAGTACATTTGACATAGTTCAGAGCAAGCTGGCTAGTTGGAAAAGTTAGGTTTTAAGTATGGCTAGTAGAGTGACCTTAGTGCAATCTGTCACTTCTGCAATGCCTATCTTTGCTATGAGTACTGTTAAGTTTCATGTTGGTCTTTATGAGGATCTTAATAGAAATTTCATTTGGGGTGACATTGAATATAAGAAAAAGGTTTATTTAGTCAATTTGGGATACTATTTTTCAACCTAAGCATATTGGTAGTGTAAGCTTAGAAATTAAGAAGACTGCCTCAATGAACCAAGCCATGTTGGCCAAAACTGGTTGGAGGCTTTTTCAGAAGGATGATGGCCTTTGGGCAAGAATTTATAAGACTAAGTTTATGCAACGTGCCCATGTGATTGATGATTGTTATGTTTAACCTCCTGATTGTTCTAGTACCAGGAAATGTGTTGTTTATGGAGCAAATCTCATGAAAAAAAATCTTATATGGCATATTGGGGATGGTAGAAGAATGAGATTTGGGGTAGACTGCTGGGTTGGCACTTTTCTTCTTAATGCTGTGCCTTTGCCTAATGTTGATGTAAATGATAATTTGTTAGTATGTGAATGCTTGGATGATACTGGATGAAACTGTAGCTTCTTGAGGCAGGTGCTTCCTGATAATGTGAATCAGCAAATCCTTTGCATTCCTCCTGGCTTTGATGGTGGTGGAGTAAACACTCAAATTTGGAGGTTGTCCTATAAAGGGCAGTTTTCTGTCAAAACTGCTTACTTTTTTTTTGACATGAGGTCTATTGCCTTGCCTCAGTGGAAGATAATTTGGAATCTTGGGATCTCTCCTAATCTTAAGACTTTTATGTGGATTGTTTTGCATAAAAAAATTCCTACTAATGTCCAAAGAGCCAGAAGGAAGATGATTGGTTGTACTATCTGTGAAGTTTATAATTCTGCTGAGGAATCTCAACTGTATTTGTTCAGAGATTGCAGCCAAGCTAAGCTGGTTTCAAGCTCCTTACCTTTGCCTGAGTCTGTGGTAAGATCTTTTCAGCTTGATTTGAAAAATTGGATTGCAGCCCAACTTTAAAACTTTGTTTTGATTAATGACATTAAATGGTGTGAGCTTTTTATTACTTGTTGTTGGCATATTTGGAAGTGGAGGAACAAGGCATTGTTTGATCCTGGGTTTTTGATGCCTTTAAATCCTGGAGATGTCATTTTAGCTATTGTTGCTGAATGGTATTCTACTCAGGCCAGAACTAAAATTGGTGGTGGTAATGTTTATGAAATTAATTGTACTTCTTGGAGTTATCTTGATCCTGAATATGTCAAAATCAATGTTGATGGATCTAAAAGAAGCTCTGGTGTGATTGGAGCTGGTGGTGTGCTAAGAGATGCTAGTGGTTTGTGGATTAAAGGTTTTCAAATCAAGATTGGGCTAGGTATAGTGTTAGATATTGAGTTATAGGGCATCTATTATGGTCTAAAAATGACAAATGAATTAAACTTCACTAAAGTGAAAGTAGAGATTGATTCTGCAGTTCTGGTGAGTTTGTTCAAATAAGGTGTTAAAGAGCTGCATCCTGTTAGTGTTCTAATCTCTAGTTGCATGGATCTCATTCAAAAGTTTGGTGATTTCTCCCTCTGTCATGTCTTCCGCGAAGGGAATACTGTTGCTGACATTCTTGCCAAGCAGAGTCTTGAGCATGACTTTGGTCTCCTTTATTTGATATATATGGACGACTTAGAGAACAAGTCTCACTCTAAAAGAACTGTTGCTGCTAAGCTGAGTGGTCCTAGCTAGGTGGTTGTTTTGTGCTTTGTCTAGGCTTGTTTGAGGTCTCTCTTGTAACAAAAAAATACACAAAAACTACATGCATTATGCTATTAGAACGAGCCCCACGCGCCTTTTGAAAAAATCCCAGATCTTCATACCGTTGTGGTTCTCAGCCATCCATTGGCCACCATTGACTTTAATTTTCCCTGCTGAATTTACTGGATCTGTCCTTACCAGTGGCTTCGCCAAATTTTGTTTTCTCCACTCTTCCTTCGGGAAGCAGCGGAGAGAAGGTTCCTGCGACATATCATCGCAAATGAGTTCGCTCTGGTGATGAGCTTGCTTTTGCTTTGGAGGGTTTGAACGTTGCTCAATCGGAGATGGACACTGTGAGTCTTATGGCTAAGCCCTCTGGTAGTTATGCTCATTTTCTTCGCAGTCCAATTTAAAATTTTCATGCTACGATGTTTGAGGACTTTGTTCTCACTGATAAGGAGTGTTGTGTTACTGAGGGTGCTCATGGCCCCAATATCTCCTTCTCTCAGAAGGTTCACTCTAAGCTTGATTTTGATTGGAGATGTACTATGATTGTCAAATTCATGGGTAAACCTAATGCCTCAAAGAGTTTTGAGTTTATTCTGAGAGGATTGAGACATAAGTGGCAGGTCAAAGGAGGTTGGCAGCTAATTGTTTTGCCAAATAATTTTTATCTGGTGAAATTCAATCTTGAAGAGGACATGAACCATGTCTTGTGCAATGGACCTTGGATTTTGGCAAGGCAGACATTAATAGTGAGGAAATAGAGTCCAGATTTTGACCCAAGAATTGAGACAATTGGAAGTATGGCTATATGGGTAAAGATTGTCGACTTACCTGTGAAATTCTTCAAGAAATTTTCCATGGAGAGTATTGGCAGTACTTTGGGGAGGATGATCAGAGTTGATCTTGTCATTTTAGACAAGTCGGAGGCAAGTTTGCCAAGGTTTGTATTGAAGCAGATCTGAATAAAAATTTAAGGCCTTTTATTGATGTGGAAAAATGTTTGTTATAATATGATTTATGAAGGTGTTTCATTAATATGCTTTGAATGTGGGTACTATGGGCACTCTAAGGATGTTTGTCCTTTTGTTGTGAAGAGTAACACTGTTGAAACTGAAGGTGTTAAAGTCTTCTAAGAATACAGTTGATGCTGGTGGTGACATTCAAGGGGTAAATGTTGATGACAATTCTGATATGCAGGTGGTTGAGCCTATGAAGAAGCCTATACTGTGAAAAATGAAGATTTGGGTGCCTGGCTATTGATGAGTCATAAAAACAAGAAGAAAAATGGTGGTGGTGATGGGACAATCTGACACTAACAATGGCTCTAGATTTCATGTCCTTCAGAATGAGGAGAAAGATAATGTTGATTCAGATAAGCTTGAATATGTGCCTAATAATGCTGTTTTGGGATCTGTTGCTAAAGAATACAACAATTTGAAGAAGCTATGGATTAATTTTGAGATGAAGCATGGCACTGGTGTGTCTACTTTAAAAGACACTTCCACTGCAAATATGCAGAAGCAAGTGAGTATTGTTGGTGCAAAGCTTAAGAGGTAAGGTGAAAGTAGTGGAAAGATGATTGCAAGTAATGTTGGTACTATGAAGGTGAAACCTAGGGCTAGACAACCAATGAAAGATGTATCTAATCCGCACAATGTTGTCAAGAATAGGAGCCAGTTTTTGAGGAAGCGAGGTGTGGCCAGTAGTAGTACTGGAGGTTCCAAGGATTCTACTATGTCTAAAAGGCTCATTTTTAACAATGTGGGTACAAGCATTGTCAATGCAGTTTATGTTCCTTTGGGGAAGAAGCCTCCTGATCCTGTTGGGGATGCATTTAGAGATGTGGTGATTGAACAAACTGCAGCTGATTATGCTGAGAAAACTTTTGCTGATAATGACAATATTGAGGACAATACCAGTCAAGCTCCTTCTCATGAGGGAGTTATGACTGATTTTTGATTTTTTGGGGACTCAATCCCTTTTTTTCTAGCTTTTTCCATGGATAGAGTTCTCTTTTGGAATGTTAGGGGAGCTACAAGTGAAAATTTTAAGTCGGCTGTTTCTGATTTGGTTAAAATGCAGAGTGGATGTCTTGGTCATTTATGAGCCAAGGATTTTGTTTGGAAGGGTTGAAGATTTTTTGTTGAATCTGGGATTTTCTGAGTTTAGGGTGAAGGAAGCTACTGATTTTTTCTGGTGGCTTGTGGTTGCTATGGAAGGGGTCTCAAGTGAAGTTGAGCTTTGTTGATTCCAACTTTCAGTCCATTTCTATGAAGGTCCAACATAGTGATACTATTTCTTGATTGTTGTCTGTGGTGTATGACAACCCTAATGCCACTTCTAGGGCCACTCTTTTGCCTTATTTAGAGGAGTTATGGTGGAGAGTTGGTCTTCCAGGGTTAGTTTTTGGGGGAATGTAATGAGCTAGTCAGTGAAGCTGACAAAAATTGTGGCCCTTACAATGGTAGATTTGGAAAATTAAGGGATTAGATTAATAGTGGTGGTCTCATTGATTTAGGATTTAGAGGCTCTAAATTCACTTGGTCTAATAAGAGAGTGAGGGAAAGATTAGACAGGGCTTTTTGTTGTAGACAATGGAGAACACTTTTTCCTGGGGCCTTTGTGAAGCATGTTCCCAAAACTAGATCAGATCATTGTCCAATTATATTACAATTTTCTTCTAGTGTTTGGATAAACAAGAACAAATGTCCCTTCAGATTTCAGCAAATGTGGTCTACTTATGAGGATTATGATTACTTTGTCAATAGTTCCTGGAGAAGTTGTATGGGATCTTTGCCTGAGAAGCTTAGCAATTTAGCTTCCAAGTTTTCTAAATGGAACAAGGAGGTGTTTGGCCATATTTTTAAGAGGCTAAATGTCATGACAAAAGAGTCGATCCTTTTTTTATTAAACTTGAGGCTGAATTGATCCTGGAGTATAAAAACTTATTGACCCAGGAGAATATGTTCTGGAGACAGAAATTAAGAGACAAATGGTTGGTTGAAGGGGATTGAAACACCTCCTTTTTTCACTTAACCACTCTTGTCAGAAGGAAGAAAAACAAAATTGAAAGTCTATTTGGTAAAGACAACAACTGGATTGCTGATATGGAAGGGATGAAAGCTATTGCTATTGATTTTTTGAGGATATGTTTGCTACTCCTGTTGTTAGTGACGTTTCTTTTGAGATTCCCTGTCTTTTTCCTGAGATAATAAGTTGTGATGTTGATAAAATGCTGAATGATGTGACTATGGAAGAGGTCAAAGATGCTTTGTTTGGAATAGGTGGATTGAAGGCTCTTGGATATGATGGTTTTCCTGCTTATTTTTTCTAAAATCACTGGTCTATGTGTAAAGATGAGATTCTGGAAATTATGCAGACTGCCTTCTCTACTGGCATTATTACAAATGGCCTCAATCATTTTGTGATTGCTCTGATCCCTAACATATGACTAATTTTAGAAGAATTAGTCTGTGTACCACAATTTACAATAAGGTTCTTTCTAAAGTGATTGTGGCTAGAATTAAGCCAGTGATGAAGTACACGGTAAGTCCTAACCAGGTCAGTTATGTCCCTGGAAGACAACACTGATAATAACCTCATTGCTCAAGAGATGCTTGTTAAGTTCAGAAAATCCACTGGTCAGATGAGATTTTTTTCTTGGAAGGTGGATTAATCAAAGGCTTATGACAGACTTAGCTGAAAATTTATTGAGGATGTGCTAGTGGAAGCTCAGATCCCTAATATTCTTGTTAAGCTCATTATGTAATGCATCACATCTACTAGTTTTCAGATATTTTTGAATGGGGAATTAAATTCCTCTTTTGTTGCTAAAAGGGGAATTAGGCAAGTAGATCTTCTTTTTACATACATCTTTGTGTTATGTATGGAAAAATCAATGCTACTGTTGAGGAAGGGTATTGGAGAGCTGTGAAGCCTTCTCAATCTGGACCAAAGATTTCTCATCTATTTTTTGCAGATGATCTCATGTTGTTTGCTGAAGCTAGTGTGGACCAAGCCTTAGTTCTTAAGTGCTGCTTGGATAGTTTCTGTGAACTAGCAGGTCAGGTTGTAAGTTTTGAAAATTCTTCTCTATTTGTCTCTCCTAATACTAGTAAAAGTATGGCTGCTGATATTAGCAGAACATATGGATCTCCACTCACTGCTAATTTGGGGAAATATCTAGGCATGCCTCTTGTTCATGGTAGAGTTAACAAAACTACTTATGCTGGATTGATCGACAAGATCCAAAGTAGATTGGCTGGTTGGAAGAGTAAGCATATAGGCTTTGCTGGAAGATTAGTGTTGACACAATCTGTTGTGTTGCCATTCCAATTTATGTCATCAGTACTGTCAAATTTAGTTCTGACTTATGTGAGAAGCTTGATACCTTAAATAGAATTTTTTTTTTTGTAGGGTGACACTTATCAAAAGAAGAAGGTGCATTTGGTGAACTGGGAGACTGTGTGTAAGCTTAAATTGCTTAATGGCTTGGGATTGAAGAAAACTGCTAGCATGAACCAAGCTATGTTAGTTGAATCTAGCTGGAGATTATTTACAAAAGATGGTGGTCTTTGGGCAGACATTTATAGAAGAAAATATCTCAGTAAGTCTGATTTATTTCTAGCTTATTGTCAACCTCCAAGTGCTACTTCTAACTCTTGGAAGGGGGTCATGCATGTATGGTACTGAATTGTTCAGAACTAATTTAAATTGGAGGATTGGAAATGTTAGATTTTGGAATGAGGAGGGTTGGAGTTATGAGGCTTTGGCCTCAAATGTTGCTCCTGAAAAATTTTCAATCAAATCATGAGTACTCCTACTGGTTTTGAGGATGGTGGTGAGGAAATTCAAATCTGGAAGGCTAATGCTAATAGTGAATTCTCAGTTAAATCTACTTACAATTCTATGTTTGATTTCGAGAACCTCAATCCTATTTGGAGAATCATTTGGAAACTCAAAGTTCCCCCAAAATTAAAGACTTTCTGGTGGACAATGATGCATAAAAAAATTCTAACTAATCTTCAAAGAGTGAGAAGAAATATGTCAAGTAGTGGCCTATACTCTATTTGCAATGTTCATGTTGAATCTGTGGTGCACCTCTTTCGTGATTGTAGTGCTACTAAAGAGGTTTGGAATGGTATTCATACCTCATGGTGTCAGACAGACTTTTAGCTTGAATTGGGATGCTTGGTTGTATGCTTAGCTAAATTGTCATGACCTTGTTTTAAATGGAGTCAGATGGTGTGACTTTTTTGTCATTATGTGCTGGTATCTATGGAAGTGGAGGAATAAGATGGTTTTTGACCATAATTTCCATAGGCATGTTGAACCTGTTTGTATTATATCCCATGCTGCTACTGAATGACTGACAACTCAAGGTGCTTCTAAGGTGCAAAGCTACTGCACTTCTATGTTACACTAGAATAAGCCACCTCTTGGATGGTTGAAGTTAAATGTTGATGGGGCTAGAAATAGGCTAGAACAAATTGGAGCTGGTGGTGTCATCAGAGATCACAATAAAAATTAGTTGATGGGATTCCAGCTTAACTTAGGTGTTGGAGAAGTGTTGCAGACTGAGGCTTGAGGCTTTTTCTATGGTGTTCGAATGATAATGCAATTGCAGCATGATCAATTTGATTAAGGAGGAGGAGTTTGATGTGCACCCTTTAGGCTCCTTGCTTAAAGGTTGTCTTGATAAATTGAAGTGTGTGGAGCAGCTGAGTATCAAGCATATATATAGGGAAGGGAATATGACTGCTGACTCTGGTGTCAAGGACAGTCTTCTGCATGAGCCTGGTTTGGTTTGTTTCCGGTCTCTGCCGGTGCATTATTGCCAGGCTTATTTTGCTGACATGAGGGGTGCTCCTTTTCCTAGAAGGCATAGGAATAGTCTTATGTCTTAATTGTTTTGTTTAGGTCCTTTGGGCCTCTTTATGTAACCAAAAAAAGGAGAACATGCGAGAGTAATAATAACAGTAAACCGTGACAACTACTGGCCTGCATAACCAAAATGTAACCAGGGGAACAAGAATTAAGCGTGCTGAATAAAATTTGGAGTATGTCAATGACAGCTCTACAAAAGCACGAGTAATTAAACAAAACAAAAAATAAAATAAAAAATACAGATGAATACTGGTCATTTACTCTCTATAGGAACCTGGTTAGCTTCCTGATTAATTGAAATACGAGAAATCTTCAATTTGATGGCCTCAAAAACTGCGTTTTGCCTCTCTTCATTAGTCAACCACACAAATAAGCAACGATCAATCATGTCCTTGGCACAGCTTGAGGGGTTACCTCCCTTCCAGAACCTTGTTATCGTAGCCAAATTGGAATCTGACGGTTCTTCAGCATAGTTCTCTAATATGTGACTAATGGCACCACACCAAATCGGTCGAGCTACTTTGAGGAAGTCACGCAAAACCAACACTGGAAGGTTCACACTACCCAGCTCAGCCTCGCTATGCCCACCTTTCCCATGGTAATCGGACCCTCCAAGCTTCAGAAGACCATAGTTATCAGCTAGATCACTGAATGCTGTCAACAACATAAACAGAAAAGATGAGAACCAAAAATGACAAAAATGGCTGATTTTAAGAAATGATTAAGAGCTACTAATGATGAGCATTCACATTACACAGCTTTCACTTATTACACATCACAGATCACACACAAACATACGCTGAATTTGTTCTCATGTTACGTGAGCTTCTATGCCTCACAACATCTCACAACATCATATGGATGCAAAAGAAGAAAGTACACATCACAGATCACACATTCACACATATATACGCAGAACTTGTTCTCATGTTACGAGCTTCTATGCCTCACAACTTCATATGGATGCAAAAGGAGAAGGTATCATCCATAAAAGACTTCAAATCAATTCTTGAACTTCAAATTAGTTAAAATTATATAATTATATGTTGGATTATATAATTGAAAACTGGCCTTTTATACCTTATATCACAAGAAAAAATCATGGAGAACAGCAAACAAATTAGGGACATAAATGTTGACATAGATAGAAATACACAGAACCAGTAACTGATTTGAAAATTGGTCGATTAGAAGTAATCCCGTGTATCCAATAATTTCAGGAAGGCTTGGTCGCCTATTTGCAACACTAGGAATCACATTAGTGCCAACTTGCTACCCTACTTTGCCATCTAGTTAATTGAAACTAAATTTTGTCAACTTAGTTTCAAAAAATATGAACATTTGAGAGCACTTCAGTGTTCTAAACTCACTATACCATTGATTTTGAACAAGAAGCTAAATGCTCTTGAAATTAGGGTGGCAAATTGGCTAATGTTGTTGCCTAATTCAGTGTATAAGTAGCAAATTAGCAGGTTCCGAAAAATAGCAAATTGGCAGGAATTAATCCTGTGGTAGGAAATTGACACTACAGTGACTTCTAGGGTAGCAAATTGACAATTATGCCTTTCAAAACGTGAATGCTGATAAGCCAAATATAGTCCATACCAGTTAATTGATAAATCTGATTCCAATAGTTGATTCTGCTTACCAGTCAGTTTTCCATCACTTCTGTAAACTTCCATCCCATGAAGACCTGCTTCTGACAAACTTCTAATGATGGCAACTGTATTTTTCAATGCCCATGGATGAGCTAGGACAGCCACACCTCCAGTATCGCAAATCATCTTTATTGCATCCTCAGTTGGAGGTTCGCTTCCCCTGTACCCAAATGTAATGTGAGTCTTCCTTTTTACACAGGTTTGATAGTCATTAACTTTATATCACCAAGAGTTAAAAAATATACATATACTCAGAATATTACGTAGAGTATGCTGGTCCACCATCAAAAAGATAGCGGGAAAATGCTTGTTTCAGATTTTCCACATAACCTGCTTCAACCATGGCACGGGCTACATGCAATCTCCCAGGAGCAACTCCATTGCCTGCGATCCTTGAGACATGCTCCCACTTAAGGGGGCACTTAAGCTTGTTCAATTTGGAGACCATATTTTGTGCACGAATATAACGACCATCCCTTATACTAGACAAGAACTTTTCAAGCTTTTCAAAACTTGTTGGACCACAGCTGCTGTAATATGCAAGGATGTGCACTGGTTCCTCTGCTTCAGACTCTCCTCTAAAAGTACAGAAACAAACAGCATTGAAAAACGAATCTATTGTAATAGATTTTCTTTTCTCTTGCGAGTTTTTTTTTGAACTAAATCACTTGCACTACTTAGAATTAAGTTCAAAATTACATGACATTACATAGTTATTACAGAAAACAAAAGAAAATAAAACAGAAGGGGCAGTCTCTGATCGTAAAATATATGCTGATAGAACTGGCATGGGACTATTAAAAAGAAAAACTTGCAGAGGCTGTTGGTACAACATGAATAATCAACATATAAATACTTTGCCAGAATTTTACATCACACCCAAAGAATAGTTTGCAGAAATACCTTGGGTGAAAAATTGTACTAATTTCAACACCTGGTACTATTTTTATACCAAACCTCCGAGCTGCTTCTAGAGCCTCAGGGATGCCAGACATTGTGTCATGATCTGTCAGAGCAAGAACTTTCACCTGTTATAAAAATTTACTAATTAAGTATACTAGATCCCACTATGTAGTGAATTATTTGGAACAGAGAAACAACAATTTTGCAATGCAGAGAACTTTTGATACAAGGAACATAGTGAAATTTAAAGCACAGAAGAAGATCAGTAACACCCAAAATGTGCAATTGACACTCTTTCTTGATCATATTGCAAGCAAGTGATTATGAAACATGGGTAAGGACTTGGCCAAGCATCTTATGAAAAATTGTTGTGAAAAAATTTATTCACAATAGGAAGGATATAGGCATCCCAACACACATTTTTGGCATTCTGAACAAATAAATAACATGAAAATTACAATTCATTCACAGAGGAAAATACCCAATTAATCTTCAGAATCAAACCCACATAGAATTAAAACAAAACTATGTCCAAAAAATAATAATTATTAAAGCAAAAACTTTCTTCAAAGAATAAAAAAAAAAAGTAAATCAAGATTTAGGAGTTCATCCAAAAAGCCAATATCAACATAAGCAGAAATATTACGTAAAAGAAAAAAATAAAATATGTAAGCAGAACTCACCCCATTTCCATGAGCCCTTTCCACCATCTTGGTAGGTGAAAGAAACCCATCACTGCATTTTGAATGAGAATGCAATTCAAACACTACCTGCTCTCCACCTCTTCCAAGATTCCTTTGAACCCCAAAATCATCCACAACACAAGAATCTGTAGTACAAGCTCGTGAAGAAGCTTGATCCAACGAAACCCATTCACTCACAGCCTTGAAAGCAGTTGTCTGCTCAGTGGTCATTTTCTTCTTACTCCCCCCACGCTTTTTTTTCTTTGTTTTCTTTGGGCTCTGTTTATTGGAACTATTTGCGGTGTGAATGATGAAACTGTCACCCATCCCCGACCGAACAATTAGAAAACTTTGATTTGGTGATTTTATTATTTAGTTGTTAATCTATGTGTATCTAAATCTTTCTAATAGCAACCTATCTCTTTCTTGTCTACCACAAACACGTGCAGGCAAATATTCATGTTCAGTTTTAATTTCTCGGGCTTGTCTGTGTCTATTGAGCTATGTCGGTATTATATGGAGTATCTCCTGTTCAGCTGGTTGAAGCCTCTGAATCAGATACATTTACAGCAATCCAACACTCAAGATTGTGCCTGGAGGAGATTCATGACAAGATATTAAGAATTAGAGAACAAAAAAAATGCAAACGAAGAGACTTAAGCTGCTTATGCGAAAAACTAAATATATAATAATATTGATAATATAGGAATAGGACACTGAGGCCAAATACAACATGATGAATTTATCTTTATATGCACTCAAAGATTCTGTAGCCCTGAGTTGAGAAAGTTCAGAACTAAATTATTATCTCATTTAAAAAAACACACAAATTGAAGAATGGAAACAGATGTTTACCCAGATGCACTTTCAAGCTATATAGAACAGATTAACACTGACGTAGTAAAAAGCCACAATCAGAAAGTCAGAGAACCCATAGTTTGATTGAATAGCATGAACCGAAAGACAAAAAAATTGATATATTTTATGGAAGGATTAGTGTCCTAGCCTAAAACAAATAGAAGTCACAAACGAATTTTCCAATTTACGCTACCTTAAATTCAAATCCTTAAACCCAATTCTGCTCCCTCTGACACTTTCAAGCTACATAGAACAGATATGAACCCTGAAGTAGAATAAACTCCATGATTAGAAAGTTAGAGAACCCATAGTGTTATGGATACAATGAACCTAAATACAGATCATTCCTTAAAGAGAGTTCAAAGTGTAGTCTAAAAAAAATGTTAAAAGTCCAAACCTTAAAACAAATCGTAGTCACATACTTAGATTGCCAAGAACCCTAAATCAAAATCAGCTACCAGTGAGGCAGAAATAGCTATAAAATACAAGTTAGCATGTAAATCACATCTAGGTTATCAAACTGGTATGGAAACTCATGAGTCACGACTCATGAGCAAGGTCTATATACAAAGATAACCACACTATCACTATGTTGGCAACTACTACTAATCTACGTCATGCATAGTAGATATGGTACAAAAATATACTGGTACATCATCTTTTTGCCTCTTGCTTATTCCAAAAGCCATTGTGAAGGGGTGCTGTTCTAGAGCAACTTCCGAAGAAACTTCTATTTTCTGAATTTAAACATTGCTTCTGATATAATGAAAGAATACACAGCACTTGACATTTTACTGACCCGTAAAAAGACAGGTATCAGGGTAAGTAAAAGCATGAGATGGAAGAGCTGAGAAGACAAGAACAAACAAACTAATATTCTAGACATGTAATAGGGCAAGTTTAACAGAGATGTTAAATCAGATTCGTCATATTTGAATTTGAAGGCTGACTACGCGGTTGATTATTTTGGCCAATTTCATCTCCAATATGTCAAAGATATGTTGCTGTTCTTCGTTGACATCTATTAGTTTACCCCGAAAGAAGAATGAGAGTTAATATATAAGCATAATCTGCAAACCCACCCAATACAAACCATATCCTTTTGTCACCATCAGATACTCTATCTGAGTATATGGACACATTTTAAATCAACTAGGGAAGGAGTCACAGAGCTTGGTGGTTACTAATCTTTTTCCTGTCTCAGTAATTGATAGCCCCTCCCCTCTATCTTCCAGCATCACAAGCAACCAACCAAATCAACTAGTCCAAATTATCATTGCTACTAGTAGTACTAATTGGAACCAAATTCCTAATCACCAAATCCAATACTCTGAATAAGGAACTGGATTGAAAGAAAATCAAAGCCAAAGCACAACTAAAAAAATTGACATACCAAGAAAAGATCAAGCATTTAAAATCGGGAGATAAATTAGGAAAGGAGATCAAGTATTCAGTAACGGGAGTTGAATCGGACCACTTGTTCATCAAAGGAACTCGGATTGCTCTGAAAATGCACAAACCCAATAAAATAAATAGCAGAAACTGGTGCCGGTTTCCTGTGTTTATTGATAAGGAACTTAAAGATCACTCAGACCAGAGAAGAAGAACTAGTTTAATTTGGGAAAGTTAACAACCTTAGCTGACATCTACTTGTCCGTTTAACAACAGCTTCAGAAAAATTTAGAACACAAAAGTGAACCGGACAACTACGACACAAGACGGCTGTCTGTTCGTCTTACTTTCAAAAACAGTATCTACCTGTGCTTGACTAATGGAATTGGGATAAACCGAAGAGCGCAGACAACTTTCAATAAACAAACTCACTTGTTTTCTAGCAATTCCGAATTATTTTCAGGTCGTTCAAGAACACACATGGCAAATTGACATTATAGATTGAAAGATCAGAGAAAAAGTTAGAGGCTCGACCTTCTTGTCTCGTTCTTGCTTCCTCTCCTAGTATTTGAGAACAAGAAAGCCAAGACATGAACTACTCGGATCTTCTAACTCCGTCAGCATCTACTGTCTCGATTCTTTCGAAACTAGGAGCTCTAATCTCAGCCGCTCGTGGACCTCAACTTATCTGTTCCTCTGCGCTCTCTCTATCGGAAAGTTGGGGAAGACGAAGAGGTACAATTGCACAAGGAGATTGGGTTTGAAATAACTCCCACTATTTTATCGCAAAATTACGATTTCTATAAAGGATTTGTTTATTAAAAGCCGTATATGCACTTTTCGGGTAATGCAATTCGGAGAAAAAGAAACTAAACCAAAGATAGAAATAACAAATCATAGTTGCATAAATGCATAATATAAATTTCAAATTTGTTCTAGTGCTCCTCAAATGCCTGCGTGCTAGATGCTGTTATTCCAACATCAAAACTTAGAAGAAAAAGTAGTTTAGTTTGTAAATTAGAATCCACAACATGGTTGCATATTACAATATTTCATTACATCATGATTACATGATTTGGCCATTTGTAAGGACGCATACGAGAATGGACTTGAAACCGTTACACATGCCAAAAGGTTCGATCCAAACTAAAAAGGATAGTTCAAATGATGATTTTGGATGTAAACACTTCTGAGCTCTGCTTGGTGCATATATCTCATAGCAAGAAGCACAATGGTAAACATAAATATTTACCTCAATTGGTAACTCTTGTTAAAAAAAACTACCTAACTATGTCTCTCCTTGACTCCTTGTTAAGATCTTTTGCAACCATTTGCGTCATTACCCATCTTGGTGGCAAAAATCGATTACAAGTCGAGCATGTTTGTAGATAACAGAATAACTAAAAAAGAAAACAAAGTATGAACAATATTGTATAGAGAATGTCTACTAAATGGAAGCCTCTGATGAAGAATAACTAAATCGAATCATATAAAAGAAATGGCATTATGAATTTCAGTTAGATGGTCTACTACCTCCTTAGCATCAGCTAGCATTGCAACAACTGCTGCATCAATTGCATCTTGATTCTCCAACCTTGAAGCTCTTGCAGTCATCAGTACAATTGCATATTTTTTAACATCTTTCACAAAAACCTGCAAATGACGGTGGCAGTAAATGTCAAATAATGCCAATGTGACATCAACCTTAAATTCATGGAAAATACTTTTAAGCAGGACTGTACTAAATTTCATTGCACTGTAACAGAATAGAAAGTCATCACCTCTATTAGATTCTTGTCTACTGTTAACTTGTGGAGAGTCAAAGTGAAATGACCCAACCCCGATTTAGTTTCCTAAACCGGAATCAAATCCCTTCTGAAAACGTGAACCAACAAAAACCATTAAAAATTTCGGCAGAGTAACGCTACTAACGCGGAATTGCCTTTACCTGCACCCGAAAAATAACACTTCATCCTATGCCACAAAAGCCAAACCGTGGGCACCAATCCCATCCGGATTTCTCAATATCATATCAATAACAATAAACAGTAAACATGACTGTAATATATAGTATATCTGGGAAAAACCGTATAAAACATATATCAGAACGTATCAAAGCGACCTCTAGTGTATATATATACAAAATATACAACAGTAGGCGAAACAAGGAACCTACTGAAAAACACAGGTAGCTCGAACAACTAGCCTCCAACCGCTACGTGAGACACCAAAATTCGAACTGCAAACTGGGCACGGAAATCGAAAAGCCCAGGGGAAAGGCAAATAAAACGTTAGAGTGAGTGGACGAAAATAAATATATGTCTTTCACCAGTTTCACATACATAATCAATATAAAACAATGCGAGTTCGGAAAGTATATATATGGAGGTTGCCAGGCGAATCTCTCAAGCCTGACGGTCAGGTGAATCGCTCAAACCCGACGGTGATAGGCCAGGGGATGATCCGCTACTCCCGAGGGGAGGGGTGAAGAGGTGGCCCTCGACACTCGAAGGGGGAAGGAGGGTGAGCAGGCCCGAAAGGATCGCCTCCGCTAGGAGAAGGAGACACATAGTAAGGAGCGATGCGAGCGTCGCGTTGAACTCGGGGATAGGCGCGCGAGCCAAGGTCATCCCCTTTCCGGATCTCGGAGCAAGTCCTCCTCCACCAACACGGGCTCCTCCAAGAGTTCGTTCGAGCTCTCCCCCATCTGCCAACCTGGATAAGCGGATGCGCGCCGGCCTGCGTCCTTGGCGAGGAAGCCGGATGGTCAAGGTGCCTCGAGCCGTCCATTGAAGCGCTCCTGCAGTCCGACCACTGAGGCCTCCCCAGGCCGTCACTATCGCGGTGGCGGCTGAATGACGCTCTCCTCGGAGTTCATTGCCTGTATCCAGAGGTCCATGGGTACGGGTATCGAGTCACTCTAGAAGTGGTGTCAGCTGGGCGCCGATCCGAGCGAGTCCCTCAACACAGCGTTTGACACCTGCACGCAACTCCAACACCAGCTCTTCCTCATCAAAGGGCTCGAAGGGTCGATGCTGCAGACCACAATGTTATCCAAGGCGAAGGCCAAGAACAGGCATCTGCAGGTCGACTTCGGTAAGCTGCAGCAGGCCCTGACGAAGTACACAACATAGCCAATCGGAAGATCGCCTGAGTGAACGAGCTTGCTCGCAAGGCGAATGAGTTAAGGAAGGACCTGAGAGAGGCGCAATCCGAGGTCACAATCCTGGAGACTGACCTTGCCACCCTTTGGTCATCTAGCGGTGCGCGCATTGTGGAGCTGGAGCGTGAGCTTGCCGAGGCCCGGGCGCATGAGGTAACGGAGGAGGTTCGCATAAGGATTATGGAGGAGGCGGTGGTTGAATTCAAGGCGTCTTCTGAGTTCAAGAAGGTTAGGGCCGATGCGGTCCAGGCTTTCAAGGATTCGGACGAATTTGAGGACTTGGTTGCTGCGGAGGCCAACGTCCAATGTGAGGACTTCTCCTTGCTCGTGCTTCCGTTTGTGAAGGTGGACGAGTTTGAGACGTGGCAAGCCGTTGAGGCTGAAAAGCTGAAGCGTTCGCTCGAAGAGCCTGAGGTCGATGCGCATGCTGATGGGGTGACGGAGCAAGATGGTGGGGCTGATGCAGTGGATGGGGCCAACTGATTATGTACTTTTGCTTTCTTGCTTTGTAGTTTTTTTCTTGCTCTTGCGCCTGCGTGCATTTTGCTGGACATGTATACTTTTTGGAATATATCTAAGTACCTTTGTTTTGTTTATACTGTCTAAATGCGTTTGATGTATACCTATCTTTATTGTTATCGGCACAAAACAAAACGTGTGATCGTGCACATACAAAAGGTTACACAATCACTAGATGTATGCGCGTTAGGGCCACTCAAACGCAGGCAGATGAACACTTAGTAGAAATATTTCCCCAAGTGCTGCGTGTTCCAGGGATTGCCTATCCTCCTTCCGAACATGTCCTTGATGTAAAACGTACCCGGGCTTACGACTGCGTCGATGACGTAGGGACTTTCCCATGACGGGCGTAACCCTTTTGGCTTCGTTTGAATTGCCTTCATGACCCAGTCCCCTAGTTGAAGCAGGCGCTCCTTTACACGTTGGTTGAATAGTCGAGCGACTCGCTGCTTGTTTGCGGTGTTGTGAAGATGTGTCGTGTCTCGTCTTTCCTCTAGGAGATCGTTGTCGAGTCTAAGTCCTTCACCATTGGTGGCGGCGTCGTAGCTTTCAATTCTTGGGCTCCTGTATGTGAGCTCGAGTGGTAGTACGGCCTCCGTTCCGAATGTGAGGCTGAACGGGGTTTCTCCTGTTGTTGCCGTTGCATTTGTTCGGATTGACCAAAGTATCTTGGGGAGTAGTGTGGGCCATCGTCCGTACCAAACATCTCCTTTTTCGATGAGTTCGATCTTCTTCTTGATTCCCTCCATGATGATTTTGTTTGCCGCTTCTACCTGCTCGTTTGTCTGGGGGTGTGCTGGCGACGCAAATATTAGATTGGTACCTTGCCTTTTGCAAAATGCCTTGAGCTCGTCATTGTGGAATTGCGACCCGTTATCGGTGATGATGTTGAGTGGGGTGCCATAGCGACAGTAGAGAAAATGAGGATGGAAGTTCTCCGATGAGATCGAGTCCCCGATGAGATCGAGTCCCCATTGTGCAAATGGAACAGGAGAAGTGAGGATCGATAAGGGAACCGCGGGCACATGATTTTTGTGTGCATATAGTTGGCACTGGTGGCAGGTCATAGTGATCGCGGTTGCATCCGCATGGATGGTGGGCCACCAGAATCCACTTCGGAATGCCTTCTGTGCAAAGGATCGTGCTCCCGCGTGGTGGCCATATATGCCTGAATGGATTTCCCTGAGTATCTTGTCGCCTTGCTCCGGTATGACGCATTTGAGGTTGGCCCACGTCTTCCCTTGTCTATACAGGTTGTCGTGTCGGATACTGAAGTTGACTGCTCTGGCTATGATGTTTCGCACTTGTGCCCGGTCTACTGGTAGTTCACCCCGTGTTTTGTATTTGATGATGGGGTCCATCTAGCTGGCTACATGTGGCTCGACTGTGAAGATTTCTTCTGGCTTTTTCGTGATGTTTGGTCTCTTTAGGACTTCCACTACTCGTTGCCCTGGCTCTGTTTGTATGGGCGATGTTGCTAAATGGCCGAGTGCATCTGGCTTGGTGTTTCTTCTCCTTGGGATGTGGTTGATGTTGAAGAACTTGAGCTTGCTTAACATTTTGCATACGTGGTCAAGGTATGTTGTCATCATATCGCCATTCGTCTTGAAGTTGCCCCGGATTTGGTTGACGACCAGTTGTGAATCACTGAAGATGTTGATGCTTAGGGCCTCTGAGTTTCGGGCCAGTTGTAGACCGGCGATAAGAGCTTCGTATTCGGCCTCGTTGTTTGTTGCTTTGAATTCGAACCTTAGCGCGTATTTTGCTCATACGCCCCCTGGCCCAGTGAGGATGATCCCTGCCCCACTGGTATTCTTGGTACACGATCCGTCCATGTAAAGGTTCCATGGTGATTCGGGTTTTGGGGGTTCTTCCTTGGGAGGCTCCATGCTAACGGGCGGTGTGTCGAGGACAGGCCGTCTCGCGCCTTCAGCCTTTGTGTACTCGGCTATAAAGTCTGTGATAGCCTGGCCCTTTATTGCTGTTCGGGGCGCATAATGGATGTCGTATTCGCTTAGCTCGACGGCCTTTCTCGCCAAACGGCCACTGTGGTCGGGCGATTGCAATACATATCGTAATGGGACATTGGTAAGAATGTGGATGCTGTGGGCCTAGAAGTATGGCCTGAGTCGCCTTGCTGCTATAACGAGTGCGAGTGTCACCTTCTCGATCGTTGGGTAACGGGTCTTGGGAGGTGTCATGCCCTTTCCGGCAAAGAAAACTGGCAGTTCAGAATTTGTTTCTCTCCGAACCAGGGCCGAACTGACTGCCGTTAGAGAAGCGGACAAGTATAGATATAGGGTTTCTCCCTTTACGGGTCTGGACAAGAGAGGGATTGAGGCAAGGTATTGCTTGATGGATGCGAATGCGGCTTCACAGTTGGTTGTCCAAATGACGCTTCGCTTGTTTGTCGTTCGGAGGGCCTTGAAGAACGGTGCACATTTGTCGGAGTAACGGGAGATGAAGCGATTAAGGGATGCCAGTTTTCCCATTAGGATTTGGAGTTCGGCCTTAGTCATGGGAGGTTACATGTCTAGTATTGCATTGACCTTTATTGCTGAGGCCTCGATGCCCTCCTTGCTGATGATGTATCCGAGAAACTTGCTTGTTGTTACGCCGAACGTGCATTTGGCGGGGTTCAATTGTGACGACCCGAACCAGAATCAGTAGAGTAATCAGCGTAATCCACGAGTTAGTGTGTAATCGCGGTTTATCAGTTATTGTGTGGTTTTCCAGTCTCGTATACGACTTAATTATCGGCCGAGAATTTGAGTTGAGTCTCTTCTCGAGAGTTGTAGTGCACGTAATTTCGAGCTCATGAGCGATTCCGGATGATTTTTTCGATAACCGAGGAATATAATATGATTATTTGAAGTTTCGATTTAACGACGAGTTTATCCGAATCGTAATGGTTATCCGTTTTGGACCGTTGATCGTCCCAAGGCGCGAGTATAAATATCGGAAATAGTCTAAAATTGTCGAAAATCACTATTCGGGAAGTTTGACCGTCGTTTGACCAAGGAGGAGGCGTTGACCCGCGTTGACCGAGGGGAGAAAACCGGCCACCGTTTGACTCGCCGACGACTTTCATTTTCCAGCCATCTCCGGCTTTGATTTGGGTATGAATCGATTCCTCTCTTCATTTGCAACTGTTTAGAACTTGGAATTGCTTGATTTGGTTTTCAATTGAGGGAGAAATTACAGTTTGAAATTTGGGGATTTTTGGCCGGAATCGGCCTCGACGGTGGACGGCGTTCCGGCGACTTTCCGAGGGGGTTTGTGGTGGAAAAGGTTGGGCTTGAGGTAGGGAGGTTACCCCTTGAAGTTGAGAGGCCGTGGTGGCCTCACGGCACCTGAATCGGGTCGGAAAGTTTTCCGGCAGGTTTGGACCACCGGGGCTTTCAAGCTGGATTCCGGCCACGGTGGTGGTTAGATGGTGGTGGTCCCTTCATTAAAGTTGTTCGCCTTATTGAGAAGGTCATTGTAGCAGCTCGGTCGCCGGGAAAACTCTCCGGTTGATGGCGCGCCGCCGCCGCCGGCGGCAGTCAATGCCGAAGCTCAGGTGACCCGTTGACTTTTTGGATTTCGATGTTTTTAATGTCGTTTTTCTCGTAATCGCGCCCCGATCGTCGCCTTGAGGTTTTCGAGTTGATTTGGATATCGGATTTTCAGTCGAGGGTTTCGAGTGGAGATTTCGGGAATTTCGTTGATTATTTTGTACAGTATTATATGTTTCCGGGAACGGTTGGTTTCCGTGGTGAAAGTACAGTGTTGTGAGCTATGATTTTGATCAGATATATTTTATGACTATTCAGGGGATCGAGATCGTGCTTCGGGTGAGGGATCTTCCGCTGGACCACGAGATTAGCGCGAGTGCGCATTTTGCTCACCAGTGAGTGGACATTTCTTTTCACGGATTGATTGCGAGTCTTTATTATACGTTTTTACGAACTTGAGCATGCAGTATGATCATGCTTTTATGAGCATATGTTTTACGAATATGCGTATACGAATATACATACATATATATATATTATGTTTTATGCATGTGCATGGAAAGGATTTATGATTTGGTTTACACAGAGTACAGTCTCAGTTATCAGGGTTGTATCGATACACATTGGCTTCTCGGCTGATCCCAGAGTACGCTCCGGGGGGGACAGATATTCTGACCCGAGGCCTTTCTGGTTTGGAATCACATGTGGGTCTGGGATCCCGTGATTCAGACTGTACTAGCGCGAGGGTGTCCATGAGAGACCCCGCGGTATTTATGGTGCATGCTCTGTACGCGTGAGGAGTTAGAGTCTCCCTCGTGTACCATATAATTTTTATGCATTTAGACTCACATATGTTTTTATAACATATATTATTCGGCGAAAGACATTTATTTTCGTCCACTAACTCTAACGGTTTTCATGTCTTTCCCCTCGGCTTTTCGGTTTCCGTGCCCAGTTTGCAGTTCTGGTTCTGGTGTTTCACGTCGTGGTTGGAGGCTAGTTGTTCGAGCCACCTGTGTTTTCCAGTAGGTTTCTTGTTTCGCCTACTGTTGTATATTTTGTATATTTAAACACTAGAGGTTGCTCTGATACATTCGGATACATGTTTTATACGGTTTTTCCCGGATATATTATATATTACAGTATGTTTACTGTTTATTGATATTGTTATGATATTGAGAAATCCGGATGGGATTGGTGCCCACTGTTTGGCTTTTGTGTCATAGGATGAGGTGTTATTTTCCGGGTGCAGGTAATGGCAATTTCGCGTTAGTAGCGTAACTCTGCCAAAATTTTAATGATTTTTGTTGGTTCACGTTTTCAGAATGGGTTTGATTCCGGTTTAGGAAACTAAATCGGGGTTGGGTCCTTTCATCAACCGCATGCCGTTGTTGATCAGGAGTTCGAGTACGGTTCGTAGGTGTTCAGGATGATCCGTTGCCTTGGTGATTTTGACCAGTATGTCATCAATGTAGACTTCTACAATTTCGCCCGTTAGCCCGTCAAATATGATGTTCATTAATCTTTAGTAGGTAGAGCCTACGTTCTTGAGGCCAAACGGCATGACTATATAACAGTAGAGCCCCTTGTCCGTTGTGAAGCACGTGGCCTCCTGGTCTTCAGGGTTCATGAGGATCAGGTTGTACCCCGAGTATGCATCCATCATGGCTAGTAGTTCGTGCCCAGCAGTGGCGTCTACGAGCTGATCGATCCGGGGTAACGGGAAACTGTCTTTTGGACAGGCCATGTTCAAATTACTATAATCTATGCACATGCGCCAAGATCAGTGGTGCTTTTTGACCATGACGACATTGGAGATCCATTTCGGGTAGTCGACTTTTTGGATGAAACCGATTTTCTGCAGCCTGTCTACCTCCGTGTGCATAGCCGTATATCGTTCCTGGTCATACGCCCGCCGTTTCTGCTTTATCGGCTTTGCAAGTGAGCTGATGCTGAGTTTATGGGAGATTTTGGGCATGTCCGCGTAAGACCATGCAAATACCTGCTGGCAGTGAAAGGACCCAACCCCGATTTAGTTTCCTAAACCGGAATCAAACCCCTTCTGAAAACACAAACCAACAAAAACCATAAAAATTTCGGCAGAGTAACGCTACTAACGCGGAATTGCCATAACCTGCACCCGGAAAATACACTTCATCCTATGCCACAAAAATCAATCCGTGGGCACCAATCCCATCCGGATTTCTCAATATCATAACAATAATATAAAGTGATATATAAAACTATACTTTACAGAAATCTGGGAAAAATCGTATGAAAATATAACATCAGAATGTTTAGAGGGATCTCTAGTGTATAGTTATATAAATATATCACAGCAGGTAGAACAAGAAACCTACTAGAAGAAACAATGTAATTCGAACACTATGCCTCCGACTGCGACGTGCGACACCAGAATCCGAACTGCAAACTGGGCACGAAAACCGAAAAGCCCAGGGGAAAGACATGAAAACCGTTAGAGTGAGTGGACGAAAATAAATGTCTTTTGCCGAATAATATATGTTATAAAAACATATGCGAGTCAAAATGAAAGAAAATGATATAGTACACGAGGTGAACCCAAACTCTTCCAGCGTACAGAGCATGAATGTAAAAATCTCACGGGGTCGCTCATAGACACATCCGTGCTAGTACAGTCCGAATCACGGGATCCCAGACCCACACGTGATTCTAGCCAGAAAGGCCTCAGGTCAGAGGTTTGCACCCCCCCCCCGGTAAAGGCCTCGGGTCAGGGGTCACCGCCTCCCCCGGTAAACATCCTCAGGGATCAGCCGGGATGCAAGTGTACGGATACAACAACATATACTGTGACTATACTCTGTGTAAACCAAATCATAAATAGTTCGATGCAAATGTGTAAAGCAATATGTAAATGCATATACGTAATGTATAATTGTATAGGCATAATCGTATAGCACATGCTCATATAAATCATAAACTCGTATGCATGCCCATGCTCGTAAAACGTGTATAAAGACTCACGATTATCAGTGAAAAGAAATTGTCCACTCACAGGTGAGCGTAACGCAATACGCGTTAATCCCGTGATCCGGCGGAAAATCCCTCGCCAAACAAACGATCATGAACCCCTGAATAATCATAAAATCCACCGCTCAAAATCATAACTCGAAACCTCAAATCATATCACGAGAAACAACCGTTCCCGGAAACATATAATTCAATAACGACGAAATTGTGAAAATCCGATAATCACACCACAAAACCTCGCTATAATTTCCGATGCTCAATTCGAAAAACAAACCTCACCACTGCGATCGGGGTGCGATTCTGAGTGAAACGACATATAACTCGTCGAAAAACACATCGTCAGAAAAATCGCCGCCGCCGGCCGCCGGAAAATCCAACCTGCCCAGAAAAATTCATGCTACACATGGTTTTGAAGATCTCGACGTTTCCAACAACTTTCCAGTTCAAAGTTAAGGCCAATTTTGATCGAAAAACTTCCAAAAATCAACTCAAAGTTCCAAACCCTTACCGGAATTTCAAATCGACGGATCTTCTTCCTCCAGCCACGAAAACCTTCAAGACCACTTGCAATAGCTTCCTTACCTCGAGCCTAACAAAATCCTTCAAACCCCGAGCTCCAACACCGCCGGAAAAGCCACCTCTGAATCCGTCAAAAACTCGCCGGAAAACACCAATTTTCGCCGCCGCATATCTTCCTCCTCCGGCCACCTCACGGGACGATTCAACTCTCAATCCGAAGAGGGCCACGAGCCCAACAAACTCCGTGAAGGGACCCCGGCCAACCATGGCCGGAATCGGCTTCCACGGCGGCGCAAAGTCGCGGCACCCAAATCGCCCAAAACGGGTCGACCCACCCGGTCAACTCAGTCAACCCAGCCTTCTATTTTTGGAAACTTTCCCAAATCGGCATGTATCGTTTCCATATTTATACCATACGCGTATCGAACCCCAAACGGATAAATACAACAATATTCGACGGACGAAAATATTCACAACTTATTCCTCGTAACTCTGAAAAATCCTCCGGAAGTTCCCACGAGCTCAAATTAAATTCTCTACAACTTCCGCGAAGGATCCCAACTCAAATTCTTACCCGATAATTTAGTCGCTAACGAAGCCACCATATTAACAGATTACGTCGAAATCACGACTAATCACGAAACTCGCAAATCAAGTCGATAACCATTACATTTACAGTTTGGGTCGATCAACGGTCCAAAACGGATCACAATCACAATTCGGATAGACTCGAACACGAACGGATAAACTCGACAATTAATATTCCAAAATTTCAAATATTCATATTATATTCCTCGGTCGTCGAAATAATAATCCGGAACCGCCCACGAACTCGAAATCACGCGTACAACAACTCTCGAGAAGAGACTCAATTTAAATTCTCGGCCAATAATTAAGTCGTGATCAAGACCGACGATTCAATCAATTATCGGAGAACTGCGATTACGCGCTAACTCACGAATTAAGTTGATTACACTTCTAATTTTGTTCCGGATCGTCACAAATCTACCCCCTCCTTAAAAAAATTTCGACCTCGAAATTTCCAAGTCTACCAACTGAAAAGTAAGGACACTTTCTCTGCATAGAGTTCAACTCCCAAGTGGCAACCTCAACTGAACGACTTTGCCAACAGATTTTCACGTAAGAAATATTTCTGTGCTGTAATCTCTGTGCCCTCAAATCTCAAATCTGAACTGGCTTCCCCACAAATACCAAGTCTTCCTGTATAAGGAACTGATAGGGTACAAAACACACAACAAATCTAAAATGTAGTTCCACCACACGGAATACCACACACACAAAGGCCAACGCTATAGATAATGCCAAACTATACGGCATAATACAAATTCGCCCCATGATCACATACGGACCAAAATAACGTGGCAATTCACAACTCAACCTACTCACATCAACATAACTCTAATATCGAACTCGAGCAATTATCAACCTGTTTCCGCTAATTCGAAGGTCTGTAGTAGCACATTCCACTAAATCAGGATCAAACGTCAACTCAAACCGAACTCGCTCAAGCACAACGGAGTACAACATCGTTCCTCAAAACGACATCATGCAACGTCATAATCATAGTGGTCTACAAACTGGTACTGCATGCAATCTCGAACAGCTGAAACTGCTGGTCCCAAATCCCTCGGAACTGCAATTCACAAGACCACAACATGCCCTCCAAAGACTAAATAGTCCTCAAAGATTGCCCACCAATCTGAGGATAAGAATCGGTACTAACCTGTAATCTGGTCCCCAATGCTCGCTGCAATGCTTGCCAACACTCTGTTGTAACTGATTATCTCGATCAGCAATCTGGGACACAGGTACACCACAAAAATGGACAACCTCCGCCAAACATAGCTATACCAACTTGCCACCGAAATCTTTTCCGAAAGTACAAGGAAAAGAATTAAGTTCATCAAATGGTCCACAAAGACCCGACAACTGGTACCACAAACCGAAGTGCATACTAGCACACAAAATCCATAGTGACAAGCTCCAACTTCTAATCGGAAATCTCCAATGGCTGTAACTTCCCAGCAAGTTTCTGCCTCTCTGCCTTCGCCTGCCGACAAATGTGGCATCTGCTTACATAAGCTGCTATATTCTTCTTCATGTTGCGTCACGAGTAGTAAACTCGAAGTATCTGATACATCTTCGTACCACCAGTGCATAATGCACGTAAAACAATGAGCTTCAACATTATCACACTCTAACTCAGCTCTCGTAGCTCGCAACTCGGCTAACACGGAAACTCGAGCCACACACACATGAAATAATGAATCTCCCGACTTTCGATTGAATGTATCAGCAACAACGCCCCAGAAAGATAGTCAAAGTACAACCACTAGCCTTTCTCAGATAAACTTAAATGTGCAGCCATAGTCGTTAATCGACCTCATCCATCTACATTACCTCAAGCTCGAATCTAGCTGAAAATGCAATTAGGTGAAACTCAAGTGATCAGTGTACATCCTACACTGCGCTGCACGCCGTAGTAGTAGTGTCTCTAACTCTTCGATGCTAACATAACGACAGCTACACCCAAATCATACATAGGATACGTAGCTTCATAAAGTTTCCATTGCCTGTAACCATGAGCCACCGCTTTGCCACGCTGCATCAAAACATAACCAAATCCGAATTCTGATGCATAGCCGTAAACCACAAACTCTCCACTATTGTCAGGTAAAGTCAAAACCGGTGCAACAGTCAACTTTCCTTCAGAAGTAAGTAATTCATCTCATACGCATCAAACCACTCGAACTTGACCCCTTTCTTCGTCAATCCAAAAAGTGGAGTGGCAATCCGAGAAAATCCTGCACAAAACGCCGATAGTAATCTGCCAAATCCAAGAAACTCCTGATCTCTGGTATGGTGGTAGGTCAACTCCAAATCAACACAACTTCTATCTGGTCAGGACCTACACTGACTCCCTCGGCTGACATCACGTGGCCCAAAATCTTCACGTTAATCAATCAAAATTCACACGGGCTGAACTTCGCAAACAGCTGATTATCTCGCAAAGTTCGCATAATCGCTCGCAATTGCTTCTTGTGCTGGCCCACACTCCTGGAGTAAATCAGGATGTTGCCGATGAACACAACCGCAAACCTGTCCAGAAATCGTCTGAACACCCGGTCCATCAAGTCCATAAGAGCTACGGGGGCATTGGTCAATCCAAACGGCATGACCAAGAACTCGTAACGCCTGCACCGTGATCCGAAAGCTGTCCTGGCCACATCTGACTCTCCGATCCACAACTGATGGTATTCGGACTCGACATCAATCTTCGAAAAGACTGAAGCTCTCATGAGCTGATCAAACAAATCGTCAGTCCGAAGTGGAGGATACTCGCTCTTCTCTGAAGCCTGATTCAGCTTCTGGTAGTCGATGCACAACCTCGTCGAACCATCCTTCTTCTGCACAAATAGTACAAGAGCACTCCTCGGTGATACACTGGTTCGTATGAAATCTCCTCCAGTAGCTCCTGAAGTTGAACCTGTAGCTCCATCAGCTCCGCTGGCACCGAACGACAAGATGCCGGTGATATGAGTCTAGCGCCCGGTAAAACTCAATGGCGTAGTCGGTCTCCCGAATTGGAGGGATACCGGGTAACTCCTCCGGAACACACCTGGAACCTCAGTAACCACTTCAACATCACCAATGTCCAGCACAGCCGCCGTAGTATCCACAACACGAGGTAAGTAAATGACACTACCCTTTTCCACCATCCGCTCGACCATCATCGCTGAAATCACACATGGCAATAAAATATTCTTCTCACCGCGAAACAATATTTCGGGGAAAGTCTGGTCGTCGAAACACAACCTCCTTCTCGAGACACTCAAACATAGCCAAATGTGTCGCCAAAAGTTCATACTCATAATCACACCAAAATCGACGATATCCAGCTATAATGGATCAACGGCTAACCTATATCCTCCAACAAAGATCCCGCAACCTCCGGATGGATGCAACACTCTCCAAAACCTCGGAAGTGGAGATGCAAGTACAATAGCCATGGATGTCAAGCGACGGTAACCTCAAAGAAACTCCGTCCTCATACAAGGTTGTGGCACGAACTCCGGGATGCCCAACTATCTGTCCATGTCAATTACGACTTGCTAAATGACTCGTCTAGAGGTCTGCGTTAGTCAAACTCTAGAAATAGCATCTTGACCTCCTCCTGAACTCTAGGCTGTCGAACCACTAAAACAGCTGGCTGAGGACGCTCCCTCGCAACGTGACCCTCCTGGCCACCACAATATCAACTGAGAGTGCTCCTCGGACACAAGTCACAGCGACGCCTGCTGTGTGGAAGGATCACCAACGATCACTCAAACTCATGCCACAGGTACAAGTCCTCTAATATGTGATCTCCATCACCACCAAACGGATCTTCTGCTTGATCTGATGACCCTCAACATAATCGAAAAGGGCACAGCTTGATGAAGTCACTAATCCCGAGGTGCCTGAACTCAACCCCATCAAATATCTCGACTAAGTCCACCTTCCTCAAATTGGCATATCGAAAACCACATACGCCTTTCCTTCTCAATATCCTCGCCTCTGAGTGCAGCACATCAAGCAGAAGCGGCTTCACATCAAGCTCCTCACGGTTGTCTCGAGGCCTAACAATCAAAATTCCTCTGATGCTCAGGCTCAAACTCATCTCGAACCTCGTGCACTATTTCCTCTGGAGCCACATAACACGTGCAAACTGGGACAAACATGTGAACGATACATCTCTGCCTTAGGTCGATGAACACTCCATTTTTTCGTTGTTGGGTAGCCTGATTGAACCATTACCGTAAAAACAATACCCTGAATGTAGGCCATGGAGTCGCAACAGGAACTCACACAAAACCAACTCACCAAACACAATGATCTGACTCACGCAAACCATCAACTACCACAATTCTCTGCTCAAAAGCAACATGTAGACGCCCATACACGCACAACCGGCAAATCATGCCACACATATCTCTGAATCCAGAATGCTCACCCAAACCCACAATTCACTGTCAAATCGCACGTCGACTGATCCTCAATAGGATCCACAACCGTACCGACACGGAAAGCACGTCAAGGAGGCATCCTAATGAATAAGACATCGTTCGCAACAAGTAGAACGTAATCATGGAACTTTAAATATTTGAAAGCATACAACACCCAGAGTATTGATGAGTATCCACCGGCCGGTCGAGTCACCACTCCAGACATGCTGTACATTCTCAAATATCCTTAGTAAACAGGACTACAGAAGTCTACAGAACCTAAAACCTAATGCTCTGATACCAAGCTGAAAGGACCCAACCCCGATTTAGTTTCCTAAACCGGAATCAAACCCCTTCTGAAAACACGAACCAACAAAAACCATAAAAATTTCGGCAGAGTAACGCTAATAACGCGGAATTGCCATAACCTGCACCTGGAAAATACACTTCATCCTATGCCACAAAAATCAAACCGTGGGCACCAATCCCATCCGGATTTCTCAATATTATAACAATAATGTAAAATGATACATAAAACTATACTTTACAGAAATCTGGGAAAAATCGTATGAAAATATAACATCAGAATGTTTAGAGCGATCTCTAGTGTATAGTTATATAAATATATCACAGCAGGTAGAACAAGAAACCTACTGGAAGAAACAATGTAGTTCGAACACTATGCCTCCGACTGCGACGTGCGACACCAGAATCCGAACTGCAAACTGGGCACGAAAACCGAAAAGCCCAGGGGAAAGACATGAAAACCGTTAGAGTGAGTGGATGAAAATAAATGTCTTTTGCCGAATAATATATGTTATAAAAACATATGCGAGTCAAAATGAAAGAATATGATATAGTACACGAGGTGAACCCAAACTCCTCCAGCGTACAGAGCATGAATGTAAAAATCTCACGGGGTCGCTCATAGACACATCCGTGCTAGTACAGTCCGAATCACGGGATCCCAGACGCACACGTGATTCTAGCCAGAAAGGCCTCAGGTCAGAGGTTTGCACCCCCCCCCCCCGGTAAAGGCCTCGGGTCAGGGGTCACCGCCTCCCCAGGTAAACATCCTCAGGGATCAGCCGGGATGCAAGTGTACCGATACAACAACATATACTGTGACTATACTATGTGTAAACCAAATCATAAATAGTTCGATGCAAATGTGTAAAGCAATATGTAAATGCATATACGTAATATATAATTGTATAGGCATAATCGTATAGCACATGCTCATATAAATCATAAACTCGTATGCATGCCCATGCTCGTAAAACGTGTATAAAGACTCACGATTATCAGTGAAAATAAATTGTCCACTCACAGGTGAGCGTAACGCAATACGCGTTAATCCCGTGATCCGGCGGAAAATCCCTCGCCAAACAAACGATCACGAACCCCTGAATAATCATAAAATCCACCGCTCAAAATCATAACTCGAAACCTCAAATCATATCACGAGAAACAACCGTTCCCGGAAACATATAATTCAATAACGACGAAATTGTGAAAATCCGATAATCACACCACAAAACCTCGCTATAATTTCCGATGCTCAATTCGAAAAACAAACCTCACCACTGCGATCGGGGTGCGATTCTGAGTGAAACGACATATAACTCGTCGAAAAACACATCGTCAGAAAAATCGCCGCCGCCGGCCGCCGAAAAATCCAACCTGCCCAGAAAAATTCATGCTACACATGGTTTTGAAGATCTCGACGTTTCCAACAACTTTCCAGTTCAAAGTTAAGGCCAATTTTGATCGAGAAACCTCCAAAAATCAACTCAAAGTTCCAAACCCTTACCGGAATTTCAAATCGACGGATCTCCTTCCTCCAGCCACGGCAACCTTCAAGACCACTTGCAATAGCTTCCTTACCTCGAGGCTAACAAAAGCCCTCAAACCCCGGGCTCCAACACCGCCGGAAAAGCCACCTCTGAATCCGTCAAAAACTCGCCGGAAAACACCAATTTTCGCCGCCGCATATCTTCCTCCTCCGGCCACCTCACAGGAAAATTCAACTCTCAATCCGAAGAGGGCCACGAGCCCAACAAACTCCATGAAGGGACCCCGGCCAACCATGGCCTGAATCAGCCTCCACGGCGGCGCAAAGTCGCGGCACCCAAATCGCCCAAAACGGGTCGACCCACCCAGTTAACCCAGTCTTCTATTATTGGAAACTTTCCCAAATCGACATGTATCATTTTCGTATTTATACCGTATGCGTATCGAACCCCAAACGGATAAATATGACAATATTCGACGGACGAAAATATTCACAACTTATTCCTCGTAACTCGAAAAAATCCTTCGGAAGTTCCCACGAGCTCGAAATTAAATTCTCTACAACTTCTGCGAAGAATCCTAACTCAAATTCTCGCCCGATAATTTAGTCGCTAACGAAGCCGCCATATTAACAGATTACGTCGAAATCACGACTAATCACGAAACTCGCAAATCAAGTCGATAACCATTACATTTACTGTTCGGGTCGATCAACGGTCCAAAACGGATCACAATCACAATTCGGATAGACTCGAACACGAACGGATAAACTCGACAATATTCCAAAATTTCAAATATTCATATTATATTCCTCGATCGTCGAAATAATAATCCGGAACTGCCCACGAACTCGAATTCACGCGTACAACAACTCTCGAGAAGAGACTCAACTCAAATTCTCTGCCAATAATTAAGTCGTGATCAAGACCGACGATTCAATCAATTATCGGAGAACTGCGATTACGCGCTAGCTCATGAATTAAGCTGATTACAGTTCTGATTCTGTTCCGGGTCATCACAGGCAGTCCGTTAGGACTTGGATTAGTCAAGCCGCTATGTCGGGTTCCAACTGTGCGCCGATGCGAATCGTGCGCTCTGGGTGTTCGCGGGACAGTTGTATCATGCGTTGCCCTTCTTTCTCCATAGCGGGTCGGATAGTGTTCAGTCTGTCACGTGGGTCATCAGGTTACTGCTCTTAGGAAGAGCACTCCGCCACTGCGAGTACCTCCAGTCGCGTGTTGTCTTTTTCCGGTCGAACAATTTTTTCCACGAAATCGTACCCCCTAACCGTCCTGATTCTGTAGTCTGTCGGGAACTTCGCCAGGAGCATATGGCCTGCGATGATCAACCTTAGCTTTGAGATACCCGGCTGCCCAAGGATCATGTTGTAGGATGTGCGAAGGTATATGATAACAAAGTTTGTTCTGATCTTGCTCTGGGGTCCTGGTGCTCCGATGCCGAATCGCATGTAGTCGTTGCCGAGGGGGTAAGTGGTTTCACCTGAAAAGCTGGCGATGCTCTCATGGTCCTGCGTCATCTTGCATTTCGAGCGCTTAAGGCCTTCGTATGCCTCCTGAAAGATGATGTTGACGGAGGCTCCGTTATCAATGAGGATGCGCTTGACTAAGTATCGGTCCACCACTCCGTTGATGATAAATGGGAGCGTGCTGTTCCGGTTGCTCTCTTCCTCGTAGGTGAAGGTGATTGGAGGCCAATCCTTCTTACCTACCTTCGGCAGATTTCTGGGATGTACCGCAAATACGTCCCTAGGTCGGGGTTCTTCCCGTTCTTGTGGGTATTCGGCCTTCCGCTTCCCTCCCGAGATGTTGTTGATGGTACCCCTCATTCGTATATCCGTGGCCGGGCGTTCAGCATTCGTCGCTCGGAAGATCAATGTTCCCTCTGTGTGCAGTTGTTTGATTCCTCTGGCTTGGATTTCGTAGTCATTGGTGTTGTGGGTATTCGAATCATGATACATGCACCACGTTCCCCTGTTGTTCCGCATATGGGCGTTGTCGGGCGCCCTAGGCATGGGTTGACGGATTTTTTGTTTATTCTGTTTGAGCACTTCCTCGTTTGTGCCCTGGGTAATGGAGAAAACTGTGCGTCGCTGGTGGGGATCTCTGGGTGGTGGGTTTCGCGGTGGTGAACGTTCGCGATGCGCTTGCTGATACTATTTGTTGTTCTTGTGCTCGCGATAGTGATCTTCACGCTTGCGAGATATGGTGGGCTGTGCTTTTGGCGGTGGGTTTTTGGCTATATGGGGTGATGACGGGTGATCTTGTGTATAGCCGTGTGTTTTCGAGGTCGGTGTTGCGCTTGGGCCTTGCGCCCCGTACACATGGGTTTCCACCAGTGCCTTTTGGACGATTAGGTCGATGATCTCGTCATACCTGAGGTGGTCCTTTCTAACCAGCTTCTCCACGAACGGGGTTCCCCTCAAGTTTTCTAATAGCGCCGTTTTTGCCACATTCTTGTCGAGGTTCCTGCACGTGTTCGCAAGGGCCCTCCACCGATTGATGAAGCCGGATAGGTTTTCATTGTCCCCCTGACGGATCTTTAGAAGCGTGCTGGCAGTGTTATACTTGCCCTATAGCCGGTATCGCTTGAGGAAACACTCCGTGAGCTCTCTGAATGAGCGAATGGATCCCGTGGGCACCTCGTAGAACCAGTTTCATGCTTCTTCCGTCAGTGTCTCTTAGAACAGGAAACAGAGGGTTGCGTCCGAATACCGGGTACCTGCGGTGGCGGATTGATACTCGTCCATGTGTGTTCGCGGGTCTCCCTTCCCGTTGAACCTGCTGATCTTAACGGTTTTGGAATACATATCCCTGCCCTGTGCCAAGATATCGTCCGACAAGAGGCTCACACGGGGAGTGTACATTCCTTTTGGCCCGATGTGTGACGACCCGGACCAGAATTAGCAGTGGAATCAGCTTGATTGATGAGCTTGCACGTAGTCGCAGAGTTGCGACAGTCATTTTAATCGCTGAAGCTTCTTAACGACTTAATTATTGGCCGAGAATTGGAGCTGGGTCTCTTCTCAAGAGTCGTTGTACGTGTGATTATGAGTTCATGGGCGGTTTCGGATCGTTATTTGGACGACCGATGAATTAGTTATGAATATTTAAGTTTCGACGGAAACGGATTTAAATGGCAGGTTTGTTCGCGACTAAATTACCGGACGAGAATTTGGTCTCGGCTTCTTCACGGAAGTTGTTCAGAATTTAATTTCGAGTTCGTGAGAACTTCCGGAGCATGATTTGGAGTTACGAGAAATTAGTTGCGAATTTTGCCGTTTGTTGATTATTTAGTCGATTTAATGTGTGCTACTTTGAAGGGTTGACTTTTTATTTGGTTGGCCGATATGTTTGACTTTGGGTGATTATTGAAGAATATGTCGAGACGAGTATGTGGCCGCGAGAATTATCGGAATCGGAATTACGACGAGGAAGTTACACGTGTTCAAAGTTTGTCGAATTGGATAATTATGAGTTTCCAAATTGGGAAAGTTTTAAATGAGTATTTATTGTGACTTTCCCCTTTGGGAAAGTCAAACCTGGGTTGAATTGGGTTGACCGACATGGAAGAGTGGTGCGACGGCGAACGGTGGCGAGCCGTCCGGCCACCTCCGGCCACGGGGGAGCACTCCATCGACGCGCCTTGACCTCCCGAACCCTTTCCCGGTCACCGTCGATGGCGTGGCTCGCCGGAATGGGGTGAATTTTCCGGTTGAAATTGAAGGAAATATGGTGAATTCGGGTTGCTCAAATTAGACCGATTCGAGCTGAAATTTGGGGTGGGCTTTGTAGCCCTCATCACCATGAAGCTACCATGTAAGTTTGAAGATCTAATTTTGATTGAGCTTGGAGAATTTTGGGATTGAAATTTGTGTGTTCATTCGGTTTTTCATGAAATTGACCATGTTAGAGTGAGAATTGGATTTTGGTGCAGTTATGGAAGTTGCTCAGTGGGTGATTTTGAGTGGAACAAGGGTAGCTCCGCCGTGAAACTCTCCGGTCAACAGTGGCGCCGCCGTGGACGGCGGTTAGGGGTCATCATTTGGCCCGTGGGCCTCGTGGGCCGGTGGAGGCCCGCAAGCCCGTGGGCTAAAAGCCCGGCCCGGCCCGCAAAAAAGCCCGCAAAAGCCCGCCAAGGTGGTTGGTGGGCCGACCATGGTTTAGAGATCTAAAGCCCGGCCCGGCCCGCGGGCCCGGCCCGCCAAAAGCCCGTCAAGGCCCGTTAGGCCCGGCCCGTCAAACCCCGTTAGGCCCGGCCCGTCAAAGCCCGCACACATATTGACATATATCATTAAATCATTTAATGAATTTTAATCATTATACAATTTATACCTAGTTAATGTTTACCTACACACATATTGACATATATATATATAAAATATAGTGACTAGTAGTCTAATAGACTAATACTATATAGATATATATTTTACATTTGTGTATATATGTTAATATATTACATATACATGGATAGATTGAATATTTGAATTCCATATATAATTAAATTTGTGTATCTATTTTACTATTAAGTCATTATTTAAAGTTTAGCATAAGTTAGGGTTTAGGTTTAGGGTAAATTAGGGTTTAGGAGATTAAGATTTATGGTAAGTTAAGGTTTAGGAATTTGAGGTTTATGGTAAGTTAAGGTTCCGGTTCTAGGATTTTATTATAATTTTTTTAGGGTTTAGGGTTTGGGGTTTAGGTTTTAGGGTTTAGGGTTAAGGGTTTAGGTCCAAAATTTATAAAAATTAGGGACGGCCTACTTAGAATATTATGAACAACCAATCCGACAGTCAATTTTTTATATATATAAGATAGTAGTACGTATATCATTATACCTACACTTATATATATAATATAGTGACTAGTACTATATATATATTTTTTATATTTGTGTATGTCTATATTAATATATTACATATACATATATTGATCAAATATTGGAATTCCATATATAGTTATATTTGTGTATCTATTTTACTATTAAATCATTGTTTAGAGTTTAGGATAATTAAGTTAGGGTTTAGGTTTAAGGTAAGTTAGGGTTTAGGGGATTGAGATTTAGGGTAAGTTAAGGTTTAGGAATTTTGAAGTTTAGAGTAAGTTAGATTTTAGGTTTTAGGAATTTTGAGGTTTAGAGTAAGTTAGGGATTAGGGGTTAGGGGTTAGGGTTTAGGGGTTAGGGTTAGGGTTTAGGGTTAGGGTTTAGGGTTTAGGGTTAGGGTTTCATTGTAATTTTTTTATCGATTTACACAGTAAAACAGTAAATATAATAGATGGTTCAGATTAGATATTGTAATTTTTCAATGGTGAGAGTTTAATTGAGAGTGTGTGAAATGACATCAATACCCTTCTCTTATATATTGCTTATTTTTCCATGGAGAAACTAGATAAATTAAATTTTTATATCAATTTTTTTGACACTATGAGATAGATATGTAATTTACAAGAATGTGTGTTAAAATTTTGATCTTAAAAAATTCCTTTAGGGATGGGTAATTTATGTTTTAGTTGTAAGGGTACTACGGTCACATTTAGCGAAACTCATAGATGTAGGTCTAAATCAAGTCCAAAATTTATAAATTTTTAACGGCATGCTTAGAATATTATGAACAACCAATCTGACAGTCAGTTTTGTAAAATGATGATACATGATCGATTACGTTTCACAAAGGACTTTCAACCCATATAACCAAAGAATAAAGGTAAGAACATTAGTGAGCATGTAGAGAATTCAAGCAATATAAGAATTAAAAATGTTTTAACAATAAAGAAGGCCATATATAATAGTTCACCTTGTAATAAAAGACACCGTACGTAAAAATTAGCATAATCGAAGTACGTTTGGATCCCAGTCAATACAATTAAACAAAATTTGTGAAAACACTAAAATACACTCATCTTATTTTCCTTATTTTCCTATGGGGGGAGTAGATAAATCAATTTTTTATGTCATTTTTTTTGATACTATGAGATAGATATGTATTCCATAAGAGTATGTGTCCAAAATTTGATGTTAAAAAATTATTTTCGGGAGGGGTAATTTCCGTTTTAGTTGTAAGAGTACTATGGTCACATTTGGCGAAATACATGGATCGATGTCCAAATCAAGTCCAAAATTTATAAAATTTTAAAGGCATAGTTATAATATTCTAACCAATCAATCTAACGGTCAATTTTATAAAATAATTAAACATGTCCGATTAAGTTTCACAAAAGTATTTCATTCCATATAACAAATGAACAAACGTAAGAACATTAATATACATATGGAGAATTCAAGCAATATAAGAATTAAATATGTTTTAATAATAAACGAGGACATGTAGAAAACTCCATCTTATAGTGATAAACATCGTACGTAAAATTTAGACTCGTCGGAGTACGTTTAAACCCCGGTGCATGGATGAAGGTTACGTTTATTTTGAAATGTCTTATTTTTTTAATAATTAAAGCCCGATAGGCCCGGCCCGCAAAAGCCCGCAAAGGCCCGGCCCGCAAAAGCCCGCAAAGCCCGCTTGAATGGGCCGGGCTCGGATCCTTATATAAAAGATAAAGCCCGGCCCGGCCCGGCCCGCATATATTAAAATGTTGTTGAGGCCCGGCCCGGCCCGGCCCGTGCCGGCTATACATGGGCCGGGCCGGGCTTTTGCCGACCCCTAACGGCGGTCAACGGCGGCGGTCAACGGTCAGAGTTGACTTTTTGACTTTCGACAAGTCGCATGTCATTTGACTCGAAATCGCGCTCCGATCGCAGTGAGGAGGTTCGTTTTTCGAGTTGAGCGTCCGAACGTAAAGCGAGGTATTGAAGTGGTATATACGGATTTTCGACGATTCGTCGACTTTGATTTATCTGTTTCCGAGAACGGTGGTTTCTCGTGGTTTGATTTGTATTGTCGGATTATGATTTTGAATAATGAACTTTGTGAACATTCAGGGGGTTCGTGATCGTTGTTTTGGCGATGAACTTTCCGCCGGATCACGGGTTAACGCGATACGCGTTACGCCAGTCTGTGAGTGGACAATTTCTTTTCACGGAATGTTTTGCGAGTCTTTTATATGATTTTCCAACTTGAGCATGCGTATTGATATTACGGATTACATGAGCATGAGTTTTACGATTATACTTATACGAATATACGTATACGAGTATACATATACTTATATGCTGTTTCATGCATTTGCATCGAAATGTTTATGATTTGGTTTACACAGAGTACAGTCATGGTTACGTTGTTGTATCGATACACTTGCCTCTCGGCTGATCCCCGATGGTAGGCCTTATTTCCAGGGGAGGCTGTGACTCCTGACCCGAGGTCTTTACCGGGGGGAGGCAGACCTTTGACCTGAGGCCATTTCTGGCTAGAGTCACGTGTGGGTCTGGGATCCTGTGATTCTGACTGTACTAGCACGGAGGAGTCCATGAGTGACCCCGTGAGATTTTACTTGCATGCTCAATACACTGGAGGAATATGAGTTTTACCTCGTGTACTTGTTACTTTATTTACCCGGACTCGCATATGTGATTTATACATATATATATAAACTGGTGAAAGACATTTATTTTTGTCCACTCACTCTAACGTGTTTATTGTCTTTCACCTGGGCTTTTCGGTTTCCGTGCCCAGTTTGCAGTTCAGGCTCTGGTGTCGCACGTCGTGGTCGGAGGCATAGTGCTCGAGCTACTTTGTTTCATCCAGTAGGTTTATTGTTCTACCTACTGTGGTATGCGTATACGATTATGTATTAGATGTCGCTCTGAGCTTCCTGTTGAATACGTTATACGATTTTACACTGGATTTCAGTAAAGTGCATATATATTTACTACTTTACTTTACTGTTGATATATTGAGAAATCCGGATGGGATTGGTGCCCACGGTTTGCTTTTTGTGGCATAGGATGAAGTGTATTTTCAGCGTGCAGGTAAAGGTAATTCCATGCTAGTAACGAAACTCTGCCCAAATTTCGAAAAGTTTTTGTTGGTTCGTGTTTTCGAAAGGGTTTGATTCCGATTTAGGGAGCTAAATCGGGGTTGGGTCCTTTCAGCTTGGTATCAGAGCATTAGGTTGTAGGTTCTGTAGACTTCTGTAGTCGTGTTTACTAAGGGTATTTGAGAATGTACAGCATGACTGGAATGGTGACCCAACCGGCCGGCGGATAATCATCAAATTCCGGGTGTTGTGTGCTTTCAAATATTTGAAGTTCCATGATTACGTTCCACTTGTTGTGAACGGTATTGTATTCATTAGGATGCCTCCTGACGTGCTTTCCGTGTCGTTTCGGTTGTGGATCCTATTGGGGATCAATCGACGCGCGATTTGCCAGAGAACAGTGGATTCGGATGAGTATTCAGAGTTCAGAGATTTGTGTGGCACGGTTTGCCTGGGGATGTGTATATGAGCATCTATATGTTGCCTCAGAGCTGAGAATTGTGGCAGTGATGTGTGCCTGAGTCAGTTTGTTGTGTTTGGTGGGCTGATATTGTGTGAGTTCCGGTTGTGACTCCATGGCCTACATTCAGGGTGTTGTTTATACGGTAATGGTTTATCAGGCTACCCAGCATTCGAATGTGGTGTGTTTATCCACCTGAGGTAGAGATGCATTGTCCACATGTTTGTTCCTGTTTGCACGTGTTATGTGGCTTCAGAGGAAGCAGTGCACGAGATTCGAGATGAGTTTGAACCTGAGCATCTGAGAGAGTCTGACTGTTTTGCCTCGAGACATCCGTGAGGAGCTTAGTGTGTTGCACTCAGTGGCGAGGCTATTGAGGAAGGAAAGGTGTACACGGTTTTCGATATGATGGTTTGAGGTAAGTGGATTTAGTCGAGATTTTTGATGTGATGATACGCGCAAAACATGCATTCACGTTAACACAAAGTAGACCCTAAAAACACAGATTACGCGCATTGCATTTTAAACCCTTCTTTTTTCATTTGTAATATTGGCGAGTAGAGATCGTTCTTTATCCGGGGAATTAAGGGCGCATGCATGGTTTCGTTAATAAGCGGAAATGTAAATGTTTGGGGGGATTGGAAGTTGGTTGTTTAATCTACGAAATTAAAGTACATAACATGCAAACACAACTAAAACTCTTAGGCATCTAACATGTTTTACTCATAGACAAGTTTCAACAATCAAGAAACTTAAAGTCTAATTATGCTTGCTAAAAATAAGAAGTTACACTACTAATTACATGTGATCATCTCATCTTATTAACCTACCCTTTTCATGCATCAAACCTTTTTGTAAGTTACGAAATTCATAACTTCTAACTAAATACACATGCTTAATAATTGAGTAGGAATGCAACTTAGCGTATAAACATCCTAAACAACATACGATCATCGAAACATGCGAAAGAGAGGGACTTAGCGTATTTTCTAACACATGCATTCGAAGCTTTAAGATTGTATCAAACATGCATAAAAGGCTAGAAATCATAAACACATGCATATTACAAATCGGTTTAAGAGCATAAAACACAAATCTAAACTTGTTCTTCATTTGATACATAAATGTATTCCAATACATCAAGAGGTTCAAATACAAAACAAAAGAAATGAAAGTGAAGATCATGCACTACCAACATAAGCACTTTAGGCAACGAAATGGAAAACAACGCGCAACGAGGGGGGAATTTCGTTGCCTATAGTTTACAATAGGCAACGAAATGGATTTTCGTTGCCTATTGTAAACTATAGGCAACGACATCTTTGCCTATAGTAATAAAATCGTTGCCTAAAGTCCATTTTATAGGCAACGAAAAAAATCGTTGCCTATAGTTTTCCATTTTATAGCCAACGAAAAAACTCGTTGCCTATAGTTTTCGTTGCCTAAAGTTTGGTTATAGGCAACGAAAAAATCGTTGCCTATAGTTAATAGGCAACGAAAAATAAGTATAGGCAACGAATTACTATTTCGTTGCCTATAATTAGTATTATATCAGATCTAGCCAGCAGCTATTCAAATCAAAATCGGTGGAAAAATCTGAAACGTTTTGGAATCGGCAGTACATTTCAGGATGGACAAGAGTTGGATGAGGCTGGATAGAACTGATGCAAGATATGGGCAGGGAATTAGGAGATTTCTGGAATTTGTGGCGGCTAATTGTGGAGAGTTGCCAGTGCATTATTGTCCATGTAAACAATGTCGGTGTCGCGGCAATCGTTGTCCCATTGCTACAGTTGAGCGACACCTTCATAGAAACGGATTTTGGAATAAGTACACCCGTTGGATTTATCACGGTGAAGCATCAGCAGCAGCCGATCCGCATGATCATGGACAATTTGCTGATACTGCGAGGTCATCCAATTATGATCCCACCAGGAGGTTCATCGACGATATGTTTCCTCATGAGAGCGGTGTATTTCATGATTCTGAAGCGCCCGTATATGTTCCTCCAGAAGTTGAGAATTTTCCTCACATTGAGCCAGTCCAGCCATTACCTAGAGTTTATGTCAACACACGTGGTATGGACAAGTACCACAACCTGATTCAGATGCATCAAACTCCGTTGTACCACGGATGTCCTAAGACAGTCCTTGAAAGTGTGATGGCAGTGATGCAGCTAAAAGTGGAGACCAAGAGCACCGTGGCAGCGGTCGATAGGTGGCTTCAGTTGACTGGTGATCTGCTGCCCCCCGGTCATCGTCTTCCCCCCACTCATCGTAAGATACGACATGTCCTCAAAGATCTTGGACTTTCGTACACCAAGATTCACGCATGCATGTATGATTGCGTTCTCTTTTGGGGTGTAGACGATGACGGGAAGGATCTATCGAAGCTTGAATACTGTCCGGTGTGTGGTACGGAAAGGTGGAAGTACACTCCTGCAGGAAACAAGAAAGCAGTGAAGATACTTCGGTATTTCCCACTTATTGATAGGCTGGAAAGGTTGTTCATGTGTGCATTCACGGCGAAAGCTATGAGATGGTGGGCTGAGAGGACTTTGCCTGACGATGATATCCTTAGACACCCTGCTGATGGTCAGGCTTGGAAGCACCTGGTGAATGTGTTTTCTGATTTTGCAGCTGAAGTCCGAAATGTTTGGCTGGGGCTATCGACTGACGGATTCAACCCCTTCGGCAACATGAGTCAGAAGTACAGCATATGGCCCGTTATATTGGTACCGTACAACCTTCCTCCGTGGATGTGCATGAAGAAAGAATATAATATGCTGACTCTGTTGATTCCAGGGCCGGGTTATCCAGGAAAGTGTTTGGATGTGTACATGAGGCCATTGATTATAGAGCTTCAGCAGTTGAGTACAGTTGGTCATCCCACTTACGACAGGTTTAAAAATGAGATGTTCCGAATGCGTGCTATGCTTGTGGGCACAATCAGTGATTTTCCAGGTCGAGGGATGTTGTCGGGAAACCCAACCAAGGGGTACAGGGCCTGTCCAGAGTGCATGACTGCCATGTTTGGACAAGCTCATTGCTCGAAGATTGTCCATATGCGTCACCGATGTTGGCTTCCACGACATCACCCATTTCGCCAGGACGCCCAGGATTTTGACGGCACTGTAGAAGAAGGTCTGCAACCCATGGGATGGACTGGAGATGAAATCTTAGAAGTCCTGAATGAGTATAATTTTGGGCCATTGAGCAATCATCCTGAGGTTGTTGCGACTATACCGAAGATACCCGACAGGTATAAGTTCTGGACACACAAGAGCATCTTCTGGGAACTCCCGTACTGGCGGATGTTGCCTATCAGGAACTATCTAGATGTCATGCACATAGAGAAGAATGTGTGTGAAAGTGTGGTGGGCACCGTTCTAAATTGGCAAGGTAAAACCAAAGATGGCCCTAAAGCTCGCGTTGATTTGGAAAAAATGAAACTGCGGGAACATCTGTGGTTGAAAAAGAAGGGGAGAAAGATGCCCCAAGCTCCTTACACGGTCACGCGTGACGAGAAGCATGAAATTTTTGTGTGGATGGCTAACGTCCAGTATCCTTATGGGTTTGCTGGAAATATAAGTCGGTGTGTTAACTACAAGGACAATAAGATTTATGGATTAAAGAGTCATGACTGCCATGTACTACTTCAACGCCTCTTCCCTATTATGATTCGAGGGTACTTTGATGATGAGGTGGTAGAGCCGTTAGTGGCGCTGTCAAGGTTCTTTCAAAAGTTATGCACCAGAGAAGTGAAAATGTCAGGCCTCGAAGAAATGCGAAAGGACATCATTTTTATCATGTGCAAGTTGGAGAGGATTTTCCCCCCAAATTTCTTCGACATCATGCCTCACTTGATGATGCATCTTCCCGAGCAATTGATGCTCACCGGTCCCGTTCACTACACTTGGATGTATCCAATGGAGAGGTATATACCCCGCATTTGTATGATGTTTGCTAATTAAGTCTTTATATATTAATTTATTCTTGTTCTACGTACAACAATAATAACAAGCTGTTTTCATCATTGTAGACAACTGGGAGAGTACAAAGGGTATGTACATAATACATCTGCACCTGAAGGGTGTATCGCCGAAGCATATCTTGCGAACGAGTGCGTAACGTACGTCAAACTGTTTTTGGGAGCGCTTGAGGACCCACATTCGAATATGTCGGTAGATGAACCCCAGTTCAACCTTTCTGTAGTCTCTAATGATGTTTATCCACAGAGTAGGTTGCACGGGGAGTGGGAGTTGACACCATATGAGTTAGACATTGCACACTGGTGTGTACTCATTAATTGTAAAGAAGTTAAATATTGGAAAGACACACACCTTGGAAGTCCAGAGGTTCGCGGGGATGTTGCGTACCACAATCGGACCTTTGCAAATTTTTTTGGCACATGGGTGAGTATATATTCATTTAGTCATAATATATATGACGTGTAAAAGCAAATTGTGACGGTTATTTATATGAAATGTCGTATCTAATGTTGACGGTTATTTATTTCAGATGAACTATGTAGAAGATGATGGTTACCCACAATGGTCACACGCATTGAGGCTCTTGGCTATGAAACCTATATCATCAAAAGTTTACGCGATGTGTAGGGTCAATGACGTGAAATTTATGTGTCAAGAAAGAGACAATAGGGTGAAGACACAGAATTGTGGGGTAATGGTGCATGGTGGGGATAACGACCCTGACTACTACGGGGTACTCCATTCAGTGGTTGAACTCATGTATGGTGAGCGCATGAAAGTTTACTTGTTTAAGTGCAGATGGTTTGATACTCGTCCGGAGAACGTTCGCATCGATCAATATGGATACATTTCCGTGAATACTGCCACAAGTTGGTATGAGGAGGATCCTTTCGTTCTTGCCACATCGGTCAAACAAGTGTTTTACCTTGACGATCTTATGAACAGACCCCCCTGGAAAGTAGTAAACCATGTGCAAGCTAGGAATGTGTACAATGCTGCCACACTTGGTGAAAATGAAGATGACGAAGAAGTTGCAGCATACCAAGAGGGAAATGGAATTGACATTCCGAAATCCGATACAATTCGCCATTATAATGTTCGACCTGGTATTGTGGTTCAAAATTCTGGAGCAGCACTTCTAAATGTTAATCCAAATGACTTTGATGAAGACTCGAGTGACGAGGACGAGGAGCGACACCTATTACCAGACTTCAACTATCAAACTGCGTCAGACTCTAGCGATGATTCTGATTATCAGCCTTAGTTAGAGATGTAATTGAGTATAGTCTTCGAGCTTGTATTCAGTTGATTAACTCCTAAATGTATATATGTGTTGATCGAATCGAAGTTTACTTGTGTAATTTGATGGATTAGTTTAACGGTTATTTTCATGTATGTTGTGGAAAACATGTGAATTTCGTTGCTTATAAATTGAAGTTCGTTGCCTTTAACATTGATTTCGTTGCCTTTAACATTGATTTGGTTGCCTTTAACATTGATGTCGTTGCCTTTATCATGGATTTCGTTGCTTTTGTTATGCATTTCGTTGCCTATAGTATAGGCAACGAAAATTTCGTTGCCTATAGTATAAGCAACGACACACTTCGTTGCCTTTAGGGTGCATTTCGTTGCCTAAAGTATACGCAACGATACACCTCGTTGCCTATAGTCTTGATTTCGTTGCCTAATGTATATGCAACGAAAAATTCGTTGCCTATAAGTCCTCCTCGTTGCCTATACTATAGGCAACGATGCCACCATTTCGTTGCCTATAGTCCTGGAATATATTTCCAGCTCGCGAACAGCTCCGCCGCAACTAGCATTCTCTCCGCAAACCTCGCCGGATTTCTGCCCTCTCCGCAACCCGAAAAGTACGGTTCACATTCTCCCTCTCTCCTTACTTGAATAAACAACGTGATTTTAGTTGGATTTGTGTTGGGTTGTTTGTTGGGTTGATTTTAGATGGATTTGTGTTGTGATTTAGGTTAGGTTGTGTTGGATTTGTGTTGGGTTGTTTGTTAGATTGATTTTAGTAGGATTATATTGTGGATTAGAGGATTATATTGTGGATTATATTGTGGAGTAGGATTATATTGTGGATTGTGGATTAGGATTATATATATTGTGGATTATATTGTGGATTATATTGTGGATTAGGATTATATTGTGGATTATATTGTGGATTGTGGATTAGGATTATATTGTGGATTATATTGTGGATTATATTGTGGATTAGGATTATATATATTTAGTTTATGTAATTAGAATTGGGAATAATTAGAATTGGGAATAATTAAGTGTGATTTTAGTTTGGTTATTTAGTTTAGGTAATTAGAATTGGCCGGGAATAAGTGTGATTGTTAGTTTGGGTTGTTCATTTTAGTTAGACAAAATTTAAATTTAGGTTATTGTTGCCTCAATTGTAAGGTATTCATTATGTTATTTTGTTGCAGACATTAATAAAAATGTCCGTGTTCAAAAGATTGATTCCCGGGAAAAGTGGGAAACAAAAAGGAGCTTCCTCCTCGTCACCTCAAGGAGCGACACCTCAAATGTCCTCCGGGTTGAACCCTCAAGGACCCAGGAGTGGGTCTAGGTCCGTTGGTGGGAGTTCTGGAAGCACCGTACCGGACAGTCTTGAGACCGTCTATGTACATTCCAATCGTCATCTCCAACTTCTTGCCACATCCCAGGATCCCCAAGGTCCACGTCACTCGGTGTCTCATGAACGACCCTCCCGCAACAGCAGCCGAAACTCCACCACGGAATCCGGTCGTCACTCAGTCAGCGGCGAACGCCCAAATAGTACGAGGGTACTATTTGGGCGTTCGCAGCAGGACCCACCGCGTATGCCACCTCTTCCTCCCAATGCGGCGACGCCACAACCTAATTCCGGATCAGCTGGGCCATCCGGCAGTGCATCCCGCACGGATTCTGTGCACTTATGCCCGCCAAGGGACTTGTTCTTCCCTACGGTTATTCCGAAGATACCTCAGCTCGACCCTAACAACGTGGCCGTCTATGATGAGGACCCGTTCACGACGCCTGAGGAAGCATACACATATGAGCCGTTCTCTCAACCTCTGTTGAGTGTGAGGGTTAAGGGTCAGCTCACTTACGAGAATGGTAAGTTTATGTTCATTTACTAGATACAGTACATTAAATTAGGTTCTATTTCTTAATTTCCTTCTTTTGTACCGTGTCTTAGGCACCGTCGTCAACCCTAAAGCTAAACAGAGCAGAGGTACCACAACCGGGAAGGGTATTGAAGATCGAGTCGGTGACAATCGGGCTCATATTGATTATGAAGATGATGGGGAGGCTATCGAGTATTCTGACAAAGGGATGTATGCTAGCCAAGCAGGATTTGTCATACGTGATTTCGTCCCGATGTTGTGGGATTCGTGGGGTTCAGTTGATGCTGAAGTGAAGGCCCGAGTGCATAATGCACTGTCGGTGAGTTAAATTTACATTAATTTGTCATAAAAATAGACGTTCTTATATATTATTGTAAGGCACCAAACATACATATTTATGAGGCTAATTATGTATACGTGTATTGCAGCAATGGTTTATTATTGACGATCGGCTGAAGGAGCCCGGGGGGTGGTGTGAACGAAAGCTCACGTCTAGGTGATGTGATTTTGGATTTATATAAGGCTAAGTATCCTTATATGATTTGTGAATACGTTAGATTTGTGAATATAAAGTGTTGGTTATATGATATTTTTGTTGCATCAATATAGGTATCGAGAGTGGAAGTCTCACTTGAAGAAGTTCTGGGAGGAGAACATAGATAAAGGCCGAAATGGCACTCCAAGTGAGTTCAGATACCGGGAGTACGAGTGGAACTGGCTTATAGCCCACTGGAAGCATCCCAAACTTGTGGTATGCACATGAATTATGTTGCGTACCTAAATCTAAACTAATATTATTATTATTATTAATTTACCTACATTTTATGATATATTATTTTATATACGCAAGAGGTAGTAGGTAAATCTCTATCTATGTTATTAATTTAATATGTAGGTAAATCTCTAATATATTGTGTAGGTAAATTAAATTATACAATTTACATTGTTTATACGAAGTAAAGATAGTGAACTGTATTAGTGATTGAGATGCTAGAAATTAAAACAAAAAATAACAAAGATTAAATTATTTCCCTGCAGAATAACATGAAAAAACCTAGAAATTAAAGGAAACAATTCTAGGTCCGAGGACTAAATATGTGAAAAATAAATGGGTTGGATTTTAATCAAAAAAATTAATGTTGCGAGGATATTCTCTAATTTATGCTATATATATAATTGGCTAATAATTGTGCACATTTTCTTTTTCTACAAGCACATTTCGAAACAAAATGCTAAAAACCGAGCGCAGAACGTGAACCCACATCATTGCGGTTCCCGAACGTATGAGAGATGGACTCGACGTGGGGCAAGGTTGGAACCAGAGACTGATCCTCTCGTGTATTCCATCCGACATGGGTATCCGAACAACCCTGAATATGTTGTAAGTATCTAATAAATATTTGTCCATATTTGATACATCTCATGTTTAATTAATTCTTGTATTTTACTCAATTATTAATGCGTCACCGATTTTGCATTGTCTATTAGGAGAGATTGGTTGAGTCGATCCCAAAGGTGCGTGCTAAAGTAGCTCGAGAGCTGCATCAGGGGTGCACGGAGGAAGAGGTGACCCAGTATGCATCTCAGGTTGACCACATGACGCCCATTAATGCGGCGAGGTGCGTGTCAGATGCGATTCCCGTTGGAAAGAACAAGTTTTGGGCCAAGGGGATGGGTTACAGAGGAAATGGAGTCTTGAAGATGACTCCAGAATTCTCCAGCGGGTCCAGCAGTTCTAGGTCGTCCGGCCTACAAGAGCAGATTCAGAGGCAGCAGGAGGAGATTCGGAGGCAGCAGGAGGAGTTGGAGGAGATGAGGCGTGCCAGGGAAGCCATGGAGCAGGAAAGAGCCCGTGAGAAGGAGCAGCACGACCAAATGTGGGCATTCTTTCAATCTCAGCAACCTCGGGAGGCTTCGCACCCGCACCCACAGACTCAGCCAAATCTGTTCACGCCTACAACACAGCCGCAGTATTTTGGGGGTCACCAGCAGCCGCCGTTATATGGGGACCACCAGCAGCCGCCGCAGCAGCATCAGTTTTGGACGGGTGCCGAGCAGCCGCCGCCTCCGCCGCCGCAGCATCAGTTTTACGGGGGTGACCAGCAGCCGCAGCTTCATCAGTTTTATGGGGATGACGACCAGCAGCACCAGGAGGGTTCACACGAGGACTTCCTCAATTCTGTTAACTTTGATCAGTAGCACGTAGCTAGTTTTTGATTTCGGTTGAAATGTGTACGCTGTTGTGGTTTGAACTCATGTAAATGTTGCAGATTCTGGAATTGGGCCCAATCCAGAATCAAGTATTTTTTTTAAAAATTCCACACACTATAGGCAACGAAATGGACCAATTTCGTTGCCTATAGTTTGCCAGAAATGCAAAAATTCAAACTATAGGCAACGAAATTCAAAAGTATAGGCAACGAAATTCAAAAGTATAGGCAACGACGTCGTTGCCTATAGTTTGAAAGGTGACATCCTGTTTAGGGTTTAGGCAACGAAGAAGTCGTTGCCTATAGTGAAACTATAGGCAACGAATTAAGCTGGGGTCGTTGCCTATTGTTGAAAACCCTAACCCCTAAACCCCGAACTATAGGCAACGAATTGGTTATTGATTTCGTTGCCTATAGTATAGTCAACGAACTATAGGCAACGAAAGTATAGGCAACGAAAATTCGTTGCCTATAACTATAGGCAACGAATTTTGGACTATAGGCAACGATTTGAAATCGTTGCCTATACCTGTTATTCTGGTAGTGATGGTTACACTTTTTGTCTTGAATGCTAGATGATCTACGGTGGAGATGGCTTTCCTTCACAAGGGACTTAGCGTATTGTGAAGGATGGAGGATGCTTTGCTTCGGCTTGGATGGAGGAGAACCCTAGAACCTTGCTTCGGCTTGGAATGGAGGAGATGTGCTTCGGCTTGTAAGAGAACCTTCAAGTGTTTATGGTGGAAGAGTATTTGTGTAGAGCTTTGGCTAGTAAATTGAGTGATGCCCTTGAATGGTTCGGCCTCCTCCCTTATATAGGCAAGGAATGCTTGCCTTCTCTCTTCCACCTTGCCTTGCTTCATTAAATGCAAGCCTTAGTCACCTAGCAAGTCATCCCCTTAGTCACCAAGTGTGATCATCATTCATGAACCCTAAGCAAGAGTCACCATGCTTAGTCACACCTTTAGTCACCATTGTGATGATCAAAGGCAAGAGTCACCAAGCTTAGTCACCATTTGTGAACCCAAAATAAGAGTCACCATGGCAAGTCATCTTTTGTGATCATTAGCTTGATAACTTGGACTTTTCAACTTCACCAACTTGCATCCTTGCCGAATTGATTGGGTTTGGGCTTGATAATGGGCCGAAATAAGAGTTGAGAAATCGGCCCATAATTTGCTTTTTGGGCCGGCCCATTTTTCGTGGTCCGAAATCGCAAAAATCGCAAAATCGCCGAAATTCTTCCGAATCGCGCCGTTATTAATCTCCACCGTAAATATCTTCAAAATAACAATTTAAATAAGGAAAACATAAAAACTAAGATAATAACATAGCTAAATGAAAAGGGAAATGCGTTAAGAAACGAGCATAAAATGCGTATATCATGTGGTTGAGTTCCGACACTTCGGGATCAGTGACTTCATCAGGCTGTGGCCTTATCGATTATGTTGTGGGCCATCAGATCAAGCAGAGAATTCGTTTGACGATGGCGGAGATCACAGTGTAGCGGACTTGCTCCTGTGGCATGAGTTTAGGCGATCATTGGTGATCCTTTCACGCAGCAGGTGTTGCGGTGATATCTGTTCGAGGAGTACTTTCAGTTGCTGTTTCGGTGGCCAGGAGGGTCACGTTACGAGGGAGTGCCCTCAGCCAGCTGTTGTAGCGGTACGGTAGCCCAGAGTTTATGAGGAGATCCTCATGTTGTTCCTGCAGTCTGATCAATGTACCCTTTTGACGAGTTAATCAGCTATGTTGCCATTGACGAGGGCGCCTAGTTGGGCATGTTGGAGTTCGTGCCATGACCTTGTTTGAGGACAGATTCTCCTCCGAGGTTACTGTTGTTTGATATCCATGGCTATTGTACCTGCATCTCCACTTTCGAGGTTTTGGAGAGTGTTGTATCCATCCGGAGGTTGTGAGATCTTTGTTGGAGGTTATGTGTTAGCCGCAGATCTGTTATTGCTGGACATTGTGGTTTTGATGTGACTATGAGTATGGACTTACTGACGACACATTTGGTTGTGTTTGAGTGCCTCGAGGAGGAGGTTGAGTTTCGACGACCATGTTTTTCCCGAGATACTGTCTTGCGGTGATAGTTGAGCGGATGATGAGACGAGTTGTGTTGCTTGCTTAGCCCATGTTGTGGATATTACGGTTGTTGTGCCTGACATTGTTGATATTGAGGTGGTTCCCGAGTTTTCAGGTGTATTCCGGAGGAATTACCAGGTGTTCCTCCAGTTCGGGAGACTGACTACATCATTGAGCTTGTACCAGGCGCTGGACTCATTTTACCGACATCTTGTCGTTCTGAGCCAGCGGAGCTGATGGAGCTACAGTTTCGACTCCAGGAGTTACTGGAGGAGATTTCAGAAGATTTTATGCGACCCCGCGTATTTGCGTGGTGTGCTCTTGCATCAGTTGTGCGACTGTTTGTATGATTCGACATGGTGGTGCATTGACTACCGGAAGCCTGATTCGCTTCAGAGGAGAGTGAGTATCCTCCGTTTCGGATTGACGAGTGGTTTGTTCAGCTCCAAAGAGCTTCAGTCTTTTCGGCCTTCATCTCTGCCATTCACCGGAGCATGGCGTTATCAACTGTCTCGATGCGTTCCTTGTCATCGTACTCCCGTATTCTTTCGGGCGTTGGTGGAGGTCCCAGGAGTCGGTTGTTTCGCAGTCCCCATGGTGGATCGATTCTGATGACTTGCATGCCCGCCCCTGGTTCCTCCGTTGGTTCTGATTCCTCTCGTTGGGTCTCCTGGCTCCGGATGAACGCGTCAAGTCGATCCTCCAAGCGCTGTCGGGTTTGGCGTTCCTGGTCTCTTTCGGTTTGGGCCGTTTGGAGTTCCTTCGCTAGGTGGGTTGCTACTTTGTCCTCCGTCAGGTCGTTGATGCTACTGATCGCGTCTACGGGCGCGTCTCTTGTCTTCCGGCTTTCGGGTGTAATGTGGTCTGTCGCCATCTTTGTTGCTATGGTTTCGGGTGGTTTACGATTGCTCGTTTCCCACAGACGGCTCCAATTGTTTCTACCAAACTCCGCTAGGATTTCTAGTAGAAGTGCGGGTAGGGCTATTTCGGGTGATCAGAGCTATCGCGCGTATATCGTCATTTACCTGCTGTTAAGAGTAATACACCAAAAGGACGTTAGGAGTCTTAATGGGGTGTTCCCGCCTTCGACTCTCTGAAGCTCTAGTTAGTGTATGAAGTGTAACAGTAGTATTGGTAGAGTAACGGGCGTACCTTGTATCTATTGTAGATGTGTTGCTTATATTGTTGGTTGAGTATGGGGTCTTTTGTTGCTCTTCGATGTAGGATCCTGTCTTTTGTACATAGCCAGTCCTGGTATCTTCCATTTGCCGTACCGAACGCGTGGACGTTCCGATGGTATAGTTTTCTTGTTTAAAGTTGGAGCCTGTATTGTTGTCATGCGTTTGGTCTGAGTTGTGTTGACTCGTTTGTTAGTGACTAAATGTGCGATAATTGTGTGTTACGGGATCACACACTAACAAGGTCCTTTGGAGACTTAGCATTGTAAGGGGTGGTTGAATTACGAGGAGTTATTAACGAAAGTTGCTTTATTGAGTACACTAAAGTGAGGAAACTAAAATAACAACGAATTCAATATAAAGAAGAATGGTCGACTAGGAAAATCTTCGCTAACTATATGATGCTCAAATAATGTCCCGATTTATGTAGGTGGATTAAAGTCTGTTCACACAACTTGATGTTCAAATCGTTACCTTGTGAGTCACGTTTAGTTTTGAACCCAAGTTCTTAGGTCATTTCGGACGCTAAACGACTTAAACCCAACTTTGAAGTATATCATGAGGTATACCTAATTTTTAGTTTCTTCATACATATATTAACTTATCTAGGGTCACACATGCATAAATGAAACAAATCTTGAAGCCCAAGCATACAAACATCCAAAATCACATAGTAGCTCATTCACAAACACACTTTCACACAACATACACTAAAAACATATACCGTACATAGATCAAGACATCATTTGTTCACATCACATGGCTAGGGTTCTAACTCTAGCCTCCCAAATAGGACTAATCACTACTCATAATGAAATACAAGATTAGATACATGCTCAAAACAAGAAGAGAAAAGAGATAACCAAGAGTCCCCTTTAGCCAAAGCTCCACCAAATGACTCCAAGGCTTCTAGCTCCACTTCTTCACTTCAAGCTAGCATCAAATCTTTAAGAGGAGGTAAGTATAGTCCTTAGGATTCCAAGGAGCCAAGGGGAAGAGGAATTACTTGTCACTCCTTTGAACCCTAAGAACCAAACCAAACCCTAGAGGCAAAGATGAGAGGAGGAACACCCAAAATAGACCAAAGTGATGGTGTGGTGGTGGAGAGGTTTGGCTCTACCCAAGAGAATGAAGAACTAGGTCTCTACCAGAGTTGGAGATAGAGGAAATTTGTCCTAGAAATGGAGGAGAAGAGATTTGAGAGAGTGCTTGAGAGTTGGGATATGGATAAGGAGTCTAGAGAGAGACTAAAACTATGAAAAATAAGAAAATGAAGTGAGATATGTGTGGGGATGTGCAATGGGAAACTCGACCTTATAGGGAAAAAGGAGATATTTTTGTGTTTTAAAATTCAATTTATGATGCTTAGACATGATCCACAACTCTAGGCTTTAAGTTGTCTTGTGGTCTTGTGGTCTTGATGTTTTGGCCCAACTTGTCTTGACCTTCCGGCGAAGACTTACCAGAGTCGACCGTTGACCAGCTGGAGTTGACTTTTCTCTCTTTTTTCGCATTTGCTCCATCTTATCCAAGGGCCTTGGAAATGCGCTCGGTTTCTCTAAAAAGTGATGAATTCCCATCTCTTAGAGCATTTCCTTGCCAACTCCCGCTTTCCTACCAAAACAAAGAAACATAATAAAAATGATGTTTTATTGATAAAAAAAGTAAGCAATAAGCATGAGCTTAGAAACATAATTAGATCGTAATTATGGACCGTATCTAACACTGAGTTAGGTTGGAACCTTGGGTCATTTTGCTTGAATTTGGATGTGGAAGGCTCAACTGTAGTACCTAAATTTTCTTTCTAGATATGGTGTCCAGTCAGCTAAGAAGCGGCCTATATGAATTTTTTTTAGTTTCGGCGGGTCTGGTTTGTCTTGATCGATTGGGTTATTTAGATTTAGTTAGTGCGTAATACGCATACGGGTTTCAATTTGTCAAGCCGGGAATCCGGTAGAACTCTTATATCACAGTCACGATTAAATTTTTGCCATTTCAAAAAAAAAAATTCACTCATGCTGATGCAAAATTATTGATTAATTAATTACTCGCACAGGACATTCATACTACAGTCTACAGATCGATGATATAGATGAAGCAAATATACAAAGCTTATTATGGTTTGAAGGTAAGCCGTGCATGGCTGCATCAACTCTATCATGCTTACGCGTAGATACAGAGAAATTGCTCTGCCATAAACAAATGGCAATACATGCATGCAGTAGACCGCCAAGATCAGACCATGAGAACTGAAAGAAGCATGAAAGTAAAGTTAAAATGAAAATACCAGAAAGCTAATTAAGAGTTTGTTAAGATCTCAATCGATCGAAGGTCCAAGAGATCGATCACGGATCGATTAATGAAATACAGCAGCGACAGCTCTTGCATTTTTTGCAGCGGGAAGATCCGGTGGTGGAGATGGTAGCATGGTGAGCGCTAATATTCCACTTAATACAGCAGCAACGGCTCCAACCACAAAAGCTGGTAGATTACCACCCCCAAATAGAGCATCCCATGGTCCGCTTGCTACCGACACTACCATCTGCATCCATTTTCATATAATTCATCAGAAACAGACCTCAAAAATGAATTGATTGACCGAATAGGTAAACTCTTTAAGTTTGGTTTAGTTAATCAATCACCTGTGGTATTACAATTGCCAGATTCAAGACTCCTAAGGATAGCCCTGCAAAATCCGAAATATGTAACGTTATATATGTGACAAATCGATCACAACTTACACGTAAAAAATTCTTAATATGTAACGTCTATGCTCTCTAGCTTAACAAGAATCTCTTACCTTGTCCTGCACCAGAAGTGCTGCAAAATATGGATGCCATAGCAAACGGAACACTGTAGGTCACCTGTAAATTAATAAGAGATTGGTTATAAGATGGCGAAGAAGAAAAAAGAGACGAGTAAACAAAGTTAAGCAAATTAAGTACAAAGTTGACCAAGTTGGCTGGACTCCGAAAATCAAAAAATTAATAAACACCTCGCAACAAATAAGGTAGCATTTTGCAATAACTGTTACTTGTCTTGTATCTTATTTCTCATCGAAAAAGAAACCGGTTTAGGTTATGTTTCACTGTATTATTTCTTACTTGGCAGTAGTTTTCTGGTAGATTATGAAATTGCGGAAAGCTTATCTGCGCACTTAAATGACCATGGGAATGACGACATGCAAGTCAGGGGCGTTAGATTCGCAATTTGAAGTATTATTACTTACCGCCTGAGGTATACCCAACACCGCAAATAGAGCCCGCGCACCGGCCTTGATACCGGCCGGTGGTGGTCTTGGCTCAGCTCCGCTCGGAATGTCGTGTCGAGCCGAATGAGCCAGCTTTGTGAACAAGACCGTTAACGCCAAGCAGATTGCTAGTATGAAGTTGACAACGCCCCAGAGTCGCTTGACCCCACCTAGGGCTCGCGCGAAATACTCAATCCCGAGAGAAACGCATCCCAAAACGACGGAGTTGAGCATGAGCCCCAAGGCTCCGGCCCTGACACCGTGATCGTACAGCTGTCCCTTCCCGACCTCGCCGCCGTAGACTTCCCGCCCCATCCAGTCGGTGTCGAAAAGCAGGAAGGGAAACCATGCTATCCAGTTTAAGCAAGTCACCAGCAGCAAGACGCACATGGGCTGCTGCAGCTCTCTGAACGCGCCCAGCATTTCTCCCAAGAAGGGCGACGACTTCTCTGTCGCAACTAGTTCTGGTTTTGGTTCCGTTACTGCTGTGAGGGCAACGAGGGTGAGGATGAACAGGAGAGCGATGGAGAGGAAGAAGCAGCTCTTGAGATTGGCGCAGTATACGTCGCAGGCTCTAGTGGAGGTGAAGGGGAACATGCGGTGGAGGTGGGTGTAGGAACCGGCGGAGAAGCCTAAGACGTTGCCGACGGCCATGAAGAATGAGTAGAGCCCGTTGGCGGTGCGCATTTTCTTTGTGTCGGCGCCAGAGATGTCAGCGAGGAGGGCGCGGCAGGGGCCTTGGAGCATGTTGTTGGCGACGTCAAGGATCCAAAAGCCGACGACGAAGACGGCAATGGCGCGGGGCTTGGTGGGCCTGTCCAGGGGGTCGCCGGAGAGGTGACCGAGGTCGGCGGCGTAGCCGATGAGGAAGACGGATATGGCGACGAGGGCGGATCCGGCAGCAATGAAGGGGCGACGGCGGCCGAAGCGAGAGGCGCAGCGGTCGCTGTGGTAGCCGACGATGGGTTGGACGAGCATGCCGGAGATAGGCCCGCAGAGCCAGATGAAGGCGGCCCAAGTGTGGGGGATGCCAAGGAGCTGGACGTAAGGGGTTAGCAAAGACAGCTGTAGGGCCCACCCGAACTGGATGCCGGCGGCGATGGAGGCCACCAGGAATATCTTTTGAATTCTCACTGCAGGTTGTGGCTGTTGTTTCTGGCCGCGTTCAACTTCCATGGTCTCTTTCTTTCTTTCTGGTATGTAGCTACTGCTGTTCGTACGTATCCCTCTGACTCCGTCAGACTGGTGGCTCTGTTTCTTAAAAAAGAAAACTAACTGTTTAAGGACAGAGTAGCTAGTTTCACTCGGATAAGGCTGCTGAAAGTAAGTGAGGGAGAGTGAGATAACTTGGCATGGAGTGATCTAGGAGTGTGGAGTAGTGTGGGAATTGCATGCAGATTTAAGGTGTTGGTGCATGGGGGCAACTGGCAAAAGATGCCGGCCTTATCCAATTTTTGAGCTCTCTCGTTCATGCCAAGTGTGTGCCAAACGCCATTAAGACCTTCTCTTTCGTTTTCTTTTCTCGGAAAAACCAGCCCACTCGTACCTTCTAGTCTTCTACTATATTGTTGTCAAAATACTCTCAATCAAACTCCCTCTCAGTTCATTAATAGGCTAGGTCAAGTAATTTTGAATTCAAATGTCGGTAAGTAACGGAAATCCACTTGCCTAGTCTGTAACGTAATCTGTGTTAGCTCAGCACTGCTGGGTACGTTGAGCTTGAGATGAGGCAAGTGTTCGATTCTAGATCACCATCCTTTATTTCCACAATCGTCGTATAACCATTTCACGCCAAAGATATTTGCTTTTGACCCTTGAACTGGTTGCAAAACAAAGCCAAAATAGGGGCCCTTGAACTGTCGATGATTATTATAATAATATTCTGTACATGTAGTAGAAACTAAGGAGACTACAACTCGATATACTTTTTTTCCATTTTCCATAGATCTACAGGGTTCAGACTTGCATTTGATACACTTGCCGACCCAGATTTTGATATTCAAAAAGCAAGTGACCTATCACTCGGCATATATGTTACCTTAATTTGCCACAATCTATGGGCACACCCAGAGAAAAATGTAGCAGTTGGACCTACTAAACATACATACATACATACACAAGGCCGCTTCTTCGCAAGTGTATTTTTTATCTCAGATACTTCGAATTGTGTCGAGGCGATCAATGAGATCCATTGCTTTGATCTTGTCAATATCAAAGTCAATGACCGGAACCGAGGACGGCCTCCTTATAGGAAACGGATCCTTCCTACGTTCACTTGTTGGAGAGTGGCTGCTACTCTTACTTAACCTATGGTACTTGATGAATCTGGTTTTGACAGTATCAAATTCTTGGCTCTTGCTAATCCCTGGTGTCAGTTTTCTCTTACTTACATATCTAAGCATTTCTTGATCTTCAACTGTCAATATGGGGGATTGACAGTTCAACTTGTTTGTAGATAAATGAACTGTCATCTGGTTTGGTGAGCAACCTGGGGATTTAATAGGAGATCTGATTCCATTTCCGATCCTCACTTGGCTGACCAGATGGTGAAGCCACACGACCAGCTCAAGAATGTAAGACTCAGTTTTATTTTTATCAGCATGGTGTAGTGTCTCTATCCTCAGCAGGTCAGTCTGGCCGGCAGGTTTTCGGTTCATCTCAGACCTAAAGGATTTTAAATGTGTTAATTAATGTTGCCAGATTATTGCAGAGCAATAGCCCGTGAAGTAAGCAAATGAAAGGCCATCTGTGAGTCAGGACTCACCCAGTATTTGCCCATTCTCCGACCCAACCAAAGCCATGATGAGCTCTAAACATAGAACAAAGCACAAGTCAATATATATATAGTAAAAGTGAAGTTGTATTTCATGAATGATGAGAAATTTGGGAGAAGCTAATTGTCCTCCCTCCTTAAACCAACCGCTGGTTTTGAAAATAATAAAGGTAAAGGCGAACCCAAAAAAGAGTTTAATATCAGATAAATAAACAAAGAGAGAAAAAAATAAAATAAATAGGCAAGTAATGGAATTGAATGGAGCTTTACTTTGTTGTGTTGGCGGCAATGGGAACAAGCCACTGTAATGTTTTCTCCATTTCTGCTTTGATTTGAGGGACTGCGTGCTGCGAGAACAGGATTTCAAAAGATAGTTATAAATCAGTACCAGAAATTGACAAGTGTAACTATGAACCGGATATATAAAAGGACATGAAAAGTATAACTTTGATCTATAAATAACTCTGTGGACTAAAGAGACTACAGATACCTCTTCCTTCACCTGAAATGACTGTAGTTTTGAGCGCAGAGCAGACTTTACACCAGGTGGCAGCCCTTGATATAATGTATCTCGTGTGTTTGGAGGCACAGAACTTGACCGTGACACCTGGTCAAATCGAAATGTTAACCCAGAGACCCTAACCCACATGGTATAATATAAATAGTATATTCCTTGTTTCTCAATCAATAGAAGAAGAAAATTTGAATTGCAGAGGAATGGACATCGGGCTTCCATTATAATCCAGAGAACTACTATAACTAACTATATGTACATTTTGTCTAGGATTTGTTCTACAGAAAAGAAGTGGATGCAGCCTACTCTCATACATATAGTCAAGTTGATCGATCCAACCCAAGTAGTCTAGTGACAATAAAAATTAGTCCGGAAAGGTTTTATGAAACAGATAACTTGCTAGCATGTACTTGAAATTGACATAATCAGCTTTTCCCACTCAATTTAAGAGGAATATAAGAGCAAGCTAACAAAACTATATCAGACACAAAAATGTTGCAGCAGATAAGAAACAATGAAAACTCACAAGGGTATCAATTTGCGTGATTATATTTGCATAATGCAATGCCAGACCAGCACAACCCAATTTTTTCTGATGATTTTGAGAACCTTTCACAGGTTTATCTGTATCGGCAAAACCAAAGAAAGATAAACATTAGACATGTTTGCTCAATAGTTGAATAGAATGAATAACTTTCATAGGAACATAAACATATTACAGGAACCAGCTGGACAAAAATACAGCACATCAATAATTTTGAGTACTGGAGAGTAACAGCTTTGTCCTATCAAATTGGCATGTGATGTAGCTCGAGTTTAGATTAATTAGAAACTACATGAAGTCAAGAAGCTTTTCCCAGTATTTTTTTTCCATTAAAATGGATGAAGGTCAACATGACTGTTCACAATCAAAGTATCTGTAAACTTATTTGGAACGTGGAAACCAAAGAAGACCTCCAGAAGAGTAGAAGACCATTATGAGAAATTTGTAGAAAGTCTAAAAGTATACCAGCACTACCAAATGCTTCAAGAATCTCCAAATGCAAGTAATGCACAATGTCTACAAGCTTCTCCATGACCTGCAATGAGGAGATATAAGATTTGTTGTACACTAACTTCAAGAAATTTAATTGGAGATTGATGATTATTTAGCATACGGGCCCCAAATTAAAATAGTTACCCAAATTATCAGCACAGCTCAGAATATTCCTAAACACCCTAACAACGAGTCATAAACTTCTTACTTCTTCATTTTGTCAGTTTAAGTAATTTGAAGACGGTTTTTTTTTCCACTTGGGATTCAATGAATCATGGGTGAGTAGATTTCTGGCTGTAAGGAAAGCTTCCAAAGTTTTATTAACTGACTATCATTCGTGTGAGAAGAATTAGCAGCTGCTCCTTGAGACCAACCCCAATTAAAATGTCTTCTATAAGAGCCAAGTTAAAATGAAAATTGTATCTAAGCCTAGATGGCATAGACCAAAATAAGTTAAACATTAAATTAGTACCTCTTCCAGAATCCTAGACCAGAGTGATTTTTTCTTCAGACTCCTCACATGCTTCCTTTGACTCTTCAACTCAGCTCGTAAAAGTGCAAGGCTGTCACCTGTTCAAAGTACACACACAATTAAACAAAGTTACTTCACAGTTTAGTTAATTTATGACAAACGCTAATATATTTTGAGGATATCAATATTGCAATATGAGGCCAATCATAAGGTATTGCAGTTTTCAGCTTGACTTGCAGCTATGTGTAACAAAAATAGTGCAGTATTGGACAAGCTACGTAATATTGGATTTGTGGCAAAACCACAACTGCAACACCGAAAGTTCATGTCAATAGATAGTTTCGTTTAATTATAAATCACTTATTTCTTAGATGATTGAGCATTATAAAGCTCATTTGGTGGCCAAAGGTTACACACAAATGGAGGGCATTGATTATAAGGAAACATTTTCTCTGACTGCCAAAATTATCTATGTTCGTTGTTTGCTTGCATTGGCTGCTGCTCAACATTGGATGCTTAATCAGTTAGATGTTAACAACGGTTTCCTACACGGAGATTTGCAGGAAGAAATTTATAGGCATCATCCTCCTGGTCTTCGGCAACATGGGGAGAACTTGGTATGTCGCCTACACAAATCACTGTATGGTCTAAAGCAAGCTTCCCGTCAATGGTTCACAAAGTTTTCTGCTGCAATTCGATCAGCCGGCTATGTCCAATCTTGAGCCGATTATTCATTGTTCAAAGGGAAACAAGGAAAGTCTTTTACAACCCTATTGATATATGTTGATGATATTTTAATCACAGGGAATGATCCTAATAACATTGATAGTCTCAAACACTTCATGCGTGGTCAGCTTCGTATTAAGGATATTGGGGATTTTAAATTTTTCCTTGGAATTGAAGTGTGTGCCTCTAAGTCTGGGATTTACATATCTCAACGTAAATATGAATCGGAAATTATTAAGGATGCATGCTTATTAGGAGCAGCTTCTATTGATACTCCCATGGAACGTGGCTTAAAATTGTCTGATAAGAGTGCGCCACTCAAAGATCCAGAGCGTTATAGGCGATTGGTTGGGAGATTAATATATCTCACAGTTTCTAGGCCAAATATTACGTATTATGTCCATATATTGAGCAGGTTCATCCACCAGCCAAGAAAAGATCATTGGGAAGCAGCATTATGAGTTGTGTGCTATTTAAAATCTACCCCTGGCCCAGGTGTCTTCTTTTCCTCCACCAGTGACCTTCGGCTGCGAGCCTATTGCGACTTAGATTGGGTAGGATGCCCACTTACGAGAAGATCCACTAAGGGTACTATGTTTTTCTAGGCCCTTCGTTGATTTCATGGAGGCCGAAGCGTCAGAAAACAGTCTCTCTTTCCTCAGCCAAAGCGGAGTCTCGTGCAATGACGGGGACTTGTGAGTTGGCATGGCTCCGTTAATTACTCAAAAGATTTGGGAATTTTGCATCAAGACGCTGCTTTACTGTATTGCGATGCATCATCCCACAGGACCTGACCCCACCCCACCACCCAGGAAATTTAGAAACAAAAAAATAATTGAATCACCGACTCGCTTCAGACAATTTTAGAAATTGCAATAATGAAGCATCAATATCTGACTTGGGTACAGCTAAAACACAAACCATTTAGGGCACCTTAGGGCACTATAATACCAAGCCATACCGCTCCAAACAAATACATAAACAGCTAAAACCCAAGCCATTTAGGCCACCCCTTAGGGCATTACCTAGCCATACCACTCCAAAACAAACACATAAACACGTGGATGCAAGGTAGGTTGTAGCGAAACTGAAATAATAGGATAAAAAGAGCTAGAACAATAATAGAGGAAATCGAAATTACAAGTTACCTTTTTGGGTGGTATTGGAATTGTCCTCCTCTAGAAGTTTACGCCGATAATCTTGTTCAAATCTATCCAACGCATGCAACTCATGGTATAATTCCTGCAATCAAAGAAATTGTTATTAACCTTCAGTAAACCTCCAAGGAATAACAACTGTCCAGCAGCAACTTTGCAGTAGGAACAATTTTAACAATCGTGTGTAACTATTTAAAAGGAAAAAGAAAAGAAAACTACTTAACAGACAAGGTTACGAACGAACACACACAATTAAAAGTCACATGAGCACTCGACATTCAGGCAATCAAGGATTAAAACATGTGGTCCAGAACTTGTTGGTACATTTCCTACTACAGTACCCAATCATCACTGTCCTCCCTTTCCAGCTATTGGCCTTCCAACTACAAGCCATTGTAGATACATGATCATAAAGCCAAGTCCAATCGCGTGTGGAATAGAGTTTTTATTTCCCCCTTTCTTTTTGGAGCCATGAAATGTTGAAATACAATATGGTTTTCTAAATTAATAGCTCAATATAAGTAAACCTTTATGATGTATTGCCTTTTACGTTAGGAAAGGAAAGATCGTCGACCAATAAGACAACAAATGTTGGTTTAGACGCACTCCACTAAAAGCGCTTATTTAAAAATAGCCAGAAAGATGTACAGAAATGCTAGCAGAAGAGCTTGATGAACCAGCACAGAAATGCTATTCCCTCCACCCTTAAAACATTTCGCTCTGTACTTATATTTCTCAGGTCCCATTCCTTCATTTATTCATCCAGGAATTATGAAGTACATATACAAGAGACAAGGTGACCTTGTAGAGTGAAACGAGATTAAAAATCCTCCCTCCCTCCCTCCAACATCAACAAGTACTGAATATTTCACTTCTCTTTTGATATGAATCAGTTAGTCAATGTCAAATGTCTGCAAAAATGCATCTTCAAGATCGAAGAGCCCTACATCCTTCAATAAGAACTCACAAAGATTTATGCAGCTCAAAAAACATTCAACTCAAGTGGGAGAATTATGATGCCCAAATACAACAATTATGTGTCAGTACTGTAATAACAAACTTCACATCAATCTCTAAGGAAGATTAAAAAAGCTTGTAAAATCAAGTCAAATTATATTGATTTGCATCTGTGATTTACCATTCACATTCTTGTATGCATTATACATTACTAGCAGAAAGGAAATGCTAAAGAATAAAGAAACATAACATGGTGCATTCAACTATAAGTTACAGATGGATGTACGTCATGCAATTGAGTCTGAGGAGCAGCATTAACTTACAGCTGTATACTGGACTAAAGCCATCAATTGTTGCATCACTGTTTCTGCATCCTCCTTCAATTGCTTCTGGGGTGTAAGTTCTGAACCCAACCTAAGTATACACGTGACTATCAGAATCTGACACCAGTTAAATTGAGCAAACTACAAAACAAACCAGATATAATAAAATTACTTCTCAAAATAGCGATCTAAGTTGTGCCACTGAGGATCTTTACAACGATTTCCAAAACGGACTACTTCTCCTGAAAATATACTCAGTTCTTCTCTGCCACCATTTGACAACAAATCAGATGTTATTATACACCATTCATATATTATTATTTATGAAATAAACAGGTTCAAATTTAATAAAAAAACGGTTTCTTTCTGGGAAATTTTTCAATGCCAACCTCTTATCAGCTGCTGCAATTCTCAGAAGTTCATCAATATCTCTTGATATTAAGTTTTGTACACCTTCTGATGGAAGCACAACCTCTTTCAAATGTTTGATGTTATCCTTTGAAAGGGAGTGCATTAAATTTGAACCCTTGACAATTGTGTTTGCGACTTCAAAAGCCAAAATTGAAATTTTGTTCCCCTTCGTTGTTACCCCTGAGGTAAAACCACTGTTCGGATTCAAACTTGTCATGCTACTTCCAAGAGTGTCCAAAACTTCCACTGCCTTCCCAAGACCAGCAGTACCAGCCCTGCCAAGACGGGAGCTCACTTCTGATACCTGCAATGGAGCACACGAAGAAAAGCACAGAAGAATACAAATAATAAGTAAACAAATTAAACAACCAAATAGTAGTACTATTATCATATTGATTTAAGAATGACACAGGATCATTTACCACAGCTTACCAAATTTATTATGTGATCAAGCAAAGTGGTATGTATAATAGGAGATTCCAAAGATTTTATCATGGTATAAGATACTTGGGCTTACAGCATGTGAGGACAGACATTTCCCCATGTTAATAAATCAATACAATCTTTGAAAAGAAACCATAATTATTGGAAACTGTAAAGAACCATACAGAAAATGGATAGAAATTCCACAAAGAAAAAAGAAACAAAGACAGAAGAAAATATTATATATTGTTCTCTCATAAATCAAATGAAGAAAAAAGAAAGAAAAAAAAAGGAGAAGGAACAAATAACAAAACCAGCTCTATTTCCAGAAACAGCTAACAAATTCTACATTTAAGAAGAAATGGAAAACAACTTAATGCCGTCAGTAAGGGAACCCCCCACAAAGCTGAACAGTAGCCAGCAATATCTCAAGCTCACCCACTCCCACGTGCTCACAAATCTCAAACACTCTTCTGTTTTTCTCGGTTCATGAAACCCGAAAAACTGCAAGAATATTAGCCGCAAATGATTTGAATTCATTACCGTTCCCCAAAGTCATGAAGTGAGAGCTCAACATCTCGGCACAACCCTTTGAACCAAGCAACCTCCCAACTCCCTAAACATCTTCAGCCTATAAGAGCAACAAGCTCAGCCACTTCCGAATCATTCTGACCATCAAAATTCCATCCAACGTTTATATAGTACTATTAAATTTCATCCAGATGGTTAGACCATAAGCAGCCAACTTTGACTTGAATAATTTGAAAACCATTTAAACAAGCAACCTTTTTTTTTGTTTCGTTTTTCCTTTTTCTGGAAATGAAAAAAAAATTCAGACTTCAAATGTAAACCTACGGAAGAGAACTCACACATGAACTCTTACGGCTACAAAGCAATTAGTTAACGAGCGCCAGACTCTCTTGTTCCTCAAAAGTCTGGTTATTATTTTGTTATCCACCCAAATTACCAGGATTACCTCCAATACCCTGCAATTCAACAAAGCTTTTGCCCTTCTCTCTCCTCCAAAACCCTAAAGCTTGCAGGTGACAGAAAAGCAGCACTATGGCTGAGCCCAGATCATTTTGGCTTCCCTAGAAAGTTTGTACAAAAGATGATGAGCAATTTTTATAGTGATGAACCATGACAGTCATTGCTTTCTGCCATCTATTGACACATAATACACTAAATTATGAAGCAGCTGGTCTATTTCCAGAAGGCAAAGTGTTGAGCTTAGCATCGGCAGTTCACGGTCAAACTTCAACTTCGCAAGGACTTCCGCTTTCCAAACTAAAGCAGCTAGCTCAAACAATGAAATAGTTTTTTTTTTAGTAAGGATTTTCAAGCAAAAAGCACATTAGATTCAAATAGCCTTATCCTTTAAAGGAAGGAGCCAATATATTACAAATTGAAACACGTCTATATTTCGTTATTTTATTCTAAGGATCCATGTGGAGAATTTCTCAAGAAGTGTGGATGAGGAGTTTGGATGGTCAATCAATGAGTCTGGCAAATCCCTATACACATCATATATTAACACGTATACACACGCACAGCTAAATGATGATTTGTCTAATGTTTTGCAGGGATGGCTCTTGAGGGAGAGCCAGAAATATAGGCATTCCAGTCATTGGACGTCACGTCTCGAGTGCAGATGATTGCACTTTATTATGGCTAGTGTAACATACTGTCTGAATTAACAATAGATATGGATACAAATTGTCATGACTAACACTGTGGAAGACCTAAGTAATAGAATCTCAGCTCTCATTATACTAAGCTTGAAGCTGGATATGTTTTACTTATGTTACGTACAGGATTGGTATTTTTTTAGGAGCCTAACTTAAGGACTTACATATCATCATTAGATAGGCTAGGAACTGGGGATGCGGAAAAAAATAGATGCATCTATGCCTCATATGTACACACAGAACTCCTATTGTGGGATCACTAACCTTCTGAAGGGAGTCAGCCAAGTTTTTAAGATGGGCTGCTTTTATCAGAATCCATTTGGAAATTAATGTTTGGCTTTAGCCAACTAACTAACTCATAGAAGTGATGTTAAGCCAATGGGCTAACTGCTCCACTATTTAGAGTACCACTTACATCAGAACTCACTATCATAACCTTTTGTGGTTCCAAAATGCTATAGAAAATAAGTTGCGCATCCAATAGCCATGCATTCATTTCAAACCAGCCATTACCAAATTAACAATGAAAAAGTTAGAATTACCTTTGCAACAGCCTGCTTAGACTTGGTGCCTCTAGTTTTTTGTGACAATGCTCTGGACAGGTGAGGAATGCCATCATTGACATCATCAGTGATCATTCCATAAGGAACCATATTATTAGTCTCTGGTAACATAAACGGGTCCCGTAATTGCTCATCCTTCCCACCACTAACCGGAGACGGTGTGGAATTCGTGTTCACCTTAGCGGGCACGCCAGCAGAGGCATGATTAGTATGGCCATTAGCATTAGGAAGGGTTGCAGTGGAAGCACTATTTGCAGTAACATCCTCTACAGTTGATCTCCTCGACTTGGAGCAAATCCCACCCATTGTATTAAGTAGCCACAAAGTATATTTCATGCAAATCAAGATGCCAAGTCAAGAAGTTGAAGCCTTTTCGAGAATTAAAATCAGAATCAGAAGCAGCAGCATCAGCATTAGCGAGTTTTATAACAAGAATGATCTAGTCCAAATTGATTAGTACAGAAACCCATGATGAATCCAAGGTCCATCAACTCAGGCCCAGTAAGCTGTGAATCATGGAAACACACAACTAGTGGGGATGAATGAAACCCAATTGCAGATTTTGAAATGGGTATATTGAAATGTTAGCAGCGAGAGAGCGAGAGAGGACTTACAGTTGGATCTGTAGGAGCTTTAGGCTCAGTTTCTGCTGGCATAGAAGAGAGAGAGAGTCTTTGTGAGTGGCGTGAAGGAGGAGGTGGTAGAGTCAAAGCTCGAACTCACCCACTGGACTGCTTCCTTGCTTGCAGTTAAACCATTTTCCTATTCCGAATTTTTTTAGAAATAACGGTGCGTTTTGAATGAAGTATTTTTAATTTCACTTAATTCACAACTCATAGAAATTATCATTTTATCATGGAAATTAATGTTTGGGTTTCTCCGTTTCTGCACGTAGATTTTTTTTTAATAAAGGGCAGTGCGCAATCTTCGTGTCTTTATTAATGAAATTGTTGAATACATATCTAAAGGACATTAAACTTAAACCTTGTATTACAATAAGCACACTCAGAGCCTCTCAAATAATAGCAAGACAACTCCTACCACATATATATTCAAACACGCACCAATTAACAGAGAATGCGACACTATCTTTCATGTCCGTTTTACCAGAATGATGACATAGTAATGAAAAGATAACGCGACTAATGTGACGCATCATTATAAATTGTCCAACTTTCCACCTATGTTGTCGAACGACAATTCGGTTGTCGACACTACATTTCACCTTACCACTAGGAGGGTTTGTCCATTTAACATAATTCACCCTCAATAGGCCAAACAAGGCATTACAAGTGCACACACAAACAACTCACATACGACGCCCGACTAACCCTAGCCACCTAGCATAGGGATTTATTATTGGTAAAAAAAAATACTAATTATTAACCAAAACCAAAAAAAAATAGACTTAATAAAATAAAAATACCTGGGCCTAAGGTAAAAACCGTAGCCCAACTCCACCAGAGCCCAAAGAGGAAGTAACGATCCACGTTATTGTCTTGTGGTGGCCGTACCACCGCGAGCCTCAAAACGCCGCCCACACCGTCCCCAAAACCTTGCCGACATACGCTGCCCGGATTTGTGATGCATCTAGATCCGCCACCTCCTTCCCAACGACAAATTCTATTATGCCCAGACTCCATTGTCGAACCGTTCGAAAGCATATCGAACCAGTTCCAGGCTGTAGAGGTCCTTGGTCCGTCCAAGACGCGCGATGGGTAAGGAGTAAAGGCCCACTGCTTTTCGACCATCCCTTCACTGATACCACTTGCCACCAGTCTGCTACCCTATCCTCCGAGCGACACCGCAAGACCATCACTAAATCCTTGCTCCCCTTCAACCTCCAACAAACTCTAGCATCCATCAAAGGACGCAAACAACCACTAGGGAACAACAGCCCCGTCCGACCACACCCACAACGCACCGGCGAAGCCAGAGGCCAGCACCAATGCGGGGGCCGCCGGACGTTCTTCAATGCGTGGTGATTATTAACTATGTGTGAACTTTGTTAAATTTAAAAATTTAAATTTAAAATTTTGTGTTCAATTTAAAATAAGAAGAATTACAAATTTATATGATCAATTTGAAGAATGTATAGAGTGACACCTATTTTTGAAAGAATTGAATAAAAAAATTTAAGTCTCAAATTTCTTCGAATTAAAAAGAAAAATGCAAATTCCTCACAAAACTTATCCAAACAGAAAAATTAAAAAAAACAAAGCATTGTGAATTGCTAAAATTCCTTTAAATTTCCTCATCTTTATCTTCATCCAAACACACCAAAACTTTTGATCAAAATCATAGTGCTAAAATTGGCCAACTAGATGCAGCAATTTGTGAGTTTCCATCGAGATACATACTTCTGTTGGTCAGATTCCATCAAGTAAAATTAAACAATTCCAATTGGTATGCCTCCGGGTCTTCTTGTCACACATAACTAAAAATTGTCATCATCACACGTGATATAATTTACAACAACGTCGCCTGTACCAGTAATGTGGCAGAAAAGATGCTAAACCCATATCAATGTAGCGAATATATTTCTTTTTACTCCTTCGATTCGTCCATTAAGTTGTAATGGGCTTAAAACTCTTCAAAGCACAAAGAAGATACTTTGTTGCCAAAACTGACAAAATTCATAACTTACACCGGAAAAGTTTTTAAGGCATCTCCAATAGTGAAGTCCTATATGGAGTCTTATACCTACATTTAGGACTTCAATTTATGACTTTTCATTTAGGACTTCAATCATTTCCAATGGTAAAGTCCTATATTCTCAAAAAATCCTTGTTTTATGTTACATTTCCTCTCTCCTCTGTCACTGGGACCCACTCCGATCAATATAGGACAAGTGCGAAACAAGGATCTAGTTTAGCACTTCTTATAACACCCAGACCTATATTTATAGGGTTTAGCACCTCTGATTTCAACCATTGGAGATGAGATTTTATCACCAAAGCTATTTATCTAGCTTTTAGCACCTCCCATTGGAGATGCCCTTAGGGGCGATACCTTCATCACCAGGGGAAGAAGAAACTTCAAGCCACATAAAGATCTCTATAGATCAAGAGAATCAAGAGAATACAGCACGTTCTAATGTTCAAGTCACTTTTCTTGTTACCCGAATATGAACTTATGATTGTAAAATATCAGAAGATTTGAATCAAAATCCCTTAAGTGTACAAAATTGATTCTGAATATGAATTTGACCGGATAGACGCACCGTTTCTGTTTGGGTCGATTTCCCAATAGAGATGTATTAGGTAATCACAAACTGTATCTTTTATACGTGTTTGATGTGCCATTGCCGATGGCAGAATGTTGATTTGCATCGCGCTGCTGGACTTACTTCTACACAAGCGATTGAAGCGAAGAGAGCACCAACATCGCTCGATGAATTCTTTCTGCCTAGATGTCCTAGGACTTGAATTCGTTTCTCGCTGCAAAGCCACAAAAATCGATACTTTGTACATCTTGTCCGGTACACAGCAGAGCAATCTTCTTGGCTTGTTGAGAACACAGATTTGTTGTGACTTCGTAAACCGCCAGAACCTCCACACCCTATCTAGTGAAACCTACTTTGATCGATGTCGTCTGACAAGAGTATACTGTCGAGTTTGTCACGCCTTGTCTAGTAAAAACTCGATAGTCGCCGCTACCAATTGTTTCTCGTGAGAGAGAGCTTTTTTTCTGAGAGCAAATTTGTGTATGTGTGTAAAGGTTTTGAATTCTTCTTGAATCCGTCAATTATATTGATCGATGGCCGCCTCTTCATAATCATAATCTGAATCGGGCAAGAAATTTAAATCCTTGAAAGAATCCAAATATGGGATTTGGTCGATCGTGCTTTCCTTATTTGACAAGAATTCTCGCTAGATCTAAGATTTCCTACCAAAAGAAGGATATGAAAACTGGACCGCAGGATATGAAAACTAGGCCACTAATCTTTGTTCGTCGAGCTTATTAATGAGTCGATTCAGTTTTGGCACATTTATCGAGATTCATTCATCGAACTTTCACATCATACTGATCGAAACATAGACTTGCCAACAGAAGAATTTTGAAGGTGAGGCTCTGATGTATGTTCAGTCTAGGATTTATTGCTTACCCTAGTCATACAATTGTAACGGTTTCATTAATCAATTTTAGACTCTCGATTTGTCATAGGAATTGACTAAGAGTTCGAGTGAGATTATCAATTATTCATTATTCAGGCGATTCAGGTGAGTGGACTCTTCTCTTTTAACTGAATGTCTATGCAAGTTTTATATATTATTTATAGTTATCGAGCATAGTTTTTCAATTAGTTATGCCTTATGATTCTCGTTATGCTAAACCTTTTTACTTTACCTTACATTTTAGATTTTTTATTGACTTACTTTGGAGTTCAGCTTCCCAAGCTTCAAAGCTTTTATATTTTCGACTACGTTTCGATTTGCATTTCTGATATAATATTTTTCAGTTCAGTCCAATTTGACTTCCAAGTTCATTTAGTGTTTACGCTTTGTGTATTAAGTTTAGCTCAATTTGAATTCTGGATATTCTTTTTGATGATGTATTTATGTTTTCAGTTGAGCTCATTTGTTTAATTATTAAAATATACGTTTTTTAATTTAGCTTAGTTAGAAATCTCAAATCTATTTAGTTTTTATGTTTATGATTTCAGTCAGCGAGCAGGAAGTCTTGATCTAGTTTATTCACGCATATATGGGCTAGTTCTAATCTACCCTCTTCGATGTCTGCAATCCAAGTACCAACAGAATCTGACTCCAAAAGGAGACATGTCTACAACAAGAAGAGTTACGAGCCGGTTTCTTGTTGTCGGTCTTAGTGAAATGCTAGAGCAAATGAAACCAGCAAGACAACAGCACCGATGCTGAAGGTGGTGGATATATTCTGCATTTTAAAGCCCAACGAGCCTATGTACAAAGAAACCTGGCCCAAACTTGACAAAAAGGCATATTGGACAAAAAGGCATATTGGACAAATCAGGTAACTGCCTCAAAACCAAACGTGTAACTGCTTGGAAATCGTCATCGTCATGGCACCATGATTCAACGTAAATCACCAAGGATAACCGCCGCAAGGCTCTATTTGTGAATGAGACTATAGCATGACAGGAGAACTTTAGAATTAGTGCAGCAATATGAAATTGTTAATCTGTTTCCACCAAAGAAAGAACCTTCATAATGTTTCGTTGAGAAATCCGTAAATCTGAATGAGACACCAAGACTGGAACAGTCCGCCGCTTCAATTTTGGTCACCAAGAGAAGTGCCTAACAAATGATGATTTCTCCCAGTTTTGTGAGAAACTCAGAGGCTTAAAAAATATGGTGGTTAATACATGCTACTAATTTCCCCAACATTTTTTTCTTTACACATCCTCAATGATTTTCGATAAGCAATCTGGTTTAAAATATATAAATTGTATGTGCAAGTTATAATGCAAGATATCTTCCAATTATTGATTCTTCACGGGAAGTTTCCTAAGCCTTTTTGTTATCGTTTTCGTGTAGTTTCGTGTTGTTCGACCATTTTTTATAATGTTTTGGCTATGCATAGGAATCAAGGAGACTCAACATACTAACTCAATCATTCGTCACGTGCCGAGTCTAAACGTAATCTTGGTAAAGTACAAGTTATGGATCAACGACACTTAGGATCGAGGCGCGACTCATGGTAGCGATAGTTAGCTATTGAAAATAAATGTCAGTTTTCGTTTGACGTGTTGGCTCAAATTTCTCCATTTTACGTAAGTTGTATGATCAAAATTTATATTAATTGAGTAAGATCTTCAAGTTGCTTTAGGATCACTGAGTGGAACTTTTGAGTTAGTGGATAAACAAGCTAGCTATTTATTGGCGATCCATGTAAGTGGACATTTTCTTTTTCACTATTGTTAGCGAGTGATTACTCTAAGAGGTCAAGAGGAAAAAGGATTACTTCCCACCTCTTTGAGCTTTAGAAATTCAACCAAATCCTAGAGATAGAGATTAGAGGAGGAACACTCAAACTACACCGAAATGATGGTGTGGTGATGGAGAGGTTCGACTTCCTTGTGAGGGGGGAAGCTAGGTCTCTAAGATGGATGGAGATGGTAGTAATTCAGTTTAGATGAATGTGAGAGAGGGAGGAAAGTGATTGAGAGGGTTGGGAGAGAAAATTAGATAGAAAATGCTAACTAGAACTTAGATATGTGAAAAATGAAGTGTGTTATTTATATGAGTGAGGGGTAGGTCGAAAATTTAAGGCAAAGGGAGATATTTTCTGGTTTGATTTGAATTTCAAATGTGAGAAAAGCTTGAAATATGATCCACAAATTTAGGGATAAATGTGGTCCTAAGATGAGGTGTCACATATGTGGCTCACATTTCATGTGCTTGTCATGTGCCTTTGTGATGACCCGACTCTTGCCAAAATTGTCAAAATTAATAAATAAACAAGTAAATTGAGGAAGTACTCAATCAGAAAACAATTTCTAATAATTTAGTCGAAAAGTGTATTCAACAAACTTGTTACGACGAGACGGTAACGATATAGGATAAACCTAATTTCTTCGTCGGCCGCACTTCCACTGATAGAGACCCTCATCACCACCGCCCACCCACTGGGTTGACGAAGCTTAAATATCGAATGAAACTCACTCGCATGTTTGTATCATCGATACGAACTTAACGACATATAAATCGACCCATTTCCGAAAAGATTTTTACATCCATGTGCCACCACAGGCGACCACCACCAGTAGTGGAGATTTATACCTCTTCGGAAAGCTCATGCCAAGCCTAAGCAAATTCCGGCTCATTTGGCCAGATTGGCCTCGAAAAACCTTGCGGCCGAAAATACATTCCGGCACCAATCTCTGCCGTTGAGCCATATGAGGGCTCGAGGCTGGTACCAATCGACTCGTGAGGATGATGAAAGCAAAACCCCTTTTATCCTCGTCGACCCAGACCACTGGCAACCGCCGCTCAAGGCGGTGGCCGAAACGAACTCGTCAGAAATTGATTCGATTTCCACAAGTTGAACCTGCAACCCATAAACATCCAGACATCAAAGGGATTCAATTCTTACCCGATTTGTCGCCAGAGACATCGTCGACATCGGCGTCGAATTCCAACCCGAAAACCTCAAAATCTCTCTCCTCGATTCTCTCTCCTTGTGTCTTAAATCCCAAAATCAATGTTAGGAATAGGTAGAAGTCGACGAGGCCGATTGAACCTGACCAGTTTGGTGACCGGAGGGCGCCGTGTTGGAGCTCTCTCACCCAAGAGAGAAAGAGTTGACCGAGGTTAACAAATAAACTTCTCGAAAGGGAAAGGTCCCTTTATATACTCGACCATTTTTGGAAATTAATAACTTCTAATAAACTTCTGTTAATTGTAACTTTTTCGTCGTAACTCCGTTTTTGGAAATTTTTCACATCTACTGACTCAACTCGACAAATTTTAAGACTTCTACCCAAAGTCAACCAACTTCGACAGTTCGATAAAAAGTCAACCTGATACCTCTTCATATTTATCAACGGTAAAAAGTCAACCTGATACCTCTTCATAAAAAGTCACTAAATCGAACTCGAATGATTCATGAATATATTATATAAAAATATAGGGGTATTACAACCTTCATCTCACTTGAATTTCATTTGCATTTGGCTCCAAAATATCTTCCATGCGTAGATGAAGTGTTGACCAAGACCTTGACCGACATTGACTTCCATTGACTTCCATTGACTCCGGGGACCATTTTTCATCTTCTAGCCAAAGTTGCTCGATCTTCTCTTGTGACTTTGGAAATACCTACGCCTTCTCAAATAATTGTGTAATTTCCATTCTTTAGTACATTTCGAAGTCAAACCATGATTTCCTAGTAAGAACGGGAAACGTCATAATAATAATGCTTTAGTCATGAAAAATAAGCAAGAAATATGAAGTTAGTGGAATAATTAGAACATAATTATGGACCTTACAAAGCTTTTACCAAATTTAAAGAGTTTGTTCTTGAAGTTGAAAATCAATTTGGGAGAAAAATCAAGAGGTTTCAAAGTGACAAAGAGCGAAGATATGATTCTTCTTAATTTATGAAGTTTCTCCACCATACTCACCTACATCTAATGGAGCAGTAGAAAGGAAAAATAGAACCTTAAGTAATTTCACTAATGCCATGTTGATCGATTCATGTGCTCCCTCAAATCTTTGGGGTGAAGTGGTTTTAACTACTTGTTATGTGTTGACAAGGTGCCATAAAAAAATACAAAGATTACACTATTTGAGCTATAGAAGGGGTATAAACCAAATTTGGAATATTTTAGAGTTTGGGGTTGTTTGGTCCATGTAAGGTTGACCGATCCTAAATGACCCAAATTGGGTGCTAAAACTGCTCCTTGTGTTTTTCTTGAATATGCTTCAAATAGTACAACCTACAAATTTCTTAATCTTGAAAATAATGTTGTGATTGAATAAGTTGATGCTATTTTTCATAAGAAAAGAAATTTTTTTAAATTAAAAAAATGTGGGGGTTAAGAAATAAGAGAAAATAATGTTTCTTAGCCTAGTTCGATCTTCTACTTATTCAACCATGGAAGCTAAGATAATTTTTTTTTGTATCTGCAAGTGAATAAGCAAATTGGTAATTGCGAGATTTATTATAGGAAATTCCTTTATTGGAAAAATATTTTCTATCTATTTTGATTCATTGTGATAGTATTGTAGCTATCGGTAGAGTGAATAACCGTTATTACAATAGTAAATTCTGACCTATAAGAAGAAAACACGGTGTGGTGAGATCATATGTATGTGATATACTATCAAGTCCTTTGAAGACTTAACATTGTGAGGGATGATGACATTACAGTGAGTGATTATATGAGTTGATTAGTTGGTTATTACACTAAAATACAAACACAAAGATAGTAAACAAATTCAATAAGGAAAGATAGTCAACTAACGCACTCTAGGAAGTTGTCAAGCATTTAGCGGATCTTCAAAAAGTATAACCATGAATGTGAATTATGTTAAATCTTGTGATAATTTTGTAGATCCTTTAACTAAAGACTTAATAAGGCGAAAAGTCTGGAGTACATCAAGGGGGTGTGATTAAAGCTCATATTGTCATGAGGCATATATGAGGATACTTAACCTGGTGATTATAGATCCTAAAAATTGGGTTCAATGAGAAAAATAAATCATAGGTGGCCGTAAGAAAAATGCACTTTATTTTCTTACTAATCCCTATAGTGTAAGTGCACTAATCTTGTAATGTATATGAAGGTTGAGTTTTCTAAAACTTTTTATAAAATCGATCTATAGCTCATATGAGTAGGATGTGGCAGTTACAAGAGTATCCTTGACATATTTTACCTATATGAGTTTGAAAGTGGGGCTGCTCTCTATAAAAATGTGCCTTATTTTCAATGCACTCATAAAAAACGGGATAAGCGCATGGTCGTAACGTGCTAGCTAATAAAGCTCATATTAATACCTAAATTATTATGTGTGAGCAGTAATTCTTATTTCCCCTAAGCAGTTGTAGTTTAAGTCGGAGGAGGTGCGAGTTGAGGGATTCACATAGACTACTCTCGGATTCTCCAATCGAGATTTTAGAGGGGAACATTTTCACATCTATCACACGATATATTTTTTTGCTTCACAACGTGACATACGATTGAGATATAAGCTCAAAATGGCTCATGTCTTGGTCTCGATTCATCAAACACTTCAATGTTGGGCTTAAGTTCTCTAGTGTCCGAAATGACCTAGGAACCTGAGTTCAAAACCAAACGTGATCACTACAAACTCTGGAGTAGGGATTGCTATTTCACTAAGTGAAGATTCAATGAAGAGCATACATTCGTAATGCATAATGGTCCGACCTTGGCCAGTAATTTTCTATTTTGGTTTTGATTTTCAAAAAATTATAATGAGTGAGACATTTTCATATTTTATCAAATTATATATTTATTTGGTGATTTATTATGGGTGTTAAAAATAATTTTATTATATCATTTATATGGTTGTATTATATGATTGATGACATTTCAGTTTTGTTTTTTATTTGGGTAATACATGAGAAATTTTTCTACGTGACAAACAGTCCACGACACATCTTTGATGTACCAATTAGAGATTGACACGTGACACTAATGTTTAAGTCAACAAACAGAGGTTTGGTGTCTTCTTTTCTCCGTTTTTTTTTTGTCCGTGCATCAAGAGCCCAGCAACCACAATAATCCATACCCAGCATCTATGGATCTTATTTAACTCAACAATTTGTTGTGGAATAGCATACTAAAAATGAAACACACAACAAACTAATTGAAAAGAAAACAAACAACAAAACTATTATAGAACAACTCAGAACTTGGACAATCGATTTGTACAAATTTTAGTGTATTAGTTGTTGTAGCAGCAATATATCAACACAGCGAGTCAGCAAACTACTCATTAAATCTCCAATTTTATTGGGAGAAAGCAAGATCTAAAAAAAGAAGAGAAAACCCATGTTTTGAAGCATAATCTGCAATTCTAGGTAATTTCAACTCTTTCAGGAGTTGTGGAGATGGAGAATATCTCAGAGCAGGAAGAGAAACTTCTGATGCTCAAAACCCTAAAATATAAGACATTCTCCAACACAATCCAAAACCGAAAATCCAAGGATGTTCTCTCCTTCAAAACTCAAGTCCTATTGTTCCCCTTTGAAAGGCGACTATCAAATCTTCCTATGTTTAAAATTACCCAGAACTAAACCACTAAAAGCTCAGAATCAAAAGAAAAAATTTAAAATTTCCCTTTGATTGTAGAAAGAGAAGTAGAAATATGAGAACACATGTAGTGTAAATTGCACCCGAAGATGCATAATAATCATAAGTATCTTATGCCTTATAGTGACATTGGAATTGAATCAATACTAGGTACGACTACACTAGCCACAAAATAATTGTGGAAGAAATCAATTCTAAAACGGTGCAAGGAAGACGACGTTAGATATTTTACTCATTTTAGACGTCGAAAAAGTTCCATTAGATGACTCATATGAGATGAATATATCTTTTTTCTATTAAGGCGTCAAATTGTTGAGCTGGACTGACCGTCAGCCAGAATTTTTTTTCGTAATTCATGGTGCTTATAGTGGGATACTATGACTTTGTTTATGGCTTGTAACATATGGTTTTTGGTTTGGCAAAAAAATTTCTATAGTACCTGAACTTTAGTGGACCTATTATTGTGCTCCATGAACTTTAAAATCTATCTTTGTGATACCTGAACTTTCAAAACGATACGTCGGTGATACCGTGAACCAATTTTCCGTCCTTCGCCTTAACCTTTGTTGACGTGGCATACCAAATTTCAAATTGGAGGGTTAAAATACCAATTTTCCCTTCTATAACAGTTTTAATTCATTTTTCATTTATCTATTTTATTTTTGAATTTTAGATTTTGGATTAATGGGTTAAAATAATAGCTAGGTGTATATTTTTATTAATTTTCTTTTTATTCTTCGGAGATCATACGATAAGGAGGAGGACGGGGTGGGGCCGTACGTCGAGGAGGAGGGCGGGGGTGGTGAGGCGGGTTGGGTCTGGGGTGAGACGAGGAAGGTCTGGGGTTCGAGAGGGTGAGGCGAGGTCGGGTCATTGTCAGAGAGACGGGTCGACTTCGGGTCTTGGGTGAGACGAAGTGGGGGCTGCGTGAGGCGAGGGCTATGTTTGGGAGGGCGAGGAGAGGTTGGGTCTCCGCCGGAGAGCCGGGTTGAGTTCGAGTCTGTTTGGTTTTTTAACAGATAAGTAATTACACAATGTGTTGCAACCAAGAGAGTTTCCTCAGTGGCCAAGGTTTTCGTCCCCAACCATAAGGTTATGTGTTCGAAACCCATTGTTACGTTCCCCTTTTTCATAATTAACTTAAACATTTGTATAAGTAAATTTATGTATGTTATTCTACCAAGATCTTCATGGTCTAGTGTTAAAAGTTTTCTTATGTTTCGACGAGATCCAAGGTTTACATTAAAATATATAAAAATAATTAGTCAAATATATGAATATTTATAAAATCATTTCATATTTGAAATTACTTTCTTACCCCTCAAATTTGAATTTGGAAACTACCATGTCATCACATGTAACATTGATAGACGAAAAATTAGTTCCAGGTATCACCGACATATAGTTTTGAAAGTTCAAGTATCACAAAGATAGATTTTAAAGTTCAGGGAGCACAATAAGAGATTTTCTATTGAGAACTCCTTACTTGCTCATTTGACCTCCCTACATTATTTTGCTCCTAAGTTTCCATATTTATCCTTGTCCAAATGCCCAAAAAAAAATCTAGTTTGAAGCTTAACGATCTCACATAAGCGCTGCACCTTTGAACTTTGCACTCCTTTCTTCTTCGTTTTGACTCCGCACTAGCTATATCCTTGGTTCTCTTAATTTTGTTTCATCTACACAACTCTTCTGGAGATAGAAGACTGTAGAGAGCTTTAGTCCCCAAAGTAAAAATGCATGCAATTGCCTTTATATTTTAGAATTGTCATTCATTATTCCGATGAAGATGATAAGTTAATTGATAACAACATCCATGTACTTCGATCCCAAGAAACCTAGTTTCCTCTTTTGCAGGATTTCAAGAGGATAGAATAAGGTAAAACAGATGGTTAGATGGTTGCAGGTTCTTGCAGCCATAATTTCAAGAGAGAGTTCCGATAGACAATCGTGATTTTTTCTTTTCTTTTCATATTTATCGATGAGGGTATATGAGGGTTTTAGTTTAATAAAAAAAATAAAGAGGTGTAGTGAGAAAGATTGGAGGTCCCAATAGAAACACTTGCACAATAATAGGTCCACCAAAGTTCAAGTATCACTGAAATTTTTTTGCCTTTTGATTTATATCATATTTATTTTAGGGTATAATTACAAGCATGGGCGAACCCAGGATTAGAAGTCGGGGGGGGGGGGGCTCTTAACATAGATAAATATATATACACATGAATTTAAATAGATAGCTTAAAAGGAGATTAAAAAAATATAGAAGAACAAGTAAATAGATTAAGGGAAGTGTATATATATATATATATACACACGAACTTGAATAGATGACTTAGGAGAAGGAAAAAAGTGACAGAAAAAGCAAGTAAATAGCTTAAAAGGGAAGAAAATACATATAAATAGATAACCTATGAGAAGAAGCCAAAAAAAGGACACATAAGCTATGAAAAAAAACAGATCTGAGTATTGAAACCAAGACCTAACATACTCATTTGCCTTCGTTTACCACTATGCCAAGCTAAAATAGCTGCAAATAGATGACAAAAACTTCAATTTATCAAATCTCAGGAGGGGCATGTGCCTATATAAACCACCATGCGTGCACTCTTTCAAATACACATCTACATCTACTACAACTAAAACACCCAAATATTTTACTAAAAAATCCCCCATAATTTATCTTGTGTCTTTTGTGGCGAAAGTAAGGTGTCCTTTTGGTGGAACTTTGGCTTCCTCCAACTTGTCCTGGTTGGTGTGACCAAACAACTTTTGTTGGGCTGTTGTATCCTGGAGTGGACAAGTCAAGACATTTCTTGTGCACATGTTGCATTATGCAGATCGAGGGCTTGAATCTTCTCAAAGAGAGTGAGATATCTGCAACTCGGTCCATTGTTGTCGTGTAATTTTTCTCACATTGATTTTTTTTTTAATTTCACCAAAAACTAACATTAGTGAAGCAATATAATCCAAGGAATCTGAAAATTATTTTGCTTTCCACATGCTGACTTATGTAATCATTCTTTTGTTTGTTCTTGACATGCTTTTCTCTTCTTCGTGTTTCTGCTTTTCTGACTTCGTTGTTTTGCTTATGTGTTTTAATTTTGTGTTTTTTTTGACAGATTTTCGTGTCAAAATTGCAATTGAAGACCATGCATGAACGTCTTTTAGAAAGGCTTTTCAAGGTTTTGGGGAGTAATGTTAAGCTCTTTTTCCCTATCCTTTTTCATGATCATTCTACTTTCTGTGCTTCGATAAAAGCATGACATGCTTGTCTTATTTGACTATGTTCGAAGGAATGTATGTGAAGTCGATAAATAACAAGAATTTTTGGGAGGTTACTAGAAATTGTATTGTTTATTCTCTATTAAAGTTTTATTTTCTTTTTTATTCCAACTCTTTTTTTTTTCAAACGAGATAAAGGGTTTCGTAAAATTTTGGAAAAATAGAAGACACATACTTGAACAGATAGTTCAAGTTTAGGGTGTATTTACAGATAGTTTAGCGAGGTCGAAGATGCAAGTCCGTTTGGTGTATATGTAGATGAACTCTGTTAAGGACAAGGCCAAAGATATGTTATCTTTAAGGGTTCGGATGTTGACAAATGATTGTAGCACCTATAACGAACTAAGGATGAGGGAAAGCCCAATATACAACAATGAACACAAAAACATTCAGTGGATTAAAGACCAAGAGTTAGCATTTGATAATAATTCAGTACACTCTATCGTGAACAGTACTCCTCAACAACCTGCTGGGTTTGATTGTGGAACTTCATGCATTGTCTAGCTCTCAATATAAATCACATCCTCAATCATGAGGATTTGAGTCCGTTCAAGGCCAAACTTTTGTGGTCGTTTATGGACTATGAGCTTTCTTGGGTCTCAAAGAACAAGAAAACTAGATGAAGCACTGCGTCCTTTTGTTGTTAGTTCTAGGCAAGTGTAAAACAGTATGAATGGATGCTTTTGTAGTAGGGATCCTTTGTATATTATTGAACAATATGAATAGATTGTTTTGTAGTATGGATCCTTTGTAGAATATTATTGAACGATATGAATTTCTTCTTTCTTCCGGTTTTATTCTATCTGTTTTTATAACAACTCTTGATTTCAGAAGGGCATATGAGACAGTATGAATCATCATTACAGTTGTGAAATTTTGAACAGAATAGATAAACAAGTAGTTTGACAGATAGTTGATTATTGGTACTTTAAGAAATTAAGTAAGAATCATACACTTTGCAGCCCACGTACTTCTGTCGGCAACCACCGTCAACGGTGGTGATTGACATACCACTGGAAATCTCTCAACGAGCCCAACACATTTCCTAACTAGACTGACATCTAATTCGGCCGAATACTGGCCGAAAAAAGCCCAAAATCTCGCCAGTAATATCTTCTGACGGCACACCTCCGCCGAGCCACCAACAGGCTCGAGGCCTTCCTACAATGACTCGGGAGGATGAGAGAAACAAAATCTCACCCACCTCTTCAACTAGAACCGTCTGCAACCTTCGCACCGACGACGACGAACAACGGCCCCAAATTTGAGAGAGATCAACTCATATCTCTCTCAACACACATACAAACAATAACCCCAAGACACAAACAATTCAAGGAGAGATAGAGCTCTCAAAATCATACCAAAGTTTGGCCAAAAGTGGCTGGAGCTATCACTGTTGGTGGCGACAATTTCAATCTGAAACCCTAAACTTACCTCACTTTGATTCTTCCTCTACAAACGTCAATTCGACGAATAAAAGGCTTGGAAAGGAAGAGGACATCAAGATCTTTCGATTTTGACCGGAATTCTGGCTGAAGGTGGGCTGACGGTGTCGCATCGTTGACGTCGAGTTAATACCTGAAATAGAAGGTCTGACTTTCCATTTTGGGCAACTCATATTTATACTCACACATTTAAGGAAATTTAATTTCCGTCAAACTTTCGTTAATCGTAACTTTTATATCGTAAATCCATTTTCGACATTTCCCACATATATGAAGTTGTCTCGATGAATACTATGACTTTCATCTGAAGTCAACTAATATAATCAACCCGTGAAAAATTTGACCGAAACTCGCTAAACATTCATCGACTGTAATATTATTTATCGCAAACGCTAAATCAAATTCGTAAATATCCGTAAATTTTAACAATTATATAAAAATGTAGGGATTCCATAGTTTTTTAGGGTCCTTTAAAAAAAACAAGTGTTATGTATCGGGCATTTTTTACCGTGATGATTTGTATTGGGGTTTTTAGGAAACCAAATGTTGTTTTGGGACCTTTTAATAATTTGCTTTAAATTTATGTTGAAAGTTTTTATCGTTATTGTTACTGTATACATTTTGGGTGGTGAAAGTTACATTTGCAAGTTTATTTCACATTTTGGAACTACTTGACGTACGTGACAACCAAACATAACTACAACCGATGGAACAAATGATTTGGTTTCTTTAACATTTTAACATGCTCATTCTAGATTCTGGATTCTAGATTCGTTGTGTCTCTTTTTCTGGAGAGGCTTCCCTCCACCTCCTACTCAACTCCACATGAGCAAGTGTGATGCACTGCTCGATCCTCACCGTTGATCGAGTTGATTCTAATCATGCAATCTTTTGCAAATTTGTGGTATTCCAAAATTAACCCATGGACAAAAGTTTGTCCAATTAAAACATCTGTTGTAAAATACCTACGTCGCCAGATCTCACCGTGGCCGATACGTGTGATCCCCCGGTAGCGCTCGTACAAGAGACCAAGGAGGGGAGATCTTTAGCAATTGTAACAAGACCTGAATATCTCCGCCACCGCATTAGGTGTTGGTCATTTAGTAGATTGTGTACATCCAGCTCAATATGAACAACAACCAATTAATTTGAACAACAAAACAACGTACCTAGATGATCCAAATTTCAATACCCAATACTTACAATTACAGTAACATCATTTTAATCATGCATGCGAGTTATTGATTAAGGGAGGTGAAATTAGCACTCCATCTGTTCAAATCACACCCCCTTCTATAATTTTGTGTGTATTTTCTATCCACTTTTGTTTGAAGTTGTGAAGAATGGGAATGTGATTTGTAAAAAAAGATATGCCAATTTCACCAGCCTTGATTAAACCCAATCATTACAATTTCAACACCCCATTTCCGGTTTCAGAATTTTTGAATCGTTTAGAATTTCAACCCAATTATTAGAATTTCAACCCAACCCAATCGTTTCGCTCTTCTGCATCATTAATGATGATTTCAAAGTTAAAGAAGTAACCCGCAACGAGTTCAAGCCTCATCTCTTCATTTCTTCTTGTACTTAATCATACTATCTTGATTTTAAAACTTCAGATTTTAAAAGTCATATCCACATTTAGAACTAGGCACGTGTTGTAGATAAAAATAAGTAGAAGTAAATCAGACTTTAGTTCTTGATTCAAATAGAAGGCATGCTTTCGATTTATTTTTAATTTTTTCTTGAGGGGAACATCGTGCTTCGATGTTTTACCAGTACTTCAGTAAAAAGAGATCACAGCTAAGGTTACTACAATGTTAAACTCTCAAAGGCAATAAACTGATCGACTTACAGAGTTTTGTTTTGTTTTTTTGAGAAGTCGAAAATTTCATTCCAAGGAAATCAAGTACAATCTTTTTGAAGCACCTCTAATAAGAACTAGAGGGCTGTATGAAAAGTCGTGAGAAAGGGGACTGATGTAGAGTCCACTTTGCTAGCAAATGAGCTACATTATTTGCTTTCCGTGGAATATGAACTAAGGCCGAATTTGACGTTTGTTCTAAGAGGGTGTAGACATCATCCACCACTCTTATGAAGTTTGGGGGGGGGGGGGGGGGGTAAGTATCTAAATCTTGCACTACTTTAACTAGTATCAGCGAGTCCGAACTGAAATGTACCGGGGCAAAACCATGACCATGACCATGACCAAGACTTGACTTGACATGCACTACCACATTTTGACTCATTGCCGGTAATGTTTTTGGACATTACCGGCGATTTTTGCCGGAAAAATCGCCGGTAATGTCTTTTTTTTTGTGGACATTACCGGCGATTTATGTCGCCGGTAATGTATGTCGCCGGCAATGAGTCGAAGGTAATGTAAAAAAAAAAAAAAAGACATTACCAGCGACTTTATTTATGTCGCCGGTAATGTCTTTTTTTTTTTTTTACATTACCGGCGACATAAATAAAGTCGCTGGTAATGTCTTTTTTTTTTTTTTTACATTACCTTCGACTCATTGCCGGCGACAGACATTAGAAGAAGACATTACCGGCGATTTTTCCAGCAAAAATCGCCGGTAATGTCCAAAAACATTGCCGGCGACTTTGGCAATGAGTCAAAATATGGTAGTGATGCCTCAAATGCTGCCGCGATTTCAACTGACAGAGGTGAATAGTGCCCGGTCACCCGTCGCCCATACCTCATCATGAAGTTGCCCATCCAGTCTCGAACTACTATGCCAATCCATCCCTAGTGTGTGTTCTTATCAAATGCGCCATCCACGCAAATACAATAACAACCAACTGATGGAGCTTTCTAACACATTGGTATCCTTCCCAGTTTTGGTGGCGGCTGGTTAACGAACACAAAATGTTCCTGCCACGCCAGACTTTGGATCTTGATCGTCTCATTGGCAAAATCCAGCTGGTTAAACACTTTGTCATTATGACCCTTTCCAAATGAACTAGATAAAAGTAATAAGATGACCCATATTTTTCTATGATAAATGTGTATTGCATTTCTATAACCATTCGAAGGACACAACCTGGTCCCCCACCCCAGTTATAATCAGATGCATCACAAGATGTACATGTAGAGTCACGGACATGTGTAATTTCGTCTCAAGCGCCTGTTGGCAAAGGGAACACTTAGCTGGAACATCCAACATCCTAGACCGCAACCTGGTATTGATTGACAGATACCCTTTTGTAGTTTTCCACACACACCTTGGCTGTTGGGGCAACCCATAGATTCCACAGGGATTTCCAGGCATCAGACTGAGCCAGTGGAACTAAAGCAGCCTAAGTGGGCAAAACAAACTCATCTCTGGCAATTCTATAATACTTACCTTAAACACGCCTTTGCTGGTATAGTGCCAAATTAATAAGTCCCGACTCCGTCAGCGGCTTAAAGGAATCCTCTAAATCATCTCCACATTCTCCCTGTCCAGATAGCGACTCAACACAGGTATATTCCAAGATCTATCCTCCTGAATGAACTAAGAAACTAAGGATAGAGGTGACAGGCTCCTCTAACAGTGTAACAAGCCTAACTTGACCCGAGCGACTTACAGAGTTACATTTAAGGTACTTCATGAATTCATTATATTTTGGATGTGTAATTCACATGCACAAGACCCCTATAGAAAAATCATAAAAATGAAATTTGGGAATCTGGGGATGCGCATGTCATAAGATTCAGCAGCAATGTTAATTAATACAAAGACCTACGACTACCAGTTTGTTGGGGTAGTCTTGTTGGAATTTTGCAGCAAACAGAACACTCGGAATGTCTGATTTAACAGAGGCTATTAGTTCATTCAGAACTGTATTCAAATAAGAGTAGTGAGGGGGAGACTCAATTAGCTTTTACAAGCACTATTTGTTCCACCAGAATGTTGTTGCATCATATCACTTTGTGCAAAAACATGAATGAAGCTGCATCTGGTTGCCCAATTCTTCAATAAGCAAAGACTACTTTAAGATTCATTAAGCCTTGCCGATATTACCTTAGCTGTACAATAAGTGAAGGAAAAGAAACAGAGGCAGCAGACCTTTAACAGCTAATTCACAGATACAGAAACAATACAACCACCACAAAAGCTTTAACAATTTCAGTAACATACCTATGTGGAGGAGATTGCTTCATTATTCAGGTCTGCGATGAGGTCTTCTAATTCATCAATGATTGCAGAATAACAGAAAAAATATTGCTCCTAATCAACAACAAAGAACTAAAGTTAGTATACATTTTAGAGCAATGTTGGCAGACAAATTGACAAGCAGTCTTGTTCAGAAACAATTAAACCAAAAAAAAAACAATTAATCTCAACCATTCAAAATCACTTAAACTGATCTGACGGCTGAGATGAGTATACCTGAAATTGTTCAAAATCAGGTATACCTGAGTGGAATGAGCCTGTATATATATAATCCCTTTTCAGAGCAAGCTCCGCTCTGATTGGGTTGATTGGTTGCAAGCGTGAACCTCCAATGATAATCTAAATGATGATTAGTTTCAATTTTCGAATAATTTTTTCAATCTTATAAAAATCAAAACTCTACTCCATTTTTTTCAAAACGAAGCTCCGCTCTAGACAGGATCTGTGCATATATTTTGAAAGTACCAAAGATTCCTTGAGGCATACCGTCAGAGAAGCTTCCTTGACCAATTGGATAGATCAAGAAAACAACAATAGCTGGGGGTTGTTACTAATTTTTATACTTGTTTTATTTTCCAATTATTTCTTTAATTAAATAAAAAATATTAATTAATTCAATTATGAGTATTAATTCAATTATATATATACACACACACATATCCTATCAAGTGCGAAGCTTGGCACTAAAAATTCGATGTGAAGTTCTACTTTATGCAAAATAAACAAAACAATTCGAAAATTGAAACCACTCATCTTTTAAATACCCATGCAAAAATCGTGCTTGCAAAATTTCAGCTCAATTAAAAATATTTGGACCATTTAATCGTCGTAGCATTCAAGTTTTGAGCTAAATCGAAAAATCTGTGTGCATTGTTAGACAATGCGATGATCATAACATCTCTGATTGAGTTGAAACTTTGCAAGCACAATCCTTGCACGAGTATCTAAAAGATGAGTAGTTTCAATTTTCTAATTGTTTTGTCAATTTTGCGTAAAGTAGAACTTTACATCGAAGTTTTAATGCGAAATTTCGTACTTGATAAGATCTATCTATATATATAAACAAAAACTGAAATTTGACGGTTTCTAAGCTTCAGTTACTAAAGTTTCGTAAATATAGCTTTAGTCACTGGACTTTGACACCAACTTTCACATTGGTCATTGAAGTTTCGCATATATAGTTTTGGTCACTGAACTTTGACACCAACTTTCACAATGATCACTGAACTTTAATATCATTTTTCAAATTGGTCATTGGGTCTATTTTCAGATGTTAAAGGTATTGTGGGCAAACATACTATTTAGTGCAAAATAATATAATACAAATTGCAATCAGAATACAACCACAAAATACCACAAAATATGGGGAGTTTGTAATAAAAATGGAGCAAATTTGGACGGAAACAATCCAAAAATTGGAAGAAACTCTTAATAGTTAAAAGCGCTAAATAGCTTGTTTGACCACAATACCCTCAATAGTTAAGAGTGTTAACTTCATTTAACATCTGAAAATAGACCCAGTGACCAATTTGAAAGATAATGTCAAAGTTCAATAACCAATGTGAAAATTGGTGTCAAAGTTCAGTGACCAAAACTATATTTGCGACACTTCAGTGACTAAAACTTAGAAACCGTCAAACTTTAATAACTATTTGTGATTTTTTGCCATATATATATATATAAACTAAAAGAGAATGAACGATACCATATTAGAAAGAAAAAAAATACCAATGTTTGGACCATTCCAATTCGCTCCGTCCTAAAAGTAGCTATTGTATTAGCAAGGTCTAGAGCAGACAGGTCCCCAACAAGAATTCTCTGAATTGTATTATGGATTGTGCAGTATGTTCCAGTCCTTCCAATACCTGCACTGAGGAGGAGCATGAGTGTCAGACTTATCATAAATCTAGAAGACTTTGCAAGTGATAAAAAAACCTAGTTGAACCTGCAGTGCACTACAATTGGACCAAGGTTGGGTGGCACTTGATATATTGTCTTCAAAATTTCACGAACAGCAATTGTATCAGTGGGAACTCCATGGTCAGGCCACTCAGGATACTGAATATGCAACACAGAGAATGGGGGCTCCTCTGACTACAAAGGAAATGAGACCCATCAATTTAGTGTTTAATAATAACAAATTTGAAGAATGTTATAACAAACAACAATACTTCCAAATCATTGACAACCTGAGGTTAGAGGGTAACAGACCCTAAAAAAAGTATTTAAGGAACAGGGAATCAAAACCATACTGTATTATCTTAAAGTAAATAATAAAAAAAATCCTCTAAGAAACAAAAGAACTTTTTATCTTAAAACAGGGGTGCATCCCAATGCCTCTTAGATACAGATTGTTTAAAGAAGAACCCAAATGTGCGTCCTATACCCTTGCCCTTGCCCTTGCCAGAAACAAGAGAAGCTGAACGAAAAGTAGGCAACTTAAAAGCAAACTCTCAATGTAAATCCAGGAAAACAAGTAAACAAAAACCAATATCTAACGCTGAGTTTTTTCATGGCTTTATGAAACTCAACTTAAGACATATGTCACTCCAAAAAACAAAAACAAAACCGAAGACATTTAAAGACTGTAAATTCCCCATAGCATAAAAACACACCCATAACGGTACCACATTTAAAGTGATGTTGTAAACAGCACCAAATTATATTGACTCCAGAAATTGGTGAACCTTATATGAAACCAAATTAATCATAATAAACACCATAAAAAAAGATTTACATTATGAAACTAGGGTGGATGCCATAGGATAGAGCAGTGTTCTCATATACAAAATTCGAGGTGCCCCTGGGTGATGGGGAAGAATCGTCCAAGAGTTTGGCATCCCAATAAATAAGTCTCAGTGAGCAGACAAAAACCTAACTTTTTCCCAATGATCATCGCAAGCATTGACCCCTCCATCAAACAGTACCAAAAGTACTGAACCTCACATTATCAACAATCTTTACTTATTAATCAACTAAATAGGATTCTTCCAAGTTCCAAATAGGCTTCACATTCAATCCCAAACTACCCCTGCCCAGATAAAAATAAAACGCCGGATTATTGTATTCCTGAACCCAAGTACACCCTCACGGCATAATAGAAACAATAGATCATGTCACACTTGTTCAAAAAAAATTAAAGTTATGAATATCATGCATTTGTTCTCGTTGTATGCTTTACTTCTAAGTACTAAGGTCATTTCCAATGGTGGGTCACATACTACGTTTTGCAATCCATTGACAAAAGACCATCTCCAATGATGCATTTGGGTCTCCATCTTTTGCAAGTTGGGTTGTATAAGATGGAAAAAAAGTTCTATTTTCCCAATCCATTTTACAGCCCATTCCACCCAAAACTTGTGGTACCCACACCATGTGCTTCTACTTTTCAACTTATCATATGAATACAAACTTGAAATAATAAAATAAGTCGAGCTCTATAAACTTGCATCTCACCATTGGAGATGACCAAGTTATAGAACCTTCTTTATGGATGAATAGTGCCTAATATAGTTCTATTTTTTACAACCTAACCTTAATATGGCTCTTAACATTGGAGATGGCCTAAGTACTGAGTTAAACAGATCTACTTATCTTAAAGGAACTGCCGATGACTTTACCTCTTTACGGTTGACCTCCAGAAGACGCAATACTAATGAAGTGGTAGTGGTTCTTATCCACTTGGTAGCTATACATATGTTACCGAATTCTCTAGGACCATTTTCGGCCTGAAAATAGTCGCCACACTTGACCATCTGTAGATACATTTAGCAAAACATACAAACAATGAGGACGAATAAAAATGATACAGATTAGTTATGGGTCTAATCTAATTACGAACCATGTGGTAATCGACTAAGCGAGTAAGCATGACAACTACAGGGCAGCGGTTCTCGAGAACCATCTCCCAGAAGTCCTCATAGGTGTGTGGAAGTGGACCTTGTGTTGCTATAAATCTCGAAACAGTTTCAGATGAATTGGCCGTAATGAAGCTGGCATTGATGTAGCCCCTTGCTTCAGGTCTGTAGTCTTTACTAGAGCTGAGAACGACCCTATTTCGATCAACTAAAGCCCAACAACAAAAATGTGGATGCTTAATTAGTACATGGAATACATGCATAAAATGGAATGAAATGTGCGTGGACGCTCACATGGAATGACATCTGTGTAGCGATTCTTGGTGAGATTGATAGAGTGGAGGGCGACGGTACAATTTGTCTTCATCTCAGATGCTGTGATCCTATTGACCTGTAGGAGAGAGAACTCTTGGCTGATCTGGTGAGGCGTCTGGAGCTTTTCTTTGAAGAATTTGAGGGCCTGGGAGCAGTAATTATACTGATCGGGGTTGAGTTTGAGTCTCGGCGGCGGAGAATCGGAGGAGGCCCAGGTGGAAGAGGCCATCATCGCCCTCGTTCTTGTTCTCGCTTTCCGTCTCGAACTCACGTTCCCCAGCTTTCCGAGAATCTATTTCGTTTTCACTTGAGGGGATTCAGTACCGAGCTGGGTTGATTATGAGAGATCCAAGTGGAGCTGAGCCTCCTTTGGGATTCCTTTGCTTTCTCTCTCTCTTCCTTTCCAAAGCAAACGGAAAGTAAAACTGTAATACCTTGTTGTTTTTGTTGAAGAGTAATATTCTGTGGAGTCCATCTTGTACGATCCACACTCCCACTCTAAATATTTTATGTTCCATATATGCCTCCGATCTTGTTTGTTACTCTCGGTCAATGAGGCTTTTTTCTTTCTTTCTAGAGAAGTTAGAAACTTTAACTCCGTCAGTTTGCTCGCCGCCACAATATTGATTCCCGCAGTGGCACGTACATGAAGGGTGGTTGTGTTTTGTAAAACCCAACTCCGATGACATAATTCCGAAATTGGCCGCCAGTGGACAAGGTGCAATAGTGACGCAGCCTGACGCCGACTACCTTTTCTTATAGCAAAATTTCAGTTGGGCATATCTGAAAGAGGTACCATGATCGTAGAGTTCATCAAAGCTTAAACCGACATAATAAGCTTACGTTACGTTTCATTTCATTTTAAGAGGGTATTGATTTGATTGCTGTTTTGTCGGTAATCTCATAAGGGGTCATGAAGTTTTCTTTCATTTCAAAATGGTGTTTGATAGTTTGTTGTTTATTGGTAATTTTGTGAGGGTCATATGAAGTTTCTTTGATATGAGTTTGTGTATAGTTATGAAATTTGAGATTGGTGTTCACAAAGCCAAATAAGCATGATATAATGGGATTTAGTATAAAACTATTATTTGCAATTGAACTTCAGATACATACAATTTGGATTCTTAATTGTAGCTTTTAATATTACCCACCATCATATTCTCCTAGTTCAACCATGGATGAAGAAGATGTCATATTGGTTGTTGAACTAGATAATGTTATTAATATGATGCACTCGAATGATTTTGAATGCAATCTAGAAGGTCATATTGAAAGCTTCACAGATAAAGGTAAGCTTAGTCTTATTTCACTTTCATGTATTTCCTAATCTGTTTATTTATAGTTGGTTGAGTTCTCTTCTTTCGATTTCTTGTGATCAGTGGAGTAGCTTATGTCGTGTATTTGTTATATGCAACTAGGACAGTTAGAACTTTGATAGCATATCACTTGAGTAAGAGTTTCTTTGAATAGTTATATTATATTTGCAAATGCAATATGACATAATATTTGTTATATGAAACTAGGATAGTAAGAACATTGATATATAGCATATTACTTCAGTAAAAATCTACCTGAATAGTTATATCTATCTGCACATATAGTAAGACATTATACACAACAGTAGCATATATATACGAGTTAAACATTAGAGATTGTCAAGCAGGAGCTACATATAAGCTCTGAAATAATATCAATGATATTTAACTATTGTTGGTGTATCAATTGCTTTAGGGGATGCAAGACTGAATGATGAACCTAATCAACTTCTTTCCTTGTTGGATAAAAGTTTTCAAAGCGGAGAAGACCTTCTTAGAGCAGTCCGTGAAATTGGGTTAACACAAGGGTGTGTCATGGTTATTAGAAGATCCAAATCAAATAAGTATGTTATTATTGGTTGTGATAGTGGTGATACCTATTGAGGTTCTAAAACTTCAGCAGAAAATAGGCATAAGAAATTAGCTTCTCGTTTAATTAATTGTCCTTTTCAAATCTTGGGGAAAATGAAAGCAAATGGCTTGTGAAAATTGAAGATTGGGAGTTTATCTCATAACCACGAATTATCAACTAATTTTGCTGGACATCCTTACTGTCGCCGGTTCAGTGAAGAAGAACCCTTACAAGTTGAACAAATACATAAGGCTGACATACAACCTCGCCAAATACTCTCCTCACTAAGACAGAGTAATCTCAACCTACTAGCAATTTCCATAAATATCTACAATAAGATGACTCAGATCAAGAAGGAAAATCTAGGTGGTCGTTTAGTTATTCAAGCATTGTTAGATGACCTTGGTGGTGGTTTTCATCATAAAGTTGAGTATGATCAACATGGACATTTGACTCATCTATTCTTTGCTCACCCCATTTCAATTGAGCTAACTAAGAACTACCCTAATGTCTTTGTCATGGATTGCACATACAAAACTAACAAGTATGGTATGCCTTTGTTAGAAGTTATAGGAATTTCAAGCTTCAACAAGTCATTTTATTCATGTTTTATTTTTATGCAAAGGGAAGAGGAGCAAGATTAGGTGTGGTCTCTCAACTTGTTTAGTAAGTTGATTGAAGATGATAATCACCCTGTGGCAATAATAATAGATGGGGAATGGCGCTTATAAATGCTATAGGGGTTATGTTTTCGAGGACATCTCATTTGTTATGTGTGGCATATTGACAAGAACATTGCTGAAAATTGCAAGTCTTATTTTGAAGAAGTTGATTGAATTATTTTTTCATCCTCTTAGACTGATTTAATTAGATCAATTGATGAGTCTGCATTTAGTTAAGCTTGGAATTGTTTTGCAGTGATATACAAAGAGTATGCATCAATTTGAGTTATATAAGAAAATATTGGCTTCCATGGAAGAAAAGTTTGTCTTTGCATGGACTAATCAGGTTTGCCACTTTGGGAGTCATATTAATTCAAGAGTAGAAGGTGCGCATGCAACTATGAAATTATTTCTTCAAGTTTCAACAGGAGGTCTCCCAGAGGTGAAAGAAAAAAATTTCCTTGCAATTCTACATCAATTTCATGAACCTAAAACTCAACTTTCGAGTGAAAAGATTCGTGTTCCTCAAAAACTTTCCAAGACCTTCTTTTTGGAGCTTGGTACTAAGGTATCTCTCTTTGCTTTGTATGAGTTACATAAGCAATATATGCTAGAAAATACCAAAGACTACTCATCTGAGTGTAAGGGTCATTTCTTCAAAACTATGGAAAAAATCTTCCATATGTACACATGATCAGGAAGATGAATATTGAAGTTCTGCCACTAAATCAGATTTATAAGCAATGGAGGATTGACACTAGATCATTTACAGATGACCCTCATGCAGCCTTCTTGAATGATGATAGTCAATTCAATGATCTTATGATTAAGATAAAAAAAATGAGAAATTGCCTCTTACTCAAAAAGAGAACACAAATGTGCAGCTTTCTCATATTCTCAGGGGATCTCTTCCTCTTATTTTTGAACCATCTATTCAACCTCATAAAGGTCGTCTAATTGGTTTAAAGAAAAGAAGTAGGTCTACAAAGCGTGATCCTTCACATTTTGAGATAGTGGAAAATAATAAGAAGAAGCCTCCAACTTGCAGCCACTGTCACATTGCTGGTCATATTCGTACATATTGTCCATCTAGAGACAAATGACCAGATTAATCTTCTAGGTGTTAATATACATGTAAGCATCTCTTTTATAAAGTTTTAAATTCATGTGCCATTTTATTTTGGTATTATGTTTATGTGCTACCTAAGTTCTTTTGTATATAATGGTTGTAGAGTTCAATATATGCCTGATCAAGTTCATAGTTACTTGATTTTGATAATATGTTATGCTCAATCTTAGTTTTAATACCTGGTTTTGACAATTTTTTATGCTCAATCTTGGTTTTAATACCACTGTTTTGATTGCAGATGGCTATTATTTTTATTAAGAGATTCGTAGATGGGGACCAGCAACAGCTTTTTGCATATAAGATAGGTAGAAATTAGAAATGATTGATTGCCAATGCTTAGAGTAGACCCATGCCACTGACAACTTGGTCCAATTTATTATGATGAGTAACTATTCAAACTATTGTACCATGATCGTAGTATCGTAGTATGACAAAGAATTAGTTGATTATCTCTATTTTTTGTTACTCAAAATGTGAATTTGGGAGTCATATTGGCTGAATGAATGTATACTAGAACTTACTATATGGTTTTTCTTTTTTAACTTTTATGGGTTGACTTTTTAGTTGACTTTAACCAGAATGTTCTGGTTCTTAAAAATAGGATATGAGGTTGTCATATGTTGTTTTTGTTATGGAACTAAGGTTTGAATATATTCAGTGTAAATGGAGTTTGATTTCTTTACTTGAGAGTAACAAACCAAGTCAGGGAAAGTAACAAATCAAGTCAGGGGCATACATGGACTGAAAAAAGAACGCTTAGCTAAAAGGCAATTAATCAATAAAATATTGTGAGTGAGAGTGTGGATTATAAAAGATGGAGTGTTAAAATCACAGCCCTTCTGTAAACTAAAAACTGTAACTTTTCTCATTGATAGAATGCCTTAAATATAGGCTGATATAATCTGTTACAATAACTGTCCCTATAAAACAGGGATTCTCTGTATCTATCTAATCTAATCCATATCTAAGTAGCACAAGACACACACTAAGAATTATGGAGAATAAATCTCCTTAAACACTCTCCCTTGTGTCGATGGCCTAAGAAATGAAGCATAACTTGTTGCCTCACTAAAAACCTTGCCAAGCAAACAAAAACCTCAAGGGTAAAATAAAAGTTTGGGCTAAGGGAAAAATAGTACAACACATCAATTACAAAAGCTACTACGTGTGATGTAGACTCCCCCTGATGTCTACATAAATGTAACTCCCATTGACTGTGAACTCAGTCATAGAGTTCAGATAACTTGCACATACCAATGCATCTCACATGTTTCACAAATATAGATTTGGATAGTGACATGGTAAACAAGTCCGCATCATTATTGACCGAACCAACCTGATTCACATGGATAACCAATAACCGCTATTATTGCTGATTGTAGGAGTACTTTGGCGAAATGAGTTAAGTATGACACCCTTAGTGTAGCCCAACTTCATTTGTTCAATGCAAACCACATTACCTCAAAGATGCAAGTTGATGTTGTCATAGTAGATAATAATCCACTAGTCCCTCGAATGTAGTGTATTACCGTCCTAAACCAGACACACTCATTAACCACTTCATACAAAGCTTTAATCTTTAGAATAGTTCGAGGAAGTAGGAACAAGCTAGGGTTTACTTTGTTGTTCTCCAAGAAACAGCCATGTTTCTCATAGTGAAGACATAACCTATTTGCGAACGTCATTTATGTAGGTTAGAGAGATACCCAGCATCAGTAAATCCAACCAATACATCAACCGGTGTTCCGAAATAAGAGATTACAGTAAAATTGCTCGTAGCAGGAGATGAATTCAACCGGTCGAAATTCTTACTCGACGGGTTGAGCAGATGGTTCTGTCCGATCCCGGGTAACGATTTTGATGGGTCGAAATGCTCAAAATTTGAATGGCCCTTTACCAGGATTTTTAAGCTTCTCTCTATATTCTTTGTACGGGAAGAATAGACTCAAGTCAGTGGATCACTTCAAGTACCTGAATATTTGTTTTACTCAATTCCAATGACTTTGCGTAAATGCATACTGAGAAAGCAATGTCTGAATGTGTATACTGAGCTAAATTCATCCAAGCTCTAATCATACTAAGATATAGAATCTCAGCTCCAAAAGTTTCTTACCATCATCTTTTCAGATGAAATGGATCATTTTGGGTTCCAGACTGAAAACAACCATTGGTGTACTAATAGGGTGTGCTTTGTTCATTGCCTGATTAGACATAAGCAAACTGGTGAATAAGAATTCAACCAACTTGATGTACTACCTCAAAACCAAGACTTAATCGAGTCCTACCAAGGTCTATCATCTCAAATAACTCGTTCATCTACTGAACATGCATGTGCATAATTTATTATTCTTGTATCCCTTCTCAATCAAGTAGTCACTAAGACGTGTATACCACATCCTACCGGATTGTTTCAATCCATATAGTGAACATCTCAATCTAATTATATGAGCACTCTGTGATTTAAAGTTACTTGTATTGGGTAAAACCATGCCAATCGGCATTCTCATGTGTATCTCTGAATTAAGATCTCCAATGAGATATACAGTAACCATATCTATAAGTTGCATACTCAGTATTTTGGACACTGTCAAACTGATAAGGTAGCAAAAAGTGATGATGTCCATGACCAGAGAAAACATCTCCTCATAATCAATACTAGGGCATTAACAAAAATTTTGCGCTACAAGTTCTTCTCATTTTGCTTCTAAATATAGACTCATTTGTCTAACCGGCATACCATTCGATGGACATATCACCACTATATCAAAAACTTGCCATTTGTAAGAGAGTCTAGTTCAGTCTAGATTGCAACTTTCCATATCAATCAATTTTCTATACATTAACCGTTGACAATCCACAACAGAGCAATATTCTACTTCATCGTCGTCAATTCTTAAGCGACAGAATAAGCAAACACATCATCAACGAACATGGAAGAACTATCCATAATAGCGCTAGTATTTGTTTAACTTGGTTAGATTTGTGTGTTTACTGACATCGTCATTGACTCTGAGGTGTCCCCCAGTGTTTATCAATGTCAACTTTTTAGACACAATTGTAGTTAGAAACAATCTCATGTGTTAATATGAACGATTGTGCCTTGATGGTTTGCCTTTTTACCGGCAACTCATTAGTGGATTTTGACCGATGTTACACCCCCACTATGGGTAGGAGAAACACTATTTTTTCCCGGTGTAGCGTTAACTTGTCCAATATCAGGGACTTTCAACCTTGCAGGATTTGCAGCATATATAACCGATCTCATCACTTTCATGATATCAGTAAAGAACTCAGGCATAAAGTCTGCTACTTTCTGAAGATCAAGAGTACATTGCACTTCAATCTCAAAGTGAGATGTGCGGGGGATCATGATGATACAGAGTGGGGACATACCACGTCAAGAAAATTAGTTCTAACCACAAGCTTTAACCGCTTGATTATTGCCTCTGCTAAACTGTTCTATTAAAGAACATAGGAAATCAAGATATTCAACAACAATCTCAATCAACACGTAATAATCAACAAAATATTTCTATGTAAACTCTCCTGCATCAAACCAATTGAAATGACTAGATTTAATTGTTCGGGTGGTGAGCCCGAAGTTTAAAAATACGTACTAGAGTTTTTTAAAATGAAGCGTAGCATGTGGATTGTAAAAACATGTGATCTATGCGTCGATGCAACAATTAAAACCATTTAGAAATAGTCCATATACCGGTTTGATTGATCCACAAATATTTTCTTGGAATCTGTGGAGGAATGAAGGTTATGTCTACAACAAAAGACTGTCATGCATGTAAATAGCAATATAGACATAAACAAGCTTTGCAAAATGAGCAATGTGCATAAGAAATTGCGACATATGAATCTGGTGGTTATCACGATGCCATAGTGATATGTTGCCGGGATGGTGCTGCACTTGTCTTGGAGGCCGAGCCTAAACCGAGTGGAGTAATCTCAGTTCCCCCATCTAAGTTGATGGTTGTTGAGGTTTATAATGACACTGTCAGTGTATTCTTGAGGTTTATAATGCGTTTATACTTCATCGTCCTAGTGGGTGGGTGGTGGTGACTCGTGTTGTTGCCAGAGGTGTTCCGGGCGTTCCAATACATTATCGTTTTGGGTTTATCAATAAGGTTTTTAACTGATTTCTATTGACTTTAATTCTAGTTGAGTATTTATTAGAATTATCCGAATAATTTACTATTTTAATGATTTTCGACAAGAGTGCAGTCGTCACATTCAAACGTAACATTTATGATTCCATGTCATTCTAATTCATAACTTTTTCCATTGTAAGTAAGTAACAATGTCATATCCATAATCCAATTACTCTTTGTCATTAAATAGATTCGTTTTACTTTGAGTAGATAGTGTGACACTCTGCCAACAAGTTGTATAAAGATCTACTACATACAATAACTACATTTAATTAAGTAACCAGAAAACTGGAGTATTCAATTCCTTAGGTCTATCAAAGGTTAGAGCTAGACAGTAGCACTTGCCATGAGTCCCAAAGAATTGAGGAATGATCAGAAAGAACCAAATATATTCTGTTCGGTTCTTGATCTTTAAAAATATTGTGTGTGCTTCTAAATTCGATTCCGGGTCATTCAAAGGTCCATATCATCTCTAAATCCTGAAATCATACATAAAATGCTTCTTATTTTAGGAAGGCGATAATAATTGGATTGATAATATGATAATGATACAAAGACTCCACCGAATTTTTCGGCCAGATAATACGAAGCCTTATACGCACCGCTAAACTAACAGCAGGTTCTCACTCAACATCCTAGACTAGCAAAAATGGGATAGCACGATAGTCAACATAGGAGTACCATCCCTTAAACTAGCTAGGCACCCCCCTAGACATACTCCACCAGATCTAGTTCCTCAGCTTCACTCTCCTTCAATAGATCCCACCTTACAAGCTTCTTCTTTTCATGGATGGCGTTGAACCTCTCCCAAGTAGCCTCACAGGCTAGCTGGCACAGTTTCTTCTTGTCCATATGCCACTTTGCCACAGGTTTCTGCATAGGTTTTTCATAGTCTCCTGATGACTAGCATGTCGTGCAACTAGGTACTGTATCCTCCCAATCTTGAATTGATCATACTTTATCTTCTTCCTGGGTCGCTTCGAAGTCCAGGTCAAGAAAGGATCCTCAGTAGGTACAACCGACAACGGTATCATAGGAACTGAGCGTGGTTGTTCACTATCAGCCACTTCCTCCTGTCCATTACTCGTGCCATAGCCAACTCCAGTCATAATAACCTGTACTTGATGCCAACCTCAGGCCACCTCCTTGCCTTAAGCCTCCTCCTCTGCCCAGATTGTTTCCATTTTGCGAGCTTTTTCCAGCTCATCTCTTTTACCACATTGTATAGGGCACCCATCCCCAGAGTAGATAAGCAGCCACATCCCATACAATAGCCATGTAGAGTAATATATTCAATATCAAAAGTAGCCCAGGAGTGACCTCCTAGGCATAAATTTACCTTCATGGGAAGCAGATACATAAGATCAACTTCCACAAATAGATGGGTTTCCTTGTTGTCTTCAAGTCGGGCATGATCATAGTTGATATACCTACTCAAGGAAAAATCCAAGAGACTTCCACCATTTCTTATCCTCGACCCCATCAGTGAGGTCTCCACCAACCATTTCAGCCTATGCCCAAACATGAGTCTTGTGTACAAGAACTAGGTGCGGCGGAATGAAACTATTTGTCTCGACTGCAAGTACAATAACATCATTGTAGAACCATGGACCCTTGTCAACAGCTCTACGTAGGGAACCAATATCTTTGAACCTACCCATAAAGTGATCGTGGGTGCATTGCCAAATCTTGATTACTCTAGGGCCTAGTAAACCTTGCCATAGGCGTATCATCCAAAGCCCTAAAGCACGACCAGTAATTTTGGACAGTGTGCGAGGAGAGAAAATTTGGATTACAACGAAGTCGTACTCGTTGGCCTCCTCTACCACACCAATAGAGAGGTTAACTTCCTTGCAAGGACACTGCGGAGAAGAAGCTACCATTGGGAAAGAAGACAATGAAGCAAACAAAGTCGACGTGCAGGTTAGGGCACACTGAAACTAAGTTTGGGTTGAACTAGGAGAAAATCAAACTAGACTAGGAAACTTGGTCACGGTAGGATTGATGCATGGGGAGGAGAGGTCAAAAGGAATCTCAAAGTCGGGAAAGGAAGTGATGTTGATCAGAGGAAAAGTTAGCGGTGGCTAGGGTTTGGGTAGAAACAAGGTCTCTGGTAAGTTATTGATCTCTGAAATCGTAAAATGCTTATACCTAAAATAACCGTATTATTATCTAAATATATTAGCCTCAACCTAATATATATTATATATCCAAAACAAATACAATATTAAGCCCAACCCAATGAATTGCCCATTAATTTTTTGAATATTTTTGTTCTAGTTATGGTATTTGACTCTTTTCATTCAGTTGATTTAGAAAACATAGACCTAAAATCTGCTAAAACCATACGGTTTGGTACCGCAACGGTTTTATCATTTAAAAATATGGAACCAGATTCAAATAGTTCTGATTCGGGATCCTGATATTTCGGACAAGAGCAAAATCGAATCCAGTCCTACAAGGTTGTTAGGCTTTCTTAGCTTAGGAAGTCTAGTAGCTTTTGTCAGTTATTTGCCTATGTGTACTTAAGTCTTGTAGTTGTTAAAGCACAAAATGATTGCATCAAAACTTTAACACACTTTCTTCTTGTTCTTGGAAATTCTATAAGTGAGGTGGTACAAAAGAATATGTCATTTGAATTAGGGTATATAGCTCAATTAAATCTTATATTGTACTTTTCTATTTCTAATAGTGAAGAATAGTATCTCACATAAGTCGTAAACATGGATTTTACCGAACCTCGTCAAATCTCGGTGTTCTCTTATTGTTTTTCTTGTGGTTTGTTTTACATTTGTCATGGTATATTTTATTAACCATGACATAGAGAACACAATTCTCTAGCACCCACAAGTAAATTTCACCACCACTTGAGTCGTCAATTTCTGTAGAAGGTAGCTTTTATTCCTTCTCAAATATAGGAATCATTCGCATTCATTCGATTTAGGAATCATTCACATTCATTCTCATTTAAGTTGCTTCCGGTATGAGATATCTGATTCTATTTCATTCTGATTCATATCTTTTTTTTCATTCTAATTAAGTAACTGTGTCATATTCGTAATCCTATTACTCTTTGTCATTAAATATATTCGTTAATTTTGACAAGATCCAAACCGAATCCAGTCCTATAATGTTGTTAGGCTTTCATAGATTATGATGCCTAGTATCTTTTTCAGTTATTTGCCTACTTGTAGTCAAGTCTTGTAATTATTAAAGCATAAAATTAGGATGCCTAGTAGCTTTTTCAGTTATTTGCCTACTTGTAGTCAAGTCTTGTAATTATTAAAGCATAAAATGATTGCTTCAAAACTTTAACACACTTTCTTCTAGTCCTTGGAACTTCTATGAGTGAGGTTGTACAAAGAAATACGTCATTTGAGTTAGGTTATATAGCTTGGTTGTATCTCTCATATTATACTTTCATAATTATAATAGTGAAGAACAGTATCTCACTAAAGACATAAAAAGACATAAGCATGGATTTTACCGAACCTCGGTATATTTTATTAACTATGACAGAGAGAACAAAATTTTCTAACACTTACAAGTAAGTCCCACCGCCACTTAAGTGGTATATTTCGGCAGAAGGTTGATAAAATCTACCTACTATGTGGATTGAAATGTGCATGTATGGTCCAACTGGGGCAGCTTATGAAGGAGATTGTGTTGTTAAACATAAATTTTAAGGTGATCACATTACAAGAAAAATGCACCTAGACCGCGGACCATTTCCGTCGTCTAGGTGCACATCTAAGTCGTCCAAGTACCTAGACGACAGAATCTTCGTCGTCCAGGGTACGTCCTCCAAGTACTGTCGTCTAGGTACTTGGACGACGGAAAATGACGTTTCTATCGTGAAAGTCGCCTCCTGGACCGCGGAGGTTTTGAGTAGTCCAAGTACAACTTGGACGACACAAATGTAGTGTGCGTCGTCCAAGTGCACTTGGACGACGCAAAATCTCCGTGGTCTAAGTGCCACTCGGACGATGCAAACTCTCCGTCGTCCAAGTGGTCACTTAAACTAGGGAGTTTTTGCGTGGTCTGAGTGAGCACTTAGACCACGCAAAAACTCCGTGGTCTAAGTGTTCACTTAGACCACGGATATCTATTTTCCGTAGTCTAAGTGATCACTTAGACCATGAATATCTACCTATATTCCGTATTCTAAGTGACCACTTAGACCACTCATATGAATATCTCCGTAGTCTAAGTGATTATTTAATTTTTTTTAATTAAAATTTGAATTTAAAGTAAAATATTAATAATTTAATTAAATTCTAAATTCTCATTTAAATAACTAAATGTTAATAAATTAATTAAAATACTAAATTGTCATTTAAATAATTAAAATTTGTACATACATCAAATTACATCGTTCGGAATCGAAAATACGATATCATGATAAACTACGTAGCTAGAATACAAACTACTAAAATACAGGAGGAGCAGACGCGCCGCAGAGTTCCCCGCCTCCAGCCGTGTCGTCGTCGTCGAGGTATGGGTTCGGAGGAGGTTGACACTATTGTCGAGCCTGATTTTGCATAAGGGCGATGAGCTGGGCTATCTGCACTTGTTGCTCATCAAGCCTCTGACGCATAGATTGCGTTTCCTCCCGTGCAAGTCGAGCCTTTTGAAGGGCTGCTTGGACCGACTCATCCTGAACACCTCTCCTCGTCGAACATCCCGTAGATGAGTCAGAAGACAAATCTCGCTGCACCTTACGTCCCATCCCCCTAACCTCCTTGCCAGCTCGACGACCGTATACCTCATCGACGATTGCAATTTGGCATCAATAGATGAGGCAGGTCTTCTGGTGGCAAATCCGGGTGTGCAAGCTGCGAGTTGGCTAATTCCTCCTGCGCCCATTCTACCAACCTCGCCTGAAAATAATAATAATAATTAAATAATTCTAAATTTGTACGACAGTTTAATAAATAATAATTAAATAATAATTACACTAATTAAGAAGAAATATATACGACACTTACGCCGTATTGACTCGCTTCATTGTCGATCCCAGGCGTCACGTAAGCGCTGACGCTATCATCCAGATAAGGGTGTTTAGAGCCTTTATCTCTGTGTTACTTGGAAATTTGGATCATCTGGTTAGAGCCAGAGATATGATGTTTGTCCTTCTTCTCTCGGTTGGTCTTGTTGATTTTCGAGAATTTCTGTTGGACAACATAAATCATTAAAAAAAATTAATAAATAACTAAAAAAATTATTAATTCAATTTCGCCAATTTAAATAAAAAAATAATCACCTTATATTCTTCTGCTTTGAAGTGGGTGACCAACCACTCCCACTCATCTTCCCTATCCCCACGCATCTCTACGGGGGTAGGCACTCGACCGATATCTTTATAATACTTATGAAGTTTGTACTTCCAATCACGGTAGATGGCGTTGGCGGTGGTGTTGATGTGCCTAAGCAATTCCAGTGTGGAATTCACCTCATATTGTTCCTATTTGAAAAGAATAAAAAATTATAATCGTATATATTATGAAATTACGATTTTTATTGGTTATTATAAAATAAATTTGAAATTGTACGTATTACGTATCAAAAGTTCTTTAAACATTTTCGCCTTCTCTTCGGCCGGCAACTCCTTCCAGGTAGGCGCAATCATACGAACCTTGTTGTGAAGGATTGACCCGATGCTGTGCGAGGAGAGACTAGCTAGCTGAGAGGTGGGAGGACCATCGGTGAAATCGTTGTACAACAACTGGATTTTTTGACCGGTCGCCTTGAACAACTTCTTGGATTTTCCGCCTTTTACGAGTTATTGAGACCTTTTGGGTTGAGGGTCTGTCGGTGCCCTCCTGACCTTGATCCGCGTCCTATAGAGGATAGACTCGGAGGAGGCCGACGACGCCTGAGCACTTTCTGACATCGACGTCGGACCAGAATGGGCGTCATCATCACCGGTCGGGATAGCTGGGGCAGCGGGAATTTTCCCAGTCACCACTGTCAAAGGACCAGCTAAAGGGTCCGGAGGAGGCACGACGTTGTCCTCCTCTAACTGCCAACAGATTTGCTCTGCCAAGCGCCGGAGTAGAGCATTTTCGACCTCCTTTTAGGCTTTTTTCTTACCCTACGGGACCATTTTAATCTAGGAGTCGTTAAAATTTTATTACCATAATAATTATATATAAAAATTTACCATAATTACTAAATTAGGTATAATTAACAATTTATTATTTTTAATAATTAAATATTTTATTATAATAATTACTCTATTACCATAATTAACAATTTATTATTTTTAATAATTAAATATTTTACCATAATTATTACAAATTTACAATAATTACAACAATAATTACAAATTATAATTACAATAATAATTACCAATTATAATTACAACAACATATAATTACAAATTATAATTTCTAATAATTACAATAATAATTATCATTTACAATAATTACAATAATTAATTATTAAATGACCATAATTATCATAATTTACAATTTTTCAATTGTTATTAATTATTATTACCAATTTACCATTTATTACTAATTATAATTTATTATTTTTAATAATTAAATAATTTATTATAATAATTACCAATTTATTATTTTTAATAATTCAATAATTTACCATATATACTACGAATTTACAATAATTACAACAATAATTACAAATTATAATTACATGCAATAATAATTACCAATTATAATATTAATTACAGCAATATATAATTACAATCATAAATATAATTTTCAAAAATTGCAATAATAATTATCATGCATTTACAATAATTAAAATGATTAATTTCTAAATTATTCAGAATTTACGATAATTTACTATAATTATCAATTTACTAACTATTATTAATTATTATTACCAATTTACCAATTATTACTAATTTATTTTTTTACTAATTAATTTATCAATTTACTAATTTATTAATAAAATTATAATTATGTTAAAAATTTTAAAAATACCAGAAAGAGGAGTCGCGGGAGAGTGGAGTCGCCGAAGTGAGGGAGTTGCCTTATTTTGAGTCGCTGGAGGGAGGCTGGATTTTTTAGAGAGGTTCACCTGGACGACGGAGCCTTGTTTTCCGTCGTCTACGTGCACTTGGATGACGGAAACAGGTGTTTCCATCGTCTAAGTGAATCGTTTCAATTTTTGGAATCGGCGCCTAATTAATTTGGCGGGTGGTAGTTAACCACCTTAATTTTTGGTCTCTCGATATCCAGGGTACACCGGGGTCTGCGCTTCAAGTAGCATCATGTTGTACTTATCCATCTCACTAGTGTCAGTGGCCAAGCTAACAGCAGGGAATGTGTCATCATGCCCATGAGTGGTATTGTAACCTCCCTCTTGGTGTTGGTGTCCACGATGACTAAATCTTGGAAACGCATCATGGACCAAATCCGCAGTTGGGTTCCAAGCAGGGGGGCCGCCACCACTCCTGTTGGACGAGGCACCATGGTAATTGTATTCTGAGCTGAAGTCTACTGCTTCACCATGCTCGCTACACGTAGTGTAACTCCACATCATACCATTTTCGTATAGGTGTTGTACCATAACATTAACCTCCACATACTGACAGTTAAGACATTTTTGGCACGGACACCTGAAACGCTTCTTTCCCTGACCATGTTCTATCACTACAACATTTTTACCCATTGCCGGCGACTTTTATGTCGCCGGCAATGTTTTTGACATTACCGGCGATTTTTGCCGGAAAAATCGCCGGTAATGTCTTTTTTTTTTTTTTTTTTTTTACATTACCGGCGATTTTTGTCGCCGGTAATGTCCGTCGCCGGCAATGCCTCGATGGTAATGTAAAAAAAAAAAAAAAAAAAAAGACATTACCGGCGACATAATTAATGTCGCCGGTAATGTCTTTTTTTTTTTTTTTTTTTACATTACCGGCGACATAAATGTATGTCGCCGGTAATGTCGTTTTTTTTTTTTTTTACATTACCATCGAGGCATTGCCGGCGACGGACATTACCGGCGATTTTTTGTCGCCGGTAATGTAAAAAAAAAAAAAAAAAAAGACATTACCGGCGATTTTTCCGGCAAAAATCGCCGGTAATGTCCAAAAACATTGCCGGCGACTTTTAAATGTTGTAGTGTATTGCAAAATTCACAAATTTGCTAATTCTATCCATATACCGGACATCACTTCTTTATCGCAACTTCATCCAACTCTTGTCCATACTTCTACGAAATTTAATAATTAATTATCATATTAGTCAATTAACTATTCTATATATATGCAGATTTTCAAATAATTATTAAACTATTATATATACACAAAATTTTAACTACCTTAATTAAATTAAATTATTAATTAATTACCTTTAATAATTAACCTTTATTAATTATTGGTGAATATATGTACTCTACATCAATCACTTTAATATGTCTAACATGCATGTACGTACATTTTAACTAAATATTAACCAAATTTTTAAACATCCATACATATATACGTACTACTAGTCCATATTAATTAACTAATATATATATATATATCATCAATTGCCTAACTTAATTATAAATATATATTAGACGTACTAATTAATTAACAATGCAATCAATCAAACGTACAATTAATTATGTATATTAACGTTAATCGTGTCGGAAAATTAACTACGTACGTACGTAACTTTCTCCGGTATATGGAAAATCGATGGACGGCGCTGGAGATATATATATATATATATATATATAGTGCTAGCTAGTTTGAATTGCATGCATGTACGCGTGAGGAGAGTCTGATCAAGAGAGGAAGAGAGTTGAGATGATGAGGATGAAGTTGAGACGAGTGAGCGGAGAGGACGAGAGTTCGGCATGGACCTTATATATATAATGCTTCACTTAGACGACGAACTTAGGTAGTTTCCGTCGTCCAAGTGGATACATGGACAAAAGACCTAGACCCCGTCGTCCAAGTGGCCACTCAGACCACGGCGTGACGGTCCGTACGTTGTTCAAGTGTGTCTTAGACGGCGAAAATTATTTACATGGTCTAAGTTACACTTAGACCACAGAATCGTAAATGTTCCGTGGTTTAAGTGCGTTTTTTTTATAGTGTCAGTGTTTGGTAAACTAAAAAAAAAATACTGCTTATTCAAAAATTGTACCAAAAATCTAAATATATATATATATGGAGTTTTCAAAAATATGCAACTTTCATAATCTTTAAGCTATTGTTAATTGTTTTCACAGTATAGCCCTTCCAAACTAATTTAACACTGTTTTGTCACTCTTTAATCTTTATGTGAAGACATAGGGTGTGTTTGAGATTGCTTTTAAAATATTAAAAAGTATTTTTGAATTAATAAGAATAATTATTTATAAATAGATAAAAATTTCAAAAAAAATGAAGAAGTGATTTAATTGAGTTTTGAAAGTATTTGGAAGTATTTGAAAAGCTAATAATAAGTGCTTTCTAATTTTAAAAGCAAAATTTTCAAAAACGTTTCAAAAACGGTAAGAACCAATCTCAAATAAACCCATAATATGTGCGCGTAGAAACTGTGCCACTAAATTTTCTAGATGTCAACGACCTCTTCATATGTGGTCAAGAAGTTACCTTTTGTAATCTGTTGTTTTTCTTCATAGTAACAATTTTATTTAGAAAAATAACTGTTTTTTGTTTATCCAGAGTTCCAAATGCAGCTTAATTACTTTGACAGAACCAAAAGAACAGAGAAAATAAGGTCGGCCAGAATTCACAAAAGGCAGATAAGATGAAAATCAAGTTACTTTTAAGCAGTAGCTACCTGCATGAGGCTAATTCTAGTGAAAAAAAAGCATTAATTGACCAAACATAATGACAAAATGGGGATCATGAAAACTATAACAACCAAGAAACCCAAACATAAAATTTTAAACATGACTCTTCGATCAATTTTGAACCCTTCCAATCGAAATGAAACAACAAACGAAGCAGCCAACGTGCATGAGTGACGAGTCCATCTAAATGAATTCATCTATGTTAATGTGATCCTGATGGCTTTTGTTCTTCAACAAGCCTTTGTTTTCTTCACTGTCACCTTTCTCATTAAATAAACTCATCTCTATTCCAGTCAGCATCTTTGCCCTCAAAGCCTCGCCCTCCCAATCAGTTTTCACTAGCACGACATAGAGAATCGAAACCGCACAAGCCACCTGAGCAGACAATAGGCCGAACCAAAGCCCGCCGAACCCAATCTCGAGCCAGAAAGCGAGTCCAACAGCTACAGGGGTGCCTACAAAATAGAAAGCTCCCAGGTTTATACGTGCTCCTACAGCCGGGCGTGCAGTGCCACGCAGGATGCCGCAGCCTGTTGTCTGAGGGCAGTTGCCTAACTCACATAGCCCCATAATTGGCATGACTGATGCAACCAAAAATTTGACTGGCTCATCCTTGGTGAACAGGCCAGCCCACCTCTCTTTGAGAATCACCGTCCAGGTCACATTGATGATGCCAATCACAAATGCACATCCTAAAGCCACCAATGCTGCGAGCTTGGCCTGGTATGGCTTCCCAGCTCCAAGCTCATTCCCAACCTGCATCATCATATGTTCAAATATGTGTAGTAGTATCTGCTAAAATTGATCTCATTGACTGTGGAGTACTAATTGATCGATGCTTTCTACTATTTGCTAAAACTAGATAGACTTTAACTGTCAAAGTAAACACGTGTAAAATATCATAAAAGACTATGGTTATTACGACACCCTGATATTTGATGTCCCCATATGTTGAATGGTACGTAATGGGTACTCTGAATAGTATATATCTTGATGAGAAATGGACTCACTGCACCTGCGCCTGCTACTTCACTTTGTTTTGTTGGTTGAATGGGGATTAGCTTGGTCATAGTCTCATGCATATTCATACAAGTAGTGGTGGGAGGGAGCTTTTGAGTCTAAAGGAGGAGAGCACTGGCGTGTCCTATGCCAAATTTGTCGAATCATGCACATTACAAGCGTGACCTCCCACCTCTGTGGTTCCATATAAGTGATGCAATCCCATAATAACATATCGAAAGCAAATCATATCGATCACCCATAAATCTTTTTCATTCCTTTCCCTTTCCAGTCCACTACGTACATCATTTCCGAATAATGCCTATATTCTAATTGCCTTCCTTTCCTTTCCTTCCCCCCTGATTTTTCTTATCTTTTATTTTCATTTCTTTTAAACGGTTATTTAAAAGGACAGTACAGCTGACTGATTATTTAAAACACAGCGTCCCAACTCGGAAACCTAAGAATTTGTTCTGCTAAAAGGAATTAAGAGTGTCGTTTAAAAAAATAATATTGAAAGTGGCCCATTTACCCGTCCAAAAACGAAAACACTAGTATGACAGAATCATTCCTAAAAAATCCCTAAAAACAAATCGTAAGAACAACTCCAACAGATTCCCTATAAATCATTTTTAGCTAAAATATAAACATTTTCTCTTAAAATTCACTCCAGCAGCTCTCCTATCTTATTAGCCAATTTAGAGATTCCCTATATTTCATGTTTTCATCTCCTATTCCTATACCGAAAATATAAATTATAGGTAACAAAACATTCAATATTGTAATTAATACTTTCCTTCTAGATTGTAAATGTAATTAATAATTATATTAATAAATAAATATTTTATTATCAACCAATCAAAACTAAGTATGTGTTTAAATCTAACTACATTTTAAGTGATTAGCTAAAATAGGTTTCGGCTTCATTTTTGAACAAAATAAGCAAACTTTATGTGATATTGTTGGAGTTGCTCTAACAAATTAACACCATACCTAAATTCGATGATAATTCTATCAAATCGCATGTAAATTTGGAAGAAAGCAATACAGATGGTGTGTGCAACTGTGTATATATACAATATAGTATTGCAAGCAGCAAACCCAGAATGCTCGAGAAGAAACACGAAAGTTTAACAAAACATTATTCCAAAACAACAGTACTGAAACTCTAAAGACGCCAACTTAACAGTTTCGATATTAGATAGAAGGCCATTATGGATTAGCAAACGGAGAATAAAGAAGGTTATGTTGCATATATATCGAGTAAAGCGTAAAGGATGAACCCAGAAAGACAGATTAAAATAGAGAGAGAGAGAGAGACTGACCCTGGCAGAAACACAGGCAGCGAGGGCCATTGGGACGGTGTACATCATGCTAGTGGTCTGAATGAGAATTCCAGTGGCGGCCACAGCCAGTGTCGGATTGGGTAGATAACCAGCCATGAGTACCACAATCTCATACCACCACCACTCCAAACAGATCCCCAAGCAACTCGGCACAGCCAGCTTCAACAGTGGGCCTAACCCACCACACATCTCCCCAATCCCAGCCGTCCATCTCACCATCCCTCGATTATTCTTCCCGCTCCACCACACGTACCCCGCCATGAGCGCCACCATGTTCATATTCGTGACAACCGAGGCCACCGCCACTCCCGCAACCCCCATCCCCATCCGAGTCACCATAATCAAATTCAACGGCACGTGGAAGGCCACTGCAACGAGCGAACAGTACATCTGCGGCCTCGTCACTCCTTGCGACCTCAGGAACACTCTCAACGGCTGCAGCAGCGTGTTGGTCACCAAGTCCGGGAGCGAGTAAGCGCAGTACGTGGCGGCCACGGAAGTGATGGCACCGTCCTGCCCCGTCAAAACCATGATCCTCTCGAGATTGAGCCACAGCATGCTGATGGGTACGGTCGCCATGAGCAGGATTAGGACCATGCGCTGGAGTGATCGACCAAGAAGCTCCCAGTTCTTGTTCCCGTAGGCTTGGCTGCAGACGGGCTCAAGCCCAGATGCCAGGCCCACCATGACAGAGTAACCGGTGATGTTTGTGAACCCTATCGACAGAGCACCTCCGGCGAGCTCCAGGCTGCCCAGCCGCCCCAGAAAAACGACCGACACGGCCGCGCGGAGAAAGACCAACCAGTTCATGGCGGTTATGGGAAGGACCATGCTCCATAGTTCTCTTAGTTCTTCCTTCACCTGGCAAACACTAGGGAACTTGTTTTTGTCTGGGTCTTTCTCTGCTGCCATTATTAACACGAACTTAGAGGTGATAAAGGACCACGTAGTATAGTGGGAGTGGACAGGGTTTTGAATGCAGGGAGAGACAGGGGAAACAAATAACGAGGAGGATGGAGAGCGATTCAAAAAGGTGGAAGAGAAATTACGAAGTTGAGTTTGCTTTTCTATTTTCTATTTTTCTTTGAGAACAACTTTAGTGAATGGGGAAAGAAGCAGAACTCGAGGGTAGGGAAAGCAGAGGTCTAATGGCGGCTGCTAGCCGTGTGCCCGTGCTGTCATGGAGGAGACACTACAAAGAGTTATAGACTAATAGACGAGACTTGGACTAGACCTAAAAGGGTTAGAAGGCACGAGAGAAAGAGAGAGATGAAAGCTTTATGGGGGAAGAAAAAGCGACGCACGAGGTGGAGAGAAAGAGGCGGAGAGAGATGGAGAGCATTGTTAATCTTTTCCATTAATGCGGGCATCATCAGTCATCACGATTGTTGTACGGGAGCTAATATAGAAAATTAGAGGATCGACACTATTTACTAGTTTCCTTTTTCAATCAAAATTCTCCAAAATATCAACATTATGCAAATTATTTCCATCATCATAACCAACGACTATGATATCCGATATCTGGTTCCGATAAAAAGCGACGCACAATTGGAACCGCTTTGCTTGGATCAAACAAAACAAAATAAATATATATCACACTTATTATATGTGTGAGTACAAGAATAAACCACCAAAATATGCCGGCTCATTTTAAGTTTTACATATAATTTTTTAAAATGTGTTTTTACATATAATTTTTTAAAATGTGTTTTTTATACCTCATTGGTGAACTTTATGTTAAATTCTTGTGTTTCTACCCACTCCTACTTCTAATTTTAACCCTAATTCTAAAAGTATATAAAAGACTACATGATTCAACCCCCCCCCCCTCTCTCTCTCTCTCTCTCTCTCTCTCTCTCTCTCTCTCTCTCGAATGCACCCCCTCTCTACACACTCCCTAATTTTTAAATCTTAGCAGTTGATATTGTCAACTCGATCAAAATTGACTGATCCTATAGCTTAAGACACCTGATCACAATTCTCAACCCGAAACTACCATTCCCAAAAAACCCCAATCCTTTCCCAAAAGGCGTCGCCAAAGCCTCCTGCTACATATGCCCAATTCTGGTCTCTGTCGCCAACGGGCTTGGGTTTCGCGACGGTATCGATAAGCTTGGGTAAAGTTGTAGTAAAGTCATCATGGATTCGTTGCTTATCCATGTTCTTGAATTGTTAACCATTGATGGAGATCGTAGATTTGACCCATTTAAGGAATTGAATTTTAGCATCTCTGCACCTGAGTTAAAGACATTAAAGATAGAGATATATCAGATGATATGATGAATTCTACAAATTATTCTTCGATGCCCCAAGGCTTGAAAAACTGGGTCACCCAATCTAGTTTTTCCTTTCATTATATATGCAATTTCTTTAAAGGCCATGTTCAATCTTTCTCTCCTGGAGTTTCAAGTCGACTCTCACTCTCTCTCTCTCCCTCCCTCCCTCCCTTGTCACTTCTCTGTCCTCGAATTTCGCCAAAAAACCTAGCTGGGTTTACTCGAAATTTGTTGAGTTTTGATGCAGTTGAATAGCGAAGGCTTTGTGGGAATAAACCAATTTGAGGTGTAATTGAAAGTGAGAGGAGAAAGAAAGAACGACAGTGATGGTTTCTGTGGTGGAGAGGGTTGATGAATCTAGGCGAGGACAAGAATTTGGTGCCTTGAGCTTATTGTAAACTCGTTGACTTTTTACTTCATTAACTAATCGAATGATGACACGTGACAATTTAAAAAAAAATTTAGGGATGTGGAGAGAGAGGGGGTACATTCAAGACTAACCCTAATACAACTAATACTTTTCTTATAATTATTAGTGTATAGTAAAACATATATGGAGTCATATTATTGAGGTGTAATTGAAAGTGAGAGGAGAAAGAAAGAACGACGGTGATGGTTTCTGTGGTGGAGAGGGTTGATGAATCTAGGCGAGGACAAGAATTTGGTGCCTTGAGCTTATTGTAAACTCGTTGACTTTTTACTTCATTAACTAATCGAATGATGACACGTGACAATTTAAAAAAAAATTCAGGGATGTGGAGAGAGAGGGGGTACATTCAAGACTAACCCTAATACAACTAATACTTTTCTTATAATTATTAGTGTATAGTAAAACATATATGGAGTCATATTATTGAGCCGAGCAAAATTTATTCCTATATAGAGGTTATTCTTTAATGGAGGTTTCGTTAAAATTAGATCACAAATATTGCACAAATATCAAGAAATAATTTATTTGCGATAGCAATTATAAAGTATAAATATGAGTTATAAAAAAATGGCAAGCACAAATATGTGATATCAACTATAAAACGTAGATCATAACCTCAAATTACTAAAGAAATATATTTTAATTTTTCTTAAATCACATTATGTTTTCTAATTATTGACAATTATTACTAAATGGATGCAATTTTTCTATATATGAGACTAGAGAAGTTTATAACTTATTACAATGTGGAGGTTACTCCTATTTATAAGTAAAAAGGTTATTCATATATAGAGTATTTCTAAATTAAGTTTTTATTGTATTTCTTTTCTTGTTAATGTATTTCAATAGTTTATGATTAAGATTTTTGAAATGACTGCTCTCCACTGTTGGCGCAGTTCATTACATAGTTTAATCCTGACCCCCCTTACTCTCAATCAATTCTTTGTTCTCGACCAGATTTGGAGGGTCATTTTTGATGGAAATCCAATATTACCCTTGTAAGTAAAAAGCAAATTTGCCGGTTGATTCGGCTAAAGTAGAGTTACCATATCACCTTATCAGTGGTATGCTAGGTTGCACTAAAACAGATATGGATAAGAGGATATGATATGATACGTCGAAATAGTAGAATCAAAAATCAAAGTATACAAAAATTAAATAATACATTAGAATTCAAATATAGTTCAGAAAAAAAAAACAAGCATGCATGCAATTTAAGTTTATGTCATAGCAGCTTCATTAAGAGATTTTTAGACATTTTCCAAATCAACTTCTTCATTGTATTCATCTTCACGAAGTCGCGAGCAGAGTAGAGATGAGATGAGTTGAGAGCTTGAGAGAAGACGACGTGGTGTTGTGAGATTAAGTTTCAATTTTTCTCATTTACTGATTTTTATTACTGTAAATTATCATTTTTACCCCAAGTATCCTGAGAATTTACAGTTTGGCGTATCCCTTTTAAGAAACGTATGTATACAGTCGGTATCAAAATTCTAATACCGTATCACAATGTATCCAGGTATTTCGAATGCGTACCATACCGGTATCGGTATTCGATAGGCAATACCACCCCTGGGAGGCGTTTTAGTGCTTCTTAGGTGGTATGAGAACCGACATTCTCCACCGCACCTACCCTAGTGCTAAACTAGATAACCTCATCATTCCGTCAAACATAAACTAGAAGGGATTCTCGTGGAGTGCAAAGGCATCAGATTGATTGGATAAAAGGGGGACGAGAAGATCTGAAAATAGGTGAAGCTCGACGAGGGAGAAAATTGCACGCTATAAGGTCGACGGGAAAAGGCCGCGCACCAAGAGGCACATGACGAAGTCAAGGATTGTTAAGATGTTCATGGCGTCGAAATAGGTCTCGCCGAGAATATCTTGAGGACGTTTTGGTCTGGCTGAGAATACCATGAGGTTGTTTAGCTCGATGACCTGCAGAACGTGGGCATTCAGGTAAGGAGTGAGTTTCAGGTTACCAGTTTGAAACTTGAGGCCCATGAGGTTGTTACCGATTTGGAGGGAATGTTTGCACTATAAATACTGATTTCATGTACGCACATTTTTTGCAAACTTACTTGTATTAATTTACACTCTCAACTAGAGCACTTTGAGTGATTGAGTGTCGAAGTGTCTTTGTAGGTACATCTCTCTCTCTCCTCCCCCCCCCCCCCCCGGCCTCCCACAACACCTTTTTTTGACTTAAATGATCCAATCTCATACTTGTCAAAGACATGGAATCGTTTGGTGTTCATTGAGAAGTTCCTGTTGAGGTAATTAGTCATCGACGTACTTTTTACCCTCCAACAAGTGGCACCATTTGTGGGAAACGATGGCACCAAACATCTTTGAAAACGTTGACAACGAGGCCTTGCCACACAACAATGATGGCAACCAGTCTGAGGACTATGAGAAAGGTGAGATTTCAGGAGGAAGGACAGTTAGACGAGCTGAAAAGCAGCCCGCCGAGTCAGAAGTTCAAGTGGTTTGAGAAAACGGTTAGGGCTCGAGGAGAGCTAGCCAGAGAAGAAGAAACATAAGGAGAGACCCTCTTGAAGTGAACCTTATTGCTGAGGGCATCCAGAATATGTGGTTAGAACTCGAATGCCTCTGAGAAAAGGAAAAGAAGAGGAGGAGAACGAGTGATGCCATGGAGAACATCGAGAATGAACTACCTGAAGATGAAGAACTATGGGAGGACGACGAGTCTTCTAATGAGGATTATGAACCACATAAGAGATCTCATCGAGAAAAGCTCGTTAACCCCGACGGGCAATCAAATGAAAAAACTCATAGCTGAAGCCATGAAAGAAGCCACAAGGACGAGGTTCTGCAACATGGCCGCTGAATTAGCCAAAGGGATCACATAATCTCCTTTCACTGGACGAATTCTGAGAGCTAGAAAGCAAAATCATTTCTTGACTTCAGCGGCGTTGCCCAAGTACATGGGAAATACCGATCCTATCGATCATCTAAAGGAGTACATGGGAATAATGAGGCTTGAAACAACTGACGAAAGGCTGATGTGTAAGCTTTTCCCGAAAAGCCTATTGGGGCAAGCGGCAAAATGGTTTTGGGAACTAGCACCAAATTCGATAGCTAGCTTTAACCAAATGGCTCAAGCTTTCATTTCGCCATATTTCTGCTCAAGGAAATATTGGTCTTATTCAACGTCAAGCAGAAGAATGGGGAAAGATTGGAGAAGTGTTTCGAAAGATTCAAGGAAGAAATGACTAGCATCCGCTGCGATTCAAGAATGGTCGTCATTGCCTTCCGAGAAGGTTTGCTTGATGGATCGCCACTCTACGAGGAGCTTTTCCGTCACCAGCCAACGGACATGGATGACATCTTCGACAAGGTTGAGGGAGAAATACGGCTAGAGCGCCTAAAGTATTCTTGACAAGGTAGAATGACACCTAACGTCGAGGACAAGACGGAACCAGAAAGTTCGACGAGAAAAGAAAATGCCAAAGCCAACTAGACTGGGGGCAAGGGCAGCGACTAAAGACAATAGGGAAGACGCGAGGGTAGGAACACAAAGGACGAACTGTGGTTCACGCAAAACCCTGCCTTCATCTTCCCAAAGCACGAGGCTGAAGGCATCTTTAAAGACCATGCATTGTATATACCACAAAAAAAGGACACAACATCAAAAGGTGTGAGGTAATCAAACCAGCCATAATGGAGCTTACAAGACAAGGGAAGCTCCAACAGTACAAACCAGTCGAAGAAGAGGTCAAGCAAAGGGTCACTGATGATGAACCTCCGTTCGAGAAATTCTCGCCGTCCACAGAGGACCATCAACTATACGAGAAGAAGATGTACGGTTGAGAAGCGAGACTAGGAAGACCGAGAAAGTAAGAAGGATATGTAACATAGAATGAGGAGTCGTGAAGACAAAGGCTGTACAAGAAGAGCCCGTCATAAGCTTTTCAAGCAAAGATGGCATCAAGATACAAATCCCACCTAAGGATGCGTTCGCTATCTCGACGAGGATCAGCAACTGTTTAGTACGACGAGTTCTCGTCGACCCCGAGAGCAGTGTTGAGATAATCTACTTCGGAGCATTTGAAAAGCTAAAAATCAACCAAAAAAAGGTTAAAAGAAGTAAATCACCCATGCTATCTTTTGATGTGACCGAGTCGTGGCCCTATGGGGAAGTGACATTGCTGGTTGTGACAGTGGGAAAGAGAGTTGATGTCACCTTCATTATGATCGATAAGCATTCTTCCAACAACGTTATGCTTGGTAGAGGATGACTGCATATGATGGACGCCTGTTGAGGGGTAAAAAGTAAGTCGAGGAGTGTTTACTCCAACAAAAAATTCTCAACGAACACCAAACGATCAATGCCTTGTGCCTGAGTTTTTGGCTTCTTCATGCTGAAATGAGGTTTGGGGGGGGGGGGGGGGGGGGTGGTGATACCTGCAAAGACACTCTGATGCTCAAGTATCTTAAGAGCTCTAGTTGAGAGTGTAAATGCAAGTAAGTTGCAAAAATGTGTGAAATCTTGTGAATCTTTCGTAATATGCTTGGAAGGGAAGTATTTATAGTGCAAACGTTCCCTCTAAATCTGCAACCAACTCGTGGGCCTCAAGTTTCGGATCTCATCCGAAACTGACTCCTTACTTAAAGGCCCACGTTCTACTGGTTGTCGAGATAAACCACCCGAGATGCTCTAGTCGAGGCTGAAACTCCCTCGAGTTATTCTAGGCAAGATCAGGTCAGATGTCGCGAATATCTCAATGATTGTGACTTTGTCGTGCTCCTTCCAGTGCGTAGCCTTTTCTCGTTGACCTTTTGGCACAAAATTCCTTCCTTGTTGAGCTTTACTCATTTTCAAACTTCTCGTTCACCTCTCAACCAAGTGACCTAAGACCTCGTCCTTCCTCGAGCATCCATTCCAGCTCCTCAATGTAGAGAAACATTCCCCCCCCACAAATGTCCCCAATTTTTTTTTTGGAATTTCACCGAAATATCTGAAAGGAATTTTCTCGTCGAGAAACCGAAAAACCAAGTTTATCCAACGGAGATTCCTCATAAAGGATCAAGAGGTGAATGGGGCTACGAAATAGATCACCGAGCTCAAGGAGAATTACCAGGAAGCGATGGAGTGCATTTCTTTGTTATTGGTGCAGATCAATGACGGGGAGAGAATCCGCAATGAGGAGTTCGAGAATGCCAACCGGTCGGTGATGCAGTCTTTAACCAAATACTTCAAACTTGCTTAGGCCTAATCTTCTCTTCTTGCTGAGGAACGCATCTATGAGGGTCCAGACACCATCAACATGTGTTGGCGAGTACGACTCGTTGTTCGGTTATAATTTAGGTGAAGTCTGTACTCTTCTGATACCAGAGACCGATTCTGCTGCCTAGCCTACCGAGGAAGCTGTCCCCTCTTTCGGGTCAATCCCCGAGCCCCTCAACGTTGTTCCTTTCTCCTTGATGATCTCAGAGAATGTCAACCTTTCGTCAACGGCGCAGGACTTCGACGAGCCCACCCCGAGCACTCAAGAACCCGCTAAGAAAAAGACCGATGAGAAGGATCCAATAGCCGCCACTTCCAACTGAAGCTTTTTATACCTTCGTTGTTTTTTTCTTTCCTTTTCTGTGTAATTGTTGGCATAAGCTGACTTTTGGACATCTTTATCTGTTTGCACTTTTGTACGGATGCTTTATTTTCTGGTACTTGTCAATTTTGTGCTTCGTCGAACTTACTTCTTTCTCCTCCCTTCGATGAACGTTCACACCTGCTTTCCAAAGCTCCTCAATGAGCTTGATTTAATAGAGAGAGGCTTAACCTCTTTGTCGACGAGTATTTGTACTTGTTAAACAGTCTTTGAGATGACAAGTTACTTTACAAGAAAAACTTCGTCGAGAGAATCCTAACCTCTTATCAATAAGATTTTCCCCAACGATCCTTTGACCACGTCTCCTCTCCGAAACTGATTTCATTTAGGAATTTTCAAAATTCCCATGACCTCGGCCATCTCAAAATTTGAAGTTGAGCTCTTCTTCTTTGCGTCTCGTACGAGCAACCCTAAATCACTTGGGCTTTATAAACTCGTTTCATCATACTTTTATTGTGTGCATCACAAAAGAAATCCTCTATTATGTCTGCCACACTTTTTGAAGTCGATTTCGTGATGGACTCGCCCTTGAACAACCCCATTCTCCTTCCTGCTCCTCCGAGGCATGGTAAAGGAAATGAACTTTCTTGGATGACCGTTTAGCTATCTCCTAAGCCGTCATCAACTAGGTAAAGTATTTCTTCTTCATCTTGTATGTCCTTTATTTTCCCATGCACGCTTATGCTAATACGTGGTCTAATAATAGGTCCCACGACTCATCTTCCCCTTTTGAAATGATCACTAGCTTTGAATGGCGTGTGTATTACAATGAAGGTACATATCAGAAGACTTCCCTGGAGTTTCGGGTTTGTAATCTCGAGCATGTCATTTTCCCCTCGCTCTCATCTCCACGATTTCATGTTGACAATGTTTTTTCCGTTCGTCGAAGTCGAAGCCTCGAAGACCTTAACCTCCAGACTCATGCCTTTCCCCGATTAAATTATTGTGATCGTCCTCGAGATTAGGAGTTTGATTCACGAACAAGCCACAACTCCGGAGGCCTTGGCCGTGCTGTCCCTAATTCTCCTCGATCGAGTCGCCGACCCACCTTTCGCGACCTCGAGTACGAGTTAGAGGTTGCACGCTTCAAGATCGATTCTGTAGAAGGTGTTGTCAACCGCCTGTGTAGTGAGATCATGTACTCGAAGGATACCATCAGGCATCTTCGTAACAATGCCAACCATCACCAAACCGAAGTAGGCATTGTTTATGACCGCGGGATGATTGCTGGAGCTAGTAGCTACCGAACTGACTTGATTACCAGACAAGGGATCCGACTCACTTCCTGCCATTATTCTCAAGCTCAAATGCACAGTAGTTTTCTTTTAAATATGTAATTTTTCTTTTCTCAAACTCGTCGAATGAAAGTCCGTCGAATGTTTCCTCGACGGAAAATAACTTTTGGGCTTCGTAGAGCGCGAGCTCCTTTATTTTCAATTTTTAAGCTCTTATTCCTGCAATCATTGTTAGTAAAACATATATTTTATGCTTATTCCCTTGTATATACCCCCAATATCTTTTCATTGGAAGATTTCCATCAAAATACATTTCTCGAGGACAGGAAATATCTCAACAAGAAACTTCTCGTATGCTATTTTACCTCTTTGGTATATTGGTTATGTTGATATGCTTCTGAGCTTTTCGACCTTTCTGCATTTTTTGCTCTTAAGCTTCAATGCATATTAATCCCCATATTACGGCTTTTGGGTCACATTTGCCATGCTCGTCGAAAATCATTCCGTCGAGCATTTTTGTTGATATGCTCTTAGCTTTTCAACCATTATGCATTTTTGCTACGAAGCGTTTACGCCTAGTAACCCCATTTCGTCTGACGATTTTTGGGTCATATACTCGTTGAGCATTTCTCATTAAGCATTCACATCGATATGCTTTTTTAGCTTTTTGATCTTTGAGCATTTTTTCTCTAAAGCTTTTATGCCAATCCATTCTCATATTGCCCAAGGATTTTGGGTCTCATAATGTCATATCAACAAATTTTTGGCCTCAACGTAGACTTTATTTATTTCACTTCGTCTCTTTCCATAAGCATTTTACAATTTCTGGAAATAATTTTAAAGTACATCATTGAATTTAAAAGATGACTTTATTTCTCTAGTGTACCTCCCCGGTTCACTAGTAGTATTTCTTCAAGTAAACAACATTCCACGACCTTGGGAGATAACGCCCCATGCTAACTTCCTCGAGCCTATAAGGTCATTGGCTGTATACCTCCATCATTCAGAATGGTCCTTCCCATGCAGCTTCAAAATTTGCTGTTCCGTGAGCTCGTATATCCTCGACCGTTCTCTTTAATACTAGCTCGCCGAGTTGAAAACTTTGTGGTCGAATATTTTTGTTGAAGTACTTCTCGACTTGCCTTTGATGGTCGTCCACTCGGGCAGTAGATTCTTCTCGTCGTTCTTCTGCTAAATCCAAATCGATGGCCATGCACTCATCGTTGCCCTCGGTAACGTACGCCATCGTTCTTGTCATTGGAAACATATTCTCGATGGGGATTACTGCTTCGGCTCTATATACCAACGAGTAGGGAGTCTCTCTTGTTGTCTTCCTTTGAGTTGTTCTGTACACCCACAACACTCTTAGTAACTCGTTAGCCTATGCATCTTGTTTTCTTTCTAATTTTTTTTCACCCCGTTGAAAATAATTCAATTGGTAATTTCTGTTTGAACGCTTCCTCAAGGATAACTTCTTGACGAGAATCTCAACTTAATCCCATACTTGTCGCAGAAGTTGCAGAATGCCACATTGTTGAACTGAGTTCCATTGTCGCACACAATTTCTCGATATACTCCAAAACTGCATATTTTCTGTTTCCAAACGAAGTTGACCACATCTTTTGAAGAAATGGCGACAAACGGCTCCGCTTCCACCCATTTTGGGAAGTAGTCCATCGCAACAAGTACTAGTTTGAGCCCTCGGGGTCCTACTGGGAGTGGTCCCATGATATCCATTCCCCAATGAGTAAAAGGTCATGGATCAGATTGCGCGATGAGCTCTTGTGCAAGTGCATGGCTTACGGGCACGCGCTTTTGACATTGAGGACACTTCCTCACATATTGCTCTGATTTCCTCGCCATGTATGGCCAAAAGTATCCTAGTGTGATTATTATTTTTGCCAAGCTTCTCCTGCCTACGTGGCTCCCACACAATCCTCCATGGATTTCGTCCATGATGTTCTCGGCTTGCCTTGGTCCCACACATCATAACAATGGCCCGCTGAAAGATTTTCGATAAAGAATCTCGTCGAACAATACATACTGTGCAGCCTTCATTCTCAATTTCTTGCCTCGATGGGGTCTTCGGGTTGAATATCGAACTCTAAGAGATTGATTATCTCTCCCCTCCAGTCATTTGGAATCGAGTTCCTGGGAACTTTGAGCACATCGAGACAAATGGATATAGGCTCCTGGATGAATCCTGATCGAAGCGTACTTTGACAACTCGTTTGCTTGCCGATTTTCTTCTCTTGAAACTTTTATAAATGAGATATGCTCGAACTGCTGAATCATCTTACGTACTAGTTCCTTGTAGTCCATCGTCTTCGGGTCTTTCGCCGTGTAATTGTCGTTGGACTGTCCCACTACTAGTTGCGAATGCGAGTATATTTGGATATAATGAATACGCAATTTCTTGGATAACTTGAGCCCGGTCACGAGCGCTTTGTACTCAGCGATATTGTTAGACGCGAGGAACTCCAACTTTACGGCGCAATCTAGATTGAACCCCTCCGCACATCTCAATATGACCCCAACTCTAGCGCCGACATAGTTCGATGAGCCATCGATATGCATTTCCTATATCAGATCTTATCATGGGATATTATCTATGGTGAACGGTAGGTGACACTTGACGAGAAAGTCAACCAATGTTTGACCTTTGATCGTCGTCCTTGCTTTGAACTCTATGTCGTACTCACTAAGCTCTATAGCCCATTTCATCATCCTCCCTGATGTGTTTGGCTTCGTTAGGATTCCATAGAGTGGGAGGTCTGTGTAAACCGATATCTTCCTCCCCTCGAAATATTGGCGAAGTTTAATCTTTGCGTGCACGAAAGCCAAGATGATTTTCTCGGAGTGCATGTACCTAGTTTCCACGTCGATCAGACTGTGGTTGACGAATGAGACCGACCATTGGAATGTCCCTTCTTCCCTAAATAAACGTTGTGCTTGTAGCTATTTCCGTTACTGCTAAGTATAGGCATAAAAGCTCCATGTCCCTTGGTACGACGAGGAAATTTTGACTAGCTATGTGCTTCTTTAGCTCGACGAATGCATGTCTTTTCTCCTCTCCCTAAAACTCATGACCTTTGGGGGGTTTTAAAATCTTTGAAAAATGGTTTGCAGCGATCAGTCATTCGGGAGATGAATCTACTCAGTGCGGCTATTCTCCCCATCAAGACTTAGATGTCCCTCTTGGTGCTCGACTCTTGCATGTTACATATAGCTTCTACTTGCTCTGGATTTGGCTCTATTCCTCATTGGTTCACAATGTATCCCAAGAACTGTCCTAAAGATACCTTTAAAATGCACTTCGCTGGATTTAGCCTCATCTCATACTTCCGTAGTATCCTAAACACCTCGTCAAGATGTTTGACGTGGTCGCCCTTGCACTTGCTTTTTACCACCATGTCATCAATATATGCTTCCATTGTTTTTCCAAGTTGCTCCTTGAACATTATGTTGATCAATCGTTGATAAGTTGCTCCCGCGTTCTGGAGCCCGAACGACATCACTTTGTAGCAATACAATCATCTTTTGGACACAAAGATGGTCTTGAGCTGATCCTCTTGAGCCAACGGTATTTGGTTATACCGTGAGTACACATCGAGGGTCTAGAGCCTTTCATAATCGGTGGCAATGGGTATCAATCTTTGGGACATGCCTTGTTGAAGTTGGTGAAGTCCAGGCACATATGCCATTTCTCATTCTTCTTTTGTACCACGACCATGTTGGAGATCCATGTGGGACACCAAACCTCCCTTATGAAACCCACCTCGAGCAAATGGTCGATCTCGTCGTTGATGATCTTGTTGCGCTCAGGGGCATGCCTCCTCATCTTTTGCTGATACAACATAAAGTTTGGATTGATGTTTGACGTGTGGCATGCGATCCTTGGATCAATGCCAAACATGTTCTTGTGAGTCCATGCGAACACGTCTTGGTTTAGTTTCAAGAAATCCATCAATGACCGTGTTTCTTTGTTGGACAGAAACTCGCCAATAAAGATTGGTTTCCTCTTTTCCTTATCGAGGAACATTTCTCTCGTGGCCCCCATTTTGACTGGTATTTGTCTCTCCTCTTCATCTAACATGGCTTGTGCGCCCAAGCCTTTTTGTGATTGCTATAACCTCATCGAACTTTCTCCGTCGTCCTTTTGCTCTACAAACTTCTTCTTTATTTCCATCGCGTATAAGTTTTTCTCTTGCGGTTGATCTCCTTGAACAGATATGATCTTTTTGCGATCTGCGAAGATAAATTTTAATACTTTTGCGTCCATCAGGTGGAGCCATCCTCGGCCTAGCATGGCGTTATAAGACGAATGCTTGTCAATCAATACGAAAGTGACGTCAATCCTTTTTCCTGCCGTCACCTTGGGCAATGTTACCTCTCCGTAAGGCCACAATCCAGTTCCATCAAAGGCAAAAACGGATGATTTGCTCCTTTTTACCCTCTTTAGGACAATTTTGAGCTTCTCAAATGCGTCGAAGTAAATGATATCGGCGCTACTTTCGGTGTTGATGAGAACTCGACGTACCAAACAGTTGATGATCCCCGTCGAGTAGAGGAGGGCATCTTTGTTCGGGAATTGTATCCTAACTCCGTCCTTGTTTGAAAAGCTGATGACAGGTTCTTCCCGCGCGTCCTCTGCATTCACGGCTCCCCATTCCACGTTGCATATCCTCCTTATTTTCTCGGCCTGCTTATTCTCACTTCTCAATCGCACCTCTTCTTCCCGTATAGTTGAGGATCCTCCATGTATGGCAAGGATCTCTCGAACAGGAGGTTCCTCGTCGATGGTTTTTCATTCTCCTCTTTCTTTTACCAGTTTGTATTGTTGGAGCTTCCCTTATTTAATGAACTCCATTATGGAACACTACAAGAAAACAGCACTTAGACGACGGAGCGTTTCCGTCGTCTAAGTGAGTTTTCCCATCGTCTAAGAACTTAGACGACGGAATCTCCGTCGTCCAAGGTACGTGCTCCTAGTGCTGTCGTCCAGGCACTTGGACGACGGAGATTAAGGTCTCCGTCGTCCAAGTTCACTTGGACCGCGGATAATCTCCGTGGCCCATGTAAACACTTGGACGGCGGAGAACTTAATCTCCGTCGTCCAGGTGATTACATGGGCCACGGAGATTGTTACGTTCTCCGTGGCCCAGGTAATCACCTGGACGACGGAGATTAAGTGCTCCGTCGTCCAGGTGTTTACCTGGGCCACGGAGAACGTAACAATCTCTGTGGCCCATGTAAACACTTGGACGACGGAGAACTTAATCTCCGTCGTCCAAGTGTTTTTTAATTTAAAAAAATAAATAAATTGTATTAAATATTATTAATTTAATTTATTATTAATTGAATTTAAATAATGAAAAATAATTAAATTAATTAAATAAACTAATTAATTTAATATTACTTAATTATTAAATAATTAAAATTAATTTGTACATACACATTCAAAAAACCCATAAAAATAAAAATATTGTTCGGAATGCGGAAAGAAATGAGATAATTAAAAAACTACAAGCTAATTAACACACTGGAGGAGCAGATGCACCGCCGCGTCCCCCGCCTCCAGCTGGGTCGTCGTCGTTGCGGTATGGATTCGGAGGAGGTTGACATACTTCTCAAGATTGTTGCATGAGGGCGATGAGTTGGGCTATTTGTGCTTGTTGTTCGTCAAGTCTTTGCCGCATGGATTCATTCTCCTCTTGTACCAGTCGATTCTCCTCTCGTGCCAGTCGAGCCTCTTGAATGGCTGCTTCGACGGCCGCAGCCGTAGTCCTTCTCCGCTGGCCCGAACCTCCCGTAGATGATGAGTCGGAGGACGTCGACAAATCTCGTACCACCTTAGGCCCGAAGTGCCTAACCTCCTTGCCAGCTCTACGACCGTAGACCTCATCCGCGATTGCAATTTGGCTCTCTAAGGATAGAGGAGGCAGGTCTTCCGGCGGCACATCTGGGAACGCAAGCTGAGTGTTAGCCAACTCTTCCTGCGCACGCTCTATCACCCTTGCCTACAAGCACATAATTAATTTATTATAATGAAATAATATTTAAATAATAATTACTATAATTAAAAGCATATATATATATATATCACTTACGCCGCTTTTACTCGCTTCATTATCGAGCCCAGGCGTCACGTACGCGCTTATGCTTGCATCAAGATAAGGGTGTTTGGAGCCCTTATCCTTGTGCTCCTTGGCTATTTGAATGAACTGCTTGGCGCCGGTAGTATGGTGTTTGTCCTTCTTCCCCCGGTTGGCTTTGTTGACACCGGAGGATTTCTGTTACACAACATAATTAAATCATTAAAACATTAATAACTAAAATTTAAATAATTCAATTATCTTAATTGAAATAAAAAAAGTAAATTAACACCTTAAAGGAGTCATCGGCAAAGTGGTTACACAACCACTGCCACTCATCTTCTCTATCCCCACGCAGCTCTACGGGGGGAAGCGAGGGACCGTAAGTTTGGAAGTACTGATGGAGCATGTACTTCCAATCTTTGTAGATGGAGTAGGCGGTTTGGTTGATATGCCTCAACATCGCCGGTGTCGGATCCACCGCAAATTGTTCCTATAAAAATAAATAGAAAATTATAATCGTATATATATTATGAAATTATAACTAATATTAACAATATTATATAATAACTAAAATTGGACGTATTACGTACCGAAAGATCTTTAAAGACTTTCGCCTTCTCATTATCCGGCGCCTCCTTCCAAGTAGGGGCAGTGAGACGAACCCGGCTACGGACGATTGACCCTATGCTATGCGCCGAGAGACTTGCTAGCTGAGCTGTGGGAGGGCCACCGGTGAATTCGTCGTAGGGCAAGTCGATCTTTTTCCCGGTCACCTTGCGAATTTTCTCCGCTTTGCCCCCTTTAACGAGACCCCGAGTCCTTTTCGGTTCCGGTTCAGTGGGGGCCCTCCTTTGCTTACGGCGGGCGCTGTACATGATAGATTCAGCGGTCGAGGACGCCTGAGTACTTGCCGTTGAACCGGTACCGGGCGTCGGAGTTGAAAAAGGGTCGACGTCATCACCGCCGGAGATAAATGGGGCAGAGGGAATTTCCGCAAGAGGCGCCACCTCCGAACCAGATGAAGGGTCCGGATTGAGGGCGTCGTTGCCCTCCTGTTGAACCCAACCGACTTGGTCCGCCAACATTCGGAGCATGGCATCTTCTGCCTCCTGTTGGGCTTTCTTTTTGCCGGATGGAGCCATTTAAACCTAGGAGTACGTTGTTAAAATACCTACTTACCATAATAATTACAAGTGCAAAATTTACGATAGTTCAGTACGGTTAAGATTTAAATAGAGTACACTAGCTTGGCTTTTTCGGTCGTTCAATAGACGTGCGACCCGCGCGATAAAGTGTAAATTTTCAATTAATCAGCCTTGGTTAAATCGAAAAACATGGCCAGTTAGGGATAGAGATAACGCGAGAGGCAGGACTAATTTCGACAAAACACCTATTGGTGTCGTCTTTCTTAGATCCAAAACCTGTCACCAGTCATAACCCGTTTGTAGACACCATGTCCGACATTCGGTCAATTTTTCAAAAATTTACACTCTCTCAAGTCCTTTGCAAACTCCGCCCTCAACCTCGTGTCCATAACTTCACTTAGGTTATGGTGTGCGGTGATGAAATCCACACATCACGAGGGGTGAAGGAGATAAGCTAGGAAAAGAGCCGCCATCTATTCCAAAAAGTGCGACTTAATAAACCAAGCCTATGTACTAAATTTAAATCAAAGACGTACTACCATGCAATTTACTAGAAAATACACGTAATTATCAATTAAGTAAAACAATAAATAATGACAATAATAAATTATTATTTATCAACTAATTAATTATGAACTAATAACAATAATAAATTTATTCATTTAATTATCAACTAATAATATATATTTACAATAATAAATTTATTCATTTAATTAATTATCAACTAATTACAATTATGCATTTAATTAATTATTAATTACAATAATTAACCACTAAAATTTATTATAATTAAAACAATGAAATATTTAAAACTAATTAATAAATTATATTTAGAAATTAATTAATTAAATGAAAATAATTTTAATAAGGTAAAAAATAGAAATTTATCTCACCGGAGTAATCGGGAATATAGCCGGAGTTGAGTCGTCGGAGAGGAGGAACCATGGCGGAAAAATTGTCGTCGGAGCGTCGCCGGAGGAGAGGAGAGGAGAGGAGAGGAGGAGAGGCGAGGAGATGGAATGAGAAAACGGGGGGGGGGGGGGTGCTGTTCTATTTATAGGCTTTCACTTAGACGACGGAGCCCTATTTTCCGTCGTGTAAGTGCACTTAGACGAAGCGGCGCCTAATTAATGGGCGGGACGCTTCACCCGCCATAAATTTGGACTTAGACGACGGAGAATTGATTCTCCGTCGTCTAAGTGGAAATTCAAGCGGCGCCGAAAATTGGGGCGGTAAATCGAACCACCATGATTTTCGACTTGGACGACGGAGAATGACGTTCTCCGTCGTCCAGGTGTTCACCTGGACGACGGAAAACGACATCTCCGTCGTCCAAGTGAAATATTCATTGAAAAAAAAATTAAAAAAAAATCGAACCGCCATGGTAAATTGAACCTGGACGACGGATCTTGTCATTCTCCGTCGTCCAGGTTCAATTTACGTTAAAAAAAATTTTAAAATTAATTCGCTAGGAATTTAGCGATCTGTCATTCGAGTGAAATAGTCGTCCAATATCGATGAACACATTGTATATATGAACAGTTAAATTTGAACGGACGAATAATTTTTCGTTTTGAAAGTTGTTAAGTATCGACTAATCCTTACGACTTAAGTGTTCATGAGTAGAGGCTCATTTGCAGCAGAGTATTAACGAAATTGAATTTGGACAAAACAACCGTTGGATATGTTCGTCGTAACATAATATATAATTGTCTTCTAAGGACCATAAAATAATAAGTTCGGGAAGGGTTTCATCGGCACAGTCAACCGCAAAACCGAGAATTTCACAAACCGGAAACGTGGATACAAGGTATTTCGCAACTCTGATTTTCGAACCGTCGAAGCTCACACACCAAGAATTGTTTACTCTAAAGTCTTGACGAAAAGAATATGCATTGGAAGAAGGTCTAGATGGTCGTTGTCTTAGAAAAAATTACGATATCTGCACCTGGACGACGGAGATGAGATTCTCCGTCGTCCAGGTTAGTACCTGGACGACGTATATGAGCTTATCCGTCGTCCAGGTACATCTCCGTCGTCCAGGTGTAAAGACCCTGAATTCAGGGGTTAGGGCCTTACTGTTTAGGGTTTAGGATTTGTGAACTTGGACGACAGAGAATGACCATCTCCGTCGTCCTAGTGTGTACCTGGACGACGGAGAATGACCATCTCCGTCGTCCAGGTGTAAAAACCCCGAATTCAGGGGTTAGGGCCTTAGGGTTTAGGGTTTAGGTCGTCCAGGGTCATTTGTGCGTCCTTTCAATTATTTTGAATCAAAAAAAAATTAAAAAAATGATCGATCGATCCGATTTGCTAGATTTAGGGTCGAGGATTTAGGGAGATAGCTAGCCAAAATACCCAAAAGGCGACAACCTGCAATTCATTTCTCCGTTGTCCAGGATATATAATTCGGATTAATTAATTAATTTAATTTAGTTTACGTACGTCGGTCGATCCAATATATCTGATCGAGTATGGACGCGTGTAATTAATTAATTAATATATATATGTACATATATACATTCTCCTCATAATATTAATTTATATTAATTTTTTATCGATGATGCATCGATCATATATTACAATAATTACAATAATTAATTACCAATTAATAATCCTCGTCGTATGACCGTACTCTTCGTCATAATCGTCATCGTCCTCATCCCCGTTATCCGATTGCTCATCCTTCTCATCGTACTCAACATCGTCCGACGAATAACCTGAGTCCTCGTCCGCGTCCTCATCCTGCTCGTCTTCTTCATCTTCTTCATTAATGGCATCGATAATCTCATCTTCAGTTATATCTGTACAACCATCAGGCATGGGTAACCGTTCACCATCTTGAACTAGGTCCATTATATCGGAGCGGATGACAGAAATATTAGGCTCTTGATAGGCAGGAATGTCTCTTTCTGGTTCAGCAGCATCTTCAGTCGTCGCTGGTGTCCCTTCAATTGTCTCTGTATTCCATATTCCTCCATGAGAGATATGGTTCACTATTTTTCACCCTTCACCGGCTTTCGGATCGTCGAGATAGAACACCTGCCGAACTAAGGTGGCGAGAGCGAAATGCTCATCCTCATACCAGCTTGAGTTTGTATCGACTGATAATAGTCCCAGGTCTTCCTTTGTACGCTTGAACCATCTGCACTTGAATAGGAAAACGTTGACATCATTCCCGTAACATAGCTGAACCACATATACAATAGCCCCGTAATATAGATCATTGTCTTTCCCAACCGCTACCCCACTGTTTTGTGTTCTTCTTCCTTCATCTCGGGCCAATGAATAGAACTTTACACTGTTCACAAAACATCCGGGATAAATATAGTGTTTAATCAGCTTCCCTGCTAGTAAGTGCTTTGGCCATGACCACCACCCCCCCGTGGTTTTCAGATTTTTGCAGATCAATCATCTGCAAAAAAGGGCAAATTAATATAAGGGTTTACTTTCTACAAACATGATCGATATGTATATAAATTACTAATTAAATATCGAGACGTACGTACGTACCCATTGGAAGAAATAATCGGGAAACTTCTTCTTAACCATTTTCTCAATCCACGCCGAACTCTTGTTTTGATTTAACGCCTGAAGCCTCTCCCTGTATGACATCATGTACGGCTCAACTTTGTCACAGTCTCGCAACACTACCCAATGTGCCTCAATAAGTTCTTCCCATGTTAACGATTCCTTTAATACTCCTCTAAACGGTCGGACGACATTGGTAACGACAGAAAGATTGATGCGGGCACTGCGATCGGAGGCAGTGGGAGGTGGTGGATCTTTGAGGTACCTATTGCAGTAAGTAACACACTCATGCATTAGGTATGTCTCTGCTATGGAGCCATCCGGGGCCGACCTGTTTTTGACGAATGACTTATACTATCCAAGCTGTCTACAAAATCAAACATACAATAAGAATAAGTACATATAGCTAGCTAGTATATATATAATCTCCAGTGGAACAAATTAATTAATTAGTTGTACGTACCTTTCTTGAGGATACATCCAAGTGTACTGGACCGAACCAGAAATGAGCACCTGCTCGGGCAGGTGGATCATTAGGTGAATCATGATGTCAAAGAAAGCAGGGGGAAAAATCCTCTCTAGTTTGCAAATGATGTGCACAATTTGTTGTTGTAATTCCACCACATCTGACTTCTTTAATTCTCTGGCGCATAACCTCTGCCACCACTTACACAATGCCACTATTGGTTCTACGACGTCCCGAGGCAAGTATGGTCGAATTACCACTGGAATCAGACGTTGCAGCATAATGTGATAGTCATGTGTCTTTAGACCAACAAACTTGTGTTGCACCTCGTCCACTGCTCCAGTTATAGTAGCTGCATACGTAGCCGGATAACGAACGCCCTTAAACCAGTGAAATACAGAACGTCTAAGCGTCGGCTTCACTGTGTAAGGTGCAGCTGGCATCTTGTTGTACACTCTTTTCCTATCCCTCCTCAACCACAAGGGACGACGTAGATTCATTGATTCCAAATCTTTGCGCGCTTTGGGAGTATCTTTAGTCTTGAACTTAATACCGAGAATTGAACCCACCACGCTGTTGCACACATTCTTTTCTATGTGCATCGCGTCCAAGTTGTTCCTCAGCTTCAACTTCGACCAGTAAGGGAGTTCAAAGAATATACTCTTGTGATCCCAATAGCTCAGATCATGTGGAGGAATTGGATTGCATTTCTTTACATCCGCGTCATTGCTCAACACACCAAAGTCGAAATAGCTCAACCTCTCTAAAATCTCTTCGCCCGACCAACTACGGGGTTTAGGATTGTTCTCTACCGTCCAGTCGAAATGAGCTTCATCTTGTCGCCACGGGTGGTCATGAGGAAGCCATCTACGGTGACCCAAGTAACACACCTTCCCCGCGTGCCAACTAGAGTTCACGTCGTCCAAACATATAGGACATCCATTATATCCTTTTGTCCTGCAGGCTGCCAACATCCCATACGCTGAAAAATCGCTGATCGTCCACATTACGGCAGCCCTCATCGTGAACATCGTGTCAGTGAATTTGTCATAAGTTGGGAATCCATTTTGCCACAACAGTTTCAGCTCGTCGATCAAAGGTCTGAGGTAGACATCTAAGCACTTCCCTGGAGATTTAGGAACTGGAATTAGTACAGTAAGGAAATTAAATTCCTTGTTCATGCACATCCACGGAGGCAAGTTGTACGGCATCAGAATAACTGGCCAAGTGCTGACGGCGGAGCTATTACTTCCCCAAGGATTGAATCCGTCTGTAGATAGGCCCAGTCTAACATTTCTAACCTCTGAAACAAAGTCTCCAAATTCTCTGTTGAAATGTTTGAAACCCTCCCCATCCGCGGCGTGTCGCAGGACATCGTCATCTATTCGCTTTTCTGTGTACCATCGCATTGCCTCTGCTGTGTGTAGAGACATGTACAGGCGGTGCAATCTGGGAATCAAGGGAAAAAATATCGAACAATTTTCACAGGAATTCTCTTTTTCGAACTCTTCCTATTCACCTGGAATCTGCACTGGCCACATACGGGACAATAGTCAAAATCTTTATACTCTTTGTAAAATAGTACACAATCATTCGGACATGCGTCAATTATCCTGTACTTTAGGCCGAGGCTGCTCAAGATATTTCTAACCTTATAATGAGATTTAGGAAGATTGTGATCATCAGGAAGCAACTTACATATTTGCTCCTGAATTTCGTCAAAAGCACTCACTGACATTTTGTGCTTCACTTTTATCTTCATTTGCTCCATCACATATTGCAACACATTCTCTCGACATCCAGGGAACACCGGGGTCTGCGCTTCAAGTAGCATCCGGTTGTACTTGTCCATCTCACTTGTGTCAGTGGCCAAGCTAGCATCGGGGAATGTGTCATCATGCTCATTAGTGGTACTGTAACCTCCGTCTTGGTGTTGGTGTCCACCATGACTATATCCCGGAAACGCATCATGGACCAAATTTGAAGTTGGGTTGCAAGCTGGGGGTCCGGCACCACTCCCGCTGGATGAGGCACCATGGTAACTGTACCCTGAGCTGAAGTCTGCTGCGCTGAACTCTACTGCTTCACCATGCTCGCTCCATGTAGTGTAACTCCACATCATACCATTTTCGTACAGGTGTTGCACCATAACATTAACCTCCGCATACTGACAATTAAGACATTTCTGGCACGGACACCTGAAACGTTTCTTTCCCTGACCATGTTCTATCGCAAAATTCACAAATTCGCTAATTCCATCCATATACCGGACATCACATCTATTCTTCAACTTCATCCAACTCTTGTCCATACTACTACAAAATATTATAATTAATTAATTATTACATATATATATATATATTAGTCCGTTAATTTACGCTTAATTATACGTACTCGATCTACATCGATCCATCAATTACGTACGTACATAATTTAATCTGTATATATAGCTAACATCCATGCATGTATGTACGTACGTTTTCACTAAATATATATTAAGCAAATTTTAACTGCGTACGTACCTGCTGGCCTTCTCGATATCAGTTAATTAAGCTAGCTAGCTAGTCAGCGGAGATCCTTGATCCTGATCCTTCTCGGCCTTCTCTCTTCTCATTCTCCTTCTCCTTCAATTCTTCTTCGAATGGAATGAATTAATTGATGGAATGAAGAGAGTTTGGCATCAGGCTTATATAATGCTTCACTTAGACGACGGAGGTGTCGGTATGTCGTCTAAGTGGAAGTTACTCGGACGACGGTGTGTCGGTCCGTTGTCCAGGTGATCACCTGGACGACGGAGAAGACTCCGAGGTCTAGGTGGTCACCTGGACGACGGAGATGGTATTCTCCGTCGTCCAGGTGGTACTTGGACGACGGAGACTTCTCCGTCGTCCAGGTGTCACTTGGACCACGGAACAATTACGTTTCCGTGGTCTAAGTGCTGTTTTCTTGTAGTGGAAGGCTTGATTCCTTCACAGCTATTGGTGTTGTGTCCCTTCGTCATATGGTATATGCAATATTTCTTCCACTCGAAGAGGTTCGTGGACTCCGGCTGATGTGTAGGATCCTTGAAGATGCCTTCGGTCTCATGGGTCAGGTAGATGAAGGCAAAGCTTCAAGTAAACTATGGCTCATTTTTTCGTGTTTCTATTCCCACGTTTCCCTTGCTGCCTTTGGTCACTATCTTTGCCCCCAGTTTGGATGACCTTGGCTTTCTCTTTTCCCACCAAATTTTCTGGTGTTGCCTTATTCTCTCCGTTAGCCGCCATTCTTGCTTGCCTATCAGTCCTTCAATTTTGTCGAAGATATCATCTTTGTCTGTCAGCTGATGACAGATAAGTTCCTCGTAGAGTGGCGATCCAACAAGCAAACCTTCTCGAAAAGTTATGAAAGTCACGCTTAAATCGCAACGGATACTAGTCATTTCATCTTTAAACCTCTTGAAGTACTTCTCTAACCTTTCACCATTCTTCTGTATCACATTAAACATGACCGATATGTCCTTCTTTTGTCTCCTCGAACAGAAGTACTATAAAATGAAAGCTTGAGCCACATGGTTGAAGCTAGCTATAGAATTCGGCATGAGTTCCTGGAACCACTTTGCTATCGGGCTTGAGAGGCACTTTGGGAAAAGCTTGCACATCAACCTCTCGTTAATTATTTTGAGTCTCATTATCCTCGTATACTCTTTCAGATGATCGATGGGGTCGGTGTGGCCCGTGTACTTGGGCATTTTCGTCAAGGTTAAAAAGTGCTCCGGCTTCCTGGCTCTCAAGATTCGATTAGTAAAGGAGACTGTGTGATTCCTTTTGCCAATTCCGCAGCTATGTCTCGGGACCTCGCCCTTGTGGCCTCCTTCATGGCCTAAGCTATGAGCTCTTTTAGCAGATTGCCTGTCAGCATCAATGAGTTCTTCTCGACGGGATTCCCCTCTCGACGAGATTACTTCTATGGTTCATAATCCTCATCGGAAGACTCGTCATCTTCCCAGAACTCTTTTTCCTCATGTAGTTCATCCTTGGTGTCGCCCTTTTATGTGGTAACCCTCGTTGGCCTCCTCATTTTCTCTTTTTCTACGAGACGCTCGAGTTCCAATCACATATCCTCGATGATTTGGGGGGTGAAGGTCATCTCGGGATGGTCTCTCCTTGAGTTTTCTTTCCTTTATCGAGTAGTCCTCGAACTTTTACCATTTTCTCGAACTATCTCCACGTCCGACTCGATGGGTCGGTTCTCAGCTCGTCGAGTCATTCCTCCTTCTGAAATCTCACCACTTTCATAATCCTCGAACAAATTTCCATCATCGTTGTGTGGCAAAGCCTCATTGTCATTGTTTTGAGGGATGTTCAGTGCCATCATTTCGCATAGACGGCGCCACTTGTTAAGGGGTAAAAAGTAGGGGTGGGATTCGGGTGGTTTGGTTCGGTTTTTGCTAAAAACCATAACCAAACCGTAATATTTTTTTCGGTTCGGTTTTTCAATTTTTTTTTTAAAAAACTGTGACTATTCGGTTCGGTTTGGTTTGGTTTTTTCTTTCGGATTTTTTCGGTTTCTTTCAGTTTTTTACATAATGTATAAAAAACAACTTTTGAATAAATAACTAAAAAATTGTCTATAAAATTTCTTTTTTTGAGTTGTCTAACATTTTAATTAGATTCTATGAGAGAAATTGAGAAGAATTGTGCATAAAGAAATTAGGATTTTAGGAGTTTAAGGTTTTTGTTTTGCATATATTTATATAATATATTACAAAATTTCTAAAATGATATCTATTTATACATACTTCGGTTTTTCGGTTCAGTTCGGTTTTTATAAATTAAAAACCATAACCGAACCAAATATTTCGGTTTTTTTTGGTTTGGTTTTTTTCGGGTACGGTTTTTTTCGGTCGCGGCTCAGTTTGGATCGGTTTTTTTTTCGGTTTTCGGTTCGAATGTCCCACCCCTAGTAAAAAGTACGTCGAGGACTGGTTACTCTAACAAGAAATTCTCGACGAACACCAAACGATCCAATGCCTTTGACAAGCCCGAGTTTTTGGCTTCTTCGTGCCGAAAGGAGGTGGTAAGGGGGGAGGGATACCTGCAAAGACATTTTGACACTCATGTCACTCAAGAGCTCTTATTAAGAGTGTAAATGCAAGTAAGTTCCGAAAATGTGTGAAATCTTGTGAATCATTCGTAATCTGCCAAGAAGGGTAGTATTTATAGTGCAAATCTTCCCTCCAAATTGGCAACCAACTCGTGGGCCTCAAGTTTCGTACCTTCCCATCCAAAACTGACTCTTTACCCAAATGCCCACGTTCTGCTGCTCATCGAGATAAACCACCCGAGATAGTCTCATTAAGGTTGAAACTCCCTCGAGTTATTCTTACCGAAACCGGGTCAGATGCCACGAATATCTCAACGACTTTGACTTTGTCATGCTCTTCCTGGTGCGTGGCCTTTTCTCTTCGACCTTCTGGCGCACAATTCCTTCCTCATCGAGCCCTCTCAACCAAGTGACCAAAGACCTCGTTCTTTCTTGAGCATCCATTCCAGCTCGCCGACATAGAGAAATATTTCTTGCCCACAACGTCGAAGCCTTGACAAGATATCAAGTGCTTAAATTTATCTCCATGAATCGCTGAAAGGTTATATCCGTTCAAGGAGATCAGCCGCAAGCAAAGAAATTATATGCAATGGAAATAAAAAAGAAATTCGTCGAGAAAAAGAACGAAGGTGAAAGCTCATCGAGATTATAGCAATAACAAAAGGGCATGGAAGCACAAGGCATGATGGACGAAGAAGAGGGACAAGCTATCACCATGGAAGCCACAAGGGAAATGTTCCTCGACGAGGAAAAGAAGAAACCAGTCTGGATCGACGAGTTTCTGTCCATGGAAGAAACATAAGTTTTGATGGATTTCTTGTGGACTAACTAAGATGTGTTCTCTTAGACTCATAATGATATGCCAGGCATTGACCCTAGAATTTCATGTCACGAGCTAAACACCGACCCAAACTTTACGCCGTATCAATAAAGGACGAGAAGACATGCCTCCGAGCACAACCAGATAATTAGTGACGAGATTGTCCATTTACACAAAGTAGTCTTCATAAGAGAGGTTTGGTGTCCAACCTAGATATCCAATGTGGTTTTCGTATAAAGGAAGAATGGAAAATGGTGCGTGTGCGTGGATTTTACCAATCTGAACAAGGCATGTCCCAAGGATTGCTACCCATTGCAAAATATAGATTAAATGGTTGATGTCACCACCAGTTATGAAAGGCTATCATTCCTCGATGCATACTCGTGGTTCAACCAAATACTGCTGGCTCAAGAGGATCAGCTTAAGACCACCTTTGTGTCCGAAAAAGGATTGTACTGCTACAAAGTGATGTCATTTGGGCTCAAGAATGTGGGAGCAACCTACCAACGATTTATCAATATGATGTTCAAAAAGCAACTCAGCAAAAAAATGGAAACATACATCAACGACATGGTGGTGAAAAGAAAATAAAGAGGTGATCACATCAACCATCTTGATGAGGTTTTTGGGATATTAAGGAAGTATGTGATGAGTAGGTTCATCTCCCGGATGATTGGCATATGCAAACCTTTCTTTAAAGCATTTAAACCCCCTAAGGGTTAGGAATTCTGAGGAGAAGAACATAAGCGAGCATTCGTCAAGGTAAAAAGATACATAACTAGTTGAAACTTCCTCATCGTACCAAGGGACATGGAGCCTCTGTGCTTATACTTAGTAGTAACGGAAATAGCTATGAGCGCGACATTATTCAGAGAGGAAGGAACGTTCCAATGGATGGTCTAATTCTTCAGCCACAGATTGATCGACACGAAAACTAGGACACGCCCACCGAGAAAATTATCTTGGCCTAGGTACATCCGTTGAGGAAACTTTGCCAATATTTCTAGTAAAGACAAATATCGGTATACATAGACCTCCCACTTCGAGGAATTCTGACTAAGTCAGATGCATCAGGGAGGATGATGAAATCGGCGATAGGGCTTAGCGAGTATGACATAGAGTTTAGGTCAAGGACGTCGATAAAAGGTCAAGCATTAGCTAGTATTCTTGTTGAGTGTCATCTCTCGTTGTCTATAGATAGTGCCCATTGGGAAGATCCGATATGGGAAATGGATATTAACGACTCGTTCAACTATGCTGGATCCGGAGTATGGATTGTGTTGAGGAGCTCAGAAGGGTTCAATCTAGATTGTGCTGTAAAGTTGGAATTTCCCGCATCAAACAACATCGCCGAATATGAAGCAATTATAACCAGACTCAAGTTGGCCAAACAATCACTACCAGAAATGGAGACATTACCGGCGACTTGCCGTCGCCGGCTTTGTCTTTTTTTTTCGCCGGTAATGACAAGTCGCCGGTAATGACGTCGCCGGAAATCCCCCGCCGGTATTAACATTGCTGGCGACGGGAAACGCCGTCGCCGGTAATGTCCGAGACATCACCGGCGACTCGAGTCGCCGGCAATGTCAAGACATTACCGGCGACTTGAGTCGCCGGTGATGTCTCGGACATTACCGGCGACGGCGTCGCCAGCAATGGCAGCGCCGCCGTGGACGGAATGTGAGACATTGCCGACGACTGAGGTCCATGTCGCCGGCAATGTCTGGAAAAATTTTGAAAAAAAAACGCGGTTCTGGATTGGGCCCAATTCTAGAATCTGCATTGAAAGACATAAACCGTACAATCATACAAGTTCAACAGTACACATAAATGTCCAACGTACAGTACAAATAGCAACGACGATACGAAAATTAACTACAACTACAGGTCAGGGTTGAGGAACTTGCGGGTCAGGGTCGAAGTAATCCATGTACTCATTTGAATTCCGGTGGCTACCTTGGTCTTGCTCTGGCGTTGACTGGTGCGGTGGTGGTGGTGGATAACAAATCGGAACCGGAACGGTTTGGAACCGGAACCGTTAGAAACCGGAACTGTTTGTAACCAGAACTGTTTGTAACCGAAACCGTTTGTAAAATAACGGGAAAGGTTACAAACAGTTCCGGTTCCAAACGGTTCCGGTTCCAAACCGTTTCGGTTCTATAACAAATCGGAACCGGAACGGTTTGGAACCGGAACCGTTTGAAGCCGGAACTGTTTGTAACCGGAAACGTTTGTAACATAACGGTTCTGGTTACAAACAGTTCCGGTTCCAAAGGGTTCCGGTTCCGCGCGGTTCCGGTTTAAAACCGTTCTGGTTCTAAACCGTTCCGATCCCGATTTCCACCTTCATTTATACGATTAATTAACAACTATATCACCTAAATTAACATATATACATTTTCGATGTATATATATATATACATCATGCATCTTAATTAAATTTAATTTTTACATATTCATCCAAATCACAAACCCTAATTAATTTTCCACATTTTTCACACATATATATACATCATGCATCTTAATTAGGTTTAATTTTCACATATATATACACCACATATTCATCCAAACCACATATATACATAATTTTCACATATATATACATCACATAATTTTCCCATACCTATATATATATACATCACATATATATACATTGCATATAAATTTACAACTTATCACCCTAATTTCCAACTTAGCACCCTAATTAATTTACACATACACATACACATACACAAAAATAATTAAAAATTGAGAGAGAGAGAGAGAGGGAGAGAGAGAGGATCGGACCTGCCATGGTGGAGTCCGATCTGCTTTGCCGGCGACGGAGGTGAGGGGTGGAGAGGAGGGGAGGAGGAGAGGATCGGAGGAGGAGAGGAGATGAGAATCGGTGGAGAGGAGGAGGAGGAGAAATAGGAGGAGGAGAGGATAAGGAGGAGTAGAGGCAAACGAAAGAGGAGGAGAGGGAGAGGAGGAGGATGTGAGCTAGTTTTCGGATAAGGAGGAGGAGAGGAGGAGGAGGAGAAATGAAGCTCGGGCTCGACTGGGTAGTTTCTATCCAGACAACATTGCCGGCGAGTTTCTTATAACTCGTTGGTAATGTCATTACCAACGACTTCAACTCGTTGGTAATGACATTACCAACGAGTTGCTTATTACTCGTTGGTAATGTTGACATTTCCCGAAAAATATTCGACAACATTTTTCGACTACATTTTCCGTCCACGATTTCCGTCTACATTTTCCGACTACATTTTCCGACTACAATTTCCGTCTACATTTTCCGACTACATTTTTCGTCTACGATTTCCGACTACATTTTTCGACTACATTTTCCGACTACATTTTCCGTATACGATTTCCGTCTACATTTTCTGACTACATTTTGCGACTACATTTTCCGTATACGATTTCCGACTACATTTTCCGACTACATTTTCCGACTACATTTTCCGTATACGATTTCCGACTACATTTTCCGACTACATTTTCCGACTACATTTTCCGTATACGATTTCCGTCTACATTTTCCGACTACATTTTCCGACTACATTTTCCAACTACATTTTCCGTATACGAATTTTTCCGTCTACAATTTCTGACGACATCATTAACGTACTAAGGATGATAATCGTAATCATCGTCATCACTTGAGTCTGATTCGGTTTCATAGGTAACCTCTGGCAATATGTGCCTCTCCTCGTCATCTGAATCGGCGTCAACTTCATTTGGATTAACATCGAGAAGTTCTGCCCCAGTAATTCGAACCACACTCCCAGATCTCACATTATTAAGGCGAATCGTAGATGATTCCGGAATGTCAAAAGCGTTCGGCTCTTGGTATGCAGTAACTTCCTCATCATCTGCGGTATTACCAAGTGTGGCAGCACTGTATATGTTTCTATGAGCAACATGGTTAACCACCTTCCACGGGACTTTGTTAAGAAGATCGTCCAGGTAAAACACTTGTTTTGCTGATGAGGCAAGAACGAAAGGGTCTTCTTCATACCAGGTAGTAGCAGTATTCACCGAAAATGTTCCGTGCTGATCGGTCCTTGTGTTCTCCGGGCTAGTATCAAACCATCTACACTTGAACAAGTGCACTTTCATGCGGTTCCCATAAATTAGTTCAACAACTGAATGAAGGACACCATAATAGTCAACGCCATCCTGCCCACCATGGACCATCACCCCACAATTCTGTGTTTTCAGTCGGTCGTCTCGATTTTCATATATATAAATTTCACGCCATTGACCTGACACATTGAGTAAACTTTTGAAGCTATCGGTTTCATCGCAAGGACCCTCAATTCGTTTGACCACTCTGGGTAACCATCATCTGCTACATGGTTCATCTGAAAACGATAAGAAACCACACAAGAAATTATGAACATAGAAACCACAAAACCACGTACGTCCACACATGCTATATAAGGAAAATGGCAATAAAAATAAAGACATATACCCTTACCCATGGACCAAAGTAGTTTGCAAACGTCCTATTGTGGTATTCAACATTTCCGGCAATAGCAGGGCAGTGAAGATGATAGTTTTTCCAATATTGTACTTCTTCACAGTTAATCAGTACCGACCAGTGGGCAATGAGTACCTCATTTTCATCCAACTTGTACGACTTTGGCAAGCTTCCCTGTACTACAACGTCATTGGAGATGATAGAAAGGTTGAACTGAGATTCATCTATTGGCATCTGTTGTTGGGGGTCCTTAAGCGCTCCCAAATACACTTTGGTGTACGTTACACACTTGTGCGCAACATATGCTTCAGCGATACACCATTCAGGTGCATATTTATTCTTCACATAGTCCTTATAGGCTCCCAATTGTCTACAAGTTAACAAGTGCATGTTAAAAGGGGTAAAAATAAGACTTTACATATAAAAACAGAGGCAAACCAAATGTACCTTTCCATGGGATACATCCAAGTGTAGTGTACGGGACCGGTAAGCAACAATTGTTCGAGAAGATGGATCATCAGGTGAGGCATGATGTCAAAAAAATTTGGCGGAAATATCCTCTCAAGCTTGCACATGATAAAAATGATGTCATCTTGCATCTCCCTGAGATCTGATTTTTTAACTTTCCTGGTGCATAACTTCTGAAAGAATCTTGACAAGGCCACCAACGGCTCCACCACCTCCTTGAGCAGGTACCCTCGAATGAAAATAGGGAAAAGGCGTTGAAGCAGTACATGGCAGTCATGACTCTTTAATCCGTACATCTTATTGTCCCGGTAGTTAACACACCTGCTTATATTTCCTGCATAGCCATAAGGATACCTGCATGTGTATATATATATATATATAGCCATAGGCAACAATTATATTTCTCGCATATCACCATAATCCGGTAAAAATTAAAGGCAAACCAATTTCCGTACTGCATAGTCATATATAAGAATATTTACCTGACATTACTCAGCCACCGAAAAATTTCATGCTTATGCTTCGGCTTGACGGTGTAAGGAGCTTGCGGCATTTTTCTCTTACCATCTCTTAACCACAAATGTTTTCGCAGTCCCATAGCTTTCAGATCAATGCGTGCCTTAGGGATGTCTTTTGTTTTCCCCTCCAAGTTAAGAACTGTGCCCACCACACTTTCACACACATTCTTCTCTATGTGCATGACATCTAGGTAATGTCTGATAGGCAACCTGGGCCAGTAGCGGAGTTCCCAGAATATGCTCTTGTGTGTCCAAAACTTATACCTTTCGGGCTTGTCTGGAATTGACGCCACTATGTCAGGATGATTGCTCAGCTGGCCAAAATCATATTCATTCAACACTTCCAAAATTTCTTCTCCTGTCCATCGCCTGGGTGCCACACCTATTTCCACAGTCCCATCAAACGCGTCTGGATCCTGCCTAAATGGGTGATCATATGGAAGCCAACAACGGTGACGCATCTGAACAATTTTATTGCAATGAGGACTGCAACAATCAACCGTCATGCACTCTGAACAAGCCCTGTAACCCCTGGTAACGTTGCCCGACAACATACCGCGAGCAGGAAAATCACTGATGGTGCCAACAAGCATGGCATGCATCTGGAACATCTTGTTTTTGAACCTATCGTAAGTGGGGTGGCCACACTCACTCAGGTACTTAAGCTCCTCAATCAAAGGCCTCAAATACACATCGAGACACTTTCCTGGATAACCCGGGCCCGGAATTATCAGAGTCAGCATATTGTATTCCTTCTTCATGCACATCCATGGTGGAAGGTTGTACGGTACCAAAATAACTGGCCATATACTGTATTGAAGACTCATGTTGCCAAAAGGGTTGAATCCGTCAGATGAGAGCCCTAGCCAAACATTTCGGACCTCTGCTGCAAAATGATCAAACTCCCTGACCATGTGCTTCCAAGCTTCTCCGTCGGAAGGGTGTATAAGGGTGTCATCGTCAGGCAAATTCCTCTCAGCCTACCATCTCATTGCCTCGGCCGTGAAAGCACACATGAACAATCGCTCCAGCCTATCAATAAGCGGGAAATATCGAAGTATCTTCACATCTTTCTTGTTGCCTGCAGGAGTCAACTTATACCTTTCTGTAAAACATACCGGGCAGGCTTCAAGGTCTTCGAGATCTTTTCCCCAGAAGAGAATACAATCATATCTGCATGCATGGATTTTGATTTAGGAAAGCCCAAGATCTTTCAGGATATGTCGCACCTTATGATGAGTGGTAGGAAGACGATGACCGGGTGGTAGTAGCGAAGCGGTCTACTTCAACCAAGAATCAACAGCTTTGACAGACATTTTGTTCTCCATTTTGAGCTGCATCACTCCCATCACACTTTCAAGAACAGTCTTACTACAACCGTCGTACAACGGAGTCTGTTGCAATGCAATCAGGTTGTTGTACTTGTCCATACCGCTTGAGTTGACATGAGCTCCAGGTAATGGCTCGACTGGCTCGATATGGGGGAAACCCTCAACGACAGGAGGGACATTTGGTGCTTCATTAGCAAATACACCGCTCTCATGAGGAAACATATCATTGATTAACATCGCTGTTGGATCATAGGATGAACTGCCCCTCTCAGCAAAATCTCCATGATCATAGCGTGGACTGGCCCTCTCACCAAATTGTCTATGATCATGCGGACCCGCTAACGATGTTTCACCGTGATAAATCCAACAAGTGTACTTATCCCAAAACCCGTATTTACTCAAGTGCCTCTGGACTTTATCAATAGGAAAACGAAATCGATCGCTGAAACACTTACATACTTTACACGGGCAATAATGAAGTGTATTGTCTCCACAATTAGCCTTTACAAAATCCACAAAACTCCTAATTCCCTGGTGATATCTGACATCCCATCTTTCGAGGCTCATCCAACTCTTGTCCATCCTGAAAATTCTAACAAATTTACGTATTAATTATATATATATACACACACATTCACTACTAATAATCGACGCGATATCTCAATTCAACTCACCTTAAATCAACACATGCATATATATATATATATATCGATCTAATTTCTGAATTCGATTCAGTACTCGATGATGGTATTCTTTTTTTTTCAATTCAAAACGTATTTGACTAGGTAGGAGGCTCTATTAAGCGTGGCTTCGATAGCACTACGATAATACCAGTCGTTGATTCAGACACAACATCAACAACATTTCATATATATCTCACGAATTGGATTTGATCAACACACACACACATATATATATATACCTTCATTTATACGTATATATATATATACACATACCTATATATATAGCTTCCCGACTGATCGAGTTTTCGACACGCGCCTTAATTTTGACAATATACCGAAGGATCGATTTCAGAGCGTACGTTTTCCTTCTTTCGATTTCTCTGGATTTTTTTCGATCAAAAAGAATGAATGATCGAGCTACGACTAATATAAGAGACATTGCTGGTGACGGAGTAAGTCGCCGGAAATGAAGACATTACCGGCGACTTTACGCCGAAAAATCGCCGGCAATGTCGAGCCACACATTTCCGGCGAAATTCCGGCCGGAAAATCGCCGGAAATGTTCGCCTTGACATTGCCGGCGATGGTTGGAGTCGCCGGTAATGTTTTGAAATATTACCGGCGATTTTCCGGCGACATTACCGGCGACGGAGTAAGTCGCCGGTATTGATGAACATTACCGGCGACTTTTCCGGTCGTCGGCCTTGTCTCCGGTGATCTCGCCGGTAATGTTCACAAATGTGGTAGTGAATTACATATTTGGCATGTCCAAGTGTATTTGGATTTGTAGCTGGTGTTAGGATAATCCAACGATGATTATGCAGCAAAAAAATTCGAAGATGGCAGACTATCGGGAGTTGGTATGAGATGATCCAAGAATTTGAACAGATCTCGTTGAGGATGAAGGCTGCACGGTATGTGCTGCTCGATGAAATTCTTTATTGAAAATATTTCGGCTGGCCATTGTTGCGATGTGCGAGGCCAAGGCAAGCCGAAGATATCATGGGGAAAATCCACAGGGCATTATGTGGGAGCTACATCGGTGGAAGAAGTTTGGCAAAGAGAATAATCACACAAGGGTACTTCTGGCCTTATATGGCAAGGCAATCAGAGAAATTCGTGAGAAAATTTCCTTGATGTCAAAAGCATGCACCCGTAATCCACGCCCCTGCATAAGAGCTCGTTGCCCAATCAGGTCCATGGCCTTTTACTCGTTGGAGCATAGACATTGTAGAACCACTACCAGTAGCACCTGGAGGGATGAAATTGGTACTCGTTGCGGCAGATTACTTCACAAAATGGGTGGAAGCAGAGTCATTTGTCACCATCTCCTCGAAAGATGTGGTCTACTTCGTATGGAAACAAATAGTATGCAGTTTCAGAATACCTCGAGAGATCAGGTGCGACAATGGAACTCAGTTCAACAACACAGCATTCTGCAACTTCTATGATAAGTATGGGATTAAGTTGAGATTCTCGTCGAGAAGTTATCCTCAAGAAAACGGTCAAGTAGAGATCAACAATCAAATTATTTTCGACGGGGTAAAAAAAAGGTTTGAAAGAAAGCCCGGTGCTTGGACTAAGGAGTTTCCAAGAGTGTTGTGGGTGTACAGAACTACTCAAAGGAAAACGGCGAAGGAAAATCCTTACACACTGGTGTACGGAGCTGAAGTGGTAATTCCCGTCGAGAATATATTCCCAACAACAAGGATGGTGGCTTACATTGCAGGTGGCAACGAGTGCATAGTTGTCGACTTAGACTTAGTAGAAGAACGACGATAAGAGGCTGTCGCTCGAATGGCTGAGTACCAAAAGCAAGTCGAGAGGTACTTTAATAAAAACGTCTGAAAAAAGAGTTTTCAGCTTGGTGAGCTAGTATTAGAGAGAACGGTCAAAGACATATGAGCTCATGGGACAGCAAAGTTCGAAGTTGCATGGGATGGATCGTTTCGGGTAATGAAAGTTTACTGCCAAGGAGTTTATAGGCTCGAAGAAGTTGGCACTGGGCGTTGTCTCCCAAGACCGTGGAACGCCGTCTACCTGAAAAAGTATTACCAGTGAACCTTGGGAGGTACGCCAGAGCAATAAAATTATTTTAATTTTGCGAGGTACTTTGAATTTATTTCCAGAATTGTAAAATGCTTAAGGCAAAGACAAGTGAAATAAATAAAGTCTTCATTGAGGCCAAAGTTGTGTTGATATGGCATTATGTGACCTAAAAATCCTTGGGCATAATGGGGATCGATAGGCATAAAAGTTTTAAAAAAAAAAATTCATAAGATCAAGAAGCTAAGAGCATATCGATATGAACGCTCGATGAGAAATTCTCAACAAGCATATGACCAAAAGCCAAGGGCATATAGATTGTGAGAAGGCTAATATAGCAAAGTGTGAAATGACATAAGATCAACGCAGAGATTCTCTTCGAGATATTTCCTGTCCTCGAGAAAATATCTTTTGACGGAAAGTTTCTGATGAAAAGGCATTGGCGGAATGTATAGGGGAATAAACAGGAAGTATATGTTTTATTAACAGTGCTTGCAGGAATGATGGCTCAAAAATTTTAAATAAAAGAGCTCGCCCTCTGCGAAGCTCAAAATTATTCGCTGTCAAGATAACCTTGACAGACTTTTGAAGATCTCGCCCCCTGCGAAGTCCAAAATTGTTTGCCGTCAAGAAAGCATTCAGTGGACTTTCTTTTTCGACAAGTTCAGAAAAGCAAATTACAGAAACAAAAAACTATTGCACGTTAGATTTTGAGAACAATGGCAAGAAGTGAGCAGGGATCCCTTGTCTAGTAATCAAGTCGTTCTGATAGTTGCTGGCTCAAGAAATCATCCCACGATCATAAGCAATGCCTACTTTGGTTTGGCGATGGCTGACATTATTATGAAGATGCATGATAGTATCCTTGGAGTATGTGATATACGCATTTTATGGTCGATTATTAATGTCTTTCTCTTTACATTTAGCTTTGTTTTGACCTTAGTATTATCGTTTCTTACTTATTTTATTGTTTTAGGTCCAAAATAAAGAGGAATGAATACATGAGGCAGAAATGAGCTCAAAACGCAATAAGGAGGAAGTTCCTAATTTCGGAGAAGAAATGGTCCGAGAAATGGTCTTCACATGGTTGCTAAAATGTGTTTCCCAAATGGTGTCAAGAAATAGCAACTCAAATGACAAATTAAAATGATGTCAAATGGTTAAAATGAAGATGAAGCATTTCTCCTGCTCGGGCCAGGAAAGAAGAAAAGTGGCAGAAAAAGCAAGAAGAGATGGCCAAATCATATGTATCAATTATATCTCATATATGTCTGATATGAAGCATGAAATATATTGCAAGAATAAGGCAAGATTGGACAAGATATTCCTTGGAGAGCAAGAAGAACAAAATCAATAAGGTGAATATCTCTCATGCAATAAGGAAAGAATATGTAAGCTGCAGATCTATAACTTCAAGAGATCACCGAATATACAAATCAACTTCGAATTTAATGATTAGATATGTTATTTAATAGCCCATGACGTCTTCTTTCCAATGAATTAAGAATCATAATTTTACGATGTATACAACTCCGGAAAAACACGTTTGAAGACAGACTGTCAGATTTGTCCGGGTACACAAGTAAAGTCTTGTTTTGGTAGGAAAAACCCTAATCTTCTTCTATAAAAGCAAGGGCTCGGCTCATTCATCATCATCACATATTTTAATAGCCAAAGCTCTGCCCAAGTCACCTCCTTGCATACCAAAGTCAAAGAACTCCTCCCAAATTTGAAACACCACCAAGCACCACCTCCAAAATAACCTTCATACATCTACAAATGTTCTTGGCTCGATTTGGCCTTGAATATTTGTGTCCTTCATCCATCAAAGGAGCTGCTACATCAAGATTTGTAGTACGATTCCATAGAATCAAAATTGTAACATGACCTATTTGTATTTGTTTTCAGTTTTGTGTAGTTTTCTCTACTTTTGTATGACAAGACTAAGTTTTGATATAAGGCTATTTATTTTTGGTTTTTACTAAGTTTCTTCCATGTGTTTATAGTTTTGATTCGAATGCATATGCTAGCTTATATTCTTAATGCTTTGAAATGTGTTTTAGAATAAGACTCGATTTGGTTACGTTTTCTATGCATGTTTCAATGATCTCTAAAGGTGAAATTGAACAAAGGTGTTTACTCAATTTGGTTGCTCTCTTGTTCAATATAAGCATGTGTTTATGTTTTAATTGGTACTATAAATTTCGTAGACACTTAGGATTAATCGGATAAATATGCTAGGTTGTTAGTATGTAATGATCACTTGTAAATATGTTAGTCTTAGATTTTACTTTTTGGCTTAGAAAGCATGTTTAGGATTCTATGTTCTTGTTTGTTTAGCTTGTCTATGAGTTGAAGCATGACAGAGCTTAGGTTTTCTCTATGTGTTTTCTGCCATGTTTTGTCTTTATATTTCGTAGATTAATAACCAAATTTTCAAACCCCCCAAACCTTTTATTTTATGTTTACAAACATTGTCATGCTTAGTACCCTCAATCCCCGGTTAAGAACGATCCCTACTTATCAATGCTATATCTGCAAAGAAGGGTTTTAAATTACATACGTGTGAACAATGTGTTGAGTGTCTACTTTGTGTTAATATTTGATGCATGTTTCACACGTTATTAGTATGAAAGCTCACTACGTAGTCGGTTGACAACACCTTCTAGAGAGTCGATCTTGAAGCAGGCACCTTCTAACTCGTACTCGAGGTCATGAAAAGTAGATCAGCAACTTGGCCTCCAGAGTTATGGCTTTCTCGCAAATCGCACTCCAAGTCTCGGGGATGGGCGGAGTAATTTGATCAAGGAGGGGCATGAGTCGGACGGCGGAAATCTTCGAAGATTCAACTTTGACGCATTATGGAACCATTATTAACCTGAGACTAAGGAGATGGGAGTGAAGGGAAAACAACGTGCTCGAGGTTACAAACCCTAACCTCCAAGGAAGCCTATTGATCTGTGCTTTCATTACAATATGCATGCCATTCGGAGCTAGTAATCATCCCAAAGGGGGAGGACGATCCATAGGACCTATGATTAAACTACACGTTAGCATAAGCGCGCATTAAAAAGAAAGGACGTTGAAGAGGAAGTACAAGGTTCTACCTGGTCGACGATTGTTTAGGAGAAAACTCGATTGTCATTCGTGAAAGTTCCTTTCCTTTACCATGCCTTGGTGGAGGAGGAAGGAGAATGAGGCTGTTCGAGGGCGAGTCTATCAAAAAATCAACTTTAGAGAGTATGGCAAACATAATGAATGTTTTTTTTGAGTGCAGATGGAAAGTATGTAGAAACGAGTTTATAAAGCCCGAATGAGTTAGGGTTTCTCGAGCGAGACACAAGAAAGAGGATGGAATGGAACCCCGAATTGACTGAGATCAAGGGAATTTTGAAAAATTTCTTGATGAAATCCTATTATGGGAGAAGCTTGTCGTCTCAAGGATTGTTCAACGGGTGCAAGTGTTCATCGAGGAAAGGAGGACGAACAAAACTTGGCGAGAATAAGATCAATAGGAATGGAAAATATGAAGTATCTAAATTTAAGCATCCATAGGAAATAAAAACTGAAAAGATGTTCAAAAGTCGGCTTAGGCCAAAAAATTACAAGCCCGAAATAAAAAGAAAGAAAATAAAAGAACGGCAGGAAAAGCTTCAAGTCGGAACATTGGTGGAAGTGGTGGTCGTCGAGTCTTTCTCCTCATTGGGCTTCTGAGTCCTCGATGTGGTCTCGACGAGGGTTTGTGTCGTTGAGGAAGAAGGTTTGATATGCCTAGGGACCATCTTGGCTATAGGAAAGACCTCGATGTGCTTGGGTATTACCTCAGGTGTGGGGACAGCTTCCCCGGCAGGTTGGACCACATTCTCGGCGGGAGCCTCATTTTCAAGTGCTGGAGGAGTACGGACTGCACCAGGATTGGAGCCAAAGAGGGGATCATATTTCCTTGCGCACTAGAAAAGCTTGTCGACTGCGTTGGGCTTCTCGTAGACACATTCCTCGACAGGGAGAGGTCCATGCGAGGCAAAAGTATTTCACTGAAGACTGCCTCACCGTCCGAATGACATTCTTGAACTCCTCGTCTTGAATTTCCTCCCCCTCATTGATCTGCATCTACAATGAGGAAATACGCTCCCTGGATCTTTGTTTTCCTTCTCGAGCTCTCTTATCTTTTTTGAGGCTCTCTCAACCTTATGATCCTTGACGAGAAACCTCCCTTGGGAAAACTTGAGGTTGTCGGAGAGCTCACTGTTAGATTTATCAAGGTTGGTGAATTTCTCCTCGAGGGCCTCAAGCTCTCGCACCTTCCTCCAATATTAGGATGAGGAGACAGACAGTTTGGCCTTAGCATCAGTGAGCTAGATGTCGAGGGCATCAACGAGGTGAGAGTCAGAGAAAGATTGTTTATGCATGGAGCAAAATATGGAAAAAGACAGATTAGTTAGAAGTCGAAGAAACGTGGGTAAACTCTCGAGGAAGAAAAAGAAGGGTTTTTAGAGAACTTACATCTATGACCATGGATAGCCCCACCGCCTCATGCGCTTCATGAAACCCCTGTCAAAGGATGTCACAGTCCGAAGAATATTTGCAGAGTTGGAGAGCCATGCTACACGGTGCCTCAGGGTTGCCTAGGCGAAGCTGCTAATTGTTGAGAAGAGGCTAGACCTTGGTGGGCTTCTAGCCACCGGTCGTCGAGCATTTCTCGATGGAAATCGGGATGCTCTTTGATGAGAGAGGTTTGTGGTGCGAGGAGCATGTACAAGATGAGTCAAAGTAAGAGGATGAAAGTACCTTGGAGAGAAGGAGGATGAAACACTTGCTCATGGAGGAGGGGATCTAAAATCTCTACGGGAGGTGCTCAAGCTTCAAGTGCTCAAGTTTTGGGTGCACGGCTCTCGGCTCTCGGGTCCATAACATGGGAGCTTGATGGTTTTAGACAAGGTCTCGTCGGTAGTCAACAAGGTCTTGCGCCTCTTCTACTCGAGGGGCTATTTAAAGTTGACAATGCGCGCGACGGAGCACCCTCTCTCTTTGGTTCCTAAAGTGGCGGCAGACAGGGAGTCCTCGGCGGCTTCCAAAAGGATCAAGTTACTCTTGCTTAGAGCCATGAGCAGGTGGGGAGTTTCGATGTTTATCGCAAAGGGAAGCTCCACCCTTATAATCTAAGTGTAGACATCATCCTCGGTGATATACGGCTCGGTATATCGAGTGTACGCCGACGAGGAACGCTCACAGACCAGCGTAAACAGATAAGTGGAGGAGGTAAAGCAAGCGAGAGACTACCGGTCGTTGGCGAGGTTCTGGGTGAGCCATGAGATTCGGTCATCATTAAGCAGTAAGGGGTTGGAGTCTATTAGGAGAGCTTTAGGAAAAACCAAGGAAAAATAAACTTTAAAGGAGAAATTCAAAACTAAGATTTCAGCGAGAAACATTCAAAGAGGAAATATCGACGAAAAGAGAAGTTTACCTGGTTTATTCCTAAACCTCTTTGGGATGTTGAGAAGGAATTCCTTGAGCTCCGAGGGCATCTAATCGCCCTGGATCATCACCAGGTAGGAGTCCCACCCCAAGTAGTTGGTGTTCCGCTGCTCAAAGCATTTTTCGTTGGTGGTCAGGCCAAAAATTGAAGCGGCAACGGGTTTGCTTGATCCTTCAGTATTTGTGGAGGAAAAGGAAGTCCCAAATCTTGAGGGGAACCTTCATCTGCTGGCCAAAAGCCAACAGTGCTGAGATCACAGCGAACGAGTTGGCGCTCTATTGCATGGGATGCATATCAAGTACCGCGAGCAATAGGAAGATAACAGGATGTAGAGGGAAACTCAAAAGTTTAAGGTGAAGTTGAGAGAGGATTAGGCAGCCATTGAGTACTCACTACAAGAAAAGAGGACTTAGACGACGGAACAGTATTAGTTCCGTCGTCTAAGTTACACTTAGACCTCGGAGATTTCTCCGTGGTCCAAGTAAAACTTAGACGACGGAGATGTAATTCTCCGTCGTCTAAGTGTTACTTGGACCACGGAGAAATCTCCGAGGTCTAAGTGTAACTTAGACGACGGATGTGAAATTTCTCCGTCGTCTAGGTAAGTACCTGGACCTCGGAGACGTATCCGTCGTCCAGGTGATAACCTGGACGACGGAGAATTACATCTCCGTCGTCTAAGTAACATTTAGACCTCGGAGATTTCTCCGTGGTCCAAGTAAAACTTAGACGACGGAGAATTACATCTCCGTCGTCTAAGTTTTACTTGGACCACGGAGAAGTGATCACCTGGACAACGGACCGACACGTCGTGGTGTAAGTTCCACTTAGACGACGTACCGACACCTCCGTCGTCTAAGTGAAGCATTATATATATATATAGGCCATGCCAAACTCTCTTAGCTTCGATCATTCCATTATATTTTCTCCCGTGGGGAATTTTTGAGATCGAAGGAGAAGGAGAAGGCCGGATTAGGCTAGGCCGGGGCTAGAAATTAAAGGATCTCCGGTGTTCGATCACTAGCTAGCTTAATTAACTGCAGATATCGAGAAGGCGAGCAGGTACGTACGTACGTACGTAGGCAGTTAAAATTTGCATGATTAAATATATATATATATATATATATATATTTAGGGAAACCGTACGTACGTACATACATGCATGAATGTTAATTAGCTATATATACAGATTAAATTACGTACGTAATTTGATGGATCGATGTAGATCGAGTACGTATAATTAATGGTAAATTAATGGACTAATATATATATATGTAATAATTATTTAATTATAATATTTTGTAGCAGTATGGACAAGAGTTGGATGAAGTTAAAGAATAGATGTGATGTCCGGTATATGGATGGAATTAGCGAATTTGTGAATTTTGCGATAGAACATGGTCATGGAAAGAAGCGTTTCAGGTGTCCGTGCCAGAAATGTCTTAATTGTCAGTATGCGGAGGTTAATGTTATGGTGCAACACCTGTACGAAAATGGTATGATGTGGAGTTACACTACATGGAGCGAGCATGGTGAAGCAGTAGAGTTCAGCGCAGCAGACTTCAGCTCAGGGTACAGTTACCATGGTGCCTCATCCAGCGGCAGTGGTGCCGGACCCCCAGCTTGCAACCCAACTGCAGATTTGGTCCATGATGCGTTTCCGGGATGTAGTCATGGCGGACACCAACACCAAGACGGAGGTTACAGTACCACCAATGAGCATGATGACACATTCCCCGCAGCTAGCTTGGCCACTGACACCAGTGAGATGGAAAAGTACAACCGGATGCTACTTGAAGCGCAGACCCCAGTGTTCCCTGGATGTCGAGAGAATGTGTTGCAATATGTGATGGAGCAAATGAAGATAAAAGTGAAGCACAAAATGTCAGTGAGTGCTTTTGACGAAATTCAGGAGCAAATATGTAAGTTGCTTCCTGATGATCACAATCTTCCTAAATCTCATTATAAGGTTAGAAATATCCTGAGCAGCCTCGGCCTAAAGTACAGGATAATTGACGCATGTCCGAATGATTGTGTGCTATTTTACAAAGAGTATAAAGAGTTGGACTATTGTCCCGTATGTGGCCAGTGCAGATTCCAGTTGAATAGGAAGAGTTCGAAAAAGAGAATTCCTGTGAAAGTTGTTCGATATTTTCCCTTGATTCCCAGATTGCAGCGCCTGTACATGTCTCTACACACAGTAGAGGCGATGCGATGGTACGCAGAAAAGCGAATAGATGACGATGTCCTGCGACACGCCGCAGATGGGGAGGGTTTCAAACATTTCGACAGAGAATTTGGAGACTTTGCTTCAGAGGTTAGAAATATTAGACTCGGCCTATCTACAAACGGATTCAATCCTTGGGGAAGTAATAGCTCCGCCGTCAGCACTTGGCCAGTTATTCTGATGCCGTACAACTTGCCTCCGTGGATGTGCATGAACAAGGAATTTAATTTCCTTACCGTATTAATTCCAGGTCCTAAATCTCCATCGAAGTGCTTAGATGTCTACCTCAGACCTAAACCCTAAACCGTACGGCCCTAACCTCTGAATTCAGGGTTTTACACTTGGACGACGGAGACAGTCATTATCCGTCGTCTAGGTACACACTTGGACGACGGAGAATGACTGTCTCCGTCGTCCAAGTGACAAACCCTATACCCTAAACCCTAAGGACCCCTAACCCCTGAATTCAGGGTATATTCACCTGGACGACGGATACGACATTCTCCGTCGTCCAAGTACACACCTGGTCCTTTATAGTAATTATATATTATGTTACGACGAACATATCCAACGGTTGTTTTGTCCAAATTCAATTTCGTTAGTACTCTGCTGCAAATCAGCAACTACAAGTGAACACTAAAGTCTTAAAGATTAGTCGATACTTAACAACTTTCAAAACGTAAAATTATTCGGCGGTTCAAATTTATCTGTTTATATATACGATGCGTTCATCGATATTGTACGACTATTTCACTCGAATGACAGATCGCTAAATTCCTAGCGAATTAATTTAAATATTTTTTTTTGCATAATTTGAACCTAGACGACGGATACGGTCATTTTCCGTCGTCCAAGTGTTCACCTGGACGACGGAAAATGACCGTATCCGTCGTCTAGGTTCAAATTACCATGGCGGTTCGAATAAAATTTTTATTATTTTTCGATGTAAATATTGACTTGGACGACGGATATGTCGTTTTCCGTCGTCCAAGTGAACACTTGGACGACGGACAACGACATATCCGTCGTCCAAGTCGAAATAACATGGCGGTTCAATTTGCCGCCTCAATTTTCGGCGCCGCTTGAAATTCCACTTAGACGACGGAAAACACTGTTTCCGTCGTCTAAGTCAACATTTATGGCGGTGAAACGGCCCGCCCATTTATTTGGCGCCGGTTCGAAAAAATTTGACTCTTCACTTAGACGACGGAAAACACTGTTTCCGTCGTCTAAGTGCACTTAGACGACGGAGAATAGTGCTCCGTCGTCTAAGTGAAACTCTATATAAGGAGGAGCACCCCCCCTCATTTTCTCATCATTCCATCTCCTCCTCTATACTCTCCTCTCCTCTCTCTCTCACTCCGGCGATCCTCCTCCGGCGACGCTCCGACGACCAACTTTCCGGCGTGGTTCCCCCTCTCCGACGACTCGATCAACTCCCCGATATTCCCGAAAACTCCGATTCGGTACATTTCTATTTTTCCCTTATTAAAATAATTTTCATTTAATTAATTAATAAAATTCTAAATTTAATTAATTAGTAGAATTTAATTTATTACTTAGTTTTAAATATTTAATAAATGATTAATTTATTGTAAATTTATTGTTATTAATTATATTTAGATTAATTATTGTTATTAATTAAATAAATGATTACATATTGTTATTAATTAATTAAATGGTAAATTATTGTTATATATTAATAATAATTAAATGAATAATTGTAATTACTTGATAATTTATGAAATGTTTAAATATTATTGTAATTATTTATTAATTAGTTGCATAATTAAATAAATATGAGATTAAATTAATTAGTAGTACGTGTTCGATTTAAATTTAGTACATAGGCTTGGTGTAATTAAGTCGCACTCTTTGGAATAGATGGCGCCTCTTTTCCTTGCTTATCTCCTTAACCCCTCGTGATGTGTGGATTTCATCACCGCACACCATAACCTAAGTGAAGTTATGGACACGAGGTTGAGGGCGGAGTTTGCAAAGGACTTGAGGGAGTGTAAATTTTCGAAAAATTGGCCGAATGTCGGACATGGTGTCTAGAAACGGGTTATGACTGGTGACAGGATTTGGACTAAGAAAGACTTTTGTCGAAATTAGTCCTGCCTCTCGCGTTATCTCTATCCCTAACTGGCCATGTTTTTCGATTTAACCAAGGCTGATTAATTGAAAATTTACACTTTATCGCGCGGGTCGCACGTCCATTGAACGACCGAAAATGCCAAGCTAGTGTACTCTATTTAAATCTTAAACGTACTTAATTAATTAGCGTAAATTTTTAAGTTGTAATTATTATGGTAAGTAGGTACGCGTATTTTAACACCGTACTCTTAGGTTTAAATGGCTCCGCCAAAGACCACATCCGGCAAGAAGAAAGCCCAACAGGAGTCAGAAGATGAGATGCTCCAAATGTTGGCGGCCCAAGTCGGTTGGGTTCAACCGCAGGACGACGCCCTCAATCCGGGGCCTTCTGGGGAAATTCCCTCTGCCCCATTTCTCTCAAGCGGTGATGACGTCGACCCCTTTTCAACTCCGACGCCCGGTACCGCTTCAACGGGAAGTACTCAGGCGTCTTCGATGGCCGATTCTATCATGTACAGCGCCCGCCGTAAGCAAAGGAGGGCCCCCACTGACCCCCAACCGAAAAAGACTCGGGGTCTCGTTAAAGGTGGAAAGGCGGAGAAAATTTGCAAGGCGACCGGGAGCAAGATCGCCTTGCCCTACGACGAATTCACCGGTGGCCCTCCCACACCTCAGCTAGCAAGTCTCTCGGCTCATAGCATTGGGTCGATTGTTCGTAACCGGGTTCGTATCACTGCCCCTACTTGGAGGGAGGTGCCGGATTCGGAGAAGGCGAAAGTCTTTAAGGATCTTTCGGTACGTAATACGTACAATTTTAGTTATTATATACTATTTTTAATATTAGTTATATATAATTTTATAATATATACGATTATAATTTCCAATTTATTTCTGATAGGAACAATTTGCGGTGGATCCGGATCCGGCGATGTTGAGGCATATCAACCAAACCGCCAACAACATCTTCAAAGATTGGAAGTACAGGCTCCATCAGTACTTCCGAACTAACGGTCCCGTGCCTCCCCCCGAAGAGCTGCGTGGGGATAGAGAAGATGAGTGGGAGTGGTTGTGTAACCACTTTGCCGATGAGCAATTTCAGGTGTTAATTTACTTTTTTTATTTCAATTAAGATAATTGAATACTCTAAATTTTAGTTACTTATAAATTTTTAATGATTTCATTATGTTGTCTAACAGAAATTCTCCGGTGTCAACAAAGCCAACCGGGGGAAGAAGGACAAGCACCATACTTCCGGCGCCAAGCAACTCATTCAAATTGCCAAGGAGCACAGGGATAAGGGCTCCAAACACCCTTATCTCGATGCAAGCGTAAGCGCGTACGTGACGCCTGGGCTCGATAATGAAGCGAGTCAACGCGGCGTAAGTCATATATATATATATATGTGTGTGCGCTAATAATTATATATAGTAATTATTATTTAAATATTATTTCATTATAATAAATTTATTATTCTTTTGTAGGCAAGAGTGATAGAGCGTGCGCAGGAAGAATTGGCTAACACTCAGCTTGCGTTCCCAGATGTGCCGCTAGAAGACCTGCCTCCTCTATCTGTGGAGAGCCAAATAGCAATTGCGGATGAGGTCTACGGTCGTAGAGCTGGCAAGGAGGTTAGGCACTTCGGGCCTAAGGTGGTTCGAGATTTGTCGACCTCTGAGTCATCATCTACGGGAGGTTCGGGGCGGCGGAGAAGTTCTCAAGCTGCGGCAGCCTATGAAGAGGCTCGAATCGCACGGGAGGAGAATATTGCCATGCGCCAAAGAATGGACCAGCAAGACGAGCGAATAGCCCAACTCATCGCCCTTATGCAACAAGCTCAAAGACAATGTCAACCTCCTCCGAACCCATTCCCCGACGACGACGACCCGGCTGGAGGCGGAGGACGAGGCGGCGCATCTGCTCCTCCAGTGTTTTAGCTAGCTAGTAGTTTATTATTTCGTTTCTTAATTTCCGCATTACGAACAATATTTTCATTTTTAATTATGGGTTTTTTCGATTATGTATGTACAAATTAATTTTAATTATTTTATTAATTTAGTGTATTTAATTAATTTAATTAATTTTTTTTCAATTAATATTAATAATATTTTTGAATTTAATTTTTTTTTAAAAATTAATTTTTCACTTAGGCGACGGAGACATTAATCTCCGTCGTCTAAGTCCCCACATGGGCCACGGACGTTGTTAGCTTGTCCGTGGCCCAGGTGGTGACCTAGACGACGGAGACATTAATCTCCGTCGTCTAAGTCACCACCTGGGCCACGGAGATTGTTAGCTTCTCCGTGGCCCAGGTAGGAACTTAGACGACGGAGATTAATGTCTCCGTCATCTAGGTCACCACCTGGGCCACGGACGTTCTCCGTGGTCCAAGTGAACTTGGACGACGGAGATGAAATTCTCCGTCGTCTAAGTACTTAGACGACAGCACTTGGAGCACGTACCTTGGACGACGGATTTTCCGTCGTCCAAGTACTTAGACGACGGAGACTGTCACTTAGACGACGGAAATGCTCCGTCGTCTAAGTCACTTTTTCTTGTAGTGACTCCTTCGCCGGATATGAACTCCATGTCGTTGGGTACAGCGAAGACTTGAACACTTATCGGTGGGTTCAACCGAGCCCTTGCATGTGAAAGCTAGATCTCGGACGAATCCCACCGATTCCCCTATTCTTCCAGGGATTCGACGTCCCCATGGACGTCATCTCCTTCCTCTTCGGCAACCTCCTCGTCACTAAGATTGCGGTCCTTGGTGGTCGGTTTATTGTTTGTGTCGGTGACGGCCTTAGATTAGACTTGGGATGTGTAGTGGTCATGGTTGCGGCAGAAGAAAGAGAAGATCGGGTTTGGTTTCTAGGTTGAAGAGAGAGTGAGTTCTAGGTTGCTTTTAGTATAGGAAGAGGTTGAGATAAGATGGAGTGAAGGAAGGGAGTGGAGATGAAAATATATATAGTGCGTGAGAATCGAGGGGGAATGAACAATGGTTATTGAATTTTAAAAGATGAGGGAAAGGAAGTTGAGTTATGGCAGCGATGAGTACGCTGGACGTGGGAAATGCGGACGAAACACATGGGCAAGTGAAAGGTTTTTGGTTTCTCGACGAGAAAATTCCTTTTGGGTTTTTCGGTGAAAGCCCAAAAGAAATTTTAGGGGCATTTTTGGGGGAAAAATATTTCTCCACATCGATGAGCCAGGAGGGATTCTTGTGGAGTGGAAAGGCCTCGGATCGATTGGATAAAAGGGGGACGAGAAGATATGAAAATAGGAAAAACTCGGCAAGGGAGAAAATTGTGCGCTTAAAAGGTCGACTAGAAAAGACCGTGCACCAAAAGGCACACGACGAAGTCAAGGATTATTGAGATATTCACGGCCCAAGAATAGGTCTCGCTGAGAATATATTGAGGACGTTTTGGTCTCGCCAGGAATACCATGAGGTCGTTAAGCTTGACGAGCTATATAATGTGGGCCTTCAGGTAAGGAGTTGGTTTCAGATTATAGGTCCAAACCTTGAGGCCCATGCGGTTGTTACCGATTTGAAGGGAAGGTTTGCACTATAAATACTGCCATTCCCGACAGATTTCATATACACGCATTTTTTGCAAACTTACTTGCATTTACACTCTCAACTAAAGCACTTTGAGTGACATGAACGTCAGAGTGTCTTTGCAGGTAACCCCCCTCCTTTTCCGATGCAAAGGAGTCAAACTCAGACTTGTCAAAGATGTGGAATCGTTCGGTGTTCGTTGAGATGTTCTTGTTGAGGTAATTAGTCCTCGACATACTTTTTACCCTCCAATAGACCCCGTGGCCAAGTCCATATGGAAAGAGTCTCAATTTATTTTTTTTTGTCAAAATCCCCACCAATTTTGCTGCTCTTTTCAGCCTAACAGCCTCGAGGATTCAAATATGGTTGAGGAATTCAAAACCCCAAACCCAGAACAACAAATATCACATACTTGAGAAACTCAGATATTTTACTCCTTCTTGAAGAGACTTCACACAAATTGAAACCAAACCTATAAGTGTTAGATAGTAGCCAACGCAAAGAACCTAGTTGAAATTGGAGGATAAATCAGAGTCTAAACTGTGTTCAGACTTCGGAGGGCCGAAAAACTTATGAAATTACATTACTTGTGAGACTTGCTTTTCTTCTTAATTGCAACAATAGGCCCAACAATTCAGTTTGGTATTGTCAGAAGATCGCTTTCCAAGACTTGAGCTCCATCAAAAAGAGGAGAAGCATTAATCACCAGGCGGCGCATTTACTGGTAGGTAATTTCCAGATCACATCTCATTTTATATCGTTGTGTTCGTAATGAGGTTGCAAGTGTACTTGTGAGGTCAAATTAACGTATGTATAATGTCGTCAAATGTGTCGTGCTATGTTGACTAGCTTACCTAGTTGACAACTTGTGGATGACTAGTTCAAACTAACAGTGGTGTTAGAGTCAAAAGAGTTTAGAGTTTACAAGCTGTTTATTTAGGGAAGTTCTCAAGTGAACCTGGTTCACCATGAACCAAGACCAAATTTTCAAAAAAACACAATAATTATTTACTGTCAATGTGATTTGGATGGTGAGATTGAGGCATGTTCACCACGAAATTGGTTCACATAAGCTGCACCCATTCATTTGTGTATTATTGCTAATATCACCAAAATAAAAAAGTGAAAAAACAAAAAAGTGAATGTGGAAACTTTTACAAATACTGAAGTTTTAAGACATTAGTAAAAAAAGTATGTGTTTATTTACACTTTCACTTTTGTTATTTGCACCTCCCTAATTGTTTGAAACATCTAAGACCCAACTTTACCCCTCCTCCAAAAAAAAATAGCAAACTACATTAAATGAAAGGTGAGAGATGTCATATATAGTAAAGAGCAAAATAATTACTTTCATTTATTATCAGCTCATTCAAAGTTTAGTAGCATTTTCGATAAAAATTCAGTTGCAGTCCATACACACAGTAGCAGTTATGATAGAAATCCAGTAGCAACTTAAATAAAAGTTCAATATCGAATTTTCGATAAAAGTTCTGTAGCATTTCATTTTACATTGAATAATACATATTTTAATTAATAGTGTTAAAAAAAATTATGTATCACTTTTGATATAAATACAATAAAATTTTGAGAACGATACTATAGTAGTTCGGTGAACGATTTAGTAGTAGCTTGACGGATGATTTAGTAGCACTTCAACAAAAGATTCAGAAGCACTTCAAGAATTATTCAGTAGTAGTTGGACGAAACTTCAACAGCTGCTTGATGAACGATGCAATAGTAGCTCGAATAACAATTTATTAACAACTCGAAGAAGGATTTAGCAATTTAAAAAAAAAAGCAGTAGCATCAATTGGAGAAACGCAATAGCACAAATTTGAAAAATGCAGTAGAAATTTGCAACACGCAATACAAGTAGTTTAAAAAAAGCTGTAGCAATGAATTTCAAAGTTTGTATTTAAACCATGAAAATAACCTTAACAAAATTTACTTACTCGCATCGGTAAAAAACTAAAACTAGTGTTTAGTATCTCTAAAAGCTTTAGAAAAATGTACTTTTAAAGACGTACATAAATCAGATTTTGGTTAAGAAAAATCAAAACAAACAAAAGTCACTGATATTGTAACAAAAACAGATCTGCTATAATAAAAAAATAAAGCTCAAATTTTCTTCAACAAAAAAAAAAGACGTAGCTGTAAACTCGATTACTCTCTTTTTTAAGGCGATCAATTCATATTCATTCAGAAATTGTGATAGGAATACAGAACTTCACTAGATTTCTCGGTCCAACAAAGAGAAGTTCTAAAGTAAGCCTATACCAAAAGAACAAGATGACGCATAACTAGTCCTAGACTAACAAACTTGAGTAGCATGAGCAACTCTCAAACTAATTTCAAAGGTGCTCTTCCCTGAACGAACCTTCTGCCTCCAACTTGGCATACTGGATCAAACAGCCCCGTATGAGATCATCATAAGTGCCACACCACATACAGTAGCCTTCAAAGTCAAGAATTCTACCTGACACTCTAGCCATTCCCTATCACCTACCAGGACCCATATATGAGTGATCACATGCTTGCTCAGGTCAAATTCCACAGACAACAGGATCTCTACATCATCTTCTAAACGCACCAGGTCATAATCCACATATGTACCTAGGTGTTTTCCTAGGGTTTCAAGCCAATCAAAGGTTGGTTTCTCGCCACACAAGGTGCCATCTTTGAAATCATATTTGTCCCAGACCTTAGCTTTGTCGGCCATTATCGATTCCACAGGTGTAAAATTTTCAATTTCCTAATGAAAATTGTGGTATTGTAAAAAAACCAAGGACCACGGTTCACTGCCCTCTTGAGTGCTCCCGCATCCCTAAACATTGCGAGAAATCGATCCTCAGTTTTCCTCCGAATAGAGATGGCACTTGAGCCCTTAACTCCTCGTCATAGCCTAATCATCATGAACTTGATCAAGTTGGCCTTATCATATGAAATTGTAGTCGATGAGAACATTCGTACCATAAAAGAATGATAGTCGTTAGCTTCATTGTCTACCTCAATGGATAGATCGAAAGAAAATGGGGGAGAGTGCATGACATTGGGTGCCATGAAGATTAACACCCGAAAACTTGAAAGAGAAGAAAAAAAAAGGTAAGAAGAGGAAGCAACTGATCCAAAGTAGAACAGAAGCTTAGGGACGAAGGGGAAGACATTAGAAGAGGTGTTGACGTCGGGAAGAGGTGGCGATCGGCGATCGGCCTCGTCTCCTAGTTGAATGAGGCAACGGCTAGGGTTTACTCATTGGAAAAAAAAAGTCGTGGGAAAAGTTACTCTCGGTTACCACACTACACTCAATTAATGTTAGTAATGCCAAAACACATTTGTGATTGGTAAAGGTTCGTGCCTCTTTGGAAAACCGAAAACCCCACTATTAAAAATTCAAAGAGTTGGAACTCTATTGTTATTCAATAAAAAAAAAGTCAAATATAATCAACCAAAGGACATAGTAACATCTTTGATAAAAAATTTAGTAGCAGACAAAATTGTGCAACCAAAATTTGTGTTAGTTTTGTAAAATAAGAAAAATAAAAACACAACCAAATTCATATGGAGCAACTCATGCTAGAGCTACTGCTATCTTAGTTTTGATATCTACAACATCATCCGCAAAATTAAAAACACCAATCGGATTACTACTGAAGAGAATGGCGTACCGCTAGTTTCAAATCAATCACCAAATACTTCTTCTCTCGAATCTAAAAAATTCATGGAGCACAATCTTTGTATTATATCAAAAGAAAACAACAACAGAATAGAAAGAACTGAATTTGTACAATTATAGGAGCTAACTCACATTCTTGGAAGATTTTATGGGGTCGTAGGTAGAGCACGACGCTCATTTAGAACTCTTATCGATATGCAGATCTAGCGATACAAATCATGAATTTGTTGGAGGTGCGAGCAGATATGACTGCTACAAAGAGTGGAATTGATGGCTAAGCATAAGAGGAAATGCTCGTGAGCTGCTCAAAGTGTGGGAAAGGTGCGCGTAAGGGTGCATGATGCGAGGTTGAGCAACTAGAGGTGCGAGGAGCCACGACGATGGCAGATGCATTGTTGGCAGGTGACGATGAGGTAGGGATCCAACAACTACTACTGTGTGTTGTCTCTTACTAGTGGGGAGAGGGAGGGAGGGAGGGAGGGAGGGAGAGAGAGAGAGAGAGAGAGAGAGAGAGAGAGTTTAGTGTAGCTATGGTTCATACTATTGAAGAAGAATATATGTTAACTGAAAACTGTAACTCTTTCATTGATAAAATGCCTTATATATAGGCTGATACAATCTATTACAATAATTGTCCTAATCAAATAGGGATTCTCTGTATCTCTATCTAGACTAAATCGTATATAACTAGGGCAAGACAAACATCAGAAGTTACAGAGAATAATTCTCCTTAAACACTCCCCCTTGTGTCGATGGCCTAATGAATAATGCATGGCTTATTGCCTCACTAAAAATTTTGCCAAGCAAACAAAAACCTCATGGGTAAAACAAAAGCTTGGTCTAAGGGAAAAAAAGTACAACGCATCAACTACAAAAGCTAATACATGTGGTGTAGACTCATCCTGATGTCTACTGAAATGTAACTCCCCCTGATTGTAAACTCAGTAACCAACGCATACTAATGCGCCTTACATGTTTAAGAAATGTAGATTTAGGTAATAACTTGGTAAAAAAGTCAGCAACATTATCCGCTGAACCAACCTGGTTCACATGGATATTCAACAGCTGCTGTTGTTGCTGATTGAAGAAGAATTTCAGCGTTATATTCTTTATATTGTCACCCTTAATATAACTCAACTTCATATGTTCATTGCATGCCGCATTATCTTCAAAGATGCAAGTGGGAGCCATCATAGTAGATGGTATCCACTAGACCTTCAAAAATGATGAATGACTGACCTAAGCCAGACATATTCTATAACTGCTACATGCAAAGAAATCATTTCTGAATGATTCGAGGAAGTAGCAACAAGGGTTTGCTTAGTTGATCTCTAAGAAATCATTATGTTTCCTATGGTGAAAACATAACCAGTCTGTGAACAACCTTTGTGTAGGTCAGATAGGTATCCAACATCAGCAAATTTGACCAACACATTAACCAGTGTTTCAGAATAGGGGATTGTAGTACAACTGCTAGCAGCAGGGGAGGAATTCGATGGGTCGAAGTCCTCTCTTAACGAGTCGAACAAATGCTTCTGTTCGATCTAGGGTGTAGACTTCGCAAGTCAAAGCCATTACTCGATGGGTTAAAAGCTATAGACCCTGCGTGTTGTGATTTAACCATCCCTTTTTCGAGAATTTCAAGCTTATCTATGTATTCTTTGTAAGGAAAGAATAAACCCAAGTCAATGGAACTCTTCAAGTACTTGAAGATTTGCTTTACTCCATTCAAATGATATTGTATAGGCGCAGAGCTAAATCTAGCCAACAAGTTCACTGAGAAGGCAATATCTGAACGCGTGCACTGAGCTAGATATAACAAAGCTCTAATAGCACTAAAATATGAAATTTCAGTTCTCAAGACTTCTTCATGGGCTCGGACTGCGAACAACCATTAACATGCTAACAGAGTTTGCTTTGTCTATATTAAATCGCTTCAGCATATTTTAGATATAAGCAGAAAGGTGAATAAGGATTCCACCAACTCAATGGTCAAGCTCTAATACGAGATAAAATCGAGTCCTACCAAGGTCATTTCATATAAAATTGAGATTTCAAGTAGCTAACCGTCTTATTGATCTCATCAAGAGTCCCAATAATGTTCATATCATCTACATAGACTAGTACTATAGCAAATTATGAACTTGTTCTTTTAATGAATACACAATGGCATAAGTCATCATTCCCATATCCCTTCCCAATCAAATAGTCACGAAGACGTGTATACCACATCCTACCAGATTGTTTCAATCCATATAGTGAACGTCTCAATCTAATTACATGAGCACTCAGTGGTTTAGAGTTACTTGATTTGGGTATAACAATGTCTTCCGGCACTTTCATGTATATCTCTGAATCAAAATCCACATAGAGATATGTAGTAACCACATCCATATGCTGCACGTTTAGTTTCTCAGACACTATCAGACTTATCAAGTAGCGGAAGGTGATGACGTCTACGACCGGAGAATACGTCTCCTCATAATCAATTCTAGGCAATTGAGAGAAATACTACACCACGAGTCTAGCTTTATAACTCATGACTTCATTCTTCTCACTACGCTTCTGAACAAAGACACATTTATGTCCAACTGGCTTAACATTCGGTGGCATAGCACTACCGGACCAAAAATCTGTCTTTTATTCGGGGAGTCTAGTTCATCCTATATTGTTACCTTCCAATTTTTCCAATCTGCTCTTCGTTGACAATCCACACTAGAGCGAGGTTCCACTTCATCATCATCTATGATCTCCTGAGCGACAGAATAAGAAAATGCATAATCAACTAACATGGAAGATCTATCCATAAGAATATGCGCATAATTTGATCCAAGAGAGATTTCTTTATTCCCTGACATCACAAAAGGTTCTGAGGCTGCCCCCAGACATGCCAATTGTGATTCAAGGACATAGTTCTTGACAAAACCCACCCTAGATTACTGTAATAATCTAGGATAAGTCTTGCGAGACACATATTATCTAGCTGTGATATCCCCTTCCGAGCATTCTTTATTTACGATTGATTTAATGGTAGTTATCGATGGTAATTAATTTTTACCGTTGATAATTATCGATGGTATTTATAAAAATTTTATTGAGTACATTTTTCGAGGAAGTTCTTTGTGAAATATCATAGAGTTTATCGAGACGAGTTCGTGGCCATGTCAAGATTTTAAATCGAAGTTACGAGTAAGCAATTATAGTCGATGAAACTTTTGTATGAGGTTACGATACATTTAGTCGCAAATTTCGACTATAAATAGAAGTTTCTGTAAATGGAAAATCAACTTTTTCCCTTTTTTGGTAATTTCCTTTTTCTTCTTTTCTCTGTCCTTTCTCTCTCTTCCCTCCTATTCTCTCTCTCCCTCCCTCCGTTGGCCTTACTGCCAGTGAACGACGAAACGACCATCAAAACCAGTGGGGCTGGTGTCAAAAGCTGCACCTCAACCTCCTCTACTTGTTGGTGGTGATTTTGCGACAATTGGTGACAGAAGAAGGAGGAATGACACCTTGAAGGTCACGATTTCATGGGTTAATCAGTGTCAGCTCTGGCGAGGTTTCTAGCCACTTTTCAGGTATAATTGGATTGGATTTTGATCCTCAATTGTATTGGTATATTTGTTTTGATGCGAGGTGGTGTAAATCAATTGAAATTACAGGAATATAATCAGCGTATTGGTATTGGTATGTTTATTTTGATCCTCAATTGTATTGGTATGTTTGTTTTGATCCTCAATAATCGGTGTCGACCTGAACCTGATTATTAAATTGATTTGTACGTACCGACTCTAATGATGAGATTATTAAATTGATTTGTACGTAATTGGTTAAGACATATGGTTAATTGGATAATAATTAAACGTTTTTACGTTATTGATAAACGGTTGCATTGATTATCGATTCGACTTCGAGTTTCTTAACATTTAAGGTTTATGCTGTGATTTTTAAAAAAGATTCAAGAATTCAAAATTAGAATTTGGAATTAGATTAGAGCTCGAAATTATTTTGGGAAGCGCAATTTGTGAGAAGGCGATATTCTCGATGGTATTGTTCGTTGGTAACGAGCTTGGTTATTCGATATGAGTTTTGACGATTAGTTTTCACATATTAATCGTTATTTCAGGACGATGTATTAGCAGCGAGTGGCAGATATATAGAGACGCCGACAAATATGCTTGGGTGTTTAGAGATCACGACACTGTACTGTGAGTGGACCATTTTATTTTCACAGTCATAGTGAGTTCAATAATCAGTAATTCAATATTTCAATTTAATTTACAGTATATTTTTAGAACAGTTTAAATTTGGAGATTTTTCTTATGATGGCATTAGTTAGTTGCATCGATGCACTGACTATTCGGCTGATCACCGGATACTCTAGTCAGGGGAGGTCAGGTTGCCTCGTCTAGCCCATCACCTACAGTTTCTTTTTACAAATTGTCGACTCAAGTTAGGAAAAAACTCCTGAGCGACCACCTCCATCTGTAGTTCAGTTTATGATACTTAAACTTGCATTATTTCACTGAAATCTACGAAAAGGGATCAGATTCAGTTTTACTTCAGTTTTCACGATTATCGTACGATATTGATTTTTGTCGACTCACTCTAACGTTTTATGTTTTTTGCCTTTCCATGGGCCCTTTGTTTTCAATTGCCCAATTTGCAGGATAGTATGTTGAATTCGTGACCGTCTAGAGTTCGAGGCATGACAGTTCATAAGTTCTGCTTTCTCGGTGCTAGAGACCTTAACACGTCCTGCAAGACTTATCTCTGGATTATTTGGGTAATCTAGGTTGGGTCTTGTCAATTGGTATCAGAGCATTAAGTTTCATGATATCTTGTATCTTTAGTGATTTTAGAGTGCGATGGTTCGACTGCAGAGGCTCCCATCGTATGCCTTTGGGCATATCGATCACTAATAGTATAAGGTAATCTTCTAGGTGAGTATCTTTAGTTTCTTGTGTCATGCCTCATGGACATGATCGACGACTTCAACAATAGTTTTCGTAAAGAATATGTACTATTTTCATTACATTTTATTCCTGAGTTTTCTGTGAATTGGTAGGTCGCAAGGTTCATCTGAGCAGTGTATATTCGGGGCTTCCAATAGAGTAGATGATGCCAGCTAATGAGATTAGATGATCTCGATTCTCGGCTGAGGAGTTGTTATATACATTATGATATGTCGGCATCCTCACATCCTTGGTACTTGATAATTATCTTTCCATGCTTTGGAGGCAAGAAGAGGTAGCTGCCCTTATACGTATCACTGGGAGCAGTAGTTGACGAGCATAGTTATGTACTTCACTATGATTTGGCGGTAGGGGGCACTATAAGTTTCTAGTGTTGGTGGGTTGTCAGTTATCAATCTAGATGCTTACTCGAGTGTTGTCGAGTATATGATGATACATCTAGGAATGACTGTCAATGTTATTATCGTTGATTGAGTCAGGAAGGTCTAAACCATTGATGTGACGACCCAGAACAGAATCAGCAGTGGAATCAGCTTGATCTACAAGCTTGCGCGTAGTCGCAGAGTTACAACAGTTGTTTGAATCGCTGGATTTGTTAACGATTAAATTATTGGCCGAGAATTGGAGCTAGGTCTCTTCTCGAGAGTCGTTGTACGTGTGATTTTGAGTTCGTGGGCGATTTCGGATTGTTATTTGGACGACCGAGGACTAAGTTATGAATATTTGAAATTTCAACGTAATCAGATTTAAATGGTGGATTTCTTAGCGACTAAATTACCGGTCGAGAATTTGGTTTCGGCTTCTTCACAGAAGTTGTTGAGAATTTAATTTCGAGTTTGTGGGAACTTCCGGAGCATTATTCCGAGTTACGAAGATTAAGTTGTGAATATTTCCGATTGTTGATTATTTAGTCGGTTTAAATATGTGTTGGTTTGAATAGTTGACTTTTTATCCGATTGGTCGATGTGTTTGACTTTGGGTGATAATTGAAGAACATGTTGAGTCGAGTTTGTTGCCGCGAGAATTATCGGAATCGGAATTACGACGAAGAAGTTACGGGTATTTGAAGTTTGCCAAAAAGTGTGTTTGTTGATTTCCATTTTGGGTAAGTCCATAAATAAAAGTTACCTGTTTGGGCAAGTCAAACATTACCATAATGGGAGTTGACTTGGTCAACTCGGCAAGGGAGAGGAGTTCGACGGTGACCGACGGCGCGACTATTCCGGCCACCCCCGAGGTCGGCGAAGGGTCCATTCTGCTCGGCTCAACCTCCTGGTCTCATTTCCAGCCATCCTCCACGGCAAAGGACGCCGGAGGAGGAGTATTTTCCGGCCAAGTTTGTGAAAATTTGGGGTTAATGGTGGAATTCATTTCCGGCCGATTCGAGCTAAACCAAGGACTGGGTTTTGAAGCCCTCATCTCCATGATTCTAACCATATAGGTATGGTGTTCCAATTTGATTTGTGGATAGAGAATTTTGGATTTGAAATTTGTGCATCAAATCGGTTTTGCTTGAAATTGGACTAGTTAGAGCGTGAATTGGCCTTCGATGCAGTTGACAAAGTTGCTCAGTTGGTGATTTTGAGTGGAATAAGGGTTGCTCCGCCGAGGAATGTTCAAGTTGGTGGTGGCGCCACCGCCGGCGGTGGTCAACGGCGGCGGTCAACGGTCAACTTTGACTTTTTGGGGTTTTCGACAAGTTGCATGTCATTTCACTCGAAATCGCGCCCCGATCGCAGTGGGGAGGTTCGTTTTTCGAATTGAGCATCCGAACTTACAGTGAGGTATTGAGGTGTAAATATCGAATTTTTGACGATTCGTCGACATTGAATTACGTGTTTCCGAGAACGGTGGTTTCTCGTGATTTGATTTGAATTGTCGAGTTATGGTTTTGAGTAATGGATTTTGTGATTATTCAGGGGTTCGTGATCGTTCGTTTGGCGAGGGACTTTCCGCCGGATCACGGGTTAACACGAACTGCGTTACGCTAGTCAGTGAGTGGACATTTCTTTTCACGGATTGTTTGCGAGTCTTTATACACGTTTTACGAACTTGGGCATGTGTATGAGATTTTGGATTACATGAACATGTGTTTTATGATTATACATATACGAATATACGTATACGAATATACATACACTTATATGCTGTTTCATGCATTTGCATCGAACTGTTTATGATTTGATTTACACAGAGTACAGTCTCAGTTACGTTGTTGTATCGATACACTTGCCTCTCGGCTGATACCCGATGGTAGGCCTACCAGGAGGGGCGTTACCCCGACCAGACTGGCGATGGGCGTTTCCCCAGAACTGAGGCCTTTCTGGCTTAGAATCACGTGTGGGTCTGGGATCCCGTGATTCGGACTGTACTAGCATGGATGTGTCCATGAGTGACCCCGTGGGATTTTTACTTGCATGCTCAGTACGCTGGAGGAGTATGATTTTACCTCGTGTACTTTGTTATTTTTATTTACCTGGACTCGCATATGTTATTTTAAACATATATATTAACTGGTGAAAGACATTTATTTTCGTCCACTCACTCTAACAGTTTTCATGTCTTTCCCCTGGGCTTTTCGGTTTTCGTGCCCAGTTTGCAGTTCGGACTCTGGTGTCGCACGTCGTGGTCGGAGGCATAGTGCTCCAGCTACCTTGTTTTCTTTCAGTAGGTTTATTGTTCTACCTACTGTGGTATACTTATATGATTATACATTAGAGGTCGCTCTGAGTATTCTGTTGTTTATACTATATGATTTTACACCGGATTTCAGTAAAGTACAGATATATTTATTGTCTTACTTTACTATTGTTATATTGAGAAATCCGGATGGGATTGGTGCCCACGGTTTGATTTTTGTGGCATAGGATGAAGTGTATTTTCCGTGTGCAGGTAATGGTAATTCCACGTTAGTAGTGAAACTCTGCCGAAATTTCTATGGTTTTTGTTGGTTCGTGTTTTCGAAAGGGTTTGATTCCGGTTTAGGGAGCTAAATCGGGGTTGGTTCCTTTCAATTGATTCAATTTCGGAGGAACTTCTAGCCTGTTCCGTAATATTTCGCAAGTATACAAGAGTACTCAACTTCTATTCAGTGCAATTCAACGATTCCTCCTTGTTTTCGATAATTCCTCGTTGCTTAAGCTATATTCGAGCTATTATCGTTTCACTACATGTAACGAGAAGTGGAAGATTCTTGTTATTGTTTGTCTCCAAGGGGCATCGCGTCAGGGTTAGTCGTGTTATGTAGTTGCTTCCTAAGGAGATTTATGATTTGTTGTGCAGATGTGTGGGTCAAGAAAATTGTTTACGTTAAACTTTAGTGTTTCACACGATGTTTCACGATTATTTCTTAAACATCTTTATTGCGTGCTATCTGAAGTCTTGGTTTTCCTTCTAGTGAGGTAGTAAGATTTTCTTTGGGAGTTGGCGCAATGTTCTGGTTATCCACGATGGATATACTATTTAGTCATTGACCCTCGAGTAGGTGATTCCAGCAGTTTTAGTGGCTCCGACATGTAGTGCAATTTTTGTATGTATTTCCTTTTCTGTCCAAAGAGTTGCGGTTCCATAGTTGTGGACGAGGTGAATAGTATATACGAAATGTGGCTATTATGACGACTTCTTAACATTGAAAATTCGTTCTTTCTTGCAGTATGTGTCAATAGTTCAGAACCTCTTATGTCATAGTGTTTCACGATGTTTTCAGCCAAACGTTCTACCACTCTGGATGCGCACCATTTACTTGATTGCAGGAGTTTGATATTTTTGTCTGATGTTTCATGTTGAACGAGAAAGTAGTGTGTGATATGTATTATACCTCCTCTACTCATGTCACAGAACATGATAAGATCAATATTGTAGCCACCTTGTCTTTTGGCGTGTTTCATTCTTAGTTGGTGATTGAAATTCATCCATCCACGTGTGAGATAACTATTCAAAATTGTTTTATTCAATGAGTTATTTTTGTCACATGTGTTGGATACTACTTTTGGTATATCAAACAATATAGAGGGAAATGAAAACCAAATACTTCACCACTGGGTTTGGTGTATGGTGGGTGGTTAAGTTAGATAGTTTTTCTCGGGTTACACCATGAAATTTCAATAAACAACCACCATGGGAACCTCGACACGCAACAGATTTCAATATCGAGGTTTGAAGAGGATACTCATTCTCGATTTTTGGTGATCTTAATGACTCGGTTATTTTTTGTATCGAATCTTGGTCATGTTTATTCTTTGTCATGACCATGAATTTTCCTATAAAGGTGTTTCTTTGAGATGTGTGGTCAGCTCCAGTATACAATTCTCCCGGTTATAAAGCACGAGGGTGAGGATGTCAATATTACGATTCTGGTGCAACATCATGCGTTTTACATCTGTACAAGTACGATTAATGAACCACTCAGCTCGGTTAACAGTAAACATTTATATTTATCAATAGCACGTGCCCGCAGAGATCAGAGCAAGATATATGTGGCACAACTTTAGCATTTTATTAGCCTGGATGAAGGAGTATCTTGTAGGGGAATAACGATATGTACTTACGAGAGTATTTATGATAATAATGCACGAAAATACAACTTCCAACTAGTTTTGTGCTTGTGTAGCAAAGTGTTGTTTCTTCTTTGGAGATACAAACTCTTATCATCCATTTCTATGAGTAATTGCTCTGTTCCTTAGACTTCGCAAAAGTGTAGTTCTATGACAAGTTCTCACGAACATGCATCAGGTGTTCAGGGAGTCAGGAATGTCTGTGGTAGTACAGTGAGGAAGTTACAATAGTTTCATTATTCGATTTGAGTAAGGTGTGTGGCATGCAAGTGACGTCCTAGCATTTATCACCTTGTGTGGAGATATGTTTAGCTTATGCTCAGGTTGTTACAGCATGGGACAATTGTACTGATATGATTTGTGAGCTCTATAGGCGGGCTTGTGATGCCTATGCTTTTGGTGTGATATTTGTACATAGATTTAGTATTCAAGTCATGTGAGTGCTTTTGATGAGTTGCAAGACTCGAGTTTCACATCAGCATCGCATTTTCATCAATGTCAGTTATATAGTTATACGTGATTAATTAGTCGTTAGTTGTTGAAAAGTTTGGTTCTCTCCGTTATATAGTGCGTTTGGAGATGGCGGTATAACTCTTGGGAGTCTACCCATGTTATTAGGAGTTATACTGGTGAAGGTCAGGTGATCACATTAAGGTTTCAATACGTTGTAGTTATCGTTGGTTGAGTTATTTGATGTAGTAAATCTGGCGATACTATAAGTATGTTGAATGAGAATTATGAGATGTGGAGATATTTAGTATTGCAGTTATGATGATTTATTCTCGTAGTACTGTGTATTTGAATTATGAGAATCCGGATAAGATTTGGTATTTGGTTATTTGAAATATTCTCTAAATGCAGGTTTTTGGGTTTCGTAGTGTCAGGGGAATCTATGCCCGATTTTTCGTAGAATTTTCAGGCATACGATACTGTGCACGGTTGAATTTTTTTTGAATCGGTTGGATGCCCTACATATATTCCAGTTTTGGAATGGTCAGAATAAGTCTTCATCCGGTTATCTTTGTGACCTTGGGGGTCACGTTATGTGAGAGTGTCAGCGTATGGACACCTCAGGAAGAATTTCGGTGCTGAGCTCTAATGGTGATTTGGGAGCCACTTTAGGAGTTAGAGCTACATCGCCACTTTTACAGTAATTTGTATCAGGACCACAAGTAGAGAGGTTTATAGGTTGGATTGACCAAATAAGCCCAGTTATTATGAGTAGAACTTGCCACTAGAATTGACATGGACACCAGATGCGTTCAGGTAATTACATTACAGAAAAGCTAGACATAGTTGGGTTATGATGCTTTCTTGTATTCGGTTATAAGGAATATTTGATTTAGAAATGGGATCAGAAGATCAAGACTTGGTAGCAAGACGACACCATGCTAACGGTTTCATGGACATTCTCGTAGTTATGGTTAATGCTTGAGAGTCGAAAGAACTAATGCTGGAGTAGTACTCGTTGGTTCTTTACTTGTGTATGTGTAAATTTTGAGGATAAATTTTTTTTAAGGGGGGTAGATTGTGACATCCTGTTCCGAGTATTCTTTATTTATGATTTATTTAATGGTAATCGTCGATGGTAATTAATTTTTACCGTTAGTAATTATTGATGGTAATTACTAGAATTTTACCGATTACATTTTTTGAGAAAGTTCTTTGCTAAAAGTCATAGAGTTTATCGAGACGAGTTCGTGGCCACATCAAGTATTTAAATTGGAGTTACGAGTAAGAAGTTATAGTCAATGAAAGTTTTGTACGAGGTTACGATACATCTAGTCACAATTTCGACTAAATAGAAGTTTCTGTAAATTGAAAGTCAACTTCTTCCCTGTTTTCGTAATTTCCTTTTTCTTCTTCTTCTTCTCTCTCTCTCTCTCTCTCTCTCTCTCTCTCTCTCTCTCTCTCCCTCCGTCGGCCTCACAGCCGGCGAATGATCAGACGACCACCAAAATCGGCGGGGCCAGTGTCAAAAGGTGTGCCTCAACCTCCTCTACTTGTTGGTGGGTGATTTTACGGAAATTGGTGGCAGAGGAAGGATGAACGACACCGTGAAAGTCACAGTTTCATGGGTTAACCGGTGTCGGCTTCGGCGAGGTTTCTAGCCACTTTCAGGTATAATTGGATTAAGTTTTGATCCTAGATTGTATTGGTATGTTTGTTTTGATGCGAGTGGTATAAATTGATGGGAATTATAGGAATATAATCGGCTTCGGCGAGGGTAGTTCGAGTCGACACCGTGGATGGTGGTCGACAGTTAATTGGATGGTGGGTGATGGGGTTATTGCTCCCCTCATCACCCTGATTCGATTGGGGTATGCCTCGAGCCACGAGGTTGCTTGACGGTGGAGAACAGTCGCCAAAAAGAATTTTTCGGCCGGAGAGTTTCGGGGGCAATTCTGGTCAATTGGGATGGAATTGGAGGTTGGTCATTTGGTGAATATTTTTGTTGGGTTGATTTTGAGAAGGTTGTGCTTCGGTTCGCCGAGAAAATTCTTTGGCCCCGCCTCCGGCGATGGTTCATAGCAGAGCTCCTACGAGGACATTTTTTGGCAGAAATTTTATATCGTTTCGTTCGTAATTATGTACTGATTCTAATGATGATATTATTGAATTTATTTGTACGTAATTGGTTAAGACATAATTTATTAGTAATATATATCATAGGTGGGCTAGATGCCACTAAAGCCACATATATATGTAACAAATTATTTAAGGATGGGATTGAGAACTTTCCAAGGAAACCAAAGGCAGTATCTAGAGCTTACCAACTATTGAAATAGATCTTATTATATCCATGCATATATCAATACCCCCTGAGTTCTTCCATTTGGAAATAGATTTATCCCTTGTTGTCTGAAATTTGAAAATTTATATCTTTGCACTCATGGACTTATTTGTACAACTGTTCATTACTCTTTCTGTATATTTTGATATGTAATTATTGATGTCCTTGGATTTGTAGACAATAGTAGGACTTGAGAAATTCATGAAGACCCTAATCGTGAAGCCCATTCCATCAAATAGTGAATCTGGAGGTGGCAATGATGAAGATTTATCTGATTGGAAAAGAGTTGGGCTAAAGTTTGCTCCTGAGACTAGGAGGGTAACTTCTCCTGATCCTTAATGATTATGTCATTTCTGTTCACTTTATATAATGCTAATGCTCTATGAACATGTGACTCTTGGGCTGTAAGATTGTCAAAGTTCAAGTCTTTTAATCCAGAAAATCTCATTTTAGTTTTGTTTAGGAGATGTCTGTTTAGATTGAATTTGTAATGAATTTCAAAGATTAGGTAATGAGTTTTACTATACTCAAACCTCATGGATGGTCTTTAATTCGTAAGCTGTAGAGTTTTCAAAGTTCAAGTCTTTTTGCTTACTTATTACACGAGCTCATGCACTGTGAGTGTTTAACTCTTTCACTTCACGATCTTGTACTTCCTCTTAATAAAGAGGTAAGTAAATGCAACATAAAGATCTGTTTTACCCCTTATGTTAAATGTGCTGCAACTAAAACAACTTTTACAACGAAGGCACCAATCAAAAATGATGCTTTATTACTTGAAAATGTTGTTTGTGTAGTGTTGGCGAAGTTCTCGGCTTTGGATACATCTGCTTTAGACACAAATTTGTTCAAACATCCTACCTCTATGTTGTACAAGTGGCGGGAAGCCTTGGCAAATATTCATATGTGAATTTCGTTTTCGTAATAGAGTTTTGTTGTTAGGTACCATATGACCTTGAAAAAATCTGTCAAACTAATGACAGACTCATAATACTACTTGAATAAAATTTACGCAACTCTATTGTCGTGATGTACAAATATATAATATAGGCTTTTCAATACTATTCCATGAGTCTCAGATTCTCAATGTCTTCTCTTTCATAGTAGTAAATAGTAATTCAATTTGATTTGCTATCTGAGCTTCTGTTTCGATGTAGTTCTATTATTTTGGTACAATCACTGACCTTCATTTCTGATACAAACTAACTTCTTCTCTTTGTAGTTTGTTGTCTTCGATGCTGTTTTTGATGAACATGGTTGTATTGATGACATATCGTTCATAAAAAGGAGCCAGTTGTTATTTTAACCTTTAAGATGTCATTCTCAATGTCTCAATGCCCTCCTTTTTCTTATTCGATTTCACTTCGTCAAGATACCGCGCCAAGGCACGGGCAGCCAACTAGTGAGCATTATAGCATCTGGATTTAACTTCATAGTTTAAAATTTTAAGGGTTGTTTAAGATCTGAGAGATGAACCACTCACTAACTCTCTATCAATTCTCAAAAGATGGAGCGTCTCACCTATGCTCTCCCAAAAACTAGGGTTTAGGTGGTGGCAGTGAGTGCTTCGCTTTGGGCTCGAAGAACGGCGACACCCTCTTCGGGCAGCAACACTCAGACCCGGTCTCCTAACGGCGTAGCACCTTGGTACTCACTTCGATGGTCTTTAAGTCCCACTCTCGAACATGTTTACTTCTTTGTTCCCGCTTGTCGGGGTTAGGACTGGAGATCCAAGGGTTAGTCGAGATGGGAAGATCACATTCGGCAAGGCCTTCGTCCGGCGAGGGCTCGACTAAAGGAACAAGATGGTTCTCTCGGATCTGCGACGCTGCGGGCAACTGTGGTGGTGATACTTCATCAGGTTTTTCAGATTTGGCGGAGGGTCACGACGGTGGTGCATGGGAAGAGGAATTCTAGGCAGTGCCTAAGCTATGGTGGGCAGTGGGTGCAGTCGTCGGTCGTGACGAGCACCTAGAGGAGCAGAGGCGTTCTGAGTCATACGGTTGCCAACAACTGTTGGTCTAAGTTTGTTTGGGCTGTGAATCCTTATTGGGCTAGCCTTGTGGCCTAATTGTGTTTTGGAAGACCAATTTCGGTGCTTTGGCCAAAAGATATGGGATCCAGGAGAATCTTATTGTAAAGGCAAAGGGGGTTCCTGTCCCTTTGCTAAGCATAGTTACGCTTCTCATATATGTTCAGGTTCAAATCTTGGTTTATCTGTGCTTTGTTCTCGGTTAAGTGTTCTTGCATGTCAAGTTCTTTGTTTTTTGCGCTTCATTGCTACAAGATCGCGGTGTTAGGTAACTAGCACATCCGTAGTTAATTATTGTCAAATCCCTCAGGGATAGCTATGGTGTAATCTTGTAACCGTTTGTTGATTTATCAATGCAAGATCTTCGTTATTGATAATAATTATAAAAACTGAGATGAGTTTGTGAATATGCATATTTTATTTTCATAGCCAAACCAAATATAATTATGTAGGTCTTTAATTTAGTTTATGTATGAAAGGTCTAATATTTTCATGATTCGTTGAGAGCTTCATCAAAATATATTCAACACAACTAATTAACAAGGAGAATAAAAGTAGGCGGAAAAAGAGATTCTGGTGAGTGCTACTGAGATGAAAGAGGAAGTGTAAAATACAATAAGGGTAAGACTGAAAATTTAGAGAACAAAAGTTTAAAGGTGTAAATAACAAAAATGGGAGATGTGAATATGCGCCCCAAATAGGAAACGAGAACAAAACCAACAGCCACCGCCATCACCGGTTCATCGCCACCTCTTTACCAGCTCTAAAGCCCCTCCAAACCGTGGTGAAGCCAAAGGCCCTAATCACAAAGCTCGAGAGCAGACAGAGATAAGGATCATTGCCACAACATGTTATAGTTTTCCTCCAAGTTAAACGGCCAGTTTTCCTTTAGATAAGAGGAACATTATCAATTTACTTCTGACCGGCAAAATCGCTAGCCACAAAAAGCGTTGTATGAAAGATAATAACAATAGTCAGACTTGATCTCTATCAATGTATTTTTTTAGTGTAACAGTTAATTGGAAATGTCATTGTACTATAGTTATAAACAACTTTTACAGGGTATCATACGAGAAATTGCACCTTATTTATACATGGGGGAAGACAATCAATCTGCATTCGCTGCTGTACAGAATGGAATAAAATCCAATATTAGTTTGTAATGAGATCACGATGGATCACTCAGGTCTGCTGTATAAGGGATGTAGTTGCCTTCTCCATTTCCCTACTTGGTCCAGAAGGCGAAACTCCTGAAATTTGAAATGATGAAATTGAGGTTGAAGCTGGGGCTGCAGCCCTAGTACTGATTCCACTAACAGGCCCTTCAATTATAGGATTTATAGCCCTTGGTGATGGGGGTTTTCCAATCTCCGTAATACCTTCCAGCATCTGTACAACTTTTCCCATCATTGGCCTATGAGATGGCTGCTCTTGTATGCACCAGAACGTCACCTGAATTGCTCTCGTCACTTGATCCATTTCGATATCTTGGTCAGCTAGTCTTTTATCGATTATTGCCTTCATATTACCCTTTTCAAATTGCTCAAACGCCCATATCGAGAACTTTTTCCTATCGGTTTCTTCAGAGACTTCAAAGTTCCTTCTTCCACTAACTATCTCTAACAAAACCATACCATAACTATAGATATCAGATTTAGAAGTTATTGGCAGATTTGCTAGCCATTCTGGTGCCAAATATCCCCTAGTACCTCTAACACTGGTCAAGGTCCGGTACCTGTGGTCCTTTGGATTGACAAGCTTTGCAAGGCCAAAATCAGATACTTTGGAATTATAACTATCATCCAACAGAATGTTCTCTGGCTTTATATCACAATGTACAATGCAGTCCCGGCACTCCTCGTGAAGGTATGTGATCCCCCTTGCAGTGCCAAGGGCAATCTTAAATCGATTTTCCCAACTTAAGAATTTTCCAGACTGCCCTTCTGAAGCAAAAAGGAAATCATCAAGGGACCCATTTTTCATGAACTCATATACTAAAAGCCTATGACGTCCCTCAGAGCAGAAACCAATCAGCCTCACCAGATTCAAATGATGGGTGCTACTAATTGTTGCGACCTCCATTCTAAATTGCTTTTCTCCTTGCTCAATCCCCTCGAGTTGCTTCACTGCAACGACAGTTCTATTAGCAAGAATGCCTTTATAAACAGCTCCGAATCCTCCGGCTCCAAGCTTTTCCTTGAATCCCTTGGTAGAGCGCTGCAACTCTTTGTACGAAAACTGAACTGGTGCACCAGATGCATACTCAAGAAGAGCATATTGAGCGGACAATGCACCAAAGCTGGGACTGTTCCTGCAAAACCACCACCACAAGCAACCCTCCACTGCCATCAAACCCAAAAGGGAAGCAACAACAACAAGAACCACTATCCAAGCCCCCATCTTCAGACCCTTTTTCTTGCCATCACTACCGAACGAAGCAGGCGGATTTGGAATCACCGGTCCACAAACCTTGATAAAGGAACTACTAGTCAAAGCTGGACTGTGATACCCGCTAATATAAGCCGTTGTCTTGCGGTAGCACAACCCTGTGCCGTCGGACAAAGATGTTGAAGCATCACATGGATCATTTACAAGACAGTTTAACCTACAAGCTGATATACCCATAAAGAAAACCTGTGAATCCGTTTCCGGAGGGTAGGTCAAGAACCGAGTATGATCCAAATCCAACATAGTAACACTCTGAGGACAGTCGGCAATCTCCATCTTCCTCTTGCAGCCTTTCCGGGTATCTTTGGGATCGACTGGCTCAAAGTTCAGAGAAGGGCAGCCGCATATGGGATTGGAGTCATTATAACTGCAAATTCCCATGTTGCCACAGTAGCCGAAAACCTGACACTGGTCAGTAACAGCTGACCATTTATCAGATTTAGTCCCGCTACCTTTAGTAGAGCTATAAATCCTGACATTACCATCACCATCTAGCTTCAAGAACCTCAAAATATCACCACCCTCAGCATAGTCATTACTATAAGCAACAATAGCAGCAGTGTTCAACTTGGGGTCAGAAATTGTGAGAATACCAATAGGCTGCAACCCCAAAGTTGGTGAAGTCAAATTGGTATTGGCTGTAACAGAGGAGTTCAATCCCTGATTCCAATACACAACACTATTGTTCCACAAGAGAGACAGATTCCCATTCTTGATAAGCTTAAAAGAGTAGAGCCCAGATCGCAGGACCTTACCGACGGTGAAGTTCTGCGACGGGACGAGGGTGTCGGTGGGGTTGTCGAAGCTGGACCAGACTGGTTGGGCGGTGCGGTTGAGGAGTAGGAGGTTGCCTGAGTCGCCGAGCTGGGCTGAGGAGACGCCGCGGGAGGCGGTGTCGGAGTCCCAGAGGGTGGAGTTGGAGCCGTTGACGAGGCGGAGGGAGCCGGAGGAGAGGAAGTGGAGGGCGCCGCCGGAGTCGACGGGGGAGCCGGCGGACCAGACGGGGACGCCGCCGGAGTAGGTGATGGCGGCGATGAAGGAAGGCGGGGAGGTGGGTGGGTCGGAGGGAATGAATCCGAGGGAGAAGGTGGATTGTGGGGAGGACCAGGTTTGGGTTTGGTCGGAGGCGTAGAGAGAAGAGCCTGGTGAGATTGTGTCAGCGGCGGCGGAGTTGAAGAGAAGGAGATGACAGAAGAGAGAGAGAACCACGAGCTCCATTGAACTGGATGGGAATGGAGGCTATCGTTATAGTTTTTTTAGGACTTAAAAGGAGGAAAAGGAAGACTATTGAGTCAGTAGTCAGTAGTCAGTAGTCACGGCCTTGGACCATTTCCACGGAGAAAACTGGACTGCGATCATTGACCAGAAACAACTAAACAAATGTTACAAGATATTCAAAAAAATACACTGAAACAGTTGAAACGGTGGAGGTTTACATGCACAACTTCGTTTCACGTCTTAATCCTGGCTCTCTATTTCAATCAATTCTTTTTGCTTAACGAGAATGGTCAATATTTGATGAAAGTTCGATACTACCCTAGACGCTAACAGTGTTGTTGCGGACGAAGGGGTGGCGGTGTTCGAGATTGGCGAGAATCGAGGGGATCAAAGGCTCCATGATCTTGGACTCATTGGGGGTGCAGAGGAAGCGGAGCGTGACGACGCGGAGGTATTCGTTAGGGCTGATGAGCTTGTTGCGGAGGTTCTGGCAGATGAGGATCATCTCTGGGAAAACTTTGTTGGAGGAGGAGGAGTCGGTTTTGTCAATGAGCTCGAGGGAGAGGAGGATAAGCTTCTGGACGTAGCGGATCTTGGCAATGTTTGAGCCAAAGTTCTAAAAGGCGTTAGACGGAATTAGGCGGTGAACCTACTGTCTAGCGCTTAGGCGTTTAGGCGGAGTTTAATCAGTAATTAAGCGGTAATTAAACGGATCAGTTTTTATATATATATATTTAATTAATTATATATTTATATGGTATATTGTAATTTGAAACATAAAGTAAAAATTATAAAGAAATATCATAAAAATTCTAAACTAAGTTTATAAAGAAATCCAATTAACCATCCATCTCAATTTTTTGAAATAGATGTGCATAAACAAGAATCCCAAGAATATGAAATTATCTATTTCGAAGCTGATAATTCACAAATCACAGTACATTATGAGTTTATGACAATGAAGCTTACATTATAAACTTGCAACCATGGAAACCATTCAAACATAAAGCTTCACAGAATCAAGTTTTGTTTGTGTGATGGCCATAGACACTATGCTCCTGCCCACATTTAATTATATCAAATTATCAACATATAACAAACAAGGATGACGGTGGTGGACGGCAAGTGGCGGCGACGGCAGTGATCGGCGAGCGGCATCCAAGTCGCAGCGTTTGCAGAAGGAGAGAGACGGCGTTTCGCGAAAGAAATTGGATTTGATTTTCTATTTAGAATTCATTCCTTTGCATTGTACCTCTTAATTTAAAAAATAAAAAAAAACCCGCCTAGGCGGCGCTTTTCTGCCGATTAGTCGTTAGTCGCCTTCCTAATTGCCGATTAGTCGGTTCCCGCCTAACTACCCTGCCCAGGACCAAAATTAGGCCATAAGATGGTTTTTTCCGATTAGTCGGTGCCTAGGTGGCCGTTTTTTAGAACAGTGGTTTGAGCACGTGAGGCTTGCTTCTTGTTCAGCTTGATCTCTTTGGTGAGGGCATAAGGGTAATCTTGGTAGGTGAACATTTACGTGGAGAGAAGCCTCTCCGCTAAAACACTACGACATACAAATTCTTCCTATTACAAACCCCTTTACAATATACTAAAAAACTGGTTTATGTTTAAGAAAAAAATATTTTTGATATCCCTAGGTGTGTTTTGTCTTAATTAGAGTAGGAATATATATTTTCGTAATTCTTGATTTGTAGGGATATTGATTGTAACATATTGTAATGCTTATATTTAAGAACCAATGAATAAAGATATATGTTTCAGTCTATATTTATTCTATCTACATTTATCTTTTAATACGTTATCAACAGCTCTTGAGTTGATAGTCATCACCTCAAACCCTAACAAAAAAAAACCTAAAACCTTCATCACCATCACCACTGTCAGAATTCCTGACATCGATCACCACTATTGACACCGCCGTCACTAGCCTCATCTTCTCGACACTATTCCTCCTTGTTTTATAAGTTTTTCATACCGAGTATAACACCTAGAGATATCGAAAAGCGAGATTGAGTGTTTAGCAGATAGTGGTACTACTTATACTATACTGCGAAATATGCAATTGTTTATGGATCTTGTGCCATACAATAGTGACAACCATGATTGGTTCAGCGTCTGTTATACAAGGGCATGGTTCAACACAATTTTTGCTACCACATAGTAGAAGAATTTGTATAACTGATGTCTTATATGCGCCAAACTCCTATTAAACTTTGTTAAGTTTTCGAGACATTAAAGCCAATGGTTCACACTAGAAAATATAATATTCTTGCAAAGAATCCATGGTGATATTTATGGATCTATCAAACCGGAATGCGAACCATTTAATTAAATACTTTATGGTTTTGGTATATGTATCAACACGTTGGTCAAGAAATGCTGCATTTGCAAAACTCCTAACACAAATTGTAAGCTTTGGGCTCACCACCCGGACAATCCAAATAGGTCTATTAGATTAGATAATGTATGAGAGTTTACATAAAAAACTTTTGATGATTACTGCATGTCAGTTGGGATTAAAGTTGAACATCTCGTCCCTCATGTTCATTCACAGAACGGTTAAGCAGAGGCACAAATTAAGCGGTTACAGCTTGTGGCAAACGCAATGGTAATGCATACTAATTTTTTGGTATTCGCTTCGGGATATGTTGTATTACATACAACTATGCTTATTCGTTTGAGACCTATAAAACGTCAACCATTCAATGCGTACCAGTTGGTAACTAATTATGAGCATGACATTTCACATCCACGCATCTTTGGTTGTGTTGTATATGTACTTATTACGCCTCCACAACGTTCTAAAATTGGTCATCAATGACATTTAGGCATTTATGTTGGTTATGAATATCCAACGATTGTCCGTTATTTAGAACCTTTAATAGGAGATCTCTTTAATTACTACAAGATTTACAGATTTTCACATCGATGAAACACACTTCCCGACGTTAGGGGGAGATATGAATGGTTTCATTCCGATTGGCTGTCAGGAATTGACGTGCCACTATGTTTCAAGATTATCCAAGCACAACTCAAAGTGAGATTGAAGTGCAATGTATTCTCGATCTTCATAAAGTAGAAGATTCGATGCCCGATTTCTTTACAAATATCGCAAAAGTGATGAGATCAGATATACTTGCTGCAAATGTTCCTGCAAGGTTGGAAGTCCCCAGGAATGGATGAGTTAACACCACTCCCGGGTAGGGTAACGTCCCTCAAGCCCATGTGGAGGGAGTAGTGTCGGCCTAGGCTCCTACTAAGGAAAAGGGGAGACCAAAAAAATTCACAGATGAGCTGCCGGTTGGCAGGCCATCTAGGCATAGAATGATCATTTCATCATTAACATTGTGAATCTTTCACATGAGATTATTCTTTACTATGATTATGTTCTAGAATAACAAATGGCATCTCTGGAGGATGCTTCAGACCCATACATGATGTCAGAGAACAGTGAAATCTCATTAACTAATAATTATACACACATTATTATAGATAGATCTTCCTGAGTATTTGATGATGCATTTACTTATTCCATCGCTTAGGAGATTATTTACGATGATGAAGTGGAACATCGCTCAGTCACGGAGTGTCGATGTAGAGCAGATTGGCCGAAATGGAAAGATGCAATATAGGCTGAACTAGACTCTTTGAAGAAAAGGCAAGTTTTCGGTCCAATAGTGTTATGCCCACCAATGTTAAGTCGGTAGAACATAAATGGGTCTTTGTTTGGAAGCTCAATGAGAAAAATGAAATCATTCGGTAAAAAGCTAGACTTACGGTGCAAAGATTTTCTCAATGCCTCTGACATTGATTATGAGGAGACATCTTCTCCGGTCATGTACATCATTACTTTCGCTACCTTGTTAGTTTGGTAGTGTTCGAAAAATTGAGTATGCAGCTGATAGATGTGGTTACAACATATCTCTATGGAAACCTTTCTCACAAATATATATGAGAGTATCGGTTGGCATTGTTGTACCCAATTCAAGTAATAATAGACAGAAACCCACCTATCAAATATATATCTCTTTGTATAAATAGTCCCTACAATGATTCCTAAAGATGTCAATGTCGTATACTGGAAAAACTAAGGTTTTAAACAGTAATTATACGCAAAAGTTAGAAATCTGGCAGACTCGACCACAGAATAAAGATGCAATTACGAACTTAACCTAGACTACTATAAATGTCACGAATTTGTACACAATAAACTAGACTCAGCGGCAGACTTCCATGTTAAATTTCATAGGGTTTTGAGTTGATTTGATTATGGAAATAAATCGAGAAAGCCACAGCTAATGCAAAAAAATAAATCCTAAAAAGTAATGATGTGAACTAAATATGGAGAACAAATTAAGGGGGAGTGATATCCACCTCTGCCATTGCTACATGAAACACATTTAACCTAATATGAAATCTAATGAATGAAAGTACCCACAATTGAGTCAGTTAAGCTGGACATACCAATCATTTCCACACATCTCTTACTGGGCATACTAAGTAGAATTGTCATATGCCTTGGTGTGATTTCTAGTTAGTAAACTTGATACTATGGTACCTCCTCATCTTTTCAACCAAAGTCATTATGTTCTAAGAGTGTTTAGGAATCTAGAAAGATTCACAAGCTAGCCATAGGCATAACTTGCTAGACCTAAGATTTCTTACATCCAACGGTTTCTCACCTCCATAGAGAGATCAAGGAAGGTATGATGTGCACTATCTCAACTCTCTTAGATTAAACTCCTAAACATGCATACTAAGATTGTTCACTTGTTAGAAACATGTAAAGAAATCATCAATGATAAAGCAATATAAGAAAACCTCATTCAATCAATATGCAATATTAGATTAATTAACAAGAATGTATCATTTAAACTTCATGTACGGGGCTTCAAAACAACTCCTTAACCAAGTATTTAGCTACTCATAGACAAGTAAGATACACTACAACAATCAATAGAAACAAAGATAAAAGATAAGAGAAGAAGAAGAATATGGTCTGCAACTCATTTGTCGTATCTTGAGTTGTGTTCTCTCCCCCAAAGTTTTATTCCCCTCACAAAACCCAAAAAAATAGAGTAGTTATAAGGTACTGAATGAGTTTTTTGTTTTTCTCTTTGGATTTGGGCATCTAGGTGAGGGTTTGGGCCTGCAAACACAACTGTTTCGTTAAAGATAGATTTTCTAGCAGCCTGACCTTTATGTACTAAAATGGCCTTAACTTCCTCTTGAAATGTGATATTCACGATCCGGAATAAGTTCTGGAAACTAGACATCCATGACTTTCCAGCACATAAAGATCATCATCTGGAACATTCTGAGCTAATCTCAATGCTCTATCGTAGTTGACGAATCTACACAGAAATTTTCTGGTTTTAGCTTTTAATCCTTCTTTCTTTAGGTTTTGGGCTCTCCTCTTTGACAAGTGAAGCCTCTTAACTTCATATTGCACTAGGACTCTTTTATTTCTCTTCTTTTCTTCAATTATCTCCATTTAGCTACAAAATAATAAAACATAAATATATTTGCTGAATAACTAATAAAATAATAAATATATAGGAATCATTAAATAACATAAAGGTGAATATTTATGCACCAATCAAGAACCCCATACTTATCTTTTGCTTGTCGAGCAAAACACTAAACTAAGACTCTGAAAGATAAAACAAAAATAACTACGACTCTCTAATGCCCATAATGCAATCTCCTCCTGCATAGTATCAAGAAAAGCAAATAATCAAGAATCAAAGCCACACAAGTTTCAAAGAGTAATATCAACAATGCACATATAAAACATGTAAGACACATACATAATTAATCATGGTTAAAAGTGGAGCTCAATATTTCAATAAACAAATCAAGACTTAACCTCACAATGGATAATGCTCTCATAAGTGTTTCACTCAAATATATTTAAAGTTAAACACTCAATTTAATTACTTGCCAAATGGACCGAACCATATGCTCAACTTATGCACTAATCTTCACAAATCAAAGACTACACAATCTCAAGAATCAAAAGGACTCATAAAGGTTACAATGTGGCTATGTATAAGGTATTGAAAATATTTAGGATAAGTGGTGAAAATACAGTTCCAAGACTTGAGCTCTCCAAAAGGACAAAGGCCATTTTTTTCCTCTGTTGGGCCTTCAATTCAAATGAATCTCCAAATTTACAAATACAGAGGACATTAATCTAGACATTTATCAGATACAAACTTGTTGCCATTAAGAGTATACAAGTTTTTTTCTTTCCATCTCTCGAATTTCACTTTTTTTCCGTCAATTACAACATGCTTGCATTCTGGATAAGTTTATCCATCTATAAATACATCAAGCAAACCATCTTTCAACTTTTCAAAACAAAGAAACACATCACCTCTTGTCAACATTACTTCACACTAAGTCTCGATCAGCCAAAAACATAGGGTAAAGAAGTCATACGCTAGGCTAAGTGTTTAGATATTTTTTTTAGATAACGTTAAATTTGATTTAAGGATAACAGCAATACAGAGCTTCACCAGATTACCCAGTCTGATAAAAGGAAACCCTATAACATCACTATTGTGAAACATAATTTGGTCTACCTAGACAAACAAAGTAGAGTAGCACTAGATTAAACAAAATTGGGTGCACTACCCTTTATATGTGTAGGCACCATCTCTAGGTAGCCAGAAACATCAGTTGCTTATCTATATTCTATGGGAACGACCCCCTCCTGACTATTTGGCGGGTAGGCCCCACTCTCCAGTGCTTCAGTTTCACAATATGAGGGTTGAGCTTCACATATGCAATCTGACATTGATCATGTTCCCTTTGGGTTTTATTTGCATGGGAAACCCCAAAGGCAGGCTTATTGAGCAAATCAACCTTACTAGCATTGTGTGTCATAAGATATTGCAATTTCCTTCTAGCTGACTTTGAGAATCGCCTTTTCTTGCGTGGCCTGGAAGGGGAAGAAAAGAACTCAGACATTGACAGTCTCAATTCCTGTGGTGGCGTAACCGGCTCAGCAGTTGGATCCCCACTGTTCCCCACCCTTTCCCTAGAACCCTCAGCCGGATCCCCGTTGTTCACCACCCTTTCCTTTGAACCACAAGCACCATTCTTGATACCAGTCACAATAATTGCCTTTCATCACCCGACCTCTGATTCACCTCTAACTTCTTTTTTAGTTCAGATGGCTTCCTTCCTTTGAGCTTCCTCAAGATCTTCTTTCTTAGCACAATGCACCAGGCAACGTTCTAATGCATGACTAAATCTCCCACATTTCATGCAGTAGCCTCTAACAGTAATATATTCAATACAAAAAGCAACCCAAGCTTGACTACCAAGGCTTAGACATACTTTGGTTTACAGAGAATCACGAAGATCCACTTCCATAAGTAGACAAATCTCTCCCTCAGAATCCCAACAATCCCAATCATAGTCAACAAAGTGACGCAAGCAGAACCCAAGATGCTCCCCTCAACGTTGCACCTCGATCTCGCCTGAGAGAACGCCTCCAACCACCTCAACTCGTGCTCAAACACGTGTCGTAGCGGCAGGTATCAGATGACATGGAGTGAAGCCACTAGTTTATTCCACAACTATAGTAAAATTCTAGAAGAACCAAGGCCCATTGTCAACACCACGACGAAGAGCTCCAAGGTCCTTAAAGCGTCCAAAAAACCTATCATGCGAACAACGCCAAATTTGGATTGCACTAGATCCCATGAGTCCTTGCCGTAAGTGGATCATCCATAGCCTAATAGATTTGGCCATAGCATGAGTTAGATTTTTAGATGAAAACACCCGGACTATGGCGAAGCCATAATCTGGGGCTTCCTCCACAGCCCCAACTGAGAGATCAACCTCCTCACAAGGGCGCCGGTGTGGAGATCCGGCCATGAAACAAAGCTAAAGGAAAGAGCCCCGACCCTGACCCCGAACGTACATACCACACTACCAGAGAAGAAAGATGGAAAAGGAGAAACAACAATTTGGGAATAGATGAGTTTTGAAAGTGAAAGGATAGATAGGGTAAATCAGAATGAGAGAGATGAGATGAATGGGATTTATCGGCGATGACAAAGAGGAAAAGAAGAAGATGTTGACGATGTTAGGTTTGAGGTAAAACCTCGCTCTCAATAACCACACTTGAACAGTTACATAACAAAACTCGGCTAAGTGTTTAGATATTCATTAGTGATGAAATAAAAGCTTAACGTATGCTCAAAGTGAATATCTAAGGGGTTGCAACTCATGCGTACAAATAGGGACGCATGGTAATATGGCTCTGGTGATAATCCTAGATTCCTTTATCTTATTCTCAATCATAAGCATATATTGATTAAAAATTTCGATTAGTACATGAGCAAGTTCTAATAATCTCTATAGTCCATTAACTTAATTTGTGGTGAGCAACTGACACTCAATCAAAGAAAGCATATGTATGTATATAGGCTCAATCACTCATTGGTTAAAAATGTGTCTCAATAAGTTCAAAGCATGCTCAATATATATACCATGTATAATTTGTTTCTACATCTACTACACATTCGCATAGCACAATTAAATATTAATCAAAGAAATGAGTAGTCACATCATCACAGTTAATTAATCATCTTGTTGCTACGAATTCGAAGATACAAAGACTCATTAAGGCCAACCTATGACTCAAAACAAAAGAAAAACAAAGAAAAAATCAAAAATACCAAAAACTAACGCAGATACCCTTCCACCATAGACTAAAATTTCGACTGGTTGAAAATAATTTCGACAGGTCAAATAAGAAACCTAAAAAAACTACATTTTATGATAAAACTTTTGATATGTCAAAAATTTCTTCGACTCGTCGAACTGGGTCTCCTGCACACCCAAAAAAAGACTCAAAAACTCAACATTTATAGAAATCGGAGAAACTGAGCCTATCCACTTTCATAATTTATAAAGAATTAACCACTCTTCTTAAGTAGCTAAAATTTTATGAGCATAAACAAGACATATATATAAACACTCCCTCAAAGTTTCAGAATTTTCTGAGACCTGTAACCATCTCAAATAAATCACACAAAACAGCATATTGCACAGTTCCGATTTAACACTAACTCCAACAAACAAAAAATCTATATCTAGATGCTAAGTATATGATATAGCCCCACCCCACACTTGAAATTTGTATTGTCTTCAATGTAAAATCTTCAATTAAACCATACAATACATCAAAGTATGATAAAGAACATATATCAAACAAAAAATTCACTAATCTGGCGAAAAATAAAGTAAAGAAAAGGGATAAGAGAGTAAATCTGGTAGTCATGCTTCTCCATCAATATGAGTTGCCTCCCATACAATGCTAAGTTTAAAGTTTTCAGCCAGATGTTGCGAACATCATTTAATACACGTCGAAGTTGTGTCTGTTCGCTAGACCATAAAAGTATTTCTTCTTGACATATTTTCTCCCTAGAATGGAACCTAGAGGATGTGGAGTGGAATCATCCAAATGTGCTAGTTTAGTTGCAAAAGCATTGAAGTTCCTGAATGGTTTCCTTGGTGGACGACTCTCATCACAAAACCTTGAGTCTTCTTGTTCAAACCTATTTTCAATACTAGCACTCTTCCACTACCACATTTTTAACCATTGCCGGCGATTTTTAAATTGCCGGCAATGTTCCGCTGGTAATTAAAAAAAAAAACAAAATACATTGCCGGCGACTTACATTTAAGTCGCCGGCAATGTCTTCTTTTTTTTTTAACATTACCGGCGACTTAAATGTAAGTCGCCGACAATGTATTTTTTTTTTTAATTACCGGCGGAACATTGCCGGCGACTTAAATGTAAGTCGCCGGTAATGTTAAAAAAAAAAAGACATTGCCGGCGATTTTTGGGGGAAAAATCGCCGGTAATGATAAAAAATATTGCCGGCGATTTAAAAATCGCCGGCAATGGTTAAAAATGTGGTAGTGTTCTCATTATAAATAATCAAAAAATCACAAGAAGAAGAGTACTTACCTTTCGACTCAAGGGTGGCCACAGCAACCAAGATTTCTACTTTCTTCTTAGGCTCAGGATGACATTTATATTGGTGATACCCAAGTCTTGAGAAATTTGACTTTCTCCATCAAGTGCACATTCTCTTTCTCAAAGTATTGTCTTACCTTTCCTGGCTCTTTAAGTGGGTGAAAGATGTAAAACTCCACAGTCTCACCAAATACCGTCATGCTCAATCTTCCATTGTATACATCGATCTTTGTGTGAGCTGTAGCCATAAAAGGACGACCCAAAATGAAGGGTAATGTATCAGTAGAGGTTTCCTCACTCATGTCAAGCACAAAGAAATCCGCTGGGAGAATGAGTCATTCAACACACACAAGCCCATCCTCAAACACCCCTCAAGGATAGACATAAGATCGATCCGCAAGCTCAATCCTCATTGAGATTCTCATTAATGAACCCAGACCAAGAATCTTATAACCAAAATATGACATTAGATTAATAGAAGCTCCTAATTCTAATAAAGCACGTTTAAACATGGTTTCACCAATTTAACATGGACCATTGAAGCTCTCTGGATCTTTGCACTTAACCAGTAATCTTCTTTAAAGCACTGCCGAAATCTCCTCACTCATGGCCACAGTCTCATATTCCTTGAACTTGCCTTGTTGGGACAAATTTCCTTTAAGAACTTCGCATATTTTGTCACTTGTAATAGTATCAATGAGTGGAATATGCACTTGAATTTGGCGAAAAAAGTCCAATATCTCCTGCTTTTGATGGCCCATTTTCTATTTATGAAGTCTACGAGGAAAAGGCACACGTGAAGTAAGTAAGGGAAAGGGATTAGATAACACCTGGGTTGCATTTGGACCTGATGGAGCTCTGTTAGACTGCTTGCTCTTCCCGATCGATCTTCTGAAGTATTGGCTCCTCTAACTCCTTAGACATGGTTTATGGCCTCAGAACATCTCCCCCATGTTTTGCACTCCTCAATGAGATTGCACGTACCTCATGATTTGGTATGTTATCGCGTTGAGAGAGTTGGTGCTACAGTTTACTCATTTGTTGCATAATTCCTCAATGGACTTGTTGGTGCGCTGAGAGTAATCATTAAATTATTGCACCAATGTAGACAAGACATTCACGATGGTTGGATTCGTTAGCAATGCTTGGGTTTGTACTGGTGGTGTTAGAGTAGAGTGTGGCTCGTACCTTTGTATTTGTTGCAATAAACTGACCTACTCTTCCTCTGCAATATGATATATAAGACAATTTTCAGTAGCATGGTCAGTATAAGAGCATAAAACACATACACGAGCCTTTGCTAATGAGGATAGAGATTTCCCTTTCCTAGGATTTTCTATAGTGAGAGCTAAATTCTTCTCAGTGGCACTTATCCTTCTCTCCAACATTGGATCTATAAATGCCTCTAAGACTTCTGGCCTCCGGGTTCCCATTGTCCGATCATGGGAGAAGAATTACTCAGAGTTCTCAGCTATGTTCTCTACCATGGCCCTGACCTCTACACCTGTCTTTACCCATCATGTGAATTCACGTGCTGAATTCAGTTGTGCTCGGTTGGCTTCATCTAAACCCTTCTAAAAAAAAGGTCATCTGGTCAGCGAGATCATATCCATGACGAGGACATTTTCTCAATCTTAAACTATGATCAAGATTCATGGATCACATCTCCATCTCTTTGCACAAAACTATTGATTTTCTTCCTTAGTTGCTTTGTTTGTTGTGCAGAGTAAAACTACATGAAAATTGTGCCCATCCTTGTCTATATGTTGATCGATTGAGAAGGCAATGTGTTAAACTACGCCTTTGCTCTATCCTTGAGAGAAAAGGAAAAAAGAATAAGCTTAAGTACATCAGCTTCCACATTCTCCAAATTCTGAGTCTTGCATAACTCCATAAAATCATTCAAGTGTTATTGTGGATCTTCGTTAGACCCTCCTTGAAAGTGAGGTAGACTCGTGATGAGAGCTAAATGTATGGAATACGTGTGAAGAGCAGGGAGCACTATGGGCGATGAAGTACCAGTTGCGCCTGGTAAGAATGCATCCCTGAGCTTTCTTTCTTTCTTCCATTAGTGTGGTGCAAGTGTGTGTACACTATATACCTACGCACAATAGAAACTATAAGACACAACATACAAAACTAAATACAAAACAAACAAAAATAATAGACTCAATTAAGACTTAGAATTAAATAGCTCATGACAACACGGTTGTTACGACCCGAACTAAAATTACGCGTTTTTAGTCGCATAAGTGAGTTTGTTAACGACTTTTTCATTAGGAGAGAATTTTATGTGACTTTCTTTGTGAAAGTTGTAGAGTATTTAATTTCGTGTTCGTGAAAATTTTCGGGAAATTTTTCGGATTAACGAGCTAATATTTATGTTTATCGGAAGTCGGTGTGAGAAATTATTAAAAATGAATTTATTTTTGGTCAGTTAAATCTGGATCGTCCAATCTTGATCAGATCAAATGTGAACTGTTGATCCGATCAGATCAAATGTGAACTGTTGATCTGATCAGATTGTAGGGGTATAAAGAGCAATTTTCGAAAAATTGAAAAATCTCAAAATCATTTGGGTTTGACCCGTTTGGCCCGAGATGACCCGTGCCGCCTCCGTGTTGACCCATTCGGTTCGCCATTTTTTGACCACCTCCAACGACGTTTAAGGTAGGGAATTAAAGCCCTGTGCTTCCTTTATTGATTGTTGCGAATATTTTTGGGAATTATGCAGGTATTGTGGCCACCAGAATCGGGTTTTGTCTGTGGAGTCGCCGTTGTCGGTGGCAGTGCTCCGGTGTATTTTCAGGGTCGTGAGTTGAGGAGAAATGATCCTCTCCTCCCCATGAGTCATTTGTGTTAGGCAATGTGGTCCATCGAAGCTCCATGGCAGAGCTTCGACGATGGAGAGTTTTCCGGCCGAATTGGGTCGATTTGTTTCGATGGGTTTTCCAGCGAGTTATTAGAGAGTTGAGATGCGTGAGGTTGAGGGTTTTGTTGGAATTTGCGATAGGAGTGTTTTGAGGGCCAGATTGCCACCGTTGGTGGCAGTTGCCAGAGTTAGGTTTCTAGCTTGTTTTAGTTAATTCCAGCTAATTGCCTGTGAGTTGGACTTCGGTCCAGTTACAAAAAGTGGTAGGTCTTGTTACCAGCTTTCTAATGAGGTGTCAAACTCCGGCATCATAGAGCTTTGACTGGAGGTGAGTGTGTCTCACGTGGTGCCGCTTGTGGTGGCACATGACGACCACGCGCCGCCGTCCGTAGCAGAGCTCCACTGAGGAAAGTTGAGGGATTATTCGTCAGAACTTTCAAGGTTATTTTTAGAGTCAATTTTCATGATATTTACGTATTTTGATATCGAGATCGTGCCCTAGCAGCAAAGGAAATTCCGCTGGACACCAGCCGTAGTCGTTGACTTATGAGTGGACATCTTTATTTTCACAATTGTTAGCAAGTTCATGGTTTTATGCATTACGATTTACGGTATGTTTTTATGAGCATTTAGTTGCATCGATGGTTTATTAGTGATGGTTTATTTAGTTGCATCGATGCTCTAGCTATTCGGCTGATAGCTGAATAGTCGGTAGGACTGGGTCAGGATCCCTGCCCGACCTTATTCATTTCGGATCAGACAACACCCTAGACGCTCTCATCACCTATATTTTCTATTTATAGTCGTATCAGATCAAGAGCTTTGAACGACCACCTCCATTGCATTTCAGTTTATTTATTTTGAACTTGCATTATTTCATAGAAATTAGCGGAAAGGTTGGTTAAATCAGTTTTGTATAGATTATGTTATTTTGTCCACTCACGCTAACTTTTTATATTTTAATGTCTATCCTTGGGCTTTTCAGTTTGCATTGCCCAAGCTGCAGTTTATTTCCCGAGAGTGTGCTTGGTGTCTACAAGTCTTTTGTCAGCAGTATGTTTTAGCTCACCGTCAATTTGTATATAGGGGTCGCTCTGAATATCAGATTACTATGTTATTTTAGTAGTACTCTTGTTAATAGAGTACTACTCTGGCAAGTTGTAGGCCTTGTTACCAGCTTTCTAGCAAGGTGTCAAACTCTGCCATAGGAGAAATTTGGCCGGAGGCTCGTGTGGCTCACGCGCTGCCCCCTGTGGTGGTGCGTGACGGGCATGCGCCGACGTTCACAATGGTGCTCCGGCGAGAAAAGTTGAGGGATTATTCCTCGAGACTTTCTGGGTTATTTTTAGGGTCGATTTTCATGATATTTACATGTTTTGATATTGTATAATCCATATTTCAGGACATTGAGATCGTGACCCTCACAATGAAGGAAATTCTGTTGGACCCCAGCAGTAGTCGTTGACTTATGAGTGGACACCTTTATTTTCATAGTTGTTAGCGAGTTCAAGGTTTTTATACATTACGCTTTACGATATATTTTTTTGAGCGTTTATTTAGAGGTTTGTTTGTGATGATTTATTTAGTTGCATCGGTGCTCTAGCTATTCAGTTGATCATTGGATAGCCGGTCAAAGTGGGTCAGGATCCCTGTCCGACCTTGATTCATCTTGGGTCAGACAACACCCTAGACGCTCCAATCACCTCTATTTTCTGTTTATAGTCGTACCGGGCCAGGAGCTCTGAACAACCACTTCCATTTAATTTCAGTTTATTTATTTTGAACTCGCATTATTTCACAGAAATTAGCGGAAATACATGTTAAATCGGTTTTATACAGATTATGTTATTTTGTCCACTTACGCTAACGTTTTATATTTTAATACATTTCCTTGGAGTTTTGCGTTTCTGTTGCCCAGGCTGCAAATTATTTCCCGAGAGTGTGCTTGGTGTCGTAGCAGGCTTCGAGTCCACCCGTCTTCTGTCTGCAGTATGTTTCAACTCACTGTCAATTTGTATATAGAGGTCGCTCTGGATATCATATTACTATGTTATTTTAGTAGTACTCTTGTTAATAGAGTGTTTCTGTAAACAACTGAGTCATCTACTTTTATAGTCATAGTGCTACTTCCTTTGTATGCCGAACCAACAAGTTGTCAATATGTTTTCAAATATTTCTAAGTTTAGTTGCTGGTTTTCGTTTATGCCATTTATTGAGAAATCCGGATGGACGTTGGTGGTCCACGGTGTGTCTGTGGAATTATGTGTGGAGTGTTATGTTTCTGCAGGTTTTTGGGTTGTCCAGTTTTCAAAGGGATTTATGTCAAAATTTTCACAAAATTTCTTGTAATTTAGTTAGACGTTAGAATTTAATTCTAGATTACTATCTAAACTATCTAGTTTACTAGTAAACTAGGGTTGGGTCCTTTTAGTTGGTATCAGAGCATTAGGTCACAAATTCTGTACTCTTTTGGTCATGTCAATACAGAAATTTGAGAATGTACGACACTTCTGTGAGGATGGCTCGACCGGCAGACGGATTCCCATTACTCCAAGTGTTGTGCATTGTCTGATGTCTAGAGTCCCACAGTCGAGTCAGCTGTGACTTCTTCTAGTGAGCTAATCTATTTTTAGACTCGTAGGTCACTATGCGTTGACAACCCGCCCAACGGGATGATACACAGTCTTTGGCTCAGCAAATAATGAGTTAATTTCATGCATGATGCCAGTACCACGAGAAGATCATGAGGATCTAATCACCAGGGCAAAAAAAAGCAAGAGCTATTCCTTTTTCTGGCTCTCATAACCCTGAGATAAGCAAGAATTGGCTTGTGGAGATTGGACGAGTTTGTGATCGTCTACATCCCCAGTTGAGAACTAAGGTAGCTACTGGTCTGCTGCAGGACCATACTTACCATTGGTGGGAAAGTCTTGAGAGGAATGAAGCCATCTCTCCGTGGACAGAATTCATGGAATTGTTCATGAGTCGCTACTTTAGTGAAGCATCTGAGCAGCGGAAATATGAGAAATTTATGAATCTTCGGCAGGGAGATTTTTCTGTGATGGAGTATCGGGAACAGTTAACTCGTTTGGCCCAATTTGCACCTAACTATGTCAAGCTAGTGAAGGGGAAGTGTTGGAGATTTGAGTAGGCTTTGCGGTCTGACATTGCTTCATACTTATTTGGTATGCCCCGTACCAATTTTGATTTGTTTGTTAGTGCCGCAATCCGGTGCGAGGACAGGCTTCGATCTGAGCGGGGCCAGATATGACGATTTGAGGAAGGTGGGCCTAGCACTTCCACTTCATCTTTTAGGGAGGGATCTTCCACCCCTGCTTCTAGTGCACAATGTCCGGGTCATTTTCAGAGATGGTTGAGGAGAAATCTACCACAGAGGCAAGGGTATGGAGCTAATTCCAAGGATTTGGTGGGCCTCAATTTACTCCATCTGCACCCAGAGATTTCCCTTTATGTGACTGATGTCACAAGCATTATGTCAGGCAGTGCCAGTTTGGGACTTTAGCTTGTTTTCGTTGTGGCCAGATGGGTCATTATGCGAGAGAATATCCGCAGAGGGACCCCTCAGGTGGAATTTCGATGCAGAGTTCTGGTGGTGATAAGGGAGCCACTTCAGGGGTTAGAGCCGCACCGCCACCTGAACAACCAACTTATCAATATCGAAGCTAGAGAGTACGACCGACTGGACAGACTAGACAGGCCCGACTCCACCACATGACTTTACAGGAGGGAGAAGTTCCAGATGTGATTATCGGTATGTTATATGTTTTTGGTTATGATGTTTATACTTTAAATTATCCGGGGGTGACACACTCTTTTTTTCTCCGTGAGAATAGCATCCATAATTAACATACCTGCCACTCTCTTATCGGCGAGTGACATATCCCTCCGGTGAGAAGGGTTTTGTTGGGATTGCCTATAGAGGTTGTAGTGTTTTAGTTGAAGGTTTTGGGTTGTCTGCCGACCTGATACCTCTTGATTTTGCAGACTTTGATTTGATTTTGGGAATGGACTTTTTCAGCACTCACCAAGCTTTGGTTGATTGCCATCGGAAGGAAGTAGTGTTTAGAAATCCATGGTTACCTGAGATTTTATTCTGCTGGGAAAGAAATGTGCCTTCTTCGTGCATTATCTCAGCTATGAAGGCCAAGAAAATGTTGCATAAAGGTTTTATTGCGTATTCGGCGCATGTCATTAACACTTGTGTATCCATTCCTAATCTGAAGGAGATTGCTATGGTCAGGGAATACCCTGATGTCTTTCCTGAAGCATTGATAAATCTTCCTCTAGAAAGGGGAATTGATTTCACAATTGACACTACAAGAAAACTCCACTTAGACCACAGAAACTTTAATGTTCCGTGGTCTAAGTGGAACTTAGACGACGGAGATTGTGTTTCCGTCGTCTAAGTGATGACTTGGACAACAGAGATATTCTCCGTTGTCTAAGTTTTCACTTAGACGACGGAGACAATCTTCCCCGTCGTCTAAGTGATGACTTAGACAACGAAAATCTTCTTCGTTGTCCAAGTCATCACTTAGACGACGGAGACAATCTTCTCCATCGTCCAGGTGGACACCCTAAAACCCCAAACCCTAAACCCTAAGCCTCAAAACCCTAAATTACGAAACTTGCACTTGGACGACGGAGAGGTGCATCTCCATCGTCCAAGTGCAAGTTTCGTAATTTAGGGCCACCCGAATTTTTGTGAATTTTTTTGGGAATTATGTAGGTATTATGGCCACCCGAATCGATTTTTGTCCGTAGAGTCGCCGTCGTCAGTGGCAGTACTTCGGTGTTTCTGGGGTCGTGAGTTGAGGGGAAATAACCCTCTCCTCCCCCCGAGTCCTTTATGTTAAGTAGTGTAGTCCGTCAAAGCTCCAAGGCAGAGCTTCGACGACGGAGAGTTTTCCGACTGAATTTGGTTGATTTGTTTCGATGGGTTTTCCGGGCAAGTTAGTAGCGAGTTGAGGTGCGTGAGGTTGGAGGTTTGGTTGGGCTTTGTGAGAGGAGTGTTTTGGGGGCTGGATCGTCGTCATTGGTGGCGGTTGCTGAAGTTAGGTTTCTGGTATGTTTTGGTTAATTCTGGCTAATTGCCGGCGAGTTGGACTTCGGTCCAGTTACATAAGTTGTAGGCCTTGTTACCAGCTTTCTAACGAGGTGTCAAACTCTTGCATCTGAGAAATTTGGCCAGAGGCTCGTGTGGCTCATGTGCGTCCCCCTTTGGTGGTGCGTGACGGGCATGCGTCGTCGTCCACAGTGGAGCTCTGGTGAGGAAAGTTGAGGGATTATTCGTCGGGACTTTCGGGGTTATTTTTAGGGTCGATTTTCATGATATTTACGTATTTTGATATCGTATAATCCGTATTTCAAGACATCGAGATCGTGACCCTAACAATGAAGGAAATTCAGTTGGACCCCAACAGTAGTTATTGACTTGTGAGTGGACACCTTTATTTTCACAATTGTTAGCGAGTTCAAGGTTTTTATGCATTACGCTTTACGATATGTTTTTTCGACACTACCACATATACACTCATTACCGGCGACTTTTGGAAAAACAAGGCCGGCGACCGGGAAAGTCGCTGGTAATGATCATCATTGCTGGCGACTTACTCCGTCGCCGGTAATGTTAACTAAAAGTCGCCGGTAATGTCCTAAAACATTACCGCCGGCAATGGTTGGCTTGACATTGCCGGCAACGGAGTAGGTCGCCGGTAATGTTTTGAAACATTACCGGCGACTTTTCGCCAGAATTTCGCCGGCAATGTCTCCATTTTCGGCGATTTAATGAATCGCCGGCAATGCCTCTTATATTAGATGCAGATCGCAGCAGCTCATTCATTTGGATCGAAAAAAATCCGGTGAAATCGAAAGAAGGAAAATGCTCTGAAATCGATCCTTCGGTACGTATTGTCAAAATTAAGGCGCGCGTCGAAAACTCGATCACTCGGGAAGCTATATATATATAGGTACGTATATATATACGTATATGTGTATGTATATATATGTGTGTGTGTTGATCGATCTAATTAGATCGATATATATATATATATGCATGCATGCATGTGTTGATTTAATTAGAGTTGAATTGAGATATCGCGTCGATTATTAGTAGTGAATGTGTATATATATAGTACGTAATATTGTTAGAATTTTCAGGATGAACAAGAGTTGGATGAGCCTCGAAAGATGGGATGTGAGATATCACCAGGGAATTAGGAATTTTGTGAATTTTGTGAAGGCTAATTGTGGAGACACTACACTTCATTATTGCCCGTGTAAAGAATGTAAGTGTCGCAGTGATCGATTTCGTTTTCCCATTGATAAAGTCCAGAAGCACCTGAGTAAATACGGGTTTTGGGATAAGTACACTTGTTGGATTTATCACGGTGAAACATCGTTAGCGGGTCCGCATGATCATGAACAATTTGGTGAGAGGGCCAGTCCACGCTATGATCATGGAGATTTTGCTGAGAGGGGCAGTCCATCCTATGATCCAACATCGATGTTAATCAATGATATGTTTCCTCATGAGAGCGGTGTATTTGCTGATGAAGCACCAAATGTCCCTCCCGTCGTTGAGGGTTTCCCCTATATTGAGCCAGTCGAGCCATTACCTGGAGCTCATGTCAACACAAGCGGTATGGACAAGTAGAACAACCTGATTGCATCTCGGTCTCTCCTCCATCTCGGTCTCTGCCTCGGTACACCAACTGGTGGACGATAAGATCCACCGCCTAAGGATGAAGCTGAACCGGAAGTATCAGAACTCAGCCTCTTTGAAGGCCCCTAACTCGGTCCACCTTCCTCAAATCGTCTCGGCTGGTACCTCTACTGTCTCTCCTGCTCAATATCCTCGCCTCGGAGTGCCGCACTGACAAACTCATCAAAGTTGTTCCGAGGCATCGTAGTCAAAGTCGCCTTGATATTCAGATTCAATCCCAGCTCAAACCTGCGACACTTGGCTTCCTCAGTAGCCACCATATCCCGCGCAAAACGAGACAAACGGGTAAACCGATCCCGGTACTCAAGTACAGACAAACTGCCCAGCCTCAAGTTTGTAAACTCCTCATACTTGCGCTGCTGGGTAGCCTGATTAAAGTACCTCCGCATAAACAGATCACAGAACAATGTCCATGGAGTATCATCTGGAACTCTGTCGGTGCTAACCCACCAAAAGTATGCATCACCCTCAAGTAAACCAACTACTGCCACTGTCATTTGCTCAGGAGTAAACTGCAGACCCTCACAAACACGTTCAATCTGAACCAACCATGCCTCGCATATCTCTGGATCAACTGAACCCGAAAACACAGTAGCACCCGCAGTACGAGCCTTGACCACAGGGTCAAAACGCTCTTCCAAACGCAGCACTCGCATCAGCAAGTCGCGCGTTCGGCGATCCTCATCAGGATCCTCATCCCGATCAACACGGGGACCACATCGATGAGGCATCCTACTGATACAAGACAAGCATTAGGTACAAGCAGAAAGAACGTAATCATGAAACCGCAGATATTTGAGAATACACAACACCCGAAGTATTAATGAGTACCGCTGGCCAGTCGGGTCATCACTCCAGTCATGCTGTACAAACTCAAATACCCTAAGCGTCACAACTACAAGAGTCTACAGAATCTGAAAACCTAATGCTCTGATACCAAGCTGAAAGGACCCAACCCCGATTCAGTTACCTAGATCGGAATCGAACCCCTTCTGAAAATACGAACCAACAAAAACTTTTCAAAATTTCGGCAGAGTTTCGTTACTAACGTGGAATTGCATAAACCTGCACCCTGAAAATAACACTTCGTCCTATGCCACCAAAGCCAAACCGTGGGCACCAATCCCATCCGGATTTCTCAACATCATAATATAAACAATAAACAGTAAACATACTGTACTATATATAGTATATCCGTGAAAATCCGTATAAACACGTATCAGAGTGTATCAGAGCGACCTCTAGTGTAAATATATACAATATACACATCAGTAGGCGAAACAAGAACCTACTGGAAAACACAGGTAGCTCAGATCATTAGCCTCCAACCGCGACGTGAAACACCAAACCTGAAATGCAACTGGGCACGGAAACCGAAAAGCCCAGGGGAAAGACATGAAAACCGTTAGAGTGAGTGGACAAAAATAAATGTCTTTCACCAGTTGATATATATGTTTAAAATAACATATGCGAGTCCAGGTAAATAGAAATAACAAAGTACACGAGGTAAAACCATACTCCTCCAGCGTACTGAGCATGCAAGTAAAAATCTCATAGTCAGAACCACGGGGTCCCTAGCCCACACGTGATCCTAGCTGAGGTAGTACAGTCAGAACCACGGGGTCCCTAGCCCACACGTGATTCAGAACCACGGGGTCCCTAGCCCACACGTGATTCCAGCCGGTAAACATCCTCGGGGATCAGCCGGGATGCAGTGTATCGATACAACAACGTAACTGAAACTGTACTCTGTGAAAATCAAATCATAAACAGTTCGATGCAAATGCATGAAACAGCATATAAGTGTATGTATATTTGTATACGTATATCCGTATATATATAATCATAAAACACATGCTCATGTAATCCGAAATCTCAATACGCATGCTCAAGTTCGTAAATCATATAAAAGACTTGCAAGAATTCCGTGAAAAGAAATTGTTCACTCACAGGTGAGCAAAACGCGCACTCGCGCTAATCTCGTGGTCCGGCGGAAGATCCCTCGCCTGAAGCACGATCTCGGTCTCGATCTCGATCTCCTGAACATTCATAAACATAACTGATCAAAATCATAGTCCACAACTCTGTACTAAAGCACGGAAACCAACCGTTCCCGGAAATATACAATGCAGTACAAAATAATTAACGGAATTCCCGAAATCTCCACTCGAAACCCTCGACTGAAAATCGGCTACCCAAATCAATCCGAAAACCTCTGGACGATAATCAGGGCGCGATTACGAGAAAAACGACATTAAAAACGTCGAAATCCAAAAAGTCAACTCCTCGCCGGAGCACCACCGTTGACAGCCGCCACCGCCGCCGCCGCGCCGTCAACCGTGACTTCCTCCGGCGAGGAAGCTCCAGAACTGAAGTTCTCCTCAAGCCGAATCATTTTCTCAACTACCACACAAGCCAATTCCAACTTTAAACCACCCAATTTCACCTCGAAACACCGAACGGAAAAACTTCCGGTAACCTAATCGGGTTGCAACCAAACGTCCACCAATCCTCAATTAAACCATACAGGAAGACTCACAAGGTCAAGGGGAGTTGAACCCCCTTAACCTCCACCACCGAGGTTCACCGGAACACGGCCAACCATCACCGGCGATGAACTCAAACTCGGCCCGACTCGGGTTCAACCAAAACGACATCAATTTCAATCAAACCAAATACCAAACGACTCGAAATCACAAGGGGAAGCTAATCATACCTTCCTCAAGGTCTGAGGTGGCCGGAAAATGGTCGTCGGACGGCGAAGCCGAAACGGGAAAGTTTTCCCCTCGGGTCAATGGTCAAACTTGTTATTTTTGGAAAGTCAACAACGGTCAACGCCAAATAGTGATTTTCGACGATTTTACGACTATTTCCGATATTTATACTCGCGCCTCGGGTCAATCGACGGTCCGAAATGAATATTCGAAATGATTCGGATAAGCTCGAAACAATCGGATAAACTCGTCGGAAACTAAAACTTCGAATAATCACAAAATATTCCTCGGTTATCGGAAAAATCTTCCTGAACCGCCCTCGAGCTCGAAATCACGTACTCTACAACTTCCGTGAAGACACTCAACTCAAATTCTCGGCCGAAAATATAGTCGCGAATAGAGTCGACGAACCACCCATATATCGTAAAACTGCGACTACGATCAACCTCGAGAATCGTGCTGAATACGCAAATGATTCTGGTTTGGGTCATCACAGCTAACGTTTTATATTTTAATACATTTCCTTGGAATTTTGAGTTTCTGTTGCCCAGGCTGTAAATTATTTCCCGAGAGTGTGCTTGGTGTCGTAGCAGGCTTCGAGTCCACCCGTCTTCTGTCTGCAGTATATTTCAACTCTTTGTCAGTTTGTATATAGGGGTCGCTCTGGATATCAGATTACTATGTTATTTTAGTAGTACTCTTGTTAATAGAGTGTTTCTGTAAACAGCTGAGTCATCTACTTTTATAGTCGTAGTGCTACTTCCTTTTTATGCCAAACCAACAAGTTGTCAATATGTTTTCAAATATTTCTGAGTTTAGTTCCTGGTTTTAGTTTATGCCATTTGTTGAGAAATCCGGATAGTCCTTGGTGGTCCACTGTGTGTGTCTGTGGAATTATGTGTGGAGTCTTATCTTTCTGCAGGTTTTTGGGCTGTCCAGTGTTCAAAGGGTGTTATGTCAAAATGTTCACAGAATTTCTTATAATTTAGTTAGTCGTTAGGATTTAATTCTAGATTACTAGCTAAACTATCTAGTTTACTAGTAAACTAGGGTTGGGTCCTTTCAACGACGCCTAAATTTGATAGGTAGAAAACCACTTATCAAAGATATATCTCTTCGTAGATTAGTCCCTACTATGATTTCGAAAGATGTCAATATGGTATACTAGAAGTTTGGATGTGCCTCTATCTCAACTATTCTAGAGTAAACTCTTAAACATGCATACTAAGATTGTTCACTCGTTAGTAACATGTAAAGAAATCATATATGATAAACAAATATAAGAAAACCTCGTTTTATCAATATGAAAATTTATATTAACAAGTATGTATCATTTAAATTTCAGGTACGGTGCTTTAAAACAACTCCTTAACCAAGTGTTTAGATACTTATAGACAAGTAAGCTACACTACAACAATCCATGGAAACAAAGATAAAAGAGAAGAGAAAAAGAAGAATATGGTCTGTAACTCTTTGTTCTATCCTGAGTTGTATGCTCTTTCCCAAAGTTGTATTCCCATGACAAAACGCCAAAAAAGAGAAGTTATAAGGTACTAAATGATTTTTTCTTTTTCCTCTTTGGATTTGGGCTTCTAGTTGAGGGTTTGGACCTCCAAACACAACTTTTTTGTCAAAGACAAATTCCCTAGCAGACTGACATTTGTGTACTAAAATGGCTTTAACTTCCTCTTGAAATGTGATATTCACGATCCGGAAGAAGTTCTCGAAACTAGACATTCATGGATTTGCAATTTCCTTGCTCTATGGCAGTTAACGAATCTACACATAAATTTTTTGGTTTCATCTTTTAATCCTTCTTTACTTAGGTTTTGGGCTCTCCTCTTTGACAAGTCAAGCCTCTTAACTTCATATTCCTAGGGGTGAGACATTGTAACAAAAAACCGAAAAAAAAACTCATAGCCAAAACCGAGCCGTGACTAACAAAAACCAAACCCGATACAAACTAAATCAAAAATAACGAAAACCGAAAAAAACCAAGACATTTGGTTCAGTTTTGGTTTTTGATTACCGAAAAATTGATGTACGCAAAAAATAACATTGTTTTGGGTATTTTGTAATATATAATATAAATACATACAATATAAAAATATTAAACTCCTAAAATCCTAATTTCTTTATGCACAATCTTTGTCAAATTCTCTCATAGAGAAATCAAAATGTTAAGCGACTCAAAAAATGGTCTTTTATAGAAAAATATTTAGTTAATTTTTTTTATAGAAAAAGTAGGTTTTCATGCATTACGTAAAAACTCGAAAGAAACCGAAAAATTCGGAAAAAAATTCGAACCGAACCAACCAAATAGTCTCGATTTTTCTTTTAAAAAATGAAAAACCAAACTGATCCAAACCGCAAAAAATACTTTGGTTTGTTGGGTTTTACTAAAAACCGAATCATTCGGCCCAAATCCCACTTTTATATATTGCACTAGGAATTTTTTATTCTCTTCTTTCTTCAATTATCTCCATTTACCTACAAAATAATAAAACATAAATATATTTTCTGAATAAATAACAAAAGAATAAATATATGGACATCATTAAATAGCATAAAGGTGCATATTTATGCACCGATCAAGTAACTTTAAACAACGGAGTGCTCATGTGATTAGATTGAGACATTCACTATATGGATTGAAGCAATCCGGTAGGATGTGATACACACGTCTAGGTGACTACTTGATCGGGAAGGGATACTAGAACAACAACTTATGCCCTTGTGTGTTCATTAATAGAAGAAGTTCAAGATTTGCCATTGTAGCGATCTATATTGATGATATAAATATCATTGGGTCTCTTAATGAAATCAATGAGACGGTTGATTATTTGAAATCCGAGTTTGAGATGAAAGACCTTGGCAGGACTCGATTTTGTCTTAGTTTAGAGCTGAAACATCGAGTTGGTTGAATTGTTATTCACAAGTCTTCTTATGTCCAAAAGATGTTCAGGCAATTTAACATGGATAAAGCACACCCTCTTAGCACACCAATGGTTGTTCGCAGTCTGAAACACAATAAGGATCCGTACCATCTGAAAGATGATGATGGAGAAATTTTGGGAGCTAAGGTACCATACCTTAGTTCTATTGAAGGTTTGTTGTATTTTGCTCAATGTACTCATCTAACATATCTTCAGGTATTTGAAAGGATTCATTGACTTGAGTTTGTTCTTTCTCTACAAATAAACAAGAGAGAAACTTGAAATTTTGGAAAAAGGAATGGTTACGCAACTTTAAGATTTTGAGATTTTCGATCCGTCGAATGGAAGCCCTTGGATTGAATAAAGTATGTCACTTAACCAGTCGAAGATAGCTCCGGCTGCAAGCACTATACCTCAATTTAGTGTGGTCCCCTACTCAGAGACACCATGGGATGTCTCGGTTGGATTTGTTGATGTTGGGTACCTTTTTGACCCACAGAAGGAATGTTCTCAAATAAGTTATGTATTCACCATGAGGAACATGACGATTTCTTGGAAATCAACAAAGCAAACTCTTATTGTTACTTCTTCAATTCATTCTGAGATTATAGCTTTGCATTAAGCGATTAGGAAATGTGTCTAGATTATATTAGTCATACACCACATTCGAGGGTCTAGTGGATTATAAAACTGTTGTTTTACCCATGAGATTTTTATTTGCTTGGGAAAGTTTTTAGTGAGACAACAAGTTATGGATCGTACATTAGGATCGCAACACATTAGTGTAAAAAATATGTGAGATAACAAGGAAAAAATATTTCTGATATTCCGGTGAGTGTCTTGTCCTAATTAGAGTAAAAATAGATATTATCTAAATTTTTAATTTGTAGGAATATTGATTGTAACAGATTGTAATCCTCATATTTAATGTCAGTTATTAATGAATAAAGACATAGTTTAATATTTGTTTAAACAATTAGATAAAATTATTTATTTAGATAAAAGAATTTGAGATATCAATAATTCGTGCAAATCAATATCTCAATTATGTATTTAAGATTAAAGTTGTCCGTGGAACGAATTTTGATCAATAACCATCAAAAGTTAACCAGAAAGTTAAATAAGAGAGCATCTAGAATTCACTTAGATTTATGCGTAGCATGAAAATAGGGGGGCAAATAAAAAAAAGGGCATATTTTTTTAAAAACTCAAACTTATTTTCTCTTTTCTAAAAAATTTTAAAAAATTTATTTATTTTTATAAAAACTCAATATGGTTTCCTCTAAATAACTGACCAAACTTTCTTATCTATGAAATGCCACTGAAATTTTCAGACAACTCCCCTTTGATATCTCTCGCTCTCTCTCTCTTTCCCTCCTTCTCCTCTGTCTGGTCTGTCTGTGTGTGTGAAGAAGTAAGAAGAAGATGAAGATGGAAGGAGTGTGATTGCAATTGACTCAAATGGATGATGAATCGGAGGCCGAAAATGGATTTGAAGCCGAAGACGAAGATCGTCTGCACCTTGGGCTCGGCATCTCGGTCAGTGCCGATGGTCGAGAAGCTTCTCCGCGCCAGAATGAACGTCGCGAGATTCAACTCATGGCGCTCACGAGTATCATGAAGATACTCTAAACAATCTCAGAGCCACCATGGAATCCACCAGAATTCTCTGCGCTGTCTCCGTGCGGCAGCCTCGCCGTCGAGCCGATTCTAGACCACTGACTCAGCTCTTTGACTCTCTGAGCTCTTCGTCCACTCGGTAACTAACTCTCTTTCTCGCTCGATCGATCTGCGGTTTCGAATTGTGTTTGTTTTGATTGGGTTAGGGTTTCTGTAGCTTGGGGCGGATTTGAAGATCGAAAATGGTGGTTTGAGCTCTTTGCCACGAATAATGTGAGTTTTACCTGCATTTCTGTATCTCAGATTTCGAAATTCAGCGACAGCATGGTAAATATTTTCTTGTCCAACTATTAGTAATAACATACATTTCACTTTCAGATTCTGGAAAACACAGAGATGTTAGACTTTCTTACGGATTCGTTTACTGAGAATTTGAAAGCCAGTGCAAGCCTTTATGAAGTTAAAACTGAGCCAATGGTGGATATGTACTTACAAAACTGGTTTTCGTCCCCGAATTTGTGTAACATGAGTCCTAGGCCACACATATTGTTGTCCCACTCAACCAATCGACATCCTGTCATAGCCTTGAGGGATCATCTAGCATTTCAAATCTTTCCACTGAACATCCATCATTTGACTTAAGTTTACCAGTACCACATGGAACTTTGAAAACTTTGGAGATACCCTCTCGCTTTAAGAAGCCCAGGTGCCACGAAAACAACTAGTTGTTGCAACAGGCAGTGCTGAAAGATAATGCAAAGGCTACGAGGAGGATAGGAAGTGGAAATTTCTGTTCCGAGAATCTCACTGCAGAGAGGAAGAGAAGGAGTAGGATAAAAGAGGCAAAAATTTCCTTAACGTGCTCTAGTGCCCAAGATAACCAAGGTGAACATTGTTTAACTTATCAAAGATCCCTGGGAAGATTACATCTTTGTTTAGTGTTATAATATGTAACGATCCAAACAAAAAGTTACGCTAACTTTTACGATTTAGGTTTTTCGCAAAATATGCACCTCGTGAAATTTTGTTAACGATTTTTTTTTGGGCGAGAATTTAATACGACTTTCTTCGCGAAAGTCGTAGAGTTTTTAATTTCATGCTCGTAGAAATTTTTTCGGGGAATTTTTCGGACTTATGAGTTATTCCTTTTGATTTTTAGAAATTCGTTTGGCTAAAATATGTATTTTTTTAATGTATTTTCTTGTCGGTTTAATCGCAAGCGTTGGATCTTGATCAGATCGAATTTTGCCCGTTGATCTGATCAGATGTCTTGGTATAAATACGTCAAATACGGTTTAATTACGTAGAAATACAATGTGATTTACGAAATATGTACGCGACTCGTATAACTATTTTGACTCGTTTGAATTTCGAATTCGACCAATCGGAAAACGCCGCGGTTGTCGGCGTATTTTGTATGGATTTAAAGCTCTTCTTCTCCTCCTTACATTCATGTATTTATTTGTGAGATTTGGTGATGTTTTGAAGCCGAAAAATGGCCTGTAACCCGTCGGAATCCGGGTGAATTCGGTGGCAGAGTTTCGGTTGTTTTCCGGCGTAGTATTTGGGTGGGTTCGACTGGGTTTGAACTAAGGATCGAAACCCCTTTGGTTTGGGGGACCGAGGTGCATCACCGGTGACGGATTCGACCGGAGAAAATTTCCGGCGATTTCGGCCACCGTGGGTTTCGGGGCCAATTCTGACCGATCGCCGTGGAATTGGGTCTCGGTCCAGTTGGGAAAGTTGGGCTCGTTGAGATCTTTCCAACGAGGGGTCATTCGCCCCCATAAGAGTTGTCTACGCCGGAGGTGCGTGTAGTTCACACACCACTGCCGATGGTGGCGCGTGACGGCGATGCGCCGCCACTTGCGGCGAAGCTCTGGTGAGTCAAAAATCCTATTTTTCTCGTGGGGTTTTCAAGATGGTTTCTAAGTTGTTTCTCGTGTGTTTTATTGAATTCTAAAATTAAACGAACCTGTTATTTATTCAGGAAACCACGAGAGAGATTTTGGCGAAGGAATTTCTGTCAGACCTTCGAGCTAGCTATTTACTGTGAGGGGACATTTTATTTTCACTGATTGACGTACGAGTCTTGATCATGCATTTTATGATTATGCACATACTAGTATGCATTTGCGATTATGCATTTTATGATTATATGTCGTACGAATATGTATTTACGCTTATGCATGTGCATGGAAACAAATATGATTTGTTTCACACAGAGTACAGTCTCAGTGATACTAATGGCATCGATGCATTGGCATGCTCGGCTGATCCCTGAGATGCTCTAGGGGGGGACCAGATATTCTAACCCGAGGTCTTTTTGACTATATAATCACATGTAGGTCTGAGATCCTGTGATTTAGACTGTATTAAGGTAGAGGAGTCCGAGAGTAGGACCCGCGATTTTTAGACTCGCATCATGTTTATTTGCTTATATATTGTAAAAGCATGTTATATTTATTGTTATCAGTTTAAAAATGAAAGTTTATTTTCGTCCACTCACTCTAATAGTTTTTATTATTTTATATATCTTTCCCTGGGATTTTCGGTTTCCTTCTTGCCCAGTTTGTAGTTTCTATCTTGTGGTTGCACGTCGTCGTCAGAGGCTTAGAGTTCAAGTCACCGTTTTTTTCTAGTAAGTTCCTAGTTTAACCTACTAGCTTTATATATTTGTAAATTAGAAGTCGCTCTGAGTATTATGTTAGTTTATTTTCCTTTGTAATGATTTTCGAGTACTTATTGAATTTTGAATAATAAGTGTAAAGAAATATTTTTACTGTTATTCAGTAGTTTGTGAACTTGAGAAATCCGGATGGGAATTGGCGTCCCACGGTTTGACTTTTGTGGACTATGTAGAATTGTGTTTTCATTGCAGGTTTTTGGTTTACTCATTTTATAAAATAAAGTCTGGCGAAAATTTTCAAAAAGGTTGTAGTGTTGTTAGGATCTAATTTCGGTTTAGGCAATTGAATCGGGGTTGGGTTCTTTCAAATATGTTTAACTTAATTTCTTTTGTTTAATTTGTTGTAGATGGATAGATATTCTATTCCATCAGATGCTATTGAGTATATAAAGGAGTTGCAACAGAAGATGAAGGAACTAGAAGAGGAGCTGAGGGAACTTGAAGAAGAGGACATTGCAAAGAATGAAGTTTATTTGCAAATTTTGCCTGTCGACAAGAAAAGAGGCAGCAATTGCGTGAGTTTAACAAACAAGCAAAATTCCTCTAGTTTTACAGCACAATGTCTAATGCAGGTACAATATTGCATATGAAGTTTTTTGAGAGTAGAGTAGCTATAGACATTAGACAATTCGTGAACTGATACATTCATACTTTTGGTACCTCAGGTGCATGTGGAAGTTTACCAGCTTGGCGAAAGAGATTGTTTGATCAAGTTATTCAGTGAACATAACCGAGGTGGGTTTACGAGGTTGATAGAGACTATAGATTGCCTAGGGCTTGAAGTAGTTGATGCCAATGTGAGAGGACCTGACCCTAGATTTACTAGTAATCTAGAATCAAGCCCAATCAACTGACCCTAACCTACTAGTTTCTGTGAAAATTTTAACTTAACTTTCCTTATAAAAGAGACACCGAAAAACTTACAAGGAAAACTGACACTCCGCAGATAAACCCACAAACAATACCGTGGACCACCGATGTCCATCCGGATTTCTCAACATAGGACTGGAAATCAAAACTGATACACGTACTATCCAGAATTAGAAAACATAACTCCAGTAAATACACTGATTCATAAACAAAGAAATTCAACTCGACAACTATACGAGTGATAATCTATTCACAGGAGTCTCATAAGATGATACTACAGAACTAGTATCCAAGATGACTTCAATAACACAAGAGACAAATTGACAGTAAGCAAGGACCTACTGCTGAAGGAATTGAGTGGTGGACTTGATGCCCTCGATGATATCTGGTACCCTCATGATATACACTGCAATCTGGGCAGAGAAAACCGAAAAGTCCAGGAAAAATGCATATAAAATCATAAAAACTGTTAGAGTGAGTGGACGAAAATAATATTTCACTTTTTAACTGAAACTGTAAATAATATGCCTTCATAAATAATGTACATGAAAATAATGCAAGTCTGAAAATAAACAAGCCCAGGTCAGGTGCTTGTCCTAACCCTCCTGGGTGCTCTGTAATCACGGATCAGGTGTTTGTCATAATCCTTCTGGAGCATCTCGGAGATCAGCCGAGAGGCCATAGCATCAATGCATCCATAATAATCATACTCTGTGTAAAAACAAATCATATGTTCCTCCGAACCAATGTATGCTCATAAAATGCATAATCATAAATGCATACTCGTAAATGCATAATCATAAAAACATAATCGTAGACTCGCAAATCAACTATAAAAATCAAAGTGTCAACTCACAGGTTACCGGGATAAGCATAAAGCTGAAACCCTGTCGATCGGCACAATTATTCATCTAATACGCCCGATAACTCATGATCCTGAAACCACGATTAAAATTAATATCTGATCATCGGGGTTTATACTGCATAGCTAAGATCGTAATCTGGCGAGTAATAACATCGAGAATCCCGAATACTCAAATAACATATTTTCTTGTTTAATTACTGACTCAACCAAATATTGAATTCAATTCCCAGTAGTTCCTCACTTTAAAGAGTCGCAAACAAATCTCGAATATCAAACGACTCGCAAATAAATGGATAATCAAAGCGTTCTTTAATTTTGTCGTGAATTAAACTGATAATTGTCTGATTAAATACTCGCCCAAATTTATCAAACTCAAATCCGAATATAAATTTCACCATTGCGTTCGGCACGCGAAAACGAGCGAAATGACATAAAACTTTTTAAAAATTCCACTTCGCCGCCGTCCATCGGAATTCCACCGGTACCAATTTGAGCAACCTATCCATGAAAATGTTCATCTCAACGAGCCCAACAACATTGTAGTACATCACAAAACCAAAATCAAACCAGAAAACGTCCAATTTGCCGGAAAACCGAAATAGTCACTGGAATTTCATTACCTCCGTTCGCCGGAATCCGGCCACGGCAGAGGTCAAGACCACTTGGGATAGATTTACCATCCCAAGGGCTACAAAACCACCATGGATTTGACCCTCTTCGCCGCCGTCTCCGCTACCTCCGTCACCGGCGAAATCTGGCCGAAAAATCCTCCACTTCATCGCGTCGGTTTCTTCTCCTCCGGCCACCATCGTAAGCGACGCACCTATCAAATTGAAGAGGAGCCCAAGCCTAACAACTTTCATCAAGGAGTCACGGCTAAAAGTGGCCGGAAAAAGGCACACCGCCGGCAACCATTTTCGAAGCCAAACGGGTCGGTTAGGACCCGTGGGTCAACCCAAAAATCCCAAAATGGAAAGTTTCTTAAATTGTCTCGTATTTATACCATATACATACCATACACATATAGCTGAAATCAACAGTTACAATTCAATCTGATCCAAATCAGACGGTCACGATTAAATCAACAATAAAAATAACACTTTTATATATATTCACCAACTGACTTCAAAACTCGATAAAACATAGCTCGTTTATCCGAAAAATTCTCCGAAAATTCATATGCTCGAAATTAAATTCTCTACAATTCTCGTGAAGGAAGTCAACACAAATTCTCGCCTGGTGAAAGTCGTTAACAAACCCAATTATGCGACTAATTTGCGATAATTCAATTTCGTGTTGATTAATACGTAGATTTTGGTCCGGGTTGTCACACAATGTTTCCACTTTTGAATAAAACGCTCGAATCAGTAATCATTCTCAGAGTTAAGGTGTATGTGAACTTTCTTCTTTGTCAACACTTAGTTGTAGACCAAAATGCTAGTGCATTCTGTAACATATATTGTCATTTTGTTTGGACATAGGCAAATGTGGAAACCCAAGCAATGAAATTGAGAGAGATGATAGTCAAGCTAACAAGGGAGAAAAATTCGACAAGTTCATAAATGGTATACAGTGATGGCTAGACATGATGTTTCTGGATAGTTTGAACAAAATGGAAATTGATGAAAATTAATTTTCATCAGTAAGTGTTGGACACAAGATCCGCTTCAGCCTGTCATCTCTCGACCAACACCGACGCCACACGAAGTCACCGTCGAAAGGTAACTTCCCTCTCGGCTTGAGCTCTCCATCCACCACCAAATCGTAGCATCCAAAAAACTTAAATCGAAAAAACCTCTAAGGGCTAGCCTTGCTCCCACCAAACTCCGAAGCCAACCCCTGGACAACCTCGAACACCGGTGCTTCCCAGCCAGAGACCCAACTACAAGGACCGCCATAATAGGAGCAAACTCTACCGCAATCCCAGATTTGTCGGATTAGTAAAGTCGACATCTCCCGCTTGAAAGCACCTCCCACTTCCTTCCAAAGTCGCGCCCCCGAGAGGAATTGTCTCAAGTTTTCCGTCGAGACAACTCGACGAGGCTTTCGAAAGGATGGGAATCGATCTCGTGATGTTCGACCACGCTAAGGTCACTGATCTCCTCCAAAGGCCATGGAGGCATTGAAGGGACTTGAGCCCTAGCAGAGTCATTTACTTTAAATTTTGATAGTGTTTTACTGCTTGAATTGATAATGATCTAACCTATGATGAGTTAGCTATTGGTAGTTATATGAGTTAGAGCATATGCACCCGTTGCACTAGAAATTGCTAAAGTAATTGTTCCAAATAGCAAGAGCAAACCAAATCTATCATTTGCCAAAGCAAATCAAATTTTGAATTCAACCATTCACAACATGTAAGAACAGTTATCATTCATTATGTTGTAAATGTTAATAAATTATTTACCGGATAGATTTCCAACCAATAATAATGTGACTTGTGTTGTTATTGACTATACAAGATTTTCTATAAGACTTTTCACTAATAAAAACGTGACATGTGTCGTTATTGGCAAAATAATTGGACTAGATTTCTGGTAAGATTTTTAACTAATGACAATGTGACTCGTGCCACTAACATATATTTTTATTGAAAAAATAATTGGACCAGATTTTTGGTAAGATTTTTGTCGAATGGCGATGCGACACGTGTGTTCATCTTCAAAGATCAGATTATCTACAATTGACTATAAAACCTTCATCCATCACTCATTCTATACTTACACAATCTAAAAGTCTTCCAATTTGAACAGATAACACATCTTCCTAAACACTTATTAAGATTTTCTACATCATCACTCTGATGAATCCTTTCAGCTTCCATAATTTTTTCATCCGGAGACAACAACAAAATCAAGACGATGACGATATGGAGCAATCTTTTGTCAATCAGGTGGTCATAGAAGAAGCACAATATGAAGATGAACCATAAGGTTGTGGTTCATGACATGGTCAAAAATCGAATTGAGCAAGACATAGGGAGTCAAGGGGACAAAATCTCATGAAAGATTACTTCATCGAACGCCCCAACTCTAATGAGTAGAGACCGATTCAACATTATCATGATGGATCTCTGCAATCATGACCAATCTTGGCATCAAAGAGCAGACGCCATTGGAATGCTATGGCTTCTTCCCCAACAAAAGATGACCGGTGCTCTACGAATGTTGGTGTACGGGGAATCGACAGATCAGTGTACTGAAATTACAAAGATGGGGGAATCGACTACCCTGGAATGTATGAATGAGTTTTTTCCTCAAGTGGTTGACCTCTATGGTCTAAGATACCACAGCACTTCAACACTGGAAGAACTCACGCGGCTCCTAGATAAAGGCCAACGACGAGGCTTTCCAGGTATGATTGGAAACATCGACTCCATACACTGGGAATTGAAGAATTTCCCAACCGCTCATCAAGGGACATACTCGGGGCGAAAGGGTCACCCCACTATTATCTTAGAGGCGGTGGCCTCATATGATGTGTGGTTATGGCATAGTTTCTTATGTTGTCCTAGAGCTAATCACCAACCACTAATATGCCGTCTATGAAGTCCATGGAGAGAGGTACTCCAACGCTTATTATCTGGCTGACGGAGTATATCCGAGGTACTCTACATTTGTCAAAACGATTTCTAATCCCCAAACGCCACAACATAAGCTCTTCACAAAGAAACATGAGGCATACCGAAAAGATGTGGAAATGTGCTTTGGCATCTTGCAATCTTGTTGGACAATTATTTGTTATAGTTGTACATTGCACCACAAATCGGTAATCACATCCATCATGTTTGCTTACATCATATTATATAACATGATTATTGAGGAAGAGTACGTGGAGGAAGAGGATAAGGAGAAAAGAAGAAGACATGCAAAATCCATCGAAAGCTTTCCATGTTTATGATGCGCCAATGGATGCACAAGGAAATTGAATTCCTTTTGAGCTAATGAGAAGACAGAGACGTAATATACAACGGTTTTAAGACCGTGTTGCTGATCTTGAATTCGTTTATATTCATACAGAGCTCTAGAAGGATTTGGTGAAACATAACTGGAGGTTCAAAACCGGTCAAATACTCTAAATATTAGTCTAAATATATGATTTTCAATTTTATTATGTGTTTTCATGAAGAGTGTGTTTAAATTTTGTATGTGTTTTAATTTAAAATGTATCAAATATGCTTTTCAATTTCATCTTAATAAATAAATTACATTTTTATTTCTCAAAAATTTATATTATATAATGACAAGTCAAGCCTAGATTTATTCTTAGTACAATATTATAACTATTATGGAAATAGCACACGACTTGGGTGATAACAATCCAAATATGTTTCATTAGTAGCATCTCCATGACTAGGTTCTCCTTCATTAAGGATTGCTAGTTTCCTCTTGATAAAATACATTTTCGAGATTGGGGTCATACTCTCAAAATCCATTGTCATGATTCTTGCTTCCTCCTCTTGTTTCTTGAGTTGGAACTCTTCGGCTGCCCTTGCTTCCTTCCACTTTTGAATTTCTATGTACTCTTTGTAATAATTAAGCTCACTTTCATTATGCATCTTCCTCGAGATATGTCACGATGCTTGATCACTTACAATGGTATGCAAAACCTCAACTCGTTGCTCAATAGGAGTCTTACCTTGTTTTTTTTGTTGCCTTGCTTCCTTTGCCACCTTATTTAACTCGTCTAGCTAGACTTGAGGGAACGACCACGTTGCTTTGAGGTGTCACATTCATTTCTTCATCACCCAATTGATGGTTGAAGTTGATTCAGATGTGAAAGGAATAGCTTGGTAATTACTTGCATACATAGATGGAGTAATTGGTAGCACTCCAACGAAAGATGGATGGTCCTTAACCGCTTTGTAACATGCAAAGTGTCTAAACGGTTTCTTTTTGGCCGTATAGTAAAACGATTGAGCTTGCTTGACCTAATAAAAATAAATATTATCTATTTCACAATACTATATATTTAAATAAATTAGATATATATCTTACATAATTTAATTTATATAATCAAATAAAATTTATATCATATATGATAAGAGAATAGAAACTTACTTCATCCAATAGCGAAGTGCATCGTCCAAACATTCGCCCCATTTTTGCTAGAGTAGTTTGAACTTGTTGTACTGAGAAGAAAGCATGATTTGGTTCATTGGCTCCTTCGGAGGAGTTTCACTTTGTGCAAGAGTAGTTTGAACTTGTTGTAGTAAGACGAAAGCGCGATTTGGGTCATTGGCTCATTCGGAGGAGTTTCACTTTGTAAAGCTCCCAATTTAGCATATAATCGGCATGAATTGTCTCCCACAATTTGTCATTCTTTTATGTTATTGCTGTTGTATTCATCAATGCTATGAGGTGCGAAAGAGATGCACATTTGTAAATCATCGTAAGGAAGCCAATGGGTGCCTTTTTTTTTGGAAAAAAAAAATGCTGAAAAAAATGAGAGAAGAGATAGAAGGGGATGTGAAATTTGTTGTGCACAAATTAGTGTGAGTTGTGAATATAACGAAGTCGTATTTATAGGAAAAAATTAGGGTGTTTTCTGCAAGTTTTAAGAATTTTTTTGGGTTTATTTTGCAAATATTATGCAATTTGGCTGTTATTGAAAAAATGGTTGTTGCATTTGAATGTGAATCGTTGGATAAAAAATTTCAATCGAAATTAAAGGCCCATATTAGAGGCCCGTTACAGCTTAAAAAATTTGAAAACTAGGCAACATGTTATGTTCCTATTGGTCTGTAATTATCCGTAATTATTTTTTAACTTTAATGCACGGGCCTAACATAAAAAAAAAATTAATGTGCCAGACGTCACCCATGAGGTGTGGGCTCCACCAAACGCTCGTGTAAGCATCGGAGCAAATTATGCTCAAGCGGTTGCTCGAGCTCTCGGTCAACGAGCTGCCCGGCCAGATTTTTTCACCGCTTCATCGTTGTTTTCCCCTTGCTCAAGCACCTCGCGGCCTGACCCATCATTTGATCAAGCAGACCATTGACTGGTGCAAATGCTCCTAGCTGTTAGTGTTGTATCTGGTAGCTGTGGGTAGTTATTTGGGTTAATTTTCAATAAGTAGTCACCGAAAATTAATGAAAGTTAACTCATACAACTACCTCTAGCTAATCCATACAACTATCGACTACCATCACTCACAGTGAACTCTTACAGTTACCTACAGTTAACTCATAAACAACTCTCATAGGTACCTAAAGTGAATCATAGTGAACTCATAATGAACTCTCACCTACCAACAATGAACTCACAATCACATATGGCCACCCACAATGAACTCTCATAGCTACCTACAGTTAACTCACGCACAACTCTCATAACTACCCCAAGTGAATCATTGTTAATTCATAATGAACTTTCAGCTACCCACAGTTAACCATAGTTAGACCCACAATTAACTCACAACGCATGTAACTCACAGCCACATATTGATATACGCATTTTATGCTTGATTCTTAACGTCTTTCTCTTTACATTTAGCTTTGTTTTGACTTTAGTATTCTCTATTCTTACTTATTTTTTTGTTTTTAGGTTTTTAACAAAGAAGATGGAGAAAGAAAGAGAAAAGAGGTGAAAAATAGAGTGCACTACAAGAAAACAGCACTTAGACCACGGAAACGTAATTGTTCCATGGTCCAAGTAACACTTAGACGACGGAATCTTCTCCGTCGTCCAAGTACCACCTGGACGACGGAGAATACCATCTCCGTCGTCCAGGTGATCACCTGGAGGACGGACCGACACGCCGTGGTCCGAGTAACTTCCACTTAGACGATGTACCGATACCTCCGTCGTCTAAGTGAAGCATTATATAAGCCCGATGCCAAACTCTCTTCGAATCATTCCATCCTCTGTCCCGCAGGAAATTTTAAAGATCGAAGAAGAAGGAGAAGGGAGAAGGAGAAGGAGAAGGAGAAGGATCAGGATATTAGGATCTCCGCTGACTAGCTGACTAGCTAGCTAGCTTAATTAACTGATATCGAGAAGGCCAGCAGGTACGTACACAGTTAAAATTTGCTTAATATATATTTAGTGAAAACGTACATACATGAATGGATGTTAGCTATATATACAGATTAAATTACGTACGTAATTGATGGATTGATGTAGATCGAGTACGTATAATTAAGCGTAAATTAATGGACTAATATATATATATATGTAATAATTAATTAATTATAATATTTTGTAGCAGTATGGACAAAAGTTGGATGAAGTTGAAGAATAGATGTGATGTCCGGTATATGGATGGAATTAGCGAATTTGTGAATTTTGCGATAAAACATGGTCAGGGAAAGAAGCGTTTCAGGTGTCCGTGCCAGAAATATCTTAATTGTCAGTATGTGGAGGTTAATATTATGATGCAACACCTGTACAAAAATGGTATGATGTGGAGTTACACTACATGGAGCAAGCATGGTGAAGCAGTAGAGTTCAGCGCAGCAGGCTTCAGCTCAGGGTACAGTTACCATGGTGCCTCTTCCAGCGGCAGTGGTGCCGGACCCCCAGCTTGCAACCCAACTGCAGATTTGGTCCATGTTGCGTTTCTGGGATTTAGTCATGGTGGACACCAACACCAAGATGGAGGTTACAGTACCACTCATGAGCATGATGACACATTCCCCACTGCTAGCTTGGCCACTGACACCAGTGAGATGGATAAGTACAACCGGATGCTACTTGAAGCACAGACCCCGGTGTTCCCTGGATGTCGAGAGAATGTGTTGCAATATGTGATGGAGCAAATGAAGATAAAAGTGAAGCACAAAATGTCAGTGAGTGCTTTTGACGAAATTCAGGAGCAAATATGTAAGTTGCTTCCTGATGATCACAATCTTCCTAAATCTCATTATAAGGTTAGAAATATCTTGAGTAGCCTCGGCCTAAAGTACAGGATAATTGACGCATGTCCGAATGATTGTGTGCTATTTTACAAAGAGTATAAAGATTTGGACTATTGTCCCGTATGTTGCCAGTGCAGATTCCAGGTGAATAGGAAGAGTTCGAAAAAGAGAATTCCTGTGAAAGTTGTTCGATATTTTCCCTTGATTCCCAGATTGCAGCGCCTGTACATGTCTCTACACACAGCAGAGGCGATGCGATGGTACGCAGAAAAGCGAATAAATGACGATGTCCTGCGACACGCCGCGGATGGGGAGGGTTTCAAACATTTCGACAGAGAATTTGGAGACTTTACTGCAGAGGTTAGAAATGTTAGACTCGGCCTATCTATAGACGGATTCAATCCTTGGGGAAGTAATAGCTCCGCCGTCAGCACTTGGCCAGTTATTCTGATGCCGTACAACTTGCTTCCGTGGATGTGCATGAACAAGGAATTTAATTTCCTTACTGTACTAATTCCAGGTCCTAAATCTCCAGGGAAGTGCTTAGATGTCTACCTCAGACCTTTGATCGACGAGCTGAAACTGTTGTGGGAAAATAGAGTCCCAACTTATGATAAATTCACTGACACGATGTTCACGATGAGGGCTGCCGTAATGTGGACGATCAACGATTTTCCAGCGTATGGGATGTTGGCAGCCTGCAGGACAAAAGGATATAATGGATGTCCTATATGTTTGGACGACGTGAACTCTAGTTGGCACGCGGGGAAGGTGTGTTACTTGGGTCACCGTAGATGGCTTCCTCACGACCACCCCTGGCGACAGGATGAAGCTCATTTCGACGGGATGGTAGAGAAAAATCCTAAACCCCGTAGTTGGTCGGGCGAAGAGATTTTAGAGAGGTTGAGCTATTTCGACTTTGGTGTGTTGACCAATGACGCGGATGTAAAGAAATGCAATCTAATTCCTCCACATGATCTGAGCTATTGGGATCACAAGAGTATATTCTTTGAACTCCTTTACTGGTCGAAGTTGAAGCTGAGGAACAACTTGGACGCGATGCACATAGAAAAGAATGTGTGCGACAGCGTGGTGGGAACAATTCTCGGTATTAAGTTCAAGACTAAAGATACTACCAAAGCGCGCAAAGATTTGGAATCAATGAATCTACGTCGTCCCTTGTGGTTGAGGAGGGATAGGAAATGAGTGTACAACAAGATGCCAGCTGCACCTTACACAGTGAAGCCGACGCTTAGACGTTCTGTATTTCACTGGTTTAAGGGCGTTCGTTATCCGGCTACGTATGCAGCTACTATAACTGGAGCAGTGGACGAGGTGCAACACAAGTTTGTTGGTCTAAAGACACATGACTATCACGTTATGCTGCAACGTCTGATTCCAGTGGTAATTCGACCATACTTGCCTCGTGATGTCGTAGAACCAATAGTGGCATTGTGCAGATGGTGGCAGAGGTTATGCGCCAGAGAATTAAAGAAGTCAGATGTGGTGGAATTGCAACAACAAATTGTGCACATCATTTGCAAACTAGAGAGGATTTTCCCCCTGCTTTCTTTGACATCATGATTCACCTAATGATCCACCTGCCCGAGCAGGTGCTCATTTCTGGTCCGGTCCAGTACACTTGGATGTATCCTCAAGAAAGGTACGTACAACTAATTAATTATACAGGTTTTTCGATTCATAATTTGTTCCACTGGAGATTACTAGCTAGCTATATGTACTTATTCTTATTGTACGTTTGATTTTGTAGACAGCTTGGACAGTATAAGTCATTCGTCAAAAACAGGTCGGCCCCGGATGGCTCCATAGCAGAGACATACCTAATGCATGAGTGTGTTACTTACTGCAACAGATACCTCAAAGATCCACCACCTCCCACTACCTCCGATCCCAGTGCCCGCATCAATCTTTCTGTCGTCACCAATGTCGTCCGACCGTTTAGAGGAGTATTAAAGGAATCGTTAACACGGGAAGAACTTATTGAGGCACATTGGGTAGTATTACGAGACTGTGACGAAGTTGAGCCGTACATGATGCCATACAGGGAGAGGCTTCAGGCGTTAAATCAAAACAAAAGTTCGGCGTGGATTGAGAAAATGGTTAAGAAGAAGTTTCCCAATTATTTCTTCCAATGGGTACGTACGTACGTCTCGGTATTTAATTAGTAATTTATATACATATCGATCATGTTTGTAGAAAGTAAACCCTTATATTAATTTGCCTTTTTTCGCAGATGATTGATCTGAAAAAATCTGAAAACCACGGGGGGTGGTGGTCATGGCTAAAGCACTTGCTAGCAGGGAAGCTGATTAAACACTATATTTATCCCGAATATTTTGTGAACAGTATAAAGTTCCATTCATTGGCCCGAGACGAAGGAAGAAGGACACAAAACAGTGGGGTAGCGGTTGGGAAAGACAGTGATCTATATTACGGGGCTATTGTATATGTGGTTCAGTTATGTTACGGGAATGATGTCAACGTTTTCCTATTCAAGTGCAGATGGTTCAAGCGTACAAAGGAAGACCTGGAACTATTATCAGTCGATACAAACTCTAGCTGGTATGAGGATGAGCTTTTCGCTCTCGCCACCTTAGTTCGGCAGGTGTTCTATCTCGACGATCCGAAAGCCGGTGATGGGTGGAAAATAGTGAACCATATCTCTCACCGAGGAATATGGAATACAGAGACAATTGAAGGGACACCGGCGACGACTGAAGATGCTGCTGAACCAAAAAGAGACATTCCTGCCTATCAAGAGCCTAATATTTCTGTCATCCGCTCCGATATAATGGACCTGGTTCAAGATGGTGAATCGTTACCCATGCCTGATGGTTATACAGATCTAACTGAAGATGAGATTATCGATGCCATTAATGAAGAAGATGAAGAAGACGAGCAGGATGAGGACGCAGACGAGGACTCAGGTTATTCGTCGGACGATGTTGAGTACGATGAGGAGGATGAGCAATCGGATACCGGGGACGAGGATGATGACGATTATGATGATGACTACTTAACTAAGACGAGAAAAATTAATTGATAATTAATTTATGTAATTATTGTAATATATGATCGATGCATCATCCATCAATAATTAATAAAAATATTATAAGGAGGAGAATGTATATATGTACGTATATCTTCGACTTTTCGTACTTAATTAATTAATTACACGCGTCCATGCTCGATCAGATCGGATCGACCGACGTACGTAAACTAAATTAAATTAATTAATTAATCCGAATTATATATCCTGGACAACGGAGAAATTAATTGCAGACTGTCGCCTTTTGGGTATTTTGGCTATCTGCCTAAATCCTCAACCCTAATTCTAGCAAATCGGATCGATCGATCATTTTTTTAATTATATTCTTGAATCAGAATAATTGAACGAACACACAAATGACCGGGGACGACCTAAACCCTAAACCCTAAGGCCCTAACCCCTGAATTCAGGGTTTGTACACTTGGACGACGGAGATGGTCATTATCCGTCGGATCGATCATTTTTTTAATGTTATTCTTGAATCAGGATAATGACCATCTCCGTCGTCCAGGTACTCACTAGGACGACGGAGAAGGGAATTTTCGTCGTCCAAGTGCAAAACCCTAAACCCTAAACCCTAAGGCCCTCTAATCCCTGAATTCAGGGTCTCTTCACCTGGACGACGGAGATGAGCTTCTCCGTCGTCCAGGTTAGTACCTGGACGACGGAGAGGCTCATCTCCGTCGTCCAGGTGCAGAGACCCTATGCCCTAAAAAGTAAGGCCCCTAACCCCTGAATTCAGGGACTCTTCACCTGGACGACGGAGAGCTCATCTCCGTCGTCCAGGTACTAACCTGGACGACGGAGAAGCTCATATCCGTCGTCCAGGTGCAGATTTCGTAATTTTTTCTAAGACAACGACCATCTAGACCTTCTTCCAATGCATATTCTTTTCGTCAAGACTTTAGAGTAAACAATTCTTGGTATGTGAGCTTCGACGGTTCGAAAATCGGAGTTGCGAAATGTCTTGTATCCACGTTTCCGGTTTGTGAAATTCTCGGTTTTGCGGTTGACTGTGCCAATGAAACCCTTCCCGAACTTATTATTTTCTGGTCCTTTATTGTAATTATATATTATGTTACGACGAACATATCCAACGGTTGTTTTGTCCAAATTCAATTTCGTTAATACTCTGCTGCAAATGAGCCTATACTCATGAACACTTAAGTCGTAAAGATTAGTCGATACTTAACAACTTTCAAGACGTAAAATTTTTCGTCGGTTCAAATTTAACTGTTCACATATACGATGCGTTCATCGATATTGTACGACTATTTCACTCGAATGACAAATCGCTAAATTCCTAGCGAATTAATTTTAAAATTTTTTTTTACGTAATTTGAACCTGGACGACGGATATGGTCATTCTCCGTCGTCCAGGTGTTAACTTGGACGACGGAGAATGACCATCTCCGTCGTCCAGGTTCAAATTACCATGGCGGTTCGAATTAATTTTTTTTTTTTCATGTAAATTGCACTTGGACGACGGAGATGGTCATTCTCTGTCGTCCAAGTTACACCTGGATGACGGAGAATGACCATCTCCGTCGTCCAAGTTCAAATATTATGGCGGTTCAATGTGCCGCCTCAATTTTCGGCGCCGCTTCAAATTTCACTTAGACGACGGAGAATGAATTCTCCGTCGTCTAAGTCCAAATTTATGGCGGGTGAAACGTCCCGCCCATTAATTACGCGCCGCTTCGAAAAAATTTAACGCTTCACCTAGACGACGGAAAAGCCCGTTTCCGTCGTCCAAGTGCACTTAGACGACGGAAACTAGGGCTCCGTCGTCTAAGTGAAAACCTATATATAGAACAGCACCCCCCCCTTTTTCTCATTCCATCTCCTCTCCTCTCCTCCTCTCCTCTCCTCCGGCGACTCAAATTCCGACGTGGTTCCCCCTCTCCGACGACTCTACTCTTCCGATATTCCGGCGACATTCCGACGAGGTAATAATTCTATTTTTTACCTCTTTAACATTTTTTTTATTTAATTAATTATTTATTAATTTCTAAATAGTTTTAATTTATTAGTTTTAAATAATTAATAGTTGTAATTATAATAATTATTTAGTTGTTATTATTAATATTTAGTAATCATTATTAGTTGTTAATTATTTGGTAATGAATAATTATTAGTTAAAATTAAATAATAGTAATAATAATTATTGTTAATAATAATTAATTATATTGGTAAATGAATAATTATTATTAAATGCATGATAAATAATAATTCATTATTGTCATTATTTATTGTTTTAATGAATTGATAATTACGTGTATTTTCTAGTAAATTGCATGGTAGTACGTCTTCGATTTAAATTTAGTACATAGGCTTGGTTTATTAAGTCGCACTCTTTGGAATAGATGGCGCCTCTTTTCCTAGCTTATCTCCTTAACCCCTCGTGATGTGTGGATTTCATCACCGCACACCATAACCTAAGTGAAGTTATGGACACGAGGTTGAGGGCGGAGTTTGCAAAGGACTTGAAGGAGTGTAAATTTTTGAAAAATTGGCCGAATGTCGGACATGGTGTCTAGAAACGGGTTATGACTGGTGACAGGTTTTGGATCTAAGAAAGACGACACCATTAGAGTATATACCATTCATTTGGTTAGCCTCGGGGTGTTTTTTTGAAATTAGTCCTGCCTCTCGCATTATCTCTATCCCTAACTGGCCATGTTTTTCGATTTAACCAAGGCTGATTAATTGAAAATTTACACTTTATCGCGCGGGTCGCACGTCCATTGAATGACCGAAAAAGCCAAGTTAGTGTACTCTATTTAAATCTTAACCGTACTTAATTAGCGTAAATTTTTCACTTGTAATTATTATGGTAAGTAGGTATTTTAACAACGTACTCCTAGGTTTAAATGGCTCCATCCGGCAAGAAGAAAGCCCAACAGGAGGCAGAAGATGCCATGCTCCGCTGCTTGGCGGAGCAAGTCGGTTGGGTTCAACATGAGGGCAACGACGCCCTCAATCCGGACCCTTCATCTAGTCCGGAGGGGGCGCCTTCTGGGGAAATTCCCGCTGCCCCATTTATCTCCAGCGGTGATGACGTCGACCCCTTTTCAACTCCGACGCCCGGTACCGGTTCAACGGCAAGTACTCAGGCGTCCTCGACCGCTGAATGCATCATGTACAGCGCCCGCCATAAGCAAAGGAGGGCCCCCACTGACTCGTAACCGAAAAGGACTCGAGGTCTCGTTAAAGGGGGCAAAGCGGAGAAAATTTGCAAGGCGACCGAGGAATAGATCGACTTGCCCTACGACGAATTCACCGGTGGCCCTCCCATAGCTCAGCTAGCAAGTCTCTCGGTGCATAGCATAGGGTTAATCGTTCGTAGCCGGGTTCGTCTCATTGCCCCTACTTGGAAGGAGGTGCCGGATGATGAGAAGGCGAAAGTCTTTAAAGAACTTTCGGTACATAATACGTACAATTTTAGTTATTATATAATATTGTTAATATTAGTTATAATTTCATAATATATACGATTATAATTTTCTATTTATTTCTGATAGGAACAATTTGCGGTGGATCCGGCACCGGCGATGTTGAGGCATATCAACCAAACCGCCAACTCCATCTACAAAGATTGGAAGTACAGGCTCCATCAGTACTTCGAAACTATCGGTCCCGCGCCTGCCCCCGTAGAGCTGCGTGGGGATAGACAAGATGAGTGGCAGTGGTTGTGTAACCACTTTGCCGATGAAGAATTTAAGGTGTTAATTTAATTTTTTTATTTCAATTAAGATAATTGAATTATTTAAATTTTAGTTACTTATTAATTTTTTAATAATTTAATTATGTTGTCTAACAGAAATTCTCCGGTGTCAACAAAGCCAACCGGGGGAAAAAGGACAAGCACCATACTTCCGGCGCCAAGCAACTCATTCAAATAGCCAAGGAGCACAGGGATAAGGGCTCCAAACACCCTTATCTCGATGCAAGCATAAGCGCGTACGTGATGTCTGGGCTCGATAATGAAGCAAGTCAATGCGGCGTAAGTGATATATATATATGTGCTTTTAATTATAGTAATTATTATTTAAATATTATTTCATTATAATAAATTAATTATTCTTTTGTAGGCAAGGGTGATAGAGCGTGCGCAGGAAGAATTGGCTAACACTCAGCTTGCGTTCCCAGATGTGCCGCCAGAAGACCTGCCTCCTCTATCCATGGAGAGCCAAATTGCAATCGCGGATGAGGTCTACAGTCGTAGAGCTGGCAAGGAGGTTAGGCACTTCGGGCCTAAAGTGGTTCGAGATTTGTCGACGACCTCTGACTCATCATCTACGGGAGGTTCGGGGCGGCGGAGAAGAACTCAGGCTGCGGCCGTCGAAGCAGCCATTCAAGAGGCTCGACTGGCACGAGAGGAGAATCAATCCATGCGTCAAAGACTTGATGAGCAACAAACACAAATAGCCCAACTCATCGCCCTCATGCAACAATCTCGAGAAGAATGTCAACCTCTTCCGAACCCATACTGCGACGACGACGACCCGGCTGGAGGCGGGGGACGCGGCGGCGCATCTGCTCCTCCAGTGTGTTAATTAGCTAGTAGTTTATTAATTATCTCGTTTCTTTCCGCATTCCAAACAATATTTTAATTTTTATGGGTTTTTTGGATGTGTATGTACAAATTAATTTTAATTATTTAATTAAGTAATATTAAAAATTTAGTTTATTTAATTAATTTTAACATTTTTCATTATTTAAATTCAATTAATAATAAATTAAATTAATAATATTTAATTACAATTTAATTTTTTTAAAAAAATTAAATAAGCACTTGGACGACGGAGATTAAGTTCTCCGTCGTCCAAGGCCACGGAGATGTTGGACGACGGAGATTGTTAGCTTCTCCGTGGCCCAGGTAAGCACTTGGACGACGGAGAACTTAATCTACGTCGTCCAGGTGCTTACCTGGGCCACGGAGATTGTAACATTCTCCGTGGCTCAGGTAAGCACCTAGACGACGGAGAATGTTACAATCTCCGTCGTCCAAGTGCTTACCTGGGCCATGGAGAAACTAACAATCTCCGTGGCCCAGGTAAGCACCTCGACGACCGAGAACTTAATCTCCATCGTCCAGGTGCTTACCTGGGCCACGGAGAATGTCCGCGGTCCAAGTGAACTTGGACGACGGAGAATAAATTCTCCGTCGTCTAAGTGCTTGGACGACAGCACTTGGAGCACGGACCTTGGATGACGGAGGTTCCATCGTCTAAGTACTTAGACGACGGAAAAACGCACTTAGATGACGGAAACGCTCCGTCGTCTAAGTGCATTTTTCTTGTAGTGGTGAATGAGGAATTTTGTGTTTTGGACCATCAAAGATGGCATAGGCGTATTAAGCATTCGTGAGACCCATTTAAAGAAGATAAGGCCGACCTAAATATAGCCCAATATTGAAGCCCAAATGCATTAATTCGGCCAGAAAATATGACTTGGAGACCAAGAAAAAGAAACAAATCAGAAAAGTCAAGTGACTTAGTGGGCAAGTCACGTGACTTGGTGGGCAAGAACGAAAATAAAGACTCAACTTGGAACTTCATTGGATCACCCAGAACGACTCTAAGCTTGGAAAAATACGAATGATAGCGCAATAAAAAGATCTCGATGTCCTCTTCAATATAAGATCAAAAATCACCTGATTTGGAGCTCTAGAACTCTCAAAATCTGTGTTTTGGTGAAACTATGCAAGAAGCAATCAAGAACCGGGTTGGAAATCCTTATTCACATATGACAAGGTTTCAAAGCTCTATATAAGCAAGGGTTACGTCCCTTATTCAAGATCTCTCATTCTAATAGCTAAACCTCTACCTTAAACACTTCCTACCCTCCAAACACTCCAAGATTCTACAAGAAGTCGTTATCCTCCAAGCATCATCAACGCCATCTTCCACCGAGACTTTCATGGTAATCCTAATTGTCTTGTCCATCCATTGAAGAAGTTATCTACACAAAGTAGGCTAGGGAAATTCCAAAATCAAAAAGTGTAACAATGATTTCTTCTATTCTTTTCTTGTTTGTATTCTTGATATTTTTGGATCAGTTTGAAGGATTTTGTTTGGTTTATAATTTTAACAAGTTTGTGTAAACTATTTAGTTACTTAGAAATTAGTTATAACATGTATGTTTTCATACTTAATGCTTTGATATTTTGCAGGGCAATCCCACTTTGTATCATTGATGTGTTAGGGTAATCCCGAAGAACAATTATTTGTGAAATATGCATGCAAAACGTAGCTAATGATTTAGAACTTAATAGGGTGCATATAATCTGTTAGGTTATAAAGAGTTATACGACTGAATGAGTTGATCATGTAAATATGTTAGATTTAGGTTTATTTCGGTTAGGAACATGTTTAGGATTCTATGCTTTTGTTTGTTTTGCTTGTCAATGAGTTTAAGCATGATAGAACTTAGGATTTCTTTATGTGTTTTCTGCCATTATTTTGTCTTTAATTTCGTAGGTTATAAAATCAACTCTTATAAACCCCCATTTAAACTTAACATTATCATGCATAAACTCTAATCCCCGGCTAAAAAACGATACCCTATTTACCAATGCTACATCTACAAACAAGGGTTTTAAATTTGCTTAGTGTCTTAATTGATTATTAAGTGTTTACTTTACTAGTTAGTTTTGGCATGATCAATTTTTTGCGCCATTACTAGGGATTGAATTTTTTTTTAATTTCGCTTGTACATGTGTGAAATTTTATAAATAATACAAAAGCATGTCTATGTTACTTACGAAATTGTTACATACTTGTTTATATGTCTATACGTGACTATACATATTCATACTAACAAATCTGTTTTGCAGCCATACTTAAACGTTAAAGGTAGTTTTTGATTTACATTGAGTACATAAGTTTGGTTGATTAAGTTGCACCCTTTGGAATAGATGGCGTCTCTTTTCCTAGTTTATCTCCTTAACCCCTCGTGATGTGTGGATTTCATCACCGCACACCATAACCTAAGTGAAGTTATGGACTTGAGGTTGAGGGCGGAATTTGCAAAGGACTTGAGGGAGTATAAATTTTTGAAAGATTGGCTGAATGCGGACATGGTGTCTAGAAACGGATTATGACTGGTGACAGGTTCTGGATCTAAGAAAGACTAACACCAATAGAGTATATACCATTGGCCCGATTAGCTTCAGGGTGTTTTGTCAAAATTAGTCTTGCCTCTCGCATTATCTCTATCCCTAACTGGCCATGTTTTTCGATTGAACCAAAGCTGATTGATTAAAAGTTTATACTTTATCGTGCGGGTCGCACGTCCATTAAACGACCTAAAAATCAAGCTAGTGTACTCTCTTTAAATCGAAGGCGTAACTCAATATACAAAATACTTGTGCATAATACCTATAAATTTTGTGTGTTTGTACATATTAAACTTCTAAAGGATTAACCACATTGTATTTTAGCTTACATAACCTTCTGGCGGCCTTGTGATGCTCATATTTCACCACTGGGTACCCTAACCTAAGTGAAGTTAGAGACATGAGGCCAAGAGATAGGTCATGTTGCATTCATGATTTAGCACGTAACTTTGTGTATTTTCTGCAGGTTTCCAACGTTTTCTCTTATGCATTCACTCCATTTTTCAATTGGGGTCTTATGTGATGCATTTGGATGACGATTTGAGTGTGTTATGCATGAATTCGATGTCAATATTCTGTACTTGCATTTTAACATGTAAATATGTGTGTTTAACATTTATTCTAAGTCTTGCATTGTATATATGCCTAATTTTGTAGAAAACGTTATCTATGTATGTCTTAGCTTGTTTTAGAGCATTCTAACAACTTTGCATGCATTTTAGGTTATTTAGAGCCATTGCATTCACGTTTACTTTGGTTTTAGAGTCTTAACGTCATATCTTAGTGTTTTATTTTGTCTTATAGCGTTTTGAGTCTTTTAGGTGATTTTGGTGTGTTTTTGGCTTGAATTAATTTGTTTAGCTTATTTTGGTTTGTTTTAGTATTTTTTTGTTTTCCCTTTTTGTTTTTCAACGTTTTGATTAGTATCTTGCATTCATTATGTATTCTTTTGATATTAACACTTGTTCTTTGGTGGATTATCAGATTTCTATGAATGTCCACCTCATTTGACTCCTAATATTGATCTCCAAGCACTTACAAGTCGTTTATCTCGTTTGAGATCTCAAGTGGATCCTTAGGAGCAAGTTCTTGACCATCTTGTCATTGAGGAAGGCTTCGACTCTCCACATACATCTAATCACTCCACCGAGCACTTTTCTGAAGAAGAACATGAAGAGATGGCCAATAACAACAACAACCTCTTGCCCAACAATGAGAAGCGATCTCTTCGCCAACGTACCTGCTCAACTGAGTGGAGTAGTGGTCCTTCGTGCATAACATTTCCAAAACTCCAAACGAATAAGGACATTGAGTTGAAGAGTGGCTTCTTACACCGATTGCCTATCTTCCATGGGCTATCAAATGAAGATCCAAACATGCATTTGAAAAAATTTAAGTTCATTTGCATGAGCATGAGGCCCTTAGAAGCAAATGAAGAACTCTTAGAGCTCAAAGTTTTTCCCTTCAATTTGATGGATAGAGCTCAAACTTAGCTTTTGGAACTTCCACCTAATCACATCACGACATGGAAGCAACTTGCAGACATGTTCTTGGCTAAGTATTTTCTGGCATTAAAGATCACTATTTTGAGGAAGAAGATCACGAGAATCACACAAGCTTCTGATGAGTCCTTTGGCCAGTACTGTTATCGTTTCAAAGTACTATGTGCCACTTGCCTTGCCCACGGTTTTTCAGAGATAAACCTCATGAATTACATTTATGATGGTTTAAAACCAATTGATAGAGAGCTTCTTGATGCAACAGAAACTGGAGCATTCATGGATTTAGATGAGACAAAAGTTCAAACATTGTTGGAGAACCGAGCAAACAATGATGCTCAGTATGGGATGGCTCCAAGTAAAAAAATTGTCGAAGATAGTTCAAGGCAACCTACAGATGAAAAGTATGATAAACTAGCATCTATGCCTAGAGCAAGTGCTTGAACGTACTAGAGACTAAAAGAGCCAAGACAAGCCTAAGACCTGTTTGTGGTGTTTGCCATATGCAAGGGCACAATATTGATCAATGCCCTACAATGATGGAGCAAAGCAATGAAGAAGTGAATGTCATTGGTGGATATCAAGGGGGCCAACGTTACAACAACTATAACAACAATAATTTTGGCAACCGTGATCATCCGGGTTTCAAATGGAGTAGCAATGAGGGATGTCAAAATCCTTCGACACCTGAACAAGGATATCAATATGCTCCATTTCAACCTAGGCAGCCAATGTCGCAGGCTCTTATGCAAAATATGTAACAAGCTCCTCTGGTTCAATAATTCACTAATCCGGACTACGATAAGATGTTATCTCAATTGTTTGCCTCGACGCAAGTTCTTTTGGATGGTTAAGTCAAAATGAAGGAGACATTGGATAGTCAGGGCTAAGATATTTCAGAGATGAAGAAGCAAATGGGCCAAATCGTTGACTTCATGAGACATATTAGAGAAACTGGACAGCTACCTCCTCAAACACTTCCAAATCCAAAGAATGTTAATATTATGGTGACAAGAAGTGGGAGGACACTAGAGGAGCTGACACCAAAGGCAAGAAAAGCACCTCAATAACATGTTTTTGAGGAAGAAGACTTAGAAGAAGATCTAGCAACTAAAGAGGCAAAGAAGAAGAAGAAGAATGTGGCGTCTCATGCCACTAAGGCACAATTCACTACACAACATGGCCCAAAAAAAGAACCATACCCCTTCAAGTTCGGTTAATATTAATGCCCCATTTGCTCGTGCACCATTTCCACATAGGTTGACAAAACCAAAGAAAGAAGATCAATATGAAGACATCTTGGACATCTTTCGGAAGGTCCAAGTAAATTTTCCCTTGATTGAGTGCATAACGCAAGTGCATATATATGCTAAATTTTGAAAGAGTTATACACCCAGAGGAGGCAAACCCAGGCGAAGGAAGTTGTGAAGGTGAATGCAACCGTTTTAGCAATTTTACAATGTCGGTTACCTCCAAAATTGAAGGATCCGAGGAGCTTTTCAGTTCCATGTGTTATTGGTGACAAATGGTTTGAAGATGTCATGCTAGACCTTGGTGCATCCATAAATGTTATGCCGTACTACCTATATGCATTAATGGACTCAAGCGAGCTCAAGCATGACAATGTCATCATACAATTAGTCGATCGTTCACATAAGTATCCAAGGGGATACGTTGAAGACATTCTAGTGCAAGTCAACAACTTGATATTTCCAGCTGATTTTTACATTGTTGACATGGAGGAGAGTCCACTAAACGCCACACCATTACTACTCGGACGACCTTTCATACGGACTATTAGAACAAAGATTGATGTGTTTGAAGGAAAGTTCTCCATGGAGATTGATGGAGAGAAGATCGAGTTCAAAATTCTTGATGCTATGAAGTATCCAATGTCTAGTGTTGGTGATGTTTATTCGATTGATGTTGTGGATTCCACGTTGTGGACACCATTGGAGAAGATGAACTCGACATGGCCATTAAAGAGGGAGAGGGTGTGACGACTCGAACCAGAATCAGTAGGATATTCGGCACGATTCACGAGATTCTGCTTAGTCGCAGATTTACGATTAATGTGTGGTTTTTCGATTCTTTTCGCGACTACATTTTCGGCTGAGAATTTCAGTTGAGTGTATTCACGGAAGTTGTAGAGTACGTGATTTCGAGCTCGAGGGCGGTTCTGGAAGATTTTTTTGATAACCGAGGAATATAATATGATTATTTGAAGTTTCAGTTTTCGACGAGTTTATCCGATTGTTTCGTGTTTATCCGAATCGTGATGGTTATCCATTTCGAATCGTCGATCGACCTAAGGCGCGAGTATAAATATCGGAAATAGTCGAGAAATAGTCGAAAATCTCAGTTTGGGCTTTGACTGACGTTGACCGAGCTTTGACTTTCCAAAATTGGAAAGTTGACCGTTGACCCGAGGGGAAAACTTTCCCGTTTTGGTTCTTGCCGTCCGACGTCCTTTTTCCGGCCACCTCCGACCTTGTGGAAGGTATGGTTCGCATCCTTATGTGATTTCGAGTTGATTGATGTTTGGTTTGATGGGAATTAATGGAGTTTTAGTTGAACCCGAATCGGGTTGGTTCGTCGGAGTTCACCGGAGTTGGGGTGAGGGTTCCGGCGAGTTTTGGAGGTGGGGTTGATGGGGTTTTTGTTCCCTACACCATGGTGATGCTTCCCCTATACTTGGTTTGGGCTGAGATGGAGTTTTCCGGCGAACCCGATTCGGTTGCCGAAGTTAGATTTCAGCTTGGTTTTGTGCTAATTTGGAAGGGTTAGGTTTGGAATTGACCTTGGTTGTAGTTATGGAAAAGATTCGGCTTGGAAAGACCTTGAATTCTGGAAAGTTTCGCCGTGGAATTCTAACGTTGACGGCGCGCGGCGGCGGTCAACGGCGGAGCTCCGGCGAGGAGTTGACTTTTTGGATTTTAGTGTTCTTAATGTCATTTTTCTCGTAATCGCGCCCTGATTATCGTCCAGAGGTTTTCGGTTTGATTTGGGTAGCCGATTTTCAGTCGAGAGTTTCGAGTGGAGATTTCGGGAATTTCGTTAATCATTTTGCACTGCATTGTTTATTTCCGGGAACGGTTGGTTTCCGTAATTCAGTACAGAGTTGTGGGTTATGTTTTGATCAGTTGTGTTTTATGAATATTCAGGGGATCGAGATCGTGATAGTGCTTCAGGCGACGGATCTTCCGCCGGACAACGAGATTAGCGCAAGTGCGCGTTTTGCTCATCTGTGAGTGGACAAGTTTCTATTTTCACTGTTGATTTACGAGTTCGTGGATTTTATGATTTTCGTGTTTACTTTGTATGATGATTGAGATATATGTTATTTTCGGAGGTTTTATTATATGTTTATTGGTGATGGCATTTATTGCATCGATGCTACCAGAGTTGAGAGATTCCTCTGGACCAGAGTTGAGAGATTCCTCTGGGCAGGGTTGAGAGGTCCCCTGGCCTATCACCATCGGGTTGAGCGATTCACCTGACGTTGGGCTTGAGAGATTAGCCCGACATCCTCTATATATATGTGTTGTGTTCCGAACTCGCACTGTTTTACATTGAGTATGTATATAAACTGGTGAAAGGCATATGTTTATTTTCGTCCACTCACTCTAACCTTTTTATTTGCCTTTCCCCTGGGCTTTTCAGTTTCCGTGCCCAGTTTGCAGTTCGGATTCAGGTGTTTTCACGTCGCGGTTGGAGGCTAGTGATCTGAGCTACCTGTGTTTTCCAGTAGGTTCTTGTTTCGCCTACTGATGTGTATATTGTATATATTTACACTAGAGGTCGCTCTGATACATTCTGATACTTGTTTTATGCAGATTTTCTCGGATATACTTTATATAGTACAGTATGTTTTCTGTTACTTGATATGATGTGATGTTGAGAAATCCGGATGGGATTGGTGCCCACGGTTTGGCTTTTGTGGCATAGGACGAAGTGTTATTTTCAGGGTGCAGGTTTATGCAATTCCACGTTAGTAACGAAACTCTGCCAAAATTTTGAATGGTTTTTGTTGGTTCGTGTTTTCAGAAGGGGTTCGATTCCGATTTGGGCAACTGAATCGGGGTTGGGTCCTTTCAGCTTGGTATCAGAGCATTAGGTTGTCAGATTCTGTAGACTCTTGTAGTTGTGACGCTTAGGGTATTTGAGTTGATACAGCATGACTGGAGTGATGACCCGACTGGCCAGCGGTACTCATCAATACTTCGGGTGTTGTGTGTCCTCAAATATCTGCGGTTTCATGATTACGTTCTTTCTGCTTGTACCTAATGCTTGTCTTGTATCAGTAGGATGCCTCCTCGACGTGGTCCCCGTGTTGATCAGGAAGAGGATCCTGATGAGGATCGCCGAACGCGCGACTTGCTGATGTGAGTGCTGCGTTTGGAAGAGCGTTTTGACCCTGTGGTCAAGGCTCGTACTGCTGGTGCTACTATATTTTCGGGTTCAGTTGATCCAGAGATATGGGAGGCATGGTTGGTTCAGATTGAACGTGTTTGTGAGCGTCTGCAGTTTACTCCTGAGTAGATGACAGTGGCCGCAGTTGGGTTACTTGAGGGTGATGCATACTTTTGGTGGGTTAGCGCCGACAGAGTTCCAGCTGCTACTCCGTGGACTTTGTTCCGTCATTTGTTTATGCGGAGGTACATTAATCAGGATACCCAGCAGCGCAAATATGAGGAGTTTACGAACTTGAAGCAGGGCAGTTTGTCTGTACTTATGTACCGGGATCGGTTTACCCGTTTGTCTCGTTTTACGTGGGATATGGTGGCTACTGAGGAAGCCATGTGTCGCAGGTTTGAGCTGGGGTTGAATCTGGATATCAAGGCGACTCTGACTACGATGCCTCGGAACAACTTTGATGAGTTTGTCAGTGCAGCACTCCGAGGTGAGGACATTAAGCAGGAGAGACAGCGGCAGAGGTACCAGCCGAGACAGTTGGAGGAGGGTGGACCGAGTCAGGGGCCTTCAAAGAGGCAGAGTTCTGATACTTCCGGTTCCGCTTCATCCTCAGGTGGTGGATCCTTTAAACTAACAGCTGGTGCATCCAGACAGAGGCCGAGGTGGAGAAGAGATAGACCGCAGCGACCACAGGCTAGTGCAGGTTCCAGCGGTTCCAGTTATCCTCGGCGTACTGGTGGCACTTTTGCTGTACCGAGGGAATATCCGTTGTGTAGTCTCTGCAGCAGACACCATGTTGGTCCATGTCGGCGAGGTCCTGTTACTTGTTATCATTGTGGCCAGGTGGGTCACTATTTGAGGGAGTGTCCTCAGTTGTTTGGTACTGATGGACAGACAACCCTGAGTTCCGGAGTTGATCGAGGTGCCACTTCGGGAGCTCGACCAGCACAGTTTTCCGGCCAGGGAAGACAGCAGGGACAGCCTCAGAGAGGACGACCAGCCGGACAGGCGAGGGTTCATGCTATGACTCTACGTGAGGGCAGAGCTTCACCGGAGGTCGTTATCGGTACGTTACATGTTTTTGGTATTCCAGTACTTGCATTGTTAGATCCAGGTGCCACACATTCATTCATATCATTTAGACTATCATCATTAGCTACGGTACCTGCATCTCCACTTCCGGGGTTGTGGAGAGTGTTGTATCCGTCAGGTGAGGTTGTGAGCATCAGTTGGGTGTACAGAGACTGTGAGGTGTTTATTGGTGGTCATGGATTAGCCGTAGATCTGTTATTGCTTGATATTGTGGATTTTGATCTGATCTTGGGTATGGACTTCTTGGAGACACACTGGGCCATGTTTGATTGTGACAAGAAGGAGGTCGCGTTTCGACGACCAGGGTTACCCGAGGTATTGTTTCGCGACGAGAAGAACACTTCACTGCCGTGTTTGATTTCCGCGATGAGGGCGGATCAGTTGATGAAGAAGGGTTGTGTCGCTTACTTAGCCCATGTTGTGGACACTACAGCTGCAGTGCCGGATCTTGGTAGTATTGAGGTTGTTTCTGAGTTTCCGGATGTGTTTCCAGTGGAGTTACCTGGTATACCCCCTGTACGGGAGATTGATTTCACTATCGAGTTGTTACCGGGTACAGGACCGATTTCCCAGACACCGTACCGGATGGCGCCAGCGGAGTTGAAGGAGTTGCAGATTCAGCTCCAGGAGTTGCTAGAGAAGGGTTTCATACGACCGAGTGTTTCTTCGTGGGGTGCTCTGGTGTTGTTTATACGGAAGAATGATGGGTCCATGAGTTTGTGCATCGACTATCGGAAGCTGAATCAGGTTACAGTGAGGAACAAGTATCCGTTGCCGCAGATTGATGACTTGTTCGATCAGCTCAAGGGAGCATCAGTCTTTTCGAAGATTGACCTTCGATACGGATATCACCAATTGCGGATCCGAGACTCAGATGTAACCAGGACAGCATTCAAGACTCAGTATGGGCACTATGAGTTTTTGGTTATGCCGTTTGGGTTGACCAACGCCCCCGCAGCTTTCATGGACTTGATGAATCGGGTGTTCAGACGGTTCCTGGACAAGTTCGTGATTGTGTTCATTGACGATATTTTGATCTATTCCAGGAGTGTGGGCCAGCACAAGAAGCATTTGCGGGCAGTGTTGCGGACTTTGCGGGACCATCAGTTGTTCGCAAAGTTTAGCAAGTGTGAGTTCTGGTTGGATAGTGTGAAGTTTCTGGGCCATGTGATTTTGGCTGAGGGAGTCAGTGTTGATCCTGACAAGATCGAGGCCGTGCTGAACTGGAGCAGACCCACTACTGTACCGGAGATCCGGAGTTTCTTGGGGTTAGCAGGCTATTACCGACGGTTTGTACAAGATTTCTTCCGGCTTGCTACACCACTGACCAGATTGACGAAGAAGGGCGTCAAGTTTGAGTGGTATGATGCGTGCGAGGAGAGTTATTTGCTCCTAAAGGAGAGATTGACTACCGCACCGGTTCTGACATTGCCAGACGACAGTGGTGAGTTTGTTGTGTACAGTGATGCGTCGAAGTTGGGACTTGGCTGTGTGTTGATGCAGCATGGTAGGGTTGTAGCCTATGGGTCCAGGCAGTTGAAACCACATGAGGTCAACTATCCGACGCATGATTTGGAGTTAGCCGCTATCGTGTTAGCGTTGGAGAGTTGGAGACATTACCTATATGGAGCTCAATGTAAGATCTTCACCGACCATAAAAGTCTTACGTATTTGCAAACACAGCCGGATCTGAACATGAGGCAACGCCGATGGATGGAGTTGATCAACGACTACGATTGCACGTTTGAGTACCATCCAGGAAAGGCCAACGTTGTGGCTGATGCACTTAGTCGGAAGTCTGGAGCCTCGTTGTTTCATATGTGTGTGGCCAGAGTGTCGATGTTAGCCGAGCTTCGAGCTACGGGTGCTGAGTTTGGATATGATGATGATGGAGCTTTATTGGCCAATTTTCAGGTTTGACCAGTATTGGTTGATCAGGTGCGGGAGGTTCAGGATTCGGATTCTTACCTGTTGGGCAAGAAGACCATGATACGGAATGGTGTGCCTACAGAGTTCCGATTGAGCGACGACGGTACGTTGTTGTTCAGAGGAAGGTTATGTGTACCCAGAGACGAGAGCCTGAAGAAGGAGATTCTGGACGAAGCCCAAAGTTCAGCGTATGAAATGCATCCCGGAGGTACGAAGATGTTTCGTACACTTCGAGCGTACTATTGGTGGCACAACATGAAGCGGGAGATTGCCGCATACGTGAGTCGATGTTTGATTTGTCAGCAGGTGAAAGCGGAGAGGCAGAAACCTGCAGGGAAACTACAGCCACTTGAGATTCTGGTTTGGAAGTGGGAGCACATTACGATGAATTTCGTCTATCAGTTGCCGCGTATTTCGGCTGGCAACACTGGTATTTGGGTTATTGTGGATCGACTGACAAAATCCGCTCACTTTCTTGCACTTCCGGGGAAGGTATCAGTGGGTAGATTGGCCAAATTGTACTTATCAGAGATTGTTCGCTTGCATGGTGTGCCTGTGTCCATTGTTTCTGACCGAGATAGTCAGTTCACTTCTGAGTTCTGGCAGGCGTTGCAGCGAGCTTTGGGCACGAGGTTGCGATTCAGTACAGCTTTTCATCCTCAGACTGACGGGCAGTCCGAGCGGACCATTCAGACTCTTGAGGATATGCTGAGATCATGTGTGTTGCAGTTTCGCGAAAACTGGGATCAGCAGTTACATTTGATTGAGTTCGCCTACAACAACAGCTATCAGGCCAGTATTGAGATGGCACCGTACGAGGCCCTGTACGGGAAGCAGTGTCGCACTCCGTTGTGTTAGAGTGAGGTGGGCGAGCGTTGGCTTATTGGTCCTGATTTGGTGAAAAGTACGATGGAAGATATACAGGTTATCCGGAATCGATTGAAGATCGCTCAGGATCGGCAGAAGAGCTATGCGGATGTGAGGAGGAAGAGTCTCGAGTTTGAGGTAGGCGATTGGGTCTTCCTGAAACTATCTCCGTGGAGGGGAGTTATGCGTTTCGGGAAGCATGGCAAGCTTCAACCACGGTACATTGGTCCGTATGAGATTACGGAGAGGATTGTAGCTGTTGCTTACAGACTTGAGTTACCAGCTGAGATGGCTCGCGTTCATGATGTCTTCCATGTTTCGATGTTGCGGAAGTACAACTCGGATCCTTCACATGTGTTAGCCCCACAGCAGTTGCCGATCAGAGAGGATTTGACGTATGTAGAGGAGCCTGTGCAGATTCTCGATCGTCGTGAGCAGGAGTTGAGGCACCGTGTGATTCCGCTAGTGAAGGTCTTGTGGCAGAACCACTCTGTTGAGGAGGACACCTGGGAGACTGAGAAGCGTATGCAGGAACAGTATCCTCATCTGTTCACTTGACAGGTACGTAAATTTCGAGGTCAAAATTTTTTTTAAGGGGGGTAGATTTGTGACGACCCGAACCAGAATCAGTAGGATATTCGGCACGATTCACGAGATTCTGCTTAGTCGTAGTTTTACGATTAATGTGTGGTTTGTCGATTCTTTTCGCGACTACATTTTCGGCCGAGAATTTGAGTTGAGTGTATTCACGGAAGTTGTAGAGTACGTGATTTCGAGCTCGAGGGTGGTTCCGGAAGATTTTTCCGATAATCGAGGAATATAATATGATTATTTGAAGTTTCAGTTTTCGACGAGTTTATCCGATTGTTTCGTGTTTATCCGAATCGTGATGGTTATCCATTTCGAATCGTCGATCGACCCGAGGCGCGAGTATAAATATCGGAAATAGTCGAGAAATATTCGAAAATCTCAGTTTGGGCTTTGACTGACGTTGACCGAGATTTGACTTTCCAAAATTGGAAAGTTGACCGTTGACCCGAGGGGAAAACTTTCCCGTTTTGGTTCTTGTCGTCCGACGTCCTTTTTCTGGCCACCTCCGACCTTGTGGAACGTATGGTTCGCATCCTTATGTGATTTCGAGTTGATTGATGTTTGGTTTGATTGGAATTAATGGAGTTTTAGTTAAACCCGATTCGGGTTGGTTCGTCGGAGTTCGCCGGAGTTGGGGTGAGGGTTCCGGCGAGTTTTGGAGGTGGGGTTGATGGGGTTTTTGCTCCTTACACCATGGTGATGCTTCCCCTATACTTGGTTTGGGCTGAGATGGAGTTTTCCGGCGAACCCGATTCGGTTGCCGGAGTTAGATTTCAGCTTGGTTTTGTGCTGATTTGGAAGGGTTAGGTTTGGAATTGACCTTGGTTGTAGTTATGAAAAGATTCGTCTTGGAAAGACCTTGAATTCTGAAAAGTTTCGTCGTGGAATTCCACCGTTGACGGCGCGCCGCCGCCGGCGGCGGCGGTCAACGGCGGAGCTCCGGCGAGGAGTTGACTTTTTGGATTTTAGTGTTCTTAATGTCATTTTTCTCGTAATCGTGCCTTGATTATCGTCCAGAGGTTTTCGGTTTGATTTGGGTAGCCGATTTTCAGTCGAGAGTTTCAAGTGGAGATTTGGGGAATTCCGTTAATCATTTTGCACTGCATTGTTTATTTCCGGGAACGGTTGGTTTCCGTAATTCAGTACAGAGTTGCGGGTTATGTTTTGATCAGTTGTGTTTTATTAATATTTAGGGGATCGAGATCGAGATCGTGATCGTGCTTCAGGCGAGGGATCTTCCGCCGGACCACGAGATTAGCGCGACTGCGCGTTTTGCTCATCTGTGAGTGGACAAGTTTCTATTTTCACTGTTGATTTGTGAGTTCGTGGATTTTATGATTTTCGTGTTTACTTTATATGATGATTGAGATATATGTTATTGGTGATGGCATTTATTGCATCGATGCTACCAGAGTTGAGAGATTCCTCTGGACCAGAGTTGAGAGATTCCTCTGGGCAGGGTTGAGTGGTCCCCTGCGTGCCGCCAGGGTTGAGAGGTCCCCTGGCCTATCACCGTCGGGTTTAGCAATTCACCTGACGTTGGGCTTGAGAGATTCGCCCGACATCCTCTATATATATGTGTTGTGTTCCGAACTCGCACTGTTTTACATTGAGTATGTATATAAACTGGTGAAAGGCATATGTTTATTTTCGTCCACTCACTCTAACCTTTTTATTTGCATTTCCCCTAGGATTTTCGGTTTCCGTGCCCAGTTTGCAGTTCGGATTCAGGTGTTTTCACGTCGCGGTTGGAGGCTAGTGATCTGAGCTACCTGTGTTTTCCAGTAGGTTCTTGTTTCGCCTACTGATGTGTATATTGTATATATTTACACTAGAGGTCGCTCTGATACATTCTGATACTTGTTTTATACGGATTTTCTCGGATATACTATATATAGTACAGTATGTTTTCTGTTATTTGATATGATATGATGTTGAGAAATCCGGATGGGATTGGTGCCCACGGTTTGGCTTTTGTGGCATAGGACGAAGTGTTATTTTCAGGGTGCAGGTTTATGCAATTCCACGTTAGTAACGAAACTCTGCCGAAATTTTGAATGGTTTTTGTTGGTTTGTGTTTTCAGAAGGGGTTCGATTCTGATTTGGGCAACTGAATCGGGGTTGGGTCCTTTCAGCTTGGTATCAGAGCATTAGGTTGTCAGATTCTGTAGACTCTTGTAGTTGTGATGCTTAGGGTATTTGAGTTGATACAGCATGACTGAAGTGATGACCCGACTGGCCAGCGGTACTCATCAATACTTCGGGTGTTGTGTGTCCTCAAATATCTGTTGTTTCATGATTACGTTCTTTCTGCTTGTACCTAATGCTTGTCTTGTATCAGTAGGATGCCTCCTCGACGTGGTCCCCGTGTTGATCGGGAAGAGGATCCTGATGAGGATCGCCGAACGCGTGACTTGCTGATGCAAGTGCTGTATTTGGAAGAGCGTTTTGACCCTGTGGTCAAGGCTCGTACTGCTGGTGCTACTTTGTTTTCGGGTTCAGTTGATCCAGAAATATGCGAGGCATTGTTGGTTCAGATTGAACGTGTTTATGAGCGTCTGCAGTTTACTCCTGAGCAGATGACAGTGGCCGCAGTTGGGTTACTTGAGGGTGATGCATACTTTTGGTGGGTTAGCACCGACAGAGTTCCAGCTGCTACTCCATGGACTTTGTTCCGTCATTTGTTTATGCAGAGGTACTTTAATCAGGATACTCAGCAGTGCAAATATGAGGAGTTTACGAACTTGAGGCAGGGCAGTTTGTCTGTACTTGAGTACCGAGATCAGTTTACCCGTTTGTCTCGTTTTGCGCTGGATATGGTGGCTACTGAGGAAGCCAAGTGTCGCAGGTTTGAGCTGGGGTTGAATCTGGATATCAAGGCGACTCTGACTACAATGCCTCAGAATAACTTTGATGAGTTTGTCAGTGTAGTACTCCGAGGTGAGGACATTGAGCAGGAGAGACAGCGACAGAGGTACCAGCCGAGACAGTTGGAGGAGGGTGGACCGAGTCAGGGGCCTTCAAAGAGGCAGAGTTCTGATACTACCGGTTCCGCTTCATCCTCAAGTGGTGGATCCTTTAGACCTGCAGCTGGTGCATCGAGACTGAATTCTATGCTTTTGAAAGGACCTAACCTCGATTTAGTTTCCTAAACCAGAATCAAACCCCTTCTGAAAACACGAACCAACAAAAATCATAAAAATTTCGGCAGAGTTTCGCTACTAACGCGGAATTACCATTACCTGCACCCGGAAAATACACTTCATCCTATGCCACAAAAGCCAAACCGTGGGCACCAATCCCATCTGGATTTCTCAATATCATAACAGTAATGTAAAGTAATAAATATAACTATACTTTACAAAAATCCGGGGAAAATCGTATAGAAGTATACATCAGAAAACTCAGAGCGACTTCTAATATAGATATACAAATAGTAGGCCAAACTAAGAACCTACCATAAAAGAAACATCGCTCGAATACTATGCCTCCGACCACGACATGCGACACCAGAATCTGAACTACAATCTGTGCACGGAAACCAAAAAGCCCAGGGAAAAGGCAAATAAAAACGTTAGAGTGAATGGACGAAAATAAACATATGCCTTTCACCAGTTTATATACATAATCAATGTAAAAAAATGCGAGTTCGGAAAGTATATATGGAGGTTGCCAGGCGAATCTCTCAAACCCGACGGTTAGGTGAATTTCTCAAACCCGACGGTGATAGGCCATGAGAATCTCTCAACCCCGGCAGCATATAGGGGAATCTCTCAATCCTACCCAGAGGAATCTCTCAACTCTGGCGGACTACCGGTGATCAGCCGAGTAGCCGAAGCATCGATGCAGTAATGCCATCACCAATAAACATAAAATAATACCTCCGAAAATAACATATATCTCAACATCGTATAAAGTAAATACGGAAAATCAGGAAAAATCACGAACTCGCAAACAACTGTGAAAATATGAAAATGTCCACTCACAGGTGAGCGTAACGCGATACGCGTTAATCCTGTGATCCGGCGGAAAATCCCTTGCCAAACGAACGATCACGAACCCCTGAATAATCATAAAATCCATTTCTCAAAATCATAACTCGATACCTCAAATCAAATTACGAGAAACAACCGTTCTCGGAAAAACATAATTCAATAACGACGAATTGTCGAAAATCCGATAATCACACCACAAAACCTCGCTATAATTTTTGATGCTCAAATCGAAAAACAAACCTCACCACTGCGATCGGGGCGCGATTCCAAGCGAAACGACATACAACTTGTCGAAAACTCCAAAAAGTCAACTGTTGACTGCCGCCACCGGCGGCGGCGCCACCCAAACATGAAATTTCCCGGCGGACCAAAGCTTATTCCACTCAAAATCATCCAACAAACAACTTCCATAACTACACCAAAGATCAATTCAAACTCTAACTAGCTCAATTTCAAGCAAAACCGAAATCACTCACAAACTTTAATTCATGAATTCTCCATGTACAAGCGAAATTGGAACACCAAACTTACATGGTAGCTTCTTGGTGATGAGGGCTTCAAAGCCCAGTGCTTTGAACAACTCAAATCGGCCAGAAAAAGAACAACCAAAAACCCCAAATCTTCACAAACTTTTGGCCGGAAAAACTCCCTCCTCCGGTGACCCACGCCATGAAAGGTTGTCGGGGATAGGTGGAGGACGTTGAGGCGAAGGAGAATGGGTCCAAGCCCGAGGCCTGGGGTGGCCGGACGGCGAGCCACCGCCGGCGTGCCGTGGTGCCCCGTCGCACCTCCCTCCTCCACCGAGTTGACTCGGTCAACTCCCACAAATGACATGTTTGACTTTCCCAAACAGGAAACCTCCATATATACCTTCTATTTTTGGAAACTTCCAATTACACATTTCGATAAACTTCGAGCAAACGTAACTTCCGCATCGTAAATCTGTTTCCAACAATTCTCGCGTCAACAAACTTATCTCAACAAATTCTTCAATTTTCACCCAAAGTCAAACACATCAACCAATCCGATAAAAAGTCAACGGTTCAAACCATCACAAGTTTATCCGGTTAAACGATCAACAGTCGAAAATATTCATAACTTAATCCTCGTAACTCAGAATAATCCTCCGGAAGTTCCCACAAGCTCGAAATTAAATTCTCTACAACTTTCACGAAGGATCCGAAATCAAATTCTCACCCGATAATTTAGTCGCTAACAAGGCCGCCATATTAGCATATTACGTCGAAATCACAACAAATCGCAAAACTCACAAATCAAGTCGATAATTATTTGAGTTACGGTTCAGGTCAATCAACGGTCCAAAACGGATCACAATCACGATTCGGATAGACTCGAACACGAACGGATAAACTCGACAATATTCTGAAATTTCAAATATTCATAGTATATTCCTCGGTCGTCGAAATAATAATCCGGAACCGCCCACGAACTCGAAATCACGCGTACAACAACTCTCGAGAAGAGACTCAGCTCCAATTGAAAGGACCCAAACCCAATTTGACTTCCTAAATCGGAATCAAACCCCTTCAAAAATACGAACCAACAAAAACCGTAGAAATTTTGGCAGAGTTTCGTTACTAACGTGGAATTACCATTACCTGCACGCGGAAAATACACTTCATCCTATGCCACAAAAATCAAACCGTGGGCACCAATCCCATCCGGATTTCTCAATATCACGACAGTAAAGTAAACAATACATATAATAGTACTTTTCTGAAATCCGGGTTTAAAATCGTATAACATATTCAACAGAAAACTCAGAGCGACCTCTAATACATAATCATATAAGTATACCACAGTAGGTAGGACAATAAACCTACTGGAAGAAATAAGGTAGCTCGAGCACTATGCCTCCGACCACGACGTGCGACTCCAGAGTCCGAACTGCAAACTGGGCACGGAAACCGAAAAGCCCAGGGAAAGACATGAAACACGTTAGAGTGAGTGGACGAAAATAAATGTCTTTCACCAGTATACATATACGTTTAAAACAACATATGCGAGTCCAGGTAAATAAAATAACAAGTACACGAGGTAAAACTCATACTCCTCCAGTGTACTGAGCATGCAAGTAAAATCCCACGGGGTCACTCATGGACTCCTCCGTGCTAGTACAGTCTGAACCACGGAGTCCCTGACTACCACGTGATTCTAAGCCAGAAATGGCCTCGGTTCCGGGGATACGCCCCTCACCGGTCTGGTTGGGGAAACGCCCCTCCAGGCGGCCCTCCGTCGGGGATCAGCCGACGAAGCAAGGTGTATCGATACAACAACATAACTGGGACTGTACTCTGTGAAAACCAAATCATAAACAGTTCGATGCAAATGCATGAAACAACATATAAGTGTATGTACACTCGTATACGTATATTCGTGTAAGTATAACCGTATAACCGTAAAACACATGCTCATATTAAACACAATCTCGTATGAAATCTCATGCTCGTAAAACCATAATCATGCTGCATGCTCAAGTTCATAAATCATATAAAAGACTCGCAAGATTTCCGTGAAAAGAAATTATCCACTCACAGACTAGCGTAACGCAGTTCGCGTTAACCCGTGATCCGGCGGAAAGTCTCTCACCAAAACAACATTCACGAACCCCTGAGTAATCACAATAACCATTCCTCAAAATCATAATTCGACAATACGAGATAAATCACGAGAAACCACCGTTCTCGGAAACACACGATTCAATTACAACATACTGTCGGAAATCTGATATTCACACCTCAATACCTCGCTTTGATTTCGGACACTCAACTAGAAAAACGAACCTCCCCACTGCGATCGGGGCGCGATTTCGAGTCAAATGACATGCAATTCATCGAAAACCATGCCGGGCAAAAAGTCGCCGCCGCCGCCGTCGCCGCTGCCCTAGTCGCCGGAATATCCAAACCTGCCCAGAAAATTACATGCTATACATGGTTTCAAAGATCTCGACGAGCCCAACAACTTTCCAGTTATAGGTTAAGGCCAATTTTGACCGGAAAACCTCCAAAACTCAACCCAAAGTTCAAACCCTTACCGGAATCAAATCGTTCGATCTCACTCCTCCGGCCACGGCGACCTTCAAGACTACTTGGAAAAGACTCCTTGGCACGAGGCTAACAAAAGCCCTCAAAGGAGCACCACCAAATCGGCCGGAATCAACGCCACCGTCCGCCACCGTTCTCGCCGGAAAACCACGAATTTCTCCACTGAAATTTGTCCTCCTCCGGCCACCATATAAGGGGATTCAACCACCATGACAAAGAGCATCCCAAACCCAACAAAACTCATGAAGAGACCATGCTCAATTATGGCCGGAATCGGCCACAATTCCGGCAACAAAACTCGGTCACGTACGGCACCCAAACGGGTCGACCCACCTTGGTCAACCCAGTCAACCCATTTAATTCACAACTTTGACTTTCCCTTTATGGCAAGTTACTATTTATAGCTTTCCCGAAATGGAAACTTCATACTTATCATTTTCGACGAACTTTGAACACCCGTAACTTCCTCGTCGTAATTCCGATTCCGATAATTCTCGCGGCAACAAACTCGTCTCGACATACTCTTCAATTATCACCCGAAGTCAAACACATCAACCAAACCGATAAAAAGTCAACCATTCAACCCAAACACAAATAATCCGACTAAACAATCAACAACCGGAAATAATCATAACTTAATCTCCGTAACTCAAAATCATGTTCCGGAAGTTCCCACGAGCTCGAAATTAAATTCTGAACAACTTCCGTGAAGGAACCGAAACCAAATTCTCATCCGATAATTTAGTCGCGAACAAACCTGCCATTTAAATCCATTTCCGTCGAAACTTCAAATATTCATTATTAATTCCTCGGTCGTCCAAATAACGATCCGGAACCGCCCACGAACTCGTAATCACATGTACAACGACTCTCAAGAAGAGACCCAGCTCCAATTCTTGGCCAATAATTTAGTCGTTAACAAGTTCGGCGATTCGAATAACTGTCGGACAGCTGCGACGACGCAGTAACTCACGTATATAGCTGATCAAACTGCTGATTCTGGTCCGGGTCGTCACAAATCTACCCCCCTTAGAAAAATTTTGACCTCGAAATTTCCGAGTCTGTCGACTGAAAGTAGGAGCACTGCCTCTGCATACTGCTCAACTCACCAGTGATTACATCAACTGAACACTCTGATAACAGACTCCACGATAGGAGATAGCTCCGTGCTGAAATCTCTGTACCCCCAAATCACTAATCTGAACTGGCTCCACATAATAGCCAAGTGTTCCTGCATAAGGAACAGATAGGGTACACACAACACGTAACAAACCTGAAACACAGTTCCGCAACACGGAACGCAACACACATAAAAGCCAACGATATAGGCGATGCCGAACTATACGGCACAACACAAACTCGCCTATGACCGCATCTGGATCAAAACAATATGGCAAATCATAACTCAGTTTACACACATCAACATAACTTACACACTCATATCAACATAGCTCAAACATCGGACTCGGGCAATTATCAACCTGTTTTCGCTAATCCGAAAGTCTGTGGTAACACATTCCACAAAATCAGAATCAACATCGACTCAAACTCAAACCAAACTCGCTCCAGCACAGTGGAGTACAACATCGTTCCTCAAAACGACATCATGCAACATCAAAATCACAGTGGTCAACAAACTGGTACTGCATGCAATCTCAAACAAGTGAAACTGCTGGTCCCAAGTCCTCCGGTACAGCAATACCGAGGTCCACAATATGCCCTCCAAGGCCTGAATAGTCCTCAAAGATCGCTCGCCAATCTGAGGATAAGAACCAGTACCAACTTATAATCTGGTCCCCAATGCCCGTTGCACAGCTCACCAACACTCAGTTGTAGCTGATTCTCTCGATCGGCGAACCGGGATATAGGTACACCACGTAGATGGACAATCTCCGTCAAACACAACTATGCCAGCCTGCCACTAAATTCGTTATCGAAAGTACAAGGAACTGTACTGAGTTCATTAAACGATCCACAAAGGCTTGACAACTGGTACCACAAATCAAAGTGCATACAACACACACAATCACAGCAACAATCGCCACGTCTAACCGGAAATCTCAAATGGCTGACACATCTCGGCAAGTCTCTGCCTCCTAGCCATCGCCAGTCGACAACTGTGGCATCTGCACACACATGCTGCGCATACACAAGCTGCTATATTGCTCTTCATGTTGCTTCTCAAGTAGTAAACTCGGAGTATCAGACACATCTCCGTACCACTATTGCCAAACGCACGCAAAACAATGAGCCTCAACATCATCACACACTAACTCAGCTTTCGTAGCATACACTCGGCTAATACGGAAACTCGAGCCACACACACATGAAACACTGAAATCCCGACTCTCGACTGAATGCATCAGCAACAACATCCCAAACGGATGGTCAAGGTACAACCACAAGCCTTCCTCGAACAAGCTCAAAGGTGCAGCCATAGTCGTTAGTCGACCACATCCATCTACACTGTCTCGAGTCCAAATCTGGCCGAAAATACAAGTGGATGAAACTCAAATGATCAGTGTACGTCCTACACCGCGCTGCACGCCATAGCTATAGTGTCTCGAACCCCTCAATACTAATATAAGACAGCTACACTTAAATCATACACAGGATATGCAACTACACAAAGTTCCACTGCCTGGAATCATGAGCCATCGCTCTATAAAGCTGCATCACGCATAACCAAATCTAAACCTCGATGCATTGCCATAACCCACGAACTCGTCGCGGTTGTCAGGTAAGATCAAAACCGAGCAACGGTCAACCATCCTGCAGGAGTAAGTAACTCTCCTCGCGTGCATCGAACCACTCAAACTTGACGCCTTCTTCGTCAATCCGGAAAGTGCAGTGGTAATCCAAGAAAATCCTGCACAAGCCGTTGGTAATAGCCTGCCAAACCCAAGAGACTCCCAATCTCTGGTACCGTGGTAGGGCAATCCCCAAAACAACACGGCTTCTAACTGGTCAGGATCCACGCCAACTCCCTCGGCTGACATCACACAGTCCAAAATCTTCACGCTAATCAGCCAAACTCACACTGGCTGAACTTCGCAAATAACTGATCATCTCACGAAGTTCGCAAAACCGCTCACAATTACTCCAGGTACTGGCCCACACTCCTGGAGTACATCAGGATGTTGCCAACGAACATGACCGTAACTCGTCCAGAAACCGTCTGAATACAATGGTCCATCAAGTCCACACGATCTACGGGACATTGGTCAACCAAATGGCGTGACCAAGAACTCATGATGCCCGCACTGAGATCAAAAAGCTGTCCAAACTACATCTGTCTCATCAAACCTCAACTGATGGTATCCGGTCCCGAAATCAATCTTCGAAAAGACCGAAGCTCTCGCAAGCTGATCAAACCACTCATCAATCCGAAGCGGAGGATACACACTCTCCTCTGAAGCAAATCAGGTTTCCGGTAGTCAATGCATCACCTCACCGAACCATCCAACATTCGCACCACAATGCAAGAGTACACCACGCACATACGCGGGGTCACATGAAATCTCCTGAAACCTCCTCCAGCAACTCCAGGAGTCGAAACTGTAGCTCCATCAGCTCCGCTGGCTCCGAACGACAAGATGTCGGTAAAATGAGTCCAGCGCCTGATACAAGCTCAATGGTGTAGTCAATCTCCCGAACTGGAGGAACACCTGGTAACTCCTCCGGAACACGCCAGGAAACTCAGGAACCACCTCCACATCACCAATATCGGCACAGCAACCGTAGTATCCACAACATGAGCTAAGCAAACAACACAACTCGTCTCCACCATCCGCTCGACCATCACCACGAAACAGTATCTCAGGGAAAGTCTGGTCGTCGAAACACAACCTCCTTCTCGAGGCACTCGAACACAGCCAAATGCATCGTCAGTAAGTCCATACACACAATCTCACCAAAACCACAATGTCCAGCAATAACAGGTCCGCGACTAACACACAACCTCCAACAAGGATCTCGCAACCTCCGGATGGATGCAACACTCTCCAAAACCTCGGAAGTGGAGATACAGGTACAATTGCCATGGATATCAAGCAACAGTAACCTCGGAGAAAAGTCTGTCCTCAAACAAGGTCATGGCACAAACTCCAACATGCCCAACTAGCCGCACACATCAATCGCGACTTGCTGAATAACTCATCAAAAGAGTACATTGATCAGACTTCAGGAGCAACATGAGGATCTCCTCGCGAACTCTGAGCTATCGAACCGCAAACACAGCTGGCTAAGGACGCTCCCTCGTAACGTGACCCTCCTGGCCACTGAAACAGCAACTGAAAGTACTCCACGAACACAAGTCACTGCAACACCTACTGCGTAAAAGAATCACCAACGATTACACAAACTCATGCCATAGGAGCAAATTTGCTACTCTGCGATCTCCGCCATCGTCAAACGGATCAGCAGAGGATCCTCAACATAATCGAAAAGACCACAGCCCGATGAAGTCACTGATCCCGAAGTGTCGGAACTCAACCTCATCAAAATCTCAACTAAGTCCACTTTCCTCAAACCATCACATCGAAAACCGCACAAGCCTTCCTTCTCAATAGCCTCGCCACTGAGTGAAACACACTAAGCTCCTCGCGGCTATCTCGAGGCACATCAATAAGACTCTCTCTGATACTCAGGTTCAAACTCATCTCGAACCTCGTGCACCGCTTCCTCTGAAGCCACATACCCGTGCAAACAGGGACAAACATGTGAACAATGCATCTCTGCCTCAGGTGGGTAAACACTCCACATTCGATTGCTGGGTAGCCAGTCAAACCTTTAACGTATAAACAACACTCTGAATATAGGCTATGGAGTCACAACTGGAACTCACACCATATCAGCCTACCAAATACAACAATCTGACTCAGGCAAACATCAACGCCACAGTTCTCAGCTCTGAGGCAACATGTAGACGCTCATACCCACACAACCAGGCAAACCGTGCCACACAATTCTCTGAACTCTGAATACTCATCCAAATCCACAGTTCACTGGCAAATCACACGGCGATTGATCCTCAATAGGATCCACAACTGAAACGACACGGAAAGCACGTCAGGAGGCATCCTAATGAATAAAACATCGTTCACAAAAAGTGGAACGTAATCATGGAACTTTAACTATTTGAAAGTATACAACACCCGGAATATTGATGATTATCCGCCGGCCGGTCGGGTCACCATTCCAGACATGTTGTACATTCTCAAATATCCTTAGTAAACACGACTACAGAAGTCTACAGAACCTATAACCTAATGCTCTGATACCAAGCTGAAAGGACCCAACCCCGATTTAGCTTCCTAAATCAGAATCAAACCCCTTCAAAAACATGAACCAACAAAAACCGTAGAAATTTTAGCAGAGTTTCGTTACTAGCGTGGAATTACCATTATCTGCACGCGGAAAATACACTTCATCCTATGCCACAAAAAGCAAACCATGGGCACCAATCCCATCCGGATTTCTCAATATCACGACAGTAAAGTAAACAATACATATAATAGTACTTTACTGAAATCCGGGTTTAAAATCGTATAACATATTCAACAGAAAACTCAGAGCGACCTCTAATACATAATCATATAAGTATACCACGGTAGGTAGGACAATAAACCTACTGGAAGAAATAAGGTAGCTCGAGCACTATGCCTCCGACCACGACGTGCGACTCCAGAGTCCAAGTTGCAAACTGGGCACGGAAACCGAAAAGCCCAGGGGAAAGACATGAAACACGTTAGAGTGAGTGGACGAAAATAAATGTCTTTCACCAGTATACATATACGTTTAAAACAACATATGCGAGTCCAGGTAAATAAAATAACAAGTACACGAGGTAAAACTCATACTCCTCCAGTGTACTGAGCATGCAAGTAAAATCCCACGGGGTCACTCATGGACTCCTCTGTGCTAGTACAGTGAGAACCACGGAGTCCCTGACTACCACGTGATTCTAAGCCAGAAATGGCCTCGGTTCCGGGGATACGCCCCTCACCGGTCTGGTTGGGGAAACGCCCCTCCAGGCGGCCCTCCGTCAGGGATCAGCCGACGAGGCAAGGTGTATCGATACAACAACATAACTGGGACTGTACTCTGTGAAAACCAAATCATAAACAGTTCGATGCAAATGCATGAAACAACATATAAGTGTATGTACACTCGTATACGTATATTCGTGTAAGTATAACCGTATAACCGTAAAACACATGCTCATATTAAACACAATCTCGTATGAAATCTTATGCTCGTAAAACCATAATCATGCTGCATGCTCAAGTTCATAAATCATATAAAAGACTCGCAAGATTTCCGTGAAAATAAATTGTCCACTTACAGACTAGCGTAACGCAGTTCGCGTTAACCCGTGATCCGGCGGAAAGTCCCTCGCCAAAACAACATTCACGAACCCCTGAGTAATCACAATAACCATTCCTCAAAATCATAATTCGACAATACGAGACAAATCACGAGAAACCACCGTTCTCGGAAACACACGATTCAATTACAACATACTGTCGAAAATCCGATATTCACACCTCAATACCTCGCTTTGATTTCGGACGCTCAACTCGAAAAACGAACCTCCCCACTGCGATCGGGGAGCGATTTCGAGTCAAATGACATGCAATTCATCGAAAACCATGCCGGGTAAAAAGTCGCCGCCGCCGCCAGCGGCACGGCCGCCGTCGCCGGAATATCCAAACCTGCCTAGAAAATTACATGCTATACATGGTTTCAAAGATCTCGATGAGCCCAACAACTTTCCAGTTTTAGGTTAAGGCCAATTTTGACCGGAAAACCTCCAAAACTCAACCCAAAGTTCAAACCCTTACCGGAATCAAATCGTTCGATCTCACTCCTCCGGCCATGGCGACCTTCAAGACTACTTGGAAAAGACTCCTTGGCACGAGGCTAACAAAAGCCCTCAAAGGAGCACCACCAAATCGGCCGGAATCAACGCCACCGTCCGCCACTGTTCTCGCCGGAAAACCACGAATTTCTCCACTGAAATTTGTCCTCCTCCGGCCACCATATAAGGGGATTCAACCACCATGACAAAGAGCATCCCAAACCCAACAAAACTCATGAAGAGACCATGCTCAATTATGGCCGGAATCGGCCACAATTCCGGCAACAAAACTCGGTCACGTACGGCACCCAAACGGGTCGACCCACCTTGGTCAACCCAGTCAACCCATTTAATTCACAACTTTGACTTTCCCTTTATGGCAAGTTACTATTTATAGCTTTCCCGAAATGGAAACTTCATACTTATCATTTTCGACGAACTTTGAACACCCGTAACTTCCTCGTCGTAATTCCGATTCCGATAATTCTCGCGGCAACAAACTCGTCTCGACATACTCTTCAATTATCACCCGAAGTCAAACACATCAACCAAACCGATAAAAAGTCAACCATTCAACCCAAACACAAATAATCCGACTAAACAATCAACAACCGGAAATAATCATAACTTAATCTCCGTAACTCAAAATCATGCTACGGAAGTTCCCACGAGCTCGAAATTAAATTCTGAACAACTTCCGTGAAGGAACCGAAACCAAATTCTCGTCCAATAATTTAGTCGCGAACAAACCTGCCATTTAAATCCATTTCCGTCGAAACTTCAAATATTCATAATTAATTCCTCGGTCGTCCAAATAACGATCCGGAACAGCCCACGAACTCGTAATCACACGTACAACGACTCTCAAGAAGAGACCCAGCTCCAATTCTCGGCCAATAATTTAGTCGTTAACAAGTTCGGCGATTCGAATAACTGTCAGACAGCTGCGACTACGTAGTAACTCACGTATATAGCTGATCAAACTGCTGATTCTGGTCCGGGTCGTCACACCAATTCTCGACCAATAATTAAGTCATAATCAGAGCTGGTGATTCAATCAATTATCGGAAATCTGCAATTACGTGTAACCTCGTGGATTAAGCTGATTACACTACTAATTCTGTTCTGGGTCGTCACAGCTTTACTTTTGTACATTGCGGACAATGTAGAGTTTAATTGTGGGGGAAGGGTTTACACCTTTATTTGAGTCATAAATCATAAAACCAGGCGGACAATGGAATTTTTTTGATGTGGATGATGCCTAAAAAAAATTTCTTTAGTGTTTTCTTGTTGTCTAATTTAGTGTAGTAGATGAATACTTGTCTTTTAGTAAGAAATCTTTATGATTTGGTGTCTAGAAAGAGGACAGTTTCTAGGACGGATTTTGGATGTCAGAAAAGATAAGTTCGAAAATCACTCCTACCTCTCTTAGTCTCACTACAACAAGTTCAAGCTAATCTTGCAAAAATGGGGCGAATGTTTGGACGATTCACTTCGCTATTGGATGAAGTAATTTTCTATTCTCTTATCATATATGATATAAATTTTATTTGATTATATTAATTAAATTATGTAAGATATATATCTAATTTATTTAAATATGTAGTATTGTGAAATAGCTAATATTTATTTTTTATTAGGTCAAGCAAGCTCAATCCTTTCACTATATGGCCAAGAAGAAACCCTTTAGACACTTTGCATGTTACAAAGCGGCTAAGAACCATCCATCTTTCGTTGCGGTGCTACCAATCACTCCATCTCCGTATGCAAATAATTACCAAGCTACTTTTTTCGCATCCAAATCAACTTCAACCATCAATTGGGTGATGAAGAAGTGAACGAGACACCTCAATCCATATTTTTGATTTATTTTTATTAAATCAAAAACCTTATGAATATGATGAATTACTTGCACAAATGAACTAATCCATATGCTTACTAATGCAACTTACTCAACTAATCCAAGGCTACTCATCTTAAGGATCATAAAAGACTTTTAGAAAGGTTGTAATGGGGCTGAGGCTAATGCATTCGAAATTTTGATATGTTGTGGTAAAAATATTCCAAAGACTTAGTCATAGCACCAAGACTTCAATAATTTCGAGCTCCATCATCATCAAAACGTCACCATGGTCAAAATTTAAGTACAAAAGCCGGATTTCATCTTGTTGGGCCCTAATTTCATTCTAAACTTCTCTTGAGCTTTGTAGACAGAATAAATGCCATATTTCTTCATTACTGGGCCTTCAATTCAATGCAAACTCCAAATCCACAAGCACGGGGGACATTGATCCAAAATTCAAACACTAAGAACTATTGCCAGAGAGCTTTTGATTTTTCTTTTCACTCTCAAATCTTTTTCTATTTTCTTTTGTAAAACTCGGCAATTACACAATTTTTCAAGGTATTTGGACAAGTCTATCCCCTTACACACATCACCTTATGCTTCTCACGCCATCTTCATGACGCTAGCTTCGAAATCTCTTAACCAAGTCTTTAGAACAAGGGTATAGATATTCTACACTAGACTAAGTGTTTAGATATATATGCCAATGAAAGAAATACTTAATGTAGGCACAAATGGTTTATCTAGGGATGTCGCAACTCGTGCACACAAACGGGACACATGGCTATTTGGTTAAGTAGTGAAAACCTAAATACCTTTAATCACATCCAAAATCAGAGCATTTATTAACTTAAAATCTTTGCAAGTTTACATGAGTAAGTTCTAATAATCTCTAGTTCATTAAAATCTATGAAAAATAATTAAATGATGCATATAAACGCTTTTGAGACATAATGCACTAAATTCACACATAAAAGAAGTATTGTAGGCTCAAAAACTCACTTTAAGGTTTATATGATTCAACAACTTATTCTAACATGTGAAATCTGTACCATATTTATTCAAACCATTTCTACTACATGTTACGACAATCAAAATATCTCAATTAGCACTAGAAATTATTTTAAGTGATTTTCAACACCATAGTATGTTCTTTTCCGTCCAATTTCATCATAGACTAACTAAGGGCATCCTAAAGACTATTTTAAACACTAAGTTAAACAAAAAGACTCAAAACTTTCAAACAAGCGTAGATTTAGCTCTTGTCTTCTTTGAGCAACCTTACTGATATGGCCATTTCGCGAGTGAGACTAAGAGAGGTAGGAGTGGTTTTTGAACTTGGTTTTTTCTCACATCCAAAACCCGTCCTAGAAATCGTCCCCTTCTAGACACTAAATCACAAGGATTTCTTATTAAAAGACAAGTATTCATCTACTAAACTAAATTAGACAACAAGAAAACACTAAAGATTTTTTTTTTTAGGCATCATCCACATCAAAAAAATTCCATTGTACGCCCGGTTTTATGATTTATGACTCAAATAAAGGTGTAAACCCTTCCCTCACACTTAAACTCTACATTGTCTGCAATGTACTAAAGTAAAGCATAGAATTCAACATGAAGAATAGGATGCACAAAAATCTAACTAAAGAAACCAAAGACAACGAAAATTAAAGAGTAGAGGAAGAGAGAGCAAATTTGGTTTTTAGACAAAGGACATATTCATAAGATTTTGAAGCTAGCATCATGAAGATGGCATGAGAAGCATAAGGTGATGTGTGTATGGGGATAGACTTGTCTAAATACCTTGAAAAATTGTGTAATTGCCGAGTTTTACAAAAGAAAAGAGAAAAAGATTTGAGAGTGAAAAGAAAAATCAAAAGCCCTCCGGCAATAGTTCTTAATGTTTGAATTTTGAATTAATGTACCCTGTGCTTGTGGATTTGGAGTTTGCATTGAATTAAAGGCCTAGTAATGAAAAAATATGGTCTTTTTCCTATCTACTAATGAAGACTCGCAAATAACAGTGAAATAAAATGTCCACTCACAATACTGTGCCGTGATTTCCACCAGTCGAAGTTTGTAAGTCGGCGTTCTAAACATCTGACACTAGCTGCTAATATGTCATCCTAAAACAACGATCATTATTTAATAATTACTCGTCGAAAATCATATCGAATAGTTAAGCTCGTAACTCACGAGCAATACCGTGGAAAAAATCTTATTCTCGACAAACGCGCTTCCCAAAATAATACTGAACTCCCAAAATAAATTCTGATTTCCTATTCCCAATTTGTAAATCCTCTATTTAGTTCGTATCCAATATCCTTAATCATTACGTGACTCGTGGTCGAATCAATAAATTAATCCGCTGATTAATAAAATTATAAATACATTTATTTAATTTCCGATTAACCACTCGACTTATCCTATTGTGTCCAATTCAATACAATAACTTCAATATTGGAATTGATGCGTGATCACGAGTAAAATGACATAAAAATTACATCGAAACCAACATTGTCGGAGCTCCGCCATGGACCACCGTCACCAGCGCGACGGTGACAAACTCATTTTTCGGCGACCCGGACACCATTCCACTCAAAATGACCCAACAAACAACTTCCATAACTACACCAAAATCCAATTCTATTTCTATCTAGTCCAATTACATGCAAAACTGAAATCTCACAAAAACTTCAATCCATCGATTCTCCACGCACAAGTGAAATTGAAGTGTCATACTTACATGGTTAGTTTCGTGGTGATGAGGGCTTCAAAACCCAATGCTTCACGCCAATCCATTTGGCCAAAAAATGGTCGACCCGAAACCCCAGAAATTTTCTAACTTTGAGCCAAAAATTGCTCCCTTTTTCGGCGTCCTTGCAGTCGATGATGGCCAGAAACACGTCAGGGATGTCAAGACGAGCCGAACGCGTCATACCTCGAGGTCGGAGGTGGCCGGAAGGTGACCCACCTCGCCGTCGCTCTCTTCTCTCCACGTGTTGACTTGTCAACACCCAAGTCAAATTCTCACTTTCCCTTTTTTGAAATCTCCTATTTATACTTTCCATTTTCAGTAACTTCGGCATTTATTTTACAACAAACATCAGCGATCGTAACTTTCGTGTCGTAACTCCGTTTTCAATGATTCTTGCATCAACAAACTTATCTCGACAAGTTCATCAATTTTAACCCAAAGTCAATCAACTTCGACAAATCCAATAAAAAATTCAATGGCCCAACACAGCATAATATTATCCGCTAAAAATAATTCAACACTTCGTAAATCACACACCGATTATCGGAAAAGTTCCCCAGAAGTTCCTATGCATTCGAAATTAAATTCTCTACAACATTCGTGAAGGAAACATGTCCAAATTCATGACTTAGAAAATGGTCAACAATTAGCCCACATTAGATCTCGAAAAACGTGCCACAAGAAGCCAAGATCAACAATTTTCTCGATAATGATATTTAATACCCAAATTTGGATTCGGGTAATTACACTCCGTCTACCATCTCTATGTTCACATATAAATTGCATGCCATTGACCTTACACATCGGATAAACTCTTGAAGTTACCGGTTTCATTGCCAAAAGCCTCAATTCGTGTGACCATTTTGGGTGACCATCAAATTGTATATGGTTCATCTGAAAAAATAATCGCAACCATTAACTTTAAATATGAACATTGATATTTATATATATAAATATATATATATAGGAGTAAATATATATATATATAGACGTACCCAGCCGCCAAAATAGTTTGCAAACTCCCTATTGTGCTACTCAAGAACACCAACAACCTCATCACACTAAAGATGGATGTCTTTTCAGTATTGAATTTCTGGACAGTTAATCAATACCCACTAGTGGGCAATGACTAGGTCATTTGGTTCCAACTTGTACGAGTTTGGCAACTGTCAATAAACTTCAACATCATAGGAGAGGATAGAAAAATTGAACTATGGTTCATCTATTGGTATATATTGTGGAGGATCCTCCAACGCTCCTAAATACATATTGGTATACATTATGCACTCGTTCACAAGATATGCTTCACCTATACATCCTTCAAGTGCGGATTTATTAGCCACATACTCTTTATAGTCCCACAGTTATCTATCAAGTTACAAAGTGCATGCATGTTATGATTATTGAAAAGTAATTTTATATAAAAACATATTGATCTTCAGATGTTGAATCATACATTTCCATGGGATACATCCAAGTGTAGTGTACTGGACCAATAAGCAACAATTGTTCGGGAAGATAAATCATCATGTGAGGCATGATGTCAAAAAAATTTGGGGGAAATATCCACTCAAATTTGCACATGATAAAAATGATGTCCTCTGGCATTTCCCTCAGGTCTGAGTTTTTCACTTCTCTAGCGCATAACTTCTGAAAGAATCTTGACAACGCTACTAACGGCTCCACCACCTGACGGAGCAGGTATGATCGAATGAATATAGGGAAGAGATGTGAAAGAAGTACATGGCAGTCATGACTCTTTAATCTGTATATCTTGTTGTCCTGAAAGTTAACACACCGCCCTATAACCCTCATAGCCTGAAGGTTACCTAACATGACCCATCCACCTAAAAATTTCATTCTTCTTTTTAGGCTTGACGGTGTAAGGAGTTTGAGGCATTTTTTTCTTCCCTTCTTTCAACCACAAATATTTTCTTATACCCATTCTTTTCAGATCAATGCGTGCCTTAGGGCCGTCTTTAGTTTTTCCTTCCCAATTCAGCATTGTGCCCACCACACTTTCGCACACATTCTTTTCTATGAGCATGACATCTAGGTAGTGCCTAATCAATAACTTACTTCAGTATGGGAGTTCCCAGAATATGCTTTTGTATGTCCAGAATTTATACATGTCGGGTCTGTCAGGTATTACTGCCAGTATATTAGAATGATTGTTGATCTGTCCAAAATCGTATTCATTTATCACTTCCAAAATTTCATCCCCCGTCCATCTCCTGGGTTGCACATCCTTTTCTACAGTCTCATCAAATTCCTTTTCATCCTCCCGCCATGGGTGATCAAGTCCAAACGAACTTCGGTGATGCATCTGGACAATCTTCATGCAATGAAATCTGCCGCAGTCATCAGTCAGGCATTCTGGACAAGCTCTGTATTCCCTAACAATGTTTCCCGACAACATTCCACAAGTAGGAAAATCATTGATGGTACCAACAACCATGGCACACATCTGGAACATCTCGTGATTATACTTGTCCTAAGTAGGATGACCAATGTTCCATAAAAACTTAAACTCCTCAATCAAGGGTCTCAAATACACATCGAGACACTTTCCTGGATAACTCAGGCCTGGAATTAATAGAGTCAGCAAATTGTATTCCTTCTTCCTGCACATCCATGAAAGAGGGTTGTACGATACTGTTAGAACCATAATTATATGTCTATTACGCTCCTAACTTTATGCTTATAGCTTGTTTTCTATGAATAAAACATTGTTCTTATGACGTTTCCTGTTCTTGCTAGGAAATACGAAATTGGCTCATAAGTGTATTAAATATGAAGAATTAGATACTTATTGGAGAAAACGTATATATTTTTTAGGTCAAGGGAGAATTTGAAGCAACTTTGGGAAAAGGACTAAATAGTTTCACCGGAGGTCGCCGGAAGTTGCCCAGAACCCGCCAGAATTTGCCACAGCTAGTCAGCCCACTTTGGTCGGCCCAATCACATGGAGTCCAGCCCAATTGAGGCCTATTGAACCCATCTATACTTATCAATCTAATTTGGATAGAAAGAGAAGAAGTTGGATCGCATGATGTCACCACTTTGGAGCTTAGCCTTCCATAGCCTAAAATAGTGGATCATGGTCTCCCTCATTCAAAGTTGACCTTTAGATCTTCTATCTCACCATTTTCTATCATCTAATGGTCCATATTTATCTCCCCATTAAGCCCAAATTCGAGCTCCCCTTGGCACCCACACATAACATACTTCATTTTTTTAGATTTCTCAGGTTTTAGCTCTCTAGAAACTCTCTCCATCCATACCCATTAAATAGTCATCTACTCCACCAAAAGCACACCCATAATCACCATCTAAAGCCTAGAAATCTCCATCACCACTACATTACCTTCCACTACACCACCATCTCTCTAGCCTTAGGTGGGTGACTCAACATCAAGGAGCTTTGGGGTTAGAGGAAAGAGGAAAGAATAGCTAGAAGACCTCAGATCTTTTGGGGACTCTTGGTTATTTCTCATCCTATTTTGTCTTTCAGCCATGTATCTAAGCTCTATACTTGTTATGGGTAGTGAGTAGTAGATGTTGGGAGGCACCCTAGCCATGTGATGTGATGAACATGTCTTGGATTATGTATATTTCATGGTTTTTGTGTATGTTATGAAGATTTATGTTGTGAATGAGTTTATTGTGTGATTGTGGTATGTTTATATGCTTGAGTTTGTTGCATAAACTCTTATATGCATGTGTTGACTCTAGCTAGGTAGATGCATGTGCTAAAGGACTTAAAAATGAACCTTGAATGAATTAGCTACTCACTTAAGGATAGATAAGCATGTGAAAATGATTAGGGTATTATCTATGAGATTTATCTTAAGATTTGGTTCCCTAACACTTAGCATGGATTTGAGCCTCTTGAGTCTCTTTAGACTTGAGGGACTTTAGTCAAGCACAGATTGATTTAAAGGGTTCTTGTGGCACCTCGTAGAATATCTTGGCTTGTAGCTTATTCGGTACGAGTTGAGGGATTCAGCCGGACATCCTCTCGAATTTTCCAATCGATATTTGAGAAGGGAATCTTTCCACATCTATCACACGATTTACTTGTTAGCTTCGCAACGTGACATGCAATTGAGGTATAAGCCCGTAATGACTTATGTCTTAATCTCGATTCACCAAACACTTCAATGTGGGGCTTAAGTCTTCTAGTGTCCGAGGTGACCTAGGAATTTGAGTTCAAAACCAATTGTGGCTCACAAGGTCACGATTTGGACAATACCTTGTATGAACGGACTTAATCTATACATAAACTGGGACATTGTTTGATGCATCATGTGGTTAGTTGAACCTCCCCTAACCGACCTACTTTCCTTATCTTGAATTTGTGTTATTTAGTTTCCGCATTCTAGTGTAATAACCAACTAATCAACCTTCATTAATCACTCATCTTAACTTTACCATCCCTCGCAATGCTAAGTCTGCAAAGAACTTAGTAGGGCGAGATTCACTTTCACATTTTATTTCCTTTTTAGTGTTAAGTATTGTAGTGTCTAGTGAGTCGTAATCTTTGTGCTTTCATTTTTGAGCAAAGGAATCTAAGTGCTTAATCCTCATGGGTTCGACACTCGATTTTCTATCTATACTATTACTTATCCCCGTAAACTTGCGGGCGAAGACCATTCTTATATTTATGAGTTAGCTAATAACTCACTAAGTGTGGGGGTGTAATTCTTCCAACAAGTTTTTGGCGTTGTTGCTGGGGATTGAGTTCATCTTAATTCCTTCGCCGGTTAGTCTTTGATTGCGGATCATCCGGACATTTTTGCTTGATGCTTGTTTGTTTTGCTTTTGATTTCATTCAATTTATTACTTAGAATCTTATTTCTCTTATCTTTGCTTCATAAGGATACTTTGGTAGGTTTGTTGGGGTAAAAGGGTGTTAGGAATTGTGCTCTAACCTTGATTGCAGGACATATTTCGATCCATCGAAATTATATTTCGATCCATCAAATTCAGGCTGCATCGAAAGTCTGAGGAGCTGCTTCAATCCATCGATGGTATTTTCAATCCATTGAAATTCCTTCAGTCAATTAAACCTAGGAGACAGCTTCGATCCATCAAATTTGGGCTGCTTCTTGAGGTTGTTTTGCTCGATCTTTCATCTCTTTCCTTACTTATCTATATCCCTTTGAAGCACATTTCAATTGAGTCTTATTTTTGCGTATTATAACTAGTGTGTGTCTAGATTTAGCAAACTTAATTTCCGCTACACCCTAGATTTTTATGACCTTATTCGGTAATTCCGGTATATTGGGTCACACAAGTCTTTACCTTGGTTCACATGGGTGTCCATAGCACAGTGAATGCCACTGTACCATGTACCGAAATTCCATTTAAACTCTTAGAGTGCTCATTGATATTTCCTTGAGAGGGGTGTCAAAGAAGCAACGTGGAAGGCCCTCAAGGCTTTGAGTACTTTGAGAGTTTAGGTCTAACATCTATTAGTTGCCTAGTGTGTTTTCAGGTTTATGTCCTTTCATCACACACGTCTACACACTCCATCTTCAAGTTCGTCACCCGTTTTGTGGAAGACTAATTTGGGTTTCGACAACGTGGCTCCTACAAATAAGAGGGCTAGTACAAGTAGTGAAGAAGGGGTTGGTGTACCAGTGTTGAGGGTTAGTAATTGGGAAGCACTTGGAAATTTGTTTGATCTTTCTCTAGAAGCTCAAAGAGAAAATCCATCTTGTGGAGGCCGAGTGTTCACAATCGAAGTTGAACCTCATCTTGAAGAAGAGGCTAGTGAGCACGAAGAAGGCTCTTTATCCGAAGAAGAAAGTGTAGCTTCCGTAGAACAAATAGTTATGGGAGATGGTGGTATTTATGAAGGAAGACCATTGAGGGAGTGTGCTCTTCCCTCTTTAGAAGCACATACTGGATGCATTATCATCCAACCGTTGATGGGCGAATCGTTAAAAATCAAGCCAAGTTTCTTGAAAACTTTACCATTGTTCCTTGGCCACACCAATTCGGATCCTTACTCGCACCTATTATAGTTCAAGGAGGCGTGTGCCGAGCTAAATATCTGTAACATGGACCCAAGTCAATTGAGGTTGAGGGTCTTTCCATCAAGTTTGCGTGATAAGGCAAAGGAATGGCTTAATAAGCTTTCTCCCAATTCCATCAATTTATGGGAGGTACTCTAAAGGAATTTCATTACAAAGTACTTTCCACCGAGGAAGATCAATGCGAGGAGGACAAGCTTGATGACCTTCCGAGAAGAGGACGGAGAATTGTTTTGCGAAGCTTGGGAGAGGTTCAAAGACTTAGAGCTTGGTTGTCCCAACCATGGGCTATCTCAAGATATGCTAATATCTCTATTCTATCAAGGGCTTAGCACGGAGACTCGAAGGAAGGTGGACAACGCATGTGGTGGTGACTTCATGGACAAGACCGCGGAGGAAGCTCACATCTTATTGGAGAAATTGGCGGAGCGCTCGGCATTGTAGGACATTAAGCCTCATATGAAGAAGTTGGCGGTCTCCATGAGAGAAGCTCCACAAGCTAGCCGGGGTGGTATCTATGAAGTGAAGGGAAATCATATTCAAGAAGACGCCATTAAGAAGCTCGAGGAATCCATGAACAAGAAATTTGACTTATTGATGAGACAAAACCGAAGTGGTGGGCAATTCAATAAGCTTGGAGCCGGTTACTAGTATGATTTCCGAGAGTATGGTGCACGAAACCTTCCAATGCCCTCACTAAGAGGATTATCCGGAGATTATCGAAGAGTGCAAGGGGGTCTTCTATGACCAAACTCAAAAGATTGATCCTTGTGCCAACTCTTACAATCCGGGGTGGAGGAACCACCCTAATTTCTCTTGGGGTGGACAAGGCAAAGGCAATCAAGGAAGAACCACCCGGCATCGCCAACTACCTATCTAGTCAAGGCACCTACATCCCCATGCACTTCACACGTAATCAACGCAAGCGCTTAAGGAGGATAAGTAGGGAGTTCATTTGGGATGACCCTTATCTCTATAAGGAGGGTCGTGTTGGCATCTTGCGGAGGTGTGTACCTCATGAAGAAATGCATAGTGTCATTTCCTTTTGTCATGAGCTCGAATGCGGGGGTCATTACGTACTTTCTAAGATGGCGTACAAGGTCTTGCAAGCGGGTTTGTGGTGGACGAACCTATTTTGGGACGCTTATGCCTTCATCAAGAGTTGTGATCGATGCCAAAGGGTAGGCAAGATAAGCAAGAGAGACCACATGCCTTTGAAGACCAAATTTTTTGATGTGTGGGGGATTGACTTCATGGGCCATTTCCCAAAGTCGAATGGGATGCTCTATATACTTGTCGTGGCGGACTACGTGTCAAAATGGGTAGAAGCTGTGGCGTGTCCAACTAATGACGGGAAGGTGGTGATGAAGTTTCTCAAAAGTGACATCTTCACAAAACATGGGACCCCTCGAGCCATAATTAGTGATGGGGGTTCTCATTTTGTCAACGCCAAGCTCAAGACCCTCTTACGTAAGTATGGAGTATGCCACAAGATCGCCACACCTTATCATCCTCAAACTAGTAGGCAAGTGGAGATTAGTAATCGGGAAATCAAGCATATTGAGCGCTCACCGCAAGGATTGGAGTCAAAAGCTTGATGAGGCACTATATCCATATGGTACTACCTTCAAGACCCCCATTAGTATGTCTCTCTACCGGCTTGTCTACGGAAAAGCATGTCTCTTGCCGGTCGAGATCGAACACAAGGCACGATGGGAAATTTCTATGCTGCATATGAGCTTGGAAGATAGTGGCGTCAAGAGGAAGCTAGACATTATAGAGCTTGAGAGTTAAGGCTTGAGACCTATGAAAGTGCCCGTATCTAAAAAAAAGATGAAGAGGTATCACGACGCACGACTACGACACAAGGAACTTAGTGTGGGTAAAAAGGTCCTTCTATACAATTCTCGGCTTTCTCTGCATCCCGGGAAATTGCATTCAAGATGGAATGGCCCTTTTGACCTTGTGGAGATATTCCCTCATGGTGCAGTCACCTTGAGAAATTTGAGAGATGGGAGTACCTTCAGGATTAATGGACATCGTATCAAGCCTTATGTAGGAGTCCCACCAAGTGCACAATATGTGGAAGTGAATTTCTTGCACCTTCCCCACACCATAATGATGTGATGTTCTCCTCGCTAGACCATATTTACGTTCGTAAAAACTACAACCTGTAATGACTGGAGTCTATAGGAAAATGTTCTTTTGAAATAAAGTGTGAGGAAGCGGATTTGGTGTGTTACCCGGAGAAGCGTTGAGCCTAGCATGGAAGGCAAGACCAAACTTGGTCCTGCATGTTGGTGATTGTTGGTGACGTTGGACTCGATATTTTCGGTCTTCAAGGGGGAGCATTCCTAATCTTTTATCTCACTTTGCATTTTGTTGCTTGTTTATGTATGTTGTGTGTTTAGTTTATAGAAGTGAGCCTATGAAGTTTATGATAGGAGATGGTTAGGTGTTATGATCAATGTGTGTGATTTTTCATTTTCTTTATATCTAATCTGAGGCTTGACTTCGATGGATCGAAGTATGATTGTTCATTCCCTTCAACCCATCAAAGTGCTGCACATAGGATAGACCTGGAGGATTGCTTTAATATGGGTCGAATATTTTCTTCGACCCATCAAAAATTCCCTGGTACAATGAACCTGCAGTATCGCTTTGATGGATCGAAATTATCTTTCGACCCATCGAAAGTCATCTAGACTGAGATTGACCAATTTGACTTTTAATAAAACCCTTTTTCTTTCCCTCCTCCCTTCTTCTCTTCGACGCCTCCATCCTCTTTTTCTTCTGTTCTCTCTCTATTTCACTCCTCCTCCAACTCTCTCACTCCCTCTAACACACCCTCACACACAAATCATTCAAATCTTCCCAAATTCTTGCCGAGAGTGAATTTCTGGCTTATCTTCACTTTAAGAGTGCTTGGTGTGAAGCTTGGTGGATTTTGGGGCTATTTTAACAAGGTTTGTTCATCATAACTGCTTGCAATCCCATTCAAATTAGTGCTAATAAGTTGTGATTTTGTGTTGATAGTGGTGTGTTATTGCTATACTCCTTGTTCTAGAGGTTTGGGTTGCATGATTTTGTTGAGTGTAAGCATGAGCCCTAGATTTGGAAAATGGGAATTAGCTTTGGTTGAGAGTTGTTCTTGTGAATGTATGTGTGAAATCATGATCTAGGCTTAATGGGTAGTTGATTTCTACGACCAATTGCATGATATCTCATCGGAAAACATTTTGTGATTTGTTGACTAACCCTTGACTTGGCTGAAATTGTGAGGTATGCATGCCTTCTTTGTGTATTTTGTATGCTCTTGTGGTGATATACCTGTCTCAGTTGATGTATTTGAGTTGTGGTCCTCCAATCGAGCAAATTATGTGTGATTGACATGTGTGAGAACCAAGAATGTGCTAAATTAAATTGACGATTTTATTACATTGTGCTTGATTACATGTTTGTCTCTTTGTGACTAGCATGTTACTTGTACTCTAAAGTGATTAATTCGAATTGTTGAAATTTGTTAGTACCATTAGGGAGCATGCTCACAGGATCTTTGTGTGAAAGTTTGTGTCTAGGATTTGAGTACTAATGCGTGTTGTACATACTTGTGTTCAGGGTTTTCCATCTCATCATCCATCATCATCGTCTCATCATCACCATGCCACCGCGCAAGATTCAAAAGAGCGGAAGGAATGTGACAAGGAAGCAACTTTTGGAAGCATCCACGGATTCGGAACCAGAATATGAAGAAGCACCCACAATGTATAACATGAGGAACACCCCAAACAAGGTTCAATGCCCCAAGATCGAGCACCTCAAACCAAAAATCGTCAAGGAAGAACGTGCTATCTTCTCTGAAAGAAATATTGGGAACCCGTTTGAGCATCCTCATCTAGAGACTGTGTGGCAACTCATGGAAGACCAAAAACTTATCTCACTCACTGTCGATTTTGAAGGTTATCACGAGAAGTTAGTGAGGGAGTTCTATGTGGCTCTCAAGGATGGCGCACCAACACGGAATGGTGTGGGACGGACCTTCACCTTTTGGGGAAAGCGTATGACCCTCTCACCCCAAGCTTTGGAATAACTCTACAATTTTCCTCGCCTATCTCAAGTGGCGATGGAGGACTTTCGAGCTCAATATGATGCGGTGACGTGGGGTACTTCCAAGAGAGCGGGTTGTGGGAACTACATGGTTTCTCCACGGGCCAATGGACGCTTTCATGTCGGCGACCTTGATGATCTACATAAGGTGAATTGGCTCTTTGTCAAGCACAACATCTCTCCCGATCATCACTCGGCCGAGATCCACAAGCCGGGGTACAAGGCTATGTATATGGTGCTGCACAGTGGGATTCTAGTGGAATATGAAGGGCTCCTGTATGATGTTATGATCAAGAGCGCGGATGTCACCACTAGACCCTTGGTGTTACCTTGCACCATTACCCGATGGATGGTCAAGCAAGGCTCTTAGGACATTCCCACTACCCTTCACAAGGCCAAGGCCGATCTCAACAAGGGAATTGTGCTCAAAAACTTGAGCCAAGGTGCCCGAACAAAAAAGAAAGCTAAAGCTCAAGTGGAAGATCCGGAAAAGCAAGAATCCGAACCTATGTCGAACATGGCCTACTTTGAACGTCAATTTGGGCAAATTTTCTCATTCCAAACTTCTATGATGTCAATGGTTGGTGATCTAGACAACCAGATGGCCCATTTGGAGATGCACTATAACAGCAAGGGGACATCCGGAGCGGCACATCAAGAGCATGGAGATGGTGTAAATGATGGGAATGATGATGTGATGGCTTGATGAAGACTTAGTGTTTCTCTTATCATAGTTTTTATGTGACTAACCTCTTTCTCTTATCATTGAACATCGTAGGATTTATAGTTATCAATTTTGTTCCCGTTAAACATCTTGAACTCCTTCGGTTGATGTTAATGTGCTACTTGGTCTGATTTCTGTTTTTGCGTGGTGGGATGCATGTTTTGATTGCTTGTGTGCCTATTTGTTACTTTCATATGCAATTGGATGTGTCGACCAATCACGTTCATGTGTGTAGTTTAGTTTTGTTGTATTTGGTGTGTTTTGGACGTAGGGAATGGAATGGGACTTGAGGTAATTTTCTGCAACATTCAGGCTATCCTTCAGCACAAACCTGGGGAATGGCTTTGATTGATCGAAGATTTTCTCGATCCATCGAAAGTTGCATGATACAAAAACTTAGGGACTGGCTTTGATGGATCAAATATTTTTTCAATCCATCGAAATCTGCATGCTTACAAAAACCTGGGGACTAGCTTCAATGGATCGAAGCATCTTCTCGATCCATCGAAATCTGCTGCAGCACGAGGACCCGGGGACTAGCTTCGATGGATCAAGGGATTCCCTTCGACCCATCGAAGCCCATTTCTTCAAAGTACAATTTTCACCCCTTTTGGAGTCCAAGTGCTATGCCTTTGATCTTCCACTCCCTCGAGCTTATCCATGCTATCAATATCCATATGCGGGTGCCAATTGCCGGTCCTCCTTTCACTCATATCACATTTGGATGGCGAGACCTAACTTGGTCTTCCTGGGTTAACATAAGCATACATTTAGAGCTCGGAGGCGGTCTACAAAGCGTTTGCACCTTCTTTCTCCCTTACTTTTTCTCTACTTTATAGCACTTATGAGAATATGTTTGAGAATGATGCTATGTTAGGATGCTTAGGTTTAACTCTCATCAAGAGTAGACATCATCCAATGGTTGTTAACCGTGCAATGTCTTGATGGCTCACTCTTGTTCGATGAGGGTGTGATGTATTCATCATTAGTGTATTGTTTGGAGTCATATAGAATGTAGTAGTCTTATGTAAGTGTGAGGTCCCCTCATGTTTTATGCTAGATTACAATGTCGTTTTCCTTTGAAATGTGGTTAGTATGCATGCCCTCATCGTATTGATAGAACTCTAACAGCTTCATTACTTCTTAGAGACTATATGACCATTTAAGTGTGAATGCATGCTAGTCGTTATGCCTAGGAGAACATGTATTAGCAAAATAATTTTGTGAAACGATGATGCCTTGCTATCTTGTCTACACTTTTTCTTACTATGTGGTTTTATGCAAATTGAGGACAATTTGATTCTAAAGTGTGAGGTAGGCAGCTAAGTCATTTTCACTCCTTATCCGAAAAACAATAAAAATTGAAAAAAATTTGAGAAAATGTTGTACAAAAATATGTGTGTTTGTGTTCCTAATAACCACTCCCAATGATGAGGCTTGAACTAATGGCTAGTAGATTGTATAATTTTGAGCATGTTTAAAAAGAGAAAACAATGCATGTTTAATCGGTTGAAAAGTGCATATGACATTCAAAATGAGTTCACAATGAGAAAAAGAAGGATTGATATGGTTTCGAAACTATTCATGCCCATGTGAGATTTTTGAGCCTTATTGTACATGCATAACTACATTGTGCACCTATTATTTAATGTGTGATATCGATCAATTATTATGTAATCTAGAACTTGCTTTAAACCGTGTAAAACGTTTTCCAAATCATAAGTTGTTTTGAAAATGATAGAGGCATTAGGATAATCACCACCATGGACAAATTACTTTTGAACCCTATGATATATATATCATTTAGTGAGCCAAATTGAGCCTTATATTATTAGCCATTTTATTCGTGAACACCACAAATCCTTACCAAGCTTAAACACTTACTTCTACCCTTAACTAGGCAATCGAGCACGCAATAATGAACTCCTATTATGATGTGCTTAGAGTTTTGCTTACTGGGAAGTTTGGCAAAAGAGATAAGTGTGAGGTGGAGAACGATGTTGTGATGATTCACTTGTGTTGTGTTAATGAAATAAAAAATAAAAATAAAAAGAGTTTCAAAGAAAAGAAAAGGAGAAAAAAGTTCCACAAAATAGAGTAGTGTATATAAAGAATACGTGTTTTGGAAAATGAGTTGTATGAAAAATGGAAAGCTTGTAGCACCTAGAGTATGTTAGGAACTTCGACAAGTGAGTTGCTTGGTAGGTTGCTTGGTTCTTGAATTCTTATACCTTTCTTTCACTAAACCCCTTCATTTAACCTCGTTTCAACCCGAATAAAAGTCCTCTTGATTTGAAATTCTTATGTTTTTGGATTGTTGGAGTATTGGTTGAAAATCGAGCATATGAAGAACATGTGATTGATGCGATTTATGAGTACAAACACTAACCCTCAAAAACTTGTGTGCGTTGAGTGATATCTAGAGAGTTTGATGGTTAGGAAACATATCAATTTGAATACATCTCATTGTGATGCATTTGGACTTAGAGCATATTTCATTTCGGCTTATTACATATGCATTAATTTTATGTTTTAAAAGTGTTGCTCGAAAGTAGTTCAATCCATCTAGCCATGATTCTTTGAGGGAAAACAATCTACCATTTTGGACATTTACATACTTGTAAGTTTTATTGCTTCGTCAGCCTGTTTTGCTTACTTTCGTCGACTAAGGTATTTTTTCCGATAATGATTCTATTTTAATAAGAAACATGCACCAAAAAGTTCAAAGTATAATTTCCTTAAATACAAAATACATCATTTTTCTCTGGTCACCAACATTTTTTTTAAAGATATCATTTTGGAATTGTTTGAGCATGGTTTCTTGTTGTGCTCATTTTGTTAGTATCAAGATTGAGAAGAGAAAAGTACTACGTTTTGTATTCATATCCACTTGTGAATGTGTAAAGTCAGAAACGCTTGGTAATTCAGTTTTTTTTTAATAGTTCGGAATGCTGACGCTTTCATTAGTTTCAATTAAATATCACCCCTTGCATTGGTGTACAAATTAGGCGAGTTTTAGTTTCCATGTCTGCCATCATATAAATAACTTTTCTTTTTCTGAGAAAAAGATTGGGACGAAAAGACTCGGCCCCGGAATTTATTTCATAAGAAAAGAAAAGTACGTAATACATGATGGTGAAAATTTGCCAATAACATAAAGTTAGGAGGTACTGAAGCACATATATATAATTAGCTAGGTTTGAAGCTGGGCGAGTTGGCTGACATTAATGGGGTAAACCTCAGACCGGCGAGTAGAAGCATATGCCTTGGTTGCTATTTCAACATTTACAGCTTCTGTTGGATGCAACGCATCAAAATACATATAAGCCGCCCTATTTCTACACACTCCCTCCCCACCTCGTTCGCATGATATTCCATTACCACCTGCATATAAAGATAGATAAACAGCAACAAAAAATTTAACGACAAATATAAAAGAATCCGCAAAGAGAAATGAAAGAACTTTTCTCTTTTCTCATCATCAATCTCCCTTAAGATAGACGAAGTTAGGAGAGAGCGAGCATGCACCTTGAGAAATGGAAAGCACTCTACAACAAGGGTTTCTTTTGTCTTGAAAGCCTGTTATGAACAAAGGTAACAAAACAAATACATCATTAACATCCGTTTCTTTACTGCAGGGCGTTGGTAACACTTGAACCGTCAGTGAACACTGTTGTTGACGATTTCTAAATGTCACCTACATATTTTTTTCATTGTAGTGATTTACTAATTACCTGTGGATGTAGTGGTGATAATACCTATAATGTTATACTGGTTAACCAAAACAAAACTGAAGTCCGGCGACTGTGTTTTGAAGGTATCAAGCAATATCTGGAGGCGAGTGTTGTAGAGCTGAGCTGCATGGTTTAAAGCTAAAGGGGTGCCAATAACATTTGGCCTGTTAATCACAGGACTGAGGCCTAGCGGTGATAGCGATGTGAACACGAATTTACGACCTCCCAAACTGTACAGCTTCTGCAATAACAACAACCAACTAAGTGTTGCATATATAGTTGATCGATCATTTGATACATACATGTATCCCTATATATGCTTGTATACATGTTTCGAAATATACGTATATATACGTACGTACCTGGAGTTTCTGTGATAGAGAAGCTATGAGATTGGATGTGAAGGTTTCAATACTGATCGTGAGATCGAGTTTCCGAAGGAAATAGTTGAGCAGGTAATCATTCCCACCAACTCCCACAACAATCAAGTAATTTGGTAGTGACTGAGAGCTACTGCACCCTAGCTCTGCTTCTAATCCCGGCAATGTTACTGCCTCAAAGTCCTTAATTTGTTGACTCAGACTTGTTGCATTGCCCTGAAGTTTAACGTGTGTATATATATCAACTATGTGTCTGCGATTCTACGTGCGAACATATGATACGCACTTATTTATTTCAAGAAAGATTAAGGATCGAACTAATTAAATTTTGTAAATATATATAGAAACTACGTCATATGTAATTTTATAATATCAGTGGATGCATGCTTTGCTATATGTCTGGCTTACCATGCATGAGTTACTTGCACAGAAGCCTGCACATGCTTCATGTGAAAACCGTCAGAAATTGTCCTACGGTTCCAAATGATTTATAAATCACAAGTTATATGTGAAGAAGAAGAAATGTAGTTTTAGGTGGAATGGCAAAAGGTTGCATGCATCGTGCCTAAAAAAGTAATAAAAAGAAGCATATATGTAGAAGAAACTAGCTAATTCAATTATTGTAAAGAAGTTAAAGAACATATATACGTGTTGAAGTTATACGTACCGCAACTAACCCCGTATCATCTATAATTCCAGAGGAGCCGGAGGCATGGTTGACACCATGAACAATTTTACTTCCTTTTGTTGAAGGGTCTTGAAATGGTGGAATCAAGGGAAGCTTGAGCTGATCACAAAGGAGGTCAATCACATTCTTACCATTCGTGAATCTCCCAGAAGGCCCCGTCGGGAAATCGATTCCATACGGCAAATTATCGGCCTTAGACCTTGTGGCCAAGAAGTTATTGTTGCCGTTGTCTACTAGAGAGCTTCCGAACACAAACATCCCCTGGATTAAATTTCCAGTCCCATCTTGTTTGAAGCTACAATTAGCAGGGCTTGCGGAACCTAATGATGCTGCACAAGCAACTGTTAGAGAGAGATATAAACACACCAGTTTTGAAGCCTCCATATTGACCAAGAAGCTGTTCTCCGAGAGAGATAACAATGAAAATATATATGCATGTATATGCATATATATATATATATAAATATACATAGAGAGGACTTTTCAATGAGGTATATCTTTTTTTTTTTTGTTATTTTCAGGTATAGGACATTAGACAAATTTTTCGATCCTATTTTAACATCTCTACTGTCCAGTTATTAAGTCTATATGAGTAGATCATTCCTGTAAATTTTCAGCCAAAATGGTGATTGTTAAGGTATCGACCTAGATTAGATCAAGAAACGGACCAAATCTATCAAAGCTAAACCGTTCATAATAAATTTTCAATTGCAGTTTTGAATATCTTAATGATCACCATTTTGGCTGAAAATTTACAGACTTGATCTACACATTAGGACGTAAGATCTGAATGATGAAGATGATAAAATATGATCGAAAAATTAGTGTAATACCCTATACCTAAAAATGACTAAACATAAATTATGCCTCGGTTAAAGGGTGCTGATATATATACATATATGATCGGTTGCGTGAAATTTAATTATATGAAGTAAATAGCTAGGTCCATCTCTAGCAAACAATTAACAATGCAACCAAATCTTAACGTACGTAACGATCTTGCTGGATAAGGCTTTGCCATCGTCTGCCTAACAGCATAAAACTTTAAATTAATTCCCTTTTATATTTTGTTGTTGATGGAAAGTTGAAAGTGCAGGGATGGAATGTGGCTTCTTTTCGGGTGACCGGTATACAATCCTTGACTATTCCGCTAGTCCTAACAATTTTTTCCCTAAACATGTATGAATTCGTTGACTTTGAACTTCATTTTACTTATTTTTTAGGCGAAGATAGAAATTGTATTAAGCAAAGAGGACATATCAATCAGTCTAATCATGGCCGCATAAAATCCAGCAACTCTGGGAATAGATCGGGAACATCTACCTATGCAGTGTTCATTTAGCTAAACTATCTGTTGCTATATTTGCCTCTCTGCTTAAATGTACATATATACAGTTGGACATATTTCTGAAGGTTTAGTGTAGATCTTCATAGGAGTCTCTGAACATACTAGACACTGTACAAGGATCAACCACCGCTCTGACTACAATAAGACTATTAGAGTTGATCTGAGCTAGACTATATACCATCTGACTGGCAATCTGCATCGCTCTCCAGGCTTCCTCAATCTCTACAACCAAAGCCAAATAAACCTCTGTAATACGACTTACTGCTGCACACAAAAATTTCCTCTCCCAATCACCAACAATCATGCATATACCACCCCTATGTGTAGAGGAATCAAAGGCTCCATCAATGCATACATAATACTGGCCTAAAGGAGGCCGCAACCATGTCTGAGGAACTCTAGCCGGGCGGCCTGGAGTCTTATGTAAGAACACATATTGATCATGCGAAGCTCCTACAACACCCACTCAGTCTGACTGCCAAACTGTTTTCTATTGCACAGTTTGTTATTTTGGCCCTTCCAGATGAACCACATTATCACAATCAATCGAGCAAATGTATTTCTAGGAAGACCCAATGAACAAGCCACCATCCAATCCCCAAAAGAGGTCGTTGTGTAATACCCCGAAAATTAGTATAATAGTTTAGATTATTGTATGACTCGTTAAACTTAGAAATCACCATAATTTAGTTTGACCTTAGAGGTTTTAGAAATTCGATAAAAAAAATTGTCTGGTGAAGACAATGTATAAAAACGAGATTTAGAGAAATATTAACGGAGTGGGGCAAATGGTCCAGTGGATACTCAAGTTCAAGTCAGGTACTCCCTGGTCTTGGGTTCGAGGTCACGAGCTGGAATCGTGAAACATTCCATTTTATAGGTTAGTAAAAATAATAAAAATATTTTTACTCCAGTTAGAGACGGTAAGAAACTCTAATTCCAACTAGCCGATTTTCGGAAATGGAATTTTAGCAAAATGACCAAATTTTCCTTGTTCGAATCTCTTCTTCGAATCGAATTTTGTATTTTAATATTGCAATTCATACGTTTAGAGGTCATTCTCATGTATCAATTTGGTGCTAATTATTATTGGTTGATATATATATATATATATATATTACACTACATTACACTTTATTAGTAAAACCATACATTTTCACACATCACATTATGTATTGCATTCACATGCATACATAATCACATTTCAACATTTCAATCAGATTTCCAACCACATTACTATTGTTTTTACAAGTGCATTTTAACCTTAGAATTAGTAGCCCAACTATTCCATTGTCAACTTGTCTACAAAAGTCTACAAAAATTGTTATGAATTTATTTCTCATCTCTCCTCTCATGTCTATATAAATCACCCTTGAGTTCAATCTGATTTTTGAACCACTTCAATCTTCCCCTTGGGTACTGATTTGAAGTCCTCCCAAAGTTGCAATGCAACTCCCCTAAAATCTCACACCAAACTACATTTCTTCCAAGTACTTTAGTAGTTAATTCTTTTGCTTCAAGAGGGTCACTTGAGTTAATCAAATACCTCTATCACCTACTGAAATTCTTGAGTAAGTACATGAGTACATTCCTATACTTCTTTATCTTTAGCATTACATCAAAGTGCATGGTTAACAATAAAAGGGAAATAATGAGCTTTAGTGTAAATTTAATATTTTTCGTTTCTGTTAAATTTTAATTAGTCAAATATTTTTACATATTCAGATTCTACACAAAAAGTTATTCAACTTTGGCTTTTGAATAACTTAAAAAGGTTAATTAATGAAAAAGTCATGGCTAAAACAAGTTTTGCTAATCTTTTCCTTAATCATGTTCGAAAACTCTTAATGTGCTCTTAACTTGAAATATTCATATCTCACTCATTTCTTAACCAAATTTAGTGTTCTTTATATCAAAATGAAGCTTAGGAGTTCAACTATCAATCTGGAAAGTTTGAAAGGCATTAATTAATACTTACTAACTAATTAATAAATGCAAATGAGTTTAATAGCGAGCGTAACCATTTCTAGACAGTTGCTAAACATTTTTGTTTCTAGACTTGAGAACTCCCTACCAAACTTTGTGATTATAACCATTGGATTCCTCTCGAAAAACACTTCGAGATGGTATACTCACTTATTTGATTTGGACATAATATGGATTAATTATAAAACGGATCAAATGGAGAATTTCGGACGGACTACCGCCGAATGATACTTTTGGTCCAAGGATTAATAATTTTATTTTCTGCATTTTTACTTTATTTTTATTTACTTACTCGCATTATTTACTTCTTAAGTTTGATTTGGGACTAATGGAGGATTTCGGACGGACTACCGCCGAATGAAACTTTTGAACCAATGATAACTAATTTTTATTTCAAGTTTATCTACTTAATCACTCTATCTATTTACTCTCAAATATAATTTGGAACAAATGGAGGATTTCGAGTGGACTACCGCCGAATGAAACGTTTGGACCAAAATTGTTAATTAATGAAATACGTTTAAGTTTGATCTTTCTTCCTTTACAAATTCTATTACGTATATATTCATTACAAAATTATGATGTAAATATATACTCTATGATTTATATACATAGTCTTAATTAAAGACTTGTTGTGATCGTTATGGTTGAAGTGTGAAATCGGGTGTATAGTACGAATTAACTCGTGCTTAAGTGAATTGCTGGTAAATTGTTTTGTTATTGTGGGAGTTAGCCAAGGGCCCTAGTTCCTTACAGATAGTGCACTATTATACTCTAAGGAATGAATTGTGTCAAACCGGGAGTATACATGCTTTGGCAGGTGGCCTTAGAATGTTGTGGCTTTATATGTGTGTTGGTATTGTGAGACTAAGCACATGATTTTTTTTGAGTAATTACTAGTTAATCTAAAAGAATTCACTTCGGAAGTATTGGCGTGTTTGTATGTAGATGTAAAGTTGTGCAAGTATATATATTATGTACCTAATTGTATATATTACAAAGACGCAAGTATAAGTATGGAAGAACAACCGGTTTCAATATTTCACCTTTTTGAATTGGTTGTTCGGTTTGATGTTTCTTAAAGATAATTTAGTATATGCTTGTAAGCTGTACTTACTGGGTCAGTGTGACTTATGATACTACATCTTTCTCTTTTTCAGGTGATGAGTAGAATGCTTGGGGAAAATGGGATACGTCGCCTACTAAATAAACAAATTATTTTTTTTACTTGTATTTTGAATTGAATAAATGTAATGACTATTATTTTCAAAAACTTCGGTATTGTAATATTAGCACTTTCTCTTTTCAATAAATGTACTATTCAGACACCTTGATTTTTTTGAAATTATTTGGGTTTCTTATTCACATCACAAATCCTTACACCATATTTCAGTATAATACTGGCCCCGGATTTGGGGGTGTGACACGTTGTATGTCCAACACTCGCAGTAATGGGACCCACAATAGGTTGTACATGAGAGCAGTCCCGAAACAGATGAAATTCGGTCTCCCTCTCTTGCTCACATAACACACAGCCCCCATCTACATCCACTTTGCGTCCCTGTAATCTCAGTCCCGTGGGTAGGAAACCCTGACATGCTTTCCAAACACAGAGTTTTGTTCCTGGTGCTGCACTCATCCTCTAAAAGATCTTCCAAAAATCCCCCCCCCCACTAATCAGGTTCCATATGTTGAGGGAGGACCATTTGATCTTGGGTTACTCTATAAGCGCTGCTAACAGTGTAATCTCCTCTGGATGTGTAATGCCAAACGATCCTATTCTGTCCTGCGATATGACTCAAGGAAATAGTCAGAATAACAGAGACATCCCTGTAAATCCGCTTGATCATAGCTCCTCTGGGGTGTAATCAGCTGAGAAACCCAATCCAGAGTAGTAGGAAATCGAAGCTCCTCCAACATAAAAGAAGGTCGAGGGATCCACCGGTGTCGCCAAATCTGGATCTGATTACCTTACCTCACCTGCCATCTGGAACCTCTTTTCAGAACCTCTCTCACTTTCATAAAGCTCCACCAAGCATATGAGAGAGATCCGCCCACCTTGGCGTCCTAGATACTCTTTTCTACAAAGTACCTAGCCTTGTGAAAAGATCAAACTATCATCTGCAAAGAGTAAGTGAGATAACCTCGGTGCTCTCAGACAAACATTGATACATGTTAATAACCTGTTTTGTTGAGCACGGTGGAAGAGAGCCAAAAGGCCTTCGGTACAGAGTAAGAACAGGTAAGGAGAGAGCGGATCACCCTGTCAAAGGCCTCTACTCAGTGTGACATATCCTCTGGGAGAGCCATTTAGCAAAAAAGCATACCGAACCGAAATAACACAGGCCATTCTCAATCCATACCTCCGGACCCGAGTTTTCGCAGTATCAAGCTTTAGTGCCATTTGGAATTTCTACCCACTCTGTTGCGTCCACAAGTGGTATGCTATCTCATTTGCAATTAACTTTTATCCATGATTAACCTGCCCAGGATAAAACGCACTTTGACAAGGATCAATAATATATTGTAACAGAGGTTTCAACCTGTTTGCTAGTACATTCGCTGCTATTCGGTACACTACATTACATAGGGCAATCGGTATGTACTCTATGATTCGTTTTGGGTGCTGAACTTTTAGAATAAGCCAAACATTTGTGAAGTGCATTGCCGCAAGAATCTATCTGATTGAAGTATATCTTGGACTGCAAGTGTAACATCACGGCTAACAATATCCCAATACTTTTGAAATAATAAAGGTGGCATACCATCTGGTCCTGGGGCTTTCAAGGGGTGCATCTGGAATAGAGCGACTCAAATTTCATCCTTTGTATCCGGTAAAAGCAAAGGTCGTGCCATCTCCTCTGTCGCTATCGGTTTCACAGAGGTCGTTACCTCTTTAATTTGTTCCTCTATTATCCCAGCTGAGGTAAATAGACCTGTATAGTAATCAACCACAACCGATTCCACATCATCCGGCGTTTCCTGCCACACCTCATTATGGTCAAACGTGCCCGGGATAGTATTTTTCCGCTTCCTGTTTGTAGATTTTTTATGGAAGTATTTAGAATTCTCATCACCATCCTTCATACGCTTATCTTTCGTCCATTGTTGCCAATACATTGCCTCTTGCATCAACAAGGTAGCTTGTCGTGCATACAACTCCTTCCTCTCCTCAACAGCATTCAGATCAAACGGTTGGGCATTAAAGGCTTCCAGCTTTGCTTGAATTGCCTTGAGTTCATCCTTCCTAGCACCAAATGTGGCCATTGCCCAGCTTTTCAACCAAAACCTTGTACATCAAATCTTCTTATTCAACTTATATTGATAGGTTTCATGTTCTCGGATCGGTGCTTGATCCCAGGCCTCACATACTATATCCTTACTGCTCTCCTCCTCCGCCCACATTGCCTCAAAGCGGAAGAAATGTTGCTGCCCCGGATAGGAGATTCTTGGTGTTTCTCGTACCGAAACTAATAGTGGAACATGATCAGAAGCATTCGGGGGAAATGGATTACTTTTGCTGCAAGAAACCGGTTGCTCTAGTCCCTTGTAGCCACTGCTCGATCTAAACGAAGTTGCGTCCTACTGTTATGCCTAGTGAAATCAGCCCCAGTGTACCCAAGATCCTCCAATTCACAATCATTCAGGCAATTGGCGAAACTATTCATCTGCCATGACTCCCGAGTTTCACCTCCTGACTTCTCCGTTGAGCGTAGGATTTCGTTAATGTCCCCCACTACGATCCACTCACTTGATGCCTCCTGGGATATTAGGGTTCGCAACAAATCCCACGTCTTTAATTTATGTCTCAGCTGCGGTTCTCCATATAGTCCTGTAAATCATGTCTAATCTCCAATTCCAGTCTTCACCCTCACATCTGCATCAATGAAGCTCGAGCTATATTCTCACAATTGTAAATCAATCTCCCTCGACCAGAATAGCATAAGCCCTTCACCGCCCCTTGGTGTACACGGTACCAAATGGAATTCATCAAACCCTAGGTTGTTCCTCCATGCATCACACCTTCGAGTACTGTCTATTTTCGTCTTTATAAGGAAAACGATTGAAGGTTTCTTTTCAAATACAATGGATCGCAATGTTGTGAGATTTACTGCATCCTTTGTGCCTCGTATGTTCCACGAGAGTATCTCCATTCTCCCCTTCCTCAACACAGCAACTCAACAACACTAGACGGCAAGAAGCCTCTGTGACGACCCGAAACAGAATCAGCAGTTAAGTCGCAGAGTTACGACAGTGTTGAAACCGCCAGCTTTCTTAACGACTAAATTATTGGCCAAGAATTGGAGCTGGGTCTCTTCTCGAGAGTCGTTGTACGTGTGATTATGAGTTCGTGGGAAGTTCCGGATCGTTGTTTGGACGACCGAGGAATAAGTTATGAATATTTGAAGTTTCGACGGAAACGGATTTAAATGGCAGGTTTGTTCGCGACTAAATTACCGGACGAGAATTTAGTTTCGGCTTCTTCACGGAAGTTGTTCAGAATTTAATTTCGAGTTCGTGGGAACTTCCAAAGCATGATTTTGAGTTACGAAAATTTAGTTGTGATTATTTCCGATTGTTGGTTGTTTAGTCGAATTAAATGTGTGTTTGGTTGAACAGTTGACTTTTTATCCGTTTGGCCGATGTGTTTGACTTCGGGTGATTATTGAAGAGTACGTTGAGATGAGTTCGTGGCCGCGAGATTTATCGGAATCGGAGTTACGACGTGAAAGTTACGCGTGTTTAAAGTTCGTCGAAATGGATAATTATGAAGTTTCCTAATCGGGAAAGCTATAAATAGTAACTTGCCATAAAGGGAAAGTCAAAATAGGAAATAAATGTGTTTGACCGAGTTGACTCGGTCAACTCAGTGGAAGAGAGAGTGGCCGACGTGCTCCACGGTGGTGCTTGGATTCCGGTCGTTTCCGGCTTCGGGATAGGATGCTATCAACTCGCCTAGCTTCCCTCGTTCTAACCCCGGCCACCACGCACGGCGTGGTTCACGGAGGAGGAAGAAATTCCGGCGAGAATATGGAGGAATTTTGGGTGATTCGGGTTGCTCGATTTTGGCCGATTCGAACTATAATTTGTTGTGGGCTTTGAAGCTCTCCTCTCAAGGATTCTAACCATGTAAGTATGAAGTTCTAATTCAATTTGTGGAAGGAGAATTTTGGATTTGAAATTTGTGTGTACATTCGGTTTTTCATGGAATTGACCTAGTTAGAGTGAGAATTGGCCTTCGGTGCAGTTATGGAAGTTGCTCAGTGCATGATTTTGAGTGGAATAGGTGCAGCTCCGCCGTGAAATTCTTCGGTCGGCGGCGGCGCCGCCATGGGCGGCGGTCAACGACGGTCAACGGTCAAAGTTTGACTTTTTGGACTTTCGACAAGTTGCATGTCATTTGACTCAAAATCGCGCCCCGATCGCAGTGGGGAGGTTCGTTTTTCGAGTTGAGCGTCCGAATGTAAAGCGAGGTATTGAGGTGTTATATATGGATTTTCGACGATTCGTCGTATTCGAATTACGTGTTTCCGAGAACGATGGTTTCTCGTGATTTGATTTATATTGTCGAGTTATGACTTTGAATATTGGACGTTGTGATTATTCAGGGGTTCGTGATCGTTCTTTTGGCGAGGGACTTTCCGCCGGATCACGGGTTAACGCGATACGCGTTACACCAGTCTGTGAGTGGACATTTCTTTTCACGGATTGATTGCGAGTCTTTTATATACGTTTTATGAAATTAAGCATGCAGCATGATTATGATTTTACGAGCATGTGTTTTACGATTATGCATATACGAATATACGTATACGAATATACATATGTACATATTATGTTTTATGCATGTGCATGGAAAGGATTTATGATTTGGTTTACACAGAGTACAGTCTCAGTATATGTTGTGGTATCGATACACATTGGCTTCTCGGCTGATCCCCGTGTACGCTCCGGGGGGGACAGATATCCTGACCCGAGGCCTTTCTGGCTAGGAATCACGTGTGGGTCTGGGATCCCGTGATTCAGACTGTGCTATCGCGTGGTAGTCCATGAGAGATTCCGCGATATGTTTACGATGCATGCTCTGTACGCGTGAGGAGTTAGAGTCTCCCTCGTGTACCATTTGATTTTATGTGCATTTGACTCGCATATGTTTTAATAATATATATTACTTGGTGAAAGACATTTATTTTCGTCCACTCACTCTAACGTGTTTATTGTCTTTCCCCTGGGCTTTTCGGTTTCCGTGCCCAATTTGCAGCTCAGGCTCTGGTGTCGCACGTCATGGTCGGAGGCATAGTGCTCGAGCTACCTTGTTTCTTCCAGTAGGTTTATTGTTTTACCTACTGTGGTATACTTATATGTTTATATATTAGAGGTCGCTCTGAGAAATCTGTTGTTCACGTTATACGATTTCACACCGGATTTCAGTAAAGTACTATTATATTTATTGTTTTACTTTACTGTTGATATATTGAGAAATCCGGATGGGATTGGTGCTCACAGTTTGCTTTTTGTGGCATAGGATGAAGTGTATTTTCCGCGTGCAGGTAATGGTAATTCCACGATAGTAACGAAACTCTGCCCAAATTTCGAAAAGTTTTTGTTGGTTCGTGTTTTCGAAGGAGTTTGATTCCGATTTAGGAAGATAAATCGGGGTTGGGTCCTTTCAGCCTCGCCGCCTCAATAACCTAGCACTGCTAGGAACCCGGCCGCCCGTGGAAGAAACCTCAGAGCTGTCGCTAACCCTACGATGATATTTTACACTTCATTTTAGTTCATGCATCAGAAGGGAAGCGAGATTTCATACATACAATATCAAATTTTGCAATACAAATAGGATTCAGTATGATGAACAAGTACGTGATACGATATCAAATTTTACAATAAGATATACAGTGATTTATCGATTTTCAAAATATTATATGTGCAACTTGGACATATAACCTGCACATACAATATTATGATTTTGTTTATTGATTAATATGAATTGGTAGTGAAAAAAAAATGCCAATCTTATTCATAAGATCAACCCCACATTAGTATGAAATTGAGTTGCGATTATTCATTGATCATGGCATTTTGCTATATGCTTCCTGGGAAACTTGTGTTTAAACCACATTTACCAATTGATCCTCTGCAGTCTGCACCTAATGACAAAGTTCTTGTGTTACTGTAAATTTCATCCGTAGAGTTAAAGATTCCATTAGCGAACAAAACAACAAAGATCGTGCAAGAATAACACAACTTCATATACAAGAAAGAATGTCATGTAATATTGACAATAACGGCAACTTCTTCATTGATGCCAAAGTAATTGCAAGGTTTCCACCCTCGCGAATATACTTCATCTATAGGCTTTACAAAAGAATTTATACTTGCAACCTATATTTTGAGCTTATAGGACTGACACTAACCCCAGAATTTTTGCTAAAAATTGCAGAATACCAGGTAGAACTGAGATAACCAACTATTTACAGTATCTAAAGATGTGAAACCCGGACCACTAATATTTGTAAAATGAAAAGTTACTATGCCAAAGAAAAAGTACTTGAGGCTAATAGCTGATTAACCCTTCTTTTGGGAGTTACATTTGGGAGTATCAGCATTTCTAGCAGCACATTTGTGACAACGATCAGAAGATTCCGAGGAGCACCAGTGATCTGGGACACTCCATATATTCTTCGACATGAACTTTCTGAATCTCCTCTTGTACTCTATTGGAGAGATCACAGTTGGTAAGACATTCTTTGGCACAAGTGAAGACTTCACCCATGTCTCTAGGTGCTTATCCCATGTATACTGCCTCAGATAATCAATAATGCCACATACAAGCTCCTGACTGTGTGTATCAATCCCCACAAGCAATGAATAATCCATAACATTGATTGACTGCAGATATAACAAAAACATGTGAGTTTGGACCTTTTCTCAAGCCAATGATATTAAAACAGCTGGAAAAGTACATATTATTCCTTATAGGTAACTAAGAAAAGTATCTGTATTCAATATGTTAGTCGACGAATTTGAACATCCTATCACAAACTCTATGGATATGCAGCCGAACCAAGATGAGTATGCATTAAGAACCACTACTATAATGCGGTAACTTATAAGCTCACGTCGAGAAAAGATGTGTCATTCCACAGAGCCCGTTGCAATTTTTGCTTTTCTTTCGTACTTATATAAAATGGAGAAGAAATCATGTCGTTGACAAAGTTCTGATCCAGAAGAACATCTCCCGGCCCCCCGGGGGCAGAATTGAATCGGTCATGTAGAGCACCTTTGAGATCATACAGGCGGGTGCAGTTCCGACCAAAAGTAAGATTTTCCATGACCATCAAATCATGTTTCATGTCTTTCCCACTTTTTGACTGTTTCACAACAACCTGCAAAGAAAATGATGTAAGTTTGAGGAAACAGCTGCACTAATTGCACCAAATAAAATTTTACAAACCTGATAGACCCCAAGAACTTTTGCAAGGCAAGTTTGATTCCCCTTCTCAAATGATTGGTTCACATACTCAAAATAATCATCCGCAAACTTCAGAAAAGACTCAAATTCTGTCCTCTTGATTTCTTTTATGATCAACCTTTCATCAACTGTTTTAGCAAAAAAGGCTTTGCTCTTCCCACCTTTAGCATCCCAGTTACTACAACGGCTTAGGGAAGCAATATAGTCTACCTCAGATTGGCAGCACCGAATCCTGAGATCGCGGAACTGATTTGCATATGGGCACAATACAGTATATTTCTCCCTGCCAAGTGACTTTGCTACTTTTAGAGTTACCATTGGGTGTGTCCCTGGTGGAACCAGAGAATCCAAAAAGTTTAATCCATCAAAACTAGAGAAGCGGGACTCATCAAAAGAAATGCTTGCCATAGAAAGTAGTGAATCAGATTCTGAAGAACCATATGAGGTCTGATGCAGCAAATTAGTACTACGAAGTCGGGCAAGACTCTGAAAACTATCAAATGTGCTTTCGTCATCAACAAGAGCATCTGTCTGGTGAGGTGGATCTTTTAAGAAGGCCAGTGCGCAAGCAATCACACTTGACAGTTCACCACCATAGTCCGATACTATATAATTATCAGTTCCTAAAGGAATGTGCAGCATTTGCCCTTCCTCTCTGATCAACTGATATGCTGTGGGTAAGTATTCTGACGTATAGTTACTCATGGGTTCAAACTTTTGAAGGACTCTTTGTAGATCGTTCATGTCTATTTGCTGAATTTCAGAAAAGGGTGCCCAAAACCAGTCGCTTGAATTGTCAAAGATAGATAATCTTGGATCCGAAGAAGTGCCAATCACTGAAAGATTGGAATCAACACTAGAAGTAGAATCCCAGTTTTTTGCAAGTGGATCGTGCAAAGTAACATTCTCATCCAGATAATTGTTAGAATGACCATCAATGGAGCCATCAGGCCTAGGATCGGACTCATGGGTATCCATTCTTTTTGGGCTTGAACCCTCGGTTGCTGTTTCATCACTGTGAGGCATAGAAGACACATGAAATTCATCTGCTCCTATAGATTCTTCAACAGGGCCGTCGATTGGAATTTCTTTAATTAAACATTCATCTGATTCTGCAGCTTTATCTTGCTCAACTTTTAAAATGGACAGACCATTAATACAGTCCTCACCTTGTCCTATATTTTTTCCGGCCACATTTTCTGCACCAGTGCCATGAATATTTGAATCCACTTCTTCTTGGGTTACCTTCTCAGAAGCCATGGAATGGATCATCATAGGAGTTGGTGACAGTAATGAATGGATGCGCTGATCCCAGATGCATGATTGAATAAGAAGCTCCCAATGTACACGGTTCAAGCCGAGCAGTTTGTAAGCAGCCTGGTCTGAGTTCCTATTCTTGCTAACAGCATTATGAATGTTAACCTGCATTTATAATAATGATAAACTTGTTAAGGATGAAAGGATATTTACCAAGGTAAGTATTCTGCGTGAGGTTGCATTCAATGCAATAATCTGTATGTAAAGTATGAATATGTCAACAAATACTGAGTAAAACAGCAGATAAAGTGTATGAGCCTTATTTGTAACATCTTAGTTCCATTTTAGAAGTTCTGGAATATTTCAAAAATAAAAAATAATAAGATGAGTAAAACAAGGGAAAGGAATGACACATAGCTAGAGAGTTCATAGACATAAAAAGGAAGGCCATCTACAACAACCCCAAGAATTCAAAAAGCTTAAGGCAGTGCATTCACAACAATTAGGCAACACTACTTAGCAATCATATCTACATTTACTACTACAAATGAAACCTGTTAGAATGTATGTACAGAGGATTAGAATACAAACCTCGCGCTCCGATTCTTCTTGACTTAGCATCTTTTCAATTTCAGAGAATTCTTTCAAGGACCCTCGAAGTTTCAAAGTTATGCCATCAAATTGAGATCTAATCTTCTTCAAAGAAATGCCAACCTCACTTAACAACTTATATCCTTTCTCTAACACCTTAAGGAAAAGAAAAGAGCCACATCAGTTCAAAGAAAACTAAAAAGATTAGGCCAGCAATGCTAAAAAATTATTGATACAATATCCTAAATCAAAGAAGCAAATAGGAGCAGAAATGAAACTTACATTCTCAATTTCTTTCGCAAACCACTCTTGTCTAATTGAATTACTGACAGGAAGTTTTAGAGGAGGAACAGACACAGTATAAGTTGTGACCAGCGACTTTTTGAACATGGCAACCATGGGGCCTAATCTGCAATGCATAAAAGCAACATTTTAAGTGTACAAAGCATCAAGTAATTCTAAGCTTGGACACACACTTAAGTGATAGCTGAAACCGTAAAACAGATTAAAAGTTTCAATCTAAGAGATGGTAAAATCCTTTTACAAGATTAATGCTGAATATGTAATATGGATTTTGACCATTTTATACAAAGGATATATTGAACATGATAGTGCATGAGTAAATGGTCAAAATTCATTACACAGTTTCTCATGCCCCGAACTCGGTACTAAACCCACCTTCTCCGTCCCTTAGCCTTAGTTGTATAAAATGGTTTGAGTTTACACCGGGTAAATAAGCAAAAGCCTTTTTATACAAAAGTACCATGACAAGGAGCTAATCAATGAATTATTCCCATACCCAAAGAAGTAGACAAAGTCTGTCTGCAAAGAATGACCGCAGCTACAGAATATGTTGGACAGAGAGTGGTTTGAGAAGCTGAGCTCCAGAAAATTTCCAAATGACAGACCACGTGCAGCACTAGAGATCAATACTCTTTTTGTATTTGATTTTCCCTTGACAGATTTACATTTACCACATCGACTCCACATCCAAAGCTTGCCATCTGCTTCACCAGGCAAATGCTCAGTAGGAAGCCGTTTAACTCGTACAATAAGCTGCTTATTATGATGTGCATAACAGTATAAGTGAGCTTCTGGCAATTCACCACATGCTGTGCAATGTTTGCGCTGCAATAAACAAGCTCTTATCATTTGTAGAGGCAATGTTATCAAACACTAAAGTTTGAAAACAATCACAACATTTCATGTCATATTGCACTTAATAACTAGGTGAAATAGATGATCAAATTAACAAAAGAAACTGTCAGCAGGCTGGAACTGTAAATCAGACCTTGCAACATGTATTTGCAAAGATATAACCGGACTCATGAAAATACACATTGAGCGAGAACAAGCCAATAAAGTGCCCTAATGAAAGAGATACAAACCTGATCAAGTAAATTATCCTGCAGAAACTTTCCAATTGGAACATCAAAATTCTTGTAGAACATGATATGTGAAAAATGGTTTTGTTCACACACGGTCCCTTTCAAAATATTCTTGCTCGACATCAAAACCAAAATACTCTGGGAATCCAGCACTTTGCTGATTTCATTCTTGCTTGGCATTGGGTCTTCATCGTTGCCACCATCCTTTTTTATCTCAAGAGAAGTTTCTGTGAAAGTTATCGAAGACTCGTTTTGTTCACAACTAAGATGCCTCTCTTCATCAGAACTACCTCTATCTTCAACATCATACTGTTCAATCACCTCTTGAGATGTTGAAATGGAAACAGACTTTGACTCCAGATCGCTCAACTCTCTGCCGTTTAATCCAAAGTACGAAGAGAGAGATTGATACGGAGTAGATGCTAGAGGCAACCCTTCCCCTAACACTTTCTTTAATGATGCTGAAAGGGACGAGAAGCCAGAAAATATAACAGGATTGTATGGTTCATGTAATATCAAACTTCCTTGAGACTCCAAGTTATAATTTTGGGAATGTCCATGGAGTTCGTCAGATATGGGAATATCAACTGCATCAAATTCAGTTTCACCATTGGAGACCCAATGCTGTGGAGGAGATGTATGTAGGGGTTCTAGATTAAAGTTGTTACCATAAGAATACTTGTTTTCTACTTCAGTGGACAATACATTTGGTACACCAAAAGAAGGAAGCGTAGAGAACATTGCTCTCTGGTCTACAAGGAAAGAAGTCTCGAGTATTAAATGATATGCCAGGATAACTGCACACTGCACTATACACTTGATCTTCTTCAATTCATCACTTGGTGCTCCTTTCAGCAAAATCTGTGGTTTATTTATGTGCAAAAATCAATTAATTTACATGAGATACTAAGCCACCTAGAATAATGAAAGCACTGTGATGCTTATGAAAAACAATTATTCAAACATTAGCAGGAAAGAACAGAAAGGAGAGAGACTCATCATCCGAGAGCATATAACAACAGGACTAAATTGGATGAAAAGCATTTTATATCCAAATATGCAATTGGATTCAAAATCCTGGATTCTGCATCGATGGTTGCATCTATGTGTAATATCAATTTGGTCTCAACATTTACAAACATAGACACAAAAATTGGATCAGATCACAACATCAAAATGAGATAAAAAAAAATAAAAAATAAAACCCCTCCTCCAACAGGCTAGTTTTCTTATGGAAGAAAGTATATAAATTCAGATGGGTTTCATCATGCTCTCCATTGTAACAGGTGATGATACAGATTGCATTGTAGATTTCTCAAGAGAGATAAAATTGGAGAGAACATTATATCATCAACCAACATCAAAGAAAAGGAGTACTTCACAACTTACCATGAAAATCTGCCTTAAACCAATAGTCTACAATTGTCCAATAGCAGAGTACTATCAACGTTAAACTAAGAATAATCTAAGATATGTGTCTCTGCGTAGCACATATACAACAAAGGCCTACACATGTAAAAATGAGGGAAAATGGACTAACCGTACAACCCAGGCGTGTAGGACAGCCCTCAATGAACATCAATGTTTTACTTGGCATCTTTCCTCCACCCTGTGCAGCATGTTCCTCTGTAAATTTTTCAATGTGGAAAGTGTCGCACTGCTTTAGCTTTTGGCTAGTCAGTGTATCTGATGATAAAATTGGCGATCCAGTACAATGAGCAATTCTCTCTAAACGATGAAGCTTCATGTCAAAGACCAGTGTCATTCTTTTTTTGAGAATAGACTCTTGAATATCACGAGAAACAGTTTTTTCCACTAAAATCACATCTGGATGACACAGTTCTAACATCTCGGTGACAGAATTCATGTAATCTTTTTCCTGTTTGTAAGGCATATGGTGAGAACAGATAGTTGGTTACTTGAGGTAAAGATAGAGATTGTCAGGTTACCTGCTGCATTGAGTCAAATGATGACAATCCACTTGAAGACTGACCGAGCACTCCCCGGATTAGCAACAACCTTGGGTTCTTGTACTTTATTGGCATATGCTTGTGTGCAGCATGCTTTTTGAAAACCAAACCTTTCACTAGTTGACTGCAACAGCATACATCATGTCAGGTCTGCAACTCCCATAATGAGAAAATAAATAAAAATAATCCCAGATTTCCTAAAGATCATTACCCTCTGTTAATTTGTATTTGTTAGTCTGACCATGTATTCATTCATATAACTCGTATGTGGTTTGTGACCACTACCAGGCCGACACCCACATTACTTTCACTGAGAGGACACATTTACTAAATAATTGCAGAAATGTAGGTCATTATTGAAGATTAACAGTTATCAGACAATAGTTAACCATTATCCTCATATAAATTTGCAACAGCTATCCAAAAGAAGATACTACGAAAACATGAGGGTAGTTCACTTTTAACATTATTTAGTTATTCAGAAGGTATATTACTCTATTTGCCTCAACTGGACTGAGTTTAGTACATCGTGAAAGGTAAATAGAAAGTGAAAGACAACTATTAGCTTGATTTTACCACCTTTGGCTGCGAGCACCACTTGCAATGCATTTTACTTTCAAATAGCCATCTGGGTCCATTGCTTTACCAACAACACCATCAGGTTTCAAAAATGAAGCAGCTTCCCATGACAACGAAGTAATAATATCCTCCCAACTTTGATCATCCCCCCTAGAACAGCCAACAACACCGACGGATACAAGTAGTTGACTTACCACAGCCTTAAACTTTCCATTAATAACCAATTCCATTGCTGCTTGTTTTCCTTCCTTAAACTTGAATCTCTCATTTTTTTCATCTTTATGGTGGCTCAAGGAACTCGGCTTGCCCCATTCTGTGCCATCACCACACTCATCATCGTCGTCGTCAATGAAAGCAACACCCCCCTCCATGTCTTCCTCTGGATCATCAGGTTCAGGAAGTTCCCATAACCAGTCATCCATTTCAGCTTCTGAAGAATTTGAATTCTCAGCTGGGCTAAATGATTGGAAAGTGTTTGCAGAAGGGGTTTCCCATAACCGTTCATTATTAGTGTTTCCCCTACTTTCTTCTTGATTACCCCTATTAAAGTGAATTGAAATAATTCATTACCAAAGTCCTTTGGGCAAAACTATGTATACCAGAAACAAAGTTTAAAAGAAGGGGTACATGTACATACCGGTCATAAGAGCTCACTTCAACAGAAAACTCACCTAAAAGAGCAGAAGATGAAGTTAGTGAATCAAGCATGACAGGATAGACTCAAATGCAGCAGAAAAAGACAACAACATGGTAACTTACTGCAGCTAGAGACACAACTATCGCTGCTTGACAAGGAAGTCAGTGGACTGATAGTTGGCATTGGAATCACATTACCCGGCTTAATAGATCCCCGCTCATGTTTTTCTGCACAAGCTTTGCACATCCAAAGGGATCCTCCTGTGTCCGATGGTAATGATTTTGAACTATCATATTTCTTTGATTCCTCATCAGGCTTCTCCAATTCTGTACCACAATAGTGACACATGCTATTCATCCGATCTCAAGAGCTTTGTAATTTTCTCACTATCTGATTCAAACAAAATAAAACTAAACAAATAAGACGAACCCAATAATCATTTCTTTTTAAATTTTAATCCCCCTCACTAGCTAGCGTCACAGTTTAAACACTTCCAGGATATCAGATTACTCAAACTACCATAGCAAGGTACCTTTATGTATTAAAAAGACTACTGTCTGCAGTTCTCATCAACTACCTTCTTAGAAACCTATTATAAGTTGAATAAGATATTCAAATAGACCAATTCCAATCACTCGAATCATAATTAGATCATCCAAAACAACTAAAACTAGTGCAGGACGCCATTTATTCATCAATACCTAAAGCTCTTATCAAGATTACAATTCGAGACGAGAACTGAGCCAAACATGAAGACATATATCCCAAGATTATATTCACAGCGAATAGTCCAACTTCTCGAGACCATTATTACCTTGATTCGACACAGGAAATGAATTCTTCTTCCATATTTAAAGAATTTCAGAACAACAGTGACCAATTTTATTTTCCGTTCGGTAAATTAACACAGTGATCAACAGTAATACCTAATTCTCATATTCGAGCCTCTAAACACCAAAACCTGATTATCAAATCAGAAAGTCATTTTAGCCAAGAACGAATCGGACAAAATCAGCAATCGAAATCTCAAGTTCTCGAAGCCGAATCTAGAAAACTCATCGGACTAAGCACAACAAGAAAAAACATGCAAAAAAATAAATATAAAATATCAAGACTCCATTAGCTATGAGTGAAACAGAGGACGAAGAACTGAGCGAGCAAGAAATGAAAGACTTACTGGGAGAGCAATTGAAATGAACAGAGATAGCGGTGAGAGAGGACCTCAGAGCCGATCTCAAGCATAGTGGAAAATGGTGTTGTTATATATAATCTGGAAACTGTAAATGGAAGCAAGGAATTTAAGGGAGAAGATTTGAAGGTGGCGTTGTTGTTGGTGTGTGTGTTGTGAGAGGAGTCCACACTGAGTGAAAAAGGACGGGACAAGAAGCGTGAGATTTGGAGATTTGGAGAAAGAAAATGGATAAATTAGGCATAACGTGATTTACATAAAATTTATATTAGAGTAGATGATCCAATATTTTTTTCTCAAGTCAGGTGATTTTATAACAAATATAACTTTTAAATTTTAATTATTTACGGTCATATCATCATTTCTCTCTCTCTCAGTAACGAAGTCATGGTAAAAACAAAGCCAAAATCAGAAACAAAGGAAGGAGCAAGAATGGCAGCATCAACAAGAAGCCAAAAAAAATAAGAAAGGCAAGAGCGTTGATAAGAGAGAACGAAAAGGCCCTCGTATTCCTAACGACTCTGATGAAGAGATTGGTTCTGACAAAGAGGTTTTAGGCCAGGATCTCTACGAGTATGAAGAGGCGGCACTGGAAGAGGAGTCCAGGAAGAACCGTTGGTTCGACCCCATCGATAACCTCGATTACGAACTACCTGAAGATTTTAAGGTCTAATGGAGTTTGATTTTATTCAATACTAGCTCATAGTTTGCTTCTCTAGTTCTATAGATTATTACCTGGATTGCTTTGATAAATTATGTGATTGTTAGATCTAGGGTCTGTTTGTGTTGAAAATCAATGGTGTGCTTTGGTTGTTACACAATAGTGTCTATGTTAGTCTGTGATAGTGTGTATATTAGTCTATAATAGTGTATACAAATTAGTGTGCTTTGGTTGTTATGCAGTAGTGTCTACTTAGTCTGTGGTAATGTGTTTATTAGTCTGTAGTAGTGTATACAGATTGGTGTACTTTAGTTGTTACGCAATAGTGTCTACGTTAGTCTGTGGTAGTGTGTATGTTAGTCTGTAGTAGTGTATACAAATTGGGGTGCTTTGGTTGTTACGCAGTAGTGTCTACGTTAATCTGTGATACTGTGTATGTTAGTCTATAGTAGTGTATACAGTTTGGCGTGCTTTGGTTGTTACGCAGTAGTGTCTACGTTAGTTTGTGGTTGTGTGTATGTTAGTTTGTAGTAGTGTATACAAATTGGTGTACTTTGGTTATTACACGGTAGTGTCTACGTTAGTCTGTGGTATTGTGTATGTTAGTCTGTAGTAGTGTATACAGATTGGTGTGCTTTGGTTGTTTGCAAAAAACTTATTTTCTTTTTTATAATACTGATGATGACATGCAAGGCAACACCGATAGTGATCAGAGACATAAATTCAAGTAAAAAAGGAAACACGATAGGGTGGCAGAACTCATCGATCCCGGACGTAAGTTGAGGTCGAAAAAAAGACATGATAGGCCGACAGAACCAGTGAAACGCCAACTGATGTCCCAGAAGGATGATGCTGTAGCCAAAAAAGGTAAAGGGAAGTCACCATCTTCGTTGGTCAAAGTTATGAAGGGCAAAAAGAGGAAGACGGCAAACTAGGACGCTCAGTTCAACAGGGAACAGGAAGAAGGCAACTGAAAGCATCAAAGTCCAAGTAGTAGTGTAGTGTTTTTTGTTGTGTTAGGGTCTAATGTAGTACATTATGTTACAGAACAGTAGTACTAACCATGTTTTGAAGTAGTACTCTGAATGTTTTGGAGTAGTGCTTACTAGAGACAGCAGTAGTACATTGTGTTACAGAACAGTAGTACATTGTGTTCCAGAACAGTAGTCCCTCATTGTTTCTCTCTCTCTCTCTCTCTGAAATTTTGAAGAAGACGAAGAAAGAAAGGTTAATACAAAGGGGCAAAATTAGAAAGACAAAAAATATAGATAACAAAAAGTTACCTTAATTAGGATAAAAAGTATAAATGACTTTATGTGTGAAATTATATGTAATTTCTTAAAAGAAAAACAGGAAAAAATAAAAAAGAATTACATTTGTCAAGAAAAAATGTAGAGATACTAGATTTTACGAGCACATACCATAGGTTCACGCTAACAGTCTACAACTCTACATTAATACATGAATTTTTTGTTTACCTTTTTTTTAAGAAGCTCGATCAAACATTAGAAAAATATAAAAGTAATACAGAACTTTATCGGATTATCCGACCCGAAAAAAGAAGAAGTCATATACTCATGTTACATCACTATACTAGATTACAGGGGGTAATCACAAAAATCTCTAGACTAACAAACCAGAGTAACACGAGTAACTATCAAAACTTCCGTATGCACCACTCCTTATTTAGCTAGGCACATTCTCTATACTGCGACAAGGGCTCCTATATTCCATACCCAGGAGCTGTAGCCTGAGATATAGGTCTAGAACATGAGCCCCAAACAATCAAGCTCACAAGCCTCAAACAAGCTAGGAGATTTGGCCCATCTTCTAGCATCCCACGCACCACTGGCCCATAAAACAGCCACCAACCCACCTTGGATAATTGGGCCCAATCGAGTTAGAAAAATGTAACCCCCAAATCTTTGACCCTGCTACACTTGAATTCTAGGGCCCGTCATCACCACTGTCGCATGCCAGACGCATCCTCGGTCCCAAGCCACGCCACCGACCCATCGCCTCCCTTCCTTGAACCGGGCCCGAATGGGTCGCAGCCCCCCAAACCACCGGATTCCAAGACATCGTATTGGGTTTAACACTCGAAGTCACTGTCACATAGCCACGTCGACAAGCCTCTGCATACTAGCCTCATCGCTCGTCCACCTACCAACCAGCAGCCCCTCGGCACAAGGGCTCACTGTTCAAGAGATTTATCCCCTTAACCTTTTGACTATGAATTAGTCTAAGGCTAAGTGAATTTCTCTTACCCGCAAGTATACGGGGTCAAGTTATAGTATTTGTAAGGAAGTCGAGTGTCGAACTCACGAGAATTGACCACTTAAACTTCTTAACTCAACTTAATTAAGCACTCAAATTACGGATTAACTAGACATAAGACATGACACTAAAACTAAAGTAAAATGTGGAAATGTATCTCACAAGACTAAATCATTTGGTGAAAGGACCCAACCCCGATTTAGCTCCCTAAACCGGAATCGAACCCCTTCGAAAATACGAACCAACAAAAGCTTTTCAAAATTTCGGCAGAGTTTCGTTACTAGCGTGGAATTACCATAACCTGCACGCGGAAATTAACACTTCGTCCTATGCCACAAAAATCAAACCGTGGGCACCAATCCCATCCGGATTTCTCAACATCAATATAATCAACAAACAGTAACATACTGTACTATATATATGTATATCTGAGAAAATCCGTATAAACAAGTATCGGAATGTATCAGAGCGACCTCTAGTGTAAAACATATACAATATGTACATCAGTAGGTGAAACTGAAACCTACTGGAAAACACAGATGACTCTGATCACTAGCCTCCAAACCGCGACGTGAAACACCAAACCTGAACTGCAAACTGGGCACGAAAACCGAAAAGCCCAGGGGAAAGACAATAAACACGTTAGAGTGAGTGGACGAAAATAAATGTCTTTCACCAGTAATATATATATATAAAATCATATGCGAGTCAAATGCATAAACAAGAAATGGTACACGAGGGAGACTCCAACTCCTCACGCGTCCGGGTACACGAGGGAGACTCCAACTCCTCACGCGTACAGAGCATGCAATATAAAATCGCGGAATCACTCATGGACTACCACGCGATAGCACAGTCTGAATCACGGGATCCCAGACCCACACGTGATTCCTAGCCAGAAAGGCCTCGGGTCAGGATATCTGTCCCCCCCGGAGCGTACTCGGGGATCAGCCGAGAAGCCAATGTGTATCGATACAACAACATAACTGAGACTGTACTCTGTGTAAACCAAATCATAAACATTTCGATGCAAATGCATGAAACAACATATAAGTGTATATATACTCGTATACGTATATCCGTGTATATAATAAATCGTATAACACATGCTCGTAATAAACATAATCTCGTATGAAATCTCATGCTCGTAAAACCATAATCGTGCAGCATGCTCAAGTTCATAAAACGTATATAAAAGACTCGCAATCAATCCGTGAAAATAAAATGTCCACTCACAGACTCTCGACACGCGCACACGCGCTAAACTCGTGGTCCGGCGGAAGATCCCTCGCCTGAAGCACGATCACGATCCAGATCTCAATCTCGATCTCCTGAATACATATACACATAACTGATCAAAATCGTAATCCACAACACTGAACGGATGCACAGAAACCAACCGTTCCCGAAAATACAAAATGCGGTGCAAAATGAATTACGGAAATCCCGAAATCCCCACTCGAAATCTCGACTGAAAATCGGCTAACCAAAACAACCCGAAAACCTCCGTACGATAACCAGGGCGTGATTACGAGAAAAATGGCATTAATTACATCGAAATCTGAAATTTGACTTTTCCGGCCGTTGACCGCCGTTGACCGCCGCCGCCGGCGGCGGCGCGCCGTCAACGGAGGAATTACAAGGCCAAAATTTCCAGATCACAAGGTCTCATCATTTCGAGCAACATTTCCTTCTACCATAAGAGCCAATTCACAAAGGAACCATGTCAATTTTTCAAAACCAAAACGGAAATCCAAACCCAAATCCCTATTCGGGTTCACCAAATCCCTCATCCTCGTCCCAAACTAACCAACTAGGTAGCTCCACCACGAGGTGGGGAGCAAAACCCCCAAGCTCTTGGCCTCCAACCATCACCGGAACCACCGTCGCCATTAAAGCCGATTCCGGCGATCCTAACCCGAATCGGGTTCAACCCATGGCACATCAATTCATCTCAAATCACACACCATCATGTTCGAAATCTCAAGGGGAAGCGATTAGTACCTGTCCCGAGGTGGATGGTTGCCGGAATCCGGTCGCCGGAGTTCACTTTCCCGTTCGGGAAACCTCCCCTTCTCGGCAGCTCTTCCACTTTCCAAAATAGGAAAGTCAACCAAAAGTCAAAGCTTGGTCAAAGTTCACAATGAAGTTTCCGACAATTCACGACTATTTTCGACTTTTCGATATTTATACTCGTCCCTCGGGTCAAACGACGATTCGAAATGGATAACCATCACAATTCGGATAAACTCGAAACAATCGGATAAACTCGTCGGAACCTGAAACTTCAAATAATCATAAAATATTCCTCGATTATCGGAAAAATCTTCCGAAACCGCCCACGAACCCGAAATCACGTACTCTACAACTTCCGTGAAGACACTCAACTCAAATTCTCGACTGAAAACATAGTCGCGAAACGGATCGACAAACCACACAATATCGCAAAACTGCGACTAAAACCAAATCTCGAGAATCGTGCCAAACACACATCTGATTCTGGTTCGGGTCGTCACAAATCTACCCCCCTTAAAGAAATTTCGACCTCGAAATTTACGTACCTGCTATGTGAACAGATGAGGATACTGCTCCCGCATACGCTGCTCGGTCTCCCAGGTAGCCTCCTCAATCGAATGGTTCTGCCACAAGACCTTCACCAGCGAAATCACACGGTGCCTCAACTCCCGCTCACGTCGATCGAGAATCTGCACTGGCTTCTCAACATACGACAAATCTTCTCTGATCGGCAACTGCTGTGGGGCTATCACATGTGAAGGATCTGAGATGTACTTCCGCAACATTGAAACATGGAAGACATCATGCACACGAGCCATCTCAGTCGGTAACTCAAGTCTGTAAGCAACAGCTCCAACCCTCTCCGTAATCTCATACGGACCAATATACCGCGGTCGAAGCTTGCCTCGCTTCCCGAAACGCACCACTCCCCTCCACGGAGACAGTTTCAGGAAGACCCAATCACCAACCTCGAACTCTAAGCTCTTCCTCCTCACATCCGCGTAACTCTTCTGCCGATCCTGGGCAATCTTCAGTCGATCCCGAATAACTTGAATGTCCTCCATCGTGGTTTTCACCAAATCCGGACCAATAAGCCAACGCTCGCCCACCTCACTCCAACACAATGGAGTGCGACACTGCTTCCCGTACAGAGCCTCGTACGGTGCCATCTCAATACTGGCCTGATAGCTGTTGTTGTAGGCGAACTCAATCAAGTGTAACTGCTGATCCCAGTTTCCACGAAACTGCAACACACATGATCTCAGCATATCCTCAAGAGTCTGAATGGTCCGCTCGGACTGCCCGTCAGTCTGAGGATGAAAAGCTGTACTAAATCGCAACCTCGTGCCCAACGCTCGCTGCAACGCCTGCCAAAACTCAGAAGTGAACTGACTATCACGGTCAGAAACAATGGATACAGGCACACCGTGCAAGCGAACAATCTCTGATAAGTACAACTTGGCTAATCTGCCCACTGAAACCTTCCCTGGAAGTGCAAGAAAATGTGCGGATTTCGTCAATCGATCAACGATAACCCAAATGCCAGTGTTGCCCGCCGAAGTACGTGGCAACTGATAGACGAAATCCATCGTGATATGCTCCCACTTCCAAACTGGAATCTCAAGTGGCTGTAGTTTCCCTGCAGGTTTCTGCCTCTCCGCCTTCACCTGCTGACAAATCAAACACCGACTCACGTACGTGGCAATTTCCCGCTTCATGTTGCGCCACCAATAGTACGCTCGAAGTGTATGAAACATCTTCGTACCTCCGGGATGCATCGCATACGCTGAACTGTGGGCCTCGTCCAGAATCTCCTTCTTCAAGTCCTCGTCCCTGGGTACACATAATCTGCCTCTGAATAACAACGTACCGTTGTCGCTCAATCGGAACTCTGTAGGCACACCATTCTGAATCATGGTCTTCTTGCTCAATAAGTAAGGATCTGAATCCTGTGCCTCCCGTACCTGATCAACCAATACGGGTCGTACCTGAAAGCTAGCCAACAAAGCTCCATCATCATCATAACCAAACACAGCACCCGTAGCCCGTAGCTCGGCTAACATCGATACTCTGGCCACACACATGTGAAACAATGAGGCTCCCGATTTCCGGCTAAGTGCATCTGCCACAACATTGGCCTTCCCTGGATGGTACTCGAAAGTGCACTCGTAATCGTTGATCAACTCCATCCATCGGCGCTGCCTCATGTTCAGATCCGGCTGTGTCCGCAAGTAAGTGAGACTCTTGTGGTCAGTAAAAATCTTACACTGAGCACCGTACAGGTAATGTCTCCAACTCTTCAACGCTAACACGATAGCGGCTAACTCCAAATCATGCGTCGGATAGTTGACCTCGTGCGGTTTCAGCTGTCTGGAACCGTACGCCACAACTCTACCATGCTGCATCAACACACAGCCAAGGCCCAACTTCGACGCGTCGCTATACACAACATACTCACCACTGTCATCTGGTAATGTCAGAACCGGTGCGGTAGTCAATCTCTCCTTCAGGAGCAAATAACTCTCCTCGCACGCATCAGACCACTCAAACTTGACGCCCTTCTTCGTCAATCTGGTCAGTGGTGTAGCTATCCGGGAGAAATCCTGTACAAACCGTCGGTAATAGCCTGCTAACCCCAAGAAACTCCGGATCTCCGGCACAGTAGTGGGTCGACTCCAATTCAGCACGGTCTCGATCTTGTCAGGATCAACACTAACTCCCTCGGCCGAAATCACGTGGCCCAGAAACTTCACACTATCCAACCAGAACTCACACTTGCTAAACTTCGCGAACAGCTGATGGTCCCGCAAAGTCCGCAACACCGCTCGCAAGTGCTTCTTGTGCTGGCCCACACTCCTCGAATATATCAAAATGTCATCAATGAACACTATCACGAACTTGTCCAAAAATCGTCGAAATACCCGATTCATCAAGTCCATGAAAGCTGCGGGGGCGTTGGTCAACCCAAACGGCATAACCAAAAACTCATAGTGCCCATACCGCGTCCTGAACGCTGTCCTGGCAACATCTGAATCCCGGATCCTCAACTGATGATATCCGGATCGAAGATCAATCTTCGAAAAGACTGCTGCTCCCTTCAGCTGATCGAACAAGTCGTCAATCCGTGGCAACGGATACTTGTTCCTCACTGTAATCTGATTCAGCTTCCGGTAGTCGATGCACAAACGCATGGACCCGTCCTTCTTCCGCACAAATAACACTGGAGCACCCCACGGAGAAACACTCGGTCGAATGAATCCCTTCTCTAACAATTCCTGAAGCTGAATCTGCAACTCCCTCAACTCTGCAGGCGCCATCCGGTACGGTGTCTGGGAAATCGGTCCAGTACCCGGCAATAACTCAATGGTAAAATCAATCTCCCGCACAGGGGGTATACCAGGTAACTCCGCTGGAAACACATCCGGAAACTCAGACACAACCTCAATACTACCAAGATCCGGCACTGCAGCTGTAGTGTCCACAACATGGGCTAAGTAAGCAACACAACCCTTCTTCATCAATCGATCCGCCCTCAATGCGAAAATCAAACACGGTAGGGAAGTGTTCTTCTCGCCACGAAACAGTATCTCAGGTAACCCGGGTCGTCGAAACGCGACCTCCTTCCTGTGGCAATCAAACATGGCCCAGTGCGACTCCAAAAAGTCCATACCCAATATCAGATCGAAATCCACAATATCAAGCAATAACAGATCTGCGGCTAAGCCATGGCCATCAACAAACACCTCACAATCTCGGTAAACCCATCCGATGCTCACAACTTCACCTGACGGATACAACACTCTCCACAGCCCCGGAAGTGGAGATGCAGGTACCGTAGCCAATGATGATAGTCTATATGATATGAATGAATGTGTGGCACCTGGATCTAGCAATGCAACTACAGGAATACCAAAAACATGTAACGTACCAATAACGACCTCCGGTGATGCTCTGCCCTCACGCATAGTCATAGCATGAACTCTCGCCTGCCCGGCTGGTCGTCCTCGCTGGGGTTGTCCCTGCTGTCTACCCTGACCTGCAGACTGTGCTGGTCGAGCTCCCGTAGTGGCACCTCGCTCAACTCCGGAACTCTGGGCCGCCTGTCCACCAGTACCATACGACTGAGGACACTCCCTCGAATAGTGACCCACCTGGCCACAACTGTAACAAGTGACAGTACCCCGCTGACATAAACCAGCATGATACCTATTGCACAAATTGCACAACGGGTACTCCCTCGGTGTAGCAAAAGTGCCAAAAGGTCGTCGAGGATGACTAGAACTGCTGGAACCTCCACTAGCCTGTGGTCGCTGTGGTCGATCTCTCCTCCATCCCGGTCTCCGTCTAGGTACACTAGCTGGTGGTCGATATGACCCACCGCCCGAAGATGAAGCTGAACCGGAAGTATCAGAACTCAGCCTCTTCGAAGGCCCCTGACTCGGTCCACCTTCCTCAAATCGTCTCGGCTGGTACCTCTGCTGTCTCTCCTGCTCAATATCCTCGCCTCGGAGAGCTGCACTGACAAACTCATCAAAGTTGTTCCTCGGCATCGTAGTCAACGTCGCCTTGATGTTCAGATTCAATCCCAGCTCAAACCTACGACACTTGGCTTCCTCTGTAGCCACCATATCCCGCGCAAAACGAGACAAACGAGTAAACCGATCTCGATACTCAAGTACAGACAAACTGCCCTGCCTCAAGTTCGTAAACTCCTCGTACTTGCGCTGCTGGGTATCCTGATTAAAATACCTCCGCATAAACAGATCACGAAACAATGTCCACGGAGTATCCACAGGAACTCTGTCAGTGCTGACCCACCAAAAGTAAGCATCACCCTCAAGTAAACCAACTGCGGCTACTGACATCTGCTCAGGTGTAAACTGCAGACGCTCACAAACACGCTCAATCTGAACCAACCATGCCTCGCATATCTCTGGATCAACTGAACCCGAAAACACAGTAGCACCCGCAGTACGAGCCTTGACCACAGGATCAAAACGCTCTTCCAAACGCAGCACTCGCATCAGCAAGTCGCGCGTTCGGCGATCCTCATCAGGATCATCATCCCGGTCAACACGGGGACCACATCGAGGAGGCATCCTATTGATACAAGACAAGCATTAGGCACAAGCAGAAAGAACGTAATCATGAAACCGCAGATATTTGAGGACACACAACACCCGAAGTATTGATGAGTACCGCTGGCCAGTCGGGTCATCACTCCAGCCATGATGTATCAACTCAAATACCCTAAGCGTCACAACTACAAGAGTCTACAGAATCTGACAACCTAATGCTCTGATACCAAGCTGAAAGGACCCAACCCCGATTTAGCTCCCTAAACCGGAATCGAACCCCTTCGAAAATACGAACCAACAAAAGCTTTTCAAAATTTCGGCAGAGTTTCGTTACTAGCGTGGAATTACCATAACCTGCACGCGGAAATTAACACTTCGTCCTATGCCACAAAAATCAAACCGTGGGCACCAATCCCATCCGGATTTCTCAACATCAATATAATCAACAAACAGTAACATACTGTACTATATATATGTATATCTGAGAAAATCCGTATAAACAAGTATCGGAATGTATCAGAGCGACCTCTAGTGTAAAACATATACAATATGTACATCAGTAGGTGAAACTGAAACCTACTGGAAAACACAGATGACTCTGATCACTAGCCTCCAAACCGCGACGTGAAACACCAAACCTGAACTGCAAACTGGGCACGAAAACCGAAAAGCCCAGGGGAAAGACAATAAACACGTTAGAGTGAGTGGACGAAAATAAATGTCTTTCACCAGTAATATATATATATAAAATCATATGCGAGTCAAATGCATAAACAAGAAATGGTACACGAGGGAGACTCCAACTCCTCACGCGTCCGGGTACACGAGGGAGACTCCAACTCCTCACGCGTACAGAGCATGCAATATAAAATCGCGGAATCACTCATGGACTACCACGCGATAGCACAGTCTGAATCACGGGATCCCAGACCCACACGTGATTCCTAGCCAGAAAGGCCTCGGGTCAGGATATCTGTCCCCCCCGGAGCGTACTCGGGGATCAGCCGAGAAGCCAATGTGTATCGATACAACAACATAACTGAGACTGTACTCTGTGTAAACCAAATCATAAACATTTCGATGCAAATGCATGAAACAACATATAAGTGTATATATACTCGTATACGTATATCCGTGTATATAATAAATCGTATAACACATGCTCGTAATAAACATAATCTCGTATGAAATCTCATGCTCGTAAAACCATAATCGTGCAGCATGCTCAAGTTCATAAAACGTATATAAAAGACTCGCAATCAATCCGTGAAAATAAAATGTCCACTCGCAGACTCTCGACACGCGCACACGCGCTAAACTCGTGGTCCGGCGGAAGATCCCTCGCCTGAAGCACGATCACGATCCAGATCTCAATCTCGATCTCCTGAATACATATACACATAACTGATCAAAATCGTAATCCACAACACTGAACGGATGCACAGAAACCAACCGTTCCCGAAAATACAAAATGCGGTGCAAAATGAATTACGGAAATCCCGAAATCCCCACTCGAAATCTCGACTGAAAATCGGCTAACCAAAACAACCCGAAAACCTCCGTACGATAACCAGGGCGTGATTACGAGAAAAATGGCATTAATTACATCGAAATCTGAAATTTGACTTTTCCGGCCGTTGACCGCCGTTGACCGCCGCCGCCGCCGGCGGCGCGCCGTCAACGGAGGAATTACAAGGCCAAAATTTCCAGATCACAAGGTCTCATCATTTCGAGCAACATTTCCTTCTACCATAAGAGCCAATTCACAAAGGAACCATGTCAATTTTTCAAAACCAAAACGGAAATCCAAACCCAAATCCCTATTCGGGTTCACCAAATCCCTCATCCTCGTCCCAAACTAACCAACTAGGTAGCTCCACCACGAGGTGGGGAGCAAAACCCCCAAGCTCTTGGCCTCCAACCATCACCGGAACCACCGTCGCCATTAAAGCCGATTCCGGCGATCCTAACCCGAATCGGGTTCAACCCATGGCACATCAATTCATCTCAAATCACACACCATCATGTTCGAAATCTCAAGGGGAAGCGATTAGTACCTGTCCCGAGGTGGATGGTTGCCGGAATCCGGTCGCCGGAGTTCACTTTCCCGTTCGGGAAACCTCCCCTTCTCGGCAGCTCTTCCACTTTCCAAAATAGGAAAGTCAACCAAAAGTCAAAGCTTGGTCAAAGTTCACAATGAAGTTTCCGACAATTCACGACTATTTTCGACTTTTCGATATTTATACTCGTCCCTCGGGTCAAACGACGATTCGAAATGGATAACCATCACAATTCGGATAAACTCGAAACAATCGGATAAACTCGTCGGAACCTGAAACTTCAAATAATCATAAAATATTCCTCGATTATCGGAAAAATCTTCCGAAACCGCCCACGAACCCGAAATCACGTACTCTACAACTTCCGTGAAGACACTCAACTCAAATTCTCGACTGAAAACATAGTCGCGAAACGGATCGACAAACCACACAATATCGCAAAACTGCGACTAAAACCAAATCTCGAGAATCGTGCCAAACACACATCTGATTCTGGTTCGGGTCGTCACATTTGGAGACTTAGCATTGTGAATGATGGTTGAACTACAATGAATGAAAGACGATTGAAGGGTTAATTATGTGATACCCTGAACTTTTTATATAATCATAAATATTTACGACTAATTCGAGTTCGATTTAGTGGCTGTGGTGTCTCGGGTTGTGTTTTTATCAAATTGATGAAGTCAATTGACTTTGCATGAAAATTGTAGTGTTTTTAGAGACAAGTCCGTAGACGCGAGAAATGTCGAAAACGGAGTTACGACTATTAGAAGTTTGTCGTAAATTAATTACTGTTTTACTGTAAAAAGAAAAGTATAATAAGGGGGTTTACCTTTATGGAAGGTGAGAGAACTGTTTGGGTGGGTTGACTTTGGGTCAACTCTCCCTCCCGTGAGGAGAGAGTGTGTCGAAGAGGTGCAGCAGTCGTCGACGGTGTCACGCCATCCGACCACCTCCGACCTCAAAATTTTTCGGGTTCAACTTAGCTCGGCGTCCCCTATCCATTTTTGGGCTTGATCGATGACGTTGAGGCCAGAGAGGAGTAAATCGACATGAAATTCTAGGGTTTTCGCGTGTGGTTCGCCAACAAGGTCTCCGGCCACCATATGGGTATGGTTCAAATCCTCTTGGTTTATAGGTTGTATATGTGTTGGAATTCTTGGTTGCAGGTTTGAATCGAGGAAATCGAATATATTTTTTCTCATTCGATTTCCTCTGATCTCGTTCGGCCTCCGCCGTGAGCGGTAGTTGCCAGTGTTTTTGTCGATGAGGCTAGAGGGATTTTGTTCCCCTCTCCTCCCTGAGTCTTTTGGTACTAGCCTCGAGCCATGAGGTGGCTTGATAACGAAGAATCGCGTTAAAAAGATTTTTCGGCCATGATGTTTCGAGGTCGAGTCTGGCTAAATTAGTCGCAATCAAGTCTAGGTCCTTTGAGGTTTATTGCTGGGCTTGTCAAGAGATTTTTGGAAAGGTGTCATTCTCCACTGCCAACAGTGGTCGTCAGTGGTGGCGCGTGGCAGGAAAATATTTTTGGAAAACGGGTCGAGTTATATATTGTTAGGTTCGTATCAATGATACGAACATAGTCGTGATGTTTTAAAATGTGATTAGGTTTTGTCATCCCAGTGGGTGGGCAGTGGTGACAGGGCTTGCCACAAATGACAGTGTGGCCGACGAAGAAATTAGTTTTGTTTTATACCGATACAACTTTTTTGTCGTAACAAGTTATCGAATCTGTTTGTCGACTAAATTAGTCAAATTCGGTTTTCTGACCGAGTACTTCCTCGATTTATCTAAATATTTTATCATTTTGATGATTTTTGACAAGGGTCAGGTCGTCATAAATTAACTAACTAAATGCAATCATAAAGTAAAACAAGCAAACTAATGTAATTCTTGGATCTTCTAGAGATGTTTCCACTAGCCAACTCAATGTACCAACAATGTTCTAGTTATGAATTTAGTCTGATTCACACGTGCTTGTCCAATTTATGATCCTTTCAAGTCACCATTGGTTGTGAACCGAATCTCCTAGACCATTAGGGCACTAGAAGTGTTCCGGTCTAGCATTCAAATATAAAGCAAACTAAAACTAGAATGCAATTCAATTACAAATTATATCATAATCATACCACATGCCTAATAAATTTAATATGTATTCACTTATGATGAGTGTGTATGACTTTCCTTCCTAAGTCCATATTAGAGGACATAGAAGTAGGTTCTACTGAACTTTCCTAATCCACACATTTTAGAACATGAATTAGAAGAAGTAACTATTAGCTACAAAGCATATTCGAGTCAATGTAAGCTTGACTGAAGCTTCTTGAATCATTTGAACTTCAAGAAGGCTTCGGTCCGTGCTCAAGCCCAATGAAAACCAAACCTTAAGCCCATATTCTCAAATGCAACCCAAGTCATGTTTACATGCTTATCTTCCTTATGTGAGTGACTAGTTCACTTAAGTTCATTTTTAGCTTCCCTAAACATATCTCAACTTAGTCATGGCTAAGACATGAGTATGAAAACATTGAATCAAGCCCAAACATGCAAACATACCATAATCACATCACAAGCTATCAAACTCATTCACGACATGTAGTAAACTAAACTAAATTCAAATCCATAACTCAAAACATAATTGTATGTACATCAAATAGCCCTTGCCTTTCAAAATGCAACTACTCACTAATCATGATGGAAAACAATGTTTAGATACATGCTTAGAACTAGAAGAATAAAGAGATAACCGAAGAGTCTCCTTAGCCAAAGCTCCACCAAATGACTCCTAAGGCTTTTAACTCCACATCTTCACTTCTAAGTAGCACCCAACTTCAAGAGGAGTTAAGGATAGCTCTTAGGATTCCAAGAAGTTAAGGGGAAAAGGGATTACTTCCCATTCCTTTGAATTCTAAGAAACAAACCAAATCCTAGAGGCAAAGGTGAGACAAGGAACACTCAAACTTGACCGAAATGATCGTGTGGTGGTGAAGAGGTTCGGTTTCCTTGTAAGGGAGGAAGTTAGGTCTCTAAAATGGATGGAGATGGTGATGATTCGGTGTAGATGAGGGTAAGAGAGGGGGAAAAGTGTTTGAGAGGGTTGGAGAAGAAAATTAGAGAACAAATGCTAACTAAAACTTAGAAATGTATAAAATGAAGTGTGGTATTCTTTTGTGGGAGATGGGAGCTCGAATTTGGCTGAATTGGGAGACCAATTTGCAGCCCTTAGATGATAGGAAATGGTGAGGTAGAAGATCTAAAGTTTAGCTTTGAATTAAGGGAATCATGATCCACTATCTTAGGCTTTGAATGGTCTTAATGTGTGACTCACCCAAGTCACATGACTTGCATGTGCATCAAAATTCTCAAAATATCTCCCAAGTGGGCTTGGGTCTTGAGGTCTTGGCCCAACTTAACTTGAAATTACCATTGACCGACGAAGATTTGCCGGAGTTGATCGTTGACCGGCCATTGACTTTTCATCTCAGTTTTGCTCCATCTTCTCCAAAGGCTTAGGAAATTTGTTTGGCTTCTCCAAAAAAAAATGATTAGTTTCCATCTTTAAGCACATTTCCATGTCAACCCTCCGTTTCCTAGCACAATAAGGAAACATAATGAAAATGATGTTTTATTGATAAAAGGTAAGCAATAAGCATGAGGTTAGAAACATAATTAGAGCATAATTATGGACCTAACACCCACCACCTGCAACAAGACCTCACACCCGTCCAGCCTCTCCACCATACCAAAACCAACACCATTGCTTGCAAACAACGCCGCCAACATGATCACAGATGAGGAACAGAAGAAGAAAAGGGGGACAGAGGAGTCATCGTGAATTACGGTGCCAATGACGTCCTAGGCAGCGCTAGGATTCATCCAATCTCACCGAGAATTCACTGGGTTTCTAAGAGCCTTCTTTTTTGCTTACCTATTAAACATACAGGAAAAAAAATTTATGAACCAAAAAATCTGCTCCGCACTCAACAATTTGGATGAAGGTCATCAAAATGGGTTCAAAGTTTTTTTGTTAACAAACTACACTTAAGGAGAAGTGAAGAAGCCAAATACACTGTACAAGACCATATTACTCATAAGTGTTTAACAACTTCTCGATCATATCTTGATCAATCTTGTCAACCCCAAAGAAATTAAGTTCATATTAGAGATCCAACTTAGCTTGATTGTAAGCATCAACCTTTGGATAATCCAAAAGACATATAGTCTCCCATCTTTCTGTCAACTCCGAAAGTTGTGCAACATGCACGTTGTTGAAACGCTGTTTCAAAATGCCCTATAAATCCTTGAGATCAGTCTTTTTGAAGTATTGTTTCTTAAGTGATGGATGGATGTGACACCTCAAAAATATGAAGGCTTGAGCTTTAATTTCCTCACTAGGGCTAACCACGTTAGGATCGGTAGGTAGGAAGATGGTGATGGTGTACTGTTCTGCTTATAATTATATTCTTATTATATCCCTAACTTCATATTTATTGCTTATTTTTTATGAATAAAACATCATTCTTATGATGTTTCCTATTTATGTTAGAAAATCATGGTTTGGTAAGAAATTGGGGTAAAAGACGATGATTAAGCGCTTTCCGGTGAAGGCGAGGACATTTTCGGGACTATGGGAGAAAATAGAGAAACTTTCAGAAAAAGACGAAAATTAGTCGCCAGAATCTCGTCAAAATATTCCAAGATTTTGGCCACCTGCGGTCAACATGGTCAGATCCGGCGGTCAACTTTGGGTCAAGTCTTCAAGTCATCCATGGAAATGTTTTGGGCAAGAGCAAGTCACATGAGAATCACCATGCCATGTTGATTCATCAAGGATGAGTCATATTTGGACCACATGATGACTTACCTTTAGACTTTAGCCTACATTTTCCCTGAAAATGTGGATCATATTTTTGTTTGAATTTGAAACACCAAAAATATATCCTTCATCTCTTCTTTTCCTACCCACATTCTCCACCCTCACAATTTTAATTTTTATTTACATCTTTTTTTTTACACCCCTTAGCTCACAACACAAACTAGCTCTTCATTCTCTAATATTTCCACCTCTCAAACACTTCTCTCTCAAATACCTCTCTCCTCTCCATCTTTCCTCTCTCGAGGCAAGCTCAATGGGAGACCCGAACCGTGAACCACCTTACCATCACCACAAAAAGCCTCTCACAATCTACCTCCTCCCTAACTTGTCGTGAGGTCACCTTCTCCCTTATTCAGAATTGACACTTTCCAGAGAAATCATCATCATCCACACATCTTGATCATTTTCTAGAAAAATGCTGGCAGGATTCGATCAGTACCTTAAGAGAATTTAACTCATTCAGTGTCCTCATACGATTATGAACTACATGACTGGATAACATGACTCAAAATTGCACAAATAAAGCATGATTAAAAAGTGAGTCAACCATGGGTTAACCTGCCATGACCGTTTTAATAAATGAATTAACCACTTACAACCCGCTAAGACGACAAATACTTATGTAAGTAGTGTGTAAGCTATTTATTAATTATATATAAATAAATAGCTTAATAAGTTATTTATTAAGCTATTCATTATATTCCGGACTTCAAATAATTTATGTTTTTTTTTTACTTTTATTTGTAGTTCCTTTAATTAGTTTAATACGTATTTGTTTACACACTTTGTTTAAATGAGTTATATAATTAACACAACACAACATGATTAGTTTAATAAGGAATCATAAATTGGTTATGTGGGCTGACCCATTTATAAGCAAATGAACCCGTTTATAAGCGAATTATGCTGGATCCAGACCGATTTGCATTTTCAACACAATTATATGAGTTGATTTTAACTTTTGAGACCCAAATATTTTCATGACCATTAACATGTTTAATTGTGTTATATTCTTGCTATTTAAAATAATTAAGACAATGTAGTAATCACTTGAAGGGTTCTCATGAAGATCATACAACTTCTCCTTCATCGGGCAGTTTCTTGCCCTTGTCGCATTCATGATTCGACATACACGCACATTATGTGTAGGTTGGCCTTCTGCAGATCAGTGGTTTTATGTTCAGCTTCATCTGATTAGTTGTGTTACGATTCTATTGTGTGATAGCTCTAATATTTCTAGGACTGTGTTGGCGATACTCTTTCTTTGGCACGTAGTTTCTTGCAGAGTTTTATTTGACAAGATTTTAATAAGGCCTAACATCGTGTTTATGACTATCTTGGTTGCAAGTTTCGACTGTATTGGTCAAGGCTTTACTTTAAACGTAGTTGTTTTGTGGAGTTAATGTTCCTCCCTTGTGTTAGCTTCAGATTGCAAACCTAGTTAGTATGGATCAATTTATGTCCTGACTTTCACCTTAGGTAGAGATAAGAGTATCTTTTACTCCGTATTTTATACTTTCGTTATATTTTATATATGTACTTTGTATTCATTGTTATTCCGATTACATGAATGTAATTTCGTACTTCTCTACTAAGAAAAAATATTATTTTCATAAAGGATCGAGTGACAGAGTCGCGCGTCAAGTTTAAACCAAAACTACCAACTTCAAAGAAAAAAAAAATCTTGGTCATACACTCATCCGATCCGATTGCTCTACTAATCAATTACTTGCTCGATCATATACAACTCGTGATATGGTTTGGCTTATACACAACGGAGTATATGTTTGCTACTGCTGCTGTCATACTCATGAGTACGTGTCTTCCATCGTCTTCAATTGAAGTGATCGATCGATAGAAGTAATGGCATCGATCAATAATATATGTCAGAACATTAATGGAATGAGTTTAATCAACCAGAGAGAGAGAGAGAGAGAACACATGACGTACACATGCATTGATGCATAAGCAAATAAACTCGATCAAATCATTCTAGCTAGTAATATTAATCAGCTGCATGATAATCAGGTAAAACAAAATACCAAAACAAAAGGGAAGAAGTTGTACGTTCTTCTGCCATATACAAGCTAGCTCTTTAACTAAGTTAACCTGCATGTCTCGCTCCCTAAACTACAAACTAGCTAGTTAACCCAAAGAAGGTGGTCATGATAAGATTCATATATAGTGATTTAGAGGCCGGGTACATGGTAGTATTTGCCTTTGCAAATGCATCTGTAAACGACCGGGCACGACTCTGAAGTACTGCTGGAGCACTTGTTGAAGCTCACCATCACCCTTTTGCATGGGAAGCACGGCCCGCATGCGTGCGAACAATCCGGCAAGCTCGACCCGGTTCCGGTCGGGTATAGCTCCATTTCCATCCCTCTCCCTTCTTCTCCCTTCTTTCCGTTCTGGATAATATTGTATATGAAAATCCATGCAATAATTAGTAACATAAATATTTAGTATAATTAATTAAGTGGACGAAAATCTATTTACGTGTACAGATCTAATGATATAACAACCTCATGATAGGTTCGAACGTCAACTCGATTACGTGAAGCAGCCGCTTTTCTTTGGAGGTTTACTGGAAAATGAAGCAAATAATTTAGTATAGTTAACTATACGATCATATCCTTTAAAAAAAAAACTATACCATCATATTTACCCAAAGAATCAAAACATAAAATTGTTAACGATAGTTTTCCTATACGTACACATGAGGAATTGGTTTTTTATATTACAAAGAAATATTAATTGGTGGCTAGACATACAAGGATGAGGCGTCACTCGTAGACTTGTGCTGGTGAAGAATAGAGCAAAGAAAATAACGACTACGAAACTTGTGTGGGCTTGTCCACCAGATGACGACAAGCTCTTCATGTTTTTCTTTTTTCTTCTTCTTTTAGCCGAGCTTAATACGCCCTGAAAGAAACGATCTCTAGCAAGAAATGAGATCGATTTTATTAAGAAATATAGGAAGTGAAAGGAAAGCCGGGGAGGTCGATCTATATATGCATGTAATAAGAACGTACAGAACTAAGAAGAGAAGTGAATGGAGTAGTTTGGGTGCAATATATATATATATAGAAACAGAATAGAAGCCCCTAATTTGAATGGAGTAGATTTTTATTACATTTATGTAGCTGTCTGTTGCACTTCACATGATACACGGCGCCCATTTTCAAATTTCAAGTATCACATGTTTTGTCAAGTCACGAAATTAATTTAAGCATCATAAAGTCCCTCTCCAAATTCAATTTCTAATGAACAAAGTGATGACAAGAGTTTCTTGATCCCGTTGATTTGAAGAGCATATAGTTAGTATGTCTATATACCAATGCTAGAGGAAAACCATGCTTCTCATGCATGCACCAATTAAAACCAGAAGAGAAAGGAAAATTGGGATATTTGGAATGCGAGTCTGAACAAGAATGGTGTAGGTTTGCTACGTCCTGACTCATGTCATGATAATCATACGTTCGTGGGCTTTCAAGTTTAATTAATGAAATCTGGGATTATATTTTAGAGACATACCGAGTTCACGCACTCACACATATACTTACGAGAGTAAACGTGAAGGCCGACCAGGTCAGACCTGACTTAAATAAATTTGTTCAATTGAAATGAATTCCCTGGCCTTCATTCATGGCCTCTCTCTCTCTCTCTCTCTCTCTCTCTCTCTCTCTCTCTCTCTCTCTCTCTCTCTCTCTCTCTCTCTCACACACACACACACACACACACACTTGGTGGGAAAGTGATCTTTTGAAAATTTGGGATTATATATTGCCAAAAACACCATCAGTACAGAAATTGATGTTTGGTGCTAGATTACATATCATTTGACTGAAATAATAGTAGTATAAAATATGCATATGTGAAGAGTGTAAATCATTCTAGACTAGATTGTTCAAGCTGTAAAGACCACCCTTGTTCCAAACTCTGAGGGCTATAATGCGTTTACTTATATTCTGCAACTTCAAAAACTCGAGCAGTTCCATCAGTAGACACAGAAACAACAACTTCCTTGTTGGCTGATACAGAGAGCGACTGAATGGGTTCACTATGCCCATTGAAGGTTCTTACACAATCACCAGAGAGACTATCCCAGACACGGACCTTCCCATCGGCGCATCCAGATGCTAGGTACCTAGATACTCCAAGCCAGGTCAAGCATGTAACTCCATCCTGGTATACAATGAGTATTTAAAATCACAAGTACATTACCAGACAAGTGATTTTTCAAGGAACCAAACAAGCTGGTGACAACTTTTATTAAATCTAAAAATAATAAGCAGGTGATAATCAATTAACACAATGTAAAGCTATGAGTATATTATCCAAGATGAAACTTCCAGACCTCATGGTCACAAATAGCACGGGGTAATGAATGTTGCAAATCCCAGATAATTAGCTTGTTATCCATTCCTCCTGTTGCAGCCCAAGGGAAACTACATAGACAACCATAGGCATGAGTGTAACAGCAGTGAACTTTAAAAAAGAAGAAGATGCATTGCTTGGAGAAATTCCTCAAAGTAACGAGACTCCCTTACATGACTCATTTATAGATGCAGACGTTGAAATATTGAGTCATACAATAACAGACACAAGTCACAGAACTCAGATTAATAAAAAATGATAAAGATGAATTTTATGTCGTACTAATACAAATTAAATGTCATTAATAGGTGTCAAAAGGCCTGATCTGTCGCAGATTCAAACAATCTTGAATTTTGGGTGAAGAAGCCAAAAACAACTTAGTTAATGCAAGTGGAAATTACATTAAATTGAACTTTAAAAGATGGAACTGTGTGAATTAAATATTATTATTCACTGTGTACACCAATGCAAAGAGTCCATGTAGTTTTTATAGCCATCATCCTATAGACTTCTATTTTCATTAGTGAGAGAGAGGTTGTTGTACCTCGGTGCAAGTCCGATACATTCAACCGAATCTGAATGTGAAACCAGGGAACTAACAACCTAGAAAGATGAAGGTCCAATGATTAACTATGTGAAACAAGGGAACTAACTGATAATCCCATCCAGTAGTTTTGAATTCAACAAAAAGAACATACCTTCCCAGTTGTTATACTTACAATATGAACAGAGCCATCTTCAGAACCAGAAACAGCCAACGTTGAATCAGAGCTTATAGCCAAACATGTCAATCATACTGTATGGTAAGGATGGCCTAAGAAACAACAAAGTATAGTCAGATACGAGGAATCAATTCACCAAACATGAGGACTGACTAAGATCATGGCAGGAAAGATAGCTTTAACAAACTAAGGTTTGAACTAGAGAAGAAGAAGATACAGAATTCAGAAGAAAATCACAAGAGATATTTACTTTCGTATTACAAGTCTAGGGATCTAACCAGTAGGTAGGAGATGGAAGTCTGGCTTTCCACCCTAGATTTAGTTTTAGGCCAAGTTTGGGAATGCTGTCCCTTTTTAAACATATGGCTTCTTTAAAAAAACCAACTGTCAATTAAATCACTAAAAACAGCTTTTGGAAGTCAAATTTTGGTTGCTTCGATAAGTTCCTGCCACTTGTAATTTTCAATGAAGTCTGTTTTTCCTCAAGTTTTCAAACACCTAGACACCTAAACTAAAAGAAAAAAAAGCTGATTTTTACTTTTTGTGCAAAGCAATCCCAAACTAGCCCTTACAGTCTTACACTCATTGAAAACCAAAATCTTCCATATAACTGTCAAGTTAGCTAAATTTCAAATTTTATGCACATGATTGCTGCAGAAACTGATACTTTTAAATTCCTTGGATTTATTACTAAAGCACACGTACCGTCTTCATATATGTATTTTGTAGAGATTTTTCTTCTCCATCAAAATGTCAGTGTTTCAGAACCAGTGGAACTATAAAATTCTTACTGAAGCAACTAAGATAAGTAGAGAAGTCAAGCTTCTTCAAATTATCCTAGTCTAACTTTCACAAGTTCAAATTCAGTTACCAATAAGCAAGGAAATAATCAACTTTGGACTCTCTTTGCTCCAACTTGTCAAATACTTACAACTTCCAGAATAAAAACATATTAAATTCAATAAGTAATTTGAAAACATACCTTGTACCACATGAATGTTCTCGCCACTTTTTGGGTTCCATATTCTCAAAGTTGCATCATTCGAACCAGTGCAGATTGTTTTACCTTGAGAAACCAGCAGAAGACAAAGAAACTAAACAAATGGTGAAAAATAACTAGTAGAGGGCACTACTGTTAAACCAGATTATAAATGTGAGGCATGATAATGAGCACGGAAAGTTCACATGAAGAATACTTCCATACCATCAGGGGTAAAATCACCACACGTCACGCTGGCACCGTGCCCTGAAAACAACTGAAGATAGGCACCCGTGTCCCCATTCCACATCCAAACAGTAGTCTTCTGAACCAGCCAATACTAGATGCCCTCTAGGATGCCAACTCACCCACTGAGAAGTCACATGGACCATAACCAATTAATATAATCTACAGTACAGCAGCAGTAAGAATATTTCCCAAGAATTTACCTCAATTCCCCCTCCAGGACCTTCAAGAGTGCTTTTTAGAGTTGCTGATGTTGTATCCCAAATTTGAATAATTCTGTCCAAGCTTCCAGATGCAAGCAACAGTCAATCCATACTAAATGCTAAACTAGAAACAGAATCCTTATGGCCTACCAAGTAACCCTTAATAAGTTAGAATGAAGGAACGCGGACATAGAATACAATAGCATGAATAAATAGTTCACTAATCCGGGAGATAAGAGTTCTGAGGTAATATTGGGTCAAGAATAAAGCTCTAAAGAAACCAATGGACACAAAGTAGTTATAGCATATTTAGCTATTTTCTATATGTGCCTACCTTTGAGCTCAGACGCCAAATCTCCTTGTCCAATCTTCCACAGAAAACCTCTGTCATCTCCACACCCAGTTGCAACTAATGCTGGATCTGTCGGACTACAAGCAACTGTATAAAGCTCACCTGTTTTCAAAAAGGGAGGAAGGTAATGAACTTGATACCCCAATGTAAAGGTAATCCAAGACATGTCACAGCCCAAGTTGAGTGGCAAAGCATATAGTTAAGTCAATAATACATCACTTTCCAATTCTATAATGCAACCGAATTTAAAAATGAGACATGAGGTGATAGAAAAGTCAGTTCTAACTTCTAAGAAGGAATGTACAGGTTTTCATAATCAGTTGAAAAACATGCTCCCACAGTCCCACTTTCCCACTTTCTCTTGTGGATTCTGGCGAGAATTTATATAAGAGACGGCATGCTGTGCATCATTACATATATCGACTTCCTTTGAACTTCAGGGCACTGCATTCTGGCTTTTCCATGGGTCAATCTTGTTAATCATAAGAATCAGAGGTTTTCAAATGCCAATTTGAGATACTATAGGCCACTGAGAAATGTAGAGTAAACATTATAGTAGTTTGGAGGTCTTTAATCTATTTCCACTTTTCCAGTAGTCATCTTGCTCACTGTGATCTATCTCAGTTTGTATAGATAAGAAAAAAACATTTTGTTTCTCTCAGTTTCTATATAAAAAGATATGTAATCATCTAATTGATAGAGCATATAGTGCTTGCCTAAGTAGAAATAACTAAAAGAATTCCGTATAACAAAATTCCAGAGAAACTACTGAGAAGGAAGATAATACATACAGAAAAGCTAACTCTTACCGGTATGGCCAGTAAATATGTGCATGGAATCATCAGGCCCATCTGAAGACAAAAAATGATTGAAGTTACCAAACCATCGAATTAATTTAAATAGGGGAAGCCAGAAAGATAACAAAACTAATACAAATAAGGAGCTATACCCCAAACTTGATGCGGCGGTTTTCAAATTGTCATACCAACAATTTCCTCGCACGTCTGAGAAACTAAACGAATCTCATAAACTCTATACACAAACACAGAGAAATAAGCAATTCTAGTACCTTCCTCATCGACATCGACTTCTTTGATGATGTCGGCTTCGTCAATGTAAACCTCGCCTTCAAGAAAGCAAAATTGACAATCATCAAACAGCATACTCGAAAGTCGGTGGAAAATTTTGATGTTATTACCGGCTGGGCGATTGGATTAGTGGAGTAGAAATACCAAGAGGGGTTTAAGGGACGAGCCGTGAGCGGCCTGCTGCTTTGCTGGGTCGTGTAATCCATTTAATTAATAATCGTAGGCAAAGGTAAACTCAAACTCAAACCTAAATTCAAACTCAATTCATTTAATAATCGTATCGAATAATTAAAATCAAACTCAAATTCATTCCATTTATAAATGGGGTCAACCCACTTAACATATTTATAATCCATTTAATAATTGAATCGTATCATGCCGAATTATGTAACCTATTTAAACTAAACAGATTAAAAATGCATACAACTTCACATACAAAACAATACAATTATTAAAAACACAAATTCTAAAAAATTTAAATTCAATAACAATGTGACTTATTTAACAGGTTCTATAAATTAATATAAAGTTCAAACAGAATAGCATGCAAGCCCCAATTAAATGAGTTTGTATGCGAGTCATGTACATGTCAACTCAACCCAATTAATAAATGGTTACACATGTAATAGTCGTGTTACCGGGTTAATACGCAGTTGACCCGTTTATTGAATGGGTCATGACAGGTTGACTCGCACTTGACCTGCTTTTTAATCTTGCATATTCAACCCACTTTTATTTCGTGTGGGTTTCGAGTCGGGTTTATAGGTCATGTCGAAATTGACAGCCTTACCCGCAACGACTCTACTAAATAAATAAACTATATGAAAATAACAAAAATTTGAAATAAAATTTAGGCAAAATTTATCAAGTGGTCACTCAATTATGATAGAAGGGGCAGTATGGTCACAATCAAATGTCATATATCAAAATGATCCCTTAATTTCGTTATCTGTCTATCAGTTTGGTCACCCGTTCTCAACGGATATTTCTAGAGAGTATTTTCATCTTTTTAAAATATTTTTTCTTCCTTTTTTAATTACTTTGGGCACCCAGATTAATTATTTGGGCAGTCAAAAAATCTAATTTGGGCACCCACCATCGTTAGAAGACAGCGAGATTAGTGGCCCCGGTAGGCGGCGAGGAGGCGGAGAAAGAAAGATCGTGAGGTTAGACGAGCAAGAGCCGCAAGGGTGCGGCGTTGACGTTGGAGGACGAAACGAAAGCGGAACCCGAGATGAAGGCTACGAAGGTGAGCTGAGTGCTACAACAAAGCTCGAGAACGAGTCAGTGCAGAGGCTACATTCTCTAACCAAACTATCAGTGTGATACCTCGACCTTTTTACATGATTGTTAACATTTATGAATAATTCGAGTTCGATTTAGTAGCTACAATAATTAATTTTTACCGTCGATAAATATCGAGAGGTTAAAGGTTGATTTTTTTTATCGAATTTTCGAAGTTGATTGACTTAAGATAGAAATTGTAGAATTTGTTGAGATGAGATCATAAACGTGATAAATGTTGAAATCGGAGGTACGACGAGAAAGTTATGGTTTAGTAGCTGCAGTAATTAACTTTTATCGTCGGTAAATATCAACAGGTCAAAGCTTGATTCTTTTATCGAATTTTCGAAGTTCATTGACTTAAGATAGAAATCGTAGAATTTGTGGAGATGAGATCGTAAACGCGAGAAATGTTGAAATCGGAGTTACGACGAGAAAATTATGATCAGCGGAAGTTTGACGAAAATGTTGAAAATCGTATTAGCATAAATGTGCGGGTATAAATAGGAGTTTCCAAAAATGGAAGTACAGACTCTTTCCATTTTGGATATGCTGGTTGACACTACCGGATTATTAACCATTGCCGGCGACTTTTCCATCGCCGGCAATGTTTTTGGACATTACCGGCGATTTTTGCCGGAAAAATCGCCGGCAATGTAATTTTTTTTTTTAACATTACCGGCGACTTAAATGTAAGTCGCCGGTAATGTCTCGATGGTAATGACATTACCGGCGACTTACATTAAGTCGCCGGTAATGTTTTTTTTTTTTTTAAACATTACCGGCGACTTAATGTAAGTCGCCGGTAATGTCATTACCATCGAGACATTACCGGCGACTTACATTTAAGTCGCCGGTAATGTTAAAAAAAAAAAATTTACATTGCCGGCGATTTTTCCGGCAAAAATCGCCGGTAATGTTTTTGACATTACCGGCGACTTAATGTAAGTCGCCGGTAATGTCATTACCATCGAGACATTACCGGCGACTTACATTTAAGTCGCCGGTAATGTTAAAAAAAAAAAATTACATTGCCGGCGATTTTTCCGGCAAAAATCGCCGGTAATGTCCAAAAACATTGCCGGCGATGGAAAAGTCGCCGGCAATGGTTAATAATCCGGTAGTGTGACCAGAGTTGATCGAGTTCCAGCAGCCCAAAATTGTCGTCTAAATCGGTAGAGGCGGTGTGGCGGATTCCGACCATGAAATTTGTCGGGTTCGGTGCATCTCGGCATTCCCTATCACCTGGTGACCATGTTTAAGGATATTGATGGTGGAGGAGAGCGAATTGAAGTTGAGAAAAACTAGATTTTTGGGTGAAATCAGTCGTCATTGCTGGCGACACTTCTGGCGACGATTAAGGTATATTTCAAATCCTTGTGATATGTGGAATGATATGGGTTTTTGAAATTGTAATTTGTAGGTGGAAATTGTGGTCGAATTGATGCGATTTCCATTCGGAAATCGCAGTTGAATCACCGTTGTTGGGGGCGGCAGTGGACAACGTTGATTGGGGGCGTGAGGTTAGGGGTTTTGTAGCCTCTATCTTTGTGAGTATTTTCTGACTAGCCTCGAGCTCCGGTGTGTCTTAACTACACCGGAATTGGGATTCTACGTTTTCCGACGAATTTTGATCCGCCGGCTTTCAGGGCAAATTTTGGCCACACTGGTCGGAATTAGGCATCCACGTAGTTAGTAAAGTTGTTGGGTTTTGTAAGAGCTTTCCAACGGTGGGTCAACCGCCACCATCGGCTATGGTCGTCAATGGCGCATGGGTGGCACGCGGCGTTGTCTGTGGCGGCGCATCTGGCCGAAAAAAGTTATAATAACTAGTTGTGTTGTATCACTACAAGAAAAAATTAATTTAGCCACGGTGAATTGCCGTGGCAAAAAAAATAAATTTGCCGGAGCAAAAATCTTTTGCAACAGAAAAATAGTCTTTTGCTACGGCAATTCTTCCGTCGCTTTCGGTCCCGACGCAATAACTAATTACTACGGTTGATGCCGTCGCCAAAATCTTTTGCTACAGCAATTTTGTGGTGTGGTGTTTGAATTTGTATTATCGATGGCAAGTTACTACAGTCCATACCGTAGCAAAAATACCTTTGGTGATAGCAGATGACCGTCGTTATGGTCATTTGCTACGGCATTAATGACCATTTGCGTGGCAAAAATAATTATTAACAAAAAAATATATTTTTGTATGCAAATATGTATGCTTAATTAGTCATCTCAAACTTCATATTCTCATGCATAACATTCAACATGTCACATAAGTTCAAATTGTCTCATACAAACTACATATATCCTTAACAAAAGAGTCTCGTTGATATCTGCATCAAATTGTCTCATACAAACTAGCTATGCAAACCAAACAAAAAGAGTTCTATCTAGCTACACATCAGTTTCCTTGTTGCTTGGAATACATCAGGTTTCCTTTCTGCGTACTTACTTCTTGCTTTACTTTCTTTGCCATAATAACTTATACATACACAACCATCACAACCACTAGCCATTGAAACATATGGATAAACCATCTACCCTTTATTTGACATAGATGCACGTAATGATAGTACATGGTTATCTTCTGTCTTCCTAATTAATTTGCACTATAATTTGGAATGTAAAATACAAAAGTCAATCCTTTTAAAAATACAACGTTGCAGAGCATTAACCAAACATTGCAGCTTAATACACAAGTAATTCAAAAATGAAGTCAAGATTCCCCATCAATCAGAACACAAAAGTATAAATTCTCCGGGTGACAAAAACACGACTCGCTACTTCCTATGACAAATTAACCAAAAAGGAGTTTATCTCTATAGTACAATGATAAGCATATATCCAGTAAATGAAACATCATCAGAATATAAATCAAAGAAGAAGTATTGTACGAGAAAAACGATGACGACATGTTTCAAATAGAGATCGAATCATTATGCTAAGAACACAAAGACCAAAGCACCAATACAATATGCAAAATTCTCATCAAAATAAATACAATATGCAAAATCCTATGAATAATCTAATGTTTCTAGATCAAGAATCACACAACACATTCTGAGCCTATTTACTTAACTATAACTGCTAAATAGAGGCATGCTTTCAAATAAAAAAGTTATAGTAATAGTACAAAATTAGTTGTTAACACGAAACAATTAGGCAATAAGAGTATGAAAGACTCATAACAAGGCAACTAAACAGTTACCTGATCTTCTTGAGCCTCTCGAGATCATCCATGAGCTTTATGTCCAACTAATTAAAGATGGTCTGAGAGTATTTTTCATCCTTATAATCCTTCTTTATGTTAAGGAACTAGTTGGGATGTTGAACTCGTTTGGATTTGCCACAATATACATCAACTATTTAATCTCTTAATTGCCCAATCAAAAACAATTTTCAAGGTTCTATTATCATCTAGCAACACATTTTCTATTTTGACATCGCGGTGTACAATTCTCTTCGCGTGGAGATAACTCAAACTGAGAAAAGTGGAATCACACAGAGAACAAATTTAGCAACTCAAATATCCCACCAAAAACAAAATACAATTTAGTAGAACAAATAAACCAATTCACTCCTCAGACATATCCAAAGCAAGTTGAATTACAATTTTAAATGCAAGGTTCTTCTATTCCTATTGCTGATGTGGTTAAGGTAATCTAGGCATACCCAAGACTGAACCCAGATTTTCTGGCTCATTGTGTAGCTATTACATTTAAAATCGCAGACAATAAACTTGTAAGTAACATATAGATACACTTTAAGTTTAAGCAGATAAATTCTCCATAAAATCTATTTCTTCTAACCTCCCTAAAGAGACAACACACTTCCACTACACAAACACATACATACCTAAACATCTACTTATTCATCTACCTGTACTTATGCAGACACTCACATGCATTGCCTTTAAAAAAAACGCAGAATCTAAGTCCGGCAAACTTGCTACTCCTAGCTATGATACCTAAATACATATTTGATCTAATATAATATCAGTCTATCACATGTTATTTATACCATAGTTCAATTATAATCAATGGCCAGGTCTGCCAGCTCTAAATCTAAAGTTTTAAACTTTCCCAATTCACATTTCATCTCCTAATCAAAATTCATTAATAAACTAGTAAGTTTCAAACTGAGCAACAACTTTGCCATAGAATCAATATTACCTGCAACATCTTGGCCATCATAGGTACCTTTGTACATAGTACCATATGTTCCATGAGAAATCACATATCTTATATCCAGCTGTATATTCCAGATCTTGAAATCTATCTGATCTGCCCGTAAAAACGTTTCTTTGGAAACACTGACCTTCTCTTTTAGGGCTTCAAACGAATCATTTCTCCCGTTGGTGTAGGAGAAATCATTAATTAATCGATTGAATTCGATAGCAACATAAATTGATTAACCTAATTTTAGAAAAAGAAAAAATTCATAAAAAATCGAATCTACCTTTCGGAAGCGATGCATCTTCCTTTGACTTCTCGACGATGTCCATCGGCTCCATCCTAAACCTGCATGAAACCATAACAACAATAAAAATTTGTGTCCCTACTTCCTGTACTAATTCGATTGAAGTAGTTAATGTGTTATTTCCCGTGAGTTACCAAGTCTACCTACTGTTCGGAAGAGATTTTATTGTTGATTTATTATCGGGTACCAATCATATAACTCAAGTATCCTATCGAATAGCTCCAGCTGAGTTGCGAGAGTGGCAGACTCAACATCAGGAATTGATCAACAAGAATTTTATCCGTTTCAGTTCATCGTGAGAAGCCCCAATATTATTCGCGAATGTGAAGAATGATTCAATGAGGTTATGTATCGCCTACCGGAAACTGAACCAGGATACGGTGAAAATCAATTACCCATTGCCGTGGATTGATGATTTACTTAATCTTGATATTTCTTTGAAACTCATTCATTCTTTGAGGTATTTCAGTAATTCAGTTCTGTAACCTAAAATGTTTTCACTTTTGCTGTTTCCTATATTATTTGTGTTAATTTTATGTCGTGAATACATTCCCTTGTGAAATGATACTTTTTGCTTCGTGCCACCAGCTTGGAAATATATTTCTTCCAGTGATTAATCACATGAGCTCGCGGTAGAAAATATATTATATTAACATTGGACTGGTGGGATGTACGTTATGCCGCATAGATTAAATTTTTTCAACTCGATGTCAGATATGGGTTTACGAACGTTATGGGTGTATGTGGAAATTTGTAAAAGATGAGTATAATTTGAAATTTGTATGTTGCATGATCTCCCTCCTAGACGTGATTTGGAGTATCCTATTGATAACTCAGTGTTTATCACGTGCAAAGGTATATGAGGATTTTATATATAAGCGCGAATTTTGACCAGGGTTATGCTTGGCGATGACGATTTAATTTATTTTTTTCATCTTTATAAAATTCGGAGTTCTAATGCTACATCTTATCGGGAATTGTCGCGTTTCTTGGATTTCGCGGTATTCTAACCTTCTGATTAATTTTTTATAAGTTGATGATCCGGTGTCAGAGGAATTACAATATCTACGGTAGTATAGCGTGGAAGAGTGCAACAATTCGATTGTTCAATTTGGGACTATATTTTGATAAATAGATTGGCATCCTAATATTATATTATTTTCAATGGACTGTTATTGTTGGCTTACGTGTATATGTATTTGTGGCCTATGCCTAATTCGTTTGGGTCTATTGGCTCGTGTCAGTAGTAGCTATGTGAACATGCGAGCCATATAAGTAAATCATTGAGGTGCAGGTTGTTAGACTCTTAGTTTTCAATTCGAGTATTTGAGCTCCGAAGATGATCAAGTGAATGTTGAGATTCAAGTTTTGTAGTAAATTGCGATGTCAGTTTGACTTCCTCGTTCTTGCCTGTGGTTTGGATTTATTTTAGGCTTACTACAGATGTTTTCTTTTAAGCCTCTTTATGGTTATATGGATATTTGTTAAGGTAGTATACTTTTGGGAGTGGTGAATTGTGGAGATTCATGTTTTGGTAATCATTATGATTCGTGAATTCAGTCAGGTAGTAGTGCTTTATGTTTGTGTATAGCTTTGTTGATTTGTAGGTAATCCGAACAGAATATGGAACCCACAGTTTATATTCTTGAATTGAGATTATTGAAATATTTTCGTTTTACAGGTTTTTGGGTTCCTTACGTTTTAGAGGAGACTATGCCCAACTTTCTGTAAACAATTTCGAAAACGGTATAAGATTGGAAGTTCATTGCGGAACGGCCAAGTACCCATATTTGTTGTAATTTTAAATAGGTTTGTTGGGTCCCTTGTTTGTGGTTTTAGTGGTTTTAATATCCACCTTATGGGTGCAGGGTTTTGATGGCAATTTGTGTGCAACTTTTATGTTGGAACCTCACCACTACCCATGTAGTTACCTTGGTGGGACCTTAGTCAAGAAATCTTCGGGTTAGTCTTGTCGATAGAGTTAAAGTATGTTGGTAAATTTAACCATTAGTTTTAGTATGGATATCAGAAGCTATTAAGTATGCAAATTATTGAATTGGAATTTTGTCGCTCCTGGTAGCAGATTTATTTGGAGTGGTTATTGTGACTTCAAATTTAATGACCGTGACATGTTAATGAAATGTTAGTTTAGTAACAAGTGTGTAGATCATTCTGTTAGTTGCAGTTGTTCTTATGAGCTTGAAGTAACTGGCTGTAACGTTTATGTGTAAATTTTGAGGGCGAATTTTTTGTTAGGGGGTACATTATTACGACCCGGAACATCATTATACGATAATCGAAACTTATGTGGCTAGTCACTAATTAATTACGTTAATCGTCGATGGTAATTAGTTTTTACCGTCGATAACTTTTGCTGGTGTTTCGTCAAGATTTTATTGATTTTATTTTTCAAGAAATTTCTTAGGATAAAGTTGTAGAGTTTGTTGATACGAGTTGGTGGCCACGTCAAGTGTTGAAATCGGAGTTACGACGAAGAAATTATGGTCAGCAGAAATTTTACGGAAATATCGGAAAACAATTTATCGCAAAATCGTGGGTATAAATACGGGTTACTATTTTAGAAAAGAGAGAAATTTCCATTTTTGGCAAGCAGGTTGACCCGCATTGACCGAACTGACCGACCCAGAATCGCCGACGAAGGTGGCGACGACGGTTTCCAACCACTTCTGGCTGCGATTTTTGGTGGAAACCGTTGGGTTTCTTCTCCTCTATTGATTGATGGATGAATCTCCGACGTTGGTGGCTTGAGGAGGGAGAATCAAGGCCGACAAAGTGACAGTTTCTGGGTTGATTTTCTCTACGACGGAGGTGGCGCTCATGACGGCGTTGGACGTCGAACCTAGAGGGGTTTTGAAGCCTTGGAAGAGGTGGATCGATTGCGATGGGTCTCAGATCCTGCTGTGGCCGGACGACGACGAACAAAGAAAATGTTTTCTAGCGAGGATTTATAATTTCAATGGTGGATTTCGTTAATTTTCGGTTTGATTTTGGTGTTGTGTTGTACTACGATGTTGTTGGGCATGTTAAGATGGACATTTTGGTATGCATGCTGCTTGATTTGGTGCCGATGAGATTCTGGTCACCGTCGGCAGTGGTGCTTGGCCCCACGATCAACCTAGTTAACCTAGGGTTGGGTCCTTTCAGGCGGTCAACGATCAACTATGACGAGTCTTTACCGAACAATGACATGGTCAAGATATGATGGCCCAAGACTTCAAGGCCCAAGACTTCAAGGCCCAAGCCTACAAGAGCACATATGAGAAGAAATTTTGGTGTGGAGACATGCACATGCAACTTTCATGACATGGGTGAGTCATCTTAGGACCACTGCTTAAAGCATAAATTTGTGGATCATGTCTAAGCTTCATTTTTGAATTTTAATACACCAAAATATCTCTCCTCCACCTCTAAAACTCACTCTAACACCACCAAAAAGCCTAGGAACCTCCATCACCACCACCATACTCTTACCTCCACCCTCTTCACCCTAGTGTAAGGTGGGTTCCTCGATTTTGTGGAGCACAGAACCAAGAAGGGAGTGAGAAGTGAAGAAGGAGCTTGAAGAGCTTGGAAGATTTGTTTAAGGGATTATTCGGTTATTGCTTGTACATGTTGTCTCTCATCTATATATCTAGATTCTATTATAGCTATGTGTAGTGAGTATTCCCATTTGGGAGGCTAGGATTAGAACCCTAGCCATGTGTTGAACAAATGATGTTTTGGATTATGTATGATTTTTGGTTTTAGTGTATGTTGTGTGATTGTGTGTTGTGAATGAGAAATTGTGTGATTGTGGATATTTATTATGCTTGAGCTTCATGTCTAGTTTCTCTTATGTATGTGTTGACCCTAGCTAAGTTGATGTATGTGTAAAGAGACTAAAAATGGTCCTTAATTGAATAAAGCTACTCACTTAAGGATAGATGAGCATGTAAATATGATTAGGGTATTTTCTAAGAGGTTTACCTTAAGACTTCTTTCCTTAGTACCTAGCATGGACTAGAGCTTCTTTGAGTCTCAATAGACTTGGAGGAATCTAGTTAAGCAGACATTAATTCAAAATGTTTATTGTGAAAAATCGTACAATCTTTTGGCTTGTAACTGACTAGGTGCGTTTTGGAGGATTCACATAGACTTTTCTCGGATTCTCCAATAGAGATTCGAGAAGGGAACCTTCCACATATATCACACGATATGCTTGTTGACTTCACAACATGATATATGATCGAGATGTAAGCCCAAAATGGCTTAGGTCTTGTTTCCGATTTACTAAATACTTCAATGTTGGGCTCAAACCGCCTAGAGTCCAAAATGACCTAGGAACTTGAGTTCAAAACCAAACGTGACTCACAAAGTCATGATTTGGACATCAACTTGTGTGAACGAACTTAAATCTAATATATAAACCGAGATATTATTTGTGCATTATATGGTTACTGAGGATTTCCCTAGTCGACCATATTTCCGTATTGAATTTGTTTGCTATCTCCGTGTTTGCATTTAAGTATAATCAACCAATCAACCAACCATCATTTAATCACTCATTGTAAATTAATTACCTCTCATAATGCTAAGTCTCTAAAGAATTTGGTATGGTGAGATACACACATTTGCATTTTACTTTTCATTTAGTGTCAAGTCGTGTCTCGATAGTTGTAGTTTTGGTGCTAATCATTGTGAGTTAAGGAGTTATAATGGCTAATCCTCGTGGGTTTGACACTCGACTACCTTATAAATGATATAACTTAACCTCGTGCACTTGCGAGTGAAGAATTCTTGCATTTATGTGTTAGTTCATAATTCATAAGTATAGGGGTGTAAAGTCTTCAACTAGCACCATAGAGAGAGAGAGAGAGAGAGAGAGAGAGATGCTAATGGAAGATTTTGTAATTTGAGAAAATTTAGCAACAATACCTCAAATATGGATCATTCACCTCTTATGTACCTCAACTTTCAAAACTATCAGACATATACCTCAACTTTGAAAATTGCCCAAGGAATGGTACATGCCGTCTATTTTGATGTTAAAATTTCCGTAAGGCTAGGAAAATTTCATGAAACAGTTCCTTTACATTCGCTCGTTCTAAATATTCATACCTTAACTTTATAAAACATCATAACCATACCCCAATTTTTGACCCTGACCCAAAAATCATACGCGTCGTTACTTATTTCGTCTTACTCAGTTCCAAATTGCATAATTTTAGGCACATAAGAATTAATGGTGTAAGACGGAATAAGTAACGGTATGTATGGTTTTTGGTTTGGAATCAAAAGTTGGGGTATGATTTCGATATTTTGTAAAGTTAAGGTATGAATATTTAGAATGAACAAAAGTTGAGGTATTGTTAGTTGAATTTCTCCTTTCCATAAGTTGTTAAACTTTTGAGGGTAAAATAATTCAACCATCTTTTGGCACCAAATTAAACTCTACATTAGTACTTAATTTCCTCCAAACATGTAGACATCTCACTCTTTCCACACTAAATTAAAACACCTCATCCACTTCTCTCAACCCCGCTCTGTTCAGAGGGACTCAAAATGAGGGATAGAATGGGATAAACTATTCCTAGTAGTCTATTCTTAAGCAACCATAGCTAAGGACTGCGATTAGAGTCATCTTTTATTTTCACACTCCCCAACCAACCTTTCCCAGAGACCCTACCCTCACCTCCCCGCCTGTGAAGCTACAAACAAGATCGAGTTTTGTTCGCTGAATTCGTAGTTGACAAGCCAAATCTGAGCAAGGATTCGACGACGAGCTCGTCGTGGAAATGGAATATGATGGGGGCAGGTGCCATTTCTTGGGAATCACGGTTTGAATAGATTGTCGGGAGAGGTTAATAAGGAGATGAGTAGACATGCAATGACGACGATTAAATGTGTTGTCGATGATTGAATGAGAATGATCGGTGAGAAGCTAAGGTGGGCGACTCAGGTGAAAGGCTTTAATAGTGGGAAGAGAAATGGGCCCAGGTTTATGTCTAATTACAACCGTTGAATTTGGTCACTTAAGAATGGATGACTGATAATAGCCTATCCATTTCTATCCCTTATTTTAAGTCCCTCAGGAGAGCAGATTTGTCATTTCTCTCCATACAAACTAAAGGGCCTAGAGTGTTAAAATAGGTGGATTACAAATAATTTAGTTTTTTTGGAGTGGACGAAAATTTAATTTTTGATATTTTGAACTAAAATAAAGTTACGATATAGTTTTTTTTAATTGTGCTGAGCTATAACCCATTGTATCCAAATGTAGCTTCGTCTTTGCATACAACAAAGGTCACGTTTATTAAATTGTCATCTTCTTCTTCATGTGTGTTGAGTATTAAGATTGAATATGATAATAGAAGGGGACATCATTAGTTGATCTATGCTGATTTAGATTATATTTAAAAGATACTTGGTAGATACTGACATATATTTTACATGAATAACAAATACTTGATAAATACAGGTCAAGTATCTGTTAAGTATCTATCCACCATGAAGAAATACTTAACAGGTAAGTAAGATTTCCATCTCACCGATAACTCTTGTCAGTCGTCACCTAATAAGTCTTTTGTAAGGAAATTGTACTTGTTGCATAAACATTTAGAGATAAATTATAAAAATCGTCGCCAAATAGGTCTTTTGTGAGGAAACTGAAGTTGTCGCATAAACATTTAGCGACAAATCGTAAAAATTGCTGCCAAATAGGTCTTATGCGAGGAAATTGTAATTGTTACACAAATATTTAAGGACTGCTCGTAAAAATTGTCGCCAAATAATTAAACTGCGAGGAAAACTAAATTGTCACATGTGGCAAAGACAAACTTACTTATTTTCCTGCTTTGCTTTTTTCTTCAATTTAATCCTTATTTTTGTTCAAAATATAAATAAAGTTTGAAAAATTTGATGTTTGACGATGTGTTGTGACAAATTTACTTTTTTGCCATTCTTTATTTTTTCTTTTGCGTTTAGCATTTTTTTTTCTCAAAAAACAATCCAATCAAAATTCCATTAAAAGATCTCATTTTTTTTTCGTTCACATTTTTTTTCCAACATGAATAGACTATTCTCATTACGAATTTTGTAATTCCAATACATATTAAGCTCAACAACAATTTTCAATAAAATTTAGACCCTAAAATCATAAGGAAAGTCTCCAAAAACATAGGAGAGGTCCTCGAACCGAAAATGCAGTAGCATTCCCCATATTGATAATGCATTAGCAATCCCCAAAACGTAGTAGTAGTCTTTGAAATGCAGTAGCAATTTTCGTACTAAAAATGCAGTAGTAATCCCCGAAACGCAGTAGCAGTGTTCATACCAAAAATGCAATAGCACTCTCCAAACCAAAAAACAGTAATCCCTAAAACGCAGTAGAATCCTTAAATCGAAAATGCAATAACTATCCCCAAATGAAAATGGGATAGCCCTTGCCCAAAATATAGTAGCAATCCCTGAAATGCAATAACAGTCCTTAAACTAAAAATGGCATAGCCCTTGCTCAAAATATAGTAGCAGTCCCCAAAACGCAGTAGTAGACTATTTGTAAAAAAATCGTCAAGGCCTTCGTCGACGGCTGATAGATTTTGTCTCACATTGTCCTTGAATGCGCGGGCGTGCCAACTCGCAGACTATTGGCCAAACGAGATTTTGATAGATTTGCACTCGAATATGACTTCTTCAAACAATTGTGGGTAGATGAAGGAACCTTCTCGGCCGCAAAGTTTTCTTGCCATAATGAATAAGGACTTTCTAGTGTTTTCTTTTTGTTCTTTTCTAGTATACAGTTGCTAGAAAAAGTAAAAGAGGCATAAATTAAATAGCAAAAAGTAAACACTATAATCTAAAGTGCATGGAAATAAAAGCTGAAGAACGAAAACTATAACGACTAAGTGCAGAAAGGAAAATGAAACAATAAATGAAGATAAATTTGACTAAGAAATAATGCAAGGCATTTGGAGAAGAGATAAACTATATTGATGTGTTGTGTTGGTTGAGGACCCTTTACAATGTGGTAGAGTAGTCTTATTTATACAAGTAGCTAGGAATCTTGGTAGAGAAGTAAAATTCCTAAACAAAGCTAATCAGTATTAAGAGAGAGATTATCTCTTTAATGTATATTAAATCACCATATCATGTGCATGCCCATAAAGAGGTCTAAATACGTTCCCATTTTGGTAGCAATCCTTAAAGGAATATTCTTCATAACCCAATTCATTTAGGTTTCTAATTGATATTACTACTTGATAAATCCCACAATAATACCAAGATAATTATCGAGATTTATCAAATATCATCAATAATGAGCAGGTTTTTTACTGGTACATCAGCTAAAATATCTAAAAGCCGATATGCTAAAAGTAAGGCCTAATATAGCCTGCTCCTTTGATAGTTGGGTTTAGCAGACCGACGTACAAAAATCAGGTTCAAACATAGTCTTTTAACCAAAAATACAATAGCAAACCCCAAACTGAAAATGGGATGGCCCTTGCCCAAAAAAACTTAAACCAAAAATGCAGTTAACCCCCAACACAATAACAGTCCGCAAAAATGAGAATACAACATAAATTGATATTTTGAAGTTCAATCTACAATACTTGCCCAACAAAATATAAAATAAAATAAACAAAATAGAAGCACCTTTAGGTTTTAAATCAAAAGTAAACTTCAATAACGATTCTAAAAATACGAAAAGTCAAAAACAATATTTTGAAGTTCAACATGAATTGCAAACAGACACCAAAAATAGCACCAACTACACTATCAGTTCTTTTACTTTGTTTTAAGAAAAGAATAGTAGTAGTAGTTCAATTTTTCACAAAGATAAAAATTAAGTAGATGTAGTAGCAGCACTACACAGCCACTATTGTCCCTCCTTAATCATCGTCAAACTAAATCAAAACACACAAATGACACAATCACACATGTGTTAGAATGAAAAACTAAAGCATACTATGCTTTGCTATTGCAAATCACACATGTTCTGTTGCTACTGTAATACACAAGTTCTGCCACTACAAACAAAACAAACTAAATCAAACAAATCTTAAGAACAAAGACAACCTCACATGGTGAAAAGCTCAATGAAAGCTTAGCGGTGGTTCTGCTACTGATAAATTATCATTATTAAAAACAAAAAAATCGACTGAAAAAAACACACATAGTAAGATTTAGAAATGAACGTTTGGAAAATCCACAAATCTCATAAAAAAATCACAGCAAAACACAAATCTGATCAAATCAAACTGTCTAACCAAAAGGTGCGACATAGCAAGATTGATGCTGCGAGAGGTGAACCCCTGATATGTATTGAGCGGTGTCCGGCGTCGAAGCCATAGCTGGGAGGCCGTGAGGGCGAGAGAGAGTCGCGGCGTTGACAACATCCTGCCTTCAAGAGCTGAGTGGATGATCTGAGACTTGATGTAGATCGGTGTGACGAAAGACTTTGAGGTGTTGAAGAGCTCGTGATGTGCCTAGTCGAGCAGCTGTGACGCGCCTTTGGTGGGAGGGGTGCCAACGAAACTGTCAAGGCTTCTGTCCGCCTAGAGTAGTAGCCGTGTGTCTGTGAGGCGGAGGCGGGTGTGGCGGGCTCGAGCTGCTATGGACAGTGACGAAGGCGGCATTTTTGGAGACGAGTTGTGGCTTGATGAGGCGGAGGCACTGGCTGGGCTGATACTGCATTTCTGCAAACTGAGAGAGGCGCCTAGATGGAGCGGTTGTCCAAGGCCGACGACGACGCTACTTTGGGAGGGGCAGAAGCCGACGACGGTGCGAGTTCAACAGAGGCAATTGGTGATGTCGGCTGTTACTGCAATTTTTGAGAGAGAGAGAGAGAGAGATGTGAGGTAGGGTTTTTAATATAAAGTCTTTTTGTCCAGTTTACTGGTTTGGGCTCCTGATACTATATTTTGGGCTCTGAGCTCACGTGTTTACTTGTCTAAGTAATATAGTGGTTGAGTGATTTGTTTTAGAAAAATCTCCACCCATACAAGTGTAGAAGTAGGAGGAAAAGCAGGAGTAGTTAGCAAGAAGGGCTTGTTCTCATAAGGAATACAATCTAAGTGATAGAAAGGAATGGACACATTTAACGGTTAGGATTGAAGACAACTAACATGACCTCACCATAGTTTTTGTATCTTTGAATCACAACTGTAAGATGTGCTCATCCTTTTTTATCTCTTAAATTCATGAGATCAAACTTTGTTAATAATAATTTTTATTATTTTTACTTTTATTTTTCCCAAAATTACAGTATAATCTTTTTTATATCCTTTTATTTGTGATTATCTTTTTATATTATTTAGGATAATTTTATAAACATAAAATTTGGTGCGTCTTCAAAGCGTTTTCTTTTATTATATTATAGCAGAGATTATGCAAATTATCCTTATCGTTACATGTTTTTTTTCTATTAAAATTGTCTAATGCCGTGAAAATGAAAAGAATGAGAAGTGACGATGCTACCTAAAACAAATCCATAAAATATCACACAACAGACGGTCAGAGAGGTCAGACTGACTGAGACAGATAGCGCCCGCGCAGCAGCAGCGAGATCATCAACCAGCTCGAGTCCTTTCTCTTGTCTATTAAGGAAACCCCCCAGACGATTACAAATACACTCTGTCTTATTAATCATACATAATTCCAATCACCAATTCCACCACCGCCGAAGCGATTTGAATCAGCCATGTCGATGCTCGATTCTTTCTTCAACAAGGGCTTCAAAGCAGCCAAATGGTATATCATTCATTACCCACCTATTATCTATATCTCTGATTTTCCCTTTTTCTTGAAGATCTGAACACACCTGGGTCGATTTTGTATTGCTATTAGGGCTGTTTAATTTCCCACGATTCTAACTTAGGTCTGTGAATTTACTAGTGCAACAACTTCAACATCAAAATATAGGCTATTGTTTTCGGGGAAAATTATTATTATTATTTTTTGTGTTCTGCTTTCTTAGCAACAATCTGAATATTCTGAGGGGACATGAGACTTGCATCATTTGATTTTACAGTGTTCTTATGTAAGTTCCATTCTTTATGTGTAGCAAAACTCTGCTGAAGCTGACAATTCCTCGGATAAAGTTGTTGAGGAACAGGAGAGAAATTCAGATTAAACAGATGCGCCGTGACATTGCCAAGCTTCTCGAGACTGGCCAAGAAGCTACGGCTCGGATTAGGGTTAGTTCAGCTAGACAAAGTAACGGAAGAAATTCTGGTGTTACTTTTCTGCTACCAATGATTGCTTAGTAATGCTCTTGTTTGTATGTACATGTCAGGTAGAGCATATTATTAGAGAGGAGAATATGATGGCAGCTCAGGAGATCATTGAGCTCTTTGCTGAGCTTATTTCTGTCCGCCTTCCTATTGTGGAATCTCAAAGGTTAGTCTTTTCATTGGTTATTTCTTCTGCTATGTGTCTCTTTGTTTTGCTTGATAGTGTTTCTCTGCTTCATATCACTGGACTAGTTTAGTGTTGTTGTGATATTTTTCGTTGGGTTCAGAACCTATATTTCAAGATTTTAACTTCTCTACCGAAGAGAATTTTTTATGTCGATGGATGTACTTGACAAATGATAAACTCAGATAATTTGTGGAGTAGGATTATAATATATGCTCTTTTGAAGGCAGCATGGTGCAACTATATGTGATTTTCACACTGGTTAGGTAGTCAAAGCTTGTAAAAGTAAGACCTCAATGTACAGAGAGTGATGTTTGGAAGCGCTCCTAGACAGAATTCTGGCCTCTTACTGGCCTTTGGCATCACCCCAAAGCTGTCTTGGAATCTTTCCAAGTTAACCCCATGTCTCATACATGATTAGAAAATATGACGATTTGTTTTTCAACTATTCACTTCTCCCTTACAGTAACATCACCCGAGCCAACTCCAAAAGTTTTGATGTAGTACTTGTCGTGCCAAGCTCCTATATGAAATTAAAACAAAAATTGAACAAAAAAAATCATACAACTGATAACATTAGGCAAGTGCATGTTTTTACAAAGACATTTTACAGCCTGTTGTGGTGATAGACATGCAGCCGACATACTCTCAGATAAAGAGGCATTGCACTGCTATACTGGCCACTTTAGCTTTTAAAAGGCTCTACATCTAGCATCAGATTAATTATGATCTTGGTTGATCTGTTAGAGATTCACAAGGTTCATGTGGTTGATGGCTTAGTAATACCCTCTCAGTTGCAGTAATATTGTTCCTTCTGGGTGATGTGCTATTTATTCATTTGTGTAGAATTTAAATGGCAAAGATTGTTGACATTTTCTGGTATTGTACTCTCATACTTCATTCAATCTGTAGAGGTTTGAGTACTAAATTTTACATGAAATATATAGGGAGTGTCCTTTAGACTTGAAGGAAGCAATATCTAGTGTGTGTTTCGCTGCACCGAGATGTGCTGATCTGCCAGAGTTGCTTCAAGTTCAAATGCTATTTGCATCTAAATATGGGAAAGAATTTGTATCCGCTGCAACAGAGCTAATGCCAGATTGTGGTGTCAATCGCCAGGTTTATGTTCTTATAAATTTTAATTTTTTTTTGGTGAACTATATTGTAACGATAGTACTCATTTTCTTTATGGTTGTGACACTGAGATCTACAGATGATTGAACTGCTGTCTATTCGGGCTCCTTCAGCTGAGAAAAAACTGAAGCTTCTGAAAGAAATTGCTGAAGAGCATGAGCTGGATTGGGATCCTGCTGCATCTGAAGCTGAAATATTTAAACCTCATGAAGATTTGCTTGTAAGTTTACATTTTCGCTTTACTCCTTTCACTTTTTGTTCTTATATCTTTCTGCTTGTAACACATATTCCCTTTGGTAGAATGGTCCAACGCAATTCGTCAGTGGGTCTAAACTGCCGCTCCCCAAAGAAAAATATGAGGAGACACTGTGCAGTGCTCCTGATCAATCCCAAACACAGGAGTCTGATTCTGATGATGGTTTGGATGCATTGGACTTTCCAGAAGTCCCTACGGTATCAATAAGACCTAATGAGAGTACAGCCTCAGCACCTGTGATGCCTCCACCTTTTCCAACCCCACCGAAACCCAAAGTTGATCACAAATTTGAAAATTCCGAGGTAATTGGACATCCATCGAAGGAGCCATCTTTTGAATCTGGAGAAGTGATAGAAGAAAGGGCAATGGCTAACAAACATGAATCCCATGCTTCAGTAGCTGATGCGGATGACAAACAGTTTTTGCCATTTATATCTCCCCCATCACTTTCTTCTGAAACAATTCCTACGAGAGAAACGAATCCTCTACCAGCTACTCTTTTAAGAAGAAAAAGCGAGTTCAATGTAGATATGCAAGATGTTTTAGCTGCTGCTCAGGCTGCTGCAGATTCAGCGGAACGTGCAGCAGCAGCAGCTCGCTCAGCAGCTAGTCTTGCGCAGGTAAGAATAAATGAGCTTACCAAGAAAAACAATGAGGAAGTATCTGAAAGTAGTGATAACCCATTTCATGGAGACAGTCCTTATCAGTCGGCTGCAAAAGAAAAGCCAGATTCTGATCATCTTATCCCGGATGGTGATTCTTCTGGTGTTACGAATCCTCTAGTATCCCATAAACTCCAAGAATATGGCTGTGTATCAGAGACATCAAATCTTTCATCTATGGACTCACCTAAAGTGGATTTTCATTCTCCGTCCCTCAATGATCATGTTTTTGAACCTGAGTCTGGTCACCACCAGCCTCTAAGATTGTCTTCAATGGATGATGACACCTACTTCTCCTACCCAAACTTATTTACGCCAGGAAATGATGGATCTGGTGATCACCAGTCTTCAACAGATAAGTCTCGCTCCCCTCATGAATACTGAAATGGATATTATCCTATTTGGCCTTCCCTCTATATTATTTTATCAGGTCTTGCTGGGCACTGGATATGTTTATACTATTGTTATAGAACTTTTGTTATATAATATGTATCAAGTGTTTTAAATCGGCTGTATAGCAGTGACATGTACTTTCAATGGCTGAGTTTACCTTTCTCCTCCGTTGAGAAATTTCATGGTGTCAAAGAGCCTACGTTTGGGACAGCAATGCACAATTGTATTCTTTTTGTATTTCTTTCATACTTGCATCACTTCGTGTTGCAATGTTACATAGGGCAAGTAAACTTTTTGATGAGTGGCAACTATTTATCAATTATCAAAGAGACTAGACAGATAACAGTTCACAGATGAGAGGCACATATACCTCTAAGTTGGGGAGGGGTTTCCCCATATCAAGTTACATCACTACGAAAACATAAATAATATTTAGCTAAATTTTGGGGAGTGTCCTTCACCTTAAACATGAATAAAATATGAGTCTGAGAGCTCCAAATAAGAGGATGAAATACTGCATAACAGGTGTGGGGAAGGTTTTTGGCACCAATCGCGTGAACCGTGTGAAGTAGTGTTTTTTAGTTGAGAAATGTAATGGAGAGGTCACTCAAGTTTGAAAGTCGAGACATTTTGGTCACTGAACAATGACAAATTTCGATTTGGATCATCCATGTTTTAGTTTAATATTCATATTAGTCACTTTGTCTGTTTTGGGTATTAAAACAAACATATTCCGTTATATGTAAAAGGCATATCGGTCAATTTGTTAGTTCGGCAACGACAGAAATATCACTTTTAAGTAAATACCTGTTTGTCACATGTGTGTTTTTAATGTCCGAATCAATCTGAATGTTGAAGTAAAATATGAATGGCCAATTCGATATTTGTCATTGTTCAGTGACCAAAGCGTATTCACGACCAAACTTAAGTGATATTTTCAGCAATTTTTCATTTTTATTTTGTTGAAGGCTCTTGAGTAGAAAGGAGAATATCAAGATCTTCGAAAAAAATTATTTATATTTCAATTCAGCCTGTATAAGAAAGGAAATAAAAGTCTCTTTTGTATTTTGGAAGTAAAGTTGGACAAAACTCTTGCTATATAACAAGAGTTTATCTTCAATATATGTAAGATGTAACGAGAGTGTTTATTTTTCCTCTTTTTGAAAGTGTGATTGTTTATACTTTTTTTTATAGTAAAGTACAGTTAAGGACAATGTGGAAGTGTCAAATACACTTAAAAATGAGTTCCTATTATTTAGACATTTAAGAACAAAATTTTATACATAAGGACAAGAGCCTTATATGTTGCAATGTGACAGATGTAATTTTACTTTTTTGCTCTATTGTCTTTTTGTGTTTTATCTGATAAAATAATCATTTTTTGTGTTCATTTTTTTCCTTCTTTTTTAGTTCGATTTTATTTTTCATGATTTTTTTTCCAAGCCATGAATTTCAGTAGTTCACCTAATGATGTAGTGACAGCTCAACGAACGATTCATCAGTAGTTCACCTAATGATTTAGTAGCGGCTCGATAAACGATTCGTAGTAGTAGTTCAACTAACGATTTAGTAGCAGCTCAACGCTCGATTTAGTAGCACTTCGCAAATAATTTAGTAGCAGTTGGACGAAACTTCAGTAGTAACTCAATAAACAATACAGTAGCAGCTTGACTAATGCTTTAGTAGCTGCTCGCGAACGATTTAGTAGCACTTCGAGAAGAATTCAGTAGCAGTTGGACGAAACTTCAGTAGTAGCTCAACTAACGCTTTAGTAGTAGCTCAACGAACGATTCAGTAGCAGCAGTTTAAAAAATACAAGAACAACGGTTAAATCAATGAAATAACAACTTCAAAAATGCAGTAACAACTTCGAAAAATGCATTAGCACTTTAAAAACACTACTATTTTGAAAAACACACAAAATATACACCCTAACAACTTCAAAATGATGTGCTACTATATAACAATTCTCAACAAAGTGAAAAATAAAAAGGAAACTAATACAATAACAGTTGAAAAAACAAAGACAATAGCCAAAAAAAGGACCTTTTCTTTCTTCACAAAATGTAAAACAATAACAAAAAATAAAAAACAAAACAAAGTTCAACACACTTATGTTAGCTACTACTGTGATCTGTTCGGAGCTTCACACAACATCAAACAAGTCCAGAAATAAAACATGCATCAACAATACACAATAGATTATACAATAGCTGACGTACTCCTCCGACTCCATGATATATCAAGGCTAATGATAACGCTCCACATCAATTGCAATCTACAAACATTTTCAATGAAATATAGCAAGATTTTTTTTTCGATATTGCTAAAAAAAATAAATAAACCAATAACTGTAAAAAATTAAGAAACATTAGCAGTGCTTTCCCGTTTTCTTAGATACAGATCCAACGTGGGGGATGAGGAATTCTGTGCGGCGTGCCTTGTCATGGACAAGGCTGTTCTCCATGTACTGCTATTGAACTCGAGTGTGCTCGAGGCCTTGGAGTGCACTGTTTCAAACAAGTGATTGGGTGGCTGTGGAGCTGATGCCGAGGGAGACGCTGTTGTTGACATGATTGTTGACAGTGAAGGTTAAGTTGTGGAAAGGGACGCGCGGCATAGGGAGCTATGATAATGAGGCAACATGACGACGACGTGGTGGGGGGAGATGTGTGGAGAAGGCCGCAAGGGTGAGGTGACTAGGACGCGCGGTGGGAAAGATGCGGAGCCGATGACTGTTACAGAAATTATTCTCCTCCAATCTTAACTATGGAATTAGTTCAGATAAATGTTGTAATCTCACTAAACCGTAAATATACGATGTCCAAATAATATAATTTGTAAGGAAGTCGAGTGTCGAACCCATGAGGATTGACTACCTTAATTCCCTAACTTGACTCGATTAGGTTCTAGATTACGTCATTACCTAGACATGAAATGTGACCCAAAACTAATGAATGAAAAGATGGAAATGTATGATGCCTAGCTTAGCTCTCTGATAACCTAACTATGCAAGGGGCAGTGTAAATACAATGAGCGATTAATCGATTAAGGGGTCGATTAACTAACTAAATGCAATTATAAAGTAAAACAAACAAAACAATGTAAAATTTTTGGTCGGCTAGAAATGTTCCCACTAACCAATTCAATGTACCAATAATGTTCGAGTTATGAGTTTTAGTTACGTTTATATGTGCTTGACCAAATCGTGACCTTCTCAAGTCAAGTTTGGTTATGGACCAAAACTCATAGACCATTAAGGATCTAGAAAGTTTCCGGTCCAATAATCGAGTATAAGGTAAACCAAAATTAAGATGCGAATCAATCACGAATCAGATCCTAATCATACCACATGCCTAATAAGTTTAATATGTGTTCACTTATGATGAATGTGTTTATCGTTCCTTCAAACTTGGAAGTGGGTTCTAGAGGATTCTTCTAACTCGCACCGCTTAGGATACGAATTGGAATAATCAAACATTAGCTACAAAGCCTCTCGGATCAATGTATGCTTGACCGAAGTCCCTTAAGTCTATTGGGATTCAAGAAGGCTTTAGTCCTTGTTCAAGACTATGGAAACCTACACTTAAGCTCATCTTTTCTAATGTAACCTAAGTAATGTTTACATGCTTATCTTCCTTAAGTGAGTGACTAGTTCACTTAGGTTCATTTTTAGCTCCCTTAAACATATCTCAACTTAATCATGGTTAAGACATGAATATGAAAACATTGACTCAAGTCTGAACATGCAAACATATCCAGAGTATTAAATATCGACAATTTCGTCGAAATATCGGCGAACCTATCGCTTTTTGACGAGCACGATACTATCACTGGGCAGAGTGGCTGACCAAAATCCCGCCATATTTTGAAGCCCAACTCTAGCTGCTTGTAAATTGATTAAATTTTACACAAATTTTAACCAACGAGAAAGGGAATTGGGCCATGTGACTAGGAAACAAGTCAAAATACTCGACCAACCTTGCTACATGGGGTTTTGATATTTTCAGTCATCAATTATATATAAATAAGGCTTACTTACAGCTTATGGGGACCAATAACTGATTCTTACTTTTAAAATCTCCATAATTATCTGTAGAAGTTCGACTAATATTGATATTTTCTTGATATTTTTGTCAAAATTTCTATATTTTTGGTTATCGATATATCTTTGATATCCGATATTTTACTCCTTGAACGTACCACAATTACATCACAAGCTATCAAACTCATCCTTAACATGTAGTACACTAAACCAAATTTAATTCCATAACTCAAAACATAGTCGTAAGTACATCAAATTGGCTAGCGCTAAACCCTAGCCTTCCAAAAGGTAACTACTCACTAAGCATAATGTAAAGAAAATTTAGATACATAATTGAAGAGATAGAGAGATGTAGAGATAACCCAAGAACTCCTAAACAAGCTAAGTAATTCTTGGTCTTCAAGCTTCATCTTCTAGGCTCCTAAATGCGTCAAACTTGAGGTAGAGGTGAAATGAGGAATACCCAAGAAAATCCCAATGGTTATGGCAGTGGTGGAAATGGTATGCAGTGACCTGGCTAAGTTGGTTAAGCTAGCAGGTGCACGCGTCCCACATCGCCCGGGGGAGTTTGGTTGTTGTGCTGATATGTGCAGGGTTAGCACCATACAAAGAGACGTGTTTTGGGATGAAACCTCATAAACAAAATCGTGCGGGCTGGCAGGCCCAAAACAGATAATATCTTAGTTTTGTGAACTGGACCGTTACAAATAGTATCAGAGCCCGTCCCCAGTCAGAAGTGTGTCGAGGAAGACGTCGGTCTTTCTAAGGGGGTTAATTGTAGTGACCTGACTAAACTGGTTAAGCTAGCAGGTGCATGTGTCCCATATCGCTCGAGGGACTTGGTTGGGAGATTGGTTGCTGTGCTTATATGTGCAGGGTCAACACCATACAGAGAGATGTGTTTTGGGGTGAAACCTCAGAAACAAAATTGTGCGGGCTGGTGGGCCCAAAATGGACAATATCTTAATTGTGTGGACTGAGCTATTACATGGTGTTTGGCTAGGCTTAGATGGGTGATGGAGAGGAGATTTTAGAGGATTGGAAGTGATGAATTAAAGAGAGAAAAAGATGGGTTAGAGTAAAGGTAGATAGAATTGGTGTGTAATGAAGTGGGTAAAGAGAGAGAAAACTAATCTGAAAATTATGAGATATTTTTGGCATTTGAATTTTGAAATTAGAATAGTAATTTGGTCCCATGGTGAATCACACACCATGGAATGTGCAAGTAATGCGCCATCACCTCCCTTTGATTTCTTCCATGATTTGACTTCCAACATTGACCTTATCGTTGATCGGCGTTGACCACTTTCGTCGTTTTCCTGATTTCGCTCCATCCTCTCCAAGGGCTCCGGTAATGTGCTTGGCTTCTCCAAAAAGTGATCAATTACCATCTTCAAAAGCGTTTTCGTGCTAACTCTGATCCCAATTTCCTAGTATAAAAAAGGAAACGTCATAACCTCCTTGGAATGTGCAAGTCATATGGCATAACCTCCCTTTGATTTCTTCCATGACTTGACTTCCAACCTTAACTGTGATTGACCTCGGAGTTGACCGACGTTGACCACTTTCGTCCTTTTTCCGATTTCGTTCCATCCTCTCCAAGGGTTTCAGAAATGTGTCTGGCTTCTCCAAAAAGTGATCAATTACCATATTTAAGAGCGTTTCCGTGCTAACTCCTAATTTCCTAACATAAAAAAATGTCATAACCTTCTTAGAATGTGCAAGTCATTGTTAGGACCATAATTATGTGCCTATTACGCTCATAACTTTATGCTTATAGCTTGTTTTCTATGAATAAAGCATTGCTCTTATGACGTTTCCTGTTCTTGCTAGGAAATATGGAGTTAGCTCAGAAATGTATTAAATATGAAGAATTAGATACTTATTGGAGAATACATATACATTTCCGAGATCAAGGGAGAATTTAGAGCAACTTTGGAAAAAAGACGAAATAGCTTCACCGGAGGTTGCCGGAAGTTGTCCGGAACTCGCCGAAATTCGTCACAGTCGGCCAGCCCAATCACATGAAGTCCAGCCCAATAGAGGCCCATTGAGCCCATCTATGCTTACCAATCTGATTTGGAGAGAAAGAGAAGAAGTTGGATCTTATGATGTCACTATTTTTGGGGCTTAGCCTTCCATAGCCTAAGATAGTGGATCATGGTCTCCATCATTCAAAGTTGACCTTTAGATCTTCCATCTCACCATTTCCTATCATCTAAGGGTCCATATTTTCCTCCTTAACCAGCCCAAATTCGAGCTCCCCCTTGGCACCCAACATACCACACTTCATTTTACAAGTTTAGAGCTTCTTTTCTCTTTAGCTTCTCTCTAGGGTTATTGGTGAGTTCTCTAGAGAGAAGCTAGATTTCTCTACTCTTAATCTTTTCCTCCAACCCTCTATAAATCCAAGAGACCTAGCCTTGAATTCCTTGGCCGAACCTTTTCCACTCTCCCTCATCACCATCCCTCACTTCCTCCTCTCATCTTTGCCTCTAAGGAGTGTGTGATTCTCTAGAGCTTGAAGAAGTGGGAAGTAATCCCTCTTCCCCATTACTTCTTTGAGTCCTAGAGGTTGCCTCTCCTCCTCTTGAAGACTTGGTGCTTGTTGAAGAAGAAGAAGTGGAGCTAGAAGAGCTTAGAGTCACTTGGAGCTTTGCTAGGGACCCTTGGTTTTTTCTACTCTCTTTTACCTCTTAAACATGTATCAAATCTTGTATCTAATTATGTTTAGTAAGTAGTCTCTTTTGGGAGGCTAGGGTTAGAACCCTAGCCATGTGATGCGATAAACATGTCTTGGATTATGTATGTTTCATGGTTTTAGTGTATGTTATGAAGATTTATGTTGTGAATGAGTTTATTGTGTGATTGTGGTATGTTTATATGCTTGAGCTTGTTGTATAAATTCTTATGCATGTGTTGACTCTAGCTAGGTTGAAGCATGTGTTAAAGGACTTAAAGATAATCCTTGAATGAATTAGCTACTCACTTAAGGATAGATGAGCATGTAAACATGATTAGGGTATTATCTAAGAGATTTATCTTAAGATTTGGTTCCCTAGAATTTAGCATGGATTAGAGCCTCTTGAGTCTCCTTAGACTTGAGAGACCTTAGTCAAGCACACATTGATTTAAAAGGTTATTGTGGCACCTCGTAGAATCTTTTGGCTCGTGACTTAATAGGTACAAGTTGAGGGATTCAAACGGACGTCCTCTCGGATTTTCCAATCGATATTCGAGAGGGGAGCCTTTCCACATCTATCACACGATTTACTTGTTAGCTTCACAACGTGACATACGGTTGATGTATAAGCTCATAATGACTTATGTCTTAATCTAGATTCACCAAACACTTCAATGTAGGGCTTAAGTCTTCTAGTGTCCGAAGTGACCTAGGAATTTGAGTTCTAAACCAACCGTGACTCACAAGGTCACGACTTGGACAATACTTTGTGTGAAAGGACTTAATCTATACTTGAACCGGGACATTGTTTGATGCATCATATGGTTAGTGGGGATTTCCCTAGTTGACATATTTTCCCTTATATTGGATTTGTGTCATTTAGTTCGCATTTAGTGTAATCAATCAACCATCAATCAACTCATTAATCACTTACCGTAATTGCATCATCCCTTTCAATGCCAAATGTTCAAAGGATTTTGTAGTGTGAGATACACTTCCACATTTTATTTTCTCTAGTGTCAAGTAGTGTAGTGTCTAGTGAGTCATAATATTTGTGCTTTCATTTCCTAACTAAGGAATCTAAGTGCTCAATCCTTGTGGGTTCGACACTCGATTTCCTTTCTATACTATTACTTGTCCCCGTACACTTGCGGGTGAAGACTATTCTTGCACTTATGAGTTAGCTAATAGCTCACTAAGTGTGAGGGTGTAAATCTTCCAAAAGTCATGCGCCATCACCTCCCTTTGATTTCTTCTATGACTTGACTTCCAACCTTAACTGGCATTGACCTCGACATTGACCACTTTCGTCTTTTTCCCAATTTCGCTCAATCATCTCCAAGAGGTCCGGAAATGTGTTCGCCTTCTCCAAAAAGTGATTAATTACCATCTTTAATTAAGAGTGTTTCTGTGCTAACTACCAATTTCCTAGCATAAAAAGGAAATGTCATAAGAATGATGCTTTATTCGTAAAAGACAAGCAATAATCATGAACTTAATGACACAATTAACATATAATTATGGACCTAACAACGACCACGAAGTATAGATCGCAATAGATCTAGCTGGTCCTGGAGAGAAAGGCGCAGAGGCCGTAAGCATTGAATCAGCGAGGACATGCATCGAATGCCCAGCTGGAGGATTGCCAACCACGAGGTGGGGAAGAGGCAGCGAGATCAGGAGGGGTTGTGGCGGAGGCTGACTACTATTGCATTTCTTTCAATTTTCAAAATAGATAGATAGAGAGAGAGAGAGAGAGAGAGAGAGAGAGAGAGAGAGAGAGAGAGAGAGAGAGAGAGAGAGAGAGAGAGAGAGAGAGAGAGAGAGAGAGAGAGAGAGAGAGAGAGAGAGAGAGAGAGAGATGTTTGAAGCATATTAGGGTTTTACGAATATAAAAAGGGGCAAAAGGTTGGGTTATTGACACTACATTTTGGGCTTCAACCCAGTCCTTAGTTGTCTAAATATGAGAGTAGTTGGTTTATTTATATTATTGATATTTGCCTTGTCCTTGTCAGTTTTTTTTTTCCTTTTTTTAGGGCTATTTGTGAGGCGTCACTCTCATATGTGTATACGATATTTAACGATGAAGCACAAACCAAGATTACAAATAATGAGCTACCTTGAGAGGAACAACAGAATAGAACATTGCGTAAATTATCTAGGAATCCAAGACTACCTAATCAACCTACAGAATCAAGCTGAGACAATAAATAGTAAACTATAAGAACAAGAAACCAAAAACAATAGTAACCAGATGCTACGCAATGCAGAACGGTAAGAAATACATATTCCATTCGAACTTATTGATTGACTGAAACATAAAACCAATACTTAGCAGTCAAAGCCCGCAGCCACATGACTATGACACGTGATGTGAAGAACTTCCTACCATCTCAAACGAGTCGGATCCACAAACTCCAGCAATTTTCAAGGCCAACCAAAACCAACAGTAATCGTAAGCTAAACATTAGCCTAAAGTTTAGAAGGGTTGACCAACAAAGGACTTCTTTGACTAGGGTTGTTTCTCCCTATGTACGAAGCACAAGCCTGAACGTCCACCATCAGACGCCGACTAACCGCCGACACCACCAAGAAACATCCATGCATAGAAGTACTCAGACATGAACAAACATTCCACAACCACATGAATACAGGACCGCTCTCGCTCTGCCACCAGTAGCAACACACTAAAGCCGTCCTTGGTGGCGCACCAACACAGCATCGTCCTCGTAAAACTCCTCTGACCTCGATGTGCAAAATTTGGTTACAACACTGCACATCCTCCTTACCTCTTTGCCCAAATTTAACCTCGCTCACTTTGGACACCGACGCCACCCGTTAGTCGACCTAAGGTTGAACTTCCAGCACCACCATCGCCCACCACCATCTTTACCATCTGCCCTAGACTTGCCTCAAAGAGACTAGAGCCCAAGATCGAGCGAGAAGAACCCTCGGCTCGAGGGTCATGGTTCAACGTCACCATAAGGTGACAACCTTTTCTAACACCAAGAGGAATTAATAATGATGATGACTCACAACAATGACCAAGAATCGCTGCCACCAGAACCTGCCTAGGGTTTGGGAGAAATGCTATCATCTTTTAAAAGAAAATATCTTGAAAGATTGAGAATATCCACCTGACACTTGATTTTTGTGATTGCTTATACTTTTTAGTATGTTAACCGTAAACCTTCACCTTTGTGTTTGTTAATTCTCAATCATATTTGAAAAGTAAACAATTTATTATGTTAGTGTTAAGGAGATTTATTCTTCATAATTTCTGTTGTGTGCCTTGTCCTACTTAGATACAGATTAGATTAGATAGATATCAGAGAATACCTGTTTTATAGGGACAGTTATTGTAACAGATTGTATCAGCCTATATATAAGGCATTCTATCAATGAGAAAGGTTGCAGTTTCCTGTTATCATATTATTCTACTTCAACACATTATTAGCATCTCTTTGGGTTGATAGCCATCACCACCAAAAGAAAAATAAAAAAACCCTAAACTTCATAAAGCTTCCACCGTCGTCGGCCATCATCACCACCGTCAGCCTCCCTTTTGTGTGTTCCTACCAATCATCACACAAGCACAAGCTTCATCACATCTTCCTAAGTCATCAAGATTGCTCGACTTCCGAAGAACCGTTTTAGACGAGCTTCAACTTCAAATCGTTCATCAAGTGTACCGGTCATACCGAGCACAACACCCATCGAAGTAAACTTTTCTAAACCCTAAATCTATAGATCTAGGATCAAAATTAATATCTGCAATACCCTAGATCTAGGTTGATGATAATTGTGATATGAGTTGTTTATATTACATGTTTGCCCTAGTTCTTATGGACATATATCCATAGAGTACAAGTGACGGTCCTGTGGGAGTCACAGTTTAGAAAAAAAAGAAAAAAAAAGGAAATCGATGTGTTGTGATGGTTAGTCACGATTGCTGGGTGTGGTTTTGTCACCGTTTACAATCGATTTTTGTGACTATATATCATGGATCACGTTCTTATTCATTGAAACTTGAAGTTTTGTGATCGTATTTTTCGATAGTTACTGATAAAACATCTCTGTGTGTTTTGTAGATGAGTTCAAATGATCCAGCTAGGCTGAAATTCGACATCCTTGTCCTTCAAGGCAAGGAGTATCACTGTTGGGTCTCAGTTGTGGAAAATACATTTATCAGAAAGAGACTAACCAACACCATCAAACCCTCTGAGCCTGGAACGAATCTCCTGCCTCCCAATAATGAATCAAAAGCTCAACCCTCATATTTTTGAGGTGTCACATTCATCTAACTCTCAAGAATCATTATTTAAACAAGACAGATCTCATGAAATTGTGGGACGTTCTGAAGCAGCACTTCAATAATGCGCATGATGCACAGTTTCCTGAGTTGACTGCGAGATGGAAAAATATTAGACTTCTGGATTTCCCAAAGATCCAAGATTATAATCAAGCAATGTTGGATCTGCAGTCAGAGTTAAGTTTCTGTGGGGTGTAGCAGACCGAGCAAGATATGATTGAATGATCGTTAAACACCTTCCCTACATCTATGAGCATCGTTGCTCATCACTACCACATCGAGTACGAATATGGGAGGATTAATACCTTCAGTGATCTCATCAATAGCCTTGCAAAAAAAAAGAGGCATTATGAGATTATCCTAAATAATAACTCAAGACCGGCTGGTACTAAGAAGTCAGAGAGTTACCAAACTGGAATAAGAAGGTTGCTCGTTCAGAACCTTATGCTCGTGGATGACATGCTCCACATGGTGGTAGAGGAGGGCGCGGGCACGGCCAAGGCTGCAACCAAAATCAGACTTGGCATAGAGATCAGAATGCTAACTCCAACAAGAACCAGACTGGTTCTATTTCTGATGGTCAACAGTCGCAACATGTGACGACCCGAACCAGAATCAGTATAGTAATCGGTTTAATCCACGAGTTTGCGCGTAATCGCAGTTTTCCGTAAATTGAATTGAATTGGCAGTTTTGGTCACGACTTAATTATCGGGGGAGAATTTGAGTTGAGTCTCTTCTCGAGAGTTATAGTTCGTGTGATTTCGAGTTCATGGGCGGTTCTGGATAATTATTTCGACGATCGAGGAATATGTTATGAATATTTGAAATTGCAGAATTTCGTCGTGTTTATCTGTTTGTATTTGAGTTATCCGAAATGTGGATATGTTCCGTTTTGGACCGTCGATCGTATCAAGCCGCGAGTATAAATATCGGAAATAGTCAAAATTGTTGAAAACACTGTTTGGGAAGTTTGACTGGCGTTGATCAGCCTTGGACCCGTTGACCACCGTTGACCGTGGAGGATTTTTGACCGTTTGTAAACCACCGGTAGACTTGCCATTTCCGGCCCCGATTTTGGAAGGTAAAAGATTCTCCTTGTGATTTGAAACTGTTTAGAACTTGGTTTTGTTTGAATTGGTGTCGATTTGAGGGAGAAATTGTGAGTTGAAATTCGAGGTTTTCCGGCCGGAATCGGGGGAGTTGGACGGCGGTGCTCCGGCTACGGTGGTGGCCGGAGATTAGGGGGTTTCGACCCGTGGGGCCACGGCGGAGCATTTGGGAGTGGCCTCGAGGGCCGCCGTGCGCTGTGGACGGAGAAACAGGTTCGCCGACGATTTTGAATTCCGGGATTTTCGAGCTGTTTTCCGGCTGTTTGGGCCGGAATTGGAGGTAGCCACAGTTATGAGATGTGTTGGGCTTGAGGAGGAGAAGCTACGGTGAGCTTGGCCGCCGGGAAATCTCTCCGGTTGACGGCGCGCCGCTGTCGGCAGCGGCGGTCAATGGAGGAGCTCCGGCGACCCGTTGACTTTTTGAAATCTGTCGAGTTATATGTCGTTTTGCTCGTATTCGCGCCTTGATCATCGCCATGAGGTTTTCGAGTTGTTTTGGGTATCAGATTTTTAGTCAAGGGTTTGTGTGGAGATTTTGGGAGTTTACGTCGATTATTTTGTATCAAGTTATATGTTTCCAGAAATGGTTGGTTTCTAAGGTGTGGTACAGGGTATTAAACTGTGATTTTGATCAGTTAAATTTTGTGATTATTCAGGGGATCGAGATCGTACATTGGGGGAGGGATCTCCCGCCGGATCTCGTGATTGGACCTTTTTATTTCACTGTCATAGCGAGTTCTTGATTTTCGTATTTATTTACGATACGATGTTGAGATTATTTATTGTTATTGGAGGTATTGTTTTATATTTTATATGGTGATGACATTTATTTAGCATCGATGCATTGGCTACTCGGCTGATCACCGATAGTCAGATCAAGGGTTGAGAGATTCCCTTGATGTGCCCGCTAGGCTTGAGAGATTCGCCTAGCCTATCACCGTCGGGCTTGAGAGATTTGCCTGACCGTCGGGCTTGAGAGATTCGCTTGGGACCTCCATTTATTTTCCGAACTCGCTTTGCTTGATTTTATGATATATGTTAATGGTGAAAGGCATATGTTTATTTTCGTCCACTCACTCTAACGATTTTATTTGCCTTTCCCCTAGACTTTTCGGTTTCCGTGCCCAGTTTGCAGTTCGGATTCTGGTGTCTCACGTCGCGGTTGGAGGCTTAGCGTTCGAGCTAAATTTCTTTTCCAGTAGGTTTCTTGTTTTGCCTACTGTTGTACATTTTTGTGTGTGTGTGTGTGTGTGTGTGTGTCTATATATATATATACACTAGAGGTCGCTCTGATACGCTACTGATATGTTATCTTATGATTTTCCCCGGATTTCTGTAAAGTACAGTTTTGATTACTGTTTTACTTTATTTTTATGATATTGAGAAATCCGGATGGGATTGGTGCCCACGGTTTGGCTTTTGTGGCATAGGTTGAAGTGTGTTTTTCGGGTGCAGGTTAATGGTAATTCCGCGTTAGTAACGAAATTCTGCCGAAATTTTTTGTGGTTTTTGCAAGTTCGTGTTTTCAGAAGGGGTTTGATTCCGGTTTAGGAAGCTAAATCGGGGTTGGGCCCTTTCAGCTTAGTATCAGAGCATTATGTGTTAGATTCTGTAGACTCTTGTAGTTGTGACACTTAGGGTATTTGAGTATGTACAGCATGTCTGGAGCGATGACCCGACTGGCCAGCAGTTACTCATCAATGCTTCGGGTGTTGTGTATTCTCAAATATCTGGGGTCTCATGATTACGTTCCTTGTGATTGTACCTAATGCTTGTCTTGTATCAGTAGGATGCCTCATCGACGTGGTCCCCGTGTGAATCGGGAAGTGGATCCTGATGAGGATCGCCAGACGCACGACTTGTTGATGCGAGTATTGCGTTTGGAGGTGCGTTTTGACCATGTGGTCAAAGCTCGTACCGCTGGTGCGACTGTCTTTTCGGGTTTATCTAATCCAGAGATTTGTGAAGCATGGTTGGTTCAGGTTGAACGCGTTTGTGAGCATCTGCGTTTTACCCCTGAGTAGATGACAGTGGCAGCAGTCGGTTTACTTGAGTCAGATGCATACTTCTGGTGGGTTAGCACCGATAGAGTTCCGGTTGATACTCCATGGACTTTGTTTCGAGATTTGTTTATGTGGAGATACTTCAACCAGGCTACACAGCAGCGGAAGTATGAGGAGTTCACTAGTTTGAGATAGGGTAGTATGTTTGTGCTCAAGTACCGGGACAGATTTACCCGCTTATCTCGATTTGCTCGTGACATGGTGGCTACAGAGGAAGCCAAGTGCCGCAGATTTGAGCTGGGTTTGAACTTGAGCATCAAGGGGACTCTGACTATGATGCCTCAGAACAACTTTGATGAGTTTGTGAGTGCAGCACTCCGAGGTGAGGATATCGAGAAGGAAAGGCAGATGAGATACCAGTCTCAACGATTTGAGGAGGGTGGACCGAGTCAGGGACTTTCAAAGAGGCTGAGTTCTGATACTTCCGAATCGGCATCATCCTCGGGCAGTGAACCATATAGACCACCAGCTAGTGCACCGAGACAGAGGCAGAGATGGAGGAGGGATCGACCGCAGCGACCACAGTTTAGTGGGGGTTCTAGCGGTTGCAGTTATCCTCGGTGTACCGGTGGCACTTTTGCTGTACCGAGGGAGTACCCATTGTGTAGTCTCTGCAGCAGGCATCATGTTGGTCCATGTCAGCGAGGCCCTGTCATTTGTTATCGTTGTGGCCAGGAGGGACACTATGCGAGAGAATGTTTCCAGCTTGCTGGTGCTAATGGACAATCGACCCAGAGTTCCGGAGGAGAGCGAGGTACCACTTCTGGGGCTCGACCAGTACAGTTTTCTGGCCAGAGCGGACAGCAGGGACACCCTCAGCGTGGACGACCAGCCGGACAGGCCAGGGTTCATGCCATGACATTGCGCGAGGGCAGAGCTTCACCAAAGGTTGTTATCGGTACGTTGCATGTCTTTGGCTATCCAGTACTTACATTGCTAGATCCAGGTGCTACACATTTATTTATGTCATATAAACTATCATCTTTAGCTACTGTACCTGCATCTCCACTTCCGGGGTTGTGGAGAGTGTTGCATCCGTCCGGTGAAGTTGCGAGTATTGGCTGGGTATATAGAGATTGTGAGATTTTTGTTGGAGGTCATGGTTTAGCCGTGGATTTGTTATTACTGGATATCGTCGACTTTGATGTGATTTTAGGTATGGACTTCTTGGAGACACATTGGGCCATGTTCGATTTTCACAAGGAGGTTGTATTTCGACGACCAGGCTTTCCAGAAATACTGTTTTGCGGTGAGAAGAATACTTCATTGCCATGTGTGATTTCAGCGATGAAGGCCGAGCGGATAATGAAGAAGGGTTGTGTTGCTTACTTAGCTCATGTTGTGGACAATACGGCTACTGTGCCAGACATTGGTGATATTGAGGTGGTTTCCGAGTTTCCAGATGTATTTCCGGAGGAGTTACCGGGTATACCTCCAGTTCGGGAGATCGATTTCACCATTGAGCTATTACCGGGCACTGGACCCATATCACAGGCACCGTATCATATAGCGCCACCGGAGTTGAAAGAGCTACATATTCAACTTCAAGAGTGGCTGGAGAAGGGTTTCATTCGACCCAGTGTATCGCCGTGGGGTGCTCCTGTATTGTTTGTGCAGAAGAAAGATGGTTCCATGCGGTTGTGCATTGATTTTCGGAAGCTGAATCAGGTCACTATGAAGAACAAGTATCCGTTGCCGCGGATTGAGGACTTGTTTGATCAGCTCAAGGGAGCTTCAGTCTTTTCGAAGATTGATCTCAGGTTCGGATACCATCAGTTGAGGATCAGAGAGTCAGATGTGGCCATGACAACTTTCAGATCACAGTACGGACATTACGAGTTTTTGGTTATGCCGTTTGGGTTGACCAATGCCCCTGCTGCTTTCATGGACTTGATGAATCGGGTGTTCAGGCGGTTTCTAGACAAGTTTCTGATCGTGTTCATCGACGACATCCTGATTTATTCCAGGAGTGTGGGGTAGCACAAGAAGCATTTACGAGCTATTTTGCGGACTTTGTAGGACAATCAGTTGTTTGCGAAGTTCAGCAAGTGTGAGTTCTGGTTGGATAGCGTGAAGTTTTTGGGTCACATGATATTAGCTGAAGGAGTCAGCGTGGATCCAGACAAGATCGAAGCCATGTTGAATTGGAGTAGACCTACCACCGTACCAGAGATCAGGAGTTTCTTGGGTTTGACAGGCTACTATAGGCGCTTTGTGCATGATTTTTCACGGATTGCCACGCCACTTACCAGATTGACGAAGAAAGGCGTCAAGTTCGAGTGATCTGATGCATGTGAGGAGAGTTACTTGCTCTTGAAGGAAAAGTTGACTACTGCACCGGTTTTGACCCTACCGGACAATAGTGGAGAGTTTGTGGTTTACAGCGATGCATCGAAGTTGGGAATTGGTTGTGTTTTGATGCTGCATGGCAGAGTGATAGCCTACGGTTCCATGTAATTGAAACCACATGAAGTCAACTATCCGACGCATGATTTGGAGTTGGCTGCTATTGTATTAGCGTTGAAGAGTTGGAGACACTACTTATACGGAGCTCAGTGCAAGATATACACCGATCACAAGAGTCTCACTTACTTGCGCACGCAGCCAGACTTGAATATGAGGCAGCGCAGATGGATGGAGTTGATCAACGACTATGATTGCACTTTTGAGTACCATCCAGGGAAAGCTAATGTCGTTGTTGATGCACTCAGTCAGAAATTTGGAGCCTCTTTGTTTCATGTATGTGTGGCTAGAGTTTCTATGTTAGCTAAGTTGCGGGTTACGGGAGCTGAGTTTGAGTGGGACAATAATGGAGTTTTGTTGGCTAGCTTCCTGGTTCGACCGGTATTGGTTGACCAGGTGCGGGAAGCTCAGGATGCGGATTCCTAACTGTTGGACAAGAAGACCACAAGAAGACCATGATTCGGAATGGTGTGCCAACAGAGTTTCGGTTGAGCGATGATGGTACGTTGTTGTTTAGAGGCAGATTGTGTGTACCCAGCGACGAGAGTCTAAAGAAAGAGATTTTAGATGAAGCTCATTGTTCGGCGTATGCGATGCATCCCGGTGGTACGAAGATGTTTTGTACACTTTGAGCTTATTATTGGTGGCTCAATATGAAGTGAGAGATTCCCGCATATGTGAGCAGATGTTTGATTTGTCTGCAGGTTAAAGCGGAGAGGCAGAAGCCTGTAGGAAAGTTGCAGCCATTGGAAATTTCGGTTTGGAAGCGGGAGCACATTACCATGGATTTCGTGTACCAGTTACCGCGTACTTCAGCCGGTAATACTGGTATTTGGGTTATCGTAGATTGATTGACGAAATTCGCTCATTTTCTGGCACTTCCGGGGAAGATTTCAGTGGGAAGATTGGCAAGGCTGTATTTGACGGAGATCGTTCGTTTGCACGGTGTGCCTGTATCTATTATTTCTGACCGAGACAGTCAGTTTACCTCAGAGTTCTGGCAGGCATTGCAGCAAGCCATGGGTACTAGATTGTGTTTCAGTATAGCTTTTAATCCTCAGACTGATGGGCAGTCTGAGAAGACTATTCAGACTCTCGAGGATATGTTGCGGTCTTGTGTTTTGCAGTTTCGAAAAAATTGGGACCAGCAACAACATTTGATTGAGTTTGCTTACAACAACAGCTATCAGACCAGTATTGAGATTTCACCGTATGAGGCCCTATACGGGAGGCAGTGCCGCACTCCATCGTGTTGGAGTGAGGTGGGCGAGTGATGGCTTATTGGCCCTGATCTAGTGAAGAGCACCATGGAAGACATTCAGATTATCCGAGACAGATTGAAGATGGCCCAGGATCGCCAAAAGAGTTATGCAGACGTGAGAAGAAAGAGTCTCGAGTTCGATGTGGGCGATTGGGTCTTCCTGAAACTATCTCCGTGGAGGGGAGTTGTGCGTTTCGGGAAGCGTGGCAAGCTTCGACCACGGTACATTGGTCCTTATGAGATTACCGAGAGGGTTGGTGTCGTGGCTTACAGACTTGAGTTACCATCCGAGATGGCTCGTGTACACGATGTTTTCCATGTTTCGATGTTGCGGAAATATATTCCAGATCCATCACATGTGTTAGCACCACATCAGCTTCCTATCCGAGAGGATTTGACATATGTGGAGGAGCCGGTACAGATTCTTGATCGACGAGAGCAGGAGTTAAGGCACCGTGTTATACCGCTGGTGAAGGTCTTGTGGCAGAATCACTCGGTTGAGGAGGCCACCTGGGAGACTGAGCAGCGCATGCGGGAGCAGTATCTTCATCTGTTCACCTAGCAGGTATGTTAATTTCGAGGTCAATTTTTTTAAGGGGGGTAGATTTGTGACGACCCGAACCAAAATCAGTATAGTAATCGGCTTAATCCACGAGTTTACGCGTAATCGCAGTTTTCCGTAAATTGAATTGAATTGGCGGTTTCGGTCATGACTTAATTATCGGGCGAGAAATTGAGTTGAGTCTCTTCTCGAGAGTTGTAGTTCGTGTGATTTCGAGTTCGTGGGCTGTTCCGGATAATTATTTCGACGATCGAGGAATATGTTATGAATATTTGAAATTGTGGAATTTCGTCGTGTTTATCCGTTTGTATTTGAGTTATTCGAAACGTGGATGTGTTCCGTTTTGGACCGTCGATCGTATCGAGCCGCGAGTATAAATATTTGAAATAGTCGAAAAATTGTCGAAAAACACTGTTTGGGAGTTTGACCGGCGTTGACCAGCCTTGGACTCGTTGACCACCGTTGATCGTGGAGGATTTTTGACCGTTTGTGAACCACCAGCGGACTTTCCGTTTCCAGCTACGACTTTGGAAGTTAAAAGATTCTCCTCGTGATTTGGAACTATTTAGAACTTGGTTTTGCTTGAATTGGTGTCGATTTGAGGGAAAAATTGTGAGTTGAAATTTGAGGTTTTCCGGCCGGAATCGGGGGAGTTGAACGGCGTCGCTCCGGCCATGGTGGTGGCCGGAGATTAGGGGGTTTTGACCTGTGGTGCCACGGTGGAGCCTTTGGGAGTGGCCTCGAGGGCCACCGTGCGCCGTGGACGGAGATCGACGGAGAAACAGGTTCGCCGACGATTTTGAATTCCCGGATTTTTGGGCAGGAATTGGAGGTAGCCACAGTTATGAGATGTGTTGGGCTTGAGGAGGAGAAGCTACGGTGAGTTTGGCCGCCGGGAAATCTCTCCGGTTGACGGCGCGCCGCCGCCGGCGGTGACAGTCAACAATGGAGCTTCGGCGACCCGTTGACTTTTTTAAATCTGTCGAGTTATATGTCGTTTTGCTAGTATTCGCGCCCCGATCATCGCCTTGAGGTTTTCGAGTTGATTTGGGTATCAGATTTTTAGTCGAGGGTTTGTGTGGAGATTTTGGGAGTTTACGTCGATTATTTTGTAGCGAGTTATATGTTTCCGGAAATGGTTGGTTTCTGAGGTGTGGTACAGGGTATTGAACTGTGATTTTGATCAGTTAAATTTTGTGATTATTCAGGGGATCGAGATCGTACATTGGGTGAGGGATCTTTCCCCGGATCTTGTGATTAACGCGTGTGCGCACTGTGCTCACCTGTGAGTGGACCTTTTTATTTCACTGTCGTAGCGAGTTCTTTATTTCCGTATTTATTTACGATAAGATGTTGAGATTATTTATTGTTTTTGGAGGTATTGTTTTATATTTTATATGGTGATGACATTTATTTAACATCGATGTATTGGCTACTCGTCTGATCACCGGTAGTCAGATCTAGGGTTGAGAGATTCCCCTGATGTGCACGCTAGGCTTGAGAGATTCGCCTAGCCTATCACCGTCGGGCTTGAGAGATTCGCCTGGCACCTCTATTTATTTTCTGAACTCGCTTTGCTTGATTTTATGATATATGTTAATGGTGAAAGACATATGTTTATTTTCGTCCACTCACTCTAACGATTTTATTTGCCTTTCCCCTGGGTTTTTCGGTTTCCGTGCCCAGTTTGCAGTTCGGATTCTGGTGTCTCACGTCGCGGTGGAAGGCTTAGTGTTTGAGCTACCTTTCTTTTCCAGTAGGTTTCTTGTTTTGCCTACTGTTGTACATTTTTGTATATATACACTAGAGGTCGCTCTGATATGCTACTGATATGTTTTCTTATGATTTTCCCCGGATTTCTGTAAAGTACAGTTTTGATTACTTTTTTACTTTATTGTTATGATATTGAGAAATCCGGATGGGATTGGTGCCCACGGTTTGGGTTTTGTGGCATAGGTTGAAGTGTGTTTTCCGGATGCAGATTAATGGCAATTCCGCGTTAGGAATGAAACTCTGCCGAAATTTTTTGTGGTTTTTGCAAGTTCGTGTTTTCAGAAGGGGTTTGATTCCGGTTTAGGAAGCTAAATCGGGGTTGGGTCCTTTCACAATATTCTGGAAGATACATTTGTTTTAAATTTGGTTCAAACAAGCAAGGGCAAAAGAAGTGCCATGCTAGTAGAGAAATCCAAAATATGTACAAGAGGCATAAGCAATATTTGGATCAAAAGGCAAACTATGTTGGAGATTTAGAGATGGAGGTTGACACCAATCCTGTTCTTATAGAAGACAAGGAGAATGAGTTAGCTACTTCAGATTTTCATTAAGCCTATGTAAAAGACAGTTGTCTCTGTAATTTCTTCAAGTTTTAATTATGGTTTTTGCTTATTTTTGGTCAAGATTTTTAAGACAATTGTCTTGTTTTTCGAATAAGAACATTTATGATGTAATTGTTATTTGTTGGCAGTAATGAATATTTCTCTATTATTTTTGGTATATGAAAGTATTGAGAATTTTCTATTTCATACAGTTCTTATGTATGGTTCGATGTTTTTACATATATGGCAAAACGATGTACATATACCTTTAAAAAGTCCTAAAAATGAAGCAGTTTATTTTGATCACATAACATTTTTAATCCATCAAAAATTACTTTGACCTATCGAATATTGTCATTGTTGATCGTTTTCGACCCATCAAAGCAAAGCTTTTATCCCAAATTTCGATCCATCGAATTTTGATATCAAAACTTCGATATCGTTTTAGGTTAACTTCGATCCATCGAATTTTTTTTTGACCCATCAAAGCAACCACCCTGGACACTTTTTTGATCCATCGAAAAATGACTTGACCCATCGAAAATCCGGTATCGGAAAATAACACTTTTATTTTAGGTTTTCTCGACCCATCGAGGGATTTCTTCGACCCATCAAAGATGTTACCCCGGATGTGATATTTTTAGATGGGTTTTTCATCTGTTTCCTTGTCTAATGATGTTGTTTATACATTGGTTTATGTCATGCCATATCAACACTCAACAAGGGTCACACCCCTACGATTAAGCCTATGTAAAAGGCAGGTTTCTCTGTAATTTCTTCAAGTTTTAGTTTTGGTTTTTGCTTATTTTTGGTCAAGATTTTTAAGATAATTGTCTTGTTTTTCGAATAAGAACATCTATGATGTAATCGTTATTTGTTGGTAGTAATGAATATTTCTCTATTATTTTCGGTATATGAAAGTATTGAGAATGTTCTATTTCATACAATTCTTATGTATGGTTTAATATTTTTATATATATGAAAAAACGATGTACATATACCTTTAAAAAGTCCTAAAAACGAAGCAGTTTATTTTGATCACAGAATATTTTCGATCCATCAAAAATTCCTTTGACCTATCGAACATTGTCATTGTTGGTCATTTTCGATCCATCAAAGCAAACCTTCTATCCCAAATTTTGATCCATCGAATTTTGATATCAAAACTTCGATATCATTTTAGGTTAACTTCGATCCATCAAATTTTTTTTTGACCCATCGAAGCAACCACCTTGGACACTTTTTCGATCCATTGAAAAATGACTTGACCCATCGAAAATTCGGTATCGAAAAATAACACTTTTATTTTAGATTTTCTTCGACCCATCGAGGGATTTCTTCGACCCATCAAAGATGTTACCCCGGATGTGATATTTTTAGATGGGTTTTTCATCTGTTTCCTTGACTAATGATGTTGTTTATATATTGGTTTATGTTATGCCATATCAGCACTCAACAATGGTCACACCCCAACTCAAATCGTTAAGTGTATACTTAAAGTGTACGTCTGGTCTTTAGTACAGAGACTTACTTATATACATTGATTTTATAGATGTCTCAAGGAGAAATTGAATGTCTAGTAGATAGTGGTACTACTCATACCATTTTGCAGAATAGGTAGTTGTTTGTGGATCTTTTTCCATACCAATGCTCTGTGACTACCATGATTGGTGCAACGCCGTTATACAAGGGCATGGTGGTTCAACAGAGTTTCTGAGCCCCATGGTACAAAATTATATATCACTGATGCCTTATACGCGCTAGTGTCCAATCAAACTTTGCTAAGTTTTAAAGATATCCGTGCCAACGGTTTTCACTTGGAAACATATTATGAGAATGGAAAAGAACTATTGTGTATCACCTCTGTTGAATGCGGCCGCAAGCGCATTCTAGAGAAGTTTTCGGCTATTCGTAGTGGTTTATACCTCACTATAGTTTGGATAATTGAATCCAATGTCGTGACTCACACGACTTCGTGTGATTCGAACTCATACAAGCTTTGGCATTATCGACTGGGACATCCAGGTCGTGACTTGATGATCAAAATATTAAAAAATTCTCACAATTAATCATCCATTTTTCAGAGCAAAAAATATGTGAAAATTCCTATATCCATTGGTTTAGATGGTGAGGATGGGATTACTCCCATTTTTAGCTCGGTTTCCAAGATGAGTGCAACACCCTCCGGCAACATACCACTGAGGCGTTGTGCGTTATCCCACCACACTCTTATGTTACAATCTCTAATGCGCATCGCTCGTTCTGCAAAGCTTGTTCTTTAGCAAAGTTACAGGCACACCATTCTTTGGCTGTTGACAATACTGACAATATTATATTCTTACACATAATCCAAGGTGATATTTGTGGACCTATCAAACCCGAATGCACCAATTTAAATATTTCATGGTTTTGATAGATGTATCAATGCGATGGTCACACGTTGCTTTGCTATCCACAAGGAATGCTGCGTTTGCCAAACTCCTGGCTCAAATTATTAAGCTCTAGGCTCATCACCCCGATCATCCAATCAAGTCTATTTGATTGGATAACGCAGGAGAGAATACATCAAAATCTTTTGATGATTACTGCATGTCTGTTGGGATTGAAGTTGAACATCCCGTTCCTCCTATTCATTCTCAGAAAGTTTAGCAGATGCTCATATTAAGTGGTTACAGCTTATGTCTAGGGCTTTGATAATGCATACAAATTTTCTAGTCTCTGCGTGGGGATAGGCAGTGTTGCACGCAGCTATGCTTCTTTATTTTTGACTCATTGCCCGCCAACCATGCAGTGTGTACCAGTTGGTTACTGGATATGAGCTTGATGTTTCACATTTGCGCATTTTTGATTGCGTGGTTTATGTGCCAATTGTGCCTCCACAAAATACTAAAATGGGTCCTCAAAGAATATTAGGCATTTATGTTGGTTATGAATCTCCAACGATAGTCCGCTATTTTGAACCTTCAACCGGAGATCTCTTTATTGCTAGATTTGCAGATTGTCACTTCGATGAGACATATTTCCCGCCGTTAGGGGGAGATAGGAATAGTTCTATTTCAGTTAAACATCAGGAATTTACGTGGTTTAGTCCCACTGTGTTTCATCATGATCCTCGCATGTCTCAGAGTGAGATAGAAGTGTGAAGAATACTTGATCTTCAGCAAGTAGCAGACTCTATGCCTGACTCCTTTGCTGATATCGCTAATATGACGAGATCAGATATACCTGCTGCAAATGTTCTTGCAAGGTTGAAATCCCGGAGAAGGGATTCGTTAGTGGCAACACCGGGTAAGGAAGCGTTCCTTTTGCTCATGTGGATGGTGTGGCATCAGCCTCGGCTCCCACCAGGAAAATGGGGAGACCAAGAAAATCCACTGATGAGCCGTCGGTCAAAAGGCAGGCCATCGAGGCACAAAAAGATCCATTCATCATTAACATTATGAATCATTGACATGAGATTGTTTTTGACTATAGTTCCTTGAATCAGAATTGGCATCTCTGAGGATGCTCCATAACCTTTTGTGATGTCAGAGAACAAAGAAATCTCGCTTAGAACAAATGATGCACACGTTCTTATGGATAGATCTTCTATGTTGGTTGATGATGTGTTTGCTTATTCCATTGCTAAGGAGATTATTGATGATGATGAAGTGGAACCCCGCTCTATTGTTGAATGCCAACGTAGAGCATATTGGTCGAAATGGAAGGTTGCAATTCAGGCTGAACTAAACTCTCTGAATAAAAGAGAAGTTTTCGGTCTGGAAGTGCTATGCCCACCGAATGTTAAGTTAGTTGGACATAAATGGGTCTTTGTTCGGAAGAGTAATGAGAAGAATGAGGTCTTGCGTTATAAAGTTAGGCTTGTAGTGCAGGGTTTTTCTCAGTACCCTGGAATTGATTATGAGGAGACGTATTCGCTTGTTATGGACATCATCACCTTCCACTACCTGATAAGCTTGGTAATGTCTGAAAAGCTTAACATGCAGCTTATGGATATGGTTACTGCATATCTCTATATCTCTATGGGGATCTAGATTTAGAGATATACATGAAAGTGTCAGATGACATTACTATACCCAAATCAAGTAACTCTAAGCCACGAAGTGGTCATATTGTCAAATTGAGATGTTCACTATATAGATTGAAGCAATCTGATAGGATGTGGTATACATGTTATAGTGACTACTTGATTGGGAAGGGATATAAGAATGATTACTTATGCTCTTGCGTGTTTATTAAAAGGATAAGTTCAGGGTTTGCTATAGTAGCTGTCTATGTTGATGATATGAACAACATCGAAACTCTTAATAATATCAATAAGACTCTTTGCTACTTGAAATCTGAGTTTGAGATGAAAGACCTTGGTAGGACTCGATTTTGTCTTGGATTAGAGCTGGAACATCGAGTTGGTGGAATTCTTATTTACCAGTTTGTTTATGTTCAAAAGATGCTCATGCGATTTAATATGGACAAAGCACACCCTGTTAGCACACTAATGGTTGTTCGCAGTCTAGACCCCAAGAATGATTCGTTTCGTCCGTTAGATGAGGATGATGAGATCTTGGGAGCTAAAATTTCATATCTTCATGTTATTGGAGATTTGTTGTATTTAACTCAGTGCACACATCCAGATATTGCTCTCTCAGTGAACTTGTTGGCTAGATTTAGCTCTGCACTTACGCAATGTCATTGAAATGGAGTAAAGTAAATCTTCAGATACTTGAAGGGTTCCATTGACTTGGGTTTATTCTTCCCTTACAATGAATACAGAGAGAAGCATGAAATTCCTGGAAAAAGGGAATGTTGAATCACAGCACGCAGATCCCAAGTCCTTTGATCCATCGAAGGACGTACCCGGAATTGATCAGAATCACTCATTTGATCCATCGAAGGAATGGTTCGATGCATCTAAAGATGTGCAGGAAGCGAGCAGTTTTCATGTTATCCCCTATTCTGAAACACTGATTGATGTGTTGGTTGGATTTGTTGATGCTGGGTACCTCTCTGACCCACACAAAGATCGTTCATAGGCCGGTTATGTTTTCACTATGGGAAACACAACGATCTCTTGGAGATCAACAAAGCAAACCCTTGTTCCTACTTTCTCGAATCATTATGAGATTATTGCTTTGTATGAAGCTATTAGAGAATGTGTCTGGCTTAGGTCAGTCATAGGTCATATTCGAGGGTCTAGTGCATTACCATCTACTGTTACTGCTTCCACTTGCATCTTTGAGGATAATGCAACATTGAACAAATGAAGTTGAGTTACATTAAGAGTGAAAATATAAAACATATTTCGCCGAAATTCATCTTTAATCAGCAACAATAATAGCTGTTGAATATCCATGTGAGCTAGGTTGGTTCGGTTGATAATGTTGTGGACTTGTTTACCAAGTCACTTCCTGAATCTACATTTGTGAAACATGTGAAATCCATTGGTATGCGCAGGTTATCTGAACTCCATGACTAAGTTTATAGTCAGGGGGAATTACATTTCTGTAGACATCAGGGTGAGTCTACGTCATATGTAGTAGCTTTTGTAGTTGATGTGTTGTACTCTTTTTCCCCTAGACCAAGCTTTTGTTTTATCCATGAGGTTTTTCTTTGTTTGGCAAGATTTTTAGTGAGGCAACAAGTCATGCATCATTCTTGAGGCCATCGACACAAGGGGGAGTGCTTAAGGAGATTTATTCCTCATAATTTCCGGGGTGTGTCTTGTTCTACTTAGATACGAATTAGATTAGATAAATATCAGAGAATCCATGTTTTATGGAGACAATTATTGTAACAGATTGTATTAGTATATATATAAGATATTCTATCAATGAGAAAAATTACAATTTTCGTTATCATATTATTCTACTTCAACCGTTAATAAATTGAAAAATTAAAATTCCGACTTTGGTAAACAGTGGTATTTATAAAAGGTTTTTGGTTGATTATTGCCTTATTGGCAAGTAAAATTCAAGACTGATAATTTAGATTTGGGAATTGGTAAGGGCAAAATCGGTTCGAACCGACCAGAAATGCCTACTTCTGCTAGCCACGATTCTGAGGACCTTGATGCGGGTGGTACTGATCAAGGCCAGAAAGACCTGCTTTGACGACTACTGTTGGTCGGTCAGTGTGAGATCACAGAGGTGCGATACACATAGGTGCGTTATGGGATGTGTGGTTTACATATGGGACATGGGCCATTGCTTTTGGTCATTTGGGCTAGACTTCCCCAGAAGTAAGAGAGTTGGTGTTGATTATTCAGTAGTATTGTTCTTGTTTTTGCTGGTCGAGTTTATCTTGATTCTAGCTCTAAAATGTGTCACATGAGAATCATGAGAGTAGTATGGAGCCAGACGTAATCTTACTTGAGTGACTAATGTATATGCTTATTATTTCGGCGGTAATAGTTCTTGTTCGCTTTACAAAAGTAGTGTAAAAAATGAAAATATTAAAATTAGCACCACTAATTTATATTCCACATCTCCGGTTAATTTTCCCTTAATACCCGCTCTCTCTCATATGTCAAACTTCACTCTGCTATGATTTTTTTTGAATAGCCTGCATTCACATGCGAGACTTTACATTTTACAATTTACCAAGGTATGAACCGCCCAAAGTCTCAATTCACGAAAACAAGTATCTAGAAATCAATCCGAACACGATATTGACTTCCAAGTGCAAATTTTTTACATTTTAGGTGGACCAAAAGCTCAGAGAATACCACACAAACATATATAGATTCAGCCATTGTATGACGAATTCAAAGTTCCCAAAATTGATATGCCTAAGGGATGATGGTGGTGATACCACTGATATGGGAGAGGATGAGGAGCAACCACCAATTTTGTTGTACATGTACTTTGCAATAGGGAGAGAGGGCGATGGTTTATTTATGGAAAAAAAAATTCTATAATACCTGAATTTATCCGATTTTATCATTTTCATACTTGAACTTTCATATTAATTGCATATCTGGACTTTTAAAACCTTATCAACGTGATACTTCAAGCAAACTTTTTGTCAATAATATAGACGGAGATTTCAAATTTGAAGGGTAAATAAGTAATTTCATATAGAATTTAATTTTTTATATTTTTAACAAATTATTAATTTTTTAACGAAGTTTATATGTATATATTTTTACCTCTTTAATATTAACCTTTTTACTATTTTAAATAGTAATTTTTAATCATTTCAAATGATAAAAGTATTTGCATTGCTGGGGTTCTAACACAAACCTTACTGCTACAACGTTAACTCTATTACCACTAAACCACGGAAGACTTTGCTAGCGACACATATGAATATATAGTATACAAATCAGATTGAATCGAAACAAACCCAAATTGAATATAACCCAGTTTCCATACAACGACAATGCGATTTGCTCTAAGAATTGATGTTGTCTAGGCCAACTCCGCCAGCCTGAACATCATGACAGAACTAAGAGAAAACAAATTCCAACCAAACTGCTTCATCAGATCATCTTCGATTTCGATAAAGGCAGAGATATACAAAAGCTTTCCACCTAACAATTTCGGTGGGCAGCACAGCTTCTCTGGCGAACAGAATCATCTCGGCAGAAACCAAATTTTCAACAAATGTACAACATCTCCTTCCTAACCAACAACAACAAAATAAGAAACCTCAATGCCCAATGCCTAAGGTCAATCAAAAGGGAATCAGATACGGGTGAATTACAGAGTGAATAACAAGGCTCTTCCCCTTCACAACCGCCTCCTCTTCCAACTCTTCCTCGTCTTCATCGATCAAGGGAACCATCCTCCTCCTCCGCTTGGCCGAAATCGGAGCCGGCGGAGGCGAAGAGGTGGTCCTCTTGTTGATCTTGCGGAGTTTTTTGACATGGCTTTTGTGTTTAACACAAAAATCTCCTAGCGGATAGATCTCGCAAACTGTCTATTTTTCTCGATTGTGCTTCATGCGTTGGCGTGTCACCATCTCACGGCGGAATGTTGAATTGTAGGCTAGCGGCTACTGACTTCTTAATAAGCAATTTAGACGAGAAGAACATTGACCTCACCTGAATGGATCCTTCTTGCCTAGTGACCTAGGACTTGCTACTTTCGTGTCTCTAGCTGAGCCATAGAAATTGATACACTACACTCCTCCTTGTGTAAAGCAGAGCAATCTCCTTGACGCGGTGTTGAGAACATAAGGTTGTTGCGTCCTTGAACCTCGAAACTCTCACTTTTCCTGGTAACAAACCTCTTGATCGCCGGTTGCAAGTTTTTACGTCATTTGAATCACAAGAATCTCACGCTTTTTGGGTGAAAACTGTGACGACCGGAACAGAATAAGTAGTGTAATCGGCTTAATCCACGAGCTTGCGCGTAATCGCAGTTTTTCGATAATTGATTGAATTGCCGGTCTTGATCACAACTTAATTATTGGCCTAGAATTTGAGTTGAGTCTCTTCTCAAGAGTTGTTGTACGAATGATTTCGAGCTCGTGAGCGGTTCTGGATTATTATTTCGATGACCGAGGAATATAATATGAATATTTGAAATTTTGAAATATCGTCGAGTTTATACATGCCAAGTTGGAGGTGGTTCTTTGGGGGGTTTTGTTAGCCATGAGGAGATGAAACTATTTCAAGTGGTTTCGGAGGTTTCCGTGGCCGGAGGAGAGAGATCGATCGGTTTGAAATTCTGGTAAGGGTTTGGAACTTTAAGGTGAGTTTTGGAGGTTTTCCGATTAAAATTGGCCTTAACTTTGAACTGGAAAGTTGTTGGAAATGTTGAGATCTCTAAATCCATGTGTAGGTTGCAAATTTCTGGGCCGGTGTGATTTTCCAGTGGCCGGCGGCGCTGCTGCCGTCCGCGGCGGCGACTTTTCTGGCGACGTGTTTTTCGACGAGTTATATGTCGTTTCGTTCAGAATCACGCACCAATCGCAGTGGTGAGGTTTGTTTTTCGAATTGAGCATCGGAAATTATAGCGAGGTTTTGTGGTGTGATTATCGGATTTTGATGATTTCGTCGTTATTGAATTATATGTTTCCGGGAACGGTTGTTTCTCGTGATATGATTTGAGGTTTCGAGTTATGATTTTGAGCAGTGGATTTTATGATTATCCAGGGGATCGTGATCATTCGTTTGGCGAGGGATTTTCCGTCGGATCACGGGATTAACGTGTATCGTGTTACGCTCATCTGTGAGTGGACAATTTCTTTTCACTGATTAGTCGCGAATCTTTAATACACGTTTTTACGAGCATGAGCATGCATATTTGATTATGATTTACATGAGCATCTGTTATACGATTATACATTTGCGAATACGTATCGACTATTATGCTTATATAATTATGTATTACGTATATGCATTTACATTATGCTTTATACACTTGCATAGAACTATTTATGATTTGGTTTACACAGAGTACTGTCACAATATATATTGTTGTATCTATACACTTGCATCCCGGCTAATCCCCGAGGATGTTTACCGGGGGAGGCTGTGACCCCTGACCCGAGGCCTTTACCAAGGGGGGGGCAGACCTCTAACCTGAGGCATTTCTGGCTAGGATAGGGTTGGTGCCCACAGTTTGATTTTTGTGGCATAGGATGAAGTGTTATTTTCCAGGTGCAGGTAAAGGCAATTCCGCGTTAGTAGCGTTACTCTGCCGAAATTTTTATGGTTTTTGTTGGTTCGTGTTTTCAGAAGGGGTTTGATTCTGGTTTAGGAAACTAAATTGGGGTTGGGTCCTTTCAGCTTGGTATCAGAGCATTAGGTTTTAGGTTATGTAGACTTATGTAGTCGTGTTTACTAAGGATATTTGAGAATGTACAGCATGTCTGGAGTGATAACCCGACCGGCCGGCGGATACTCATCAATGCTTTGGGTGTTGTATGCTTTCAAATATTTGAAGTTCCATGATTACGTCCTGTTCATTAGGATGCCTCCTTGATGTGCTTTCTGTGTCGGTACGGTTGTGGATCTTATTGAGGATCAGTCGACGCGCGACTTGTTAGTGTGTTGTGGGTTTTGATGAGCATATTAGATTTAGAGTTATGTGTGGCATGGTTTGCCCGGTTGTGCGTGTATGAGCGTCTACATGTTGCCTCAGAGCAGAGAATTGTGGTAGTTGATGTTTTGCTTGAGTCAGATCATTGTATTTGATGGGTTGGTACTGTGTGAGTTCCTGTTGCGATTCCATGACCTACATTCAGGATATTGTTTACAACGAAAATATGGAGTGGTCACCGACCTAAGACAGAGATTTATCGTTCACATGTTTGTCCCTGTTTGCACGTGTTATGTGGCTTCAGAGGAAGTAGTGCACGAGGTTCGAGATGAGTTTGAACCTGAGCATCAGTGGGATTTTGACTGTTATGCCTCGAGATAACCGTGAGGAGTTTGATGTACTGCACTCAGAGGCGAAGATACCGAGAAGGAAAGGCGTACGTGATTTCCGACATGTTGGTTTGAGGAAAGTGGACTTAGTTGAGAGATTTAATGAGGTTAAGTTCAGGCACCTCAGAATTAGTATCTTCATCAGGCTGTGGCCTTTTCAATTATGTTGGGGGTCATCTGAATAAGGCAGAAGATCCGGTTGGTGGTTATGGAAATCACATAGTAGTGGACTTGTTCCTGTGGCATGAGTTTGGGTGATCGTTGGTGATCCTCCTATACAGCAGGCGTCGCTGTGATTTGTGTCCGAGGAGCACTCTCAGTTGCTATTTTGGTGGCCAAGAGGGTCACGTTGCGAGGGAGCGTCCTCAATCAGCTGTTTTTAGTGGTTCGGCAGCTCAGTGTTCAGGAGGAGGTCAAGATGCCAACTCTGGAGTTTGACCAACGCAGCCTTTTGACGAGTCAATTAGAATGTCGCAATCGACGTGGACGGTTAGTTGGGCTTGCCGGAGTTCGTGCCACAACCTTGTATAAGGACAGAGTTTCTTTGAGGTTACCGTCGATTGATATCCATGGCTATTGTACCTGCATCTCCACTTTCGGGGTTATGGAGAGTGTTGTATCCATCTGGAGGGATTGCGAGATCTTTGTTGGAGGTTATGGGTTAGCCACAGATCTTTTATTGCTGGATATCGTCGATTTTGTTGTGATTTTGGGTATGGACTTCTTGACGACACATTGGACTATGTGCGATTGTCACAGGAAGGAGGTTGTGTTTCGACGACCAAGCTTCCCTCGAGATACTATTTTGCGGTGAGAAGAATACTTCATTGCCATGCGTGATTTCAGCGATGAAGGCCGAACGGATGATAAAAAGGGTTGTGTTGTTTACTTAGCTCATGTTGTGGATACTACGGTTGCTGTTCCTGTGATTGGTGATATTGCGGTGGTTTCCGAGTTTCCAGATGTGTTTCCGGAGGAGCTACCTGGTATTCCTCCAGTTCGGGAGATCGATTTCACCTTTGAGCTATAATCGGGCACTGGACCCATATCACAGACATCTTATCGTTTGACGCCAGCGGAGTTGAAGGAGCTACTGATCCAACTTCGAGAATTGCTGGAGGAGATTTTATACGATCCAGTATTTCATCGTGGGGTGTTCCTGTATTGTTTGTGCGAATAAAGGATGGTTCGACGAGGTGGTTCATCGACTACCGGAAGCTGAATCAGGCTTCGGAGAAGAGCATGTATCCTCTACTTCGGATTGACGACTTGTTTGATCAGCTCACGGGAGCTTCAGTCTTTTCGAAGATTGATTTTGGGTTCAGATACCATTAGTTGCGGATCAGAGAGTCAGATGTGGGCAGGACAATTTTCGGATCACGGTGTGGGCATTACGAGTTCTTAGTTATGTCGTTTGGGTTGACCAATGCCTTGCAGCTTTTACGGACTTGATGAACTAGGTGTTCAGACGGTTTCTGGACAAGTTTGCGGTCGAGTTCATCGGCAACATCCTAATTTATTCCAGGAGTGTGGACCAGCACAAGAAGCATTTGTGAGCGGATTTGCGGACTTTGCGACATAATCAGCTGTTTGCGAAGTTCAGCAAGTGCGAGTTTTGGTTGGTTAGCGTGAAATTTTTGGGGCACATGATATCAGCTAAGGGAGTCAGCGTGGATCCTGACCAGATAGAAGCCGTGTTGATTTGGAGTTGACCAACCATTGTGCCAGAAATCAGGAGTTTCTTGGGTTTGGCAGGTTATTATCGGCGCTCTGTGCAAGATTTTTCTCGGATTGCCACTCCACTTTTCATATTGACGAAGAAATGAGTCAAGTCCGAGTGGTCTGATACGTGTGAGGAGAATTACTCACTCCTGAAGGAAGGTTGACCACTGCACCGGTTTTGACTTTACCTGACGACCGTGACGAGTTCATGGTTTATAGTGATGCGTCGAGATTGTGACTTGGTCATGTTTGATGCAGCATAGCAGAGAGGTGGCTCATGGTTTCATGTAGTGGAAACTTTATGAAGCTACGTATCCTATGTATGATTTGGAAGTAACTGTCTTTATGTTAGCATCGGAGAGTTGTAGACACTACTGTTACAGCGTGCAGTGCAGTGTAAGATGTACACTGATCACTTGAGTTTCATCTACTTGCATATTCAGCCAGATTTGAGCTTGAGGCAACGTAACGACTAGGGCTGCACATTTGAGTTTATTCGAGAAAGGCTAGTAGTTGTACTTTGACTATCTTTCTGTGGTGTTGTTACTGATATATTCAATCGAAAATCGGGAGTTTCGTTGTTTCATGTGTGTGTGGCTCGAGTTTCTGTGTTAGCCAAGTTGCGAGCTACGAGAGCTGAGTACGAGTGTGATGATGTTGAAGCTCATTGTTTTGCATGTATTATGCACTAGTGGTACGAAAATGTATCAGATACTTTGAGTTTACTACTCGTGACACAACATGAAGAGTATTATAGCAGCTTGTGTGTGCAGATGCCACATTTGTCGGCAGACGAGGGCAGAGAGGCAGAAACTTGCTGGAAAGTTACAGCCATTGGAGATTTCTGATTAGAAGTTGGAGCTTGTCACTGTGGATTTTGTGAATTAGTTCTTTTTCTTGTACTTTCGGAAAATATTTCGGTGGCAGGCTGGTATAGCTGTATTTGGCGGAGGTTGTCCATTTTCGTGATGCGTCAGTGTTCCAGTTTACCGATCGAGATAATCAGTTACAACTGAGTGTTGGCAAGCATAGCAGTGAGCATTAGGGACCATATTACAGTTTAGTACCATTTCTTATCCTTAGATTGGTGGACAATCTTTGAGGACTATTCAAACTTTGGAGGGCACGTTGTGGCCCTCTGTATTGCAGTTCCGAAGGATTTGAGACCCTCAGTTTCATTTGTTCGATTTTGACCTTCGGATTAGCAGGAACAGGTTGATAATTGCTTGAGTTCGACAATGCAGTTATATTGATGTGAGGAGGTTGAGTTATGAGTTTGCCACGTTATTTTGGTTCGTATGTGATCATGGGGCGAATTTGTGTTATGCCGTATAGTTTGGCTTGCCTATAGCGTTGGCCTTTGTGTGTGTTGTATTCCGTGTGTGGTGGAATTACATTTCAGATTTGTTGTGTGTTGTGTACTCCATCAGTTCCTTATGCAGGAAGACTTGGCATTTGGGAGGAGCCAGTTCAGATTCGAGATTCGAGGGTACAAAGATTACAGCACAGAGATATTTCCTATTGTGAATCTGTTGGCAGAGTCGTTCAGTTGAGGTTACCACTTGGGAGTTGAACTGTATGTAGAGGCAGCATTTCTACTTTTCAGTTGGCAGGCTTGGAAATTTTAAGGTCGAAATTTTTGTAAGGGGGGTAGATTTGTGACGACCTGGAACAGATTCAGTAGTGTAATCAGCTTAATCCACGAGCTTGCGCGTAATCGCAGTTTTCCGATAATTGATTGAATTGCCGGTCTTGATCACGACTTAATTATTGGCCGAGAATTTGAGTTGAGTCTCTTCTCGAGAGTTGTTGTACGCATGATTTCGAGTTCGTGGGCGGTTCCAGATTATTATTTCGACGACTGAGGAATTTAATATGAATATTTGAAATTTCGGAATATCATCGAGTTTATCCGTTCGTATTCGAGTCTATCTGAATCGTGATTGTGAACCGTTTTGGACCGTCGATCGACCCGAACAGAAAATGGAATGATTATCGACTTGATTTGTGAGTTTCGCAATTAGTCGCGATTTCGACGTAATTGGTTAATATGGCGGCTTCGTTAGCGACTAAATTATCGGGCAAGAATTTGATTTCGGATTCTTCACGGAAGTTGTAGAGAATTTAATTTCAAGCTCGTGGGAACTTCCGGAGGATTATTCCGAGTTACAAGAAATAAGTTGTGAATATTTTCGGGCGTCGAATATTGTCGTATTTATCCGTTTGGGGTTCGATACGTGTACGGTATAAATACGGAAGCGATACATGCCGAGTTGGGAAAGTTTCCATAAGTAGAAAGCTGGGTTAACCCGCGTTGACCACGGGTCAAGTGTAACCCGTTTTGGCCGAACGGTTTGTCACCAGAGTTGAACCATTTTCCGGCCACGATTGGCCGGGGTCCCTTCATGGAATTTGTTGGGCTCGTGGCCCTCTTCAATTTGAGAGGTGGATCGACCCGTGAGGTGGCCGGACGAGGAAGAATCGAATCGGCAAAGATCGTGGTTTTTCCGGCGAGTTCGGCGGTTGTAGGAGGTGACGATTCCGGCCAAGTTGGAGGTGGTTCTTTGGGGGGTTTTGTTAGCCATGAGGAAAGGAAGCTATTGCAAGTGGTTTGGGAGGTTGCCGTGGCCGGAGGAGAGAGATCGATCGGTTTGAAATTCCGGTAAGGGTTTGGAACTTTGAGGTGAGTTTTGGAGGTTTTTCGATAAAAATTGGCCTTAACTTTGAACTGTAAAGTTGTTGGAAATGTTGAGATCTTCAAATCCATGTGTAGGTTGCAAATTTCTGGGCCGGTGTGATTTTTTGGCGGTCGGCGGCAGCGGCAGCGGCGACGGCGGCGACTTTTCCGGTGACGTATTTTTCGACGAGTTATATGTCGTTTCGCTCGGAATCGCGCACCGATCGCAGTGGTGAGGTTTGTTTTTCGAATTGAGCATCAGAAATTATAGCGAGGTTTTGTGGTGTGATTATCGGATTTTGACGATTTCGTCGTTATTGAATTATATGTTTCCAGGAACGGTTGTTTCTCGTGATATGATTTGAGGTTTCGAGTTATGATTTTGAGCAGTGGATTTTATGATTATCCAGGGGATCGTGATCGTTCGTTTGGCGAGGGATTTTCCGCCGGATCACGGGATTAACGCGTATCGCATTACGCTCATCTGTGAGTGGACAATTTCTTTTTACTGGTTAGTCGCAAGTCTTTAATACACGTTTTTACGAGCATGAGAATGCATATGAGATTATGATTTAAATGAGCATGTGTTATACGATTATACATTTGCGAATAAGCATCGACTATTATGCTTATACAATTATGTATTACGTATATGCATTTACATTATGCTTTATACACTTGCATAGAACTATTTATGATTTGGTTTACATAGAGTACAGTCATAGTATATATTGTTGTATCGATACACTTGCATCCTGGCTGATCCCCGAGGATGTTTACCGGGGGAGGATGTTTACCCGAGGCCTTTACCTTGGGGGGGGGGGGGGGGGGGTAGACCTCTGACCTGAGGCATTTCTGGCTAGAATCACGTGTGGGTCTGGGATCCCGTGATTCCGACTGTACTAGCGCGGACGTGTCCATGAGTGACCCCGCAGAGTTTTACACTACATGCTCCGTACGCGTGAGGAGTTAGAGTTTCCCTCGTTTACTTTGTCATATTCATTCATTTAGACTCGCATATGTTTTTATAACATATATTATTTGGCGAAAGACATTTATTTTTGTCCACTCACTCTAACGGTTTTCATGTCTTTCCCCTGGGCTTTTCGGTTTCCGTGCCCAGTTTGCAGTTCAGACTCTGGTGTCGCACGTCGCAGTCGGAGGCATAGTGTTCGAGCTACCTTGTTTCTTCCAGTAGGTTTCTTGTTCTGCCTGCTGTGGTATATTTATATAATTATACACTAAAGGTTGCTCTGAGAATTCTGATGTTATATTTTTCATACGATTTTCCCCGGATTTCTGTAAAGTATATTTTTATTTATTACTTTACATTACTATTATGATATTGAGAAATTCGGATGGGATTGGTGCCCACGGTTTGATTTTTGTGGCATAGGATAAAGTGTTATTTTTCGGGTGCTGGTAAAGGCAATTCCGCGTTAGTAGCGTTACTTTGCCGAAATTTTTATGGTTTTTGTTGGTTCGTGTTTTCAGAAGGGGTTTGATTCCGGTTTAGGAAACTAAATCGGGGTTGGGTCTTTTCAAAAACTCTCTTGATCGCTGGTTGCAAGGGTTTTCTCGTATAGACAAGGATAGTTTGCTAGGAGCAAAATATGTATTCGATCGAGGATCCTCTCTAAATCGCACTTCAACTCTTTATATAGAAGATTGTAGCCGTAGTCCACTTCACTTGGAACTCTTTGGTATCGATAATCATATTCACAACGCAACTCTAAGTAATCACTAAAGCTCATCCGATACTTATAGATAACTCTCATAACAGAGTCCTAACCACTATAGGAAATGTTAGATAAAAACAAGCCGCATGGATCACCTTAATATCATTCCCTTCAAGCCCATTCCAATCTGGACTTGTAAACTTCACTCGAGCTGCTCGCCTAATCCAGCCCTCATGAAATATTTCATTTCGAGCCCAAACATTGCCCCTCAAGCCTTGAGATTAAATTCAATGCGAACGAAAAGGCTTGTTTTACCAAACGACATGTTGATAATACCAAATAGTAACTTTATACACAAGCGCCACGCCGTCTCTTCTCTCCTGAAAAGCTGTGCCACTTCAATTGACGTCACATAAAAAGTGCACGTTTGCGTCAGTCCTCACTTCCAACACAAACTCCTCCTTTCATTCAAACTTTAAGCTTCCTTCAAAAGTTAATCTTTTTGTCTTGCACCGCCGTCAATTTTTAACTACCCAACATGCCGCCTCACAAAGAAATATTCCCAAACCTCACCCAAACCGAGGCAAACCGTCTTGCTGCCAATATTTGCGTCGTTACGGCTCGCAGACAACCGAGTGCTACTCTTACTCTTAGAGTCACTTCCAAGGGCACCGGCCACCTAGGACCCTTCCTCAAAACACCATTAAGCCCAGAGCTCTTCCCCATACTTCATCGTCCTTATTGCAATACGGCACTAATTTGTCAAGATAACCTGAAAGTTAACCCCGCGGGATGGACGAAGAAGGATACCTTTTGCTCAATCAACAAAAGGCCCAACACCTCTGAGAAGGACCGTGCTTGGTACACCAATAGCTGAAAACTAGACTTAATTCGATGGCAAGCGGCTGGCATTGATCAACTTCTTGACCTCTGCTTCTCACTCCCCAGTGGTGAGAATCATGCTTCTTTAGCCACCGCCATGTGTTTTTGGGACTCGATCTGCAACTGCTTCCGCCTACCTTGTGGTGATGTAAGTATCACTCTTCTTGATCTTTATGTTATATTTGAAGTTTCCATCACCAACTCCATCTAGAAACAAGGCGATCATATCGAATGTACCGTTCATGCCAATTCTCATTGCCTTGCTTCATACTCTGGCTGGACCAACACCTTCATCAACAACCAAATTGATCAAGGAATGATAGCTTTCCTCGAATTGTGGTTGTCCAAATATATTTTCTTCCCTTCTTCGCAGAAGGTAAACAAATGCTGGACCAACCTCACCTAGCATCTTTTCGAGGGAATGAAATTGGGTCTTGCACAGTCTATCCTCGCCAACATCTATCACAGGCTAAGGTGGATTATTCTCTCGCGACTCAACCTCAACCGGCTAAGACCACTCTGGATGGTAGAACTATGGCTACGAATTTATTTACCCATTTTTCGTCATCCCAAAATCCTACTATTCGAGAGAGACATAATTCTGGGGAAGACTCTGGCAACCACCAACTCCTTTGACCGGTGGACTTACCAAACATGCTTCGCTGCCTTTTGCTTGCATTTAGACTTTCAGTCGATACCATTTTGAGCCGCAAGTTCCACCAAGACCTTGACACTAGTTTCCTTCCCTTGCCAAAATAAGACAACCAGGTGAGAGTCATTTTCCTTCAGAGCAACACCTGTGGTGACCAACTGGTTCCTGATCATTCCACACCTGGGCATGAGTTATACGCTCTGAACCACTTCGCCAGGCAACTTGGGTTATCTCAAAGTGTCCCTGTGCCTCTCTTGTGTTCAGTGAACCGCTACAGCATCTGGCGAGCGACCTCTCGTCCAGATCTTACTAACCTGATTGATGGTTACTACGGCTTCCCTCTGGTCATGGTTCTTAAACAAGATTTCGAGCATTCTATCGTACCATCTCTCTACATGACTGACAACTATCTTGCTTGGAAAGCTCACTTCTAGGACGAAATCAGACGTAAACCACCACTAGCCCTATTTGCCGCCATCTTCCGTAACTTTACGAAGCAATTTACGGATAACTATGACCGCCAGCTACTAAACACGATCCATGAGGACACAGACGACACCCTTTGGCTAGTGGTATGTGACTTTACTTATTTACTTTCCCTTGTTAAACTTTTGCCATGGATGTTGGCGACATTTCTGCTTTATTTTAATTCACTTCTCCTTTGTTGGATCTGAATAGTATTCTGAAGAACCTGGGGCCCAAGATGCAGCTGTTAATGAGGGACCTCGCCAGAGGATAGAAGAAGAACAAGAAGAAATCCCCTGAACTGTAAGTATTCCCTTCTCCAAATGCCTCACTATCTTAAGCCTTCAAGTGACACAACTGCTTCTATTTCAGTGGTCTCACAAGCAGACTGGAATTGGCTCGGCATCCGATGGTTCTAAAAAATGCAAATAACGCCGCCACGAGGTCACTATCAAGGAAAATTTGGAGGAACAAGCAATACAGGATGAACCACCTCACCAAACCATAACTGAGCCTATCCCCTTTGCGGCGACAACAACTCTCCCGCCATTGCCAGAGACTCAATCTATTACTATCATTCCGTCTTCCTCGATTGATGACATTTTTGCTGAGCAACCACATGAGCTGGTTGAAATCAACCATTCGCCTTCTCTCAAGGTAAGATAACTCAATCTTTTAACACCCTAGGCAACATTAAATTACACTATTACACTTCTAACTTGCTCACCGCTACTGAAGAGAGCACCACCCTCAATACTGAAGCTGTTATTATTGAGAACACTCCTGATCTTCAGGTGAACACTTTTAACTTGCTCATCTCTGAACCTGCTCTGGATACCAGATTGCCTCAATGCCAATATTTCCTGGATTTCGCTGAGGAGTCTGAGGAGCAAGATGCCATAAATGAAGACGGTGCCGCTTTCTTCTCATATCACTCCTTGCATTACACTCCAGAGGAACAACAAGCCATGGAGGAAGGGCGCATAGTACCCTTTCCACCCAGAAGTCTCAAGCGAGCTATTAGCTATAGAGCAAAGAGTACTTGATATTTTGCCCTCACCTGAATCACATATGCTTGGCAAGCCTAAGGTATGCTTATTATGATTTCTTCTTCCTTTCACACACTGCATCACCCTTTATTCTGAACCAAATGTTTTCTAACAAAAATCCTGGCTCCAGACTTCTTCTACTACTTTTGGCACTCAACCTGCTTTAACAGTATGTTCAACTCCCAATTCTATTGTTAAAGCAGCTCCTAATGATCGAGAAGCATCTTCGTGGGCCTTGTCGTCTTCATGCCCTGCCAGCCGAGTAGCTGCTCTTCGAGACCAAGCTATGAGTTTAGAGGAACTCTCTCCCAAACTCGATGTTTTGAGTCCCATTCCGGCTGACATCGCTCTTTCTCGAGCCACTCTCAAAGAACTCTCTCAGGCCAAGTTGGATTTGTTCGAGGACATCAATAACTCCCTGGACAAGGTCAGAGACCTAAAAGGAACTACCCCTAGTGAACTCCTCGATATTAATTATCTCTGAGTTCGAGCAGGACCTTCGCGAGCTCTACAAACTATATAGCCATCAGGATGACTTGAAGCACAGAGTGGATCACAAACGGGAGATGGTAGCCGAGATGGTCAACCAATTACAGCAGGATCAGGGTCGAGTCCAGGAATTCCTGAAGAATGCTTCAATCAAAAGAGAAGTTCTAGCCACTAAGGAAGTTGAACTGACACTTCTTCAAGCTGAAATGGAACTCTTACGAGCTGATGCTAATTCTACCCATGCTAGCACCCAACATCTTCTAGACGAGAGCTCTTGCCGCACGAACAAACTCGCCGAAGCCGAGGATAATGCTTCGGAGCTCCTGGATTCGTATAGCTTGGCTTGGACGGACTTCGAGTTCTTTAAGGTGGGATTTAAGAAAAAGGCTCTTCTATTATTGTTTCTTAGGCCTCAAGTATTAAGCCCAACTTTTATGTTTGATGAATCCAAAACAAAAATTTAATTATTTTGGTACCATTACGATATATTTAGATTCTGAATATGTTACTAGGCCTCAGATATAGGCCTGTTAAAAACAATCCAACAACAACTGGCATGCTCAAGAAATTACCTGTCCTCTTACTGTTGTTGCTCAACTTTAATGGCTTTTAATCTCAGACTAGAAATCCGGAACGTGTTGTCCCATCAGTCAAATCTCCATACATTTAACTGCCCCAAACAATCTCTAGTTATGGCACTTCTATCTCGGGGTAGATATACCACCCTATTGCTTAATCCCCTACAGACACACGTCCTTTATCAATGACTAAGTTTTATCCCGAGGATCCTTACCGCTCTATTGGATGTAGCGGTTGAATAATTACGTCTCCTATAAATGTCATTCTCATTCTTTACATCCATGCATCCCTTTCAACCTTCTCGTTCGATAGACTCCAAACCATTAAACTTGCCCTGGTTCTACATCAAAAGAAAACCTCTAGATATAATTTTCCATGGTATAAACCTTAGATAGTGATATCCATGTCCAAATCTGGGGTAGATAGAGATATATATGTCCAGATTACTCCTTGGCAGAGTCACCCTAAGTATCTTCAGGATGACTAAGTCTAAACACCGGGGTTGACTTTAAACTGGCTTTCTCACCAGAAAACGATCCATTCTTCTGTGCATAGAGAGTATAGGTCCTATGGACGCGGATGTTCTAAAGAGCAATGATAGGGAGTAAAACCAAGGGAAGAGAAGCACATGCCAACTTGCTTCCAGCACTCTTTTTTGGACTGCTGAACTAGCTTCCTTGGCACTCCAATTCCTTATTCTTTTGTCTCTTGAGGTCCATGCTCCATGTATGCATATTTGATATGCATGCCACAAAGATTGGTTATCAACCATTTGAGGAATTTGGGGACTAACTGTCATTTTTTACTTTTTGTTTCTGTTGTTAATCGTAGCCTATCTTTATATGGTATCAGAGCTTAAGGCCGCAAAACCTTTGTAATCTTGTACTCTAATGTAATTTGCTTGTGTTTAAAGAATAGCATTTCTTTCTGCAAAATGTTGTTCATATTGATAAGCTCAACCACTATTTGTGAATGAAAAACACACTTATGAACTTGGCCACAAAAGTTGGCGAGTACAGATTAACAACTAAATATTATCAACAGATTTAGCCACTGAGATTAGCTGTACAAAGTTTAGAAATTTCAAAAAATTGTACTATGAAAATTTAGCCACAAAGATTGGCCTTGTGCTAGAGATGTCCCTACGTTATGCCCCTTCAGTCTGTTCAGGCGAGGAGTTTACTTGGAGCCTTTATGGACTGAATTACTCTGTTGCTGGCAGGTCATCGTACTCCCATACTGCAAATATGGCTTGAGGAAATAGCCATTGATGGGGTTAGTATGGATCATAAACACACATCTCATCTCCCTTGAATACGATCTATGATGTATGGACCTCCCCACTTCTCAGACCATTTGCCTCCGCCATCAATCTTTTCGCCAATTGGCAGTATCACTCGCCAGACTAAGTCTCCTTCTACAAAGGTTTTGCCCCTTGTGCACTTGTGATAAGCACGTGATACTCTTCTTTTTTCAGCACATAGGTTGTCGTAAGCTTCCTAACATTTCTCTTCTAAATCTTCAAGTTCCTGCCTCATTACCTGCACATAATCCACGCTAATCAAATCGTGTTGCTCCATAACACGTAGGGTCTGGACGTTGATCTCTAGTGGTAGAACTGTGTCGTGGCTGAACATTAATTCATAAAGAGTCTGTCCAGTAGGGCTTCATTTGCTTGTTCGGTATACCCATAATGTATTAAATAAATCTTCATGCCATAGACGGGCATTGCTGGAAAGCATTCTCTTCAGAATATGGATTATAATCTTGTTGCTTGCCTCAGTTTGACCGTCAGATTGGGCATAATACGGGGTAGGATGAAGAAAATGTATCCCCAAATCTTTCAATAGCTCAACGACCTCGCCAGACATGAAAGCTGCCCCTCTATCGGACACAAAACATTCCGGAATGCCAAATCTACAGATGATATCTTTGAACAGAAACTGGTGAATGGCTTTCGCGGAGGCCACCTTTAAAGGCCTATATTCTACTTATTTGGTGAAAAAGTCAGTCGCAACGATGATGAACTTGTGTCCTTCTGATGAATGAGGATGAATCATTCCGATTAAGTCCAAAGCCCATCCTCGTGCTGGCCAAGGTTTGATAATTGGTTGTAAAGGGATATTGGGCATATGGCAGATTGCACCATGTGCTTGACACCCTTCACAACCTTTGGCGAACGTATTATAGTATTTAAGCATTCCTGGCCAGTAGTATCCATGATGCCGTAATAACCATCTCATATTTGGACCAGCTTGGTGTCCTCCCACTGCCCCTAAATGTACTTCTCTCATTATTCGCTTAGCGTCACGTCCATATACACATCGTAACAACAAACCTTCTTCTCCTCCCCGATGCAGAGAATATTTTTTGAGCACATAATTCAAAGCCAGAAACCGGATTCGCTTATCTGTCGGTTCATTAGGATTCTGGAGATACGAGATGATAGGTTGTCTCCAATCTATGTCTATGTGATCAAGTGTTGCGACATACCATTCATTGTTTTATTCTTGGTGGGTAAAGAAAGAAGGAAGTGGGCATCTTTCAACTTTTAGAATTCGCTCGCGTACTTGATACGCGCAAAACATGCATTCACGTTAACTTAAAAACACAGATTACGCGCATTGCAATTTAAACCCTTCTTTTGTCATTTGTAATATTGGCGAGTAGGGATCGTTCTTTATCCGGGGAATTAAGGGCGCATGCATGGTTTCGTTAATAAGCGGAAATGTAAATGTTTGGGGGGATTGGAAGTTGGTTATTTAATCTACGAATTTAAAGTACATAACATGCAAACACAACTAAAACTCTTAGGCATCTAACATGTTTTACTCATAGACAAGTTTCAACAATCAAGAAACTTAAAGTCTAATTATGCTTGCTAAAAATAAGAAGTTACACTATTAATTACATGTGATCAACTCATTTTATTAACCTACCATTTTCATGCATCAAACCTTTGTGTAAGTTACGAAATTCATAACTTATAACTAAGTACACATGCTTGATAATTGTGTAGGAATGCAACTTAGCGTATAAACATCCTAAACAACATACGATCATCGAAACATGCAAAAGAGAGGGACTTAGCGTATTTTCTAACACATGCTTACGAAGCTTTAAGATTGTATCAAACATGCATAAAAAGCTATAAATCATAAACACATGCATATTACAAATCGGTTTAGGCACATGAAACACAAATCTAAACTTGTTATTCATTTGATACACAAATCTAAACTTTCTAAACTTGTTATTCCAATACATCAAAAGATTCACATACAAAGCTAAAGAAATGAAAGTGAAGATCATGGTTACACTTTTTATCTTGAGTGCTTGATGAACTACGGTGGAGATGGACTTCCTTCACAAGGGACTTAGCGTATTGTGAGGGATGGAGGATGGTTTGCTTCGGCTTGGAAGGATGGAGGAACCCTAGCTTGCTTCGGCCTTGAATGGAGGAAGATGATGCTTCGGCTTGGTGTGTGAACTCTTAAGTGTTTAATGGTGGAGGAGTATTTGTGTAGAGCTTTGCTTAGTAAAATGAGTGATCCTTTTCTTCAAGGCCGGCCTCCCTCTTATATAGGCAAGGATGTGTGCCTTCTCTCTTCCACCTTGCCTCCTCCATTTAATGCATGCAATGATCATTAAGGCAAGTCACACACTTAGTCACACACTTAGTCACCATTGCCGAACCCTAAGCATGAATCACCTAGCTTGTCACCATGGCAAGTCATCTTTTCATTCAATGCAAAGCAAGAGTCACCTAGTGTAGTCACCATTTGGGAACCCTAAGCATGAATCACCATGTGTAGTCACCATTTGTGATTATTAGCTTGATAATGTTGACTTGCCCTTTCAAAACAAGACTTTTCCTCTTCACCAAAAGCCATCCTTGCCGAATTGATTGGGTTTGGGCTTGATAATGGGCCGAAACAAGAGTTGAGAATTCGGCCCATAATTTGCTTTGTGGCCCGGCCCATTTTCGGAGGTCCAAAATCGCAAAAATCGCAAAATCGCCGAAATTCCTCCGAATTGCGTCGATATTAATCTCCACCGTAATGAACTTCAAAATAACAATTTAAATAAGGAAAACATAAAACTAAGATAATAACATAGCTAAACGTAAAGGGAAATGCGTTAAGAAACGAGCATAAAATGCGTATATCAAATTCCCCCACACTTAGACTTTGCTAGTCCCTTAGCAAACACTAAGTTAAACTAAGACTCTCTAAAAATTTAAAAGAAAGAACACAACTAAGCCCTTAGCTAAAATTTGTCTCAGAATTTTCATAAGTATATGGCGATGGCTCACATGAATTTCAATTTGTATGCTCAACGAATTCAAGAGATAATTGCGATATAATTATGTAATGAACAAGTAAGACATAGAGAAAACAATGGTTATGTTATAGCTGTGCATGCTTTGAATAAAGGTTTAATCAACTCACAAGGATGCACTCATCATATTTTTCACTCATGAAAATGGTTCACTTAAAGTGTATATGAATTGAAATGAAAACCACATGAATAAAGTTTGATTACTTGCACAAATGAACCAAAACCATAAGCTTACTCATTTAACTTACTCTACTAATTGAAAGCTACTCATTTTAAGGATCATAAAGGACTTTTAGTGAGGTTGTAATGGGGTTAAGGCTAAGGCATTCGAAATTTAGATATGTGGTGATAAAAAACGTTCCAACGACTTAGTCTAGCACCATATTAGTCCTCCATCTCCATTTGTATGTTATCATGTATACTTCAAGCTAATCTACCCTTTGAGCTTTTCGGACAGGACAAAGGCCATATTTTGTTCTATTTTTGGGCCTTCAATTTATCGTAATCTCCAAATCCGCAAATAAGGGGGACGTTAATCCAAATGGTTTATTCTTAGAACACAACATATTGCCATGAGAGATATATAATTTTTTTTTTTTTTTTTCTTTTTGGCAATCTCATACTTTTTAGCTATTGGACAAGTCTTTCCCCTTACTCACATTAACTCTTTCAATCCTTCCTACCAAATCATAATCTTATGTGCTAGTTTCGAAAAATTCTCACCAAGTTTCCGGAACAAAGGTAAGGATATTCTATACTAGGATAAGTGTTTAGGTATATATGGTGATGAAAGAAAAGCTTAACGTGGGCTCAATTGGTTTATCTAGGGGTGTCGCAACTTGTGCGTACAAATGGGATACATGGATATTTGGCAAATGTGGTGAAAAATCCTAAATGCCTTTAATCATTTCCAAAATCAAAGTATGTATCAACTTAAAAGCTTTGCAAATTGACATGAGTAAGTTCTAGCATTCTCTAGTTCAATAAAATCTATGGCAAGCAATTTAATGAGGCATATATAAGCTAGTAGCTACGAAATGGATGCATATTCACTCGAATAAAGAACAGATAGCTCAAAAGCTCACATAGGGTTCGTATGATTAAAAACTTATTCAAGCATGCGATTTCTGTACCATGTTTGCAATTCATATCTACTACATGTTAAAAACATATAGAATATCTTAATTAGCACAAGAATTCGATGCATGTGATTCATACGCCATATGTGTCCGTATCGATCAAATTTCATCATTGACTAGTTAAGGGCGTCCTAAAGACTCTGAAAAACACTAATTTAGACACAATTAAATTGTAAACCCTTCCCCCACACTTAAACTCTACATTGCCCTCAATGTACTAAAGTAGAAGTATAGAATGAAAATGGAGTATAGGATCTACGAAAATTTTAATCTAATACGCAAAAAGCCATTAAATTAAGTAAAAGGGGAGAAGAAATCAAATCTGTTGTCTCCCTATTGGGTTGCCTCCCAATGAGCGCTTGTTTTACGTCGTTAGCTTTGGACGTGATGCATCATTTTTTTTTTGAAATGGCCGGTTCTTGGAGTTGCATCTCCTCCACGGTGTGCTCCGCAAATGCCTCAAAATAGGGCTTCAAGCGATGGCCATTTACTTTGAACTCACTACCTTTGTCGATAGATCGAATGAGAACTGCTCCATGAGGTAGTACTTGAGAAACTATGAAAGGCCTCATCCATCGAGAGCGCAGCTTTCCCGGAAAGAGCTTAAGTCTTGAATTGAAAAGTAATACTTTCTGCCCTGGTTCAAAACTCTTCCCGCGAATCATCTGATCGTGGATCTTTTTCGTCTTCTCTTTGTAAATCCACGCATTGTCGAAAGCATCATTTCTGATTTCTTCAAGTTCACAAAGTTGAAGCTTCCGATGTAAGCCTGCGGCATCTCGATCAATGTTGAATTTCTTCACGGCCCACCATGCCTTGTGCTCTAGTTCAACCGGAAGATGGCACGCCTTCCCATAAATTAGTCGGAAAGGTGACATACCAATGGGGGTCTTGTAGGCAGTCCTGTAAGCCCACAATGCATCGTCTAAGCATTGACTCCAATCTTTCCGGTTGGGGCGGACGGTTCGCTCCAGAATCTTCTTTATCTCACGGTTGGAAACTTCAGCCATTCCATTGGTTTGAGGGTGGTATGGTGTGGAAACCTTGTGTTTGACGCCATACTTCCTCATTAGTGCTTCCACCGTGCGGTTGCAAAAGTGACTTCCACCATCGCTGATTAGAACGCGTGGCATTCCAAATCTACTGAAAATGTTAGTTCGTAGGAAATCTGCAACAACTCGCGAATCATTAGTCCGGGTGGCCTTTGCCTCCACCCATTTAGAAACATAATCTACTGCGAGTAAGATGTAAGTAAAACCATTGGAGGGAGGAAATGGTCCCATAAAATCAATACCCCACACATCAAAAATTTCAACATTAAATATGTAGTGTTGTGGCATTTGATCTTTAGGCCCTAAATTACCGAATCTTTGGCACTTATCACATGTAGCGCAATATGCATGAGCATCGCGAAATAAACTAGGCCAAAAGAAACCGCAATCTAAAATTTTAAGGGCTGTCCTCCTAGAACCAAAGTGTCCCCCACATGCTTCATTGTGACAAAAGTCTAGAATGGGCTTAAACTCACTATCCGGGATACATCTCCTAATTACTAAATCGGAGCATTGTTTCCATAAATAAGGCTCATCCCAGATAAAGGTTCTAGCATTATGCTTAAGTTTGTCACGTTGAAATTTATGCATGGTAGACGGAAACTCACCGGTAACTAAGTAATTTACAATATCGGCATACCAAGGAGTTTCCGAAGTAGTTACCTCAATTCCGAAGAGTTTTTCATCCGGAAAAGTTTCTTCGATCTCGATAGGCTCATGGTCACCTATCAAACGTGATAGGTGGTCAGCGACGACGTTTTCTACTCCCTTCTTATCTTTGATTTCTATGTTGAATTCTTGGAGTAGAAGTATCCATCTGATAAGCCGTGGTTTTGCGTCCTTTTTGAGCATTAGATACTTCAAAGCTGCATGATCGGTAAACACAGTTACTTTAGTTTGAAGTAAATAAGATCGAAATTTATCTAATGCAAAAACCACAGCAAGAAACTCCTTCTCGGTAGTAGTATAATTTCTTTGCGCTTCATCAAGCGTCCGAGAGGCGTAATAGATTACGCAAGGCTTCTTGTCCTTCCGCTGACCCAAGACGGCTCCTACGGCATAATCCGAGGCGTCGCACATGAGTTCAAATGGCAGAGACCAATCAGGGCTGCATAAAATAGGAGCGCTCGTGAGAAGCTCCTTCAACTTGTTGAAGGCAGCGTTGCATTCTTCATCAAAGATGAACGGGGTCTCCTTTTGCAGCAGTTTACACAAAGGGCGCGAGATGTGGGAAAAGTCTTTGATAAACCTACGATAAAATCCTGCGTGTCCAAGAAATGAACGAATCTCTCTAACCGAAGTTGGAGAGGGTAAGTGACGCACAAGATCTACTTTAGATTTATCAACTTCTAACCCTTTTTCTGAAATAATATGACCTAACACTATCCCTTGCGTAACCATGAAATGGCACTTCTCCCAATTAAGCACCAAGTTCGTTTCAACGCATCTTTGTAAAATAGTTTCTAAATTGTTTAAACATGCATCGAAATCACTCCCAAATACACTAAAGTCGTCCATGAATACTTCAATAATTTTTTCAATGTATTCGGAGAAGATTGAGAGCATGCAACGTTGAAATGTACCTGGTGCATTACACAATCCAAATGGCATATGGCGATAGGCAAACGTTCCGAAAGGGCACGTGAACGTTGTCTTTTCTTGATCCTCCTCCGCAATGCTAATTTGGTTGTAGCCGGAGTATCCGTCCAGAAAACAATAAAATGCATGGCCGGCTAATCTTTCCAGCATTTGGTCGATGAATGGTAAGGGAAAATGATCCTTGCGGGTTGCGGCGTTGAGCTTCCGGTAATCAATGCACACTCGGTGTCCAGTGATCGTCCGTTGTGGCACAAGTTCATTTTCCAGATTCTCGACGACGGTAATTCCCGATTTCTTAGGTACTACCTGCACTGGGGAAACCCAACGGCTATCAGATATAGGGTAAATAACTCCACAGTCCATGAGTTTAATTACCTCCTTTTTTACCACTTCCATCATCGGAGGGTGGAGCCGACGTTGCGCTTCCCGCGTAGGCTTGGTGCCTTCTTCAAGGAAAATCCTATGCACACAAGTTGCTGGATTGATTCCCTTGATGTCCGCAAGTGTCCAGCCTATTGCGGGTTTGTACCTCTTTAGTACACTCACGAGCTTCTCCTCCTGTTCCTCTTCTAGCGCGGACGAAATAATGACCGGTAAAGTTTCATTCTCGCCCAAGTACGCATACTTAAGATGGTCCGGTAGTAGCTTGAGTTCTAAAACGGGAGCTTCTACAATGGAAGGAACCATTTTATTAGTACCAAAAGTAATTGGTATAGGAGGAGAAAAGCTTACTTTCCGTGGTGCGGCATTTAGGGCCATGGCCATGTCTTGGATTCGAGGTTCAAGCTCTAGTAAGGCCTCGAGAAGGCCGTCATGTCCAAGTTGAATGGCCATGTCGAGTTCATCCTCGTTGATGGTGTCGAGGTAACCTTGTGCTAAGGTATCCACAGGATCGTATGTCGAAATGGCAGCTACGCTCGACATTGGAAACTTCATCCCGTCCAGGATGTTGAACTCGATTCTTTCTCCATCAATCTCCATGGAGAAAGTGCCTTGGAAAACATCAATCTTCGTCCTCGCAGTCCGCATGAAAGGTCGTCCAAGCAGCAATGGCGTGGTGTTCAGTGGACTCTCTTCCATGTCAACTATGTAGAAATCGGCTGGGAATATCAAGTTATTGACTTGTACGAGAACGTCTTCTACGTATCCCCTCGGATACTTGTGGGTGCGATCGGCTAACTGGATGACAACACCATCTTGCTTGAGATCTCCAAGCTCCATCGATTCGAAAAGATAGTAAGGCATGACGTTGATGGAGGCTCCGAGATCAAGCATTACATCTTCGAAGCGGTTGTCACCGATTACACAGGGAACTGCAAAGCTCCCTGGGTCCTTCAGTTTTGGGGGTAGCCGACGCTGCAAAACCGCCGAAACGGTTGCGTTCACCTTCACGACCTCCTTCTCACGAGTTAGCCTCGGGTTGTTCCCAGAAATTAGTTCTCACCTCTCGCGTATCAATTTTTGGCGCCGTTGCCGGGGAGTTAGAATGTTTTGTATGATTTCGTTGTACATTTGTAGTTAAAAGCATGTTTAAATTTTCGAAGTACATACTTGTTCATACTTGTTCATTCTTGTTTATACTTAGAGAAATTTTCATACATGTTTACCATGCCTACTTTTACTTAGCCGAATTTATTCATACTTAGTTTATTTTACACTTGCATAATTTATTTCCATGTTAAAGGATAGTCTTTGATTTAATTTGAGTACTAGTACTTAGTTATTAAATAAATCTCTATGGAATAGGTGGTGCCTCTTTTGTTTGTCTATCTCCTTAACCCTTCGTGATGTGTGGATTTTATCACCACACGCCATAACCTAAGTGAAGTTATGGACACGAGGTTGTGGGCGGAGTTTACAAACACTGGAGATTGTATACTATCTTGTAAATTCGAGTAAGAGTTGGTTATGATGTCTAGAAGGGTTATGATTGGTGACGGGTTTTGAACTAAGAAAACAGAACACCAATGGAGTACATACTCTTACGAGTAAGCCTCGGGGTGTTTCTAAGAACAACATTGGAGTATATACTCTCACGAGTTAGCCTCGGGTTGTTCCCAGAAATTAGTTCTCACCTCTCGCGTTACATCTATCCCAACTGGTCATTTCCAACGATTACGAGGATTAACTATAGTGGTATACATTTTCGCGCGGGCCGCACGGACAAGAGATTTATTCAATAACTAAGTCGTGTATTCCTTTTAAATCATAGGCGCAATCAAAACGTAGACGTACTTAAATTGATTTACATTGAGCACGAGCATTGGTTATAAGGTTTCGTTCTTTGGAATAGGTGGTGCCTCTTTTTCTGGTTTATCTCCTTAACCCCTCGTGATGTGTGGATTTTATCACCACACGCCATAACCTAAGTGAAGTTATGGACACGAGGTTGTGGGCGGAGTTTACTAAGAACTTGAGATTATATACTATCTCACAAATTTGGCTGATTGTTGGATATGGTGAATGGGTTTATGATTGGTGCCGGGTTTCGGATCTAAGCAATAGAACACCATTGGAGTATATACCGTAACTGGTTAGCCTCGGGGTGTCTCTAGGAACAACATTGGAGTATATACTCTTACGAGTAAGCCTCGGGTTGTTCTAAATATTAGTCCTTACCTCTCGCGTTATCTCTATTCCTACTAACCATTTCTAAACGTAACTAAGCTGAATTGTAGTCGGTATATATTTTCGCGCGGGCCGCACGTCCAAGAAATTTACCGAATGATCATTTCGCGTACTCTCTGTAAATCATAAGTGCATATGAATACGGATAAATACATGAACTTAATACGACATAATCCTTTAAATAGATGGTATATCGGATTAAGCATGCTTAGACCTCCCGGAATCAGACTTCATCTTCGGATGAACGAGACCCATTGCACAGTCGAGAGCCTCTGCACCACGTACCATCGGGGCCAAAGGAAATAAATAAAACTTAGTCAAATTTTTGTGTTTGTTTGTGCATTAAAAACTGTAAAGGACTAACAAACGTTACTTAGCTTGCATAACCTCTCTTAGGTTTTATGATACTCGGATTTCACTACCGAGTACCCTAACCTAAGTGAAGTTAGGGGCATAAGATCGAAGAAGAGGTCATTCTTTTCATTCATAGTTTAAACACGTAACTCGTTTGTTTTCTGCAGGTTCTAACGTTTTCTCTTATGCATTCACTCCATCTTTCACGTAGGATTGTTGTTTAATGCATTTTATTGCAAGAAAATGTGTGGTGCATAAATTCAATGTGAATTATGGTTTACTTGTATTTGAACCTTGTTTATACATGTTCTAACTAAATTTTTTTTTTTTTAGGTTTAGCATTATATAGTGTTAATTTGCAGAAAACGTGTGTTTTAAGTTTATTACATTCATGTGCATAGCCCCTAAAATTGATTAAATCAATTGCATTACTTAGTACAATACATATAGTGTCTTAACTATTATAAATTTTGTGTATTAGTAGTTTTTAAGTATTTGTGTGTATTTATAGTATGTTTTGATAGTTTTACTATTTTATTTGTTATCCCTTTGTTTTCTAAATATGCTTTACAATTTTGGTTAGTATTCCTCTATATATCTCATATTAATTGTTGATACTAACACTTGGTCTTTGGTGGATGTCAGGCTAATGAATGTCCGATCAGAATCCTGGACCATCTAGAACAAACTTTGAGGAGATCGCAGAGAGAATAGCGAGACTTAAAGCTCAAACTGACATCCTGGATTTTCCCATCATCGAAGAAGTTTCCGAGTCTTCACATTCATCAACCGACCATACTTTAGCTTCATCAACCGACCACAATTCAGAAGCAGAAGCACAAGAAGTCAACATGGCCAATGCAGGACAATCTCTTCGCCAGCGCACCTGCTCAACCGAATGGAGCAACGGGCCTTCGAGCATTGCTTTTCCACCACCGGAGGAAAACATGAAGGATATCGAGCTAAAGAGTGGCTTCCTCCACCGACTACCCATTTTTCATGGACTTTCCAATGAAGATCCGAACAAGCATCTCAAACAATTCCAATTTGTTTGTAACAGCATGAAGCCATCCGATGCTGATACGGAGCTCTTTAAACTGAAGGCATTCCCATTCACCCTAGTCGACAGGGCCGAGTCTTGGCTTATGGAACTACCGCCGAACCATATCACTTCATGGAAGCAACTTGCGGACATGTTCCTAGCGAAGTACTTCCCGGCCTCCAAGATCACCGTCTTGAGAAAGCAAATTACTGGCATCACACAGAAATTGGACGAGACCTTCGGCCAATACTACGACCGATTCAAGGTTTTGTGTGCCACTTGCCCATCGCATGGATTTTCCGAGACCAATCTCATGAACTACTTTTACGATGGTCTCAAGCCGATCGATAGGGAATTGCTGGATGCAGCAGCCACCGGTGCATTCATGGACCTAACTGAAACCGAAGCTAGAGCTCTTCTAGAGAATCGAGCGAATAATGATGCACAATACGGAATGTCCAACAGACGAGTAGTCGGTGAAGCGAGTTCTACACCCGACGAGGACGAAAAATACGACAAGCTAGCCCATATGCTAGAGAAGGTGTTAGAACTCGAGACGACAAGAGCGAAGGCAACTCAACGTCCTGTTTGTGGCATATGTCAAACACAAGGTCACCACAACGACCAGTGCCCTCAAGTGCCGGAACAGGCAAGCGAGCCGGAGCACGCTAACGCCATCGGCGGATATCAGGGAGGACAACGGTACAACAATTACAACAACTATGTCAACCGTGATCATCCGGGGTTTAGATGGAGCAGCAACGAGGGAACTTTGAACCCTCCAGCACCTCAACAAATCTACCAACGCCCTCCATTTCAACCAAGGCCACCAATGCAGCAGGGTGTAGTATAGTGGTAAGTATTCCCGCCTGTCACGCGGGTGACCCGGGTTCGATCCCCGGCAACGGCGCCAAAAATTGATACGCGCAAAACATGCATTCACGTTAACTTAAAAACACAGATTACGCTCATTGCAATTTAAACCCTTCTTTTGTCATTTGTAATATTGGCGAGTAGGGATCGTTCTTTATCCGGGGAATTAAGGGCGCATGCATGGTTTCGTTAATAAGCGGAAATGTAAATGTTTGGGGGGATTGGAAGTTGGTTATTTAATCTACGAATTTAAAGTACATAACATGCAAACACAACTAAAACTCTTAGGCATCTAACATGTTTTACTCATAGACAAGTTTCAACAATCAAGAAACTTAAAGTCTAATTATGCTTGCTAAAAATAAGAAGTTACACTATTAATTACATGTGATCAACTCATTTTATTAACCTACCCTTTTCATGCATCAAACCTTTGTGTAAGTTACGAAATTCATAACTTATAACTAAGTACACATGCTTGATAATTGTGTAGGAATGCAACTTAGCGTATAAACATCCTAAACAACATACGATCATCGAAACATGCAAAAGAGAGGGACTTAGCGTATTTTCTAACACATGCTTACGAAGCTTTAAGATTGTATCAAACATGCATAAAAAGCTATAAATCATAAACACATGCATATTACAAATCGGTTTAGGCACATGAAACACAAATCTAAACTTGTTATTCATTTGATACACAAATCTAAACTTTCTAAACTTGTTATTCCAATACATCAAAAGATTCACATACAAAGCTAAAGAAATGAAAGTGAAGATCATGGTTACACTTTTTATCTTGAGTGCTTGATGAACTACGGTGGAGATGGACTTCCTTCACAAGGGACTTAGCGTATTGTGAGGGATGGAGGATGGTTTGCTTCGGCTTGGAAGGATGGAGGAACCCTAGCTTGCTTCGGCCTTGAATGGAGGAAGATGATGCTTCGGCTTGGTGTGTGAACTCTTAAGTGTTTAATGGTGGAGGAGTATTTGTGTAGAGCTTTGCTTAGTAAAATGAGTGATCCTTTTCTTCAAGGCCGGCCTCCCTCTTATATAGGCAAGGATGTGTGCCTTCTCTCTTCCACCTTGCCTCCTCCATTTAATGCATGCAATGATCATTAAGGCAAGTCACACACTTAGTCACACACTTAGTCACCATTGCCGAACCCTAAGCATGAATCACCTAGCTTGTCACCATGGCAAGTCATCTTTTCATTCAATGCAAAGCAAGAGTCACCTAGTGTAGTCACCATTTGGGAACCCTAAGCATGAATCACCATGTGTAGTCACCATTTGTGATTATTAGCTTGATAATGTTGACTTGCCCTTTCAAAACAAGACTTTTCCTCTTCACCAAAAGCCATCCTTGCCGAATTGATTGGGTTTGGGCTTGATAATGGGCCGAAACAAGAGTTGAGAATTCGGCCCATAATTTGCTTTGTGGCCCGGCCCATTTTCGGAGGTCCAAAATCGCAAAAATCGCAAAATCGCCGAAATTCCTCCGAATTGCGTCGATATTAATCTCCACCGTAATGAACTTCAAAATAACAATTTAAATAAGGAAAACATAAAACTAAGATAATAACATAGCTAAACGTAAAGGGAAATGCGTTAAGAAACGAGCATAAAATGCGTATATCAGTACTCCATCCTGAAGGCTTACTCCCGTTGCTAACTTTGCTAACTCGTTGGCTGCATAATTCTCTTCACGAGGAATATGACTCAATTCTACTTCAGTAAACAACTTGAGTAACTTTAGTTTGTCTTATGCCTATCTGTTTCTGCCACTGGAGTTTGATGATATCTGGCTGTTCTGCCCATAAATGATAACATCTCATGGCGTGCGACTAAGTCCACCAAAAAAATCTGCTATTGGTATTGGGTATGCATCTTTCAGAGTCACATTGTTAAGGTCTCGGTAATCAACAGAGACTCGCATCTTTCCATTCTTTTTCTTTACCGGACTACGTTTGAAAGCCACTCGTTGTATTTGGCTACTCTAATAATGCATGATTCAAGCATTTTTTCAATCTCTTCCTTAACTAGAATTTTTTTTTCTATGTTCATACGATGCATCTCTTACTTCACAGGTTTCTTGCCCTCTAGGATAGGTAAGTTATGGCATACTAGCTTTGGCGACAGCCCTGGCATGTCTTCGTACTTTTCTACAAAAGATTAATCTTTTCCGAGGAAGATACTTATAACCACAATAATTGGCTCTTCCGAGGTCCAAAGATTAATCTTTTCAATGTGATATTTAACTCTAGGAGATGTATCATCTAAGGCTGCTGGAGCTAATTTGATTTCATCCTCGTCATCTGACTCGTACAGTACATCATCATCTACGTATTCCAATGCTGCAATCATAGGAACACTTTAGTAAGCCTGGCTCTCCATTACAAAATTGTGGAATCTTTCATATAGGGAGTAGCAAGCCTCAGCCTCTATGCTTGATAGAGTCACTAACATTTGGATGATTTGGGTGGTAGCTCAATGGTATAAGGTTGGCGACCATCCTTGCCTATCTGGATGATACCCCATTGAGCTAATTCAGAGGCCGTTACTACAACTGGGTGACCCTTGTTTTCTACTTCACACACTTCCAATGGCCAGAGTTCACTATTGTAATAATTGGCGTCCAGAGTATTGGAAGATACAGAGTAGGGACGAGAATCAGCGTCAATAACTTCTGCCTCATCTGACTCCATATTACATAGCACCATTTGTTGATGGAGGGAAGATGGTACATAATAACTTTTGTGAATCCAATCTCGTCCCAGGATTGCATTATATGGTGTTGTACATTTTGCCACAAAGAATGTGTATGTGCCCATGTCTGGTCCCACTTGCACATGAAGGAAGACAATTTCCAAAGTTTTAGAAATGTTGCCTTGGAAGTTTTGAACATTCAAGGCTGTTTCTTGGATAGCTGATTTAGGAATACCTAGTAGTGCCATCGCTTTGACGGTGATGATGTTGACGGCTGCCCTTGAGTCTACCAAAAGCTTATTGATTTGGATACCTTAGACCTTTCCTGTGACGTATAATGGCCGCATGTGCATGGCTATATTCAGGGTAGGCTTCGCGAACATCATGTATGCCTTCTTCAAAGACAAGTCAACCTCTGGCTGCTTGGCGAGCAACTTCTGGTTGTATAATATAATGTCCTATTCTGTAGTCGCCAAGTTGTTCACGCCTTTTACTGGGTTAACGTCGACTTCTCTCGCTTTTTTGAAGGTCTTGCAAATTTGAAGGGTAAGACAAATACCATATTAACATTAATATCTACCTCATCCTCGTATTCTTGCATGTCCTCCTCCTCGTCTTCACCGTAGTCTACTAGTTCCTCATTGTCGTTGCCCTCAACGCCTTCTTCAGTCTTCTTAGCATCCATGTCTGCATCGTCAATGATATCTAAGGTGGCAACATGTTATTCTTGAACCTCAGGTATAGGTTCTAATGTAGTTGGCTGAAACAAACCAGAACTTTTCTTCTTAGCGGTGGGAAAAGGCTTGTGCGAGCTAGCTTTTTCCTCTTTTCTTCCTCAATCAGAGGCTTTGGCCTCCAACGGAAACCATTCATTTCGCTTATTGTAACATGCCCTCGTGTGGCTTCCTTACTTCGCGGAGGGCTCTTTGCTAATTACATAGATTCCTCAGCAAAGGGGAGACGTAGCCTGGCTTTTCTGTGTTTCCTTGGGTCACGAGAAACCCCAGGTATAAGTTCTGGTGTCTTTTGCCTGGCCCATAGCTCTGGGTTACGATCGAAAACACTTGGCCTCGCTGCTCGAACTTTGGGCTCGCGAGACTTCTTTCCATAAACAACCAAGGGATTAACGACCAAGGAATTCAAGCGTCTCCGCAACTGTTTTGGAGTGTATCTCAACTGCTCTTCCTGCACCAAACCCATCTCCAATGCCTCCAAAGCTCTCTTAGATTCTCCAAAGAGTCGTTGTAAGTTGCACCTCAGGCTCGGAGTCACCTCCACTGTCTTACCTTTCTTCTTAACGTACCATACGTTCTCCTTAGTGATGTTCCTTGAAGCGGGTGAAATATATGGTTTATCGAGTGTGTCGACTACAACTACTTCAGATTTCTCTGATTTGCCAGGCTTCTCCATAGCTCTTCTTCGTTTGAAGTCTTGAAAAGTCCGTTGACCTAGCTCCCTTGGGCTACTTGGCTGATAATGTGTAGGTGTTGAGATCAGTTCTGGACAGACTTTAACTGCTTCTTTTAATTCATCATATGTGATCTTCAACCCACAGTGGAACTTGCATCGCGAACACAAAGTCACTGGCGATTCATCTTTTGGGTCAACCTTCTCCTTCCCTTTTGATGTACTATCCTGTGTTCTTCTTGAAGTACCCTCACTACTGGTTTGAGGGTCAAGGGTTGGTTTCCTTTTATTTGGGTTCCCCTTGACAATTCTATCATTCCAACCATCAATGCCTCTTCGATCGCGGGATTTGGAGAGGGTGCTGCAATCTGCACTTCTCTCTCATCTATCCACTGCTGAATTTTATACATTAAGTGAATGAAATCATTAATGGACTGGCGCCCCCATTTGTTGTGGTATTGGCAATGAGGTAGACCTTTTACATCTTCAAGATTTGGATATGGTGTCCCCCAATTATCGGGAACCACTGATATCCCTACTTGGATTAACTCTTCGAAATTCTCTTCTCGCTTAGATGCATCATATGTGATCTCAACTCGCCTGGGTTTGATAAATGTGATATTGCGCTTAGGCTTAGGCCTTCGTCGTGACCTTCTCCATCTTTGTGCTGGCCTAGATGCATCACGAGATGAGGAAGTTTCTGGGACTGTAATGGAAGGCAGTGATGTCTTAGGATACCATTCTACCACCCCTTCTTGGCTAGCGATGATCACTTCCCAGTTAATCAAACCTTGAATTTTGTCGTTCAGGGCAGAACACATTACTGTTCAATGTCCAAATACGTTGTGGAACCTGCAAAAATGCTCGCCTGGCCATTTATAGTTTAGATGTTTAAGCTTGAATACTGGTCAGTATCCAATAAGTTTTATCTCTTGCACTTCGTCCACAACTTCTTTCATCTTATCTTGTGGAAAAGTATACTGCGGGTAAGTTAGTGCATTATCTTCCTCAGCTCCTATTGCACAGCTAACAGCTGGCGACCAACTAACATTTACCATATTAACCTGCGGTGCCGGGAATGGTTGAGAATCAACTAGCAAGGCTGTCTTGGAAGCTCCTTCTAAGGCTAACTGACATTCATTAATCTACCTCTGGATTTGATCTTTCAGCTTGATACAGTCCTTAGTCATATGGTTCCATGCGCCATGGAACTCACAGTACTTCTTCCCTTTTAGTTGTTTTGCACTGGATAATGGGCCAAAGTCTGTCTTGGCAGCTTGCATACTGAAAAGCTTGTCAAGTATTTCATGAGCCATGTTAGCGTCATATGTGTATGTCTCGAACTCTGGCTTTGCAAAAACCACTGTCGAGAGCTTTATATGACCTTTGTTCTTCTGAAGCTTCCAGAGTTTTAGTACTTTGTTTGTCTCCAACTCGACAGCTCCCACTTGTTTCTCTTTAGAGTTAGATTCCTGTTTCACTTGGTCCTCTATATAAGCCATAGTTATTGGCATGTGTTTATCATATGCTCTTGATGCATATGTGCCCTTTGATGAGTTGCGCTTGTTATCACGCTCTTGCATGGCACTATAAGCTTTTGTCACAGCCGTGATAAGCTCATTTAAGGTAAAGTATTTGTTGTTGAACAACAAATTATAGTACTAGTCTTCTAAGCCATTTATGGCCATTTCAACAACTGCATCTTTACCTAGCGGGGTTTTGCATAGGTTGTACTCAGATCAGAAAAGGTGCAGGAAAGCTACTAGTGTTTCTATTGATGATTGGCTCATGGCTGCTAGCTTACCGATGCTGGTTTCCAATCGCGTGGTCCCGAAATGGTCTATGAAAAATGATTCCATTATTGCCCACTCCGTGATGGACCTCATTTCCAAACCAGTATACCAAACGAGGGCTGATCCAGATAGGGATGAACCAAAGGTTCTCAATTTGAGCTCCATGTCGTCTGCAAATTGCCCCAGCTGTAGGGTGAAGTACGCCAGATGTGTCACTACATTGGCATCATCATCCCCTGTGAAGGCCTGGAAATTGATCTGCTTGTAATGCCTTGGCTACTTCCAAGCCTTGGTGTCGCCTTTCTGGACAAGCGGAAAATGAGTATTGTACGGCTTGTGTGCTTTAGTGATGTGAATATCACACTCGTCCATAAATCTTTCTAAGCACGCTTCCCATGCAGGCGGGAAAGCCTTTGTTTGCCGTGTTCTCCTAGTGAGATCAGAGATAGACTTAGTAAGGGCTGAGATGTCTCTCTCCATTCTCTGAAATTGTATGGCCACCATTTTGGCCTGCTTCGCGAGAGTTGTATACAGGGTATGCATGATCTCTGCATGCATCCTTTCTTGACCCTCCACGAGGGTTGATATTTGAACCTTCAATAGCTTCTGGTCTTCCAAGCCCTTGTTGTGTTCTAGCCTAAGAGCGTTGATTTCGGCTATTGTCGTGTTTGTCTTCTCACTGCTGGAAGCGATCAAGTCTGCTTTTTCTTCAAATCTTTGATCGATAGATTCAAAGTAACCTCCAAGCTGAGCGTCCCGCCTAGCGGCGTACGCTCGATACTCTTCGTAACTTAGGTGATTAATCTCCCCCTCGCTCAATAAATTGATGTTCATAATCGAATAATGTGTTGTTTCGAAGATGATGTCAACCGCCTTCTCGGATAATGAACGACACCTAGAATAAGTGTGTTCCCGGTACTTCGGTTTTGGGTGTTTATGACACTAAGGGTATTCCTTTTCATAGGGATCCCCAATTTTCTCTTAGAGACACTTAAAAGCTTGTCCCACTGAGTGTGCCAAAATGTTTAACACAAAAATCTCCTAGCAGACTTGAGAGATCTCGCAAACTGTCTCTTTTTCTCCATTGTGCTTCATGCGTTGGCATGTCACCGTCTCACGACGGAATGTTGAATTGTAGACTAGCGGCTACTGACTTCTTAATAAGCGATTTAGATGAGGAGAGCACCAACCTCACTTAAATGGATCCTTCTTGCCTAGTGACCTAGGACTTACTGCTTTCGTGTCTCTAGCTGAGCCATAGAAATCGATTCTCTACACTCCTCCTGGAGTAAAGCAGAGCAATTTTCTTCACGCGGTGTTGAGAATACAAGGGTGTTGCATCCTTGAACCTCGAAACTCTCACTCTTCCTGGTGACAAACCTCTTGATCACCGGTTGCAGGTTTTTGCGTCCTTTGAATCACAAGAATCTCACGCTCTTCGGGTGAAAACTCTCTTGATCGCTGGTTGCAAGGGTTTTCTCGTATAGAGAAGGATAGTTTGCTGGGAACAAAATATGTATTTGATCGAGGATCCTCTCTAAATCGCACTTCAACTCTTTATATAGAAGATCGTAGCTGTAGTCCACTTCACTTGGAACTATTTGGTATCAGTAATCAGATTCACAACGCAACTCTAAGTAATCACTAAACCTCATCCGATACTTATAGATAACTCTCATCTCAGAGTCCTAACCACATAGGAAATGTTAGATAAAATTAAGCCGTATGGATCAGCTTAATATCGTTCCCTTCAAGCCCATTCCAATCCGGACGTGTACACTTCACTCGGGCCGCTCGCCTAATCTAGCCCTCACAACCCAATATGAAATATTTTATTTCATGCCCAAACACTTCGATCCGGCCCTGCAGACGAAGGCGCTTGAAGCTGAGGTCGAGCATGGACTAATGGGCCTCGTTGGCCCAAGAGAGAAGCAGGTAGAGGCGGGTCAACACGATTGAGGTTGAACTCGATGTTAGTGTAGATCTGAGGGCGGGGGAGGCTGCTGCAGTAGAACTTGGCAGGGCTGGTAAACTTGAGCTTCAGAACCATGACACAGCTATTCTCTCTCTCTATCTCTCTCTTTGATTCTGTGTGTATTGGAGGTTTGTGACGTTGGAGCGAGATGGAAGAAAGAAAAGTGAGTGGTTTGGCAAGGCGGGCAATGACCATGTGCATTCTGACTTGGCCGTCGATTTGGGGCAGGCGGGGGAGACGTTAGGGCAAATTGAGATTGGTGAGAGAGAGTTTGAACAATGAAATAAAAAATGAAAAATTCAGAAAAAAAAAAATGAAAAAAAAATGAAAAAAAAAATGAAAAATGAAATAAAATAGTGATAGAAGGGCAACATAGTATTTTATCCTTAGATTTTAATTTTTCGTTTGTCACGTCATCAAAAGTGACGGAAATGGACGGGAAATCAGTTCTAGGTACTACAAAGATAAGGTTTTAGAAGTTCGGGTATGCAATGGATACTTGTGAAAGTTCAGGCGTGAAAGTGATAAGGTCGGATAAGTTCAGGTATCACAGAAAAAAAAATTTCTTTATTTATTGAGCATCTATCGGAGACAAAAGAAGTCTGGTACTTTTCTGGTTTTGTTTCCTGATGAGAGAGAGTTAGAGAGATGAGTGTTAGTATGAGACAGGGAGAAAGAAAGAGAGAAGGGTACTAAGGGCATCTCTAATGGGGGGATCTAAAATGGGGTCCTATATCTATATTTAGGACCTCAATTTAGGACTTATGATTTAGAACTTCACTCATCTCCAATGATGAAGTCCTATATTGTAAATATCTTTATTTTATGTTATTTTTAATGACTAATTTATTTTGTTACAATATCATTATGTATAATAAATATTAATTATAATAATTTTTTACACTAATATATTTTGTTACAATATCATTATGTATAATAAATATTAATTATAATATTTTTTTACACTAATTTATTTTGTTACAATATCATTATTTATTTTCGAATTACCATTAAAATTTAGAAAAATACACTTAATACATAGTTAATTCAAATGAATAAAAATAGTACAACTTAATCAAAGGCCATAAATAATACAACTTAATTCCCAAATATTAATTTTTTTTTCTATTTGTTTATGACTATTGTATGGAAAATGAGAGTTTGATTGAATATTAATCGTTGGATCGATTTCGGAATATATTCTTTGCCGTTAGATCAGAATCAGAAATTCAAAAAAAAAAAAACTAAAATAACTGAGATCAACATCTGGCCGTTGATTTCAAATGGCCTTAAAATCGAGCCGTTAAATTTTGGACCGTTGGTGCTGTCTGTTGCGCCAGTTCTGCACGTGGGCGGGTCCCACTCCAGCTGCTGCTGTCTGCTACGCTCCTGCTCGGTCAAGCGCGTGGCGCGTTCCACGAATTCCTCCAGCCTCCAGCTGCTCGCGTGTTGCTTCCTCTCCTCCTTCCGGCGCGTGATGTCTGCGGTTCCTCTCTCCTACGTCAGCAAGCCGTTTCCTTCACAAATTATAGATCGGGTGCTAAACCAAGATCTAGTATAAGACTTCATATAACACTCCAAGCTATAATCACTAGGGTTTAGATCTCTCAATACAACCATTGGAGAACACTTTTTTTAGCCAAAGCTATATTACTAGGGTTTAGGACTCTCCATTGGAGATGCCCCAAGGGAAAGTTGAAACTAGAGAGTGTGGAATGTAAAATTTGGGGTCCCAATTTCAATCCCATTTATGAGCAATTCTTGGGTAGGATTCCCAGCCACCTGTCCTTACAGCCTAGCTAATGAGAGAGGAACCGAATGATATTTTTGAATTTGTAGAACATTTATACAGACAGTTTGAATATGGAGTTTTGGTTCTTCAATTTTTTGATGGCCAGAACTTATGGCCTTGGCACGTGGTTGATCTTATACAATAACTGCTCCCCCTTTGAATATGTCATTGATTTGAAACTACAGTACGAGTTTATGAGTTTATGTCATTTTACATTTCATTTTTTGTCTTTCATAAACGAGTACTCGAGTAGTAAGAGCACCCGCACCGATGTTTTGCTCTTGCTCGAGCAATTTGAGGAGGAGCAGGCACTGTTTGAGGTGGAGCAGTCACTGTTCATCGAATAGGAGGTGCAGTTTCTGTTTTTCGCGCAGCGGTGTCAAAAAATAGCACGTGCTATTACTGTTCATAAATAAATTTTTTATTAAATTTTTTTTTTAATCTTTTCCAACCAATCCATAAACGACACGTGTCGTTGTCGTATAAATAATTGAATAAGATTTCGGGTAAGATTTCCCGCATCGTTTTTATTACTTGGAAATTTAAAGTACATAATTTCAATCAAAGCGATAAATTATTGTGAGATTTGAGTGAAATTGATGTAGTATTTATAGAAAAATACTAGGGTGTTATTTGCAATTTTTTGGAATTTTTAGGGATTTTTTTGCAATTTTTTAGGGGTTATTTTGCAAAATGGCAGAAAAAATCAGAAAAATCCGATATTACCGTTTCGGTTGAATCTGGACTGTCCGATCAGAATTTTTGATTTGAAATGGACGGTCCAGATCAATCTGACCGTTACAATTTTTTTTACAGCGGGTCGCCACGTGTCGCGTTCTTATTGGCTGGTAAGTTTTTTTGAACTTTTACTCAGTAAAAAAAAATACTGAACTAGGCTGACGTCAGCCACGTGTGTGCAGCTGCTCGAGCGAGGAGTCAACGTGCGGTCGCCGGACCGGCTTCTCCCCGGTGCACGTCTCCTCGACCTCTACTCGTGCTGCCGGTGCCGGGGCCCGTCTGAAAGTCGCTGCTCGAGCGAGGAGCGCTGCAAGTGCTCTAATGTAGGTTATGTAGCATATGGTTTTGGTTAAGGAACAGATTCAATATTCGATTATCCATTTATCCCTGTTATTCCTGTAAACTCATCCATTATCTCCTCGAGATACATAAGTGGCCATGAACATTCAAATTTCGGATAAAATCCACCCCCCCATCTGTACCGTCCACTCCCTCCGCCTCCGCAATCCCACCGTCCATCGTCCATATCATACCCAAAGCAGCCAAAACCACTCCACTCCTCTCAAAGCCATCAATCAACTGGGAAAGAGAGAAGAGAGCCAAACATTCCATTTCAATCTGCAAATTCAGCAATGGCCACTCTCCAACAAACCCTAATTTCTCTCCAATCCAAAACCCCGCCGCCTCGTCCGCTCTCCTCCGCCCTCACCTCCAGGTCCACCGCCGTTTCCTTCTCCTCCACATTCGTCCCCCTCAGCCTCAAGCTCTCCTCCTCCTCCTCCCGCCGCCGCGGCGGAGGCGGAGCGTTGAGCGCGCGCATGAACGCCACGGCGGCGTCGAGCTACGCGGCGGCGCTGGCGGACGTGGCGGTGTCGAACAACACCCTGGAGACGACCGTGGCCGACGTGGAGAAGCTGGAGAAGCTCTTCGCAGAAAAGTCGGTGTTCGACTTCTTCGTCAACCCTACCATCGATTTGGAGAAGAAGCGCGAACTCCTCGACGAGATCTCTAAGTCGGCGACGCTGCAGCCGCACACGGTGAACTTCCTCAACATTCTGGTGGACGCCAAGAGAATCGATTTGGTGAGAGAGATTGTCAAGGAGTTCGAGACTGTTTACAATAGAATCACCGACACGGAATTGGCCATAGTGAGCTCGGTGGTGAAGCTCGAGTCTCAGCACTTGGCGCAGATTGCGAAGCAGGTGCAGAAGCTCACTGGCTCCAAGAATGTGAGGATCAAGTCGGAGATAGATCCCAGTTTGGTTGCCGGATTCACTGTCAGATATGGCGATTCGGGCTCTAAGCTTATTGATATGAGTGTCAAGAAGCAGCTCGAGGAGATCGCTGCGCAGCTCGATTTGGGTGACATCAAGCTCAATTTATAAAACTCCCTTGTTTATTGATGATCATCTTCTTCTTTTTTGAACTTATATATATTCTGGATCTTACTATTATATATTGTGATTAATTTTTTGGGTATGCTGTGTATGTAATGGAAAAACCATGTTTGGATATATAAAGCATGCTTTCTTCTGGACATTTTTCTTCATTCTGATTACCCTTATAAGAGCATCCGCACGGGCGAGTAACTAGCCGAATTTTGATCGAGCATCCGGTGGGGGTTGGGGGGGGGGGGGGGGGGGGGTTTGCTCGAGCAAACTCGTTTTCGAGCTCGCACCGGCGTGCTGGTGCTCGCCCAGTCAACGACGAGGTTTTGCTCGTCCAAATGCTCGAGCAAAACGTGCTCCGGCGACTGCTCGACCGCCTGGCAGACCCCACGGCCCGTGGGTGACGTCAAGCGCATTCTGTTTTTTTCTTTTCTGTCTGGCACGTGTACCAGTAAAAAGTTTAAAAAAATTAACAAGCCAATCAACTCGTGCCACGTGGCTTACCGAGCTGTAAAATCAAAACCCAACGGTACACTTAATCCAGACTTAATCCAGGCCATTCATTTTGCATATCAAGCTTCATCCAATGGTCAGAATTCAAACACAACAGTCACTGTAGGTTACTGTAGCAATTGACTGTCACCAACGAGAATAAGCTCCAAAAAATACCAAAAAAATTTCCAAATAATCTCAAACTCTCCCAAATATTTGCCTATAAATACTACTTCAATATTTGCTCAACTCACACCTATTTGTGCACAACAAATTGCACTTCTCCTTCCATCTCCTCTCTCATTTCATTAAGCTTTTCTTCCAAAACAATGGGCACACATTGGTTTCCTTCCGAAGATTTACAAATGTGTATCTCTTTTGTGCGTCATAGCGTTGATGAATACGACGGCAACAAACAAAAGAGGGAGAAATTGTGGGAGACAATTCATGGGGATTATTTGAAAAATTGGAAGCCAACACCTGGTGATCCTCCGAAAGAGCCGAAGACCCGAATCGCGCTTGCGTCTCACTACAACAAATTCAAGCTACTCTTGCAAAAATGGGGCGTATGTTTGTACGCGGCACGGTAACGTATAGCTAGCGGCACTTCGCTAATGGATGAAGTAAGTTAATTTTTTTGTAGCATAATGATGAATTAAATTATATAGATTATATAATTTAAATTATGTAGCGTACATTATATAAATTTGTATGCGTAGCAAATTTAATGTATACAAATTTATATAACGTATACAATTTATATATACAATTTATATAATGTATACAAACTATGCATTATCCCAAATATTTTGTAGCATACATTATATAATGACCATCCATTTTAGATTATATAATTTTTTGTAGGATATATTATATGATTTTTGTTGTAGCATAATGATGAATTAAATTATGTAGCATAATTTATATATGTAATTTTCAAGAAATATGTAGCATGGTGAAATAGCTAATATAATTATTTTATTAGGTCAAACAAGCTCAATCATGTTACTATAAGGAAAAGAAGAAAGTGTTTACACACTTTGAATGTTGGGAAGTGGTTAAGAATCATCCTTTTTTCATTTCGGTGCTACCAAGTACTCAATCTCCATATGCAAGTAGTGACCAACCAACTCCTTCCGCCGCTGAATCATCTCCAACCATTAATTTGGATGACGAAGAAGTGAATGAGACATCTCAAAGCCATGTGCCCGCTCCCGCTCCCTCTAGTCCGCCTAGACCAATAGGAACGAAGGCGGCAAAGGAAGCGAGGCGACAAAAGAAACAAGGTAAGATTCCTATTGAGCAACGAGTTGAGGTTTTGCATAGCATTGCTAGTGACCAAGATTCGTGGCAATCCAAGAGGATAGCGCATAATGAAAGTGAGCTTAATTATTACGCGGAGTACATAGAAATTCAAAGACGGAATGAAGCAAGGGCGGATGAAGAGTTACGATTGAAGAAACTTGCGGAGGAAACGAGGATCATGACAATGGATTTGGAGGCAATGACCCCAATCTCAAAAAGATATTTTACAAAGAGGAAACTAGCCATCCTTAATGAAGGAGAACCTAGTCAAGATCAACCTACCGATGAAACATATTCCGATTGTTATCACCCAAGTTGCATGCTCTTTCCATAGAAGTTATAGTATTGTACTAAGAATAAATCTGGGCTTGGCTCGTCATTTTGTGTAATTTAAATTTTATGTAATTTAAATTTTCAAGAAATAAAGATGCAATTTATTTATTAACATGAAATTAAAAAAAACTTGAAATAAAAATACAAGCTTAATAATTAAACAAACATACAAAAATTAAACACACACAAATATTTAGAGTATCTCGCCGGTTTCCAACCTCCAATTGTGCTTCACCAAGTCCTTCTGAAGCTCTTTATGGATGTAACCAGATTCAAGATCGGCAACACGGTCATGAAACCGTTGTATATTTGCTCCATCTCTACTAATTGGCTCAAAAGGAATTCGATTCCCTTGTTCATCCACCGGCCCATCATAAACCCAGAAAGCCCTCGATGGATTTTGCACGTCTTCTTCTTCCTCATCCTCATCCTCATCCTCCACGTACTCTTCCTCAACAATCATGTTATGTAATATGATGCAAGCTAACATGATGGTAGTCATTACCGATTTGTGGTGCAATGTACAACTATGACGAATAATTGCCCATCGAGATTGTAAGATACCAAAGGCTCTCTCCACATCTTTCCGGTATGCCTCTTGTTTCTTTGCGAATAGTTTATCTTGCGGCGTCTGGGGATTAGAAATAGTTTTGATGAATGTAGAGTACCTTGGATATATTTCGTCAGCCAAATAATAAGCGTAGTTGTACCTCTCTCCATGGACTTCATAGACGGCAGTTGGGCCTCTTCCTGAAAGGACCTCTGAAAACACATCCGATAGGTGGAGCACGTTAATGTCATTTTTGGCTCCATGACACCCGAAGAAGCTGTGCCATATCCACGTATCATATGAGGCCACTGCCTCCAAAATAATAGTTGGGCGACCCTTTCGACCTGAGTACGCCCCTTGATAAGCGGTTGGGCAGTTCTTCCACTCCTAGTGCATGCAATCGATACTTCCGATCATGCCAAGAAAGCCTCGACGTTGGCCTTTAGCTAGGAGTCGCGCGAGGTCTGCCGATGTTGGACTGCGGAGGTATTTTGGACCATAGATTTCATACACTTGGCTGCAAAAATCCTTCATGCATGCCAAAGTAGTCGATTCCCCCATCCTTGTAATTTCTGTGCACTGATCCGCGGCTGCCCCGTACGCTAACATTCGCAGAGCACCGGTCAGCTTTTGTTCAGGAAGAAGCCCTAGCAATCCAGTCGCGTCTGGTCTTTGATGCCAAGATTGGTCGTGGTTGCAGAGATCCGTCATGATAATGTCGAATCAGTTTCTGCTCATCCTATACCGTCGACGAAATTCTGCCACCTCGAAGTTGGGATGTTCGATGAAGTAATCAGCCATGAGATTGTGTCCCCTAGATAGCCTCTGTCGTGGACGATTCAGTTTTTTACCGCGACGTGAATCGCTCGGTCGTGAGGGTTCATCGTCGTCTTGTGCTTCCGCCATGACCACCTGATTGATGAATGATTGCTCCATATAGTCATCATCTTCTTGTTGACGTTGTCTCCTCCTGAAAAAATTGGGGAAGCTGAAAGGATCCATCAGAGTGATAAACAAGGAAATGTTGCTAAGTGTTGAGAAAGATGAGTTATCTACTCGGATTCTTGTAGATGGTGTGAGGCAACTATGAGTGAAAGATGAACGTTTTATAGGAAATTGTAGATAATCCGATCGTCAAAGATGAACACACGTGTCGCATCGTAATTGGTCGAAAATCTTGCCGGAAATCTGGTTCAATTATTTTGTCGACGACGCTATCTCACAGTGACACGTGTCACATCGTAATTGGTTGAAAATCTTACCGGATATCTAGTCCAATTATTTGGTCAACGACGATAGCTCGTAGGGACACATGTCAGATCGCCATTGGTCAAAAATCTAATCAGAAATCTAGTCCAATTATTTTACCGACAATGACACATGGCGGTGACACGTGTCAATTTTTAATTAGTCGGAAATCTTGTATAATTACTACCGATCAAGACACGTGTCACATTATTATTGTTGGTAAATCTATCCGGTAATTCATTTTTAAAAATTTCACTACATGACAAAGCTTATTTGCTTGAAGTAAATAGTGAATGGGTGTGTGCAAAACTTGATTTGCTTGAGCAAATCTTGGATACATTTTGCTTGAAGAAAAATTTGCTCTTGCTTTGCTTCTTGCTCTGCTCATGGGTGCAAATGCTCTAACAACTGCCTCAAATAGCACGAGGTTTTCTTGCAAGCGCATCAGAGATCTAAGTGATCTTGATAATAAAACCACCAAGGCGCTACGAGAGGTCACTGACGAAGTTTTGATTAGGGTCAATCGATTTGACAATGGACCAATAACCAATTGATAGTTTTCATGTTCTCAGTGGGAGAGAATCGAGAGTCAGAAGAGAGATTCCTCTCCATGGATGCCGCGGGAAAGAAGATCAGTGTAGGATCAGTTGGAAATGGGTCTCCTTGTAGTGTTAGAAAACTAATCAATTTTCTAAGGCAAATAGTTATTGATATATCTTTTACTTAACAAAATATGGATTAGAAGACTCATTCAAGAGAAGACCGAAGATAAAAGACCATCAACCTCGTATCATAAAAATCTCATAGTCTCAAAGTAAAAAGCATGCATATGCAAACCCCGTTTTTACTGAGGATGACAAATATGTTTTCTATCCCTGAAATCTCTGGAACGTTTTTGTTCCATTCTGAAAAATATCTTTCGACTTCAAACTGGTTATAAAACACTTTTAAAATACTTCTTTGGTCAAGTGACTTAGTTAGAAAGATAAGTTTTTGTTCCTTACAAACTTAATCTTTAATCTTCATCCTTATCTCTTATAAGGTGAATATATTTTCTCAAAGAAAGTACATACACAATTTATGTGGCTGTCAAGTTTTGTATACTTTGCTAAGATTAAAACCTGTTTTAAAACTTATTTCTATTTCACTTGGCTGGTACGTGCTGGCTTCCTTCATAGGCCATTTCATTTGGCCTATATAAGGCACAAGCATCCTTTGTCTTCCTTGGTGGTTTTTAGCTTGATATTTTGCTTAGTTGGGAAATTTGTCATTGTTCATTTTCTCTCTAAAAATAAGTCTGTTTATACAAACTCTTTTGTATTGATCTTTTTGTATTAAAGTCTTCACAAAACACCTTTTAAACTCATGCATACATCTTGCATATCATGAGGATTGATTGGTAGGTGTAAGCATCTCAAGTGTTCATAGGGAGTTAGTTGCGCGATAACTAGATTCATGTCTGAAACTTGTGTATCTTTCTATTGTAAATCTCTGTAAAGCAAGATGAAGTATAACTCTTAGATCTAGCGCGCGAGTCTAGTGAAAGGATAGCACCAAAACTTTGCTATTATCAGAACTATAGTCTTGTAATAAGAGTTGTTACATAGTAAAAAGATTTGGCAGTTTTCATCCCTGAATTTAGGGAATTCTGCTATAGAGAAAAACATAATTGTGTTATTAGTTTCATCTACTTACAGCACGATTTGTTTACTTTCATAAACTATTATCGGGATAGAACAATACCTTGCTATCCCTGACAACAGTCTTATATTACTTTTGATTAAAAGTAGTTAAGGGCCTAATCACCTCTCCTCAAGGACCTTCAAGTGGTATCAGAGCGGCCACTAACTTTGTTATTGAGATCCTATATGAGCCGAGAATGGATTGAGGCTCTACTTCCATTAATGTTCCACCATTCTTTGATGGAAGTGATTATTTTCAATGGAAAATAATGATGTCTTCTTTTCTAATGTCGCAAGACGATGGAAAGCAATGGGATGTTATTGATGATGGATGCACTCCACCAAAGATTCCATCTCTGGACAAACCAGAATTACTTGAGTTAAAATCCAAAATCCTTTGGACCGATGCTGGAAAAAATTCAGCAATGATGAATATTAAGGCTCTTAATTGCTCATTTTCAGCCTTGTCGGAAAAAGAAAGAAGAAGAATCCTTCATTTTCAAACGGCTAAAAATGTATATGATTTATTGAAGACTACTCATGAAGGAAACTCTAAGGTAAGAGCTTAAAAACTCCAAAGCTTGACTCTTGATTTTGAATAAATATTTATGCTAGAAGAAGAATCTATTGATGATTATCATAGTCGGCTACTTAGCAAAACCAACCAATGTTAAGGCTTAGGAAGTCCTCTTGAACCAGAAACTGTTGTTTCTAAATTTTTAAGATCTGTAAATTCTTATTTTGCTCCTAAACAACTCACTATTGAAGAATTCCATGATATGAAGACTTACTCTCTAGATGAGCTTCCTGGTAATTTAAAGACTTATAAAGCTAAAAGAACTAAACCAGGGAGAAACAAAACCATTGGTCTTAGTTCAGTTAAGCAAGAATCTGATGTTGATGAAAAAATTTCATACTCTATTGAAGAATGTGCATACATGACAAAACAGTTTGAAAAGTTCCTAAAAAATAAGAAACCTTCTGTTTCATCCAAAAACTCTTCAAAAAGTTTTAAGTCAGGTTCTAGCTCTAGAAATCCTAGAAGCAATGATGTCTCAAATGATAGATTCCTCAAACCAAAATCTACACAAAAAGGGGATGATCAAATAAGATATTTTGAATGTACTGGTGTGGGACATAAAGCCGCTGACTGTGCAAACAGAAAAGGCAAAACCCATAAAGTTTTTAAAACAACATGGAGTGATAGTGAATCAGAATCTAATTCAGAATATGATGAGGAAACAATTGCTTTCATGGCTTCGGTTATTTTGGATGTTTCCCTAGAGGATAGTGAATCCGAAAATATTTTGGATAGCAAGTATACAGAAATGTGTATTGCATCTACGTCTATGATCACTAAAATTGAAACTCTTCAAAGTTAGTTATCAATAAATAAGAAGACAAAACTTGAAATTCAAGAAAAATTTGTTTTTATAAAAGCCAAATGGAAGATGGAAAAAAACCTGTCTTGAGAATAATGTCAAGTGTCTTCAAGAGAGCTTGGAAACTCAAACTGGATTTGTATCCACCTTGTTGGAAGAGAAACTTGATCTAAAAAATTCTCTAGATGCATCTCAACAACAGTTTCAAAAGTTTAACATAGGTTCAGAAAAATTGACCAAATTATGTGGTTTTGGCAAACCTGATAAGAATAAATCTGGCATAAGTTATGAGAAAGGTGAAAACTCACAACCTATAAAACCTATTGTTTTTGTCAAAAGCCAAAAATTAGAATTTGAAAAACCTTTTAAACGTTTTGTTCCAACATATCATCATTATGTAGTTATTGGTCACATCAGACCATTTTGTAGAAAGTTGAATATGAGTCAGATAAATAATTTTAATCAAAATGACTTAATCTCCTCATTTCAATCTTCTTTGAAAAAATCTGTCAAAGAACTTTCAAGGATAGCAAAAAGTCTTACCATCCCCACATCTGGATATCAGAAAAGAAAGACTTTTGAATGGACTTCAAAACATTTTAAACATTTTCGTAGCTATCAAAAACCTTGGGATTTTTGTGGAAACAGTTCAGATGATGAAGAAAATCATGTAAGTAATTTCTCATGTGTTATCCCTTCACCCAAGAAAGATAATGAGATTGTTGCTATCTACAATGTTGCTCTTACAGCCCTTACTGCAAGAAAGTATGATTCATGATTCATGGATAGTGGATGTTCCAAACATATGACAAGAAACAAAAAATGATTTTCCTCTATGAATGAGTCTTTTCCATCTAGAAAAGTTGTTTTTAGTGATTGTGCTCAAGCTAGCATCATTGGATGTGGAACTGTAAACACTCATAGTCTACCTAACATTAACAATGTACTTCTCGTTAAAGAATTGGAAGTCAGTCTTTTAAGTGTAAGCCAAATTTTTGATGAACATGATTATGTGATTTTTGATAAAATTAAATGTCTTATGCTTGATGGAAAAGGAAGAATTCTTATGAAAGGTGAAAGAACAAAAGAACATTGTTACTGTGTTCTTACAAATCTAAATTCTCCCTCTGAAATATGTTTTAGATCATTTGTATCTTCAAATATGTTGGAATTATGGCATAGGAGAATGTGTCATCAAAATCATCAAGGCATGGTCAAATTGTCAACTAAGAGAGTGGTAAGGGGTTTGCCAAAAATTGCTGGCAAACCAGAAGGTATGTGTGGTGATTGTAAAATTGGTAAGTTTACTCGTATCTCTCATTCTTCTTTGAATGCCAAACCAACTTCAAATGTGTTAGAATTATTACATCTTGATTTAGTTAGTCCAATTGAAACTCAAAGTATTCACGAAAAATCTTATGCACCTGTTATTGTTAATGATTTTTCAAGGTTTACCTGGGTCAAGTTTCTAGCTGATAAAACCGAAACTTTTGAACAATATCTCAGCTTTTCTAAAAGAATTTCAAATGAAAAACTTCCTGAAGATAAGGAAATCACTTGGATCAGATCTGATCATGGTACTGAATTTGAAAATGCATCCTTTCGTGAATATTGTGATAAATATGGTGTCTTTCATGAATTCTCTGCACCTATCACTCCTCAACATAATGGGATTGTTGAAAGAAAGAATCGCGTTCTGGTCGAAATGGGAAGAGTTATGCTTAACTCTGCAGATCTTCAACATTCTTTTTGGGAAGAAGCTATATCTAATGCATGTTATACTCTAAATAGAGTCATTTTCAGAACAGGAACAGATAAAACACCCTATGAACTTTGAAAAGGAAGAAAACCAAACATCTCTCACTTAAAAGTTTTTGGAAGCATCTGCTACATTTACAATGGCAGAGACTACCTCACAAAATTTGATCCCAAATGTGATAGATGAGTATTCCTTGGATATGCAACGAATAGTCGTGCATATAGAGTTTATAACAAAACATCATGCAAAATTATGGAAACTATAAATGTTTCTATTGATAATGGTCCTATTTGTACTCATACATCTTCTACTGTTGATCAGGATGTCACTGCCTCATCTCCTTCAGCTGAAAAGGAAGTTCCTATAGATGATCAAAATCTCATATCTGATGATGATGGAAATGAACGTGAACCAGAAACTGATCATGCCAGCACATGGATAGATGTCACCATTATTATCCAGCCTCTCCACAGATCAGGAACTCGACAAGTAAGGAAAGATCACTCAACCTTTGATATTATTGGTAATGGCTTTGAACCAATAAAAACCAGAAGTGCATCACAAAATATTATAAGCAATTTCTCAATCTTTCAATCATTTCTTGCTTGTTTTTGAAAAGATATGAACTTCATATCACATTTTGGTTTTGTATCTATTGTTGAACTAAGAAATATCAAACAGGCCTTATGTGATGTTGAGTGGATTTCAGCTATGCAAGAAAAGTTGAACCAATTTGAAAGAAGTGATGTTTGGGATTTAGTACCTAGACCTAGTAACAAGAACATCATTGGAACTAGGTGGGTGTATAAGAATAAAATTGATGAAAAATGCACTATAACATAAAACAAAACACTGTTAGTAGCTCAAGACTATAACCAAATTGAGGGTTTATACTTTGATGAAACCTTTGCACCAGCTGCAAGATTAGAATCAGTAAGACTCTTGTTGGCTATTTCATGTCATTTGAAATTTACTCTATATCAAATGAAAATCAATAGTGCTTTTCTCTACGGGGACATTAAGGAAGAAGTTTATCTTAAACAAACTCAAGGCTTTCCTGAAACCAGTCATCTAGATCATGTTTATAAATTAAAAAAGACTGTTTATAGATTGAAACAATCACCCAGGGCATGGTATGACAAGTTATCCTCTTATCTCATTGATAATGGTTATGTTAGAGGTTCAATTGACAAAACTTTGTGTGTTAAAAGTACTTCTAAAAATGTTATTCTTGTTCAAGTTTATGTTGATGATATCATTTTTGGTTCTACCTCTGATTTGTTGGTCAAAACCTTTACTAACACAATGGAGAAGGAATTTAAAATGAGCCATTGTGGCAAGCTCAGCTATTTTTTAGGGTTACAGGTGCAACAAAGAGAACACAGCTTGTACATTTCTCAAACTCAATATGCCAAAAATTTGGTTAAAAAATTTGTCATGGGGACATCTTCTCCTGTTCGAAATCCCATGGGAACAAGCTGTAAGATCAATGCTGATCTTGAAGGAATTGCTACTGATCCTACATATTACAGAAACATGATTGGGAGTCTTCTCTACCTCACTGCTAGTAGACCTGACATCTGTTATAGTGTGAGAGTTTATGCAAGTTACCAAGCTAACCCCAAATAATCTCATGTCAAAGCTGTCAAACGTATCATACGATATGTTTCTGGCACAACTAATTTTGGTATAATGTACTCAACTGACTCTAACATTGAAATTGCAGGATACTTAGACTCTGATTGGGCTAGAGATGCTACAGACAGAAAAAAAAAATTACTTTAGGAGGAAGTTTCTTTGTTGGCAATAACCTGGTGTCTTGGCATAGTAAGAAATAGAACTGTGTCTCCCTATTCACTGCCCAAGCAGAATATATTGTCGCATGGAGTTGTTGCACTCGAATGTTATGGATGAAGCATATGCAACATGATTGTGGATTTCCTCAAAGTACACTTACCTTGTTTTGTGATAATACAAGTGCCATAAATATCTCAAAAAATCTTGTGTTACATTCCCGTACCAAACATATTGAGATCATGTATCATTTTATTAGAAACCTAGTAGAGGATAATTTGCTGGAGATGACTTTTATTCTAACTGAGAGTCTTCAAAAAGCAATTGGTATTTTCTCCACCTTATGTTAATTTCCTGCCTTACCTACATATATACAGTTTTTATAAAAAAAATTAATAAAACAAACAAAATTCGTTTTATTTCTTTTACTATATAATTAAGTTTGATTGAATTCATAAACTTATATATACACAAAAGTGGGAGATATTTCTTTATGCAAAAGATCAAATAACAAAATCATAATATGAGTTAACCTGTTCAATAAAAAAATATGTCAGTCTCTCTATGATTTGAGTGTTATGCAAATGCATATACTTAAAAGCCCCAACAAAATTCTATAAATGGGTGCCAATTATTTGAGGATCTCTGAAATTTATTCTATCCTCCTCTAGATTTGAAGTTATTATCCTCCGAGTATCTTTGTTATACATATTGCCATTTTGAGCAATGCGCTCAGGAAGTCAATGATAACTTCTTTGTTACATTAATCTAAAAGGACGATTTTTAGATGGACATAAGGACAAAGTTCATCACTTGAAACATATGCAAATGAAAGCATCAAAATTTTGAGTTACCCCAATGCAAATGAAAGCAAAAAAAAGGGGGTCTCTCAAAACAACAAAAGTTTCTTGAACTCTTTTGAGAAAATTTATTACATTTATAAACTCATGTTCCAAAAAGCTACGGTTATATCTCCCAAGATATGTGTTATATATACCTTTATGCTTATATGCTTAATTAGTACTCCTTTATATATATATATATATTCGTATGAGGCTTTAACCTAGGGGGAGTACTTACCTTGTTTTGTATTTCAAGAAATGTGATGCCATGAGCTGTAAAATGGTGTTTCAAATTGTTAAAATGGAGATTCTCAAGTCTTTTGAGTACAAAGCAAACAACTTTACCCTTGATTTCGGGTTCTGTAGCTAAACTTGTTTTGATGTGATCATAATTAACTTTGCAAAAGGTAAACTCTCAAAGTTTCTTCTAGTTACATCTCATAAGCCTAAATCAATTCTATTTGAACTCATGATTGGACTCTGGTTTCGAACCCATCATATCCTATGGACTATTTTTTGATGGGTGGAGTGTACTTCTTAGCTTAGGCTAAGATAAAAGCTGATTGTTGAGGTCTGGCTCATTATACTTGTTAAGATAACTTGTCCCATCTCTCTCTCAGCTGCCATGGCCGTACCTCTCTCAGCCTCCACCTCACTCTGATACCTCTCTCTCTTGCTTCCCCTTTGTGGAACCCCTTTGTCGTTCTGTAACAAACAGGGGGAGAGAAAACTAGTAGTAATTATCAAAGAGCTTTAGTTGATTGTATCAAAAACTACTTGATGTTATCTTTTCAAATCTCTACTGCTTGTATTTTTCACTCGTTTCTTGGTTATGAGTCTATATGCAGGTACTCTTCAAAGATATGAAATGAAAAATATATGTTTTGTGTAAGAATATCAAAGGAGGAGAATGAAGGTAGATAGTTATTGACATATCTCTTACTTAACAAAACATGGATTAGAAGATTCATTCAAGAGAAGACTGCAGATAAAAGACCATCAACCTTGTATCATGCAAACCTCATGGTCTCAAGGTAAAAAGCATGCATATGCATTTAACTGTTTTAACTGGGGATGACAAATGTGTTTTCCATCCCTGAAGTCCCTGGAACTTTTTTGTTCCATTCTGAAAAATATCTTTCGACTTCAAACTGATTATAAAACACTTTTAAAATACTTCTTTGGTCAAGTGACTTAGTTAGAAAGATAAGTTTTTGTTCCTTACAAACTTAATCTTTAATCTTCATCCTTATCTCTTATAAGGTGAAGATATTTTCACAAAGAAAGTACATACACCATTTATATGGCTGTCAAGTTTTGTATACTTGGCTAGGATTAAAACCTGTTTTAAATCTCCTTTCTATTTCACTTGGCTGGTACGTGCTGGCTTCCTTCATAGGCCATTTCATTTGGCCTATATAAGGCGCAAGCATTCTTTGTCTTCCTTAGTGGTTTTTAGCTTGATATTTTGCTTAGTTGGGAAAATTGTCATTGTTCATTTTCTCTCTAAAAATGAATTTGTTTATACAGGCTCTTTTTTGTTGATCTTTTTGTATTAAAGTCTTCATAAAACACCCTTTAAACTCATGCATCCATCTTGCATACCATGAGGTTGGATTGGTAGGTGCAAGCATCTCAAGTGTTCATAGTGAGTTAGTTGCGCGATAACTAGATTCATGTCTGAAACTTGTGTATCTTTCTATTGTAAATCTCTGTAAAACAAGATGGAGTATAGCTCTTGGATCTAGCGCGCTAGTTTAGTGAAAAGATAGCACCAAAACTTTGCTATTATCAGAACTATAGTCTTGTAATAAGAGTTGTTACATAGTGAAAAGATTTGTCAGTTTTCATCCCTGAATTCAGAGGTTTCTACCATAGATAAAAACATAATTGTGTTATTAGTTTCATCTACTTACAGCATGATTTGTTTACTTTCATAAACTGTTATCGGGATAGAACAACACCTTGCTATTCCTGACAACAGTCTTATATTACTTTTTGTGAAAAGTAGTTAATGGTCTAATCACCCCTCCTCAAGGACCTTCAAACTTGTTACCTGTTTAACATGAAGTCTAAGAGCAACCAATGGTTTTGTCAAATGGAGTGTATGAAATTTGAATTTGACAGATGACTTGGCAATAGGCATTTTGGCTCAAATTCTTCTCCAACCGATATGTTAAATATCTAGATTTTTTTATTAATATTTTTGATAGGGAAAATTTCATTTTACTTACTTGTGGTTTGCTTCAAACATCATTTTATTACCTATAGTTTCAAGATCACCAGTTGACTACTTAAAATTGAAAAATTTCATCGGTTTGTAAAATTCAACCCAAAAATATGTTAAGTGTCATTCCTTAATTTAATAAAAAATACAGAGATTAGTTGAGATATGAGGATGGAAGGGAAGGCATCATCAAAGTAAATGTGGAGAAGAAAAGTGAGCTTCTTGTGCTTCGTTCGGATTGTGTTGATGTAATAAACTGGTGATCTTGAACTGCAAGTAGTGAAATGATGATCTTGAAACTGCAAATAGTGAAATGATGTTTGAAGCAAACTACAAGAAGGTAAACTGAAATTTGCCCCTTTTGATATTCCTCTCTATCTTGAGAAAGTGTAACGATTCTACCTACTCTTGAAGACCAGATGTACTTGTACCAACAATGGATCTCGCTTACATATATCTCTTATATTCACTAATCAGTTTGGATCAATTCCACCCGAAAGTTAAATATGAAGAGCCATAGTCAATTTCAAAGTTGATTAAAAACAAGCAGGCCCTGAGGATCTACGATCTGGGAAGAAGAACTAGAAAAAGAAGGAAAGATGATCACAAACTGGGGAGAAGAACCTAAAACTCAAACATTATGAGCGAGTTCAAACATGATCTTCATGAAGTAAATTTGAAGCTCTCCTAGAGGAGAGAAAATATAAGATTCCAGAGAATAGATGAGCAACGAAGATGAAGAGGAGAGAGAAAAAAGAATTAAAAAAGAATGACAGATGAGTTTGTTGCTGCCAAATTTGAAAGAAAACTTTGAAAATGTTATCCACGTGTCTCCACGTATGTTTTGACAAACCCATTGGAACCCCTCATTTCAATATTTTGTTACCGTTGAGCACTCCATCTGAATTTTGGCACATCGATTGGAGTTGCTATAAAGTGATAATCACAATCTCATTTCAAAAATGTGCAGATACAATGAATCTCAGATTCATTCAAAGATAAATTTTTAGGTTATAATCACTATATAAAGGAGAGGATAGACTCTAAGCATAGAGTTATCAACCTCATTCTGAAGTTAAGTATTGAAACGCAAAAGACACCTTTCCAACCAGCTGCTCATCATGTCGGGAATTTGTCAAGCTATAGCAATGATGCTGGTAATCATCTAAGCCTTAATATATTCAATTCTGTTTTTCTCGTGTGATTATGCAATGTCTTTGTGTTAGTGTTAGGGTTAGTTTTAGTGTTTGTGTTTGTCTTCGTGTGGTTTGTGAAAAAATCTTGTGTTGATGACTTGATGTTGCTTGTTTCATGTGATTTAACAATTGGTATCAAGAGTATTAGAGATTTCACAAATTCATGAATAAATTTTGATACGATGTTTGCATATGAGAAATATTTCGGAAGAATTGCACTAGTATCAAAATTTGTAGTAAAGAATCTGACTTATTTTACTAAAGACCTTAACTTGGTTAATAAAAGCCCAAGTCCATGTTTCTTGTGAACAAAAGGTTAAAGCTCTCTCTTTTACGCGAAAAAAAAAAATTGGGATTCATTTTGAGTTTTTTTGGCTAAACCTGGGAATCTTGGCAGCATGAAGAGATCGGGTTTCAATTCAAAATTTCCAATTTAAGTTCTTGAATTGAGATGCATATACATGCTTAGATTCTTGCCATTGAATGGGTTTTGAGTGTTGTATGCTCACAATAATGATATTTATACAGCTGATATGATTTAAATTGAGATTGAAGTGATAAATTCATATATGAATTTACGATATCTCCCTTATGAAGGAATTCATGTGTAATATTTAGAAATCACATATTTAGTAAAGATTAGTAAAAGAATTATGGTATATAAATTTTTGAATACTTTACTGATGAATGATTATGTTGATACTTTATTGAATTGTTTTGCACAAAGCAAATTTTCTTCCGTCTACAGAAACATATATTGTATAATGCTTTAACTTGTTGTGTCTTCCAACGAAGTGTAAAAATGTGAGCTTAAAACATTAGGAAGTACAAATAAGTATCTTAGGCGTATTTGGATTTTGTGAGAGTTCTTCAGACCCTAACTATTTTCCTTAATGAATGGCCTATGTTGAATGTTGAATTTTATATCAAAAATGTGTTATTTAAATAATTAAAGTTATGGGAAACCTAAAGAATGTTGAATGGTATATTTTTCAATGTTACATGTTATTTTTTATCGGTCTCAACTTGGGGATTTGAGTATTAAATTAATAAGAAATTACATATAAGGTTAATTAGAGACCTTAAGTTACAAATAATGTCATTTAATATTTTTTGTACAAATCAGGTCATATTTTAGTTTCCTAATTTTTTAACTTTCCAAATTTGCCCCTCTCTTATACTAGCCTATATATAAGAAATTCCTTTTGTTTTCAAACTAAAAAATGCACCAGGAGAGAAAGAGAGGCTAGGTGATCTAAATGAGAGAGAGAGAGAGAGAGAGAGGAATCGGAGATGGTGTTTTAGTGAGAAGAAGATTCCGGCAAATCGAAGATAAGCTGGGGTGATTTTGCTTTCCTGTAGATGTTGTGTGTTATGTGTTGCTCGATTAATGTTTTTGTTTGAGCTGTGATAAAGGATTTCCTAAACGCACATCGATTTCGAATTTTGATTTTTTTATTTTGATTTTGGTACTTTGTATTATGTATGGCGCATTGTAGTGATATTATTGTATATTTTCTCTTGTGAGTTATGTGTTTGTGTGTGATTGATGTGGCTTATTTGTGTGTTTTGATATTCTCTGTTGAGTGAATACACTACTGCATCCCATTGGACACACTTGTTAGATGCTCTCTGTGTTCTATGTGTGTTTTGACTTGATAGTACTATTAGTGTTTAGTGAGTACACTATTGCATCCCATTGAATACACTAGTTAACTGTTCCATGTGTTCTGTATGTGTTTGGACTTGATAGTACTATTAGTGTTGAGTGAATACACTACTGATGACTATTAAGGATACTACTTCTGTTCTCTAAGCATTTTTTGTTTGATTTGCAGATTGGTAGCCATAGATTTGGATTTGTATGCAAAGTGCACCTATAACAACCATACACTTGCTGCTATACAACATGCTTGTATTGAGCCTATTTACTCTTACATCAAGAATTTCTATGAGGTAGGAAGTTACAGGGCTGCCTATGAGTATGGTATTCAGCTAATACCAAACATTGAGAAGTTTTACCATGATGCTCTTAATGAACTACCCATTGTGAAGCCTCCGTTGACAAGAATCTCATCCGGTCGTCTAAAGGATACTCACATGAAGTCTTCCGCTGAAGGTAAGAAGGCGACAAGGCCAATCAAATGTGATCGTTGTGGGGAAAAAAGGAAGACACAACAGATTGACATGTACCAAAATCATCAGCAGCTAACTAGTGTCTATATTACTCATAGTTAATGTATTCACCAGTCTACAGTAGTACACTCTGCCTGAACATATAATTTTCTCAACTAGTGTCTATATTAGTCACAAGTAGTGTTTTCACTGGTCTACAGTAGTACATTTTACTTGAACAGATAATTTTGCTAAGGCATGTCCATTTCCTTTACATACACTATATTAGTCAGAAGATATAGTTGGTACAACCATACAAGTCATTAGTAGTATATTTGGTCCGAATCTCTTTCATTAAATGTTTTTTGATAAACAAACATACAATGTGATTCTTCATTATATAATACATACTACTTTAGTGTAATGTACTTTTCCCTTATGCAATTTGTTTAACATACTAATTCGAGTTTGTTGCTCTTCGGTTTGCGATTTTGTGTTGGTCAATTGTGCGTTTTTGTATGTGACAATGCTTTGTGTTTGAAACCAACAACAGTAGTAGTACACTCATCATACAACAAAAGTAACATTACTCCTATTAAAAATATGGGTTCATCACAGTACATCAATGTAAAACGTACTATTTATTTCTCTAGCAAGCACTACTAATTCGCAATAGAAAGTACGTATTACTTCATAACAGTTGGTGCATTAACACTACTGCTGTCTCCAATAAGCACTACTCCAGAATATTTAGTGTACTACTTCAAAACATGGTATGTACTATGTTTCATAACAGAAAGTACTACTTAAAAATATTTAGTGTACTAACACTACTGTTGTCTCTACTGAGTACTACTTCAAAATATGCAGGGTACTACTTTAACATAATATGCGTAACTTCGGATAACATGGTGCCTTGAGCAAATGGCCATATCACTCTTCCAAAGGGTATATCTCCAAGTAATTTCAGCATTTCATCGGGCAACTCATTTTTTTATCACTGTATCAAGTTGAAGAAGCCTCGAAATGTAGACCGAATTTGTACTTTTGATGGTTTTTTTTACTTTTGCTTGCATTTCCTCTGCGAAACAACAAAATGAACATCAAAATACTATTACACACTACCACAGACACTTCCATACTCTAACTTAGACACTACTTCTTAACAACACATGTACTACCACTGAATCACAAATGCACTACTACTGTTTCACAAATGCACAACTATCATTGTTTCACAAATGCACTACTACCACTGTTTCACAAATGCACTACCATTGTTTTCACATATGCACTTCTACTATTTAACATATGCACTACTACTATTTCACAGATGCACTACTACCACTGAATCACAAATGCACTACTACTGTTTCACAGATGCACTACCACTGTTTCACATATGCACTACTACTATTTCACAAATGCACTACTACCATTGAATCACAAATGCACTACCACTGTTTCACAAATGCACTACTACTATTTCACAAATGCATTACTACTATTTCACAAATGCACTACTACCATTGAATCACAAATGCACTACTACTGTTTCACAGATCACTACCGCTGGAAACACTATAGCCGACGATTTTTTTAAAACTATAGCTGACGAGATAAAAATCTCGTCGGCTATAGTGGAAAAAATAATTTTTTTATGATTTTTTTTTTAAAACTCTTCGGCTATAGTACTATAGCCGACGATAATGGGTAAAAATCTCGACGGCTATACTATTACCGACAGGTTTTAGCCAGCCGACTTTAGTTGACGACCCTTAAAAAAAGTCGGCTAAAGTCGGCTGGTTAAAACCTGTCGGTAATAGTATAGCCGACGAGGTTTTTATCCATTATCGTCGGCTATAGTACTATAGCCGACGAGTTTTTTTAAAAAAAAATTTAAAAACTCATTTTTTCCACTATAGCCGACGAGATTTTTATCTCGTCGGCTATAGTTTTAAAAAAAAATTAAAAAAATCATTTTTTCCACTATAACCGACGAGATTTTTATCTCGTCGGCTATAGTTTTAAAAAAATCGTCGGCTATAGTGTTTTCAGCAGTAGTGGATGCACTATTACTGTTATACAAATGCACTACTACTGTTTCATATATGCACTACCACTGTTTCACAGATGCACTACTACCATTGTACGTTTCACATATGCACTACTACCACAGAATCACAAATGTACTACCATTGTTTCACAGATGCACTACTACTGTTTCACAAATGCACTACCACTGTTTCACAGATGCACTACTAATGTTTCCGAGATGCACTACTACTATTTCACAATTTCACTACTACCACTTTCACAAATGCCCTACTACCACTTTCACAAATGCACTACTACACTTTCACAAATGCACTACTACACTTTCACAGATGCACTACTACCACTATTTCACATATGCACTACTACACTTTCAGAGATGCACTACTACACTTTCACAGATGCACTACTACCATTATTTCACATATGCATTACAACACTTTCACAGATGCACTACTAAACATTACCACAAACTATTGTAGACACTACTGCATAAAAGAAAAGCACACCAATTTGTACACACTACTACAGACTAACATAAACACTACCCCAGACTATGTAGACACTACTGCATAAACTAAAGAATATTAATATGTGCATACTACTAAAGACTAACATAAGCACTACTATAGACTATTGTAGACACTACTACGTACGTAACAACCAAAACACAACAAATTTTGTGTAACAACCAAACCAAACCAAACATTACCACAGACTATGCTCCAACGCTGAGAGAGAGACGATAAGAAGAACGCTCAAGCGTGGAGGGAGGTACGGGAAGCTGCGACCGAGCATGGAGGGAGGCAGCGATCCAGCGTGGATTGAGGAACACGGCGGCACAACTCTTGAGACGGTGGCGTCGAAGTTCTTGGACGACGACGATAGAGTTATGAAGCTCTTTTAGATTTTCTGTTAAGAGAGAGAGAGAGAGAGAGAGAGAGAGAGAGAGAGAGAGAGAGAGAGAGATAATTGAGATGAGAGAGAGAAAGAATAGTATGGTAGGTAGTATGATATGTTGTTTATATATGATGATATATGTCGTAAATAAGTTTCATTTTAAGGTCATGGAGGTATAATTGTGATCTAGTTTGAGATAAAACTATGAGATGACCCAATTTAGTAAAGGTCTTAAGATATTGACGTTATATCTAATATATTTACCCTTAATGTAATACTTGATTAATTAATAACCTCGCTAAATTAATAAATTTTATCAATCCCGAAGTTACTAATTTATCGAGTTTACTGTATTGTGTTGTATATATATATATTTGTTTTGCGATAAAATACCACATGTTTTACATAAAGGAAAAATCTCATCACTAGAGTCTGAATCTTTGCAAAGTTCTCAATGTGATGTCCACATTTTAAAAACTATCAGAGTGATGTCCAGACTTGTAAAACCACATATTCATGGTAGACCAATTTTCCGTTACTGCTTAGTTAAGTCCAATGACGTGGTACAGAGAGATTTCAAACTCGAGGGATATCAACATCATTTATCCCTATTAATTGCATTAACCCCCTTTTAAATTCTCTCTCTCTCTTTGTGAATCGCCTTTACTGCCTCTTCCCTGAGAGGCGGACTCCACCACATTCCGGCGCACCCCAATTTCTCAAAACCTGTCCAAATCTCATTGTGCAGCTCTGCATCTCCTTTTCGATCTCCAAACCCATTACCACCTAAACCCTTCTTCTTACCCTAGTATATCTACACCCCCCCCCCCCCCCCCCCCCCGATTTTTGTCCTCGTCCTAATTAAACCCAAACTCAGCTCAAACCGGCAGTGGAGGAGATCGTGGTCACCAACAGACTCCTCGTCTCAACCGAAACCAAAAATCCAACAACAATAATAAAAAAAAACAATAACAATGGCTCTCTCAAGTAGCAGCTCCATCATTCAGACCAAGTCTCTATTACCCTCCTCCTTCTCCGAACCTTACCAACATTTCTCTTTTTCTCGTCCCATCATCGCAGGCTTGGATTTGGAGCTGCAGGGCATTAGGGTCACCATCAAGTGTCGGTTTTGGGAATAGGGTTTGGGAATTGGGGGGAAATTGGCAGCGGAGGGGTGTGGCGGTGGGCGTGGGATTTGTTTGGATTCGGCCTGCGCCATTTCGGATAATGAGTGTCGGTTTTGGGGAGAGAAGGGTATCCCGAGTTTGACGACCTCGTGGTAGCCGCGGAGCGGCGAGTGAAAAAATTTCAAATCCGATTTGTCGCGGTGTGAATGACGCGATTCTTGAGGCCAAGGAGGAGGTCGAGGTTGCAGAGGCGGAGAGGCCCATGTTGGCGTCGATGATGCTGATGGAGAAGCCGAGCGGGGCGATGGTGGTTTTTGCGACGCTACCCATGCCGGAGGTGATGACGAAGATGCAGGGTGTCGTCGGAGAACTAGGGCTTGTGGTTGTATTGGAGGACTGGAGGAAAGAGGAGAAGCAGACTATGAATGAGGATTTGGGTTTTAGGGAAGATGGGATTGGAGTGTAAATAAGGAAGAGGTCGAGAGAGAAATAAAAGGGAAAAAATTAAAATAGAAAATTTATATAAAAAAAGGAAAAAGGAAAATAGAAATAGAAAATTAAAAAAATTTGTAATGATATTACAGTCTTTTTGCATCTGTTTTTGAAAAAATAATGTCACGTCAGTGATATACACGGCTCTGTAACGAAAAATAGTTCGAGGCATCACGTTTATAAAATTTTAAAACTTAGGGCATCACTCTTATAATTTTTAAAGTGTAGACATCACATTGAGGATTTTGCAAATGTTTAGACCCTGGTGGTGAACTTTTTCCTTACATAGATGAACTTTGAAACATTACTTACACGGTGTTTTTTTTGTCTTGAAATTACATACTTAGGCTAAATAAAACTGTTAAATGGTAACAATTTTAGGAAATGGAAGAACTAGGTAGAGTTTTACTTTTTCAAGTACCAAAATATGGATTAATTACTGCATGTTAGAGGAGAAACCTAAGGCTTTAAGAGCAGCTGCACCGCGAACGGCTTTTGGGGACGTCCGACATAGGGCCCGCCAGAAATAGGACGTCCGGCGTGAGGAATCGGTGCAGTAGGAGGTTTTGGGAGAGACGACCGGACGTTGACGTGAGGGACGTCCTCGTCGGCGTCCTTCGGAGAGGAAGAGTGTGAGGACGTTCGCTTGGTGGGCCCCACTCACGTGGTTGACGCCATTTTTTTTCTAAAAAACTAAAAAAACAAATTGACGCGCTAATCGTGTGGCGACACGTGGCACGCCCTGAGCAACAGACAAATCAACTGCTAAGTTAATCTGGGCCGTCCATTTCAAACGGATATGAGCCATCCGACGGCCTATATTTAAATGCAATGGCCACTTCAGCCTAAAATAAAAAAAATTACAAAAAAAATCCCAAAAAATTGCAAAAAGATCCTAAAAAATTGCAAATGACCCCTACATTTTTTCAATAAATACTACCTTCATTTCATTCATTTCTCACACCAAGTTGTGCACAACAAATTCATTCTCTCCATCTCTCCTCTAAATCCTTTGTTTTTTGTGGGAAAAAATGGCAACAAATTGGCTTCTTTCGAAAGATGTATAATTGAGCATCTCTTATTGTCGTTTTAGCGTTGATTCCATCACTGAAAATCGACAAAAGGTCGACAAATTGTGGGAAAAGGTTTATGGCGATTTCAAGGAGAATTGGGAGCTAGGTTATGGTGAATCGATGCCGGAAGCTAGGACCCAAAACGTATTATCCTCTCGTTTCGCAAAGTTGAAGCCGAATTTGAAAGTTTGGGGTAGTGCTCTTTCTTTCGCACGAAGGAATGCATCTTTCGGCTCCAACTTACATGATGAGGTAATGTTTTTGATCTCCAATTTTTTTAAAAGTTTTTACCATATTGTTTCAACTTATGCTGTCTAAATTTTATGAAATATATGTTATTTATTTCATGATATTTATGAATTACAAGTTATTTATTTCCTTTTATTTAATATAAGCTATGTCCATTTTATTTAATTTTCTTTAGGGCATGTTCTTTATGAATTACAAGTTATTTATTCCATGTTATTATTATTATTATTATTATTATTATTAATTTAGATGAGATGTGCTCAATCATTTTATGTGGTAAAAAAGAAGAAAGAGTTTAAAGCTTTGCTTGTTAGGAAGTGGTGAAGAATCATCCTTACTTCATCCATATCGAGGCTAGTACACCTCCACCTTACTTATCATCTACTCCGTCTAACTCATCATCACATCCCGCAAGCTCAATGCCTCCCACCGTCAACTTGGATGAGGATGATGCATTTGTCACACCAATGAGCAACCAAGCTCTCTCTTCTCTGGAGCGTCCTATGGGAGTGAAAACGGCCAATGAAGCGAAAAAAGAGAGGTAAAAAGGGCATGACGCCTATTAATGAAAGCGCTAAGGCTTTCAATATGATTGCGGCAAATCAAGAATCTTATGGTCGCAATCAAAAAGATAGTGATGCAATTGAGGTTTCCCTTATGCGATAGCAACTCGCCCTTCAAAAGAGAGATATCCAATTGAGGGCTTTGGCAGAGGAAACTCAGATTATGTCAGTGGATACCGAGATTATGACTCCTAAATCCAAGAGGTATTTCACAAAGAGGAAAGCCGAAATCTTTTCTCAATTAGATGGGGTTGAAGAAGAAGCTAGCGAAGAAGGCTATTCCGATTGTTATAGCCCCCTTTTTCCAAGCACTTAAATTACCCCCTTTAATTTTTTTCAAGCACTTAAATTATAAGTTTATGTAATTTAAATTTCCAAGCATTTAAACCGTTGTACTATGTACTTTCCCTTTGAAAGAAATAAAAATGCACTTTCTTTATTTCCATCAAGTTCCCACACATTACAAAAATCGAAACACACATAATAGAAATACATAATTCAAACACACAACAATGCAAACAAACAATTAAAACAACATATTTATAGTTGTTCACCGATCTGAAGAAACCAGTTGTGCTTAACTAAGTCCTTTTGAAACTCTCCATGGATGTAAGCATATTGGAGATCTACATGACGGTCATTAAACCGTTGTTCATTTTGTCCATCTCTTCCAACCGGCTTGAAAGGAATCCGGTTTCCCCCTTCATCCATTGGCCCATCATAAGCTGTGAATGCGGTAGATGGGTTTTGGATACCTTCTTCTCTGCTCTCCTCAAACTCATCCTCCACGAATTCCTCATCAACAATCATGTTGTGCATTATGATGTAAGCCAACATGATGCTTTTTAACGTCGAAAGACGGTGACACCGAGCTGCATGAAGAATTATCCCTTAACAAGCTTGTAAGATGCCAAAGCACCTATCCACATCCTTGCGGTACGCCTCTTGCTTACTCGCAAAAAGCTTCTGTGGAAGCTCTTGAGGATTAGAAATCATTTTGACAAACGAGGAGTACCTCGGATATATTCCGTCAGCAAGGTAATGAGTGTTACGGTATGTCATACTGTTCACTTTATAAGTCGCAGTCGGACTTCTTCCAGCAAGTACTGCATCGAAGACATCTGATTGGTACAACACGTTGATATCATTTTGAGCTCCTGGTACCCCGAAGAAACTGTGTCAGATCCATGTGTCATATGAGGCCACTGCCTCTAAGATGATAGTTGGACGACCTTTCCTCCCTGAGTACGCCCCGGACCAAGCAGATGGGCAGTTCTTCCACTCCCAATGCATGCAATCAATACTTCCGATCATACCAGGAAATCCTCGATGTCTAGCCCTTCTTAGAAGTCGAGTGATGTCTGTCTGATCTGGAGCGCAGAGGTAACGGGTACCATAAAGCTCTACAGCTTGGGTGCACCACTTCTTCATGCACTCCACAGTTGTTGATTCCCCCATCCTTGTGATTTCGGCACACTGATCAGCAACTGAGTCGTAGGCCAACATCTGAAGAGCACCGGTCATCTTTTGTTGGGGAAGTAGTCCAACCATTCCAATGTCGTTGCCTCTTTGATGCCAAAAGGGTCCGTCATTATATTGTTGAATATATTTCGGCTCATTCGGAACCGCCGACGAAATTTGTGGTCGGTGAAGACTGAGCGTTCGATGAAGTAATCTTCCATAAGATTTTGGCCCCTGAACTCCCTCATCCTTGGTTGATTTGCACGGCGGCGTGGTGGTGGTTCATCATCAAATGCTGCATCAACCGCCACCACGTCGACAACAAATTGATTAGCAATTTCTACATTTCGTCGGCGTTGTTGTCGCCTCCTACTGAAAAAAGTACCAAAACCCATGGGATTCATCTTGATGAAACCAAAATGTGAAGAAGTGTTTAGAGTGGCTTAAATACAAGTAGAGCTACACACAAATTGTAGTTGGTGTGAGTCTTCCACTCCCATAGTTCTTTCTTTTATAGCCATTTTGAATTACTAGATTTTTTTAGATAACGACACAAGTCGACCGTGGATTGGTTGAAATTCTTACCGGAAATCTTACCAAATATTTTCTTCAATAATTTTGCCAACACTGACACGTAGACATTACACGTGTCCCATTCTCATTGGTTTGTAATCTTACCAGAAATCTTACCGAATATCGTCAATCAATAATTTTGCCGACACCGACACGTAGACATGACACGTGTCTCAAAATTACATGTCGGAAATCTTATCGGAAATCCGCTACCAATTATATGATCCGGAATGACACGTGTCGGCTAATTATTAGGTGAAAATGTTAATCGGATTTTAAAAAAAAATTACATAATAATGAATAGTAATAGGAAGTCCTATTTTTTTGGCACCGCTGCACGAAAAACAGGAATATGACTTCCTATTGAAGAGGAATTCCTCAAATGAGTGAGAAATTCCTTAAAATAGGACTTCCTCTCCATTTCATGAGTGTGGATGCTCTAACCGATGACAATACTGAAGATGAGAAATGGTACTTTAAAGAAAATGTACTACAATCTTTTTTGCCCAACTAAGTCTGAAGTGAGTTGTTATTAAACTTTTGTTAATTCTTGCCATACACAATTAAAAAAAGCCCAAGTCGATTAAGTGATATGACACAAATTGTCCATTGACCAAATTGATCAGCTTGCTACAGAGCCATATGGCTAACATCACCCATGATTTTAATCTCTAACCATCAATTTATGGTCCCTCTTTTGACTTTTGTTATTTCCTTGAGTGCATTTAAAGGCAAAAGGAAAAGAAAAAAATTAAAAAAACCAATGTGGTAGGTATGATTTGCCTTTTTTTTTATGGTTTTTCACTCTTGGGGTGTATTTGCTCGTAAGGAATAAACCAGATCTAATAGGATGGCTAATAACTTAATCAGGAATACCATGTATAACATTATGATGAGATCTATTGAGGTATTTGAGGATGTTATAAATTTTATAGAGGTAATAGGTGGTAAGTTTGTGGCTAGCGAAATGACAGAGACAGCTAGGCTCCGGGAGAAATTCTAAGCTCAAATACGATGACACCAAGAATATAAGGGAGCATATCCTTCACATGATTAACATGAGTGCTAAACTCAGAGAACTAAAAACATGAGTCACTGATGCACATATTGTGCATGTTGCCTTAGATTCACTTCCAAAATCATTTAGTCACCAAAGCACCACATACAATGCTTAAGAAACTAAGTGAAAGTTGAACAAGTTCATCTCTCACTACAAGAAAATGAGTCATCACCGGCGAGATTCCGGCCAACAAGGCCGGCGACCGGAAAAGTCGCCGGTAATGTCCATCATTACCGGCGACTTACTCCGTCGCCGGTAATGTTGCCGGAATCTCGCCGGTAATGTGGCCTAGACATTGCCGGCGACTCCAACCGTCGCCGGCAATGTCTAGGCACACATTACCGGCGAGATTCCGGCCGGAAAATCGCCGGTAATGTGCCCTAGACATTACCGGCGACTCCAACCGTCGCCGGCAATGTCTAGGGAACATTACCGGCGATTTTCCGGCCGGAATCTCGCCGGAAATGTACCCTAGACATTGCCGGCGACGGTTGGAGTCGCCGGCAATGTCTAGGGCACATTTCCGGCGAGATTCCGGCGTAAAGTCGCCGGTAATGTGTTCATTTCCGGCGACTTACTCCGTCGCCGGCAATGTGTCTTATATTAGATGCCGGATCGGGCAGCTCGATCATTCAATCATTTTGAGCGAAAAAAATCCAGAGAAATCGAAAGAAGGAAAACGTACGCTCTGAAATCGATCATTATTCGGTATATTGTCAAAATTAAGGCGGGCGTCGAAAACTCGATCAGTCGGGAAGCTATTTATATAGGTACGTAGGTGTATATATACGTATATGTGGTATATATATATGTGTGTGTGTGTGTGTGTTGATCAAATCCAATTCGTGAGATATATATATATATATATATATATGAAATGTTGTTGATGTACGGTCACCGAAACGAGAAAACAGCTTGTAGTTAATCTTGTGTCTGAATCAATGACTGGTATTATCGTATTGTTATCGGAGCCAGACTTAACAGAGATTAGATCGATATATCATTGAGTACTATCATCGAGTACTGAATACGTACTATCATCGAGTACTGAATCGAATTCAGAGATTAGATCGATATATATACATATGCATGTGTTGATTTAATTAGAGTTGAATTGAGAGATCACGTCGATTATTAGTAGTGAATGTGTGTGTATATATATAATTAATACGTAAAATTGTTAGAATTTTCAGGATGGACAAGAGTTGGATGAGCCTCGAAAGATGGGATGTCAGATATCACGAGGGAATTAGGAGTTTTGTGGATTTTGTGAAGGCTAATTGTGGAGACACTACACTTCATTATTGCCCGTGTAAAGAATGTAAGTGTTTCAGCGATCGATTTCGATTTCCCATTGATAAAGTGCAGAGGCACCTGAGTAAATACGGGTTTTGGGATAAGTACACTTGTTGGATTTATCACGGTGAAACATCGGTAGCGGGTCCGCATGATCATGGACAATTTGGTGAGAGGGCCAGTCCACGCTATGATTATGGACATTTTGCTGAGAGGGGCAGTTCATCCTATGATCCAACATCGATGTTAATCAATGATATGTTTCCTCACGAGAGCGGTGTATTTGCTGATGAAGCACCAAATGTCCCTCCCGTCGTTGAGGGTTTCCCCCATATCGAGCCAGTCGAACCATTACCTGGAGGTCATGCCAACACAAGCGGTATGGACAAGTACAACAACCTGATTGCATTGCAACAGACTCCGTTGTACGACGGTTGTAGTAAGACTGTTCTTGAAAGTGTGATGGGAGTGATGCAGCTAAAAATGGAGAACAAAATGTCTGTCAAAGCTGTTGATTCTTGGTTGAAGTGGACTGCTTCGCTACTGCCACCCGGTCATCGTCTTCCTACCACTCATCATAAGGTGCGACATATCCTGAAAGATCTTGGGCTTTCCTACATCAAAATCCATGCATGCAGATATGATTGTATTCTCTTCTGGGGAAAAGATCTCGAAGACCTTGAAGCCTGCCCGGTATGTTTTACAGAAAGGTATAAGTTGACTCCTGCAGGCAACAAGAAAGCTGTGAAGATACTTCGATATTTCCCGCTTATTGATAGGCTGGAGCGGTTGTTCATGTGTGCTTTCACGGCCGAGGCAATGAGATGGTGGGCTGAGAGGAACTTGCCTGACGATGACACCCTTATACACCCTTCCGACGGAGAGGCTTGGAAGCACATGGTCAGGGAGTTTGATCATTTTGCAGCAGAGGTCCGAAATGTTTGGCTAGGGCTCTCATCTGACGGATTCAACCCTTTTGGCAACATGAGTCTTCAATACAGTATATGGCCAGTTATTTTGGTACCGTACAACCTTCCACCATGGATGTGCATGAAGAAGGAATACAATATGCTCACTCTGTTAATTCCGGGCCCGGGTTATCCAGGAAAGTGTCTCGATGTGTATTTGAGGCCTTTGATTGAGGAGCTTAAGTACCTGAGTGAGTGTGGCCACCCCACTTACGATAGGTTCAAAAAGGAGATGTTCCAGATGCATGCCATGCTTGTTGGCACCATCAGTGATTTTCCTGCCCGCGGTATGTTGTCGGGCAACGTTACCAGGGGTTACAGGGCTTGTTCAGAGTGCATGACGGTTGATTGTTGCAGTCCTCATTGCAGTAAAATTGTCTCGATGCGTCACCGTTGTTGGCTTCCATATGATCACCCATTTAGGCAGGATCCAGACGCGTTTGATGGGACTGTTGAAACTGGTGTGGCACCCAGGCGATGGACAGGGGACGAAATTTTGGAAGTGTTGAATGAATACGATTTTGGCCAGCTGAGCAATCATCCTGACATAGTGGCGTCAATTCCAGAAAAGCCCGAAAGGTATAAGTTTTGGACACACAAGAGCATATTCTGGGAACTCTCCTACTGGCCCAGGTTGCCTATCAGACATTACCTAGATGTCATGCACATAGAGAAGAATGTGTGTGAAAGTGTGGTGGGCACAGTTCTTAACTTGGAGGGGAAAACAAAAGACATCCCTAAGGCACGCATTGATCTTAAAGCAATGGGTGTGCGGAAACATTTGTGGTTAAGAGATGGTAAGAGAAAAATGCCGCAAGCTCCGTACACCGTAAAGCCGAAGCATAAGCATGAAATTTTTCGGTGGCTGAGTAATGTCAGGTATATATTCGATCTTATGGCTATGTATGAATTTGTCCTTAAATTTTTAGCGGAGTATATATGGTTATATGCGAGAAATATAATTGGTCCATATATATGGCTTCATCTATATATATATGCAGGTATCCTTATGGCTATGCAGGAAATATAAGCAGGTGTGTTAACTTCCGGGACAATAAGATGTACGGATTAAAGAGTCATGACTGCCATGTACTGCTTCAACGCCTTTTCCCTATTTTCATTCGAGGGTACATGCCCAAAGAGGTGGTGGAGCCGTTGGTGGCCTTGTCAAGATTCTTTCAGAAGTTATGCACCAGGGAAGTTAAAAAAGCAGACCTCAGGGAGATGCAAGATGACATCATTTTTATCATGTGCAAGCTTGAGAGGATATTTCCCCCAAATTTTTTCGACATAATGCCGCACCTGATGATCCATCTTCCCGAACAATTGTTGCTTACCGGTCCCGTACACTACACTTGGATGTATCCCATGGAAAGGTACAAATGATTCATAAATTTGGTTTGCCTATGGTTTTTATATGTAATGACTTCTGGTTAAGTAAGTTAACATGTACTTGTTAACTTGTAGACAATTGGGAGCCTACAAGGACTATGTGAAGAATAAATATGCACCTGAAGGGTGTATCGCTGAAGCATATCTTGCGCACGAGTGTGTAACGTACACCAAAGTGTACCTCGAAAATGTAGAGGACCCCCAACAACATATGCCGATAGATGAACCCCAGTTCAACCTTTCTATCATCTCCAGTGACGTGGTAGTACAGGGAAGCTTGCCAAAGTCGTACAAGTTGGATGGAAATGAGGTAGCCATTGCCCACTGGTCGGTACTGATTAACTGTCAAGAAGTACAATATTGGAAAAACTATCATCTTCACTGCCCTGCTATTGCCGGAAATGTTGATTACCACAACAAGACGTTTGCAAACTACTTTGGTCAATGGGTAAGTATATGTGTATATGTCTATTTTTATATATATATCCTTACATAGCATGTATGTATGTACGTGCTTTTGTGGTTTCAAGATGACATAATTTCTTCTGTACGTATTAATATATGGACGTTTTCAGATGAACCATGTAGCAGATGATGGTTGCCCAGAGTGGTCAAACGAATTGAGGGTCCTGGCGATGAAACCGATAGCTTCAAAAGTTTACTCGATGTGTCAGGTCAATGGCGTGAAATTTATATGTGAAAATCGAGACGACCGACTGAAAACACAGAATTGTGGGGTGATGGTCCATGGTGGGCAGGATGGCGTTGACTATTACGGTGTCCTTCATTCAGTTGTTGAACTAATTTATGGGAACCGCATGAAAGTGCACTTGTTCAAATGTAGATGGTTTGATACTAGCCCGGAGAACACAAGGACCGATCAGTACGGAACATTTTCGGTGAATACTGCTACTACCTGGTATGAAGATGACCCTTTCGTTCTTGCCTCATCAGTAAAACAAGTGTTTTACCTGGACGATCTTCTTAACAAAGTCCCGTGGAAGGTGGTTAACCATGTTGCTCATAGAAACATATACAGTGCTGCCACACTTGGTGATACCGCAGATGATGAGGAAGTTACTGCATACCAAGAGCCGAACGCTTTTGACATTCCGGAATCATCTACGATTCGCCTTAATAATGTGAGATCTGGGAGTGTGGTTCGAATTACTGGAGCAGAACTTCTCGATGTTAATCTATATGAAGATGACGCTGATTCAGATGACGAGGAGCGGCACATATTGCCAGAGGTTACCTATGAAACCGAGTCAGACTCAAGTGATGAAGATGATTACGATTATCATCCTTAGTACGTTGGAAATTGTAGTCGGAAAATGTGCATAGCTGGAAATGGTACGTACGTATACGGAAAATGTAGTCGTTAATCGTACGTATACGAAAATTGATAATCGAAAATGTAGTCGAAAAATGTAGTCGTTAATCGTACGTATACGGAAATTGATAATCGAAATTGTAGTCGGAAAATGTAGCCGGATATCGTAGACGGAAAATGTAGTCGTTAATCGTACGTATACGGAAATCATTAATCGTACGTATACGGAAATCATAGTCGTTAATCGTACGTATACGGAAATCGTAGTCGTTAATCGTACGTATACGGAAATCATTAATCGTTAATCGGACGTATACGGAAAATGTAGTCGTTAATCGGACGTATACGGAAAATGTAGTCGTTAATCGTACGTATACGGAAATCATTAATCGAAAATGTAGACGGAAAATGTAGTCATTAATCGTACGTATACGGAAATTGATAATCGAAATTGTAGTCGGAAAATGTAGTCGTTAATCGTACGTATACGGAAAATGTAGTCGTTAATCGGACGTATACGGAAAATGTAGTCGTTAATCGTACGTATACGGAAATCATTAATCGAAAATGTAGACGGAAAATGTAGTCATTAATCGGACGTATACGGAAATTGATAATCGAAATTGTAGTCGGAAAATGTAGCCGGATATCGTAGACGGAAAATGTAGTCGTTAATCGGACGTATACGGAAAATGTAGTCGTTAATCATACGTATACGGAAATCGTAGTCGTTAATCGTAGTCGTTAATCGTACGTATACGGAAAATGTAGTCGTTAATCGGACGTATACGGAAAATGTAGTCGTTAATCGGACGTATACGGAAAATGTAGTCGTTAATCGTACGTATACGGAAATCATTAATCGAAAATGTAGACGGAAAATGTAGTCATTAATCGTACGGATACGGAAATTGATAATCGAAAATGTAGTCGGAAAATGTAGCCGGAAATCGTAGACGGAAAATGTTGTCGGATATTCTTCGGGAAATAATGACATTACCAACGAGTTGACTCGTCGTTGGTAATGACATTACCAACGAGTTATAAGCAACTCGTTGGTAATGACATTACCCACGAGTTAACTCGTCGTTGGTAATGTCATTACCAACGAGTTGCTTATAACTCGTTGGTAATGTCATTACCAACGAGTTAACTCGTTGGTAATGTCATTACCAACGAGTTGAAGTCGTTGGTAATGACATTACCAACGAGTTATAAGCAACTCGCCGGTAATGTCTTCTGGTTTGTGATTTTATCCAGCCCGAGCCTTTCATTTCTCCTCCTCTCCCTCTCCTCCTCCTCTCCCTCTCCTCTCCCTCTCCTCCTCCCAAATCGGTCCGGTGAGTGTCCTCCTCCTCCTCTCCCACTCCTCCTCCTTATCCTCTACTCCTCCTCTCCCTCTCCTCCTCTCCACCGATCCCCTCTCCTCTCCTCCTCCGAAAATCTCCTCCTCCCCTCCTCCCCTCCTCCCCTCCTCTCCTCCCCTCACCATTGTAGGTGGAAGAAAATGGCAGGTCCGATCCTCTCTCTCTCCCTCTCTCTCTCTCTCTCTCAATTTTTAATTATTTTTTTGCATGTGTATGTGTATGTGTATGTGTATGTGTATGTGTATGTGTATGTGTAAATTAATTAGGGTGCTAAGTTGGAAATTAGGGTGATAAGATCTAAATTAGCATGTATGTATATATGTGATGTATATATATATTTAGGTATGTGAATATGAAGTGATGTATATATATATGTGAAAATTATGTATAAATGTGGTTTGGATGAATATGTGATGTATATATATATACGGAAATTAAACCTAATTAAGATGCATGATATATATATGTGTGAAAAATGTGGAAAATTAATTAGGGTTTGTGATTTGGATGAATATGTGATGGATAAATTTAATTAAGATGCATGATGTATATATATATACACATCGAATATGTATAGTCGTTAATTTAGGTGATATAGTTGTTAATTAATCGTATAAATGAAGGTGGAAATCGGGATCGGGACGGTTTGGAACCGGAACGGTTTGGAACCGGAACGGTTTGGAACCGGAACGGTTTGGAACCGGAACTTATTGTAACTGGAACCGTTATGTTACAAACGGTTCCGGTTACAAACAGTTCCGGTTTCAAACGGTTCCGGTTCCACACCGTTCCGGTTCCGATTTGTTATAGAACCGGAACGGTGTGGAACCGAAACTGTTTGTAACCGGAACCGTTATGTTACAAACGGTTCCGGTTACAAACAGTTCCGGTTTCAAACGGTTCCGATTCCACACCGTTCCGGTTCCGATTTGTTATAGAACCGGAACGGTTTGGAACCGGAACTGTTTGTAACCGGAACCGTTATGTTACAAACGGTTCCGGTTACAAACAGTTTCGGTTTCAAACGGTTCCGGTTCCACACCGTTCAAACGGTTCCGATTTGTTATTGAACCGAATCCATGACTATTACGATGTCCAGGAGGTTTTGCGGCTAATTGGCTTCGGAGAGGTTCCCGAAATAGTGGAGGGAACAGTAGTCAAGCTTCCTCCTCGGCCGCAGTTAGCAACACGCCCAGTGGGCCAATGATGACTGCTCGCACGAGAGCCTTGCTAGAGGCGCGAGCTGAGGAGGAAGCTGCACGATCAAGAGCCGTCGAACCGGAATTCGAGGCTCGAGCCTCAGTCTCTAGACGCTCAATCAGCAGACGTCCCTCCGGTGGCAGAGCCTCAGACGAGCGACAGTCAACGGGGGCATCAGAAACTCCCTCAATCCGAATGCCCCATATTCGGATGGTGCCTACTCCCGTTTCACGGGAATCATCTGAGGCACATGGTGGTGCTGGCGCCTCATCGTCCAGGCCTCGTCTATCTCCGCCGTCCGGTCTCTTCCTACCCGACGAGATTCCTGTCATCCCTGAATTCGATGATAGGGGGATGCCTGTTTATATTGAAGGACGGCCGGATTTCCTGACCGTGGAGGAAGCGTATAACTTCCTCCCGTTCGACCCCGTGTATCTTTGGAGTGTGAGGTGCACCAACCAACAAACGGACGATGCAGGTAAATTTTATTTAACATCAGATTGATTACTTAATTATTACTTAAGACTTGCGATTGGTTCAATTAATGATATCAATTTGTTGACATTGTTTTATTAGGCAATTTCGTTAATGGGACTGGAAAACGGAAAGGGGCTAGAGGCACCTGCACCGGGAAGAGACTTGAGCAGGCCACCGGCGGAAGGAAAACGCCCATAAGGGCCAATGAGGATGGCGAGGTGATCGAGGCATTCGACACCACGCGCAAATATGTCAGCATGGCCGGTGCGATCGTGCGGGACAAGGTCCCAATGCTTTGGCCAGATTGGGAATCTGTGCCTATCTACGTGAAGATGCAAGTGCATAATGCACTCAGTGTGAGTAAAATCGTATTTTCATTACGTAAATTTTACATTTATTAATTAAGTCCACTTAAATATATAATTTTACCTTTTATATATTCATATTGCAGGTGTGGTTTGACGTGGATGAAGTTCTTATTCACACGTGGGTAGAGCGTCAACTACATAATCGGTGATGTGCTTCCACTTATTTGAATATATATCGAGTTAGATTTTTGTTTATCAACTGTTTTAATATCTCTAACTTTTTTTCCTTGTTTTAATATAGGTATAAAGAGTGGAAGAACGAGCTTTCTTCCCATTACACTGTATACAAGGAGCTAGGCCGAGGTTCTACTCCTAGCGAATTCCGGTTTAGGGAGTACGAGTGGCTGTGGCTGATAGCCCACTTCGAGCACCCCAAAGCTCAGGTATGCATCCTTAATATATCTTACAAGCCTAATGTATCGTATCAGATTGAAATAGTTAGTTACTAATTTTTTTCCATATGTTTATCAAACAAGGCGATTTCGAAGACGAACCGGGCGAATAGATTGAAAAACACCAGGGCCCATCATGCAGGTTCACTCAACTACATGGGTTGGTCGACTAAGGCGCAGCAACAACAAGAAGTGAACCCCTTGGTGTATATTCATCAGAAGTTCTATCCGCAATGCCCTGAAGAAGCGGTAAGTCTTTCGCCTCTCCATGTGTTAATAAAACTATTTTTCGATATTAATAGATGTTGTTAGTTAATACGTTGTTCATTTTCGCTTTTCAATTAGGCGAGAGTGGAGGAGGCGACGACAGAAGTGACCATGAGTATAGCTCGGACTAACCATCCTGACTGCTCCGAGGAAGAAGTCACCCAGTATGCCTCTCAGATCGATCCGCTTGATCCCCCGATAGCGGCTCAGATCATGGCAAAAGCGTGCGGGACTGGAAAGAATACCTACTACTGTAGGGGAATGGGCTCGGCGGGCGAAGGAGTATTGAAAACCACTTCACAATACTCTACCGGGTCAAGAAGTTCAACTTCTAGTCGTAACCTCGCAGCGGAGCTTCATAGGACGCAGAGGGAGTTGGAGGAGCAAAAGAGGCAGATGGCCGAGTACCAAATGCAGCAGACACAGGTGCAGGCTCAGATGTACACATGGATGCGGACGATGTACGAGGCTCAGACTACCGGACAACCGTTCCCCACACCTCCCCCAGACCCGGTCCCTCCGTTCCCTAGCTATCCACCACCACCACCGCACCAGTCAACGCCAGAGCAAGACCAAGGTAGCCACCGGAATTCAAATGAGTACTTTGATTACTTCGACCCTGACCCGCAAGTTCCTCGACCCTGACCTGTAGTTGTAGTTAATTTTCGTATCGTCGTTGCTATTTGTACTGTACGTTGGACATTTATGTGTACTGTTGAACTTGTATGATTGTACGGTTTATGTCTTTCAATGCAGGTTCTGGAATTGGGCCCAATCCAGAACCGCGTTTTTTTTTCAAAATTTTTTCTGACATTGCCGGCGACATGGACCTCAGTCGCCGGCAATGTCACAAATTCCGGCCACGGCGGCGGAACCATTGCCGGCGACGGTGTCGCCGGCAATGTCGGAGACATTACCGGCGACTCAAGTCGCCGGCAATGTCGGAGACATTGCCGGCGACTCAAGTCGCCGGCAATGTCGGAGACATTGCCGGCGACTCAAGTCGCCGGCAATGTCTCCGACATTACCGGCGACTTGAGTCGCCGGTAATGTCTCCGACATTGCCGGCGACACCGTTTCCCGTCGCCGGCAATGTTAACACCGGCGGGAGATTTCCGGCGACGTCATTGCCGGCGACTCGTCGCCGGGAATGACATTTCCGGCGAAAAAAATAGACAAGGCCGGCGACCTCCCGTCGCCGGTAATGTCTCCTTTTCTTGTAGTGTCTATCTATGTTGATGAAGAAGAAAATATTAGGATAGAGGTAACGCTAACTACTGCACGTACTAAACCTAGTTGAAAAGCAAACGAAAAAAATGAATAAACTTAAGGTTAAGGAGACTACTCAATTTAAGGCACTTGGAAAATTTGAAGATGTCAAGACTGAAAAATCTTTTAAGTACAAGTGCTATTTCTATAAAAAGATGGGGCACATGAAGAAAGATGAGTTCAAAGCTCAAATGACCAAGATGGTACTTTGTTTTCAAATTATGTTTTCTCTTTCGAAGTAAATTTTACCAACAATGATATTCATACTCACTGGTTAGATTCAGGATATCCTATCCACATAACTACATAAGGAAAGAAGCCGCACCTCCTGCAGTATAAGCCATATAGCTAATATGCGATGAAAGAATAGTCTAAAATGATGTGTAAGGGAGATTATAGTCTAGGTAAAAATTTAATTAAAGGATGAAACCCTAAAAAAAAGGTAAAGTTTAAGCAAAAAGTAAAAACTGAAGAAAAAAATTAAAAAGTAAAATTTAAAATTGTTAAAAAAATGTGTGAATGTTAAATGTAAAAACTATTAAAAATTAAAAAGTAAAGTAAAGGATTTTTCGTTTTTTCTCATCTCCTCTCTTGATTAAAGTTTTTCCTTGTGACGGCTCCGACGACTGGAAAAACATAGAGAGAAGATCGTTGAGCGTGAGTAGTAGAGAGTGTTGAGAATTGTTGTGAGGAGATTTTATCTCCACTTGTTGCAGTTTTAAGGTTAGGTTAGAAGGTGATATGGTTGTGGAGATCTTAGTTCATTGGGATCCTTATAGTTTCTATTCTCTTCCTATTCACTCGCCTTCTCCTTGTCAATTGAAGGATTGAAATTGGATGATTGAGAAGAAGGAAGGTGATGATGTCGCTTATGAAGGTGACTTGGTGGCGGCGGAGTGATAGGCTTTGGTAGTGATCTTGATGGAGGCAACAGAAATTATGGTAGCATCCGTCAGGGAGGCAACCAAGTTATGGCTACCTGCAGAAAAGTTTTGGAGGCTAGGAAGGGATGCTTCTCAAGATTGGGCTAGGAGGCCCAATTGGGCTTATTCTATTGGTAGAAATTAATCCAATCTCATTGGCAATGGTGCAGGCTGAAGAGCAACATGTGTTGCAATAATTTGGGGTACATAACTAGATATGATGTGGGGCCTGAATTTTTTTCTGTCATTTCGCTACGTCTAGCTAGTCCATCTAGTTATGTCAATGATAGACTTATGTCGAGCACTTTGTAGTATATGTTGCTATATGGAGTTCTTTTAGGCCGATAAATGGTGTTCTCGTTTATAACTTATCAAATCCAATATATTGTATCTTTCGTCTAAAAAAAATTAAAAAATTAAAACTGTAAAAGAAATAGGTAAAGTAAAAAATAAAACCGTGGGTAAGAAAAAGAATAAAGTAAAACATAAAAAAATGACAACCGAAAAAGTGAAACATAAATTATAAAAAAAAAGTAAAAAAACATATAGAGCTGTAAAAAAAATGAGGGAAAAGACCAAAATACCCCCTTATGAACAATATCCCATCGTTGTTATTTAAGAAATATCTACATGATTTAACAAAGAGGAAGACTCCAAGGACAAATGTAGTAAATGTTTGTTTTGGGATTGGCTCGAGGGTAGCAGTGAAGGCAGTATGAACTGTGAAGTTAGATCTAGGCTTAGTTTTTTTTTGTACAATATTATAATCCTTCTCTTAAAATAAATTTGATTTCAGTATATTTTTTGGTTAAACTTGGTTGTAAGCTTGTTATAGAATGAATTTGATTTCAGTAGGTCTTTGTAATAAACATCAATCTTCCCCCTCCATCAGTTTTCTATCCAACTTGACCGTTAAGTGATGTCATGGCAATTGCCACATCAACAAGTGGGTCTCACTATAAAAAATAAATTCTTCTATAATATTTTTATTTTTTTAAATCAAATTTATTTCCTTTCTAAACTTTATTTTTTATTTTGATCGTCTCATTTTTATTTTTGTATTTTATCTTTATCTTTATTTTTATTTTTTCATTCTTAACTCTCATAAAAAGAAAATTATAAAAAATAACAAAAAATCTAAGAAAAAAATAACATATTGCAATTAGTCGTAAAGTTGTGCGTAAGAAGAAAAAAAGACAAGATTGCAATTATTTTTAGTTTTAATTGTCTAATTTTTTTAGTGGAATTTTGTCTTTGTCATCTTTTTTTCATCCTCTAGCAACTCTTTTTTATATTTTTCCATTTTTTAATAATGTTTTTTGGGTTTTACTTCTTCTTTTTTAAATGATATTGTATTCAATCATGGGGTTGCAAGAGAAAGAAAAAATAAAAACTAAAATGAGGCGATTAAAAATAAAAATGGTGATTAGAAATAATTTTGTTTTTGACAAATAATAATTAAAGGATAAAATATGAATTTATTTATAGTAGTGTGACCCATTTGATGATGTGACAATTGTCATGTCACCACTTAACTGTAATATTTGATGAAAAACTAACAAAGGAGTAAGACTGATGTTAATTGTAAAGATTTAGGATGAAACATTCAGTTTTGAAACATAATGGACTAACATGATCTCTGAACGAAAGTTAAAGGAGATAAACTAAAGTTTGTCCTTTTATTTAACATTGTGAAAAATTACACATTTATTTTTTAAGGTCAATGCTCTTCGTCGATTTTGACACATGAGGCTCACTATCAAAACTTTTGGGTCGTTGACATTCATCTATGCCTCGTACTGTTTTGAAAATTGATTTTCTATATTTTTTTACGCAAAATGAGAGATGAGAGTGAATGAAGAACATGAAGAGATAATTTATTTGCAACGATCAAAAAAAAAAAGAAAGATTTTTTTTACTGAATCTCAAACGATCGAGAATGCTTCAAATTTGTAACCATTCATGTTAGTGTACAGTAAAATATCGATTAATTAATAAACTCAAAATTGACAAAAATTATTAATTTAGCGATATTATTAATTAATCGAGTATTAAATTAATTCCCAAGTCCTCAAGTTGGGACCGACAAAAATTATTATTTTAACGAGATTATTAATTAATCGAGTATTAAATTATTAAAGTTCTACTATATATTGTTTTCCCATTTTCAGGTGGTCAACTAGTTTGGGGTCGTCTTTTTCAGATATTATCTTTGATACAACTTCATTTATATATTATTATTGAGTCATTTTATCCTTGGGTTGGGAGTTGTGATATTTTGGACATCTAGCCTGAGAAATAGAGATTTAAGCCCTTGTAAGCACTAGGACGACGGTTTCTTTCTCCGTAGTCCTTGTTAAGCAATTGGACGACGGAAAAGTGCTTAATCCGTCGTCTAAGTGACCACTTAGACGCCGTACCGACACTCTGTTGTCTAAGTGAAGTATTATATAATGTCCATGCCGAACTCTCTTCCTCTTCGCTTGCTCGTCGATCTTAACTTCATCTCCATGCATATATATGTTGATCATTCAATTATCTCTCTTGATCAGACTCTCCTCACGCGTGCGTATATGGCACATGAAAAGTCTAGCTAGCTAGCACTATATCCGAGCATCGATTCGCCATATATCGGAGAAGGCTAGGTACGTACGTACGTAGTTAATTTTCCAACACCATTTAACGTTTATATATATATAATTAATTGTACGTTTGATTGATTGCATTGTTAATAATTAGTACGTTCTAATATATATTTATAATTAATTTAGGTAATTGATTATATTTATATATATTAGTTAATGTGACGACGCGAAACAGAATCAGTATAGTAATCGGCTTAAACCACGAGTTTACGCATAATTACAGTTTTCCGTAAATGAATTGAATTGACAGTTTTGATCACGACTTAATTATCGGGCGATAATTTGAGTTGAGTCTCTTCTCGAGAGTAGTAGTTCGCGTGATTTCCAATTCGTGGGCGGTTCCGGATAATTATTTCGACGACCGAGGAATATGTTATGAATATTTAAAATCGCGGAATTTCGTCATGTTTATCCGTTTGGATTCGAGTTATCCGAAACGTGGATGTGATTCATTTTGGACCGTCGATCGTATCGAGCCACGAGTATAAATATCGGAAATAGTCGAAAAATTGTTGAAAACACTGTTTGGAAGTTTGACCGGCGTTGACCAATCTTCGAACCGTTGACCATCGTTGACCCGTGGAGAGTTTGACCCGGTTTGAGACTCACCGGTGGACTTGCCATTTCCGGCCGTTTCCGGGCACGATTTGGGTATGAATCGATTCCTCTCTTGATTTGCAACTGTTTAGAACTTGGAATTTTGTAAATTGGTGTCGATTTGAGGTAGAACGAGTGAGTTGAAGTTTGGGTTTTTCCGGCCGGAATCGGGTTAGTTGGACGGCGGCACTCCGGCCACGGTGGTGGCCGGAGATTAGGGGGTTTCGACTCGTGGGGCCACGGCGGTGCCTTTGGGAGTGGCCTCGAGGGCAGCCGTGCGCCGTGGATGGAGGTCCGAAGGAAAACAGGTTCGCCGGCAATTTGAAATTCCAGGACTTTCGAGCTGATTTTCTGCGATTTGGGCCAGAATTGGAGGTAGCCACAGTTGTGAAATATGTTGGGCTTGAGGAGGAGAAGCTACGGTGAGCTTGGCCGCCGGGAAATTCCTCTAGTTGACGGCGCGCCGCCGCCTTCGCCGGCGAACAACGGCGGAGCTCTGGCGACCCGTTAACTTTTTGGTTTTCGACGAGTTTTATGTCGTTTTGCTAGTAATCGCGTCCCGATCATCGCCTTGAGGTTTTCGAGTTGATTTGGATACCGGATTTTTAGTCGAGGGTTTATGTGGAGAGTTTGGGGAATTTCGACGATTATTTTGTATCGAGTTATATGTTTCCAGAAATGGTTAGTTTCCGAGGTGTGGTATAGTGTGATGAATTGTGATTTTGATCAGTTATATTATGTGATTATTCAGGGGATCGAGATCATACGTTGGGCGAGGGATCTTCCGTCAGATCTCGTGATTAGCGCGTGTGCGCGCTGTGTTCATCTGTGAGTGGACCTTTTTATTTCACTGTCGTAGCGAGTTCTTGATTTCGTATTTATTTACGATACGATGTTGAGATTATTTATTTCTTTTGGAGGTATTTTTTTATATTTTATATGGTGATCGAATTTACTTAGCATTGATGCATTGGCTACTCGGCTGATCACCGGTAGTCAGATCCAGGGTTGAGAGATTCCCATGAGGTGCCCACTAGGTTTGAGAGATTCGCCTAGTCTATCACCGTCGGGTTTGTGAGATTCGCCTGACCGTCGGATTTGAGAGATTCGCCTAACACCTCCATTTATTTTCCGAACTCGCTTTGTTTTATGATATATATAAATAGTGAAAGGCATATGATTATTTTTGTCCACTCACTCTAACGATTTTATTTGCCTTTCCCCTGGGCTTTTCGATTTCTGTGCCGAGTTTGCAGTTCGGATTCTAGTGTCTCACGTCGCGGTCGGAGGCTTAGTGTTTGAGCTACCTTTCTGTTCTAGTAAGTTTCTTGTTTTGCCTACTGTTGTATATTTTTGTATATATACACTAGAGGTCGCTCTGATACGCTACTGATATGTTTTCTTATGATTTTCCCCGGATTTCTATAAAGTACAGTTTTTGATTACTGCTTTACTTTATTGTTATGATATTGAGAAATCTGGATGGGATTGGTGCCCACGGTTTGGCTTTTGTGGTATGGGATGAAGTGTGTTTTCGGGTGCAGGTTAATGGCAATTCCGCGTTAGTAACGAAACTCTGCCAAAATTTTTTGTGGTTTTTGCAAGTTCGTGTTTTCAGAAGGGGTTTGATTCCGATTTAGGGAACTAAATCGGAGTTGGGTCCTTTCAGCTTGGTATCAGAGCATTAGGTTTCAGGTTCTGTAGACTTCTGTAGTTGTGACACTAAGGGTATTTGAGTATTTACAGCATGTCTGGAGCGATGACCCGACTGGCCAGCGGTTACTCATCAATGCTTCGGGTGTTGTATGTGTTCAAATGTCTGAAGTCTCATGATTACGTTCCATATTCTTGTGACTAATGCTTGTCTTGTATCAGTAGGATGCCTCCCAGACGCATGACTTGCTGATGCGAGTGTTGCGTTTAGAGGTGCATTTTGACCCTATGGTCAAAGCTCGTACTGCTGGAGCGACTGTCTTTTCGGGTTCAGCTGATTCAGAGAATTGTGAAGCATGGTTGGTTCAGGTTGAACACGTTTGTAAACGTCTGTGTTTTACCCCTGAGCAGATGGCAGTGGCAGCAGTCGGTTTACTTGAGTCAGATGCATACTTCTAGTGGGTTAGCACTGACAGAGTTGATACTTCGTGGACTTTGTTTCGAGATTTGTTTATGCGGAGGTACTTCAACCAGGCAACACAGCAGCGGAAGTATGAGGAGTTCACTAATTTGAGGCAGGGCAGTTTGTCTGTGCTTGAGTACCGGGTCAGATTTACCCATTTATCTCGGTTTGCTCGTGACATGGTGGCTACAGAGGAATCCAAGTGCCGCAGATTTGAGCTGGGTTTGAACCTGAACATCAAGGGGACTCTGACTACGATGCCTCGGAATAATTTTAATGAGTTTGTGAGTGCAGCACTTCGAGGCGAGGATATCGAGAAGGAAAGGCAGATGAGATACCAGTCTCGACGGTTTGAGGAGGGTGGACCAAGTCAGGGACCTCCCAAGAGGCTGAGTACTGATACTTCCGGATCGGCATCATACTCGGGCAGTGGACCATGTAGACCACCTGCTAGTGCACCTAGACAGAGACAGAGATGGAGGATGGATCGACCGCAGTGACCACAGTCTAGTGGGGGTTCTAGCGGATCCAGTTATCCTCGGCGTACCGGTGGCACTTTTGCCGTACCAAGGGAGTACCCATTGTGTAGTCTCTGCAGCAGGCATTATTTTGGTCCATGTCAGCGAGGTCTTGTCGTTTGTTATCGTTGTGGCCAGGAGGGTCACTATGCGAAGGAATATTTCCAGCTTGCTGGTATTGGTGAAGAGACAGCCCAGAGTTCCGGAGGAGAGCGAGGTACCACTTCTGGGGCTCGACCAGTACAGTCTTTTGGCCAGGGCGGACAACAGGGTCACCTTCAGCGTAGACGACCAACCAGGCAGGCCAGGGTTCATGCCATGACGTTGCACGAGGGCAGAGCTTCACTGGAGGTTGTTATCGGTACGTTGCATGTCTTTGGTTATCCAGTACTTACTTTGCTAGATCTAGTTGCTACACATTCATTCATGTCATATAGACTATCATCTCTAGCTACTGTACATGCGTCTCCACTTCCGGGGTTGTGGAGAGTGTTGTATCCGTCCGGTGAGGTTGTGAGTATTGGCTGGGTATATAGGGATTGTGAGATGTTTATTGGAGGTCATGGTTTAGCCGCGGATTTGTTATTGCTGGATATCGTCGACTTTGATGTGATTTTGGGTATGGATTTCTTGGAGACACATTGGGCTATGTTTGATTGTCACAAGAAAGAGGTTGTGTTTCGACGACCAGGTTTCCCTGACATACTGTTTCGCGGTGAAAATAATACTTCAGTGTCATGTGTGATTTCAGCGATGAAGGCGGAGTGGATGATGAAGAAGGGTTGTGTTGCCTACTTAGCTCATGTGTTGTGGATACTACGACTGCTGTACCGGACATCGGTGATATTGAGGTGGTTTCCGAGTTTTCAGATGTGTTTCCGGAGGAGTTACTGGGTATTCCTCCAGTTCGGGAGATCGATTTCACCATTGAGCTATTACCGAGCACTAAACCCATATCTCAGGCACCTTATCGTATGGCGCCAACGGAGTTGAAGGAGTTACAGATTCAACTTCAGGAGTTGCTGGAGAAGGGTTTCATATGACCAAATGTATCGCCGTGGGGTGCTCCTGTACTGTTTGTGCGGAAGAAGGATGGTTCCATGCGGTTGTGCATCGATTACCGGAAGCTGAATCAGGTCACTGTGAAGAACAAGTATCCGATGTCGCGGATTGATGACTTGTTTGATAAGCTCAATGGAGCTTCAGTCTTTTCGAAGATTGATCTCAGGTTCGGATATCATAAGTTGAGGATTAGAGAGTCTGATGTGGCCAGGACAGCTTTCAGATCACGGTACAGGCATTATGAGTTCTTGGTTATGCCGTTTGGGTTGACCAATGCCCCGCAGCTTTTATGGACTTGATAAACTGGGTGTTCAGGCGGTTTCTGGACAATTTTGTGATCGTGTTCATCGACAACATCCTGATTTATTCTAGGAGTGTGGGCCAACACAAGAAGCATTTACGAGCTGTTTTGCGGACTTTGCGGGATAATCAGTTGTTTGCAAAGTTCAGCAAGTGTGAGTTTTGGTTGGATAGCGTGAAGATTTTGGGTCACATGATATCAGCTGAGGGAGTCAGCGTAGATCCTGACAAGATCGAAGCCGTGTTGAATTGGAGTAGACCTACCACCGTACCAGAGATCAGAAGTTTCTTGGGTTTGGCAGGTTACTATCGGCGCTTTGTGCATGACTTTTCTCGGATTACCACTCCACTTATCAGATTGATGAAGAAAGGCATCAAATTGGAGTGGTCCGATGCATGTGAGGAGAGTTACTTGCTCTTGAAGGAAAAGTTGACTACTGCACCAGTTTTGACTTTACCTGATGATAGTGAAGAGTTCATGGTTTACAGCGATGCATCGAAGTTGGGACTTGGTTATGTTCTGATGCAGCATGACAAAGTGGTGGCCTACGGTTCCAGGCAGCTGAAACCACATGAAGTCAACTATCCTACCCATGATTTAGAGTTGGCTGCTATTGTATTAGCCTTGAAGAGTTAGAGACATTACTTGTACGGAGCTCAGTGCAAGATACACACGGATCACAAGAGTCTCACTTATTTACGCACGCAGCCAGACTTGAACATGAGGCAGCGCAGATGGATGGAGTTGATCAATGATTACGATTGCACCTTCGAGTACCATCCAGGGAAGGCTAATGTCGTTGCTGATGCACTCAGTCGGAAATCTGGAGCCTCGTTGTTTCATGTGTGTGTGGTCAGAGTTTTTATGTTAGCCGAGCTTCGGGCTACAGGAGCTAAGTTCGAGTGGGACGATGATGGAGCCTTGTTGGCTAGTTTCCAAGTTCGACCGGTGTTAGTTGATCAGGTTCGAGAAGCTCAGGATGCAGATTCCTACCTGTTGGACAAGAAGACCATGATTCGGAATGGTGTGCCAACAGAGTTTCGGTTGAGTGATGATGATACGTTGCTATTTAGAGGCAGATTATGTGTACCCAGGGATGAGAGTTTGAAGCAAGAGATTTTAGACGAAGCTCATTGTTCAGCGTATGTGATGCATCCCAGCGGTACGAAGATGTTTCGTACACTTCGAGCTTATTACTGGTGGCGCAATATGTAGCGGGAGATGAAAGGACCCAACCCCGATTCAGTTGCCTAAACCGGAATCGAACCCTTTCTGAAAACACGAACCAACAAAAATCATTCAAAATTTCGGCAGAGTAACGTTAGTAACGTGGAATTGCATTAACCTGCACCCTGAAAATAACACTTCGTTCTATACCACAAAAGCCAAACCGTGGGCACCAATTCCATCCGGATTTCTCAACATCATATCATAATCAATAAACAGTAAACATACTGTAGTGTATATATATATATATCCAAGAAAATCCGTATAAAACATGTATCAGAATGTATCAGAGCGACCTCTAGTGTAAATATATACAATATACACATCAGTAGGCGAAACAAGAACCTATTGGAAAACACAGGTAGCTCAGATCACTATCCTCCAACCGCGACGTGAAACACCAAAATCTGAACTGCAAACTGGGCACGGAAACCGAAAAGCCCAGGGGAAAGACATGAAAACTGTTAGAGTGAGTGGACAAAAATAAATGTCTTTCGCCAGATGATATATGTTATAAAATATATGCGAGTCAACATATAAATAAATCAAGAAGTACACGAGGAGACGCTGACTCTAACTCGCATACTGGGCATGCATGGAAAATCTCACGGGGTCGCTCATGGACACATCCGTGCTAGTACAGTCCAAACCACGGGATCCCAGACCCACACGTGATTCTAGCCAGAAAGGGCTCAGGTCAGAGGTCTGCCTCCCCCCGGTAAAGATCTCGGGTCAGGAGTCACAGCCTCCCCCGGTACACATCCTCGGGGATCAGCCGGGATGCGAGTGTATCGATACAACAACATAACTGAGACTGTACTCTGTGTAAATCAAATCATAAACAGTTCGATGCAAATGCATGAATCAATATATAAATGCATATACGTAATATATACTGGTATAGGCATATTCGTATAACACATGCTCATGTAAAACATAATCTCGTATGCATGCTCAAGTTCGTAAAACGTGTATAAGGACTCGCAATCAACAGTGAAAAGAAGTTGTCCACTCACAGATCAGCAAGCGCGCACTCGCGCTAATCTCGTGGCACGGCGGAAGATCCCTCGCCTGAAGCACGATCTCGATCTCGATCTCCTAAATGTTCATAAAACATAACTGATCAAAACCATAGCTCACAACTCTGAACTTAACCACGGAAACCAACCGTTTCCGGAAACATATTAAACTGCACAAAATAACCGACTGAATTTCCGAAATCTCCACTCGAAACCTTCGACTGAAAATCTGATACCCAAATCACTATGAAAACCTCAAGGCGATACTCAGGGCGCGATTACGAGAAAAACGACATTAAAAACGTCGAAAACTAAAAAGTCAACCCCTCGCCGGAGCACCGCCGTTGACCGCCGCCGCCAGCGGCGACGCGCCGTCAACGGAGAGATTCTCCAACGGAGAAGCTCTAGATCACAAGGTCTTTCCAAGCCCAATCCTTTTCTCAACTAGCACCAAGACCAAATCTCACCGGAACCAAGTCAATTTCAGGTCGAAACAGATCGGAATCTTCCCCTCCGGTAACCTAATCGGATTCTCCAAAAACCACCACTTCGTCCACAATTAACCACCTAGGAAGCATCCCTAGGCCAAGGGGAGGCGAAACCCCCACCTCCCCGCCACCGTGGCTTGCTGAAGGACCACCCCCCGTCACCGGCGATAAACCCAGTTCGGCCTCAAACCGTTCTCCTCCGAAACCCAATCAATTTTCACAAATTCAAACACTAATCAACTTGAAATCACGAGAGGAAGCTAACCTTACCCTTCACGTGGCCGGAGGTGGCTGGAAAATGGAAGTCGGACGGCGAAACCAAAACGGGAAAGTTTCCCCTTTCGCGGTCAACGGTCAAACTTCTATTTTTGGAAAGTCAACGGTCCGGTCAACGTCAAACAGTGATTTACGACTATTTCTCGACTATTTCCGATATTTATACTCGCACCTCAGGTCGATTGACGATTCGAAACGAATAACCATCACGATTTGGATAAACACGAAACAATCGGATAAACTCGTCGAAAACTAAAACTTCAAATAATCGTATTATATTCCTCGGTTATCGGAAAAATCATCCGGAACCGCCCTCGAACTCGAAATCACGTACTCTACAACTTCCGTGGAGAAACTCAATTTAAATTCTCAGCCGAAAATCAAGTCGTAACTCAAATCGGCAAACCACACAATTAACAACTAACCGCGATTACACAAATACTCGTGAATCGTGCCGACTACATTACTGATTCTGGTTCGGGTCGTCACAGGAGATTGCCGCATATGTGAGCAGATGTTTGATTTTTTAGCAGGTCAAAGCAGAGAGGCAGAAGCCTGCGGGAAAGTTGCAGCCCCTGGAGATTCCGGTTTGGAAGTGGGAGCACATTACCATGGATTTCGTGTATCAGTTACCGCGTACTTCAGCTGGTAATACTGGTATTTGGGTTATCGTAGATCGATTGACGAAATCCGCTCATTTTCTGGCACTTCCGGGGAAGATTTCAGTGGGCAGATTGGCAAAGCTGTATTTGGCGGAGATCGTTCGACTGCATGGTGTGCATGTATCTATTGTTTCTGACCAAGATAGTCAGTTTACCTCAGAGTTCTGGTAGGCATTGCAGCGAGCCATGGGTACTAGATTGCGTTTCAGTACAGCTTTTCATCCTCAGACTGATGGACAGTCTGAGAGGACTATTCAGACTCTCGAAGATATGTTGTGGTCTTGTGTTTTACAATTTTGAGGAAATTGGGACCAGCAACTACATTTGATTGAGTTTGCTTACAACAACAACTATCAGGCCAGTATTGAGATGGCACCGTATGAGGCTCTATACGGGAGGCAGTGCCACACTCCATTGTGTTGGAGTGAGGTGGGTGAGCGATGGCTTATTGGCCCTGATCTAGTGAAGAGCACCATGGAGGACATTCAGATTATCCGGGACAGATTGAAGATTGCCTAGGATCGCCAGAAGAGTTATGCGAACGTGAGAAGAAAGAGTCTCGAGTTCGAGGTGGGCGATTGGGTCTTCCTAAAACTATCTCCATGGAGGGGAGTTGTGCGTTTCGGGAAGCGTGGCAAGCTTCGACCACGGTACATTGGTCCGCATGAGATTACCGAGAGGGTTGGTGTCGTGGCTTACAGACTCAAGTTGCCTGCTGAGATGGCTCGTGTACACGATGTTTTCCATGTTTCGATATTGCGGAAGTATATTCTAGATCCATCACATGTGTTAGCGCTGCATCAGCTTCCTATCCGACAGGATTTGACATATGTGGAGAAGCCGGTACAGATTCTTGATCGGCGTGAACAGGAGTTGAGGCACCGTGTTATACCGCTGGTGAAGGTCTTGTGGCCGAATCACTCGGTTGAGGAAGCCACCTGGGAGACAAAGCAGCGTATGCGGGAGCAGTATCCTCATATGTTCACTTAGCAGGTACGTAAATTTTGAGGTCGAAATTTTTTTAAGGGGGGTAGATTTGTGACGACCCGAAACAGAATCTGTATAGTAATCGGCTTAATCCACAAATTTACGCGTAATTACAGTTTTCCGTAAATGAATTGAATTGACGGTTTTGATCACGACTTAATAATCAGGCAAGAATTTGAGTTGAGTGTCTTCTCGAGAGTAGTAGTTCGCGTGATTTCGAGTTCGTGGGGGGTTCCGGATAATTATTTCGACGACCGAGGAATATGTTATGAATATTTGAAATCGTGGAATTTCGTCGTGTTTATCCGTTTGAATTCGAGTTATCCGAAACATGGATGTGATTTGTTTTGGACCGTCTATCGTATCGAGCCGCGAGTATAAATATCGAAAATTGTCGAAAAATTGTCGAAAACACTGTTTGGAAGTTTGACCGGCGTTGACCAGTCTTGGAACCGTTGACCATCGTTGACCCGTGGAGAGTTTGACCCGGTTTGAGACTCACCGGTGGACTTGCCGTTTCCAGCCACGATTTGGGTATGAATCGATTCCTCTCTTGATTTGCAACTGTTTAGAACTTGGAATTTTGTAACCGATTTGAGGTAGAACGAGTGAGTTGGTTTGGGTTTTTTCGACCGGAATCGGGTTAGTTGGACGGCGGCGCTCCGGCCACGGTGGTGGCCGGAGATTAAGGGGTTTCGACTTGTGGGGCCACGGCGGTGCCTTTGGGAGTGGCCTCGAAGTCCGCCGTGCGCCATGGATGGAGGTCCGACGGAAAACGGGTTCGCCAGTGATTTGGAATTCCGAGACTTTCGAGCTAATTTCTGGCAATTTGGGCTGGAATTGAAGGTAGCCACAGTTGTGAAATATGTTGGACTTGAGGAGGAGAAGCTACGGTGAGCTTGGCCGCTGGGAAATTCTTCCGGTTGACTGCGCGCCGTCGCCGTCGGTCAACGGTGGAACTCCGGCGACCCGTTGACTTTTTTGTTTTCGACGAGTTTTATGTCGTTTTGCTTGTAATCGCGTCCCGATCATCGCCTTGAGGTTTTCGAGTTGATTTGGATACCGGATTTTTAGTCGAGGGTTTATGTGGAGAGTTTGGGGAATTTCGACGATTATTTTGTATCGAGTTATATGTTTCCGGAAATGGTTGGTTTCCGAGGTGTGGTATAGTGTGATGAATTGTGATTTTGATCAGTTATATTTTATGATTATTCAGGGGATCGAGATCCTACGTTGGGCAAGGGATCTTCCGCCGGATCTCGTGATTAGCGTTGTGTCCATCTGTGAGTGGACCTTTTTATTTCACTGTCGTAGCGAGTTCTTGATTTCTGTATTTATTTTCGATACGATGTTGAGATTATTTATTTCTTTTGGAGGTATTGTTTTATATTTTATATGGTGATGGCATTTACTTAGCATCGATGCGTTGGCTACTCGGCTGATCACCGGTAGTCAGATCCAGAGTTGAGAGATTCCCCTGAGGTGCCCACTATGCTTGAGAGATTCACCTAGTCTATCACCGTCGGGTTTGAGAGATTCGCCTAACCGTCGGGCTTGAGAGATTCGCCTAACACCTCCATTTATTTTCCGAACTCGCTTTGTTTTATGATATATATAAATAGTGAAAGGCATATGATTATTTTTGTCCACTCACTCTAACGATTTTATTTGCCTTTCCCCTGGGCTTTTCGGTTTCCGTGCCCAGTTTGCAGTTTGGATTCTGGTGTCTCACGTCGCGGTCGGAGGCTTAGTGTTCGAGCTACCTTTCTTTTCCTGTAGGTTTCTTGTTTTGCCTGGTGTTGTATATTTTTGTATATATACACTAGAGGTCGCTCTAATACGCTACTAATATGTTTTCTTATAATTTTCCCCGGATTTCTGTAAAGTACAGTTTTTGATTACTGCTTTATTTTATTGTTATGATATTGAGAAATCCGGATGGGATTGGTGCCCACGGTTTGGCTTTTGTGGCATAGGATGAAGTGTGTTTTCGGGTGCAGGTTAATGGTAATTCAGTGTTAGTAACGAAACTCTGCCGAAATTTTTGTGGTTTTTGCAAGTTCGTGTTTTCAAAAGGGGTTTGATTCCAGTTTAAGGAACTAAATCGGGGTTGGGTCCTTTCAGTTAATTAATATAGATCAGTAGTACGTATATAAATGCTTGGATGTTTAAAAATTTGGTTAATATTTAGTTAAAATATACATGTATGTTAGACATATTAAAGTAATTAATTGATGTAGATCGAGTACATATATTCACCAATAATTAATAAAGGTAATTATTGAAGGTAATTAATTAATAATTTAATTTAATATATTAGGGTAGTTGAAAATTTGTGTATATATATAATAGTTTCATACATAACTACTAGCTTGAAAATCTGTATATATATATAATACTTGACTAATATGATAATTAATTATTAAAATTCCTAGAAGTATGGACAAGAGTTGGATGAAGTTGCGGAATAGAAGTGATGTCCGGTATATGAATGTAATTAGTGAATTTGTGAATTTTGCTATAGAATATGGTCAGGGAAAGAAACGTTTCAGGTGTCCGTGCCAAAAATGTCTTAACTGTCAGTATGTGGAGGTTAATGTTATGGTGCAACACCTATACAAAAATGGTATGATGTGGAGTTATACTACGTAGAGCGAGCATGGTGAAGTAGTAGACTTCAGCTCAGCAGACTTCAGCTCAGGGTACAGTTACCATAGTGCCTCATCTAGCGGCAGTGGTGTCGGGCCCCCTGCATGGAACCCAACTGCATATTTGGTTCATGATGCGTTTCCGGGATTTAGTCATGGTGGACACCAACACCAAGAGGGAGGTTACATTACCGCTCATGAGCATAATGACACATTCCCCGCTGCTAGCTTGGCCACTGACACTAGTGAGATGGAAAAATACAACAGGATGCTACTTGAAGCGCAGACCCTAGTGTACCCTGGATGTCGAGAGAATGTGTTGCAATATGTGATGGAGAAAATGAAGATAAAAGTGAAGCACAAAATGTCAGTTAGTGCTTTTGAGGAAATTCAGGAGTAAATATGTAAGTTGCTTTCTGATGATCACAATCTTCCTAAATCTCAATATAAGGTTAGAAATATCTTGAGCAGCCTCGGCCTAAAATACAGGATAATTGACGCATGTCCAAATGATTGTGTGCTATTTTACAAAGAGTATAAAGATTTGGACTATTGTCCCGTATGTGGCCAGTGCAGATATGAGCTAAATTGGAAGAGTTCAAAAAAGTGAATTCCTGTGAAGGTTCTTCGATATTTTCCCTTGACTCCAAGATTGCAGCGTCTGTACATGTCTCTATACACAGCAGAGGCGATGCGATGGTATGCAAAAAAGTGAATAAATGACGATGTCCTGAGACATGCCGCGGATGGGGAGGCTTTCAAACATTTTAACAAAGAATTTGGAGACTTTGCTGCAGAGGTTAGAAATGTTAGACTCGGACTATCTATAGACGGATTTAATCCTTGGGGTAGTAATAGCTCCACCGCCAGCACTTGGCCAGTTATTCTGATGCCGTACAACCTGCCTCCGTGGATGTGCATGAACAAGGAATTTAATTTCCTTACTCTGCTAATTCCAGGTCCTAAATCTCTGGGGAAGTGCTTAGATGTCTACCTCAGACCTTTGATCGATGAGCTGAAACTGTTGTGGCAAAATGAAGTCCTAACTTATGACAAATTCACTGACACGATGTTCACAATGAGGGCTGCCGTAATGTGGACGATCAACGATTTTCTAGCGTATGGGATGTTGGCAGCCTGCAGGACGAAAAGATATAATGGATGTCCTATATGTTTGGACGACGTGAACTCTAGTTGGCACACTGGGAATGTGTGTTACTTTGGCCACTGTAAATGGCTTCCTCACGACCACCCGTGGCGACAAGATGAAGCTTATTTCGACGGGACGATAGAGAACAATGCTAAACCCCGTAGTTGGTCGGGCGAAGATATTTTAGAGAGGTTGAGCTATTTCGACTTTGTTGTGTTGACCTATGATGCAGATGTAAAGAAATGCAATCCAATACCTCTACATGATCTCAGCTATCAGCATCACAAGAGTATATTCTTTGAACTCCCTTACTGGTCGAAGTTGAAGCTGAGGAACAACTTGGATGCGATGCACATAGAAAAGAATGTGTGCGACAGCGTGGTGGGAACAATTCTCGGTATTAAGTTCAAGACTAAAGATACTCCCAAAGCGCGCAAAGATCTGGAATCTATGAATGTATGTCGTCCCTTGTGGTTGAGGAGGGATAGGAGAAGAGTGTACAACAAGATGCCAACTGCACCTTACACAGTGAAGCCGACACTTAGATGTTCTGTATTTCACTAGTTTAAGAGCGTTCGTTATCCGGCTACGTATGCATCTACTATCATTTGAGCAGTGGACGAAGTGCAACAGAAGTTTGTTGGTCTAAAGACTCATGACTATCACGTTATGCTGCAACGTCTGATTCCAGTGATAATTCGACCATATTTGCCTTGTGACATCGTAGAACCAATAGTGGCATTGTGCAGATGGTGTCAGAGGTTATGCACCAAAGAATTAAAGTAGTCAGACGTGGTGTAACTGCAACAACAAATTGTACACATCATTTGCAAACTAGAGAGGATTTTTCCCTCTGCTTTCTTTGACATCATGATTCACCTAATGATCCACCTACCCGAGCATGTGCTCATTTCTGGTCTGCTCCAGTACACTTGGATGTATCCTCAAGAAAGGTACGTACAACTAATTAATTATACAGGTTTTTCGATTCATAATTTCTTCCATTGAAGATTACTAGCGATATGTACTTATTCTTATTGTACAATGTATTTAATGAACGTTTAATTTTGTAGACAGCTTGGACAGTATAAAAGATTCGTCAAAAATAGGTCGGCCCCGGATGGCTCCATAGCCGAGACATTCCTAATGCATGAGTGTGTTACTTACTGTAACAGGTACCTTAAAGATCCACCACCTCTCATTGCCTCTGATTCCAGTGCCCGCATCAATCTTTCTGTCGTCACAAATGTCGTACGACCTTTTAGAGGAGTATTAAAGGAATCGTTAACACGGGAAGAACTTATTGAGACACATTAGGTAGTGTTGCGAGACTATGATGAAGTTGAACCGTACATGATGTCATACAGGGGGAGAGGCTTCAGGCGTTAAATCCGGACAAGAGTTCGACGTGGTTTGAGAAAATGGTTAAGAAGAAGTTTTCCGATTATTTCTTCCAATGGGTACGTACGTACGTATATCTCAGTATTTAGTTTATATACATATCAATCATGTTTGTAAAAAGTAAACCTTTAATTTTCCCATTTTTCAAAATGATTGATCTACAAAAATCCAAAAACCACGGGGGGTGGTGGTCCTGGCCAAACCACTTGCTAGCAGGGAAGCCAATTAAACACTATATTTACCCCGGATATTTTGTGAACGGTGTAAAGTTCCATTCATTGGCCCAAGATGAAGGAAGAAGAACACAAAACAGTGGGGTAGCAGTTAGGAAAGACAATGGTCTATATTACGGGGCTATTGTATATGTCGTTCAGCTATGTTACCGGAATGATGTCAACGTTTTCTTATTCAAGTGCAAATGGTTGAAGTGTACAAAGGAAGACCTGAGACTTTTATTAGTTGATACAAACTCAAGCTGGTATGAGGATGAGCCTTTCGCTCTCGCCACCTTAGTTAGACAGGTGTTCTATCTCGATGATCCGAAAGCTGGTGAAGGGTGGAAAATAGTGAACCATATCTCTCATCGAAGAATATGGAATACTACGACAATTGAAAAGACACCGGCGACTGAAGATGTTGATGAACCGGAAAGAGATATTCCTGCCTATCAAGAGCCTAATATTTCTGTCATCCGCTCTGACATAATGGACCTGGTTCAAGCTGGTGAACGCTTACCCATGCCTGACGGTTGTACAGATCTAACTAAGATGAGATTATTGATGAAATTAATGAGGTAGATGAAGAAGACGCGCAGGATGAGGACGAGGACAAGGACTCAGGTTATTCGTCCAACGATGTTGAGTATGATGAGGAGGAGGAGCAATCGGATAACGGGGATGAGGATTATGACGATTATGATGAAGAGTACAATATAACAACGATGAATAATAATTGATAATTAATTATTGTAATTATTGTAATGATGCATGGTCGATCGATTAATTAATATATATATTAAGTGGAGGAGTACGTATGTACAACTATTAATTTTGTATTTAATTAATTTTATAATTAATTAAATAACATGGTCGGTCGAACGACGTAAATTAAAATTAATTAATTAATCCAGAGGATCGAATCGATCGATAATTTGATCGATCGAATTAGATTAATTAATTTTCACGACTATTAAAATGGGGACGAAAAAATGACTTTTCGTAGTCCATACTAAGGTAATTAGACACAATACTAATTAATTATACATATATAAAATCCTAAAAATATTACTTAGACGACGCAAAAGAGTCAACCCGTCGTCTAAGTACACCCTAAACCCTAATGCCCTAACCCTAAATTAAGGGAATTTTCACTTGGAAGACGCATACGGTTGTTTGCGTCGTCTAAGTACGTACTTGGATGACGCAAACAGAGTACTTAGACGACGCAAACGTGTGTTTGCGTCGTCTAAGTTAAGATTTCGTAATTTCATCTATGACAACGACTATCTAGACCATGTCCCAATGCATGTTCTTTTCGTCGAGACCATAGAGTAAACAATTCTTGGAGTGTGAGCTTCGATGGTTCCAAAATAGGAGTTACGAGTTTTCGTGTATCCACGTTTCCGGTTTGTCAAAATTTCGGTTTTGCGGTTGACTGTGCCGATGAAACCCTTCACGAACTTACTATTTTCTGAAAATTATTCTATTTATATATTGTCTTATGGCGAATGTATCCAACGATTGTTTTGTCCAAATTCAACTTCGTTAATATCGAAATGCAATGAGCATTTACTGCAAAACACTTAAGTTATAAAGATTAGTAGATACTTAACGAGTTTAAAGACGTAAGATTATTCGTCGTCTTAAATTCAATTGGTCATTCGAATGACAAATCGGTAACTTCCTTGCGAATTATTTTAAAAAATTAATTTTACGTAAATTTCACCTGGACCACGGAGATTAACCATCTCCGTCGTCCAGGTGGTCACTTGGACGACTGAAACAGATCGTCTCCGTCGTCCAGGTGGTCACTTGGACGACGGAGATAGACATCTCCGTGGTCTAGGTTGAGGAATTATGGCGGTTCAATTTCCACCGCCAAATTTTTTTGGAATGGTTTAAATTTGACTTAGACGACGGAGATGATATGCATCTCCGTCGTCTAAGTGAAATTTGAAATGCTCCCCAAAATTAAGGCAGTTAACTCCCACCCGCCAAATTAATTGGGCGCCGGTTCCAAAATTTGAAATGGTTCACTTAGACGACGGAAATGGGTGTTTCTGTCGTTGAAGTGCACTTCGACGACAGAGAAAATAGCTCTGCGGTCTAAGTGAAACACTATAACAAGCAGCAAGGCCGAGCGTTTTTCCTCATCCCATTCTCTCTCTCTCTCTCTCTCTCTCTCTCTCTCTCTCTCTCTCTCTCTCTCTCTCTCTCTCTCTCTCTCTCTCTCTCTCTCTCTCTCTCTCTCTCTCTCTCTCTCTCTCTCTCTCAAAAATCCGGCTTCCTTCCTCCGGCGACTAAAAATTCGGCGACTCCCTCTCTCCGATAACTCTCCACTCCGGCGACTTTCCTGAAACTCCCTCCCTCGCTCCGGTGACTCCGCTCTCCCGCGACTCATCTTTTCGGTAATTTTTTAAATTTTTAACATAATTATATTTTAATTAAAAAATTACTAAATTGGTAAATTAATTAGTAAAAATAATATATTAGTAATAATTGGTAATAATAATTAATATTAGTTAGTAAATGCATGATAATTATTATTGTAAAGGCATGGTAATTAATAATTAATTATTGTAATAAAATATTGTTGTAATTAATATTATAATTGGTAATTATTATTGCATGTAATTATAATTTGTAAATATTGTTGTAATATTGTAAATTTGTAGTAAATATGGTAAATTAGTGAACTAATAAGAATAATAAATTGGTAATTATGGAAAATTTGGCAATTTTTTAGTAAATTGGTAGTCTTTAATTTAATTTAGTACATAAGTTTTGTTTATTAAGTCGCACTCTTTGGAATAGATGGCGCCTCATTTCCTAGCTTATCTCGTGATGTATGAATTTCATCACCGCACACTATAACCTAAGTGAAGTTATGGACACGAGGTTGAGGGCGGAGTTTGCAAAGGACTTGAGGAAGTATAAATTTTCGAAAGATTGGCTGAATGTCGGATATGGTGTTTAGAAACGGGTTATGACTGGAGACAGGTTTTGGATCAAAGAAAGACTAACTGATACGAGCAAAACATGCATTTAACGTTAACACAAAGTAGACCCTTAAAACACAGCTCACACGTAAAGCAATTTAAAACCCTTATTTTGTCCTTATAATATTGGCGAGTAGGGATCGTTCTATCCGGGGAATTAAAGGGCGCATGCATGGTTTCGTTAAAGCAGAAATCTAAAGGTTTGGGGGGGATTGGAAATTGGTTAATTAATCTACGAAATTAAAGTACAAAAACATGCAAACACAACAAGAACTCCTAGACTTCTAACATGTTTTACTCATAGACAAGTTTAACAATCAAGAACCCTTAAAGTCTAATTATGCTTACTAAAAATAAGAAGTTACACTACTAATTACAAGTGATCATCTCATCTTATCAACCTTACTCTTTTTCATGCCTAAATACTCTAAGTAAGCTGCGAAATTTATAAGTTCCAACTAAATATACATGCTTGATATTTGGGTAGGAATGCAACTTAGCGTCTAAACACCCTAAACAAAGTACGATCATCGAAACATGCGAAAGAGAGGGACTTAGCGTATTATCTAACACATGCTTTCGAAGCTTTAAGATTGTATCAAACATGCATAAAAGGCTTGAAATTATAAACACATGCAATTTACGAAAAGACTTAAGAACATATAACTCAAATCCAAACTTGTTCTTCATTAAATACATCAAAGTGATCCAATACAAAGCAAAAGACAAGAGATTGAAGATCATGGTTACACTTTTTGTCTTGAATGCTTGATGACTTCTTGAAGGTGGTTCTCATTCACAAGGGACTTAGCGTATTGTGAATGATCCGATGGCTTCGGAGGCTGGAATGCTTCGGCTTGGAGAGGATCCTTGAAGTGTTTATGGAGGAGAGGTATTTGTGTAGAGGTTTGGCTTGTAAAATGGGAGATGGTCTGTTTTATGGCTGGCCTCCCTCTTATATATAGGCAAAGGAATTGCTCACTCTCTCTTCCACCTTGCCTCTTTCATTAAATGCTAGTAATAATCACCAAGGCAGGTCACTCCCCTAGTCATCACTTGTGATCATCACAAACAAGAGTCATCAAGCCTTGTCACACCTTTAGTCACCATTGTGATGATCAAAAGCAAGAGTCACCAAGCCTTGTCACCCTTTGTGATGATCACAAAGCAAGAGTCACCAAGCCTAGTCACAAAGCTTGACAACTTTGACTTTTCCTCTTCCCCAAGTTGCTTCCATGCCAAAATTAATGGGCTTGGGCTGGTTTTTGGGCCGAAACAAACTTTGAGAAATGGGCCCCAAAAATGCTTTTTGGGCCGGCCCATTCCCGGTGGTCCAAAATCGCAAAAATCGCAAAATCGCCGAAATTCCTCCGAATTGCGCCATTATTCATCTCCACCGTAAATAACCTCAAAATAACATACTAAATAAGAAAAACATAAAAACTAAGATTATAACATAGCTAAACGTAAAGGGAAATGCGTTAAGAATCAAGCATAAAATGCGTATATCACTAACACCAATAGAGTATATACCATTGATTTGGTTAGCCTCGGGTTATTTTGTCCAAATTAGTCCTGCCTCTCGCGTGATCTCTATCCCTAACTGGCCATGCTTTTCGATTGAACCAAGGCTGATTGATTGAAAGTTTATACTTTATTGCGCGGGTCGCACGTCCATTGAATGACCTAAACACCAAGTTAGTGTACTCTCTTTAAATCTTAGGCGCACTCAATACTTGTAAATAATTATCGTAAATGTTTATATATAATTGTTATGGTAATAATATTTTAACAACTCTTAGGTTAAAATGGCCCTGTCGGGAAAGAAAAATACCCAAAAGGAGACCGAAGATGCTCTACTCCGGCGCTTGGCGGAGCAAGTTGGTTGGGAGTTAGAGGAGGACAACGACGTGCTTCCTCCGGACCCTTTAGCTGGTCCTTCGACAGCGCCCACTTGAGAAATTCCCGCAGCCCCACCTATCCCAACCGGTGATGACGCCCATTCTGGTCCGACGTCTATGGCAGAAAGTGCTCAGGCATCGTCGGCCTCCTCTGAGTCTATCCTCTACAGCGCGCGGTGCAAGCTCAGGAGGGCCCCGACAGACTTTCAACCCAAAAGGACTCGCGGTCTCGTAAAAGGCAGAAAATCCGAGAAATTGTTCAAGGCGACCGGGCTAAAGATCCAGTTGCCCTACGACAATTTCACTGATGACCCTCCCACATCTTAGCTAGCTAGTCTGTCCTCGCACAGCATCGAGTCAATCATTCGCAATAAGGTTCGTATGATTGCCCCTACTTTGAAGGAGTTGCCGGATGAAGAGAAGGCGAAAGTGTTTAAAGAACTTTCGGTACGTAATACATACAATTTTAAATTTATTTTCTAATAACCAATAAAAATCGTAATTTCATAATATATACGATTATAATTTTTTATTCATTTCTTATAGGAACAGTATGAGGTCGATCCCACGCCAGAGATACTTAGGCACATCAACCAAACTGCCAACGCCATCTACCATGATTAGAAATATAAACTTCATAAGTATTATGAAGACATCGGTCCCGTGCCTACCCCCGTAGAGCTGCGTGGGGATAGGGAAGATGAGTGGGAGTGGTTGGTCACCCATTTCCAAGAAGAAGAATATAAGGTGATTATTTTTTTTATTTAAATTAAGAAATTGAATTATTTTTATTTTAGTTATTTATTAATTTTTTAATGATTTATGTTGTCCAACAAAAATTCTCCAACATCAACAAGACCAGCCGGAAGAAGAAGGACAAACATCATACTTCCGGCTCCAAGCAGATGATCCAAATCGCCAAAGAGCACAGAGATAGATGCTAGCGTCAGCGCTTACGTGACGCCTGGACTCGACAATGAAGCAAGTCAATATGGCGTAAGTGCTATATATATATATATTTATTTTTAATTAGCGTAATTATTATTTAATTATTATTTATTAAATTGTCGTATAAATTTATAATTATTTAATTTTTATTATTATTTTCAGGCGAGGTTGGTACAAAGGGCGCAGGAGGAATTGGCCAACACGCAGCTTGCACACCCTCATCGCCATGCAAGCTTAGGAATTGGAGCTTGGTAGGCGAGAGGAGCACCCCCAACATCATTCATATAGCCACACAACTCTACTACAAGGGAACCTTACCCCTCCAGAACCCCAACAACAGGCGCCCGATGCCACTACCCAAATCTTTTCCCGCTTGGCCGATATTGTGGGTGAGCTCCGCCACGTGCGTCACACCGCTACGACCATCCTTCCATACCTGTCGCGCACAACCCTGTTTTCCCGGTCCATCACGTATGTCAGGCACTACAGACACGCCATGAGAGATATATAATTTTTTTTCTTTTCATTCTCTCAAATATATATATATATTTTTTTCTTTTCTTTTTGGCAATCTCATACTTTTTAAGTTATTTGGACAAGTCTTTCCCCTTACTCACATTAACTCTTTCAATCTTTCTTACCAAACCATCATATTATGTGCTAGTTTCGAAAAATTCTCACCAAGTTTCTGGAACCAAGGTAAGGATATTCTACACTAGGGTAAGTGTTTAGGTACATATGGTGATGAAAGAAAAGCTTAATGTGGGCTCAATTGGTTTATCTAGGGGTGTCGCAACTCATGCGTACAAATGGGATAAATGGATATTTGGCGAAGTGGTGGAAAATCCTAAATGCCTTTAATCATTTCCAAAATCAAAGTATGTATCAACTTAAAAGCTTTGCAAATTGACATGAGTAAGTTCTAGCATTCTCTAGTTCATTAAAATCTATGGCAAGCAAGCAAATGAGGCATATATAAGCTAGTAGCTATGAAATGGATGTATATTCAATCAAATAAAGAACAGATAGCTCAAAAGCTCACATAGGGTTCATATGATTAAAAACTTATTCAAGCATGCAACTTCTGTACCATGTTTTGCAATTCATATCTACTACATGTTAAAAACATATAGAATATCTCAATTAGCACAAGAATTCGATGCATGTGATTCATACGCCATATGTGTTCGTATTGGTCCAATTTCATCATTGACTAGTTAAGGGCATCCTAAAGACTCTGAAAAACACTAATTTAGACACAATTAAATTGTAAACCCTTCCCCCACACTTAAACTCTACATTGCCCTCAATGTATTAAAGTAAAAGTCTAGAATTTAAACATGGAGTATAGGATCTACGAAAATTCTGATTTAAAATGCAAAAGCCATTAAATTAATTAAAAGGAGGAGAAGAAAACAAATCTGTTGTCGTCTTCTCCATTGGGTTGCCTCCCAATGAGCGCTCATTTTACGTCTATAGCTTAGACATGATGCATCATTTTGCTTTCGAGATGGCCGGTTCTTGGAGTTGCATCTCCTCCACGTTATGCTCCGCAAATGCCTCAAAATAGGGCTTCAAGCGATGTCCATTTACTTTGAACTCACTGCCCTTGTCTATTGATCGAATGAGAACTGCTCCATGAGGCATAATTTGAGCAACTATGAATGGCCCCATCCATCGAGAGCGAAGCTTTCCCGGAAAGAGCTTAAGTCTAGAATTGAAAAGCAATACTTTCTGCCCAACTTCAAAATTCTTCCCGTGAATCATCTTATTATGGATCTTTTTCGTCTTCTCTTTGTAAATCCACGCATTGTCGAAAGCATCATTTCTGATCTCTTCAAGTTCACAAAGTTGTAGCTTCCGATGCAAACCTGCTGCATCTCGATCGATGTTGAATTTCTTCACAGCCCACCATGCCTTGTGCTTCAATTCAACCGGAAGATGGCACATTTTCCCATAAATTAATCGGAAAGGTGACATACCAATGGGGGTCTTGTAGGCAGTCCTGTAAGCCCACAATGCATCATCTAAGCACTGACTCCAATCTTTCCGGTTTGGGCGGACGATTAGTTCCAAAATCTTCTTTATCTCACGGTTGGAAACTTCAGCCATTCCATTTGTTTGAGGGTGGTATGGTGTGGAAACCTTGTGTTTTACGCCATACTTCCTCATCAATGCTTCCACCGTGCGGTTGCAAAAATGACTTCCTCCATCGCTAATTAGAACTCGTGGCATTCCAAATCTACTAAAAATGTTAGTTCGTAGGAAATCTGCAACAACTCGGGAATCATTAGTACGGGTGGCCTTTGCCTCCACCCATTTTGAAACATAATCTACTACGAGTAAAATATACGTATAACCATTGGAGGGAGGAAATGGTCCCATAAAATCAATACCCCACACATCAAAAATCTCGACATTAAATATGTAGTGTTGTGGCATCTGATCTCTAGGTCCTAAATTACCGAATCTCTGGCACTTATCACATGTAGCACAAAATGCATGAGCATCGCGAAATTAACTAGGCCAAAAGAAACAGCAATCTAAAATCTTAAGGGCAGTCCTCCTCGAACCAAAATGTCCCCCACATGCTTCATTGTGACAAAAGTCTAGAATAGGCTTAAATTCACTATCTGGGATACATCTCCTAATCACTAAATCGGAGCATTGTTTCCATAAATAAGGCTCATCCCAGATAAAAGTTCTAGCATTATGTTTAAGTTTGTCACGCTGAAATTTATGCATGGTAGATGGAAACTCACCGGTAACTAAGTAATTAACGATATTTGCATACCATGGAGTTTTCGAAACAGTTACCTCAATTCCGAAGAGCTTTTCATCTGGAAAAGTTTCCTCAATTTCAACAGTCTCATTCTCACCTATCAAGCGTGATAGGTGGTCAGCGACAACATTTTCTACTCCCTTCTTATCCTTGATTTCGATGTTGAATTCTTGGAGTAGAAGTATCCATCTAATAAGCCTTGGTTTTGCGTCCTTTTTCAGCATTAGGTACTTCAAAGCTGCATGATCAGTATACACAGTTACTTTAGTTTGCAGTAAATAAGACCGAAATTTATCTAAAGCAAAAACCACTGCAAGAAACTCCTTCTCGGTGGTGGTATAATTTCTTTGAGCTTCATCAAGCGTCCGAGAGGCATAATAAATTACATAAGGCTTCTTGTCCTTCCGCTGACCCAAAACAGCTCCTACGGCATAATCTGAGCCGTCACACATGAGTTCAAATGGTAGAGACTAATCAGGGCTGCTCAAAACAGGAGCGCTCGTGAGAAGTTCCTTCAACTTGTTGAAGGCAGCGTTGCATTCCTCGTCAAATACGAACGGAGTCTCCTTTTGCAGCAATTTACACAACGGCCGAGAGATGTGGGAAAAATCTTTGATAAACCTTCGATAAAATCCTGCGTGTCCAAGAAAAGAACGTATCTCTCTAACCGAAGTTGGAGAGGGTAAGTGACGCACAAGATCTACTTTGGATTTATCAACTTCTAATCCTTTTTCAGAAATAATATGACCTAACACGATCCCTTGTGTAACCATGAAATGGCACTTCTCCCAATTAAGCACCAAGTTGGTTTCAACGCATCTTTGTAAAATAGTTTCTAAATTGTTTAAACATGCATCGAAATCACTCCCAAATACACTAAAATCATCCATGAATATTTCAATAATTTTTTCAATGTAATCGGAAAAAATTGAGAGCATGCAGCGTTGAAATGTACCTGGTGCATTACATAATCCAAATGGCATTCGGCGGTATGCAAACGTTCCGAAAGGGCATGTGAACGTTGTCTTTTCTTGATCCTCCTCCGCAATGCAAATTTGGTTGTAGCCGGAGTATCCGTTGAGAAAACAGTAAAATGCATGGCCGACTAACCTTTCCAGCATTTGATCTATGAACGGTAATGGAAAATGATCCTTGCAAGTTGCGGCGTTGAGCCTCCTGTAATCAATGCACACACGGTGTCCAGTGATTGTCCTTTGTGGCACGAGTTCATTCTCCAAATTTTTGACGACGGTGATTCCAGATTTCTTAGGTACAACCTGCACAGGGGAAACCCAACGGCTATCAGAAATAGGGTAAATAACTCCACAATCCATGAGTTTAATTACCTCCTTTTTTACCACCTCCATCATGGGAGGGTGGAGCCGACGTTGTGCTTCCCTTGTAGGCTTGGTGCCTTCTTCTAGGAAAATCCGATGCACACAGGTTGCTGGATTAATTCCCTTTATATCCGCAAGCGTCCAACCTATTGCGGTTTTGTACCTCTTGAGTACACTCACGAGTTTCTCCTCCTGCTCCTCCTCTAACACAGACGAAATAATTACCGGCAAGGTTTCATGCTCGCCCAAGTACGCATACTTTAGATGATCCGGTAATAGCTTGAGTTCTAAAACTGGAGCTTCTACGATGGAGGGAACAATTTTATTAATACCAAAAGTAATTGGTAAAGGGGGAGAAACACTTACTTTTCGTGGTGCGTTAGTTAGAACCATGGCCATTTCTTGAATTCGAGGCTTAAGCTCTATTAAGGCCTCGAAAAGGGCGTCATCCCCGAGTTTGATGGCCATGTCGAGTTCATCATCATTGATGGTGTCAAGGTGGCCTTGTGCTAAGGTATCTACGAGATCATATGTTGAGACGGAAGCCACACTTGACATCGAAAATTTCATCCCGTCTAATATGTTGAACTCGATTCTTTCTCCATCAATCTCCATGGAGAAAGTTCCCTGATAAACATCTATCTTCGTTCTTGCAGTCCGCATAAAGGGTCGTCCAAGAAGCAATGGCGTGGTGTTCAAAGGACTCTCCTCCATGTCAACGATATAAAAATCCGCTGGAAAAATCAGGTTGTTAACTTGCACAAGAACGTCTTCTACGTATCCCCTTGGATACTTGTGTGTACGATCGGCTAGTTGGATGACAACACCGTCTTGCTTGAGATCCCCAAGCTCCATTGACTTGTAGAGGTAGTAAGGCATGACGTTGATGGAGGCTCCAAGATCAAGCATTACGTCTTCGAAGTGTTTGTCACCAATTACGCAGGGAACTGCAAAACTCCCTGGATCTTTCAGTTTTGGGGGTAGCCGTCGTTGCAAAACCGCCGAAACGGTTGTATTCACCTTCACAACCTCCTTCTCTCGTGTTTGCCTCCTCTGTGTGCATAATTCTTTTAGAAACTTCGCGTATATTGGCACTTGTTTTATGCACTCGATCAAGGGCAAATTCACTTGCACCTTTCGAAAGATGTCCAAGATATCTTCATATTGATCATCTTTCTTCTTTGATTTTAATAATCTGCTAGAGAAAGGTGCAACAGCAAACGGAGAATTAGTAATAACTGTATTTGAAGGAATAGGGCTTTTACCTTTGATTGGGGTGGGTTGTGGAGGGGATTGTGCTTTGGTGACAATAGGCGTCACCATCTTCTTCTCGGCTTCTTGAGCTGCCGGATCGATCTCATCTTCCTCTTCGTTGGTTATGTCCTCAATGGTGACTTCATCGAGATGAGATCTCTTGGTCTTTGGTTCTTCTAGTATCTTCCCACTCCTTGTGATAATGGCATTCACATTTCGTTGATTAGGAGTGGTTTGAGGTGGAAGCCGACCAGTTTCTTTGATTTGTCCCATGAAATCAACAAGTTGGCCAAGTTGCTTCTTCACTTCGGTGATGTCTCGGCCATGAGAATCCAATGTCTCCTTGGTCTTCGATTGTCCATCAAGCAGAACTTGTGTGGAGGCTGAAAGTTGTGACAACATCTTGTCATAATCCGGATTTGTGAAGGGTTGAGATGAAGAACCATGCTGCATCAGTGGCCTAGGCTGAAATGGAGGGCGTTGGTAGCTTTGTTGAGGTACCGGAGGATTCAAAGTTCCCTCATTGCTGCTCCATCGAAAGCCTGGATGATCTCGGTTGCCGAAATTGTTGTAGTTGTTGTATCGTTGGCCACCTTGATATCCACCGATGGCGTTAGCGTGCTCCATTTCGCTAGCTTGCTCTGGCGCTTGAGGGCATTGGTCATTATGGTGACCTTGTACTTGACATATGCCACAAACAGGCCCATGAGTTGCTTTTGCTCTTGTCGTTTCGAGCTCTAAAACCTTCTCTAGCATATGAGCTAGTTTGTCGTATTTTTCATCCGCGTTGGTTTTAGAACTAACTTCGCCGACTGCTCTTCTGTTGGACATTCCATACTGTGCATCGTTGTTCGCCCGATTCTCTAGAAGAGTTCTAGCTTCGGTTTCGTTTAAGTCCATGAATGCACCGGTAGCTGCTGCATCGAGCAATTCCCTATCGATCGCCTTGAGACCATCATAAAAGTAATTCATGAGATTGGTCTCAGAAAATCCATGAGATGGGCAGGTGGCACACAAAACTTTGAATCGGTCATAATATTGGCCGAAAGTCTCGTCCGGTTTCTGCGTAATGCCAGTGATTTGCTTCCTCAAGACGGTGATCTTTGAGGCCGGGAAGTACTTCGCCAGGAACATGTCCGCAAGTTGCTTCCATGTGGTAATATGGTTCGGCGGTAGTTCCATGAGCCAAGACTCGGCCCTGTCGGTTAGGGTGAATGGGAATGCTTTAAGCTTGAAGAGCTCCGTATCAGCATCGGCTGGCTTCATGCTGTTACAAACAAATTGGAATTGTTTGAGATGCTTATTCGGATCTTCATTTGAAAGTCCGTGAAAAATGGGCAGTCGGTGGAGGAAACCACTCTTCAGCTCGATGTCCTTCATGTTTTCCCCCGGTGGTGGAAAAGCAATGTTTGAAGGCCCGCTGCTCCATTCGGTTGAGCAGGTGCGCTGACGAAGGGATTGTCCTGCATTGGCCATATTGACTTCTTGTGCTTCCAGCTCTGAATTACGATCAGTTGATGAATGTGAAGAATCGGAACCTTCCTCAATAATGGGATAATCCAGCGGTTCTGATTGAGCTCTAAGTCTAGCTATCCTCTCTGCGATTTCCTCAAACTTTGTTTTAGATGGTCCAGGATTCTGATCGGACATTCATTAGCCTGAGCATCCACCAAAGACCAAGTGTTAGTATCAAAAAAGAATATGTAATGAATATAGAGATACTAACCAAAAAACGTAAAACATATAAAGAAAACAAAGCGAAACAAATAACAAATAAAATAGTAAAACTACCAAAACAAACTATAAAAACTAACAAAGACTTAAAAACTATTAAAACATACAAAATGTATGAAGTTTAAGACACTAAATGTAATTTACTAAGTATTGCAAATGATCTAATCAATTTAAGGGCTATGCAAATGAATGTAATGAACTAAGACACACGTTTTCTGCTAATTAAAACTATATAATGTAAAAGCTTTGAATTTAGTTAGAACATATATATACATGGTTCAAATGCAAGCAAACAATAATTCACATTGAATTTATGCACAACACATTCTCATTAAATAAAATGCATCAAACAACAATCCTATGTGAAAAATGGAGTGAATGCATAAGAGAAATTGTTAGAACCTGCAGAAAACACACGAGTTACGTGCTTAAAATATGAATGCAAAGAATGACCTCTTCTTCGGTCTTATGCCTCTAACTTCACTTAGGTTAGGGTACTCGGTAGTGAAATCCGAGCATCACAAAACCTCCGGAAAGTTTATGCAAGCTAAAAGTAACGTTTTGTTAGTCCTTTACAGATTTTAATGCAAAAAGAAAAACACACAAATTTGACTAAGTATTATTTATTTTACTTTGGCCCCGATGGTACGTGGTGCAGAGGCTCTCCACTGTGCAATGGGTCTCGTTCATCAAAAGATGAAGTCTGATTCCAAGAGGTGTAAGCATGCATAATCCTATATACCATCTTTTAAAGGATTATGTCGTATATCTTAAGTTCATGTATTGTCTATATTTATATGCACTTATGATTTACAGAGAGTACTCGAAATGATCATTCGGTAAATTTCTTGGACGTGCGGCCTGCGCGAAAATGTATACTGACTCTCGCTAATTCAGCTTAGTTACGTTTAGAAATGGCAAGTAGGGATAGAGATAACGCGAGAGGTAAGGACTAATATTTAGAACAACCTGAGGCTAACTCGTAAGAGTATATACTCCATTGTTGTTCTTAGAGACACCCCGAGGCTAACCAGTTATGGTATATACTTTAATGGTGTTCTATTACTTAGATCCGAAACCCGGCACCAATCATAAACCCACTCACCATATCCAACAATCAGCCAAATTTTTGAGATAGTATATAATCTCAAGTCCTTAGTAAACTCCGCCCACAACCTCATGCCCATAATTTCACTTAGGTTATGGTGTGTGGTGATGAAATCCACACTTCATGAGGGGTTAAGGAGATAAACCAGAAAAAGAGGTACCTCCCTATTCCAAAGAACGAAACTTAATAACCAATACTCGTACTCAATGTAAATCAATTTAAGTGCGTCTACGAATTGAGTGCGCCTAAGATTTAAAAGGAATACACGATTTAGTTATTGAGTAAATCTCTTGTCCGTGCGGCCCACGCGAAAATGTATACTAACTATCGTTAATTCTCGTAATTGTTGGAAATGACCAGTTGGGATAGATGTAACGCAAGAGGTGAGAACTAATTTCTGGGAACAACCTGAGGCTAACTCGTAAGAGTATATACTCCATTGTTGTTCTTAGAAACACCCCGAGGCTTACTCGTAAGAGTATGTACTCCAATGGTGTTCTGTTTTCTTAGTTCAAAACCAGTCACCATTCATAACCCTTCTAGACATCCTGACCAATTATTACTCGAAATCACAAGATAGTATACAATCTCAAATGTTTGTAAACTCCGCCCACAACCTCATGCCCATAACTTCACTTAGGTTATGGCGTGTGGTGATAAAATCCACACTTCATGAAGAGTTAAGGAGATAGACAAACAAAAGAGGCACCTCCCTATTCCATAGAGATTTATTTAATAACTAAGTGCAAGTACTCAAATTAAATCAAAGACTATCCTTTAACATGAAAATAAATTATGCAAGTGTAAATATGAAGTGTAAATAAATTCGTATAAGTAAATATGAATTGTAAACATGTACGTAAATTTCTATAAGTATAAACAAGTATGTATTTCAAAAATTATAGACATGCTTTTAATTACATATGTACAACGAAATCATACAAAAACTTTATAATTCCCCGGCAACGGCGCCAAAAATTGATACGAGCAAAACATGCATTTAACGTTAACACAAAGTAGACCCTTAAAACACAGCTCACACATAAAGCAATTTAAAACCCTTATTTTGTCCTTATAATATTGGCGAGTAGGGATCGTTCTATCCGGGGAATTAAAGGGCGCATGCATGGTTTAGTTAAAGCAGAAATCTAAAGGTTTGGGGGGGGATTGGAAATTGGTTAATTAATCTACGAAATTAAAGTACAAAAACATGCAAACACAACAAGAACTCCTAGACTTCTAACATGTTTTACTCATAGACAAGTTTAACAATCAAGAACCCTTAAAGTCTAATTATGCTTACTAAAAATAAGAAGTTACACTACTAATTACAAGTGATCATCTCATCTTATCAACCTTACTCTTTTTCATGCCTAAATACTCTAAGTAAGCTGCGAAATTTATAAGTTCCAACTAAATATACATGCTTGATATTTGAGTAGGAATGCAACTTAGCGTCTAAACACCCTAAACAAAGTACGATCATCGAAACATGCGAAAGAGAGGGACTTAGCGTATTATCTAACACATGCTTTCGAAGCTTTAAGATTGTATCAAACATGCATAAAAGGCTTGAAATTATAAACACATGCAATTTACGAAAAGACTTAAGAACATATAACTCAAATCCAAACTTGTTCTTCATTAAATACATCAAAGTGATCCAATACAAAGCAAAAGACAAGAGATTGAAGATCATGGTTACACTTTTTGTCTTGAATGCTTGATGACTTCTTGAAGGTGGTTCTCATTCACAAGGGACTTAGCGTATTGTGAATGATCCGATGGCTTTGGAGGCTGGAATGCTTCGGCTTGGAGAGGATCCTTGAAGTGTTTATGGAGGAGAGGTATTTGTGTAGAGGTTTGGCTTGTAAAATGGGAGATGGTCTGTTTTATGGCTGGCCTCCCTCTTATATATAGGCAAAGGAATTGCTCACTCTCTCTTCCACCTTGCCTCTTTCATTAAATGCTAGTAATAATCACCAAGGCAGGTCACTCCCCTAGTCATCACTTGTGATCATCACAAACAAGAGTCATCAAGCCTTGTCACACCTTTAGTCACCATTGTGATGATCAAAAGCAAGAGTCACCAAGCCTTGTCACCCTTTGTGATGATCACAAAGCAAGAGTCACCAAGCCTAGTCACAAAGCTTGACAACTTTGACTTTTCCTCTTCCCCAAGTTGCTTCCATGCCAAAATTAATGGGCTTGGGCTGGTTTTTGGGCCGAAACAAACTTTGAGAAATGGGCCCAAAAAATGCTTTTTGGGCCGGCCCATTCCCGGTGGTCCAAAATCGCAAAAATCGCAAAATCGCCGAAATTCCTCCGAATTGCGCCATTATTCATCTCCACCGTAAATAACCTCAAAATAACATACTAAATAAGAAAAACATAAAAACTAAGATTATAACATAGCTAAACGTAAAGGGAAATGCGTTAAGAATCAAGCATAAAATGCGTATATCACTAACACCAATAGAGTATATACCATTGATTTGGTTAGCCTCGGGTTATTTTGTCCAAATTAGTCCTGCCTCTCGCGTGATCTCTATCCCTAACTGGCCATGCTTTTCGATTGAACCAAGGCTGATTGATTGAAAGTTTATACTTTATCGCGCGGGTCGCACGTCCATTGAACGACCTAAACACCAAGTTAGTGTACTCTCTTTAAATCTTAGGCGCACTCAATACTTGTAAATAATTATCGTAAATGTTTATATATAATTGTTATGGTAATAATATTTTAACAACTCTTAGGTTAAAATGGCCCTGTCGGGAAAGAAAAAGACCCAAAAGGAGACCGAAGATGCTCTACTCCGGCGCTTGGCGGAGCAAGTTGGTTGGGAGTTAGAGGAGGACAACAACGTGCTTCCTCCGGACCCTTTAGCTGGTCCTTCGACAGCGCCCACTTGGGAAATTACCGCAGCCCCACCTATCCCAACCGGTGATGACGCCCATTCTGGTCCGACGTCTATGGCAGAAAGTGCTCAGGCATCGTCGGCCTCCTCTGAGTCTATCCTCTACAGCGCGCGGTGCAAGCTCAGGAGGGCCCCGACAGACTTTCAACCCAAAAGGACTCGCGGTCTCGTAAAAGGTAGAAAATCCGAGAAATTGTTCAAGGCGACCGGGCTAAAGATCCAGTTGCCCTACGACAATTTCACTGATGACCCTCCCACATCTTAGCTAGCTAGTCTGTCATCGCACAGCATCGAGTCAATCCTTCGCAATAGGGTTCGTATGATTGCCCCTACTTTGAAGGAGTTGCCGGATGAAGAGAAGGCGAAAGTGTTTAAAGAACTTTCGGTACGTAATACATACAATTTTAAATTTATTTTCTAATAACCAATAAAAATCGTAATTTCATAATATATACGATTATAATTTTTTATTCATTTCTTATAGGAACAGTATGAGGTCGATCCCACGCCAGAGATACTTAGGCACATCAACCAAACCGCCAACGCCATCTACCATGATTAGAAATATAAACTTCATAAGTATTATGAAGACATCGGTCCCGTGCCTACCCCCGTAGAGCTGCGTGGGGATAGGGAAGATGAGTGGGAGTGGTTGGTCACCCATTTCCAAGAAGAAGAATATAAGGTGATTATTTTTTTTATTTAAATTAAGAAATTGAATTATTTTTATTTTAGTTATTTATTAATTTTTTAATGATTTATGTTGTCCAACAAAAATTCTCCAACATCAACAAGACCAGCCGGAAGAAGAAGGACAAACATCATACTTCCGACTCCAAGCAGATGATCCAAATCGCCAAAGAGCACAGAGATAGATGCTAGCGTCAGCGCTTACGTGACGCCTGGACTCGACAATGAAGCAAGTCAATATGGCGTAAGTGCTATATATATATATATTTATTTTTAATTAGCGTAATTATTATTTAATTATTATTTATTAAATTGTCGTATAAATTTATAATTATTTAATTTTTATTATTATTTTCAGGCGAGGTTGATATAAAGGGCGCAGGAGGAATTGGCCAACACGCAGCTTGCACACCCGGATTTGTCGTCGGAAGACCTGCCTCCTCTATCGATGGAAAGTCAAATTGCAATCGTCGATGAGGTATACGGTCGTCGAGCTGGCAAGGAGGTTAGGGGGATGGGACGCAAGGTGCAACAAGATTTGTCCTCCGACTCATCTACGGGATGTTCGGCGAGGAAATGTGCTCAGGCTGCGGCCGTCCAAGCAACCTTTGAAGAGGCTCGACTCGCACGGGAGGAAACGCAATCTATGCGTCAGAGGTTTGATCAGCAAGAAGTGCAGATAGCCCAGCTCATCGCCCTCATGGAAAATCAGGCTTGACAACAGTGTCAACCTCCTCTGAACCCATACCCCGACGATGACACGGCAGGAGGCAGGGTACTCGGCGGCGCGTCTGCTCCTCCTGTATTTTAGTAGTTTGCATTCTAGTTATGTAGTTTATCATATCGTATTTTCGATTCCGAACGATTTAATTTCATGTATGTACAAATTTTAATTATTTAAATAACAATATAGTATTTTAATTAATTTATAAATATTTAATTATTTAAATGATAATTCAGTATTTTAAATTTTTAATTAAAAAAAAATCACTTAGACTACGGAGATAGTCATATGCGTGGTCTAAGTGTTCACTTAGACCACGGAAATTGGCAAGATATCCGTGGTCACTTAGACCACGCATATGCCTATCTCCGTAGTCTAAGTGAACACTTAGACCGCGCAAAAAGTCCACGGTCTAAGTGGTCACTTGGACCACGGACAAGATTTTTCCGTGGTCCAAGTGGAACTTAGACCGTTGAAATAGTCCGCGGTCTAAGTCTCACTTGGACCATGCACACCTCAATTTCTGTCCTCTAAGTACCCAGACGACGATACTTGGAGGACGTAACCTGGACCACGGAGGTTCCGTCGTCTAAGTACTTAGACGACGGAAATGCTCACCTAGACGACAGAAATGGTCCGCGGTCTAGGTGCATTTTTCTTGTAGTGTATGTTCATGATGCCCAATATCCTGTACACGGGGACTAGCACCGAGGATGGTGGAACCAGCAGCGCCACTCCAGGGGATGACAGTGCCCGCTTACTCCAGGAGCTGACTCATATAGGAGTATAATGCGACATTGAGCGCCATAAAAATTAGCTCCTTCACGAGGCCCTCATCGCCATGCAAGCTTAGGAATTGGAGCTTGGTAGGCGAGAGGAGCACCCCCAACATCATTCATATAGCCACACAACTCTACTACAAGGGAACCTTACCCCTCCAGAACCCCAACAACAGGCGCCCGATGCCACCACCCAAATCTTTTCCCGCTTGGACGATATTGTGGGTGAGCTCCGCCACGTGCGTCACACCGCTACGACCATCCTTCCATACCTGCCGCGCACAACCATGTTTTCCCGGTCCATCACGTATGTCAGGCACTACAGACACGCCAAATCCCTAAAGAACAAGCACTACAATGGGTGCGATGCCCCGGTATGCACATCAACAGATTCCCTTCTGCCATAGCAAGGTGCTAGCATGACGACGTGACATGGAGCTACTTGTTCCTTGAAACGCTTACCGGAGAAGCACTAAACTGGTTCTTTGAGCTCGTGCCTAGCTCTATTGATTCCTACTCTGATTTTACAGATGCATGCATTCCTCAAGTGCTAATGGTTGCAGGGCCATCACCAAAATGCCAACTCTTTATTCTCCATATGCCAAGGCAGTTCCGAGCCACTCTCCATCTACATAAACTTCTTCCGCACAGCTGCCTAGCACTGCCAGAACCTGGATAAGCAGACGACTCTATCTACTCTGATTGAAGGTTTATAGCTCTCGTCATTCAAGGAAAAAATCATCAAGCGTGACTACTTCACTTATGAGGAGGTCTTCGATATGATTGTCGAGAAAGTGGACGTTCATTACAGGGTCTAGACCCCACAAAGCTCGCAACCCACCATGACACATCTCACCACTCGCTTTTTGGCCAGATTCACCGCCCAATACAAGACGGGCCTTCACCTCCTCACCACCCGCATTTTAGAAGTATAAGCGGAGCACGAGAGGTCATCCACTCGAGCGCTCTAGAGCGGTCCACCTATATCCTTTGCACTTCAAGCGAGATCCCTTATGTATTTTTGTAGAAACACTCATGTCGACTTTATTTTAGATTGTGGAATTGATTAGTAACATAAACTTGATTGGTAGAAGTATTGGAATTTAGGCATTGAATATGTTCTCTTGCACCACAAATGATTGTTTTAAACTTGTTTATAGGCATGATTGCCATCTTTGATTGTCACTCCATCTATTTTAATTGATCATAGTATAAAATACACGCCATTGCTAGTGTGTTTATGAAATATTAATTTTCTTTAAATTTCTTAAAACAAAAGAATGATTGTAAATTGAAGTCTTGTTTATGGCATGAGTAACTTCTATCAATAAAGACAACCAGTATAAGGGACACCGATAATTTAAAACAGTAAAGACAACTGGTATAATCTTTTTAGGTAGGAAGGGACCCTATATAAGGCAACAAGTCATCGCTTTCATGTTTTCAAAACACTAACTTGCTTTAATTTCTTAAAGCAAACTAATGATTGAAAACATAAGTCTTGTACATGGCAAGAATAATGTTAGGCAATAAGGTCATCTTGAAATGCAACTTCACATTCGTCTTTTGTAGCTCTTTGATATCAGCACCTTGATTTTCCTTCTGATTGACGTACTTATCATTTTGATTTTGCTACAGGTAAGTTAATGGTTGTCTAGCTTCAAGATTGACTATATTTTCTTCAGGCTTCAGTTTTGTCTTTGGTGCTTGTTTGTGCAACTGGATCAAGGATGATTTGCTTCAGGCATTGGTGTCATTATTGGAGTTGCACTGGGGAAGGAGTTTTCTAAAACTACATGGTTTGCAAGGCTGAGATTGTAAGACTACATGGCTGCTTCAAATCCTAGACAATAGCCTCTGATTTTCTTCTTTTTGTTGTTGTTGCTTGCTGCATAATTCAGGACAATCTAGGTTTCATTCTCCTTTTGTTTCGCAGCTTCCCGAAGGTATGGCCTTAACTTAAATTTCAACAAACTTGCTTGCCTGCATATGTTGTTAGTGCAAAGAAAAATAGCTAATGCGTTTGATTTTAGATGATGGTGAACACAAGATGGCCATTTAGAATTTTTTGGGAGATTTTGGTTAAAGAAAGATATTTGCGATGCTCTCTTTGTTCAAAGAAAGAAAATGATTGTAAGTACCAGTTTTGACTACTCATTCAAAAGACAAGTCAGCTAAGTGAAATAGCTTACTTGAATGATGATCTCCTCCTATGTTGGTAAGATCATGCATGGTTAAGTTGATTTTGTTAATTGATCATGTGACGTAATTGATTAAATTCTGATGTGCTAAGTTTAGATAGTAATGTTATGTTAAGACTGTAATATCATTCATTGATCTGATTACAGTTAGTTACTCTATTTGATAAGCTGTACTTTATGTGAAATATTGCCCTGAGTTGAATAGGTGTTATCGTGATATATGTACATATAACTGATTTATTGAAATTGATTATTTATTAGGTCAAAGATCAGTAGGATATATAAGTATCATTTTTACCCTGGCAGTTTTGATCTCTATGAAGCATATACTTAGAACTTGTTCCTTGTTTAAGTGTTCATATACATTTTGCAAATCATATTATGAGTTGAGATCATTCATCTGGGGAAGTTGCAGGCTTTGTGTAACAATTCGTAACTTTCTTAGTGATTAATTTCAATTTTGTGTATTTATCAAGATTCGTCATGACTAAAAATTAACATTTTATAAGTTATGATTTTGGATTTACATTCTTTATAAAATTTGTAGAGAAAATTATTTCGAGCTCGTGAATACTTTCATTAGATTTTCAGAGGTTTCAATTAATTATTACAAATTTTGGAATTTTGCATGATTTTGAAAATTTATTAGAGATGTTAGCACCTGTCAAAAAAATTTGGACCGTTGGATTTTCACCTAATATGATCTGAGCCGTCGAGTGTATTATGTGGGGTTACTTAAAATGAACTCTTTCTTCCTCTTTCATCCATTTCGACTTGGCCAAGCTCCTCGCCACGACTGTGAGCGTTGTCGGAAGCATCATTGCCATCTGGCGAAGCCCTCCACCCCGAAATCATAGCTCTCCGACTCCTCTACGTCTTCTAATCAACATACTAGTCACACAAACTTCGAATCAAGCGAATGGAGGTACGAAATTCTGGGTTTATTGCCCAAATTTCCGTCTGTTCGCGGTGGCAATACCGCCAACGATAGGTGGCGCCTCTATGGGGCATTTGAAGCCCATCGTCTGGGGATTCGAACGTGACCATTCTCAGGTCTCACTGTGACCTGAAAATGGCAGCCGGTCAAGGTGGAATTCCACCTAGGGTTCTGGAATTCAAAGGTACATTTCTTCGTTTTTCGGCGAGTATTTGATTATGTGCTGAACTTCAATATTGTTGGGCTTTTTGTGAGAAATATTTTGATGTGCAAGTTATTCAAATTAGAGCCTGTTGGATTCTTACCGCCACCTGTGGTGGCACATGGGTCGCACGGGCCACTGTACATGGCGGAGCTTCGAAGACCAGAAAACCAATTTTGTCACGGGGAATTTCCTAAGCTAATTTGAAATTGTTTATCCTATGGTTTTGTATATTTCGACGGATTTTCGTAATGCTTGGGCTTTTACATAAGAGTCGTGACAAACTATCTTTTGAGCTCGTGTAGCACGACACGAAGAATGAGATCGAGCATGTGATTTATCGAGTACGAAGACGAGTAAGTAATGATTCACGATTATTGAAATTGATACGAGTTTTGATGGACGTTTCATCCGGTCTTAGTCTCTTTAAACTAGTCATTCAATAATGATGTATTATTGTTTACTTTAGATCATCAATTTAGCTTTAGGAGCGCCGAATACGATTTCGAATTACTGGATCGACGCTTCTTTTTCCGGCAATCGACTTGAGTGGGCCTTTTCTATTCACTGTCATGTATGCGAGTAGGACCCATTTATTGTATGGTTGATGCTAGTACTTTAAATTGATTATATTTTATGATTTCAGCTTCCTAGTTAGAATTGAATAGTTATAAGTTTTTCGAAATCGATTCCATTAAGTCTAGTGTGACGTTTGCTCAGTTAATTTGAACTTCTCTTGTCTCATATTTACGATTTCGAGTTCTATGATCTACCTCTATGGGCTATACTTAATGTTCCTGCTCAATTCACGCTTATGCTTGGCATGTCAGTTCATCAGTTCTCATCTTGAAGTCCGCTTTCTTAGTTCAACTTTTCACATATTGTATATTGATCTACATCCAAGGTTTATGCTTAATATTTCCAGATCAGTTGGTGCTTATAGTTGATATGTCAGTTTCATAGTTCATTTCAAGTGTCATATTGGGAGATGAGTGAATAGTCATGGAGGCTATATATTTATATCACAGATTTTTTTATTTATGCACATATATGCTGCCTGACTGGTCCTCAGGTAGTCATTCCAGGGTTGGAGTTCACTACTGACGCATTATATGGGGTTGTAGTTCACTACTAGATAATAGGGGTGACTGAGGTTGTAATTCACTACTAGTCATCATCATCTCCTTATTCCTCGAGTCACAAGTCATGTGTCGTCCTGGATGCTAGGCTCCTAAACGACACTTGATGACTAGAGTTGTCAGATACCTCTATCATCCTCTTCTGTTTTCTTTATCATCAAATTTATCTTCATGTCATGTTAAGCTTAGATTTAGATGACTAGAGATGCCATATACCTCGGTCATCACCATCTAATTGTTGTGTTTCGATTTCAGTTCTTAGTCAGTCAGACTTCAGTTTTGATGGCCATAGATGCAAATACCCCAGTCATTGTTATCATTAGAGATTTCAGTTTCAAACACTCGGCTCTTATTCAAATCTTAGCCAGTTGATTTATATCTTGTGCTTAGACATTTGAATTTAGAGTCAGCCTCGTGGTTGATCTCAGCTATTTTGTTACATCTTTTGATTATAAGTACTCGCATACTAGTTTTTCACTGAAATTTAGTGGAAGGGCATAATATTTTTTTTTTCACTTTCTTACATTATTAGGATTTTTCCCCACTCACTAACAATTTTCTGTTTTTCGTATGTCCTTCCCTGGTCCCTTAGAGCATCCGCACCCGTTTAAGACATCCTATTTCGAGGAATTCCTATTTTCAGGACTTCCTGTTACTATTCAGCAAATAGGACTTCCTATTCAGTTTTTTTGCGCAGCAGTGCAACAAATAGGAATTTTTATTACTATTCATTATTATTTAAAATTTTAATTTTTTATTTTCGGGTAATATTTTAAACCAATTTTTAAGTAATATGAAGTGCTATTTAGACGCACGTTAATATGCTTTGAATCAATTTTGTATGCCGGTAGCATACGGTGGTCTCGCTGAGCTAAATGTAATCCGAGTCATGTTGGACTTAGGTTTTTTGTTGAGCATACATTCGTTATAACGTGTTTATTACGATTCTTTATTTCGTCGCGATTCAAAATTGACATTTTTTTAAGTTGTGATTTTTGACTCATTTTCTTCACGAAAGTTATAGAGGACATTAATATGAACTTGTCAGTATTTTTATTGAATTTTTCGGAAGTTCGAGCTATTTATTATGATTTTTTTAAGTTTTAGAGTAAATAATTTATTTAAAATAGGAGCTGACACGTGTCAGCCTGTGATTGGCTGGTAAGTTCCGGTAAAAAAAATAATTACTTTTTAACTGGCGCGTGTATTACGCGCGCCAGATTCAAAAAAAATCTTTCCCGCCTGACGTCACCCACGAGCGTGGGCTCCGCCGGGGGGACTTCGTCTCCGGCGTGCTCCTCGCGAACGTCCTCGAGGACGTTCTCCTCGTCGCCGTGCGGTCCACCCTCCCTCAAAGCCACGGTGCACGCTCTTTTTGCCGAGGACGTTCGATTTCCGGCGGGCCCCGCCTGAAAACGGTGAGGACGTCCTCCGTGGGGGGAAACGCTGCAGATGCTCTTAGGTTTCTACTGCCCAGGTTTGTAGAGTTCATCAGAGGTTGGGCGCCACGCAGTTTGAGACATTGCATACCCCATCGTAGGATCTGCGGCTGATCCTACGAGCTTAAAGCTTAGACCATCACAAGTCCAGGCCCAAGGGCTATATATATAGCCCCAAAATTAGGAAAAACACATCTCCAACTCAGGGCAAGAGTATACCTAAAATGCCAAAAGTAGCCTAATTGGGTCAAATGTTAGGCTATATTTTTGTGGGAGCATAATTATATTTAAACACTATTAAAGTTATATTCTAATGACTAATATTAAATTTAATTAATGATTAGGTCAATTTCAATGTTATAGTGACATCATTTAACTAATCAATTTTTTTTAATTTTTTTAATTCCAATGATAATCACAATATTTTCGTAAAATAATATAATCAAAATTATATCAATATAAATAAATATCAACTGTAATTCTTTCAATATCAATATAAATTACCATCAATATCAGTTTAAATATCAACAGTAATATTTTCAACAAAAAGTATTAGAAAAAAATATAGGGTAATTGGTTTGAAACTAAAGTAATTGTTGAAGTAGTTGAGATGGTGAAACTAGTTTATTTTGAGTAAATATAGTGATATGATCATATCTCTACTAATATAAAGCCAAGCGGCTTTTGGTGTTATCCCATACCAAAATATTGATTTCCCAAAATGCCCATAATAAAAAAAATATTTATTTCCTATTCTTCATTTTAAAAAATCAACAAAATGAAAATAACTTATATAAATATATTTTTACTCTCCTAAACTCCCATTTGCGTCTCTCCGCACACATCGAGTGCGGATTTTTTCTAGTTTATCTAAAACAAAGAGTATTAGAAAAATAATAGAATAGTTATCTTCAAATTTCACAAAAAAAATCTATAAACAACACATGTAGAATAAATCATATATAATATTCAAAGCAAATTTTTAGAATATATATGAGTTCAAAACTTTGAATTAATAAAATAATATAAAATTTTAAATTATAACCCTTATGTGCTGGAAATGGTACAAAATATAACCCTCACTATTCATTAGAATAGTATATTTTGAGGGTTAAATTATAGCCCATGGCCAAATATAGCTCATGACCAAATATAACCCCTCAGGACTGGAATTAGCCTTAGTTAGCTAGCTAGTTAGAATAGTTAGCGGCTCTGATGACAAGAATCCTTTCTTATATGATTTTTTTGAATTGTTGATTTTGGGAAAAATTTAGCTTCATTTTCCTGTTCGTTGTTCTACAAGTAGTTTCATTTAGAATGTTGTTAGAAAATCCCAGTTAATAGCATCATTAGGACCTAATCCTGGTGTAGGCCGCTAAATCGGGGTCGAGTTCTAACACTTTGAACTTTGAGAAATGAGTTCTAGTTCAAACAGAAAAGATGTTCCTAAGTTCTACTTTGCTGCAAAATTCAAGGCTTCTGGACTAAAAGGTTATTAACAATAGATGTTTGTTATTAATTCCTTGTATGACTTTGATTGAGTCTTAGTGAATTTTGAGGCATCCTTTAAAGGATCACGCTGTTGTTTTCTCGTGAGAGTTTTTACTGCGTAAACACATTGTGTGTACTGTGTTTATTTATTTTCCTTTACATTGTACTTGTGTTGTTTACATAAGTAGATCCTTAGAGTATTTTCAATGATGTTTGAGCTTGGGCCTTAAATGATGAACATAAGAAAAACATGTTTTGGCATTTAAAATTATTTTACAAATGGAAGAAATTTGTATGAGAATGGGAACAAAAATGAGTAAAGAAGCAGATTTGTATGAGGAACCTGATGAAGACTTCTCTTTTCCGAAACTTCCATGTATTAATACTTTCAGTCTAATCTTTACTCACAGAAAATTCTCTGAAAGTAATTTCTCCCTCTCTCCCTTCCTCTCTGTGTATTCTGACTCTTTTCTCTTATGTTTCTCTTCTCCCTCTCTCTGTTTTTTTAGATTTCATTGCTCTTTCTTGTAGAGGACGAGAGCTACCTCCATAGAATGGGGATCTCAATATTTTTTCTAATTCTTAATCAACAATGAGGAGATAAAGATTCATTCTATTGCTGACTTGAACCCATCTAAACTATTTTACTCGTTGGTCTGTCAAAAGCTACGCCTTTGCTGCACATTTTGTGGGAATACTTGGTCAAAAACATTTGATACATAGATTTTATGTTTTCTTTTTGAAGACTTAGTAAAAAAATTGTTGGTTAGTTGCTTGTTTATTGTGCAACAAATGTATGTTGATTGAGTTATTTTTGGATTTCTGTTGGCAGCTTGAAAATGGATTTTGGCCCAAAATAAAAGAATTGGATGTGATTGGGCCCTAATAAATATAAAAGGAATATATTGTTTCATATATCACATTTTCAATTTTTTTAAACATGTCTTGGCTATTTTCATGTCATCGTCAGTTTTTTTTACCGCCCAACAGTGTGCTATTTTATTGTATCTTGATTTTTTTCAATTTGAGACTGATTTTTGACATTGTGATTGTTGTGATTATTTGTTTTTGTGCCAATGGTTGTGACAACCATGAGAACATCTACTCGGTGAGATTTCTATCTACACACAATTGAATTTATGTCTAGAATTCTTGATAGTCAATGGTCAAAGTTGTCAAAATCTAGACATTAGTCAACGGTTAAAGTCAACAATCAACGGCTAAAGTGTGACGACCCGAACCAGAATCAGTAGAGTAAACAGCGTAATTCTCGAGTTATCACGTAATCGTGGTTTATCGATAATAGTATGGTTTGCTGGTTTTGCTTACGACTAAATTATCGGCCGAGAATTTGAGTTGAGTCTCTTCTCGAGAGTTGTTATATACGTGATTTCGAGCTCGTGGGCGGTTTCAGATGATTTTTCCAATGACCGAGGGATATAATATGATTATTTGAAGTTTCGGAATATCGACGAGTTTATCCGTTCGTATCGAGTTTATCCGAATCGTAATGGTTATCCGTTTTGGTTCGTCGATCGTCCCGAGACGCTAGTATAAATATCGAAAATAGTCAAAAATTGTCGAAAATGCATTGTTGGAAGTTTGACCGGCGTTGACACTATTGGGAGCGTTGACCGCGTTGACCGAGGAGGAGAAACCGGCCACCATTTGACTCGCCGACGACCTTTCGAATCCGGCCATCTCCGGCTTCAATTTGGGTATGAATCGATTCCTCTCTTCATTTGCAATTGTTTAGAACTTGGAATTGCTTGATTTGGTTTCGATTTGTGGGAGAAATTAGGGTTTGAAATTGGGTGTTTTCCGGCCGATTTTGGGTTTCGATGACGGAGGTGCTCCGGCCACGGTGGTGGCCGGAGAGTTGAGGGATTCTACTTGTGGGGCCACGGCGGTCCTTTTGGGACAAGCCTCGAAGGCTGCCGTGCGCCGTAGGCGGAGGAACGGCGGTGGGCACTTTTGCCGGAGGTGGCGGATCACCGTGGCTTTCGAGCTGATTTCCGGCCATGGTGGTGGTTGGATGGTGGTGGTGCTTTGAGGAAAGTTGCTTGGCTTGATGAGGAGAACAGTTTGGTAGCTCGGTCGCCGGGAAAACTCTCCGGTTGACGGCGCGCCGCCACCGGCGGCAACGGTCAACGCCGGAGATCCGGCGACCCGTTGACTTTTTGGAATTTGATGATTTTAATGTCATTTTTCTTGTATTCGCGCCTCGATCGTCGCCTTGAGGTTTTCGAGTTGATTTGGGTATCAGATTTTCAGTCGAGGGTTTTGAGTGGAGATTTCGGGAATTTTGTCGATTATTTTCCACTGTGTTGTATGTTTCCGGGAACAGTTGATTTCCGTGGTGTGGTACAGTGTAGAGAATTGTGATTTTGATCAGATATGTTTTGTGATTATTCAGGGGATTGAGATCGTATTTCGGGCGAGGGATCTTCTGCCGGGCCACGTGATTAGCGCAAATGCACGCTCTGCTCATCTGTGAGTGGACATTTTTTTATTTTCACAGTTGTTGCGAGTTCGTGATTTATCGTGATTTTCCGTATTTACTTTATACGATGTTGAGTTATATATTATTTTCGGAGGTATTATTTTATATTTATGGTGATGGCATTACTGCATCGATGCTTCGGCTACTCGGCTGATCACCCACTACCAGCAAAAAGACTATACCCGACGAGATATGGAAAACTATAGCCGACGAGATAAAAATCTCGTCGGCTATAGTGGAAAAAATAATTTTTTTTTAATTTTTTTTTAAAATCTCGTCGGCTATAGTCGGCTGACTAAAGTCGGTTGGTAATAGTACAGCCGACGAGGTTTTTACCCATTATCATCGGCTATAGTACTATAGCCGACGAGTTTTTAAAAAAAATTAAAAAAAATTAAAAAAAAAATTATTTTTTCCACTATAGCCGACGAGATTTTTATCTCGTCGGCTATAGTTTTCCATATCTCGTCAGGTATAGTCTTTTTGCTGGTAGTGACCAGTAGTCCGCCAGAGTTGAGAGATTCCTCTGGACCAGAGTTGAGAGATTCCTCTGGGCAGGGTTGAGAGATTCCCCTGTATGCCGCCGAGGTTGAGAGATTCCCCTGGCCTATTACCGTCAGGCTTGAGCGATTCGCCTGACCATCGGGCTTGAGAGATTCGTCTGGCACCTCCATATATACTTTCCGAACTCGCATTGTTTTACATTGATTATGTATATAAAATGGTGAAAGACATATGTTTATTTTCGTCCACTCACTCTAACGTTTTTATTGCCTTTCCCCTGAGATTTTCGGTTTCCGTGCCCAGTTTGCAGTTCGGATTCTGGTGTCTCACGTCGCGGTTGAAGGCTAGTTGTTCGAGTTACCTGTGTTTTCTAGTATGTTCCTTGTTTCGCCTACTGATGTATATTTTGTATATATAAACACTAGAGGTCGTTCTGATACGTTCTGATACATGTTTTATACAGTTTTTCCCGGATATACTATATATTACAGTTATGTTTACTGTTTATTACTGTTGATATGATATTGAGAAATCTGGATGGGATTGGTACCCACGGTTTGACTTTTGTGGCATAGGATGAAGTGTTATTTTTCGGGTGCAGATAATGGCAATTCTGCGGTAGTAGCGTTACTCTGCCTAAATTTTTATGGTTTTTGTTGGTTCACGTTTTCAGAAGGGGTTTGATTCCGGTTTAGGAAACTAAATCGGGGTTGAGTCCTTTCAGAATACCCCAACAATACCAATATACAATCATAAACAATACCACATCAAATCTTCAAGGATAGATTGTAAGCTCCCACAAACAATCCATTAACTTAATCATCATAGAGCTCCAAATTGTAAAAGACTAAATCCCACAACATTCCCCATTCCTCATTCATCATTCCTCATTGATCGTAACACTGGTATTCTCAGCAACCAAATCAATATAATTACTAGTATGCTCATCAACCAAAGCAAAGGTCAACCCACCAACACCACCACATTCCCCATTGGCCCTAAAACGTCTCAATCCATTACACCAAGGCTGAATGGATGTGGACTATTGGGTTTCCCATAATGCACCACCAAATCCTTAACTAAAAGACTACTCCTTCTCCACCCACTTCTCCGCATTGTTCTTATCCCCATAATATGTTCTTACCCAGTCGAACCTAACACTGAAATCACAAAAAAAAAATGAAGAATGGGGTATATCCAGATGAGAGGAGAGGAAGCCAATCAGCCAGAAATCCAGGCAAGGCAATCACAAGACACGGATGGGGTATATCGACCAAGTTGGGTTGATCGGTGGAGATGCGAAATTGGAAATAATTAAGTTATAAAATGGAGAAGATGAGAATAAGCCAGCAATCCCAACACCCCAAAAAGAACCAAAATGAAAAAACAAAGGACAAATCAATTATTAAAAAAGACCAACTGACTGAACATGATCACAAAAGACATATGTTTATAAATTAAAGTTCATAATTCAAATTAGATAACGAAGCAAACAACACAATATGGATAAGATTATGAAAAAAAACTCATCTTCATCACATATATTGTTATCCTTGTAGGCTAGATTTTCAAATTAATGCTATGATGAAATGCATTCCAAACTTCCTGTACATTACAACAACAACAAAAAACTGCCCTAGACATACATCAAAATTCACTTTCTAAATTGGTTAATCTCAATTGTCTTGTTCTTGAAACAGTAATATCTCAATACAACAGTTCAAGCTACCAAACGAAGTTACCAACCAGCAAGCAGTAATGCCTAAAACTTCAATTAAGTTTACATGGACAAAATAACAGATCAAAATTGAAAAGAGTGGCTCAAGTCTGCAGACTCCGTATGGAAATGGGAATATCATACATATATATATATATGTAAATATGTAAGTAGCTTTTACATTATCTTGTGTTCCCATATGTATGGGAATTGGTTTATGCAACACTAATATTCATGATCAAGCCAGAGATATGAATTATAGATATAAACCATGGTTTGTAAGTACAATGCTTACTTGTTATAACCCAAATGTACTGAATTATAGATATGAATTATAACCTGCCATGTAGTAAGGTTGTGAGTACATCCCTGATATGAATTATATATATATAACCCATAGTGGTATAAGCTCACTATCAGCTATAAGCTATATGTTATCGTTATAAATGTATTGGAATGGATTATGCTAAATCACCAAGTTGACAAAAGTTGTGGAGAAGAGAAGACAATGGTCTTCTGCATTAGGCATAAAAGTCTTCGGGTTAAATTAAAACCCACGTCAAAATTGAATGTCTTACTTCTTTCAGGAACAAACAAATTAATGAAACCAAGTTAAAACAAAAATATATAGCAAACATAACTCGTTAAGTCGTCATTAAAGAAGGTCTTTCTGACTTTTGTTCGTCGGTTTACAGACATCTGTATATATATCATTGAGCTAGAACAAAGGCCCAAGTTGATCAATGAAGACAATAACCAAAACGTTGGTCTTGTATCAAGTCGACAAAAGTGAGAGCCTTTGGTCATTTATAGTTAGGAGAAGACTATAGGATCCTCTCATTAATCTCATAATCGTATAATACCAAGTCCATTGAATTCGGTTATGAATAACCGATGATGAGATTGATTAAACACTAATATCAACAAAATCGAATGCTAGGCAATTATACATAGATGTAACTAAATCAAAACAGAATATTTAGAGACGAAAAATATGTACCCAACCTTAGAGGAATGTCAACAGTGTTTTACGTGTAGTGTACAATAAAACTCGCAAAATTAATTAAGTTAGAGGATATATTTATTATATTTAATTAGTGAGAATTAAAATTTTTATAAAAAAATATCCAAAATTGCGTCGCTTCCAAAGAAAAAGAAAACAAATTAATTGGGCGAAATGATTATTGTGGACCGAATCTGAGGTGGCTATAGAGTGGGCCCCTACGTACTCGAGCCCAAGATTTGACTGGAAACGGGGTTTGCGCACGGGGGTCACGTCCCTTTCCACGTTGTAGCGCCAAGGCGTTTTTGACTGCAACCCGGGCAGCGGTCAGTACTCTCTCTCTCTCTCTCTCTCTCTCTCTCTTGCACTCCTACTCACTCTCATCACTCTCTCTCTCTCCGCACGCCTCACTCAACAAAAGCGACAACTCAAATAGAAATTAAAAAAAGATAACAATGTTCCAAAATCTGTGATCTTTCTGTTGTTGTTGTTGTCGGCGGTTGTGAGATCAAGGGCTTTGGGGCTTTGGAGTGGGTGAAATTTCGGGGAGTGAGTTGTAAGTAATGGTGGGTTGAGATATTGAGATTGTGGGGGGTTTTACTGGGGATGGTGGGTTTATGGGTGATGTACCATTTGGATCTGAGACACGTAAAAAGCACCTGAAAGAGAGATAATGGAGTGCAGGTTTGGCAATTCCCTTTGTCTCTGGTTGATCCTTGTCGCTCATCCCTTATGGATGTTAATGGTGCTTTCCAATATGGAAGGTCTGTTCCTGCTTCTTTCTTTTCCATTCTTGCATGCTGGGTATTCAAAGCTTGGTCCTTAGCCTTGAGGCTTTTTATGGCTTCTTTTGTTTTGTTTTGTTTTTAAATTGCTATAACTTAACCTGGGGCTTGTTATTTGATTCGGTGAATATGACTTTTGTTGTCTGTGTTAGTAGCTTAAACATCTATGTTTGCTTGTTTGTTTGTTTGCAAATTTGTATGACTCAATAAGACTTAGATTGTGATAGCTGCTGACTGAGTCAGTTGTTTAGTCTCAGCCTTTATGTTTTAATATCATCTGTACCATGATCGAGTACGTCTCCTAAAATGCACATAACTTGATAGATTTACTTGGGGAACATATTTCTAAGATTCTAAAATGCAGCATCTGTTTCTTTTGGGTTCTGGTCTTTTAGTAGATTGAGTGATTATCTGCTTCTAGAAACTCTAAATTTCTGCTATTTTCAGTCTCCAAAGGTCTTGTCTGATGAGCAGTGTTTATTTTGTTGTCTGATTAATGCTACAACTAATTGGTTTTATTGTCTTCTTTTTGAAACAGGCGATGCGTTGCATAGTCTAAGGGCCAACTTACAGGACCCGAACAATGTCTTGCAGAGTTGGGATCCAACTCTTGTTAATCCATGTACTTGGTTTCATGTAACATGCAACAATGAAAACAGCGTTATTAGAGTGTATGCTGTTTCACTGTTGTAAACTGCATGCTCGTTGTCATAGCTGATATGCTCGTTTCTCGCAGATTTCTTTTCTTGATACTTTGTTGTTTTTTGTGGGCAACCCAGTGATCTTGGAAATGCTGCCTTGTCTGGTCAACTTGTTCCTCAACTTGGCCTTCTTAAGAATTTACAATATTTGTAAGTTAGCCACTCATTTTGAACTCCAATGGACATTGTTGTATACCAGAAATTGTATTGTTCATTGCGTAGATTGCATAAGTTGCTGTTTGTCTTTGTTGTCAGTCAGTCAATTAGATCAAGTGTCTTCGGCTTCTAATCACTAGGCATTATGAAGTTACCTTCTACCTAGGCTGTGGCTTGAGCGATTTGTTGGAGCACATTGGTGTTGGATGAAGTATCCTTGGCCTTAGTATTCCTTGAGCTACTATAGTAGCAGCTCTATTACAATTAAGGGCATGGCTGTCCTTGTTAGGCAACTATGGTAGTGGAAGACTTCCATTAGGAGAATGTAATAATAGAAAATATCTCCTTGCACCATGACTTATGTTGTTTATGGAAGGCTGGGTTAGAGAACTTGGGATATTTCCCTATTTCATCTGCGTTGTTGTCACTAGGAAATACATGTTTAAGATAATTAATGTTTACTGTGGCTGATTAGTACCAGTTAATTATAACAATGAATATTACCCAACCCCAAGAAGGCTTGAAAATGCCAATTAGATTTAGCCTTGTATATGTTAAATTAAAATTGAGATGTGCCTGCATGTTGAGATTTCCTTTTTGATTATTGTTTCTATCATTTTGCTCTTTTTAAGTGTGTAAATATTGATTACAAGATGTTATTGGAATAGGTTCCTTCACTTTAGAATGTTTATACTAAGTTTTCAGTAAAACATCTTTTTTGGGATAATGAGATGCTGTATGATAATGTAATGGTAGTCATTTCTGTCTTCTTTGTCTACTGTGTTTTTATTTTTGATATTTTTTTTGTGCTTTCAATAAAATCAGTTTCTTTTCAAAAAGAAAACTAATGGTAGTTATTACTGTTTAGTCACCATCTTTTTACACTTATCTATACATATTTGGTATTCTCCAATATGCATTTGGTACTTTGTCACTTTATTTCACATTAAAATTATTGAAATTTGTACTTTTGGTTAACATCAATTTGCCGATCTTTATGTTGTCTTTATTAACTTTGAAGACACATCTGTGAGCTGTTTAGCTTTTGGATGAAAACTTACTTTGGTATAATGATGATCTTGCCCAAATCTGAAGATAGTGGACAAATATCAAAATAATAAAATATTACATATGAATAATTATCTTGGACTGTTATTGCCATGCACTTCTCATATACTTGTACTTGGTTCGTAATTTGGATCGGCCAAAGGTCTAGTAAGTTAATTTTGATGTTGAATATGTGCATAGCTAGATTACCTTTGGTATGGAAAAGCACAAGAGATCTAGCATATTATGATATTTTAGCATGAGCCATCTTGTACCATTGCTAATTGGTTCTCAATCTTCTGTTCTTACTGGTATTTCTAATGACAGGGAGCTCTATAGTAATAACATAACTGGACCAGTTCCTAGTGAATTGGGGAATCTAACCAGCTTGGTGAGCTTGGATCTTTATTTGAATAGTTTCACTGGTCATATCCCTGATACCTTGGGCAAGCTGTCAAAACTGCGATTCCTGTGGGTAAACTTATCCTTTACGTTGTCTTCTTAATGTAGTGTTGTAGAAGTAGATGTCAACTGACAAGTTATAGCTGTTATGCCTTAAAAAGGGAAACTAAATTGCTTTCTTTGCATTGAACATTACTATTGTATTAGATATTGATAAGTTTTATCAGATCTAATGGAAGAAATGTAATAAAGAGAATGCGTAATACCTTTAAACTCAAATGCATGTATGAAATTCACTGCTTGCTGTTCCTATGGGGATAGTAAAAATAGGCCGATAATACTTGAAGAAATGTTAGAATGATAATACAATTCAATGCACATCATTGGTTATACTGTAATCTCCGCTCACTACAATAGGAGCTTAAATCCAAGAATAATATTTGATACAGTTATCATGAGAAACCTTAGTGGTGAAAGCCTATTTTGTCGATGGGAATAACTAAATTTAATGTTATGTGTTGTCAAACATAGATCAAGTACACAACATGAGAATCATTCTTCTATATAATATCTTTTTGTTAAATCTAATTATGATTGAGATATTTATTCTTTAATGTCTTTCTTAACATGAAACTTTTGTGTAAGGATAGCCGGCTCAACAACAACAGCTTGGTGGGTGCCATTCCCATGTCATTGACTAATATCTCCTCACTTCAAGTACTGTGAGTGCTAATTTTATTTCAGTATTACAGTTGTAATCTCCTGTGGTTAGTAATTGTTCATTGCACGAATCATATTTTTTAACATTGCATTTTAAAATGTAGGGACTTGTCGAATAACCACCTCTCAGGAGAAGTTCCGGACAATGGCTCCTTCTCGTTGTTCACTCCCATAAGGTTTATTGTTATTGCCTTAGTTTTCTTGCCTTCATTCTTTCTGATTTTGACATTAACCTGAGTAACAGTTTGCCTTTATTATCAGTTTTGCCAACAACATGAATCTATGTGGCCCGGTTACAGGACATCCCTGTCCAGGATCTCCTCCATTTTCACCTCCTCCTCCTTTTGTTCAACCACCCCCAATTTCAGCACCAGGTGATCTTCCTACTGCCAATTTTCTGAAATTTGTGAGGTTTCAGATAAGGGTTAATTACTGAGGTTATCGAGAACATGTCGTCACTGAGGGGCATGGCTTCGTTCCATGTTTGTACTTCCATATTTTGCTTGGCTATTACTGTCAACTTCTTTGTCTCTGTCGTTATTATGAATTGTGGATGCTATTTTATGATACGGAGCCAACATTGACAGTCTTGTATTTAAGTTCTAAATGTTTATGAAAGTTTTCTGCATGCTATTTATGTAACAGAAATCATATAGCTTTAGTGGGCAGATTACTTCATGTTATAATGCCCACTTTTCTAGTATTTCCAAAGTTGGAATGGCTTACATTATAATTTGCATGATATCTTTATATTGGGTTATATATTCTTAAAAAATGATATCCAATGTTTCGTATGGTCACATTGTAGGGGGAAATAGTGCCACCGGGGCAATTGCTGGTGGTGTTGCTGCTGGTGCTGCTTTACTCTTTGCTGCCCCTGCAATTGCATTTGCATGGTGGCGCCGCAGAAAACCACAAGAATTTTTTTTTGATGTACCTGGTTAGTATTTGATTCAAATTCGCATCAATATCCTTTAGTAGTTTTTTGTTATATTTATCAACTTCTCCTTGCAGCGGAGGAGGACCCTGAAGTACATCTGGGACAGCTGAAGAGGTTTTCGTTGCGAGAATTACAAGTTGCAACTGATAGTTTCAGTAACAAAAACATCTTGGGAAGAGGGGGATTTGGTAAGGTCTATAAAGGACGCCTAGCAGATGGTTCTCTGGTTGCAGTGAAAAGACTGAAAGAAGAGCGTACACCTGGTGGGGAGTTGCAGTTTCAAACAGAAGTAGAGATGATCAGTATGGCTGTGCATCGAAATCTTCTTCGGTTACGTGGGTTCTGTATGACACCAACTGAACGGCTACTTGTTTATCCTTATATGGCTAATGGCAGTGTTGCCTCATGTTTACGAGGTAGAACTTGATTTCATCTGTCACATTTAAAAGGATACATTACTGCTCCAGTGAGGGAAGCATCTTTGTCTTATGGGTTTTCTACTTCTTTATTCTCTTTGTGGGTCTAGCAAGTCTTTTGAGTGCCGTCTAATGTGCACTTGCAATTTATTCAGAAAGATATACTTTTCTGGGTTCAAAGCTATTAACACCCTTTTATGCTATCTTCCAGAACGCCCTCCATCCCAACCACCTCTTGATTGGCCAACTCGGAAGCGAATTGCATTGGGATCTGCGAGGGGTCTTTCTTATTTGCATGATCACTGTGACCCAAAGATCATTCACCGTGATGTGAAAGCGGCAAACATTTTGCTGGATGAGGAGTTTGAGGCAGTCGTTGGAGACTTCGGGTTGGCTAGACTTATGGACTACAAAGACACCCACGTGACTACTGCTGTACGTGGAACAATTGGACATATAGCACCAGAGTACCTCTCTACTGGGAAATCATCTGAGAAAACTGATGTTTTTGGTTACGGTATCATGCTTTTGGAGCTTATCACTGGACAGAGAGCTTTTGATCTTGCTCGGCTTGCGAATGATGATGATGTCATGTTGCTTGATTGGGTAAGTTCTATACTATTATACCCCTTGTTCATCAAATGGGCGCTATAGGCTTGTATTTCTATAGGAGGGTATATAAGAATGCTCAACTTTTTTAAGCTCTTGACTTTGCATATTCATTCTAATAGACGTTGAGAGGTCACGAAGGAGAATTAGTATGGTGAAACATTCTGAAGCTCACCCCTCGAATTCATGTCTCTCGTGTATACCTTTTATAGTTGTGTACAAATTTGATTCCTAAAACTGAAAAGTAGGGAGGGAAAGTCATTTGCATTTCTTTTCCTTGTCTGACTAATATATATGATACTATTTAGATCAGAAGACGACTGCTTGATAACTGTTGATATGACTGATGTTTTTATGTTGTACCTCTAACTGTAGGATGAAGTCGTCAAACTATGTTTTCATTATGTTCTATGTTATTTTTTTTAATGTATAATATATTCAACAGGTGCTTTCAGTTCATGTTTTTCCTAGTAAAAACAAATTCAGCACAAGTTTATACAGGCTTGGTGCTTTCAATATAGTTTTTTCCTATTTAATGTTCCATGCTTTTATCCTCTATTGAACTATCAAGAGAATAGTAATTAACAATCTGGTATCCATGGTTGGCTTCAGTTGTTAAGACAGTGAGATCTGATATTCTTCAATATCTGATGCCTGCTTACTGGCTTTTCTAGGTTAAAGGATTGCTGAAAGAGAAAAAGCTGGAAATGCTTGTTGATCCTGATCTCCAGAGAAATTATGTAGATGCTGAAGTGGAGCAATTGATTCAAGTTGCACTGCTCTGCACACAAGGCTCTCCAATGGAACGACCAAAGATGTCAGAAGTAGTGAGAATGCTGGAAGGTGATGGGTTGGCAGAAAGATGGGACGAGTGGCAAAAGATTGAAGTACTCCGCCAGGAAGTGGAGTTGGCCCCTCATCCAAATTCAGATTGGATTGTGGACTCGACGGAAAATTTGCATGCAGTTGAGCTATCTGGTCCAAGGTGACCTTGGCATGGCAGAAGTGGAAGTGGGAGAATTATTTAACATATTTTTTCAACTATAATTTGTCTGTCTCAGAAATACTAAATCGTTACTAATGTATCTTATTAGTCCATTTCTGCATTTAATTTGTGCATATATGAGTTGCTTTACCAAATCTGCAATTTGTATAATTTGCTGCGGTTTACAAAGGGCGAACCATTTTTTTTAGGGTACCTTAGAAGCTGTGGCAGTATATTATCTTGTCCTCTCCGTTTGTATGCCAGTGTCTTCTATTTTTTTTTTTTTTGAAAAACAGGCAGAGGATCTGTATGCCAGTGGTTGAACATTGTCTCTTGGTGATCAAGAAACATAAGATCTTCATTTCATTTGGAATGGAAACGAGGAACGCAAGAGCTGCATGTGATGTGTATCTATCATAAAAGTCTGCTTTTTTATGCCTCTATCTTGGATAGGAACCAAACTGCTTGTTTGTTTGTTCAGTCTTAAAGAGCACATCTAAATCAGCGAGATTAATTATATATATATTTTTTGAAACTGGACGACCTTTTATTCATATACCTCTAAGAAGCCTGCTAAACTAGCTGGGGACTCCTCGTACCAACTTAAGTTATGGTTTGATAACAAAGCAAATTTATGAGCTAAACCTTTTACCCTCTATAAATATGCTTATTCAGACTACCAGAGAGATCTTCACTGATGGCTAGCATATCCTCGATTACGTGACCAATATCAGAGTAGTCCTCTCTGCTTACGCTTACCCTGGTAATGGCATTCACTACTTCCATACAATCGGTCTCAAAGCAGACCGATGTTAATCCATGTTGTCGTGCTAAGGAGAGAGCCTCTCTGCAAGCCAGAGCCTCCACCTGTTTCGGGTTACAAATCCCAGTTAACTTCTTGCAGATTCTTCCCACTATGGAGCCGAACTCATCTCGTATCACTACCCCTATGCCTCCAGTACAGCTTTCCAGATTAATAGCTCCATCACAGTTGGCTTTTAAACATCCCGCACTCGGTGGAGTCCATAGGCATTGAGGCCTCCGCAATCTCGGTGATTCCGACGTCATGATAGCCCTGTAGAAACTTACATGTGCCTTGATTTGGAATGCCCTTCCAGAAGTGCACTTTGACCTTTCCCGGTACCTTAGCATCCCATAAAGCTCTCCACAAATCCCCGTTTCTATTAGGATTGGAGGAACCTGCTAGGTTATGTCTAATGGAAAGGAAAAGTTTATAAGCACTTCGTGTAGTAAAGTAACCTTTCAGGTCATAATGCCAAACCATGCGATCCGAGACCTGCTGACTACTCAAGGGGATATATAGGATTTGAGCAGCCTCCGCTGGAATGAAACACCTCTTCTCCTTATCTTTATTCCACCGCCCTCCAGGGAGTATGAGATCCGATACTTTATCCACGGAGACTAAATCAGGTAGAGGAAGAGCTTGTGGCCGAAACAAAGTCGCCTCCGGTAGCCAAGGATCGTTCCACACTCTAACAGATTGACCGTCACCAATTTGCCAACGAACCCCTTTTGTCAACAGATCCTTGGAGGCAAAGATACTCCTCCAACATGCAGAGGGTCTCTCCATCAATTCACATGACCAAAAATCACCTCTAGGATAGTACCTAGACCTCAATAGCTTCGCCACAAGGGAGTTCGGGAATTTGACTAACCTCCATGCTTGTTTTGCCAATAAAGCTAAGTTATACGTATAGAGATCCTTAAACCCCATGCCTCCCTCCTCTTTCGGTAGACAAAGTTGTTCTCATGATAACCGGTGTATCTTTCTCTTATCATCTGTACTTCCTCACCAAAACTTCGCGCCCATTTGATGTAAAGAATCACAAAACTCCTTCGGGAGCAGAAAATAATTCATTGTGTAAATAGGTAGTGCCTGAGCTACAACTCGAATAAGTAATTCTTTCTCGGTACCACTCAAAAGCTTGCCTTGCCAACCCTCAAGTTTTTTCCTTGACCGTTCCTATAAGAAAGCGAAAGTTAACATTCTCTTCCTTCCCAAGTATGTTGGCAACCTGAGATACTTTTCATGTTTAGGGATAGTGTCAACCCCTAGCCTCCCACTACTACATTTTTAACCATTGCCAGCGATTTTAAATCGTCGGCAATAGTTTTTAATCATTGCCGGCGATTTTTCCCCCAAAAATCACCGGCAATACTTTTTTTTTTTTTTTTATCATTGCCGGCGATTTTTCTGGCAAATCGCCGGCAATAGTCCGCCGGTAATTAAAAAAAAAAAACCATTGCCGGCGACTTAAATGTAAGTCGCCGGCAATGATTAAAAAAAAAAAAAACTATTGCCGGCGACTTATATTTAAGTCGCCGGCAATGGTTTTTTTTTTTAATTACCGGCGGACTATTGCCGGCAATTTGCCGGAAAAATCGCCGGCAATGATAAAAAAAAAAGTATTACCGGCGATTTTTGGGGGAAAAATCGCCGGCAATGATTAAAAACTATTGCCGGCGATTTAAAATCGCCGGCAATGGTTAAAAATGTAGTAGTCGATCCCTACAATTTGTCCCTGTAGAAATCGTGGAGTCTTCTTGCTAAAATAATACTACTCTTCTCAAAGTTTACCTTCTGACCTGATGCCTGTTCATAATCACTTATCACTTCTTGTATATGCCCACACTCCTCCTCTATGGCTTGCTCAAATAGCAAACTGTCATCTGCAAAAAGCAAATGATGAATGACCGGTGCTCCAGAAGAAATTTTAATACCCTGCAAGGCACCTTCCTCATTTTTTGCAAAGCAGCGCAGAGAAGACCTCTGCACAAAGAATGAACAAGTAAGGTGATAAATGGTCTCCTTGTCTGAGGCCCCTTGAGGGTGAGATATATCCCTTCGGCTCACCATTAATCAAGAAAAAGTATCTCACCGTGGTAACACACTGTATCACCATACTAACCCAAGAGTTCTGAAACCCTAACCTCTTCATAACAGCCTCCAAAAAACTCCACTCCATTCTGTCATAGGCCTTACTCATATCAAGTTTTAAAGATATCACTAGTTCCGTGCTGAACTGCCAATTATGAATAAAGTGTGATACCTCGTTCTCAATCAAAGTATTATTTGTGATTAACCTATCTAGAATGAAGGCACACTGATAAGGAGAAACAAACTTAGTAAGCATAGGTTTGAGTTGGTTTGCTATTGCCTTGGAGCATATTTTATAGAGTACATTATACAGGGCAATAGGTCTCAACTCCGTCACCTTTGAGGGATTGGGAACCTTTGTAATTAAGCACACATGAGTGTAGTTCACTCTAGTAACACCCCTGAAGCAAGAAATTTTGAGCTGCTTGTACCACATCATTGCCTACAACATCCCAGTACTTTTGATAGAAGAGCGGAGGCATCCCATCAGGTCCTAAGAACTTAGTCAGGTACATCTGAAACAAAGCTTTCCGAATCTCATCCGCCGTATAACGCTTACACAACGAATTGTTCATCTCTTGTGTAACTCTTGGTTGTAAGTATCTACAACCTTCTCCATCTTCTCTCTATATACCACTCTAGCAGATAATATATTGTTAAAGTAACTAACAATGACACTCTCCACACCTTCATGTGATGACTGCCAAACTCCATCCCGATCAAACAGCCCCAATATTTTATTTTTCGCCCTCCTGTTACGCCTTTCGATGAAAGTAAGGCGTGTTATTGTCACCTTCCTTCATCTACTGCACCTTAGAATGTTGTTGCCAATAGTTACTCTCCTTTAGTAAGAGAGTATCTAATCGACTAGAAAGGGTAAGACTTTCTACCTCCGCAACCTCTCCTTCCCCCTCTTCCAACAGAACTGCGAGTTTCTTCCGAATCTTCTCCATCTCCTTTTGTCGATGACCGAATGTTGCACGCTGCCACGCTGATAAGGTAAGATGTGTAGCCTTCACCTTCCCTACCACTGAAAATAATGGTCTGCCAAGGACCCTCTCCGACCAACCTGCTTTAACTACACCTTCACAGGCTTCATGTTGAGTCCAGAAGCTTTCAAACCGAAAGCGACCTCTTCTACGTTGAACTGGTGGTGGCTCCGCTTCATACACTCCCAACAACAATGGTACTTGGTCCCCATGAATCGGTTCAACTACTCTCACCCTTGCAGCTGGGAATAACTCCGTCCAGTTAAGAGTTCCCACCGCCCTATCTCATTCTGGTTGGAAATATACTTGGATTTAATTATATATAGCGACAGAGCAATGACAGAGTAACTCGATATGCAACATCTTGCTGAATAAGGAAAGGATCGCGTCACAGACTTCTCATATCAAAATATGCGGACACTTCCTGAAATAAGGAAAGGGTCACGTCGACGACGAATACTGGACATCTAGTTGGTTTTGATAATAATTGACATATAACAAGCTGCAGAAATCATGTAACCGGTACATTCGTTTTTGCCAAACAAGATGCACAAAGCAGGCTAATTAAAACAACCAAAGCATCTTACTATTTAGAACAATCACACCATAGAGGGAACAAGTCTCCCTACACATACATACGTACACAAATAAAATTATAAACAAATCTAAGAAGATCATAGGGCACATTTTATAAAAGAAGTGGACGTCTCAACTGGCGGAGGCTGATCCATGTGCTTGGGATTCAACATTGCATCAAGCTCCTTGACAAACCTTGGCATAGCTGGAGTAGGCAAACAAATAGGTACTACAATTCCATCTTCACCATTAGCATCCCGGAATGGTATATAAAAGCTGGCCACTCCCGGAATGGCACCTACACCTCCTTTAGCCGGTCCACCGTACGCTGCTTTGCCCCAGCCAAAGTCTACATCTCCGAACCCAGCTCGTGTCACGTCCGACACAAGGTACGTACCCACAACAGTGAAATGAGGACGACCCTTGATGACCATGAGATCTGCCAAAGAGTGCATGTACTCTTGTGTCACATCGGCCTTGGCTTTCCTAACTAATTCTAGTGCAAACCCTAATGGGTTCTGGCACAGCTTTCCCGCAGTCGTGAGGGCCACCGGAAACGCAAAGCCGTTTCCGTAAAATCCTGTTGGTAATGGAGGGTCAACCATTTTGGAACGTGCATTCACAATGCACAGAACTCTTACCTCCTCTTCGGGGTCTTCTCGCTGTAACGCTATGGTACGACAACGCCATAGACACGCAGTGAGAATCTCGAATGTAGAACACTTTTTTAAGTGGTTCGGGAGGAATCTGCGAATGATCGCTATCTCAGTCGGCCTGAAAAAGAACGAACGATGCGCCATATCGTCCAGTGGAATTAGGGTTCCATGTATGTCCGGCACATCATCGTACTCATGGTGGGTACATGTCACGCGCGGTGGATCGCGTGCGTTGAGTATCTCTCTCTGCCACACCGGTAAGACGGACGGGACACGTGCACCACGCGCCATTTCTCCCACGGCGGTCATGAATTGGACTAATCCTGCTGCGTCACACATGGTGTGGTTGAGACGTAACGCAAAGATGAAACTGCCGCACTTGAGGCGCGTCACCTGTCAAGTTGAAATACATAGTTTTAGTTAGTATTAATCTTCAAGCTAAACCCGCGTACCTTTTGGCGAGTTTTTGTATCAAGTCATTTATATATGTTCAGGGCTGGGCACAGAGTGGGACGGTACGGGACAGGATACAGGATTTTTAAACAATACTGAATCTTGTAAGGGCCTGTACCGTACGGGTTTGGGACAGGACGGCCCAACACGGGATCCTAATTATTATTATTTTCCAAGGCCTTAATGCCCAAAGTTTCAATTACAAAACTCTCAAATTAGCTGCTGAAAACTATCTACAAGAAGCTGCTGGAAATAAGCTGTAAAGTGTTAACGAAACATCCCAATAGTCAAGTAAACTAGCAGCACAAGTGCACAACAATGTGATTAAGTTACAAATCAGATATCCAAAACAGTGAAGCAGCAAAAGTGCTCAACAGTTTAATTGAGGACGGAACGGTTCGGGGACGGGCCGGGTTTTACGGGCCCAAGTGCCCAGCCCTATATATGTTCATATTCTCCTTGAAGTTTAGATACCTTTCACTTTGATGAGTTGATCTAGGATTGGACCGGTTCGGTTCTATCCATTACTTTTAGGAATTGGAATTGAAATTATTCAATGTACATACCATTTAGTTTTTTATATTTTTTTTGGAGGAACTTTTATGAAATCGAACTGCAACAAACCGGTTTGGTTCTACAGTTCTAACGGTTCCTAAATACATATAGAAAAATAAAAAATAGCCTAATTTTAAAGAAAAAGAACGAAAAACTATAAAACTACAAAATTACTAATTATTAATTACTCGATCCGCAAGTATCCAACAATCATAGAGTCCTTTTAGTTCAAATATATTACAAATTACAACCTAAATAAGTTACGTCAAACAAGTCTTTGAATTTCTTGTTGAATAGAACAACTAAAGGCAGCAACTATAGTCCACAAAAACTTTTGAACCAAAGACTACATATGTACCTCAAAGTTGCATTCTATTTAACAAACTAATTTTTGGTAACTTTTGTTGCCCTTGCATCATCCTCATTTTTTTAAGCGTACGTGAGAGTTTTTTTTGTAAGAGTGTGAGGGTTGTCGATTAGGTAGATTAACTAGATTTAGCATTTTGAGAGTTTTTTTTCATATACTTGATAGTTAGAAAGGAATGATCCTCTATACCCATGTCTATAGTACATAATATAGACTTTACAAGACTACCAATAATATATTGACAAGTGTTATTTTCATATTACCGGTTCTTTTCGGTTCCTTTAAATTTTGTAACATATGAACCGGAACCGAAACAGGAACATTTGCACTTAGAACCGAACCATCAATATTATTTTGCAAAATTCAAAGAACCGAACCAAACCTAATAGTTCCGATTTGATTAGGTTCGGTTCACCGGCTTCGTGGAACCAGTCTCACCCCTATTTATCAACATAACACATGATGGTACGCACGTGCGTAATTTCCATTAGCAGTAGGCATTAATTTAAACAATAACAAATTAAGATCTAGAGATCTCTAATTAAGAAATAATTCATGTATCGATCTTTAAAAGTACAGACGAACACAAGAAATCGAAGTAGCTAATGGCATGTATGATTAACAATCACGATAACAGTCGAGGAACAAGCTTGGAATAAGTTACGGACTCCGTGAAACTAAACTATGTAGATCAAGAGCTAATTACATTACTTTGAAGAACATACGTACATACAACTATTATGAGTGGATGGAATGTTTACCTGAATCAGCAAGAGTGGGGTATTCAGAACCCCATCGGATCCAGGAACATTATAAAGAAGCTCCTCCAAGCAAGGGAAGGGAGGCTGAAGAGCATCACCAAACTGGCGGAGCGTAACATCGGCATCGGCTTCAATGAAGAGAATTCCCTCGCCCGTACAGTCCACCATGAGCTTCCGGGCAGGGCCCTCTCGAAGCCTTCCGGCAAAAGGGTAGTAAAACACTAGTGCTTGGGATACTGCCTCCCTAATCACCTTGACACAGTCCCTACCTTGCATGGAGGGATCGTACCGGTAAAACTGTATGACAGGGATATGAAACCGAAGACCTTCTTGGTCATCGATATCGGAGAGCGGTTTCAGCTCGTGAGGCGTAGGCTTGGCCGGAGTAACTAATTCCGGTTGACATCTTTGCACTTGGAAAACTAAAGAGGGGGGAGGGTATGCCATTTTTCTCTTTCCTTCCTTAGCTAGGTAGTGTGACCTTTGTAGCTCAAGTGCTTGTGTATGTTGCAACTAAGAGGAAGCTAGCATGGTTTATTTATAATCGATCGTAGAGGGGAGAGAATGGATGGAGTTACTTTACTACATACCCATTTTATTTTATTTTGAAAGGGACATACCCAATTTTATTTTTTTTGAAAGGGAAATACCCATTTATTTATGTCAATGTCTTTGGGTGCGTGAGTGGGTTGTTGTGTGAAGTTGGAGTGCGTGGTTCATGGCTTCTATAATCGTATGCTTGAATGGAGTTGGATAATGGGGACACAGACTGAAACGACATTGACCGGAAATATAAAGAAAGACTAGACAGTGGACATCTCTTTGATAATGGAGGTCATTGTTTTATCTCGAAAAGGAATATTGGAGGTTGTTAAACACTGCTCCAACTAACATATATAATTATAGGCGTTCAGCAAATATTAAAACATATTTACTTTTGGAGCATAACAGAGTAATAAAAATTATCTATCGGCTATTTAATATGATAAAAGCATTTTTTTAAAGAGATATGTATGGTAAGAGTCAGGTTAGGGTGAGTTAACACATGACATAATTTTTATTTTATTTTATTTATTTTAATTAATTAAAACTTTAAAATTTGTTGAAGAAGTTATAAGGTTCACGTGTATTTTTTATTTTTTTAAATTACTTAATTAACGTCATATTTAGCATTACACATGTAATTTGTCCACAAACTTGTAATACATATAGTAAATATTATATTTACAAAAAAATTATGACAAAAATTGACATATTTGATTGTTGTAAAATGTATATTTAATGAGTAATTATGATACTGATGATTAAATTTACTTAAAAATTACTTAATTTACAACATTGATAACACAAGTCTCACTACCGGATTATTAACCATTGTCGGCGACTTTTCCATCGCTGGCAATATTTTTGGACATTACCGGCGATTTTTACCGGAAAAATCGCCGGTAATATCTTTTTTTTTAACATTACCGGCGACATAAATGTATGTCGCCGGCAATGTCTCGATGGTAATGTAAAAAAAAAAAAAAGACATTGCCGGCGACTTCATTTATGTCGCCGGCAATGTTTTTTTTTTTTTTTTTTTACATTACCATCGAGACATTGCCGGCGACATACATTTATGTCGCCGGTAATGTTAAAAAAAAAAAGACATTACCGGCGATTTTTTCGGCAAAAATCGCCGGTAATGTCCAAAAACATTGCCGGCGATGGAAAAGTCGCCGGCAATAGTTAATAATCCGGTAGTGTCTTTTTTTTTTCTACTTACAAGTTTCACGATATATTTGTTCTCGCGTTTATAAAATCATCTATAAATTAGTAAACTGAATCATTAAAAGTGTAATTATCATATATGATATCAAATTTGACATTTTATACATCAATTGTTAATACTTCTTGTACTTGTATCCTAAGACCAGTAGTTATATCATTAATGATGAGTTTTACAAAAAAAACATGTCAATTACGCATTAAATTTTTTTTACACATTTAATGGCGTTCACCCTAATTACTATATAAATTGATAAATTACTACAGTACTGTTATACTTGTTATCGAACTAATAAATTCACTTATCAATGTGTAATTAACAAAATAAATATATATGTTACTACTTTATGTATAATTTGTTGTAAAAAAAAATCATTACAGAAGTAGTTATTTCAACTTTAACAAAATTGACATAATAATGTCAATTTTACAACTTAGAGAATTATAATACAAAATTGACATAATAATGTCAATTTTACAACTTAGAGAATTATAATGCATCAATAGTGTAATAGCTATATAATCAAGTTTTTAGCATTTTAATAACATACATGCCATCTAAGTGTAAATTAGTCATAAAAAATTGTAACTCATACAATTAACACATCTTTTACTACTTTCATAGTTCAAATAGTATTCAATGAATAATTTGTATCATCAAACAAGTAATTTTATCTAGCATAAATATATTTATTAAAAAAATATAACAAATTACAATTACATTATCAAAACATTCATTTCTATTGAAATTGGATTTGATTTGGGTCGTCTTGAATTAATGTCTGATTTTTGGGTTTGCAGTGTTAAAATGGAGGAGCTGCAAACACTACCAGAAAAACACACTTAGACGACGAAATATTTTCGTCGTCTAAGAAGAGAATTTCGTCGCCTAGCTACCTAGACGATGAAATCTTTGTCGTCTAAGTACTATCGTTTAAGTATTTAGACGACGAAATATTTCTGCTTCGTCATCTTAGTGGGTACTTAGATGATGAAACAAATGTCATCGGCTAAGATCTACAACGAAAAAACTGTACAGGCCAAGACGATGAAAAATTCCGTTGATGAAAAGTATCTTACACGACGATAAACTTCGTCATCTAAGCTGGAACTTTAGATGACGACACAGTCTAAGAAAGAACTTGGCTGGTGAATTTTTCGTTGGTCAAGTGTTCTTTGAAACGACGAAATAATTCGTTGTCTAAGTCTGTTCCTTAGACGACGAGAGCATTTTTCGTCGTCTAAGTACATATCCTAGACAACGAAAGTTCGTCATCTTAAGCAATTTTTATAATTTTTATAAATTAATAAATCGAATATATTAAATATTAAATTAATATAATCATTTAAAAATTAATTTAAATGACAAACTCAGACCATGCTCGAACTGTCGTCATCATCGTGTTCAGGACCCAGAGAAAGGCCAAACGACTGACAAACTGATCCGGGATCTATGCCTAGCTTAGAGGACATGATGTTGATTAATTGAGCCATTTGATCCATCCGAGCTTGAGTCTCCCCCCGAACCTTATGAACCTCTTCCCGGGCCGCTCAGGCCTCCTCCCGGGCCGGTAAAACCTTCTCCTAGTTTGCTGCTGCAATCGAACGCCGACTCCCCGACAGTGACAACTTGCTCAAATCTCGATCAACACCCCGTTCGCCCACGGACCTCCTTCTGAGGTCAACGGCCGAAGACTTGATCTGCAATTTCTATCTGAACCTCCAGAGAAAGAGGAGGCATATCTTCGAGTGTCATCTCTGGTGACTGAGACTGCATCTCTGCCAATTTTTCATCAGCAATTTGTTTCATCCTCTCCTAAAATTAACATGAATATATGAATGTCGAAAAAAATTGGCATAATTTCCCCTAAAAATGGAGGAAACCAAAAACCTGCATGAGAACCAAAACACTAAAAAAGAATCTCAACAAACCTCAAACATTATTCTAATCAAAGAGCCTAACTTGGAATACGCAATCTAACCTTAGATTTTAGCTAACAAGCTTTTCTCAACAGAAAAATCACTAACATCTAATCAAATTATTCAATTCCATATCAAATCGAAATATAGAAGAAGAAAATCGCTATGAATGTGTTGTGATAACATTATGGGTGTTTATAGAATCACAATTTCCATTATCGATATCAGAATCTCCAAATTCTAGATAATCAACAATAAAATTAAATTAAATTAATTTGGAAAAAATCGTTACTTATGGCTTGTTGAGTCTCGAGATGTTCATCTTGCCCGGCCCTCCTGTAAACAGAAATCCCACCATCAATCAACGGGTATTTCAAACCCTTTTGACGGTGCTCCAATGCAATGTTGAGCACCTTGCAGGAACCTGATTCGTGGTGCAGATTCTTCTTGTCACGATTAGCTGTGTTCTTCTTCGATCTTTAAAGTTTCACAACAATGTAAATTATTATGCAGTTAGTCATTATGCAATAGTCTCCTTTTTTTAATCATTCTTTAAAGTTTTTTGTGTGTATACCAAACTATAGAGTGTCATGATGAAATTGCAAAGGATCTCATTTATTGGGTAAAAACTACGCTTGAGGAAGGGCAGAAATATGAACTACGAACCTTAAACTTATCAGATGCAAAGTGCGTTTTCAAATAGGTCCACTCAGCTTCCCTTTCATCCCTGAACTCAACAGGTGTCACTCCGGGGTTTTCCATGTAAGTTTTGTGCACGCGGTATTTCCAATCCTTGTAGATATGTGGAACGGTATCATTTATGTACTCCAACATCGCCGGAGTTTGTTTGAAATTGAAATGTACCTAAAACAAAATATCTCTCTGCTCTTAGAACAATAAACCCTAATTAGTAATCAATTACGAAAATAAATAAAATTAAATACTCTATTACCGAGAGTCTGCATAATAGGTTGAAATGTTCCTGATCAGGGAGCTTGTCCTAAGTAGGGGCTATCATATGTACACAGCCCCGTAAAACACTTCCGATTTGATGAGTTGTAAAACTCGACATGGATCTTCCATCAGGAAATCCGGTGAATGAATTTAACCCCACATCAATTTTTTCCCCATTGTCTTCCTTAATTTCTCGGATTTGCTTCAATTGCAAATTTCCCAAGTGCGTTTGAGGGGTGGAAGTTAGGGTTCCCTCTTGTTTCGTCATCTCACGCTAACAGGAGCTTCTCCGGAAGTTTCAGGCACTTGTGACCCCGTCGACATGTCAGGATATGGAATCCCTTCGTCGATGTGTCTATGCGGAATCACCCTTGACTGAGTAGCAGAGGCGCTACCCATTTCGGACTCTCCTGTAGACTGTTGGGTTTGAGGTGCGCCCCAACCCATTTTCCGTGCCAGGGATGGAAAATGCGCATCCCTCTCTGCTTTAGTGTGCCTCTTCGGCGGCATCTTGTTGGTCTGCAACAAAATCCAAACATCACATTATGTCCTAATTAACCATACGACAACATTAGCACATATCATCAAACAATATTGCAACAAAAATACTTCATCCCATATACATGTCAATTCATCCGCTCAAAGCAAACATCAACACTACCACAGTCCATCATCACCACTATCCATTATCTCTCTAACCACAATCCATTATAATCAAAATATTCAACTGCCATTACAATCAAAATTATACTTCATCATCATTACCACAGCCCTAATCTGATAAAATCAGCAATCCATTACAAACATTCCATTCCTAGTCATTCCAAACAATCCATTCCTAATCATTCATTCCATTACCAACATTGATTGCCTCAACAATAACATTCCTAATCATTTCTAAACAATCCATTACCAATCAACATTAATCAACAATAATCATTCCTAAGCAATAATATGAAACCACAACCTAATCTGAAATTGCAGGAGAGCGAGCGAGAGAGGGAGAGGGAGGGAGGGAGGGAGGGAGGGAGGGAGGGAGAGAGAGAGAGAGAGAGAGAGAGAGAGAGAGAGATGGAATATACCCGAGTGGGCAGCACGGCGGTTATGAGAGAGAGAGGCATGACAACACGAGCCCAAGGCGACGGTGAGTACAGACGAGGCGAGGCCGAGTTGTCCAAGGCGTCGGTGATGAGGTATGGCCGAGGCGGGGTGGCGTCAGTGGTGGTGAGGGAGTGGCAGTGTCAGCATCACTATTTTCCAGAAATCGGTCGGAGGAAGACAAGGCAGCGATGATTGAGGGAGTAAGGTGGCGGTTTGGACTGTAAAATCGAGGCAGGGGCGGCGCCGGTGGTGGGGCGGGGAGGGGAGGGGGGGGGGGGAGGGGGCCGCATCAGCGTGTCAATTAATAGTGTTGGCACCGATTTGGGGGAAAATGATCGATCGATCCAGACTTATTTTTAGGGACTTAGACAACGAAACAAGGTTTTTCGTCGACTAAGTGGTTTAAAAACGACTTAGACGACGAAAAACCTTTCTAAGATCTTTTTAAAATACCCCAAAAATATTTGGCGGGTGAATCTTGTTTCGTCGTCTAAGATTACATTTAGATGAAGAACACTCCACCCCTCGTCGTCTTTGCAGTACTTAGACTAATTGTTTCGTCGTCTAACAAATTCAGGGTGGAGTGTTTGTTAGACGATGAAGATGAGAATGTTCGTCATTTAGGAACTACTTAGATGACAGAATATTGAATGTTTCATCGTCTAAGTAGACTTCTTTAACAAGATTGTGATCCTCCTTTCGTATATTCCAAAATCATTCTTGTGTCAGACTTAGGGATATATAGAAGAGAAATACTCTAAATGAATCTCTTTTAGTGCCATGTAAAAATTCGAACAAAAATTCGTACAAGATCAATCAAATTTGTATTCGATCAATTAATTACAGTTCGAATTCAATCTAATTCTCTCGATCAATTCTTAAGTTATATATAATTAAGTATTAAATATATATATATCAATCACTTTCATCATCATAATCTTCATCAACGTCTTCCTCCTCACTCTGAACAGGTTCTTGATCCTCAGAATCATAATTTCCATGATCATCATCATCATCCTCTTTTAGTGCCATGTAAAAATTCGAACAAAAATTCGTACAAGATCAATCAAATTTGTATTCGATCAATTAATTACAGTTCGAATTCAATCTAATTCTCTCGATCAATTCTTAAGTTATATATAATTAAGTATTACACACACACATATATATATATATATCAATCACTTTCATCATCGTAATCTTCATCAACGTCTTCCTCCTCACTCTGAATAGGTTCTTGATCATCATCATCATCATCATCATCATCATCATCATCATCATCATCATCATCATCATCATCATCATCATCATCATCATCATCATCATCATCATCATCATCATCATCATCATCATCATCATCATCATCATATACGACGAAATCTTTGTCCACCAGCTCCTCTTTAGAGGCATAAATATTGTCTACGTCCTTGATTTCCTTTTTAGTAAGATCTGTGTCGCCATCAGGCATGGGTAAGATTTCATTAGGTCGAATAAGCTCCCTTGCGTCGGGGATGACAGAAGTATTAGACTCTTGATATGCATCCATATTATTCCCTTCAAGTATTGTATTACTTCATATTCCTCGGTGAGACATATTGCAGACTATTTTCCAACGTGCACCAAATTTCGGATCATCCACATAGACACCTGCCTGGCTAAGGTGGCAAAAATGAATGGTTAATCTTCATACCAACTTGAGTTTGTATCGACTGATAAAATGCCAAGAAGTTCCTTCTTACGCTTAAACCATTTGCACTTGAATAGAAAAACTTCTATGTCATTCCCATATAGCAGTTTAACGACATAAATAAGAACCTCGTAATATACAAAATCACTTTGTCCTACCGCGATCCCACTGTTTTGTGTTGTTCCTCCTTCATCTTCGGTAGACTGAATGAAACTTTACACCATTTATAAAATATCCGGGGTAAATATGGTGGTCGACTAGCTTATGGGCCAAATTGTGCTTTTCCCATGACCCCCACCCCCATGGTTATCTTACTTGTGTAGTTCATTCATTTGCAAAATGCCAAATCAAGATGTATGAATGTCTTTTTAATTAATAAGTTCCTACCAAAAAATTGACAGAGCTTTCCCTAAAACTAAAGAAAACCATAAACCTGCATGCATGCAAAAATTAAGAAAAAACACTACGAAGGCACAAACGTCAAAAAATAAACATCCGACGTCCAATAAAGTAAGCACAAAACTTGTACACCTAAAAGTTTTAACATACCCATTCACGGAAATAATTAGGGAACCTCTTTTTAACTCGTCTTTCAACCCAAAGGTCACTCCTGTCCGATTTCAAATTGACTCCTTGTACTCTTCCATGAAGCGGCCGACCTCTTCACAGTCTCGCAACACTACCCAATGGCTTTCATTAAGTTCTTCCTTAGTTAATTTTTCTTTTAATACTCCTCTAAATGGTCGTATCACATCTATGACGACTGGAAGATTTAGCCTACGATGTGTATTGGAGGCGACGGTCTAGACTGGATCTTAGAGGTACATGTCATAGTATGTTACACACTCATGCATTAAGTATGTTTCAGTTATAGAGCCATCCGAGACAGATTTATTTTTGATGAATCCTTTGTACTATCCAAGTTGTCTACAGTAATGAGGCAAAATTTATTTCACATTATGCATGGAGCGCATGTAAGTATATATAAATGATGAAAATCATGTTTAACATATAAATTTAGTTACATGTCAAAATTGTACTTTTCCTGAGGATACATCCAAGTGTAGTGAACCAGACCAGAAATCAGCACTTATTCAGGAAGGTGGACCATGAGGTGAATCATGATGTTAATGAAAGCAGGTGGGAAGATCCTCTCTAATTTGCAAAGGATAAAGACAATTTCTTCTTGTAGTTCTAGAACATTCGACTTCTTCATCTCTCCCCCGCATAACCTCTGCCTCCATCTGCATAATGCAACTATTGGTTCATGGACGTCTTTTGGCAAATAAGGCCGAATAACCACTAGAATCAGGTGTTGCAACATAATGTGACAATCATGAGTCTTTAGCCCATAGAACTTGTGATCCCCAATATTGACACATTGATATATATTAGCTGCATAATTAGACGGATATCGAACACTTTTGAACCAGCTGAATACAATATCCTTCTCTGCAGGCTTTACTGTGTAAGGTGCATCAAACATCTTCTTGTGCACACAGTGTCCATCCCTCTTTAACCACAAGCTACGACACAAATTCATATCTTCAAGATCTTTTCGCGCTTTTGAAGTATCCTTAGTCTTTGTACACCATTAGAAAGAAGCAATATAAATGAAACATTTCATTAATTTACCCCAGTTTCATTCAAAAAAATATATAGTAAGATTAATGGTAACCATCTCAATGTACATTACATTTTCCGGTCATTTCATATGGAGCAACATATCAAATGTGATTACAGATACCATAATTTGAAAGACTTCAGTGCAACTCTGAAAGGACTCGACTCCGATTTAGTTGCTTAAATCGAAATCAAACCCGTTCAAAAATATGGCCTTAAAAAAAATTGCCAGAGTTTACTTTGAAATACATGAACCAATATTAGAACCTGTAAATAAACACACTTCGAATATTCCACAAAAGCCAAACCGTGGGGCTCCGTTCCCCATCCGGATTTCTCAACATCATATACATAATAAACCAAAAGGTTTACAAGAAATCCAGAAACATTCAGGAGTAAACTCAACTGAAAACACAACATAAGTATTCAGAGCGACACCTATATACATCATATACAACTAGTAGGTCAAACAAGGAACCTACAGGAACCGAAGTGTGATCTGAACTCTACGCCTCCACTGTCGACGTGCAATCCTGGAATTCAAACTGCAAACTGGGCAAAAGAAACTGAAAAGCCCAGGGGAAGACAAATAAAATCGTTATAGTGAGTAGACGAAAATAATAATATGTCTTTCCCAAATATATTCTCATAAAAGCATAATGCGAGTCAATGCACATGAAAATCCTGACCAGGTACATTTTCCCTGATCCATAAATATGCACGTAAAATCCTGCGGGGTCACTCATGGACTCCTCCGCATAGTACGGTATAATCACGGGATCCCTGACCTCCCTCATGATTAATATAAGTCTGAAAGACCTCGGGTCAGGATATCTGTCCCCCCGGAGCATCTCGGGGATCAGCCGAGAAGCTAAAGCATTGATGCATACCTCTATATCCGAGACTGTACTCTGTGTAAACCAAATCATAAATCCTTTCCATGCACATGCATAATTGTAAAGTGCATATTCATAAATGCATAACGTAAATGCATAATCATAAATGTATACTCTTAAAATGTATAAATCAAGACTCGCAATTCAACTGTGAAAATAAAATGTCCACTCATAGTACGAGGCTAACTCTGAGATCCGGCGGAAGATCCCTTGCCAAACACTCGATCCCGATCACCTGAATAACAGGGATACGATCAATACATATTGAAACACAACATACGGAGCTAATACGTCAAGAACCCTACGTTCTCGAAAGACGTATTGCTCGAAATATCGACGAGGATAACAAAATTCCTAAAAATACCCTCAACAACCCTCGTCCCAAAATAGAATACTCAAATCAACTCAAAAACCTCACGACTACGATCGAGACGCAATTACGAGCAAAACGGTATAAAAATCTCCAAAAGTCCCAAAAAGTCAACATCGTCGGAGCTCAATCGTTGACCGCCGCCGCCACCGGCGGCACGGCGTCAACGGTGACATTTTCCGGCGACCCATACCTCAAAACCTTGCTCTCCCCAAGTCCAGTATCTTTCCTCAAATGACCACCACCATCCAACCACCACCGTGGCCGAAAATTGCCCCGAAACCCATGGAGTTCAAATCGGCCGGAAAACTTTGCCAGTGAAATATTTTACCGTGGAGCCACCTCGTCCTCCCAAACTCAAGGGTTTCCATCCCTAGCTCAAGCCCAACCTATTCCACCCCAAAATCCCATCGGAAACTCGCCGGAAAACCTGCCCCCAAACCCACCAATTCCGTCCAACTTCTCCTCCAAAATTCACTACCCAAACCACCTCAAATCATCACAATATATACATGAATAGAAAGCTTAGATCAAAGGGATCATTTCCCTACCTTCCTTTCCGGAAACCGTTCCGTATTCCGGCAAGAACCACGGCGGCGAGTCAACTCACTCGGCGGGTTAACTCAGTGACTCGGTCGAACTCGGTCAAACACAGTCAACTCGGCCCAAATACAACTTTTCGACAATTTTACGACAATTTCGATATTTATACGTCGCAACCGACCAAATTCACGATTCGGATAACTCAAACACAGACAGATAAGTACGACTAACTCGAGGATAATTTCAAATATTCATTTTATATTCTCCGATTATCCGAAAAATCCTCTGAAACCTCCTACAAACTCAAAATCAAATCCTCTACAATTTCCGCGAAGGAACTCAAACCAAATTCGTGTCCAATCCGTGAACAAACCCGCCATATCGACCAATTCGACAAACTGCGAGTAATCGTGAAATGTGCAAATCAAGTCATTTAACATACCATTTTCAGTTCGGGTCGTTACAAACTCACATTTTTCCGGTCTTCTCATTCAGAACAAACCATCGTTTATTCATTCATTACTTTGAGCACTCTTCTTATATAGGAAGCTTGCAAAAAGATAAAAGTAACCAATAAATGCACTTACATATAACACTTGAGCAATATGGTGAGTAAATCCCATCATTAGACGGACCAAATCCATGACAATTCAACCATAAAACAACTATTACAACCATAATATATATTCTACATTGTCTTATTAATAAAAATGATTTTCTCGTTTAGAAAGTAAGTTTCTACTATATACCAAGCAGCAAAAATTTATTCCAACAAACAAGACAACACTAAGACTCCTTAAGACCAGACAACTCTACATGTCACAAGGAAAACAGTTGCATGCAAACCTGCTGTTATTTCCCCTTCGGGACCGGCCGTCTTCAAACCAGATGATTCTGGGACTTCTTTATCTTTATCCTCCTTGCCAAATTTTTCCTTCAATAATTTCAGGGCTCCACCTGACTGTTGACCACCCTTTTGAAGACTAGTTGCCTAAAACAAGATAGAGCTGTAATCACACTGGATTGAAACATAACTGAAGTCTATGAAGGTCAAACACATTTACCATACCTTGTTCATCATCGACTGTTCTGCTTCTTGTCCTTTCTTCGAGGATCGGGTTTTCACTTCTTCCTCTCTATGCTGCCTTTCCATCCTGTCATAGACAAGAATTGAGGTTCATGTGACATGCTCATATACATCAATAGAAGAAAAAAAAAATCCTCAGAAGCACAAGCACATGTGTCCACACATCACTTGCTTTCTCAGAAGTTAAATGACAAAAGCCTGTGCCATAGTATTTAGTATTGGCACTATTGCTCAGAAAAACTTGAACAAGGGATCTACCCTCCTCTGTACCAAGCGAATGAAATGTTGAGGAGGCACAAAAGCGAGTTCCATATCAACTAATGCAACAACCATTTTCTTTGCATCAGTCTTGAACACATCTAATGTAGCACTCGCAATGGCAAGAACCTTTAAACAAATAAAAGAAAAGATATTATGCCAAACGGAATCTACTATTCAGATTCGGTGCTGAAAATTGATGGGAAGCAAGTATAAGATGCAGAAACTAAAGTTATCATACCTCCCTCTTGAACGGAGGGTATCTTCCAAGACCTGGAGTAGCATTTGCAGCAGCAGACACAGTTTCAACCAACACCCGGTGTACCACGAGTGCGAGATCAAAGCTTCAGCCATGAATGGTTGCACAGATCAGCAGAGGCGCGACTCCGAAGTGACTTTGGCGGCGTGCAGTGACCTTTGACCAGATTTTTTGGAGCTCGATAGAGATGCTGGTCAACGGAGGCGCGTAGGACCGACGCCGCATTAATGCGGCGCGAGGGAGTGGAGTCTGAGAGGACTAAATTGATGTGCGATGGCGTAATTCGTGTGCCAAGCGAAGCTCGAGACGTGAGGCGAAGGCAGAGGCCGAGCGTGTGATGGTGGAGGCCAAGCAGAACCTCGTGAACAGAGAGAGAGGCGATTAAAGGAGTTATGAGGATTAGAGAGGGAGAGGCGATAGAGATTTTGATATATGAGGATTGAATCATCGAACATTTAGGTTGTAACTTATAATTTTACCACGACAAAAAATGTGCCATCGCAAATATGGAAAAAGTTGCCACGACATGCCATTACCGTCGCAAAAGGTCTTTCTCATTCTCGACGGCTCATTTTTCGTCGCCATTGGTAGTATTTTCTATGGCACCAGATGTCGTGGTAAACAACCGAAGCAAACCATATTTTTTGTTGTAGTGGCTCTAATGTCAAATGAGTTTAGATCCTGGTGAGGTGAAACAATACAAAAATAATCTTTTTGTCCTTTTTTTGGACATTGTAAAATACATATAAACTCCACGAGAATGCGTGTGTGGAACTTGGTTTCAAATAAATATTTTACATAGTGGCAAATTGAGTTTGAGTCTAAAAAACCTTAGGGTCACTTTGGTTCAACACATAGATTAAGGCCGAATTCTAGTTAGATGGTTATAATTTTTTTAATAGCATGCTTAGATTTTTTTAATCATCCCATCCAGCAGTTATATCTGTGAAAAAAATTTATTCTTTTGCGAAAATGATTTGTCAACAGCGATTTAATCCGTCACAATTGATGAAACATTTTTCCATGGCGTTAAAATGTCATTGCAAATAATCAATCCGTATCTAATTTTGCGATGGCAAATTTGTTGCCATCGCAAATGCTGAAAATAATTGTTACGACAGGTGTATGTCGTTGCAAAAAATCTTTGCATTTGCGTCGGGTTTTTGTTGTTGCCATTGGTAGGTATTTCGATGACATTGATAGCCGTCGCATGAAATCGTAGCGAACAGAATTTTTTGTTGTAGTGTATCCCAAATCCGAAAATTATCACTTAGGTACTCACATTCAAAATTTTACCTCAACATCCGCCATTAGCTAGCTAGTAAGATTGTCAACTTATTAAAACATTATTGAAAGAAAAATATATATTTCCAACACTTTTTTTTTCTTCTAGTTTTTGTTGTTTTATTCTTTTTATTTTTTCTTTATTTCTTTTCTTCTATGTTTTGAATGCAGCCAAATATTTTGGTCTTAAAAATTGAAATTTATTAATAGTTTTTAAATAAGTTGATTTGACGATGTTATTAACGGTAGGTACTGATTATAGATATATATTAGAATGTGAGGTACAAGAGTAGTATATAATTTTTGAAAGTAATTATAAGGTATGAAAGTGATGAATGACCTAGGTTGCATGGAAACGGGTTTGATATGGGAAGCAAAGCGTTTAGAAATGCAGAAGCATTTTCTTGAAAAATTAATAAAAGCGAATACAAGAAGAAAACATGCATGTACTAAATAATTAAAATTAATTCTACAATATATATTGTAACGAAGAGACATTGAATTATTAAAAATTACATGACATTAATTTCAGTTTGATTGTTTGTATACATGTACGAAATGATAGAGTACATATATAGTAAACCCAATATATAGCTAGAAAAATATGTGTAACGATTCAAACCAAAAGTTATGCTAACTTTTATGATTTAGGTTTTCCGTGAATTATGCACCTCGTGAAATTTTGTTAATAAATTTTTCTTCGGATGAGAATTTGATCCGACTTTCTTCACAGAAATCGTAGAGTATTTAATTTTGTGCACGTAGGAATTTTCAGGGAATTGTTCGGGTTATCGAGCTATTTCTCTTGATTTTTGGAAGTTTTTATGTGAAAATATCTATTTTAAAATATTTTTCTTGGCGGTTTACTTTGGACCGTTGGATCTTGATCAGATCAAACCTCAGCCGTTGATCTGATTAGAAATTTTTAGTATTTATAGTGGAAATAAAGTGGAAATACAGAGAAAATCATAAAAATACGAAGTGTGTACGTACACGACCCGTATACCCATTTTGGTCCGTTTGGGTTTCGATTTGGACCCACCGGAAAACGCCACAGTTTCCTGCGTTCTTGGTATGGATTTGAAGCCCTTCATATCCTCTTTCCATTCATGTAATTGTTTGTGAGATATAGTGATGTTTTGTGGCCGAAAAATGGTAGGGAACCTGTCGGAATCCGGGTGGCCGGTTCGGTGGCGGCGTTCCAGTCATTTTCCGGCGTGGTGTTTGGGTGGGTTCAATTAGGTTTGGTCCAAGAATCAAAACCCCCTTGGTTTGGGGGGCCAAGGTGCATCACCGGTGACAGAATCGACCGGAGAAGATTTTTGGCGATTTCGGCCACCGTGGGTTTCAGGCTCAATTCCGGCCAATCGCCGTGAAATTGGGTCTTGGTCCAGTTAGAAAAGATGTTGGACTTGTTGAGATCTTTTTAACGAGTGGTCAAACGCTCCCATCAGAGCAGTTTTGACCAGAGGCGCGTGACGGCCACGCGCCGCTGCCCGCGGCGGAGCTCGGGCGAGTCAAAAATCCTAATTTTTCCGTGGGGTTTTTGGGATGATTTCTGAGTTGTTTTTCGTGCGTTTTATCAAATTCTGAAATTAAATAAACCTGTTATTTATTCAGGAAACCGCGAGAGAGATTTTGGCGAGGGAACTTCCGCCAGACCTTCAAGCTAGCCGTATACTGTGAGTGGACATTTTATTTTTACTGATTGACGTGCGGGTCTTGATTATGCATTTTATGATTATGCACGTATGAGTATGCATTTACAATTATGCATTTTATGATTATATGTCGTACGAGTACGCATTTACGATTATGCATGTGCATGGAAACAAATATGATTTGTTTTACACAGAGTACAGTCTCAGAGGTAGTAGTGGCATCGATGCACTGGCATGCTCGGCTGATCCCCGAGATGCTCCGGGGGAGACAGAGTCCTGACCCGAGGTCTTTCTGACTATTTAATCACGTGTGGGTCTGAGATCCCGTGATTTAGACTGTAATATTGCGGATGCGTCCGAAAGAGGGACCCCGCGGTTTTTAGACTTGCATCATGTTTATTTGCATATATATTGTGAAAGGTATGCTATATTATTACTATCAGTTTATAAATGAAAGTTTATTTTCGTCTACTCACTATAATAGTTTTTATTATTTATATGTCTTTCCCTGGACTTTTCGGTTTCCTTCTTGCCCAGTTTGCAGTTACTATCCTGTGGTTGCACGTCATCATCGGAGGCCTAGAGTTCAAGTCACTGTTCTTTTCTAGTAGGTTCTTGGTTAACCTACTAGCTTTATATATTTGTAAATTAGAAGTCGCTTTGAGTACTATGTTAGTTTATTTTCCTTTGTAATGTCTTTCGAGTACTTACTGGATTTTGATTAATAAGTTTAAACAAATACTTTTTCTGTTATTTAGTAGTTTGTGAACTTGAGAAATCTGGATGGGAATTTGCATCCCACGGTTTGGCTTTTGTGAACTATTTGGAAGTGTGTTTTCATTGTAGGTTTTTGGTTTACTCATTTTATAAAGTAAACTCTGGCGAAATTTTTTAAAAGGTTGTAGTGTTGTTAGGATCTAATTCCGGTTTAGGCAACTGAATCGGGGTTGGGTTCTTTCAATATATAACTTCTCTCAATATTCCTTGTGAATTTTCAATTTCGCGCTTCAAAAGTGCTTACATTTTAGAATTGTGCTTCCAGAAATTGAAACTCGCGCTTCCAACACGCTTCCAAAAATAATATTTTTGTAATCGCGCTTCTGGGGGCTTCCGAGCGTTTCCGAAATGCTTTCCCTCCAAAATCGTGAAACGTGTCCTCTAGAAACTTCCATGCTTCTTAGTGAATGAAACCATTTTTTTATGGGAATGAATGACCCATTTTTTGAGGTGCATTAGTGATAATTTTTTAATTATATATATATAGGTACAACATTTAAGGAACATATATATATTTCATATATAACAATGTTGAACCCATTTTTTTTCCTTCTACTGTACATCTTACTGTTCTTCAATTGTTCACACACTGGAGGGCATAATCGAGTTTTCAATGAGGTTTGATATTGCAATTTGGTCATCTGCATCCACATGTACTTTCACACCTCTGAGATTGATTACGGAATAGAATCTTTATGATTAGTATAATGGGTTTTGTTATATAAGTGGATCTCCATAGGTATGATTGAGAAATCTAGATGTGGGTTTTGATTCTAATTTTCATTGTATAGTGGGAGGCCATTGACGTTGTGCCTTTCTGCAACACGTGGAGCCATTGTGAGAAATCTAGATGTGGGTTTTGATCCTAATTTTCATTGTATAGTAGGAGGCCATTGATGTTGTGCCTCTCTACAACACGTGGAGCTGTTAGGTACCCATCTCCGGTCTCTTCTCACCTTCGCTAACCTCTATCGAAGGTTGATTTCTCTCGGTCATCGGCTCTGGGTCTTTGACCACTTCAAGGATTTCGACCTCGCTGGTGCAGTTTGATTTGTTTTCTCTATTTTCTAGGTCCATTCGATGTTTGTGGTCGGCTTCATCAATTGAGGTTATTTTTCTACTGTTCGATGAACTATTTGATCATATCATGCCTTTAATATGATAGTAAGGAAGTATTTGAATTTTTTATATGGATTTTGGAGGGTTATCATGTCAAAGATGAACATGTTGAATTTGAAAATAGGAATAACATTGGGGACATTGGGGCTGTGTATGTTCAGACCTGAGAACTAAAGTTGGGATCTTCTTTGCCTGAAATGAAGATGATAAAGCTTGTTTATGAGCTTTGGCCGATGATTTTTTAGACCCTTTTCTTATGGTTTGATTTCTGTGTCAATCTTTGTTGTGAAGATGTTCTTTTTAAAGTTCATTTGCTTTATGTGTTTTTCTATATGTGTTCGTTTGCTTGAGGTGTAGAGAACGTCTGCATATGTTTGTTGAATGAAGTTGCACTTCATTTGATTTTATGTCAATCTTTTTGCTGTGTTTTGTAGTCAAGTTTTGATATGGGTAGTTCTTGGTAGTTGAATCGTTCAATATGCTTAAGCATGATCTCCACATCTCCTCTCTCTCAATCGATCTAAAATTTCCTTATTCCTTTCACAGAATCGTGGTATAACATTCGCTCATAGATCCCCATATTTTGGTATTTGGAAGGACTCCATTGATAATCGAAGCTTTTCATTTTGGCTTAGGTAAGTCCTCCCTTTTTGATTTGCTGCTTAATTATAGTTGTGATATTCTGAGCTTTCTCAAGAATTAGTTGATTCGCTTGACATTAGACTTTGTCAAGATAGATGATTTGACATAAGCATACACATATGTTAAGCATATGCTATGAAAGCATATTTGAATGAGTAAATTTCTTCTGTTTATATGTTGCAGGGAGAGAAGAGGGGCTTGAGGCTAGATTTTTGTGAAGTCGTCAGCCTCATTCAAATTCTGGTGAGTTTCTTCCTTTTGATGATTCTCCATCACTTTAGGGTTTGTGTTTTGAAATTCTGATTCTTTCTACTCCTACGATTATGTGATGGTTTCAAATTTTGAACTGATCAGTGTTCGCGTTAGGGTTAGGGTCAGACAAGATTGGGATTCTAGATCTTATTTGTGGTCTAATAGAAATAGGTCTCCTTCGTGAATTTGAAATTGAGACTCGAATTTGGTTTCTGAAATAGGGGTAAGTAACCATGATTGCCTCTTTGTTAATTTTACTCTCTTCTCTGTTCCTTTCTGTAATGACCTGAACCGGAAATAGTATGTTAATTGGCTTGAAGTGCGCATATCACGATTAGTCGTGGTTTTATAGTAATTGGTCGATATGGCGGCTTTGTTCACGACTTAATTATCGGGAACGAATTTGGTTTAAGTTCCTTCGCAAAAATTGTAGAGGACTTGATTTCGAGTTCGTATGAGGTTTCAGAGGATTTTTCGGATAATCGGAGAATATAAAATAAATATTTGAAATTATCGTTGAGTTACTCGTACTTATCCATTTGGGTTTGAGTTATCTCACTACAAGAAAAGAGGACTTAGACGACGGAACAGTATTAGTTCCGTCGTCTAAGTTACACTTAGACCTCGGAGATTTCTCCGTGGTCCAAGTAAAACTTAGACGACGGAGATGTAATTCTCCGTCGTCTAAGTGTTACTTGGACCACGGAGAAATCTCCGAGGTCTAAGTGTAACTTAGACGACGGATGTGAAATTTCTCCGTCGTCTAGGTAAGTACCTGGACCTCGGAGACGTATCCGTCGTCCAGGTGATAACCTGGACGACGGAGAATTACATCTCCGTCGTCTAAGTAACATTTAGACCTCGGAGATTTCTCCGTGGTCCAAGTAAAACTTAGACGACGGAGAATTACATCTCCGTCGTCTAAGTTTTACTTGGACCACGGAGAAGTGATCACCTGGACAACGGACCGACACGTCGTGGTGTAAGTTCCACTTAGACGACGTACCGACACCTCCGTCGTCTAAGTGAAGCATTATATATATATATAGGCCATGCCAAACTCTCTTAGCTTCGATCATTCCATTATATTTTCTCCCGTGGGGAATTTTTGAGATCGAAGGAGAAGGAGAAGGCCGGATTAGGCTAGGCCGGGGCTAGAAATTAAAGGATCTCCGGTGTTCGATCACTAGCTAGCTTAATTAACTGCAGATATCGAGAAGGCGAGCAGGTACGTACGTACGTACGTAGGCAGTTAAAATTTGCATGATTAAATATATATATATATATATATTTAGGGAAACCGTACGTACGTACATACATGCATGAATGTTAATTAGCTATATATACAGATTAAATTACGTACGTAATTTGATGGATCGATGTAGATCGTATAATTAATGGTAAATTAATGGACTAATATATATATATGTAATAATTATTTAATTATAATATTTTGTAGCAGTATGGACAAGAGTTGGATGAAGTTAAAGAATAGATGTGATGTCCGGTATATGGATGGAATTAGCGAATTTGTGAATTTTGCGATAGAACATGGTCATGGAAAGAAGCGTTTCAGGTGTCCGTGCCAGAAATGTCTTAATTGTCAGTATGCGGAGGTTAATGTTATGGTGCAACACCTGTACGAAAATGGTATGATGTGGAGTTACACTACATGGAGCGAGCATGGTGAAGCAGTAGAGTTCAGCGCAGCAGACTTCAGCTCAGGGTACAGTTACCATGGTGCCTCATCCAGCGGCAGTGGTGCCGGACCCCCAGCTTGCAACCCAACTGCAGATTTGGTCCATGATGCGTTTCCGGGATGTAGTCATGGCGGACACCAACACCAAGACGGAGGTTACAGTACCACCAATGAGCATGATGACACATTCCCCGCAGCTAGCTTGGCCACTGACACCAGTGAGATGGAAAAGTACAACCGGATGCTACTTGAAGCGCAGACCCCGGTGTTCCCTGGATGTCGAGAGAATGTGTTGCAATATGTGATGGAGCAAATGAAGATAAAAGTGAAGCACAAAATGTCAGTGAGTGCTTTTGACGAAATTCAGGAGCAAATATGTAAGTTGCTTCCTGATGATCACAATCTTCCTAAATCTCATTATAAGGTTAGAAATATCCTGAGCAGCCTCGGCCTAAAGTACAGGATAATTGACGCATGTCCGAATGATTGTGTGCTATTTTACAAAGAGTATAAAGAGTTGGACTATTGTCCCGTATGTGGCCAGTGCAGATTCCAGTTGAATAGGAAGAGTTCGAAAAAGAGAATTCCTGTGAAAGTTGTTCGATATTTTCCCTTGATTCCCAGATTGCAGCGCCTGTACATGTCTCTACACACAGCAGAGGCGATGCGATGGTACGCAGAAAAGCGAATAGATGACGATGTCCTGCGACACGCCGCAGATGGGGAGGGTTTCAAACATTTCGACAGAGAATTTGGAGACTTTGCTTCAGAGGTTAGAAATGTTAGACTCGGCCTATCTACAGACGGATTCAATCCTTGGGGAAGTAATAGCTCTGCCGTCAGCACTTGGCCAGTTATTCTGATGCCGTACAACTTGCCTCCGTGGATGTGCATGAACAAGGAATTTAATTTCCTTACCGTATTAATTCCAGGTCCTAAATCTCCATCGAAGTGCTTAGATGTCTACCTCAGACCTTTGATCGACGAGCTGAAACTGTTGTGGGAAAATGGAGTCCCAACTTATGACAAATTCACTAACACGATGTTCACGATGAGGGCTGCCGTAATGTGGACGATCAGCGATTTTCCAGCGTATGGGATGTTGGCAGCGTGCAGGACAAAAGGATATAATGGATGTCCTATATGTTTGGACGACGTGAACTCTAGTTGGCACGCAGGGAAGGTGTGTTACTTGGGTCACCGTAGATGGCTCCCTCACGACCACCCTTGGCGACAGGATGAAGCTCATTTCGACGGGACGGTAGAGAACAATCCTAAACCCCGTAGTTGGTCGGGCGAAGAGATTTTAGAGAGGTTGAGCTATTTCGACTTTGGTGTGTTGACTAACGACGCGGATGTAAAGAAATGCAATCCAATTCCTCCACATGATCTGAGCTATTGGGATCACAAGAGTATATTCTTTGAACTCCCTTACTGGTCGAAGTTGAAGCTGAGGAACAACTTGGACGCGATGCACATAGAAAAGAATGTGTGCGACAGCGTGGTGGGAACAATTCTCGGTATTAAGTTCAAGACTAAAGATACTCCCAAAGCGCGCAAAGATTTGGAATCAATGAATCTACGTCGTCCCTTGTGGTTGAGGAGGGATAGGAAAGGAGTGTACAACAAGATGCCAGCTGCACCGTACACAGTGAAGCCGACACTTAGACGTTCTGTATTTCACTGGTTTAAGGGCGTTCGTTATCCGGCCACGTATGCAGCTACTATAACTGGAGCAGTGGACGAGGTGCAACACAAGTTTGTTGGTCTAAAGACACATGACTATCACGTTATGCTGCAACGTATGATTCCAGTGGTAATTCGACCATATTTGCCTCGCGACGTCGTAGAACCAATAGTGGCATTGTGCAGATGGTGGCAGAGGTTATGCGCCAGAGAATTAAAGAAGTCAGATGTCGTGGAATTGCAACAACAAATTGTGCACATCATTTGCAAACTAGAGAGGATTTTTCCTCCTGCTTTCTTCGACATAATGATTCACCTAATGATCCACCTGCCCGAGCAGGTTCTCATTTCTGGTCCGGTCCAGTACACTTGGATGTATCCTTAAGAAAGGTACGTACAACTAATTAATTATACAGGTTTTTCGATTCATAATTTGTTCCACTGGAGATTACTAGCTAGCTATATGCATGTACTTATTTTTATTGTACGTTTGATTAATTTTGTAGACAGCTTGGACAGTATAAGTCATTCGTCAAAAACAGGTCGGCCCCGGATGGCTCCATAGCAGAGACATACCTAATGCATGAGTGCGTTACTTACTGCAACAGGTACCTCAAAGATCCACCACCTCCAACTGCCTCCGATCCCAGTGCCCGCATCAATCTTTCTGTCGTCACCAATGTCGTCCGACCGTTTAGAGGAGTATTAAAGGAAACGTTAACACGGGAAGAACTTATTGAGGCACATTGGGTAGTGTTACGAGACTGTGACGAAGTTGAGCCGTACATGATGTCATACAGGGAGAGGCTTCAGGCGTTATATCCAGACAAGAGTTCGGCGTGGATTGAGAAAATGGTTAAGAAAAAGTTCCCCGATTATTTCTTCCAATGGGTACGTATTTAGTGATTTATATACATATTGAGATCATGCATGTTTAATTTGTAGAAAGTAAACCCTTACATTTTTCCATTTTCGCAGATGATTGATCTGCAAAAATCCGAAAACCACGGGGGGTGGTGGTCTTGGCCAAAGCACTTGCTAGCAGGGAAGCCGATTAAACACTATATTTATCCGGGATGTTTTGTGAACGGTGTGAAGTTCCATTCATTGGCGCGAGATGAAGGAAGAAGAACACAAAACAGTGGGATAGCGGTTGGGAAAGACCCTGATCTATATTACGGAATGATCGTATATGTGGTTCAGCTATGTTACGGGAATGATGTCAACGTTTTCCTATTCAAGTGCAGATGGTTCAAGCGTACAAAGGAAGACCTGGGACTTTTATCAGTCGATACAAACTCAAGCTGGTATGAGGATGAGCCTTTCGCTCTCGCCACCTTAGTTAGGCAGGTGTTCTATCTCGACGATCCGAAAGCTGGTGACGGGTGGAAAATAGTGAACCAGATCTCTCATCGAGGAGTTTGGAATACAGAGACAATTGAAGGGACACCGGCGACGACTGAAGATGCTGCTGAACCAGATAGAGACATTCCTGCCTATCAAGAACCTAATATTTCTGTCATCCGCTCCGACATAATGGACCTGGTTCAAGACGGTGAACGGTTACCCATGCCTGATGGTTGTACAGATCTAACTGAAGAAGAGATTATTGAGGTAGATGAAGAAGACGTGCAGGATGAGGACGATGACGACAACTCTGGTTATTCCTCGGACGATGTTGAGTACGATGAGGAGGATGAGCAATCGGATAACGGTGATGATGATGATGACGATTATGACGAAGAGTACGGTCACACGACGAGGATCATTAATTGGTAAACCCTAATTTATTATTGTAATATATATATGATCGATCGATGCATCGTAAAAAGGTGAAAGATTTCTATTATGTCGAGACTTTAAGATTCCTCGTCCAGCTTTGGTTGGTTTTATTGTTTTTAAATACTATTTATGTATAAATTGGATTAATTATGGGTCCCTATATATGATTATATATATTGACTTGTGATAGTATTATTGAGAGCACAAATTTTGTACGTAGTCCCGGCCCCTCTCTTTGCTTTCAACTTCATCGGTGTATTCTCTGATCTTATTAAAAGTAAGCTGAAGCTGCTCTACATTTCGCTCAAACAGCCCTTCAAACCCTAAATCCTCGACACTAAATGTAGCAGATCGGATCGATCGATCATTTTTTTAATTATATTCTTGAATGAGAATAATTGAACGAACATACAAATGACCGGGGACGACCTAAACCCTAAACCGTACGGCCCTAACCTCTGAATTCAGGGTTTTACACTTGGACGACGGAGACAGTCATTATCCGTCGTCTAGGTACACACTTAGACGACGGAGAATGACTGTCTCCGTCGTCCAAGTGACAAACCCTATACCCTAAACCCTAAGGACCCCTAACCCCTGAATTCAGGGTATATTCACCTGGACGACGGATACGACATTCTCCGTCGTCCAAGTACACACCTGGACGACGGATATTAGCGTCTCCGTCGTCCAGGTGTGTACTTGGACGACGGAGAATGTCGTATCCGTCGTCCAGGTGTAAATTTCGTAATTTTTTCTAAGACAACGACCATCTAGACCATCTTCGAATGCATATTCTTTTCGTCAAGACTTTAGAGTAGTATATTCTTGGTGTGTGAGCTTCGACGGTTCGAAAATCGGAGTTGCGAAATGTCCTGTATCCACGTTTCCGGTTTGTGAAATTCTCGGTTTTGCGGTTGACTGTGCCGATGAAACCCTTCCCGAACTTATTATTTCCTGGTCCTTTATAGTAATTATATATTATGTTACGACGAACATATCCAACGGTTGTTTTGTCCAAATTCAATTTCGTTAGTACTCTGCTGCAAATCAGCAACTACAAGTGAACACTAAAGTCTTAAAGATTAGTCGATACTTAACAACTTTCAAAACGTAAAATTATTCGGCGGTTCAAATTTATCTGTTTATATATACGATGCGTTCATCGATATTGTACGACTATTTCACTCGAATGACAGATCGCTAAATTCCTAGCGAATTAATTTAAATATTTTTTTTTGCATAATTTGAACCTAGACGACGGATACGGTCATTTTCCGTCGTCCAAGTGTTCACCTGGACGACGGAAAATGACCGTATCCGTCGTCTAGGTTCAAATTACCATGGCGGTTCGAATAAAATTTTTATTATTTTTCGATGTAAATATTGACTTGGACGACGGATATGTCGTTTTCCGTCGTCCAAGTGAACACTTGGACGACGGAAAACGACATATCCGTCGTCCAAGTCGAAATAACATGGCGGTTCGATTTGCCGCCTCAATTTTCGGCGCCGCTTGAAATTCCACTTAGACGACGGAAAACACTGTTTCCGTCGTCTAAGTCAACATTTATGGCGGTGAAACGGCCAGCCCATTTATTTGGCGCCGGTTCGAAAAAATTTGACTCTTCACTTAGACGACGAAAATTTGACTCGTCTAAGTGAAACTCTATATAAGGAGGAGCACCCCCCCTCATTTTCTCATCATTCCATCTCCTCCTCTATACTCTCCTCTCCTCTCTCTCTCACTCCGGCGATCCTCCTCCGGCGACGCTCCGACGACCAACTTTCCGGCGTGGTTCCCCCTCTCCGACGACTCGATCAACTCCTCGATATTCCCGAAAACTCCGATTCGGTACATTTCTATTTTTCCCTTATTAAAATAATTTTCATTTAATTAATTAATAAAATTCTAAATTTAATTAATTAGTAGAATTTAATTTATTACTTAGTTTTAAATATTTAATAAATGATTAATTTATTGTAAATTTATTGTTATTAATTATATTTAGATTAATTATTGTTATTAATTAAATAAATGATTACATATTGTTATTAATTAATTAAATGATAAATTATTGTTATATATTAATAATAATTAAATGAATAATTGTAATTACTTGATAATTTATGAAATGTTTAAATATTATTGTAATTATTTATTAATTAGTTGCATAATTAAATAAATATGAGATTAAATTAATTAGTAGTACGTGTTCGATTTAAATTTAGTACATAGACTTGGTGTAATTAAGTCGCACTCTTTGGAATAGATGGCGCCTCTTTTCCTTGCTTATCTCCTTAACCCCTCGTGATGTGTGGATTTCATCACCGCACACCATAACCTAAGTGAAGTTATGGACACGAGGTTGAGGGCGGAGTTTGCAAAGGACTTGAGGGAGTGTAAATTCTCGAAAAATTGGCCGAATGTCGGACATGGTGTCTAGAAACGGGTTATGACTGGTGACAGGATTTGGACTAAGAAAGACTTTTGTCGAAATTAGTCCTGCCTCTCGCGTTATCTCTATCCCTAACTGGCCATGTTTTTCGATTTAACCAAGGCTGATTAATTGAAAATTTACACTTTATCGCGCGGGTCGCACGTCCATTGAACGACCGAAAATGCCAAGCTAGTGTACTCTATTTAAATCTTAAACGTACTTAATTAATTAGCGTAAATTTTTAAGTTGTAATTATTATGGTAAGTAGGTACGCGTATTTTAACACCGTACTCTTAGGTTTAAATGGCTCCGCCAAAGACCACATCCGGCAAGAAGAAAGCCCAACAGGAGTCAGAAGATGAGATGCTCCAAATGTTGGCGGCCCAAGTCGGTTGGGTTCAACCGCAGGACGACGCCCTCAATCCGGGGCCTTCTGGGGAAATTCCCTCTGCCCCATTTCTCTCAAGCGGTGATGACGTCGACCCCTTTTCAACTCCGACGCCCGGTACCGCTTCAACGGGAAGTACTCAGGCGTCTTCGACGGCCGATTCTATCATGTACAGCGCCCGCCGTAAGCAAAGGAGGGCCCCCACTGACCCCCAACCGAAAAAGACTCGGGGTCTCGTTAAAGGTGGAAAGGCGGAGAAAATTTGCAAGGCGACCGGGAGCAAGATCGCCTTGCCCTACGACGAATTCACCGGTGGCCCTCCCACACCTCAGCTAGCAAGTCTCTCGGCTCATAGCATTGGGTCGATTGTTCGTAACCGGGTTCGTATCACTGCCCCTACTTGGAGGGAGGTGCCGGATTCGGAGAAGGCGAAAGTCTTTAAGGATCTTTCGGTACGTAATACGTACAATTTTAGTTATTATATACTATTTTTAATATTAGTTATATATAATTTTATAATATATACGATTATAATTTCCAATTTATTTCTGATAGGAACAATTTGCGGTGGATCCGGATCCGGCGATGTTGAGGCATATCAACCAAACCGCCAACAACATCTTCAAAGATTGGAAGTACAGGCTCCATCAGTACTTCCGAACTAACGGTCCCGTGCCTCCCCCCGAAGAGCTGCGTGGGGATAGAGAAGATGAGTGGGAGTGGTTGTGTAACCACTTTGCCGATGAGCAATTTCAGGTGTTAATTTACTTTTTTTATTTCAATTAAGATAATTGAATACTCTAAATTTTAGTTACTTATAAATTTTTTAATGATTTCATTATGTTGTCTAACAGAAATTCTCCGGTGTCAACAAAGCCAACCGGGGGAAGAAGGACAAGCACCATACTTCCGGCGCCAAGCAACTCATTCAAATTGCCAAGGAGCACAGGGATAAGGGCTCCAAACACCCTTATCTCGATGCAAGCGTAAGCGCGTACGTGACGCCTGGGCTCGATAATGAAGCGAGTCAACGCGGCGTAAGTCATATATATATGTGTGTGCGCTAATAATTATATATAGTAATTATTATTTAAATATTATTTCATTATAATAAATTTATTATTCTTTTGTAGGCAAGAGTGATAGAGCGTGCGCAGGAAGAATTGGCTAACACTCAGCTTGCGTTCCCAGATGTGCCGCTAGAAGACCTGCCTCCTCTATCTGTGGAGAGCCAAATAGCAATTGCGGATGAGGTCTACGGTCGTAGAGCTGGCAAGGAGGTTAGGCACTTCGGGCCTAAGGTGGTTCGAGATTTGTCGACCTCTGAGTCATCATCTACGGGAGGTTCGGGGCGGCGGAGAAGTTCTCAAGCTGCGGCAGCCTATGAAGAGGCTCGAATCGCACGGGAGGAGAATATTGCCATGCGCCAAAGAATGGACCAGCAAGACGAGCGAATAGCCCAACTCATCGCCCTTATGAAACAAGCTCAAAGACAATGTCAACCTCCTCCGAACCCATTCCCCGACGACGACGACCCGGCTGGAGGCGGAGGACGAGGCGGCGCATCTGCTCCTCCAGTGTTTTAGCTAGCTAGTAGTTTATTATTTCGTTTCTTAATTTCCGCATTACGAACAATATTTTCATTTTTATTATGGGTTTTTTCGATTATGTATGTACAAATTAATTTTAATTATTTTATTAATTTAGTGTATTTAATTAATTTAATTAATTTTTTTTCAATTAATATTAATAATATTTTTGAATTTAATTTTTTTTAAAAAATTAATTTTTCACTTAGACGACGGAGACATTAATCTCCGTCGTCTAAGTCCCCACATGGGCCACGGACGTTGTTAGCTTGTCCGTGGCCCAGGTGGTGACTTAGACGACGGAGACATTAATGTCTCCGTCGTCTAGGTTACTACCTGGGCCACGGAGAAGCTAACAATCTCCGTGGCCCAGGTGGTGACCTAGACGACGGAGACATTAATCTCCGTCGTCTAAGTCACCACCTGGGCCACGGAGATTGTTAGCTTCTCCGTGGCCCAGGTAGGAACTTAGACAACGGAGATTAATGTCTCCGTCGTCTAGGTCACCACCTGGGCCACGGACGTTCTCCGTGGTCCAAGTGAACTTGGACGACGGAGATGAAATTCTCCGTCGTCTAAGTACTTAGACGACAACACTTGGAGCACGTACCTTGGACGACGGATTTTCCGTCGTCCAAGTACTTAGACGACGGAGACTGTCACTTAGACGACGGAAATGCTCCGTCGTCTAAGTCACTTTTTCTTGTAGTGTCTGAATCATGAATTTGGTCAGTTTGCGACGTATAAATTTCAAAATAGTCGTAGAATTGTTGAAAAGTTACATTTGGGCTGAATTGACCAGCTTTGGACTGAGTTTGACCGAGTCACCGAGTTGACCCGCCGGGTGAGTTGACTCGCCGCCGTGGTTCTTGCCGGAATACGGAACGGTTCCGGAAAGGAAGGTAGGGAAATGATCCCCTTGATCTAAGCTTTCTATTCATGTATATATTGTGATGATTTAAGGTGGTTTGGGTGGTGAATTTTGGAGGAGAAGTTGGACGGAATCGGTGGGTTTGGGGGAAGGTTTTCCGGCGAGTTACCGATGGTGTTTTGGGGTGGAATAGGTTGGGCTTGAGCTAGGGATGGAAACCCTTGAGTTTAGGAGGACGAGGTGGCTCCACGGTAGAGTATTTCACTGGCAAAGTTTTCCGGCCGATTTGAACTCCATGGGTTTCGGGGCAATTTTCGGCCACGGTGGTGGTTGGATGGTGATGGTCCTTTGAGGAAAGATGCTAGACTTGGGGAGATGAAGGTTTTGAGGTATGTGTCGCCAGAAAATGTCACCGTTGACACCGCGCCGCCGGCGGCGGCGGCGGTCAACGATTGAGCTCCGGAGAAGTTGACTTTTTTGGGACTTTTGGAGATTTTTATACTGTTTTGTTTGTAATCGCATCCCGATCGTAGTCGTGAAGTTTTTGAGATGAATTGAGTATTCTATTTTGGGATGAGGGTTGTTTGGGTATATTTTGGGAATTTTGTTATCCTCATCGATATTTCGAGCGATACGTGTTTCGAGAACGCATGATTCTCGACATATTAGCTCTGTATGTTGTGTTTCAATATGTATTGATTGTATCCCTGTTATTCAGGTGATCGTGATCGAGTGTTTGGCGAGAGATCTTCCGCCGGACCTCAGAGTTAGCTTCATATTGTGAGTGGACATTTTATTTTCACAGTTGAATTGCGAGTCTTGATTTATGCATTTTATGAGTATACATTTATGATTATGCATTTATGTATGCAGTTACAATTATGCACATATAAGTATAAATTTTATAATTATGCATTTTACGATTATGCATGTGCATGGAAAGGATTTATGATTTGGTTTACACAGAGTACAGTCTCAGATATAGAGGTAGCATCAATACTTTGGCTTCTTGACTGATCCCCGAGATGCTCCGGGAAGGACATATATCCTGACCCGAGGTCTTTTAGGGTTATTAATCACGAGGGGGTTTGGGATCCCCTGATTAGACTGTGCTATGCGGAGGAGTCCATGAGTGACCCCGCAGAATTTTTACGTGCATATTTATGGATCAGGGAAAATGTACCTGGTTGAGATTTTCATGTGCATTGACTCGCATTATGCTTTGATGAGCATATATTTGGGAAAGACATATTGATATTTTGTCCACTCACTTTATCGATTTTATTTGTCTTCCCCTGGGCTTTTAAGTTTCCTTTGCCCAGTTTGCAGTTTGAGTTCTAATGTTGCACGTCGACGGGGGAGACGTAGAATTCAGATCACACTTCAGTTCGAGTAGGTTCTTGTTCGACCTACTAGTTGTATATGATGTATATAGGCGTCGCTCTGAATACTTATGTTTTTTTTCAGTTGAGTTTACTCCTGAATGTTTCTGGATTTCTTGTAAATCTTTTGGTTTATTATATATATGATGTTGAGAAATCCGGATGGGGAACAGAGCCTCACGGTTTGGTTTTTGTGGAATATTCGAAGTGTGTTTCTTTGTAGGTTCTAATATTGGTTCACGTATTTCAAAGTAAACACTGTAAACAACAGGAGCAACTGTCTTCTCTGGTTCCCCTGATCCTAAAGTATGTGAAGCTTGGGTGGTTCAGGTTGAACGTGTTTGTGAGCGCCTGCATTTTACTCCGGAACAAAAAACTGTAGCAGCAGTGGGTTTGCTTGAGTCAGATGCCTACTTTTGGTGAGTTGGTACAGACAGAGTTCCTATTAATATTCCTTGGCCGATGTTCAAAGAGATGTTCATGCGTCAGTATTTCAATCCAGTACTTAGCAGTGGAAATATGAGGAGTTTACTAACCTGTAGCAAGGGAATATGTCAGTGCTTGAGTATCGGGATAAGTTCACTCGTTTGTCTCGGTTTGCACGTGATATGGTGGCATTAGAGGAAGCCAAGTGCAGGAGGTTTAAGTTGGGTCCGAATCTGAATATCAAGGGGACTTTGACCACTATGCCTAGAGATAACTTTGATGAGTTTGTCAGTGCTGCACTCAGAGGTGAGGACATCGAGAGGGAGAGACATATGCAGTTTCTGATGCGTCGCTTTGAAGAGGGTGGACCTAGCCAAGGTGTTTCGAAGAGGCTGAGTTCAGGTACTTCTGGATCAGGATCATCTTTGGGTAGTGGACCTTACAGATATCCTACTACCACTGCTAGGCAGAGTCATAGATGAAGGAGTGGTCGACCGCAGAGGCAATAGTCGAGTGGGAGTTCCAGTGGATCGAGTTATCCTCGCCCTATCTTCAGCACACCAGCTATACCGAGGGAATATCCATTGTGCAGCAACTGCCACAGACATCACTCTGGTCAGTGTCAGTATGGCACCTCTACTTGTTACTGTTGTGGCCAGGTGGGTCACTTTGCGAGGGAGTGTTCTCAGCTTGGCACTTTTGGTGGGGTTGCGGATTAGAGTACTAGACGAGATCAGGGTACTGCTTCTGGTGATCGTGCATCACAGTCTTCTGGACAAGGTGGTTAGCAGAATCGCGGCCAACGTGGACGACCAGCAGGACATGCTCGAGTTCATGCCATGTCTCTATGTGAGGGCAAAGCTTACCCAGAGGTTATCATCGGTATGTTGTACATTTTTGGTCATCCAGTTCTTACTTTACTAGATCCAGGGGCTACGCATTCATTCATGTCATATAGATTAGCATCATTGGCTACTATACATGTATCTCCACTCCCTAGTATGTGGCGAGTGTTGTATCCATCTGGCGAGGTAGTGTCTGTCGGGTGGGTATATAGAGATTGTGAGATTTTTATTGGAGGTTATGGGTTAGCCGCGGACTTGATGCTGCTGGATATTGTGGATTTTGACGTAATATTGGGCATGGATTTCTTGGAGAACCATTGGGCTGTTCACGACTGTCACAAGAAGGAGGTTGTTTTCAGGAGTCCAGGCATACCGGATATCTTGTTTCGTGGTGAAAAGAATACAACTTTGCTTTGTTTGATTTCAGTAATGAAGGCTGATAGGATGATGTGAAAGGACCCAACCCCGATTTAGTTTCCTAAACCGGAATCAAACCCCTTCTGAAAACACGAACCAACAAAAACCATAAAAATTTCGGTGGAGTAACGCTACTAACGCGGAATTGCCATTAACCTGCACCCTGAAAATATACTTCATCCTATGTCACAAAAGCCAAACCGTGGGCACCAATCCCATCCGGATTTCTCAATATCATATCAATAACATAAAGCAGTAAACATAACTGTACTTTATAGAAAATCTGGGGAAAATCACATAAAAACATGTATCAGTAACGTATCAGAGCGACCTCTAGTGTATATATACACAAAATATACAACAGTAGGCAAAACAAGAAATCTACTGGAAAAGAAAGGTAGCTCGAACAACTAGCCTCCGACCGTGACGTGAGACACCAGAATCTGAACTGCAAACTGGGCACGGAAACCGAAAAGCCCAGGGGAAAGACATGAAAACCGTTAGAGTGAATGGACGGAAATAAATGTCTTTCGCCGAATAATATATATTATTAAAATATATAGTACACGAGGTGAACACAAACTCCTCCAGCGTACAGAGCATGCATAAAAAAATCCCACGGGGTCGCTCATGGACACATACGTGCTAGTACAGTTCGAATCACGGGATCCCAGACCCACACGTGATTCTAGCCAGAAAGGCCTCAGGTCAGGGTATCTGTTCCCACCCAGAAATACATCGGCACACGGAAAAGAAATCTGTACCCACCCGGAAAAATACATCGGCACAAGGTACAGTTCCCCCCTGGTAGACATCCTCAGGGATCAGCCGGGATGCAAGTGTATCGATACAACCACATCTACTAAGACTGTACACTGTGTAAATCAAATCATAAATAGTTTCATGCATACGTATAAAACATAATGTAAATGCATAATCGTAAAGCACATGCTCTTATAAGTCATAATCACAAACGTATGCTCATGCTCGTAATATGTAATATAAAGACTCGCAATCGATCATTGAAAAGAAAGGTCCACTCACAGACAAGCAAAGCGCGCAATCGCGCTAATCACGTGGTCCGGCAGAAGATCCCTCGCCCGAAACACGATCTCGATCCCCTGAATAATAATAAAATATATTTGATCAAAATCACAATTCACAACACTGTACCACACCTCGGAAACCAACCGTTCCCGGAAATATATTATGCGGTACAAAATAATCGACGAAATTCCCAAAACTCTCCGCATAAACCCTCGACTAAAAATCCGGCACCCAAATCATCTCGAAAACCTCACGACTGCATTCGGAGTGCGAAAATGAGTCGCAAACACATAAAAATCTCGAAAAACCGGACCTCGCCGGAGCACTGCCGGCGGCGGCGCGGTGGCGACGGCGTCCAAACTCGGCCAAACTTTCCAGAAATGCTCATCTCTCCAAGCCCAACAACTTCTCTCAAAGGACCACCACCATCCAACCACCACAGTAGCCGAAAATTGCCTCGAAAGTCACGGAATCCATGGATTCCGGTGACTTTTCGGCCAGCTCCAAATCGGCAACCATCCCTCAATTCCTTCTACCCAAAGCAACTAGAGGTTGAGGGGAACCTTTCCCCCCAACCATGAACTCGAAATCACGTGTACAATAACTCTCAAGAAGAGACTCAACTTAAATTCTCGGCCGATATTTAAGTCGCGAACAAAACCGGCAAATCAATCAATTATCGGAAAACAGTGATTTCGCGCTAACTCGTGAATTAAGCCGATTACTCTACTGATTCTGTTCCGGGTCGTCACAAATCTACCCCCCTTAAAAAAATTTCGACCTCGAAATTTACGTACCTGTCAAGTGAACAGATGAGGATACTGCTCCCGCATACGCTGCTCAGTCTCCCAGGTGGCCTCCTCAACCGAATGATTTTGCCACAAGACCTTCACCAGCGGTATAACACGCTGCCTCAACTCCTGCTCATGCCGATCAAGAATCTGAACCGGCTCCTCTACATACGTCAAATCCTCTCGAATAGGTAGCTGATGTGGCGCTAGCACATGCGACGGATCTGGGATATACTTTTGCAACATCGAAACGTGGAAAACATCATGAACACGAGCCATCTCAGCTGGCAACTCAAGTCTATAAGCCACTGCTCCAACCCTCTCGATAATCTCGTACGGACCAATATACCATGGTCGAAGCTTGCCACGCTTCCCGAAACGCACAACTCCCCTCCACGGAGATAGTTTCAGGAAGACCCAATCGCCCACATCGAACTCGAGACTCTTTCTCCTCATGTCCGCATAACTCTTCTGGCGATCCTGGGCAATCTTCAATCTATCCCGGATAATCTGGATGTTCTCCATGGTGCTCTTCACCAGATCAGGGCTAATAAGCCATCGCTCGCCCACCTCACTCCAACACAACGGAGTGCGGCACTGTCTCCCGTACAGGGCCTCATACGGTGCCATCTCGATACTGGCTTGATAGCTGTTGTTGTAGGCGAACTCTATCAAATGCAGTTGCTGGTCCCAATTTTCTCGAAACTGCAACACATAAGACCGCAACATATCCTCAAGAGTCTGTATAGTCCGCTCAGACTGCCCGTCAGTCTGAGGATGAAAAGCTATACTGAAATGCAATCTCGTACCCATAGCTCGCTGCAATGCCTGCCAGATCTCAGAAGTAAACTGACTGTCCCGGTCAGAAACAATAGATACAGGCACACCGTGCAGACGAACAATCTCCGACAAATACAATTTTGCCAATCTGCCAACTAAAATCTTCCTCGGAAGTGCGAGAAAATGAGCGGATTTCGTCAATGGTAATGTGCTCCCACTTCCAAACCGGAATCTCTAGTGGCTGCAACTTTCCCGCAGGTTTCTGCCTCTCCGCTTTAACCTACTGACAAATCAAACATCGGATCACATATGCGGCAATCTCCCGCTTCATATTGCGCCACCAGTAATACGCTCGAAGTGTACGAAACATCTTCGTACCACCGGGATGCATCGCATACGCCGAACAATGAGCCTCATCTAAAATCTCTTTCTTCAGACTCTCGTCTCTGGGCACGCACAATCTACCTCTGAACAACAACGTACCATCATTACTCAACCAAAACTCTGTTGGCACACCATTCTGTATCATGGTCTTCTTGTCCAATAGGAAGGAATCTGAATCCTGAGCTTTCCGAACCTGATCAACCAACACTGGTCGAACCTGGAAACTGGCCAACAAAGCTCCATCATCGTCCCACTCGAACTCCGCACTCGTAGCCCGAAGCTCGGCTAACATAGAAACTCTGGCCACACATACATGGAAAAACGAAGCTCCGGATTTCCGACTGAGCACATCGGCAACGACATTAGCCTTCCCTGGATGGTACTCGAAAGTGCAATCGTATTCGTTGATCAACTCCATCCATCTGCGCTGCCTCATATTCAAATTTAGCTGCGTCCGCAAGTAGGTGAGACTCTTGTGATCAGTGTATATCTTGCACTGAGCTCCGTACAAGTAATGTCTCCAACTCTTCAACGCTAATACGATAGCAGCCAACTCCAAGTCATGCGTAGGATAGTTGACTTCATGTGGTTTCAGCTGCCTGGAACTGTAGGCCACAACTGTGCCATGCTGCATCAGCACACAACCAAGTCCCAACTTTGATGCGTTGCTATAAACCACGAACTCACCGCTGTCGTCAGGTAAAGTCAGAACTGGTGCGGTAGTCAACTTTTCCTTTAGGAGCAAGTAACTCTCCTCACATGCATCAGACCACTTAAACTTGACGCCTTTCTTCATCAATCTTGTCAGTGGAGTAGCAATCCGAGAAAAATCCTGCACAAATCGCCAATAGTAGCCTGCCAAACCCAAGAAACTCCTGATCTCTGGTACGGTGGTAGGTCTACTCCAATTCAGCACAGCCTCGATCTTGTCAGAATCTACGCTGACTCCCTTAGCCGATATCACGTGCCCCAGAAACTTCACGTTGTATAGCCAAAACTCGCACTTGCTAAACTTTGCAAACAACTGGTTGTCCCGCAAAGTCCGCAAAACTGCTCGCAAATGCTTTTTGTGCTGGCCTACACTCCTGGAATAAATCAGGATGTTGTCAATGAACATGATCACAAACTTGTCCAGAAACCGTCTGAACACCCGATTCATCAAATCCATAAAAGCTGCGGGGGCGCTGGTCAACCCAAACGGCATTACCAAGAACTCGTAATGCCCATACAGCGATCTAAAAGCTGTCCTGGCCACATCTGACTCTCGGATCCTCAACTGATGATATCCAGATCTGAGATCAATTTTCGAAAAGACTGAAGCTCCCTTGAGCTGATCAAACAAGTCGTCAATCCGCGGCAACGGATACTTCTTCTTCACAGTGACCTGATTCAGCTTCCGATAATCGATGCACAACCGCATGGATCCATCCTTCTTCCGCAGAAACAAAACCGGGGCACTCCACTGCGAAACACTGGGCCGTATGAAACCCTTCTCCAACAACTCCTGAAGTTGAATCTGTAACTCTTTCAACTCCGCTGGCGCCATACGATACGGTGCCTGAGATATGGGTCCTGTGCTCGGTAGCAGCTCAATGGTGAAATCGATCTCCCGAACTGGAGGAATACCCAATAGCTCATCCAGAAACACATCTGGAAACTCGGAAACAACCTCAATATCACCGGTATCCGGCACAGCAGCCGTAGTGTCCACAACATGAGCTAAGTAAGCAACACAACCCTTCTTCATCATCTGATCTGCCTTCATCGCAGAAATTACATATGGCAATGAAGTGTTCTTCTCGCCGCGAAACAATATCTCAGGGAAGCCTGGTATTCGAAACGCAACCTCTTTCTTGTGACAATCGAACATGGCCCAATGTGTCTCCAAGAAGTCCATACCCAAAATCACGTCAAAGTCGACGATATCCAGCAATAACAAATCTGCGGCTAAGCCATGGCCTCCAATAAAAATCTCACAGTCTCTGTACACCCAGCCAATACTCACAACCTCACCGGACGAATACAACACTCTCCACAACCCCGGAAGTGGGGACGCAGGTAAAGTAGTTAAAGATGATAGTCTATATGACATGAATGAATGCGTAGCACCTGGATCTAACAATGTAAGTACTGGATAACCGAAAACATGTAACGTATCGATAACAACCTCCGGTGAAGCTCTTCCCTCACGTAAAGTCATGGCATGAACCCTAGCCTGCTCGGCTGGTCATCCACACTGAGGATGTCCCTGCTGTCCGCCCTGGCCAGAAAACTGTACTGGTCGAGCCCCCGAAGTGGCACCTCGGTCTCCTCCGGAACTCTAAGCCGCCTGTCCACCAACACCAACAGGCTGGAGACAGTCCCTCGCAAAGTGACCCTCCTGGCCACAACGATAACAAAGGGTAGGGCCTCGCTGACAAGGACCAAAGTGATGCCTATTGCAGAAGTTGCATAGTTGATACTCCCTCGGTACGCCGAGGATAACTAGAACCGCTAGAACCTCCACTATACTGTGGGCGCTGCGGTCGATCTCTCCTCCATCTTTGTCTCGGTGCACTAGCTGGTGGTCGATATGGTCTATTGCCCGAGGATGATGCCGATCCGGAAGTATCAGAACTCAGCCTCTTGGAAGGCCCCTGACTCGGTCCACCCTCCTCAAACCGTCTAGGCTGGTATCTCATCTGCCTTTCCTTCTCGATATCCTCATACTTTCGCTGCTGGGTAGCCTGGTTGAAGTATCTCCGCATAAACAAATCCTGAAACAAAGTCCACGGAGTATCAACTGGAACTCTATCGGTGCTAACCTACTAGAAGTATGCATCTGACTCAAGTAACCCAACTGCTGCCACTGTCATCTGCTCAGGGGTAGAACGCAGACGCTCACATACGCGTCCAACCTGAACCAACCATGCCTCACAAATCTCTGGATTAGCTGAACCCGAAAAGACGGTCGCACCAGCAGTACGAGCTTTGACCACAGGGTCAAAATGCTCCTCCAAACGCAGCAATCGCATCAGCAAGTCGTGCGTCTGGCGATCCTCATCAGGATCCACTTCCCGATTGACACGGGGACCACGTCGAGGAGGCATCCTACTGATATAAGACAAGCATTAGGTACAAGCAGAAGGAACGTAATCATGAGACCTCAGATATTTGAATATACACAACACCCGAAGCATTGATGAATACCGCTGGCCAGCCGGGTCATCGCTCCAGACATGCTGTACGTACTCAAATACCCTAAGCGTCAAAACTAAAAGTGTCTACAGAATCTGACAACCTAATGCTCGGATACCAAGCTGAAAGGACCAAACCCCGATTTAGTTTCCTAAACCGGAATCAAACCCCTTCTGAAAACACGAACAACCAAAAACCATAAAAGTTTCGGCAGAGTAACGCTACTAACGCGGAATTGCCATTAACCTGCACCCTGAAAATATACTTCATCCTATGCCACAAAAGCCAAACCGTGGGCACCAATCCCATCTGGATTTCTCAATATCATATCAATAACATAAAGCAGTAAACATAACTGTACTTTATAGAAAATCCGGGGAAAATCACATAAAAACATGTATCAGTAACGTATCAGAGCGACCTCTAGTGTATATATATATATAAAATATACAACAGTAGGAAAAACGAGAAACCTACTGGAAAAGAAAGGTAGCTCGAACAACTAGCCTCCGACCGCGACGTGAGACACCAGAATCTGAACTGCAAACTGGGCACAGAAATCGAAAAAAGCCCAGGGGAAAGACATGAAAACCGTTAGAGTGAGTGGACGGAAATAAATGTCTTTCGCCGAATAATATATATTATTAAAACATATGCGAGTCAAAATGAATGAATATGATATAGTACACAAGGTGAACCCAAACTCCTCCAGCGTACAGAGCATGCATAGAAAAATCTCATGGGGTCACTCATGGACACATCCGTGCTAGTACAGTTCGAATCACGGGATCCTAAACCCACACGTGATTCTAGCAAGAAAGGCCTCAGGTCAGGGTATGTGTTCCCACCCGGAAATACATCGGCACAAGGAACAGAAATCTGTACCCACCCGGAAATACATCAGCACAAGGTACAGTTCCCCCCTGGTAGACATCCTCGGGGATCAGCCGGGATGCAAGTGTATCGATACAACCACATATACTAAGACTGTACTCTATGTAAATCAAATCATAAATAGTTTCATGCATACGTATAAATCATAATGTAAATCCATAATCGTAAAGCACATGCTCTTATAAGTCATAATCACAAACGTATGCTCATGCTCGTAATATGTAATATAAAGACTCGCAATCGATCCGTGAAAAGAAAGGTCCACTCACAGACGAGCAAAGCGCGCAATCGCGCTAATCACGTGATCCGGCAGAAGATCCCTCGCCCGAAGCACGATCTCGATCCCTTGAATAATAAAAAAATATATCTGATCAAAATCACAATTCACAACACTGTACCACACCTCGGAAACCAACCGTTCCCGGAAATATATTACGCGGTACAAAATAATTGTTGAAATTCCCAAAACTCTCCGCATAAACCCTCGACTAAAAATTTGGCACCTAAATCATCTCGAAAACCTCACGACTGCGTTCAGAGCACGAAAATGAGTTGCAAACACATAAAAATCTTGAAACACCGGACCTCGCCAGAGCACCGCCGCGGACGGCGGCACGGTGGCGACGACGTCCAAACTCGGCCAAACTTTTCAGAAATGCTCATCTCTCCAAGCCCAAAAACTTCTCTCAAAGGACCACCACCATCCAACCACCACAGTGGCCGAAAATTGCCTCGAAAGTCACGGAATCCATGGATTCCGGTGACTTTCCGGCCAGCTCCAAATCGGCAACCATCCCTCAATTCCTTCTACCCAAAGCAACTAGAGGTTGAGGGGAACCTTTCCCCCAAAACACCCGACATAAAAAGTGACCGGAGCCGGCCACCCGAATCCGGCGAAAAACCTAAACTTTCACGAGTTCGTTCTAGCTCAAAACGACATCAATTCAAGTCAAACCATGTTCCAATCCATTGCAAATGAAGAGAGGAAGCTAACTATAACGGTCTCAAGTCTTGAGGTGGCCGGAATCTCAAATTCCGATGATGGCAGTTCGTCACAACGGCGGTTCTCCGGTCAGCCCGAAAAAGTCAACGGTCAACGCGGTCAACGACGGTCAAACTTCTCGAAATAGTGTTTTCGACAATTTTTTGACTATTTCTGATATTTATACTCACGTCTCGGGACGATCGACGGTCCAAAACGGATAACCATCACGATTCGGATAAACTCGATTCGAACGGATATACTCGACGAAATTCTGTAAATTCAAATATTCATATTATATTCCTCGGTCGTCAAAATAATAATCCGAAACAACCCACGAACTCGAAATCACGTGTACAATAACTCTCGAGAAGAGACTCAACTCAAATTCTCGGCCGATAATTAAGTCGCAAACAAAACCGGCAAATCAATCAATTATCGGAAAATAATGATTTCGCGCTAATTCGTGAATTAAGCCGATTACTCTACTAATTCTATTCCGGGTCGTCACATGATGAGGAAGAGTTGAGTGGCTTACCTAGCACATGTGATTGATACGAGCATTCGTGTTCCAGACATTGGGGATATTGCGGTGGTTTGTGAGTATCCAGATGTGTTTCCCGAGGATTTACCCGATGTTTCTCCATTCAGGGAGATTGGATTCACCATTGAGTTACTTCCAGGTACTGAACCTATCTCGCAGACACCCTATCGTATGGCTCCAGCATAGTTGAGGGTGTTGCAGATTCAACTTCAAGAGTTGATTGAGAAAGGTTTCATTCGACCTAGTGTTTCACCTTGGGGTGCTCCAGTGTTATTTGTGAGGAAGAAGGATGGTTCGATGAGGCTATGCATTGACTATCGAAAGTTGAATCAGGTTACGGTGAAGAACAAGTATCCGCTTCCACGGATTGATGATTTGTTCGATCAGCTGAAAGGAGCTTCAGTTTTCTCGAAGATTGATCTCCGGTCTGGGTACCATCAGCTACGGATTCGAGAGTCCGATGTGGACAAGACGGCGTTTCGGTCACGCTATGGGCACTATGAGTTCCTTGTTATGCCGTTTGGGTTGACCAATGCGCCAGTTGCTTTCATGGACCTGATGAATCAGAGTTTCAGACGTTATTTGGGCAAATTCGTCATTGTGTTTATTGACGACATCTTGATTTATTCCAGGAGTTTGGGGCAGCACAAGAAACATTTTCATGCAGTTTTGCAGACTTTGTGAGACGCTCAGTTATATGCCAAGTTCAGCAAGTGTGAGTTTTGGCTAGACAGTGTAAAGTTTTTGGGTCACATGATATCAGCTGAGGGAGTCAGCGTGGATCCTGATAAGATTGATGCCGTGTTGAATTGGAGCTTACCTACCAACGTGGCAGAAATACAAAGTTTCTTGGGCTTAGTAGGCTACTATTGCCGATTCGTACAGGACTTTTCGCGGATAGCGACACCGCTTACCCGTCTGACGAAGGAAGGAGTCAAGTTTGAATGGTCTGATGCTTGTGAGGAAAGATACTTAACTTTGAAGGAGAAGTTGACTACTGCACCAGTGTTGACTTTACTTGACAATAGCGATGAATTTGTGGTGAACAGTGATGCTTCGAAGCTAGGTCTGGGTTGTGTCGTGATGTAGCATAGAAAGGTGGTGGCATATGGTTCGAGACAGTTGAACCACACGAAGTTAACTATCCTACTCATGATCTGGAGTTAGCTGCCATTGTGTTAGCATTGAAGAGTTGGAGAGTTGGAGAGACTACTTGTACGGAGTGCAGTGCAAGGTTTACACCGATCATAAAAGTCTTACCTACTTGCTTACACAGCCAAATTTGAACATGAGGCAGCGGAGATGGATGGAGCTGATTAATGATTACGACTACACTTTCGAGTATCATCCAGGGAAAGCTAATGTAGTTGCTGATGCTCTTAGTCGGAAGCATGGTGCTTCTCTCTTCCATGTACGTGTTTCTAGAGTGTCACTTTTGACAGAGTTTCGAGCAACGGGAGCAGAGTTGGAGTGGAATGAAGATGGAGCATTGTTAGCCAGCTTCCATGTTCGTCCGGTGTTACTTGATCAAGTTTGTGAAGCTCAAGATTCAGATGCCTATCTGTTGAGCAAGAAGAATTTGATTCAAAATAGTGTGCCGACCGAGTTTCGGATGAGGAGTGATGGCACTTTGATGTTCAGGGGGAGATTATGTGTGCCCAGAGAAGATGATTTGAAGAAAGAAATACTCGATGAAGCCCATTGTTTTGCATGTGCTATGCATCCGGGTAGTACAAAGATGTTCCGGACACTTAAAGCTCATTATTAGTGGCGAAACATGAATAGGGAAATAGCAATGTACGTGAGCAGATGTCTGATTTGTCAACAAGTGAATGCGGAACGTCAGAAACCGGCAGGTAAACTACAACCTTTGGAGATTCCAGTATGGAAATGGGAGCATATCACTATAGATTTTGTGTATCAACTACCTCGTACTATTGGTGGTAGTACTGGTATTTAGGTGATTGTGGATCGCCTTAAGAAGTCAGCTCATTTCCTTGCACTTGCAGGAAAGCTTCCCGTGAACAAATTGGCGAAGCTATACTTGCGAGAGGTTGTGAGATTGCATGGGGTACCTATATCCATAGTTTCTGATCGGGATAGTCAGTTCACTTCAGAATTTTGGCGGGCATTGCAAAGAGCAATGTGGACTAGACTACACTTCAGCACATATTTTCATCCTCAGTCAGATGGTCAGTCGGAGAGGATTATTTAGACTCTGGAGGATATGTTGCGATCTTGTGTTTTGCAGTTTAAAGGACATTGGGATCAGCAACTTCATTTGATTGAGTTTACGTACAACAACAGCTATCAGACTAGCATTGGTATGACACCTTACGAGGCGTTGTACAGCAAACAGTGTCGAACTCCATTATGTTGGAGTGAAGTTGGTGAGAAATGGCTTCTTGGTCCCGATTTAGTGAAAAGTACCACGAAAGACGTTCAGATTATTCGGGATAGATTGAAGGCTGCACATGATCGACAAAAGAGTTATGCTGACGTGAGACGGAAGGACCTTGAGCTTGAGGTTGGTGATTAGGTTTTCCTGAAACTTTCTCCTTGGAAAAGTGTTGTTCGTTTCAGGAAGTGCGGTAAACTTCGTCCGCGATATGGTCGTCCATATGAGATCACGGAGCGAGTCGGTGTTGTAACGTACAGGTTGGCATTACCATCTGAGATGGCCAGGGTACATGATGTATTCCATGTGTCTATGTTGTGGAAGTACATTTCTGATCCATCTCACGTGTTAACACCATATCAGCTTCCTATACGGGAGGACTTGACCTATCACTACAAGAAAACTGCACCTAGACCACGGACCATTTCCGTCGTCTAGGTGACGTTTTCCGTCGTCTAAGTACTTAGACGACGGAATCTCCGTCGTCCAAGGTCCGTGCTCCAAGTACTGTCGTCCAAGTAGCTGGACGACGGAGAATTATGTCTTCGTCGTCCAAGTTCACTTGGACCACGGACATTATCCGTGGACCATGTATGCACCTGGACGACGGAAACACTAATTCTCCGTCGTCCAGGTGAACACATGGGCCACGGACATTGCTCGTTTCTCCGTGGCCCACGTTTTCACCTGGACGACGGAGAATTAGTGTTTCCGTCGTCCAGGTGCATACATGGGCCACGGAGAAGCTAGAAATCTCCGTGGCCCAGGTGTTCATCTGGACGACGGAAACACTAATTCTCCGTCGTCCAGGTGAACACCTGGGCCACGGAGAATGGCAGGGTTTGGGGTTTAGGGTTTAGCGGTTAGGGGTTAGGGGTTAGGGGTTGGGGGTTAGGGGTTTAGGGTTTAGGGTTAGGGTTTGTGCACCTGGACGACGGAGAACATAATCTCCGTCGTCCAAGTGACTATTTAATTTTTTTAAAAAAATTAATCGAAATTAAATATTATTAAATTATTTTATTATTAAATTAATTTAAATAATGAAAATAGTCGAAATTAATTAATTAAACTAAATTTTTAATATTAATATATTAATGTATTAAATAAATAAATAATTAATCTTTAATTACATACACATCCAAATTAAAAACCAATAAAAATTATAAAATATTGTTCGGAACTCGGAAATAAACAAACGCGATAATTAACTAGCTAGCTAATACACTGGAGGAGCAGATGCGCCGCCGAGTCCTCCGCCTCCAGCCGGGTCGTTGTCGTCGGGGTATGGGTTCGGAGGAGGTTGACATTCTTCACGATTTTGGTTCATGAGCGCGATGAGTTGGGCTATTTGTGCTTGTTGTTCGTCAAGTCTTCGCCGCATTGCCTCATTCTCCGCTCGTGTCAGCTGATTCTCCTCTCGTGTCAGTCGATTCTCCTCTCGTGCCAGTCGAGCCTCTTGAATGGCTGCTTCGACGGCCGCTGCCTGACTCCTTCTCCGCTGCCCCGAACCTCCCGTAGATGATGAGCCGGAGGTCGTCGACAAATCTCGTACCACCCTAGGCCCAAAATGCCTAACCTCCTTGCCAGCTCTACGACCGTAGACCTCATCCGCGATTGCAATTTGGCTATCTAAGGATAGATGAGGCAGGTCTTCCGGCGGCACATCTGGGAACGCAAGCTGAGTGTAAGCCAACTCTTCTTGCGCCCGCTCTATCACCCTTGCCTACAAAATAATAATTAATTTATTATAATGAAATAATATTTAAATAATAATTACTATAATTAAAATCACATAATTACTATATCACTTACGCCGCATTGCCTGGCTTCATTATCGAGCCCAGGCGTCACGTACGCGTTTACGCTTGCATCAAGATAAGGGTGTTTGGAACCCTTATCCTTGTGCTCCTTGGCAATTTGAATGAACTGTTTGGCGCCGGTAGTATGGTGTTTCTCCTTCTTCCCCCGGTTGGCCTTGTTGACACCGGAGAATTTCTGTTACACAAAATAATTAAATCATTAAAAAATTAATAACTACAATTTAAATAATTCAATTATCTTAATTGAAATACAAAAAGTAAATTAACACCTTAAAGGAGTCATCGGCAAAGTGGTTACACAACCACTCCCACTCATCTTCTCTATCCCCACGCAGCTCTACGGGGGGAGGCGAGGGACCGATATTTTGGAAGTACTGATGGAGCCTGTACTTCCAATCTTTGTAGATGGCGTTGGCGGTTTGGTTGATATGCCTCAACATGGCCGGTGTCGGATCCACCTCAAATTGTTCCTATCAAAAATGAATAGAAAATTATAATCGTATATATTATGAAATTTTAACTAATATTAACAATATTATATAATAACTAACTTGGACGTGTTACGTACCGAAAGATCTTTGAAGACTTTCGCCTTCTCATGATCCGGCGCCTCCTTCCAAGTCGGGGCAGTTAGACGAACCCGGTTACGGACGATTGACCCTATGCTATGCGCTGAGAGACTTGCTAGCTTAGCTGTGGGAGGGCCACCGGTAAATTCGTCGTAGGGAAACTCGATCTTTTTCCCGGTCGCCTTGCAAATACGCTCTGCTTTGCCCCCTTTAACGAGACCCCGAGTCCTTTTCGGTTCCGGGTCAGTGGGGGCCCTCATTTGCCTAAGGCGGGCGCTGTACATGATTGATTCGGCGGTCGAGGACGCCTGAGTACTGCCCGTTGAATGGGTACCGGGCGTCGGAGTTTGGAAGGGGTCGACGTCATCACCGCTCTCGATGAATGGAGGAGAGGGAATTTCCCCAGATGGCCCTACGGACGGACCAGATGATCCGTCCGGATTGAGGGCATCGTTGCCCTCCTCTTGAACCCAACCGACTTGGGCCGCCAACATTCGGAGCATCTCATCTTCTGCCTCCTGTTGGGCTTTCTTCTTGCCGGATGTCGTCTTTGGCGGAGCCATTTAAACCTAAGAGTACGGTGTTAAAATACGCGTACCTACTTACCATAATAATTACAACTTAAAAATTTACGCTAATTAATTAAGTACGTTTAAGATTTAAATAGAGTACACTAGCTTGGCATTTTCGGTCGTTCAATGGACGTGCGACCCGCGTGATAAAGTGTAAATTTTCAATTAATCAGCCTTGGTTAAATCAAAAAACATGGCCAGTTAGGGATAGAGATAACGCGAGAGGCAGGACTAATTTTGACAAAAGTCTTTCTTAGTCCAAATCCTGTCACCAGTCATAACCCGTTTCTAGACACCATGTCCGACATTCGGCCAATTTTTCGAAAATTTACACTCCCTCAAGTCCTTTGCAAACTCCGCCCTCAACCTCGTGTCCATAACTTCACTTAGGTTATGGTGTGCGGTGATGAAATCCACACATCACGAGGGGTTAAGGAAATAAGGTAGGAAAAGATGCGCCATCTATTCCAAAGAGTGCGACTTAATTAAACCAAGCCTATATACTAAATTTAAATCGAACACGTACTACTAATTAATTTACTAAAAAATACACGTAATTACATGCAATAATTTATATTCCATTTAGCATGTAATAATTAACCATTTAATTAATTAATAACAATAATTATTTATTTAATTAATTAATAACAATAATTAATCATTTATTTAATTAATAACAATAAATTTACAAATATTCATTTAATTAATATTAAATAACAATAATTATGATTTAATTAATTAATAACAACAATTAATCATTTATTAAATATTTAAAAATAATTACTAAATTAATTTCTACTAATTAATTATATTTAGAATTTAATTAATTAATTAAATTAAAATTATTTAAATAAGGGAAAAATAGAAATTTACCGAATCGGAGTTTTCGGGAATATCGCCGGAGTTGTGTCGTCGGAGAGGAGGATCGAACCACGCCGGAGTTGTGTCGTCGAAGCGTCGTCGTCGGAGGAGAATCGCCGGAATGAGAGAGAGAGAGAGAGGAGAAGAGAGATAGGATTGTAAGGGATGAGGAAAAGAAGATGAGCCGCACTCTATGTATAGAGTTTCACTTAGACGACGGAGCACTATTCTCCGTCGTCTAAGTGAACTTGGACGACGGAAACAGTGTTCTCCGTCGTCCAGGTGAAAGGTTAAAATGTTTCGAAGCGGCGCGTAATTAATGGGCGGGACGTTTCACCCGCCATAAATTGGAAATTCAAGCGGCGCTGAAAATTGAGGCGGTAAATCGAACCGCCATGTTTTTTGACTTGGACGACGGAGAATGACATTCTCCGTCGTCCGGGTGAACACTGGACGACGGAGAACGTCATTCTCCGTCGTCCAAGCCAAAAATTCATTGAAAAAAAAATTAAAAAAAAAATCGAACCGCCATGGTAAATATAACCTAGATGACGGATATGGTCATTCTCCGTCGTCCGGGTGTTAACCTGGACAACGGAGAACGTCAATATCCGTCGTCCAGGTGAAATTTACGTTAAAAAAAAGTTTAAAATTAATTCGCTAGGAATTTAGCGATCTGTCATTGGAGTGAAATAGTCGTCCAATATCGGTGAACGCATCATATATATGAACAGTTAAATTTGAATCTGAAAATATATTTTCGTTTTGAAAGTTGTTAAGTATCGACTAATCCTTACGACTTAAGTGTTCATGAGTATAGGCTCATTTGCAACAGAGTATTAACGAAATTGAATTTGGACAAAACCGCCGTTGGATATGTTCGTCGTAACATAATATATAATTGTCTTCAAAGGACCATAAAATAATAAGTTCGGGAAGGGTTTGATCGGCACAGTCAACCGCAAAACCGATAATTTCACAAACCGGAAACGTGGATACAAGGCATTTCGCAACTCCGATTTTCGAACCGTCGAAGCTCACACACCAAGAATTGTTTACTCTAAAGTCTTGACTCAAAGAATATGCATTGGAAGAAGGTCTAGATGGTCGTTGTCTTAGAAAAAATGCCGATATCTGCACCTGGACGACGGATAATGACAAGTTTCCGTCGTCCAGGTTATAACCTGGACGACGGAGAATGACGTTCTCCGTCGTCCAGGTGTATAGACCCTGAATTCAGGGTTTAGGGCCTTAGGGTTTAGGGTTTAGGGTTTGTGAACTTGGACGACGGATAATTACCATATCCGTCGTCCTAGTGTTTACCTGGACGACGGATAATGACCATTCTCCGTCGTCCAAGTTCTAGACCCCGAATTCAGGGGTTAGGGCCGTAGGGTTTACGGTTTAGGTCGTCCCCGGTCATTTGAGTGTCCGTTCAATTATTCTGATTCAAAAATATAATTAAAAAATTAATTAATTGATCCGATCGATCAGCTGCTAGATTTAGGGTCCAGGATGTAGGGTTTTATATGAGATTGAGATTTGGCGACAACCTGCAATTAATTTCTCCGTTGTCCAAGATATATAATTCGGATTAATTAATTACCGTAAATTAACCCACATCGATCATATATAAATACAATAATTACAATAATTAATTACCAATTAATCTCCCTCGTCGTATGACCGTACTCTTCGTCATAATCATCATCGTCCTCATCCCCGTTAGACGACGGCTCATCCTCGTCATCGTACTCAACATCGTCCGACGAATAACCTGAGTCCTCGTCCTCGTCCACGTCCTCTTCCTGCTCGTCTTCTTCATCTACCTCATCGATAATCTCATCTTCAGTTAAATCTGTACAACCATCAGGCATGGGTAACCGTTCACCATCTTGAACGAGGTCCATTATATCGGAGCGGATGACAGAAATATTAGGCTCTTGATAGGCAGGAATGTCTCTTTCTGGTTCAGTAGCATCTTCAGTCGTCGCCGGTGTCCCTTCAATTGTCTCTGTATTCCATATTCCTCGGTGAGAGATATGGTTCACTATTTTTCACCCTTCACCGGCTTTCGGATCGTCGAGATAGAACACCTGCCGAACTAAGGTGGCGAGAGCGAAATGCTCATCCTCATACCAGCTAGAGTTTGTATCGACTGATAATAGTCCCAGGTCTTCCTTTGTACGCTTGAACCATCTGCACTTGAATAGGAAAACGTTGACATCATTCCCGTAACATAGCTGAACCACATATACAATAGCCCCGTAATATAGATCATTGTCTTTCCCAACCGCTACCCCACTGTTTTGTGTTCTTCTTCCTTCGTCTCGGGCCAGTGAATGGAACTTTACACCGTTCACAAAACATCCGGGATAAATATAGTGTTTAACCGGCTTCCCTGCTAGCAAGTGCTTTGGCCATGACCACCACCCTCCGTGGTTTTCAGATTTTTGCAGATCAATCATCGGTGAAAAAGGGCAAAGTAATATAAGGGTTTACTTGTATTTAAATAATTAATACCGAGACGTACGTACGTACCCATTGGAAGAAATAATCGGGAAACTTCTTCTTAACCATTTTCTCAATCCATGCCGAACTCTTGTTTTGATTTAACGCCTGAAGCCTCTCCCTGTATGACATCATGTACGGCTCAACTTCGTCACAGTCTCGCAACACTACCCAATGTGCCTCAATAAGTTCTTCCCGTGTTAACGATTCCTTTAATACTCCTCTAAACGGTCTGACGACATTGGTGACAACAGAAAGATTGATGCGGGCACTGTGATCGGAGGCAGTGGGAGGGGGTGGATCTTTGAGGTACCTGTTGCAGTAAGTAACACACTCATGCATTAGGTATGTCTCTGCTATGGAGCCATCCGGGGCCGACCTGTTTTTGACGAATGACTTATATTGTCCAAGCTGTCTACAAAATCAAACGTACAATAAGAATAATTAAGAACATATAGCTAGCTAGCTAGTATATATATAATCTCCAGTGGAACAAATTAATTAATTAGTTGTACGTACGTACGTACCTTTCTTGAGGATACATCCAAGTGTACTGGACCGGACCAGAAATGAGCACCTGCTCGGGCAGGTGGATCATTAGGTGAATCATGATGTCAAAGAAAGCAGGGGGGAAAATCCTCTCTAGTTTGCAAATGATGTGCACAATTTGTTGTTGCAATTCCACCACATCTGACTTCTTTAATTCTCTGGCGCATAACCTCTGCCACCACCTGCACAATGCCACTATTGGTTCTACGACGTCCCGAGGCAAGTATGGTCGAATTACCACTGGAATCAGATGTTGCAGCATAACGTGATAGTCATGTGTCTTTAGACCAACAAACTTGTGTTGCACCTCGTCCACTGCTCCAGTTATAGTAGCTGCATACGTAGCCGGATAACGAACGCCCTTAAACCAGTGAAATACAGAATGTCTAAGCGTCGGCTTCACTGTGTAAGGTGCATCTGGCATCTTGTTGTACACTCATTTCCTATCCCTCCTCAACCACAAGGGACGACGTAGATTCATTGATTCCAAATATTTGCGCACTTTGGGAGTATCTTTAGTCTTCAACTTAATACCGAGAATTGTTCCCACCACGCTGTCGCACACATTCTTTTCTATGTGCATCGCGTACAAGTTGTTCCTCAGCTTCAACTTCGACCAGTAAGGGAGTTCAAAGAATATACTCTTGTGATCCCAATAGCTGAGATCATGTAGAGGAATTGGATTGCATTTCTTTACATCCGCGTCATTGCTCAACACACCAAAGTCGAAATAGCTCAACCTCTCTAAAATCTCATCGCCCGACCAACTACGGGGTTTAGGATTGTTCTCTACTGTGCCGTCGAAATGAGCTTCATCCTGTCGCCACGGGTGGTCGTGAGGAAACCATCTACGGTGACCCAAGTAACACACCTTCCCCGCGTGCCAACTAGAGTTCACGTCGTCCAAACATATAGGACATCCATTATATCATTTTGTCCTGCAGGCTGCCAACATCCCATAAGCTGGAAAATCGCTGATCGTCCACATTACGGCAGCCCTCATCGTGAACATCGTGTCAGTGAATTTGTCATAAGTCACTACAAGAAAATGAAACATTACCGGGGAGATTCCGGCCAACAAGGCCGGCGACCGGAAAAGTCGCCGGTAATGTCCATCATTACCGGCGACTTACTCCGTCGCCGGTAATGTCGCCGGAATCTCGCCGGTAATGTTCCAAAACATTACCGGCGACTCCAACCGTCGCCGGCAATGTCAAGCCGAACATTTCCGGCGATTTTCCGGCCGGAATTTCGCCGGAAATGTGTGGCTAGACATTGCCGGCGATAGTTGGAGTCGCCGGTAATGTTTTGGAACATTACCGGCGAGATTCCGGCGTAAAGTCACCGGTAATGTCTTCATTTCCGGCGACTTACTCCGTCACCGGCAATGTGTCTTATATTAGATGTCGGGTGCGGCAGCTCGATCATTCAATCATTTTGATCGAAAAAAATCCAGAGAAATCGAAAGAAGGAAAACGTACGCTCTGAAATGGATCATTCGGTATATTGTCAAAATTAAGGCGCGCATCGAAAACTCGATCACTCGGGAAGCTATATATATAGGTAGGTGTATATATACGTATATGTGGTATATATATGTGTGTGTGTTGATCAGATCCAATTCGTGAGATATATATGAAATGTTGTTGATGTACGGTCACCGAAACGAGAAAACAGCTTGTAGTTAATCTTGTGTCTGAATCAATGACTGGTATTATCGTATTGTTATCGGAGCCAGGCTTAACAGAGCCTCCTACCCAGTCAAATACGTTTTGAATTGAAAAAAGGAGAATACTATCATCGAGTACTGAATCGAATTCAGAGATTAGATCGATATATATATATATATGCATGCATGTGTTGATTTAATTAGAGTTGAATTGAGATATCACGTCGATTATTAGTAGTGAATGTGTATATATATATAATTAATACGTAAAATTGTTAGAATTTTCAGGATGGACAAGAGTTGGATGAGCCTCGAAAGATGGGATGTCAGATATCACGAGGGAATTATGAGTTTTGTGGATTTTGTGAAGGCTAATTGTGGAGACACTACACTTCATTATTGCCCGTGTAAAGAATGTAAGTGTTTCAGCGATCGATTTCGATTTCCCATTGATAAAGTCCAGAGGCACCTGAGTAAATACGGGTTTTGGGATAAGTACACTTGTTGGATTTATCACGGTGAAACATCGGTAGCGGGTCCGCATGATCATGGAAAATTTGGTGAGAGGGCCAGTCCACGCTATGATCATGGAGATTTTGCTGAGAGGGGCAGTTCATCCTATGATCCAACATCGATGTTAATCAATGATATGTTTCCTCATGAGAGCGGTGTATTTGCTGATGAAGCACCAAATGTCCTTCCCATCGTTGAGGGTTTCCCCCATATCGAGCCAGTCGAACCATTACCTGGAGCTCATGTCAACACAAGCGGTATGGACAAGTACAATAACCTGATTGCATTGCAACAGACTCCGTTGTACGACGGTTGTAGTAAGACTGTTCTTGAAAGTGTGATGGGAGTGATGCAGCTCAAAATGGAGAACAAAATGTCTGTCAAAGCTGTTGATTCTTGGCTGAAGTGGACTGGTTCGCTACTGCCACCCGGTCATCGTCTTCCTACCACTCATCATAAGGTGTGACATATCCTGAAAGATCTTGGGCTTTCCTACATCAAAATCCATGCATGTAGATATGATTGTATTCTCTTCTGGGGAAAAGATCTCGAAGACCTTGAAGCCTGCCCGGTATGTTTTACAGAAAGGTATAAGTTGACTCCTGCAGGCAACAAGAAAGCTGTGAAGATACTTCGATATTTCCCGCTTATTGATAGGCTGGAGCGGTTGTTCATGTGTGCTTTCACGGCCGAGGCAATGAGATGGTGGGCTGAGAGGAACTTGCCTGACGATGACACCCTTATACACCCTTCCGACAGAGAGGCTTGGAAGCACATGGTCAGGGAGTTTGATCATTTTGCAGCAGAGGTCCGAAATGTTTGGCTAGGGCTCTCATCTGACGGATTCAACCCTTTTGGCAACATGAGTCTTCAATACAGTATATGGCCAGTTATTTTGGTACCGTACAACCTTCCACCATGGATGTGCATGAAGAAGGAATACAATATGCTCACTCTGTTAATTCCGGGCCCGGGTTATCCAGGAAAGTGTCTCGATGTGTATTTGAGGCCTTTGATTGAGGAGCTTAAGTACCTGAGTGAGTGTGGCCACCCCACTTACGATAGGTTCAAAAACGAGATGTTCCAGATGCATGCCATGCTTGTTGGCACCATCAGTGATTTTCCTGCCCGCGGTATGTTGTCGGGCAACGTTACCAGGGGTTACAGGGCTTGTTCAGAGTGCATGACGGTTGATTGTTGCAGTCCTCATTGCAGTAAAATTGTTCAGATGCGTCACCGTTGTTGGCTTCCATATGATCACCCATTTAGGCAGGATCCAGACGCGTTTGATGGGACTGTGGAAACAGGTGTGGCACCCAGGCGATGGACATGGGAAGAAATTTTGGAAGTGTTGAATGAATATGATTTTGGCCAGCTGAGCAATCATCCTGACATAGTGGCTTCAATTCCAGACAAGCCCGAAAGGTATAAGTTTTGGACACACAAGAGCATATTCTGGGAACTCCCCTACTGGCCCAGGTTGCCTATTAGACATTACCTAGATGTCATGCACATAGAGAAGAATGTGTGTGAAAGTGTGGTGGGCACAGTGCTTAACTTGGAGGGGAAAACAAAAGACATCCCTAAGGCACGCATTGATCTGAAAGCAATGGGTCTGCGGAAACATTTGTGGTTAAGAGATGGTAAGAGAAAAATGTCGCAAGCTCCGTACACCGTAAAGCCGAAGCATAAGCATGAAATTTTTCGGTGGCTGAGTAATGTCAGGTATATATTCTTATGGCTATGTAGGAATTTGGCCTTAAAATTTTACCGGAGTATATATGGTTATATGCGAGAAATATAATTGTTGCATATATATGGCTTTATCTATATATATGCAGGTATCCTTATGGCTATGCAGGAAATATAAGCAGGTGTGTTAACTTCCGGGACAATAAGATGTACGGATTAAAGAGTCATGACTGCCATGTACTGCTTCAACGCCTTTTCCCTATTTTCATTCGAGGGTACATGCCCAAAGAGGTGGTGGAGCCGTTGGTGGCCTTGTCAAGATTCTTTCGGAAGTTATGCACCAGGGAAGTTAAAAAAGCAGACCTCAGGGAGATGCAAGATGACATCATTTTTATCATGTGCAAGCTTGAGAGGATATTTCCCCCAAATTTTTTCGACATAATGCCTTACCTGATGATCCATCTTCCCGAACAATTGTTGCTTACCGGTCCCGTACACTACACTTGGATGTATCCCATGGAAAGGTACAAATGATTCATAAATTTGGTTTGCCTATGTTTTTATATGTAAATTCTTATTTTTTAAGTAAGTTAACATGCACTTGTTAACTTGTAGACAATTGGGAGCCTACAAGGACTATGTGAAGAATAAATATGCACCTGAAGGGTGTATCGCTGAAGCATATCTTGCGCACGAGTGTGTAACGTACACCAAAGTGTACTTGGAAAATGTAGAGGACCCCCAACAACAGATGCCGATAGATGAACCCCCAGTTCAACCTTTCTATCATCTCCAGTGACGTGGTAGTACAGGGAAGCTTGCCAAAGTCGTACAAGTTGGATGGAAATGAGGTAGCCATTGCCCACTGGTCGGTACTGATTAACTGTGAAGAAGTACAATATTGGAAAAACTATCATCTTCACTGCCCTGCTATTGCCGGAAATGTTGATTACCACAACAAGACGTTTGCAAACTACTTTGGTCAATGGGTAAGTATATGTGTATATGTCTATTTTTATATATATCCTTATATAGCATGTATGTATGTACGTGGTTTTGTGGTTTCAAGATGACATAATTTCTTGTGTACGTATTACTGGACGTTTTCAGATGAACCATGTAGCAGATGATGGTTGCCCAGAGTGGTCAAACGAATTGAGGGTCCTGGCGATGAAACCGATAGCTTCAAAAGTTTACTCGATGTGTCAGGTCAATGGCGTGAAATTTATATGTGAAAATCGAGACGACCGACTGAAAACACAGAATTGTGGGGTAATGGTCCATGGTGGGCAGGATGGCGTTGACTATTACGGTGTGGTTCATTCAGTTGTTGAACTAATTTATGGGAACCGCATGAAAGTGCACTTGTTCAAGTGTAGATGGTTTGATACTAGCCCGGAGAACACAAGGACCGATCAGTACGGAACATTTTCGGTGAATACTGCTACTACCTGGTATGAAGATGACCCTTTCGTTCTTGCTTCATCAGTAAAACAAGTGTTTTACCTGGACAATCTTCTTAACAAAGTCCCGTGGAAGGTGGTTAACCATGTTGCTCATAGAAACATATACAGTGCTGCCACACTTGGTGATACAGCAGATGATGAGGAAGTTACTGCATACCAAGAGCCGAACGCTTTTGACATTCCGGAATCATCTACGATTCGCCTTAATAATGTGAGATCTGGGGGTGTGGTTCGAATTACTGGAGCAGAACTTCTCGATGTTAATCCATATGAAGTTGACGCTGATTCAGATGACGAGGAGCGGCACATATTGCCAGAGGTTACCTATGAAACCGAGTCAGACTCAAGTGATGAAGATGATTACGATTATCATCCTTAGTACGTTGGAAATTGTAGTCGGAAATTGTAGTCGGAAAATGTACTCGGAAAATGTACGTAGTAAAATGTAGTCGGAAATTGTAGTCGGAAAATGTACTCGGAAATTGTATATAGTCGGAAATCGTGTTGGAAATCGTAGTCCGAAATTGTAGTCGGAAATCCTAGTCGGAAATTGTAGTCGGAAAATGTACTCGGAAATTGTACGTAGTCGGAAATCGTACGTAGTCGGAAATTATAGTTATATATGGTCGACTAAATGTTGTCGGAAATTATGTAGTCGGAAATTGGTCGGAAATTGGTCGATCGGATAATAGTCGACAAATAATGACATTACCAACGAGTCAAGTCGTTGGTAATGACATTACCCATGACGTACGTCGTTGGTAATGTCATTACCAACGACGTTGACCTAACTCGCCGGCAATGGTGGCGGTATAGGCAGCTCGAGCTCTCCTCCTCCCCATTTCTCTTCGGCCGAATTCGAATCTCTCTTCCTCTTCCCTCTCTTAGGACGAAATTCTCACCTCTCCTCCCTCTCCTCAATCCTCTCTTCTCTCTTCCCTCTCCCCTCTCTTCCTCTCCTCCCCTCTCTCCTCCCCTCTCTCCTCCTCCTCCCCTCCTCCTCTTCCTCCTCCCCTCACCTCCGTCGCCGGCACAGTTGGGTCGAGCTCCACCATGCCAGGTTTGAGCTCACTCTCTCTCCCTCTCTCTCTCTCTCATTCCACATTTTTTTTTGTGTATTTTGATTAATTAATTTTTGATAATTGTGGGATGTATATATGTATGCATGTGGACAATATTTGTAAAATGTAATTAAGGTATGTTTGAAAATTGTGGGAAAAAAATGTGGATAATTGTGGGGTGAAGGTTGCATATATGTGATGTATATATGTGAAAAATTAATTAATATATGGAATGTATATATATACGTATGTTTGAAAAATGTGGAAAATTAATTAGCTAGGGTGAATTGGATTAATATGTGATGTATATATATATATGTGTGAATTAAGGTGAAATTAAGATGAATGATCGATGTATACAAACTGTATATTTGATGTATATATATGTGAAAAGTTTAAAGCCGGAAATGATGTATGTATATATGTTAAGTTATGTGATATAGTTGTTAATTTAACGTATAATAGGTGAAAAAATTGTTCGGAATTTAACGTATAAATTAAGGTGATATAGTTGTTAATTTAACGTATAAATTAAGGTGAAAAATTGAAATCGGAACAGTTTGGAACCACAATGGTTTGGAAACGGAACGGTTTGAAACCGGAACTGTTTGTAACCGGAACCGTTTGTAAAATAACGGTTCCAGTTACAAACAGTTCCGAATCCAAACCGTTCCGGTTCCAAACTGGGGTTCTATAACAAATCGGAACCGGAACGGTTTGGAACCGGAACTGTTTGTAACTGGAACCGTTATGTTACAAACGGTTCCGGTTACAAACAGTTCCGGTTTCAAACCGTTCCGATTCCACACCGTTCCGGTTCCAAACTGTTATAGAACCCCAGTCGGTTCTGAACCGGAACTGTTTGTAACCGGAACCGTTTGTAATATAATGGTTCCAGGTTCAAACGGTTCCGGTTCCAAACGGTTCCGGTTCCGATTTGTTATAGAACCGAATCCATGACTATTACGGTGTCCATGCTAGGAGGTTTTGCGGCTAATTGGCTTCGGAGAGGTTCCCGAAATAGTGGAGGGAACAATAGTCAAGCTTCCTCCTCGCCCGCAGTTAGCAACACGCCCAGTGGGCCAATGATGAGTGCTCGCACGAGAGCCTTGCTAGAGGCGCGAGCTGAGGAGGAAGCTGCACGATCAAGAGCCGTGCAACCGGAAGTCGAGACTCGAGCCTCAGTCTCCAGACGCTCAATCAGCAGACGTCCCTCCGGTGGCAGAGCCTCAGATGAGCGACAGTCAACGGGGGCATCAGAAACTCCCTCAATCCGAATGCCCCATATTCGCCCGGTGCCTACTCCCGTTTCACGGGAATCATCCGAGACACATGGTGGTGCTGGCGCCTCATCGTCCAGGCCTCGTCTATCTCCGCCGTCCGGTCTCTTCCTACCCAACGAGATTTCTGTCATCCCTGAATTCGATGATAGGGGGATGCCTGTTTATATTGAAGGACGGCCGGAGTTCCTGACCGTGGAGGAAGCGTATAACTTCCTCCCGTTCGACCCCGTGTATCTTTGGAGTGTGAGGTGCACCAACCAACAAACGGACGATGCAGGTAAATTTTATTTAACATCAGATTGATTACTTAATTATTACTTAAGACTTGCGATAGGTTCAATTAATGATATCAATTTGTTGACATTGTATTATTAGGCAATTTCGTTAATGGGACTGGAAAACGGAAAGGGGCTAGAGGCACCTGCACCGGGAAGAGACTTGAGCAGGCCACCAGCGGAAGGAAAACGCCCATAAGGGCCAATGAGGATGGCGAGGTGATCGAGGCATTCGACACCACGCGCAAATATGTCAGCATGGCCGGTGCGATCGTGCGGGACAAGGTCCCAATGCTTTGGCCAGATTGGGAATCTGTGCCTATCTACGTGAAGATGCAAGTGCATAATGCACTCAGTGTGAGTAAAATCATATTTTCATTTCGTAAATTTTACATTTATTAATTAAGTCCACTTAAATATATAATTTTACCTTTTATATATTCATATTGCAGGTGTGGTTTGACGTGGATGAAGTTCGTATTCACACGTGGGTAGAGCGTCAACTACATATGAGGTGATGTGCTTCGACTTATTTGAATATATATCGAGTTAGATTTTTGTTTATCAAGTGTTTTAATATCTCTAACTTTTTTTCCTTGTTTTAATATAGGTATAAAGAGTGGAAGAACGAGCTTTCTTCCCATTACACTGTATACAAGGAGCTAGGCCGAGGTTCTACCCCTAGCGAATTCCGGTTTAGGGAGTACGAGTGGCTGTGGCTGATAGCCCACTTCGAGCACCCCAAAGCTCGGGTATGCATCCTTAATATATCTTACAAGCCTAATGTATCGTATCAGATTGAAATAGGTAGTCACTAATTTTTTTTCATATGTTTATCAAACAAGGCGATTTCGAAGACGAACCGGGCGAATAGATTGAAAAACACCAGGGCCCATCATGCAGGTTCACTCAACTACATGGGTTGGTCGACTAAGGCGCAGCAACAACAAGAGGTGAACCCATTGGTGTATATTCATCAGAAGTTCTACCCGCAGTGCCCTGAAGAAGTGGTAAGTCTTTCGCCTCTCCATGTGTTAATAAAACTATTTTTCGATATTAATAGATTTTGTTAGCTAATACGTTGTTCATTTTCGCTTTTCAATTAGTTGAGAGTGGAGGAGGCGACCGCAGAAGTGACCATGAGTATAGCTCGGACTAACCATCCTGACTGCTCCGAGGAAGAAGTCACCCAGTATGCCTCTCAGATCGATCCGCTTGATCCCCCGATAGCGGCTCAGATCATGGCAAAAGCGTGCGGGACTGGAAAGAATACCTACTACTGTAAGGGAATGGGCACGGCGGGCGAAGGACTATTGAAGAACACTTCAGAATACTCTACCGGGTCAAGAAGTTCAACTTCTAGTCGTAACCTCGCAGCGGAGCTTCATAGGACGCAGAGGGAGTTGGATGAGCAAAAGAGGCAGATGGCCGAGTACCAAATGCAGCAGACACAGGTGCAGGCTCAGATGTACACATGGATGCGGACGATGTACGAGGCTCAGACTACCGGACAACCGTTCCCCACACCTCCCCCGGTCCCTCATATCCCTAGCTATCCACCACCACCACCGTACCAGTCAACACCAAAGTAAGACCAAGGTAGCTACCGGAATTCAAATGAGTACATGGATTACTTCAACCCTGATGACCCGTAAGTTCCTGGACCTGACCTGTAGTTGTAGTTAATTTTCGTATTGTCGTTGCTATTTGTACTGTACGTTGGACATTTATGTTGAACTTGTATGACTGTCGTTGCTATGTGTACTGTTGAACTTGTATGATTGTACGGTTTATGTCTTTGAATGCAGGTTATGGAATTGGGCCCAATCCATAACCGCGTTTTTTTTTTCAAAATTTTACCCTACATTGCCGGCGACATGGACTTGAGTCGCCGGCAATGTCTCACATTCCGGCCACGGCGGCGCTGCCATTGCCGGCGACGCCATCGCCGGTAATGTCCGAGACATCACTGGCGGGGAATCTCCGGCGACGTCATTGTCGGCGACTTGTCGCCGGTAATGTCAATTCCGGCGAAAAAAAAAGACAAGGCCGACGACGGCAGGTCGCCGGTAATGTCTCCATTTCTGGTAGTGAGTTGGGACTCCATTTTCCCACAACAGTTTCAGCTCGTCTATCAAAGGTCTGAGGTAGACATCTAAGCACTTCGATGGAGATTTAGGACCTGGAATTAGTACGGTAAGGAAATTAAATTCCTTGTTCATGCACATCCACGGAGGCAAGTTGTACGGCATCAGAATAACTGGCCAAGTGCTGACGGCGGAGCTATTACTTCCCCAAGGATTGAATCCGTCTGTAGATAGGCCGAGTCTAACATTTCTAACCTCTGAAGCAAAGTCTCCAAATTCTCTGTCGAAATGTTTGAAACCCTCCCCATCCGCGGCGTGTCGCAGGACATCGGCATCTATTCGCTTTTCTGCGGACCATCGCATCGCCTCAGCTGTGTGTAGAGACATGTACAGGCGCTGCAATCTGGGAATCAAGGGAAAATATCTAACAACTTTCACAGGAATTCTCTTTTTCAAACTCTTCCTATTCAACTGGAATCTGCACTGGCCACATACGGGACAATATTCCAACTCTTTATACTCTTTGTAAAATAGCATACAATCATTCGGACATGCGTCAATTATCCTATACTTTAGGCCGAGGCTGCTCAGGATATTTCTAACCTTATAATGAGATTTAGGAAGATTGTGATCATCAGGAAGCAACTTACATATTTGCTCCTGAATTTCGTCAAAAGCACTCACTGACATTTTGTGCTTCACTTTTATCTTCATTTGCTCCATCACATATTGCAACACATTCTCTCGACATCCAGGGAACACCGGGGTCTGTGCTTCAAGTAGCATCCGGTTGTACTTTTCCATCTCACTGGTGTCAGTGGCCAAGCTAGCTGCGGGGAATGTGTCATCATGCTCATTAGTGGTACTGTAACCTCCGTCTTGGTGTCCACCATAACTACATCCCGGAAACGCATCATGGATCAAATCTGCAGTTGGGTTGCAAACTGGGGGTCCGGCACCACTGCCGCTGGATGAGGCACCATGGTAACTGTACCCTGAGCTGAAGTCTGCTGCGCTGAACTCTACTGCTTCACCATGCTCGCTCCATGTAGTGTAACTCCACATCATACCATTTTCGTACAGGTGTTGCACCATAACATTAACCTCCGCATACTGACAATTAAGACATTTCTGACACGGACACCTGAAACGTTTCTTTCCTTGACCATGTTCTATCGCAAAATTCACAAATTCGCTCATTCCATCCATATACCGGACATCACATCTATTCTTCAACTTCATCCAACTCTTGTCCATACTGCTACAAAATATTATAATTAATTAATTATTACATATATATATATATATTAGTCCATTAATTTACACTTCATTATACGTACTCGATCTACATCGATATCCATCAATTACGTACGTACATAATTTAATCGATCTGTACATATATATATAGCTAGCTAACATCCTTGCATATATATGTACGTACGTTTTCACTAAATATATATTAATTAAGCAAATTTTAACTGCGTACGTACCTGTACGTTGGCCTTCTCGATATATGTACGTTAATTAAGCTAGCTAGCTAGCTAGTCAGCGGAGATCCCGGCCATTATCGATCGATCCTGATTCTTAGCTTCTCGGCTTTCTAGCTAGCTCCGTTCTGCTTTCTGCCTTCTATCTCTCCTTCAAATTAATGGAATGATCGATATGAATTGAATTTAGTTTCGCATCGGGCTTATATATAATGCTTCACTTAGACGACGGAGGTGTCGGTACGTCGTCTAAGTGGAAGTACGTTACGTACTCGGACGACTGCGTGTCGGTCCGTCGTCCAGGTGATCAACTGCAGGACGGAGAAGACTCCGAGGTCCAGGTTATAACCTGGACGACGGAGAATACCGTCTCCGTGGTCCAGGTGATAACCTGGACCACAAAAAAGGCTTCGAGGTCCAGGTGTTAACCTGGACGACAGAGATGGCATTCTCCGTCGTCCAGGTGTTACTTGGACCACGGAGTATTTTCCGTCGTCCAAGTGTCACTTGGACCACGGAATAATTACGTTTCCGTGGTCTAGGTGAAGTTTTCTTATAGTGTATGTGGAGGAACCAGTTCAGATTCTTGATCAAAAAGTTCAGGAGTTGCGACACAGAGCCATTCCTCTTGTGAAGGTATTGTGGCAGAACCATTCAGTTGAAGAGGTTACTTGGGAGACCGAGCAGCATATGCGTGAGCAGTATTCCTATCTCTTCGGTTAGCATGTAAATTTCGAGGACGAAATTTTTGTTAGGGGGGTAGATTTGTAACGACCCGAGCCGGAAATGGTATGTTAATTGGCTTGAAGTGCGCATTTCACGATTAGTCGCAGTTTTGTCGTAATTAGTCGATATGGCAGCTTTGTTCACGACTTAATTATCAGGTATGAATTTAGTTTAAGTTCCTTAGCAGAAATTGTAGAGGACTTGATTTCCATTTCGTAGGAGGTTTCAGAGGATTTTTCGGATAATCGGAGAATATAAAATGAATATTTGAAATTATCGTCGAGTTAGTCGTACTTATCCGTTTGGGTTTGAATTATCCGAATCGTGAATTTGGTCGGTTTGTGACGTATAAATATCGAAATAGTTGTAGAATTTTCGAAAAGTTGCATTTGGGCTGAGTTGACCAGCTTTGGACTGAGTTTGACCGAGTCACCGAGTTCACCCGCCGGGTGAGTTGACTTGCCGCCGTTGGACTTGCCGGAATACGGCACGGTTTCCGAAAAGGAAGGTAGGGAAATGATCCCCTTGGTCTAAGCTTTCTATTCATGTATATATTGTGATGATTTGAGGTGGTTTGTGTATTGAATTATGGAGGAGAAGTTGAACGGAATCGGTGAGTTTGGGGGAAGGTTTTTCGGCGAGTTTCTGATTGGGTTTTGGGGTGGAATAGGTTGGGCTTGAGTTGGGGATGGAAATCCTTGAGTTTGGGAGGACGAGGTGGCTCCACGGTGGAGTATTTCACCGACAAAGTTTTGCGGCCGGTTTGAATTCCATGGCTTTTGAGCTCGATTCCGGCCACAGTGGTGGTTGGATGGTGGTGGTCCTTTGAGGAAAGATGTTGGGCTTGAGGAGAGGAAGATTTTGAGGTGTGGGTCACCGGAGAATGTCACCGTTGACGCCGCTCCGCCGGTGGCGGCAACGGTCAACGGCGGAGCTTTGGTGAGGTTGAGTTTTTGGGATTTTGGGGATTTTTATACCACTTTGCTCGTAATAGCGTCCCGATTATAATCGTGAGGTTTTTGAGATGAATTGAGTATTCTATTTTTGGACGAGGGTTGTTTGAGTATATTTTGAGAATTTTGTTATCCTCGTCGATATTTGAGCGATACGTCTTTCGAGAACGCGGGATTCTCGACGTATTAGCTCTGTATGTTGTGTTTCAAAATGTATTAATCGTATCCCTGTTATTCAGGTGATCGTGATTGAGTGTTTGGCGAGGGATCTTCCACCGGACCTCAGAGTTAGCTTCGTATTGTGAGTGGACATTTTATTTTCACGATTGAATTGCGAGTCATGATTTATGCATTTTATGAGTATACATTTACGTATGCAGTTACAATTATGCACATATAAGTATACATTTTATAATTATGCATTTTACGATTATGCATGTGCATGGAAAAGATTTATGATTTGGTTTACACAGAGTACAGTCTCAGATATAGAGGTAGCATCGATACTTTGGCTTCTCGGCTGATCCCCAAAATGCTCCGGGAAGAACAGATATCCTGACCCGTGGTCTTTCAGGCTTATTAATCACGAGGGGGTCTGGGATCCCGTGATTAAACTGTGCTATGTGGAGGAGTCCATGAGTGACCCGCAGGATTTTTACGTGCATATTTATGGATTAGGGAAGATGTACCTAGTCAGGATTTTCATGTGCATTGACTCGCATTATGATTTTATGAGCATATATTTGGGAAAGACATATTGATATTTTCGTCCACTCACTCTAACGATTTTATTTGTCTTCCCCTGAGCTTTTTAGTTTCCTTTGCCCAGTTTGCAGTTTGAGTTCTAGTGTTGCACGTCGACGGTGGATACGTAGAGTTCATATCACACTTCAGTTCGAGTAGGTTCTTGTTCGACCTACTAGTTGTATATGATGTATATAGGCGTCGCTCTGAATATTTATGTTTGTTTTCAATTGAGTTTACTCCTGAATGTTTCTGGATTTCTTGTAAATCTTTTGGTTTATTATATATATGATGTTGAGAAATCCGGATGGGGAACAGAGCCCCACGGTTTGGTTTTTGTGGAATATTCGAAGTGTGTTTCTTTGTAGGTTCTAATATTGGTTCACGTGTTTCAAAGTAAACTCTGAAGAAAAAAAAATTAAGGTCATGTTTTCGAAGTGGTTTGATTTTTATTTAGGCAACTAAATCGGGATCAGGTCCTTTCACTTTCAGTTCCGTAAGGAGTGAAGTTTTAGGAATGAAATACCATATGTACCTACAACTTGGGGCTTAAAAAATTGCATATAGGTAGTAGTGTATTCAGATTCCCAGATTGAATTGCAGCTTTTGTTTCGTCTTTTGCTTTATTTGGTCTTTTGCATTCATGTCTCGGTCCAAATGCGTACTTACAACTAGCTATTTTTAGTTGCATATGTATTAATAATATGTTTTGTTATATTCATTACATTGGTTATTTACTTTTGCCTGTATCTATCTATCATTCTAGGCATATTAGGGTGCTCAACCAGTTGTGTTACAAGGTATGATCTGATACAGTTTTTATTTTTTACTTTCTAATTAGTAATAAGATAATCTGCATTTGAATGCTTTGAGTTTATTTTATGGTTTATTAACTTATGATTTGTTTTTATTCTTATTTTAGTAACTGACTATTGCTTTTTGTGTTGCTGTAAATTTAGCTGACAAACAATAATCTTTGGATGCAGAAGAGTTTTAATTCAAGATAATTGCTTAGTGCATTTCTTATATTGCTAACTTTGTGTATTCATTTCTAAATTATCATAGAGTGATAAGCCTTTTTTTAATTTTTTTTGGTTCAGTCAGTTTTGTATTGCAATCTTATTTTTATTATATTTTTTATTTTTGTGTTAGTTGATAGTGATAAGTGTGATTTCAAATTTGGGTTTTGTGACATGATGTAATGGTGTCATTTATTTAAATAATGGGCAAAATTCAGTTTAGTATCTTGATGTTTAGGTCTTTCTTCATGTCGCTACCTGAAGTTCTAAATTTTTCAATTTACTACTTGAGATTTGAATTTCTTTCATGTTACTACCTAAGCTTTTATTTTATTTTTCAATTTCCTACAGGAGGTTTCATGTTCTCATCACTATTTATTTTTGCCTTAAAAAAATGTAATGAAAGAGGGTATTTTGGTCAAGTTATTTATTTTTAATAACAAAAAAAATTATCTTCTAAAATTATTTTTCCTAACAAATAAGTTATATCAATTTATAAAAAAGGGACGATTGACTTAATATGTCATTCTCATCCTTGATTGGTTTGGGTCACATGAATATATATTAAGACATATGGACGACGTCATACTTTTTGGGAACTCATAAATTTAGCTCGTTTGACAAACCCTTAGCTTTAAAAAAAATATAAAATTGTTCTTTTTAGAAAAAATAAGTGCAAGTAAAATTTAGAGCATTAAAATCACTTATTTTGTTAAGAAAATTTTTTTAGATATTTTTTTAAAAAGCTAAGGGTTTGCATACGAGCCAACTTTACGAGTTTGCACAAATTATGTTATACTAGCTTATATGTCATAATATCCATACCGCACTAACCAATCAAGGGTGAACATGACATATTTGACCAACCGACCATATATATTTTAGAAAATTTACATAGCTTATTTTTTTAGGAAGAAAAATTGTAGAAAATTAAATAAATTTCTCATTAAAAATAAATAAATAAACCAAAATACCCTCTTGCATTACATATTTTTTAAGGAAAAATAAAAGTGATGAGAAAATGAAACCTCAAATAGGAAAATAAAAAAAATAAAAGTTTAGGTAGTAACTTAAAGAGAAACACAAACGTCTAGTAGTAAACTAAAAAATTTAGAATCTCAGATAGCGACATGAAGATTGACCAAAATCTCAGGGTACTAAAGTAAAATTTGCTCTTAAATATTTATAGCAGGTTTTTACTTGGTATGTATTGCTAATTATTTGTATTGTGTCTTTTGTTTTGTTTTTAGGAAGTTGGGTATATAGTGTTTCTACTTTTCTATCATCCTAATCACATCAGTGAGTGCTAGCAGTTGTTTTTCAAGGTATGACCTGATGCAGTTGTTTTTCAACATAGTATGTATCTACATGTTGATAGATATGGGTTTTGTAAGCAATTGAAATATGACCCTGGGTTTGGGATAATTTTGAGAGAGAGAGAGAAAGAGAGGTTGCGGAGAAAGAAATCAATATCCAATTATAGAGATATGACTCTTCTCCTCTAAGATTTTCATTTGAGGTGAAAAGTATTGTTTGAGCTGTCTATGGGTTGGTTTCTTTCTGGGTTTTGTATTGAATGAATGAGATTTTGATTCGATATATTTCCACTTATTTTGGGTTTTGATTTTGAAGTTCATATCTTGATGATGCAAATCTTTGGTGGGTCTGTGAGCTTTTACTCTTGAAAGTCAGCAATTGAGCCACTAAGTGTTTTCTTTAGGAAAATTTGAGTACTTGGTTGATGGCAAATGGTGAAAACCATGATAAGAAATAGCTTATTGCATCTCACTTTGCTCATACTTTTCCTGTTATTTATTACGTACTGAATTGGTTTGAACTGCTGGCAGTATATATCTACATTTATTAAGGAGTTTTTTTTTTGTTTGTTTGTGATTTTATACATTTCAATGTTGGGTTTAAGCATCCTTTGGTAATTATTCTTATTATGTTTAGGTTGCTGTGATTGATTTGCGGAGTTTGGTTTGTTGATCTTTTAGTACATTTTGTTGAAGTTTGACACTTTATAGATAATACTAGCATTATAATTTAGTACACACCAATGGTATCACATTTGCAAAATATTATCCGTACGGAGGCACAATCCCTATTAAAATATGAAAAACCTTATGCTTGACTTCTGTTAACATTATCGAAGATTCAATTGGGTGGACTAGTTAATGCGTTAAACATTGGTCTTTAACTGAAACTTGATGGTATAACATTGATCTGTACTTATGTAGATGATTGCTTCTGTTAGTTGTTTCTTTACCCAATTAGTTTTTCCTCTTTTTGGTTTCCAGATTCGATTTTTGGTTACTTATTTATCAAGATTCGTTTGTTTTTCAGATTGGATCTCTGCTGCATATAATCAACATTGTATAACGTTTGTTAGCTGGGTTTGAACTTTTGCTCCTTCAAGGTGAACGTCATTAGACTAAACTAGTGTGTGTGTGTGTGTGTGTGTGTGTTCTTTATTAAGGTTTCTGTGGGAATGGAGGAGGGGATATGTGTATCAAAGAGGCATTGCTTTAATACTGTTGGCCCAGTTTTGATAGCCCTTGATGTCGATGTCTAGATATTAATTGAATTTTAATTCGAAATAATTTTTGGCTTGTGTGTCTAACGTTTACATATGTGTATAAATTTTGCTATTGAAAGAAATTGTTTACACTGCTCTTTTAGTTGAGCTTCCACTGTATTTCATTTTTTTACCTAATTGGTTTTTTTTTTTCTGCTTTCGATGTCTTTTATATTGGTTGAAGTATAATTCGAAACGGTTTTGGTATGCGTGTTTGTCATTTTTTAACCTAATTAGTTTTTCTTTTTTGATTTTTGGATTCAATTTCGGTTACTCATTTAACAAAATTCGTTTTTGTTTTTACAATGATCGGACCTTTGCGGCATCTAATCAGCAAAGGTATAAACTATAAAGTTTTGTTGGTTGGGTTTGGACTCTTGCTCTTTTAAGGTAAACGTCATTTATATATACTAATTCTTAATCAATGTGTGCATAAGTTGAGTTTGGAGTTTAAAATTTTCATCCTTATTCTATTAATATTACAGATCTGTACTTTACGAAATTTTCATAAAGTTTGAGGTAGATGTTGACACTTCTCTATTTAGTAATAACTTAAATTGCATCTAATTTTTTATCAAATAGATTTTGCTGAAGTGGAGAGTCCACTATGCATATATCATATTTGTTGTCTATGAATGATATGTTTTGTATTGAAATAAAGAATTAGTTAATTTGTGAAACCAAAATGAGGTACTAGTACGTAATTGTCCTAGCACAAAGTTGAGCATTACATTGAAAATGCCACAGAGTTGGTTGCACTTAGTTGTTTGCTGAGATCATTTGAACGGAAAGAGCACTTATCACCTTAAAAGACATCTCTTTGTTGTGTTCTTCTTTTAGTATGGGTTGATTAGATAGAATCAGACCATCCTTAGATATCATAGAACCTCAGGCTTGAATCTTTGTATCAATATGTGTTGTTTGTTTATACACTGGATACGACTATTAGATTAGTTTATACACATTGTAATTTACTTGAATTTTTTTTAATTTGAAATCGACCTCGATCCATGATTTATATTGAAAATACCCTTCAAATAATAACTAGTTATGTAGTACATGTATACAGGTCGATTTGATAATTTGTGAAGTGATTACGAAAATGCCCTACTCAATGATGTCCAATTGGGAATATTCATTGGATTATTTTGGTAATTTAGCATAAAAATTACATAAGCAGTACATATAAAAGTGAATATTTTTTTACTGTGAGCTATACCCTAAAACCTAACCCTATACCCTAAACCTCAAACCCCAACCCTTAAACCTCAACCCCTAGCTTATGTATCGAGGTCGATTTCAAATCAAAAAAATTTGGAACTATTACCAAAATGACCTATATTGATACACTACATAACTAGTTACTATTTGAAAGAGTATTTTCGATATAAATCATGGATCGAGGCCGAATTCAAGTAAAAACAATTCAATTAAATTACAGCATGGATAAACTAATCCAATCGTCGTATCCAACGGTAAAAATTGCTAATTGAATTATATACTACCGATGTAGTTTTGCAAAGGCTTCAACTTCATCATATGTCTACTAGTGTAGTAGACAATGTTTATTCGTTGTGTTATAATCAAAACTCTTGCGAAGCTAAATCAACGTACATTGTATAATTCATTTAGCAATCACTACCAGAATAACAGGTATAGGCAACGATTTCAAATCGTTGCCTATAGTCCAAAATTCGTTGCCTATAGTTATAGGCAACGAATTTTCGTTGCCTATACTTTCGTTGCCTATAGTTCGTTGACTATACTATAGGCAACGAAATCAATAACCAATTCGTTGCCTATAGTTCGGGGTTTAGGGGTTAGGGTTTTCAACAATAGGCAACGACCCCAGCTTAATTCGTTGCCTATAGTTTCACTATAGGCAACGACTTCTTCGTTGCCTAAACCCTAAACAGGATGTCACCTTTCAAACTATAGGCAACGACGTCGTTGCCTATACTTTTGAATTTCGTTGCCTATACTTTTGAATTTCGTTGCCTATAGTTTGAATTTTTGCATTTCTGGCAAACTATAGGCAACGAAATTGGTCCATTTCGTTGCCTATAGTGTGTGGAATTTTTAAAAAAAATACTTGATTCTGGATTGGGCCCAATTCCAGAATCTGCAACATTTACATGAGTTCAAACCACAACAGCGTACACATTTCAACCGAAATCAAAAACTAGCTACGTGCTACTGATCAAAGTTAACAGAATTGAGGAAGTCCTCGTGTGAACCCTCCTGGTGCTGCTGGTCGTCATCCCCATAAAACTGATGAAGCTGCGGCTGCTGGTCACCCCCGTAAAACTGATGCTGCGGCGGCGGAGGCGGCGGCTGCTCGGCACCCGTCCAAAACTGATGCTGCTGCGGCGGCTGCTGGTGGTCCCCATATAACGGCGGCTGCTGGTGACCCCCAAAATACTGCGGCTGTGTTGTAGGCGTGAACAGATTTGGCTGAGTCTGTGGGTGCGGGTGCGAAGCCTCCCGAGGTTGCTGAGATTGAAAGAATGCCCACATTTGGTCGTGCTGCTCCTTCTCACGGGCTCTTTCCTGCTCCATGGCTTCCCTGGCACGCCTCATCTCCTCCAACTCCTCCTGCTGCCTCCGAATCTCCTCCTGCTGCCTCTGAATCTGCTCTTGTAGGCCGGACGACCTAGAACTGCTGGACCCGCTGGAGAATTCTGGAGTCATCTTCAAGACTCCATTTCCTCTGTAACCCATCCCCTTGGCCCAAAACTTGTTCTTTCCAACAGGAATCGCATCTGACACGCACCTCGCCGCATTAATGGGCGTCATGTGGTCAACCTGAGATGCATACTGGGTCACCTCTTCCTCCGTGCACCCCTGATGCAGCTCTCGAGCTACTTTAGCACGCACCTTTGGGATCGACTCAACCAATCTCTCCTAATAGACAATGCAAAATCGGTGACGCATTAATAATTGAGTAAAATACAAGAATTAATTAAACATGAGATGTATCAAATATGGACAAATATTTATTAGATACTTACAACATATTCAGGGTTGTTCGGATACCCATGTCGGATGGAATACACGAGAGGATCAGTCTCTGGTTCCAACCTTGCCCCACGTCGAGTCCATCTCTCATACGTTCGGGAACCGCAATGATGTGGGTTCACGTTCTGCGCTCGGTTTTTAGCATTTTGTTTCGAAATGTGCTTGTAGAAAAAGAAAATGTGCACAATTATTAGCCAATTATATATATAGCATAAATTAGAGAATATCCTCGCAACATTAATTTTTTTGATTAAAATCCAACCCATTTATTTTTCACATATTTAGTCCTCGGACCTAGAATTGTTTCCTTTAATTTCTAGGTTTTTTCATGTTATTCTGCAGGGAAATAATTTAATCTTTGTTATTTTTTGTTTTAATTTCTAGCATCTCAATCACTAATACAGTTCACTATCTTTACTTCGTATAAACAATGTAAATTGTATAATTTAATTTACCTACACAATATATTAGAGATTTACCTACATATTAAATTAATAACATAGATAGAGATTTACCTACTACCTCTTGCGTATATAAAATAATATATCATAAAATGTAGGTAAATTAATAATAATAATAATATTAGTTTAGATTTAGGTACGCAACATAATTCATGTGCATACCACAAGTTTGGGATGCTTCCAGTGGGCTATAAGCCAGTTCCACTCGTACTCCCGGTATCTGAACTCACTTGGAGTGCCATTTCGGCCTTTATCTATGTTCTCCTCCCAGAACTTCTTCAAGTGAGACTTCCACTCTCGATACCTATATTGATGCAACAAAAATATCATATAACCAACACTTTATATTCACAAATCTAACGTATTCACAAATCATATAAGGATACTTAGCCTTATATAAATCCAAAATCACATCACCTAGACGTGAGCTTTCGTTCACACCACCCCCCGGGCTCCTTCAGCCGATCGTCAATAATAAACCATTGCTGCAATACACGTATACATAATTAGCCTCATAAATATGTATGTTTGGTGCCTTACAATAATATATAAGAACGTCTATTTTTATGACAAATTAATGTAAATTTAACTCACCGACAGTGCATTATGCACTCGGGCCTTCACTTCAGCATCAACTGAACCCCACGAATCCCACAACATCGGGACGAAATCACGTATGACAAATCCTGCTTGGCTAGCATACATCCCTTTGTCAGAATACTCGATAGCCTCCCCATCATCTTCATAATCAATATGAGCCCGATTGTCACCGACTCGATCTTCAATACCCTTCCCGGTTGTGGTACCTCTGCTCTGTTTAGCTTTAGGGTTGACGACGGTGCCTAAGACACGGTACAAAAGAAGGAAATTAAGAAATAGAACCTAATTTAATGTACTGTATCTAGTAAATGAACATAAACTTACCATTCTCGTAAGTGAGCTGACCCTTAACCCTCACACTCAACAGAGGTTGAGAGAACGGCTCATATGTGTATGCTTCCTCAGGCGTCGTGAACGGGTCCTCATCATAGACGGCCACGTTGTTAGGGTCGAGCTGAGGTATCTTCGGAATAACCGTAGGGAAGAACAAGTCCCTTGGCGGGCATAAGTGCACAGAATCCGTGCGGGATGCACTGCCGGATGGCCCAGCTGATCCGGAATTAGGTTGTGGCGTCGCCGCATTGGGAGGAAGAGGTGGCATACGCGGTGGGTCCTGCTGCGAACGCCCAAATAGTACCCTCGTACTATTTGGGCGTTCGCCGCTGACTGAGTGACGACCGGATTCCGTGGTGGAGTTTCGGCTGCTGTTGCGGGAGGGTCGTTCATGAGACACCGAGTGACGTGGACCTTGGGGATCCTGGGATGTGGCAAGAAGTTGGAGATGACGATTGGAATGTACATAGACGGTCTCAAGACTGTCCGGTACGGTGCTTCCAGAACTCCCACCAACGGACCTAGACCCACTCCTGGGTCCTTGAGGGTTCAACCCGGAGGACATTTGAGGTGTCGCTCCTTGAGGTGACGAGGAGGAAGCTCCTTTTTGTTTCCCACTTTTCCCGGGAATCAATCTTTTGAACACGGACATTTTTATTAATGTCTGCAACAAAATAACATAATGAATACCTTACAATTGAGGCAACAATAACCTAAATTTAAATTTTGTCTAACTAAAATGAACAACCCAAACTAACAATCACACTTATTCCCGGCCAATTCTAATTACCTAAACTAAATAACCAAACTAAAATCACACTTAATTATTCCCAATTCTAATTATTCCCAATTCTAATTACATAAACTAAATATATATAATCCTAATCCACAATATAATCCACAATATAATCCACAATATAATCCTAATCCACAATCCACAATATAATCCACAATATAATCCTAATCCACAATATAATCCACAATATAATCCACAATATAATCCTAATCCACAATCCACAATATAATCCTACTCCACAATATAATCCACAATATAATCCTCTAATCCACAATATAATCCTACTAAAATCAATCTAACAAACAACCCAACACAAATCCAACACAACCTAACCTAAATCACAACACAAATCCATCTAAAATCAACCCAACAAACAACCCAACACAAATCCAACTAAAATCACGTTGTTTATTCAAGTAAGGAGAGAGGGAGAATGTGAACCGTACTTTTCGGGTTGCGGAGAGGGCAGAAATCCGGCGAGGTTTGCGGAGAGAATGCTAGTTGCGGCGGAGCTGTTCGCGAGCTGGAAATATATTCCAGGACTATAGGCAACGAAATGGTGGCATCGTTGCCTATAGTATAGGCAACGAGGAGGACTTATAGGCAACGAATTTTTCGTTGCATATACATTAGGCAACGAAATCAAGACTATAGGCAACGAGGTGTATCGTTGCGTATACTTTAGGCAACGAAATGCACCCTAAAGGCAACGAAGTGTGTCGTTGCTTATACTATAGGCAACGAAATTTTCGTTGCCTATACTATAGGCAACGAAATGCATAACAAAAGCAACGAAATCCATGATAAAGGCAACGACATCAATGTTAAAGGCAACCAAATCAATGTTAAAGGCAACGAAATCAATGTTAAAGGCAACGAACTTCAATTTATAAGCAACGAAATTCACATGTTTTCCACAACATACATGAAAATAACCGTTAAACTAATCCATCAAATTACACAAGTAAACTTCGATTCGATCAACACATATATACATTTAGGAGTTAATCAACTGAATACAAGCTCGAAGACTATACTCAATTACATCTCTAACTAAGGCTGATAATCAGAATCATCGCTAGAGTCTGACGCAGTTTGATAGTTGAAGTCTGGTAATAGGTGTCGCTCCTCGTCCTCGTCACTCGAGTCTTCATCAAAGTCATTTGGATTAACATTTAGAAGTGCTGCTCCAGAATTTTGAACCACAATACCAGGTCGAACATTATAATGGCGAATTGTATCGGATTTCGGAATGTCAATTCCATTTCCCTCTTGGTATGCTGCAACTTCTTCGTCATCTTCATTTTCACCAAGTGTGGCAGCATTGTACACATTCCTAGCTTGCACATGGTTTACTACTTTCCAGGGGGGTCTGTTCATAAGATCGTCAAGGTAAAACACTTGTTTGACCGATGTGGCAAGAACGAAAGGATCCTCCTCATACCAACTTGTGGCAGTATTCACGGAAATGTATCCATATTGATCGATGCGAACGTTCTCCGGACGAGTATCAAACCATCTGCACTTAAACAAGTAAACTTTCATGCGCTCACCATACATGAGTTCAACCACTGAATGGAGTACCCCGTAGTAGTCAGGGTCGTTATCCCCACCATGCACCATTACCCCACAATTCTGTGTCTTCACCCTATTGTCTCTTTCTTGACACATAAATTTCACGTCATTGACCCTACACATCGCGTAAACTTTTGATGATATAGGTTTCATAGCCAAGAGCCTCAATGCGTGTGACCATTGTGGGTAACCATCATCTTCTACATAGTTCATCTGAAATAAATAACCGTCAACATTAGATACGACATTTCATATAAATAACCGTCACAATTTGCTTTTACACGTCATATATATTATGACTAAATGAATATATACTCACCCATGTGCCAAAAAAATTTGCAAAGGTCCGATTGTGGTACGCAACATCCCCGCGAACCTCTGGACTTCCAAGGTGTGTGTCTTTCCAATATTTAACTTCTTTACAATTAATGAGTACACACCAGTGTGCAATGTCTAACTCATATGGTGTCAACTCCCACTCCCCGTGCAACCTACTCTGTGGATAAACATCATTAGAGACTACAGAAAGGTTGAACTGGGGTTCATCTACCGACATATTCGAATGTGGGTCCTCAAGCGCTCCCAAAAACAGTTTGACGTACGTTACGCACTCGTTCGCAAGATATGCTTCGGCGATACACCCTTCAGGTGCAGATGTATTATGTACATACCCTTTGTACTCTCCCAGTTGTCTACAATGATGAAAACAGCTTGTTATTATTGTTGTACGTAGAACAAGAATAAATTAATATATAAAGACTTAATTAGCAAACATCATACAAATGCGGGGTATATACCTCTCCATTGGATACATCCAAGTGTAGTGAACGGGACCGGTGAGCATCAATTGCTCGGGAAGATGCATCATCAAGTGAGGCATGATGTCGAAGAAATTTGGGGGGAAAATCCTCTCCAACTTGCACATGATAAAAATGATGTCCTTTCGCATTTCTTCGAGGCCTGACATTTTCACTTCTCTGGTGCATAACTTTTGAAAGAACCTTGACAGCGCCACTAACGGCTCTACCACCTCATCATCAAAGTACCCTCGAATCATAATAGGGAAGAGGCGTTGAAGTAGTACATGGCAGTCATGACTCTTTAATCCATAAATCTTATTGTCCCTGTAGTTAACACACCGACTTATATTTCCAGCAAACCCATAAGGATACTGGACGTTAGCCATCCACACAAAAATTTCATGCTTCTCGTCACGCGTGACCGTGTAAGGAGCTTGGGGCATCTTTCTCCCCTTCTTTTTCAACCACAGATGTTCCCGCAGTTTCATTTTTTCCAAATCAACGCGAGCTTTAGGGCCATCTTTGGTTTTACCTTGCCAATTTAGAACGGTGCCCACCACACTTTCACACACATTCTTCTCTATGTGCATGACATCTAGATAGTTCCTGATAGGCAACATCCGCCAGTACGGGAGTTCCCAGAAGATGCTCTTGTGTGTCCAGAACTTATACCTGTCGGGTATCTTCGGTATAGTCGCAACAACCTCAGGATGATTGCTCAATGGCCCAAAATTATACTCATTCAGGACTTCTAAGATTTCATCTCCAGTCCATCCCATGGGTTGCAGACCTTCTTCTACAGTGCCGTCAAAATCCTGGGCGTCCTGGCGAAATGGGTGATGTCGTGGAAGCCAACATCGGTGACGCATATGGACAATCTTCGAGCAATGAGCTTGTCCAAACATGGCAGTCATGCACTCTGGACAGGCCCTGTACCCCTTGGTTGGGTTTCCCGACAACATCCCTCGACCTGGAAAATCACTGATTGTGCCCACAAGCATAGCACGCATTCGGAACATCTCATTTTTAAACCTGTCGTAAGTGGGATGACCAACTGTACTCAACTGCTGAAGCTCTATAATCAATGGCCTCATGTACACATCCAAACACTTTCCTGGATAACCCGGCCCTGGAATCAACAGAGTCAGCATATTATATTCTTTCTTCATGCACATCCACGGAGGAAGGTTGTACGGTACCAATATAACGGGCCATATGCTGTACTTCTGACTCATGTTGCCGAAGGGGTTGAATCCGTCAGTCGATAGCCCCAGCCAAACATTTCGGACTTCAGCTGCAAAATCAGAAAACACATTCACCAGGTGCTTCCAAGCCTGACCATCAGCAGGGTGTCTAAGGATATCATCGTCAGGCAAAGTCCTCTCAGCCCACCATCTCATAGCTTTCGCCGTGAATGCACACATGAACAACCTTTCCAGCCTATCAATAAGTGGGAAATACCGAAGTATCTTCACTGCTTTCTTGTTTCCTGCAGGAGTGTACTTCCACCTTTCCGTACCACACACCGGACAGTATTCAAGCTTCGATAGATCCTTCCCGTCATCGTCTACACCCCAAAAGAGAACGCAATCATACATGCATGCGTGAATCTTGGTGTACGAAAGTCCAAGATCTTTGAGGACATGTCGTATCTTACGATGAGTGGGGGGAAGACGATGACCGGGGGGCAGCAGATCACCAGTCAACTGAAGCCACCTATCGACCGCTGCCACGGTGCTCTTGGTCTCCACTTTTAGCTGCATCACTGCCATCACACTTTCAAGGACTGTCTTAGGACATCCGTGGTACAACGGAGTTTGATGCATCTGAATCAGGTTGTGGTACTTGTCCATACCACGTGTGTTGACATAAACTCTAGGTAATGGCTGGACTGGCTCAATGTGAGGAAAATTCTCAACTTCTGGAGGAACATATACGGGCGCTTCAGAATCATGAAATACACCGCTCTCATGAGGAAACATATCGTCGATGAACCTCCTGGTGGGATCATAATTGGATGACCTCGCAGTATCAGCAAATTGTCCATGATCATGCGGATCGGCTGCTGCTGATGCTTCACCGTGATAAATCCAACGGGTGTACTTATTCCAAAATCCGTTTCTATGAAGGTGTCGCTCAACTGTAGCAATGGGACAACGATTGCCGCGACACCGACATTGTTTACATGGACAATAATGCACTGGCAACTCTCCACAATTAGCCGCCACAAATTCCAGAAATCTCCTAATTCCCTGCCCATATCTTGCATCAGTTCTATCCAGCCTCATCCAACTCTTGTCCATCCTGAAATGTACTGCCGATTCCAAAACGTTTCAGATTTTTCCACCGATTTTGATTTGAATAGCTGCTGGCTAGATCTGATATAATACTAATTATAGGCAACGAAATAGTAATTCGTTGCCTATACTTATTTTTCGTTGCCTATTAACTATAGGCAACGATTTTTTCGTTGCCTATAACCAAACTTTAGGCAACGAAAACTATAGGCAACGATTTTTTTCGTTGGCTATAAAATGGAAAACTATAGGCAACGATTTTTTTCGTTGCCTATAAAATGGACTTTAGGCAACGATTTTATTACTATAGGCAAAGATGTCGTTGCCTATAGTTTACAATAGGCAACGAAAATCCATTTCGTTGCCTATTGTAAACTATAGGCAACGAAATTCCCCCCTCGTTGCGCGTTGTTTTCCATTTCGTTGCCTAAAGTGCTTATGTTGGTAGTGAATTTTGACCGTTGGATACGACGATTGGATTAGTCGATCTATACATGCTGTAATTTAATTGAATTTTTTTTTAACTTAAATTCAACCTCGATCCATAATTTATATCGAAAATACTCTTTCAAATAGTAACTAGTTATGCTGTATATCTACAGGGGTTAATTTGGTAAATTATATTACCAAAATTCCCTCTCAATAGTATATCATCATCTAATATATCTGTAGGGGCTATTGTCGTAATTGCCCATGCCTGGTCACAAAACCCTAATCCTTAAAACTGAGCCCTATTCCCTAACCCATAACCCCTAAACCACAATCTAAATTCTAAACCCTACACAATTGAACACCCGTTCACTCCAATGCCAATACTGGCTTCCTTGGAAGCCGAAATTGATAGCAAATGATATAGATCTTAGATTTGGTTCGTGTTTAAATGGAAAGGCATAGGATTATTCACTTCGCACAGGTCTCTCGCCGGTGGGACGGTGCAATCTGTACGAGCATGGAGCAGAGGCTACCCAACCAGATTGCGTCGTCCTTATATTGTCACAGCCCTCCGTCGATTCTGATTTCGTCGAATGATGTCACGGGGAGAGAGTTTGATAACGAGGTCTGCTCGTCACTTCGGCAAGCACCAAAAATCTACAGAGTATAGTAATCTCTTTGGGATTTGCCATCTCTATCTCTTGAACGTTGGATTTTTGCTGCTTTGATTCATCAGTTTTCCACTTTTTCATCACAATTTAAGTAAATTTTCAGATCGAAGAAGATCCTAGAATTTTCTTTTTTTTTTGGGTGGGTGATCCTAGCTTAACAAGTTGGGTTATGGACTGATAGCGTAGCCTGTGTGCTAGTTGTGTTCTTTTTGGGAGATATATCCATGTTTGACGTGGAATATGCTGTGTTTACTGATTGATTACTTATGTTGCTGAAGTGCGAATGGTGTTATCTGTAAAATGCAAAGCTATGAGTAGTTGGTATTGTTTTGCTAATTATATGTAATGATTTTTGATTCTTGTGTTTTTGTCCGGGACTGAGATTGTAATTGTTATCCCTTCTTTTTTTTTTCCATTCTCCTTTCAGGCAAATTTAAGTGCTCTTCTAATGTCGTGTACAGAGGTTAAATCTTTGTTATTTTTGCATGCCTTTTTTCATTAGTCACTGGGTACATAAGCGAAGGGTTTAGGGTTTAGGGTTTAGGGAAGGCGGAAAGTGAACTTTCCATTTTCTTTCATGAAAGTTACTAGGTTCATTGTTGAACAATACTGTTCACACATGGACCTTGCGAGTGAAGGGACCTGTCTATGTCACAATGTTTAAGCCATTGTCGATTGCCATTGCTATTGTCATGAGCATAGCATTCCTCGGTGATATACTTCGTCTTGGAAGGTTTGATATTATAACTTATAACTCCCTCAGTCTTCTGCTGGAAATCTCTACATTCTTGAGATTAATTCATTTATGCACTTGACCCCTGCTTCTTTTGCATTTTGCAGCCTACTTGGAGCAACCATAATATCAGCCGGGTTTTATACAGTACTATGGGGAAAGATAAGGAAGAGACAGGTGAAGACTTTGTAGGTGCTAGCCTGGAATCACCATCTAGCAACAAGGCCCCTCTATTGCGAACCTATCAAACTGAGAAGGTCTAGACCAAACATTGTAGAATAAGTATGTACATACATGGTGATCAGTGATCACCACCTGTCTGCTCACTGAAAATGTCAAATGTGATTGTTTTGTGGTGAGATAATGGAAATAAGTCCAAAATGCATGACTCTCAAGTCTCAACCAATACATGGTAAAAGCAATATTTTTGTAAGAGTGTCCTTTGTAAGGGGTGTCCTCTACAAGAAGAAGACTGAATACCGGAAAATGCATCTTGGAACGTTCTTACATGCCCAACATTATGTACATATGTCTAAGGTGGATTGAAATCCCATTATTTGCTGAAACCTGTGGAACTGTATTGTTTTTCATAGGTTTTTGCAGATGTATTGAACAAATTATTTGAATCAGAAATTTCCTGCATGAGTATCTATTTAACACATGAAGATCACGCTATAAGTACTTTTTGATGTTGACCTGCAGATTCAGGCAGCTAAGCTCGAATGAGAGCTTGAACATTAGGATCTTTTCTCTTGTTTTCTGAGAGCAGATTTGGTCTATATGCAAAATTAGGATCTTGATTTCATCTAAGTTGACAAGCTGTATAAATTTCTTTGATATAAGCTGAATGTCACGAGATCAAAAATTTTCTACAAAATCTACTTGGTTTAATAAGGGGATCCTAGAGTACATTACAAGGAAAATTCACTCATGTGGATACAGCTAGAGCAGAAGTGTTGCTTTGTTCTTCCTTAAAGTTATGAACCTTAAGGTCATCAGACAAAGACTACTTCCTGTATTTTTAGCCTTGAGGTCATCAGACATAGGCGACGATATGCTATTTGTCTTGAGGATGTCTGGCATCGCTTTCTTGGCGGTTTTTGTCTGCAGAACAATCACCTGCACATGAAGTATGCAATTTAAGTAACAAAGGAAATGCAGATGCTTACATCTCCATTTGTGTGTACGAGGGAGACATTTAACTTAAAAATAGAAGAGATACCTCATTTCTGTCTAGGCCAAACTTTAGGTACTCATCATCACAATTCTCAACCATGTTAGCTAAGCTCTTCAGGTTCTTCACAGGCTTACCATTGAAAGAAACAACCTAAACAGATGAAGAATATAACTTTCAGAAGAAGCATACATTGTTATGTAATAGCATCTCATAGGATGGTTTGTTGCATTAATTTGACATATAAGAGTAACACATTCTCCCACCTTTTTGTTATCATTGTAGTCATATCCAGTATTGGTATCAGCAATCAGTACCTAGAAAATATTGACTGAAATTGAGTCATGCTTTAAGCGAATGAACAAGTACTAGTTAGTAGTTACTGCAATTCATGTAAATGCTTGAGAGGGAGAGAAAAAGAGAAACCTGAGAAATAATGACTAGCTCTTCATCCATAGACTTTGCCATTGCATGTTTATGCTTGTCCAACAAACTGCAATATCTCTGTAAATTTTATACAATCTCAAGAGGTTATCGATCAGATTAGGACATGAAACTTGGAATCAAATCAAAGAAGTATATATACCAAATGATTAATACTGAAGCATTGAGATTAGAGACACACCGGAGAATCCAGACATGGATCAGAAACAGCTGTGAAAACAAATCCAGCAACTATGTAATAAGGCGGCGGCTTGCCATCTATGTCCGCCGGGATGAGTTCCTTGTATTTTCCAAGTGTTATGCTGAACTCAAGTGTCTCCGAGTTGCGCAGAACTCTTACTAGAGCATTATCACCAATGTACTTTTGAGAGACCAGGTAACACAAGTCTATGTGCTCTCCTTGCCTAAATGAAACTACACGTACATTTGATAATAGCAAAGTGTTATAAAAGATGAACACCTAAAAGGCAGTGACACCATAGTGACCGTTCAACCTCTCTCTTTGGAAAACCTAGGGAGATAAAATGTGGAGTCCAAAACTGACTTAGACTATACAGTACCACATGATCTTCAGTAAATAATAGTATATCTCGAGTTAAGTGATAAACCTTCATATCCTCTACAAATGAAGGAAAGCCTCCAATTGACATGAAAGTGACAAAACCAAAGACAAAAGATGCACATGAAGCCCTTGCCTGCAGTCACACAAATTGCAAGTCTGAATGAGTTTTGGATTCCACATATAGTGATAATTCAAATGAACTCGGCAAGTAATGCATACCAGAATAGAACTGTATCCAGTTCTGATATTCAGATAGATGGTTCCAATACAAACTGTGACAACAATATAAATGACAAGCCTGAGCCAGTAGTATCCAGAGTCCCTTGACATGTTGACAAATGAGCGCTTTGACAATGTAAAGGTCTGCCTTAAGAAACTAGTCTGACTTCCTCCGAAGTCTAAAACAGTCCCTTTCTGCAGCATATAAAAGAAAAAACGTCAATCTTTGTACAAACTTACAATGACCAGTAAGCATATCCACTTTAATTGTATAGTACTTACAACTTTGGATATCTCTGCAACTCTTTCTGTAGCTGCCTAAGCATATTGTGAACTACAATAGGAATCAACAAGAACTTTTATAGCTTCGGCTGTGGTAATCTTCTCCATAGGATCATCACTAGCCTCAAACTAGTATAGATAAGATACAAGTATTAGACCTTAACAAATGTGAAAACTATGTTCATAACAGAAAGATGAGAAGGAAAAAGTTATAATGTATGTACCCTGAGCTTTATTTTCAAAGTGGCCTTCACTTTATCAAAATCAGAGTTCACTCATCTAAGAAAATGATCAGATGGGTTCCTCAATGCAGGGCAGGGAAAACCAGCTTGTGAAAAGAACTGGAAATAAATACCATCAAGATATAACTTAGAATCTCTTCAATCACCGATAACCATGAACAAACTGTTTTAAGGAATAGTGTAAAGATTGATGAGGGTTCTAACCTCATATACCTCAGAGGCCTGACCAAAGTAAACTGTTTTACCCCCAGAAAGCAAGTAGAGTTGATCAAACAGTTCAAAAACTTCGCTACTTGGCTAATGCAAAATAATGTAGTATACTTGACACCAGTTATATAAAAATCCCACTAAACTACAACAATAAAAGCTCCCCCATATTTTCTTTCCAGAAATGTAAGTTCCAATCATATATTCTACGCATATGGCAAAAAACAGCATATAGACAAAGCCATTTGAAGCATGCATGTGAATTAGAACGAACAACATATAGACAAAGCCACTAGAAGCTTGCATGTGAATTAGAACGCAACCAATAAAATTACTCATACACAGAACACACACTAATTAATAACAAGAGCTTGTGATAAAATTTTACCTATCGAGTCCACTGGTTGGTTCCTTCCTGATAGGAATTTCGTCGAACACCTAATCCCATTTGAATTCAATTCAAACAAGCCAATCCCATAAAAAACATCACTACCAGCTAATCAACCAAACAGCAAGACCAAATTGCAACATGGTAGAGTTTAACATCTTTACAAAATCTCCATTAAGCGATGAATATAACTAGTCTTGTTTTTTCTGGATAACCATGCAAGTGCTGAAGTCTAAATTCTGATCAGAAAATCAAGAACAAACGTTCAAACCTCAAGTAATAATCGTAAGGAATGCAGATCGAGCAAGACTTACAGCTGGAGCTCGACAACCGCGAAACCGATTCCGGCCATCGCTCAATACTGCCCAACATGGGCTTACCTTTGCCATCAGGGACTATCCAACTATGATAGTTCGACTGGAGCATCTCGAGTGGTTAGTTCTCAACTTACCCAACAAATTAACATTACCATCCTGAATAGTGCTCTGCCCGGGTTCACTGTTCATTAATCTGCCCGATGACATGGCTTAGAATAAATATGGCCCAGAGGGTCCAGAAGGTGAATGAACAGTGACTTCTAAAATTTGGTGGACAGAGATGGGAGGTGTTGCCGGCGCCTGAGTACTCCTCGCGCCTTCTTAGAGTGTTCTCCAGGACCACAAATTTCTTACTTATTGAAAAATTTTAAAACGGCGGATCTCCAAGAGGCTGCGCAGAGAGAGACCTCCCCGGCGAGAGGGAGATGTATGAGGATCCAAATGAGATAGACGCTTGCGTCGACAGCTTCTGCCTAATTTTTCCGGAGGTTCATCTCTCCGCCGAGATGTTTCCGACGTCGATGCACCGTGGCAGGCGGCTGTTAAAGCATGGCAAGGACCAGGATCTAGTGCGTCAGGTTTTTGTGAGCTCCTCCAAGTATGGCACAACTAACCAACGAAGTCATGATACGTGTTTTAAAAAATTAGAAGGGGTGTGATTGAATTCAGTGTGAATTCTAGCCGAACTCACACACACACTCTCTCTATCTTTCTCTCTCTCTCTCTCTATATATATATATATATATATATGGGAAAATAGCTTAAATGGTCATCAATCTTTGCCCAAAACGACAGTTTGGTCACTATCGAATGTCATATGTCAAAATGGTCATTCAACTTCGTTCTCCGTCTATCAATTTGGTCACTCCGTCTATTTTGGACGTTAAACATATGACTTATAAGGGGTAAATTTGTCTTTCTATTCGTTAAATTCTTTTATTTACAATAATACCATTATTCTCTCTCTCTCTCTCTCTCTCTCTCTCTCTCTCTCTCTCTCTCCCCACCAACCACTGGCGTCTCCCACTGGACCCGCGACTCAGTTCACAGACCCGCCGCCTTCGCCCAACCCGGATCGCCGACCCGATCATTCTGCCTCCTCCACCGCCAACAACTCCGTTCTCCTCGACTCCTTCACTCACCGGAAGGACGACTCGAACTCTCCGCCGCCGCTGAAATTACGAGAACCGCGTGTTGTTGTTGTTCGATTGGGCCACCAGGTCGGTGGTGGTTTTGGGTTTGACCAGCGCTTCCGGAGTCTTGAATTGGTTGCCGTGGGCCCGCATGTGCATTCTGAGATTGGCGTCGCACTTGAAACCCTTGCCGCAGATCTCGCAGTAATGGATGTTCTCCGCCAGCAGCTCCACCGCATCCACCTCCACGATCTCCGACGAGTCCTCGTCGTTTCCCAGCTCTCTCTTCACCGTCTCGGGTCCAGGGTTACAGGAGCAGGCTATGAGGGCTGCGCCGCTGGAGATGATGTCGTGGACGGCGGAGGAGATTTCGGCGGAGACGCTGTCCAGCTGGTCCTTGCCGATGACAACGTTGTTGTGGATCGAATCGGCGAGGAAGAGGTGGAGGGAGTCCATTCTGGTTCGAACGTCGTCGAGGTTGCGCAGCGGGGCTCTCGGGTCCGGGTCCTCGCCGATCGGATCGGAGGAGTAAGCTGCTGCCAGGAAATGAAATGAGTGACAGGGAAACGACATCGTTTGGGTCTCTTGGGAGTTGGGAGAGTCTTCGCTGCTAGTCGACGGCAAAGTTTTGCAGCCGCGAGTGGCTAACTTAGTTTCCGCGAGTGGACAACTCATTTGCCGTGGCTGGCTAACTCAGTTGCGAGTGGACAACTCAGTTGCCAAATGAGGGTAAAAAGACAAAAATACCCCTGAAAATAAACGGAATATTCTTTTTTTAACCGACGTTTGAGCCCGAATGACCATTTTGAAAATGAAACCTTAGCGGGAGTGATCATTTTGACATATGCCATACGATAGTTACCAAACTGTCGTTTTGGGCAAAGATGAATGACCATTTAAGCTATTTTCCCTATATATATATAAGAGAGAGAGAAGAGAAAGAAAAAAAATTATATTCTCACTTTCAACCTAGCCGTCTCCCTCTAATTTTCTCACCAATCTCATCTAAGTCTCCTTTTCGCTCATTTCTCTTCTTCTACACACACATACACACACACACACATTCGAGTTGCACCAATACACACACACATTCGAGTTGCACCAATTGTTGGCGGCAATGGGAGATGTCGACCTCTTGGCATCCTTCTTTAACGATGACGTAGCAGATGTAGCTTTATGCGATGGTTCGGTTGTTCTTATTTGAGTCGTTGCCGAACGATAGGCTAGTTCTTCAAGATACAAATGGTGAGCTTATTGCATGATGCCACGGGCTTAGGGGTGATTAGTATTACTCGCCAGACGACGAATCAGTTCATCTGAAAGTTCAAGTTGGCAAATGATCATCGACATGCAATGTAGAGCTTGTGGTATATCCATTAAACTACGGTGGTAGTGCAAGCCTATGATGGGTTCTCGGACCCAACCGAGGTACCAACAGGGGTAGGTCGTGCCTGGGTGCTGGTCGGTTTGAGATTGGGGCTCTCTAAGAGAAGTGGTGCAGTTGAATCTAAAACTTTGTTAGTGTGTACAAGGAACACGACAATCACATGTTGCCGTTTCAAGCAGATATGAAGAGCTTGACATCCATCAGCCTCTTGTGGTAAGAACGAGGTATCGTTTCTCATCGACTTACATTGTTGATAATGTTTTGATGTATGAGAAGGTGAAGAATATTTACTTGGAGTGTGGACATTTTTTTCTTGCGGAAGAAGGATGTCTCAAAGCGGGTTATAGAGGAGTCCTAGTGCAGGAGGTAGCGGTGAAAGTGGTTGTGGTTTAGTGGGGAAGAGTCGGGGATCTCTCCATATTGGTGTTGGTAAGAGTGAGGTTTTTTCGACATCAGTGGTGGCAACGGGTCCCTATGGACTTTTAAACTGTTGCCAAGTGCACCTCGGGTGCCATATTGCTTCGGTGGTGGTCAGGATTTCGGTATGGGATATAATTATGTGCTTGGTGGTGAAGTTGAGTTTTTGGAATCGAGTAGAATGAGTGACCTATCAACTGGGGGTGTTGACCACGATGTATAGGTATGGGACGAAAGAGTCGTTAAGTGGAGTGGGTTTGGAGGTTCTAGAGGAGGGTCATGGAAAAAGCTGGGATGTGGAGGTGGTGTGTTAACCTCCATGAAGATGGTTAGAGTGGCCAATAGGAGGTTTCGATGCCGTATCTGACTAGCATTGTAGAGAATTTGACTAGGGTTGCGAGTCCATGTCAAGTAGTCAACATGCAGGGAAACCTTATTTCTGAGGGGGACAATTATGACTTTTGTGTTGTTTCTATTCGGCCCAAGGGCCAAATACCAGTTTCAAGTCCACAGGTGGAAAAGTCATATGCGCCAGTTTCATAGGTCATGAGAGCATCTCCAATGAGACTTCTTATTGGAGATCATTCGATAAAAAAAGAGAGGCAAAAACCAAAACTAGGGAGTCTCTCGGAGCTTCTAAATCTAAGGAGAGAGAAATGAGCTCATGAAACTTGTGGAACATTAATTCAATTACTTTATATATAATTAAAATTATTCAAAATATGATTTATAATACAATTTCTAACAAGAGGAAGAAAGAATGTTACGCAATAGTACTCCAATGTCTCCAATTCTATCAAATTATTATGAGGCACTCCAAATGAAAATCGTTGCAATGCGAAACTGGTGTAAAATTTAATCTTAAATATGACTTTTTTGAAAAATTCATCTGATTTTGGCTATATGTTCTCCTTTGTTTCGTTTCCCTTAAGTAGTAGCCTTAAATAAATTAAAATGACTATGAAATTATTTCTATTTTTTCTTTGTAAATTTTGTGGAACATAAGTAGACTAGAAACTTAGAGAAAGTATCATGAAAAAAAAATACAATTGAAAATAGATGTATTAAAAACAATTCTCCCTATTTTTTCTGTACAATTGGAGCTTGAAGTTTTTAGCTCCCTAAAAATTTAACTTATAGCCATTTTTTCAACAAATTTTTTGAAAAAGTTGAGAGCATCTCTAATCAGCATCTCTCTGATGGATGCAGTGGTTCCTGAGACTGTAGTAAAGTTTCTTGGGATAGTAGCCATAGGGCTCCAGTGCCTCATTTTCGGAGTGGAATAATATTGTTAAACTCAAAGCTGTTATATCTCTTGGCACTCCAAGAGTGAAGAGTAGACATCAAAGAAAAGTTTGGATGGGTTCTAGCTATTTCCAAGTTTATAGTTGCAACGGTGCCTAAGAGGGAGTCGCCCAAGAAAAGGCCGATTCTACTTATTGCTTAATGATGCTGAGGCACTTCAACACAATTTGATTTAGTAGAAATGATACCAAATAGTTTAGGAGTGGAATATTAAATTTTTAACAGTCTTCGTTTTACTCAAGTATAATAATCAAGGATCGGGCTTTGAGGATTGAACTTACTCAAGTATAATAATCAAGTATACTAGTATGTTTGAGTTTTCTTTTATTTCACCGAGTAATCCTATGAAACTTTGTACTACTATCACATATTAATAAAATTATCGACCATCTCAAAACATAAAAAAAAAAGTTCAACTTGTAAACATAATAATCGATCATCTCAAAACATAATAGTCCTATGTGTCCCGACCGTGGGGAAGGGTAGAATTAGCTAACAAATGTCATACATCAACTTGTAAAATGTGTTAATAAATTTTTGATTTTCTTATGGCACCTTTTATAACATTTTGTTAGGCCTAACACACATTTTGCAAAGGAAAATTTTCTTATGACACCTTTACCAGATTTTGTCTTATGAAAATGATACCTTACCATATTAAGTGATACCCAATGACTCAAAAACAAAACCAACGTGATATCTCCGTCAATTTTTTTGTTTATTATCTATCAAGTTGCTAATGTGTCACATTTTTGTTCAAATTCAAGGAGAAACACCATTGTGCCTTCTAACTCATTTTCTTTCCTTTTCTTATATTTTTTGCCTCAACTTCTCCACATATTTCTCTGACAACCATCGTTATTGTGGCATCCTCCTCGTGATCCACAACATTAGGGTCACGATGGCCTTGCTATGCTTCTAGACCCAAGCATGAAGATTGCTTCCTCCACGACTCCAGCCAACGCTCATGTTCCTTCTTTACCTCCCGAAACCCCTCCTCTTCCCAAAAATACCCCTAACTCCACCTTCTCTTCCCTAAGCCTCCTATGCCATATTCCCGCCCTGACAACAGCCCTTTATAGTCCACGACCACCTCTCCAAAGCCTCAATTCTGACATCCATAAATTTTGCATCATTGCCAACATCGAGGCATCGATCTCTGCCCTCAACAACAACCATTACAGCTCCAACCTCGACCGAGCTGCCACCATGTACAACAACTACTCTTCTGTTATCTACGAAGACACAGTTTCACGTGATCCTAGACCCACTGACAATGCTTCGACATGAGTGGCATCACCACTCCTCTTGTTGCAACACGAAGTCGATTAAAAGTTTACTAGCTGGAATATCATTGATGGATCAATTATGGAAGAGCCCTCACTAGAAGCAAGCAGATGTCAGAGGTTTGAAGAGTATCTAGTGAAAGCACAGTGGTAGCGCACCTTACCAATTATGCCAGCTTAGTGGTAATGCAAGAATGTACGAGAAATATTTGAGATGGGTATTGTGAGAGCAGATTTCGATTGCTCTATAGCTTGAATCCTCGTGAACCTACAAAATAAGTTGAAGCATGGTGTGGTACCGTGCTTAGACCCTATAATTCTTAAGTCAGTTGCTTGTTCAAGAATCAAAGAATAATTAGGGCAGAATAACGTTACCTCGAGCCATGTTGGAATGACCTATAAATAGAGATCATATTAGGTCTAAGGTTAGTCCTTCCTTGAGTCACACTACTTTACTTTCGGAGAGGAGGAATCCATTAAGCAATAGATCTTCATATCCAGGGTCAATCATACCTCATGATTACCACATGCCCTTTCGTGTAATCCTTTTAGGATTTGTACAAATCTTACTTATTTCCTCAAGGATTTTGTCAATCCCTCGAGCTCCGCATCGTACCTTTGAGATTGTCATACCATCTTACGAGCATTCCAAAGGCTTCTACATCATTTTCAGATACTTCAAGAATCCCTTGGATAATTGACTTCCACTCGGAACCCTAATCGTACAGGCCCAAGCCTAGGAATCTAATTATTAGACCTATATCGATGTCGAACCTTGAGGGCCAAAACCCTCAAGCTCTTCGTGGCTAAAACCAACTCCCATAAATACCCCCACAACAGTATGAGGTCTGACATGTGTCGACATTATGCTACTGTCTCCAGACCTCTACCTTTCAGAATTTAAAAGTTCCCTAAGCTTTCCCATCAACTCCCCGCGTGAAAACCGAAGAGATCTTCCATCTTCATCATAACTCTTCTGCCATTAGACCTCTTCATCATTACCACCACTTCCAACAGTCACACCCTTACCCTAAATTCAAACCATTTCAATTCCATCTCTCTTCCTAAGAATCCGAAGCAACATATTCTCCCTAACGGATACCTCATTTCATCTACACCTCTTTATTATATATAAATCAATCTCCCCAATTTTCTCATTTTTTTCACTTTCCCAATTTTACCAAGCTTTCTCGCAAGAACTGATAAACCTCCATGAACCCAAAACCTTCAAATCTTCAACCTTCAGAAAATACCCAGTTCCGAATGGCTTCTCCTAAAAATGATTCCAACAACTCCCTATCAGATCCATACCGCTCACCACAGTTGATGATATGGAGGACAGATCCATATGAGGTTGTTGAACACCTAATCATTTCTCTTCGAAACACCACAGTTGATGATATGGAGGACAGATCCATACCGCTCACCACCAGTGTTCCTCTCCACAAGGTGTCACTACCCACCGCAACTGATCCTTTTGCCACAACATCCGTTCCTCTCCTTGGGAATTAAGTCATCGAAGAGTTTCACAAAGATCTCAGCCAGTTCCAAATATGAGGATCAAGGTTCGAGCTTCAAACCTCGATGAGGAACAACAAAGTTTGAAGAGAGTCTTGAACTTCGCGTAGTGATGATCCGTAGTGAGATTCGGATGGATCATTAGGCCGGGAGCAAAGCTTGACCTCCAAGAGTCCATGGGATGGTTGGATATGTCCAAAGGGAGGCCACTAACCCAGGAAAACTTGAAATGAGGGGTAGTGGGGTGAGTGGAGCATGATCTTAGCGACATGCCACCGATATAGAAGGCGGTTGCTGGACGTGGCCGACCTTTAAAGATAGTTGCTCGGTGCAGGAACTTCGAAATCCAGCCACTATGTTAGTGGACGCAGTGGCTCCTATATTGATAGGATTCTGACGGTATAAAAAGGTGAACTTGGTAAGTTTTTTCAGTTCAACAACATACATATACGCTTGCATTAAACTCTTACTGACTTGAGCGTTGGAGAGTTTTTTGCAGGTACCCCCCATATTGTTCAAATGCAATTTCGACCATCGCACCATCATCTTCGAGCTATCGTTAGAGGGGATATCAGTTTGATCGTTGGAGAAAACCTTAAGGAGCTTCGAAGAGCCTGAATTTTTTGTGCACCCACAAGTAGGCATTGTCTATGGGAAACGATGACAAACGATATCCCAGACAATAATGACGAGGTGTTGCACCACAACGATGGCAACCAAGTTGAAGATGACCAAGAAGAATGTGATCTAGAAGATGGTGAAGTTGATGAAAGATCTAAAAGAAGGCAAAGGGAGAAGAGACCTATCTCCAAAGTCCAGGTGGTAAAAGAGAACGAAGGTTCTAGTCGCCACCATAAAGGACTGACCAACCGGGAGATAAGGAACCTCCAAGTTGAGTTAGCTCACTTTAGGAGAGAGGAACGAGCAAAGAAGAGGCGTACAACCAGGTCAAGGAGGAATCAATCACTGTTGCCGGAGGGCGAATCCCCACTTGACGAAGAAAACATGTCCGGGGAGGAAGACTTGGCTTAAAATGGCAGTAAGATCGTCGATGACTATGTGCCACCTTTGGGAGACTGTGAATTGAAAGACTACGTGGTGAAGGTTATGAAATAAACTTGAGGATTGAGGCCACGCAACATAGCGTCCAAGGTTTCGAGAGGAATCGTTGATTGACCTTTCATTGACGCCATATTGAGCGTTGAGAAGCCGAGACGATTTTCTATACATATGATTTCACAATCCACCCTCCTTAGGGGCATGACGTTCTCGTCGACACACTTGTGGCTGGGATAGGTGGTAGGTCCATAATTATGTGCTAATTATGTCTCTAACTTCATGCTTATTACTTGCCTTTTATGAATCAAGCACCATTTTTATAATGTTTCCTTGTTATGCTAGGAAATGAAGAGTTGTCACAGAAATGCTCTTAAAGATGAAAATTAATCAGTTTTTAGAGAAGTTGAGCACAAATCCGAAGCCCTTCGAGAAGATTGAGCAAAAACGGGAAAAAGATGAAAAGTCAACGTCGGTCAACGGTCAACTCTGGCAAGTCATCACAGGTCAATGGCAAGGTCAAGTCAAGTTTGGGCTACAAGGAAGATATTTTGACAAATGGATGCATATGCAAGTCACATGATTTAGCGTGAGTCACACATTTGGACCACCTAAAAGCCTAACATTTAGGATAATGTCTAAGCATTTAATTTTGAATTTCAAGCATCAAAATATCTCTCATATAAGGCCATCTTCAGCAAGGGAGGGTCAAGTTGTGCCCAGGGCTATAATATAGCCCAAAAAATATTATTTTTTTATTAAAAATTTGGTGATCATCTCCTACAAGATAGAGTCAAATTTTAGCCATTTCGAAAATTTTATTATTTAACTTTTCTTTTTAGTTTTATGATGTATTTTATTATGATAACATTCTAATTTAGACAAAACTAGTTTTTGAAACAATTTAATTTTTCGTGTATATGTTCGATTGAGAAATTACGATACATGTGAATTTTGCCGATAATATTTTTGTATAGGAAATTTGGTACATATCTTTTACAAGCAAATTATGAATAAATTTTTCACAAATATGTTTTCTAATTTTTGAATAAAGTTCGAATCGGTATGAAGTTCATCAATTTTTTAATAAGATCTATATACACATTATCAACTAATTAAAATATGACACTTGTCTTTATCTTTGTCCACCAATATATATTATTAATCTGATAAGTAGTCCCCAAATATGATATATTTGGCCATTATATGGCCCATAATTGGGCAATTTTCTAGCCCAATTGCTTGGTCCTTATTTCTTGTTGGAGTTCAAAATAGAGTTATAATTTAGCCTATAGCCCTTTAGACCATCTTGCTGAAGATGCCCTAAGCCTTCCCCACACGCATATACACACCACATTTCATTTTACCCATTTCTTCTAGTTTTGAGATATTTTCTCTCTAATTTTCTCTCTAGATTCTCCTATAGTTCTTAGTTGAGTTCTCTAGAGAGAAGCTAGATTTATCTTCCTTTCTTCTTCTCTTCCAACCCTCTATAAATCCAAGAGACCTAGCCTTGGCCGAACCTCTTACACTCACATTCACCACCATCTCTCACTTCCTCCTCTCATCTTTATCTCTTAAGGTTTGGTAAGAGTTCTAGAGCTCAAAGATGTGAGAAGTAATATCTCTTCTCATTTGACTCTTTAGGTCCTAAAGGTCTTCCTTACCTCCTCTACAAGCTTGGTTGGAGTTAGAGACAAGAAGGGAGCAAGAAGTGAAGAAGAGACTTGAAGGAGCTTGAAGGGCTTTGCTTAAGGGATTCTTCAATTATTTCTTGCACTTATTGACTATTCTCTATATATCTAAACTTGATTGTAGCTATGAGTAATGAGTAGTCTATTTTGGAGGCTAGGGTTTGAACCCTAGCAATTTTGATGTGAACAAATAATGGTTTGATTTATGAATGGGTTATGCTTTTGTGTATGTTTTGTAAAGTATGTTTATGAATGAACTACTTTATGTTTGTGGGTGTTTATGTGCTTGAAATTCATGATTGGTCTCATCTATGCATGTGTTGACCTTAACTAAGTTAATGTATGTATTAAAAAACTAAAAATGAGACCTTGTTTGCATTAGCTACTCATATAAGGCTAGATGAGCATGTATACATAATTATGGTCTACTCCGAGAAGGTATAGCTTAAGGTTTGGTTTCCTTAACACTAGGCAAGGACTAGAGCCTCCTTGAGTCTTAATGGACTTGAGGAGCTTCAATCAAGCACACATTGAATCCAAAAGGTTATTGTGGCTACTAGTTGGCTATCTTGATTCGTAACCCAATATGTGTGGATTGAGAGATTCACTTAGACTTTCTCCCGGGTCCTCCAATAGAGGTTTGGGAAGGGGAACCTTCTGCAATTATCCCATTGTATGCTTATTGACTTCACTCACGTGACATACGATTAAGACATAAGCCCGAAATGACTTAGGTCTTCATCCCAATTCACAAAATGCTTCAAGATTGGGCTCAAGTATTATAGAGTCCGAAATGACCAAGGAACTTGAGTTCAAAACCAAACGTGCATGACTCACAAGGTCACGATTTAGATATAAATTGTGTAAAAAGGACTTTAATAATTCACCTTCATAAATCGAGACATTGTTTGTGCATCAAATGGTTAGTGGAGATTTCCCTAGTCAACCATCTTTCTTATCTTGAATTTGTTTGCTAATTAGTTTCCTCACTTTAGACTAATACAATCAATAAATCAACCTTCGGTTAATCACTCACTGTAGTTCAATCACCCCTCGCAATGCTAAGTCTCTAAATGACTTAGTTTTGTGAGATATATTTCCACATTTTATTTTAGTTTTAGTTTTAGTGTCTAGTTAATATGTAATTAGAGTGCTTAATCGAGTCAAGTTAAGGAGTTTAAGTGGCCAATCCTCGTGGGTTCGACACTCGACTTCCTTACAAATTCTATAACTTGACTCCGTATACTTGCAGGTAGAAGAATTCTTTACATTTATGGGCTATATAATAGTTCACAAAGTGTGAGGGAAGAAATTTCCTCCAACAATAGGCTATGATACCATTATGTTACATCATAGTATACATAGTAAGATATTGTCTGCTTTGGATCTCCGCTGCACAGTTTTACTTTTTGGCCTACCTCCAAAACATGTCTCACTATTAGGATGCGGGCATGCACATATAAGCACAGCACCTCAAACTCCCACGTGATGTGGGATTGTATGCCCATGTAGGAAGCCAATGCCCTTGGCACTCCCATCTATGAGTCATCACAAAGTGACAAAATCATAATAATAAAAGAAAAACCGCAGACTTACATTTAAGGCATGTCTGTTGAATTTTGATAAAATCATATGTGCGAGTAAGTAAACTCAAAAAATTTATTTGATCATAAAACTGAAAACCTGTAACTTAAATAAATATGGAGGTCATCGTCCGATGAAATTCTAGCCCTTGGATTATGTGTCAGGGGGAAAGTCTAGCCCTTCGAGACCCGCCGAAGGGTAATATCCATGGCTACTTGAGGACCATCTGAGTAACTAGAGGATGCATGCATTGTTAAACGTGAAATATAAATTTCATGTACTTGAATCTAACTCAACAGAGTCGTAAACATATAACATAAATTATATATATAACTACTAAATGAATATATATACTCGCATATTACAATGTGCATTGAGAAATAAAGTGTACATGTCAACTCACGGATTATAGTATTCCTACCAATTTCCGTTAGATATGTTACTAGTAGAATCACAGTTTGATGTATTATGGTGGTGATGCTCTGTCTAATTGCTTCTCCGCTAGGATGCAGTTACAAATAATACGCAAACAAGCCTTCGAGGTCTTGACGAGGTTGGCCTGTCTTCTACATACCGATGCCAAAGTCAGAATACGTATCAAGTATACCAACGTTAGTGAGTTGAGCGAATTAAGTTACCTTACTTAGTCATAAATGACTTTCTTATAAACGTGGTTGGAGGTGTTATCTTACTCTCATTTCTGAAGTGGAATTTGCCCTTCCTTGGGACCATTTACTATTTGCGCCCTCACGGGCGCCTCACTATTCTTTTAGGTTTGGTTCCATTAGCAAAGTTGGAGCTCTTGTTGTTGGCCTTCATCTGGTTATGGTTGTGTTGTCCCGTTTGGTGGCTAATTAAGTACCCATAATTAGGCCGTATAGTATATACAACAACATATAGCTAGACTATCTAGTTGCGGAACTCCTTGGCCATACTCGGTACAGATTCATCGTCAACTTGGAATACCCAAACTAGTACTTAAACTTTATGTGTGAACATCGATTATCCAATAATACGTCTTTACATCTATTCTGAACAATTGATATTCTAGATTCAGACATAACACAAATCTTTAAATATTATTCCAAACCTTAATGTAATCATTAATTACAGTACTAGAGTATTCTGAGGAACATATGTAGAATGAATTACGTTTCGAAGCTCAATAAGAGAAGAATGTACGTTGTTGACCACATGATCAGAAAATCAGTGGTGTAGGTTGAACCATTAGACAAAGTGAGAGTGTGAGACAAGTCTAACTAATTAGTACAGATTAATATTGACATTTTTACCCGCGGATATTATTTCGTTTTTTTAAGTATCCGTTTTTGATATAAGCGAGTGGGTAAAAATGGGAGAAAATATGTTGTCTCCATTTCCCTACCCTCTTCCCTATCTCCCTCTCATTTTTTGACACTTGTCAATCTTTGTCTACTCAGCAAACACCATCTAACTATCCTACGTTAACGTCTAACTCTACAACCATCTCTAAATGCGTCGCTGCTGCTTTCTTTTCATATGTAACAAAAACTCATCTATGGAATATTTAATTAGCTTCCTGGCAGATCGACACAAGCACATTTTATCTCACCTGCGAGAGGAATGAGGTCGGCAAGGTCGGCTAACATGGTTGGGGTTGGATTGGTGGCTGGAGTTGGAGTAAAACAGGTTTCGATATGAAATTGATGTAGGTGGAAGATGATGGATTTGTATGTTGTGTAGGCAAATTTGATAGAACCATTGGGATTTGATTAATGATTAAACATAACCAACATATATAGCCTTTGTTTCGCCTACAACTCCTCTTATGTAGTTATCAATACAAATCCTAAATTTCACTTTATTCCTACTGGTAGATATGATTGCAATATGATCACGAATTGTTGATTATATTAGATCATTAAGTTGGATAAATCAATTCCACATCAGGTATTATGTGTAATCAGATTCATCGGCTAACTAGTTAAAAATTAAAATCATCAACTTTTCTTTGTGTTGTGTTGTTGACCTTGACAATCGAAATGATTGGAATGAACGAACATCGACAGATTCAAGGTCATATCTGTCTAGGCCATGAACACTCGCATGATTGATGAAGGCTCGCTATTCTTACGAGGAGAGGAGAATGATCGAATAAAGGTATGTGATTTGAGACAAAGGTCAAAAATGGAGATGCGGGGCAGTTGAACTTTCAAGATAGTAAAAGATTTATGGAATCAGATCCCGGTTGAAGATGGAGGAAAAATAGAGACGAAAGAAACCCAGATTTAAAAAAAAAACAAAAAAAATTGGAGATGGTTGAGTTAAAACGTAACATGAGGTTAAGTTAAAATTTGACGGGGTTAGTAAGATAGTTTAGAGTTGTTTGCTAAGTGGATGGTATGTGCCAAGTGTTAAAAATTGAGAGGGAGACAGAGAAGGAGATATGATAACAGGAATAGCAGTTTTCTCTCGATAAAAATCTATTTTTTTATTAAAAAATACCCGATAATTAATATAGGCGGATATGAGTATACCCGCGGATACTCACTATATCATTATTACTCAAAAAATTATTACTCACACGAAAAAAAACCCACACTCAAATACTCTCTTCATCTCCTTTTTTCTATTCTTCTTTTCTTCTCTCTCTCTCTCTCCTTATTTTCTTCCCTCTCTCTCTTCATCTTCTCCTCTCTCTCTCTCTCTCGCCTCTCTCTCTCTCTCTCATCTTCTTCTTCTTCTTCTTCTTCTTCTTCTTCTTCTTCTTCTTCTTCTTCTTCTTCTTCTCCTCTCTCTCTCTCTCTCTCTCAATATATAAACAAAATAGGAATCTTATTTTCTTCTTTAAAAAACATAAAAATTATCATTTTATAGATAAAAATAATAAAACTTGATTTTGAACCGGTACTACGGTTACCCTAAATTTGACTGGGCAGGTATTAGTATTACCCGTTTAACATTTTGTGGATAATAGGTATTAACGGATTTTACCCGTTTGAGGATAGATATTGCGTTCAATGGGACGGTACCGCCCATTACCTATATTTCCCATTAGTACAGATCGAATATCAATCAAAATAAGTCATGGGCTTACCCACCGTCACATACAAATAAGTAATGGAATCATCTATACAAATTTGTTGTCAAGCTCAAACCACGACTCCTGTTTGGCTCTAAAATTTCATGGGTTCTGAGAAGTCTTCAAACTGTCTCTTTCTTGATCACGTACTTGTAGATGCTTGGCGTGCCACCATTGTGGGACGGAACGTTGAATATAGGCATGTCCCTGCCTGACTTCTAAGAAGCGATTTGGACTGGGAGAGCACCAACCCCGCTTGATGGATTATTTTTGCCTAAATAACTTAGAACTTATGGTTTTCGTGCCTCTAACCGAGTCACGAAGATCGATACCTCGCAACTCTTTGGTGTGAAGCAGAGCAATCTCCTTGATGAAGTGTTGAGAACACAAGGGTTTGCGTCCTTGAATTGCAAGAAACTCTAATGCAAGAACCGTGCAAAGATCTCTTGATTGCAGGTTGCACATATTTCTCGAGATGAGAAAGTTGTTTGCCGAGAGCAAGAATGTGTATGATCGTGATCCTTTTCCACCACGCCAATCCCCTCTATATATAGGAGACAATTACTTGTTAATGTTTATCTACAACTCTTTACGATTGGACTCATTAAGCAACTCTACTTGTTCAGAATATTACGTCATAGGTCTTATAATAAAAGCCTAAGACCTTGATGATAAGCTCACTAGGGAATCCTTTCCTCACAAGGACATGTACTGGTTTAATTATAATGGGCCGCAGGTGTTAGCCTCCCATTTATCCAAATTCAGTCCAACATGTTATGGATCTTTCTAACAGGCCGCATATATCAACCCGCACAACCCAATAATAATGATAATTTATCTTGGGCCCAAACATTGCCCCTCAATGCTTGAAATTAAAGCCTAAGTGTAATTGAAGAGGTTTCTTATTCTAACGACATACCGTTTAGACGAAATGGTATCTTTTCACCCGTACCCCCACCTTAGCCATCTCTTTTGAAAAGTTGCTGATCTACGCATTTTAGGCGTATTAATTAGTGCATTTTCTCTACATTTTTACTTTGTTAATTATTTACTATTATTAGTTTTAATGTATTTTGTTATTTTTAGGTTTTTATCAAAAGAGACAGAGTAAAGAGGTCTCCAAGCATGAAAAACACAATAAAAATGGAGAAGGAGAAATTGGTTAGAAAATTTTAAATGAAGAAAGAAGAAAAATAAAGAGAAAAAGAAGTCATTTGTTGACTAAGAAAGTATTTCCTATGTTGACTAGGAAAATGAAGCCTCCGGAAGAACCTTAAAGAAGAATAAATGCAAAATAGGCCAAAGTAATTAAAAGACCATTTGAAAAGTTCAAACTTGAAGACCAAGTAATCCAATTTCGTGGAGAGCAAGATATGGCAAGAAAATGCTAAGTTGAGCAGAAGAATGAAATCATAGAGAATAAAGAAAGAACAATCTGCCTCTACAAGTATTCTAACTTCGAACGATGACTGGGAACAGCTCAGGAGGAGTTAGACGGCGGTCGACGTATGGTTCGAAATCTCTTCGAGTCTTCTTTCCAACAAGCTAAAAATCAAAAAATTTGGAGGTCTACAACTCTAGAAAAATATGATTCTTTCAGACGACCAGATTTACCCGAGTAGAGTAGGAAAACCTTGTTTTGAGAGTAAACTGATTTTGTAAAGCCTATATATACAAGAGGCTCGTCCCAAATCAGAATCACTCATTCTACAACCTAAGCTCTACCAAATATTTCTCTCCTTCCCACAAATCAAGCCTTCAACCTCAAGAGTGTCGACTACACCATCACACCGCTGTATCTTCATCACCATCGACGTATAAGGGATTCCGAACGTCTACCACCAAAGAAGTCTAGTTCTCTTGAGTATTCATAGGGGATCCCGAAGATATAAAAGTGTAACCATGATCTCTTTACTCTATAGTCTCTCTTTGTTTATGAAACTTATTTTTGTGTGTTGAATGATTTGTTTTGGTTTTATTACATATATGGATTTCAAATTTTTTTCATGTGTTCCTTATTCTAGATTTCAATATGCATGTGTTTAATTGGTTCTTAATGCTTTGATTTTATATATAGGGGATCCCGAGTCTTGGTCAAAAGGTGTATAGGGGATCCCGAGCATAAAATATGAATTATGTATGTTTAATTGAAATTTAGGGTAATGAGATTTCTTTAAGTGTTGATATTTGCATGTGTTAATAAATGAGATAAGTAAAGGAATAGGTTGATCACTTTTATATAGTACTTAAGTTTATTTTTGTCATAACATGAATTAGTCTTTAGGGGTCTTTTGTGTATTGCTTGTCTATGAGTTTATGCATGTTAGAGTCCTAGGAATTCTTGTTTGTGTTTAAGATGTTTTAGGCAGTAATTTAGATAGAAAGTTTATTTAAATAAAGCCAATCTTTATACCCCCCCTATTTACAAAATTATTGCATGCACCCCTTCAATCCCCGGTTTAGAACAATACCCTACTTATCAATGCTACAACTACACAAAAAGGGTTTTAAATTGCATATGAGTGAATTATGTGTTAAGTGTCTACTTTGTGTTAATATTTGATGCATGTTTTACGCATATCAAGCGCGCCATTACAAATGACGTCATATAAAAAGTGCACGTCCCATCAGAGTCCACATCTCAACACACTCTTCTACTTCGGTCTCTTCAGTCACCCAAACTTCTTCGCAAAGCTAAGCTTCACTTTCTCTCCAATCACTTTTCCGATCACCACCATGCCAGCCCACAACTACGAATACCCTCACATCACAAAAGAGAGTCACGAGCTTTTTGACCAAAAAGTACGCGCTGCCGTTAAACGAAAGAATCCAGGCCCGACCATAACTCTTAAGCTATCAAACGCCGCCATTGACCACCTAGGCCTATTTCTCAAAACACCAATCAACACAACGTTTTATCAGACTATCCATGATAGCATTTACAACTCCGCCCTAATATTCCAGGAAGATAAACAAGCCGCACCCGACCAACAAAGACACCCTCTGCTCAATCGAAAAAGGGCCATCCACCTCCGATAATGAACGGTCATGGGACTTGGCTCCCCAAGAAGCTGACTTGGTTCGCCCACCTCATAGACTCTATTTCTCGCTACCTAGCGGAGGAAACCGTGAGTCGTTCGCCACTACCATGTATTTTTGGGACTCCGCCTGCAACTGGTTCCATCTCCCATGCAACAACATGAGCATCACTTTGCTCGATCTCCTCACCATCTTCGGAGTGCCTATAGAAGATCTCGTGTGGAAGCAAGGGGACACAATCAATGCTGTGGACAAAGCCAGCCCCATTCGACCCAGCTCTTTCTCTGCCTGGGTCACTCTCTTGATCAATGAAAAAACACCCCAATGAGGTATAGCCTTCCATGAATTGTGGTTGTCAAAATATATTTTCTGCGTATCTGCCCAAAAAGTCAACAAGTGCTGGGTTCACTTCGTCGAGTGTTTGTTTGAAGGAACAAAGGTAGAGCTCGCACAACCCATCCTTGCCTACCTTTACTGCAGTCTGAGATGGATCTCATTATCACCACTATAATTCAACAATTCTCCTAGTCTATTATGGATGGTAGACCTCTGGCTACAGGTCTATTTCTCAGTGTTTTGGCATCTAGAAGCGCTGCCATTCCAAGCAGACGGGCTCCTTGGCCAAACTCTCTCATCTCCTCTTACCTTCGACACACCAACATACCAGACTTGCTTTGCCACTCTTTGCTCACACAACCACTTCCTTGTAGACTCAACTCTCTTAGTTCTAGAGCACCGCTTCCCTTAGGAACTAGAAGCTGGTTTCCTGCCTTCGCCAACATAGAGTGACCAAGCAAAGCTCATCTTTCTTCAGAGCAATACTCAGAGCAACACTTGCGGCGACTTGCTAGTCCCCGACGCCAGCAAAATCTACTATGAATTGCACACCCCAACCATTTCACCAAGTAACTAGGATTGACTCAACCCGTATAATTGCCCCTAGTCAACTCTGTGAACCGCTATAGTACTTGGTGAGCAACTACTCATCCAGTGGAGACTGACATGGCAGACCCACATTTCGGCTTTCCAGTTGTGATGCTTCCTGAACAAGAGCTCACATTCGCCCTTACACCTTCCACGGGTGTGACAAAGCATTATCGTGCTTGGCGGGCTCAATTCTGGGTTGGTCTCTGGTTTACACAACCTTTGACCCTCTTTGCCGCTATCTTCAAAGACTTCAGTAGTACCTTTGTTAACTCCTTTGACAAGAAAGCGTTGAAGTACGTCCTCAAAGACCCTGACGGGGAGATCCATTGGCCTACGATATGCTTATCTATCTCAACTTACCATCTGACCCTCGCCACAGATATTGGCATTTAATTGTATATACTTACTATTTTAGCTTGAACACTCACAGTCCCAAGAGGAAGCTCACTCTTCCGACTCCGACAAGGATCCAAACGTTGGAGAACAAACCATGAGAGCAACCAACATAGCCTTTAAAGCCAACCAGTTTGGTTTTGGAAAATCCATCCCCCGTTTTACCGTCTCTCACTCATCACCGCATGCCGCCTAGCTACACGAGCTGATTATTCCTACTCCCTCATCACCTCATGAGGTAACTTAGTGTTTTGAAAAGATTTTCAAGAATACACTAGAATATCGCGTTTTAATCACAAACTCCCTTATTCACTAGAATTCTTTCATTGTTTGCAGGACACGATCCCTGACAAGGCCAATCCTCATGGTGACCTCTCGATCAATGCTTTTCCTTAGGAGAACATTGATGCAAACACCAATTTTATTGAAAACAATTATGTAGAGAGCGCCACCAACGCGAATGTGGATGCTGATGTCACCAATGTTATTGCCAACACCGTTGAGGAAACTGTTCTTCACAATACCCAACCTCTAGATGATATGGACGAGGGACTTCATGATGGTAACGACAATGGTGCATTCCACTTTGGTTTTGAGGATGCCCCCTTTTCTTACCACACCATGTTTTACTCTCTAGAGGAACAATTAGCAATGATAGCAGGAGAGATACTTGTGACGACCCGGACCAGAATCAGCAGTATGATCAGCTTGATTGATGAGTTGGTGCGTAGTCGCAGAGTTGCGACAGTGGATTTAATCGCCGAAGCTTCTTAACGACTAAATTATTGGCCGAGAATTGGAGCTGGGTCTCTTCTCGAGAGTCGTTCTACGTGTGATTATGAGTTCGTGGGAGGTTCCGGATCGTTATTTGGACGACCGAGGAATTAGTTATGAATATTTGAAGTTCGAATTTAAATGGTGGGCTACTTAACGACTAAATTACCGGACGAGAATTTGGTTTCGGCTTCTTCACGGAAGTTGTTCAGAATTTAATTTCGAGTTCGTGGGAACTTCCGGAGCATGATTTTGAGTTACGAAGAATTAGTTGCGAATATTTCCGATTGTTGATTATTTAGTCGATTTAAATGTGTTGGTTTGAACAGTTGACTTTTTATCCGATTGGCCGATGTGTTTGACTTCGGGTGATTATTGAAGAGTATGTCAAGACGAGTTTGTAGCCGACGTGCTTCACGGTGGTTCAAGGCGGCGCGACGATTCCGGCCACCCCAAGGCACGGGGTTGGTCCCATTAGGTGCACCTCGGTTCCCTCTACCCATCCCCGGTCACCGTTCCCGGCGTAGCTCACCGGAAAAGAAGGAAAATCCGGCCAAAATTGGAGGAAAAACTTTGTGATTCAGGTTCTTGGATTCGGACCGATTCGAGCTGAATTTTTTAGTGGGATTTGTAGCTCTCATCACTAGCAAGCTACCATGTAAGTTTGGAGTTCTAATTTTAATTGTGGAAGGAGAATTTTGGATTGGAAATTTGTGTGTACATTCGGTTTTTCGTGAAATTGACATGGTTAGAGTGAGAATTGGCCTTTGTTGCAGTTGACAAAGTTGCTCAGTGGGTGATTTTGAGTGGAATAGGGGTTGCTCCGCCGTGAAATTCTCCGGTCAGCGGTGGCGCCGCCGTGGGCGGCGGTCAACGGCGGTCAACGGTCAAAGTTTGACTTTTTTTGGACTTTCGGCAAGTTGCATGTCATTTGACTCGAAATCGCGCCTCGATCGCAGTGGGGAGGTTCGTTTTTCGAATTGAGCGTCCGAACGTAAAGCGAGGTATTGAGGTGTTATATATGGATTTTCGACGATTCGTCGTATTCGAATTGTGAATCTCCGAGAACGGTGGCTTCTCGTGATTTGATTTGTATTGTCGAGTTATGACTTTGAATATTGGACATTGTGATTATTCAGGGGTTCGTGATCGTTTGTTTGGCGAGAGACATTCCGCCGGATCACGGGTTAACGCGAACTGCGTTACGCAAGCGTGTGAGTGGACAAGTTTATATTTTCACTGTTGATTTGCGAGTTCGTGGATTTTATGATTTCCGTATTTAATTATACGATGTTGTGATATATGTTGTTTCCGGAGGTATTGTTATATGTGTTTATTTGTGATGGCATTTAATACATCGATGTACCAGAGTTGAGAGATTCCTCTGGACCAGAGTTGAGAGATTCCTCTGGGCGGGGTTGAGTGGTCCCCTACATGCCGTCAGGGTTGAGTGGTCCCCTGGCCTATCACTGTCGGGTTTGAGCGATTCACCTGACGTCGGGTTTGAGAGGTCACCCGACAACCTCCGTGTATATATATATGTGTGTGTTGTTTTCCGAACTCGCACTGATTTATATTGAGTATGTTTATAACTGGTTAAAGGCATATGTTATTTTCGTCCACTCACTCTAACGTTTTTACTTGCCTTTCCCCTGGGCTTTTCGGTTTCCGTGCCCAGTTTGCAGTTCAGGCTCTGGTGTCGCACGTCGTGGTCGGAGGCATAGTGCTCGAGCTACTTTGTTTCATCCAGTAGGTTTATTGTTCTACCTACTGTGGTATGCGTATATGATTATGTATTAGAAGTCGCTCTGAGCTTCCTATTGTATATGTTATACGATTTTACTCCGGATTTTCCGTAAAGTACATATATATTTACTACCTTACGTTATTGTTGATATATTGAGAAATCCGGATGGGATTGGTGCCCACGGTTTGCTTTTTGTGGCATAGGATGAAGTGTATTTTCCGCGTGCAGGTAATAGTAATTCCACGCTAGTAACGAAACTCTGCCAAAATTTCGAAAAGTTTTTGTTGGTTCGTGTTTTCGAAGGGGTTTGATTCCGATTTAGGAAGCTAAATCGGGGTTGGGTCCTTTCATACTACCTAGCCCTAACGCTGCAGCCCAAGGGGACACAGACGAGGCAGCCGAGACCCTGATTGAACCCTTGCCTAATGCAGCAAACTTGTCTTAGCCAAATGCCCATAGAGAGAATGAGGTATGAACATTCTTTAAGTACGAGCCCACTGCTAATGTTCTTGCACTTAAATTTTCTTGTATTGTACTAGGATCAAGAATTCATTGCCAATAACCCTCCAGAGGAAAGGGTAATTATGCCTCCTCCAACCAATGCTACTCTTGCCATTAACCCAATGCCATCCACGGCTGAGCGCAACACTTTTGTTGTCGCCATTCACAACGCCATTCACAGGTGCGAGGAAATCCAGAACTCCTAACTTGCCGTTCCTTGGGCCTCACCTTCGTTTGAGCCTACCACCAAAGGTGTAGCAATGCCCAAAAAAATTCCCAACTTGGAGGAGATCTTTGCCAAGCTCACGACCATAGAGCCAAACCTAGCCAAGATCACCCTTGCCAAGAACACCATCAGAAAGCTTTTTTAGGCCAATCTGGACACGCCTAAGGCTCTCCAAGATATGCTAGACAAAGTATCAAACTTGCTTAGGATTACCTCTGGTGAGCTTGTTCCTATGCTATCTCACTACGAGAAAGACCTTCAACAACTCCAGAAGATGCAAGCTTGCAAGGATGATCTGGATCGTCACCTGGAATGACAGAAAGAAGCAAAGAAAGGAATGACCAGGGAAGTGCACACCGACCACCAACAACTTCAAAGCCTCCTTCAGAGTGTCACCACGAAGAAAGCAACCTTTGCAGCTAAAGAAGCTGAATTAGCAGCTCTTCAAGTTGAGATAACAATCCTACGTGCATACTCTGCCTCTTCTCATGCGAATGCCTAATAACTGATTGAAGAAAGCTCGAGTCGAGTGAGTCATCTCAAGGAAGTTGAAGACGACATTTCTTCACTTCTCGAGGCTTACTCTGATGCTTGGGTTGATTATGAGCATGCCAAGGTTGAGCTTAAGAGAAAGGCCCTTTGTTTGTAAAATCTGGGCTCTACTCTTATTTTGTAATCTGAGCATTTAGGTCACTTAGGCCCAGGCCTGTCTTTTTGTAGTAAATGCACAACTCTTATCTATAATAAATTAAGTTATTTATTTATATTTTCCTTAGTATGGGCCAAAAGCCCAGATTCCTAACTCATAACCAGTCTTTTTCCGAATCCAAAAATGGGCCTCTTGCGCAAGCCCTGTTGGACTAAACAGTTATGGCCTATGTTTAACACAGAGTATCCAAACCATTTAGCTATCCAAAAAATCCTCAGGATTAGGATTAAATTTGAAATTTGAATTTCAAAAACGTGCCATCCCCTCATATCAAATCCTTCGGTTTCCAAGGAGCATGCTTCACCTTTATCAACCGTCTAGAAATAAATGATAATTACTGCCCTTGACTCTCGGAATGGATGAACCGTCTGTATCAACGAATCTAGGGGCAACACATGTCAATTACCATGGACGATGAATCACTTCGTGTAACTTAACCGTTCAGCTGCATGCCAAGCCACTAAGGCTAAGCCCCTATTAATACCATTTTTGATTAGCAACACTTTAGCAAGTTCACCAATCTCACCTAATACAGTGAAACGATGTTTCCTCCAAAATACTTCCTCTGGTTCTTCTTAAAAGAAAAGCCTTCAGATGTTCTTGCTTCATGTCGAAACCATAGATAATGATATCCATGTCCAAACCTAGGCTAGATAGTGATATCTATGTCCAGGTCGTACCTTGGTAAAGCTGTCCGTAATTTTTTAGAGGTAACAAAGTCTAAACGCCGGGAATGACTCATCTTCCTCTCCCTCTCTAGCAACAGCCCTGCTTTTGCTTTGCATAGAGGCTGTAGGTCCTAACACATCAGCAATCTAGCGAGGAATAACATGGAGCTGGTGTGCTATCACTCCCAATTGACATGGGGAGCCAATTCAGGGAGTAGCTGGCGAGGAGAAGCAACTGGTTCGTTCCCAAGGTGGAGATTGTTAGGACCATAATTATGTGCCTATTATTCTCCTAACTTTATGTTTATAGCTTGTTTTCTATGAATAAAGCATTGTTCTTATGACGTTTCCTGTTCTTGCTAGGAAATATGAAGTTGGCTCGGAAATGCATTAAATATGAAGAATTAGATACTTATTGGAGAAGACGTATACATTTCCAAAGTCATGAGAGAATTTAAAGCAACTTTGGAAAAAGGACGAAATGGGTTCACCAGAATTTGCCCGGAACTCGCCGAAATTTGTCACAGCCGGCTGGCCCACCTTGGCCGGCCCAACACATGAAGTCCGGCCCAATGGAGGTCCATTTAGCCTATTTATGCTTACTAATCTGATTTGGAGAGAAAGAGAAGTTTGACCACATGATGTCACTAATTTGGAGCTTAGCCTTCCACATCCTAAAATAGTGGATCATGGTCTCCCTAATTCAAGCTAACCCTTAGATATTTCACCTCGTTTTTTATTATCATCCTAGGGTTGAAATGGAGCCTTCCAACTCAGCCAAATTCGAGCTCCCATCTCCCCACACACACAACTCACCTCATTTTCAGATTTTCCATAGTTTTACACTCTATCTATACCCCTTATCCTTCTCTTAACCCTCTAGCACTCTCTTCTACCTCTTCTCCTCCCTTTCGAGGCCAAAACACTTCTATAATCACCATCATTAAAGACCTAGCTCTTCCTTCTCTTGGGTAGAGTTGAACCTCTCCACCACCACACTATCACTTTGGCATATTTTGGGTGTTCATCCTCTCATGTTTACCTCTAGGGTTTGGTTTGATTTTTAGAGTTGAAAGGAGTAAGAAGTAATCCCTCTTCCCCTTGGCACCTTGGAATCCTAAGGACTATCCTTACATTCTCTTGAAGTTTTGGTGCTAGCTTGGAGTGAAGAAGTGGAGCTAGAATCATTGGAGTCATTTGGCGGGCATTGGCTAAGGGGACTCATCAGTTATCTCTTTACTCTTGTAGTTCTAAGTATGTATCTAAACTTAATTTATTTTCCATTATGATTAGTGAAGAGTTGCCTTTTGGAAGAGCCCTAGCCAATTTGATGTACATACAACTATGTTTTGAGTTATGGATTTGAATTTGATTTAGTTTAATATATGTTGTGAATGAGTTTGATAGCTTGTGATGTGATTGTGCTATGTTTGCATGTTTGGGCTTGATTCAATGTTTTTATACTCATGTCTTAGTCATGACTAAGTTTAGATATGTTTAAGGAAGCTAAAAATGAACCTAAGTGAATTAGTCACTCACCTGAGGAAGATAAGCATGTAAACATGACTTAGGTTGCATTTGAGAAGATGGGCTTACAGTTTGGTTTTCATTGGGCTTGAGCATGGACCGAAGCCTTCTTGAAGTCCAAATGACTCAAAGAGTTTCTGTCAAGCTTACATTGACTCAAAGGGGCTCTGTAGCTAATCATTATTCTTCTAATTCATGTTCTAAAAGGTGTGGATTAGGAAATTCATTAGAACATACGTTCATGTCCTCTAATAGGGACTTAGGAAGGAAAGTCATTCACATTCATCATATGTGAACAAATATTGAACTCATTACGCATGCGGTATGATTATGATACGATTCGTAATTGAGTTGCATTCTAGTTTCAGTTTACTTTATATTTGAATGTTTGACCGGAACACTTCTAGTGCTCTAATGACCTAAAAGATTTGGTTCACAACCAATGGTAACTAGAAAAGATCATGAATTGGATAAACACGTGTGAATCAGACTAAACTCATAACTTGGACATATATTGTTGGTACATTGAGTTGACTAGTGGCGACATCTCTAGCTGACTAAACATTTATATTTTTTTTTGTTTTACTTTATGTTTTCACTTAATTTAGTTAGTAGTAAACATTCAATCAACATTTCGTTTAACCACTCATCGTAAATTAATCACCCCTTACAATGCCAAGTCTCCAAAGGACTTGGTAGTGTGAGATACACATTTTCACATTTTACTTTAGATTTAGTGTCTAGTTAATCCGTAATTTCAAGTGCTTAATCGAGTCAAACTAAGGAGTTTAAGTGGTCAATCCTCGTGGGTTCGACACTCGACTTTCTTACAAATACTATAACTTGACCCCGTATACATACGGGTAAGAGAAATTCACTTAGCTTTAGATTAATAAATAGTCAAAAGGTTGAGGGGATAAATCTCATGAACAGAGACCAAGGTGGAAATTAGTACACCAGCCCCAATGATGAAAGAGACAAAAGGGGATCCCCCAACTGGTTCTAGTTTCTGTTTTCTCTTTTATCCCTTGAGGTCATTTTCTTCTTTTAGTAGACTTTTTGGTTTTTCATTTGTAAGCGAGATTTGTATTTCCATGGTATCAGAGCTCGAGACTGCAAAGCCTTTGTAAACTTTTATCTTTTATAAACATTGATTCCATGTACTCTACTTTGCATACGTTTCAACGAAAGTATCACTTTATCAATATCACTAGCCACCAATATTGGCTTTACATAACAAAAATCTTATACTGAAGTTAAAGACACAGAAATTGGCAGAAAAGAACTAGTTCTACATAAGGTGAAAGAAGCTAAAAATTGTAAAATTTAGCCACAGAAGTTGACTTATACAAGCATACTTCAAAATTTAGCCACAGAAGTTGGCTTATATGAGCATAATATAGGGTTGTCCCTTGAGTTTGGTCACGCGAGCAGAAGCAAGTGAGCTTGAGCAAAGTCAATTATGCTGCACTAGGCAGGTTATCGTTCTCCCAGACGGGCTGGATATACTTCTTGAGGAAAGGACCATTGGTGGGATTTTCATGAATTGTGCCGTCCCGGTCGTAAAAATAGACAACTCCTCGTCCTTGGATGTGGTCGACTATGTAGGATCCCTTCCACTTACCATACAATTTGCCTCGTCCTTCTATATTTTTGCTAATGGGTAGAACCACCTTCCAAACCAACTCTCATTTTGCAGAACTCTTGCCCCTTGTACACTTGTCATAAGATCGAGCGGCCTTTCCTTTTTCAGCACACAAGTGTTCGTAGGTGTCAAGTTATTGCTCGTCTAAGTCTTCATGTTCTTGCCACATTGTCTGCACATAGTCCTCGCCAATCAAATCAGGTTGTTCTATAACTCGTAAGGACTGAACATTGAGCTCCAAAGGCAAACAACATCATGCCCAAACATCAAAGCATAAGGAGTTGTCTTTGTTGGATTCTGTTTGCTTGTACAATAGGCCTAAAGTGTGTTAAACATGTCATTATGCCACAGGCAGACATTGCTAGCGAGCATCCTTCTAAGGATTTGTAGAATCAGTTTGTTACTCGCTTCCCCCTGACCGTTGGACTGAGCATAATATGGGGTAAAATGAAGGAAAGTAATTCCTAAGTCCTTCATGAGCATCTGAACCTCGCCAGACATAAACACTGCCCCTCTGTCTAAGACAAAACATTCTGGTATACCAAATTGACAAATAATATCCTCAAATAAATATTGGCGAATGGTACCTGTGGAGGCCACTTTTAAAGGCCTACCTTCTACCCATTTGGTGAAGAAGTCCGTGGCCACAGTGATGTACTTGTGTCCTTCATAAGAGTGAGGGTGAATCATCCTGATCAAATCTATAACCCATCCTCGGACAGGCCAAGGCTTGATGATTGGCTGCAGAGGGATGTTAGGTAAATGCCTAATTGGACCGTGAGCTTGACAATCTTCGCAGCCCTTAGCGAAGATGATACAGTCCTTTAGCATATTGGGCCAATAATAACCATGACGCCGTAGTAACCAACACATTTTGGGATGGGCTTGGTGTACCCTTCCTTCCCCTAAGTGTACTTCTCTCATCAACCATTTAGCATCACTACCGTATACATAACGAAGTAGCAAACCCTCATCTCCTCGCCTGAATAATTCATCATTCCTGAGCACATAATTAGGAGCAAGGAAATGAATATGCTTACCCACTGGTGCATTTAAGTCTTGGAGATAAGAGATGATGGGTTGGTGCCAATCTACATCGATGTGGTCAACCGTTGTCACATACCACTCGTTATTATCTTTTTGATGAGCAAAGAAAGAAGGTAAAGTCCGACGCTTAACCTTTAGAATACGCTCACGGACACCATCCTATAAACTCACCCCTGTAGCCAATTGTGCCAATTCATTTGCAGAGTAGTTTTGCTCGCGAGGGATGTGGCTCAATTGAACTTCAGTGAATAACTTGAGTAAGTCACAGGCTCGCTTAGCATAGGGTTTTAGGATTGGCCCAGCCTTATACTTCAACTCCAATTGCCTGATAACAAGTTGGGAGTCTCCACAAATATGAACCTCAGTGACCTGCATATTGATCTACGCATTTTATGCTTGATTCTTAATGTATTTCTCTTTACATTTAGCTTTGTTTTGGCCTTAGTAAATATGTTTCTAACTTACTTTTTGTTTTTAGGTTGAAAATAAAGGAGGAACAATAAAGGAGGCAAAATGGAGCAAAAGCGCAGAAAAATGAAGAATCCTATTTCGACTAGGAATTCTTGTTGGAGTAGAAGGCCTTGGGAGAATAAGAAAGTAAATTCGGAACACATGTGCAAAATATTTCCTAAAGTGAAGAGGAAGTGTCCGGATCTTTCCTAATTGATGAAAGAAACCTTTCCTAATTGTGATTGAAGAAGAATTGAATTCCTAGTCCACGTAGAAGAAGGATTTGTCATGGGCTTGCTTATATATGGAAAATGTCGACCCTATTACTGAATGGGAGCCCAAATTACTCAAGAATGGACCAAGATTAATGTAGATGGGTCAAATACCAAGAGCATGTCCAAAGAGGCCCAAAGAAAGAAGATGGATTAAAATAAATTATCAGAAATCGGCCTTTGTACATCAGCCCACTTCGAAAGACCACTGTGAATAGATCCGGATGAATCCTGACGCAGTTAGCATATGGTTGGAAAGATCTAGAAGTCTAGTTTCCAACACAACTAGAATCACATGATTTAGAGTCCTACAACGAGAGAAATTTCTATTTTTGTGGAGAAGGGTCAGGTTACCCGGGTGAAGTAGTTAGAGTCCTAGAATGAGTCGAACTAGGCTTTTCTTGGCTTATATAAAGGGAGCTTCGGCCAGAAAAAAGGCATCACCCATCTTAGAAGCTAAAGCTCTGCAAAAAAACCTCTCCTCCACAAAGAAGCCGTCCACCTCTCCAAGGCCGAAGTACTCCATCCTCCACAAGTCTCCAATCACTCACAATACGCAAAGTCCATTGTGAGTGTGATCCATCTTCCTAGAAGGCATTGAAGCACTTGAGATTGCAGTGCTATTCACAGATTAAAAGTGTAACAATAACCTTCTATGTTCTTTCTTTTGCCTTGTATTGGATTGCTTCGGTTATTTGATAAAGAATAAAGTTTGGTTTTTAGCTATATGTTTAATTTCTCTTAAAAACTTCCATCTGTTTATGATTCTTAGTCTTATGCATATGTTTGATTTAATCTTAATGCTTCGAGTCCTTACTTTTGATGATACGCGAAGTCCCTCTCTTTTGCAGGTTTCGATGATCACTAATAAATATTGTTTAGGGTGTTTAAATGCGAAGTTGCATTCCTATTCAATAAATCAAGCATGTGTTTTAAGTTTTGAGTCATGGATTTCGCTGTTTGCTAGAGTAACTCAAGCATGAAAAAGGCTAGGTAACTAGGCGGGATGTTCACTTGTAAATAAATAGATTTAGTGTTTTATTTTCAGTCTAGAAAGCATGTTTATGATTTTATGTTCTTTAATTGTTTCTACTTGTCTATGAGTGAAGCATGTTAGAATTTAGGGTTCTAAATCTGTTTGCTGGCCATTATTTGTTTAAATTCGTAGATTATAAAATCAACCTATAAACTCTCCCAAAAAACCATAGCGTAGTCATACATGCACCCTCAATCCCCGGTTAAGAACGATACCCTATTTACCAATGCTACATCTACAACAAAGGGTTTTAATTGTTGTGTATTTTTTAATTTCTAACTGTTTAATTTAGTAGTTAGTTTTGGGCATATCAGGGAAGAGAATGCAAATCTGAGTTGTAGACTCCTCCATTGGGTTGCCTCCCAACAAGCTCTTATTTTTTAACATCTTACAGCCTAAACGTAAGATTTCTTCATATGTTTGAAGTGGCCGGCTCCTCAAAAGGGTACTCCTCAACATCATGTGCTTTGAAATGCTCATAATAGGCCTTCAATCGATGCCCATTCACATTGAACAGCTTCCCGGTCTCAAGGGACTGAATCTCCACGGCAACTCAAGAGGCCGAGAAGAAGAAGAATGTGGCATCCAACGCCACAAACATGCTAAATACATGATGCAAGTTACGTGCTAAATACATGATGCAAATGTGACCTATCTTTTGTCCTCATGTCCCTAACTTCACTTAGGTTAGGGTACCCGGTGATGAAATGCGAGAATCACAAAGCTGCAAGAAGGTTATGCAAGCTAAAATGCAATGTGATTAATCATTTACAAGTTTAATAAGTTTACTAATGTACACACACACGAAATTTTTTAAGTATTATGCACAAGTATTTTGTATTTTGAGTTGCGTCTTTGATTTAAAGAGAGTACACTAGCTTTATCTTTAGATCGTTCAATGGACGTGCGACCCGCCCCGATAAAGTATAAACTTTCAATCAATCAGCCTTGGTTCAATCAAAAAACATGGCCAGTTAGGGATAGAGATAACGCGAGAGGTATGACTAATTTCGACAAAACACCCCGAGGCTAACCGGGCCAATGATATTTACTCTATTGGTGTTAGTCTTTCTTAGATCCAGAACCTGTCATCAGTCATAACCCGTCTCTAGACACCATATCCGACATTCAGACAATCTTTCAAAAATTTACACTCCCTCAAGTCCTTTGTAGACTCGGCCCTCAACCTTATGTCAATAACTTCACTTAGGTTATGGTGTGTGGTGATGAAATCCACACATCATGAGGGGTTAATTAAGGAGATAAACAAGAAAAAGAGGCGTCATCTATTCCAAAGACTGCAACTTAATTAACCAAACTTATGTACGTACTAAATTTAAATCAAAAACTAACTTTAACATGTATAACTGAAAAATAAAATAAAATTGTAAGTATAAACAAGTATTGAATTATAAATAAGTATGTAAAATTTGAATATACACATGCTTTCTATTTACACAATTTCACATATTCACAAAGAACACATGTAAATTTCCAGAATCGCGCAAAGTTGAATAGAGCTACTTGTCAAATTTTTACAGAATTATTGGCTAGTCAGAATGCAGTGAAATTTTACAGACACAAACAAGATACAAAACCAAATAGTTCTGCAAATTTTCAGATTTTTAGGGAACTTCTAGCTATGTCTAGTAATTTACACAAAATAGGACAGTGCACAGTTCCGAAAATTGAAAATTGAAACATATTTTGTGACGACCCGAACCAGAATCAGTTGTGTATTCGGCACGATTCACGAGATTCTGCTTAGTTGCAGTTTTATGTCGTATATGTGGTTTGCCGATCCAATTCACGACTATGTTTTCGGTAGAGAATTTGAGATGAGTGTCTTCACGGAAATTGTAGAGTACGTGATTTCGAGCTCGTGGGCGGTTCCGGAAGATTTTTCCGATGACCGAGGAATATTTTATGATTATTTGAAATTTCGGTTTCGACGAGTTTATCTGATTGTTTCGTGTTTATCCGAATCGTGATGGTTATCCGTTTCGAATCGTTGATTGACCCGAGGCGCGAGTATAAATATCGGAATAGTCGAGAATAGTCGTAAAAATCACTGTTTGAGGGTTGACTACCGTTGACTGCCTGTTGACTTACTATTTTTGGAAACTTACCCGTTGACCCGTGGAGGAGGACGACCCGTTTGAACTCGTCGGCCGACCCGACTTTTCCGGCCATCTCCGGCCAGGCTGTGGGTATATTTCGACTCACCTTGAGCTCCTCTTTTGTTTCATGTATGAGTTTGTTGAAATTGATCACGGTTTGGGGGGTTTCGAAGTATGGCCGATTTCGTTATGTCGCCGGTATCGGGAGGAGGTCCTCCGGCGAACCACGATGATGGTGGATAAGGGGGTTCGACTCCCCTTGTCCTTGGGAGTCTAACCATGCATTTCAATTAGGTTTTGATTGAGTTTTTGTTGGACCCGAATGGGTGGCCGGAAACTGGATTTCCGTTCAGTTTCGTTGTGTTTTGGAAGGGTTAGAGTTGGAATTGGCCTGGGAGCCAGTTATGGAATGGGTTTGGCTGGTCAGGACCTTGTGATCTGGAGTTTCTCCGCCGGAGAATCTCCCCGTTGACTGTGCGCCGTCGCCGGCGGCGGCGGTCAACGGCGGAGGGTTGACTTTTTCAGATTATCGTCCAGAGGTTTTCGGGTTGATTTGGGTAGCCGATTTTCAGTGGAGGTTTCGAGTTGAGATTTCGGGAATTTCGTTAATCATTTTGTACTGCATTGCATATTTCCGGGAACGGTTGGTTTCCGTGGTTCAGTACAGAGTTGTAGATTATGATTTTGATCAGTATTGTTTTGTGAATATTCAGGAGATCGAGATCGAGATCTGGATCGTGATCGTGCTTCAGGCGAGGGATCTTCCGCCGGACCACGAGTTTAGCGCGAGTGCGCATTGCGCGAGTCTGTGAGTGGACATTTCTTTTCACGGATTGATTGCGAGTCTTTTATAAATGATTTACGAACTTGAGCATGCAGATTGATTATGATTTTACGAGCATGTGTTTTACGATTATGCATATATGAATATACGTATACGAATATATACATACATACGTACATATTATGTTTTATGCATGTGCATGGAAAGGATTTATGATTTGGTTTACACAGAGTACAGTCTCAGTATATGTTGCGGTATCGATACACATTGGCTTCTCGGCTGATCCCCGAGTACGCTCCGGGGGGGACAGATATCCTGACCCGAGGCCTTTCTGGCTAGGAATCACGTGTGGGTCTGGGATCCCGTAATTCAGACTGTGCTATCGCGCGGAAGCCCACGAGAGTCTCCGCGATATATTTTACGTTGCATGCTCTGTACGTGGGTGGTAGTCAGCGTCTCCTCACGTACCATTTGATTTTCGTGCATTTGACTCGCATATGATTTTATACATATATATTACTTGGTGAAAGACATTTATTTTCGTCCACTCACTCTAACGTGTTTTATGTCTTTCCCCTGGGCTTTTCGATTTTCGTGCCCAGTTGCAGTTCAGGTTTGGTGTTTCACGTCGCGGTTTGGAGGCTAGTGATCTGAGCTACCTGTGTTTTCCAGTAGGTTCTTGATTCACCTACTGATGCGTATATGTTGTATATATTTTACTCTAGAGGTCGCTCTGATACATTCTGATACATGTTTATATGGATTTTCTCGGATATATATATATACATAGTACAATACTATTTACTGTTTATGATCCATATATTGATGTTGAGAAATCCGGATGGGATCGGTGCCCACGGTTTGGCTTTTGTGGCATAGGATGAAGTGTTATTTTCTGGGTGCAGGTTTATGCAATTCCACGTTAGTAACGAAACTCCGCAGAAATTTCGAAAATTTTTTGTTGGTTCGTATTTTCAGAAGGGGTTCGATTCCGGTTTAGGTAACTGAATCGGGGTTGGGTCCTTTCAGCTTGGTATCAGAGCATTAGGTTGTCAGATTCTGTAGACTCATGTAGTTGTGACGCTTAGGATATTTGAGTTTGTACAGCATGACTGGAGTGATGACCCAACTGGCCAGCGGTACTCATCAATACTTCGGGTGTTGTGTATTCTCATATATCTGCGGTTTCATGATTACATTCTTTCTGCTTGTACCTAATGCTTGTCTTGTATCAGTAGGATGCCTCCTCGACGTGGTCCCCGTGTTGATCGGGACGAAGATCCTGATAAGGATCGCCGAACGCGCGACTTGCTGATGCGAGTGCTGCGTTTGGAAGAGCGTTTTGACCCTGTGGTCAAGGCTCATTCAGCTGGTGCTACTGTGTTTTCGGGTTCAGTTGATCCAGAGATATGCGAGGCATGGTTGGTTCAGATTGAACATGTTTGTGAGCGTCTGCAGTTTACTCCTGAGCAGATGTCAGTAGCCGCAGTTGGTTTACTTGAGGGTGATGCATACTTTTGGTGGGTTAGCACCGACAGAGTTCCAGCTGACACTCCGTGGACATTGTTCCGTGATCTGTTTATGCGGAGGTACTTTAATCAGGCTACCCAGCAGCGCAAGTACGAGGAGTTTACGAACTTGAGGCAGGGCAATTTGTCTGTACTTGAGTATCGGGATCGGTTTACCCGTCTGTCTCGTTTTGCGTGGGATATGGTGGCTACTGAGGAAGCCAAGTGTCGTAAATTTGAGCTGGGATTGAATCTGAACATCAAGGCTACACTGACTACGATGCCTCGGAATAACTTCGATGAGTTTGTTAGTGCTGCACTCCGAGGCGAGGATATTGAGCGGGAGAGACAGCATAGGTACCAGCCGAGAAGATTTGAGGAAGGTGGATCGAGTCAGGGGCCTTCAAAGAGGCAGAGTTCTGATACTTCTTGTTCAGCTTCATCTTCAGGCGGTGGGTCATATCGACCACCAGCTAGTGTACCTAGATGGAGGTCGGGATGGAGGAGAGATCGACCGCAGCGACCACAGGCTAGTGGAGATTCCAGCGGTTCCAGTCATCCTCGACGACCTTTTGGCACTTTTGCTACACTGAGGGAGTATCCGTTGTGCAACTTGTGCAATAGGTATCATTTTGGTTCGTGTCAGTGAGGCACCCTCAATTGTTATCATTGTGGCCAGGTGGGTCACTATGTGAGGGCGTGTCCTCAATTGGTTAGTGCTGGAGATCAGGCAGCTCAGAGTTCCGAAGGAGAGCGAGGTGCCACTTCGGGATCGCGACCAGCACAGTTTGTAGGCCAGGGTAGGCAGTAGGGACAGGCCCAGCGAGGACGACCAGCCGGACAGGCGAGGGTTCATGCTATGACTCTACGTGAGGGCAGAGCATCACCAGAGGTCGTTATCGGTACGTTACATGTTTTTGGTATTCCAGTAGTTGCATTGATAGATCCAGGTGCCACACATTCATTCATATCATTTAGACTGTCATCATTAGCTACGGTACCTGCATCTCCACTTCCAGGGTTGTGAAGAGTGTTGTATCCGTCAGGTGAGGTTGTGAGCATCGGTTGGGTTTACCGAGATTGTGAGGTGTTTATCGATGGCCATGGATTAGCCGCAGATTTGTTACTGCTTGATATTGTGGATTTTGATCTGATCTTGGGTATGGACTTCTTGGAGTCGCACTGGGCCATGTTTGACTGCCACAGGAAGGAGGTCACGTTTCGACGACCAGGGTTACCCGAGATACTATTTCGTGGCGAGAAGAACACTTCACTACCGTGTTTGATTTCTGCGATGAGGGCGGATCGGTTGATGAAGAAGGGTTGTGTCGCTTACTTAGCCCATGTCGTAGACACTACAGCTGCAGTGCCAGACCTTGGTAGTATTGAGGTTGTGTCAGAGTTTTCGGATGTGTTTCCAGCGGAGTTACCTGGTATACCCCCTGTGCGGGAGATTGATTTTACCATTGAGTTGTTGCCGGGTACAGGACCGATTTCCCAGACACCGTATCGTATGGCGCCTGCAGAGTTGAAGGAGTTGCAGATTCAGCTCCAGGAGTTGTTAGAGAAGGGATTCATTCGACCGAGTGTTTCTCCGTGGGGTGCTCCAGTGTTGTTTGTGCGGAAGAAGGATGGGTCCATGCGATTGTGCATTGACTATCGGAAGCTGAATCAGGTTACAGTGAGGAACAAGTATCCGTTGCCGCGGATTGATGACTTGTTCGATCAGCTTAAGGGAGCATCAGTCTTTTCGAAGATTGACCTTCGATCCGGATATCATCAGTTGAGGATCCGAGACTCTGATGTAGCCAGGACAGCATTCAGGACGCGGTATGGGCACTACGAGTTTTTGGTTATGCCGTTTGGGTTGACCAACGCCCCCGTAGCTTTTATGGACTTGATGAATCGGGTGTTTCGACGATTCCTGGACAAGTTCGTGATTGTATTCATTGACGATATCCTGATCTATTCTAGGAGTGTGGGCCAGCACAAGAAGCATCTGCGTGTAGTATTGCGGACTTTGCGGGACCATCAGTTGTTCGTGAAGTTTAGCAAGTGCGAGTTCTGGCTGGATAGTGTGAAGTTTCTGGGCCACGTGATTTCGGCTGAGGGAGTCATTGTTGATCCTGACAAGATCGAGGCCGTGCTGAACTGGAGTAGACCCACTACTGTACCAGAGATTCGGAGTTTCTTGGGGTTAGCAGGCTATTACCGACGGTTTGTACAGGATTTCTCCCTGATTGCTACACCAATGACCAGATTGACGAAGAAGGGGGTCAAGTTTGAGTGGTCTGATGCGTGCGAGGAGAGTTATTTTCTCCTGAAGAAGAGATTGACTACCGCACCAGTTTTGACATTGCCAGACGACAGTGGTGAGTTTGTTGTGTACAGTGATGCGTCGAAGTTGGGTCTTGGCTGTGTGTTGATGCAGCATGGTAGAGTTGTGGCATATGGTTCCAGACAGCTGAAACCGCATGAGGTCAACTATCCGACGCATGATTTGGAGTTAGCCGCTATTGTGATCGCGTTGAAGAGTTGGAGACATTACCTGTATGGTGTTCAGTGTAAGATTTACACTGATCACAAGAGTCTCACCTACTTGCGGACGCAGCCGGATCTAAACATGAGGCAGCGCCGATGGATGGAGTTGATCAACGACTACGATTGCACTTTCGAGTACCATCCGGGAAAGGCCAATGTTGTAGCAGATACGCTTAGCCGGAAATCTGGAGCCTTGTTGTTTCACATGTGTGTGGCCAGAGTATCGATGTTAGCCGAGCTTCGAGCTACAGATGTTGTGTTTGGGTATGATGATGATGGAGCTTTGTTGGCCAGTTTTCAGGTTCGACCCGTACTGGTTGATCAGGTACGAGAGGCTCAGGATTCGGATTCTTACCTGTTGGGCAAGAAGACCATGATACAGAATGGTGTGCCTACAGAGTTCCGATTGAGCGAAGATGGTACGTTGTTGTTTAGAGGCAGGCTATGTGTGCCCAGAGACGAGAGCTTGAAGAACGAGATTTTGGATGAGGCCCACAGTTCAGCGTATGCGATGCATCCCGGAGGTACAAAGATGTTTCGTACACTTCGAGCGTACTATTGGTGGCGCAACATGAAGCGGGAGATTGCCGCGTACGTGAGTCGATGTTTGATATGTCAGCAGGTGAAGGCGGAGAGGTAGAAACCTGCAGGGAAACTACAGCCACTTGAGATTCCAGTTTGGAAGTGGGAGCACATTACGATGGATTTTGTCTATCAGTTGCCTCGTACTTCGGCGGGCAACACTGGTATTTGGGTTATTGTTGACCGATTGACGAAATCCGCACACTTTCTTGCGCTTCCAGGGAAGGTATCAGTGGGTAGATTGGCCAAGTTGTACTTATCAGAGATTATTCGCTTGCATGGCGTACCTGTGTCCATTGTTTCTGACCGGAAAATCTGGTCGTCGAAACACAACCTCCTTCTCGAGGTACTCGAACACGGCCAAATGCATCGTCAGACTCACAAACATACTGAAACCGCAATATCCAGCTATAACAGATCCGCGGCTAACCCATATCCTCCAACAAGGATCTCGCAACCTCCGGATGGATACAACACTCTCCAAGACCTCGGAAGTGGAGATGCAGGTACAATCGCCATGGACATCAAGCAACAGTAACCTCGGAGAAAAATCTGTCCTCAAACAAGGTCATGGCACGAACTCCAACATGCCCAACTAGTCGCCCACGTCAATTGCGACTTGCTGAATAACTCGTCAAAAAGGTACATTGATCAGACTGCAGGAACAACAGGAGGATCTCCTCGTTAACTCTAAGCTACCGAACTGCTACAACAGCTGACTGAGGGTGCTTCCTCGTAACGTGACCCTCCTGGCCACCGAAACAGCAACTGAAAGTGTACCACGAACACCAGTCACAGCGACACCTGCTGCGTGAAAGGATCACCAATGATCGCCCAAACTCATCCCACAGGAGCAAGTCTGCTACACTGTGATCTCCGCCATGGTCAAACAGATCCTGATCTGAAGGCCCTCAACAATATTGAAGAGACCATAACCTGATGAAGTCACTGATCCCAAGGTGTCGGAACTCAACCTCATCACAACATCTCGACTAAGTCCACTTTCCTCAAACCATCGCATCGAAAACCACATACAACATTCCTTCGCAATAGCCTCGCCACTGAGTGCAGCACACTAAGCTCCTCATGGTTGTCTCGAGGCACATCAATCAGACTCTCTCTCTGATACTCAGGTTCAAACTCATCTCGAACCTCGTGCATAGCTCCCTCGTATACACAACACTCTGAATGTAGGCCATGGAGTCGCAACCGGAACTCACACAATAACAGCCCACCAAACACAACAATCTGAATCAGGCAAACATCACTGCCAAAATTCTCAGCTCTGAGGCAACATATAGACGCCCGTATACACATCCCCAGGCAAACCGTGCCACACAAATCTCTGAACTCTGAATACTCATCCGAATCCACTGTTCTCTGGTAATTCACGCGTCGAATGATCCTCAACAGGATCCACAACCGAAACGACACGGAAAGCACGTCAGGAGGCATCCTAATGAATACAATATCGTTCACAACAAGTGGAACGTAATCATGGAACTTCAAATATTTGAAAGCATACAACACCCGGAATTTGATGATTATCCGCCGGCCGGTCGGGTCACCATTCCAGACATGCTGTACATTCTCAAATATCCTTAGTAAACACGACTACAGAAGTCTACAGAACCTATAACCTAATGCTCTGATACCAAGCTGAAAGGACCCAACCCCGATTTAGCTCCCTAAATCGGAATCAAACCCCTTCGAAAACATGAACCAACAAAAAATTTTCAAAATTTGGGCAGAGTTTCGTTACTAGCGTGGAATTACCATTACCTGCACGCGGAAAATACACTTCATCCTATGCCACAAAAAGCAAACCGTGGGCACCAATCCCATCCGGATTTCTCAATATATCAACAGTAAAGTAAAGTAGTAAATATATATGCACTTTACTGAAATCCAGTGTAAAATCGTATAACGTATTCAATAGGAAGCTCAGAGCGACATCTAATACATAATCGTATACGCATACCACAGTAGGTAGAACAATAAACCTACTGGATGAAACAAAGTAGCTCGAGCACTATGCCTCCGACCACGACGTGCGACACCAGAGCCTGAACTGCAAACTGGGCACGGAAACCGAAAAGCCCAGGTGAAAGACAATAAACACGTTAGAGTGAGTGGACGAAAATAAATGTCTTTCACCAGTTGATATATATGTATAAAATAACATATGCGAGTCCAGGTAAATAAAAAACAACATAGTACACGAGGTAAAACTCATACTCCTCCAGTGTACTGAGCATGCAAGTAAAATCCCACGGGGTCACTCATGGACTCCTCCGTGCTAGTACAGTCCGAATCACGGGATCCCAGACCCACACGTGATTCTAGCCAGAAATGGCCTCGGATCCGGGGATACGCCCCTCACCGGTCTGGTTGGGGAAACGCCCCTCCAGGCGGCCCTCCGTCGGGGATCAGCCGACGAGGCAAGGTGTATCGATACAACAACGTAACTGAGACTGTACTCTGTGTAAACCAAATCATAAACAGTTCGATGCAAATGCATGAAATAACGTATAAGTGTATGTATATTCGTATACGTATATCCGTATAAGTGTAATCGTATAATCGTAAACACATGCTCATATTTAATATAATCTCGTATGAAATCTCATGCCCGTAAATCATCATCATGCTGCATGCTCAAGTTCATAAAATCATATAAAAGACTCGCAAACAATCCGTGAAAAGAAATGTCCACTCACAGACTGGCGTAACGCGTATCGCGTTAACCCGTGATCCGGCGGAAAGTCCATCGCCAAACAAACGATCACGAACCCCTGAATAATCACAACGTCCAATATTCAAAGTCATAATCCGACAATTCGAATCAAACCACGAGAAACCACCGTTCTCGGAAACACGAAATCCAAAGTCGACGAATCGTCGAAAATCTGTATAAGTATACCACAATACCTCGCTTTACGTTCGGACGCTCAATTCGAAAAACGAACCTCTCCACTGCGATCAGGTCGCGATTTCGAGTCAAATGACATGCAATTCATCGAAAACCATGCCGGGCGAAAAGTCGCCGCCGCCGCCGGCGGCACCACCGCCGTCGCCGCTGCCACAGTCGCCGGAAAACTCCAATCTGCCCAGAAAATTACATGGCATACATGGTTTCAAATATCTCGACGAGCCCAACAACTTTCCAGTTATAGGTTAAGGCCAATTCTCACTCTATCTAGCTCAATTTCATGAAAAACCGAATTGTCTCATAAATTTCAAACCCAAAATTCTCCATGTATACATCGAATTGAAACACGAAACTTACAGGGAAGCATCATGGTGATGAGGGCTACAAAGCCCACCCCAAAGTTCAGCTCGAATCGGCCCGAATCGGAAACCACCATTAACCTCCAAAACCTTCAAACTTTGGCCGGAATTTCTCCCTCCTCCGGCATCCCACGCCGTGAGAGGAGGCCGGGAAGGTGAAGAGGGAATCACAACGAGTAGAAAGAGCTACGGGCCAAGCCCGGAAGTGGCCGAAATCTTCATGGCCACCGTGGAACCGTCGCACGTCTTCTCCTCCACCACGGTCAACCAAAGTCAACAAGGTCAACCAGAAATGAATAGTCCTCCCTTCCTAAAATGGAACCCTTCTATTTATATACATGCCAAAAATAGAAACTTTCCCAAATTGATTTCGACAAACTTCGAATATCCATAACTTTCTCGTCGTAATTCTGATTCCAATCATTCTCGTGGCCACAAACTCGTATCGACGTACTCTACAATAATCACCCGAAGACAAACACATCGGCCAAACGGATAAAAAGTCAACCCTTCAAAGTAACACACATTAAATCGACTAAATAATCAACAAACGGAAATAATCACAACTAAATCTTCGTAACTCAAAATTATGCTCCGGAAGTTCCTACAACCTCGAAATTAAATTCTGAACAACTTCCGTGAAGGAACCGAAACCAAATTCTCGTCCGGTAATTTAGTCGTTAAGTAGCCCACCATTTAAATCTGAACTTCAAATATTCATAACTAATTCCTCGGTCGTCCAAATAACGATCCGGAACCGCCCACGAATTCGAAATCACACGTAGAACGACTCTCGAGAAGAGACTCAACTCAAATTCTCGGCCAATAATTTAGTCGTTAAGAAGCTTCGGCGATTAAAACAACTGTCGCAACTCTGCGACTACGCCGTAGCTCACGAATATAGCTGATCATACTGCTGATTCTGGTCCGGGTCGTCACATTGGAGCTGTTGCATATAGACTTGTGTTACCGGCTGAGATGGCTCGTGTGCATGATGTCTTCCATGTTTTGATGTTGCAGAAGTACATCTCAGATCCTTCACATGTATTAGCCCCACAGCAGTTGCCGATCAGAGAGGATTTATCGTACGTAGAGGAGCCTGTGCAGATTCTCGATCGTCGTGAGCAAGAGTTGAGGCACCGTGTGATTCCGCTAGTGAAGGTCTTGTGGCAGAACCATTCAGTGGAGGAGGCCACCTGGGAGACTGAGCAGCGTGTGCGGGAACAGTATCCTCATCTGTTCACTTGACATGTATGTAAATTTCGAGGTCGAAATTTCTTTAAGGGGGGTAGAGTTTTGATGACCCGAACCAGAATCAGTTGTCTATTCGGCACGATTCACGAGATTCTGCTTAGTTGCAGTTTTATGTCGTATATGTGGTTTGCCGATCCGATTCGTGACTATATTTTCGGTCAAGAATTTGAGATGAGTGTCTTCACGGAAATTATAGAGTACGTGATTTCGAGCTCGTGGGCTGTTCCGGAAGATTTTTCTGATGATCGAGGAATATTTTATGATTATTTGAAATTTCGGTTTCGACGAGTTTATCCGAATCGTGATGGTTATCCGTTTCGAATCGTCGATTGACCCGAGGCGCGAGTATAATTATCGAAATAGTCGAGAATAGTCGTAAAAATCACTGTTTGAGGGTTGACTACCGTTGACTGCCTGTTGACTTACTATTTTTGGAAACTTACCCGTTGACCCGTGAAGGAGGAGGACGACCCGTTTGAACTCGTCGGCCGACCCGACTTTTTCGGCCATCTCCGGCCAGGCTGTGGGTATATTTCGACTCACCTTGAGCTCATCTTTCGTTTCATGTATGAGTTTGTTGAAATTGATCACGGTTTGGGGGGTTTCGAAGTATGGCCGATTTCGTTATGTCGCCGGTATCGGGAGGAGGTCCTCCAGCGAACCACGGTGGTGGTGGATAAGGGGGTTCGACTCCCCTTGTCCTTGGGAGTCTAACCATGCATTTCAATTAGGTTTTGATTGAGTTTTTGTTGGACCCGAATGGGTGGCCGGAAACTGGATTTCCGTTCAGTTTCGTTGTGTTTTGGAAGGGTTAGAGTTGGAATTGGCCTGGGAGCCAGTTATGGAATGGGTTTGGCTGGTCAGGACCTTGTGATCTGGAGTTTCTCCGCTGGAGAATCTCCCCGTTAACTGTGCGCCGCCGCCGGCGGCGGCGGTTAACGGCGGAGGGTTGACTTTTTCAGATTTCGACATTTTTAATGTTGTTTTTCTCGAAATCGCGCCCTGATTATCGTCCAGAGGTTTTCGAGTTGATTTGGGTAGCTGATTTTCTGTCGAGGTTTCGAGTTGACATTTCTTTTCACGGATTGATTGCGAGTCTTTTATAAATGATTTACGAACTTGAGCATGCAAATTGATTATGATTTTACGAGCATGTGTCTTACGATTATGCATATACGAATATACGTATACGAATATATACATACATACGTACATATTATGTTTTATGCATGTGCATGGAAAGGATTTATGATTTGGTTTACACAGAGTACAGTCTCAGTATATGTTGCGGTATCGATACACATTGGCTTCTCGGCTGATCCCCGGGTACGCTCCGGGGGGGGGGGGGGGGACAGATATCCTGACCCGAGGCCTTTCTGGCTAGGAATCACGTGTGGGTCTGGGATCCCGTGATTCAGACTGTGCTATCGCGTGGAAGCCCACGAGAGTCTCCGCGATATATTTTACGTTGCATGCTCTGTACGTGGGTGGTAGTCAGCGTCTCCTCACGTACCATTTGATTTTCGTGCATTTGACTCGCATATGATTTTATACATATATATTACTTGGTGAAAGACATTTATTTTCGTCCACTCACTCTAACGTGTTTTATGTCTTTCCCCTGAGCTTTTCGGTTTCCGTGCCCAGTTGCAGTTCAGGTTTGATGTTTCACGTCGCGGTTTGGAGGCTTGTGATCTGAGCTACCTTTGTTTTCCAGTAGGTTCTTGTATCACCTACTGATGCGTATATGTTGTATATATTTTACTCTAGAGGTCGCTCTGATACATTCTGATACATGTTTATATGGATTTTCTCGGATATATATATATACATAGTACAATACTATTTACTGTATATGATCCATATATTGATGTTGAGAAATCCGGATGAGATCGGTGCCCACGGTTTGGCTTTTGTGGCATAGGATGAAGTGTTATTTTCAGGGTGCAGGTTTATGCAATTCCACGTTAGTAACGAAACTCCGCCGAAATTTCGAAAAATTTTTGTTGGTTTGTATTTTCAGAAGGGGTTCGATTCCGATTTAGGTAACTGAATCGGGGTTAGGTCCTTTCATATTTACACAACAAAATCACACAATTATTTACAATCCCCGGAAATGGCGCGAGCATCAAGCATTGTATGGTGTGAGAAACCGGCCACCGCATGGCCTTTCACTACTTTCTGTGGTACGTATTGCTGAGAGAATTCAGAAAGTGCTAAGATCCATTTCCTAATCTGACCTCTTAGTATAGGACGTGAGAGCATGTACTTTACCAAATTTGTTTATGCAATAACACAAGTAGTGAAGGATAGCATATAATGCCTCAGTTTGCACCCTGAAAAATAAAAGGCTAGACACAATTTCTCTATTGGGGAGTACCGTGTTTCACAATCAGTTAACGTACTTCTAAGATAGAAAATAACACGTTCAATACCCATAGTGTCATCTTGTGCTAACAAACTCTCGATGGAATGATCTGTAGAAGATATATAGAGCTTGAGAGGAACTCTTGGTTTTGGCGGGCCCAAAACTGGTGGGTTGGCAAGATATGCCATAATGATATCAAAAGCCTCTTGATGAACGGGCTCCCATACGAAGTTCTTTTGACTTTGTAGCTTGAGTAGGGGTGAGAATGGTTGTCTCTTCCCTACTGCATTCACAATGAACCTTTTGAAGAAGTTGATTTTACCCAGCAAACGTTGTAGCTCCTTCTTGTTCTTTGGCTGGACAGCATTTAGTACTGCCTCCTTCTTATCATCTGGGACTTCGATTTCTCGGTTGTGGACTAAGAACCCTAGGAAGTATCCTGCTTGAATGCCAAATACACACTTTGTTGAGTTCATCCTGAGGTGGTGTTGTCTCATACGAATGAACACCTTTCTTAAGTCTTCTACGTGATCTACTCAGGATTTTGTTTTAACCACCATATCGTGAATATAAACTTCCATTGATTTACCTATGAGGTCATGGAAGATCATATTCATGGCACGTTGGTAGGTTGCCCCTGCATTTTTTAGTCCAATGGCATGTCCACTGGGCACCGAAACGCCGTCTTATGCATATCAGCCTCTGCCACTAGAATTTGATGGTATCCTACTTTCCTGTCCATGAACAATAGCATCTCATGGTGAGCTACTGAATTCACCAATAAATCTGTTGCTGGCATGGGGTAGGCATCTTTTGGTGTTGCATTGTTAAGGTTTCGGTAATTAACACAGACTTGCATCTTTCCATTCTTCTTCTTAACCAGGACCACGTTTGAAAGCCACTTATTATACTTTGTTACTCTAATGATGCCAGATTTGAGCATCTTCTCTACCTCTTTTTTGACTAAAATTGATGTCTCTATATTCATGCGACGCATCGCTTGCTTTACTGGTTTTTTACCCTCTATAATAGGTAAATTGTGACACACCAAGTCTGGCGATAGACCTGACATGTCCTCATATTTCTCTGCAAAGCAGTCTGCATACTCATGTGGCAATTCAATGAGCCTCTTCCTTTCCTCAGGCTCCAAGAAGGTACTAATAGCTATAGTCATTGGCTCTTTTGAGGTCCCGAGATTAATCTTCTCCACGAGATCCTTAACTTTAGGTAAAGTGTTATCCAAAGCCGCTAGAGCTACCTGAATAATCTCCTCCTCGTCTGATTCACGCAGTACATCATCGTCTGCATACTCCAATGCTACAATCATTGGAACATGTTTATATGCTTGGCTCTCCATTAAGTAATTATGAAGTCGATCGTTGAGAGAAAAATAAGCCTTTGCCTCTATGCTGGATAGAGGCTCTAACATTGGAATGGTCGAAAAGGCAGCTCAACGGTATAGGGGCAACGATTGTCCTCTCCCACTAGCATAATCCCCCATTGAGCTATTTTAGAGGTCGTCACCCCCACAGGGCGGCCCTTGTTGTCAACGCCACATACTTCTAGTGGCATAAGGTCACTGTTGTAGTAGCTAGCATCTAAGGCACTGACATAAACTGAATATGGACGCGGGTCAGCATCAATGACTTTTTCTGAAAGGACCCAACCCCGATTTAGTTTCCTAAACCGGAATCAAACCCCTTCTGAAAACACGAATCAACAAAAACCATAAAAATTTCGGCAGAGTAACGCTACTAACGCGGAATTGCCAATAACCTGCACCCGGAAAATACACTTCATCCTATGCCACAAAAATCAAACCGTGGGCACCAATCCCATCCGGATTTCTCAATATCATAAAAGTAATGTAAAGTAATAAATATAACTATACTTTACAGAAATCCATGAAAAATCGTATAAGAATATACATTATATTACTCAGAGCGACCTCTAGTGTATAATTATATAAGTATACCACAGAAAGTAGAACAATAAACCTACTGGAAGAAATAAGGTAGCTCGAGCACTATGCCTCCGACCACGACATGCGACACTAGAGTTCGAACTGTACACTGGGCACGGAAACCGAAAAGCCCAGGGGAAAGGCAAATAAAAAGTTAGAGTGAGTGGACGAAAATAAACATATGGCTTTCACCATTTTATATACATAATCAATGTAAAAGAATGCGAGTTCGGAAAGTATATAGGGAGGTTGTCAGGCGAATCTCTCAAGCCCAACGGTCAGGTGAATCGCTCAAACCCGACGGTAATAGGCCAGGGGAATCTCTCAACCCCGGTGGCATACAGGGGAATCTCTCAACCCTGCCCAGAGGAATCTCTCAACTCTGGCGGACTACCAGTGATCAGCCGAGTAGCCGAAGCATCGATGCAGTAATGCCATCACCAATAACATAAAATAATACCTCCGAAAATAACATATATCTCAACATCGTATAAAGTAAATACAGAAAATCATGAAAAATCACGAACTCGCAAACAACTGTGAAAATATAAAAATGTCCACTCATAGGTGAGCGTAACGTAGTTCGCGTTAATCCCGTGATCCGGCGGAAAATCCCTCGCCAAACGAACGATCGCGAACCCCTGAATAATCATAAAATCCATTACTCAAAATCATAACTCAGTACTTCGAATCATATCACGAGAAACAACCGTTCTCGGAAACACATAATTCAATAACGACGAATTGTCGCAAATCCTATAATCACATCACAAAACCTCGCTATAATTTCCGATGCTCAAATCGAAAAACAAACTTCACCACTGCGATCGGGGTGCGAGTCCGAGTGAAACGACATACAACTTGTCAAAAACTTCAAAAAGTCAACTTTGACCGGAAACCGCCGTTGACCGCCGCCGCCGCCGGCGGCGCCACCTAAACTCGAATTTTCTCGGCTGACCAAAGCCTATTCCACTCAAAGTCATCCAACAAACAACTTCCATAACTACACAAAAGATCAATTCAAACTCTAACTAGCTCAATTTCAAGCAAAACCGAAATCACTCACAAACTTTAATCCAACAATTCTCCATGTACAAATCGAATTGGAACTCCATACCTACATGGTTAGATTCATGGTGATGAGAGCTTCAAAGCCCAGTACTTCTTTTAGCTCAATTCGGCCGGAAAAGAAATCAACCAAAAACCCCAAAAATCACAAACCTTGGCCGGAAATTTCTCTCTCCACCGGCGACCTCGCAGTGAACGGTGATCGGGAGTGTGACGGGGACGCCGAGGAGCGTCAATTGAGTCCTCGGCCGAAGACTGGGGTGGCCGGACGACGTGTCACCGCCGGCGAGCCGTGGTGCTCCGTCGAGCTCCTTTTCCTCCACCGAGTTGACTCGGTCAACTCCAACATTAATGAATAGTTGACTTCCCAAATAGGAAACCTAAATATATATACCTTCTATTTTTGGAAACTTCCAAATTACACATTTCGATAAACTTCGAACACCCGTAACTTTCGTATCGTAATTCCGATTTCAATAATTCTCGCGGCAACAAACTCATCTCGACATGTTCTTCAATTACCACCCGAAGTCAAACACATCGACAAATCCAATAAAAAGTCAACGATTCAAACCATCACAAACTTATCCGATTAAATAATCAACGGTCGAAAATATTCGTAACTTAATCCTCGTAACTCGGAAAAATCTTCCGAAAGTTCCCACAAGTTTGAAATTAAATTCTCTACAACTTTCATGAAGGATCCGAAATCAGATTCTCTCCCGGTAATTTAGCCGCTAAGGAAGCCGCCATAATAGCAGATTACGTCGAAATCACAACAAATCGCGAAACTCGCAAATCTAGTCGATAATCATTCCATCTATGGTTCGGGTCGATCAACGGTCCAAAACGGATCACAATCACAATTCGAATAGACTCGAACACAAACGGATAAACTCGACAATATTCTGAAATTTCAAATATTCATATTATATTCCTCGATCGTCCAAATAATGATCCGGAACCGCCCACGAACTCAAAATCACGCGTATAACAACTCTCGAGAAGAAACTCAGCTCAAATTCTCGGTCAAATAATTAAGTCGTGATCAAAGCTGGCGATTCAATCAATTATCGGAAATCTGCGATTATACGCTAACCTCATGGTTTAAGCTGATTAACACTACTGATTCTGTTCCGGGTTGTCACAAATCCACCCCCCTTAAAAAAATTTCGACCTCGAAATTTCCAAGTCTATCGACTAAAAAGTAGGAGCACTGCCTCTGCATACAGCTCAACTCCCAAGTGGCAGTTTCAACTGAACGACTCTGACAACAGACACCACAATAGGAGATATCTCCGTACTGTAATCCATGTACCCCCAAATCTCGAATCTAAACTGGCTCCACACAAACGCCAAGTCTTCCTGTATAAGAAACTGATAGGGTACAAAACACGCAACAAATCTGAAATGTAGTTCCACCACACGGAACACAACACACACAAAAGCCAACGCTATAGGCAATGCCGAACTATACGGCACAACACAAACTCGCCTATGATCACATACGGATCAAAATAACGTGGCAATTCACAACTCAACCTACTTACATCAACATAACTCAAACATCGAACTCGGGCAATTATCAAGCTGTTTTCGCTAATCCGACAGTCTGTGGTAGCACATTCCACAAAATCAGAATCAAACGTTAATTCAAACCAAACTCGCTCCAACACAATGGAGTACAACATCGTTCCTCAAAACGACATCATGCAACGTCACAATCATAGTGGTCTACAAACTGGTACTGCATGCAATCTCGAATAGTTGAAACTGCTGGTTCCAAATCCCTCGGAACTGCAATACACAAGACCACAACATGCCCTCCAAGGTCTGAACCTCAAAGATCGCCCACTAATCTGAGGATAAGAAACTGTACTACGCTGTAATTCGGTCCCCAATGCACACTACAATGCTTGCCTACACTCTGTTGTAACTGGTTATCTCGATCAGCAAACTGGGACACAGGCGCACCACGTAAATGGACAACCTCCGTCAAACATAGCTATCCCAGCCTGCCACAAAAATCTTTTCCGAAAGTACTAGGAAACGTATCAAGTTCATCAAATTGTCCACAAAGACCCGATATCTGGTACCACAAACCGAAGTGCGTAATGACACATCAAAATCCATGGTGACAAGCTCCAACTTCTAATCGGAAATCTCCAATATTTGTTACTCCCCGGCAAGTCTCTACCTCCTAGCCATCGCCTGCCGACAAATGTGGCATCTGCACACATAAGCTGCTACGTTCTTCTACGGGTTGCGTCATGAGTAGTATACTCGAAGTATCTGATACATCTCCGCATCACTAGTGCCAAATGCACGCAAAACAATGAGCTTCAACATCATCACACTCGAACTCAGCTCTCGTAGCTCGCAACTCGGCTAACACGGAAACTTGAGCCATACACACATGAAAGACTGAAGCTCCCGACTTCCGACTGAATGCATCAGCAACAACAATAGCCTCTCTCTCGGATAAACTCAAATGTGCAGCCATAGTCGTTAATCGAGCCCATCCATCTACGTCACCTCAAGCTCAAATCTGGCCGAAAATGCAAGTAGATGAAACTCATGTGATCAGTGTACATCCTAAACTGCGCTGCACGCCGTAGTAGTAGTGTCTCCAACTCTCCGATGCTAACATAAGGACAGCTACACCCAAATCATACATAGGAAGTTTCCACTGCCTGAAACCATGAACCACCGCTCTACTATGCTGCATCAAAGCATAACCAAATCCAAATCTCGATGCATCGCCGTAAATCACGAACTCGTCATGGCCGTCAGGTAAGGTTAAAACCAGTGCAATGGTCAACCATCGTTCAGGGGTAAGAAACTCTCCTCGCGTGCATCGAACCACTCGAACTTGACGCCTTTCTCCGTCAATCCGGAAAGAGGAATGACAATCTGAGAAAATCCTGTACAAAGCACCGACAGTAGTCTGCTAAACCCAAGCGACTCCTGATCTCTGGTACAATGGTAGGTAAACTCCAAATCATTATGGCTTCAATCTGGTCAGGATCCACGCCAACTCCCTCGGCTAACATCGCGTGGCCCAAAATCTTCACACTAACCAGCCAAAATTCACACTGGCTGAACTTCGCAAATAGCTGATCATTTCGTGAAGTCCACAAAACTGCTCGCAATTACTTCAGGTGCTGGCCCACACTCCTGGAGTTAATCAGGATATTTCCAACGAACACAACCGCAAACTTGTCCAGAAACCATCTGAACACCTGGTCCATCAAGTCCATAAGAACTACGGGGGCATTAGTCAACCCAAACAGCATGACCAAGAACTCCTGATGCTCGCACCATAATCCGAAAGTTGTCCAAGCCACATCTGACTCCCTGATCCTCAACTGACGGTATCCGGACCCGAAATCACTCTTCGAAAAGACTGAAGCTCCCGTGAGCTGATCAACCAAGTCGTCAATCCATGACAATGGATACTCGTTCTTCTTTGAAGCCTGATTCAGTTTTCGATAGTCGATGCACAACCTCGTCAAACCATCCAACATTCGCAGAAATAATGTTAGAGCACCCCACAGTGATATACTGGGTCGTACGAAATCTCCTCCAGCATCTCCTGGAGTTGAACATGTAGCTCCATCAGCTCCGCTAGCACCGAACGAAAAATTGCCCGTGATATGAGTCCAGCGCCCGGTAAAAGCTCAATGGTGTAGTCGGTCTCCCGAACTGGAGGAATACCTGGTAACTCCTCCGGATACACCTGGAAACTCGGGAACCACCTCAATGTCGCCAATGTCGGGCACAGCAACCAAAGTATCCTCAACATAAGCTAAGAACAACACAACCCGTTTCCACCATCCGCACGACCATCACTGCAAAACAGTATCTCGGGAAAAGTCTGGTCGTCAAAACACAACCACCTTCTCGTGACCATCGAACATATCCCAATGCACCGTCAAGAAGTCCATACTCAACATCGTAACAAAATCAACGGTATCTAGCAATAATAGCTCAGCGGCTAAGCCATATCCTCCAACAAGGATCTCGCAACCTCCGGATGGATGCAACACTCTCCAAAACCTTGGAAGTGGAGATGCAGGTATAATAGCCATGGATGTCAAGCGATGGTAACCTCAAAGAAACTCCGTCCTCATACAAGGTCGTGGCACAAACTCCAACATGCCCAACTAGCCGCCCACGTCAATTGCGACCTGCTGATTAACTCATCAAAAAGGCTACATTGTTCAAACTCCAGAAATAGCATCATGACCTCCTCCTGAACTCTGAGCTGCCGAACCACTAAAATAGCTGGCTGAGGGTGCTCCCTCGCAACGTGACCCTCCTGGCCACCACAATAGTAACTGAGAGTGCTCCACGAACACAAATCACAGCGACACCTTCTGCGAGAAAGGATCACCAACGATCACCCAAACTCATGCCACAGGAACAAGTCCACTGCTCTGTGATCTCCACCATCACCAAACGGATCCTCAGCTTGATCTGATGACCCACAACATAATTGAAAAGTCCACAGCCTGATGGAGTCACTGATCCCGAGGTGCTTGAACTCAATCTCATCAAAATATCTCGACTAAGTCCACTTTCCTCAAACCAACACGTCGGAAACCGCGTACGCCTATCCTGCTCAATAGCCTCGCCTCTGAGTGCAGCACATCAAGCTCCTCACGGTTATCTCGAGGCATAACAGTCAAAATCTCTCTGATGCTCAGGTTCAAACTCATCTCGAACCTCGTACACTGCTTCCTCTGAAGCCACATAACACGTGCAAACAGGGACAAACATGTGAACATTACATCTCTGCCTCAGGTGGGTAAACACTCCATATTTCCATCGTTAGGTAGCCTGATTGAACCATTACCATATAAACAACACCCCGAATGTAGGTCATGGAGTCGCAACAGGAACTCACACAATACCAGCCCACCAAATGCAATGATCTGACTCAGGCAAAACATTAACTACCACAATTCTCTGCTCTGAAGCAACATATAGACGCTCATACACACAACCATGCAAACCATGCCGCACAAATCTCTGAACCCAGAATGCTCATCCAAACCCATAATTCACTGGAAAATCGCGCGTCGATTGATCCTCAATAGGATCCATAATCGTACCGACACGGAAAGCACGTCAAGGAGGCATCCTAATGAATAAAACATCGTTTGCAACAAATAGAACGTAATCATGGAACTTTAAATATTTGAAAGCATACAACACCCGGAGTATTGATGAGTATTTGCCGGCAGGTCGGGTGACTACTCCAGACATGCTGTACATTCTCAAATATCCTTAGTAAACACGACTACAGAAGTCTACAGAACCTAAAACCTAATGCTCTGATACCAAGATGAAAGGACCCAACCCCGATTTAGTTTCCTAAACCGGAATCAAACCCCTTCTGAAAACACGAATCAACAAAAACCATAAAAATTTCGGCAGAGTAACGCTACTAACGTGGAATTGCCATTAACCTGCACCCGGAGAATACACTTCATCCTATGCCACAAAAATCAAACCGTGGGCACCAATCCCATCCGGATTTCTCAATATCATAAAAGTAATGTAAAGTAATAAATATAACTATACTTTACAGAAATCCGTGGAAAATCGTATAAGAATATACATCAGATTACTCAGAGTGACCTCTAGTGTATAAATATATAAGTATACCACAGTAAGTAGAACAATAAACCTACTGGAAGAAATAAGGTAGCTCGAGCACTATGCCTCCGACCACGACGTGCGTCACTAGAGTCCGAACTGCACACTGGGCACGGAAACCGAAAAGCCTAGAGGAAAGGCAAATAAAAAGTTAGAGTGAGTGGACGAAAATAAACATATGGCTTTCACCATTTTATATACATAAAATCAATGTAAAACAATGCGAGTTCGGAAAGTATATAGAGAGGTTGCCAGGCGAATCTTTCAAGCCCGACGGTCAGGTGAATCCCTCAAACCCGACGGTGATAGGACAGGGGAATCTCTCAACCCCGGCGGCATACAAGAGAATCTCTCAACCCTGCCCAGAGGAATCTCTCAACTCTGGTCCAGAGGAATCTCTCAACTCTAGCGAACTACCGGTGATCAGCCGAGTAGCCGAAGCATCAATGCAGTAATGCCATCACCAATAACATAAAATAATACCTCCGAAAATAACATATATCTCAACATCGTATAAAGTAAATACAGAAAATCATGAAAAATCATAAACTCGCAAACAACTGTGAAAATATAAAAATGTCCACTCACAGGTGAGCGTAAGGCAGTTCGCGTTAATCCCGTGATCCGGCGGAAAATCCCTCGCCAAACGAACGATCACGAACCCCTGAATAATCATAAAATCCATTTCTCAAAATCATAACTCAGTACTTCGAATCATATCACGAGAAACAACCGTTCTCGGAAACACATAATTCAATAACGACGAATTGTCACAAATCCTATAATCACATCACAAAACCTCGCAATAATTTCCGATGCTCAAATCGAAAAACAAACCTCACCACTGCAATCGGGGCGCGATTCCGAGCGAAACGACATAAAACTTGTCGAAAACTCCAAAAAGTCAACTTTGACCGGAGACCGCCGTTGACCGCCGCCGCCGCCGGCGGCGGCGCCACCCAAACTTGAATTTTCCCGGCGGACCAATGCCTATTCCACTCAAAATCGTCCAACAAACAACTTCCATAACTACACCAAAAATCAATTCAAACTCTAACTAGCTCAATTTCAAGCAAAACCGAAATCACTCACAAACTTTAATCCAACAATTCTCCATGTACAAATCGAATTGGAACTCCATACCTACATGGTTAGATTCATGGTGATGAGAGCTTCAAAACCCAGTACTTCTTGTAGCTCAATTCGGCTGGAGAAGAAATCAACCAAAAACCCCAAAAATCACAAACTTTGGCCGGAAATTTCTCTCTCCACCAGGAACCTCGCAGTGAACGGTGACCGGGAGTGTGACGGGGACGCCGAGGCGCGTCGATTAAGTCCTCGGCCGAAGCCTGGGGTGGCCGGACGGCGTGTCACCGCCGGCGAGCCGTGGTGCTCCGTCGAGCTCCTTCTCCTCCACCGAGTTGACTTCCCAAATAGGAAACCTCAATATATATACCTTCTATTTTTGGAAACTTCCAAATTACACATTTCGATAAACTTCGAACACTCGTAACTTTCGTATCGTAATTCCGATTTCAATAATTCTCGCGGCAACAAACTCATCTCGACATGTTCTTCAATTACCACCCGAAGTCAAACACATCGACAAATCCAATAAAAAGTCAACGGTTCAAACCTTCACAAACTTATCCGATTAAATAATTAATGGTCGAAAATATTCGTAATTTAATCCTTGTAACTCAGAAAAATCTTCCGGAAGTTCCCACAAGTTCGAAATTAAATTCTCTACAACTTTCATGAAGGATCCAAAATCAGATTCTTGCCCGGTAATTTAGTCGCTAAGGAAGCCGCCATAATAGCAAATTACGTCGAAATCACAACAAATCGCGAAACTCGCAAATCAAGTCGATAATCATTCCATCTACGGTTCGGGTCGATCAACGGTCCAAAACGGATCACAATCACAATTCGAATAGACTCGAACACAAACGGATAAACCCGACAATATTCTGAAATTTCAAATATTCATATTATATTCCTCGATCGTCCAAATAATGATCCGGAACCGCCCACGAACTCGAAATCACGCGTATAACAAATCTCAAGCAGAGACTCAGCTCAAATTCTCGGCTAATAATTAAGTCATGATCAAAGCTGGCGATTCAATCAATTATCGGAAATCTGCGATTATACGTGAACCTCATGGCTTAAGCTGATTAACACTACTGATTCTGTTCCGGGTCGTCACATTTGCTTCGCCTGACTCAATGTTCTAGAGCACCATTTGCTGATGCAGAGATGATGACACACAGTAACTCTGGTGGATCTAGTCTCGACCCAAAATTCCACTGTACGGTGTCGTGCACTCAACCACGAAGAATGTATATATACCAGCTGCTGGCTCCACCTGCACATGAAGGAAAACAATTCTCAAAGTTTTAGATATGTTACATTGAAAATTGTGAACATTGAGGGCTGTCTCTTGGATAGCAGACTTGAGAATGCTCAGTAGTGTCATTGCCTTGATGGTAATGATACTGACCATAGCCGTTGAGTCCACCAACAAAACAATTTGTTGATCTGAATCCCTTGGACTTTGCTGGTGACGTACAACGGTCTCATGTGCATAGCCATATTCAACGTTGGTTTTCTAAACAGCATGCATGCTTTTCTCAACGATATGTCAATCTTTGGCTACTTGGCGAGCAACAATTGTTATGGTTTATTCTTGTCACCGCCTATCGTTGCCCAGTTGTTGACGTTGCTGGATTGATCCATAATGTCTTTAGTGGGAACGACAAGAAGGAAACACGGTCTTCCAGCTGGAGAACCTGCAAAATTGGAAGGTAATACATACACCATATTCACATCCAAATCTTCGTCATATCCATGGAGTAATGGTTCTTTGTCCTCGCCATAGTCTAATTATTCCTCCTCATCTTCGACCTCGTCCACATTGAACTCGATATTTCTTACTTGTATCTCAGCCTCAACCATCTCATGGTCAAGAGGGAGTACATGCTCGATGGTTTCCATAAGTTCATCTTCGATCGGAACCTCAGGTGTAGGTTATACGTTTTCTGGTGAGAACAGGCCGATGTTCCTGCTCTTAGAAGAAGTAGTCTTGTCTTGGTTAGATTTCTTTTTCGTTCTTCTTCCACCAATGGTTTTGGTCTCCACCTAAGTCCCCTTGTCTCGCTTGAGGTGATGTGGCCTTGGGTGCGTTCACTTGATCGATGAAGACTCTTGCTTGCCACGGGTTGTTTAGACTTTTCATTGCTTCGAGTACGTTGCTTATTACTTGTGGAGAACCTACGGTCCTGGAGAACCTTAGGTATAGGTTCTTGTTTTCTTTCTCTAGTGGGCAACTCTGGGTTGCGATCAAAAACATTTGGTCTAGCTGTTGGAACTTTTGGTTCACGAGATTTCTTCCCAAAGACCACAATGGGGTTGGCTGCCAAAGCATTCAACCATCTTGCAACTTCTCTGGTGTACAAGCCAATTGTTTTGGTTGGATTATACAAGTCTCCAAAACTTTCAATGCCCTTTTGGCCTTTCCAAACCGGCGTTGCAGATTCCTTCGCCTGCTAAGGGTCACTTCCACGGTTTTCCCTTTCTCCTTTACATACCACACATTCTCCTTGGTGATGTTCCTTGATTCTGGTGAAACATATGGCTTAGTAAGCTGGTCTTGTACGATTGACTCTATTGCTGCCAGCTTCAGGAATTTCTCAGTGGCTCGTCTTCGCTTGAATGCTTACGAGTCCCTTTGGTTGAGCTCCCTTGGGATATTAGGTTGATAACGGTCAGGTGGAGAAATCATCTTTGGACACACCTTGACTGCTTCCATTAAGTCCTCGTATGAGATCTTGAGACCACAATGGAATTTACATCGAGCACATAAGGTCACCGACGACTGCCTTTGGGTCAACCTTTTCCTTACCTTTTGCTGAAGTTTCAGGTTGCTTCTTCTTGTTGTCTTCTCCACTGGTATACAGGTCCAAAGTCGACCTCCTTTTGTTAGGATTACTCCTTGTCAATTCCAGCATTCCTACGACTAAGTCCTCGTTAGGCTCAGGATTTTGAGCACCTTGCTCGATTGGAATTTCTCCTTCATCGATCTACCGCTAAATTCTGAACTTTAAGCTCATGCATTGCTCAGTGGAATGTGTCCCCCACATATGGTGGAAACGACAATAAGGAAGGCCTTCGATATCTGCAGGATTTGAGGGTGGTCCATATGGCACCATGGCAAGTCTCGCCTAGATCAGGTAGTCTAGAATTTTAGCCATTCGCGACACATCATAAGTGATTTGTCATTTTGGCTTCCTCTTTGATGATCTCTTCTTTGGTCCAGTTTTAGGTGTATTTATGGGGACCAGTACCATCTCGTGTAGCTTTGTATGGAATGGTGGTAAAGGCCAATGATCACTATTTGAGCTATCCTCGCCACTGAACCCAATTACTCGATAATCGATTAAGCTTTGCACAGTATCTTTAAGTTCAAAGTAAGAAGACGTATTATGTCCAAACATGTTATAATACCTGCAAAAGTGAGCCTGGGCCCAACATAGCTTAGATCTTTCAATCCCCTTACAGACCAGTAGTTAATGAGTTTATTCTTGAGAAGCTCATCTAGTATCTTGTCCATTTTGTCTTGTTTAAAGGAATACCGTCGTCAGATCTAATTAGAGTTGTATCTCCCAGGATTAGCTTGTTCTCCTTGTCTAGCGCCTCTGCTACTATGTTCTCCATTGATAACCATTCCAATTCTATCATATTGACTTGAGTATCCGGGAATGGCTATGAATCTACCAACGAGATTGTCTTATGTGCGTTTTCCAAGGCCAGTCTTTCTTCATTAATCCACTTCTAGATTTGATCCTTAAGCTTGACGCAATCTTTAGTTGCATGATTCCACATGCCATAAAACTTACAGTATTTTTTTCCTTTGAGTTGTTCGGCACTAGAAATAGGATCAAAGTTTGTTTTTACCACTCGCTGGCTAATAAGCTCATCCAAAATTTCATGAGTCGTGTTAGCATCATAGGTATATGTTTCGAACTCTGGCTTAGTAAAACCCACCGTCGAGAGCTTCACTGGTCCTTTGCTTTTTTGCAACTTCCAAGGCTTAAGAACTGTCTTGGAAGCAAGCTCTATAGCATGAACGTGATCTTCTTCAGCATCTGATCCTTTCTCTTCAGGATCTTTAATATAAGTCACAGTTTTTGGCTTGTTTCTCTCTGACACATAGGAAGATCTCAGCTCATATGTCCCCTTAGAGGAGTTGCGTTTATTATCTCTCTCTTGCATGGTATTATGAGCCTTAGTCACCGCGGCAATGAGCTCGTTTAGGGTGAGGTGCTTGTGACTAAAAAACAAAGTGATATTGATCCTCTAAACCATTGATTTCCATGTCAACAACCGCCTCTTTCACTAACAGTGTTCTGCACAGATTATATTCTGACCTGAAATGGTGAAGGAAAGCTACTAAACTCTTCGATGGTGCTTGGCTCATAGCCACTAACTTGCTAATGCTTGTTTCTGACCTCGTCGTTCCAAAATGGTCAATGAACAGAGCTTCCATTGCTGGCCAATCCTTTATGGACCCTTTCTCTAAGTCAGTGTACCAAATGAGCGTCGACCCTAATAAAGAAAAACCAAAGACTCTCAGTGTGAGTTCTGGATCTTCTGCAAAAGGCCCTAATTGCAAGACGTACTTAACATAATATGCAATGCTGATGGGAGTTACAACCATCACATTAGTGATGTACTAAATATGACTTATACCACTACTAATTGTACCACTACTAATTGTAGCAAAACTTAGAATCCCCTCGGGTCTAGATTTTTTCAATGTTAATTAGGAACTTCAGGTCTCTAAATCCTCCAAGCTTCACAATCTAGCAATGATTTGATCCGTCTATTTTGTAGTGAAGCAAAAAACAATCTAACCCATGATCTTGTGATATACCATAAGTATTATCATAGTTGATGACCTACATATTCGACCAAAAATGTTAACATATTCATCATATGCAACTTAAGCATCTGGATGTGATCGATCGGGGAATCATTTGTACTTGAAAACTTCAAGTTTAAGATCTCAAAATTTGAACTTCGGGTTGTAATATTGTTGGTAATATGAACTTCTGGTTCAAATACCTATTATACTCAAAATCTATTATTTGAGCTTCAAGGTGCATCTCAACATCAATGACATGAATTCTTCCCAAAGATATCGAAGGCAACAAAATCCAATTTTGTCAAGTTTGTCATCTTTTCTTGTAGAAAAGAGAGAAAATATTAATATCTCAATATCGAAACTTCAGGTTCGAATATAGTGAACAATGGATCACATGCACAAAACTTCAGGTTTATGCCATGTTATTAGAACTTCAGGTCTAATATTAGTTTTTGAACTTTAGGTTCATAATCTCGAAACTTCAGGCTCGAGGATTATTAGTGAAACTTTAGGTTCACTAATATAAACAATTGTAAATGAAAATATGTAAATTACAAGCATATTAGATTACTCCATATATCATGAGTGGTAGTAAAAACAAAATATCTCCTCATCACCTAAAACATACGAACTCCTAGATCAGAGTATTGGTCAAAGCAAAGATCGATGTTGCACTAAAAACTCTTTGATCATCATCGAGTTAGAAATATATAGCAAAAGTGCTGATAATATGTTATAAACTGAGGATGAGAGACATAGAGAGAATATAAAACGCAAAGAGATGTGGAGGAGAAAATATAGAGAGTCATATTATTCATCTCAATAGGCCTCTTTATGAAAAGGTATGGTTTACATGATAGGTACACAACTATTGAGTATTTGCATAGATATCCATATAAATATAATATTTACAACAAAATCATTAATTAATTAAGCTCGACTTATTTTTAAAATTTTTGTTTTAAGTGAATAAGAGATTAGGCGATATTAGTTCCTCGGAAGCAGACAATTTAGGGAACAAGTCCTACCCTCGATTCCGAAGGAGAAGGGTCTGCAACACTCTGAGAATCCATGGCCCGTCCCCCTATTATTTTTATTCATAAATAAAAAATACAAGACAAAGAGTAGGGGAACAAATTAAGCTCCACTTATTACACAAACTAGCTAGCTAAATAACTTTCAAATCATGATTTTTTTTTCCTTTCGATGAAGGAAATTAAAAATGATGAACCCTAAACATAAACAAATTAAGGTAATATGAATATATAAGTGCACAAGTGGCGTAGATTAGATATGTGATGGAGTCATGAACGCTAGCTCGCTTCATCGATCAGGTTTGGAATAACGAACCACCAAGATAGAAAGAATTGAATGGCCACAAATGTGATTTGAGTCCTAACCATGCCACTCACTCTACGTGGGTATCCCCTATAATATCCAATTTCGATTTCAATGGCATATTAGGCTTTCGATCACAAAATGTTTTGATCCCCATATATGTCACGTACAATATCCTTCTCTTTGTCCACTTCACTTTATCATCTCATTATCATTCTGATGTATAATTTTCAGGTCCTGAGAAGTTTTCAAACTTTCTCTTGTCTTGATCACATACTTATAGATGCTCGGCGTGTCACCGTCATGGGACAGAATGTTGAACGTAGTTCTGCTGCTCCCTGACTTCTAATAAGCGATTTAGACGGGGAGAGCACCAACCTCGCCTGATGGATTCTTTTCCCCCAAGTAACTTAGGACTTATGGTTTTTGTGCCTCAAACCGAGTCACGAAGATCGATACTTCATAACTCTTTGGTGTGAAGCAGAGCAATCTCCTTGATGAAGTGTTGAAAACACAAGGGTTTGCATAATTGAATCGTAAGAAACACCAACGCTCTTTCGGGTGAAGATCTCTTGATCACAGGTTGCACATATTTCTCGAGATGATAAAATTGTTTGCCGAGAACAAAAATGTGTATGATCGTGTCCTTTTCCTTCAAGCCAATCCCCTCTATATATATAGGAGACAATTACTTGTTAATGTTTATCTAAAACTCTTCACAATTAGACTCACTAAACAACTCTACTTAATTGTTCGGAATCTTACGTTCTAGGTCTTATAATCAAAGTCTAAGACCTTGATGATAAGCTCGCCAAAGAATCATTTCCTCACAAGGAAAGATACTCATTTAATTATAATGGGCCACATGCATCGGCCTCCTCATTTATCCAAATTCAGTCCAACATATAATGGATCTTCCTACAGGCCGCATATATCAACCCGCACAGCCCAATAATAAAGATAATTTATCTTAGACCCAAACAACTCCTATAGCTATTTTTCCTACCTTTATTCTTATTTTTAACGAGTTAGGTACCTGGGAAGGCATTATCCAAGTCTTTTTCATGCATTGACTTCCCCTTGCTTCTAGAAGAGCTTAATATTCCAGCCCCTCTATTTGTACTTTAGAAAATCACTAGTAGCGGGGTTAGGACGAAACTAGAGTATAAAATAAACATTCAATTACTCCTTTGAGACTTCTGCCGTGGAGCAAATGGTGGATTTTGACAACCATCCAGATCCCAACAGAAAAAAACGAAACATAGACTTTGTCTCTTCTTTTTTCTTCATTGAATATTTCAAAGCTGGATGACTGAGTACATAGGAATAAAAGTCTTGTTGTAATGATGTTGCAGCAACTATACATGACTTGGCTAACACGGTCCGATCACCTATGAGTTATCTTCATTTTCATTACAATCTTGTCATTCCGATCCTGTGCGCTAGCTAGCTTGCTAGCAAACTCCTTAACATTGGGCCTGCCTCAGTTCCTTCTTTCCTGATTAGCTAGACATGAATTCCCTTGTACTCTCTTTGATTCCTTTGCTTGTGATCAATTCCTTTCTCTCAATCAACAATCCTCAATCAACTGTGTTCGCCGCGGATACAGCAGAATATACCAACTGCAACAAGAGCATTACTTGTGGGTCTGTCGAATCCAGCATCTCGTATCCATTTTGGGGATTGAACCGAGCAGAGTACTGCGGTAAATCTGAGTTAATGGTAACATGCAACGACACTGTACCAGTCTTCACCATGGAGAACATCATTTTCAGACTTCTGAGCATGGACACTAGCACCGGTGCAGGCACTCCGACGGTAAAAGTTGCCAGGCAGGATTATTGGGGAGATATATGTCCTTCGAAATATACAGACACAAAGCTCAACTTCTCTCTTTTTGATTACGCTTCTGGGGCTCAGAATGTGACATTTTACTACGGATGCAATCCTGCTACAAATCCGTTTCTTGGTGCTGCTGTAAATACTGCTTATAAAACTTGCAGCAACGGGGACACTGTTTCTTTTCTCACAGAGACACAGGTTTCAAAAATACCAACGACGGCACCTGATCCGGTTACGTCAGGCGCTTGTAAAGCGAGCGTTTTTGTTCCTGTGTCTGATTCAGCTGCTGAAAAGCTCGATAACAACGAAACATCAACTATCCAGACTGCAATAAATGGTGGTTTTGATTTGGATGTACAGAATGTTGCAGCTACAGCTATCAGTTGCAGCAGTTGTGTGGAATCAGGAGGAGTCTGTGGGCAAAACACTACTACTGGTGATTTCCGCTGCTATTGCGCCACTGAAACAACAGCATCAACATGTACCACAGCTCCAGCTCCAGCTCCATCCAATGAAAAAGGTATGCATATTTATCACGTACTAATTTGCCTCCGTCTCCACGTTAAATATATATTTACTAAATAGATTACAATTACATGCCTGTCTAGCAAACTGTTTGGTACATAGGTAGATATCCCATTTAGTTTGAATACGAAGCTCATTCATCCATGCCTTAGTAATCGTTACCAGTTTTGGTTATGTTCGTATCATATTTTAGACTTTAGACAATAGAAAAGATAATTATCTATAAAGGTATACGTATGTATGTACACTATTTTTTAAGTTACCAAGAAGCCCTGCCATTGTTGACTTAGTCATCGAATGCTTCTTTCAGTACGCACGTAGTTTGGACGTTGGGTGTTTATTTTAAGCTTACAATATAGTAGATTCTTAATCTTATCTTTCCAGATGGAGGTTTAGGTAAACAGATTGTTGACCAAAAATTCTATTAAGGCGGCTGCTGCCAAAATCGTTGATATAATTAAGGACTACGACTAACATCTGCATTCCTACAACCTTCCATAATTAAGAACCTTCTATTTCAAGTTCACCAATTACGAACGCGACCCTTGACCTAGCTCAAAGACGACTTCAAGTTTAACCCTTTCTTCCCGAAAAAGATTATCCGAGTACCCTACTCTTATATCCAACCGAAACACCACCTCTGTATCTCTCTCTGTCTAGAAATGCATATCAATCTTCTTCTGCTTGAGCTCGTAGTAGTAACAATTGTAGTATTCTCATCTGGGGTACCAAATTGCTTCGGCGTCGACGACGAGCAGTACCTCAACTGTAGCAAAACGATTCAATGTGCGAATATGCCGAGCATCGGTTACCCTTTCTGGGGCTCAACCCGCCCCGCCTACTGCGGCTTCCCGGAGTTGTTTCTAAACTGTAGCGGCGACGCCCCTTCCATCACAATCAAAAACCAAGAGTTTCGAGTTCTTTCGGTCAACCAGACCCAAAACAGCCTCAGAATCGCTCAAGCCGATTACTGGCACAACGTCTGTCCCTCAACACTTACCAATTCCACAACCCTAGACAACTCCACTACGTCCCGTATTCTTGAGTACGGTTCAGATGTTCAGCAACTCATGCTCTTCTACTCATGCCCTGCTCTTAGTATCCCACTCCCACAACAGTTAACCAGCCAATTCAACTGCACTAGTAGTACTACTAGTGTGGATTCCATCAACTACTTTGTGACTGAGGACCCGACCGAGTTCGGGCTCGGCAACATCAACCTCAGCAGCACGTTCGGGATTTGCGAGACCACGGTGATCATCCGGGTTTCGCAATCGGCCGCTTTGAATTTGGCATTGAATTCCTCAAAGGAGAATCTTGAGGCGGCGATTGATTCCGGGTTTGAGGTGAAATGGGATGCGAGTAATAGTTTGTGTGAACAATGTCGAGGCTCCGGTGGTCAATGCGGCTACAACACGTCTTCAACTGACTTCACATGTTTTTGCAGGAATGGGCCTAATCCATCTAACTGTACAGGTACCAATCTTTACATGAGTGCTTCTAGCTCTAGCTCTGTTGCTCTGTACATGAGAGTTTTTAACAATCGGTAGAAGTTTAGGCGTCGAGCTTAATAGTTTCTGTGCAATTATTCATTTCATGCTTTCGAGTATGTTATATATCAAAGTTTCTCTTCGACTCGATACTCTATGCTTTCTCCCAAATGCAGCAGTTAACCACCGCCTATTCCCTGTACGGAGAACTAGTAGATATGAGCAGGGATCTTTAGAACTTTGTCCATTTCTAGTACATTAGTCAGTGTCACTCTTCCCATCCATTTTCTTTTTTGCATCGTTTTTCTCTTTTGTTTAGAATGCTTAGTGTATCGAGATATTTTCCTTTCAGTTTCGTTTGCTGAAAATTAATAATGATCTATCTAAACAGAGCTATAATTGCTCGATCTATGGTGAGAAAGTCAATTAGGTTGCAGTGCTGAACAACCTACCTAATACATAAGAAATAACAACTTATGCTTTTTAAGTTTAAGTTTCCCATTTCAAAAAGAAAGAAGTTGAAGTCTCATATCTGAATTACGGGTATCTGAAATATATATTAAAGTTTTGTAAAGTGACGCTCAAAATAAAATATAACATCCTTCAATTATTTTCATTCTTTCCTCTAAAATTACACATATTTAAGCAATTAAGCCTTCCACCCGTCACTAGGCTCTCATCAAGAATTAGGAATCTCTTCATGTCACATTGTTTGTCTTTACTTTATAGCTTGGACAAGGAAAAAGAAACAATTCCAATATTTTACGAGGCAGTGGATGAATAAAAAGTAATATTTTACAAGTGCATCATTATTTTTTTAGTATTTTGTCTGAACCGATACGTTCAAACAATTATACTGATAAAAAAATTATTCACACCAAAAGTTAGTCTTTCTTCTTTTTTTTTTTTTAAAAAAGAGAAGAGATTTTATTAAAGCTCTCTTAATCTTCACAAGTTCACGATAAACAACCCTAATTTTAACAAAAAAAAACACATCATACGCAAAAATAAATTTTAAAAAAATACTAAACTTGAATAAACATGTCATACTCGCATACATCTTACAAAAATTACGTAAGTCATGCTTCATGCTAGTCGACACACCCCATCAATTAACTAAACCACCCCATCAATTATTCTCATTTTTTCTTTTATTTTTGTAAAAAACATATTATATATATTATTTTATTTTAATTAATAGTTTATTTTATATTTGGTCCTACTACAATGTTTAACGAATATAAATAATTTGACTTCTTGGTGACCAGTGTCCAAAACACAGTCCAAGTCAAACATGGGAGGCCAATTACTCACACAATTTTTTTTTGGTGATACAAGCATTCACTAGTCTCAGCAACCAAGCTTTACCAATCAAGCACCTCCCGCCCTCCTTTCTCTCTTCTTCAGTTGTTCCATCTCCTCTTCTCTTCTCCTCTTCTCTTCCTAAACGGCACCGTATCGTGTCCCCCTCATAAATCATTCCCAATGCATCCAATCTTTCTCTCTCCTTGTCCTCGATTCTTCACCGCCGTCTTTTTCTTCTTCGTCATCGAAACGTCGTCGTTGTCGTCCAGGTCATACCTCCCGAACTGCACAAACACCGTCAACTGCGGGCCCCTCAAGAATCTCTCTTACCCTTTCACCGGCGTCGACCGCCCCTCCTACTGCGGCTCGCCCGAGTTCCACGTCAGCTGCGAAGACGACAACTCCTCTCCGCAGCTGACCATCATGTCCCTCCGCTACCGAGTCCTCTCACTCGACTCAGCAACTCAGTCTCTCACCTTAGCCCGCTCTGACCTCTGGAACGAGACCTGCACCAAGATCATAGCCAACTCGAGCGTCCCTTCCAACTTCTTTCAGTTCAGCGACGCCGACAATGTCAACGTGTCCATGTTCTACGGCTGCAATTCCTCGACCATTTTGAGGAAGCCGGAGAATTGGTTCCACTGCGATATCAATCAGACTTTTAACGACGCCTATTACTTGATAGGTCCGGTCCCTCTCGACCCCATTATAAGTGCTTTTAAGTGCTTTGTGGGTATCACGGTGCCCATTTTCAAAATCACGGCGGCCAAGCTCGTTGCCGATCGGTCTCTGTTCAAGCAATCCATCATGGATGGCTTCAACGCCACCTATACTAATCCCTACGTCCGTCAGTGCCATAAGTGTCTTAACATAAATGGGCAATGTGGGTATGACTCCGATTCCAACAAACCCGTTTGCATTTGTGGAACGAAACTCTGTGATCCAGCAGGTCAGTACTGCTAGTAGTATAAGTACTTGAATAGTAGTGCAAATCTAACAGATTTTATACAATTTTCTATGCCAAATATAAGATATGTCTATTTTTGGTTGACACCAAAGATAGAGTGATCGTTTGTGCATGGTTTGCTGTTACATATATAGAAATCATCCTTCTTTTAGAAGCAACATTTCATTACTAGTGTTATAATCTCATTGCTTAGCCTCTTACATAGTAATCCTTTCGAGTTTTGAGTGAGGCGAGATTTTGTTAAACTATACGTGTTTTATTGGTGAGTATTCCTAGAAGAAACACATTATTCAGCAGGTTTTAATAGATATATGCATTTATACTTTTGATGTTCTGTTATCTAATCATTGCTGCTGTTCTCTGCTGATAATGTTGATATACTGTACGTGTTTCAATGTTTCAAACATTTATTGATAATTCAGCTTTGGACTAACGCATCTTTATCTTGTTTGGTTGTTTCAGCAAATAAGGCTCCGATAAAAATAGGTAATACTTCACTTCATTGCTAACACATTGTAACGTTTCAATGTGATCATGATACTGAGAAGAACATTGAGCATTTTTATCCTGTTTCCAGGTCTTGCTGTAGGAGGTGCAATTCTTTTCGGCATTTTTGTAGGTTTCTACATATATTATTTCTTACAGCGAAAGAAAAAGAAACAAGCAGCACTAGCTCAAAGCAAAGAGATTCCCTCGCCACTTACAACAAGCAATAGTACTGCTACTCCCTCGACTAATGTCTCTCAATTTCAAAGCATTCCTTCTTATCCATCATTCAACTCAAAATCAAGGTCTGACCTTGGAAAAGCGAGCACTTACTTTGGAGTTCAGGTCTTCAGCTATACTGAATTAGAGGAAGCTACTGAAAATTTCAACCCTGCTAAAGAACTTGGAGATGGAGGCTTTGGCACTGTGTACTATGGTTTGAATTTCTTCCTGTTGTTGCATCTCTATTAGTTACCAATTTTACTTGGATATTGTTCTTCCCCCCTGCATTTTGTGTAATCTATGTTTTTAATTGTTTCCAGGGAAGCTAAATGATGGCCGTATAGTTGCAGTGAAGCGCCTATATGAAAATAATTTCAAAAGGGTGGAGCAGTTTTTGAATGAAGTTGAAATCTTAACACGTCTTGAACACAGGAATCTTGTGAAGCTGTATGGATGCACCTCAAGGCGTAGCCGAGAACTCCTCCTTGTTTATGAATATATCTCTAATGGAACTGTGGCTGACCATCTCCATGGAAAACGAGTGGAGTCTGGCTTTCTCAGTTGGCCTGTTCGATTGAGCATCGCCATAGAGACTGCTGATGCACTGGCTTACCTTCATCGCAACGATGTGATACACCGTGATGTCAAAACCAACAATATACTCCTTGATGACGAGTACTTGGTTAAAGTTGCTGATTTTGGCCTTTCAAGGTTGTTCCCCAGTGATCAGACCCATGTGTCGACTGCTCCACAAGGAACGCCAGGGTATGTAGATCCTGAGTACTACCAGTGCTATCAACTCACTGACAAAAGTGATGTTTACAGCTTTGGGGTGGTCTTGATCGAGCTTATATCTTCCTTACAAGCGGTTGACACCAACAGACATCGACATGATATTAACTTAGCTAACTTGGCTATCAACAAAATTCAAAACCATTTAGTGAATGAGTTAGTTGATCCTCATCTTGGGTTTGAAACAGACTATTCTGTAAGGAGATCAGCAACAGCTGTTGCAGAATTGGCATTCCGGTGTTTGCAGCAGGAAAAAGATATGAGACCAACCATGGAAGAAGTACTAGAGGGTTTGAAAGCAATCCAAAAAGAAGAGCTTGGTGATCACGAAAATGGGAAGGCAGAGGCAGTAGTCCTGGATATAAACGCCGACGATGTTGGCCTTCTGAGGAATATGCCTCCCCCTCTTTCACCAGATTCTGTTGTCACTGATAAATTGGTTAGCAGCTCTCCCACAACTAGTTCGTTTTAGCTCTTCCATCTGCATGTTCAGGTTTCCTCGTCCATAATTTTCGTGCTTAATCCGGCGAGCTATTAGCCTCCTAGTATTGTATATGTATGATCAAATTAAATTATCAAGGACTGATCGAGTGGGGTTTAAAGGGTTAAGCTTTTCATTGTACTGCATATTTGCATTTCTTGTTCATGTAAGATATCAGAACAACTTTCATTTTTGATTAATAGGTAAATTTTTCTAAAATTTCATTTCTTTTGTTTGTTTTCAATTTTTCAGACTTATAAAAGGTGGGACAGAACAATATAACCAAAAGACATGACGCTGGGGGAGCAATCACGTAGAGAGAGGTCGCTCGCATTAACTGAATCATACATACTGAAGTACTGAACCTTAAATGGTTCAGCAAAATCGATTTTGTTACGGTATGGATGTTCATCATAATAACTGGAATAGTTTTCCGCTCTTTTTCGGGCAGTTTATTTGATAGCGAATAGTTAAATACATGTAAAAGAATATACGTATTACCTGAGCGGGTTAAACTGAATTTGTCCTAAGAAAACAAATCACACCTAGTTTGTTAACGTTCTGATTCTCGTTCCACGACGTACTCTAGTTGTCATATGTTTCGCACGAGCTCTATGGACTCTGTATCACATTCTCTATTTCTATCATTAGCAATCAGAGTATTTGGTTTTGCAAACACGATAACTCATATTCAAATCCTTAGCAATGGAGTAATCAGCTGGAGATTGACACGCATGCTTCCAGAAACAAGAAACTAAATTAAAAAAATAAAAGATAAAAAAATAAAATAAGAAAAGAGTAACTAAGTAAGGAATATGCTTGACGCAAACTCTAGAAATTTCTTTCGTTTTGTCGGTAGGAAATGTTTTTGCCCTTTAACTACACTCTCATTCACCCTCTTCACTCTACCATTACACAATCAATGTCAGCCTCCTCGGCTTGCGACGATGATCGGATTGGAAATATCAAGCCTTAGTGAAAGTTCTAGAATAGATCTCAAGTACAAAATAATAGAACAAACGAGCATACAACAAAAATACAAGAAATTGTATGAGCAGTAAAAATTTCACAATGAGAAAACAAATGCAGATCTCAGCTCAGGAGACCCTAAAAATCAATCGAATAATCAATGAACCAGTTTTCAAAGATCAAGTATAGATGAATTGACAACATAGATCTATTCTTATGAACCTTCTGAACTTTGGTCGATGGAATTGTTGAATCTGTAATTCAAGAATACATTTCCTATTTATAGTAGGAGAACTCCACTCTCCTTGATCTGGATTGCCGCTACACTTGATGATGATCTCAAATTCTTAGAGAACTAACCAATATGCAAAATGAAAATCAAGGAAGAGAGTTTACAAAGTGGTATTCTAGCAGCGAGACTTTTTTTATATCTTATTTTAAAAAGAGGACTAGAAGCGAGACTTAGTAACACAAAAGTTGCTCATGAAATACTAACCTAAGCCACATAGGAAAGTTTCATTTTATAGAAAACTACTGCTCTACCCTGTTTAGTTACAGCCAACAACTCACACTAAACTGTTTCCGAAGTTCACTCTCCAAATCAAATCAATTTTGATATAAAGGAGATCACCTGTACTTATCTCACATAATAGTCATTTAAGGAATTAGAAGCACTATCACAAGTTGGCAATTCTACTCTTTTTCATAGCTCTACTGCCTCTACATATCAAAGCTAAGCACATCGGATAACAACAAATCAATCATAATTACTCTCTGATCACATAATCTAAACTAAGATAAACTAGTTAAGATTAAATACAAAAGAGACTTTAACAGACTAACATGCATGCAATTTCACTTCTTTAAGACACGCGATCATCACCAAGTGGATTTGTCTTGTAGCTCTTTCCTCTTTTGACATGGAATTCCAAACTTGTACTACATTGAACCTTTACTCCTTTCTCTACTCTGGCGACGAACATGTCGACTTTAATTTCACTACTTATTCAAGTCTCTTTGTTCGTGCAAATACGGTACTTGGTTTTAATGAATATTTTTTTATGGAACACGCGCGCGTACGTGGATTTAATTAAGGAACCGACGAAGCTCATAATGATTCAAGCTTCTTAGCCTTCGTTTGTGCTCCTTGTAGAGATACGGTAAAGGATGGATAAGAGACTAGAAGATGTTCATTCGGGATTGCAATTTCGGCATCAAGCCTCTTTTCGAATCAAGATTTGGTTTTGGTGGGATTCAAGCGGAGAACTGGGAAAATTCTTCAATGCAGCTGGTGCACTTGCACCAAGAATTGTAAAGTAATTTCAGTCATTCATTTTATCTAATTTTTTAGATGACACTAACACCAATATTAACACGATTAAGAAACAAAAATACTCAATAAATATTAAATAAAGGTAAAAAAAAATGATAGTAAATATTTAATCGAAGAGAACAATCAATAAAACCTAAATCCTTTATTATTAAATAATAAACCTAAATCCTTAAACTCTAACCCCTAAATTTCAAACCCTAAACTCTAAACCTCAAACTATAACCTCCAAAAATCAAACCCTAAACTCCAAAAATCAAACCCTAAATCTCAAACTTCAAACCCTATACCCTTAACCCAAAACCTAAATCCCAAACCACATATCCTAAAATCCTAAAACTTCATATGCCCAAATTCTAAAACCCCATCACAATACCCAAACCCAACGGTTTTTTCTTAACATTGTTAGTATAGGAAAATATACATTTTTATATTTTATAGAAATTTTTTTAAACAATAATGATATGTTTTTACTATGCGGTTTTAACTAATGATAAAGAAAAAGAAAAAAAAATTGACATTGCCTATATCATTATATAAAAATTATACAAAAGAATCAACCTCGTATATTTGTGTGTTTTTGGTTTGAATAAAACAATCAACTATAAATTAATTCCAACAATTTCAAATTTATTTTTCTAAAATAATATTAATAAATCATTCAAAGTTTGACAACAACATGCTTTAATTATCAAGTTTCACGTATCATTGTACGAATTATCAACTGAGGAGCTCATCTCAATTAAATTGATATATGAGATTATTAACAAATAAATCCAAATACCTAAATATATTTAGTTTTTTTTTTTGAAATAAACTTTCTCATTAAGAAGGTTACCCAAAGTAATACATGCGTTTCAAGAAAATTCTAATGATCAAACTAAACCACTAGAACCCTAAGGAATAATAAGCACTAATCTTTAAAACATTAACCTCAACAAAACATGTTAAGCTCATCCTTGGCGATCCTAGACATTAAATCAAACTAAAACATCTTAACAAAGTACCTAAGCACGCAATTGTGGTGTAATAAGCTAAGACTTCGAAGAGACGTCGAAAGATAACCAAAGGATGAACTAAACCTAGTCGTGAGGGACTAGGCATCATGCTTCTTCTTCCCCAAAAAAGAAGCCTTGTTACCCGAATCTTTCACGAGATATGTCAGATAAAGCGAGGCTGCCACCTCATCAACTACATTCACCTTCCTAGGAACCTTGTCACAAGCTCTAAAAGGTCTACCTAGCTTCTTATTCTCCTTCCCATCAACCTTCCCTAGCTAAACCAGAATTCCTTCTGGCATCTCCACTAGGTCAAAGGAAGCTTCCCTAACTCGACCCAGAAAAGATGGAACCTTTGCACGCTTCCCTTGAGGAGATGACACCACAATTATGGCATGCGCATTGTTGTCCTTCAACTTCTTTGGAGAGGTCGTATTCAGTTCGTGGCCGACTCTCTGCCCCTAGATGTCTACTTCCTCCTCCTCAACATATTCAAGTTCTGAATTTGCACGAGTGGATGTGTGTGACCTATCCAAACGAATCACAATCAGACTATTACGAGACTTCTTGTTGGCCAGCCTTTGTACTTCTTCCATTCTGGTCCATTCTCTAGTCATCATAGGTTTGCTTCCAAACAAAAAAATCGTAACGCCTTTGCAAAGCCAGCTTGTAAAGAGATCCAGGGCTTTGGGGGCTTCAGAATCACTGAGATAGTAGAGGTAGAGGGTTCCGCCGCCTTTTCTGTTTTCGAAGGGACAACATAATTGCTTCCTCTTGAGGAACTCAGGAGAGATTTGTTCTCCAAACAAAGACCAATCGGATGCCAAACCAAATCACAAGTCATACATCTTCCCAGCAATTTCTCATAAAAATAGGTTATGTTCTCTGTGAGATCTGGCGCAATGTTCATCTCCTTATCAAAGACAAATAGATCATCAATGCTGTGAGATACCCAAAGGAATGCGGTTTGATACTCCAGAAAAGTTGCAGAAAGGCAGGACATTTGTAATGCGCATCTAGTAACGCAAAGAATCGAAAGTATATATAGCGCCATCGTAATCCTCTACAACTAGAGGAGCCTTTTGATAGTGCCATGGGACACCTCTTAGCACCATTTTTCTTGTCATAGATTTAATTAAAGGTAAGAATCATGAGTTTGGATTGTTCTTCCACTTTGAAACCCTTATCTAAATTCCAAATACGCCGGAACTGAGATAAAAAATCACGAAGATCCATTCGCTTGGAGGCAAGAGATTTATCAAGCAGGAAAAATTGAGAATTGCGTCCAATGACACTGGAGGTGATCTTGGTGACGTCCAGCGGTGGAGACTTGAGAGCTAGGGAGAACGAGAAGGAGGCATGACAACATTAATCGAGTTCTTTGGATCAGATGAAGCCATGATCGGAGAATCAAAATGATTTAGGTTTTCTACGCAAGAAAACTTTGAGTCGGCTAGGGTTTCCACTACTCGAGAGAAACTAGTAATATTGCTTTTTTGCCCGATCACTATAACCTTTTATCTAAATATATTTGGTTGTTATGTTTTTTTGAGGGAAATATACGTTTGGTTAATTACATTTATTTAGGTTAATTTGAGAATGAATGTGAGCTAGTTATTTCATATAAATTCTAATTTAATATTTGACAATTGGTTTGACCAAATTTTCCAGTTGAACATGCTGATATTGAAACGTCTACATTTTTGTATAATTAATTTACTTGCATAGAGACATTAGTGTGAGTATAAGCATCTTATGCGATCTGTAACATTGAAAATGAAATATTTAATATAAGTTTGAGTATTTAATTACCTTATACGTACGTAAATAAATTAACTCTATATTATTTCAAAAAGACAAAAACTTATAACCCTATTTATGGTAATTTGTCGGTCCAAAATTTAATCCACAATAGTAGACAAACAAAGTACATCAGAATGTAAAAATAAAAAATATACACATTTGACAATATTCATACATTACATCATATGTGGCACAAAGAAGGGTGAAGATATGGATACATGGAACAATTTAATATGGTTTAAATAGCAAATTTAATTTTCGTCCACATTGTTGGTATTAAAAAATGTACATTTATATAGACAATGAAAAAATTAACCACTAATACGTTAATTTCATTCGATTTGATTGAATGAATCATTGATAATGGAAAACAAAAAATTAGCCAATGACTACTTACCCATCTTGTGTTACATTTACTTATATACTATTTAGCACTGACACTTCATTGTGGTGCCGTGTCACATGTCCAATACTTGGGGATACTCTGATGCTTGGGGACACTTGGGGGCGCCGTGTCCAAAGTGCCACGTGGCATGTCAAAAAATATTCCCTTTTGGACACTTGTGGACGCTCCATGGACGCTTGAGGACGCTCTTTGGATGCTCGGGGACGCTCCTTGGACGCTCGGGGACACTTTAGCGTGTTAAATAATACATGTTTCTATATATTTGTAAATGTAAATAAATAAAAATTTGAATCCTATATATATATTATATGTATATAAATATATAATACATATATATATATGTATTAGGGTGTGTAGATCCAAAATTGGATAGATGAAGGGGACATCATTCTTCCGGGCTGCGAGGAAGAAGAAACTGCTGAAGGATTATTCATGGTTGATACTCTGGAAGTGTCTTGGCACGGAGGGGCAAAGTGGAAGCAAACATTGGATCTAAAAACTACCAATGAAGTAGTCCCTAGAAGTAGTAACAAAGGAGATCCTAAAGGGAAACAAAAAGAGACACTACCTGCATTTTCACTATAACCAACGACATTTAAAAAAAACAGGCCGACGAGATTTTTTTCGTCATCTATAGTGGACTATAGCCGACATCATACACAATTTCCACTATAGCTGACAAAATCAACAAAAAAAAATTGTTGGCTACACTATAGCCGACAAAAAAGCAACAAAAAAATTGTCGACTATACTATAGCCTACGCACTATACCCTACGGAACTATAGCCGGTGAGTTTTTAGTATAGCGTCTAACACGAATATAGATGCGCAAAAGCGCCTCTCTCGTGGGTGTTTACCTATCAGGAGCACAACGAGTGGCATAAACCCCCTTCTTTTTTCATTGCCCTCCGTAAGGAACTTCCAAAGGATCTTAATAGGGACCGGGGGAATAAGTACAATGACCAGACGAATTCAGAAAAAACTCGTCGGCTATAGTCTCATAGGCTATAGTGCGTCGGCTATAGTATAGTCGACAATTTTTTTGTTACTTTTTCGTCGGCTATAGTATAGCCAACAATTTTTTTTGTTGATTTTTTGTCGGCCATAATGGAAATTATGTATGATGTCGGCTATTGTGGACTATATCCGATGAAAAAAATCTCGTCGGCATGTGTTTTTTTTAAAATGTCGTCGGCTATAGTGAAAATGGTAGTGAGGTCTATAGAGAGGCAACTCTGGTAATGCTTTGTACTCGATGTAAGGTAGAGTGTGGCCTCAAGATGACCTATGAAGAGTTCGTAGAAGTTGTGCGAGCAAGATCATCAGTCAAGTCTCCACCTGAGAGCTACCAGCCTGCGAGCCCGAAGGAACCACACACAGTTGTCAGGGAGTCTAATCTATTCAAACAAATACGAATGGAAGAGAAGAAGGCTGTCGCAATTGATGATAAGCAACGAGCAAAAAAAAGCAAACCTTACATCCCTCTAGCAAGAAGATCTGTGATTAAGGAAGACGTGTGGTACATAAAGTCAGAAGGAAAGACAGTGGAGATTACCCCCACCAGGAAAATAAAGTTGCAGCGTCAATTCGGAGTTACGAAGAGGACTTTGGAAGCCTTAGACAAATGTTTGATCAAACCAGAGGAGTTAGTAGAGTCACCAGAACAAATTCAAAGAAGGATGAATAGGCTCGCGGCTACACCGATGATCACGTTTGATAAAGGGTCCAACAGACTGAAGATGCGAGTAACCAAACCAAGTGTGTTTTCGCGGATAGACAAGGTAGAACATGATACAAGAGCACAACGAGCACCAAAAAGAGCTCAAGAGTTGGTTAAAGACAAGCCAGTACGGAAATCAGTCTTCCAACACATTGAGAACAAGACAGAGTCAGTCACTGAGCCGAGAAAGAAGCCAGTGTTTCAATGGAGACCAATGCCTTTGGTAATTGAAGAACAAAAGAAGCTCATTAACTCTTCTTCCAAATCCATTATCGAGGAAGTCACGACGGGTAAGTTAGAACTGACAGCGAAGGTAGACTTCTCAAAAGGACCTAAGTCAGAGGTCTACATAAGAAAGCAACAGAACCGTCCCAACGAAGACCAACAACAAGAGCCACTGTTAGTTGAGAATAAGGTAGATAACTACGGAGATGAGCAGTTAGTCGACTACGGGGAAGATAGTAAGGACTTAGAGGAGGTGTACACCGAAGACATGCACGTAGGCATGGTGTACTTATTACCGTCCAAATTTGCCAAACCAGTCAAGGCAAAGCATGTGGCCATTGTAAGCAAAGCAGTTCAAGGGATAACTCTGGAAGAGCTAGAAGAACTAGAGGAATGGGGACTAACTGTAGACCCTATCGTGCGAGAATCCTACATGATGTTCTCTAAACCAACAGCCACAATCGCGTCGCATATGAGACCACTGTATATCACTGCGGGCATTAAGGGCATCCAAATTAGTAAGGTCATGGTGGATACCGGAGCAGCGGTGAATGTCTTGACTACTTGAGCAATGACATTGGTGAGTATTCTAAGATCAGCCATTCAAGCAACGTCCGTGACAATCAAGAATTTTGCGGGGACAGTCTCGCAGACACTAGGATTGTTGTTCATAGAAGTAAAAGTTGGACTTGTTATAAGGGGTTCATACTTTCTTTGCCATCGAATGCAATTCACCCTTCAGTGCAATACTGGCCAGAGATTGGATCCATAGAAGCTACTGCGTACCTTCATCGCTTCATGAACAGCTCCTTATATGGGATATGGAGACGTCAGAATCGCACATAGTCAACGTAGACCCACTGCCATACTCAGTCTCTGCGAATGCACTGGATTCCGATTACTATAATGGAAATCTTTGACCAACGGAAGTTTGCGGAGTTGACAAGAAAGGCTGGCCTGTTGGGGTAATGGCTTCATAACTAGCTCGATGGGGAATATTGCAAGCAAGAGAAGAGAAAGCACGACCTTACTTCCTCGAGATGGCCTCCACAAACCGTAAATGATACGACCGTCCAACGATGAGGAGGCATAAGCTTGTGCTTCTCTATATGCAAGATTGCAAACCTATATAATAGAGTCGCAACCCTATGATTGTTTGCCAACCATTGCGATGGCAAAGTGTATTAATGAAGTCGTCCAACATAAAAATATTGAGGAGGATATCTCCAGCTCGCACCTGCCACCTTGGATGATACACTACTTAAAGTAAGAGATCTAATTGAAAAAATTAACCTTGAAACTTTGGATGAGCCAATGGAGGTGGCTATCAGTACCTTCTTAGAGCCCGAGGAAAGATTGTTTCGCGGAGAAATTTGAAGATATGCCAGGACTTTGACTAGAACTGGTTGTCCATAAACTTCCAATCGCAGAAGGAAGAAAGCCAGTCTAGCATCAAATGCGAGGATGAATCCGGATATGGCAACATTGGTCAAGGAAGAAATCGAGAAAATGTTGAAGTTTGGAGTCATCCAAGTGGCTAAATACATAGAGTGGATATCGAACATAGTCCCAATGCGAAAGAAGAACGGGAGGATTAGAGTATGCGTAGACTACAGAGACCTGAACCAGGCTACTCCAAAGGATGCTTACCCAATGCCAGTAGCTAATTTGCTCATTGATGCAATGGTAAGACATGAGATGCTCTCATTCATGGATGGCACAACAGGATATCATCAAATCCAACTCGCTGAGGAGGACATGCACAAAATTGCATTTAGATGCCCAGGGTGTTTGGAGTGTTTGAATACGTCAATATGCCATTCGGATTGAAGAACGCCGGGGAGACGTATCAGTGAGCCAGGCAATATATCTTCCACGACCTAGCAGGTGATACAATGGAAGTCTATATTGATGATGTTGTGGTTAAATCAAAGAAGAGGTCAAGCCATGTGGAGGATATGAGATAGGTATCCATACGAATGAGAAAACATCAGCTTAAACTGAATCTTTCCCAGTGCATGTTTGGGGTGCAAGCGGAAGACTTCCTAGGTTTCTTAGTGCATCAACGAGGAATAGAGGTTTCAGATGATAAGAAGGAAGTGGTTATAAAGGCTTCTCCTCCAAGGAACAAATGAGAGCTTTAGCAGTTACTTGAAAATATCAACTTCTTGAGAAGGTTCATCACAAACGCTGCGGGAAAAACTAAACTTTTTGCGCCTCTACTCAAAATACATGGAGATAAAGAGTTTGTGTGGGAGCCGGTCCACCAAGAAGTATTCGACGTGATCAAATAGTACTTGGTTAATCCTCCAATCTTGGTGCCACCATGAAAAGGAGTGCCACTTAAGATCTATATTTCAGAAACAGAATCATCCATATGAAGCTTATTGGCACAAGACGATGAGGTGAAGGCGGAAAGAGCAATATTCTACTTAAGCAGAACTCTCACAGAACGCAAAACTAGGTACACACGGATAAAAAAATTGTGCCTTGCTCTTTACTTTTCAGGATGCAAGTTGAGGTATTATATGCTTTCCTTTACTACGTGCGTCATAGCACAAACAGGCTTGGTCTGGTACATGTTAGCTCGACCTATACTTCAAGGATGGATATGGAAATGGATTCTCGCACTGTTCGAGTTTTCACTACAATATGTCCCGCATAAGGCAGTGAAATGCCAAGCAGTGACCGATTTCCTCACACATCACCCTATGGAGGAAAGGAGTAGAGGGAGTTAGAATTGTCACACATCTTATTGGCTTCTTGAAAACTCTACTTCGATGGTTCCAACATGAGTGCTTTTGCATGAGCAAGGATAACGCTGATCAATCCTCAAGGTGAAACATTTGCCTATTCCTTCCGACTCGAGTATAACTGTTCCAACAATGTAGCAGAATACGAAGCCCTAATAATCGGATTGTAGCTTCTATGGGACCTTGGTGCTACGGATATACAAGTTTGGGGAGACTCACTGAAAGGACCCAACTCCAATTTAGTTTCCTAAACCGGAATCAAACCCTTTCTAAAAAACGTGAACTTTCAAAAACCGAAAATTTCGACAGAGTTTCCTCTATAACGCGTGGTTGCCATTAACCTGCAGCGGAAAATTCACTTCATCCTATGCCACAAAAGTCAAACCGTGGGCTCCAATCCCATAAGGATTTCTCAAAAATATATCATAATGTAAAGCAATAAACACAACTGTAGCTTTACAGAAATCCGGAAAAAATCATTGAAAAATATAAACATAAACAGTACTCAGAGCGACCTCTAGCATATACATATATACAAATAGCAAGCCAAACTAGAAACCTACTGAGAAAGGAAAAGTGTCTCGAATACTATGCCTCCAACCTCGATGTGCGACACCTGAATCCAAATTGCAAACTGGGCAAAGAAAACGAAGAACCCAGGGAAAGACATATAAACCGTTAGAGTGAGTGGACGAAAATAAATGTCTTTAGCCGAATAATATATATGTTTAAAAACATATGCGAGTCTAAATGAATGAAAATCATATGGTACACGAGGGAGATTCTAATTCCTCACGCGTACAGAGCATGCATCGAAAAACCCGCGGGGTCACTCATGAACACATCCGCGCTAGTACAGTCTGAATCACGGGATCCCAGACCCTCACGTGATTCCAGCCAGAAAGGCCTCAGGTCAGGGTATCTGTTCCCACCCGGTAAAAACCTCGGCACAGGGTAACAGTCCCCCCCGGTAAACATTCTCGGGGATCAGCCGAGATTCTAAGTGTATCGATACAACTATACATATTGAGACTGTACTTAGTATCAACCAAATCATAAATAGTTTCCATGCAAATGTATAAAGCATAATGTAAATGCATATACATAATACATAATTATAAAAGCATATTCGTAGATGCTTGAGAACCAAACGAACGGACGATTCTGTGATCCGGCGGAAGGTCCCTCGCCAAAAACGAACGATCACGATCTCTTGAATAATCATAAATACCACTGTTCAAAATCACAATTCAAAACCCTGAACCACATCTTGAGAACCAATCATTCCCGAAAACATATAGCTCGAATATCGACGAAATCGTAAAAAATTCAATAAACACACTATAAAATCTCGCCACAAATTCTGATGTTCAATTCAAAATATAAACCTCACCACTGTGATCGGTGCGCGATTCCGAGCAAAACGACATAAAACATGTCGAAAATCACCTCGGACAGAACTCCGCCGCGCACGGCGGCGCGCTGGGCTGCCGCCGCCGGCCGCCGAAAAATTTCATCGACCCAAAAAATTTCAAACTACACATGGATTTAAAGATCTCGACATTTCCAATAACTTTTTAGTTCAATGCTAAGCCTAATTTTGACCGGAAAACACTCAAAACTCACATTGAAGTCGAAAATCCTCGCCGGAATTTATTAACTCCGATCGTCCACCACCGGCCACGGCAAGGTGCAAGACCACTTGGGTTTAACTCACCTCTCCATGGGATTCAAAACCCCTATAGGGTCGACCCCCAACTCGGCCGCCATCGCCGCCTCCATCGCCGCCGAATCACGCCGGAAAACCACCATCTTTGCCGGGACGTTTCTTCCTCCTCCGACCACCTTAGGGAGCGATCCACCTACCAAACTGAAGAGGAGACAAATCCCAACAAGTTTCATGAAGACACCTCGGCCAACCATGGCCAGAAAACAGCCCAACGACGGCGACAAGAACTCGGCCAAAACGGGTCAATTTCGACCCACGGGTCAACGCAGTCAACGGCCAGATTTCCATTTTGGGAAACTTTCCAAAATTGTCACATATTTATACTATATTTATACCGTACACGTACCGTCCAAATCGTATCGAAACTAAACGGATAAATACGACTATATCCAACAGCCGAAAATATTCATAACTTATTCCACGTAACTCGAAATCATCCTCTAAAAATTTCCGCGAGCTCGAAATTAAATTCTCTACAACTTTCGTGAAGGAACTCAAATCAAATTCTTGCCTGATAATTTAGTCATTAACAAACCCGCCATATCGACTAATTATGAAAAAACCGTGACTAATCGCGAAACTTGCAAATCAAGTCGATAAACATACCATTTCCGGTTTGGGTTGTCACAAATATACTCTCCTTACAAAAAATTTGACCTCGAAATTTCCAAGCCTGCCAACTGAAAAGTAGGGACACCGCCTCTGTATTCTGCTTAACCTCCCAAGTGATTACAACTGAATGACTCTGTCATCAGACTTTCACAATAAAAAATATTTCTGTGCTGTAATCCCTGCACCCTCAAATCTAGAATATGAACTGGCTCCCCCACAAATGTCAAGTCTTTCTGTACAGGGAACTGATAGGGTGCTAAACATGCAATAAATCTGAAATGTAGTTCCATCACATGGAATATAACATACACATTGGCCAACGCTACATGCAATGCCAAACTATACGTCACAACACTAACTCGCCCCATGATCACATACAGACCAATATAACGTGGCAAAGTATACCACAACTCCTAAAACAAATCACACCTTTCCAAGGAAACCTTAGTCACCAACCTTCAACTTAATGACTTAACATACTCACATCTGCATAACTTCTCTGCCAATCACGAGCAATTATCAACTTGTCCTTTCTAATCTGAAGGTCTACAGTAGCGCATTCCACTAAATCAGGACCAAAAGCCATCTCATTCCTAACTCACTCTAACACAATGGAGTGCAATACTGTTCCTCATATACAACTTCATACAATGCCATAACAATACTGGTCTGCAAACGGATATTGCAAGCAATCTCGAACAAATAAAACTGCTGGTCCCAAATCCCTCTGAACTGTAGTACACAGGACTACAACATGTCCTCCAAAGTTTGAATAGTCATCTCAGATTGCCCACCAATCTAAGGATAAAAAAAACTGCACTAAACTGTAATCTAGTCCCCAACGCTCACTGCAATGCCTGCCAAAACTCTGTTGTAACTGATTATCTCGATCAGCGACCCGGGACACAGGCACACCATGCAAATGGACAACCTCTGTCAAATACCACTCTGCCAGCCTGCCCACTGAAATCTTTCCTGGAAGTACAAGGAAATGAACTGATTTCGTCAAACGGTCCACAATGACCCAATAACTAGTATTACCATCTGAAGTACGCGGTAACTAATACACGAAATCCATAGTGATATGCTCCCACTTGTAATTGAAAATCTCCAATGGCTGTAACTTCCCAGCAAGTTTCTATCCCTCTGCCTTCACCTATTGACAAATGAGGCATCTTCTCATATAAGCTGATATTTCCCTCTTCATGTTGCGCCATGAGTAGTAAACTCTAAGTATCCGATACATTTTCGTACCACTAGTGTATAACATACGTAGAACAATGAGCTTCAATAAACATCTCCCTCTTCAAATCATTGTCTTTGGGCCCACATAACCTCCCTCTGTGCAACGAAGTGCCAACATTCCTCAATTGATACTCTGCTGGAACACCATTCTGAATCACATTCTTCTTGTCCAACAAGTAGGAATCCGCATCCTGAGCCTCACAGACCTGATCTAGTAACAAAGGTCGATCCTGGAACTAGCCAACAATGCTTCATCATCATCTCACTCTAACTCAGCTCCCGTAACTCGCAACTCGGCTAAGAATGAAATTCTTGCAACACGTACATGAAACATATAAACTCCAAATTTCCGACTAAGTGCATCAGCAACAACGTTGATCTCCCCTGAATGATATTCAAAGTACAACCACATTAGCCTTTCCCAGATGAACTCCGATGTGCAGCCATAGTCGTTAATCAACCCCATCCATCTACGCCGCCTCATGCTCAAATCTGGCTGAATACGCAAGTAGATGAAACTCAAGTGATCAGTGTACATCCTTCTCTGCGCTGCACGCCATACCAGTAGTGTCTCCAACTCTTCGATGCTAACACAATGGCAGCTACTCCTAAATCTTACATAGGACAAGTAACTTCATAAAGTTTTCACTGCCTGGAACCCTATACCATCATATTGCCATGCTGCATCCCAACACGACCAAAATCTAGTTTCGAAACATCACTATGCATAACATAATCCTCACTGACATCACATAATGTGAACACTGGCGCAGTTATCAACCTCTCCTCTAACCACCACATGTAACTCTCCTCACAGGTACCTGACCATTTCAAACTCGACCCTCTGATCGAAACTGATGATACTAAAATCTGAAATCAATCTCCGAAAAATGAAACTCTAATAAGCTGATCAAACAAGCCATCAATCCGAAGTGGAAGATACTTTTTCTTCACTAGAACTTGATTCAGCTTGCGGTAGTCGATGCATAACCTCATTGAACCATCCTACATCCTCATAAAACATACTGGAACACCTCAAAGTAAATCATTGAATCAAATGAAACCTTCCTCAAACAGTTTCTGAAGTTGAATCTACAACTCCCTCAATTCTGATAAATTCTTTGGAAAACATCTGGATACTCACAAATAACCTCAATATCACGAACATCAGGTACAACAATCTCAACATCACGAACATGTGCCAAGTACGACATACATCCTTGCTTCGTCATCAACTCAGCCTCATTGCTGAAACCACACATAGTAGAGAAACATTTCTTTCACCTATAAACAAGATCTTTTGGCATGACAAGACGTCAAAGGACTACAACATTCTTGCGATGAACAACCACAGTCCAATGAGTCACCAAGAAGTCCATCCCCCAAAAATATAACAAAATCCTCAATGTCCAGTAACAATAACTCTGCAGCTAGTTCACAACCTCCTACAAACCTCATAGTCTCGATACCCTACCTAATACTCACAATCTCATCAATTAGATGCAACACTCTCCACAAACCTGGAAGTGAAGATATAAGCATAGTAGTCATGGATGTCAAGCAATGATAACCTCAGGGAAACTCTGCCCTCACACAGGGTCGTAGCATAAACTTTGGCATGTCCAACTAACCGTCCATGTTGATTGCGACTTTGCTGATTGACTTGTCTAGAAGTCTGCGTTGGTCAAACTCCAAAAATGATACCTTGACCTCCTCTTGAACTCTGAGATGCAGAACCACTAAAATAGCTAACTGAGGACATTCCCTCGTAACGTGACCCTCCTGGCCACCACAATAGCAACTCAGAATGCCCCTCTGACACAAACCACAGTGACGCCTGCTGTAAAGGTTGCACAATGGAAACTCCTGCTATGTGGAAGGATCACCAACGACCACCCTAACTCATACCACAGGAACTAGTCCACTATTTTGTGATCTCCTTCCACTCCAAAAAGGTCTTCTGCCTTGTCCAAATGACCCTCAACATAATCGAAAAGGCCACAGCCTGATGAAGCTACTGATCCCGAAGTGCCTGAACTCAACCTCATCAAAGTATTACGACTAAGTTCACCTTCTTCAAACCGACATGTCTAAAATCGCATATGCCTTTCCTTCTCAATGTCCTCGCTTCTGAGTGCAGCACATCAAACTCATCACGGTTGTCTCGAGGCATAACAGTCAAAATCCCTTTGATGCTCAGGTTCAAACTCATCTCGAACTTTCTTCATTGCTTCCTCTGAAGCCACATAACACGTGCAAACAGGGACAAACATGTGAACAATACATCCCTGCCTCAGGATGGTAAACACTTTATGTTTCAGTTGTTGGGTAGCCTGATTGAACCATTATCGTATAAACAATACCCTGAATGTAAGTCATGGAGTTTCAACAAAAACTCACACAATACCAACCCAACAAATGCAATGATCAAACTCAAGTACACCATCAGCTACCACAATTCTCTGCTCTGAAGCAACATGTAGGCACCCATACACGCACAACTGGGCAAATCATACCACACATATCTCTGAATCTAGAATGCTCATCCAAACCCACAACTCATTTATCAAGTCGCGCGTCGACTGATCCTCAACAGGATCCACAACCTTACTGACACGGAAACCACATCAAGTAGGCATCCTAGTGAATAAAACATTGTTCACAAAAAGCATGACGTAACCATGGAACTTCAAACATTTGAAAGTATACAACACCCAGAGCATTGATGAGTATCCGCCGGCCGGTCGGGTCATCGCTTCAGACATGCTGTACATTCTCAAATATCCTTAGTAAACACGACTACAAAAGTCTACAGAACCTAAAACCTAATGCTCTGATACTAAGCTGAAAGGACCCAACCCTATTTAGTTTCCTAAACCGGAATCAAACCCTTTCTAAAAAACGTGAACTTTCAAAAACTAAAAATTTCGACAGAGTTTCCTCTATAACGCGCGGTTGCCATTAACCTGCAGAGAAAAATACACTTCATCCTATTCCACAAAAGCCAAACCGTGGGCTCAAATCCCATCCGGATTTCTCCAAAACATATCATAATGTAAAGCAATAAACACAACTGTAGCTTTACAGAAATCCGGGAAAAATCATTTAAAAATATAAACATAAACAGTACTCAGAGCGACCTCTAGTATATACATATATACAAATAGCAAGCCAAACTAGAAACCTACTGAGAAAGGAAAAGTGTCTCGAATACTATGCCTCCAACCTTGACGTGCGACACCTGAATCCAAACTGCAAATTGAGCAAAGAAAACGAAGAGCCCAGGGAAAGACATATAAACCGTTAGAGTGAGTGGATAAAAATAAATGTCTTTCGCAGAATAATATATATGTTTAAAAACATATGCGAGTCTAAATGCATGAAAATCATATGGTACACGAGGGAGATTCTAACTCCTCACGCGTACAGAGCATGCATCGAAAATCCCGCGGGGTCACTCATGGACACATCTGTGCTAGTACAGTCTGAATCACAGGATCCCAGACCCTCACGTGATTCCAGTCAGAAAGGCCTCATGTCAGGGTATCTGTTCCCACCCGGTAAAAACCTCGGCACAGGGTAACAGTCTCCCCCCAATAAACATCCTCGGGGATCAGCCGAGATGCTAAGTGTATCGATACAACTATACATACTGAGACTGTACGCTGTGTAAACCAAATCATAGATAGTTTCTATGCAAATGTATAAAGCATAATGTAAATGCATATACATAATACATAGTTATAAAAACATATTTGTAGATGCTTATTCGTAACTGCATAATCGTAAAGCACATGTTCATATAAATCCTAATCATAACTGCATGCTCATGTTCGTAAAACGTATATAAAAGACTCGGAACCAATTAGTGAAAAGAAATGTGCCCACTCACAGACTAGCACATAGCAAAACGCGTTAATCCAGTGATCCGGCGAAAAGTCCCTCGCCAAACGAACGATCACGATCTCCTGAATAATCATAAATACCACTATTCAAAATCACAATTCAAAATCCTGAACCACATCTTAAGAACCAACCATTCCCAAAAATATATAACTCGAATATCGACGAAATCGTAAAAAAAATCCAATAAATACACTATAAAATCTCGCCACAAATTCCGATGTTCAATTCAAAATATAAACCTCACAACTGCGATTGGTGCGCGATTCCGAGTAAAACAACATAAAACTTGTCGAAAATCACCTCGGACGGTATTCCGCAGCGCACAACGACGCGCCAGGCCGTTGCCGCCGACTGCCGAAAAAATTCATCGGCCTAGAAAATTGCAATATACACATGGATTTGAAGATCTTGACATTTCTAACAACTTTGTAGTTAAATGCTAAGCCCAATTTGGACCGGAAAATACCTAAAACTCACATTGAAATCGAAAACTGTCGCCAGAATTCATTAACTCCGATCAGCCACCACCGGCCACGGCAATGTGTAAAACCACTTGGGTTCAACTCACCTCTCCATGGGCTTCAAAACCCCTATAGGGTCGATCCCCAATTCGGCCGCCACCGCTGCCTCCATCGCCGCTGATTCACGCCGGAAAACCACCATCTTTGCCGTGACGTTTCTTCCTCCTCCGGCCACCATAGGGAGCGATCCACCTACCAAACTGAAGAGGAGACAAAGCCTAACAAGTTTCATGAAGACACCTCGGCCAACCAATGCCGGAAAACGGCCCAACGACGGCGACAAGAACTCGGCCAAAAGGGGTCATTTTCGACCCACGAGTCAACGCAGTCAACGGCCAGATTTTCATTTTGGTAAACTTTCCAAAATCGTCACGTATTTATACCATATTTATACTATACACGTACCATCCAAATCGTATCGAAACCAAACAGATAAATACGACTATATCCAACGGGCGAAAATATTCATAACTTATTCTACGTAACTCGAAATCATCCTCCGTAAATTCCCACGAGCTCGAAAATTAAATTCTCTACAACTTTCATGAAGGAACTCAAATCAAATTCTTGTCCGATAATTTAGTCCTTAACAAACCCGCCATATCGACTAATTACGACAAAACCGTGACTAATCGCGAAACACGCAAATCAAGCCGATAAACATACCATTTTCGGTTCGGGTTGTCACACTCGCCGCTTGTGATTAGACAATTCCAAGCCACGTTCAAAACATGACTAATCCTAGAGCCATGCGCAAAAAGGGCTAGCGAGTTGCTGGAGTTGTTCACAGATGTATCCCTGACTCACATCCCGCGGGGAGAGAACTTTGCAGCGAAAGAATTAGCTCAGCTTGCTACAGGGACAGAGCTTGTTGACGATGTACATGAGCGGCTAATGAAGGTAGAAGTTCGTACTCTCCTATCCTTCATGACTAGAAAACAGGAAAATAATGAATGGTACGTCGCAACTCTGGGAACAATCGACGATGATTGGAGACAACCAATTATCACATATTTGAAAGATCCTAGCTCTACATTGGACAAGAGGATCAGGTTTTTTGCTCCGAACTACATTCTCCGAGGCAATGAGTTGTTCAGACGTGGAGATGTAGGAGTAGACTTGGTTTATGTGTTTAGAACCGATGCCAAACGATTGCTGCGCAAAGTACATTTGGGGGTCTGAGGAGCTCACCAATCTGGCCTAAAAATGAGATGTCTCCTACGGACATACATATACTTTTGGCCTTCGATGTTAAAAGATTGTATAACTTTTGCAATAGGGTGCAAGGATTGTCAAGCTCACAGACAAGTCAATCATATTTCAAACATTTCTATGCAGCCAATCATCAAACCATGGCCAGCGCGAGGATGAGCATTGGATCTAATCAGTTTAATTCATCCTCATTCTTCCATGCAGCACAAGTTTATCATCGTCGCTGCTGATTTCTTCACCAATTGGGTAGAAGCAAGGACTTTGAAAGTGGCCTCTACCGATGCGATTAGGCAATTCCTATACGAGGATATCATCTGCCGATTTAAAATTCTGGAGTGTTTCATTTTGGATTGAGGAACAACTGTGACGACCCGAACCAGAATTGGTATAGTAATCGGCTTAATCCGCGAGTTTTGCGAGTAATCACAGTTTATCGTAATTAATTGAATTGGCGGTTTGGTTCACAACTTAATTACCGGGCGAGAATTTGAGTTGAGTCTCTTCACGAGAATTGTAGTATGCATGTGTGATTTCGAGTTCGTAGGCGGTTTCAGATAATTGTTTTGATAACCGAGGAATATGTTATGAATATTTGAAATTGCGTGATTTCGTCGTGTTTATCCGTTTTAGTTTGAGTTATCCTAAACGTAGATGTGATTCGATTTGGACCGTCGATCGTATCGAGCCATAAGTATAAATATCGGAATAGTCGGAAAATTGTCAAAAAACACTGTTTAGGGAAGTTTGACCGTCGTTGACCAGAAAAAGGACCGTTGACCCGCGTTGACCGAGTACAAACCGGACCGCCGTTGACTCGCCGTCGGACTTGACGTTTTCGGCCACCTCCGGCGCCAATTTGGGTATGGTTAGCTTATCCTCTTGATTTCCTATGGTTTAGGACTTGGATTTGTGAGATTTGGTGAGGTATTTGTGGAGAACGAGAAATCAGTGGATTTCGCCGTCGTCGGGGGCAGCGCTCCGGCGACATTTGAAGTCGGGGGTGTGGGGGGAAAGGTTTCCCTCATCCTTGTGGAGCTTTTGGGTGAAGGAATTGTGAATTAGTTAAGGTTTGAAGCTCGCCGAAAAACTCACTGGAATCCATGGATTCCGTGAGTTTCGAGGCGATTTTCGGCCGATGGGCTTGGAATTAGGTCTCAGTGTAGAAGAGGAAGTTGTTGGGCTTGAGGAGTACTTGTGATCTGGAGATTTTGCCTGGAATCCGTCACCTTTAACGCCGTGCCAGAGGCGGCGGCGGTCAACGGCGGCGCTCCGATGAAGGCGTTGACTTTTTGGATTTTGACAAGTTTTATGTCGTTTTGCTCGTAATCGCGCCCGGATCATCGCCTTGAGTTTTTCGAGTTGATTTGGTTACCGGATTTTAAGTCGAAGGTTTATGTGGAGTATTTGGGGGTTTTCATCGATTATTTTGTATCCGAGTTATATGTTTCCGGAAATGGTTGGTTTCCGAGATGTGATACAGAGTAATGAATTGTGATTTTGATCAGTTATATTTTGTGATTATTCATTGGATCAAGATCGTACGTTGGGCGAGGGATCTTCTGTCGGATCTCGTGATTAGCGCGTTTGCGCGCTGTGCTATCTGTGAGTGGACATTTATTTACACTGTCGTAGCGAGTTCTTGATTTCAGTATTTATTTCCAGTACAGTATTGAGATTATTTATTGTTTTGGAGGTATTATTTTATATTTTATGGTGATGGCATTTACTTAGCATCGATGCATTGGCTACTCCGCTGATCACCGGTAGTCCAGTTCCAAGGTTAAGAGATTCCCCTGATGTGCCCACTAGGCTTCAAAGATTCGCCTAGTCTATCTCCGTCGAGGTTGAGAGATTTGTCTGACCGTCGGGCTTGAGAGATTCACCTGACACCTCCATTTATTTTAAGAACTCGCTTTGTATTTATGTTATATAAATGGTGAAAGGCATATGATTATTTTCGTCCACTCACTCTAACGATTTTATTTGCCTTTCCCAGGGTTTTTCGGTTTCCGTACCCAGTTTGCAGTTCGGATTCTGGTGTCACACATCGCAGTCGGAGGCTTAGTGTTCGAGCTACCTTTCTTTTCCAATAGGTTTCTTGTTTAGCCTACTATTGTATATTTGTGTATATATACACTAGAAGTCGCTCTGATTACTCTAATGTTATACTTTCATGTGATTTTTTTCCCCGGATTTCTGTAAAGTACATTTTTGTTTACTACTTTATATTATTGTTATGATGTTGAGAAATTCGGATGGGATTGGTGCCCACGGTTTGGCTTTTGTGGCATAGAATGAAGTGTGTTTTTGGGTGCAGGTTAATGGTAATTCCACGTTATAGTGAAACTCTGCCGAAATTTCTATGGTTTTTGCAAGTTCGTGTTTTCAGAAGGGGTTTGATTCTGGTTGAGGAAACTAAATCGGGGTGGGGTCCTTTCAATAACGTTCATGTCTAGAGACGTAGAAGAGTTGATGGCAAACTTTGGGATCAAATTTTTGCATTCTTCACTATACTACACACAGTCTAATGGCCAAGATAAAGCAAGCAACAAATTGATCCTCCACATCCTCAAACGCATGCTCACAGACAATCCAAGACTCTGGCATGAGGAATTTTTCAGCACGCAGTGGGCATATAGAACTTCTAAGCGTAGCCCAACCCGGACTACTCCATATGCGCTCATGTTTGGACATGATGCCGTTTTGCCATTAGAGATCAATATTTAGTCGCTGTGAATCATGGATCAACAACAATTGATTAGAGAACATTATGTGCAAGCAATGTGGCAGGAGTTAGAAGATCTAGACAAAAAACGCATCAACGCATTAACCAACCAGCTCGCAAAGAAACAAAAAGCGGCTTGCTGCTATGATCGACGTACCCGTGGACTTAGCTTTATAGAAGGCGAGCTGGTTTGGAAAACAATATTGCCTTTGGGAGAAAAGCAGGAGGGACGTAGTAAATGGTTTGCGAAGTAGGAATGACCCTTCATCATCGACAAAATTTCAGGCAAAGGAGCCTTCCAGCTGCGTGACGTGGATGGAGAAATTCGTTGTAATCCAATTAATGGTCAATTTCTGAAGAAATACTAACAGTCGGTTTGGGAGTACGAGGTACAAGAGGGGTCAACAACTTAGTTTTGCACTTATTCGCTGCCTATACCAGAGGCTCGCTTATCATGTAAAACTATGGGGGCAACCAGTATATCCAAAGCCAATTCATGTGGCCAAAATATTGCAATTATTCAAATTTTTCAACATAGATCCAATTTTTGTGGTTCTTTCAAGTGTTGCATGTTACCTACGACCAAATTTTAGTGGTTAAATCAATGAAGATAGTATTTTCGCTGATTACAAAGACAAACAGAAATAGTAGAAAATACAAAGTTTCATTTGATCAAAATAAAGAGTACAATATAAGGCTTTGCGACCTCTAGTTCTGGTACCATACAAATCTAATGAACAGTCTCTTATTAAAAACTAATCGTAGGAAGTGGTTTAGATCTATCCTAACCTACCACAATGAGGCCCTCGATTTGCGCCGGTAGACGATCACTAACTAGGGGATAGATCTACCTTCAGCTCTAGAAGATTTTGGGGTACTTGCACTCGCCCAACATTTGTGGCTCAACAAAATCATCCATCTGATCACGATCTTAAATGCTCTACTCAGAAAGCAAGGAGAGCTACAACGAGAGTGAGTGGGAGCATGTAACAGACTAGGATGATCAAGTTCAGGGATGGGGTTAAGGAGTGCCCATATCAACCATTGTCTGCTAATTCTCAAAGGTTTGAGAATTAGCCCAGAACCGAAGGGCCTGAGCTTTGGTACTTCAGCCTAAAAAAATCTAGCAGAATACAAGATCTAGAGGCTTTGCCTTAAAGCAAGAACGGAACAGACTATGAACTAGAGACGTCATCTTTTGCTACAAAGAGATCTTGTGGAGTGAAGGTGAAGTGAGAAGCTATTTATAAGCCTAAAAACTCTAAAAAGGCTTTGAATAAAGAGACCCAGATTGTTGTATCGATTCAACACAGCAGTTAAAGGGGTTCAACATTCAATCACCGATTTGTGTATCTCTTAAAAGTTGAAAACTGACCGTTTCGAGATACAGAGTTATGAGCCATTAAAAGTAGATAATTATTCCAAGACTCAGCGTGATTTTAGGAGGCGCGAAGTTATTTGATGACAGAGATACACAATAGGTGATTCAGGCCATGGGCCATAAAACATAAATTAAACTAAGGAATAGTTCATTCAAAATAAAATAGAAAGCCCAAACCTGTGGCTTAGTCAATAAATATCTAGTACTTCACAACGGAGCTACCGAGAGCTCATAGACTGGTTTTTACTTGGAGATACTGGGGTTGTGCAACGGCCCAAGCCCTCTCAGCACCCACAGCTGCAGAGCGAGTCAGTTGAACACTTCAGAGAGAGTTTTTCTGGCATTGAGAAGAGCGATAACAGCTTAACTCCTCTCCGAAGTAATCCTCCTCATTTTGACACAGCTTAACTTGGAGCTTTGCGATCTCCACACGCATGGCCAGAACGTCTACCCACTCACCTTCGTAACTCTTCCCCATTGTCATAATTTTCTCCAAGTCTCACTTCCACCTACGGTTATGATCTACGCGATTGAAGATAGCTTTGTTTCACTCTTGGGTGGCAGAGACTACTGTGTTAAAAAGGTTGGGAAGCTCTCACAGTAGTTCTTCCATTTGATCCAGGACAGTGTGGTCAACCCCTTCCATGGCACGACGAGCTGTTTGAATATGAATGACCAGTTCTTAACGAACAGTCTCGTTCTTGAAATTCAAAGTCCATAGATCACTAAGATAGGCAATGGCGAGTTCGACTTCAGAAGGATATTTTTCAGAGAGAGCTAAGTCCCTATAAATTTGCACCGCTTCTAGCAGGGTCTTCGCCATTCCCTCGTTACCTCTGTGGGAGCCGGAAAGGTTGGAATCGCAGACTGGGGGGCAGCAGCTTCGCTGTAGCTATGAATGACATTTGAAAATTTCCCCTCCGTAAGAGATAACTCTTCAGCACCTGAATCTTTCTGTAAGAAAACCTATACCCAGAGAGTTAGGAGATGATCAAAAGACTTACATGAGAAAATCATATATGAGTGAATTCAGAATATACTTGGAATAGATGAGGGGGAGATTGATCATCATAGAAGGCAACATTGATGCAAGGAGGGGAGGACACTTCAGCAGTGAACTGCGAAGAACAAGAAAAGGTTAAAATCTGCTTAAAAGAAAGCAAAACAAAGTTAGAAGTTCAAAGGAAGTGCAATACAGGTTACTCTATGTGGCCAGTCTCAGGGGCCAGAATGATGAAGGGAGCATCCAAAACGCGGGGCTGTTTTTCATCACTTCTATCCGCAGTAGCAGGAGCCACGTTTGCAGCAACAAGAGCATGTGCTTGTGTTTCTTGAGCAGTTTCTTGGGACTATATAACCAAAAACAGTGGTTAGAAAGGCACAGTATTCCAGAAAAAAATAGGATCATAGTAGATATATACCTTGGCAGCAGTAGTAGTCTATACAGTAGAAACATCAGGAACCGTAGTATCTCCTGTGGGCTCAGCAACCTTTCCTAGAGGCTTCTCGCTAACCAAGGTGGTAGCTATTTCCTCGACAATGGCAGTCGCATCAACGGAGACCAACTGATCGAAAGGTGTATCATAAACCTGCTCGAAAAGTTCCCGGCACTAAGTTTCTTCATCCGCAACACTAGAAGAACCTACACTCAGAGGTTTAGGAAGAGGGGTCTCCCAAGATGCATTCGCAACATTGGAAGAAGACTCAGGCGTGGCAACGGGTTGCATAACCTTCCCTTTGTTCCGCGCAGCTCGAAAGACTAAGTCATCCTCCGAAGGCTCACTGTCGAAAACTAGCTCAACAGAGGGGAATTCTCACTCAACTCATCTTCCAATAGCCGTCTGCGTTCCCTGACGGCACAACAATTGGGGCAGCGAGACTAAAACATAAAAGAACAAGGTTAGAAGCAGAAGATAGAAGGTTAAAACTAAGAATCTTTGGGAAGAATAAAGCCATACCAGAGGAATCTTCACAGCATTTTTCACAGTAGGAGAGGCAGCATCGAAACTCGCACCAATCAACTTATTACGCTTTGAGATAGAAGCAGGAGAAGTAATGATCTCTCGCTGCTTCTTTTTTTGGCCCGTCTCCTTTTGGATCTTAGTGCCCACAGCCTGCCTATCCACAGTTCTCTTGAAATAATCAAGGAAAGAAGTTGGAAAGATGGTGCGAAAAATGCCGGATTTGGATTGCTCTCAAATATGACCATAATGACGCTTATTCCACTCATCATATTCATCAATAACAGAATAGGTTATACAAAGGGAGCATCGGTGGAATTCTAATAAGTTCAGCAAGGGGAAAGTCAGAGTAGCAAGGTCTTGAAGAATCACTGTAGATGGGTTTTCTACACAAGTCCTCCACGAAGTATAGCTGTTACGAGATTCTATCAAAGGGCAGGGAAGACCTTGTTTGCACCTAAGCTCATGAGCAAAGTGATTGGGAGCGTATAGCTTAATCCACAAGACCCATCGGGAACAATGATGTCTGTGCATGTGACACATTGAGCAAAGAGCTTCCTCGCAGCAAGAGCTTGGCGGGGAGTCACTGCGAATCCAGTAGACAACTCAATAGGGAATCTCCTCGTTACTATAAATTCAGCCATGTCCTTAGAGAAAAGCTTCTGACCCCAGAGATAATTGAAACACTGTGAGTAGTTCAAAGATTTCGTCTCCCCAGCAAGAACCAAGGATCTCCCCAGCAGTTCCTCAGAGATAAATTCCTTATGATGGGAACTATGAAATTCCGGAAAATAGACCTGCAGCCACAAAGATCAAATCCAAACAGGACCTGCGAACTTAAACTTGAATGGATTTAGCAAAATCCATCCAAGGCCACGGTATAATGTGCCCAAGGTAGGTTGTGCAAGGCCAAGATAGTGGCCATTATACAACGCCTCGGATGCCTTAGAAAAGGTATTAGTAATCTTATCCGTAGCAACACAGAACACGTAGCGGCAAAGCCAGAATTCTAAAAAAGCAGTACCCCCGTAGGCATTCTTCACTCACTGATCATCAGAAGTAAAAGTGGCTTGAAATTCGTCCGCATTGTAGTGTTTACGCCAATTAGAGTAGGCAGTGCTGACAGATGAGCGTCAGGATCCATCGAAAAAGGAAAGACTTTATTGTCTAAAGCACTAGGAAGGAAGGACTCATCCGAAGTGGGCAAACTGGTATGAGTGACAACATCAAGTAAAGTAATTCCTAAATGACCAAATGGGAGGACAAAACTATTGATATTGGTTTCCCAATAGCACAAAGCAGCGACAACGGCAACTCGATTTCCACCTTGGGGAAGATGGAAACATAAATCTAGAGCATGCGAAATATCGACCTGTTTCTAGAGTTCCTCATCAAGGGACTTCCCTCCTAATACCATTGAAGTTCATTAGCTCTAGTGCTGTGCCATTTCCTCAATTTGACGTCAAATTCCTTCTGATCCCACAGGAGAGGAGTAGTTGCTTCGCCTTGCGCGACCAATGGAGGACGACGCACAGTCGAATAAAGCACAGAAGAGGCCTTAGTGGTATTAGTGGTTGGACCCAATATAATCTTATCTCCCATCATAAGATCAAGGCATGCATAAGGAAGGTCCTAATCCTGGTGAAGACGATGGTCCCTATGAGCGCAGAAGGCTTCCACATCCTTCTCGGTAACATCTGGGCATAACCGTTAATAGGGGGCCATTTGCGAAAGGAAGAGAGAAAGAAAGTGGGAATCTTGAAATATATTGAAAATTCAAAATCTTGGATTGCGAAAACTTCAAAAAGAAAGTGAAAGGGGCGAAGATGACTGAAGAGGTTTAAAATGGTCGAGAGTAGACGACGCGATTTTTGAAGAAAAACACTTGAGTAGCCTAGTGCGAGGCTATTTCAAGCCACTATCCAGGTAGTGACACATCACATCTAAATGTTGCTAAAAAGACCCCTTCGATTGCCCATGGGTTAATCTCGAGGTCTAGGGGGCAATGTTTGGGCCCAAAATAAACATAACATTTATTTTTATACTTTTGGGTCTCGGAGACAAAACGGGCCGACCATATGCGGACTGATTGAAGCTACAAATCGGGAGATGATATATCTGTGCGATTCCTAAATGATTTTGGGGAATCTAGAAGCAAGATATTATTCCTAATCGATAATGTTACTTTGTCAAGCGAAGGAAAGCAGAGTGCCAACCTCTATAAATAGAAGAATCAAGGAAGATTTGCAGACCTTTACACACATACATACAATTTGCGCACCAACAAATTTTACTCCGCTGCGAGTAAACAACCAGAGAACAACGAGCTCAGGATCTAGGCCACCCGACAGAGCGTGGAGATTTGAAGGTTCACTCAAGCTAACTAACCGACAACAGCAAATTTAGGATCTAGGCCACCCGACAGAGCGTGGGGATAAGAAGATTCACTCGAGCTAGACGACGGCAATCGGAGGTGTCCAGGCCACCCGACAGAGCGTGGAGATTTTAAAGAGCGATGAAGGCACCATATCCTGTGTTCTCAACACTTCGTCTTTAGAATTGCTCTGCTTTATACTTGCCCGAGGTGTAAAGTATCAATTCTTTGTGGCTCGGAAGAGAGACACAAAGCTTACGTCTTGCGTACTATCAAGACAAATAGAACTCAACGAGCGAGGTTGGTGTTCTCCTCGCTCTAATCGCTTGATAAGAACTATTACTAGTATACAATTCGATGTTACTCCCATGCATTTTATGGATTTGGAGTAGTATACGCCTTGAAGTGTTCGATCAATCTTTGAGCTCAAACATAAATATTAATTCATCACGATTAATTTTGTTTACGCCATACAAAACTCATCACAATTACTTGAAGTAGAAATAGATACTCTAACTAGCTAGGTGTCTTAGTTCATGAATCATGAATTATGAACTGTCGTTAACTGGTGGAGGTCATATATATTAGCCGAAACGTGCTTCATGTTGAAGAGCTAGCTTCAATGCAGTGGCAGAGCCCGACTCTCAAATCGGGGGGGGGGGGGGGGGGGGGGGGGGGCTGGCTTCATGTATAAGTCACAAAATTCATTGAAGAGCTGGCTTCAATGCAGTGGCGGAGCTGGCTTCAAAGCTGTTGTTATCAGCCCGACTCTCAAAAGAGAAAAACATTTGAAGAGAGAAACCCAAAATTGCAAAGAAAAAAACAAGAAAAGGAAGAAAGCAATCTCTCTATACAATAATACACAACACTAGTGTTCGAACCTAGGACCATTTGGTTATATCCTCATGTGCAGACCGCTACACCAATTTATAACATATGCATTCAAGAAAAAATTAAACATATATATTAAATCTCAGAAGAGGACAAAGCCTGATCTCGCTCCTAAATAGCTCCGCCCCTATAGTTGTACATTGACACTTCATCAAAAAAGAAATAATTTTACATTGACAAACGACAAGGTGTCATGGCTGTAGAAGCCCTATGTGTTTTTTCCCCTGTTCTCACTGCTTTGGAGAAGGAGATTCTACAATGCTGAACGTTATTTAGAACCTTGTGTAGGTGCAATTTCGATGGTGCTGTTGCGCAGTATTGGAGTGGAGTTAGCCACGTACATAATTAGAATGTATACAAGTCAAGTTAGTTTCTTAATAATCAATCTCTTATCAGGCCATCATTGCAGTTTGACAAAATTATATATACACACAAATTAACTGACTGTAGCTTTCACTTTTTATTTTATAAGTCACAAAATTCATTAATAGAAAATTCAAGTACAAACGTTTCTAAGACCGAGACTATTGAAAGTACATGTTTCTTAGATACTAGACTCTAGGAGCAAGAATTAGATTTTATCATTCACACTGTAAATTTGTGCGCATAGTTAGGCCGTGAATTATTCAATAGTTTGTAAATAGTCGTGTTATACATAATAGTTAATCATTCATCTATCATTTAATGTCACGATGTACCTCCTTGATCGTCAATTCCACACTGTGTGGCGTAATAATAACACCTCGGATGGGGCAGAGAAGTCTTACAACGAATGCATAAGTTGAAATAAGCATAATCTAATTTCTAAGAGTAATACTAATACCAATCGAGCCAACAAAATATCCCAGATCTCCCGGGTCCCACGCACGAAATTCAAAGGAATTAAGGTGTTGGATTAGGCCCCAGGTAGCACCCAAGGCCTTGAAACAAAACCCAAAATCCCCACGTGGCCTAATAGCATTTTAGGGTTCATGGGCCCCTCAGCAGCCCAAGTTTAACGCCTGAAAACCAGAAATTGCCAAAAATTAAGAAGCTACATCACGACGTCGTCTCTTCACTACTGGCCTACAATTCTAGTCGTGAACCTACCGCCCTCGACGTTCTCCTTCGGGATCCATTACTAAAATGACCCGTAACTTGATTAGCGATTAATTCCACTTTGACATGTTTATTGAGACTATTTCGTCGCTTGGATTCCACTTTGCCGTAATAATTCTTTAAATCGACTATTTATAAATCGAGACTTGGATTCGCTTTCTTCAAGGAAGTTGTGGGGAAAAATAATACGAACTCGTGCGTATTTTTATTTCATTTTTTTGAAGATTCGAGAACTTTTTTCTATGAATTTTGGAAGTTTTATTGTATTAAGAAATTAAAATAGAAATCTACACTTGGTGATTAATCTTAGCCGTAAGATCAAATAGTGATTTTAATCTAGGTCGTTGATTGACGCGGTTTAGTTTAGAACTTTACTGAACGGGGAAGAACTAGACTCGTGAATTTCTCTATCTCTTTACAGTCGAAACAACGATCGCCGATGAAGCTCATCGGCTCGATTTGCCAACGCCAGCAACTTCAGGTCACGATTTAGATCGCTCGACTCGTCTCGATCCCTACAGTATTTTCCTTCCTTCTACTTCAGTTATCGGTTTGAATCCAAATACAATCGGGCAAAGAAAATGTTGGATTTCGGGTCAAACTTCTCGACGTTCGCGACAACGCTTCTGGCCGCGTTGCGCTGTCGGACCATGGTGGTTTGAATATGGGTCCTCATTTGGCCCATATTCCCAAAATGCCCGCAGGTGGCCCGAGGCACGCAAAGCCCAAACTCGGCCTGGTCAGAATTTAGGCCCGAAAAAGTCTAGCCCTATGAGCATAGGACCGGGCTAGGGGCGAGGTCACAAAGCCCACAGACCTAAAAATCCCAGCATGTTAAGGTCCGTCAAGGCCCGGCCCGTAGGGCCATGCTTGTCAAACCCATCAATTCTATATGTTATAGATTATCTTATCAATCTATACATATAAACTATCAAATTTATTTTAATATCATCCATTCATATACTAAATACCATTTTTTTGGAATATAAATTATTTTGTGTACATAAGTGTTTATATATTGAATGATTAAACACTACTATATTTTACGATTTTTTATTTTACACAAAAAAAGCTCGGCCTGGCCTGACCTGGCCCGGCCCGAAAAACCCGGGGCCTAAAAATCTCATGGGCAGCCCGTGGGCTTCAAAATTTTAAAAAAGTCCAGCTCAGCCCTGCCTGCATTTTGGAGACATAACAAAAAAGCCCGACCCGGCCCATTGACGACCTCTAGGTTTGAAAGCCCTCGGTCTAGACTTTCAGACGCTAGTAGACTCAAAGTCTGAGATGCTTGTCTGACACTCGTCGGTCGCCGACGATTTGCAGCAGGGATGGCAATAGGTCGGGTCGGGGAAGGGTTTTGGGTACCCGAACCCGAACCCGAAATAAACCCTACCGATCGAACATAACCTGAACCCGTAAATTTTTAGGTCGGGGTTTTACCCGACTCGAACCTGACCTGTATACCCGAACCAAAAATAATAAAAATAAAAATATATATAATATATTATAAATGTTACTATTTTATAATAAAAATATTAAAAAAAATAAAAAAATATTAAAAATTAGATAATAAGTTATAAATTATAATAAATAAACTATAAAAAATAGGCGGGTCGGGTTCGGTAAATGCATATTCGTACCCGACCCGAACCCGTTAGCATTTGGGTTGGGTTCAGGTCGGTAAATAATCAATACCTGAATTTTTGCCTTAAAAATTGGGTTCGTTCGGATTCGGGACAGGCGGATACTTGCGTGTTCGTGTTATTTTGCCATCCTTAATTTCCAGTGAGTTCTTAAATCTGTCAGGATAGATTTCGACTGTTTTCGATCTGTTTTTGATATAGATTTTTTGGAGAAAGATGTTGTGATGGGAGAAAAATGTTGGGATATCCCATGCATTTCGTATAATTAGAAGTATTTTTGCAATATTTTGATATTGAGTTATTCGACGCGGTAAATGATATTTATTGATGGTAAATATTGGAGGTTTTAGGTTGACTTTTTAGTAAATTTACAAATGTGGTTGACTTCGGTGAAAGTCGTAGAATTTGTCGAGACTAGTTCGTAGATGCGTAGGATGTCGTAATCGGAGTTATGAGTTATGGTCAACGGAAGTTTTGACGAGAATTACCATATCAAAAATGAGAAATACACGAGTATATATACGAGTTTCCATATTTGGAAAGGGAGAGACTTTCCATTTTTGGGAAAAATGCGTTGACCCGCGTTTATAGAAGCTCTGGCAACATAAATCGCCACCAAGCTCGGCTCCGACGAGTCTTCGCCATCCGGTTACCAAACCGGCCGACTTTGATATCAAAATGATCAGCTTGGGACCTTGACAGGAGATAGCCGGAATTTCGAGAGGAAAATTGGATCGAAGGGTTGCCGACCGATTTGGACCCCGACTCATGTATGATTGTGTTGATCTAGATATCTAGATTGTGATAGTTCTTGGTATTTGTACGTTGATTTACATGTCAAGATGACACAATCGAACCAATTTTTGGATGGTTTTTGTGGGCTGTCGTCGTCACCATCGCAGCCATAGCTGCTGGCAATAATCGACAGCGAGGTTGAGAGGGTTTCGATGGCCTCCTTCTCCTCGTTTAATTGGGCAAAGTCTCGAGCTCTGAGGTGGCTCCATAACGAATTTATGTCGTTGGGAAATTTTCTGGAGAATTTAGGATTCGCGCCTTTCGGGGTAATTTTAGACTAATTGCTGGCCGAGTTTGCCGTGACTGTTGTTTGATAGTTTATTGGGCTAGTCAAGATCTTTCCAGCGATGAGTCTACCTCAGCCCGACAGTGATCGCCAGTGGTGGCGCGTGGGCGACACGTGCTACCGTCTATGGCGATGCGTCTGACCAAAAAATTATTCTAAAATGTATCGTGTTATATATCATTACATTCCTACCGATGTGGCGATCATATTTGTGAGGTTAAAAATACGTTTGGGCTTTGTCGTCCTAGGGGGTAGGCGGTGGTGACTAGTGTTGCTGCTAGTGGCAGTGCAGGCAATGGAGAACTAGATGTACCTTATCTTGTTATGATCATATTATCGTATTAGGTTTACTGATAAGTTTTCGACTCGTATCGATCGAATTTAACCATAGTGGAGTATTTATTAGAATTACCCAAATATTTTACCATTTTGACGATTATCGACAAGGATCGGGTTGTCACCATTTTTGGGCTTGAGACGATCTATCAAATTGTGTATTGGTTGCAAGCATTAGAGAATCATATGTGGTGGGGCGCCACGCATGCAGGCAGAGCTTTGTTGACCAGAAACTTTATTTTCGGTAGGAAGTTTCTAAGACATGTTTTTATTGAGTTGCCCAAGTTTTCTTTGAGAATATGCATATTGATCAATCGTTTTGTGTGGGTAGAATTTGAGAAGGAATCCTGCACTTGAACCTTTCGGCGATTGAATCTTTCTCGATTACCTTGAGTTGCATTTATCGATGAACATAGATTGAGGTAACATTTTTCAATGTACAAAAGTTAATTGGTTATGCTTCTCACACAATCATTAATTTGACTAGTTAAAGAATTGTAGTTTATCGATTGTCAGGGAAAGTCGTGTAACATTATCTAGCAAGGGAGATTGGCAAGCTATTTATTTAGACAATCTAGGTGTGTGGCATGGACCTTTCCTCTTCATTGCCGCGTATGCTAGTAGCACCTATTTATTATATGGTTGATGATAGTATTTTTAATGGATTATTTCTTATGATTTCGGCTTCCTAGTTAGAAATTTTACAGTTCTAAGTATTTCGTATTCACCTCCCTTAATTTTAGCTTGATGTCAAGTTAGTTGATTTAAACTTCTCTTGTCTCAACGATTTTGAGTTCTATTACAATTTACGTCTATGATTTGTGCTTAACATATTCAGTTCAATTAGTGCTTCAGCTCTTCATGGCAGTCCCATCCATTTATTTCTTTTGTCTTATCTAAAGATGAGTTAGTAGAGTCATGGTGACTATGTATTTGAGACTACATAAATGCGCATATATATATATATGCTACCTGACTTGCCCTCAGGTAGCCATTCTAGGGTTGTAGTTCTTTAGTGATGTAAAATCTGGGGTTGTAGTTCACTACCATATAATAGGCGTGACTGAGGTTGTAGTTTACTACTAGTCATCATCGTCTCCTTCTTCATTGAATCAAGATAGTCATGTGTCGTCTTGGATACTAGGCTCCTAAACAACACTTGATGACTAGAGATGTCAGATTTCTCGGTCATTTCTATTATTTCATCTTAGATTCAAATCTTAGTCAGCTAGCTCCAGTTTATGATGACTAGAGACGTAAGATACCCCAGTCATCCTCGTTTGATTATTTCATTCCAGATTCAGTTCTTAGTTAGCCAGACATCATCTCTGCTGGCTAGAGATGCAGATACCTCAGTCATTGTTCTTACTAGATATCTCAATTTTAGACAGTCAGTTCATATTCAACTCTCAGCTACTCGATTTCATATCCGCGTTTAGACATTTAAGTTCAGAGTCAGTCTCGTGGTTGATCTTAGTTATTTAGTTTCGTCTGATGATTTTAAGTACTCGCATACTAATTTTTCACTGAAATTCAACGAAACGGCATAAATATAATTTTTTATACTCTTGTGTTATGAGTTTTGTCCACTCACTCTAACATTTTTCTGTTTTTGAGATGTCATTCCTTGAGCCATTTGGTTTCAAATGCCTAGGATTGCAGAATTTCTGCGGAGGTCGAGCGCGCATGCAGTTTGAGGCATTGTAGTACACACTGTAGGATCCGCGCGCGGCTGATCCTACGGGCTTGTAGCTTAGTTAGCTTGTTAGTTTAGAATATTTAGCATCTCTGATGGCAAAGCATCCTTCTTTTCTTCCTTGGTTTTTTTTATTTTTTATTTCAGAAAAATTTTTAGCTTCATTTTCATTTTCGCTATTCTCTGAGAAATGTTATTTAGATTATTGATAGGGAAATCCCAGTTAGTAGTGTCATTAGAACATAATTCCGATTTAGACTGTTAAATCAGAGTTGGGTTCAAACAACTACCACAGGCCGGGCCATAGATCCATATATCCATCATCATCACCTGAGGTCTGCCACATATCCTCCCCCGTCGTTGTTAAACAACCATCACCAAATCCTCATTAACCCGAGTGCCTCGACTGTTCGGCCCTCCAGGGCCTCTATAAAAAAACCAATCTCCACCGGGGTCCTAATAGAAACCTTCCGCAACCATCGAGCCGACCCCGCAACAACCACCACTCTGAACGCCTATGTCTCCTCTGGTTTCTCTGGATCTCAACCGCCGCTTCTCCCCCAGCTCTAAAGCTATGTTTGACTGATCTGAAATCTCTCTCGCATCCCGATGCCATCCCACATTCTAAAAACAACCTTTAGCCCTTCCCATTGTTGTTGTCACCACTGCTCCCTCTGGTTCACCTACACACTCGCCTATCGGCCCAAGAACTATCGCCGAAAAAGATCCAATGCCCGTGCAACCAAAATCCTAGACATTGCGGTGCTAGAGTCTGGTGAAACTCGTGTCAGCTTTTGACGGAGCTAAAAGATGTTGTATTTCCCATCCTACTATAGTACTATAGCTTTCACTTAATTCCACTCAATTCTATATAACACGCACTGATCGGTCATTGTTGAAAGGTTCACATGCTCTGTGATTCCCAACTCCATGAATCTCGGAAAACATTTCACAATTGTCATGGAGGCTTTGAAAAATAAACAACATCCGATCCAATTTGGATTCTAATATGTCAGCACACAGTTTAATTTTTGTCAAATAGTGCAACATGTATGTATCAAAACCACATATTTGATCCAACTCAACTCCAGCAATAGTCGAAAACAGAGATAATAAGACTTGAGCGCCAATAATTATGAGCATAAACTGATCTCTTCGTTGTTGATGCGTGCACTTATTTCTTATTATTGCCAAAATTTATAAATAAATATGTATGTATCTATATATGGACCAAGCCATTTTGGATATTTATAAACAAATGGCCGGTAGTGATTGCTACAGATCGATTTGCAAATTTTGTTTGTGTTGAAATTGGTCATTTTCAGAGCACTACTGTAGTCTATAGGAGGAGCGGTGAGATCGGAACGCTTTCAGCCACACTTGTCCAGGCCAGTTGTTATTATATAGTGAGTGCGTATTTGCCAAATGCAATGATATCAATCCTTATGGGAATGGCTATCTTGAGTTCTTGACTTCGACAGATCAATAGCTATATATTTTAATGTTACAGTTATATGTTTAAACTTCAACTAGCTAGTTTGAAGCTTTCTTTTGAACAATTTTTTAATGGAAACGATCATTAATATGGTACATCAAAAGTAGACATAGGAGAGACGTGTCTAATTAGGGGTCGTCATTTGACCCGTAAGTCTAAAAAGTTCAGATAACTTGGGGCCTAAAAAGCTCAAGTCCAATTCTATCCGAATTTAGGCCCTATGTACATAGGGCCAGGTTTAGGCCGAGGTCTCAAATCCCATGGGTCTTAAAAATCCTAGCCCGTCAAGGCCGGCCCGACTCGGCTCGTAAGGCTAAACTCATCAATTATATATATTATAGATTATTTGATCAATATAAACTTTTAAACTCTCTAATTTACCTTAATATCATTCATTCATATACTAAACACCAATTTTTTGAGGCCTATATATTATTTAGTGTATACAAAAATTGTTGACATATTTAATAATTAAACACTATTAATTTGTAAATTTTTATATTTAGTACAAAACGCCCGGCCCGCCCCGAAAAGCTCAGGGCCTAAAAAACTCGTTGGCGGTCCGTGAGCTTCAAAATTTCAAAAAAAAACTCCGACCCGGCCCGACCCATTGACGACTCATATGTCTAAGTGCCCATTTAGTTAGATTATAAACTACCATATTACCCTCCCTCCTTAAATCCCAAAAAGGAAGCAATTGGGATCTGCATAAATCTGTCTCGAACATTCTTCAAGGAGTACCGAAACTGAGCTGAGGCTATAGTTAAATCCTCTATCACATTCACCACAATCATGGAATCAGATTGTAAGTGAGCCGGGGGAAATGAGTGATCCAACACCCTCCCTACCGCCGCCCAAGCCGCCTCAAACTCCACAGTTAAAGTTGAATACTGCCCATACACTCTAGCTGCCATACCTCTGATAAATTGACGTATCCAGTCACGAATTGCTACACCAATACCCCCTCTTCTTAGGGTTGTATCGTAGGCTCCGTCCATACAAACAAAATATGAACCAGTAGGTGGGTATCTCCATTGTTGAGCCTCTCTATTCGGGCCACAGTTGAGCCTATCTATTCGGGCGGTCCGGAGTCTTGTTGATCATAGTATAATGATCATGCCAAGCTCCCCTAATAACCTGACTATCAAACTCCACATTGTTCCCTGGTTTATCCCTCCCCTTTCATATGAACCACATAAACACAATCAAACTGGAAGACCAACAACACATACCTCCATCCAAGTTTGAAAATCAGTAATGGAAATGCCCAAACCCAAAACCACATAAGAGATGATAGGTTGTACCTTTGGACAATCTCGAAACATATGGATCTCAGTCTCGGCCTCCTGACTACATAATAAACAGTGACCCGTCACATCTACCATTCACCTCCTAAGCCTCGACTCTGTTAATAAGTAGCCTTTACAGGCCTTCTACACACACACACACATCATCGCAGCAGGAGAGGCTTTAGCTTTCCAAAAGGTCTTCCAAAATCGAGACATTGAAATATCTACAAACTGCGGCAAGGTAATCTTGTCACGAGGTAGTACGTATATAAGCACTACTAACCTTATAATTCCCTTATGTCTGGCCCCGGTTGCCTTCTTTAAGGGATGGATTGCATCACTGCTACCTCTGTAGGTGAGAGAAACTCAGCTGCAAGCTCTATATCCCACTGACAAGTCAGAGTAATAAACTGGGACACTCGATGAATAGTAGTCGACCTCCCCAGTGCATCAGCTGGATGAAAATGACTAGGCGTGGTCATCCAACTGTCCTCCTAACTTGCAACCAATTGACCATCCCCAATCTACCACCGTGCACCTTTTTCCAACACCTCCCTTGCTGTCATCAAACTCCTCCATGTATATGAAGGACTACCACCCATGCCTGCATTCTATAAACAACAATGACGGAAATACCGGGCCATATAAATCTAACCAATCAACCAGTCTGGGTTTTGTACTATCCTCCAACCCTCCTTAGCCAATAAAGCCAAGGTAAAAGCATTCCAAAAACCCAAACCCTCAACATCTTTCGGTTGACATATATTATCCTAAGTACACCAATGTACTTTCCTTTTTTTTTTCTATATCTCCCTAAAAGAAATCAATGCACACATGTTGCCACTCCGTACATCAGAAATAAATTCATAGCATAAAGTAGGGAAGGATTTGGCTACTACCTTGATCAAGAGCTCTCTACCAGCTGCACTCAACAAAGACCTTTTCTAACCTTTTAGTCATTTTCCTACCTTGTCCTTCAGATCAGCAAAATCCACTTGTTTACTTCAACCTATATGAGTAGGAAGGCCAAAGTACCGCTCATGATAAGGAACTACCTGCATCTCAAGAATATCATCCAGAAACTTCTGCCCACCCTCATTCAAAGTTCTACTAAACAGACACTGTTTTTGGCAAAGTTTACTTATCTACCTGAAGCATCCTCATAAGACCTCAACACCTCCTTGATCGTATCACATACCCTGGGAGTAGCATCTGAAAACAACAAACTGCCATCAACAAATGAAAGATTGTGTAGTTTAGGAGCACCCATACACATTGCAATATCATGCAATAGGCCTTAAGTGTGCATTCAACCTATTAAGGTCGAAACACCCTCAGTACAGAGAATGAATAAATCTGGTGATATCGGACCTCCTTGCCTGAGGCCTCTGCCAGGTGTGAAATAGCCTCTACGCACCCCATTAATCTTGAAAGCATACCAGAATGTAGTCACACAGAACATCACCGTTGGGATCCAGTTCTTAGGGAACCCTAGCTGATAAAAAACATCCTCTATGTAACCCTATTCCATCTGATCAAGAGCTTTACTGACATCCAGCTTCAACGCCATCTCATGAGCTCCTTTTGACCTCTTTATCCCACAAGTCATAAGCCACTTCATTAGCAACCAACTTGTTGTTTGTAATCAATCGCTCTGGTATAAATGCACTCTTACAGGAGTTAATGAGGGACTACAACATCGGTTTCAAACGGTTTGCCAACACTTTAGCAACAATACGATGAAACACATTACACAAGACAATCGGTCTATAGTCAGTGATCCACTTCGGAGTCTTCACTTTTGGTAGCAAAATGACATGAGTAAAGTCAATTCCTTCAACATATATCTCGACGTCAAAATCTCCTTCACTGCCTGAACAACATCATTACCAATAATAGTCCAATAATTCTAGAAGAAGAGAGGATGCATACCATCAGGACTCATGAATTTACTAGGATGCATCTAAAATAAAGCAAACCTGATCTCTATTAGAGTGTAGTCGGCTATGAGAGATTGCCTCATGTGATCAGTCTCCTTCGGCCGCAAGGAGGACATGACTAGTGCCATTTTTGAAAAATTTGAACTAGCTGATGTAAACAATGCATTATAATGATCAATTACCATCGCCTATAAGTCGGTTGGCATTGTCTGCCACACCCCATGCATGTCAAATAGGCCTGAAATATGATTTTTCCTCTTCCTATTGGTAGCTCTTTGATGATGGTACTTCATATTTAGATCCCCATGCTTTATTCACTGATTTTTTTTATCTTTGTTGCAAATATTTTTCCTCATAATAAAGCAATAAAGCCTTCCTCTCCTCAACCCTAGCCGGGTCAAACGACTGATTAAGAAACTCAACTAGCTTGCATTATATCTCCTTCAATTCCTATGACGACCCGACCCTTATAGAAAATCGTCAAAATCAATAAATAAATAGGTAAATCGAGGAAATACTAAACCCGAAAACAATTTTGACTAATTTAGTCGAATAACCGATAAACTTGTTACGATGAAACCGTCATAACGATATACAAGAAACCTAATTTTTCCATCGGCCGCACTGCCACTGGTGGAGACACTTGTCACCACCGCCCATGCACTGGGAAGACGAAGCCTAATCATTGAATAACCACCTTTATTTTTGTATCGTCGATTTGAAACGAATAACATATACAACGACCCATTTCTGGAAACATTTTGCAGCCACTCGCTGCCACAGACAACCACCGCTGGCAATGGAGAATAACCCATATAAATGAAGCTCTTGAAGAGCCCAACTACTTTGTTCAAAGGATAAATACCAAATGCCGGCTTGTTTGGCCTGTATTGGCCCCAATTTCACTAAGTCAGAAATATATTTCGACACTTCAGAGCTCGAGGCTTACATCAACTGATTAAGGGAAGAGAGGGGAACATAGCTCCTCTAGCCTCGCCGACCAAAACACCAGCAATCGCTAATGTTATACTCCATTCCAATGACTTTGTGTAGGTGCATACTGAGAAGACGTGTCTGGATGTGTGCACCAAGCTATATTTAACCAAGTTCTAACCACACTCTAAGATATGGAATCTCAACTCCAAAGGTTCATTACCATCATCATTCCGATGAAATTGATCCTTTTAGGTTTCAGATTACAAACAACCATTGGTGTGCTAATAGGGTGTGATTTGTTCATTGCCTGATTTAGACATAAGCAGACTAGTCAACAAGTATCCAAACAACTAGTTATACCATCTCTAAACCACTAACAACATAGACTTAAAGGGAAACTTCCCTTCAATACTCTACCATTTACGGAAAGTAATTTTCGATAAACTTCTAATAGTCATAATTTTTACGTCGTAACTCCGATTTCGATGATTCTCAAGCCTACGAATGCATCTCGATAAATTCTACGATTTTCACCCAAAGTCAACCAACATCGACAATTTGATAAAAATTTAGCTTGAGAAATGTCAATATTTACTGACAGTAAAAGTATTTTACCACAGTTTCTAAATCGAACTCGAGTTATTCATAAATATTAATGATTATATAAAAAGGTCAGGTTATTACAAAACAAGGATTGCAGAATATTTCTGCAAAAAATTAGGCAGAGTCTCTACTAAAAATAGGCTACCCAAAACCTGCAAAAAGTTCTAAACACTTTGATAATACAAATCCCAATCTATACCGAGAGCCACCTATGCTCATCCAAATTTTTAAATATCGATCGAAAACTATAAACAGATTCTCAAATTCTAACTCATCAAAATTAAACAAATTAAACAGCAGTAATCATGAATGATAATATAATCATTGAATCATTAAATAATAGAAAAAAGTCACCACCAGGGTCTGAAGTTTTACAAAGTCGTCAGTATAATGCATACACTTTAAAAACTATCAGAGTGGTGCCTAGACTTACAAAACCACAAATTTGTTGTGCCTAGACCAATTTTTCTTCACTGTGCCATATATGTCGATGACGTGGCAACGAGAGATTTCAAACTCGAGGGTATTAATGTCATTTCTCCTTCTTAATTGTATTAACCCTCTTTTATTTTTTATTTTTATTTTTTTCAAATATTTCTCTCTCTCTCTCTCTCTCTCTCTCTCTCTCTCTCTCTCTCTCTCTCTCTCTCTCTCTCTCTCTCTCTAACCTGTCCCTTAAGGCCTCCCTCAAGGTTTGATCCATGGCCACCCAATTCTCCACCACAACCTAACTCTCATACCCAATTCATCTTGAAATCAACAAGCTTTATTTGCTGATAATATCGATAATCACTGTTTCGAATTTTCAATTATCACATTACCGCGTAAACACGAAATATTTTAATCACTCATTCGTGCTCGTTTCATCGTTTGCATCATATCGTATTGTTATACCTATCAAATGGTTAAAGATTATATAATCATACTCATCGCACGAGTAATTATCAATTTCTTAATCTCGTATTTCAAGTTCAAATAATCTAATATTCGTATGATCATCACGTGAGTGAATGTTATATTGTCATGTTCATCACCACCTGGACAAATATCAAATTTCAATGCTCGCATTACGAGCTCAAGTTATATTGTATATCGTATTGCTAAACTCGTGAGCTCAAATCAAAATGATGAGGCTCGTTGCTCGAGCTCATATCACACATCTCAAATCACAATAAATCATTTCATGTTTCAAGTTATCATTTTACATTTCGAATTATATCGTCATTTATAATATACTCTTGAATTAAGGAAATCGAGAACATCCCGTCCACGAAGGTAATCAAACAATCTCAAATCGTCAAATGTAATAATATCTCGAATTAAGGAAATAGAGAACACCCCATCCGTAGATGGATTTATATAATCTGAGGTCATATATCATCTCGAGTTAAGGAAATAGAGGACCCCCCATCTAAAAATGGTAATATATGCATATATATCTCTTGAATTAAGGAAATCGAGAACACTCCCTGAGTTAAGGAAATCAAGGACACCACTTGAATTGGTTTTGATTCTTGCACCTCCGAGAGGCACAATCCCTATTAACTATGCGCCCATAAACGGGCTCCAATCAGGATTTTAAACCAAGCCGTAGCCTGGCAGCCCCACCAATATGTAGAAGCCTATCCATATAATCATATATAGTATAGTCAACTTTTTGGTTTCTCATATAGGAATTCTCATTTATAGTCATAATCATTTTGTAAGAGTTTCAATTCTGTAATTTCCGATGAATTCCGTTGGATTTTAATCAAGTCAAACTAATCATATATTGCATATTTGCATCGATATGCAAATATGCAAAGTCAATTTCGTATACTTATACAAATTGTACAAATAATCACAAGTTTAATAAGATATAACACTTTCCATTTTCGTTTTGATCTCATGTTTTTAGCTCGTATCATTTTCATTTATCGTTGTTGTCCTTTTGTTCCCACTATGTAACTGTTTCAATTTTTCGTATTTCGAATGTCATTCGTTTTAGCATAATGTACATAATCAATATAATATTCAAAAATATATCGATAAAAAAATATCAAAGAAAATGTATCGATAAACGAATATTAATAAAATATACCGATTAATGATTATCAATAAACTAAACTATGTTTCTACAACAATAAGTAAAGAACTGTGTACATCAGATTCATGAGCTTCAAATTTTTTTTTTTTTAAAAAGTCCCACCCGACCCGGCCTATTGACGACTTATAAGTCTAAGTGCACATGTAGTTAGATTATAAACTACGATATTACCCTCCCTCCTCAAATGCCTAAAAAGAAGCATTTGGGATCTGCATAAATCTGTCTCAAACATCCTTTAAGGAGTACCAAAATTGAGTTGAGGCTATAGTTAAATCCTCCATTGTGTTCACCACAATCATGGAATCAGATTTTAAGTGAGCCGGGGGCAATGAGTGATCCAACACCCTCCATACCGTCGCCCAAGCCGCCTCAATCTCCACAGATAAAGTTGAATACTGCCAATCCACTCTAGCTACCATACCTCTGATAAATTGACGTACCCATTGGTCACACTATCACTGGTGGAAACACTCATCACCATCGCTCACCTACTTGGTCGATGAAGCCTAAACATTGATTAAACCTCACAATTATTTTAGTATTGTCGATACGAAACGAACAACATATACCACGACCCATTTCCAGAAAAATTTTCCGGTCAGGCACCACCATCGGCGGCAAAGGATAATAACCCATAGAAATGAAGCTCTTGAAGTGCCCAACAACTTTGTTCAAAGGATCAATACCAAATTCTTGCTCGTTTGGCTGGAATCTGCCTCGAATTCACTCTGCCAAAAATATATTCCGTCATTGATTTCCTCCCTCGAGCCATTTCAGAGCTTGAGGGTTACATCAATCGATTTAGGGAGGAGAGGGGAACAAAATCCCTCTAGCCTCGCCGCCCCGAACACCGGCAACCACCACCCTTGGTGAAGGCTGAACGTGATAGATCGACATCAATTTGATTATGCCGCATAACATCTGCAACCAAGTAATTCAATACACTAATGCACTCATCACATCAAGATGAATGGATTTAGACCTTAAGCATGGCCAGAGGAGTCGCCGACTACGGTGATTTTAGAACCCCTAGAATTTTCTCATCTCGAATCTCTCTCCTCGAGCTTCCATCACCAAAATTAAGATTAGAAATAGGTAGAGGAGACCGTCTCGCGTTGAACGTGACCAAATTCAATGTTGGACATGTTCGGGGTCAAGGTCGTACCGCTTCTACACTCTTTGGTCAACAAAACTATCCAAAAATTCCTTTCCTAAAAAGGGAAACCTCCCTTAAATACCCTACCATCTAAGCAAACTAATTTTCAATATACTTATAATAGTTGTAATTTTTACGTCGTAACTCCGATTTCAATGATTCTCGCGTCTACGAACTAGTCTCGACAAATTTTACGATTTCCAACCAAAGTCAACAAACTTTAAATATTTGATAAAAGGTCAACTCGATTCCTCTCAATATTTATTGACAGTATATTTTTTTACGGCTGCAACTAAATTGAACAATAATTATTCATATATATTAACAATTATATAAAAAAGGTCAAGGTGGTATTGCAATTCCTCCTTCCTTGAGCCGAAAGTGTTCATTGTCCAAGAATAAAACCCCTAGCCTTCTCATCTCCTTCACTTTGTTCATCAACATGAATTGAGAATTGAAAACAAAATACTCTTGGTTTGCATTCTTCCATGCCTCCTTTACTACATCAAAACTAGACCCCTCCTCCGCCTACATAGACTCAAACCAAAACAAATGTTGCCTACCTGCTAAGTGAAACAATGGTATTCGGCGACCATATAATAAGATAGGAACATGATCCGAATGTGATGGAAGAAGATGGATAATCTGACTAGCCAAAAACTCATGCTTCCATGCATCGGTTGCCATGACTCTATTAATTCGGGTTTGAGTTACCGAATTGTGACATGTAAACAGACCAGCAGTGAAGCAAACATCGGATAAACCATAAGTATTCAAACACTTTGCCTATTCTCAATTTTCCAGGCCAAGCGTAGTGGACCTCCATACTTCTTCGATGACCGGAGAGTCTCATTAACATCATCGATCATTACCTCTATTAGTAAATTCATGAATAATTCACGAATCATTCGTGAATTGATGAATTTTTGAAAAAAAAACGTCCGTGTAACGAATTATTCGAAAGATTCAGCAAAAAATGCATTTTTTTAATTGGCCGAATTATTCGTGAATAATTCAGGAATATTACATTTTTTTCAATATAAAATTATTTTTAATTATTTTCATATTTTTTTTATATTGGAGTTCCCTAGAACTCTTCCTCTATGGTCGAGTTTTTACGAATTTTTATGGTCATAATAATAATAACAAAATTATGGTCGATTTTTTACGAATTTTATTCATATAAAACTACCGAATGATACACGTACGTATTTTTGACGTATTATTCGTGTACCATTTTTACTAACAGAGATCACTACCCATTTGTTTGAGCTATCCCATCCTGCCTCATCCTAGAACAAATTCCGCGTTTTCCATTGTAGCGATGGATGTGATTCACCATACAAGCACGTCAGCCGCCACCTCTGCTCTCCATCACCCTCTCGAATGATTTCCATATCACAAAAACTAGGGCTATGTTCCCTGAGATGTAAGTCGATCTCATAAGACAAAAATAGGAACAATCCGCAACCACTCGACCTGAACACGATTCCATATGCCCCTGTCAGAACTTTAATCCTGATCAGAATTGTTTGAAATGCTCCAGTTTGAACGTCTTCGTCTCGATCACAAACATCACCGCTGACTTAATTATAAGCTGCCACAATCGACTTCAATGTCGTTAGCTTCGTGTGATGACTCGGCCTTTATCGAAAATCATCAAAATAAAAAAATAATCAGATAAATTGGGGAAGAACTCGATCAGAAAACTCAATTCGACTAAATCAGTCAAAGAATATATTCGATAACTTGTTACGACGAAGCAGTCGTAACGACATACCACAAAACTATTTTCTACGTCACCCACATCGCCACTGGTGGCGACCCAGTCACCTTTGCGTACCCATTGGGACGACGAAGCCTAAATAAAATTCTAAACCTCACGACTGTGTTCGTATCGTTAATAAGAACCCAACGACATATAACTCGACACGGTTCGGAAAATAAAGTTTTCCGGACAAATTTCTACCTACGCGCCGCCACCAACGACCACCGCTGGCAACAACGAAGAATACCTCTATGGAAAGCTCAAGAAGAGCCCAAAAACATTATTCCAATGACTAAAGGCAGATTTTAGCACATTTTTTTGGAATCGACCCAGAAAGCTCACAGTCGAAAATTGAATCCAGCTCTGATCTCCGTCGTTGAGCCACGGCGGAGCTCAAGACTACCCTCAATCGACTCACGATGAGGTGCGGAGCAAAATCCCACTCACCTCGTTGCCAATAAACCCCGGTCCCGCCGTGTCTGGCAAAGGCCGAACCAAATCCAATCGAAATGGAACAATTCCGATTCCAATCGATGAAAAACTAGCAAATACAATCAATACAATCTAAGACAACCCATAAAGAGGTTCTCATGACCATGATTTCATACCTGAATCGGCCGGAAACAACGCCGGTGATAGCGAGCTCGAAACCACCCGAAACCTTAGAACTTTCTCTCCTCGATTCTTTATCAACGTCCTTGAATCGCCAGAAATGGAAGTCAGAAATAAGTAGAGGACGTTAAACCCGACTGGTCTCAAGGTCGGAGGTGGCCGGACGGCGTGGCGCCGCCTGCGACCGCCACAATGCTCTCTCTCTCTCTCTCTCTCATAAAGGGGAACCCCCTTTTTATACCTTTCCATTAACGGTAACATCGGTAATTAATTTACGACAAAGTTTTGTAGATCGTAACTTTTTCGTCGTAACTCTAATTTTGACGATGCTCGCATCCACTAACTCGTCTCGACAATTTATACAATTTCTATCTGAAGTCAATCGACTTTGAAACTCAATAAACCCGAAACATCTCGAAACTTACCAACGGTAAAAAAAAAACTTTTACCGCGATAACTAAATTCACCTCAAATTATTCATAAATAACATAAATAATATAAAAAAATCGGGATATCACAATCTACCTCCGTTGAAATATTTTCATCTCGAAAATACTTCATAAAACTACGAAAACCTTTGAAATTTTCTATAAAAAATTGGGTAGATTTTCGCCTGAAAGCAGGATGCCTGAACTGCCTAAATGTCTAATTACACTTCAAATCATAATTCACAACCTATACCGTTAGCCATCATTGCTTGCCCGGATTTTTCAACTATCACATCTCAACATTGTCACAACTATATACACAAAACTCAGGTACAATCAAATTACACATTGAATTCATTAACAATTATTGAAAAAAGTCTCCGATACTTGAGAACAAATATGGAATATCAAACATAGGTGGAATGGAGGAGGGAGAAACGAGGCAGAGAATCGGCCGGATTCGGGTTGAATTTCAAGGCAACGATGGCGGCGTTTGTAGCGGCATTTGACGTTGAGGTTAAAGGTATTTTGAAGCCCAGGAGGAGACCAGTTAATTCCTACCCATCTCAGCCCTTGCCGTGGTCGGACATCGGCAGGCAGAGAAGATGAATATTACAGTGGGTTTTTGGTTTTCCTGTTATTTTGAGGATTTTCGGTTTGTTTTGATGTCGTGTTCTTAATGAATGTTGTTGGGTTTGTTAAGACGAACACTTTGGTATGCAGGTTTCTTGATTTGGTGCCGGTGGGATTCTGGCCGCTGCCAGCGGTTGTGCGCGGCCCACGCACTGTCGTGCACGGTGGAGCTCCGTCGAGGTTGGATTTTCGATAAAATTTTATGTCGTTCCGCTCGTAATTTTGTGACGAAAGCAATGGTGAGATTCTTGAATGGATCAGGACTTGATTAATTTAGATATGTGTTTAATCGGATAATAATTAATTGATATTACAATAATATTCACGGACAATCCGACTATCGATTTAAATTCGAGTCGCTCGAGGTTTGAGTTTTATGTTGCGACTCTAAAATTGATTTATAGTGAAGGAATGCAAGGAATTGAATTCGAAATTTGATTAAGTTCGTAATTAGTCAGAAAATACTTTATTCGAGAATGTGAGATTCTCGACATTATTGCTTGTCGAATTACGAGCCTATCTATTTATTATGAATATCGACGAGTAGATATTAATTATATTCGTGGGTTCAGGATTATGAGTTAGCGGGCCATGTCGGATGATTAATGCGTTGATTAGCAGATTACGACTTTATGAATATCCTGGATATGTACGGTGAGTGAATATTTTATTTTCACTTTTGATTTGCGAGTCTATGATTATGCATTTTGAGATTATACACTTTATGATTATGCATTTTATGAGTATGCATTTATGATTATGCATTTGCATGGAGGCATATATGATTTCTTTTACACAGAGCATAGTCATAGTTGATGCATCGATGCACTAGCTTCTCAGCTGATCCTCGAGACGCTCCAGGAGGGATAAGACAAACACCTGACCTATGATTTACATAGTACCCAGGAGGGTTAGGACAAATACCTAACCTGGGCATTCTTGTAACTTTGAGAAAATTGTACTCAAGTTACTGCCTTCACACATTACACAATATCTAAGAGGGTTAGGACAAACACCTGACCTGAGCTTGTTTATTTTTAGACTCACATCATTTTTATGTACATTAATGGTGAAAGACATATTATTACAGATTTATCGTTTTACATAGTTTAAGTTATTTTTGTCCATTCACTCTAACGTTTTATATTTTAAATGTCTTTCCCTGGGCCTTTCGATTTTCCTTGCCCTGGTTACAGTGCTTCTTCTGAGCTGGATTTTGATCCCCAGAGGCTTTGAGTCCACCTGGTTATCATATCTTTTTGTAGGTTTTGGCCCACTAGCAATGTATTTTCATATGTTTTATTTTGCTCCTAGAAGTTGTTCTCGACACTAGTGTTATAAATATTTTTCAGTGCTGATTATGAATTGTTAATTTCGCTGGTTTATGAATTTTCAGTTCCTGTAATATTATTCCAGCATTTTAAATAATTTACTTTCTGCACTTTATTTAGAAATCGGGATGGACATCGGTGGTCCACGGTATTGTTTGTGAGAAATCCGAAGTGTGATTTTCTTGCAGGTTTCTGGTAGTCCACTTCGTAGAGGAATTATGTCAAAAAAATTACAAAAATCCATAGTTTAAGTCTTATTGTTAGGGCGTGATCCTAGATTACTAGTTAATCTAGGGATGAGCATTTCACGAACTGATTATAGTGCTAATCAAAAATGATAAACTGTGAAAAATCTGCACCTAAGTCATGACCTCTAACTCATCCTGATGACCTCGTAAATCAAGTCGCTATTTTGTAATTCTTGGTCAGGGCATCTGACCTATCCTGGCGCCCTCGAAAATCGATTAGCTAAACTGTAAATCCCAAGTCAGAGCCTTTAACCCATGTTGGCTCCCTCGAAAATCAAGTAGCTAAACTGTAAATCCCAGGTTAGGGCCTTTAACCCATCCTGGCACCCTCGTAAATCGAGTAGCTATGCATCGATGCAATAATTGAAATCTATGCCGACAAACTTCAACACTGAAAATTAAAAACTATATACTGAAATATAGTTAATACTGAGAGCTCAAATAATCCGAGTGTACGTAATACTTAGGGAAGCGATGATCAAGCGGTCAAACTAGCACCTATCGCCAATGTCGTCTTAGGTCTAGCTAGCCTAGACGACATAGTCACTCGATGATCAATTGAGTGACTCATCTGTACATTTGTATTTGATTTGAACTGAGACTTCAGAGTAATGGCTATAAGAGCCACAAACTGAAATACTGTAAGCTGATATTTCTTTGAGTTTGATGCTTATTTGAAGCGTCATACACTAAAATTGAACTGGACGTAATTCTGAATGCGTCAAATTCTAGAACCAAAATCAAAATTGTGGCTAGCTGAACTATAATCGTGAAAACATAAACATTGAAAAGGTTTAAGATCGTACACTGAGCTACATCTGAATTGGGCGCTAATCTGGAAGCGTCATATACTAAACAAATTGACATGAAAATCGAACTACGCATGAAGAACTACGCAATTAAAAAACTTCACCATTAATAACTCCCGCTAGTATAAATGAAGTTGTAAAATGTAATTACTAAAATAAATAATAGACAAATCTAATTCAGTTCCAACGCTCGCATACTCAACTGTGGAAAGCCAGAGTCCACTCACCTAAACCTAGGTCGCAAGAGGAAACATAATCATTTTGCAACGCCCTTTCAATAATTATTAATGTCAGTTATTCGGCATTTAATAAGAACAAAATCATCAATTTTAATCTCGATACGAGCATTCAGACTATGCTAATCAATTTAGAAAATATAAATACACGACATTAGCTTGGTCTGAGTGTTGAACCTTGCTCGGATACCATTTGTGACGACCCGACCCTTGTCGAAAAATGTCAAAATAATAAATAAATAAATAAAATAATAGGATAAATCGGGGAAGTACTCTATCAGAAAACTCAATTTGACTAAATCACTCGAAGAATAGATTCGATAATTTGTTACGACGAAGCAGTCGTAACGACATACCACAAAACTAATTTCTCCCTCGTTTGCACCGCCACTGGTGGTGAACCCCCACTACCGCTGGAAACACTATAGTCGACGAGATTTTTTATCTCGTCGGCTATAGTTTTAAAAAAAAATTTTAAAAAATAAAAAAAAAATTTTAAAACTATAGCCGACGAGATAAAAAATCTCGTCGGCTATAGTTTTAAAAAAAAAATTTTAATTTTTTTAAATTTTTTTAAAAAACTCGTCGGCTATAGTACTATAGCTGACGATAATGGGTAAAAACCTCGTCGGCTATACTATTACCGACAGGTTTTAGCCAGCGACTTTAGCCGACGACCCTTAAAAATCGTCGGCTATAGTCTCGTCGGCTATAGTGCGTCAGCTATACTATAGCCAACGATGTTTTTGCCTATTTTTTGTCGGCTATAGTATAGCCGACGATTTTTTGGTTATTTTTCGTCGGCTATAGTGGAAATTGTCCACTATAGCCGACAACAAAAAATCTCGTAGATTTTTTTTTTCGTCGGCTATAGTAAAAATGCTGGTAGTGCCCGTCACCACTGGTGGTGGGACGACGAAGCCTAAATTGCATTCTAAACCTCACGACTGTGTTAGTTTCGCTAATGCAAACCTAATGACATATAACTCGACACGGTTCAAAAAATAAAGTTTTCCAGACAAATTTCCGCCCACGCACCGCCACCAGCGACCACTGTCGGCGACGATGAAGAATACCTCGATGGAAAGCTCATGAAGAGCCCAAAAATATTATTCAAATGACCAAAGGCAAATTTTGGCATGTTTGGCAGAAATCGACCCGAAAGCTCACGATCGAAAATTGAATCTGGCTCCGATCTCCGTCGTTGAGCTACGGCGGAGCTGGAGATTACCCTTAATTGACTCACAACGAGGTTGGGAGCAAAACTCCACTCACCCCCCCCCCCCCCCCCCCCCCCCCCCCCACTAATAAGCACCGGCTCCACCGTGTCTGGCGGTGGCCAAATCGAATCCAATCGGAATCGAACGATTCAAATTCCATTGATGAAAAACCTGCAAATACAATCAATATAATCTAAGACAACCCATAAAGAGGTTCTTATGACCTCGATTCCATACCTGAATCTTCCGAAAACCACGTCGGTGACGGCAAGCCCGAAACCACCCAAAACCCTAGAACTTTCTCTCCTTAATTCTCTCTCCACGTTCTTAAATCGTTGGAATGGAAGTGGGAAATAAGTAGAGGACGTCAAGCCGCATCGAACCGGACCGGTCTCAAGGTCGGTCGTGGCCGGACAGCGTGGCGCCGCCGGTGACCGCCACAGTATCGCCTCAACGCTCTCTCTCTCTCTCTCTCTTTCTCTCTCTCTCTCTCTCTTCGGGAGAGATAGTTGACCAAAAGTCAACCCCTACCCAGTCTTATCCCCTTCCACAAAGGGAAACCCCCTTTTTATAAAGTTTCGTTAACCTTAACTTCGGTAATTAATTTACAACAAACTTCTATCGATCGTAATTTTCTCGTCATAACTTCTAATTACAAATATAAAAAGCCAGTAGGTTAAACCAAGAACCTATTAGAAAAGAACGGTGACTTGAACTCTAGGCCTTCAACGACCACGTGCAACTACAGGATAGAAACTGCAAACTGGGCAAGAAGGAAACTGAAAACCCCAGGGAAAGGCATATAAATAATAAAATCGTTAGAGTGAGTGGACGAAAATAAACTTTTATTTTTAAACCAATAACACTAAATATAACATGCCTTTCACAATATATAAGCAAATAAACATGATATTAGTCTAAAAATCGCGGGGTCCACTCTCAGGCACTTCCGCCTCAGTATAGTCTAAATCACGGGATCTCAGACCGACAGGACTCTGTCCCCCCCCCCCCCCCCCGGAGCATCTCGGGGATCAGCCGAGCATGGCAATGCATCGATACCACTACTACCTCTGAGACTGTAATCTGTGTAAAATAAATCATATTTGTTTCCATGCACATGCATAATCGTAAACGCATACTTGTACGATATATAATCATATATGCATAATCATAAATATATACTTGTATGTGCATAATCATAAGATGCATAATCAGGACTCACATCTCAATCAATAAAAGTAAATTGTCTACTCACAGTATGCAGCTAGCTCGAAGGTCCGGCGGAAGTTCCCTCGCCAAAATCTCTCTCGTGGTTTCCTGAGTAAATAACAGGTTCGTTTAATTTCAGAATTCGATAAAACGTAAGAAAAACAACTCAGAAACTATCCCCTCGAAAAAATTAGAATTTTTCACTCAGCGGAGCTCCGCCGCAGGCAGCAGCGTGTGGCCATCACGCGCCACCACTGGTAGTGGTGCATGAACCACACGCGCTCCCGGTCCAAACTGCTACGATGGGAGCGTTTGATCACTCGTTGGAAAGATCACAACGAGCCTAACAATTTTTGTAACTGAATCGAGACCAAATTCTGCGCCATTTGGCTGGAATCGAGCTCAAAAGCCCACGGTGGCCGAAATTGTCGGAAAACACCTCTGGTCGATTTCGTCACCGATGATGCATCTCTCCCCCCAAAACTAAGGGGGTTTTGATCCTTGGACAAAACCCAACAAAGCCCACCCAAAAACTACGACGGAAAACGACCGAGTGGGTCGAGATTGAAGTTCAAAACGGGTCGAAATGGGTATACGGGTCACGTACGTATTTCGTATAATTTTCTATATTTTTTTTATTTTCTTTGTATTTCAACCGTAAATCCAGTATTTATACCCAAAAATTTCAGATCAGATCAAAGGCTGAGGTTTGATCTGATCAAGATCTAACGATCCACAATAAACCGCCAAGAAAACTATTTTAAAATACATATTTCACATACAAACTTCCAAAAATTGAAAGAAATAGCTCGTAAGTCCGAAAAATTCCCCGAAAATTTCTACGAGCAAAAAATAAAATACTCTACGACTTCCACGAAGAAAGTCAGATCAAATTCTCGCTCAAAGAAAAAGTTGTTAACAAAATTTCACGAGGTGCATAATTCGCGGAAAAACCTAAATTGTGACAGTTAGCGTATCATTTAGTTTGGATCGTTACAATTCTACCCCCTTAAAGAAATTTCGCCCTCAAAATTAACACACCTATTAGTTGAAAAGATATGGGTATTATTCCTGCATGTGCTGCTCGATTTCTCAGGTGACTTCCTCAACTGTATGATTTCTCCATAAGACTTTCACAAGAGGAATGGCTTTGTGACGAAGTTCCTAAACTCTCGAATCAAGAATCTGAACTGGCTCATCTACATAAGTCAAATCCTCTTGAATAGGAAGCTGACAAGGTGCTAAAACATGAGATAGATCAGAAATGTATTTCCGCTGTATAGATACATGTAGTACATCATGAACCCTGGTCATCTCAGAAGGTAGTGCTAACCTGTACACCACAGAACCCACTCGCTCAGTAATCTCATACGGACCAACATACCACGGGCAGAGTTTACCACGTTTCCCAAACTGTACAACACCTTACCAATGAGACAATTTCAAAAATGCCCAGTCACCGACCTCGAATTCCAGATCTTTCCTCCTCAGATCAGCATAGCTCATTTGTCGATCTTGTGCAGCTTTCAATCTGTCCCGAAAAATCTGAATGTCTTCAGTAGTATTTTTCACCAGATCAGGACCAAGAAGCCATCTTTCACCTACTTCACTCCAACACAACGGAGTTCAACATTGTCTACCTTACAGGGCTTCATATAGAGCCATACTTATACTGGCCTGGGAAATGTTGTTGTACGCAAACTCAATCAAATGTAGCTATTGGTCCCAATTTCCTTTCAACTGCAATACACACGATCGCAGCATATATTCGAGAGTTTGAATTGTCCTTTTTGACTGGCCATCAGACTGAGGGTGGAAAGTTGTACTAAATCGCAATTTAGTCCCCAATTCTTCTGCAATGCTCGCCAAAACTCGGAAGTAAACTGAGTATCTCGATCTGACATAATTGACACAGGTACTCCATGCAATCGAACGATCTCAGCCATATACAACTTCGCCAATTTACTCATAGAAAGTTTTCCGGGAAATGCAAGAAAATGAGCTGACTTTGTAAGACGATCAACAATTACCCAAATCCCAGTATTGCCACTAGATGTATGAGGCAACTGATACACAGAATCCATGGTGATGTGCTCCCATTTCCACACTAGAATCTCTAGTGGTTGCAGTTTCCCCGCAGGTTTCTGTCACTCTGCCTTCACTTGTTGACAAATAAGGCACTTACTCACATAGGTTGCAATCTCCCTCTTCATATTGTGCCACCAATAATAAGCTTTAAATGTCCTAAACATCTTTGTACCACCTGGATGCATGGCATAAGTAGAACAATAAGATTCATCGAGTATTTCCTTCTTCAATTCATCATTTCTCGGTACACATAACCTCCCTCTGAATAGTAAGGTGCCATCCGTCTTTAATTGAAACTCTGTTGGTTCACCGTTTTGAATCATGTTTTTCTTATTCCGTAGATAAGAGTCTGCATCATGAGCTTCACGAACGTAATTCAATAATATTAGTCGAACCTGGAAACTGGCCAACAATGCTCCATCATCATCCCATTCCAATTCCGCTTTTGTAGATCGCAACTTAGCCAGTAGTGATACTCTCACTGCACGTATATGAAATAGGGAAGCTCCGGATTTTCGACTAAGGGCATCACCAACAACATTGGCTTTTCCCGGATGATATTCAAACGTACAATCATAATCATTAATCAGCTTCATCCACCTTCGCTGTCTCATGTTCAAGTCTGGTTGGGTATGCAAATAAGTAAGACTCTTGTGATCGGTAAAAATCTTGCACTGTGCTCCATATAGGTAGTGTCTCCAACTCTGCAATGCTAATACAATGGCAGCTAGTTCAAGATCATGCATGGGGTAATTAACTTCATGAGGCTTCAATTTTCTGGAACCGTATGCTACCACATTGCCATGCTGCATCAAAACACAACCAAAACCCAATTTCGAAGCGTTACTGTAAATGACATACTCCCCACTGTCGTCTGGTAATGTCAACACCGGTGCAGTGGTCAACTTCTCTTTCAATGTCAGGTAGCTTTCTTCACAGGCATCGAACCACTCAAATTTAACTCATTTCTTTGTCAATCGAGTAAGTGGAGTCGCAATCCGAGAAAAATCCTGTACAAAATGGTGATAATATCCAACTAAGCCCAGAAAGCTTTTTAACTCTAACACACTGGTAGGTCTGCTCCAATTTAGCACTGCCTCAATCTGGTCAGGATCAACGCTAACTCCGTCAGCCGAAATCACATGACCCAAAAATTTCACCTGAACCAGCCAAAATTCACACTTGCTAAACTTCGCATACAACTGTGTATCCCGCAAAGTTTGTAAGACGACCCGTAGATGCTTCATATGCTGCTTCACACTTCGGGAATAAATCAGGATATCATCGATGAACACAATCACAAACTTAACAAAATAACGCCTGAAAACTCAATTCATGAGATCCATAAAATTAGCTAGGGCATTTGTAAAACCGAAAGGCATAACAAGAAACTCATAATGTCTATACCGTGATCGAAAAGCTATTTTGAGAACATCAGATTCCTTGATTTGCAGCTGATGGTATCCAGACCTCAAATCAATCTTCGAGAATACTGTAGCTCCTTTAAGTTGATCAAACAAATCATCAATTTGTGGCAAAGGATACTTGTTCTTTACTGTGACCTGATTCAGTTTCCAATAATCAATACACAACCTCATAGAACCATCCTTTTTCCTTACGAACAGCACTGGAGCAGCCCATGGTGAAACACTAGGCCGAATGAAGCCTTTCTCAATCAGTTCCTGCAACTGGGTCTGCAACTCTTTCAGTTCTGCTGGAGCCATTCGTTAAGGTGCTTATGAGATCGGACCAGTACCTGAAAGCAACTCAATGGTGAAATCAATCTCTCTCATCTAACGAAGACCAGGTAAATCTTCAGGAAATACATCTGGGTACTCACAAACTACAGAGATATCCCCAAAATTTGGCACACAAACATCAGTATCAACCACATGAGCCAAATACGCCTCACAACCTTTCTTTAACATTTTATCAGCCTTTACTGCCAAAATCAAACAAAGTGGATAAACGTTTCTTTCACCACGAAACAAGATTTCTGGCATGCCTGGACTTCTAAAAACGACCTCCTTTCTATGACAATCGAAGACAGCTTGGTGAGTCTCCAAGAAATCTATCCCCAAAATCACATCAAAGTCCACAATATCCAGCAACATCAAATCCGCGGGTAACCCATAACCTCCTATAAAAATCTCACAGTCCCGATACACCTACCCGACACACACTACCTTGCCTGATGGATACAACACTCACCACATACTAGGGAGTGGAGAAGCAGGTATACTGGCCAATGATGCTAATCTATATGACACGAAGGAATGTGTAGCCCCCGGATCTAACAAAGTAAGAACTGGAATACCAAAAACATAAAACGTACCGATGATGACTTTAGGGGAAGCTCTGCCCTCTCTCAGGTTCATGGCATGCACACGAGCTTGTCTAGCTGGTCGTCCATGCTGACTACGATTCTGCTGATCGGCTTGCCCAAAAGACTGTGTTGCTCGATCTCCAGAAGCGGTACCCTGACCCTGACCGCTGCCCTGAGCTGCAACACCTCCCGAAGTACCTCTACGCGGACAATCCCTCATGAAGTGGCCCACCTGACCAAAAAGATAACAACTGGTAGTGCCTCATTGACATGAACCAAAATACTGCCTGCTACAAACATTACATAATGGAACATCACTTGATGCAACTGGTGTGCCAAAAGAACGTCGAGGATAACTTGATCCACTAGAACTTGTACTTGCTTGCGGCTCTGGGGTCGATCCCTCCTCCATCTCCGGGTTCCTCTCTGACAAAATGAGCCAGTAGAAAACCTGTAAGATCCACCACTCGAAGAGGATGCTGATCCAAAAGTACCATAACTCGGCCTTTTTGAAGGACCCTGACTAGATCCACCTTCCTCGAAATGGCAAGGCTGAAACCGCATTTGTCTCTCTCTCTGTGTCAATGTCTTCGCCTCTTAGTGCAGCACTGACAAAGTCATCAAAGTTGTCCCCATACATAGTTGTCAAAGTTTCCTTAATGTTCATATTCAAACCTAACTCAAACCTCATGTATTTTGCTTCCTCAGATGCAACCATATTACGCTCAAATCGAGACAATCGGGTGAACTTATCTCGATACTCAAGCACTGACATATCTCCCTGCCTCAAATTGGTAAACTCTTCATACTTTCTTTGCTAGGTAGCTTGGTTGAAATATCGGCACATAAACATGTCCCTAAATATAGACCATGAAGTATCAATAGGAACCCTCTCGGTGCTAACCCACCAGAAATAAGCATCTGAGTCCAATAAACCGATAGCAGCAATAGTCCTTTGCTCAGGAGTAAAATGTAGGCGCTCACAAACACGCTCCACCTAGACTAACAAAGCCTCACATACTTCAGGATCAGTAGAGCCAGAAAAGGTAGTCGCTCCAGCTGGCCTAGCATTTACTACGGGGTCAAAACGCTCTTCTAAACGCAAAACTCGCATAAGCAAGTCGTGCGTTCGCTGATCCTCAACAGGATCCCCAACCCTATCAACATGGGCTCCACGTCGGGGAGGCATCCTAAGAAAACCAGACATTAGTCACCAAAACCAACAAGGTGCAATAATGATATTTTAAACATTTGAAAGCATACAACACCCAGAGCATTGATGATTATCCGTCGGCCGGTCGGGTCATCGCTCCGGAAATGTTGTACATTCTCAAAGGTCCTTAGTAACATAACTACAAAAGTCTACAGAACCTGAAAACTAATGCTTTGATACCAACTGAAAGAACTCAACCCCGATTCAGTTGCCTAAACCGGAATTAGATCCTAACAACACTATAACCTTTAAAAAAATTTTTGCCAGAGTTTACTTTATAAAATGAGTAAACCAAAAATCTGCAATGAAAACACACTTCCAAATAGTCCATAAAAGCCAAACCGTGGGACGCCAATTCCCATCCGGATTTCTCAAATTCACAAACTACTAAATAACAGTAAAAGTATTCATTTACATCATTTATTCAAAATCCAGTAAATATTTGGAAAGCATTGCAACTGAAAATAAACTAACATAGTTCTCAAAGCGACTTCTAATTACAAATATACAAAGCTAGTAGGTTAAACCAAGAACCTACTAGAAAAGAATGGTGACTTGAACTCTAGGCCTCCAACGACGACGCGCAACCACAGGATAGAAACTGCAAACTGGGCAAGAAGGAAATCGAAAAGCCCAAGGAAAGACATATAAATAATAAAACCGTTAAAGTGAGTGGACGAAAATAAACTTTCATTTTTAAACCAATAGTAATAAATATAACATGCCTTTCACAATATATATGCAAATAAACATGATGCGAGTCTAAAAATTGTGGGGTCCACTCTCAGACCCATGCATGCTAGTGCATCGATGCCACTATTACCTCTGAGACTGTACTCTATGTAAAACAAATCATATTTGTTTCCATGCACATGCATAATCGTAAACGCATACTTGTACGATATTATAATCATACATGCATAATCATAAATATATACCTATACGTGCATAATCATAAAATGTATAATCAGGACTCACATCTCAATCAGTGAAAATAATTTTTCCACTTACAGTAAGCAGCTAGCTTGAAGGTCCGGCGGAAATTACCTTGCCAAAATCTCTCTCGCGGTTTCCTGAGTAGATAACAGGTTTGTTTAATTTCAGAATTTGATAAAATGTACAAAAAACAACTCAGAAACCATCCCGGAAACCCCACGAAAAAATTAGAATTTTTGACTCGCCAAAGCTCCGCCGCGGGTGGCGGCGCGTGGCCATCACTCGCTCCGGGCCTAAACTATTCCAATGGGAGCGTTTGACCACTCGTTGGAATGATCACAACGAGCCCAACAATTTTTGTAACTGGACCGAGACCCAACTCTGTGCCGTTTGGCTGGAATCGAGCTCGAAAGCCCACGGTGGCTGAAATCGCCGGAAAACTTCTCCGGTCGATTTCGTCACCGATGATGCACCTCACCCCCCAAAACCAAGGGGGTTTTGATCCTTGGACAAAACCCAACAAAGCCCACCCAAAAACTACGCCGAAAAACGACTGGAACGGCGCCACCGAATCCACCCGGATTTCGGTGTGTTCCCGGCCATTTTTCGTCCACAAAACTAATCCAAAATTCACAAACAAACACATGAATCGAAAGAGGAGAGGAAGAGCTTTAAATCTATGCCCAGAACGTCGGCAACTGTTGCGTTTTTCAGTGGGTCGAGATTAAAGTTAAAAACGGGTCGAAATGGGTATACGGGTCGCGTACGTATTTCGTATAATTTTCTATATTTTTCTGATTTTCTCTATATTTCCACCGTAAATCCAGTATTTATACCTAAAACTTTTAGACCAGATCAACGGCAGAGGTTTGATCTGATCAAGATATAACGATCCACAGTAAACCGCCAAGAAAACTATTTTAACATACATATTTCACATACAAACTTCCAAAAATCAACAGAAATAGCAAGTAAGTCCGAAAAATTCTTCAAAAATTCTTATGTGCATAAAATTAAATACTATACGTCTTCCACGCAGAAAGTCGGATCAAATTCTCGCCCGAAGAAAAAGTCGTTAAACAAATTTCACAAGGTGCATAATTCGCGGAGAAACCTAAATCGTGACAGTTAGCATATCATATGGTTTTGATCATTACACATAAAACTACAAAATTGGAAGCGATAGGCTATCATGCCTCGTTCCCTGGATGATCGTCACTTCAGCCAAGTAACCTGCAAATTGGGCAATTTAAAACGAAGAGTCTAGGGAAACATAGTGTGTGGACGAAAATAAACTTAACTGAAAACTAGGATATAACTGTGCTTTCTCCAACATATATAAGTACTAATAAAATAATAAGCGAGTCTGTAATGTCTCGAAAATGATACATCGAGAGAAGCTCATTGAACCCTTCTCGCTTCTCGAGTATATATCATGCAATCGAGGCGTCATCAAGGGCCACCTAACCCGAGACAACAAATCCAAGTGAAGTGGTAACTAGAGTAACTAGACCTCTAATCACCTAAAATCATCAAGAGCCACCTAACTCAGACGACGTGAATGTCGGGGTAGAGCCACCTAACTCATCTCGGGGCTAATCGGGGATCAGTTGAGTAACTGAATGCATGCATACAAAACTGACTATATGTATAAGTATCTTGCTTCAAAAAACTAAACTGAAATTGAATAAAAAAATAATCACCAAGACTCGCTAAACGACTTTGATAAAATGTTCACTCACTTTATTGTGTCGTTATATAGGAAGTCGAAACCTTTCAGTTGTTATCTATATACACCGTCTGCTCCAAACTGCTCAGACGTCATCCTAAAATAATGATTTATTTAATAACTAATTTTCGAGAATAATATTGAACAACTAAACTCGTTCACGAGTATAATCTCCGAGAACACCTCATTCTCGAACATCACATTTTTTGGAGTTCTTACAAGCTTAATTCTAATTTGTGAATCTATAATTATCTTGGAAGTCGCAACACGTTCTCCGAACGTTCCACGACACAAGGTTGAATTGACGTTCAATTCGACCGTACAATAAAATCGTAAAATCTTTTAATCAATATCTGATTAATTACACATCATAATCCATTATGTCCAAATAAATTCAAGAACCTCTTTATTACAATTGGTACGTAATAACAAGCAAAGCAGTATAAAAATTCTGCCGAAATTCCTCCACCGGCGGCCGCTTGGTGGCTCCACTGACTCTTTTGGTACAGAAACCAAGCAGGTTCGCCCCTAGTCGCGGAATTACTAGTAGCTTTAAAGGAAAAGTAACAAGACAGAAATTTGAAGAAAGATATCTTCACTAATATTGTAAAAGTTTATAGCTCTACAATATTCTCTAAACAAAAGGTTTACTATCTGTTTCGTCCCCCTAGTTCTAACTAAACATCTCTTATTTATAGAACTAGAATCCATAACTAACCTGAAGAGTATTCCTAATCTAAGTAAGAAACAGAATTCCTGACATGGTTAACTATGAAAACTAACTAAGTTCCTAGTAGGATTCAGATACACCTGTATCATGGCTCCCCCTTCTAGAAACTTAAACTCATGTTTGAGTCAAAACTGGAGATAAGGAAACTCAAGAGTTCCCTTTTCTTTGCTGAACCATTTAGATTGACTAGGAACTTGACCGGCGTGTCCAATACGGAATACTGCTCGTTCCCCTTGACGTGTCTTTGTCACTTTCTGCTCCAAAATGCAATCTTCTTTTAACGGCTCCTCTCTGTTAAACCACAAGTCATCAACTGGCGGTAAAACAACCTTGTCATCCCCATCATCATCAAGCAATGGTGGTTCAAACAATTTCAAGTATTCAGCATTGATAACTGAATACATGCCCAAATATGGCGGCAAGTCGAGCTTGAAGGCATTGTCGCCAATCTGCTGCAGAATACGGAAAGGACCGTACCGAAGTGGCTTCAACTTCTTACCTTCACCTTTCAAACGTTCCTTGCTCAACTTCAACCAGACCAAATCTCCAACACCAAAGTTACAAGGTACTCGGTGCTTATCATGCTTGGCCTTGTACCGTGCCTGGGACTTTTGTAACTGAGCTTCAACAGTCGCATGTATCTTACTGATTTTCTCCAAAAACTTCTGAGCATTTAGTCTCTCATTAGCCACTTTCCCATGATGATCCATACCTACAGTAAAAACCATATCCAACGGACTTGGCGGTAAGTAGCCATAACAAGCTTCAAATGGAGATGTCCCAGAAGAACTATGAACAGCCCTGTTGAAAGCAAACTGTAAATATGGAAGACTCTCATCCCAAGTCTTCGGATGCTTAGCATTGTATCCCCGCAATAGATGCACCATAGTTCTGTTAACGACTTCAGTCTGGCCATCCGTTTGTGGATGAAAGGCTGTACTTCTTTTTAGGCGTGTATCCATCATTCCCCACAAAGAATCCCAAAAATGACCAAGAAACCTGCTGTCACGATCAGAAATAATCGAACTAGGCAACCCAAAATGCTTCCAGACATTCTCAAAGAATAACTTAGCTGCACCAGCCCCTGTAATGGTCTTCTTGCAAGGAATGAGAACCACCATTTTACTAAAACGATCGACCACAACATATAAATAGTCATTCCCTGACTTGGCCTTCGGTAAACCTCCCAAGAAATCCATGGAAATACTTTCCCAAGGACGAGACGGTACCGACAACGGTAGATACAACCCTCTCTTCCTGTTCGCTGGTTTTGAAGTACAACACAACTTACACCCTCGAACATATCTGGAAACATCATCCTGCATCTTAGGCCAGAAGACATAACGTCGTAAATTCAACAAAGTCTTATTAACTCCAAAGTGTCCAGCCACTCTTGAAGTATGTGCTTATCGAATCCACTGTAATCGATCTCCTTCTTCCGGTATGCATAACAATGATCCCTTATACAACAAACCATCTCGTATCTCAAACTCCCCTTTCTGCACTCGTTTTGCTTGCTCATATACTTCCTTGAAACCCTTATCTGATTCATACAAAGTTGTATACTCAGTTGGAACCAAAGGTTGTATACGCATAGCCACTAGCAAGGCACAAACTCTCACAGGTGGTCTTGACAACATATCAGCCAACTTGTTGGTGATCCCCTTCTTGTATCAGATGACTATGTCAAAAGTCATTAAGTATGACATCCACTTCATATGCCTGGCTTGTTGTAGCTTGGTTTGAGCATGAAGATATTCCAATGGCTTGTGATCTGAATGTACTACTACCTCCTTCCCTAACAAGTACACCCTCCAATGCTTGATGGCTTGGTAAAGTGCATAAAACTCCTTGTCGTAGGTTGGATAGTTTCTGATGGATCCAGTGAATAACTCAAAGTAGTATTCTACTGGCTTCCCATCTTGTAACAGAACGGCTCCCATAGCATAGGTAGACGCGTCAGTCTCCACCTCAAAAGGGCGTTGCAAACTCGGCAGGGCTAGTACTGGAGCTTCTGAAATTTTCCTCTTTAAAAGCTGGAAAGCTTCTTCATGCTTTTCACTCCACTCAAGTTTCTGTCCAGCTTTAGTCAACCCATGCAAAGGTGCTGCATGAGTAGAGAAATCTCGAATAAACTTGCGTACATACTGGCAAGCTCCCACGAAACTTCGGACTTCTGTTACTGTCTTGGGTCTAGGCCACTTAGAGATGACCTCAACCTTCCTTGGATCAATCTTCCGTTGACCTCCACCAACTATAAACCCGAGATACACCAATTCCTTCTGCGCAAACTCACACTTCTTTGCATTCAAACATAGTTGATTGTCTTGTAGTAACTTTAAGACATCTCGTACGTGAATCATATGCTCCTCCCACGTCTTGCTATATATCAGAATGTCATCTAAATAGACAATTACACAGTTGTCTATTAGGTGACGTAGTATTTCATTCATGAGGCGCATGAAAGTAGCCAGAGCGTTGCACAAACCAAATGGCATGACTAACCACTCAAAAAGGCCTTGTTTTGTTTTGAAGGCTGTTTTCCAAGTGTCCTCTTCCCGTACTCGGACTTGATGATACCCAGATTTTAAATCTAGTTTGGTGAAATATTGAGCACTCTCTAGCTGATCTATCAAATCATCGATCCTAGGCAAAGGGTATAGGTTCTTGACAGTAATTCTGTTTAGTGCTCGGTAATCGACGCACATTCGCCAACCACCATCCTTCTTAGGAACTAATAAGACTGCTGACCCACAAGGTGAACAACTTGGTACAATGACTCCTTTATCAATAAGCTCTTGAACTTGTTTTTTTAATCTCCTCAGATTCCTGCACTGTCGTACGATACAACCCTGTGTTTGGCAAAGAACTCTCCCCTGCCAACATAATCTCATGTTCCACTTTCCTCTTCGGCGGCAAACCCGGCAGTTCTTGAAACAAATCTGCAAACTGTGACTTCAACTCCTCCATATCATGGTTCTGCTGTTTTGTTAGAGATGATAGGTTCACTCGATGCAGATGCTCCTCATGTTGTCGTCCCATCAGTAATACGAACCTTCCACAAGCATTGACCAATCTCTTGGCCTGAGTTGCCGTTACCAAACTTGCCTCTCTTGAATAAGGAGTTGCTCGAACAACATATTGTTGTTCATCTTTTGTTAATGTGTACTTCTGAGCTCGCCTATCATAAATAGCATACCTATCCCATAAGTAAGGATTACCCAGAATTACCTGACAAACATCCAAAGGAACCACGTCACACGTCACTTCGTCGATGTAAGACTCGTGTAGTGCGAACTTGAAAGTGCACTGATTAACTACACTCAAACCAGCTTCCTTTTGTATCCATCCCAAAGGGTAGGGCTTTGGATGCTTGACCGTCTTAAGACCCAGCTTTTGGACCAAGGCTTCCGAGATGAGATTTTTCTGACTTCCCGGATCAACTATGGCATCAACTAGACTGGTCTTCACTTGTAGCTTAACAACGAAGAGCTGTTCCCTAGGATCTTCCTCTTCGGCTATAGGAGTCTTTCCTGCCATAAGGTTAAGTCTGGTGTTTGGTTCAATCATGCCTGGAACTTCCGTTGGTCCTGTGATCAATGCTGCCTTCTTCTTTGCTTCTTGCTGCCTCAAACCTCTCGGTTTAAGGTGTGGATATTTCACCCAGCACTTCTCGACTGCATGATTGGTTGCACCACAGTGACTGCATGCCGAACTCTCCTTCCCTTCTGACTCGTTCTTACCCCGTTTTGGCTCCTCCTTCTTCACACCCGAATTGTTAGTCTTATTCCCAGGTAGTTTCGCCTCTCCTTTTTCTTCGCCCTTTCTGAGTTTGCTCTCAATAGCAATTGCTTTCACACTGGCTTCGGCGATGGACTCTACTGTGAACAGTCTCAACTCCTTACGAATGTATTCGTTCAACCCCGACACATACTTCATGTACACCGAATAATCTTCTAGTACAATGTCCAAAACCATAGATTGGTTCTGGAACTCAGTAGTATATTCTTGTACGGACTGATTGAATCTATGTCGTAAGTTATACCATCTGTTCCATCGTTCTTCCAGAAAACCAACTGGGTAGAACTGTTTTCTCAACAACTCTTTAAACTTCTTCCATGACACAACCTCCCCTTTGTTGTGTTTCCGATAGGACTTCCACCAAGAAAGAGCATAGACCGATAGTTTCAAGGTTGCGAAAATAATCTTCTCTTTTGACGAATAGCCATAAAGAGTAAAATAGGTCTTTAGACGTTCAATCCAGTCGTCTAGTTTCTCTACGTTGACGCTTCCGTCATACATAGGGATTTCAACCTTGAAATCAATCTTAAGATTTCGAAGGGAATCCTTGGATCCTTGCTGTGAAGTTTTGCCTTCATCATCGTCGGTGTCTCCGTCTGTATTTGTTTCGCCTGACTCATCACCTGATTCAGGAGCCTTCTTTGGTTTCTTTGTAGGATCAACCTTCTTCTCCTGTTTGATGAGATTGGCCAGTTCTGTTAGAGTCGTAGTTACCAACGTCAGTTGTTTCTCCACCGCATCAAGCCTCGCCTTGTCTGATGTCTCGTCACCCATCTTCTTCTTTCTTGACTTCTTGGTTCGCTCCCAAGAAACAAGAACCTTGCCTAGCTTTCTGTACTGCGTTCGAGTAAGGACCATACACCATTAAAAACCCCTCCCGGATCAGAAGAGCTCTAATACCAACTTGGTACAGAAACCAAGCAGGTTCGCCCCTAGTCGCGGAATTACTAGTAGCTTTAAAGGAAAAGTAACAAGACAGAAATTTGAAGAAAGGTATCTTCACTAATATTGTAAAAGTTTATAGCTCTACAATATTCTCTAAACAGAAGGTTTACTATCTGTTTCGTCCCCCTAGTTCTAACTAAACATCTCTTATTTATAGAACTAGAATCCATAACTAACCTGAAGACTATTCCTAATCTAAGTAAGAAACAGAATTCCTGACATGGTTAACTATGAAAACTAACTAAGTTCCTAGTAGGATTGCGATACACCTGTATCATCTTTCCAGCGACCTGAACACCAAATCTATGTAAAATCAACCCTACAACAACTTCTATAATTACAACAAAGTCCAATTCCAACAAGAAAGAGCCGAATTTACCTTTGAATTCAAGAACACCAAAATTTTCGTAAAAATTTTAAATCTTCGATTCTCCTTCCACAGATAAAATTAGGACTTGATCCTAGTGGTTTTCTTAGTGGTGATGAGAGCTTTAAAGCACAATAGGTCCCAACCATCAATTCGAGCTCAAAACCGTCGCCCCAAAAGCTTAGGGTTTTGGTTCGTCGGCGATTCATCACCTCAACAGTACGGCTTAATCTTTGAGGAATGGAGGCTGAGTTTTTGGGAGTTAGAAAAAGGAAAGTGAGAAGAAGAGATTGACACTGGCCTCGCCGATTTTGGTGGTTGTTTGGCAGCAATGCCATTCTGGCAGCCCAAAGTCGTGAGGAAGAGAGAGAGTGATGTAGGGTAGAAGATAGACAGAAGGGCTGACTGAAAATAAATTTTTTTGACTTTCCACTTTAAGAAAGTTGTATTTATACTCGTCATTTACCTAAATTGTAAATTTTATAAAAATTTATGCTGACCATAAATTCTTCATCGTTACTCTAATTTTAACACTTGACGCGTCCACGAACTCGGCTTGACGAACTCTACGACTTTCCTTAGAGCACCTGCAGCGCAGCGAGCTCGAGCAGCAGCTCTCGAGCTCGTCAACGAGCGGTCGCCGACGACAGCAGCTGCCGCTGCACTGCCTTGCTCGTGCTGCTCGTCGGTCGGGCCCACCTCCCCCCTCTCACCCACTCCGTGGCCCCCGGAGCTGCTCGTGCCGAGCGGTCGCCGACGACTTTGTCGGGCCCCCGGAGCTGCTCGTGCTGAAATCCTCCCCCGGTGCAGGTGCTCTTAGTAGAACTTACCAAAAAACTTAACTAATAAATACTTGTTCGAAAGACCTTCAATAATTACTTATAGTAAAAGATAACTATCTTATTACTTACAGTAAAAACTAACTATCTTTTTCGATTAACATTAATTGATTTTTATAAAGGAAGTTCTTATGATGAGATGTTACAGCCATCAATAAACAAAAAAAAGTATTCCATTCCAGAGAATAAAAAAATTTCGAGGGCCCGCATACATAAAAATGAATCAACTCAAAACTAGAAGAAAAAATAGGAGAATAACTGGACTTATGACTCTTGACAAACACACAAGTTTTACATATTGGAGACTCGACTCATTTATTCCCAAAAATAAGGACGGTATAAAATTCTTCATGACCCCAAAACATGGATGACCCAACCGATGATGTTATAGCCAAATTTCTTTCACTATATCAGAACTCAATGTCGGGGCAACATTTGGTGACAGTGCTCGTGCCTCCGTGGTGTACATGCAATCCAAGTGGAACAGTCTCTCCCTTATATCTCTCTTGCCAATTATTTCCTAAGATGATAGATCCTAAAAAATTACATACATAGGAAAAAAGGTTACAAAGTATTTTTTTTGGTGATTTTAACTCAGAAATAAAGAAGGAACATAAAGGACAATGTGTAACACAATAGTTGGAGTAACTTGGATTGACCCTATACCTAAGACTGGGAAAGACACACCATTTACATTAGACACTTAAAGTGTGAGAAATGAAGATAGACTCGAAAACAAAGACTTATCAAATGTCATATGATCAGATGCACCAGAATCTATTATCAATTTTAATGCAATACCAATTTTACCTCTTTTCTCCTTAACAAAAATACCTGTTGTGAGATCTTATCCTTCTATTGCATAGAAATCAGGTTCTTGGACCAACTGAACTGCAGCCTTGCTACCGCGACTTCTATCATAGATGCCTCCTTGACTTGTTTTTTGAGGACACGAGTTCTTATAGTGTCTAAACTCCATGCAATAGAAGCACTACACCTTAGTCAGATTTGGTCCACGAGCAGGCTGGATTCAAAGTTGATTCTCTTGGTTCTTAGGTTTCCAACCTTGGTGAGACTTAGATTGAGCTGTGAGGCTTGGCACTTCGATGTGTAACTTCTTTGCACCAGAATGATTGGACTCATCTTTGCGAACATAGGCATAACCTTGTTCCAGAGTTAGTGGTATGGCTTGTCGCAGTAGCTCTCCCTTAGCTCTAGAAAATTGTGAATCCAATCATTTCAAGAAGAAATGAACTTGCATCTTGTCTTCAGACTTATTGTGTGTAGCAATATCTGGGTCACACATTATAGGGTCGGGATCCCTTTCATCCAGATCTTGCCAGAGAGCCTTCAGCTTCGCATAGTATTTTACAAGAGGTTGACCATTCTGAGTTGTTGCAAATACTTGACATGTCAACTCATGTACTCTTGCAAAATCACTCCCATCATAATATGTGGTTGCAACAGCATCCCAGATTGTCTTTAAAGAAGTATAACTAGAGAATAAAAGTATGATTGGTTTTGTCATGAATTTCAGAAGAAGCATTACCGTATTGGAATTTGCAGTATCCTACGCAGCTTGTGCATGGCCAACCTCTTCAGGTTGTGGTAGTGTGCCAGCGATATATTCCCACACTTGTCATCGCCTCGAAGATTCATCTTCATCAGTCTTCGCCATACTGGATAATTTGTGCCATCCAGTTTCACTCCAAAAGCCTGTGCTCTCGGTCTGAAGTGACATCGGTTATTCGCGGGTGATTTCAGGCTACTCTCCAAAAATTGCAAGATCCATTGTAAACAGGTTCAGACAAATGTTCGTATCAGATTACAAGAAAGGTAGATAAATATGAAAGAATTCAACGGGTTGAGAATTTTTTTCGACGCGTTGAACAGATCAAGTCAGGATGGGTCAAAACATATTCGCAGCGGAAAAAGAGAGTCAGATCTCCAAGATTGTCAGGATCAACATAGATTCTGATGTCAAGTCAAATAGAACACAATTGGTTTGAGGAATTTTTTGATATATTGATCCATACCAAATTGGGTATATATACAAATTTACAAAAAAACTATATACACCTACTTAATTACAAAATATACATCTCCTAATATTTATAAGAGTGTGACTCAATCCAACATAAAATTTAAAAGCAACGAGGTTTGCACCAATTTTGAAAAGAATACAAACACTTAAGAGGCAATTAGGAGCAGGTGAAAGAGTTAGAGTTTGCATTCTTGGACAGAAGCAAAGAACCATGCATGGAGCAGGTACACTGCCTTATTTATCTCGATGATCGATCACGTTGATCTGGTTGTCTCGATGTACAGTACAGGATACACAGCCAATAGAACCAAGCCAGTCAAAATCATGTCCAACATAAACTCGTACGTCAATCTCCTGTTTAATTCGTGTCAAGTATTATTAGCGATGGCAATCTAATTTTCATTTTTTAACGTTAGTCAACCTCTAGCTATTTATATTCCCAAGTACATGTTTTTCTATATTTCAATTCCATATAAGCTATTGGCCAAATAATTCTATCTACACGTATTTGTTTTCCAGATACACCTCCATCCAACTTAATTAGCTATCTCTTGCAGACTTATGTCATGATTTGATTGACTACAGCTGAAGTTCGATCTTACTCTTACTTACTATTGACCGTACGCCACACAAATCTAAAATACCATACAGATCTAGCTATGATTTGAGACTTCCTATACATTGCGGCAATTCGGCTTCAGCTGTTACATAATGTTAGGTGGCACCTAGCGAACCTTATGAATAATTATTTGACCCCTGTTTTCCGATTTGAATTGAGTTATAGCATCTTTCAAATGAATTTAATTTTTTTTTTGTTTTTTGAAAGAATCTTTCAATTAATTTCAGATGATTCATTTTCATCACCTTTATCAACTTCATTTTGTAATTAGTCAGGTAACTAGGTAAGTAACAGAACAAAGATAAGATAAAATACATCAAAAATAGAAATCAGGTAAGCGAGATCAAGTGTTCAATCACGTGGTGGCGAAGCCGTTTAGCCGTCTACTATATATCGTAGCAACGCAACCGAAACACCTTGAATGCAACATGCATGCATGGTCATTGTATGGAAGACTAGTCTCATCTTATATTCTATAAATAGCCTTAAAACGAAGAGCATAATCACAGACGATCGCTACTGATCGAGGGTGACCTGAAAAACACACAAGTAAGCTAGCGGAAGTTTTCCGACAAAGATCTGAAAACCCACTCATGGGGCTGAACAAGATGGGTTGGGTAGTCGTTGCTCTTCTAGGATTTATGCTCCTCTACGGGGTTCTATTCTGCAACGCCACCCGTTATTACGATTTTGTTGTAAGTACTTGATTGCTACTGCTCTGTATACTGGTTGAGCTGCACTGCTTGTGTTTCGATCTCGTTTCTTTTTATGCATGAAACTATAACCTGCGAGGTGCGAAGATGGCATTTTATAGTTTTGGAGTTATATATCGTATACATGCTGTGTATTTTGTTTTTCTTTTGCTGAGTTTAATTTGTTGGATCATGAAATGATACGTGGAATCTGCAGCTGAAAGAATCCAATTTTACGAGGCTTTGCAGCACAAAGAGCATCTTAACTGTAAATGGGAGTTTTCCAGGACCAACCATCCAAGTTCAAAAAAAGGATAAACTATTTACGTCAATGTCCATAACCAAGGATTATATGGTGTCAACATTCAGTGGTAAATTTCGACATGGATTTACATATAGAGGCTAGGTCCAACTAACTAATTAACCGTTCTCAATGTTTCATGCACGTAACTTTGCAGGCATGGAGTGAAGCAGCCGAGAAACCCATGGTCGGATGGACCAGACAACATAACTCAGTGCCCGATTCAAGCCGGATCCGACTTTACTTACGAAGTAGTATTTTCCAGTGAAGAAGGAACTTTGTGGTGGCATGCTCATAGTGACTGGAGTCGTGCTACCGTCCATGGCGCCATGGTTATTTTACCCTCGCCCAGCACAAGATATCCATTTCGTACGCCATATGTGAAATATATATTAAACTTAAGTTCAGCATCAAGTAAACATAATTACACAATATGTATGAAGAACAAAATATGTAGAAATAGCTTACCAGCAGCGTTAATGGTGATGGTCATCTGTTCTTGATCAAGAAGAAGTTTTCTGTTCTCTACTGTATTCTGCTTTTTATGATGGAAAAGAACCTTATGCAATTCACGTGGAGATACAGGGACTCTAACTCATCTATATATAGTGTACAATCTGGTGCCTACCCATAATAGAATCTCAGTTGTACACTAACTCACATAGCAACATAATGAGACCATATTAGGGTCTAAAACAGACAAGAACCAGTTGAATGATGTAGTAATCCAGCTAGCAACTGTATAAGCAATCAACATGCACTACCACGTTTTTAACCATTGCCAGCGATTTTTAAATCGCCGGCAATGTTTTTTATCATTACCGGCGATTTTTTCCCCAAAAATCGCCGGTAATGTCTTTTTTTTTTTTTACATTGCCGGCGATTTTTCTGGCAAATCGCCGGCAATGTTCCGCCGGTAATTAAAAAAAAAATACATTGCCGGCGACTTACATTTAAGTCGCCGGTAATGTCTTAAAAAAAAATATTACCGGCGATTTTTGGGGAAAATATCGCCGGTAATGATAAAAAATATTGCCGGCGATTTAAAAATCGCTGGCAATGGTTAAATATGTGGTAGTGATGTGATTCTAACTAGTAATCAGCTTGTCTATACACTTAATGTATATTGCAGAAATTAAGTTCATACCCAACAATCTCTCACTGAACTTAACTTACTGCACTTATGCATAAACAAAACAGAACAACAAGTTACTAAAGTGGCCATGAAACACAATTTGCACAAGTCCAAACAATACAACTCTATCATGTTATAGTTACTGTTGTTGAACCTAGAATTGAACTGATTGGAACCAATCAGAACGTTAAAGACTACAGCAACAGTCCCTGTAACACACATGAGTACTTCCAGATATGGTTATGAGAGCTATTGACATTATACATCTCAACTCAATTGTCAAAACAATATCTCTGTCCTACTGTATGGTTTTTACAAAAACTCCAAAATCACAAACACTCTTAAACAACAGTGGATACATGTTTGTTCTCTGAAAATATAAGCACACTTACACAGCACAAATGCTACATAAAACATCCACCTGATTAAAATTCCAACTGTAATCACATAACAATCAAAACCATTGATCATAATTCTTCAATAAATTGAATCTGAAAACATCCTTAATAATCTATAAAAATGTCATTACAGTGACTAGTCAATAAAATGAGAACACCTTCTCAATACAACTAAACAACAAGAACTATAATAAAACTGAAAATTCCTTTACACTTAGAATACGCCCACTAATCCTAATAATCTAGACTGTTTAAAACTCCCATATTCAGAACATGAGCTTTAAACACTCCTACTGCCAAAGCCTTGGTAAAAGGATCTGCCAACTGATCTTCAGTGTCAACATTCAGTACTTCAATTTCACCATCTTTTACCCTTCTCTTGATGCTGTAATATTTTAAATCCAGATGCTTAGAATTAGGTGACCTTTGTTGTTCTTGCCAAAAAATACAGCTGCTTCATTGTCATAATACAGTATAAGCTTTTCTGATACTACAGTTTTTAAGACTCTAGTCTCCAGCATAAAATTCCTGATCCACAAACCCTCACACATACACTCATATAAGCCTATGACTTCTGCCTGCATAGTGGAAGTAGCAGTTAGGCCTTGTTTCATTGTTTTCCAGGCCGCTACTCCACTAGCCAACATAAATATATAACCACTGGTAGATTTTGTAGAATTAGGATAATTCTCAGCAAAATCAGAATTAGCATAACCTTCTAAAACTAAGTTTTTCACTCTCTTATAAACAAGCTGATGATGCTTGGTTCTTTGCAAATATCTCAAAACTTTCTTCCCTGCATTCCAGTGCATAATATCTGGACTGGTTTGAAACCGTGAAAGAATACCTACTGCAAAAGCTAAATCAGGCCTTGTGCATACCTGAGCATACATCAAGCTCCCTATTATCCTAGCATATGGTTTTGATTTCATATCTACTGCCCGTGCATCACTATTAGGAAGTACATTTTTTGTTAGCTTATCACCCTTAGACATAAGTACCTCACCAGCTGTACAATTCTCCATACCAAATCTTTTTAGAATTTTGGAGACATAAGCATGCTGAGATAAACCTAGAAGTCCCTGAGTTCTATCTCTTTTAATCTCAATTCCCAAAAAAAAAAGATGCTTCCCCCAAATCTTTCATATCAAACTGCTTTGATAGAAAGATTTTAGTATCTTTAAGAAGTTTCATGTTGCTGGATGCTAACAGAATGTCATCCACATATAAGATCAAGAAAATAAAACTTCCTCCCACTGTTTTGAGATAGACACACTCATCCACAATATTTTCAGTGAAACCAAACTTAGAAATTACTGAATCAAACTTCCTATACGATTGTCTTGATGCCTATTTTAAGCCATAGATAGATTTATTAAGTTTAGAGACCAAATCCTCTTATCCTAATTCCACAAATCCCTCTGGCTGTTTCATATAAATGGTTTCTTCCAACTCTCCATTAAGAAAAGTTGTCTTAATATCCATTTGATGTAGCTCCACATCATATTGAGTCACCAAAGCCATGATTATCCTGAATGAGTCTTTTGTACACACAGGAGAAAAGGTTTCTGTAAAGTCATATGTCTTCCTTTTGAGTAAAACCCTTAGCTACAAGCCTTGCTTTAAACCTGTCTATATTTCCATTTGCATCTCTTTTAGTTTTAAATACCCATTTACAGCCTATTGATTTTTGTTCTTTATTAGGCTCAACCAATTCCCAAACTTCATTTTTACTCATGGAATCAATTTCTGCTTCCATGGCTTCTCTCCATTTTCCAGAATCACTACCTTCAACAGCTTCATTGAAGGTGACGGGATCAGTTTCATCCTCCAGTGCCTTCTCAATTTCTTGAGTAAACACTAGATAGTCACTTTGGCCTCCAAACGTGGGAATTCTTTCTCTCACGAGCCTTTTTGGAGGTGGAGTTGGTTGTGGTTCTGTAGTATTTAGGGTTCCTGTATCACCTGCCTTTTCTAAGTTAATTTACTGAATTTTCTGCAGAACTTTGAGTTTCTGCAATATCAGTAATGTCAGATATAGGTTGATCAAAAATTGGTTCTGGTTCCCCCAAATTCTTATCTTCTGGTGTGATTACTGTCTCTATAGTCACATTAGTAATATGTGACAATGTATTAAAGTTACTAGGATTTTCAGAATTCCTTAAGTCATCTTCAGCATGTTCATCCACTTCAATAAATTCTAAGGATAAATCCTCAGGATTCATACTGTATGTTGATTCCCCTACAAATTTTACTTGATGAGTTTCAAAAACTCTAGGAGAATGTTTAGCTTAATAGAGTTTATAACTCTTAGACTTATCACAGTATCCTATAAAATGACAACTTATAGATCTTGAATCTAATTTTCCTAAGTTAGGATTGTGAATACTAGCTTCTGCAGCACATCCCCAAACATGACAATGATGTAGGCTAGGCTTTCTATTACACCACATTTCATATGGTGTTTTATTTAATGATTTAGTGGGAGATCTGTTGCAAATGTAATTTGCAGTTCTTAATGTCTCTCCCCACAGAAACGTAGGGAGGCCTAAGCCACACATCATGCTCCTAACCATGTTCAGTAGTGTCCTATTTTTCCTTTCTACAATACCATTCTGTTGGGGGTTGTATGGAGTCATATATTGAGCCTTTATGCCACACTCTTGAAGATATAAGGAAAATGGCCTCATATGTTAGCCACTCTCAGTAAACTTTCCATAAAACTCTCTCTCCCCCCCCCCTATCAGATCTCACAATCTTAATCTTCAAACCAAACTAAAGCTCAACTTCAGTTTTGAAAATTTTGAAGTACTCCAGGGACTGAGACTTTTCTGATCAGAGGTATACATGGAAATATCTGGAAAAATCAACCATGAACGTTATGAAATAAGTATTTCCACAGATAGTTTGAGTTCTAAATGGTCCACATATATTTGTATGGATTAACTCCAGCAATTTCTTGCTTTTGTATGCACCCTTTCTATTCAAGTTTGTCATTTTTCCTTTGCAACATTCAACGCAATCTTTTATGTCACTAAAATCTAATTCTGGTAACATCCCATTCTTTCCTAAAGTTTTTAATCTTCCTGCTGAGATATGATCTAATCTTCTATGTCATAGGATAGTAGACTAATCATTAAACATGGTTCTTTTTGCACCTGTAATGGTATCATTAACAGATGCTGCTGTATTTTCTATGGAGAAAACTTCCCGTGATGATAAAGTGCAATTCAATTGTAAATAACCATTCACAAGTTTTCCAGAACCAACACAAAATGAATTTCTAAAAATTTGTACTCCTTTAATGTCATACAAGAAACTGAAACCATTCTCAACTAAAAGATCAAAAGAAACTAAATTCCTCTTCATTTAGGGAATGTAGTGTACATTGTCTAGAAAAATAAAATTGTGAAAACTTAAACTAAGCTTCAAGGATCCTATAGCCTTAACTGCCACGCGCATTCCATTTTCTACTTTGATGTTTACTTCATCCCTTTTTGGGTTCTTCTTTCTTATTAAACCCTGCAAGGAATTAACTATATGTAAGGGGGATCCAGAATCCCGCCAAAAGGTATTTGGCTATGAATCAATTAAATCAACTTCTAAGAAATAAAGAAACGAAATTTTGAGGGAGTTAAAATGAGTTAAAGGCGTACCCTTTTTCTCTAACCAGGCCTTAAAACCAGCACAATCTTTCTTCATGTGTCCAGGCTTCTTGCAAAAGAAGCATTTGAACTTAAATGACTGCTAATTCTGGTTATTACTTGAGGCTCCCTTAGGTCCAAAGGCTTTAAAGTTAGCTTTCTTAGGTCCTAGCTTCTTTTTCCATTTACTTTTCCCAACCAGGTTGACTAAAGTTTCAGGTTTAGGCACTACACCATAGGAAGGGTCCTCTTTCATAATCCTGGACTCTTCTGCAACTACAATGGCTATGAGTTCATTCATAGACCACTTGGCTTTCTAAGTGTTGTAACTTGGTTTTAGCTGCCCAAACTTGTTAGGCAATGACTGTAGTGCTGTATTTACAACATGCTCATCAGCCATCTTAATGTTCAGGTTTGCTAACTTAAGGGCTATGTTTTCCATTTCCAGCAAATGCTCTCTGACTCCTCCAACACCATTATACTTAGCTGTGTTGAACTGGTGAGATAAAGTTGCACTCTCTACGTTGTCAGATTCTTTAAATTTTTCCTCAATCAGCTGCAAATAATCATATGCATGGTCTACTTTAGGAATGGTTCCTGCAATTGTATCTGAAATGCTGGCCCTTATGATGTTAATAGTTGAGTTGTTCTTCCTATGCCAGTAGTGATAGTGCTTATATTCTTCAGGGTATATGTGTTTCTCCTCTTCTAGAACAGGATCAGGAACATTTTGATAAAGAGCTATGTCTAGGTCATTTTTGTTGCTGAAGTATGTGTTAATTTGCCTTCTCCACACCTTATAATTTGAACCAGTAAGAAGTTCAATTGTGTCCAGTGACACAATTTGGTTACCTATGAGCAAACAAGTAAGGAAAAGAAAATAATTAGTTCTTGTTTTCTACATTTTCTTGATGAAAGCTAGAGTTCATGTCTTCTTGTGTTTTCAGTCAGTTTCTATTGTTGTTTCACACTAGAATTCATAGAAGAGAAGCACACATAAACAAAACTATAGCAAAAGAAAACTACAGTCATGTACATGTATTTGTAAGTAGTAAAGAACACACACACATCACATCCCATCACTGAAAATCATTCTATACAACACTTTGAGTAGAAGATATAGAATACTGAAGCTTAATCATCATACCACAGAACACAAAATCATGTTATAATCATAGATTCTCTACACCTTTGTGGCAGAAAAAGAACCTATGCTATCCGAATATGAATTTTATGCAATATTTATCATGTTGTTTATGTATCAAAAGTATGCAACAATACTTCTTTGGAAGTCAAAATTCACATATATAACCTTTAAAACATTTAACACAAGTGTTGAAACCTCATCAACTTAATTTGATTCAATGCTGGTAAACAGAAAATTTTGCTTTGTGCAACATATTATCTTATTCTGCAGTGATTCAAGGTTTCCATGTTGAATTCTAAAACATGCTCTTACAACAGTATTTACTTTAGACAAGTCAGGACAGCATGAATTCGACCTTTGTAAGTAATTTTCATGAATATACACGTATATAGGGAGATTACATGATGTTTTTATCCACAAAAATTACCCATATGAACATCACCAGGCAACTAATAGATTGTTAATCTTGTAACATGCTTTGATTTCTAACACTTATAATCCCAATTAGAAACAGATGCTCAGATTGTTCATAACATCGAAAACACATCCATTGATTCAGAACTAACCTTGGCCTCTGCTCACAGCGCTGCAATGTTAGCGAAAGCAATAATAATATCACACAGCACATGCTTATATATCAAACAATCCTCAAATGCTCAAAGACAATCAATCAGCACATTGAAATTTAAGTTTCATCCGGTCCATCTATCCTAACCTAATTACACACCGGGATATGCTCTAGGATCTTTCAGCAATGCAATCTCAATCTAGCCTTTTTGCAAGCTCGGGTTTTGAATCCCAAAATGAATTCGTGAAAGGAATCTGTGCGTGTTGCCCTAATCCAGCAGCAGAACCAAAACTTTCCGTTAAAGCTTTAACGGTCACTAAATCCTCTACCGAGGGGTTTTAGTTTCTGGGAGGGTTGGGCCATGCATAGCAGGCCCCAAGTTAAATCAAATTGGACCAGCGAAAATTCTTAATATTGGCCCAAAAATTTCTGAAGCTTTTGTTCTTCCTTTAGCTCTAAGACACTTAACTGGATTGTCTCTTTAGATTTCTTTGTGTTTGTTCTTGATTTGATTTACATGATGATGAAAGAGACGTGGCTCTGATACCAATTGAAATATTAAACTTAAGTTCAGCATCAAGTAAACACAATTACACAAACTGTATGAAGAACAAAATATGCATAAGTAGCTTACCAACAGCGTTAATGGTGATGGCAATCTGTTCTTGATCAAGAGGGAGTTGAGGCTTCTATTCTCTACTGTATTCTGCTTCTTATGACAGGAAAGAACCTTATACAATTCACGTGGAGATACAGGGACTCTAACTCATCTATATATAGTGTACAATCTGGTGCGTACCCATAATAGAATCCCAGTTGTACACTAACTCACATAGCAACATAATGAGACCATACCAATGTCTAAAACAAACAAGAACCAACTGAATGATGTAGTAATCCAGCTAGCAACTATATAAGCAATCAATATGTGATTCTAACTAGTAATCAGCGTGTCTATGCACGTAATGTATATTGCAGAAATTAAGTTCATATCCAACAATATGCACAGCAAACAATTATCTTAGGTAATGAATCTAGTAACTAACACTAATTTTTTATTAATCTTTTAATTGCAGGTACATACACGATACACTCTAATTTTCAATTTTGTCGATCAATTAAAGTCATATTTAGGATGACAAGTCGAGAATAATTATTATAAGAATTAAAGAGGACTTTCTCTGGCCACTAGTTCATAAAATTAATTAAAATTGAGAGGACCAACATAAATAAACCATTATCTCATCTTGCAAATTTTTGCCAGATTCCGGATTCCTTCTTACGGCAAGCGCCGCTTTCCATTATGTTAAGTTTGCCTTCAACTTAGCAAAACGGGAGGTAAGTGTACTTTGGATCCTAGCCTCTTCCCTCGCTTCACCTTGAGCCATCACCCAATTTTCTTGGTAATCGGCATAGATTTTTTTTCCATAATTTGTCGACATTGTATTTGTTTTCCGAGATAGGGCACACACTATGATGACAATAAGATATGCATGATTGTACATCTTCAGAAAGAAGTCAATTGGTGGACATCTTTTGCAAAAAACTAAAAGGATTGTGTGTGTGTGTGTGTGTGTGTGTGACAGAGAGAGAGAGAGGGGGGGAAGAGGAGGATAATTTGTTGTGCACAAATTGGTGTGAGGATTGTGAAAAATGAAAGTAGTATTTATAGAAAAATGGTAGGGAATCAAAAATAATAATTTTGGAATTTTTTCGGATTTTTTTTCTCATTTTCTAGCCGTTCTGTCGAAATCAAACTGAAATTACAAAAAACTAGCCGTTTTCTTTGAATAAGGATCGTCTGATTGAATTTTCCACTCAAAATGGACGGCTCAGAAGAATGTAGCCATTGGAAGACAGCCCGGTCACGTGGCGGGCTGTCATTGGTTGGTAAATGAGCGTTAAAAATAAAAATTTACTTAGTACAGCGCGTGTAACACACGCGCCGAGTATAAAAAAAATCTCACACTCCCTGGAGCCACCTACATGCGTGGGCTCCAATAGAGGACGCGTTCGCTCTGCCTTCCGATTTGAAAAGGTCGGGTCATCCCTCCCTAAGTGCATCGCTACACGATTTTTTCGCCCAGAAATTTCTATTTCCGGCCGGGGCCCGCCAGAGGAATTCCGGTTTGGGGAAAAATCTTCCCCTACTGTAGATGCTCTAAACACAAGCTAATCCCAAAATTTTGAAATTAGATTTCATGCATAACACAACTCAACCAATTTCATAAATTTCATGCATAAAAGTGTTTAAATCAGACAACATACATTTAAATCAAGAAATATAGCAACAACTAACCATAAACACCACAAAAGCACACTTCAATCTCCCGAAAGTTCGATTCGGGTTCAATGAGTTTAAGCACACAAGGCACTCCAAATGCCCAAACAAGCAAGGAATTCGAACTCTTGGGAATTTTTTTGACGATTAGAGTGATTTAGTGTGTGAGGGTGAGAGAGTTTGAGAGAGAGAGAGAGAGAGACGAAAAAGAGAGAAGAAACTTTAAAAAAAGAAAAGAGAAGGGTTCGAAGAGGAAAAGAGAAGAAGGTAACATAGGGTTCTCATTAAAAATCAACTCCCAGTCAATGGGCCACGCAGGTACTCTTCAAGTGATCAAAGGATTTCCTTCGAACCATCCAAGCATAGCTGCAAGTTGTGTGGAGCTGCATCACTTTGATGAATTGAAAGATTTCTTCGATGCATCGAAGAAGTGCTGCAGGTCCTCCTTTTGTGTAGCACTTCGATGGATTGAAAATTATGAACAATCATTCTTTGATCCATTGAAGGAAGGCCTCAGATTTTGGACAAAATAAATACTATTTCTCACACAATTGCCAAATAATCTAACCACTTCCTACAACAATTTGTACAAACACAAAGTTACATTCTTGACACCAAAAACACATAAACAAGCATCAAATTTGAAAGTGAGGTAAGAGATGAGAAGTGCTCCCCCTTGAAGATCAAAAATATGGCATCCCAAGTCACCATCAATCACCAACATATAAGACAAGTTAAGACCAAGAGTGGTCTTGCCTTCCATGCTCGGATCCTTGGCTTTCTTCAAATTGGCTTCTTTCGGGTTACATTATCACCACCTTGACCTCACACTTTATTTCTTGGAGCTCTCCCAATGGTCTCCAACCATCACGGGTTATAGTTTAAGGACGTAAATATGGTCCAGGCGGAGGCAAGGCATCAAATCATCAAAGTGTGCGAAAGATGCACAAACTTCACTTCCACTACATGCTAGCTCAGAGCTACTCCTTCCCACGGCTTGACTCGGTGTCCATTCACCTTGAAGGTGCTTCCATCCCTCAAGTTATGCAAGGTAACCACTCCAAGAGGAAACAATTCAACAAGTTCAAATGCCCCATTCCACCTCGATTGTAGCTTCCCTGGATGCAAGGAGAGTCGGGAGTTGTATAAGAGCACTTTCTTGCCCACAATAAGCTCCTCGTGCCACAATCAATTGTCGTGGTATTTCTTGGTCTTCGCCTTATAGATTTTGGCGCTCTAGCCACATTTATTCGAGCTTCATGATGTCAAGCCTTCTTTTCTCCCCATTATCCGCCAAATTCATATTCAATGTAGTGAGTACCCACCTCGCCTTATGCTCAAGCTTTACCGAAAAGTGGCAAGCATTCCCATAGACAAGTCGATATGATGACATGCCTATGAGGGTCTTGAAAGCGGTCCAGTATGCCCAAAGTTCATTGTCTAACTTTTGGCTTCAATCACGCCGATTGGCACTCACATTCTTCTCTAATATGCTCTTGAGCTCTTGGCCACTAGTCTGAGTGTGATACAATGTAGCTACCCTGTGACACACCACCCCATATTTCTTCAAAAGGGCCTTGAGCTTAGCGTTGATCAAGTGGGAACCCTCATCACTAATGAGAGCCCTTGGGGTTCCATGTCTTGTGAAGATGACATTCTTTAGAAACTTTGTCACCACTTTGTCATTATTGGTGGGTGATGCTACGGCTTCCACCCATTTGGAAACATAGTCGACCGCTACAAGAGTATAGAGCATGCCATTTGAATGAGGAAAATTTCTCATGAAGTTTATCCCCCAAACATCAAATATCTCGGCTTCCAAGATTTCAAAGGCATTTGTTATCTCTTATTGATTCTACCCAATCTTTGGCATCTATCACAAGCCTTAATGAAAGCATGAGCATCTCGGAAAAGGTTGGACCACCATAATTCTGGTTGGAGGACTTTGTAAGTGGTCTTTGAAGGCCTATGGTGCCCTCTACACTCTAGCTCATGGAAAAAAGACAACACGTTATACATCTCCTCATGTGGCACACATTTTCGTAGAATTTCATCTCTTCCTTCCTTGTACAAGTAAGGATCACACCATATGAACTCACGACTAATTGTCCTCAACCTCTTCCTTTGGTCACTTAAGAAGTGGGCGGGAATGTAGGTGCAATTGCTTGAGAGATAGTTGGTAATATCTGCAAACCAAGGATAGTTGGAAGTAATAAGCACCTCTTTGACATAGAATAGTTTCTCATCCGTAAAGTCATCATTCAAGTCACCATCTTCTTCCTCTAGTTGAAGGCGAGAGAGGTGATCCGCAACCAAGTTATGTCTCCCGGGCTTGTCCATAATCTCTAAGTCAAACTCTTGAAGTAGTAGCACCTCATCTCAATAACTTTCTTTGGACTCCACCTTGTTGAAGAGACACTTGATAGTACTATGGTCCATATGCACAATGACCTCGGAACCCACAAAATAACTCCGGAACTTGTCAAGGAAAAACACAATGGCCAACATCTCCTTCTCCGTGGTGGTATAGTTCTTTTGTGCCAAACTGAATGTGCGGGAAGCATATTGGATGACTCATAATACGTTGTCTCTTCATTGCCCAAGCACCGCTCCTATAGAATAGTCACTTACATCATACATGATTTCGAAAGGCAAACTCCAATCCAATGGCTTGGCTATCTTGCTAAAAGTCTTTGATAAACCGACGGTAGGACCCCACCCCACATGTCTCAAGAAACTCTTAACTTCCTTGACATTGGTCGGGATGGGGAGCTTCTCAATCACCTCTACATTTGCCTTGTCCACTTTAATCCCTCTCTTGAAGATGCAATGACCGAGCACAATTCCTTCCTTGACCATAAAGTGGCATTTCTCCAAATTGATAACTAGATCTTGACCGTCATCTCATATGCATCCTAACCGTTATATACCACAGTGTCATCTACTGAAAATGCTTTCAAATGACAGGCAAGACCCAAAAATAATTGTCATATACCGATCATAAGTATGACACTTGTAGTATTCAGATGACAGATGGCATTCATGGTGCCAACTGATGTCAACTTGCATGCGCATCTTCTATGTCGAACGGCATATAGTTAGATGACATTCAACTGTCATGTGAAACACATTGTAACTTCGATCATCTTGTCAAAGTGAGTGTCATGTGAATTAATTTCAAACGTTACTCATTCTTCCATATTGTGCATCATATGAATATGTTTCCCAAGTCAAACAATTTTATATTTGTATGTCATCTAATTAAGCTTGAATTGACATACTCATATACTGTAAATGTCATCTAATATGAATGATAATGACGGTTTTTAGCAATTTGTATGTAGTGAAAAAGCATTCAATTTTATTCATTTCAATGAACCAATAACAGTACAATACATCAAATTTTTATTACTTTCATCAACATATTCAACAAGTTCACAATTAGGATACAATTCATCCAAAATACAGCCAAATATACTCTCGTGGAAAGGATCTTGCTTGCTATGAATTGACCGGCTTTCCATTTAACTTGGGGAAAGGATCTTGCTTGCTTAAAACCACAACTTTACTCTTGTGTGCAAAGTATCCCTTCACCAGATTTCTGAATATTAAGATGACCATTATGCATTCCACCCACAAATTGCACCCAGGTTCTTGATGAAGTAGTCTATCAACAAAAAGCAGCTCAACAGAAAGAGAGGGAGTTTCCTAGAAACGAAATATGAGTATGGGAAGTACCTCATCGACATCAATGTCCATCTAAAGCCATTTCAATGCTTTGACAATTACTTCTAACTTCAGCTAGTGAGCTTTACTTGGCTCCTTTTCCTTTTGGATAGTGTAACTGCACAATGTCATGAAGAATTGAGCATTCAGAGGAATCTTACTAGCGAAGGGTAAAGTTATTGTGGCGGTGTTGGAAATTACATTTTTTTCAACAATCTCTGGTAGACCTGAAGTTCTAGCTTCTCTAGGACAAGATATACACCCAATCTCAAGAACCTGATATAATTAATCAAACTTAGCATCTTTGCAATATGCGGTACAATCATTAGCTATCCTTAATAAAACAAATCATACCTGTCTTCATGCTCTTGAAGAGCATGCCGTAGAAGTCGGAGGTTGCCTCTCTTTAGGGATAGCACGACATTTCTATACTGCAAAAGCAAAAAACGTGTCACCTAGAAGTCAAAAGAATTGAATGACAACTAGCAGCATATATTTTCCATTTCCAAATTTGTTTGCTTTTAGATCATCATACCTGAGATACCTGGTAAACATTATCTAGGCATGCAATCTAAGTGACAATATAATATCTCATCCCTCACATCAAGTCATAAAATATTTTCTCTTGTAGGTGAAGGAAATAACAAACAAGTCGATAAAGTGTCATACCTCCAACAGGTTATACTTTTCCAGAAGCCAATCGTTTGGTATGATGCCCCTATTGAAAGCTTCACAGGTATCAAATATTTCAATATCATCCTAAGCATATACCAAAGAAAAAAATTAGTGCAATAATAACAGATCTGCAGGATCTAGAGTAGGCACATACACCTAAAACATCAGATTATATGACAAACCAAAACAAGGTTTACAGAAAGAAGGTGAACCATACGGGTCAATTTTGGGTCAGGTAGCGACGTTATTTTAGCAATACAGATGTAGCAGTCATGCATTCACTTCTTGGAGTTGATATCAACTACCTTACTCATGTAAAACTTTGCACGTTATCAAAATCCAATGATTGGGTCTATAGTGCAGATTCAAATAAACATATGCAGCAAGCACAACAGAATCACTGTGCCAATATATCATCACTTCAAAGCCACAAGCATAACATAGAGCTCAATGGCACTAATTGATCAAAGATTCAATGTCTGGCTACAAAATATACCGCAAGGAGATTGCCTTGATGAAAATGGAGTCTGTACATGAATGTTCAACATGGTGATATTGCTGCAATGAAACTAGTGAACGGAAGAGAGCTAGTAATGAAGCCAAGCTATTCAGATTCTTCCAAAGTCCTATATACAAACATGTTGACACTAGCAGAATATATAGAAGCAAACAAAGATAACACTTATAAAAGATGAAGCCAAAATTACCTCAATAGATACACAATAATCGACAGCCTCCTATACTCTGCGATTTTCAGCAGTACATTTGACAAAACTCTGGAGGACAAAACTCAATGGAATCACAAAATGTTGACAAACAAGCACTCAATTGCCACTATGAGACACCAAAACGGTGCAAAAATCAAAATCACCTCGAGCACAAGCAAAGCAGGGACTGAAACCCTGTTCGCATAAGTATCCACGAGGATATGTGGAGGATGTTCTAGTCCGTGTCAACAACTTGATATTTCTTGCTGATTTTTACATCGTTGACATGGAGGAGAGTTCGTTGAATACCACGCCATTGTTGCTTGGCCGTCGCTAAACGACACAACCCAGACGCTGTTTGCACTCTCACTGTAGACCCTGTTGAAAACACAAGTCTGCTTGGTCCATTTCTGGACACTCCATTCAATCCAGAGCTTTTTACTTACCTTCGCCAGCCCATCTACAGTTCATCCCTTATACTTCAGGCTAACCCCAGAGCAGACCCAAATGAATGGACTCAAAAAGACACTCTCTGTCTCATTGGAAAGTGGCCACACTCGAGCACAGAAGATCTCGCTTGGTACCGGTACCGCCGTGGGCAAGACATCAAACGGTGGGAGACAGCCGGAATAGCCCAACTCATCGATTTGTGCTTTTCTCTTCCAACTGGAGGTAACAGAGTCCCATTTGCTACAGCCATGTGTTTTTGGGAGTGCACAGCAAACTGTTTCCGTCTTCCTTGTGATGACGTGAGCATCACAATGCTCGACCTGTATACTATCTTTGGAGTTCTTGCTTTTGAAAACACTTGGGCTCCTCAAGACTTCCACAAAATGCCCAATCAAGCCTCTCCAGAATGCCCTTCATCCTACTCCTCCTGGGTGAAACAATTTGCTCGCGAGGAAAGAAATACACCACAAGGAGGAATAGCCTTTCTGGAATATTGGCTAGCAAAGTATCTCTTTTGTTCAACCTCTGCCAAGGTCACAAAAAAATGGACCAACCTCGCTGAACGCCTTTTCAACGGTGAACAACTAAGCTTGGTTGAGTCCGTCATCGCCTACATCTACTATGGCCTCAGGCGAGTAACATTGTCGAAGCTTGATCTGAACCAACCAGGACCAATTTGGATGGTAGAACTCTGGCTGCAAATTTACTTCCCCTACTTCTGCCCCTCAGCAACCCCCATCCATGAAGAACACAAGCTGTTGGGCCAGACATTGGTTTCTACACTGCCTAGGACCAAACATTGGTTCTATCTCAACTGCTTCAAGCACCTTTGCTCGCATGAGGACTTCCCACATACTGCAGTTGAGAGAATTCTGAGTCGTCGCCATCCTGGACTTCTTGCAAGTGGATTCATGCCCTCACCAGAACAAGATGTTCATGCGAGGAATCTCTTCATTCAGTTCAACACTTGTCAGGACATGCAAATCCCAGACTTAGTCAGCTCTGGGTATGAGCTCTATGCCCCAAACCACTTCTGTAGACAGTTTGGGCTCAGCCAGGATGCTCATATGCCCCTCGCCTGTTCTGTTAACAAGTACACTCTTTGGCGTGGAAACAAAAAGCCTCTCGCAGCAAAAGTGCAAGATGAACACTATGGCCTTCCAATGGTAATGCTTCCAACAATCACAAAGCCACTAGCGATATCACAGTCTGTCACCCCATCATATCTCGCATGGTGCTCCCAGTTCTGGGAAGAGAAACGACATCAAGGACCGCTTCTATGCTTTGTTGCCATCTTTCATGACTTCAGCCACAGGTTTTCACACAGAGAAGACTTGGCTGCACTAGATGGACCACACCTCAGTACCAGTTCTACCCCATGGCCACAAGTATGCCTCTTCATCAAAAATTGCCACATATATTAGCAACTTTTCATATCATAACTAACCACTCTTTTCTCCCTCGCACAGCACACCCCTGAACCAGATGTGACTGTGGCCATTCAGTCATTCAGGAAGAAAAGATCAAACCCTTCTGGATCCTCTGTAAGTACTTAAACTTGTCCTTCCAGAACAAACTGATTTTGCTTTGTAGCTTTGAAACTAACCCCAATCCTTTGACAGTGTCCAAAACGCAAGAAGCTTAAATTGAAGAATAAAGGGCCTGAAAGTGGAGTTTGGCTGGAAACAACAATTATCAGCAGGAATAAACAAGCAAAACTCTCGGCTTACGTCTTTCTTGCATCATTCGATCAGAGGAGTAACAAAGCCTCAGGATCTAGTGCTTGCTCAGCTGTAGCCTTCAACATTGCACACTGGTTATGTACAAATCCAAACAGCACACCTACGCTTTCCCAGTTCAATGACCTCCTGATTCAAGGTTCAAGGGAGTGGTAGGAGTTATGCAAGGATGATAGCCTTGCGAGCAAGTACCCAGACCAGCACTTTGATCTGGACACCAACTTGAAGGCGAACATCAGACCGCTTCAATTCTCATCTGATGACTCCTTCATTGGGTATTTTGACCCTGAAAGGTTTACAACTCTAAATGGCCTTCCCTCTTTTGATGTTCTATGGGAGCAAATTCAGAAGAGCCACAAGCCACAAGTATACATAGTGAGTTGGAACAATCACTTCTTCGTCCTCAAAGCTGAAGACGAAGCATACTATATAATAGACTCATTAGGAGAAAGGCTCTCTGAAGGAAACTGTAAAGCCTTCATTTTGAAGCTCAATGAATCCAGCATCGTATTTAGCAATGAAGATAATGATACAGGCCCTGAAATCATCAATAGCCACAAAGAATGCTGCAAGGATTTCATAACCCAATTTCTAGCTGGAATCCATCGAGCAGAACTCGAGGAGGAAGAGAAGACAAAGCCTGTAGATCCTGCCATTTTGTTTAGGGGTCTGCAAATTGAAGTTCAATCTTGCTTCATTCCTTCCTCCTCTGGCGAGGGCACAAGCACTCAAAATGAGCAAGTCATTCTAGAGCCTGAGCATGAAATTATCTCCTCGCCAGAGCCCTTAGTTATACAACCACTAGTTCTGGTTGAGAATAATCTAGGAGGCGAAGAACCGAGTTCCCCCTCGCCAGAGCAACCAGTGCAAGCAATTGAAGAAACACAGCCATTGTCTCCCCAACAAGTAAGAACTTTGTACCCTTACTTATAGATTAATGATTTCCAAATTAGTCCTGACATTCTGTTATTCATGTTGTAGTCCAAACATGTTCCTATGGACTTGGACGTTCGCGAGACAATTCCCAACAGTCCCAAGAACCAAGCAAGCACGTCAAGCCAGCTTCTTATAACGGCCGCTGAAGATCAGCCTGACAGTCCTCCAAGTGTCAACGATGAAGACTCTGTATCTCAAGCCCAAGAAAGTCCTAAATTATCTTCATCGCGAGAAAGTAACCCTCAATTACCCAGTGTTCAAGAATCAATCAACAAGCTACAAGAAATTTTCAGAAAATTGGGTATACTGAACACTTCCTCGGACACCAACGTCGCGCTTAGAAAAATTCTCTCTGAACCCTTAGATTCCCCAATAGACATTCAAGCAACCTGCAAACAAGTGAAAACCCTGAAGGCCAACGCCCCAGCAGACTTCATCCCTCGCCCGAATAAACTTGAAGAGAATCTATCTTTACTCCTGAGCCAAAACGAAGCCTTCCAACGTCTAAAACTCGAGGTTGAGCGCAAGAACGAAGCAGCAGAGACATTGTAACAACAAACTCACAAGGAGAAAGAGAGAATCCAGAAAATATTGGAGGAAGACTCTAGCCATGAGGAAACTTTAGCAACCAAACGGGCTAGGAGAACTGCTCTCAAAGCTGAACTCGCCTCCCTTGATGCCGAAATAAATGCATTGGAAACTGACATCCCCAAGCGTCAGGACAAAATGCATCAAGTTGTGATGGAAAGTGAGAACCAAGCTCAACTCCTACAAGAAGCATGCGACGAAGCCAGTAATGCTCGACAAGCAGTTCACCAGGCCTGGATGGCCTTTGAGACGACTAAAATCTCAGTGAAGAACATTCTCTTCCAATTGTAAAATTTTGGGCCTTAGATGCAGGCCTTATCTATTTGTCACAAACAATTAAACTATTTATGCATTAAAATTGGTTTTGACAAGGTGTGAATTGGGTCCAAAGACCACATTGGGCTTCTCCAATAAGCCCTTTTCTATTCTTCGATCCAGCCTCGTTTTAAGCTGTAACTAATTTTGACTATTCTGATTGTTCAACAATAAATGGAATTGAATTCTAAGCTTGGAATCCGTATCGCGTCAAACAATCAAAATCTTTTGAAGTACATTTTACCTGCCCCATAAATCTCCTCATTTATCATGCACTTCTTGCGAGTAGATAAACCGTCCTCACGGTCCACTCTTATTTGGACATGTATTCTCTATTCTCGAGCGTAATTACTCTCGCAAAACCAAACCGTTGTGACTCCTGGCTATAAAAGGTTTCCATTTCCTTTGTGTTAAGAACCAACACCTTCGCAAGAATGAATTACCACACTGTTTATTTGCTCTGGTCTTCCTACCCAAAGAAACTTCCAGATAAATCCTTTCATGTTGTGTTCCTTAGATAGCAATATCCATGTCCAAACCTGGACTAGATAGCAATATCTATGTCCAGGCGTTGCCTTGGCTATCCCAACTTGTGTCAGCAAAAGAAGGGAAAAGCCACAAACACGAGGTAAACTCCTCTTCGTCCTCCTCCAGTGCACCCGCTCGGTGTCCATATGCATCGGAGGTGGTAGGCCTCTTCAATGTGGCCTGCAATAGATGGGGAAAGATGGGGGTGTCACCCTGGGAAAAACAGGCAACAAACGTCAAGGCAGGTGTAAAAGGTCTTTTGATCTGATGCACCTTCTACCTTGGCGTTTCAAATCCTCTCCATCCCCTCACCGAGGTCGATCTCCATGTGTACATATTTGATACATCTACCTCAGGGGATGGCAATCAATGAAGAGGATTTTGTGAAAAACAAATTGTTTTATCTTTTTCTCTGTTGCTGATTCAGAGTTTGTTTTTCCATATGGTATCAGAGCTTGAGGCCGCAAAGCCTTTGTATTCTTCCACGTATTGAATGTAATATTTTATTTGAAGTGTAAAAGTTTCTTATATTGATAAACTCATATATAGTTTGTGTTCGAAACTTAGGCCACAAAAAACTGGCTAACATGAACTTTTGACTTGGAAGAAAAACACAAAAATTTTGACCTTGGGTACAGGCCCTAGCTTTTTAACCCCATGAATAGGCTTTTATAATGTACCTGATCCTCGGTATGTGTTGCCCCTGTAGTTTACTTATGCGAGAGCATAAATAAACTAGATTAAGCTGTGGTTGGAGGATCTTCATACTCCCATACTGGTTGTATGAATTTCTTTAGGAAACGACCATTTATTGGGTTCACGTGTATGGTACCATCTCGATCTCGCAAACGAATTGCTCCTTTACCCAACAGTCGATCGATAATGTATGGTCCTTCCCATTTCTCTGACCATTTTCCTCGTCCTTCAGTCTTCTCGCAAACAGGCAAAATGACTCGCCAGACAAGTTCTCCTTCTGTAAAACTCATGCCCCTTGTACGTTGGTCATAGGCACGAGCCACCTTTTGTTCTCAGCACGTAGACTATCATAAGCATGTATATGTTTCTCATATAAGTCTTTATGCTCCTGCCACATCGCTTGGACATAGTCTTCACCGATCAAGTTGTGTTGCTCCATCACACGTAAAGACTGAACATTGATCTCTAAAGGCAAGACTGCATCGTGCCCAAACCTTAATGCATAAGGAGTTGTACCTGTGGGTGTCCGCTTACTAGTCCTATAAGTCCACAAGGTGTTAAAAAGTTCTTCATGCCACAGTCTGGCTGAAAGGACCCAACCCCGATTTAGCTCCCTAAATCGGAATCAAACCCCTTCGAAAACACGAACCAACAAAAACTTTTCAAAATTTGGGCAGAGTTTCGTTACTAGCGTGGAATTACCATTACCTGCACGCGGAAAATACACTTCATCCTATGCCACAAAAAGCAAACAGTGGGCACCAATCCCATCCGGATTTCTCAATATAACAACAGTAAAGTAAACAATACATATAATATATACTTTACTGAAATCCGGGTAAAATCGTATAACATATTCAATAGGACGCTCAGAGCGACTTCTAATACATAATCATATACGCATATCACAGTAGGTAGAACAATAAACCTACTGGATGAAACAAAGTAGCTCGAGCACTATGCCTCCGACCACGACGTGCGACACCAGAGCCTGAATTGCAAACTGGGCATGGAAACCGAAAAGCCCAGGGGAAAGACAATAAACACGTTAGAGTGAGTGGACGAAAATAAATGTCTTTCACCAAGTAATATATATAATAAAAACATATGCGAGTCGAAAGCATAAATAATCAAATGGTACACAAGGGAGACTCTAACTCCTCACGTGTCCGAGTACACGAGGGAGACTCTAACTCCTCACGTATACGGAGCATGCATAAAATCTCACGGGGTCACTCGTGGACACACCCGTGCTAGTACAGTCCGAATCACGGGATCCCGGACCCACACGTAATTCTAGCCAGAAAGGCCTCAGGTCAAAGGTCTGCCTCCCCCCGGTAAAGACCTCGGGTCAGGAGTCACAGCCTCCCCTGGAATAAAGCCTACCATCGGGGATCAGCCGAGAGGCAAGTGTATCGATACAACAACGTAACCACGACTGTACTCTGTGTAAACCAAATCATAAACATTTCGATGCAAATGCATGAACAGCATATAAGTATATGTATACTCGTATACGTATATCCGTATAAGTATAATCGTATAATCGTAAAACACATGCTCATGTAATCCGAAATCTCATATGCATGCTCAAGTTCATAAAACGTATATCAAGACTCGCAAATAATCCGTGAAAATAAATGTCCACTCACAGACTAGCGTAACGCGTAACGCGTATCGCGTTAACCCGTGATCCGGCGGAATGTCCCTCGCCAAACGAACGATCACGAAACTCCTGAATATTCACAATGTCCAATATTCAAAATCATAATCCGACAATACAAATCAAACCACGAGAAACCACCGTTCTCGGAAACACGAAATCCAAAGTCGACGAATCGTCGAAAATCCGTATATGTATACCACAATACCTCGCTTTACGTTCGGACGCTCAACTCGAAAAACGAACCTCCCCACTGCGATCGGAGCGCGATTTCGAGTCAAATGACATGCGACTTGTCGAAAGTCAAAAAGTCAACTCTGACCGTTGACTGCCGTACACGGCGGCGCCGCTGCCGGCCGAAGCATTTCACGGCGGAGCTGCTCCAATTCCACTCAAAATCGTCCACTGAGCAACTTCCATAACTGCACCGAAGTCCAATTCTCACTCTAACTAGGTCAATTTCATGATAAACCGAATGAACACACAAATTTCAAATCCAAAATTCTCCATGTACACATCGAATTGAATCACGAAACTTACAGGGTAGCATCAAGGGATTAAGAGCTTCAAAGCCCACTAAGAAATTCAACTCGAATCGATCAAAATCATGGAACCCGATTCACCATTTTTTTTCTTCATTTTTGATCGGAATTTCTCCTCCCCACAGCCACCCTCGCAGTGAGGGGTGGCCGGAAACGCATCGAGGATGCCAAGGCGAGTCCAAAGGGACCAACCCCACGGCCTGGGGTGGCCGGAATCCTCCTCGCCGTGAGCCACCGTACGCCACCATCGTGAGCCATCTTCCACCGAGTTTGACTCGGTCAAACTCGGTCAACCCAATTAACTCCAACTTTGACTTTCCCTTTTCGGCAACCTGCTATTTATAGCCTTTCCCGACTAGGAAACTTCATGTTTATCCATTCCGACGAACTTCAATCGCGCGTAACTTTCTCGTCGTGATTCCGATTCCGATAATTCTCGCGGCCACGAACTCGTCTCGACATACAGTTCAATAATCACCCAAAGTCAAACATATCGGCCAAACGGATAAAAAGTCAACCCTTTGAACCAACACACATTTAAATCGACTAATTAATCAACAAACGGAAATATTCACAATTAAATCTTCGTAACTCAAAATCATGCTCCGGAAGTTCCCAAAAACTCGAAATTAAATTCCGAACAACTTCCGTGAAGAAACCGAAACCAAATTCCAGTCCGATAATTTAGTCGTTAAGTAGCCCATCATTTAAATCTGAACTTCAAATATTCATAACTAATTCCTCGGTCGTCCAAATAACAATCCGGAACTGCCTACGAACTCGTAATCACATATAGAACGACTCTCGAGAAGAGACCCAGCTCCAATTCTCGGCCAATAATTAAGTCGCTCAGAAGCTTCGGCGAATCAAATAATTGTCGAACAACTGCGACTACGCAGTAACTCATCAATCAAGCTGATCATACTGCTGATTCTGGTCCGGGTCGTCACACTGGCATTGCTCGCGAGAATCCGTTTTAGGATATTATTAATGATTTTATTCCTCGCTTCAGCTTGACCATTGGATTGGGCATAGTATGGAGAAGAGTGAAGAAAATGAATCCCAAGATCCTTCATTAGAGTATTTACTTCTCCAGACATGAATGCTGCCCCACGGTCCGAAACAAAACTCTCAGTAATACCAAACCGACAAATAATATCTTCAAATAGGAACTGGCGGATGGCCTTTGCAGATGATACCCTGAGAGGTCAAGCTTCAACCCATTTTGTGAAGAAATTAGTAGCCACTATGATAAACTTGTGCCCTTCAGATGAATGAGGATGAATCATTCCTATTAAGTTCAAAGCCCATCCTCGAGCTGGCCAAGGCTTGATTATTGGCTGTAATGGTATTCTGGGCATATGGTTGACCGGACCATGTTTCTGGCATTCTTCACAACCTTTTGCGAACGTGATGCAATCTTTGAGCATTCCTGGCCAATAAAAGCCATGTCTTCTTAGTAACCATTTCATCTTGGGACCAGCCTGGTGTACCCCTGCTATCCCAAGGTGGACCTCTCTCATTAACCGCTTAGCTTCACGTCCAAAGGCACACCGTAACAGTATGCCCTCTTCTCCCCTTCTATATAACTCAGCATCCTTGAGTACATAATTGGAAGCTAAAAATCGAATCCGCTTGTCTACCGGATTATTAGGATTCTGGAGATAAGAAATGATTTCCTGTCTCCAATCCGTGTCAATGTGATCAAGTGTAGCAACGTACCATTCATTTTTATCTTCTTGTTGTGCAATGAAAGATGGAACGGTTCTTCTTTCAACCTTGAATATTCGTTCGCATACTCCATCTTGCAAACTTATACCCGTTGCTAGTTGAGCTAGCTCATTACCCGCATAGTTCTTCTCGCGAGGAACATAACTCAACTCCACTTCTGTAAACAACTTGAGCAGGTCACAGGTCCTCCTCGCATAAGGTTCTAATACTGGGCTTGCCTTGTATTTTGTTTCAAGTTGTCTGATCACTAGTTGGGAATCTCCAAAGATATGCACCTCTGTGATCTCCATATCCAATAGAAGTTCTAATCCAATGATTAAAGCTTCATCTTCTGCTTGATTATTTGTGCATTTGAAGTCCAACCTGAAAGAATAAGAATAGGTTTGGCTGGGGGGAGAGATTAAAGCTACTCCTGTCCCAGCCATCGTACTCGTACTGGACCCATCAAAGTATAAACACCAAGGAGCCAAATCAATACGAGCAAGGTCCAGTTCTGGCCCCTCAACAACCTCTTCCATTGGATGATGAGCCAAAAAATCAGCCACTGCTTGGCCTTTTACTGCCTTCTGGGGAACATATTGCAAAGAAAACTCTGACAAAGCCAGAATCCACTTTTCAATGCGTCCATGGACAATCGGTCTGGACAACATATACTTCACTAAATCTGTTCGTGCAATGACACATGTAGTGAAGGAAAGCATATAGTGCCTCAACTTACACCCTGAAAAGTATAATGCTAGGCACAGTTTTTCCATTGGAGAGTATCTTGTTTCACAATCGTGCAAGGTACGACTTAGATAGAGAATAACACGTTCAACTCCCGCCGTGTCATCCTGAGCTAATAGACTTCCAATGGAGAGTTCAGTAGCTGATATATACAGCTTAAGAGGAACCCCAGGTCTTGAGGGAACCAAGACAGGTGGGTTTGTTAAGTAGGCTTTAATGGTTTCAAAGGCCTCTTGATGTATAGGCTCCCATACAAAGTCCTTTTGATTTTGAAGCTTGAGCAGTGTTGAGAATGGTTGTGTCTTCCCAGCAGCATTGGCAATAAACCGTCGTAAGAAATTGATTTTTCCCAATAGACGCTGTAGTTCTTTCTTACTCTTTGGTGGGACTGCTGATTCGCATCTTTTCAAGCATTTAATTAAACTTAACACTAAAAAAAATGCATAAACAATTAAAACCCTTGGTGTAGATGTAGCATTGGTAAATAGGGTATCGTTCTTAACCGGGGATTGAGGGTGCATGCATGACTATGCTATGGTTAAAGGGGGGTTTATAATTTGGTATTTTATAATCTACGAAAATAAAGACAGAAGATGGTTAGTAAACACATAGAGAAATCCTAGGTTCTATCATGCTTCACTCATAGACAAGTAGAAAATAAACAAGAACAAAGAACCCTAAACATGCTTACTAGGCCGAGAATATAAGCTATCCTACATATGTACATGATCAACTCGTCATACTTACCTCATTCCTTTATAACCTAATCATATTATATGCAACCTAAGTTTTATCTAAGCGTTTACTATGTGGTTCGCATGCATCTTTCATAATTAAGTGACTAAACCAAGATTGCTCGCATTCAGACACATCATTAACCAAAACCAAGATTACTCGCATTTAGATTAAAGCATTAAGTGAAGAAGACACATTATCTAACCTAAACCAAGATTGCTCGCATTTAGATTAGCACAAAGAAAGAACTTAGACTAGAAATAGATGTCATAAAATAGAATTAGAATTATATTACAAAAACACGTCTTTACACTCTACACAAAACTGAAATTCATTACAAGGAGAAAGTAGAGGGATCGAAATACACTCTTTGTGTCGTGATTGCAGTCGCAAAGCATGTACTTGATCCTTCTATGGATGGCTAGATGAACCCTCGGATTGCCTAAGGTTGCTCTAGGTGGAGGCCGAGTGTTTATGGTGTGGAGGGTTGCGTTCCTTGAAGAAATCTCAAGTATTTGTGGAGAGGAGGTGTTTAAGGCAGAGACTTGGCTTGTATGATGAGTGATGCCCATGAATGAGTCGAGCTCCCCTTTATATAGGAGAAGAGTATGGTTTTTCCTACCAAAACAAGACTTTCCTTGTGTACCCGGGCAAATCTGACAGTCTGTCTTCAAACGCGTTTTCCCGGAGTTTCAGATCTTGGAAAATTCTGATTCTTGTTTTACTGGAAAGCGTATTCAAAGGGCTATAAAATCCATATAAGGAACGCCATATTTGGAATTGAATTGGATTTACTACGGATTTTAGAAGTTAAGTGACCTGGCTGCCCTGTTTTCTTCTTCTTCTTCTTCAAGGAAATCTTCATATCTTCAAATCTTGCCTTCCTTATTCCCTAATAATTCTTGGCCGAATCTATCATATTCTTGCACATATTTTGGCCCTCAAATCAGGTCTGAAAATTCATATAATATCTCCCAAAATTCGTCCATTATATGCTCCATATATTTCGCCATATTTGCTCTTTCCTGGATCGCGCAGGAGAAATGTCTTTATCTTCTTGTCCACCATTTTTGGTATCCATTTCATTTGGCATTTGGTTTCCAATTCTTGACACCATATGGGAATGCATTTTAGTAACCATTTGAAGACCATTCCTCGGACCATTTCTTCTCCGGAATTGAGAACTTTTCTCCTTAGCCCGCTTTTAGCTCCAAATCGCCTCCTTTATTATTAATTTTCTCCTTTATTTCTACCTAAAAGCATAAAGTAAGTTAGAAACATATTTACTAAGCATAAAACAAAGTTAAATGTAGAGAGAATTGCGTTAAGAATCAAGTATGAAATGCGTTGATCAAAACCCCCCACACTTAGACTTTGCTAGTCCTTAGAAAAAAAACTAAAATAAAGGAAACGAGAAGGTAAGCTACATATTTCCAACGATGAAGCTAGCCTTCATGTTGAACACATTCTATGGACTCAAATAAATAAATAAAATAAATAAAAAGTTCTAATCCCTTAACTAAATTTGTCTCAGAAATTTCTTTATGTATATGGCGATGGAATCACAAGATTTTAGAATTTAAAGTTCAACAATTTCGAGAGTTAATAGAAATATGATCATGTTATAAACAAGTAGGACTTGGAGAAAACAATGGTGAAGTTAAAGCTATGCATGTTTCGAACAAGTTTGAATCAAGCTCACATGGATGCACTCATGAAAAGAGGTTCACTCAAAATGTATATGTATTGCATCGAAATACCTCATAATTACTTGCACAAATGAACCAAACCATATGCTTACTCATGTAACTTACTCAACCAATTGAAGGCTACTCATCTTAAGGATCATAAAGGACTTTAGAAAGGTTGTAATGAGGCTAAGGCTAAGGCATTCGAAATTTAGATAAGTGGTGGTGTAAAAACGTTCCAAAGACTTAGTTTAGCACTTAGAATTCTTCAAATTCGTGGCTCATCCTCTCCACACACTTCCTTGTGTCAAACTTCAAGATTGGGGGCCAATTTTCATCTTTTTGGGCCCTAACTTCATTCTCAACTTCCTTTGAGCTTTTATGAACAAGACAAATGCCATATTTCTTCACTTTTGGGCCTTCAATTCGTAGCAATCTCCAAATTCATAAGTATATGGGACATTAATCCAAACTTATACAATCTAAACACAATGCATCGAGATCTTTATACATTTTTCTTTTTTTTCTTTTTTATCTCGAAAATTTTGGCATTCAAATACAAAATTTGTTGGACAAGTCTATCCCTATACACACATCTTTTCATCATCTTCACGCCACTTTCATTCTGCTAGCTTCGAAATTCTTCACCAAGTCTTTTAGAACCAGGGTAGGAACTCTACACTAGGCTAAGTGTTTAGATATAATCTGGTAATTAAAGAAAAGCTAAATGTGGGCTCAAAAGGGTTAATCTAGGGGTGTCGCAACTCGTGCGCACAATGGGACACATGGCTATTTGGTTTAAGTGGTGGAAAACCTAAATATCTTTAATCATATCCAAAATCAAAGTATATATCAACTTAAAAGCTTTGCAAGTCTACATGAGTAAGTTCTAGTAATCTCTAGTTCATTAAAATCTATGGCAAGTAATTTTGATGAAGCATGTAATTATTTTTGAGACACATGCATGAAATTCACTTATCAAAGAAAGTATTGTAGGCTCAAAAACTCACTTTAAGGTTCGTATGATCTAAACTTATTCTAACATGCGAGATCTGTACTAGGTTTAATCAAACGATATCCACTACATGTTATAACACTCAAAACATCTCAATTAGCACTAGAAATTATTTAAGTGATTTGCATGCCATATATATTCGTTTTCGGTCCAATTTCATCATAGACTAGTTAAGGGCATCCTAAGACTCTTTAAAAACAAAAATTTTTTTTAGGGCATCATCCGCCGGAAAGTTCCATTGTCCGCCCGGTTTTAAGACTCAAATAAAGTTGTAAACCCCTCCCCCACACTTAAATTCTACATTGTCCTCAATGTATTTAAGGGAATCATAGAACTTCATGGGAGAGAGGAAGACTACGAGAAAGAAAAAAAAATGAAAAGGTATGAAAATTTAAAAGATAAGGGAAGAGAAAACAAATCTGTTGAAGATTCCTCCATTGGGTTGCCTCCCAACAAGCGCTTGTTTTTTAACGTCTTACAGCCTAGACGTGAAACTTCTTCAGTCATTTGATGTGGCCGGTTCAAATAGAGATTCTTCCTCCACTATTTCATCTTTGAAGGCCGAGTGATAAGGCTTTAAACGGTGACCATTAACTTTGAATTCGTTCCTGGTTGTTGGACTCCTGATGTTTATAGCTCTATGGGGAAAAATTTCGGTGACAATGAAAGGTCCAATCCACCTAGAGCGTAGCTTTCCTGGAAAAATTCTAAGGCAAGAGTTAAAGAGCAATACTTGTTGGCCGATTAGGAATTCCTTTTTCCGGATCCTCTTGTCATGGAACGCCTTAGTTTTCTCCTTGTAAATCCATGCGTTGTCAAAAGCATCGTTCCAGATTTCTTCGAGTTCACACAACTGCAATTTCCGATGTATTCTAGCCTCGTCACGATCCATGTTGAATTTCTTAATAGCCCACCATGCCTTGTGCTCTAGCTCCACCGGAAGATGGCATGCTTTCCCATAAACAAGACGAAAGGGTGACATTCCAATGGGAGTCTTGTAAGCCGTTCGATATGCCCATAATGCGTCATCAAGACATTGGCTCCAATCCTTCCGGTTGGGCTTAAGAGTTCTTTCCAGGATTTTCTTTATCTCACGGTTGGATACTTCGGCTAATCCATTCGTTTGAGGGTGATAAGGTGTCGAAACCTTGTGCTTGACACCATACTTCCTTATTAAAGCTTCCACCGTTTTGTTGCAGAAATGGCTCCCTCCATCGCTTATGAGAATGCGTAGCATTCCATGTCGACTGAAAATATTAGCTTTGAGGAAATCTACAACAACTCGCGAATCGTTAGTCCGGGTGGCTTTTTCTTCCACCCATTTCGAAACATAATCAACGGCGAGTAAGATATAAGTATAACTGTTAGATGGAGGAAAATGTCCCATAAAATCAATGCCCCAAACATCAAAAATTTCGACATTAAGAATGTAGTTCTGCGGCATTTCATCACGTAGTCCAAGATTACCGGTTCGTTGGCACCTATCACACTTAGCACAAAAAGCATTAGAATCACGAAATAGGTTAGGCCAAAAGAAACCACAATCAAGTATTTTGAGGGCTGTTTTTCGAGATCCAAAGTGGCCTCCACATGCATCATTATGGCAAAACTTAAGAATGTCTTCGAACTCATTATCCGGAACACACCTACGAATCACTAAATCAAAACATTGTTTCCATAAGTAAGGCTCATCCCAAATAAAAGTTTTAGCGTTGAATCGAAGCTTATCACGTTGAACACTATGCATGTGAGGTGGAAACTTATCGGTAACCAAATAATTAACAATGTTCGCATACCAAGGAGTTTCCGAGGCACTTACCTGAATTCCGAAGAGTTGTTCATCAGGAAAATTCTCCTTAATGTCGATGGCCTCTCTCTCGTGCACAATCCTGGACAAATGATCGGCTACCACGTTTTCCACTCCCTTCTTGTCCTTAATTTCGATGTCAAATTCTTGGAGTAGAAGTATCCAACGAATTAGCCGTGGTTTAGCATCTTTTTTCGCCATCAAATACTTAAGTGCTGCATGGTCCGTGTACACAATCACCTGACTTTGCAATAAGTATGATCGAAACTTGTCAAGCGCAAACACCACTGCAAGCAACTCCTTTTTGGTGGTAGTATAATTGCTTTGTGCATCATCCATCGTCCGAGAAGCATAGTAGATGGCGTGAGACTTCTTGTCCTTCTGCTGACTAAGGACGGCTCCAATAGCATAATCGGATGCGTCACACATCAACTCAAAAGGTAGTGACCAATCCGGAGCACAAAGTATAGGAGCACTCGTGAGAAGCTCCTTCAATTTTTCAAAGGCAGTTTTGCAATCATCATCAAAGTCGAAGGGAGTGTCCTTTTGAAGTAGTTTGCACAAGGGTCGAGCTATGTTGGAAAAGTCCTTAATAAATCGTCGATAAAATCCTGCATGACCAAGAAAAGAGCGAATCTCTCTAACCGAAGTCGGAGAGGGTAAGTAGCGAACAAGATCTACCTTAGATTTATCAACTTCAATTCCTTTTTTTCGATATAATGTGTCCTAAAACAATCCCTTGAGTAACCATAAAATGACACTTTTCCCAATTTAGCACAAGGTTAGTTTCAACGCATCTTTGCAATATTAACTCTAAATTCCCTAAACATGCATCGAAATCTTTTCCAAAGACACTAAAATCATCCATGAATACTTCAATTATTTTCTCAATAAAATCAGAAAAGATAGATAGCATGCAACGTTGAAATGTACCTGGTGCGTTGCATAATCCAAATGGCATGCGGCGATAGGCAAACGTTCCAAAAGGGCAAGTGAACGTTGTCTTCTCTTGATCCTCTTCTGCAATGCTGATTTGGTTATAACCGGAATAACCATCGAGGAAGCAATAAAATGCATGGCCAGCCAATCTCTCGAGCATTTGGTCAATAAATGGCAAGGGAAAATGGTCCTTGCGAGTGCTGGCGTTTAACTTCCTGTAGTCGATACAAACACGATGGCCGGTTACCAGGCGTTGAGGGACGAGCTCATTCTCCGCATTCTTGACAACGGTGATGCCAGATTTCTTCGGAACAACTTGAACGGGTGACACCTACCGGCTGTCCGAAATTGGATAAATTACACCACAATCAAGGAGTTTGATAACTTCCTTCTTCACGACTTCCATCATTGGAGGATGGAGTCTACATTGAGCTTCCCTTGAAGGTTTGGCGCCATCTTCTAAGAAAATCCGATGCACACATGTGGCCGGATTAATTCCTTTGATATCCGCAAGCGTCCAACCTATAGCAGACTTATATTTCGAGAGCACCTCCACCAATTTCTCTTCTTGTGTTGTCTCCAATGAAGATGAGATGATAACCGGTAATGTTTCGTTGTCGCCCAAGTATGCATACTTAAGATGGGCCGGTAACACCTTTAATTCTAACTCCGGAGCTTGGACAATCGAGGGAATCAACGAGTTAGTGCCATAAATGATAGGAATTGGTGGAGAATGACTTACAACTCGTGGTTCTTGGTTTAGTGCCATGGCCATCTCACGAATTCAGGGTTCCAAAGTCTCAATCAAAGAATCAATAAGTGAAAGGACCCAATCCCGATTCAGTTACCTAAACCGGAATCAAACCCCTTCGAAAATACAAACCAACAAAATTTTTTCAAAATTTCGGCAGAGTTTCGTTACTAGCGTGGAATTACCATTACCTGAACGCGGAAAATACACTTCATCCTATGCCACAAAAATCAAACCGTGGGCACCAATCCCATCCGGATTTCTCAACATCAATATAATCAATAACAGTAAACAAACTGTACTATGTATATATGTATATCCGAGACAATCCGTATAAACAAGTATCAGAAAGTATCAGAGCGACCTCTAAAGTAAAACATATACAATATACACATCAGTAGGCGAAACAAGAACCTACTGGAAAGCACAGGTAACTCTGATCACTAGCCTCCAAACCGCGACGTGAAAACACCAAAACCTGAACTGCAACTGGGCACGGAAACCGAAAAGCCCAGGGGAAAGACAATAAACACGTTAGAGTGAGTGGACGAAAATAAATGTCTTTCACCAGTTAATATATATGTTTAAAATAACATATGCGAGTCCAGGTAAATAAAACAACATAGTACACGAGGTAAAACTCATACTCCTCCAGTGTACTGAGCATGCAAATAAAATCCCACGGGGTCACTCATGGACTCCTCCGTGCTAGTACAGTCTGAACCACGGAGTCCTTGACTACCACGTGATTCTAAGCCAGAAATGGCCTCGGTTCCGGGGAATACGCCCCTCACCGGTCTGGTTGGGGAAAACGCCCCTCCAGGCGGCCCTCCGTCGGGGATCAGCCGACGAGGCAAGGTGTATCGATACAACAACGTAACTGAGACTGTACTCTGTGTAAACCAAATCATAAACAGTTCGATGCAAATGCATGAAACAGCATATAAGTGTATGTATACTCGTATACGTATATTCGTATAAGTATAATCGTATAATCGAAAAACACATGTTCATGTAATCCGAAATCTCATACGCATGCTCAAGTTCATAAATCATATATCAAGACTCGCAAATAATCCATGAAAAGAAATGTCCACTCACAGGTGAGCAAAACGCGCACTCGCGCTAATCTCGAGGACCGGTGGAAGATCCCTGGGCAGAAGCTCAATCACGATCCCGATCTCGATCTCCTGAATATCCACAAAACATAACTGATCAATATTGTAATCCACAACACTGTACTGATGCACGGAAACCAACCGTTCCTGGAAATGTGAAATGCAGTACAAAATGAATTACGGAAATCCCGAAATCCCCACTCGAAATCTCGACTGAAAATCGGCTAACCAAATCAACCCGAAAACCTCTGTACGATAACCATGGCGCGATTACGAGAAAATGACATTAAAATTGTCGAAATCTGAAAAGTTGACTTTTCTCGCCGGAGCGCCGCCGTTGACCACCGTTGACCGCCGCCGCCGGCGGCGGCGCACCATCAACGGTGGAATTTCACGGCAAAAATTTCCAGATCACACCGCCTCGATCACACGTACCACTTCCTTAACTACCACGAAGACCAATTCAGCCTCTAACCCTTCCAAAACTCAACAAACCCGAACGGAAATTCAAACCGGAATTCCAAATCGGGTTCCTCCCCAAACACCTCCTTGTTCAAAACCAAGCCACTAGGAAGCACCACCGAGGTGTGGGGAGCAAAACCCCCAACACTCGCCGGAACCACCTCCACCGTCACCGGCGAACTTCACCATTTCGGCATACTTCGAACTTACCCAAAACGAAATCAATTTCATCCAAACCAAAGCTAAACCCACTCGAAATCAAACAAGGATGCTAACCATACCTGTCCCGTGGCCAGAGGTGGCCGGAAAGTAGGTCGTCGGATGGTGACTCCCAAACGGGAAACTTTCCCTTTCGGTCTGCAAGTCAACTTCCCAAAATAGAAAGTCAATGATGGTCAACCCTCAATCAGCAATTTTACGACAATTCTCTACTATTCTGATATTTATACTCGAGCCTCGGGTCCAAAACGAATATACGAAATGATGCGGATAAACACGAAACAATCGGATAAACTCGTCGAAACCCAAAACTTCAAATAATCGTAAAATATTCCTCGGTTATCGGAAAAATCTTCCGGAACCGCTCACGAACTCGAAATCACGTACTCTACAATTTCCGTGAAGACACTCAGCTCAAATTCTTGACCGAAAACATAGTCACGAATCGAATCGGCAAACCACATATACGACAATAAACTGCGACTACACTCAATCTCGAGAATCGTGCCGAATATGCATCAGATTCGGCTTCGGATCGTCACAATAAGGGCTTCATCTCCGAGTCGAGTCAGCCCCGCTCCCTCCTGTATGGCCATGTCAAGTTCATCTTCTCTCAAAGTGTCCAAGTGTAGTTGTGCTATATCTTCAACAATGTCAATCGAGCACACATCCCCCACACTTGACGTTGGGACCTTCATTGCATCGAGAATAATGAACTCGATTCTCTCTCCATAGATTTCCATGGAGAATGTGCCTTCGAACACATCAATCTTCGTTCTAGCCGTCCTCATGAAGGGTCGTCCAAGCAACAATGGCGTGGTATTCAACGAACTCTCCTCCATGTCAACGATGTAAAAATCAGCAGGAAATATCAAGTTGTTGACACGGACTAGAACATCCTCCACATATCCTCGTGGATACTTATGCGAACGATAGGCAAATTGGATGATGACATTATCATGCTTGAGCTCGCCTAACTCCATAGAAGCATAAAGATAGTAGGGCATAACGTTGATTGAAGCTCCTAAGTCAAGCATGACATCTTCGAAATTCTTGTCACCAATTACGCATGGAACGGAAAAACTCCCCGGATCTTTTAACTTTGGGGGTAGCCGACGTTGCAAGACCGCTGAAACGGTCGCATTCACCTTCACAACCTCCTTCACCCGTGTTTGCCTCCGTTGAGTGCATAACTCTTTTAAAAACTTAGCATATATCTGCACTTGCTTGATGCACTCGATGAGGGGTAGATTGACTTGCACCTTCCGGAAGATGTCTAAGATTTCTTCATATTGTTCATCCTTCCTTGGTTTTGACAACCTATGTGGAAAAGGTGCACTAGCAAACGGGGCGTTAGTATTAACAAAATTTGACGGATTAGAGTTAATACCTTTCGTTGGGGATGGTTGAGATGGCGATGGTGCCTTAGTAATCTCAGCTTCCTTTGTGGCCGGTTCATCTTCTTCTTCGTATTCCTCTAACACATGGGGAACTTTTGCTTTCTTTGGTCTTGGTGAGGTGGTTTCAAGTATTCTCCCACTTCGTGTCGTAACCGCACTAACATTTCTCGGATTTGGCAGCGATTGCGAGGGTAGTTGGCCGGTTTCACATATTTGGCTCATGAAGTCCACGACTTGGCCCATTTGTTTCTTTATCTCTTGTATGTCTCGGCCATGGCTATCCAAAGTCTCCTTAGCTTGAGCTTGTCCTGCCAAAAGGACTTGCGTCGAAGCTGACAATTGAGCAATCATCTTGTCGTAATCCGGATTTGTAAGTGATTGGACCGGAGGAGCTTGGTGCGTTGGAGTTTGAGGAAGTGGCGGTCTAGGTTGAAATGGAGCATGTTGGTAGCCTTGATTAGGTGCCGGAGGGTTTAGACATCCCTCATTACTACTCCACTTGAAACCCGGATGATCTCGGTTGCCAAAATTGTTGTTATTGTAATTGTTGTAACGTTGGCCACCTTGATAACCATCTCGGCCTCCATTGTAACCGCCAATGGCGTTGACTTGTTCTGGCTCTCCCTCTTGCTCAGCTATAGTAGGACATTGATCATTGTGATGTCCTTGCATATGACAGACACCACAAACGGGACCTAGGGCAGTTTTGGCTCGTTTAGTCTCAAGTTCGAGCACTTGTTCTAGCATTGTTGCTAGCTTGTCATACTTCTCATCCGTAGCTAGCTTTGAACTCACCTCCGCGACTGTTTTCCTTGGAGCCATCCCATCTTGAGCATCGTTGTTGGCTCGATTTTCTAGCAATGTTCGAGCCTCTACTTCATCTAAGTCCATAAAAGCACCAGCGGCTGCAAAATCGAGTAACTCACGATCAATTGGTTTCAAACCATCATAGAAGTAGTTCATGAGATTGGTCTCGGAAAAACCATGGGAATGGCAGGTGGCACATAGAAATTTGAAACGGTCATAGTATTGTCCAAATGATTCATCTGGTGTTTGCGTTATTCCCGTGATCTTCTTCCTCAAAACAGTGTTAGTATCAAAAGAATATACAAGGAATGCAAGATACTAACCAAAAACGTTTAAAATTAAATAAAAACACACAAAAACAAATCACACGAAGAAAAACAAACAAAAAAAACACACACACACACCAAAAACACACGAAAGCTGTAAAACACTAAGTTAAGACACTTCAAGAATTGTAAACGTGAATGCAAGGTTTTAGACACCCTAGAATGAATGCATAGATAAGTTAGGACTCAATTTACACGTTTTCTGCAAAATTAAGCATATATACAATGCAAAGACTTAGAAACACATATATACAAGTAAGGTAATGCAAGCATACCACGTTTCATTCAAATTCATACTCAAAACACTTAAATCGTCATTCAAATGCATCAAACAAGAGTCTAAGTGAAAAATGACGTGAATGCATAAGAGAAAAACGTTAGAATCTGCAGAAAACACACAAAGTTACGTGCTAAATACATGATGCAAACGTGACCTTTCTTTTGGCCTCATGCCCCTAACTTCACTTAGGTTAGGGTATGTGGTGATGAAATCCACACATCACAAAGCCGCCAGAAGGTTATGCAAGCTATATGCAACGTGGTTAATTCTTTATAAGTTAAAATGCACACGAAATTTACAAGTAATATGCACAAGTATTTTGTTCATTGAGTTTCGCCCTCAATTTAAAGAGAATACATTCATTTAGCCTTTAGGTCTTTCATTGGACGTGTAACCCCGCGCGATAAAATGTACATTCTCAATCAATCGGCCTTGGTTCAATCGAAAAACATGGCCAGATGGGGATAGAGATAACGCGAAAGGCAGGACTAATTTCGACGATGCATCCCGAGGCTTACCGATCATGGAAAGTAGATTTAGTCCTTATCTTCTTTGGGCAACTTTAATAAACTTGGCCAGTTGGCAAGAGAGACCACGAGAGGCAAGGACCGATTTGAGATCTCGGATCCAAAACCCGTCATAGAAACCGTCACCTTCTAGACACCAAGTTACCAAAGATTTCTTACTCAAAGACAAGTATTCATCCACTCACCGGATCATTGGTATATACTCCATTGATGCAAGTCTTTCTTAGATCCAGAACCTGTCACCAGTCATAACCCGTTTCTAGACACCATGTCCGACATTCAGCCAAAATTTTGAGAAAGACATTCCCTCAATTTCTTTGCAAACTCCGCCCTCGACCTTATGTCCATAACTTCACTTAGGTTATGGTGTGCGGTGATGAAATCCACACATCACAAGGGGTTAAGGAGATAAGAAAGAAAAAGAGGCGCCATCTATTCCAATGAGTGAGACTTAATCGCCCAAACTCGCATACTCAATGTAAATCGAAGACTTCCTTTAATATGTACCTATTTACATGGCTGCAAAAAAAAAGGTTAGAATGAAACTTATTATGAACATGTATGAAAATTTTGACACTTTACATATTTACTTACATATTCCGACATATATATATACACACTTATTTACACATATTCACATATTAACAAGCATAAACACAATTCTTTACAATCCCCGGCAACGGCGCCAAAATTGATTCGCATCTTTTCAAGCATTTAATTAAACTTAACACTAAAAAAAACGCATAAACAATTAAAACCCTTGGTGTAGATGTAGCATTGGTAAATAGGGTATCGTTCTTAACCGGGGATTAAGGGTCCATGCATGACTATGCTATGGTTAAAGGGGGGTTTATAATTTGGTTGTTTATAATCTACGAAAATAAAGACAGAAGATGGTTAGTAAACACATAGAGAAATCCTAAGTTCTATCATGCTTCACTCATAGACAAGTAGAAAACAAACAAGAACAAAGAACCCTAAACATGCTTACTAGGCCGAAAATAAAAGCTATCCTACATATGTACATGATCAACTCGTCATACTTACCTCATTCCTTTATAACCTAATCATATTATATGCAACCTAAGTTTTATCTAGGCCTTTACTATGTGGTTCGCATGCATCTTTCATAATTAAGTGACTAAACCAAGATTGCTCGCATTCAGACACATCATTAACCTAAACCAAGATTGCTCACATTTAGATTAAAGCATTAAGTGAAGAAGACACATTATCTAACCTAAACCAAGATTGCTCGCATTTAGATTAGCACAAAGAAAGAACTTAGAATCGAAATAGATGTCATAAAATAGAATTAGAATTATATTACAAAAACACGTCTTTACACTCTACACAAAACTGAAATTCATTACAAGGAGAAAGTAGAGGGATCGAAATACACTCTTTGTGTCGTGATTGCAGTCGCAAAGCATGTACAAGATCCTTCTATGGATGGCTAGATGAACCCTCGGATTGCCTAAGGTTGCTCTAGGTGGAGGTCGAGTGTTTATGGTGTGGAGGGTTGCGTTCCTTGAAGAAATCTCAAGTATTTGTGGAGAGGAAGTGTTTAAGGCAGAGACTTGGCTTGTATGATGAGTGATGCCCATGAATGAGTCGAGCTCCCCTTTATATAGGAGAAGAGTATGGTTTTTCCTACCAAAACAAGACTTTCCTTGTGTACCCGGGCAAATCTGACAGTCTGTCTTCAAACGCGTTTTCCCGGAGTTTCAGATCTTGGAAAATTCTGATTCTTGTTTCACTGGAAAGCTTATTCCAAGGGCTATAAAATCCATATAAGGAACGCCATATTTGGAATTGAATTGGATTTACTACGGATTTTAGAAGTTAAGTGACCTGGCTGCCCTGTTTTCTTCTTCTTCTTCTTCAAGGAAATCTTCATATCTTCAAATCTTGCCTTCCTTATTCCCTAATAATTCTTGGCCGAATCTATCATATTCTTGCACATATTTTGGCCCTCAAATCAGGTCTGAAAATTCATATAATATCTCCCAAAATTCGTCCATTATATGCTCCATATATTTCGCCATATTTGCTCTTTCCTGGATCGCGCAGGAGAAATGTCTTTATCTTCTTGTCCACCATTTTTGGTATCCATTTCATTTGGCATTTGGTTTCCAATTCTTGACACCATATGGGAATGCATTTTAGTAACCATTTGAAGACCATTCCTCGGACCATTTCTTCTCCGGAATTGAGAACTTTTCTCCTTAGCCCGCTTTTAGCTCCAAATCGCCTCCTTTATTATTAATTTTCTCCTTTATTTCTACCTAAAAGCATAAAGTAAGTTAGAAACATATTTACTAAGCATAAAACAAAGTTAAATGTAGAGAGAATTGCGTTAAGAATCAAGTATGAAATGCGTTGATCAACTGCATTGAGAACTGCTTGTTTCTTGTCATCTGGTATCTCAATCCCACGCTAATAAACCAAAAAACCCAGGAAATCTCCTGCCTGGACGCCAAACACACACTTGGCTGGATTCATCTTTAGTTGATGTTGCCTCATTCTAAGAAACACTTGCCTTAAGTCTTCAAAATGATCATTTCTACGTTTCGTTTTGACTACCACATCATCAGTATATACTTCCATTGTCTTACCAATAAGATCGTGAAAGATCAAATTCATTGCTCGTTGGTAGGTTGCCCCTGCATTCTTAAGTCCAAATGGCATATCTACATACTCAAAAACACCTACAAATCCTGGGCACCGAAACGTTGTTTTATGTCTATCTGCTTCAGCCTCTGGAATTTGATGATAGCCAGCAGTGCCATCCATGAATGTCAACATTTCATGGCGGGCAACTGAGTCCACCAACAAATCAGCAACTGGCATAGGGTATGCATCCTTTGGGGTTGCATTATTCAGTTCTCTGTAATCGACGCACACACACATCTTTCCATTCTTTTTCTTGACTGGGACTATATTGGAAAGCCACTCATTATATTTGGCTACACGTATAATCCCTGACTTGAGCATTTTCTCGACCTCTTCCTTGACTAGAATTGTCGTTTCTGTATTCATGTGACGCATCTCTTGTTTCACAGGTTTCTTCCCTTCTATGATGGGCAAATTATGACACACCAAATATGGTGACAGGCCGGGCATGTCGTCGTATTTCTCTGCAAAACAATCTGCATATTCTTGTAGCAATTCAGTAAGCTTGAGTCTCTCCTCAGGCTCCAGGAAGGTACTGATGGCCACAGAGATTGGCTCTTCATGTGTCCCAATATTGATGTGTTCAATGGGATCCTTGACTTTAGGAGGTAAGTCATCTAAAGCTGCTGGAGCTAATTTAATCTCGTCCTCCTCCTCTAAGTCTTGTAAAACGTCTTCATCCACATATTCCAAGGCTGCAACCATTGGAAACTTCTCAAAGGCTTAGCTCTCTAACAGAAAATTATGAAAGTGTTCGTGTAGAGAGTGACAAGCCTCGGCCTCTATATCTGATAGAGACCCAATCATGGAGAACGTTTGGATGGTAGCTCAATGGAGTAGGGTCTTTTGCTATCTTGACTTGCTTGAATTATACCCCACTGAGCTAGTTCAGAGGCCGTAACACCAACTGGGCGGCCCTTATTGTCGACGCCACATACCTCCAATGGCCTAAGGTCACTGTGGTAATATCTGGCTTCTAATGCATTAGCAGAAACGGAATATGGACGAGGGTCAGCATTGACAAGCTCTGCTTCACCTGACTCCATATTCCAGAGTAACATCTGCTGATAAAGCGAAGAAGGTACATAATAGCTTCGATGTATCCAATCACACCCCAGAATTTCACTATATGGAGATGTGCACTCTACCACAAAGAATGTGTAAGTGCCTGAGGCTAGCCCGATGTGTACTTGTAAGAAGACAATGCCCAAGGTCTTGGTTATGCTACCCTGAAAATTTCTGACACTCAGCGAGGTCTCTTGGATAACAGACTTGGGAACGCCTATTAAGGCCATTGCTTTGACGGTGATGATGTTAACCGCTGCCCCTGAGTTCACTAGGAGTTTGTTCAACTGAATCCCTTGGACTTGTCCTGTGATATATAACGGCCGCATGTGCATGACCATGTCTATAGTGGATTTGGAGAACATCATCTGTTCTTTTGTGTGTGATGAATCCATGTCTGGTATCTCAATCAGTGTTGAACCACTTGGTAGCTCTGGTTCTTCAACTGGTAATACCACGTTATTGATGTTCTTGGATTCATCTGTTGATACTGACGGAGACAAAGCGTATTTGGAAGATAAGACATACACCATGTTAATGGTGGAACTGTCTTCCTCAATGCAGTCGAGTGTTTCTTCATCTTCGTCCTCACCGTAATCCACCAACTGCTCATCGTCATCGTAGTTATCATCTCCAGCCTGATGCCCATCCTCGTTCGAAATTGTAGCAACCTCGAGGTGAGTGCGGCTACTTGTTGTAACTGATCCTCAGGAGTAGGATCAATAGCTGCTGGCAGTAGTAGTGGTGGAGCTTTCTCCTTGGGAACAAGGAACAGTTGTTGGGTCTTCTCTTGTTCTTCCACAACTAAAGGCCTGGGTTTCGATCGCAAGAGTGGATGCTTGCTTAGAGTGTTCTGTTTCTGCACGTCCCTTGTTCCCTGAGGGGGTGTTTGTAGCCCTATTGTTTTCATCGTGTCCTCCTCAAAATTGAGGCGTCTTCTGACTGGCTTCCGTTGTGTAGGTTCACGATGAATCTCAGGAGTAGATTCGGGCTCTTTGCCTTTATACCCTAACTCTGGGTTTCGTTCAAAGACTCCTGGTCTTTGGGCTCTCACTTTAGGCTCGTGAGACTTTTTCCCAAAGACCACCAATGGGTTTGCTGCAAGGGTGTTCAATCGCCTTTGCAACACTTTTGGAGGAAACTCCAGGTCTTCTTCTTTGATCAGGCCAGCTTCATAAGCATCCAGTGCTCCCTTGGCTCTGCCAAAGCATTGTTGAAGGTTTCTCCTCCTGCTTGGAGTCACTTCAATGGTTTTTCTTTTCTCCCTCACGTACCAGACATCCTCCTTTGTAATGTTTCTTGAAGCTGGAGGTATATATGGCTTCGCGAGTGTACTTGCAACGTTAGACTCAGGTGTTTTAGCCAAAATAGCTTGGTCTGCTGCTCGCGAGCGCTTGGGAGCTGGAGTATCCCTTTGTTTTGTTTGCTGGGGCTGATGATCTGGACTCGAGAATAGCTCTGGAAAAGACTTGACTGCTTGAGCCAGTTCTTCATAAGAGATCTTCAACCCACTTCTCAGTTTGCAATGTGCACAAAGGGCTACTGGCGATTCTGCCTTGGGGTCCACCTTTTCTTTTCCTTTATTCCTTAGTGTATAAGATGGACTTTCGCCAGCAGTTAGATGGTCGTTGGATTATTTTCTTTTATTTGACTTGTCACGTGTGAGTTCCAACATTCCTACCATCATTGGCATAGGGTCGTCAAGTCTTGCGAAGGTTCTTGTTCTATCTCTATCACTACCTCGTTAATCAGCTGCTGTATCTTGAACTTTAAATCTTGACAAGCACTTGTGGTGTGACGTCCCCAATTGTTGTGGTATCGACAATAAGGCAAACCCCTAACATCCTCAGGATGTGGGTCAGGTGCTCCCCAATTTCCAGGAACCACAGCTATTCCTTCTTGGCATAGCTTAATGAATATCTCCTCTCGCCAAGACGCGTCATATGTTATTCGAGTCTGCTTAGGTTGGACAAACGCTATATTTCGGTTAGACCTTCATCTTGACTTCTTCTTCGCATAGGTTGGTTTAGTTTGACTACCCCTTGAAGAAGTGCTACTGGCAGGAGGAGTTGTGACTGGAGGAGGTAGTGTCCTGTGAAGATATTGTGGGTGAAAATCCACCTCGCTCCTGTCGTTGATTTCAATCACTTCCCAGTTGATCAAATCTTGGATTTCATCTCTCAAGGTGGAACACATTGCTGTTCGATGACCAAAGTGATTGTGAAATCTGCAGAAGTGCTGGGCTGGCTCTTTATACCGTAATTGTCGAAGCTCAGTAACTGGGCAAAAAGAGATCAGCCCCATATCCTTTAGCCTATCAAAGAATTCTTCTATCATATCCAGTCTGAATGAATAGGCTGAAAAGGATGGTCGATTCCAGGCCTCCACACCTTCGAGGTGTCTACCAGGTGATGTCCAATTCACCTCAACCATATTCACCTGTGCAGCATGGAATGGCTCGGAATCCATTAACGCAGATATTTTGGACGAGCCCTCCAACTCTAATCTTCCTTCATTGATCCATCTCTGGATCTGGTCTTTAAGCTTAATGTAGTCCTTTGTAACGTGGTTCCATGCTCCATGGAACTTGCAATATTTCTTACCCTTTAACTGCTCCGCTGTAGGAAGTGGTCCAAAGTCTGCTTTGACGACACGCAGACTATACAGCTCGTCCAAAATTTCATGAGCCATATTGGCGTCATAGGTGTACTTCTCAAATTCTGGCTTAGTGAAAGCCATTGTTGAGAGCTTGATTGGACCCTTACTCTTTTGAAGCTTGCGGGGTCTTAAAACTTTGTTATTTGATAAGTCAACAGCACCCACCTACTCGCTATCAGAGTCTGACTCTTGGTCGTCTACACCTTTGATATAAGCCACTGTCTTTGGCTTCAACCTATCATAGGTTCGGTTACTGTACGTCCCCTTGGACGCATTCCTTCTGTTGTCTCTCTCCTGCATATTGCTATGAGCTTTAGTCACAGCCGTGATGAACTCATTCAAGGAGAAATACTTGCTGTTTAAGAATAGTTGATGGAACGTGTCCACCAGACCATTCTTGGCCATCTCGACCACCTCTTACTTACTCAGAGGGGTCTTACATAGATTAGCCTCTGACCGGAAACGGTGCAGGAAGGTGACCGGACTTTCTGTCACTGATTGGCTCAAGGAAGCCAGCTTTCCTACACTAGTTTCTGGTCTTACTGTTCCAAAGTGATCTATGAATAAGGCCTCCATATCCTTCCATTCACTGATCGAACCCTTCTCTATTCCAGTATACCATACAAGGGCTGATCCTGACAACAATGATCCGAAGACTCTTAATTTGAGCCCTTCATCTTCGGCAAATTGGCCTAACTGCAGAGTAAAATAAGCCAAGTGTGTTGCCACGTTTGCATCATCATCACCAGAGAAAGTTTGGAAAGTCTTGTGTTTGTAGAATTTTGGCCAATGCCACTCATTAGGATCGTCTCTCATTGGAGGAAACGGTGTCTCATAAGTTTCATGCATCTTGGATAATTGTATGTTACAATCATCTAAGAATTTATTTAACCGTTGCTCCCAAGAAAGAGGAAAAGACTCTGCTTGCCTAGTTTTTCTGGTAAAGTCCGATACGGATTTGGTTAGAGATCTTATGTCTCTGTCTACCCTTTGTGATAGAGTCGCCGCATACCGGCGGTATTCCTCCAAACCTTTGTCCATTTGGCGAAGGATATCTATCCGTAGTCTATCTTGACCTTCTACCAAACTAGCCACCTGGGCCCCCATGGCCTCTCTCTCTTCTCGATCCTGATTTAAGTCCACCCGTATTGCTTGGATGCCAGCTATCGCTGTATCTATTAAGTGGGCCTGGGTGGTGAGAAGAGCTACATGTTGCTCGATTCTTTCTTCGAGTGCCAGATGGTAATTAGTCTGGTGGCTATCTCGCCTGGCCACGTAAGCCAGGTACTGTTCGAATGTAAGTCCTGTTATTTCCGCCTCACTCAAGGATTTGAACGTCATGGTATCGAAATTGTTAGCGAAAATAACTTCAACCGCTTGATTACTTAATGAACGAGACTGACTAGATGTGTGTTCACGGTAAACCAGTTGTGGATGTTTGCGACACTGAGGGTAGGCCCTTCAATAAGGATCTTCAATTGTCGCTTAGAGATGCTAAGAGATATTGTCCCACTGGGCGTGCCAAAATGTTCGATGCAAAAATATCTCTCGCGAAGCAGTCTCTTTTATGATTTCGGATGTTTTAACCGCGTGAGCCGGTTTATCTTGTTTGTGCTTCGTATGCTGACGTGCCACCGTCTCTTAACGGAATATGGACTGATTACAGCCGCCTGACTTCTATATTAAGCGATTAGAACAGGGAGAGCACCAACCCTGCTCGAATATGTCCTTTTCGCCTAGAAACCTAGGACTTTGATATGTGAATCTCTAGCTAAGTCTTGAAATCGATACTCTACACGTCCTTACTCGTGCAAAGCAGAGCAATCTCGTAACAAAGTGTTGAGAACACTCGCTCCCTTTGAGTATCCAAACTCTCACTCGATAAGTGACAAGCCCTTCAACTTTCCGGTTGCAATTGCTTCCTTGGAGTCCTAATACTCTCACTCGATAGGTGACAACCACTTAGACCTTCTGGTTGCAAGAAGATAGAAATCTCGAAGACGAGACGTCTGTCTAGGTTTGTTTGCGTATAGCAAGTTTGTATGATTGATCGGGGGGGGGGGCTTTCTCATAAGGTTCTTACTCTCCTTATATACTCGCTTAATAACGTACAGTCATTCATTCTGTTTCAAACTCCTTCTGCTCTTGTAATCCAGTCTGAATCCAACACCAGCATACGTGTCGTATTACTCATAGATCTCTTAATACCATCATAACTCTTCTAAGAGTTCTATCTAAAATGAAACTAGTTATGACAGAAACAAAGCCGCATAGAACCAGCTAATAAGACATAGTTCTAATAGAACTCAAAGTCTGCTTCTGGCGAACGCTCGCCAGGCGTTATCTCACTTGACTCTTCGCTAAGCACTATTAATATAATGGGCCGCTCGCATAGACCTCGGCCATCCAAACCCAAAATGAAATACTTTACTTCAGGCCCAAACACAGGTATCCAAATCCAAAAAAAAACAGCGAATGACTAAGAAGTAATTCACAACAAACAAAGTGAAATCTCTTTGACAATCCTACTGAATATAAGTTTCAAAGTTTTACAGTTATTCAGGTCATTGAGGCAGTAGGCATACCAGGCTGTTGGCAAGTCGTCAAAAATACTAGATACAAGGGACACAGTCATGAGCATAGGTGGCCGAAGGTCTAGTTCGAGGAGTATGTCTGATTCGAGCAACAAGCACCACCTTCACCAGCGTTCATTGCTGCAAGCACAATCTAAACCGCCAGCCATGGCAGCAGAAACGGTGGCCAACCACCACGTGTCTGACCACCACAAAACGAGCAACATAGATCAAAATCCACAAAAAGAGCAATATAGATCCAAATGTTCATCTTCACAAGCTAGCACAACAATATTCTGAGCATCATAAAGCCCAATTTCTAATAACGAAGACGTAAATTACCTTTGAAGCTCAAACAGCAGAGTCGCTGCTCTGACGACGAACTTGACCAACCTCTCCGGCTCTGGCAATATCAGATCGGACTAAAGCTTGTAATCGATGGAGTGCTACTCGATTAGGCGGTGGACGGGGCTGCCTTTGGAGGTGAGGTTGGAGGTTCCTGTAAGTGAACTCTCATGGGATGACCGTATGGATCGGAGGAGGAGGAGTAGAGTCGGTCTCAGTTTTGAAGAGGAGGTTGTCGAGGTGTTTGGGGTCGTGAAATGGCGTCGAGCTGTTTGGGTTTGAGGAGGAGAGTCGAGGAAGCGCTCCACGAAGGAGGATTTGGGTTCGAGCAATAAGGCCCGTCAGAGTAGAGAGAGAAGAAGATGAGAAAAATGAGGGATTGACCCGCCAGAAGTAGGATCAGTTTCACGATTGGCAGTTTGGTGCGGCGACGAGACTAGGCGGAAGTAAGAGGCAACGTTGACTTGGCTTTCAGAGATAGAGGCGCATAAAGATGGTTTCAAAATAGAAGATAGAGGCGCATGGAATGTGTTAGACACTCCAAGTTTCTAAGTTGACCTAGATTTTATTTTTATTTTTTAATTATTCACTTCGGGTTTAGGGTATGTTTAAGTTTTACGATTAGGGTTTAGTTTTAGGGTTTATGGTTTATGTCTTAGAATTTTAATTTTTTTACATGAAAAGATAAATGTTAATCTCATGAGAATGCGGGTGATGTACTTGCACTTAAATTATTTTTGACGAATCAGAAAATTACATTTTATTGTTAAAGGCAATATGGTCATAATAGTCGGACACTCGAATCAAGGTCGAAATCAATTCGGAAAGTTCTAAATTTTTTACAGCGTGCTTAGATTAGTCTTACCGTCTTATCCAACGATCACATTTACGAAATGATTAAATGTTAGTGGTTTAGCTTCATAAAGTTTAGTTTTCATATATAACCAACTAACATTGTAAGTAACATTGGTAGTCATACATGTAATTAACGACATATGAAAAATAGAAATGGTCTAATGAGAAGTGTGTCTATACATATGCGTTAACCTTGTAATAAAATAGAGTTTTCAAAAAAATTACCCTCATCGAAATTTGTTTAGTGGTCGGTCAATGAAGTCAAATCTTACCAAAAGACTAAAATAACCCTTTTTAAGGATTTTGCTCATTTTACTATGGGAGGAGCACCTAAACTGATTTTTTTTTTTGTAATTTTTTTCATATAGTAACACAGATATGAGCTCTACGATAATGCTTCCGTGAATGGTGGCCTAAAACTAAAGTTTAATAGAGTCACAACAATGTCACGCTTGGATCGAAAACGAGTGTAAGTAAAAAAATTATAAATTTTATACAGTATATTAACAATAATCTGAGCATCATATCCAACAGTCAAATTTACAAAAATGGTTAGTTTTAGGCCGTTTATGAAATTTGATGTTTAAGGTACAGAAAAGAATGTGAAATTCTAATTAGACAACATACGATTGTCATCTGATTTAACGCATATTTCAAAATCATAATAAATTTAGATGCCAACTCTTGCAAGTTTCGGAGGTAAAAATGCCGCTAAGTGCTCAAATTGGAGCCCTAGATATAGATGATAGTCAAACCGACATCTGATGAATGATTTATTCTAGTGAGCCTACTAGGAACAATTGCAAAACATGTGACTTCACGCAAAATTTGTCAAAATTTTGCGCCCAAACTTTAGACGACGTGTCACTGTTAACTTAAAAACACAGATTACGCGCATTGCAATTTAAACCCTTCTTTTGTCATTTGTAATATTGGCGAGTAGGGATCGTTCTTTATCCGGGGAATTAAGGGTTCATGCATGGTTTCGTTAATAGGCAGAAATGTAAATGTTTGGGGGGATTGGAAGTTGGTTGTTTAATCTACGAAAGTAAAGTACAAAAACATGCAAACACAACTAAAACTCTTAGGCATCTAACATGTTTTACTCATAGACAAGTTTCAACAATCAAGAAACTTAAAGTTTAATTATGCTTGCTAAAAATAAGAAGTTACACTACTAATTACATGTGATCATCTCATCTTATTAGCCTACCCTTTTCATGCATCAAACCTTTTTGTAAGTTACGAAATTCATAACTTCTAACTAAATATACATGCTTAATAATTGAGTAGGAATGCAACTTAGCGTATAAACATCCTAAACAACATACGATCATCGAAACATGCGAAAGAGAGGGACTTAGCGTATTTTCTAACACATGCTTACGAAGCTTTAAGATTGTATCAAACATGCATAAAAGGCTAGAAATCATAAACACATGCAACTTATGAATCGGTTTAAACACATAAAACACAAATCTAAACTTGTTCTTCATTTGATACATAAATGTATTCCAATACATCAAAAGGTTCAAATACAAAGCAAAAGAAATGAAAGTGAAGATCATGGTTACACTTTTTGTCTTGAATGCTTGATGATCTACGGTGGAGATGGATTTCCTTCACAAGGGACTTAGCGTATTGTGTTGGATGGAGGAGGATTGCTTCGGCTTGGATGGAGAAGATGTGCTTCGGCTTTGCTTGAGAATCCTTGAAGTGTTTATGGTGGAGGAGTATTTGTGTAGAGTTTTTGCTTGTAAAATGAGAGATGCATAATATATGGCCAGCCTCCTCTCTTATATAGGCAAGGGATGTTGCCTTCTCTCTTCCACCTTGCCTCCCTCCATTTAATGCAAGTAATGATCAATATGGCAAGTCACTCCCTTAGTCACCTTTTGTGATCATCATTTGTGAACCCTAAGCAAGAGTCACCATGCAAGTCACCATTTATAAACCCTAAGCAAGAGTCACCATGGCAAGTCACATGGCAAGTCATCTTTTGTGATGATCACAAAGCTTAGTCACTAAAATGAGTCACAAAGCTTGATATTGTTGACTTTTCAACTTCACCAAAAGGCTTCCATGCCAAAATGAATGGGTTTGGGCTTGATAATGGGCTGAAACAAGATTTGAGAAATCGGCCCATAATTTGCTTTTTGGGCCGGCCCATTTTCGGAGGTCCAAAATCGCAAAAATCGCAAAATCGCCGAAATTCCTCCAAATTGCGCCGTTATTAATCTCCACCGTAAATATCTTCAAAATAACAAATTAAATAAGGAAAACATAAAAACTAAGATAATAACATAGCTAAACGTAAAGGGAAATGCGTTAAGAAACGAGCATAAAATGCGTATATCAAATTCCCCCACACTTAGACTTTGCTAGTCCCTTAGCAAACACTAAGTTAAACTAAGACTCCCTAAGAATTTAAAACAAAGGAAAGAACATAACTAAGCCCTTAGCTAAAATTTGTCTCAGAATTTGCATAAGTATATGGCGATGGCTCACATGAATTTCAACTTTGTATGCTCAACGAATTCAAGAGATAATTGCGATATAATTATGTAATGAACAAGTAAGACATAGAAAAAAAACAATGGTTATGTTATAGCTGTGCATGCTTTGAATAAAGGTTTAATCAACTCACAAGGATGCACTCATCATATTTTTCACTCATGAAAAAGGGTTCACTTAAAGTGTATATAAATTTAAACGAAAACCTCATGAATGGAGTTAATTACTTGCACAAATGAACCAAAACCATAAGCTTACTCATGCAACTTACTCTACTAATTGAAAGCTACTCATTTTAAGGATCATAAAGGGCTTTTAGTGAGGTTGTAATGGGGTTAAGGCTAAGGCATTCGAAATTTAGATATGTGGTGATCAAAACGTTCCAACGACTTAGTCTAGCACCATATTCGTCCTCCATCTCCACTCGAATGTTACCATGTATACTTCAATTTAAACTACCCTTTGAGCTTTTCGGACAGGACAAAGGCCATATCTGTTCTATTTTTGGGCCTTCAATTTGTCGTAATCTCCAAATCCGCAAATAAGGGGGACGTTAATCCAATTGGTTTCTACTTTAGAACACAACATATTGCCATGAGAGATAATAATAATATTTTTTTCTTTTCATTCTCTCAAATATAATTTTTTTTTCTTTTCTTTTTGGCAATCTCATACTTTTTTAGCTATTTGGACAAGTCTTTCCCCTTACTCACATTAACTCTTTTAATCTTTCCTACCAAACCATAATCTTATGTGCTAGTTTCGAAAAATTCTCACCAAGTTTCCGGAACAAGGGTAAGGATATTCTATACTAGGGTAAGTGTTTAGGTATATATGGTGATGAAAGAAAAGCTTAACGTGGGCTCAATTGGTTTATCTAGGGGTGTCGCAACTCATGCGTACAAATGGGATACATGGATATTTGGCGAAGTGGTGGAAAATCCTAAATGCCTTTAATCATTTCCAAAATCAAAGTATGTATCAACTTAAAAGCTTTGCAAATTGACATGAGTAAGTTCTAGTATTCTCTAGTTCATTAAAATCTATGGCAAGCAATCAAATGAGGCATATATAAGCTAGTAGCTACGAAATGGATGTATATTCACTCGAATAAAGAACAGATAGCTCAAAAGCTCACATAGGGTTCATATGATTAAAAATTTATTCAAGCATGCGATTTCTGTACCATGTTTTGCAATTCATATCTACTACATGTTAAAAACATATAGAATATCTCAATTAGCACAAGAATTCGATGCATGTGATTCATACGCCATATGTGTTCGTGTTGATCTAATTTCATCATCGACTAGTTAAGGGCGTCCTAAAGACTCTGAAAAACACTAATTTAGACACAATTAAATTGTAAACCTTTCCCCCACACTTAAACTCTACATTGCCCTCAATGTACTAAAGTAAAAGTATAGAATTAAACATGGAGTATAGGATCTACGAAAAATTCTAATGTAATACGCAAAAACCATTAAATTAATTAAAAGGGGAGAAGAAAACAAATCTGTTGTCTCCCTATTGGGTTGCCTCCCAATGAGCGCTCGTTTTACGTCGTTAGCTTTGGACGTGATGCATCATTTTGTTTTTGAAATGGCCGGTTCTTGGAGTTGCATCTCCTCCACGGTGTGCTCCGCAAATGCCTCAAAATAGGGCTTCAAGCGATGGCCATTTACTTTGAACTCACTACCTTTGTCGATAGATCGAATGAGAATTGCTCCATGAGGTAGAACTTGAGAAACTACGAATGGCCCCATCCATCGAGAGCGAAGCTTTCCCGGAAAGAGCTTAAGTCTTGAATTGAAAAGTAATACTTTCTGCCCAGGTTCAAAACTCTTCCCGCGAATCATCTGATCGTGGATCTTTTTCGTCTTCTCTTTGTAAATCCACGCATTGTCGAAAGCATCATTTCTGATTTCTTCTAGTTCATTAAGTTGTAGCTTCCGATGCAAGCCTGCGGCATCTCGATCGATGTTGAATTTCTTCACGGCCCACCATGCCTTGTGCTCCAATTCAACCGGAAGATGGCACGCCTTTCCATAAATTAATCGGAAAGGTGACATACCAATGGGGGTCTTGTAGGCAGTCCTGTAAGCCCACAATGCATCGTCTAAGCATTGACTCCAATCTTTCCGGTTTGGACGGACGGTTCGCTCCAAAATCTTCTTGATCTCACGGTTGGAAACTTCAGCCATTCCATTTGTTTGAGGGTGGTATGGTGTGGAAACCTTGTGTTTTACGCCATACTTCCTCATTAGTGCTTCCACCGTGCGGTTGCAAAAGTGACTTCCTCTATCGCTGATTAGAACGCGTGGCATTCCAAATCTACTGAAAATGTTAGTTCGTAGGAAATCTGCAACAACTCGCGAATCATTAGTACGGGTGGCCTTTGCCTCCACCCATTTAGAAACATAATCTACTGCGAGTAAGATATAAGTAAAACCATTGGAGGGAGGAAATGGTCCCATAAAATCAATACCCCACACATCAAAAATTTCGACATTAAATATGTAGTGTTGTGGCATTTGATCTCTAGGCCCTAAATTACCGAATCTCTGGCACTTATCACATGCAGCACAATATGCATGAGCATCGCGAAATAAACTAGGCCAAAAGAAACCGCAATCTAAAATCTTAAGGGCTGTCCTCCTAGAACCAAAGTGTCCCCCACATGCTTCATTGTGACAAAAGTCTAGAATGGGCTTAAACTCACTATCCGGGATACATCTCCTAATTACTAAATCGGAGCATTGTTTCCACAAATAAGGCTCATCCCAGATAAAGGTTCTAGCATTATGCTTAAGTTTGTCACGTTGAAATTTATGCATGGTAGACGGAAACTCACCGGTAACTAAGTAATTTACGATATCTGCATACCAAGGAGTTTCCGAAGTAGTTACCTCAATTCCGAAGAGTTTTTCATCCGGAAAAGTTTCTTCAATCTCGACAGGCTCATGGTCACCTATCAAACGTGATAGGTGGTCAGCGACGACGTTTTCTACTCCCTTCTTGTCCTTGATTTCGATGTTGAATTCTTGGAGTAGAAGTATCCATCTGATAAGTCGTGGTTTTGCGTCCTTCTTGAGCATTAGATACTTCAAAGCTGCACGATCGGTAAACACAGTTACTTTAGTTTGAAGTAAATAAGATCGAAATTTATCTAAAGCAAAAACCACGGCAAGAAACTCCTTCTCGGTGGTAGTATAATTTCTTTGCGCTTCAACAAGCGTCCGAGAGGCGTAATAGATTACGCAAGGCTTCTTGTCCTTCCGCTGACCCAAGACGGCTCCTACGGCATAATCCGAGGCGTCGCACATGAGTTCAAATGGCAAAGACCAATCAGGGCTGCATAAAATAGGAGCGCTCGTGAGAAGCTCCTTCAACTTGTTGAAGGCAGCGTTGCATTCTTCATCAAAGACGAACGGGGTCTCCTTTTGCAGCAATTTACACAACGGGCGCGAGATGTGGGAAAAGTCTTTGATAAACCTACGATAAAATCCTGCGTGTCCAAGAAATGAACGAATCTCTCTAACCGAAGTTGGAGAGGGTAAGTGACGCACAAGATCTACTTTAGATTTATCAACTTCTAACCCTTTTTCCGAAATAATATGACCTAACACTATCCCTTGCGTAACCATGAAATGGCACTTCTCCCAATTAAGCACCAAGTTCGTTTCAACGCATCTTTGTAAAATTGTTTCTAAATTGTTTAAGCATGCATCAAAATCACTCCCAAATACACTAAAGTCGTCCATGAATACTTCAATAATTTTTTCAATGTACTCGGAGAAAATTGAGAGCATGCAACGTTGAAATGTACCTGGTGCGTTACACAGTCCAAATGGCATGCGGCGATAGGCAAACGTTCCGAACGGGCACGTGAACGTTGTCTTTTCTTGATCTTCCTCCGCAATGCTAATTTGGTTGTAGCCGGAATATCCGTCGAGAAAACAATAAAATGCATGGCCGGCTAATCTTTCCAGCATTTGGTCGATGAATGGTAAGGGAAAATGATCCTTGCGGGTTGCAGCGTTTAGCTTCCGGTAATCAATGCACACTCGGTGTCCAGTGATCGTCCGTTGTGGCACAAGTTCATTTTCCAGATTCTCGACGACGGTGATTCCCGATTTCTTAGGTACAACCTGCACTGGGGAAACCCAACGGCTATCAGAAATAGGGTAAATAACTCCACAGTCCATGAGTTTAATTACCTCCTTTTTTACCACCTCCATCATCGGAGGGTGGAGCCGACGTTGCGCTTCCCGCGTAGGTTTGGTGCCTTCTTCAAGGAAAATCATATGCACACAGGTTGCTGGATTTATTCCCTTGATGTCCGCGAGTGTCCAGCCTATTGCGGGTTTGTACCTCTTGAGCACACTCACGAGCTTCTCCTCCTGCTCCTCTTCTAGCGCGGACGAAATAATGACGGGTAAAGTGTCATTCTCGCCCAAGTACGCATACTTCAGATGGTCCGGTAGTAGCTTGAGTTCTAAAACTGGAGCTTCTACGATGGAAGGAACCATTTTATTAGTACCAAAAGTAATTGGTAAAGGAGGAGAAAAGCTTACTTTTCGTGGTGCCGCATTTAGGGCCATGGCCATGTCTTGAATACGAGGTTCAAGCTCTAGTAAGGCCTCGAGAAGGCCGTCATGCCCAAGTTGAATGGCCATGTCGAGTTCATCCTCATTGATGGTGTCGAGGTAGCCTTGTGCTAAGGTATCCACGGGATCATATGTCGAAATGGCAGCTACGCTCGACATTGGAAACTTCATCCCGTCCAGGATGTTGAACTCGATTCTTTCTCCATCAATCTCCATGGAGAAAGTGCCTTGAAACACATCAATCTTCGTTCTCGCAGTCCGCATGAAAGGTCGCCCAAGCAGTAGTGGCGTGGTGTTTAGTGGACTCTCTTCCATGTCAACTATATAGAAATCGGCTGGGAATATCAAGTTGTTGACTTGCACGAGAACGTCTTCTACGTATCCCCTCGGATACTTGTGGGTGCGATCGGCTAATTGGATGACAACACCATCTTGCTTGAGATCTCCAAGCTCCATCGATTCGAAAAGATAGTAAGGCATGACGTTGATGGAAGCTCCGAGATCAAGCATCACGTCTTTGAAGTGGTTGTCACCGATTACGCAAGGAACTGCAAAGCTCCCTGGGTCCTTCAGTTTTGGGGGTAGCCGACGCTGCAAAACCGCCGAAACGGTTGCGTTCACCTTCACAACCTCCTTCTCTCGAGTTTGCCTCCTCTGTGTGCATAATTCTTTCAGAAACTTTGCGTATATCGGCACCTGTTTTATGCACTCGATCAAGGGCAAATTCACTTGCACCTTTCGGAAGATGTCCAAAATATCTTCATATTGGGCATCCTTCTTCTTTGATTTTGATAATCTGCTAGGGAAAGGTGCAACAGCAAACGGAGAATTAGTAATAACCGTATTTGAAGGAATATGGTTCTTACCTTTGATTGGGGTAGGTTGTGGAGGTGATTGTGCCTTGGTGACATTAGGCGTCACCTTCTGTTTTTCGGCCTCTTGAGTAGTCGGATCGATCTCATCTTCTTCTTCGTTGGTGATGTCCTCAATGGTGACTTCATCAAGATGAGATCGCTTGGTCTTTGGTTCCTCAAGTATCTTCCCACTCCTTGTGACTATAGCATTCACGTTTCTTTGATTTGGAGTGGTTTGAGGTGGAAGCCGACCGGTTTCCTTGATTTGGCCCATGAAATCAACAAGTTGGCCAAGCTGCTTCTTCACTTCGGTGATGTCGCGGCCATGTGAGTCAAGTGTCTCCTTTGTCTTCGATTGTCCGTCGAGGAGAACTTGTGTGGAGGCCGAAAGTTGCGACAACATCTTGTCGTAATCCGGGTTGGTGAAGGATTGCGAAGACGAACCATGCTGCATCGGTGGCCTTGGTTGAAATGGAGGGCGTTGGTAGCTTTTTTGAGGTGCTGGAGGGTTCAAAGTTCCCTCGTTGCTGCTCCATCTAAAACCCGGATGATCACGGTTGACATAGTTGTTATAATTGTTATACCGTTGTCCTCCCTGATATCCGCCGATGGCGTTAGCGTGCTCCGGCTCGCTTGCTTGTTCCGGCACTTGAGGGCATTGGTCATTGTGGTGACCTTGTGTTTGACATATGCCACAAACAGGCCGTTGAGTTGCCTTTGCTCTTGTCGTCTCAAGTTCTAAAACCTTCTCTAGCATATGAGCTAGTTTGTCGTATTTTTCGTCTGCGTCGGTTGTAGAACTCGCTTCACCGACTGCTCGTCTGTTGGACATTCCATATTGTGCATCATTATTCGCCCGATTTTCCAGAAGAGTTCTAGCTTCGGTTTCGGTTAAGTCCATGAATGCACCGGTAGCTGCTGCATCCAGCAATTCCCTATCAATCGGCTTGAGACCATCGTAAAAGTAATTCATGAGATTGGTCTCGGAAAATCCATGCGATGGGCAAGTGGCACACAAAACCTTGAATCGGTCGTAATATTGGCCGAAGGTCTCGTCCAATTTCTGTGTGATGCCAGTGATTTGCTTTCTCAAGATGGTGATCTTTGAGGCCGGGAAGTACTTCGCTAGGAACATATCCGCAAGTTGCTTCCATGAGGTAATATGGTTCGGCGGTAGTTCCATTAGCCAAGACTCGGCCCTGTCGACTAGGGTGAATGGAAATGCCTTCAGCTTGAAGAGCTCCGTATCAGCATCAGATGGCTTCATGCTGTTACAAACAAATTGGAATTGTTTGAGATGCTTGTTCGGATCTTCATTGGAAAGTCCATGAAAAATGGGTAGTCGGTGGAGGAAACCACTCTTCAGCTCGACTTCTTTCATGTTTTCCCCCGGTGGTGGAAAAGCAATGCTTGAAGGTCCGCTGCTCCATTCGGTTGAGCAGGTGCGCTGACGAAGAGACTGTCCTGCATTGGCCATGTTGATTTCTTGTGCTTCTGCTTCTGAATTGTGGTCGGTTGATGAGGCTAAAGTATGGTCGGTTGATGAATGTGAAGACTCGGAACCTTCCTCGATGATGGGATGATCCAGGATGTCTGTTTGAGCTTTAAGTCTCGCTATTCTCTCTGCGATTTCCTCAAACTTTGTTCTAGATGGTCCAGGATTCCGATCGGACATTCATTAGCCTGAGCATCCACCAAAGACCAAGTGTTAGTATCAACAAAGAATATGAGATGAATATAGGAATACTAACCAAAATTGTAAGGCATATTTAGAAATCAAAGCGATAACAAATAAAATAGTAAAACTATCAAAACAAACATAAATACTCACAAATACTAAAAAACTACTAATAACACTCAAAATTTATAATACTTAAGACACTAAATGTAATTTACTAAGTAATGCAAATGATTTAATCAATTTAAGGGCTATGCAAAAGAATGTAATAGACTAAGACACATGTTTTCTGCAAATTGACACTATATAATGCTAAACCCAAGAATTTAGTTAGAACATATATAAACAAAGTTCAAATACAAGCAAACAATAATTCACATCGAATTTATGCACCACACATTTTTTTTTCAATAAAATGCATTAAACAACAATCCTACGTGAAAGATGGAGTGCATGCATAAGAGAAAACGTTAGAACCTGCAGAAAACACACGAGTTACGTGCTTAAATATGAATGCAAAAGAATGACCTCTTCTTCGGTCTTATGTCCCTAACTTCACTTAGGTTAGGGTACTCGGTAGTGAAATCCGAGTATCATAAAGCCTTAGAGAGGTTATGCAAGCTAAGTAACGTTTGTTAGTCCTTTACAGTTTTTAATGCACAAACAAACACACAAATTTGACTAAGTTTTATTTATTTCCTTTGGCCCCGATGGTACGTGGTGCAGAGGCTCTCGACTGTGCAATGGGTCTCGTTCATCCGAAGATGAAGTCTGATTCCAGGAGGTCTAAGCATGCATAATCCGATATACCATCTATTTAAAGGATTATGTCGTATTTATTTAGTTCGTATTTAACCGTATTCATATGCACTTATGATTTACAGAGAGTACGCGAAATGATCATTCGGTAAATTTCTTGGACGTGCGGCCCGCGCGAAAATATATACCGACTACAATTCAGCTTAGTTACGTTTAGAAATGGTTAGTAGGAATAGAGATAACGCGAGAGGTAAGGACTAATATTTAGAACAACCCGAGGCTTACTCGTAAGAGTATATACTCCAATGTTGTTCCTAGAGACACCCCGAGGCTAACCAGTTACGGTATATACTCCAATGGTGTTCTATTGCTTAGATCCGAAACCCGGCACCAATCATAAACCCATTCACCATATCCAACAATCAGCCAAATTTGTGAGATAGTATATAATCTCAAATTCTTAGTAAACTCCGCCCACAACCTCGTGCCCATAACTTCACTTAGGTTATGGCGTGTGGTGATAAAATCCACACATCACGAGGGGTTAAGGAGATAAACCAGAAAAAGAGGCACCACCTATTCCAAAGAACGAAACCTTATAACCAATACTCGTGCACAATGTAAATCAATTTAAGTACGTCTACGTTTTGATTGCGCCTATGATTTAAAAGGAATACACGACTTAGTTATTGAATAAATCTCTTGTCCGTGCGGCCCGCGCGAAAATGTATACCAACTATCGTTAATCATCGTAATTGTTGGAAATGACCAGTTGGGATAGATGTAACGCGAGAGGTGAGAACTAATTTCTGGGAACAACCTGAGGCTAACTCGTAAGAGTATATACTCCATTGTTGTTCTTAGAAACACCCCGAGGCTTACTCGTAAGAGTATATACTCCAATGGTGTTCTGTTTTCTTAGTTCAAAACCCGTCACCATTCATAACCCTTCTAGACATCATAACCAATTATTACTCGAATTCACAAGATAGTATACAATCTCAAGTGTTTGTAAACTCCGCCCACAACCTCGTGCCCATAACTTCACTTAGGTTATGGCGTGTGGTGATGAAATCCACACATCACGAAGGGTTAAGGAGATAGACAAACAAAAGAGGCACCACCTATTCCATAGAGATTTATTTAATAACTAAGTGCTAGTACTCAAATTAAATCAAAGACTATCCTTTAACATGAAAATAAATTATGCAAGTGTAAAAACTAAGTATAAATAAATTCGTCTAAGTAAAAGTATGCATTGTAAACATGTATGTAAATTTCTTTAAGTATAAACAAGAATGAACAAGTATGTACTTCGAAAATTTAGACATGCTTTTAATCACAAATGTACAACGAAATCATACAAAAACATTCTAACTCCCCGGCAACGGCGCCAAAAATTGATACGCGCAAAACATGCATTCACGTTAACTTAAAAACACAGATTACGCGCATTGCAATTTAAACCCTTCTTTTGTCGTTTGTAATATTGGCGAGTAGGGATCGTTCTTTATCCGGGGAATTAAGGGTTCATGCATGGTTTCGTTAATAGGCAGAAATGTAAATGTTTGGGGGGATTGGAAGTTGGTTGTTTAATCTACGAAAGTAAAGTACAAAAACATGCAAACACAACTAAAACTCTTAGGCATCTAACATGTTTTACTCATAGACAAGTTTCAACAATCAAGAAACTTAAAGTTTAATTATGCTTGCTAAAAATAAGAAGTTACACTACTAATTACATGTGATCATCTCATCTTATTAGCCTACCCTTTTCATGCATCAAACCTTTTTGTAAGTTACGAAATTCATAACTTCTAACTAAATATACATGCTTAATAATTGAGTAGGAATGCAACTTAGCGTATAAACATCCTAAACAACATACGATCATCGAAACATGCGAAAGAGAGGGACTTAGCGTATTTTCTAACACATGCTTACGAAGCTTTAAGATTGTATCAAACATGCATAAAAGGCTAGAAATCATAAACACATGCAACTTATGAATCGGTTTAAACACATAAAACACAAATCTAAACTTGTTCTTCATTTGATACATAAATGTATTCCAATACATCAAAAGGTTCAAATACAAAGCAAAAGAAATGAAAGTGAAGATCATGATTACACTTTTTGTCTTGAATGCTTGATGATCTACGGTGGAGATGGATTTCCTTCACAAGGGACTTAGCGTATTGTGTTGGATGGAGGAGGATTGCTTCGGCTTGGATGGAGAAGATGTGCTTCGGCTTTGCTTGAGAATCCTTGAAGTGTTTATGGTGGAGGAGTATTTGTGTAGAGTTTTTGCTTGTAAAATGAGAGATGCATAATATATGGCCAGCCTCCTCTCTTATATAGGCAAGGGATGTTGCCTTCTCTCTTCCACCTTGCCTCCCTCCATTTAATGCAAGTAATGATCAATATGGCAAGTCACTCCCTTAGTCACCTTTTGTGATCATCATTTGTGAACCCTAAGCAAGAGTCACCATGCAAGTCACCATTTATAAACCCTAAGCAAGAGTCACCATGGCAAGTCACATGGCAAGTCATCTTTTGTGATGATCACAAAGCTTAGTCACTAAAATGAGTCACAAAGCTTGATATTGTTGACTTTTCAACTTCACCAAAAGGCTTCCATGCCAAAATGAATGGGTTTGGGCTTGATAATGGGCCGAAACAAGATTTGAGAAATCGGCCCATAATTTGCTTTTTGGGCCGGCCCATTTTCGGAGGTCCAAAATCGCAAAAATCGCAAAATCGCCGAAATTCCTCCAAATTGCGCCGTTATTAATCTCCACCGTAAATATCTTCAAAATAACAAATTAAATAAGGAAAACATAAAAACTAAGATAATAACATAGCTAAACGTAAAGGGAAATGCGTTAAGAAACGAGCATAAAATGCGTATATCACCATATGATGCTCAAACAATATCCTCGCTAACGCAATAAAGTCTATTCACACAAGTTGATGTCCAAATCATGACCTTATGAGTCACGTTTGGGTTTGAACCCAAGTTCTTAGGTGATTTCGGACTGTAGGCGACTTGAGCTCAACTTTGAAGTATCTCGTGAAGTCATTTCGGGCTTACATCTTGGTCGTATGTCACGTTTGTGAAGTCAACAAGAATACCATGTAATATATGTAGAAGGTTCCCCTTCCTGACTTTCTATTTAAGAATCCGAGAGAAAGTCTAAGTTAACCCCCAACTCTCACCTATTGAGTTGCGAGTCAAGAGATTCTACTAGTTGCCACAATAACCTTTTCAATTTAATGTGTGCTTAACTAGAGTTCCTCAAATCTATTGAGATTCAAGAAGCTCTAGTTCTTGCTTCGTGCTAAGGAAACCAAAACTTAAGGTAAACCTTTTTGGAATAGACCCTTATCATGTTTACATGCTCATCTAGCCTTAAATGAGTAGCTAATTCAAATAAGGTCCTAATTTTTATTTTTTTCATACATATATTAACTTAGCTAGGGTCTACACATGCATAAGTGAAACAAATCTTGAAGCCCAAGCATGCAAACATTCATAAACACATAGTAGCTCATTCACAAAACACTTTCACACAACATACACTAAAAACATACATCATACATAGATCAAGACATCTTTTGTTCACATCACATGGCTAGGGTTCAAACCATAGCCTTCCAAATAGGACTACTCACTACACATAGCTAAAATTGAGTCTAGATACATAGATCAGAGTCAATAGGTACAAGAAATAACCAAAGAGTACTTTAAGCAAAGTCTCCGAGCTCTTCAAGCTCCTTCTTCGCTTCTTGCTCCTTTCTTGCTTCTTGTCTCCAACAAAGATTATGAACCCACCTTAGGCAAGGGTGAAGAGGGTGAAGAAGAAAATATGGTGGTGGTGATGGAGGTTCCTAAGCCTTTTAGTGGTGCTATAGAGATTTTTAGAGGTGGAAGAGAGAGCTAAATGGTTTAGGTAGAGAAGAAGGCTATAGAGAGAGAGAGAGAGAGAGTAAAACTATGGATAATGCAAAAGTGAAAAGATATATGTGTGAGGGAAGTGGGAAGCTCGACCATAAGGGGCTAAGGGAGATATTTTGGTATTTTTAAATTCAAAATAAGATACTTAGACATGATCCACAACTTTAGGCTTCAAGTGGTCATAATGTGTGACTCACCCAAGTCACATGACTTGCATGTGCATCCATCTTCTCAAAATATGTGACTCACCCAAGTCACATGACTTGTATGTGCATCCATCTTCTCAAAATATCTCCCAAGTGGACTTGGGTCTTGAAGTCTTGAGGTCTTGGCAAAACTTTCCTTGACCATGTCATTGTCCGGCGAAGACTTGTTGGAGTTGACCATTGACTTGCCGGAGTTGGCCGTTGACTTTTCGTCCTTCGCCCGCTTTTGCTCCATCTTCTCCAAGAGCTTCGGAAATGCGTTCGGCTTCTCCAAAAAGTGATTAATTTCCATCTCTTGGAGCGTTTCATTGCCAACTCCCTCTTTCCTAGCACAGCAAAGAAACATAATAAAAATAGTGTTTTGTTGATAAAAGGTAAGCAATAAGAATGGGGCTAAATATAATTAGATCATAATTATTGACCTAACAACAAAGAAACTATGGCAGGTGATAAAAAAATCCAGATTCGTTGATTAGCCTGATATATCGTGTAAGGTATTTTCATTCCTATTTTGTTTGGGAAGTAACAACGAGTGGTTCTCCTTCCTATACATGGCGTAGCCTTTTAGATGATAGGATGGTATTGAATGGTGGAGCTCGTTGGCTAGTGGGTGATGGTACTTCTATTGCAGTTTGAGAAGACAATTGGTCATCCTGTCTTAGTCAGTTCAAATGAGAAACATCGTTAAGGTACCCTGCATTTTTTCGCTTTATTTCCTAATTCATTCTCCCTCGTCGACTATGGAATGTCCATCTATTGGAAAGGTACTTCAACCCGCCATTTGTGACGGCAATCAGATCACTTCCCTTAAGTCGCCGTTTAAGTCTTGATCATCTAATCTGGCACTAAACCGCAAAAAGAGAGTATAAAGTGAGTTCGGGATATATTGTTGTAAGAGACCTAATATTCCTTCCTCAACAGAATGCCCCGACACCTCATGTTCAGTGGTTTTCTCCCTGTCTGCACACGGTTACAGTCTTGTATGGTGGATGTAAGTCCAGCCTGCTTCTTATATGGTACAGTGGTAGAAACAAAACTCCATCTTTTTCGGAACTGTAGTTGCACAAGCTCTTTGATTCAGTCTGTTACCTTTAGGGTAGGGAACACCACTAATTTTTTTCAGGAATAGCTCCTACCTTGCCTGACGAGTCTTACTGAGGCTCAATTTGCTAGACTTATTGTGATGATGTGGTTCCTCTGGAAGGCTCAAAATGATAAAGTCTGGAACCAGGTTGAATTCATTGGTGACATGGTCGGTATCCAAACCTTTGCTTAGCATGAACACTCTCCAAGCCGTTGCGACAACCCCAATGATGGAAGGCGCCACCCACATGCCGTTATTGTGCCAGTATGGATGGAGTTTTTGATCGAGCCTTGGCTAGAGGATTGGTATAGTTGTCCGAGATTGTTTTGACCAGTTTATCATGGCTCTTGGTTGGCGTATAGAAGGTCAGTATTCATCATTGTCGGTAGAAGTTTAGCATGCTGCGTAATCTTCACTCGGTCTGATTTAGCTCTAATTCACTCATAGTTGTTAAAGCAACAAATGATGTTACTCCTATTGTGATTGAATTCCAAGACATGATGGAGGATGTTTGTAAGCTTCTTGCAAAAAATCCAAACACGGTGGGTGAATGTAATAGAGTCGCACATGTTTTAACTAGGTGTGCATTACTGCATGTGGTAAATACCACAGTTTTCGTCCATGTATCAATATTCCTTGAAGGAGTGCTACAATATGATGTAACGTAATTCATGTTTTATTGAAATTTACATACTCCTCGAAAAAACAGAAGGGGTTGAGTAAATTATGAAGTTTTAATAGAAAAACTCTAGTTTAAATTAAAGATGAATAAATATATATATAAAAACTTCTATACTAAAACCATGCAAGAAGCTCCCGATGAGCTGGATCATGCTTCTAGATGCATGTACTAGAATGCATATGTTCTTAATATTTCTTTGAAAACAATATATATATATATAACGCCTTAGTGACTGGATCAACAAGTTGATCACAAGTAACAACGTTCAAAACTTTTACATCTCCATGCTTTATTTTCTATCAAATGTTAAAAATTATTAGACCTATTACTATTTTTACTAAAAAAACAATGCAGCTTCCTTATCCGTAAAAATAAAATGATAAAAATAAGGGGAAAACAAAAAGGAAACAAATAACTGTTGAAATAAAATGGAACTTTGAGCCTTCCAAAAAAAAAACTTTGAGAGAAAAGCTGAATTAGGTCTTATTGTTATGTGGAGTACATGTGACAGGTTCAGCCCTAGATATTTGACGTTATCCGTGATGAGTGATACGCGCAAAACATGTATTTAACGTTAACACAAAGTAGACCCTAAAAACACCGATTACGCGCATTGCAATTTAAAACCCTTCTTTTGTCATTATAATATTGGCGAGTAGGGATCGTTCTTTATCCGGGGAATTAAGGGCGCATGCATGGTTTCGTTAATAAGCGTAAATTTAAATGTTTGGGGGGATTGGAAGTTGGTTGTTTAATCTACAAAATTAAAGTACAAAAACATGCAAACGCAACTAAAACTCTTAAGCATCTAACATGTTTTACTCATAGACAAGTGTTAACAATCAAGAAACTTCAAAGTCTAATTATGCTTACTAAAAATAAGAAGTTACACTACTAATTACAAGTGATCATCTCATCTTTTTAACCTTACCCTTTTTCATGCATCAAACCTTTTGTAAGTTACGAAATTCATAACTTCCAACTAAATATACATGCTTGATAATTGAGTAGGAATGCAACTTAGCGTATAAACATCCTAAACAACATACGATCATCGAAACATGCGAAAGAGAGGGACTTAGCGTATTATCTACCACATGCTTTCGAAGCTTTAAGATTATATCAACCATGCATAAAAGGCTAGAAATCATAAACACATGCAATTTACATAAAGGTTTAAGAACATATAACACAAATCTAAACTTGTTCTTCATTAAATACATCAAAGTATTCCAATACATCAAAAGATTCAAATACAAAGCAAAAGATATGAAAGTGAAGATCATGGTTACACTTTTTGTCTTGAATGCTTGATGATCTTCGTGTAGATGACTTTCCTTCACAAGGGACTTAGCGTATTGTGAAGGATTGATGGATGGATGCTTCGACTTTGGATGATGGATGGATGCTTCGGCTTTGGAAGAGAACCTTGAAGTGTTTATGGAGGAGGAGTATTTGTGTAGAGCTTTGGCTTGTAAAATGAGAGATGATCTGTTTTATGGCTGGCCTCCTTGGTATTTATAGGCAAGGGAGTTTGCTCTTCTCTCTTCCACCTTGCCTCTTTCATTAAATGCAAGTAATAATCACCATGGCAAGTCACTCCCTTAGTCACCAAGTGTGATCATCATTTATGAACCCTAAGCAAGAGTCACCATGGCAAGTCACACACTTAGTCATCATTTGTGATGATCACAAAGCAAGTGTCACCAAGCTTGATAACTTTGACTTTTCCTCTTCCCCAAGTTGCTTCCATGCCAAAATTAATGGGCTTGGGCTGGTTTTTGGGCCAAAACAAACTTTGAGAAATGGGCCCAAAAAATGCTTTTTGGGCCAGCCCATTCCCGGTTGTCCAAAATCGCAAAAATCGCAAAATCGCCGAAATTCCTCCGAATTGCGCCGTTATTCATCTCCACCGTAAATATCTTCAAAATAACAAATTAAATAAGGAAAACATAAAAACTAAGATAATAACATAGCTAAACGTAAAGGGAAATGCGTTAAGAAATTAGCATAAAATGCGTATATCAATGAGTCATGTGGGACCCACATACGGATAGCTCACACCGTAAAATATGATAACCCGCCTAAATTAGGAAAAAATGATATCCCTTGTACAAAAAGGTTTCGAAATCGGTAAAATATTTATTTAATAAACACAAATTTTGAGTACTCGAACCTCTTCCACTTCTTTGTAAGGCTTCCAGTTCTTCATTCATAGTTTGCTTCCACTTTGGATTTACTAAGGCATCCTTCACATTACTGGGAATAGATATTGTAGATAATTGATTAACAACAAGTGCATGTGATCTAGACAATCTATGGTGAGATACAAAGCTAGCAATATGATATTTGGCTTTAGCTTCTATGGTTAGTTTATATTGTTTCTTTGGAACCCCTTTTGTTTCCCGTTGAGATCTCTTAGGCACACTAACTTCTATATTACCTAATTCAATGTTATCAGTATGTATCTCATTTGAGACATTCTGGGAAGACTCTTTGGTTGATGGAGTAGAAGGGGGTCTTCATGAGATATTGATTAAGAAGAAGGTTCGTTCAATTTCAGTCGATGACGTTTCAGCTTCAGTACTCGACAGATTGAGAGTCACTTTCTGTCTGACTTCGGTCCTATTCTTCCAAGGGTCGAGGAGAGATTTTGAGGGATCGAGGGTGTCATTTTGGTTCCCTCCGGGTCTAGGTCTCGATGGGTCAATGTCATTCGGGTTCACTCTGGGTGCAGGTTTTGATGGGTTGAGGGTGTCATTCAGGCTTACTCCGGGTGCAATTCTCAACAAGTCAAGAAGAGGTCTCGACGGGTCGAAGGCGTCATTCGGTCATGCAGTTTCTGTCTGATTTCTATCTTCAAAATTCCTTTCCAAACTCTCTAATTCTTCAAATTTTGGTAAATTTGGCAAATTTCCTTCACATATACTTCTCTCCCCCTGAAGGGAAGACCCTGAAACTTCCTCTGAGTAATATGATGCAGATTCACAGAAAAACACATCTAAAGAAACATGCAACTTATTGAGGAGCGGGTCATAACAACAGTAACATTTATGGAACTCAGCATATAAAAAAAAGACACACTTCACAACACATGGATCAAGGTTGTCTCATAACAGTTTGTTGATGTGAACATACACGGTGCACCGAAAAACTCTTGGCTCCAAATTCGTCAAAGATGACACATTCAACAACTGATCAATTTCTGATAAGGATTCTGGAACTCAATCATACGAGAAGGTGTACGATTGATTAAGTATGCGGCAGTACACACAGCTTCTCCTCATAGATTGCGAGTTACATTCGTACCAAACATGAAGCACGAACAACTTCCATCAATTGTTAGTTCTTTCTTTCAGCTAGTCCATTCTATTGAGGAGTGTAGGAAATGAAAGTTTGGTGTCTAATCCCATGAATGCCCAAGTATATATGTTGACATGTCACCGTTCACATACTCTCAACCATTGTCAGATTAGAGTACCCAGATGTGCTGCTGATACTAAGTTGCCATCATCTTGTGAAATTTAGTAAATCTGGCATATACGTTATTTTTACACTTCATCAAGGAGGTCCAACTCATTTTGGTACATTCATCAATAAAAGTCATAGAGTAATGAAATTCAGAATTCGAAGAAGTTCTTGCAAGACCCTAAACATAGGAATGAGTTTTCATGAAGGGAATAAAATATTTATTCAAACTTGGAGAATAAGTATTACGATGGCCCGCTCTTGACTAGTTCACAAATATCACACTTAAAATTTGATTCTTCAATAACCGAAAACAACTGAGGTTTTATGAAAGGACCCAACCCTAGATTAAGAAGTAATCTAGAATCAAGCCCTAATAACTGACTATAATCTACGAGATTCTGTGCAATTTTTGACATAACTTCCCTTATAAAAGAGACACCCAAAAACCTATAGGAAAAACTGACACTCCGCAGATAAACCGACAAATAATATCGTGGACCATCAATGTCTATCTGGATTTCTCAACATAAAACTGGAATCAAACCTTATATATTATTTAGAATTTGAAAACATACTTCCAGTATATACTAATTCACATACAAAGAAACCCATCTCGACTACTATACGAGTGACAATCTATTCATAAGAGTCTCACTAAGACAATACTACTGAATCAGTATCCAGACTGACTTCTATAACACAAGAGACATACTAACAGTGAGCTAGAACTTACTTCTGAAGGAATTCATTGGTGGACTCGACGCCCTCAACGACATCTAGCACCCTCATGATACACACTGCAACCTGGGCATCGATAAATCGAAGGACCCAGGGAAAGGTAAATAAAACATTAAAATGTTAACGTGAGTGGAAAAAAATAATATATCAATATGTGTAAATCGATAAATTGAAACTTAATTGTCTTTCCTCTATTTACTACGAAAAGATGTGAGTTCTAAACAGAAATACTGAAATAATCATGGAGGGGGTTTCCCAGGCCACCTAACTTGAGGTATTAAATTGAAATAAAAATATGCAAATATGTGACGGGATCGTCCCCATGCCGCCTAACCTGAGTCGATCTGGGTTAGACAAGGCCACTTAACCTCCCCTAACCAACTATCCGGTGATTAGCCGAATAGCTAAAGCATCGATGCAACTAAATAAACCATCATAAATCAAGCCTCCAAATAAACGCTTTAAAAACATACCGTAAAACGTACTGCGTTAAATAATCAACTCGCAATTAACTGTGAAAATAATGGTCCATTCACCGGATTAAGTCGGGATAATTATAAAGCTTAAATCTGCCAAACGACACAATTATTCATTTGACACGTCCGCTAACTCATAATCCTAAAACCACGATTAAAGTTAATATCTAATCATCATGGTTCATACTGAATAGCTAAGATCATAATCTGGTGAGTAAAAATATCGAGAGTCTCGTATTCTCGAATAATGTATTTTCTATCTAATTACTAACTCAACCAAATTTTGAATTTAATTCCCTGCATTCTCTCACTTTTAGGAGTCAAAACCAAATCTCAAATATCAAGCGACTCGCAATTAAACTGATAGTCAAAGCATTCTTTAATATTATCGTGAATTAAACTGATTATTGTTTGATTAAATACTCATCAAAATTTATCAAGCTCATATCTGAATATGGACCTCACCATTGCGTTCAGGACGAGAAAATGAGGGAAATGACATATAACTTTGGCCGGAATCTAGAACCTTGTCAGAGCTCCGCCGCGCACGGCAACATATTGGGCCCACGCGCTGCCACCACTGGCGGTACACGCTATCGGAATCAACCGACTCCAAATCCTACAAATGATACACCATTCGAAAGCTCATCACAAACCCAATAACTTTCATAATTGAGACAAACCCAAAAACTAACTGAAAGTGGTCGGAAAACACCTTGAAAGTCGACAGAATTCGGCCGAAAATTCCCTTTAGCCGATCGGCGCCGTGCGTCCACAGCATGGCTCGAGACTGGTGGCAATCGCTTCCTGGCTGTGTGGGGAGAAAAAGGCCTAACCAACCGCCGTCCAACGTCGGCCGGAGCACCACCGTCCGCTAAACCCGAAACTCATGCAGGAAAATCTCCATAATTTGCATCCAAAACGCAAACAAAACTCATCAACATCTATACCAATCAATAGAGGAAGGAAAGAGCTTCGAACGGTACCTGTGGCGTCGTCCAAGGTGGCTAGAATCGTCGGGTCGGGTAGCTGAAAATCGACAGGCAAATGAGGTATACGGGTCAATCCGTATATGTACGTGTTTTCTTCTCAAAATGGAAACTTTCCATTAATAACCCATATAGATACCCGTACACATACATAATTCAAATCAACGGCTCAGATCTAGTCGGATCAAGATCGGACGGTCACGATTAAACTAGCAATTAAATTAATACATTTTAAATATTTTCACCTACAGACTTCAAAAATTCGTTAAAAATCGCTAGCTTATCCAAAAAATTTCCCCAAAATTCCCACGAGCTCAAAATTAAATACTCTATAGTTCTCGTGAAGGAAGTAAATATAAATTCTCGCCCGGTGAAAAAGTCATTAACAACCCCAATTACGTGACTAATCCGCGATAACGCGTAACACAATCCAATAAACACGTGATTACGATTCGGGTTGTAACAATCCACCCCCCTTACAAAAATTTTATCCTCGAAATTTACATACCTGCTAGGAGAACGAAGCTACTGCTCACACAAATTGTTCTAACTGTAATGAGTACTTTCTTGTAATGAGTACATGTAAGGTTGAGAAATTTCACTTGAGACTTTCCACCAGATCTAGGACGCCCAGAGAAGCCAGGAAGAGTGCCCTTACGATGTTGGGAGTTGGCGGCCTTGACTATAGGTTATGGTGGAGGTGTTGTCGATGCGGTTATAATAGAGGCTTCAGGTGGAGCTGTAGAGTGCATGATTCGGTTGTTGTGAAATCTTCTGACATGTGCATATGTTTTCTCCAAATTCAATTTCCGTTCTTTCCTCAGAAGCACTTCTCGAACTTAATTAAATTTAGAATCAAGTCCACTCGAGAATATGTGAACTCTCTGTTGGCCCATATATGAGGATTCATGTACAACGTCATCAATAGTTTCATGGTAGTGTGTTTGGCGTGGATTCATCTCATCTAGCCATCCTACAAGTTCATTGTAGTATGCTAAAAGAGGTCTTCCATTCTGTTTCGCCCAAAAACACATGCGATGAAGTTCAAAAATTTGGGTTTCATCTTATTCATCAATGAAGGTCTTGTACAAGGCATCCCAAATTGCCTTGGATGTTGAAAAATTAGAAGTACCAATTTCACAATTCAGGGGACATATTTTGAACAAGCCAACACTTCAAATTTCCATTATCACCAGCCCATGATTGATATTTTGCGGAGGAAGCAGTATGAGTAGCATTAGTGAGAATGGCAAGCTTGTAACAACCTTAGATATGAATCTTCATGAGAGCAGACCAACTAGAATAGTTAGATTAGGTTAAAAGATCGCCGGTGAGAAAAGCACAGTTGTCTTGGATGGTGTTGTGGAACTGTTGATTATTTTGGATGGGTTATCCTACGACTCCTTCATTGTTGGTGATGATTTCTCCATAATTGGTGAAAGATGATTCTCCATTGTTGTTAGCAAATACATTCTCATTCTCCATCTCTTCAAGTTTTCAAAGTTCAAGTACAGGTTCAGACACAGCGAAAGAAAAAAATTTGATGGTGGTTCAGGGTTTTCAATTCAATTCAGGGTTTTCAAATTCTAGAAATTCAGCTCTGATGCTAAGTAGAAAAGTATTTTAGGGAGAATTCAATACTTTCATTCGTCCCAATTTTGGGGTTGATATAGCTTTACAAGTGGTTTCCCAAAAGGAAAAAATATTTACGCAATTCTATCATATTTATAGAAGTTAATTCTAATTACAATAAGACTTATTTCCAACTTGCAGATTATAGAGACATTGAGAAAGTTCTTACAACTGCTAATAAAATCCAAATTGAAGATCCTAATGTCCAACTCTCCATATTGTTCGTGGAAGACTAGGTTAATATCTACATACAAAACAGTTGGGGTCATGATGTTTCTAAAGGTCCTAGAGGGGGGGTGAATAGGCATTTCCCACTTTTTCGTTCAAACTGTTCTTGGGATAACAAGATAGAGATCTATCTCAAAGCACAAAAACGAGTAATGAAAAGTAAGACAGTAAGTAAAGTGACACAAGATGTTTTTGATAACGCAGAAATCCTACAACCAGGATCAAAAACTGCGTGCCCCTAACTCTTGAGGGACAAACTTTTCCACTAATTTGTAACACACACAATTACAAGTTTCTGGCACTCTGGGGATACATAACCCGTATGCTATCCTGACTAGTCTATCCACCAGTACAAACAGAGCTACACTACTTTAATCTATGTGTTTACACTTTGGAAATTTACAGAAGTATCAACTCAGATCTTAACTACACGTAAGTTAAATCTTCTTGATCAACTTCTTGGGTTGGGCATCTCCATACTTTATCTCAATGGAATGCGCAATGCAACAATGCATATGAGTTTTGAAAAACAGTTTTTATGCTTTAAGAATCCATGTCTATTATGCACATACAGGGCAACCAGAAGACATGGAGAGGGGGAAGAAGAGATAAGAGAAACTACACTCGAAAGTGCTCTCAAGAATACCAAAACAGAATAACCAAAACCCCTTAAGTTTTCACTCAACCAACCCAGGATCCAAGTCAGCTTGGGACTCCTTATATAGGCAGGGTTATTCGGTGGTCAAAGACAGCTCAACTAGGCACGTTTAACACAGCAGTACACAGGCCTAAATACAGACCTACACGCTGTCCTAAAACAGACCTAAACAGGGACCAATGCAGACCTAAATCAGCAGCTACAGAAAGGACACAGCAAGCTAGAACAGGGAGCAAAACCAAGACAGCTTTTAGATCATTCCTTAAAGAGCTAAGGTTGTCTAAACAAGGCAAAAGCTTCCTATTCACTTGTACAAGAATAGCAATACCAGATTTCAAAGGATAAGCACATTTTTGCCAGCCAAAGGTAGACATCAGGAAAAAACATATCCAAAAGCATTTTGACAAACAGAAAAAGACAAAACAGTTTTCAAGAAAACACATGTGAACCTTAGTCAACTTCCCTAGGGATCTTCATTAACTAAGTCAGTTTCTTTATAGTCAAAGATCAACCAGATTAATCACTAGTAAACTGGAATTCTAGACGTGATTAAAGACATGAAACATCACACCAGAAAAACGTTCCAGAATGTCTGGGATACATGCTCAGTGTTCTATCCTAGAAGAAAACCATGTAATGCACATGAATGTTATACCTGTTTTCCAAAGAGATAAAGTACGAAATGACACTTAAGCTTTGATGATCTTCCATTTCTGTGTTTTGTCATAGCTCAAGAAATAGCCAACACAAGTGTATGCCTTCAATCTCCCCCTTTGGCATTTCTTGACAAAACACAGTTCAGGTACATGCAACAAGTTGTAACACATACAAACATATGCAGCAACAAGGATATCTATATCACATAGTATCCTGCCCATAAAGAGATAACCAGTTCAAATAATACTCCCCCTAAACACATGCAGGGGTCAGGATACATAAGACCCATAATATCCTTCCAAAATAGTAACTGGTTCTCCCCAAATAAATACCTGCTGCATAGTTAGAAACACAACCAAACAGGTATGCCTGTAATCTCCCTAACATATAATCCATATCACAATCATAGAATAACCATATGCATGCATAACAACACATAATAATTAACCGGTTCTCCCCCTTTTTGTCAATAAAGGATAAAGGGTTCAAACAAAAATTAATCACCATAATAATTGTTTAACACAAAACCATAAAACCATATGATTGTTCAACAGAAAATCAGAAGGAAAGAGAGAGAAAGCAACAGAGAGAAATTAAACTGAAGTACACACGATCAGAGAGTACAGCAGAGAGTCTTCACACAGCATAGCCAGAGCCGTCATACACCACATCCTCGTCATCTGCTCCCATTGCCCCGAGGTGAATGGTGTCGCCAGAGTCTGAAGGAGAAGCGCCTTCTTGCTTGTCTGAGGGAGGGGAGGACACCGTTGGCTCCTGAGCAGGGGCAGACCCAGCTTGACTAGAGAGCAACAGTGAGAGCTCGGCCTTGAATGCAGTAAACTGCTCCTTGAGGTGAACCTTAATCTCCTGGACAGCATCGGATAGTATTGACTTGACAGCAGCTTTCAAGAACTTCTGGTCCATAGGATCAATGTACTCATTGGACTGATGCATAGATCTGGTGATAGTGATGGCATCGATCGGAAGGAGTTCAGGACCAAGAGCGTCTCCCTGTGTCAGAGACACACCAGCATCACCACAAAGTTTAGTGATGAGGCAGGGAAAGACCAGAGCCTTACCAAGGGCATTGCGGTGGGAGACACCAGCAGTGCGGATTTCCTGAAACATGAAGTACTCAGCAGGAATAACAGGACGGATGGGGTCATGACTAAGGTATGCCATGAGGACAGCCTGTTTGTGAGGGATCTTGCTGGTTTGAGGAGCAGGATGGAACAAGGAACGCACAAGAAAGCCCAAGGCTTTGAACCATTCTGTCATAAATTTGCTGGAGAGGAAGGTACCGACAACAAGTTCAGGAGGAGGAGATGAGTAGAGTCGCAAGATAAGGTCTTGAATGGTGAGAGAGGTAGAGTAGTCAGAGTAAGATTTTAGGGCACCATCAGAGTTAACTGGAAGGGACAGAGCTTGACGAATCCAAGAGGGAGAAAAATTCACAGGAACACCACGGACTGTGACACAGATTTGCTGTTTCGAGCGAAGACGGACTTCAGACGAAATATCAGAAGGGAAGTTCGCATAGAACTCCTGGACAATGGTGCGATTATAGCGAGGCAGGGAGGCCAACGCAGTAACCTATCTTAAAGAAGACACGAGAGAGAACAGAGCAGGATGCAAGGAAGCAAAATCAAAAGGACGCTCAGAAACAATGGGACGATGCATAGTGATGTACCCGAACAGACTGAAGGAATCTGTAGAGACGAAATGAGAGCGAGGAGGGAATGAAGAGGTTTCAGCAGAACGTTTGGAGATAGTAGAGGCAAAGGCTTTCTGAGTGGTCTTTACTGGAGGAGATGCAGTAGGTTTGATTGCTTTCTTTGTTGGAGGAGAGACAACAAACTTTTTGGCTTTGGATCGAGTGACCCGAGGTGCCGTCGAGGCAGGAGAGATCTCAGCAGAGGGAGTAGAGGCAGAACCAAAGGAACAAACAGTAGTTGTTCTCTTTCTTTTTCCCAACGGAACTTGGGGAGAAGCAGAGGGAGGTTCTGCAGCAGGAAGAGAATCGGGAGTAGGATCGACAGCCATTGGAGATGGTGGAGGAGTAGGTGGCTGAGTAGATGGTATTTCAGGTTGATGAGAAGACACAGGTTCAGTGTCAGCAATATCTCGCAGAGGAGAGATTGGGGGTGAAGCAGCAGAGGCAAGAGGGCCCTGTTTCTTTTTCTTTGAAGCCACCTTCTTGGCTCCAGTGGACTTTGAGATTGGTTTTTTGCGAAGGTAGGTCGAACGAACAGCAAGAGGTTCAGATTGCTCAGCAGGGGTAGGAGAGACAGTAGGATTTGGATTCTGTGAAGAATGAGAGGGTGATTTTTGTGGAGGAGCTGGTAGCAAAATGACCTCTTCAGGGATAAAAGGATCGGGGAGAGCCATGAGAGGATGGAAAAAGAAGATTTGCTTTGGAGGGAGGAAAGTTCTTCTGTTTCTGATTCGAGTCATGAGTGGAGAGAGATTTAAGGGAACCAGAAGGGAAGTCGAAGTGAAACGTCTAAGGTAGGAGAGTGGAAGCGAATGCAGAGGAATCGAAATCGACGAAGACCAAGGGGGGCTTCTCCTATTTCTAAGCACAATCATCATAAATTCAAATAAATGCCTTGGAAACATGCATCAAAAACCTGTTCAAGCACGTAAAGGCAACTGAACCACACCAGCAGACTTTCAGTCCCGTGTAGTCACTTCAATGCAGAAAGTGCTACAGTGGCCTATCCCTAGGATACCACGTATGTGGTCAATTCGGGATACCTCTAAAGCAGCCAAGACCATGCAATATCCACTGGATGCATGGCACAACCCTGAGTAATAGGGAGTATCAATGTACTCACCACCAAATTTGAAAGCTCCCCCTCACGTGATGCATAAAACAACACAAAATTTTGAAATTTAGAGAGATTTTCAAACTGTTCAGCAGAAACCTCTGGAATGGAAACAGTCTATAGAATTCCAGACCACAGAAGAAATTTAAGCATGACTCACAAGAATGTGACAACTAAATTTCATATGCCTTGAAGGCTCAAATTTTTCACATGGGTATATGACTACCAAACAACATCAATCCAATGTTCTTACAAATCATGTCTTGGAACCTTAAGAGTGTGTGTGTGAATAAGTTCACCTAAGGGAGTACAAGTTTGAAGCATCAAATGACATGAGGACATCAAGAGTAACCAAGTGACTTTGTCACTATCCTTTTAGGGTTTTGGAATTTCAGCATATCATGGACTTTGTCCCAACTTGGCCTTTGGCCATTCTCATTTAAGTTCAAAACAATTTTGCCATTTTCTTTTAACTTTTGTCCAAGAGCTCATCTGAGAAATACGTCCTCATAGGTTTATGTAGCAGAGTAGTTACCATTATGTCCTGAGCGCAATGCTCAAAAGAATAATATGTGTTTCAAGGACACTCAGTGGGTAGCTAGTCCAAACCAATCGAAGGATAGATAACATCTCAGGGATCCCCACTGGTTCCGGTTAAGGTGCACCCAGCAAAAGACTGGTCCATTCCTTTACTTTAATCATTTAACAATAAGCACCAGAATAACACAATTGTTCTTTAGTAACTAGTTCAACTCACTCAATTTTCTAGCTCAAACTTTGTACACCCCACAAGAATGACCTTTGTGCTCAAGAATTCTTTCTAGTTCCAAGAGTGATTTAGACCACATGCACTAACATTCTTAAAGACATAGATGCATATACACAAGAGAAAGATGCAGCAAGTGTCTATCAAGAAACATGAAATAAGAACACAACATTCTAGTTCAAGTTCAGAAATATTTCCAGGGATGCATGCACAGACTCGTATCCCAGAGTATGCCAACACTTATTTTTTTTTTCTCAGAAAAGTTATAAACTAAAATGCTGAAAAGTAAATTGAGATTAGTGAGGGAGATATCTCAAGTGATGGTGCATACACCAATAGCCTTCCTAAGACTTTCAAATCTCATGTTGCCTAAGGGCTTAGTGAATAAATCGGCCAATTGTTGTTCAGTTGGAATGAAAGTCATTTCAAGCTGATTCTCTTTAACCAAGTTTCTAATAAAATGATATCTGATTTCTATATGCTTGGTCCTAGAATGCAACACAGGATTCTTTGAAATATTGATAGCTGAAGTATTATCACAGAACAGGGATAGAATACCTTGCTCAAATCCGTAGTCGCTCAGCATGTGTTTCATCCAAAGGAGTTGGGTGCAGCAACTTCCAGCAGCTATGTACTCAGCTTGTGCAGTGGACAAGGATACGCAATTCTGCTTCTTGCTATGCCACGACACCAGGTTGTTCCCAACAAAGAAGCAACCTCCCGAGGTGCTCTTCATATCCGTGGCGTCTCCAGCCCAATCCGAGTCCGAATACCCTGCAATTTCAGTGTTAGTATCTGTTGTGTACAAGATACCAAAAGCACACGTACCTGAGACGTATCGGATGATACGCTTGACTGCCTTTACATGGGATTCCTTGGGGTTGGCTTGATACCGAGCACAAACACCCACACTGAAGGAGATGTCAAGTCTGCTGGCTGTGAGGTAGAGCAAGCTTCCAATCATGCTTCTGTAGAGGGTTTGATCAGCATTGGTACCCTCCAGATCTGCACTGATTCTGCATGAAGTCCCCATCGGGTTCCGGATGGGAGAGGCTCCTTCCATCCCAAACTTTTTCACAAGTTCCTTCGCATACATTTCCTGCGAGATGAACAAACCATCTTTCCTTTGTTGGACTTGTAGTCCAAGGAAGAAGTTTAGCTTACCACAAAGACTCATTTCAAATTCTTGCTTCATTAGAGTGACAAACTCCTAAACAAGTTTTTGAGAGGTAGAGCCAAACACCACATCATCTACATAGATTTGAGCAATAATCATATGATGTGAAACATTCTTGACAAACATGGTTTTATCAATAGAACCTCTTACATACCCATGGTCAATCAAGTGTGTAGACAATTTTTCATACCAAGCTCAAGGAGCTTGCTTCAAACCATAATGATATACGCATTTTATGCTCGTTTCTTAACGCATTTCCCTTTACGTTTAGCTATGTTATTATCTTAGTTTTTATGTTTTTCTTATTTAAATTGTTATTTTGAAGATATTTACGGTGGAGATTAATAACGACGCAATTCGGAGGAATTTCGGCGATTTTGCGATTTTTGCGATTTCGGACCACCGAAAATGGGCCGGACCAAAAAGCAAATTATGGGCCGATTTCTCAACTCTTGTTTCGGCCCATTATCAAGCCCATGACCATTCAATTCGGCTAGGATTCACTTTGGGGAAGAGGAAAAGTCAACAATATCAATCTTTGTGACTCATTTTAGTGACTAAGCTTTGTGATCATCACAAAAGATGACTTGCCATGTGACTTGCCATGGTGACTCTTGCTTAGGGTTTATAAATGGTGACTTGCATGGTGACTGTTGCTTAGGGTTCATAAATGATGATCACAAATGGTGACTTGCCTAGGTGACTAAGGCTTGCATTAAATGGAGGGAGGCATGGTGGAAGAGAGAAGGCAACATCCCTTGCCTATATAAGAGAGGAGGCCGGCCATATATTAGAGCATCTCTCATTTACTAGCCAAAGCTCTACACAAATACTCCTCCACCATAAACACTTGAAGGTTCACACACAAAGCCGAAGCATCCATCTCTTGCAAAGCCGAAGCATTCTCCATCCAAAGCCGAAGCATCCTCCATCAATCCTTCACAATACGCTAAGTCCCTTGTGAAGGAAAGCCATCTCCACCGTAGATCATCAAGCATTCAAGACAAAAAGTGTAACCATGATCTTCACTTTCATAGCTTTTGCTTTGTATTTGAATCTTTTGATGTATTGGAATACTTTTATGTATCAAATGAAGAACAAGTTTAGATTTGTGTTATATGTTCTTAAACCGATTTGTGAATTGCATGTGTTTATGATTTCTAGCCTTTTATGCATGTTTGATACAATCTTAAGGCTTCGAAAGCATGTGGTAGAAAATACGCTAAGTCACTCTCTTTCGCATGTTTCGATGATCGTATGTTGTTTAGGATGTTTATACGCTAAGTTGCATTCCTACTCAATTATCAAGCATGTATATTTAGTTGGAAGTTATGAATTTCGTAATTTACAAAAGGTTTGATGCATGAAAAAGGGTAAGGTTAATGAGATGAGATGATCACTTGTAATTAGTAGTGTAACTTCTTATTTTTAGTAAGCATGATTAGACTTTGAAGTTTCTTGATTGTTAAAACTTGTCTATGAGTAAAACATGTTAGATGCCTAAGAGTTTTAGTTGTGTTTGCATGTTTTTGCACTTTAATTTAGTAGGACATTTAATCAACAATTTCCAATCCCCCCCCCCCCCCGAACATTTAAATTTCCGCTTATTAAACGAAACCATGCATGCGCCCTTAATTCCCCGGATAAAGAACGATCCCTACTCGCCAATATTATAAATGACAAAAGAAGGGTTTAAATTGCAATGCGCGTAATCTGTGTTTTTAGGGTCTACTTTGTGTTAACGTTAAATGCATGTTTTGCGCGTATCAATTTTTGGCGCCGTTGCCGGGGAATTATAAAGTTTTTGTATGATTTCGTTGTACATATGTAATTAAATGCATGTCTATAATTTTCGAAATACATACTTGTTTATACTTATAGAAATTTACATACATGTTTTCAATTCATACATATTACTTACACGAATTTATTTTACACTTGCATAATTTATTTTCATGTTAAAGGATAGTCTTTGATTTAATTTGAGTACTAGCACTTAGTTATTAAATAAATCTCTATGGAATAGGTGGTGCCTCTTTTGTTTGTCTATCTCCTTAACCCTTCATGAAGTGTGGATTTTATCACCACACGCCATAACCTAAGTGAAGTTATGGGCATGAGGTTGTGGGCGGAGTTTACAAACACTTGAGAGTGTATACTATCTTGTGATTTCGAGTAAAAGTTGGTTTTGATGTCTAGAAGGGTTATGAATGGTGACTGGTTTTGAACTAAGAAAACAGAACACCATTGGAGTATATACTCTTACGAGTAAGCCTCGGGGTGTTTCTAAGAACAACAATGGAGTATATACTCTTACGAGTTAGCCTCAGGTTGTTCCCAGAAATTAGTTCTCACCTCTTGCGTTACATCTATCCCAACTGGTCATTTCCAACAATTACGAGAATTAACGATAGTTGGTATACATTTTCGCGCGGGCCGCACGGACAAGAGATTTACTCAATAACTAAATCATGTATTCTTTTTAAATCTTAGGCGCAATCAAAACGTAGACGTACTTAAATTGATTTACATTGAGTACGAGTATTGGTTTTAAGTTTCGTTCTTTGGAATAGGTGGTGCCTCTTTTTCTGGTTTATCTGCTTAACCCTTCATGAAGTGTGGATTTTATCACCACACGCCATAACCTAAGTGAAGTTATGGGCATGAGGTTGTGGGCGGAGTTTACTAAGGACTTGAGATTATATACTATCTCACAAATTTGGCTGATTGTTGGATATGGTGAGTGGGTTTATGATTGGTGCCGGGTTTCGGATCTAAGCAATAGAACACCATTGGAGTATATACCGTAACTGGTTAGCCTCGGGGTGTCTCTAGGAACAACATTGGAGTATATACTCTTACGAGTAAGCCTCGGGTTGTTCTAAATATTAGTCCTTACCTCTCGCGTTATCTCTATCCCTACTTGCCATTTCTAAACGTAACTAAGCTGAATTAGCGAGAGTCAGTATACATTTTCGCGCGGGCCGCACGTCCAAGAAATTTACCGAATGATCATTTCGCGTACTCCCTGTAAATCATAAGTGCATACGAATACGGATAAATACGAACTAAATAAATACGACATAATCCTTTAAATAGATGGTATATCGGATTAAGCATGCTTAGACCTCCTGGAATCAGACTTCATCTTCGGATGAACGAGACCCATTGCACAGTCGAGAGCCTCTGCACCACGTACCATCGGGGCCAAAGGAAATAAATAAAACTTAGTCAAATTTTTGTGTTTGTTTGTGCATTAAAAACTGTAAAGGACTAACAAACGTTACTTAGCTTGCATAACCTCTCTTAGGCTTTATGATACTCGGATTTCACTACTGAGTACCCTAACCTAAGTGAAGTTAGGGGCATAAGACCGAAGAAGAGGTCATTCTTTGCATTCATATTTTTTTTAAAGCACGTAACTCGTGTGTTTTCTGCAGGTTCTAACGTTTTCTCTTATACATTCACTCCATCTTTCACGTAGGATTGTTGTTTGATGCATTTTATTGAGAAAATGTGTGGTGCATAAATTCAATGTGAATTATTGTTTGCTTGTATTTGAACCTTGTTTATATATGTTCTAACTAAATTCTTAGGTTTAGCATTATATAGTGTTAATTTGCAGAAAACGTGTGTTTTTAAGTTTATTACATTCTTTTGCATAGCCCTTAAATTGATTAAATCATTTGCATTACATATTAAATTACATCTAGTGTCTTAACTATTATAAATTTTGTGTGTTTTAGTAGTTTTTAAGTATTTGTGAGTATTTATAGTTTGCTTTGATAGTTGTACTATTTTATTTGTTATCGCTTTGTTTTCTAAAATATGCCTTACGATTTTGGTTAGTATTCCTATATTCAGTTTATATTTCTTTTTTTTTGATACTGACACTTGGTCTTTGGTGGATGCTCAGGCTAATGAATGTCCGATCGGAATCCTGGACCATCTAGAACAAAGTTTGAGGAAATCGCAGAGAGAATAGCGAGACTTAAAGCTCAAACAGACATCCTGGATTTTCCCATCATCGAAGAAGTTTCCGAGTCTTCACATTCATCAACCGACCATAATTCAGCCTCATCAACCAACCATACTTCAGAACCGGAAGAACAACAAGTCAACATGGCCAATGCAGGACAATCTCTTCGCCAGCGTACCTGCTCAACCGAATGGAGCAGCGAGCCTTCGAGCATTGCTTTTCCACTACCGGAGGAAAACATGAAGGATATCGAGCTCAAAAGTGGCTTCCTCCACCGACTACCCATTTTTCACGGACTTTCCAATGAAGATCCGAACAAGCATCTCAAACAATTCCAATTTGTTTGTAACAGCATGAAGCCATCTGATGCTGATACGGAGCTCTTCAAGCTGAAGGCATTCCCATTCACCCTAGTCGACAAGGCCGAGTCTTGGCTTATGGAACTACCGCCGAACCATATTACCTCATGGAAGCAACTTGCGGATATGTTCCTAGCAAAGTACTTCCCGGCCTCAAAGATCACCGTCTTGAGAAAGCAAATCACTGGCATCACACAGAAACCGGACGAGACCTTCGGCCAATATTACGACCGATTCAAAGTTTTGTGTGCCACTTGCCCATCGCATGGATTTTCCAAGACCAATCTCATGAATTACTTTTACGATGGTCTCAAGCCGATTGATAGGGAATTGCTAGATGCAGCAGCTACCGGTGCATTCATGGACTTAACCGAAATCGAAGCCAGAACTCTTCTTGAGAATCGGGCTAATAATTATGCACAATATGGAATGTCCAACAGACGAGCAGTCGGTGAAGCGAGTTCTAAATCCGACGCGGACGAAAAATACGACAAACTAGCTCATATGCTAGAGAAGGTTTTAGAACTCGAGACGACAAGAGCCAAGACAACTCAACGGCCTGTTTGTGGCATATGTCAAGTACAAGGTCACCATAATGACCAATGCCCTCAAGTGCCGGAGCAAGCTAGCGAGCCGGAGCAAGTTAACGCCATCGGCGGATATCAAGGAGGCCAACGGTACAACAACTACAACAATTTTGGCAACCGAGATCATCCAGGTTTTAGATGGAGCAGCAATGAGGGAACTTTGAACCCTCCAGCACCTCAACAAAGCTACCAACGCCCTCCATTTCAACCAAGGCCACCGATGCAGCATGGTTCATCATCTCAATCCTTCACCAACCCGGATTACGACAAGATGTTGTCGCAACTTTCGGCCTCAACACAAGTTCTCCTCGAAGGACAATCGAAGACAAAGGAGACACTCGACTCTCATGGCCGCGAGAGACACTCGACTCTCATGGCCGCGACATCACAGAAGTGAAGAAGCAGCTTGGCCAACTTGTTGATTTCATGGGTAAAATCAATGAAACCGGTCGGCTTCCACCTCAACCCACTCCTAATCAAAGAAACGTGAATGCTATTGTCACAAGGAGTGGGAAGATACTTGAAGAACCAAAGACCAAGCGATCTCATCTCGATGAAGTCACCATTGAGGACATAACCAACGAAGAAGAAGATGAGATCGATCCGGCAGCTCAAGAAGCCGAGAAGAAGAAGGTGACGCCTATTGTCACCAAGGCACAATCCCCTCCACAACCCACCCCAATCAAAGGTAAAAGCCCTATTCCTTCAAATACGGTTATTACTAATTCTCCGTTTGCTGTTGCACCTTTCCCTAGCAGATTATCAAAATCAAAGAAGAAGGATGCCCAATATGAAGATATCTTGGACATCTTCCGAAAGGTGCAAGTGAATTTGCCCTTGATCGAGTGCATAAAACAAGTGCCGATATGCGCGAAGTTTCTTAAAGAATTATGCACACAGAGGAGGCAAACTCGAGAGAAGGAAGTTGTGAAGGTGAACGCAACCGTTTCGGCGGTTTTGCAGCGTCGGCTACCCCCAAAACTGAAGGACCCAGGGAGTTTTGCAGTTCCCTGCGTAATCGGTGACAACCACTTCGAAGACGTGATGCTTGATCTCGGAGCCTCCATCAACGTCATGCCTTACTATCTTTACGAATCGATGGAGCTTGGAGATCTCAAGCAAGATGGTGTTGTCATCCAATTAGCCGATCGCACACACAAGTATCCGAGGGGATACGTAGAAGACGTTCTTGTGCAGGTCAACAACCTGATTTTTCCAGCGGATTTTTATATCGTTGACATGGAGGAGAGTCCTTTGAACACCACGCCACTGCTGCTTGGGCGACCTTTCATACGGACTGCAAGAACGAAGATAGACGTTTTTCAAGGCACTTTCTCCATGGAGATTGATGGAGAAAGAATCGAGTTCAACATCCTGGACGGGATGAAGTTTCCAATGTCGAGCGTAGCTGCCATTTCGACATATGATCCCGTGGATACCTTAGCACAAGGCTACCTCGACACCATCAATGAGGATGAACTCGACATGGCCATTCAACTCGGGCATGACGCCCTTCTCGAGGCCTTACAAGAGCTTGAACCTCGAATTCAAGATATGGCCATGGCCCTAAATGCCGCACCACGAAAAGTAAGTTTTTCTCCTCCTTTACCAATTACTTTTGGTACTAATAAAATGGTTCCTTCCATCGTAGAAGCTCCAGTTTTAGAACTCAAGCTACTACCGGACCATCTGAAGTATGCGTACTTGGGCGAGAATGAAACTTTACCGGTCATTATTTCGTCCGCGCTAGAAGAGGAGCAGGAGGAGAAGCTCGTGAGTGTACTCAAGAAGTACAAAACCGCAATAAGCTGGACGCTTGCGGACATCAAGGGAATAAATCCAGCAACCTGTGTGCATAGGATTTTCCTTGAAGAAGGCACCAAGCCTACGTGGGAAGTGCAACGTCGGCTCCACCCTCCGATGATGGAGGTGGTAAAAAAGGAGGTAATTAAACTCATGGACTGTGGAGTTATTTACCTTATTTCTGATAGCCGTTGGGTTTCCCCTGTGCAGGTAGTACCCAAGAAATTGGGAATCACCGTCGTCGAGAATCTGGAAAATGAACTTGTGCCACAAAGGACGATCACTAGACACCGAGTGTGCATTGATTACCGGAGGCTCAACGCCGCAACCCGCAAGGATCATTTTCCATTACCATTCATCGACCAAATGCTGGAAAGATTAGCCGACCATGCATTTTATTGTTTTCTCGACGGATACTCCGGCTACAACCAAATTAGCATTGCGGAGGAAGATCAAGAAAAGACAACGTTCACATGCCCTTTCGGAACGTTTACATATCGCCGAATGCCATTTGGACTGTGTAATGCACCAGGTACATTTCAACGTTGCATGCTCTCAATTTTCTTCGAATACATTGAAAAAATTATTGAAGTATTCATGGACGACTTTAGTGTATTTGGGAGTGATTTTGATGCATGCTTAAACAATTTAGAAACTATTTTACAAAGATGCGTTGAAACAAACTTGGTGCTTAATTGGGAGAAGTGCCATTTCATGGTTACGCAAGGGATCGTGTTAGGTCATATTATTTCTGAAAAAGGGTTAGAAGTTGATAAATCTAAAGTAGATCTTGTGCGTCACTTACCCTCTCCAACTTCGGTTAGAGAGATTCGTTCATTTCTTGGACACGCAGGATTTTATCGTAGGTTTATCAAAGACTTTTCCCACATCTCGCGCCCGTTGTGTAAATTGCTGCAAAAGGAGACCCTGTTCGTATTTGACGAGGAATGCAACGCTGCCTTCAACAAGTTGAAGGAACTTCTTACAAGCGCTCCTATTTTATGCAGCCCTGATTGGTCTCTGCCATTTGAACTCATGTGCGACGCCTCGGATTATGCCGTAGGAGCCGTCTTGGGTCAGCGGAAGGACAAGAAGCCTTGCGTAATCAATTACGCCTCTCGGACGCTTGATGAAGCGCAAAGAAATTATACCACCACCGAGAAGGAGTTTCTTGCAGTGGTTTTTGCTTTAGATAAATTTCGGTCTTATTTACTTCAAACTAAAGTAACTGTGTATACTGATCATGCAGCTTTGAAGTATCTAATGCTAAAGAAGGACGCAAAACCACGGCTTATAAGATGGATACTTCTACTCCAAGAATTCAACGTCGAAATCAAGGATAAGAAGGGAGTAGAAAATGTTGTCGCTGACCACCTATCACGCTTGATCGGTGAGAATGAGGCTGTTGAAATTGAGGACACTTTTCCGGATGAAAAACTCTTCGGAATTGAGGTAACTGTTCCGGAAACTCCATGGTATGCAGATATCGTAAATTACTTAGTTACCGGTGAGTTTCCGTCTACCATGCATAAATTTCAACGTGACAAACTTAAGCATAATGCTAGAACCTTTATCTGGGATGAGCCTTATTTATGGAAACAATGCTCCGATTTAGTAATTAGGAGATGTATCCCGGATAGTGAATTTAAGCCTATTCTAGACTTTTGTCACAATGAAGCATGTGGGGGACATTTTGGTTCAAGGAGGACAGCCCTTAAGATTTTAGATTGCGGTTTCTTTTGGCCTAGTTTATTTCGCGATGCTCATGCATATTGTGCTGCATGTGATAAGTGCCAGAGATTCGGTAATTTAGGGCCTAGAGATCAAATGCCACAACACTACATATTTAATGTCGAAATTTTTGATGTGTGGGGTATTGATTTTATGGGACCATTTCCTCCCTCCAATGGTTTTAGTTATATCTTACTCGCAGTAGATTATGTTTCTAAATGGGTGGAGGCAAAGGCCACCCGTACTAATGATTCCCGAGTTGTTGCAGATTTCCTACGAACTAACATTTTCAGTAGATTTGGAATGCCACGCGTTCTAATTAGCGATGGAGGAAGTCACTTTTGCAACCGCACGGTGGAAGCACTGATGAGGAAGTATGGCGTAAAACACAAGGTTTCCACACCATACCACCCTCAAACAAATGGAATGGCTGAAGTTTCCAACCGTGAGATCAAGAAGATTTTGGAGCGAACCGTCCGCCCAAACCGGAAAGATTGGAGTCAATGCTTAGACGATGCATTGTGGGCTTACAGGACTGCCTACAAGACCCCCATTGGTATGTCACCTTTCCGATTAATTTATGGGAAGACGTGCCATCTTCCGGTTGAATTGGAGCACAAGGCATGGTGGGCCGTGAAGAAATTCAACATCGATCGAGATGCAGCAGGTTTGCATCGGAAGCTACAACTTTGTGAACTTGAAGAAATCAGAAATGATGCTTTCGACAATGCGTGGATTTACAAAGAGAAGACGAAAAAGATCCATGATCAGATGATTCGCGGGAAGAGTTTTGAAGTTGGGCAAAAAGTATTGCTTTTCAATTCAAGACTTAAGCTCTTTCCGGGAAAGCTTCGCTCTCGATGGATGGGGCCATTCATAGTTTCTCAAGTTCTGCCTCATGGAGCAGTTCTCATTAGATCTATCGACAAAGGCAGTGAGTTCAAAGTAAATGGCCATCGCTTGAAGCCCTATTTTGAGGCATTTGCGGAGCATACCGTGGAGGAGATGCAACTCCAAGAACCGGCCATTTCAAAAACAAAATGATGCATCACGTCCAAAGCTAACGACGTAAAATGAGCGCTCATTGGGAGGCAACCCAATAGGGAGACAACAGATTTGTTTTCTTCTCCCCTTTTAATTAATTTAATGGCTTTTTGCGTATTAGAATTAAAATTTTCGTAGACCCTATACTCCATTTTTAATTCTATACTTCTACTTTAGTACATTGAGGGCAATGTAGAGTTTAAGTGTGGGGGAAGGGTTTACAATTTAATTATGTCTAAATTAGTGTTTTTCAGAGTCTTTAGGACGCCCTTAACTAGTCGATGATGAAATTTGACCAATATGAACACATATGGCGTATGAATCACATACATCGAATTCTTGTGCTAATTGAGATATTCTATGTGTTTTTAACATGTAGTAGATATGATTTGCAAAACATGGTACAGAAAATCGCATGCTTGAATAAGTTTTTAATCATATGAACCCTATGTGAGCTTTTGAGCTATCTGTTCTTTATTCGAGTGAATATGCATCCATTTCGTAGCTACTAGCTTATATATGCCTCATTTGATTGCTTGCCATAGATTTTAATGAACTAGAGAATGCTAGAACTTACTCATGTCAATTTGCAAAGCTTTTAAATTGATACATACTTTGATTTTGGAAATGATTAAAGGCATTTAGGATTTTCCACCACTTCGCCAAATATCCATGTATCCCAATTGTGCGCATGAGTTGCGACACCCCTAGATAAACCAATTGAGCCCACGTTAAGCTTTTCTTTCATCACCATATATACCTAAACACTTAACCTAGTATAGAATATCCTTACCTTTGTTCCGGAAACTTGGTGAGAATTTTTCGAAACTAGCACATAAGATTATGGTTTGGTAGGAAAGATTAAAAGAGTTAATGTGAGTAAGGGGAAAGACTTGTCCAAATAACTTAAAAAGTATGAGATTGGCAAAAAAAAAAAAAAAAAAAAGAAATTATATTTGAGAGAATGAAAAGAAAAAAATTATTATCTCTCATGGCAATATGTTGTTCTAAAGTAGAAACCAATTGGATTAACGTCCCCCTTATTTGCGGATTTGGAGATTACGACAAATTGAAGGCCCAAAAATAGAACAAATATGGCCTTTGTCCTGTCCGAAAAGCTAAAAGGGTAGTTTAAATTGAAGTATACATGGTAACATTCGAGTGGAGATGGAGGACGAATATGGTGCTAGACTAAGTCGTTGGAACGTTTTTATCACCACATATCTAAATTTCGAATGCCTTAGCCTTAACCCCATTACAACCTCACTAAAAGTCCTTTATGATCCTTAAAATGAGTAGCTTTCAATTAGTAGAGTAAGTTGCATGAGTAAGCTTATGTTTTTTGTTCATTTGTGCAAGCAATCAAACTTCATTCATGTGGTTTTCATTTCAATTCATATACACTTTAAGTGAACCCTTTTCATGAGTGAAAAATATGATGAGTGCATCCTTATGAATTGATTAAACCTTTATTCAAAGCATGCACAGCTATAAACATAACCATTGTTTTCTCTATGTCTTACTTGTTCATTACATAATTATATCGCAATTATCTCTTGAATTCTTTGAGCATACAAGTTGAAAATCATGTGAGCCATCGCCATATACTTATGAAAATTCTGAGACAAATTTTAGCTAAGGGCTTAGTTATGTTCTTTGTTTTAAATTCGTAGAAGAGTCTTAGTCTAACTTAGTGTTTGCTAAGGGACTAGCAAAGTCTAAGTGTGGGGGAATTTGATATACGCATTTTATGCTCGTTTCTTAACGCATTTCCCTTTACGTTTAGCTATGTTATTATCTTAGTTTTTATGTTTTTCTTATTTAAATTGTTATTTTGAAGATATTTACGGTGGAGATTAATAACGACGCAATTCGGAGGAATTTCGGCGATTTTGCGATTTTTGCGATTTCGGACCACCGGAAATGGGCCGGACCAAAAAGCAAATTATGGGCCGATTTCTCAACTCTTGTTTCGGCCCATTATCAAGCCCATGACCATTCAATTCGGCTAGGATTCACTTTGGGGAAGAGGAAAAGTCAACAATATCAAGCTTTGTGACTCATTTTAGTGACTAAGCTTTGTGATCATCACAAAAGATGACTTGCCATGTGACTTGCCATGGTGACTCTTGCTTAGGGTTTATAAATGGTGACTTGCATGGTGACTCTTGCTTAGGGTTCATAAATGATGATCACAAATGGTGACTTGCCTAGGTGACTAAGGCTTGCATTAAATGGAGGGAGGCATGGTGGAAGAGAGAAGGCAACATCCCTTGCCTATATAAGAGAGGAGGCAGCCATAAAACAGATCATCTCTCATTTACTAGCCAAAGCTCTACACAAATACTCCTCCACCATAAACACTTGAAGGTTCACATCCAAAGCCGAAGCACATCCAACCTCCATCCTTGCCGAAGCAACCACACTCCATCCAAGCCGAAGCAAACATCCTCCATCCTTCACAATACGCTAAGCCCCTTGTGAAGGAAAGCCATCTCCACCGTAGATCATCAAGCATTCAAGACAAAAAGTGTAACCATGATCTTCACTTTCATAGCTTTTGCTTTGTATTTGAATCTTTTGATGTATTGGAATACTTTTATGTATCAAATGAAGAACAAGTTTAGATTTGTGTTATATGTTCTTAAACCGATTTGTAAATTGCATGTGTTTATGATTTCTAGCTTTTTATGCATGTTTGATACAATCTTAAAGCTTCGAAAGCATGTGGTAGAAAATACGCTAAGTCACTCTCTTTCGCATGTTTCGATGATCGTATGTTGTTTAGGATGTTTATACGCTAAGTTGCATTCCTACTCAATTATCAAGCATGTATATTTAGTTGGAAGTTATGAATTTCGTAACTTACAAAAGGTTTGATGCATGAAAAAGGGTAAGGTTAATGAGATGAGATGATCACTTGTAATTAGTAGTGTAACTTCTTATTTTTAGTAAGCATGATTAGACTTTGAAGTTTCTTGATTGTTAAAACTTGTCTATGAGTAAAACATGTTAGATGCCTAAGAGTTTTAGTTGTGTTTGCATGTTTTTGCACTTTAATTTAGTAGGACATTTAATCAACCCAATTTCCAATCCCCCCCCCCCCCCGAACATTTAAATTTCCGCTTATTAAACGAAACCATGCATGCGCCCTTAATTCCCCGGATAAAGAACGATCCCTACTCGCCAATATTATAAATGACAAAAGAAGGGTTTAAATTGCAATGCGCGTAATCTGTGTTTTTAGGGTCTACTTTGTGTTAACGTTAAATGCATGTTTTGCGCGTATCACATAAAGGGCTTTGTCTAATCTGTACATATGTTCGGGATAGCAAGAGCTCTGAAATCCCGGAGGCTGTTCAACATAGACTTCTTCTTTCAAAATTCCATTTAGAAAAGCACTTTTCACATCCATTTGAAAGAGATCAAATTTCAGAAAACAAGCAATGGCTAAGAGTAATCTGACGGACTCAAGTCTAGCTACGGGGGCAAAGGTTTCATCAAAGTCTAGGCCTTCTATTTGTGAAAAACCTTGCACAACCAATCTAGCATTGTTTCTCGTAATAATTCCCTTCTCATCCGTTTTGTTTTTGAACACCCATTTTGTTCCAATAACATTCTTATCCTTAGGTCTAGGAACTAAGTGCCAAACATTGCTTTTTTCAAACTGATTTAATTCCTCTTGCATAGCCATAATCCAATCTGAATCCTTTAAGGCATCTTTAACATTCTTAGGCTCAACACTAGAAACAAAACCATAGCAAGCAATTCGATTGATAGCTAACCTATGCAAAGTAAGAAAGCTTTTGAGGCTAACGAGATTACTTACAAGCACCTTGGACTTACTTCGGGTTTGCCTTGGTTCATCAACCATGCCAATCACATCCGAGGGAGAGTGATCTTTTTGAACTTGACGTTTTCCAACCCGATGTGACTTCTGGATAGTCAGGGTCTGGTCTATCGCGGCACCTTCAATATCAGAATCTGTATCCTGGGATACATCATCAGGAATGGGGTTCTGCTCATCAATAGGAGTCTCAACAGCTTCGGGAGATGTCTCATTGCTTACATCCTCAACCTGCACATCTCTTGAAGAATGGTTGTGAGAGCATACAAGAGAGTCATTTATGGCAACATTCACCGTTTCTACAACTTTACAAGTTCTCTTGTTATAAACACGATAAGCACGGTTGTTCAAGGCATAACCTAGAAAGACACCTCTATCACATTTAGCATCGAACTTAGTCAAATACTCACGATCTCTATAGATAAAGCAGGGACTACCAAAAGCCTTTAGATGTGAAATATTTGGTTTCTTACCTTTCCAAAGTTCGTAAGGTGTTTTACTAGTACCCGGTCTAAAAATCACACGGTTAAGAGTGTAACAAGCATTAAAGATTGCTTCGGCCCAAAACATATGAGGTAAGTCAGCAGAGCTAAGCATTACCCTTCCCATCTCAACCAACACTCTATTCTTTCTCTCAACAATCCCATTTTGTTGTGGTGTGATGGAGGTTGAGAACTCATGATACACACCATTTTCCTCACAATACTCAGCAAACAAGGAATTCTCAAACTCAGTTCCATGGTCTGACCTTATTCTTACTATGCGCTTATTTTCTGAAAGTTTTTCATTTGAAATGCGTTTAGCCAATTCTAAAAACTTTCCAAACGTTTGGCCTTGAGTTTTATCACTTAAAAACACAACCCAAGTAAACCTAGAAAAATCATCTACCACAAGAAGCACATATTTCTTTTTCGCAAGACTTTCAGTTTCAACAGGGCCTACTAGATCTAAGTGAAGTAATTCAAGAGCATTAGAGGTTGGTTTAGCATTTAAGATAGGATGAGAGGTTCGGGATAGCTTACCCATTTTGCAGTCTCCACACATACCTGCAGCTCTCCCGGACAGTTTGGGCAGACCACGAGCTCCATCCTTCGAGGACAGCTTCACCACATCTTGATGGTTGAGATGGTACATCCTCTTATGCCATAGATCAAGCATGCTTTCTTGTGTCAAGGATCGGAAACACATTTCTGGTTCTAGCCTTTTGTTAGCACGGACACAGTAGCAATGATCTCTGGACCTCTCGCCTTTCATCACACACATTCCTTTCCCATCGAGGACGGTGCACTGAGATGTATCAAATTTCACAGTCTCATATTCGTCGACAATCTGACTTACACTGAGTAAGCAGACTTCCAAACCCGCTACCAACAGAACATTCTTCAAAGCTGGGAGACCAGGAGTATCAACCGTTCAGCTTCCAATGATCTCTGCCTTGGCACCGTCACCAAACATAACATCACCAACTTGATGAGTGTCATCCATGGAGGTAAACCATTTCCGTTCTCCGGTCATGTGCTTCTAGCAACCGCTGTCCATGTACCAAGAATCGGATTTCCTGGTGGAAAGAGCAATCAAGGCAACATTGCACACAGCTACAACTTCTCTTGTAGCAATGGAAGAGGTCTTCACTCTTGAAAGAAAACAAATGACATCTTCTCGTTTCTTCTTGCCACCAGGTTCTTTGGGAGGCATGATACTTCTGGTATCCCTGGTTTCACGAATAGATTTTCTGACCCAGTTTGAGGAAACAGGCTTCTTCTTCTGCTTCGGGATGGCAAGCGACTGAGCAATCCTGGTTAGTTCATTAAGAGATTTCTGAAAGTGAGCAAGCAGATTGTTGTTCTGTGGAATCTTTGCTGGTCCAGGATTCCTCCTCAGCTTGTAGCAGTTTCGCCGGATATGTCCACTATTCCCACAGTGAAAACACTTGATTTGCGGGTTTCTCTTGAGCAAGGATGCTTTGGAAACTTCAGGGGCATCAATCTTCAGTTAAGGTGGAGGTTTTCCCAACACCGAGCTGCTCCCTTTTACGAACATAGTCTTCTCCGAGCTTTTGGGTTTGTCATCATCCTTGAACCCCAAGCCTCTCCTGCTGTCATCCAGCCTTCCCATCCCACAGATTTGGGATAGCTTCTCCGAGCCAATGGAGAACTTTGTGAACTGGTTCCGGGCGTCCAGCAATGCTTCTTCGAGCTTCAGCTTCTCAGCAGCCAGCGAGCTTATGGACGAAGACTGACGATCCAGCTCTTCTTTGAGAAACATCACTTGCTCTTCAAGTTGGGTTTTGGTTGAATTCCATTCTGCTTTCTGGGATAGAAACTCTCCTTGTATCCTGGAGTGTGTCTCCTTACTCAATAAAAGTTCATTAGATAAAGCTTCGTTTTTTGCAAGCATAGACTTAGAGGCTTTACATAAACGCACATATATGTCATGTCCTTCATCATCAGAATCATTGTCGTCCAGAGACTCATTTAATGTGATATGGGAGACAAAAGCAACTTTCTCGTCTTCATCAAGATCGGTTTCAGAATTTTCATTAGACTCACTATCACTCCAGGTTGCTTTTAACACTTTATGAGACTTATTTCTCCTATTAGCACAGTCTACAACTTTATGTCCTACCCCATTGCATTCAAAACATTTCATGTCCACTTTCGGGATAGAAGAGGATCTGATATCCCGACTTTTCTGTGCAACCTTATTTTGAAAAGGCTTAGAGCTAGATCCTTTAGAAAAGTTCGGGTTAGAGTTGAAAGATTTCCTTTTCCTTAAAAATTTCTCAAATTGTTTAGTCAAAAAGGCACATTCATCATTATCATCTTCTTCATTATCAAGTACTTTTTCAACCTCAATTTTAACCGAACTTAGAGCAATCACTACAAGAAAACAGCACTTAGACCACGGAAACGTAATTGTTCCGTGGTCCAAGTGACACCTGGACGACGGAAAAGACTCCGTGGTCCAAGTACCACCTGGACGACGGAGAATACCATCTCCGTCGTCCCGGTGGTCACCTGGACCACGGAGTCTTTTCCGAGGTCCAGGTGATCACCTGGACGACGGAAACGGCATTCTCCGTCGTCCAGGTGATCACCTGGACCTCGGAGTCTTCTCCGTCCTCCAGGTGATCACCTGGACGACGAAGATGGTATTCTTCGTCGTCCAGGTGATTACCTGGAGGACGGACCGACACGCCGTCGTCCGAGTACGTAACGTACTTCCACTTAGACGACGTACCGACACCTCCGTCGTCTAAGTGAAGCATTATATAAGCCCGATGCCAAACTGAATTCATTCCTCGATCTCTTCATTCCATTTGAAGAAGAATTGAAGGAGAAGGGAGAAGGAGAAGGGAGCTAGCTAGCTAGAAGGCCGAGAAGAATCAGGATCGATAAAGGATCTCCGCTGACTAGCTAGGTAGCTTAATTATCGTACAGATATCGAGAAGGCCAGCAGGTACGTACGTACGCAGTTAAAATTTGCTTAATTAATATATATTTAGTGAAAACGTATGTACATACATGTAAGAATGTTAGCTATATATATATGTACAGATCGATTAAATTACGTACGTACGTAATTGATGGATCGATATGTAGATCGAGTACGTATAATTAAGCGTAAATTAATTAATGGACAAATATATATATATATGTAATAATTAATTAATTATAATATTTTGTAGCAGTATGGACAAGAGTTGGATGAAGTTGAAGAATAGATGTGATGTCCGGTATATGGATGGAATTAGCGAATTTGTGAATTTTGCGATAGGACATGGTCAGGGAAAGAAACGTTTCAGGTGTCCGTGTCAGAAATGTCTTAATTGTCAGTATGCGGAGGTTAATGTTATGGTGCAACACCTGTACGAAAATGGTATGATGTGGAGTTACACTACATGGAGCGAGCATGGTGAAGCAGTAGAGTTCAGCGCAGCAGACTTCAGCTCAGGGTACAGTTACCATGGTGCCTCATCCAGCGGCAGTGGTGCCGGACCCCCAGCTTGCAACCCAACTGCAGATTTGGTCCATGATGCGTTTCCGGGATGTAGTCATAGTGGCCACCAACACCAAGACGGAGGTTACAGTACCACTAATGAGCATGATGACACATTCCCCGCAGCTAGCTTGGCCACTGACACCAGTGAGATGGAAAAGTACAACCGGATGCTACTTGAAGCGCAGACCCCGGTGTTCCCTGGATGTCGAGAGAATGTGTTGCAATATGTGATGGAGCAAATGAAGATAAAAGTGAAGCACAAAATGTCAGTGAGTGCTTTTGACGAAATTCAGGAGCAAATATGTAAGTTGCTTCCTGATGATCACAATCTTCCTAAATCTCATTATAAGGTTAGAAATATCCTGAGCAGCCTCGGCCTAAAGTACAGGATAATTGACGCATGTCCGAATGATTGTGTGCTTTTTTACAAAGAGTATAAAGATTTGGACTATTGTCCCGTATGTGACCAGTGCAGATATGAGCTGAATAGGAAGAGTTCAAAAAAGAGAATTCCTGTGAAAGTTGTTCGATATTTTCCCTTGATTCCCAGATTGCAGCGCCTGTACATGTCTCTACACACAGCAGAGGCGATGCGATGGTACGCAGAAAAGCGAATAGATGACGATGTCATGCGACATGCCGCGGATGGGGAGGGTTTCAAACATTTCGACAGAGAATTTGGAGACTTTGCTTCAGAGGTTAGAAATGTTAGACTCGGACTATCTACAGACGGATTCAATCCTTGGGGAAGTAATAGCTCCGCCGTCAGCACTTGGCCAGTTATTTTGATGCCGTACAACTTGCCTCCGTGGATGTGCATGAACAAGGAATTTAATTTCCTTACCGTACTAATTCCAGGTCCTAAATCTCCATCGAAGTGCTTAGATGTCTACCTCAGACCTTTGATCGACGAGCTGAAACTGTTGTGGGAAAATGGAGTCCCAACTTATGACAAATTCACTGACACGATGTTCACGATGAGGGCTGCCGTAATGTGGACGATCAGCGATTTTCCAGCTTATGGGATGTTGGCAGCCTGCAGGACAAAAGGATATAATGGATGTCCTATATGTTTGGACGACGTGAACTCTAGTTGGCACGCGGGGAATGTGTGTTACTTGGGTCACCGTAGATGGCTTCCTCACGACCACCCGTGGCGACAGGATGAAGCTCATTTCGACGGTACGGTAGAGAACAATCCTAAACCCCGTAGTTGGTCGGGCGAAGAGATTTTAGAGAGGTTGAGCTATTTCGACTTTGGTGTGTTGAGCAATGACGCAGATGTAAAGAAATGCAATCCAATTCCTCCACATGATCTGAGCTATTGGGATCACAAGAGTATATTCTTTGAACTCCCTTACTGGTCGAAGTTGAAGTTGAGGAACAACTTGGACGCGATGCACATAGAAAAGAATGTGTGCGACAGTGTGGTGGGAACAATTCTCGGTATTAAGTTCAAGACTAAAGATACTCCCAAAGCGCGCAAAGATTTGGAATCAATGAATCTACGTCATCCCTTGTGGTTGAGGAGGGATAGGAAAGGAGTGTACAACAAGATGCCAGATGCACCATACACAGTGAAGCCGATGCTTAGACGTTCTGTATTTCACTGGTTTAAGGGCGTTTGTTATCCGGCTACGTATGCAGCTACTATAACTGGAGCAGTGGACGAGGTGCAACACAAGTTTGTTGGTCTAAAGACACATGACTATCACGTTATGCTGCAACGTCTGATTCCAGTGGTAATTCGACCATACTTGCCTCGGGATGTCGTAGAACCAATAGTAGCATTGTGCAGGTGGTGGCAGAGGTTATGCGCCAGAGAATTAAAGAAGTCAGATGTGGTGGAATTGCAACAAAAAATTGTGCACATCATTTGCAAACTAGAGAGGATTTTCCCCCTGCTTTCTTTGACATCATGATTCACCTAATGATCCACCTGCCCGAGCAGGTGCTCATTTCTGGTCCGGTCCAGTACACTTGGATGTATCCTCAAGAAAGGTACGTACAACTAATTAATTTATTTGTTCCACTGGAGATTATATATATACTAGCTAGCTATATGTACTTATGTAATGTGTACGTTTGATTTTGTAGACAGCTTGGACAGTATAAGTCATTCGTCAAAAACAGGTCGGCCCCGGATGGCTCCATAGCAGAGACATACCTAATGTATGAGTGTGTTACTTACTGCAACAGGGTCCTCAAAGATCCACCCCCTCCCACTGCCTCCGATCGCAGTGCCCGCATCAATCTTTCTGTCGTCACCAATGTCGTCCGACCGTTTAGAGGAGTATTAAAGGAATCGTTAACACGGGAAGAACATATTGAGGCACATTGGGTAGTGTTGCGAGACTGTGATGAAGTTGAGCCGTACATGTTGTCATAGAGGGAGAGGCTTCAGGCGTTAAATCAAAACAAGAGTTCGGCGTGGATTGAGAAAATGGTTAAGAAGAAGTTTCCCGATTATTTCTTCCAATGGGTACGTACGTACGTCTCGGTATTTATTTAAATACATATCGCTCCTGTTTGTAGAAAGTAAACCCTTATATTAATTTGCCCTTTTTCGCAGATGATTGATCTGCAAAAATCTGATAACCACGGAGGGTGGTGGTCATGGCCAAAGAACTTGCTAGCAGGGAAGCCGGTTAAACACTATATTTATCCCGGATGTTTTGTGAACGGTGTAAAGTTCCATTCATTGGCCCGAGACGAAGGAAGAAGAACACAAAACAGTGGGGTAGCGGTTGGGAAAGACAATGATCTATATTACGGGGCTATTGTATATGTGGTTCAGCTATGTTACGGGAATGATGTCAACGTTTTCCTATTCAAGTGCAGATGGTTCAAGCGTACAAAGGAAGACCTGGGACTATTATCAGTTGATACAAACTCGCACTGGTATGAGGATGAGCCTTTCGCTCTCGCCACCGTAGTTCGGAAGGTGTTCTATCTCGACGATCCGAAAGCCGGTGAAGGGTGGAAAATAGTGAACCATATCTCTCACCGAGGAATATGGAATACAGAGACAATTAAAGGGACACCGGCGACGACTGAAGATGCTGCTGAACCAGAAAGAGACATTCCTGCCTATCAAGAGCCTAATATTTCTATGGTCCGCTCCGATATAATGGACCTGGTTCAAGATGGTGAACGGTTACCCATGCCTGATGGTTGTACAGATCTAACTGAAGATGAGATTATCGATGAGGTAGATGAAGAAGACGAGCATGAAGAGGACGCGGACGAGGACTCAGGTTATTCGTCGGACGATGTTGAGTACCATGACGAGGATGAGCCGTCGTCTAACGGGGATGAGGACGATGATGATTATGACGAAGAGTACGGTCATACGACAAGGGAGATTAATTGGTAATTAATTACTGTAATTATTGTAATATATATATGATCGATGCCGGTTTACGGTAAGAAATTAATCCGAATTATATATCCTGGACAACGGAGAAATTAATTGCAGGTTGTCGCCAAATCTCAATCTCATATAAAACGTACCCTAGCTAAATCCTAGACCCTAAATCTAGCAGTTCGGATCGATCGATCAATTTTTTAATTATATTTTTGAATCAGAATAATTGAACGGACACACAAATGACCGGGGACGACCTAAACCGTAAACCCTAAGGCCCTAACCCCTGAAATCGGGGTTTAGAACTTGGACGACGGAGAATGGTCATTATCCGTCGTCCAGGTACATACTAGGACGACGGATATACACATTCTCCGTCGTCCAAGTTCACAAACCCTAAACCCTAAACAGTAAGGCCCTAACCCCTGCATTCAGGGTCTATGCACCTGGACGACGGAGAACGTCATTCTCCGTCGTCCAGGTGATTACCTGAATGACGGAAACGCTCATTTCCGTCGTCCAGGTGCAGATATCGTAATTTTTTCTAAGACAACGACCATCTAGACCTTCTTCCAATGCAAAGTCTTTTCATCAAGACTTTAGAGTAAACAATTCTTGGTGTGTGAGCTTCGACGGTTCAAAAATCGGAGTTGCGAAATGCCTTGTATCCACGTTTCCGGTTTGTGAAATTATCGGCTTTGCGGTTGACTGTGCCGATCAAACCCTTCCCGAACTTATTATTTTATGGTCCTTTAAAGACAATTATATATTATGTTACGATGAACATATCAAACGGTTGTTTTTTCCAAATTCAATTTCGTTAATACTCTGCTGTAAATGAGCCTCTACTCATGAACACTTAAGTCGTAAGGATTAGTCGATACTTAACAACTTTCAAAACGAAAAATTATTCGTTGGTTCAAATTTAACTGTTCATATATACGATGTGTTCATCGATATTGGACGACTATTTAACTCGAATGACAGATCGCTAAATTCCTAGCGAATTATTTTTAAAAAAAAATTTTAACGTAATTTGAACCTGGACGACGGAGATGGTCATTCTCCGTCGTCCAGGTGAACCTGGACGACGGACAAGGGCCATCTCCGTCGTCCAGGTTCAAATTACCATGGCGGTTCGAATTTATTTTTTTTATTTTTTCCATGTAATTTTCACTTGGACGACGGAGATGGTCATTCTCCGTCGTCCAAGTCCAAAATTATGGCGGTTCAATTTACCGCTTCCGTTTTTGGGACCGCTTGAATTTTCACTTAGACGACGGAGAATTCATTCTCCGTCGTCTAAGTCAAAAATCATGGCGGTTCAAAACGTTCCGCCGATTAATTGGCGCCCATTGAAATTTTTTGAAACCGCCACCTAGACGACGGAAAACACTGTTTCCGTCGTCCAGGTGGACTTAGACGACGGAGAATAGTGCTCCGTCGTCTAAGTGCAACTCTATAAATAGAGTTGCACCCCCCCCTCATTTTCTCATCATTCCATCTCCTCCTCTCCCTCTCCTCTCCTCCGGCGATCCTCCTCCAGCGACGCTCCGACGACATTTTTCCGGCGTGGTTCCTCCTCTCCGACGACTCAACTCCAGCGAAATTCCCGAAAACTCCGCTTCGGTACATTTCTATTTTTCCCTTATTAAAATAATTTTCATTTAATTAATTAATTAAATTCTAAATATAATTTAGAAGTAGAAATTAATTTATTAATTAGTTTAAATATTTAATAAATTATTAATTATTGTTATTAATTTATTAAATCATAATTATTGTAATTATTTATTATTAGTTGCATGATTAAATGAATTTATTAATAAATTTATTAAATGAATAAATTATTATTCATAATTTATTAAATGAATCAATTTTTTATTAAATGCATGATAAATAAATATAATTTATTGCATATAATTAAAAATTATTAATTAATATTTATGTTTATTTTCTAGTAAATTAATTAGTAGTACGTGTTCGATTTAAATTTAATACATAGGCTTGGTTTATTAAGTCGCACTCTTTGGAATAGATGGCGCCTCTTTTTCTTGCTTATCTCCTTAACCCCTCATGATGTGTGGATTTCATCACCGCACACCATAACCTAAGTGAAGTTATGGATACGAGGTTGAGGGCGGAGTTTGCAAAGGACTTGAGGGAGTGTAAATTTTCGAAAAATTGGCCGAATGTCGGACATGGTGTCTAGAAACGGGTTATGACTGGTGACAGGATTTGGACTAAGAAAGACTTTTGTCGAAATTAGTCTTGCCTCTCGCGTTATCTCTATCCCTAACTGGCCATGTTTTTCGATTTAACCAAGGCTGATTAATTGAAAATTTACACTTTATCGCGCGGGTCGCACGTCCATTGAACGACCGAAAATGCCAAGCTAGTGTACTCTATTTAAATCTTAATCGTACTTAATTAATTAGCGTAAATTCTTAAGTTGTAATTATTATGGTAAGTAGGTATTTTAACACCGTACTCTTAGGTTTAAATGGCTCCGCCAAAGATGACATCCGGCAAGAAGAAAGCCCAACAGGAGGCAGAAGATAAGATGCTCCGAATGTTGGCGGCCCAAGTCGGTTGGGTTCAACAGGAGGGCAACGACGCTCTCAATCCGGACGGATCATCTGGTCCGTCCGTAGCGCCCTCTGGGGAAATTCCCTCTCCCCCATTCATCTCGAGCGGTGATGACGTCGACCCCTTCCAATCTCTTAACACAGCAGTACACAGGCCTAAATACAGACCTACACGCTGTCCTAAAACAGACCTAAACAGGGACCAATGCAGACCTAAATCAGCAGCTACAGAAAGGACACAGCAAGCTAGAACAGGGAGCAAAACCAAGACAGCTTTTAGATCATTCCTTAAAGAGCTAAGGTTGTCTAAACAAGGCAAAAGCTTCCTATTCACTTGTACAAGAATAGCAATACCAGATTTCAAAGGATAAGCACGTTTTTGCCAGCCAAAGGTAGACATCAGGAAAAAACATATCCAAAAGCATTTTGACAAACAGAAAAAGACAAAACAGTTTTCAAGAAAACACATGTGAACCTTAGTCAACTTCCCTAGGGATCTTCATCAACTAAGTCAGTTTCTTTATAGTCAAAGATCAACCAGATTAATCACTAGTAAACTAGAATTCTAGACGTGATTAAAGACATGAAATATCACACCAGAAAAACGTTCCAGAATGTCTGGGATACATGCTCAGTGTTCTATCCTAGAAGAAAACCATGTAATGCACATGAATGTTATACCTGTTTTCCAAAGAGATAAAGTACGAAATGACACTTAAGCTTTGATGATCTTCCATTTCTGTGTTTTGTCATAGCTCAAGAAATAGCCAACACAAGTGTATGCCTTCAGTTTCTCATGTATTATAATATTCGTGATGTAATCTATTACTGATATGTTCTGTATAATGTTTGGAATGTAATGTTGTGTATAATGTTATCATTCCCCTTTTAAAAAATGTTTGTATTTCTATTTACCGAGTTTTTAAAAAAAAAATTATTCTAGGCCTGGACACGAGATCCGAAGAACCGTAAAACCGATCCGAAAGAACCGGATCCGTACGGTTAGGTTCTGGATCTTCAAAAAATATTGTGTTGTTTAAAATTCGGTTCCGGAGCCCTATCCGAAAGAACCGTTCTCAATCACACAACCCAAGTATATTAGCCTAACTATATAAATCTTAAAAATCCAAACCCAAATCAATCGGCCCAACCCAAACACCTCTATTTTTTCTTATTCAATTAATTAATCTCAATTTTGTCACAATTTGTTTAAGCCTATGAAACTTATTTTGATGACTGACATGATGCAAATATAATCTCGGTGAATAATGAGTTGATATGTTGATGACCACATATGATAGAATATGTAGATTCTATGTTTTTATATAGATAGATTATATATGCAGTCATGTCAAGTATAAAGTAACAAGATTATAAAGTCAAATTTACCAAATATCATTTTTCATTTTTCGTTTGTTTTTTCAAATTGATCTTCTACGAGAACAGTTAGAACTGGAATCGGAACCGAATGGTTTTGATTCCACACGGTTCATTCATGATTATTACAGAACCGAACCAAATGTAAGCAAACGATTCTGAATCCGAATCTTGAAATTTACGATCAGATCCGAACCAAATCCAGGCCCAAATTATTCACCGAGTTTATATGATACAATCACTCATCCCTCGCGCGGGGACTTTTGGTCTAGTACTTCAATTGCACTCTTTTAGAAATGATTTTCAATTCAAAATCTAAAAGCCATATTTTTCGAGAATACAGTACGGATCTCTCAAGACTCAACTACCTTTCACACACAAGTCATTGATTACCACGTTTTTTGTCCACTTAAAGAATAAGGAGGCTCCTCTTAAAAAAAATGAATAAGGAAGCTTTATTTAATTTTATCTCAAAATGAATATTGAAATGCTCTGTTTTTCACATGTAGCTAACATGAGTACTACGAGACCCAATATTTTACTATAAACGTATTAGAATATTTATTTACTCATCGAGAATAATCAGTTAATTGGAAAAGAAAGGATTAATATGCTCTGTGCATGGGGGAGACGAACCTTAATGTAATTAATATGTCAGATAAAAAAATATGATATTTGATTAGTTAAACTGGGATAACCAGAATTCCAGTCGAACCCTATCGCCACCATAAAATCTACCTAATCGAATATAACAAGAAGTCTACCTAAGGTTCCTGGAGACGATAATCATCCCCGTACGTATCTAATAAAGTCTTTCTCAACCGTCTGCTGTTTGTCTGCAACCGTAGTTCAAGTGTTCACGTGCGCCACCCGACGATCTTAATGTTATAAAATGCACTCCCATATACTTTTGAGGGATAGAAATCGACGCAGATAGAGCTTACCATAATCTTATTGCACCAGAAAATGGGGTTCTTCTGCTTCAAACCGATTAGCTTCTTCTTGTTCGTCTTTGCAATACTTACCTGCATTTTCATGTGGCAGTCCGAGGCCGAAGGAAGTGTGCTTTACTACGATTTTGTTGTAAGTCATACTAACACCATCTGTCAGTTAAATTGCTCCTGATCGATCACGTTTTCGTTTCATTACTCATTTGAAAGAAGTTTACATCCATATTACTTAATTAATTATACGTGTTTCTATGCTGGAATTACAGCTTCAGGAAACCAATTTCACAAAGTTATGCAGCACAAAGAGTGCATTAGCTGTAAACGGAAGTTTTCCTGGACCGGTGATTACAGCTCGCAAAGGGGATATTGTCTACGTCAATGTTCACAATGAAGGAACATATGGTGTCACCATTCACTGGTATGTACAACCAACAGAAAGACTTGATGTGTTTCAAATCAAAATGTCCCAGCAGACTCGCACTGAAAGATTAGGAAAAAGTTGAAACAGAAATACATAATATTAATTGGTGACTAGTGTGATCAATCGAGCTAAGATATATGATTCATTTGGATATATATTTGTTGATTTTATATACAGGCATGGGATAAAGCAACCAAGAAACCCATGGTACGATGGACCTGAATATATTACGCAATGCCCGATTCAACCCGGAACCAATTTCACGTACATGGTGATTCTATCTACCGAAGAAGGCACATTGTTTTGGCATGCCCATAGCGATTGGACCCGAGCAACAGTTCATGGAGCCTTCGTCATATTGCCTGCAGAAGGAACCGTCTATCCATTTCCGAAGCCAGATCATGAAGAAGTTCTTGTCTTTGGTATGCTCCGACTCGTATCTAGTAGTCCAAAATCTCTCATATGCTTAAATATAATATCCATGTATCTTCATTCTATTTTGTATATGCATGTTGTTTAGTCTAGACTAAATATTATACAGCACGACCAAATATGTCGATCAATCTTTTCAAGCCTAACAACAAGTCAATCTTGATCGGTTTGGTAGAATATGGTTCGTTTGACTACGGACTGCATGTTTCTCAATTAGAATTAGTACGTTTTAGTTGAATTTGACCAACAAACGGTCTTCATGAGATTAACTCAAAACAAGAGTTATCACTGTTTATTCTATAACAAACTAAAATTTATATTTCGTAATGTAGCATCATGGTATAAAGAAGATGTACCAACATTGATGGACGAGGCGCTCAAATATGGTGGATTAACTACATTGTCCGACTCGTATGCTATCAATGGTCAACCAGGAGACTTTTACGATTGTTCCAATGGTACCAAAATGCAAACACATACTTGCATTACTCGAGTTGGAATACAAACCATAGCTATCTATATATGAAGTCTAATTTCCAAATGTTTATTGCAGAAACTACATTCCGATTGTCGGTTGATTACGGAAAGACCTATCTTCTACGATTAGTGAATTCGGTACAAAACACTGACATGTTCTTCGCCATTGCCGATCATAATCTCACACTTGTTGGTGTGGACGGAAACTATGTCAAACCTGTGCTCACCAACTACCTAATGATAACCCCAGGGGAAACTATGGACATTTTGGTCACCGCAAACCAAGTTCCTAGCCATTACTATATGCTTATAAGCCCTTACTTTGATGGACAAGCCGATGACTTTGACAAAAGTGTCACCAGCTCAATATTTCAGTACAATGGCAACTACACACCTCCGTCGGCCCCCATCTATCCGGACCATATTCCCGGCTTTTATGACGTTGATGCTGCGCGCAACTTTGACAAGTCCTTGAAGAGTTTGGCCTCTCTCGAGCACCCTGCAGATGTTCCTCAACATGTCACCACCAGGATGTTTATAACACTTTCTATTGGCATGCTTCGATGTCCTAATGACACATGTGATGGACCTGACGGAAATCGGCTTGCCTCGGCCATGAACAACAATAGCTTCGCCAACCCTACAATTGATATACTGCAAGCATACTACAGGTACTTTTATATATATAACTCTAATGTTACAATATTACTGTTATTTGTTTATTTATGTTCCTTGTTGAAATTTCTCTGTTCGTGTGATAGGAACATAAGTGGAGTTTATGAGCCAAATTTTCCAGACTTGCCGCCTACTCTCTTTAACTTCACCGCAGAGGAGTTGATGACGGACAACATTACATTAAGTGGACAAGGAACCAGGGTGAAGATGTTAAATTACAACGAGACAGTGGAAATTATATTCCAAGGAACTAACGTCATGAACTCGGGAGAGAATCATCCAGTGCATTTGCATGGATTCAAGTTTTATGTGGTCGGAGCTGGTGTCGGAAATTTCGACAATGCTACGGATCCTTTAACATACAATTTGGTTGATCCGCCACAGCTTAATATCTTCCCAGTTCCCAAGGATGGATGGGCCACAATCAGATTCGTTGCAGACAATCCAGGTATGCAGATTAACAAGAATGATCATCAACTGCTTCATTATTTGTAAATAAAATTAATTAGATTCTCTAGTATAAGTTAATAAATATAAACAATGGCGCCATGCAGGGGTATGGTTCATGCACTGCCATTTTGATCGCCATATGAGTTGGGGCATGGATACAGTTTTCATAGTCAGGAATGGAGAAACTGAGGAGACCAGTGTTCTACCTCCACCAGAATACATGCCATCTTGTGGCGAAAATTCGATATACCACAGTGCCGAGCAGTCGATGTTTCAGTTGGAAGAGTAGTTAGTATGTACTAAGATGGATAGAAGTCAAAACTTTACTGCAATATAAGACGGTTGTACCTTGCATTCTTGTATGCAGTCGCGCTCCTAGATAGATAGATGATATACATGCATTCTTGATTGAGCTGGGCCTGAATTGCCCTTCACTTCTTGAGGACTATATCCAGCTTGCTAGATATATAGAAATTGAAGCTCTCCATTTTGACAATGTACGATTATTGCTAGATATATAGAAATTGAGGCTCTCCTTTCTGACAATGTACGTATAATAATCGATGTTAATTACATTAGATTCTCGGGTTTTTGACCTAAAGGTCATCTACACCAGACAAAAAAATGATCAAAAAGTCATGTAAACTTATTTTTTGACTAACAAGTCACTTTAATTGAAAATAGGCGAAGACCCTAAACTTTTAGTTCTCCCAAAATTATGTTTTCTGTCATTGGGTTAAACCTCATGAAATTAATGAAGTTTGCCACAATTAGAATTCGTGCAATTCGCTTTCGACGAGCTCGTCCTCGCTGGTCAGCCTTCCATCACCCTTGCGTTGACGTCCTCGCCCTAGCGCTTGCGGCTGGCGTCCTCACCCTCACACCTCCGGCTCGGTCAATCCTCACAATCACGCACTCCGACCCGACCCGTGCCTTTTCTCCGCTGGACTCCTCCGTCGTCATGCCCATGCCTCGCTCCGAAGCCAATCTCCGTTGGGCGCTTGTTGTTAGATGCTTGCTGTCAACCGTGCCTACTCCCTCGATCTCGAACTTAGCGTGATCTGGACCTCGCTCCTTATAGCCCACGAACATTGGTGGTAGTAAATTTTAGGTTTTTTTTTTCAAACAAACTATAGTAGTACCTAGGGGTGAGATTCGGGCGGTTTGGTTCAGTTTTTGCTAAAAACCATAACCAAACCGTAATATTTTTTTCGGTTTGGTTCGGTTCGGTTTTTCAATTTTTTTTAAAAAAACCGTGACTATTCGGTTCGGTTCGGTTCGGTTCGGTTCGGTTTTTTCTTTCGGATTTTTTCGGTTTCTTTCGGTTTTTTACATAATGTATAAAAAACAACTTTTGAATAAATAACTAAAAAATTGTCTATAAAATTTCTTTTTTTGAGTTGTCTAACATTTTAATTAGATTCTATATGAGAGAAATTGAGAAGAATTGTGCATAAAGAAATTAGGATTTTAGGAGTTTAAGGTTTTTGTTTTGCATATATTTATATAATATATTACAAAATTTCTAAAATGATATCTATTTATACATACTTCGGTTTTTCGGTTCGGTTCAATATTATAAATTAAAAACCATAACTGAACCAAATATTTCGGTTTTTTTCGGTTTCGGTTTTTTTTGGTTTGGTTTTTTTCGGGTACGGTTTTTTTCGGTCGCGGCTCGGTTTGGATCGGTTTTTTTTCGGTTTTCGGTTCGAATGTCCCACCCCTAGTAGTACCTTTAGTTAGTAAACGTATATGATATATTTAGTAAATGTAAACTATATATTTAGAAAACGTATACGGTATATTTGTGAACTAGACATAAAGTATATGTGTGAACCTATGGTATCTTTAAAGTATTGTGTTGGTATTTTTATGACACTGCGATGATATCTTTATGAAACTGTGATAGTATATATATAACACTGAGATTGTATATATATTTAAAACGTTGGCATGATATCCTTATAACACTTTCATGGTATCTATATGACACTGCGGTGATATATTTGTAACACTGAGACGATATCTTTAAAATGCTGTCATGGTATCCTTCTGTTATATCCACCAAGCACTTTCATGGTATCTATATGACACTGCGATTGTATCTTTATGAAATTGTGATGGTATATTTATAATATTGAGATGATATATTTAAAACATTATCATGGTATCCTTATAACACTTTCATGGTATCTTTTTTATACTGCGATGATATCTTTATGACGTTTTGATGATATATTTATAACACTAAGATGGTATCTTTAAAATGCTATCATGGTATCCTTATAACACTTTCATAGCAACTTTTATGACACTGTGATGGTATCTTTATTACAGTGTGATGATATATTGTTAGAACCCGACCCCAATTTAGCAGTCTAAGGTGGGATTAAGTTCTAATGACACAACTAATTGGGATTTCTTAATGTTTGTACCAGAATCCTAGCGAACACTGGGAAACACCCAGAAGAAGGGAGATGGGCGTGTTGAGACGAAGATCTGCTTGATTAAGCTGAGCTGCTAAGATGAGAGATAAATGTGAGAAGTGAAGGCGAGGCGGCCCACCTATCATGCTCTAATGCTTAAGTCAGTATAGGTTGTACGTAAGGAAAGAGAGAATGAATGTGAATGTGGTTAAGGCTGAAGAAATCAATTACCTTTCCTTAATGATAATTAATTTGTTATATACTTATCTGGAAACGCGCTCCTTTCTCATTCTTCGATGCGAGACTTGGTGTGCTCCTGTTTTTGCTTCCCTTGCGCGCTTCTTTGGTCTAGGAAGCGTGTATGGAATATGGCAAAGTCAAAGCACTTATGCTAACAAGCCCCCAAGTCTCCATGTCAAGATCATTCTTGAATGAGGAGTTGAACTAATTCACGCATTTCATACACGCTTGACTTCACCTATCAAGCAATTGGGTGTATGTATTTGTGCCTAGGTGTCACTTTGTGAGCACTCTATATCTGTGCGTAATAGCATTATCAATTTTGACGGATCTGAACGGGTCACTGTAGAAATAAAAATATGAACTATTCAAACCAAACAAGGAATGTCACTTGTTGGTGAGTATGTAGTCATATAGTGCTCACTTCATAAAGTAGCATTTTGAGAGACAGTGCTCATGATGATCAGTCATAGGGTCCAACCAGGTGGTGTGTTTGTTAAGTGCCCAGATGTAATAAAATAGCGTTGCTTAGTGTAGCAAAGTAACAATCCTCCGCCCAGTAATGATCATAGAATTCTGTATGGACGGGGCAGGGATAAACGTATCTCTCAAGGCGAACTAGAAGGGAATGAATCCACTTAATTACTTCCAAAGTTCATGTTTTGAATTGCATGTTGGACACTTGTGATGCAATTGTGGTGATCGACAAAAACGGAGTGTCGCATACCCTCATCATAATGGTGTAAACCATTATGACTTTGTGGAAAATGATGCAACTCAGTTCAGTTTTCAAAAATGAAGAGGTGCAGTGAATAAACCAAGGGCAAGGATTTAGCCATTTGTGATACCAACTGAAAGGACCCGACCCCGATTTAGTTGCCTAAACCGAGATCAGACCCTAACGACCTGACTTAACATATATAAATCTACTAAAAATTCGACATAGATTCTCCTGAAATTAGATGAACCCAAAACCTACACTTGAATACCATACTTCTAAATCGAGTCCCACAAACAATATTGTGAGCCACCAATGCTTAATTCTCTCAAGGGTCTTTATGCAAAGGAATAAAAGGGGGGAAAGGCTGCCGCTATCCTCACTTGTCATATTTTGAGAAGAGCAAGGCAGAGAGTTCAGAAGAAGAAAAGGCAAAGTGTTGGTGAAAAGAAGGGAGAAAGAAGATCCAGAACCCAGATTCAATAATCCAAGTAAGGTCTTGCATTTGTAACTAATTTAAGCAAAGTTTTATTGTTTTGAGCATAAGCATTATACATAAAAGGAATACGGAGAGTTTTAAACCACTGAAACCTTAAAACTGGGTTTGTGCATATTGTAATTTAAACTAGATGATGTGTGAAATCTGAATTTTTGGGGGAAAACCGTGTTTGTAACTTAACTGGGTATGTGGATTGTAAAAATTGTAAAGGTAAAACGATCTTTTGGTTTAAAATGAGTGCGAATGAGGTGAGGTTCTGGGTAAAAGAGGGATGAACATCAAGAAGAAAGATAAAAGACAAAGAAAAAAACCTAGAAATGTGTGTTATGGTTTGATTAAAAGAGTGTGGTTTAATTGAGTAGAGGGAAGAGGAAAAGGATAAAAAAAAACTGTTTGTGGTAGATTTAGAGAGCGAGGGGGTGCATATGGCTTTTAACAGACCACTTTTGTTTATACCTTTATCGTAGGCCGCCCAAGTGACGGGAGAGAGATGAATGATGTTGAATTAATAGATGTGTTAAGCGTAGAGTATATGATAATGAACAGGAGAAAACGATGCCCCAAGGAAAGAATTTATTTCACAAAAATGGGCTTAGGAGATTTGGGACTTAGATCATGTAGCGAGAATGTAACTACGTCCTCGTCCGATTGACAACCCATTTTTAGTAATGCAGTGTCGCTTATGCGTGGAAATGACCTTAACACACCTCTACTTTTATTGACAACGCCGCCCAAAATGGAAAATGCCACAGTTGATACATATATGGCCTCTGGGTCGAGGCAGAGGAACGAGTGAGGAGTAGAGGCCTTAACGACTGGGGCAAGCCAGGAACAGATGTCTCAGTCTGGAAAATGGAGGAAACAGACTGCTAGAAAGAAGTAGGAGAAGAAACAGACGGGCAACACTCTGCCCATATGAAGGACTTTAACAACTGCATTTCCTCAGTTTGAGACAGGCAGGCCTTGTCTGTATCATCTGAGCGATAACACAGCAGCTCAAGAGCTAGTAAGCACACTAACGAACAAAGATATTGAAGATTTACGACGGGGAAGATACAAAGACACATCCCAACAAGATGCAACGACACGGGGAAGATGAAGATCTAGAGGAAGAGGGCATTCACACTTCGCAGCCGTGCCATATTCCTCCGCTAATTGGGACACCCATTGGCAGGGTCACGCTTGTCATGGAAGGCATGACAACTATTCTCTCCAGGTACGTGAAGAGGGTGGTGGAGGCAATTAATGAGGGATACGACAATGTGCATCAGGTGCAAATGCGATCAACCCCGCCCCGAGAAAACTGCAGGCAATCCTTTCTGATCACATCTAAGCGGGTCATAGACTCTACCTAGCGTTGGAGAATAAAGGAAGTGAAAGTCAGCTGGTTGAGATGGTAGCTTTGCGCTTGCAGCATGATAAACATTTGGGAAAATTAAAGGGGGTTAAGGAGGCGGGGAAATGTCTTGAGAAGAAGCTACAGAATGCCGAGGATGACGCTGCTGAGGAAAACAAAGAGAAGGTGGAGGCAGAAGAAGCTCTGAATGAAAAGACACAGCTACTACAGGAGCTAGAGAAGGAGCGAGCGAGATGGGAGATTGAGAGAGAGAAGCTTAAAGAAGAGATCTGGATGCTCACCACTTATATCAAAAGGCTAGGAAGCTTGAATATGAGTGAAGATCAAAAGGAGCAAATGAAGGCAGACGCCATGGAGGCTTTAAGACGGTGGAGAGGCAGGGAAGAAGAAGGTGTGGGTGGAAGCTCAGTGCGCCTTGTTTAAACCAAAATGGAAGTCCCCCTACTTCGACTGGAAGGAGTTTGCAAAGGACAAGGGTTTTTGAGCTGGGCGGACGTAGTTTACGAACTGTGTTGTCCTTTTTTAGACTTTGTTATTTTCTCCGGTGGTGTAAAAGCTATGTTTGTTGGGCTATCTTTTGTGTGTGTGTGGTTTTTTTGTGTTCTTTTGGTTTATGCCTGGGTAGCCCATAGTGGTAGACAATACTTTGATTATATAACCCATATACTTATGATATTGGAAGAATATTATTTGCATATATGAATCGTATGATATGGTTGATGTATCGCTCATTTTTATGGAAAGTTTTTTTTTTCAAATATATATTTTGAGCGATAGTTTTCTTGAAAAATCGACAAATGATACTCGCATTGATGGGAATAACACTTTTCAACACAAAAAAGCAATGAGCGGGTATACATCAAAATAATGCCTACTATGGGCGAGAAAAGACTAATGATAATACTTTCTAAGATGGGTGGAATTCCAAGGGTGTGGCAAGGTACGCCCATTATTATCTTTTAGGTAGAAGGTTCATGGATGAACTTCCTCTATGATTTGGTATGGTCCTTCCTAACTTGGGCGGGGAGATTTGACAACTGTCTGAATTACTTTTATTACCAAGTTCCCAACTCGGAGTGGGCGGGCCTTCATTCACTGATTGTACAAGTGAGTGATCCGTTAATATGAAGGTGAGCTATAAATAGCAGTTGTGCGGATGGACCAAAGAATTCTAAGTACTTCATATACCCTCTGTCGAACCATAGGTCGCCCCTTCTGATGTCGCATATCTTCTTCTTCAACTAGTCCTTTATAATTTTATTCGCAGCTTTTACTTAGCCATTGCACTGAGGATGGCGCGGGAGAATAAAACAGAACCGTAGTCCCCAATTTCTTGTATAATTGAATGAACTCGATCATAATTGTAAAACTGAGTCCCGTCGTTAGTAATAATGTTGATGGGGGCACCATAATGACAATAAAGTGTGTGTCATAGAAACTTGAGAATTTTCTCAGTGGTGATCTTTACCAATGGTTTCGCCTAAATTTGGTGTGGTAGTCAATCATGACTATAATGTACTTGTATTGGCCTCTTATCTTGGGTAGCTCACCGATGAGATTGATTCCCCGCAGAGCAAAAGGTAGGGGTGAAATGATGATCGAGAGCGTGATAGCCGGTAACTAGTATTTGTGGGCGTGCAGCTGACATTCGTGACACTTTCCTGCAAGGTCGGTTGCGATCGCATGTATTATAGGCCACCAGAAACCACTTTGAAGAACCCTATGGGCGAGGGATCGAGCGCCTATGTGGTGTTCGTAAACCTCACTATGCACTTTGGCTGTATGCCTTGCCCTGTTGCGGGAGTGACACATTTTAAGTTTGGCCATGTCCACCCAGGCTTGTATAACTGCCCGCTTTGGACACTAAAATTGGGTTAACGTGTAACAATCGTGCGAGCTTCGGCCTTTTCGGATGGAAGGATACCTTTGGTCTTATACAAATAGATTGGGTCTATATAGCTTGATTCAGTGGGCGATATCGGTAGTAATTCAGAAAAGACCTTGGTAGTGTTTGGTTTTGATATAATTTCCATGCACTACTTATCTTTCGAGGAGGAATGAGTTGAGGACAACTGGGTCATTGATATGTTTTTACATTCTGAGCGCGATGGATCTGCGTTATTGTGTAAGACTATAACATTCCAAGTAGAAATTCGGTAAGCGCCAGGTAGGCGCTTATCTGCCCGTCCTTGGCCTCGAAGTCCCCTGTAACTTGGTTCACAACCAACTGTAAGTCATTGAATATGTTGATGTCATGGGCATTTGACTGTGAGCGAGCTGTAGTCCTACAATAAGGGCTTCATATTTTGCCTCATTGTTTGAGGCGGGGAAATCAAATCGGAGGGCATATTTTACATGAACGCCCCCGGGGCCAGTGAGAATAACTCCAGCTCCATTTGCTAGCTGATTATTGGACCCGTCCACGTATAACTCCCATTTAGACTTCCAAGTGGTTGAGCAGGTATGATGATGCCTTTTCCATTGGCACTAACAACCGACTAGGTGAGCTTCTTACTTATGCACTCCTCAATGAAGTTAGCAGCTGCTTGACATTTGAGGGTGGTTTGGGGCTTGTAATCAATGTCAGATTCACTGAGCTCAATAGCCCATTTACTCAAATGCACATTGTGATCAGGTGACTGAAGATTTTTTTGAAGCGGTAAAGTAGCGAGCACATGAATGCTATGCACTTGAAAATTTGAGCGTAATTGCCTTATGGCCGTGACAAGTGCTAATGCAACCTTCTCGAGGGTTGGATACCGAGTTTCGGCATATGTCTTGATCGCTCTCTCTCCTGACAAGGGTTGAGCTAACAGGAATTTCAGAAGCGGCTAGGTACAAGTATAGTATTTTCCCTTTAGTTGGGCGGGACAGAGTAGAAATTTAGGCTAGGTAATGCTTATGGTTGATGAAGGCGGATTCGCACCACATGGTAGTGGGCTTGATTCCCATAGACGGCGGCAAATGTTTGTACCAGAATTCGAGCGAGCACTGGGAATTACCTAGAAGAAGGGAGAAAGGCGTGCTAAGATAAAGATCTGCTCGATTAAGCTGAGTTGCTAAGATGAGAGATAAATGTTAGAAGTGAAGGCTAGGCAGCCCGCCTATCACGCTCCGATACTTAGTCAATTACGCTATACATAACGAAAGAGATAATGAATGTGAATGCGGTTAAGGCTGAAGAAATCAATTACCTTTCCTTAATGATAATTAATTTGTTATATACTGATCTGGAAACGCGCTCATTCCTCATTCTTCAATGTGGGACTCGGTGTGCTCCTGTTTTCGCTTCCCTTGCACGCTTCTTTGGTTCAGCAAGCGTGTATGGAATGCGGCAAAGCCAAAGCACTTAAGCTAACATCTAACATCCATAATTCAAATCTACACAAACAAAGGAACTGCTATGACATCAAAGTTACTATATAATTTAAGCTGGATAACAATCTAAGCTACAAACTATACGATTAGCTTTAGATCCTATGATGGGGATATACTATGACTCGACTTACATGTGCCCCCAACCTTTGGTAAACTTTACAAACCTGGGCATTTGAAACCTATAGGCCCGGGGAATGACATTTCAAAAGTAAAAAATTGTTAGAGTGAGTGGACAAAAAATCATAATATAGTAAGAATGTAGAAAATTAGATTTATGCCATTCGGCTGAATTCTAATGAAAACTAGTATGCGAGTTCTTAAAATAAAATAACGAAACTAAATAGTCGAGATCAACCACAAGACTGACTTAGAACTCAAATGTCTGAAATCGAGATATGAAATCGAATAGTTGAGAGTTTAATATGAATTGAGTGTCTCAAACTAAAATTTTTGACAATAACTATGACTGAGGTATTTGCATCTCTAGCAATCAGAATTGATGTTTAGCTGACTAAGCACTGAAATGAAAATAGAATAATCAAATGATGATGACTGAGGTATTTGACGTCTCTAGTCATCAGAAGCCGAGTCAACTGACTGAGAACTGAATATGGAATGAAACAATAAGATGGTGATGACTGAGGTGTATGGAGTCTCAGGTCATCTAAATCATAGGTTAACTGAATATAAACTAAATATGATGATGGAGAAAGCAAAAAAGGGTCATAAAGGCATATGACATCCCTAGTCATTGAGTGTCGTTTAGAAGCCTAGCATCCAGGATGACACATGACTTGTGACTCAAGGAATAATAAGGTGATGATGACTGGTGGTGAACTACAACCCCAGATAATGCCTCAGTATTGAACTATAACCTTGGAATGGCTACCTGAGGGCTAGTTAGGCAGCATATATACGCATATATAAAAATCTCTGATATAAATATATAGCCTCTGTGATTACTCACTCATCTCACAATATGACATAAGAAATGAACTATGGAACTGACATATCAAGTATAACCACCAACTGAACTAGAAATGTTAAGCATAAACCATGGACGTAGATGAATACACAAGATGTGAAAAGTCGAATTAAGAGAGCAGACTTCAAGAATAAACATCAACTGAGCAGGAACATTAAGCATATACAAGAGAAGTTCGAACTAAATGAGCAAACGTCACACTAAACTTAATGGATGCGATTTCAAAAACCTTCTAACTAGGAAGCTGAAATCATAAAATAGAATCAATTTAAAGTACTAGCATCAACCATACAATAAATGGGTGCTACTTGTATACGCGACAGTGAAAAGGAAAGGTCCACTCACCTCGATTGCCAAAAAAATAAGCATCGATCAACTAACTCAAAATCGTATTCGGCGCTCTGAAAGCAAAATTGATGATCTAAATTAAACAATAATACATCATTATTGTATGAATAGTCTAAATATATTAAGACCAGATGAAACGTCCATAAAAAATCGTACCAATTTCAATAATCAATTAGCTTAGGAAATTCAAATTAGCTTAGGAAATTCCCCGTGACAAAATTGATTTTCTAGTCGTCAGAGCTCTGCCGTGTACGGTGGCGGCAAGAATGCGACCGACTTCAAATTGATCAACCTACACATCAAATTGGACCTTACAACAAGTCCAAGAACATTAAATTTCAGCACAAAATCAATTACTCACCGAGAAACGTAGAAATGTACCTCTGAATTCCAGAACTCTAGCCGGAATTCCACCTTGATTAGCCGCCGTTGTCAGGCCACGGTGATACCTGAGGCCGTTCGTGTTCAACTTCCTAGACAATGGGCTTCAAAATCCCCATAGAGGCGTCACCTATCGTTGGCCTTATCACTGCCGTAAACGGACGGAAATTTGGGCAATAAACCCCAAATTTCGAACCTCCATTCGCTCGATTTTGGCGCTTGTGCGACTAGTATGTTGATTAGAAGACGTAGAGGAGTTAGAGAGCTACGATTTCGGGGCGGAGGAATCAGCCCGAGTCGAAATGGAGGAGAGAGGAAGAAATAGTTGATTTTTAAGTAACCCAAATAGTTACACTCGGCCTCCTAGATCATATTAGGTGAAAATCCAACGGTCCAAATTTTTTGACAAGTTGTACATCTCTAATAAATTTTCAAAATCATGCAAATTTCCGAAATTTGTAATAATTAATTAAAACCTTCAAAAAATATATTAAAAGTATTGACGAGCTCGAAATAATTTTCTCTACAAGTTCTGTGAAGAATGTAAATCCAAAATCGTAACTTATAAAAAATTTATTTTTAGTCGCGATGAATCTCGATAAACGTGCTAAAGTGAAATTAATCACTAATCAAGTTACGAGTCGTTACATATATTTATAACACTAGGATTGTATATTTAAAACGCTATCATGGTATCATTATGACCCATTCATGGTATCATTATGACCCTTTCGCACCCGAAAAATAACACTTCATCCTATGCCACAAAAGCCAAACCGTGGGCACCAATCCCATCCGGATTTCTCAATATCATAACAGTAATGTAAAGTTGAAAGGACCCAAGCCTGATTTAGTTGCCTAAACCGGAATCAAACTCCTTTGAAAACACGAACCAACAAAAATCATTCAAAATTTGGCAGAGTTTCGTTACTAACGTGGAATTACCATTACCTGCATGCGGAAAATACACTTCATCCTATACCACAAAAATCAAACCGTGGGCACCAATGAAAGGACCTAACCCCGATTTAGCTCTCTAAATCGGAATCGAACCCCTTCCAAAACACGAACCAACAAAAACTTTTCGAAATTTGGGCAGAGTTTCGTTACTAGCGTGGAATTACCATTACCTGCACGCGGAAAATACACTTCATCCTATGCCACAAAAAGCAAACCGTGGGCACCAATCCCATCCGGATTTCTCAATATATCAACAGTAAAGTAAAACAATAAATACAATAGTACTTTACTGAAATCCGGTGTAAAATCGTATAACATATTCAACAGAAAGCTCAGAGCGACATCTAATACATAATCATATACGCATACCACAGTAGGCAGAACAATAAACCTACTGGACGAAACAAAGTAGCTCGAGCACTATGCCTCCGACCACGACGAGCGACACCAGAGCCTGAACTGCAAACTGGGCACGGAAACCGAAAAGCCCAGGGGAAAGGCAAATAAAAGCGTTAGAGTGAGTGGACGAAAATAAACATATGCCTTTCACCAGTTATATACATAATAATTACAAAACAGTGCGAGTTCGGAATACATATACATATGGAGGTTGTCGCGCGACCTCTCAAACCCGACGTCAGGTGAATCGCTCAAACCTGACGGTGATAGGCCAGGGGACCACTCAACCCTGGCGGCATACAGGGGACCTCTCAACCCGGCCCAGAGGACTTCTCAACTCTGGTGGACTACCGGTGATCAGCCGAGTAGTCGAAGCATCGATGCAGTAATGCCATCACCAATAAATATAAAACAATACCTCCGAATACAACATATAAATAACAATATCATATAAAATAAATACGAAAACCATGAAATCCACGAACTCGCAAACCAACAGTGAAAACCTAAACTTGTCCACTCACAGTCTGGCGTAACGCGTATCGCGTTAACCCGTGATCCGGCGGAAAGTTCATCGCCAAAACAACGATCACGAACCCCTGAATATTCACAATGTCCAATATTCAAAATCATAATCCGACAATACAAATCAAACCACGAGAAACCACCGTTCTCGGAAACACGAAATCCAAAGTCGACGAATCGTCGAAAATCCGTATATGTATACCACAATACCTCGCTTTACGTTCGGACGCTCAACTCGAAAAATGAACCTTCCCACTGCGATCGGAGCGCGATTTCGAGTCAAATGACATGCGACTTGTCGAAAGTCAAAAAAGTCAACCCTGACCGTTGACCGCCGTCGACAGCGGCGCCACTGTTGACCGGAGAATTTCACGGCGGGGCAACCTCTATTCCACTCAAAATCCTGCACTGAGCAACTTTCATAACTGCAACAAAGTCCAATTCAAACTCTAACTCACCCAATTTCACGAAAAACCGAATTGTTCCACAAATTTCAAATCAAGAATTCTCCTTACACACATCAAATTGAAACTCCAAACCAACTTAGTTAGATTCGTGGAGGGAAGAGCTACAAAGCCCAATCCAATTCATAGCTCAATTCATCCAAAATCAACAAACCCGAATTAACCCATTTTCTCACCGTTTTCTCGCCAGAAATTCCCTCTCCACAGCCACCCTCGCCGTGAGGGGTGGCCGGAATCACGGTCGGGACATCGAGACGAAGTGTTTGGGTCAGGTCTCGGCCTCGGAGGTGGCCGGAAACCCCTTGCCGTCAAGGAAGCCGTCGCCACCATCGTGAGCCTTCTTCCTAGCCCGCGTTGACCGGTCAGCATAATTAAGGAAGATGTTGACTTTCCAAATCAGGTAAGCCCATATATATACTTATTAAATACTTTCCCTATTCGGAAACTCAAAATTCAAACTTAAAACACACGTAACTTTTCCATCGTAATTCCGATTCTGATAATTTTCGCGGCCACAAACTCGTCTCAACGTACTCTTCAATAATCATCCGAAGTCAAACACATCGGCCAAATGGATAAAAAGTCAACCCTTTGAACCAACACACATTTAAATCGACTAATTAATCAACAAACGGAAATAATTACAACTAAATCATCGTAGCTCAAAATCATGCTCCGGAAGTTCCCACAAGCTTGAAATTAAATTCTGAACAACTTCCGTGCAGAAACCGAAACCAAATTCTCGACCGGTAATTTAGTGGTTAAGTAGCCTACCATTTAAATCTGAACTTCAAATATTCATAACTAATTCCTCGATCGTCCAAATAATGATCCGGAACCGCCCACGAACTTGTAATCACACGTACAACGACTCTCGAGAAGAGACCCAGCTCCAATTCTCGGCCAATAATTTAGTCGTTAACATCTCTGGCGATTCCAATAACTGTCGGACAGCTGCGACTACGCAATAACTCATCAATCAAGCTGATCATTCTGCTGATTCTGGTCCGGGTCGTCACAAATCCACCCCCCTTAGAAAAATTTCGACCTCGAAATTTCCAAGTCTGCTGGCTAAAAGTAGGAGCACTGCCTCTGCATACTGCTCAACTGCCCAGTGGCTACATCAACTGAACAACTCTGGCAACTGACTCCACAATAGGAGATAGCTCCGTGCTGAAATCTCTGTACCCTCAAATCACAAATCTGGACTGGCTCCACACAATAGCCAAGTGTTCCCGCCTAAGGAACAGGTAGGGTACACAACATGCAGCAACCCTGAAACACAGTTCCGCCACACGGAACACAATACACATCTCACACACAAAAGCCAACACTATAGGCGATGCCGAACCATACGGCATAACACAAACTCGCCTATGACCACATATGGATCAAAACATCAAGGCATATCACAACTCAGTTCACACATCAACATAACTCAGACACTCATATCAGCATAGTTCAAACATCGAACTCGAGCAATAATCAACCCATTTCCGCTAATCTGACAGTCTGTGGTAACACACTCCATAAAATCGGAAACAAACATCAACTCAAATTCAAACCAAACTTACTCCAACACAATGAAGTACAACATCGTTCCTCAAAACGACGTTAAACAATATCAAAATCACAGTGGACAACAACCTGGTACTGCAAGCAACCTCGAACAGCTGAAACTGCTGGTCCCAAATCCTCCGGAACTACAACACCGAGGTCCACAACATGCCCTCCAAGGTCTGAATAGTCCTCAAAGATCACCATCCAATCTGAGGATAAGAACCGGTACTAACTCGTAATCTGGTCCCCAATGCTCACTGCAAAGCTTGTTGACACTTGTCATAGACGATTACCTCGACCAGCAAACTGGGACACAGGTACACCACGTAGACGGACAACCTCCGTCAATCACAGCTATACCAGCCAACCACTGGAATCATCTCTGAAAGTACAAGGAACTGTACTGAGTTCATCAAATGATCCACAAAGGCCCGACAACTGGTATCACAACCAAAGTGTACACATACACACACAATCACAGCAGCAACCGTCACGTCTAACCGGAAATCTCAAATGGCTAACACATCTCGGCAAGTCTCTGCCTCCTAGCCATCACCAGTCGACGAATGTGGCATCAGCACACACAAGCTGCGCTCGCACAAGCTGCTATATCGTTCTTCATGTTGCGTCACGAGTAGTAACTCGAAATATCAGACACATCTCTGTGTCACTAGCGCCAAACACGCGCAAAATCACGAGCCTCAACACCATCATACTCAAACTCAGCTCTCGTAGCCCATAACTCGGCTAACACGGAAACTCGAGCCACACACACACATGAAACACTGAAACTCCTAACTCTCGACTGAATGCATCAACAACAGCATCATCCCAAACGAATGGTCAAAGTACAACCTCTAACCTTCTCAAACAAACTCTAATGTGCAGCCATAGTCGTCAGTCGACTCCATCCATCGACACTGCCTCAAGCCCAAATCTGGCCGAAAATGCAAGTGGATGAAACTCATGTGATTAGTGTACGTCCTACACTGCGCTGCACGCCAACAGTAATATCTCAAACTTTCCAATGCTAACATAAGGTAGCTACACCCAAATCATAAATAGGATACGTAGCCACATAAGGTTTCCACCGCCTGGAACCAAGAGCCATCGCTCTGCTACACAGCAACAAAACATAACCACATCCAATCCTCGATGCATCGCCATAACCCACAAACTCATCACGATCGTCAGGTAAGGTCAAAACTGAAACAACGGTCAACCATCCCGCAAGAGTAAGTAACTCTCCTCGTGTGCATCGAACCACTCGAACTTGATGCCTTCTTCGTCAATCCGGAAAGTAGAGTGGCAATCCAGGAAAATCCTGCACAAGCCGTCAGTAATAGCCTGCCAAACCCAAAAGAAACTCTGGATCTCTGGTGCCATGGTAGGTCAACCCCAAATCAACATGGCTTCTATCTGATCAGGATCCACGTCAAACTCCCTCGGCTAACATTACACAGCTCAAAATCTTCATGCTAAACAGCCAAAATTCACACTGGCTGAACTTCGCAAACAGCTAATCGTCTCGCGAAGTCCGCAAAACTGTTCACAATTGCTTCAGGTACTGGTCCACACTCTCGGAGTACATCAGAACACTGCCAACGAACATGACCACAACTCGTCCAGAAACCGTCTGAACACATGGTCCATCAAGTCCACACGATCTACGGGGGCATTGGTCCACCAAACCGCGTGACCAAGAACTCCTGATGCTCACACCGAGATCCGAAGGCTGTCCACACCACATCTGACTCATCAAATCCCAACTGATAGTATCCGGACCCAAAATCAATCTTCGACAAGACTGAAGCTCTCACAAGCTGATCAAATCAATCGACGATCCGAAGCGGAGGATACTCACTCTCCTCTGAAGCAAATCAGGCTTCGGGTAGTCAATGCACCATCACGTCGAAACATCCAACATTCGTACAAACAATGCAAGAGCACACCACGCAACACGCGGGGTCACACGAAATCTCCTGAAACCTCCTCCAGCAAACTCCTGGAGTCGAAACTGTAGCTCCATCAGCTCCGCTGACTCCGAACGACAAGATGTCGCTAAAATGAGTCCAGCATCCGGTACAAGCTCAATAGTGTAGTCGATCTCCCGAACTAGAGGAACACCTGGTAACTCCTCCAAAACACACCTGGAAACTCGAGAACCACCTCAATGTCACCAATGTCAGGTACAGCAACCATAGTATCCACAACATGTGCTAAGCGAACAACACAATCCGTCTCCATCATCCGCTCGACCATCACCGCGAAACAGTATCTCGGGGAAATCTGGTCGTCGAAACACAACCTCCTCATCGAGGCACTCGAACACAACCAAATGCATCGTCACACTCACAAACATACCGAAACCGCAATATCCAGCTATAACAGATCCGCGGCTAAGTCATAACCTCCAACAAGGATCTCGCAACCTTCGGATGGATACAACACTCTCCAAAACCTCGGAAGTGGAGATGCAGGTAAAATAACCATGGATATCAAGCAACAGCAACCTCGGAGAAAAGTCTGTCCTCAAACAAGGTCATGGCACGAACTCCAACATGCCCAACTAGTCGCCCACATCAATTGCGACTTGCTAAATAACTCGTCAAAAGGGTACATTGATCAGACTGCAGGTACAGCATCATGATCCCTTCGTGAACTCTGAGCTGTCGAACCTCAAACACAACTGGCTGAGGGCGCTCCCTCGTAACGTGACCTACCTGGCCACCGAATCAGCAACTGAGGGTACTCCTCAAACACAAATCACCACAACACCTGCTGCGTGAAAGAACCACCAACGATCGCCCAACTCATGCCACAGGAGTAAGTCCGCTACACTGTGATCTCCGCCATCGTCAAACAGATAAGCAGAGAATCCTCAACATAATCGAAAACCGTGTACATCTTTTCTTCACAATAACCTCGCCGCTGAGTGCAACACACTAAGCTCCTCACGGATATCTCCAGGCACATCAATCAGACTCTCTCTAATACTCAGGTTCAAACTCGTCTCGAACCTCGTGCACTGCTTCCTCTGAAGCCACATAACTCGTGCAAACAGGAACAATCATGTGAACAATGCATCACTGCCTCAGGTGGGTAAACACTCCACATATGTTTGCTGGATAGCCTGTTAAACCATTACCGTATACACAACACTCTGTATGTAAGCCATGGAGTCGTAACCGGAACTCACACAATACCAGCCCACCAAACACAATGATCAGAATCAGGCAAGCATCACTGCCACAATTCACAGTTCTGAGGCAACATATAGACGTTCATATACACATCCCCAGGCAAACCGCGCCATACAATTCTCTGAACTCTGAATACTCATTCGAATCGACTATTCTCTGGCAAATCACGCGTCGATTGATCCTCAACAGGATCCACAACCGAAACGACACGGAAAGCACGTCAGGAGGCATCCTAATGAATACAATATCGTTCACAACAAGTGGAACGTAATCATGGAACTTCAAATATTTGAAAGCATACAACACCCGAAATTTGATGATTATCCGCCGGCCGGTCGGGTCACCATTCCAGACATGCTGTACATTCTCAAATATCCTTAGTAAACACGACTACAGAAGTCTACAGAACCTATAACCTAATGCTCTGATACCAAGCTGAAAGGACCCAACCCCGATTTAACTCTCTAAATCGGAATCGAACCCCTTCGAAAACACGAACCAACAAAAACTTTTCGAAATTTGGGCAGAGTTTCGTTACTAGCGTGGAATTACCATTACCTGCACGCGGAAAATACACTTCATCCTATGCCACAAAAAGCAAACCGTGGGCACCAATCCCATCCGGATTTCTCAATATATCAACAATAAAGTAAAACAATAAATACAATAGTACTTTACTGAAATCCGGTGTAAAATCGTATAACATATTCAACAGAAAGCTCAAAGCGACATCTAATACATAATCATATACGCATACCACAGTAGGCAGAACAATAAACCTACTAGATGAAACAAAGTAGCTCGAGCACTATGCCTCCGACCACGACGAGCGACACCAGAGCCTGAACTGCAAACTGGGCACGGAAACTGAAAAGCCCAGGGGAAAGGCAAATAAAAACGTTAGAGTGAGTGGACGAAAATAAACACATGCCTTTCACCAATTATATACATAATCAATACAAAACAGTGCGAGTTCGGAATATATATACATATGGAGGTTGTCGGGCGACCTCTGTCAGGTGAATCGCTCAAACCTGACGGTGATAGACCAGGGGACCACTCAACCCTGGTGGCATACAGGGGACCTCTCAACCCTACCCAGAGGACCTCTCAACTCTGGTGGACTACCGGTGATCAGCCGAGTAGTCGAAGCATCGATGCAGTAATGCCATCACCAATAAATATAAAACAATACCTCCGAATACAACATATAAATAACAATATCATATAAAATAAATACGAAAACCATGAAATCCACGAACTCGCAAACCAACAGTGAAAACCTAAACTTGTCCACTCACAGTCTGGCGTAACGCGTATCGCGTTAACCCGTGATCCGGCGGAAAGTCCATCGCCAAAACAACGATCACGAACCCCTGAATATTCACAATGTCCAATATTCAAAATCATAATCCGACAATACAAATCAAACCACGAGAAACCACCGTTCTCGGAAACACGAAATCCAAAGTCGACGAATCGTCGAAAATCCGTATATGTATACCACAATACCTCGCTTTACGTTCGGACGCTCAACTCGAAAAACGAACCTCCCACTGCGATCGGAGCGCGATTTCGAGTCAAATGACATGCGACTTGTTGAAAGTCAAAGAAGTCAACCCTGACCGTTGACCGCCGCCGTTGACCGCCGTCCACGGCGGCGCCACTGTTGACCGGAGAATTTCACGGCGGGGCAGCCTCTATTCCACTCAAAATCCTGCACTGAGCAACTTTCATAACTGCAACAAAGTCCAATTCAAACTCTAACTCACCCAATTTCACGAAAAACCGAATTGTTCCACAAATTTCAAATCAAGAATTCTCCTTACACACATCAAATTGAAACTCCAAACCAACTTAGTTAGATTCGTGGAGGGAAGAGCTACAAAGCCCAATCCAATTCATAGCTCAATTCATCCAAAATCAACAAACCCGAATTAACCCATTTTCTCACCGTTTTCTCGCCGGAAATTCCCTCTCCACAGCCACCCTCGCCGTGAGGGGTGGCCGGAATCACGGTCGGGACATCGAGACGAAGTGTTTGGGTCAGGTCTCGGCCTCGGAGGTGGCCAGAAACCCCTCGCCGTCAAGGAAGCCGTCGCCACACGTAACTTTTCCATCGTAATTCCGATTCTGGTAATTCTCGCGGCCACAAACTCGTCTCAACGTACTCTTCAATAATCATCCGAAGTCAAACACATCGGCCAAATGGATAAAAAGTCAACCCTTTGAACCAACACACATTTAAATCGACTAATTAATCAACAAACGGAAATAATTACAACTAAATCATCGTAGCTCAAAATCATGCTCCGGAAGTTCCCACAAGCTTGAAATTAAATTCTTAACAACTTCCATGAAGAAACCAAAACCAAATTCTTGACGGGTAATTTAGTCGTTAAGTAGCCTACCATTTAAATCTGAACTTCAAATATTCGTAACTAATTCCTCGGTCGTCCAAATAACGATCCGGAACCGCCCACGAACTCGTAATTACACGTACAACGACTCTCGAGAAGAGACCCAGCTCCAATTCTCGGCCAATAATTTAGTCGTTAACATCTCTGACGATTCCAATAACTGTCGGACAGCTGCGACTACGCAATAACTCATCAATCAAGCTGATCATTCTGCTGATTCTGGTCCGGGTCGTCACAACCAATCCCATCCGGATTTCTCAATATATCAACAATAATGTAAAGTAGTAAATATATCTATACTTCACTGAAATCCGAAGTAAAATCGTATAGTATATACAACAGAATACTCAGAGTGACCTCTAATGTTTAATCATATGTGTATACCACAGTAGGTAGAACAATAAACCTACTGGAAGAAACAAGGTAGCTCGAGCACTATGCCTCCGACCACGACGTGCGGCACCAGAGTCCGAACTGCAAACTGGGCACGGAAACCGAAAAGCCCAGGGGAAAGACATGAAAATCGTTAGAGAGAGTGGACGAAAATAAATGTCTTTCACCAGTTGATATATATGTTAAAATAACATATGCGAGTCTAAGTACACGAGGTAAACTCGATCATACTCCTCCAGCGTACTGAGCATGCAAGTAAAAATCCCACGGGGTCACTCATGGACACATCCGTGCTAGTACAGTCCGAATCACGGGATCCCAGACTCACACGTGACTCAAGCCAGAAAGGCCTCAGGTCAGAGGTCTGCCTCCCCCGGTACACATCCTCCGGGATCAGCCGGGATGCGAGTGTATCGATACAACAACATATATAACGACTGTACTCTGTGTAAACCAAGTCATAAACATTTCGATGCAAATGCAATAAACAGCATATAAATGCATATACGTATTGTATAATGATATAAGCGTAATCATCTAACACATGCTCGTATAAATCGTAATCTCATATGCATGCTCAAGTTCGAAAATCGTATAAAAAGACTCGCAAACAATCCGTGAAAAGAAATTGTCCACTCACAGACTAGCGTAACGCAGTTCGCGTTAACCCGTGATCCGGCGGAAAGTCTCTCGCCAAAAGAACGATCACTAACCCCTGAATAATCACAAAGTTTATTTCTCAAAATCATAACTCGACAATTCAAATCAAATCATGGGAAACCACCCTTCTCGGAAACACGTAATTCAATGTCGACGAATCGTCGAAAATCTGATATTCACACCTCAATACCTCGCTGTACTTTCGGACGCTCAATTCGAAAAACAAACCTCCCCACTGCGATCGGGGCGTGATTTCGAGTGAAATGACATGCAACTTGTCGAAAACTCCAAAAGTCAAAGTTTGATCGTTGACCGCTGCCGCCAGCGGCGCCACCACCAACCTGAACTTTTCCCGGCGGAGTAACCCCTATTCCACTCAAAATCATTCACTGAGCAACTTTGTCAACTGCATCGAAGGCCAATTCTCACTCTAACTAGTCCAATTTCATGTAAAACCGAATTGATACACAAATTTCAAATCCAAAATTCTCCATGTACAAGATGAATTGGATCACCAAACTTACATGATAGCTTGTAGGTGATGAGAGCTTCAAAGCCCACTCCAAATTGCAGCTCAATTCAATCGAATTCAAGCAACCCGAATTCACCCAAAAATTCCCAAACTTTCACCCAAACTTTTTCTCTCCACCGTGAGCTCCACCGTGAGAGGAGGCCGGCACGGAGATGAGGGCACCGAGGCGCACCGAACGGGACAAGTCCCACACCTTGGGGTGGCCGGACGGTGAGCCACCGTGAAGCTCGCCGTTCGCCGTCGTGACTCCCTCCTCCACCTCGGTCAAACCTAGTCAACCCAAATAAATGATACATGTTGACTTTCCTGATATGGTAAGTTCACTATTTATAGTTTTCCCAAAAAGGAAACCTCCATAAATACGTTTTACGACAAACTTAAAATACCCGTAACTTTCTCATCGTAATTCCAATTTCGATAATTCTCGCGGCAACAAACTCGACTCGACGCACTCTTCAATTATCACTCGAAGTCAAACACTTCTACAAATCGGATAAAAAGTCAACTGTTCAACTCAAACACAAACTTACCCGATTAAATACTCAACGATCGGAAATATTCACAACATAATCTTCGTAACTTGGAAAGATCCTCCGGAAGTTCCCACGAGTTCAAAATTAAATTCTCAACAACTTTCGTGAAGAAGCCAAAACCAAATTCTCGTCTGGTAATTTAGTCGTTAAGAAAGCCACAATTATAAACCGATTATATCAAAACTTTAAATATTCATAACTTATTCCTCGATCGTCCAAATAACGATCCGGAACCGCCCACGAACTCGAAATCACACGTACAACGACTCTCGAGAAGAGACCCAACTCCAAATCTCAACCAATAATTTAGTCGTTAACAAATCCGGCGATTCACCTAACTGTCGGAAATCTGCGACTACGCGCAAACTTGTAGATTAAGCTGATTTCACTGCTGATTCTGTTCTGGGTCGTCACAAAAGTAATAAAAAAAACTATACTTTACAGAAATCCGGAGAAAAATCGATTAAAATTATAACATAAGAATGCTCAGAGCGACTTCTAGTATATATATACAAATAGTAGGCCAAACTAAGAACCTACCATAAAAGAAACATCGCTCGAATACTAAGCCTCCAACCGCGACGTGCGACACCAGAATCTGAACTACAAACTGGGCACGGAAGCCGAAAAGCCCAGGGGAAAGGCAATAAAACGTTAGAGTGAGTGGACGAAAATAAACATATGCCTTTTACCAATTTCATATACAATGAACAATATAAAGTATAGCGAGTTCGGAAAATATATATGGAGGTGCCAGGCCAGTCTCTCAAGCCCGACGGTGATAACAGCTGAATCTCTCAACCCTGCCCAGAGGAATCTCTCAACTCTGGTCCAGACGAATCTCTCAACTCTGGTCAGACTACCGGTGATCAGCCAAGTAACCGAAGCATCGATGCATGTAATGCCATCATCATAAAATATAAAATAATGCCTCCAAAAGTAATAAATAATCTCAATATCGTATATAAATAAATACAAAAATCACGAAAAATCACAAACTTGCAACGACAGTGAAAATAGAAAAGTGCACTCACAGATAAGTGTAACGCGATACGCGTTAATCCCATGATCCGACAGAAAATCCCTCGCCAAACGAAAGATCACGATCCCCTGGTTAATCATAAAATCCACTGCTCAAAATCATAACTCAAAACCTCGAATCACATTACGAGAAACAACCGTTCCCAGAAACATATAATTCAATATCGACGAAATCGTCAAAAATCTGATAATCATACCACAAAACCTCGCTATAATTTCCGACATTCAATTTGAAAAACAAACCTCACCACTGCGATCGGAGCGCGATTCCGAGCGAAACGACATATAACTCGTCGAAAAACACGTCGCCGCAAAAAATCGCCGCCTCCGTCGCCGCTGCCGCCGGCCACCGGAAATTCAAACCTGCCCAGAAAAATTCAAGCTACACATGGATTTGAAGATCTCGACATTTCCAACGACTTTCCAGTTCAAAGTTAACGCCAACTTTGAACGGAAAACCTCCAAAATTCAACTCAAAGTTCCAAACCCTTACCGGAATTTCAAACCGATCGATCTCTCTTCTCCGGCCACGGCAACCTCCCAAAACACTTGCAAAAGCTTCCTTTCCTCATGGCTAACGAAACCCCTCAAAGAGGAGCCACCAAATTGGACGGAAAAATCACCTCCGACCACCGCCGAATTCGCCAGAAAATCACAAACTTCAAAACGTCATAACTTCTTCATCTGGCAACCAAATTGAACCAATGACCTATCAAAAGACAGAGGAGCTCAAGCCCAACAACTTTCATGAAGACACCACGGCCAAAAGAGGACGGAATCGAGCTCAACGAATGCAAACAAAAAAGGGCCTGGAATGGAGAATAATGGCTGGTCAACCCGAGTTGACTCGGTCAACACCCAATTCTGACTAACCCAAAAAGAAAACTCACTATTTATACTTTCCATTTTTGGTAACTTCCATATTTATTTTACGACAAACTTTGATCGAACGTAACTTTTGCATCGTAACTCCGTTTTTAATGATTCTCGCATCTACGAACTTATGTCGACAAATTCTTCAATTTCCACCTGAAGTCAACCAATTTCGACAAATCCGATAAAAAGTCAACGGCTCAATTCAACGTAAGCTTATCTGATAAAACGATCAACGGTCTAAAATATTCACAACTTATTCCTCGTAATTCAGAATAATCCTGCGGAAGTTCCCATGAGCTCGAAATTAAACTCTATACAACTTCCGTGAAGAATCCCAAATCAAATTTTTGCCCGGTAATTTAGTCGTTAACGAAGCCGCCAGCCATATTAACCAATTACGTCGAAACCGCGACTAATCGCGAAATTCACAAATCAAGTCGATAACCATTGCAATTTTGGTTCGGGACGATCAATGGTCCAAAACGGATCAAAATCACGATTCGGATAGACTTGAATACGAACGGATAAACTCGACGATATTCTAAAATTTCAAATATTCATATTATATTCCCCGGTCGTCAAAATAATAATCCGGAACCGCCCACAAACTCGAAATCACGCGTACAACAACTCTCGAGAAGAGACTCAACTCAAATTCTCGGCCAATAATTAAGTCGTGATCAAATCCGGCAAATCAATCAATAACGGAAAACTACGATTACGCGCTAACTAGTGGATTAAGCCGATTACACTACTGATTCTGTTCCGGGTCGTCACAAATCTACCCCCCTTAAAAAAAATTTCTACCTCGAAATTTCCAAGCCTGCCAACTAAAAAGTAGGGACACTGCCTTTGCATACAGCTCAACTCTTCAGTGGCTACGTTAACTGAATAACTCTGCCAACAGATTTTCACATAAGAAATATTTCTGTGATGTAATCTCTGTACCCTCAAATCTCGAATCTGAATTGGCTCCCGCACAAATGCCAAGTCTTCCTGTATAAGGAACTGATAGGGTACAAAACACGCAACAAATCTGAAATGTAATTCCACCACATGGAATACAACACACACAAATGCCAACGTTATAGGCAATGCCAAACTATACGGAATAATACAAACTCGCCCCATGATCACATATGGACCAAAATAACGTGGCAAATTCATAACTCAACCTGCTCACATCAACATAACTTCACTGTCGAACTCAAGCAATTATTAATCTGTCCCCGCTAATCCGAAGGTCAATCTCGAACAAATGAAACTACGAGTCTCAAATTCTTCGGAACTGCAATTCATAGGACCACAACATGCTCTCCAAGGTCTTGAATAGTCCTCAAAGATCGCCCACCAATCTGAGGATAAGAAACTGTACTAAACTGTAATCTGGTCCCCAATGCTCATTGCAATGCTTGCCAACACTCTGTTGTAACTGATTATCTCGATAAACAAACTGGGACACAGGCGCACCACGATAATGGACAACCTCCACAAAATATAGCTATGCCAGCCTGCCACTGAAATCTTTTCCGGAAGTACAAGGAAAATAACTAAGTTCATCAAATGGTCCACAAAGACCTGACAACTGGTACCACTAATGCATAACGCACGTAAAACAATGAGCTTCAACACTATCACACTCTAACTTAACTCCCGTAGCTCGCAACTCGACTAACACGAAAACTCGAGCCACACACACACGAAACAATGAAGCTTCCGATTTCCGATTGAATGCATCAGCAACAACACCCCAGAAAGATAGTCAAAGTACAACCACTAGCCTTTCTCGGATAAACTCAAATGTGCAGCCATAGTCGTTAGTTGCCATAACCATCTACACTGCCTCAAGCTCGAATCTGGCTGAATATGCAAGTAAATGAAACTCAAGTAATCAGTGTACATCCTACACTACGCTGCACGCCGTAGCAGTAATAGTGTCTCGAACTCTCTGACGCTAACATAAAGACAGCAACCCCCAAATCATACATAGGATACGTAACTTCATAAAGTTTCCACTGCTTAAAACCATGAGCCACCGCTCTGCTATGCTACATCAAGCATAACCAAATCCAAATCTCGATGCATCGCTATAAACCACGAACTCGTCACGGTCGTCTGGTAAAGTCAAAACCTGTGCAACGATCAACTTTTCCTTCAGGAGTAAGTAACTCTCCTCACAAGTATCGGACCACTCGAACTTGACGCCTTTGTTCGTCAATATGGAAAGTGGAGTGGCAATCCGAGAAAATCCTGCACAAAACGCCGATAGTAACCTGCCAAACCCAAGAAACTCCTGATCTCCGGTACGGTGGTAGGTCTACTCCAATTCAATCACGGCTTCTATCTAGTCAGGATCCACGCTGACTCCCTCAGCTGACATCACGTGGCCCAAAATCTTCACTTTAATCAACCAAAATTCACACTGGCTGAACTTCGCAAACAACTGATTATCTCGCAAAGTCCGCAAAATAGCTCGCAAATGCTTCAGGTGTTGGCCCACACTCCTGGAGTAAATCAGGATGTTATCGATGAACACAACCACAAACTTGTCCAGAAACCGTCTGAACACCTGGTCCATCAAGTTCATAAAAGCTGTGGGGGCATTGGCCAACCCAAACGGCATGACCAAGAACTCCTGATACCCGCACCGTGATCCGAAAGCTATCCAGGCCACATCTGACTCTCGGATCCTCAACTGATGGTATCCGGTCCTGAGATCGATCTTCGAAAAGACTGAAGCTCCCATAAGCTGATCAAACAAATCGTCAATCCGAAGTAGATGATTTTTGCTCTTCTCTGAAGCCTGATTCAGTTTCCGGTAGTTGATGCACAACCTCGTCGAACCATACTTCTTCCGCACAAATAGTACAGGAGCACCCCACAGTGATACATTGGGTCGTATGAAATCTCATCCAGCAACTCTCGAAGCTGAATCTGTAGCTCCTTCAACTCTGCTGGCGCCAAACGATAAGATGCCTGTGATATGGGTCCAAAGCCCAGTAATAGCTCAATGGTGAAATCGATCTCCGGCACTGGAGGTATACCCGGTAACTCCTCCGGAAACACATCTGGAAATCTAGAAACAATCTCAATATCACCAATGTCTGGCACAACAATTGTAGTATCCACAACATGAGCTAAGTATATTACACACCCCTTTTCATCATCTGCTCGGCCTTCATCGCTGAAATCACACATGGCAATGAAATATTCTTCTCACCGCGAAATAGTATCTCTGGGAACCCTGGTCGTCGAAACACAACCTCCTTCTCGTGACACTCGAACATAGCCCAAAGTGTCGTCAAGAAGTCCATACCCATAATCACATCAAAACCGACGATATCCAGCAATAATAGATCCGCGGCTAACCCATAACCTCCAACAAAGATCTCACAACCTCCCGGATGGATACAACACTCTCCAAAACCTCGGAAGTAGAGATGCAGGCATAATAGCCATGGATATCAAGCAATGGTGGCCTCAAAGAAACTTCGTCCTCACACAGGGTCGTGGCACGAACTCCAGCATGCCCAACAAATCGTCCACGTCGATTACGACTTTGCTGATTTACTCGTCTAGAAGGCTGCGTTGGTCAAACTCCAGAAATGACATCTTGACCTCCTCCTGAACTCTGAGCTGCCGAACCACTAAAAACAGCTGACTGAGGATGCTCCCTCGTAGCGTGACCCTCCTGGCCATGCCACCACAATAGCAACTGAGAGTGTTCCTCGGACACAAATCACAGCGACGCCTGCTGTGTGGAAGAATCACCAACGATTACCCAAACTCATGCCACAGGAAAAAAGTCCACTACTCTGTGATCTCCATCACCACCAAACGGATCTACTGCTTTATTCAGATGACCCTTAACATAATCGAAAAGGCCACAGCCTGATGAAGATACTGATCCCGAGGTGCCTGAACTCAACCTCATCAAAATCTCGACTAAGTTCACCTTCCTCAAACTGACATGTCGGAAACCGCGTAAACCTTTCCTTCTCGATGTCCTCGCCTCTGAGTGCAGCACATCAACCTCTTCACGGTTGTCTCGAGGCATAACAGACAAAATCTCTCCGATGCTCAGGTTCAAACTCATCTCGAACCTCGTACAGTGCTTCCTCTAAAGCCACATAACACGTGCAAACTAGAACAAACATGTGAACGATACATCCATGAATGTAGGCCATGGAGTCGCAACAGGAACTCACACAATACCAACCCACCAAATATAATAATCTGACTCAGGCACACCATCAACTGCCCCAATTCTCTGCTCAAAAGTTGAAAGGACCCAACCCCGATTTAGCACCCTAAACCGGAATCGAACCCCTTCGAAAACATGAACCAACAAAAACTTTTTGAAATTTGGGCAGAGTTTCGTTACTAGCGTGGAATTACCATTACCTGCACGCGGAAAATACACTTCATCCTATGCCACAAAAAGCAAACCGTGGGCACCAATCCCATCCGGATTTCTCAATATATCAACAGTAAAGTAAAGTAGTAAATATATATGCACTTTACTGAAATCCAGTGTAAAATCGTATAACGTATTCAATAGGAAGCTCAGAGCGACATCTAATACATAATCGTATACGCATACCACAGTAGGTAGAACAATAAACCTACTGGATGAAACAAAGTAGTTCGAGCACTATGTCTCCGACCACGACGTGCGACACCAGAGCCTGAACTGCAAACTGGGCACGGAAACCGAAAAGCCCAGGGGAAAGACAATAAACACGTTAGAGTGAGTGGACGAAAATAAATGTCTTTCACCAGATAATATATACATATAAAATCATATGCGAGTCAAATGCATAAGTAAAGAAATGGTACACGAGGGAGACTCCAACTCCTCACGCGTCCGGGTACACGAGGGAGACTCCAACTCCTCACGCGTACAGAGCATGCAATATAAAATCGCGGAATCACTCATGGACTACCACGCGATAGCACAGTCTGAATCACGAGATTCCAGACCCACACGTGATTCCTAGCCAGAAAGGCCTCGGGTCAGGATATCTGTCTTTCCCGGAGCGTACTCGGGGATCAGCCGAGAAGCCAAGGTGTATCGATACAACAACATATACTGAGACTGTACTCTGTGTAAACCAAATCATAAATCTTTTCTATGCACATGCTTAAAACATAATATGTACGTATGTGTATATATTCGTATACGTATATTCGTATAAGCATAATCGTAAAACACATGCTCGTAAAATCATAATCAATCTGCATGCTCAAGTTCATAAATCATAAATAAAGACTCGCAATCTATCCGTGAAAATAAAGTGTCCACTCACAGACTGGCGTAACGCGTATCGCGTTAACCCGTGATCCGGCGGAAAGTCCATCGCCAAACAAACGATCACGAACCCCTGAATAATCACAACGTCCAATATTCAAAGTCATAATCCGACAATTCGAATCAAACCACGAGAAACCACCGTTCTCGGAAATACACAATTCGAATATGACGAATCGTCGAAAATCCATATATACCACCTCAATACCTCGTTTTACGTTCAGACGCTCAACTCGAAAAACGAACCTCCCCACTGCGATCGGAGCGCGATTTCGAGTCAAACGACATGCAACTTGCCGAAAGTCAAAAAGTCAACCCGTTGACCGTTGACCGCCGTCCACGGCGGCGCCACTGTTGACCGAAGAATTTCACGGCGGAGCAACCCCTATTCCATGCAAAACCACCCACTGAACAACTTTGTCAACTGCACCGAAGTCCAATTCTCACTCTAACATGGTCAATTTCATGAAAAACCGAATGAACACACAAATTTCAAATCCAAAATTCTCCTTGTACACATCGAATTGAAACACGAAACTTACAGGGTAGCTTCATGGTGATGAGGGCTACAAAGCCCACCCCAAAATTCAGCTCGAATCGGCCAATTTTGATGGACCCGAAATCACAAGTTTCCTCTTGAATTTGGCCGGAAATTTCTCCTAATACCGGCCACCACGCCGTGAAAGGCGACCGGAAGTGGAACCGTGAGGCCGAGGCGCACCCAACGGGTCCTCCCCCGTGGCCAAAGACGGCCGGACAACCTCGCCGCCGACAACCCACCGTGGCCACCGTCGAGCACCTCACCTCCTCCATCGGTCAACCAAGTCAACATGGTCAAAGACATAAATGCCAGGTTTGACTTTCCCTATTAGGCAGGTTACTATTTAAAGTTTCCCAAAATAGAAACTCATACTTATCCATTTCGGCAAACTTGAAACGCGCGTAACTTTCTCGTCGTAATTCCGATTCCGATAATTCTCGCGGCCACAAACTCGTCTCGACGTACTCTTCAATAATCACCCAAAGTCAAACATATCGGCCAAATGGATAAAAAGTCAACCCTTCGAACCAACACACATTTAAATCGACTAATTAATCAACAAACGGAAATAATCACAACTAAATCCTCGTAACTTCAAATCTTGCTCTGGAAGTTCCCACGAACTCGAAATTAAATTCTGAACAACTTCCATGAAGAAGCCGAGACCAAATTCTCGTCCGATAATTTAGTCGTTAAGTAGCCCACCATTTAAATCCGAACTTCAAATATTCATAACTAATTCCTCGGTCGTCCAAATAATGATCCGGAACCGCCCACGAATTCGTAATCACATGTAGAACGACTCTAGAGAAGAGACCCAGCTCCAATTCTCGGCCAATAATTTAGTCGTTAAGAACTCTGGCGATTCCATTATCTGTCGAAAATCCGCGATTGCGCTGTAACTCACGAATCAAGCTGATTATACTTCTGATTCTGGTCCGGGTCGTCACAAATCCACCCCCCTTAGAAAAATTTCGACCTCGAAATTTCTGAGTCTGTCGGCTAAACATAGGAGTACTGCCTCTACATACTGCTCAACCCTCCAGCGACAATATCGACTGAACAACTCTGATAACATACTCCACAATAGGAGATAACTCCGTGTTGAAATCTCTGTACCCACAAATCACAAATCTAAACTGGCTCATACAATCGCCAAGTGTTCCTGCATAAGGAACAAATAGGGTACACAACACGCAACAACCTGAAACATAGTTCCGCCACGCGGAACACAACACACACACAAAAGCCAACACTATAGGCGGTGCCGAACCATACGGCATAACACAAACTCGCCTATGGCCACATACGGATCAATACATCATAACAAATCACAACTCAGTCTACACTCATCAACATAACGCACATACTCATATTAGCATAGCTCAAACTTCGAACTCGGGCAATAATCAACCCATTTCCGCTAACCTGACAGTCTTTGGTAGCACATTCCACAAAATCAGCATCAAACATCAACTCATACTCAAACCAAACTCGTTCCAGCACAATGGAGTACAGCACCACATCTCAAATCAACATCATATAATCTCAAAACTATAGTGGTCCACAAACTGGTACTGCATGCCATCTCGAACAGCTGAAACTGCTGGTCCCGAATCCTCCGGAACTGCAATACCAAAATACACAACATGCCCTCCAAGGCCTGAATAGTCCTCGAAGATCACTCGCCAATCTGAGGATAAGAACTGGTACCAACTCGTAATCTGGTCCCCAATGCTCGCTGCAAAGCTTGTCAACACTTTGTCGTAGCTAATTACCTCGACTAGCACATGAATAGACAACCTCCGTCAGACACAGGTATGTCAGCCAACCACTGGAATCATCTCCGAAAGTACAAGGAACTGTACTGAATTCATCAAACGATCCACAAAAGCCTAACAACTGGTATCATAACCAAAGTGCGTACAACCATACACATACAAGATCACAGCAACAAATGCCACGTCCAACCGGAAATCTCTAATGGCTGATACTTCTCGGCAAGTCTCTGCCTCCTAGCCATCGCCAGTCGACAAATGTGGCATCTGCACAAACAAGCCATTACATTCTTCTACAGGTTGCGTCACGAGTAGACAACTCGGACTATCTGATACATCTCCACATCACTAACCTCAAACGCGCGCAAAATCACGAGCCTCGACATCATCACACTCAAACTCAGCTCTCGTAGCCCATAACTCAGCTAACACGGAAACTCGAGCCATACTCACATGAAACACTGAAGCTCCCGATTCTCGACTGAATGCATCAGTAATAACATCCAGACAAATGATCAAGTACAACCTCTAACCTTCTCGAAAAAACTCTAATGTGCAGCTATAGTCGTCAGTCGACTTCATCCATCGACACTGCCTCAAGCTCAAATCTGGCCGAAAATGCAAGTGGATGAAACTCAAATGATCAGTGTATGTCCTACACTACGCTGCACACCTGTGACGACCCAGAACACAATCAGTAGTGGAATCAGCTCAATTCGCGAGTTAGTGTGTCGACGTGGATTTCCGATAACGGATTTGCTCGCCAGAGTTTGTTAACGACTTAATTATTGGCCGAGAATTGGAGCTAGGTATCTTCTCGAGAGTCGTTGTACGTGTGATTTTGAGTTCGTGGACGGTTCCGGATCGTAATTTGGACGACCGAGGAATTAGTTATGAATATTTGAAGTTCAGATTTAAATGGTGGGCTACTTAACGACTAAATTACCGGACGAGAATTTGGTTTTGGCTTCTTCACGGAAGTTGTTCAAAATTTAATTTCGAGTTCGTGGGAACTTCCGGAGCATGATTTGGAGTTACGAGGAATTAGTTGCGAATTTTGCCGTTTGTTGATTATTTAGTCGATTTAATGTGTGTTGCTTCGAAGGGTTGACTTTTTATCCGTTTGATCGATATGTTTGACTTCGGGTAATATTTGAAGAGTATGTCGAGACGAGTTTGTGACCGCGAGAATTATCGGAATCGGATTTACGACGAGGAAATTACGGGAGTTTAAAGTTTGTCGCGAAATGTATTTATGGGGGTTTCCTCTTTGGGAAAGGCTATAAATAGTAAACTTGCCAAATCAGGAAGGTCAACATTCTTCATTAATAGCTTTGACCCGGTCAACTTGGGTTGACCGAGTGGGTGCGACGGTGTACTGTGGAGGTTCGGCTTCGCCGGCGGTGAGCCTATTCCGGCCACCTCCGAGCCTCCTCTTAGTCTCCATCGACTCGTCTTGCTGCCCTCTACCTAGCCCCGGCCTTGTTTTCCGGCGTGGCTCACCGGAATGAGTAGAATTTCCGGCATGAAACGGTGAGAAAAGTGAGGTAATCGGGTTTCATGTTTTTGATCGATTCGAGCTGAAATTTTGGATGGGCTTTGTTGCTCTCATCCTCTTGAAGCTACTGTGTAAATTTGAAGCACTAATTTTGCTTGAATTTGGAGAATTTTGGATTGGAAGATTTGGTACCAATTCGGGTTTTCATGAAATTGAGGTAGTTAGAGATTGAATTGGCTTTTGTTGCAGTTATGGAAGTTGCTCAGTGCACGATTTTTAGTGGAACAAGGGTAGCTCCGCCGTGAAACTCTCCGGTCAACAGTGGCGCCGTCGTGGGCGGCGGTCAACGGCGGTCAACGGTCAACGGGTTGACTTTTTGACTTTCGGCAAGTCGCATGTCATTTGACTCGAAATCGCGCCCCGATCGCAGTGGGGAGGTTCGTTTTTCGAGTTGAGCGTCCGAACGTAAAGCGAGGTATTGAAGTGGTATATACGGATTTTCGACGATTCGTCGACTTTGAATTATCTGTTTCCGAGAACGGTGGTTTCTCGTGGTTTGATTTGTATTGTCGGATTATGATTTTGAATATGGGACATTGTGAATATTCAGGGGTTCGTGATCGTTGTTTTGGCGAGGGACTTTCCGCCGGATCACGAGTTAACGCGATACGCGTTATGCCAGTCTGTGAGTGGACATTTATTTTCACGGATTGATTGCGAGTCTTTTATAAATGATTTACGAACTTGAGCATGCGGATTGATTATGATTTTACGAGCATGTGTTTACGATTATGCATATACGAATATACGTATACGAATATATTCATACGTACATATTATGTTTAAAGCATGTGCATAGAAAAGATTTATGATTTGGTTTACACAGAGTACAGTCTCAGTATATGTTGTGGTATCGATACACATTGGCTTCTCGGCTGATCCCCGAGTACGCTCCGGGAAGGACAGATATCCTGACCCGAGGCCTTTCTGGCTAGAATCACGTGTGGGTCTGGGATCCCGTGATTCAGACTGTGCTATCGCGTGGAAGCCCACGAGAGTCTCCGCGATATGTTTTACGTTGCATGCTCTGTACGTGAGTGGTAGCCAGAGTCTCCTCACGTAGCATTTGATTTTCACGCATTTGACTCGCATATGGTTTTATATGTATATATTACTTGGTGAAAGACATTTATTTTCGTCCACTCACTCTAACGTGTTTATTGTCTTTCACCTGGGCTTTTCGATTTCCGTGCCCAGTTTGCAGTTCAGGCTCTGGTGTCGCACGTCGTGGTCGGAGGCATAGTGCTCGAGCTACTTTGTTTCATCCAGTAGGTTTATTGTTCTACCTACTGTGGTATGCATATATGATTATGTATTAGAAGTCGCTCTGAGCGTCCTATTGAATATGTTATACGATTTTACACTGGATTTCAGTAAGTGTATATATATTTACTACTTTACTTTACTGTTGATATATTGAGAAATCCGGATGGGATTGGTGCCCACGGTTTGCTTTTTGTGGCATAGGATGAAGTGTATTTTCAGCGTGCAGGTAATGGTAATTCCACGCTAGTAACGAAACTCTGCCCAAATTTCTAAAATTTTTTGTTGGTTCGTGTTTTCGAAGGGGGTTCGATTCCGGTTTAGAGAGCTAAATCGGGGTTGGGTCCTTTCAGCTTGGTATCAGAGCATTAGGTTGTCAGGGTCTGTAGATTTCTGTAGTCGTGTTTACTAAGGGTATTTGAGAATGTACAGCATGTCTGGAATGGTGACCCGACCGGCCGGCGGATAATCATCAAATTCCGGGTGTTGTATGCTTTCAAATATTTGAAGTTCCATGATTACGTTCCACTTGTTGTGAACGATATTGTATTCATTAGGATGCCTCCTGACGTGCTTTCCGTGTCGTTTCGGTTGTGGATCCTATTGAGGATCATTCGACGCGTGAATTGCCAGAGAACAGTGGATTCAGATGAGTATTCAGAGTTCAGTGAATTGTGTGGCACAGTTTGCCTGGGGATGTGTATATGAGCATCTACATGTTGCCTCAGAGATGAGATTTATGGCAGATGATGTGTGCCTGAGTCAGATTGTTGTATTTTGTGGGCGGATATTGTGTGAGTTCCGGTTGCGACTCCATGGTCTACATTCAGAGTGTTGTGTAAACAGTGATGGTGTTATCAGGCTATCCAGCAATCGAATGTGGAGTGCTTACCCACCTGAGGCAGAGATGCATTGTTCCTATATTATTTCGGTTTGCACGAGTTATGTGGCTTCAGAGGAAGCAGTGTACGAGGTTCGAGATGAGTTTGAACCTGAGTATCAGAGAGATTCTGATTGATGTGCCTCGAGATAACCATGAGGAGCTTAGTGTGCGGCACTCAGGGGCGAGATTATTGCGAAGGAATGTTGTACGCGGTTTTCGATGTGTTGGTTTGAGGTAAGAGGACTTAGTCGAAATTTTGATGAGGTTGAGTTCCGACACTACGGGATCAGTGACTTCATCAGGCTGTGGTCCTTTTGATTATGTTGAGGATCCTCTGTTGATCCGTTTGGCGATGGCGGAGATCACAGTATAGCGGATTTGCTCCTGTGGCATAAGTTTGGGCGATCATTGGTGATCCTATCACGCAGCAGGTGTTGCGGTGATTTGTGTTCGTGGAGCACTTCCAGTTGCTGTTTTGGTGGCCAGGAGGGTCACGTTACGAGGGAGGGCCCTCAGTCAGCTGTGTTGCGGTTCAACAACTCAGAGTTTACGAGGAGATCCTCATGTTGCTCCTGCAGTCTGATCAATGTACCATTTTGGTGAGTTATTCAGCAAGTCGCATTTGGTGTGGGCGGCTAGTTGGGCATGTTGGAGTTCGTGCCATGACCTTGTTTGAGGACAGACTTTTCTCCGAGGTTGCTGCTGTTTGATATCCATGGCTATTGTACCTGTATCTCCACTTCCGAGGTTTTGGAGAGTATTGTATCCATCCGGAGGTTGCGAGATCCTTGTTGGAGGTTATGACTTAGCCGTGGATTTGTTGTAGCTGGACATCGTGGTTTTGGTGTGTTTGTGAGTACGGACTTACTGACGATGCATTTGTGGTGTTCGAGTGCCTCGAGGAGAAGGTTGTGTTTCGACGACCAGATTTCCCCGAGATGCTGTTTCGAGGTGATGGTCGAGCGGATGATGGAGACTGGTTGTGTTGTTTGCTTACCTCATGTTGTGGATACTGTGGTTGCTGTGTCTGACATTGGTGATATTGAGGTGGTTCCCGAGTTTCCAGGCGTGCTTTGGAGGAGTTATCAGGTGTTCCTTCAGTTCGGGAGACTGACTACACCATTGAGTTTGTACCGAGCGCTGGACTCATTTTACCGACATCTTGTCGTTCGGAGCCAGCGGAGCTGATGGAGCTACAGTTTCGACTCCAGGAGTTGCTGGAGGAGGTTTCAGGAGATTTCATGTGACCCCGTGTATTTGCGTGGTGTACTCTTGCATTGTTTTGCCGATGTTGGATGGTTCGACATAGTGGTGCATTGACTACCGGAAGCCTGATTCGTTTCAGAGGAGAGTGAGTATCCTCCGTTTCGGATTGACGATTGGGTTGTTCAGCTCGTGAGAGCTCCAGTCTTGTCGGAGATTGATTTCGGGACCGGATACCATCAGTTGTGGTTCGGTGAGTCAGATGTGGCTTTGTTGGCTTACGGATCTCAGTGCGGGCATCAGGAGTTTTTGGTCGCTATTTGGTTGACCAATGTCCCGTAGATCGTGTGGACTTGATGGACCAGGTGTTCAGACGGTTTCTGGACGAGTTGCGGCCATGTTCGTCAGCAACATCTTGATGTACTCCCGCTGTGTGGACCAGTACCTGAAGCAGTTGTAAGCGGTTTTGCGGACTTCGAGAGACGATCTTGTGTTTGTGAAGTTCAGCCAGTACGAGTTTTGGTTGATTAGTGTGAAGATTTTGGGCTGTGTGATGCTATCCGAGGGAGTTGACGTGGATCCTGATCAGATGGAGGCCATGCTGATTTGGGATTGCCCTACTATTGTACTGGAGATCCAAAATTTCTCTTGGGTTTGGCTGGCTATCACTGACGGCTTGTGCAGGATATTTTCGGATTGCCACTCTACTTCCCGGATTGATGAAGAAGGCGCCAAGTACGAGTGGTTCGATGCATGCGAGGAGAGTTGCTTACTCCTGCAGGTTGGTGACCATTGCTTCGGTTTTGACCTTACTTGACGACCGCGACGAGTTCGTGGGTTATGGCGATGCATCGAGATTTGGATTTGGTAATGCTTTGATACTGTGTAGCAGAGCGGTGGCTAATGGTTGCACCTTGACCATCCGTTTGGGATGATGTTGCTGTTGATGCATTCAGTCGAGAGAATCGGGAGCTCCAGTGTTACATGTGTGTATGTGTGGCTTGAGTTTCCGTGTTAGCCGAGTGTGGGCTACGAGAACTGAGTTTGAGTATGATGGTGTTGAGGCTCGTGATTTTGCGCGTGTTTGGCGCTAGTGATGCAGAGAAGTGTCAGATACTTCGAGTTTATTACTCGTGACGCAACATGAAGAGCAATATAGCAGCTTGTGTGTACTGATGCCACATTCGTCGACCGGTGATGGCTAGGAGGCGGAGACTTGCCGCGATGTATCAGCCATTCGAGATTTCCGGTTGGACGTGGCGTTTGTCGCTGTGACCTTGTGTGGGTTTGTGTGCATTTTGATTTGTGATACCGGTTGTCAAGCCATTGTGGACCATTTGACGGACTTGGTACTTTTCCTTGAACTTTCGGGAAAGGATTTCAGTGACAGGCGGTTATAGCTGTGTTTGGTGGAGATTGTCCATCTACGTGGTGTACTTGTGTCCCAGTTCACCGATCGAGGTGATCAGCTACGACTAAGTGTTGGCAAGCTTTGCAGCGAGCATTGGAGACCAAATTACGAACTAGTACCAGTTCTTATCCTCAGATTGGCGAGCGATATTTGAGGACTATTCAGACCTTGGAGGGCATGTTGTAGACCTCGGTGTTGCAGTTCCGGAGGATTCGGGACCAGCAGTTTTAGCTGTTCGAGGTTGCTTGCAGTACCAGGTTGTAGTCCACTGTGATTTTGATATTGTTTGACGTCGTTTTGAGGAACGATGTTGTACTTCATTGTGTTGGAGTGAGTTTGGTTTGAGTTTGAGTTGATGTTTGATTCTGGTTTTGTGGAGTGTGTTACCACAGACTGTCGAGTTAGCGGAAATGAGTTGATTATTGCCGAGTTCGATATATGAATATGTGAGATATATTGATGTGTGAACTGAGTTGTGATTTGCCTTGATATTTTGATCCGTGTGTGGCCATAGGCGAGGTTGTGTTATGCTGTGTGGTTCGGCATCGCCTATAGTGTTGGCTTTTATGTGTGTTGTGTTCCGTGTGGCGGAACTGTGTTTCAGGTTGGTTTCGCATTGTGTACCTTGTCTGTTCCTTATGTAGAGACACTTGGCGCTTGTGTGGAGCCAGTTCAGATTTATGATTTTGGGTACAGAGATTTCAGCACGGAGCTATCTCCTATTGTGGAGTTTGAGATCAGAGTTGTTCAGTTGAGATTGCCGTTGGTGAGTTGAGCAGTATGCAGAGGCAGTGCTCCTACCTTATAGTCGGCAGACTCGGAAATTTCGAGGTCGAAATTTTTCTAAGGGGGGTGGATTTGTGACGACCCAGAACAGAATCAGTAGTGGAATCAGCTCAATTCGCGAGTTAGTGTGTCGACGTGGATTTCCGATAACGGATTTGCTCGCCAGAGTTTGTTAACGACTTAATTATTGGCCGAGAATTGGAGCTGGGTCTCTTCTCGAGAGTCGTTGTACGTGTGATTTTGAGTTCATGGGCGGTTCCGGATCGTAATTTGGACGACCGAGGAATTAGTTATGAATATTTGAAGTTCAGATTTAAATGGTGGGCTACTTAACGACTAAATTACCGGACGAGAATTTGGTTTCGGCTTCTTCACGGAAGTTGTTCAAAATTTAATTTCGAGTTCGTGGGAACTTCCGGAGCATGATTTGGAGTTACGAGGAATTAGTTGCGAATTTTGCCGTTTGTTGATTATTTAGTCGATTTAATGTGTGTTGCTTCGAAGGGTTGACTTTTTATCCGTTTGATCGATATGTTTGACTTCGGGTAATATTTGAAGAGTATGTCGAGACGAGTTTGTGACCGCGAGAATTATCGGAATCGGATTTACGACGAGGAAATTACGGGAGTTTAAAGTTTGTCGCGAAATGTATTTATGGGGGTTTCCTCTTTGGGAAAGGCTATAAATAGTAAACTTGCCAAATCAGGAAGGTCAACATTCTTCATTAATAGCTTTGACCCGGTCAACTTGGGTTGACCGAGTGGGTGCGACGGTGTACGGTGGAGGTTCGGCTTCGCCGGCGGTGAGCCTATTCCGGCCACCTCCGAGCCTCCTCTTGGTCTCCATCGACTCGTCTTGCTGCCCTCTACCTAGCCCCGGCCTTGTTTTCCGGCGTGGCTCACCGGAATGAGTAGAATTTCCGGCATGAAACGGTGAGAAAAGTGAGGTAATCGGGTTTCATGTTTTTGATCGATTCGAGCTGAAATTTTGGATGGGCTTTGTTGCTCTCATCCTCTTGAAGCTACTGTGTAAATTTGAAGCACTAATTTTGCTTGAATTTGGAGAATTTTGGATTGGAAGATTTGGTACCAATTCGGGTTTTCATGAAATTGAGGTAGTTAGAGATTGAATTGGCTTTTGTTGCAGTTATGGAAGTTGCTCAGTGCACGATTTTGAGTGGAACAAGGGTAGCTCCGCCGTGAAACTCTCCGGTCAACAGTGGCGCCGCCATGGGCGGCGGTCAACGGGTTGACTTTTTGACTTTCGGCAAGTCGCATGTCATTTGACTCGAAATCGCGCCCCGATCGCAGTGGGGAGGTTCGTTTTTCGAGTTGAGCGTCCGAACGTAAAGCGAGGTATTGAAGTGGTATATACGGATTTTCGACGATTCGTCGACTTTGAATTATCTGTTTCCGAGAATGGTGGTTTCTCGTGGTTTGATTTGTATTGTCGGATTATGATTTTGAATATGGGACATTGTGAATATTCAGGGGTTCGTGATCGTTGTTTTGGCGAGGGACTTTCTGCCGGATCACGGGTTAACGCGATACGCGTTATGCCAGTCTGTGAGTGGACATTTATTTTCACGGATTGATTGCGAGTCTTTTATAAATGATTTACGAACTTGAGCATGCGGATTGATTATGATTTTACGAGCATGTGTTTACGATTATGCATATACGAATATACGTATACGAATATATTCATACGTACATATTATGTTTAAAGCATGTGCATAGAAAAGATTTATGATTTGGTTTACACAGAGTACAGTCTCAGTATATGTTGTGGTATCGATACACATTGGCTTCTCGGCTGATCCCCGAGTACGCTCCGGGAAGGACAGATATCCTGACCCGAGGCCTTTCTGGCTAGAATCACGTGTGGGTCTGGGATCCCGTGATTCAGACTGTGCTATCGCGTGGAAGCCCACGAGAGTCTCCGCGATATGTTTTACGTTGCATGCTCTGTACGTGAGTGGTAGCCAGAGTCTCCTCACGTAGCATTTGATTTTCACGCATTTGACTCGCATATGGTTTTATATGTATATATTACTTGGTGAAAGACATTTATTTTCGTCCACTCACTCTAACGTGTTTATTGTCTTTCACCTGGGCTTTTCGATTTCCGTGCCCAGTTTGCAGTTCAGGCTCTGGTGTCGCACGTCGTGGTCGGAGGCATAGTGCTCGAGCTACTTTGTTTCATCCAGTAGGTTTATTGTTCTACCTACTGTGGTATGCGTATATGATTATGTATTAGAAGTCGCTCTGAGCGTCCTATTGAATATGTTATACGATTTTACACTGGATTTCAGTAAGTGTATATATATTTACTACTTTACTTTACTGTTGATATATTGAGAAATCCGGATGGGATTGGTGCCCACGGTTTGCTTTTTGTGGCATAGGATGAAGTGTATTTTCAGCGTGCAGGTAATGGTAATTCCACGCTAGTAACGAAACTCTGCCCAAATTTCTCAAAATTTTTGTTGGTTCGTGTTTTCGAAGGGGGTTCGATTCCGGTTTAGAGAGCTAAATCGGGGTTGGGTCCTTTCAACACCATAGCTATAGTGTCTCAAACTCTCTGATGCTAACACAAATACAGCTACACCCAAATCAAACTCCGGATACGTAGCCTCATAAGGTTTCCACTGTCCGTAACCATGAGCCACCGCTCTGCTACACAGCATCAAAGCACAACCCAACCAAATCTCGATGCATCGCCATAACCCACGAACTCGTCGCGATCATCAGGTAAGGTCAAAACCGAAGCAACGGTCAACCATCCGACAGGAGTATGTAACTCTCCTCGCGTGCACCGAACCACTCGAACTCTACGCCTTCTTCGTCAATCCGGGAAGTAAAGTGGTAATTCGGGGAAATCCTGCACAAGCCGTCGGTAATAGCCTGCCAAACCCAAGAGAAACTCTGGATCTCTGGTACAATGGTAGGTCAACCCTCAAATCACACGGCTTCTAACTGGTCAGGATCTACGCCAACTCCCTCGGATAACATCACATAGCCCAACATCTTCACGCTAATCGACCAAAACTCACACTGGCTGAACTTACAACAGCTAATCGTCTCGCGAAGTCCACAAAACCGCTTGCAACTGCTCCAGGTACTGGTCCACACTCTCGGAGTACATCAGGACATTGCTAACGAACATGACCGCAACTTGTCCAGAAACTGTCTGAACACATGGTCCATCAAGTCCACACGATCTACGGGGCATTGGTCAACCAAACAGCGTGACCAAGAACTCATAATGTCCGCACCGAGATCCGAAAGCCACATAGCCACATCTGACTCATCAAACCTCCACTGATGATATCTGGATCCGAAATCAATCCTCGAAAAGACTGAAGCTCTCGGAAGCTGATCAAACCACTCGTCAATCCGAAGCGGAGGATACTCACTCTCCTCTGAAGCAAATCGAGCTTCCGGTAGTCAGTGCACCACCTCGTCAAATCGTCCAACATCCGTGTAAATAGTGCAAGAGTACACCACACAAATATGTGGGGTCGCACGAAGTCTCCTGAAATCTCCTCCAGCAAATCCTGGAGTCGAAACAATAGCTCCATCAGCTCCGCTAGCTCCGAACGATAAGATGCCGGTAAAATAAGTCTGGCGCCTGGTACAAGCTCAATGGTGTAGTCAGTCTCCCGAACTGGAGGAACACCTGGTAACGCCTCCAAAACACACCTGGAAACTCGGGAACCACCTCAATGTCACCAATGTCAGGTACAGCAACCATAGTATCCAAAACATGTGCTAGGCAAACAACATAACTCGTCTCCACCATCCGCTTGACCATCACCACGATACAGCATCTCGGAGAAATCTGGTCGTCAAAACACAACCTCCCTCTCGAGATACTCGAACACAGCCAAATGCGTCGTCAGTAAGTCCATACTCACAAACACACCAAACCACAATGTCCAGCTATAACAGATCCGCGGCTAAGTCATAACCTCCAACAAGGATCTCGCAACCGCCGGACGGATACAATACTCTCCAAAACCTCGGAAGTGGAGATGCAGGTACAACATCCATGGATATCAAACAACAGCAACCTCGGAGAAAAGTCTGTCCTCAAACAAGGTCATGGCACGAACTCCAACATGCCCAACTAGCCGCCCACGTCAATTGCGACTTCCTGAATGGCTCGTCTAAAAATCTGGGTTGATCAAGCTCCAAAACAACATCATGATCTCCTCGTGAACTCTGAGCTGCCGAACCACTACAACAGCTGGCTGAGGTCGCTCCCTCGTAACGTGACCCTCCTGGCCACCACAACAGCAACTGAGAGTACTTCTCGAACAAAAATCATCGCAACACCTGCTGCGAGAAAGGATCACCAATGATCACCCAAACTCATGCCACAGAAGCAAGTCTGCTACTCCGTGATCTCCGCCATCAGCAAACGGATCTTCTGCTTGATCTGATGTCCCACAACATAATCGATAAGGCCACAGCCTGATGAAATCACTGATCCCGAAATGTCGGAACTCAACCTCATCAAATCTCACTGCTGAATCCACTTTCCTCAAACCGTCACATCGAAAACCGTGTATATCTTTTCTTCACAATAACCTCGCTGCTGAGTGCAACACACTAAGTCCTCACGGCAATCTCGAGGCAGAACAGTCAGACTCTCTCAGATGCTCAGGTTCAAACTCATCTCGAATCTCGTGCACTGCTTCCTCTGAAGTCGCATAACACGTGCAAACATGACAAACATATGAACAATGCATCTCTGCCTCAGGTGGGTAAACACTCCACATTCGAATGTTGGGTAGCCTGATAAACCATTACTGTATACACAACACTCGGAATATAGGCCATGGAGTCGCAACCGGAACTCACACAATACCAGCCCACAAAATACAACAATCTGACTCAGGCAAACATCTCTGCCACAACTCTCCGCTCTGAGGCCACATATAGACGCTCAAATACACATCCCCGGGCAAACCGTGCCACACAAATCTCTGAACCCAGAATACTCACCCGAATCCACTGTTCTCAGGCAATTCACGCGTCGAATGATCCTTAATAGGATCCACAACCGAAACGACACGGAAAGCACGTCAGGAGGCATCCTAATGAATACAATATCGTTCACAACAAGTGGAACGTAATCATGGAACTTCAAATATTTGAAAGCATACAACACCCGGAATTTGATGATTATCCGCCGGCCAGTCGGGTCACCATTCCAGAGATGCTGTACATTCTCAAATATCTTTCGTAAACATGACTACAGAAGTCTACAGAACCTATAACCTAATGCTCTGATACCAAGCTGAAAGGACCCAACCCCGATTTAGCACCCTAAACCGGAATCGAACCCCTTCGAAAACATGAACCAACAAAAACTTTTTGAAATTTGGGCAGAGTTTCGTTACTAGCGTGGAATTACCATTACCTGCACGCGGAAAATACACTTCATCCTATGCCACAAAAAGCAAACCGTGGGCACCAATCCCATCCGGATTTCTCAATATATCAACAGTAAAGTAAAGTAGTAAATATATATGCACTTTACTGAAATCTAGTGTAAAATCGTATAACGTATTCAATAGGAAGCTCAGAGCGACATCTAATACATAATCGTATACGCATACCACAGTAGGTAGAACAATAAACCTACTGGATGAAACAAAGTAGCTCGAGCACTATGCCTCCGACCACGACGTGCGACACCAGAGCCTGAACTGCAAACTGGGCACGGAAACTGAAAATCCCAGGGGAAAGACAATAAACACGTTAGAGTGAGTGGACGAAAATAAATGTCTTTCACCAGATAATATATACATATAAAATCATATGCGAGTCAAATGCATAAGTAAAGAAATGGTACACGAGGGAGACACCAACTCCTCACGCGTCCGGGTACACGAGGGAGACTCCAACTCCTCACGCGTACAGAGCATGCAATATAAAATCGCGGAATCACTCATGGACTACCACGCGATAGCACAGTCTGAATCACGGGATTCCAGACCCACACGTGATTCCTAACCAGAAAGGCCTCGGGTCAGGATATCTGTCCTTCCCGGAGCGTACTCGGGGATCAGCCGAGAAGCCAAGGTGTATCGATACAACAACATATACTGAGACTGTACTCTGTGTAAACCAAATCATAAATCTTTTCTATGCACATGCTTAAAACATAATATGTACGTATGTGTATATATTCGTATACGTATATTCGTATAAGCATAATCGTAAAACACATGCTCGTAAAATCATAATCAATCTGCATGCTCAAGTTCATAAATCATAAATAAAGACTCGCAATCTATCCGTGAAAATAAAGTGTCCACTCACAGACTGGCGTAACGCGTATCGCGTTAACCCGTGATCCGGCGGAAAGTCCATCGCTAAACAAACGATCACGAACCCCTGAATAATCACAACGTTCAATATTCAAAGTCATAATCCGACAATTCGAATCAAACCACGAGAAACCACCGTTCTCGGAAATACACAATTCGAATATGACGAATCGTCGAAAATCCATATATACCACCTCAATACCTCGTTTTACGTTCGGACGCTCAACTCGAAAAATGAACCTCCCCACTGCGATCGGAGCGCGATTTCGAGTCAAACGACATGCAACTTGCCGAAAGTCAAAAAGTCAACCCGTTGACCGTTGACCGCCGTTGACCGCCGTCCACGGCGGCGCCACTGTTGACCGGAGAATTTCACGGCGGAGCAACCCCTATTCCATGCAAAACCACCCACTGAGCAACTTTGTCAACTGCACCGAAGTCCAATTCTCACTCTAACATGGTCAATTTCATGAAAAACCGAATGAACACACAAATTTCAAATCCAAAATTCTCCTTGTACACATCGAATTGAAACACAAAACTTACAGGGTAGCTTCATGGTGATGAGGGCTACAAAGCCCACCCCAAAATTCAGCTCGAATCGGCCAATTTTGATGGACCCGAAATCACAAGTTTCCTCTTGAATTTGGCCGGAAATTTCTCCTATTACCGGCCACCACGCCGTGAAAGGCGACCGGAAGTGGAACCGTGAGGCCGAGGCGCACCCAACGGGTCCTCCCCCGTGGCCAAAGACGGCCGGACAACCTCGCCGCCGACAACCCACCGTGGCCACCGTCGAGCACCTCACCTCCTCCATCGGTCAACCAAGTCAACATGGTCAAAGACATAAATGCCAGGTTTGACTTTCCCTATTAGGCAAGTTACTATTTAAAGTTTCCCAAAATAGAAACTCATACTTATCCATTTCGGCAAACTTGAAACGCGCGTAACTTTCTCGTCGTAATTCCGATTCCGATAATTCTCGCGGCCACAAACTCGTCTCAACGTACTCTTCAATAATCACCCAAAGTCAAACATATCGGCCAAACGGATAAAAAGTCAACCCTTCGAACCAACACACATTTAAATCGACTAATTAATCAACAAACGGAAATAATCACAACTAAATCCTCGTAACTTCAAATCTTGCTCTGAAAGTTCCCACGAACTTGAAATTAAATTCTGAACAACTTCCGTGAAGAAGTCGAGACCAAATTCTCGTCCGGTAATTTAGTCGTTAAGTAGCCCACCATTTAAATCTGAACTTCAAATATTCATAACTAATTCCTCGGTCGTCCAAATAATTATCCGGAACCGCCCACGAATTCGTAATCACATGTAGAACGACTCTCGAGAAGAGACTCAGCTCCAATTCTCGGCCAATAATTTAGTCGTTAAGAACTCTGGCGATTCCATTATCTGTCGAAAATCCGCGATTGCGCTGTAACTCACGAATCAAGATGATTATACTTCTGATTCTGGTCCGGGTCGTCACAAAAGTAACATGTAAGCGCCCAAATACGCACAATCGGGTAAACCATGCCACACATAATTCTGAATCCAGAATGCTCATCCAAACCCACAACTCACTGTCAGGTCACGCGTCGACTGATCCTCAATAGGATCCACAACCGTACCGACATGGAAAGCATGTCAAGGAGGCATCCTAATGAATAAGACATTGTTCACAACAAACAGGACATAATCATGGAACTTCAAATATTTGAAAGCATACAACACCCGGAGCATTGATGAGTATCCGCCGGCCGGTCGGGTCATCGCTCTAGACATGTTGTACATTCTCAAATATCCTTAGTAAACACGACTACAGAAGTCTACAGAACCTAAAACCTAATGCTCTGATACCAAGCTGAAAGGACCCAACCCTGATTTAGTTTCCTAAACTGGAATCAAACCCCTTCTGAAAACACGAAGCAATAAAAACCATAAAAGTTTCGGCAGAGTAACGCTACTAACGCGGAATGGCCATTAACCTGCACCCGGAAAATAACACTTCATCCTATGCCACAAAAGCCAAACCGTGGGCACCAATTCCATCCAGATTTCTCAATATCATAACAGTAATGTAAAGTAATCAATAAAACTATACTTTACAGAAATCCGGAGAAAAATCGTATAAAAGTATAACATAAGAATGCTCAGAGCGACTTCTAGTATATATATACAAATAGTAGGCCAAACTAAGAACCTACCATAAAAAAAACATCGCTCGAATACTAAGCCTCCGACCGCGACGTGCGACACCAGAATTCGAACTGCAAACTGGGCACAAAAACCGAAAAGCCCAGGGGAAAGGCAATAAAACATTATAGTGAGTGGACGAAAATAAACATATGCCTTTCACCAATTTCATATACAATAAACAATATAAAGTATAGCGAGTTCGGAAAATATATATGGAGGTGCTAGGCCAATCTCTCAAGCCCGACGGTCAGGCGAATCTCTCAAGCCCGACGGTGATAGGCTAGGGGTATCTCTCAACCCCAGCGGCATAACAGGGGAATCTCTCAACCCTCCCCAGAGGAATCTCTCAACTCTGGTCAGACTACCGGTGATCAGCCGAGTAGCCGAAGCATCGATGCAAGTAATGCCATCACCATAAAATATAAAATAATGCCTCCAAAAGTAATAAATAATCTCAATATCATATATAAATAAATACGAAAAATCACGAACTCGCAACGATAGTGAAAATAGAAAAGTCCACTCACAGAGAAGCGTAACGCGATACGCGTTAATCCCGTGATCCGGCGGAAAATCCCTCGCCAAACGAACAATCACGATCCCCTGGATAATCATAAAATCCACTGCTCAAAATCATAACTCAAAACCTCGAATCACATCACGAGAAACAACCGTTCCCGGAAACATATAATTCAATATCGACGAAATCGTCAAAAATCCGATAATCACACCACAAAACCTCGCTATAATTTCTGACATTCAATTTGAAAAAGAAACCTCACCACTGCGATCGGAGCGCGATTCCAAGCGAAATGACATATAACTCGTCGAAAAACACGTCGCCGCAAAAAATTGCCGCCTCCGTCGCCGCTGCCGCCAGCCGCCGGAAATTCAAACCTGCCCAGAAAAATTCAAGCTACACATGGATTTGAAGATCTCGACATTTCCAACAACTTTCCAGTTCAAAGTTAAGGCCAATTTTGATCGGAAAACCTCCAAAATTCAACTCAAAGTTCCAAACCCTTACCGGAATTTCAAACTGATCGATCTCTCTCTTCCGGCCACGACAACCTCCCAAACCACTTGCAATAGCTTCCTTTCCTCATGGCTAACAAAACCCCTCAAAGAGGAGCCACCAAATCGGCTGAAAAAATCACCTCCGACCACCGCCGAATTCGTCGGAAAATCACAAACTTCAAAACGTCATAACTTCTTCATCCGGCAACCAAATTGAACGAATGACCTATCAAAAGAAAGAGGAGCTCAAGCCCAACAACTTTCATGAAGGCACCATGTCCAAAAGAGGCCGGAATCGAGCTCAACGAACGCAAACAAAAAAGAGCCTGGAATGGAGAATAATGGCTGGTCAACCCGAGTTGACTCGGTCAACACCCAATTCTGGCTTACCCAAAAAGGAAACCCACTATTTATACGTTCCATTTTTGGTAACTTTCGTATTTATTTTATGACAAACTTTGATCGAATGTAAATTTTGCATCGTAACTCCGTTTTCAACGTCACTCGCATCTACGAACTTATCTCGACAAATTCTTCAATTTCCACCTAAAGTCAACCAACTTCGACAAATCCGATAAAAAGTCAACGGCTCAATTCCACATAAGCTTATCTGATAAAACAATCAACGGTCTAAAATATTCACAACTTATTCCTCGTAACTCGGAATAATCCTCCGGAAGTTCCCACGAGCTCGAAATTAAATTCTCTACAACTTCCGTGAAGAATCCCAAATCAAATTCTTGCCCGGTAATTTAGTTGTTAACGAAGCCGCCATATTAACCAATTACGTCGAAATCGCGACTAATCACGAAATTCGCAAATCAAGTCGATAACCATTGCAATTTCTGTTCGGGTCGATCAATGGTCCAGAACGGATCAAAATCACGATTCGGATAGACTCGAATACGAACGGATAAACTCGACGATATTCCAAAATTTCAAATATTCATATTGTATTCCTCGGTCGTCGAAATAATAATCCGGAACCGCCCACGAACTTGAATTCACGCGTACAACAACTCTCGAGAAGAGACGCAACTCAAATTCTCAGCCAATAATTAAGTCGTGATCAAATCCGGCAAATCAATCAATAACAGAAAACTGCGATTACGCGTTAACTCGTGGATTAAGCCGATTACACTACTTATTCTGTTCTGGGTCATCACAGTATCTTTCCGAACTTGAGTTCATATCTTTCTTGTGTTATGTTGGTATCCTAAACCTCACACTCTATACCCTAAACCCTAAATCATATACCATACACCTTATACCCTACACCGTAAACCCTAAACCTTATACCGTACCCTATACCCGAAACCCTACACTCGACACCATACACCATATACCCAGCACCCAAAGGCTTTGAAGCTTTCATCACCACGAAGCAAACAATACCAACATCATGTCCTAATTTCATATGTGGAGAAAGAATCGAAGGAATGTTGTTCTTGAGGAATTTTGTGAATCCGATTTCACAGGTAAAATAGGACGAGTTCTTAGTTGTTTTAGGTATTGATGTAGTTGAGAAAGTTGTTGATTATGTGATTTTGAAAAGGTTCAACTTTGGTCCGTCGGGAAATGGTGCATTGCTGCCTTACGCGTCGCCATCAACGATGGTTCACTGCGGCAATTCTAGCAGTGACTTTTTCAGGAAGATTTAGGTATTCTATTTTATCCATTTTATCATTTATGTTGTATGGACCAGATTTTTAGTTTGATCAAATGTAAAACGGGAATGGAATTTGACATAATCGGATTGAAACTAAGTATATTCATTCAAATCGATCACACAGTGGCCCAAGTTTTGGCCACGTGACGCTTATATATAGATGAAATTCAAGTTTTAGGAAGTGGGCTTAGTTATCAAATATGCAAGGATTCACAACATGCATAAAAAGTGAGAGTTGTTCTGGAAACTTAGCAAATTGGAAGTCTTATACTTCGATTATTATTACATGATGTCGAGTAGGAACGTTATTGCCAAACTAGCACTAGCAGAAAGGCTTCGGCTTGTTGGAAATTACGGTATAGTAAGGTGAATGGACGTTTCTTTTCACCGTTACTTGCGAGTTTGTAGATTATGTCATTATGCTTTAAGTTTGCGATATGTTTTACGATCTTTATGTTTTGGAGGTTTGGCTTATGATGGTCATATTTAGTTGCATCGATGCTCTGACTATTCGGTTGATCGTCGAATAACCTGGTTGGGGGAAGTTAGGGAAAACCCTTCGCCTGACCCTGAATTATGTCAGGTTAGATAAAACACCTGGGACAATCCCATCACCTATATTATTCATTTGTTATCGACTCAGATTAAGGCAAATGCCTTGGCGACCACCTCCACTTTATTTTAGCTTTTCGATATTTTGAACTCGCATCATATTATTAGAAATAGTGGGAAGGCCTAAAGCTATAGTTTTCTACAGTTTCATGCATATCGTATGATTATGATTTTTGTCCACTCAGTCTAACATTTTTTGTTTCAATTCCTTTCCCTAGACCCTTTGTTTTTAAAATTCCTAAATTGTAGGTTAGTCAGTTGAAGTCGTGACTGTCCAGAGTATGTGGCATGACAGTTCACAACTTTTGTCTACTCTGTTGAAGTTTTGGGTTGCTTGTGCTAAGGTAGCTGATACTGATTAAATGGTGCTTTAGACCTTAATACGGGTTCTGCAAGACTTATCCTAGATTATTACAGTAATCTGGGGTAACAATGTTGAACTAGTACCACCTCCTCCAATAATCATGTCCTATATAACAGATTCCACATTTAGATATTTAAACAAAAGAAAAAACATAATCCTTGTGTTAATGGGAAAGCAATCATTGAAGTCGATATACAAATATAAAGGAAAAACATACCGCTATGATTGCTTTGAGGTTGTCTTGAGTAAGCTTGAAGACAAAATTGTCATCCTTTTGAAGCTGGAGAACAGTATGCACGAAATCCTTCTAATCACATTCTCTCTTCCTTATCTTATGCTCTTCGGTTATCTTATCAAAGAAACCATCAAATTTGGCAAAGGTCTTTCCCAACTACGAAGTTAGGCCTCTAAGATTGTCAATCCATCTCAAAGAAGGGAAGAAAACTCCTCATAATAAAAATGTATTTTGTTTCATCAAATGAACCCTTTACTTTACCGCTTTGTATTTAGCTAGTTTATGCAGCGAAAGTAACTTCTATAGCAATGGTAAACCACTAAAGGCTGGTTTTGAATACAATGTAGAAAGAACCCTTTTAATAGGTTCTGAATCAAACTAGAAAACAACCAAAGTTGTAAAAATTCGAAATTTTGGCCACAAGAATTGGCCTTGGTGTATACCAATTGCCCCCTAGTTTTGCTGAAAGAGCGAGCCTCACTTATAGGCTGTGAGTGAATACAAAACTAAGTAGCCGGGTCTACGACTTCCTCATATTCCCAAATTGGTTGTTTATACTTCTTTAGAAACTTGCCATTAATAGGATTACGATGTACTGCTCCATCTATGTCTAGTATTTGAAAAGCACACTTGCCCTTGATTTTGTCAATTACAAAGGGTCATTCCCAATTTGCATACCATTTACCATGTTCATCTTGTTTTTCACCAAGAGATAGAACTGTTTTCCATACCAACTCTTCTTCTACGAAACTTAATCCTCTGGTGCGACGATCATAAATGTGAACAACCTTCTTCTTTTCAGCAATTAGGTTGTTCAAAGCCTTGGTGCATTTTTTATCTAAGTCTTCAAGATCCTCCCACATTTCCTGAATATAGTTTTCACCAACTAATTGATGTTGATCCATGACTCATATAGACTGAATGTTGATTTCCAAAGGTAATACCGTATCATGACAAACATTAAGGCATAAGGAGTAGTGCTTGTTGGATTGCGCTTGGAAGTCTTGTAGGCCCAAAGTGTATTGAATAGCTCTTCATCCCATAAATGTGGGTTGTCTGCAAGCATTCCCTTAAGTATGTGGAGGATTAGTTTGTTGCTTACTTCAACTTAGCCATTGGACTGCGCGTAATATGGTGACGAATGCAAAAAAAAGGATCCCAAAGTCTGTCATCAACTCCTCTACCTCCCCAGATACAAACGCTGCTCCCCTATCCAAGGCAAAGCATTCCAAAATACCAAACCGACAGATGACACCTTCATATAAGAACTGTCTTATTGCAGTAGCAAAAGCAACCTATAATGGCTTTGCTTCTACCCATTTAGTGAAGAAATCTGTGGTCACGATGATGAACTTATGTTTTATGGATGAATAAGGATGAATAATTCCAATTAAGCCCAAAGCTCATCCTCTCGTAGGCCACGGCTTGATGATTGGCTACATAGGAATGCTTGGAATATGGCTAACTGGCCCATGAGCTTAACAATCCTCACATCCTTTGGCAAAAGAAATGCAATCCTTTCTAATAGAAGGCCAAAAATAACTATGTCATCAGAGTAACCATCAAAGTTTAGGTCTTGACTGGTGAGCACCACAGACCTCTAGAAGGACCTCTCACATCAATCGTTTTGCTTCATTTTCGTAGACATAAAGAAAATCTACCCCATCTCCTCATCTTCTAAGTAGCTCGTTGTTCTGTAGGAGATAGTTTGGAGCAAAATACCTGATGTGTTTGTCCACTGAAGTGCTAGGATCCTCCAGGTATGTGATAATTGGTTGCCTCTAGTCTTCATCAATGGAGTCCAAAGCTGCAACATATCATTCATCCTTTTCTTCCTTCCTAATCATAAAAGAAGGAAGAGTTCTGCGTTCAACCTTCAGGATACGTTCTTGTACATCGTCTGTTAGCCCGATGCCTGTAGCGAATTGCGCTAATTCATTCACTGCACAGTTTTCTCCTCTGGGGATGTGTATCAATTCCACATCTATAAAATGTTCCAGCAACTCACTTGCTCTATTTACGTATGGCTCCAGTACTGCTTTAGTTTTGAACGTGACCTCTAGCTGCCGGATAACTAATAGTGAATCTCCCTAAATCTATACATCTTTGACTCCTAAGTCGACCACTAGTTCCAACCCAATGATCAAGGCCTCATACTCTATTGCATTATTCGAATAGTGATAGTCCAACCTAAAGGAGTAACCAAAAGTTTCACCATGAGGATTAACTAACACAATTGCTACTCTCGCAAAAGCACTTGTACTGGATCCACCAAAGTAGAGCTTCCATGGGGCCAAAGATATGTGAGCCAATTCTAATTCTTTGATCTTTAGAATGTCCACCATGGGGTGATGTGCTAAGAAATCAGCCACTGCCTAGCCTTTCACTGCCTGGTCTTTCATTGCCTTCTGAGGAGCATACTATAGTAAAAACTCGAACAATGTGGGAATTCATTTTCCAATCCGTCATCTAGGTATATGTCGGGATAACATATATCATACCAAGTCGGTTTGAGCGATGATTCAAGTAGTAAAGGACAACATGTAATGCGTCAACTTGCAGCCAGACAAATACAAAGTAAGGCATAGCTTCTACATAGATGTATACCTACTCTCGCAGTCTGTCAACGTTCTGCTTAAGTAAAAAATGGCCTGCTCTACCTTGGCATCATCGTCTTATGCTAATAAGCTCCCGACAGAAGATTTTGTGGCCGAGATATAGAGCTTCAAAGGTCTTATAGGCTGTGGTGGTACTAAAACTAATTGATTGACCATGTATTTCTTGATATTATCAAAGGGTTCTTAGTGGATTAGTTCCCAAACAAACTCTTTTTCTCCCTGCAACTTTAATAATGGAACAAAAGGCTTGGTTTTTTCTGCAGCGTTAGAAATGAATCTCCTCAAGAAATTAATCTTCCCAAGGAGCTGTTGTAGTTCTCGCTTTTTCCTCGGTGGTGATGCCTTGATCACAACTTCCTTCTTATCATCTAGAACCTCTATGCCTCGCTGATGTACCAAAAGTCCCAAGAAGTCTCTTGCTTGTACCCAAAACACACACTTGGCAGAGTTCATCTTCAGTTGATGCTCCCTCATTCGTTCAAACACCTGCCTTAGGTCATCAACATGATCGGCCCTCTTTTTGGACTTTACCACGATATCATCAATGTACATCTCCATGGTGACTCCTGAAAGGTTCTGGAAGATGTAGTGCATAGCTCACTGATATGTTGATTCTGCATTCTTTAGCCCAAGTGACATGTTGACGTACTCAAATACTCTTAATACTCCTGGGCATCTAAACGCAGTCTTATATCGATCTACTTCAGTGACTGGAATATGGTGATATCTTGTTGTACCATACATGAATGATAGCATCTCATGCCTTGCCACTGCATCCACTAGTAGGTCTGCTACCGACATATGGTATGCATCCTTAAGAGTGGCTTGGTTCAAATCTCTGTAATCCACACAGACTCGAATTTTGCCAATCTTCTTTCATACTGGAACTATGTTGGATATCCACTCTGTGTATTTAGCAACTTGGACGACCCAAACTTCAGCATCTTCTCCATTTCTTCTTTCACGAGCATGGTTGTCTCTGCTTTCATCATTCGCATCTTATACTGAATTGGCTTCTTTCCGTCCATGATTGGAAACTTGTGCACTACTAACTCTGGAGAGAGTCCTGGCATATCATCAAATTTTTTAGCAAATCAATCCTTATACTCAAGTAACAAATCAATAAGCCTATTTATTTCCATAGGCTCTAAAAAAGTGCTAATGGCCACTTCTATTGGCTCATTTGTTGTTCCCAAAATAATCTTCTCAGTAGGATCCTTGACTTTAGGTGGAGTATCGTCCAATGCCGTTAGTGCCAATTGAATGACATCTTCCTCTTGTACAATTCCTTGTTGTACGTCTTCATTTATACATTCTACCGATGCTATTGTTGGTAAACAGTCATATGCCTCTTTCTCTATTATATACGTTTGCAATCTTTCACATAGAGAAGCATAAACTTCTGCTTTCGACTCTTTGGAAGGCCGTATCATTATTAATGACTAGACGAGGTCAGCTCAAGAAAGTATGGACGTGCCTTATCATCTTTAGCGTGCACTATCCCATATTGAGCTAGTTCAGAGGCCGTTACTCCAACAGGTCGGCCTTTGTTGTCGATGTCACACACCTCCAATGGTCTTAGCATTTCATTGTAGTAATTGACATCCAAAGCGTTTGCAGACACAGAATATAGCCTTAATCCGCTTTAGTGCTGACTTTTGTACTAGCTTATCCTCCATCTCAATCACCTTCTTTTGTCTTTTTGAAGTTCGTTGTACGTCAGAAGCTGGCTATACCTCGTTAATTATGGAGAAAACGCTTTGTCACGTTGTTTTCACCATTGGCTTATCATAGTTTCTATCGAACGCAATCACTTGATTTGCAGTGAGCCTATTCATTCTTCTTTGGAGCTGCTCCAGTGATTCTACTAGCTGGTCTGGCTTAATTAGTCCCTTCTCCAATGCCTCCAAAGTTCTTTTTGTTGAGTCAAACTGTCTCTGCGGATTTTGCTTCCTGGTAGGAGTGATCTCAAAAGTTTTTCCTCATGTCTTCATGTACTAAACATCCTCTTTAATAACAGATCTACTCGCTGAAGGAATGTAAGGCTTGACAATTTCCTTTGTCACTCGCTGCACCTTCTTGGCTGGCTCCAGCTTCTTTTCTTCTCCTCACAACCTCTTGTACAATTTTGAGTCTTTCAGAGCCTTCTTTAGTTTCGTAGGGCTGGACGGTTGGTAATTCTCTAGAGGAAATTCGACTTGTGGACCTGCTCGCATAGCCTCTACGAACTCATCATAAGTCATCTTCAATCCATACTTCGCTTTGCATCGTGTACAAAGAACTACGAGGGTTGCTTCAGGCATGACCTCCCTCTGTTTTTCCTTTTAATTATCCTCCTTCTTGCCGTTGGATGCAGTTGCTTCGATAGTACTTCTAAGGTCCAAAGTTTGTTTCCTTTTTGCTCCTCCCCTCCATGATATATCCAAGGTTCCTACCATGAATGAACCTTCAATGACATCTTCCTCACATGCATTTGGTACCATGATTTCTCCTTCCTCGATCCACTACTGGATTTTCTTTTGAAGATCTTTGCACTGATTGGTATATATCATGACTCCAATCATCACTACCGGAAGAATTACTATGACCGACGACTTGGTGTCGTCAGTCTGTTTTCGTTTATCGTCGGTCATACCTATATCCGACGACACATCGTCGGATATAGTATCGTCGGTAATACACCGTCGGTAATACTATATCCGACGATGATTTAGGGTTATCGTTGGAAAAAAGATACACTAAAACCGACGATAATTTATCGTCGGTCATAGTTTAAACTATAACCGACGATGTCAACGTCGGATATAGTTTTCTCCATGGTCAAAATGGTTGACTCTGGAGAAAACTATATCCGACGATATTGACACATGTCGTCGGATATAGTGAAAAAATTTAAATTTTTTTTGCAGGTTTTGGGTTTTATCCCAAAACCTGCATTCACAAAAAATCACGCTATCTATATATTGTTCAAATTGAAAATCAACAACCATTGAAACTAGAGTACGTAGTAAATAAATAAATTAATCAAAACCGAAATCGTTCAAATCTGTATACATATGCGTAGTAAATAATGAAAATAAAAATGAAACCAACAATTGTTCAAATGTAGGGGGGGTCCTGGTCCTAAGTCTATGTGGTCAAACGGATTGGAGAAAGTTGGTTGGTCCTAGTCCTGGTCTGGCTGAGGCTGAGGCTGCGGCTGAAGCTGAGGCTGAGGATGTGGCTGTGGCTGTGGCGCACCGAAAATGGGCGGGGGAGCTATCTGGATTCCAGATGCTTGCAACTGTGCATAACAATGCTGCATCCATGTCCCCATTTGTTGCTGCTGTTCGGCCAACCGATTCTGCTCTGCTGCTTGTGCTTGCTCCATCTCCTCGATCCGACGCCGTTGAGCTTCCATCTCAATTGATTGCCTATGAAGCTGGTCGTGTAGCTCATTAGTCCTCGAAGATGATGATGATCCCGATCCGCGAGAGAATTCAGGGGTATGCTTCAGCAGCCCTTGACCCCATTTTCCGAAACCCCTGCAATAGAATGTGTTCTTCCCTGGAGGGATCGCAGTTGACATAATCCTGGCCCTGACGATCGGATCAGATCGATCAATCTGATCAAACGGGAGTTCCGCATCGGTGGTGTTGGGATAAAGCTCTCTCGCCACTTGAGTCAACACCTCCGGAATCGCCTCCTGAATTCTCGCCTAATTGACAAAGAACAATAAAATATTAATTAAAAAAACAATCTAAATAAATAAGAAATAAGTTTATTTTGTTATAAGGACACTTACAGCATATTCGGGGGACTGCGGATACGCGTGCTGCATCGTATAGACAAGGGGATCCTCTTCTGGGTGGTTGGCCGCCTCCTCGATCCAACCCGAGTATGATCTGGTACCGGCATGATGACTTTTGGTGTTTTTGGCCTGGTTCCTTGTGTTGACTTCAGAAAGAGCCTGCGCGATTAATTAAACATAAAAAAAAACACTCATTAGCCAAATAATTTAAGGGAAGTACGATAAAACAAAAATTAAATCAATTGAAGGTTGCGTACCTTCAATTTCGGGTTGTTGAAGTGAACCACAAGTCATCGCCACTCGTACTCCCTATAACGAAACTCGCTAGGGGTACCCTCACGATCGTCCCCGTACTTTTTCCAATGCTTCTTCAGCTCGGCCTTCCACTCCTTATACCTATATATACCCATAAAATCAAGCGTTAGTAACAAAAACATTGTATGAACATAATCAAAAGAAACGAAAAAATATATATAAATGCCCGTCTGCAAACCTGCTCCCATGCACTTCATCCGCCCACTTGGGTCTAATGTCTGCATCGACGCGGAACCACCTCTGCAAAGCATATATATATATATATATATCAATAATATTAAAAATTTATTAGGTAATTTACATAATGAATATACAATTCAACTCACCGACAACGCATTATGCAGCTGATTTTTTACGGATTGCGGCACTGAATTCCAATCTGGCCACAACATTGGGACTCTATCCCGTATGAGGCTGCCCGCCATCCCCGCGTACTTTCGAGTGACCTTTCCCTCGATCACCTACCCTCTATCCCCGGTCGGAATCATAAGTTGGCCACCACCGCTAGCCTGAATAGCTTCGTCCAGTAACTTGCCGACGACGGGGCCTCTGGTTCTCTTCTGTTTGGCACCGGGCACGATCTCGCCTATCACATATATATGTAGACGATTTTTTAAACATCAACACCTAATTGAATTTAAATATTAGGGAGTAAAAAGATATCACTAATTAATATTTACCTGATTCGTCGGTGCGTTGTCCCGGAATCCTCGCACTCCAAAGAGGTACCGGGAAGGGTATATACGCATATGCCTGCTCCGGGGTAATGAACCCTAGCTGTCCCGGAATAGGCATCCCGTCGGAATCGATGTGAGGTATCGTCGGGATTTCCAACGGTAAGAATAATGTAGGCGGCGGGCATAGTCGCATCCTCGCCGAGGACTGAGTGGATCCACCAGCCTCCTCGGAAGAATGAGGAGCTGTCTGGTGGATGACGAGGGAAGGGTCCTCGTGATGAATGTCCGGCATTCGAACCGAGGATTGAGTCGCACTATCCGTTGAAGGCGTGCGACTGACCTGATGAACCAACCTCGCGCCTGAGGATCGAGCCGGCTCGGGCTGCTGCTGAGGTTGTCCCTCGCCCATCAGCCGACGGTGTCGAGAGGTCAGCTGAAGACTGTAAGTGTTGGGGACGCTGGTGGATCCTGATGCGGACCGACTTCTGGTGCCATCAGGATCCCCAGCTCCCGAGCCAGGATCCCCACGTCCCGATCTCCCTCTCCCTCTAGACCTCCCCATCGAAGTACTCGACCCGGCCCCTCGGGAATGTCCGCAATTAAACCATTGCATCGTTGCTATAAAATTATTAAAATTAAAAAAAATTCCTAATTCATCCAAAAAATCTAGCACATGCATATTCCAATATATAAATATTCCACAAAAATCAACAATAATTCCATAAAATCCAATACATATATAATCCAATAATTTAACTATATATATATCAATAATTCCAATAATCCAAATTCAACAATAATTCCAAATCCAATTAACAAAAAACTTGGATAATTCCAATTCCAATTTGTTAATCCAATAATTCCAAATCCAATTTAACCTAAAATTCCAATATATTCCAGTATATAAACATACATGCAAAAAACATGGATAAAATTCGAAATTTAACCAAAAAATCAAAATTATCCCAAAATATATATTAATACATGCATAAAATTAATAAAATATATATCAATACATGCATAAAATTTAACCTAAAATATTATCCCAAAATATTATCCCGAAATTTAACCTAAATTTAACCTAAAATCAAAATTATCCCAAAATATATATCAATACATGCATAAAATTAACAAATTCCATTGCTATATCAATACATGCATCCACATTATCGATCAACACATTCCACATGCAAAATCTAACTTAAATTACAAAAATTCGAAAATTTGAATTTAGGGATTTCAAACCTGATTTTGAACTAATCGACGAAGGATTTGGCTTGAGGATCGATGGAATAACACTTGAGCTTCGATTGCTTGCTTGTAGCACGATGAAAGCCCAGAAAATCGATCGGAGGCGTTGGAGCAGTTTCGTTTCTGCCCCAAAACGTACCCAGATCGGGATATAAAACAGAACTATATCCGACGAGATAAGTAATCTCGTCGGATATAGTTGAACCGAAACTATATCCGACGAGATTTCATATGCATATCGTCGGATATAGTTTCGGTTCCACTATATCCGATGAGATTTTCATATGCATGTCGTCGGATATAGTTCTTCTATTTAATTTTCTGATTATTCCGGTAAACTAATTAAATATTTAGTGTATTAATATATATATTTATTAATAGGTAATTAATACGAAATTATTAATAGTTAATACCAAATTAATACGAAATTATTAATAGTTAATACCAAATTATTAAATTATTATTTAATAATACGATATAATTATTAATCGATCGGTTGTGTATTTTTTTCGATCGATCTCTCGAGCTCTCTCATTTATGATGGGGCTGGATATAGCAATTTGATCGATCGAGAAGATTCGGCAGTGGATAATCTGAATAAAATTCATTTTACATTGCACGTTCTAAGTCAAAATAACATACATATATATACACTAATTAAGGCGCATAATCAGAATCATCGCTTGAGTCTGACTCCGTTTCCGAGTTAATTTCAGGTAAGATGTGTATGTCCTCGTCACTTGAGTCTTCATTGTCTTCATTTTGATTAACATCAAGAAGGTTCGGTTGATGTGTTCGTACCACACTGCCCTGTCTCACATTATTAAGGCGAATTGTTGAGGTTTCAGGAATACCAGTTGCGTTCGGCTCTTGGTATGCACTGACTTCTTCATTATCCGAGGTCACACCAAGGGTTGAGGCACTGTATATGTTTCATGGAAGAACATGGTTAACCACTTTCCACGCGCCTTTATGCACAAGATCATCAAGATAGAACAATTGTTTCACCGCCGTGGCCAACACAAACGGATCATCTTCATACCAGCTTGTGGCAGTATTCACCGAAAAAATCCCGTATTGATCGGTCCTTGTGTTCTGAGGGTCGGTATCAAATCATCTACACTTAAACAAGTGCATGGTCATGCCTTCCCCATATATTAATTCGACAACTGAATGGAGAACACAGTAATAGTCAACTCCATTCTACCCACCATGCACCATTACCCCAGAATTCTGTGTTTTTCGTCTAACATCTCTATGTTCATAAATAAATAGCACGCCATTTACCTTACACATAGGATAAACTCTGGAAGTTACCGATTTCTGCGCCAAGAGCCTCAATTCGTGTGACCACTGAGGGATACCATCATCTTGTACATGATTCATCTGAAAATAATCATTTATTAACTTAACTATAAATAGGATGCGAGACATGCACTTAACATCGATCATATACAGGTCAATTTAAGTATCAACTTACCCAGTTGCCAAAATAGTTTGCGAAAGTCTTGTTGTGGTACTCAACATCACCGGAAATAGCAGGGCAGTAAAGGTGCAAATTTTTCCAATATTGAACTTCTGGACAGTTAATCAATACCGACCAATGGGCAATGACTAGGTCATAAGGTTCCAACTTGTACGAGTTGGGCAACTTTCCAGAAACTTCAACATCATCGGAGATGATCGAAAGGTTGAATTGGCCTCCATCTACTGGCATATGTTGTGGAGGGTCCTCCAACGCTCCCAAATACAACTTGGTGTACGTTACGCACTCATGCGCAATATATGCTTCAGCGATACACCATTCGGGTGCAGATTTATTCATCACATAGTCTTTGTAGTCCCCTAATTATCTGTAAATTGGTAATTACAGATCGAGCATGTTATGCTTATTGCAACAATATATAAGTGAATAAATAATATTAAAGATCGACCTATATATATCCAGATTCAGAGATGCATTACGTACCTTTCCATAGGATACATCCATGTGTAGTGTACTGGACCAGTAAGCAACAATTGTTCCGGAAGATGGAGCATCAGGTGAGGCATGATGTTGAAAAAGTTTGGAGGAAATATCCTTTCGAATTTGCACATGATAAAAATGATGTCCTGTTGCATTTCCAACAAGTCCGATTTCTTCACTTCTCTCATGCATAACTTCTGAAAGAATCTTGACAAAGCCACTAACGGCTCCACCACCTCTTTGGGCAGGTACCCTCGAATGAAAACAGGGAAGAGGCGTTGGAGCAGTATATGACAGTCATGACTCTTTAGTCTGTACATCTTGTTGTCTTTGAAGTTAACACATCGACTTATATTTCCGGCATAGCCTGAAGGATACATGACATTAACCATCCAGCCAAAAATTTCACTCTTCTAGGCAGGCTTCACGGTATAAGGAGCTTGTGGCATTTTTTTCTTCCCATCTCTCAACCACAAATGTTTTCGCAGTCCCATCCTTTTAAGATCAATGCGTGCCTTCGGGCCGTCTTTAGTTTTTCCCTCCCAATTCAACACTGTGCCGACCACACTCTCGCACACATTTTTCTCTATGTGCATGACATCTAAGTAGTGTCTGATCAGCAACTTGGACCAATAAGGAAGTTCCCAAAAAATACTTTTGTGTGTCCAGAATTTATACCTGTCGGGTTTGTCAGGTATTTACGCCACTATCTCAGGATGATTGCTTAGCTGCCCAAAATCGTATTCATTTAGCACTTCTAAGATTTCATCCCCCGTCCATCTCCTCGGCTGCTCACCTGTTTCCACGGTCCCATCAAATGCCTCCATATCCTCCCGAAATGGGTGATCATGTGGAAGCCAACAACGATGTCGCATATGTACAATCTTCCTGCAATGAGGTCTGCAACACTCAACCGTCATGCACTCTGGACAAGCCCTGTATCCCCTGGTAACGTTGCCCGACAACATCCCGCGTGCAGGAAAATCGCTAATGGTGCCAACAAGCATGGCATGCATCTGGAACATCTCATTTTTGAACTTGTCATAAGTGGGATGACCATGCTCACTCAAGTACTTAAACTCCTCAATCAAGGGTCTCAGATACACATCGAGACACTTTCCTGGATAACCCGGCCCTGGAATGATCATAGTGAGCATATTGTATTCTTTCTTCATGCACATCCATGGAGGAAGGTTGTACGGTACCAAAATAACTGGCCATATACTGTATTGAAGACTCATGTTGCCAAAAGGGTTGAATCCGTCAGATGAAAGCCCCAGCCAAACATTTCGAACATCTGATGCAAAATAAGAAAACTCATTCACCATGTGCTTCCAAGCCTCTCCGTCAGCAGGGTGTATAAGCGTATCACCGTCGGGCAAATTCTTCTCGGCCCACCATCTCATAGCTTCAGCCGTGTGTGCAGACATGAACAACCATTCTAGCCTATCTACTAGCAGAAAATACCGAAGTATCTTCACAGCTTTCTTGTTTCCGGCAGGAGTCAACTTATACCTATCTGTACCACATACCGGGCATTCATCAAGGGATTCAAGATCATTCCCATAACCATCTTCACCCCAGAAGAGAACACAATCATATCTACAAGTATGGATTTTGATGTAGGAAAGGCCAAGATGTTTAAGGATCTGTCGCACCTTACGATGAGTGGTAGGAAGACGATGACCGGGGGGGCAACAACAAACCAGACCACTTCAGCCAATCATCAACAGCCTTCACACTCATTTTGTTCTCCACTTTGAGCTTCATTACTCCCATAACACTTTCGAGAACAGTCTTATTACACCCGTTGTACAACGGGGTCTGTTGGAAGGCAATGAGGTTGTTGTACTTGTCCATACCAGCAGTGTTGACAGCTGTAGGTACTTGCTGGACTGGCTCAATATGAGGGAAGTCTCCAACGGCGGGAGGGATATCATATCCGGTGCTTGAGCAAATATACCACTCTCATGAGGAAACATATCGTTGATCAACCTTGTTGTTGGATCATTGGATGTACTGCCACTCTCAAAAAATTGTCCGTGATCATGTTGACCAACTGTTGAGCTCTCACCGTGATAAATCCAGCATGTGTACTTATCCCAAAACCCGTTTTTCTTCAAGTGCTCCAATACTTTATCGATGTGAAAACGATATCGCTCGCTGCGACAATGACATTTCGTACATGGACAATAATGAATTGTCATCCCTCCACAATTAACCTTCACATATTCTACAAAACTTCTAATTCCACGGTGATATCTTACATCCCATCTTGGAAGACATATCCAACTCTTGTCCATCCTGAAAATTATAACTGCATGTATATATACCCATGATCTTATTAATTCAAATTTCATAGCTAGATATAAATATTTATTATTTTAATTCCCATCATTTTAATATATATATATACACACACGTACACCCTAACTATATATATATATAATCGATCACAAAAATCTAAATATATATATATATAACGTTAACCATGCACGTACGTACACGTACTAGCTAGCTAGCTAGTGTACATTTAATCCTATATATATAATCACAATATATATAATGCAATATATTAATTAAATAAATTAATCACCCTAGCTAGCTAGCTAGTTATTTCTATATATATATTCACAATAATCAAATTAAAATTAACAACAATTAATATACTAGTCTTCCTGCACGCGCATATGCGCGTGCGAAAGGCGTCGCGCTCGCACGTGCGGCTTATCGGTGGCATACTGAAGAGCGTGCAATTATATCGTCTTGTATAATTGCTCAAATGTGTGCAATTATATCGTCAGTGTATCATTGCTCAAGCTCATTGGTTTCGCCAGATACTATCTTGCACTTTCAGGCCTATATCTATTATTCGAGCACTGATCTAATTGAGTATGTGCGAAGAATTACCAATGATTGATGATAAATTTCATAAAATAATATTAGCCTACTTCATATTAAGTCAACACTCTGTAAAATAATAATCAATCATTGATAAGATAGTCCAGTGTCGGTGCATTTATGGAGGTTGTGCAATTATACTATTTTAGGAAATCTCTATTTCAACCACCAGGAATTTTGGCGAACCAAATCATAACTCTCTTTGGCGTATGAAAATAGAACGAAAAACACACGAAGAGAAATGACAGAAAAATATACAAAGGTTTTAACTATGATGACGTCGACATCTCTAACGAAGTCCAACCACATTCATCATGTCGAATGACATGTCACTCCAACTAAAAAAAAAATATAGGAGAGTTAAAACAAATGAATATACAGTCATAGACATGTATATGTTGAACATGAATGCATTACGTAATTACCTGAGCAATTTGTATCAAATTGTTACGCTTTTTGTAGAACTGTAAAAGATACAAATTAATTGTTAGATCATTTCGAAAAAATTTATGTTGACCATCAATGTTTATGTCTCGTATGAGTAAAAAGATATAAGACCTTATATAAGAAGCTATTTCGTTGGCGATGACGTCTCATCCTGGTAACAATATTTGTAGTTGTTAAATTTGCTTTTGGTAAATCATTTTGGTTTAGTCATCCACCTAGATTTGACTAATCCACTAAAGAGAGCAAAACGTCAAATTTATCCTGTCAAATCGTTTATAGCCAGATAGACGTTTGGCACAACCATTAGACTTGGCCTAAAAAGTCAATTCTTAAGGTCATGTCGAATAGTACACCTACTCTTGTATCCCACACTAATCTCTGGTCAAAACAAATAGTAAATTAGTGAATAATAAGAAGAGGTACGTAGTTAAGACAAATAGTTAATAGGCCCGGGTAAAAAGAAAAGGCCGAGAACCCATTATCAAAGGTCAAAGCTTGAGCCTTTGTTGAAAAGGCCCATATAGTTTTACGTACTCTCTGCTCTCATTCCTCCTCTCAGACTCTCTCAGTCTCTCAGTCGTCGTAGAGGTCTCTTCACAGAGAGCAGAAGAAGCCATGGAACCTCTGCAAAGCTTAGCTCGATTTCTCTTAGCCTTGGCGATCTTCTCCCATCTCTCACTGCTAGCTCACTCCTCTTCGCTTCAGGACATCCAGATTGTCAACGCCGAGCGCAGAGTAAGCTTTTGCTTCCAATTCCGATTCAGTCAAATCTCTCATTCTCATTGTGATTATATATATCTAATGTATGTTATCAATCTGGGTTTTCAGATTGACCTCAGCTCTCATATCATCAAGGTTTTCTTGTCGTTAAAGGTTTGTACATGTTGTCTTTGATTTTATTTTTTTTACTTATGTCGTTGATCTCGTTGAACCCAACATGTAGAAATAGATAATTGTCAATGGGTGGGTCAGGAATAAAGTTTCAATCTTTACCATGGTTTCGTATCGGCAAATTTGGATAAGTGAGCTTAGGTTCAATCTTTTGTGTATCGGGTTTCAATTTAGCCTTTTAGGTTCAGTCTGTAGAGTGTAGACGAACTAACATTGCATTTTGCCATTTTGGGCTCCGGCTAAAGTGGGGAATTGTTATATAGTACATTTTAGATATCAGAATTTTGGGAATTGTAGTCCTGAGAGGTGTCGTTATGTTGACAAATTAGCATGCCATATTGCACCTTCATCTGCTTCAGTGACAGTGGTACTGTTGTGAATATGACCGACATGGCGCCACTGTAGTGACTTGTTGCTATATCGCATTGGTCATTGTGGAAATAGTATGTCAGGCATTTCTGGGATTTGTATTTGATTGATGTGGTTGTCTTTCAAGTTGAACATGTTGGCACTTCTGCTGTTTCGGAAGTACTTCTTGCATTCCCACCTACACAGGTAGATCATATAGTGTCGCTGAAAGCAGCTGCTGCCGTTGGAAAGAAGAAGAAGAAATCTTATTTTCCCCTTGAAGTGAATCCCACCGAACTACCTGATGCACCAAATGGGACCAAGTACTTTAAGATATTGCTGCTCAACCCATTGAGTGCTGGTGAAACTGTATAAGATTGAGCGAGAGCGCAGCGAGAGAAAGAGAGCTCACCAACTGAAACAGAACGTGTGCACCTTGCATATCTGCAAAACGAAGTAGTTCAACATGAATCATTAGCAAGTTCCATACCATTCCAGAAATCTGACACATTTGCGCATGTCAGCCATGTATCAACAACAGATTCCTCCACAGATCCCTCTGCAGATTCCACTTCCTCCAATGGTTCACACACCTGTAAGGCCTCCCACCTCACCACCTCTTCCAGGAATAATAAAAGCGTGCATCAAGCATGAGCACTGAACGCCATTGCAGGCAATGATATTAATTAGCATATGTGTATATTGTGAAGAGTAATTTGCCAGAAGCAAATAGGTCCCCTCCTCCCTCTGTGATGTCATTAGAATTGGTAGTAGTATACTGGATGTAGTATAGGTTACAGTTGAATTACCTGAGAGGTTGGCTCTGGCATTCTTCGCTTTAGACACCCCCGACCCCTATGTGAGATATTGTAATTTGTTTCCAATTCTTCCTATTTTGTGCTTTCCCGTAGAAATCAAAGCTCCGTATGTAGTCTCTACTCTCGAGCCTCATCACTATGGTATGCATCTAACAACACATTCACAGAAACTACTTCAAAACTAAGAAATTGATTTCCTTTCTCGTTGGGCAGTAGTGGATCAGCCTTTTCACTAATCTCCAGAACCAGAAACTATCAATAAAACACGTAATCTTATTCCATTTTACATGAGTAAAATCCCTACGTCTCAGTAATCTTCTTTTACTCGGACCTTATAATCCATTCTCAAAGTATCAATTTTCATAAAATTAATAGATTAGACTCATGGTACTGAAATTGGAAGAAAAAGAAGAAGGTGAGAGATTGTTAATTACTTGGCATAATAGGCTGCAATGGCTGCAAGATAGACACTGTGAATCCATCTAGGAGAAGTACTGTGAAAAGCAACCTTCCATAGCTGTACATGTTTCACCATGAACTTGTAAGACCTCTCCATATCATTTAGAGGCCAACCTGTGTACTCTTTCCACACATCCTTCACAAATACCTGAATGAAGCAACAAACACATAAACATAACTCAATGAAACCAATTTAGCAGAACAAAAACCCAGAAAACTTCAAACACAAAGATTCGATCTTTAACTTTTCTCCATGAAAAAAGTTCCAAACTTTGAAATCAGAAGCCTTGTATCATTCACCAAATTCACAGAAAAGACAAAAATGGTATCTTAACACAGAACAAAGAGTCAAGCTGTTTCTCCTAAAGTTAAAACTTTGAGACCAAAATCTCAAAAGAACAGGAAAGAATGAAACTTCAACAAAACCCAGATGTGAAATCCAAAGCCCAAATTGAAACTCACCCTGTATTCATCTCCAAACTCCAATCTAAGCGCGTCCTTAATGGCCTCCGCCGAAGCTCTGTGTCCTCCGCCGGTGTCACTCATCAGAATCAACACGTTCTTGGATCTCTCTGCCCCAATTTGCACAAGCTCCATAGTCCCTTCATCTTCATCGTCGCTCTCATCAATTGAAACTCTACGGTTATGACCATTGTAGCTGTTGTTGTTGTTCTTGAGATAACTGCTCAAATAAGAAACCCCTCCAACTCTCTCAAACACTTTCTCCGTCATAGACTTTCTCGGCGAAGCCTTGTATCTGCTGGAAACACCGATTTGTTATTTTCTTTTTTCAAAAGTTACCATTTTTTGTCCATGTAGAATTTTGGCTATTCTTCTAGGATTTAGCATCCGTCTCAAAGTAGCCTGATTTCTCCCAGACTCCCACCACTCATACCGCCTTAAAAAAGCAATAAGTAACAAAATCATCACAGCCTTGAACAAAATCTAACTGAAACCAAATATCAAAAACTGCGAATTAAAGACAGTAACATGAAGACACTCACGATCTCTCCGCATCGCTCCATCTGCTTCTTCTGCTCCACTGGACTTTGCTTCTTCAATTCCTTCTCTCTTGCCTAACCAACCAAACAGTAAAAACAAAATCAATCATCAATGGGGGAAGTAATTATCTGAGACGGCTAGAGTATTCATGAGTTGAAATTGGAACCTTTTCTTCCTTCTTCTTCATTCTTCTTCTTCATCTCCTCTTCTTGTTCAAATGCAGAAATCAAACACCAATTCGAGAGTAAGATGGGATTTCGGGGATTGGAGTTTAAAAACTGCCGGTCAGTTTTTTCTGACATGTGATTTTCTGTGTGTTTTACTATTATATCCTTTGATAATTTTTTTTTTTGAGTTAAAAATATATTACAGGAAGGACAAATTAGGGATATTGAATGTTCTACCTTGATAACTTCCCTAAACCCCTCTGCAATAATTAATAGAGATATTTACGATCAATCACGCGTACGTACTCAAAATCAACCATCGATCAATTACTCAAACTCAAGAATCAATTAATTAACTCGATCGATCGATCAATATATATGTATATATTCAAAATCAATTAATTAATATCGATCGATCTATATATTCAACAAATTAAGCATTAATACATGCATGCACAACACATATATATATTAATTAAGCACGACGTACCTATATATATAATGCGCATGAATCATCACGAACTCATTCTCGACATCACCCAAAGATCGATTTCAGAGCATTTTCAGAAAAAATGGAAAGTTTTTTGAATGACAGATCGAGCTGCTGCCCAGATCTGAAATAAGAAACTATAACCGACGATATGAAAAAATCGTTGGTAATAGTCAAAAAAAATCGTCGGACATAGTCGAAAACTATGACCGACAAGTTTCCGGCGACTATAACCGACGACAAGAAAATATCGACGGTCAAAAAACTATAACCGACGAGATAATCCTGTCGTCGGTTATAATAAACTATAACTGACGAGATCCCTTCTCGTCGGTCTGTTTTTTGGCAACTCGTCGGATATAGTGGTTCTGCTGGTAGTGCATGGTGGAATCTACATTATGAGTTAGTAGTTGCTCAACGCATATTTAGTGCTGGACTGAAAGGTACTACCGCAAAGCCTTCTTTAATAAGGTCATCTTTAATAAGGTCATCCAGGATTTTTGCAGCTTTGTCATTATGGAAGGTGTTTGCAGTGTTTGGTATTGTGATCTCAATAGTGCCTACCGAATGTTCTGCAAATGGTTAATGATCCAACAAAGCAATTTGAGGTGCTGCATCTTTTGCAATTTTTCCTTCATTGATCCACTTTTGGATCTGATCCTTCAACTTCACATAATCTTTGGTTGTGTGGTTGGTCCATATAATATAGAATTTTCAATATTTATTTCCCTTTAGTTGTTCAGCTGTTAGGTATGCACGAAATCTATCTTGGCCAGCTTCTTGTCTATCAAGTCATCCAGGAACTCGTGTGCTGCATCACATCATAAGTATACGTACGTCTCGAACTCCGGCTTGGTGAATGCACTTATCAATACTCGCACCGTACCCTTGGTGGGGATTACTTTCTTAGACTTGACTGGATGCTTGGCTGTTAATTCTACTCCAACCACTGTTGCATCTTCTCTTTCAGACTCGTCGGACTCCTCTTCAAGGTAAGCTGCTGCGAATTTTTTTTTTATGATGCTCTCCATGATACGGTGCTTTGGCAGTGTAAGTACCCCTAGATGCGTTACGTTTATTGTCAGCTTCTTGATACGCTGAATGAGTTTGAACTACTACTTCTATGAGTGCATTCAAGGAAGTAAACTTTATGTCGACACACTTGGTATGCAACCGTTCTTCTAAACCTTCAACTGTAATATCTACCAATTCCTTGTTAGTGCATGAAGTTTTGCCCTTGGTATACGCTATTCTGAATCTATGAAGGTATGCAACTGGGGACTTACTAGGCATTTAAGCCATTTGGCACAGCTTCCCTAGCTTGACTGTAGGTTCTGCTCCACCAAAATGTTCAGTGAACAATCTCTCCATCATTTCTCAATTAAGTATAGAAGCTTGCGGTAAATTCGTGTACCAATGCAGTGCAGCCCCTGATAGTGATGATGCGAAAACTCTGACGTTGAATTCATTCAGGGTTCCATGTGGACTGCTTTGAGCTCTGAATCGCATTATATGTGTGGAAGTTGATTTTGACCCCTCCCCACTGAACTGGGTAAAGGAAATAGGTCTGGAATCCTTCGGCCACTTCCAATCACGTGGTGGTAGATGAAGAGGATTGTTGTAGGTGGTAGTCACTTTGGCTATAACAGGCAGCCTTTGTGCAATGATCCTATGTATTTGCTCTTCCAGGTCGTGTTCTGGATTTGGTGGTGAAGGAACATCTTGATGTGAAGGTTCTTCGTCATCCTTTAGCTCCTCCTCCTCGCTGAACTTTGGCTCTATATCAAACTTTTCTATAATAACCGCGAGGCTTTCGGTCTAAGTTTTAGTCAAAACTGCAAGAGAGTTTGTTAAATTGTCAAACTTAGTATTGTATTGCTATCGGTCCTTTTGCATCGAGGACCACATTTCTTCTACTTTTGACGTAAATTGTACCACTGATTGATCATTTTCGGTGACTGCCTGGAGGATGTGGTCTAGTTGACCATCAATGTGTTGGTATCACTCCATGACGTAATCACGATAAGCCGCTGAATCAAGAGCCTTGATCTCGGCTGCTGACTTAGGTTTGAAAGTCATTGTTACTCCAAACCTTTGTATGGCTTCTTCGCTACTTAGGCCCTGGCAACTAGCTGAGTTGTGTTCCTAAAACTTAGGTGACGGGTGTTTGCAATAGCTAGGAAACGCTTTCATATAATGATTCTCTATAATTGCCGAGAGACACTAAACCTGAGTCCCACTAGGCGTGCCAAAATGTTAGGCTTAATTTTCTCTAGTCAGGTCGATGTGATGAAGAAGGTCATAACCTGTCTCTTTTAGTTGTCTTGTGCGTGCTTGGCATGCCACTGCCGAGGGTAGAATGTAGTTGTGTAGTGCGTTGCGTTTGTCTCTGTTTCCTTTCAAGTGATTGGAGCGAGGAGAACACCAACCTTGCTCGTTGAGTTCTACTTGCCTAAGTATTTCAAGACTTAGGTTTTATGTCTCTTCGCTGAGCTACAAAAGAATCGATACTTTATACGTAATGTGAGTATAAAGCAGAGCAATCTTAAGGGGCGAGTGTTGAGAACACGAGGGTGACTTCGTTAATCTTTGGAATCTCCACGCTCAGTCGGGTGAACTAGATTCCTCTAATCGCCGTTGTTGTTGGTTGTAGCTTGAGAGAATTGTTGAATCTCTATGCTCAGTCGGGTGAACCAGATTCTAAGTTCGTTGTCGCTGGGTTGTGTACTTGCTATGAGAGAGTAAGAATTATTGTATGCCAATTTATGTATGTGTGTATAGATGTCTTTAATCTGCTTGGATTGGTCTATTTATAGATGTTAATGCTCTCCTCTTCTTGTATCGCTCGAGGAAACATTTCGGACTCGAAAAATAAGGATATTATCTTTTTGATCTTCCTAACTTGTTTAGGAATCTCGCATGTGATATCAATCTTTCCAGATTCGTAGCAATCTTGGCGGGTCATAGGAGTCGGCCTGTCTTTATCTTGGCCCAAAGCGTATAATAAAATGTTTAAGTTTATTTTAGATTCAAACACCCGTAAATACTAGAAATTTCAAAACTTTCAAATTCAACTTACAAACACAGCTAACTCCATAACCTCTAAGTATGAATTCTCACTTTTTAGCAATGCTTCAATGCCTTCCTACTTTACAACTCTAGGGTCATCGCAGCCGACGACGTAGTTATGAAAAAATTGAACTTACAATAAAACCCATATGCCATCGAGTAGCTTTCTCCATCGGAGTCGGGGTCGGATTCGCTGCCTCTAACTGTTTCACCAACTCTACCATTTCAGCTCTGACCTCCGACTCGGCTCGGAAGCCAAACTCAGTCCCATAGAGAGCGTCCACCAAACACTGTTTCAACTCATCAAGCTTCGTATCCTCTTCCAACCGCCCTCATGGCCCGCCTCGCTTTGGCGATGGAGAGAGTAGATTTGGGGGTGACTGTGAGGGATATTGTGGTGGACCCGGAGGTGACTTTTGTGGTGCTGATAAGGGAGGAGCCCCGGCTGATTACAGACTTTCTTTCGGGAAGAGAGAGAGAGAGAGAAGAAGAGAAGAAGGAGAGAGAGAGAGAGTGAGAGATATCTTAAAAAAAAACTAAAAAAAAAACAAATAAAAAAAAGAAAAAAAGTTAATATAATTAAGAGGGCGAAATAACGAGTATACCCCTTCGGATTGAAAACTCTAACTGACACAGCAGCACTTTTAATCGAGCATGGATGGAAGATCGATTCAAGCATTATTTTGAAGTTGTTTGCAAACTCTTAACATCATTGACAATTTTTAAATTTTAAATTCCGGTGATAAATTTTTTCCTATAACAAATTGAGAGGATCATGGGTGGTCTGTGGATCAGTCCTTTTTTATTGTTCGAAGTTCGAACCTTCGAATTATTTTTCACCAAAATTTGAACGCTGAGTCTGGCTTTGAGAGCAGATCTTCTTTTATTTTATTTTATTCTTCTTTAGGGTGGTGCTGCCTGATCTTTCCAATGGTCAGGCAAGGCGGCAAGCCATGAAGAAACCCAAAACAAAATAACTTTCTACTCAAAATATTCCTGTTTTTGTCCTGCAAAAACCCCAAAATACACCCACCGATCGCGCCCTCCTGCTAGCCCAATAGTTTGTTGTCTCTAATCTCTTTAACAATTATTATGATATACGTACCCAGTAGAAAGATCACATACGACCTGGATAATCTTCCCTTAATTTCCACCGTACCTAATTTTTGTAACGACCTTTCAACCTCTTAATTTAATATACTCAGAGACGTACGTTCAGCTTAACCTAGCTAAGTTGATTACAAACAAATTCCCCTCTTATATATATGGCTACCTCAAACCAGCTAGTTAGCACCAGAGACGGAGCTAGTTAGGGACGAGCCCCGGTAAGGCGTCCCTTGATTTTAAGTGTAAACTTTTAGGACACACTATAATTGAATAACAATTTAATGTATCTCTCTAGTTAAGTTACTTAATCTACTTTAATATTGTTGTATTGTCTAAAATCTAATGCCTGTTATTGTGTGGAACTTCCCTGGCCTCTTATTGGTGATATTGGTTACATCTTTCTCAATCTATTTTTCCCTTGCAGTTACCAGCCGTGCAACTCAAAAGTGCTTTGAACAAATATGCGAATGTCAAAGGCCTACTTGCTACATATGCTTGCCAGTCTGGTATAAAAGCTTCGCTCTCTAGGTCTAATATTTTGCATCTGTTTGGATCACCCACTTTAATCCACAGAAATTACCTTATCTGCTTTTATGTTCTGAGCTATTTATTGTTTGCGTGCATAGTGTTGTCACCACGATGACAGTTCCTTTCTGTTTGATAATTGGTTTAAGTAGCAGTAATTCTCTTAAACTTAACATAAACTATGAACTGATTCTCTGTTAAGGATAAGCTATAGAAGCTTTCTACAGTGTGGGGATTTTTCCTTAATTAGATGTAGGAAATAGCTAAGTATCTCTAAATCTGTGATCTGTATTCGAAAAAGAGCACATGAAGTATATATTCTCCCCTGGGTGTTTGGACTTGCAAATGCTTCCAGCTGACATATTGTGGGTTTTGGCAGACCAACACTTGTAGTTCTTGGTCTTACAAATGAAACACATCTGCACCAATCACATTAGCCGCTGCCACCATTTCAGCCTTCAGATGCAACATCATCAGTTCATGGAGCAACTCCAACTTGAAAACTATAGTGCGTTGGAAGGCGCAAACTTATCAGCAATGTACAGAAGAAATTTTGAGACAACAGGTCTCTTTGAGAGCCATTTGGGGAAGGAAGACACAAACTAACCACATTAAAATGATGGCTGAGCACTGGTTTTTTTGTTTTTTGTTTTACTGCCTGACCAGGGCACCTTGGGAAAAATCTTCAGGGAAGCCATCAAAGATAGAAGAGATGTACCAGCGTCAGGTAACGCCTCCTCACAGCTGCTCTGTTAATTTTAACATATTTATTTTGATTGATGTTTGTGCTATAATCGCATGCTCCTGTATATGGATTCACACTCAAAACAGAAAAGCTTCGAATAATTCTGTAATTGTCAAACTATCTTTTATGTAGAACCGAACACTCCAATGCTTCTGTTCGTATAACTTATATGAGGCATATTCACTCGAGTGTTTAGGATTCATGACGGTCGTAGCCAACCATGTTGTGGAGTGTGGTGTAGTAACTGTTCTTAGGAATAAAAAGTCTTCAAAATAAAGCCTTAAAAAGCAGACATCAAGAACGAGAACTCTACGACAATAACAAAATTTTGCTTCTGTGAAAGAATATATATTATGCAGGAATATTTCTACAAACACAAAAAAACCACACATTTCTTTCTGTATGTTTTTCAATGCCGGCCGATCTTTCTGGGGCTGGTTAATCCCTGAGTCCCCCAAATTCCACCATGGTCCATTCAAGAGTAGAGAACAAACCACACTTAAGAACTGTCAAGTAAAGAATAGAAAGAACATCTCCAAACGGTTAGATCATCTTTTAAATAGTTTGACGTTCAACAAATAATAACTTCTAATACAAACTCTGCCCACATGAGAAATACACTATGAAGAAAACATACAAGGAAGATCAGGCAAGGAAATCTGCAGTGTCTTTTCTTTTTCTTTTTCTTGTCTATAAATTAGAATTCAACTCAATAGTGTAAAAGACAATACATATTGAAGTGCTTAAAGAACAAGTTCATACCTTCTTCAGCTAATAGGAGTCAAAATTGCATTGCTGCTGAGTTATATCACTCGATGGGGAAAACAACATCAAGATTCTTCTGAAGTTGCCAGCCTTTGGGATAATTAGGACTGAGAGCTTGCAAATGAACATGCCAGTTCATAACTTTTGAACAACCAGCTGGTGTACCTTCCATTTGACTTTCATCTTCAACTACTTGTTCTATGAAAGTAGTCTCCTGACAAAAAAAAGAAGATAATAAGGAATAAGTGTCAGTCACATAAAGTCAAATCAGAACTATAAGCTGATGTTATAGAGACACTCTTAAAAAGTGTAATGACATATCACATACTTGGAAACCTTCCTTCACTGAATCTAGTTGCCGAATTGGAACAGATGTTGGCCGGTGCCATCTCTTAGGATCCCACTGATTATATCCAATAACTATCTTTTGTACCATATCTACATCTAACTTGTAATTATTTAGCATTTTAACCAACTAACTTGTGCCTTTTGACAGATTAACAATGCTGGAGCAAACAAAGGATTCAGACCGTTGCTTCAGTTTAGTGATGAAGACATTAAGCAGGTATAACCACATGTTACTAACTGCAACAATATACAATTGGGTCATATCGATAGACAGACAAGTGAAACCTCTACTTCCTGACTTCACCAATATGATATACTAATGAAGTTACCATCACAGATGTTCATTCCTTTAATCAATTTATCCAAACATGGTGAAACAAAGTAATGTTTTGGACCATACATACCATAAGGGTATTCAAATGAGTGAATTGGGGATGAGTCTATTCTACATTTCTACAGCACCAAAGGTGTTATAGCCAGAAAAAAATAATAAGATAATGCTTCTCCCATTTTTACCTGCCATCATATTTCTTAAGGATTGTGCTTTTGGTGCTCAAGTACAGTGGCCACTTTTTGGAAAATGCCATCAACATAGAAGAGTGAGCAAAAGCTCGGATGGACTAACAAATTAGACAAGAGTATATTAGCATACTTGATCAACCTAATATCAACAAAAAGGTTTGGCTTGTGCATGCTGAATGAAATAAGACAAACCTCATCAACATTATACATAGCAAGGGCCACACCAGGACCTTTGAAATCATAGACATCAAGCTCCGTAGGGGTGTCTCCTCCTTCTGGGACTAAACAGTAGAAACATAGAGATAATCAACGTTGACTTCATGAGCCTCAACCACATGAGAAAGAATGTTGACATTTACTTACTGAAAACCATTTTCAGCTTTCCTGGCCCTTTAATAACTGTATCAGTGGCTCGATACTGATCACCAAAAGCATGCCTACCAATGCATATGGGTTTCTTCCAACATGTAAATTCAACAAGCATTAAGCAGTTTCCAGAGTCTTCACATATGTTCATGCCATGGAAAGAAAGTCCAACTCTTACCGGGAACTAGTTTAGGAATGTTTCGGCATAGGATAGGTTCCCGAAAGACGATACCTACAAAATAAAGCATTACCACGACTTGTAAACATTAGGTGATTCACTTTGCAAAACTTTTGCAGAGTTTCCAATGTAAACTTGTATAAACTGTAGCCACAATCATCGAGCACTACAAAGCTACCAATCATCAGAGCATTTACACAAAGTTTGTAACTTTCCAACCATGAGAGGAATATATCTAGGAAATGAATGAAACATAAAACTACTAATTTATCGAACTAGAAAGTTTATTCAATACACACCGTCTAGAATGTTTGTAATTGTGCCATTGGGACTCCTCCACATTGATTTCAGCCCGAACTCCTTCACTCTGGTCTCATATACAATGTATCACTAACAGGTACATTAGATACATTAAACTTCTCTCCGCATAAGACAGACTGTCCAGGATTCAATAAGGCAAAAAGTAAACAAACTAACCAGGAGTTATAGTAGCACATTTCACGGCAACATTGTACCTGCAGACCATAATCAACAAAAACAACACAAGAAGAAAATTGCAGTCAAATAAATTACATCAATTTCGTTTCTTTTTAACAATGTGCAACAAATCAAAGCTTCGAATCATACATACTTAAGAGTAGCTTCAGCACTCTCCACCGTAATTTTGTCATCCGTTGCATCTCGGTTCAATATCCCCAAATCGTAGTACTTTATGTCCAAATCCACATACGGAAAAATAAGCTGCATTGTCAAAAGAAATGAAACATATCAACACAAATTTCTAAAGCAAGTTTAAAAAAAAAAATGAAATTCACAGTCGAAAATGAATGAATCTTTCATACTTTTTCTTTGATTGATGTCCATATAATCCTCGTCATTTCATCACCTAATTGAATAAAATTAAACAAAAACAATTAAGCTGAGAAAAAAATTGAAGCCTCTTATCATACAATTAAGCTCTGTTTGGTATTACAAGTTATTACGAGGACTCAAATTAACATAATTGAGATAATTTAAGCAAAACCAAACAAGGCTCAGTTGAAAAATACTGACCGTCCATTTCGACGATCGGATTCTGAACCTGAACTTTCTCGAATCCACTAGAAGAAGCGAAGCACCGGAGCGACGTCCGATTAGAGCTAGCGGCGAACGAGACGCGGCTGACGGCTCCGTTGAACAGCTTCGGCGACGAAGAGAAGGAGAACTGAAATCTTAGGCCATTTCATAACAACTTCTAATCCTAAACCGGAGCTATATTCATTAACATGGAACTTAAACATGAACCTTAACGGGTATTCCTAACAAAATCACAGAGTTGCTTGCACAGCTAATGACCAACTCAATCATACCCTTTAAACTTTAACTGCTTATTCTTTCAAAATCACTGGAAAAGATTTAGTAAATAAATACCTGACCCAGTACGGCTGTATGTGCACCCCCCCCCCTTCCCGAGCGAAGGCCTGCCGGCTTTTGGAAGAGGAATGGAACCGGAGTAGTCGGTTTTTGTAGCCGATCGGAGCCACCGCTGTCGGGCCCTCCATCGCCATGATCATTACCATGCCACTTCATGTGACGACCCGAACCAGAATCAGATGTGTGTTCGACACGATTCTCGAGATTTGGTTATAGTCGCAGTTTTACAATATTGTGTGGTTTGTCGATTCGATTCGCGACTATGTTTTCAGTCGAGAATTTGAGTTGAGTGTCTTCACGGAAATTGTAGAATACGTGATTTCGAGCTCGTGGACGGTTCCGGAAGATTTTTCCGATAACCGAGGAATATATTATGATTATTTGAAGTTTCGGGTTCCGACGAGTTTATCCGTTTATTTTGTGTTTATCCGAATCATTTCGTAGATTCATTTCGGACCGTCGATTGACCCGAGACTCGAGTATAAATAGCGGAATAGTCGAGAATTAGTCGTAAAACACTGTTTGAGTTTGACCAGTCGTTGACCTTCTGTTTTTGGTAAGTTGACTTTTTGGACAAAAAGGGAAAGTTTCCCGTTTGGGAGTTGCCGTCCGACGACTTGTTTTCCGGCCACCTCCGGCCAAGCGAAGGGTAAGGTCTCCTTCCTCTCTTGATTTCGAGTAGGTCTGTACTTGGATTGAAGGAAATTGATTAAGTTTTTGGGGAGTTCGATTAAGGCCGAGATGGGGTGGTTCGACGGTGTTGGTGGAGGTGGTTCCGGCGAGTTTTGAGGGTCGAGATGTTGGGGGTTTTTCTCCCCACACCTCATTGAGGCTTCCTAGTTAATTGTTTGGGACGAGATGAAGTTTTGGGGTGAACCCGAATGGGGTTCCGGTTTGAATTTCGAATCGGGTTTTATGGAATTGGAGATGTTAGAGGTGGAATTGGTCTTCATGGTAGTTGTAAAAGTGGTTCGAAATGAGGAGAGCATGAAATCTGGAGATTTTGGCCGTGTGATTCCACCCTTGACGGCTCGCCGCCGCCGCCGCCGGCGGTCAACGGCGGTCAACGGCCGGAATGTTGACTTTATCAGATTTCGACAATTTTAATGTCATTTTTCTCGTAATCGCACCCTGATCGTCGTCCAGAGGTTTTTGGGTCGATTTGAGTAGCCGTTTGTCAGTCAAGATTTCAAGTGGGGATTTCGGGATTTCCGTAATTCATTTTGTACTGCATTTCGTATTTCCGGGAACAGTTGGTTTCCGTGCATCAGTACAGTGTTGTGGACTACGATTTTGATTAGTTATGTTTTTGTGAATATTCAGGAGATCGAGATCAAGATCTGGATCGTGATCGTGCTTCAGGCGAGGGATCTTCCGCCGGACCATGAGTGTAGAGCGTGTGCGCGTTTCGAGAGTCTGTGAGTGGACATTTCTTTTCACGGATTGTTTGCGAGTCTTTTATAAATGATTTACGAACTTGAGCATGCAGATTGATTATGATTTTACGAGCATGTGTTTTACGATTATGCATACACGAATATACGTATACGAATATATACATATACGTACATATTATGTTTTAAGCATGTGCATAGAAAAGATTTATGATTTGGTTTACATAGAGTATAGTCTCAGTATATGTTGTGGTATCGATACACATTGGCTTCTCGGCTGATCCCCGAGTACGCTCCGGGGGGGACAGATATCCTGACCCGAGGCCTTTCTGGCTAGAATCACGTGTGGGTTTGGGATCCCGTGATTCAGACTGTGCTATCGCGTGGAAGCCCACGAGAGTCTCCGCGATATGTTTTACGTTGCATGCTCTGCCACTTGAGATTCCAGTTTGGAAGTGGGAACATATTACGATGGATTTCGTCTATCAGTTGCCGCGTACTTCGGCGGGCAACACTGGCATTTGGGTTATCGTTGATCGATTGACGAAATCCGCACATTTTCTTGCACTTCTGGGGAAGGTTTCAGTGGGCAGATTGGCTAGGTTGTACTTATCCGACATTGTTCGCTTGCATGGGGTGCCTGTGTCAATTGTTTCTGACCGTGAAAGTCAGTTCACTTCTGAGTTTTGGCAAGCTTTACAGCGAGCGTTAGGCACGAGGTTGCGGTTTAGTACAGCTTTTCATCCTCAGACTAACGGGCAGTCCGAACGGACCATTCAGACACTGGAGGATATGCTGAGATCATGTGTGTTGCAGTTTTGCGGAAATTGGGATCAGCAGTTACACTTGATCGAGTTCGCCTACAACAACAGCTATCAGGCCAGTATTGAGATGACACCGTACGAGGCCCTGTACGGGAAGCAGTGTCGCACTCCATTGTGTTGGAGTGAGGTGGGCGAGCGTTGGCTCATTGGTCCTGATTTGGTGAAAACCACGATGGAGGACATTCAAGTTATTCGGGATCGACTGAAGATCGCCCAGGATCGGCAGAAGAGTTACGCAGATGTGAGGAGTAAGAGTTTAGAGTTCGAGGTTGGTGAATTGGTCTTCCTGAAACTATCTCCGTGGAGGGGAGTTGTGCGTTTCGGGAAGCGTGGCAAGCTTTGACCACGGTATATTGGTCCGTATGAGATTACGGAGAGGGTTGTAGCTGTTGCTTACAGACTTGAGTTACCGGCTGAGATGGCTCGTGTGCATGATGTCTTCCATGTTTCGATGTTGCGGAAGTACATCTCAGATCCTTCACATGTATTAGCCTCATAGCGGTTGCCGATCAGGGAGGATTTATCGTATGTTGAGGAGCCAGTGCAGATTCTCGATCGACGTGAGCAGGAGTTGAGGCACCGTGTGATTCTGCTGGTGAAGGTCTCTTGTGGCAGAACCATTCAGTTGAGGAGGCCACCTGGGAGACTGAGCAGCGTATGCGGGAGCAGTATCCTCATCTGTTCACCTGACAGGTACGTAAATTTCGAGGTCGAAATTTCTTTAAGGGGGGTAGATTTTTGACGACCCGAACCAGAATCAGATGTGTGTTCGGCACGATTCTCGAGATTTGGTTATAGTCGCAGTTTTACGATATTGTGTGGTTTGTCGATTCGATTCGTGACTATGTTTTCAGTCGAGAATTTGAGTTGGGTGTCTTCACGGAAATTGTAGAGTACGTGATTTCGAGCTCGTGGACGGTTCCAGAAGATTTTTCCGATAACTGAGGAATATTTTATGAGTATTTGAAGTTTCGGGTTCCGACGAGTTTATCCGTTTGTTTCGTGTTTATCCGAATCATTTCGTAGATTCATTTCGGACCGTCGATTGACCCGAGGCTCGAGTATAAATAGCAGAATAGTCGAGAATTAGTCGTAAAACACTGTTTGAGTTTGACCAGTCGTTGACCTTCTGTTTTTGGTAAGTTGACTTTTTGGACAAAAAGGGAAAGTTTCCCGTTTGGGAGTTGCCGTCCGACGACTTGTTTTCCGGCCACCTCCGGGTAAGCGAAGGGTAAGGTCTCCTTCCTCTCTTGATTTCGAGTAGGTCTGTACTTGGATTGAAGGAAATTGATTAAGTTTTTGGGGAGTTCGATTAAGGCCGAGATGGGGTGGTTCGACGGTGTTGGTGGAGGTGGTTCCGGCGAGTTTTGAGGGTCGAGATGTTGGGGGTTTTGCTCCCCACACCTCATTGAGGCTTCCTAGTTAATTGGTTTGGGACGAGATGAAGTTTTGGGGTGAACCCGAATGGGGTTCCGGTTTGAATTTCGAATCGGGTTTTGTGGAATTGGAGATGTTAGAGGTGGAATTGGTCTTCGTGGTAGTTGTAAAAGTGGTTCGAATAGAGGAGAGCATGAAATGTGGAGATTTTGGCCGTGTGATTCCACCCTTGACGGCGCGCCGCCGCCGTCGCCGGCGGTCAACGGCCGGAATGTTGACTTTATCATATTTCGACAATTTTAATGTCATTTTTCTCGTAATCGCGCCCTGATCGTCGTCCAGAGGTTTTTGGGTCAATTTGATTAGCCGTTTGTCAGTCGAGATTTCAAGTGGGGATTTCGGGATTTCCGTAATTCATTTTGTACTGCATTTCGTATTTCCGGGAACGGTTGGTTTCCGTGCATCAATACAGTGTTGTGGACTACGATTTTGATCAGTTATGTTTTTGTGAATATTCAGGAGATCGAGATCAAGATCTGGATCGTGATCGTGCTTCAGGCGAGGGATCTTCCGCCGGACCACGAGTGTAGAGCGTGTGCGCGTTTCGAGAGTCTGTGAGTGGACATTTCTTTTCACGGATTGTTTGCGAGTCTTTTATAAATGATTTATGAACTTGAGCATGCAGATTGATTATGATTTTACGAGCATGTGTTTTACGATTATGCATACACGAATATACGTATACGAATATATACATATACGTACATATTATGTTTTAAGCATGTGCATAGAAAAGATTTATGATTTGGTTTACACAGAGTATAGTCTCAGTATATGTTGTGGTATCGATACACATTGGCTTCTCGGCTGATCCCCGAGTACGCTCCGGGGGGGACAGATATCCTGACCCGATGCCTTTCTGACTAGAATCACGTGTGGGTCTGGGATCCCGTGATTTAGATTGTGCTATCGCGTGGAAGCCCACTAGAGTCTCCGCGATATGTTTTCCGTTGCATGCTCTGTACGTGAGTGGTAGTCAGCGTCTCCTCACGTACCATTTGATTTTCATGCATACGACTCGCATATGAATTTATACGTATATATATTACTTGGTGAAAGACATTTATTTTCGTCCACTCACTCTAACGTGTTAATTGTCTTTCCCCTGGGCTTTTCGGTTTCCGTGCCCAGTTTGCAGTTCAGGTTTGGTGTTTCACGTCGCGGTTTGGAGGCTAGTGACTGATCAGAGTCACCTGTGTTTTCCAGTAGGTTCTTGTTTCGCCTACTGATGTACATGTTGTATATGTTTTACTCTAGAGGTCGCTCTGATACATTCTGATACATGTTTGTGCGGATTTTCATGGATATACATATATACATAGTACAGTTTATTTACTGTTGTTGATTATATTGATGTTGTGAAATCTGGATGGGATTGGTGCCCACGGTTTGCTTTTTGTGGCATAGGACAAAGTGTTAATTTCTGGGTGCAGGTTATGGTAATTCTACGCTAGTAACGAAACTCTGCCGAAATTTTTAAAAAAATTTTGTTGGTTCGTATTTTCGAAAGGGTTTGATTCCGGTTTAGGTAACTGAATCGGGATTGGGTCCTTTCACTTCATGCATGGATCGTCGATTGGATTGGATTGGCTCCTCATCAATCAATCGATTTCCTAATTCCCAAAAATTCTACAAAATCACAAAAATACCAAAACTTTACAGAAACCCAATTCAGAAACAGCCCAAAACGCAAGAAGAAGACGATTTCAGGAAGGGCAATGACGAAGACACGGACACGGTCGATGGAAGGTGGAGACGACGAAGAAGAAACTGATTTCAGGAAGGGCAATGACGAAGAAGCTGTGGATCAGGAGATATTGGATAGAGTTTGTATACGGTAGATTTACAAAAGTACTGAATATGGTTGTTGTAGTTACCTTTTAAGATGTTTATTGAACCATAAAACTACAAATTTGATTTTTATGTTGTAAATTTCTTGTTTAGGTTCATTCTCAACCTTAAACTTGTAACTTTAACAAGTTACCAAAACATGGTCTTACATTTACTTATTTAGGTTTACATACCACCTTAACTTAAAACATATGTTTACCGATTAATGGTTAACCTGTAATATCATGTCACTTTTATAACATGTGTTTTAATGCATACTACGTTAACACACTGAAGTACACCCCAAATTATTTTGGTTATTAGTTATATATGGAATTATAAGACCTAGTGTACGGTGTAGAAAATACTTGCATAAAATGATTAATAACATAGCTCATCATTTGCAAAGACATTATAATTCAATAATTAATATATATATATATAAAAGATTGCAATTCAAATTCAAATTTCAGTTGGTAGACATATTAGAATAGGCAAGTGAATAACAAATCATCAGCTAGCACGTTCACTGAGGCTTTATGGTGGTTAAATAAGGGTTGGGTATTCAAACCTCAGAGTTAGGTACACCCATTGCAAAACATGGAGGATGAAGTTAAATTTGGTTCGGACGCAAAGAAGAAACATGGCAGAATATAGTCTTTTTCCATGATATAGCTGAACTTTGAGAGACGGTTGAAAGTTTAGTTTTAATGAATTTAATATAATTTATTTTTTAATATTTTATTTAATTATTATTTTATATAACCGTAGAGACTAAGAAAATTAGAAAGTAGTTATTATCTTATATATTTACTAAGGTTGCTAGTAATATTAATTAATCTCTCGAGTCATGATTGATCGGGAAAAATATTACTCAAGAGATGTTATTCATTTATCAAACACTTATTTATGAAGGTTTTACTGTATTTATAAACAAGACTCAATCCAATAAAGCAATAAATAATGAAATGTCTATATGAATCAATTAGGTGATAAGATAGAAGTAAGCTCTGAATCAAATGTGTGTGTATATATGCGGAAAATTAAGAAAATATTCTCTTAAACAAAATTTAATAGACAATTATATATAAAGTCATTTAGAGACCATACTTTACACATAAGGTTATTTAAACTTTTTATCATAATTAAGGTCACTTTCTTTAATTCATATTTTCTGTCTTTTCAATTTTGCCCTTTTATATTTATTTTGAAGATCATTTATATTTTTATCTTAATTAAGGTCATTTTTTATCCATATTTTCTGTCTTTCAAATTTTGCCTCTTTATATTAACTTTAAAGGTCATTTTATATTTTTTATCCTAATTAAGGCCACTTTTTTTATCCATATTTTTTATGCATAAAGTTCCAGTAAAGTAGTACTATTCAACAACTAGAGTAATACTTTCTGAAAACTACAGTAGTATTTTCAACAAAGTTTTAGTTATAATGCATAAAGTCCCAGTAGAGTAGTATTATCCAACAACTAGAGCAGTACTTTCTGAAAACTACAGTAGTATTTTCAACAAAGTTTTAGTTAAAATGCATAAGTCCCAGTAGAGTAGTACTATCCAACAACTAGAGTAATATTTTCTAAAAACTACAATAGTACATTCAACAAATTGTTGTAGTGCTTTTCATGAAACTGTCAAATGGTGTTTTTTGCAACGTCTTCACTGTTTTTGGAGGCAATTTTTTATGAAGTTCACCCATGATATTGCAGAAGCCTCTCAATGACGATCTTATTTGGACCTTGGGTTTTTTAGGGTCCTCCATTGTTGAATACACTACATAACATCTACTTCAATACCATCAAAACACTACATACCACTTACATAAATTCTATATACTACTCACAGGCAGCAATACACACTACTCACAGACAGCACTACACACTACACACAACAGGTCTACACACTACTCACAGACAGCAGTGCACACTACTCAGGACAGCAGTACAAACTAGTTCAGAGCAAACAACAAACTACTCATGACAGCACTACACACTACACACAACAGGTCTACACACTACTCATAGACAGCAGTGCACACTACTCAGGACAACAGTACAAACTAGTTCAGAGCAAACAACAAACTACTCAGGACAGCACTACACACTACACACAACAAGTCTACACACTACTCACAGACAGAAGTACAACCAAAGCACACTACAGTCAGTACATACTACTACAGAGTAACATATGTACTACCACAGATTATTATAGACACTACTACGTACGTAACAACCAAAACACAATAACTTTTGCGTAACAACCCAACCAAACCAAATCAAACACTACCACAGACTATGCTCCAACAGAGAGAGAGAGAGAGAGAGAGAGAGAGAGAGAGAGAGAGAGAGAGAGAGAGAGAGAGAGAGAGAGAGAGAGAGAGAGAGAGAGCAGAGACTAGCTAAACAATACCTACCTGCTTGTTGTAGATATTGAAGTAGATGTTGAACAAGTACCAGAGTCCGAACAAGGACCCGAGCTCGAGAGTCTTGAACAAGATGCTCTTCGGCTCAACAGTCTCGCCGGAGCTCGCCGCCGCTACCTCGAAACGGCTCCTCGCGGTGGGATCGGAAGTAGTCCACGGTCGGAGCTTCTCAACAGTCTCGCCGGAGCTCTCCGCGCTCGCCGCCGCTACCTCGAAACGGCTCCTCGCGGCGGGATCAGAAGTAGTCCACGGCCGGAGCTTGAAGTCGGAGGACGTTGGGTTTGATTTTGGATTTTGGTCTGAAATCAGAGAGAGAGAGAGAGAGCAGGTTCATATAGATGGTATTAAACGTAAATAAATTGAATGTAAGAGTTTTTTGTTAAATCAGGTGAGCTTATTTGAGTTAAAAATACCATATGACCTTATACATAAATAATCTTATGTAAATAACCTTATGTATGATTTACCCAAAATTTAATAATTTAATCTACACAGACCTATAAAACTTTCTTTAATTTCTTTTTGTGAAAGACGAAACCAAAATTAGGAGATGTTCAAGTTCTCAAACAATTTTCACTTTGTCATTCTTTGATAAAAGTGAACTATATGAGTTTGCTAAAGTTGTATACATTAAACTTGCAAAGTCTGATATAAAATTAGAGAGGTGAAATTAACAATCTTTACAAATGTGTATTAGATTTACGCGTGAAAATAAGAAATTGCGTGGTTTGTAAAAAAAATGTGTCAATTAACAATTACATCATTTTAATGAAAATGAGAAATTCAAAATTGACAGAGAAAATCAGGCCATGCCCCCCACCCCCCATCAAGTGCTTACGTTGTTGGCATAAGACAAGGTGGAAGGACCCAAAATTGAGATGCACTTAAAACACGTTGTATATATAGATGTAAATAGATAACTTATTATTTGGTGGCACAGGCATGGAGTGAAGCAACCGAGAAATCCATGGTCGGACGGTCCTGAGTACATTACAGAGTGTCCAATCCAACCAGGGTCAAATTTTACCTACGAAGTTATATTGTCTATGTTCAAATCAAGAATAACGAGGTATTCAAGATCGAACGATAAGTAAATTAAACTAATACGATAAGTAAATAACACAAGTGTTTATAGTTGTTCATCAATTGGCTACTCGACTTTTTGCTTCGTTGGGCCTCAACTATGCTACTTGAGCCCAATAAGAATTAGGCCCAAGTGCTTTGTATGTTGGATAATTATTGGATTGAGTTTTAGTGTGGAGGTAGACTCCCTCTTATAAGCTAAGTGTAACCTCTCCTTTACAATTCTTTCAATGTGGGAGAGGGAATCTCTTAAGCCACACTAGCTAAACTAAGCTTTTGCCCCTTCGGTAATGAATGGATGGTTTCCGATGATGGTGACGGTGGCGTGGCCGACTCTTGTCATGCACGAGTGCTTGGTGGCATATGTCGTATGACATATGTGAACAAGTCCCTCAACTCTCCGAATAAGAGGCAATTCTTGCTTGGGGAGTTGAAAAAAGAGTCACCAAGTGTGAGTGGGGTACGGACCCCCTAGTCCCTCAACTCTTCAAGTAAGAATGGCCTCACCTAAACAATACATAGAGTAACATAAATAATATGTATTAGTAAACCAAATAGTGAATCAAATTTCTTGAATATTTTCCTCTAGTGTGACATAGAGGATAGTGACAAGTAATATTGATAAGTATGTGACACAATGTTTTGCATTAATTAACTGTATGAAGAAGATTCGTTTGCTTATGTTGGCGATGTGAGTAATGTAACATGGAGAGCGTATGACATAAGAAAATGTATGAAGAATTCTCGTTTCATTCATGCAAAAATAATATAATTAATATAAGCAAAAATGTTGTTTAAGTCTTAATTTAGGCAAAATGATAAAAAGTCGAGTCCCTCATGAGTTGGTACAAAAGTATCATAAGTACCGTAAGTGTTCCGGAGGATGTTGTCGACTCTAACTGCAACCATATTGTAACCGTAACGTAACATAGCAAATACCGAACTCGGGGTGACCCAATCAAAACTATAGATTACGTAATCAAGCTTTTAGCAACAGTTTTCAACATATATTAATTATAAGAAAATATATGCGTAGTCGTAATATGGAGAGTGTGTATCCGTAACATGGAGAATATGTATCCGATAAAAGTTAACACATGCACATAAGGCAGAAAAGGAGACATGCATCAATTAATAGTAACTAAGAGCTTTATAAAAGAAGACTTAGCTTTATATTTAGACCGCAGAAGTCAGGCCAGTTTGGACTGAGCAGAAGTCTAAAAGAAGAGGCCCAAGCAGGAAGCCTTTGACTTTTCTTCTTCTCCCTCACGCTTTGGAAAACCGTCCGACCTTTTATTCTCGCTCTTCCTAGTTTCTATCGACCTCTGCTCTTCGATTTTTATTTTCCGGAGTGGCAGGTACCGCTTGGAGAAGGTGGGTTCTGGCTCGGGGTGAGCGATATGGGAGTAAGATCTCGGAGTGAGGTGCCGCATTGGAGTCTCTCAGGCTTCGCGATGCGGCTCAGCAATGTGGGCTTCTCGGAATCGGACTCGGAGAAGTGAGTTGGCTTGGTGAAGTTGGTCCGATATCGGGGAAGCTAACCGGTGTTGGCAGTCTTGATGTATACCAGCGTTATCAATCTCGGAGCATCCCAACGGTTGAGAGTCGAAGTAGACCGGGTTGAAGATCGAAGGAGACCGGCCGGTATCGAGGAAGTCGGCCAGTATCAGTGTCGGGGAAGTCGACCGGTATCAGTGTCGGGGAAGTCGGCCGATATTAGGGGGTGGCTCTAGTAACGGGGAGGTGTGGTGTTATCGGGGAAGTAACGGGGCAGTGGGCCGTTAAGGGGCAGTGGGCCGATAACATTTGAAATGGGCCGGTAGCGTTGAAACATCTCGTTCGGGGAAGCAAACTGCTATCGGGGAAGCATACCGTTGCCGGGGAGCATACTGAGCATGTTGCTAACGCTGCTACCGCTCGAGAAGCAAACCAAACTCGAAGTCCCTTGGTGTGGGCAGTAGCGGTGTCGGCAGTCCCTTTGTCATTGGTAAGTTTTTTTGCCGTTGTTGATTGTGTAACTCGCCGTTGTGATTGTCCTTCTACTATTGTTGTCACTTGTGATTGCTGTTGTGGTTTGATTATTGTTTTTGTGTGATCCGCTCACGCTATGCTTGCTTGTTTGTTTGATGCCGTTGTGATTGCTTCTACTGCGATGCTGCCATTGTGCTCCTTAAACAAATTTGTGCATATAATAAGAGTAAATAGCGAAATATAATGTTACATCGGTAGCGGCATGCGTGATATGCTATACAGGGTGCGAAAAGTAAATCATACGCGACAAAGAAATGAGTTAGTATGCGCGAAACGATGAGCGGCAATATACTATGAATGCGTAATGTGTGTATATGTTTGTATATGATGATGCACATGACGTTTGTGCGATAGGGCATGTATAAGTGACCATGCTTTAAAAATAGTGTGTGTCAGTCCCCGAGTCTTATATCGGGAACATATTCCTTTGCACACCTATCTACAAAAAATGACATCACAACAAGTGTGGTTAGTTAGAGCAAGGGCGAGATCAGGAAGTAGCTAATTTATTGTCTCCCGAGGTAAACCAGTTATATTAACGATAACGCCCATAGGCTTGTTTTCCTCCCGAATGAGTCATGACTTCATATCGGGGTTCCTCCAAGTAACGGTTTAACCCAGTAGGCCCGTTCCCAATGAAGTCCTTCCCGGTAACTGACATACTCCTCTGTAATTGTTCAGTGCCGGGGGATGTAATGAGTGGCTACATGGCACCGACCGAGGGATACCCTTTTTGGCGCACAAACACTCGGTCCCGCCCAATCCGGTAGCTTTTACAGCTTTGTCGCTAGTAGCTCAAATCGGTGGAGGCACTACGATAGGGGGAACTCGTTTGAATTAGTAACCCTTAAGTCCCCGAGCCCGATTCCTCGGTGCGACTTTACGACACTTTGGCCGGTTGAAGGATGGAGAAATGGCGTAGTTCTCTTATCTTGGCGATGCTTGCGGCTACCGTTAACGTGGACGATAACGGAGTCAAGTATCTCATATCTAGGCGAGATCGTTGATCCATGTGACATATAACAACACATGTGAAGGTTAATTTTGCATCGAAAAAAGGTCTAAAGAGAATTCTTTTGCTTATGTCGACGATGTGAGTAACGTAACTTGGAGAGCCTAAAGACATAAACAAAGGTCTGAAGAATTCTCTTTTTGATGATGCAAAATAGTATAATTGATTTGAGCTACACCACTTTATATATTAAATTACTAATGTATGACGGCGATATCATGTAGTTGTGCGAGTATAATGTAGGCATGACAAACATGCTTAGATGCTTTAATCAATTGAGAGTTTATTCAATCGAGCTAAACACCTGCTTTACAAAGTGATCACAGCATAAAAATTTCTTTGCCACAAGTACACATGCTTTTTATTTATTTATTTATTTTTTATGTACTAGTCACGGCATTGATCATTTGTAAGTACATAACCCCAACACATGCTCTTTATTTTGTATAACCGTAGTCATGGTATTGATTATACGTACATAATCCTAACACATGCTCTATCATCGCATCACTCACAATAAAATTGTTTTTAAGCAAGAACATACAAGATATACTGCGTATGGATGTAATAGACGTGCTTTGTTAACCATAATTAAGATTGGATAGGAAAGTTGGATAAGAGAGACTTGGCTTAAAGCAGGCTTCTCCAGTAATAAACGATGGCGTGTGTGCGGGCTGAGTTGTTTGGAATCAGCCAGGCCCAATGTTGCCGTTCCAATTATCAAAGGCCCAACAGAAGAGGTGTTTTGACTTACCTCCTCCATAACGCTGCCGTCCAATTATCTTTCTCGCTCCTCTCTTGTTGGGTCACTCTCGACCTCTCACTACCGCTGGAACCACTATAGTCGACGAGATTTTTTATCTCGTCGGCTATAGTTTTAAATTTTTTTTATTTTTTTATTTTTTTTAAAAATATAGCCGACGAGATATTTTTATCTCGTCGGCTATAGTTTTAAATTTTTTTTTTATTTTAAAATTTTTTTTTAAAAAACTCGTCGGCTATAGTACTATAGCCGACGATAATGGGTAAAAACCTCGTCGGCTATACTATTACCGACAGGTTTTAGCCAGCGACTTTAGCCGACGACCATTAAAAATCGTCGGCTATAGTCTCGTCGGCTATAGTGTGTCGGCTATACTATAGCCAACGATGTTTTTGCCCATTTTTCGTCAGCTATAGTATAGCCGATGATTTTTTGTTGATTTGTCGTCGGCTATAGTGGAAATTGTCCACTTTAGCCGACGACAAAAAATCTCGTCGGTTTTTGTTTTCGTCGGCTATAGCGAAAATGCTGGTAGTGTCTGCCTCCGGACTCATTTTTTTTTTCTTAAGTCTGGTGGTACCGGAGCCTCACTCGCCGTTTTGGATCAAGCAGAGCAATCTCAGCCATGGTCGATCTCAGAACAGGATCTCGGGATAGGCTCGTAGGGTTGCGTCTCGCTTTGTTCCAGAGCGGTGGGGTCCTGCTCGGCGCTACCGGTGACGTGGCTTGGAGCGTTATGGCTCGGCTCACCGATCTCGGCGATGTGAATCAAACTGGTATCGGGGAAGCCAAACCGACGTTGAGAAACCGGCGTTAATGGCAGAACATCGTCGAAGAGGTCTGCCAGCGTCGATGAAGTCAGCCGCTGAAGTCAAATCGGCCAGAAAATCCCTGACGGGGTAGAGTCAAACTACATCAGCATTAGAGATGTCTGCCGGTATCGGCGTTGGGGATCGAGAAGCAAATCGATGGGAATCAAATCAGGGAGGCAAATCGGATTCGGAGCAGTATCCCACTCTCGGCTTCTCTCTCGGGGAAGTAAACCGGTGTCGGGACAGCAGCTGGCCGCTTGGAGATGCAACTCGGCCGGTGATGCAAACCGCTATCGGGGAGGGGAGTAGACCGATATCGGAAAAGCAATTCAACTCGGACTCGAAGTCCCTGTCGAGGCCCTCGGAGTTGGTAAGTGTCACCGCTCCCATGGAGCTTCTGTTTCTGTGGGCCCGATATGTTAATGCTAACGCCGATATGCTGCTTGATTGTTGCTGACGCTTTGTGATTGTTGTTGACCGCTGACGCTAGACTTGGCATGAAGCAGTCCCCAAGTTTATCCCGCTCACGCTTACCAACTCGCTTCCGCTCGCAAACTTGCTAACGCTAAAGTGTTTCCCGGTATACACTCAACACTTTAAACTTTAAAAATGGATAACTAACGCTCATTATAAGAATTTCTGCCTATCTTAGGTCGCTCGCAGAAAGCCATATGGAATTTTTTTATGATTTCCACGAATGGTGCTGATGTTCAAACCAAGAATATCGAGGTATTCAAGATCGAACGATAAATAAACTAAACTAATGCGATAAGCACATAACACAAGTGTTTATAGTGGTTCACCAATTGGCTACTCCACTTTTTGCCTCATTGGTCCTCAACTATGCTACTCGAGTCCAATAGGAATTAGGCCCAAGTACTTTGTGTGTTGGATAATTATTGGATTGGGTTGTAGTGTGGAGGAAGACTCCATTTTATAAGCCAAGGGTAGCCTCTCCTTTACAATTCTTTCAATTTGGGAGAGGGAAGCTCTTAAGCCACAGTAGCTAAACTAAGCTTTTGTGCCCCTTCGATAATGAATGGATGGTTTCCGGTGATGGTGATGGTGGCATGGCCGACTCTTGTCATGCACGAGTGCTTGGTGGCATATGTCGTATGACATATAAACCATGCTAGAAATCGATCGAAGCGACGACTTTTTGTCGTCTCTTCAACAACGCACACGTTGCTTGAATACCTAAGCGATGACAAGTCGTCGCTCGGCTGTCGTCGTTTCATTCTTGTCACTTAAATTTCAAGTGACGAACATTGAACACATCTTCATCGCATAAATATTTCAGTGACAAACCAAACGTTCGTCACTCACTAGCTACCGACAAAGATTAGGTTGTCGCTTGTGAGTTTTTGCGACAAACTTTGGGATAGTCGCTTACGATTTGTAGCAACAAACTTTGGTTCAAAATTCGTCCCTTAGCGTCTGGTTTTAGAGAAGAAAACATGGGATGATAACATGGAAGTGACAAAGTTTGGTGGTCGCTTAGATTTCATGCGACAAATATTGAACAATCTTCATTGCTTCATTCAGTATTATAGAGCAGAAAAACAGGTTTGTGCGTTTGGTTTGAACCAATTTTCTTTGCATCTTAATAACACAATATGTACATTCAAATAACATAAAACACACATCCAACATAAAACAAACACACTACATTTTATAAATTCATAGTTTTCATCTAAAGTTACAATATGGCTCATCACAACATTGTCCATTAATCTAAATACAAGGAAAATGAAGGGTCCTGGTCTTGGTCATCCTCGGGAATACCGACTGAAGCAGATGAGGATTTATCGGCGACAAACGGAGTTGTTGTGGCACCATTGTCACCTGGATAGCCTTGGGCTGAGATGAAATCATTGTGGGAGGCCTCAAACGTTGTCATACGTTGCTTCATCTCTTCTTTCTAGATTTTCGAGGCTTTGCACCGCTCGGAAATGTCTGCTAGTTGCCTCCTCAAATCCTCAACCTCCGCATAATTGCGTGCCCCGCCTCTTGGTTTTGGTGGGCATCTTAATGCACCCCCTAGATCTTGAAATTGGTTAAAACAAAAATAGTGAATTAAAAACCATGTGGTATCTAAAAAAAACACAACACAAAAAGTCAAGTGGTTTGTTAAAAGATAAACCATAAAAAAATATACCTCGGACCCTCGTCCCCGGCTTCCCACCCAGCTCCTGATCGATTACAGCAATCTACTCGTCGACAGTAACGGGGTTAGTCACATGACTCCCACCCGCTTCATCACTCACTTGACTAGCACACAACTCATCCATCTTCCTCTTCAGCGCTGCCTACAAAAAAAAATTGTCTAATAGATTTGTGTTATTATACTTTTTAATTCCAAGTCAAAAACATATTCGCATAAAATAATGTCACTCACCACTTTCTCCTTCGCATTCTAGAATGATTGATAAACATTGCAGACTGTCTGGAGTAAAGGCGCTAGATGCCATTTCTCCTCATTTGCAGCGACCCGGTAGCTGTAGGGAGTGGTTTCAGAATGATGGTTGATTGCATACCCCTTATCCTTTCCCTTGTTCCGGTTAGCGGCATTTCGGGCACACATCGCCTGCAAAAACCATTTCATATATATATTAACATATTTCATATGAGAATTAAGAAATTATATGAAATGAAAAAACCGATAATTAATTTTCATTACCTTATAACCGTCGTCCTCAAAGTGAGCTTTGAGGTACTCCCACTGCTCAGGTTGGTGGATGAACTCTTCGGGCGTCGCCTTTGATACTTCAATGCAATGAGTATAACAGTCGTGTTTCCAATCCTTGTAATCTTTGCGGCGGTCTCGTCGATATATTTCCACATGCATGTCTTTGTGGGAGGGAGGTCATATAACATCTAGTAAAAACAATTCAAATAAAATCAAATGAGCCTTTGTTTATCATATTTCAATATAATGTGACTGAAAAATAGTTTTTCAAAATTATTCTAAAACAATGTTTTACCTCCATATAAGTGGTCAATGCATCTTGGTGCTCCTCATCCAGCTCAGCAAAGGTAGGCGCAAGCATCATAACTTTGCTCTAGACAGCTCCCGATGTCTCGGGACATCAAAGTCCTCCACTTTAATTCTTTGGGACCCTTGTGTTCTTCAGAGTATTCAACCTTCAGAGGCTGGTTGTTGTTCATCATCTTCAAATATGCAGTCTCTGTCATTACGATGCCAGGGTGTCTCAAGGTTCTGCCCATTTACCTTCTTTCCTATTGTCATATGAACCACCTCTGTCATATCAAAACACATACCGGGTTGTAAGATAAAGCAATGTTATTAGCAAACCAAAGCTTTTATTATCACAACTCACATAACGCTGAAAAAGCTTACCCGGATCCATCGGACCACTCTTGGTCCTAATACTTATCGGAGCATCGTCATCGTCTTCCCCAACGCCATTGTGAGCGCCACCTCCAGCATCCCCCAGTTCTGAAGGTTTGGTATCTTCCAACAACGGGATGGGTACCAGCGTGTCTCACCACCACTGGTCTCATCGTCGCAGTCGTGGCCGCCCTTAATGCTTCGGCCGCCTTCCTCTCCCTTCTCGCATCGAGTTCCTTCTTCTTCTTCTGGGCACTAGAACCTGATGCCATTACTCTAGAACCTGTAAATACAGATCATATGCAGCTGTCTAATGCATGTTTAGCCTTTTTGATATTAATTAATAACCTACAGTTAAAGACTAATACATATACATAGAGGACTTAAACATTAGCTAGTCGACTAAATATCTTTTTGTTCATGTGATTTATACATTAAAAGTTCCGGAACAGAACCTCGATCCTTCAAGCTAAAGCTAAGCAACCATGTAACATACTAATTTGAAGTTGAAATGAGAGGGAACTGAAATATGTTGCTCACTTAGATTAGTTGAAGCAAGGAATCTTTTTTGTCTTTTTATTCTTTATTGCTTAAATTAAGATCTCCAGTAGTGGAAGAAGATGCTGATGGCTCCGCCAGTTAAACCTTCCTCGGAGAAACTGAAGAAACAATGAAGCAAATTCATGACAACTTTGATGACTATCGTAGTGACGATGACCTGCACACCTGTGCTCTTCGTTTTCGTTTGCCAAGGCAACAAGGATATAATGTTTCATGTGGTAGGTAATTAACGTTGTTATAGCTTAAAAAATATCTTGACATTTCTATTCCATTAATCTTATTAGAACAAGCTAATACGTTCAAAAAGTTCATGCGTGTTGGTAAGTGGCCGAACTAATTAAGCAGACATCTTCAACAAGCCATATAATTCCAAATGATAACAAATAGACAGTTGGAGTTTGAAATTGCAAACACCAATCAAGAGAAGAGAAGTAGTGTGAGTACAAGTTTACAAGAAGCTATATAATAGCCCCTAAAATGAAATCACCTAAAACGAAATCACATAATCTTAACCAATATATAAAAAACCTTAAAATTGAAAAACTAACCCTAAAATTGTACTGGTACCTAGAATCAAAACTTACCGGAGAGGGAGAAGGAGATGGAAGCTTACCTTGGCTTGAAGAAAAACATGAAAACTGGAGAGAGAGGGAGACAGACGAGATTGAATTCGAAAAAATAGTCTTGGGGATTTGGTAGTTTGGGGGTGAATTTAGGGAGAGAGAGGGAGAACCGGAGAAGGACACAGACTCGATTGGGTTTTTGCAGAAGGATCTTCACGGAGAGAGCAAAACAGAAGAACGGGAAAATGAGGAATAAGAAGCAAAGTCCAGATATAATCAGATCATCTCAAGTAATGAAAATTGTCAAACATCGTCGCTTCAAATATGTTTAAGTTAGTGACGACAATCACAAAATATTCGTCGCTTCAGATCAGGGTTTAGGGTTTTTCCCTAGGGTTTAGGGTTTAGTCCAACTTTCTCTCTTTACATTTAAAGCGACAAATATGGACCAATATTTGTCACTTGGATTGAACTTATCGGATTCGTTATGCCTGTTTGCATATGTTTTTATTTAATAAAAATATTGTAAATATTGTTCAAAATTACAACATAAAATATTTATCATCATGATCATCATCATATTACAATATATAACATAATAACTAGTACTCTTCCTCTTCGTCATCTCCACCATCATCGTCTTCATCTTCCTCTTCCTCATCGAATTCGTTGACGTCGATATCATCTCGGTCATCACCGCTTGATTCTTCATTCTCTCCGTGTGCTTCTAAATCGAGTTGGACATTAGATGCATCAATATGGTAAAATTGTATTGAACTTAGTGTGTCCTCTTGGTAAGGCTCTGTGATTTGATTCCATGAAGGAGGCCTTTTATCTTCTTTTGCTTGTACTTCGACATTGTATACATTTCGGTTTGACATTTCTTGCACCACTTTCCACGTACCACCCGCCACAAGATCGTCCAAGTAGAACGCTTGTTTTGTCTTTATCGTAAGACAAAATGGTGAATTCTCATAGTAACTAGTGTTTGTATCCACTGATATCATACCATGATCTACCTTGACGGTGTCAATTTCTTCGACATCTAGATCGTCAGTGGTGTTATGCCATATACCTTTGAACAACACGACCGACATATTGTCTAGATAACATACCTCAACTACATAGTCAAGATGGCCATAGAAGTTTCCAACTTTCATGCTTAACATCACCCCGCTATTTTGAGTCATGAGACTTTGATCTCTATCGAATGAGACATACTTGATACCGTTCACATAGCATACCTTATAAATCCGGGTGAATTGCGGACCTCGAGCCAATGACCATATAACCCTGTTAAAAGTTAAGGTCTTGAGCATCATACAGGTTCTTTGCCTGAAAATTAGATGGTGTTAGTGTTATACTATCTAGGGTTTAGGATCTTTGTATAAGAAAAAAAATTGTTCAATTTTTTGTACATATCTTAAGAACCATCGATGAAAACTCCTCCTCATGGGGCGCTCGTCGTAATCGTCACCGTTTTTCGTTATGTACGCTTGCAAATGAGTGTCCATGTAATATTGAGTTTCTTCTGTATCCGTCAAAATTTGCTAGTGAGCCTCAACCATGTGCTCCTCTGGTAACCTGATATTTCCGGTGGTATCCATAATATAGGGCTGAACTAATTGTGAAACACAGCTAATATTCCATATTGGGGGATTGGGATCTTCATGTTCTTCCAATTGCAGATAAAACTTACAATACCTCACCGACTCTGATGATACGTACCTTTATGCAATACTCCCCTCGGGGTAATGTGTATTACTCATTGACTTTTTATATTCACCTAATTGCCTATAAAATGTCATCTACAATTAGTGCATATATACAGTTAGTGTAATTTCAGTTTAACAAAAAGAAAAATATTTTGTTAGTGCACATACCTTTCCATCGGATACATCTATGTAAAATGTATTGGGCCTGTAAGCATAAATTTTTCGGGAAGGTGAACCATGAGATGAACCATAGAGGTGAAAAAATGTGGTGGAAAAATCAACTCCGCATTGCAGAGAATCATCACTATCTCAACTTCCATCTGTTGAACATCTGCCTTCTTCAACTCCCTAGCACATAATTTTCGAAACCAATTTGACAATACTTCAATGGCTTCACGACGTTAATTGGAAAAAATCCTCGGATAACCATTGGAAGAAGACGTTGAAGTAAGACATGGCAATCATGCGTCTTCAATCCATAAAATTTTTTATCGGTTAGTTTGACCTTATTTCTCAAACTTCCCGCATAGCCAAGTGGATACCTAGCATAGCAAAACCATTCAAATACTTTTTCACAATTTTCCTCTTTAACTAAAAATGGTGCATGAGGAACCTTTCCCGTCTTCTTTTTAGCTTCCGATTGATGTTGACTTTTGCGGATTTTCCTTTTCTCCAACTCTTCGCAAGCCTTTGGACCATCCTTGGTCTTCCCTTCAATTGCAAGAATGGTGCCAAGGATATCGTCATACACGTTATTTTCAATGTGCATGACATCTAAGCAGTGCCTGATTAGCAACGAAGATCAATAGGGAAGCAACCGAAATACGCTCTCGTGGGTTGAACATTGTCTGTTGTGTGCTGAGTAAGGGACCAAAAAATTCGGATGATGGCTAAGAGTGCCGTAACTATGTGACCTAATTTTGTCCAAAATTTCATCTCCATCTTTATGAGCTGATCTTTTTTCCCACTCTAGCTTCCGGTTAAATGCCAAACTTGATCGCGTCGAGTTTGTCTTGTTGAGCCATTTTCGATGCCCTTCATAAATAATTCTCCCACAAATATGCTTTGCTGTCAGCTCATCTAGACAAATTGAACATGCCATGTACCCTTTCACCATTGAGCCAGCAAGCATCCCTAAACCAGGAAAGTCACTTATAGTACACATCAACGTTGCCTTCATCGTGAATACATCATTGTCCACTTTGTCAAAAGTAGAGACTTCATTTTCCCACAAGTCTTTGAGCTCGTCGATCAATGGACGAATGAGTACACTAAAGCACTTTCCTGGAGATTTAGGGCCAGGAATCAACATGGCTGGCATATTATATTCCTTCCTCATACACATATTATGGGGTAGATTAAATGGCATCACAACCACGGGCTATGTACTATGCTGGGTTGACATTATTCCAAATCACTACAAGAAAACTCCACTTAGACCACGGAAACTTTAATGTTCCGTGGTCTAAGTGGAACTTAGACGACGGAGATCATCTCCGTCGTCCAAGTTCTACCTGGACGACGGAGATTGTGTCTCCGTCGTCTAAGTGTAAACTCAGACAACGGAAATCTTCTCCGTTGTCCAAGTCATCACTTAGACGACAGAGTAAATCTTCTCCGTCGTCTAAGTGGACACCCTAAAACCCTAAACCCTAAGCCTCTAAATCCTAAATTACGAAACTTACACTTAAACGACGTAAATGCACGTCTCCATCATCCAAGGGTTTACTTGGACGACGGAGAGGTGCATCTCCGTCGTCTAAGTGCAAGTTTCGTAATTTCACATCTAAGACAATGACCATGTAGACCATGTCCCAATGCATATTCTTTCCGTCGAGACCATAGAGTAAACAATTCTTAAAGTGTGAGCGTCGACGGTTTCAAAATTGGAGTTATGGATTTTCGTGTATCCATGTTTCCGGTTTGTAAAAATTTTGGATTTGCGGTTAACTGTGCCGATGAAACCCTGAACGAACTCAGTATTTAGTGGAAATTATTCTACTTATATATGGTGTTATGGCGAGTATATCCAACGGTCGTTTTGTCCAAATTCAATTTCGTTAATATCGGTGTGCAATGAGCCTATACGTACCGACACTTAAGTTATACATATTAGTAGATACTTAACAAGTTTGAATACCTAAATTAATTCATCGTCCTAAATCCCACTTTTTATATATACGATTCTTTAATCGATATTTTACAACAATTCCATTCAAATTACAGGTCCAAAAATTCATTACAAATTATTTAAAAAAAATAATTTTACGGAATTTTCACCTAGACCATGGAGATGACCATCTCCGCGGTTTAAGTGAAAATTCCGTAAAATTATTATTTTTTTAAAAAACTAAAAAATTCACTTAGACGACGGAGATTGTCATCTCCGTCGTCTAAGTGAATTTTTTAATTTTTAATTTTTTTTAAAAAAAATAAAATAATCTCCGTCGTCTAAGTGAATTTTTAAATTTTTTTTAAAAAAATAATTTTATTTTAAAAAAAAAATTAAAATTAAAAAATTCACTTAGACGACGGAGATGACAATCTCCGTCGTCTAAGTGAATTTTTAAATTTTAATTTAAAAAAATAATTTTACGGAATTTTCACTTAGACCGCGGAGATGACAATCTCCGTCGTCCAAGTGAACACCTGGACAACGGAGATGGTCATCTACATGGTCTAGGTGAAATTTTAAATTTTTTTTTTCTGGCGGTGGTTTTCCTACTAAAAATTTGGCAAAAATTTAAATCCACTTAGACGACGGAGATCATCTTCGTCGTCTAAGTCAAAATAATTAACGATATTCTTTTCCCGCTAAAATTTTGACAAAAATTTAAATCACTTAGACGACGGAAATAGTGATTTTTCGTCGTCTAAGTGAAAATTTAAAGCACTTAGACGACGGAAATACTGATTTTCCGTCGTCTAAGTGTTTTAAAACTATTTAAATTGGTCATTTTCTCAATCTCTCTTCATTTTTTCCTCTCCCCCTCTCCCTCTCCCTCTCTCGCCTCCCAATCAAACCACCCACCATATATCATCACCATCACCATCCACCATCATCATCACCACCACCACTGTCGCCGCCACCACCGACATCACCACCGTCGCCGCCATCACCGGCATCACCACCGTCGCTGCCACCAACACACACCACCACCACCTACAACATCGCCTCCACCACTACCACACACCACTAGCTACCACCTACATTGTCGCCTCCACCACCGGCCTCCACATTCTGGCCAACACCACCGGCGCCGCCACCACCGCCGCCTATAATTAGTTTAGTTTTAGGTTAATTTAGTTTATTTAGGCTAGATTATTTTATTTTATTATATTATGAATTTTGTATTTAAATTCATAATAATTTAAATTATTTATTCATTATGAATTTTGTACGTATTATATATTATTAATAATTAACATTCAATAAATTTTGCAATATTATGAATATTGATATACAAAAAATTAAATAAAAAATTCATTAAATGATAATTATTAAATTATTAATTACCATTTCATGAATTTTTCATTTAATTTTTTTTTTACAAAATCACCACTTAGACGACGGAGATGGACGATTTCCGCGGTCTAAGTGCAAAGTTAGACCGAGGAGATAGACGTTTTCCGCGGTCCAAGCGAGCACTTAGACCGCGGACATTCTCCGGGGTCTAAGTTTTCACTTAGACGACGGAGAATGAATCTCCGTTGTCTAAGTGAAAACTTAGACCCCGCAGAATGTCTGCGGTCTAAGTATCACTTAGACGACGGAATTCTCCATCTCCGTCGTCCAAGTGCTTGGACGACAGCACTTGGAGCACGGAGCTTGGAGGACAGAGCTTCCGTCGTCTAAGTACTTAGACGACGGAAAACTGCACCTAGACGACGGAAATGGTCTGTAGTCTAGGTGCATTTTTCTTGTAGTGAATAGACTGAAACCATCAGTTGCCAATCCAAGCCGCACATTTCTTCCCTTAATGTCGTCGAAACCTGGGAATGTTCTGTTAAAATGTTGCCATGCTTCTCCATTAGATGGGTGCCAGAGGGTACTTTCATCTAGTTGCCTCGTCTTATGCCATCGTATATGCTTTGCGGTGTGTGGAGACATAAATAGGCGTTTCAACCTAGGAGTGAGAGGGAAATACCATATTACCTTTCTTGGAATGTCATTCGTATCTGGCTTATATCTTTCAGCACCATATACTGGACAAGTCCTACAGGTTTTATTTTCAGCTCCTCTGAATAGGTAACAGTTGAACTCACAAACATGAATTTTTTCATATCCATGAAAAAGATCCTTGAAGATTTTTTTAATTCTCGAATGAGTCACAGGGAAATTATGTCCTTAAAAAAACTTATGCAACCATTCACATAATTTATCAACACTCGTATCCAACAATCCATTTTCAACTTTAATTTCCATTGCATGTAATATGGCACTTAATACAGTTTCTTCACTCCCTTCATACAATGGGGTTTTCGACTCCCTTAGAAGTCTTTCATACTTAGCATAATCATCATCTACCATGTCATTGAAGTGAACTTCAGCATTTTCTTCAACAACATTATGCGGTGCATCTCCATGGTATCCAGGATAGTATGGAAATACATCTTGTACAATCTCCATAGGCGGAATCACTAAAGGACCCGCAACACTAGAAGCCTCAACTCTGTCTTTAAGCCATTGTCTCCGTCGACTGATCCTTGTCGGTTGACCAGAAACTTTCTCATGTAGGTGCCAAACTGTGTAAGTTGGATCCAAACCACGGTGTATGCACTGATGATAAATCTCTACGATATCCTTATAATAAGGACCATTTTTGCAAATTGCGCATAGGCAAGGGAGATACTGGGTTCCAATAGTGTAAGTCTTCACAAAATTGATGAAGTTAAGTACACATGTTATATAGTCCGGGTGTGTATAATGATGATTCATAAAAGATTTGTCGGGGACATCATTCATGTTTCCTGTCATAATATAAACAGACAATATGCATAAGGTTAGCACACAACATTTATGATACAATCAGAATCTGTCCCAACACTTCTTCTCCTTATTCCTCCAGGTTGGGTCCTATCCCCTTCAGGAGAACACGACTTTTGTTAACCCTCTTATACCCATGTGGTTTCAGCTACAGGTTTCAAGAATTTCGGCAGCATCTCCCTACAGTTCCTCAAGTGCACAAAAATCTAAACAACCTAATTTGCACTCGAGGAACATTGTAGAGAGACACTGTCGAAACTATATCCTAAAACTGAAACTGAAACCACATGAATAGCAAAAGAATCAACAAAGTCGTGTTCGTCTAAAGTGTCTAAAAATGGGACAATTCGAGAATCAATAACTCATCTCGATCAACTAGATGAGTTCACTACAAGAAAATAGCACTTAGACCACCGAAACGTAATTGTTCCGTGGTCCAAGTGACACCTGGACGACGGAGACTTCTCCGTCGTCCAAGTAACACCTGCACGACGGAGAATACCATCTCCGTCATCCAGGTTCCCACCTGGACCTCGGAGACTTCTCCGTCGTCCAGGTGATCACCTGGACAACGGACCGACACGCCGTGGTCCGAGTAACGTCCACTTAGACGACGTACCGACACCTCCGTCGTCTAAGTGAAGCATTATATAAGCCCGATGCCAAACTCTCTTCCTCTCTCGCGGGAAAGTTTAAAGATCGAAGAAGAAGGAGAAGGATCTCCACTGACTAGCTAACTAGCTTAACTGATATCGAGAAGCAGGCCATGCATGCCAGCAGGTACGTACGCAGTTAAAATTTGCTTAATATATATTTAGTTAAAACGTACTTATATACATGCATGGATGTTAGCTACACATATTAAATTACGTAATTGATGGATGTGGATCGAGTACGTATAATTAAGCGTAAATTAATGGACTAATATATATGTAATAATTAATTAATTATAATATTTTGTAACAGTATGGACAAGAGTTGGATGAAGTTGAAGAATAGATGTGATGTCCGGTATATGGATGGAATTAGCGAATTTGTGAATTTTACGATAGAACATGGTCAGGGAAAGAAGCGTTTAAGGTGTCCGTGCCAGAAATGTCTTAATTGTCAGTATGTGGAGGTTAATGTTATGGTGCAACACCTGTACGAAAATGGTATGATGTGGAGTTATACTACATGGAGCGGGCATGGTGAAGCAGTAGAGTTCAGCTTAGCAGACTTCAGCTCAGGGTACAGTTACCAGGGTGCCTCATCCAGCGGCAGTGGTGCCGGACCCCCAGCTTGCAACCCAACTGCAGATTTGGTCCATGATGCGTTTCCGGGATTTAGTCATGGTGGACACCAACACCAAGACGGAGGTTACAGTACCACTCATGAGCATGATGACACATTCCCCGCTGCTAGCTTGGCCACTGACACTAGTGAGATGGATAAGTACAACCGGATGCTACTTGAAGCGCAGATCCCAGTGTTCCCTGGATGTCGAGAGAATGTGTTGCAATATGTGATGGAGCAAATGAAGATAAAAGTGAAGCACAAAATGTGAGTAAGTGCGTTTGACGAAATTCAGGAGCAAATATGTAAGTTGCTTCCTGATGATCACAGTCTTCCTAAATCTCATTATAAGGTTAGAAATATCTTGAGCAGCCTCGGCCTAAAGTACAGGATAATTGACGCATATCCGAATGATTGTGTGCTTTTTTACAAAGAGTATAAAGATTTGGACTATTGTCCCGTATGTGACCAGTGCAGATATGAGCTGAATAGGAAGAGTTCGAAAAAGAGAATTCCTGTGAAAGTTGTTCGATATTTTCCCTTGATTCCCAGATTGCAGCGCCTGTACATGTCTCTACACACAGCAGAGGCGATGCGATGGTACGCAGAAAAGCGAATAGATGACGATGTCCTGCGACACGCCGCGGATGTGGAGGGTTTCAAATATTTCGACAGAGAATTTGGAGACTTTGCTGCAGAGGTTAGAAATATTAGACTCGGCCTATCTACAGACGGATTCAATCCTTGGGGAAGTAATAGCTCCGCCGTCAGCACTTAGCCAGTTATTCTGATGCCGTACAACTTGCCTCCGTGGATGTGCATGAACAAGGAATTTAATTTCCTTACTGTACTAATTCCAGGTCCTAAATATCCAGGGAAGTGCTTAGATGTCTACCTCAGACCTTTGATCGATGAGCTGAAACTGTTGTGGGAAAATGGAGTCCCAACTTATGACAAATTCACTGACACGATGTTCACGATGAGGGCTGCCGTAATGTGGACGATCAGCGATTTTCCAGTGTATGGGATGTTGGCAGCCTGCAAGACAAAAGGATATAATGGACGTCCAATATGTTTGGACGAGGTGAACTCTAGTTGGCACGCGGGGAAGGTGTGTTACTTGGGTCACCGTAGATGGCTTCCTCACGACCACCCCTGGCGACAGGATGAAGCTCATTTTGACGGGACGGTAGAGAACAATCATAAACCCCGTAGTTGGTCAGGCGAAGAGATTTTAGAGAGGTTGAGCTATTTCGACTTTGGTGTGTTGACCAATGACGCGGATGTAAAGAAATGCAATCCAATTCCTCCACATGATCTCAGCTATTGGCATCACAAGAGTATACTCTTTGAACTCCCTTATTGGTCGAAGTTGAAGCTGATGAACAACTTGGACGCGATGCATATAGAAAAGAATGTGTGCGACAACGTGGTGGGAAAAATTCTCGGTATTAAGTTCAAGACTAAAGATACTCCCAAAGTGCGCAAAGATCTGGAATCAATGAATCTACGTCGTCCCTTATGGTTGAGGAAGGATAGGAAAGAAGTGTACAACAAGATGCCAGCTGCACCTTACACAGTGAAGCCGACACTTAGACGTTCTGTATTTCACTGGTTTAAGGGCGTTCGTTATCCGGCTACGTATGCAGCTACTATAACTGGAGCAGTGGATGAGGTGCAACACAAGTTCGTTGGTCTAAAGACACATGACTATCACGTTATGCTGCAACGTCTGATTCCAGTGGTAATTCGACCATATTTGCCTCGCGACGTCGTAGAACCAATAGTGGCATTGTGCAGATGGTGGCAGAGGTTATGCGCCAGAGAATTAAAGAAGTCAGATGTGGTGGAATTGCAACAACAAATTGTGCACATCATTTGCAAACTAGAGAGGATTTTTCCCCCTGCTTTCTTTAACATCATGATTCACCTAATGATCCACCTGCCCGAGCAGGTGCTCATTTCTGGTCCGGTCCAGTACACTTAGATGTATCCTGAAGAAAGGTACGTACAACTACTTAATTATACAGGTTTTTCGATTCATAATTTGTTCCACTGGAGATTACTAGCTAGCTATATGTACTTATTCTTATTGTACGTTTGATTTTGTAGACAGCTTGGACAGTATAAGTCATTCATCAAAAACAGGTCAGCCCCGAATGGCTCCATAGCAGAGACATACATAATGCATGAGTGTGTTACTTACTGCAACAGGTACCTCAAAGATCCACCACCTCCCACTGTCACCGATCCCAGTGCCCGCATCACTCTTTCTGTCGTCACCAATGTCGTCCGACCATTTAGAGGAGTATTAAAGGAATCGTTAACACGGGAAGAACTTATTGAGGCACATTGGGTAGTGTTGCGAGACTGTGACAAAATTGAGCCGTACATGATGTCATACAGGGAGAGGCTTCTGGCGTTAAATCAAAACAAGAGTTCGGGGTGGATTGAGAAAATGGTTAAGAAGAAGTTTCCCGATTATTTCTTCCAATGGGTACGTACGTACGTCTCGGTATTTAGTAATTTATATACATATCGATCATGTTTGTAGAAAGTAAACCCTTATATTTGCCCATTTTCGCAGATGATTGATCTGCAAAAATCTGAAAACCACGGGGGCTGGTGGTCATGGCCAAAGCACTTGCTAGCAGGGAAGCCGATTAGACACTATATTTATCCCGGATGTTTTGTGAACGGTGTAAAGTTCCATTCATTGGCCCGAGATGAAGGAAGAAGAACACAAAACAGTGGGGTATCGGTTGGGAAAGACAATGATCTATATTACGGGGCTATTGTATATATATATGTGGTTCAGCTATGTTACGGGAATGATGTCAACGTTTTCCTATTTAAGTGCAGATGGTTCAAGCGTACAAAGGAAGACCTGGGACTATTATCAGTCGATACAAACTCAAGCTGGTATGAGGATGAGCCTTTCGCTCTCGCCACCTTAGTTAGGCAGGTGTTCTATCTTGACGATCCGAAAGCCGATGAAGGGTGGAAAATAGTGAACCATATCTCTCATCGAGGAATATGGAATACAGAGACAATTGAAGGGACACCGGCGACGACTGAAGATGCTCCTGAACCAGAAAGTGACATTCCTGCCTATCAAGAGCCTAATATTTCTGTCATCCGCTCCTATATAATGGACCTGGTTCAAGATGGTGAACGGTTACCCATGCCTGATGGTTGTACAGATCTAACTGAAGATGAGATTATCGATGCCATTAATGAAGAAGATGAAGAAGACGAGCAGGATGAGGATGCGGACGAGGACTCAGGTTATTCGTCAGACGATGTTGAGTATGATGAGGAGGATGAGCAATCGGATACCGGGGACGAGGATGATGACGATTATGATGATGACTACTTAACTAAGACGAGAAAAATTAATTGGTAATTAATTTATGTAATTATTGTAATATATGATGCATCATCGTAATAATTAGTTATACGATGTAATAATTCTATTTTTTAATTAATTAACATTATTTTTAGCTAAGTAATTATTTATTTGGTAAATATTTTTAAATAATTAGTTATTATAATAATTATTTAGTTGTTATATATAATAGTTGTAATTATAATAATTAGTAATTATAATAGTTTTAAATAATTAGTAATTATAATAATTAGTAATTAATAATAATAATTATAAGTAATTTTGAATTTTGAATTATTGTTAATAATAATAATTATTGTAATATATGATGCATCATCGTAATAATTAGTTATACGAGGTAATAATTCTATTTTTTAATTAATTAACATTATTTTTAGCTAAGTAATTATTTATTTGGTAAATATTTTTAAATAATTAGTTATTATAATAATTATTTAGTTGTTATATATAATAGTTGTAATTATAATAATTAGTAATTATAATAGTTTTAAATAATTAGTAATTATAATAATTAGTAATTAATAATAATAATTATTAGTAATTTTGAATTTTGAATTATTGTTAATAATAATAATAATTAATTATATGTGTAAATTAATAATTATTATTAAATGCATGATAAATAATAATTCATTATTTTTATTATTTATTGTGTAAATTAATAGTATAATTTGTGATTATTATTGCATGTAATTAAAAATTATTAATTAATAATTATGTCTATTTTCTAGTAAATTGCATGGTAGTACGTCTTTGATTTAAATTTAGTACATAGGCTTGGTTTATTAAGTCGCACTCTTTGGAATAGATGGCGCCTCTTTTCCTAGCTTATCTCCCCAACCCCTCGTGATGTGTGGATTTCATTACCGCACACCATAACCTAAGTGAAGTTATGGACACGAGGTTGAGGGCGGAGTTTGCAAAGGACTTGAGGGAGTGTAAATTTTCGAAAATATTGGCCGAATGTCGGACATGGTGTCTAGAAACGGGTTATGACTGGTGACAAGTTTTGGATCTAAGAAAGACGACACCAATAGAGTATATACCATTCATTTGGTTAGCCTCGGGGTGTTTTGTCGAAATTAGTCCTGCCTCTCACGTTATCTCTATCCCTGACTGGCCATGTTTTTCGATTTAACCAAGGCTGATTAATTGAAAATTTACACCTTATCGCGCGGGTCGCACGTCCATTGAACGACCCAAAAAGCCAAGCTAGTGTACTCTATTTAAATCTTAACCGTACTTAATTAGCGTAAAATTTTAGTTGTAATTATTATGGTCATTAGGTATTTTAACAACGTACTTTTAGGTTTAAATGGCTCCATCCGGCAAGAAAAAAGCCCAACAGGAGGCAGAAGATGCTATGCTCCGTCACTTGGCGGACCAAGTCGGTTGGGAATTACCGGAGGGCAACAACGCCCTCAATCCTGACGGATCATCTGGTCCGTCGACAGCGCCTTCTGGGGAAATTCCCGCTGCCCCATTTATCTCCAGCGGTGATGACGTCGACCCCTATTCAAGTCCGACGCCCGGTATTGGTTCAACAGCAAGTACTCAGGCGTCCTCAACCTCTGAATCTATCATGTACAGCGCCCAGCGTAAGCAAAGGAGGGCCCCGACTGACCCGGAACCGAAAAGGACTCGCGGTCTCGTTAAAGGGTGCAAAGCGGATAAAATTTGCAAGGCAACTGGGAAAAAGATCGACTTGCCCTACGACGAATTCACCGGTAGCCCTCCCACAGCTCAGCTAGCAAGTCTCTCGGCGCATATATAGCATAGGGTCAATCCTTCGTAGCCGAGTTCGTCTCACTGCCCCTGCTTGGAAGGAGGTGCCAGATGATGAGAAGGCGAAACTATTTAAAGAACTTTCAGTACGTAATACGTACAATTTTAGTTATTATATAATATTGTTAATATTAGTTATAATTTTATAATATATACGATTATAATTTTCTATTTATTTCTGATAGGAAAAATTTGAGGTGGATCCAACACCGGCGATGTTGAGGCATATCAACCAAACCGCCAACTCCATCTATCGTGATTGGAAGTACAGGCTCCATCAGTACTTTGAAAATATCGGTCCCGTGCCTACCCCCGTAGAGCTGCGTGGGGATAGAGAAGATGAGTGGCAGTGGTTGTGTAACCACTTTCAAGATGAAGAATTTATGGTGTTTACTTTTTTTATTTCAATTAAGATAATTGAATTATTTTAATTTTAGTTACTTATTAATTTTTTAATGATTTAATTATGTTGTTTAACAGAAATTCTCCGAAGTCAACAAAGCCAACCGGGGAAAGAAGGACAAACACCATACTTCCGGCGCCAAGCAACTCATTCAAATAGCCAAGGAGCACAAGAATAAGGGCTCCAAACACCCTTATCTCGATGCAAGCATAAGCGCGTACGTGACGCCTGAGCTCGATAATGAAGCCAGTCAATACGGCGTAAGTGATATATATATATATATGTGCTTTTAATTGTAGTAATTATTATTTAAATATTATTTCATTATAATTTTTTATTATTCTTTTGTAGGCAAGGGTGGTAGAGCGTGCGCAGGAAGAATTTGCTAACACTCAGCTTGCGTTCCCAGATTTGCCGCCGGAAGACCTGCCTCCTCTATCCATGGAGAGCCAAATTGTAATCGCGGATGAGGTCTACGGTCGTAGAGCTGGCAAGGAGGTTAGAGGGTTCGGACCTAAGGTGGTTCGAGATTTGTCGACGACCTCCGACTCATCATCTACGGGAGGTTCGGGGCGGAGACGTACTCAGGCTGCGGCCGTCGAAGCAGCCATTCAAGATGCTCGACTCGCACGAGAGGAAAATCAATCCATGCATCAACGACTTAATGAGAAACAAGCACAAATAATCCAACTCATCGCCCTCATGCAACAAGCTCGAGGAGAATGTCAACCTCCTCCGAACCCATTCCCCGACGACGACGACCCGGCTGGAGGTGGGGGACTCGGCGACGCATCTGCTTCTCCAGTGTATTAGCTAGTAGCTAGTTTATTATCTCGTTTCTTTCGATTCCGCATTCCGAACAATATTTTAATTTTTATGCATTTCTCGATTTTGTATATATGTACAAATTAATTTTAATTATTTAATTAAGTAATATTACAAATTTAGTTTATTTAATTAATTTTAACATTTTTTATTATTTAAATTCAATTAATAATAAATTAAATTATTAATATTTAATTACAATTTAATTTTTTAAAAAAAATTAAATAAGCACCTGGACGACGGAGACCATCTCCGTCGTCCAGGTGCTTACTAGGGCCACGGAGAATGTCCGAGGTCCAAGTGAACTTGGACGACGGAGATGAAATTCTGCGTCGTCTAAGTGCTTGGACGACAGCACTTGGAGCACGGAACTTGGAGGACAGAGGTTCCGTAGTCTAAGTACTTAGACGACGGAAAAACGCACTTAGATGACGGAAACGCTCCGCGTTTTAAGTGCGTTTTTCTTGTAGTGGTTGTTGATTCTCAAACAGGAGTTCTAAGCTGATAAACACCACAATTTCCATATTCTAAGACTAAAACAAAAACAAAACACAAAATTCAACACAACATCCAAATTCTATTAACCAACATAAGCAACCATTTAAATTGAATTAATACATAATATGCTCTCAAAGAGGGATAAATAGAAAGAAATTGCGCTAAGCTTACTTAAGAATCAAAGAATTGGCAACAAAAGCCTTCCAATCTCACTTTCTTCTAACTTCTCCCTCTTCTCCTCCAAAAACAGATGCAGAACCCGACTGCTTCTGTAAATCTAAAATTTTACCTATATATACAGATTGCATTTAAGACGAAGTACAAATGCAGATGAAAAAAAAGCTAAGTGACGAAGTTTGACCAATGTTCGTCACTTTGTTTATACTTGAGCGACGACTTCACTTAACTTTGTCGCTTCAATAATAAGTTAGCGACGAAGATTGAATGTCGTCGCTAGATTTTTCAAAACATGGTTCTGGGATAAACGGATACGACAAACTATGAATATTGATCGTTCCAATACTTTTGTAAGTGACGAATATTAAGCAATATTTGTCGTTCTCTATTTTTTAAGCGACGATGTCAATAGTTGTTGCCTAAATTAGTTGAAGCGACGAAATTTTTTTTTTCTTTTTTATTCTTCGTCGCTTAAATCAAGATCTCCAATAGTGATGTGAACAGTCTACAGAAGAAAGAGCTGTATGGTGGCATGCTCATAGTGATTGGACACGAGCTAGTGTTCATGGTGCCCTCGTCATCTTGCCGGCCATCGGAACTACCTATCCATTTCCTAAACCTGATGAAGATGAGGTCATTGTAATTGGTAATTAAACATGTATATATATATGCATGAATTTGACTGATTATCGATCAATTTGTATGTACTACGTCTTCGTTTGATATTAAGGATTTTAATCGTCTTTGTTTGCAGCGTCCTGGTACAATGGAGATCTGCAGGCACAGGTCGATGAGGACATGGAAGAAGACGAGAACTTACCCCACTCTGATGCTTATACCATTAATGGCCAGCCCGGAGATCTTTGTTCTTGCTCCAATGGTTTGTTAAGTTTAGCATGTATACAAGAGCATGCATATATGTTGGATATTGTAATTTACTAAAAATGAACTTAATCTTAATTTTTCACATTAATTATATGAAATAATACATCTTCTCGTAACGAAAACATTAATTAACTAAATGCTAGCTAATTATTTCCATTTTTCATATATTGCAGAAACAACATACCGTCGGGTAGTGGACTATGGCAAGACTTATCTTCTTCGTATAGTCAATGCAAACATCAATGCAGACGTGTTCTTCGCCATTGCCGAACACAACCTCACTGTGATTGGACTTGACGGTGCCTACATTAAACCCATTGAAACGGCCTACATAGTAATAAGTCCTGGTCAAACCATGGATGTTTTGCTAAAAGCAGATCAGGAGCTCGGGCACTATTACATGGGCGTCAGACATTTCTCTAGTGAGAATCTTGATGTTGGTGACTTTGACCATGCCAATATTACTGCAATACTGGAAGACAAAGTTAACTATACGTATCAACCTGCCCATGTACTTCCCATCAACCTGCCCATGTACTTCGACATGGCGGCATCATTAAAATTCACAGACCAAATTAGAAGCTTAACCACCCCAGAATATGCTGTACATGTCCCAAAGGACGGTGACATTACTACCAGAATGTTGATAACAGTTTCCATGAACACTCTCATCTGTTATAATGAAAGCTCAGGCTGCGAAACGAAACAACTCTCTGCCAGCCTAAGTAACATCAGTTCGGTCAACCCTAGAAGTGATATCCTGCAATCCTACTTCAGGTATCCCCACTTCTCCATTATTGATCTTATATATTGATTCAATTTGCGTGGTAGACAAACTAATTAAGAAGTTTTATTCCCAATCTAGTATTAACATGGCAGCGGCTATATATAATCTGATGCAGAAACATAAGCAAGGTGTACTCTGCGGATTTCCCAGATTATCCACCTTCAACTTATAACTTCACAGAGGAAACATATGCGCAAAATATAACGGCAACAGCACAAGGGACAAGGGTGAAGGTGTTGGACTATAATGAATCGGTTGAGATTGCATTTCAGGGGACTAATGTGCTCGGTGGCTCAGTGAATCATCCAATGCATTTGCATGGATATAGCTTCTATGTGGTTGGCTATGGCTTTGGAAATTATGACAACGTGACTGATCCGAAAGGGTTCAATTTAGTTGATCCTCGCTCCTGAGGTAACTACATTCGCAGTTCCGAAAAATGGATGGTTAGCGATCAGATTCACAGCAAATAATCCAGGTTTGTCTTCTTCCCAATTTTTTATTATAGAAATTTATGTTATTCCCTAGATTAATTAATCAGTACGTACGTACATGCATAAACTTGTGGGTTCGATTTTTGATATTTGATTTATGACATGTTAGGGGTGTGGTTTTGGCATTGCCATATGGATAGACACCAGACTTGGGGAATGAATGCTGCTTTTATAGTCAAGGATAAAGGCACTACTGAGACTAGCACGCGCCAACCTCCAGCTTACATGCCTTCTTGTGAGGTTCCATTGGATTCTATTATCCGAAATTACCATGACTGTACCGAAGAGTAGATATATATATATAAATATATATGGAAATTCTTAGTGTACATTATTTTGTTAGAAGGCGATAATAATTAGATTGATAATGTGATAATGATATAAGAATCTATCGGATTTTTGGCCAGATAAAACGAAGCCTTGTATGCATAATTATACTGACAATAGATTCTCACTCAACATCCTAGATTAGCAAACCAGGATAACACTGTAATCAAAACATAGTATCATCCCTTAAACAAGCTAAACACCCTCTTTACGCATACTCCATAGGGTCCAATTCTTCAGCTTCATTTTCCTCAGACAAGTCCCACCACGCGAGCTTCTTTTTCTCACGAAGGCCCCTAAGCCTTTCCCATGTAGCCGCGCGGGCCAATTGGTGGGTCTCTTGCTCATTGATGCGCCTTTTGGCGACATGTTTCAGTATAGGTGTTTTAGATTCACCATATTGACTTGCATGTCGTGCAACCAAAAACTGCACCTTCCCATTCTTAAATTGATCTAGTTTCCTCTTCTTCTTAGGCTGCTCAGGGGTGTGGTTGACTCCAGGAGTCATAGCATAAACCTCAGGCGCCGCTGCAGCTAATTCAGGTGGCAACGTTGAAGGATCCCTTTGCAGTGACTCACTATCTGCCACCACCTCCTGACCATCACCCACACCAAAGCCAACACCGGCCAGCACTATCAGAAATGGAGACATTACCGGCGACCTGCCGTCGCCGGCCTTGTATTTTTTTTTCTCCGGAATTGTCATTATCGGCGACAAGTCGCCGGCAATGACGTCGCCAGAAATTCCCCGCCGGTGTTAACATTGCCGGTGACGGGAAACGCCGTGGCCGGCAATGGCAGCGCCGCCGTGGCCGGAATGTGAGACATTGCCGGCGACTGAGGTCCATGTCGCCGGCAATGTGTGGAAAAATTTTGAAAAAAAAAACACGGTTTGGGATTGGGCCCAATTCCAGAACCTGCATTGAAAGACATAAACCGTACAATCATACAAGTTCAACAGTACACATAAATGTCCAACGTACAATACAAATAGCAACGACGATACGAAAATTAACTACAACTACAGGTCAGGGTCCAGGAACTTGCGGGTCAGGGTCGAAGTAATCCATGTACTCATTTGAATTCCGGTGGCTACCTTGGTCTTGCTCTGGCGTTGACTGGTGCGGTGGTGGTGGTGGATAGCTAGGGAACGGAGGGACCGGGACCGGGGGAGGTGTGGGGAACGGTTGTCCGGTAGTTTGAGCCTCGTACATCGTCCGCATCCATGTGTACATCTGAGCCTACATCTGTGTCTGGTGCTCGACCATGTTTTGGTACTTGACCATCTGCCTCTTTTGCTCCTCCAACTCCCTCTGTGTCCTCTGAAGCTCCGCTGCGAGGTTACGACTAGAAGTTGAACTTCTTGACCCGGTAGAGTATTGTGAAGTGTTTTTCAATACTCCTTCGCCCGCCGAGCCCATTCCCCTACAGTAATACGTATTCTTTCCAGTCCCGCACGCTTTTGCCATGATCTGAGCCGCTATCGGGGGATCAAGCGGATCGATCTGAGAGGCATACTGTGTGACTTCTTCCTCGGAGCAGTCAGGATGGTTAGTCCGAGCTATACTCATGGTCACTTCTGCGGTCGCCTCCTCCACTCTCGCCTAATTGAAAAGCGAAAATGAACAACGTATTAACTAACAAAATCTATTAATATCGAAAAATAGTTTTATTAACATATGGAGAGGCGAAAGACTTACCGCTTCGTCAGGGCACTGCGGATAGAACTTCTGATGAATATACACCAAGGGGTTCACTTCTTGTTGTTACTGCGCCTTAGTCGACCAACCCATGTAGTTGAGTGAACCTGCATGATGGGCCCTGGTATTTTTCAATCTATTCGCCCGGTTCGTCTTCGAAATCGCCATGTTTGATAAACATATGGAAAAAAATTAGTAACTAACTATTTCAATCTGATACGATACATTAGGCTTGTAAGATATATTAAGAATGCATACCTGAGCTTTGGGGTGCTCGAAGTGGGCTATCAGCCACAGCCACTCGTACTCCCTAAACCAGAATTCGCTAGGGGTAAAACCTCGGCCTAACTCCTTGTATATAGTGTAATGGGAAGAAAGCTCGTTCTTCCACTCTTTATACCTATATTAAAACAAGGAAAAAATGTTAGAGATATTAAAACACTTGATAAACAAAAATCTAACTCGATATATATTCAAATAAGTCGAAGCACATCACCTCATATGTAGTTGACGCTCTACCTACGTGTGAATAAGAACTTCATCCACGTCAAACCACACCTGCAATATGAATATATAAAAGGTAAAATTATATATTTATTCGGACTTAATTAATAAATGTAAAATTTACGTAATGAAAATACGATTTTACTCACACTGAGTGCATTATGCACTTGCATCTTCACGTAGATAGGCACAGATTCCCAATCTGGCCAAAGCATTGGGACCTTGTCCCGCACGATCGCACCGGCCATGCTGACATATTTGCGCGTGGTGTCGAATGCCTCGATCACCTCGCCATCGTCATTGGCCCTTATGGGCGTTTTCCTTCCGCCGGTAGCCTGCTCAAGTCTCTTCCCGGTGCAGGTGCCTCTAGCCCCTTTCCGTTTTCCAGTCCCATTAACGAAATTGCCTAATAATACAATGTCAACAAATTGATATCATTAATTGAACCTATCGCAAGTCTTAAGTAATAATTAAGTAATCAATCTGATGTTAAATAAAATTTACCTGCATCGTCCGTTTGTTGGTTGGTGCACCTCACACTCCAAAGATACACGGGGTCAAACGTGAGGAAGTTATACGCTTCCTCCACAGTCAGGAACTCCGGCCGTCCTTCAACATAAACAAGCATCCCCCTATCATCGAATTCAGGAATGACAGGAATCTCATCGGGTAGGAAGAGATCGGATGGCGGAGATAGACGAGGCCTGGACGATGAGGCGCCAGCACCACCATGTGTCTCAGATGATTCCCGTGAAACGGGAGTAGGCACCGGGCGAATATGGGGCATTCGGATTGAGGGAGTTTATGATGCCCCCGTTGACTGTCTCTCGTCTCAGGCTCTGCCACCGGAGGGACGTCTGCTGATTGAGCGTCTGGAGACTGAGGCTCGAGCCTCGACTTCCGGTTGCACGGGTCTTGATCGTGCAGCTTCCTCCTCAGCTCGCGCCTCTAGCAAGGCTCTCGTGCGAGCAGTCATCATTGGCCCACTGGGCGTGTTGCTAACTGCGGGCGAGGAGGAAGCTTGACTACTGTTCCCTCCACTATTTTGGGAACCTCTCCGAAGCCAATTAGCCGCAAAACCTCCTGGACACCATAACAGTCATGGATTCGGTTCTATAACAAATTAATCGGAACCGGAACGGTTTGGAACCGGAACCGTTTGAACCTGGAACCGTTATATTACAAACGGTTCCGGTTACAAACAGTTCCGGTTCTAAACGGTTCCGGTTCCAAACCGTTTCGGTTCTATAACAAATCGGAACCGGAACGGTTTGGAACCGGAACCGTTTGAAACCGGAACTGTTTGTAACCGGAACCGTTTGTAACATAACGTTCCGGTTACAAACAGTTCCGGTTCCAAACCGTTTCGGTTCTATAACAAATCGGAACCGGAACGGTTTGGAAGCGGAACCGTTTGAAACCGGAACTGTTTGTAACCGGAACCGTTTGTAACATAACGGTTCCGGTTACAAACAGTTCCGGTTCCAAACCGTTTCGGTTCTATAACAAATTAATCGGAACCGGAACGGTTTGGAACCAGAACCGTTTGAACCTGGAACCGTTTTGAACTGGAACCGTTATGTTACAAACGGTTCCGGTTATAAACATTTCCGGTTTCAAACCGTTCCGGTTTAAAACCGTTGTGGTTCCAAACTGTTCCGATTTTTCACCTTAATTTATACGTTAAATTAACAACGATATCACCTTAATCAAAACACGTTAAATTCCGAAGCCGATTTTTCACCTATAATACGTTAAATTAACAACTATATCACCTAACTTAACATATATACATACATCATTTCCGGCTTTAAACTTTTCACATATATATACGTCACATATACACTTTGTATACATCGATCATGCATCTTAATTTCACCTTAATTCACACACATATATATACATCACATATTAATCCAATTCACCCTAGCTAATTAATTTTCCACATTTTTCAAACATACGTATATATATACATAAACATATAAATTAATTAATTTATCACATATATACATCACATATATTTCTCCTTCACCCCACAATTATCCACATTATTTTCCCACAATTTTCAAACATACCTTAATTACATTTTACAAATTTTTTCCACATGCATACATACATCCCACAATTATCAAAAATTAATTAATCAAAATGCATAAAAATAAAATGTGGAATGAGAGAGAGAGGGAGAGAGAGAGGGAGAGAGAGAGTGAGCTATTACCTGCCATGGTGGAGCTCGAAGTGCACTGTTGTCCGGCGACGGAGGTGAGGGGAGGAGGAAGAAGAGGAGGGGTGGAGGAGAGAGGGGAGGAGAGGAAGCTAATTAGAGAGGATTGAGGAGAGGGAGGAGAGGGAGGTGAAGAGAGAATTTCGGTGTAAGAGAGGGAAGAGGGAAGAGAGATCGATGCTAAGAGAAATGGGGAGGAGGAGAGAGGGGAGGAGAGCTCGAGCTGCCCTGCAAATACCGCCACCATTTTCGGCAAGTTACGTCGTAACTCGTTGGTAATGACATTACCAACGAGTTGATAAGCAACTCATTGGTAATGTCATTATTTCTCGAAGATTATCCGATCGACCTATTTCCGACCAAACACAGACTAAATAATTTCCGACAACATTTCCGACCATATATAACTACAATTTCCGACTACAATTTCCGACTACGATTTCCGATTACGATGGTCGACTACAATTTCCGACTACGTACAATTTCCGACTACAATTTCCGACTACAGTTTCCGACAACAATTTTCGACACGATTTCCGACTACGATTTCCAACACGATTTCCGACTACGTACAATTTCCGACTACAATTTCCGACTACAATTTCCGCCTACAATTTCCGACTACAATTTCCAACGTACTAAGGATGATAATCGTAATCATCTTCATCACTTGAGTCTGACTCGGTTTCATAGGTAACCTCTGGCAATATGTGCCGCTCCTCGTCATCTGAATCAGTGTCAACTTTATATGGATTAACATCGAGAAGTTCTGCTCCAGTAATTCGAAGCACACTCCCAGATCTCACATTATTAAGGCGAATCGTAGATGATTCCGGAATGTCAAAAGCGTTCGGCTCTTGGTATGCAGTAACTTCCTCATCATCTGCGGTCTCACCAAGTGTGGCAGCATTGTATATGTTTCTATGAGCAACATAGTTAACCACCTTCCACGGGACTTTGTTAAGAAGATCGACAAGGTAAAACACTTGTTTTACTGATGAGGCAAGAACGAAAGGGTCATCTTCATACCAGCTAGTACCAGTATTCACCGAAAATGTTCCGTACTGATCGGTCCTTGTGTTCTCCGGGCTAGTATCAAACCATCTACACTTGAACAAGTGCACTTTCATGCGGTTCCCATAAATTAGTTCAACAACTGAATGAAGGACACCGTAATAGTCAACGCCATCCTGCCCACCATGGACCATCACCCCACAATTCTGTGTTTTCAGTCGGTCGTCTCGATTTTCACATATAAATTTCACGCCATTGACCTGATACATCGAGTAAACTTTTGAAGCTATCGGTTTCATCGCCAGGACCCTCAATTCGTTTGACCACTCTGGGCAACCATCATCTGCTACATGGTTCATCTAAAAACGTCCAGTAATACGTACACAAGAAATTATGTCATCTTGAAACCACAAAACCACGTACATACATACATGCTATATAAGGATATATATAAAAATAGACATATACACATATACCCTTACCCATTGACCAAAGTAGTTTGCAAACGTCCTGTTGTGGTAATCAACATTTCCGGCAATAGCAGGGCAGTGAAGATGATAGTTTTTCCAATATTGTACTTCTTCACAGTTAATCAGTACCGACCAGTGGGCAATGGTTACCTCATTTCCATTCAACTTGTACGACTTTGGCAAGCTTCCTTGTACTACCACGTCACTGGAGATGATAGAAAGGTTGAACTGGGGTTCATCTATCGGCATCTGTTGTTGGGGGTCCTCAAGCGCTCCCAAGTACACTTTGGTGTACGTTACACACTCGTGCGCAACATATGCTTCAGTGATACACCCTTCAGGTGCATATTTTTTCTTCACATAGTCCTTGTAGGCTCCCAATTGTCTACAAGTTAACAAGTGCATGTTAACTTACTTAAAAAATAAGAATTTACATATAAAAACATAGGCAAACCAAATGTATGAATCATTTGTACCTTTCCATGGGATACATCCAAGTGTAGTGTACGGGACCGGTAAGCAACAATTGTTCGGCAAGATGGATCATCAGGTGGGGCATTATGTCGAGAAAATTTGGGGGAAATATCCTCTCAAGCTTGCACATGATAAAAATGATGTCATCTTGCATCTCCCTGAGGTTTGGTTTTTTAACTTCCCTGGTGCATAACTTCTGAAAGAATCTTGACAAGGCCACCAACGGCTCCACCACCTCTTTGGGCAGGTACCCTCGAATGAAAATAGGGAAAAGGCGTTGAAGCAGTAAATGGCAGTCATGACTCTTTAATCCGTACATCTTATTGTCCCGGAAGTTAACACACCTGCTTATATTTCCTGCATAGCCATAAGGATACCCGCATATATATATATATCCATAGGCAACAATTATATTTCTCGCATATAACCATAATCCGGTACAAATTTAAGGCCAAATTCCTGCGTAGCCATAAAAATATATACCTGACATTACTCAGCCACCGAAAAATTTCATGCTTATGCTTCGGCTTTACGGTGTAAGGAGCTTGCGGCATTTTTCTCTTACCATCTCTTAACCAAAAATATTTCCGCAGACCCATTGCTTTCATATCAATGCGTGCCTTAGGGATGTCTTTTGTTTTCCCCTCCAAGTTAAGAACTGTGCCCACAACACTTTCACACACATTCTTCTCTATGTGCATCACATCTAGGTAGTGTCTGATAGGCAACCTGGGCCAGTATGAGAGTTCCCAGAATATGCTCTTGTGTGTCCAAAACTTATACCTTTCGGGCTTGTCTGGAATTGACGCGACTATGTCAGGATCATTGCTCAGTTGGCCAAAATCATATTCATTCAACACTTCCAAAATTTCTTCCCCTGTCCATCGCCTGGGTGCCACACCTATTTCCACAGTCCCATCAAACGCGTCTGGATCCTGCCTAAATGGGTGATCATATGGAAGCCAACAACGGTGACGCATCTGAACAATTTTACTGCAATGAGGACTGCAACAATCAACCGCCATGCACTCTGAACAAGCCCTGTAACCCCTAGTAACGTTGCCCGACAACATACCGCGGGCAGGAAAATCACTGATGGTGCCAACAAGCATGGCATGCATCTGGAACATCTCATTTTTGAACCTATCGTAAGTGGGGTGGCCATACTCACTCAGGTACTTAAGCTCCTCAATCAAAGGCCTCAAATACATATCGAGACACTTGCCTGGATAACCCAGGCCCGGATTTAACAGAGTGAGTATATTGTATTCCTTCTTTGATATACGCATTTTATGCTCGTTTCTTAACGCATTTCCCTTTACGTTTAGCTATGTTATTATCTTAGTTTTATGTTTTCCTTATTTAAATTGTTATTTTGAAGTTCATTACGGTGGAGATTAATATCGACGCAATTCGGAGGAATTTCGGCGATTTTGCGATTTTTGCGATTTCGGACCACGAAAAATGGGCCGGCCCAAAAAGCAAATTATGGGCCGATTTCTCAACTCTTGTTTCGGCCCATTAACAAGCCCAAACCCATGTAATTCGGCCTAGATGCCTTTTGGTGAAGAGGAAAAGTCTTGTTTTGAAAGGGCAAGTCAACATTATCAAGCTAATAATCACAAATGGTGACTACACATGGTGATTCATGCTTAGGGTTCCCAAATGGTGACTACACTAGGTGACTCTTGCTTTGCATTGAATGAAAAGATGACTTGCCATGGTGACAAGCTAGGTGATTCATGCTTAGGGTTCGGCAATGGTGACTAAGTGTGTGACTAAGTGTGTGACTTGCCTTAATGATCATTGCATGCATTAAATGGAGGAGGCAAGGTGGAAGAGAGAAGAGCAACATCCTTGCCCTATAAATACAAGGAGGCCGGCCTCATTCATTCCCATCACTCATTTTACTAAGCAAAGCTCTACACAAATACTCCTCCACCATTAAACACTTAAGAGTTCACACACCAAGCCGAAGCATCATCTTCCTCCATTCAAGGCCGAAGCAAGCTAGGGTTCCATCCTTCCAAGCCGAAGCAAACCATCCTCCATCCCTCACAATACGCTAAGTCCCTTGTGAAGGAAGTCCATCTCCACCGTAGTTCATCAAGCACTCAAGATAAAAAGTGTAACCATGATCTTCACTTTCATTTCTTTAGCTTTGTATGTGAATCTTTTGATGTATTGGAATAACAAGTTTAGAAAGTTTAGATTTGTGTATCAAATGAATAACAAGTTTAGATTTGTGTTTCATGTGCCTAAACCGATTTGTAATATGCATGTGTTTATGATTTATAGCTTTTTATGCATGTTTGATACAATCTTAAAGCTTCGAATGCATGTATTAGAAAATACGCTAAGTCCCTCTCTTTTGCATGTTTCGATGATCGTATGTTGTTTAGGATGTTTATACGCTAAGTTGCATTCCTACACAATTATCAAGCATGTGTACTTAGTTATAAGTTATGAATTTCGCAACTTACACAAAGGTTTGATGCATGAAAAGGGTAGGTTAATAAGATGAGTTGATCACATGTAATTAGTAGTGTAACTTCTTATTTTTAGCAAGCATAATTAGACTTTAAGTTTCTTGATTGTTGAAACTTGTCTATGAGTAAAACATGTTAGATGCCTAAGAGTTTTAGTTGTGTTTGCATGTTATGTACTTTAATTTCGTAGATTAAACAACCAACTTCCAATCCCCCCAAATATTTACATTTCCGCATATTAACGAAACCATGCATGCGCCCTTAATTCCCCGGATAAAGAACGATCCCTACTCGCCAATATTACAAATGACAAACGAAGGGTTTAAATTGCAATGCGCGTAATCGGTGTTTTTAAGGTCTACTGATCATTAACTTTAAAGGCATGTTTTGCGCGTATCAATTTTTGGCGCCGTTGCCGGGGAATTAGAATGTTTTTGTATGTTTCGTTGTACATTTGTGATTAAAAGCATGTCTAAATTTTCGAAGTACATACTTGTTCATTCTTGTTTATACTTAAAGAAATTTACATACATGTTTACAATGCATACTTTTACTTAGACGAATTTATTGATACTTAGTTTTTTTTTACACTTGCATAATTTATTTTCATGTTAAAGGATAGTCTTTGATTTAATTTGAGTACTAGTACTTAGTTATTAAATAAATCTCTATGGAATAGGTGGTGCCTCTTTTGTTTGTCTATCTCCTTAACCCTTCGTGATGTGTGGATTTCATCACCACACGCCATAACCTAAGTGAAGTTATGGGCACGAGGTTGTGGGCGGAGTTTACAAACACTTGAGATTGTATACTATCTTGTGAATTCGAGTAAGAGTTGGTTATGATGTCTAGAAGGGTTATGAATGGTGACGGGTTTTGAACTAAGAAAACAGAACACCAATGGAGTACATACTCTTACGAGTAAGCCTCGGGGTGTTTCTAAGAACAACATTGGAGTATATACTCTTACGAGTTAGCCTCAGGTTGTTCCCAGAAATTAGTTCTCACCTCTCGCGTTACATCTATCCCAACTGGTCATTTCCAACAATTACGAGGATTAACGATAGTTGGTATACATTTTCGCGCGGGCCGCACGGACAAGAGATTTATTCAATAACTAAGTCGTGTACTCCTTTTAAATCATAGGCGCAATCAAAACGTAGACGTACTTAAATTGATTTACATTGAGCACGAGCATTGGTTATAAGGTTTCGTTCTTTGGAATAGGTGGTGCCTCTTTTTCTGGTTTATCTCCTTAACCCCTCGTGATGTGTGGATTTTATCACCACACGCCATAACCTAAGTGAAGTTATGGACACGAGGTTGTGGGCGGAGTTTACTAAGAACTTGAGATTATATACTATCTCACAAATTTGGCTGATTGTTGGATATGGTGAATGGGTTTATGATTGGTGCCGGGTTTCGGATCTAAGCAATAGAACACCATTGGAGTATATACCGTAACTGGTTAGCCTCGGGGTGTCTCTAGGAACAACATTGGAGTATATACTCTTACGAGTAAGCCTCGGGTTGTTCTAAATATTAGTCCTTACCTCTCGCGTTATCTCTATTCCTACTAACCATTTCTAAACGTAACTAAGCTGAATTGTAGTCGGTATATATTTTCGCGCGGGCCGCACGTCCAGGAACTTTACTTAATGCTCAATTCGCGTTCTCTCTGTAAATCATAAGTGCATATGAATACGGATAAATACATGAACTTAATACGACATAATCCTTTAAATAGATGGTATATCGGATTAAGCATGCTTAGACCTCCCGGAATCAGACTTCATCTTCGGATGAACGAGACCCATTGCACAGTCGAGAGCCTCTGCACCACGTACCATCGGGGCCAAAGGAAATAAATAAAACTTAGTCAAATTTTTGTGTTTGTTTGTGCATTAAAAACTGTAAAGGACTAACAAACGTTACTTAGCTTGCATAACCTCTCTTAGGTTTTATGATACTCGGATTTCACTACCGAGTACCCTAACCTAAGTGAAGTTAGGGGCATAAGATCGAAGAAGAGGTCATTCTTTTCATTCATAGTTTAAACACGTAACTCGTTTGTTTTCTGCAGGTTCTAACGTTTTCTCTTATGCATTCACTCCATCTTTCACGTAGGATTGTTGTTTAAATGCATTTTATTGCAAGAAAATGTGTGGTGCATAAATTCAATGTGAATTATGGTTTACTTGTATTTGAACCTTGTTTATACATGTTCTAACTAAATTTTTTTTTTAGGTTTAGCATTACATAGTGTTAATTTGCAGAAAACGTGTGTTTTAAGTTTATTACATTCATGTGCATAGCCCCTAAAATTGATTAAATCAATTGCATTACTTAGTACAATACATATAGTGTCTTAACTATTGTAAATTTTGTGTATTAGTAGTTTTTAAGTATTTGTGTGTATTTATAGTATGTTTTGATAGTTTTACTATTTTATTTGTTATCCCTTTGTTTTCTAAATATGCTTTACAATTTTGGTTAGTATTCCTCTATATATCTCATATTAATTGTTGATACTAACACTTGGTCTTTGGTGGATGTCAGGCTAATGAATGTCCGATCAGAATCCTGGACCATCTAGAACAAACTTTGAGGAGATCGCAGAGAGAATAGCGAGACTTAAAGCTCAAACTGACATCCTGGATTTTCCCATCATCGAGGAAGGTTCCGAGTCTTCACATTCATCCACCGACCACAATTCAGAAGCAGAAGCACAAGAAATCAACATGGCCAATGCAGGACAATCTCTTCGTCAGCGCACCTGCTCAACAGAATGGAGCAGTGGGCCTTCGAGCATTGCTTTTCCACAACCGGAGGAAAACATGAAGGATATCGAGCTAAAGAGTGGCTTCCTCCACCGACTACCCATTTTTCATGGACTTTCCAATGAAGATCCGAACAAGCATCTCAAACAATTCCAATTTGTTTGTAACAGCATGAAGCCATCCGATGCTGATACGGAGCTCTTCAAACTGAAGGCATTCCCATTCACCCTAGTCGACAGGGCCGAGTCTTGGCTTATGGAACTACCGCCGAACCATATCACTTCATGGAAGCAACTTGCGGACATGTTCCTAGCGAAGTACTTCCCGGCCTCAAAGATCACCGTCTTGAGAAAGCAAATCACTGGCATCACACAGAAACCGGACGAGACCTTCGGCCAATACTACGACCGATTCAAAGTTTTGTGTGCCACTTGCCCATCGCATGGATTCTCCGAGACCAATCTGATGAATTACTTTTACGATGGTCTCAAGCCGATCGATAGGGAATTGCTGGATGCAGCAGCCACCGGTGCATTCATGGACTTAACCGAAACCGAAGCTAGAGCTCTTCTAGAGAATCGGGCGAATAATGATGCACAATACGGAATGTCCAACAGACGAGTAGTCGGTGAAGCGAGTTCTACACCCGACGCGGACGAGAAATACGACAAGCTAGCTCATATGCTAGAGAAGGTGTTAGAGCTCGAGACGACAAGAGCGAAAGCAACTCAACGGCCTGTTTGCGGCATATGTCAAACACACGGTCACCACAATGACCAATGCCCTCAAGTGCCGGAACAGGCAAGCGAGCCGGAGCACGCTAACGCCATCGGCGGATATCAGGGAGGACAACGGTACAACAATTACAACAACTATGTCAACCGTGATCATCCGGGGTTTAGATGGAGCAGCAACGAGGGAACTTTGAACCCTCCAGCACCTCAACAAAGCTACCAACGCCCTCCATTTCAACCAAGGCCACCGATGCAGCAGGGTTCGTCTTCGCAATCCTTCACCAACCCGGATTACGAGAAGATGTTGTCGCAACTTTCGGCCTCAACACAAGTTCTCCTCGACGGACAATCGAAGACAAAGGAGACACTTGACTCACATGGCCGCGACATCACCGAAGTAAAGAAGCAGCTTGGCCAACTTGTTGATTTCATGGGTAAAATCAATGAAACCGGTCGGCTTCCACCTCAAACCACTCCTAATCAACGAAACGTGAATGCTATAGTCACAAGGAGTGGGAAGATACTTGAGGAACAAAAGACCAAGCGATCTCATCTTGATGAAGTCACCATTGAGGACATCACCAACGAAGAAGAAGATGAGATCGATCCGGCAATTCAAGAGGCCGAGAAAAAGAAGGTGACGCCTAATGTCACCAAGGCACAATCACCTCCACAACCTACCCCAATCAAAGGTAAAAGCCCTATTCCTTCAAATACGGTGATTACTAATTCTCCGTTTGCTGTTGCACCTTTCCCAAGCAGATTAGCAAAATCAAAAAAGAAGGATGCCCAATATGAAGATATCCTGGACATCTTCCGAAAGGTGCAAGTGAATTTGCCCTTGATCGAGTGCATAAAACAAGTGCCGATATACGCGAAGTTTCTGAAAGAATTATGCACTCAGAGGAGGCAAACTCGAGAGAAGGAGGTCGTGAAGGTGAACGCAACCGTTTCGGCGGTTTTGCAGCGTCGGCTACCCCCAAAACTGAAGGACCCAGGGAGCTTTGCAGTTCCTTGCGTAATCGGTGACAACCACTTCAAAGACGTGATGCTTGATCTCGGAGCTTCCATCAACGTCATGCCTTACTATCTTTTCGAATCGATGGAGCTTGGAGATCTCAAGCAAGATGGTGTTGTCATCCAATTAGCCGATCGCACACACAAGTATCCGAGGGGATACGTAGAAGACGTTCTCGTGCAAGTCAACAACTTGATATTCCCAGCCGATTTTTATATAGTTGACATGGAAGAGAGTCCACTGAACACCACGCCGCTATTGCTTGGGCGACCTTTCATGCGGACTGCGAGAACGAAGATTGATGTGTTTCAAGGCACTTTCTCCATGGAGATTGATGGAGAAAGAATCGAGTTCAACATCCTGGACGGGATGAAGTTTCCAATGTCGAGCGTAGCTGCAATTTCGACATACGATCCTGTGGATACCTTAGCACAAGGCTACCTCGACACCATCAATGAGGATGAACTCGACATGGCCATTCAAATTGGGCATGACGGCCTTCTCGAGGCTTTACTAGAGCTGACGCCTCAAATTCAAGACATGGCCATGGCCCTAAATGCCGCACCACGAAAAGTAAGCTTTTCTCCTCCTTTACCAATTACTTTTGGTACTAATAAAATGGTTCCTTCCATTGTAGAAGCTCCCGTTTTAGAACTCAAGCTACTACCGGACCATCTTAAGTATGCGTACTTAGGGCGAGAATGAAACTTTACCGGTCATTATTTCGTCCGCGCTAGAAGAGGAACAGGAGGAGAAGCTCGTGAGTGTACTAAAGAGGTACAAACCCGCAATAGGCTGGACACTTGCGGACATCAAGGGAATCAATCCAGCAACTTGTGTGCATAGGATTTTCCTTGAAGAAGGCACCAAGCCTACGCGGGAAGCGCAACGTCGGCTCCACCCTCCGATGATGGAGGTGGTAAAAAAGGAGGTAATTAAACTCATGGACTGTGGAGTTATTTACCCTATATCTGATAGCCGTTGGGTTTCCCCAGTGCAGGTAGTACCCAAGAAATCGGGAATTACTGTCGTCGAAAATCTGGAAAATGAACTTGTGCCACAACGGACGATCACTGGACACCGAGTGTGCATTGATTACCGGAAGCTCAACGCCGCAACCCGCAAGGATCATTTTCCCTTACCATTCATCGACCAAATGCTGGAAAGATTAGCCGGCCATGCATTTTATTGTTTTCTGGACGGATACTCCGGCTACAACCAAATTAGCATTGCGGAGGAGGATCAAGAAAAGACAACGTTCACGTGCCCTTTCGGAACGTTTGCCTATCGCCGCATGCCATTTGGACTGTGTAACGCACCAGGTACATTTCAACGTTGCATGCTCTCAATTTTCTCCGAGTACATTGAAAAAATTATTGAAGTATTCATGGACGACTTTAGTGTATTTGGGAGTGATTTTGATGCATGCTTAAACAATTTAGAAACAATTTTACAAAGATGCGTTGAAACGAACTTGGTGCTTAATTGGGAGAAGTGCCATTTCATGGTTACGCAAGGGATAGTGTTAGGACATATAATTTCTGAAAAAGGGTTAGAAGTAGATAAAGCTAAAGTAGATCTTGTGCGTCACTTACCCTCTCCAACTTCGGTTAGAGAGATTCGTTCATTTCTTGGACACGCAGGATTTTATCGTAGGTTTATCAAGGACTTTTCCCACATTTCCCGCCCCTTGTGTAAACTGCTGCAAAAGGAGATCCCGTTCGTCTTTGATGAAGAATGCAACGCTGCCTTCAACAAGTTGAAGGAGCTTCTCACGAGCGCTCCTATTTTATGCAGCCCTGATTGGTCTCTGCCATTTGAACTCATGTGCGACGCCTCGGATTATGCCGTAGGAGCCGTCTTGGGTCAGCGGAAGGACAAGAAGCCTTGCGTAATCTATTACGCCTCTCGGACGCTTGATGAAGCGCAAAGAAATTATACTACTACCGAGAAGGAGTTTCTTGCTGTGGTTTTTGCATTAGATAAATTTCGATCTTATTTACTTCAAACTAGAGTAACTGTGTTTACCGATCATGCAGCTTTGAAGTATCTAATGCTCAAAAAGGACGCAAAACCACGGCTTATCAGATGGATACTTCTACTCCAAGAATTCAACATAGAAATCAAAGATAAGAAGGGAGTAGAAAACGTCGTCGCTGACCACCTATCACGTTTGATAGGTGACCATGAGCCTATCGAGATCGAAGAAACTTTTCCGGATGAAAAACTCTTCGGAATTGAGGTAACTACTTCGGAAACTCCTTGGTATGCCGATATTGTAAATTACTTAGTTACCGGTGAGTTTCCGTCTACCATGCATAAATTTCAACGTGACAAACTTAAGCATAATGCTAGAACATTTATCTGGGATGAGCCTTATTTGTGGAAACAATGCTCCGATTTAGTAATTAGGAGATGTATCCCGGATAGTGAATTCAAGCCTATTTTAGACTTTTGTCACAATGAAGCATGTGGGGGACACTTTGGTTCTAGGAGGACAGCCCTTAAAATTTTAGATTGCGGTTTCTTTTGGCCTAGTTTATTTCGCGATGCTCATGCATATTGCGCTACATGTGATAAGTGCCAAAGATTCGGTAATTTAGGACCTAAAGATCAAATGCCACAACACTACATATTTAATGTTGAAATTTTTGATGTGTGGGGTATTGATTTTATGGGACCATTTCCTCCTTCCAATGGTTTTACTTACATTTTACTCGCAGTAGATTATGTTTCTAAATGGGTGGAGGCAAAGGCCACCCGTACTAATGATTCGCGAGTTGTTGCAGATTTCCTACGAACTAACATTTTCAGTAGATTTGGAATGCCACGCGTTCTAATCAGCGATGGAGGAAGTCACTTTTGCAACCGCACGGTGGAAGCACTAATGAGGAAGTATGGCGTAAAACACAAGGTTTCCACACCATACCACCCTCAAACCAATGGAATGGCTGAAGTTTCCAACCGTGAGATAAAGAAGATTTTGGAGCGAACCGTCCGCCCCAACCGGAAAGATTGGAGTCAATGCTTAGACGATGCATTGTGGGCTTACAGGACTGCCTACAAGACCCCCATTGGTATGTCACCTTTCCGACTAATTTATGGGAAGGCGTGCCATCTTCCGGTTGAACTAGAGCACAAGGCATGGTGGGCTGTGAAGAAATTCAACATCGATCGAGATGCCGCAGGCTTGCATCGGAAGCTTCAACTTTGTGAACTTGAAGAAATCAGAAATGATGCTTTCGACAATGCGTGGATTTACAAAGAGAAGACGAAAAAGATCCACGATCAGATGATTCGCGGGAAGAGTTTTGAACCGGGGCAGAAAGTATTGCTTTTCAACTCAAGACTTAAGCTCTTTCCGGGAAAGCTGCGCTCTCGATGGATGGGGCCATTTGTAGTTTCTCAAGTCCTACCTCATGGAGCAGTTCTCATTCGATCTATCGACAAGGGTAGTGAGTTCAAAGTAAATGGCCATCGCTTGAAGCCCTATTTTGAGGCATTTGCGGAGCACACTGTGGAGGAGATGCAACTCTAAGAACCGGCCATTTCAAAACCAAACTGATGCATCACGTCCAAAGCTAACGACGTAAAACGAGCGCTTGTTGGGAGGCAACCCAATAGAGAGACAACAGATTTGTTTTCTTCTCCCCTTTTACTTAATTTAATGGCTTTTTGCGTATTAGATTAAAATTTTCGTAGATCCTATACTCCATGTTTAATTCTATACTGTTACTTTAGTACATTGAGGGCAATGTAGAGTTTAAGTGTGGGGGAAGGGTTTACAATTTAATTGTGTCTAAATTAGTGTTTTTTAGAGTCTTTAGGATGCCCTTAACTAGTCAATGATGAAATTGGATCAATACGAACACATATGGCGTATGAATCACATGCATCGAATTCTTGTGCTAATTGAGATATTCTATATGTTTTTAACATGTAGTAGATATGAATTGCAAAACATGGTACAGAAATCGCATGCTTGAATAAGTTTTTAATCATATGAACCCTTTGTGAGCTTTTGAGCTATCTATTCTTTATTCGAGTGAATATGCATCCATTTCGTAGCTACTAGCTTATATATGCCTCATTTAATTGCTTGCCATAGAATTTAATGAACTAGAGAATACTAGAACTTACTCATGTCAATTTGCAAAGCTTTTAAGTTGATACATACTTTGATTTTGGAAATGATTAAAGGCATTTAGGATTTTCCACCACATTGCCATATATCCATGTATCCCAATTGTACGCACAAGTTGCGACACCCCTAGATAAACCAATTGAGCCCACGTTAAGCTTTTCTTTCATCACCATATATACCTAAACACTTACCCTAGTATAGAATATCCTTACCTTTGTTCCGGAAACTTGGTGAGAATTTTTTCGAAACTAGCACATAAGATGGTGGTTCGGTAGGAAAGATTGGAAGAGTTAATGTGAGTAAGGGGAAAGACTTGTCCAAATAGCTAAAAAAAAAAAAGTATGTGATTGCCAAAAAGAAAAGAAAAAAATATATTCGAGAGAATGAAAAGAAAAAAAAAAAAAAAAAAAAATTATTACCTCTCATGGCAATATGTTGTGTTCTAAAATAGAAACCAATTGGATTAACGTCCCCCTTATTTGCGGATTTGGAGTTTACGATAAATTGAAGGCCTAAAAATAGAACAAAATATGGCCTTTGTCCTGTCCGAAAAGCTCAAAGGGTAGATTAGCTTGAAATATACATGGTAACATTCAAATGGAGATGGAGGACTGATTATGGTGCTAGACTAAGTCGTTGGAACGTTTTTATCACCACATATCTAAATTTCGAATGCCTTAGCCTTAACCCCATTACAACCTCACTAAAGTCCTTTATGATCCTTAAAATGAGTAGCTTTCAATTAGTAGAGTAAGTTGCATGAGTAAGCTTATGGTTTTGGTTCATTTGTGCAAGTAATCAAACTTTATTCATGTGGTTTTCATTTCAATTCATATACACTTTAAGTGAACCATTTTCATGAGTGAAAAATATGATGAGTGCATCCTTGTGAGTTGATTAAACCTTTATTCAAAGCATGCACAGCTATAACATAACCATTGTTTTCTCTATGTCTTACTTGTTCATTACATAATTATATCGCAATTATCTCTTGAATTCGTTGAGCATACAAATTGAAATTCATGTGAGCCATCGCCATATACTTATGAAAATTCTGAGACAAATTTTAGCTAAGGGCTTAGTTGTGTTCTTTCTTTTAAATTTTTAGAGAGTCTTAGTTTAACTTAGTGTTTGCTAAGGGACTAGCAAAGTCTAAGTGTGGGGGAATTTGATATACGCATTTTATGCTCGTTTCTTAACGCATTTCCCTTTACGTTTAGCTATGTTATTATCTTAGTTTTATGTTTTCCTTATTTAAATTGTTATTTTGAAGTTCATTACGGTGGAGATTAATATCGACGCAATTCGGAGGAATTTCGGCGATTTTGCGATTTTTGCGATTTCGGACCACGAAAAATGGGCCGGCCCAAAAAGCAAATTATGGGCCGATTTCTCAACTCTTGTTTCGGCCCATTAACAAGCCCAAACCCATGTAATTCGGCCTAGATGCCTTTTGGTGAAGAGGAAAAGTCTTGTTTTGAAAGGGCAAGTCAACATTATCAAGCTAATAATCACAAATGGTGACTACACATGGTGATTCATGCTTAGGGTTCCCAAATGGTGACTACACTAGGTGACTCTTGCTTTGCATTGAATGAAAAGATGACTTGCCATGGTGACAAGCTAGGTGATTCATGCTTAGGGTTCGGCAATGGTGACTAAGTGTGTGACTAAGTGTGTGACTTGCCTTAATGATCATTGCATGCATTAAATGGAGGAGGCAAGGTGGAAGAGAGAAGAGCAACATCCTTGCCCTATAAATACAAGGAGGCCGGCCTCATTCATTCCCATCACTCATTTTACTAAGCAAAGCTCTACACAAATACTCCTCCACCATTAAACACTTAAGAGTTCACACACCAAGCCGAAGCATCATCTTCCTCCATTCAAGGCCGAAGCAAGCTAGGGTTCCATCCTTCCAAGCCGAAGCAAACCATCCTCCATCCCTCACAATACGCTAAGTCCCTTGTGAAGGAAGTCCATCTCCACCGTAGTTCATCAAGCACTCAAGATAAAAAGTGTAACCATGATCTTCACTTTCATTTCTTTAGCTTTGTATGTGAATCTTTTGATGTATTGGAATAACAAGTTTAGAAAGTTTAGATTTGTGTATCAAATGAATAACAAGTTTAGATTTGTGTTTCATGTGCCTAAACCGATTTGTAATATGCATGTGTTTATGATTTATAGCTTTTTATGCATGTTTGATACAATCTTAAAGCTTCGAATGCATGTATTAGAAAATACGCTAAGTCCCTCTCTTTTGCATGTTTCGATGATCGTATGTTGTTTAGGATGTTTATACGCTAAGTTGCATTCCTACACAATTATCAAGCATGTGTACTTAGTTATAAGTTATGAATTTCGCAACTTACACAAAGGTTTGATGCATGAAAAGGGTAGGTTAATAAGATGAGTTGATCACATGTAATTAGTAGTGTAACTTCTTATTTTTAGCAAGCATAATTAGACTTTAAGTTTCTTGATTGTTGAAACTTGTCTATGAGTAAAACATGTTAGATGCCTAAGAGTTTTAGTTGTGTTTGCATGTTATGTACTTTAATTTCGTAGATTAAACAACCAACTTCCAATACCCCCAAATATTTACATTTCCGCATATTAACGAAACCATGCATGCGCCCTTAATTCCCCGGATAAAGAACGATCCCTACTCGCCAATATTACAAATGACAAACGAAGGGTTTAAATTGCAATGCGCGTAATCGGTGTTTTTAAGGTCTACTGATCATTAACTTTAAAGGCATGTTTTGCGCGTATCATTCTTCATGCAAATCCATGGTGGAAGGTTGTACGGTACCAAAATAACTGGCCATATACTTTATTGAAGACTCATGTTGCCAAAAGGGTTGAATCCGTCAGATGAGAGCCCTAGCCAAACATTTCGGACCTCTGCTGCAAAATGATCAAACTACCTGACCATGTGCTTCCAAGCCTCTCCGTCGGAAGGGTGTATAAGGGTGTCATCGTCGGGCAAGTTCCTCTCAGCCCACCATCTCATTGCCTCGGCCGTGAAAGCACACATGAACAACCGCTCCAGCCTATCCATAAGCGGGAAATATCGAAGTATCTTCACAGCTTTCTTGTTGCCTGCAGGAATCAACTTATACCTTTCTGTAAAACATACCGGGCAGGCTTCAAGGTCTTCGAGATCTTTTCCCCAGAAGAGAATACAATCATATCTGCATGCATGGATTTTGATGTAGGAAAGCCCAAGATCTTTCAGGATATGTCGCACCTTATGATGAGTGGTAGGAAGACGATGACCGGGTGGCAGTAGCGAAGCAGTCCAATTCAACCAAGAATCAACAGCTTTGACAGACATTTTGTTCTCCATTTTTAGCTGCATCACTCCCATCACACATTCAAGAACAGTTTTACTACAACTGTCCTACAACGGAGTCTGTTGCAATGCAATCAGGTTGTTGTACTTGTCCATACCGCTTGTGTTGACATGAGCTCCAGGTAATGGCTCGACTGGCTCGATATGGGGGAAACCCTCAACGACGGGAGGGACATTTGGTGCTTCATCAGCAAATACACCGCTCTCATGAGGAAACATATCATTGATTAACATCGCTGTTGGATCATAGGATGAACTGCCCCTCTCAGCAAAATCTCCATGATCATAGCGTGGACTGGCCCTCTCACCAAATTGTCCATGATCATGCGGACCCGCTAACGATGTTTCACCGTGATAAATCCAACAAGTGTACTTATCCCAAAACCCGTATTTACTCAGGTGCCTCTGGACTTTATCAATGGGAAAACGAAATCGATCGCTGAAACACTTACATTCTTTACACGGGCAATAATGAAGTGTAGTGTCTCCACAATTAGCCTTCACAAAATCCACAAAACTCCTAATTCCCTGGTGATATCTGACATCCCATCTTTCGAGGCTCATCCAACTCTTGTCCATCCTGAAAATTCTAACAATTTTACGGATTAATTATATATATATACACACATTCACTACTAATAATCGACGCAATATCTCAAATCAACTCTAATTAAATCAACACATGCATGCATATATATATATATATATCGATCTAATCTCTGAATTCGATTCAGTACTCGATGATGGTATTCTTCTTTTTTCAATTAAAAACGTATTTGACTAGGTAGGAGGCTCTGTTAAGCCTGGCTCCGATAACACTACGATAATACCAGGCGTTGATTCAGACACAAGATAAGATTAACTACAAGCAGTTTTCTCGTTTCGGTGATATCAACAACATTTCATATATATCTCACGAATTGGATTTGATCAACACACACATATATATATACATACACATATACGTATATATACACGTACCTATATATATAGCTTCTCGAGTGATCGAGTTTTCGACAATATACCGAAGGATCGATTTCAGAGCGTACGTTTTCCTTCTTTCGATCTCTGGCTTTTTTTTCGATCAAAATGAATGATTGATCGAGCTGCTGCAATCTGCGTTTAATATAAGAGACATTGCCGGCGACGGAGTAAGTCGCCAGAAATGAAGACATTACCGGCGACTCTACGCCGGAAAATCGCCGGTAATGTTTCAAAACATTACCGGCGACTCCAACCGTCGCCGGCAATGTCGAGCCACACATTTCCGGCGAAATTCTGGCCGAAAAATCGCCGGAAATGTTTGGATTGACATTGCCGGCGACGGTTGGAGTCGCCGGTAATGTTTCGAAACATTACCGGCGATTTTCCGGCGACATTACCGGCGTCGGAGTAAGTCGCCGGTAATGATGAACATTACCGGCGACTTTTCCGGTCGCCGGCCTTGTCTCCGGTGATCTCGCCGGTAATGATGCCATATGTGGTGGTGCAGGATCACCTGATCCTGGTGCCAACCCCAAGCTACCTCATCCCCTCTAGCTTTCTCTTCAGCCCAGATGGCTTCCTTTCGGCGAATCTCCTCCAATTCTTCTAGATTACCACGTTGTATGGGGCATCCGTCCCTAGAGTATGAAAGACTACCACAAGCCATACAATAACCTCGCAGGGTAATGTATTCAATATCAATAGTAGCCCAAGAGTGACCCCTTAAGGGTAACGTTATCCTCACCGGCAGAGGATGTAATGGATTAACCTCAACAAACAGGTTAATCTCTTGGTTGTCCTCAAGCCTGGCCTTGTCATACTCAATAAATCGACCTAAGAAAAAGCCAAGGGATCACCACCAGTATTTATCTTTGACCCCATCAGCCAGATCCCCTCCAACAATGACTGCCCTCGCCCAAACCCTAACCTTGTGAACCATAACTAGTTCCAGTTGAATGAAGTTGGTAGTGTCCACAGTAAGCACAGTAATATCGTTGTAGATCCAGGGTCCTTGATCAACCGCCCTATGGAGGGCACCTATATCCTTAAACTTCCCCATAAACTGCTCATGAGTACACTGCCAGATCTTGATAGCATTAGGGCCAATAAATCCATGCCAAAGGTTGATCATCCATCGCCATATGGCACACCCTTGCCTCTTCAAAATAGCACGAGTTGAGAAAATCTGAATCAGAGCAAAACCATAGTCATTCGGCTCGTCCGTCGCACTGATGGATAGATCAACCTCCTCACAGAGGAGATGGGAAGGCGAACCAGCCATGGAAGACAGAAACGAAACCAACAAGCAAGCAAGGCTAGGGTATCTGTGTAGTTGCGAGTTCTAGGAATAAACAAGATGCGAAGACTAGGAAAACCTAGTCAACGAAGGAGAAGTGTTGTGGAAGAAGACAAGAAGAACAATTTTGGTAGAGAATTGATCAACACAAGGCAACCAATCTGATCTTTGGTGTGATGGCGCACAAGGGTTTTTGGGAAAGCTAGGTTTTTCGCTAGAGAGAATATTCTCTCGAGTACCACATCAACCTTTTAGTGCATATGTTCACATATTTTAATATATGCAGATTTCTAAATTTGGCACTTTTAGGTTATACATTCACATCTCAACCATTCAGATTTTAGATCTTAGTGTATATATCACTTATGCAAAGTTTCATTCAATTTGGTGATAGTTAAGTTACCTAACTAGATCAAATTAAGCAACGGATAGAAATCAGTAAAATTGAAACTGTTCATGTATATAAGTGGTAAATCACGATTATGGGAACTCAAATGATATATCAAATTGAACGAAACTTTACAGAGTGATCTATACATATATATATATATATATATAAATGGAACAGTGGAGATGTGATTGTGTGACCAAAAAATTTTCCAAATCAAGAAAATAAATATACATATTTCAATATATGCGGAGGTCCGGATCCAAGAAGGCATATATATATATATATATATATATATAGGGAAAAAATCTTCAAATGGTAACTTAAATTTATAGAAATAGACACTTTCGTTAGGTCTGGGGTCGGGTCAATTTTGCACATAAGAGTCCATAACCGAGTCCGAACCGAATGAATGTTTTCTGGTTTGGGTTCTATGTTTTTTAGGTCAGAACCGAATCAAAACGGAGTTGACCACTTTGGTTCTTTAGGTTTGAAAAAGAACCAAAGTTTTAAGCTAAACAATCTGCAAATGACCTGAAACCGAGAAGAAAAAATCAATTCTCTCACCTATTGAAACCCAAAATGGCAAGATAACATTCAAAAACTCAAAACCATAACGTATACCCATACATGGACTGAAAATTTTGTTCCTACTAAAGTTCGGAAAAATATGCGTACAAAGCATCGTTTTACCTATACATCTTCTCCCATTACATGTTTCACCTGATTTGAGTTTATTGACAATTACAACTGAACTAATTTTTATTCTTTTCATAACTATGGACTACTATCTTCATTCATTTCAATTCATTAACGCCCTCTTAACATTGAAGTAAAAAAAAAAAGGATTGTCCTGTATCACTATATCCATTTTAGTTTTTTAGTATTCCCAACTTATCTTTCATTATAACAACTGGTGCTCACATAACTATAGTTATATTGATCCAAATTTTATCTTAGATTATATCAATAAATGTGTTTGGAGTGTATGAAAAGATTCAATATTTTTGTCATAAGGGTGGTTCTTTTGTGCATCGGGAACACGATTGTGTGGTTTTGAGCTAGGAGATGGGAGTGGGAGGAGAGAGCACTGTGCCGAGAGAGGCTATGCCTTCCGGCAGGGAAGGAAATGTGAGGCCTGGATTTCACCATGCCGAATGGTTAAGGTGTAGGTGTTGAATATCGTTTCACCTTTAAAAAAATAATATTAAAACTAAACTCACTGGCGAACAACCACGTAAATTTACAAAAAATTGGGTTTGATTTGTGTGGTTAATTAAATTCATAAATACAGAAAAGTAAACAAAAACTAAAAATAACAAAACAAAAATAAAGAAGAAGTCAATGGAGAAGAAAGGTAGGAACCTCTCTCCACTCTAGATAATCTCGATTACCCTTACGATAATCTAAATAACATAATATGGATGACTGAATCCCATACTCGAGCCAATGTCGGTAGGACACTGACTGTATTACTCTCTTATGGGTCGTGCTAAGAAAAATGTCGATAATGTCTTAGTTTGATCCCTAATTGGTAGATTGGTACATATCAACGTACTAATCTAATCAAATAATTAAATCATTAAGATTTAAAAGTGTTTGAGAAACAAAACAGCTTATATGGTCGATATAGCGGTCGCCTTAACATCACTAAGGAATTATTTTACATAAGTTATCACAATGGGTTTGCTTGTCTCTATTAAATATGCATTGATATAGCGGTCAATCACACATCATAGACATTAGATCTTAAGCCATGCAACTAAGCATGCACTCAAAGAAATATGAACATAGAAATCATCACTGATATAAAAGTGAAATAAAAGTCATCCAAATAGTTAAATAAATCATAAGAGGTTCAAAATCGTAAGTATGTCTAGGGTTTCGATCAGGCCCTAACTAAAGGAAAACCTAACTAAACATAATGGAGAAGAAGAAGAAGAAGAGAAAAAGAGACGGGAAGAGGAAGAAGAAGAGAGGAAAGATGTTTCGTAGGTTTTTATTACTTCTTGAATCATCTTTCTTGTAGGTTTGAGACTCATTGTCTTGAATGAAAAGTCATCTTCTTGATTCTTCTGTTAACTCTTGACTTTTAAGACTTATTTGCACCAGCCACATCCATATTAAATGGGAATATCAACAACAAATTCATCATCAGGCTTCTTGGTGTGATTTGAGCCTCAAAACATAAATTCTCGTCAAATGTCAAATTCCCGAGTAGACTGACCTCCTGTACTAATTCAGCTATAGCTTCTTCTAGAAACATCCAAAAAGATGTTATGGAAACTAGACATCCAGAATTTTCCACATATATAAAAATCATTGTCTGATTTCTGTCAATCTGATCCCAATTCTCTGTCGAATTTGACTTATCTGTACAGGAAGATTTCGCAATTTTATCTTAAAAACCTTCTTTTTTGTCTTTTATCCTTTATCACTCCAAAATACCTATAAAAAATAAATTAAGATAATAATAGATAAAATATCACAAAATACTATGTAATAGTGATTATTAACAATACCAAATGTTGCATAATGATAAAACTGTCACAAAGCCGCGTGGAAAGGTCTCATAATGCCTAAAGGACTTGTAAGATACACTGAACATGGACGAAAGAAAAGGAAGAGTTTGTAGTTGATTGGACTACAATTTAAGGTTTGGCAACCCTTTGTTGCCAGAGAGTTCGAATTCGAACCTGGAGTCTCTGCAAAACTGAAGTTCAAATATGACAGGTTGCAGGGTTATTGTGGTATGTATGGCGTCTTGGAACACCCCAAATCTAGATGCATAGGAGCACCAGATTTTTCAAAAAATGTTGTCTTAGAATCGGCTGCCGCTTTCATTGGAAAAGGACATGAATCTTGAGGAGGCGTGCGGTTTGAGGAAGAGGTTCAGGTTTCTAACCCTAACCCTAATATTAATTCCAGTTCCTTGCAGGTTATGGATGCACCCTTGCCGGTGAGTTCACTCTTATTCAAGGTACATGGTCTTACTCCGGAAGCATTCGCGTCAGTGGATGCTTTCTTACATAGTGCCTCTATACTGCCAACAATGAGAGAGGAGGCACCAAAAGGAAAGAGTGGTGGGGATACTCTCATGCTGGTTAAGAGGCCGAAGCAATCCAATCTCTTGAAACAGAAGCATACCCTCCTCTACAATCGGAGCTGGTTATTTCAGAGAAAATCCAATGGTCTAGATTGTCCATTAATAATCCTTTTAAATAAAAGTATTTTCCTTATTTCCAATCTTCCAAAATTTGAAGGAAACAGCAAAGGCTTCAGAAAAACTCCACAGAAGCTACCACGAAATCGTGATGATATGTACTTATTTATCAAATAGTTAAACCAAGAATAACTCTTCCTCAAAATTTCATAAAATTTCCTCGAACGTTCTTCAAAATCACCAAGTTTACAAGTCAAGTGTCGGATTAATCACATTAGACATTTCTGGGGTCACACAGGCAATAAGTCTTAGAATTGTGGAGCAACTTTTAGCTACAAGCCTTCAACTTATATATGTGAGGTAAGTATTCAGCTCTATTTAGACTGGCATGGTATGTCAGCCATACAAATGGAGGATAAAGTGGACTTTGATTATGACATGTGTGAGAGTGAATTCAACGAACGAATGCCCCTCCTATGAATCCTGAAAAATAAGTAACAGCACGGGTGGAACCATGGTTAGACTCTCTGAAGCTTTAGTCAGGCAAAGAATACAGATTAAGTTTAGAAGTAGAGAGTAAAAATATGTTACCTTAACCCTTGGAGGTGTTTGGCCATTTGTATCCAACAATTTAGATCTAAGCCACCTCCTTCAAGTGAGAAGAGCTCTTGTCGAACTAGACTTCTACTCAAGACTAATTGGCTTTGATGATTTTCACTAGCCCTTTCATGCTTATCGTCCCATACAATCCCTGATCCTCTTAAAGTCCTCTTACTCGCAACCTCCTTAATCCTGAAGTTCACATTCAACGTACACATCCATCCTCCTCTCGCTAGCTAGGCAACCTTTCCTTTACATAACTCTCCCATGAAAACCCTAGCGTCGCAAGCCCAAACCCATCCTCTAGCTTGAAACCATAACCAATCCTTTCGACGTAGTAAAGCCTCAACCATTCGGTCCATTGAAATCTAGCCTTCACAACATGCAACAACACTAATTGATACAAGTTACACTTTGAAAGGACCTGACTCCGATTTAGTTGCCTAAACTGAAATCAATCCCCTTCGAAAACATGACCTTAAAAAAAAAATTCGCCAGAGTTTACTTTGAAATACGGAGCCAAAATTAGAACCAGCAAAGAGAATCACACTTCGAATATTCCACAAAAGCCAAACCGTGGGGCTCCGTTCCCCATCCGAATTTCTCAACATCATATATATAATAAACCACAAGGTTTACAAGAAATCCAGAAAAGATTCAGGAGTAAACTCAACTGAAAACATAACATAAGTATTCAGAGCGACTCTTATATACATCATATACAACCAGTAGGTCGAACTAAGAACCTACACGAACTGAAGTATAACTTGAACTCTACGCCTCCACCGTCGACGTGCAACCCAAGAACTCAAACTGCAAACTGGGCAAAGGAAACCGAAAAGTCCAGGGGAAGACAACTAAAGTCGTTAGAGTGAGTGGACTAGAATAATAATATGCCTTTCCCAACATATAAGTATATATCACTACCAGAATAAGAGACATTGCCAGCGACTTTAAGTCGCCGACCTTGTTTTTTTTTTCGCCGGAATTGACAATACCGGCGACTTGCCGTCGCCGGAAATTTCCCGCCGAAGATAGCATTGCCGGCGACGGGAAACACCGTCGCCGGTAATGTCCGAAACATTACCAGCGACTTGAGTCGCCGGCAATCTCAAGACATTACTGGCGACACAAGTCGCCGGCAATGTCAGCGCCGCCGTGGCCGGAATTTGAAGACATTGCTGGCGACTTCGGTCCATGTCGCCGGCAATGCTTGGAAAAATTTTGAAAAAAAAACACGGTTCTGGATTGGGACCAATTCCAGAACCTGCATTAAAAGACATAAACCGTACAATCATACAAGTTCAACAGTACACATAAATGTCCAACGTACAGTACAAATAGCAACGACGATACGAAAATTAACTACAACTACACGTCATGGTCGAGGAACTTGCGGGTCAGGGTCGAAGTAATCCATGTACTCATTTGAATTCCGGTGGCTACCTTGGTCTTGCTCTGGCGTTGCGTGGTGCGGTGGTGGTGGATAACTAGGGAACGGAGGGACCGGGGGAGGTGTGGGGAACGGTTGTCCGGTAGTCTGAGCCTCGTACATCGTCCGCATCCATGTTAACATAGAAACCACAAAACCACGTACGTACGCACATGCTATATAAGGATATATATAAAAATACACCTATGCACATATACCCTTACCCATTGACCAAAGTAGTTTGCAAACGTCCTGTTGTGGTAATCAACATTTCCGACAATAGCAGGGCAGTGAAGATGATAGTTTTTCCAATATTGTACTTCTTCACAGTTAATCAGTACTGACCAGTGGGCAATGGCTACCTCATTTCCATCCAACTTGTACGACTTTGGCAAGCTTCCATGTACTACCACGTCATTGGAGATGATAGAAAGGTTAAACTGGGGTTCATCTATCGGCATCTGTTGTTGGGGGTCCTTAAGCGCTCTCAAATACACTTTGGTGTACGTTACACACTTTTGCGCAACATATGCTTCAGCGATACACCCTTCAGGTACATATTTATTCTTCACATAGTCTTTGTAGGCTCCCAATTGTCTACAAGTTAAGAAGTGCGCGCATGTTAACTTACTTAAAAAAATATGAATTTACATATAAAAACAGAGGCAAACCAAATGTATGAATCATTTGTACCTTTCCATGGGATACATCCAAGTGTAGTGTACGGGACCGGTAAGCAACAATTGTTCGGGAAGATGGATCATCAGGTGAGGCATGATGTCGAAAAAATTTGGGGGAAATATCCTCTCAAGCTTGCACATGATAAAAATGATGTCATCTTGCATCTCCCTGAGGTCACACTTTTTAACTTCCCTGGTGCATAACTTCTGAAAGAATCTTGACAAGGCCACCAACGGCTCCACCACCTCTTTGGGCAGGTACCCTCGAATGAAAATAGGAAAAAGGCGTTGAAGCAGTACATGATAGTCATGACTCTTTAATCCGTACATCTTATTGTCCCGGAAGTTAACACACCTGCTTATATTTCCTGCATAGCCATAAGGATACCTGCATATATATATATATATATATATAGCCATAGGCAACAATTATATTTCTCGCATATAACCATAATCCCGTAAAAATTTAAGGCCAAATTCTTGCATAGCCATAAGAATATATACCTGACATTACTCAGCCACCGAAAAATTTCATGCCTATGCTTCGGATTTACGGTGTAAGGAGCTTGCGGCATTTTTCTCTTACCATCTCTTAACCACAAATGTTTCCGATGACCCATTGCTTTCAGATCAATGCGTGCCTTAGGGATGTCTTTTGTTTTCCCCTCCAAGTTAAGAACTGTGCCCACAACACTTTCACACACATTCTTCTCTATGTGCATGACATCTAGGTAGTGTCTAATAGGCAACCTGGGCCAGTATGAGAGTTCCCAGAATATGCTCTTGTGTGTCCAAAACTTATACCTTTCGGGCTTGTCTGGAATTGACGCGACTATGTCAGGATGATTGCTCAGTTGGCCAAAATCATATTCATTCAACACTTCCAAAATTTCTTCCCATGTCCATCGCCTGGGTGCCACACCTGTTTCCACAATCCCATCAAACGCGTCTGGATCCTGCCTAAATGGGTGATCATATGGAAGCCAACAACGGTGACGCATCTGAACAATTTTACTGCAATGAGGACTGCAACAATCAACCACCATGCACTTTGAACAAGCCCTGTAACCCCTAGTAACGTTGCCCGACAACATACCGCGGGCAGGAAAATCACTGATGGTGCCAACAAGCATGGCATGCATCTGGAACATCTCATTTTTGAACCTATCGTAAGTGGGGTGGCCATACTCACTCAGGTACTTAAGCTCCTCAATCAAAGGCCTCAAATACATATCGAGACACTTGCCTGGATAACCCAGGCCCGGAATTAACAGAGTGAGCATATTGTATTCCTTCTTCATGCACATCCATGGTGGAAGGTTGTACGGTACCAAAATAACTGGTCATATACTGTATTGAAGACTCATGTTGCCAAAAGGGTTGAATCCGTCAGATGAGAGCCGTAGCCAAACATTTCGGACCTCTGCTGCAAAATGATCAAACTCCCTGACCATGTATGTCCAAGCCTCTCCGTCGGAAGAGTGTATAAGGGTGTCATCGTCAGGCAAATTCCTCTCAGCCCACCATCTCATTGCTTCGGCCGTGAAAGCACACATGAATAACCGCTTCAGCCTATCAATAAGCGGGAAATATCGAAGTATCTTCACAGCTTTCTTGTTGCCTGCAGGAGTCAACTTATACCTTTCTGTAAAACATACCGGGCAGGCTTCAAGGTCTTCGAGATCTTTTCCCCAGAAGAGAATACAATTATATCTGCATGCATGGATTTTGATGTAGGAAAGCCCAAGATCTTTCAGGATATGTCGCACCTTATGATGAGTGGTAGGAAGACGATGACCGGGTGGCAGTAGCGAATCAGTCCACTTCAACCAAGAATCAACAGCTTTGACAGACATTTTGTTCTCCATTTTTAGCTGCATCACTCCCATCATACTTTCAAGAACAGTCTTACTACAACCGTCGTACAACGGAGTCTGTTGCAATGCAATCAGGTTGTTGTACTTGTCCATACCGCTTGTGTTGACATGAGCTCCAGGTAATGGCTCGACTGGCTCAATATGGGGGAAACCCTCAACGACGGGAGGGACATTTGGTGCTTCATCAGCAAATACACCGCTCTCATGAGGAAACATATCATTGATTAACATCGCTGTTGGATCATAGGATGAACTGCCCCTCTCAGCAAAATCTCCATGATCATAGCGTGGACTGGCCCTCTCACCAAATTGTCCATGATCATGCGGACCCGCTAACGATGTTTCACCGTGTACTTATCCCAAAACCCGTATTTACTCAGGTGCTTCTGGACTTTATCAATGGGAAAACGAAATCGATCGCTGAAACACTTACATTCTTTACGCGGGCAATAATGAAGTGTAGTGTCTCCACAATTAGCCTTCACAAAATTCACAAAACTCCTAATTCCCTGGTGATATCTGACATCCCATCTTTCGAGGCTCATCCAACTCTTGTCCATCCTTAAAATTCTAACAATTTTACGGATTAATTATATATATATACACACATTCACTACTAATAATCGACGCGATATCTCAATTCAACTCTAATTAAATCAACACATGCATGCATATATATATATATATATATATATCGATCTAATCTTTGAATTCGATTCAGTACTCGATGATGGTATTCTTCTTTTTTCAGTTCAAAATGTATTTGACTAGGTAGGAGGCTCTCTTAAGCCTGACTCCGATAGCACTACGATAATACCAGTCGTTGATTCAGACACAAGATAAGATTAACTACAAGCAGTTTTCTCGTTTCGGTGACATCAACAACATTTCATATCTCACGAATTGGATTTGATCAACACACACACATATATATATATATATATACATACACATATACGTATATATACGTACCTATATATATATAGCTTCCCGAGTGATCGAGTTTTCGACGCGCGCCTTAATTTTGACAATACCGAAGGATCGATTTCGATTAGAGCGTTTTCCTTCTTTCGATTTCACCGGATTTTTTTCGATCAAAATGAATGAGCTGCTGCGATCTGCATCTAATATAAGAGGCATTTCCGGCGATTCATTAAATCGCCGGAAATGGAGACATTACCGGCGACTTTACGCCGGAAAATCGCCGGTAATGTTTCAAAACATTATCGGCGACTTCCTCCGTCACCGGCAATGTCAAGCCAAACATTGCCGGCGAAATTCTGGCCGGAAAATCGCCGGCAATGTTAGGCTTGACATTGCCGGCGACGGAGGAAGTCGCCGGTAATGTTTTGAAACATTACCGGCGATTTTTCGGCGACATTACCGGCAACGGAGTAAGTCGCCGGTAATGATGAACATTACCGGCGACTTTTCCGGTCGCCGGCCTTGTCTCCGGTAATCTCGCCGGTAATGTCTCCATTTCTGGTAGTGTATGTTCATAAAAGCATAATGCGAGTCAATGCACATGAAAATTCCAACCATGTACATTTTTCCTGATCCATAAAGATGCACATAAAATCATGCGGGGTCACTCACGGACTCCTCCGCATAGTACAGTCTAATCACGGGATCCCAGACCCCCTCGTGATTATAAGTATGAAAGACCTCGGGTCAGGATATCTGTCCCCCCCGGAACATCTCGGGGATCAGCCGAGAAGCCAAAACATCGATGCTACCTTTATATCTGAGACTGTACTATGTGTAAACCAAATCATAAATACTTTCCATGCACATGCATAATCATAAAATGCATACTTGTATGTGCATAATTGTAAATGCATACTAATACAATGCATAATTATAAAGTGTATAATCATAAATGCATAACGTAAATGCATAATCAGGACTCACAAATCAACTGTGAAAACAAAGTGTCCACTTATAGTACGACGCTAACTCTGAGGTCCGGCGAAAGATCCCTCGCCAAACACTCGATCACAATCACCTGAATAATAGGGATCACAATCACGCTAACTCTGAGGTCCGGCGATGACCCGGAACAGAATCAGTAGTGTTAATCAGCTTAATTCATGAGGTTATGCGTAATCGCAGATTTCTGATAGTTTTTTGAGTTGCCAGCTTTGATCACGACTAAATTATTGGCCGAGAATTTGAGTTGAGTCTCTTTTCGAGAGTTGTTGTACGCGTGATTTCGGGTTTGTGGGCGGTTCCGGATCATTATTTGGACGATCGAGGAATAAAATATGAATATTTGAAATTTCGACATAATCGGGTTAAAATGACAGCTTCGTTAGCGACTAAATTACCGGATGAGAATTTGATTTGGGATCCTTCGTGAAAGTTGTAGAGAATTTAATTTAGAGCTTGTGGGAACTTCCGGATAATTTTTCCGAGTTACGAAGAATAAGTTGTGAATATTTTCGTCCGTCGAATATTGTCGTATTTATCCGATTGGGGTTCGATACGCGTACGGTATAAATACGGGAGAATACTTGCCGAAATTGGAAACTTTCCAAAATAGGAAACTGGGCCTTGACCCGCGTTGACCACGGGTCAAGGGTGGGTGACCCGTTTTACCCAAAACTGCCGTTCGTTTTTAACGTTTTTTGAGGCCGATTCCGGCCACGGTTGGCCAGAGTCTCTTCATGGAAGTTGTTGGGCTTGAGCTCCTCTTTCTTTTGAAAGGTCAATCGTTCAATTTGCTTGCCGGATGAAGGAGTTATGACGTTTTGAATTTTGATGTTTTCCGGCGAAACTTTGGGGTAATCGGAGGTGGCTTTTCTGGCCAAGTTGATGGTGGAGCTTTGAGAGCTTTTGTTTGCCTCGAGCCAAGGAAGCTTTTCCAAGTGTTCTTGAGGGTTTCCGTGGCCGGAGGAGAGAGATCCGTCTAATTGAAATTCCGGTAAGGGTTTGGAACTTTGGGTTGATTTTTGGAGGTTTCTCGGTCAAAATTGGCCTTAACTTATAACTGGAAAGTTGTTGGAATCGTCGAGATCTTCAAAACCATGTGTGCCATGTATTTTTCTGGGCAGGTATGGATTTTTCGGTGGCCGGGCAGTAGCGACGGCGGCGACGACTTTTCACGCGGCGTGGTTTTCGACAAGTTATATGTCGTTTCACTCAAAATCGCGCCCCGATCGCAGTGGTGAGGTTTGTTTTTTGATTTGAGCATCGGAAATTATAGCAAAGTTTTATGGTGTGATTATTGGATTTTCACGATTTCGTTGTTATTGGATAATATGTTTCCGGGAACGGTTGTTTCTCGTGATTTGATTTGGGGATCCGAGTTATGATTTTGAGAAATGGATTTTTATGATTATTCAGGAGTTCGTGATCATTTGTTTAGGCGAGGGATTTTCCGCCAGATCACGGGATTAACGCAAATTGCGTTACGCTCACCTGTGAGTGGACAATTTCTTTTCATTGATAATCGCGAGTCTTTATACACGTTTTACGAGCATAAGCATGCACACGAGATTATGATTTATATTAGCACGTGTTATATGATTATACCTATACCAGTATATATTACGTATATGCATTTATATATTGTTTTAAGCATTTGCATCGAACTATTTATGATATAGTTTACACAGAGTACAGTCTCAGTTATCAGGGTTGTATCGATACATATTGGCTTCTCGGCTGATCCCCGAGTACGCTCCGGGGGGGACAGATATCCTGACCCGAGGCCTTTCTGGCTTGGAATCACGTGTGGGTCTGGGATCCCGTGATTCAGACTGTACTAGCGCGAGGGAGTCCATGAGAGACCCCGCGGTATTTATGATGCATGCTCTGTACGCGTGAGGAGTTAGAGTCTCCCTCGTGTACCATTTGATTTTTATGCATTTAGACTCGCATATGTTTTTATAACATATATTATTCGGCGAAAGACATTTATTTTCGTCCACTCACTCTAACAGTTTTCATGTCTTTCCCCTGGGCCTTTTGGTTTCCGTGCCCAGTTTGCAGTTCAGATTCTGGTGTCACACGTCGTGGTCGGAGGCATAGTTTTCGAGCGATGTTTCTTTTATGGTTGGTTCTTAGTTTGGCCTACTATTTGTATATCTATACTAGAAGTCGCTCTGAGTATTCTTATGTCATGTTTTTATACGATTTTCCCCGGATTTCGGTAAAGTATAGTTATATTTATTACTTTACATTACTGTTATGATATTGTGAAATCCGGATGGGATTGGTGCCCACGGTTTGATTTTTGTGGCATAGGATGAAGTGTGTTTTCCGGGTGCAAGTAATGGCAATTCCGCGTTAGTAGCGTTACTCTGCCGAAATTTTGATGGTTTTTGTTGTTTCGTGTTTTCAGAAGGGGTTTGATTCCGGTTTAGGAAACTAAATCGGGGTTGGGTCCTTTCAGATATGATTTTAGGAATTTTGTTGGAGAAATTTTCCGGCGGGTTTGAGTTTTGGTGGCTTTTGAGGCGATTTCCGGCCACGGTGGTGGTTGGACGGTGGTGACCCTTTGGGAAAATGTTAGGCTTGAGGAGAGGAAGGTTTTGAGGTCATGGTCGCTGGAAATTCTCTCCGGTGATGGTGCACCGCCGGCGGCGGCGACGGTTAACGGCGGAGCTCCGGCGACGCATTGACTTTTTGGATTTTGTCACGTTTTATGCCGTTTTACTCATAATCGTACCCCGATCGTCGCCTTGAGGTTTTCGAATCGATTTGAGTGGTGGATTTTATGTCAAGGGTTTATGTGGAGTATTTTGGGATTTCCGGCGATTCTTTTGTTATCCGAGTTCTATATTTCCAGAAATGGTTGGTTTCCGAGGTGTGGTTTAGAGTATTGAATTGTGATTTTGAGCAGTGATATTTTGTGATTATTCAGGAGATTGAGATCGTACGCTTGGCGAGGGATCTTCCGCAGGGTCTCGGGATTACCGCGGTTACGCGCTGTGCTTGTCTGTGAGTAGACACTTTTCTTTTCACTGATTGGTTGCGAGTCTTTATTATACATTTTACGAGTATGAGCATGCATATGCGATTAGGATCTATACGAGCATGTGCTTTACGATTATACATTTACGAATATGCATCGACGAATATACTTTCATAATTACGTATTTCGAATATACATTTACATTATGCTTTATACATTTGCATGAAACTATTTATGATTTGGTTTACATAGAGTACAGTCATAGTATATATTGTTGTATCGATACACCTAGCATCCCGGCTGATCTCCGAGGATGTTTACCGGGGGGGGACTGTGACCCATTACCCAAGGTCTTTACCAGGGAGGGGAGGGGGGGGGGGGCAGATACCCTGACCTGAGGCCTTTCTGGCTAGTATCATGTGTGGGTCTGGGATCCTGTGATTCGGACTGTACTAGCGCGGATGTGTCCATGAGTGCCCCCGCGGGATTTTTCGATGCATGCTCTATACGCGTGAGAAGTTAGAGTCTCCCTCGTGTACCATCTTATCTTCATGCATTTAGACTCGCATATGTTTTTATAACATATATTATTCGGCGAAAGAAATTTATTTTCTTCCACTCACTCTAACGATTTATATGTGTTTCCCTGGGCTCTTTGTTTTCAATGCCCAGTTTGCAGTTCGCATTCTGGTGTCGCACGTCGCAGTTGGAGGCTTAGTATTCGAGCTACTTTTCTTTCTCAGTAGGTTTCTTGTTTAGCCTACTGCTGTATATGTATGTATATATATACTAGAGGTCGCTTTGAATATTCTGATGTTGATGTTTTCATATGATTTTCCCGGATTTCTGTAAAGCTACTGTTTTGCTTATTATTTTATATTATGATATGATTTTGAGAAATCCGGATGGGATTGGTGCCCACGTTTTGGCTTTTGTGGCATAGGATGAAGTGTATTTTCGGGTGCAGGTTAATGGTAACTTCGCAATATAGTGAAACTCTGCCGAAATTTCTATGGTTTTTGGAAGTTCGCGTTTTAAGAAGTGGTTTGATTCAGGTTTAGGAAACTAAATCGGGGTTGGGTCCTTTCAGCTTGGTATCAGAGCATTAGGTTTTAGGTTCTGTAGACTCCTGTAGTTGTGATACTAAGGGTATTTGAGAATGTACAGCATGTCTGGAGCGATGACCCGACTGGCCAGCGGTTACTCATCAATGGTTCGGGTGTTGTATGTTTTCAAATGTCTGAAGTTTCATGGTTACGTTACTTGTGCCTTATGACTAATGCTTTTCTCTTATCATTAGGATGCCTGCTAGACGTGGTTCCTGTGTCAATAGAGATGTGGATCCTGATGAGGATCGCCAGATGCATGACTTGCTTATGCGAGTATTGCGTTTGGAGGAGCGTTTTGACCCTCTGGTCAAAGCTCGAACTGCTGGAGCGACTGTTTTCTCGGGTTCAGCTGATCCAGAGATATGTGAGGCTTGGTTGGTTCAGGTTGAACGAGTTTGTGAGCGTCTGCGTTTCATTCATGAGCAGATGATAGTGGCAGTGGTTGGTTTACTTGAGTCTGATGCATACTTCTGGTGGGTTAGCACTGATAGAGTTCCGATTGATACTCCGAGGACATTGTTCAGGGATTTGTTTATGTGGAGGTATTTCAACCAGGCTACACAGCAACGGAAGTATGAGGAGTTCACCAACTTGAGACAGGGTAGCATGTCAGTACTTGAGTACCGAGACAGATTTACTCGTTTATCTCGATTTGCTCGTGACATGGTGGCCACAGAGGAAGCCCAATGTCGAAGATTTGAGTTGGGCTTGAACCTGAACATCAAGGGAACATTGACTACGATGCCTCGGAACAACTTTGATGAGTTTATGAGTGCTGTATTCCGAGGCGAGGACATAGATGCGATTCTAGTCTCGACGATTTGAGGAGGGCGGACCGAGTCAGGGACCTTCCAAGAGGCTGAGTTCAGGCACTTCTGGATTGGCATCGTCATCTGGCAGTGGACCATATACGCCACTAGTTAGTTCAGGTAGACAGAGATAAAGATGGAGGAGGGATCGGCCACAGAGACCACAGTCCCGTGGGAGTTCTGGCGGATCCAGCTATCCTCGACGTATTGGTGACCCTTTTGCTGTACCGAGGGAGTATCCATTATGCAATTTCTGCAACAGGCATCACTTTGGTCCTTATCAGCGAGGCCCTACCATTTGTTATCGTTGTGGCCAGGAGGGTCACTTTGCGAGGGAATGTTTCCAGTCTACTGGTGTTGGTGGACAAGCAGCTCAGAGTTCAGGAGAAGATCGAGGTACTACTTCTGGAGCTTGACCAGTACAGTCTTCTGGACAGGGCGGACAACAGAGTCACCATCAGCGTGGACAACTAGCTGGACAGGCCAGGGTTCATGTCATGTCATTACGTGAGGGAAGAGCTTCACCGGAGGTTGTTATTGGTACGTTGCATGTTTTTGGCTATCCAGTACTTACTTTGCTAGATGCAGGTGCTACACATTCATTCATATCATATAGATTGTCATCTTTAGCTACTATGCCTGCATCTCCACTTCCGGGGTTGACGAAGAAAGGTGTCAAGTTCGAGTGGTCCGATACATGTGAGGAGAGTTATTTGTTTTTGAAGGAAAAGTTGACTACTGCATCGGTTATGACCTTACCTGATGACAGTAGAGAGTTTGTGGTTTATAGCAACGCATCGAAATTGGGTTTTGGTTGTGTTTTGATGCAGCATGGCAGAGTGGTGGCTTACGGTTCCAGGCAGTTGAAACCACATGAAAATTATCCTACGCATGATTTGGAGTTAGTTGCTATTGTTTTAGCCTTGAAGAGTTGGAGACACTACTTGTATGGAGCTCAGTCCAAGATATATACAAATCACAAGAGTCTTATTTATTTGCGCACGCAGCCAGATCTGAACATGAGGCAGTGTAGATGGATGGAGTTGATCAATGACTATGATTGCACTTTTGAGTATCATCCAGGGAAGGTTAATGTCGTTGCTGATGCACTCAGTCGGAAATCTGGAGCCTCATTGTTTCATGTGTGTGTGGCCAGAGTTTTCATGTTAGCAGAGTTACAAGCTACGGGAGCTGAGTTATAGTGGGATGATGATGGAGCCTTGTTGGCTAGCTTCCAGGTTCGACCGGTATTAGTTGATCAGGTCCGTGAAGCTCAGGATGCGGATTCCTATCTGTTGGACACGAAGACCATGATTTGGAATCGTGTGCCAACAGAGTTTCAGTTGAGTGATGATGGTACATTGCTGTTTAGAGGCAGACTTTGTGTACCCAGAGATGAGGGCTTGAAGAAGGAGATCTTAGACGAATCCCATTGTTCTGCTTACGCTATGCATCCAGGCGGTACGAAGATGTTTCGCACACTTAGAGCCTATTACTGGTGGCAAAATATGAAGAGGGTGATTGCAGCATATGTGAGCAGATGCCTCATTTGTCAGCAAGTGAAGGCAGAGAGACAGAAACCTGCGGGAAAGCTACAGCCTTTGGAGATTCCGGTTTGGAAGTATGAGCATATTACTATGGATTTCGTGTATCAGTTACCATGTACTTCTGCTCGTAACACGGGTATTTGGGTCATTGTGGACCGTTTGACAAAATCAGCTCATTTCCTTGCACTTCCAGGGAAGATTTCAGTGGGCAGGTTAGCAAAGTTGTATTTAGCTGAGATTGTTCGTTTGCATGGTGTGGCTGTGTCTATTGTTTCTGACCGAGACAGTCAGTTCACTTCAGAGTTTTGGCAGGCATTGCAGCGAGCATTGGGGACCAGATTACATTTCAGTACAGCTTTCCATCCTCAGACTGATGGGCAGTCTGATAGGACTATTCAGACCCTCAAGGATATGTTGCAGTCTTGTGTATTGCAGTTTAGAGGGAATTGGGACCAGCAACTGCATTTGATTGAGTTTGCTTACAACAACAATTATCAGGCCAGTATCAATATGGCACCGTACGAGGCTTTATACGGGAAGCAGTGTCGTACTCCATTGTGTTGGAGTGAGGTGGGTGAACGATGGCTTATTGGTCCTGCTTTGGTGAAAATCACCATAGAGGATATTCAGATTATCAGAGACAGATTGAAGATTGCCCAAGATCGATGAAAGAGTTATGCAAATGTGAGAAGAAAGATTCTTGAATTCGAGGTGGGCGATTGGGTCTTCCCGAAATTGTCTCCTTGGAGAGGAGTAGTCCGTTTCGGGAAGTATGGCAAGCTCCAGCCACGGTATATCGGTCCTTATGAGATTACAGAGAGAGTTGGTGCCATGGCTTACAAGTTGGAGTTACCTTCAGAGATGGCTCAAGTACACGATGTTTTCCACCTAACGATGTTGCAGAAATACATTTCAGATCCATGACATGTTTTAGCGCTGATTCGCGTCTATTCGAGCACTTAATTAAACACTTAATCAAACACGAATACAATTAAAACCCTTCTTTGTAGATGTAGCATTGGTAAGTAGGGATCGTTCTTAACCGGGGATTGAGGGTGCATGCATAACTATGCTAAGGTATTAGGGGGGTGCGTGAGTTTTGTTCTAAGTTCCTACAAATTAAAAACAGAAAGTTGGTTAGATACATATCAAGAAATCACAAGTTCTAACATGTTTAAACTCATAGACAAGCAAACAATCCAGAACACATAATCCTAAACATGCATCTAGCCGAAAATAAGTTCCTAAGTCTATTATTTACAAGTGATCATCACATCTATTTAACCTATCCTTTTTCATATTTTGATACTCCACAACAAGCTACGAAATTCATAAAAACAAAGTGAAGTACACATGGTTGATTATTGCATAGAAGTGTGTCTTGACACTTGTTGCCGGGATTCGAACCCGGGCCGCCTGCGTGACCGGCAGGAATACTTTCCACTATACTACAACGACGTCTAAACACCCTAAATAAGTTCATTGAAACCTGCAAAAGAGAGGGACTTCGCGTATCATCTAACGCAAGCATCAAAGCATTAAGTTTAAACCAATCATGCACAAAAGACCTTGAAATTATAAACACATGGAAGTTGTCATGGAAATCGAAAACAATCATCTTTACACTACAACATGTTGTCTTTCTACAAAAAGTAAAGAAAACAATACACAAAATCGAAATAAAATACAAGTTGTTGTTACACTTTTTGGCTCCGAGGTAGTCTCTCTCCGCAAGCTTCGAGTGCAACCGCTCCTTGGTGGATGATGGAGACGCAAGAACTCTCAGCCAAATCATCTAGCAAAAGAGTGTCACGTACGGAGGAAGGATATTTTGGATGGTGGTGGAGATGGTATTTCGGCTAGGGTATTATTTCTTGGCTAAGTATGAGAGGAGGTGATGTAGAGACAAGGCTTCGGCTATAGAGTGTGTGATCCCCAATGAAAGAGTCGAGCTTCCCTTTATATAGAAGAAGATTAGGAAACTTCCCACCTTCTGAAAGCTGTCAAATCTGACCCTTCTGTATTAAAAGCTACGTTTCGGACGTTTTCCAACTTCAAACGGCGTGATTCTTTCGGCACTAGAAAATAGACTTCCAGGGCTTTCCAGATATGTATTAATTGTGCCTTTATTCCTGCTAACGCGCCTTCACTGCCCATTTAAAGTTGGCTGTTACGCAGAATGACCTGTACCTACGAAATCCGGGATTGCTGAATATTTACACATTGTAACGGCATGATTCCAGTGGGGTTGGAAACTAGACTTCCATATCTTTCTAAGCATGCCTCACATGTGTCCAAATTCGTTTTCAATTGATTTTGGTGGCCTGTTGAAGTGGGCTGATCTGCACAGGCAGATTTCCTGATTTCTAGCTTTTGATCCATTTTCTTCTTTTGGGCTTCTTTGTGGGCGACTCTTGACATGATCTTGGACCTTCTTGGACATATGAGCATGGTCTTGACCCATCTTAGTGATCTTTGATCCATTCTTTATAAATCGTGACCCATTCTTCTTCATCTTTCCTCCTCATTTTAGGAACTTCCTCCTTAGTAGGTTTTGAGCTCATTTTTGCCTCCTTTACGGATTCCTCCTTTATTTCTACCTACAAACATAAAGTAAGTTAAAAACATATTTACTAAGCACAAAACAAAGCTAAATATAGAGAGAAAGTGATTAATAATCAAGCATAAAATGCGTAGATCAAGCGCCATATCAGCTTCCTATCCGGGAGGATTTGACTTATGTGGAGGAGTCAGTGCAGATTCTCGATCGACGTGAGCAGGAGTTGAGGCACAGAGTTATTCCGGTTGTGAAGGTCTTATGGCAGAATCATTCAGTAGAGGAAGCCACTTGGGAGACCGAGCAGTATTTGCGGGAGCAGTATCCTCATCTGTTTACTTAGCAGGTATGCAAATTTTGAGGTCGAAATTTTTGTAAGGGGGGTAGATTTGTGACGACCTGAACCGGAATTGGTATAGTGATCGGCTTAATCTACGAGTTTCATGAGTAATTGAGGTTCATCGTAATTAATCGGATATACAACTTCATTCATGACTTAATTTTCGGACATGAATTTGATTTGGGTTTGTTTGTGGGTAATGTAGAGAATTTGATTTCGAGTCCGTAGGAGCTTTCCAAGGATTTTTCGGATAATCGAGGAATATAAAAAGAATATTTGAAATTATCGTCGAGTTAGTCGTGTTTATCCGTTTGAGTTTGACTTATCCGAATTGCGGATAGAGTTGATTCGCGACGTATAAATAGCAGAATAGTCATAAAGTTATCAAAAAGTTCAAAAAATGGGTTGTTTGACCGAGTTAACCAGAGTTGGGCCGAGTTGACCGAGCCAACCCATGTTGACTCACTGAGCCATGACTCAACGTTGTGGTGGCCGCCGGAGAACGGCACGGTTGCCGGAAATAAAGGTATGGTTTTGAAGCTTCGGATCTATGCTTTCGATTGATGTGTATATTGTGATGTTTAGAGGCGTTTTGGTTGGTCGATTCTGAATGTGAAGTTTGCCAGAATCGGGTTTAATGGTGGAGGGTTTTCCGGTGGTTTTCCGATGGAGATTTTGGGTGGAAATGGTTGGGTTCGAGGTTGGGATGAAACCCCTTGAATTTGGGAGGCCGAGGTAGCCTCACGGTGGAGAATTTCGCGGGATAAATTTTCCGGCCGATTTGAGTTTTGGTGGCTTTCGAGGCCATTTCTAGCCACGGTGGTGGTTGGACGGTGGTGACCCTTTGAGGAAAAAGGTTAGGCTTGAGGGGAGAAAGGTTTTGAGGTCTTGGTCGTCGGAGAATATCTCTGGTGACGACGCGCCACCGCCAGCGGCGGCAATGAACGGCTGAGCTCCGGTGACGCATTGACTTTTTAGATTTTATCAAGTTTTATGCCGTTTTACTCGTAATCAAGCCCCGATCGTCGCCTTGAGGTTTTCGAATCGATTTGAGTGGTGGATTTTATGTCGAGGGTTTATGTGGAGTATTTTGGGATTTTTGGCGATTCTTTTGTTATCCGAGTTATATATTTCCAGAAATTGTTGGTTTCCGAGGTGTGGTTCAGAGTATTGAATTGTGATTTTGATCAGTGATATTTTGTGATTATTCAGGAGATCGAGATCGTACTCTTAGCGAGGGATCATCCGCCGGGTCTCGGGATTAGCGTGTTTGCGCGTTGTGCTTGTCTGTGAGTGGACACTTTTCTTTTCACTGATTGGTTGCGAGTCTTTATTATACGTTTTACGAGCATGAGCATGCATATACGATTATTATTTATACGAGCATGTGCTTTACGATTATACATTTACGAATATGCATCGACGAATATACTTTCATAATTATATATTACGAATATACATTTACATTATGATTTATACATTTGCATGAAACTATTTATGATTTGGTTTACACAGAGTATAGTCTTAGTATATATTGTTGTATTGATACACCTAGCATCCCGGCTGATCCCCGAAGATGTTTACCTGGGGGGATAGTGACCCTTGACCCGAGGTCTTAACCGGGGGGAGGGGTGGTGTGACGGCCCAAACCAGAATCAGTAGAGTAATCAGCGTAATCCACGAGTTATCACGTAATTGCAGTTTTTCGTTAATTGTGTGGTTTGCCGGTTTTATTTACGACTTAATTATCGGCCGAGAATTTGAGTTGAGTCTCTTCTCGAGAATTGTTGTACACGTGATTTCGAGTTCATGGGCGGTTCCAGATGATTTTTCCGATAACCGAGGAATATAATATGATTATTTGAAGTTTCGAAATATCGACGAGTTTATCCGTTCGTATCGAGTTTATCCGAATCGTAATGGTTATCCGTTTTGGATCATCAATCGTCCCGAGGCGCGAGTATAAATATCGGAAATAGTCGAAAATTGTCGAAAATGCACTGTTTGGAAGTTTGACCGACGTTTGACCATATTTGGAGAGTTGACCCGCGTTGACCGAAGGGAGAGAACCGGCCACCGTTTGACTTGCCGGCGAGTTTCATTTTCCGGCCACCTCCGGCTTGGACCTTGGTATATTTCGATTCCTCTCTTGATTTCTAGTTGATTAGAACTTGGAATTGCTTGATTTGGTTGAGAATTGAGAGAGAAATGTTGATTTGAAAATTGGGGAAATTTGGCTGGAATTGGCTTCGACGGTGGGAGGAGTTCCGGCGAATTTCCGAGGGGGGTTTGTGATGGAAATTGTTGGGTTTGAGGTAGGTAGGTGGTCCCTTGAGGATGGGAGGCCGTGGTGGCCTCACGATGACGGAATCGAGCGGCGGAGCGTTTTCCGGCCAGTTTTGAATCCGTGGCTTTCGAGCTGTTTTTTGGCGAGTGTGGCCGGAATCGGACTTGGCTATAGAAGAGAGATGTGTTGTACTTGTCGAGATGAAGCTTTGGTGAGCTTGGACGTCGGGAAATCTCTCTGGTTGACGGCGCGCCGGCGGTCAATGCCGGAGCTCCAGCGACCCGTTGACTTTTTGGAATTCGATATTTTTAATGTCGTTTTTCTCGTATTCGCTGTGACGACCTGAACCAGAATCAGTAGAGTAAGCAGTACGATTCATGATATTAAGCTTAATCGCGATTAGTCGTTAATTGTGTGATTTGCCGATTTAGTTCGCGACTTAATTTTCGGCCGAAAATTTGAATTGAGTTTCTTCACGGAAGTTGTAGAACACGTGATTTCGAGCTCGAGGGCGGTTCCGGATGATTTTTCTGATAACCGAGGAATATAATATGATTATTTGAAGTTTTAGTTTATCGACGAGTTTATCCGTTCGTTTCGTATTTATCCGAATTGTTATGGTTATCCGTTTTGAACCGTTGATCGTCATGAGACGCGAGTATAAATATCGGAAATAGTCGTAAAATTGTCGAAAACACTGTTTGAAGTTTGACCAGAGCGTTGACTTTCCAATTTTGGAAATTTGACCGTTGACCGAAGAGGAAACTTTCCCGTTCAAGCTTCGCAGGCCGATTTGCATTTTCCGGCCACCTCCGGCCACGTGAAGGGTATGAATCGCTTCCCCTTAAGCTCCTCTATTGTTTTGTATTTGGAATTGTGTGAATTGATTGAGTTTTTGTGGAGAACGAACCAGGTCAATTTCGTGGATTTCGCCGGTGACGGTTGGGGTTTTCTGGCGAGCCACGATGGCGGGGAGGTGGGGGTTTCGCTTCCCCTTGGCCTAGTGATGCTTCCCCTGTATTTATTTTGGGTTGAAATGGAGTTTTGAGGAGAACCCGAATTGGTTGCCGGAATGTTTATTTCGTTCGGTTTCGAACTGAATTGGAGGTGCTAGGCTTAGAATTGAGGGTTGTTGTAGTTGAGAAAAAGACTGGGCTTGAGAAGAACTTGAGGACTGGAGCTTCCTCGCTGGAGAAAGTCTCCGTTGACGGCGGCGCCACTCCGGCGAGAGGGTTGACTATTCGGATTTCGATGATTTTAATGTCATTTTTCTCGTAATCGCGCCCTGATTATCGCCTAGAGATTTTCGTATTGATTTGGGTATCGAATTTTCAGTCGAAGGTTTCTAGTGGAGATTTCGGAAATTCAGTCGGTTGTTTTATACAGTTTAATATGTTTTCGGGAACGGTTGGTTTCCGTGGTTAAGTACAGTGTTGTGGGCTATGATTTTGATCAGATATGTTTTATGATTATTCAGGGGATCGAGATCGAGATCGTGCTTCGGGCGAGGGATCTTCCGTCGGGCCACAAGATTAGCGCGAGTGCGCGTTTTGCTCACCTGTGAGTGGACATTTCTTTTCACGGATTGATTGCGAGTCGTTTACATATGTTTTATGAACTTGAGCATGCAGTTTGATCATGATATTTATGAGCATGTGTTTTACGATTATACATATACGAATATGCGAATATGAATATACATACGTATATATTATGTTTTATGCATGTGCATGGAAAGGATGTATGATTTGGTTTACACAGAGTACAGTCTCAGTTATCAGGGTTGTATCGATACACATTGGCTTCTCGGCTGATCCCCGAGTACGCTCCGGGGGGGACAGATATCTTGATCCGAGGCCTTTCTGGCTAGGAATCACGTGTGGGTCTGGGATCCCGTGATTCAGACTGTGCTATCGCGTGTGAGTCCATGAGTCACCCCGCGGTATTATGATGCATGCTCTGTACGTGGGTTGGAGTCAGCGTCTCCTCACGTACCATTTGATTTTCATGCATTTGACTCCCATATGTTTTTATAACATATATATTATACAGTGAAAGACATTTATTTTCGTTCACTCACTTTAACAGTTTTCATGTCTTTCCCCTGGGCTTTTCGGTTTCCGTGCCCAGTTTGCAGTTCAGGTTCTGGTGTTTCACGTCGTGGTGGGAGGTTAGTGATCGGAGCTACCTGTGTGTTCCAGTAGGTTCTTGTTTCGCCTACTGATGTGTCTATAGTATATATTTACACTAGAGGTCGCTCTGATACATTCCAATACATGTTTTATACGGATTTTCTCGGATATATTAAATATATTAAAGTATGTTTACTGTTTATTGATTATGATATGATATTGAGAAATCCAGATGGGATTTGTGCCCACGGTTTGGCTTTTGTGGCATAGGATGAAGTATTATTTCAGGGTGCAGGTTAATGCAATTCCGCGTTAGTAGCGTTACTCAGCCGAAATTTTAATGGTTTTTGTTGGTTCACGTTTTCAGAAGGGGTTCGATTCCGGTATAGGCAACTAAATCGGGATTTGGTCCTTTCATTCGCGCCCGATCGTACCATATGATTTTTATGGTACCATATGATTAATGTACCATATGATTTTTATGCATTTAGACTCACATATGTTTTATAAACATATACATGTATTCGGCGAAAGACATTTATTTTCGTCCACTCACTCTAACGGTTTATATGTCTTTCCCTGGGCTCTTTGTTTTCAATGCCCAGTTTGCAGTTCAGATTTTGGTGTCACAGGTCGCAGTTGGAGGCTTAGTATTCGAGCTACTTTTCTTTCTCAGTAGGTTTCTTGTTTAGCCTATTGCTGTATATTTATGTATATATATACTATAGGTCGCTCTGAATACTCTGATGTTGATGTTTTCATATGATTTTCCCGGATTTCTGTAAAGCTACAGTTTTGCTTATTATTTTATATTATGATATGATTTTGAGAAATCCAGATGAGATTGGTGCCCACAGTTTGGCTTTTGTAGCATAGGATGAAGTGTATTTTCGGGTGCAGGTTAATGGTAACTTCGCGATATATTGAAACTCTGTCGAAATTTCTATGGTTTTTGGAAGTTCGTGTTTTCAGAAGGGGTTCGATTCCGGTTTAGGAAACTAAATCGGGGTTGGGTCCTTTCAGCTTGGTATCAGAGCATTAGGTTTTAGGTTCTGGAGACTTCTGTAGTTATGATACTAAGGGTATTTGAGAATGTACAACATGTCTGGAGCGATGACCCAACTGGCCAGCAGTTACTCATCAATGCTCCGGGTGTTGTATGTTTTCAAATGTCTGAAGTTTCATGGTTACGTTACTTGTGCCTTGTGACTAATGCTTTTCTCTTATCATTAGGATGCCTCCTAGACGTGGTTCCCGTGTCAATAGGGATGTGGATCCTGATGAGGATTGCCAAACGCATGACTTGCTTATATGAGTATTGCATTTGGAGGAGCGTTTTGACCCTGTGGTCAAAGCTCGAACTGCTGGAGCGACTATTTTCTCGGGTTCAGCTGATCCAGAGATATGTGAGGTTTGGTTGGTTCAGGTTGAACGAGTTTGTGAGTGTCTGCGTTTCACTCCTGAGCAGATGACAGTGGTAGCGGTTGGTTTACTTGAGTCTGATGCATACTTCTGGTGGGTTAGCACTGATAGAGTTCCGGTTGATACTCCGAAGACATTGTTCAGGGATTTGTTTATGCGGAGGTATTTCAACCAGGCTACAGAGCAACGGAAGTATGAGGAGTTCACCAACTTGAGACAGGGTAACATGTCAGTACTTGAGTACCGGAACAAATTTACTCGTTTATCTCGATTTGCTTATGACATGGTGGCCACTGTGACAACCCGGAATAGAATCAGTAGTGTAATCAGCTTAATCCGTGAGTTCGCGCGTAATCTCAGTCTTCCGTAAATTGAATGAATTGCTGGTCTTGATCACGACTTAATTATTGGCTGAGAATTTGAGTTGAGTCTCTTCTCGAGAGTTTTCGTACGCGTGATTTCGAGCTCGTAGAATCTTCCGGAGGATTTTTCCGAGTTACGAAGAATAAGTTATGAATATTTTCGGGCGTCGGATATTGTCGTATTTATCTGTTTGAAGTTCGATACGCGTACGGTATAAATACAGAAGCGATACATGCCGATTTGGGAAAGTTTCCAAAAATAGAAAGCTGAGTTGACCCGCGTTGGCCGCGGGTCATGGGCGACCCGTTTTAGGTGTGTTGGTGCCGTTCGGTTTTCACCGGAATTGAGCTATTTTCCGGCCACGATTGGCCGGGGACCCTTCACGAAACTTGTTGGGTCGAGCTCCTCTTCAATTTGGTAGGTGGATTGACCCGTGGGGTGGCCGGAGGAGAGAGAATCGAATCGGCAAATATCGTGGTTTTTCCGGCGGATTCGGTGGTGGTCGGAGGCGACGTTTCCGGCCAAGTTGGAGGTGGTCCTTTGAGGGGATTTGTTAGCCTCGAGGTGAGGAAGCTATTGGAAGTGGTCTTGAGGGTTGCCGTGGCCGGAGGAGAGAGATCGATCGGATTGAAATTTCGGTAAGGGTTTGGAACGTTGAGTTGAATTTTGGAGGTATTCCGATCAAAATTGGCCTTAACTTTGAACTGGAAAGTTGTTGGAAATGTCGAGATCTTCAAATCCATGTGTAGGTTGCAAATTTCTGGGCCGGTTTGATTTTCCGGCGGCGACGTGTTTTTCGACGAGTTATATGTCGTTTCGCTCGGAATCGCGCACCGATCGCAGTGGTGATGTTTGTTTTTTGAATTGAGCATCAGAAATTATAGCGAGGTTTTGTGGTGTGATTATCGGATTTGACGATTTCGTTGTTATTGAATGATATGTTTCCGGGAATGGTTGTTTCTCGTGATATGATTTGAGGTTTCGAGTTATGATTTTGAGCAGTGGATTTTATAATTATCCAGGGGTTCATGATCGTTCGTTTGGCGAGGAATTTTCCGCCGGATCATGAGATTAAGGCGTATCGCGTTATGCTCACCTGTGAGTGATTTTTCTGTATTTACTTTTATACGATGTTGAGATTATTTATTATTTTCGGAGGTATTATTTTATATTTTTATAGTGATGGCATACTTGCATCGATTCTTCGGCTACTCGGCTGATCACCGGTAGTCTGACCAGAGTTGAGAGATTCCTTTGGGCAGGGTTGAGAGATTCCCCTGTTATGCCGCCGGGGTTGAGAGATTCCCCTGGCCTATCACCGTCGGGCTTGAGAGATTCGCCTGACCGTCGGGCTTGAGAGATTCGCCTGACCGTCGGGCTTGAGAGATTCGCCTGACACCTCCATATATATTTTCCGAACTCGCTATACTTGTTTATTGTATATGAAATTGGTGAAAGACATATGTTTATTTTCGTCCACTCACTCTAACGTTTTTATTTACCTTTCCCCTGGGCTTTTCAGTTTCTGTGCTCAGTTTGCAGTTCGGACTCTGGTGTCGCACGTCATGGTAAGAGGCATAGTATTCGAGCGATGTTTCTTTTATGGTAGGCTCTTAGTTGGACCTACTATTTGTATATATATACTAGAAGTCGCTCTGAGTATTCTTATGTTATATTATTATACGATTTTTCCCCGGATTTCTGTAAAGTATAGTTTTATTTATTACTTTACATTACTGTTATGATATTGAGAAATCCGGATGGGATTGGTGCCCACGGTTTGATTTTTGTGGCATAGGATGAAGTGTATTTTCCGGGTGCAGGTTAATGGCAATTCCGTGTTAGTAGCGTTACTCTGCCGAAATTTTTATGGTTTTTGTTGGTTCGTGTTTTCAGAAGGGCTTTGATTCCGGTTTAGGAAACTAAATCGGGGTTGGGTCCTTTCAGCCTCAGAGGAAGCCAAGTGTAGAAGATTTGAGTTGGGCTTGAACCTGAACATCAAGGGAACATTAACTACGATGTCTCGGAACAACTTTCAGAAATGTTTTGATTCCGGTTTAGGAAACTAAATCGAGGTTTTCACGTGGGGCCGGCGCCGCCACCGCCACCAGCCGCCGAAATTCCAACCGACCCAAAAAATGTCGAACTATACATGGATTTGAAGATCTCAACATTTGCAACAACTTTGTAGTTCAATGCTAAGCTCAATTTTAACCGGAAAAGGTCCAAAACTCACCATGAAGTTTGAAAAATCTCGCTGGAATCACCTTCTCTGATCGGTCACCACCGGCCACGGCAAGGGCTGAAACCACTTGGGATCAACTCAGCATTCCATGGGCTTCAAAACCCCCATAAGGTCGACCCCCATCGCCGCCGTCTCCGCCACCTTCGTCGCCAGCAAAATTCACCGGAAAACCCTCCAATTCATCACGTCGTTTCTTCCTCCTTCGGTCACCAAATTCGATGATCCTCCTATCAAAAGAGAGAGGAGCTCGAGCCCAAAAAACTTCATCAAGGAACCACAACCAAAGGATGCCAGAATAGAGCACACCGCTGGCGAGAAGATTTCAGCCAAAATGGGTCAATTTGACCCACGGTCAACTCGGTCAACCCATAATTCCCAAAATAGAAACTTTCCAAAAATAACTCGTATTTATACCGTATAAATACTATACACATACCAACCCAAATCAACGGCTACGGTTTAATCTGATCAAGATCGGACGGTCACGATTAAATCAACAATAAAAATAACACTTTTATATATTTCAACGAACCGACTTCAAAACTCGATAAAAAATTGCTCGCTTATCGAAAAAATTCTCCGAAAATTCCCACAATCTTGAAATTAAATGCTCTACAGTTCTCGTGAAGGAAATCAAACCAAATTTTTGCCCAATAATTTAGTCGTGAACAAACCCACGAGTACGATTAATTCACAATAATCACGTCTCGGACCAATACGTACACATTCCACGGTTTGAGTTGTTACACCCTTCAGGGGGGGGGGTTGTGGTGTAACTATGAGGGCTAGATTTCACCATGCCGAATGGTTAAGTTGTAGGAGTCGAAAGGGTCTCGGAAAGCCGAACTATGCATACTGATCTTTGGACCATGTTAGGTCTTTGGGCCTGGGAAATCATGTGTGATTGGGCTACGGTTTATTGGGCTATAAGACTACCACAAAGTCGTATGGAAAGTTTTTCTAATGCCTAAAGGACTTCTATGATACATAGAATGTAGACAAAAGGAAAGGAAGAGTTTGTAGTTGATTGGCCTATAGGACTTAATGGTGGATACTGATCTAATAGGGTTGCGGTAGCTGGCAAGCCCGGTTAAACCTGGGTAGAAGTCTATTTCGTGCACAACTCTCCTCACTCAAAGGACTATGCTTAGATCCAATTCATTCTCAATATATACATGCTCAATTCCAAAATGACAAGATAACGTATTCTTGTCCAACTAAACTCACAACCTATGCTTGATCATTCACTGACTTAAGCATCGGAGGGTATCAACGGCAGTACCACCCGTGCTTTGACTTATTTTGCTAGGTTCATGGTGGGAGCTTTCTACCTGACGAATTTCAACTCTAACAAGAAGCAGGGGTAGCAGCTTCTAGTCCGTGTTGAGGGGATGGTCTGATTAGAGGGGTGCCGAGGGCACCTTCTGGCTATAGACTTGGGGGAGGTATTGGAGTTTTACACCATAGAAAGGGATATACAACTCCATCGATGATGGAGTTACTTCAAGCAATGCATAACTTTGGTAGTGCACCACCAGTGAGTTGACAACGTAAGGAGGCGATTTCACAACCTCTGTGGCAGGCTATCGAGTGTAATCAAGAAGAAGTTGAGGATATGATGGTGGAGGTGTAGGTGTAGGAGCCTCAGTTGTACCAAGTAGCGATTATGACTAATAACCCCTCTGTCTAGGGGGATCATACTAACCAAGTTGTTCTTTTGCAAATAGACCATCAGAGTTACATTCCTGTTTCAGAATCTTCTGGTCCACACTTACACGATATGAAGCCACGCGTGACCGCATCGATTGTACCAAGTTCTATTATGATGGAGCCTCTAGGAGCTTACGGTCTGCCAGCTGACATTACTATTTTGTTAGCTAGGATTATTGGACCAGAAGCCCGGGTTTTTGAGCTCTTAATAAGAGCTTTAAAGACATTAACAAGATCATATGGGTCAGTAGCCAGATAACTAGGAGGTGCATGTAGATATTCCTATGTCGTTTGGACTTGTGGAGGCTCCACCCGTGTATGGTAGGTAAATCCACTGCACATGTAGGAGGCTCCACCCATACCTCTACAGGGAAAGGAGAATCCAAATGCAAGGCAGATGAAAAGAAGAATAACACCAAGTTGGGATAAATTCACTGGATGATCAAGCGAGAGTCACCAAAGAAAAAGCCGATTCTCCTGTCGCTGGGAACGGATGCTGAGGAACTATGGCGCAACGCCGCCTAGTAGAGATGGTGCCCAAATAGCTAAAGAATGGTGTCTCCAGATTTTTAACAGTTATTGTGCTAGTCAGGTTTATTTATCTAGGTTGTTTGACATTTATTTGCTTTTAAAATAGTAATGCGTTAGGGGTTTCTATTTATCGGAACAGGTAATCCAGTGAAACTCTATATTGCTATTACATGTGGAATGAAATTTGATCGCCATTGAAAAAAATAAAATAAATGAATAAATGCGTATCAAATTCATGCAATACACTTCACATAACACGTTTTCTATAATGCATATCATAGAGAAGAGGGAGGGAGATCATGTACTGGGACTATGGTATCCCTTCTTCCCCACACTTCAATCATGCACTGTTCCTCTAAAACAACACATATGGTGAATTAATTTGTCCATTCTTTGAACCACCAAGATGTATGTGTGCGAATATATATGTATAGATAAATTTAGTAATTAAAAAATAGAGATAACTATGAAAATATGTATATTTAAAACAGTTAGGGTAGTTAAAATGTGTATATTCAATCCCAAAATATAAATTAATATATATCTTGCAACACATCCTTTTAGACAATATTTTTCGTACAATTATTAGAGATGTCGTCGCCATTTTTTATATAAATTTTAAGACCTTTTTTTATGTAACTCTAGATAGTGCTACATATAATTGTCTATAGTAAAAACTGGTTCTGGAAAATATATTCCTACTTAGGTTAATGACTGGCCTTGACTCTTGTTTATCGTCATTGCGTAACACGGTCTGACAGGAAATTGACGTATTTTAAATGTAAACGGTCATTTTAGTTTTCGTTGCATATAATACTATCCTTGGAATATGAACTTTTTCTCCCATGTTGATTCTCGTAAGTATTTTTGCCTCAATTAATCTTTCAAATAATTTTATCACAATCAATCTCATGTTGCTACACATGCCAATTTTTAACATAAGTTCACGCATAGGCGCATAGGCAATCTGCTAAATTCAAGCTTATTTAAATATTCTATAGGATATAAAATATTGATATTATCGCTATTACCTGAATTGTATGAAAGGACCCAACCCCGATTTAGTTTCCTAAACCGGAATCAAACCCCTTCTGAAAACACGAACCAACAAAAATCATAAAAATTTTCGGCAGAGTAACGCTACTAACGCAGAATTGCTATTACCTGCACCCGGAAAATACACTTCATCCTATGCCACAAAAACCAAACCGTGGGCACCAATCCCATCCGGATTTCTCAATATATCAACAGTAATGTAAAGTAATAAATATAACTATACTTTTACAGAAATCCGTGGAAAATCGTATAAGAATATACATCAGAATACTCAGAGCGACTTCTAGTATACATATACAAATAGTAGGCCAAACTAAGAACTTAGCATAAAAGAAACATCGCTCGAATACTATGCCTCCGACCACGACGTGCGACACCAGAATCTGAACTGCAAACTGGGCACGAAAACCGAAAAGCCCAGGGGAAAGGCAAATAAAAACGTTAGAGTTCGTGGACGAAAATAAACATATGCCTTTCACCAGTTTATATACATAATCAATGTAAAACAATGCGAGTTCGGAAAGTATACATATGGAGGTTGCCAGGCGAATCTCTCAAGCCAGACGGTCAAGTGAATCGCTCAAACCCGACGGTGATAGGCCAGGGGAATCTCTCAACCCCGGCGGCATACAGGGGAATCTCTCAACCCTGCCCAGAGGAATCTCTCAACTCTGGCGGACTACCGGTGATCAGCCGAGTAGCCGAAGCATCGATGCAGTAATGCCATCACCAATAAATATAAAAAAATACCTCCGAAAATAACATATATCTCAACATCGTATAAAGTAAACCCGGCAAGTCTCTGCCTCTTAACCATCGCCTGTCGACAAATATGGTATCTGCACACACAAGCTGCTACATTCTTCTACAAGTTGCGTCACGAGTAGTAAACCCGAAGTATCTGATACATTTCCGTACCACTAGTGCATAACGCACGTAAAACAATGAGTTTCAACATCATCACACTCGAACTCAGCTCCTGTAGCTCGCAATTCGGCTAACACAGAAACTCGAGCCACACACACATGATATAATGAAGCTCCCGATTTCCAACTAAATGCATCAACAACAACAATATCCTCTCTCGAATAAACTCAAATGTGCAGCCATAGTCGTTAATCGAGCCCATCCATCTACGTCACCTCAAGCTCAAATCTGGCCGAAAATGCAAGTAAATGAACTCAAGTAATCAGTGTACGTCCTACACTGTGCTGTACGCCATAGCGGTAGTGTCTTGAACTCTCTATCTTGAAACCATGAGCCATCGCTCTGCTACACAGCATCAAAACATAACCAAATCTAAACCTCGATGCATCGCCATAACCCACGAACTCATCACGATTGTCAGGTAAGGTCAAAACCGAAGCAACGGTCAACCATCCTTCAGGAGTAAGTAACTCTCCTCGCGTGCATCAGACCACTCGAACTTGACACATTTCTCCGTCAATCCGGAAAGTGAAGTGGTAATCTGAGAAAATCTTGTACAAAATGCCTACAGTAACCTGCCAAACCCGAGAAACTCCGGATCTCTGGTACAATGGTAGGTCAACCCCAAATCAACACGACTTCTATCTGGTCAGGATCCACGCCGACTCCCTCGGCTGACATCGCGTGGCCCAAAATCTTCACGCTAATCGACCAAAATTCACACTGACTGAATTTCACAAACAGCTAATCATGTTGCGAAGTCTGTAAAACCGTTCACAATTGCTTCAGGTACTGGCCCACACTCCTGGAGTAAGTCAGGACGTTGCCAATAAACACGACCGCAAATTTGTCCAGAAACCGTCTGAACACCCGGTCCATCAAGTCCGTAAAATTTGTGGGGCATTGGTCAACCAATGGCGTGACCAAGAACTCCTGATGCACAACTAGCCGCCGACGTCAATTGCGACTTGCTGATTAACTCGTCTAGAAGGTTGCGTTGGTCAATTCCAGAAATAGCATCATGACCTCCTCATGAACTCTGACCTGCCAAACCACTAAAACAGCTGGCTGAGGACGCTCCCTCGCAACGTGACCCTCCTGGCCACCTAAATAGCAACTGAGAGTGCTCCACAAACACAAGTCACAGCGACACCTGCTGCGAGAAAGGATCACCAACGATCAACCAAACTCATGCCACAGGAACAAGTCCGCTACGCTGTGATCTCCATCACCACCAAATGGATCATCTGCTTTGATCTGATGACCCCCAACATAATCGAAAAGGCCACAGCCTGATGAAATCACTGATCCCGAGATGCCTGAACTCAACCTCATCAATTATCTAGACTAAATCCACTTCCTCAAACCAACACATCGAAAACCGCGTACGTCTTTCCTTCTCAATAGCCTCGCCTCTGAGTGCAGCACACTAAGCTTCTCATGGTTGTCTCGAGGCATATCAATCAGAATCCCTCTGATGCTCAGGTTCAAACTCATCTCGAACCTCGTGCATTGCTTCCTCTGAAACCACATAACTCGTGCAAACGGAAACAAACACATGAACAATACATCCCTGAATGTAGGCCATGGAGTCGCAACAGGAACTCACACAATACAAGCCCACCAAATACAATGATCTGACTCAGACAAAACATCAACTGCTACGATTCTCTGCTCAAAAGCAACATGTAGGCGCTCATACACGCACAACTAGGCAAACCATGCCACACAAATATTTTAATTCAGAATACTCATCTGAACCCACAATTCACTGGCAAATCACGCGTCGATTAATCCTCAATAGGATCCACAACCGTACCGACACGGAAAGCACGTCAAGGAGGCATCCTAATGAATAAAACATCATTCGCAACAAGTAGAACGTAATCATGGAACTTTAAATATTTGAAAGCATACAACACCCGGAGTATTGATGAGTATCCGCCGGCCGGTCGGGTCACCACTCCAGACATACTGTACATTCTCAAATATCCTTAATAAACACGACTACAGAAGTCTACAGAACCTAAAACCAAATGCTCTGATACCAAGCTGAAAGGACCCAACCCCGATTTAGTTTCCTAAACCAGAATCAAACCCCTTCTGAAAACACGAACCAACAGAAACCATAAAAAATTTCGGCAGAGTAACGCTACTAACGCGGAATTGCTATTACCTGCACCCGGAAAATACACTTCATCCTATGCCACAAAAACCAAACCGTGGGCACCAATCCCATCCGGATTTCTCAATATATCAACAATAATGTAAAGTAATAAATATAACTATACTTTTACAGAAATCCGTGGAAAAGCGTATAAGAATATACATCAGAATACTCAGAGTGACTTCTAGTATACATATACAAATAATAGGCCAAACTAAGAACCTACCATAAAAGAAACATCGCTCGAATACTATGAATCCGACCACGACGTGCGACACCAAAATCCGAACTGCAAACTGGTCACGGAAAGGCAAATAAAAACGTTAGAGTTCGTGAACGAAAATAAACATATGCCTTTCACCAGTTTATATACATAATCAATGTAAAACAATGCGAGTTCGGAAAGTATATATATGGAAGTTGCCAGGCGAATCTGTCAACCCCGACGGTCAGGTGAATCGCTCAAACCCGATGGTGATAGGCCAGGGGAATCTCTCAACCCCGGCGGCATACAGGGGAATCTCTCAACCCTGCCCAGAGGAATCTCTCAACTCTGGCGGACTACCAGTGATCAGCCGAGTAGCCGAAGCATCGATGCAGTAATGCCATCACCAATAAATATAAAATAATACCTCTGAAAATAACATATATCTCAACATCGTATAAAGTAAATACGGAAAATCACGATAAATCACGAACTCGCAAACAACTGTGAAAATATAAAAATGTCCACTCACAGGTGAGCATAACGCGATACGCGTTAATCCCGTGATCCGGCGGAAAATCCATCGCCAAACGAACGATCACGAACCCCTGAATAATCATAAAATCCATTTCTCAAAATCATAACTCAGTGCTTCGAATCATATCACGAGGAACAACCGTTCTCGGAAACACATAATCCAATAATAACGAATTGTCAAAAATCCAATAATCACACCACAAAGCCTCGCTATAATTTCCGATGCTTAAATCGAAAAACAAACCTCACCACTGCGATCGGGGCACGATTTCGAGTGAAACGACATATAACTCGTCGAAAACTACGCCGGGCGAAAAGTCGCCGCTGCCCCGTCACCGGAAAATCCGTACCTGCCCAGAAAAATACATGGCACACATGGTTTTTAAGATCTCGACGATTCCAACAACTTTCCAGTTATAAGTTAAGGCCATTTTTGACCGGAAAACTTCCAAAAATCAACCCAAAGTTCCAAACCCTTACCGGAATTTCAATTCGACGGATCTCTCTCCTCTGGCCACGGCAACTCTCAAGACCACTTCGAAAAGCTTCCTTAGCTCAAGGGTAACAAAACCCCTAAAAGAAGAGCCACCATCTCGGCCTCCACGCCGCCACCCAAACACCACCAATTTCGCCAGAATTTCACTAACTTTGCCGAGCCATAACTTCCTCCTCCGGCCACCTCACGGGATGATCCACCCCTCAAATCGAAGAGGAGCACGAGCCAAACATATCTCATGAAGAGACCCCGGCCAATCGTGGCCGGAATCAAGATCAAAAAGCATGAAAACCGAACGGCATCCAAACACCCAAAACGGGCCGGCCCACCCGTGGTCAACCCAATTAATGAACAGTTTTGACTTTCCAAATATAGAAGCCCATTTAAATACTTTCCATTTTAGGAAATTCCCAAATACACTTTTCGATAAACTTCGAATACCCGTAACTTTCGCGTCGTAAATCCGTTTTCAACAATTCTCGCTGCAACAAACTCATCACGACATGTTCTTCAATTTCCACCCGAAGTCAAACACTTCGACAAATCCGATCAAAAGTCAACAGTTCAAACCATCATAAGCTTACCCGATTAAATAATCAACGATCGAAAATATTCGTAGCTTAATCCTCGTAACTTGGAAAAATCCTCCGGAAGTTCCCACAAGTTTGAAATTAAATTCTCTACAACTTTCACGAAGGATCCCAAATCAAATTCTCGCCCGATAATTTAGTCGCTAAGGAAGCCGCCATATGATCAGATTACGTCGAAATCACGACAAATCGCGAAACTCGTAAATCAAGTCGATAATCATTTCATCTACGCTTCGGGTCGATCAACGGTCCAAAACGGATCACAATCACGATTCGGATAGACTCGAACACGAACGGATAAACTCGACAATATACCAAAATTTCAAATATTCATATTATATTCCTCGGTCGTCCAAATAATAATCCGGAACCGTCCACAAACTCGAAATCACGTGTACAACAACTCTCGAGAAGAGACTCAACTCAGATTCTCGGCCAATAATTAAGTCGTGATCAAAGCTAGAGATTCAATTATCTGTCGCAAATCTGCGATTACGCATAACCTCATGGATTAAGCTGATTACACTGCTAATTCTGTTCCGGGTCGTCACATTGTATGAAATTGAATCTGAACTAAAATATGATTTGTTATCGCTAGATAATAATTTAACTGCATAATTATTTATTTCATGAACAATTATATTTTTTGGAGTCCCTATAGCACACTCTCTTAAATAGTTTGTATCACTATATTTAAAAAAAAAATTGGGATAGATAGCTTTAAAAATTGATTCTATAGGATTAACTGTAGGATCAGTAAGTAATTCTTCTGGTATATCAATCCAACTTACATCAGATTCACTTGTAGGGAACTTCAATTATAATTAACATTCTCCTATTTGTAGTATTCATTCAGCATAATCTTTATTTTAATTTTTTTCAATGCTGCTTAAACCAATCGTCGAGAATCACATATTTTCAGTTAGATGAAATACTGTAATACTAGGCTAACGATGATTGAATGACTTGTTCTTTACTACCACCTTATATGATAGACAATGTCTGTCTAAAATCTCCACCGAATAGAATAGTCTTTCGTCCAAACGGTTCTTCCAATTCTTTTTTGACAAAATATCACGCACTATTCTGTCTATTGATTCAATACACCATTTATTACACATGCGAGCTTCATCCCAAACGATTAATTCAGCCTTTTTAGTTAAATTAGAAATATTGGTTTGTTTATTTATATTACAATTGAATCTTTATCTATAATTGGTTTTATTTTGAAATGCGAATGAGCTATTCTGCTTATCGGAAATAATAATGAAGCAATGCCAGATGAAGCAATGGCCAAAACAATTTTTCCTTTAGATCTCAATCTAGAAATTATAGTATTCCATAAAAACGTTTTTCCACCTCCACATCATAAACAAAGAATAATCTTGGGGTCTTTTGTTTGACAACTTTGATCACCTCATTGTATATCATTTTTTGATTGCTATTTAGTTTAGTGATTAGATCAAAATGTTTTTGTTTTAGCACTTCACAATCAAAATCTAATTCTTCTTTGATAAGCCTATTGTCAAGTTGACATATTTGTTGTGTCTTTGGCATTGGTAATTGATGATCTTTTAAAGTACTGGACGACATGTTAAACACTTTTTCAAGTTCAAATTAAATAAAACAAAAAAAATTATTTCATCATCGGGTATGGTAAGATTTAAATTGAAATTTGATCTCGTTTTGTTTAATATAACATCATACATACTAATTCAATATGCATCAAGTAAAGCTCGAGGATTTGAGACATTAAGAAATAAAATATTTGTAATAAATAAATAACGAATTTGAGAAGAAGTAACAATAAAAGTATATTCCACCAGTGCTTCTACCCATTCTTTATCATCAGCTGGCAATCCAAAGGCTCGACATGCTTCTTAATACGTAGGGTATATTACACCATTGACTTTTCTTATTGAATCAAAATTGGTACATCTTTTTTGAATATTCAGAATAAGCATTCTAAGATAATACAATTCACTGCAATTGGAGGCACATGTGCTATTCTACCGAGTATGCAATATTGTTTCCTTTAGGTCCATAATTTCTTATTATCATTCGAAATAAATTTAGTGGAAAATTGAGTATATGTTAATTTCTTTGTCTTCTTATATGTCTTGTTTTCTTGAAATCAAGCAGTTAGCATAGTAGTTTCTATATTCGGATCATTTAACATATTTTCAAGAGAACTAGTTTAATGAAAACAAATAGTTTGTTCTTGGGAAAATGAATTTCTAAATATTGAACCGTAGGAAATCTAGAATGAATGAAAAATTCAAATAAATGTCATATGGACTCATGAGGAGTTAAATATTGATAATTGAGATGGTTTTGGATCTCATCCTTTATATTTTCACAGACTAACACGCGAGCTCTATCGGGTCCTTTATTTATATACTCGAATAGATATTTTATTAAAATACATTGAAAATACGATTCAACATTTATATGAGCATTATATCGCAACAACAAATTAACATTGTAACGAACAACATAATTATTACCAACATGAACTATTTTTTTAACTACGAAACGTGGTTCATCATCGCGATGTTTATACCAAGGAGCCTTAATTGCTTGAAAAATCGTGTCAGTAATAAATGGTTTTGGAAAATATTTTGTACATAGTTTGTCTCGCATACACGGAGAATTCAAATTAAGTTCACCGCAAGGACCATGAATCATGAATTGACTAACTATTTTAAATAATTGCGGGTTAACATTTTTATCAGGTAATTCTGCTGATATTTTGGAATTTACATCACCTGCTGTATAACATTTGTATTACTTTTAACCCAAAATAATATATGAGCATGAGGCAACTCTCGCTTTTGGAATTCAATTATACACACATGAGCATGAACTTCTCCAAAGGGTTTTCAAGTTTTAATATAAGCAATCATATCATCTACTTTTATTTTAAAAATTCGACAAACAATATTAGGACGATCTTCTGGTTTGTATCTTTATTTTATTTTTGAAATATCTCAAAATTTTAGGGCATTTCACAGTGCACGTGAAAGTAATGAACAACTCGGAATTACCGTATTCTCTACAAATTATCATTACATCTTGATAATTATTTATTATATCTTTTGAAATGCTGTGTGAAAACCAGAAAGAAAATATCTTTATTCAATATCTAAACTTTGGACAATTCCACTCGAAATAAACGTAGATATATTATTCCATGTTTCACACCTCATATCTGATTGATGATTCCTTATATATTCTAATCGATTTTCTTCAACGGTTGAATATGTATCGACTAAATACTGTTGAAATAATCTTCCACCTTTCTACAAAGTCTCGATTGACTTTCTCTATCATAAATTGGGTAACATACAAATTTGTTCATTTTTTCTATCTTTATTGTCAATTTTTTCTGCAATTTTGAAAGGACCCAACCCCGATTTAGCTCCCTAAACCGGAATCGAACCTCATCGAAAACACGAACCAACAAAAATTGTAGAAATTTTGGCAGAGTTTCATTACTAACGTGGAATTACCATTACCTGCACGCGGAAAATACACTTCATCATATGCCACAAAAATCAAACCGTGGGCACCAATCCCATCCGGATTTCTCAATATATCAACAGTAAAGTAAAACAATAAGTATAATAGTACTTTACTGAAATCCGGAGTAAAATCGTATAACATAATCAACATATTACTCAGAGCGACCTCTAATGTATAAACATATAAGTATACCACAGTAGGTAGAACAATAAACCTACTGGAAGAAACAAGGTAGCTCCAGCACTATGCCTCCGACCACGACGTGGGACACCAGAGCCTGAACTGCAAACTGGGCACAGAAACCGAAAAGCCCAGGGGAAAGACATAAAAATCGTTAGAGTGAGTGGACGAAAATAAATGTCTTTCACCAGTTGATATATATGTTTAAAATAACATATGCGAGTCCAGGTAAATAAAAATAACAAAGTACACGAGGTAAAACCATAATCCTCCAGCGTACTGAGCATGCAAGTAAAATCTCACAGGGCCACTCATGGACACATCCGTGCTAGTACAGTCCGAATCACGGGATCCCAGACCCACACGTGATTCTAAGCTAGAAATAGCCTCGGTTCTGGGGAAACGCCCCTCACCGGTCAGGTCGGGGAAACGCCCCTCCTGGCGGCCTACCATCGGGGATCAACCGAGAGGCAAGTGTATCGATACAACAACGTAACTGAGACTGTACTCTGTGTAAACCAAATCATAAACAGTTCGATGCAAATGCATGAAACAATATATAAGTGTATGTATATTCGTATATGTATATCCGTATATGTATAATCGTATATTCGTAAAAACACATGCTCATGTAATCCGTAATCTCAATACGCATGCTCAAGTTTGAAAATCATATAAAAGACTCGCAAACAATCCGTGAAAAGAAATTGTCCACTCACAGACTAGCGTAACGCGATATGCGTTAACTCGTGATCCGGCGGAAAGTCCCTCACCAAACGAACGATCACGAACCCCTGAATATTCACAAAATCCATTTCTCAAAATCATAACTCGGCAATACAAGACAAATCACGAGAAACCACCGTTCTCGGAAACACATAATCCGAATACGACGAATCGTCGAAAATCCGATATGTACATCACAATACCTCGCTATACTTTCGGATGCTCAACTCAAAAAACGAACCTCCCCACTGCGATCGGGGCGCTATTTCGAGTGAAATGATATGCAACTTGTCGAAAACTCCAAAAAGTCAAACTTTGACCGCCGTTGACCGCCGCCCACGGCGGCGCCACCACCAATCTGAAAATTTTCCGGCGGAGCAACCCCAATTCCACTCAAAATCATTCACTACGCAACTTTGTCAACTGCAACAAAGGCCAATTCCATCTCTAACTAGCTCAATTTCAAGCAAAACCGAATTGGTACACAAATTTCAAACCCAAAATTCTCCAAAACACATCAAATTGAAACACCAAACTTACAGGGTAGTATCAAGGGGATGAGAGTTTCAAAGCCCACCAAAAATTGTAGCTCGAATCGATCAAAATCATGGAACCCAAAATCACCAAGTTTCTTCAAAGTTTTGGCCCGTTTTACTTCTCTTTCCGACGAGCCTCGCCGTCGACGGTGACCGGGGATAGACTCGGGAGGTCAAGGCGCTTCTAATGGATCAAGTCCCGTGCCAAGGGGTGGCCGGAAACGTTGCGCCACCGTGGAGCACCGTGGCTCCGTCGCCAACTTCCCTCTCTCCACCGAGTTGACTCGGTCAACTCGGTCAAACCCATTTATGGCAAGTTTTGACTTTCCCAAAACATCAGGTGTGACGACCCGGACCAGAATTAGCAGTGGAATCAGCTTGATTGATGAGCTTGCACGTAGTCGCAGAGTTGCGACAGTCATTTTAATCGCCGAAGCTTCTTAACGACTTAATTATTGGCCGAGAATTGGAGCTGGGTCTCTTCTCAAGAGTCGTTGTACGTGTGATTACGAGTTCGTAGACGGTTCCGGATCGTTATTTGGACGACCGAAGAATTAGTTATGAATATTTTAAGTTTCGACGAAAATTGATTTAAATGGCGGGTTTGTTCGCGACTTAATTATCGGTCAAGAATTTGGTTTCGGCTTCTTCACGGAAGTTGTTCAGAATTTAATTTCGAGTTCGTGAGAACTTCCGGAGCATGATTTGGAGTTACGAGGAATTAGTTGTGAATTTTGCCGATTGTTGATTGTTTGATTGATTTAATGTGTGTTGCTTTGATGGGTTGACTTTTTATTCGGTTGACTGATGTGTTTGACTTCGAGTGATTATTAAAGAATATGTCGAGACGAGTTTGTGGTCGCGAGAATTATTGGAATCGGAATTACGACGAGGAAGTTATGCGTGTTTCAAGTTTGCCGAAATGGATAAGCATGAGTTTCCTTTTTAGGAAAGCTTTAAATAATGCACTTACCTGTTTTGGAAAGTAAAAGTTGGGAATTAAATGAGTTGACTCGGTCAAACTTGGAGGAGGAGAGCTCACGGCAGTAGCCACGGCTCGCCGGCGGCGAGGTGGATTCCGACTACCACCGAGCCCGAGACCGGACCCAATCGATGCGTCTCGGTGTCCCGAGCACGTTTCCGGCCACCCCTCACGGCGAGGGTGGCTGTGGAGAGGAGAATTCCGGCATGAAAGTGATGGAAACTTTGTGATTTCAGGTTCTTGGATTCGGGCCGAGTTGAACTTCAAGAGATACTGGGTTTTGTAGCTCTCTTCAAGGTGATTCTAACCATATAAACATTGTGTTCTAATTTGATTTGTGGATTGAGAATTTTGGGATTGAAATTTGTGAACCAATTCGGTTTTACATGAAATTGACCTAGTTAGAGTGAGAATTGGACTTCGGTGAAGTTATGGAAGTTGCTCAGTGGGTGATTTTGAGTGGAATAGGGGTGGCTCCGCCTTGAAATTCTCCGGTCGGCGGTCAACGGCGGCGGTCAACGGTCAGAGTTGACTTTTTGACTTTCGACAAGTCGCATGTCATTTGACTCGAAATCGCGCTCCGATCGCAGTGGGGAGGTTCGTTTTTCGAGTTGAGCGTCCGAACGTAAAGCGAGGTATTGTGGTATACATATACGGATTTTCGACGATTCGTCGACTTTGGATTTCGTGTTTCCGAGAACGGTGGTTTCTCGTGGTTTGATTTGTATTGTCGGATTATGATTTTGAATATTGGACATTGTGAATATTCAGGGGTTCGTGATCGTTGTTTTGGCGATGGACTTTCCGCCGGATCACGGGTTAACGCGTATCGCGTTACGCTAGTCTGTGAGTGGACATTTTATTTTCACGGATTGATTGCGAGTCTTTTATGTACGTTTATGAACTTGAGCATGCAGCATGATTATGGTTTTACGAGCATGAGATTTCATACGAGATTATGATTATATGAGCATGTGTTTACGATTATACGATTATATTTATACGGATATACGTATACGAATATGCATACACTTATATGTTGTTTCATGCATTTGCATCGATTTGCTTGTGATTTGGTTTTCACGGAGTACAGTCTCAGTTACGTTGTTGTATCGATACACCTTGCCTCGTCGGCTGATCCCCGACGGAGGACCGCCTGGAGGGGCGTTTCCCCAACCAGACCGGTGAGGGGCGTATTCCCCGGAACCGAGGCCATTTCTGGCTTAGAATCACGTGGTAGTCAAGGACTCCGTAGTTCAGACTGTACTAGCACGGTGGAGTCCATGAGTGACCCCGTGGGATTTTACTTGCATGCTCAGTACACTGGAGGAGTATGAGTTTTACCTCGTGTACTTGTTATTTTATTTATCTGGACTCGCATATGTTATTTTATATATATATAACAACTGGTGAAAGACATTTATTTTCGTCCACTCACTCTAACGTGTTTATTGTCTTTCACCTGGGCTTTTCGGTTTCCATGCCCAGTTTGCAGTTCAGGCTCTGGTGTCGCACGTCGTGGTCGGAGGCATAGTGCTCGAGCTACTTTGTTTTATCCAGTAGGTTTATTGTTCTACCTACTGTGTTTTGCATATACAATTATGTATTAGATGTCGCTCTGAGCTTCCTATTGAATACGTTATACGATTTTACACTGGATTTCAGTAAAGTGCATATATATTTACTACTTTACTTTACTGTTGTTATATTGAGAAATCCGGATGGGATTGGTGCCCACGGTTTGCTTTTTGTGGCATAGGATGAAGTGTATTTTCCGCGTGCAGGTAATGGTAATTTCACGTTAGTAACGAAACTCTGCCCAAATTTTGAAAAGTTTTTGTTGGTTCGCGTTTTCGAAGGGGTTTGATTCCGATTTAGGGAGCTAAATCGGGGTTGGGTCCTTTCATCAGGTTTCTATTTATAGACCTTACCCAAAATGGAAACCAACAACACACTTTTCGGCAAACTTCAAATACCCGTAACTTCCTCGTCGTAATTCCGATTTCAATAATTCTCGTGGCCACAAACTCGTCTCGACATTTTCTTCAATTATCGCCCGAAGAACACATCAACCAATCGGATAAAAAGTCAACTGTTCAAACCAACACACACTTAATCGACTAAATAACCAACAAACGGAAATATTCACAACTAAATCTTCGTAACTCAGAATAATGCTCCGGAAGTTCCCACGAACTCGAAATTAAATTCTGAACAACATCTGTGAAGAAGCTGAAACCAAATTCTCGTCTGATAATTTAGTCGTTAAGAATGCAACAATTATAAACCGAACTTCAAATATTCATAACTAATTCTTCGGTCGTCCAAATAACGATCTGGAACCGCCCACGAACTCGAAATCACATGTACAACGACTCTCGAGAAGAGACCCACCTCCAATTCTCAGCCAATAATTAAGTTGTTAACAATCCCTGACGAGTAAATCCATTATCGGAAATCCACGCTGATACGCTAACTCGCGAATTGAGCTGATTCCACTGCTGATTCTGTTCTGGGTCGTCACAAATTTGTTTTAATTTCATATTTTTTTTAAATCCATCTACTCTGTATGCAAAAAGAAGCGAATGCTGTAATGACATCAATTCCAGATGAATTTTAGATATTCGTTTCAGTGGTCCATCGTTTGATCGAATAATTATGTCTCTATTGGAATTAAATTCACATATATCACCCACAATCAATCCACCAATTTCAGAAGCAGAAGGTAATTCGTATTGTTTGCTATTAGTTTTTTCACGATCAAGTATAGTGACATCAAAATTAGGCAGCGAATGATTCTCAAAATCATCTCTGATATATTGATATGTATTGATTAATTTTCATTACACTCATCTAACAATTCTACTAATCCTTTAACAATATTTGCATCAATATTGTTGTTTGCATTACTTGGATCAATAGTAGTTACACGATTTAAAATTTCATTCCAAATGTCACACACATATAATTGAGTATATTTAGAACTTTCTCCTTCAGAATGTAAGACTGAACCCATTAAATGATGCACTTGTCCACATATTTTAAATACATAAAGAGTTGTTCAATTATTCATGTGATATTTAATTTTAGCCCCCATAGAAGTAAAAGTAAACATAGAATTATAAACTCTAATATTTTTATGAGATAACATACTTTTTCAACCATTAACTGGAATTAACAGTTCATTAAAAAAAGTTAGAGTTAGACATGACATCGGAAGTTGGACTTGTTCTTTTTAACAACAATGAGTGTAAATCAATATGTTATTTTTTTTCTTTTTTAATACTCCATCTAACCAAAAGAGGGCAGCACAGTGTTCACATGTATAAGCATCATCACCGGAGTCATTATAATCCACAATGACTCATGTGATTACATCATAAAAATGTAAGTTGGATACATTGTAAGTTGGATACAAACAACAAAATACTTGGATATATTGATCTCACAGTTATTTGAAAAACTAAAACTGCAAAATCATAAGAAAAACCTAACACATCACACTATTCTCTACGTTGATTAATAAACCCGTGTAAAAGAACCAATCTCTTAAACGGCCTCTATAGATTTTTGCAGTTGATGATCACTCTAACTCATTTTATGGTGGAACACTATTCTCTTATGTTGGAACAATTTATTTTACTGATACTAATTATTTAAGGGACGTGAAAGACTAAAGACAATAACCAATTAGATCACATATATCACATGTAATAATGACAAACTGCCAAAACGTATATAACTAAAATAAAAGATTGATAACAGCAGAACACTATTTTAGGCAGTTTTAGATTCATTCAAATAACGTAACACTTCGACTAACGAAAAAAAAAACATATAAATGGAAACAAAGAGTCAGGAACACCATGTGTATCATTAGTAACTCTGCTAGCATGCATCAATCCATTTATCACTTTTATTAGTAAATGGAGCCGTCATTTCTCTATCTTCTTCAGCTTTTGAATTACATGTATTTCAAAATATGATCAAGACCAAATTCTGTATTGGAATAGCCTTCTTTATGCCTATAGATATTTATCATATGGTGGCACATCTACTTTCCCTTAAGCTAAAATCATCAAGTGCCACGTCTAATTTTCCTTAGGCTAAAATGATCAAGTGTAACTCAATTTTAATTTTTGTTTTCAAACTCTTACAATGAGGATACAAGGGAAATATTAAGCATACATGAAAAAATAAATTTTAGCTCAACTGATTTTAAAAAAAATATTACTATATGTTTCAATACCTGATATAACTTAACATTTTGACTAACTAAAAGCTCAAGTCATTATAAATCCACTTAGTTCTAAACTCTCCTCGTCAAATCATTTAATCAGAAAGGAAACTAATCTAAAACATTAATCAATAACCAACAACAAAGTTGCCCAGAGGAGTGATTTCTAAGAATAATATCTTCTTTAAACAGTACCGCTGCAACGGTGAACTGGAAACCCTCATGATTACAAATGTAAATTGTAGGGAATGAATGTAATTTTCTTGAGCACTGAAAAAGGCCAGACAGAAAACCACCAAAACCTAAGTCACTAACTATTCTTCACCTTATGACGGCCATCTCTTCAATTACCACTATTCAAAAAAATGGCCTACTCGGCCGAGTAATCGCCAAGTACTCGCTGTTCAGCTTGAAATCGAACTGAATTTAGCCTGAACAGGCACCTGAAGCAGACACCGAGTAATCACCCAGTTACTTGGCCAGTTTGGTCAACTTGGACCGATTACTCGGTCAAACTAGGTCATTGTTTTTAATTTTTTAAAATTGAATTCAAAAATATGTTGAGAGAGAGAGACCTGTTCACCATATATCAGTCTGCCTCCCTTTCCTTTCACACTAACCCTCGCCGTTCATTTATTTCTCTCACTACCACATTATAGGGCATTGCCGGCGACCTAAAGTCGCTGGCCTTTCTTTTTTTTTCGCCGGAAATGACTATTACCGGCGACAAGTCGCCAGAAATTTGGAGCTGGCAATGCTTAAGGGCATCACCGGCAACTCAAGTCGCCGGCAATGATTAAGGGCATTACCGGCGACTCGCCGTGGCCGAAAATTGAGGGGTATTGCCGGCGACATTGGTCCAAGTCGCCGGCAATACCTGGAGAAATTTGTCAAAAAAAAGCCAGTTCTGGATTGGGCCCAATTCCAGAACCTGCACTGAAAAACAGAAACCGTACAAATACAAGTTCAACAATACACACATAATAGTCCAACATACAGTACAAATAGCAACAATACGAAAATAAACTACAACTACACGTCAGGGTCGAGGAACTCCGACGTCAGGGTCGAAGAAATCCATGTAATCATTAGAACTCTGGTGGCTACCCTGGTCTTGATGTGGCGGTGACTGCTGCGGTGGTGGATCAGTGTGGAACACAGGGACCGGGAGAGGTGTGGGGAGCGGTTGTCTGGTAGTCTGGCACGCGTACATCATCTGCATCCATCTGAACATTTGTGTCTGCTGCTGGACCATCATTCGGTGTTGCTCGACCATCACCCGGTACTCGGCATCTCTGACTGCCTGCTGCTCGGCCAATTGCCGCATCTCCTCCATCTGCCTCATTTGCTCCTCCAACTCCCTCTGCGTCCTCTGAAGCTCCGCTGCTAGGTTAGAGTTCCTAGAAGTTGAAGTTCTTGACCCGGTAGAGTACTCCTTCGCCCGCCGAGCCCATTCCCATGCAGTAGTAGGTATTCTTTCCAGTCCCGCACGCTTTTGCCATGATCTGAGCCACCATAGGGCGATCAAGCGGATAGATCTGAGAGGCATACTGGGTCACTTCTTCCTCCGAGCAATCAGGATGGTTGTTTCGAGCTATATTCATGGTGACTTCTGTGATCACCTCCTCCACTCTCGCATAATTGAAAAGCGAATATGAATAACGTATTATTAAAAAAAAAATTAATAGAGAAAAATAGTTTTATTAACACATGCATATGTGAAATACAAAATAATGAGGCGAAAGACTTACCGCTTCTTCAGGGCACTGCGGATAGAACTTCTGATGAATAAACACCAACGGGTTGACTTCTTGTTGTTGTTGCGCCTTACTCGACCAACCCAAATAGTTGAGTGAACCTGCATGATGGGCCTTGGTGTTTTTCAATCTGTTCTCCCGGTTCGTCTTGGAAATCGCCTTGTTTTATAAACATATGTAAAAAAATTAGTAACTAACTATTTCAATGTGATACGATAAATTAGGGTTGTAAGATATATTCAGGATGCATACCTTCGCTTTGGGGTGCTCGAAGTGGGCTACCAGCCATAGCCACTCGTACTCCCTAAACTGGAATTCGCTAGGGGTAGAACCTCGGCCTAGCTCCTTGTACTGTGTGTAATGTTTTGAAAGCTCGTTCTTCCACTCTTTATACCTATATTAACACCAGGAAAAAAAAAGTTAGAGATATTAAAACATTTGATAAACAAAAATCTAACTCGATATATACTCAAATAACTCGAATCACATCACCTGATATGTAGTTGACGCTCTACCCACGTGTGAATAAGGCATTCATCCACGTCAAACCACACCTGCAAGATGAATATATAAACGGTAAAATTATATATTTATTCGGACTTAATTAATAAATGTAAAATTTACGTAATGAAAATAGGATTTAACTCACACTCAGTGCATTATGCACTTGCATCTTCACGTAGAGAGGCACAGATTCCCAATCTGGCCAAAGCATTGGGACCTTGTCCCGCACGACGGCCCCGGCCATGCTAGCATACTTTCGCGTGGTGTCAAATGTCTCGATCACCTCACCATGCTCATAGGCCCTAATGAGCGTTTTCCTTCCCCCGGTGGCCTGCTCAAGTCTCTTCCCGGTGCAGGGACCTCTAGTCTTTCGTTTTCCAGTGCCATTAACGAAATTGCCTAATAATACAATGTCAACAAATTGATATCATTAATTGAACCTATCGTAAGTCTTAAGTAATATTTAAGTAATCAATCTTGTTAAATAAAATTTACCTGCATCGTCCGTTTGCTGGTTGGTGCACCTCGCACTCCAAAGATACACAGGATCGAACGGGATGAAATTGTACGCTTCCTCCACGCTCAGGAACTCCAGCCGTCCTTCAATATAAATAGGCCTCCCCATATCATCGAATTCAGAGATCACAGGAATCTTGTCGGGCAGGAAGAGACCGGACGGCGGAGATAGACGAGGCCTGGACGATGAGGCGCCAGCACCATCTGCCTCAGATGATTCCCGTGAAACGGGAATAGGCACCGAACCAATAGGGGGCATTCGAATGGAGGGAGTTTCTAATGCCCCCGTTGACTGTCGCTCGTCTTTGGGTCTCCTGACTGAGGGTCTGCTGACTGAGGCTCGAGGCTGGACTGGGGGTTGCACGGATTCGGATCGTGCAGCTTCCTCCTCTCCTCACGCAGCTAGCGACATCTGTGTGCGAGCATTCATAATTGGCCCACTGTGCATGTTGTTGACTGCCGCTGAGGAACCTTGACTGCTGCTCCCTCCACTGTTTCTAGTCCCTCTCCGTTTGATGCCTCCAAGCCAATTTGTCGCAAAACCTCCTGCACATCCAACAATTAGTCCTGGATTCGGTTCTATGAAAATTAAGGAACCGGAACCGGAACCATTTGGTTTGGAACCGGAACCGGAACCGATAACAGTAAGAACCGGAACCGGAACCGAACGATTTCGGTTCAAAACGGTTTTGGTTCCAAACGGTTCTGGTTCCAACAATTAGTTCGGGTTTCGGTTCTATGAAAAACCGGAATCGGAACCGGAACCGTTTGGAACCGGAACCGTTCGAAACCGAAACCGTTTGGAACCGGAACTGTTTTGAACCGGAACTAGAATCGGAACCGTTCCGAACCGGAACCATTTTGAACCGATAACCGCTAGAACCGGAACCGAACGGTTCTGGTTCGAAACGGTTCCGATTCTGAAACTGTTCCGATTCAAAACGGTTCTGGTTCCAAACGGTTCCGGTTCAAAACGGTCCCGGTTCCAAACTGTTCCGTTTTTTCATAGAACCGAATCCAGGACTAATTGTTGGAACCGATAACCGTTTGGAACCGGAACCGTTTCGAACCAAAACCGTTTCGAACCGGAACCGTTTCGGAATCGGAATCGTTTGGAACCGGAACCGTTTGCATCATATCATATAAAACTTTAAATTAAATTGCATCATATCATATCGATCATTACGAATATAATTATCAAAATATCAATTAAATATTACCCAAATGCTTATTTAACCAATTAATTAAGTTAACAAATATATCTTAAATTATCAACTCTATCAATTAATCCAAATGACCTTAATTTGCCCAACACCTTAAATTACCTTAAATTACCTATATCAATTAAACCTATATCAATTAATTTGCCCGTGCAACACGTTAAAAATACAATATAATTATCAACTATATCAATTAATCCAATTAAATCACCTTAAATTACCTAAATATGTTCTACATATATCCAAACATACACTTGCCTAATAATTATCAAAAATTAACTCAAAACCCAAAAATTAATTAATCAAGTTAATTAAAATGCATACAAATATAATTAAAATGCATATATATATATATATTCACATAATTATAAAAAACAAAACAAAAATAGAGAGAGAGAGAGAAAGAAAGAGAGAGAGAGGACCTGTCATGGTGGAGCTCGGATTCCGGCGGCAGAGGTGAGGGGAGGAGGTAGAGGAGGAGGGGAGGAGGAGAGGAGGAGAGGAGGAGAGGTAGGGAAGATTTGGGTGTGACGACCCAGAACAGAATTAGCAGTGTAATTAGCTTTGTTCGTGAGTTACCACGTAATCACAGATTTCTGATAGTTGTTTGAATTGCCAGACTTGATCACGAATAAATTATTGGCCGAGAATTTGAGCTGAGTCTCTTCTCGAGAGTTGTTGTACGGGTGATTTCGAGTTCGTGGGCAGTTTCGGATCATTATTTGGACAACCGAGGAATAAAATATGAATATTTGAAGTTTCGACATAATCGATTTAAAGTGGCGGCTTTCTTAACGACAAAATTACCGGACGAGAATTTGATTTCGGATTCTTCACGGAAGTTGTTAAGAATTTAATTTCAAGCTCGAGGGAACTTCCGGAGCATTATTCCGAGTTACGAAGATTAAGTTATGAATATTTCCGATTGTTGATTATTTAATCAAATAAGCATGTGTTGGATTGAACCGTTGACTTTTTATCCTATTTGTCGAAGTGTTTGACTTTGGGTGGTAATTTAAGAACATGTCGAGATGAGATTGTTGCCGCAAGAATTATCGAAATCGGAATTACGACGTGAAAGTTACGGGTGTTTAAAGTTTGTCGAAATGTGTAATTACGGAAGTTTCCTTATTTAGTAAGTATTTAATGGGGGTTGCTATTTTGGGCAAGTCAAAATTGCATGTGTTACTGTTGACTTGGTCAACGCGAGCTGGAATGGAGGTGCGACGGTGCTCCACGGTCGCCGGCGACGAGGCTCCGTCCGGCCACCTCCGGGCTCGGCCCTTCCCCATGATGATTCCGGCCTCCTTTCACGACGTGGGACGCCGGAGGAGAGAGTTTATTCTGGCCAAAGTTTGAGATTTTTGGGGTTCTTGGTTGATTCCGATTCCGGCCAAATTGAGCTACAAAATGTAGTGGGCTTTGAAGCTCTCATCACCATGAGTCTAACCATGTAAGTATGGAGTTCTAATTTTGCTTGTGCTTGGAGAATTCTTGGATTGAAATTTGTGTGGGATTTCGGTTTTTCATGAAATTGACCTAGTTAGAGTGAGAATTGGACTTCGGTGCAATTATGGAAGTTGCTTTTTGGGTGATTTTGAGTGGAATAGGTGCTGCTCCGCCGAGAAATTTTCAGTTTTGTTGCGCCGCCGCCGCCGGCGGTGGTCAATGGCGGTCAAGGTTGACTTTTTGGGGTTTTCGACAAGTTGCATGTCGTTTCACTCGAAATCGTGCCCCGATCGCAGTGGTGAGGTTCGTTTATCAAATTAAGCATCCGAAATTATAGAGAGGTATTGAGATGTGATTATCGGATTTTCGTCAATTCGTCGATATTGAATTATGTATTTCCGAGAACGGTTGTTTCTCGTGATTTGATTCGAGGTACCGAATTATGATTTTGGGAAGTGGATTTTGTGATTATTAAGGAGTTCGTGATCGTTCGTTTGGCGGGGGATTTTCCGCCGGATCACGGGATTAACGCGAACTGCGTTACGCTAGTCTGTGAGTGGACATTTCTTTTCACGGATTGATTGCGAGTCTTTTATATATGATTTACGAACTTGAGCATGCAGTTTGATCATGATTTGATGAGCATGTGTTTTACGATTATGCATATACGAATATACGTATACGAATATACATACATACATAATATGTTTTATGCATGTGCATGGAAAGGATTTATGATTTGGTTTACACAGAGTACATTCTCAGTTATCAGGGTTGTATCGATACACATTGGCTTCTCGGCTGATCCCCGAGTACGCTCCGGGGGGGGACAGATATCCTGACCCGAGGCCTTTCTGGCTAGGAATCACGTGTGGGTTTGGGATCCCGTGATTCAGACTGTGCTATCGCGAGGGAGTCCATGAGTGACCCCACAACATTTACGATGCATGCTCTGTACGTGGGTTGGAGTCAGCGTCTCCTCACTTACCATTTGATTTTCATGCATTTGACTCGCATATGTTTTTATAACGTATATATTATTCGGTGAAAGACATTTATTTTCATCCACTCACTCTAACAATTTTCATGTCTTTCCCCTGGGGTTTTCGGTTTCTGTGTCCAGTTTGCAGTTCAGATTCTGGTGCCGCATGTCGTGGTCGGAGGCATAGTATTCGAGCGATGTTTCTTTTATGGTAGATTCTTAGTTTGGCCTACTGTTTGTATATGTATACTAGAAGTCACTCTGAGTATTCTGATGTATAATCTTATACGATTTTCCACGGATTTCTGTAAAGTATAGCTTTATTTATTACTTTACATTACTGTTATGATATTAAGAAATCCGGATGGGATTGGTGCCCACGGTTTGATTTTTGTGGCATAGGATGAAGTGTATTTTCCGGGTGCAGGTAATGGTAATTCCGCGTTAGTAACGAAACTCTGTCGAAATTTTGATGGTTTTTGTTGGTTCGTGTTTTCAGAAGGGGTTTGATTCCGGTTTAGGCAACTAAATCGGGGTTGGGTCCTTTCATGGGGGTTTTTGGGTTTAGGTATTTTTGTGTGGAGAGGGGAGAGGGGAGAGGGGAGGGGAGAGGGGAGGAGAGATTTGAGGACAGGAAGAGAGGTTAATTTGAGAGATTTGAGGTGAGGAAGAAATGGGGTTAATTTTAGGGTTTTCAAGGAAGAAGGGGAGGAGAAGAAATGAGGCAGCTCGAGCTGCCTATCCTGGATAACATCGAAGTCATTGCCGGTGAGTTACGAGTTAACTCGTAAGCAATACTATTACCAGCGAGTTAACTCATGGGTAATAGTATTGCCCACGAGTTGATAAGCAACTCGTTGGTAATACTATTACCAACTAGTTGATAACTCGTGGGTAATACTATTACTAACGAGTTATCAACTCGTGGGTAATGATAGTGATTCCCGACCAATTTACGGCCAAAATCCGACCAATTCCCGGTCAATTTACGACTATAATTTCCGACTCTAATTTACGACTATAATTTACCACGTACTATAAATACGACTATAATTTCCGATTATATATACGACTATAATTTACGACGTACTATAAATACGACTAGAATTTCCGACTAGAATTTTCGACTATATATAATTTACGACTATAATTTCCAACTAGAATTTCTGACTGACTATAATTTCCGACTGACTAGAATTTCCGACTATAATTTCCGACTATAATTTTCGACTATAATTTCCGACTAGAATTTCCGACTAGAATTTCCGACTATAATTTCCGACTATAATTTCCGACTAGAATTTACGACTAGAATTTCCGACTATAATTTCCGACTATAATTTACCTCCAAGCCAATTTACGACTATAAATACGTACATCATTAACGTACTAAGGATGATAATCATAATCATCTTCATCACTTGAGTTTGACTCAATTTCATAGGTAACCTCTGGCAATATGTGCCGCTCCTCGTCATCTGAATCAGCGTCAACTTCATTTGGATTAAGATCAAGAAGTTCTGCTCCAGTAATTCGAACCACACTCCCAGATCTCACATTATTAAGGCGAATCGTAGATGATTCCGGAATGTCAAAAGCGTTCGGCTCTTGGTATGCAGTAACTTCTTCATCATCTGCAGTCTCACCAAGTGTGACAGCACTGTATATGTTTCTATGAGCAACATGGTTAACCACCTTCCACGGGACTTTGTTGAGAAGATCGTCAAGGTAAAACACTTGTTTTACTGATGTGGCAAGAACGAAAGGGTCTTCTTTATACCAGCTTGTAGCAGTATTCACCGAAAATATTCCGTACTGATCGGTCCTTGTGTTCTCCGGGCTAGTATCAAACCATCTACACTTGAACAAGTGCACTTTCATGCGATGCCCATAAATTAGTTCAACAACTGAATGAAGGACACCGTAATAGTCAACGCCATCCTGCCCACTATGGACCATCACCCCACAATTCTGTGTTTTCAGTCGGTCGTCTCGATTTTCACATATAAGTTTCACGCCATTGACCTGACACATCGAGTAAACTTTTGAAGCTATCAGTTTCATCGCCAAGACCCTCAATTCCTTTGACCACTCTGGGCAACTATCATTTGCTACATGTTTCATCTGAAAATGATAAGAAACCAGGTACACCATAAATTATGAACATAGAAAAAGAAAACCACGTACACACATGCTATATAAGGATATAAAAAATATATATATACACATATACCCTTACCCATTGACCAAAGTAGTTTGCAAACGTCCTGTTGTGGTAATCAACATTTCCGACAATAGCAGGGCAGTGAAGATGATAGTTTTTCCAATATTGTACTTCTGGACAGTTAATCAGTACCGACCAGTGGGCAATGGCTACCTCATTTTCATCCAACTTGTACGACTTTGGCAAGCTTCCATGTACTACCACGTCATTGGAGATGATAGAAAGGTTGAACTGGGGTTCATCTATCGGCATCTATTGTTTGGGGTCCTCCAGCGCTCCCAAATACAAGTTGGTGTACGTTACACACTCGTTCGCAATATATGCTTCAGCGATACACCCTTCAGGTGCATATTTATTCTTCACATAGTCCTTGTAGGCTCTCAATTGTCTACAAGTTAACAAGTGCATGTTATGATACTTAAAAAATAAGAATTTACATATAAAAATAGAGGCAAACCAAATGTATGAATCATTTGTACCTTTCCATGGGATACATCCAAGTGTAGTATACGGGACCGGTAAGCAACAATTGTTCGGGAAGATGGATCATCAGGTGAGGCATGATGTCGAAAAAATTTGGGGGAAATATCCTCTCAAGCTTGCACATGATAAAAATCATGTATCTTGCATCTCCCTGAGATCTGATTTTTTCACTTCCCTGGTGCATAACTTCTGAAAGAATCTTGACAAGGCCACCAACGGCTCCACCACCTCTTTGGGCAGGTACCCTCGAATGAAAATAGGGAAAAGGCGTTGAAGCAGTACATGGCAGTCATGACTCTTTAATCCGTACATCTTATTGTCCCAGAAGTTAACACACTTGCTTATATTTCCTGCATAGCCATAAGGATACCTGCATATATATATATAGCCAAAAGCAACAATTATATTTCTCGCATATAACCATATATAAGTACAAATTATATTAATTTCCTCCATAGCCATAAGAATATATACCTGACATTACTCAGCCACCCAAAAATTTCATGCTTATGCTTCGGCTTAACGGTGTAAGGAGCTTGCGGCATTTTTTTCTTACCATCTCTTAACCACAAATGTTTCCGCAGTCCCATAGCTTTCAGATCAATGCGTGCCTTAGGGATGTCTTTTGTTTTCCCCTCCAAATTAAGAACAGTGCCCATCACACTTTCACACACATTCTTCTCTATGTGCATGACATCTAGGTAGTGTCTGATAGGCAACCTGGGCCAGTAGGAGAGTTCCCAGAATATGCTCTTGTGTGTCCAAAACTTATACCTTTCGGGCTTGTCTGGAATTGACGCCACTATCTCAGGATGATTGCTCAGCTGGCCAAAATCATATTCATTCAACACTTCCAAAATTTCATCCCCTGTCCATCGCCTGGGTGCCACACCTGTTTCCACAGTCCCATCAAAAGAGTCTTGATTCTGCCTAAATGGGTGATCATATGGAAGCCAACAACGGTAACGCATCTGAACAATTTTACTGCAATGAGGACTGAAACAATCAACCGTCATGCACTCTAAACAAGCCCTGTAACCCTTGGTAACGTTGCCCGACAACATACCGCGGGCAGGAATATCACTGATGGTGCTAACAAGCATGACATGCATCTGGAACATCTCATTTTTGAACCTATCGTAAGTCGGGTGGCCACACTCACTCAGGTACTTAAGCTCCTCAATCAAAGGCCTCAAATACACATCGCGACACTTTCCTGGATAACCCGGGCCCGGAATTAACAGAGTCAGTATATTGTATTCCTTCTTCATGCACATCCATGGTGGAAGGTTGTACGGTACCAAAATAACTGGCCATATATTGTATTGAAGACTCATGTTGTCAAAAGGGTTGAATCCGTCAGATGAGAGCCCTAGCCAAACATTTCGGACCTCTGCTGCAAAATGATCAAACTCCCTGACCATGTGCTTCCAAGCCTCTCCGTCGGAAGGGTGTATAAGGTGTCATCGTCAGGCAAATTTCTCTCAGCCCACTATCTCATAGCTTCGACCGTGGAAGCACACATGAACAACCGCTCCAACCTATCAATAAGCGGGAAATATCAAAGTATCTTCACAGCTTTCTGGTTGCCTGCAGGAGTCAACTTATACCTTTCTGTAAAACATACCGGGCAGGCTTCAAGGTCTTCAAGATCTTTTCCCCAGAAGAGAATACAATCATATCTGCATGCATGGATTTTGATGTAGGAAAGCCCAAGATCTTTCAGGATATGTCGCACCTTATAATGAGTGGTAGGAAGACGATGACCGGGTGGCAGTAGCGAAGCAGTCCACTTCAGCCAAGAATCAACAGCTTTGACAAACATTTTGTTCTCCATCAGCAAATACACCGCTCTCATGAGGAAACATATCATTGATTAACATCGATGTTGGATCATAGGATGGACTGGCCCTCTCACCAAATTGTCCATGATCATGCGGACCCGCTAACAATGTTTCACCGTGATTAATCCAACAAGTGTACTTATCCCAAAACCCGTATTTACTCGGGTGCTTCTGGACTTTATCAATGGGAAAACGAAATCGATCGCTGCGACACTTACATTCTTTACATGGGCAATAATGAAGTGTAGTGTCTCCACAATTAGCCTTCACAAAATCCACAAAACTCCTAATTCTATGGTGATATCTCAAATCCCATCTTTCGAGGCTCATCCAACTCTTGTCCATCCTGAAAATTCTAACATTACGTACTATAAATATATATATATATACACACACATTCACTACTAATTAATTAATAAATCATCATTAATTACATTCGAATTCATCCGATTAATTAACAAAAGTTCACCCATGCATGCATATAAATTAAAAAAAAATATATATATATATATACCAACAATTCATAATTACAAATTAACATGCCTGTATATATATATATAGAGACATATTAACAATTAATATTCACAAAATAATTTTATATCCATACATATATATATATACACAAATTAACATATTTTCATCGAAATAATCTCAAATCAACTCAAAATCAATAGTCAATCACTCGAAATCAACAATATATCCACTCTATTTGCATATTAAACCAATAATCGATATCTCAACTCTATATCGATCGATCTAATTAAATCAACACATGTACATGCATATATATATACACGTATATATGTACGTACCTATATATATATATAGCGCGGCTACGTATATATATAGCTTCCCGAGCGGGTTTTCGACGCCTTTTGACAATACCCAACGATTTCAGAGCGTTTTCCTTCTTTCGATTTCACCGGATTTTTCTCTATCCAAATGAATGAGCTGCTGCGATCTGGATCTGATATAAGAGGTATTGCCAGCGATTCATTAAATCGCCGGCAATGGAGTTATTGCCGGCGAAATTCCGGCCAAAAATCGCTGGAATTGGTGGACATTTATAGCCGGCGACTTTCTCCGTCGCCAGCAATAATCTCTCCACCATTGCCGGCGATTTTTCGACCGGAATTTCGCTGGCAATGGTGGAGAGATTATTGCCGGCGACGGAGAAGGTCGCCGGCAATAATTTTGAACATTGCCGGCAACTTTTGGACTTTTTGCCGGCGACAGTTCAAGTCGCCGACCTTTTTTTTTTCTTTCTCACCGGCAATAGTGTATAATGTGGTAGTGGATCTCCAACTCTCACCCTCCCAAATCGCCGGCCGGCTGTCGCTTCCTCGCACATCACCCGAGCCGCCGCCTGCGTCTCTTGTCACCGCTATTGCTTGCTTCAGCAGTTCAACCAATTCACGGGTTAGTGACTTAGTTTTAGTTCAATCTTGTATTCGTGTTTGATTACTTTGAATCTTTGATAGATTTAGTGATTAGCCGTGAGCCCATTAACCTCGTTGTCCTCGCATGATCAATTGAGTAACTAAGTGATTAAGTGATGATTATTAATGGAGTGATGATCAAATGTTCTTATGTTCAATACCCCATACATCCAGTAGGTAGTAGACTAGTAGCTAATGTTTTGGTTTTCACTTTTTCTCGATTAGCTACTCACAATAGTTATGCTTGTTAAAAACTTGAAATGTTGATTGATGTGTATCAGTGTATGTCCAGTAGGCACTAGACAATGTCATGTATAGACTATATAGTGTATTCATGTGTACGTATGTATTTTTTTATTTTTGAATTATCAATTGTTATTGTGATTGTGAATTAGGTAAAATGGCTAGTAATTCAATGTCATCTTCTTCCTTTTTATCCAATGCAATGTCGGAAGCTTCATCATTAAAATGTAATTCAAATGATATTGGATGGATATATGGCATGATGATTGATCATACTCGTCCACAAAAAGTCAAGTGCCTTTTGTGTGGATTGGTTTATTTCGCGGGGATAAATCGATTGAAATAACACATTGCTCATGTTAAGGGATATGTGGCTTTATGTCTTAATGCTTCGCTCGATGACAAAGCCAAATGTTTAGCCACACTCGGTGAAGGAAAGCATAAGAAGAAACAAAAAACTAGCCTGATCAAGTAGTGAGGGAAGAAGTTCATATTGGTGAAGAAGAAGAAGAAGAAGAAAATGTGACGACCCGGACCAGAATCACCAGTATGATCAGCTATATTCGTGTGTTACTGCGAAATCACAGATTTCCGACAGATGATTTAATTGCCACGTTTCCTAACGACTAAATTGTTGGCCGAGAATTGGAGCTGGGTCTCTTCTCGAGAGTCGTTGTATGTATGATTTCTAGTTTGTGGGCGGTTTCGGATCGTTATTTGGACGACCGAGGAATTAATTATGAATATTTGAAGTTTCGACGAGAACGGATTTTGATGGCAGGTTTGTTAGCGACTAAATTACCGGACGAGAATTTGGTTTCGGTTCCTTCATGGAAGTTGTTGAGAATTTAATTTCGAGTTCGTGGGAACTTCTGGAGCATTATTTCGAGTTACGAAGATTTAGTTGTGAATATTTCCAATTGTTGGTTATTTAGTCGATTAAGTGTGTGTTGGTTTGAACAGTTCACTTTTTATCCGATTGGTCGATGTGTTTGACTTTGGGTGATATTGGAAGAATAGGTCGAGACGAGTTTGTGGCCGCGAGAATTATCGGAATCGGAATTACGACGAGGAAATTACGCGTGTTTGAAGTTTATCGAAATTTGAATTTTGGAGTTTCCATTTTGGGAAGCTATAAATAGTAACTTACTAAAAGGGGAAAGTCAAACATGCATTCAAGGTGGCTTTGACCCGGTCAACTCGGTTTGACCGAGTGGTGGTGCGACGCCGTACGGCTTGCCGGCGACGGTGTTCTTCCGGCCACCCCACGGCCTATGCCATACACCGTTCGACTCACCTAGCTTCCCTCATCTCGATTCCGGTCTCATTTTCCGGCATATCTTACGGTGGAGAGAGAATTAACCGGCCAAAGTTCAAGGTTTTTGGGGTTAATGGTGATTTTCGTTTCGGGCCGAGTTGAGCTCAAACAAGGACTGGGTTTTGTAGCCCTCTTCTCCATGATTCTAACCATATAGGTATGGTGTTCTAATTCGATTTGTGCTTGGAGAATTTTGGATTTGAAATTTTGGGAACAATTCGGTTTTGCTTGAAATTGGATGAGTTAGAGTGAGAATTGGCCTTTGTTGTAGTTGACAAAGTTGCTCAGTGGGTGATTTTGCATGGAATGGAGGTTGCTCTGCTGTGAAATTCTCCGGTCAGTGGCGGCGCCGCCGTGGGCGGCGGTCAACGGTGGTCCAGTTTGACTTTTTTGGATTTTCGACAATTTGCATGTCATTTGACTCGAAATCGCGCCCCGATCGCAGTGGGGAGGTTCGTTTCTCGATTTGAGCATTCGAAAATACAGCGAGGTATTGAGATGTGATTTCCGGATTTTCGACAGTTTGTCGTGATCGGATTATGTGTTACCGAGAACGGTGGTTTCTCGTGATTTGATTTGAATTGTTGAGTTATGATTTTGAGAAATGGTTATTGTGAATATTCAGGGGTTCGTGATCGTTCTTTTGGCGAGGGACTTTCCGCCGGATCACGGGTTAACGCATATCGCGTTACGCCAGTCTGTGAGTGGACAATTTCTTTTCACGGAATTCTTGCGAGTCTTTTATTTGATTTACAAACTTGAGCATGCGTATGAGATTTCGGATTACATGAGCATGTGTTTACGATTATACGATTATACTTATACGGATATACGTATACGAATATGCATACACTTTTATATTGTTTCTTGCATTTGCATCGAAATGTTTATGATTTGGTTTACACAGAGTACAGTCTTGGTTACGTTGTTGTATCGATACACTTGCCTCTCGGCTGATCCCCGATGGTAGGCTTTTACCAGGGGAGGCTGTGACTCCTGACCCGAGGTCTTTACCGGGGGAGGCAGACCTTTGACCTGAGGCCATTTCTGGCTAGAATCACGTGTGGGTCTGGGATCCTGTGATTCTGACTGTACTAGCACAGAAGTGTCCATGAATGACCCCGTGGGATTTTTACTTGCATGCTCAGTACGCTGGAGGAGTATGAGTTTTACCTCGTGTACTAAGTTATTTTATTTACCTGGACTCGCATATGTTATTTTATACATATATATCAACTGGTGAAAGACATTTATTTTAGTCCACTCACTTTAACGTGTTTATTGTCTTTCCCCTGGGCTTTTCGGTTTCCGTGCCCAGTTTGCAGTTCAGGCTTTGATGTCGCACGTCGTGGTCGGAGGCATAGTGCTCGAGCTACCTTGTTTCATCCAGTAGGTTTATTATTTTATCTACTGTGGTATATTTATATGTTTATACATTAGAGGTCGCTCTGAGAAATATGTTGTTATTGTTATACGATTTTACACCGGATTTTAGTAAAATACTATTATGTTTATTGTTTTACTTTACTGTTGATATATTGACAAATCCGGATGGGATTGGTGCCCACGGTTTGCTTTTTGTGGCATAGGATGAAGTGTATTTTCCGCGTGCAGGTAATGGTAATTCCACGTTAGTAGCGAAACTCTGCCAAAATTTCTACGGTTTTTGTTGGTTCGTGTTTTCGAGGGGGTTCGATTCCGGTCTAGGCAACTAAATCGGAGTTGGTTCCTTTCAGCTTGGTATCAGAGCATTAGGTTATAGGTTCTGTAGACTTCTGTAGTCGTGTTTACTATGGATATTTGAGAATGTACAGCATGTCTGGAATGGTGACCCGACCGGCCGGCGGATACTCATCAATATTCCAGGTGTTGTATACTTTCAAATATTTGAAGTTCCGTGATTACGTTCCACTTGTTGTGAATGATATTTTATTCATTAGGATGCCTCCTGACGTGCTTTCCGTGTCGTTTCGGTTGTGGATCCTATTGAGGATCAATCGACGCGCGATTTGCCAGTGAACTGCGGATTTGGATGAGTATTCTGACTTCAGAGAATTGTGTGGCACGGTCTGCTTGGTTGTGTGTGTATGAGCGTCTACATGTTGCCTCAGAGCTGAGAATTATGGCAGTGATGTTTGCCTGAGTCAGATCATTGTATTTGGTGGGCTGATATTGTGTGAGTTCCAGTTGCGACTCCATGGCCTACATTTAGAGTGTTGTTTATACGGTAATGGTTTTATTAGGCTACCCAGCATTTGAATGTGGAGTGTTTACCCACCTGAAGCAGAGATGCATTGTCTACTTGTTTGTTTCCGTTTGCACGAGTTATGTGGCTTCAGAGGAAGCGGTTGAAAGGACCCAATCCCGATTCAGTTATCTAAACCGGAATCAAACCCTTCCAAAATACGAACCAACAAAAACTTTTCGAAATTTGGGCAGAGTTTCGTTACTAGCGTAGAATTACTATAACCTGCACCCAGAAATTAACACTTCGTCCTATGCCACAAAAAGCAAACCGTGGGCACCAATCCCATCCGGATTTCTCAACATCAATATATGAATCATAAACAGTAAATAGTATTGTATCATATATAATATATCTGTGAAAATCCGCATAACAAGTACCAGAACGTATCAGAGCGACCTCTAAAGTAAAACATATACAATATATACATCAGTAGGCGAAACAAAAACCTACTGGAAAACACAGACAGCTCTTATCACTAGTCTCCAAACCGCGATGTGAAACAGTGGAATCCGAACTGCAAACTGGGCACGGAAACCGAAAAGCCCAGGGGAAAGGCAAATAAAAACGTTAGAGTGAGTGGACGAAAATAATCATATGCCTTTCACCAGTTATACACATTCTCATATAAAACAGTGCGAGTTCGGAAGAAACATAACACATATAAATATATATATACACGGAGGTTATCGGGCGACCTCTCAAACCCGACGTCAGGTGAATCGCTCAAACCTGACGGTGATAGGTCAGGGGACCACTCAACCCTGGCGGCACGCAGGGGACCACTCAACCCCGCCCAGAGGAATCTCTCAACTCTGGTACATCGATGTATTAAATGCCATCACAAATAAACACATATAACAATACCTTCGGAAACAACATATATCACAACATCGTATAATTAAATACGGAAATCTTAAAATCCACGAACTCGCAAATCAATAGTGAAAACATAAACTTGTCCACTCACAGATCAGCTAGCGCAAACTCGCGCTAAATTCGTGGTCCGGCGGAAGTTCCCTCGCCTGAAGCACGATCATGATCCAGATCTCGATCTCGATCTCCTGAATATATAAACATAACTGATCAATATCGTAATCCACAACACTGTACTGATGCACGGAAACCAACCGTTCCCGGAAATGTGAAATGCAGTACAAAATAAATTACGGAAATCCCGAAATCCCCACTCGAAATCTCGACTAACAATAGGCTAATCAAATCGACCCAAAAACCTCTGTACGATAACCAGGGCGCGATTACGAGAAAAATGACACTAATTACATCGAAATCTGAAAAAGTTGACTTTTTCCTCACCGTTGACCGCCGCCGCCGCCGCCGACGTGCCGTCAACGGTGGAATTTCGCGGCCAAATTTTCCAGTTTAGACCATCTCAACCACACGAACAACTTTCCCTTCTAACACATAGACCAAAACAGCCCGGAACTACCTCAACCGACCAAAATCCGATCGAAATTTCCAACTCCGGCAACCCATTCGGGTTCACCGGAAAACTCCACCAACCCTCCAACTAACCACATAGGAAGCTTCCTTGGGGTAAGGCGAGTCAAAGCCCTCACCCCTCGGCCACCAAAGGTCACCGGAAAAGCTTCCCCCATTAAGGCCGAATTCCGGCAAGATAATTCAACTCGGGTTCAACCAAAACAGTTTCAATTCCACTCAAACCCACAACCATCCAACTCGAAATCACTCAAGGAAGCGAACCGTACCTTTCCCGAGGCGGATGGTGGCCGGAATCCGGTCGCCGGAGGTGAAGTCCGAAACGAGAAAGTCACACTTCTCTGGTCAACGGTCAACCCTTCCAAAAAGGGAAAGTCAAAGCCAAACTGAAATTTTTTTAACGATTTACGACTATTTTCGATATTTATACTCGAGCCTCGGGTCTATCGACGGTCCGAAATGAAAATACGAAATGATTCGGATAAACACGAAACAATCGGATAAATTCGTCGGAATCCGAAACTTCAAATAACCATAAAATATTTCTCGGTGATCGGAAAAATCTTCCGAAAACGCCCACGAGCTCGAAATCACGTACTCTACACTTTCCGTGAAGACACTCAACCCAAATTCTCGACCAAAAACAAAGTCACGAATCAAATCGGCAAACCACATAATATCGCAAAACTGCGACTAAACTCAAATCTCGAGAATCATGCCAAACGCACCTCTGATTCTGGTTCGGGTCGTCACAAATCTACCCCCCTTAAAGAAATTTTGACCTCAAAATTTACATACCTGTCAGGTGAACAAATGAGGATACTGCTCCCGCATACGCTGCTCGGTCTCCCAGGTGGCCTCCTCAATCGAGTGGTTATGCCACAAGACCTTCACCAGCGGAATCACGCGGTGCCTCAACTCCTGCTCACGACGATCGAGAATCTTTACTGGCTCCTCCACATACGATAAATCCTCTCTGATCGGCAACTGCTGTGGGGCTATCACATGTGAAGGGTCTGATATGTACTTCCGGAACATCGAGACATGGAACACATCATGCACGCGAGCCATCTCAGCCGGTAACTCGAGTTTGTAAGCAACAGCTCCAACCCTCTTCGTAATCTCATACGGACCAATGTATCGCAGCCGAAGCTTGCCACGCTTCCCGAATCGCACTACTCCCCTCCACGGAGACAGTTTCAGGAAGACCCAATCACCAACCTCAAACTCTAAGCTCTTCCTCCTCACATCCACGTAACTCTTCTGCCGATCCTGGGCGATCTTCAACCGATCCCGAATAACCTGAATGTCCTCCATCGTGGTTTTCACCAAATCAAGACCAATGAGCCAACGCTCGCCCACCTCACTCCAACATAATGGAGTGCGACATTGCTTCCCGTACAGGGCCTCGTACGGTGCCATCTCAATACTGGCCTGATAGCTGTTGTTGTAGGCGAACTCAATCAAGTGTAACTGCTGATCCCAGTTTCCGCGAAACTGCAACACACATGATCTCAGCATATCCTCAAGTGTCTGAATGGTCCGCTCGGACTGCCCATCAGTCTGAGGATGAAAAGCTGTACTAAATCGCAACTTCGTGCCCAAAGCTCGCTGCAACGCCTGCAAAAACTCAGAAGTGAACTGACTATCACGGTCAGAAACAATGGACACAGGCACACCGTGCAAGCGAACAATCTCAGACAAGTACAACTTAGCCAATCTGCCCACCGAAATCTTCCCCGGAAGTGCAAGAAAGTGTGCGGATTTCGTCAGTCGATCAACAATAACCCAAATACCAGTGTTGCCCGCCGAAGTACGCGGCAACTGATAGACGAAATCCATCGTAATGTGCTCCCACTTCCAAACCGGAATCTCAAGTGGCTGTAATTTCCCTGCAGGTTTCTGCCTCTCCGCCTTCACCTGCTGACAAATCAAACATCGACTCACGTACGCGGCAATCTCCCGCTTCATATTGCGCCACCAATAGTACGCTCGAAGTGTACGAAACATCTTCGTACCCCCGGGATGCATCGCATACGCTGAACTGTGAGCCTCATCCAAAATCTCCTTCTTCAAATCCTCATCTCTAGGTACACATAGCCTGCCTCTGAACAACAACGTACCGTCGTCGCTCAATCGGAACTCTGTAGGCACACCATTCCGTATCATGGTCTACTTGCCTAGCAAGTAAGGATCTGAATCCTGTGCCTCACGTACCTGATCAACCAACATTGGTCGAACCTGAAAACTGACCAACAAAGCTCCATCATCATCATACCCAAATACAGCACCTGTAGCTCGAAGCTCGGCTAACATCGATACTCTGGCCACACACATGTGAAACAATGAGGCTCCGGATTTCCGGCTAAGTGCATCTGCCACAACGTTGGCCTTCCCTGGATGGTACTCAAACGTGCAATCGTAGTCGTTAATCAACTCCATCCATCGGCGCTGCCTCATATTCAAGTCCGGCTGCGTCCGCAAGTAAGTGAGACTCTTGTGGTCAGTGAAAATCTTACACTGAGCACCATACAGGTAATGTCTCCAACTCTTCAACGCTAATACAATAACGGCTAACTCCAAATCATGCGTCGGATAGTTGACCTCGTGCGGTTTCAGCTGTCTGGAACCATATGCCACGACTCTACCATGCTGCATCAACACACAGCCAAGGCCCAACATCGACGCATCACTGTATACTACAAACTCACCACTGTCGTCTGGCAACGTCAGAACCGGTGCGGTGGTCAATCTCTCCTTCAGGAGCAAATAACTCTCCTCGCACGCATCAGACCACTCAAACTTGACGCCCTTCTTCGTCAATCTGGTCAGTGGTGTAGCTATCCGGAAGAAATCCTGTACAAACCGTCGATAATAGCCTGCTAACCCCAAGAAACTCCGGATCTCCGGTACAGTAGTGGGTCGACTCCAATTCAGCACGGCCTCAATCTTGTCAGGATCAACACTAACTCCCTCGGCCGAAATCACGTGGCCCAGAAACTTCACACTATCCAACCAGAACTCACACTTGCTAAACTTCGCGAACAGTTGATGGTCCCGCAAAGTCCGCAACACCGCTCGCAAGTGCTTCTTGTGCTGGCCCACACTCCTCGAATAAATCAGAATATCGTCTATGAATACAATCACGAACTTGTCCAGGAATCGTCGAAACACCCGATTCATCAAGTCCGTGAAAGCTGCGGGGGCGTTGGTCAACCCAAACGGCATAACCAGAAACTCATAGTGCCCATACCGCGTCCTGAAAGTTGTCCTGGCTACGTCAGAGTCTCGGATCCTCAACTGGTGATATCCGGATCGAAGGTCAATCTTCGAAAAGACTGATGCTCCCTTGAGCTGATCGAACAAGTCGTCAATCCGCGGCAACGGATACTTGTTCCTCACTGTAACCTGATTCAGCTTCCGATAGTCTATGCACAAACGCATGGACCCATCCTTCTTCCGCACGAACAACACTGGAGCACCCCATGGAGAAACACTCGGTCGAATGAATCCCTTCTCCAACAACTCCTGAAGCTGAATCTGCAACTCCCTCAACTCTGCAGGCGCCATCCGATACGGTGTCTGGGAAATCGGTCCAGTACCCGGCAATAACTCAATGGTAAAATCAATCTCCCGCACAGGGGGTATACCAGGTAACTCCGCTGGAAACACATCCGGAAACTCAGACACAACCTCAATACTACCAAGGTCCGGCACTGCAGCTGTAGTATCCACAACATGGGCTAAGTAAGCAACACATCCCTTCTTCATCAACCGATCCGCCCTCATCGCGGAAATCAAACACGGTAGGGAAGTGTTCTTCTCGCCGCGAAATAGTATCTCGGGTAACCCTGGTCGTCGAAACGCGACCTCCTTCCTGTGACAGTCGAACATGGCCCAATGCGACTCCAAGAAGTCCATACCCAAGATCAGATCGAAATCCACAATATCAAGCAGTAGCAGATCCGCGGCTAACCCATGACCATCAACAAACACCTCACAATCCCGGTAAACCCATCTGATGCTCGTAACCTCACCTGACGGATACAATACTCTCCACAACCCCGGAAGTGGAGATGCAGGTACCGTAGCTAATGATGACAGTCTATATGATATGAATGAATGTGTAGCACCTAGATCTAGCAATGCAACTACAGGAATACCAAAAACATGTAACGTACCTATAACGACCTCCGGTGATGCTCTGCCCTCACGCATAGTCATAGGATGAACTCTCGCCTGTCCGGCTGGTCGTCCTCGTTGGGGCTATCCCTGCTGCCTACCCTGGCCTGCAAACTGTACTGGTCGCGCTCCCGAAGTGGCATCTCGCTCTCCTCCGGAACTCTGAGCCGCCTGACCATCAGTACCAAACAACTGGGGACACTCCCTCAAGTAGTGACCCACCTGGCCACAATGATAACAAGTAACAGGACCTCGCCGACATGGACCCACATGATGTCGACTGCAGAGACTACACAACGGGTACTCCCTCGGTACGGCAAAAGTGCCACCAGTACGCCGAGGATAACTAGAACCACTGGAACCTGCACTCGCCTGCGGTCGGTCTCTCCTCCATCTCAATCTCTGCCTCGGTACATCAACTGGTGAACGATAAGATCCACCGCCTGAGGATGAGGCTGAACCGGAAGTATCAGAACTCTGCCTCTTTGAAGGCCCCTGACTCGGTCTACAAACTCATCAAAGTTGTTCCTTGGCATCGTAGTCAACGTCGCCTTGATGTTCAAATTCAATCCCAGCTCAAACCTGCGACACTTGGCTTCCTCTGTAGCCACCATATCCCACGTAAAACGAGACAATCGAGTAAACCGATCCCGATACTCAAGTACAGACAAACTGCCCTGTCTCAAGTTCGTGAACTCCTCGTACTTGCGCTGCTGGGTAGCCTGATTGAAGTACCTCCGCATAAACAAATCACAGAACACTGTCCACGGAGTATCAACAAGAACTCTATCGGTGCTAACCCACCAAAAGTATGCATCACCCTCAAGTAAACCAACTGCGGCTACTGACATCTGCTCAGATGTAAACTGCAGATGCTCACAAACACGCTCAATCTGAACCAACCATGCCTCACATATCTCTGGATCAACTGAACCCGAAAACACAGTAGCACCCGCAGTGCGAGCCTTGACCACAGGGTCAAAACGCTCTTCCAAACGCAGCACTCGCATCAGCAAGTCGCGCGTTCGGCGATCCTCATCAGGATCATCATCCCGATCAACACGGGGACCACGTCGAGGAGGCATCCTACTGATACAAGACAAGCATTAGGTACAAGCAGAAAGAACGTAATCATGAAACCGCAGATATTTGAGGACACACAACACCCGAAGTATTAATGAGTACCGCTGGCCAGTCGGGTCATCACTTCAGTCATGCTGTATCAACTCAAATACCCTAAGCGTCACAACTACAAGAGTCTACAGAATCTGACAACCTAATGCTCTGATACCAAGCTGAAAGGACCCAATCCCGATTCAGTTATCTAAACCGGAATCAAACCCTTCCAAAATACGAACCAACAAAAACTTTTCGAAATTTGGGCAGAGTTTCGTTACTAGCGTAGAATTACCATAACCTGCACCCAGAAATTAACACTTCGTCCTATGCCACAAAAAGCAAACCGTGGGCACCAATCCCATCCGGATTTCTCAACATCAATATATGAATCATAAACAGTAAATAGTACTGTATCATATATAATATATCCGTGAAAATCCGCATAACAAGTACCAGAACGTATCAGAGCGACCTCTAAAGTAAAACATATACAATATATACATCAGTAGGCGAAACAAAAACCTACTGGAAAACACAGACAGCTCTAATCACTAGTCTCCAAACCGCGACGTGAAACAGTGGAATCCGAACTGCAAACTGGGCACGGAAACCGAAAAGCCCAGGGGAAAGGCAAATAAAAACGTTAGAGTGAGTGGACGAAAATAATCATATGCCTTTCACCAGTTATACACATTCTCATATAAAACAGTGCGAGTTCGGAAGAAACATAACACATATAAAAATATATACACGGAGGTTGTCGGGCGACCTCTCAAACCCGACGTCAGGTGAATCGCTCAAACCTGACGGTGATAGGCCAGGGGACCACTCAAACCTGGCGGCACGCAGGGGACCACTCAAACCTGGCGGCACGCAGGGGACCACTCAACCCCGCCCAGAGGAATCTCTCAACTCTGGTACATCGATGTATTAAATGCCATCACAAATAAACACATATAACAATACCTCCGGAAACAACATATATCACAACATCGTATAATTAAATACGAAAATCTTAAAATCCACGAACTCGCAAATCAACAGTGAAAACATAAACTTGTCCACTCACAGATCATCTAGCGCAAACTCGCGCTAAATTCGTGGTCCGGCGGAAGTTCCCTCGCCTGAAGCACGATCACGATCCAGATCTCGATCTCGATCTCCTGAATATATATAAACATAACTGATCAATATCGTAATCCACAACACTGTACTGATGCACGGAAACCAACCGTTCCCGGAAATGTGAAATGCAGTACAAAATAAATTACGGAAATCCTGAAATCCCCACTCGAAATCTCGACTAACAATCGGCTAATCAAATCGACCCAAAAACCTCTGTACGATAACCAGGGCGCGATTACGAGAAAAATGACACTAATTACATCGAAATCTGAAAAAGTTGACTTTTTCCTCATCGTTGACCGCCGCCGCCGCCGGCGGCGCGCCGTCAACGGTGGAATTTCGCGGCCAAATTTTCCAGTTTAGACCATCTCAACCACACGAACAACTTTCCCTTCTAACACATAGACCAAAACAGCCCGGAACTACCTCAACCGACCAAAATCCGATCGAAATTTCCAACTCCGGCAACCCATTCGGGTTCACCGGAAAACTCCACCAACCCTCCAACTAACCACATAGGAAGCTTCCTTGGGGCAAGGAGAGTCAAAGCCCTCACCCCTCGGCCACCAAAGGTCACCGGAAAAGCTTCCCCCATTAAGGCCGAATTCCGGCAAGATAATTCAACTCGGGTTCAACCAAAACAGTTTCAATTCCACTCAAACCCACAACCATCCAACTCGAAATCACTCAAGGAAGCGAACCGTACCTGTCCCGAGGCGGATGGTGGCCGGAATCCGGTCGCCGGAGGTGAAGTCCGAAACGGGAAAGTCACACTTCTCTGGTCAACGGTCAACCCTTCCAAAAAGGGAAAGTCAAAGCCAAACTGAATTTTTTTTAACGATTTACGACTATTTTCGATATTTATACTCGAGCCTCGGGTCGATCGACAGTCCGAAATGAAAATACGAAATGATTCGGATAAACACGAAACAATCGGATAAAGTCGTCGGAATCTGAAACTTCAAATAACCATAAAATATTCCTCGGTGATCGGAAAAATCTTCCGGAAACGCCCACGAGCTCGAAATCACGTACTCTACACTTTCTGTGAAGACACTCAACCCAAATTCTCGACCAAAAACAAAGTCGCGAATCGAATCGGCAAACCACATAATATCACAAAACTGCGACTAAACTCAAATCTCGAGAATCGTGCCAAACGCACCTCTGATTCTGGTTCGGGTCGTCACAGCGGTGCACGAGGATTCGAGATGAGTTTGAACCTGAGTATCAGAGAGAGTCTGATTGTTGTGCCTCGAGACATTCGTGAGGAGCTTAGTGTGTTGCACTCAGTGGCGAGGATATTGAAAAGGAAAGATGTACGTGGTTTTCGATGTGATAGTTTGAGGAAAGTGGACTTAGTCGAGATTTTAATGAGGTTGAGTTCTGACACTTCGGGATCAGTGACTTCATCAGGCTGTGGTCTTTCCGATATTGTTGAGGACCATCAGTTCAGGCAGAGGATCCGTTTGACAATGGCAGAGACCGCAGAGTAGCGGATTTGCTCCTGTGGCATGAGTCTGGGTGATCGTTGACGATCTTTTTACGCAGCAGGTGTTGCGGTGACTTGTGTTCGTGGAGCACTTTCAGTTGCTGTTTCGGTGGCCAGGAGGGTCACGTTGCGAGGGAGCGCCCCCAGCCAGCTGTTTTAGCGGTTTGGTAGCTCAGAGTCCACGGGGAGATCATGATGCTGTTTCTGGAGTGACCAACGCAGCCTTGTGACGAGTCTTTCAGCAAGTCGCATTTGACGTAGGCGACTAGTTGGGCATGTTGGAGTTCGTGCTATGACCTTGTTTGAGGACAGACTTTTCTCCGAGGTTACTGTTGTTTGATATCCATGGCTATTGTACCTGCATCTCCACTTCCGAGGTTTTGGAGAGTGTTGCATCCATCTGGAGGTTGCGAGATCCTTGTTGGAGGATATGGCTTAGTCGCAGATCTGTTATAACTGGACATCGTGGTTTTGGTGTGATTGTGAGTATGGACTTATTGACGATGCATTTAGCTGTGTTCGAGTGCCTCGAGAAGGAGGTTGTGTTTCAACGACCAGATTTTCTCGAGATACTGTTTCGCGGTGATGGTCGAGCGGATGGTGGAAACGGATTGTGTTGCTTGCTTAGCCCATGTCGTGGATACTACGATTGCTGTGTACGACATTGGTGACATTGAGGTGATTCCTTGGTTTCCAGGTGTATTCCGGAGGAGTTACCAGGTGTTTCTCCAGTTCGGGAGACCGACTACACCATCGAGCTTTTACTGAGCGCTGGACTCATATCACCGGCATTTTGTCGTTCGGTGCCAGCGGAGCTACAGTTTCGACTCCAGGAACTGCTGGAGGAGATTTCATGCGACCCCGCGTATTTGCGTGGTGTGTTCTTGCATTAGTTGTGCGACTATTTGTATGGTTCGATGAGGTGGTGTGTTGATTACCGGAAGCCTGATTCGCTTCAGAGGAGAGTGAATATCCTTTGCTTTGGATTGACGAATGGTTTGATCAGCTTGCGAGAGCTTCAGTCTTTTCGAAGATTGATTTCGGGTCCGGATACTGTCAGTTGAGGTTTGATGAGTCAGTTATGGCTAGGACAGTTTTCAGATCATGGTACATGCATTACGTGTTTTTGGTCACGCCATTGATTGACTAATGCCCCCGTAGATTGTGTGGACTTGATGGACCAGATGTTCAGACGGTTTCTGGATGAGTTTGCGGTCATGTTCGTCGGCAATGTCCTGATTCACTTCAGGAGTGTGGACCAGCACCTGAAGCAATTGCGAGCGATTTTGCAGACTTCGCGAGATGATCAGCTGTTTGCGAAGTTCAGCCAGTGTGAGTTTTGGCCGGTTAGCGTGAAGATTTCGGGCTGTGTGATGTTATCCGAGGGAATTGGCGTGGATCCTGACCAGATGGAAGCCATGTTGATTTGGGGATTGCCCTACCATTGTACCAGAGATCAGGAGTCTCTTGGGTTTGGCAGGCTATTATAGACGGCTTGTGCAGGATTTTCTTGGATTACCACTGTATTATTCGGATTGACGAAGAAGGCGTCAAGCTGGAGTGATTCGATGCATGCGAGGAGAGTTACTTACTCCTGCAGGATGGTTGACCGTTGCTTTGGTTTTGACCTTACCTGACGATCGTGACGAGTTCGCGGGTTATGGCGATGCATCGAGGTTTGGATTTGGTTGTGCTTTGATGCTGTGTAGCAGAGTGGTGGTTTATGGTTACGGACAGTGGAAACCTTATGAAGCTACGTATCCGGAGTTTGATTTGGGGTAGCTGTCTTATGTTAGCATCGAAGAGTTCGAGACACTACAGCTATGGCGTGCAGCGCAGTGTAGGACGTACACTGACCACTTGAGTTTCATCCACTTGCATTTTCGGCCAGATTGGGCTTGAGGCAGTGTAGATAGATGAGGTCGACTAATGACTATGGCTGCACATTTGAGTTTGTTCGAGCAGGCTCGAGATTGTACTTTGACCATCCGTCTTGGATGTTGTTGCTGATGCATTCAGTCGAGAGTCGGGAGCTTCAGTGTTTCATGTGAATGTGACTCGAGTTTTCGTGTTAGCCGAGTTATGCGCTACAGAAGGTGAGTTTGAGTGAGATGATGTTGAAGCTCATTGTTTTGTGCACGGTTGGCGCTAGTCATGTAGAGATGTATCAGATACTTTGATTTTACTACTTGTAACGCAACCCACAGAGCAATGTAGCAGCTTGTGTGTGCAGATGCCACATTCGTCGACTGGCGATGGCTAGGAGGCAGAGACTTGCCGAGAAGTGTCAGCCATTTGAGATTTCCGGTTAGACGTGGCGTTTGTTGCGGTGATCTTGTGTGTGTGTGATTGTATGCACTTTGATTTGTGGTACCAGTTGTCCGGCCATTGTGGACCGTTTGATGAACTTGTTCGCCGAACGAGAGAATCGGCTACAATTGAGTGTTCGTGAGCTGTGCAACGAGCATTGGGGACCAGATTACAAGTTAGTACCGGTTCTTATCCTCAGATTGGTGGGCGATCTTTGAGGACTATTCAGACCCTGGAGAGCATATTGTGGACCCCGGTATTGCAGTTCCGGAGGATTTGGGACCAACGGTTTCACTTGTTTGAGATTGCGTGCAGTACCTATTTTTTGACTGCTATGATTTTGATGTTGCATGATGTTGTTTTGAGGAACGATGTTGTACCCCATTGTGCTGGAATGAGTTTGGTTTGAGTTCGAGTTGACATTTGATTCAGATTTTGTGGAATGTGTTACCACAGACTGTCAGATTAGCGGAAACAGGATGATAATTGCTTGAGTTTGATGTTTGTGTTGTGTTGATATGTGTAGTTGGAGTTGTGATTTACCATGTTGTTTTGATCTGTATGTGGTCATAGGCGAGTTTGTGTTGTGCCGTATAATTCCGCGTCGCCTATATTGTTGGCTTTGTGTGTGTTGTGTTCCGTGTTGTGGAACTATATCTCAGGTTTATTACATGTTGTGTACCCTACCTGTTCCTTATGCAGGAACACTTGGCGATTGTGTGAGCCAGTTCAGATTTGAGATTTGAGGGTACAGGGATTTCAGCACGGAGCTATCTCTCATTGTGGAGTCAGTTGTCAGAGTTGTTCAGTTGACGTAGCCACTGGGCAGTTGAGCAGTACGCAGAGGCAGTGCTCCTATGTTTAGCCGACAGACTCGGAAATTTAGTCGAGAATTTGGTTTCGGTTCCTTCACGGAAGTTGTTGAGAATTTAATTTCGAGTTCGTGGGAACTTCCCGAGCATTATTTCAAGTTACAAAGATTTAGTTGTGAATATTTCCGATTGTTGGTTATTTAGTCGATTAAGTGTGTGTTGGTTTGAACAGTTGACTTTTTATCCGATTGGTCGATGTGTTTTTAACTTCAGGTGATAGTGGAAGAATATGTCGAGATGAGTTTGTGGCCGTGAGAATTATCGGAATCGGAATTACGACGAGGAAATTACGCGTGTTTGAAGTTTATCAAAATTTGAATTTTGGAGTTTCCATTTTGGGAAGCTATAAATAGTAACTTACTAAAAGGGGAAAGTCAAACATGCATTCAAGGTTGCTTTGACCCGGTCAACTCGGTTTGACCGAGTGGTGGTGCGACGTCGTACGGCTCGCCGGCGACCGTGTTCTTCCGGCCACCCCACGGCCTATGCCATACACCGTTCGACTCGCCTAGCTTCCCTCATCTCGATTTCGGTCTCATTTTTCGGCATATCTCACGGTGGAGAGAGAATTAACCGGCCAAAGTTCAAGGTTTTTGGGGTTAATGGTGATTTTCGTTTCGGGCCGAGTTGAGCTCAAACAAGGACTGGGTTTTGTAGCCCTCTTCTCCATGATTCTAACCATATAGGTATGGTGTTCTAATTCGATTTGTGCTTGGAGAATTTTGGATTTGAAATTTTGGGAACAATTCGGTTTTGCTTGAAATTGGATGAGTTAGAGTGAGAATTGGCCTTTGTTGTAGTTGACAAAGTTGCTCAGTGGGTGATTTTGCATGGAATGGAGGTTGCTCCGCCATGAAATTCTCCGATCAGTGGCGATCAACGCGGCGGTCAACGGTGGTCCAGTTTGACTTTTTTGGATTTTCCACAATTTTCATGTCATTTGACTCGAAATCGCGCCCCGATCGCAGTGGGGAGGTTCATTTCTCGATTTGAGCATTCGAAAATACAGCGAGGTATTGAGATGTGATTTCTGGATTTTCGACAGTTTGTCGTGATCGGATTATGTGTTTCCGAGAACGGTGGTATTTGATTTGAATTGTTTAGTTATGATTTTGAGAAATGGTTATTGTGAAGGGGTTCGTGATCGTTCTTTTGGCAAGGGACTTTCCGCCGGATCACAGGTTAACGCATATCGCGTTACGCCAGTCTGTGAGTGGACTATTTCTTTTCACGGAATTCTTGCGAGTCTTTTATTTGATTTACGAACTTGAGCATGCGTATGAGATTTCGGATTACATGAGCATGTGTTTACGATTATACGATTATACTTATACGGATATACGTATACGAATATACATACACTTTTATATTGTTTCTTGCATTTGCATCGAAATGTTTATGATTTGGTTTACACAGAGTACAGTCTTGGTTACGTTGTTGTATCGATACGCTTGCCTCTCGGCTGATCCCCGATGGTAGGCTTTTACCAGGGGAGGCTGTGACTCCTGACCCGAGGTCTTTACCGGGGGGAGACAGACCTTTGACCTGAGGCCATTTCTGGCTAGAATCACGTGTGGGTCTGGGATCCCGTGATTCTGACTGTACTAGCACGGAGGTGTCCATGAATGACCCCGTGGGATTTTTACTTGCATGCTCAGTACGCTGGAAGAGTATGAGTTTTACCTCGTGTACTATGTTATTTTATTTACCTGGACTCGCATATGTTATTTTATACATATATATCAACTGGTGAAAGACATTTATTTTTGACCACTCACTCTAACGTGTTTATTGTCTTTCCCCTGGGCTTTTCGGTTTCCGTGCCCAGTTTGCAGTTCAGGCTTTGATGTCGCACGTCGTGGTCGGAGGCATAGTGCTCGAGCTACCTTGTTTCTTCCAGTAGGTTTATTATTCTACCTACTGTGGTATATTTATATGTTTATATATTAGAGGTCGCTCTGAGAAATCTGTTGTTATTGTTATACGATTTTACACACCGGATTTTAGTAAAGTACTATTATGTTTATTGTTTTACTTTACTGTTGATATATTGAGAAATCCGGATGGGATTGGTGCCCACGGTTTGCTTTTTGTGGCATAGGATGAAGTGTATTTTCCGCATGCAGGTAATGGTAATTCTACGTTAGTAGCGAAACTCTGCCAAAATTTCTACGGTTTTTGTTGGTTCGTGTTTTTGAGGGGGTTCGATTCCGGTTTAGGCAACTAAATCGGAGTTGGGTTCTTTCAGAAGAAGATGTTGAAGGGAAAAAACATAGGCCACACTTTATTGGTCTTATGGATAGGTTTACAGACTCAATCAATCTCGCTTCCTTATTAGAAAAAGGTCTACAAACAAAGATGCGGAAACCAAATATCAATGAAACACTTTTCAAGAAGAGAACACAAGATGTGCATCAATTTTTAGCTAGATGGATGTATGAATTTGGTGTAGCTTTCAATGTGATTGATTGTGATAGCTTCTTGAGGTTAGTTGAAACGGTTGGTAAATTTGGCCAGGGCTACAAACCTCTAAGTCAATACCAATTGAGAAAGTCATTATTGAAGGAAGAGGTTGAGAGAACATAAGAGTCACTTAAGAAGCACGAAGAAGAGTGGACTAAAAATGGTTGGTCTATTATGGCCAATGCATGGAGCGATCAAAAAAGAAGAAGTATCATGAATTTATTTTTTCATTGCAAAGATGGTTCTACATTTGATTCTTCTATATAAGCTTCGGAAGATGCACATACTCGAAAATTCATTTTTGATTATGTTGGCAAGTGTATAGAAAGAATTGAGCCGCAACGTCTAGTTCAAGTTGTGACCGACAATGCTACCAACAACATGGCCGTGGTGGAATTGTTGAAGGCAACAATGCCAAATATATTTTGGACGTCATGTGCCACTCACACAATCAACCTTATGCTCAAAGACATTGGAAATCAAACTAGCTTCAAAACTGTCATTGAGAAAGTTAAATCCTTCACTATCTTTGTGTATGCACATCACAAGACGTTGGCAATGATGAGGAAAGCCATGGGACAAAAAAAATATAGTGGGACCGAGAGCCACTAGATTTGCATCTTCATTTCTCACCTTGCAAAGCTTACTTGATAAAAAAGTGGAGTTGAAGAGCATGGTTACTAGTGAAGAATGGGATCGATACAAAATTTCTAAAACGGCAAAAGGGAAAACCACTTATAATACCATGGTGAGTGCTAACTTTTGGGGTGATGTTTCAACCTGCTTGAGAGTGTTTTCTCCTTTAGTTAAGGTACTTCGTTTTATTGATAAGGACAAGCCCTCAATGGGTTTTGTGCATGGAGAACTATTACAAGCAAAGAAATAATTCAAAAATGTGTTCAACGGTCAAGCAAATTTGTTTGATTTCATCATTAGTGCAATTGAAAGAAGAGGTAGTAGAAGGATTGATTGCTCTTTGCATTTGACGATTTATGTCTTGAACCCTTACTATTTCTACAAGGAAGTAAGTACTAATAGAGTTGCTCCAGCTCATATGATGCAAGCATTTATGAATTGTCTTGAAAAGTTATTTCCAAGTGACATTGATGGACAAGATGAAGTGTTTAGTGTAGAGTTTCCTAAATATACGTCGAAAAAATGTATGTTTGGAACTCCGTTGGCCGAGAGAGGATATAAGAAGATTGGGAAAACTTGTGATCTAGGTATGTTATATGATTTTGCCTTTTAGTTATTGTCATATTATGAGATATTGATTCATTTGATTGTGTTTATAATCTTAAAATGTATAATTAAATGTGTATTTGTATTTTTGTCTCTTTAGTTTCATGGTGGTACAATCATGGAGGTGACACGCCTAAATAGTAAATGATGGTGATGAGGATTCTCTCCACTATAAGAAAAGTGGTCATAGACATCGGTTCTGGGCCAGAACCAATGTCCATGAAAATCTGAACCGATGTCTCAATGGCTGATGTCTATTCTCCAAACTTTTAGACATCGGTTGACTAACTGATGTGTATTAATGTTTTAGACATCGGTTCTGGTTAATTAAATGATGTTTATGGCTTATATTTTCTGACGACCCGGAACAGAATCAGTAGTGTAATCGACTTAATCCTCGAGCTTGCGCGTAATCGCAGTTTTCCGTAAATTGATTGAATTGCTGGTTTTGATCACGACTTAATTATTGGCCGAGAATTTGAGTTGAGTCTCTTCTCGAGAGTTGTTGTACGCGTGATTTCGAGTTCGTGAACTGTTCCGGATTATTATTTCGACGACTGAGGAATATAATATGAATACTTGAAACTTTGGAATATCGTCGAGTTTATCCATTCGTATTCGAGTTATCCGAATCGTGATTATGATCCGTTTTAGACCGTCAATCGACCCGAACCGAAATTGGAATGGTTATCGACTTGATTTGCAAGTTTCGCGATTAGTCGCGATTTTGACGTAATTGATTACTATGGCGGCTTCGTTAACGACTAAATTATCGGGTAAGAATTTGACTTGGGATTCTTCACAAAAGTTGTAAAGAATTTAATTTCGAGATCGTGGGAACTTCCGGAGGATTATTCCGAGTTACGAGGAATAAGTTGTGAATACTTTCGGCCGTCGGATATTGTCGTATTTATCCGTTTGGGATTCGATACGCATACGGTATAAATATGGGAGAATACTTGCCGATTTTAGAAACTTTCCATTTTGGGAAATCTGGCCCGTTGACCAGTTTGACCCGTGGGTCAAAACTGACCCATTCCAGGCTGATTTTTGTTTGCCTTTGTTGAGCTTGATTCCGGCTTCTTTTGGCCATGGTGTCTTCATGAAAGTTGTTGGGCTTGAGATCCTCTTTCTTTTGATAGGTCATTCGTTCAGTTTGGTTGCCAGATGAAGAAGTTATGACTTGTCAAAGTTTGAGAATTTTGGGTGGATTCCTGCAAGATTTTTAGGGCTTCGGGTGGCGGCGTTCCGGCCGAGTTGGTGGTGGCTCTTTGAGGGGTTTTGTTAGCCTTGGAGAGAGAGAGATTTTAGAAGTGGTTTCAAGTCATGCCGTGGCCGGAGGAGGGAAATCGGAGAAGTTGAAATTTCGGCGAGGGTTTGCATCTTTGTGGTGAGTTTTGGACCTTTTCCGGTCAAAATTGGCCTTAACTTTGAACTGGAAAGTTGTTGGAAATGTCGAGATCTTCAAATCCATATGTAGGTTGCATTTTTCTGGGCCGGTATGATTTTCTGGCGACGGCAGCGACTTTTCTGGCGACGTGTTTTTCGACGAGTGATATATCGTTTCGCTTGGAATCACGCACCGATCGCAGTGATGAGGTTTATTTTTCAAATTGAGCATCGTAAATTATAGCGAGGTTTTATGGTGTGATTATCGAATTTTGATGATTTCGTCGACATTGAATTATATGTTTCCGGGAACGATTGTTTCTCGTGATGTGATTCGAGGTTTTGAGTTATGATTTTGAGCAGTGGATTTTATGATTATCCAGGGGATCGTGATCGTTCGTTTGGCGAGGGATTTTCCGCCGGATCATGGGATTAACGCGTATCGCATTACTCTCATCTGTGAGTGGACTTTTCTATTTTCACTGTCGTTGTGAGTTCGTGATTTTTCGTATTTATTTATATACGATATTGAGATTATTTATTACTTTTGGAAGCATTATTTTATATTTTATGGTGATGACATTACTTGCATCGATGCTTCGGCTACTCGGATGATCACAGGTAGTCTGACCAGAGTTGAGAGATTCCTCTGGACCAGAGTTGAGAGATTCCTCTGGGCAAGGTTGAGAGATTCCCCCGTTATGCCGCTGGGGTTGAGATATTCCCCTAGCCTATCACCGTCGGGGTTGAGAGATTCGCCTGGCACCTCCATATATTTTTCCGAACTCGTTATACTTTACATTGTTTATTGTATATGAAATTTGGTGAAAGGCATATGTTTATTTTCGTCCACTCACTCTAACGTTTTTATTTGCCTTTCCCCTGAGCTTTTCAGTTTCTATGCCCAGTTTGCAGTTCTGACTCTAGTGTCGCACGTCGTGGTCGGGGGCTTAGTATTCGAGCGATGTTTCTTTTATGGTAGGTTCTTAGTTTGGCCTACAATTTGTATATATATACTAGAAGTCGCTCTGAGCATTCTGATGTTATACTTTTATATGATTTTTCCCCGGATTTCTGTAAAGTATAGTTTTATTGATTACTTTACATTACTGTTATGATATTGAGAAATCCGGATGGGATTGGTGCCCACGGTTTGATTTTTGTGGCATAGGATGAAGTGTATTTTCCGGGTGCAGGTTAATGGCAATTCCGCGTTAGTAACGTTACTCTGCCGAAATTTTGATGGTTTTTGTTGGTTCGTGTTTTCAGAAGGGGTTTGATTCTGTTTTAGGAAACTAAATCGGGGTTGGGTCCTTTCATATTTTGACATTTGTGTTGGTGTATGTATCGTTAAATCTTCTTATAATTGTGTATTATGCTTTATAAAATCAAGATGATGTAGAAGAATTTTCCTAATTAACATCGCTTACTCCTAAATAACCAATGTTTAGTGCAAGTAAACTAATGTGTTTGTAACTAATTGACATCGTCTGTTTGATTACAAAGCGATGTCTATATTTCTCCTAGACATCAATCTTTTAGACATCGCCTAGCTTTACTTAACTGTTGTTTAATACCATTATAGACATCAGTTTTTCTCTGTACTGGCATGACTCATTTTGTTTATAGACATCAGTTAGTTCTACCAAACTGATGTTCATGTCCAGATATACATATATCAAAAGTAGTTCACATGCAGAGAAAGCTATAACTTATGTCCATTTCCTGAACGATATGCTTATGTCAAAAGTAGTTTAATTTACACACAGCAAGGTACTCATGTTCAAATTAAAACAGCATCGATCAGTAATAGCTAGTTTACACACAACGTATAACCGAGTTTAAACATGTAGATTTATCGGAACCATTACAATATTCATGCCCGATACAAAATTCCTCTCTAAGTTCCATAATCCTACTCTAAATCAAACCAAAAATGAAGTCTACAACTTCAACTCGAACCTCATCAAGCTCGTCCTCCGTATATGATCTGCGATTTCTTGATGCCTGATCTACGCATTTATGCTTGATTATTAATATCTTTCTCTCTATATTTAACTTTGTTTTATGCTTAGTAAATATGTTTCTAGCTTACTTTATGTTTTTAGGTAGAAATAAAGGAGGAAATAATAAAGGAGGCGTTTCGGAGCTAAAAGTTGGCTAAGGAGAAAAGTTCCTAATTCCAGAGAAGAAATGGTCCGAGAAATGGTCTTCAAAATGGTTACTAAAATGCTTTTCCACATAGTGTCAAGAATTGAAGACCAAAAGCATGTCCAAAGAAGCCCAAAGAAAGAAGATGGATTAAAATGAATTATCAGAAATCAGCCTTTGTATATCAGCCCACTTCGAAAGACCACTGTGAACAGATCCGGATGAATCTAGACGCAGTTAGTATATGGTTGGAAATATTTAGAAGTCTAGTTTCCAACGCAACTGGAATCAAATGATTTGGAGTCCTAGAACAAGAGAAATTCCTGTTTTAGTGGAGAAGGGTCAGGTTACCCGGGTGGAGTAGTTAGAGTTCTAAAAGGAGTCGAACTAGGCTTTGCTTGGCTTATATAAAAGAGGGGTCGACTAGGGTTTCATAATCACTCACCATATAGCCAAAACTCTGCCCTAAAACACCTCCTCACGTCCAAAAATCTCTCCAAGGAATACCAAGAAGCCGTCCACTCCAAAGCTCATCAACTACCTTCCTCCACCGAAGTATTCAAGGCAATCCTTAGTGCTTCTCTCCATCCTTTGAAGGCACGATTACATCAAGTAGACTAGAGCAATCCCGACATCAAAAAGTGTAACCATGACTTCTACTCTTTTCTTCTCGTGTTATTTCTTGGTTTGTATGGACAAATTTGTTGAAATATTTTTTGGTTTGTAATTCTATCAAGTTCATGTGATCTCCCACGTTTTGATCTTTAGCTTTCATGTGATATTTTGTGCTTAATGCTTTGATTTATTGCAGGGAAATCCCACCTTAAATCGATGGAAGTGTTAGGGTAATCCCTACACTTTACTTTCGAGAGATATGCATGAAATTAGTAGCTAAAGACTTAGAACTAATAGGTTGCATATAATTTGGTAGGTTCTAAAGAGTTAGGTGAAAGATGAGTCGATCCTTGTAAATATATTAGTTTAGGATGTTTTACCTTAAAATTTGTAGGAATTTAGTAACCAAAAAACTCGCACCCCCATTTAAACCTAGCATAGTTATGCATGCACCATCAATCCCCGGTTAAGAACGATCCCTATTTACCAATGCTACATCTACCAAAAAGGGTTTTAATTGACTCATTGTTGTTGAGTGTTAAATGTTAATTTAGTGCTTAGTAATGGTGAGTATCAATGCCCACTACAAAAGTATACATAGAAAAGCCACATCTTTAAGCCATCATTATAATTAAGCTTTGCAAACTAAAAAATGCTTTATTTCTTAACTATATATCAGTACTTTGCTTGCAAAACCAAGAGTTTCATCATTGATCATGTCTCTCATATATCTCATAACGTAATACCCACACTCATCTCCTTCGGGCTGTTTAAGAATGCCCTAAAATTTGACATTCTAGATTATGGATAACATCACATGATGGCATCATACTAACTCGATCGACTACAAATACAAAACTAGCTTACAGCATGTCTTTTAATTGTTGGCGTTTTGTTACTTCTTTCGGTTTCAACATTAAAAGTCTTCATCACCTTAGAGATACACCAACAAATTATCTCATTCAAATTGTAGGTACGTACGTTATATGAATTGGTAAGCAACATGAATGATACATACCTTATTAGACAGTGGAGGATCAATAGGTACGCAGTCATCCAAATGTTGTTTGCTTTCCCAATCTTCATCCAACTTCAAGTTTTTTCTGATGAATGCTACACTACTTTTGTCTGATATTGGTGTTGGTGGATCATTTACACAAGGCCTCCCAGTAATCAGTGCTTCTAATTCAGCAATTTTCTTCATGAATATTTGTTCAGTTTTTGCTGCTTAATCAAATAGCGCACTTGTTTGTATCCTCCAGCTGTTGTTGACATTCTCTATCACGAGCCATTAATTCAGCTTTGGTAACTCTAACTCTAGCCTGTTTCGGAAGGTTAAAGTACTGCGTCGGAGTCATGAATTCTCCAACACCCCTTACTGTACCACTATGCTCAGGAGTTTGTAATGCTTGTGTCAATACATTATTCGTCCCTGATATTTCAAGATCACCTTTGCTCTTCAATTCCCACAATTTGTCCTAATGCATTGAAGACATAACAAAATTAGGTACGTAAAATTGATTTCCAGCAACTCCACTAACTACCGTAAAATTGACTTCCTTCAATATTATAATGCAATCAAAAGCAGACCACACCAGGGTCATTTGACCATCAACATAAGAGCAATAGTTGCATGTCCACTTACAATTTTAGCAGCAGTAGCTACTGTTTCCTCATCTATTGTTCCATTACGAAGTGTACGGGCTCTCTTCCACAAAACAGCACAATCAATAACCTCTAATTCGGCCCAATTTTATCGCTGTGCATCAAAAAATAGCTTTTGTAAAAAACTACTTTTGATTGACAAAGTTGCAGGTTGTAAATTTGACCTACCAACTCCTCTTCTAGTCCAATATAACCCTTTCGTGATAGTTTGTTATGACATTTTCTCTTCTTAACTCTCTCACTTTGTTTTTCATGAAGTTCCTACATCATTGCATAAATCAGCAAAGTATATATGTATGTATCCAAGTGTAGACATCCATAATCAGCAAAGTATATATGCATGACCTACCAGCCATTCAGGTGTACTCCTAAGTTTTACAAATTCCTTCCATGCCTTTAGTCCAACAAAACCATACATCTTTGGCTTTCTCAGTTTTTTCTATTTCCCCAAGGATGGGAATACATGCTTGGTAAACAAATCGGTCTTAAATTGTCTCCATTTTACACCAACAGAAATCATCAAAACCCTTTTGCTTTCAGGGGCCACATTAAATGTATCATATGCACCACCAAAAAATAAAAGTAATAAGCTACTATGACATTTAAACGGTTAGTACTAAAGCATATATTAACCAATATTACAAGGAAACACTAAACATTACCTGAATATTAGTCCAAACCATCTTTTTGTCCTCTGTAGACACTTCGCGCCAATCTGATATGTTGATGGGCACCATCTTTCGCACTAGCATGCCTATGTATGATTGTTGAGTGGGTCATTTACTTCCACTTACAGTACCAGCATCATTATACGTCACGTTAAGCTTCTTACCCTTTTCTTTATTAAGCAGAACCTTCTCACAACCCACCACACTTCGCTTTCCTCTCAATTTAGCAGAATCAGTGCTTGTCATTGTATCACATGATGGGGTAGGTGCATTCTCTTGCCTCATTTCAGTCTCTTCTAGTTGAAAAAAGTCTACATCAGCTCCAACCATTGACCCCTTAGGTTGAGAGGCTTCTAAATCTGCTCCAACCTTTGACTTTTTCCGTTTGCCAGCCTTGACCTTCTTAGTCACCATTTCATCTATTAATTTGTTCACAAATCAGATTATGGTTAACCAATGCAACTCAAAATAGAAACAAACATAGTTAACTAAATAGCAATGGTTAACTAAAACACATAACCAATTCAAACCGCAACATCTTATAAATAATCTCAAATGGTTTAACACCAAAACGCCCTAGCAAAACATAGCCAACTCAAAATACAAATAGCCAAGATCATTATTTTGGGGAAAAGTGAAATTATTAACCCGAATACCCTCCACATTATCTCTCATATAAGTTGCATTATCCTCGTTCTCATCTTCATCACATGGCAAAGGTATTGCTGAACAAAATGGTTGATGTTCCATGCTTGTGTCCCCGAGATCATCTTCATATACATATTCATGATAATCTTTGTTTGTAGTGGTTAGCACAACTGACCACCCAGCGTCAATGGGATCATCCACATAAAAAATCTGTCTCACTTGTCCAACAGAAGCAAGCTTGTCCTTCTTATGCCCCTCATGATTAAGGTTGACTAGAGTAAAACCGCACTCATCTTGCTTAATTCCTATCTCATTATCTGCCCATCGACACAACAATAAAAGAGCTCTGAAAACATGATAATGGAGCTCCCAAATCTCTTCGATAACCCCATAGAATGTCATATCACTCTCCACTGGATTTTTATCCTTTGCACTGGATACTTGCTTTGTCTTAGCCATTAAGCTGACACCGTTGTATTTGACAGCTCTACACTTGTCTGTCTCTTCAGTGAAGTATTTAATTTTATTGTGCCGACACCCGTTATAAGTAAACACCGAAAAACTAAGTTTCACAGCCAAATACCTCACAGTTTCAGAAACAGCAGTGGGTCTTTGCAAAATTTCAGCAGATACCTAAACCCACATAATAACATGACGTGTTAACCATTACACATACTACATGCACACGTAACACACCAGCATCATTTAAAGAGAATGTACCTTGGCTTTAAACCAATCAGCAAAGGTACAATTATGCTCATCTTGTAACCATTTAGCGCTCTTTTTCTTTCCTATGTAGAGCTGCTCAACAACATGTTTGTATGTGCTACATAAGAAAAAAAAACACCAGTAAACTTTCCATTTTGCAGTCTCGAATTACCTCTACAAATGTATGACAAAGACACTAAAATTACTTACGTTATATATGGGTCCACCTCAACATTATTTGATAGCACATGAAGATGGGCCTTGTCTCGCTCTACTTCACTCAAGACCTTTATGTTTGCTGCTTGAAGTGGTCCACAGACCTTAGATGTATTATTGGGAACTCCAATTGGGCTACAATCTTTTAAAAATTCTGAGCTGAACTCTGCAAATTCTTCTCCAATATAACTCTCAGCTATGCAACCTTCCGGATGAGAGTGTTTACGAACATACCCCTTCAATATCTTCATGAAGCGTTCAAATGGGTATATCCATCGATAAAATACAGGGCCACACAATCAGACTTCTCTAACTAAATGCACAGTGAGATGTATCATCACATTAAAAAAAGGAGGAAAATATTTTTTCCAACATGCACACAGTCACAACTAAATCATTTTGCAACTTATCCAACTTTGACAAGTCAACCACCTTTTTGCACAAAGCATTAAAGAAGAAGCACAACCTCATAATAACAACTCTAACATATTTGGGAAGCACACCACAAATGGCTACCAGGAGCAATTGTTGCATCAACGTGTGGTAATCATGGGATTTCAAACCATACAACTCCATATCTGCCGTAGACACCAAATTCTTGATGTTTGATGAATGACCATCCGAAACTTTCATGAACAAAAAAGAAGAGCAGATTTTCTTCTTCTATGACCTTGACAAAGTATATAAGGCAGCTGGTAAATATGTTCTTTTCTCCCCAATTTTCGGACCCAAATCAACCCTAAAACCCATGTCAACCATATCCAAGCGGGCATCAACATTATCCTTTAATTTTCTTCCATTGTTCACTAGCGTACCAATCAAACTTTCAAACACATTCTTCTCGATGTGTATCACATCGAGACAATGCCAAATATGAAGAGATTTCCAATAGTCTAAGTTAAAAAAATTGATTTCTTCTTCCAACAAGTGGCAGCAGAGGCAGCTTTAGTTATTTTCTTCTCTCCCTTCCCATACTTAAGATTGAGATGTTGAACTGTGTCAAATACGTCTTGACCAAATTGAGGGTTTGGGGCAACTTCAAATTCTTGCTTATTATTAAAAGCTTTTTTCTGCCTACGATAAGGGATGATATTGAAGCAAAAGCTTACGGTGACAGCCACAAGATATCTTCTTAGAATGCTTCAAATATATGGCAGATGTTTTGTTACCACATGCTGGACATCTTTTGTAGCCTTTAGTGGTTCACCCCGATAAATTTCCATAAGCTGGAAAGTCATTGATGGTCCATAGTAGAACTGCTCTAAAAGTGAAGTATTCTTTCTTAAAGGCATCATAGACATCCGCCACTCCATCTCACAATTGCTGCAACTCCTCGATTAATAGTTGTAAGTAAATATCTATATCATTTCCCGGCTGCTTTGGACCAGAGATTAATAAGGATAACATCATAAACTTCCTCTTCATGCATAACCACGGAGGAAGATTATACATCACCAATATTATAGGCCAACAACTACTATCTTTACCTCTATGTGGATTCATACCATCAGTAGACAATGCCAACCTAAGATTTCTTGGTTCACTACAAAAATGGGGCCACTTGTAACCTACCAATTTCCAAGCCGGAGAATCAGTCGGATGACGCATGTATCCATCTTCAGTTCTCTTGTCAGTGTGCCAACTAAGCAATTCAGTAACTGTAGGAGATCTAAACAAGCGCCTAAATCTAGGAATTACAAGAAAATGCCACAACAACTTTGCAGGTTTCCCAACTAACAGAGTATTATCCTTCTTCAACTTCCAGCGAGATACACCACACTGAGGACAAGTTGTTAACTCATAATACTCTTTCCTATATAATATACAGGTATTAGGACATACATGTATTTTCTCATATTACAACCCTAAATTGGAGACCAACCTTTTTACCTTATATGAAGATTGAGGCATCACATTGTCTTTAGGGAGTAACCTCCCGACAGTTGAAAGTAGCTCATTAAAACAAGCATCGCTCATACCAAACTTAGCTTTTAAAATGTGAAGTTGTACCACCCCATCTAACTTAGAGTATTCACTATCTTCATAAAGTGGTGTTTCTGCATCGTCCACAAACTTCCTAAACTCATAAGATGCATCATCATAATCTCCCTCATTATAAGCTGCTTCACACATATCCACAGTTTCAATCTGAAACTATGGCTTTTCAAGCTGTCCTATATCAATAGGAGCACTGCCACAAGAAGAAGAAAAAATTTCTCCATGCCAATACCAATTTGTGTAGCTCAAACTAAAACCAAACTGAAACAAATGTCCTATAATCACATTAATCTTCTTCTCTTTAAAGTTGACACATTGAGAGCAAGGGCAGCGAATTCTCTTACGATTACTAGCATTGTCTTTAGCAAACATCAAGAAACTTTCAATACCCAATGAATATCTTTCAGTATCTCTATCTTCATTAATCCAAGATTTATTCATAACTGAAATGAATTCATAATAATAGAAAATCAAACAACTTTGACATTTTATATTTCAAACAAGACATCAACAGCAAACAAATTACTACAAATTCATGCACTTCACACACAAACATGTTACTAAAAATCATATCTAAGTAAATTATAAACCAGCAAGAGATTATTATATTTGCTAACCTGACTTATGCAAGCATAAAGTGGGAATACTCCTCTACTCCAAGCTCAGCTAAGAATCCGAGAATCTCTTTCTTAACTGCTCAATCATATGGAGACAGAGAACAATTCAATCACAATGATGTTACACAGTAGAAAATACAATATAAATTACCGCTCAATTATAATTATAAACACATATGACAAATATATAAAGACACTAACAACCTGCAAATACACAGCAACATCAACACTTTGATCAAAGTCATCACTAGCACTCCAATAACAGTCCAAAAATCACTATGTAACGAAACAATAGAAATTTAAATCAACTTCGCTACACAAATTGATGTATTAACAACTAAATCATTCAGTGAAACATAAACTATAATCACGATTTGTATCCACCGATATCCATACCAAGCTCACTACCACATTACTTCATTTCCAGTACCAAGCTCCACTAGTGAGTAAAAGAAAATAGGCACTGCAACGTATCTATGAATACATTAACACTATAACCTGCTGACTATGGATGATACACTACACTTATAAACTCATATGGAAGAAGTTTGTTAAGGAGAAGTAAGTTACCACTGTGAAATGTTCATAAACTTGAAGTCTGACCTCAGAGCTCTGCACGGGTCGTTTCTAACTTATGAGTATTGCAATTAGAAGTGGGAGCTAGATTAGGGTTTATGAATCTGTACATCAATTGAACCTCAATATTTAAATTTGTTGAGAATGGTTTAGGGCTTATGAATCATTACCTGTTGAGTAATTTGATGGTATATTCCTCACTGATCCTCCAATTCTCGAGCCCAATCAGTCGGTCTCGCCGGAATAATCGAGAGCTGAGGGAGTTGAAGAGAAGAAGGATATGTCGGGGTGGTGACTGTGTTTCCGGCGTGAGGCGACGTGAGCCGACAATGAGCAATCGAGGTGAGCCAGTGAGTGAGGGAGAGCGAGATTTTGACAGGGAGAGAGAGTGAGGTGTTTGACAGGGAGAGAGAGCGAGGTGTTTAGAATTAGGGAAATTAGCTCGCGTGTTTAATTCAAATAGTTCCCGCATTCCCCAAAACCATACTTAGCCGTTTCTGCATTTTTTTTTTCAATTTTTAAAACGAAGTATAGACATCGGTCAACAGTGTAAAGCAATGTCTATATACAATATAAATATCGTTTTTTTATTTTCTAATGTCTAATTACGATTTAACATCGGTGGCTTTCTTGACCGATGTCTATGAACACTTTTCTTGTAGTGCTCTTTAAAACAAGTTCATCCGGGTGAAAGAAATTTGAGCATATTTGAAGGAGTAAGTACATTTTTTTTTGTGATTAGGTTATTTATGAAAAACTTCATCTTATTTATTTACTATTTTATTTCTATTTTATTTTAGGTACATACAAAGAAAAGAAATAAGCTTACAAGAACAAAGTTGAACGATCTTGTGTATGCACAATTTAATGCCAAGATCATCAACAAGAAGAATAGAATAAAAGACCCATTACTTGCAAGTGATGCTAGTCAAGCACAAGGATGACTAGTTGAAAATGGTGAGAGTGATCTTAAATCCGATCTTACTTGAGATGGAGATGACATTGTTCAAGAGTCTACAATAAGATAAGATAGAGAACTTGATGATGATGATTTTAATTCCGAGGATGATACCAAAGTTGAAGAAAATGATGACGTATTTGGAGGTTTTTGATAATATGGAGTGCTTTTTATTTTTGAAAGACAATTTCTTGTGTTTTTATTTGAGTACGGTATTGAATTAGGTGTGTATTAATTTTATCATTTTGATGACATTTTATTTTGATTTTAACTAGTTTATCTTTTAATTGATGACATTTTATATTTTAATTTAATATATTAATAATTATTTTATTATTTAAAATTAAAAAATAATTATTCCGAGTACTCGATTGAACGATAATCGGTACTAAAACGAATCGCAATTGATTACCGTTTTTTTTGAACATTGGCCATTACTATCTTGAATCTAACAACTGATGATGCCTGAGCTAATGATTTTGAGATCAGAGGAGGGAGATATCAGAAATCATATAAATACAAGAAGGCGTATACTATAGTGCATGGTAGCAGAAAACTACAATAAATTGGAAGAATTTAAAGGCTCAGCACAGCATAACTATATGCGAAGGAAATGAAATAATGAAAAATCGATGGCCTGACTACGAAGGTTTTTTTTGGGTTATGTGACAGCATATTATCCAAAAGGGTTGTGTGCATATCTGCATATATATAAACTCAAGGCTCCAAGAGTGGCTTCGAAGAATATTTTTTTTTTTGGAGGATTTAAAAAGATTGAAATAGAGTGGTGCCCGATCAAACTATAAACAAACTTAACTTGCAGAACAAAAAGGTTCATAGCTTTTGGACCTGATAAAAGAGCTCCATAGTTTATCATAGTTCATCTGTTTTGGTACATATCACACGCAGTACTCTCCGATTAATGTACCTCCAAAAGCAAAAAATAGCTCTATGATTTTTAATCTAATCAAGCAACCATAACTCCTAATTAACCTCAAAATGAAAGAAAAAAATGATCATATCATTTTTAGTATACCTGATGGTTATAACCGATTGATCAATAATTGTATACCTTTCTCACCAGCTTAGCTTCCGACTCCTAAACACAACAATAGTAATGATATGATATTGATGTCAAAAGCATACTCACCATATTAAGCAACCTCAGTTTAATGTTTTTTAATGTCTAAAACTTATAATCTACCATTCTACAAAAACAGACTTAACAAAGACGTGAGCAAAAGTACCATCTTGAGTTCTTTCAATTTCCAACATTAACTTGGGTTTATATTCCCTACACTCTCCACCTCAGAACAACACCAAAATGCCAAAACCTTCCAAAACTTTTAATTCTCACACAAACAAAATCACGGTTACAATACGTTGCTCCAAGTTCAACCCCTACCTTGGCTTCAATCACCCCTCTAATTATAAAAATGGATATATTTTGTAGTCAGATTTATTCAGTCCTAAGAAAATAATCGATAAACCACTTTACGTGCCTGGATACCCCAGTATAAACGCTATCTCGGCTCCATCTCATTTAAAAATTCAACTTTTAGCATCTTGTATTTTGAATTAGCCAACAACATTCTCAATAGCACCTAACGAAGCACATGTATATATCCACTAAAAATGAATGTCCATGATCTCATACCCAACGAAGATGATGTGAACACCAAGGGTACAATAACCTAAACCGTATATATATTAGTGTGGTTGCCCGCGCCGAGGCGCGGTTTCTAACAAAGTTAATTGAAAGCGACATTAAGTAATTCAATGTCGAGTATTTTGTAAGTGTCGCATTATAATTATACAAACTTAGAAGAAGTCAAAAATATTTCAAAATAGAAATTAAATATCATATTAACATGATACAAATAAATAACGTTACATATGAAAATGACAAATGATAGAAGAAGTTTTGAATTACATTGGCAAGCTAAGATGTAATTGAAATTACATCATACAATACTTGAAATCACCTTAGCAGAGATGTATAAACTGAAGATGTCTAACAAAATCGATGACCAAATATACATAAATACATCTATGTCTATATTTAATCACTGCAGGTTTTAGAGTATCCAAATTATTCCTCATTCTTCTACTGTCATTGCTAGATTCGCAACTCAAAAATATTGGGAAAAAAATGATTTCTTCTCCATAACAGATGTCATTTCATTCGGGTAGTAACTCCAGCAATCTAATTTTCAAAAACGAACATATGAAATAACAAAGACTTTCAGTTAGAAGATGTAAATGAAACAAAGCACACTAACCAACATATCAAAGAACATTAAGCTCCATAATTTGATCATTTGCTAGTTTAGTACAAAACTCTTACATATAGAACGTGAATGAGCATGATATCAGAGATGGATAATAGTTGAGAGTTCTAGATGTTCCTGACCAAATATGAACCTATAATTCATCAAATAACAAATCCAAATTCAGCGAAAAAATGGTATACAATCCAGAATGTCACAAAACAAATTTAAAAGTAGAAACCTTGATTACTCCTGCCTTTGGAATTTCATTTAGATGACTGAGGACGTAAGGATCACATCCTAAAGAGAAGCTTCCTTAAGAAAATGGTGCAATTCTCATATCATACTTCATAATTTGAAGAACCATCAACCTAACACATATTATTCATGCACATATCTACCTATACCTCTGCCACTTTTAATTTATGGTGTGTCTTCACTCTACCCAAGACCAAATTGCCTCCATCAATTTGCCATTGCCCCCATGGTTTAGCTGAATGTTATAGAACCTTGTATGAAATAAAAGGGTTTCATTGTCCTTTGTCACCTGAAAACATAAAACACATGAAACATATGTTGCCATATACATCATTTACTAATGCCTGAAATACTTTTCCTATCCCACATTATCCAACATGAGAGACTTTGAAAGATAAAAATATCACATAAAGAGTAAAAAATTCACATATATTAATATCGAAACAAATGAACTAATCTTACCTTAACTACAACCAATAGTGAAATTTGAAGAAGGATCTCAAGTGGCTCAGTTTTTTTGCCATCACAATGAATTTAGCAACATGTCCATCCAATGTCTCAGTAGCTAAAAAACCAAAAAACCATACAGCAAAGTTTCAATCTTCCATTCTTGTACGCAAGTGTCCCAGAATTTATATTATAAATAACCTAATTTTTTTTTAAATAGAATGAGCAAATACGAAAACCAACCTAGCTAATTTCATTTGTTTGGGAACTTGCACTTCATTGTTTGTTCCTGAAAACCCACTTTATTTCCCTCTTCTCAACGTAACGCAACCTGTAATTTCAATTTAAGTCCTAAGTATTTATTATAACAATCAAAATCAAAATATCATAAAAATAACTTGAAGAATAATTCTAATCAAGAATAGAAGCAATGTGTGGAGCAGACACCTGGAGTAGTGCAATCATGTTTTTGGGTTGATTGTAGTTTTGAAAAAAAAATCGACTGTGGCTCGAGGAAGAAGACTGCAATAGAAGACTGCAGCTAAATGAAAAAGTACGTAGTAAAAGACTACAACTGAAAGAAAAAGAATGCAGTAGAAGACTGCAATTTAAGAAAGAAAAAGAATATGACTGCAGCTCGAGGAAGAAAGAAAATATGATTACAGTTCAAGGAAGAAGAAGAGGCTTGAATTGTAAAAGAAGCAGGGAGAGATGAACCGGTGAAAAGAGGATAGAAAGAAAAGAAAAAGAAAAAAAAGAAATCTATCCTCCGTATGTGTTGTTGTTGCAACAGTGAAAAGAAGAGGCATGGAGGAAAATAAAAAAAATTGAACTGTGCTCAGACAGTCCAATTTTTTTTCTTTGTTTTTGCACGTATTTAACTAAATAATATTATATCTAACATGTAAAATTAATTAAATCATCGACACAATGTGTCGTCTAATAATGCATTATATATTTGTCTTTAGGGTCTAATTAATGACACAAACTATATGCACATCTTATCTGATCTTGTATTATATATTTTGTAAAAAATCTCTGTACACAATATTTTTTGTATAATTATTTGGTTTGTCACAATTATTATTTATCATAATCTTTAGGCCTTTTTTTGATGTTACTCTCGATAACGCAACATACAATTGTCCATGAGTAAAGATTGGATCCGACAAATATATTCCAACTTGGTTTAACGATTGTCCTTGACTTTTATGAATTGTCATTGCATAACAGGGTCTCACAGGAAATTGACGTCTTTTAAATGTAAATGGCCATTTCGTATCACTGGGGATTAGCACGATTCTTGGAATATAAACTTTTTCACCAATATTAGTTCCTGTTAGTATTTTTGCTTCTATAAGTACGTTTATCAAATAAATTTGTTACTATCAATCTTGTGCCGTTACACAAACCACGTATTTGATTTAAATTTCTTAATAACATAATAGGCACACCAATTTTCAAAATAATCTCATGTGTAGGCAATCCACTGAAGTCAAGCTTGTTTAAAAATTCTACAGGATATAAAGCACTATTATTATTGTTGGATCATGAACTGAACGAAATTGAATCGGAACTATAATACGTTCTTTTATTCCCAAGTAGTAAATTAATTGCATATTTATTTATTTCATGAATAGTTACACTTCTGGGCGTGACAATAGCCCATTCTCTTAAATAACTGGTATCATTGTATTTACTTTCAAAGTTTGGATAAGTAGCTGTAAAAATTGACTCTATGGGATCAGCTGTTGAATCAGTAAGTAAATCTTTAGGAATATCAATCCAAGATATATCATGATTATCTGTGGGGAAAGTTGATTGTAATTGACCTTCTCCAATTTGTACCATCCACTCTGCAAAATTTTTAATTTCTTCTTTTTCAATGCTTGTTAAACCGACTATTGATAATCTCATGTTTTCTGTTAAACGGAAAACTTTAAGTGAACGCCATAGATATGAATTATTTAACGTAGCTTCAATGATTTGTTCTTTACTTCCACCTTGTATGACTGGTAAAGTTTGTTTAAAATCTCCACCGAATAAAATAGATTTACCTCCAAATGGTATTTATTTATTTTGGATCGTTTGAGTCCTTTGACAAAATATCACGTAGGGTTTTATCCAATAATTCAATACAATATTTATGACACATAAGAGCTTCATCCAAAATGATTAATTCAGTCTTTTCAATTAATTCTGCAAGATGAGTCCTTTTATTTATTGAACATGATAAATCTTTATCTATAATTAGCTTTATTTTAAATCGTGAATGTGCTGTTCTGCCTTTTGGAAGTAATAATGAAGTAATACCTGATGATGCAACAGCTAAAACAATTTTTATTTCGGATCTCAGTTTAGAAATTATAGTATTCCACACAAAAGTTTTTCCAGTTCCTCCACTGCCATAAACAAAAAATGATTTTGAGTTCTTTTGTTCAACAGCTTCTATCACCTCATCGTATATGATTTTCTGACAACTATTTAATTTCATAATGAGATTAGAATGTTCTTGTTTAAGTGTTTCACAATCGTAATCTAGTTCTTCTCTCATTAGCTTGTTGTTGAATTGATGTATGTTTTGTGTTTGTGGCATTGGTAATTGATGATTTTCTAATGAAGTTCCAGACGTGTTGAATAGTTTTTCAAGTTCGTGTAAAACAATAGTTTTCAATTCATGTTCAGGTACTGTAAGATTGGGCATATTAAATTCCAATTGAATTTTGTGTACAATATCATCAGACATGTTGATCCAATGCGCATTAAACAAAGCTTGTGGATCTGAGACGTTACAAAAAAGAATAATGGTAACAAATAATTCTCGAATTTGAGAAGAGGTTGCAGTTAATGAAGATTCAACCAGTGCATCAACCCATTCTTTATCATCATCTAACAATCCCAATGCTCGACATGCTTCTCGAAAAGTTGAATATGTAATTCCATTAACTGTTTTTATTTCATCAAAATTGCAACACCCCTTTTGAATATTTAATAGTATTCTCAGGTAATACAATTCACCCACCGTTGGTGGCACATATGCAATTCTACCAATAGTTTGAATCAATTTTTTTCTTGGAGTCCAAGCTTTATCTGCCCACACAAATTTAGTTGGAAATTGAGCATAAGTCAATTTTTTTGCTTTATTATAAGTAATATTTGCATCAAACCAAGCAGTAAGCATCGTAGATTCGACATTTGGATTTTCCAAGACTCGTTCAAGTGAACCCCCTTCATCAAAAAACACACTTTGTTCAGAAGGTAAATGGATTTTTAAATATATATAACCGCAGGAAATTTAGAATGAATTGAGAATTCAAATAATCGCCATACAGATTCATGAGGAGTTAAATATCGACAATTCAAATAATTTTGGATTTCATCGTTTATATTATCACGAATCAATACTCGAGCCCTATCTGGACCTTTATTTATATATTTGAATAAATATTTTATTAACATAGATTGAGAACACGATTCCACATTTATATGAGCATTGTATCTCAATAACAAATTAGGATTATATGGAACAACAAAATTATTACAAATATGCGTTCCATTTTTAACTATAAACTTTGAATCATCATTGCGTCGTCTATATTGAGGAGCTTTAATTGCTTGAAATATAGTGCTAGAATTGTAAGGTTTTGGAAAAAATTGTGTACATGTTCCATCTCGTATGCATGGAGACTTTGGATTAAATTGTCTTCAAGGACCATAAATCATAAATTGACTAACGATTTCAAAAATTTATGGAGTAACATTTTTATCCGGTAATTCAGCAGAAATAATAGAATCTATATCAATTGCTATATAACATTTATATGGTTTTTGAAGTCAGATTAGTAAATGAGCATGAGGCAACCCTCGTTTCTGAAATTCAATTGTATAAACATGTGCATCAATATATCCAAACGGCTCTCCAGACTTAATATAAGCAACCATATCATCTAATTTTATTTTAAAAATTCTTGAAACAATATCTGGTCTATCTTCTGGTTTGTACCCAGATTTTTTTTCAAAATATCTCAAAATTTCTGGCCATTTGACATTGCAAGTGAATCTTATGAATAAGTCTGGGTTGCCATATTGTCTACAAATTGTCATTGCATCATGATAATTATTTATCATATCTCTAGGGTTGCCGGTATGAGAACCTGGAAGAAATATTGTTTTTCCTACCTATGAACTCTGGGTAATTCCATTTGAAACAAAAGTAGAAATTTGATTCCATTTTTCACATCTTAATTTTGGTTGATTATTTCTTATATATTCCAAACGATTCTCTTCAACAGTAGCATATGTATCGACTAAGTATTGTTGAAATAATCTTCCACCTTTTAACAAAGCATTTGAATGATTGATTCTATCATGAATTTGGTAGCAAACAAATAACGTATTTATTTTAAATTGGTTGTAATTTTTCTTTTTTTGTCGTAATTTTTTCCATCAATTGGTTGCAATAACGTATTTATTTTAAATCCATCTTCCTCATATGGAAAAAGCATTGGATACTGTAATGACATTAACTTTGGATGTATTTTTGAGATACATTTTAGTTCTCCATTATTTGATTGAACAATGATATCTCTGTTTGAATTAAATTCTCCAATATCACCGACTATTAAACCGCCAATTTCTGAAGCAGTTGGTAATTCGTATTGTTTACTATCAGTTGGTTGTCGATCAAGCACAGTCATACAAAAGTCAGGTAATGAACCATTTTCAAAATTATTCTTAACGTACTGTTCGAAATTCTTTTGTTAATTCATTACATTCATCAAGCATGTGCACTAATTTTTCAACAACATCAACTTTGATTTTTTTATTCGCATTATTTGGATCAACAACATTAATACGATTTGAAATTTCATTAGCAGTGTCGTACACATATAATTGAGCATACTTAGGACATTCACCTCCGGAAGGTAACACAGATCCCATTAAATGATGCACTTGCCCGCATATTTTAAATACATATGGAGCTGTTCCATTATTTATAGTATAATCAATTTTTGCACCCATAGAAGTAAAAGCAAACATTGAATTGTAAACTCGGATATTTTCATGAAATAATATACTTTCTCGACCGTTGGCAGGATTTAATAATTGTTCAAGAATAATTGGAATAGAATTTGTCAATGGAAGTTTAACTTGTCCTTTTTGACAGCAATTTGTATATATGATTTGATTTTTGATTTTTTGTTTGATAGATTCATATGACCAAAAGCAAGCACCACAATAATTACATGTGTAAGAATCATCCCCAAAGTCATGATAGTTTGCAACCATACATGCAATAACAATTGTTCAAAATTGTGTTAGAAAAATACATGATTTTGTATTAATCGAAAATAGACAATGGATATATATTTCACCTTGACGGGTTTTTTGATACGATGCCTGACCAGAAAAAGTTGCATGAACACCTACATTTCATCAATTCATATTAAAAAATAATTGTTATTTTGATGAATTTTTTGTGTGAAATATTAAACTACCCTAAAACTAATATATGTATATAATTACCTCTTATAGTATTATTATCATCGTTGTCTGTGCCGTCTCTCATGTCTTCAATAGACACATTATGCGATGTACTTGCACCTTCATATTCAAATATGTAGTGTTAAATACTAAACTTATAATTTATCGAAGATAGAAAATATACTATGATATCATTATGAAAGAAATTTAGCAAGAACTACTTCACAAAATAAATAAATTCCAGCAAGTCCCACTACCTGATATGTATTGATCAACAACATTTTCATCATCTCTAAACAAATCACTTGCTGCTGTGTGATTTTGTGTTGTTGTCTCTGGGATTGTCGAGCATTCGCCAGATTGAAAAAATCGTTGTCTTTTGGTCAAATAGTGATTATGTGATGCACTTCCTGTAGGATACCCTAGCGGTGTTGCTGGTACTGTCCCTTTGTTTACGCAGTTATAATTCCTTTTGCGCGGCATACCTAAAAATAAAAATTAAAAATTAAACAAAAAAGATGTGCAACAATGAATATCAATGACATAAATAAATATAGATAATTTGCAACAATCACAAACAAAATAATTCCTTAAGTATTATAACATATGAATAAACATGAGAAATCAAAAACAAATTTATCTTTTGACGGTACAACATGTAAAACTAATAACCTAGTCACCACGATTACATATTAGTAATTTAGCATTTATTATTTAAAATCAGCAAATAGTTTTTTTCCTGTTCTTTTACATTATGCACAAATATACAAAACAACATAAATCACATAATTACATACCTGAATGTTGATGACTAACTGAAAGAAACCACAACAATTCCCAGAGATCGAAACAACAGCACGATGATACAATGTAATACATTTTACATATAATCTGTGAATCCTACAAAATATAACAAAAAGATTAAGAGCTAAAACATGTATAATCAGAATAGTTTTACATGCATTATATTCACAAATAACTTGAATAAAAACAGTACAGTAGCAAGAATAAACCACATAGAAATCAAACAATCGAATGATCTAAGCAACGGATAAACACAACCCTTTATAATACAATTAAACTACGAAATATTACATTTCGCCGTATTCAATCTTCTATAAGTTCTGCATCATATATACTCCTTAGAAATGATTATCATAATATATAATTTCAATACATATATATGTACATCATGACATCTACGATAACCTATAAAATTTCAAACTGGAGATACATCTCATGCATACAAAAGAACAATATTCATAATATTAGCGGTAACTGTATACAAAAGAACACAAAAGTTTAATTATATGACCATTCTATAATCAAATCCTAGCTAATAGAACTCACATTTTGTAATTCCACATATTAAATTGTAATTCCACATTTTTCTTGTTCCTCTCTTTCTCGGCGATCCATTGTTCAAACCAATTTCTTTCACAATCTTATACTTCTCTATGAATTTATAATATCTAAATATGTCATATTTGTCCAAAATCTAATATCAAGATTACACTAAGCAAGCATGACATAGTTTTGAATTCATGTCTATCATTGAGTAGTCAATTCTAATAATAAAACAAAAGGCTATGTATTATTTTTTTGACACACCCTCCATAAATGCTATCGCAGAGAAAAGTTTTAGATACTTGATTAAATAAACAGGATTGGAGTGTAAAGAACTCACAACCTAAGACTATGAAAGGTAAAATGCATATTCCAAATACACGTAACTTACATCAAATCGAACACAGTTTGAATGAGGCACAGAGATATGAAAAACGACGAACACAACAAACAAAGTTAGGCTCTGATTTCAAAATCACACACTTTATCAATCTAAGGTCTACAGCTTTCATTTTAAAAAATATTAAAATAAGTAATCGTAACTTACCTTGGTAAAACTGTACATACAAAGATAGATGATAATCCAATGAACGTTAGATTAAAGAGTTGCCAATTCTCATCAGTTTGAAAAACATTACTATTCTTCTTATTCACATTAACTTTTATATATAACACAACCCTCTAAATCATATTGTAACGACACCCTTAAACTGATAAGACATCGTTTGAACTATCTCACAAATATTGGTGATCAATAAAAATATATGCAAAAGAGGCGCACATTTTTACGTACAATAGTCTCCACAAACAAAATAGAACCTGCAACAAAAATGGGCCATAAAGAGTAAAAAAAATAAAAATACACATCAGCAAGAATATATGAGAGCCTAGATTGCAGTGCTAATTTGATATTCAACAATCATGAATCAAACAACTAAGGTAGTGTAGGAAGGAAAATCACATGCCCAGTGCGAGTTCGTGTATTATTTAATACGGAAAATTTTCATTATTGGGCAGACATTTTGGTGGATTTGTAGCTTAAGCATATTTAGGTAAGAACTAAACATGAGGTATGCAAAAGATTTGTAAATTGGTGAATAGTAAATAATACATGCACTTGATTACTGGCCTAATTTTTTATACCATGAAGCATCACCATTTGAATGGGTGCCTAATTTCTTGTACATGAAGTAATAATAAGGCAAAGATGCAAAAATATCTTGTCCACTGCAGTAGTATGAGATGATATATTTCTAATACCGGTGATGGTGTGGGACAATATCATTAAGCCCAATAAATAATAGCCATATTTACCCCAATCAAGATATATCTTTGATACCACCGCAATAGATTAGATACACCTGTCCACTGCATTAGCTATGTTGATATAATTTCCATAATATGTTTTGTTCAAATGTCCAAGATATTCTTGGCCTAATTTCTTCACTAATCTATACTATGAATGAAATATTCGCCTCATTCTCTTTGTAAATTTAAATTTCGATATGCGCAATACACTTTATCAAACCATTTCACATGTACTTTCACACCATCATTAGACATCTAACCAGGTATGTGACAATGTCTGTATATAGCTTCATCTTCTCTCACTCATTTTCTTCAAATGAATCTTAATTTATAGAACACCCATCCTCACTAGCTTCAAAGTTGTATATAGTCCTCTCATATCCACTCCATCCCGGTACTTATTTAATATGAATCATCTACATACATAAGACACCTAAAAAAACATCTTAATTATAGAAAGTCCACATGCAAGCTGCAGAGTTCACTCATTTAAATTCAAAATCATTGAAAAACCAGATATGAAGTTCTAGAAACTGTAGCCAAGATTCCTACCGCGTGTGCAGTAAAAGCGTAGATGCCAGAGTACTTAAAATACAGAGAGGATATTTGGTCTTTCACCACTAAAACAGTCATATTGATATAGCAAGGGATAATTGTCATATATCTCGTATAGAATTCTCAGAAGGACAATTAACAGAAGAGAGATAGATAAATTGTGAAGAATGGGTAGAAGACATAATCCCAAATAACCCTCTGTACTTTTTTCGTTGAAAATATGAAGGTTGTTTCTCTATCCCATTTGCAACCACGATCCAACTTAATTAACCCAAAAAAAGCTGAGTATACATGGCCAGTTGAGAGGTACAATTATCAGAGAGTACATAAGTTAATTGCAAGCTTGTTAAAGTGTTTGGATACGTTATATAGGAATTCTCCACACAAAAGAAATATAGTGGATGTGAAAATTGACGGTGGAGGGAATTTTAAATTAAGCATGAATATAGAACAAAGTTCTTATCAGTATGTCACAGAGTACCTATAAATAATGTAAGACTCGCTAGGGTCAAAGCCTCCAAAACATGATAGTTAAGGCCATTCGATTTCATCCCCTTTCCAAGTTATTCTCAGATAAACTCAACCCAAATATAAGTTAATCAAATTTAGTAGTCATATCCAAAACAAAACAATATCCAAATTAACCATAACTTAACTATCATTCAACTGAAATTGAAATGGATCTTACCTTGGTCGGGAGTGTTGAGATCTGCGGTGACAAAAGCGACGATGAACTAGATCCACGAAATTGATGAGAGAGACGAAAATTCTTCAAAAACCAAATCAAAAATCAGTAGAAGCACTCAAAATCTACCAAACCCAGAATAGGTAGAATCAGAAACATGTGTTTCTTATAAGAAACCCTCTCCAATGGAACCAATTAAGTAAAATGAAAAAGCAATGCAAGATCAATAGTAACTACACATAAGCACTCTTCTATTTGAAATCTAGACGTACTTTCCAGTGCAATTGAAACAACCACAGTCAGAATCGGTGAAAATTCCCCACATTAGTAAGAGTGGCCACTTTTACTAAACTAAAAGACATGTCCAGTATATTGTTGAAATAGATGCTTTCAGCTTCAAAGGCAGCCAAATTGAGCTTCAAATGCCTTGAGCCAAATTGGCCAGCCAACAAAATGATGGGAAACACACAAACACACATATGGCTATTCAAAATTATCAACCATGCCTAAATTCATAAGCTTAAAATAGACTTCTCTTATAAATTATCGAACTTCCGATCATAACTCTTGCATAGCCACAAAAATCACTACCTCCACTCCAAAACTAAACAACAATCTCAATCTTGGTAACTCTGACTCCACTCTCATTTCCTAAACATGAAATCTACCTAACCATGAGAACTATACATTGTACTAATTCAACATTAAACAAAGAGACGATTATCATAACAACTACAAACAACATATTTTACAGAAAATTTCTAACTTTTGAACCGGGTTCTTCCCTTTCTCAAATTTATGCACCATGGGTAACCAAAAAGCTCCTCCACAATAACTAAATACATTTTTGTTATTTTTATGGGTAGTCCAGATAAATGAGGAGAGCTGATGAATTCAAACCTGCGAGGGAGAAAGGGTTGGTCTTCTAGATTTTCTGACAATCCAGGTACTTCTAAAACCCAAATGAAAGCACTGCAAAATATATTAGAATGTTTACTCAAAGCAAAGTAGAGAAATCAAATAGACATATTCAAGTACCACCACCACCAAGCGAAATTGAAAACTAGTCCACCACCACCAACAATCCACTCAAACACATAAGTGAATGGAACACAAACATACAGGTTCAACTAAAGGTGATTGAATCTAATATACCTTTAAATATAGCAGAGCTATACACCGGCTCACAATCAAAAAATGAACTAAAACAAAAAATAAACTAAATCCAGCTTGTACATAATCAGCAAAATACCCCAAACCTCAAATACACAAAAATCTCCAACGTCTGAGTGATTTTCTCCGCACCCAATTCACAAACCACAATCCCATATCACAAAAACAATCCAATTTCACAACAACACGAATTTGACAAACCTTAAATACTTATTATCTGTCGATGGATGATTGATGTGTTATTCAATGGTACATTTCCAAAACTCGTAAGGATATATGAGTACGTGTTAAGTTGATACCAGGTTCACACCAGAAGTTTTTGAGAGGGAAATGGCTAATGAGTAATGCAGTTATTCCTACTATAATCATTATATATTATTTATGACATATCAAAAAGAAGAACAAAACATGTAACTGCCCGGCAAAGTAGCTTGCCAAACTTGTGACTACTTAGAAATGCAAACAGCACAAAAACCTTTATCCTCCCCCGTCTCTTATTTTAAGGAACTACAAACATTGCAAATGTACTTGATCATTACAGTTCTTAAATTCTGTAGTCTAGAAAGTGACTTGTATATAAGTTATTAATTCTTATTGCAATATGTAGGGTGATTTCTGGAATGGATGATGCTGTAATAGTTGATGGATTTGTTGACAAATGCAACTGGTGTATTGTCCTTGAAAAATCTGTATGATAAACCAAAGAGTCTATCCTTGCAGCTTTAAGTGAAGCGCTAGTGTGCAGGGTGAAACAGCTAGGTAAGGCATTCAATAGACTGATTCATTGAACTTGCACCCAAAAGAATTCTCATGTGCTCATCCACCAATATATAGTGGAGTCTATCAAAGTCATCCAAAGCATCCAATGTTCTATGAGAAACTGCTTTGTGATAGAAAACTATAATTTATATTATAATCATTATGCCATCCGGGAAAAACCTGGAAATGGAAGATAATTACATGACATGATGTTGACATTGATGAAGATAATCTTTCAGTCAAACAATAGGAGAAACCGATTCCAAACCAAAAATTAACCATCCCAAACCAAAAGCATCAAGTAATAGAATCACAAAATCAATCAAAAGGCAAGAAAGCAAGAGTGAAAACAGGTATAGGCAATACAAAACTGAAACCCAATACAAAACCATACCCCAATACATAAAAGTTAGAATAAAAACCTCAAATCTATCGAAGGAAATAAATGGATCGAAGGAAAACGAAATCAAACTAACCAGGAGATCTCGAGAGAGTTGAGTTATCGATTCATGATCAATCTAGAGCCAGGGAGCTTATCCGAAGAAATGATCGGTGAAAGGTCGAGAGTGAAAGCCCTACGCTGCAGGATGTATGTCCTTATAGTGAATAAAGAGAAGAGGGCCGAAGTACAGGGGATCGATTGACAAAATCAATTAGCTACTCTGTGCTAATCGATTAGAGAATACAGCTATTTGAAAGTCTCCCAAGCTAAGTTGAAGGAAAACTCATATATAAAGACTATACAGTAACAAAAAACAAAAATTAGCTCTTAGTCGCTCCCAAGCAAACATTCCAGCAACTACGTACGTATGTAAGATCATCTAATACTAATCTAAACCAACATCGATCTTCCTTGGTTAAAACATAGAAGAGACAAAATCAGAAGTGGCTGGAAGATATATATTTTAGAAACCATGCATGATCTTTATCAATCTCTGTTGTCTCTGGATCGAGTCGGAATGTTCCCAAAGATTATAATTTTGGTCAATTTCTACATCATTAATATACCACCTAAATTCAATAGTTGAAAACCCATATGACTTAATGCTCTGACATACCATCGGTCAATTTCATTTGATGCAACCAATATTTGAAAACCCATAATCATGATTTACCCAAACATAAGATGAATTCAGTTTCAAGATGAATTCCCAAAAGACACTAATTCGGATGCCAATAGCTTAATATATACAGCAATGGTTCCCAATTTGATTAATAAACGCGACTTCCAAACCTAATTAGACAAATTCAGCATTGAGAACTAAGAGAATGGCTTACCAGGCGAAGGAGCTATCTCGCTCGTCGATGTCGAATTTGCAGAAGACGCACCAGAGGCGGTTGTGAGCGGTGTCTTCGTCTCGAAAGGAGGTAGGATTTTTGAGGAAGACGATGACGTCAGAGAGCTTGGATTGGAAGCGAGAGAGGATAGAGGTGAGGGACTTGGCGTGGTTCGGGAGGTACTTGTGACTGGGACCTTGGTTGTGATTCAGCCAAGAGGAAAGAGGTATGTGTTAGGCTTGAAGATAGTCTGTGAGTGAGATTGCACTCCAAGATGGAGATAGAGATGCAGAGATGGAGAGGAAAAAGCAAAGTTGACTTTTGATGAGGAGAAGAGTGGGTTTCAGATTGATCGAGAGAGGAAAAGAGAGGCTGTTGAGGAGCTGATTTTTTCAGGACGAAAACACCCCCTTTGAACAATGAATTGAACAGTAAATGCTCTTTGTTAGATAGTAAATATGTATATGTGTAGACTATATATATGCTTAGCATGGAATTTAATAATGCAAGTGTTCATAGATGCGTAGAATATATATATATATATATATATGTTTAGCACTTATGCAGTTATATAAGTTAACCAAGGTTCTTCATTCCCTTTCCAGATTTTTGTTCTAGATTAATTCAACCTAAATGTAAGTTGATTCAATTTAGCAGTATCAACCATATCCGAAACATAACAATAGCTCTACTATTGTAAAGTCAAGCCGAAAGGCTTTACCAAATTTAAAATTGACAAAAATACCCGCGACAATGAACCGGATCTAAGAAAATGATGAGAGAGACAAAAATCAAATTCGAGATCGAGTATTGTCTGGTAGAAGTGGCGGCAACAGTAGCTGGAGATCACAGGAGAAAGTTGGCATATTGTGTGGAAAGGCTGAGAGATCGAAAATTGGGAGAAGAAACCAACACCACCTCCTGTTACACAATTAGTTTCTTCAACGACTCCAACCTCAAAATCTTGAATTCTGAATGAAGGTGCAAACTGATCGAGAGAGCGAGAGATAGGCCCCTCAAAACATAATAGTAAATCGAGACCTTGGTCGGAAATGAGGACACGGGTGACTTGGACACGGGTCTGGGTTTGCCAAAAGAGAGCGGCAATGTAAAATTGTAATCGGAGGAACCTTCCACACGGTTCACACGTGCATTTGTCACTGTAGGAGTAACAGTGTAACCAACGCTTGTTATAGATGAAATATAACCGACTAAGCACCGACTATACTCAACTATTCTAGTACATGGACACATAGGTGTACATAAATGTAAGATTACTTCTTCAATACTAGCTAGTTGGCCCAACTTCCTCTCAGCTTCAGTATTTAGGACCCATAAGACATCTACAAGCAATTGCCTCCATCCCTCCATCCACAAATAATAAGCAGTGATTCACAGAACTAGAAATAAAGATAAAAAGTGGCATGTTAACCACCATCAACTTTTGATAAAAACTGAAATTGTGAAAGGGAGCGTCTATGCACACCTTCAAAATTGATATAGACCTCCTATCATTTTTGTAAATTTTTTATGTCAATTTTACACCTAATTTGGAGGGAAAATAATAGATGCACACCGCCTTCTCTATTGGATGCGTCGATCGCGTCGATCGCGTCGATCTTCATTGAAGATCCCTCTCCTTGTTTATTCGATCTTTGACTCATTTTTGTATCTCTCCAACCCCATAGCGTATGTAATAACGTTTTAGGACCCAAGAATCTTGTTTTAGGACCCCAAGAATCGATGATAATTCCAAAAACGAAACAAACACTGTCAATCTCGTCTCAGTGAGTTCCAACAAGATTGCAACATATAGTTAACCCTATCAATTATAGCTCATAACAATAAAGGAATGGTTACCTAATATCTACAGTTCAATCATCTCCCAAGTAGAATCCAAACAACACAAGGAATTTCATTTTTTAGATTGAAATACCAATCACCTATAAGGGGATCATCGATCAAAAGGATATGGCATGAACTTATGTTTGAATACTAAAATTGTCATTCGACGGGGGACGACAAAGAAAATAAGTCAACCTCAATCGGTGAACAGTACAAAACAAAAAGGGGTAGAATGGATAGTTTGGTTAAAAAAATAGAAGAATAAGTGTACATATTAATTTTAAAGGTAAGAATAGACACTCCTATTGTGAAATTGAGAGTTCACTGTCAAATGTAAGCAAAGGAAAACTTCATATAACTAATGAAAGGCACCTTTAATAATATAAAATTCACTACATTAATCAAAACTTTGAATCTATAAGACTGCGTGCATATGGTGTGTAAATTGGATAAAGATCAACAACCTTAAGCCCGGCCATCTCATAAAAGCATTACTCGTCTCAAATTAAGTACAATCTTATTTATTAAGGGTTAGTACCTGAAAGTAGGAATAGTGAGGTCTGAGGAATTAATTATCTGGCCATGCTGTTTGGCGCCAATTGAATGATCATAGCCACTCTGTAGTGAAATAACAAATCTTGATAAGAGTCAATATCTGAATGATTGGGGAGGCACGATGAATAGGTAAGGAAAAGAGTCGTAGAGTTAATGGCATTGATACTTCGTATGAGCATTCGCTCATTACTGATGTATTATTGGAAGCATACCGCACTTTAATTTTGTACCCCAGAACATAATACATTCCTGATTCTTCCATTGGCTTGGATGATAGACAACTTGACGTGATATGTCTACAATATGCCATGCGAAAAAGATAATATTAATATATGATTCGAACACGACCTTACTCATCGAATATTTATAGTCACAAGAAGAAACCAAAAGGGCAATGAACTCCAGTAATTTTAAGAGAATTCACTAATAGTCATACAAAAAAGCTCAACAAAAATCAATACCGGCATCCAAATTCCAACTGGCTCCCATGGCCACCGTAATTCTTGTTCCACAGTCGTGTACTTGATCAACAAGTACATACTGTATTAAGTTCCACAACAATGACAACCAAGTCCATGATTCAGAAAAATGAAAGGGAGTATCAGACAAATTCTCTCAACAGGCTAGCTAAACAAGAAACTGAGGGTATCTTCCTCAATCCCACATCAACTAGCGTCCCCACACAATCTTGTGATCTCATCTATAGTATGACACCTATGCATTCATGAGCAAAATATCAAAACTTGGCCACTGTTCTAAACTTCAAACTCTAACCATCAACCAAAAACAAGCCATTCACTAACAGTAGAAAGTCCCCATCATCTCATTTCTCAATGTCTTAATCAATAGCAAGTCCAAATTTGTGAAGTTCACTAACCTTATATGGTATATAACTGACAGAAACTAGACACATGCACTCTTCATCCGCTTCATGCAAATATATGATTTCAGCATGATTCAAGGAAGTAGCAACAAATATTTGCTTAATTTGTAGATCTCCAAGAAATCATCGTGTTCCTAATGGTAAAAACATAACCAGTTTAAAAACGTCATCTATGCGAGTTAGAGAGATACCCGACATCAGCAAATCCAACTAAAACATCATTTTTGCGTCTCAGAATAGAGGACTGCACTGAAAGAAGGTTTACCTTTAGCTTTCGACGAGTCGCATCACTTTGGTTGATCCGTCTAGGATACACGGTTCGATGGGTAAAGACCAGGTCGACGGGTCGAAATTAGAAAGCTGCATTTCTGGCATTCCTTTCACCAAAATTTTCAGTTTCTCTCTAGTTTCTTTGTAGGGAAAGAATAAGCCCAAGTCAATGGATCACTTCAAGTACTTGAGAATTTGTTTTACTCTGTTCCAATGATGTTGCGTAGGCGCAGAACTAAATCTAGCTAATAAGCTCACTGAGAAAGTAATGTTTCGATGTGTGCACTGAACTAAATATAACAAAGCTCTAATAGCACTGAGATATAGAATCTCAGGTCGCAAAAGTTCATCATCATCATCTTTCAGACAAAATAGATCCTTTATGTGTTCTAGATTGCGTACAACCAATGGTGTGCTAAGAGGGTATACTTTGTCCTTATTAAATTGCCTGAGCATCTTCTGGATATAACCAGACTGATGAATAAGAATTCCACCAACTGATTTTCTAGCTCTAAACCAAGGCAAAATCGAGTCCTGCCAAGGTCTTTCATCTCAAACTCAGAGTCAAGCAGCTAACTATCTCATTAATCTTATGAAGAGACTCAATGATATTCATATCATCAACATAGTCTTCTACAATGACAAATCTTGAACTCATTCTTTTAATGAACACGTGTGGGAAAACTCATCATTTTTATATTCATTCCAAATCAAATAGTGTACCACATCCAACTGGATTGCTTCAACCTTTATAGGAAACGTCTCAATCTTATCATATGAGGACTTCATGGTTTAGAATTACTTGAATTGGGGTATAACTATACCCTCTGACACTCTCATCTATATCTCTGAATCAAGATCCTCATACAAATATGCATACTCAGTTTTTCAGACACTACCAAACTGACTAGGTAGCGGATAATAATGGTGTCCATGATCAGAGAATACCTCTTCTCATAATCAATTTCAGGGCACTTGTACCACAAGATTTTATTCTTCTCATTGCACTTCTGAACAAAGGTCCATTGATGTTCAACTGGCTTAACATTCGGTAGGCATAGCACTACCGGACTGAAAACTTGCATTTTAGTAAGAAAGTCTAGTTCAACCTGGATTGTACCTTTCTATTTCGGCAAATATGCTCTACATTAACAATCTGCAATAGATCAAGCTTCCACTTCATTTTCATCAATGAATTCCTAAGCGACGAAAGCAAATGTAGCATTAACTAACATGGAAGATCTATCCATAATAACGCGCGCACTTGTATTACTTAGTGAAATTTCTTTGTCTTTTGATAAAGCGTCCCTCTCAGATCCCAATTTTGATTTTAGGATATAACTTGAAAGGACCCAACCCCGATTTAGTTTCCTAAACCGGAATCAAACCCCTTCTGAAAACACGAACCAACAAAAACCATCAAAATTTCGGCAGAGTAACGCTACTAACGTGGAATTGCCATTACCTGCACCTGGAAAATACACTTCATCCTATGCCACAAAAATCAAACCGTGAGCACCAATCCCATCCGGATTTCTCAATATCATAACAGTAATGTAAAGTAATAAATATAACTATACTTTACAGAAATCCGGAGAAAATCGTATGGAAATATACATCAGAATACTCAGAGCGACTTCTAATATAGATATACAAATAGTAGGCCAAACTAAGAACCTGCCATAAAAGAAACATCACTCGAATACTATGCCTCCGATCACGACGTGCGACACCAGAATCTGAACTGCAAACTGGGCAAAGAAACTGAAAAGCCCAGGGGAAAGACATGAAAACTGTTAGAGTGAGTGGAGGAAAATAAATGTCTTTCGCCAAATTATATATGTAAAAGAATATGATATAGTACACGAGGTGAACACAAACCCCTCCAGCGTACAGAGCATGCATGTAAAAATCCCACGGGGTCGCTCATGGACACATCCGTGCTAGTACAGTCCGAATCACGGGATCCCAGACCTACACATGATTCTAGCCAGAAAAGCCTCAGGTCAGAGGTCTGACTCCCCCCGGTAAAGGCCTCGGGCCAGGAGTCACAGCCTCCCCCGGTAAATATCCTCGAGGATCAGCCGGAATGCAAGTGTATCGATACAACAACATATACTGAGACTGTACTCTATGTAAACCAAATCGTAAATACTTCGATGCAAATGTATAATGCAATAAGTAAATGCATATACTTAAAGTATAATGGTATAGGCATAATCGTATAACACATCCTCATATAAATCATAATCTCATATGCATGCTCATGCTCGTAAAACGTGTATAAACACTCGCGATTATCAGTGAAAAGAAATTGTCCACCCATAGATGACCGTAACGCAGTTCGCGTTAATCCCGTGATCCGGCAGAAAATTCCTCGCCAAACGAACGATCACGAACCCCTGAATAATCATAAAATCAATTTCTCAAAATCACAACTCAGTACCTCGAATCATATCACGACAAACAACCGTTCTCGGAAACACATAATTCAATAACGACGAATTGTCGAAAATCTGATAATCATACCACAAAACCTCGCTATAATTTTGTGACAACCCGAATCGGAGTCAGTTGTGTATTCTGCACGAATCCCGAGATTGGTCATAGTTGCAGTTTTACGTTATATATGTGGTTTGACGATTCTATTCGCGACTATGTTATCGGCCAAGAATTTGAGTTAAGTGTCTTCACGGAAGTTGTAGAGTACATGACTTCGAGCTCGAGGGTGTTTCCGGATGATTTTTTCGATAACCGAGGAATATAATATGATTATTTAAAGTTTCCATTTTCGACGAGTTTATCTGATTGTTTCGTGTTTATCCGAATCGTGATGGTTATCCATTTCGAATCGTCGATCGACCCGAGGCGCGAGTATAAATATCGGAAATAGTCGTAAAATAGTCGCAAAACACTGTTTGACGTTGACCGAGCTTTGACTTTCCAAATTGGGAAAGTTGACCGTTGACCGCGAAAAGGGAAAGTTGACCGTTTTGGCTTTGCCGTCCAACCTGCTTATTCCGGCCACCTCCGATCAAGTGAAGGGTAAGGTTCGCTTCTCCTTTCGATTTCGAGTTGATTGGTATGTAAATTTTTGGGAATTGTTGAGGTATTGACTGGGTTCGAATCGGGTTGTGTATTCGAATTTCGCCGGTGACAGTTCATGGAGTTCCGGCGAGCCTCGGTGGTGGGGGTGAGAGGGTTTTGCCTCCCCTTGCCCTAAGCGTGCTTCCCATGGGTTTTGATTGGCCTGAAATTGGGTTTTCCGATGAACCCGATTGGGTTGCCGGAGTTAGGATTTCGCTCGGTTTCGAGATGATTTGAGTGGTTTGTGGTTCGAATTGATGTCTGTGGTAGTTAACAAAGTGGTTGGGCTCGAGGAGAACTCCATTTCTGGAGCTTCCTCGCCGGAGGAAGTCACGGTCAACGGTGGTGCTTCGGCGAGGAGTTGACTTTTTGAATTTTGATGAAATTAATGTCATTTTTCTCGTAATCGCGCCCTGATTATCGTCCAGAGGTTTTCGGATTGATTTGGGTAGCCGATTTTCAGTCGAGGGTTTCGAGTGGAGATTTCGGAAATTCAGTCGGTTATTTTGTTCAGTATAATATGTTTCCGGGAACGGTTGGTTTCCGTGGTTAAGTACAGAGTTGTGGGTTATGTTTTGATCAGTTGTGTTTTATGAATATTCAGGGGATCGAGATCGAGATCGAGATCGTGATCGTGCTTCAGGTGAGGGATCTTCCGCCGAACCATGAAATTAGCGCGAGTGCGCGTTTTGCTCACCTGTGAGTGGACAATTTTTTTTCACGGATTGTTTGCGAGTCTTATTATATGTTTTACGAACTTGAGCATGCATACGAGATTCCGATTTATATGAGCATGTGTTATATGACTATATTACGTATATGCATTCATATGCTGTTTATTATATTTGCATCGGATTATTTGTGATTTGATTTACACAGAGTACAGTCGTAGTTCATGTTGTTGTATCGATACACACGCATCCCGGCTGATCCCTGAGGGTGCCTACCAGGAGGGGTACCGTACCTTGTGCCGATGTAGTTCCGGGTAGGTACTGGTTTCTGTACCTTGTGCCGATGTAGTTCTGGGTGGGTACAGATGTCTGTTTCTTATGCCGATGTAGTTTCGGGTGGAAACAGATACCCTGACCTGAGGCCATTCTGGCTAGAATCACGTGTGGGTCTGGGATCCCGTGATTCGGATTGTACCAGCACGGACGTGTCCATGAGTGACCCCGTATACTTTGTATTTTATTTACCTGGACTCGCATATGTTATTTTAACATATATATATCAACTGGTGAAAGACATTTATTTTCGTCCACTCACTCTAACGGTTTTCATGTCTTTCCCCTGGGCTTTTCGGTTTCCGTGCCCAGTTGCAGTTCAGGTTTTGGTGTTTTCACGTCGCGGTTAGAGGCTAGTGATCTGAGCTACCTGTGTTTTCCAGTAGGTCCTTGTTTCGCCTACTGATTTGTATATTGTATATATTTACACTAGAGGTCACTCTGATACATTCTGATACTTGTTTTATACGGATTTTCTCGGATATACTATATATAGTACAGTATGTTTATTGTTATTGTTTATATTATGATGTTGAGAAATCCGGATGGGATTGGTGCCCATGGTTTGGCTTTTGTGGCATAGGACGAAGTGTTATTTTCAGGGTGCAGGTTTATGCAATTCCACGTTAGTAACGAAACTCTGCCGAAATTTTGAATGGTTTTTGTTGGTTCGTGTTTTCAGAAGGGGTTCGATTCTGATTTAGGTAACTGAATCGGGGTTGGGTCCTTTTAGCTTGGTATCAGAGCATTAGGTTGTCAGATTCTGTAGACTCTTGTAGTTGTGACGCTTATGGTATTTGAGTTTGTACAGCATGACTGGAGTGATGACCCGACTGGCCAGCGGTACTCATCAATACTTCGGGTGTTGTGTGTTCTCAAATATCTGCGGTTTCATGATTACGTTCTTTCTGCTTGTACCTAATGCTTGTCTTGTATCAGTAGGATGCCTCCTCAACGTGGTCCTCGTGTTGATCGGGATGAGGATCCTGATGAGGATCGTCGAACGCGCGACTTGCTGATGCGAGTGCTGCGTTTGGAAGAGCATTTTGACCCTGTGGTCAAGGCTCGTACGGCTGGTGCTACTGTGTTTTCGGATTCAGTTGATCCAGAGATATGCGAGGCATGGTTGGTTCTGATTGAACGTGTTTGTGAGCGTCTGCAGTTTACTCCTGAGTAGATGACAGTAGCCGCAGTCGGATTACTTGAGGGTGATGCATACTTTTAGTGGGTTAGCACCGACAGGGTTCCAGCTAATACTCCGTGGACTTTGTTCCGTGATCTGTTTATGCGGAGGTACTTTAATCAGGCTACCCAGTAGCGCAAGTATGAGGAGTTTACGAACTTGAGGCAGGGCAGTTTGTCTGTACTTGAGTACCGGGACCGATTTACCCGTTTGTCTCGTTTTGCGTGGGATATGGTGGCTAATGAGGAAGCTAAGTGTCGCAGGTTTGAATTTGAATATCAAGGCAACTCTGACTACGATGCCTCGGAACAACTTTGATGAGTTTGTTAGTGCAGCACTCCGAGGCGAGGATATTGAGCAGGAGAGGCAGCAAAGGTACCAGCCGAGACGGTTTGAGGAAGGTGGACCGAGTCAGGGGCCTTCAAAGAGGCAGAGTTCTGATACTTCCGGTTCAGCTTCATCCTCGGGTGGTGGATCCTATAGACCAGCAGCTAGTGCATCGAGACAGAGGCAGAGGTGGAGGAGAGATCGACCGCAGTGATCACAGACCAGCGGGGGTTCTAGTGGCTCTAGCTATCCTCGGCGTACTGGTGGCACGTTTCCTATACTGAGGGAGTACCCATTGTGCAGCCTCTGCAACAGATATCACTATGGTTCATGTCAGCGAGGCCCTGTCACTTGTTATCGTTGTGGCCAGGTGGGTCACTTTTTGAGGGAGTGTCCTCAGTTGGTTGGTGCTGATGGACAGGCAGCCCAGAGTTCCGGAGTTGAGCGAGGTGCCACTTCGGGAGCTCGACCAGCATAGTTTGCAGGCTAGGGCAGGCAGCAGGGACAGCCCCAGCGAGGACGACCAGCCGGACAGGCGAGGGTTCATGCTATGACCCTACGTGAGGGCAGAGCTTCACCAGAGGTCTTTATCGGTACGTTACATGTCTTTGGTATTCCAGTACTTACATTGTTAGATCCAGGGGCCACACATTCATTTATATCATATAGACTGTCATCATTAGCTACGGTACCTGCATCTACACTTCCGGGGTTGTGGAGAGTGTTATATCCGTCAAGTGAGGTTGTGAGCATCGGTTGGGTATACAGAGACTGTGAGGTGTTTATTGGTGGTCATGGTTTAGCCGCAGATTTGTTATTGCTTGATATTGTGGATTTTGATTTGATCTTGGGTATGGACTTCTTAGAGACACATTGGGCCATGTTTGATTGTCACAAGAAGGAGGTCGAGTTTCGATGACCAGGGTTACCTGAGATATTGTTCCGTGGTGAGAAGAATACTTCACTACCGTGTTTGATCTCCGCGATGAGGGCGGATCGGTTGATGAAGAAGGGTTGTGTCGCTTACTTAGCCCATATTGTGGACACTACAGCGGCTGTACCAAATCTTGGTAGTATTGAGGTTGTGTCTGAGTTTCCGGATGTGTTTCCAGCGGTGTTACCTGGTATACCCCCTGTGCGGGAGATTGATTTCACTATTGTGTTATTGCCGGGTACAGGACCGATTTCCCAGACACCGTATCGGATGGCGCCTGCGGAGTTAAAGGAGTTGCAGATTCAGCTCCAGGAGTTGCTAGAGAAAGGTTTTATTCGACCGAGTGTTTCTCCGTGGGGTGCCCCAGTGTTGTTTGTGCGGAAGAAGGATGGGTCCATGTGTTTGTGCATCGACTATCGGAAGCAGAATCAGATTACGGTGAAGAACAAGTATCCGTTACCGCGGATTGATGATTTGTTCGATCAGCTCAAGGGAGCAGCAGTCTTTTCAAAGATTGATCTTCGATCCGGATATCACCAGTTGAGGATTCGGGACTCGGATGTGGCCACGACAGCTTTCAGATCGCGGTGTGGGCATTATGAGTTTTTGGTTATGCTGTTTGGGTTGACCAACGCCCCCGCAGCTTTCATGGACTTGATGAATCGGGTGTTCAGATGGTTCTTAGACAAGTTCGTGATTGTATTCATTGATGATATTTTGATCTATTCCAGGAGTGTGGGCCAGCACAAGAAGCATTTACGAGCAGTGTTGCGGACTTTGCGAGACCATCAGTTGTTCGCGAAGTTTAGCAAGTGCGAGTTCTGGTTGGATAGTGTGAAGTTTCTGGGCCATGTGATTTTGACCGAGGGAGTCAGTGTTGATCCTGACAAGATCGAGGCCGTGCTAAACTGGAGTAGACCTACTACTGTACTGGAGATCCGGATTTTCTTGGGGTTAGCAGGCTATTATCGGCGGTTTGTACAGGATTTCTCCCGGATTGCTACACCACTGACCAGATTGACGAAGAAAGGCGTCAAGTTTGAGTGGTCTGATGCGTGCGAGGAGAGTTATTTGCTCCTGAAGGAGAGATTGACTACCGTACCGGTTCTAACATTGCCAGACGACAGTGGTGAGTTTGTTGTGTACAGTGATGCATCGAAGTTGGGACTTGGCTGTGTGTTGATGCAACATGGTAGAGTCGTAGCATATGGTTCCACGCAGTTGAAACCACATGAGGCCAGCTATCCGACGCATTATTTGGAGTTAGCCGCTATTGTGTTAGCGTTGAAGAGTTGGAGACATTACTTGTATGGAGCTCAGTGTAAGATCTTCACCGACTACAAAAGTCTTACGTACTTGCAGACGCAGCCGGATCTGAATATGAGGCAGCGCCGATGGATGGAGTTGATCAACGATTAAGATTGCACGTTTGAGTACCATCCAGGGAAGGCCAATGTGGTAGCTGATGCACTTAGCCGAAAATCTGGAGCCTCGTTGTTACACATATGTGTGGCCAGAGTGTCGATGTTAGCCGAGCTTCGAGCTACGGGTGCCGTGTTCGGGTATGATGACGAGGGAGCTTTGTTGGCCAGTTTTCAGGTTCGACCCGTATTGGTTGATCAGGTACGAGAGGCTCAGGATTCAGATTCCTACTTGTTGGGCAAGAAGACCATGATACGGAATGGTGTGCCTACAGAGTTTCGTTTGAGCGACGACGGTACGTTGTTGTTCAGAGGCAGGTTGTGTGTGCCCAGAGATGAGAGCCTGAAGAAGGAGATTCTGGATGAGGCCCATAGTTCAGCGTATGCAATGCATCCCGGAGGTACGAAGATGTTTCGTACACTTCGAGCGTACTATTGGTGGCACAACATGAAGCGGGAGATTGCCGCGTACATGAGTCGATGTTTGATCTGTCAGCAAGTGAAAGCGGAGAGGCAGAAACTTGCAGGGAAACTACAGCCACTTGAGATTCTGGTTTGGAAGTGGGAGCACATTACGATGGATTTCGTCTATCAGTTGCCGCGTACTTCGGCTGGCAACACCGGCATTTGGGTTATTGTGGATCGACTGACGAAATCCGCTCACTTTCTTTCACTTCCAAGAAAGATATCAGTGGGTAGATTGGCCAAGTTGTACTTATCTGAGATTGTTCGCTTGCATTGGGTGTGACGACCCGGATCTGAATTAGCAGTATGATCAGCTTGATCGATGAGTTACTGCGTAGTCGCAGTTGTACGACGGTTATTGGAATCGCCGAGTTTGTTAACGACTTAATTATTGGCCGAGAATTGGAACTGGGTCTCTTCTCGAGAGTCGTTGTATGTGTGATTACGAGTTCGTGGGCGGTTCCGGATTGTTATTTGGACGACCGAGGAATTAATTATGAATATTTGAAGTTTAGATTTAAATGGTGGGCTACTTAACGACTAAATTACCGGACGAGAATTTGGTTTCAGTTTCTTCACGGAAGTTGTTCAGAATTTAATTTCGAGTTCGTGGGAACTTCCGGAGCATGATTTGGAGTTACGAGGAATTAGTTGCGAATTTTGCCGATTGTTGTTTGGTTGATTTAATTGTGTGTTGGTTCAAAGGGTTGACTTTTTGTCCGTTTGGTCGATGTGTTTGACTTCAGGTGATTATGAAAGATTATGTCGAATCGAATTCGTGGCCGCGAGAATTATCGGAATCGGAATTACGACGAGGAAATTACGCGTGTTTGAAGTTCGTCGAAATGGATAATTACGAAGTTTCCTCTTTGGGAAAGGCTATAAATAGTAAACCTTCTATTTTTGGAAGTCAACAATTGGGTTTAATTGTAGTTGACCGAGTTGACTGAGTCAACTCGGTGGAGAAAAGGGTGGTGCGATGTTCATGGCGGTCCTTGGTGGTGTTTGGCCGTTCGGCCACCTCCGGGCTCGACCCGTGGCTCGTTCAGCTCGCCATGGCGCCCTTCTCTCCGTGCCGGCCACCGTTCACGGCGGGGTGGACGGTGGAGGAAGAACTTTCCGATTGAAAATGGAGAAAAACTTGGTGATTCGGGTTTGGTGATTCGAACCGAATTGAGCTACAACTTTGAGTGGGCTTTGTAGCTCTCATCACTAGCAAGCTACCATGTAAGTTTGGAGTTCTAATTTTGTTTGTGGAAGGAGAATTTTGGATTTGAAATTTGTGTGTTCATTCGGTTTTTCATGAAATTGACCATGTTAGAGTGAGAATTGGACTTCGGTGCAGTTATGGAAGTTGCTCAGTGGGTGATTTTGAGTGGAACAAAGGTAGCTCCGCCGAGAAATCTTCCGGTCAACAGTGGCGCCGCCGTGGACGGCGGTCAACGGCGGCGGTCAACGGTCAGAGTTGACTTTTTGACTTTCGACAAGTCGCATGTCATTTGACTCGAAATCGCGCTCCGATCGCAGTGGGGAGGTTCGTTTTTCGAGTTGAGCGTCCGAACGTAAAACGAGGTATTGAGGTGGTATATATGGATTTTCGACGATTCGTCGTATTCGAATTGTGTATTTCCGAGAACTGTGGTTTCTCGTGGTTTGATTCGAATTGTCGGATTATGACTTTGAATATTGGACGTTGTGATTATTCAGGGGTTCGTGATCGTTTGTTTGGCGATGGACTTTCCGCCGGATCACGGGTTAACGCGATACGCGTTACGCCAGTCTGTGAGTGGACAGTTTATTTTCACGGAATTATTGCGAGTCCTTTATATACGATTTATTATGTTGAGCATGTGTTATGTGATTATATTTTTATGTTGTTATATGTCCACGTGTGGCCCCGTGTGATTTATACACATGCTCTGTACGTGTGAGGAGTTAGAGTCTCCCTCATGTACGTATACGGGAGGAGTTGGAGTCTCCCTCGTGTACCGGACGCGTGAGGAGTTAGAGTCTCCCTTGCGTACCATTTATTGTTTATACTTTCGACTCGCATATGTTTTTATAACATATATGTTACTTGGTGAAAGACATTTATTTTTCGTCCACTCACTCTAACGTGTTTATTGTCTTTCACCTGGGCTTTTCGGTTTCCGTGCCCAGTTTGCAGTTCAGGCTCTGGTGTCGCACGTCGTGGTCGGAGGCATAGTGCTCGAGCTACTTTGTTTCATCCAGTAGGTTTATTGTTCTACCTACTGTGGTATGCGTATACGATTATGTATTAGATGTCGCTCTGAGCTTCCTATTGAATACGTTATACGATTTTACACTGGATTTCAGTAAAGTGTATATATATTTACTACTTTACTTTACTGTTGATATATTGAGAAATCCGGATGGGATTGGTGCCCACGGTTTGATTTTTGTGGCATAGGATGGAGTGTATTTTATGCGTGCAGGTAATGGTAATTCCACGCTAGTAACGAAACTCTGCCCAAATTTCGAAAAGTTTTTGTTGGTTCGTGTTTTCGAAGGGGTTCGATTCCGATTTAGGGTGCTAAATCGGGGTTGGGTCCTTTCAGCTTGGTATCAGAGCATAGGTTATAGGTTCTGTAGACTTCTGTAGTCGTGTTTACTAAGGATATTTGAGAATGTACAGCATGTCTGGAATGGTGACCCGACCGGCCGGCGGATAATCATCAAATTCCGGATGTTGTATACTTTCAAATATTTGAAGTTCCATGATTACGTTCCACTTGTTGTGAACGATATTGTATTCATTAGGATGCCTCCTGACGTGCTTTCCGTGTCGTTTCGGTTGTGGATCCTGTTGAGGATCAATCGACGCGCGATTTGCCAGTGAACTGCGGATTTGGATGAGTATTAAGAGTTCAGAGAATTTTGTGGCACGGTTTGCCTGGGGATGTGTATATGAGCGTCTATACGTTGCCTCAGAGCTGAGATTTGTGGCAGTGATGTTTGCCTGAGTCAGATCATTGTATTTGGTGGGCTGTTATTGTGTGAGTTCCAGTTGCGACTCCATGGCCTACATTCAGTGTGTTGTGTATACGGTAATGGTTTAGTCAGGCTATCCAGCAATTGAATGTGGAGTGTTTATCCACCTGAGGCAGAGATGCATTGTTCACATGTTGTCCCTATGTGCGTGAGTTATGTGGCTTCAGAGGAAGCAGAGTACGAGGTTCGAGATGAGTTTGAACCTGAGCATCAGAGAGAGTTTGATTGTTGTGCCTCGAGACATCCGTGAGGAGCTTAGTGTGCTGCACTCAGTGGCGAGGCTAGTGTGAGGGAAAGATGTACACGGTTTTCGATGTGACGGTTTGAGGAAAGTGGATTCAGTAGTGAGAGATTGAGTTCTGATACTTCGGGATCAGTGACTTCATTAGACTGTGGCCTTTTCGGTTATGTTGAGGATATTCTGCTGATCCATTTGGTGATGGCGGAGATCACAGAGTAGCGGATTTGCTCCTGTGGCATGAGTTTGGGCGATCGTTGGTGATCCTTTCACGCAGCAGGTGTTGCGGTGACTTGTGTTTGTGGTACACTCTCTGTTGCCATTGTGGTGGCCAGGAGGATCACGTTACGAGGGAGCGCCCTTGGTCAGCTGTTGTAGCGGTTCGGCAGCTCAGAGTTTACGAGGAGATCCTCATGTTGTTCCTGCGGTCTGACTAATGCACCCTGTTGACGAGTTAGTCAGCAAGTCACAGTTGATGTGTGTGGCCACTTGGGCATGTTGGAGTTCGTGCCATGACCTTGTTTGAGGACAGACTTTTCTCCGAGGTTACTATTGCTTGATGTCCATGGCGATTGTACCTGTATCTCCACTTCCGAGGTTTTGGAGAGTGTTGCATCCATCCGGAGGTCACGAGATCCTTGTTGGAGGTTATGACTTAGCCGTGGATCTGTTATAGCTGGATATTGTGGTTTTGGTGTGTTTGTGAGCATGGACTTACTGCCGACGCAATTGGCTGTGTTCGAGTACCTCGAGAAGGAGGTTGTGTTTCGACGACCAGATTTCCCCGAAATGCTGTTTCGCGGTGATGGTCGAGCGGATGATGGAGACTGATTGTGTTGCTCGCTTAACCCATGCTGTAGATACTTCGGTTGCTGAGCCCGTTATTGGTGACATTGAGGTGGTTTCCGAGTTTCCTGGCGTGTTTCGGAGGAGTTACCAGGTGTTCCTCCAGTTCGGGAGACCGACTACATTATGGAGCTTGTACTAGGCGCTGGACTCATTTTATCGACACATTGTCGTTCTGAGCCAGCGGAGCTGATGGAGCTACAGTTTTGACTCCAGGAGTTGCTGGAGGAGGTTTCAGGAGATTTCATGTGACCCAGCGTATTTGCGTGGTGTACTTTTGCATTGTGTGTACGGATGATGGGTGGTTCGATGAGGTGGCGTATTGATTACTGGAAGCCTGATTCGTTTCAGAGGAGAGTGAGTATCCTCCGTTTCGGGTTGAGGATTGGTTTGTTCAGCTCGCGAGAACTCCAGTCTTGTCGGAGATTGATTTCGGGACCGGATACCATCAGTTGTGGTTCGGTGAGTCAGATGTGGCTTTGTTGGCTTACGGATCTCAGTGCGGGCATCAGGAGTTTTTGGTCACGCTATTTGGTTGACCAATGCCCCGTAGATCGTGTGGACGTGATGGACCATGTGTTCAGACGGTTTCTGGACGAGTTGCGGTCATGTTCGTTGGCAATGTCCTGATGTACTCCGAGAGTGTGGACCAGTACCTGGAGTAGTTGCGAGCGGTTTTGTGGACTTCACGAGATGATTAGCTGTTGTAAGTTCAGCCAGTGTGAGTTTTGGTCTATTAGCGTGAAGATGTTGGGCTACGTGATACTAGCCGAGGGAGTCGGCGTGGATCCTGACCGGTTCGAAGCCGTGATGATTCGGAGTTTGCCCTACCATTGCACCAGAGATTAGGAGTCTCTTGAGTTGGCAGGCTATTACCGACGGCTTGTGCAGGATTTTCCTGGATTGCCACTCTATTTTCCAAATTGACAAGAAGGTATCACGTTCGAGTGGTTCGATGCACGCAAGGAGAGTTACTGACTCTTGCGGGATGATCGATCGTTGCATCGGTTTTGACCCTACCTGATGACTACGACGAGTTCGTGGGTTATGGCGATGCATCGAGGTATAGATTTGGGTTGTGTTTTGATGTTGTGTAGCAGAGTGGTGGCTCATGATTCCAGGCAGTGGAACTTTATGAAGCTATGTATCCGGAGTTTGGTTTGGGTGTAGCTGTTTTTATGTTAGCATTAAGGAGTTCGAGACACTATAGCTAGGACGTGTAGCGCAGTGTAGGATGTACACTGGTCATTTGAGTTTCATCCACTTGCATTTTCGGCCAGATTTGGGCTTGAGGCATTGTAGATGGAGGGAGTCGACTATTGACTATGGCTGCACAATTGAATTTGTTCGAGGAAGGTTAGTGGTTGTACTTTGACCATCCGTCTGGAATGTTGTTGCTGATGCATTCAGTTGAAAGTCGGGGGCTTCAGTGGTTCATGTGTGTGTGGTTCGAGTTTCCGTGTTAGCCGAGTTATGGGCTACGAGAATTGAGTTCGAATGTGATGACGTTGAAACTCATTGTTTTTACGCGCAGTTGGCGCTAGTGATGCGGAGATGTATCAGATATTTTGAGTTTACTACTCGTGACGCAACATGAAGAGCGATATTGCAGCCTCTGCGAGCGCAGCATGTGTACGCAGATGCCACGTTTGTCGATTAGCGATGGCTAGGAGACAGAGACTTGCCGAAAAGTGTCAGTCATTTCAGATTTCCGGTTTGACGTGTCCGTTGTTGCTGTGTTGTGTATGTTGTATGCACTTTGATTGGTGATACCAGTTGTCAGGTCTTTGTGACCGTTTGGTGAACTTGGTACATTTCTTTGTACTTTCGGTGATGATTTCAGTGGCAGGCTGGCATAGTGGGTTTGACGGAGGTTGTCCATCTACGTGGTGTACCTGTGTCCCAGATTGCTGGTCGAGGTATACGACAAGTGTTGGCGAGCTTTACAGCGAGCATTGGGGACCAGATTACGAGCTAGTACCAGTTCTTGTCCTCGGATTGATGAGCGATCTTTGAGGACTATTCAGGCCTTGGAGGGCATGTTGTGGACCTCGGTATTACAGTACCGGTTTGTTGACTACTATGATTTTGAGGTTGTTTGATGTTAATTTGAGGTATGTTGTTGTACTCCATTGTGTTGGAGTGAGTTTGTTTTGAATTTGAGTTGATGTTTGTTTCCGATTTTGTGGAGTGTGTTACCACAGACTGTCAGATTAGCGGAAATGGGTTGATAATTGTTTGAGTTCGATGCTTGAGTTTCGTTGGTATGAACAGGTCGTGTTGTGATTTGCCTTGATGTTTTGATCCATATGTGGCCATAGGCGAGTTTGTGTTATGCCGTATGGTTCGGCATCGTCTATAGTATTGGCTTTTGTGTGTGTGTTGTGTTCCGCGTGGCGGAACTATGTTTCAGGTTATTGCGTGATGTGTACCTTATCCGTTCCGTATGCAGGAACACTTGGCTATTGTTTGGAGCCAGTTCAGATTTGTGATCAGAGTTGTTCAGTTGAGATTGCCGTTGGTGAGTTGAGCAGTATGCAGAGGCAGTGCTCCTACTTTTCGTCGGCAGACTTGGAAATTTCGAGGTCGAAATTTTTCTAAGGGGGGTGGATTTGTGACGACCCGGATCTGAATTAGCAGTATGATCAGCTTGATCGATGAGTTACTGCGTAGTCGCAGTTGTACGACGGTTATTGGAATCGCCGAGTTTGTTAACGACTTAATTATTGGCCGAGAATTGGAACTGGGTCTCTTCTCGAGAGTCGTTGTATGTGTGATTACGAGTTCGTGGGCGGTTCCGGATTGTTATTTGGACGACCGAGGAATTAATTATGAATATTTGAAGTTTAGATTTAAATGGTGGGCTACTTAACGACTAAATTACCGGACGAGAATTTGGTTTCAGTTTCTTCACGGAAGTTGTTCAGAATTTAATTTCGAGTTCGTGGGAACTTCCGGAGCATGATTTGGAGTTACGAGGAATTAGTTGCGAATTTTGCCGATTGTTGTTTGGTTGATTTAATTGTGTGTTGGTTCAAAGGGTTGACTTTTTGTCCGTTTGGTCGATGTGTTTGACTTCAGGTGATTATGAAAGATTATGTCGAATCGAATTCGTGGCCGCGAGAATTATCGGAATCGGAATTACGACGAGGAAATTACGCGTGTTTGAAGTTCGTCGAAATGGATAATTACGAAGTTTCCTCTTTGGGAAAGGCTATAAATAGTAAACCTTCTATTTTTGGAAGTCAACAATTGGGTTTAATTGTAGTTGACCGAGTTGACTGAGTCAACTCGGTGGAGAAAAGGGTGGTGCGATGTTCATGGCGGTCCTTGGTGGTGTTTGGCCGTTCGGCCACCTCCGGGCTCGACCCGTGGCTCGTTCAGCTCGCCATGGCGCCCTTCTCTCCGTGCCGGCCACCGTTCACGGCGGGGTGGACGGTGGAGGAAGAACTTTCCGATTGAAAATGGAGAAAAACTTGGTGATTCGGGTTTGGTGATTCGAACCGAATTGAGCTACAACTTTGAGTGGGCTTTGTAGCTCTCATCACTAGCAAGCTACCATGTAAGTTTGGAGTTCTAATTTTGTTTGTGGAAGGAGAATTTTGGATTTGAAATTTGTGTGTTCATTCGGTTTTTCATGAAATTGACCATGTTAGAGTGAGAATTGGACTTCGGTGCAGTTATGGAAGTTGCTCAGTGGGTGATTTTGAGTGGAACAAAGGTAGCTCCGCCGAGAAATCTTCCGGTCAACAGTGGCGCCGCCGTGGACGGCGGTCAACGGCGGCGGTCAACGGTCAGAGTTGACTTTTTGACTTTCGACAAGTCGCATGTCATTTGACTCGAAATCGCGCTCCGATCGCAGTGGGGAGGTTCGTTTTTCGAGTTGAGCGTCCGAACGTAAAACGAGGTATTGAGGTGGTATATATGGATTTTCGACGATTCGTCGTATTCGAATTGTGTATTTCCGAGAACTGTGGTTTCTCGTGGTTTGATTCGAATTGTCGGATTATGACTTTGAATATTGGACGTTGTGATTATTCAGGGGTTCGTGATCGTTTGTTTGGCGATGGACTTTCCGCCGGATCACGGGTTAACGCGATACGCGTTACGCCAGTCTGTGAGTGGACAGTTTATTTTCACGGAATTATTGCGAGTCCTTTATATACGATTTATTATGTTGAGCATGTGTTATGTGATTATATTTTTATGTTGTTATATGTCCACGTGTGGCCCCGTGTGATTTATACACATGCTCTGTACGTGTGAGGAGTTAGAGTCTCCCTCATGTACGTATACGGGAGGAGTTGGAGTCTCCCTCGTGTACCGGACGCGTGAGGAGTTAGAGTCTCCCTTGCGTACCATTTATTGTTTATACTTTCGACTCGCATATGTTTTTATAACATATATGTTACTTGGTGAAAGACATTTATTTTTCGTCCACTCACTCTAACGTGTTTATTGTCTTTCACCTGGGCTTTTCGGTTTCCGTGCCCAGTTTGCAGTTCAGGCTCTGGTGTCGCACGTCGTGGTCGGAGGCATAGTGCTCGAGCTACTTTGTTTCATCCAGTAGGTTTATTGTTCTACCTACTGTGGTATGCGTATACGATTATGTATTAGATGTCGCTCTGAGCTTCCTGTTGAATACGTTATACGATTTTACACTGGATTTCAGTAAAGTGTATATATATTTACTACTTTACTTTACTGTTGATATATTGAGAAATCCGGATGGGATTGGTGCCCACGGTTTGATTTTTGTGGCATAGGATGGAGTGTATTTTATGCGTGCAGGTAATGGTAATTCCACGCTAGTAACGAAACTCTGCCCAAATTTCGAAAAGTTTTTGTTGGTTCGTGTTTTCGAAGGGGTTCGATTCCGATTTAGGGTGCTAAATCGGGGTTGGGTCCTTTCATTGGGTGCCTGTGTCTATTGTTTCTGACCGAGATAGTCAGTTCACTTTTGAGTTTTGGCAGGCGTTGCAGCGAGCTTTGGGCACGAGGTTGCGATTTAGTACAGCTTTTCACCCCCAGACTGATGGGCAGTCCGAGCAGACCATTCAGACTCTTGAGGATATGCTGCGATCATGTGTGTTGCAGTTTCGTGGAAATTGGGATCAGCAGTTACATTTGATAGAGTTCACCTACAACAACAACTATCAGGCCAGTATTGAGATGACACCGTACGAGGCTCTGTACGGGAAGCAGTGTCGCACTCCGTTGTGTTGGAGTGAGGTGGGCGAGCGTTGCCTGATTGGCCCTGATCTGGTAAAGAGCACTGTGGAGGACATACAGGTTATCCGGGATCAATTGAAGATCGCCCAGGATCGGCAGAAGAGTTACGCGGACGTGAGAAGGAAGAGTCTCGAGTTTGAGGTAGGCAATTGGGTCTTCCTTAAACTATCTCCGTGGAGGGGAGTTGTGCGTTTCGGGAAGCGTGGCAAGCTTCAACCACGGTACATTGGTCCGTACGAGATTACAAAGAGAGTTGGAGCTGTTGCTTACAGACTAGAGTTGTCAGCTGAGATGGCTCGTGTTCATGATGTCTTCCATGTTTCGATGTTGCGAAAGTACATCTCAGATCCTTCATATATGTTAGCCCCACAACAGTTGCCGATCAGAGGGGATTTGACGTACGTAGAGGAGCCAGTGCAGATTCTCGATCGTCGTGAGCAGGAGTTGAGACACCGTGTGATCCCGCTAGTGAAGGTCTTGTGGCAGAACCACTCAGTTGAGGAGGCCACCTGGGAGACTGAGCAGCGTATGCGGGAACAGTATCCTCATCTGTTCACTTAACAGGTACGTAAATTTCGAGGTCGAAATTTTTTTAAGGGGGGTAGATTTGTGACGACCCGAACCGGAGTCAGTTGTGTATTCTGCACGATTCTCGAGATTGGTCATAGTCGCAGTTTTACGTTATATATGTGGTTTGACGATTGTATTCGCGACTATGTTATCGTCCGAGAATTTGAGTTAAGTGTCTTCACGGAAGTTGTAGAGTACGTGATTTCGAGCTCGAGAGCGGTTCCAGATGATTTTTTCGATAACCGAGGAATATAATATGATTATTTGAAGTTTCCATTTTCGACGAGTTTATCCGATTGTTTCGTGTTTATCCGAATCGTGATGGTTATCCATTTCGAATCTTCGATCGACCCGAGGCGAGAGTATAAATATCAGAAATAGTTGTAAAATAGTCGCAAAACACTGTTTGACGTTGACTGAGCTTTGACTTTCCAAATTGGGAAAGTTGACCGTTGACCGCGAAAAGGGAAAGTTTCCCGTTTTGGCTTTGTCGTCCGACCTTCTTATTCTGGCCACCTCCGGTCAAGTGAAGGGTAAGGTTCGCTTCTCCTTTCGATTTCGAGTTGATTGGTATGTAAATTTGTGGGAATTGTTGAGGTATTGACTGGGTTCGAATCGGGTTGTGTATTCGGATTTCGCCGGTGACGGTTCATGGTGTTCCGGCGAGCCTTGGTGGTGGGGGTGAGAGGGTTTTGCCTCCCCTTGCCCCAAGGGTGCTTCCCTTGGGTTTTGATTGGCCTGAAATTGGGTTTTCCGGTGAACCCGATTGGGTTGCCGGAGTTAGGATTTCGCTCGGTTTCGAGCTGATTTGAGTGGTTTATGGTTCGAATTGATGCCTGTGGTAGTTAACAAAGTGGTTAGGCTCGAGGAGAACTCCATTTCTGGTGCTTCCTCGCCGGAGGAAGTCACGGTTGACGGCGCGCCGGCGGCGGCGGCGACGGTCAACGGTGGTGCTTCGGCGAGGAGTTGACTTTTTGGATTTTGATGAAATTAATGCCATTTTTCTCGTAATCGTGCCCTGATTATCGTCCAGAGGTTTTCGGATTGATTTGGGTAGCCGATTTTCAGTCGAGGGTTTCGAGTGGAGATTTCGGAAATTCAATCGGTTATTTTGTTCAGTTTAATATGTTTCCGGGAAATGTTGGTTTCCGTGGTTAAGTACAGAGTTGTGGGTTATGTTTTGATCAGTTGTGTTTTATGAATATTCAGGGGATCGAGATCGAGATCGTGATCGTGCTTCAGGCGAGGGATCTTCCGCCGGACCACGAAATTAGCGCGAGTGCGCATTTTGCTCATCTGTGAGTGGACAATTTCTTTTCACGGATTGTTTGCGAGTCTTATTATATGTTTTATGAACTTGAGCATGCATACGAGATTCCGATTTATATGATCATGTGTTATACGACTATATTACGTATATGCATTCATATGCTGTTTATTATATTTTCATCGGATTATTTGTGATTTGATTTACACAGAGTACAGTCGTAGTTCATGTTGTTGTATCGATACACACGCATCCCGGCTGATCCCCAAGGGTGCCTACCAGGAGAGGTACCGTACCTTGTGCCGATGTAGTTCCGGGTGGGTACTGGTTTCTGTACCTTGTGCCAATGTAGTTCCGGGTGGGTACATATGTCTGTTTCTTGTGCCGATGTAGTTCCGGGTGGAAACAGATACCCTGACCTGAGGCCTTTCTGGCTAGAATCACGTGTGGGTCTGGGATCCCGTGATTCGGACTGTACTAGCACGGACGTGTCCATGAGTGACCCCGTATACTTTGTATTTTATTTACCTGGACTCGCATATGTTATTTTAACATATATATATCAACTGGTGAAAGACATTTATTTTCGTCCACTCACTCTAACGGTTTTCATGTCTTTCCCCTGGGCTTTTCGGTTTCCGTGCCCAGTTGCAGTTCAGGTTTTGGTGTTTTCACGTCGCGGCTGGAGGTTAGTGATCTGAGCTACCTGTGTTTTCCAGTAGGTCCTTGTTTCGCCTACTGATGTATTTATTGTATATATTTACACTAGAGGTCGCTCTAATACATTCTAATACTTGTTTTATACGGATTTTCTCGGATATACTATATATAGTACAATATGTTTATTGTTATTGTTTATATTATGATGTTGAGAAATCCGGATGGGATTAGTGCCCACGGTTTGGCTTTTATGGCATAGGACGAAGTGTTATTTTCAGGGTGCAGGTTTATGCAATTCCACATTAGTAACGAAACTTTGCCGAAATTTTGAATGGTTTTTGTTGGTTCGTGTTTTCAGAAGGGGTTCGATTCCGATTTAGGTAACTGAATCGGGATTGGGTCCTTTCAAATTTTCGATGCTCAAATCGAAAAACAAACCTCACCACTGCGATCGGGACGCGATTTCGAGCGAAACGACATACAACTCGACAAAAATCCCAAAAAGTCAACTTTGACCGGAAACCGCCGTTGACCACCGCCGGCGGCAGTGGCGCCACCCAACTGAAAAATTTCCCGGCGGACCAAAGCCTATTCCACTCTAAACCATCCAACAAGCTACTTTCATAACTACACCAAAGATCAATTAAAACTCTAACTAGCTCAATTTCATGTAAAACCGAAATCCCACACAAATTTCAATCCAGCAATTCTCCATGTACAATACGAATTGGAACTCCATACCTATATGAGTAGATTCATGGTGATGAGAGCTTCAAAACCCAGTGCTTCATGCCCCTCAATTTGGCCGGAATAAGATCGACTCAAAAACCCCAAAATCCACCAACTTCAACCGGAAAATCTTCTCTCCACCGGCGACCTCGCCGTGAACGGTGACCGGCATCACCACGGGGAAGCCGTGGCGAACCGAACGGGACCAACCCCAAACTCTGGGGTGGCCGGACGGCAAGCAACCACCGGCGAGCTCCTCCACCGTCGCACACCACCTCCTCCCCCGTGTTGACCAGTCAACCAAATTAATGCCAAACTTTGACTTTCCAAATATAGTAACCAGTTTAAATACTTGCTATTTTAGAAAACTCCCATAATTAACCTTTCGATAAACTTCAAACACACGTAACTTTCACGTTGTAAATCCGTTTCCAACAATTTTTGCGGTAACAAACTCATCTTGACAAGTTCTTCAATTACCACCCGAAGTCAAACACATCGACCAATCCGATAAAAAGTCAACGGTTCAATCCCTCACAAGCTTATCCGATTAAATGATCAACGGTCGAAAATACTCGTAACTTAATCCTCGTAACTCGGAAAAATCCTCCGGAAGTTCCCACAAGCTCGAAATTAAATTCTCTACAACTTTCACGCAGGATCCCAAATCAAATTCTCGTCCGGTAATTTAGTCGCTAACAAGGCCACCATATTAGCAGATTATGTCGAAATCACAACAAATCGCGAAACTCACAAATCAAGTCGATAATCATTCTATCTATGGTTCGGGTCGATCAACAGTCCAAAACAGATCACAATCATGATTCAGATAGACTCGACAATATACCAAAATTTCAAATATTCATATTATATTCCTCGGTCGTCCAAATAATGATCCAGAACCGCCCACGAACTCGAAATCATGCGTACAACAGCTCTCGAGAAGAGACTCAACTCAAATTCTCGGCCAATAATTAAGTCGTGACCAAAGCTGACGATTCAATCAATTATCGGAAATCTGCGATTACATATAACCTCATGAATTAAGCTGATTACGCTTCTAATTCTGTTCCGGGTCGTCACATAACTATAGTCAGAAATAATCTCATGTGAAGGATTCACAGTATTGATGATGAACAAATCATTTTGTACCTGGATGACTGGCCTTTTAACCTACGGCTCATCTATGGATTTTCTTGGTCTTCTCCTCTTTCTCGTGGTAGTCAAGGCCGACGCCATACCTCCACAATGGGTAGGAGGAATGTTGCCTTGCCCAATTATGGCGTTAACTTAACAAGTTATAAGGACTTCCAACGTTGCAGGAACGTTAGCAGTAGGTAAATCTGATCTCATCACTTTTGCGATATCAATAAAGGAGTCAGCCATTGAATCTGCTACTTTTTAAAGATAAAAAATTCGTTGCATTTCTATCTCAATCTGAGATGTGCGGGGATCATGATGAGATAAAGTGGGGTTTGACCACTTCAATTGTTGACATTCAACTAGAATAGAACCATTCATATCTCCCCCTAACGGTGGGAAGTATGTCTCATCAAAGTGATAATCTACAAATCTAGCACTAAATAGATTTTCTATCAAAGGTTGTAAATAGGGGACAATCGTTGGAGCTTCATAACCAACATAACTACCTAATCGTCTCTAAAGACCCATTTTTGTACGCAATGCAGGTGTAATAGGCACATATACCGCGTAACCAAATATGCATAAGTGTGACATTTCAGTATCATATCCAGTTACCAATTGGTATGCACTAAATGATTGGAGTGCAGTAGGTCTAAAACGAATTCAAATAAGCATAACTATATGTAACACTGCATAACCCCACGCAGATACGACTAAATTGGTGTGCATCACCAAAGCTCGAGCCACAAGCTATAACTGCTTGATATGTGCTTCTGCAAAACCATTCTGTGAATGAACATATGGAACGAGATGTTCACATCAATCCCAACAAACATGCAATAATCATATAAATATTTTGATGTAATCTCTCCTGCATTATCCTATCTAATAGACTTCATTGGGTAGTCCGGGTGGTAAGCCCAGAGCTTAATGATCTGATCAAGGAGTTTTGCAAATGTAGCATTCCTTATGGATAGCAAGTGACGTGTGACCAACATAGTGATGCGTCTACCAAAACCATAAAATATTTAAATGGCCAGACCTAGTGGTATAACATACAACACCTCCGCACTAGATGGTCGAGAGGGTGCTCCACTCGTATTGGAGACCGAGTCTGGAATGAAAGGAGTAATCTCAGTCCCTCCATCTAAACCGATAGATTTAGATAGTCCCACATGCTTCTTTTCTCTAAAGAACGGATGACCATGTGAATGTTTAAATATTTTGATCATCATATCTCGACCTGGGTGACCCAAACGATAATGCCAAAGTTATATAAGGCGAAGTCACACATAGTAGTGTGAGTGACTGCATTGGATTCAATAATCCAAACTGTAGTAAGATATAAACCACTACGAATGCTTATAAACTTCTCCATAATGCGATTTCTACCACATTCTACGGAGGTTACACATAAACAATCTTTTTCATTCTCACTATAAGTTTCCAAGTGAAAACTGTTGGCGCGAATGTCTTTAAACTTTAGCAAATGTTGATTATCCTTTGACGCATATAAGGAATCAGTGATATAAATTCAAGTGCCATGTGGCAACAAGAATTGTGCTAAACCACGTTCTTGTAAACCGACGCTGAACTAATATGGTGGTCACTGAAGAACTATATGGCATAAGATTCATAAACAATTGCATATTCAGCATAATAGTGTGGGTAGTACCACTATCTACTAAGCATTTAATCTAGCCGTCATATATCTACAAAAGAATGTAAGTTTATCAGGCTTTGAAATCAAGACATGGCGAACACATTAAGTGAATACTTAAGGATTTATAAGGGATTGTGACCTTTATAGAGTGCTAGGCATAGCAAAGCAAAACTGATGTACAAACAACATCAAAATAATACCATTTCTAGTGACATACATCGACGGGTTTAAAATTGGTCGATGTCGAGTACAGAGATCTAGCTCGACACGTTGAGGAACATCTTCAAGAAAATCAAGGAAGAAATTTTGATGGATCAAAAATTGTGCCAAACAATTCCAGGGAGATTGGTTCGACAGGTTGAGAGTTTCTCTCGACGAGTTGAAACCTACAAGAGCATGAGTTTTCCTCTTCTTATTTTTTTCTTTTTTTTGTGGTGTTTCGGTGTCATAATGCCTTGGAATTAATATTGTATATCACGAATCATTCATGCAATATGAAGTAAAATAACATTCTCAACACTTTAATATAACCAAAAAATAGAGAGATTCTATTAATTGCCAACTTAATTACATCAAAGATGTCATATTCTAAAACGGCCAAAAACAAAGCCAAAAACTAAGCAAACCAAAAACATGACTAAACAAGGCAAAAGCTAAACTTGAAATATTACATAGCAGATATAATAGCCTAATACATAGACTACTCAAAATCCAAAGTCTGAAGACTCTTCTTCCTGTTGCCTACTGGAATGAGATTGACATCACAGTCTTCTTCCATCTCATAATCTCTCCCGAAAAAAAATAGTCTCTTGTGTCAAGTATTGTTTGTGCCTCTTGTAGATGCTATGAATTTCCTTGCTTGCATGACATTGCTTGTGTATATGCTTAGTAGAACCACATTTGAAATATGAATACTTTCTAGATGGAGCAGAGTATGAAGAACTTCCTTCATTCTTGGAACCTGACTGGTTTTTGTTGGAGTTGGTGTCCTGACCTCTGTGCCAAGTCAAGTTTCACTACAACAAAAAATTTAATTTTTCCACAGCATTCAATGCCGTCGCAAATACCTACCAATAGTGACAGCAAAATAACCATCCCGATTGTCAAGACTTTTTGCGACGGCAAACTTACGTCGTCGCAAAGGGTTTCATCAATTGTGACAACACTTTTACGCCATCGCAAATGCTTCATCAATTGCAACGGAAAAGAATTGCCATCTCAAAATTATTTTTGCCGACAAATAATTGTTTTACGCAAAAGTGACCATTGGATAGGATGATTAAAGTACTCTAAGTACACTATTAAAAATTCATAACTGTTTGACTTGAAGTCGACCTCGATCGATGTGTTGAATTGTTGTGACCCTTAGATGCTTTCCACTAAAACTCAGTTTGCCACTACGTAAAAAATTAATTTAAAACCAAGTTCTGCATGTGCATTCTTGTGGGCTTTATATCTATCTTACCATGTCAAAAATGATGACAAATAATAAATTTAGCTTCTCCCCCCATAGAGACAATGAGCAAATTTCATAAATAGGTCATTTTAGTGTTTTAGTATGATTTGACCTCATTGACCGGACACTAAACAAATTTCGACGAGGTTAATTCATTTTTGCGCACTCATATTTACTATGAGATGGACGTGTGTATGTGAACTTATTTCTCATTAGGCCATTTTAGTTTCTTGTATTGTTTTAAATTCATCATATGAGTACTAGTGTTGACTATATTGTTTATTGGTCATAGGAGAAAACAAATCTTATTAAAGTAAATCACAAAATAGTATTCATTTTACAATTTTGAATGTTGAATGAGATGAACAGACTAATCTATTTACACTCTAAACCTATTAGAACTTTTCGACTCTATTTCGACATTGATCCGTGCGTTCAACTATTGTCCTTAATTAAGAATAAAATATGATTTCTCCTTTCATCAAAAATAGTTTGAAACCAAATACCTCACACATATTATCTTAACATTTATAGCTATCTTATCATATAAAAAATGATCAAAATTCCAAACACTAAGTTCTAAACCCGAATCACTAAACCCTTAATAAATATAAATAAAATAAATTTGTTATATTAACAAAATCGTTTACAAATATTCACATAAACACTGCCGCACCCTCTTTCTCTCACTTCTTCTCTCCGGAGTTCCCTTTGCGAAATTCTAATTCCATTCTGTTTTCCAATCCGAAACCCTAAAATAACCCTCATTAACATGAAAGAAAAACCCCAAATCCTCGCTGGGGTTTCATCCTCAGACCTTCTCTGATGAATCCCTCCCTCCGTCAAACCCTAGCCTTTGTTCTTCCCTTTCATTCGTCTACATATTTTACAATTGGAGAGAGAGAGAGAGAGAGAGAGAGAGGCTATGGAGACGGAGGATCTCGGAGGATCTTGGAGCCCCAAAATCGTGGAGGTCATCGGTGTCGACGAGGCTATGAGCAGCCTGATGCTCTCCGCCGACAAGGAATCCAAGCCTCTGCAGGACCTCAACTTGAGCGACGCATCGTCTTTGGTTTCCTTGGTATTATATGGAGCTGTCGATAAGCTCTCTGAGGACGTGCTCAATCAAGTCGACTAGTTTCTTCGCGAGGCTTTGCAAAACCCTAGGGAGCGCCTCTCGAGTAAGCCCCTTGATGTGTTCACATATGCATTTGTGCTTGACCTATCTTACGCCTTTGATATGTCTTGCCCTACAGGATTGCCTTAAGTTATTGAATTTTATTTTTCTATGTTCATCTACTCATGAATGGACAATGAAATTTAGACTAATATAACATACAGGAAATTGATTGGGCGTTTGAACTTAATGCTCAAATGCAAGAATAAGATGAATGTCAAACCTTATGTAGGAAAATATTGGAAGTTTATGTCAGATTAAACAAGTGTCAATTGCAATGTCTCTCATACATGTATAAAATCATTAAAATGACTGATGATCTAAATTGGCAGTGGGAAAATTTGGTTTACTATCCATGTTAAGGTCTCAAGGTAGTAGCCAATCAACTGGACTGAGGGATCTTCAAAAGTGTGATTAAAGTTAACCTTTTCATAACATTTAATAGAGCTTGTAGGAAATTAAAGCCTTCTATGTTATACCACTCATCTTAAAAAATGCAATTGTTGATATTTCAAGCAATGTCAGTTGACAAGCTGGATGAATACAAGCACACATATTGACACATACCTTGTCATACTCGTCTCTTTTAATATCCTTTGTATGTTGTGGATACCGAAATTTGTGCACAATTATTTTGAGAATGAGCTACGATTAATCTTATTTATTTTATAAGATATAATTGTTGTTGATCATAGCTTCTTTCTTTTTGCCATGTCATAATTGTCACAAGTGCTTTACAGTCTTTTTGGTTGTGCAGTCAAGATGTGCTGAATTGATTGGTGCTACCCTAAGTTGTGTTTTAATACTTAAAATGTTTTTTTCTGTACAGTTTTACGAATGGAGCAAGATATTGAGAAGTTTATCCGTGATCCCATTCATCAGCAACTAGAGTTTCAACAGTTGCCAACTTCTTTACATTTGGTTGCGCACCCTGTAGCTCAGCATTATTCGCTTTAGTCAATGGTTTTGTTAGATTATAACATTCCTGATGGCTCTGGAAGTCTGGATCAAGAATCATTGTTCGTAAAACTCCCGAGTGTCGACTTCTTTTGATTCGCCTATCGAGTAAGCCCCTCGATGTATTCATATATGCATCTATCTCTCTCTCTCTCTCTCTCTCGGCATCGCTCACCGTGGCCTCGGCCTCCGCCATTCTGTAGTCTCGTGTCGCTTAGAGCTCGGTTGAGGTTTCAATCGCTTTCCCGGCTTCGATCTTAGTTGTGCTTCTGGTGCTTGGCTTCAGGTACCTTTTTTTCATTTCAAAGATGCATACTTTATGTACCCAAATTACTTACAATTGATGTGTTTTGTGTATTTAGGTGGCTTGTCAAAGCTTGGGTCTTAAAAACAATGGTGGCCTTGTTGTTCAGATTGATCTCAAGGTCTCAATATTTATTTACCTCTCATTTTTTTGAAGCTTTTGTCAGTTTTTTAAGTAGTTGAAATTATGTTAATGAGTTTTGTGAAAAATGTGGAATGTGCATAACAGAAGAATAGAAGGTAAAAGTTCCAGCTATGCAAAGTGATTCAAAGCTTCCTAAAGTTTCAGCCAGGGAACTCTCTCCGCAGGATAACAATTATGATTTATGGGTTGATTGGGTTCACAATACTTGCCATGATATATGTTCTCAGTTTTTTATCAACTTGGTCTCCATAGGAATCTGTCATTCTAAGAATTGTGTTTATTAATCAAATGCCAAGTATTGAAAGTTGTAGAAAGGTAGAAAGGTAGTGAGAAACAACGAATGCATGTAATAAGATGCAAGATAACCACTCAATATGATGTGCATATGCATTGTGTAGTTTTGTTGGTAATGTTTAGACTGTGCGATAATAGAGGAATGGACTAGGATGGAACTCTAGTACTTGTCATGTAATCTTTTGCTGTATAGTGTCCTCGCTTTATAATGTAATGATACATGGTCATCTGCTATTTCCTTTACATACTATTTTCATGTATCCAACATTTTTATAATCATCTGTAAACTTTAATTTTCACAAATCAATTTCCCTTATACTTTTAGTGGTGATGTTACCATGTTTATTGTATAAAGAAATTGTAACTATATGCAGTGAAGTGCATGATCAAGCACTACTATCATGCGATGTTATCCATCATGAGAGAAGGATACTACTGAAGGAAGAGATGGGAAGAATGATACTATTTTTCACTGATCAGCCTAGTTTGTTGGCTCCAAACATACATGTACATCATTGTTGCTGCTTAGTTTGTTGACTTATTCTACTTAACCTCATTTGTTTTGATTTACTTTGCAGAATCCTAGTGATCCAACTATTAGGTTCTTATTAGATGGAATGGACCATCTTTATTGTTTGGTACGCAAGCACAATGCAGGTTAGATTTAACCTGATGCAGCCTTTTATATGAACGCTTGAGAAAATGATAGCTATTTCATGCGAAGAAAGTTCTATATGCTTCTACACAGGCATGTGTGAGATTAAGATGTCGTTTATTCTTGGGATTGATTTGGTCATTACTAATTAGCTTTTAGGTCAAAGGATTTGATTAGAAATTTCAAAGTTCTGCCATTTACATAATCTGCAATATAAGTGTTCGGATGTTTTTAGTTGCAGTCGCATAGCAATATTTTTCTTTAATGGAATGATTACAGCAAATCACATTATAGTTGCTTCACAATCTTATTATTCTATCAAGTGGTTAACCCGCAGGATAGATAAATGTGTAAATGCTTAGGCAGAAGTCATGTGCTTAGATAAACTCATAGTATTTTTAAAGTTAAAGGTTTTCCACATTGTTTATTTATCATGTAACCCTGTCATATGCACGAGACCTCTATGATCTATGTATTAGTGTAGTATGTAGCAGTATCTAATACCTTGAAAGTTAATTTTTTTGGTTATTGATATTCACTTGTTGTAATTGTTGCGCAGGTAGAGAATAACTTGAGAGGTTGTTGCAAGCTAAAGAGTGCAACCGGTAAACATGGTTTCACACACTCCAACAACAATTGCATTAGGTTGTAAGTAGCTAGCTATCTGACTCATCCTTGGAGCATCTTTACAAGGAAGACGCTTTCTCGGGGGGAATTAAACTCGTCATTTATAAAACTCTATGTCAATCAGCAATAGAAGAACTACATCTATATGTATGGTTAAGGCATGTGAACATCTGTATGGTTAAGTCATGTGAACATGAATGTTTGTTTACTTATGAATCATAACAATGGTTAATGTACAAGCAGATTATGTACAAGCAGATTTGTACATTTTGATTTGCTCCATTTATTTGCGATGGTTAAGTTGCCGTCGCAAAAAATGGAGGTTTTTTTGTCACGAAAACATGTATTTGTGATGGCAAAAGTGTCGTCGCAACAGTGGGTTTACGACGGTAATTTATAGTTACAAATACAAAAATAGCACTATGGTTAACAAATTTTGCAACGGCATTCTTACTATCGCAAAAAGAATATATTTGCAACGGCAGCGTTTTGCCATTGCAACAGGTCAGACGACGGTGAAAAACTGTCGCAATTAACAATTGCGTCGCCACCAATTGCGACGAAAACGTTGCTGTCGCAAATACTCATTTTTTCATCGCAATAGAGTATTTGCTACGGCGTTTTCCTTTTTGCGGTGGCAAGGTGTCGTCGCAAACTGTATTTTTTGTTGTAGTGTTTTGGCTTTGGCTTTGGTTTTTACCATTGCCACGCCTTCCTCTCCCACTACGTATAGCAGGCCCTCCACAGTTGTAAGGCTCTGAACGATTGTTCTTCTTTTTCTTACGTGTCTTCCCTACAGTGTTGTAATTCTCAAGAGTTTTCTTGGTCCCAGCGGGCCTTGAGTTATTGTTGAGAATTATCTCATGATGTCTCTTCTTTTTTGCTAGGATAATCATGAGATCACTGAAAGTCTATGTTTTTCCTTGTTCGTACTCAAGTCGGTACTAATAAGCAAGTATACTCATGGAAGAAGGGAATGTGTTCAACCACTTCTCGATCATGTCTTGATCAGTCTTTTCAACAATATAGAAACTAAGCTTGGACTGAAGTTCCAACAAAGTTTGATTGTATGCATCCACCTTTGGATAGTCTAACAAACGAATGGTTTCTCATCTCTCTATCAATTCTGCAAGTTGGGCATTATACACGTTGTTGAAGTGTTTCTTCAAAACGTCCCATAAATCATTAGGATCTGTCTTCTTTAAGTACTGTCTCTTGAGAATTAGATGGAAAATGATACCTCAAAAACATGAGGGCTTGATGATTAGAGTGGTCGCATTGGGTTTAGTTGGTGGGTAGATGGTGCTAGTGAATCTCTTTCTGATTAATTTGTTTTCTACACGAGAGATTCAACAATGATATTCTGTTTCTTTCGCATCAAGGATGTCAAACTCTGGTATAACCGGCTCATTAGTCGTAGTCATCTACAAAAGAGGCAAGGGTGATAATTAGATTGGAAACCAAGATCACTAATATCAAGTTAAGAGAATAAAAACGTGATCCAAGATATATGGTCACACAAAAAAATCGATGCTCAATAAACGGTGTCTTCATACCACATCAAAAATCGTGATATTCATAATCAATCACTTGTATTGATTTTCTTTTCGTTTCTTTTTATACCATGAGCCCAACAGGACCATCACTAATCAAACTTTTTTGAGCAAAGAGGTGATAAAATCCTCTTCTCTCGACATGGTATAATTCCACAATATAAATCAAAGCGATAAACAACCTAATGTCTAGAATGCCGCACAAATTAAGTTTTAGTCCTAAATCTAGGGTACTCTAGAAATTAAGTTCGACAACCTAATCCCTAAAGTAGTATGTTAGAAAAAATTACCTTGATTGGTGTTAGGCTCAGTATAGGTAAAGAGGGACGGCAAGGAAGTAACGCTTGTCTGACTCGAGATCTGGAAAGTCGAGCAATTGTGACAAAATTAGAGGAGATGCTTTGTGCATAAGAGATGCAAGCTTTATTGCACGAAGGATCGGTGGTGGCGTAGAAGGTCGATGGTGACCGACGACGGTAGTGATGACAGTGGTTGAGGGTGGCGACAGTGATGATCGGCGGTGGAGCTAGGTGTTTAGGATTTGTTTTTTTTCTTTCTTTTCTGTGGTGATGGCTGGCTATCAGCTTAGAACAGAACTCATTGATAACGTGTTGAAGGATAGAAGGATATGCAATAACTGTAGACTGAACTTGTATATTTATTTATTGATAAGAGACTTTATATACATGCATTACAATCAATACAATCAATGCTCTCGAATAATTAAAGATTGGTAAAATCTCTATATCTAATTAAATTAGGAAAAAACACTAAAAGATATGCAATATTCTTAAAAAAAATTCAGTGCACCAGATACAAGTGCATCAATTTGTAAGATATAATCTCAACAATTCATTATCTTGGTATTAATATTGTGCCATATAAATAGTTAGAAAAAATAAATAATTGAGATTACTGGACACATGACTAATAGAAATGTATCCAATATACTCAAGATACTCTCAATATACTTTTCTTAAACAACCAAATTTTTTTTCCTTATTATGCGTTCACATTGCATAATAATGCGTGACATACATCTATGTAGATCTGCACATGCGCGCGACGTGGGTTACATGCTCTTTAGTAGTTTTTATTCTGACCATGTTCTAAATGAAGCATCATCATTTGCCATTTGTTGTTTGTTTAGTATCCGATGAGTCAAATTGTTATTTGTTTTAGGACCAGGATGCTCTCCTTGATTGAGAATCCAAATTGCAGTACAGTTTGACCAGAAGATACAGCAATTAGCAAACTTAGACACTTAGACTCTCCGCCAAATCTAACTGACTGTTCGCTGGGTAATTGTTATTAATATTTTCTCGGGCAAGTTGGGCAAATGCATGATGTTGTTTTTGACAAGTTGGATAAAAATAATCTAATCCAATTAAAATAAATGCGTAGCAGATCGAGAAAACGTGCCAACGAACCAATATAATATATAAGTAGCTCGAGGCAAGACATAATACCAAACACTTTCTTTGCAAGGAGTCGATCGATCTAGCCGAGCATTACGATGAGACCGCCGAAAAAGACAGAATTTCTGGGGTTTCTCTTCTTTCTTGTGTACTTCACTTCTCTGGTTCACAGCGAAGTGCATTTCTATGATTTCGTTGTAAGTAATTTTGCTAATAATTTCTATATCAATTTCCACTGTGGAGCTCGATCATCGTCTCCATGCCATCTCCGCTTTACTGGTTATATATATGCAAGAATATTCTAATTTAGATGATCTACATGCATATTATATTGGATGATGAGCTCGAATGATAATGGCGCCATTGTTCTCTTTAGGTAAAGGAGAAGAACTTCACCAAGCTGTGTGAGACCACAAGCATTTTAGTAGTAAATGATAGTTTTCCGGGTCCTGAGATCCGAGTTCACAAGGGAGATACAATTTATGTTAATGTGTTCAACGGAGGATATTACGGCTTCACGATTCACTGGTATATTCACTCAATTCTCTCTCTCAATTAAAATACTTCACAAATACAATGAAATCAAATACATGTCAAGTAAAGTCGTAAGAAAAATGTTGATTAATGGTTTCAAAACTAAACCAAATCTCGTGATCGAGTGCATGCATGCGTGCACTTGGATTTATTTTTATTTTCTTTTGAAATATTATATTCGATGTTTTTTTAAAGGTTTTGCGTGAGACGTTACTTTTTATTAAAGAAAAAAGTACGAACGATTGCAATTATAACTACTCACTTAAGGGTGTCGAGATGAAGAAGTCGTAATCTAGACAGTCTATGTAACCAACACTACTAAAACTACCCAAATAATCGAACTCTAGCAATAAGCGCTAGGACAAGTAACCAATGACGTAGCGGATCCTGAGACAGTAAGCAATACCTATTCCAAGATAAACTGTAAGTTCAAAAACCATAAAAATAACATAAGCTAGAAAGAAAAGGATGAAGCTAAGGCAACGGAGAACCATTTATGGCCATCATCTCCCCCACCACTGCCTCTGCCCCCGTCACAGCCAAGTCTCCTGGGTCCCATGCCTGGCCAAAAACAAACCACTCAGCCTCATACCTAATCCAAGGGATAGTAGACCCAGACCCATAGACAAAGGACCAACAAGCTGAGAAGAGATCCCAGGGATTTCTCTCGCCCTTAGTACACCGAGAGTTGTCGCCGCAACATGAGTTCTCATCATTGTTGACAACCTAGAAGATTTAGAACGACGACAAAAAACATATCGACACCGTCATCCCCTAAGCCATAGGCACCTGGCCGAAATCTGAGCATAATTCTCCGCCTTCTCTTGAACCAATGATGAGCAATCACGGTCGTCGAAAACCATGAGATGATGATAACTGAGATAATCTCTCTCAAACCAATGCAGCCAGTCATCATCGTCGTCACAATCAAACTTTGCACCACCTGTCACTAGTCGCTACACCTCCACTTGAGATGAGCACGTCTCGGACAACGACGCCTATCCATAAGAAACAGACATACCCGATCTAGGGACCCTTTGCAAGACCTGACAACCCAGGAGGCCACATGGCCAACTTCCGTTGAACAGGATTGAGAACTTGCCCAAATAAACGTACGACCCAACCTTGGAAAAGTTGAGAGAAGGAAGATCCTCACACGATGGTGCAATCTCGATGCTCGGCACTAAGGAGGGAGCCGCTAATGAAGTTGATCAGAGGAGATGTAAGGAATTGGAGAGAAAGCCATGGAGCGTCTATCTCCAAACCCTAGCAGAGCCATACCACTACAAGAAAACTGCACTAGACCACGGACCATTTCCGTCGTCTAGGTGCAGTTTTCCGTCGTCTAAGTACTTGGACGACGGAATCTCCGTCGTCCAAGGTCCGTGTTCCAAGTGCTGTCGTCCAAGCACCTGGACGACGGAGAATTAGACTTTCCGTCGTCCAAGTTAACTTGGACCGCGGACATTATCCGTGTCCCACGTTTTCACCTGGACGACGGAAAAGCTAATTCTCCGTCGTCCAGGTGACTACATGGGCCACGGACATTGCTCGTTTCTCCGTGGCCCAGGTGTTCACCTGAACGACGGAGAATTAGTTCTCCGCCGTCCAGGTGCAAATATGGGCCACGGAGAAGCTAACAATCTCCGTGGCCCAGGTGTTCACCTGGACGATGGAAAATTAGCCTTTCCGTCGTCCAGGTGAACACGTGGGCCACGGAGAATGGCAGGGTTTAGGGTTTAGGGGTTAGGGGTTAGGGTTGGGTTTAGGGTTTGTGCACCTGGACGACAGAGAACATAATCTCCGTCATTCAAGTGACAATTTAATTTAAAAAAAAATAAATTGAAATTAAATATTATTAAATTAATTTATTATTAATTTAATTTAAATAATGAAAAATAGTCAAAATTAATTAATTAAACTAAATTTTTAATATTAATTAATGTATTAATTAAATAATTAATTAATTTGTACATACGTACACATCCAAATTAAAAACCCATAAAAATAATAAAATATTGTTCGGAACTCGGAAATAAAGAAACGCGATAATTAACTAGCTAGCTAATACACTGGAGGAGCAGATGCGCCGCCGGGTCCTTCGCCTCCAGCCGGGTCGTTGTCGTCGGGGTGTGGGTTCGGAGGAGGTTGACATACTTCTCGATTTTGGTTCATGAGCGCGATGAGTTGGGCTATTTGTGCTTGTTGTTCGTCAAGTCTTTGCCGCATTGACTCATTCTGCTCTTGTGTCCGTCGATTCTCCTCTCGTGCCAGTCGAGCCTCTTGAATGGCTGCTTCGACGGCCGCTGCCTGACTCCTTCTCCGCTGCCCCGAACCTCCCGTAGATGATGAGCCGGAGGTCGTCGACAAATCTCGTACCACCCTAGGCCCAAAGTGCCTAACCTCCTTGCTAGCTCTACGACCGTAGACCTCATCCGCGATTGCAATTTGGCTCTCTAAGGATAGAGGAGGCAGGTCTTCCGGCGGCATATCTAGGAACGCAAGCTGAGTGTTAGCCAACTCTTCATGCGCACGCTCTATCACCCTTGCCTACAAAAGAATAATTAATTTATTATAATGAAATCATATTTAAATAATAATTACTATAATTAAAAGCACATAATTAATATATCACTTACGCCGCATTGACTCGCTTCATTATCGAGCCCAGACGTCACGTACGCGCTTACGCTTGCATCAAGATAAGGGTGTTTGGAGCCCTTATCCTTGTGCTCCTTGGCTATTTGAATGAACTGCTTGGCGCCGGTAGTATGGTGTTTCTCCTTCTTTCCCCGGTTGGCTTTGTTGACACCGGAGAATTTCTGTTACACAACAAAATTAAATCATTAAAAAATGAATAAATACAATTTAAATAATTCAATTATCTTAATTGAAATAAAAAAATAAATTAATACATTAAATTGTTCATCGGCAAAGTGGTTACACAACCACTCCCACTCATCTTCTCTATCCCCTTGCAGCTCTACTGGAGGAGGCACGGGACCGACATCTTAGAAGTACTTATGGAGCTTGTATTTCCAATCTTTGTAGATGGAGTTGGCAGTTTGGTTGATATGCCTCAACATGGCCGGTGTCGGATCCACCGCAAATTGTTCCTATCAAAAATAAATAGAAAATTATAATCATATATATTATGAAATTTTAACTAATATTAACAATATTATATAATAACTAAATTGGACGTATTACGTACCGAAAGATCTTTGAAAACTTTCGCCTTCTCATGATCCGGCGCCTCCTTCCAAGTAGGGGCAGTGATACGAACCCGGTTACGGATGATTGACCCTATCCCATGCGCCGAGAGACTTGCTAGCTGAGCTGTGGGAGGGCCACCGGTGAATTCGTCGTACGGCAAGTCGATCTTTTTCCCGGTCGCCTTGCAAATACGCTCCGCTTTGCCCCCTTTAACGAGACCCCGAGTCCTTTTCGGTTCCGGGTCAGTGGGGGCCCTCCTTTGCCTACGGCGGGCGCTGTACATGATTGATTCGGCGGTCGAGGACGCCTGAGTACTTCCCGTTGAACCGGTACCGGGCGTCGGAGATTGGAAGGGGTCGACGTCATCACCGCTCGAGATGAATGGGGGAGCGAGAATTTCCCCAGAGGGCGCTACGGACGGACCAGATGATCCGTCCGGATTGAGAGCGTCGTTGCCCTCCTGTTGAACCCAACCGACTTGGGCCGCCAACATTCAGAGCATCTCATCTTCTGCCTCCTGTTGGGCTTTCTTCTTGCCGGATGTCGTCTTTGGCGGAGCCATTTAAATCTAAGAGTACGGTGTTAAAATACCTACTTACCATAATAATTACAACTTAAAAATTTACGCTAATTAAGTACGTTTAAGATTTAAATAGAGTACACTAGCTTGGCTTTTTCGGTCGTTCAATGGACGTGCGACCCGCGCGATAAAGTGTAAATTTTAAATTAATCAGCCTTGATTAAATCGAAAAACATGGCCAGTTAGGGATAGAGATAACGCGAGAGGCATGACTAATTTCGACAAAAGTCTTTCTTAGTCCAAATCCTGTCACCAGTCATAACCCGTTTCTAGACACCATGTCCGACATTCGGCCAATTTTTCGAAAATTTACACTCCCTCAATTCCTTTGCAAACTCCGCCCTCAACCTCGTGTCCATAACTTCACTTAGGTTATGGTGTGCGGTGATGAAATCCACACATCACGAGGGGTTAAGGAGATAAGCTAGGAAAAGAGGCGCCATCTATTCCAAAGAGTGCGACTTAATAAACCAAGCCTATGTACTAAATTTAAATCGAATACGTACTACCATGCAATTTACTAGAAAACACACGTAACTAAAAATTAAGTAAAACAATAAATAATAACAATAATAAATTATTATTTATCAACTAATTAATTATGAACTAATTACAATAATAAATTTATTCATTTATCAACTAATAATAAATAATTACAATAATAAATTTATTCATTTAAATAATTATCAACTAATTACAATTATGCATTTAAATAATTATTAATTACAATAATTAACCACTTTTTCATTATTATAATTACAATAATGAAATATTTAAAACTAATTAATAAATTATATTTAGAATTTAATTAATTAAATGAAAATAATTTTAATAAGGAAAAAAATAGAAATTTACCTCACCGGAGTAATCGGGAATATAGGCGGAGTTGAGTCGTTGGGGAGGAGGAACCACGCCGGAAAAATTGTCGTCGGAGCGTCGCCGGAGGAGGATCGCCGGAGGAGAGGAGAGGAGGAGATGGAATGATGAGAAAATGAGGGGGGGTGCAACTCTATTTATAGAGTTGCACTTAGACGACGGAGCACTATTCTCCGTCGTCTAAGTTCACTTAGACGACAGAAATAGTGTTTTCCGTCGTCTAAGTGACGGTTTCAAAAAATTTCAAGCGGCGCCAATTAATCGGCGGGACGTTTTGAACCGCCATGATTTTGGACTTAGACGACGGAGAATGAATTCTCCGTCGTCTAAGTGAAAATTCAAGCGGTCCCAAAAACGGAAGCGGTAAATTGAACCGCCATAATTTTGGACTTGGACGACGGAGAATGACCATCTCCGTCGTCCAGGTTCAAATTACGTTAAAAAAAATTTTAAAAATAATTCGCTAGGAATTTAGCGATCTGTCATTCGAGTGAAATAGTCGTCCAATATCGATGAACACATCGTATATATGAACAGTTAAATTTGAACCGACGAATAATTTTTCATTTTGAAAGTTGTTAAGTATCGACTAATCCTTACGACGTAAGTGTTCATGAGTAGAGGTTCATTTGCAGCAGAGTATTAACGAAATTGAATTTGGACAAAACACCCGTTGGATATGTTCGTCGTAACATAATATATAATTGTCTTCAAAGGACCATAAAATAATAAGTTCGGGAAGGGTTTGATCGGCACAGTCAACCGCAAAACCGATAATTTCACAAACCGGAAACGTGGATCCAAGGCATTTCGCAACTCCGATTTTCAAACCGTCGAAGCTCACACACCAAGAATTGTTTACTCTAAAGTCTTGACGAAAAGAATATGCATTGGAATAAGGTCTAGATGGTCGTTGTCTTAGAAAAAATGACGATATCTTCACCTGGACGACGGATATTAGAGTTTCCGTCGTCCAGGTAATCACCTGAACGACAGATATGAAGTTATCCGTCGTCCAGGTTCAAACCTGGACGACGGAGAATGACGTTCTCCGTCGTCCAGGTGTATAGACCTTGAATTCAGGGGTTAGGGCCTTACTGTTTAGGGTTTAGGGTTTGTGAACTTGGACGACGGAGAATTACCATATCCGTCGTCCTAGTTTGTACCTGGACGACGGATAATGACCATTCTCCGTCGTCCAAGTTCTAAACCCCGAATTCAGGGGTTAGGGCCTTAGGGTTTACGGTTTAGGTCGTCCCCGGTCATTTGTGTGTCCATTCAATTATTCTGATTCAAAAATATAATTAAAAAATTGATCGATCGATCCGATCTGCTAGATTTAGAGGGTCTAGGATTTAGGGTTTTATATGAGATTGAGATTTGGCGTGGCGCCAAAGGTGAAAATGGCGGGGGACCTAATATAAACGTGGACGGAATTCAGGTGTCCGTTCAATTATTTTGAATGACCATAAAAAAATTAAATAAATGATCGATCGATCCGATTTGCTAGATTTAGGGTCGAGGATTTAGGGAGATAGCCAAAATACCCAAAAACGACAACCTGCAATTAATTTCTCCGTTGTCCAGGATATATAATTCGGATTAATTAATTACCGTAAATAAACCTGCATCGATCATATATATATTACAATAATTACAATAATTAATTACCAATTAATCTCCCTCGTCGTATGACCGTACTCTTCGTCATAATCATCATCGTCCTCATCCCTATTAGACGACGGCTCATCCTCGTCATCGTACTCAACATCGTCCGACGAATAACCTGAGTCGTCGTCCGCGTCCTCTTCCTGCTCGTCTTCTTCATCTACCTCATCGATAATCTCATCTTCAGTTAGATATGTACAACCATCAGGCATGGGTAACCGTTCACCATCTTGAACCAGGTCCATTATATCGGAGCGGATGACAGAAATATTAGGCTCTTGATAGGCAGGAATGTCTCTTTCTGGTTCAGCAGCATCTTCAATCGTCGCCGGTGTCCCTTCAATTGTCTCTGTATTCCATATTCCTCGGTGAGAGATATGGTTCACTATTTTCCACCCTTCACCGACTTTCGGATCGTCGAGATAGAACACCTGCCGAACTAAGGTGGTGAGAGCGAAAGGTTCATCCTCATACCAGCTAGAGTTTGTATCGACTGATAATAGTCCCAGGTTTTCCTTTGTACGCTTGAACCATCTGCACTTGAATAGGAAAACGTTGACATCATTCCCGTAACATAGCTGAACCACATATACAATAGCCCCGTAATATAGATCATTGTCTTTCCCAACCGCGATCCCACTGTTTTGTGTTCTTCTTCCTTCGTCTCGGGCCAATGAATGGACTTTACACCGTTCACAAAACATCCGGGATAAATATAGTGTTTAACCGGCTTCCCTGCTAGCAAGTGCTTTGGCCATGACCACCACCCTCCGTGGTTTACAGATTTTTGCAGATCAATCATCTGCGAAAAAGGGCAAATTAATATAAGGGTTTACTTTCTACAAACATGATCGATATGTATTTAAATAATTGATCCCGAGACGTACGTACGTACCCATTGGAAGAAATAATCGGGAAACTTCTTCTTAACCATTTTCTCAATCCACGCCGAACTCTTGTTTTGATTTAACGCTTGAAGCCTCTCCCTGTATGACATCATGTACGGCTCAACTTCGTCACAGTCTCGCAACACTACCCAATGTGCCTCAATAAGTTCTTCCCGTGTTAACGATTCCTTTAATACTCCTCTAAACGGTCGGACGACATTGGTGACGACAGAAAGATTGATGCGGGCACTGCTCTCGGAGGCAGTGGGAGGTGGTGGATCTTTGAGGTACCTATTGCAGTAAGTAACACACTCATGCATTAGGTATGTCTCTGCTATGGAGCCATCCGGGGCCGACCTGTTTTTGACGAATGACTTATACTGTCCAAGCTGTCTACAAAATCAAACGTACAATAAGAATAAGTACATATAGCTAGCTAGTATATATATAATCTCCAGTGGAACAAATTAATTTATTAGTTGTACGTACATTTCTTGAGGATACATCCAAGTGTACTGGACCGGACCAGAAATGAGCACCTGCTCGGGCAGGTGGATCATTAGGTGAATCATGATGTCAAAGAAAGCAGGGGGAAAAATCCTCTCTAGTTTTCAAATGATGTGCACAATTTGTTGTTGCCATTCCACCACATCTGACTTCTTTAATTCTCTGGCGCATAACCTCTGCCACCACCTGCACAATGCCACTATTGGTTCTACGACGTCCCGAGGCAAGTATGGTCGAATTACCACTGGAATCAGACGTTGCAGCATAACGTGATAGTCATGTGTCTTTAGACCAACAAACTTGTGTTGCACCTCGTCCACTGCTCCAGTTATAGTAGCTGCATACGTAGCCGGATAACGAACACCCTTAAACCAGTGAAATACAGAACGTCTAAGCGTCAGCTTCACTGTGTAAGGTGCATCTGGCATCTTGTTGTACACTCATTTCCTATCCCTCCTCAACCACAAGGGACAACGTAGATTCATTGATTCCAAATCTTTGCGCGCTTTGGGAGTATCTTTAGTCTTGAACTTAATACCCAGAATTTTTCCCACCACGCTGTCGCACACATTCTTTTCTATGTGCATCGCGTCCAAGTTGTTCCTCAGCTTCAACTTCGACCAGTAACGGAGTTCAAAGAATATACTCTTGTGATCCCAATAGCTCAGATCATGTGGAGGAATTGGATTGCATTTCTTTACATCCGCGTCATTGCGCAACACACCAAAGTCGAAATAGCTCAACCTCTCTAAAATCTCTTCGCCCGACCAACTACGGGGTTTAGGATTGTTCTCTACCGTACCGTCGAAATGAGCTTCATCCTGTCGCCACGGGTGATTGTGAGGAAGCCATCTACGGTGACCCAAGTAACACACCTTCTCCGCGTGCCAACTAGAGTTCACGTCGTCCAAACATATAGGACATCCATTATATCCTTTTGTCCTGCAGGCTGCCAACATCCCATAAGCTGGAAAATCGCTGATCGTCTACATTACGGCAGCCCTCATCGTGAACATCGTGTCAGTGAATTTGTCATAAGTTGGGACTCCATTTTCCCACAACAGTTTCAGCTCGTCGATCAAAGGTCTGAGGTAGACATCTAAGCACTTTGATGGAGATTTAGGACCTGGAATTAGTACGGTAAGAAAATTAAATTCCTTGTTCATACACATCCACGGAGGCAAGTTGTATGGCATCAGAATAACTGGCCAAGTGCTGACGGCGGAGCTATTACTTCCCCAAGGATTGAATCCGTCTGTAGATAGGCCGAGTCTAACATTTCTAACCTCTGAAGCAAAGTCTCCAAATTCTCTGTAATGTTTGAAACCCTCCCCATCCGCGGCGTGTCGCAGGACATCGTCATCTATTCGCTTTTCTGCGTACCATCGCATCGCCTCTGCTGTGTGTAGAGACATGTACAGGCGCTGCAATATGGGAATCAAGGGAAAATATCGAACAACTTTCACAGGAATTCTCTTTTTCGAACTCTTCCTATTCAACTGGAATCTGCACTGGCCACATACGGGACAATAGTCCAAATCTTTATACTCTTTGTAAAATAGCACACAATCATTCGGACATGCGTCAATTATCCTATACTTTAGGCCGAGGCTGCTCAAGATATTTCTAACCTTATAATGAGATTTAGGAAGATTGTGATCATCAGGAAGCAACTTACATATTTGCTCCTGAATTTCGTCAAAAGCACTCACTGACATTTTGTGCTTCACTTTTATCTTCATTTGCTCCATCACATATTGCAACACATTCTCTCGACATCTAGGGAACACCGGGGTCTGCGCTTCAAGTAGCATCCAGTTGTACTTTTCCATCTCACTGGTGTCAGTGGCCAAGCTAGCTGCGGGGAATGTGCCATCATGCTCATTAGTGGTACTGTAACCTCCGTCTTGGTGTTGGTGTCCACCATGACTACATCTCGGAAACGCATCATGGACCAAATCTGCAGTTGGGTTGCAAGCTGGGGGTCCGGCACCACTCCCGCTGGATGAGGCACCATGGTAACTGTACCCTGAGCTGAAGTCTGCTGCGCTGAACTCTACTGCTTCACCATGCTCGCTCCATGTAGTGTAACTCCACATCATACCATTTTCGTACAGGTGTTGCACCATAACATTAACCTCCGCATACTGACAATTAAGACATTTCTGACACGGACACCTGAAACGTTTCTTTCCCTGACCATGTTCTATCGCAAAATTCACAAATTCGCTAATTCCATCCATATACCGGACATCACATCTATTCTTCAACTTCATCCAACTCTTGTCCATACTGCTACAAAATATTATAATTAATTAATTATATATTACATATATATATATTAGTCCATTAATTTACGCTTAATTATACGTACTCGATCTACATCGATCCATCAATTACGTACGTACGTAATTTAATCTGTATATATAGCTAACATCCATGCATGTATGTACGTACGTTTTTTCTAAATATATATATATATATATATATATTAAGCAAATTTTAACTACGTGCGTACCTGCTGGCCGGCCTTCTCGATATCTGTTAATTAAGCTAGCTAGCTAGTCAGCGGAGATCCCTTATCCTGATCATTCCCTCGGCCTTCTCGCTCCCTTCTCCCTCTCCGGCCTTCTCCTTCTCCCTTCTCCTTCAATTCTTCTTCGAATGGAATGAAGAGATTGAGGATCGGATGGAATCGAATGAATCGATCGAAGAGAGTTTGGCATCGGGCTTATATAATGCTTCACTTAGACGATAGAGGTGTCGGTACGTCGTCTAAGTGGAAGTTAATTACTCGGACCACGGCGTGTCGGTCCGTTGTCCAGGTGGTCACCTGGACGACGGAGAATACCATCTCCGTCGTCCAGGTGATCACCTGGAGGACGGAGAAGACTCCGAGGTCCAGGTGATAACCTGGACGACGGAGAATACCTTATCCGTCGGCCAGGTGATCACCTGGACCTCGGAGTCTTCTCCGTCCTCCAGGTGATCACCTGGACGACGGAAATGGTATTCTCCGTCGTCCAAGTGTTACTTGGACGACGGAGACTTCTACGTCGTGCAAGTGTCACCTAGACCACGGAACATTTACGTTTCCATGGTCTAAGTGCTGTTTTCTTGTAGTGTACATTATATTCGAAGCTTTGACCCTTGACTTAATTTGTGGAACTGATATTATCATGTAGTCTTAATACTAATAATGACATATGCACAATTATATTACTAAATCCCGATGTTGCAATAATTAATGAACCAATGAAAGGTACGTTATTTATATATATTTGAATTGATAACTTGTTGGGGTTAATTTAGACCATTTTCAGCAAGAGGGTCTAAAGGGATATATGCTAAATTATAGTCTTATTTTGATTTCCAACAAGAAATAAGGGTCAATCTAAAGGGTCATAAAAATGTCAAAAGACCATAGAAAATACCATATCTAGCTCTTTGGGTAGCCCAAGTTAAATAATTAGGGACCACTCATGCATGTGTGTTGATGAGAAAATACCAAGATGTTGACAAACATCAAATTGTTATAGGTTCACTAAAATCAAATTTTGTCATTTATCCCTCTTTTGTTGAAAATGATTCACCATTTGTCAATTAAAAAAATAATATTTATGAGACTATATTAATCCTGCCCTAATTGGACCCTCCCTTATTGAAGATGGCCTTACTCATGCAACTTCTCTTCCTACAACATAAATTGTCGTCAAAATATTGGTACTAATACACACGATGTTTAAGGCATGGAATTAAGCAACCAAGAAACCCATGGTCGGACGGTCCAGAGTACATCACACAATGTCCAATCCCTCCCGGAACAAATTTCACATACGAAATCCAGTTGTCTGATGAAGAAGGAACTTTATGGTGGCATGCTCATAGTGATTGGACAAGAACCACCATTCATGGTGCGATTGTCATATTGCCAGCAGTTGGAACCACATTTCCATTTGCTCAACCGGATGAAGATGAGACACTTATAATCGGTATGTGATCGAAATATTGAAAATTATCCCCTAGCTATATATATGATTCACTTTCATGATTAAATGGCTGGCCGGATCCCTAGCCTATTGGGGGGATGTTTGTTTCAGAATTTGATATATGCTAGACTGTAAGGCCAAAACTTATGGAGAACCTACAACGTATGATAAAATAGTTTTAGCTAGAATGACCATGTATTGTATGATACAGCATCCTGGTACATCGGAAATGTAAGAGAACTTGTGACTCAAGGTATGGCACAAGGTCTCGACTTGCCCCATTCAGATGCTTATACTATAAATGGGGAATCAGGAGATCTTTGTCCATGCTCCGCAGGTACTAGATATGCTAAATCGAGTGCGCATTTATATGCTTCTACAAAATTGAATTCGACCCATAAATTGCATGTATATATGTTACTCGCAGAAACAACTTATCGTCGAATGGTGGACTACGGCAAGACATATCTTCTGCGTATAATCAACGCAAACATGAACGCAGAACACTTCTTCGCAGTGGCAGAACACAACCTCACGGTGGTCGGACTTGACGGTGCCTACATAAAACCCATACACACAGCCTACATAGTCATAAGCCCCGGACAATCGATGGATGTCCTCCTCGAAGCAAACCAATCTCTAGGGCAATACTATATGGCTGCTAGACAATACTCGACTGAGGATGCAGAAGTTACAGGATTTGACCAGGTTAATGTTACAGCAATTCTGGAATACAGTGGCAACTATACGTATCAGACCGTTCCCTCTTTTCCGACCGCTCTTCCGATGTACTTGGACTATTTTGCGGCAATAGACTTCACTTTTAAAATAAAAAGCTTGGGGACACCAGAACATCCGGTAGATGTTCCACAGAACGTTACTACTGACATGTTCATAACAGTTTCCATGAACACACTTTATTGTACACATCCAGGCTGTGCATCGGAAAAGCAATTTACTACAAGCTTGAATAATGTTAGCTGGGCGAACCCAACGACAGATGTCCTTCAAGCCTACTACAAGTAAGTATATTAATTTTGCTACTCATTTCTTAGATTTAATTAACGTAGATGGAAGTCTTTGATAAAAATATAACATCGAGGAAACTATCTATTTCCTATTAACACTGTACATTCAATATGGTTATATATGATGTAGGAACATAAAAGGAGTTTACACAACAGATTTCCCAGAGCGACCAGCTTCTTTCTATAACTTCACTGAAGAAACATTCGTGGACAGTATAGTGTATACTGACCAAGGAACCAAGGTGAAGATGCTAAAGTATAATGAGACGGTTCAAATTGTGTTCCAAGGGACTGATGTGATGAAGGGTTCAGTTAATCATCCAATGCATATCCACGGATATAGCTTCTATGTGGTTGGATTGGGTTTTGGAAATTTTGACAATGTGAGTGATCCACAAGGGTTTAACTTGATTGATCCACCGCAAGTAACCACCTTTTCAGTTCCCAAAAAGGGCTGGTTAGCAATTAGATTTACAGCAAATAATCCAGGTACATATATGTCATTTCTCCCAGCTTTTTCATTGGCATCTGTAAATAAATTTTGCCAACATCAGCCCAATATATGAAAACATCTAGTACTTATTAGGAGAATATTAATTGAAGTGTATGATTTTGATTTTGTAGGAGTATGGTTTTGGCATTGTCATTTGGAGAGACACATGAGTTGGGGAATGAATGCCGCTTTCATAGTCAAGAATGGAGGCACTGCTGAAACTAGCATCCGCAAACCACCAGCATACATGCCTCCATGTACGGACAATACAGCTCAACTGGATTCACGTATCAATGATGATTCATTAGAGAACCTATAGTACACATTATATGATTTATATCTTAGCAAAAAACAAATTATATGATTTATATAGATCGATTTATAGATAGCTATGAGTGCAATAGGAAATATGACACCCGGCTAGTGCATAAAAGACTAGATAATGGTGTACGTTTTGATGTTGTCTGATATAGATCACAATTGTCGTCTGTTTGAACGCGGTCTGAAAAATAGATTCCCGTTGTAGAACTGAGAAACTTTCAATATCGTACCAGCAAAAGCATTGCTTGTTTATTGTTTATATAGTTTTTTTTAGGGAAAATGAGAAAAAAAAAATTCAATTTAGACTTTCTCTTTTTCCAAAAACTCACCATATGTTTTTCATCACAAAAAGGTCAATTTTGTTTTTAAGTTTGTAACACACCAGAGTTTTCGTCATATTTATGTTATTTGTCACTCTCTATTTTTCGTGTAGTACTTATACTCATTTCATTTTTCTTTCTTAGATTTGTTACTCTCTCTTCGTTTATATATCTGTGCTTTTGAAAATCACCGTCATTGTCTTCAATTCGTTATCGTCGCCGTAGTGTTCTCCTCGTCGTCGTTGAGTTCGTTCTCTCTGTTGCCTTTCTCTTTTTATTTTATCTCTCTGCGTTTGAAAATCGTTGTCGCCGTGTTCACCGTAGTGTTCCTTCTCACCGTCGTCGTATTCGTGTCTTGTCGTTGAGTCTGATCCGCTCGCTATTGCCTTCACGGTCTTCGTTGGCATTCTTATGGTTCTTTTTAAGTAATCTCTGTTCGAAATCCCTCGGTTTTTATTTTCGTTGTTTCAAAGCAGTTTACATGTTCCTTTTCATGGTTCGTATCCATGCTTTCTGAAGTTTAAAATGTTTGTTGTTGTTGTTGACATTTTTCTATGATTTTTGGTAATTTTTCATTTTTTTCATGAATTTTTGAAGAAGGTATGTGATGTAGTGTGTTCAAAAGGCTATTTGTTTATTGTATTAGTTTCTGTTGTTGTTGTGTTTGTGATAAAAGTTATTTTTTGGATATCTTTAAAGTATTTGTTTGAATATTTGTCTGTGTATCTGTAGAAGTATCTGTCTTGATATCCTTTCAATTATTTTTTTTTGAAATGTATGTCGTTGTTGTTGTTGACCTTTACTAAGGTTTTAAGTTTGATTTTTGGTTGTTGTACTAGTTTGTTGATGTTGTTGTGTGTATGATAGAAAGCCTTTTTTCAAGATATCTTTTAAGTATTTGTCTGGGTATCTGTTTATGTATCTGTCTGGGTATCTATCTATATATATGTTGAAGTATATGTTTCTCTAACTATTAGATATTTGTTTTGAATATATGTCTGAGTATATGTGTGTTAATCATTTGCAGTTATTCTATATTTAATGGGAAAACACAATAGAGCACACCAAAATTCAAACAACGAATCTGAAAGAAGACACAGTGAGAGATCATCTAGGAAGAGAGTAAAAAAGTATGTTGAATTTTCTCTGATGTGCTTGCTTCTTCATCTTCTTCCGAGGAAGAACAGTTTGTTTATAAAAAAAAAAGGACCAATGGAAGAAGAGTGGCTTCCTCTTTATCTGAACTTGCTATTTCCGAAGATCATCTAGTGAAAATTATTAGGGAAACTCTAAAGAAGGAAGAGAAGAAGAAGAAGAAGAAGAAGAAGAAGAAGAAGAAGAAGAAGAAGAAGAAGAAGAAGAAGAAGAAGAAGAAGAAGAAGAAGAAGAAGAAGAAGAAGAAGAAGGAAGAAGAAGAAGAAGAAGAAGAAGAAGAAGAAGATGATGATGATGATGATGATGATGATGATGATGATGAAGAAGATAAAGATGAAGACTAAGGGTATCAAGAAGCAGGAGATCAAGGGTAAAACTAAGAAAAAACCTGAGTCTTCTGAATTGACATCTTATGGTGATTCAGAGGCTAAGAGTGATGATGAAGTAGCTATTAGGCAACAACAAGTAGTGGATAAGTTATTTGAGCCGGAAATTGTTCCAGTGGTGGAACGGACTTGGAAATGTCAGTTTCAGTGCTCTTTGCAATGCTTCCAGAAGTTCATTGTTACTAACTGGAATAAAATCAGCGACGATGTGAAGAAGAGGATGAATGATACAACGTTTAATGATCTAATTTGAGCATTCATTGAAGGTGATATTGACCAACGGGACTGTCTGAAGTTGGATGATTATATTATTGTTATGGTTGACGCATACATGAAGGAGAATCGGGAGTTAATTTAAGTTCCATATGAAGTGTGTTCACCATATCAGTCCTGTTTTTTTCCGGATCTGTGTTAGGTTTGAGCTACTCTGGAACACCAATTCCATTGAACAATAAGACTGTGAAGATTTCAGAGTGGCTGCATAGGTCGTTTAGGGATGAGGCAATCAGCAAGACCAATATTAATAATATGTTGGAGATAATAATTTTTGACAAACAGAGGGTTGACAACTGTGTTCGTCTTTTAGTTTTGTTTCTTTTGGCGTCTAATCTGCTGCCTAATTCCAAAAGAACTTTGGCGATTGGCTTTGCAAACTGCGTGTGTAGCATTGAACGAATGAAGGAATATGCTTGGGCAACTGCTGTCTATGACAACATGTTCATTGCATTGGACATTTACGCAAAGAATTTTGTTCCAGAAGTAGTCATGAAGAGGGAGGGAGCAAAGAAGTTGAAGATGGAGAAGACAAAGAAGATGAAGGAGGAGAAGGAGGAGAATGATGATGATAAGGATGAGAAAAAATCTGATAGAAGCAATGTGAAGAATATTGGTGGTTGTACCATTATTATTTTGGTAAACTTTCTTGAGTATCTGTCTGAGTATATGTCTGTGTATTTGTCTCTTATTGTTTCATTATTATTTTTTGTATTAGTTTTATCTTGCTTCAATCCTTAACATTTGCAACCAAGAACTGGCAATGAGGATTCAAAGGTTGGGATGGTCAAGTACAGCATCGGTGATATTTTGGATTATTTCCGAAACATCAGAAGCTTTTATATGTTGAGGGTAAGTATCTAACTGTGTTGTTGTTGTTAATAGCTGTTTGGATAGCTGTCATCTGGGCATGTCTAAATAGTTATCTTCTGGATAACTGTCTAAGTTGTTGTCTGAATATCTGTCTAAATAGCTGTCTGGATGACTATGTAGATATCTGTTTGTTAATATGATTGATCTCTTTTTCACAGGCAAATTATTTTTTGCCTTCAAGGACCAAGAAAACTCAATTTGATGTTGATATAAGTCCTGTCCTGGCAGTATAGATGAAATGGCCCATGATGACTATGCCAAGTTTCAAGCCGAGTTGAGTGTCAAGAAAGATGCACTACCACATTTTAACCCATTGCCGGCGATTTAAAATCGCCGGCAATGTTTTTTATCATTACCGATGATTTTTTCCCCAAAAATCGCCGGTAATATTTTTTTTTTTAATCATTGCCGGCGATTTTCCGGCAAATTGCTAGCAATGTTCCGCCGGTAATTAAAAAAAAAAGACATTACCGGCGACTTACATTTAAGTCGCCGGTAATGTCTTTTTTTCTTTCTTTTTTTTTTAACATTACCGGCGACTTAAATGTAAGTCGCCGGCAATGTCTTTTTTTTTTAATTACTGGCGGAACATTGCCGGCGACTTACATTTAAGTCGCCGGTAATGTTAAAAAAAAAAAGACATTACCGGCGATTTTTGGGGAAAAAATCGCCGGTAATGATAAAAAAACATTGCCGGCGATTTAAAAATCGCCAGCAATGGGTTAAAATGTGGTAGTGATGAGTTGAAGGATAATGAAGAATATGCTGAGAAGTCGCAAGAAATTATCATGCAGAAGGATGACCAGATCTTTAAAACGGATTCTCAATATGAGGAATTGCGCAAAGTCAATTTAGTCCTTAGGCACATACTTGGTGTTTTGAAAAAATATTTCAAGTCTCTGAAGAAAGATAATGTGGACTTGAAAGCAAAGCAATCTTCTCCCAAAGTAACCATCGTCAACTTGTCGAGCTGCAAATAGAAGTTGATGGTCTCAAGAGGCAGAAGAAAAACATGTAGATAAAAATGGAGAGTCTGGACTGAGAGAATGAGTCTCTTAAAAAGCAATTATAAACTACTATAGATTCTACAAATGTGATGGAAATGTTGAGGGCAGAGAATATGGCTGTTGAGAATAAATTGTTGGAAGCGAAGAGTAAACTTGCTGCAACTGTCCAAGAGAAAACTGTGCTTGAGACAAGATTGAACAAGATGAAGGATGCTGCTAAAGCTGCTACTAGAGAGATTTCGGTGTTGAAGAAGCAACTCAAGGAAGCAAAATTGTAACTTATTGCTCAAGGGAAGATACAAATTGCTGCTGAAGAAAATAGTAAGTTGCGGAAGTAAGTTGAAGATGGTGCTGAAGCACTTAAATTGTCTCAAGCAGCGAATGAAGAGTTTTAGAGGATATTGAATGCTTTGCAAAGTCAAAATGAGGACCTTAAGAAGAAAAAGAAAGAAGTTGAAGATGTAAAGGAGAAAATTGAGCTCACCAATCAGCAGCTTCTTGAAGACAATCAGAAGATGAAGAATGTTGTAGCAGTTACAAAGGGCCTAGCTGGTACCGATTCTGACATTTGAAAACAATAGATCTCAGTCATTTTATTTTGTATAATTCGCCTAATTTTAAGGAACAGAATATAAGCCCCTACTTTTTGTGGGGTGATTTTCCTTTATATTTTCCTTTGGGTCTGTATGTATGAGTATCTCTCTTTGTACCTATGTCTACATCAGCTATTTGTCTGTGTATCTGTCTTGGTATTTGTCTGTGTATCTGTTTGTATATCTGTGTTTTTGCTCTAGACATGTAGTGTATCTATCTTTTGTAACTTTTCTCTTGTCATTTAATGTTTTTTTGTATCACTGTTAGGGAAATTGTTTGAGACGAAGAAAAGTTCCTAATGAGGAGGGTTTGCACCATCTTTCAATTTATTTACCCCCACTCGTAGTCTAGTGGCATTGCCTGTTCCTACGGTTGTGTCTCCAGAGGTAGTGAAAATTCTGGTGACTCATCCTCCTCCTGTTGGTGGTTTATCTCCTCCGTCAATCCGCGTGGATTTGATTCGCAAGCCACTTCCTGGGTCTGGTGAGAAACTCAACAAAGAAAATGTTTATCTATACTAGTATGTTAAGAGGTTAAAGGATAAGGCACCTTGAAGAGGGACGAGATCTATTGGTATCCGGCTGATAATGATGTTAAGGCAAAGCACCGGACTAGAAGAGGGAACAAAAATGTTGATGACGTGGAGGTAGTGCCGATTGGAGAGTTTGCAATTGTGGAAGTATCTTCACCTTTGGTAGTGATATCGCTAAAACAGAACAGGGGCGAGCCGAGAAGAATCTGTGCGAGTTTGACTGATGAGGAGAAGCTGGTTGTATCGTTTGTTCAACGTGATATTTTCCAATACATGAGAGAGCGCTACCAGAGTGAGTTGGTGAGGTACTGGATGAAAACTGCCAAAATCAGGCGAGTATTTGTTAGTGTATCTATTTGAGTATTTGACTGATTTTTTTTAGGATTGTTTCAGTTTTAATTGTGCTCTGCTGTTGTTTTGGACAAAGATTTCTTTTGGAATGGTATTTCTTCTTTTTAGTTCTTCAACCGGGAAGATGTGGAGTTTATTATTGATAGCAAAGAGATCTCCAACTTTGTTTTGGATTGCTATTCCACTATTCTTAGTGAAGAAATGGATGATATGGGAGCTGAAAGTTGTTATGCTTTTCACACATTGGCTCATGTAATCCTTCTTTTATATTTTTTTTAGCCTATGTGTGTTTAATTTTTGTGTGTTTCCACAGTTTTAGCCTATGTGTGTCTTTAGTTTGTGTGTGCTGCTTTTGATAGGTTTTTGGGTCAGATCTCAAAATAAAGATGATGCATGAATGTCTTTTTGAGAGGTCGTTCAAGGTTTTGGGCAACAGTGACATGTTGTTGTTCCCGATCCTTTCTCATGGACTTTTTCACCTTCTAGTCTTTGACAAAAGTGTGTCTTGCTCATCTCATTATATTACAACTAGGAACATCATAATACAATACTCGGAACTTATGTGGTTAGTCGCTAATTAATAATTACTCGTCAATGGTAATTATTCGACGTTGGTGGCCGGAGGAAGGAGAATCGAGGCCGAGAAAGTGGCGGTTTCTAGGCGGTTTTTTCTTGGCGACGTTGGACGTCGAACCCATAGGGGTTTTGAATCCCAGGATGAGACGAGTTGAACGCGACATGTCTCGGCCCTTGCCGTAACCGGACGGCGACGATCGAGCGAATTGAAATTCCTGTTGGGTTTTTAGTTTTCAGGCGATTTGGAGGTTTTCTGGTTTGATTTTGATGTTGTGTTCTTCTTGAATGTTTTTGGGCTTGTTGAGATGATCAGTTTGATATGCGGGTTGCTCGATTTGGTGCGAATGAGATTCCGGCCGCCGTTGGTGGTGGCGCGTGGCAGAGCTTCGGCGAGGTTGGATTTTCAACAAATTTTTATGTCGTTCCGCTCGTAATTTCTTGTGGATGCAATGGTGATGTTCTTATGTGGATATGGACTTGATTAATTTATACGTGCGTTTAAGCGGATAATAATTAATTGATTTCATAATATTATTAACGGACAATCTAACTATCAATTTAAATTGGAGTCGCTCGATGTTTGAGATTTATGTTGCGACTCTAAAATCGATGGTTTATTTTATTGCATTGATGCTTTAGCTATTCGGCTGATCACCAGATAGTTTAGTCAGAGAAGGTTAGGTGGCCTCGTCTGACCCAGACAGACTCAGGTTAGGTAGCCTGGAAACGATCCCGTCACATTTATTTTATTTATTTTTCTTACAGCTATCCGACTCGGGTTATGTGCCACATTTGTTTTCAGTTTACATTTTTTGAACTCGCTGTATTTCACGGAAATCAGCAAAAATGCACAAATAGAATATTTTATTATTTTACATTGATTGTGAGTTTTTGTCCATTTATGCTAACGTTTTTATGTTTTTATCTGCCTTTCCTTGGGCCTTTCAATTTTCCGTGCCCAGGTTGTAGTGCTTCTCCTGTGTTTGATTTTGATCCCCAGACACTTTGAGTCCACCGAATTATCATACCTTCATATTGGTTTCGGCCCATTAGCAGTGTGTTTTCTTATGTTTTATTCTGCTCTTAGAAGTCGCTCTGGACACTAGTGTTATATATGTTTTTATGTGCTGGTTGTGAATTGTTAGTATTGCTGGATTATGAATTTTTAGTTCTTGTATTATTACTCCAGCATTTAATTAATTTACTTTCCGCACTTTATTGAGAAATTCAAATGGACATCGGTGGTCCATGGTATTGTTTGTGGGAAATTCGAAGTGTGATTTTCTTGCAGGTTTCTGGTAGTCCACTTCGTATAGGAAACTTTGTCAATTTTTTTTTTTACAGAAATCCATTGTTTAAGTTTGGTCATTAGGGTGTGATCCTAGATTACTAGTTGATCTAAGGGTGAGTCCTTTCACATTATGACTCACTGAGAAAGAATGGAAAGTCGATAAACAACCCACACTTTCGGGAGGCACTAAAAATAGTAATGTTTATTCTCACTTTCTACTTTTCTTTTCTTCTTCTTTTCCGGATTTTTAGTATTTACAGCTTACAAAAAGGTTAATAGATTGTTTACTGTATTTATGCAGGTTCGTTTGGTGTCTATGTGGATGAATTCTGTGAGGAACATGAGTGATGATATGTTATCACTGAAAGTTAGAATGTTGGTAGATGACACTCAGAGCACCAACAAGGAACTGATGATAAGGGAAATCCCTATATATGAAAACTAACGCAAAAGCATTCGGTGGGTCAAAGATCAGACGGTAGACTTTGACAAAATACCTGTGCAGTCGCTCAGCAATAGTCCTCAACAATCTCCAGGCCTTGACTACAGAACTAATGTTTGCTACATGATGTATCACCTAGCTAAGGGCCAGGAAATAAAGCAAAATATGAATCGTGAGGATGTTGCTCGGTTCAAGACCAGATTATTGGAATTGTTTATGGATCATGATCTATCATGGGTATCGAAGAAGAATGAATGAATGAATGAGCTCATGAACAAGTATAAGACAGTAACTAATGTGTATATTTTTGTTGTAGTGATCATTCTGTGAACATTGTTGTTAGTTGTAGGGGTCTATCTTGTAAGTGTTACATTTTAGAGAGCATTATGAATGTGATCATATTACTATCTGACTGACTATCTACTTGAGTATTTGTCTGCGTAATACTATTTGTGTTGCTCTAGAATTTTGAATGACAGAATCAATGTATTAAGCTTATGAATTAAAGTGTTTGATTTGCACTCTCTGATCCATTTTACAACACAAAACCTATTCAAATCCATTTGTATAGTTGGTATTGGAACACGGTTCATAAACCAACCCAAAGACAACTACTTAGACAGTTACTTAGGCAACAATTTAGACAGCTACCTATGGTAGTTCAGAAACGACATGTCGTTTTCTGCCACGTCTGTTCATTTTACTGAGTCATCCTCTATTTATACGAAGATGAAATGTATTGTGTAAACTCACTTTTCACTCTCAATTTCTCACTTGCACTTTCAATATTTCCTCTTTCAAATCTTTGAAAATGGTTGGTAAGAAGATTGCTAACAAGAAGAGGGAGATAACACCTCTGAGGCGATCAACCCGATTGAATCCCCCATTGCCCCCAATTTTGGCTCAGGAACAAGGTCCGGCCAATGGTTCCCAAAACCCTAATCCACGTTGCACAGTAGATTTCGTTCAATTGGAGAATTTGCTATCCCAATTCGAGAATCGCTTCATGGAGCGAATCATTTTCCTTGAGACAAACTTGAATAATCTCTTTCATTCGATGGAGGAATAGATTCATTCAGTTGGACAATGATTGGATGATCTTTCTGTCTTCCTCCAGAATGGTGGTGCAGGGCAGGTTGGTGGTGCAGTTCAAGCTGGTAGTGTAGGGCAGGAAGTGGCGGATATTTTAGATTAGTGTTTCTTATTTTTAGGGTTATAGTTTTTGATGTTTAGTGATTGGGATACATTTTGCTTACTCCAAACCATCCATTTTTTTGTGGTTAGTTATGGATGTTTAGGAGAAAGACTATTTTGTAATGACCTTGTTAATGGATTTTGATCCCTTTGTGTATTTAAAAGTTGTTGCTTGTAATTGGCTATTAGACTGAGTATCTGATTGGGTATCTGTCTGGGTATCTGCTTGAGTATCTGTCTGCGTAATACTATTTATGTTGCCTCTGGAATTTTGAATGAGAGAATCAATGTATTAAGCCTATGAATTAAAGTGTTTGATTTGCACTCTTTGATCCATTTTACAACACAAAACCTACTCAAATCCGTGTGTATAGTTGGTATTGAAATGTAGTTCATAAACCAACCTAAAGACAGCTACTTAGGCATCAATTTCGACAACTACCCATGGTAGTTCAGAAATGACATGTCATTTTCTATCGCGTATATTCATTTTGAAGGACAGATACATGAGCAGATACTTGAGCAGATACTCTCAAAGATATTTGAGCAGATAGACTTTGAAAATGACAAAATTGATGGACAAAAATGAAATAACACAATTCATTCTTTAAACTAAAATAGATTCATTGATAACATGGAAAAAAAATATAATAGTAGAAATTATAAAAATACATAATAAACTACAATGCTTCCTTTTCAAAGCTTCCTTTTCTTGTTGCTGCTTGCTCCATCAAATCCTAGTGGTGGGGGAGGTAGCATCCAAAGATTTGGCGAAGGATTATCTCATCATTCTCCTTGATGAGTTTCTGCTTTGCCTTGAGATCCTTGAGGCCATCCTCAAGGTTAGTCATCCAAGTGGATAACTGTTGGAGCATAGTTGGAGGTGGAGAAGTTTTCTTCTTGACTGTGACAGTGGCGGTGTTTGGTTTTCTTGCCTTCCCTCACCATTTATTCTATAATATCCTCAATAGAGTCCTCAGATTCCTTCTTGGATTTTTTGGACTTGTGGTTCCTAGGGGTGTTGGCCATTTTATCTTTTTGAACAACAACAAAGTAAAGGGTTAAGAGAAATGTTTTTGTTTTGTGAAGGCGTTATGTTCAGCACTTTTTTATTTATAGAGAGTGAAATGTTGTGTTGAGAGAGTACTTGTGTCTTTTCTTCCTTGTTGAAGAGTTTTTGTGTATTAATGTTCTTCAATGCAGTTATGCACGCGTGTTGGGAGAAATAAAGAGAGACGAGGAGTTTTGTCGTAAAAAGAGAGAGAGAGAGAGAGAGAATTACGAAGCGTCTTGTCGTAAAAAGAGAAAGAAAAATGAAAAGAGGCGGGAATAAATTGTTTTAACCAGAAAAGACAGAGTGGTTTGTTCTGTATAAATAGTAGTATTGGCTTCCAATATTCTCCAAACCCTTCTCCTACTCCTCCTTCTCCTGCTCCTCTAAAGACTCTGTATCTGGCCCCAGTCATGTTGCTCTTCGACCTCATATTGGTCTTGTGTCTGATATCCCTCTTCAACTTTTGGTGAAGATGAAGCGTCGTATGAAGCGTCATATGGATACAATGAAGGAGGAAATGAACTTGGTCCTTGCCGAAGAAGACCAAATGCTTGATTTACTTATGGGCATCACATCTCGTCTTCCACCAGGTTTTGGAGTGGGAAGCAGCAAGAAGGCCAAGATGTAAAGCATATGATTTTATTTTGTTTTTAGTTTTGAATTTTGTGTTTGTTATTAGTTATTTTTCGTTATTTGTGATTGAATCAATATTATTAATGAAATTGATGTTTCACTATCTTTTTTTCTTCAGTTTATGTTTTTGGCAATGGATTTGATGAATGAATGTGTATATGAATTGACTGAATGATATAGCATCATCTACCAGGTTTAGTCAGATACATAAACACACCTACACAGACAGATACCCAAACAACGATCCATGAATTTTTGTGAATCAATTCATTAACCTATGCAATACTATTTCTGTATCTTTTTGTTATTCAGTTTTATGTTTTGCAATGAAGTTTATGAATGAATATATGAAGCCATTGAATGATACAAAATCATCAGCCTGGTCCAGTCAGATACTCAGACAACTATCCTTGAATTTTATTGAATCAATGCATTAACCTATGAAATAAAATATATTTTTACCTTCTTTACGATGCAGTATAAAACACAAAAACAAGAGACCCAAAAAAAAAACCTCAAATTTGTGTTTGTATTTACAAGTAACAAGTTACAGATCTGAAATTCGTATACAGATATCCAGACAAATACTTAAACAGATATCCAAACATATATTCAAACTTTTATAAAATTATTCTAACAATATTTTTAATAATCCACATAGACTTGTATGTTCAATCGATAGGGTTGTTGCAGGTTCTTCTGTTGTGACCAGTTTGGTGACATCTTGAGCACTCTGTCGGCATTGTTTATTTTTTGTCCTTCTTCCTCATTCTCTTTTTCTTTTGTCTTCCAGGTTGTTTCTTTGTTAATAGAGGCATGATGTCTAGTCCGTATTGTGAATGAGTAGACTTGTCTATAATATTGAACTTTGTACAAGTTGTCCACATAATCATAAGTTCTGAAGTGATTTCTCAATGTTTGCCACTGGATTGAGTGTGAATGAGTAGACTTGTCTATAATATTGAACTTTGTACAAGTTGTCCACATAATCATAAGTTTTTTTTCCTATCTCTTGAATGACAACAATGGCATGGGAGCAGGGAAATCTTAGCAATTGCCACTATCCACGAGTAGGTTCATGTCTCCATGTTGACTGCATTACTGTATTTGTCAGCCTGAACTTCGAAGACAAGACCATTAGAGTTCATCACTCTCCAATGTTTTCCTATATTAAGTGTTTCAATTAGATTTCCTTCCATCCTCGGTCCATTATAGTGTGTTATTTTTCAGATTCTTCTTTTTTGCTTGCAATCCTTTCCATCACCTTTCTTCTGGAAGAAGAGTAACAGAAAAAAAGAATAAAAACAGTGCAATTTATAGATATCCTAGAAATAATAGAATAAATTTGGTTCTAATGGGTGTAATTTAACAATAAACAAATATCCAGACAGCTACCCATGAAATAATAGAATTAATCAGGTTGTAATGGATGACCTGATTTTATCAGCAAGATAGAAGACAGGTAGTGTGCGGAGATGTACTATCCAACTGTTGAAGCACTATGAGATGTTTTTCATTTCGCCATACCTATCTCTTTCGAAGAACGAAGCACACCATTTTTCCTTTGGGAGATCCTTGAAGAATTTTGTTATCTCTGTATATCTACCTTCTAGCTTAAGCTGGTTAAAAAAAACTCATATTGCCTTTCACTTCTATCTTATGCACATTGCATGAAGGGTTCAAAAATTCTATCCTCAAGTGTCCTTTATAGTTGTCTTTGAGGTTAACAACTAAGTGCCGAAAATAGTAGCCATGCTCATCATCGGGGAACAGTTCTGGAAGAGAACTCATAATTCCATTATGATGGTTTGAGAGGAATGTTATTTTCCTTCGAGTGTTAGTTTCCTAGTTTATGCTATGTTTATCTATCTCATCTCTTAGGTTCATCAAGAACCACTTCCAGTTGCAGTCAATTTTGACATTAACAATCACAAATGCAATTAGATAGAGTCCTAAAAATAACCAAAAAGGTGAGCTAGTTGAATAGTAAGTTCTGAAATGCAGTTTATAAACAAAAAACAGATATCCAGGCAACTACTTTTTCAGCTACCTAAATAGCTACTCAGACATCTACTCATGAAGTCATATCTTTCATATGTCTACATTACTTTGATCTGCATCTTTTGCAGAGACCCCCATGATCTGTCCTTTGTATTTGTTTTTTTTGAAAACTTGCATCAACGAAAATCATAGGTCTGCAGTATTGGAATCCTTGCATGCAAGCACCAAATGACACGAAAAGGCGCTGAAACATTTGTGTATACGGGTAAATATCGACAACAACTATGGAGCTAGGATTTGTTTTCATAAATTTGCCTCAAAACTAGAGAAGGTTTGTGTATGTTTCGGCTTCGCTTCCATGCCGTGAATTCATTGCTAATTCCTTGCCATACCACACCATCTTGTAAGGGACTTTCAGACCAAAACTTTCTTTGATTTCTGTCTGTAAGGTCTTGGCTCCCTTTTTAGAATCAACACGTAGTTTTTTCTTAACGATTGAGCTGAGTATTGAATAAATGATAAGTTTCAAGTATAGAAAATAATTTACACAAAAGGAATGAAGAACTCTTTAAACATATATTTTACAATAGCTAGTGATGTTAGAAAAATGTCTCATACCTGACAATAGAAGATCTCATCATCTCACTGGTTTGTTTCGAGACTTTTTCTTTGCATGTATGCTTGTTGTTGATTTCAGTGATGTAAAATGATCCATTCGCCCTATATAGCATTTATCGCACCCTTTGTATCTACAATGTACACTTATGCGTGTGAGCTCATTTTTATCATATGTAAACTTGAATGCACTTTCAATTGAGTACATTCTGAGTTCCAGCTTGAATTCAGTCACACCACCTAAGAATTTCTGCCATTTTTCTTGTATTAGTTTAGCCGAAGGTTTTGTCAAGTAATCATTTGTCTCCTCTTCTTGAAAGCATCCAAAACTAACGTCAGCAACATTATTTATTTCCATGTAGTCATCCATCTGCACATCCAGACTTGAGTTTTCATTCTGCATGCTACATACCGCTGATTAGTTGGAGCTGAAATTTGCTATTTGCTAGAAAGAGGAAACATATACATGTTTAGCGTGACATAATATGGAAACATATACTCAAATAGATATTCAAATGATTTTTTAATTTTCTACCTCATTCAGGTTAGTGATTCTGATCTCAATATATTTGAATTGAGTCTTTATAGAGAAAACATCATCAAAATCATGTCACGATCAGTTTTCAGGGAAATATGTTCATCCTCTAGTGGGATACAATATTTTTATATCAAGATTGAGTTGTTGAGTGATTTGAATCGTTGACAGACAATATCCATTATGTTAGTAAATGTGATATCAACACTTAAAATACCCATCACACCTTCTTGTCCTTGAATATATTTCACAATGATCGGAGATTGTGTTGTTACCATTGAATATATTGCAGAGAAACATTAAAAAGTTGTTAAAGAGTTGAAGAAACGCATATAAATTCTTTGGTTAGCTAACAGTTAGATCTGTTACTTCTAATAGAATAAATAGATAAACATATACCTAGACAGATACTCAGACAGATACTTAGACAGATTCTCAGACAAATATTCAAACACATCTTTATAACCAAAATCATATCCAGACCTAATACCATAGATTTCGATCTCGCAATGTTTATAGTTTGAGGAGCAAAGTAATCAATACTATCATAAAATCGATTATTACAACTATGAACTGAAACAGCTTCGTGCAAAAACAGAGTGAAATTGGATGTATAGCAGAACTTAACATATGAAATCGTCAATAGCGAGTTAGAGAGAGAGAGAGAGAGAGAGAGAGAGAGAGAGAGAGAGATTCTGACTTCCCGGCAAACATTGAGGAGGGAAGAGAGAGCTGCAAAGCAGCTCTCCCTTAAAGAGGACAGTTAGAATTCAAATTCAAAAATAAGGGCAAAATCGATAGAAAAAATAGGTTTTATAACGTTTTGGGAGGAAATAATGTATAGAGAGAGAGAGAGAGAGAGATTCTGACTTCCCGGCAAAAATTGAGGAGGGAAGAGAGATCTGCAAAGCAGCTCTCCCTTAAAGAGGACAATTAGAATTCAAATTCGGAAATAAGGGCAAAATCGGTAGAAAAAATAGGTTTTATAACGTTTTGGGAGGAAATAATGTCGGCAGAGTTTTTTTTTAAAAAAAATGAGTCATAAGTTTGGCATTTTTTACCTTGGTGTCATAAATTGGTTTTTTTTTAAATCTTATCTATTTTTGGCCTTTTAAATCATTTTCCTTTTTTTATTATTAAAATATAAAAAAATTTATTTTGTTTTCTCTCAAGGACAAGTAGGTGAAGTATGAGATGTCCTACACTTGAGGACAACATGCACTACCACATTTTGACTCATTGCCGGCGATTTAAAAATCGCCGGCAATGTTTTTTAACATTACCGACGATTTTTCCGGCAAAAATCGCCGGTAATGTCTTTTTTTTTTTTTAACATTACCGACGACATAAATGTATGTCGCCGGCAATGTCTCGATGGTAATGTAAAAAAAAAAAACACATTGCCGGCGACATACATTTATGTCGCCGGTAATGTTTAAAAAAAAATAAAAAAAAACATTGCCGGCGACATAAATGAAGTCGCCGGCAATGTCTTTTTTTTTTTTACATTACCATCGAGACATTGCCGGCGACATACATTTATGTCGCCGGTAATGTTAAAAAAAAAAGACATTACCGGCGATTTTTCCGGCAAAAATCGCCGGTAATGTTAAAAAACATTGCCGGCGATTTAAAAATCGACGGCAATGAGTCAAAATGTGGTAGTGATGCTATTATTTTGACGAAAGAACAAAATATTATACTTAAGTACAAAAGCTTTATAGGATGCCATGTGTCGGGAGCAAGTTTACATTTTTGTCCTCCTTATTTTTTTTATGTTAAAGATATATTTTTGGTGAAAAAATGAAATTTTTCAATTTATTTTTTTCGTTCAAATTTCTTCTTTTTTGAAAGAATTATTTTTCATATAATATTAGCTCGTTCAAAATCCAGTAGCAGTTACGATACAAATTCAGTAGCAATTAATCCTCTTAAAATTCAGCTTTAGTAGCAGCAATGATAGAAATTCAACTCTTTTTTTCTGTTGAATATTTTTTTTTAGTATGAACTCGCTTAAAACTCAGTAGTTGTCTCAATATAACTTCAGTAAACATTTCAATACAAATTTATAGAACTTCTGATATAATACTACTTCAATAGCAGTTCTGATACTACTTCAATAGCAGTTCTGATACAACTTCAGTAACAGTTTGAATACACACTCAAAAGTAATTTCCTATATACATATATAGTTGGGTTCATTGTGCATACGCTGTGTTTTCATGTTCATACTTCTTGTTCATGGGGGGTGGGTGTTTGTGTCCTTTTTTTTCCATCGTGCAGGTTGTACGTGCGATTCTCGACTTAATTTTCATCTCTCACTCTCTACTATTCTATCGTAATTACAGCCTCTTATTTCCTTTTTTTCCACCGTGCGGGTTGTATGTGCGATTCTCGACTTAATTTTCGTCTCTCACTCTGTACTATTCTATCATAATTACAGCCTCTTATTTTCGTCTCTCTCTCTCTCTCTCTCTCTCCCTCTCTCTCTCTCGGCTAGCCTCCTCTATGTGTTGATCGATCGTTGATGTCTCCGTGTTCATTGATAATTGGGTGCTTTAGATCGAGCTGAGTTTTTTTTCTATATCAAATTTAATATACGTATGAGCTTTTCTGTCACTACTCTCAAATTTGGTTTGATTTGGTCGAATCTCACTCTTTCGATCTGGGTTTGTTTCGACTCGATCCCAAATTTTGCGAATCATTTCAGGTTAGATGAACTTCTAAATTTTCAGATTTTATGTGTTTTTTTGTTGTTGAAAATGACTGTATATATGATACGAGATGTAATCGAATTGCATGTTTGTTGAAAATCAAGACCATAACAAAGCATATTGATTCTCTTAATTTTGGACTCATTGACAAAAGACAGTACTTTTTATCTCACTCTGTCAGAAGATACTAATTTTGTTCTCTATGTGTGTTCTATTGAGTTTTTTTAGAATGATGAGGCTTTCAATAAAGGAATTTATATCCATCGTAATTAGCTAAGTGTTTTGGTCTTTTTTTTTGCCACCGAGCGGGTTGTACGTGCAAATCTCGACTTAATAGTTGTCTTTCACTCTCTACTATTCTATCCTAATCACAACCTCTCGACTTAATTGTTGTCTTTCACTCTCTACTAGGCTCCTCTATGTGTTGATCGATCGTTGATGTCTCCGTATTCATCGATAGTTGGGTTCTTTTATGGTGAGTTTTTTTCTATATCAAATTTAATATACGTATGAGCTATTCATATTTGTAGTTTGCTCTATTGTTTTTCGTATCACTACTCTCATATTTGCTTTGATTTGATCCAATCTCACTCTTTCGATCTAGGTTTTTTTTTTTATCTTGCTTTTTTTTCTACTCAATCCCTAATTTTGCGAATAGTTTCAGGTTAGATGAACTTCAAAAGTTTCAAAATTTATGTGTTTTTTTGTTTTTGAAAATGACTGTATATATGATACGAGATGTAATCAAATTGGGTGTTTGTTGAAAATGAAGACCTTAACAAAGCATATTGATTCTCTTAATGTTGGACTCATTGACAGAAGACACCGCTTCTTATCTCTGTCTGTCAAAATATACTAATTTTGTTCTTTATGTGTGTTCTATTGGGTTTTTTTAGAATGATGAGGCTTTCAATAAAGGAATTTATATCCATCATAATTAGGCAATGTTTCAATTTGTAAACCAATAGATATGATGATGAGGCTTTCAGCTAAGTATAACATGGTCATTGCTCTTTTCCTTTCTTAATTTATGTATGGAGATTGTGGTATTGTAGCTCCTCTACTAGAGAAGAGAAGGCTTATCGAATCACGTCGGTTATCAATTAATAATTAGTTTAAATTAGTATATTATTATTATAATTTGTTTATTTCTGTATGTTTATTGTAAATTGATCATAGCTTTAGTTACTGGTTGGAGAAAGAAGTACTGGATTATTTTCTTGACATTGTTTTGAAGGGTAACAAAGATGGATCGAAGCCCTGAATCTGTTATGTGTTTAATTGACTAAAAGGAGAATAGTAAGTTAATATATTCATTATATTCAAGGAAAGTATATTATTTGTATCTCAGTGTATGTCTTGTCCTAATTAGTGTAGAACTAGATATTGTAACAATCCCTGATTTATAGGGATATAGATTGTAATTGATTGTAATGCTTGTATTTAAACTCATCTATCAATAAATAAAGACACAGTTTCAGTCTACATTTATTCTATTTTACTTTTCTTTTTCAACACGTTATCAGCAGCTCTTGAGTTGATAGCTATCACTCCAAACCGTAAAAGAAAAAGAAAAAATTGTAGTAGTGAAGCAAGAAATCTAACCCATGATCTTATGATATACCATAAGTATTATCATAGTTGATGGCCTACATATTCGGCAAAAGAATGTAACTATAGTAGTGAAGCAAAAAATCTAACCCATGATCTTATTATATACCATAAGTATTATCATAGTTGGTGACCTACATATTCGGCAAAAGAATGTTAACAAATTCATCTTAAGCATATGGATGAAATCGATCGGGGAATCATTTGTACTTGAAACTTCAAGTTTAAGATCTCAAAATTAGAACTTTGGGTTCAAATATTGTTGGTAATATGAACATCTGGTTCAAATACCTATTATACTCAAAATCTCTTATTTGAGATTCAAGGTGCATCTCAGCATCAAGGGCTCAGAACATGTGATTCTTATCAAATATGTCAAGGGCGAAAAAATTTAATTTTGTCAAGTATGCCATATTTTCTTGTAGAAAAGAGAGAAAATGTTAAGATCTCAATATCGAAACTTCAGGTTTGAATAGAGTGAACAATGGATCACATGCACAAAACTTTAAGTTTATGCCATTTTATTAGAACTTCAGGTCTAATATTATTTTTGAACTTCAGTTTCATAATCTCAACTCTTCAGGCTTGAGTATTATCAGACCCGGCCTTGGGCATAGGCCGAGTTGACACGGGCCTAGATCCACAAAATTTGAGAGGCCCCAATTCTTTTTTTTATGTTGTATAATTAAAAAGAAAGTTTAATTGTTGTAGAGAACGGCCTCCGCCCTCCAGACCAGTACGTAATCAAAGAGGACAATCAATGTTATTAATCTCAATCATTCAATGATTCAATCAACCAATCAAAGTAGAAAGTATGAATCTATTCAATTTTGTTAAAACTGAAGAGTACTCAAAACTAGGAAAGAGTAAAAAAATAGAAAATGACATAGATGGACAAATGTAGTATCAATATTACAGAAAACCTACCCGCCTTAGTATTTGGACAACCTAGGACACGGGCCCAAAGCCCAACACGAAGTATTAAAAACTGAGTCTGTTAACCTCGTCCAAAAGATAATTTTGCCTCCGTATATAAATGTAAAACCCACGACTGGCCGCCATTATTTCATTTCTGAAAGGACCCAACCCCGATTTAGCTCCCTAAACCGGAATCGAACCCCTTCGAAAATACGAATCAACAAAAACTTTTCAAAATTTCGGCAGAGTTTCGTTACTAGCGTGGAATTACCATAACCTGCACGCGGAAATTAACACTTCGTCCTATGCCACAAAAATCAAACCGTGGGCACCAATCCCATCCGGATTCTCAACATCAATATAATCAACAAATAGTAACATATTGAACTATATATATGTATATCTGAGAAAAATCCGTATAAACAAGTATCGGAATGTATCAGAGCGACCTCTAGTGTAAAACATATACAATATGTACATCAGTAGGTGAAACTGAAACCTACTGGAAAACACAGGTGACTCTGATCACTAGCCTCCAAACCGCGACGTGAAACACCAAACCTGAACTGCAAACTGGGCACGGAAACCGAAAAGCCCAGGGGAAAGACAATAAACACGTTAGAGTGAGTGGACGAAAATAAATGTCTTTCACCGAGTATATATGTTATAAAAACATATGCGAGTCCAGGTAAATAAAAACATAACATGGTACACGAGGTAAAACTCACACTCCTCCAGTGTACTGAGCATGCAAGTATAAATTCCACGGGGTCACTCATGGACACACACCGTGCTAGTACAGTCCGAATCACGAGGTCCTTAGTCCCCGTGACTCTAAGCCAGAAATGGCCTCGGTTCCGGGGAAACGCCCCTCACCGGTCAGGTAGGGATAACGACGCCCCTCCTGGATGGCCTACCATCGGGGATCAACCGAGAGGCAAGTGTATCGATACAACAACGTAACCAAGACTGTACTCAGTGAAAACCAAATCATAAACAGTTCGATGCAAATGCATGAAACAACATATAGTGTATGCATATTCGTATACGTGTATCCGTTTAAATATAATCGTATAATCGTAAAAACACATACTTATGTAATCCGTAATCTCAATACGCATGCTCAAGTTCATAAATCATATAAAAGACTCGCAATCGTTTCCGTGAAAAGAAATTGTCCACTCACAGATCCGCTAGCGCAAACTCGCTCTAAACACGTGGTCCGGCGGAAGTACCCTCGCCCGAAGCACGATCACGATCCAAATCTCGATCTCGATCTCCTGAATATATATAAACATAACTGATCAAAATCGTAATCCACAACACTGAACGGATGCACGGAAACCAACCGTTCCCGAAAATACAAAATGCGGTGCAAAATGAATTACGGAAATCCCGAAATCCCCACTCGAAATCTCGACTGAAAATCGGCTAACCAAATCAACCCGAAAACCTCCGTACGATAACCAGGGCGCGATTACGAGAAAAATGACACTAATTACATCGAAATCTGAAAAGTTGACTTTTCCTCCACCGTTGACCGCCGTTGACCGCCGCCGCCGGCGGCGGCGCGCCGTCAACGGAGGAATCCCACGGCCAAACTCTCCAGTCCTCTAGGTCTCATCAAGGCGAACATGTTTCCCTTCTACCCCGAAGGCCAATTTCAAACACAACCTCTCCAATTTGTCCAAAATCCGATCGGTGAACACAATCCGGTGACCAATTCGGGTCACCCCCAAAACTCATCCTCAACCCCAAATACTCATACCACGAGACTCAGAGAGATGAGGGGAGTCGAATGCCCCTAATCCCCACCTCCAAATCTCGTCGGAGCTACCACCACCGTCGCCGGCAAACTCATCAAACTCGGCCCTAATCGGCCTCCACCAAAACGGGTCTAAAACCATTCAAACTCAAGCCATACACACTCGAAATCACAAGAGGAATCAAACCGTACCTGTCCCGAGGTGAATCGTTGCCGGAATCCGGTCGCCGGAGTTCACTTTCCCGTTCGGGAAACCTCCCCTTCTCGGCAGCTCTTCCACTTTCCAAAATAGGAAAGTCAACCAAAAGTCAAAGCTTGGTCAAAGTTCACAATGAAGTTTTCGACAATTCCCGACTATTTTTCGACTTTTCGATATTTATACTCGTCCCTCGGGTCAAACGACGATTCGAAATGGATAACCATCACAATTCGGATAAACTCGAAACAATCGGTTAAACTCGTCGGAACCTGAAACTTCAAATAATCATAAAATATTCCTCGATTATCGGAAAAATCTTCCGAAACCGCCCACGAACTCGAAATCACGTACTCTACAACTTCCGTGAAGACACTCAACTCAAATTCTCGACTGAAAACATAGTCGCGAATCGAAACGGTAAACTACACAATATCGTAAAACTGCGACTATAACCAAATCTCGAGAATCGTGCCAAACACACATCTGATTCTGGTTCGGGTCGTCACAAATCTACCCCCCTTAAAGAAATTTCGACCTCGAAATTTACGTACCTGTCATGTGAACAGATGAGGATATTGCTCCCGCATACGCTGCTCGGTCTCCCAGGTGGCCTCCTCAATCGAATGGTTCTGCCACAAGACCTTCACCAACGGAATCACACGGTGTCTCAACTCCTGCTCACGACGATCGAGAATCTGCACTGGCTCCTCAACATACGATAAATCCTCCCTGATCGGCAACTGCTGTGGGGCTATCACATGTGAAGGATCTGAGATGTACTTCCGCAACATCGAAACATGGAAGACATCATGCACACGAGCCATCTCAGCCGGTAACTCAAGTCTGTAAGCAACAGCTCCAACCCTCTCCGTAATCTCATACGGACCAATATACCGCGGTCGAAGCTTGCCACGCTTCCCGAAACGCACCACTCCCCTCCACGGAGACAGTTTCAGGAAGACCCAATCACCAACCTCGAACTCTAAGCTCTTCCTCCTCACATCCGCGTAACTCTTCTGCCGATCCTGGGCAATCTTCAGTCGATCCCGAATAACTTGAATGTCCTCCATCGTGGTTTTCACCAAATCCGGACCAATAAGCCAACGCTCGCCCACCTCACTCCAACACAATGGAGTGCGACACTGCTTCCCGTACAGAGCCTCGTACGGTGCCATCTCAATACTGGCCTGATAGCTGTTGTTGTAGGCGAACTCAATCAAGTGTAACTGCTGATCCCAGTTTCCACGAAACTGCAACACACATGATCTTAGCATATCCTCAAGAGTCTGAATGGTCCGCTCGGACTGCCCGTCAGTCTGAGGATGAAAAGCTGTACTAAATCGCAACCTCGTGCCCAACGCTCGCTGCAACGCCTGCCAAAACTCAGAAGTGAACTGACTATCACGGTCAGAAACAATGGATACAGGCACACCATGCAAGCGAACAATCTCTGATAAGTACAACTTGGCTAATCTGCCCACTGAAACCTTCCCTGGAAGTGCAAGAAAATGTGCGGATTTCGTCAATCGATCAACGATAACCCAAATGCCAGTGTTGCCCGCCGAAGTACGTGGCAACTGATAGACGAAATCCATAGTGATATGCTCCCACTTCCAAACTGGAATCTCAAGTGGCTGTAGTTTCCCTGCAGGTTTCTGCCTCTCCGCCTTCACCTGCTGACAAATCAAACACCGACTCACGTACGTGGCAATTTCCCGCTTCATGTTGCGCCACCAATAGTATGCTCGAAGTGTACGAAACATCTTCGTACCTCCGGGATGCATTGCATACGCTGAACTGTGGGCCTCGTCCAGAATCTCCTTCTTCAAGTCCTCGTCCCTGGGTACACATAATCTGCCTCTGAATAACAACGTACCGTTGTCGCTCAATCGGAACTCTGTAGGCACACCATTCTGAATCATGGTCTTCTTGCTCAACAAGTAAGGATCTGAATCCTGTGCCTCCCGTACCTGATCAACCAATACGGGTCGTACCTGAAAACTAGCCAACAAGGCTCCATCATCATCATAACCAAACACAGCACCCGTAGCCCGTAGCTCGGCTAACATCGATACTCTGGCCACACACATGTGAAACAATGAAGCTCCCGATTTCCGGCTAAGTGCATCTGCCACAACATTGGCCTTCCCTGGATGGTACTCGAAAGTGCACTCGTAATCGTTGATCAACTCCATCCATCGGCGCTGCCTCATGTTTAGATCCGGCTGTGTCCGCAAGTAAGTGAGACTCTTGTGGTCAGTGAAAATCTTACACTGAGCACCATACAGGTAATGTCTCCAACTCTTCAACGCTAACACAATAGCGGCTAACTCCAAATCATGCGTCGGATAGTTGACCTCGTGCGGTTTCAGCTGTCTGGAACCATATGCCACAACTCTACCATGCTGCATCAACACACAGCCAAGGCCCAACTTCGACGCGTCACTGTACACAACATACTCACCACTGTCGTCTGGTAATGTCAGAACTGGTGCGGTAGTCAATCTCTCCTTCAGGAGCAAGTAACTCTCCTCGCACGCATCAGACCACTCAAACTTGACGCCCTTCTTCGTCAATCTGGTCAGTGGTGTAGCTATCCGGGAGAAATCCTGCACAAATCGTCGGTAGTAGCCCGCTAAACCCAAGAAACTCCGAATCTCTGGCACCGTAGTGGGTCTACTCCAATTCAGCACAGCCTCGATCTTGTCAGGATCAACACTAACTCCCTCAGCCGAAATCACGTGGCCCAGAAATTTCACACTATCCAACCAGAACTCACACTTGCTAAACTTCGCGAACAACTGATGGTCCCGCAAAGTCCGCAACACCGCTCGCAAGTGCTTCTTGTGCTGGCCCACACTCCTCGAGTATATCAAAATGTCATCAATGAACACAATCACGAACTTGTCCAGGAATCGACGAAACACCCGATTCATCAAGTCCATGAAAGCTGCGGGGGCATTGGTCAACCCAAACGGCATAACCAAAAACTCATAGTGCCCATACCGCGTCCTGAACGCTGTCCTGGCAACATCTGAATCCCGGATCCTCAACTGATGATATCCGGATCGAAGATCAATCTTCGAAAAGACTGCTGCTCCCTTCAGCTGATCGAACAAGTCGTCAATCCGTGGCAACGGATACTTGTTCCTCACTGTAATCTGATTCAGCTTCCGGTAGTCGATGCACAAACGCATGGACCCGTCCTTCTTCCGCACAAACAACACTGGAGCACCCCACGGAGAAACACTCGGTCGAATGAATCCCTTCTCTAACAACTCCTGAAGCTGAATCTGCAACTCCCTCAACTCTGCAGGCGCCATCCGGTATGGTGTCTGGGAAATCGGTCCAGTACCCGGCAATAACTCAATGGTAAAATCAATCTCCCGCACCGGGGGTATACCAGGTAACTCCGCTGGAAACACATCCGGAAACTCAGACACAACCTCAATACTACCAAGCTCTGGCACTGCAGCTGTAGTGTCCACAACATGGGCTAAGTAAGCAACACAACCCTTCTTCATCAACCGATCCGCCCTCATCGCGGAAATCAAACACGGTAGGGAAGTGTTCTTCTCGCCGCGAAATAGTATCTCGGGTAACCCTGGTCGTCGAAACGCGACCTCCTTCCTGTGGCAGTCGAACATGGCCCAATGCGACTCAAGGAAGTCCATACCCAAGATCAGATCGAAATCCACAATATCAAGCAGTAACAGATCTGCGGCTAAACCATGGCCATCAACAAACACCTCACCTGACGGATACAGCACTCTCCACAACCCCGGAAGTGGAGATGCAGGAACCATAGCCAATGACGATAGTCTAAATGATATGAATGAGTGTGTGGCACCTGGATCTAGCAATGCAACTACAGGAATACCAAAAACATGTAACGTACCAATAACGACCTCCGGTGATGCTCTGCCCTCACGCATAGTCATAGCATGAACTCTCGCCTGTCCGGCTGGTCGTCCTCGCTGGGGTTGTCCCTGCTGTCTACCCTGACCTGCAGACTGTGCTGGTCGAGCTCCCGTAGTGGCACCTCGCTCAACTCCGGAACTCTGGGCCGCCTGTCCACCAGTACCATACGACTGAGGACACTCTCTCGAATAGTGACCCACCTGGCCACAGCTATAACAAATAACAGTGCTCCGCTGACATACACCAAGATGACGCTTGTTGCAGAAGCTACATAAGGGATACTCCCGCGGTACAGCAAAAGTGCCACCTGTACGTCGAGGATAACTAGAACCGCTAGAACTCCCACTAGCCTGTGGTCGCTGCGGTCGATCTCTCCTCCATCCCGGTCTCCGTCTAGATACATTAGCTGGTGATCGATAAGATCCACCACCTGAGGATGAAGCTGAACCGGAAGTATCAGAACTCAGCCTCTTCGAAGGCCCCTGACTCGGTCCACCTTCCTCAAATCGTCTCGGCTGGTACCTCTGCTGTCTCTCCTGCTCAATATCCTCGCCTCGGAGAGCTGCACTGACAAACTCATCAAAGTTGTTCCTCGGCATCGTAGTCAACGTCGCCTTGATGTTCAGATTCAATCCCAGCTCAAACCTACGACACTTGGCTTCCTCTGTAGCCACCATATCCCGCGCAAAACGAGACAAACGAGTAAACCGATCCCGATACTCAAGTACAGACAAACTGCCCTGCCTCAAGTTCGTGAACTCCTCGTACTTGCGCTGCTGGGTAGCCTGATTAAAATACCTCCGCATAAACAGATCACGAAACAATGTCCACGGAGTATCCACAGGAACTCTGTCAGTGCTGACCCACCAAAAGTAAGCATCACCCTCAAGTAAACCAACTGCGGCTACTGACATCTGCTCAGGTGTAAACTGCAGACGCTCACAAACACGCTCAATCTGAACCAACCATGCCTCGCATATCTCTGGATCAACTGAACCCGAAAACACAGTAGCACCCGCAGTACGAGCCTTGACCACAGGGTCAAAACGCTCTTCCAAACGCAGCACTCGCATCAGCAAGTCGCGCGTTCGGCGATCCTCATCAGGATCATCATCCCGATCAACACGGGGACCACGTCGAGGAGGCATCCTACTGATACAAGACAAGCATTAGGCACAAGCAGAAAGAACGTAATCATGAAACCGCAGATATTTGAGGACACACAACACCCGAAGTATTGATGAGTACCGCTGGCCAGTCGGGTCATCACTCCAGCCATGCTGTATCAACTCAAATACCCTAAGCGTCACAACTACAAGAGTCTACAGAATCTGACAACCTAAGGCTCTGATACCAAGCTGAAAGGACCCAACCCCGATTTAGCTCCCTAAACCGGAATCGAACCCCTTCGAAAATACGAATCAACAAAAACTTTTCAAAATTTCGGCAGAGTTTCGTTACTAGCGTGGAATTACCATAACCTGCACGCGGAAATTAACACTTCGTCCTATGCCACAAAAATCAAACCGTGGGCACCAATCCCATCCGGATTCTCAACATCAATATAATCAACAAATAGTAACATATTGAACTATATATATGTATATCTGAGAAAAATCCGTATAAACAAGTATCGGAATGTATCAGAGCGACCTCTAGTGTAAAACATATACAATATGTACATCAGTAGGTGAAACTGAAACCTACTGGAAAACACAGGTGACTCTGATCACTAGCCTCCAAACCGCGACGTGAAACACCAAACCTGAACTGCAAACTGGGCACGGAAACCGAAAAGCCCAGGGGAAAGACAATAAACACGTTAGAGTGAGTGGACGAAAATAAATGTCTTTCACCGAGTATATATGTTATAAAAACATATGCGAGTCCAGGTAAATAAAAACATAACATGGTACACGAGGTAAAACTCACACTCCTCCAGTGTACTGAGCATGCAAGTATAAATTCCACGGGGTCACTCATGGACACACACCGTGCTAGTACAGTCCGAATCACGAGGTCCTTAGTCCCCGTGACTCTAAGCCAGAAATGGCCTCGGTTCCGGGGAAACGCCCCTCACCGGTCAGGTAGGGATAACGACGCCCCTCCTGGATGGCCTACCATCGGGGATCAACCGAGAGGCAAGTGTATCGATACAACAACGTAACCAAGACTGTACTCAGTGAAAACCAAATCATAAACAGTTCGATGCAAATGCATGAAACAACATATAGTGTATGCATATTCGTATACGTGTATCCGTTTAAATATAATCGTATAATCGTAAAAACACATACTTATGTAATCCGTAATCTCAATACGCATGCTCAAGTTCATAAATCATATAAAAGACTCGCAATCGTTTCCGTGAAAAGAAATTGTCCACTCACAGATCCGCTAGCGCAAACTCGCTCTAAACACGTGGTCCGGCGGAAGTACCCTCGCCCGAAGCACGATCACGATCCAAATCTCGATCTCGATCTCCTGAATATATATAAACATAACTGATCAAAATCGTAATCCACAACACTGAACGGATGCACGGAAACCAACCGTTCCCGAAAATACAAAATGCGGTGCAAAATGAATTACGGAAATCCCGAAATCCCCACTCGAAATCTCGACTGAAAATCGGCTAACCAAATCAACCCGAAAACCTCCGTACGATAACCAGGGCGCGATTACGAGAAAAATGACACTAATTACATCGAAATCTGAAAAGTTGACTTTTCCTCCACCGTTGACCGCCGTTGACCGCCGCCGCCGGCGGCGGCGCGCCGTCAACGGAGGAATCCCACGGCCAAACTCTCCAGTCCTCTAGGTCTCATCAAGGCGAACATGTTTCCCTTCTACCCCGAAGGCCAATTTCAAACACAACCTCTCCAATTTGTCCAAAATCCGATCGGTGAACACAATCCGGTGACCAATTCGGGTCACCCCCAAAACTCATCCTCAACCCCAAATACTCATACCACGAGACTCAGAGAGATGAGGGGAGTCGAATGCCCCTAATCCCCACCTCCAAATCTCGTCGGAGCTACCACCACCGTCGCCGGCAAACTCATCAAACTCGGCCCTAATCGGCCTCCACCAAAACGGGTCTAAAACCATTCAAACTCAAGCCATACACACTCGAAATCACAAGAGGAATCAAACCGTACCTGTCCCGAGGTGAATCGTTGCCGGAATCCGGTCGCCGGAGTTCACTTTCCCGTTCGGGAAACCTCCCCTTCTCGGCAGCTCTTCCACTTTCCAAAATAGGAAAGTCAACCAAAAGTCAAAGCTTGGTCAAAGTTCACAATGAAGTTTTCGACAATTCCCGACTATTTTTCGACTTTTCGATATTTATACTCGTCCCTCGGGTCAAACGACGATTCGAAATGGATAACCATCACAATTCGGATAAACTCGAAACAATCGGTTAAACTCGTCGGAACCTGAAACTTCAAATAATCATAAAATATTCCTCGATTATCGGAAAAATCTTCCGAAACCGCCCACGAACTCGAAATCACGTACTCTACAACTTCCGTGAAGACACTCAACTCAAATTCTCGACTGAAAACATAGTCGCGAATCGAAACGGTAAACTACACAATATCGTAAAACTGCGACTATAACCAAATCTCGAGAATCGTGCCAAACACACATCTGATTCTGGTTCGGGTCGTCACAAATTTCATTTCTTCTGCTACTACGAAACTTCTCTCTTTGATTAAAGTATCAACATCTTCGTCCTCTCTAATTTAGACCATACATTACAGATCCGATCGAAGTATCAACGTCGATTTGAGACGCAGATTTGATCACGGTATCAGACACTTTTCTGCAACACAGATTTCATCGATTTGTAATAGCTGGAGCTTCTGATCGAGGCTTTGATCACAATTTCAGGCTTGATCAACGAAGGTCTGCACTGCTACTGCTTTTTTCTGATGAGAAATCGATTTATTCAGTTAGGTTTTCTTTCGTAATGCTTCTATCTTTGATACTATGTTAATACTATGTTTGATTTCATGATAAAAAGCTTCTCTAACACATGCAAATGATTCGTTGATTGTGTTGTCCTCTCTGATACTACTTTTTTTTTAGTTAGGGTTTGTTTCGTTGTTTAGTTAGGGTTTTATTTTCGTTATTTTCAAGTTGATACTGTGTTTGATTTCATGATAAAAAGCTTTTGTTACACATGCAAATGATTCGTTGATATTGTTGTACTCTCTAATACTACATTTGTGTCGTTGATTGTGTTGTTCTCTCTGATACTACATTTGTGTTGTTGATTGCATTGTTCTCTCTGATACTACATTTATGTCGTTGATTGTGTTGTTTTCTCTGATACTACATTTGTTTTGTTGATTGCGTTGTTCTCTCTCATACTACATCTGTGTCGTTGATTGTGCTGTACTCTCTGATACTACATTTGTGTCTTTGATTGCGTTGTTCTCTCTGATACTACATTTGTGTCGTTGATTGCATTGTTCTCTATGATACTACATTTAGTTTAGTTAGGGTTTATATTGACATTGTATGTTGTGAATCGTGAGTCACGGAAAATGAAAAGGTGTTGTCTTAGTTTACACTGTTATTGTATTTCCCTGCAATCACTTGATGTCGTATTGAGATTTACTTTTTTTTTTATTTAAATGGATGATACCTGAAAAAGATGCTTTTGTAAATAGGTTGGGTGGATATGGGTAGAGCTAAAGTAAAATTTGATTGAAGACCACAATACAGATGTAACACAAAGGCAATGTAAGAACTATTTATCAGTCTTGATGAAGCTTTCAAAGAAGACGAAAATGCATATAAAGCGTTGAAGAGAAGAATTTTCAAAACACCATTCAAATAGATATTCAAGTCCTTTATTGGAGGACATATCTTCTCCAAAGAACTCAAATGTGACTCTTACATGGTGGAAAAGTGTATAAGCAATTTTGACAAAACCGAAAAGATGTTCAATATCGGCAAAGAAATGTGTCAATTAAGAGTTGACAACATGGCCACCATTTTAGGCATGAAAAACAATGGTGACATGCCATTTTTGTGTTTCTTTTTTAGTTTCAATAACATCTATAGTCAAAAAAATGAATATCTCAACTACTACTGGATTTTTTTGATGTGTCATTGTCATCAGGGATGCCTATCAACCAGTCTGACTACTACAGACTGATTGGAAGTAGTTTTATAGATATGTAAATGAAATATACTGAGTTAGTTTGAGTTTATATATATTATCCTTTCATAACTAGTAAAGTGGAAACAATTTATACTTGAAAGTTTTCACTAGAAAAGTGTTCGCATTAGAAAATTCATTCTTCATTTGTTTTAACTTCCTTGTGCTTGTTTTCTAGTACTTCTTCCACGGTTGAGAACAGTTCAAAGTGCTTATTTAATTTGTAATGGAAGTTGGAATATATTGCCTTAAATGCTTTTGATACGTATCTCTTAACCCACTCCAGAGACATATCAATGTCATACTTGTTCTGCATATTAACATATTTTTGATAAATAGAATATGTAGTACGTTATAATCTTATTGCATAAAATACATAAAAAAAAATGACTCACCTTGATACGTTTTATCGTGCTGTCCACAGTGATTTTAGAGATTTTCTTCCATTTTTCCACATTCAATGGTGCATAATTCCGTATAATGAATCTTATCTCGTTTGCAAACATCTTAGCATATGGACCTTTGAGTCTTCCATTTCATTTGTCAAAGTGACGTGTAATTTTGTTTGGAGCTAGAAAATTTCTTTATTAGCATTCAGTCCTCTTGTCTTACCATGCACCTTCTTCTCTGTAACTTCTGCATTTGTTTTCAATAATATAATAGAACATTATATACACCCAATATTTGTGAGCTTGTAACTAGAAAAATATATAGTAATTTGTACCTAAATTTGTCTATTGGGTATTGGCTGATCTCCCAAGATCATTAACCTCCTCACTAGTAGCATTTGTTGACTGTTGCTGATTAATAGCTAAGGAATTGAGGCGAGCACTCATTCTCACATCTGTTGTTGTGAGTATAAATCAAGTAACATATACAAAAAAATATGAGGATTTTGCATTTATTTACTCAAATAACATCATAACTTAGTTCATCAAGAGTGACAACTGACTTGCTTGAAGTCGATATTTCGGGGGTGGCCCCGACAGTAGAGTTAAGTGTGTCTTGTAGAGAATTTGTAGATAATTAATTTTGCACACGAGGACATTTATTAGCCATTTCACTTCCTGTTCATATCCATACATATCAGGATTTACTCAATAAGAGTAAATACATAGTCTAGAAATTGTTGTAGCAAATTAACCATAATTAAATGCATACTAGCAAAAGTGGTGAATTCATCTTGCTGCGAAGCATATATGGGTGGTCGCTCATGAGTTTGACTATTTTCACATTTACATGTTAACAAAACCAATATTGAAGCAAAAAAAACCTTTCACTCAAAGAGAGTTAAATACTTAGGGCAGTGGCGACCGTTAGATACCTAGGGCGGCGATGGCCGTTTTCCTTTCCTCTCCTCTCCCATGTCTAGCGGTAGGCCGTTGGGGCTGGTCGTTATGCCCATGTCTTAGTTTTGGTTTGCTGCAAGACGGGAAGTCGAGGCCCAGGCTTCTTCGCAAAGTTTTGGTCAGGTTGCTGGTTTGTTGCATATTCTTCTCTAGTGTTTTGGGTGGCGGTGCGATACCTCTTGAGGCCAACAGTGTGTGGCGAGGGCATTTTGGTTTTGACATCAGTTTGGTGTCGTGTCTAGATCAACTTCGCCGGTGGAAGAGTGGCTTCTTTGGTGGTGACTATGGTGCGGTGGTTGGTGTTGCATTTTGTCATAGGAGTGATGTGGTATCATGACACCGTACACATTGGGGATGACTTGTGGTGGTGGATGTTGTTGGTGATTGGGTGTGGTGGCAGCGACGCTATATTTCCTAGCGGGAGGGTTTTGTTTCTAGGCCAGCAATTTGGGCCAATCTTTGGGTTGCCATGTTTCAATTTGGCTTTTATTATTCTAGGTTTTTAGCATAGCTAATTACGTTATTGGTCCTCTTGTTTAGGACCCTAGAGGTGAGTATTGTTGGTACGAGAGATTATTTGCATCCTTTTGGGACTGCGTAATTCACGGGGATGATATACCTACCACAATTGAGTGCTTAAGAGTATGTTCATCACTTTTAGTGTGTCTTTCGTCTGTCCTTAAAGGATGTAAGTAAACTCGACTATGTTCAAGCTTAGTGTTTTAATGAGTAGTTTTTTCTCTGATTAGTTTCTTCTCGCTTGATTAAAGGTTGGGTTGTTGGTCATCTGTGTATGTACTGTTCTGGCTGAGAAGATTTTAATGAATTCTTCTTATTTCGAAAAAACAAAACCTGTATAGAAAAACTAGCATTGAATTGTCAAGCTAAATTAATTGGCATCTATTAAACGAAAAAAATTACATAAATCCGGTACTTTTCAAGCAGAAGTTGCATCGGCGAGAACTCTTCTTTGCATCATAGCTACTACTGTTACTATTATGTGAGAAAAAAGAATAATAATTAATGTATGATAAAGTTGCAATTGGCTAGGCAATTAAAAAATAAATGCCTAATATATATAACTTGGTCACCATGCATAAACAAAGACCTTGTAAACTAAAATTCATAAAATAGAAGCACAAAGTTTGATATGTATCACTGACTGAAAATTCTTTTCCTTGTGTTAACAATCATTTTGTAAGTCGATTATAGTGTTCAGTGAGAGAAGAGATCAATAACATATAAATTAAAACTAATATTACCAAGCTTAAAAAATTCCGGCTAAAGATCAACCAGTTAAAATTTACTTAATTTTTTATCGAGCAATACTAACATAAAAAAAAGTCTCACACAAAATTTAGGCTTAACCGAAGTTCATTTGCTTTGCCTAAAAAATTTACGAAAACAGGTGCAAAACATAAAACGTACTGGAAAACAAACATACCAAGATAAAAAAAAAGACTACGGATCGAAGCATTGAAATTTATTAAAATTTTTATTGAGGAATATTAACATACGAAAGAACTCTCACACAAAATTTAGGCTCAATCGGAGTTGATTTGCTGTTTCTAAAAAATATATAAAAACAGATGTAAAACATAAAATTGGGAAACACACATACCATAATAACAAAATCACACTAAAGATCAAACTGTTGAAATTTATTAAAATTTTTATCGAACAATACTAACATACAAAAAAACTCTCACACAAAATTTAGACATAATCGAAGTTGAATTTCAATGTATAAAAACTGTACGAAAAAAGATGTAAAGCATAAAACAGGAAAACAAACATACCAACCTAAACAAAATACAGCTGAATATCGAACCATTGAAATTTTCTAAAATTTTTATATATAGAGCGACTTTTACACACTAAAGAACATTCACGCAAAATTTCTGCTCAATCAAAGTTGATTTGCTGTGTCAAAATATATAACCGAAGATAATGAGGAAATCATTAGTTCCTCACCAAAGGCCACTTGCGCGAGACAAATTATTATCGCTAAAGGCCTGTGTTTTTGCGCAAATAATAGTGTTATTTGGTCTTCTAATCTATCACACTTTCAACGAATAAATTATATATTCGTCGTAAAAGACTACTTTTTATGAGAAAAATATGTTTCTTGCAAAAAACATTTAGCGACTATAAATTCTTCCTTGCAAAAAGTTTGGTCACTAAAAACACAATCTGTTATGGTGTGTCCACCATAGTGGCAGATGTCTTTGTATCATTCTTTTCTTCCACGAAATGCAAACACCCACCACATCTTTAATTCTTTATATGTTTGGTAATTTGAGTCCATACAGTAAAAACTTCATTTAAGAATACTCTATAAAGGAATAACCTCTTTATAGTGATAAAAAATCTCGATCCTAACTCGGGACCAGTTATAAATAGGAATAACCTCCACATTGTGATAAGTTATAAAAATTTTTGATCCCATATATAGAAAAGTTACCTCCATATATTAATAATTGTCAATAATAATATTATATAAAATATTATTCAAGAGATGGAGCCGTCAAGGGCAAGGGCGAGGGCAAGGGCCATGGAATCATTTGTACATGCGGCGGTGGTGCGCTTGCTCGACAAGGTGGTCATTGGAGGCATAATTTGGCATCCCGGTGGAAGACAAGGTGATGGCGCTTCTGAAATGGAGAGAAAACGAGGTACTCGGGTCAACCTGGTGGGTCGTTTACGATCATCTCTAGTGGTGCTGGGTTCAACGTTTAGGGTTCCTCATTGTCGGTCATCGGTGGCACATAGATAGCTGATCAGAGACGAGGAAGTAACCGGCCATAGTCTGAACAACAAGCTTAGATCTGGGGGCTTGTATGTTTTCCCTGTTTCGATTGACCTGCTATGGGTGTCACAGGCCCCACAATTCAAGTGGGTCTGTGGGCTTAAGGTCTGGTACAATTGGGCTTGCCTTGTTAGATTGATTCTTTAATAGCAATCTAGCTTTTTTCTTCGTAGGGTTCGGCATCCAGGTATTAATTTCACTTTTCAAAGTTGGATGGAACAATTCGTAATAAGATGGTACCCTCAATCATGGGGAATTTTAGCGTCCCAAGGTGAGATAGTAAGGGTTATGGAAGTATGCATATGCAGTTGAAAAAGTGCTAGACTCGCGAGCTCCATTGATGAAAGGAGCAAAAGTTGCCCATGAGCCGGCAAATTATCACCAGTAATCTAGTATCCGACTGCAGTGACGTCTCCAACAACTATCAAATTTCAACTCTAGTTTGGTGTAATTTGTTTAGTCTTTATATAGTGTCTTTGTTTCTTATTTTTGCTAATCTCAATTCTGGTTGTACTTTATTCCCGTTTAATGAAATTTTTGACTAATAAAAAAAAATCTAGGCGGTTTGTTTTAAATTTTATTCTGCTAATTTCTTGAGCTGTTAATCTTGTTGGTGTTAGACACCATTCATTATGCCCAGACAACATGCAACTCGTAGCACTGAAAAATATTATTTTAGTATTTTTGTAGTTTTTGACCTTATTGACCAACCTCTAAACGAACTCCAGCGAGGGTAAGTTTTTTCAAAAATCCCTTTTGTTACGAGGTTGACGCATGTGTATAGACATATTTCTCAGTAGACCATTTCAATTTCTTGCATGTCTTTAATTCGATATATAACTACTAATGTTACATATAATGTTTGTTGCTTATATGAAAACCAAACATTTATGATACTAAATCACTAATAAGTAATAATTTTACAAATGTGACCGTTGGATGAGGCAATCAGACTGATCTAAGCATGCTGTGAATTTTTTTTTGAACTTTTCGATTTGAATTAGACCTTGATCCGTGTATCCTATCGTTGTGACCTTATTTTCCTTAAACATAAAACACAATTTGCTGCTTCATCAAAAATAATTTGAGATCAAGTACCTCAAAGTCATTCTCGTGGGATTCACATCTGTCTTACCATGTACAAAAATAAAAATTTTAAACCCTAAACCCTAGGCTTAAATCTAAACCTTAACCCTAAACCTGAAAAAATTGAAAAAAAAAACAAAGGTTTCCAATCCGAACACTTTGAACAATTTTCAGGAAGTCATAAACCTAAGCTAGTAGTAGTAGTAGCAGCAGCAGCAGTCGCAACCTATTTTACCTCTGAGAGCCTTTGTTCCTTTTCTATTCAAATTCAAAATTTTATTTTCTCGGTAAAAGTGATACAACCTCTCTCTCTCTCTCTCTCTCTCTCTCTCTTTCTCTCTCTCTCTCTCTCTCTCTCTCTCAGTATAACTGAAACAAGAAAAACCAAAAACCTCTCACCTCTCTCTTTTCGTGTCTCCCTCCTCGCTGTCATATGCAACCGCGCTGCGTTGAGTGATAATGCTAAAACTAAGCATCAAATAATACTTAATACCTATTCTAACGCATTCAATTTAAAACCCTATAGAAGTAGTATTTTAAGCAAGTATGTATCGTTCAAACTGGGGATTGAATGGGGCATGCAATAATTGTGTAAAAAAGGGGGGATTTAAAGATTGATTAATTACCTAATTTTCTATCTAAAAACGTCATAAACATAACAAGAATTCTAGGATCCTAACATGCATCAACTCATAGACAAGCAAACACACAAAGGGACCCTAAAACTCTAAGCCACATTTAAAACAAAAATAAAGACCTAATTAATTGTTTACAAGTGATCATCTTACTTCACCCTAGCCAATTTCCTTTACCTATTCTTTTTATCTACAAAATTCATGCTCAAGATCCCATAATCAACATGCTATGTGGTTTAAAGTGACAACACCTTAATTTCTAAAGTTCATTGAATTAACAGTGAAAGGACCCAATCCCGATTCAGTTACCTAAACCGGAATCAAACCCTTTCGAAAATACGAACCAACAAATTTTTTTTTCGAAATTTGGGCAGAGTTTCGTTACTAGCGTTGAATTACCATAACCTGCACCCAGAAATTAACACTTCGTCCTATGTCACAAAAAACAAACCGTGGGCACCAATCCCATCCGGATTTCTCAACATCATTATAATCATCAACAGTAAATAAACTGTACTATGTATATATGTATATCTGTGAAAATCCGCATAACATGTATCAGAATGTATCAGAGCGACCTCTAAAGTAAAACATATACAATATGTACATCAGTAGGCGAAACAAGAACCTACTGGAAAACACAGGTGACTCTGATCACTAGCCTCCAAACCGCGTCGTGAAACACCAAACCTGAACTGCAAACTGGGCACGGAAACCGAAAAGCCCAGGGGAAAGACAATAAACACGTTAGAGTGAGTGGACGAAAATAAATGTCTTTCACCGAGTATATACGTTATAAAAACATATGCGAGTCGAAATATGAATAATTCAAATCAAATAGTTTACGAGGAGACGCTGACTCCAACTCGTAAACAGAGCATGCATAGAAAGTATCACGGGGTCACTCATGGACACGTCCGTGCTAGTACAGTCAGAATCACGGAGTCCTTGACTGCCACGTGATTCATAGCCAGAAAGGCCTCGGTTCCGGGGTACTGCCCCTCGCCGGTCAGGTAGGGGTACTGCCCCTCCTGGTGGCCTACCATCGGGGATCAGCCGAGAGGCAAGTGTATCGATACAACAACGTAACCACGACTGTACTCTGTGTAAACCAAATCATAAACATTTCAATGCAAATGCATGAAACAGCATAAAAAATGTATGCATGCTCGTATACGTATATCCGTATAAACATATTCGTATAATTGTAAACACATGCTTATATAGTCATAATCATGCTGCATGCTCAAGTTCATAAATCACATAAAAGACTCGCAAGATTTCCGTGAAAAGAAATTGTCCACTCACAGACTCTCGAAACGCGCACACGCGCTACACTCGTGGTCCGGCGGAAGATCCCTCGCCTGAAGCACGATCACGATCCAGATCTCGATCTCGATCTCCTGAATACATTCACAAAACATAACTGATCAATATCGTAATCCACAACACTGTACTGATGCACGGAAACCAATCGTTCCCGGAAATACGAAATGCAGTACAAAATGTATAACGGTAATCCCGAAATCCCCTCTCGAAATCTCGACTGACAATCGGCTAACCAAATCAACCCGAAAACCTCTGTACTATAACCAGGGCATGATTACGAGAAAAATGACACTAATTACATCGAAGTCTGAAAAGTTGACTTTTTCTCGCCGTTGACCGTCGCCGCCGGCGGCGGCGCGCCGTCAACGGTGGAGTTTTGCGGCCAAAATTTCCAGATCAGTCCATCTCATCCATGCGAATCTCTTTCCCTTCTATCACTAAGCTCAATTCACAAAGGAACCAACTCAATTTCACAAAACCCGATCGAAATCCCAAACCGAAATCCCTATTCGGGTTCACCCAAAAACTTCATCTCGTCCAAAACCAATTAACTAGGAAGCTTCAATGAGGTGTGGGGAGCAAAACCCCTAACAACTCGACCCTCAAAACTTGCCGGAACCACCGTCACCAACACCGGCGATTCCAACCCATTCGGCATAGCTCGGGTTACCTCAAAACCAAATCATTTCAACCCAAACCAAGTTCTAACACACTCGAAATCAAGAGAGGAGTCTAGCTATACCTGTCCCGTGGCCTGAGGTCGCCGGAAAATGACTTCCCGTTTGGGAAACTGAAAGGACCCAACCCCGATTTATCTTCCTAAATCGGAATCAAACCCCTTCGAAAACACGAACCAACAAAAACTTTTCGAAATTTGGGCAGAGTTTCGTTACTAGCGTGGAATTACCATTACCTGCACGCGTAAAATACACTCCATCCTATGCCACAAAAAGCAAACCGTGGGCACCAACCCCATCCGGATTTCTCAATATATCAACAATAACGTAAAGTAGTAAATATATATACACTTTACTAAAATCCAGTATAAAATCGTATAACATATTCAATAGGAAGCTCAGAGCGACATCTAATACATAATCGTATACTCATACCACAGTAGGTAGAACAATAAACCTACTGGATGAAATAAAGTAGCTCGAGCACTATGCCTCCGACCACGACGTGCGACACCAGAGCCTGAACTGCAAACTGGGCACGGAAATCGAAAAGCCCAGGTGAAAGACAATAAACACGTTAGAGTGAGTGGACGAAAATAAATGTCTTTCACCAAGTAATATACGTTATAAAAACATATGCGAGTCGAAAGTATAAATAATCAAATGGTACACAAGGGAGACTCTAACTCCTCACGTGTCCGAGTACACGAGGGAGACTCTAACTCCTCCCGTATATGTACATGAGGGAGACTCTAACTCCTCACACGTACAGAGCATGTGTATAAATCACACGGGGCCACTCGTGGACATATAACAACATAAAAATATAATCACATAACACATGCTCAATATAAACATAATCTCGTTCGAAACTCATGCTCGTAAAACCATAATCATACTGCATGCTCAAGTTCATAAATCGTATATAAAAGACTCGCAATAATTCCGTGAAAATAAACTGTCCACTCACAGACTGGCGTAACGCGTATCGCGTTAACCCGTGATCCGGCGGAAAGTCCCTCGCCAAACAAATGATCACGAACCCCTGAATATTCACAATGTCCAATATTCAAAGTCACAATCCGACAATTCGAATCAAACCACGAGAAACCACCGTTCTCGGAAATACACAATTCGAATACGACGAATCGTCGAAAATCCATATATACCACCTCAAATACCTCGCTTTACGTTCGGACACTCAACTCGAAAAACGAACCTCCTCACTGCGATCGGGGCGCGATTTCGAGTCAAATGACATGCGACTTGCCGAAAGTCAAAAAGTCAACCCGTTGACCGTTGACCGCCGTTGACCGCCGTCCACGGCGGCGCCGCCGCCGGCCGAAGAATTTTCCGGCGGAGCCACCCTTGTTCCACTCCAAATCGCCCACTGAGCAACTTTGTCAACTGCACCGAAGTCCAATTCTCACTCTAACATGGTCAATTTCATGAAAAACCGAATGAACACACAAATTTCAATCCCAAAATTCTCCTTCCACAAATCGAATTGGAACACGAAACTTACAGGGAAGCATCATGGTGATGAGGGCTACAAAGCCCACCCCAAAGTTCAGCTCGAATCGGCCCGAATCCAAGAACCCGAATCACAAAGTTTTCCCTCCATTTATGGCCGGATTTTCTTCCATTTCCGGCGAGTCTCGCCTTGAACGGTGGCCGGGGAAAGGACGAGGAAGCTGAGGCGCTTCGAAGGGGACCAACCCCGTCCCACGGGATGGCCGGAATCGATCGCCGCCGTGGAGTCACCGTCAAGCACGTCGGCCTCCTTCTCTCACCACCGAGTTGACCGAGTCAACTCGGTCAACAACCGAATAGGAAATGTTTGACTTGACCCAAAATGGCAACCTGCTATTTATAGCCTTTCCCGATTAGGAAACTTCATGTTTATCCATTTCGACAAACTTCAAACACGCGTAACTCTCTCGTCGTAATTCCGATTCCGAAAATTCTCGCGGCCACAAACTCGACTCAACATGATCTTCAATAATCACCCAAAGTCAAACACATCGGCCAAACGGATAAAAAGTCAACCCTTTAAAGCAACACACATTAAATCGACTAAATAACCAACAAACGGAAATATTCGCAACTAATTCCTCGTAACTCCAAATTATGCTCCGGAAGTTCCCACAAACTCGAAATTAAATTCCGAACAACTTCCGTGAAGAAACCGAAACCAAATTCCCGTCCGATAATTTAGTCGTTAAGTGGCCCACCATTTAAATCTGGACTTCAAATATTCATAACTAATTCTTCGGTCGTCCAAATAACGATCCGGAACCGCCCACGAACTCGTAATCACATATAGAACGACTCTCGAGAAGAGATCCAGCTCCAATTCTCGGCCAATAATTTAGTCGTTAACAAAACCCTGGCGAGTAAATCCGCTATCGGAAATCCACGTCGATACGCTAACTCGCGAATTGAGCTGATTATACTTCTGATTCTGGTCCGGGTCGTCACAAATCCACCCCCCTTAGAAAAATTTCGACCTCGAAATTTCCGAGTCTGCTTACTACAATGTAGGAGCACTGCCTCTGCATACTGCTCAACTCACCAACTGCAATCTCAACAGAACAACTCTGATCATAAACTCCACAATAGGAGACAATTCCGTGCTGGAATCCCTGTACCCTCAAATCACAAATCTGAACTGGCTCCACACAAGCGCCAAGTGTTCCTACATAAGGAACAAACAGGGTACACAACACATAGCAAACCTGAAACATAGTTCCGCCACGCGGAACACAACACACAAAGCCAACACTATAGGCGATGCCGAACCATACAGCATAACACAAACTCGCCTATGACCACATATGGATCAAAACATCAAGGCAAATTATAACTCAGTTCACCCATCAACATAACTCAGACACTCATATCAGCATAGTTCAAACATCGAAATCGAGCAATAATCAGCCCAATTCCGCTAATCCGATAGTCTGTGGTAACACACTCCACAAAACGACGTCAAACAATATCAAAATCACAGTGGACAACAACCTGGTACTGCAAGCAACCTCGAACAGCTGAAACTGCTGGTCCCGAATCCTCCGGAACTGCAATACCAAGGTCCACAACATGCCCTCCAAGGCCTAAATAGTCCTCAAAGATCGCTCGCCAATCCGAGGATAAGAACTGGTACTATCTCGTAGTCTGGTCTCCAATGCTCGTTGCAAAGCTCACCAACACACAGTCGTAGCTGATCACCTCAATCGGCGAACTGGGACACAGGTACACCATGTAGATGGACAACCTCCACCAAACATAGCCATAACCGTCTGTCACTGAAATCATTTCCGAAAGTACAAGTAAACATACCCCAAGTTTATCAAACTGTCCACAAAGACCCAACAACCGGTATCACAAACCAAACTGCGTATAAACACACACGAGATCACAACAGCAACCGCCACGTCTAACCGGAAATCTCAAATGGCTAACACATCTTGGCACGTCTCTGCCTCCTAGCCATCGCCAGTCGACGAATGTGGCATCAGTACACACATGCTGTGCTCGCACAAGCTGCTATATCGCTCTTCATGTTGCGTCACGAGTAGTAAACTTGAAGTATCTGACATTTCTCCGCGTCACTAGCGCCAAACACGCGCAAAATCACAAGCCTCAACATCATCATACTCAAATTCAGCTCTCGTAGCCCATAACTCGGCTAATACGGAAACTCGAGCCACACATACACGCATGCAATACCGAAGCTCCTAACTCTCGACTGAATGCATCAACAGTAACATCATCCCAAACGGATGGTCAAAGTGCAACCATTAGCCTTCCTCGAACAAACTTTAATGTACAACCATAGTCGTCAGTCGACTCCATCCATCGACACTGCCTCAAGCCCACATCTGGCCGAAAATGCAAGTGGATGAAACTCAATGGTCGGTGTACATCCTACACCACGCTGCACGCCGTAGCTATAAAATCTCGAACTCTCCGATGCTAACAATAGGACAGCTACACCCAAATCAAACAAAGGATACGTAACCACACAAGGTTTCCACTGTCCGCAACCATGAGCCACCGCTCTGCTACACAGTATCAAAGCATAACCCAACCAAATCTCGATGCATCGCCATAACCCACGAACTCATCATGATCGTCAGGTAAGGTCAAAGCCACAGTAACGGTCACCAACCTGCAGGAGTAAGCAACTCTCCTCGCGTGCATCGAACCACATGAACCTGACGCCTTCTTCGTCAATCTGGAAAGTGAAGTGGCAATCCAGGAAAAATCCTGTACAAAGCCGTTGATATAAGCCTGCCAAAACCCAAGAGACCCCCAATCTCTGGCACAGTAATAGGGCAAACTCCAAATCAACACGGCTTCGAACTGGTCAGGATCCACTCAAACTCCCTCGGATAACATCACATAGCCCAAAATCTTCACGCTAATCGACCAAAACTCACACTGAATGAACTTCCACAAACAGCTAATCGTCTCGCGAAGTCCACAAAACCGCTCGCAACTGCTCCAGGTACTGGTCCACACTCTCGGAGTACATCAGGACATTGCCAACAAACATGACCGCAACTCGTCCAAAAACCGTCTGAACACATGGTCCATCAAGTCCACACAATCTACGGAGCATTGGTCAACCAATGAAGTGACCAAGAACTCCAGATGCTCGCTCCAAGATCCGAAAACCACACCTGACTCAACAAACCACCACTGATGTCACCAATGTCGGACACCGCAACTACAGTATCCACAACATGAGCTAAGAAAACCACACAACTCATCTACACAAACTGCTCGACCATCACCAAGAAACAGCATCTCGGGAAAACTGGTCGTCGAAACACAACCTCCTCCTCGATGCACTCGAACACAACCAAATGCGTCGTCAGACTCACAAACATACTATAACCGCAATATCCAGCTATAACAGATCCGCGGCTAAGTCATAACCTCCAACAAGGATTTCGCAACCTCCGGATGGATACAACACTCTCCAAGACCTCGTAAGTGGAGATACAGGTACAATCGCCATGGACATCAAGCCACAGTAACCTCGGAGAAAAGTCTGTCCTCAAACAAGGTCATGGCACGAACTCCAACATGCCCAACTGGCCACACACATCAACTGTGACTTCCGACTAACTCGTCAACAGGGTGCATTAGTCAGACCGCAGGAATAACATGAGGATCTCCTCGTAAACTCTGAGCTGCCGAACCGCTACAACAGCTGACCAAGGGCGCTCCCTCGTAACGTGATCCTCCTGGCCACCACAATGGCAACAGAGAGTGTACCACAAACACAAGTCACCGCAACACCTGCTGCGTGAAAGGATCACCAACGATCGCCCAAACTCATGCCACAGGAGCAAGTCCGCTACACTGTGATCTCCGCCATCGCCAAACGGACCAGTAGAGGATCCTCAACATAATCGAAAAGGCCACAGCCTGATGAAGTCACTGATCCCGAAGTGTCGGATCTCAACCTCATCAAAAATCTCATTGCTGAATCCACTTCCTCAAACCGTCACATCGAAAACCGTGTACATCTTTTCTTTACAATAACCTCGCCGCTGAGTGCAACACACTAAGCTCCTCACGGATAACTCGAGGCACATCAATCAGAATCTCTCTGATGCTCAGGTTCAAACTCATCTCGAACCTCGTACACTGCTTCCTCTGAAGCCACATAACTCGTACAAACCGAAACTAACATGTGAACAATGCATCTCTGCCCCAGGTGGGTAAACACTCCACATCAATTGCTGAGTAGCCTGATAACACCATCACTGTTTACACAACACTCTGAATGTAGGCCGTAGAGTCGCAACCGGAACTCACACAATATCAGCCCACAAAATACACTGATCTGACTCAGGCATACATCAACTGCCATAAATCTCAGCTCTGAGGCCACAAATAGACGCCCATATACACATCCCCAGGTAAACCGTGCCACACAGTTCACTGAACTCTGAATACTCATCTGAATCCACTGTTCTCTGGCAATTCACGCGTCGAATGATCCTCAACAGGATCCACAACCGAAATGACACGGAAAGCACGTCAGGAGGCATCCTAATGAATACAATATCGTTCACAACAAGTGGAACATAATCATGGAACTTCAAATATTTGAAAGTATACAACACCCGGAATTTGATGATTATCCGCCGGCCGGTCGGGTCACCATTCCAGACATGCTATACATTCTCAAATACTCTTAGTAAACACGACTACAGAAGTCTACAGAACCTGACAACCTAATGCTCTGATACCAAACTGAAAGGACCCAACCCCGATTTATCTTCCTAAATCGGAATCAAACCCCTTCGAAAACACGAACCAACAAAAACTTTTCGAAATTTGGGCAGAGTTTCGTTACTAGCGTGGAATTACCATTACCTGCACGCGTAAAATACACTCCATCCTATGCCACAAAAAGCAAACCGTGGGCACCAACCCCATCCGGATTTCTCAATATATCAACAATAACGTAAAGTAGTAAATATATATACACTTTACTAAAATCCAGTATAAAATCGTATAACATATTCAATAGGAAGCTCAGAGCGACATCTAATACATAATCGTATACTCATACCACAGTAGGTAGAACAATAAACCTACTGGATGAAATAAAGTAGCTCGAGCACTATGCCTCCGACCACGACGTGCGACACCAGAGCCTGAACTGCAAACTGGGCACGGAAATCGAAAAGCCCAGGTGAAAGACAATAAACACGTTAGAGTGAGTGGACGAAAATAAATGTCTTTCACCAAGTAATATACGTTATAAAAACATATGCGAGTCGAAAGTATAAATAATCAAATGGTACACAAGGGAGACTCTAACTCCTCACGTGTCCGAGTACACGAGGGAGACTCTAACTCCTCCCGTATATGTACATGAGGGAGACTCTAACTCCTCACACGTACAGAGCATGTGTATAAATCACACGGGGCCACTCGTGGACATATAACAACATAAAAATATAATCACATAACACATGCTCAATATAAACATAATCTCGTTCGAAACTCATGCTCGTAAAACCATAATCATACTGCATGCTCAAGTTCATAAATCGTATATAAAAGACTCGCAATAATTCCGTGAAAATAAACTGTCCACTCACAGACTGGCGTAACGCGTATCGCGTTAACCCGTGATCCGGCGGAAAGTCCCTCGCCAAACAAATGATCACGAACCCCTGAATATTCACAATGTCCAATATTCAAAGTCACAATCCGACAATTCGAATCAAACCACGAGAAACCACCGTTCTCGGAAATACACAATTCGAATACGACGAATCGTCGAAAATCCATATATACCACCTCAAATACCTCGCTTTACGTTCGGACACTCAACTCGAAAAACGAACCTCCTCACTGCGATCGGGGCGCGATTTCGAGTCAAATGACATGCGACTTGCCGAAAGTCAAAAAGTCAACCCGTTGACCGTTGACCGCCGTTGACCGCCGTCCACGGCGGCGCCGCCGCCGGCCGAAGAATTTTCCGGCGGAGCCACCCTTGTTCCACTCCAAATCGCCCACTGAGCAACTTTGTCAACTGCACCGAAGTCCAATTCTCACTCTAACATGGTCAATTTCATGAAAAACCGAATGAACACACAAATTTCAATCCCAAAATTCTCCTTCCACAAATCGAATTGGAACACGAAACTTACAGGGAAGCATCATGGTGATGAGGGCTACAAAGCCCACCCCAAAGTTCAGCTCGAATCGGCCCGAATCCAAGAACCCGAATCACAAAGTTTTCCCTCCATTTATGGCCGGATTTTCTTCCATTTCCGGCGAGTCTCGCCTTGAACGGTGGCCGGGGAAAGGACGAGGAAGCTGAGGCGCTTCGAAGGGGACCAACCCCGTCCCACGGGATGGCCGGAATCGATCGCCGCCGTGGAGTCACCGTCAAGCACGTCGGCCTCCTTCTCTCACCACCGAGTTGACCGAGTCAACTCGGTCAACAACCGAATAGGAAATGTTTGACTTGACCCAAAATGGCAACCTGCTATTTATAGCCTTTCCCGATTAGGAAACTTCATGTTTATCCATTTCGACAAACTTCAAACACGCGTAACTCTCTCGTCGTAATTCCGATTCCGAAAATTCTCGCGGCCACAAACTCGACTCAACATGATCTTCAATAATCACCCAAAGTCAAACACATCGGCCAAACGGATAAAAAGTCAACCCTTTAAAGCAACACACATTAAATCGACTAAATAACCAACAAACGGAAATATTCGCAACTAATTCCTCGTAACTCCAAATTATGCTCCGGAAGTTCCCACAAACTCGAAATTAAATTCCGAACAACTTCCGTGAAGAAACCGAAACCAAATTCCCGTCCGATAATTTAGTCGTTAAGTGGCCCACCATTTAAATCTGGACTTCAAATATTCATAACTAATTCTTCGGTCGTCCAAATAACGATCCGGAACCGCCCACGAACTCGTAATCACATATAGAACGACTCTCGAGAAGAGATCCAGCTCCAATTCTCGGCCAATAATTTAGTCGTTAACAAAACCCTGGCGAGTAAATCCGCTATCGGAAATCCACGTCGATACGCTAACTCGCGAATTGAGCTGATTATACTTCTGATTCTGGTCCGGGTCGTCACAGAAACTTTCCCTTTCGGTCTGATGGCTCACTTTCCAAATATGGAAAGTCAACGAATTTCAAAGCTGGTCAACGCCCAAAATGAAGTTTTCTGACTAATTCTCGACTAATTTGCCATTTATACTCGAGCCTCGGTCGTTCGACGGTCCGAAATGAAAATACGAAATGATTCGGATAAACACGAAACAATCGGATAAACTCGTCGGAACCCGAAACTTCAAATAATCATAAAATATTCCTCGGTTATCGGAAAAATCTTCCGGAACCACCCACGAACTCGAAATCACGTACTCTACACTTTCTGTGAAGACACCCAACTCAAATTCTCGACCAAAAACAAAGTCGCGAATCGAATCAACAAACCACATAATATCGCAAAACTGCGACTAAAACCAAACCTCGAGAATCGTGCCAAACACACATCTGATTCCGGTTCGGGTCGTCACAAACAGCACCTTACCGCAATCATCCTATACTAAATCAATGCATTAAAGACATAACATAGCCTGCTTGAGACAAAATCAAGAACATAAACATATGGAAGATAGTCCCGAATAAGTATTAAAAATCCAAATAACTTCACCAAGATCCAATATCAAACAAGAAAAAATCAAGAACAAAAGAGGACTACGGAGTAAATGTTTCATGGTTACACTTTTGAAATCTTGCTTAACACTGCAAACTTCAAGGCGTAGATGAATCCTATGAGTGGCGGTTCTTACTTGTAGAGGTTTAACGCGATGCAAGTAATCTAAGAGAGTGTGCATGGCGGTGTAATCGGCTTTAGAGCATGAGAACTTGGTGTTGAAGGAGAGGTTTGGAGAGTATATGGGCAGAACTTAGGCTAGTAATAGATTAAAACTAATTAGGGTCGAGCCTTGTGCTTATATAGGTATTACAAAGTGGTTCTCCTCCTAAAACTAGGTTTTCCTACTCTACTCAGGTAAATCTGGCACCTTGCAAAGAATTGCACTTTCTCGGAGTTGTAGACCCTCCAAAAATTAAAATTTTGGTCTCCCTGGAAAAAAGACTCGAAGAATTTCTAACCATATGTTGATCACCATCTAACTCTTCCTGAGATGTTCTCAGTCGTCATTTAAAGTTAGTTGATCTGCACAGGGAGATTATACTTTTCTTTTCTTGATAGATTTTCTTCTTCTCTTCAAGTTGGGAATCTTCTTCTTGTCAAATCCTGTTCTCCATGTCAAAACCAGTATTGGGCTCGATCTTGGGCTTGTCGAATGGTCTTCTAAAATATCTCGGCCCATCTTGCATTGTTCTTCCTCCAAGGTTCTTCCGAAAACATCTTTCTCCTAGTCAATATAGGACTGGTTTTCCTAGTCAACCTAGGACTTTTTTTTCTTCTTGTCTTTCTCCACGGAATTTCTGGCCAAAATTTATCTTCTCCCTCCTTATTGTGTTTTGTGTGCTTGTAAACTCCTTTACTCCATCTCTTTTGTTCTACACCTAAAAATAACAAAATAAGTTAAAAACTAATAATACTAAGCAATTAACATAATCAAATGTAGAGAAAAATATATTAATTAATACACCTAAAATGCATAGATCATTAAGCTCGTTAGTGTCTTGACGTCTTGCTTCTCATCTCTCGGCAAGACTCGATGCTGCGTTGATCGAGCACGTCTTCTTGGATCTATTCCGTCTCCAGCCTCGACCTCGTGCCACCTTCAACTGCGCTTCGTTCCTAACAGTGCCTTGCCTCACACGCCGCATTCAACCTTCTTCGACAACCTAGAGAATGATGCCCATATCCACTTCTCGAGATCTCAATCTATGTTAGGAGAGACTTAGCCTAGGTTAGGTCGAGCTTGGAAATGTGCGACGGAAGCTGAATTATTTGAATTGGGATTTCAGGGCTCACTACATACTCGACCGATACGAACTCTAAACTTTGTCCCAACTTTATAGATGGTAAGCGTCTCATTGAACCCTTTTGAATAAATTCATTGTTGATGTTGGTTCTAGTCCAAAATGAGTTTGATTGGTTGTGTATTTTTCTTAGATAATAGATTGGTGAAGCATGTGAAGAGCTTTAATTATACGGTGGTGAATGCGGAGGAGAAGGTAGATAATGCAGTGGAGCTGGTGGAGTCAATTATCAAAGTGGAGAAGCTAGGCTGAGGTTTAGCAGAGGAGGACTGTCATTTAGTAGCTGAGGTAATTTAAATTTTGGGTTCATTCTGTGTGTATATTTTCTTAGAAATGTTGCACTGTGAATTTGTTAGAATTTTCTATAATTTTCCTGTGATTACTTGCATTTGTCAAAAGTCGAAAGCTTGCTTAGTGTGATGCTTTTTGCTCTATTAATGGTTTAAACCACATTGAATTCTAGGTGTTATTGGTTGACAAGGAAGATGTGGTTGGTGGGAAGCTAAAACTTAAGGGAAACACTCTGGATGTGAAAGATGTTGGCCATAAGAAACAACAAGAGAAAATATCTCTTATCACCGAGAAAGAATTTTCAGTTGGTAGGAATTCCTCTATCTAATATTTTTATAGTTGAGAACTATATAGAAGTTGGATATTTACTCGGTATCTATTCACCTTTGTTATATGCGTGAGAGGGAGATTTTATTTAGTACAGTGACATCTAGCTAAGAATTGAAAGCTGCTTCTTTATTATAATCACCATACATTGCTACTGCATTAATGCTTGAGACTACAAACATGTGACTAGATAAATAAGCATGATAAGGTTAACACTTTTTTATTGGAAAAGCATAGGAATCTTGTTAAGTCTTTGATGTCTAGTACCTTTACTAATTATGTAAACTTTGCGTGTCTAGTATGTTTCTCGTGTCTGATTCTTTTACATGTATGCCAAAGCTTATTACTAAATGTGGTGTTGCTATTTTGTCCTCGTTCGATGCTTTGCTGATGAAAAGAGTATGTACAAGCAGATAATGTAATGGTGGAGGAAGTAGTCCAAAATGAAGACAAAAGAGCAGACAACTTAAGCAGGAGTGTTGACATTGTGATTCTGCATTTGATCTACCACACTAGTTAGTAATAGTTCTCTCTAGCCTAGTCAACCACACTCAAAGTATGGACTTAGAGTTAGTTTCTCTCAGCCTCCTTTGCCAGAAAAATGGCAATTTATGTTCATAATGGTGGAGGAAGCAATCCAAAATGAAGACAAAAGAGCAGACAACTTAAGTAGGAGTAGGTTGACATTGTGATTTTATATTTGATGTACCTGTGACGACCCGAAACAGAATCAGTAAGAGGAATCAGCTTAATTTACGTGGTTGTCGAGTATTCGCAGATTTACGACAGTTATTCGAATCGCCGAAGCTTCTTAGCGAATAAATTATTGGCCGAGAATTGGAGCTGGGTCTCTTCTCGAGAGTCGTTGTACGTGAGATTACGAGTTCGTCGGCGGTTTCGGATCGTTATTTGTACAATCAAGGAATTAATTATGAATATTTGAAGTTTGGACGGAATTGGATTATAATGGCGAGCTACTTAACGACTAAATTACCGGTCGAGAATTTGGTTTTGGCTTCTTCACGGAAGTTGTTCAGAATTTAATTTTGAGTTCGTGGGAACTTCCAGAGCATTTTTCTGAGTTACGAAGATTTAGTTATGATTATTTCCGATTGTGGATTGTTTAGTCGATTTAATGTGTGTTGGTTTGAAGGGTTGACTTTTTCTCCGTTTGGTCGATGTGTTTGACTTCGGATAATAATTGAAGATTATGTCGAGACGAGTTTGTGGCCGCGAGAATTATCGAAATCGAATTTACGACGACGAAGTTACGGATGTTCAAAGTTCATCGACAAGGATAAGTATGAAGTTTCCATTTTGGGAAAGCTATAAATAGTAACTTGCCATAAAAGGAAAGTCAAACCTGGAAATTAATGAGCTTTGACCGAGTCAAGCTCGGTGGAGAGAGGGTGGCGCGACACCGTTCGGCCTCGCCGGCGACGAGACTTTTCCGGCCACCTCACGGCCTAATCCATATACCATTCAACTCGCCGTACTCCCCTCATCTTAATTCCGGCCTCATTTTCCGGTAAGTCTCACGGTGGAGAGAGAAATAGTGAACCAAAGTTTGTGAAATTTTGGGTTAATGGTGGTTTTTGATTCGGGCCGAGTTGAGCTCAATCATGGACTGGGTTTTGTAGCCCTCTTCTTCATGATTCTAACCATATAGGTATGGTGTTCTAATTCGATTTGTGTTTGGAGAATTTTGGATTTGAAATTTTGGGAACAATTCGGTTTTGCTGAAATTGGATGAGTTAGAGTGAGAATTGGCCTTTGTTGTAGTTGACAAAGTTGCTCAGTGGGGGATTTTGCATGGAATGGTGGTTGCTCCGCCAGAAAATTCTCCGTTTGGTGGCGGCGCCGCCGTGGGCGGCGGTCAACGGTCAACGGGTTGACTTTTTGGACTTTCGACATGTCGCATGTCATTTGACTCGAAATCGCGCCCCGATCGCAGTGGGGAGGTTCGTTTCTCGATTTGAGCATCTGAATGTATAGCGAGGTATTGAGGTGTACATATACGGATTTTCGACGATTCGTCGACTTTGGATTATGTGTTTCCGAGAACGGTGGTTTCTTGTGATTTGAATTGTACTGTCGAGTTATGACTTTGAATAATGGACTTTATGAATATTCAGGGGTTCGTGTCCGTTTGTTTGGCGAGGGACATTCCGATGGATCACGGGTTAACGCGAACTGCGTTACGCCAGACTGTGAGTGGACAAGTTTCTATTTTCACTGTTGATTTGCGAGTTCGTGGATTTATGATTTTCCGTATTTAAATTATACGATGATTGAGATATATGTTATTTTCGGAGGTGTTGTATGTGTTTATGGGTGATGGCATTTATAGCATCGATGCTACCAGAGTTGAGAGATTCCTCTGGCCCAGAGTTGAGAGATTCCTCTGAAGCAAGGTTGAGAGATTCCCCTGAGTGCCGCCGGGGTTGAGAGATTCCCCTGGCCTTTCACCGTCAGGTTTGAGCGATTCACCTGACGTCGGGCTTGAGAGATTCGCCCGACAACCTCCATATATACATGTGTTGTTGTGTTTTCCGAACTCGCATTGTTTTATATTGAGTATGTTTATAAACTGGTGAAAGGCATATGTTATTTTCGTCCACTCACTCTAACGTTTATCGTTTTATTTGCCTTTTCCCTGGGCTTTTCGGTTTCCGTGCCCATTTTGCAGTTCAGGCTCTGGTGTCGCACGTCGTGGTCGGAGGCATAGTACTCGAGCTGCCTTGATTCTTCCAGTAGGTTTACTGTTCTACCTACTGTGGTATATGTATATGTTTATGTATTAGAGGTCGCTCTGAGTTTTCTGTTGAATATGTTTATACGATTTTACTCCGGATTTCAGTAAAGTATAGATATATTTATTGATTTACTTTACTGTTGATATATTGAGAAATCCGGATGGGATTGGTCCCCACGGTTTGCTTTTTGTGGCATAGGATGAAGTGTATTTTCCGCGTGCAGGTAATGGTAATTCCACGCTTGTAACGAAACTCTGCCGAAATTTCGAAAAGTTTTTGTTGGTTCGTATTTTCAGAAGGGGTTCGATTCCAGTTTAGGTAACTGAATCAGGATTGGGTCCTTTCAGTACCACACTAGTTAGTAATAGTTCTCTCTAGCCTAGTTAGCCACACTCAAAGTGTGGAAAATTAGTTGTTGTACTTGTACCTTTTTAGTCCTCAAGGACTTCATGCTTTGTATAATTGTAGTATCTATGATTTGGAAGCACAATGTTGAAATCAAATGTTCATATCGTATTTTTGAGAGCAAATTTATGTACTGTTTATTTGCTAAAATTGAATACTTGCTCACCACATAAAAGTTGTTATAAATTGACTATCCAATCATACTCAGATGACGATTAAAGAATATAAGTGTGTCAAAACAAGCATACTCAAATGACACACGTTATTATGCTCGTCCACTAAACTAGAGATGACAAACACCTATCGTGTGAATGCATGCTATCAGACACAAGGAGGCGTATGCATTGATGGCATTCGTTGGCACCACATATGTCATCCAACGTCTGAACTATATGACCATCATCCCTATGATCGGTATACAACAGTCATTTTAATATTTTTTTTTGCCTCATTTGTAACTATTTCATTAGATGACAGCTGGATAGACGACAGACGAAATATATTTCATATGACCCACAATGACCGTCGTCTAAAATGTTTTATGTAGTAGTGAATTCAAGAGTCGGTCGATGAGATGAGGTTGAGATGAATGCAAGCGTTGAGACCAAAACATAGACCATCATCTGCAACACCCTCAATGGACCTCTAAAGCGTGACCAGATCTTACCTTGGCAGGTCACTGGAGACGCCACGTGACTTTCGCAAGCGCTTGTATGAGAAAGGAGAGAGCAAAGATCGGCTTGCTCATTTTCGGATGCAGCAACGGTCTAGGTAGTGTGTGACATCGATACACTGCCCAACTGAAGCAAGTTCTTTGGGTGTCTAGAGCAAAGAACAAAGAAGATGGAAGAGACAATGGAAATTCGACATTTAACCATTTAACACTGCTTACTTGACATAGCTTTAGATCACAAACAGAGACATGTTTTGATTAGGGTTCGTGTCAAGTTCAACATCTGAAGAATTCAAACAAGCAATTTCGATGCCTTATCTCCCATGATAAGGTCTTCTCTCTTCTTGATAATTCTCTCTCTTAATTGGAAACAGAAATAAAATATTTTTCAAATGAAAAAGTGATAGATTCATTAAATTATGAATAAAAATATTAAATTATAGAGAATGCAAATGAGAATCTGTTGGAGCTGAGGGCTATTTTTTATAGAGATTTTCAATTTTGCTACTCTATAATAGAAAAAAATTAAGTAACTTTTTAGTGATGCTCTTATATTTCAAAGTTGAAAGTTTTACCCTAATGTTTGCGCTCCACATTAGACTTACCCTTACATTAACTATCCATTCATGTGTAAGTTTTATAATTTTATTAGGTCAATTATGAAACTTATGAAACAACATAGCCATATGGTGGGACCCATCATCTTCTATTTTATTCAATTGTAATATAGTTATAATATAAGTTCTAGTTGAAAAAAACTAATATAATTTGAAGGATGATGGAACCCAATCTTAACAAATTGGGTATGCATATATACTGTACCTAGAGATCATCTATTGGCCCATGGACCCAAAAATTGTGTAGGTGACATGAGGCTCATTGACCTCAACCCCGAACTGAGGCCCAAAAAAGCTCGAGTCTATGGACATAAGGTCGGGCCTAAGCCGAGACCCAAAGCTTATGGGCCTAAAAAATCTGATCTATCGAGGCCCCTGGTTCAGCCCATAAGGCCAAACCTGTAAAGCTCATCAAATGTAAATATTATATATTATTTTATTTTTATAAAACTCTAAAATATCTAATTTACCTTAATATCAATCATTCATATACAAATTACCAATATTTTAGGATTATATATTATTTAGTGTGTATAATTGTTGATATATTTGACTGTTAAACACTAATAATTTTTAAGCTTTTTGATTTAATACATAAAAGCAAGTCTGGCTTTATGTACTTATTCTTGCCGGCCTGAAAAAGCCTGATATAGCCCAGCCCTTGGGTGGCCTGTGGAATTTAAATTTTCAAAAAAATCCGGTTAATCCCGATCCAGATTTTTAAGGCGTTATGCTCAAGCTCGACCCATTACGGACCCTATATGTATCATTGGACATGATTTTTCGCTATAAAATATAGTATACAATCTATCATTAGATGGCGTTTGTAGGCTTCTTTTATATTATTTTTAAATATAATTTTTATGAGGCTTCTTTTATATCTTTGAAAAGCAAAAAGAAAGCATAAACTCTTGGTCACTCATTCTGGACCCCGGACGTTATACCGTTGTTGGCCAAAGAAATGAAAAGATAAACTCAGCCCCACTATTTCTCATGACAGAATGTCAATCCTCCAAGTTATTCCCGAAGACCCCCAGAAAAGAGGCTCGATCGCCCGCATTTTTCATAAACTGAAACAGAGCTTCGCCCTCTCTTGATCGACCACAATCTACTTTTTTGGTCTTCTCATTGATCATAGCTGATCATCTACTCTAGCTACTTCTCAAGTTGAGAGCCAAAATAAGAAACGTACACTGAATACTATCGAAGATATGAAATTGCCATATTTTCCTGTGTTTTAAGCGCGCCAGTAAGGTGATAAACAAACAAAGCGAGAGATAGCTATTCGACAAGGTATGTACTTAAGTCCTTCAAATTCGATCATATATACATGAATATATGCTCCATATTGGTCATGTTGTTTGCTTAATTAAGATTTATGATCGCAAGCTTGCCAAATTCCTCGTGAAATAGCCTCAGCTCTTGCATTGCAAGTTTGCAACAAGCTAACTAAAATCTTTGTCAACATTTGAGGTACGTTACTCCATCAACTCCAAACATTTGGGAGAACTGCGTACTCTTTGTGTATATATATACACACAAGAAACTAGGTACGGTTCTATTTTTTCTCACAATATGGTACGTGTGTCACACTGTCACCTTATAAAATTGTAAATCGTAGATAGGTCACTCAAAGTAACTAAAGTTAACATTCTCAAGTGCAGAAAGGGACGCACTAGACACTCTTGATATACATGTATTAAGCTGCAAATAACCAGGACTAGATCTCATTTTATTCATTCAACAAAGAAATAAAACCTATTCCAGCCTTCCAGGAAGCTATAGTCCTTCACTGTCGGTGTCATTCGGTCAGATCAAATCGATTTGATTTCTACGAAAAAAATTCGGTGAAAAAAATAGATCTTACTAATCTAAGTTGGTATTTCAGTTTTTTGGCTTACCAACTTTACATCAAATTTACATTTGAAATATAAATTCGAAATAACAAAAATAGACATTTATAATCTTAAAATATAATAAAGGAAAATTTTTCGTTTACCTCCATTAACTTTGGCTCATACATTATGTTAGTTCATTTTATTTCAAAGTCTTACCCCTCTATCAATTTTCTATCTAATTCCACCGTTAAGTGATGACATGACAATTGTCACGTCAACAAGTGGATCTCAATGCCAAAAATAAATTTATATTTTAACATAGTTAATAAGATTAATTTTATTTCATTTATAATCTTTAATTTTCATTTTTATCGTCTCATTTTTATTTTGTCTTTAATCTTCTTCTTCTTCCATTTTGATCTCCCATAAAAATAAAATTTTAAAACATTTATAAAGAATAATAAAAATGTAAAAAACACAAACAAAATTGTAATTAGTCGTAGAATTGCGAGAGAGAAAAAAAAGACAAGATTTCAATTATTTTAATTTTCTATTATTTTAGTTGAATTTTTGTCTTTATCTTCTTTTTTCTTTCTCAAGCAACTTTTATTTCTTTCTTTCTTTTAGTGGATTTCACTTTTTTTTTTTTATGATATTGCAGTCAATCATGGATTTGCAACAGAAAGAAAAAAAATGAGACGGTCAAAAAGTAAATGGAGATTAGGAATAAAAAAAATTGAAAGATAATAATTAAATCGTAAAATGAGAATTTACCTATAGTAGTGAGACTTACAGCTACCATGGCAATTGTCATGTCATAACTTAACGGTAAGATTGAAAAAAAACTAACGGAGGGGTAAGACAGATGTAAATTATAAAGATTAATGATAAAATATTCAATTTTGAAACAAAAGAGACTAATAATATGATATTTGAGCCAAAATTAAGAAGGGTAAACGAAAGTTTGTCCTAGAATAAATTTAAACAATCTCATTATGCTCAAATCTACAAATGATCATGGATATTTACAGCGTTGTACTTCTTATTCTACATACAACACAACGTTAAATGCACCTTATACTACAGTTGAAAGACATTCGTACAACCAAACTATATGGTTGTCTAAAGCATCATAACTTTTATTATATATTGACCAGTCGTTTTTATGCATATCACACAATCGAGAAGACTCAGTTGTTGAAGAAACTCTAACAACTGAAATTCAATTGTATGAAGAGTCTAAAAGATAAGATTTAAGGTACGGCTGTTTAATACTTATTCAAACGACTGATGTATGTCATATGAAATACAAGCGCGCAAACGACTGTCGAGTGATGTTAAAGTGTAGGTCAAATAGTTGATTTATAATTTTCTATTATTATTTGTCATAAAAAGCAACAATCGTCCTTTCACAATTAGTATGAGTAGTTAACAAACAACCTTATTTCATTTTTGTGAGGGATTCTCTAATGACAATCAATTTTTATTATATAAATAAGATTCAGAAAACATATCAAAGCCCACTTTTAGTTGTTTTTACATAGATTGTACCATTCACTTCCAAACCACTTTCATTCATAAATTACTAGAAACTACAATGTTTTAACTACAGAGATATCATTCAAAGTAAAGTACGTAGCTGCCAAAATACAAGTTCAAGCAACTAAATCATAAACCAAATACATATTTCAAGTAGTTAAATGTACTTGCACCGGCACATTTACACTTTAACAGTGAGATAAATTGGATAGCAGCATGCTAGAGATGTTCATTACAAGGACAACCATGTGCATCGAGGGCCAATACCTAGACGTCAATTCTTTTGCCGTTAATTTTTTTTTTTAAAAAAAACCCTCCAACACCATGAACACCTATGAAGAGATAGCAAATGACATATTAATAACTAACATGAATTTACAAATGAAGCAGCAACTCATATTTTGATTAAGTCAGCAAAGCCCGTGCTAAGATGATTACACTATCATTTATAGATCATCAATTTATGTCCATGCAGAGGACACAAACACTTGATAAAAAATCAAACTATTACTTTAGTAGTAGCATTCACAGTTAGTTCATTAAAGCAAATACTTTTAACCCAAACCCTATTTTTGTGACAATGTAAACAATTAACTTACCAGGAATAAGAAGTCTGCCATCTTATAGATGACTCAACCTAAATCTACCAATTTTCACGGGGTTGCCTAGGGCTTCGCTTGACTTCCAAAACAGAAAGTAAAATGTTTATTTTTCCTTTCCCTTCTCATGGAAGGGAAACAAAAATATTTTCATCAAGTTTCTTATATGGTATTTGGCAACACAAGGATAATAATCTTTAGAAAGGAAAATAAAAATTATTTTACAAATATTAATGGGTTTGACACATTATCCAAGGAGTTTGATCCCACTTGGAGGATTAAATAATGATAAAAAATAGGAAAGAAACAAAATCTCAAGGGATTTGGGAGGAACCACTTTCCTCCATATTTTCCGTTCTATCAAGAAATATTTTCCTTTCCTTTGTCATTCCAAACACAAGAAATTGCAATACTACTTATTTTCCTTTCCTTTCCCCCCAATTCGATCATGTCAACCAAATGAGGCCTAGGGTGGACTAGAATAGGGACCATTGGCCTTCAACGAACAAAGTTAGTTCATGATTTTGGCAAGATTTCGGAAGGCAGAAGCACACAATCCTAGATTGTCCCTCTTTTTTTTCTGGTTGCTCACGATGATAACCTTGTTCGCTGAAACTTAGTTTAAGCTATAGCACAAAGAAATCTCAATTTTAACCTATATACACAAATAATAACAATTAAATACCAAAGTGAAGCTAGAGTTACATATATGTGATTCTTATTTTGAGGACTTTTCATTAATAATTTATATCAAAATTTTCAACACCTAGTTTGAAATTCTCAATTGACCAAAGAATAGTGGAGTATGCTATATGAGTAAGCAATTAGGAATTCAAAAAATTTACAAACCTCAGAAATGAGAGAGAACATATCTTTTGTGGGTTGATACCAGCTGCAGTCTAACAGTTAGAGCGTAACTCGATCTGATCTGACAAAGTTTCTCTGGCAGACACGATGCCAAAGGCAATAAACGCACACCCCTCACCATTGACCATCTTTGATTGCAGCAAACGAGACCTTAATCCCTTCCTCTCTCATGGCATACATCTTTTCCATTGGAGCTACCACCAAAAGTCGCATGGTTTAGCCGCAAAATGCTTCCAAGGGAGGTGGCCCCTAAACTACTAGTGATAGTGACTCGGTGACAAAAATCAAGCAAAAGAGAGGGATCAATTTTATTTTCACTCCACACACTTGCACGTACCAAATCCCATATAGGCCCGGCAAGTGGCCGGGTGTGGCAGATGGGTAACGGGACCGGCAGTAATGGGATAGGCCTTAAACGGGATGAAACCCATTTAATCATTTACTGTAAAGGGTTATACAAATCAGTTATATGAGTTTGCGAGTTAACCTATGAGGTCCATTAAACCCCGTTTGTGTATTAAGACCTAAGAAGCATAGAAACGGCAAAGAGGGGGAGTATCGCGTATCGGATACCGATATCGGTACGATACGCGTCGGATACGTTTGGATATGGTATCAATTTTTGGATACGTACGTATCCGCCTTGCCTCAGTCGCCTCGCCGTTCATCGTTGCTCCTCCGCCTCGAATCGATCCAGCTCGTACGTGGCTCGCCTCGGTACGTTACCTCCTCCATTCTCTGAGAGCGACGCCTTCCTCCGCCAACATCTCCGACGGAGGCGGCAAAATCAGATCGTCCGATCCTCCAGCGAAGACGTTGTCCACGGACTTGGAGCGGTAGCCGAGGTAGCCGTCGTCGTCGTCGAACAGACGGGTCGACCCGGTGATGTCATTTTCCAGTTGAGAGAAGTCAATTTTGTGTGGATTATTCGCCAGAAGCTCAACGCAGCGTACCCGGGAAGGGGTTTCTTCATGCTGATGAAGTCAAGGAGATGTGTAGGTTTGCTGGGGAAGTTGGTATTCGCTTCGGTTCAAGTGGGCGCGCGAGAAAGAGGATGGAGAGGGTATGCAATTCGAAGATGATAGTGGAACTGAGGCAAGTCCTAACTCCTAAGGTTAGTTCCCTTCCCAAGAGGCGAGGGAAGATTAGGTACAAGATCTATGGTCTTCATCTTTCGGATCCCAAGTGGGTTCAAGTTGCCTATAAAATCCATGAGGCATGGGAGGTCATTTGGCCCCAGGAACCAAAGCCGATAACTGGGAAATGCAAATTGGTTACTGAGAAGATTATTCTATCAAGTGAAGCTGATGACCTATCTCCACTTTTGGCAGAATGGGTAGAGCTGCTCCAACCTAGAAGGATTGATTGGGTCAATTTACTTGATAGACTGAAAGAGCAGATTGCTGGGTTATACTTAAAGGTACCACTACACTAATTTTGCTCTACTCCTGTCTACTATGTAATCACTTATGTATGAGAGTCCTGTCCATTTGGTCTTTGTTGTAGGATCTGATTCGCTTGTTCTAATCTTTCATTGATGACTGTGCTATATTGTAATGGATATGTAGATGTAGTGGATATTGTTGAAAATTTGTTTTTTTTAGGTTGCATAACTTGTTTTGGAGGAGAAATCTTTCCAGACAAATGTCCGCGACTACTCCTTGCTTATCAAGAGCCATGCTTATTAGTTTTTTTTTAATATTTGAATTTTAATAGATTATTTAATTTTCGTATCCTACTCGTATCGTATCCTTAGATTTTTTGATTTTTCCGTTTCGGCGTATCGTATCGTATCGTATTCCCGTTTCCGTATCCGTTTCAGTGCAACCTAGATTAAGACATTTTTCATGTTTTTCATTTTTATAAAATTTTGTTTTCTAGATCATTTAAATCTGAATCTCCATGAATCAAACTCATTATCTGCTAACCGTAAGAGAGAGATGATGGAATGGTGAGCTTGAATTGGAATATAAGCATGAGCACGATGGTGTTTTGCAGACATCTGACGAGGAACGACCTTTGTTGGGAGTCGAGGAACGACGGTAGACGAGGTTGGCTATCTAATCAGATTTGGGTTGCCGACTTGAGGGGAGAGAGAGAGAGAGAGAGAGAGAGAGAGAGAGAGAGAGATTTATTTTTTTTCACATTTTTTTTAAATTAACTATTTTTAATGATTTTTAAAAAAAATTTATTTGAAAAATTGAAAAATAAGGTTTCATGGGTTAAGCGGGCCATGGTGGAAATCCTAAACCCGTCCATTAAATTGACAGGTTCTTAAGAACACCCATTATGATAACAGGTGGAATCACAGACGGATTTAAGCGGGTGGTAATGAGCGGATTCACGGGTGCCCGCCCATATTGCTAGACCTAATCCCATACATGGATAGGCATAGGAGAAAGAGAGCTTTCATTTCATACCTATATCGAGGTCTAAGGTGGTCTGAGAACTCCACAATGAGGGCAGCGATTTCCTGTCGAAACCTTGGAATTCCAACTCGTCGATTCCCCTTCCTCAAGCTTCTAATCAAAAAATTGAAGAGATAAGGAGATAGGGGATCAAAAGGGCAGATGGTGGCAAAATGCCGAATCGGTTTCTCAGGTCTGTGATTGACTAACCCAGTCTCACAAAGAGAGATGAGTAGTGAGTCAACACTTAGAATGTAAAGTCTCCATTTCCATTTCTGGAAACTCGTATTTTTACTCGCGTTTTTACCAGTATATGAATCTCTATCAAACTTTCGTTAACTATACATTTTTCATCATTGTAACTATTATTATAGCATTCCACATGTTTAATGACTCGTCTGAATGAGTTCAACGTCTTTTTTCAAGAAAATTCATTGAGATAGCAAACTCTTTAAAAGTCCAAAGGAAAACTCTTAAATTTTATCGATGGTCAAAATTAGTTACCAAAATCAATTATTATCTTCGATTATTCATACCCGAAATTTAAAATAATTTCAAAAATACACGAAGGTCGAGGTCATATACTATGTATCTATGTCACTCCTTGATAGTGGTCTCGTTCAACTCTTGAGATGACAGGCTTCAAAGCCCAAGTGGTGCAGGCGCACACTGATTAGGATATTTGCCGACGTCAAAGACATAACCTAGCCAATGGAAACATATTGTTTTGATTATCCTTTCTCACATCTAATATGGTGAAACTGATGGCACGTTTACTTACTTGAAATGAGAATTTCCATGAATCTGAATCAATTGGAATCGAAATAGTCGGGTATGGATCAGAATGGGAATATGTCATTTTCATTGAGTTGGTTACTTCCCATCCGAAATCATAATAGGAATCGGAATGGTTACGATTAATAATGTTTACTTACCCTATAAAATCAGAATCAAAACTAGTTTGGTTATTAAAATACCTTACAAAATAATAACTATATTTCCATATTTTGATAACTTTTTTAGATAAATTTGAGCAAACTTTACTAAAAATGATCAAACAAACACCGACATAAGAATAAACCATATGATCTAACTAAATACTTAAAATAAAAATTAAACGTCAAAGCTAGCATGCTATATAAGTAAATCAATGTTTAAAATAGCTACACGTTTTGCGCATTAAGGCCCACGTTAAGGCTAAGTTTATGGAAAACCGTGTCAGACTAAAAAGCACGTGAAAACAAACTTTAAAAACTTAAAAATATACCGCTTTTGGTTGTTTTTCTTTTGTCAAAACGACAACGTTTTGTTGATCCAAAAAGAAAAACTGATTAATTGGCTTGTAAATTTAAATGAAATAAAGATCATTCTATAAATGATATCACTGTTTTTTTTTTTTGAGGAAAGACATGGATGGAAACTAGCTTAAATCTCTGCTAGCATTTGCATCCTCATGTGTACTATTATTCAAAACAAAAGGACTTTGCCTCGGAGGGGATATAAAGCCAAGACTCCGAGCTATATAACTATCATTTTGTAAATGATATCACTGTAGATATAGATCCTCAATGGATATCGTATCAATTTTGGATGAAGATGATGAATTTCAAGCATCAAGTGTATATATATATAGTAAAATGACTAAAATTTCTATACATTCATATTGTTGGGACCGACATAATTATTCTTATATAGAGGTTATTACTCAATGGAGATTCTAAAAATCAAGGCCCAAAAATTTAATAAAAAATATCAAATAAATATTGTATATGTGACAGAAACTAATCCAACTGTAAAACATAAATATGAGTTCTTACATACCCACATACTTCTAGACGTGATATCAACTTACAAATCATCAAGGAATGCAAAATCGAAATTATCGGCGATATTTCGCCGATATTTCGATTTTTTGAACTTACCTGAAAAATCCGTGAATATATCTCCAAACTTTCCGAAATTTTCCGAAACTTTCCTATATTTCCGATATATCCTCGATATTTCCGATATTTTCCAATATTTACCGAAATTTTTGAAATTTTCAGTAACTTTTTTAATTTAACAAAATTAAAAGCTTGTCAGTCATTTGTCAATCAATCCATCATTCCATCCTTGCGTCATAACTCATCATTACAATCACAAACAAATGCCTCAAATGATGATAGCAATAAAGAAAGTCGAGCAATGTCTGGTTCATACTACAAGCTCCAAAATCTTCAAAGACCGCCCCCTGACCCATATGGTTGGCATGTAAGTCAATACGTGCAGAATTACATGGGAGAGCAATCATTTAATGAGTACTCTTCACAATACACACATGATTCTGCACAGAGAGATGAAGAAAATAGTGTGAATTTCGAACCTCATAGGTCCTCTATGTGGTTTTGAAGTATTTATGTGACGACCCGAACCAGAATCAGAGGTGTGTTTAGCACGATTCTCGAGATTTGAGATTAGTCGCAGTTTTACGATAATGTGTGATTTGCCGATTCGATTTGCGACAATATTTTCGGTCGAGAATTTGGGTTGAGTGTCTTCACGGAAATCGTAGAGTACGTGATTTCGAGTTCGTGGGTGGTTTCAGAAGATTTTTCCGATAGCCGAGGAATATTTTATGATTATTTGAAGTTTCGGGTTCCGACGAGTTTATCCGATTGTTCGAGCTTATCCGAATCATTTCGTATTTTCATTTCGGACCGTAGTTTGACCCGAGGGACGAGTATAAATATCGAAAAGTTGTAAAATAGTCGCAAAATTGTCGAAAAACTTCATTTGGGCGTTGACCAGTTTTGAAAGGTGTTGACTTTCCTATTTTGGAAAGTTGGAGGAGCTGCCGATTGGGAAAGTTTCCCGAACGGGAAAGTGAACTCCGGCGACCGGATTCCGGCATCGATTCACCACGGGAAAGGTAGGAAACGTATCCTTGTATGATTTCGAACTTGATGGTATGTGGTTTGATGAGATTTGAGGTGGTTTGTGTGGAACCCGAATTGGGTTTGGTTCGCCGGAATCGGCTCTAATGGTGGAGGTGGTTCCGGCGACGATTGGAGGCCATGAGCTTGGGGGTTTTGCTCCCCACCTCGTGGTGGAGCTTCCTAGTTGGTTAGTTTGGAACGAGGATGAGAGATTTGGTGAACCCGAATAGGGTTTTGGGTTTGAATTTCCGATTTGGTTTTGATGAGTTGGGTTAGTTAGGCTTTGAATTGGGTCTTGTGGTAGAAGGATAAGTTGCTTGAAATGATGAGATGGTCCGATCTGGAAGTTTTGGCCTTGTAATTCCTCCGTTGACGGCGCGCCGCCGCCGGCGGCGGCGGTCAACGGCGGTCAACGGCGGAGCAAAAAGTCAACTTTCAGATTTTGACGTTTTTAGTGTCATTTTTCTCGTAATCACGCCCTGATTATCGTACGGAGGTTTTCGAGTTGATTTGGTTAGCCGATTTTCAGTCGAGATTTCGAATTGGGATTTCGGGATTTCCGTAATTCATTTTGCACTGCATTTCGTATTTCCGGGAACAGTTGGTTTCCGTGCATCTGTACAGTGTAGTGGATTACGATATTGATCAGTTATGTGTATATATATTCAGGAGATCGAGATCGAGATTTGGATCGTGATCGTGCATCTGGCGAGGGATCTTCCGCCGGACCACGTGTTTAGAGCGAGTGTGCGCTACGCGAGTTTGTGAGTGGACAGTTTATTTTCACGGAATTATTGCGAGTCCTTTATATACGATTTATTATGTTGAGCATGTGTTATGTGATTATATTTTTATGTTGTTATATGTCCACGTGTGGCCCCGTGTGATTTATACACATGCTCTGTACGTGTGAGGAGTTAGAGTCTCCCTCATGTACGTATACGGGAGGAGTTAGAGTCTCCCTCGTGTACCCGAACGCGTGAGGAGTTAGAGTCTCCCTTGCGTACCATTTATTGTTTATACTTTCGACTCGCATATGTTTTTATAACATATATGTTACTTGGTGAAAGACATTTATTTTCGTCCACTCACTCTAACGTGTTTATTGTCTTTCCCCTGGGCTTTTCGGTTTCCGTGCCCAGTTTGCAGTTCAGGTTTGGTGTTTCACGTCGTGGTTTGGAGGCTAGTGATCAGAGTCATCTGTGTTTTCCAGTAGGTTTCAGTTTCACCTACTGATGTACATATTGTATATATTTTATACTAGAGGTCGCTCTGATACATTCTGATACTTGTTTATACGGATTTTCTCGGATATACATATATATGGTACAATATGTTTACTGTTTGTTGATTATATTGATGTTGAGAAATCCGGATGGGATTGGTGCCCACGGTTTGCTTTTTGTGGCATAGGATGAAGTGTTAATTTCCGCGTGCAGGTTATGGTAATTCCACGCTAGTAACGAAACTCTGCCGAAATTTTGAAAAGTTTTTGTTGGTTCGTGTTTTCGGAAGGGTTTGATTCCGATTTAGGTAACTGAATCGGGGTTGGGTCCTTTCAGCTTGGTATCAGAGCATTAGGTTGTCAGATTCTGTAGACTCTTGTAGTTGTGACGCTTAGGGTATTTGAGTTGATACAGCATGGCTGGAGTGATGACCCGACTGGCCAGCGGTACTCATCAATACTTCGGGTGTTGTGTGTCCTCAAATATCTGCGGTTTCATGATTACGTTCTTTCTGCTTGTGCCTAATGCTTGTCTTGTATCAGTAGGATGCCTCCTCGACGTGGTCCCCGTGTGGATCGGGATGATGATCCTGATGAGGATCGCCGAACGCGCGACTTGCTTATGCGAGTGCTACGTTTGGAAGAGCGTTTTGACCCTGTGGTCAAGGCTCGCACTGCGGGTGCTACTGTGTTTTCGGGTTCAGTTGATCCAGAGATATGCGAGGCATGGCTGGTTCAGATTGAGCGTGTTTGTGAGCGTCTGCAGTTTACACCTGTGCAGATGACAGTAGCCGCAGTTGGTTTACTTGAGGGTGATGCATACTTTTGGTGGGTCAGCACTGACAGAGTTCCTGTGGATACTCCGTGGACATTGTTTCGTGATCTGTTTATGCGGAGGTATTTTAATCAGGCTACCCAGCAGCGCAAGTACGAGGAGTTCACGAACTTGAGGCAGGGCAGTTTGTCTGTACTTGAGTATCGGGATCGGTTTACTCGTTTGTCTCGTTTTGCGCGGGATATGGTGGCTACAGAGGAAGCCAAGTGTCGCAGGTTTGAGCTGGGATTGAATTTGAACATCAAGGCGACATTGACTACGATGCTGAGGAACAACTTTGATGAGTTTGTCAGTGCAGCTCTCCGAGGCGAGGATATTGAGCAGGAGAGACAGCAGAGGTATCAGCCGAGGCGATTCGAGGAAGGTGGACCGAGTCAGGGGCCTTCAAAGAGGCAGAGTTCCGATACTTCCGGTTCAGCTTCATCCTCTGGCGGTGGATCGTATCGACCACCAGCTAGTGTACCTAGACGGAGACCAGGATGGAGGAGAGATCGACCGCAGCGGCCACAGGATAGTGGAGGTTCCAGCGGTTCTAGTTATCCTCGGCATACTGGTGGCACATTTCCTGTTCCGAGAGACTATCCTTTGTGCAACCTCTGCAATAGATATCATTTGGGCCCATGTCAGCGGAGTCCTGGTGCTTGTTATCGTTGTGGCCAGGTGGGTCACTATTCGAGAGAGTGTCCTCAGTCGTATGGTACTGGTGGACAGGCGGCCCAGAGTTCCGGAGTTGAGCGAGGTGCCACTACGGGAGCTCGACCAGCACAGTCTGCAGGTCAGGGTAGACAGCAGGGACAACCCCAGCGAGGACGACCAGCCGGACAGGCGAGGGTACATGCTATGACTCTACGTGAGGGCAGAGCATCACCGGAGGTCGTTATTGGTACGTTACATGTTTTTGGTATTCCAGTAGTTGCATTGTTAGATCCAGGTGCCACACACTCATTCATATCATTTAGACTATCATCATTGGCTACGGTTCCTGCATCTCCACTTCCGGGGTTGTGGAGAGTGCTGTATCCGTCAGGTGAGGTTGTGAGCATCGGTTGGGTTTACAGAGATTGTGAGGTGTTTGTTGATGGCCATGGTTTAGCCGCAGATCTGTTACTGCTTGAAATTGTGGATTTCGATCTGATCTTGGGTATGGACTTCCTTGAGTCGCATTGGGCCATGTTCGACTGCCATAGGAAGGAGGTCGCGTTTCGACGACCCGGGTTACCCGAGATATTGTTTCGCGGCGAGAAGAACACTTCCCTACCGTGTTTGATTTCCGCGATGAGGGCAGATCGGCTGATGAAGAAGGGTTGTGTTGCTTACTTAGCCCATGTTGTAGACACTACAGCTGCAGTGCCGGATCTTGGTAGTATTGAGGTTGTGTCTGAGTTTCCGGATGTGTTTCCAGCGGAGTTACCTGGTATACCCCCTGTGCGGGAGATTGACTTTACCATTGAGTTATTGCCGGGTACTGGACCGATTTCTCAGACACCGTACCGGATGGCACCTGCAGAGTTGAGGGAGTTGCAGATTCAGCTTCAGGAGTTGTTGGAGAAGGGATTCATTCGACCAAGTGTTTCTCCGTGGGGTGCTCCAGTGTTGTTTGTGCGGAAGAAGGACGGATCCATGCGTTTGTGCATCGACTATCGGAAGCTGAATCAGATTACAGTGAGGAACAAGTATCCGTTGCCACGGATTGACGACTTGTTCGATCAGCTGAAGGGAGCCGCAGTCTTTTCGAAGATTGATCTTCGATCCGGGTATCATCAATTGAGGATCCGAGATTCCGATGTTGCCAGGACAGCATTCAGAACGCGGTATGGGCACTATGAGTTTCTGGTTATGCCGTTTGGGTTGACCAATGCCCCCGCAGCTTTCATGGACTTGATGAATCGGGTGTTTCGTCGATACCTGGACAAGTTCGTGATTGTGTTCATTGATGATATTTTGATCTATTCGAGGAGTGTGGGCCAGCACAAGAAGCACTTGCGAGCGGTGTTGCGGACTTTGCGGGACCATCAGTTATTCGCGAAGTTTAGCAAGTGTGAGTTCTGGTTGGATAGTGTGAAATTTCTGGGCCACGTGATTTCGGCTGAGGGAGTTAGTGTTGATCCTGACAAGATCGAGGCTGTGCTGAATTGGAGTAGACCCACTACTGTGCCAGAGATTCGGAGTTTCTTGGGTTTAGCGGGCTACTACCGACGATTTGTGCAGGATTTCTCCCGGATAGCTACACCACTGACCAGGTTGACGAAAAAGGGCGTCAAGTTTGAGTGGTCTGATGCGTGCGAGGAGAGTTACTTGCTCCTGAAGGAGAAATTGACTACCGCACCGGTTCTGACATTGCCAGACGACAGTGGTGAGTATGTTGTGTACAGCGATGCGTCGAAGTTGGGCCTTGGCTGTGTGTTGATGCAGCATGGTAGAGTCGTGGCATATGGTTCCAGACAGCTGAAACCGCACGAGGTCAACTATCCGACGCATGATTTGGAGTTAGCTGCTATTGTGTTAGCGTTGAAGAGTTGGAGACATTACTTGTATGGTGCTCAGTGTAAGATTTTCACTGACCACAAGAGTCTCACCTACTTGCGGACACAGCCGGATCTGAACATGAGACAGCGCCGATGGATGGAGTTGATCAACGATTACGATTGCACTTTCGAGTACCATCCGGGGAAGGCTAATGTTGTGGCAGATGCACTTAGCCGGAAGTCGGGAGCCTCGTTGTTTCACATGTGTGTGGCCCGAGTATCGATGTTAGCCGAGCTTCGAGCTACGGGTGCTGTATTCGGTTATGATGATGACGGAGCCTTGTTGGCTAGTTTTCAGGTACGACCAGTGTTGGTTGATCAGGTGCGGGAGGCACAGGATTCAGATCCTTACCTGCTGGGCAAGAAGACCATGATTCGGAATGGTGTGCCTACAGAGTTCCGATTGAGCGACGACGATACGTTGTTGTTCAGAGGCAGGTTATGTGTACCCAGAGACGAGGACTTAAAGAAGGAGATTCTGGACGAGGCCCACAGTTCAGCGTATGCGATGCATCCCGGAGGTACGAAGATGTTTTGTACACTTCGAGCGTACTATTGGTGGCGCAACATGAAGCGGGAGATTGCCGCGTACGTGAGTCGGTGTTTGATTTGTCAGCAGGTGAAGGCGGAGAGGCAGAAACCTGCAGGGAAACTACAGCCACTTGAGATTCCAGTTTGGAAGTGGGAGCATATTACAATGGATTTCGTCTATCAGTTGCCGCGTACTTCGGCGGGCAACACTGGTATTTGGGTTATTGTTGACCGACTGACGAAATCCGCACACTTTCTTGCACTTCCAGGGAAGGTATCAGTGGGCAGATTGGCCAAATTGTACTTATCGGAGATTGTTCGCTTGCATGGTGTGCCTGTGTCCATTGTTTCTGACCGTGATAGTCAGTTCACATCTGAGTTTTGGCGGGCGTTGCAGCGAGCTTTGGGTACGAAGTTGCGGTTTAGTACAGCTTTTCATCCTCAGACTGACGGGCAGTCCGAGCGGACCATTCAGACTCTTGAGGATATGCTGAGATCATGTGTGTTGCAGTTTCGTGGAAACTGGGATCAGCAGTTGCACTTGATTGAGTTCGCCTACAACAACAGCTATCAGGCCAGTATTGAGATGGCACCGTACGAGGCTTTGTACGGGAAGCAGTGTCGCACTCCGTTGTGTTGGAGTGAGGTGGGCGAGCGTTGGCTTATTGGTCCGGATTTGGTGAAAACCACGATGGAGGACATACAGGTGATTCGGGATCGGTTGAAGATCGCCCAGGATCGGCAGAAGAGTTACGCGGATGTGAGGAGGAAGAGTTTAGAGTTCGAGGTTGGTGATTGGGTCTTCCTGAAACTATCTCCGTGGAGGGGAGTTGTGCGTTTCGGGAAGCGTGGCAAGCTTCGACCGCGGTACATTGGTCCGTATGAGATTACGGAGAGGGTTGGAGCTGTTGCTTACAGACTTGAGTTACCGGCTGAGATGGCTCGTGTACATGATGTCTTCCATGTTTCGATGTTGCGGAAGTACATCTCAGACCCTTCACATGTGATAGCCCCACAGCAGTTGCCGATCAGAGAGGATTTATCGTATGTTGAGGAGCCAGTGCAGATTCTCGATCGTCGTGAGCAGGAGTTGAGGCACCGCGTGATTCCGCTGGTGAAGGTCTTGTGGCAGAACCACTCGGTTGAGGAGGCCACCTGGGAGACCGAGCAGCGTATGCGGGAGCAGTATCCTCATCTGTTCACCTGACAGGTACGTAAATTTCGAGGTCGAAATTTCTTTAAGGGGGGTAGATTTGTGACGACCCGAACCAGAATCAGAGGTGTGTTTAGCACGATTCTCGAGATTTGAGATTAGTCGCAGTTTTACGATAATGTGTGATTTGCCGATTCGATTTGCGACAATATTTTCGGTCGAGAATTTGGGTTGAGTGTCTTCACGGAAATCGTAGAGTACGTGATTTCGAGTTCGTGGGTGGTTTCGGAAGATTTTTCCGATAGCCGAGGAATATTTTATGATTATTTGAAGTTTCGGGTTCCGACGAGTTTATCCGATTGTTCGAGCTTATCCGAATCATTTCGTATTTTCATTTCGGACCGTAGTTTGACCCGAGGGACGAGTATAAATATCGAAAAGTTGTAAAATAGTCGCAAAATTGTCGAAAAACTTCATTTGGGCGTTGACCAGTTTTGAAAGGTGTTGACTTTCCTATTTTGGAAAGTTGGAGGAGCTGCCGATTGGGAAAGTTTCCCGAACGGGAAAGTGAACTCCGGCGACCGGATTCCGGCATCGATTCACCACGGGAAAGGTAGGAAACGTATCCTTGTATGATTTCGAACTTGATGGTATGTGGTTTGATGAGATTTGAGGTGGTTTGTGTGGAACCCGAATTGGGTTTGGTTCGCCGGAATCGGCTCTAATGGTGGAGGTGGTTCCGGCGACGATTGGAGGCCATGAGCTTGGGGGTTTTGCTCCCCACCTCGTGGTGGAGCTTCCTAGTTGGTTAGTTTGGAACGAGGATGAGAGATTTGGTGAACCCGAATAGGGTTTTGGGTTTGAATTTCCGATTTGGTTTTGATGAGTTGGGTTAGTTAGGCTTTGAATTGGGTCTTGTGGTAGAAGGATAAGTTGCTTGAAATGATGAGATGGTCCGATCTGGAAGTTTTGGCCTTGTAATTCCTCCGTTGACGGCGCGCCGCCGCCGGCGGCGGCGGTCAACGGCGGTCAACGGCGGAGCAAAAAGTCAACTTTCAGATTTTGACGTTTTTAGTGTCATTTTTCTCGTAATCACGCCCTGATTATCGTACGGAGGTTTTCGAGTTGATTTGGTTAGCCGATTTTCAGTCGAGATTTCGAATTGGGATTTCGGGATTTCCGTAATTCATTTTGCACTGCATTTCGTATTTCCGGGAACAGTTGGTTTCCGTGCATCTGTACAGTGTAGTGGATTACGATATTGATCAGTTATGTGTATATATATTCAGGAGATCGAGATCGAGATTTGGATCGTGATCGTGCATCTGGCGAGGGATCTTCCGCCGGACCACGTGTTTAGAGCGAGTGTGCGCTACGCGAGTTTGTGAGTGGACAGTTTATTTTCACGGAATTATTGCGAGTCCTTTATATACGATTTATTATGTTGAGCATGTGTTATGTGATTATATTTTTATGTTGTTATATGTCCACGTGTGGCCCCGTGTGATTTATACACATGCTCTGTACGTGTGAGGAGTTAGAGTCTCCCTCATGTACGTATACGGGAGGAGTTAGAGTCTCCCTCGTGTACCCGAACGCGTGAGGAGTTAGAGTCTCCCTTGCGTACCATTTATTGTTTATACTTTCGACTCGCATATGTTTTTATAACATATATGTTACTTGGTGAAAGACATTTATTTTCGTCCACTCACTCTAACGTGTTTATTGTCTTTCCCCTGGGCTTTTCGGTTTCCGTGCCCAGTTTGCAGTTCAGGTTTGGTGTTTCACGTCGTGGTTTGGAGGCTAGTGATCAGAGTCATCTGTGTTTTCCAGTAGGTTTCAGTTTCACCTACTGATGTACATATTGTATATATTTTATACTAGAGGTCGCTCTGATACATTCTGATACTTGTTTATACGGATTTTCTCGGATATACATATATATGGTACAATATGTTTACTGTTTGTTGATTATATTGATGTTGAGAAATCCGGATGGGATTGGTGCCCACGGTTTGCTTTTTGTGGCATAGGATGAAGTGTTAATTTCCGCGTGCAGGTTATGGTAATTCCACGCTAGTAACGAAACTCTGCCGAAATTTTGAAAAGTTTTTGTTGGTTCGTGTTTTCGGAAGGGTTTGATTCCGATTTAGGTAACTGAATCGGGGTTGGGTCCTTTCAATTTATATATTTGATTTTGTAATGTGTGATGTGTAACATATTGTACAAAAATGTGATGGTCTAGCCTTCCATTAAAGTTTAGCCATCAAAAAAATAAAAATAGAACTATTAAATTATATTTTAATAGTTATCAGCACTTAACACATACTAATTCATATAGTAATATAGCAAATTCATATGTTTTGATGTTTGATCAATATTTTCTTTTCACATGATTCTACACAGAGAGATGAGGAAAATAGTGTGAATTTCGAACCTCATAGGTCCTCTATGTGGTTTTGAAGTATTTATATATTTGATTTTGTAATGTGTGATGTGTAACATATTGTACAAAAATGTGATGGTCTAGCCTTCCATTAAAGTTTAGCCATCAAAAAAATAAAAATAGAACTATTAAATTATATTTTAATAGTTATCAGCACTTAACACATACTAATTCATATAGTAATATAGCAAATTCATATGTTTTGATGTTTGATCAATATTTTCTTTTCACATGATTCTACACAGAGAGATGAGGAAAATAGTGTGAATTTCGAACCACATAGGTCCTCTATGTGGTTTTGAAGTATTTATATATTTGATTTTGTAATGTGTGATGTGTAACATATTGTACAAAAATGTGATGGTCTAGCCTTCCATTAAAGTTTAGCCATCAAAAAAATAAAAATAGAACTATTAAATTATATTTTAATAGTTATCAGCACTTAACACGTACTAATTCATATAGTAATATAGCAAATTCATATGTTTTGATGTTTGATCAATATTTTCTTTTCACATAATTAAGGTAGGTAATTGATCATATAACAACCTCCAAAAGTTTCATTACAAATTTCCATATATTTTTATTAGTTTCCGTCATTTCTGTTAGAATTTTCAGTGGATCGATATTTCGTCGATATTTCCGTCGATATATCCAAATTTTGGACTGTCGATATATCCTCGATATCCGATATTTTACTCCTTGCAAATCATTGTCTCAAAATACTATAAAAGGTATCTTCTTATATAAAAATCACATTATATTTTTTATTATTGACAAATATACTAAATACGAAGGCAATTTTTCTTTATATAGGACCGAATTTTTTTTCCTATAATAGTTAGAAGTTATTCCTATTTAAAACTGGTCATGAGTTGGGACCGAGAATTTATAACTATAAAAAGGTTATTCCTACGTAAAATATTCTTAAATTGAAGTTTTACTGTATGCATATATATATATAAATTATCACCGATGATATCTCATAAATGGGTCATTCATCACTTCAGTACCTTATTTTCAAAAGATATCACTTCGGTACCTCACATTTAAATCTCTACCTATGATCAGTATCTGGCTACCTGCCATTAATAACACTGTCAACTTATTCAAACAAGTTGAAAAAAAAATTGTCAATTTTTATGGAAAAGAACAAAGAAAAAAGATAGAAAAGGAATAAGAAAACATAAAACAAACAAAAATATTGAAAATTTTCCTCTTAAAATAGACCTTTTTTTCTAAAAAAAATTCAATACATTGACGTGGTTACTAACGGTAAGTATTTGATTCTAAGAAGAGATATAAATGTGAGGTACAAAGTGATAGTTCTTTAAAGTGAGGTACTAAAGTGATGAATGATTCATGTATAAGATATCATTCATGATAAAAACTCTTATGTATATCTATCTTTTATGGGTACAATTCATTGCTGTCAAAATGATTTAAACTAAATAAGATTTCAAAGGGAAAGTTAGCATGAATATCAAGGAAAAATGATCGATTCTCTAAGAAATAATCTAGGAATTGATATGATTATAAAGTTATATGCATTTTTTTTCTTTTTGAAAACTAACACCATATCTATTTTTGATTTAAACATAAACTCTTTTACTGATCAGCAACGGAATAATATAGCATTTCACCTTCAAGGGCGCTGACAAAAGAAACACCTTTTAAGTACAACTACATTTTCAAGACATGAATCTCATACAAAACCCTAGACCAAAGCTCGCGAGCATTCAAGAGGGAGTAGATGCTTCGACTTAGGATTAGTAAATGCAAATCAAGTTTTCTTTGATGGTGTCGGAATAGGATCCTCTGACACTGACATCATCACTCTCACAAGAACATAAACCTTCATAATCCAGCCAACGACAACCCTCTAAACACATAGGACCAGATTAGCCATTCCCAACCCTAAAGTCCAAACTAGCAAATCTAGCCCAATTGCTCAGAGGCCTATATTGACCCATTTCCACCAATTGAAACTAGAAGCAACACGGCTTCTGCTGCCGTAGTGTGGAGACGAAGAAGCTCTCTGCCCAACATCCCTATCATTGCATGTTGACCCATCATCGCCGACCTTCGCCTTGACATCATCGCTGACACTAACCAGATGGCCGATTAGTCCGGATGACTATTGCATTCCACCGTTGCAATCAGAAAAACCATGACGCCATTGTTTCCTAACACAGGCCCATCTTGGCGGCCACCTGTTATAGAATTACACCAACAAACATCTAGCACCCACTGCTCAAACGTTCGATGTCGACCATGTCAAGCACTGATCTGTGGCTTACAACCTTTTGCATATGTTGAGAACTTCATCCCCGACCAACCTTCATCCGCACCATAGTTTCTCTTTTGAATCACCACCATCACGAGCTCATCGATCTTCGCTGAAGCCGCCACAAGGCTTCCCGCCATTTCCTCCGCCACAGATGGCCGAAAATCTGAGAAAATTTTGAGCTTTTCTCCCACCTCCAGATGGTTGTGCTATCTAGGGTTTATGCTATTAATTAAACTACTTCCACTAATCTAACTAATCTGGTGCTTATAGAGCAAGTCTCTAAAAGTTATATATGAATTAATTCAGCAATTCAATAACAAAATGTCTCCAACTTTCTATATTAATCGAAATACGAGTAAACATGGATAATTGAACAAGGAGAATACTAACGCCATATCTTTGGAACTTCATAATCGCAAACTCTATTTTAGATTGGAAAGTAACCACATCAATGCAATCATACAGGATTGAATTCAAATTCTACGGCTTCACTTACTTTTATTTTTATTTTTATTTATGATGAAAAGAAAATGTTTCATCAAAACACCTTCAAGCCTGAATAGTACAAAGAACTGGTAGGCTCCTATCTCATCAAGAGAAAGAAAACAAAATCAACACGAGCACTAATGCTTAAATATACTAAGCTCGATGTTGTCAAGCTTACTAAGATCTCAAAAAATAATGAGAATACCTGGACAAGGATTGAACAAACCCCTAAGCACTCAATTATTGTAGGTAAGTCAACCTTAATTTAAACTCAACCAAAAAGAGATGCAAGTAAGCAAGGCACAAAAGCACCTAAACTGCATTCCCATTCCCTCTAGTAGAAAGGCACGGAGTCTTGACTGAGTATGTTAGGCGCAATGATTCCTCTACAGCTTTCACCACCTTCACCTTATCCAACTTTGACTTATTTTTGGACCCCTTCTTCTTTTGAACCACCATGTCATATGGTGGCTCCACCATATCAAAAAAGGCGACCTTTAAGTGATCACCGGCCCAACTCTAGGTTTCTTAATCACCTCTACCAAAACAAGAGAGCGAGAATGCTCCTCTCATGTTTTAGCATGCCTCCCGTCAAACTGGAAGTCTTCATCTCGAGTACTCAAGCCAAGTGCCTCCCGGAAGCCAAATCTTTGAGTAACTCGAGAAGTAACTTTAGGAATAGACACAATCGCTGACTTAAAAAGTTGAATTGATAAGTTTCAAATAGAAAACATAATAGCCTTTAAATGTATGATATGATATAGGGAAAATTGCTCAGATGATCACTCATGTATGACACGTTCTAAACTTTACTCACTCATGTATGACAAAATATCACTTTGCTCACTATCGAATTATAATTTTACTCACTTTGCTCAATCTGGATTCTGCAAAATTGGGGGTTTTGAATTTGAATTATAATCGGTCAAAGAAACTTATTGAGCATTATATCTCTCTTCCTTGTAAGTCTTTTCATACCAAGGTCGAGTCTCAATTCAACCCGAGGAAGAAGAATTGAAGATTTGAAGGTTTGAGTGTTCTTGACTTCAAAGGTTAATTCAACCACTTCCATGATAAATTGGACTTAGGTGTAGTTGAAAAAATTGTTGTTGAGCTGATTTCGCACAGATTGAGCTCTGATTCGCCGGAAATTGAAGTAGTACCGCCAATTTCTCCGATTCGAAGTGATCAAAGTGAGTAAAAGTGTAATTCGATAGTGAGTAAAGTGATATTTGTCATACATGAGTGAACAAATTTTAGAACGTGTCATACATGAGTGATCATCCAAACAATGTTTCCTATGATATATGTGTAGGTCATGATTGTCTTTCTAAAAAATATTTGAAATTACACAATAACATGTGAAATTTTATAATGATGTGGATATGATATATATATATATATATGCCATTTAAGTTCTTAGCCTCACATCTCATCGTTGACACAATAGAGCCTAAAATAATTTTCCAACATTTATATTTACTTCGTTTCAAGACTTCAAGTTCAGCTCTTACTTTCTCCATTAATTGTCTAGAAAATGCTTACATGTGACGACCCGAACCAGAATCAGTAATGTATTCGGCACGATTCACGAGATTGGTCATAGTCGCAGTTTTACGATATATGTGTGGTTTGTCGATTCTATTCGCGACTATATTTTTGGCCGAGAATTTGAATTGAGTTGCTTCATGGAAGTTGTAGAGTACGTGATTTCGAGCTTGTGGGTGGTTCCAGATAATTTTTCCGATAACCAAGGAATATATTGTGATTATTTGAAGTTTTGGTTTTCGACGAGGTTATCCGATTGTTTCATGTTTATCCGAATTGTGAAAGTTATCCATTTCGAATCGTCGATCGACCCGAGGCGTGAGTATAAATATCGGAAATAGTCGTAAAATCGTCATAAAAACACTGTTTGGCATTGACTGACATTGACTTTCCAAAAACAGTAAGTTGACCGTTGACCGCGAAAGGGGGAAGTTTCCCGATTTGGCTTCACCGTCCGACGTTCATTTTCCGGCCATCTCCGGCCACGGGAAGGGTAAGGATAGCTTCCTCTCATGATTTCGAGTTGTTTGGTATGTGAATTTGTGAGAATTGATGAGGTTTGGAGTGAACCCGAATCGGGTTAGGTCACCGGAGTTCGCCGGAGTTGGGGTGAGTGGTTCCGGTGAGTTTTGGAGGTTGGGTTGTTGGGTTTCGACTCCCCACACCTTGGTGATGCTCCCTCTGTGTTTGATTTGGTCTGAGGAGGTGAATTTTGTGGAACCCGATTGGGTTGCCAGAATCTGGATTCCATTCGGTTTGAGCTGGATTTGGGGTGGTTACGGTTTGATTCGGCCTTTGTGGTAGTTGAAGAAGGTGATGGGTTGGAGGAGAGCTTTATTTCTGGAGCTTCCTCGCCGTGAAACTCCACCATTGACGGCACGCGGCGGCGGTCAACGGCGGAGCTCCGGCGAGGGGTTGACTTTTTGGTTTTCGACGTTTTTAATGTCGTTTTTCTTGTAATCGCGCCCTGATTATCGTCCAGAGGTTTTCGGATTGATTTGGGTAGCGGATTTTCAGTCCAGGGTTTCGAGTGGAGATTTCGGGAATTTCGTTAATTATTTTGTACTGCGTTGTTTATTTCCGGGAACGGTTGGTTTCCGTGATTAAGTACAGAGTTGTGGGTTATGTTTTTGATCAGTTATGTTTATTGAATATTCAGGGGATCGAGATCGAGATCGAGATCGTAGTCGTGTTTCAGGCGAGGGATCTTCCGCCGGACCACGGGATTAGCGCGAGTGCGCATTACGCGAGTCTGTGAGTGGACATTTCTTTTCACGGATTGATTGCGAGTCTTTCTTATATGATTTAAGAACTTGAGCATGCAGTTTGATCATGATTTTACGAACATGTGTTTTACGATTATGCATACGAATATACGTATACGAATATACATACGTACATATTATGTTTTATGCATGTGCATGGAAAAGATTTATGATTTGGTTTACACAGAGCACAGTCTCAGTTATCAGGGTTGTATCGATACACGTTGGCTTCTCGGCTGATCCCCGAGTACGCTCCGGGGGGGACATATATCCTGACCCGAGGCCTTTCTGGCTAGGAATCACGTGTGGGTCTGGGATCCCGTGATTCAGACTGTGCTATCGCGTGGTAGTCCACGAGAGACTCCGCGATATATTTACGTTGCATGCTCTGTACGTGGGTTGGAGTCAGCGTCTCCTCACGTACCATTTTATTTTTCATACATTTGACTCGCATATGCTTTTACATGTATATATATTACTTGGTGAAAGACATTTATTTTCGTCCACTCACTCTAACGAGTTTTATGTCTTTCCCCTGGGCTTTTTGGTTTTCGTGCCCAGTTGCAGTTCAGGTTCTGGTGTTTCACGTCGCGGTTGGAGGCTAGTGATCTGAGCTACTTGTGTTTTCCAGTAGGTTCTTGTTTCGCCTACTGATGTATATATTGTATATATTTACACTAGAGGTTGCTGTGATACATTCTGATACATGTTTTATGCTGATTTGCTCGGATATATATATATACTACAGTATGTTTACTGTTTATTGATTATGTCATGATGTTGAGAAATCCGGATGGGATTGGTGCCCACGGTTTGGCTTTTGTGGCATAGGACGAAGTGTTATTTTTAGGGTGCAGGTTTATGCAATTCCGCGTTAGTAACGTTACTCTGCCGAAATTTTGAATGGTTTTTGTTGGTTCGTGTTTCAGAAGGGGTTCGATTCCGGTTTAGGTAACTGAATCGGGGTTGGGTCCTTTCATTACATCAACAGGACAGCGTAGAAGACCATGAAATATGTAGTTATTTGATCGATTAGTCTGACAAAGGAATACTAGTCCCACTTAGAAATGAATAATGAGATTATTTTCTTTGTCATCATGCCTCATTTCCTCGTTTGGTTGAATGTACTGGATCACATGATTTTCTTTATTGTATGCAATAGGAATGGATATTCTTTTGAAGATTGATGAGTGCACGATTGAACCCATTGGATGCCTCATGGGAATCCAATTGGGATATGCTTTTCATTGTAGAACCAGCCTTCAAAATTTCGGAAACAAGTTGCAGAATTGAAAGCAGCCAGAGAGACACTAGATAAGCACTCCTCCCTTGCTGGGTAATTGGCTTTGTTTGATGATCCCGATAACGTGAGCATTGTTCCCTGAAGTGTGCATATGTCGCTAAGTGTGAGGAACTTCATAAGCAGCATTTGTTGTGACACGATGGCGTTAACTCTGCTTAGCGTGTTGCATCTGATGATGTCCTTGTAATATGACGGGGCAGCCACAACTAGAAACTCAATGTGGGTTTTTGCGCTACATCCCTCTTTCCCTAGGGAAATTCATAGGAAGTCACTCCCCAACGATTGGATTTGATCACCCAAGAAGCTTAATAGCGAGAAGTGATCCTGCTTTAGTTTGGAGGGAAGCCTTTCAAGTTTCTCGTACGCATGCAGAAATATGACGTTGATGGAAGACCCTGTGTCTACTAGGCACCTTTCGACGCTGCATAAATCGATGACCGCATCTACCAGGAATGGGTAATCTTCCAACACCGGATTCGTAGAACGTGATGGATCCCCAGCCCGTCCTAGCTACCTTTGCCGGACTCTGCTGCATGCTACATACCGCTCGCTCATTTCTTCGTTCTGCCTTAAACTTACCGCCAGTAATTTCACTGATTCGCCTGATGTGTGCCACTCCTTGTACCAACGGTACTTCGTTCCCTAATTTAAATTTTTTCAGGTTGCCCTTTTTAAGTTTTGCTTCCACCGCCTCCTTCATGGTGTAGCACTTTTCGATATCGTGTAACTCGGTCTGAGGAATTTGCACCGCTTCCCGATTTTCTTGTACGTCGTTGCTCTATGTGTCTTCTTTGGTAATGGGAACATATCTGGATGTACAGCTAGGATGTCGGTGTATTTTGTGTTGAACAATCTGAAAACCTCTTACTTTATCTTGGGCCATATCTCGGCATTATCCCGGGGTCGATCATTTTTGTCTTCACGGTATCTTTTATTGTTGTTGTTGTTGTAATTACCTTTATCGTGATAGTGTTTTTGATGGCTTCCTGACAAGCGGTTGTCTTTTTTCCAATCCCGAAGGTTATGATCATGTAAGCCCCGATATTTGGGTGATGCCGCCTGCGCGTATTCAGGTATGGGGAGCGCGCTCTGTACACTAGAAACTGTAGTGTCAGAAAATTCGTTTATCTGTTGTGTCGATGTAGGGTTGGAGCCGAAAGTTTGTAACTCTAGTTGGGCGTGTGATGTTACATAGTCTAGTAAGTTGTCATAGGTGAGTGCTAGATTCTCATTAAGCTTCCATGTTAGCCGGCCCGATTGTAGTGCATTCCGGAGTACACAGAAGGGTAAATCCCTGGTGATGTCGCGGTAATTAACAATGGTGGTGTTCCATCACGAGATGAAGGTAGATAATCCTTCAAATGATTCCTGTCGAATGGCCTGCAATTGATTATAAGTAAGAGAATAGTTAACCGATGCAATGTACCTTTTCAAAAATGCCCTGATAACTTCCTGGAAGGAGTTGATGGATCTCGGCGGTAGGATGAAGAACCAACTCAATGCCTCGCTGGTAAGACTCTCCATGAATAGGTAACAATTTGTCGCATCGTCATGGCATCTTCCAGTCGTTGCTGAAACAAAAACGTCGATGTGCAAGGACAGGTCCGTCTTTCTTCTATACCGTGCAATTTAAGAGCATGATTTCGGCCAAAAATGGCTCGACATAGACGGTCGGCAGTGTTCGGTCAAGGTAACTTGTCTTCGGTTGCGCCAGCTATCATACCATGGCCTCTAACCCGGTGATCCTTGTCGCTACCTCCATATCCAACTCTCATGCTGGTGGGACAACACTGAGTGGGGGTGGTGGTAGTAACGGTTGTACCCAGATGGGCAAGTCGGGTTGACGTGCCACACTGTTTAGTTCTGCCTCGAGGTTCCACTGCACCCTCTCTGGTATCAGTGGGAGTCCTGCATTCTGCAGCTGTTGAGGGTGCAAGGGTGACCAGATGGCATCCTCCCTCTGGTGGATCACCTCGTGAGGCTCCATGCTCAAGAAGTCCACCGTGGATTCTGAGTTAAGCCATCTCTGATCAACGACCCTCAACTTTGACTCAGAGTGCATATACTGCTAATGCTCAAATTCGCGGGCTCTCTCGAGCACCACGTACTTCTGTAGTGCCAGCTGGTATCGTTGCTCTATGTTGTCGTCTCGCCACTCGGCGTCGCCCGGTGCCTGATGATCCCTAGTAACATGCTACTTTCCTTGTCACTGTATGAACGCGGGCTCGCCGTTGACCTCATTCGTGACGGGCGTTTGGTGAAGGAGTTCTTGCTGAGTGCTCGGTGTCATGCCAAGTGTCAGGTAGGTATCCATGCTCATCGCTCGCTATATGCTTTGTGATTTGGAAAATAATTTTCGGTGTGGATTCCCACAGACGGTGCCACAGTTAATACCTAAAACCCCAAGGGTAATTGATATTGAATAGATAGGAGTAATACGACTCTATTTCTAACTAAGTGTGCCGTTATTGCTCAAATTCGGTTGATACCGCTCCCGCTTAGTCAACCAAATCCGACCTTATCGTTGTCGCTCTCGAATGATCTCTAATTCTTTCTCTCGATACCGCTCCACAGTCACTGTGATCTAACCATTCTTGCTACTAAGAATAACAGCAGTTAAGGAGAGACGGGATTGACTCGCCTTCAAACCTCCAATGCCTAAGTCAGAAACGAGATATGAGTTAAACAGAGTAAAGGCGTGAAAGGGTATTGAATGCGTACAATTAATGCTGAACTACCCGACTTATAAAGGTGGTTGGGACCTAAACTCTTAGACGGACGCGTGAGCGATAACCACACCGAGATGGAACTCAGGCTGGTTATCGAAGTTGTAGGTCTTTTGCTGATGAATGCTTTTATGTCGGAGGTGAGACAGAATTATAACTTAATGAAAAGCTTTAAGTATGTACGAGATAGGATAATGAAGGGTATATGTAAACAGAGACTAATTGTGGTACTAATTATTGATATAGAAGCTTCAATGATGATAAATGTAAACAGAGACTCTGAAGTAACTCCTAAACCACACAAATAAAACCTAAGAAATGGAAGTGATGCCAGAGAATAAGTAAAGGTTCAAACATTTCAGTCCTCAGTACACCACCTGGCTAATTTCCTATCCACAAGGCTACAACTATAATTACAATCACAAACAACATAGTACAACGATCCAATACTTGGTCAAGCAATACAGTAATTCACTGAAACTAAATGTTGTCTATTCTCTGAAAGAAAAGTTGGCCTGATTAAACAAATTACGCGAAGTAAGATCACAAACAAACTGCTTGATTCCCAAAATTGCAGGTTACAGCAGAAGAATACGTCTTGATGCATTATTTGTTACTTTAATACACAAAACAAACCAGACATGTATCACAGTAAATCAAGCTTATAATAGTACAAACAGAATCCCGGGATTCAATATTTCAAACCTGCCTGCCTTCTTTCCAGAATTTCAACTTGGCAAGAAAAAAGTATGCTAGTCACTGAGGTGTGGGCATGAATACACAACACTTGCATATACGAAATAAGATAAAAGAAGACCTCTCAAAAAGAAAAAAGAAAAAAAAGAAGCTTAAACAAACAAACTGTCAGTGTCCTCAGAGCCACATAAAAGATATATATATATATATACTACTGGACTGGACTAAAGGTAATTGGGCCTAAAATGTTACACTCAAATCCTTGCGACCCGTTTACCGAATGACTCGGATCCGACTATACATGGCCCAAGAGGAAAAATAGGGTTGTATATATAATCACTATGAGAGCACCTGCAGCGCAGCGAGCACGAGCAGCTCGAGCAGCTGCTTTCAGGCGGGCCCCGGCACCGGCAGCACGAGCAGCGAAGAAGGAGACGTGCACCGGGGAAAAGGAGCTCCGGCGACCGCACGTTGACTCCCTCCACCAGCAGCTACACGAGCAGCTCCTGCTCGTTCTGTTGCACGAGCCATGCTGACGTCATTCACACACGTGGCTGACGTCAGCCTGGTTCAAATTTTTTTCTACCTGGCGCGTGTCATCCACGCGCCTGTAAAAGTTTTAAAAAAAAAACTTACCAGCCAATAAAAACGCGACACGTGGCGACCCGAGGTAAAAAAAAATTGTAACGGTCAGATTGATCTGGACCGTCCATTTCAAATCAAAAATTCTGATCGGACAGTCCAGATTCAACCGAAACGGTAATATCTGATTTTTCTGATTTTTCTGCCATTTTGTAAAATAACCCCTAAAAAATTGCAAAAAAATCCCTAAAAATTCCAAAAAATTGCAAATAACACCCTAGTATTTTTCTATATCAATTTCACTCAAATCTCACACAAATTTATCCTCTTCTTCCTCTTCTCCTTCCTCTTCCTCACAAAATGTCCAATTGGCTTGATTCCGAAGATTTGCAACTTTGTATTTCTTATTGTCGCATTAGCGTTTGCCCTATTACCGGCAACATGCAAAAGTCCGACAAATTGTGGGAAAAAGTCTATGCCAATTATAAGGAAAATTGGGAGATTGCGCATCGTGAATCAAGGCCGGAGCCTAGGACTCAAACCGCGGTTTCGTCACGTTTTACAAAGTTGAAGCCGAGTTTTAGAACTTGGGGTGCCCCTCTTGCATATGCACGAAGGAATGCACAATCCGGCTCAAATTTGCAAGATGAGGTAAGTGTACGTTAATAATTTTGTCATAAATTATTTATTACATTTATTTTAATCAATGTTGACATCTCAATTTCCTAGATATTATTTTGACATAAAAATTTTCCGCACCTTAGATAAGAAAAGCTCAATCATGGTACGTGGCACAAAAAAAGAAACAGTTTACCAAGTTTGATTGTTGGGAAGTGATGAAAAACCATCCAAATTTTCGGGCCGTCGAACCTACTATACCACCTCCTTCATATTCCAACTCCGCAACTACTCCTCCTTTTACCTCAATGCCTCCCCCCGTCAACGTGGAGGATGATGAAGTCATTGCAACACCACAAAGCAATGAAGAAGTGTACTCTATTCCGGTTAGACCAATCGGAGTGAAGGCGGCCAAGGAAGCCAAAAGAAAGGGGAAAAGAGCATGCTCATCTTCAAATGAGGTAAGAGATGAGGTTTTGAAAAGCATGATGGAAAATCAAAGAATGCATCTCGCCGGGCAAAAAGAAAGTGATGCCACTGAACTAGCTTTGTACCAAAAACAACTCGCCCTTAAGGAGAAGGACTACAAATTCAGGGCCGAAGCGGAGGATTCAAGGATAATGGCAATGGATACGGATGCTATGACCCCAAAATCGAAGAGGTATTTTTCGAAGAAAAAAAAGATTATCCTAAAGAAAATGGAGGAAGAGGAAGGAGATGGTAGCGATGAAACATTTTCAAATTGTTATCGCCCACTGTTTCATTAGTGCTTTATTTGTTTTTCCATTATGAAATTATGTACTTTAAATTTCCAATAATTCTACGCTTTGATTGAAATTATGTACTTTAAATTTCCAAGTAATAAAAACGCACTTTTTTTTATTCCATCAAAGCTCACGCACAGTACAATAACACATAATGACTTAAAATCAAACACACATCACTCAAACAACTAAAAGGAAAAACAAATAAAGCAAACATGTTGCAAACCAGGTTAATTAAAATTACACACACACATCATTTAAAGTCGTTCGCCGGTCTTTAGATACCAGTTGTGCTTAACTAAGTCCTTTTGCAACTCTCCATGGATGTACGCAGATTGGAGATCTACAACACGGTCGGCAAATCGTTGTTCATTTTGTGCATCCCTTCCAACAGGCTCAAAAGGAATACGATTACCTTGTTCATCTACTGGTCCATCATAAACATTGAAATCAGTTGATGGGTTTTGAAGATCTTCTTCTTCCAACTCCTCGAACTCCTTCTCCACAAATTCTTCTTCGACAATCATGTTATGCATTATAATGCAAGCCAACATGATGCTCTTCAATGTCAATTGGTGATGACACCTAGCTGCATGCCGAATAATTCCCCAACGAGATTGCAAAATTCCAAAGCACCTCTCTACATCTTTGCGGTATGCCTCTTATTTCTTGGCAAACAGTTTCTGTGGAAGCTCTTGGGGATTGGAGATTGTTTTCACAAACGAGGAGTACCTGTGATATATACCGTCAGCTAGATAGTAATTATTGTGGCAAGTCATACCGTTCACTTTATAGGTTGCACTCGGACTGTTTCCGGCAAGGAGCGAATCAAATATGTCCGATTGGTGGAGCACGTTGATGTCATTTTGTGATCCGGGTACCCCAAAGAAGCTGTGCCATATCCACATGTCATATGAGGCCACTGCCTCTAAAATAATAGTTGGACGCTTCTTTCGGCCCGAGAATGCTCCTTGCCAAGCTGTGGGGTAGTTCTTCCACTCCCAGTGCATGCAGTCAATGCTTCCGATCATACCAGGAAATCCGTGATGCCTTGCTCTCTTTAGAAGTCAGGATAAGTCTGTGGCATTTAGAGCGCGGAGATAGAGGTCACCGTAAAGCTCGTATATATGCATACACCACTTCTTCATGCATTGTAGTGTTGTGGATTCACTCATCCTTGTTATTTCAGCACAATGATCTGCGGCTGCCCCGTACGCCAACATACGAAGATGGCCTGTCATCTTTTGTTGTGGAAGAAGTCCAACCAATCCGGTGGTGTCAGCTCTTTGGTGCCAAAATTGGTCGTGGTTGCAGCGATCCGTCATTATACGGTTGAATAAATTGGTACTCATTCGATACCTTCGACGAAAGGCTTGTTCATTGAAGACGGGGCGTTCGATGAAGTAATCCTCCATCAGATTATGTCCCCTTGACTCCCTCATTCTTTCTTCATTTGGTCAGCGGCGAGGTGGTTCGTCATCGAACATTGCATCGACCACGATAGCTTCAGTGATGAAAGCATTAGCAATTTCGGCATTTCACCGACGTTGTTGTCGCCTCCTCCGAAAAAAATTCTCAAAACTAAAAGGACTCATCTTATCGGAATGTAGAATATATGGTTAGAAAGGTGTGAATGAACGATGAGCACCAATCAACAAATATATAGCCGAGTGTAGATATTCTGATTAGATAAGATGATGACACGTGTTAGCTTTCAATTGGTTAGAAATCTATCAGAGAATCTTATACAATTATTAGAGCCGATAATGATACGTGGACATGACACGTGTTGCCTCGTGATTGGTTGAAAATCTTATCGGAAATTTTGTACAATTATTTACTCGATAACCTTTTGTCGGCGTGACACGTGTCAACTCGTCATTCGTCTAAAATCTTACCCGAAATCTTATTCAATTATTCATACGACAACGACACGTGTCGTTTATGGATTGGTTGAAAAAGATTAAAAAAAAATTTTAATACAAAATTAATTTATGAACAGTAATAGCACGTGCTATTTTTTGACACCGCTGCGCGAAAAACAGAAACTGCACCTCCTATTCGATGAACAGTGACTGCTCCACCTCAAACAGTGCCTGCTCCTCCTCAAATTGCTCGAGCATGAGCAAAACACCGGTGCGGGTGCTCTGACCGAAGGAGACAGTCATTGCTGAGCTATGTACCACTACCAGTAGAATAGGTATATCCGACGAGGTCGTCAAAGAACGACCGACGAGAAGGGATCTCGTCGGTTATAGTAAACTATAACCGACGACAGGATAATCTCGTCGGTTATAGTTTTTTGACCGTTGATATTTTCTTGTCGTCGGTTATAGTCGCCGGAAACTCGTCGGTCATAGTTTTGGACTATGTCCGACGATTTTTTTGACTATTACCAACGATTTTTTCATATCGTCGGTTATAGTTTCTTATTTCAGATCTGGGCAGCAGCTCCATCTGTCATTCAAAAAACTTTCCATTTTTTCTGAAAATGCGCTGAAATCGATCTTTGGGTGATGTCGAGAATGAGTTCGTGATGATTCATGCGCATTATATATATATAGGTACGTCGTGCTTAATTAATATATATATGTGTTGTGCATGCATGCATGTATTAATGCATGCTTAATTTGTTGAATATATAGATCGATCGATATTAATTGATTTTGAATATATATATATATATATATATATTGATCGATCGATCGAGTTAATTAATTGATTCTTGAGTTTGAGTAATTGATCGATGGTTGATTTTGAGTACGTACGCGTGATTGATCGTAAATATATATTAATTGTAAATTTTAATTTGATTATTAATTGTGAATATATATATATTGCAATAACTAGCTAGCTAGCTAGCTAGGGTGATTAATTTATTTAATTAATATATTGCACTATATATATTGTGATTATTATATATATAGGATTAAATGTACACTAGCTAGCTAGCTAGTACGTGTACGTACGTGCATGGTTAACGTTATATATATATATATATATTTAGATTTTTGTGATCGATTATATATATATAGTTAGGGTGTACGTGTGTATATATATATATTAAAATTATGGGAATTAAAATAATAAATATTTATATCTAGCTATGAAATTTGAATTAATAAGATCATGGGTATATATACATGCAGTTGTAATTTTCAGGATGGACAAGAGTTGGATATGTCTTCCAAGATGGGATGTAAGATATCACCGTGGAATTAGAAGTTTTGTAGAATATGTGAAGGTTAATTGTGGAGGGATGAAAATTCATTATTGTCCGTGTACGAAATGTCAGTGTCGCAGCGAGCGATATCGTTTTCACATCGATAAAGTATTGGAGCACTTGAAGAAAAACGGGTTTGGGATAAGTACACATGTTGGATTTATCACGGTGAGAGCTCAACAGTTGGTCAACATGATCACGGACAATTTTTTGAGAGTGGCAGTACATCCAATGATCCAACAACAAGGTTGATCAACGATATGTTTCCTCATGAGAGCGGTATATTTGCTCAAGCACCGGATATCGATATCCCTCCCGCCGTTGGAGACTTCCCTCATATTGAGCCAGTCCAGCAATTACCTACAGCTGTCAACACTGCTGGTATAGACAAGTACAACAACCTCATTGCCTTCCAACAGACCCCATTGTACAACGGGTGTAATAAGACTGTTCTCGAAAGTGTTATGGGAGTAATGAAGCTCAAAGTGGAGAACAAAATGAGTGTGAAGGCTGTTGATGATTGGCTGAAGTGGTCTAGTTCGTTGTTGCCCCCCGGTCATCGTCTTCCTACCACTCATCGTAAGGTGCGACAGATCCTTAAACATCTTAGACTTTCCTACATCAAAATCCATGCTTGTAGATATGATTGTGTTCTCTTCTGGGGTGAAGATGCTTATGGGAATGATCTTGAATCCCTTGATGAATGCCCGGTATGTGGTACATATAGGTATAAGTTGACTCCTGCCAGAAACAAGAAAGCTGTGAAGATACTTCGGTATTTTCCCCTGATAGATATGCTAGAACGGTTGTTCATGTCTGGACACACGGCTGAAGCTATGAGATGGTGGGCCGAGAGGAATTTGCCTGACGGTGATACGCTTATACACCCTGCTGACGGAGAGGCTTGGAAGCACATGGTGAAGGAGTTTTCTTATTTTGCATCAGAGGTTCGAAATGTTTGGCTAGGGCTTTCATCTGACGGATTCAACCCTTTTGGCAACATGAGTCTTCAATACAGTATATGGCCAGTTATTTTGGTACCGTACAACCTTCCTCCATGGATGTGCATGAAGAAAGAATACAATATGCTCACTATGATCATTCCAGGGCCGGGTTATCTAGGAAAGTATCTCGATGTGTATCTGAGATCCTTGATTGAGGAGCTTAAGTACTTGAGTGAGCATGGTCATCCCACTTATGACAAGTTCAAAAATGAGATGTTCCAGATGCATGCCATGCTTGTTGGCACCATTAGCGATTTTTCTGCACGCGGGATGTTGTCGGGCAACGTTACTAGGGGATACAGCGCTTGTCCAGAGTGCATGACGGTTGAGTGTTGCAGACCTCATTGCAGGAAGATTGTACAGATGCGTCATCGTTGTTGGCTTCCACATGATCACCCATTTCGAGAGGATATGGAGGCATTTGATGGGACTGTGGAAACAGGTGAGCAGCCGAGGAAATGGACGGGGGATGAAATCTTAGAAGTGCTAAATGAATACGATTTTGGGCAGCTAAGCAATCATCCTGAGATAGTGGCGTCAATACCTGACAAACCTGACAGGTATAAATTCTGGACACACAAAAGTATTTTTTGGGAACTTCCTTATTGGTCCAAGTTGCTGATCAGACACTACTTAGATGTCATGCACATAGAGAAAAATGTGTGCGAGACTGTGGCCGGCACAGTGTTGAATTGAGAGGGAAAAACTAAAGACGGCCCGAAGGCACGCATTGATCTTAAAAGGATGGGACTGCGAAAACATTTGTGATTGAGAGATGGGAAGAAAAAAATGCCACAAGCTCCTTATACCGTGAAGCCTGCCCAGAAGAGTGAAATTTTTGGCTGGATGGGTAATGTCAGGTATCCTTCAGGCTATTCCGGAAATATAAGTCGATGTGTTAACTTCAAAGACAACAAGATGTACGGACTAAAGAGTCATGACTGTCATATACTGCTCCAACGCCTCTTCCCTGTTTTCATTCGAGGGTACCTGCCCAAAGAGGTGGTGGAGCCGTTAGTGGCTTTGTCAAGATTCTTTCAGAAGTTATGCACGAGAGAAGTGAAGAAATCAGACTTGTTGGAAATGCAACAGGACGTCATTTTTATCATGTGCAAATTCGAAAGGATATTTCCTCCAAACTTTTTCGACATCATGCCTCACCTGATGCTCCATCTTCCGGAACAATTGTTGCTTACTGGTCTAGTATACTACACATGGATGTATCCTATGGAAAGGTACGTAATGCATCTTTGAATCTGGCTATATATATGTCGATTTTTAATATTATTTATTCACTTATATATTGTTGCAATAAGCATAACATGCTCGATCTGTAATTACCAATTTACAGACAATTAGGGGACTACAAAGACTATGTGATGAACAAATCTGCACCCGAATGGTGTATCGCTGAAGCATATATTGCGCATGAGTGCGTAACGTACACCAAGTTGTATTTGGGAGCGTTGGAGGACCCTCCACAACATATGCCAGTAGATGAAGGCCAGTTCAACCTTTCGATCATCTCCGATGATGTTGAAGTTTCTGGAAAGTTACCCAACTCGTACAAGTTGGAACCTTATGAGCTAGTCATTGCCCATTGGTCGGTATTGATTAACTGTCCAGAAGTTCAATATTGGAAAAATTTGCACCTTTACTGCCCTGCTATTTCCGGTGATGTTGAGTACCACAACAAGACGTTCGCAAACTATTTTGGCAACTGGGTAAGTTGATACTTAAATTGACCTGTATATGATCGATGTTAAGTGCATGTCTCGCATCCTATTTATAGTTAAGTTAATAAATGATTATTTTCAGATGAATCATGTACAAGATGATGGTATCCCTCAGTGGTCACACGAATTGAGGCTCTTGGCGCAGAAACCGGTAACTTCCAGAGTTTATCCTATGTGTAAGGTAAATGGCGTGCTATTTATTTGTGAACATAGAGATGTCAGACGAAAAACACAGAATTCTGGGGTAATGGTGCATGGTGGGCAGAATGGAGTTGACTATTACGGTGTTCTCCATTCAGTTGTCGAATTAATATATGGGGAAGGCATGACCGTGCACTTGTTTAAGTGTAGATGGTTTGATACCGACCCTCAGAACACAAGGACCGATCAATACGGGATTTTTTCAGTGAATACTGCCACAAGCTAATATGAAGATGATCCGTTTGTGTTGGCCACATCGGTGAAACAATTGTTCTATCTTGATGATCTTGTGCATAAAGGCGCGTGGAAAGTGGTTAACCATGTTCTTCCATGAAACATATACAGTGCCTCAACCCTTGGTGTGACCTCGGATAATGAAGAAGTCAGTGCATACCAAGAGCCGAACGCAACTGGTATTCCTGAAACCTCAACAATTCGCCTTAATAATGTGAGACAGGGCAGTGTGGTACGAATTCCTCAACCGAATCTTATTGATGTTAATCAAAATGAAGGCAATGAAGACTCAAGTGACGAGGACATACACATCTTACCTGATATTAACTCGGAAATAGAGTCAGACTCAAGCTATGATTCTGATTATGCGCCTTAATTAGTGTATATATGTATGTTATTTTGACTTAGAACGTGCATTGTAAAATGAATTTTATTCAGATTATCGACTTTAAATTGTGTCGATCGATCGATGAAATTGCTATATCCCCATCATAAGAGAGAGAGCTGGAGAGATCGATCGAAAAAAAAATACAACTGATCGACGATCGATATAAATAAATGCGAAATAATATCGTATTATTAAATAATAATTTAATCATTTCGTATTAACTATTAATAATTTCGTATTAACTATTAATAAATATATATATTAATACACTACATATTAAATTAGTTTACCGGCATAAATGAAAAATAAATAGAAGTACTATATCCGACGACATTCATATGAAATCTCGTCGGATATAGTTTTGATTCAACTATAACCGACGAGATTACTTATCTCGTCGGTTATAGTTCTTGTTTATATCCATTTCTGGGTACGTTTTGGGCAGAAACGAAACTGCCCAAAACGAGACATCAGAGGTCCGATCGATTTTCTCCGTTTCCTTCGTCTTGGAAGCAAGCAATCGAAGATCCTGTGGTATTCCATCGATCCTCAAGCCAAATCCCTCGTCGATTAGTTAAAAATCAGGTTTGAAATCCCTAATTTCAAATTTTCGAATTTTTTTAATTTAGGTTAGATTTGAAGTTGTGGAATGTGTTGATCGATAATGTGGATGCATGTATTGATATAGTTGTGGAATTTGTTAATTTTAAGCATGTATTGATATATATTAGAATAATTTTGAATTTTAGGTTGAATTTCGGTTAAATTTTGGTTAAATTTGGATTTGGATTTGGATTATTTATATATATATATTGGAATTTGGATTTGGAATTTTTTGATGAATTATATTGGATTATATTGGATTTTTGATGGAATATATTGGATTTTTTGTTAAATTGGTTAAATTTGGATTTAGAATTTTTGGTTAAATTTGATTAAATTTTTGGTTAATTGGATTTGGAATTATTGTTGAATTTGGATTATTGGAATTATTGATATATATATATATTGGAATATATATAGTTAAATTATTGGATTATATATGTATTGGATGAATTATATTGGATTATATATATATTGTAATTATTGTGGATTATATATATATATATTGTAATTATTGTGGATTTTATGGAATTATTGTTGATTTTTGTGGAATATTTATATATTGGAATATATATTGGATTATTTTTGGATGAATTAGGAATTATTTTGAATTTTTATAATTTTATAGCAACGATGAATTGGTTTAATTGCGGACCTTCCCGAGGGGCCGGGTCGAGTTCGAGGGGGAGGTCCAGAGGGAGAGGGAGATCGGGACGTGGGGATGAGGGCTCGGGACCTAGGGATGAGGGCACCGGAAGTCGGTCCGCGTCAGGATCCACCAGCGTCCCCAACACTTACAGTCTTCCGCAGACCTCTCGACATCGTACACTGATGGGCGCGGGACAACCTCAGCAGCATCAGCTCGAGCCTGCTCGATCCTCAGGCGCGAGGAGGGTTCATCAGGTCAGTCGCACGCCTTCAACGGATAGTGCGACTCAATCCTCGGTCCGAATGCCGGACATTCATCGCGAGGACCCTTCCCCCGTCATCCACCAGACAGCTCCTCCTTCTTCCGAGGAGGCTGGTGGATCCACTCAGTCCTCGGCGAGGATGCGACTATGCCCGCCGCCTACATTATTCTTACCGTTGGAAATCCCGACGATACCTCACGTCGATTCCGACGGGATGCCTATTCCAGGACAGCTAGGGTTCATTACCCCGGAGCAGGCATATGCGTATATACCCTTCCCGGCACCTCTCTGGAGTGCGAGGATTCCGGGACAACGCACCGACGAATCAGGTAAATATTAATTAGTGATATCTTTTTACTCCCTAATATTTAAATTCAATTAGGTGTTGATGTTTAAAAAATCGTCTACATATATATGTGATAGGCGAGATCGTGCCCGGTGCCAAACAGAAGAGAACCAGAGGCCCCGTCGTCGGCAAGTTACTGGACGAAGCCATTCAGGCTATCGGTGGTGGCCAACTTATGATTCCGATCGGGGATAGAGGGCAGGTGATCGAGGGAAAGGTCACTCGAAAGTACGCGGGGATGGCGGGCAGCCTCATACGGGATAGAGTCCCAATGTTGTGGCAAGATTGGAATTCAGTGCCGCAAGCCGTCAAACATCAGCTGAATAATGCGTTGTCGGTGAGTTGAATTGTATATTCATTATGAAAATTTTCAATAATAAATTTTTAATATTATTGATATATATATAAATATATGCAATGCAAAGGTGGTTCCGCGTGGATGAAGACATTAGACGCACGTGGGCGGATGAAGAGCATGGGAGCAGGTTTGCAGACGGCCATTTGTTTCAATTTTTTCGTTTCTTTTGATTATGTTCATACAATGTTGTTAGTTACTAACGCTTGATTTTATGGGTATATATAGGTATAAGGAGTGGAAGGCCGAGCTGAAGAAGCATTGGAAAAAGTACGGGGACGATCGTGAGGGTACCCCTAGCGAGTTTCGTTATAGGGAGTACGAGTGGCGATGGCTTGTGGTTCACTTCAACAACCCGAAATTGAAGGTACACAACCTTCAATCGATTTAATTTTTGTTTTATCGTACTTCCCTTAAATTATTTGGCTAATGAGTGTTTTTTTTATGTTGAATTAATTGCGCAGGCTCTTTTTGAAGTCAACACAAGGAACCGGGCCAAAAACACCAAAAATCATCATGCCGGTACCAGATCATACTCGGGTTGGATCGAGGAGGCGGCCAACCACCCAGAAGAGGATCCCCTTGTCTATACGATGCAGCACGCGTATCCGCAGTCCCCCGAATATGCTGTAAGTGTCCTTATAACAAAATAAACTTATTTCTTATTTATTTAGATTGTTTTTTTTAATTAATATTTTATTGTTCTTTGTCAATTAGGCGAGAATTCAGGAGGCGATTCCGGAGGTGTTGACTCAAGTGGCGAGAGAGCTCTATCCCAACACCCCCGATGCGGAACTCCCGATTGATCGATCTGATCCGATCGTCAGGGCCAGGATTATGTCAACTGCGATCCCTCCAGGGAAGAACACATTCTACTGCAGGGGTTCCGGAAAATGGGGTCAAGGGCTGCTGAAGCATACCCCTGAATTCTCTCGCGGATCGGGATCATCATCATCTTCGAGGACTAATGAGCTACACGACCAGCTTCATAGGCAATCAATTGAGATGGAAGCTCAACGGCGTCGGATAGAGGAGATGGAGCAAGCGCAAGCTGCAGAGCAGAATCGGTTGGCCGAACAGCAGCAGCAAATGAGGACATGGATGCAGCATTGTTATGCACAGTTGCAAGCATCTGGAATCTAGATAGCTCCCCCGCCCAATTTCGGTGCGCCACAGCCACAGCCTCAGCCTCAGCCTCAGCCGCAGCCTCAGCCTCAGCCACAGCCTCAGCCAGACCAGGACCAACCAACTTTCTCCAATCCGTTTGACCACATAGACTTAGGACCAGGACCCCCCTACATTTGAACAATTGTCGGTTTACTTTTTATTTTCATTATTTACTACGCATATGTATACAGATTTGAACGATTTCGGTTTTTATTAATTTATTTATTTACTACGTACTATAGTTTCAATGGTTGTTGATTTTCAATTTGAACAATATATAGATAGCGTGATTTTTTGTGAATGCAGGTTTTGGGATGAAACCCAAAACCTGCAAAAAAAAATAAATATTTTTAACTATAACCGACGATATGTGTCAACATCGTCGGTTATAGTTTTCTCCACAGTCAACCATTTTGACCATGGCGAAAACTATATCCGACGATATCCTATATCTGACGATGACATCGTCGGATATAGTTTAAACTATGACCGACGATAAACCATCGTCGGATTTAGTGTCTCTATTTTCCAACGATAACCCTAAATCATCGTCGGATATAGTATTACCGACGGTGTATTTCCGACGATATTATATCCGACGATGTGTCGTCGGATATAGGTATGACCGACGATAAACGGAAACAGACCGACGACACCATGTCGTCGGTCATAGTAATTCTTCCGGTAGTGTACCATTGACTGCTCAAACCCCCTGCTGGAGCTTTAAGCAATGGTGAGGTCGCTTCGTCTTCTTTTTCAATGGGTTGTCCTGCTACTACTGCTACTCTGCTCGGAGTTCGATTTGGCTTCTGCCTCATTCGGTGAGTCGTTAAGACTTCTCGGAGCTCCTTTGCTCCTCTAGCTTTGTATTGTCTTATTTTCTAAGTAAAAATTTCAGTAGCATTGCGGTAAATTAAAATAAATAATTGAGCTTATTGTATGGTGTTGGGAGGTTGTTAGAGTAATTTTAGACTTAATTATCTGTTTAGCTCTTGTTTTGTCTAATGATTAACTCTAGCATAAGGAAAATAACTCGGATGAGTTTGAAATCCTTTGGAAAAGGGAAAAGGAGACTACTTTACAAAAAAAACAAGAAAAGAGAGGAAAGGGGACTGCAATTACGGTAATCTCACTTATCTCAGAATAGGAAGACGTAGCTCATTTTGGATTATTAGCAACTAGATTAAAGGGCACACATTATGCGTGTGCTTTTAATAATTAAAAATAATTTTTCTAATATAAACAATTGTTGACCAAAGAAAACAGTTTATTTTTTCTTTTCTCCGATAAAAGGGTCACATTGCTGGACGTGGGCTATGGCCTATGGGTGGAAAAGAAACGTGGGCTATAGGTAATTAACTCAGGAAAATAAATTATTGTATCTGAAAATTGATATATTGTTCATACTCAGAGAAACAGATAGCTCCTGTGCTTTGTGTTCTTTAGTATTCAATTGCCATGTAAGGATTATAAGAGTAGTGAAGATTACTTGATCATCGTGATTGTATTTGGTTTCACTTTTGTTAACAACTCGTCTGCTGCAGGTAATAGAACACATCCTTTTGAGTTGCGCATAAGCTGTGGAGCTCTTGAAGAGGTGATTACACAGCCAACCAATACTTTGTGGTATGGTGACTTTGGATACAGAGGGGGAATTCCTGCTAACGCCTCCTCCCTGCCAGGTTATGCCAGTCCCCACCTTGATACGTTAAGACAATGTTCAAATCCTGAATAATGGATATTCAAGATATGAGCAAATGTTAACGTTTAGTATCCGCGGTGTGTATATCGGGTACTGAGCGAGATCCGGAACGGATGGAGATCACAAATGATCGAGGTCGGGCGGTATCGGCATAGGATTGATGTCGGGCGGTGTCGGTGTATGATTTATGTAGGGCGGTGTTCCACAGCGATCTTGATACTGCTAAGATCAACAACGGTTAAGGAGAGACGGGGTGGCCCGCCTTCAACCCTCTGATGCCTAAGTCAGGATCGATATAGAGATTGGACAGAATAACGGTATAGTAAGTTAAGAGCGCGTACCATTTAATGTTAAGTTGACCAGTATATATTGGTGGTTGGAGGTTGGGCTATCTTCCTGCTTTCGATGTGGGACTTGGTGTGCATGTTCTTCTGCTGGGTGTTGTCTAACCGGTATCGGCAGTGGCGCGTGTGCGTTATCCTGATCGAATATCGGGCGGGTTTGGTCATCGAAGTTGGAGCCCTCCTGGCGGTGGTCCCTATCGTGGTGGCGGTGAGACATATTATAACATATAATTGAAGTCGCCTAAGCACGTATGTAGGTGATTTAGCCGGGTATATGTACAAGTCCCCCAACTTGCTCAGCCAAGGGGATCAACCTTGGTTGGCGAGTTGAAAAAGATGTGATACCGGCGAGATCACCAGTACGTGCTTCGGCGGCGATGTGTACCTTTGTTTTAGGAGCCGAGTATCATGCCATACAGTCCCTCAACTTGGCGACCTAGGTTGTGCCCCTTGGTTGCGGGCGCTCCTGTACCTGCACGTGTCATTCTGATTGGTTTGGGGGCGAGATCGGTGAGTAGCTAGTTCACCGTTCTGCCATAGTACTTCGTAAAAAGAAATGGTGTTTATGTATCTCTTGTTGTTTGAGCGCTCTTCAGTTTGTATCGGCCAGGGGGGTTGCTGATTGTGGGCGCTATGGTAGGGGGAGCTCGTTTGAATTGGTAACCCTTAAGTCCCCGAGTCCGTTCCTCCTAGTGGCCAGTAATGACGAATGATGCAGTGTGATGAAGAGTGATGGTTTATCGTCTTGTGGGCGCTATGGTAGGGGGAGCTCGTTTGAATTGGTAACCCTTAAGTCCCCGAGTCTGTTCCTCCTAGTGGCCAGTAATGACGAGTGATGCAGCGTGATGAAGAGTCGCTAGATCTTTTTCGGTGATGAAGAGTGATGGGCGATATAGGTGATGAAGAGTGATGGGCGATATCGGTGATGACGAGTGATGGGCGATATCGGCCCGTTTTTCGGCTATGCGCGCTCTGTCATCGACGTGGTTGGTGTGGTTAGTGTGCCTGCTCTGCCTATCATTAAATGTTGTCTGTTTTCGTGCTGCCATGTGTCCGAGTAGGGCGTCTTGGGGTTCCCAAACGTCCCGTCGTAGCCATAAAGCGTGATGATGGTTTTCGAAGGTCGCGCCCTCCTCGAAACGGTGCGTGCCGGTTCTCATTCCAGACCTTTCTGATTTTGGTTGACACGTGGCGGAATCCCCTTGATCGACGTGTCTGTTCCAACGGTTGCGATCTCGCCGTTTTGTCTATATATATGCTCGTTCGCTGTTTTGTACGTTTTTCTTTTCTACTTTTCTTGCTTCTGAACTACTTTGCTTTTCTCTGCCGTCGGATTCTCCTGTTCTCCTCCTGTCTCTGTCGTGTTTGTTGCTGCGCCGTCGTAGGTTTCCCAGTCTTCCCCAATTTCTGGTAAGGACTCGCTGCTTAGTACCTTCTGTGGTTTTTTGTTGTTTCAAATTTTGGTTTTCTTTTGGGTTTTGGGTTGTCTGTGTTGCTTGGTGTTCTTGGTTGATCCCTGCTTTGTTGTAGGACTCTACTGTTTTTCTCCTTGTTTTTGTGTTTCTTCTTCTTCTTCCCGTGTTTGTGTGTTTTTTTTTTGTTTGCCGGGATGGTATGTCGCCTAGGAAACTAGTTGCGGGCTGGCGAACCGTTTAGGTTTTGACATTGTCTGTGGCTGTTTCGTAGGTGCCATGTCTTCTTCTCGCCACGACGCCGACACCGGCTCTGGTTTTCGCCGTTATGGGCTTGACGGGCCTCTTCTGTGGACCCTTAGTGACGGTCAGGAGGTTGATGAGCCTGCAAAGGCGTTGTCCATGGCGGAGTTGGACAAGGTAAGGTCCGAGTTTCAGATCGGTGCCGGTGTTACTCTGAAGTCCCCGGCTCCTGGCGAGCAGTTCTCTAGGCCGCCTAAGGGTTTTATCGCCGTCGATCGCGCTCAGCTTCGATACGGCCTTCGCCTGCCTCTTCATCCCTTCCACGAGTATATCTTCGGCGAGCTGTGTTGTGCTGTGGGCCAGGTGTCGCAGTTAATGCTTCAAGTGCTGAGCGCGATGTTCGCACTGTGGAAGCTGGTCGGTCTCGACTATCCTACTCGGAATGAGGTGCTTTATTATTTTGATGTGGCGTATTCCACGAAGAAAGGTTGTGGTGGGACGCTCTCGCTCCGTCAGCGACGAAAGAGCTCTCTGGGTTTCACCGACTTCACGAGTTCGTGTCCTGACTGGCGGAGTGAGCATTTCTTTGCTAGTGGGTGGTCGTCATTCTCCCACAGCCGTGTGCCTGCCCGGTTTCGATCCCGAGGTGACGCTTCTATACCGACGTGACTCCCGTCGTGTGTCGCTTGTGTGCTTGTCTTACTTGTTTTTACTTTTGTAGTTACGCGTCAGTATTCTTTGACCGCTATGGAAAAGCGGCGGTGTCATAGGATTGAGAGCGGTTTCAGTGAGAAGTTTAAGAGTGTGTACTTGCTTGCTGATTACCGGATTATGGAGATGACCGGTCTCGCCAAGGCGCCCAGTATGCCGTCCTTGCTTGCTTGTTTGCCTATTTGTGTTGCTTGCTTTTCTTTTTTTTTTTTTTTTTTGCCTTCTGTTGTATCTTGGTGTCTTATCTTTTTCTTGCCTTTGTTTTGCAGTTGGGTATAAAAATCAGAAGCGGGACCGGAAAATGTCGAGTTCCTACGGTGATATCGACGAGATTCTCGCCGAATTGGCGGCGGAGGCCGCCAACGCCAAGGTGATCGACCTGGATGTGCGTTCTGGAAGGAATGTTATTCTTTCGGAGCAGACGGACCTGCCCCCTCCCCCAGAGTCCCAGACCGATACGGTGGGGAGTCGCGTTCCTGTCCGAGTTGTGACCGGTCAACCTGAGAGTCCTCCTCGCTCTCCTGCTTGTCTGAAGAGGAGGTCTGGAGATGAGGGCGCTCCACTTAAGCGCTTGAAGCGGATGGGCGCGATTCCTGAAGCTCCCATCCCCGTTCATGATGACGAGGAGGCCGCTCGCGTTACCGTTGCAGTCCCCGGCTTTCGAGAAGACGCTGTCGAAACGGGCGATGCTGCTGAAATAGGTGATGCTGATAATCTTTGGTACTTAGATAAGGAGGATACTTGTCTTCAGGTTGATGATTCTGATATTGGTCCTTATTGTCTGTTAGGCGATGTTCCCCGGGGCGATCCCAACCTCGCCGTTGACGGGCGCGTTGTTATTGCCCGGTCAAGCAACTGGGAAGGACCACTGCCGTACTCGGCCGAGATACTCGCTCTCCTACCTCCAGACGTGGCTACGGTGGCCAATGTCGAGAGTGGGGCCGAGCAGTGTCTGCGGTCCTTCGCCGCCTCTCTCCAGTTGATGTGTCATCAACGCCATACTTTGGTGGCGTCGTCCGAGGAGCTGGCTCGTGTCAATGGCCTCCTGTCGGTGAGGGATGAGCAACTCGTGAAAGCGAGCGAGGAGTGGCAGTCCTTGCAGCAGAAGTACGAGACTTTGGAGGGCGAGAAGAAGCTCGCTGATGAGTGCCTGGATGCTTCCTATATCCGGGGTCGTCAGCTCGAGCTAGAAGTTAAGGAGGAGCGGCAGCGGGCTGAAGATCTGAAGGCTCGTCTGGCCATTGCTGAGGGCCGGGTAACTGCCCTACGCGGCCAGGTGAAGGAGTTGGAGGAATGGCATGAGCAGGAGCTGATCGATGCCGTGGATGATTTCAAGGCCAGCCCCGAGTTTGATGGTGCTGTTAAGAAAGCTTTTACTGACGGCCTGCAGCAGACTCAGAAACGCTTCTTCGATAACGGTTGGGTGAACGAGAAGTATGACGTTGACCTGAAGCGTATTGCCGAGGAGCGTCGTTTGAAGCGTGAGGCCTTAATGAAGGTTAAGGAGGAGAAGGCCGATGAGGAAGAGCGGCAGCGGTCGAATGTTTCCCAAGGTATGACCCCTGATGGTTTTCATCCTTTAACGCCTAGTGCGTCTCCGTCGACTCCTCTAACTCGTCACATTCGTGACGTTGAACTTTTTTCTCAGGCACGGAGTGAGAGGTTGGTCGGCTTGTATCGGGAGCGGTTTCTTGAAGATGGCGCTGCAGATCTGTTGTGAAGCTTGGACATCTTTTACCTTGTAGTTTTATCGTTTTCCCTTTGCTTAGTGTAGGCCTGTTTGAACTTTTGTATTCCTGCCGTGATGGCTTATGAATGAAATGAAATTTTTTCCAAGTGTTGTCCGGTATTGCCAACGATGAAAGGTCTGAAAAAAATTCACTTGTCTGTTTGTGGATTCTAAGTGTTTGGGGTGACCGGTGTCTTTAATAACGCCCGAGAGTGATATAGTGTTTGGTGTTTTTATCAAAATAGCCAAGTATCCTGGCAACTCGCAGGTAAGTGAGACAAGTGTTTTATAGTGGTTCACCAATTTGGCTACTCCACTTGTGCCTCGCTGGGCTTTTACTATGCTTTCTTTGTTTTACAAGTATCGGCGTCTGGGAACGCGATATAGTCAAACGACAAAGGTCTGAAGAATTTTTGTTTCATCGGTGGCGGTGCCGGATGACCAAGCGAGATGAGTCCCCGGTGTGATGGTGCTGATCGATTGGATGCCCCGACCGTGTTGCTACGTGGAATCCGTCCTACTGGTGACAATATCGGAGGTGTTCTGTATTCCACGTGCGTGGTACCTTGAGGCCGTTCTTGTCTTGGAGGATGAACGTGGTTGGCGTGACGCTCTCGGTGATTTTAAAAGGGCCTTCCCATGTTGGTGCTAGGCCTTTGGGTTTGGGGATGACCTCTCTCCACACCATATCGCCCACGTGGAGCTTCTGTGCCTTTACCCGTCTGTTATAATGTCGGGCGACTAGTTGCTTGTTTGCCGAGAGTGCGATAACGGTATCGTCCTGCCGTTCTTCTCGGAGTATGTTGGCCATGTTTAATCCGTGTTCGTTGGTGTCCTGGTCGTATCCCTCGAGTCTCGGGCTTCGGTGTGTGATTTCTAATGGTAAGACGGCCTCGGCGCCGTATACCAGTGAGAACGGCGAGTCCCCCGTTGCCTCCGTTGGCGTTGTTCGTATCGCCCAGAGAACCTCGTAAAGGCTTTCTGCCCATTTGTGGTTGTAGTCCTCCATTCTCCTTTTCAGGCCGTTCTTTATTTTTTTGTTTGCCGCTTCTACTTGTCCGTTTGTCTGAGGGTAGTATACCGATGCGAATACCAGGCGAGTTCCTAGGTTGCCGGTGAACCTCTTCATCTCATCGTTGTTGAATTGTTTCCCGTTGTCGGTGACTTTCGTTAGTGGGGCTCCGTATCGGCAATATATGTCCTTCCAGAGGAAATTGATGACCTTCTTCGTGGTGATGAGGACGAGCGGCCTGGCTTCGATGTATTTCGTATGGTAGTCTATGCAGACGATGATGTACTTGAATTGGCCTGAAGATGCCTTCAGTGGCCCGATTAGGTCGAGTCCCCATTGTGCGAACGGTATAGGGCTGACGATGATGGACATTGGCGCTGCCGGGGCGTGTATCCGGTGTGCGTGCTGGGCGCAGGCCTGACACTGATCGACAATATTTCTTGCGTCTTGTCGCATCCCTCTGTAGTAGAACCCGTATCGGAGTAGTTTGTGTATGATGTTATTTGGTCCGCCGTGGTTGCCGTACTCGCAATCGTGGAGGTTTTTTAGCATGCTCCTGCCTTCCGTTTGCGTGACGCACTTGAGCATTGGGAATCCCCTTTTGTTCATGTATAGTTGGCCGTTTTGCATGCTGTAGTATGCCGCTCTTTGGGCGAGTTGTCTTGCTTCTGTTCGATCGGTTGGCGTTGTTCCATCTGTGAGGTATTTGGTTAAGCATGTTCGCCAGTCTTCTTCTGGTGTTGCTGGTGGAGGCGCTGTGGTTATTGTGAATATTTCCTGAAAGCTTTTGGATATGCTTGGTCGTTCTAGTGTTTCCACCATTGTGTGTCCTCTTGCCGCGATTTCTGGGGCGGTTGCAAGTCTTGCCAGGGCGTCAGCCCTCTTGTTCTGCTCTCTTGGGATGTGTGTTATGTTGTAGAAGGAGAATTTGCCCAGTAGCGCCTTTACGTATCCTAGGTATGCCGACATCTGTGTCCCGCGTGCCTCGAATTCCCTGGTTACGTGATTGACCGTTAGTTGGGAGTCGCTGAATATATTAACGTCCCTGGCCCCCGTATCCAGGGCGAGTTGTAGACCGGCAATTAGGGCTTCGTATTCGGCCTCGTTGTTGGATGCCGGGAATGTAAATCGTAGAGCGTACTCGGCGTATGTTTTGCCGGGACCGGTTAGGATTGCCCCCGCTCCTGCCGCTATGGCCGTTTTGGATCCGTCAACGTATAAGTTCCAGTACGACGGTGTTGCTACCTGGGTTGTGGGCGATGTGCTGAGCATTGGTTGTTGTTGGTCGGTAATTGTCGGTGTCAGTTCTGCTATGAAATCCTCTATTTCCTGCCCCTTTATTGCTCCTCGTGGTTTGTACTCGATGTCGAACTCGCTGAGTTCTATCGCCCATTTGGTTAATCTTCCAGAGTGGCCGGGGCTAGCCAGTACTTGGCGTAGTGGTTGGTCCGTTAGGACGTGTATAGTGTGGGATTGGAAGTATGGTCGCAGGCGTCTCGCCGCTGTTATTAGCGCTAGGGCCAATTGCTCGAGTGCCGGGTATTTTGCCTCTGCATTTTCCAATCCTTTTTCGGTGAAGAATACTGGTAACTCGGTGTCGGTATCCCGTCTAACTAGTGCTGAGCTTACGGCGGTGAGCGAGGTGGCGAGGTAGATGTATAAGACCTCACCCGGAACTGGTGCGTAGAGGAAAGGGATGTGGGTGAGATATTGCTTGATGGCGGTTAGTGCCGATTCGCACTCGTCGGTCCATTCTACTGCCTTCTTTTTGGTGAGTCTGATTGCTTTGAAGAACGGCCCGCATTTGTCTGTATATCGTGCTATGAACCGGGCCAGTGATGCTAGCTTTCCCGTTAGCGCTTGAAGTTCCTTTTTTGTTATTGGGCGAGTTGTGTTGAGGACGGCCTGTACTTTTCCCGGGTTAGCCTCGATCCCGCGTTGGCTCACCATGTATCCCAGGAATTTCGTTGTTGTTACCCCGAAGATGCATTTTGCCGGGTTGAGCCTCATGCCGCTGCTGATGAGCGTGTCTAGTACCGTCTTGAGGTTTCTTACGTGGTCCTCCCGGTGTCGGCTTTTGACAATTAGGTCGTCCACGTAGACTGCGACGGTGTCGTTGTCCAGTGGTGCGAGCAGCTCCGTCATGAATCTTTGGTACGTTGCTCCGGCGTTTTTCATTCCGAAAGGCATGACGTTGTAGCAGTATAGCCCTCGGTCGGTGATGAAACATGTTGCTTCGCTGTCAGCCGGGTTCATTTTGATTTGGTTGTACCCGGAGTAGCAGTCCATTGTTGACAAGAGTTCGTGGCCGCTGGTGGCGTCTGCGAGTTGGTGAATCTGTGGTAATGGGAAGGAATCTTTTGGACATGCCTTGTTGACGTCGGTGTAGTCTACGCACATTCTCCATTTGTGGTTGCTTTTTTTGACCATGACGACGTTTGAGACCCATTCCGGGTAGTGGATCTTTCTGATGAACCCTATGTCGAGTAGCCTGGTTACCTCTTCTCTCATGGTGCTGTATTGTTCTTCGTTGTATGCTCGCCACTTTTGTTTCTTTGGGGTGGCGTCGGGCGAGATATTTAGTTTGTGTGAGACGATGTCCGTTGCTATTCCTGGCATGTCGGCGTATGACCATGCGAATACGGAACCGCATTCCCTGAGTATGTTGACAAGGGCGGTCTCGATTGTTGGGTCCAGGTTGATCCCGATTTTGATGGTTCGCTCAGGGTGTTCTTCCGAGATGGAGATTGGTTTTGTGGCTGTCTCGGCCGATGGGCGGGCCGTTAGCGATCCTGCCCGTGGATCTTGGGGAGGCTCGTGAAGTCTGTTTCCTTTTAGTGCGCATACCTCTCTTGCCGGGTAGCTGGCGTGTTCGGGGGATCCTGGTAGAGTGGGCGTCGTCCCTCTGACAGTGCATACTCCCCCGGTCGTTGGAAATTTCATTATTAGCATCCGTTGTGATATGATGGTGTTTATTCTGTTTAGGGTGTTGCACCCGATGATGGTGTTGTAGAATGATGGGGCGTCGACAACTAGGAATTCGATGTGTGTCTCGGCGCTGCAGCCCTCTTGTCCCAGCGCGATTCTGAGGTAGTCGCTTCCCAGTGGTTGTATTTGGTCGCCGTTGAAGCTTACTAGTGGGTGGTGGTCCCTCTTCAGTTTAGATGGAAGTCGCTCAAGTGCCTCGTATGCCGGCCGGAATATGACGTTGACTGACAAACCCGTGTCTACGAGGCATCGCCCGACGCTGCATAGGTCGATCACGGCGTCTACTAGGAAGGGGTAGTCTTCAGATACCGACGGTCTCTCCTGTTCTTCTGATTCGTGGAATGTGATGGATCCCCATCCGGTCTTGGCGACCTTTGCCGGTCCTTGTCGTAGGTTGCATATCGCCTGTTCGTTTCTTCGCTCTGTTTTGGACTTGCCGCCCGTGATTGCGTTGATTCTTCTGACGCTATTGATGTTCGTTGCTGGGCGCTCCGGTTGAGCGTTGTGTCCCGTCCTGAATGTTGATAGGTTTCCTTTCTCGAGCTGTGCTTGTACTGCCTTTTTTACTTCGTGACATCTTTCTGTGTCGTGGGATTCGTTTTGGTGGAAGTCGCACCATCTCCCCGTGTTCCTGTAATCTGTGGCTCGGAATGACTTTTTGGGTAGTGTGAATAGTTCTGGGTGGGCCGTGAGGATGTCGGCGTACTTGGCGTTTAGTACGCTGAACACCGGTTGTGGTAGCGGGGTGGTGTAGTTTGCTTTTTCTTCTCGTTGTCTTTTCCCGCTGCTGGCGTAACCTTTGCCGTTGTTGGCGTAGTTGTGTCTTCCGGTGTTGTGTCGTTGTCCGCTTTGTCGCCATCGCTGTTGGTCCTGGTCCTGTGATCTTCCCTTATTCCTGGGTGGGGTTACCCGTGATCGATCGTGGGCGGGGAGCGCTTCCTGTGTGTTTGTGGTGAATATGTTTACCTGTTGCGTTGTTGTGGGGTTGGAGCCGAAAGTTTGCAGTTCTAGTTGGGCGTGAGATGTCACGTGGTCTAGTAGGTCGGCGTACGTGGTAGCTGGGTTCTCGTTGAGCTTCCAGGTTAGCGATCCTGGCTGTAGGGCGTTTCTGAGTACGCAGAAGGCCGAGTCGCTGGATATGCCGCGGCAGTTAGCGATGGCGGTGTTCCAGCGAGAAACGAACGTGGACAATCCCTCCGCGGGTTCCTGTTTTATAGCCTGCAATTGATTGTAAGTTAGTGAGCAACTCGCCGATGTAATGTATCTCTTTAAAAAAAGCCTTAATGAGTTCTGGGAAAGATTTTATGGATTTTGGCGGGATGCTGAAGAGCCAGCTGAGTGCCTCGCCCGTTAGGCTCTCCATGAATAGGTAGCAGCTTGTGGCGTCGTCGTAGCCCCTGCCGGTCGTTGCTGATGTGAAAACGTCGATGTGGAGGGATGGGTCTGTTTTTCCCCTGTATCGCTCTAACTTGATTTTTGCCAATGGGTGTCGTCCTCGGCGCATAATGTCGCTCGAGAATGGTTCTTTGCGTACTGCTGGGAGTGTGCGGTCGAGGTAACTGGGTTCCGGTTGTGATAACCGTCGTATCACTATTTCGAGGTCGGCCACTCGTGCCGCCATCTGTCCGTCGAGTGGGTCGCCTGCATTCGCTCTGTTGTTGACGTGCGGGGGGGGGGGGGGGGGGGGGGGGGGGGGTGATACCGGTGAATGGGTGAAGTCATATGGTTCTGGCCCGTCGACGCCTTGCAATCCGTGGTCTCCTTCGGGCGATTCTGACTCTTGGTTGCTGGGTTGGGGTGGGGGGGTGCTTCTGATAATAGGCCTGGGTTGGCCCCCATGTTCTCCGTGGTTCTTATCCCCGTGGATGCCCTGATGTATCGCTGGTGCTCGAAGTCCCTGGCCTTTTCGAGCTCTACGCATATTTCCATGGCCGCCTCGTATCGGTGTTGCATGTCGGCGATATGGTTACGCGTAATGCTTACGTGGCGTTTACCTGGCCGCTGGAACGTCTAATCGTCATGTTCGCTATCGTGATGGGTTTCCCGTTGTCCGGTACCGGGTGATATTCCCAGTGTCAGGCTGGTGTCCATGCTCGTCGCTTGTAGAGAGTTTCGTGGTTTGAAAAAAAAAATTTCCTGTGTGCGATTCCCACAGACGGCGCCAATGTTCAAATCCTGAATAATGGATATTCAAGATATGAGCAAATGTTAACGTTTAGTATCCGCGGTGTGTATATCGGGTACTGAGCGAGATCCGGAACGGATGGAGATCACAAATGATCGAGGTCGGGCGGTATCGGCATAGGATTGATGTCGGGCGGTGTCGGTGTATGATTTATGTAGGGTGGTGTTCCACAGCGATCTTGATACTGCTAAGATCAACAACGGTTAAGGAGAGACGGGGTGGCCCGCCTTCAACCCTCCGATGCCTAAGTCAGGATCGATATAGAGATTGGACAGAATAACGGTATAGTAAGTTAAGAGCGCGTACCATTTAATGTTAAGTTGACCAGTATATATTGGTGGTTGGAGGTTGGGCTGTCTTCCTGCTTTCGATGTGGGACTTGGTGTGCATGTTCTTCTGCTGGGTGTTGTCTAACCGGTATCGGCAGTGGCGCATGTGCGTTATCCTGATCGAATATCGGGCGGGTTTGGTCATCGAAGTTGGAGCCCTCCTGGCGGTGGTCCCTGTCGTGGTGGCGGTGAGACATATTATAACATATAATTGAAGTCGCCTAAGCACGTATGTAGGTGGTTTAGCCGGGTATATGTACAGACAATTTCCTGAGTCCCAAGGCCCTGAAAATTGTTACAATTTGACAATTCCTGATGGATTCTACTCGGTGAAGATATTCTTTGGATTGGTTAAAACAGAAGGCAATGATATCAAACCTCTGTTTGATATTTCTATCCAGGCTACTTTGGTCGCTTCTTTAAAATCTGGTTGGAGCAGCACAGATGATCAGATTTTTGTAGAGACACAAGTGTTTAGCACAGGTAGAATTTTTATGTGCTTCCATAACACTGGTCATGGCAACCCAGCGATTCTTGCTATAGAAATTCTCCAAATGTGGGACCATGCATACCAAGTCAGGCCAGAAATCATCCTTAGAACAGTGTTGAGGTTGAGCTGCGGTGAGCAAAAGCCTAAGATTGGTGCAGATTACGGTGGGGACTCATTTGGAGGAAATAGATTCTGGAGTCCCATTGCTACCTTTGCTCAGAGTGCTGATGCTTCCATTAATACTACGAACAAGATAAAGCTAGTCTCAATGGCACCACATTTCTATCCAGAAGCAGTTTATAAAACAGCTATTGTGAGTTTGCACAGTAAACCCAATTTGGAATATGTCCTGGATGTTGATCATAACGGGAATTATTCTATATGGTTGCATTTCGCCGAGATTGATTCAACGATCACTGCTGTAGGTCAAAGAGTGTTTGACATTCTTATAAATGGGATTGTCGAAGTTGAAGAAGTGGATATTGTCAAACTGAGTGGGGGCCGTTACACTGCTCATGTACTCCACAGAATGGTTTCCATGACCGGGAGGAATTTGAAGATAACCTTGCGCCCTAGAAAAGGTGATCATGCCATAATCTGCGCGATTGAAGTCTTTGAAGTTATACTTGCCGAATCAGAAACTTATCCAGACGAAGGTAAAAATCATTCCCCATCTGTTTGTCTTTTTCAAATCCACCTAGAATTTTACAAGGTCTTTTTGCACAGTTAGTGTATATGGACTAGTATGCTTGATGTATGTCAATTTGTCTATCCAAATACTGTGCTAGGTGTTAGTATGGCATCAGTTATCCGATTAAATATACTTATCCACTTAAGCAGGTGATCAACACCTACCAGACCACCCGAAAGACCACCAGGAAGGCTTCAACTTTGTTCACAAGACCGACCCCATCCGAGCGCGCACGCGCCCATGGGGCGCATACCCGAATGCACGGATTACACATCAACAAGACCAGACCAACCCCACATCGAAGAACATCATCAAGCACCAAGCTCAACCACCTATATATGTAAGGTATTTATTACAGGTAACGATATCGAATTCAACCCAACACACATCTGATTTCATCCATTACACTCTACACGCTCGCACGACTGTTATATCCAATACATCATCTAACTTAGGCATCAGAGCGTTGAAGGCGGGCCACCCCGTCTTGACCCCTGACTGTCTGTTCATTGTTGTATTCTTCTAACAGCCGTACTCGAGCACGCGCACCCGAAGACCCGAAGAGATAGGAAGCGCCCGACCATCCGAACAGCCCCAACGTTCGGACATACAAGAAAGAGGAGGAGTACTCGTACTTGCTTCTGCCAAATTACGTCCCGCGTAATTCGGTAGAAACAGTTGGCGCCGTCTGTGGGAAGCTTACAAATTGTAAACCTCGTATAAATACCACTAGCAAAAGCCACATGCCTACCCAGGAGACTAACACCGGCAGCACACCATTTGAGGAAACACCCGCGGGCGAGCTGGCCCACCCAATAGTGGAGCCCGGGACGAGCGGCAGCGGAGAGCACGTCGACGGCCTGATCCGGGAGCTGCGAGAGGCAGCGCTCGATAGGGAGCAGGAGCGCCAGATTCGACAAAGGCTGGAGGAGCGGCTGGACGCACTCGTCGGCCCTCTGCAGGGGCATCGCGAGCGGTCCCAGGACACCACTGACGAAGAGCTACATCCGTTTGGCGGGGCTAATGCCCGGAGAGCCCGCTCGCTCACACCGGAGGAGGAGTCGCTGCCTCCAACGGATAACGCCCTGATCCTTCGGAGGATGGAGGAACTGGCGGAGGAGGTCTCGCGTTTGCGCAAGGACAAGCTGGCCGGGCAAGGCGGGACGTTCACCCCCCGGGTCAGCCCGTTCTCGGCGCACATATTGGAGAGGGGAAGAGATCCCTACGCGAAGACAATGAAGATTACCCGGTTCGACGGGAGTGGAGACTCCCGCGCGGGCATTGACGAGTTTCGATCCACCACGGACGGAACCCGATATTCGGATTCAACCCTGTGTTTCCTGTTCCAGGAAACGCTGACCGAAGAGGCCAGGAGCTGGTTTTACGAGATCCCTCCAAGCTCCATACATTCGTTTCTTAAGCTGGCGGAGAGCTTCCAAAAGCGCTATCGGCTCCAGGGGAAGTACAACACTATGGGTATCCTCCTCAAGGTTCACCAGGGGATGGACGAGAGCCTGTCAAGCTACATAAACCGGTGGAGGACGCTTGCGAGCACGTGCAGGGACCTCGACAAGTGAGTGGCCAAGGTGGCCCTGATGGACAACATGCTCGCCACCCCGTTCGTAGAAAAACTGGTGAGGAAGGAGTATCTCGACTACGATGACATCATGGACCTGATTGGGCAGAAGGCGCTCGTAGAAACGCGAGTGTACGGGTCCACCTCCGAGTCTAGCACCAACAGACCGGAAGGGAACGCCCAGCCACGTCGACCCTCGGACGACGGAGGGGAGCCAGCCGGGGGGCAGAAAAGGAGCTGGGACGCGCAAAGACAGAATCACCAGAGGCCACCCTCCCGCTACAACAACAACCGCTACAACCAGACGAGGGGACCAGCGCAGCAGGAGGCCCGTCTACCACCAGCGCCACAATACCGACTGGCGGCCCAGGGGGTGTACGTGATCAACCGACAGTCGAATAAGCACCTACTCTGCCAATACCAACACCGGCTCCTACCACCAAACAACATGTCAAAGGCAAGGATCCCGGTCGGCCGACTCCCGGACGTCTGGTGCGAATACCACAGCGTCGCCACCCACCATACCAACGATTGCATAATGCTGACGAAGGCCCTCGCGGACATACAGAAGGACGAACGGACAACCCCCCCCCCCCAGGGCAGGCGAGCGACGGCACGAGGCAGGCATCGAAACCCGGGGGACTATCAGCACCATATCCGGGGGAAAGCGCAAGGAGGGCACCTCGTCGCCCGATCACTCGAGCAGGGAGGTGCTGACGATCGGGGTAGGACGAGCGCAGAAAGTAGGAAGAAGGGAGGCGCCTGCCATCTGCTTCACGGCGGAAGACGAGGATGGAAGCCCGTGGGACAGCACCCTGCCGTTCGTGATCGACGCGATCATCGATCGTTTCCTCGTGAGGAGGGTGCTGGTAGATAGTGGGGCGTCAGTGAACGTGATCTACCTGGACGCGTACACGGCGCTCGGCAGGCCCGCCCGCAAGATGACACAGGATCACGAGTGCGTGGCCAGCTTCACGGGCAAAACGTCGTATCCGATTGGGAGCGACAATATTCGGGTCGGGACGGTGCGCCCGACTCCCCGCACAGCGAGGTCTGGACGGACTTCATTGTCATGGACACCCCCTCCCCATACAACACCATTCTCGGGAGGCCAGGGATCAACAAGCTGAAGATGATCATCGCGGGGCACCTGCTCTTGGGACGATTCCCAACCGAGCATGGAATCGGATACGTTCAGGGATACAATCACGAGGAAGCCGCGAAACCCCGGAACAGGCAGGAGGTCCTCGCCTTGGAGCCTACACCAGGAACGGAGATACCAGACGATCCACGTGACGGGCTGATGGCGGTGTCACCCATCCCTGAGAGCGAGGAGCTGAGGACGATTCAGCGGTCCGTCGAGCATCCGGAAAGGACGGTCCAGATTGGAGCATCGTTGGCTCCCGCGATAGCCGAACGGCTGATAGTGCTGCTAAAGGAGAAGCAGGAGGTGTTTGCGTGGTCGTATAAGGACATGCCCGGGATCGACACGAGCATCATATCCCACAGGCTGAGCATCAGCGCCAGCGCCCGGGCGGTAAAACAGAAGAGGCGAGCGTACAAGGCGGAGCATTACGCGGCAATGCACGAGGAAGTGGACCGATTACTGGGCATCGGGTTCATCCAGAAGGTGGATTATCCGAAGTGGATTTCCAACGCTGTGATGGTGCAAAAGAGCAACAAGAAGTGGAGGATGTGCATCGATTACAGTGACCTCAACAAAGCGTGCCCGAAGGACAGCTTCCCTCTACCGAGGATCGACCAGCTGGTAGACGCGACAACAGGGTACGAGCTCCTGTCAATGATGGACGCATATTCGGGCTACAACCAGATCTTCATGGAACCCAAAGACCAGGAGGCGACAACGTTTGTAACTGACAAGGGCCTGTATTGCTACGTCATCATGCCATTCGGGTTGAAGAACGCTGGCTCCACGTACCAGAGGCTCATGAACGCGATGTTTCATGGCCTGATTGGCAACATTGTGGACGTGTACGTGGATGACATACTGGTGAAGAGCGTTCAAGCGGTCGACCACGTCCAGAACTTGGGGACTGTGCTCGACGTCCTCATCAAGAACGGCATGAGGTTGAACCCCGCCAAGTGCACGTTCGGAGTCACCAATAGCAAATTCCTTGGATATATTGTCAGTCAGCGGGGGATCGAAGCCGCGCCCGCCAAGGTAAAAGCCATCATCGACATGAAGCCACCAGTCAAAAGGGTGGACCTACAGAGCCTCACAGGCAAGCTCGCGTCCCTGAATCGATTCATATCCCGCTACTCGGACAGATGTGCCCCGTTCTTCAAAGCTCTCCGAACAACGAACAAGCATAACGTCGCATGGACGCCCGAGTGCGAGGCATCTTTCCTTCATATCAAGGAATACTTGGCGTCCATCCCGCTCCTCTCAAGACCCATCCCGGGGGAAGTATTGTACATCTACCTAGCCGCTTCCCTCACGGCCGTCAGTTCTGCCCTCGTTCGCAGGGAGGACTGCACGGAGTTGCCCGTTTTCTTCTCAAGAAAGGGCATGACGGGCGCTGAGACCCGATATCCGACGATCGAGAAGATGGCGCTCGCGCTCGTAACCGCCGCCCGACGGTTGAGGCCTTACTTCCAAGCGCACAGCATCAACATCCTCACCAACGTACCCTTGCGCCAAATACTCCAATCACCCGACCACAGCGGCCGCCTGGCGAAGTGGGCTATTGAACTCAGCGAATTCGACCTCCAGTACAAGCCCCGCACGGCAATCAAAGGACAGGCCGTGGCGGACTTCATCGCTGAGTACACGAAAGCGGAGGGAACACCGGTCCGCGCGTCCGATGACATGACGGTGGAGGCATCTGACAAACCGGGGGTCAAGGAGCGACCATTGTCGGAGTGGAACCTCTACATCGATGGTTCATGCACAAAGAAGGTGAGCGGCGCCAGAGTCATCCTGACCGGGCCCGGAGGGGTAAACGCGGAGTACGCCCTCAAGTTCGAATTCAAGACAACCAACAACGAGGCTAAGTACGAGGCGCTCATTGCGGGCTTGCAGTTGGCCAAGAAATCGAAGGCGCCCGACCTCAACATATTCAGTGACTCGCAATTGGTGGTGAGCCAGGTCGAAGGAGAATTCCAGGCAAAGGGGGAGTCCATGATCGCCTATCTGAAGCACGTGAAGGCGCTAATCAAGGGATTCAAATACGTCAACATCAACCATATACACCGAGGGTTCAATGCAAAGGCGGACAGGATGGCCCGATTGGCCACGGCACCCGTGCACACAGGACTAGGACAATGCATCGTCGAAGTGTTGTGACGACCGAGCATCTCGGGAGCAGAGCAGGTTCTGGAAATCGAACCACACGAGCACAGCTACATGGACGTGCTCATCGCTTACAAGGCAAGGGGGGAGCTACCAGATGACAGGCGAGAAGCCAGAACCATTGTCGCACGGGCGGCCAACTTCAACGTACGGGATGGAGCATTATATCGACAGGGGAGGACATGGGCGAGCCTCAAGTGCGTCACTCCAACAAGGGGCAACTCGATCCTGAAGGAAATTCATTCGGGCACGTGCAGCCATCATGCGGGTGCCAGATCGATCGTACACAAGGCCCTCCAGTACAGATTCTGGTGGCCCACCATCCATGCGGACGCTACGGCGCTAACCAGCAAATGCCACCAGTGCCAGCTGCACGCACATCACCACCACGCGCCCGCTGTCCCACTGTCCATCCTTCTATCGCTCGTTCCGTTAGAACAGTGGGGACTGGACTTGATCGGAGAGCTCCCAAAGTCGAAAGGGCAATACAGGTATCTGATCGACATCATTGACTACCACACCAAATTCATCGAGGCCCAGCCAATGGCGAAGATCACCACGGAGAAGGTGGAGCGCTTCCTCTGGCGTTTCCTCTTCTGTCGATATGGGACGCCGATCAGCATCATAACGGACAATGGGCCACAGTTCAACAACCCCAGACTCATAGCCTTTTGCAAGCGCCAGGGAACGGATGTCATTTTCGCATCACCAGCGCACCCCCAGACGAACGGGCAAGTAGAAGCAGCAAACAAAATCCTCAAGGCTGGTATCAAAAAGAAAATTGAAGACATCGAACCCGAGGATGCGGGTTACGGGCGCTGGCCCGAGGTCGTTCCAGAGATTTTGTGGTCCATCCGAACGACCGCCAACGTAGCTACGGGCGAAACCCCGTTCAGCTTAACGTTCGGAACGGAAGCTCACTACAAGAAAACAACACTTAGACCACAGAAACGTAATTGTTCCGTGGTCCAAGTGACACTTGGACGACGGAGAAGTCTCCGTCGTCCAAGTACAACCTGGACGACGGGGAATACCTTCTCCGTCGTCCAGGTGATCACCTGGACGACGGAGACGGTATTCTCCGTGGTCCAGGTTATCACCTGGACCTTGGAGTCTTCTCCATCCTCCAGGTGATCACCTGGACGACGGAGAATACCATATCCGTCGTCCAGGTGGACACCTGGACCTCGGAGTCTTCTTCGTCCTCCAGGTGATCACCTGGACAACGGACCGACACGCCGTGGTCCGAGTAACTTCCCCTTAGACGATGTACCGACACCTCCGTCAGGTGTTCTATCTCGACCTGGGACTATTATCAGTCGATACAAACTCTAGCTGGTATGAGGATGAGCCCTTCGCTCTCGCCACCTTAGTTCGGCAGGTGTTCTATCTCGACGATCCGAAAGCCGGTGAAGGGTGGAAAATAGTGAACCATATCTCTCACCGAGGAATATGGAATACAGAGACAATTGAAGGGACACCGGCGACGACTGAAGATGCTGTTGAACCAGAAAGAGACATTCCTGCCTATCAAGAGCCTAATATTTCTGTCATCCGCTCCGATATAATGGACCTGGTTCAAGATGGTGAACGGTTACCCATGCCTGATGGTTGTACAGATCTAACTGAAGATGAGATTATCGATGAGATAGATGAAGAAGACGAGAAGGTAATTCTCCGTCGTCTAAGTGTGTACCTGAATGACGGAGAATGACCTTCTCCGTCGTTCAAGTGTTAAACCCTATACCCTATACCCTAAGGACCCCTAACCCCTGAATTCAGGGTCTACACCTGGACGACGGAGATGAGATTTTCCGTCGTCCAGGTGCAGATATCTTAAATTTTTCTAACACAGCGACCATCTAGACCTTCTTCCAATGCATATTCTCTTCGTCAAGACTTTAGAGTAAACAATTCTTGGTGTGTGAGCTTCGACGGTTCGAAAATCGGAGTTGCGAAATGCCTTGTATCCACGTTTCCGGTTTGTTAAATTCTCGGTTTTGCGGTTGACTGTGCCGATGAAACCCTTCCCGAACTTATTATTTTATGGTCCTTTGAAGACAATTATATATTATGTTACGACGAACATATCCAACGGTTGTTTTGTCCAAATTCAATTTCGTTAATACTCTGCTGCAAATGAGCCTCTACTCATGAACACTTAAGTCGTAAGGATTAGTCGATACTTAACAACTTTCAAAACGAAAAATTATTCGTCGGTTCAAATTTAACTGTTCATATATACGATGTGTTCATCGATATTGGATGACTATTTCACTCGAATGACAGATCGCTAAATTTCTAGCGAATTATTTTTAAAATTTTTTTTAACGTAATTTGAACCTGGACGACGGAGATGGCCATTCTCCGTCGTCCAGGTTCAAATTACCATGGCGGTTTGAATTTATTTTTTTTATTTTTTCCATGTAATTTTCACTTGGACGACGGAGATGGTCATTCTCTGTCGTCCAAGTCCGAAATTATGGCGGTTCAATTTACCGCTTCCGTTTTTGGGACCGCTTGAATTTTCACTTAGACGACGGAGAATTCATTCTCCGTCGTCTAAGTCCAAAATAATGGCGGTTCAAAACGTCCCGCCGATTAATTGGCGCCGCTTGAAATTTTTTGAAACCGCCACTTAGACGACGGAAAACACTGTTTCCGTCGTCCAAGTGAACTTAGATGACGGAGAATAGTTCTCCGTCGTCTAAGTGTAACTCTATAAATAGAACAGCACCCCCCCCCCCCTCCTTTTCTCATTCCATCTCCTCTCCTCTCCTCTCCTCTCCTCTCCTCTCCTCCGGCAATCCTCCTCCAGCGACGCTCCGACGACCAAATTTCCGGCGTGGTTCCCCCTCTCCGACGACTCTACTCTTCCGATATTCCGACGAGGTAATAATTCTATTTTTTAAATCTTTAACATTTTTTTATTTAATTAATTATTTAATTTCTAAATAGTTTTAATTTATTAGTTTTAAATAATAAATAGTTGTAATTATAATAATTATTTTGTTGTTATTATTATTATTTAGTAATCATTATTAGTTGTTAATTATTTGGTAATGAATAATTATTAATTAAAATTAAATAATAGTAATAATAATAATTGTTAATAATAATTAATTATATTGGTAAATGAATAATTATTATTAAATGCATGATAAATAATAATTCATTATTGTCATTATTGTTTTAATTAATTGATAATTACGTGTATTTTCTAGTAAATTGCATGGTAGTACGTCTTCGATTTAAATTTAGTACATAGGCTTTGTTTATTAAGTCGCACTCTTTGGAATAGATGGCGCATCTTTTCCTAGCTTATCTCCTTAACCCCTCGTGATGTGTGGATTTCATCACCGCACACCATAACCTAAGTGAAGTTATGGACACGAGGTTGAGGGCGGAGTTTGCAAAGGACTTGAGGGAGTGTAAATTTTCGAAAAATTGGACGAATGTCGGACATGGTGTCTAGAAACGGGTTATGACTGGTAACAGGATTTGGACTAAGAAAGACTTTTGTCAAAATTAGGCATGCCTCTCGCGTTATCTCTATCCCTAACTGGCCATGTTTTTCGATTTAACCAAGGCTGATTAATTGAAAATTTACACTTTATCGCGCGGGTCGCACGTCCATTGAACGACCGAAAAAGCCAAGCTTGTGTACTCTATTTAAATCTTAACCGTACTTAATTAGCGTAAATTATGCACTTGTAATTATTATGGTAAGTAGGTATTTTAACAACGTACTCCTAGGTTTAAATGGATCCATCCGGCAAGAAGAAAGCGCAACAGGAGGCAGAAGATGCCATGCTCCGAATGTTGGCGGACCAAGTCGGTTGGGTTCAACAGGAGGGCAACGACGCCCTCAATCTGGACCCTTCATCTGGTTCGGAGGCGGCGCCTGTTGGGGAAATTCCGTCTGCCACATTTATCTCCGGCAGTGATGACGACGACCCTTTTTCAACTCCGACGCCCGGTACCGGTTCAACGGCAAGTACTCAGGCGTTCTCGACCGCGGAATCAATCATGTACAGCGCCCGCCGTAAGCAAAGGAGGGCCCCCACTGACCCAGAACCGAAAAGGACTCGGGGTCTCGTTAAAGGGGGCAAAGCGGAGAAAATTTGCAAGGCGACCGGGAAAAAGATCGACTTGCCCTATGACGAATTCACCGGTGGCCCTCCCACAGCTCAGTTAGCAAGTCTCTCAGCGCATAGCATAGGGTCAATCGTCCGTAGCCGAGTTCGTCTCACTGCCCCTACTTGGAAGGAGGCACCGGATAATGAGAAGGCGAAAGTCTTTAAAGATCTTTCGGTACGTAATACGTCCAATTTAGTTATTATATAATATTGTTAATATTAGTTATAATTTCATAATATATACGATTATAATTTTCTATTTATTTTTGATAGGAACAATTTGCGGTGGATCCGACGCCGGCGATGTTGAGGCATATCAACCAAACCGCCAACTCCATCTACAAAGATTAGAAGTACAGGCTCTATCAGTACTTCCAAACTTACGGTCCCTTACCTCCCCCCGTAGAGCTGCGTGGGGATAGAGAAGATGAGTGGGAGTGGTTGTGTAACCACTTTGCCGATGACTCCTTTAAGGTGTTAATTTACTTTTTTTATTTCAATTAAGATAATTGAATTATTTAAATTTTAGTTATTAATTTTTTAATGATTTAATTATGTTGTGTAACAGAAATTCTCCGGTGTCAACAAAGCCAACCGGGGGAAGAAGGACAAACACCATACTACCAGCGCCAAGCAGTTCATTCAAATAGCCAAGGAGCACAAGGATAATGGCTCCAAACACCCTTATCTTGATGCAAGCATAAGCGCGTACGTGACGCCTGGGCTCGATAATGAAGCGAGTCAATGCGGCGTAAGTGATATATATATATATATGTGCTTTTAATTATAGTAATTATTATTTAAATATTATTTCATTATAATAAATTAATTATTCTTTTGTAGGCAAGGGTGATAGAGCGTGCGCAAGAAGAGTTGGCTAACACTCAGCTTGCGTTCCCAGATGTGCCGCCGGAAGACCTGCCTCCTCTATCCTTAGAGAGCCAAATTGCAATCGCGGATGAGGTCTACGGTCGTAGAGCTGGCAAGGAGGTTAGGCACTTCGGGCCTAGGGTGGTACGAGATTTATCAACGACCTCCGACTCATCATCTACAGGAGGTTCGGGCCAGCGGAGAAGGACTCAGGCTGCGGCCGTCGAAGCAGCCATTCAAGAGGCTCGACTGGCACGAGAGGAGAATCAATCCATGCGGCAAAGACTTGACGAACAACAAGCACAAATATCCCAACTCATCACCCTCATGCAACAAAATCGAGAAGTATGTCAACCTCCTCCGAACCCACACCCCGATGACAACGACCCGGCTGGAGGCGGAGGACTCGGCGGCGCATCTGCTCCTCCAGTGTAGTAGTTTATTATCTCGTTTCTTTCTGCATTCCGAACAATATTTTAATTTTTAATTTATGGGTTTTTTCGATTATTCATGTATGTACAAATTAATTTTAATTATTTAATAATTAAGTAATATTCAAAATTTAGTTTATTTAATTAATTTTAGCATTTTTCATTATTTAAATTCAATTAATAATAAATTAAATTAATAATATTTAATTATAATTTATTTATTTTTTAAATTAAAAAGTCACTTGGACGACGGAGACTTAGTTCTCCGTCGTCCAGGTGTTTACCAGGGCGTCGGAGAACTTATCATTCTCCGTGGCCCAGGTAGTCACTTGGACGACGGAGAACTAAGTCTCCGTCGTCCAAGTGACTACCTGGGCCTCGGAGAACGTCCGCGGTCCAAGTGAACTTGGACGACGGATAGATTATTCTCCGTCGTCTAAGTGCTTGGACGACAGCACTTGGAGCACGGACCTTGGACGACGGAGATTGCGTCGTCTAAGTACTTAGACGACGGAAAACGTCACTTAGACGACGGAAATGCTCCGTGGTCTAAGTCCGTTTTTCTTGTAGTGGCTGTGTTACCCCTGGAGATCACCCATCAGAGCCCAAGGATCGAGGGGTACGATTCACGCACGAACAGCGAGGGGCTACGTCTCAGCAATGATCTGCTGGAAGAACGGAGGGACACGGCGCACCTCCACAACGCCGCGAACAAACAGAGGATCGCCCGATTGTTCAACCAGCGCATCCGGGCTCGACCAATCCAACTGGGGGACTGGGTGATGAAGGCGACCCAGCAAAAGGTGAAGACACTCTGTCCGTTGTGGGAAGGCCCGTACGTCGTCAATGAGGTGATAAGCGCCAGCACTTTCTACCTCCGTGATATGCAGGGTCAACGACTACGGCACCCATGGAACATCCAACATTTGAGGAAGTATTTTCACTAAATTTTGTTGTGATGTACTTCATTTTTTAGTTCATTTCATTGTTGCATTCGTTTGTCCTTACCCCGCCCGCCCAGTACTTGGGGGACTGGGGATACGCCGCTCGCACGAATGTAACACGGTTCAATTCCATTCAAAAACAAGAGTGGGCACACGTTCGCGCGAGTCATTCAAAAGATGCCAAAAAAAATCTAGACAAGGCACTGATCTACGCATTTTAGGCGTATTAATTAATGCATTTTCTCTACATTTTTACTTTGATAATTGCTTAGTTTTATTAGTTTTAATTTATTTTGTTAATTTCAGGTGTTGACCAAAAGAGACGGAGTAAAGGAGTCTACAAGCATGCAAAACACTGCAAAATAATGGAGAAAAGAAATTGGTTCGAAATTCCAAGGAAGAAAGGAGAAAAATTGAGGAGAAAAAGAAATCATTGGTTGACTAGGAAAACTTTTCCTATGTTGACTAGGATTTGAAAGCTTCCGGAAGGATCTTGAAGAAGAACAAATGAAAAGGGGTCCAATTAATTAGAAGACCATTTTGATAGCCCAAAAATGAAGATCCAATCAGCCAATTTCGTGGAGATCAAGATTTGGTAGGAAAAGGATTCCCAAAGTCAAAAGAAGAAGGAAATCATGAAGAATAAGGAAAGCAGAATCTGCCTGTGCAGATAGGCCAACTTCGAACGACAACTGGGAACGAACCAGGAGGAGTTAAGATGCGATTAACCTATGGTTGGAAAGATATTTGAGTCTTCTTTCCAATGACACCAAAATCATAATTTTTGGAGATCTACAACTCCGGGAAAGTACAAATCTTTACAGACTGCCAGATCTGCCCGAAAATAGAAGGAAACCTTATTCTAGGAGGAGAATGATTCTTGTGAGCTTATAAATACAAGAGACTCGGCCTCAAAACAGATGATCACCTATCTTACGCTCTCACGCTGCCAAAGTCCTCAAACATTCTCCACCACAAAGATCTCCAGAGCCAAGGTCGACTACACCATCACCACCTCCTAAAAACCGATACCAACTCCATCAAAGGGTTGTCTTGCTCTTGAAGTTTGCAGTGCTGTTCACGGAACTAAAAGTGTAACATGAACTCTTTACTCCGTAGTCTCCTTCGTCTTTGTATTTATTTGTGTAAAAACTCGGTGAATGAATGTCTATTTTGGTTTTATACACTTTATTAATTCCATACGTGTTCCATGTGTTTATGAATCTTAGTTTCTTTTATGTGTTATGTGTTGGGCATAAAGCTTCGGTATGGGTAGAGGTTAGGATCACTAGGACGTTTGCAGTGCTGTTCACGGAACATGTTAGTCCCTACCTTTGTATCAAACCGATAATTTAGTTAAGGTGTTTATATGCTGTTCATTGCACTTTGATTAAAAGATAAAGAAAACCATAACATGTAATTGGAATTAAGGTTTGTAAATTTCGAAGATGATGGGAGGATTAGAGCTGTATAATATGCATGTGGGTAGGATGGGATGATCACATGTAAATAATTAATTAGGTTTTTGTCGAAAATATGGCAAGGGTTTTTGGGATTTTCTTATGTGTTTGCTTGTCTATGAGTTGATGCATGCTAGAGTCCTAGGAATACTTGCTATGTGATTGACGTTTTTAGTTAGTAATTAGATAGAAAATTTAGGAAATTAAAATCAACTCTTTTATACCCCCCTTTTACTACACAAGAATTGCATGCACCCTTCAATCCCCGGTTTAGAACGATACCCTACTTATCAATGCTACATCTACACAAAAAGGGTTTAAATTGCATATGGTTGAATTATGTGTTGAGTGTCTACTTTGTGTTAATATTTGATACATGTTTTGGTCATATCAGGCACACGTACGGAAAGAACATACTTCATTGATAGAAGGCACAAGGCCCGACTACAAAAATCTATTCTATTACAAAAAAAAAAAATCCTACACTACGCCCCCGTATCAACCTCAAGCTCCTCAGCCTCCTCTGATGACGCCACCCCAACAGCCTCCACCTGCTCGCCCGGCCCCACCTGCATAATCACCAGCTCCAGCCCCGCCCCAGCAGCCTCCCCGGAAGGCTCCACCTCTCCATCAGGCGCAGGAACCTGAGCGCCCGCCAGTCTCTCATTTTTCGACCGCACGAACGCCTGATACTCCTCCAGCTTCAGGAAAGGAATCACCGCTTCTTGGAACGCAGCCACCTGCTCATCCACTTCTACTCTGACCAGTTCGCGGAGCTCGTAGGACTCCTTCAGCCTTGACTCTGATAGCGCCTCCCGGGTGGCTACTTCAGCACGGACGCGCTCCAGCTCGGCGCGCACCCGGTCCACCTCGGCCACGGCCTCATCCCGCTCAGCCCTCGCCAATGCTTCACGGGCAGCAGCTTCAGTAGACCGGGCAGTTGCCTCCTCCGCACGGGCAGTGTACCGCTGCACCAAGCCGTTTGCCTTCTCAAGCTGTGCCGAGACCCTGTCCGTCATCCTCCGCTGCTTTAGCCCCTCGGCCCTAAGGCGTGCAAGTTCCAGAGTCTCCCGTGAGCAGACACGGAAGAGCTGATGCTGCAGGCGGGTGCACGCAATGAAGGCCGCGTCCAGCCCATCGGGGGCAGCATTCTCCAGCGGCTGCAGCAGGGGCCCAAGAGAGGCGGCGCCATCCACCAGCGCACGTCGCAGAGCATCCACGACATCAACATTCGACCCAGGTGTGGGGCCGGGAGAGGAGTCTTCAGCCCGGGGGCGCTTCTGCGCACGCTCCTCACCTTCCCCCTGCTCAAGAGATTGTGGACTTGAAGGTCGACCTGAAGACGGAAGCAGGGGATTTGGAGAGCAAGAGTATTGTAGAGGACTTGAAGGTCGACCCGAAGACGGGGGCGTGACGGGAGCACGACTTGAAGACTGAGGCGTACGAGCAGCCTCCCGCCTGTCCCTAATATCATCTCGCTCGGACCGGCGCTGATCGCGCTCCACCTGGCGCTGCTCCCTCTCGCGCTGGTGCTGATCGCGCTCCACCCGGACCTGGGCCTTGGATCCAGCAGCATTGCCCGGAGGAGGGCGGGGGAGCATCCGTTTGTGGCCCTCGGATGGGCGAGGCGAGGTCAGCCACGTTGGGGATAGGGATCTTGGGCTGGGTACTGTCCCCCAGGACGAGTCCGCCACGACCGTCATCCGCCACCCGATGAACCTTCTCAGCGGTTACCAGTAGCGCAGCCATCCGGCGCTTGAGAGCGTCATCCTTGTTCGTGGCCTTGGACTTCGTCATCTTAACTGCATAACGCACAAACAGAAGATCAGCAACAGAGGCAAACAGCTAGTTAGAAATTCTACTCCTACTCCTAGCAACAAACTACAAGGACCCACGGACCAGGCGGCCTAGCGAGACGCGTGCGCTCGATGAGATCCCAATGGCACGCGGCCCAGAAGTATCTTGACTCGGGCGCGGGGTCAAAAACGAACTTGAGGCGGGCAATCCTAGCCTCTTCGGCGGGCGTGAGCGGATACTCGTTCGTATCAAGTGAATGGAAGGACTGGGGGACTCGATCAATCTGGTCAGCGTTGGCGGCATACTCGGCCGAGAAGGTGCCGAACTCCCAATCACCCCCCCACCAAACAGATGATTGTGCGCCAGGAGGTTGAAGAGCTTGGCGGGTCCACCAACCACCACTTCACGCGAGGCTCCACCGTGAAGGTCCCCGAGTCCCTCTGGCGCGTAGAGTATCGAAGACGGAAGAAATTAAGAAACTCCGCCCGCGTCGGCTGATCCATACCGCTCACCCGGAAGATATTGAACATAGCCAAGAGCGTGCGGGTGAGCGTGGGCCCGCATTGGCCGAGAGAGATCCTCAGCAGCGCCAGCATGTATTGAAAGAAGGGATGCAATGGCAGCTTGATCCCAGCCTTGAGGTGAAACTCACTCAGACATACGTGCCCGGACGGAGGACGGGTAAACGTGTCGCCCTTGCCAGGTATCCGCAGACGCACCGAGCCCGGGATATGATAATTACGCGCCCATCTGGCCATCTCCATAACGGACGGCGTGCACTCCGGTTCTTGAACCGGCGTTCCATCTGGTAGCACCCAGTGAACGGGTCCACCTTCCGCGAACTGAGGAACGGACTCCTCCCCCTGAACGCTCTCCTCCCCCCATGGTCCAAAACCACCCGAGGACCCGCCCGACGACTCTGACGAGCTTCCTAACCCTGTGGTTGCGCGCGCCTGCTTGGAATCCATTGACTGCACTAGGGGAGAGGTATTAGGAACACATCGCAAGGGCGTCACACTCAACACAGACTCGTACGACGACGTACTCGACCCGCCCGACCCACAACTAATCCACCCCACCCCCTTTATGTATATGCGCTCGCACGATTGCCCGCTTGATATCTCTACTGGCTCCATTCCTAGACGCACGCACGCGCAAAACCCACACTTAGGAAAAAAAAATTCCCTGGCAGAAACACCAAAAACCCACAAAAACTACCCAGAAACAAATCAAAACCACCACCACTCAAGAACACGCCCTGTTCTTGAGTTCAGAATCCAGAAAAAGCAAAACAACAAAAAGAACCAAAACAGAAAAGACGAGAGCCTCACCAAATCGGAGTTTGTAGGTTGAAAGGTTGCACGACGGCTAGCAAGTATTCCGGCAAGAAGAGAACACGAACACAGAAAAATCAGAGAAGCAGGTTGCAGAGTGAATTCGGCAGTGTTTTGGTAAAATATGAGAGTGATGAGGAAGACAACAATCAAATGCCCTATTTATACTAATCAGGCGGGACACGCGAACGAACGCCAGCCGTCCATTTTCGCGTGTCCACTGTCGGATTGCAACACGTGGCACAGGGCGGTTTACTAACCCTCCTTAGTAACCACGCCAACTCTTCAGCTTCCCGCCTTGAAATTTAAAACCCTAGCACGATCTCCCACAGCTCGACACATGTCGTCCATGCAACACCACACGCGCCCACGCGCCTGACGTCTGGGCTTCGAGCAGTTATCACGTCAGCAGCATTTAATGCCCAGGGCACGCCAGCATTAAATACGACGGCTAGCATTTATTACACAACGGTTCCCAAAGAGAAGTCAAAAGGAATGTCACCTCAAAACACCTCGACAGACGAAATCACCCCACCCAAGCTAGGAAAACACACGCCACGATATCCACCATTCGTACTAGCGCGTACACCACCCACACGACCGGGCACTCGAGAAACACCATCAGGTTAGTGCAAACACCATTCGAGCGCCCCGAAAGAGGGCAAACGCCTGAATTCCCTTTTGGCCGTGCCCCGAGTGAAGAACTTGCGCCGTACGGGCATGGAGTTCTTCCTCTCCGTACACGCAAACGTTAGAAAGCAAGCCGGATCAGGAGGCAGAGGCAAGGGGTCCGCCCCCTCTTTGTGCGCGCTGAGACCGATGGGCGGCACGGGTGTGGGGTACGTCCTCTCCGTGAGTGCACCGTTAACGATTGAAGCGCAAGCCGGCTGTCATGGCAGAGGCATGGGGCCAACTCCTCTCTGGGCATGCTAAGCCGATGGGCGGCACGGGCGTGGGGTTCGGCCCCTCCGTGAGCGTAACGTTAACGATCGACTCGGAACGGCAGGGGCGTGCGGTCCGACCCCTCCTTGCGCGTTCCGAGACCGATGAGCGTCGCGGGCAAAGGTACGCCCTCCCCGGACGCGAAAGCAAGCCGGCTGTCATTGCATGCTAAGCCGAAGAACGGCACGGGCATGCGGTCCGTCCCCTCCGTGCGTGTTAATTATACGTCGCGGTCTTGATCCCACCGTTGACGCTACACCGTACGCGACGGCATCCCCGTTGACGTACGCGGTGCACCGCGGCATCCCAACGTTGGTGTTACGAAAAACATTTGCATACATTCACACATCATACCATACATTCATGCATCATACCATACATTCACACTTGCATACCTATATATCTATGTTGTACTTATTTATGTTTACAAGGCAACACCCCACGGGCGCGCGGCTCCAAACTAGCAAGATCCGTTTTGAGGCCGGGCCCAGAATACAGGAACAGGCACACGATCAAAACGCGCAGGTACCCACTCCGTCATGTGAGCCCTTCCTTGACCGGAGAGTTGGGGGACTTGGGGGTTACAGGATCATACACCACTGCTCAATCGGATAAGTATTCTGTTTAATCGCACGAACCCTTTTTCAACTCCCCAGTCAAGAAAGTTCTCTTTGACTTGGGGACTTGGGGGACTTGTTAGTATGGCATCAGTTATCCGATTAAATATACTTATTCATTTAAGCAGGCGATCAACACCTACCAGACCACCCGAAAGACCACCAGGAAGGCTTCAACTTTGTTCACAAGACCGACCCCATCCGAGTGCGCACGCGCCCGTGGGGCGCATACCCGAATGCACGGATCACACATCAACAAGACCAAACCAATCCCACATCGAAGAACACTATCAAGCACCAAGCTCAACGACCTATATATGTAAGGTATTTATTACAGGTAACGATATCGAATTCAACCCAACACACATCTGATTTCATCCATTACACTCTACACGCTCGCACGACTGTTATATCCAATACATCATCTGACTTAGGCATCGGAGCGTTGAAGGCGGGCCACCCCGTCTTGACCCCTGACTGTCTGTTCATTATTGTATTCTTCTAACAGCCGTACCCGAGCACGCGCACCCGAAGACCCGAAGAGATAGGAAGCGCCCGACCATCCGAACAGCCCCAACGTTCGGACGTACAAGAAGGAAGAGGAGTACTCGTACTTGCTTCTGCCAGATTACGTCCCGCGTAATTCGGTAGAAACACTAGGCATGCAGTCTTTGATCATGTTCTTTTACATATGAAATACATAATGCATGTAATGTTAGTCTAACTCGCTGGAACCTCACTTATTATTCTTATTGGAAAAAAAATGCAGGCTTTGAAGACTATGAAGAACACATTAGACCTTCCCCATCAGTTGGGCTGGAATGGGGATCCATGTTCTCCCCATCAGCACCCATGGACTGGAGTAGATTGCCAGTATGATATAATTAGCGACAAATGGGTTATTCATGGACTGTATGCTTTTTATCTTGTTTCCTAGCTCCCTGTCTCTCGCTTGATCGTATTCCTTTTTCATCTTTCTAAAATATTTGTGGCTAGTTGTTTCATATCGCTTATGTGCTTGTTTAGGAATCTCAACCATCAAGGTTTACATGGCTTTTTATGGCATGAGTTGTTCCGATTCCCTCATTTGAAGAGCATGTGAGTTTTTTATGTTTACTTGCTTGTGTAATCTGTGCATTAGTTCATGGTCGTCCTTAATTATTAACTGTCCCTAAATTGATTGCTTGTGTTATAGAAATCTGAGTGGAAATGCTATTGAGGGGGCTATTCCTTCATCACTTGGAGATATAGAAACCCTGGAAGTATTGTAAGTCCTTCATTGATTAATATATTTTCATACTAGTGTTCTATTTGCTTACTATCAAATACATAATGATCAATCTTAAATGGGCAGGGACCTCTCATTCAATTCATTCAATGGATCAATCCCCGAAACACTCGGACAGCTCAAGTCCATAAGAATATTGTGGGTTAAGTTTGTCATGTTTTTATTCAATTAAGTTGTAGATAAAAATGAAGATTAATAAGATGCTAACTTTTTCGAATCATGGTGTAGGTACCTTAATGGTAACTCTTTGTCCGGAAGTGTTCCATCTTCTCTAAGGGAACTTCTGCATAGTGCCGCTAGCTTCAAGTATGAACTTCTGTATATTAGTAGCATGTTTGAGTTTTTTTCACTTTCATAAACATGAGTTTATCACTAAATCTACAGTCTGACTTTTATATGTTTATATTGTGCTGCTTGCTTACAGCTTCTCCGGTAATGCTAGGCTATGTGGTGAGCATGTACGCGGAGTACAAAGATGCGGATCACCCCTGGCCAAGGCCCTCACTATAGCAGGTGCAATCACTGGTTCAGTGTTGGTGATCATCTTCCTACTTTTGCTTTTCCGCAGGGAATGTATGGCTCGTGGATATCCAAAATGTATGGCTCATAAATTACGATATCATGAATCCAAATGTGGCTGATGATTGTGGTTCACGGAAGAGTAGAGCAAGACTCTAGTTTACTTGCTAGTTGGCGTAACTTTGGTGTTATAGTCTTAAGTTACCTTTTGTTGTCCTGTATGGGCTGCTGTACTGTTGCCTCCTATATAAGATTGTGTGTAGCCTTGTTTTGAGGATATCTTTTGAAATCAAAAACTGCTCTAGCGTTAATTTTCATCTTCCTTGTTATTTTAACATCATACTTAATTCTTACCTATCAATTGGCATCAGCAGCCAGGCCGATGAGGTCCCAGGAGATCCCGGCCCTCCTTCCCTTTCCCTACGCCCTCGTTCCACCGTTAACCTCCTCCCACATCACCACCGCTACGACCTCCATCATCACCACACAGCCTCCTTCCCCCCTCCCATCCTTGCACACTTCCATCGAGTTTCTTCGTGCTCAAAACGAAGAACTCCAAAACTCATTCGATGCCTTTCCTCCAGCGGAATGAGTTAGAGACCCAAGTGAAACAATTTTCAGGCGCTGGTTTGGTATCTTATAAACACTTCAGCAACTACAAACACGAGAGTTTTATTTTTATAGTTGACATGTAGACATATAGGTTTGGTATCTTATGGGATAATACCAAGTTTGATTTAATTATTGTGATTAATCATAACCGGTTTCTGCACTGTTTTGATACTGAACTCATGACTGTCAAATCTTGGTTTATTACTTTTGTTTATATGATTCCTCAAAAAGAGAATCAGCTAAATGATGCTTGGTTTATTACCTTTGGAATGAAGTGTTTCAACTGAAATCTCCAAGTCTGAATGATGCTTGGGAGATCATGGCCCATGGAGATCTAAATTGTACTCTTAAGAAAGATGGAGGAAGGAATGTAGTTACCAACTAAACAGATGAATGACTTTGCTAACCTTTTTTTTTGTTTTTTGAAATGGCAAGAATATATATAAATAATGTGATTGTAATATAGAATTTCACCGAATTATTTATTCTAATAAATTGAAATCCCGTAAGCATTACAATATTAAAACAATTTAACTAATAAAATTAGACGAACAAACCAGAGTAGCGTGAAATCTTGAGGCTTAGACCCTCTCTCACTACAAGAAAAGTGTTCATAGACAACGGTCTATAGACATCGGTCAAGAAAATTACCGATGTTAAATCGTAATTAGACATTAAAAAAATACAAAAAAGATATTTATATTATTTATAGACTTTGTTTTAAAAATTAAGAGAAAAAAACGCGGAAACGGCTAAGTATGATTTTGGGGAATTCGGAACTACTTGAATTAAACACGCGAGCTAATTGGCCTGATTCTAAACACCTCATTCTCTCTCACTCACTGGCTCACCTCCATCGCTCCTCGCCGGCTCACGTTGCCTCACGCCGGAAACACAGTCACCACCCCGACGGATCCTTCTGACCATCACCATCCTCAGCACTCCCGACGGATCCATCTCTCTCTTTTTCTTCTTCTTTCATACCCTAAATCTATCTTCTTCTTCTCCGCTCAAAATTCCACCTAAAAAATTGATGGCTTCACTAGGGATTACCCACTCCACGCCGCCTCCGCCTCTTGTAGCTCCCCTCGGTGTGCCTCGTCAACCTGGACTCGCCTCAACGTCGCCACTATCGCGCCTCTCTTGCTCAGATCTAGCCTCGATCACCTCAAATAATCCATTTATTATGTTTCATTTATCACAAAATAAGCTATTATGTCTTATCTAGCTTATGATCTCCTTAGTTTTACCGCTTACGATTTAACTCAGTTTCTTCGCCGCACATTGGTTTTTGATGATGAAATGAGCTTTGTTTTTTGTGAGATTAGGAAACTGTATACACGCTTTGAGGATCTGCAATGGCGAGTTTCATGAATCAGCAGAATCACAATCTGAACAACTCATTTGAGGTAAAATTGATTTGGAGTATGCGGTTTGTTTTTTAGTGATTAAGTTTTTTGTTATTTGATTTACTTTGAAATTTGACAGGTTGTTCAGCCTCCGACCGATTTGGTTTCAAGCCTCAGTTTCAGTCCTAATTCGAAGCTTCTGGTCGCTACCTCTTGGGATAATCAGGTTTTCAATTATTTTCCTTCTTCGTATTTTTTCTCTTGTTTGGTTGGTATTTAGTCCTTAAGATCTGTTTAGTTGCTGTGAGAGTTATTTTGTAATTACAGAAACGGAACATTCTGGATTTCTGCTGACTATGCCATCGAATATGTAGTTGTGTATGATATATGAGGTTTTGACATAATGTACTTTGTACTTTAGTAGTAACTGAAGCAAGATTAGCATACATCACTTTTAATATGTGGCGACCAAATGTCAGAATTCTAGCTATTATCAGGTGAATGCTGATATAATCGTGTTCAGGTGCGGTGCTGGGATATCCAGAAAAGTGGGACAAACATTACTTCTTGCAAGTCGAAGAGCTACTTTTCTCATGACCAACTGGTTGGATAAGTACTCTCTATTTTAGCTTGTTTTATTTTGATCTTGATTTGTGATCTGAAACGTTATCAGTGATGTGCTCAAAGAAGCAAGCAAGCAAGCTTGACACTGTATGCGGACAGCAGTCTATAGTATGTTTCACACATGATTTCTAATATATGAGGATCTGTTTAGGTCTTGTGCTCAACTTGGAAGGATGATGGGATGACTGTGTTTTCTGGTGGTTGTGACAAGCAAAGTCAAGATGTGGTCTTTAATGTCTGGTGGCCACACCAGTACTGTTTCCATGCACGATGCACCCATAAGACATATTGCTTGGATTCCTGACCTGAGCATTTTGGTCACTGGAAGTTGGGACAAGACTGAAGTAAATAATGCAAAGCCTTCATATCTAAATATTATAAGCCATGACTCACGAGTTTATCAAAATAAGGGTTATGGGTAGTGTCATTAAGATGTTGATCTCCTTTGCTCCTAAATTTTGTTCGTGCTACTAGTGTCCTCAATCCTCATACATAATGATTTCATTCAATTTAATGTTAACCTGTCAATATTTAAGACTAAAATTTCCTTAATCTCAAGCTTTCTGCCTTTAACATGTTATCTTTTCTGTATATGTTCAGGTACTGGAACTTGAGGCAACCAAATCCAGTGCATACACAACAACTACCTGAACGCTGCTATGCACTTTCAGTAAGACAACATCTAATGGTTGTTGGAACTACAGACCGAAATCTGATCATCTTTAACTTGAAGAACCCGCAGGTAACAGTTTAATTTCAGAAGTTGAAAACAAGAATAGACATAAATGAATATAAATATTGGATTTTTATTAACTTTTGTGGGACTTTTAAGAAATCTTCTAGCTAGTAAATGAAACTACAGTTGGATTGAGAGATTACCGTATCTTTTGGCTCACCCTTCATGCAATTACTGACAGGTTAAATTCAAGAGAATCATATCACCCCTGAAGTATCAGACAAAGTCTGTTGCTGCATTTCCTGATCAGCAAGGGTTCTTGATAAGTATTAACTCTTCCATCAAGGCATTCCTTCTGTCTATTCAAATAGCTTGCTTATAATGACAAATATGTTATTCTTGCATAAAATTTTATTTTCTCCACTCTGCTAAACATGTCAAGTTTTTTCTTTTGTAAACATGTAATGTATAGTTTGGTTCTTTACATTTTGTTTGCTCAGACTTGTTTGTGAAATTCTGGGAATTCAGATGCTGCACTTCCCTTTTGGATTCTGTTGAACAACTTATATGAGAGGAGCAATAGCTGAAACTAGGCATCGGCTATCTGCATCAATGTGAGTTTCACTTTGAATACCATTCTAGTTTCTGTTCATGCTATTTTGAAGCAGGCTGCACATTTGCCTATGAGTCTTTGACTAAGCTTAAGCTATATATTGGGATAACAAAACCTTAACATGAGCTTCTTCTGAAACTATGTGTCTTCGAATCTTTATTTTATGAATCTGATAACCATCTGTAGATCATTTTTCATCTTCTTTCAGATCTGTTTTTGAGACCTGTTTTCTAACTATCAAGAATAATTAGCCTGCCATTTTCAAGCACTACTGCCACCCAAGAAATAAATACCTTCAAATAATTTCTCACTCAATCCCAAAACTGAAGACAATGAAACTCAGTAGAAAACATGTTCGTAGTTGCAGTAATCCTATGGAGCTAGGCTTATTATCATGCACTCTTTTAAAGATTTACCCTTCTGTAATATTCTTACTTCCACTGCATCACTAATATCTTCTTCAATACCTGTGTTGATCAGTGAAGACATATGCAGAAGAAGAGTACAGAAACAGCCCGGAGGATATGAGTGTGGGTATTACGTTATGAGATATGTGAGACATGATCAATGATGAAACACTTGGTTTTGCAAGAAAGGTACTGATATATAGGTAAGAAATAAAGCATTTTTAGGTTGAAAAGCTTAATTATGATGATGGCTTTAAGATGTGGTTTTTCTGTGTATACTTTTGTAGTGGGCAGCAAGAAATCGCAGATCATATACGGAGGACAAGCTTGATGAGGTGCGAGTTGAAGTTGCAGACTTCATTTTCGGTTTGATTTAGAGTAGGAATTATGGAACTTAGAGAGGCTTTTTGTATCGGGCATGAATATTGTAATGGTTCCGATAAATCTACATGTTTAAGCTCGGTTGTACGTTGTGTGTAAACTAGCTACTACTGATTGATGCTATTTTAATTTGAACATGAGTACCTTGCTGTGTGTAAACTACTTTTGATATAAGCATATCAGGAAATGGACATGAGTTATAGCTTGCTCTGTGAACTACTTTTGATATATGTTTTTCAGGACATGAACATCAGTTTGGTAGAACTAACTGATGTCTATAAACAAAATGAGTTAGTACAGAGCAAAACAGATGTCTATAATGGTATTAAACAATAGTTAAGCAAAGTTAAGCGATGTCTAAAAGACTGATGTCCAAGAGATATATAGACATCGGTTTGTAATCAAACAGACAATGTCAATTAGTTACAAACACATTGGTTTATTTGCGCTAGACATCGGTTATTTAGGAATATGCGATGTTAATTAGGAAAATTGTTCTACATCTTGATTTTATAAAGCATAATACACAATTATAAGATTTAATGATACATACACCAGCATAATTGTCAAAATATAAGCCATAAACATCGTTTAATTAACCAGAACCGATGTCTAAAACATTAATACACATCGATTGGTCAACCGATGTCTAAAAGTTTTGGAGAATAGACATCAACCACTAACACATGGATTCAGATTTTCATAGACATTGGCCCAGAACCGATGTCTATGACCATTTTTCTTGTAGTTTCTACACTGACTCCAAAAGAGCCATTATAGAGGAAGACTGACCTCCATCCTTCTCAAACTGTGCATGTGTAGGATTTCTCAGAGCCACTCCAATACCTGTCGTAGCCCTCAAAGCAAAAGGGATCAACCCCGAATTCCATCCCTTACCAGCCGCCGCCACCGACGGCTCAGAGCCCTGATTGACCGGGATCGGAGTAGGGGTATGCACCATAGCTACCTCCAAATCCAGCTCAAATTCTTCATGCTAACTAATTATATGTCCAATAACTATGATTTGTACAATACATCAGACCATTTGTACAATGCAAAAGGGACAAATATGCAACACAAAATTGGTTGGTCTCCACCCCCTCTAGGTTTCAACAAAATGAACTTTGATGGTTCAATGTGTTTTCAACAAAGAGCATCAGCAAGTTTTGTTTTAAGGAATGATACAGGTGTACCCATACTAGCTTCTACCAAAAACCTTGGATATTCAGATGTCCTAACAGCAGAAGTTCAAGCTTTGAGAGCTGGTTTAGTTGCAACAATCATACTTGATCACAAGCATATTTAGGTTGAGGGTGACTTAAAAATCCTCATTGACAACAAAATTCATACCCTTGCGCATCAAGACCTTAGTGGAGGACATATGTAAACTACAAACATCCTTTCACAACATTACTTCACACGTGTTCAAATAAGCCAAACTTCCTTGCAGACTCTATTACTGACATTGGTCACCATGCATAGTTCTGCTGCTCAAGGTTGGCAACACGCTCTTCCTCCTCAAAGTTCATAACCTTACCAATGTGATCGATTGGCCATAGGCTTTTAAGTTGTAGTTTTGTTAATTTTCTTTTTCTATGAAAAAAAAACATTTTCGTATTGAAATATATGGTAATCCTAATCCTAAGTTCCTAAAAAAACGAGTGTTTTTTTTTGGACTTTCAAAAAAAACGAATGTCGCTTTTTGGCAAGAATTCCTAAAGAGTACCCGTGTAGGTTGGCTCAATTGGTAAGGGCGGATAAGTGCTGGTACCCCCTCCCGTGTTCGATCACTGTTGCCAGCAGTCCCATGTTGGGTGCGCGATGTATAAATATTCCTGCGAAAATTCATACATGTAGGGTGGTGTGACAAGTACGTGTCACCTATAACTCCTAAATGATTGATATTGTAGGTATGTCATGGCGCTGGTGGTGTAGTCTGAAGGCCAAGGTTCTAAAAAACGATGGGCGCTAGTCGGGCGGACAACGTCCAAAAGATTAATCAGGGATTGATCGGGGATTAATTGGGAATTAATCGGATTTGTATTTTTGTATTTATTTTATTTTTTAATAAAAAATAATTATATAAATACAATTAAAATATGTATTATAATGTGATTAATGTATAAAAATAATGAAAAAAACAACATATAATGCTGAAAAGAATGAAAATACATAACATATGTCCTTAAAAATGTACTAACAACAATGTTCTAAGGAAAATAAGAAATGCAATTCAACATTTCAACGACAATGTAATTGACACAAGTAAGAAATGCAATTAAACAACAATGTCTTAAAGAAAATCCGAAAATAAAAAACACAATTCACCAACTAGGCAACAATGTCCAAAAAATAATTCAAATAAAGAAAAATACATTCTTGCAAGCCTACTCCTCCAATTCTTCTTCTCCATATCCTTCAAGTACTTCTTCGGTATCGGAGTCAAAATTAAAATTCATAGTTTCGTCTTCCTTTTCATCAGAATCAAAATCTTTTTCAAGTTCTCTTATTTCTTGAATCCTAGAACTTCTCCTAGGCTTTAAGCCACTAGGCTTCTAGAACTTCTCTTATAATAGTTTTTTTTTTCTGTTTTAAAAAAAAATGGTTTTTGTCCGCCTAGCCGCCTAGTCGCCGCCCAGGCGGCCAAAAAATGGCCAGCCGCCTACACCCGCCGATTTGCCTAAAATCAGGATGGCAACCCTTCTCCGGGCGCCCAGGCGGCCGCCTAAACCGTTTTTTAGAACCTTGCTGAAGGCATACATATGTTGGCTATCCTTTGCAAATGGACAATACACAATAGTTGAAGGATTATCAATGAAGAGACTGAAGATGTTGACATTGTCTATCTATCTATCCCTGTTATTCTGGAACGTTTTCATGTGTGATATTTAGCACCCAAGGTTGTCTCTAATTCAGAATACATGTGCTCAGTTTGTACGGAAGTTGACCTTGCAAAAGTTGTTTTTAAATTATGGAAGAACTTTTGGTGAAAGTTGCTTTTTGGTTCACATGTGATTTCTTGGATTTAGTGTGCTGAATATTTGTTTTGCTTTACAGCTGGGACTGTTTTATGCTTTCCCCAAAGTCTGTCTTTGTAAACAAAACGTGCCTACTTGCTGAATCTGTTTAGCCATTTCTGGTATGATAGTTGAAAAACTTTTCTCTCCCTTAACACACTTTACCTAAAATAGAAACTCTAGAGTTGACTTTGTGTGTTGTCTTTTAAGCATGCTTTTATCCTTCAAACTTCTAACCGTTGGTATAGGTCTGCTATAGCTCAGTTTAGGTCTGTGTTAGGATAGCTTTTGAGCTATTCAGCACGTTTCTCTTTGCTGTCAAAAGCTTCTGAACTGATCTGTCTATATAAAGGATTCCAAGACAATTTTGACTCCTTGATTGAGTGATATTATTTTTGGGTGATTCTTTGAGAACACAAAGTTGTGTAGTTTTCTCTCTCCTTTTCTCTTATCTTCCCCTTCTGTGTCTTTACTTGCTCCTTGCTGTGCATATAAGTCATGGATTCTCAATCATAAAAACCGTTTTCAAAACCCATATGCATCATTGCATAAGTGCATTCCATTGAGATATGTATGGAGATGCTCAACTCGAAGAAGTAGATCAAGAAGATTTAACTTACAAGTAGTTAAGATCTGAGTTGATGCTTCTAGATACTTTCCAAGGTGTAAACACATAAAGTCAAGTAGTGTAGCTCTGTTTAGAACTGGTAGTCAGACTAGTTAGGATAGCATACGAGCTATGTATTCCCAGAGTACAAGAGTCTTGTAATTATGTGTGTTACTTGATAGTGGAAAAGTTTGTCCCTCAGGAGTTAGGGGCATGCAGTTTTAACCCTGGTTGTAGGGTTTCTGCATTAACAAAAACATCCTCGCGTTATTCTTTACTTATTGCTTTTATAGTTCAAACACTCGTATCCTGTAATTCGGGATATATAAGTTGTAATTATGCTATCCCCGAGTACAGTTTAAAGCGAAAAAATTGTAAAAGACCTATTCACCCCCTCCCCCCAAGACCTTTATAGTCTAACCAAGCTTTCACCAAAACTTTTTGTAAAAAATAAATCCATGACTCCTAAATGATTGAAATTGTAGGTATTCTCTGGGGCTGGTGGTGTAGCCTAATCAAGTTTTTACCGAAACTTTTTGTAAAAAATAAAAAAAAGAATTCCTAACGACCGTCGACTCTATTATAAAAAACGAGTGTTGACTATCCCTTAAAGCTCGCACGCGGCAAACCCTGCCGCCGTGTCCTCCTCCGTGACTTTCTCTTCGCCAACTTCTTCACCATCGGCCTCTCCGCTTCTCTCTTCTTCTTCCTCATCGTCGTCCTACGCAACGGCTTCCGCACCCGATCATTTCCTCCCGCTTCTCCTCCTCCTCACAGACCAAGTCCCCGATCCGCTTCCGAACCGGAAAACTCGATCTCCAAAACGACGCCGCTTCGTCTTTCATTTCCTCATCCTCCTCCGCGGCCGTGGACATCACTACCAAGGCGCTGTACGACAAGATCGAATTCTCCGACCTCGACGGCGGGCCGTGGAACCTAGGGTGGCGCGTAGCTGACAAAGGCGACGAGTGGGACTCCGAGAAGCTTAAAATCATCGTGGTGCCGCATTCACATAACGATCCCGGTTGGAAGCTCACTGTAGATGAGTTCTACGATCGTCGGTCCAGGCATATACTTGACAGCATTGTTGATACACTCTCCAAGGTTAGGGTTTACAGAGATTCCGAAATGCACCAACTTTCATTTCACCAAATTATTTTTATATTATTATATTTTGTGTGTTTTGTATGATTCAGATTGAGTAAATGTGTGTGGGATTTGAGGCGGAAGTTTATATGGGAAGAAATGTCATCTGTATAGGTGGTGGAGAGACTCGTCGGAGCGTAGACGACAATCATATATCAAATTGGTGAGGAGGTGGTCAGCTGGAAATTGTTGGAGGTGGGTGGGTGATGAATGATGAGGTAATATTTGCAAGGCTTGTATCGGTTTCAATGCTTATAACTTTTTGTTTAATACATTGGTTTTTTATCTGGTTGATGCAGGCTAATTCACATTATTATGCCATAATTGAACAGGTATGTCAAGTTTTTTTTTTGTTCCTGTCTGTTGAATTGGTTTTGTTAGACTGGTATGAGTATCTTAGGCTACTGAAATTTGGGTTTGATAAATGTTGTGTGTCAGATGACTGATGGAAATATGTGGCTGAATGAAACAGTCGGTGTTGTTCTGAAAAATACTTGGGCAATTGATCCATTTGGTTACTCGCCTACTATGGCATATTTACTGCACCGTATGGGTTTTGAAAATATGCTCATCCAGAGGACGCATGACGAGCTTAAGAAAGAACTTGCGCTGCACAAAAATTTGGAATATAATTGGCGTCAGAGCTGGGATGCAGATGAATCAACTGATATTTTTGTCCACATGATGCCCTTTTATTCGTATGATGTTCCACATACTTGTGGGTCAGAGCCAGCAGTTTGTTGTCAGTTCGATTTTGCTCGTATGCGTGGGTTTATGTATGAACTTTGTCCCTGGGGAGACCTTCCGGTAGAGACCAACCAAGAAAATGTGCAGGAGCGGGCCCTAGATCAGTATAAGAAGAAATCAACACTATACAGGACAAATACACTTGTTGTTCCTCTTGGACATGATTTCCGCTATATTAGCATAGATGAAGCTGAAGCTCAGTTTAGGGATTATCAGATGTTTTTTGATTATATCAACTCTAATCCCAGTTTAAATGCCGAGGCGCAGTTTGGTACTTTGGGAGACTACTTTCGAATCCTTCGTGATGAGGCTGAAAGAACAAATTACTCACGTCCTAGGGAGATTGGGTCTGGTCAGGTTGGAGGTTTTCCTTCTTTGTCAGGTGACTTCTTTGCTTATGCTGATAGGAACTAGGACTACTGGAGTGGCTATTATGTTTCAAGGCCTTTCTTTAAGGCCGTTGATCGAGTACTAGAGTACACATTTCGTTCCGCAGATATGATGATGGCTTTCCTGCTTGGACAATGTCAGAGAGCACAATGTGAAAAGTTGCCCATTGGATTTTCTTACAAGTTGGCAGCTGCTAGAAGAAATTTAGCTCTTTTTCAGCATCATGATGGTGTAACTGGTACTGCGAAAGATCATGTGGTTCTGGATTATGGGACTCGGATGCACACTTCCTTGCAAGACTTGCAGATTTTCATGTCTAGAGCTATTGAAGTGCTGCTTGGCATACGCCATGAGAAAAGTGATATTAATCCTTCTCAGTTTGAGGCAGAACAGGCGAGATCTAAGTATGACGTTCAGCCGGTTCATAGAGCGATCATGGCTCGTGAAGGAAGTTGCCAAACAGTTGTCCTTTTTAATCCTTTGGAGCAGACAAGAGACGAGGTTGTGATGGTTATTGTAAACCGTCCATATGTTACCATTCCAAGTCAAAGATCTCCTGAATTGCAGCATGATAAAAGCAAAATATTTACCGAAAGGCATCGTGTCTACTGGAAGGCTTCTGTTGAGGCTCTGGGGTTGCAGACGTATTACATAACTAATGGTTAGTAATGGGTTTGTTGGGTGTGAAAAGGCAATTTCAGCTAAACTGGGATTCTTCTCCCAGTCTAGCTTGTTCTCTTGCCTCACTCCATATCCTTGTTTAAAGGTAGAAGGTGATGTGGCTGAAATCCGGAACAGGCATCAAACACTCACCTTTGATGTCAAGCATGGTTTGTTGCAGAAAATAAGATATACAAATGGCTCCCAGATTATTGTGGGCGAAGAAATAGCCATGTATTCTAGCTGGGAGAGTGGTGCTTACTTGTTTAAACCTGATGGTGAGGCTCAGCCCATCGTGGAGCAGGTGGACAGATACTGATCTCTGAGGGACCTTTGCTGCAGGAGGTATATGCTTATCCAAGTACACAATGGGACAAGAGCCCTATTTTCCATAGCACTCGTCTCTACAATGGAAAGAATACTGTACAGAAGTTTCTAATTGAGAAAGAGTATCATGTTGAGCTTCTGGACCGGCCAGTTCAATGACAAAGAGTTGATAGTCAGATACAAAACACGTATTGACAACAAAAGAGTATTCTTTTCTGATTTAAATGGTTTTCAGATGAACAGACGAGAAACATACGATAAGATCCCCCTGCAGGGAAATTACTACCCGATGCCCTCTCTTGCATTCATGCAAGCACCCAACGGCCAGCGGTTTTCTGTTCATTCCTGGCAGTCACTGGGTGTTGCAAGCCTTAAGAATGGATGGTTGGAGATTATGCTGGACTGTCAGTTGGTAAGAGATGATGGACGTGGTCTTGGACAAGGAGTGATGGACAACCGTGCAATGAATGTAATCTTCCACATCCTTGTGGAGTCTTAACATTTCTTCCTCATCAAACCCCGTTTCCAACCCATTGCTCTTGAGCCCCTCTCTTCTTTCCCATCGTGTTGGTGCTGACCTGAACTATCCTATGCATGCATTTGTTTCCAAGTAGCCAGAGGATTTATCAGTCCCAAGCTCATTCACACCTTTGGCTCAGTCCTTACCGTGTGCTCTGCATATTGTTGGTTTAAAGGTCCCTCGACCTGCAAAGTTCTCTCAGCTGCCACTTGAAGATTCTAGATTTGCCACATTACAGAGACGAAACTGGGACTCTTCATATTGTCGGAAGGGTGGATCTGATTGCACCAGGTTTGCTGATGAGCCAGTGAACTTGCTAAATATGTTCCGGGAGCTCACTGTATCAAATGCAAGAGCCACCTCCTTAAATCTTTTGCACGAAGACACAGATATGCTTGGGTATACTGAGCAATTTGGAGATGTTCCTCAAGAAGGACAAGTTTCAATATCTCCAATGGAAATACAGTCTTACAAGTTGGAGTTACGGTCACATAGCAAGTGAATTCATTAGTCTTTTGGATTGTTCATTAATGGGGCTAATAGCCAAGAGCAACCACGCATTACAAGCTTGCAAGTTGAGAGTGCAGCCACTATTGACTGTGCTAGAGATGTTGCTTTGATTGGCTTGGTTGCAATGACAGTAGTGATTTTCAGATCCCCACCATAAACTCGATCACTCTTGGATCAGATGTTTGCGGCCAAACTGGTAGGCATTTGCAGACTCTCTTGTAACTCTTACAAAATGATCCCTTCCTGTACACTGACATTAAGAGTTTTTGGGGAGAACAATGCTGTTTGTTACCACAACTTCGTCTTCAACAGTCACTGCTTCTCCTGCAAGAAGAAACAAGAGGGCTCGTTATGATAAACTGAACTGAAGTATGCATCAATGGTATCCAGTTATAGAAGTTAGAAATGAGAAACAAAGAATGCATACCAAGGATGGTGATTCCAAGCTTTGCATTGTAGTCTCCTACGGCCTAAACCAGTAAAAGAAGCATGAATGAGAAGTATTCACAGTTCTGATATCATAACTTCACTGAGATAGCAAGCAATTACTCCTGATACTCATTCAATAAGCTTTTGTTTATCGTCTATTTCTCCATCTTTACTACTTCCAACCTTCTTATCTAATTAGCCTTGAGATTATTGTGGATATTCAGTTCATTTCCTAGCTCAATCTGGCATCATCCTTATCAACAAGTTTCCTTATCCTATAGTTGAGACTTTGAGAGATTGACTTTATTTATCATATTTATATAACTCCACGTTGCAACTATGTCACTATACTTGCCTGGACCCGCGACCATTTCACAATAGATGACTTCCATCCCACAATAGAATGAATGACAACTGTATTTTCCTGTCATGAAAACAAACAGTTTTGAGTTTGAAAAATTGTTGAAAGAATCATCAAAATTGACGTAGTTGTAGATACGGCTGTTAATTATTACAAACGATTTGGTTATTAGGTCGAACCGAAAATTGAATTGTATTTTTTTTATCGGTTCGGTTCAATTCGGTTTTCTTGATTTTTTTACAAAAAATCGAATGGTTCGGTTCAGTTCGGTTTTTTTTTAAATAAAAAAAAACTTTTTAAAAAAATACTGTTTCTTTCTATTAGTTTCGAAAATTCGAAGATCTTCATTAACTACTTTTTTCAATAACTTTGTGAAAGTGTGAAACATAGTTTATGTCAAATCAAATCAAACTACAATAAATATAATTAGTCACAAATCACACATTCAAAGTTTCAAACCATAGCAAATGGCCAAATGTTTACCGAAAGTTTACATCACAAATTCAAAGTTTCAAACAACAATAAACATAAACCAAAGTCCACACTCCATAGTCCAAGTTTAAAACAATCTACAGTCCATCCAAATAAAAATACAATCTAAATATCACATAAAAACACTCAATTGAATCAATTCTCAAACTATACTCAACTTGTCCACCATTCTCACTTTCTCAGCTAGGGAGTTTTTCTTTGGCAACTTAGCATTCATTTTCTTAAACCTACAAGAACCCCAATAATCATTGTTAAGTATCAAACTATGGCACATACCAAATACTACTTTCATATGGGACAAAGAGAGATATTCAACAACATACCCAACAACATCAAACTTGATTGACACTTGTAAAACGACGTCGTTTTATTCATTTCGGTTCAAACGATTCGGTTCGGTTTTTTTGTTTTTCGATTCGGTATTTGTTTGATTTCGATTTTTTCGGTTACGGTTCGATTTCTTTTTTCGGTTTTCGATTCGGTATTAACAGCCCTAGTTGTAGAGTATCCATATTTCAATACCTTAATTTCCACATCATCTAGCACAATGCAACTTATAAGCCTTACTCCTGCCCCTATACGAACATTTGCTGAAAGAGATACATTGGGACCAATCTGTAAACAAACAATAACACCACTCTCTACTCCTATTTCATCAATATTATTATGACACGAGTATATGTATGGGTGTAACTCCAAACAATAACAGAACATAACAGAAGATAAGATGGAAGTTGAATTACCTTAGAACTAGGATGTACTTTTGCCGATGGATGAATATAAACATCACCAACAATTGTGGGGCTCTTGATACCATCTCCATTGGCTAGAAGATGTGAGTAGGTAAGCCGAAATTGTGAAAGATACAACGCCGAACATTTCAATGACATCCTGTATTGTTATACAGTATTATTAAGCAATGATGGTAAAAAGACAAAGGAAAAGTAAAATCAAGTTGTTAAAGTAAAATTCTTCACCCTAGAGTCTTAATCTGTTCCCAAAAATCCATGGTCTAGTATGTATATAACTCTTTCTTTCCGGCAAGAGGTGACAAAATATCTTTTTTCCAATCTGGCAAAATCTGTGGGAAGAATCCTGTTGAAAAGAGTACAAGCACATTAGAATCCAATATGATACAGCTTGAAGCTTCTAATGAATTGAATATGTAAAAAGTAACATTTCATTAAGGTTCCACACACAAAATATATGTCCCCAATGCTATAGATAATACATTCCAGTAACAATATATAACAGTGAACAGATGTTAGACTTCATTCATGCCACAAGGATTGAAATTCTAGGGGATTATAAACAACCCTGATACAAATGATGAGTGTCTTATAGAAATTTATGTTGAGGGACAAGTTCTACAAGCATATTACCGGAAACACCACATTAACTAGTCAGGCACAAAGGGTTAAGCATGTCAAGTGTGTTATAAGGACACTCAGACAGGTAGGTATAATTTTACTTTCAAAACATTTAAATTATGAAAATAGGAGAAAGATGCATACCTTGTTGCAGACTGGAGTGCTTCAAAGCCGGACACACGACAAAAATTATATTCATCGAAGCCCCAATAAAATGATCACAATCTGGCATTAACTGCATTGTATACGTACAAAAGTCTCTGGTTTCTCGGTGTAATGCAACAGTTCTTTGGTGACTGGATCAGCAATCAACTCTCCAAACTCATTGGCAGATTCAGCAGAAACCTGTAGATGCATCCCATAAAGGGTTCAGGATAATAGATAACATCAAAAAGCAAAAGAGCTTCAGAAATATGTGTCAGAAGCACGAGATTGAACAATAACTCTTTTCAGGAACAAAACTAATGTTCGAAGAGACAAGACACCAACCTTGGTTACTAACATCATACCCATCCCGCCATATTTTATATGAGCCTCTGCAAAATCAAACAACATTCACAATCAGCATTAGATATAACTAGTTCCATCTCTTTTTAACCAATATAATCCTATTTAACCAAGGAAAACAACAAAATTGAAGTGAATTGGGATTGGGATGAAAGCAAAGTTGTTTTTTTTTAAGGTTGAAACTTGAAGAAGTTAGTTATAGTGAGCTTCAAGTATCCGAAGTCCGAGGAGGGTGTGTGTGTGTGTTTAAGTTTCCATCTGTGACAAGACTTTGAGACTACTACAGCAGCTGCAAACCAGAGATTACTATTTGAAATCAGAGGCAACGAACGAAACGACGCCGTTTAGCTCCCATCATATCACAATACAACATGGATATGGACTTGTATTACATTGATATATACTAATCATACAAGTATATGAAATAACATTACAATATTGACTCTGATTAATATTACATAAGTCTGTGTGTGTATATATACACACACACCCTTGCACCGGTACCATCCCGCTCTCTGAGCTTCCCTTCTTTGTTTTATTTGATATACAATGAATTTTAACTTTCTCATTGTCATCACATTCTTCTTGTTGTTTACCACCACCATCTTAACCATTCTTTCAAATTTATCTAGGAATTTTAGGTATCAGAGTTTGAAAGTCAACAATCTTCCCGAGAAAACCGATTGGGTTAACGATCTCCCCAAAGAAACCGACTGGGCCAAAGCAGGAGCTATTACCCGTGTAAAGAACCAATTTCAATGTGGTAAGCAACATAATATAAATCTTCACTGTGTACGTTCTACTTTGCAAGTTTGTCACCTCCTTAATTGATTAAATTGTGTGTTTGTGTAGGTTGTGGCTGGGCATTTGCAACAGTAGCTGCTGTGGAAGCAATTAACAGAGTAGTCACTGGTACATTGATGGAACTCTCTGAGCAACAACTAGTGGACTGCATTCCACCACTAAAACATACACGCCATAACTGTAACGGCAACTATGTCCCTGTAGCGTATGATTACATTATGAAGCATGGAATTGTTGAGGAACAATTATATCCATACCAAAATACAGACATACAAATATGTGCTACGAAAGCCATCAGAATACCGGCAGCCATAATAACTGATTACAAATTTGTTCTTCCACGTACTGAATTGTACCTTATGAGAGCTGTGGCTAACCATCCAGTCCGTAATCGACATAGACGAAAATTTCAAAAATTATGATGGGATGTCTATATTTGAGGACGTAAACAATACGTGTGTTTCTAATTCTATAGCTACTAAGGATTCGACTAGACATGCTGTTACTATAGTTGGGTACGGGGTCGAAAACGGAGTAGAGTATTGGAAGATAAAGAATTCATGGGGTGAGCAATGGGGCGATAAGGGTTACATGAGAATGAGGAGGAATGATCCAACCAAGCCTTATGGTGTTTGCAACATTGCCATGGAGGCTACATATCCGACAATGAGAGGGCTTAACTGAGTCCATCTTTCGGATTTTTTCTTTTGGTCTTTTTTGGCACCGATTTTATTTGTGTCAAGTATCAACTATATTTTTTTAGTGTATCAACGTACTATGATTATTAGTAAAGTATAGTAATTCTAGGAATCTATATTAATCTAGTTAGCATATTGTGTAATTTCTGCAGTAGCTTTGGTGATGGCAGTTTAATTAATTATGTAGTTTTTTTTTTCTCTTTACTTAAAGTTTCGTTTAACAATTAAGCTTTTGTAGTTTGAAAATGCATGATTCATTTAAGGACTTATTACCACGATCAAGTCATGAGATATAAACAGGGGCGGATCCGGCGGATCTAGGAATAGAAGTTTGCATGGGTTTAACCAACTTTAAGGGTCATTTTTTTAAAAAGGTTAATAGTATTTGAATAAACAAGGAAATTTTGTAAAGAAATATTGATATGAATCTCAAAAAGAATCTTCAATTAAAGATACTAAAAAGGAAGAATTTAAGACCAGAAGGTATAAACTTACGAGAATTCTGGAGAATAGGGAGAAAGAATAGATAAGAAACAAGGAAAAAAAGGGTTGAACTGCACCTAAGGTTTCGAACCATGACACCCTGAAAACACAATTCGTTTACCAACTGAAAAACAAGTCTGCTTGAACCCTTCTCATGACAAAAAATCTCATTTTACTTGAACGATACTTGTTTTTCCAAAAATGGTGCGGTTTCGCCGATTTGTAGTTTGTTGAAAATCTATGACAAGGGAGAAGCCATGAGAAATGCAATTTGCGGATATATGTGGCAATTTCTTCTATAATTACATGTGAAAGGTGTTTTTACCGGATTACGTGGGACATAATCAGCAGAAGTAAGTACGAGTAATCCTTCTCTCGGATGTCCGAACGTTCGGGCTGTTCGGATGATCGGGTACTCTCTCTTCGGGTGTTCGGGTTGTCGGGTATGCGGACTCGCGTGTTCGGCTTCAGCTGTTAAAAGGATACAAATAAACTGGCGGTCAGATGGTCAAGACAGGGTCGGCCTGCCTTCAACGCTCTGATGCCTAAGTTAGAAGATGTATTGGATATAATAATCAAGCGAACGTGTAAGAAAGTAGGTTAGAGTATTTAAGATTGGAGTTAATTGCCCTCTTACCTGTAGTAAATGCCTTACCTATATAGGTGGGTGAGATTGTTGCTTGCTTGTGCTTTTCGGTGGGATAGGGCTGCACTTGCTGTCATGTGGGCCGAGTATTCGAACGTACGCTTGTTGGGCGCGTGCTTGATCGGATGGGCTCGGTCTTACGAGTGAAGTTGTAGTCCGCCTGGTGGTCTTTCGGGTGGTCGGGTAGGTGTTGATTACCTACTTAGGTGGGTAAGTATGTTTAATCTATGAACTAATGGTGCTATACTAACAAGTCCCCCAAGTCCCCAAGTCAAATAGACCTTTCTTGATTGGGGAGTTGAAAAAGGATTCGTGCGATTAAACAAATACTTATCCGATTGAGTAGTGATGTGCGGTCCTGTGACCCCCAACTCTCCGGTCAAGAAAGATCTCGCTTGACGGAATAGGTACTTGTGCGCCCGATCGTGTACCTGTACGCATGATCCTGTACCTGGGTACCCGACTCCCAAACGAATCTTGCTGTTTGAAGCCGTGTGCCCGGTCGTGTGCCTGTGGATCCATGTGAACGAATATGTATGTTTTGTGTATGCGGATGTATGTCAGTATGTAGGAGTGAATATGTAGATGTATGCGGTACAGATATACAAGTAGGTATGAGTGAATGAGTATGTGAATGTATGCGGATGTATGTATGATCGTGTGATGCGATTGAGCGACGATGCGGTTTTGAGTGAATGAGTGTTGATGTATGCTCGTGTATGTGGATGCATGGTTGGTTTCGAGCCACTTATCCGGCCCCGCAACGAATGTTGCTGTCTGGAGTCCGCCAAGGATAGGCCTTCGGAATGGTCTTTCTTGAGATGCATGGATGGTTCCGAGCCACTTACTCGACCCCGCAACAAATGTTGCTATCCAGAGTCCGCCAAGGATAGGCCTTCAGAACGGCCTTTCTTGATGCATGAATGGTTTCGAGCTGCTTGCACGGCACTCCCAAACGAATCTTGCTGTTCAGAGCCCGTCAAGAATGGGCCTCGGAACGACCGTGCTGTTAGGTGCCCGAGAGGAGATCCTCACTCTCGGCACCGACCTATCGTAGCATCAATGGTGGGGCCCCGACCGTTACGTACATGTGGTGCAGCGTGCACGGAGGGACATGGACATCGTGCCCGTGCCGCTCTTCAGTTTAGGGCGTGCACGAAAGGAAACTTACCGCTATCGTGCCGCCTAATTTGGCGAATGGTGGCATTACGCCCTCGGAAGAAATGGGGCTACTCCCGAGTCACCCATCATTCGGCGCGCGCTCCGAAAGGAAACCTGCCGCTTTCGAGCCGCCCGAATGGTCTTGCGGTTTTGCGCGCCCCAGAAGGTAACGCATGACGTTAGCCACTTCCGTGCCGCGTAGCCCGAACGGTGGGTCACCTCTTACTGGGTGTCTAGGCGCGGATTGCACAAGCGGACGCTTGTGATCCAGCTTCGCCAACAGAGCCAGGGAGACGATACCACTCACCGCCTACTTGTCTTCATTTAGTGCGCGCACGCCGAAAGGAAACGCGGACGTTAGCCTCTTTTGAGACGCCTAAATGGTCTTGCTTTGAGCGCGCACACGCCGAAAGAAAACGTGTGATGTTAGACTCTTTTGGGATGCCTCAATGGTCTTGCACTAACCTGGTGGGGTGGCGTTTACTTACCTGTGAGATCGTAAGGCGCTTAATCGTGTTGGTGGTGCGTACGGTATTCCGAATGGGGGGAGAGTCCTGACGTGCGTGTGCGTACCTCGAGTGAGGTGATCTGACTGATGGGACGATTGGAGTGACCCCAGTCAACTTTTCCTTGGAAACCGTTGGGGGTGTAATAAATGCTGGTGGCGTAATAAATGCTGGCAGGTCTGGCGTCACGCGCGTGGGAGCGTGGGAGGTTGCATGCCTGACACGTGGCGAGTTGTGGGAGATCGTGTTAGGGTTTGAAACCGAGGCGGGAAGCCAACGGGTGAGCGCGGTTACTTAGGAGGGGAAGTAATTAAACCGCCTCATGGATACGTGTCATCATCTGACGGTGACCACGCGAAAAATGAATGGCAGGCGTTCGCGTGCGTCTGAGGTCGGAGCGGTATAAATAGGCCTTCGGGGAACCGTCTTCTTTCATGTTTTTACTTTGACTGAAACTCTAAAGAAATTACCTCTGCCTACTATTCTTGCTTTTGTTGTTGTGTTCTTGCCGGATTTCAATGTCGACGTTCATCTTCGACCTCAATCTCAATTTTTGGTGAGGCTCTAAACCCAATTGTATTGCTTTCTGTTCTGTTTTTGGTTTTTCCGGTATCTTTTCTGTTTCTGTTTTGCACGTTTTTCTGGGTTTGTGTCTCAAGAACAAGGCGTGTTCTTGAGGCCCTGCCTATTTTGATCTTTGTTGAGGTAGATTTCTGGATTTTTGTTGTTTGTGGTGGGATTTTTTTTTTGGCTAAGTATTTGGGTGTTGCGTGCGTGCGTCTTTTCTAGAAGATGGACCCGATAGAAATTTCGAGCGACGTGTCACGTGAACGGGTATATGTTCCGGGGGCGGGGTGGTTTAGCTGTAGTCCATGTACGAGCGGATCGGACTCCGCGTCCGACTCTGTGATGAGTGTAACGCCCTTGCGGTATGTACCTAATGGTAATTCTTTGGTCGTGCAGTCGATGGAAGAGTCACGAGTGCGAAGAACCGTGGCTGATGATGTCGGGGTGGGGGATGCGTCTGAGTCGTCGGGGTCGGAGGGGGGGGGGGTCGTCCTCGTCAGGGTCGTGGGGCGATGAGCGTGCGCAATGGGAGTCTGTTGTGGCCCAATTTTTGGAGGGCGAACGCGTGCACTGGGTGCTCCCTGACGGAGTACCGGTGCAGGAGCCCGAACGAGCACCGTCGGTGAAGGAGATGGCGCGATGGGCGCGCGATTATCACATTCTGTCGAGTGTGAAGTTGAAGATTCCGGGGAAAGGCGAGACGTTCACGCGGCCTCCGCCCGGCCATACGTGCATGAGTGAGTTCCACTTGAAGGTGGGTATTAAGCTGCCTCTGCACCCGTTCTTCCAATACATGCTGGCCCTGCTGAAGATTTCGCTTGGCCAGTGTGGGCCAACGCTGACCCGCACGTTGGTGGTATTTTTCAACATCTTCCGCCTGAGCGGGTTGGAGCATCCGACGAGAGCATAACTCCTTCATTTCTTCCGCCTCAAGCATTCTTCCCACCGAAGGGACTCGGGCACCTTCACTGTGGACCCGCGGGTGAAGTGGCGGTTGGTCGATCCGCCCAGCTCATCGACTACTTGGCGTACGATCAGTTGCCTGGTGGGAGGTGACTGGGAGTTTGGCGCCTTCCCTCCTGAATTTGCGGCTAATGCGCACCATATTCATCGAGTCCCCCAACGCTTCCATCCTCTTAATACGAACGAGTATCCGATGACGCCTGCGGAGGAGGCCAGGGTTGCTCGCTTGAAGTTCGTCTTTGACCCGGTGCCCGAGGCGCGACACTTCTGGGTGGCGTGCCACTGGGATCTGATCGAGCACACGCATCTGGTCTGAGTACCTGGTCTGTCGGGCATCTGATACCTGTTCTAGTTTTGTATGTTTAGGTATATTTGATAGTTTTGTTACTAACCTTTCGTTCGTGTTTGTTTGCAGCGAAAATGACCAAGTCCAAGGCCACCGAGAAGGACGAGGCCCTCCAGCACCGCATGGTGTTGCTGTTGGTGGTTGATGATGGGCGTGGTGAGTTGGTTGTAGGGGATACGGTCCAGCCAATGATCCGGACGCCGGATGTCTCTTCTCATGCTCCTGCCCTTCGTGCAGCGTCGGGTTCTAGAGCGGCTACCATCATCGTCCCTGACCGGGTGCACGTTGCTGGTGCTGAGAGGGCCGGGCTTCCGCCGCTCGGGGGTTTGTCTGCTGCTCGGGGCCAGGACCGGGCTGAACGGGATCGCCTCTCCCGTGAGAAGGAGCAGCGGCAGGCGGAGCGCGATCAGAGGCGCGTGGAGCAGAGGGATCAGCGAGAGGCCTCTCTGAATTCGGGCTCGCGGGGCCGGGTCTCCCAAACATCTAGTGGTGTAGATCTCTCTACCGGTTTGTCTGCTCATGAATTAGGTGGGATTGATCGTCCAGCAAAGCGTTCTCGGGCGGATGCTGCTGGCACTGCGGCGGTGGAAGTTGGTGGGGAGGCGTCTCGTGCTCTTCTTGAGAATCTATGTCAATCCCTAGGCGAGAGTGTGGGATCACTCTAGCACCTACTACAACCGGGTTCCACCCCTGCCCCTGACGGCTTGGATCGAGCCTTTAATGTGTGCGCCACGCTGCAGCATCAGCTCTTTTGTTTGCGCGAGCGCGAGAACCTGGAGGAGCTGACGCGGTTGAGGGCCGACATCCGCAAGGCTGCCGCGGCCCACGAGAAGCTTCAGGCCGGGTTCTCCAAGGTGAACGAACTGGCTGAGCGGAAGGCTACCCAGGTGAACGAGCTGACTCGGGAGCTTCGGGAGAGTGCCGAGCGGGAGAGCGTTCTGAAGGCTGAGCGCGATAGTGCATTGGCTGAGGTGGAGCGTGTGCGCGCTGAGGCCGCCAACCGCGTGGCCAAAATGGAGTCTCGTCTGATGGAGGCCGAGCGTTGTGCCTGGACGGATGATCAAGTCCAGCGTACCCAAGCGGAGGCTGTTACCGCTTTCAAGGAGTCGGATGAATTCCTTGAGTTGGTGTCGACCGAGGCAGAGGAGCAGGTAACTGCTTTTCGGGTGGCTGTATCTCCCTTCATCGAGGTGGAGTGTTATCTGGAGCATCTGCGGGCGCAGGCGGGTGCTGGGGAGGCTGGCCCTTCCACTGAGGAGAACGCTGAGAAGCAGCCTGATGAAGAGCAGGGGCAGCTCGAGCAGGCGGGTGCCGAGGTCGAGGTGGAGGAGTAGGTGGCGGATGCGGAGTAGATGTAGATTTTGTTTGTAGCTTGTAGATAGGATTTTGTAACTGGTCGTTTGTGCCCCTTAAGTAATGAAGTTTTCCCCTTCTTTTTTTTTCGTATGCATGTGCCTGCTTTTTTTTGCTCTCTTTATTTCCTGAATAGTACTTTCACCAAGTCTATCCCCAGTTCCCGAGTATCAGGTGGACGGATCAAGAAAATACATAGCGTAATAAAAAGGACTTAATGAAAGTACTTCTGTAAATGCTGGGTGTTCAACGGGTGTCGTAGTCGTTGGCCTTGCATATCCCTTAGGTAAAAGGTGCTGTGGCTTACAACCTCGTCCACGACATATGGGCCTTCCCATGATGGACGAAGTGCCTTGACCTTCTGTTGTATTGCCTTCATGACCCAGTCCCCCTATTGGATCGGTCGAGCCCGAATGCGCTGGTTGTACAATCGGGCGATTCTCTGTTTGTTCGCGGCATTGTAGAGATGTGACGTGTCCCTCCTCTCTTTTAGTAGATCGTTGTTGAGTCGTAGCCCTTCGTCGTTCGTGCTCGGATCCTACCCCTAGATCTGCGGGCTCTTGTGGGTGATTTCTAGAGGTAGCACAACCTCATTTCCGAAACGTCAGACTGAACGGGGTTTCCCCCATGGCTGTATTGGCGGTTGTTCGGATAGACCATAGGAACTCTGGGATGATCTCGGGCCAGCGCCTGTATCCTGCCTCCCCGGGTTCAATGTCCTCAATCTTCTTCTTGATGCCTGCCTTGATTATTTTGTTTGCCGCTTCTACCTGCCCGTTTGTCTGAGGGTGTGCTGGTGATGCGAATATGAACTCTATTCCCTGCAGTTTGCAGAAGGCCCTGAGCCGAAGGTTTTTGAACTGTGGCCCGTTGTTCGTGATGGTGCTGATCGGGGTCTCGTAGCGACAGAAGAGGAACCGCCAAAAGAAGCGTTCTACCTTTTCTGTCATGATTTTTGTCATTGGCTGGGCTTCGATGAACTTGGTGTGGTAGTCGATGATGACGATCAGGTACTTGTACTGCCCTTTAGACTTTGGGAGTTCCCCGATCAAGTCCAGTCCCCACTGTGCGAATGGTACGGGCGATAGGAGGATTGAAAGCCGGACGACGGACGCGTGGTATTGGTGTACGTGTAGCTGGCACTGGTGGCATTTGTTCGTCAGTGTTGTGGCATCCGCATGGATGGTGGGCCACTAGAATCCGCACCGGAGGGCTCTGTTTTCAATTGATCTTGCTCCCGCGTGGTGGTTGCACGTGCCCGAGTGGATCTCTTGGAGAATTGCGTTGCCCTTCGTCGGGGTGACGCACTTGAGGCTCGCCCAAGTCTTTCCTCACCGATAAAGCATGCCATCCCTTATGCTGAAGTTTACTTCCCGTGCGATGACGGTCCTGGCTTCTCGCTTGTCTTATGGTAATTCCCCCCTTGCCTTGTATGCGATGAGTACATCCATGTAACTGTGTTCGTGCGGTTCGATCGCCAGGATCTGTTCTGCTCCCGAAATGCTTGGTCGTCGCAGTACTTCGACGATTCGATGTCCTGGTCTGGAGTTGACGGGAACCGTAGCCAATCGGGCCAGCTTGTCCGCCTTCGCATTGAGTCCCCGGTCTATGTAGTTGATGTTGACATAGTTGAACCTGCTGATCAGCGCTCTTACGTGCCTGAGGTAGGCGATCATAGACTCTCCTTTTGCCTGGAATTCTCCCTCGACTTGGCTCACCACCAGCTGTGAGTTGCTGAATATGTTTAGGTCAGGCGCCTCCGAGTTTTTGGCCAGTTGTAGGCCTGCGATGAGCACCTCATACTCGGCTTCATTGTTGGTTGTCTTGAATTCAAATTTGAGGGCGTACTCTGTGGTTACCCCTCCTGACCCGGTTAGGATGATCCCGGCGCCGCTCACCTTCTTTGTACAGGATTCGTCGACGTAGAGGTTCCATTCCGAAAGTGGTCCTGCTTTGATTTCTAACTTTTCGGGTACCTCTACCGTCGGGTTGTCTGCTGCGCCGGTCGACGTCGCCTCTGCTTCTGTGTATTCTACGAGGAAGTCTGCTACTGCCTGCCCTTTTATTGTTGTTCGGGCTTGTACTGGAGGTCGAATTTGCTAAGCTCGATTGCCCATTTCGCCAAGCGGCCACTGTGGTCGGGCGACCGGAGGATCTGTCGCAGGGGCGCGTTTGAAAGGATGTGGATGTTATGGGCTTGGAAGTATGGTCTCAGTCGTCGGACGGTGGTGATGAGTGCGAGTGCCATCTTTTTGATCATAGGGTATCGAGTTTCAGCGCCCGTCATGCCTTTCCCTGAAAAGAAAATGGGCAACTCCGTGCAGTCCTCCCTACGGACGAGGGCCGAGCTGACGACTGTGAGGGAGGCAACTAAGTAGACATATAGTACCTCTCCTATGATGGGCCTGTATAGGAGGGGGATTGAGGCCAAATATTCCTTGATTTGGAGGAATGATGCCTCGCATTCGAGCGTCCATACAACCTCTCGCTTGTTTGTCGTTCGGAGAGCCTTAAAAAACGGAGCGCATTTGTCCGAGTAGCGAGATATGAATCTGTTCAGCGATGCGAGTTTGCCCGTGAGGCTCTGTAGCTCCGCCTTTTTAACGGGCGGTTTCCTGTCGATGATCGCCCTCACCTTGGTGGGCGAAGCTTCGATACCCCTATGGCTCACGATGTATCCCAAGAATTTGTTGTTTGTGACCCCGAATATGCATTTCGCCGGATTCAATCTCATGCCGTTTTTTGTTAGGACAACAAGCACAGTCCCCAAGTTTTGGACATGGTCGACTGCCTGGACGCTTTTCACGAGTATGTCGTCCACGTAGATGTCCACGATGTTGTCTATCATGCCATGAAACATCGCGTTCATGAGCCTCTGATATGTGGAGCATGCGTTCTTCAATCCGAAAGGCATGACGACATAGCAGTACAAGCCTTTGTCCATGATAAAGCACATTGCCTCTTGGTCTACGGGGTCCATGAAGATTTGGTTGTATCCCGAGTACGCATCCATCATCGATAGGAGTTCGTGCCCGGCTGTCGTGTCCACCAGCTGGTCGATCCTCGGTAGGGGGAAGCTGTCCTTAGGGAATGCCTTATTGAGGTCGCTGTAGTCGATGCACATCCTCCACCTTTTATTACTTTTCTGCACCATAACAGCGTTGGAGATCCATTTCGGGTAATCCACCCTTCGGATAAATCCGATGCCCAGCAGTCGGTTCACCTCCTCGTGCATTGCTGCGTAGTGTTCTGCCTTGTATGCCCTTCGCTTTTGCTTCACCGCCCTAGCGCCAGTGTTGACGCTTAATTTATGGGATATGATGCTCGTGTTGATCCCAAGCATGTCCTTGTACAACCATGCGAATACCTTATGCTTCTCCTTCAATAATGCGACCAACCGTTCGGTTATCGCAGGCACCAATTGGGCGCCAATCTGGACTGTCCTCTCTGGATGTTAGGACGATAGCTGAATCGTCTGCAGCTTGTCGCGTTCAGGGACGGGGGATACTGCCATCAGCCAATCGCGCGAGTCGTCTGGTATTTCTGCCTCTGGAGTCAGTCCTTCCAGAGCTAGGATTTCTTGCTTGTTCCCGGGTTTCGCTGCCTCCTCGTAGTTGTAGCCCCGGATGTGCCCTGCGATGATCAGTTTTAGCCTGCTGATCCCCGGTCTCCCGAGTATGGTGTTGTATGGGGAGGGTGTGTCAATGATGATGAAGTCTGTTCGGACCTCGCTTTGCAGGGAGTCAGGGGCGCCGATCCCGATCTGAATGTTGTCGCTTCCGATTAGGTATGACGTATTGCCCGTGAAGCTTGCAACGCACTCGTGGTCCTGTGTCATTTTTGTGCTAGGGTCTGCCTAGTTCCGTGTATGCATCCAGGTAGATCACGTTCACGGACGTCTCGTTATCTACCAGCACCCTCTTTACGAGATATCGATCCACGATTGCGTCGACGGCAGGGTGCTGCTCTTTGGACTCCTCTCCTCGTCTTTCGCCGTGAAGCTGATGGTCGACGGTTCCATTCTTCCTGCCTTGGTCATCCTCCTTGTTCCGATCGTCAGTACTTCCCTGCTCGGACGGTCGGGCGACGAAGTCCCTTCCTTGCAAACCTCGTATAAACACCACCAACCAAAAGCCCACATGCATACTCAGGAGACAAACATCAGTGATATACCCGTCGAGGAAACACCCCCAGGCGCACGGGAGCGGCAAGTAATGGAGCTGGGGACGAGAAGCAGTAGCGAGGAGCGCGTCGACTGCCTGCTCCAAAAGTTGCGAGAGGCAGCGATCGAAAGGGATCAGAAGCGCCGAATTCGACAGAGGCTGGAGGAACGGTTGGACGCGCTCGTCAGCCAGCAGCAGACGCAACATGAACGAATCCAAGAAACCGCCGACGAAGAGCAACGCCCGCCTGGCAGGGCCGACACCCGGACAACCCGCACGCCCACACCTACAAGGGAATCGGCACCCCCAACAGACAACATCCTGATCCTTCGGAGGATGAAGTTGTTGGCGGAGGAAGTCTCGCGCCTACGGAAAGACAAGCTTGCCGGGCAGGGTGGGATGTTCACCCCCCCCCCCCCCCCGGGTCAGCCCATTCTCAGCGCACATACTAGAGAGAGGAAGAGACCTCCACGCAAAGACGGCAAAAATCACCCGGTTCGACGGAAGCGGGGATCCCCGTACGCACATCGATGAATTTCGATCCGCCACGGACAGAACCAGGTACTCGGATTCAACCCTGTGTTTCCTGTTTCAGGAGACGCTGATCGAGGAAGCAAGGAGTTGGTTCTATGAGATTCCACCAGGCGCCATCCATTCATTCCTTGACTTGGCGGAGAGCTTCCAGAGGCACTACAGGCTCCAGGGGAAGTACAACACCACGAGCATCCTCCTCAAGGTCCGCCAGGGGATGGACGAGAGCCTGTCAAGCTATATAAACAGGTGGAGAGCGCTGGCGAACACATGCAAGGATCTCGACAAACGTGTGGCCAAGATAGCCCTAATGGACAACATGCTCGCCACACCGTTCGTAGAGAAGCTGGTGAGGAAAGAACATCTCGACTACGACGAGATCATGGATCTGATTGTACAGAAGGCGTTGGTAGAGACGCGAGTGTACGGGTCCACCTCCGAGTTTAGCACCAACAGACCGGAGGAAGTAAGCGCTCAACCGCGACATCCCGCGGACGATGGAGAGCCAACCGAAGGCTATAAAAGGAGCCGAGACACGCAGGGAGAAAATCACTAGAGGCCGTCCCCCCGCAACTATCAAAACAACCAGGCGAGGGGACCAGCACCACAAGGGGCCCGCCTACCACTAGCGCCACGGCACCGGCCGGCCGAGCGGGAGGTCTATGCGATCAATCGGCAATCAAACGAACAACTGCTCCGCCAGCACCGACGCCAGATTTAGTCACCGAACAACATGTCGAAGGAGAGAATCCCGTCCGGTCGAACCCCAGACATCTAGTGTGAGTACCACAACACCACCACCCACCACACCAATGACTGCGTCATGCTGAAGAAGGTCTTGAGGGACATGCAGAAGGACGGTCGGATCACCCGTCCTAGGGCAGAGGAGCGACCACGCGAGAAGAATATCGAAACCCGGGGGACTATCAGCACGATATCAGGGGGAAAGCGTAAGGAGGGGACTTTGTCGCCCGATCGCTCGAGCAGAGAGGTGCTGACGATCGGGGCAGGAAGGACACACAAGGCAGGAAGGAGGGAACCGCCAACCATCAGCTTCACGGCGGAGGACGAAGAAGGAGGCCCGAAGGACAGCACCCTGCCTTTCGTGATCGATGCGATCATAGACCGATTCCTCGTGAAAAGGGTGCTGGTGGACAACGGGGCGTCCGTGAACGTAATCTATCTGGATGCGTACACGGCGCTTGGCAGGCCCGCACACAAAATGACGCAAGACCACGAGTGCGTCGCCAGCTTCACGGGCGAAACATCATACCCGATCGGAAGCGATAATATTCGGGTCGGAATCGGTGGCCCCGACTCCCCGCACAGTGAGGTCCGGACGGACTTCGTCGTCATGGACACCCCCTCCCCATACAACGCCATACTCGGCAGGCCAGGGATCAACAAGTTGAAGCTAATCATTGCGGGGCACATGCTCTTGGGATGATTCCCAACCGAGCATAGGGTTGGACACGTCCGGGGGTACAATTACGAAGAAGCAACGAAGCCCTGGAATAGGCAGGAGGTCCTCGCCATGGAGGAATCAGCACCAGAAACGGAGGTACCAGACGACCCGCGCGACGGACTGATGGCAGTATCCCCCGTTCCCGAGCACGAAGAGCTGAGGAAGATTCAGCTATCCTCCGAGCACCCGGAGAGGACGATCTAGATCGGAGCGTCGCTAGCTCCTGCGATAGCCGAGCGGCTAATCGCACTGCTAAAAGAAAAACAGGAAGTATTCGCGTGGTCATACAAGGACATGCCCGGGATCTGCACAAACATCATATCCCATAAGCTGAGCGTCAACGTTGGCACGCGGGCAGTGAAGCAGAAGCGACGGGCGTACAAAGCGGAACACTACGCGGCGATGCACGAAGAGGTGGAACGACTGTTAGGCATCGGGTTCATCCGCAAGGTGGATTATCCGAAATGGATCTCCAACGCCGTAATGGTGCAGAAGAACAACAAAAAATGGAGGATGTGCATCGATTACAGCGACCTCAACTAGGCGTGCCCCAAGGACAGCTTCCCTTTGCCAAGGATCGACCAGTTGGTGGACGCGACAGCCGGGCACGAGCTCCTGTCTATGATGGACGCATACTCGGGCTACAACCAGATCTTCATGGACCCCGAGGACCAAGAAGCAACAATGTTCGTCACAGACAAGGGCCTATACTGTTACGTCGTTATGCCGTTCGGATTGAAGAACACTGGCTCCACGTACCAGAGGCTCATGAACGCGATGTTTCATGGCCTGATCTGCAACATCGTGGACGTGTACGTGGACGACATACTGGTGAAGAGCGTTCAGGCGATTGACCTCGTCCAGAAGTTAGGGACTGTGCTCGACATCCTCATCGGGAACGGCATGAGGTTAAACCCGGCCAAGTGCACGTTCAGAGTCACTAATAACAAATTCCTGGGATATATCATCAGCCAGCGGGGAATCGAGGCTGCGCCCGCCAAGGTGAGGGCAATCATCGACATGAAGCCGCCCGTCAAGAAAGCAGACCTGTAGACCCTCACGGGCAAGCTCGCATCACTGAACAGGTTCATATCTCGCTACTCAGACAGATGCGCCCCATTCTTCAAGGCCCTCCGAACAACGAACAAGCGGGAGGTCGCATGGACGCCCGAATGCGAGGCATCCTTCCTTCAGATCAAGGAGTACCTGGCCTCGATCCCACTCCTATCCATGCCCGTTCGAGGGGAGGTACTATACATCTACCTGGCCGCTTCCTTCACAGCTATTAGTTCAGCCCTCGTCCGCTGGGAGGACTGCACAAAACTGTCCGTTTTCTTCTCAGGGAAGGGCATGACAGGCGCCGAGACCCGATATCCGTCGATCAAGAAGATGGCACTTGCACTCATCACCACCGCCCGACGGTTGAGGCCATACTTCAAGGCACACAGCATCCACGTCCTCACGAACGTGCCCCTGCGCCAGATCCTGCAATTGCCCGATCACAGTGGCCGCTTGGTGAAGTGGGCTGTCGAGCTCAACAAGTTCGACCTCCAGTACAAACCCCGAACGGCAATCAAAGGGCAGGCAGTGGCGGACTTCATCACCGAATATACGGAAACAGAGGTGACATCGGTCGACGCACCCGACGGCCCGACGGTAGAGGTATCCGACAAACCAGGGGTCAAGAAAGGACTATTGTCGGAGTGGAACCTCTACGTCGAAGGATCATGCACGAAAAAGACGAGCGGCGCTGGGATCATCCTAACCAGGCCTAAAGGGGTAAACGCAGAGTACGCCCTCAAGTTTGAGTTCAAGACGACCAACAACGAAGCCGAATACGAAGCGCTCATTGCAGGCCTACAGCTGGCCAAAAACTCGGAGGCGCCCGACCTCAATGTATTCAGTGACTCACAGTTGGTGGTGAGCCAGGTCGAAGGGGAATTCCAAGCGAATGGGGAGTCCATGATCGCCTATCTGAAGCACTTGAAGGCGCTGATCAACAGGTTCAAATACGTAAACATCAACCAGATACACCGGGGGCTCAATGCGAAGGCAGACAGGCTCGCCCGATTGGCCACGGCCCCCCGTGCACACGGGACCAGGGCAGCGGATCGTCGAAGTACTGCGGCGACCGAGCATCTCCGGAGCAGAATAGATCCTAGCAATCGAACCGCATGAGCACAACTACATGGACGTACTCATCGCGTACAAGGCAAGAGGGGAATTACCAGAAGACAGGCGAGAGGCCAGAACCATCGTCGCACGGGTGGCAAACTTCAGCATGCGCGATGAAGCGCTATATCGACAAGGGAGGACTTGGGCTAGCCTCAAGTGCGTCACTCCATCGAAAGGCAACTCGATCCTGCAAGAGATCCACTCGGGCACGTGCAGCCACCATGCGGGCACCAGACCGATCACACACAATCCACGTAGACGCCACGGCACTAACGAGCAAGTGCCACCAGTGCCAGCTACACGCGCATCACCACCACACGCCCGCCGTCCCACTATCCATCCTCCTGTCACCCGTACCATTCACACAGTGGGGACTGGACCTAATCGGGGAGCTCCCAAAATCGAAGGGGCAGTACAGATACCTGATCGTCATCATCGACTACCACACCAAGTTCATTGAAGCCCAGCCAATGGCAAAAATCACGACAGAAAAGGTCGAGCGCTTCCTCTGGCGTTTCCTCTTCTATCGGTATGGGACGCCGATCGGCATCATCACGGACAAGGGGCCACAGTTCAACAACCCTCGGCTCACGGCCTTCTGCAAACGACAGGGAATGGATCTCGTGTTCGCATCACCAGCGCACCCTCAGACAAACGGACAGGTGGAGGCAGCGAACAAAATAATCAAGGCGGGCATCAAGAAGAAAATTGAAGATATCGAACCCAGGGACGCAGGATACGGGCGCTGGCCCGAGATCATCCCAGAGATCCTATGGTCCATCCGAACGACCGCCAACTCCGCCACGAGCGAAATCCCGTTCAGCCTGACGTTCGGAACGGAAGCTGTGCTACCCTTGGAAATCACCCACCAGAGCCCACGGATCGAGGGGTACGATCCGAGCACGAACAACGAGGGACTATGACTCAACAATGATCTGCTGGAAGAACGGAGAGACACGGGGCATCTACACAACGCCGCAAATAAGCAGAGGATTGCCCGATTATATAACCAGCGTATTCGGGCTCGACTAATCCAACAGGGGGACTGGGTAATGAAGGCGATCCAGCAGAAGGTCAAGGCACTCCGTCCGTCATGGGATGGTCCGTATGTCGTGGACGAGGTGGTAAGCGCCAGCACTTTTTACCTTAGAGACATGCAAGGTCAACGACTGCGACACCCGTGGAACATCCAGCACTTGAGGAAATACTTTCATTAAACTTTGTTGTATTATGTACTTACTTTTATTAAGGTTCTTTTGTTATTACGTTTATATGTTCTTGACCCGCCCGACCGATACTCGGGGGACTGGGGAGAGACTGTTCGCGTTGATGTAACACTTGGTTAAATACCATAGCAAAAAACAAGAGAACGTATGCACGCGTGAACCATTCAAAAGATGCCAAAAAAAAAAGAGCAACAAAAGTAAAAGGCACACGTGCTGAAGAAAAAGAAACTTCATTAATAAAAGAGCACAAGGCCCATTACAAAAGAACCTACACTATTAGAAAAAGAAAGTACAGAAAAGAAAGAAAAAGAAATCTCTAAAAACTACGCCCCGGTATTCACACCAAGCTTCTCCACCTCTTCGGACTCTGCCAGCTCCGCCCGCTCCACCTGCTCCGCCGGATCCACCTGCACCAGCACAGGCTCTACCTCCGCCTCGCCCGCCACCCCAGAAGGCCCTGCCCCTCCATCAGCGACCGCAGCCCAAGCACTCGCCAACTTCGCCGTCTCCGACTGCACGAACACCCGGTACTCATCCACCCTGATGAAGGTAGTCACCGTTACGCGAAAGGCGGTCACCTGCTCCTCCACGTCAGCCTTCACGAGTTCGTAGAGCTCTTTCAAGTGCTTGAATGTAGCTACGGCCTCCGCACGAGCAACACGATCCACCTCCATCATGCGGGACTCCATCTCCGCCTCCCGAGTGGCCGCCTCAGCACGTATACGCTCCATTTTGTAACGCACACGCTCCACCTCGGCCAGCGCGCTGTCACGCTCAGCCTTAAGTGTGGCCTCACGATCAGCGGCCTCAGCTGCCCGGGCAGTCGCCTCCTCCGCACGGGCGGTGTAGCGGTGGACCAGGTCGTTTGCCTTATTCAGGCTGGCCACGAGCCTCTCCACTGTCTGGGCCCCCTTTGAGACCTCCGCCCTCAGTCGCATGACCTCGTCCAGGTTCTCCCGGGAGCGCAGGCGGAAGAGCTAGTGCTGTAGCCTGGCGCTTGCGATAAATGCCCTGTCCAGACCGTCAGGGGTGGCATTCTCCAGTGGCTGGAGCAGGGGCTCTAGCGACGCGGCGCCATCGACCAGGGCCCGGCGGAGAGCTTCAACGATCGGACGCACCGGCCCACCAGCATCCGACGCAGAGGAGTCCGTGCGGGAGCATTTCTGTGGGTGCTCAGCTTCACCGGTCGGGGCATCAGTGGAGAGATCTACACCATCATGAGAGGACCAACGCGATCCAGAGCCTTGGGAGGCCTCGCGACGGTCCAGCTGCTCTACGCGCCGCTGGTCGCGCTCCACCTGCCTTTGCTCTTTTTCCCAGTGGAGGCGGTCTCGCTCAGCTCGACTCTGGCCCCGACCGGACAGAGGAGGAGGAGGAGGGGGAGGGGGGAGAGGCGCACCCCACCCAACAGGTGCAGCAGCAGAAGCCCTAGCGCCCGACCCCTGGCGGATAGGTGAGGCGTGCGAGGCAACGTCCGGTGCCCGGATCGTTGGCTGGATTTCGCCTCCAACAGCCATACCACCCGCCCCATCCACAACGACACGACGCACGCTGTCCGCACCCTCCAGTAACATATTGAGGCGGCACACGTGCTCCTCAACCTGATCGATCGCTTTGGACTTAGACATTTTTGTTGCAAACAGAAAAAACAAGGTCAGTAAAACAGTCGGTAACATCTACGTAACACATGGATATCAGAAACTATCGCCCGACGAACCAGGTGCTCGAGCTAGGCGCGTTTTCTCGATCAGGTCCCAATGACATGCCGCCCAGAAGTGCCTTGCCTCGGGCATCGGGTCGAAGACAAACTTCAGACGGGCAATCCTTAACTCCTCCTCGGGCATCAAAGGATACTCGTTCATGTCAAGCCAGTGGATGCGTTGGGGGACTCGGTGGACACAACTGGCGTTGGCCGCAATCTCGGGGGAGTGAGCGCCAAACTCCCAGTTGCCTCCGACCAGGCAGTTGATCGTGCGCCAGGTGGTCGAGGAACTGTGAGGGTCGATGAGCCACCACTTCACGCGTGGCTCCACGGTGAAGGTGCCCGAGTCTCGCCGGCGGGAGGAGTACTTCAGGCGGAAGAGGAACTCCGCCCGTGTCGGATGATCCAACCTGCTCGAACGGAAGATGTTGAAGAACGCCACCAACGTTCGTGTCAGTGTCGGCCCACACTGACCGAGGGAGATCCTCTGGAGCGCTAGGATGTACTGGAAAAAAGGATGAAGGGGCAGCTTGATACCGGCCTTCAGATGGAACTCGCTTATGCACATGTGGCCGGCCGGCGGTCGGGTGAACGTCTCTCCCTTCACGGGTATCTTGAGCTTCACGGAAGAGGGGATGTGGTAATTGCGCGCCCACCACGCCATCTCCTTCACGCTTGGCACCCGCTCAGTTTCTTGCACTGGCACTCCGTCGGGGAGCACCCAGTGAACGCGCCCACCCTCCAGAAACTGAGGCACGGGCTGATCCGATCGGACAGGCTCGTCACCCCATGGCCCAAACGATGAGGACCCATCCGATGACCTAGACGATTCCCCTAACCCTGCGGCAGCGAGTGCTCGTTCTTGATCCATCGGCTACACGACAGGAGAAGCGTTAGGGATGAACCGAAGAGGCGTTACACTCATCATGGAATCGGACGATGTGTCCGACCCGCTCGTGAACGAACTACAACTAACCCACCCCACCCCCGGTACGTATATCTGCTCACGTGACATGCCGCTCGATATCTCTATTGGCTCCATCTCCTAGACGCACGCACGCGAAACCCACAAACACTTAGCAAAAAACAAACTACCAGAAACAACAAAAACCCAGAAAATCTACCCCAAACAAGATCAAACCAGGCACGCCTCAAGAACACGCCTTGTTCTTGAGACGCAAACCCAGAAAAAGACAAAAGAAACCCATAAACCGTGAAGGGTAAAACAGAAAAGCAACCAGAAAAACAGATTAGAGCCTCACCAAAGTTGAAGATTGAAGGTGGAGGTTGCACGTCGAAGAAGAATTCCGGCAAGGAGGCAAAGAACACAAAGATCAGAGAAGAACAGTATGCAGAGTAAATTTGGCAGAGCTTCAGTAAAATGTGAAAGTGGTGAGGAAGACGACACCAGAAGGCCTATTTATACTAATCGCACGGGACACGCGAACGAACGCCAGCCGTCCATTTTCGCGTGTCCACCGTCAGATGGTGACACGTGGCCCCGATGCGGTTTACTTACCCGCCTAAGTAACCGTGCTCACCCTTCGGCTTCCCACCTCGGTTTCAAACCCTAGCAAGATCTCCCACGTCTCGCCACGTGTCAGCTGTGCAACACCCCACGCTCCCATGAGTCTGACTCATGACCTTCGAGCAGTTACTACGTCATCAGCATTTAATGCACAGGGCACGCCAGCATTAATTACGCCGACTAGCATTTATTACACAACGGTTCCCAAGAAGAAGTTGAAAGGAATGTCACTCCAAACATCCCATCAGCCAGACCACCCTGCCCAAGACACGCCATACACGTCACAACTCCCGCCATCCGGACTGGCGCACGCACTACCTGCACGACCAAGCGCCCGAAAAATCTCACAGGCAAGTAAGCACCACCCTACCAGGTTGGTGCAAGACCATTTAGGCGTCCCGGAAGAGGGTAAACGTCCGAGTTTCCTTCAACCGTGCACGCGCTAAATGAAGAACTTACGCAGCACGGGCGTGGGGCTCCTCTTCTCCGCGCGCGTAACGTTAACGATCGACTCGCCGGATTAGGCGGCACGGGCATGGGGTCCGTCCTCTTCGAGCGCATAGGGTCTGTCTTCTCCTTGCGCGCGCTAAGACCGATGGGCGGCACGGGCGTGGGGCTCCTCCCCTCCGTGCGCGTAATGTTAACGATCGACTCGCCGGATTGGGCGGCACGGGCATGGGGTCCGTCCTCTCCGAGGGCATGGGGTCCGTCCTCTCCTTGCGCGCGCTAAGACCGATGAGCGGCACAGGCGTGGGGCTCTTCCCCTCTGTGCACGTAACGTTAACGATCGAATCGCCGGATTAGGCGGCACGGGTATGGGGTCCGTCCTCTCCGAGGGCATGGGGTCTGTCCTCTCCTTGCTCGCGCTAAGACCGATGAGCAGCACGGGCATGCAGTCCGTCCCTCCGTGCGCGCTGCAACAAACGTACGTAACGGTCGTGGGCCCCACCGTTGACATTACGATAGGTCGGCGCCGATGAGTTGACAACTTCCTCTCGGGCACCTAAGCTCAGCCGTTCCGAGGCCTATTCTTGGCGGGCTCCGAACAGCACGATCCGTTCGGGAGTGGCGCGCAAGCGGCTCGGAACCATCCACGCATCCGCATACACACATACATCCCCACTCACTCGCATCACATAACCATACATACATACATTTACATACACATTCGCATACTCATTCATCCCGTGACTAACATACATCCATTTACATACTCATCTATGTTCACCCGAATGACTACATGGGCGCGCGGCTCCAAACAGCAAGATTCGTTTGGAGGCCGGGCCCAAAATACAATACCGCACGACCAGGTACATAATCGGACGCACAGGTACCCACTCTGTCAAGCGAGCCCTTCCTTGACCGGAGAGTTGGGGGACTTGGGGGTTACAGGACCACGCATCACTGTTGAATCGGATAAGTATTTGTTTAATCGCACGAACCCTATTTCAACTCCCCAGTCAAGAAATGTCTCTTTGACTTGGGGACTTGGGGGACTTGTTAGTATAGCAGCATTAGTTCGGTAATTAAACATACTTACCCAGTTAAGCAGGTGATCAACACCTACCCGACCGCTCGAAAGACCACCAGGCAGGCTACAACTTCGCCCGCAAGACCGACCCCATCCGAGCACGCACGCGCCCGACAAGCGCACGTCCGAATATTCGCTCCACATAACAGACGGAACAGCTCTATCCCACATCGAAGAACACAAGTAAGCAACAAACCCAACCACCTATATATGAAAGGTATTTATTACAGGTAAGAGGGGATTGAATTCAAGCATTAAACACTCCAACCTACTTCCTCGCACGTTCGCTTGACTGTTATATCCAATACATCTTCTAACTTAGGCATCGGAGCGTTGAAGGCAGACCACCCCTGTCTCGACCATCTGACCGCCCGTTTGTCGTTGTATTCTTCTAACAGCCGAATCCGAACACGCATACCCGTGCACCCGAAGAGAGAAGAAGCGCCCGACCATCCGAAAAGCCCGAGCATTCGGACGAGGAAGAGAAGAGCTCGTACTTACTTCTGCTAGATTACGTCAGGCGTAATCCGGTAGAAACAGTCTCCAAATGCGTGGTAATGATTTTACAACTTCTACAAGCTTTTGTGTTACTCTAGATATGAATTGTCTAAAGAGACGTATAGAATAGAGATTACTGGAAACCATACCATAATAGGCAAGTCTGGTGTATTTATAGTCTACAATACATAACTGTCATACTGTCAATATTTCAAACTTATTCTTAGATGGGAGCCTGTTGATAATTCTGTCATATCCCTTTGTATATAAGGATCTGTTTCCATCCAATCAGATATACTGAATATTCCTTGGGTACACATCATTGCCATTGCAGCAACTTGGAAATCTTACCTCATGCTTTTTCATGTTGACATGTTTCTCTAACTTTTTTGTAGGACAAGATACTTTGATAAGGTGAAACCAGAGCTCAGCCGACTTGATGCAAAGCAATACTAGCATAACCTAAGGGCATACTACCAGCTCCTAGAGTGCCTTGGCGTACGTAAGTCTAAGAACTTCTTTAGCTTTTGAAAATATAGGCGCATGTCTGACTATCAACTTATTTAGTTAAAAGCTAAAATTGCAGGTCACCCTTGTTTGCAATTAAGTGGTGAACTAGTAATTTTGACACCCTTCCAATCAGAAGCACTTTAGTTAGTTTAGCTGCTACTGTGGTCAAATTTTTCCCTTCTTAGATGTGTACATAGTGTCATTTCCTTTTCTTAGAAGAAAGCCAAGAAACAAATGATAAACGACTGCTTTCTCAGGTCATCAAGATTCACTCTCCTCTGAGATCTACAAAGAAAGATTGGTCAGGTATACCGAGTCGGGAAATTATAAAGAAGGCTCGAGGTGCAGCATTGCGGTTAAAGGGCAAAAGAGGTGAGTTAGATAATTGTGAGGTGTGGGGTAAAAGTGGACCTGTCTATGGCATTAAGAGTCCACGGAAGGAGGCACGAGACCACTATAGTCGTATGGAGCGTGTCTCCATATGGATGACGGCAACGAGCAGTCGGATCAGCTCGTATGTGTGAGGCATTCCAGTTGACCACATACCTCCTCAGCAGGTATTTATTAGTTCGTTAATCAGAATTTCGTATAATGGTTATTAGACTAAGCATCTACAGTAACTGACAATTTTTATTCATTTCTGATAGGATAGCGTTTTGGGATCTCACGGGGGAAGGTGAGGAAGCTGCCGCTGTGGTGCAGCGGGTCGCAAGAAGGGATTATTGTAGTGGATGATTAACTGCTTTTTGTTAGTATGGATTACGAGCAATGTGTTCTCTTGGTAGTTCGAGAAAATCTAGCTGACAATTAGGAAATGCGAAGCATCAAATCAGGACATAACCTTAGGTACAGTAAGTATATTTTTGGAGTAACTACTTTGACCTTGGTAAGATTTGTCCCTGATTGCATGCCATATATATAAAGACATGGTAAAGAATCTTCTGCTACTAAAGCAGTCAAGGTTTAGAACTTTTTCTTCCTTCTATTTTATGGTAGGTTCAGTTATTTTGGATTAGGATTGGAGTGTTATATGGTTGAAATTCTACGTATTGAGTCTTGCTGTATTTCGAATAGCATTTGCATCGATTCTTCATCATATGAACTATGTACATTCCGTTCACGCCTGCTCTTTTATAGCCAATGCTCGCTCTCTGTGTCTCTCTCCTCCTTGTTTGGACCTTTTAGATATTAATTGTTACCAGATGGATCCTGTCAAATGATAGACTAGAGTCTCCACTGCCTCTTTGCATGTGAAGAAAGAGTTGGGACCTGTTATCTGATTTCTTGGTGTGTCCCACATGTATCTCATTCCACCATAGTTCTTTTGAGGGAGTGAAGATTAAGGATTGTTGTACTTTGTTATCTTTAGCCTTTAACCTAGCAAGGAGATTGTTTGCAGTAGAAATAGATAAAGCTAACTTAAATATACTGATAGATAGGAAATAGTAGCAATGGACTGTGGACTGGATGTCTATTACAAATTTACTGTTGTATGACAATGGTGCCCTTGGTTCTTCATACATAGACAGCAAGCTTATATACATCACTTTATGTGGATGACTTGGATGTATGTTAAATACAAATGCCCTGACAGTTTCAGGTTTTTGCTAGAGCATCAGATTTCTTTTTCAGATCTGATTGTCTGATTCCAGGATTTCATCGTACGCTAAATGTTAGGTGTTAGGACTTCTGGAGGAGTCCCCGATTGGATTGCTTTATGTTCCAATGTGTATGCTTCCCTCTGCTGTACTGAAATTTGGATTAATTTTCTGCATATATCACCTTATGAACATTTTTACTTGAACAAGCTCTCCAGTTTTGCATATCATTGCTTATGAATGAGACTACTTCAAAGTGTTTTGACATCATCTTTTCCTGAAGAGTATTTCATATGCTTTTGTGATAAATGGCTTATTTCTTGTGACTGGTGTCTTGTAGTAGATATAATTGAGTGAATTGACTAGGGAGCATAATAACATTATGGCCCAGTAATGGATTGATTGCATCAAAATAATTACTGATCGTTGGTTTGAATGTTTGATTTGCTAGTTCTCTTAGAGCATGCTGCATGCTTTACCATCTTTTCTTTTCTATTTCTTTAGGTAGAACTTTTTTAAGTTCCTCTTCAATAATTTACATAACCTAAAGGCAGATTGTGACAGTTTACCTATATACCATGCATGAAAATTCTTGATCTGAAACTTGGTGCCGGCATAAGTAAGTATTGTTAATAGCAAACTAATTATAAGAATAAGTTAGATATTTGGCTTGCACTCAAGGACAAGGGTCTAATATTTGGACACTTAAAGACTACATCTTAGGGTTAAGGACAGAAGCATGAGATTTTGACCTGGTTTTTTTTGGGACCTTTATACTCTTATTGATCCAGTAAATAATCAGGTTTTTCTAAAAAAACAAAAATCAAAATTTCACATCAAACCCAGAGCTCTTCTCGAGTTCTCTTCTTTTCTTTAGTATCATCTGCAAATTCTACAATATCATCCTAGTTTATGTCTGTATTTTTTGTGAGGATCTCGAATCTGATGGTTTTTAAAAAGATTATTGTGGTTTGAAGGTGCGATTTGACGTTTTCTAAGGTGCAGTGGTTCAGATTTAGTTCGGTTGTTGGAGTATCAAGCGATCGATTATTGAAGTCGTTCTTTTTTTATTCAGTGAGGTTTTTGATTCTAGCAAGTGCCTTTTTGGTGTTTCTTTTCTTATGTAGTAGTGTAGTATCGGTTTACATGTTTTTGATATATATGTTGTTCGTCGATTAAGGTTTTGATTGTTGCAGCAATTTTGTTTGTTGACGACTTATTTGAGTTTTAATTCTTAGATTTTTTTTTGGAATTTGTCTTTGATTTTTTTCAGTAGCAGTCGAAGTCTATCTTGCTGACTTTCACGTTTTACTACAGTAGCAGTTGTTTGTTGTGTTGCTGTTGTTTTAGATCTATCGTTATATTTTCTGCAATTGTACAGTAGCAGGGTTTTTTCTATTGTTTGAGTGTGATTCTACTTTTTTCTAGTAACAGTTGATGTTCAGTAGCCGTTTATTTTTCATTTTTTGTGTGTTATTGTTTTTATGCGTAATATTAATTGTATTTTTGGGTAAGCAGGTTTGTTTTTTTCTTCCTCTTGTTGTTGTTATTGTAGTATCAGTATTTATGATTTTTGTTTAGCTTTTTGGTGTAATATATATACATTATGATTTTTTCGATTGTTTGAGGTTGATGCTACTTTTTTCTTGTAACATCTAATGTTCAGTAGCAGTGATTTTTTTGTTGTTGTATTTGCAGTATCAGTCAATATCTATATTTTTGTTTATGTTCAGTAGCAATGATTTTTCTGTTATTGTTACTGCAGTATCAATAGTTTTTGTGTAATATACATTATGAATGTGTTTTTTTTTGTTCGGTAACAGATTTTTCATATGATTTTTTCATCTTTATTGTGTCAGTTGCAATATAAGGTTTTAATTTAGCTTATGTTTTATTTTACAGTAACAATGATTTTTAAGGTGTTTTGTATGCTCCTTTAAGCATTTTTTGATAACAATACGAATATTAGAGTTTGTGATTACAGTGCAACGGTACGCTGCTTAATTTGTTATGTGTTTTCGTGAATGTAGCACTGATTTTGTTTTGTGTTGCTCCATTAATCAATATCCAGGTGTATTATACATTTATGAATGTGTTTTTTTTGTTTAGTAGCAATTTAGTTTATATGCATTTTTTTTAATTAATTCAGCACCAATATGAAGTGACATTTTTGTGTTTCATTAATCTGTGTAGCAATGTTATTTTCAAAGCTTGGAAAGTTTATTTATGGAATGCAGAGCGTGCTTATCTCAATCACTAAGGAGACAAGGTTCGACATCTTGAGTAATTTACAATGTTCTAGGTTTCGTAATTTGAAACTGGGGAAGCTCATATTGAGGTACTCGTTCAACGATTCACTTAATACCCTTTTGGACTCAAATGAAGACATCATTGCAATGGTTGAGTTGTTTGAGTATCTGCCCAGTGCTAGTTGGATAGATATTCATGTTATAGATGTTAGTTCTGGATGTGAATCCGTGTCGACTTGATGGAGAAATTTTCTCATAAGAAGCATTTGTCGTCACAATGGCAGGGTGTCTTGTATCTGAAAATGGAGAAAAAGTTTCGTAAGAGAATTGACATTGGAAGAAACTGGAAGGTGAGCTTCTTATCAGTATGAGTAATTTTTTTATGCATTTGATTGACACACAGTAGCATTGGTTTTACTTTTGAATTCACAGTGATAATATTTTTTTTTGAACATGTGTTGGTTATCCATTCTAGCGAGGATGTTTTTGAGGTCATTACTGATGATAGTAGCTTTATGGTGCATCTTGCTGAAAGGACTTGCATGTGCAATTGGTGGTAGTTTCGATGCTTCCCATGCTTTCATGTTGTACAAGCTATCCAAAAGGCACAACGTTTTACTTACTCATATATTAAGGACTATTGTAAAACTGAGTACTATCGACAAGCATATGCCCTCCTCATCTTTTCGGTTCTTAATTTGGATAAACCCTCCCCAGATAGTTTTGGAGATGGTGCGTTGTTACCTCCTATCACAAGGAAGCTTGTTGGCTGACCGAGGACGAGAAGAATCAGGTCTTTTGGAGAATCATCCAGGCCTATAGTGTGCGGTCGATGCCGTCAGCTTGGACATCATAATAGACGTTTGAGAATGTCCCGCTCATGAATAGTATACAATTGTTTGCGTGTTTCCTAATTTCTGTTTGATTCATATTGATCGCTGTTACGATAGTAATTTTTGAATTCTGATTTTTTTTGCATGGTCTGCTTTGATTCAGTAGTAATGACATGGAAGTTTTTGAATAATTAGAATTCTACTTTTCTGAAGCAGTAGAAGTAATGGTTTTTTCATTTTTTCATGTGTAATGAATCGACATAGTTTTTCTAGTATCAACGAAACGTATTTTTTTCTACTTCAGCAGTAATGATTTTTTTTATGACTTTTTTTCCAGCAGCATTGAGTTTTTTTTAAGAGGTGTTCTTTTTAGTAGTAGCTAGTGTTATTTTTTTTAATAGCAGTAGTAGCATTTTCTAGGCCGCGGTGCAGTGACACGCTATTTAATTTGATGGTTAACAAGAAAACATAAAGCAATTTACATTCTTATTCCAGTAGCAATGTGCATTCTAATTTAGTGTCATTGTGCATTCTTATTCGAGTTGCATGATTCATTCATTTTTTCAGTATCAACGTAACTTTTGGAAAATTGTTCAGTTTCTTTTAGTAGCAGTGCCTTCTTAGTATCAATATATGTGACATGTTTAATATCAATGCATCTCTCATTCAACATTCATTCATTTTTCCGATATCAACGTGGCTTTTTGAAAATTGTTCAGTTTTTCTTTTTTTTCAGTAGTAGTGCCTTCTTAGTATCAATGCACGTGACATTTATAGTATCAGTGCATCTCTTATTGAGGGGCTGCCAAATTTAATGTTATAGTATCAAAGTCATGTTTTAAATGTTTTGATATGTATTAGTCTTTATCAGAAGTACAACTTGACCAATATTCAATTTCACTTCAGTAGCAACCGTAAATGGAATTAAGTAGCAGTCAGAAAAATAATTTTTTTTTTCGGTTGTGTCCTACGGTGCATAATTTATTTATTTATTTTTTGGTTATTTATTCAATACTTAAACATGAGCATAATAATAATAGTATCAGTCTTAGATGTTCTACTGACATTTATATGTGTACTACATTCTACATACTACAATACTAGCATCTATATCCCATGCCCTATGTACTTCGACATATAGCTCTCTTTGTCATCCATGAACTCGGTCAGAATCTTTGCGCGATATTTGAGCACATCTTGTTTTGGAAATGTTTTTGTAATTGGCTCCCCTTTTGAAAGTTTCTCCAAGAAGTAAAAAATTCCAGTCTTTACTGCAAAATACAAAAATAGAATGAGTTAGTGGAGACCTAATGTTTGGTTCAGTAGCAGTTAGAACAATATCAAAGAAGAGATATTTTGTCAATTACTTACGTTGGCCCATGTCTTGCACATGTTTGATGATTTGTAATTGGGAAAACAAATGTGTGTTTATCATCCAGTTTATGCAAGCTATCTAATTTTTCATTCTCATATTGTTGGGACCAAGACCCTTCAATTTTATCTTTCGGCAAACAGTATAAGCCATTAATAAAAAAGCATTATCATAAGCATACCACTGTTATCGCTCTATTGTGGTTTGAGTCTTCCGTACCTTCTCCTATTCGCCTTGTGAAGTTGTAGTGCGTCCATTGTCTAGTGTTTGTGTTAAACACCAATAGGCTAAGATGGTTGTCAGACTTTGTGTGCATAATTGGGGAAAACAAAATTTCCTTCCCTTCCAGACTTTCCCTTGTCTCTGTTAGAATTCTGTCTTTGTAAACGTGTTCATAGTGCTAATTTGAATATGCATGTTGCATCATATGAAGTAGCATAAGGCATTTGTATATTGCAAGAAGTCAGTAGTAGCAATACACATAGAGAAACATATACAAGCATTTTAAATCTCAACCATTTGCAAATTACAATAATCTATACAATAATTTAACAAAGAAAATTAGTAGCAAAGTCACACAAAACTTACCGTGTATTTGCACTTAATGTAGAAACATTGTTTTGGCTGACGCTTCTGGATGAAAAGCATGTAAGCGTTGACGATGAAGTTTAAAATCTCTTCATCCTTCAACAGATCCTCCACGTCATCCCGATAAACACCCATTATGAAAGATAGGCTACGTAAAATGAACACATATTATGGTCAATTACATAATTTCAATAAGTAGATGCTCTATAACGGGTTTTTTACTTACCATTGATCCTTCTTTTTCCAGTACTCCTTCAACAAGGACTTGTGCTCCTCATCCAATTTGCGGTAAACATGGCAATTCTTCAATTTTAAAGTCGCCCCCTTCTTGCTTGGTTTATCCTTGACATCATTCTTCACTACTTCTTCTTCGTTTGTCATATCTATAACCTCTTTCTCGTTTTTTTTTTTGCATGGAACTGTTACCTTAAACTTTGGCATCATCTTCTTCTTTCTGTCCTGTCTGTTTTTGATCCTTCTGACATATGACCTCAGTATAGGTATATTTTCATCAATGTCATCTTTCTCAGTAGCATCAGGAACATCCCATCTTGCAAGATCATCAGGTGTCCTATCAATAGTAGTAGCACCTAATGTTGTAAGATCCTCGGAATCCTTATTAGTAGTAATACCAGCATTATCAATATTATTTTTCATCTGTTTTTTTTCGTTGAACCAAGAGTCTGACTCTGTTGCTTAGATCGTCCAACTTCTTGTTCTTACGATTCAACATGCTTGTCAAAACAAGGGTCTATTTTTGTACTCTTCCTTTTCCTCCCACAACTCTCGAAATCATTTTTCCTTATGTAAGATTGTATTGCACAGTGGACTATTTCCTGCTTTAACTTTGCTTTTTCCTATCACTTTGCAATTGTGGTCAACATGTGATCTATAGAGAGGTCTGGTGGTGTTTCGAGGTTGGCTTCACGCAGTAGCATCTCCTACAATTCATCAATTTCCTCTTTGGTGCATCTCATCTTCTCATTTTTTTGGGATATCGACATTAGCTTCTACGTTTGTTGTTTCCAACCCCTCTTTGAGTAACTGAGAAACCAAGGGACTTGGTTGAACCAGTGAACTTGGGTGTGGATCGTTGAAGAAGTCTAGGTAGTTGTACTATTGTGTTGAATCATTGTCAAACCTGGCTTATTCATCCTTTACATTAGAAACCTTGGTTTCCTCATCTTTTTCAATAGCAACCTTATTTGCTTCATGGAGGTCCATAGCAGCATTCTGAGTTGCTGCATGGGATTCAGTAGCAACACCTGTCTTGTCCCATGCAGAATTTTTAGTAGCAACCTTATTTGCTTCGTGCTCCTCAGCTATAGCAACTTTCCGAGGTTCTTCAGTAACAAACGCATCTTTTCCACCGAGGCTGGAATTGAAAGTAAGCATGTCCTTACTGATAATAGGTGCTACTTTTGTTAGTCTCTCCAAGTCAAATTCAGGAAATACCAAGCCATCATCTTGATGATCAGGATCATCATCATCCTTGCTCATCTCAACAGCTCCAATAACATGTGAGGATTGTTTCGCTTGCTCAGTATTGGCTTCATTGTTTTCTGGTGGCACTTACGTGTCGGGGTAAATGTCCGATACCGTTTCATTATCATCAGATCCTTCACCATATTCATATTCCCAAGCTGGCTCTACTGGAGTACTTCGTGGAGGACTTATTGAACATATCGGCTTATTAACATGCTGCTTCACATTACGCATCTAGGATTACAATTTAATTAAAACTTAATTTAACAATCATATATATTAGCAGCAAGTCACAATGAAAAGCTATGATGCACTTACCCATTCTATTAATGTCAAATCCATTTCTCTAACTTCTGGTTCTCCTTCTTATTCCCTGCCACACTCAGTTTTTTTTGTCGACGTGTATGCTATGCATTTTTTCAAAGTAATGGTCAGTTTTACTACAAAAATAAATGAAATATGGAAATAACAACTTGTAATATTTTTTACCAGAACACGCGTTTTCGTTTTTTGCCTTTTCTCAACCTTCTTTGCTTTTTTCTTTGAGTTTTCTTCATTTGTCACGACTTTCAGTTTTTTTACTACTGGAGTTACAAAATCATCATCATCATCTTTAGTAGTAGGGGTCGCCATTGTTGCTGATGACTTGCTAATCACTGAACTTGTAAACTAGATTTTCTATTTATTTTGAATTTGATAAGTATCAATGGACAATATTACTATTAGGACCAGTAAGATTAACACAATAATTGAGCAATATTTACCTCAATGTCATCAATGTTGGTCGTCTCCAACTTTTTTCATAGTTTTCCCAAATCCCACTCGACAAAAAATTCACTTTAATTACTTTTTTCTGGATCCGGCTCCTCTCCAGTTTTAAATCTAGAGTTTGCTAAAGTTCGTTGAATCCTAGGCACGATAGCGGCAAGTTTCATTTCATGCGTGCGCTAAACTGAAGAGCGGCACGGGCACGTTGTCCATGTCCCTCCGTGCACGCTGCACCACATGTACGTAACGGTTGGGCTTCCACCGTTGACGCTACGAGAGGTCGACGCCGAGAGTGAGGATCTCCTCTCGGGCACCTAACAGCACGGCCGTTCTGAGACCCATTCTTGACGGGCTCCGAACAAGCAAGATTCGTTTGGGAGTGCCGTGCATGCGGCTCGGAACCTTTCATGCATCAAGAAAAGCCATTCCGAAGGCCTATCCTTGGCGGACTCCGGACAGCAACATTCGTCGCGGGGCCAGGTAAGTGGCTCGGAACCATCCATGCATCTCAAGAAAGGCCGTTCCGAAGGCCTATCCTTGGCGGACTCCGGACAGCAACATTCGTTGCGGGGCCGGATAAGTGGCTCGGAACCATCCATGCATCCACACACACGAGCATACATCAACATACACATTCACTCAAATCGCATCTCATTCGCATCGCACGATCATACATACACCCGCATACATTCATAGACTCACACCTACTTGTATATTTGTACCGCATACATCTACATATTCACTCCTACATACTTACATATATCTGCATATATAAAACATACATATTCGTTCACGTGGCTTCACAGGCACGCAACCAAGCACACGGCTCCAAACAGCAAGATTCGTTTGGGAGTCGGGTACCCAGGTACAGGATCATGCGTACAGGTACACGATCAGGCGCACAAGTACCCACTCCGTCAAGCGAGACCATTCTTGACCGAAGAGTTGGGGTCTTGGGGGCTACGGGACCACGCATCACTGTTCAATCGGATAAATATTTGTTTAATCGCACGAACCCTTTTTCAACTCCCCAATCAAGAAATGTCTCTTTGACTTAGGGACTTGGGGGACTTGTTAGTATAGCACCATTAGTTCATGGATTAAACATACTTACCCACCTAAGCAAGTTATCAACACCTACCCCGATCACTCGAAAGGCCACTAAGAAGGCTACAACTTCACCCGCAAAACCGAGCCCATCCGATGGGGCACGCGTCCGACAAGCGCACATCTGAATACTCGGCCCACATGACAGCAATTGCAGCCATATCCCACATCGAAGAGCACAAGAAAGCAACAATCTCACCCACCTTTATAGGTAAGGCATTTACTACAGGTAAGGGGACGACTCATTCATTACTCCAACCTACTTTCTTACACGTTCGCTTATTTGTTATATCCAATAAATTCTTAGGCATCGGAGCGTTGAAGGCAGGCTGACCCTGTCTTCACCATCTGACCGCCCGTTTATTGTATTCTTCTAACAGTTGGAGCCGAACGCGCAAGTCCGCACACCCGATCACCCGACAACCCGACGAGAGAGCATCCGATCACCCGAACAGCCCGATCGTTCTGGCACACGAAGAGAAGAAGATTATTCGTACTTGCTTCTGCTAATTACGTCTCGCGTAATTCGGTAGAAACAGACGTCGTCTAAGTAGATAGGACAATCCTTGTACCCTTTAGTCCTGCAAGATGCCAACAACCCGTAAGCTAGAAAATCGCTAATGGTCCATATAATGGATGCTCTCATGATGAATGACGTTTTAGTGTAGCTATCCTAAATTTGCATCCCAAATTCTCACACCTCCTTCAACTCGTCAATAAAATGTCTCATAAACACATCAAAACAATTTCCAAGGGAATATTTACCCAGAATTATCAAACAAAAGAAATTAAACTTCTTTCTCATACACATCCAGGGAGGCAGGTTGTATGACATTACAATAATGGGCTAAGTGCTGTATTGGCCATCATTAAAAGGATTGAACCCGTTTATGGAAAGTCCTAGTATCACATTTCGAACCTCTGATGAGAAGTCTGTAAACGTCATGTCGAAAGACTTAAAAGCCTCCCCATCTGCGGGGTGTCTAAGCACACCGTCATCCAACCTCTTTTCAATGTGCCACCTCATTGCCTCCGCCATGTACGAAGACATGTACAATCGCTCTAGTCTAGGAATCAACGGAAAATGATGAAGAACCTTCCATGGAAATTTTTTCTTCTTGTTGTTCTTCTGCTTGACCAGCCATCTTGACTCACCACAAATCAGGCAGTACTGGAGGTCTGCGTGTTCCTTATAAAATAAGACACAACTGTTTTTGCACATGTCGATTTTCGTGGAAGAAAGACCAAGGTCGTTCAATATATTTTTTACTTTATAATAATTATTTAGAAGTTTGTGATCATCAGGAAGCAGACTACTTATGTGTCGCTGGACATCATTGAACGCTGCATTCGACAATTTGTGCTTCACTTTATACCCCATTTCCTCCATTACTGCACTCAAAACAGTCACTTTACCATGTGGGTGCACCGGTGTCTGGGTTTCCAGTAGACTTTTATTGTACTTGTTGAAATTAGTGGATCCCATGAAGTCGCCTGTTGGCGGAACAATCTCATGGTTGGGAGTATCGTAATGGTCCTCGGAAAATCCGTATCCACTTGAACTATATTACGGAAATGCATCGTGGACAAGTTCCATAACGGGGTTTGGAGCAGGTTCATCAATATTGCTGGATTTGCCAACATCATACCCTGATCTGAACCCTGCCATCGTAGTATGAGAATTAACCTCTGGTTCTTCACAGTGTTTAGTCCATAAAGTGTACTCCCACATCATACCATATTGAGACAAGTGCTGGAACATATCTGCAACTGTATGATACTCTGAGTTACGACATCTCCTGCACGGACACTTGAAATTGGAGCTTCCTCCACCCTGTTGAATTGCGAAACGCATGAAGTCATAAATTCCTTGTAAATACCTTTGATCACCTCTCTCCAACCATAACCAACTTTTGTCCATATTCTGCGTAAGTACGTTCCTTGAAATGAGCGAAATAATAAATTTTCTGGCCAATCAAATTTATAACCTTAATTCTTCATATATCAAGCTAGCTAGAACCTATATATATATACACTCTTATATTTATATCAAGCTAGCTAGCTAGAACTAATAATCTTTCCCACTCTTTGATTCATTCAATATATATACCTAATCTTCATATATATCGATCAAGCTAACTAGAATTCCACAATAATCTTCATATATATCAATCAAGCTACGTACCTAGCTATTAATTTTCCGTCCATATATATCATGTACGCACATGTATAATAATCTAGCTACGTATATATTGATCAAGAATCTTTGTTACATACATATATACACCCAAAAATTACTAACTAAATTGCATAACCAAAATTAAACTAATTAATTAATAATATATATATAAATATAAATATCCAAAGCACCATAATTTGCATTGTCAATATATATAGCTAGCTACTAATTATTGATCTAACATTTCGATGCAAAAGCTAGCATTATACATCAAGGGCAAGATTCTAGCTACCTAGTTATGACAAATTTCACCAGAAAACTATTGCGGAAATTCAATCACCGGTTAACGTCACAATACACCGAAATATTACAAACAAAAATTAGTAGAGACAAACACTAACCAATATATATATATATGAAGCTTCAGGAATGAGCTTAATTTGGGGGTTTTGATCGAAGGCTTTTCGTTGTAGATCGAAAAATCACCGGAAAGGAGGTGTTAGAACTGTTGTTGTGAAGAAAGAGATAAGAGTTCGATCTGGAAATGTTACTAGCTGTTATAGAAGATACTTTTAGTAGATGGACATTATCTGTCTGCTAGTGAATAAATTCTGTCAATTAACCAATTTCTAGCAGACAAATTTTTTTCCGTTTTCTAACAATCCCTTTAGATAACGGAATTGGCAAGGCAATTAAAATTATGTCTTTTAAATGTTTCTTGGAAGACAAAATTTGTCAACGCAAAAAATTCATCATTTAAAAACATTGTTGGCCGTCGGATTTTTGACGGAAACTATTTCTGTTGTCTAACACGTTGTTAGAAGACGGATATTTTTTCAAAGCAGACTGCTTACATATCCATCGCCTAGTATGTTGTTAGACAACAGACTGAAAAAAAAAAGTATGTCTGCTAACGAAGGTATTCTGGTAGTGGGTGTAGCGTCGATCAAATCCACTAATGAGTTGTTGATAAAAAGGCAAACCATCAAGGCACAACCATTCATCATCAATACATGAGATTGTTTCTGGCTACGATTGTGTCTAAATGTCAACATTGACAAAACATTAGGGGATGCCTCAGAGTCAATGACGATGCCAGTAAACAATAAAATCTCACCCATTTAAACAAATGCTAGCGTTATTATGGATAGTTCTTCCATGATTGTTGATGATGTGTTTATTTATTTCGTCACTCAGAAATTGATGACAATGAAGTGGAACATTGCTCTGTTGCAGATTGTCAACAGTTAATGTAGAGCAAATTGATTGATATAGAAAGTTGCAATCAAAACATTGGGGGACACCTCAGAGTCAATGACGATGTCAGTAAACAATGAAATCTCACCAATTTAAACAAATGCTAGCGTTATTTTGGATAGTTCTTCCATGATTGTTGATGATGTGTTTATTTATTTCGTCACTCAAAAATTGACGACAATGAAGTGGAACATTGCTCTGTTGCAGATTGTCAACAGTTAATGTAGAGCAAATTGATTGATATAGAAAGTTGCAATCAAAACATTGGGGGACACCTCAGAGTCAATGACGATGTCAGTAAACAATGAAATCTCACCAATTTAAACAAATGTTAGCGTTATTTTGGATAGTTCTTCCATGATTGTTGATGATGTGTTTATTTATTTCGTCACTCAGAAATTGACGACAATGAAGTGGAACATTGCTCTGTTGCAGATTGTCAACAGTTAATGTAGAGCAAATTGATTGATATAGAAAGTTGCAATCAAAACATTGGGGGACGCCTCAGAGTCAATGACGATGTCATTAAACAATGAAATCTCACCAATTTAAACAAATGCTAGCGTTATTTTGGATAGTTCTTCCATGATTTTTGATGATGTGTTTATTTATTTCGTCACTCAGAAATTGACGACAATGAAGTGGAACATTGCTCTGTTGCAGATTGTCAACAGTTAATGTAGAGCAAATTGATTAATATACAAAGTTGCAATCTAGGCTGAACTAGACTCTTACAAATGGCAAGTTTTTGATATGGTAGTGATATGACCATCGAATAATATGACGGTTAGACACAAATGAGTCTTCTTTGGAAGCACAATGAGAATAACTTGTGGCGCAAGGTTTATCTCAATTCCCTAATATTGATTATGAGGAGATGTATTCTCTGGTCATGGACATCATTACTTTCTGCTACCTTATCAGTTTGGTAGTGTCCAAAATACTAAGTCTGCAGCTGATAGATGTGGTTATAGTGTATCTCTATGAGGATCTTAATTCATAAATATACATGAGAGTGCAAGATATCATGTTTCTACTCAAATCAAGTAAATCTAAACCACAGAGTGCTCATGTGATTAGACTAAGATGTTCACTATATGGATTGGAATAATCTGGTTGGTTGTGATATACACGTACGTCTTAGTGACTACTTGATTGAGAAGGAATACAAGAATGATGATTTATGCACATGCATATTCATTAGATGAATAAGTTATTTGAGATGATAGACCTTGGTAGGACTCGATTAAGTCTTGGTTTAGAGACGGTACATCGAGTTGGTTGAATTCTTATTCACTAGTTTGCTTATTTCTAATCAGGCTATGGACAAAGCAGATCATATTAGTACACCAATGGTTGTGTAGTCTGAAACCTGAAAAGATCCATTTCATCTGAAAAGATGATGATGAGGAACTTTTGGAGCTGAGATTCTATATTTTAGTGTGATTGGAGCTTTGTTTAATTTAGCTCAATATACATATCTAGACATGCATTCTCAGTGCGTGCCAACGCAAGGTCATTGGAATTGAGTAAAACAAATCCGCATGTACTTGAACTGATCCACTAACTTGCGCATATTCTTCCCTTACAAAGAATATTGAGAGAAACATGAAATTCCCAGACAAGGGAATTGAAAGGACCCAACCCCGATTTAGCTTCCTAAATCGGAATCAAACCCCTTCGAAAACACGAACCAACAAAAACTTTTCGAAATTTGGGCAGAGTTTCGTTACTAGCGTGGAATTACCATTACCTGCACGCGGAAAATACACTTCATCCTATGCCACAAAAAGCAAACCGTGGGCGCCAATCCCATCCGGATTTCTCAATATATCAACAGTAAAGTAAAGTAGTAAATATATATACAGTATACTGAAATCCAGTGTAAAATCGTATAACGTATTCAATAGGAAGCTCAGAGCGACATCTAATACATAATCGTATACGCATACCACAGTAGGTAGAACAATAAACCTACTGGATGAAACAAAGTAGCTCGAGCACTATGCCTCCGACCACGACGTGCGACATCAGAGCCTGAACTGCAAACTGGGCACGGAAACCGAAAAGCCCAGGTGAAAGACAATAAACACGTTAGAGTGAGTGGACGAAAATAAATGTCTTTCACCAGTTTATATATATATAAGAATAAAATCGTATGCGAGTCAAATACATGAAAATCAAATAAAACGTTAGGAGACTCAGGCTACCACTCACGTACTGAGCATGCCACGTAAAACATATCGCGGAGACTCTCGTGGCCTTCCACGCGATAGCACAGTCTGAACCACGGGATCCCAGACCCACACGTGATTCTAGCCAGAAAGGCCTCGGGTCAGGATATCTGTCCTTCCCGGAGCGTACTCGGGGATCAGCCGAGAAGCCAATGTGTATCGATACCACAACATATACTGAGACTGTACTCTGTGTAAACCAAATCATAAATCTTTTCTATGCACATGCTTAAAACATAATATGTACGTATATGTATATATTCGTATACGTATATTCGTATATACATAATCATAAAACACATGCTCGTAAAATCATAATCAATCTGCATGCTCAAGTTCGTAAATCATAAATAAGGACTCGCAATCAATCCGTGAAAAGAAATGTCCACTCACAGACTGGCGTAACGTGTATCGCGTTAACCCGTGATCCGGCGGAATGCCCCTCGCCAAACGAATGATCACGAACCCTGAATATACACAATGTCCAATATTTAAAACCATAATCCGACAATACAAATCAAACCACGAGAAACCACCGTTCTCGGAAACAGATAATTCAAAGTCGACGAATCGTCGAAAATCCGTATATACCACTTCAATACCTCGCTTTACGTTCGGACGCTCAACTCGAAAAACGAATCTCCCCACTGCGATCGGGGCGCGATTTCGAGTCAAATGACATGCGACTTGTCGAAAGTCAAAAAGTCAACCTTGACCGTTGACCGCCGCCGTTGACCGCCGTCCACGGCGGCGCCGCTGCCGGCCGAAGCATTTCAAGGCGGAGCCACCCCTATTCCACTCCAAATCATCCACTGAGCAACTTTGTCAACTGCACCGAAGTCCAATTCTCACTCTAACATGGTCAATTTCATGAAAAACCGAATGAACACACAAATTTCAAATCCAAAATTCTCCTTCCACAATCAAAATTAGGACTCCAAACTTACATGGTAGCTTGCTAGTGATGAGAGCTACAAAGCCCACTCCAAATTTCAGCTCGAATCGGCTCGAAACATCAAACCCGAAATCACCAAGTTTCTCCAATTTTGGGCCGAAAAATTCTTCCTCTCCGGTGAGTCTCGGAGTGCATGGTGGCCGGAAACATGATGAGGGAGGTGAGGCGAAGAGATTGGGACCGGTGCCGCCCCGTGGGGTGGCCGGAAACACCTCGCCGGCGTGGAGGCCGGCCATGCCGTCGTGAGCCATTCCCTCCCCCACCGAGTTGACTCAGTCAACTCGGTCAACTTCTCATTTAGAAATGTTGACTTTCCCATTTTGGTAACCTGCTATTTATAGCCTTTCCCAATTTGGAAACTCATAATTATCCATTTCGACAAACTTCAAACGCGCGTAACTTTCTCGTCGTAATTCTGATTCCGATAATTCTCGCGGCCACAAACTCGTCTCGACATATTCTTCAATAATCACTCGAAGTCAAACACATCGGCCAACCGAATAAAAAGTCAACCCCTCAAAGCAACACACATTAAATCGACTAAATAATCAACAAACGGAAAAATTCGCAACTAATTCCTCGTAACTCCAAATCATGCTCCGGAAATTCCCACAAACTCGAAATTAAATTCCGAACAACTTCCATGAAGAAGCCGAACCCAAATTCTCGTCCGGTAATTTAGTCGTTAAGTAGCCCACCATTTAAATCTGAACTTCAAATATTCATAACTAATTCCTCGGTCGTCCAAATAACGATCCGGAACCGTCCACGAACTCGTAATCACATGTAGAACGACTCTCGAGAAGAGACTCAGCTCCAATTCTCGGCCAATAATTAAGTCGTTAACAATCCCTGGCGGTTCAAACCCTGTCGTCAATCTGCGGCTACGCAGTAACTCACGAATCAAGCTGATCATACTGCTGATTCTGGTCCGGGTCGTCACAGGAATGTTGAATCACAATATGGGGATTTCGACCTGTCGAAACCTGCTCCCTGGATCGATCAGAGTACTAGTCTGGCAATGAGGCGAGTTTTGATCCAGACCCGCTCCAGACCCGTACTTATTAGGCAGATATGGATCTAATTTTTGGCCTCGTTGATCCGTTTGTGACCCGGATCTGTTGACTCGTTTATTTAACGGATCGGATCCAGATCACAAGCGATTCGATCCATTTATGATCTGCCCAGTTTATTTTTTTAACTTATTATATAATTTATTTCTATTTACATATATGAAATATTTTGAATCTAAAACTCTCTTTTTAAAAAATAAAATATAAATATCTTTAGCAAAGTTATATAAAATTATTAATAAATTAAAAGATTAAAAACCCAAAATGATTTATTTCTTGTCAAGTTCCTCGATTTTAATCAAGTTTTTTTTGTCTCTCAAGTTTGTTTTAATGAAATATTTTATTTATGTAAAGAGATTATATGACATATCGGTAATAATTAACATATTGATAAAAGAAAAAAATTTAGTAATTGGCATATTGATAAACGGGTCCGGATCCACTCCGTTAATCCATTGATCCGCCGGATCCGGATTCGGATTTGGTTATTAAAGATCCGCCAGATAAACGGGGCGAGGCGGATATAATTGTTTTCTTTCATTAAACAGATTAATTTTTTTCTCTCATTAAACGGATTTGGATCTAGGTTGATCCAGTCCAGATCCACCCCATTGACAGGCCTAAGAGTATATCTCTCAATTCGTCGAGAGATTCTCTCGATCCGTCAAGAATCCGTCCTGTTTCGGATAATTTTTCATGCAATCCCCTATTCTGAAAGACTGGTTAATGTGTTGGTTGGATTTGCTGATATTGGGCACCTCTCTGACCCATATACAAGATGTTCCCATACAGATTATTCATCATGGGAAGCATGGCGATTTGTTGGAGAACAACAAAGCAAACCTTGTTGCTACTACGTACCTCGAACTATTCTAAAGATTAAAGCTTTCTATGAAGCTATTGATGAGTGTGTCTGGTTTAGGACAATAATACACTATATTCGAGGGTCTTGTGGATTATTATCTACTATGACAGCTCCAACTTCCATCTTTGAGGATAATGCGATTTCCATTGAACATATGAAGTTGGTTTATATTAAGGGGGTGTGATACTTAACTCTTTTCGCCAAAGTATTTCTACAATCAGCAATAGTAGCAATTATTGATTATCCATGTGCACCGGTTTGGTTCGGTTAATAATTCTACAGACTTGTTTACAAGTCACTACCTAAATATGCATTGGTATGTGCAGTTTATCTGAATTTCATGACTGAGTTTACAGTCAGGGGGAGTTATATTTATGTAAACATCAGGGGGAGTCTATGTCACATGTAGTAACTTTTATAGTTGATGCGTTGTACACTTTTTTCTTTAGCCCAAGGCTTTGTTTTACCTATGAGATTTTTGTTTGCCTGACAATGTTTTTAGTGAAGCAACAAGTCATGCATCATTTTTATGGTCATCGATACAAGATGAAGTGTTTAAGAAGATTTATTCTCCATAATTTTCGGTGTGTGTCTTATCCTACTTAGATACGGATTTAATTAGATAGATACAAAGAATCTCTGTTATATCGGGACAGTTATTGTAATAGATTGTATCAGCCTATATTGAAAGCACTCTATCAATGAAAGAATTACAGTTTTACGGTCTACATATTTTTTTCTTACGATAAGACTCTATTTCTTAGTATAAATTCGATCTTATTCCACTTTTTCCCTCACCCTCTTTCTCCTTATTTTTTTTCTTTTATTTATGTTTATACAAAACTGATTTTTTTTCTCGACACACAACAACAACAAAACCAATAAAAATAGTGTGATTTTTTTTTTTGCTAAAGAGTGATGGAATCGGAACACCCATTGCTCGACTTGACCAAATGCAATTAATATTATTCTACTTACAATGGAATTAGAGGAGAGTACAAATAGTTAGAGCTGGGACCGGTTCGGTTCGGGCCGGTTTAGACATTTTTAAAAGTAGAAACCAAACGGGACGGTACCTATTCGGTTCGGTTCGGTTCGGTTTGGTTCGGGCCTATTATACATTTTTTCAAGCATTTCGACCTTTTTCAAATTTTCAAGATCTAGACTAAAATTAATCCAAATTTGACACATTTTTAAAACACCCTACTACACTAACATATTTTGTTATACACATACATTTAAAACCTGTCAAAACAAAAACTATTACAAAATACAATTTATAATCTAAAAACAATAACATAAAAATTAGTGTCCCAATTGAAGAAACATCGATACTGGGAGCTACATCATTTATCCCTTGAGTGATATCTTTGTTCTTGTTGCATTTCTTCAACTGATATAAGAGTAATAAAAGAAACAAGTTAATACACTAGGTTTCACCATAGTTAAAGACAACAACAACTACATAAAAATAGTATCCCTTGACATACTTACATTGGGTTTCACCATAGTTCAAGACCAAGGCAGCAACGCAGCAACAAATAAACAAGACCGCGGGAACTGTTAATCACATATATTGCAACTGTTAATTAATGTAAGAAGTAGTAGCTAGAAATAAACACATACTGTGAGTAAACAGTAACAAAACAACGACCAAAACTGTGACCAAACAGTTACAAAACAGTGACCAAACAGTTACAAAACAGTGATCAAACCATTACAAAACAGTGACCAAACAGTTACAAAACAGTGACCAAACTGTGAGTATCAACTTTTTTCCAATATTTGTGTGTCTTTGATCCGTGTATGAACTCTGTTTGACCACTGAGAACTGTAGATTTTTTGTTCTTTCATCGTCAGTATAGCTATTATTAATTGCTTAAAATTCCTGGGAATTGCATAGTTTCTTTCATATATCACTAACTATAAGACTAGCCTGGTCTTGGGTTATAGCTCTGATCACGAAAGGAAAAAGAACTGTGAAGAAGGACAAGAAAGAAGTATTGAAGCCTGTTGAACTATCAAGGCACCTAAAAAAGTCAATTTCTTAGAAGAGACGAATCAAAACTATGGCTGGAAAATAGGAAAAAGATGGAGGGAAATAACCTACTCGAAAACACTCTATGGCTGCAAGAACCCAAATGCAACTTAAAATTCAGCTGTTTATAAACTCGTTTCTAAGTATGACAAGAACAGTTCAAACATAGAAATATCTAAGCATAGTTTGAAGCATATCTTTAGATTCTTTACATTCAAATAAGGTAAACCAATATGAATACTAACTATTTTGTTTCTAAACAACTAGCACAAATTCATACTAGATACGCAACATGATATAATGACTGTTGGTATGAGCCCAAATAGCCCGACTACATCATGACCACACCAACCTCGCGCTGCCATACCCAAGAATACCCGAAGAAGATGCAAACGAAACACAACAAATGAACATATGAACTAATAAGCAGATCCTTCCCCATATCCACACTTTACGGGTTGAAAACTGATTATGATGCACTGGACATATATTTGTAATTATGATGCACTACGCTAACCACATATCTACATATCCAGACCATATATATAATCACATATCCACATTTGAAATATCCACCATCAAAATCTGCTTACCTAAAACTGTAAAATCTTGCAGCCTAAAAGCTTGCTCCACCTCCACAAGACCGAGCCAGAGAAGAGCGAGACTACGAGAGAACTCCGAGGCCGAGAGAAATTGGTCCTGAAATCCGAATTGGAGCTCCGAATTGGGGCTCCGAGGGGAGGAAAAGTTCTTTGACTTCTTTGTGACTTTGACTCTTCAGTCTTCACCCAATTTCATATCTTTGCCTACAATAACGTAGAACCAAAGATCAACCTTGCCATAAAGATAAAGGCATAAACACAGTACAAGAAAAACAGTAACTAAAACCAGAGCAAATGACATTAAGAAAGTCAACTTCTTGAAGTACAATGCATAATCCCAAAATTTACACGAATTAGATCAGATAGATAGTTCATAGTTCAACACAGTCATCTCCTCCAACACAAATAAACATAAACAAAAGCAAATAAAACAACACAGACCTAAACATTCTCATAAGCCATCAGAGCATCACCAACCAACCTACAAGTCCTCCACTCCGAGGCTGAGAGTAGACCAAGCCGCCGAGAGAAATCGACTCTGGAATCCAAATTACTGAAATTAGGGCTCCGAAATGGGGCTCCGAATTGGGGATTGAGAGTTGACGAGGGAGGCTGAGAGTGGACGAGGGAGGCGAGGCCGAGAGTAGAAGAGGGCTTAGGGCTGAGGAGAGACCGAGCCGTTGTGGACTCGTGGGAATGAGAAAGTGGGAATTAGGGCTCGGGAGAAGAAAGTGGGTATGACTGAATGAGAGTGAGTGAATTAGGGCTCGGGCTCGGGCTGGGAAAGTGGGAATGAGAGTGAGTGATTTTTTTTAATTTTTTTTTATATATATCAGAGAGAGTTATCATGTGTATGTAAGCGTACAATAGTTAGAATGTGCAACTGTTTCGGGACCAATCGGTTCGGTTCGAGTACCAAACCGAAACCGTACCAAATTATACCTTCAGTTTCGGGCCAAAAAATTTCTTATCCCTTTTTTTTCGGGCCATTCGGTTTCGGGCCGATTTTTCGGACTAAAGTCCCACCCCTATAAATAGTACGTCTGTAGTATGAGGAGGTACAAATATTAGCTCCCATTGGGACTTTGGGTCCCCCCCCCCCCCCCCCCCCCCAATGTCTTTCTAGTTCCCCATCTCTTTGTACGTAGTTGCAATTGGATTAATAACTGAATTCCGGTAGAGATAGACTTTATCCTTCGAACAAAAGAAATAAAAAGAAAACATGATATTAATTTGGTTATAGAATTTCTCCAACTACGGTGTCGCAGCAAATGGAACTCGTGTTTTTTTGTTTTGTTTGAACTTTGAAAGGACAATTATAACTTGTGTAGCTAGATAAATATAAATTCCTAGAATTACAATACTCTGCTAATAATCATAGTTGATACAAATCAGATCGCTGCCAAAAAATATTAAAAAATTCCAAAGGTGTTTTTTTTTTGCTAGTGAAAGAACAAAAAAATATCCGAAAGATGGATGGCTTAGTAACTCAATTAACCTCTATCATTGGTCGGATATGTAACTTGTTTGGCAATGTTGCAAACACACCATAACGCTTGGTTGGATCATTCCTCCGCATTTTCATGTAACCCTGATGACCCCACAATCTCCCCCATGAATTCTTTATCTTCCAATAGTCTACTCCGTTTTCGGTTCCATATCCAACTACAGTAATAGCATGTTTAGTCGAATTTACAGAACATTTATCGTCTTCAGATATAGACGTCCCGTCGTATTTTTCAAAATTTTCGTTTGTATCGACTACGACAACGACCGGATGGTTGGCCACAGCTCTCATCATGTTAAATTCAGTAGCCGGAATAACAAATTCATAACCAGTTATTATGGCTGCTGGAATTCTGATGGCTTCCGTGGCACATATTTGTATGTCTGTTTTGGTATGGATATAATTGTTCCTCAACAATTCCATGCCTCATAATGTAATCAAATGCTACAGGCACATAGCTGCCGTTACAGTTGTGGTTTGCACGTTTTAGTGGTGGAATGCAATCCACTAGTTGTTGCTCAGAGAGTTCCATCAACGTACCAGTGACTACTCTGTTAATTGTTTCCACAGCAGCTACTGCTGCAAACGCCCAACAAGAACCTATACAACATACAATGTGAGAAACTTTAAAAGGGATATACATGAAACGGAAAGATTTGCAAAGTAACAAAAAAAAATTATTTTATGTTTCTTACCACATTCATATTGATTTTTTATACGGATAACAGCTCCTGCTCTGACCCAGTCGGTTTCTTTTGGAAGATCATTAATGTTCAAATTTTGATATATACCTAAAACTCCTAGATGAATTTGAAAGTATGCTTAAGGTGGTGGTAGTCATAGATGAATTCGATGACAATGGGGTGGTGATACTAGTAGTTGAATTTGATGATAAGGTGGTGGTGGTAAATAAGAAGAAAGATATGATGACAATGAGAAAGTTAAAACCCATCGTATATCAAATAAAAGAGAGAGATATAGATCGAGAGATGGTACGTTCTGGTGCATGGGTGTATGTATATATATACTTAAACACTTGTGTAATGCTAATCAGAGTTAATATTATAATGCTACTTCATGTACGCATATGATTATGATTAGTATATTAATGTAAATATGTAATACAAGTTGATATTTATGTTGTATTTTGTTTTGATATTGATGTCTCGTATTACATTAATTAGTTAGTGTTCTAATCGTTATCAATTATGGGTTAAGCCACCAAGTGATGACTATATATATGTATATATAGAAGGCTTTAGTCGGTCCGTGTTCTCGTTACTAATATTGATTTGGCAGGAAAATCTATTGCTAAGAAAATCAGAATGGTGCATTGGAACGTTTTTCTCCTAGGCCTTGTCTTTGCTTGTTTCATCATCCTTTCCTCTGCATCCACCGAGTGGACGTCAGACGTTGTCGGTAGCTGGTCAGACTTTCCTCTCAGTAAAACAGACCCCATGTTCGAGAGATCGCCGAGTGGGCAGTGTCCGAGTACAACAAAAATTCGAAGACCAATTTTACCCTCATCAGAGTGGTCAGCGCCCGCCATCAGCTCGTATCGGGACACCTCTACAAGATTAGGATCCTTGTCTCTGAGGGCCTTGATGCCGCTGACGGCGGTTATGATATTACGGTGTTGGAGAAGTCCCTCATCAAATATAGGCGATTGATAAACTTCGTTGTCATGATGACGGTGAGCAATTAATCAGCTAATCAATTTTCAACCTTTATCTATATTAGTTTAGCTACTAGATTCTTCCTCTTACCGTTTTGTTTGGTCTGTTTTACAGGATCAAGTCAATGGACAATGGATGAAGACATGACATAACAAGAGAATCCAGCCTAGCTACTCTATTTTAGTTTCATGTACTAGGTTCTAGATCCTCATTCAAGTTTTTTTTCCCCTAGTTTTTCTTTGTATGCTATTTTTTTCTCATCTGGTTGCTACTAAATTATTCATTGCCCAATTCGAATGATGTGTTTGTGATGTGATCCCAAAACAAAAAAACAAAAAAATTGAATCATAGGACCTTTAATTTTAGAGAATATGTCCACAGTATTTAAGTGATAAGAAATAACGTACATTTGCGTAACAATATATTTGACTTCTTTTTTTTTTACCAAAGAGACAATCTATTAAAACAAGAAGCAGAACAACACAAGCTCAAGACTATAAGGCCAAGAACACTACCACAAAGACATATCTTACACATAAACCAAACTAAGCAAACGGCAAAGTGAAGAACACCCAAATCCTCATAATGGATTATTGTGCTGTAGAAAAGTCGCAGCAGGAGAAACCACAGCAAAACAATCAAACCAAACTGCTTGGGAGATGACACAACAAACACCCCGAAACTCGATCGACGAAACCCGGTATATTTGACTTTGAGCAATCTAGATGAAACAATAGCTCTTACATATATAAAAAGAAAAACTACAAAAAATTCAGATTTTCACTGTGTCTACTCCCTCGTTAAAAAGTTGACAAAAAATAAAAATTATGTGATCTTGAACTTTAAAATTTATTAATTACATACTTGGATTTTCAAATTTTAATCAACGTGATATCTTAAACAAATTTTTCGTAAATTTCCACGTGCACGTAGTAGAAATAATTTTTAAATTTAAAGGGTAAAAATATAATTTCAATTATAATTTGTTTTTTAATTTATTGTTGATCTTTAAAAAAAATATTATATGTTTTTATTCTTTTTCTTTATTATTTTTACCTTTTCAAATGTAGAAGGTTCCTTTATTATTTTTACCGTGGACGCATTCACCCTCTTGTGCTTATTCCTAAAACACCTCTCACTCACCAAATTTTGAACACAGCCGGACTCAAACCCCTCCCACGAATACGACCCGAAAGAAGTCGAGACCGTATAAGACCCATCTCGACCTGTATCCGAACCGGAAACACAGCGCGCAGTGAATCTCGATTCCTTGTCGGCGAGAACTTGGACTAGAATCTCGGCGGCCTTGTCCGGGTAACCGTCGGCCTCGAGGAGCGCCGAGACGGCATCTTCGACTGAGACCGAGGCGAACGCCTCCATCAGCGCCGACACGGCATCATCGGTCGGCTTTTGACGTCCTAAGGAGGGTTGAGGGTGGCGATATGGTCGGCCTTGTTCCAGTGAAGTACGGCGTGCTTGACGAGCATAAGTTTATTGCGCTTTAGGTTTCTCTTGACTACGGGCATCTCGCCGGGGATGTCAGTGACGACGACGTCGGTGAGGCCGAGGAGGTAGAGCGCCATGGCAGCGACTCCGCAGCCGGCTCCGAGCTCGACAACGCGTTTGGCGTGGAAATTGAAGAGGTCAGAGTAATGGTTTTGGGGATTGGAAGGGCAGGGTGGGGTGGGGCCAGTGCTCAACGAATTAATCGAGGACTAAAGAGCAGGGCCAGACGGTGGTGCCGACATGGAAGAAGTCGTTGTCTTGTTGGAAGGAGAGGAGGGCATTGCAGACTAGGAGCTCTATTAGGGCAGCTGCAGCGGTGGAGGATTTTGGGGATGTCTGGTTTGGGCCCCACCGTTTAGAGGATGTCCAGCAAGCAAGGGAGGTGCAACGGGAGAAAAAACGGAGGGAGACCAATCGTTGACCGGAGGGACGTCCTCGGTTGCCTGGTGGGCCCCACTCACGTGGGTGACGCCAGGCTGATGTAATTTTTTTTTTCTACCAAGCGCGTGTGTTACACGCGCCGGTGAAAAAGTAAAAAAAAAAAAAGACGGGCGAATAGGAAGGCGACACGTGGCGGCTCTTGGGCAACGGACAGATCAACAGTGAAGTTGATCTAAGCCGTCCATTTCGAACTGATCTAAGTCATCTGATGGCTCAAATTTAATTACAACGGCCACTTCGGCCAGAAACGAAATAATTGCAAAATAAAACCCAAAAAAATTTCAAAAAAATCCCAAAAAATTGTAAATGACCCCTACATTTTTTTCAATAAATACTACATTCATTTCATTCATTTCTCACACCAATTTGTGCACAACAAATTCACTCTCTCCCTCTCTCCATCTCTCCTCTAAGTCCTTTGTTTTTTTGTGGGAAAAAATGACAACAAATTGTTGGCTTATTTCGGAAGATGTACAATTGAGCCTTTCTTATTGTCGTTTTAGTGTTGACTCCATCACCGGAAATCAACAAAAGGTCGACAAATTGTGGGAAAATGTTTATGGCGATTTCAAGGAGAATTAGGAGCCAGGTTATGGTGAGTCGATGCCGGAAACTAGGACCCAAAACAAATTGGTTTGTAATCTTACCGGAAATCTTACTGAATATTTTCAATCAATAATTTTGCTGACACCGACACGTAGACATGACACGTGTCTCAAATTTACTTGTCGGAAATTTTATCGGAAATCCGCTACCAATTATCTGATCCGGAATGACACGTATCGGCTAATTATTAGGTGAAATTATTAATCGGATTTAAAAAAAATTACATAATAATGAATAGTAATAGGAAATTTTATTTTTGGCACCGCTACACGAAAAACATGAATATCACTTCCTATTGAAGAGGAATTCCTCAAATGGGTGAGGAATTCCTCAAAATAGGACTTCCTCTCCATAAAATGAGTGCGGATGCTCTTACAGGCAAGTCGATGATCTTCATACTCTCAATCTGTGACTAGTGACTGGTGTTACTAGATGTAGTAGTAGGGTCGTGGTTTAGACCAAAAAGGGTCGTGGTGGCAAATGACTTACCAGAGATGATTGTGAAGTTCCGCCAGAGATGTTTGGTTGGTGTCGGACTAATCGTTGGAAATGTTTGGTCGCCGCATAAGTATTTTTAAGCATTTAAAAAAGTAAAAAAAAATAATATAAAAAAGAAATAAAACATTTTAAAAAAATTAATAATAAATTAAAATACAAATTAACATTGAAATTACACTTTTACCTTTTAAATTTGAAAATTCTGTATGTCAAGTCAACAATACAAACAGAGATTGGCGGGAAATTTGTTTGAAATATCACGTTGTTAAGATTTTAAAAATCCAAGTATACAATTAATAAATTTTAAAATTTAAATATAAAAGTGATCAAGCTGCATAAATTCGATATCACAAAACAAAAAAATCCTAAAATTTTCTACGCTTCAAATTTAGTTCACACAATCCCACAATAGTAAATACCCATCATACATGTGTTGCACATGTACCTAAGACAATGTAAACATCTAGTATTCAAATATGGGTAAATTATACATAAGGTCATTTACATAAGATTATTTATGTATAAGGTCATTTGGTATTTTTAACCCAAATAAAGTCACCTGATTTAACAAAAAACCCTTACATTCAATTTATTTACGTTTAATACCATCTATATGAACCTGCTCTCTCTCTCTCTCTCTCTCTGATTTCAGACCCAAATAACAGTCGGCGGAGGCGTGGGATTGTAGTCTGCGGAGGAGACCTTGCGCGTGTGCTCGTGGAGAGAGCGGAGGGGGTTGGAGGTAGGTGGAAGAGCGAGGTCGTAGAGCTTGACGGAGCCGTCGGCGACGGCGGCGACGAGGAGGGAGTCGTGAGACTCGGACCAGGCGAGGTCGTAGATGCCGTCGGCGATGTCGAAGGAGATGAACTCGGTGATGGGAGTACCGGGGGAGGGAGGGAGGTCGATGACGTGGAGGCGGCCGTTGTCGAGGATGCCGAAGTTTTGAGAGGTGGAGACGGCAACCAAAATCAAAGCTAGTCTCTGCTCTCTCTCTCTCTCTCTCTCTCTCTCTCTCTCTCTCTCTGTTGGAGCATAGTCTGTGGTAGTGTTTGATTTGGTTTGGTTTGGTTGTTACGCAAAAGTTGTTGTGTTTTGGTTATTACGTACGTAGTAGTGTCTATAATAATTTGTGGTAGTACATATGTTACTCTGTAGTAGTATGTACAGACTGTAGTGTGCTTTGGTTGTACTTCTGTCTGTGAGTAGTGTGTAGACTTGTTGTGTGTAGTGTGTAGTGCTGTCCTGAGTAGTTTGTTGTTTGCTCTGAACTAGTTTGTACTGTTGTCCTGGGTAGTGTGCACTGCTGTCTGTGAGTAGTGTGTAGACCTGTTGTGTGTAGTGTATAGTGCTGTCCTGAGTAGTTTGTTGTTTGCTCTGAACTAGTTTGCACTGTTGTCCTGAGTAGTGTGCACTGCTGTCTGTGAGTAGTGTGTAGACATGTTGTGTGTAGTGTGTAATGTTGTCATGAGTAGTTTGTTGTTTGCTCTGAACTAGTTTGTACTGCTGTCCTGAGTAGTGTGCACTGCTGTCTGTGAGTAGTGTGTAGACCTGTTGTGTGTAGTGTGTAGTGCTGTCATGAGTAGTTTGTTGTTTGCTCTGAACTAATTTGTACTGCTGTCCTGAGTAGTGTGCACTGCTGTCTGTGAGTAGTGCGTAGACCTGTTGTGTGTAGTGTGTAGTGCTGTCTGTGAGTAGTGTGTACTGCTGTCTGTGAGTAGTATATAGAATTTATGTAAGTGGTATGTAGTGTTTTGATGGTATGTCTTATTGTTTTGCAGAAATTGCACAAATGGAGGACCCTAAAAAACCCAAGGTCCAAATAAGATCGTCATTGAGAGGCTTCTGCAATATCATGGGTGAACTTCATAAAAAATTGCCTCCAAAAACAGTGAAGACGTTGCAAAAAACACTATTTGGCAGTTTCATGAAAAGCACTACAACAATTTCTTGAATGTACTATTGTAGTTTTTAGAAAATACTACTCTAGTTGTTGGATAGTACTACTCTACTGGGACTTATGCATTCTAACTAAAACTTTGTTGAAGGTACTACTGTAGTTTTCAGAAAGTACTACTCTAGTTGTTGGATAGTACTACTCTACTGGAACTTATGGGACTTTATGCATTCTAACTAAATTTTGTTGAAAGTACTACTGTAGTTTTCAGAAAGTACTACTCTAGTTATTGGATAGTACTACTTTACTGGAACTTTGTGCATAAAAAATATGGATAAAAAAAGTGACCTTAACTAAGATAAAAAATATAAAATGACCTGAAAAGTTAATATAAAGAGTCAAAATTTGAAAGACAGAAAAATATGGATAAAAATGACCTTAATTAAGATAAAAATATAAATGATCTTCAAAATAAATATAAAAGGGCAAAATTGGAAAGACAGAAAATATGAATTAAAGAAAGTGACCTTAATTATGATAAAAAGTTTAAATAACCTTATGTGTAAAGTAGGGTCTATAAATGACCTTATATGTAATTGTCTATTCAAATATTGTTGTGCTTGGCTAAAGCTTTGTGGACCGGATATCAATTTAGCAGCCTTCCACCCATTTCTTTTTTGCATCTTCCCATGAACGGCATGACGGTAAGTTATTAATAACAACATCGTAAGTTCTATTTTATCTGTGAGTTTAAGTCATAAACTCATTGAATGTATTATCTGGGACGATCGCAGCAGGAACCTACTTGCCAACACTCAAACTCTTTGGCTTGTTTCGGATTTCAGTCCTGGATGACACTTCGATCGGGTACGTTTGGTATGCGGTGTTATTGTGTGCCTGCTTATTTTTTTAATTAATACTGTACTGTACTCATGTAAACTTTCTTAGCTTAGCTTGCACTAACTTTTGTCCCATGTTTGGTCGTCAACTTCCTGGACTAAACCAAAGTTATATATTTTCACCGAAATCAAACAGCACCACGTTTTGTCTGGTTTTGGATTCAAAAGTCTTGACTATATTGATCAAAGATGATTAAAACTATGCACACGTCTAAGGCTAAGCTAGCTTGTGTACCGATTGGAGATGAGTTGGAAAAACCAAAGACGAAGTAGAAAACATCATTCTTGTGCTAACAAATGATTTACATAAAAGGACCCGACCGATTTAGCAGTCTAAATCAGGATTAAGCTTTAATAAAGATTAGAGCCTAAACATGCTAATTTGAAAAAAAACTGAAGGAAAAATCGAGGATTTCAAAATCATCACTTAGACAAACTAAATTCCCATAAATAACTCATAAATTCTCAATACCAAGAACTTAACGTTGTTTATGACACCAGAATAGCTAGACTTCTATATTAACAAAGAAAACTGAAATACTAATTTGTAGGATAAAAAATGATCATATGGTGGAGACCGCTATGCCTCAACTTTGTGCGCGTCTAACCTCCAATGAGACTCTACAACTTGGGCGTTACAAAACGAAGGTCCCATGAGAAAGACACAAATAACAAAAGAAATAGTTATAGTGAGAGTGGAAAAAAAAATCGCATATAACGTAAGAAATATCGTATGCCCTTCTCTAAAGAAAAATAAAATGAAAATCAACGAGTCTAAAACAAAAGTAATGCAAGTGTGTGGAGGTACAATCCATGCTAATCCCATCAATAGGCATTTTTACAAGCCATATTTGCAACCAGTATGGGAATATGACAACCCACCAGCAGTTGAATAATTTAGTCTATACAGAATCCAAGACAACTCTTCGCCTGAATAAATTGAAGGGGCATAACGTAGAGTCTTCTCTAGCACAAGGCCAATTCTTGTGGATAACTCTCATAGTGAAATTTTCTAAAGCTAATTCCTGTGGCTAAATCCTTTGTCAATATTTAGTTATTAATCTGTACTCGCCAGGATCTGTGGCCAAATTCATAAGTGTACTTCCATATATGAACAATGTTTGAGTTTATCAATGCGAGCAAAGTTTTGCAAAGAGAAATTATTTTTTAAACACAAGCAGATTACATTAAAGAACAAGATTACAAAGACTTTGCGGCCTTAAGCTTTGATACCATATGAAGATAGGCTACGGTTGACATAACAAACAAAAAGGGAAAAGTGACGTCTGTTCCCCCAATTCCTCAAACAGTTGATAACCAGTATCTATGGCACACGTATGAAATATGCATACATGGAGCATGGAAACGAAGATGCCACAAGGACCAGAAGCTCCACCAGAAGACGAAGAAGGACCTCAAGAGACAAAAGAATAAGGATTTGGAGCGTCAAGGAAGCTAGTTTAGCAGTCCAAATAGAGCACTGGAAGCAAGTTATCATGTGCTTTCTTGAATTGAACTCCTTGGCTTTCCTTTCCAGAACATCTATGTGCATGGACCTCCAGTCTCTATGCACACAAAAGCAAATCAGTGGCTAGTGAGGAAGCCAACGTAAAGTCATCCCCGACGTTTAGACTTCGTCACCCTGTATATACTCAGGATGACTTTACCAAGGATTTACCTGGACATGGATATCACTATCTAGCTCAGGTTTGGACATGGATATCACTATCTAAGGTTCATAGTGTGGGAGGATTATATCTGGAGGTTTCTTTTCGAGCGAGAACAAGAGTAAATATAGCAAAGTGGAGTTCATCGAATGAGAAGGTTGAATGGATGCATATGTGTAAAGAATGAGAGTGGTATTTATAGGAGAAGTAAATATTGAACCGTTAAAGTCCGAATAAGAGTGGTGAAGATTCTCGGAATAAAACACAACCGTTGATGAATGACGCGTGTCTCTAGGGGATAGAGCAATAAGACGGTTTATCTACCCAAGTTAAAGGTGCCATAATTAGAGGTTTTTTGGGCAATTCAACATGATTTGACAGATGGGACAAGCACATTCCATATTTTAAATGTGAGTTAAGTGCCATTCAAGAAGGAGTTTGACTGGAAAGGTTAAGTAGCAACAGTAAAAGATTAGATAAATTTCTTAGCAGGCTGGCACTACAAGAAAATGAGTCATTACCGGCGAGATTCCGGCCAACAAGGCCGGCGACCGGAAAAGTCGCCGGTAATGTCCATCATTACCGGCGACTTACCCCGTCGCCGGTAATGTCGCCGGAATCTCGCCGGTAATGTTCCAAAACATTACCGGTGACTCCAACCGTCGCCGGCAATGTCTAGGCACACATTTCCGGCGATTTTCCGGCCGGAATTTCGCCGGAAATGTGTGCCTAGACATTGCCGGCGACGGTTGGAGTCGCCGGTAATGTTTTGGAACATTACCGGCGAGATTCCGGCGTAAAGTCGCCGGTAATGTCTTCATTTCCGGCGACTTACTCCGTCGCCGGCAATGTGTCTTATATTAGATGCCGGATGGGGCAGCTCGATCATTCAATCATTTTGAGCGAAAAAAATCCAGAGAAATCGAAAGAAGGAAAACGTACGCTCTGAAATCGATCATTCGGTATATTGTCAAAATTAAGGCGCGCGTCGAAAACTCGATCACTCGGGAAGCTATATATATAGGTACGTAGGTGTATATATACGTATATGTGGTATATATATATGTGTGTGTGTGTTGATCAAATCCAATTCGTGAGATATATATGAAATGTTGTTGATGTACGGTCACCGAAACGAGAAAACAGCTTGTAGTTAATCTTGTGTCTGAATCAATGACTGGTATTATCGTATTGTTATCGGAGCCAGGCTTAACAGAGCCTCCTCCTACCCAGTCAAATACGTTTTGAATTGAAAAAAGGAGAATACTATCATCGAGTACTGAATCGAATTCAGAGATTAGATCGATATATATACATATGCATGCATGTGTTGATTTAATTAGAGTTGAATTGAGAGATCACGTCGATTATTAGTAGTGAATGTGTGTATATATATATAATTAATACGTAAAATTGTTAGAATTTTCAGGATGGACAAGAGTTGGATGAGCCTCGAAAGATGGGATGTCAGATATCACCAGGGAATTAGGACTTTTGTGGATTTTGTGAAGGCTAATTATGGAGACACTACACTTCATTATTGCCCGTGTAAAGAATGTAAGTGTTTCAGCGATCGATTTCGATTTCCCATTGATAAAGTCCAGAGGCACCTGAGTAAATACGGGTTTTGGGATAAGTACACTTGTTGGATTTATCACGGTGAAACATCGGTAGCGGGTCCGCATGATCATGGACAATTTAGTGAGAGGGCCAGTCCACGCTATGATCATGGAGATTTTGCTGAGAGGGGCAGTTCATCCTATGATCCAACATCGATGTTAATCAATGATATGTTTCCTCATGAGAGCGGTGTATTTGCTGATGAAGCACCAAATGTCCCTCCCATCGTTGAGGGTTTCCCTCATATGGAGCCAGTAGAACCATTACCTGGAGCTCATGTCAACACAAGCGGTATGGACAAGTACAACAACCTGATTGCATTGCAACAGACTCCGTTGTACGACGGTTGTAGTAAGACTGTTCTTGAAAGTGTGATGAGAGTGATGCAGCTCAAAATGGAGAACAAAATGTCTGTCAAAGCTGTTGATTCTTGGTTGAAGTGGACTGCTTGGCTACTGCCACCCGGTCATCGTCTTCCTACCACTCATCATAAGGTGCGACATATCCTGAAAGATCTTGGGCTTTCCTACATCAAAATCCATGCATGCAGATATGATTGTATTCTCTTCTGGGGAAAAGATCTCGAAGACCTTGAAGCCTGCCCGATATGTTTTACAGAAAGGTATAAGTTGACTCATGCAGGCAACAAGAAAGCTGTGAAGATACTTCGATATTTCCCGCTTATTGATAGGCTGGAGCGGTTGTTCATGTGTGCTTTCACGGCCGAGGCAATGAGATGGTGGGCTGAGAGGAACTTGCCTGACGATGACACCCTTATACACCCTTCCGACGGAGAGGCTTGGAAGCACATGGTCAGGGAGTTTGATCATTTTGCAGCAGAGGTCCGAAATGTTTGGCTAGGGCTCTAGTCTGACGGATTCAACCCTTTTGGCAACATGAGTCTTCAATACAGTATATGGCCAGTTATTTTGGTACCGTACAACCTTCCACCATGGATGTGCATGAAGAAGGAATACAATATGCTCACTCTATTAATTCCGGGCCCGGGTTATCCAGGAAAGTGTCTCGATGTGTATTTGAGGCCTTTGATTGAGGAGCTTAAGTATCTGAGTGAGTGTGGCCACCCCACTTACGATAGGTTCAAAAAGGAGATGTTCCAGATGCATGCCATGCTTGTTGGCACCATCAGTGATTTTCCTGCCCGCGGTATGTTGTCGGGCAACGTTACCAGGGGTTACAGGGCTTGTTCAGAGTGCATGACGGTTGATTGTTGCAGTCCTCATTGCAGTAAAATTGTTCAGATGCGTCACCGTTGTTGGCTTCCATATGATCACCCATTTAGGCAGGATCCAGACGCGTTTGATGGGACTGTGGAAACATGTGTGGCACCCAGGCGATGGACAGGGGAAGAAATTTTGGAAGTGTTGAATGAATACGATTTTGGCCAGCTGAGCAATCATCCTGACATAGTGGCGTCAATTCCAGACAAGCCCGAAAGGTATAAGTTTTGGACACACAAGAGCATATTCTGGGAACTCTCCTACTGGCCCAGGTTGCCTATCAGACATTACCTAGATGTCATGCACATAGAGAAGAATGTGTGTGAAAGTGTGGTGGGCACAGTTCTTAACTTGGAGGGGAAAACAAAAGACATCCCTAAGGCACGTATTGATCTGAAAGCAATGGGTGTGCGGAAACATTTGTGGTTAAGAGATGGTAAGAGAAAAGTCGAAGCATAAGCATGAAATTTTTCGGTGGCTGAGTAATGTCAGGTATATATTCTTATGGCTATGTAGGAATTTGGCCTTAAATTTTTAGCGGAGTATATATGGTTATATGCGAGAAATATAATTGGTCCATATATATGGCTTTATCTATATATATGCAGGTATCTTTATGGCTATGCAGGAAATATAAGCAGGTGTGTTAACTTCCGGGACAATAAGATGTACGGATTAAAGAGTCATGACTGCCATGTACTGCTTCAACGCCTTTTCCCTATTTTCATTCGAGGGTACATGCCCAAAGAGGTGGTGGAGCCGTTGGTGGCCTTGTCAAGATTCTTTCAAAAGTTATGCACCAGGGAAGTTAAAAAAGCAGACCAGAGGGAGATGCAAGATGACATCATTTTTATCATGTGCAAGCTTGAGAGGATATTTCCCCCAAATTTTTTCGACATAATGCCGCACCTGATGATCCATCTTCCCGAACAATTGTTGCTTACCGGTCCCGTACACTACACTTGGATGTATCCCATGGAAAGGTACAAATGATTCATAAATTTGGTTTGCCTATGTTTTTATATGTAAATTCTTGTGGTTAAGTAAGTTAACATGTACTTGTTAACTTGTAGACAATTGGGAGCCTACAAGGACTATGTGAAGAATAAATATGCACCTGAAGGGTGTATCGCTGAAGCATATCTTGCGCACGAGTGTGTAACGTACACCAAAGTGTACCTCGAAAATGTAGAGGACCCCCAACAACATATGCCGATAGATGAACCCCAGTTCAACCTTTCTATCATCTCCAGTGACGTGGTAGTACAGGGAAGCTTGCCAAAGTCGTACAAGTTGGATGGAAATGAGGTAGCTATTGCCCACTGGTCGGTACTGATTAACTGTCAAGAAGTACAATATTGGAAAAACTATCATCTTCACTGCCCTGCTATTGCCGGAAATGTTGATTACCACAACAAGACGTTTGCAAACTACTTTGGTCAATGGGTAAGGGTATATGTGTATATGTCTATTTTTATATATATCCTTATATAGCATGTATGTATGTACGTGGTTTTGTGGTTTCAAGATGACATAATTTCTTCTGTACGTATTAATATATGGACGTTTTCAGATGAACCATGTAGCAGATGATGGTTGCCCAGAGTGGTCAAACGAATTGAGGGTCCTGGCGATGAAACCGATTGCTTCAAAAGTTTACTCGATGTGTCAGGTCAATGGCGTGAAATTTATATGTGAAAATCGAGACGACCGACTGAAAACACAGAATTGTGGGGTGATGGTCCATGGTGGGCAGGATGGCGTTGACTATTACGGTGTCCTTCATTCAGTTGTTGAACTAATTTATGGGAACCGCATGAAAGTGCACTTGTTCAAGTGTAGATGGTTTGATACTAGCCCAGAGAACACAAGGACCGATCAGTACGGAACATTTTCGGTGAAAACTGCTACTACCTGGTATGAAGATGACCCTTTCGTTCTTGCCTCATCAGTAAAACAAGTGTTTTACCTGGACGATCTTCTTAACAAAGTCCCGTGGAAGGTGGTTAACCATGTTGCTCATAGAAACATATACAGTGCTGCCACACTTGGTGATACCGCAGATGATGAGGAAGTTACTGCATACCAAGAGCCAAACGCTTTTGACATTCCGGAATCATCTACGATTCGCCTTAATAATGTGAGATTTGGGAGTGTGGTTCGAATTACTGGAGCAGAACTTCTCGATGTTAATCCATATGAAGTTGACGCTGATTCATATGACGAGGAGCGGCACATATTGCCAGAGGTTACCTATGAAACCAAGTCAGACTCAAGTGATGAAGATGATTACGATTATCATCCTTAGTACGTTGGAAATTGTAGTCGGAAATTGTAGTCGGCAAATGTACGTAGTAAAATGTACGTAGTAAAATGTTTAAGGAAATTGTAGTCGGAAAATGTACTCGGAAATTGTATGTAGTCGGAAATTGTACGTAGTCGGAAATTGTATGTAGTCGGAAATTGAACGTAGTCGGAAATCGGAACCGTAGTCGGAAATTATACGTAGTCGGAAATCGGAACCGTAGTCGGAAATTGAACGTAGTCGGAAATCGGAACCGTAGTCGGAAATTGGAACCGTAGTCGGAAATCGGAAATTGAACGTAGTCGGAAATCGGAACCGTAGTCGGAAATTGAACGTAGTCGGAAATCGGAAATTGAACGTAGTCGGAAATCGGAAATTGAACGTAGTCGGAAATCGGAACCGTAGTCGGAAATTGAACGTAGTCGGAAATCGGAACCGTAGTCGGAAATTATACGTAGTCGGAAATTGTACGTAGTCGGAAATTATGTAGTTGGAAAATGGTTGGAAATTGGTCGATCGGATAATAGTCGACAAATAATGACATTACCAACGAGTTGACAAGCAACTCGTTGGTAATGTCATTACCAACGACTTAGCAACTCGTTGGTAATGTCATTACCAACGAGTCAAGTCGTTGGTAATGACATTACCCACGACGTACGTCGTTGGTAATGTCATTACCAACGACGTTGACCTACCTCGCCGGCAATGGTGGCGGTATAGCTCGAGCTCGAGCTCCTCCTCCCCATTTCTCTTCGGCCTAATTCAATTCTCTCTTCCCTCTTCCCTCTCTTAGCACGAAATTCTCACCTCTCCCCTCTCCTCAATCCTCTCTTCTCTCTTCCCTCTCCCCTCTCTTCCTCTCCTCCCCTCTCTCCTCCCCTCTCTCCTCCTCCCCTCCTCCTCTTCCTCCTCCCCTCACCTCCATCGCCGGCAAAGTTGGGTCGAGCTCCACCATGCCAGGTTTGAGCTCACTCTCTCTCCCTCTCTCTCTCCCTCTCTCTCTCTCTCATTCCACAATATTTTTTTTGTGTATTTTAATTAATTAATTTTTGATAATTGTGGGATGTATATATGTATGCATGTGGACAATATTTGTAAAATGTAATTAAGGTATGTATGAAAATTGTGGGAAAAAAATGTGGATAATTGTGGGGTGAAGGAGCAATATATGTGATGAATATATGTGAAAAATTAATTAATATATATGGAATGTATATATATACGTATGTTTGAAAAATGTGGAAAATTAATTAGCTAGGGTGAATTGGATTAATATGTGATGTATATATATATGTGTGAATTAAGGTGATCGAAATTAAGATGCATGATCGATGTATATATGTGTGAAAAGTTTAAAGCCGGAAATGATGTATGTTTATATGTTAAGTTAGGTGATATAGTTGTTAATTTAACGTATAATAGGTGATATTGGAACCATACCAAATCGGAACCGGAACGGTTTGAAACCGGAAATGTTTATAACCGGAACCGTTTGAAAACAAACGGTTCCGGTTTCAAACGGTTCCGGTTCCAAACCGTTCCGGTTCTGATTTGTTATAGAACCGAAACGGTTTGGAACCAGAAATGTTTGTAACCGGAACCGTTATGTTACAAATTGTTCCAGTTATAAACAGTTCCGGTTTCAAACGGTTCCGGTTCCAAACCGTTCCGGTTCTGATTTGTTATAGAACCGAAACGGTTTGGAACCGGAACCGTTTCGAACCGAAACTGTTTGTAACCGGAACCGTTATGTTACAAACGGTTCCGGTTACAAACAATTCCGGTTTCAAACGGTTCCGGTTCCAAACCGTTCCGGTATTTCTGATTTGTTATAGAACCGAAACAGTTTGGAACCGGAACGGTTTGGAACAGGAACCGTTTGAACCTGGAACCGTTATATTACAAACGGTTCCGGTTACAAACAGTTCCGGTTCCAAACGGTTCCGGTTACAAACCGTTTCGGTTCTATAACAAATCAGAAATACCGGAACGGTTTGGAACCGGAACCGTTTGAAACCGGAACTGTTTGTAACCGGAACCGTTTGTAACATAACGGTTCCGGTTACAAACAGTTCCGGTTTCTAACGGTTCCGGTTCCAAACCGTTCCGGTATTTCTGATTTGTTATAGAACCGAAACGGTTTGTAACCGGAACCGTTTGGAACCGGAACTGTTTGTAACCGGAACCGTTTGTAATATAACGGTTCCAGGTTCAAACGGTTCCTGTTCCAAACCGTTCCGGTTCCAAACTGTTTCGGTTCCGATTTGTTATAGAACCCCAGTTCCCATGACTATTACGGTCTCCATGCCAGGAGGTTTTGCGGCTAATTGGCTTCGGAGAGGTTCCCGAAATAGTGGAGGGAACAGTAGTCAAGCTTCCTCCTTGCCCGCAGTTAGCAACACGCCCAGTGGGCCAATGATGAGTGCTCGCACGAGAGCCTTGCTAGAGGCGCGAGCTGAGGAGGAAGCTGCACGATCAAGAGCCGTGCAACCGGAAGTTGAGCCTCGAGCCTCAGTCTCCAGACGCTCAATCAGCAGACGTCCCTCCGGTGGCAGAGCCTCAGACGAGCGACAGTCAACGGGGGCATCAGAAACTCCCTCAATCCGAATGCCCCATATTCGCCCGGTGCCTACTCCCGTTTCACGGGAATCATCTGAGACACATGGTGGTGCTGGCGCCTCATCGTCCAGGCCTCGTCTATCTCCGCCGTCCGGTCTCTTCCTACCCGACGAGATTCCTGTCATCCCTGAATTCGATGATAGGGGGATGCCTGTTTATATTGAAGGACGGTCGGAGTTCCTGAGCGTGGAGGGAGCGTATAACTTCCTCCCGTTCGACCCCGTGTATCTTTGGAGTGTGAGGTGCACCAACCAACAAACGGACGATGCAGGTAAATTTTATTTAACATCAGATTGATTACTTAATTATTACTTAAGACTTGCGATAGGTTCAATTAATGATATCAATTTGTTGACATTGTATTATTAGGCAATTTCGTTAATGGGACTGGAAAACGGAAAGGGGCTAGAGGCACCTGCACCGGGAAGAGACTTGAGCAGGCCACCGACGGAAGGAAAACGCCCATAAGGGCCAATGAGGATGGCGAGGTGATCGAGGCATTCGACACCACGCGCAAATATGTCAGCATGGCCGGTGCGATCGTGCGGGACAAGGTCCCAATGCTTTGGCCAGATTGGGAATCTGTGCCTATCTACGTGAAGATGCAAGTGCATAATGCACTCAGTGTGAGTAAAATCGTATTTTCATTACGTAAATTTTACATTTATTTATTAAGTCTGAATAAATATATAATTTTACCTTTTATATATTCATATTGCAAGTGTGGTTTGACGTGGATGAAGTTCTTATTCACACGTGGGTAGAGCGTCAACTACATATGAGGTGATGTGCTTCGACTTATTTGAATATATATCGAGTTAGATTTTTGTTTATCAAGTGTTTTAATATCTCTAACTTTTTTCCCTTCTTTTAATATAGGTATAAAGAGTGAAAGAACGAGCTTTCTTCCCATTACACTGTATACAAGGAGCTAGGCCGAGGTTCCACCCCTAGCGAATTCCGGTTTAGGGAGTACGAGTGGCTGTGGCTGATAGCCCACTTCGAGCACCCCAAAGCTCGGGTATGCATCCTTAATATATCTTTCAAGCCTAATGTATCGTATCAGATTGAAATAGTTAGTTACTAATTTTTTTTCATATGTTTATCAAACAAGGCGATTTCGAAGACGAACCGGGCGAATAGATTGAAAAACACCAGGGCCCATCATGCAGGTTTACTCAACTACATGGGTTGGTTGACTAAGGCGCAGCAACAACAAGAGGTGAACCCGTTGGTGTATATTCATCAGAAGTTCTACCCGCAGTGCCCTGAAGAAGCGGTAAGTCTTTCGCCTCTCCATGTGTTAATAAAACTATTTTTGAAGATGGAAATAGATTTTGTTAGCTAATACGTTGTTCATTTTCCCTTTTCAATTAGTCGAGAGTATAGGAGGCGACCGCAGAAGTGACCATGAGTATAGCTCGGACTAACCATCCTGACTGCTCCGAGGAAGAAGTCACCCAGTATGCCTCTCAGATCGATCCGCTTGATCCCCCGATAGCGGCTCGGATCATGACAAAAGCGTGCGGGACTGGAAAGAATACCTACTACTGTAGGAGAATGGGCACGGCGGGCGAAAGACTATTGAAGAACACTTCAGAATACTCTACCGGGTCAAGAAGTTCAACTTCTAGTCGTAACCTCGCGGCGGAGCTTCATAGGACGCAGAGGGAGTTGGAGGAGCAAAAGAGGCAGATGGCCGAGTACCAAATGCAGCAGACACAGGTGCAGGCTCAGATGTACACATGGATGCGGACGATGTACGAGGCTCAGACTACCGGACAACCCTTCCCCACACCTCCCCCGGTCCCTCATATCCCTACCTATCCACCACCACCACCGCACCAGTCAACGCCAGAGCAAGACCAAGGTAGCCACCGGAATTCAAATGAGTACATGGATTACTTCAACCCTGATGACCCGCAAGTTCCTGGACCTGACCTGTAGTTGTAGTTAATTTTTTTATCGTCATTGCTATTTGTACTGTACGTTGGACATTTATGTTGAACTTGTATGACTGTCTTTGCTACGTGTACTGTTGAACTTGTATGATTGTACGGTTTATCCGGTTCAATGCAGGTTATGGAATTGGGCCCAATCCAGAACCGCGTTTTTTTTTCAAAATTTTTCCCCACATTGCCGGCGACATAGACTCGAGTCGCCGGCAATGTCTCACATTCCGACCACGGCGGCGCTGCCATTGCCGACGACGGCGTTTCCCGTCGCCGGCAATGTCAACACCGGCGGGGAATCTCCGGCGACATCATTGCCGGCGACAAGTCGCCGGTAATATCAATTCCGGCGAAAAAAAAGACAAGGCCGGCGACGGCAGGTCACCGGTAATGTCTCCATTTCTGGTAGTGTGGTTACAGTTGGATCATTCTTAGCAGGCCTATATCTGAGGCCCATTAATGAATTCAGAATCTAAGTGGATCATAATAGTGCCAAGATAATTAGTTTTTGGGTTAACAAAAATACAAGAAGTTGGGCTTAATTCTAATTATCTTGTATTTTGTGAACCCAAAAAAACTAGCAGCCCAGAAATTACAATAGGAGAGCCTTTCTTCTCAATTCTACTTTGAAGAGCTAAAAGTTTGTCCAAGCCAAGCTATACGAGTCCAGGAGCTCTGAAGTTTCATCCTCGGCTTCATCAAGTCGATTCGCACGACCAGAGCTTTCATCCACTTCAACCTGAAGAATTGCTAGTTCAACTTCTTTGGCGGCTAGAGCTTCTCTTTTGGATGAAGCACTCTTCAAGAATTCCTGAACTCGACCTCGATCTTGCTGCAATTGATTGGCCATCTTAGCTACCATCTCCTATTTGCGGTCCACTTTATGCTTCAAGTCATCTTGGTGGGTATATAGTTTGTGGAGCTCGCGAAGATCTTTCTCAAATTCAGAGATAGTATCAAGAAGTTTGCCAGGGTCAACTTCTCTCAGGTCTCTATGTTCTCAAATGAATCTAGCTTGGCTTGAGAGAGTTCTTTGAGAGTGGCTCGAGAAAGGGCGATGTCAGCCTGAATGTGACTCAAAACTTTGAGTTTGGAGGAGAGTTCCTCCAAGCTCAAGACTTGGTCTCGAAGAGCAGCTATTTGGTTACCAGGACCGGAAGATGATAAGGCATATGGCGATGCTCCTAGTTTGATGGGGGCTGCTTTGACGATAGCGATTGGAGTTGAATATTCTAGTATAGCATGCTGAATGCCGGGAGTAGTAGAAGAAGTTTGAGGCCAGGATTTCTGTTAGAAAACATTTGATTCAGAATAAATGGTGATGCAGTGTAAAAGGAAGAAGAGTTTGTTATAGTAAGTATACCTTAGGCTTGCCAAGCATATACGATTCAGGCGAGCGAAGAAGATCAAGTACCATTTGCTCCAGAGCGACGTTGGGCTTGCTTGAGGATTCTAGATTGGAGATAGGTATTATGCACCCTTCCGCCATGGCTTGTTGTTCCTCGAGAGTGTAATGCAGGGAGTGATAAGAGAAGGAGGTAGCGCCGCCTTCATTTATGGCATTTCGCTCCTCAGACTCATGAGTGACATCCAGGAAATATTGATATTGGGGTAGTCTGGCATTTAGAGCAGGTTCAGTGTTGAGGGTGGTGCTCTCTTTAGTAATGGTAGGTAAATACTAAAGGCAATGAACAGTTAAGAAGTATAATGGTGTAACTAAATGTCGCCTAGAATGTTAAAAGGTTGGAGCAGAGTTATCTTACCTTATGAGAAGATGAGAGGTTGGGTTCAACCAGCTCATGTGTTTGCTCAACAGAGACAACATAGATCTGTGGTGACGGGACAACAACGGTAGGATGGGTCTTTGGTGATAATGAGAGATTTTTTGTTATAGGCTCGGTTGTTATTTGGTGAGGAGGTTCATCCTGTACCACTTGTTCCTCCGAGTCGTCCTCAACGATGACTTTACGGCGGTGCTATTTACGTTTACTTGAATCATCGGCTGACGAGTCGGTTTGAGTCCACTTGTGAGGTTGCTGAAATAAAGCAAAATAGTTATATTCTCTGAAGGCTTAAAATTGTGAGTCATTTGGAGAACGGAATGCTTACAGCTCGTGGGGGTTCTTCTTTGCCTTTTTCTGTCCTTTGGAGAGGTTCCTCGTTGACAACTGCATCTTGGGCTTGAGGTTCTTCAGAATACATTTTGGGTCCAACAAAGAAAAGTTGAATTAGAATAAAACAGAAATATCGCCAACATCTGTGGCAAATGTTTAGCAAGGAAAAAGTAAGTAAAACTATGTACCACTGGCCAAGGAGTGTCATCAGTGTCCTTATGGACCATGTGTAGCAGTTGTCGGTCAGAGTCATCCGTAAACTTTTTCTTAAAGTTGTGGAAGATGGCATCAAAAGGGCTAGTGGTGACTTGCGTCGGATACCATTCTAGAATTGGTTTTTCCAAGCTACATAGCTAGTAGTCATGTAAAGGGATGGTGCAATAGGGTGCTCAAAATCTTGTTTAGGAAGTATTACCAGCGGGAAGCCATAATGAGCATTGATCAAGTCAGTAGGGGCATATAGTTCATGCCTAGGTGTAGAAGGATCAGGAACCAGTAAGTCGCCACAAGTGTTGCTTTGGAGAAAAATGAGTCTCACCTGATTATCTTGTTTTGGCGAAGGAAGAAAGCCAGTGTCGAGGTCTTGAGGAAAGTTGCGGCCCAGATTGGTATCGACTACAGTGTTAGGAAACTCAGAAAACGAGCAAAAGGTGGCGAAGCATGTTTGGTAAGTCTACCCATCAAAGGAGTTGGTGGTCGCCAGAGTCTTACCCAGAATTACATCTCTCTCGAATGGTAGGATTTCGAGATGATGGAAAATGGGGAAGTATATTCGGAGCCAGAGCTCTACTATCCAGAGTGGTCCTAGTTAGCTGCAGTCGAGTCACGAGAGTACAATCCATCTTAGGCTACGGTAGATGCTGGCAAGGATGGACTGTGCAAGACCTAATTTTGTACCCTCGAAAAGATGTTTGACGAGGTTGGTCCAGCATTTATTGACTTTCTAGGAAGAGGGGCAGAATATGTATTTGGATAACCAGAATTCAAGGAAAGCTATGCCTCCTTGATTGGTTTGGTCGTTGATGAAGTTGTTGGTCCAGGCAGAGTATGAAGAGGGGCGATATGAATTAGCATGAGTGGTGCATTCTATGTGGTCGCCTTGTTTCCAGACATGGTTGGCTATGGGAACTCCAAATAAAGCATAGAGATCTAGGAGAGTAATACTTACATCGCTACAAGGGAAGTTGTTGCATGCTGAATCCCAGAAGCACATGGCAGTGGCGAAAGGAACACGATTCCCATCACTAGGGAGTGAGAAGCATAGGTCAAGGAGATGGTCAATACCAGCTGCTGCCATCGAATCATGTCCAGCTCTCGGCGGTTGTTGTACCAAGTATGGTCCTTTTTGGTGGTGTTGTGCCATTTTCCTATTAAGCAGAAGGTGTCATTCTTCGTCCATCCCTCGGTGCTGGCTTTCGGGTTATCTTGGAAGATCAATGTTGAGTTACAGTAGGGACGACGGAGCACGAGAAAGAGTTCTGGGTTTATTGACGTTTTGAGGATGGGGTCTAGGTGGCTGGGGCCTTTAGAGGTGACTCTGAGAGTGAGAGTAGCGTCTAGTTGTCTTTGAGTCGCAATAGCACAAATATTGGCGGCAAGTTGATTTGCTTCGGTCTGGGTAAGATCTGGTATCTTTCTTTGTGGGGAGGCATGACTATAGTCAGAGAATGAAAGCGATTGAAAGACAGAAAGATTGGCTTTGGAGAGAAGCTTAAGGTTCGAGTTGATGAAAGTGAAAGAGTTGTGTTGGGAGAAAAAGACTGACGCAAACGTGCACTTTTTATATGACGTCAGCTGAAATGGTGCGGCTTTTTAGAAAATTGGAGGTGAGGTGGCGTTTGCGTAAAAAGTTACCACTTGATAGTAACAACATGTCGTTTGGTAAACCAAGCCCTTTTGATTGCATCGGTGAATTTAATCTCAAGGCTTGAGGGTAATATTTGGGCCCGAAGTAAAATATCTCTTATTGGGCTTTGAGAGCTGGATTAAATAAGCGGCCCGTGTAAAATGTGAACAGTTCAGATATAATGGGCTAAAGAAAGCTGATCCATGCTACTTATTTCCAATTTAATCTCTCCTATAATGGTTAGGACTCCGTTGTGAGAGGTATTGATAAGATCACAGATGGGATTGTTGATAATTTAGAGTTGTATTGCAAGTCTGGCTACTGAGGAGTTCCAAATGAACTGGAACACGAAAATGTTCTTCTATATAAAGAGTTGAAAGGCGATTGGAAAATAATCCTCGATCAAATACATATTTTGCTCCCAGCAAACTATCATTCTCCTCAGAGAAAAACCTTGCAACCGGCAATCAAGAGAGTTATCACAAGGAAGAGTGAGATTCTTGCGATTCAAAGACACAAAACCCTGCAACCGGCGATCAAGAGGCTTGTCACTAAGAAGTGTGAGAGTTTCGAGATTCAAGGACGCAACACCCTTGTATTCTTAACACCGCATCAAGGAGATTGCTCTGCTTTACACCAGGAGGAGTGTAGAGGATCGATCTCCATGACTCAGCTAGAGACACGAAAATCGCGAGTCCTAAGTCATTAGACAAGAAGGATCTATTCAGGCGATGTTGGTGCTCTCCTCATCTAAATCGCTTATCAAGAAGTTAGTAGCTGCTAGCTTACAAATCAACATTCCATCACGAGATGATGGCACGCCAGCGCATGAAGCACAATCGAGAAAAAGAGACAGTTTGCAAGATCTCTCAAGTTCACTGGGAGATTTTGGGATTAAACAGAAACTAGTACAATTTTCTCTCCTCTCGGATAATAATGTTGAAGTAAAAATAGAGGAAGCCAAAAGACGATAGCAGTTGCAAGCACCAATCAGTCAAGAAACAAAATGCAATAGCGACCAGAAGTGGGAAATATTCGTAGTATTTTTAAGCAAAATGTTTGGTAATTTCTAATTGATGTGATGAATTGTACATTCTTCTGTGGATAATAAAGATAAATTCTTAAAAGTAATAGAAACTGCAAGCGGCCTCTGCATCGAGTAGTACCACTTAAACTAATGCATTGAGATCGCTACTATATAAATTAAGTCATTATCACAAGCTGAATACATTTTTTTGATAAAGGGTATAAATTAAGACACCGTTGCCCATGGTTTTCTACTTTGAAAGCCCGCCGGCATCTACACTAGGGTCTCAACTCTCAAGATAGAGAAATTTTTCCATTTGTCCGTTAGTCCATCTCATCCTCTTGACGTCATTCTTAGATAATGACACGTGGAATATCTCAACTTGGTCAACTAACCTGTTCTTGCCGGTTAACTTCTCTCTTTCGCTGCATAGGTGATCAATTTCTTCCTTCTTCATAAATGCCACTGCAACAAAAAAGGTCAACTGCCAGGATATAATTCCTCATGGAAAAATAGAATTTCCTCGTTGTTGCGTTTACGCGAGGAAAAAATTTTGGTCGTCTGTTCCTCGCAATAGGTAGGTCAAGGAAGGTTTCTATGACAAAAGAAAAATTCATCAAAAAATAGTTTGCGTGAGGAAATGAAATTTGTCGTCAATGTGATTTAGTGACAATAAATTTTCTCACCATAGCTCAACATATTTTGTTGCTAATTATTGATTTCCTCTCTAATAAGTGTCATTATGCGAGGAAATATTATTTCCTTGTACATAATTATTTCCTCACAAATAATTATTTCCTCACAAATAGTCAATAGTATTATTAAATAATAACCATAATTAAAATTATCCAATCTACTATTGCGACGAAAAGTTTCATCGTTGTATATAGCTTTTAATGAGGATAACTGATCTCCTCGTAAAACATATTTTGCGATGAATTTTATTTTTCTAATAATATGTCTACTTTCAGTGAGAAAACCAGTGCTCGCTAATGATATTCAATCGGGGGAAATTGTGCTTTTGTTGTTACAGGTTTTATAGTCTATAACGAGGAAGTTCCATTTTGTTGTCATAAGTTTTTTTCTGTAGGGAGGAAATATAAAAGCATCGCCATAAGTTCTATAGTCTATAACTAGGAAATGAAGTTTGGTAGCCACAAGTTTGGCTACGATGAGGAATAACATTTTTGTCATCAAAGATTGTAGAGTCTACATCGATGAAATTTCACCCGTCTTAGATTGTCTGGCATATAACGAGGAAAATAATTCTATAGTAGATGGTCTCTAATTATCCATATCAAACTAAATATAGATATGTAAAACCGCCCTTTCCAAACGGTGCATCTAATACTACAAAAACCATTCTTTATGCTACCAAAATTCACACATCTGAAACTCTTCATTTTTCCATCTTCGGCAGCAATTTTGAACAAAAAAAGAAGACTAACAACGCGCATTGGGAAGCAAAAAATAATCAGCCACTAGTTCATCTCTCAAAATAAGGTTTGCTACTTTGTTTATTTTCACTAAGAAAAGTCAATTATTTCAGTTGGGTTTGTGTTTCGTTAGGAGTAAATGAATTTCTAAAAATTCTGGATTTGTTTTCAATAGTTTTAAGATGATATAGTGCTTAATTTTAGAAGGAAAAGCTTTGGAAACACAATTTTCGGTTAAAAGGACATAAATACAATTTTCGGTTAAAAAGACAGAAAATGGCATTGTGTTTGATGTTGTTACTTGTATTTCAGTAGAGATTGGTCCTTGTTGTAATGATTCTGCTTTGATAATATGATTTAAATTCACATATAAATGATGTTTTGTCAGTTTGTTGTTGTTAAAATGATTAGATATATATATGCAGATGATACAATGTTTGACATGAATGAGTATCTAAACTATGAATTCACTTGTTATTGTGTTTTGTTTCTATCCTCACTTGATACTTAAGATATGGTGAATCTATATTTTCTCCACAGTTGATGTGCTACTTGACTAATAATCATATTTGTGTCTTGATGTTTGTAGCAAGATGAAGAAGAAGCAAGTCATAATATCGGATAAAAAGGGCAAGGGAGGGCTAGCAGATAAGAGCAAAAAAGCATAGAAATCTAATAAAAGAGTTGCAAACCCAGTTGCACAAACAAGGTGCTCAACAGCTGCAGCACGGGACATGATGATTGGTGTGATACACGAATTTGGATTAGACGATGAAACAAGGAACATACTCAAACATAAACTCTACTCCACACCGTTCAAGAACATAATGAGAGCATTTTGGGAACAGAAACTCGATGTTACTCAGAAGAAGAAAAAATAAAGAATTGCATAAGCTTCTTGAGACTTTTGATGAGAAGCAAAAGAGATTCCTCGTCGGAAGGGAAATGGGTCATGGGCTTTCTTTTGTGTTGTATTAGGTTTGTTGGTCTGCGTGTTGTATCACATGAGAGTGGAAACTGCTGAGTCTTCATCTGATGTTACCCGGTGTTAGAACTGTGGACATGTTCAATTGGATGTGTTGAAGCATGAAGGTAAATAACTCTAGGTTCCCATTAATATAGGTAATTCATTTTTATCTTTTCTTTATCTAATGTATGATTTCCTAACTAATTTGATTGTTCAGGTCTGAACTTCACATCAAGACACGACTATATGACTCTGCAATGATAGTTGGAATGTCTCCCGCCAAATTATCCAATCAACCGAATCTTTTGAACCCAATAACTCTTCTTCGGCAATACATGGCAATTTTGAGTAATGTCACTTAGTTCGGTGTGGATTGAGCTTATAGAAACAAAAATTGACAATACAATGGTGCCACTTGAAAATTGATGTCATCTGATGATAAATTGTATTCAGCTCTCTATTGTTGTTGACATAACAGGAAAATATTGAACTTACAACTTATTATTGTATTCGAAGTTATTATTATTTTTCTTTCCGTTAGTGTTATAATTCACTTCATTGAACAACAAGACTCCGTGCGTGTAGGAACGCTAGTTATTATGGCAAAGATTTTCGTGTTTTGTACTTTTGTTGCTGAACCCGTTTTCCTCTGGAAATTGAAAGGAGAAAAAGAAAACAGAAAGATAGAGAAATGGAGGCAGCGATGGGACTGATGCGGCGAATGCCTCCGAAACACATCGACACCGCTCTCTCTGCGCTCCTCTCTCTTCTTCCCCAACACTCTTCCGATCTCCTCTCTCAAGTCGATCAGCCACTCCAGGTCTCTCTCTCTCTCTCTCCACAATTTCTTAGGGTTCTTGTTTTTTCAATGCCAACTACAATCTGCAACAAGCACTGGAATTTTATGTTGACTTTGTAATTCTTTCTATTCACGATATTTACAGATTTTGTGCGACTCCGAGTATGGCAAGGAGTTCATTCTTTGCGAGTATAACAGAGATGCAGACTCATACAGGTATATTTGTTTGCTCTCTTAACACTTCAGACTTGTTCAATTTGCTATCAATAATGCATATTATAGATTGAAATTCTTTAGATTTGGTGAGTTTAGAGTATCAGATCTGGCCTCAATTTTGCGAGTTTAGCTAGAGATCTTGGCAGTTATTTGTGCAAATTTATGGGAACCGAGTTTTGTGTATTTCTGATGAACTCTAAGCATGACTTTTTAGCATAAACTGATTTTGATTTTGCTGTCCATTATTGGTTTCAGCTTATTAAACAAGTGAAATTGAAATGTTGTAGACTGTATGCACACTGGTTTCATTTTTTATATTTACTCGCTAAGTTGCAATGAAATGGATGAATTGGAGATTTTCATTATTTACGTGAAGCATTTGATATTACCGACAACTCTTTCATTGAATTATTTGTTCTCAGTATCAAGTATTCTCTCCACTGACCTGTTTTCTTGTATATTTCCCGTTGTTTGTGCTTCTGTTAGATCACCTTGGTCTAATATTTACCATCCACCACTGGAGGACGGCAGCCTCCCATCCTCTGATTTAAGGACACTTGAAATTGAAGCAAACGAGATCTTTGCTGTTTACCGTGACCAGTGAGGTCCTTTACATACTTCGTTCTTGTCTTCATTAGTTCTGTTCTATTAATAATCCACTTTCCAATTGGTTATTTTTCTTTCTTTCTGTTATTTAATTTCTATAGTGAACTGGAATCTCTCTCCCTTATGGATCCTATTTCTTTTGATCTGAAGTTTTACCAACTCTTTTATATGTAAATTTTTAGGTATTATGAGGGTGGCATTTCATCAGTTTATATGTGGGAGGATGATAATGAAGGTGTCGTAGCCTGCTTTTTAATAAAAAAAGGTATATTGACTGAACCATTTTCAATCAGATGCAAAGCTTCTTTAATTTAACTTGTCTACATAATCAGCTAATTTGTATTATCTGTGTGAATGAAGATGGCTCAAAGACAGGGCAAGGTCGGAGAGGTTATCTGCAGGAAGGGGCATGGGATGCTATACATGTTATTGAGGTAAGTTCATCTTTTATGCTGAAATAAAGTATATCTTAGTGAGGATGTATATGCAGTCATGCCTTTCTCCCCTTTCACTTTTTGGTACTAAATATTCATATGTGAAAGTTCTCCATTTGCTTACTCAGTGTTGTTCTTTGGTTTTTACATAGGTGGGTCCGGAGGAGGAAGGAACAACCAATTACTGTTTAACCAGCACCGTCATGCTGTCTTTGACGACCGATAATGAGGCATCTGGCACATTTAGTTTGTCTGGATCAATCAGAAGACAGGTGAATAAATGATTCTCCTTCAATGGACAATTGCATACCCCCTTCCCTCAAGAGGTCCTTTAGTTTATTTATACTTATTATGATGCGTGATGAAGATTTCTCTTCATGCATTGTTCTGAGTTTCCTAATATTGATGCGCTCGCCATTAGTCTGGTTCTCAACTTTCGGTTTTTCTTGAGCTTATAAATGGTAAAACGTGTACCTAAGATTTCTCTTATGCTATGGTCTTTTTGAGAAGCTGCTGCTTTGTTTGTGGTAGCAAATATACTTTAGCTATATGCTGTAGTGAAGAATCTTCTGCCTTTGTTGATATTTTTTTGAAAGAAAGAACTTCATCTGCCCAAATGAAAAAATTTATGGTATTATGTTTTGTGGGAATAATTAGCTGCAGTTCTGATAGGGTACAAGTACAACTTAATGGTTGTTTTAACTTTTAAGTATTGATGTACTATTGTTTTTCTGTGCTTAGGATGCATGTGACAGTTTAAATAGCTAAATTTGATAACAAAATTTTTGAAGTCTTTCCTTTACATCATTGTTATCCTTTGCTTCTTCTTTGGTAATATGGTTCCTAGTTTTTGGTAATAAGGTTCCTAGTTTCTGAAGTGCTAAAAGAATGTTTTACATGTACCCATGTGTACTATATCCTGGGTGAGAAATCAAATAGTCCATCTCTGTTTGACATTGCAGATGAATATGAAGCTCTCAGTTCAAGAAGGTCACTTGTGTAATATGGGAAGAATGATCGAAGAGATGGAGAGTAAGCTGCGAAATTCATTGGATCAGGTACTGTGCTTGTTTAAAATTTCAACTCCCTGTAGAGTTTAATTTATACAACATTTACTAAAGAAATAGTGGTCTGTTGTGCAAGTTTCTAAATTTATTTCTTTCCTCATAGCCGTGCAATTAGTACTTACTCTGATTCTGAGTTTTTTTTGTATTGCAGGTTTACTTTGGGAAGACAAAAGAAATGGTTTGCACTCTAAGACCACCAGCTGAAGTAATGATGAGACTTCCTGACAGCTGAGGTGGCATTCTGCAGCTTATTGCACTTCAAGAGGGAGAGTATTCACTGTATGCATCTTCTCGTAGTTTTTTAAAGTGTGGTTAGATTTTTGTTTGTGTAATTGAATGTTATGTTATTTACTCTATGAAATCTTCCATTGATATCTGGTAACTTAGTAGCTACTGCAAACCTAAGAAGATGTCTGGTTTGTTAATTGAAAGTGCCTTGTGAAATTTCCATGTTCGCAGATGCCCCTTGATCAAGTTCATTGTGTTTTGCTCATGCATTTGTAGTAAAGGAGTGTATATTAGTTTGTTACGCTGTTTTATCTAGTGAATACCGTAATATGATTTTCAGTCTGACATAATAAAATTAAGATTACACTTTTTTTTAAATATTTTTTTTTGAGAAATGTACTAAAATTATTAAGTTGATAGAACTCAGAATTGCCACGATATACTCTTCTGAGTTTTGGTAAAAGGGAAAGCTGGTTTGACGTCTCACTGAGATTTTCATTATTTGGCAAAAAGCTTAACATATTCACTTAAGTTTGGTGTATTTGATATTTTGGCCACTTATGAAACTATAATTTTGATTACTCAAGTTTTGTAAAAGTGACACTTTGGTCACTCGACCTTTTTTTTAAACATTGGTCATTCAACTTTTTAGTATTTGGCCACTCAATTTTATGGAGTTAGGGGAGCGACTAAACTTATACTTTCAAAAGTCGAATGATTAAAATGTTTCTTTTATCAAACTTGAGTGATCAAAGTTATAATTTCATAAGTTAAGTGACCAAAGTATTTAACACTAAACTTGAGTGACCATTTAAGAATTTTTGTTTTTATTTTATATCAAATTTAATTTGAAACCTAGCCATGGATGGTGGTTTAATTTTTTATTTATTTTTTGGTCTAGGAAAAAACTTTCACTAGAAACAGGCAAAACAAACGCCAAAATTAGAAACAAAGTGACAAGCAAACGACACAAACAAAGTAAAATCAACGCACAACATTGTTAGATTCTCAGGACTCTTGAGTTACAAAAGAAAACAAAAAACTTACGAGGCCATCACATTTGAGAACATTATCTAAAGAAGTTGGAGGTACATGAACCCATGTACACTTTGCACAACCTCATTTTTTCTAGCTTAGTGAAAACATCTGCTGCTCAATTAGTTTCTCTGAGATCAATTTCCACTCCATAAAATTCTTGACCCTATAGAACTCATGCAGAGTGATATTGGTGGCGTTGGCGTGGTGGTTAGGGATGAGAAAGGTGATCATGTCGTTAATTTAGCTCGATATTTACCTCAAGCAAGCTTGGTCCGTCATGTTGAGGTTGAGGCATGTCGTGCAAGTTTGTTGTTGGTGATTTATCATGGATGGATGAAGGTTGATTTGGAAAGTGATTGCTTGGAGATTTTTGTGGCGTTACAACAATCAGAAGAGGATTTTTCTTAGGTAGGTTGTATTGTTGAGGACTGAAAATCTTATGTTGGGTTTATTTAATCTTTATCTTTGTGACATATACGTCATGAAGGAAATGGTATAGCACATCGTTTAGCACACCTTGCTAGTTGTAGTGTTATTAATGAAATTTGATTAGATGAGGCTCCTGTGATTATCCGGGATGTTCTGTATGAGAATTTATTTCCTAATAACAGAGACAAAGGTATTATATCCTCCCCGAACGAGCTTTGTAGTTTTTTTCAATAAATTAATCTGGCGTGAGGATGAGTCTCCTAAAATTGCATGTGGCTAAGTCCCAAACCTCTTTTTTAAGAAAAAAAAGCCTCATGAAGGAATGGAATATATTCTCCATTCAACTTTATCCAAACCTTTGTTTAGTTCCGAGATTTGAAGGCTTGACATATTCAATACTAACTTGTTTGTAGCCCAAAGAAAGATGTAAAGATATGCCTTCCACCAAGTTTATAAGGTCTCTAATAAGGATCAAGCTGGTATGTACACCACTAGACTTCACCTAAAGTCTTAACTTTTTTGTTTGACACATGTCGAGTTATGAGTGGTAGTTTTCTTCGACTTTTCTTAGGTTTGACTGAGTTTATGATAAGCTCAATTTACATGATCCATGTATTTGCCACCACCCATCTTGTCTCTACCACATCTCTACCGCTATCGGTAATCCTCGTCGCTATCAAACGCAAAGAACTACACCCAAATAGCCACAGCGAATTCAACATCCATGAAGCCACAGAATCCAAGCAATCTCTCATCCTTCATCTAGTTTTCGTAACAAACCCATATTTCGATCGCGAGGATCTTAGTCGTCGAGAACCACAAAACCCCTAAAACCTTTGACAATCAAAACAGTTATTTTTCCCAATATGCAAGTGTTGATTTCAATTCAGGGTAAGAAATTAATTAAGAATCAAATCAGAACTAACTAGCAAGTTGTGACTTGTGAGAAATCTTAACTATTCACCCAAACAACCTCAATTTTCTACAGTTCTTTCTTCCTCGTTTTGCTTGTAGGTAGTGGAATCGATATGATTCCCCCCCCCCACACACACACACGTACACGGAGGGAGAGAGAGAGAGAGAGAGAGAGTCAATGTAGTCGGTTTGTTCTCTGGGCATAAAGAAACATCATGTACACCGAGTTTATCTAAGTTCAGTCAAAACATCAACACAGTTGAAAAGATTGAGGACCGAGATTGTGCCACGTATTAATTTAGAGATTAGTCCCTAGGGTGATTAACCCTGAGGTGCATTCCAAAATTTTTCCTCTAATAAATGGCCAAATTACCAAATTAGGCTTACCATTTTTTTATTGAAGTGCTTAGGGTATCTCCAATAAGCAGTCCTAAACCCTATATTTATAAGGCTTTTACGAAAACTAGGCTCCAATGGTTGAAATTCCAAGTCCTAAACCCTATATTTATAAGACTTGGTCTCATCCCAACTCTTATTTTGACACTCGGTATGAGACGGGTGCTAAAATTTTGGGTGGGGGCCACATGCATAGAGGGGAGAGAAATGGGTGACCCACTTGAGGGAGAGCAGAGAGTGAGAGAAACGACGCTAAAAGATGAAACCAGAAGGACTGACTGACACGCGAACGTGTGAAGCTCTCCAGAGAGTGAAACGGGAGGAAAAAGATGCAGGCCCCGCACCACGTGACCTTGACAGATAGCCGTTGCTCTCTCAGCACCCTAACGGGCAAAAAATTGACTGCCCTCATTCAATTTCAATTGAAATGAGCGGCCTCAATTAAACCAAAAGATATTTTATTTTTATATTATCCTAAATGAATTTTTGATTTGACGGTCCAAGATATAGGTTTCAAATTAATCGACGATTCTTATTTAAATTAACTTTGATTTTATATATAACGGAAAAGTAACGAAAAAAATAATTAAAATTTTTTTAATAGTTTTCTGCCCGTTGCTACAGTAGAGCTACATTTCTTCTATAAATACCAACCCAAAATTTCATTCATTCCACACCATTTCTTACATCCTCTCAAACATTATTTCCTCCCCATCATTTTTATTCATATAGCAAATTTGTTTTAGCACTATGGGTCCAAAGAAAGGGGCACAAAAATCACGGGCACCACGATCAAAAAATTGAAAAGAGGAGGAAGATAAGGCTTTGTGCATTGCAGTGGTGAGTGTTGGTGAAGATTCCGTCATCGATACTAATCAATCGAGCGCAACCTTGTGGGATCGTATATATGAGTATTTTGAAGGTCTTTCCCCACCCAATGCACTAAAGCAAACCCGTTAAAGTGTTGAATCTCAATGGAAGAAGATTAATCCCGCATGCATGAGATGACGCCAAGCATTAAACCAAGCCATCAAGAATCATAAGAGTGGCGAAAATGATCTTGATCATGTAAGTATTTTTATTCGCCATAGTTAAAATTCATTATTCCAAGTCGCTTAAAATATAGTTAAAATACATTACTACTATGTTTATTTCAATTGTTTGTAGATAAGGAATGCCAAGTCGAATTACTTTGATGATTTCCATGGAGAGCATTTCAGATTTTTGCATTGTTGGGATATCTTGAAGTATATACCAAAATTTTTAAATCCGCCATCAACGGAAGGGGATACCACAAATTATGAGACGCCTATCAACTTGGATGATGATAATTCGCCCGAAAATGGAGCAACTCCAAGCATACCACCTAGAGCTAGGCATGATCATCCAATGGGACAAAAAGTGGCCAAGGCGGCAAAAAAGAATGGTAATCAAGAGCTAACAATGAGTGTTCATTCTCAAATGAAAAGGTTTGCCGATCAAAATGATAGAGAGTTTGCACGAAGGGAACAAATATACCAAGAGGCTATAGCGGCTCAACAAAGGGAGGAAGATGCTCACACAATGGCAGTGGATCCTAGTATATATTCACCTTGTAAAAGAGGGTATTGGGAGAGATAGGAAGCAAAAAATGATACTTGAGTGAGAGGAAGTGGAGGCACAAAATTCATCTTTTCGGCCATTCCGTACTCCTCAAGCATCTACACCTCCTCATGGCGGATCAAGTTCTTTCCCCAATCTTCTGCTCGATCAAACATAGTGGTATCCTAATAATAATCAAGAGTGATTAGTTTGTTCGATTTCACTTATGATGTTGTTTGAGGCTTATTTTATATAATTATTTGTAATTAATTATGTAGTCTACTTTTCCTCATTTAAAATAAAATGGTAAGTCCTTATTTGTTATTATTTATGGTCTTGTAAATTCAATTCATACAAAGTATAGGCATAAGATGACTTGTGCATACAACCAAACACTAAATAAATGGTGAGTACAACCAAACACAAATATGAATGCAAACAACAACACATATAAATGCATACAACAACACAAAAAATTAAATGCTAACAACCACACACAAAATTAAATTCATACAAGCACACACAAAATTAAATGCAAACAACAACATGATGACAAACAATGCCAATTATTGACACATGATAACGACACCACTTAGCCATTGTTGCGCTCTTGAAACTTCTACTAAGCCTAATCATATTCCACTAAATATGATCTTAGTGAAGCACATATCACTGGACATCGAATCTTCTTGTAATGACCACGTAGATATGCATGCATTTCTTGGGGATCACGATCCACCTCATGATCATAACTCGGTTTATTATATATATCAGCTCTTCTTAGACGAGTCGAGATGTCGTCCAAGTCAAATTCATATTGCTCATCTTCTACTATCATGTTGTGCAAAATAGTGCACGTCAACATGATGTATTGGAGGCTCTCTCTACTCCATAAACGAGCTGGACCCCTCACAATTGCAAAACGCGCTTGGAGAATACCAAATTCTCTCTCCACATCTTTCTTGAATGCCTCTTGCATCCTTGTAAAGTGTCTTGTCGCCAGAGTGGTAGGATTTTTTATTGCTTTGACAAGAGTTGCCCAATTAGGATAGATGCCGTCAACCAGGTAATAACCTTGATGGTATATACTGTTGCCCACTTTGAAATTCACTTGAGGAGCTTGACCTCTACATACCTCATTGAACAACGGTGACATTCCCAGGACATTGAAATTGTTGAGAGAACCTAGAAGTCCAAATTATGCATGTCAAATCTAAGTATCATACGAAGCTACCACCTCTAAGATAATTGTTAGTTTTCCCTTGTGACCTTGAAACTGCCCGGCATACGCAGTAGGGCCATTTTTCCACTGCCAATGCATACAATCAAGACTACCCAACATACCTGGAAATCCGCAATCTGCAGCTTTGTCTGTCAACCTCTGTAGATCTACCTTTGTTGGTGTGCGAAGATAGTCTTTACGATACATAGCCCATATAGCTCTTGTAAAATGATCCAACATTTCAAGAGCAATAGATTCAGCAATATCAAGGAACCCATCCGTCAAGTCAGCTGGTAGACCGTACGTGAACATCTTCATAGCGTATGTTAGCTTCTAATCGGTGAAAATGTCGAGTTTGTCGGTGGCATCCATATTCTATACAAAGTACGGGTCGTAGTTGGCCACGCTACACATCATCTTATCAAAGAGATGAGGTCGCATACGGAAGTGCCTTCGAAATGTGTCGCCGTCAAACTAACATAGTTCAGTGAAATATGGAGCACGCTTTCAAGCGCTGGTCCATCATTTTCCGTTCCCTTAATATGTACTTCTGCTCTTCCAAAGAACTGCTTCATTGTGAGACTTCATCTTCTTCCATCATCTCCACTTGGTGGGCTGCCAGAGACATCAAGAGGGCTTGTTGTTGCCTTCTCATAACATCTTTTGCTTCCTCCTTCATTAGTTTCCACAACCTATTCATGGCAGAAAACAAAACTCAAAGTATGAAATAATAACTTAGAAACCACAATTTGTTTGTGGGAGGAGGAGTGTTTATGAATTGGTACGGTGAGATATAAAGGAGTGAAGGACTCCGTTTTTATAGAAGATCAACATGACCTCCGAAGATAAAAAATGACACGTGGTAGAAACGCACTCTCGACAACGAATTAGATTTTGACACGTGTTGCAAAAAATCTTGTATGATTTTTGATAAGCTATCATATCTATGTAAAATTTAATTACAATCTTATCCACCGACACATGCCAATCAAAATCATGTCCGATTTGTGGATAATGCATACGTTGTCCAAATTTTTTTTTTTAAAATTAAGATAATATTTATTTATCATTTAGAAGAATAGTTTACAAACATAAATTATTATTAATTACTACACAAAATAAAGAAAAATTAAATATATAAAGTTAGGACTTTGAGTTAAAACCCCTACTATCGAAGATGGTTGAAGTCTTATATGAATAGTGACAAAATGAGGCCTCATAATAGGTATGAGACCCCATTATACGACTTCTCCATTGGAGATGCCCTTAGATTTCGTATCTTTCAGCCTTTCAGCTGGAAACGAACCATGGTTGGCAACACCTCACATCAAGAAACACAATACCTTCTCTTAGATCTAGTTATACTTAACAAATTAAAGGATGTTCTTCTGAACATCTTAAATGGCGTGAAAGTAGCAGCCCAAAGAGGATGGATGGAAGGGTTTAAAGTGCCAATAATGGAGAGGTAGAGCACTTCCCATACACCTCGCACTTCGCTCGAGCACTCTCAAGTTGGAATGCTTTTAGAAATGACAAAAAGCTATGTTATATTTCCAAATTTGAAGAGGCATATGGAAGCATCTAGCGTGGCTATTCTTTTTTCATGTTGTGTGCGCGACAAAAAATTATGAAGCAAGCAAGACAAGTGCATTACATAAGCAGGAGGACTGGCATGCACCTAGAGGCAAACTAGAGGTTGCTGGAGCTAGTCTAGTGCCCACTAAAGGCTTCCGATGGATCGCTGGGAGGTTCAATTAGAGACAACATGCTACATAAGACACTAGCTCTTGCGCAAACGAGAACTTAAAGGTAGTTTGGGAAATCACAAAGAAACAAGTAGGGCTATGACTTTTGAATCAAAAACCGAAAAAAAACTGAGCTGAACTGTGACGACCCGAAACAGAATCAATAGTGTAATCGGCTTAATCCACGAGCTTGCGCGTAATCGCAGTTTTCCGTAAATTCATTGAATTACCGGTTTTGATCACGACTTAATTATTGGCCGAGAATTTGAGTTGAGTCTCTTCTCGAGAGTTATTTTACGTGTGATTTCGAGTTCGTGGGCGGTTCCTGATTATTATTTCGACGACCGAAGAATATAATATGAATATTTGAAATTTCGGAATATCGTCGAGTTTATCTGTTTGTATTCGAGTTCATCCGAATCATGATTGTGATCCGTTTTGGACCGTCGATCGACCCGAACCGAAATTGGAATGGTTATCGTCTTGATTTGCGAGTTTCGCGATTAGTCGCGATTTCGACGTAATCGGTTAATATGGCGGCTTCGTTAACGACTAAATTATCCGTAGAGAATTTGATTTGGGATCCTTCACGAAAGTTGTAGAGAATTAAATTTCGAGCTCGTGGGAACTTCCGGAGGATTATTCCGAGTTACGAGGAATAAGTTGTGATATTTTCGGCCGATGGATTTTGTCGTATTTATCCGTTTGGGATTCGATACGTGTACGGTATAAATACAGGAGAATACTTGCCGTTTTTGGAAACTTGCCAAATCTAGAAACTAGGCCTTGACCCGCGTTGACCACGGGTCAAGGAGGCGACCCGTTTTGCCGTTTGGATGCCGTGATTTCGCGCCGCTGTGGAAGCCGATTCCGACCACGGTTGGCCGGGGTCCCTTCATGGAACTTGTTGGGCTCGTGGCCTTCTTCAGTTTGAGAGGTGGATCGACCCATGAGGTGGCCGGAGGAGGAAGAAATGTGGCGGCGAAAATCGGCGTTTTCCTGCGAGTTTTGAAAGGACCCAATCCCGATTCAATTACCTAAACCGGAATCAAACCCTTTCGAAAATACGAACCAACAAAAATTTTTTCAAAATTTCGGCAGAGTTTCGTTACTAGCGTGGAATTACCATAACCTACACGCGGAAATTAACACTTCGTCCTATGCCACAAAAAGCAAACCGTGGGCACCAATCCCATCCGGATTTCTCAACAACAATATAATCATCAACAATGAATAAACTGTACTATGTATATATGTATATCTGTGGAAATCCGCACAACATGTATCAGGATGTATCAGAGCGACCTCTAGAGTAAAACACATACAATATGTACATCAGTAGGCGAAACAAGAACCTACTGGAAAACACAGGTGACTCTGATCACTAGCCTCCAAACTGCGACTTGAAACACCAAACCTGAACTGCAACTGGGCACGGAAACCGAAAAGCCCAGGGGAAAGACAATAAACACGTTAGAGTGAGTGGACGAAAATAAATGTCTTTCACCAGTTTATATATATATTATAAAAACATATGCGAGTCCAGATAAATAAAACAACATATGTACACGAGGTAAAACTCATACTCCTCCAGTGTACCGAGCATGCAAATAAAATCCCACGGGGTCACTCATGGACTCCACCGTGCTAGCACAGTCTGAACCACGGAGTCCCTGACTACCACGTGATTCTGAGCCAGAAATGGCCTCGGTTCCGGGGTACTGCCCCTCACCGGTCTGGTCGGGGTACTGCCCCTCCAGGCGGCCCTCCGTCGGGGATCAGCCGACGAGGCAAGGTGTATCGATACAACAACGTAACTGAGACTGTACTCAGTGTAAATCAAATCATAAACAGTTCGATGCAAATGCATGAAACAACATATAGGTATATGCATATTCGTATACGTATATTCGTATAAATATATCCGTATAATCGTAAAACCATAATCATGCTGCATGCTCAAGTTCATAAAACGTATATAAAAGACTCGCAATAATTCCGTGAAAATAAACTGTCCACTCACAGACTCTCGAAACGCGCACACGCTAAACTCGTGGTCCGGCGGAAGATCCCTCGCCTGAAGCACGATCACGATCCAGATCTCGCTCACGATCTCCTGAATATTCATAAAACATAACTGATCAAAATCGTAGTCCACAACACTGAACGGATGCACAGAAACCAACCGTTCCTGAAAATACAAAATGCGGTGCAAAATGAATTACAGAAATCCCGAAATCCCCACTCGAAATCTCGACTGAAAATCGGCTAACCAAATCAACCCGAAAACCTCCGTACGATAATCAGGGCGTGATTACGAGAAAAATGACATTAAAATCGTCGAAATCTGAAAAGTTGACTTTTTCTCCACCGTTGACCGCCGCCGCCGGCGGCGGCGCGCCGTTAACGGAGGAATCCCACGGTCAAACTCTCCAGTCCTCTAGGTCTCATCAAGGCGAGCATGTTTCCCTTCTACCCCGAAGGCCAATTCCAAACGCAACCCCTCCAATCTGTCCAAAATCCGATCGGTGTACACAAACCGGTGACCAATTCGGGTCACCCCTAAAACTCATCCTCAGCCCCAAATACTCACACCACGAGACTCAGAGAGATGAGGGGAGTCGAATGCCCCTAATCCCCACCTCCAAATCTCGTCGGAGCTACCACCACCGTCGCCGGCAAACTCATCTAACTCGGCCCTAATCGGCCTCCATCAAAACGGGTCTAAATCCATTCAAACCCAAGCCATACACACTCGAAATCACAAGAGGAATCCAACCGTACCTGTCCCGAGGTGAATCGTTGCCGGAATCCGGTCGCCGGAAACTGTTTTCCCGTTTGGGAAACTTCCCTTCTCGGCTGCTAATCCACTTTCCAGAATAGGAAAGTCAACAGTTTTGCAAATGGTCAACGCCCAATATGAGGTTCCCGACTAATTCTCGACTATTCTTCGACTTTTCGATATTTATACTCGTCCCTCGGGTCGATCGACGGTCCGAAATGAATATACGATATGATTCGGATAAGCTCGAAACAATCTGATAAACTCGTCGGAACCTGAAACTTCAAATAATCATAAAATATTCCTCGGTTATCGGAAAAATCTCCCGGAACCGCCCATGAGCTCGAAATCACGTACTCTACACATTCTGTGAAGACACTCAACCCAAATTCTCGACTGAAAACAAAGTCGCGAATCGAATCGGCAAACGACACAATATCGCAAAACTGCGACTAAAACCAAATCTCGAGAATCGTGCCAAACACACAACTGATTCTGGTTCGGGTCGTCACAAATATACCCCCCTTAAAGAAATTTCGACCTCGAAATTTACGTACTTGTCATGTGAACAGATGAGGATACTGCTCTCGCATACGCTGCTCGGTCTCCCAGGTGGCCTCCTCAATCGAATGGTTCTGCCACAAGACCTTCACCAGCGGAATCACACGGTGCCTCAACTCCTGCTCACGACGATCGAGAATCTGCACTTGCTCCTCAACATACGATAAATCCTCTCTGATCGGCAACTGCTGTGGGACTATCACATGTGAGGGATCTGAGATGTACTTCCGCAACATCGAAACATGGAAGACATCGTGTACACGAGCCATCTCAGTCAGTAACTCAAGTCTGTAAGCAACAGCTCCAACCCTTTCCGTAATCTCATACGGACCAATGTACCGCGGTCGAAGCTTGCCACGCTTCCCGAAACGCACTACTCCCCTCCACGGAGATAGTTTCAGGAAAACCTAATCACCAACCTCGAATTCTAAACTCTTCCTCCTCACATCCGCGTAACTCTTCTGCCGATCCTGGGCAATCTTCAGTCGATCCCGAATAACCTGAATGTCCTCCATCGTGGTTTTCACCAAATCAGGACCAATGAGCCAACGCTCGCCCACCTCACTCCAACACAATGGAGTGCGACACTGCTTCCCGTACAGAGCCTCGTACGGTGCCATCTCAATACTGGCCTGATAGCTGTTGTTGTAGGCGAACTCAATCAAGTACAACTGCTGATCCCAGTTTCCACGAAACTGTAACACACATGATCTCAACATATCCTCAAGAGTCTGAATGGTCCGCTCGGACTGCCCGTCAGTCTGAGGATGAAAAGCTGTACTAAATCGCAACTTCGTGCCCAAAGCTCGCTGCAACTCCCGCCAAAACTCAGACGTGAACTGACTATCACGGTCAGAAACAATGGACACAGGCACTCCATGCAAGCGAACAATCTCAGATAAGTACAACTTAGCCAATCTGCCCACTGATACCTTCCCTGGAAGTGCTAGAAAGTGTGCGGATTTCGTCAGTCGGTCAACAATAACCCAGATACCAGTGTTGCCCGTCGAAGTACGCGGCAACTGATAGACGAAATCCATCGTAATGTGCTCCCACTTCCAAACCGGAATCTCCAGTGGCTGTAGTTTCCCTGCAGGTTTCTGCCTCTCCGCCTTCACCTGCTGACAAATCAAACACCGACTCACGTATGCGGCAATCTCCCGCTTCATATTGCGCCACCAATAGTACGCTCGAAGTGTACGAAACATCTTCGTACCCCCGGGATGCATCGCATACGCAGAGTTGTGAGCCTCATCCAGGATCTCCTTCTTCAAGTCCTCGTCTCGGGGCACACATAGCCTACCTCTGAACAACAACGTACCGTCGTCGCTCAATCGGAACTCTGTAGGCACACCATTCCGTGTCATGGTCTTCTTGCCTAACAGGTAAGGATCTGAATCCTGTGCCTCCCGCACCTGATCAACCAACACTGGTCGAACCTGAAAGCTAGCCAACAAGGCTCCATCATCATCATAATCAAACACAGCACCCGTAGCCCGAAGCTCGGCTAACATCGATACTCGGGCCACACACATGTGAAACAACGAGGCTCCCGATTTCCGGCTAAGTGCATCTGCCACAACATTAGCCTTCCCCGGATGGTACTCAAACGTGCAATCATAGTCATTGATCAACTCCATCCATCGGCGCTGCCTCATGTTCAAGTCCGGCTGTGTCCGCAAGTAAGTGAGACTCTTGTGATCAGTGAAAATCTTACACTGAGCACCATACAGGTAATGTCTCCAACTCTTCAACGCTAACACAATAGCAGCTAACTCCAAATCATGCGTCGGATAGTTGGCCTCATGCGGTTTCAGCTGCCTGGAACCATATGCCACAACTCTACCATGCTGCATCAACACACAGCCAAGGCCCAACTTCGACGCGTCACTGTACACAACATACTCACCACTGTCATCTGGCAGTGTCAGAACCGGTGCGGTAGTCAATCTCTCCTTCAGGAGCAAATAACTCTCCTCGCACGCATCAGACCACTCAAACTTGACGCCCTTCTTCGTCAACCTAGTCAGTGGTGTAGCTATCCGGGAGAAATCCTGTACAAACCGTCGATAATAGCCTGCTAATCCCAAGAAACTCCGGATCTCCGGTACAGTAGTGGGTCGACTCCAATTCAGCACGGCCTCGATCTTGTCAGGATCAACACTAACTCCCTCGGCCGAAATCACGTGGCCCAGAAACTTCACACTATCCAACCAGAACTCACACTTGCTAAACTTCGCGAACAGCTGATGGTCCCGCAAAGTTCGTAATACTGCTCTCAAGTGCTTCTTGTGCTGGCCCACACTCCTCGAGTATATCAAAATATCATCAATGAATACTATCACGAACTTGTCCAGGAATCGACGAAACACCCGATTCATCAAGTCCATGAAAGCTGCGGGGGCGTTGGTCAACCCAAACGGCATAACCAAGAACTCATAGTGCCCATACCGCGTCCTGAACGCTGTCCTGGCAACATCTGAATCCCGGATCCTCAACTGATGATACCCGGATCGAAGATCAATCTTCGAAAAGACTGCTGCTCCCTTCAGCTGATCGAACAAGTCGTCAATCCGAGGCAACGGATACTTGTTCCTCACTGTAATCTGATTCAGCTTCCGATAGTCGATGCACAAGCGCATGGACCCGTCCTTCTTCCGCACAAACAACACTGGAGCACCCCACGGAGAAACACTCGGTCGAATGAATCCCTTCTCTAACAACTCCTGAAGCTGAATCTGCAACTCCCTCAACTCTGCAGGCGCCATCCGGTACGGTGTCTGGGAAATCGGTCCAGTACCGGGCAACAACTCAATGGTAAAATCAATCTCCCGCACAGGGGGTATACCAGGTAACTCCGCTGGAAACACATCCGGAAACTCAGACACAACCTCAATACTACTAAGATCTGGCACTGCAGCTGTAGTGTCCATAACATGGGCTAAGTACGCAACACAACCCTTCTTCATCAACCGATCCGCTCTCATCGCGGAAATCAAACACGGTAGGGAAGTGTTCTTCTCGCCACGAAACAGTATCTCAGGCAACCCTGGTCGTCGAAATGCGACCTCCTTCCTGTGGCAATCAAACATGGCCCAGTGCGACTCCAAAAAGTCCATACCCAATATCAGATCGAAATCCACAATATCAAGCAACAACAGATCAGCAGCTAAACCATGGCCATCAATAAACACCTCACAATCTCGGTAAACCCAACCAATGCTAACAACCTCACCTGACGGATACAGCACTCTCCACAACCCCGGAAGTGGAGATGCAGGTACCGTAGCCAATGATGACAGTCTAAATGATATGAATGAATGTGTGGCACCTGGATCTAGCAATGCAACTACTGGAATACCAAAAACATGTAACGTACCGATAACGACCTCCGGTGATGCTCTGCCCTCACGCATAGTCATAGCATGAACTCTCGCCTGTCCGGCTGGTCGTCCTCGCTGGGGCTGTCCCTGCTGTCTACCCTGACCTGCAGTCTGTGCTGGTCGAACCCCCGAAGTGGCACCTCGCTCAACTCCGGAACTCTGGGCCGCCTGTCCATCTCCACTATACAACTGAGGACACGCCCTCGCATAGTGGCCTACCTGGCCACAATGATAACAGTTGAGGGTGCCTCGCTGACACGAACCAACATGATACCTATTGCACAAATTGCACAACGGATACTCCCTCGGTACAGCAAATGTGCCACCGGTACGCCGCGGATAACTAGAACCGCTGGAATCTGTACTAGCCTGTGGCCGCTGTGGTCGACCTCTCCTCCAAAACGTTCTCCGTCTCGATGCACTAACTGGTGGTCGATATGACCCACCACCTGAAGATGAAGCTGAACCGGAAGTATCAGAACTCTGCCTCTTTGAAGGCCCCTGACTCGGTTCACCTTCCTCAAACCGTCTCGGCCGATACCTCTGCTGTCTCTCCTGCTCGATATCCTCGCCTCGGAGTGCAGCACTAACAAACTCATCAAAGTTGTTCCTCGGCATCGTAGTCAATGTCGCCTTGATATTCAGATTCAATCCCAGCTCAAACCTGCGACACTTGGCTTCCTCTGTAGCCACCATATCCCGCGCAAAACAAGACAATCGAGTAAACCGATCCCGATACTCAAGTACAGACAAACTGCCCTGCCTCAAGTTCGTGAACTCCTCGTACTTGCGCTGCTGGGTAGCCTGATTAAAATACCTCCGCATAAACAGATCACGAAACAATGTCCACGAAGTATCCACAGGAACTCTGTCAGTGCTGACCCACCAAAAGTATGCATCACCCTCAAGTAAACCAACTGCGGCTACTGTCATCTGCTCAGGTGTAAACTGCAGACGCTCACAAACACGCTCAATCTGAACCAACCATGCCTCGCATATCTCTGGATCAACTGAACCCGAAAACACAGTAGCACCCGCAGTGCGAGCCTTGACCACAGGGTCAAAACGCTCTTCCAAACGCAGCACTCGCATCAGCAAGTCACGCGTTCAGCGATCCTGATCAGGATCATCATCCCGATCAACACGGGGACCACGTCGAGGAGGCATCCTACTGATACAAGACAAGCATTAGGTACAAGCAGAAAGAACGTAATCATGAAACCGCAGATATTTGAGGACATACAACACCCGAAGTATTGATGAGTACCGCTGGCCAGTCGGGTCATCACTCCAGTCATGCTGTATCAACTCAAATACCCTAAGCGTCACAACTACAAGAGTCTACAGAATCTGACAACCTAAGGCTCTGATACCAAGCTGAAAGGACCCAATCCCGATTCAATTACCTAAACCGGAATCAAACCCTTTCGAAAATACAAACCAACAAAAAATTTTTCAAAATTTCGGCAGAGTTTCGTTACTAGCGTGGAATTACCATAACCTGCACGCGGAAATTAACACTTCGTCCTATGCCACAAAAAGCAAACCGTGGGCACCAATCCCATCCGGATTTCTCAACAACAATATAATCATCAACAATGAATAAACTGTACTATGTATATATGTATATCTGTGGAAATCCGCACAACATGTATCAGGATGTATCAGAGCGACCTCTAGAGTAAAACACATACAATATGTACATCAGTAGGCGAAACAAGAACCTACTGGAAAACACAGGTGACTCTGATCACTAGCCTCCAAACTGCGACTTGAAACACCAAACCTGAACTGCAACTGGGCACGGAAACCGAAAAGCCCAGGGGAAAGACAATAAACACGTTAGAGTGAGTGGACGAAAATAAATGTCTTTCACCAGTTTATATATATATATTATAAAAACATATGCGAGTCCAGATAAATAAAACAACATATGTACACGAGGTAAAACTCATACTCCTCCAGTGTACCGAGCATGCAAATAAAATCCCACGGGGTCACTCATGGACTCCACCGTGCTAGCACAGTCTGAACCACGGAGTCCCTGACTACCACGTGATTCTGAGCCAGAAATGGCCTCGGTTCCGGGGTACTGCCCCTCACCGGTCTGGTCAGGGTACTGCCCCTCCAGGCGGCCCTCCGTCGGGGATCAGCCGACGAGGCAAGGTGTATCGATACAACAACGTAACTGAGACTGTACTCAGTGTAAATCAAATCATAAACAGTTCGATGCAAATGCATGAAACAACATATAGGTATATGCATATTCGTATACGTATATTCGTATAAATATATCCGTATAATCGTAAAACCATAATCATGCTGCATGCTCAAGTTCATAAAACGTATATAAAAGACTCGCAATAATTCCGTGAAAATAAACTGTCCACTCACAGACTCTCGAAACGCGCACACGCTAAACTCGTGGTCCGGCGGAAGATCCCTCGCCTGAAGCACGATCACGATCCAGATCTCGCTCACGATCTCCTGAATATTCATAAAACATAACTGATCAAAATCGTAGTCCACAACACTGAACGGATGCACAGAAACCAACCGTTCCCGAAAATACAAAATGCGGTGCAAAATGAATTACAGAAATCCCGAAATCCCCACTCGAAATCTCGACTGAAAATCGGCTAACCAAATCAACCCGAAAACCTCCGTACGATAATCAGGGCGTGATTACGAGAAAAATGACATTAAAATCGTCGAAATCTGAAAAGTTGACTTTTTCTCCACCGTTGACCGCCGTTGACCGCCGCCGCCGGCGGCGGCGCGCCGTCAACGGAGGAATCCCACGGCCAAACTCTCCAGTCCTCTAGGTCTCATCAAGGCGAGCATGTTTCCCTTCTACCCCGAAGGCCAATTCCAAACGCAACCCCTCCAATCTATCCAAAATCCGATCGGTGTACACAAACCGGTGACCAATTCGGGTCACCCCTAAAACTCATCCTCAGCCCCAAATACTCACACCACGAGACTCAGAGAGATGAGGGGAGTCGAATGCCCCTAATCCCCACCTCCAAATCTCGTCGGAGCTGCCACCACCGTCGCCGGCAAACTCATCTAACTCGGCCCTAATCGGCCTCCATCAAAACGGGTCTAAATCCATTCAAACCCAAGCCATACACACTCGAAATCACAAGAGGAATCCAACCGTACCTGTCCCGAGGTGAATCGTTGCCGGAATCCGGTCGCCGGAAACTGTTTTCCCGTTTGGGAAACTTCCCTTCTCGGCTGCTAATCCACTTTCCAGAATAGGAAAGTCAACAGTTTTGCAAATGGTCAACGCCCAATATGAGGTTCCTGACTAATTCTCGACTATTCTTCGACTTTTCGATATTTATACTCGTCCCTCGGGTCGATCGACGGTCCGAAATGAATATACGATATGATTCGGATAAGCTCGAAACAATCGGATAAACTCGTCGGAACCCGAAACTTCAAATAATCATAAAATATTCTTCGGTTATCGGAAAAATCTTCCGGAACCGCCCATGAACTCGAAATCACGTACTCTACACATTCCGTGAAGACACTCAACCCAAATTCTCGACTGAAAACAAAGTCGCGAATCGAATCGGCAAACGACACAATATCGCAAAACTGCGACTAAAACCAAATCTCGAGAATCGTGCCAAACACACAACTGATTCTGGTTCGGGTCGTCACAAGTTTTCTTCGACTTCAAGTGACGGCTTGGAGGCCGAGATGGTGGCTCCTCTTTGAAGGGTTTTGTTTGCCATGAGGAGAGGAAGCTATTGGAAGTGGTCTTGAGGATTGCTGTGGCCGGAGGAAGGAGATCGGTGGGTTTGAAATTCCGGTAAGGGTTTGGGACTTTGAGGTGAGTTTTGGACCTTTTCCGGTCAAAATTGAACTTAATTTTGAACTGAAAAGTTGTTGGAAATGTCGAGATCTTCAAATCCATGGGTAGGTTGCATTTTTCTGGGACGGTATGATTTTCCGGTGGCCGGCGGCGCCGCCGTGCGTGGCGGCGACTTTTCGTCCGACGTGTTTTTCGACGAGTTGTATGTCGTTTCACTCGGAATCGTGCACCGATCGCAGTGGTGAGGTTTATTTTTCGAATTGAGCATCGGAAATTATAGCGATATTTTATGGTGTGATTATCAGATTTTTGACGATTTCGTCGATATTGAATTATATGTTTCTGGGAACGGTTGTTTCTGGTGATGTGATTCAAGGTTTTGAGTTATGATTTTGAGCAGTGGAATTTATGATTATCCAGCGGATCGTGATCATTCGTTTGGTGAGGATTTTTCGCCGGATCACTGGATTAACGTGTATCGCGTTACGCTCGTTTGTGAGTGGACCTTTCTTTTCGCTGATCGATTGTGAGTCTTTATATTACATTTTACGAGCATGTGCTTTACAATTATACATTTACATTATGCTTTATACATATGCATGAAACTATTTATGATTTGATTTACACAGAGTACAGTTTTAGTATATGTGGTTGTATCGATACACTTGCATTCCGGCTGATCCCCGAGGATGTCTACCAGGGAGGAACTGTACCTTGTGCAAATGTATTTCCGGGTGGGTACAGATTTCTGTTCCTTGTGCCGATGTATTTCCGGGTGGGAACAGATACCCTGACCTGAGGTCTTTTTGGCTAGAATCACGTGTGGGTCTGGGATCCCGTGATTCAAACCGTACTAGCACGGATGTGTCCATGAGTGACCCCGTGAGATTTTTCTATGCATGTTCTGTACGCTGGAGGTGTTTGGGTTCACCTCGTGTACTATATCATATTCATTCATTTTGACTCACATATGTTTTTATAACATATATTATCCGGCGAAAGACATTTATTTTCGTCCACTCACTCTAACGGTTTATATGTCTTTCCCCAGGGCTTTTTGGTTTCCGTGCCCAGTTTGCAGTTCGAATTCTGGTGTCGCACGTCGCAGTTGGAGGCTTAGTATTCGAGCGATGTTTCTTTTATGGTAGGTTCTTAGTTTGGCCTACTATTTGTATATATATATATATATATATTAGAAGTCTCTCTGAGCATTCTTATGTTATACTTTTATACGATATTTCCCCGGATTTCTGTAAAGTATAGTTTTATTGATTACTTTACATTACTGTTATGATATTGAGAAATCCGGATGGGATTGGTGCTCACGGTTTGATTTTTGTGGCATAGGATGAAGTGTTATTTTCCGGGTGCAGATAAATGCAATTCCTCGTTAGTAGCGTTACTCTGTTGAAATTTTGATGGTTTTTGTTGGTTCCTGTTTTCAGAAGGGGCTTGATTCCAGTTTAGGAAACTAAATCGGGGTTGGGTCCTTTCAGCATCAAAAAAATCGGTTCGGTTTCGATTTTCCTGTTCTAACCGAACCGAATGTACCAAATTAACCGGTTTTTAATGGAATGGCGTCATTTTTATTTTGCGTTTTACCCTAAAAAGACACATCCTTTTGTGTGCAGCCCTCATTCCCCTTAACAGCCTCATGCCCTGACCCCTCACCACACTATCGCAACTCGCAACTCACACAAGCCCTCTGCCTTCAGTCAAACCCTCACCATCGTAGAACTCTTCGCCGACCTTGGCATAATCCGTCGGTCGACCATAGCATAATCCTACTGGCTGATTATTGAGGCACTAACCATGGCGTATCTCTCTCATTTCGCACCACACAAGCACATACTGTAATCTCCGAACCCTCACGGCCTCACCCCCAATTCTGCAATCCGCATTCAATCTCTGTTTTTTAGATTGACGACCACGTCACGTCCAGTATCCCACGTTCTATCTTATCACTTATCAGGTACTTCGAAAAAACCCTAGTCTCTCGGCCCTCTAATTACTAATATGTAGCCTATTTTTTATACTTAATAATGATTATTTGTGTTCTTGTAGGTTTAAGAAAAGGAATGCTAAGTTTTCAAAGGAAAACCCGAGTTAAGAAAGTACGAATGGTGGACAAGTTGAGTACTTGAATATGGCTTGAGAATGAAGTGTTTTTATGTGATTTGGATTGTGTTTTTGTTTCGATGGACTGTAGACTATTTTAAACTTGGCCTGTGGATTTTGGTTTATGTTTGTTGATGTTTGAAATTTTGAATTTGTGATGTAAACTTTCTGTAAGAATTTGCTATGGTTTGAATGTTTGAAACATTGAATGAATGTGTGATTTTGACTAGTTAAGTAGTTATATTTGGCAAATAGTTTGGAAAGAAAAAAAATTCAGATTTAATTAGTTTTGAAATTGAACAAAGTAACTGTTTGGATTGTAAAAAATGCAGTTTAGAAAAATTAAGAATGCAGTTTAAAAAAGAAGAAGAAAAAATACCGAACCGAACCGGTTCTAATCAGTTTATCGTAAAAAAACCAAGATAACCGAACCAAATTGAACCGATAAAAAAATTTGATTCTGTTTACAGTTCGGTCTAATAACTGAACCAAATGTACCGATTAAAAGCATGGGCAGAAGATCTTGAAGGGGAATTCAAACTCGCAAAGAGAGCAACCCTAGAAGAACTAGGAACAAGTAGATACCGTACACGTGTTGTTAAGAACCAAGATAATTTAATAATATTGCATGTTACGTCACGCCGAGGCATGGCCATAGCTGACATGTCTTGTTGGTGGGCAGTTGTGAAAGGACCCGACTCCGATTTAGTTGCCTAAACCGAAATCAAACCCCTTCGAAAACATCACCTTAAAATTTTTTTTGCTAGACTTTACTTTGAAATACGTGAGCCAAAATAAGAACCTGCAAAGAGAATCACACTTCGAATATTCCACAAAAGCCAAACCGTGAGGCTCTGTTTCCCATTCGAATTTCTCAGCATCATATATATAATAAACACAAGGTTTACAAGAAATCCAGAAAAACATTCATGAGTAAACTCAATTGAAAACATAACATAAGTATTCAGAGCGACGCCTATACACATCATATACAACAAGTAGGTCGAACTGAGAACCTACACGAACTGAAGTGTGACTTGAACTCTACGCCTCCACCATCGACGTGCAACCCTGGAACCCAAGCTGCAAACTGGGCAAAAGAAACCGAAAGCCCAGGGGAAGGCAAATGAAATCGTTAGAGTGAGTGGACGAAAATAATAATATGCCTTTCCTAACATATAAGTATATATGCTCATAAAAGCATAATGCGAGTCAATACACATGAAAATCCCGACCAGGTACATTTTCCCTTATCCATAAAGATGCACATAAAATCATGCGGGGTCACTCACGAACTCCTCCGCATAGTATAGTCTAATCACGGGATTCCAGACCCCCTTGTGATTATAAGTCTGAAAGACCTCGGGTCAGGATATCTGTCCCCTCCGGAGATTCTTGGGGATCAGCTGAGAAGCCAAAGTATCGATGCTACCACTATATTTGAGACTGTACTCTGTGTAAACCAAATCATAAATACTTTCCATGCACATGCATAATCGTAAAATGCATAACCATAAAATGCATACTTGTATGTGCATAATTGTAAATGCATACTAATACAATGCATAATCGTAAAGTGTATAATCATAAATGCATAAAGTAAATGAAAAATCAAGACTCGCAAATCAACTGTGAAAATAAAGTGTCCACTCACAGTACGAAGCTAACTCTGAGGTCCGGCGGAAGATCCCTCGCCAAACACTCGATCACGATCACCTGAATAACAGGGATACGATCAATATATATTGAAACACAACATATGGAGCTAATACGTCAAGAACCCCGTGTTCTCGAAAGACGTATCGCTCGAAATATTGAAGAGGATAGCAAAATTTCCAAAATACACCGAAACAACCCTCGACCCAAATTACAACACACAAATCAACTCAAAAACCTCACGACTACGATCAGGGCACGATTAAGAGCAAAACGGTATAAAAATCTCAAAAAAGTCAACCCTCGCCGGAGCTCTGCCGTTGACCGCCGCCACCAACGGTGAAATTCCACGGCGGAACAAACCCAAAAATCTTCCTCTCTTCAAGGCCAACCAAAACTTTCAAAGGACCACCACCATCCAACCACCATAGAGGCCGAAAAATAGCTCGAAACCCACCGCCTCCATTGATTCCGGTGAGCTCCAAACGCCACCCAATCCTAAAATCTCTTCACCCTAAAGCATCTGTGGGTTGTGGGGAGCAAAACCCCCAACCCCAACGACCTCAAAACTGGCCGGAAACCACCACCCGCCGGTAAGTTCCAAGAACTTTACCGAGTTCGATCTCCCTCAAATCTCCATCAAATCCACTCAAACCAAGTTAAATTCAATAGGAAATCACAAGAGGAAGCTAACCATACCAAGATTTTGGCCTGAGGTGGCAGGAATCGGAAAGTCAGCCGGTGGTCAAAAACCTCTCTGGTAAGCCTTGGTCAACGCGGTTCAACCCAAAGTCAACATCTAATTCTGGTCAAACTCGTCCAAATGTGACTTTTCGACAATTTTACTACTATTTCGATATTTATACTCGCGACCAAAATGATCAACGGTCCAAAATGAATTGAAACCAATCGGATAACCACAACTAAATCTAACGGCCGAAAATATTCATAATTTATTCCTCGTAACTCGAAGTAATCCTCTGATAGCTCCCACGAGCTCGAAATCACGTACACTACAACTCTCGTGAAGGAACTCATATAGAATTCCAAACCGAAAATCTCGTCATGAATAAACCCGCTATATCGACCAATTACGACAAAACCGCAACTAATCATGAGACTCGCAAATCAAGCCAATTAACATAAAATTTTCGGTTTGGGTTGTTACAAGTTTCCATTTGTGGCATTCGAGATAATTAAAGATAGGTCATGAGGTGGAGCCAGAGTGGGTTAACCAAAATCTGGATCTGTTTAAGTAGAGAAACAATTAGACCTGATCTACTCTGTTTCTCCGACGGATCTTTAATAATCAAATTCGGATCCGTATCCGTATCAGGCAGATCCAACGAAGCTGATTCGGACCCGTTTATCAATATGTTAATTACTATATTTAATTTACTTCTTTTATCAATATGTTAGTTACTATCAATATGTCACATGACCTCATTACATACCCAAAATATTTTGTTAAAAATAAACTAGATAGATAAAAATAAAAAATAAAAATCAATTTACATCAAGCAACTTGACAAGAAACAAATCATTTTGGATTTTCAATCCTTTAATTGATTAATATTGGTATAACTTTGATAAAGAAATTTAGATTTTATTATTAAAAATACACTTTTAGATTACACACATTTCACATATGTAAATAAAAGTACATTATATTTAATACGTTAAAAAGTAAACGGGGCGGATGATAAACGAATTGAATCGCTTGTGATCTGGATCCGATCTGTTAAGTAAATGGACCAACGGGTCCGAGTCACAAACGAATCAACGGGTTCAAAAACTGAATCCATATCCGTTTAATAAGTATGGGTCCAAAGCAGGTCAGGATCAAAATCTGCTCCGTTGATAGATCTAACTTTAAGACACTTAAATACACTAGTGAGCAGTAGTTACCGAGTAGTGGGCTTGATAGTTGGCAGCCTAATAAGAAGTTATTAGGTTGTAGGAGGCATTTCAAAGGATGCTAAGATGTGGTTATTAGGTTCGGGTGATTACAACATCGGTGACAACAATGTTGACATGCTGCAGCTGCGATGTGCCACTAGTTCGAGGTTGCTGGAAGTCCATGACGTCCGATTTGAGAGGACGAAGAAGACGACGATTTGTGTGGGCACTGCTACGACTCGTAGCAGCTGAGTTTTGGCATGCCACATGGTTGTTTTGAAGAATGTGACCCAACGTTGGTTAGCGAGTGGTGGCAGTCGTCTGGTATGGCATCTGCTACCAGTTGCGGATAGTATTAGGTCGTCCCATCCTTTGTGTGGGCATTCTATTTGGGCCCAGTCACATTGTCATTTTTTTCGACGAGCTCTGTGTATCTCTTAGATTAATGCATGTTTGGGCCCAACTTTTTGTTGGGTCTATTGTTAGGTCTAGTATTTTCTGGATGGACTTGGGATCCAGGAGGTCAACCATTGGTTGGGTTAAGTGTGGATAATGTCTTTGAGCTACATTAGCGGGAGCATTTCTTGTTTTATTTCGCAACATGTTCGATCATATTCATATTTCTAAGCTGAATTTAGACATCAAAACCGTTGTTAGGCTTTCTGTCTGCCACAACAGTGATCTTATATTAGTCGTTGCCTCTCAGGTGGTCATTATATTTATGTGGTCTATAAGGGAAAATCCAATAATGGAATTGGAGTTAATTCAAATCTAATACCACTTTTTTCATCTCCAATAGAGATCATTTGAATCCAAGATCCAGATCTAGGGTTGATTTCTGAGCTAGATCTAACTCCCAATCTAACTGTGGCTCCCAAACAATCTAATAAAAAATTAGAAGAAAAAGAAAGGAGCTCCGGCGAAGAGTTGATTTTTTAGAATTTTGAAAAGTTTTATACCGTTTTACTCGTAATCGCGCCCCAATCGTAGTCTTGAGGTTATTGAATTGATTTGGGTGGCGGATTTTGTGTCGAGGGATAAGTAGAGTATTTGTGGGATTTTCGACGATTTCGTTGATATTCGAGTTATATGTTTCTAGAAATGGTTGGTTTCTGAAGTGTGGTTTAGAGTTTTGAATTGTGATTTTGATCTGTGGTATTTGTGATTATTCAGGAGATCGGGATCGTACGCTTGGCAAGGAATCTTCCGTCGGATCACGGGATTAGCGTGTTTTCGCGTTGTGCTTGTCTGTGAGTAGGCATTTCTTTTCACTATTGGTTGCGAGTCTTTTATATACGATTTACGAGCATGAGCATGCAGTTATGATTATGAATTATACGAGCATGTGTTTTATGATTATGCATTTACGAATATACTTTTATAATTATGCATTACGAGTATGCTTCTACATTACGCTTTATGCATTTGCATAGAAACCTTTATGATTTGGTTTACATAGAGTACAGTCTCAGTAGTAGTTGTATCGATACACTTAGCATCCCGGCTGATCCCCGAGGATGTTTACCGGGGGGACTGTTACCCTGACCCGAGGTCTTTACGGGTGGGGGAGCAGATACCCAGACCTAAGGCCTTTCTGGCTAGAATCACGTGAGGATGAGGGATCCTGTGATTCAAACTGTACTAGCACGGATGTATCCATGAGTGCCCGCAGGATTTTCGATGCATGCTTTGTACGTATGAGGAGTTAGAGTCTCCCTCGTGTACCATATGATTTTTATGCATCTAGACTCGCATATGTTTTATAAACATACATAGTTATTCGGCGAAAGACATTTATTTTCGTCCACTCACTCTAACAGTTTATATGTCTTTCCCTGGGCTCTTTGTTTTCAATGCCCACTTTACAGTTTGGATTCAGGTGTCTCATGTCGAGGTTGGAGGCTTAGTATTCGAACCACTTTTCCTTCTCAGTAGGTTTCTAGTTTAGCTTATTGTTGTGTATATATGTATATACTAGAGGTCGCTCTGAATACTATTATGTTTATATTTTCACATGATTTTTCCGGATTTCTGTAAAGCTACAGTTTTGTGTATTGCTTTACGTTATGATATGCTTTTGAGAAATCCGAATGGGATTGGTGCCCATGGTTTGTCTTTTGTGGCATAAGATGAAGTGTATTTTTTCGCTGCAGGTTAATGGTTACTACGTGATATAGAGTAACTCTGTCGAAATTTTTATGATTTTTGAAAGTTATTGTTTTCAGAAGGGGCCTGATTCTGGTTTAGGAAACTAAATCGGGGTCGGGTCCTTTCAGCTTGGTATCAGAGCATTAGGTTTTAGGTTCTGTAGACTTCTGTAGTTATGATGCTAAAGGTATTTGAGAATGTACAGCATGTCTGTAGCGATAACCCGACTGGCCAGCGGTTACTCATCAATGCTTCGGGTGTTGTATGCTTTCAAATGTCTGAACTTTCATGATTACGTTCCTTGTGCTTTGTGACTAATGTTTTTCATTTATCATTAGGATGCTTTCTAGACGTGGTTCCCGTGTCAATAGGGACGTGGATCCTGATGAGTATCACCGGACGCATGACTTGCTTATGCGAGTATTGCGTTTGGAGGAGCGTTTTGACCCTGTGGTCAAAGCTCGAATAGCTGGAGCAGCTGTTTTCTTGGGTTCAGCTGATCCAGAGATATGTGAGGCCTAGTTGGTTAAAGTTGAACGAGTTTGTGAGCGTCTGCATTTCACTCCCGAGCAGATGACAGTAGCAACAGTTAGTTTGCTTGAGTCTGATGCATACTTTTGGTGGGTTAGCACTGACAGAGTTCCGGTTGATACTCCATGGACATTGTTCAAAGATTTGTTTATGTGGAGGTATTTCAACCAGGCTACGCAGCAGAGGAAGTATGAGGAGTTCACCAACCTGAGACAGGGTAGCATGTCAGTACTTGAGTATCAGAATAAATTTACTCGTTTGTCTCGATTTGCTCGTGATATGGTGGCCTTAGAGGAAACCAAGTGCAGGAGATTTGAGTTGGGTTTGAACCTGAATATCAAGGGAACATTGACCACGATGCCTCGAGACAACTTTGATGAGTTTGTGAGTGCTACACTCCGAGGCGAGGACATAGAGAGGGAGAGGCAGATGCGATTCTAGTCTCGACGATTCGAGGAAGGTGCACCTAGTCAGGGACCTTCCAAGAGGCTGAGTTCGGGCACTTCCGGATCGGCATCATCATCTGGCAGTGGACCTTATAGACATCCTGCTAGTACGACTAGGTAGAATAAAAGATGGAGGAGGAATCAGCCACAGAGACCACAATCCAATGGGAGTTCCAGTGGATCCAGCTATCCTCGACATACTGGTGGCACTTTTGCTGTACCAAGGGAGTATCTATTGTGCAATTTCTACAATAGGCATCATTTTGGTCCTTGTCAGCGGGGCACTACCATTTGTTATCGTTGTGGCTAGCAGGGTCACTTTGTGAGGGAGTGTCTTCAGTTTGCTGGTGTTGATGGTCAGGCAGCTCAGAGTTCAGGAGGAGATCGAGGTACTACTTTTGGAGCTCGACCAGTATAGTCTCCTGGACAGGGCGGACAATAGGGTCACAATCAGTGTGGATGACCAACTGGACAGGCCAGAGTTCATGTTATGTCATTACGTGAGGGCGGAGCTTCACCAGAGGTTGTCATTGGTACGTTGCATATTTTTGGCTATCCAGTACTTACTTTGCTAGATCCAGGTGCTACGCGTTCATTCATATCATTTAGATTGTCATCTTTTGCTACTATGCCTGCATTTCCACTTTCGGGGTCGTGGAGAGTGTTGTATCCATCCGGTGAGGTTGTGAGTATTGGTTGGGTGTATAGAGATTGTGAGATCTTTGTGGGAGGTTATGGTTTAATCGCGGATTTGTTGTTGTTGGATATTGTCGATTTTAATGTGATTTTGGGTATAGACTTCTTGGAGACACATTGGGCTATGTTCGACTGTCACATAAAGGAGGTGGTTTTTTGACGTCCAGGTTTCCCAGAGATATTGTTTCGCGGTGAGAAGAATACTTCCCTGCCATGTGTGATTTTAGCGATGAAGGCCGAGCGGATGATGAAGAAGGGATGTGTGGCATACTTAGCTCATGTTGTGGATACAGAGGTTGTTGTACCAGACATTGGTGATATTGAGGTTGTTTCTGAGTTTTCAGATGTATTTCCGAAGGAGTTACCAGGTGTTCCTCCAGTCAGAGAGATTGATTTCACTATTGAGCTTTTACCAGGCACTGGACCTATATCTTAGACACCTTATCATTTGCGCCATCGGAGTTGAAAGAGTTACAGATTCAATTTCAAGAGTTGCTGGAGAAAGGTTTCATACGACCTAGTGTTTCACCGTGGGGTGCTCCTGTATTGTTTGTGAGGAAGAAGGATGGTTCCATGCGGTTGTGTATTGACTACCGGAAGCTGAATCAGGTAACGGTGAAGAACAAGTATCCATTATCGCGGATTGACGATTTGTTTGATCAACTCAAGGGAGCTTCAGTATTTTTGAAGATTGATCTCAGGTCTGGATACTGAAGCTCCCTTGAGCTGATCACGGTACGGGTATTATAAGAGAGTCAGATGTGCCCAGGACAGCTTTCAGATCACGGTACGGGTATTATAAGTTCTTGGTACGTTATGCCATTTGGGTTGACTAATGCCCCTGCAGCTTTCATGGATTTGATGAACAGGGTGTTCAGGCGATTCCTAGACAAGTTTGTGATTGTATTCATCAACGACATCCTGATTTACTCCATGAGTGTGGGCCAGCACAAAAAACATTTACGAGCCGTTTTGCGGACTTTGCGAGATAATCAGTTATTTGCAAAGTTCAGCAAGTGTGAGTTCTGGTTGAGCAGCGTGAAGTTTTTGGGTCACGTGATATCTGTTAAGGGAGTCAGTGTGGTTCCTGACAGGATTGAAGCCGTATTGAATTGGAGTAGACCTACCACTTTACCAGAGATCAGGAGTTTCTTGGACTTGGTAGGTTACTATCGACGCTTTGTGCAGTATTTTTCACGGATTGCCACTCCACTTACCAAATTGACGAAGAAAGGCGCCAAGTTCGAGCGGTCTGATGCTTGTAAGGAGAGTTACTTGCTCTTGAAGGAAAAGTTGACTACTGCACCGGTTCTGACTCTACCTGACGATAGTGGAGAGTTTGTGGTTTACAGCGATGCATCGCAATTGGGTCTTGGTTGTGTTTTGATGCAACATGGCAGAGTGGTGGCTTATGGTTCCAGGCAATTGAAACCATATGAAGTCAATTATCCTACACATGATTTGGAGTTGGCTACTATTGTATTAGCCTTGAAGAGTTGGAGACACTACTTGTACGGAGCTCAGTGCAAGATATATACTGATCACAAAAGTCTTACTTATTTGCGCATGCAGCCAGATCTGAACATGAGACAACGCAGATGGATGGAGTTGATCAATGACTATGATTGCACCTTTGAGTATCATCCAGAAAAGGCTAATGTCGTTCCTGATGCACTCAGTCGGAAATTTGGAGCTTTATTGTTTCATGTGTATGTGGCCAGAGTTTCCATGTTAGCAGAGTTACGGGCTATGGGAGTTGAGTTAGAATGGGATGATGAGGGAGCCTTGTTGGCTAGCTTCCAGGTTCGACCAGTATTGGTTGATCAGGTCCGTGAAGCTCAAGATGCGGATTCCTATCTGTTGGACAAGAAGACCATGATTCAGAATGGTGTGCCAACAGAGTTTCAGTTGAGTAGTGACGGTACATTGCTGTTCATAGGCAGACTTTGTGTACCCAGAGACGAGGGCTTGAAGAAGGAGATCTTAGATAAAGCCAATTGTTTTTCTTACGCTATGCATCCAGGCGGTACGAAGATGTTTCGCACACTTAGAGCTTACTATTGGTGGCGGAATATGAGAGGGAAATTGCAGCGTATGTGAGCAGATGTCTCATTTGTCAGCAAGTGAAGGCAGAAAGACAGAAACCTGCTGGAAAGCTATAGCCTTTAGAGATTCCAGTTTGGAAATGGGAGCATATCACTATGGATTTCATATATCAGTTACTGCATACTTCTGCTGGTAACACTGGTATTTGCATTGTGGACCGTTTGACGAAATCAGCTCATTTCCTTGCACTTCCAGGGAAGATTTCACTGGGCAGGTTAGCGAAGCTGTATTTGGCTAAGATTGTTCATTTGCATGGTGTGCATGTGTCCATCATTTCTGACCGAGATAGTCAGTTCACTTTAGAGTTTTGGCAGGCATTGCAGCGAGCTTTGGGGACCAGACTACATTTCAGTACAGCTTTCCATCCTTAGATTGATGGGCAGTCTGAGAGGACCATTCAAACTTTGGAGGACATGTTATGGTCCTGTGTATTACAATTTAGAGGGAATTGGGACCAGCAGCTTCATTTGATCGAGTTTTCCTACAATAACAGTTATTAGGCTAGCATCGATATGGCACCTTATGAGGCTTTGTACGGGAAACAGTGACGTACACTACCGGAAGAATTACTATGACCGACGACTTGGTGTCGTCGGTCTGTTTCCGTTTATCGTCGGTCATACCTATATCCGACGACACATCGTCGGATATAGTATCGTCGGTAATACACCGTCGGTAATACTATATTCGACGATGATTTAGGGTTATCGTTGGAAAATAGATACACTAAAACCAACGATAATTTATCGTCGGTCATAGTTTAAACTAGAACCGACGATGTCAACGTCGGATATAGTTTTCTCCATGGTCAAAATGGTTGACTCTGGAGAAAACTATATCCGACAATATTGACACATGTCGTCGGATATAGTGAAAAAATTTAAATTTTTTTTGCAGGTTTTGGGTTTTATCCCAAAACCTGCATTCACAAAATCGATCGGAGGCGTTGGAGTAGTTTGGGGCAGTTTCGTTTCTGCCCCAAAACGTACCCAGATCGGGATATAAAACAGAACGTACTATATCCGACGAGATAAGTAATCTCGTTGGATATAGTTGAACCGAAACTATATCCGACGAGATTTCATATGCATGTCGTCGGATATAGTTTCGGTTCAACTATATCCGACGAGATTTTCATATGCATGTCGTCGGATATAGTTCTTCTATTTAATTTTCTGATTATTCCGGTAAACTAATTAAATATTTAGTGTATTAATATATATATTTATTAATAGGTAATTAATACGAAATTATTAATAGTTAATACCAAATTAATACGAAATTATTAATAGTTAATATATACCAAATTAATTATTAAATTATTATTTAATAATACGATATAATTATTAATCGATCGGTTGTGTATTTTTTTTCGATCGATCTCTCGAGCTCTCTCATTTATGATGGGGCCGGATATAGCAATTTCATCGATCGAGAAGATTCGGCAGTCGATAATCTGAATAAAATTCATTTTACATTGCACGTTCTAAGTCAAAATAACATACATATATATACACTAATTAAAGCGCATAATCAGAATCATCGCTTGAGTCTGACTCTGTTTCCGAGTTAATTTCAGGTAAGATGTGTATGTCCTCGTCACTTGAGTCTTCATTGTCTTCATTTTGATTAACATCAAGAAGATTCGGTTGATGTGTTCGTACCACACTGCCCTGTCTCACATTATTAAGGCAAATTGTTGAGGTTTCAGGAATACCAGTTGCGTTCGGCTCTTGGTATGCACTGACTTCTTCATTATCCGATGTCACACCAAGGGTTGAGGCACTGTATATGTTTCGTGGAAGAACATGGTTAACCACTTTCCACGCGCCTTTATGCACAAGATCATCAAGATAGAACAATCGTTTCACCGCCGTGGCTAACACAAACAGATCATCTTCATACCAGCTTGTGGAAGTATTCACCGAAAAAATCCCGTATTGATCGGTCCTTGTGTTCTGAGGGTCGGTATCAAACCATCTACACTTAAACAAGTGCACGGTCATGCCTTCCCCATATATTAATTCGACAACTGAATGGAGAACACCGTAATAGTCAACTCCATTATGCCCACCATGCACCATTACCCCAGAATTCTGTGTTTTTCGTCTGACATCTCTATGTTCACAAATAAATAGCACGCCATTTACCTTACACATAGGATAAACTCTGGAAGTTACCGATTTCTGCGCCAAGAGCCTCAATTCGTGTGACCACTGAGGGATACCATCATCTTGTACATGATTCATCTGAAAATAATCATTTATTAACTGATCTACGCATTTTATGCTTGATTCTTAACGTCTTTCTCTTTACATTTAGCTTTGTTTTGACCTTAGTACTATCATTTCTTACTTACTTTGTTGTTTTTAGGTTTTGAATAAAGGAGTACAATAAAAGAGGTGAAATGGAGCTTAAAACGCAGCAAATGGAGGTTTCCTAATTCGTTTAGGAAAAATGGTGTTTCCTACTTTGACTAAGATTCCTACTCGGGTTAGGAATACAAATGGTTCGACAACTCGGAAAGTTTCGCGGAGCTGAAAAATGAAGTTTCCTAAATCAACTAGGAATGACGTGGCGAAATGTCCGAGACGCGCAAAATGGTTGAGAAATGGTATTCGTAAAAGTTACTAAAATGGTACGCACAAATGGTTTCCCAAATGAAGAACGAATACATTTCTCCTAAGTGAACCAGGAAGATCAAGTCGGCAAGCATTTATGGAAAGAAGTCATGGCCGAAATATTGAGATCATACTTGCCACATTTGAAGACCAAATATCTTGAATATCTTGAAGAAATTCGGCAAGAAGTATATTTCCTTGGAAATCAAGAAAGAAATATCTAGCATGGAATAAGGAAAGAAGATCTCAGAACAGACCTGTAACTTCAAGAGGCCACCGAAGTCGCAAATCAACTCCAAATATGGCGTTCCTTATATGGATTTTATAGCTCTTTGAATAAGCTTTCCAACGAGTCCAAAATCATAATTTTCTGAGCTCTAGAACTCCCGGAAAAGACGTTTGAAGACAGGCTGTCAATTCTACCCGGGTGGACTAGGAATCCCTAGTTTGGAGAGGAAAGTTGGACTTCTTCACCTATAAATAAGAGGGCTCGGTCTCAAACTCAAGCATCACTCATTCTACACACCAAAAAGCTCTGCCAAGCATTCCTCTCCACCACTATACCAAATTTCTACAAGAAGCCGCTCCTCCGTCCATAAAGAAACTCCTCCACCGAAGTCGGCTATAAGGCAAACTCCTTTAGAGGCTCTCCATATCCTAGAAGGCCGGATCACACTCTCGACGTAGGGCAAATTCCCGAGCGAAGTGTATTTCGAACCCTTCTATTTTCTTTCTTGTAAACTTTTGTTATTATGGTTGAAATAAAGTTTGTTTCGGTTCACTTCCTTGTCATCTTTGTGTTATTTTCGTGACTTATTATTATCTTAGAATTTGGTCAAGCATGTCGAGCTTAATGAATCAATTGAGGCTAAGGCAAATTCCTTGCCAAGTTGGTATGTGTCGTAGGGCAAATTCCCGAGCACTAATAAAGATCATACATGTTAACTTGATTAAAGACTTAGATATTAATAGGTTGCATATAACATGACTAGGTTAGTAAGACGTGGTGTGTGGATGAGTTGATCAATGTGTAAATATGTAATTAGACTTTATTTTCGGTTTAGTAAGCATGTTTAGGATTCTATGTTCTTGTTTGTTTTGCTTGTCTATGAGTTTAAGCATGTTAGAACTAGAAGCCAACGATGTGTTTGCTATGCCATGTTTTTGTCTTTAATTTCGTAGACTATAAATAAAACAACTCTTAAACTCCCCCCTTTCCAAACCTTAGCGTAAATATGCATGCACCCTCAATCCCCGGTTAAGAACGATACCCTATTTACCAATGCTACATCTACACAAAAGGGTTTTAATTGTTTACGCGTTTTTGTTAATTGTTAAGTGTTTATTTAATGGTTGCAAATGCGTGTACCAATTTTGGCGCCGCTGCCGGGGATTGTAAAGAAATGTGTGTTTATGCTTGTAAATATGTGAATCTGTGTAAATAAGTCTGTATATATATATATGTAAAGTGTCGAAATTTTCATACATGTTCATAATAAGTTGCATTCTAACCTTTTGTTTTGCAGCCATGTAAATAGGTACATATTAAAGGAAGTCTTTGATTTAAATTTAGTACATAAGTTTGGTTGATTAAGTCGCACTCTTTGGAATAGATGGCGCCTCTTTTCCTTGTTTATCTCCTTAACCCCTCATGATGTGTGGATTTCATCACCGCACACCATAACCTAAGTGAAGTTATGGACATGAGGTTGAGGACGGAGTCTACAAAGGACTTGAGGGAGTGTGAATTTTCGAGATTTTGGCTGAATGTCGGACATGGTGTCTAGAATGGGTTATGACTGGTGACAGGTTCTGGATCTAAGAAAGACTTACACCAATAGAGTATATACCATTGGCCCGGTTAGCCTCGGGGTGTATTGTCGAAATTAGTCCTGCCTCTCGCGTTATCTCTATCCCTAACTGGCCATGTTTTTCGATTGAACCAAGGCCATTTGATTGAAATTTCATACTTTATCGCGCGGGTCGCACGTCCATTGAACGACCTAAAGATTAAGCTAGTGTACTCTCTTTAAATCATTGGCGCACTCAGTTTAGACAATACTTGTGCATACATGTCTAAATTGAACTTTGTAAAGAAGACTAACCATACTCTAACCATTTCATATTTTGTATAATGTTAATTTTTATTTTTAGAGAGTCAAATCGGAGCTGGGTAATAGGCTATTTTGTGTGATTTATCTGATATAGTTTCATGTCACGGAAAATTTTGAAACTTTTATGACATGTTTGTATATGTGTCTAGTTTACAGTCGTAAAATTTCAATTAGTTCCAACATGTAATTAATCCTAGAGAAATTATGCAAGGAGTCATGCTCAGGCTGCTCGATTTTTGTAATATTTAGGATGCATATACATCTTTGCATATCATGTCATTCATTACATAGTTGCATCATCATGCATCATCTTCATCATTACATTTCATGCATTTTTCCATTGGATTTGATGTTTGTTGAGTTTTGAAGGATACGATGGAGGAACGTGCTCCAAGTGTTTTCATAAATTCGCAGCTTCGGTCCAAAAAGAACAGTCAAATTCGAAAAGCCATAACTTTCAGCTCGGTTGGAGTTAGATGGAGTTCTTTATAGGGTTGGAAAGCTATGGACGTCTAGTTTCCATCCATATAAAGATCACAAATTTCTGATTTCGAAATTGTTGGGAATTAAAGCTCAAAGGCACGAAGGTCAGAACATGGAAGCTGAAAAGTGGAAGGCAAAAATGGAGGAGTTGCACCTCCAAGACAGGCTGTTCATTGAGCATAAAAGAAAGCAACACGTCTAGGCTGTAAGACGTTAAACAACAAGCGCTTGTTGGGAGGCAACCCAATGGAGGAAATCGCCAAGGATTTGTTTTCTCTTCCCTTATCTTTTAAATTTTCGTACCTTTTCATTTTTTATTTTATTTTTCGTAGTCTTCCTTTCTCCCACGAAATTCTATGATTCCCTTAAATACATTGAGGACAATGTAGAGTTTAAGTGTGGGGGAGGGGTTTACAACCTTATTTGAGTCATAAATTGTTAAAACCGGGCGGACAATGGAACTTTCCGGTGGATGATGCCCTAAAAAAAAATTTTGTTGGTGTCTTTTTGTTTAACTAAGTGTTTTTAAAGAGTCTTTTTCATTTTTAGGATGCCCTTAGTTAGTCTATGATGAAAATGGACCGAAAAGAATACATATGGCGGTGAATAAGCACTAAACTGATTTCTTGTGATAAGTGAGATATTTTGATTGTCATAACATGTAGTGGATATGGTTTGATTAAACATGGTATAGATTTCGCATGTTAGAATAAGTTTAGATCATACGAACCTTAAAGTGAGTTTTTGAGCCTACATTATTCTTTTAGAGTGAAATTCCGTGCATATGGTTTTCAAAAACAAAACATGCTTCATCTAATTACTTGCCATAGATTTTAATGAACTAGAGATTACTAGAACTTACTCATGTAGATTTACAACGCTTTTAAGTTGATATATGCTCTGATTTTGGATATGATTAAAGGCAAATTAGGTTACCACCACTTAAACCAAATGGCCTTGTGTCCCATTGTGCGCACGAGTTGCGACACCCCTAGGTTAACCCATTTGAGCCCACGTTTAGCCTTTCTTTCATTACCACATTATATCTAAACACTTAGCCTAGTGTAGAGTTCCTACCCTTGTTCTAAAAGACTTGGTGAAGAATTTCGAAGCTAGCACAATAAAAGTGGCGTGAAGATGATGAAAAGATGTGTGTATAGGGATAGACTTGTCCAACAAATTTTGTATTTGAATGCCAAAAAAAAAAAAAAAATTCGAGATAAAAAAGAAAAAGAAGAAAAATGTATAAAGATCTCGAGGCATTGTGTTTAGATTGTATAAGTTTGGATTAATGTCCCCTATACTTATGAATTTGGAGATTGCTACGAATTGAAGGCCCAAAAGTGAAGAAATATGGCCTTTGTCCTGTTCATAAAGCTCAAAGGAAGTTGAGAATGAAGTTAGGGCCCAAAAAGTTTGACACAAAAAGAAGTGTAGAAAGGATGAGCCACGAATTTGAGAAGTTTTAAGTGCTAGACTAAGTCTTTGAAACGTTTTTACACCACCACTTATCTAAATTTCGAATGCCTTAGCCTTAGCCCCATTACAACCTTTCTAAAGTCCTTTATGATCCTTAAGATGAGTAGCCTTCAATTGGTTGAGTAAGTTGCATGAGTAAGCATATGGTTTGGTTCATTTGTGCAAGTAATTATGAGGTATTTTGATACAAAACATATACATTTTGAGTGAACCTCTTTTCATGAGTGAAAATATGATGAGTGCATCCATGTGAGATTGATTTAGACTTTTTCGAAACATGCATAGCTTTAACTTCACCATTGTTTTCTCCAAGTCCTACTTGTTCATGACATGATCATATTTCTCTTATCTCTCGAAAATTGTTAAACTTTTCACTATGGAATCTTGTGACTCCATCGCCATATACTTAAGAAAATTTCTGAGACAAATTTTGCTAAGGGCTTAGGAGTTGTTTTTATTTATTTGAGTCCATGGGATTTGTTCAACGTGGAGGTTAGCTCTAACGTTGGTTTATATTTTTAGTCTTTCTTTTATTTAGTATTTGCTAGGGACTAGCAAAGTCTAAGTGTGGGGGAATTTGATCTACGCATTTTATGCTTGATTCTTAACGTCTTTCTCTTTACATTTAGCTTTGTTTTGACCTTAGTACTATCATTTCTTACTTACTTTGTTGTTTTTAGGTTTTGAATAAAGGAGTACAATAAAAGAGGTGAAATGGAGCTTAAAACGCAGCAAATGGAGGTTTCCTAATTCGTTTAGGAAAAATGGTGTTTCCTACTTTGACTAGGATTCCTACTCGGGTTAGGAATACAAATGGTTCGACAACTCGGAAAGTTTCGCGGAGCTGAAAAATGAAGTTTCCTAAATCAACTAGGAATGACGTGGCGAAATGTCCGAGACGCACAAAATGGTTGAGAAATGGTATTCGTAAAAGTTACTAAAATGGTACGCACAAATGGTTTCCCAAATGAAGAACGAATACATTTCTCCTAAGTGAACCAGGAAGATCAAGTCGGCAAGCATTTATGGAAAGAAGTCATGGCCGAAATATTGAGATCATACTTGCCACATTTGAAGACCAAATATCTTGAATATCTTGAAGAAATTCGGCAAGAAGTATATTTCCTTGGAAATCAAGAAAGAAATATCTAGCATGGAATAAGGAAAGAAGATCTCAGAACAGACCTGTAACTTCAACAGGCCACCGAAGTCGCAAATCAACTCCAAATATGGCGTTCCTTATATGGATTTTATAGCTCTTTGAATAAGCTTTCCAACGAGTCCAAAATCATAATTTTCTGAGCTCTAGAACTCCCGGAAAAGACGTTTGAAGACAGGCTGTCAATTCTACCCGGGTGGACTAGGAATCCCTAGTTTGGAGAGGAAAGTTGGACTTCTTCACCTATAAATAAGAGGGCTCGGTCTCAAACTCAAGCATCACTCATTCTACACACCAAAAAGCTCTGCCAAGCATTCCTCTCCACCACTATACCAAATTTCTACAAGAAGCCGCTCCTCCGTCCATAAAGAAACTCCTCCACCGAAGTCGGCTATAAGGCAAACTCCTTTAGAGGCTCTCCATATCCTAGAAGGCCGGATCACACTCTCGACGTAGGGCAAATTCCCGAGCGAAGTGTATTTCGAACCCTTCTATTTTCTTTCTTGTAAACTTTTGTTATTATGGTTGAAATAAAGTTTGTTTCGGTTCACTTCCTTGTCATCTTTGTGTTATTTTCGTGACTTATTATTATCTTAGAATTTGGTCAAGCATGTCGAGCTTAATGAATCAATTGAGGCTAAGGCAAATTCCTTGCCAAGTTGGTATGTGTCGTAGGGCAAATTCCCGAGCACTAATAAAGATCATACATGTTAACTTGATTAAAGACTTAGATATTAATAGGTTGCATATAACATGACTAGGTTAGTAAGACGTGGTGTGTGGATGAGTTGATCAATGTGTAAATATGTAATTAGACTTTATTTTCGGTTTAGTAAGCATGTTTAGGATTCTATGTTCTTGTTTGTTTTGCTTGTCTATGAGTTTAAGCATGTTAGAACTAGAAGCCAACGATGTGTTTGCTATGCCATGTTTTTGTCTTTAATTTCGTAGACTATAAATAAAACAACTCTTAAACTCCCCCCTTTCCAAACCTTAGCGTAAATATGCATGCACCCTCAATCCCCGGTTAAGAACGATACCCTATTTACCAATGCTACATCTACACAAAAGGGTTTTAATTGTTTACGCGTTTTTGTTAATTGTTAAGTGTTTATTTAATGGTTGCAAATGCGTGTATCATTAACTTAACTATAAATAGGATGCGAGACATGCACTTAACATCGATCATATACAGGTCAATTTAAGTATCAACTTACCCAGTTGCCAAAATAGTTTGCGAACGTCTTGTTGTGGTACTCAACATCACCGGAAATAACTGGGCAGTAAAGGTGCAAATTTTTCCAATATTGAACTTCTGGACAGTTAATTAATACCGACCAATGGGCAATGATTAGCTCATAAGGTTCCAACTTGTACGAGTTGGGCAACTTTCCAGAAACTTCAAAATCATCGGAGATGATCGAAAGGTTGAACTGCCCTCCATCTACTGGCATATGTTGTGGATGGTCCTCCAACGCTCCCAAATACAACTTGGTGTACGTTACGCACTCATGCGCAATATATGCTTCAGCGATACACCCTTCGGGTGCAGATTTGTTCATCACATAGTCTTTGTAGTCCCCTAATTGTCTGTAAATTGGTAGTTACAGATCGAGCATGTTATGCTTATTGCAACAATATATAAGTGAATAAATAATATTAAAGATCGACATATATATAGTCAGATTCAGAGGTGCATTACGTACCTTTCCATAGGATACATCCATGTATAGTGTACTGGACCAGTAAGCAACAATTGTTCCGGAAGATGGAGCATCAGGTGAGGCATGATGTCGAAAAAGTTTGGAGGAAATATCCTTTCGAATTTGCACATGATAAAAATGATGTCCTGTTGCATTTCCATCAAGTCCGATTTCTTCACTTCTCTGGTGCATAACTTCTGAAAGAATCTTGACAAAGCCACTAACGGCTCCACCACCTCTTTGGGCAGGTACCCTCGAATGAAAACAGGGAAGAGGCGTTGGAGCAGTATATGACAGTCATGACTCTTTAGTCCGTACATCTTGTTGTCTTTGAAGTTAACACATCGACTTATATTTCCGGCATAGCCTGAAGGATACCTGACATTACCCATCCAACCAAAGATTTCACTCTTCTGGGCAGGCTTCACGGTATAAGGAGATTGTGGCATTTTTTTCTTCCCATCTCTCAACCACAAATGTTTTCGCAGTTCCATCCTTTTAAGATCAATGCGTGCCTTCGGGCTGTCTTTAGTTTTTCCATCCCAATTCAACACTGTGCCGACCACACTCTCGCACACATTTTTCTCTATGTCCATGCCATCTAAGTAGTGTCTGATCAGTAACTTGGACCAATAAGGAAGTTCCCAAAAAATACTTTTGTGTGTCCAGAATTTATACCTGTCGGGTTTGTCAGGTATTGACGCCACTATCTCAGGATGATTGCTTAGCTGCCCAAAATCGTATTCATTTAGCACTTCTAAGATTTCATCCCCCGTCCATCTCCTCGGCTGCTCACCTGTTTCCACAGTCCCATCAAATGCCTCCATATCCTCCCGAAATGGGTGATCATGTGGAAGCCAACAACGATGTCGCATCTGTACAATCTTCCTACAATGAGGTCTGCAACACTCAACCGTCATGCACTCTGGACAAGCCCTGTATCCCCTGGTAACGTTGCCCGACAACATCCCACGTGCAGGAAAATCGCTAATGGTGCCAACAAGCATGGCATGCATCTGGAACATCTCATTTTTGAACTTGTCATAAGTGGGATGACCATGCTCACTCAAGTACTTAAGCTCCTCAATCAAGGGTCTCAGATACACATCGAGACACTTTCCTGGATAACCCGGCCCTGGAATGATCATAGTGAGCATATTGTATTCTTTCTTCATGCACATCCATGGAGGAAGGTTGTACGGTACCAAAATAACTGGCCATATACTGTATTGAAGACTCATGTTGCCAAAAGGGTTGAATCCGTCAGATGAAAGCCCCAGCGAAACATTTCGAACCTCTGATGCAAAATAAGAAAACTCCTTCACCATGTGCTTCCAAGCCTCTCCGTCAGCAGGCTGTATAAGCGTATCACCGTCGGGCAAATTCCTCTCGGCCCACCATCTCATAGCTTCAGCCGTGTGTGCAGACATGAACAACCGTTCTAGCCTATCTATCAGGGGAAAATACCGAAGTATCTTCACAGCTTTCTTGTTTTCGATAGGAGTCAACTTATACCTATCTGTACTACATACCGGGCATTCATCAAGGGATTCAAGATCATTCCCATAAGCATCTTCACCCTAGAAGAGAACACAATCATATCTACAAGCATGGATTTTGATGTAGGAAAGGCCAAGATGTTTAAGGATCTGTCGCACCTTACGATGAGTGGTAGGAAGACGATGACCGGGGGGCAACAACGAACCAGACCACTTTAGCCAATCATCAACAGCCTTCACACTCATTTTGTTCTCCACTTTGAGCTTCAGTACTCCCATAACACTTTCGAGAACAGTCTTATTACACCCGTTGTACAACGGGGTCTGTTGGAAGGCAATGAGGTTGTTGTACTTGTCCATACCAGCAGTGTTGACAGCTGTAGGTAATTGCTGGACCGGCTCAATATAAGGGAAGTCTTCAACGGCGGGAGGGATATCGATATCCGGTACTTGAGCAAATATACCGCTCTCATGAGGAAACATATCGTTGATCAACCTTGTTGTTGGATCATTGGCTGTACTGCCACTCTCAAAAAATTGTCCGTGATCATGTTGACCAACTGTTGAGCTCTCACCGTGATAAATCCAACATGTGTACTTATCCCAAAACCCGTTTTTCTTCAAGTGCTCCAATACTTTATCGATGTGAAAACGATATCGCTCGCTACGACACTGACATTTCGTACACGGGCAATAATGAATTGTCATCCCTCCACAATTAACCTTCACATATTCTACAAAACTTCTAATTCCACGGTGATATCTTACATCCCATCTTGGAAGACATATCCAACTCTTGTCCATCCTGAAAATTATATATATATATAATGCAATATATTAATTATATAAATTAATCACCCTAGCTAGCTAGCTAGTTATTGCTATATATATATATTCACAATAATCAAATTAAAATTAACAACAATTAATATATATATATATATTTACGATCAATCACGTGTACGTACTCAAAATCAACCATCGATCAATTACTCAAACTCCAGAATCAATTAATTAACTCGATCGATCAATATATTTATATATATATTCAAAATCAATTAATATCGATCGATCTATATATTCAACCAATTAAGCATTAATATATACATACATGCATATCATGCACAACACATATATATATTAATTAAGCACGACGTACCTAGCTATATATATATAATGCGCATGAATCATCACGAACTCATTGTCGACATCACCCAAAGATCGATTTCAGAGCATTTTCAGAAAAAATGGAAAGTTTCTTGAATGACAGATCGAGCTGCTGCCCGGATCTGAAATAAGAAACTATAACCGACGATATGAAAAACTCGTTGGTAATAGTAAAAAACAATCGTCGGACATTGTCAAAAACTATGACCGACGAGTTTCCGGCGACTATGACCGACGACAAGAAAATCTCGACGGTCAAAAAACTATAACCGACGAGATAATCATGTCGTCGGTTATAGTTTACTATATCCGATGAGATCCCTTCTCGTCGGTCGTTCTTTGAGGATCTCGTCGGATATAGTACTTCTTCTGGTAGTGGTACTCTATTGTGTTGGAGTGAGGTGGGTAAACGTTGGCTCATTGGTCTTGATTTGGTGAAGAGCACCACTGAGGATATTCAGATCATCAGAGACAGACTGAAGATTGCTCAAGATCGATAGAAGAGCTGTGCGGATGTGAGGAGGAAGAGTCTTGAGTTCGAGGTTCACGATTGGGTCTTCCTGAAATTGTCTCCTTGGAGAGGAGTAGTTCATGTCGGGAAACGTGGCAAACTTCGTCCACGGTATATTAGTCTTTATAAGATCACAGAGAGAGTTAGTGATGTGGCTTATAGGTTGGAGTTACCTTCAGAGATGGCTAGAGTGCATGATGACTTCCATGTATCGATGTTGCAGAAGTACATTTCGGATCCATCGCATGTTTTAGCACCATATTAGCTTCCTATTCGGGAAGATTTGACTTATGTGGAGGAGCCAGTGCAAATTCTTGATCGACATGTACAGAAGTTGAGGCACAGAGTTATTCCGCTTGTAAAGGTCTTATGGCAGAATCATTCAGTGGAGGAAGCCACTTGGGAAACCGAGCAGCACATGCGAGAGCAGTATCCTCATCTTTTCAGTTAGCAGGTATGTAAATTTCGAAGTCGAAATTTTTGTAAGGGGGGTAGATTTGTGACAACCCGAACCGAAAATGGTAGTTAATCGGCTTAATTGGCGAGTTTCACGTATAATCGTAGTTTGTCGTAATTAATCCATTTGGCAGCCTTGTTTGCGACTAAATTATCGGGCGAGAATTTGATATGAGTTCCTTCACGAGAGTTGTAGAGTTTATGATTTCGAGCTCGTAGGAATTTTCCGAGGATTTTTCCGATGTCCGATGAATATGTTATGAATATTTCCGACTGTTGGATTTAATCGTGTTTATCTGTTTGGATTCGATCCGTTTTCGACCGTTGATCGTTTTAGTCGCGAGTATAAATATCGAAATAGTCGTAAAATTTTTAAAAAGTCACATTTGGTCCGAGTTGACCAAAATTGGACCGTTGACCAAGTTTGACCCGTGTTGACCGAAGGATTTTGGCACCGCCATTGACCACCGATCGACTTTCCGATTCTGACAACTTCAGACCTCAAGCTTGGTATGGTTAGCTTCCTCTCGTGATTTCCTAGTTTGAGTGGATGTGGTTGAGTTTTGAGGGAGAACCAATTCGGGAAAGTTTAGGATTTTTGTCGGAATCGGGTGGGCTATTCCGGCCACTTTTGGGGCCGATGGGGTTGGGGCTTTTTTATCCCTTCAACCCATAGATGCTTTTGGGTGAGAGAATTTTGGAATTGGAGGCCGTTTGAAGCTCGCCGGAATAGGTTACCAGAATTAATGAAGGTTTAAATTTTCGAGCTTGATTCCGGCCGGTGGGTTTCGAATTGGAGGTTGGTGTGGAAGGAAAAGTTGTTGGGCTTAAGGAGTAGATGTGATCTGGAAATTTTCACCATAATTGGCCACCGTTGACGCCGCGCCACCGCCGGGGGTGGCGGTCAACGGCGAAGCTCCGACGAAGAGTTGACTTTTTGGAATTTTGGGAAGTTTTATACCATTTTACTCGTAATCGTGCCCCCATCGTAGTCTTCAACTTATTGAGTTGATTTGGGTGGCGGATTTTGTGCCGAGGGATAAGTAGAGTATTTATGGGATTTTCGACGATTTCGTTGATATTCGAGTTATAAGTTTCCGGAAATGGTTGATTTCCGAGGTGTGGTTCAGAGTTTTGAATTGTGATTTTGATCAGTGGTATTTGTGATTATTCAGGAGATCGGGATCCTACACTCGGCGAGGAATCTTCCACCGGATCACGGGATTAGCGCGTTTTCGCGTTATGCTTATCTGTGAGTGGACATTTCTTTTCACCATTGGTTGCGAGTCTTTTATATACGTTTTACGAGCATGAGAATGCAGTTATGATTATGAATTATACGAACATGTGTTTTATGATTATGCATTTACGAATATACTTTTATAATTATGCATTACGAGTATGCTTTTACATTACGCTTTATGCATTTTCATAGAAACCTTTATGATTTGGTTTACACAGAGTACAGTCTCAGTAGTAGTTGTATCGATACACTTAGCATCCCGGCTGATCCCCGAGGATGTTTACCGGGGGGACTGTTACCCTGATCCGAGGTCTTTACCGGGGGGGGGGGGAGCAGATACCCTAACCTAAGGCCGTTTTGGCTGGAATCTCGTGAGGATCAGGGATTCCTGATTCAGACTGTACTAGTGCGGATGTGTCCATGAGTGACCCCGCGGGATTTCCGATACATGCTCTGTACGCGTGAGGAGTTAGAGTCTCCCTCGTGTACCATATGATTTTTATGCATCTAGACTCGCATATGTTTTATAAACATATATAGTTATTCGGCGAAAGACATTTATTTTCGTCCACTCACTCTAACAGTTTATATGTCTTTCCCTGGGCTCTTTGTTTTCAATGCCCAGTTTGCAGTTTGGATTCAGGTGTCGCAAGTCGAGGTTGGAGGCTTAGTATTCGAATCACTTTTCCTTCTCAATAGATTTCTAGTTTGGCTTACTATTGTGTATATATGTATATACTAGATGTCACTCTGAATACTATTATGTTTATATTTTTACATGATTTTCTTGGGTTTCTGTAAAGCTACAGTTTTTTGTATTGCTTTACATTATGATATGTTTTTGAGAAATTCGGATGAGATTGGTGCCCACGGTTTGACTTTTGTGGCATAGGATGAAGTTTATTTTTCCTCTGTAGGTTAATGGTAACTACGCGATATAGAGTAACTCTACCGAAATTTGTATAATTTTTGAAAGTTATTGTTTTCAGAAGGGGTCTGATTCTGGTTTAGGAAACTAAATCAGGGTCGGGTCCTTTCATTAATTTCAATAAATAATAAGCTCATTAACAACTAAAGTCAAATAAAATAAAATTAATAACAATAAAGATATTACAACCACTCAATACAACATAGTAAATTATTGAAAGCCTTAAAAGAGGAAACTTTGTGAGAAAAAAATTACACTACACAACAATATAATTAAATGAAATGATGATAAAAATAAACAAATCTTGAAAGTGCAACACCGAATAAATGACCTTTTCAATAATGGTTGTGCATGTCTTCAATCTTCTTCAAATGTAGATGTCTAACTAGGTCACCTTGGAGACTCTTTGTTCATGATCGAACAACTTACATCCCTATGTCTAACGTGCTAAGTATATCTCAATTTTATATTTGTCACGATCCACATGTGTTGTGAGTTCTTATCCGTCTTCATCAAGTTTCAAACGATCATAAATATGCACTTTCCTTGGGTTGTTCAGAATCTCATCGAGGTGAAATGGTTTCACTTCCTCTTCATCTCTTTCAGATTCAATTATCGATCATATTATGCAGTACAGTGCATGTCATCATAATGTATTTTAGTTTTTTCTTACTTCATTCATGAGCTAGTCCCCTTATAATTCACCAACGAGCTTGAAGAATTCCCAAAGCTCTTTCTATGTCTTTTATGTACGCCTCCTGCATTTTTGTAAAATGTTATGTATCCTCTACAAATGGATTTTGAATTGCTTGAAAAAAGTAGCCCATTTGGGGTAGATGGAATCTATCAAATAATAAATTTGGTTCAGATGCTCTATCATTAATGGAATACTTTTTTAAGGAAGATTTAACTTAGATAACTTCATCGAAGATCGGTGAACATCTGATGAAATTCAGATCATTTAAAGAGCCTGACAAACCCTAAAAGACATGCCAAATCCAAGTATTGTAGGACGTCACTGCTTCAAGAACCATTGTCATGCCCATCGTGTAGGGCAGTTTTTCTACTGCCACTGCATGCAATCAAGACTTCTCACAATTTCCGGGAACCCTCTATCTTCGTCTTTGTTTGTTCGGTGGAGGTAAAACTTGTTTTACGTACACGATCCATATTGCTCTTGTGAAGTGTTCTAGAACCTCTTTGGCTATGGATTTAGCCTTGTCGACATAATCGTCGAACATGTCTGTTGGTTTGCTTGGGCATCTCTAGTATGACTAAATAAGAGTTGTGGTTAGCTATGTCGTGCATCATATGGTCAAATTTATGGCGATGCATTGTGAATCGCCTCCGAAATACATTTGATTGAGATCGTTATGGTTCAGTGAAGTATATTGCTTTGAGTCGTGGATCCATGTGTTCACGATCTCAACGTATGTAAGCACGACCTTCCGAAGAACCACCCAACTACCCTTACATCTTTTAATTCCTCAATCTTCAAGGCGCACATCTGCAGACATCATCATTGATCTTCGACGGTTTCTTGTAGACGACTCCTCTTGATCTTTCATCAAAAGGTTCCTTAACCTATTCCTTAACTTTAGAAATTTATTTTAATTTTTCTTAAATCAAATTATGTTTTCTTATTATTGATAATTATTATTAAATGGAGCTAATTTTTTTATATATAAGACCGGAAAAGTTTATAATTTATTACAATGTTGAGGTTATTCTGTGACGACCCGACTCTTGTCAAAAATCGTGAAAATAATAAAATAATATAAAAATTGGATAAATCGAGGGAGTACTCGATTAGAAAACTCAATTCGACTAAATCAATCGAAGAACAAATTTGATAACTTGTTACAACGAAGCAGTCATAACGACTTACCAGAAAACTAATTTATCCGTCGCCAGCAACGCCATTGGTGGCAACCCCGTACCACCGCCCATCCATTGCGGGAAACCCCGTACCACCTAATAAGATTATAAACCTCACGACTATATTCGTATCGTCGATACGACCTCACAGACATATAACTTGGCATATATCGGAAAGTAATTTTTCGGACAAGCTTTCCAGTCCCGCTCCACCACCAGCGGGGATGAAGAGTACCTCGATAAAAAGCTCGTGAAGAGTCCAACAACATTACTCAAATGACCAAGACAAATTCCAGCACATTTGGCCATAATTAACCCCGAACGCACACGACCAAAATTGAATCTGGCTCCGATATCTGCCGTTGAGCCATGGCAGAGCTCGAGACATATACCAAACGACTTATGTCGAGGTGGGGAGAAAAATCCCTCTCATCCCACCACCAAAAAGCACCAACTTCGACATGTCTGGCAGAGGCCAAAACAAATCTAATTGGAATCGATTTATTCCAATTCCGATCGGTGTAAAAACCTACAATAACAATCAAAACAAATACCACAATACATAAAGAGGTTCTCATGACCTCGTTCAATGTTTGACAAGGCCGAAATTAGCACCGACATTGGTCTTTCGTTCTCTACTACGAGTGAGCCTTTCGTTCCCAGTCTTTTGGACAATAAGGTCTTTCCTTTTCGTTGAACCCAGAGCGTTTAGCCATTAGCATTTAACCAATGATGAGTTCCCTCTGTTATGACTTTTATTTGCTAAGGAACTTTAGTTTCTTTAGCCTTTTGTCTTCTGTTCTTAATCCTGCTCTTTATGACTCAGTCCCTTCGCTCCCAACGTTGCGCTGTTAGGGAATGCATGTAGCTAATGGATGACGAGTTGAGCGGGAATTCTCCTTCTATTGAGCAAGTTCCTGATAGCGAGCCCTCGGAGGATAATTTGGCTATTCAGGCCGTGCGGAACAAGGGAAAGCTCACGTAACCAGCTGCAACTCCTAATTTTTCTTCCAGTGCTGCGTGTATGTCTGGTGAGCCTTTTCCTTTTAAGAATCTAGGCACAGGCCCTTCCAATGTTGTAGATGAAGAAGTTCGGCTTCGAGAGCTTATTGAGCAGGTTTACAGACAACTTTTTCATCAATTAGTTTCCGCTACTGTGAATGCCACTGCGAAAGGAGTAGTTACCACCGTAGTTAGCGAGAAGCTTTAGGGAGGAACTTCTGAGTTTCCAGGAGGTATTGAGATTCCTGATGCTGCTATAGGTTCTCTGCAAACAGATCCAAGTACTCAAGAGTTACCTCTTACTACGGGTCGACGGAGGCTGAGGGAATTTTCTAACATCATTTGTAGCTACAGCGAGATTGCTTCCTCCTAGTCTGCAATTCCCATCCTGCCAACACTTCCAGCTTTTTCCAGGGGTAACGAGGAAATGGAAAAGACCATGCAAGAGGCAGTGCAAATCTACAAAGACTTGGATCTTTCCGAAAGAGATTCTCTTGAAGTCTAGCTTGCTATTGCCTAACTACGTGATCTCTAGACTCTGATTTTTGAGAACGAAACTGTTCGTCAAGAACAAGCCATTCATATTCAAACGGCTTGCTGTGCCATGGAAGAAGTATATCATGTTGTCTTGGATCAAATGGAAGAGCTACTGCGGGAACTTCCCAGCCTTCTTAACACCGTAGTCTCTGCTACCTAAGAGCGAGACAAAGCTATCTCTAATCGCATAGACCTTAATCATAGGTGGAAACATGATCTGAAGAAAATCACGATAATGGGAAAGAACTATGAAGATGAGTGGGTAGACATTCTGGCCACACGTGCAGAAATTGCAAAACTCTAGGCTAAGCTGCGTCAGCAGGAGGAGGATTATTTTGGAAAGGAGCAAGTTGCTATCGCTCTTTTTAATGCTGAGAAAACTCTTTCAGAAAGTATTTAGCAGGCTCGCGCCGTAGCTGCGGATGCTGAGAGGGTTTGGGCCACTGCACAGTCCCGATATCTTCAATTGAAAACTAATCTGCGAGCTTTCGATAGCTCTGTTGTAAAGTACTAGACTTTTATTTTTCATGGACTAAGCCCCAATTTTAGGCCTTATACTTTATTTTGTAAAACTCTTGCTAGTTTAACTTAAATTTTATGGCCCATGGCCTTAATCACCCGTTATGTATCTCTGCCATCTAATAACTTTGTGCCTCCAAAAATCATGTCAAGTCTGGAATAACTGTCCCCTTTTAAAGGCTCATAACTTTGTATCTCGAAACGGTAAATTTCCAGCCTTTAAGAAATACGCAAATCAGTGATTGAATGTTGAGCCCCCTTAACTGTTGTATTGAGTCGATACAATGCTTCAGGTCTTTTTGTTTAAAGCCTCTTAGAGTTTTAGGCGTATAAATAGTTTGTCACTTCTCCTTCATTTCACAAGATCTCCCTGTAGCAAAAAGATGGTGTTTCTAGTTCATAGTCTGTTCCTTTCTTGCTTCAAGGCAAAGTCTCCAGATCTTGTATTCTACTAGATGTTTTTAGGTCGAAGTACCAAAGCTGAAACCTGGCTTAGGTCATAGTACCAAAGCTTAGGTCCTTCGATTCTATGCTAGTTCTCAAACCTTTGAGAACTAGCAGACAATGGTTGATATGGGCACTCACTAACCCCATCCCTGAACGTGATCATCCTGGTCTGGTACATGCTCCCACTCGCTCCTACTAAAGCTCTTCTAGCTTTTTGAGTGGAGAGTCTAAGATCATGATAAGAGTAATGGTTTTGTTGAGTAGCTAATGTCGGGCGAGTACAAGTATCCCAAAGTCTTCTAGAATCAAAGGTGAATCTATCCCTTAGTTAGTGACTGCCAACCGGCGTAAGATGAGGGCTTCGTTGTGGCTATTGGGATAGATCCAAACCACCTCCTAAGATTGGTTTTTTTTTTTGCAGAAGAGTGTTCATTCGATTGTATGGTATCAGAGCTAGAGGCTACAAAGCCTCATAATATATTGTACTCTTTATTTTGATCAAATGAACCTCTATATTTTCTACTGTTTTTGTTTGTCTTTCGTAAGCAATGAAAATACTATCTCTAATGATTTGACCACTGAAATTTGGTTGTGAGTAACTTGTAACCTTTTAAAGAACAGAAATTGGATCCATGTTAACAAAATTTTGAATTTTGCAATATTTTGGGTACATGAATTGGCTTTGGACATACTGGTTGCCCTCTAGTTTTACATGAAGAGCGAGCCTCTTTCATAGGCGGCGAATGAGTGCAAAACTAAGTCGTTGATCCTTCTGTTTCCTCGTACTCCCAAACTGGCTTCCTATAGTTTTTTTGAAATATGCCATTAATTGGATTACGATGAACTTCACCATCAACGTCTCGCAGCTGGAAAGCTCCCTTGCCTAAAATTCTATCAATGATGAACTTCACAGACCATTTACCTCGTCCTTCTTGCTTTTCTCCCAAAGGCAATACCGTTTTCCAAACTAGCTCTCCTTCTGCAAAGCTAAGTCCACGGGTATGTCGATCATAACAGTGAGCCACTTTCTGCTTTTCTGCAAGCAGGTTGGTTAATCCGTTGCTTGCGCTTTTCGCATAAGTCTTCCAACTCCTGCCATTATTGCATGCTGAATAATTCATCATGCTAAAGTCTTGGATTGTCTGTGAGCATGCGCTTGAGTATGTGGAGGATCAATTTGTTGCTTGCTTCAACTTGTTCGTTGGACTGTGCATAGTATGGTGAAAAATGCAAAAATTTGATCCCAAAGTCTGTCATGAGCTCTTCTACTTCTCCAAACATGAACGCTATTCCTCTATCTAAAACGAAGCATTTTGGGATTTCGAATCGGTAGATAATATTCTTGTATAGGAATTACCTAATTGCAACGGCAGAGGCCACTTTTAAAAGCCTTGCTTCTACCCACTTGGAGAAGAAATCTATAGCGACGATGAAAAACTTGTGCGGCATGGAAGAATGATGATGGATTAAACCAATTAGATCTAATGCCCATCTTCACGCTGGTCAAGGTTTGATGATTGGCTGCATAGGGATATTTGGCATATGGTTGACTGGTCCATGAGCTTGACAATCCTCTCACCTTTCGCAAAAGTTATACAATCTTTTAACATCGAAGGCCAAAAATATCTATGTCTCCATAGGAACCATCTCATCTTTGGACCAGATTGATGAGCTCCGCAGACTCCAAGATATACTTCTCGCAGCAATCGTTTGGCCTTTGTTCCGAATACACAAACCAAGTTCGCGCCTTCTTCTCCATGTTTGCAACAATGCATCTCCTCGGAGAATGTAGTTTGGAGCAAAGTACATGACCCTCTTGTCTACTATAGAGCTAGGATCTTTCAAATATGTGATAAATGGTTGTCTCCAATCATCATTCATTATTCCCAGAGCTGCGACATACCATTCATCATTCTTCTCCTTCCTAGTCATGAAGGATGGAAGAGTACGAACTTCTACCTTCATTATCCATTCATGCACATCATCAACAAGCTCTATCCCCATAGCAAGCTGAGCCAACTCATTTGCTGCATAATTTTTTCCTCGTGGGATGTGAGCCAGGGACACCTCTGTGAATAATTTCAGCAACTTGCTAGCTCTTTTCACATACGGTTCTAGGATTAGTCCTGTTTTGAACGTAGCTTGGAGCTGTCTAATCACAAGCAGCAAGTCTCCCCAAACTTGTATATCCGTAGCACCAAGGTCCCATAGAAGCTCCAGTCTAATGATTAGGGCTTCGTATTCAGCTACACTGTTGGAATAGTTGTACTTTAGTATGAAGGAATAGGCCAATGTTTCACTTTGAGGATTTACCAATGCGATCCCTGCTCCTGCAAAAGCACTTGTGCTGGAACCGTAGAAATAGAGTTTCCAAGGGACCAGTGATATGTGTGATAACTCTAACTCTTTTTACTCTGATTTCCTCCATATGGTGATGTGCGAGGAAATCAGCCACTGCCTAGCCATTTACTGCCTTTTGCCAGACATAGTGTAGTGAAGACTCAGATAGTGCGAGAATCCACTTCTTTATCGTTCCTCAAAGTATAGGTCGGGCTAACATGTACTGGACTAAGTCTGTTTTTTTCTATAATGCACATTGTGAAGGAAAGCATATAGTGTCTCAACTTGCAACCTAAGAAGTAAAGAGCAAGGCATAATTTTTCCATTGGTTTAAGTAGAATATTGCTCTTTCCACCATCACTTTATCGTTTTGTGCTATTCCTACGATGACTCTGTTACTGAAATATAGAGCTTGAGTGGCGCTCCTTTTCATGGTGGCACCAAGATAGGTGAATTAACCTGGTATTGTTTTATCTCGTCAAATGCTTCTTGGTGAGCTGGCTCCCACACAAACTCTTTCGCCCCTTGCAACTTAAGGAGATGAGCAAAAGGTTTGGTGTTTTTCACAGCGTTTGCGATGAATCTCCTCCAGAAGTTGATCTTCCCAAGTAACTATTGATGCCCTCGTTTGTTCTTTGGAGAAGGAGCCTTTATAACCGCCTCTTTCTTGTCATCAGGTACTTTTATCCCTCGCTGATGCACTAAGAAACCTAGGAAGCCCCCTACTTGCACCCTAAAAACACACTTGGCATAATTCATTTTAAGCTAATGTTTTCTCGTTCGTATGAATACCTGTCTAAGATCCTCCACATAGCTTGACCTCTTCTTTGATTTGACCACAATATGATCAATATAGACTTCCATTGTGTCTCCTGCTAGGTCGTGGAAGATATCATCAATATCTTCTTTGATTTGACCACAATATCATCAATAATGCATGGCTTGTTGATACGTTGCTCCTGCATTCTTCAATCTAGCTAAACGGCATGTTGACGTACTCAAATACCCCTAACACCCCGAGAATCTAAATGCAGTTTTATGCCTATCCTCCTCAGCGACTGAGATTTGATGAGATCCCGTTGTGCCATCCATGAACGACAGCATCTCATGTCTCGCCACTGCATCAATGAGGAAAGCATCCTTTGGAGTAGCTTGGTTCAAGTTTTTGTAGTCAACGCAGACTTTAATCTTGCCATTCTTCTTTCATACTAGGACTATGTTGGATATCCATTATGTGTATTTAGCCACTTGGAGGACTCCAGACTTCAACATTTTCTCGATTTCTTCCTTAACCAATATTCCTATCTCCAGATTCATCCTTTGTATTTGATGTTGTATTAGCTTTTTCCCCTCTGTGGTTGGAAGTTTATGGATGACCAGTTCTGGTAAAAGTCCTGACATATCCTCAAACTTCTCTGCGAAACAATCCTTGTATTCGAACAACAATTCAACAAGTCTCTTTCTTTCTTCAGGCTCTAAAAAGGTACTAATAGCCACTTCCATTGTCCCATCCAATGTTCCTAAATTGATTTTTTCAATGGGATCTCTTACTTTAGGTGGTGTGTCATCCAAGGTTACATGTGCAAGCTGGATGATATCTTCCTCAATCACTTCTTGTTGCACATCTTCATTGATACATTCTTCTATCGCAATGGTTGGTAGACAGTCATAGGCTTGCAACTCTATCAAATAGGTTTGCAATATCACATATAAAGAAGCACAAGCCTCCGCTTCCCCATCCTTGGATGGTTGTATCATTGATGGTTTGTGGAGGTTAGCTTGAGGAATTATGGTCATGCTTTATCTTCTTTAACTTGCACTATTCCCCATCGAGCGGTCGTTACTTCAACAGGTCTGCTCTTCTTGTCGACGCCACATACTTCCAATGGTCGAAGGTTTCCATTGTAGTAATCGACATCCAATGCATTCACAGAGACTGAGTAAGGTCGTGGGTCTGCATTAACAATATGCGATCCTAATGTCTCCATGTCTCAGAGAAGGAGCTGTTGCTGAAGTGATGAAGGTACACTGTAGCTCCTGTGGATCCAATCTCTGCCTAGTATTGCACTAAAGGGTGAATTGCACTCAATGACAAAGAAAGTATGAATCCCTGTTGTTGGTCCAACCTTTACTTCTATAAACAATAATCTTAGTATTTGCGAGACTGTCCCTGTGAAGTTCCTGATTGTCATGGATGTTGCTTGAATGGCTGATCTTGGATACTCAATAATGTCATTGTTCGAGCAGTCAAGACATTCACTGATGCTCCGGTATCTACCATGACCTTGCTAAGCTAGATGCCCCCCATACTCACAGTAATGTACAATGGCCTCATGTGTGACGCCATTGTGGCTGTTGTTTTGGAGAACATCATGTAGGAATTTTGCACAACAGGATCTATAATTGGTCCCCGTTCCTCTGGTTCTTCTACTGCCAGAGTTAGTCCCCTAACCACTTTGCTTATGATAGCCACGTGCTTTGCCTTGACTGGTTTGGCAAATTTGGCTGGTAACATGTGCACCATGCCTACTTGCATCTCTTCGATGTAGTCCTCCTCTATGTCCTCACTTTCTTCCCCATAGTTGACTAACTGCTTATTCTCATAGCTACCTGCTTCAGTCTCAACTAACAGTGGCTCTTGTTGATAGTCCTTAATGGGAGGGTTTTGTTGCTTTCTTATATGAACCTCTGATTTAGGTCCTCTTGAGAAGTCTACCTCTGCTATGAGTTCTGACTCCCTAGCTGTTACTTCCTTGATACTAAAGCTAGAAGAAGGGCTAGCGAGTTTCTTTTGTTCTTCAATTCCCAAAGGCTTTGGTCTCTATCGCAGCACTGATTTCCTGCTTGGCTCAGTAACTGATTCTGTCTTTGATTATATGCGTTGGAAGACTGATTTCCGCACTGCCTTGTCTTCAACCGCCTTTCGAGCTCTCTTTGGTTCTTGTTGTGCCTCTACGATAGGCTCTGCTTCATCTATCATAGAAAACACACTTAGTCTAGCTGCTCGTATCTTTAGTCTATTGGAATTTTTGTTAAACGCAATCACCGGGGTAGCTGCGAGCATATTCATTCTCCTCTGAATTTGTTCCGGTGACTCAACTAACTGATCTGGTTTGATCAACCCTTTGTCTAAAGCTTCCAAAGTCCTCTTTGCTGCTTCAAATTGACGTTGTAGCTTCATTTTTCTAGTGGGGGTAATCTCCACGGTCTTTCCTCCTACCTTTACATACCACACATCCTCTTTAATCACATATCGGCTTATTAGAGGGATGTAAGGTTTGTCAAGTTCTACTCGCTGCCTATCACCATTTGCTTCAGTCTTCTTCTCTGTCATTCGTATTCTTTTGAATAAATTGGATTCCCTAGCAACTATACGTGATTCCTCTGGACTCGCTAGCTAGTAACTCTCAGGTGGAGATTTGACTGGTGGTCCTTCTCACACTGCTTCTATGAACTCTTTATAGGTCATCTTGAGGCCACATTCTTCCTTGCACCGAGTACAAAGTACGATCAAAGTCACTTCTCTGCAGACCTCTTTTTGTTTCCCTTTGGGATCCTCTTTTTTGCTACTATTAAAGACTACTTCATTGGTGGCTTTTAGATCCAATGTTTGCTTCCTTTTGGCTCCTCCACGCCATGACACTTATAGAGTACCAATCATGAATGCTCCTTCAGAAACTTCTTCTTCCTCGCAACCCGGAATTACGATATCCCCTTCATCTATCCACTGTTGGATATGGTCTCGCAAAGCTTCAGATTGGTTTGTGCTATGAGTCCAAGTGTGGTGAAACCTGTAGTACAAACCTCCTTCTGCTTGTTGTGAAGACGAATATTAAGGGATAGCTATATTTGCGATGCCAACCTTTATTAACTCGTCTAGGATTTCTTCCATTCTATCACTACGGAACGTGCTAACCGTCCTGGGTACTACAAAGTCCACCACTCCTACTGAAGTTTCCAAAAAAGGTTGGCGATCTAATAACGCAATTTTTGGTGACGCATCGATTGCGAGTTTTCCCTTATTAATCCACTTTTGGATCTGATCTTTCAGCTTGATGTAGTCTTTGGTGGTATGGTTCCACATGTTGTGAAACTTGCAATATTTCTTCCCTTTTAACTACTCCGCAGTAGGGTATGCACTAAAGTCAAATTTGGTTAGCTTCCTCTTAATCAAGTCCTTTATGATTTCATGAGCTGTGTTTGCATCATAGGTGTATGACTCAAATTATGGCTTTGTGAAAGCACTGGTCAACACTCGCACTGGTCCTTTTGAGGAGATTATTTTCTTTGACTTTATCATGCTTTTGGCTGTCAATTCAGCTACTGTTGCATCATCTGACTCATACTCATCAGATTCCTCTTCTTCTTGTATTGCTGCAATCATCTTGTGATGCTCTCGGTAAGGTGTTTTAGAAGTATATGTCCCCCTGGATGCATTGCACCTATTGTCGGCTTCCTCGTGTACGGAATGGTTTTGAGCTACTGTGTCAATGAGAGCATTTAATGATGTGAACTTCACATCCACATACTTCATATGCAAACGTTCTTCGTGTACTCCTACTACGTTGTCCACCAATTCCTCCATGGTGCATGACGTTCTGCTCTTAGTATACTCAGTTCTGAACCTATACAGGTATGCTACTGGAGACTCGCTTGGCATTTGTGCCATCTGACATAACTGGCCAAGCTTGATAGTTGGTTCTGTTGCACCAAAGTGCTCAGTGAATAGTATTTCCATTGCTGTCCAATCACGCACGGAGCCTTGTGCTAGATTTGTGTACCAATGCAGTGCGACTCCTGATAGTGAAGATGCGAACACCCTAAGCTTGAACTCACTTAGCCTTCCCCATGGTTCACATTCTACTCTAAATCGTGCAAGATGAGTAGATGCTGGTTCTTTACCATCCCTACTAAATCGAGTGAAGGAAATAAGACGATATCCCTTTAGCCACTTCCATCCCAATGGCGGTGGTTGGAATGGTTCGTTGTACGTTACTAGAGCTCCAGCTGTACCTGGTAACCTCTGATTGATAATGTGATTGATCCTTTCTTCCAACTCTTGTTCAGGGTTAGGTAGCGGTGGAGGATGATTTGGAATGTTGTCATCCTTCATCTCTTCGTCGTCATGAAACTGGGGACCTACTTTTGCCAATCTCTCGTTCATGCTTGCAAAACTCGCCGCCATAGTGTTGGCCATATTCGTAATAACTGTTGTGAGTCATTGAGTGTTTTATCATTAGCAAGCCGGTTGATTTCCTTGTCCTCACGCAAGCTGTCCAATCTTTGATTGATCTTTGTTACTGTTTTCTCACTTTCATCGACAATGCTTAATACTCATTCGATGGTTTCACGTGAATAATTTTAATAAGCCGTAAAGTCCATGGCCTCAACTTCGTCTATTGACTTAATTTTGGATGATGATGTGGATTTAAGAGACATTGTTACCCCAAATCTTCGTAGCACTTCTTCTTTTCCTAAACCTCTATAGCGAGCTTAGTTGTGAGCCTGGAACTCCAGTGTTGGATGCTTAAGGCAATTATCGAAGGTCCTTCTGTATGGATCAATGGTTGTATGACACTAAACCTAAGTCCCACTGGGCGTGCTAGAATGTTTGGCTTTAATTGTACTCAAGTCAGGTTGTTGCGATTGGAGATGTCGGAAACTGTCTCTTTTGATCCGTTTGGTGTAGTGCTGCGTGCGTGGCGTGCCACTGCCGAGGGTAGAATGTTGTTGTAAAGAGTGCCACGTCTGTATTTTGCTTCTTGTCAAGCGATTGGAGTGAAGAGAGCACCAACCTCGCTCGTTGAGTCCTACTTGTGTTGCAAGACGTAAGCTTTGTGTCTCTTTGCTGAGCCACAAAGAATCGATACCTTATATTCTGTGCGAATATAAAGCAAAGTAATCCTAAGGACAAAGTGTTGAGAACAATGCATAGGTTTTGACTTCGTAAATCTTTAGAATTCCCACGCTCTATCAGGTGACCTAGATTCCTCCCATTGCCGTTATCAGTGGATATGGTGACTTTGTAGATTTTTAGAATCCCCACGCTCTGTCGGATGGCCTAGATTCCTCTGATTGCCATCGTCATTGGTGTAGCTTGAGTGAATCTTTGAATCCCCACTGATCTATGCATTTTATGCTTGATTATTAATGTACTTCTCTCTACATTTTTTTATGCTATGAGCTTAGTGAATACGTTTCTAACTTACTTTATTTTTTTAGGTAGAAGAATAAAGGAGGATGGACAAAAAGAGCAAAATGGAGCTGAAAATGTCAATAACCGTGAAAAGTGCACTTCCGAGGATTTTTTTGTTTCTGGACATCTGAAATTGGCCGGCCCATTAAGCAATTCATTGGACCCATTTATTAAAGTCCAAGTCAGCAAAGAAGGAAGCTCTAAGTCAATTATTTCGTCCAAAATGATCAAGCAAGCAACTTGGTGATGCAAGTTGCTGAAATATCTTTGGTGACTAAGGAGGTGACTAAGGACTAACTTGGTGACTAAGGAGGTGACTAAGGCTATGCAACGAGGTGGAAGGATAAGAGGAAGAGGTTTCCTTCCCTTGAAGGAAGAGGCAAAGGCCATCTCCTTTGCCTATAAAAGGGGAGTTCAGCCATGAACATCAATATCACAGATTCTAATAGTCAAAGCTCTGCCCAAGTCACCTCCTTGCATCCAAAAGAAGAATGACTCCTCCCAAGACCAAAACACCACCAAGCACCACCTCCTAGAAATTCCTCATCCATCCAGAAGTGTTCTTGGCTCGATTTGGCTTTGGATATTTGTGTCCTCCATCCATTAAAGGAGCTGCTACATCAAGATTTGTGGTGCGATTTCACGAAATCAAAAGTGTAACATGTCCCCTTTGTATTTGTTTTCAGTTTTGTGTAGTTTTCTCTACTTTTGTATGACAAGACTAAGTTTTGATATAAGGCTATTTATTTCTGGTTTTTACTAAGTTTCTTCCATGTGTTTATAGTTTTGATTCGAATGCATGTGCTAGCTTATGTTGTTCTTAATGCTTGAAACTGTTTTTAGTAGATACTCGATTTGGTTCTTCTTTGAGCATATTTCACGAACTAATAACAAAGATAAAATTGGATTAGATAGTTAGCTCGATTTGGCTACTGTCTTGTTCAATATAGGCATGTGTATGTGTTTTGATTGAAGCTATATATTTTGTTGACACTTAGGATTAATCGGATAAATATGCTAGGTTGTTAGCATGTGATGATCACTTGTATATATGTTAGTCTTAGATTTTATTTTCGGTTTAGAAAGCATGTTTACGATTCTATATTCTTGTTTGTTTAGCTTGTCTATGAGTTGAAGCATGATAGAACTTAGGGTTTCTCTATGTGTTTTCTGCCATGTTTTGTCATTATATTTCGTAGATTAATAACCAAACTGTCAAACCCCCGATACCTTTTATTTTATGTTTACAAACTTTGTCATGCTTAGTACCCTCAATCCCCGGTTAAGAACGATCCATACTTATCAATGCTACATCTATAAAAAAAGGTTTTAAATTGCATACGTGTGAACTATGTGTTGAGTGTCTACTTTGTGTTAATATTTGATGCATATTTTACGCATATCACCCACGCTCTGTCGAGTGGCCTAGATCCTGAATTTGTTGTCATTGGTTGTCTACTCGCTGATGGAGTAAGTACTTGCTTGTGCGCAAATTTGTACGTATGTGTGTCTATCAAACTTCTTTCGGTCTTCTATTTATAGAGGTTGACGCTCCAATTTCTCTGGCTTGACAAGGTAACATTATCAACTAGGAAAGAAAGGTATATTATCTTGCCTCTAGATTTCCCTAATTCATTTAGGAATCACATTATCCTTTCCTAATTTGCAACTCCAATCAAGCCGCATATGGTCGGCCCGTTCTGTCTTTGAGGCCCAAAAGTATTAAAATAAATGTAATATTTATTTTGGGCCCAAACAATACGATATGAGAAGGATACAAAAAATAAATAATACATTAAAATTCAAATATAGTTAAAAAAACAAGCATGGAGTTTTAGTTTTATCCCATAACAACTCCATCTAGAGATCTTTAGGCATTTTCCACATCAAGTTCTTCATTGAGTTCATCTTCTTCTTCATCAACATCAAATATAATCACTAGGTTCATTGACACTAGCATTAACACTAGAACTAGAACTAGCTCAAGAAATATCAGCATCGGCCATCTTCCTGAAAATAAAATTCTAACCAATAACTGTGTCGGCCATCACAATATCACAAATTCACACTATAGCAAAGGCATAAGCATTTTATGATTATGGTAACAATATCAGTAACATCAATACATCTAACATCAGTTACATCACTAATATGATTCACGAACATAGATCGAATCAAAAGCTAATCATTTTGATTACCAAGACAACATAATCAATTCGGAATTGAAATCTCAATTAAAAACAGAACGAAGAAAACTAATAAAGAAGACAACAACATACCTATTGAAGTCACGATTTCCCGATGATTGTAGCCAGGCTGATGCGAAGTCACGATTTTTAGATGAGCTGAGACTTGAGAGCTAGAGAGAAAGACGGTGTGTTTTAGTATTTGGTTTCAATTTTCTCATTTTTCTCATTTTCATTACTATAAATTGTCATTTTTTCTCCAAGTATCCTTGGAATTTACGATTTGGCATATCCATTTTAAGAAATGTACGTATCTAATCGGTATCAAAAATCTAATACCGTATCATGACGTATCGATGCGTTTCATATGTGTATTGTATCAATATTGGTATCTGATACGCGATACCAAGGCTCCTAGGCGTTTCAGTGCTTCCTAGGTTTGATTGCGCCGTCTCCGATAATGGTCACGCCTAAACACTGTAACGAGACTCTGATCCATAATCATCAATAATGGGCAGCAAGGTGTTGCAATTGTACGTGGTCGAGCTTTCTGACCTCTTCTGGTCTTGGGTGGACTTCTAGGATTGAGTTCGTGGTTGTTAACCCCCTAATGTAAAATCTGGCTCCGCCCTTAGCAGCTGATCGATTTGAGTTGCCCCGTAGGATTAGAGAACTGTCTTGAAGGAAAGGAGTCATGATTCAGAGAAAAGTGATAAATGAGCGTAGTAAAAACAAAACAAATAATTACATTTTCAAATATGGTAAAAAACAAAAAACAAAAAAAACTTAGGGGTCAAGGCTTAGGGTTCAGTGTTAAAAAAATTAGACCCTTACATTTTGTGAAATATGAATTACCTCATAAGTGCAAAGAATTCTTCCACCCACAAGTATACGGGGTCAAATTATATTATTTATAAGAAGTTGAGTGTCGAACCCACGAGGATTGGCTACTATAACTCCTTAACTCGACTCGATTAAGCAATTAAGATTACGGATAACTAGACACTAACTCGACACTAAAGTTAAAATCAAATTTGGAGTTGTCCCTTGCAAGACTAAATCTTTTGGAGACTTAACATTATAAGGGTTGGTTAAGCTACGGTGAGTGATTAAATGAATGTTGATTGATTGATGTATTAGTCTAATGCAAAGAGATTAAAATAGCAACAAATTCACAATAAAGAAGAATGGTTGACTAGGGAAATCCCAATTAACCGTTTGATGCTCAAACAATGTCTCGATTTATGTAAGTAGATTATTAAAATCTAGTTCACACAATTTATGTCCAAATCGTGACCTTGTGGATCACGTTTAGTTTTGAACCCAAGTTCATAGGTCATTTCATACTCTAAATGACTTGAACCCAACCTTGAAGTATTTAGTGAACCGGGGATCAAGACCTAAGCCATTTTTAGCTTATATCATGACCGTATGTCACGTGAGTGAAGTCAACAAGTATAATATGTGATATTTGTAGAAGGTTCCTCTTCCTGAACCTCTATTGGAGGACCTGGGAGAAAGTCTAAATGAATCTATCAATCTGCACCGATTGGATTATGAATCAAGAGACCCAATTAGTAGCCACCATAACATTTTCGATTCAATGTGCTCTTGACTAAAACTCCTTCAGTCTATAGAGACTCAAAGAGGCTCTAGTCCTTGCTTAGTGCTAAGGAAACTAAACCTTAAGGTAAACCCTGTTGGAATAGACCCTAATTGTGTTTACATGCTCATCTAGCCTTAAGTGAATAACTAATTCAATCAAGGTTCAATTTTTAGTTTCTTAATACATTTATTAACTTAGATAAGGTCAACACATGCATAGCTAGGTAAAACCAATCATGAAGCTCAAGCTTATAAACACCCACAAACATAAAGTAACTCATTCACAAACAAAACTTCATAAAACTTGCACAAAAACGTAAACCATACATAAATCAAACCATCATTTGTTCACATCACATGGCTAGGGTTCAAACCCTACCCTCCCAAATAAACTACTCACTACTCATAACTACAATCAAGTTTAGATACATAGATAAGAGTCAACAAGTGCAAGAAATAACTAAAGAGTTTCTTAGCAAAGCCCTTCAAGCTCCTTCAAATTCCTTCTTCACTTCTTGGCTCTAAATGCACCCAAACTTGTAGAGGAGGTAAAAAAAAAGACCCCTAAAACCACAAGCTGCAAAGGAGAAGAGGGATTACTTCTCAGCTCTTTGAGCTCTAGAAATCTCACAAAACATTTAGAGATAAAGATGAGAGGAGGAAGTGAGGGATGTTGGGAAGGGGGAGTGTAAGAGGTTCGGCCAAATTTTGCAAGACTAGGTCTCTTAGATTTGTAGAGAGTTGGAAGAGAAAAAGAGAGGAAGAGAAAACTAGCTTCTCTCTAGAGAACTCAACTAAGAACCCAAGAGAGAAGCTAGAGAGAAAAAAGCTCAAAACTAAGAAAAATGAGTAAAATAAAGTGTGGTGTGTATGAAGGTGTGAAGCGCTCGACCCTAAGGCTTCTATGAAAGATATTTTGATCCTTGAAATTCAAAGTTAGATGCTTAGATTTGATCTTAAATTTTAGGCTTCTAGGTCGTACAAATGTGTGGCTCACCCCAAGTCATGTGACTTGCATGTGCATTTATCTCTCAAAATATCTCTATGTGGGTTTGGACTCTTGAGACTTTGGCCCAAACTTTACTTGACCTTGTCATTGACCGGTGATGACTTATCGGAGTTGACCGTTGATCGGTGTTGAATTTTAATCATTTTCAAAGCGTTGACCGGTGTTAAATTTTAATCATGTTCTCCAAACGCTTCGAAAATGCACTCGACTTCTCCAAAAAATGATTAATTTTTATCTCTTAGAGCATTTCGTGTCAACTTCTACTTGAAACATTATAAAAATAATAATTTATTCATAAAAAATAAATAAATATGAAATTAAGAATATAATTAATGCATATATATATATGCCTAACACTCGGCATACTCAAATCCTGATGGAATCTATAAATGTGGCCAGGGTTGTGATGTAGAATAATGCTGTGAAATGAAAGCATTTGCAACTTCAGCAGCAGGAATCAGTGGAGGTCTGCAACGCCATTCTGCCAAAAAGGCGCCAACAAAACATTAAACCATCTTAAAATAATAGTGAGTATTAAGCGGAAATTTTAAGACCTGTCACATAAACTATAACATAGCACTGTAACAATTCAATTTTTTATAAAAAAAAATCGAAAGGTTGGAACAAAGCCAGCTTGATGAAATTGACTTCTCTATCGTGGATATAGCAATAGTCTCCTGAACAGAGGAATAACCACAAAATGGACAGTAGAAACTCGCACTATTAAATTAAAGTGCAATTTCGATCACATTGCACGGAAACAGAGCACAAAGAAGCTACAGATGGAAGCAAACTACACTCGTATACAAAAATAAATAACAAAAACTGAGAACCAATCAATGCTTCACTGAATCGAATACGCAGAGCGATCATAGTACTGAGTAACATCCCAAAGCCATTGTGCTTATGATTTTCTAGGTCGGGTCCTACGATATAAACCTAAATGAACCTGACACCCTCAACTCCGCCTCGAGTATTAGAACCCTATATCTGAAAATCCATCGTTGTTAGATATCGTGGACTAAGTCACTTAACTATACCCGTAGATACAATGTCGAAATATACTTTTGCACATTTATAGGAAACGTATGAGACATGTAGTACCTAGTTAACTAGTGAGGCTGTATGTCTCTCACAAGGTAGGCAAATTACTAGACAAGGCGATCAGGGGTGGTGAGAAAGTGGTCATTCAAACTGGGGATGGAGGCGAGGTGATCGAGGAAAAGATTACGTGAAAGTACGATGGCATGGTTGTGACGACCCGAATCAGAATCAGTTAAGTAAACGGCTTAATTCACAAGATTATGCGTAATCACTATTTTTCGTATATTGGTTGATTTACCGGTTTTAATCACGACTTAATTATCGGCCGAGAATTTGAGTTGAGTCTTTTCTCGAGAATTGTAGTATATGTGATTTCGAGTTCGTGGGCGGTTCCGGATAATTATTTCGACGACCGAGGAATATAATATGATTATTTGAAGTATCGGAATATCGTCGAGTTTAACCGTTCGTATCGAGTTTATCCGAATCGTACTGGTTATCCGTTTTGGACCGTCGATCGTCCCGAGACGCGAGTATAAATATCGGAAATTCTCGAAAAATTGTCGAAAACAATGTTTTGGGAAGTTTGACCGGCGTTGACCATATGGGAGCGTTGACCCGCGTTGACTAGAGAAGAAAAACTCCACCGCCGCTGACTCGCCGGCGACCTTTATTTTCCGGCCACCTCCGGCTTGGACCTTGGTATGGATCGATTCCTCTTTCAATTTCCTACTGTTTAGAACTTGGAATTTTGGAATTTGATGTTGATTTGAGGGAGAACGGTGAGGTTGAAGTTTGGGTTTTTCCGGCCGGAATCGGCCTTGTTTGGGGGTGGTGCTCCGGCGACTTTCCGGGGAGGATTTTAGGTGGAAATGGTTGGGCTTTGGTCAGGGAGGATTTCCCCTTTGGTTTCAAGGGTTGAGGTGGCGCGACGGGGCCGGAATCGGCCTGGAAAGTTTTCTCGCGATTCTCGGCCGTGGCACTTTCGAGCTGATTTCCGGCCACGTTGGTGGCTAGATGGTGGTGGGGCCTTGAGGAAAGTTGCTTGGCTTGAGAAGGAGAACAGTTTGGGAGCTTGTCCGCCGGAAAATCTCTCTGGTAGACAGCGCGCCGGCGGCGACGGCGGCAGTTAACGGCGGAGCTCCGGCGACCGTTGACTTTTTGGAAATGTGTTGAGTTATATGTCATTTCGCTCGTATTCGCGTCTCGATCGTTGTCTTGAGGTTTTCGAGTTGATTTGGGTATCGGATTTTCAATCGAGGGTTTTGTGTGAAGATTTCGGGAATTTCGTCGATTATTTTGCACTGTGTTATATATTTCCGGGAACGGTTGATTTCCGAGGTGTGGTACAGTGTTGTGAATTTTGATTTTGATCAGATATATTTTATGATTATTTAGGAGATCGAGATCGTGCTTCGGGCGAGGGATCTTCCGCCGGACCACGTGATTAGCGCGAGTGCGCGCTTTGCTCATCTGTGAGTGGACACTTTTATATTTTCACAGTCGTTGCGAGTTCGTGATTTTTCGTATTTATTTATATACGATGTTGAGATTATTTATTATTTTCGGAGGTATTATTTTATGTTTTATGGTGATGGCATACTTGCATCGATGCTTCGGCTACTCGGCTGATCACCGGTAGTCTGACCAGAGTTGAGAGATTCCTCTGGACAGGGTTGAGAGATTCCCCTGTTGTGCCGCCGGGGTTGAGAGATTCCCCTGGTCTATCACCGTCGGGCTTGAGCGATTCGCCTGACCGTTGGACTTGAGAGATTCGCCTGGCACCTCCATATATATTTTCCAAACTCGCTATACTTGTTTATTGTATATGAAATTGGTGAAAGGCATATGTTTATTTTCGTCCATTCACTCTAACGTTTTATTTCCTTTCCCCTGGGTTTTTCGGTTTTCGTGCCCAGTTTGCAGTTCGAATTCTAGTGTCTCACATCGCGGTCGGAGGCTAGTTATTCGAGCTACTTGTCTTTTCCAGTAGGTCCTTTGTTTCGCCTACTGTTGTATATTTTGTATATATACACTAGAAGTCGCTCCGATACGATACTGATACATGTTTTATGTGGCTTTTCCCAGATTTTCTGTATATTACAGTTATGTTTACTGTTTATTGATAATGTGATGGTATTGAGAAATCTGGATAGGATAGGTGCCCACGGTTTGGCTTTTGTGGCATAGGATGAAGTGTCTTTTCCGGGTGCAGGTTAATGACAATTCTGCGTTAGTAGCGTTACTTTGCCGAAATTTTTATGGTTTTTGTTGGTTCATGTCTTCATAAGGGATTTGATTCCGGTTTAGGAAACTAAATCGGGGTTGGGTCCTTTCAGCTTGGTATCAGAGCATTAGGTTGTCAGATTCTGTAGACTCTTGTAGTTGTGATGCTTAGGGTATTTGAGTTGGTACAGCATGTCTGGAGCGATGACCCAACTGGCCAGCGGTACTCATCAATTCTTCGGGTGTTGTGTGTTCTCAAATATATGAGGTCTCATGATTACGTTCCTTCTACTTGTACCTAATGCTTGTCTTGTATCAGTAGGATGCCTCCTCGACGTGGTCCCCGTGTTGATCAGGAAGCGGATCCTGATGTGGATCGCCAGACGCACGACTTGCTGATGCGAGTACTGCGTTTGGAGGAGCGTTTTTACCCTGTGGTCAAAGCTCATACTGCTGGTGCGACTGTCTTTTCAGGTTCAGCTGATCCAGAGATGTGTGAAGCATGGTTGGTTCAGGTTGAACGAGTTTGTGAGCGTCTGCATTTTACTCCTGAGCAGATTACAGTGGCAGCAGTTGGATTACTTGAGTCAGATGCATACTTCTGGTGGGTTAGCACCGATCGGGTACCAGTTGATACTCCGTGGACTTTGTTCCGAGATTTGTTTATGTGAAGATACTTCAATCAGGCTACCTAGCAGCGAAAGTATGAGGAGTTCACAAACTTGAGGCAGGGCAGTTTGTCTGTGCTGGAGTACCGGGACAGGTTTACCCGTTTATCTCGTTTTGCGTGTGACATGGTGGCTAATGAGGAAGCCAAGTGCCGCAGATTTAAGCTGGGTTTGAACTTGAACATCAAGGGGACTCTAACTACGATGCCTCGAAACAACTTCGATGAGTTTGTCAATGCAGCACTCCGAGGTGAGGATATCGAGAAGGAGAGACAGATAAGGTACCAGCCTAGACGGTTTCAAGAGGGCGGACTGAGTCAGGGGCCTTCCAAGAGGCAGAGTTCTGATACTTCCGGTTCGGCTTCATCCTCAGGCAGTGGACCATATCCGGGGTTGTGGAGAGTGTTGTATCCGTCCGGTGAGATTATGAGTATTGGTTGGGTGTACCGAGATTGTGAGATCTTTATTGGAGGCCATGGCTTAGCCGCGGATTTGTTGTTGCTTGATATCGTCGACTTTGATCTGATTTTGGGTATGGACTTCTTGGAGACACATTGGACCATGTTTGACTGTCACAAAAAGGAGGTTGTGTTTCGACGACCAAGTTTTCCCGAGATATTGTTTCGCGGCGAGAAGAACACTTCATTGCCATGTGTGATTTCCGCGATGAAGGCGGATCGGATGATGAAGAAGGGCTGTGTTGCTTACTTAGCTCATGTTGTGGACACTACGACTGCTGTGCCGGACATTGGTGATATCGAGGTCGTCTCCGAGTTTTCGGATGTGTTTTCTGAGGAGTTACCGAGTATACCTCCAGTTCGGGAGATTGATTTCACTATTGAGCTATTACCTGGTACGAGACCCATATCTCAGGCACCGTATCGTATGGCGCCAGCGGAGTTGAAAGAGTTACAGGTTAAACTTCAGGAGTTGCTGGAGAAGGGTTTCATACGACCCAGTGTTTCGCCATGGGGTTCCCCGATTTTGTTTGTACGGAAGAAGGATGGATCCATGCGGTTGTGCATCGATTATTGAAAGCTGAATCAGGTCACTGTGAAGAACAAGTATCAGTGGGCCAGATCTGAACATGAGGCAACACAGGTGGATGGAGTTGATCAACGACTACGATTGCACCTTCGAGTACCATCCAGGGAAGGCCAATGTCGTTGCCGATGCACTCAGTCAGAAATCCGGAGCTTTGTTATTTCACGTATGTGTGGCTAGAGTATCTATGTTAGCCAAGCTTCGGGCTACGGGTGCCGAGTTCGAGTGGGATGATGAGGAAGCTTTGTTGGCCAGTTTTCAGGTTCGACCTGTGTTGGTTAATCAGGTTCAATAAGCATAGGATTCAGATTCCTACCTGTTGGACAAGAAGACCATGATACGAAATGGAATACCAACAGAGTTTCGGTTGAGTGATGATGGTACATTGCTTTTTAGAGGCCGACTGTGCGTACCCCGAGACGAGAGTCTGAAGAAGGAGATTTTGGATGAGGCCCATTGTTCGGCGAATGCGATGCATCCTGGAGGTACGAAGATGTTTCATACACTTTGAGCGTATTACTGGTGGCGCAACATGAAGCGAGAGATTGCCGCATATGTGAGCCGATGTTTGATCTGTCAGCAGGTTAAAGTGGTGAGGCAGAAGCCTGCGGGGAAGTTGCAGCCACTGGAGATTGTGGTTTGGAAGTGGGAGCACATTACCCTGGATTTTGTTTATCAGTTTCCACGTACTTCGGCTGGCAACACTGGTATTTGGGTTATTGTGGATCGACTGACGAAATCCACTCATTTTCTCGCACTTCCGGGGAAGATATCAGTGGGTAGATTGGCCAAACTGTATTTGTCAGAGATCATTCGACTGCATGGTGTGCCTGTATCTATTGTTTCTGACCGAGACAGTCAGTTTACTTCTGAGTTCTAGCAGGCATTACAGCGAGCCATGGGCACGAGATTGCGCTTCAGTACAGCTTTTTATCCTCAGACTGACGGGCAGTGTGATCGGACTATACAGACTCTTGGGGATATGTTGCGGTCTTGCGTTTTGCAGTTTCGAGGAAATTGGGATCAGTAACTACATTTGATTGAGTTCGCCTACAACAACAGCTATCATGCCAGTATCGAGATGGCACCGTACGAGGCCGTATACGGGAGGCAGTGCCGCACTCCTTTGTGTTGGAGTGAGGTGGGCGAGCAATGGCTTATTGGCCCTGATCTGGTGAAGAGCACCATGGAGGATATCCAGGTTATTCGGGATAGATTGAAGATTTCCCAGGATCGCCAGAAGAGTTATGCGGTCGTGAGGAGGAAGAGTCTCGAGTTCGATGTGGGCGATTGGGTCTTCCTGAAACTATCTCTGTGGAGGGGAGTTGAGCGTTTCGGGAAGTGTGGCAAGCTTCGACCACGGTACACTGGTCCATACGAGATCACCGAAAGGATATGAGCTAAGGCTTACAGACTTGAGTTGTCGGCTGAAATGGCTCGTGTTCATGATGTTTTCCACGTTTCGATGTTGCGGAAGTATATCTCAAATCCTGCGCATGTGTTAGCGCCACAGCAGCTACCGATCTGAGAGGATTTGACGTATGTGGAGGAGCCGGTACAGATTCTCGATCGGCGTGAGCAGGAGTTGAGGCACCGTGTTATACCGCTGGTGAAGGTCTTGTGGCAGAATCACTCAGTTGAGGAGGCCACCTGGGAGACTGAGCAGCGTATACGGGAGCAGTATCCTCATCTGTTCACCTGACAGGTACGTAAATTTCGAGGTCGAAATTTTTTTAAGGAGGGTAGATTTGTGACGACCCGAACCAGAATCAGTTGAGTAAACGGCTTAATTCACGAGATTATGCGTAATCACTGTTTTCCGTATATTGGTTGATTTACCGGTTTTAATCACGACTTAATTATCGGCTGAGAATTTGAGTTGAGTCTCTTCTCGAGAATTGTAGTGTATGTGATTTCAACTTTGTGGGCAGTTCCGGATAATTATTTCGACGACCGAGGAATATAATATGATTATTTGATGTATCGGAATATCGTCGACTTTATCCGTTCGTATCGAGTTTATCCGAATCGTATTGGTTATCCGTTCTGGACCGTCGATCGTCCCGAGACGCGAGTATAAATATCGGAAACAGTCGAAAAATTGTCGAAAACACTATTTTGGGAAGTTTGACCGGCATTGACCATATTGGGAGCGTTGACCCGCGTTGACCGGAGAAGAAAAACTCCACCGCCGCTGACTCGCCGGCGACCTTCATTTTCCGGCCATCTCTGGCTTGGACCTTGGTATGGATCGATTCCTCTTTCAATTTCCTACTGTTTAGAACTTGGAATTTTGGAATTTGATGTTGATTTGAGGGAGAACGATGAGGTTGAAGTTTGGGTTTTTCCGGTCGGAATCGGCCTCGTTTGGGGGCGGTGCTCTAGCGACTTTCTGGGGAGGATTTTAGGTGGAAACGGTTGGGCTTTGGTCAAGGAGGATTTCCCCTTTGGTTTCGAGGGTTGAGGTGGCGCGACGGCGCCGGAATCGGCTGGGAAAGTTTTCCGGCGATTCTCGACCGTGGCACTTTCGAGCTGATTTCCGGCCACGGTGGTGGCTGGATGGTGGTGGCGCCTTGAGGGAAGTTGCTTGGCTTGAGGAGGAGAACATTTTGGGAGCTTGGCCGCCGGAAAATCTTTCCTATTGACGGTGTGCCGCCGGCGGCGGCGGCGGTCAACTGCGGAACTCCGGCGACCGTTGACTTTTTGGAAATGTGTCGAGTTATATGTCATTTTGCTCGTATTCGCGCCCCGATCGTCGCCTTGAGGTTTTAGAGTTGATTTGGGTATCGGATTTTCAGTCAAGGATTTTGTGTGGAGATTTCGGGAATTTCGTCGATTATTTTACACTGTGTTATATATTTCCGAGAACGGTTGGTTTCCGAGGTGTGGTACAGTGTTGTGAATTGTGATTTTGATCAGATATATTTTATGATTATTCAGGGGATCGAGATCGTGCTTCGGGCGAGGGATCTTCCGCCGGACCACGTAATTAGCGCGAGTGCGCGCTTTGCTCATCTGTGAGTGCACACTTTTATATTTTCACAGTCGTTGCGAGTTCGTGATTTTTCGTATTTATTTATATACGATGTTGAGATTATTTATTATTTTCGGAGGTATTATTTTATGCTTTATGGTGATGGCATACTTCCATCGATGCTTCGGCTACTCGGCTGATCACCAGTAGTCTGACCAGAGTTGAGAGATTCCTCTGGGTAGGGTTGAGAGATTCCCCTGTTGTACCACCAAGGTTGAGAGATTCCCCTGGCCTATCACTGTCGGGCTTGAGCAATTCGCCTGATCGTCGGGTTTGAGCGATTCGCCTGACCGTCGGGCTTGAGAGATTTGCCTGGCACCTCCATATATATTTTTTGAACTCGCTATACTTGTTTATTGTATATGAAATTTGTGAAAGGCATATGTTTATTTTCGTCCACTCACTCTAACGTTTTATTGCCTTTCCCCTGGTCTTTTCGGTTTATGTGCCTACTTTGCAGTTTGAATTCTGGTGTCTCATATCGCGGTCGGAGGCTAGTTGTTCGAGCTACCTGTCTTTTCCAGTAGATCCTTTGTTTCGCCTACTATTGTATATTTTGTATATATACACTAGAAGTCACTCTGATACGATTCTGATACATGTTTTATGTGGTTTTTTCCTAATTTTCTGTATATTACAGTTATGTTTACTGTTTATTGATAATGTTATGATATTGAGAAATCCGGATGGGATTGGTGCCCACGGTTTGGCTTTTGTGGCATAGGATGAAGTGTATTTTTCGGGTGCAGGTTAATGGCAATTCCGCGTTAGTAGCGTTACTCTGCCGAAATTTTTATGGTTTTTGTTAGTTCGTGTTTTCAGAAGGAATTTGATTCTGGTTTAGGAAACTAAATCGGGGTTTGGTCCTTTCAATGGTGGGAAGCATCATACGGGATAGAGTCCCAATGCTGTGGCCAGATTTGAATTCCATGCCGCACTGAGTGAAGTACGAATTAATTAGTGTACTGTCGATGAGTTATATTGTATATTCATTATGTATCTTTTCCACTTATTAATCAAGTCTGAATAAATATACAATTTTTACCATTTATATATGCATTGCATATGTGGTTTCACGTGCAGAACGAGCTCAAACCCACGTGGACAGAGAGGTGCAAGAGGGCAGGTGATGGATTGAGTTATATTGTATATCGAGTTAGATTTTGTTGATCAAGTGCTGTCAATTTCTAACATTTATGTTACATTAATATAGGTACAAGGAGTGGAAGGCCGACCTCAAAAAGCACTAGAAGAAGTACGGCGACAACCGAGATGGTACCCCTAGTGAGTTTCATTATAGGGAGTACGAGTGGCGATTGCTTGTAACCCACTTCAACAACCCAAGATTAAAGGTATGCAACCTGAGTATATTTGTGTCATATCGTATTTGGGGAAAATAGTTAGCTAATAATTTTTTGATGTATGTTTATCCAACAAGGCCATTTCTGAAACAAATTCCAAGAACTGTGGCAAAAACATCAAGAACTATCGTGCCGGTTCCAGATCATATTCGGGTTGGATGGAGGAGGCTGCCCAACACCCAGAAGTCTCCGCATTGGTGTATACAGTGCAGCACGTGTATCTGCAATGTCCCGAAGATGCTGTAAGACTTGAACCCTTATAAATTAATTAACATATTTACTTATATATGTATTTTCTCTACATTTTTTTGTATGTTTAAATTAAATGTTAGTTTTTTTCTTTGTCAATTAGGCGAGAGTGCAGGAGGTGATGCCGCAGGTGTTGACTCAGGTAGCGAGAGAGTTAATTATATCCTACCCCGGATGCAAACCTCCTGATTGATCAGATTGATCCATCTAATTCGATGGTAGCAGCGAGGATCATGTCAACCGCGATCCCTCCTGGAAAAAACACATTCTACTGCAGGGGTCTCAGAAAGAGGGGCGAATGGGTCTTGAAGAAGATTCCTGAATTCTCCCGCGAGTCGAAAACTTCCAAGAACTCTGAGCTACAAGAGTAGCTGCAGAGGCAGACAAGGGAGATGGAAGAGACTCGAAGATAGATGGAGGAGATACAGGCAAGGGAGATGGAAGAGACTCGAAGATAGATGGAGGAGATACAGCGGGAGATGGAGTGGGCAAGATTAGCCGAGCAGACAAGATTAGTCGAGCAGCAGACATCTATGGCGACATGGATGCAGCAATGCTTTGCACAGTTTCAGACTTCTGGAATCCAGATGGTGTAGCTACCTCTTCTTATTGGTGAATATGTGTTTTGTTTGTATGGATGTGTTTGTTTGACAATATGTGTTGTTGGAAAAATATGTGTTGTATTTTGCAATTGCAGGTTCTGGGAATGAAATCCAGAATCTACAAAAATATGTGTTGTATTTTGCAATTGCAGGTTCTGGGAATGAAATCCAGAATCTACAAAAAAAAAATTTCAAAATCACCAACTATAGCCGACGACATGAATCTATCTTGTCGGCTAAAGTTTTCCAGAAATTGACATTTCTGTACACTATAGCCGATGACATTCAAACTATAACCGACGATGTTCCTGCACTATAGCCGACGACGTTCCTGCACTATAGCCGACGACATTCATTGAACACGTCGTTGGCTATAGTCTGGATCAGTCAACATTGAACACGTCGTTGGCTATAGTCTGGATCAGTCAACATTTTGACCACGGGGGTGGATTAGACCGACAACTTTATCGACTATAGTTTGACCTATAGCCGACGACTACTCTACATCATCGTCGGTTATAGTGCAGGAACATCGTCGGCTATAGTATCACCGACGATCTTTTTTCGACGATGCTATAACTGACGACACATCGTCGACTATAGCTATAACCAACAACTTTTGTTAACAGGCTGACGACTTTTCATCATCGACTATAGTCATCCTTCTGATAGTGGAAAGATAAGCATCTCTCTTCTGCATAACAAATTTTGTATTCATTTTCTTAGATAATGTCAATTGCAAACGCCAATAGGCATGCGGCACCATATAATCTATAATTATTATTAGGTGCCATGCATGCACGTTAGATAAGCTTGCTTTCTGTTTTGATTGCATATATTATATGCCACACATGCATGCCCTGTAATCTCACGTGTTTAATATATGGTCAAGCGCTCTAGTTAACCTGCCATGAAATCACACTGTTATGAGCCATGCATGCACGCCAAATCAAACAAGAATGGAACGGAGACTGCCGGCTCGACGGGTGACGAACCGGTTAGATCCCCGCTCACTTATCTCGAGTGCCGTCCCGTTCACACGTTTCGAGCGCTACAATCCCGCCCAGCTCATCCCGCTTACACATCTCGAGCACAGCCTTTAGAGACTCACCAAAGCTTCAAGGCGCCTATCCCATGTCGAGCGTGACTTTTCAAACGCACCAAGCTTCAAGGCGCCTATTCAATTGCAAGTGCGGACTTTTCAAACCCAGGGCGCCAACTCCTTCATTTCAAGACAGGATTTGGCTGGCGCATTCGAGACGACCCCGCTCACAAGAACGCAGGTTACGTACTCCACCTCCTCAACTTCAAAAGATGAGTCTTGTCTCAAATTTGTATGCCTTTTACGTATGCTAGTGGCCTAGTCTATTGTCACAAGCTTATTTTTCAGCTAGCACTCGTACGGCCTTAGCATTTTCCTTATGTTAAGTCAGTCTAACTCTCGCGAACGCTTGGCTAGAACAACCGAAAGATCAAAGGGAAAAGAGTTTTGAAAGAAGAAACTTGTATTGCTAAAGAAAGCTTTACAAGAGTGTTTGATAGCTTGCTCCTAAGGTAAGCTCCTTGATTGAGTTCATTTGAAGCCTCATTCAACGATGGTGAAGCAAACAGCCAGCAAAGCTGCATCGCTTGATATCACCAAAGATGTATCGGGGTCCAGCCCTTCCGATGTGGTGACACAAGAGGGAGTTCGCGAAGAACTTGCCAACCCAAAAAGGTCTACAAAGGACATGCTTTCTTCTCTCGACTCGGGCCTAGCTCAGGTGGAGGAGACCGTGAGTGGCATGGGGGCCCAGGTGGAGGATCTAAGCCAACAAGTGGAGGGCTTAGAGGCAGAGGACATTGTCATCTACATTGTAATCAAAGGGATGCTGGTCCAATTGGAGGAGACCTTACGTGGCGAGATGGGGAAGATTCGTGAGGAGTTCATGGGGGAACTCGCAAAGATGCGTCAAGTCCACGAGAAGAAGTCGAATAGCACACTTGCACGCATAGAGGAGATGCATGGGGACTTGACCCTATGCAAGTGCGCGTTGGCATCGACGGGAACAAGCACCAGCGGTATGGCAGAGGCTAGGCACGTAGAGGTGCCAAAGCCAAATATTTTTGGGGGTTCGCGAAACACTCGTGAAGTGGACAACTTCTTATAGGGGCTAGATCAATACTTCGGAGCCGTAGGCATCAGCGAGGAGGATGCCAAGATTCGGGTAGTGGCTCTCTACCTCACTGACACAGCCATGTTGTGGTGGAGGCGAAGGCGAGGAGACATTGAAAAAGGTACGTGCACCATCCCTACTTTTGATGAATTTAAGAAGGAGCTTAAGAGGCAATTCTATCCCAAGAATGCCGAGGACGAGGTAAGAGCTCGATTGCGACAGGGTCGATTGGTGAGTATGTCAAGGATTTCACGAATCTAGTGTTTGAGATCCCCGATATGACTGACAAGGATGCTCTCTTCAATTTCACGGATGGTCTCCAAGTATGGGCCAAGACCGAGTTCAGGCGACGTGGGGTGCAAGACCTTGCTACCGCCATAGCTGTAGCCAAAAGCCTAATCGACTACACTAGTCGAGAGGAGACTATCAGCCAGCCGAGGGAAGATGAGAGTATTCATGCCAAGGGTAGGGGAGACAGAGACCTACGAGAGGGGAACAGAGGCCTACATAGGGACGAGTTCCGGCAAAACAGCCCCTTGGGACGGAGATTGGACAAGGGAAAGCAAAGGGACACAAGGAGCTTGGGGAAGCTCACCGATAACCAGTGTTTCCTTTGCGATGGTCCGCATTGGGCTAAGGACTGCCCACAGAAGAATTCATTGAGCGCAATCCTAGGGACCTGTCAAAGTGAGATGGAGGCCAAGGGTGGCCACGAAGATGCACGTATGGGGGCTATACAGCTGCTGAATGCGATCAAATCTACTCCTATGGATGAAGGTAAAGGCTTACACTTTGTCGACATCACTATGAAGGGAAAGCCAACGGTGGCGATGCTCGCCACAGGTGCATCCCAAAACTTCATTTCCATTGAGGAGGCCCAAAGGTTGGGACTTAAGGGCAACGATGAAGGGGACTTCATCAAGACGGTTAATTCACCAGATCAGCCAACTATAGGGAGAGTTCGAGGAGTCAAGACAAACATGGGGGCTTGGCATGGAAAATTAGACTTCTCAATAACGCCAATGGATGACTACAAAGTTATCCTGGGAATGGAGTTCCATGATCGGGTCAAGGCGATCCCGATACAGTTCGCCAATAGCATGTTTATCATGGATGATGACAAGGTTTGTATAGTGCCAACCAAGGTCACCAAGCTAAGCACGAAGGTGTTGTCGGCATTACAACTCGTGAAGGAACTCAATCAAGGAGCTTAGCTTAGGAGTAAGCTATCAAACACTCTTGTAAAGTTTTCTTTAGCAATACAAATTTCTTCTTTCAAAACTCTTCTCCCTTTGATCTTTCAGTTGTTCTAGCTAAGCGTTCGCAAGAGTTAGACTGACTTAGCATAAGGGAAGTGCTAAGGCCGCACGAGTACTAGCAGAAAAATAAGCTCGTGACACTATGACTACTTGCCAATTTTCATGCATAATGTTAACTTGTATAGCTGGCTTTACATACAGTACATGTCACCAGCCATAGAAAACTTAAAATTAAAGGCATGCTACACTCAAGTTATATATAATGCTTGAACGTACTCGGCTAATGTCTCGAACTCGATTTAAACTCTAGAAATTTGCATGCCTTTAACGTATGTATTTGCATGTTTTCAGCTGAGCGCCTTGCCACACAATGCCATTTACATTCCATGTTGGTTAGTGTTCGCATTCCACCAACGACCTCAAACTCAAGCGCCAAGCCATCCCGCTCTGATCCTCCGTTCCATTCATTGAGCGCCTCCGTCTAGTCCACACCGCTGTGCGGCCGTCCCTTTCACACATGCCGAACACCATCATTCCGTTCACATGTCGAGCGCGGGCATTCTATTCACATGTCGAGTGCTGCCAATCTTGTTCACATGTCTGGATCATCCCACCTGGCTCATCCCGCCCAACCCGTTCCGCTCACCCTCCTCAAGCGCCTTCGTTCCACTCACCCACTCGAGCACCTCCGTTCCTCTCACACATCTTGAGCGTCCTGTTCACACCTCTTGAGCAACGCCGTCTCGTTCACCCCTCTTGAGCAACGCCATCCTGCTCACAAAATTTGGTACACCAAGCTAGCGTTCGCCAAACCATATCTATTCGGCAACGTCCACCATTCAGACTTCGTCCACTGCCAAACGCCAACTCGGAGACTGGGAACTCGATGGTGATACTCACATTTCGCTTGGCGCCAACCACGCCAACGTCAGCCTACAAAAAGCGGCAGGCCAGACACGGCAAGCAGCAAGTACCGCTCACGATCTTCAAATATGTACGCAGGGATTGTGGCACCAAAACTAAAATTCAAAATAAAATTTCAAAAGCCAATCAAAAAGTGACACATGGCATGGAACAAGCAGCCCACGCAAGAAGGCGCCAAAGAAGAGCAGTTCTTGGGTAGCGCTGTCTTGCCAACTATCCTTATGGACCAGCCAATGGAAGGGGGGCTGAAGGTTATTTTTGGATTTTTGCAGGGCATTTGCAGGGATAAATTGGGTATTGAGTTTTGGTTCTTCATTTTTTTATTGGTTGGACCTTATGGCCTTGCCATGTCATTTGCCGTACCCAATAACTGCTCGCCAAAGAACTAGGGTTTATATCTTTTCTTTCAACAAGGGGCTGCTCTAGGTTTTAAGGTTTGGTGTACAATCAGCCACGTAGGCAAAAACTAGCTCACTTGCAAATGGGTATAGTTGAAGTACTTGGGCCTTACATGAAGGCACTTGGGCTCCAGTCGACACCAACAATCAGAAAGCTGCAACACCCAAACACATTTGGACCTAGAGGCAGGAATGGCCAAGCCTTCGAACGGAAGTCCCTATACAACTTATCGTTGTATTCGGAAGGAGCCCGCAAGCAAGATAAGTCTTGCTATCTTCGCTACATTCACTTGAGCATGCCTACTGCTAATCAATTAAGCATAAATACATAATCTCTGTCTTATATACTTAAGCATGTTTAATAACTAAAATGAACAAACTCATCAATCAAACATATTCAAAGTAGCTTTAATACCTTACCTTGTGGAAAATATGTGATCACCTAAACTATACATGTGTGCTATATAGAAATTGTTTCTAGCTTGATCGACCAATTGGTTCATAGCTAATTGGGTCATATTGAGTTGATACGTGTTACGCTACACCCTCCGGATATACTCTACATCCTCCAGGAAATGTTTATGTCGTCTCTGACTACCTCTTGATACTTATCTACCAACTCATATACAAGACTAAATTACTATGATCAAATTTCGATTGATATGCTATGCAAATTTTTAATCCTATACACTACAACCTATATGCTCTAAGTGTTTCACAAATGCCTATATTTAACCATGTGCTAATGTGATTTAATTCAATTCGCTAGAGTAATCACACACACACAACATGCCTTATAAATATGTGCTTCGAACGTGTTCTAAGTATGCCATGTCATACTCTAAAATCACACAAAATTCAACATTAAATGCTTCACTAACGTGACAAGGGACTACATGGTATAAGCTCACCTACGCGTCCGCCTCTAACAGGCAGCGCCACGGTTCGTCGAACACCGCACACGCACGCCACAAAATGGACAAATGCTATCTGACCCAGACTCAGAGGAGACACACGTGTTTCTAGCCTAACTCTCGGCCTAGCGGCACCTCAGTCGACACTTTCCCGCTAGACGTCATCACAATCGGCTCACAGACATGCTCCTGACGCCAACTCTCGCAGTGCAAGGTTTACTGCTTCAATAAAGTGCCATTAAGGTGCACATCCCTTCATTCGATGGCTCCAGACATATTACGACACATAGAGGACTCGAGGACTGCACCCCTCTTTTCACAGACACTTTTGCCCTTAGCGCAATTAGCTCACTAACGGGACTGGTGCCCAGTTTTCATCGCCCTTTCATACGGACTCCCCCAGCAACTGATTCCCCTAGACAGGCCGTCCCCTCACATGGTTCTTGACCTAGTGGTATTAGCTACCAGAGGACTTAAACTCCCTTCGGGCCCAAAAATTTTTTAGCACGTTATCAACCGTCAGGCGACCTCAAAAGGCCCAAGCGCATGCGGCACCACACACATCGTTCATGTACGGACTCCCTCAGCGGCTAATCACCCTGGGCGGGTTGTCCCCTGACTTGGTCCTCGACTTAGGTCGCATTGGCTACCTGGGGACTTAAAACTCCCCTCGGGCCCGAAAAAGCCCTAGCTTCGTTGACTGTCAGAAGGCCCTAAGTAATCAAGACACGGGATGCATCACGCATGCCGCCCAAAATACAGATCTCCTAACGACTGATCCTCCTAGGTTCCTCTCCTACTCGGTCGTCCACCTAGATCGCATTGGCTACCTGGGGACTTAAACTCCACCTGGGCCCGAAAAAAGCCCTAGTGTCATTATTACCCATCAGGCAACCTCGACCGGCCTAATGCAGACTGTTCTAGTGCACGTCATTCCCCGCTTAGCGCTAGCTGCTCTCACGCACGACGCTTCAAGCTGAACACACGCTATATCGTGCATGTCGTTCCCTGCTTAACGCACGACGCTTAAAGCCGAATGCACGTTGCATAACGCACATCATTTCCTGCTTAGCGCTCACTGCTCTTACACATAACGCTTCATGCCGAATGCTCGTTGTCTAACATACGATGTTCCCCGCTTAGCACTCGCTGCTCTTACGCATGAAGCTTCATGATGAACGCATGCTACCCCAGCGTACGACATGCTACATTACACCAGCCTAACAGCGCTAAGTGTGGCCACATTAGGGGTTTCAATTTTTAACTCCCCAATAAAGATCGATCTTCTTGACAGGGGACTTGTAAGTATCGCCTAGTGTTAGTATAGCACTGTGAACCATTGCTTTATACACACTTACACCAAGAACTAAGCACATCATGATATTTAGAATGAAAGGGGGACCGAGTCCCACATCAAAGAATGAGTAGATAGTACTACCAAGAGCAAATATAAGGTAAGTCACTTATCATCAAGGGGGGGGGGGGGGGGGGGGGGGGGGGGGGGGGTGTTGTGTGCAAGCAATGAATAATGTTTTAATACACTTCTGTCCATATCACACATCACTATAGCTTATTCTGACTTGGGCATATATCGAAGTGTGATAGGCGGGCCACCACACCTACACCTCTGACGTTGGTTTCTTATCTCAAAAATTTAGCGAAGCCAAGCGAGACATTCAACTCCAAGCGCTCATCTCATTTAGGTGTTTCATCAGAGTCCGCTCGAATTTTGGTACAAACATTTGGCACCGTTTATGGGTTATTTCTCCCCCGCATCAACAAAAGCTCGTTCACTCTACCTAGCTAGTCTGTTTGCTCAAGCCCGCCCAATTTACTAGGTGTCATCATGCCCATCTGTTTGGTTTACCAATTTCATCTATCAAGCCCGTTTGGATTATCAAGTTTGATCTCTTTATTTGTCTGGACTGCCCATTTAGATAGCTCGTTTGGTTGGACCTAAGCTCGTTTGGAGTGTATATTACGTCTTAGCCTTCACGCCCACTTTAGATTGTCCTTTTGGTATACTCTATTTTGGAGTACTTTGCACCCTCCGCCTGAAAAAACCAAGGTCCACGGGCTTCCAAGCCCGCCATACTCAAAGGTTAACGCATACCAACCCCACTTCTGGCCCGCCTACTCAAGGGTAGCCCACTTCAGTCCGCCACGCTCACAACTTAATGACGCCAACAGCTCATGCATGTGCATGAAAATGCGCGGGTCATGCAAGCTAAGTATTCATTCAAATGTTCAAAATATTATATTTTATTCATACCTTGGTTTGGGTGAAACCAGTCATACATGCACGTTAAACATCCATAAACTGCTTCTATATGCGGACTATTTGATCAAAGCATACTACATAATTTCGAACTATGATTGATAACACTGCCCGCTTGGCGCCAAAACTCAACCCTAGTTATATTTTGCATGTCCCAGCGTTTAACCCTTTAAAAACTAACACGCATTTCCATGCAATAAAACATGCATATATCCAAATAGTCGGTTCATATAGCTAGCTTAGCTACGCCCATTAGCATACATGTAAGGCCAAGTCTAATGGAATGGTTAAAATTCAGGTGGTGTGTACAAAATGTTGAAATGAGAGATTCTAATAGTTCTGTCAAAACTTACGTGGAGACTTGTGGATGACATTTTTAAAATTTTTTGTCAAATTTGACAATAATAAACTCATTTATCATTCTTTTTTTATTCTTCTTTCTCTCTCCTCCTCATCTTCTTTGTTCATTTCGTTCCTTAAAATATCAAATTTTCTCTCCTCTGGGTGAAGTTCAATTTTACTTCATGAAGATGAGGTTTGAACCCACTCATAGTGTTTGGGTTTTATGTTCTTCTCCCTAGTTTGTGATCATCCTCCCTTCTTTTTTTAGTTCTTCTCCCTAGTTTGTGGATCTCATGGTTTGCTTATTTTTAATTAACTTTGAAATTGACTATGGCTCTTCATATTTAGCTTTTAGGTGGAATTGATTCAAACCCAGTTAAATAGTGTGGTCAGAGAATAAAAGACATATATGTTAGTGAGATCTAGAATTGGTATATCTGGGTTTCAACTTTCCAGAGTGTAGAACTATTAAACTTTCTCGATCAAGATAGAGAAGAACATCAAAAATATTAATAAAAAAATCTGAAAATTTAACATATCAGTTGGAGAAGAATTTGAGTCAAAATGCCTATTGCCAAGTCATCTGTCAAATTCAAATTTGGCACACTCTATTTGACTACACCATTAAACTTGGCCTAAACACACCACCTTTCACAAACATCACACACTTCCACGCGTTATGCTTCTGCTTCTGCTTCTGCTTCGCTCAGTACATGAACATGACTTGTCTCATCTCTTGTCCGTTTTCATATCATTGGATCGAATTCAGGAGAGTGTAGCGTACGTACTAGCTGGAATTTCACAAGTCACAACTCCGCCAACTATTGACGAGGAATGGAGAGTGGCTAGGCGGATCAATTTGTTATCAGCCCCCCATCGGTTTATCTCTCTCCTCTCCCCATTTATATATATATATATATATAAATTAGATTAATGGTTATATATATAAATTATATATATTTGATATAAAAAATGGTTTAATTATATTTATATAGTAAATTTGGATTAATATATTATATGTGAATTAATTTGGGCATATTGTATTTGGATTAATTTAATTGGATTTGAGTATATTGTGATTAATAAATTAGATTTGAGTATATTTGGATTAATATATTATATGTGAATTAATTTAGGTATATTATATTTTAGATTAATTTAATTAGATATACGTAATGTATTTTGATTAATTTGGGTATAATGATATATATATAATATTAATTGATTAATTTGGGTATATTTTATTTATTAATATAAGTTTTGATAAATTGGATAAATTTGGCTATATTTGGATAAATTTGGAAAATATTGTGAAATTATGATACATTGGATATATTTGTGAACTTTGAATTTTTGGATAAATTTGGATATCTTTGGATGAATTATGCCCAGGTATTTCATTTATTCAGCTTAATTATGACTCCATGGAAGAGGGGCGCGGCTGCGGACAAGGAGGCCGAACGCAAAGCCATTGCAGAAGCATTGGGTTGGAGGTAGGATTCAGAGGAAATCGTTACAAATTCTCCAAAGCAATATTCGGCTTCGGCGACAGGCCAAATCCCTTATGCTCCACGTGAGGAGACCTCAGCCTTTACGGACAAGCCGAACGGGGCCCGATCGACTGTGCAATCAGACGGTCCTGATGAGTCAGTGTCGACAACTCGATTCTCTACAGCGCCTGGCGTAAGGTCAGGAGGCAGCCATCAGACGCGCCTGCGAAAAGGACTCGGGGACTTGGAGAGGGCGCCAAAGGCGAGCGCATAGTGAAGTCGACGGGGAAGAAGATAGACCTCTCGTACGACGAGTTTACCCAAGGTCATCCGACTGCGCAGCTTGGGAGTCTGACCTCGCACTCCATCGGCTCAATCATACAGAACAGTATCTGTATGGTTGCCCCTTCGTGGAACGAGTTGCCCCGATCTAAAAAGTTGAGGGTGTACCGCGAACTATCGATAATACTATTTATTATTATTTATTTATTTAAGTAATTAAAAAATATAAATGCATTATTTCTATAATTAATTTTAATTTGTTATTTATATTTCTAGACACATTTTGAAATCTCTGACTCAGCGGAGATGATGGAGGATATAGAGGAGACAGGTGACCGCATTTACAAGGACTAGAAGTACAACCTCCACAAGTACTACCAGCGACACAGCGCCTCGCCTACCCCTCTGGAGCTCCGGAACGACGGGGAAGATGAGTGACAATGGTTGGTCGGACACTGTGAGTCCGACAAGTATAAGGTTCGTCTTCATTTTCTTTAATGTAATGAAAATTGCATAATTAATTATTTCTAATCATTATTTTATTATTTTATTATCTTTGTTGTGTAATAGACAAAGTCGGAGGCCAACAAGGTAAATTGGGACAAGAAGGACAAACACCATGGATCGGGCTTGCGAAAATTCATTTACATCACGAAGGAGCACAGAGATGCGGGTTCGAAGCATTGCTTCTTGGATGCGAGCGTCTAAGCTTAGGTGAAGCTCGGGGTCATCAGTGAAGCGAGTCAACAAGAGGTAAGTAACACATATTTCTAAAATCAACTGAATTTACTCGTACTTTCAAAACATATCGAGATTTAGTATAACAATAATTGTATTTTTAAGAAATTGAATTATGATTAGTGCATGATTTAGTTTGGTTGTACTATTGGAATATGATTTTGAACTTAAATTGGTTATATTTTAGTTTAGTTGGTTAAATTATGATTTTCAACTTGAGAAATCCGGATGGGAATCGGTGCCCACGGTGTAACTGTGTTGTTGTAAGTGGTTATTCGAAGTGTAATCTTGCCCACAGGTTTTTCGGTTTTCGACAAATTTTAGGAAAAATTATGCCAAATTTTTGTTAGAAATTAATATTATATTTATGTATTCTTCATTTAATAAATTTCAGGAGAGGTTGATATAAATGGTTGGGGAGGAATTGGTCGCGATCTGACTGGACAACCTGAAGATGATGCCTGAACAGGTGCCTCCTCTGTCGATGGAGAGTCAGATCGTTATTGCCAATGCTCTTTACGGCCGCTGACCTGGCAAGGAGGTTCGTGGGCTTAGACGGACGGTGCAGAGAGATTTGTCCGCTTCATCCGCTTTGTCAACTCGGCGCAGTAGAGAGGATACCGAGGCGCTTTGAGCCGACCTTCGATTGGCATAAGAGTCGGTCAATCATGTCTAGGAGCATTCGAGGTCAGTGGATGCGCAGTTTGTCGCTCACAACCATAAGATAGCCGCCTTCTACGAGGCGTGCAGGCAAATGGGGCTGCCCGTTCCTGATTTTGATGACAAGTGTGGTCCCCCCCCCCCCCCGGTCCCACTTCTGGCCCCATCGACGATGATCCGAGCGGCAGCGGGGGAATTAGCAACATGTCTACCCCGGTTTAGTTTCGTATTTTTTTTCTCGTTATTTTATTATTATTTCTATTGATATACACACACTTTTTATATTTAATGAATATTTTATTAATTTAATTAATATATTTTTGTATATTTTAAATTTCTTTTATAATTCAGATAAAAAAAAATTAAAAATCAACTTGGGCGACGAACACTCTTCATTTCGTTGTCCAAGTGAATTACTAAGACGACGGACCGTTCGTCGCCTAAGTGTACACTTAGACGATGAACGGTTTTGTCGCCTAAGTGGTCACACCTACACGACGAAAAACAGGTCGTTGTGTAGGTGCATCACTTAGACGACGAAATCAAGTCGTCTTCTAAGTGGCAACACTTAGTCGACGACTTCAGTTGTTCGTCGCCTAAGATGATTCTTAGATGACGACCACTGTCGTTGTTTAGAGGAAGATTATTTCAACGTCTAAGTGATTAGACGACGAACCATCTTTTGTCGCCTAAGTAGCTTTTTAGGCGACTAAACAAAAAAAATTCGTCACATAAGTACCTGGCCAACGAAAAACACCACTTAGGCGACGAAAATACTTCGTCGCCTAAGTGTGTTTTTCTAGTAGTGATTCAAAATTCAAGTGTGTTTTGGCGCCGGCCCATATTCTTTACGTCAAGTTCAAAATTGAACCAATCAGCCTCAAGAGATCCAAAACAGCGTCATCATGTCCGCCTCTTTTTAGATGGCAATACAGTCGTTCATTTCAACTCGCTGAAGCTCACCACTTCAAGCTGCATCGCCTACTCACTCACCCACCAAGACAGGAAGCCCTGTGCACTAAGAAGAGCGGGGGAGACGTCCGCCATGATCCAAACGAAAGTGAGACGGGACCTGCACCTGCCACGTTTGAAAAAAAAAATGAAAAAAAAAAGGCTGCTCACTTCAGCTTATTCAACGCAACCAGGTAAATAGAGAAAACCGAGCGAGGATAATAGTGTAGTAGTGGAAGCCAGCCACCAAAGGAAAAAGGAGAAAAGCTCAAAGTGAGCTCCTTCCATTTGAATGGGTGCAATCATTTCGAAGCGTCATGATCCAGACACACTTCATACCCTTTCAAATGCTCACTCCCTCTTATTTGAAATGAACGGGGACTTCCATTATTGTTCTTTCGTTCACTTTTTTCCTTGTACAATTATTTCCCCTACTCATATTTTCTTGCCCATAATTTTTTGCAGACCAGGCATCTTGGCTATTTGATGATACATCCCTAGGCAAGCGGTCACCGACCTCCATTCTTTTATCATCCCTAGGTGGAGAAACAAGCGAGCTTAGCCTTAAACATTCTGCTCATCATTATACAATTAACAATTGTATTTCGAAGCACTACCGGAAAAAACACTATATCCGACGAGATATGGAAAACTATAACCGACGAGATAAAAATCTCGTCGGATATAGTGAAAAAATAAATTTTTTTTTTAATTTTTTTTAGAAATCTCGTCGGTTATAGTACTATAGCCGACGAGAATGGGTAAAAACCTCGTCGGTTATAGTGAGCTGGCTAAAGTCGGTCGGTAATACTATATCCGACGAGGTTTTTACCCATTCTCGTCGGCTATAGTACTATAACCGACGAGATTTCTAAAAAAAATTAAAAAAAAATTATTTTTTCACTATATCCGACGAGATTTTTATCTCGTCGGTTATAGTTTTCCATATCTCGTCGGATATAGTGTTTTTTCCGGTAGTGAAGGAGTCCTACAGGAGATAAGTTTTATTCTCCTCTTCTTTTGTTAAAATTGCCAAATATTACCGCTCATATTCAATTAATCACACATGTCTATAATAGTTGCATAACATCCGCTCGCTAATTTATGTGTCAATCGCATATACACTTATACAGATGAGATTCAGCCTAATATTCTTAAAGGAAACCCATGACTGATCATTGTGAGCGATGTCCCTTTAGACGCTACTCTATGGAGTGAGCGTGATATGATGCAACATAATCACTAGCAATTGACACTCCTTGTTCGGTTCGAGTAGTTCATATCTATACTTTTGGGTGAACCATACAAATATGTCATATAACCAAAAATGGTACTCCATGTTCGCACTCACACATTGCAATCTGGGATATTGTTCAAATCCCTGCTTCTGAGCGCCTCGTTCAAGTGTAGCACGTTCACAACAGTGACAAGCTTATTCGTATTTGCGCATTATGATTTGAGTTATATTTTTATCTTGCTCATACGTTGGTTTTACCTGCATAAAATGGGTGGATCATTATTTCTTGGAGAGTTGAAGGGGACTCCGGGGTACGCTATGTCACTTAACCCAAACGGTGTTAAGTGTGTATAAAGCGGGTTCATTTTTTCAACTCCCCAATCAAGAATGCTCTTGACATGGGAACTTGGGGGACTTTTTAGTATAGCACTTTGAACTAGCGCTTTATACACACTTAACACCAAGACTTAAGCATGTCACGATATTTAGAATGAAAGGGGGACCGAGTCCCACATCGAAGAATGAGTAGATAGTACTACCAATAGCAAATATAAAGGTAAGACACTTATCATCAAATGGGGGGCAAGCAATGAATACTGTCTTAATACACTTATGTCTGTATCCCACATCACTATAGTCCAGTCTGACTTAGGCATCGGATTGTGATAGACGGGACACCCCGCCTACACCTCTAACGTTAGTTTCTTATCTAAACAGTTTAGCGAAGCCAAGTGGGACATTCAGCTCCAAGCGCTCATCTCATTTAGGTGTTTCATCAGAGTCCGCACGGATTCTAGTACAAACACCTAGGGCTTAACACTTAATTGAGCTACACTTAGCATTTTAATTAGCCAAATTAGAGAAAACAGAGAGAAGATATCAAAAAGGTATATTCTGCAAGCTACTTGTCACTTAGTGACTCATCACTATAAGTAAATGACCAAATTGCCCTCAACTATGTTAAGAGTACATACACTTCGACATTACTAAAAGAGAGAAGATGACACCCCCTCTTTCCCATATAAGGAGGCATCTCACCACACATAAGGCAACTCTTTCCTAGGCAAACAATTTTACTTGTTACTCTACATACTTACTGACTTAGGCATCAGAGCGTTGAAGGCAGGTCAATCTCATCTTCACCTCTAACGTTGTTTGCATGTTTTTGTAGCAAGTACTTATGTCTCTATCGAAGACCTCAACGGAATTCAGTAGAAACAATTTTCATTTTATTTTGATGCTCAATCAGACAGAGGTTTACTGCAAGTGTGTTCTGAGTAGAGTCTAACCAGAAAACTTACACTTTTCGCCTATTTATACTACCATGGAGACTCCAAAATAAGAGCCACTATCTTTTCTGCCGAACTTCGAAGTTCATGCCCAGAACTTTTATCCTCGAACTTCGGCCTCAACCCCAGTATCCTTCTATTTCAGCGCCACCTTCTGATACACGTATTTTTACCAAGTACTAAATAAACACTTAACACTCAACAAAAATGCATAAGCAATTAAAACCTTTTTTTGTAGATGTAGCATTGATAAGTAGAGTATCGTTCTTAACCGGGGATTGAGGGTGCATGCATGACTACGCTATGGTTAATGGGGAGATTTTAAGAGGTTGTTATCTAATTCCTACGAAATTAAAGACAGAAAAATGTTAGTAAATGCATAGAGAAATCCTAGGTTCTAACATGCTTCACTCATAGACAAGTAAAAAACAAGCAAGAACAAAGAACCCTAAACATGTTTACTAAACCGAAAATAAACCTAAGTTATATATTTACAAGTGACCGACCCATCTTATTCACCAACGTCTTACACTTAAGTCATATTATATGCTCCCTATTAATTATCTAAGTCTTTAGCCAATTACATGTATGATCATTTATTGTGCTTCGGGAATTTGCCCTATGACATGCCTATCAACTTGACAAGGAATTTGCCTTAGCCTAAATTGATGCATTAAGACTAACATGTTCGACTAAATCCTAAGACTCGAAACAAGTTACACATAATATTTCAAAACTGTAAACAAAGCACTGTTATTCAAAACCAAAATACAAACGTTTACAAGGATAAGTAGAAAGATTAGAGTTACACTTTTAGCTCGGAAATTTTCCCTACGCCCTTAATGCAGTCGTCCTTCAATGGAGATGGTGAATATCTAAGGGAATTTGCCCTATAGTCTACTCGGTGGAGGTAGGAAGCTTTTTGGTGGTGGAGTATGGTGGATCCTTGACAACCTTCGAACTTTGGGAGAGGAGAATAGTGTTTTCAAAGCTATTGGCTTCTAAGATGAGTGATGCTTGAGAATGAGGCCGAGCTCTTGTATTTATAGGTCAAGAATTCCAACTTTCCTTCCAAACTAGGGATTCCTAGTGTACTCGGGTAAATCTGCCAGCCTGTCTTGAAACATCTTTTCCGGGAGTTCTAGAGCTCAGAAAATTATGATTTTGGATTCGTTGGAAAGATCAGCTCGAGGGCTTGAAGAAGACATATATGATCACTATATTTGGAGTTGAATTTCAGATTCTGTGATCCGTTGAAGATTGATGAGCTGGCAGGCATATCTTCCTCTTCCTACTAGGAGTATGGAAATCTTGATCTTTCCATATCTTGTATTTCTAGAGCTCCAAGTCATTTTGGCCAAACCTACCATATATTTTAGGATATTTTGATCTTCAAATAAGGCACTTTTGAGATATACTTAATATTTTTGATCCTCCATCTATTCGGTAATATCTCCCTGCTTGATTTTGCCCAAAATGCTTGCTGATTTTCGATCTACCATTTGAAATGTCTTCATTTTGCCTTGCGTCATTTTCGTAACTCTAGAAGACCATTTCGGATCCATATTTTGCTACGTCATTCCTAGTTGATTTAGGAAACTTCTCCACTTAGCTCATTTTATGCTCCAAATCACCTCATTTATTGTACTTCTTTATTATAAACCTAAAAACAATAAAGTAAGTAAGAACTGAGAATACTAAGGTCAAAACAAAGTAAAATGTAGAGAGAAATGCGTTAAAAATCTAGCTTAAAATGCGTTGATCACCTTCCTAGGCTTGCACCTTACTCCACGTTTAGTGCCCATTTTTTAGGTCTACGTGGGCTCTTGGCATACCAAACTCGATCTGATCATTGCCCCTCGCTATGGGCCTCATGACACAGGTCTGGGCCTGATGATCCATCTGTTCCACATGATGAATCTTATCTGAATATCGAACTTTGAGACTCATCTCGACCTTCGATATTCATCTCAAAGTTTGAACCTCGAACTTCAAGCAACACTTCCAAAATTGAACATCGACCTTCGACATATTGTTCGAACATCCAATCCTTGACGTTCTTATCCTTTAACCAACCTCGACTTCATGTTTGTCGATTCTATGTTTGAATCTAAAAATTCTTGTTCCCACAGGCAACGACTGAAACGGGGGTCAGGGCTAAGTCAGCTTGTTGGGGACTTGCTAAGAATATTATCGTGCAGGCTAGAGCAAGTGACAGGGTAGCACCCAAGAGGAGGAGGCAGTTGATAGTTAGGTTGTGGGAGCGGGGAACAACTCTGAATAAAGTCACAGCTGCTTAGATTAGGGTTATGCACTTATGTAAATATCCGGAGCACCTGGGCCGTATGTAGAAGAGGAGTTGGAGTTACTACCAGAGACCGAGTGTCCTCGAAAACGAAGGAGGCCACCTGGTTCTAACGGTGTGGTAAAAGGGGGCAAATGGTAAAAGGGCCACCGGGTTTATCGTCTATCGCTAAGCGTCAACTAGAGAGTCAAAATTCATCTGGAATGGATTAGCGGAGAGCCTCTCCAAAATCAAATAAGGTTTTGGCAAGACCATTCCCTATGCAACAGAAGTGGTCTTCTTTTGGCCAACAGAAGTGGTCTTCTTTTGGCCAAGTTGGCGGGGCAATCCCTGACTCGACGATGCAACCGAATTTTTAATAAATATTATCTTAACATAAATAGTACATGTAAAACTTCGCTTTATCGAGCTAAATAATCCGTGGAATTCTACTGTCACAAAGATTTGAATGGATTTGATGGACTTCTTAAAAACAAAAACAAAAACAAAAAAAGTGAAATGATTTAGGTTCAAACTTTTCCCCCAACATCATTTCAGGCATCCTAACCTGTACTTCTTGTAGTTACGGTCCAAATTCAGGTTATATGACAAGCGCGAAGTTAACAAAGTTCTAAACAAAAAACTAAAGAAAATAATATCTGCTTCCTCATATAGGTGATTAGAGTCGAAACAAGATTGGTCACCGAGCTCCTAAGATAGAAAATACCCTGCCATTGTCTTAATTAAACAGATATAACGCTTGATACATTGAAACAGAATGCAAGTAACTGCTGGCCAAAACCCAAACAAGGTACACTCCAAAATTATGGTGGGATCTTTCTAAACAATTGCTTGTGATTTGTTGAGGATGACTCCCTCATATTTCACTTGAAACCACTTCATTGCGTCCTCCTTTGTAACTCTGTGCTGAATGCCAACACGAGCCTTGCATCTACGGCGACGGCCAACACGGTACCCTGGGCGCTCTAGAACAACAAAGAAATCCATACCATAGATACCAGTAGACGGGTCATATCTGACAAAGGAAGGTAATATTTCAGCAAAGTTGTATATTCAATCCAACAGATCACCATGAGTCATAACTACATACCACAATGTAAATACAACTCCTCAAACTATGAGATCATCAAAAACAAATATTAACGAACTGTATCAGCCGTAAGAAACACAAAAGACATTCCATTGGCTCAAGTAGAATATGACAAGAAAAAAGAAAAATGGATATCAAGTCTCCCAGTATCAAATGCATGCCCAAAAATGAAACAAGCAATAGTCATTGCAAATACAACCCTACACATTCAACAATGGTTTAATTACATGCCTTACACAGAAATGAAACTTGACAAAACCCAATTCAAAATCAATCTGCAAAATCAAATTGCATAAACTACATTAGCCTCAACCCTACATTGAGGTTCAAGCTTCACTAAAACTATATTTCGTTCAAGAACTTACCAATTGTACACAAAAATACAATACAAGCCCAACTATATCACATGTATAACAAATCCTATACAATCAATAATCCCGACCATTTCAAAATATCAAAGCAGCTATAGTTTCAAAAGCACTCACTTGATACCCAAATCAATATGCTCCTGAATACCGAATCCAAAGCAACCAGTATCACTGAAGTTCTTTCGCAAAAGCTCGAACTCCTTCACTTTCAGACCACTCTCCAACAGTTGAAGCGCCTTCTCTCCCCGCACAGTAACGTAGCAAGCAATCTTCTCGTTACGCCTGATTCCAAATGACCTCACAGTGTACCGAGCTGCAGACAATACCAATCCAAATCACTAAAAAAACAAAGTGAATCCCAAAAACCGTAAACATATATCAACATTTAAAATTTGAATCAAAGGCTAAAACTCAGGACCTTTGGAGAAAACAGGGGACTGGCCACTGAGCTGCTCCAAGACCTTGGCGGCTCTGGTGAGACGATCGCCGCTCTCGCCGACGGAGATGTTGAGGACGAGCTTCTGGACCTTGATTTCCCTCATGGGATTCGCGAGCTTCTTCTCCGAGGCCTGTACAAATCAAACGCAGATTAGATTTGCGAATTACAATGCTAGGGCTTGAGATTCAAAACTACAAGAGAGAGCAAGAGACCATTGCTGAAGGGGTTGAGTGTGTTGAGAAGAGGCAGCCGAAGCACAGAGATGAAGTGTTGCGCGAATGAAGGCGTTTAAGTTTAGGGTTTTTCTTACACTTTATATGTCTCTTTCCGGGTTAAGACTTTGGACTCGGGCCTTTTCGGGTCAGATAAATATATGCCGGCCCAATTTGCTCTTCATTTTTTCATTTTTTGTCGAGGAAAAATACAAGGAAACCTTAATGCTGTAGGAGTGTTACGAAAACAATCATATGGGTGTGCTTCAAGGTTGTTCTAGTGAACTGTTTAGTCGTTTAGAAGACCATGAAGCAAGTTGTTGATAGTGGCCTTGTTGACCAACTGTGTGTCTGTCGTATTGTCATCTACCTTCATATGTGAAATTTTCCACTTGTTGATGTAGGTGTTGATAACCGCTGATTTCTAGAGTTGTTCTCTTCTTTGTCAGCCTGTCCACAATGAATTTAAGGATTAATTACCGAAGCAATGATTCAAGGCAAAGATTCACCTCACCTTAACTTATCCATGTATTTTTAGTGAGGATGGGTTCAAAGTCGAGCAGCATATAGACAACATCTCTGAGGCCATGGTTGAGATCAATCCGATTCATTTTAAAGGCCTCAGACATCTCCGATGGTAAAATTTCATATTAAAATTTTATACCTATATATTATGAGACCTCTTTTAAGTACTATTCATATAAGAGTTCATCTATCTTGAATGATGTAGTTTTATTTCAAAATTTTAACTCTTTACATTTTATTTTCTTTATTGTATTTTGTATTTAATAATACTTTATACTTTCAAAACTATTATTTTACATAATAAATGATAATTAGATTAATTATTCAATAAAATAACAAAAAAATACATTTTGAGTGACACGTGCATTTATCTACAACTCGGTTGAGATTTTGTTTGACATGTGTTGGTCGATAGTGTAATTAATTTACATATAGATATGATAGCTTATCAAAAAATTGGTTGAGATTTTGCCCGCCACTTGTCAACCTCTAATTAGTTGTCGAGATTGCTTTGTAAGTTTTATCTGCCACACGTCAATTCGTATCTTCAGAGAACTATTATAATCTTCTATAAGAATGGAGTCATTCACTCCTTCATCTCTCACCAATTCATAAACACTTCTCCCCCACAATACAAACTGTGGCTTCTAAGTTTTTGTTCACACTTTGAATTTGTTTAATAGCCTGTTTAATAGGCTTTGAATTTGTACTTCCAACTTGCAAGTCTTCCCTCCACTTTATTCAGCAAATCAGCATAGGTGAACTTATTTACTCTAGTATGCACAAGAGGCATTCCAAGGTACTTACCAAGAACATCAGTGATTGGAGAACCACAAATATTACTGATATCTGAAGCCAAGTTCCTACTGACATTGGGAGAACAAAAAAGCAAAGATTTCTCACAATTCACCACCAAGCCAGATTGATCACAAAACAACTCCAAACAATCCTTCAGAACATAAGCTTGATTGATAAATGCCTCAGAGAATAAAATTAGATCATCAGAAAAAAAAACAAATGGAAGATTTTAGCACCAACTAGTCATGACTTAACAGGCCTCCAAAGCTTACTCTTTATAGTCATTTGAATTAAATGGGATAGCTTCACCATGCATAGAACAAAACTATAAGGGGATAGGGGATCACCTTGTCTGATACCCCAGTGAGCCTGACATTGATCAGTAAGTTCAACAAAACAATCCTTCAGAACATAAGCTTGATTGATAAATGCCTCAGAGAATAAAATTAGATCATCAGCAAAAAAACAAATGGAAGATTTTAGCACCAACTAGTCATGACTTAACAGGCCTCCAAAGCTTACTCTTTATAGTCATTTGAATTAAATGGGATAGCTTCGCCATGCATAGAACAAAACTATAAGGGGATAGGGGATCACCTTGTCTGATACCCCAGTGAGCCTGACATTGATCAGTAAGTTCACCATTTAAGGAGATTTGGAAGCTTGTAGAAGTGATACAACTCATGATCAACTTCACCAAGTCAGGGGGCAGATTAGTTTCCCTCAAAACCAAATAAATAAAGTCCCACCTAAGCCTATCATAGGCCATAGATAGGTCAATTTTCCAAGCAAAAAAACCAAGATGACCAGTAGACTTTTTAAACTTATGAAGCACCTCCTGAATAACCATAATATTATCAGTAATATGTCTTCTTGGTATGTAACTAACTTGGGAAGGGCTCACCAACAACTACATAACTGGTCTTAATTTCTCCACTACCAATTGAGAAATGATTTTGTATACAGTAGACACTACAAGAAAACAGCACTTAGACCACGGAAACGTAATTGTTCCGTAGTCCAGGTGACACTTGGACGACGGAAACTTCTCCGTCGTCCAAGTACAACCTGGACGACGGAGAATACCATCTCCGTCGTCCAGGTGATCACCTGGAGGGCGAAGAATACTCCGAGGTCCAGGTGTCCACCTGGACGACGGAGACAGTATTATCCGTCGTCCAGGTTATCACCTGGACCTCGGAGTCTTCTCCGTTGTCCAGGTGATCACCTGGACGACGGAGAATACCATCTCCGTCGTCCAGGTGATCACCTGGACCTCAGAGTCTTCTCCGTCCTCCAGGTGATTACCTGGACGACGGAGATGGTATTCTCCGTCGTCCAGGTGATCACCTGGACAACGGACCGACACGCCGTGGTCCGAGTAATTAACTTCCACTTAGACGACGTACCGACACCTCCGTCGTCTAAGTGAAGCATTATATAAGCCCGATGCCAAACTCTCGATCTTCGATTCATTCCATCCGATCCTCGATCTCTTCATTCCATTCGAAGAAGAATTGAAGGAGAAGGAGAAGGCCGGGAGAAGGCCGAGGGAATGATCAGGATAAGGGATCTCCGCTGACTAGCTAGCTAGCTTAATTAACAGATATCGAGAAGGCCAGCAGGTACGCACGCAGTTAAAATTTGCTTAATTAATATATATATGTATATATTTAGTGAAAACGTACGTACATACATGCATGGATGTTAGCTATATATACAGATTAAATTACGTACGTACGTAATTGATGGATCGATGTAGATCGAGTACGTATAATTAAGCGTAAATTAATGGACTAATATATATATATGTAATATATAATTAATTAATTATAATATTTTGTAGCAGTATGGACAAGAGTTGGATGAAGTTGAAGAATAGATGTGATGTCCGGTATATGGATGGAATTAGCGAATTTGTGAATTTTGCGATAGAACATGGTCAGGGAAAGAAACGTTTCAGGTGTCCGTGTCATAAATGTCTTAATTGTCAGTATGCGGAGGTTAATGTTATGGTGCAACACCTGTACGAAAATGGTATGATGTGGAGTTACACTACATGGAGCGAGCATGGTGAAGCAGTAGAGTTCAGCGCAGCAGACTTCAGCTCAGGGTACAATTACCATAGTGCCTCATCCAGCGGCAGTGGTGCCGGACCCCCAGCTTGCAACCCAACTGCAGATTTGGTCCATGATGCGTTTTCGGGATGTAGTCATGGTGGACACCAACACCAAGACGGAGGTTACAGTACCACTAATGAACATGATGGCACATTCCCCGCAGCTAGCTTGGCCACTGACACCAGTGAGATGGAAAAGTACAACCGGATGCTACTTGAAGCGCAGACCCCGGTGTTCCCTGGATGTCGAGAGAATGTGTTGCAATATGTGATGGAGCAAATGAAGATAAAAGTGAAGCACAAAATTTCAGTGAGTGCTTTTGACGAAATTCAGGAGCAAATATGTAAGTTGCTTCCTGATGATCGCAATCTTCCTAAATCTCATTATAAGGTTAGAAATATCTTGAGCTCGGCCTAAAGTACAGGATAATTGACGCATGTCCGAATGATTGTGTGCTATTTTACAAAGAGTATAAAGATTTGGACTATTGTCCCGTATGTGGCCAGTGCAGATTCCAGGTGAATAGAAAGAGTTCGAAAAAGAGAATTCCTGTGAAAGTTGTTCGATATTTTCCCTTGATTCCCAGATTGCAGCGCCTGTACATGTCTCTACACACAGCAGAGGCGATGCGATGGTACGCGAAAAAGCGAATAGATGATGATGTCCTGCGACACGCCGCGGATGGGGAGGTTTCAAACATTTCGACAGAGAATTTGGAGATTTTGCTTCAGAGGTTAGAAATGTTAGACTCGGCCTATCTACAGACGGATTCAATCCTTGGGGAAGTAATAGCTCCGCCGTCAGCACTTGGCCAGTTATTCTGATGCCGTACAACTTGCCTCCGTGGATGTGCATGAACAAGGAATTTAATTTCCTTACCGTACTAATTCCAGGTCCTAAATCTCCATCAAAGTGCTTAGATGTCTACCTCAGACCTTTGATCGACGAGCTGAAACTGTTGTGGGAAAATGGAGTCCCAACTTATGACAAATTCACTGACACGATGTTCACGATGAAGGCTGCCGTAATGTGGACGATAAGCGATTTTCCAGCTTATGGGATGTTGGCAGCCTGCAGGACAAAAGGATATAATGGATGTCCTATATGTTTGGACGACGTGAACTCTAGTTGGCACGCGGGAAAGGTGTGTTACTTGGGTCACCGTAGATGGCTTCCTCACGACCACCCGTGGCGACAGGATGCAGCTCATTTCGATGGGACGGTAGAGAACAATCCTAAACCCCGTAGTTGGTCGGGCGAAGAGATTTTAAAGAGGTTGAGCTATTTCGAGTTTGGTGTGTTGAGCAATGACGCGAATGTAAAGAAATGCAATCCAATTCCTCCACATGATCTGAGCTATTGGGATCACAAGAGTATATTCTTTGAACTCCCTTACTGGTCGAAGTTGAAGCTGAGGAACAACTTGGACGCGATGCACATGACTATAACTGGAGCAGTGGACGAGGTGCAACACAAGTTTGTTGGTCTAAAGACACATGACTATCACGTTATGCTGCAACGTCTGATTCCAGTGGTAATTCGACCATACTTGCCTCGGGACATCGTAGAACCAATAGTGGTATTGTGCAGGTGGTGGCAGAGGTTATGCGCCAGAGAATTAAAGAAGTCGGATGTGGTGGAATTGCAACAACAAATTGTGCACATCATTTGCAAACTAGAGAGGATTTTCCCTCTGCTTTCTTTGACATCATGATTCACCTAATGATCCACCTGCCCGAGCAGGTGCTCATTTCTGGTCCGGTCCAGTACACTTGGATGTATCCTCAAGAAAGGTACGTACAACTAATTAATTAATTTGTTCCACTGGAGATTATATACTAGCTAGCTATATGTACTTATTCTTATTGTACGTTTGATTTTGTAGACAGCTTGGACAGTATAAGTCATTCGTCAAAAACAAGTCGGCCCCGGATGGCTCCATAGCAGAGACATACCTAATGCATGAGTGTGTTACTTACTGCAACAGGTACCTCAAAGATCCACCACCTCCCACTGCCTCCGATCGCAGTGCCCGCATCAATCTTTCTGTCGTCACCAATGTCGTCCGACCGTTTAGAGGAGTATTAAAGGAATCGTTAACACGGGAAGAACTTATTGAGGCACATTGGGTAGTGTTGCGAGACTGACGAAGTTGAGCCGTACAAGATGTCATACAGGGAGAGGCTTCAGGCGTTAAATCAAAACAAGAGTTCGGCGTGGATTGAGAAAATGGTTAAGAAAAAGTTTCCCGATTATTTCTTCCAATGGGTACGTACGTACGTCTCGGTATTTAATTAGTAATTTATATACGTACATATCGATCATTTTGGAGAAAGTCCAAATTAAACCCTTATATTAATTTGCCATTTTTCGCAGATGATTGATCTGCAAAAATCTGAAAACCACGGAGGGTGGTGGTCATGGCCAAAGCACTTGCTAGCAGGGAAGCCGGTTAAACACTATATTTATCCCGGATGTTTTGTGAAAGATGTAAAGTTCCATTCATTCGCCCGAGACGAGGGAAGAAGAACACAAAAAAGTGGGGTAGCGGTTGGGAAAGACAATGATCTATATTACGGGGCTATTGTATATGTGGTTCACCTATGTTACGGGAATGATGTCAACGTTTTCCTATTCAAGTGCAGATGGTTCAAGCGTACAAAGGAAGACCTGGGACTATTATCAGTCGATACAAACTCAAGCTGGTATGAGGATGAGCCTTTCGCTCTCGCCACCTTAGTTCGGCAGGTGTTCTATCTCGACGATCCGAAAGCCGGTGAAGGGTGGAAAATAGTGAACCATATCTCTCATCGAGGAATATGGAATACATAGACAATTGAAGGGACACCGGCGACGACTGAAGATGCTGCTGAACCAGAAAGAGACATTCCTGCCTATCAAGAGCCTAATATTTCTGTCATCCGCTCCGATATAATGGACCTGGTTCAAGATGGTGAACGGTTACCCATGCATGCCTGATGGTTGTACAGATCTAACTGCAGATGAGATTATCGATGAGGTAGATGAAGAAGACGAGCAGGAAGAGGACGCGGACGAGGACTCAGGTTATTCGTCGGACGATGTTGAGTACGATGACGAGGATGAGCCATCGTCTAACGGGGATGAGGACGATGACGATTATGACGAAGAGTACGGTCATACGACGAGGATTATTAATTGTTAATTAATTTATGTAATTATTGTAATATATGATCGATGCATCATCGATCAATAATTGCAGGTTGTCGCATTTGGGTGTTTTGGCTATCTCCCTAAATCCTCGACCCTAAATCTAGCAAATCGGATCGATCGATCGATCATTTTTATAATTTTTTTTCAATGAATATTTAATTGAACAGACACACAAATGACCATGGACGACCTAAACCCTAAACCCTAAAGCCCTAACCCCTGAATTCAGGGTTTTTACACCTGGACGACGGATATGGTCATTATCCGTCGTCCAGGTACACACTAGGACGACGGATATGGTAATTCTCCGTCGTAAAATTACACACTAGGACGACGGATATGATAATTTTCCGTCGTCCAAGTTCACAAACCCTAAACCCTAAACAGTAAGGCCCTAACCCCTGAATTCAGGGTCTATACACCTGGACGACGGAGAACGTCATTCTCCGTCGTCCAGGTAATAACCTGGACGGCGGAAAATCTTATATCCGTCGTTCAGGTGATTACCTGAACGACGGAAACTCAATCCTCCATCGTCCAGGTGCAGATATCGTCATTTTTTCTAAGACAACGACTATCTAGATCTTCTTCCAATGCATATTCTTTTCGTCAAGACTTTAGAGTAAACAATTCTTGGTGTGTGAGCTTCGACGGTTCGAAAATCGGAGTTGCGAAATGCCTTGTATCCACGTTTCCGGTTTGTGAAATTATCGGTTTTGCGGTTGACTGTGCCGATCAAACCCTTCCCGAACTTATTATTTTATGGTCCTTTGAAGACAATTATATATTATGTTACGACGAACATATCCAACGGTTGTTTTGTCCAAATTCAATTTCATTAATACTCTGTTGCAAATGAGCCTCTACTCATGAACGCTTAAGTCGTAAGGATTAGTCGGTACTTAACAACTTTCAAAACGAAAAATTATTCGTCGGTTCAAATCTAACTGTTCATATATACGATGCGTTCATCGATATTGGACGACTATTTCACTCCAATGACAGATCGCTAAATTCCTAGCGAATTAATTTTAAATTTTTTTAACGTAAATTGAACCTGGACGACGGATAATGATGTTCTCCGTCGTCCAGGTGAACACCAGGACGACGGAGAATGACAAGATCCGTCGTCCAGGTTCAATTTACCATGGCGGTTCGATTTTTTTTTATTTTTTTTTCAATGAATATTTCACTTGGACGACGGATATGTCGTTGTCCGTCGTCCAGGTGAACACCTGGATGACGGAAAACATCATTCTCCGTCGTCCAAGTCGAAAATCATGGCGGTTCGATTTACCACCTCAATTTTCGGCGCCGCTTGAATTTCAACTTAGACGACGGAGAATTGATTCTCCGTCGTCTAAGTCCAAATTTATGGCGGGTGAAACGTCCCGCCCATTAATTACGCGCCGCTTCGAAATATTTTAACCCTTCACTTAGACGACGGAAAACACTGTTTCCATCGTCCAAGTGAACTTAGACGACGGAAAATAGTGCTCCGTCGTCTAAGTCAAAGCCTATAAATAGGCAGTAGCTCATCTTCTTTTCCTCATCCCATACATTCTCCTCTCCTCTCTCTCTCTCACTCCGGCGATCCTCCTCCGGCGACGCTCCGACGACCAACTTTCCGGCGTGGTTCCCCCTCTCCGACGACTCTACTCTTCCGATATTCCGGCGAAATTCCGACGAGGTAATAATTCTATTTTTTAACTCTTTAACATTTTTTTTATTTAATTAATTATTTAATTTCTAAATACTTTTAATCTATTAGTTTTAAATAATAAATAATTGTAATTATAATAATTATTATGTTGTTATTATTATTATTTAGTAATTATTATTAGTTGTTAATTAATTATTTGGTAATGAATAATTATTAGTTAAAATTAAATATTAGTAATAATAATTGTTAATAATATTAATTATATTGGTAAATGAATAATTATTGTTAAATGCATGATAAATAATAATTAATTGATAATTATGTGTATTTTCTAGTAAATTTAATGGTAGTAGGTCTTCGATTTAAATTTAGTACATATGCTAGGTTTATTAAGTCGCACTCTTTGGAATAGATGGCGCCTCTTTTCCTAGCTTATCTCCTTAACCCCTCGTGATGTACGTGTGGATTTCATCACCGCACACCATAACCTAAGTGAAGTTATGGACACGAGGTTGAGGGTGGAGTTTGCAAAGGACTTGAGGGAGTGTAAATTTTCAAAAAATTGGCCGAATGTCGGACATGGTGTCTAGAAACGGGTTATGACTGGTGACAGGATTTGGACTAAGAAAGACTTTTGTCGAAATTAGTCATGCCTCTCGTGTTATCTCTATCCCTAACTGGCCATGTTTTTCGATTTAACCAAGGCTGATTAATTGAAAATTTACACTTTATCGCGCTGGTCGCACGTCCATTGAACGACCGAAAAAGCCAAGCTAGTGTACTCTATTTAAATCTTAACCGTACTTAATTAGCGTAAATTTTTTAGCTGTAATTATTATGGTAAGTAAGTACGTATTTTAACAACGTCCTCATTATAAGGTTATAAATGGCTCCATCCGGCAAGAAGAAAGCCCAACAGGAGGCAGAAGATGCTGGCGGAGCAAGTCGGTTGGGAATTACCGGAGGGCAACGACGCCCTCAATCCGGACCCTTCATCTGGTCCGTCCGTACCGCCCTCTGGGGAAATTCCCGCTCCTCCATTCATCTCGAGCGGTGATGACGTCGACCCCTTCCAATCTCCGACGCCCGGTACCCATTCAACGGGAAGTACTCAGGCGTCCTCGACCGCCGAATCAATCATGTACAGCGCCCGCCGTAGGCAAAGGAAGGCCCCCACTGACCCGGAACCGAAAAAGACTCGGGGTCTCGTTAAAGGGGGCAAAGCGGAGCGTATTTGCAAGGCGACCGGGAAAAAGATCGACTTGCCCTACGACGAATTCACCGGTGGCCCTCCCACAGCTCAGCTAGCAAGTCTCTCGGCGCATAGCATATGGTCAATCGTCCGTAACCGGGTTCGTCTCACTGCCCCTACTTGGAAGGAGGCGCCGGATCATGAGAAGGCGAAAGTCTTTAAAGATCTTTCGGTACGTAATACGTCCAATTTAGTTATTATATAATATTGTTAATATTAGTTAAAATTTCATAATATATACGATTATAATTTTCTATTTATTTTTGATAGGAACAATTTGCGGTGGATCCGACACCGGCCATGTTGAGGCATATCAACCAAACCGCTAACTCCATCTACAAAGATTGGAAGTACAGGCTCCATCGGTACTTCCAAACTTACGGTCCCTCGCTTCCCCCGTAGAGCTGCGTGGGGATAGAGAAGATGAGTGGGAGTGGTTGTGTAACCACTTTGCCGATGACTCCTTTAAGGTGTTAATTTACTTTTTTTATTTTAATTAAGATAATTGAATTATTTAAATTTTAGTTATTAATTTTTTTAATGATTTAATTATGTTGTGTAACAGAAATTCTCCGGTGTCAACAAAGCCAACCGGGGGAAGAAGGAGAAACATCATACTACCGGCGCCAAGCAGTTCATTCAAATAGCCAAGGAGCACAAGGATAAGGGCTCCAAACACCCTTATCTTGATGCAAGCATAAGCGCGTACGTGACGCCTGGGCTCGATAATGAAGCGAGTCAATGCGGCGTAAGTGATATATATATGTGCTTTTAATTATAGTAATTATTATTTAAATATTATTTCATTATAATAAATTAATTATTCTTTTGTAGGCAAGGGTGATAGAGCGTGCGCATGAAGAGTTGGCTAACACTCAGCTTGCGTTCCCAGATGTGCCGCCGGAAGACCTGCCTCCTCTATCCTTAGAGAGCCAAATTGCAATCGCGGATGAGGTCTACGGTCGTAGAGCTGGCAAGGAGGTTAGGCACTTTGGGCCTAGGGTGGTACGAGATTTGTCGACGACCTCCGGCTCATCATCTACGAGAGGTTCGGGGCAGCGGAGAATGAGTCAGGCTGCGGCCGTCGAAGCAGCCATTCAAGAGGCTCGACTGGCACGAGAGGAGAATGAGTCAATGCGGCAAATACTTGACGAACAACAAGCACAAATAGCCCAACTCATCGCCTTCATGCAACAAAATCGAGAAGTATGTCAACCTCCTCCGAACCCACACCCCGACGACAACCCAGCTGGAGGCGGAGGACTCGGCGGCGCATCTGCTCCTCCAGTGTATTAGCTAGCTAGTTAATTATCGCGTTTCTTTATTTCCGAGTTCCGAACAATATTATATAATTTTTATGGGTTTTTAATTTGGATGTGTATGTACAAATTAATTAATTTTTTAATACATTAATTAATATTAAAAAATTAGTTTATTTAATTAATTTGGACTATTTATCATTATTTAAATTAAATTAATAATATTTATTTACAATTTAATTTTTTTTTTAAATTAAAGACGGAGATTATGTTCTTCGTCGTCCAGGTACCCAAACCCTAAACCCCAACCCCTAACCCCTAACCCCTAAACCCTAAACCCTGCCATTCTCCGTGGCCCAGGTGTTCACCTGGACGACGGAGAATTAGTTCTCCGTCGTCCAGGTGAACACCTGGGCCACGGAGTTTGTCAGCTTCTCCGTGGCCCATGTATGCACCTGGACGACGGAGAACTAATTCTCCGTCGTCCAGGTGAACACCTGGGCCACGGAGATTGCTAGTTTCTCCGTGGGCCAGGTGTTCACCTGGACGACGGAGAATTAGTTCTCCGTCGTCCAGGTGCATACATGGGCCACGGAGAATGTCCATGGTCCAAGTTAACTTGGACCACGGAGAACTAATTCTCCGTCGTCCAGGTGCTTAGACGACAACACTTGGAGCACGGACCTTGGACGACGGAGAGTCCGTCGTCTAAGTACTTAGACGACGTAAAACTGCACCTAGACGATGGAAAACTGCACCTAGACGATGGAAATGGTCCGTGGTCTAGGTACAGTTTTCTTGTAGTGAGAACATAGACTGATTGGCCTGAAGTTCTTCATAAGCTATGGACCATCAATCTTGGGAATTAGAACAATAATGGTGTGATTAAGACCTTGAGGGATAGTACCACTCAGAGAAAGCCTTTGACATATATCTAGTTTTTCTAGCAAAATCCCAATCAAAAGTCTGCCATGTTCTAGATACAAACTCATCGTAATCAGAGTATGACATCCACATAGCTTGAAATGTGAAAGCTATTTTATCCTTATTAACATGATTATTGGAAGTCAATTGTAAAAGGAGTGAGCAGTGGTCTAATTTGGTTTTAGGCAAATACCTCACAAAAGCATCAAGAAACAAAGATCTCCATTCACAGCAGCAAAATGCCCTATCCAGGCACTCTTTCACTCCATTATTCTTCCAGGTGTATTTAGAACCCTTAAAACTAAAATCAATGAAGGCATGCAAGTTAATCCAATCCCTCAGAGCTCCAAATCTTCTAGTGTAAGGGCCACAACTTTTATCTTCATTGGAAACAAGCTCATTAAAATCTCCCATCATTACCGCGGGTAGACCATTCCTGTGGAAAACATCACCAAGATGTGGCCATAAAACAGCACAAGTATAGTTTATATGACTTGCATATATGACTGAAAACAACCAAGGATTAGTCCAAACATTATTAATTCTAACTGTAATAGCTTGAAAGGTAACATCCACCTCATCAATAGCAATAGCAGTTGATTTCCACAATAACCAGATCCCTCCAGAGTAACTAGCTGCTTCTCTAACAATATTTTTATCAAAACCAAGTTGCAAAGAAAACCTATTATTCCTAGCTAAAGGAACCCTAGGTTCACAAATCATAAGGACATCAACATAGTTTATTTAAACCAAATCAGAAATAGAATTTCTAAAATTATCACCCCCTGCACCTCTAGCATTCTAGGCCATTATCTTCATTATAACCAACTAGGGAAGGTGAGTGTGAAGTCTCATAATTAGGCAGAAGCCATGTCCTCCTTAAAGTGAAGAGAAGCAGTGTCATCCATTGCCACACTATTATTGGCCTTAAACACTTGACTAGCAAACTTCTCAATAGATGAAGACACTTCTTCAGTACCATTAGGACTACCTGAATCCTCTAGAGGACAGTGACAAAAGACAGCTACATCTCTAAGAATCCCTTTAGAACTAATATTATCATCAAATGATAGCTTCTTAGAAACATAAACCACATTACTATTCACAGTTCCACCTTTCAGCTTGGAAGTCCTTCTCTGATACTTGGTGGAAGTAGATGCCACTGTTCTAGGTACTATACAATTCGACAAATCTCCCATAGGAACTCTAGTATCCAACACAGTTGCACTCTTGCCCTTCAACACTTGGCTAGACTGAAAAATCTCATTAACCTGTAACACACTTTTACTACTAGGAAACTCCTTCACTCCCTTCTTATTCCCAACCCCTTTAGAAAAAGATTGCACAGTATTTCCAGAAGTGCTAGGAACTATTGGGACTTATAGGACTTTAGTCCTACATAGAAGAAGTTAGAAAGGCATGTGCCTTTATTAAAAATTACACATGTAGAGAAGTAATTTGGCTGAAAGCTAGAAGATAAGCTTTCACATGGATTTGTGGGTTTGGGCCTTGGGTTACCAAGGAAAAATCCAAAAATATAAATCATCAAAAGATGGGCCTTGGGTCTTGGAGCTCTATTGATTAAATTCGTTTTTAATTTTGAAAATTAATATTTTAGTTTTGAATTATTATTTCGAATAAATATCAAAAGAGATAAATATGAAAAGAAGCAACAGTTGGGATAACTGTCGCGACTTTTGAAAAACTCATGACTTTTTACGTCTTTATAAGGACGACCCGAGGTAGTCATTCGAAAATTCAATTCTTCAACTTTGTCTTCTTCTTCCATATTGCTAATCTGAAAAATACATAGAGTAAAATCGTCAGAGTTCAAGTTCGTGTGCATGAACTTGAACCAGATAGTTGTATCCTCTAGATATACGTCCAGACTACAAGCACAAGTTGAGGCAAATTTCTGTCTTAGGACACTGCGTTGTAGGCTTCTGTCTGATCAAGTTAGTGAATTCTTATTTCATCTTTGTTCTTTGTTATTAGTTACAATTTCAATTCTATTGTTGTTATATATATAGACTGTTAGTATTCAAATTACTGATTGGTTCTAACAGGAACAACATCAGAGCTAGTAGCCTTAATGGAAATCTCCACAAGACATCCCTCAATTGCCTCATTATCATCACTCAAAACAATAAATCTAGAGCCAGTATTCCCTTTATGTTTTCCTACCCCAGTTATAGTAGTCTTCTTCTTATTTTTATAATTCATAATCATACATACCCCAAAGTCCTCCTTCTAAACTTGCTGCCCATTATCAGTAGTACTCATAAAAGTAGTCTCATCATTGTCAGTCACCTTAGCATTCATATTTTCAGTAGCCACCACAGCTAAGTCCACAACATCCTCCTTAGTAGCCACCACATCAGCAGAACTAGTCCTCTTCAGATTAGGACATTTGTCCATAGCATGTCACATGATAGGAGATACCCTCAACTTCAACAAAAGGCCTTAGTATTTTTCCAAGGTCAACCTCCACACAAGTCCTAGCAAATCTGCCCCTATATTGTCCCAAAGTTACAGTATCAATCTTCACCATATCACCCAGAGTGCTACCAATCTTAGTCAAAGTAAATGGTGTATAAAATTGCACAGGAAGCTCAGTAATGCGCACCCATAAGGCCATACTTCCAATCTGCTCAGTCAAAGGGTTCAACTCAGGTCTCCAACGTTTCACAACTAATGTCTGCCCAGCAAGGATCCATGGCCCTCCACACAGAGCATTAGTCATGTCCTCCACCAAGTTGAACTTCACAATGAAGAACTCATTAGGAAGATCATTTAATTTCCATCCCCCTTTCACCTGCCACTTTCTTCGTAGCCTCTTGAGCATGAAATCAAAGCTCAAAGTTGAGTTTGGTTTTCCCATAAGCTTGACCACCACTGCATACCTCCATTCCAGAGCAAGCTTCTCGTGAACACGAGATGAAAAGGAAACATTGACCCCACAAGCACCCTCAAGAAAAACATAGTCTGTATCTGTCAAAGCTTCATCAAATGCCATCGAATTATGGTATTTGGAAATAGGACTGAGAAGTTTACTCGCATAGGACATACGAGCCTTCTGAGGTGTGAGAGATTCATTCTCGACCATATCATCCATTCACAGATCAGATAGATCTGCGCAAACATCATCACCAAGTTTTGAACGCTTACGTTGTCCCATCACACTAGATTCTCCTCCGTCACAGCCCATGGGCTGAGCAGAGAAAACAAAGTCCCCCAGTGCCACTGCAACTCACCGAAGAAACAAGAAAACACAGAAAATTAAATCGAAAATTGGCCAATAGATAACCGAGATGAGCAACGGTACGAAAATCTGAGATCTAGAGAGGGCGCATGAGACACGTTCTATTTCTCAGTTCGTTATGCTGTTTTGTTTACTATGGGTTACCGTCTCATCTCTTTTTGTTTTAACATTAGGCAAAATGGGGATTCTGGAGGGATACTCTAGGTTGAATGATTTGAATAGGTAGAATAGAACTCATGTACCATGGGCATACGATGATACGATAATAAGCCCCAGCTATCTGATGAAATCACTACTTGATCAGATCATATAGCTTGGGTTGGATGACCTGACTCCTAATTGTCACAGCTTGTTTTACAGTCAAATAAGAAAGGAAAAGTGAAGTACTGAATGGATCATAGTAGTCTCTACCATATTCCTAATTGGCTGTTAGCGATATTTTGGTGGTCGAATAAGAGTAATTTTGCATCGAATAGACTCGGCTACTGCAACAATAATGGAAAATATTCTTGAACTAAAGCTGGCAAAGCTGATAAGTGTATTTTACCATTTTTCTCCTAACTATTGGGACTAACATAGAACAAACAATTCAATATCGGGTACTCTCCTATTCCTGCTGCAGAGCTATGGCTCACAATTAAGTTTAATGGCTTCATAACAAATAATAGAACCGAATAATCCAAGTGATTTTTGTTGCTCCGTGGATTTACGGTTGCAATATTTCTGTTGTCAATGAAATACATGGTCAGTTGTAGGGTTAGAATTGCATCCAATGATAGTTAATAACAAATAAGTCGAAATACAATGTAATATTATCTGTTATATGCAAACTTATCAATAACTAACCACGACCAGAACATGAATGTAAAACAATAGTGAATTCAACACCTCTAAATTATTCATAAACATGTTTCCATTTGTAACATTATTTGCTAACCAATGATTTGAGCAATCTGTCCGATAAAAATAGAAAACCAAATATCACAAATGGTTACTCAAATTTGGTTGATTCTAAACTTTAATCACTAAAGTTTTGAAAATATAACTTTGGTCACTGAACTATAACACTAATATTCAAATTTGTCACTGAACTTTGACAATAGTTTTCAAATTGGTCACTATTATATTTCTAGACATTAAATCCAAATTAAAGTTGTTAATTATCAAGGGTATTTGAGTCACTAAACTAATTGCTTATTCGGCTCTTTACAAAATTTCTTAAAACCACTCTAAGCCTCACAAAGCTATCATGGAGAAAAAGACGTGAAAATACATTGTTTGCTCAAAATAAGTTTGATAATTAATGATATGCTTCGATTTAACATTTGAATAGAACAATGACCAATTTGAAAGTCTACATAATTGAGTGACCAATTTAAATGTTGATGTAAACATTCAATGACCAAAATTATATTTCTGAAATTTGAGTGACTATTTGTAATTTTTTGCCAAAATAGAATATTGAGAAAGTAAAGCAATGAACAGTAAGTGATATCTATCAATAGTACATGGTTCGAATTGTGGAACAGTAGGCCTTCTTCTCAAATGAACAACAATTGTATGATTCGAAGTACCTGAACCTCGTCACAGCAAGAGAATACAACATTTGTATAAAAGGGCAAAAGGAAAGCAAAAATGTAGACATTGCATCTAAATCGACATACAGGTTTTCGAAAGGCTTTGCTTTGGAAAGAATGTCCATCTTTGCAACAAAAAATATTTATTGGGATGCTTTTGATCTTATTCTACAAAACCAGGGAACTCATGCATATCATGAAGAGACATATGAAGGAACCGGCAGAAAAGGAAAAGGTGCAACAGAAGCATATGATACAGGTGGGCGATGCTTTTTTAACTTGTCTTTCTGATTGATATTTCCAGCTTTTGTGGGCATTGTAAGATCAATCTCCGAAGTCTTTGCGGCAAGGTTTTGCTCATTATCTGAGATACGATGAAACAGAATCCCAGACATAAATACAGGAAGATAAAGCAGGCTAGCATGAAACATTCTCCTGGCTTTATGTGTGGTACGGTCTTTATAGAATGAAAATGCTGTTGCGCTTATTGCAAGGGTAAGAATGGTAGATTCAATGCAAAACCATCCAGAAGCGATACCCCCTACAGCCAAAAAGATAAAACAGACCAACAAATTAACAACGCCAATGACAGATCTATAAACAAGAAATGAAAATAAGATTATGAGAGGAATCTTCTGACTCACAATCATATGCAATGTATCCCAAAGGGATAAGGTAAGCACAATTCCTTAGAGCCACCAAAGCCGTTCTCCGACCAGAAGCATCAGCAAGAGAGAACATCCTAAACCTGAACATACAACAAATAACAAAAACATCAATGAAACCATATCTGGGCCCCAGATAATTAGCAAATAAATTTGGTGTCGGATTACTGAAACCATATGATAGATTGAACTATAAAAAAGATTATCGCTAGAAGATGTTTTGGGCAGTACAACCATGTCCCCGATATAATTATAGGCATTCTCAAATTCTGATTATTTTTTTTGTACGAAATTGGTATAAAACCACGTAGGAAACAAAGAGTGGTGAAATAGAGAGGTGTCAATATGAAGAGAGGGTCAAATTAACAAGAGTCATCAATTACTTTCACACATCAGGTATTCAGAGAAGAGAGCATCCATACCCTCCAGCAGCGTAGTCATTGCGGCACAAGTACGCAAGAGCCATAAAATGAGGTATTTGCCAGAAATATAGAGCAGCTGGGAGAATCATTGCATTAAGAGAAACCTGGCCAGAAGCTGCAGCCCAACTGAAAGTCCAAAACAAAAAACATGAGCCAGCATACATGAACTTCTTATCGATTTGTTTGATACACTACTGATTTCACACGAACATAATCAATTGATTAATAAAAATGAAGTTCTTTACAGAAAGATAAAGACTTTGTTTGCAGTTTTATATTTTAAGGTCAAATCCTACAAGATAGAGCTACAGTTCAATTTCTCCCTAAAAGTGCAACCATGATTGCATATAAAGCTATCAAACAAGTAATAGAACACCTCCAAAGTTAACTGATCCTTTTCCTGATTACACTCCTATGTAGCAAGGTTCCAAAGAGTTTCTTGTGGGAGAACGTATTTCTTTTGTTTTTCAGAATGCCATAAAGGAAATTCAATGCAAACAAAAGAGAGAAATATACAGAAGGAGACTGAAAAAAATGGCCCCACTTAGTAGAAAGCAGTTGTACAATGTCTCTGCTTCAAGATGTTGATTATCAGAAGGATAATTAGGTGTTCGATGCTGGTATGTTAAATTCTACTGTGTTTTGTAGAATAATCCTTGACTAGATGACTAAAGATACGGTTCAGATCATAGAAAAATGATTGGGAAACTGAGTTCGTACTAATACCATACAAGTTACAGTGGTGAGGCAGTGCGCATACAAGAACTCAAGCCTCGATGTTAAAGTGAACCAAACAAGCTGATAAAGTCCCTTGCAAGAGGACCTTATTAACTTGTATCCAAATGAGCTGAAAATCTACAGAAGTGACATACATAAAGACCTGAAAACTGAATGGTGGATTTGCCTAAAAGTGGTCAGGAAGTGGGTCCCACAGCTATCTCTAGAAATACCCTAAGAGGGATTCCCAAGTAGAAGGGCCTTCCTATATATATACATGGTCTTTACAAGAGAAGAACTCCGTTCTGAAAAAAACAGTGATAAATCCCTACCACCAACTTTACCCTTTTTATACATATGTGATAATGTGATGATCAAAATTATGAAATCCTTACGATTTTTATGTTAAGGAGAAAATCCTATATGTATAATGCAGGCATTCTCCACTAAGGAGGTCCTTAATGGTGCGGAATTATCAATTCCCCCATATTATAGATCTTTGTTCAACAACTATACATTCACAATTTAAATCATTTCTTTTAGCCATTTGAATGCCCATTTCTATAACTTCAGACTGAATATTGCCTGAAATTTTGAAGACCTACATCTATAAAATCAACAGTGTGTAAGTATCAAGTTTTTAAATCATTTCTCTGTGTGTGGCTTCTAGAAGTTCAATGAAAAAAAATAACAGAAGAAAATTTACCCTAGAAGTGGTGGGATCGCACCAACAACAGCGCCAACCCATGTATTTATAGGGTGAATCTGCTTCAATGGAGTATACACGAATGCATAAAGTAATAAATTAGAAGCTCCAAGACCAGCTGCCAGCATATTAGCCTGCAATGACCTTGTCATCAAAGCAACATTTAGTCCCCAAACTCAGCAACAAACATTTCACTTGAAAGAAAGAAGGAATTCCAATGTCAATTAACATATGGAAGTAAGTAATGTCATAGGGCCACCTTGCTTGCCAACAATGCAGTGCCAGCTAACCCAGTAGTACATGCCCAGGTGAATGCATGAAGCCTCGTAATGCGTCCTGAAGGTAGAGGCCTTTGCATTGTTCTCTTCATCTTGGCATCATTATACTTCTCGAACACCTATAAGAGATTAAATAATTATTGAGTAAGCATTGCAATGCTAAACGTGCATCGTTCCATCAACTACTTGGGAACACCACAAGACAAACTACTGAACATAATAATACAATTGAAAGGAAAACATATTTACCATTGAAAGGAAAACATGCACCACAATCTCTAAACAGAAAAAGGAGAGCCCGTAAAGTGCCTTTTATGCTGTATTAAGAGCGAACTTTACCCCATTTGATTGTATGCTCAGTTGGTTTATTTGATAAATAATTAGACAACGTAAGAGAACAGTGTGAAGCAAGACTAGGAATATAGAGTTAGTGCACCATACATGCATAGTAAGAACTTGAGTGACAGTAATTTATCTACCGCGATATCATTTTTTAATTGTATGCCACACAAGGAATCATCAATATAATCTTCAACAGTACAATTGACATTTAATCCTAAAAGAAATAATGATTGCTAGCTTGCTCTAAAGCCTTTGCTGTTCGCTCCTGTGTAGCATAATAACAGGAGAGACAAAAGGAAATATTTCATTACAGGCACAATAGCTGAAACTTCTATAGTCTAAATTCAATGAAACTTAAAACGAATAGCGATGACACCAAAACCTAAATGCAATTAATTTAGCTCAAATATATAATTCCATTTCTTCTACTACGGGCAACAAAGGTTTCACCAAGTAAATGCAAAGGAACTGTGTGTCCAAATTTGAATTCAAGTAAGAAGAGACATAAAACTCAATCAACTCATCTAGAACCCAGTTAAAGGAAGATTTTATTAATAAAACTGATAGCACTCTAACTTCTTTCGAGTTTACATTCAAAAATAATCCCATGTATTATTCCTGTTCTTACCCTCAATTCTTCCATACGTATTTGTTTCTCATTTCCTCACTTCACTACTTTCACACAAAAAGCCTAAAAATAACAATTAAAAATTCTATTTCAAATTAAGATAAAAGGATATGAACACGAGAACAGAAAAGATATCAGAAGATCAAATAATAAAAGGAATGACAGATACAAAAGAAAAGAAAAGACAAGAAATAAAAGAAATCCAATCATAACAATTGATTTTAACTTCTCCCCACCCATTTATCTATCTTCTGTTTCCCCCTCTTTTTTTCTGCGCCTTCAACATCTAAATTGTAAACTACCTTGTGAAAAAGTAATTTTAAACTTCATACAGGATTGACATATTAAACTCCAGCTAACCTTCATTCCTGCATGTATCTTACACAACCCCAGCATTAAAATTGAAAACAAACTAAGATCAATAGCTGGAATAAGAAACTTTTAGAAAATTAAAAATATAACAATTATATATATTGCACACATGGCACATAAAATGTCGTTGTCTAGATTTATAAACTATGGCCAGAACAAGAACAAACCTGATTCAATGAATTAGCAGATGCAGCAACCATCATGGTACCAGCACAAGTCCAACAAAGTGCAGGAAAATCAACGGCAGTACCACTACCAAGAACAAATCCAGTCCCAGAAGTTGCAACCACTAGCATGCTGAAGTCAAAGTTCCAAAATAGTCGACGGGGAGTTGTGGAATCAGAGTTCCAATAAAGCAAGAGCTCACCAGCCCCAATAATGTGAAAATACCAATTGAAATAGCATACAGTAACACGAGTAACAAAACAACACAATTCATTCAACAATTATGTAAGGAAACACAAGTAATACTTATACTCTCTAAGATCAGCGATTTTAATCACATATTGATTAAATAAAAACAAGTTCAAATCAGCCCAACGCCTAGAAATGGTATTCTTCAATCACATATTGATTGGATTAAAAAATTATAGTACCTGAGGCGAGCTTTGGAGAGCTCCCAATAGCAGCGAGCATAGTGACGAGTGAGGAGGGCAGATTTGGAGGCGAGAGACGCGAGATCGAAGGCGGAAGCGGAAAGGGCTCGGACTCCATCGGAGGACTGAAACCCTAGCTTGAGACAATCTGATGATGAAGGAGGTGATGAGGAATAGGGGTAGAATTCGGAGCGGAAGTGGAGGAGGGGTCGAACGACGTCGTGTGGTGAATTGTAGAGCGACGACGAAGACTTGTTGGATATTATCAACTTCGATGAGAAACTCACCGAGTTCCTCCACATGATCTCTCTCCTCCGATTCAACAACAACGACCACCACCACGAGAGGCTGAATAACACAGTATGAGAGACCGAATCACTTTACCAAGTACAAAATATATTAAGTTGTGTTTGTACGAGAACGAAATCTTTCTAATTTAATTAAATTTTAACAAGAATTCTTTCACAATTATTGTGTATTTGGATACGTTTTTTAAGAATTTTATGATTTTTCAAAAATTTGAGACACAATATTTTTGTTTTAATTTCCTCAAAGATATCCAATTTCCTAAAATTATCACAAAAATTTTAAATTCTTGTCGTACTTAAATTTTTACACGAAGAATTCCAACCACACAAAGGATGAAATTTATTTTCCATCAATTGTGAATTTCAATAAGAATAAAAAGTAATTCATCCAAACACACTATTAATGACAAATTCGCTATTCCATTAGAGCAACTTTAGCAGATTCCCTATAAGTCATATCTAGCTAAAATATAAAGATTTTTCCTAAAAATTTACTTCAGCAGCTCCCCAATCTTATTAGCTAGTTTAGAGATTCCCTATATTTCATGTTTTCATCTCCTATTCTTATACGGAAAACAAGAATTATAGGTAACAAAGCATTCAATATTGAAATTAATTCTGTCCTTTTACATTGCACATGCAATCAATATCTAAATTAATAAATAAATATTTTATAATCAACCAATCAAAACTAAACATTTGTTTAGATCTAACTACATTTTTAATAATGTTATTGGAATAAATTCACATAAGTGATTAGCTAAAATAGATTTTACCTCTATTTTTGAACCAAATATACAAACTTTAGGTGACATTGTTGGAGCTGCTCTTCTACGCTGCCGAGGAAAAGATTATTAGAAGATAAATAAAGGAAAATGTCCTTATTTATTACATCATTTTAGCAAAGCAGTATATGACATTTTCTTTTCATTTTGTTTGTTACAAAAGGTAGTAGGTTGTATTTGTTACGGACACAGAAAAACCACTACTTTTTTTGAGGTGAAAATGTAGAATAAGGAACTGATAAATTATAAAGTAGTCAACCAATTACTGACCCGATAAAAAGAACTCTCCATGTGTAACGTAAACTTACAATTCAATCTAGTACTTCACATAACTAGACGAACTAGGTGTAAAACAATAGCTATCAATTCTGACAAGATAATTCTCACAAATTATAAATGTGACCAATTAAAAGGCCACATTATATGTGACCAGATAAAAGGCTGAGCTTAATGATCTCACAATCCGTTGCTCAGGTGCCACAAAGCAAATAGCCTGCTAGATGAAAGCAATGAAGCACATCAGTTTACAAATTTGGGCAAGCTTGTAATCAAGAGTTATTACTGACAAGGAAAGTATAAAACACATTTGGACACAACACCTAAGCATAGCATACATCACATTCACCCTAGGATTTAACAATAAACCTAGGACATGTTATGCTATTCCTGTATTCCATTTGAAAATCCTACTAGTCAAACTGTTGTCGGAGCTGCATTTCGGTTTCACTTTTCCATGTAGCATGAGATGACTGGCCTTTCATCCTCTTATTCTTCTCCTTATCTTTGACCGTAGATCCCTTCTTCTTGAGATCATCAGTTGCATCTACAGGCCGATCACCACATGTTGGGCATACCATTCCCCGTGAATTAGAGAAGGTCTTGGGTATTCCGCATTGCAAACACATCCTATCAGCAGAAATAATTCTCATTATGCTAGTACAAAGTCTAGTTTCTTAAGATAAGCAGAACCAGAGATAAAGACAATGTGTACCTGAGAAGCTCTGCTGCATCCGTTGCACTAGGATTTGTTACAGTTGGCACACGCTTGCCTCCTTGGTTTGTGCTTGTAGCAGCTAATGTTGGAGGTTGCTTACCATCAACATCACTTCTTACTCGTTCATGGATTCCAACTAAATTAGCTTTCGACACCATTACTGCACCTATGGACAATTAAATAAGAGTGAGTTGTTTTAAATTTGGAAGAGGGAATTCTCACAAGTGCATCTATATTGACATCTTGATCATACTGGATATTTAATTCATCACAATAGAATAAAATTGACTATTGTTTTTAATGCTTCATTAAGGAGTAAATTGATAAAATGGGTAAAGAATGCAGGTGAATATTCTGAACTATATCATGTAGGAGGGTATGCACTATATGCATTTCAAGGAAACTAAGTTTGCTGATTATATAACAATTTGGTCAAGCCTGTTCTTTTTCAGATACAAAATAGCCATAATATTTCAATCTACTGATCATCATCTGTTTTACATTTGTAGGTGATTAGAGAGGATAGAATCCACTCAAGACCTACCTATCCTTTCTGCCATTCCTGAGGTGAGGAACCCCTTATATATCAAAACGTGAGACAGAAAAGTCATTCCGGAAAGAAAAGAAAAAAAATGTGATACAGGAGATTTTTACGCTAACAGAAAATAAGCACGATCAGGTCTTGACTGACAATGAAGTGGTGAAGCTAATTTTGATATAAGGAACCAATTGGTGACTAGTTTGCTGTGATCTGTTGATTATATGGAATACCTAACACCATGGAAATCATGGTCAGATCTCATTAGCATCATGAGTTGGGTGGACCTGTGAAAACTCCAATTCACATTCTTGCTGACTACCTATTCTCATACCTTGACAGGAACTAGGGAGGCAGGACACTACTATCGACAATATTTTGAGACACTGAACACTTCCCATGTAGTCGCCTATGAATTAGGGAGCTAGGTTTTTCTGTTGCCTTTGAATTCTATTGATCCAGAATGGTGGCGAACTAATTTCTTTATTTTTCCTCAAATACATCAGTGTAATGGTGGTCTTTTCTACTAATGATAGGAAAAGGTTGCTACTGCCTACTAATGTTTATGTTGTTTAATGTAATCACCAACCAAGGCTCTTAGACTAGATCAGTTTCAGTTGACAAAAGGAAGGAGTAGTACCAGCAGGTAAGTCTTTCTTTTCCTTGCGATGTTTGTTGTGACGGCTTGCATGACTCACTTGCTGAGGAGCGTATTCTTGAACGCAGTTGTTCAGAAAATCAGGCGGCCCAGAAATCTACAACAATAATTGGTTCAATTTCTCTCAAGTAAATAGTTGAAGAAAAGAAAAGGGTACCTACCTCGGAGAAGACGTCGGAAGCAGAAGGGAGAGCGGAGGAGTTTGTGTGTTCGGATAAGTTCAATTTTTTGTTGTTGTGGTGGTTGCCGTTCTCACCGCTGGCGCTGTTGTCGTCTTCTTCGTCGTCGGAAGAGGATGAGATTTGGTAATGGACATCTTGGGCTTCTTCTTCTTCGTCAGAAGAAGAGTAATACTGGACGAGGGCCAAGCTCATTGCTGATTGATTGCTGTCGCTTTGGGGATTCGTCTCGCACGACAGGATCAATTAGAGCAAGTTCACCGGAGCCGGAGAGCTGTTTTGGTCGGTTGTTATATAGATGTAGCCCAAAAACGAGAGAAAATAAAAAAATTAATACTTCAATGATGTTTTTTTGCGTGGGTAATCCGTGGGATACTTCTAGCATCTAAATTTGACTTAATTGTTACGTGACACTCTTAATTTCGACAGTATATACTTCAACGTTATTATAGTGATGTTTGATGACTGTATATACTTCTACGTCATTTTAAATGGTTAACAAAAATTAAATGAAAATAAAATTCTGACCCAGACTCTGACGCAACGGGTGGAAGAAACTATCAAGAAGTGAATGGCACGTCACTGACTTATTGCCCTGTTGCCCCAACGACCTTAACACCGTGACCTAACGAGTGAACTTGCTCTTATAGGATGGGAACTGGGAAGTACAGGAAAGTAGGGCCAAGCGCGGGTTAAATCGGTGCGATTTCAAGCTCAAACTACAACCACAGCCGCAATCGCTTTACTTATTCGGTGCACCCATATTTCGGTGCACCACAATATCAGTGCGGAGCGATACAATTTCGGTATTTAACTCATATTTAGTAATTTTAAAATAACAAGTAAATTTAAATTTTGAATATTACATAATCAATGTCTAAGAATATCAACAATTTAAATATTACATAATCACTAACTTAATCGTGATAAAAATGGAGAAGTGAGTGGAGCGTCTTTTATATTTATTTTTTAAACTCTAGAATTGCGAAGAAAAAAGTGATCGGAGGGTTTAATAGTTCCGATATTTATATACTATTAGGATTTTGAGTCAAGTTTATCATATTCTCACTTTTAAATGGTTAAAATCAAAATTAAATAGAGATAGGTCTCTATTAAATATGCCAATAAAATATAAACATAATGAAAAATTATATTATATATATAATTAAATGTAGTGTGGTGCGGTATATTCGGGCGGTTTGGTTGCTCAACCCGCAACCACCCGATAATTCGATAGCGGTGCGGTGTAGTGCAGTTCCCACTTTTTCGGATTGGTGTAGTGCAGTTCCCACTTGTAAAGCAATTTCTACCCATCCTTATTGGAAAGAAGTGAAGAACTCATATTCATCTTGAGCTCTCCCCACTTTGGTTTCCGCTTCACGTACTATCAAGCCCATATATATTTTTCCTTTTCTACATTTACCATAAACTAAACAATTTGTATAAAAAAGTGGCAAAAAATTACACATGGTCATTCAAGTTTGATTGTTTATAAACTTTGGTCACTAAAGTTTCAAAAATAAAACTTTGATCAGTAAACTTTGACACAAACATTCAAATTGGTCACTGGACTATGACACTCTTTCAAATTGGTCATTGTTCTGTTTCAAATGTTAAATTGAAACTAATTTCATTAATTATAAAAAAAATTGAACAAATAAGGTATTTAAATGTCTCTCTCCATGATAGTTTTGTGAGGCTTTGAGTGGCTTTAAGAAATTTGTAGGGGGGAATAAATAATTAGTTCAGTGACTGAAATACACTTGATAATTAACAAAGTTAATTTGGATTTAACGTCTAAAAATATAATAGTGACCAATTTGAAATCTATTGTCAAAGTTCAGTAACCAATTTGAACGATTGTCAAAGTTCAATTTGAATAGTGGTGTCATAGTTCAATGACCCAAGTTATATTTTTTGAAACTTCAGTGACTAAAGTTTAAAATCAATCAAAATTCAGAGACTATTTGTGTTATTTGACCTAAAAACAAATAAACTAAAGAAATAATAGTCGGGTTGATTAATAATGTATCACAAATAGTTTTTCTATTAAGTCCTTCAAAACTTCTCTTCCCACTGATAAATTTTGATAAATGCCACTTGTATGCCTCTAAAATGAGTTTTATCCAACTATTAGAAAACAATTAAAAACTACTCATATATGTGGATAAACCGACTCTAATACCCTTTCTTTTCAATTTCTTTTATCACTTCAATTCACACAAATTCATACTGCAAAGAAAGAAAAAATATCAGCATTTGTCGAAGAACTTTTTCCCCTACAACAAAAATCAATATTTTCTCTTATGCTTCTCTAATATGTACTCTCAACAAAGAGCATCAACAATAGTGTTGTACGTATAAACATCATGTTTACAAAGTTGCAATGATAATAGTTCGTTCTATAGAAAGTAGCCAATGCTTCATTGACAAGCCCTCTTCTTCTAGGCAAAAAGGCGTAGCTACATACGGGTTACGATGGGTATAACTCTCTCTCTCTCTCTCTCTCTCTCTCTCTCTCTCTCTCTCTCTCTCTCTCTCTCTCTCTCTCTCTCTCTCTCTCCCCCCTCCCCCTTCCAAATTCACCTACAACAAAAATTAATATTTTCTCTTATGCTTCTCTAATATGTAATCTCAACAAAGAGCATCAACAATAGTGTTGTACGCATAAATAATAGTGTTGTACGCATAAGCATAAACATCACGTTTACAAAGTTGCAATGATAATAGTTCATTCTAAAGAAAGCAGACAATGCTTCATTTACCAAGCCCTCTTCTCCTAGGCACAAAGGCGTAGCTACACATGGATTACGATGGGTTATAACTCCTCCCCACCCCCCCCCCCCCCCCCAAATTCTGAAAATCCTTTATTTTGTAGCTGAATTCTAGTGTAAAAAATTAAATTTAAAAAATTACCCCCCCCCCCCAATTTGTATGCCTATATAGTAAGTTTACTCGAAAAAAATAATGTAGCCCCCCTCATCTTGAAATCCTAACTCCGCCCTTGCCTAGGCATTTCATCAAACAAAAAGTGATGGAGTCTGTTTCATCACAAGTGGGCTTTTTGCCTTCGACGTTTCTTTAAGGAAATGCCAGAAAGATTTTAAATGTTTTAATTTCATCCTTTTTCCAAAACAATAGACATTTTCCAAATTTCCTGACAAGTTCGTTCCTTCAACCGGAACCCAAAATGTGCTTCAAACCAGTAGTAGAACTCAACTGTTATGTCGAATCTCAAATTAACTTTGTTAAGGTCTTTGTAGGACACCAGAAAAAACATGTCTTTGTAGAACTTGTAGACTTCTGGCTGGAGATGGGGTTACTCTAAAGCAAAGCGATGTCGAAGACCAGTCCAACAACCCATATAGTGAGGGACTCGTGAAGACTCTGGGGATGGAGTTGAGGACTTGAGAGACTAAATTGGAGGTCCATGATGGTTGAGACTTGGGAGTTGAGGAAGTTGGGTCGAAAGGGTGGTTCTTTGGCTGTGAGGACTTTGTTCAATAGTGGTGTGTAGTTGTGGACTAAATATTTGTTTGGCTTTGTTGTATTGGTAATCAATGCTAAATATGTTGTGTGAATTCTAGATTTGAGTATATGGAGAATTTTGTTGAGCATGACAATGTCATCAAGGGGTTGTAAGTGCAGTTGGTTGGCATTGGGACTGGATCGGAGGGAATGGCGAATGAGGTGAAGAAAAGAGAAGATATTAGAGTCATTGTATCCCAATTTATGGGTAGTTTTAAGTTGTTAGTTGGGTTAAAGCCAATTTAGAGGCATAAAAGTGGGTATTTATCAAAATTTCTCCTTCACACCTCCATCATTTTCAATTAGTAAGTTACTTATTTATCCTCATGTACAAGTTAGTTCAATTTTGATCCCCTCGAAACTTGAAACCCATTTCAATTATTTTTTAATACTAAAATGCTATCAACCAATCTACTATTGCCAATTCAATGATTCAATCACACTCATGTTTTATGTGTAGCACTAGTTACAAGTCTGATTACATCAAAAAGTAATAGCAACACTCATCTGATTCATAGCAATACTCTTCACATTCTCTGGTATCACGATTATGGGCTAGGTTGTTGTGGATCAGATGAGTTTATTTGATTAGGCTTGAGATTATGGGCTTGTGATCTTGGGCTTCAGGTTCTGGAGGGCTTCTCTAGTTTGTAAGCCATTTAGTGCATTCTTTTGGTTTCTCACTTAGAATCCGGATGACCCATTCATTCAGATCGTTGAGAAATTTTATTTTAACCTGCAACTGCTCCTAGGTGTGGACCCTGGAGCTTTTGTCCCGACTTAGGGATGGTGCCTAAATAGTTTAGGAGTGGTGCAACCAAATTTAATGACAATTTTCGTGCTATTTTGGTTTTCTTATCTAGGTTTCGGATATGTATTTTTTTTAGTATAATAGTACATTAAGGGTTTTGCTTTATCATGCCAAGTAATTCGATGGAACTCTATATCACTATCACCTTTCAATGAAATTTGATCGCAACCTTAAAAAAAAGAAGGGAAAAGTCACAAACAATATCTAAACTTTGAGCGACATTCAACTTAAGTACCTCAACTTCTAAAAGTACAATAATAGTGTAGTGTATCCAGGTCCAGACCAGAATAAAGGCCAAGAGGCAACAACCTCGTGCCCAAAATTTTTGGGGCCCAATTTTTTTTTTAGTATGTGTATAATTGATATAGTTCCTTTCACAAATAACTATATTTTCCAAGATACAAGTACTTCCAACTCCAAAATTGAAATATTCTAGGTTTTCGGTGCTGAAAACCCTATTCCCAACGACAGTTTCTTTTCTTGTCAGCGGGGACCTCATGACTGAAGTAGGTATGACGGACTTTAAGATCCTTGTGTGGAACTGTCAACAATGAAATGTAGGACATGTTGATCTTATTGGTTAGACAGAAGAACCCTAGTTTACTTTTTATTTCAGAAACTCTAGCATCAACAGCAACAATCGAAACAGTTCGGGGTAAGCTAGGATATGATGGGGTTTATTGTAAGGAAAGGTTTGCTGATTTGAGGGGTCCAACACTGTTCTGGAGGAAAGATTATCGCATCAGGTACTATTCTACAAACCACATTGATTCAGAGATTGGTATTCCAGGGTCCGGGGAGTTTTGGAGGTTTATTGGTATTTACGACTATGCTAGCAATGGGGATAGAGTTCGAATGTGGGATCTTTTACGCACTCTCATGGCACAATGCTCGCTGCCCATGATCGTTTCCGGAGATTATAATGAGATATTGAACAATATAGAAAAGTCTGGCGGTCCACTCAGATCGGCCGGACCTATGCGTTTGTTTCATAAGACCCTAGTGGATTGCGCTCTTATTGATATGAGGTATGTTGGATTTCGTTTCACTTTCTTCACTCAGACCACAAAAGAATGTCTTGATCGAGCATGCTCTACACCAGTCTGGAGGTCGTTATTTCCATACTCTAGGGTCTTGCTCCTCCCTTTGGACAAGTCTGATCACCTGCCTCTATTTATAGAGGTCTCCAAGTTACATGCCATTGATGATAATAGAGGACATTTATTTTGCTTTGAACAACTCTGGCCCCAGCATCCGAGTTGTGTTGATCAAATTCATAAAGGTTGGGTAGTCCCTACTACTAGAGATTATCTTATATAGTTGGGAGTGAAGATTAAGCATACTGGTGGTGTACTCCAAAAATGGGATAGAGGATCGTTTTGGCAATGTAAAGTGGAGATGAGGTTGATACAACAACACTTGCATACCCTAGCAGGTAGGGCTTTTGAACCTGGTCAGTATGAGGAATTCCATGCCCTTCATCTAAGGTACTGTGAATTACTATCCCAAGAGGAGATTTATTGGACACAACGATCCCGGGTTCTGTGGCTTCAACATGGGGACGAGAATTCCAGTTTCTTTCATTGCAAGGCTTCTAACAAGAAGGTTCATAACTCCCTCAAAGGGAAGTTGAAGACGTGCATGGGGTGTTGAAAACTAAACAATATGAGATAGCAGAGGTGCTAGTTGATTATTATGAGACAATTTTCAAATCGTAAGGGGTGGATAATGAAGCTTTAAATGAAGTCTTGCAGCATGTTAAACCCCCGAGTTATAGAGGAGATGATTACAAACATGAAGAACTTACACAGATTAGGAGATAAAAGAAGCTTTTTTCCAAATGGATCCATCGAAGGTGCCAGGACCGAATGGCATGTCTCCATTCTTTTTTCAAAAATATTGGCAAATTGTAAAATTTGATGTATGTGAAGCAGTTCAGAGCTTTCTAGCTACATGCCATATTCCTCTCAATTCCAATTTTACACACCTTACTTTAATTCTGAAGATAAAGGAATCGAAGAGTGCAAAAGACCTGATATCAATTGCATTGTGTAATGTGGCATACAAAATTGGTTCGAAAGTCTTGGCCAACAGGTTAAAGTGCACCCTCCGATCTATTATTTCCCCAATTCATAGCGCTTATGTATCAGGGCGTATGATCTCGAATAACTTTCTTGTTGAGGTGGCGCACTTCCTGCATAAGCTACGCATTAGCAAGGCCTATGACCGTTTGGAGTGGAGATTCCTGGAGCTTATTCTATATAAGCTAGGTTTCCATAAAGAATGGATTGATATAGTTATGAGTACAGTAAAGACAGTCAGCTATGCAGTGCTACATCAAGGCAAGCCACATAGTTATATTATTCCAACTTGAGGAATTTGCCAAGGTGATCCACTCTCGCCCTATATATTTATTTTGTGTGCTGAGGGTCTGTCGTCAATGATTTCAGAGTCGGTATCTGAGGCCAAGATCAGTGGTATCACCATGTGCCCAAATGCGCCTACACTACATCATCTCCTTTTTGTCGATGATTCATTCTTATTCGGGGAAGCAACGGTGCCGGAATGCATGGAATACAAACGTATTCTTGATACTTATCAAATAGCCTCTGGTTAACATGTGAATTGATAGAAAAGCAGTGTGGTGTTTAGTAAAAATGTCACTATGGATATACAAGAAGGTTTGGCGGCAGTTTTGGGAGTGGAACGGGTAAATGATCACAGTAGATATCTCGGCCTTCCTTTACTTGTGGGAAAGTCAAAAACGGAGATCTTTTCTTACTTAAAGGAAAACCTAAACAACAAGCTTGTGAGCTGGCGCTCTAAACTACTTAGCTCGGCAGGCAAATAAGTTCTAATTAAAGCAGTGGCACAAACAATGTCTTCATATTGCATGAACTGCTATTTGCTCCCAAAGAGTCTTTGTGAAGATCTGCATCACCTTTGTTTTGACTTCTTTTGGGGAAGTACGGAGGAAACCAAAAAGATTCATTGGCGCTCTTGGAATCGTATGTGCCTGACCAAAAAGAAGGGAGGTATGGATTTTAAAAACATTTATGCTCATAATCTTGCTATGCTTGCTAAACAGGGATGGTGTATGATGCAAGATCCGAATTTACTTATAGCAAGACTTTATAAAGACAAATATCACAATTTCTCATCTTTCCTAGAGGCTGGAGTGGATGAGGCTTCATCCTACTCATGGAGAAGCCTGATGGCAACAATCCTGATCCTTAAAGCAGGGGTAATGTGGAGGGTATGTGATGGTAAATCGATTCAAATCTGGCAAGAAGACTGGATCCCTAACGTAGCAGCTTCTTCTAATAATCAACCAACATATACTCATGTTGAGGTGGTGGGGACCTTTTTGAACCTGAGTCGTTGAGGTGGAATATTTCTAAGCTACACGGTCTCTTTCTTGCGGAAATGGTTCATCAAATTTTGGCTATTCCTAGGAGCTCTAAGAGAACCAAGGACAAGAGGTTCTGGAAACTTCATCGACATGGTTCATGTACTATCAAAACCGGGTATAGGATAGCTCGAGACATGGTCAATAACAACGTGTTATCATCCTCCTCCTCAGGAAACATATATAAACCGCTTTGGTAGACGATTTGGAAAGTTAGGGTTCCTGGTAAAGTCAAGATTGGTCTATGGAGGGCAGGTAACAATTTGTTGCCTACTTAGACTAATCTTAGCACCAAGCGTTACTCGGGGGAATTATGTTGTGTACTCTGTATGGCTCTGTTTGAATCTACAGAGCATTTATTTTACTTGTGCTCTACTGCAAAGAAGATCTTAGCAAAGAACCTATTCAACTTGAGCACTCTCATGTCACCGATTTTTCGATTTAAGAAGTGGATGTTCGAACAAGCACATGTTCTGCCTCTCTTCCACTTTGAACAACTTATGATGATTATCTGGTGCTTGTGGCTTAATCGGAATGATGAGCTTTGGAATAATAAAATGAAGGAAGCCAAGGCCATTATTATTACTTCTCTAGCTCATTATAAAGAGTATAAGTAGATTCACGGTAAAGAGGACATTACCCTCAAAACTAGGGCTGTGACATTATCACGTTGGTCTACTCCTAAAACTAGAAGTTTAAAGCTAAATGTTGATGTTGCTTATAGTGAGAACAAAGGGGGTGGAGCAAGAGTTTTCCGTAATGACTTCGACCACTTTGTTATTGGCTTTTCATATCATTATGCTAATGTGGGCTTAGCATTATAAGCAAAGTTAATGGCCATCCGGGATGCCATGGACTTGGCTAGTGCGTTGGAGCTACAGGAAGTCTATTTTGAATCAGATTGCACGATTGTTGTTGATAACACCCTCTTAGGTCAGACCTCGGACCTTTCTATCTTGGGCAGTATTGTGGGTGATCTTTGTGTCCTACTCTCTCAGTAGTCTCTATGGTCACTTCAATTCACACCTCATGCATGTAATAGAGTAGCGCATAAGTTTGTGACTTTTGCTTATGAGCCTAACATACACTATGAGTGGTTCCACCACGCTCCAGAGTTTGTTCTAGATGCATCCATTACGACCTCAATCATATTATTAAATTAAATTGCCTTCCATGGAAGGCCGTTTACGTCAAAATAAAAAATTGACTACATGTTCATTTCCCACTTCTTCTCTCACCTAGTTCCAGGCTTTGACGAGCCCGAGGTATAGAGAATCTCATATGATTAAAAGCTAATCTATGAATCATAAAGGTTTAAGCTCCCAATTATTCTGTCATTCAATGACTTCTTCAATCTCTTTCCCGCTCTCCATTTCACTCTCTCCCTCCTTCTCTCTAGACTCCAAGCTGGGTCCTCTGAAAATCTATGATTCTCTTTGTTGATGCTACTGAAGTGTTGGGCTACTTTTAATAAGAGGTATTTAAGCAATCCGTAATTAATAGATTCTAATATTTTATTTTTGATTTAGTTATTTGGATTTAGATCATTATTCTAATAATTTGAACAAATGAATAATGATGTTTCTTTATCTGATATATATCGTATACTTTTATCAGTTTTGTGAACCATTCAAATGTATCTTAAATGTGTTTTATGTGTTTAATCCTTTTAATTTGGTTTGGATGTAGTGTGCCCTTATCGTGTGTTTTGTGAACCATTCAAATGTATCCTCTTTCACCTATCAATCATGTCGAATTCTCTCATTATAGAATTTTTAAACTCATTGAACATTGAAGCATCATTTCCCATATAGAGGAGATCATTAACATAAAGACTAACAATGAGAAAGTTTCCTCATTTGGTGGTCTTGACAAACAATGTATGTTCACTGACTATTTGATAACCGTATTTTACAACTTTCTTATTGACATCTCTATAGTATATCACCATCCTTCCTTTTCCGTGGACTTCTTCCGCATTATTTCCGACATAGAATACTGAAGAGTGATGATAACTATTTGATGGTCTTATCAACCTCTTTTCTAAAAGATCAGATATGTCTTTCCTGAATTCTTTATAATCTTCTTCCTTGTATTGAGGGATTACTTTCACATGACATATATAATTCATATCATGTAGCTTGAGCTCATAGACCACTAGATCTTTCTCCCAGAATTTCAGTGGATTGATGTCAATGTTTTATTTTAATGTCTCCTTGATCTCTCCAAGGGTATATATCTTATGTTTCTTAAGTTGAACTTAAAATGCTTGAGATTATGCTTACACATGAAGATTGCTTCTTCAACTTCATCTTCTCCGTTCTCTAATGATTCTTGTATAAGCAACTCTTTTTTTTTCTTTCCTATATTGCAATATCATTTTGCATTTTGATGTATATCCACCACTATTATGCTATTTTCTTGTTTTAGTCGCACTGTCCAAAAGATTTAATCATTCTTTTCAAAACCGAGAAAATTTACTTCTGGCTTCTGGATGAAGGTTTGCTGCAAAAGAAAATCAAATATGTATGATTCTTAGCTTTCTGATTGCCATAGTTCTTCAACTACAAATGTTCTTCCTTCAATCGAGATTTGAACCTTTTTTACCTTTGTATTCATGAAAATACGGTTTCCTTCTACAGTGTTCCTAATTGCAATTCTTTTTATATTAGTAGACCATAGCTCTTTGGGTATTACAAACTTTTTTTGCTAGACTGAAGTTAGAGCCATTATCTACATAGACATGTAGATGATATTTCTCGTATCTTGGAAATTTTAACCCAATTTTCATGCAGTTACTGGATCCATTTTTTTCTTGCTTCAGCTATGAAGCATTCTTTATAATTTTTTTCTTAAGCTTCTCAAGACAAAGACAGTAGTCGCAGATAAATGATCCAGGATTGACTTTGTAAGAAGAAATCTTTTATTTTTTTGTGCTTTACTCCCAACTTTTTATTTCAAGATGATAAACCCCTTTGGGTAATCCTCCTTAGAATCTGTTTCTAATTCTTCTGATAATTCATCTTCTGTCCAAACTGAATATACAGACCTATTATTGTCTTCATCTTCTAAATAGACTACTTCTTAACCTTTCATATTGACTGTCTCTATGATCTCTTCATATTCTCTAAGAAGAAATTTTGAACTTCTTTTATTCTTATTGGGACATTCGTTAGCATAATGCCCTTCGGCCTTGCAAAACCAACTTCTACACGTTCTCTTTTTTTTTCTATTTCTTATGAGAATTTTTTTTTCTTAAAGAATCTTTATCTTGGATTATGTTTCTCGATCTCTTTGGTAATTGGAGCTTTTCTAGAATCTCTGATTCTTCCTTTCGTTTCAACTGAAACGTTTGTGGAAGTGCTTCCCTTTATTTTTCTGCCTATTTTCATCGCATCCCTAGTTGGTTACAATATTGAGGATTCTAGTGCAAAAATTATAAGTCCCTTTGAGCTGCTTCTTTGCAACTTTTGCCTTTGTGTTAGTTTTGCATTGTTTGTGCATCAACTGTCTTATCCTCTCCGCACCACCTCCTACAAAAAAATTTTCTAATTGTTTTTCTTCAATGTTTTCTCTCATAGTTGTCATCCATAGTTCACGAAGCTTTCTATGCAGGAGATGTATTAGGTCACTATTTTTCAACTCTCCTATTGTACAGTAGTATTCTTAGAATTTGTTCAAATATTCTTTAGAATACTTCATGCTGCATATCTTGAAAGCGTATTGTTGGTTTTTGCTAATTCTTTAGTTTTATCTTCAACATATGATATATATCCACAAAATTTTTCATAGATTAGAGTAGCAAAGGTGTATGGGGATTCGTCAGTGTTTATGTCTTCTAACCACTGCTTTCCTCTGACACTTTCTTTAAAGGGAACATAGAAATTTTTCTTTATCATTCCTACGAGAGTTGACTCATAATTTTTTTGCAGGTCTTGTGCTTCAAATCTTTCGTAGGCAGTGCATGCTGCCATGAACAAGCTAGCAACCAATTATATATGGATTTATTCTTATTTAGAGATTTGTCTAGATCAACCCATACACCAAATTGCGTAATCGGAACTTTGTTGTATTTCCCCATGGAATGAATTTTTGGGAACTTCTTTCCCTATTCTTTCCAATAAAACCTTTCATTGTTGGGAGTCTTATATTTCCGCCGATTTTGATGATAGTTGTTCATGTGGCTCCCGAAGATTCTCCTTCTTCCATTATTACTTCTGGGTAAGGAAAGATTTTTCTCTCCTTTTTGAATATGAAACTTTCGATCTCTTTGATCAATTATTCTAAATGAGAGGGATCTTTGCACTTTTCTGCTTCTTCATAAAGCTCAAAAAGCTTTTTAGATTTTAGCATGTTGATATCTCTTTCTAATTCAGGATCTAATTCACTACCACATTTGCCATCATTATCGGCGAGATCACCGGAGACAAGGCCGGCGGCCGGAAAAGTCGCCCGTAATGTTCATCATTACCGGCGACTTACTCCGTCGCCAGATAATCGCCGGTAATGTTTCAAAACATTACCGGCGACTCCAACCGTCGCCGGCAATGTCAAGCCGATCATTTCCGGCAATTTTCCGGCCGGAATTTTGCCTAAAATGTGTGGGTCGACATTGCCGGCGACGGTTGGAGTCGCCGGTAATGTTTTGAAACATTACCGGCGATTTTCCGGCGTAAAGTTGCCGATAATGTCTTCATTTCCGGCGACTTACTCCATCGCCGGCAATGTCTCTTATATTAGACGCAGATTGCAGCAGCTCGATCATTCATTCATTTTGATCGAAAAAAATCCAGAGAAATCGAAAGAAGGAAAACGTACGCTCTGAAATCGATCTTAGCTTCGGTATATTGTCAAAATTAAGGCGCGCGTCGAAAACTCGATCACTCGGGAAGCTATATATATAGGTACGTGTATATATACGTATATGTGTATGTGTGTATATATATATATGTGTGTGTGTTTATCAAATCCAATTCGTGAGATATATATGAAATGTTGTTGATGTCACCGAAACGAGAAAACTGCTTGTAGTTAATCTTATCTTGTGTCTGAATCAATGACTGGTATTATCGTAGTGTTATCGGAGCCAGGCTTAACAGAGCCTCCTACCTAATCAAATACGTTTTGAATTGAAAAAAGAAGAATACTATCATCGAGTACTGAATCGAATTCAGAGATTAGATCGATATATATATATATATGCATGCATGTGTTGATTTAATTAGAGTTGAATTGAGATATCGCGTCGATTATTAGTAGTGAATGTGTGTATATTCATATATAATTAATACGAAAAATTGTTAGAATTTTCAGGATGGACAAGAGTTGGATGAGCCTCGAAAGATGGGATATCAGATATCACCAGGGAATTAGGAGTTTTGTGGATTTTGTGAAGGCTAATTGTGGAGACACTACACTTCATTATTGCCCGTGTAAAGAATGTAAGTGTTTCAGCGATCGATTTCGTTTTCCCATTGATAAAGTCCAGAGGCACCTGAGTAAATACGGATTTTGGGATAAGTACACTTGTTGGATTTATCATGGTGAAACATCGTTAGCGGGTCCGCATGATTATGGACAATTTGGTGAGAGGGCCAGTCCACGCTATGATCATGGAGATTTTGCTGAGAGGGGCAGTTCATTCTATGATCCAACAGCGATGTTAATCAATGATATGTTTCCTCATGAGAGCGGTGTATTTGCTGATGAAGCACCAAATGTCCCTCCCGTCGTTGAGGGTTTCCCCCATATCGAGCCAGTCGAGCCATTACCTGGAGCTCATGTCAACACAAGCGGTATGGACAAGTACAACAACCTGATTGCATTGCAACAGACTCCGTTGTACGACGGTTGTAGTAAGACTGTTCTTGAAAGTGTGATGGGAGTGATACAGCTCAAAATGGAGAACAAAATGTCTGTCAAAGCTGTTGATTCTTGGTTGAAGTGGACTGCTTCGCTACTGCCACCCGGTCATCGTCTTCCTACTACTCATCATAAGGTGCGACATATCCTGAAAGATCTTGGGCTTTCCTACATCAAAATCCATGCATGCAGATATGATTGTATTCTCTTCTGGGGAAAATATCTCGAAGACCTTGAAGCCTGCCCGGTATGTTTTACAGAAATGTATAAGTTGACTCCTGCAGACAACAAGAAAGCTGTGAAGATACTTCGATATTTCCCGCTTATTGATAGGCTGGAGCGGTTGTTCATGTGTGCTTTCACGGCCGAGGCAATGAGATGGTGGGCTGAGAGGAACTTGTCTGACGATGACACCCTTATACACCCTTCCGACGGAGAGGCTTGGAAGCACATGGTCAGGGAGTTTGATCATTTTGTAGCAGAGGTCCGAAATGTTTGGCTAGGGCTCTCATCTGACGGATTCAACCCTTTTGGCAACATGAGTCTTCAATACAGTATATGGCCAGTTATTTTAGTACCGTACAACCTTCCACCATGGATGTGCATGAAGAAGGAATACAATATGCTGACTCTGTTAATTTCGGGCCCGGGTTATCCAGGAAAGTGTCTCGATGTGTATTTGAGGCCTTTGATTGAGGAGCTTAAGTACCTGAGTGAGTGTGGCCACCCCACTTACGATAGGTTCAAAAAGGAGATGTTCCAGATGCATGTCATGCTTGTTGGCACCATCAATGATTTTCCTGCTCACGGTATGTTGTCGGGCAACGTTACCAGGGGTTACAGGGCTTGTTCAGAGTGCATGATGGTTGATTGTTGCAGTCCTCATTGCAGTAAAATTGTTCAGATGCGTCACCGTTGTTGGCTTCCATATGATCACCCATTTAGGCAGGATCCAGACGTGTTTGATGGGACTGTGGAAACAGGTGTGGCACCCAGGCGATGGACAGGGGAAGAAATTTTGGAAGTGTTGAATGAATATGATTTTGGCCAACTGAGCAATCATCCTGACATAGTCGCGTCAATTCCAGACAAGCCCGAAAGGTATAAGTTTTGGACACACAAGAGCATATTCTGGGAACTCTCATACTGGCCCAGGTTGCCTATCAGACACTACCTATATGTCATGCACATAGAGAAGAATGTGTGTGAAAGTATTGTGGGCACAGTTCTTAACTTGGAGGGGAAAACAAAAGACATCCCTAAGGCACGCATTGATCTGAAAGCAATGGGTCTGCGGAAACATTTGTGGTTAAGAGATGGTAAGAGAAAAATGCCGCAAGCTCCTTACACCGTAAAGCCGAAGCATAAGCATGAAATTTTTCGGTGGCTGAGTAATGTCAGGTATATATTCTTATGGCTACGCAGGAATTTGGCCTTAAATTTTTACCGGATTATGGTTATATGCGAGAAATATAATTGTTGCCTATGGATAAATATATATATATATATATATATGCAGGTATCCTTATGGCTATGCAGGAAATATAAGCAGGTGTGTTAACTTTCGGGACAATAAGATGTACGGATTAAAGAGTCATGACTGACATGTACTCCTTCAACGCATTTTCCCTATTTTCATTCGAGGGTACCTGCCCAAAGAGGTGGTGGAGCCGTTGGTGGCCTTGTCAAGATTCTTTCATAAGTTATGCATCAGGGAAGTTAAAAAATCAGACCTCAGGGAGATGCAAGATGACATCATTTTTATCATGTGCAAGCTTGAGAGGATATTTCCCCCAAATTTTTTCGACATCATGCCTCACCTGATGATCCATCTTCCCGAACAATTGTTGCTTACCGGTCCCGTACACTACACTTGGATGTATCCCATAGAAAGGTACAAATGATTCATACATTTGGTTTGCCTATGTTTTTATATGTAAATTCTTATTTTTTAAGTAAGTTAACATGCACTTGTTAACTTGTAGACAATTGGGAGCCTACAAGGACTATGTGAAGAATAAATATGCACCTGAAGGGTGTATCGCTGAAGCATATGTTGCGCACGAGTGTGTAACGTACACCAAAGTGTACTTGGGAGCGCTTGAGGACCCCCAACAACAGATGCCGATAGATGAACCCCAGTTCAACCTTTCTATCATCTCCAGTGACGTGGTAGTACATGGAAGCTTGCCAAAGTCATACAAGTTGGATGGAAATGAGGTAGCCATTGCCCACTGGTCGGTACTGATTAACTGTCAAGAAGTACAATATTGGAAAAACTATCATCTTCACTACCCTGCTATTGCCAGAAATGTTGATTACCACAACAGGACGTTTGCAAACTACTTTGGTCAATGGGTAAGGGTATATGTGTATATGTGTATTTTTATATATATCCTTATATAGCATGTATGTATGTACGTGGTTTTGTGGTTTCAAGATGACATAATTTCTTGTGTACGTATTACTGTACGTTTTCAGATGAACCATGTAGCAGATGATGGTTGCCCAGAGTGGTCAAACGAATTGAGGGTCCTGGCGATGAAACCGATAGCTTCAAAAGTTTACTCGATGTGTCAGGTCAATGGCGTGAAATTTATATGTGAAAATCGAGATGACCGACTGAAAACACAGAATTGTGGGGTGATGGTCCATGGTGGGCAGGATGGCGTTGACTATTACAGTGTCCTTCATTCAGTTGTTGAACTAATTTATGGGAACCGCATGAAAGTGCACTTGTTCAAATGTAGATGGTTTGATACTAGCCCGGAGAACACGTACAAGGACCGATCAGTACGGAACATTTTCGGTGAATATTGCTACTAGCTGGTATGAAGATGACCATTTCGTTCTTGCCTCATCAGTAAAACAAGTGTTTTACCTTGACGATCTTCTTAACAAAGTCCCGTGGAAGGTGGTTAACCATGTTTCTCATAGAAACATATACAGTGTTGCCACACTTGGTGAGACCGCAGATGATGAGGAAGTTACTGCATACCAAGAGCCGAACGCTTTTGACATTCCGGAATCATCTACGATTCGCCTTAATAATGTGAGATCTGGGAGTGTGGTTCGAATTACTGGAGCAGAACTTCTCGATGTTAATCCATATGAAGTTGACGCTGATTCAGATGATGAGGAGCGGCACATATTGTCAGAGGTTACCTATGAAACCGAGTCAGACTCAAGTGATGAAGATGATTACGATTATCATCCTTAGTACGTTGGAAATTGTAGTCGGAAATTATAGTCGGAAATTGTAGTCAGAAATTGTAATCGGAATTTGTACGTAGTCGGAAATCATGTTGGAAATTGTGTTGGAAATCGTGGTCGGAAATTGTCAAAAGAAATTATAGTCGGAAATCGTGTTGGAAATCGTAGTCGGAAATCGTAGTCAGAAATTGTAGTTATATATGGTCAGAAATGTTGTCGGAAATTGGTCAGAAATAGGTCGATCGGATAATTTTCGAGAAATAATGACATTACCAACGAGTTGATAAGCAACTCGTTGGTAATGACATTACCCACGAGTTAGCAACTCGTTGGTAATGTCATTACCAACGAGTTGCTTATTAACTCGTGGGTAATGTCATTACCAACGAGTTACCATGTAACTCGCCGGCAATGGTGGCGGTATTTCCAGACCAGCAGCTCGAGCTGCTCCCCATTTCTTCCTCTCCCTCTTCCCTCTCAAACCCTAAAACCTCTCAAAATTCAAAACCTCTAAAACCCTAAAACCCCTCTCTCTTCATCTCAAACCTCTCCTCAATCCTCTCTTCCTCTCCTCCCCTCTCCCCTCTCTTCCTCTCCTCCCCTCTCTCCTCCCCTCTCTCCTCCTCCCCTCCTCCTCTTCCTCCTCCCCTCACCTCCGTCGCCGGACAACAGTTGGGTCGAGCTCCACCATGGCAGGTAATAGCTCACTCTCTCTCCCTCTCTCTCTCCCTCTCTCTCTCTCTCATTCCACATTTTATTTTTATGCATTTTGATTAATAAATTTTTGATAATTGTGGGATGTATGTATGCATGTGGAAAATATTTGTAAAATGTAATTAAGGTATGTTTGAAAATTGTGGGAAATTAATGTGGATAATTGTGGGGTGAAGGAGAAATATATGTGATGTATATATGTGAAAAATTAATTAATTTATATGGAGTGTATATATATACGTATGTTTGAAAAATGTGGAAAATTAACTAGCTAGGGTGATTTGGATTAATATGTGATGTATATATATGTGTGTGAAAATTAGGTGAAATTAAGATGCATGATCGATGTATACAAAGTGTATATGTGATGTATATATATGTGAAAAGTTTAAAGCCGGAAATGATGTATGTCTATATGTTAAGTTAGGTGATATAGTTGTTAATTTAACGTATAATAGGTGAAAAATCGGCTTCGGAATTTAACGTGTTTGGATTAAGGTGATATAGTTGTTAATTTAACGTATAAATTAAGGTGAAAAATTGGAATCGGAACACTTTGTAACCACAACGGTTTTAAACCGGAACGGTTTGAAACCGGAATTGTTTGTAACCGGAACCGTTTGTAACATAACGGTTCCAGGTTCAAACGGTTCCGATTCCAAACCGTTCTGGTTCTGATTTGTTATAGAACTGAATCCATGACTATTACGGTGTCTAGGAGGTTTTGCGGCTAATTGGCTTCGGAGAGGTTCCCGAAATAGTGGAGGGAACAGTAGTCAAGCTTCTTCCTCGCCCGCAGTTAGCAACACGCCCAGTGGGCCAATGATGACTGCTCGCACGAGAGCCTTGCTAGAGGCGCGAGCTCAGGAGGAAGCTGCACGATCAAGAGCCGTGCAACCGGAAGTCGAGGCTCGAGCCTCAGTCTCCAGACGCTCAATCAGCAGACGTCCCTCCGGTGGCAGAGCCTCAGACGAGCGATAGTCAACGGGGGCATCAGAAACTCCCTCAATCCGAATGCCCCATATTCGCCCGGTGCCTACTCCCGTTTCACGGGAATCATCTGAGACACATGGTGGTGCTGGCGCCTCATCGTCCAGGCCTCGTCTATCTCCGCCGTCCGGTCTCTTCCTACCCGACGAGATTCCTGTGATCCCTGAATTCGATGATAGGGGGATGCCTGTTTATGTTGAAGGACGGCCGAAGTTCCTGACCGTGGAGGAAGCGTATAACTTCCTCCCGTTCGACCCCGTGTATCTTTGGAGTGTGAGGTGCACCAACCAACAAACGGACGATGCAGGTAAATTTTATTTAACATCAGATTGATTACTTAATTATTACTTAAGACTTGCGATAGGTTCAATTAATGATATCAATTTGTTGACATTGTATTATTAGGCAATTTCGTTAATGGGACTGGAAAACGGAAAGGGGCTAGAGGCACCTGCACCGGGAAGAGACTTGAGCAGGCCACCGGCGGAAGGAAAACGCCCATAAGGGCCAATGAGGATGGCGAGGTGATCGAGGCATTCGACACCACGCGCAAATATGTCAGCATGGCCGGTGCGATCGTGCAGGACAAGGTCCCAATGCTTTGGCCAGATTGGGAATCTGTGCCTATCTACGTGAAGATGCAAGTGCATAATGCACTCAGTGTGAGTAAAATCGTATTTTCATTACGTAAATTTTACATTTATTAATTAAGTCCGAATAAATATATAATTTTACCTTTTATATATTCATATTGCAGGTGTGGTTTGACGTGGATGAAGTTCTTATTCACACGTGGGTAGAGCGTCAACTACATATGAGGTGATGTGCTTCGACTTATTTGAATATATATCAAGTTAGATTTTTGTTTATCAAGTGTTTTAATATCTCTAACTTTTTTTCCTTGTTTTAATATAGGTATAAAGAGTGGAAGAACGAGCTTTCTTCCCATTACACTGTATACAAGGAGCTAGGCCGAGGTTCTACCCCTAGCGAATTCCGGTGTAGGGAGTACGAGTGGCAGTGGCTGATAGCCCACTTCGAGCACCCCAAAGCTCAGGTATGCATCCTGAATATATCTTACAAGCCTAATGTATCGTATCAGATTGAAATAGTTAGTTACTAATTTTTTTCCATATGTTTATCAAACAAGGCGATTTCGAAGACGAACCGGGCGAATAGATTGAAAAACACCAGGGCCCATCATGCAGGTTCACTCAACTACATGGGTTGGTCGACTAAGGCGCAGCAACAACAAGAAGTGAACCCCTTGGTGTATATTCATCAGGAGTTCTATCCGCAGTGCCCTGACGAAGCGGTAAGTCTTTCGCCTCTCCATGTGTTAATAAAACTATTTTTCGATATTAATTTATTTTGTATCCTTAGTACGTTATTCATTTTTGCTTTTCAATTAGGCGAGAGTGGAGGAGGCGACCGCAGAAGTGACCATGAATATAGCTCGGACTAACCATCCTGACTGCTCCGAGGAAGAAGTCACCCAGTATGCCTCTCAGATCGATCCGTTTGATCACCCTATAGCGGCTCAGATCATGGCAAAAGCGTGCGGGACTGGGAAGAATACCTATTACTGTAGGGGAATGGGCTCGGCGGGCGAATGAGTATTGAAGAACACTTCAGAATACTCTACCGGGTCAAGAAGTTCAGCTTCTAGTCGTAACCTCGCAGCGGAGCTTCAGAGGACGCAGAGGGAGTTGGAGGAGCAAAAGAGGCAGATGGCCGAGTACCAAAACATGGTCTAGCAGCAGACACAGATGCATGCTCAGATGTACACATGGATGCGGACGATGTACGAGGCTCAGACTACCGGACAACCGTTCCCCACACCTCCCCCGGTCCCTCCGTTCCCTAGCTATCCACCACCACCACCGCACCAGTCAACGCCAGAGCAAGACTAAGGTAGCCACCAGAATTCAAATGAGTACATGGATTACTTCGACCCTGACCCGCAAGTTCCTGGACCCTGGCCTGCAGTTGTAGTTAATTTTCGTATCGTCGTTACTATTTGTACTGTACGTTGGACATTTATGTGTACTGTTGAACTTGTATAATTGTACGGTTTATGTCTTTCAATGCAGGTTCTAGAATTGGGCCCAATCCAGAACCGCGTTTTTTTTTCAAAATTTTTCCAGACATGGACCTAAGTCGCCGGCAATGTCTCACATTCCGGCCACGGCGGCGCTGACATTGCCGGCGACTTCCGTCGCCGATAATGTCCTACACATCACCGGCGGGGAATTTCCGGCGACTTGTCGCCGGTAATGACAATTCCGGCGAAAAAAAAGGACAAGGCCGGCGACAACAAGTCGCCGGTAATGTCTCCATTTCTAGTAGTGATTCTTCTTCCATTACTGAGATGGTTTAGTTTCTTCTCTTATTGAAATTCAGGTACTTCTAGTATCTTTGGAAGAATTGCAACCTCTGAACAATCGAGAGCTTTAACCTCTCAGGCTTTCAAGGGATACATCACTGTTCATATGTCCTTCAAATTTTAGGTTAATGTTTCCAGCTTTTCTATTATCATAGATTGCTACTTTTACACTTCTTAGCTTTTCTTTAAGCCAGACAACTTCCATTCCCATGAAAGGGTTGCTTCATCTCATGTAACCTTATGAATTTACTCCGAATGATTTTTCGGATTTGTGAGAAATCCAGTAGTAAGACAAGAAATATTTGTTATTTTGGTCTTTGGTTCTACTGCTGTGCTTATCAGCTTATAGTAAATCTTATAAACAACAACAAGCTCTTACATGCCATCTTTCACTGACGTTCCGTCTGTTTTGACTCTTAATCGTAAACAGTGAGCTGCATCAATCAGGGTAGTTGAAAAGTTTGGGAAGAAATAAAAATATGCAACTTGGTTGCATAATGATGCTTGAAGGGTTCCCAGTAAACTTTTCTGAAAATCAATCAGTTTATTGTCTTGTAAGACACATCGAACTAAACAATTTATGCCTTCTCTAGCGAGTAATTTTATGCCAACTTTTACTACTCCAATTTGCATAAATTTGTAGGTTCATTTTCTGGCATTAGCTACCTCTTCAGGTGTTACCAGAATGAGATCTATTTCTCATGTTGTTATGGAAGTGGTGAATTTAAAGATTTTAAATTGATGGCTATCCAACATTTCAAAATTTCCTCTTTTGTAAATCTGATTGAATTCAAATTTTGTAATCGGAGGATTTCGAACATTTTCTTCAATTTCGTTGAATTCAAATTCTTCGGAATTGAGCAACTATATCTTCAGTTTTGGATTCTCAACATATATATTTATGTATCTTCAGTTTGGATTCTTGAAATATAATACTTGACAAATTTGTTGGAGGCTTTAAAAGAAATGGTTTTGGTGAAGGATCCCCCCCCTCTTGGAATCTCTAATGGTTTAAAGTCAACAATTTTCTTTATAATTGTTCGAGGTAGATTGTCTCTTAGCTTGATGTCTTATGTTCTCTGGCTATCCTCTTAATATAATCAAAGATCTTCGTCTATTGAAAGTTGAGCTCTTCGATTTCATTATTAACCTTTGTTGACAATTTTCCTTTATTTTTTCAGGTGATTTTGGATATAATCCATCTTGACTTCCAATTTTTTCAATTGGTTACTTATCACCAGAAGTATTTCTAGATATTCACTGTATCTAGAAATTTCTGATAGAGATTCCTGATGCCTCACATCAGTTAGTCTTAATAAAGAATCTAGTTATTATTTTCTCAATATTCGTTCCCATCTTTGGGAATATTTGAGCTATAGCAATCTTTGATACTAATAAACTCTTCAGATCAAACTAACAAACTCCGATAGTGATAATCTTTGTGAATGAAGTTCAGCTTTAACTTTACCACGTAATCAAGTAACAAGAAAAGATTTCTGTCTAGCAATCTGAATATCAACTTTTGCCTGGTCTTGAGGACGAACTAATCTTCTTAGTCTATCTAAACGTTTAATATTTTGTGCATGTGCATGTATTGGAAAAAAAAGTTGGAAACAATTTAAGTTTTTTGCTAAAATCATGTCAAGCTGGAAAGTGAGATATTTTGATAGTAAGGAGATAACTGTTTACCTTCGAGTATTAAGGATAGATCTTAGTAGCAGGTATTAGAACAAATAAATTATAGACTCGCTACGCTTTCAAAAAAAAATACTATTGCAGTAACATAAAGATATCATCTATTACAAGTAAAGGTACCATCTATTTGGGGTGGAATTCGGGTCGAACGGTTCGATTTTTGGTAAAAACCAAAACTGAATCGAAATATATTTTTTGGTTCAGTTCGGTTCAATTTTTTATTTTTGAAAAGAAAAACCGTGACTATTAGGTTTGGTTCAGTTCAAATGTTTTTACGAATTTTTTCGGTTTCTTTCAGTTTTTCACCTAATGCATAAAAAACATCTTTTTAAAAAAAATAACTAAAACATTGTCGATAAAAGACAACTTTTTAAGTTGCCTAATGTAGTAGACTCTTTCTGCTTCCACAAGAAAATTTCAACGAGTAACAGATGAACCTCATTGATAATGTTTCCTACAAAGAACTTCAAGGCGCATGAACAGGGGGTACCTACAAAAAAACTCTCTAACACTCAAGTAAGACACAATTTTAATGCAAGTAGGCTCTGAGTAGAATCTAAAACACAAACTTACTCCATTAACCTATTTATATTACCTATTACCCGCCAATATAGGAACCATCACCTTTTCAGTTGAGCTTTAAGGCTTATTTCCAGAACTTCAATCCTTAATTATCAGCCTCGAACTTCAATCAACTCCTATTTTGGTGCCATATTTCTAGCCTTGCGCCTCACTTCATACTTAGTGCCCCTATTTTAGGGCCACATGATTGATCTGCTCCAAATGGCTGAGCCAATCCTTATCTCGCCAATTGGGCTCTCAACTGTGGGCCTGGACTTCATAATCCATCACTTATTCATGACAAAACCCAGTCCAACTCCTATGAACACTGAGCATCGAGACATGGTTCGAAGATTAAACTTCGAGCCTTCCTCCTTTGTACTCGATCTTCGATCAACTTCACATAACCTCTCATTGATAATCCCTAGCTCAATCCTCATATGACTAAAAATTCCTACTCCCACAATGCCCCCAATTTCATCTTTGGGCTGAAGCTCGAGTCAAACAGAGGAAATTCAGCTTTATGTCTTCAATTTCTATCCTTTGTACTTCGAACTTCGTTTTCGACACGTGTTTCCAGCCTGTCTTTGGATTCATGCACCAGAAACCTTATTAACTTCCCGGCCACTTAAACTGCAACTCTTCCACTACCCCACTACTTCTCTTCCTTTTTTATTTTCTTATTTATTCTCCCATTCCAACTCCATCTCTCCACTAAGTGGCATGGGTTTGGATTTTGATGATTCTGATCTTTCATCAAACCAACTTCACTCGACCCAAGTTATCTTGGTGGTTCGAATCCATCCTTGACTATACCATCTTCTCCTTGAAGATCGTCACCACAATGCCCCCGAGTCTCGCGAGCAAATTCATATTTCGCTCGAGATGTCTTCTCTTTGGAGAATATCACAACAATGCCTTCAAACCTTATGAGGCAATACAACTTGACTCCTCATTCTTAACCAAGAAACCAATTGAAAGTTTCCACATTGAAGAACCGTGCTTCGCCAACCCAAATCCATTTTCCTACTCAAGTAATCAACACAACAGCAAAATGTGACTTTCCTACTTTGAAGAACCAGTCTCGATTAATGCAAAAGAAATGTTCATATCTTCAAATCACTCTCCAGCCATATAGCATATTGCATAGCTACCTATTTTTATGTGTTATAACCAAGAAATACACGTGCTTTTTTGCCCATATTTGACTCTACTTTTGACCATTGTCACAACCTCAAACCAAGTTTCAAGTGACCATACCTTCAATGCTTTTTAAGGTGTTGCTCACACGCCTCTCACATACATTTTTCCATGCCCCCTTGTCTCATAAAGAGAGCAACATCAGCTCATCTTGACCCCATAATTGCCCCTCAATGTCTCGTGGCCTTTCTGGATGTTCCATTCAGCTTCAAGAACGTTCTCAAACTTCAACCTTGCTTCGAGACTTCGAGTATATATCTCGAACTTCCACTCTGCTTCGAAACTTCGAGTATATGTCATGAATTTTGGCTTTCCTTCAAGTGTATGTACTCCTCGTTCATTCTTTGTTGAAACTTGTGTTGCAACTCATCTTTTGCATATTATTATTTTTAATTCCACCATTCAATCTCAAATAACGGCTAACCTTTTGTTCCACTTTCAAATTTGTCACATCTTACCTCGTTGCAATAATATTTCTATTTACATAACAATGATTTTCTATTGCAAGAAAATACATTAACCTGAGGTTCCTTCGAGGATTTTCAACTTGCTTCGAGATTCAATTCAACGCAATGCTCGATCCCCCCTTCTTCCTCATCGTATACTCCAAAACACGACTGCATCCCAATTGTACGTCTTTATCAACTTTCTAAGCTAAGTGCTTCCTCAACTTTTGTAGCACACGAACTCTCTACACGCGTCGTAAGCAATCTTCAAGTGACGCTTGAATTTCAGCGAACAATGGATTCTCAAACTTCATCTGACTTTGAACTTGTTCGAAGTCCATCCATCTCAAACTTGGTCGTTTATTCTTCTATCTTTGAACATACCTGTTTATTCGACTATTCTTGAACACCTTTGTTCAATTTCATTCAACCATCTCCTGAACATACTCGTCCGTTTAACTATTCTCAATCTTCATCTATTTGACTTTTATTTAACCATCTCTTCAAACCCTTTGTCTAGTTGGCTATTCTCAAACTTTTCTGCAATTTCGTTTATTTCTATTCCAGGCATTTCTACTGTTTGTACCGAACTTTTTTTAAAAATTTCACCATAGGTTCTTGTGGCTCAATAATTCATTTTTATTACTTTATTTATCTTGATATCACATATACCATAAATCACAAACTTTCTCATGTATGTAAAGCAGTAATACATCTCTTCAGATCATCTAGGCTGAAGAGAAGATTATTCTCACATGAAAACTTTACCTAAGAAAATTCCATAACTCGCTCTTCGATACTCATCCTTCGAAGCTCGTCGTTCGAAGCTTCGATATTGATGCTTCGTACTGCCAGTGGTCCTACTCATAATTCGAACTTAACAAGTTCTTAATCATTTAAAGTTGTCAGAGGCTCAGTTCATAGCTCATAACTCAAGCTTGACACTCACTCTTCTCTGTCAGACGTTCTACTCAAAGCTTTGAACTTGAAGTTCACATTTCACGTTGTCAGAGGCTCAGCTTACAGCCTGAACTCGACACTCGTGCTTCTCACCGTCAGAGGTTCTACTCAAAGCTTCGAACTTGACGTTCACATTTCACGTTGTCAGAGGCTCAGCTTACAGCTTGAACTCGACACTCGTGCTTCTCACCGTCAGAGGTTCTACTCAAAGTTTCAAACTTGAAATTCACATTTCACGTGGTCAGAGGCTCTGCTTATAGCCCGAACTTGGCACCTGTTTCTCACCGTCAATGGTTCTACTCAAGATTCGAACTTGACATTAACACTCACGTTATAAGCAGTTCGGCTCTTAGCCCGAACATCCCACCCGTTTCTCACCATCAGAGGTTTTACTCAAAGCTTCGAACCTAACGTTCTCATTTTATGTTGTCACTGATTCATCTCTCAGTCCGAGCTTGACACCCGTTTCTCACCGACTGAAGTTCTACTCAAATTTTCAAACTTGACGTTAACATTTCACGTTGTCAGGCCACCCTTGAGATATTATGCTTGACCAACCTCAAGTGCATGGTATCTTTTCTCATTCATCTTGTTCAATACTATTTGTCACCCTCATTCTTCTATTCATGCTCGATAGATATTCGAGTGATTTAATAGCCCTTTTCCTCGGTCGACACTTAGTCGACAAACAATCAATCTTCCGTCGGTTCTCCATTGATACCCTATTGATGCTCGATGTTGGCTGCTCAATTGTATGTCAATCATTTTCAAAACCAAACTAAATCAATATTACCTCTCGAGTTGGCCTAACAACTCTTTCATCATTCTATCGAGAAAGTCCTTCTCGACGATTGGTGAGTCGAACTCTAAATGCATATCGTCTTGCTGTGCAAAGTCAGCATCGAGCTATGGGAGTTGCCCCTCAGGTCCTATTGCACAAACTCGATGCTTCCCCATGTTCCATTTGTTCCTATTTGAGCGCAACTCTTTGTTGATTGAGCCTAACAACTCAATTCAAAGATTTGACCCGTTTAGCTATTCATCAATCTTGTAATCTCAAGTTTCAATCTTGCAACCTCAGACCTCAACCCTGTCATCTTGAACCTCAGCCTTTCAATCTTGAACCTCACCTTCGAGCTCAAGCCTCAGCCTCAGCTTTGATGAGTTTATTTTTTTTATACCCGGTCCTTCTCTTATTCAGGTCTTGAACATATTGACGTTATTAGAAAGACCATACTTTCATAAGTTATTCTGCAATAACGATCCCAAAAAGACTCACAAAAATCAATTGTGTCACTTCCGGATGACCCTTCATTCCAAGCATGAATATATATCAACCAAAACAAGTATTTAATATACTACACATACATCACGATGTTTATGACATATTCAATCAATGCACCATAATATACTTATGCCAAAACAACAAAAACATGAGACATCTTATTCAATAAATATTTCTCATCCAAATGAATGCTAACAATTTTCCACAAATATCAATCTTAAAAAAGAAAAATTGCACGAACTAAAATTACTCACTACGCACAATTAGTACTTCACATGCTTATGAGGCTACACCTCAAAACTTATATCAACATCGCACACAAGCCTTGCCACGCTGACACATTTATCCGTCCATTATATATATCCAAGATATGCAAAGCCCACTTTCACTATGTTGATCAATATGAATATCACACCTTGAAACGTAACAAAGCAATTTGATACCGCAAATTTGACACCTCCCTAATATAACGAGATGTTCCCAACAAGTTTATCTCTCAATTCAAGCAAGTAATTCGATCTTCGACTTCATAGACTGTTGTAGGTTTCTACTGTCTTTAAGCATGCACATCTCGACACACATTGCAAGTCCCATCTGCTATGATGCCTTGAGCATTCGCTATATCGTTTCAGCAATCTCTTCTCACCAATCTCAATCTTGCTAATTGTCAGACCTCCTACCTCGATCTCAATCGTGCTTCAAAATCCAATTTGCACGAAGCTTTGTGCAATGCTTATGGATTCGATCTCATTATCAATCACCTGCAAAGCATATCTCATCTGTCAGAATACGATCATGGCAAAAGACTTGCAAGAACTAATTGTCAAACAAATGGTGTTATTCATAATTAGTTGCTCTCTCTAAATGTTAAAACACACCTTAATCATACTAAGCTTCGCTGTAGTATACATAAGGAATTTGTTATCACATTATAAAAATGGTCACGCCATAATCATAGGAACCTATTCCTTAAACACAAAACAAGAAGCATGTATTTTTCTTTCCCAAGAAATGATGTAATCGATTCGTACCAAGAACCAATAAACCATATCAAACCTTAAATTCGAGCTTGCTTCAACATCCAGCACACATTCTTGCAAACTTTGTAATCGGTCACGAACTTTGGTGATTTCATTCTCCTCGTTTATATGCATTGCTTCTTTTCCTTTCAACTTTCGCTTTACGGTATTTTGTCCCTCTCTTCGTTCCATCTATGCATGGCCTTCTTGACATTCCGCTTTGTAGTGCACTGCTTCTTCTTGCAAGCTCCAATTTAATTTGCAGAGAACTTGTAATCTTCTAAACCCAAACATTCTTTCTTTCTACTTGCTTTCCCGAGCATATACTGACACAATACCATTAAATTGTATCTTCCTACGTAAAAAAGCATTGGCACTACCCTGGATTGTCATCAGAAAAGATAAAGCTTAAATGCGTGTTGCCTACTTTCATCGCCGCAAACCATTGATAACTAACAATCAAACAAAAACCATATCCTGCATAATTAACAAACAAATTGGTTCCATCAAGAATCCACTCATAAAGTCAATTGATATGGAATCAATTCTTATATTACAAGGCACTTTGATTAAATCCAATCAAAAATTGCATTATATCAGGTCTCAATCGATCAACCCCAAGAACGACTCGGCGAAAAATTACGCCCGCCAATCTCATCTCGTCTTTGGTTTCCCCAAATATCTTTTTAACATCCAACTTTTTCTACGTTTCTTTCCACCAAAAATCAATCGGGTTAGCGAATAACTGATTAAAACAAATCATCAAAACATCCATAACAATTATAAACTCGATATCTCAATAATTCATTAATATAAAAGAAACAAGGTTTTGAGGACATAAGCTTCCCAACCTTTATTGCAATTGTTGGATAACAATCTCGCCAGACACTACCAAGCTTTCCTAATTCGGCATTCTCCGTTAGATCAGTTGCTTTCATTGTGGAGCAACTTCCGGTCACCATTCTCAGGAACATTTGTTGTCATCATTTTTCACAGACGGCGTCACTTGTAGGAGTACAAAAATGCAGTAAACTATTTCTACTTCCACAAGAAAATTCAAACGAACAACAGATGAACCTCATTGATAACGTTTCAGACAAAGATCTTCAAGATGCATGAACAGGGGAGTACCTGCAAAAAACTCTCCGACGCTAAAGTAAAACAGAGTTTTAATGCAAGCAGGCTCTGAGTAGAATCTAAAACACAAACTTACTTTTTTCACCTATTTATACTACATGTTACCCGCCAAAATAGGAACCATCACATTTTCAATTGAGCTTCAAAGCTTATTTCCATAACTTCGATCCTTAATTCTCGGCTGCAAACTTCAACCAACCTCTATTTTGGTGTCACATTCCTAGCCTTGCGCCTCACTTCATATTTAGTGCCCCTATTTTATGGCCACGTGATTGACCTGCCCCAAATGGTTTAGTCGATCCTTATCTCACCAATTGGGCTCTCAACTACAGGCCTGGGCTTCATAATCCATCACTTATTCATGACAAAACCCAACCCAACTCCTATGAACACTGAGCTTCGAGACATGGTTCAAAGATCGAACTTCAAGCCTTCCTCCTCTGTACTTGATCTTCAATCAACTTCACTTAACCTCTCATTAATAATCCCTAGCTCGATCCTCATTTGACTAAAAATTCTCACTCTCGTACACCTAACATTTTGATTCGTCTTTTTTAGAGAATTTGACAAGGATTGTGCATAAAGAAATTAAATTAGGATTTTAGGAGTTTAATATTTTTATTTTGCATATATTAATATAATTTATTTAAAAATACCCAAAACGATGTCGTTTTTGCATACTTTGGTTTTTCAGTTCGGTTCGGTTTTTGAAAATCAAAAATCAAAACCAAACCAAATGTCTCCATTTTTTTTTAGATTTTTTCGGTTCGATTTGTATCGGGTTTGGTTTTTCTCCATGGTGGTTCGGGTATTTTTTTTCAGTTTTCGGTTACAATGTCCCACCCTACCATCTATCACAGATAAAAATACATGCCATAATGTAAATTGATAAGGTGAATGGAAAATGTTGTATACAAGTGGATGAAATACACAAGTGGTTTTTGAATTTGGTGACTTTTGGGTTGGTGAAAATCAAGTTTGGTGACCTTTGGAACATTTGAAAAAAAACGTGAATTTTGGGTATGTATTTTGTGTATAAGATACTTTTGTGTAAATTACCCTCTTTTTTAACGAAGACACGAGAAATTGCACGTATTATGTGAGAACCCAACCCTGATTTAACAAGCTAAACCAGGATTAGGCCTTAACACCAGAGCGACTAAACACTTCTAAAACACAAAATAAATTTCTGACACTAGAGCGACTAAACACTTCTAAAACAACTAACCTAACTAGCTACTACTCCTAGGATCAATTGTGGATCTTGACGAAGGGAACTACTATGCCTCGAACTCCGTGTGCGCCCGATCTACACTAAAACTCTGCAACCTGGGCATTTGAAACCAAAAGGCCCAAGGAAGGACATTTCAAAAAAAACATAAAATTGTTAGAGTGAGTAGACAAAAATAGTTGAACGTAAGAAAACATGTAAGAATAAAGTTATGTTCTTCCACCGAAATTTCTATGAAAAACTATATGCGAGTGATGTAAAATCTCATATTGCACTCAACAAGGAAACGAAAACAACTGGCTTTGAAGAGGACAAAATGAAAATCTTATGGGAAAACTAGCTATATTGGGGTAGGTCAAAAGAAAGGCAGTAAAGATGCTTAAAAAAAAGCATCAGAAAGTGTCTCATTTTAAATGATCGAGGTGTAAGGGAAGCTTGAGCAATGAATTAGCTCTTTTCCATTCTATATTCTTGTAAACTATCTCCGAAATTAGCCCTCTTCGAAGAATTATTTTTTTTTGCTTAGATCTTTTTGATCTATTTGTGCTCTGCCCTTGTGGTGGCTTGGAAGAAATGTCTTACCATGATTTCTTGACGAATATTCTAGAAGACTCCCTTCATCTGGATGAGCCGAATCAACCCATGCTTCTTTCTGGAGCTTTGATTGCAGATGTGGTCCCAAATATTGGGAGCGTAAAGGGCGCTCTGCGTAGTGCTTGGAGATCCTTTGGCATGTTTGAGATCTCTTTTCTCAAGAAAAATTTGTTCTCGATCAAGATGGATAGGGAGGCGGCAAATCGTGTTCTTGATGAGGGACCATGGAAGGTAAATAATCACCATTTCTCGATTATGTCATGGCACCCCCATTAGTCTATCCATGACATTCCTCATTATAAGGTGGCTTTCTGGGTTCAGATCAAGGGTCTTCCTAGACTGAAGATCAATACGGAGAATGCCATTAAAATTGGGAATGGTATTGGTGAAGTCTTACTTTTGGAGAGCATTGACGATGAGGATGCAGCTGCAAGGGGATATTTGAGGATCAAGACTTATATTGATTTCAGGAAGCCACTGCCTACAGGGTTTTGGATGCCAAGTGCGGAATGTCATCTTGGGGTACAATCTCGTACTGGGGTGACATTTGGGTAAGAGGGGTTAGGCTCATTTTGTTGGAATTGTGGCCGGCTAGGGCATGTGCTCAATAACTGCAAACGAAAGGTGGTCTCATCAAGTGCTGGTAGGGATGAAGATCTCTGTTATGGCTCCTGGATGTATTGCAAAGGCCCATGGGAGCGGCCTAGACCCCTTGTTCGGAACTTTTTTATTGGTAGGAAACCTCCTCCTATGAGAAAGAATGTCTCAATCAAAAGCTTCAACATGGCGGAGGTATTAGATGAAGCTCTGGTCAGGGAAAATATTGTCCTTGAACTTGCTGAGGTAGATGAGGTGACGATAATCCAGACTGATTCTGGGATGGCGGTGATCTCCGGTGGCTTCCCTTGGGACTGTCGTAGGGTTAGTGAGTTCAAGGGAGGAACTATGGGGCAAAATATTTTCAAGTTAACCAGGGACCAAAATGAAAGATTTTCAAAGATTTTCGTAGATCAAAACATGGATGGTACGAAATTACAACTCATGAGTAACGTTGGCGTATCCCTGATAGAAGTGACAGGAAAAAAGGATTTGATAAGCAAACAACGTGCTGTCGAGGGATATGCACTTCCTTTCCTTGCTAGTAGCAGTAGGGGTCGTGGTTTTTGGACGACGGGAGGTGAGAGTGTTGCCCCTAGTGCTCTATTAGGGCAGATGGAAAAGATGGATGGAGGTGATGGGGCTTCTTTCTCTTCCCATGCAGCTTTATCGGGTCGGAAGATTTGTTTTCTGATTTTGTGGAGAATGATGATAGTGGGGTGAGGGGACCTTAAGGGAGACAAAAAAAGTCGACTGTGGAGCTGAAAATGGAGTGTGGCCTGGGAAATTACAGTAGTGGAGGGAAATGGAAAAAGGAGAAGGCCCAAAGATTTGAGGGTTATGGGAAGATATGCAGGCCCAGACTAAGCTATGTTGGTTTTAGGCTTGAAAATAGTAGGATGGCCAGCCCTCCTGGGTTTGACCTAAATTTGGGCCCTAGTTCGACTTTGGACACAAGGGTTTCGGGTCATCCTTGCGCCAGAGACAAATTAGCCTTGACTTTGAGTTTGAAAGTTTGTGATGATAAGGCCCACCCTGTTGGTTTGTTGGGCTGTGAAGGAGCGTTGGTTATGTTCGAACCAGACACAGAAAGAGTCTTTCAGCCTTGGATTCTCTGTTTCTCCTCCTTGAGGACTGTGCGTGTAGATTCCGGTTGTAAATCCTTTGGTGCCAAAAAGGTTTTCGTCGAGCAGGGATTGGTTGTGTTCTTATCGGAAACAAAGCAGTGTAGGTTTCGAGTTAACAGACTTAGAAAGCAGTTGGGTTTTAATAAAGGGGTGACTGTTGAACCTATGAATGGAGCTGGAGGGCCTTCTGTTACAGTGGAGATTGTTTCCAAGTGTAAAAACTACATTGATTCTAAAAACTACAAGGGTGGCAGATGGCTCATTTGCTTAGGAGATTTCAATGAGTGTTTGTCTAATGAGGAAAAGAGGGGTGGTGTGCCTAGATCTTGGGGACAACCTAGATTTCTAAGGGAGTTTATGGAGGATAATCATTTATTTGATCTGGGTTTTGAGGGAAATCAATTCACTTGGGATAATAAGAGGGATGGTGATGTGGCTATCCAGGAGAGGCTTGATAGGGCTATCGCTAATGTAGGTTGGTTAGAGAAATGGCCTGATACTGTGATTAAGCATGATTGTCGCCTAGGGTCTGATCTCTTTTTGCTCTCCCTTGATTTTCAATGCAAAGGAAATCCTTTAAAGCCGAGGCTGCTTGGCTGGAGGCAAGTGACTGTGAAGATGTTGTTACAAGTGTGTGGAATGTTTGTAGGGGCTTCAACCCATACTTTAGATGGAGTCGTAATATAAGAAGTTGTCAGAAGGCTTTGTCTGAGTGGAGCAAAGTGTTCTTCCCAAACAGCAAGGTGGCCATTTCCGAGTTGGGTGAGGAACTTGGGCTCGTTCAAGCAGAGGAGGTGATTAATAGAGTTGATGAAGCTAGAATTGTTGCTGAAATCGACAGGTTGTGGAGTGTGGAAAATTCTTATTGGCGTCAAGGATCAAGGGTGACCGGAATAGCCGCTTCTTTCACATTTCAACGATTATTAGGAGAAGCTGTAATCTGATCACCAAGATTTCTCTTGGAAATGAATTGTTTGTTACTGAGGAAGGTGCTGTCAGGGGAACTATCGAATCTTTTTTTGCTGAGTTGTATACTACTCCTGGCCCCAGGAATATGGATGATGCTCTTACTGGGGTTTCTGTGAGGGTCTCGGATGAGCAAAATGGAAGGTTGATTGAGCCTTTTTCAGCTGATGAGATCAGGAGAGCTGTGTCTCAATTAAACAAGTGGAAGGCTCCAGGAAGTGATGGGATCCCGGGTCCTTTCTATGAGCGATACTGGGAGATTACCCAAGAGTTGATAATTCAAGCGGCGAATTTTCTTCAAGAGGCTGATTTCCCATTGTCCTGTTTGAATCAAATGGTGATATCCCTAATCCCAAAAGTTCCCAAGCGGAAGCAGGTGTCCCAGTTCCGTCCTATTAGCTTATGTTACAATTCGTATAAGATTTTATCTAAAATCTTAGCTAATAGGTTGAAGGTAATTTTGCCGGGGTTGATTTCGAATTCGAAGCAACAGAATGCTTTTGTCCCGGGTAGACAGGTTCAAGGAGTGGGATTCCTTGCCCAAGAAGCTTTCCACTACTTACATTTGAAGAAGCTTGCCCAAAAAGTTGATATGATAAAGGCTTATGATCGAATGGAGTGGGATTTCTTTGAGGTGGCAATGGTGTATATGGGTTTCCATGGTAAATGGATTGAGCTAGTTATGAAATGTGTTTGGTTAGTTTCCTTTTCCATCCAGATTAATGGAAAAACAGGTAGGCCCTTCAAACCCACGCTTGGGTTAAGACAAGGGGATCCTTTATCCACATATCTTTTCCTTATTGTTAGTGAAGTGTTGTCGTGCAATATATCCAGGGCTGTGAATGAAGGGAAGCTTTTGGGGATTAGATAGAGTAAGAATTGTCCGGAAGTGTCACATATTTTCTTTGTTGACGACTATATTTTTTCTGAGAGCCTCTACTGAAAACTGTGTGGTTTTTAAGAAGATTATTCAATGTTTCTGTGACGCCTCTGGCCAAGGCATAAATGCTTCCAAGTCTTCATTATTCTTCACTCCTAATACTCCTGATGACGCCAAGGAACAGGTTGCTTTGGTGCTTGGTGTCCTTGCTTCCGAGTCTCCGGAAGTTTATCTGGGTCTTCCAACCCATTGGGGGGGAGGGGGTCGTCAAGGAATGGTGCTTTGTCTTATGTGCGTGATATGGTTAAGCAGAGATTGGCTGGCTGGTCCTCTGATTACCAATCTCAAGCTGCTAAGGAGGTCCTGATTAAGGCAGTTGCAATGGCCATTCCAGCGTATCCCATGTCTTGCTTCAAGATGTCGATTTCCCTGTGCAGGGCAATTAACTCTGATATTGCTGCTTTTTGGTGGGGCGAGCGATAAGGTAATGATAAGTTGCATTGGCTGGCTTGGAGGAAGTTGTGTACTGCTAAAGATGAGGGAGGTCTTGGGTTTCGGGACCTTGAGGTTTTTAATCTCTCTTCTGGCTAAACAGTGTTGGCGAATTGTTAGAAATCCTAATTGGGTGAGGGTCCTTAAAGCTAGGTACTACCCGGATATTGATCTCTTTCAAGCTCGCAAAGGTTCCAGAGCGTCGTGGGCTTGGAGCAGCCTTTTTGTGGGTTTGGCTGTTGTTGAGAAGGAGTCTAGATGGCAGGTGAATGATGGTTCAAAAATTAGCATTTAGAGGGATAGATGGTTACCATTGGTTGGGGATGGAAAACTGCATCCGTTTCCAACATCAAACCGTTTCACTCATCTCCTGGCTAAAGAGGTTATTGATGTTGATAATAGTTGCTGGAATATAGATCATATTCTTTCTTTATTCCTAAAGAGGAAGCTAGTGCTATTGAGGATATTAAGATTGGCGATCCTAGATTACCTGACCGGGTGGTGTGGCCTCATGAGAAGAGGGGGAACTTTACTGCTAAATCTGGATACAAGTGCCTCTTTAAGATTGAGATGCCATCTGTTGTTGCCTCGGGCTCTAGTGGTATTGATAAGAAGGTGTGGAAGCTTGTGTGGAAAACTAAAGTTGCCCCAAAGATTAATCACTTTATTTGGAGGGTTGTGCACTCTGCTTTATCTTGTCTGGCTGGCCTATTTAACAAGAAGGTGGTTTCTTCTCCTCTGTGTTCAATTTGTGGTGAGTATGAGGATAGTATTGAACATTGCTTGTTGCTTTGCCCTTGGACCGAGTTGGTCTGGCTGACCAGTAGTCTTGGGTTGAGAATTGATAAGCAGAAGGTTTCTACGTTAGATAATTGGCTTTTGGAGATTAAGAAATCTACAAGGACTGTTTCTGAAGAATTGGTGATGCCGTTACTGTTGAATACTTTGTGGGCAATTTGGAAGGGGCGTTGTGGTTATGTGTACAAGGGCTCGGTTCTGGATCCCTTAAAGATTGCTAAGGTTGCTAGCTTGCTTGATTGTGAGTTAAGATGTGCTGTTGAGGATGATACATGTTTCGTGGAGTCCTCCTCTAAGCAACATGGCGAAGGTTAATGCTAATGGTTCTTGGTGTGTTAAGAAGGGTCTTGGAAGTGTGGGTGCCATCATTAGAGATGGGCATAAGGTTTTTTTAACAGGGACGGCTAAAGTGGTGAAAGTGACGTCTGCTAAAGGCAGAAGCTATGGCTCTAGTTGAGGGTGCTAAGCTTGCTATGGATATAGGTATGACTGAAGTGATTTTTGAAAGTGACTCTCAGGTGTTGGTTAGGGATCTGAGTAGAGATATGGATTGATTGTGTCAACTGGACCATCTATCCCTTTCTTCTGGAGTTTCACCGGATTAGAAGTCTTCTTCATTCAGTTTCTTGGCGATGGATGAGAAGGGAAGCAAACCGCACTGCCGATGCAGCCGCTAAGCTAGCTATGGTGAGGTTGAGTGTGGAAACTTGGGTCAATAGAGTGACCGCTCCGCCCGCCCGCCCCCCCCCCCCCCCCCCGTTTGTTTGGTGTGTTCTAAATCTAAAAACTAAAAATTTCAAACTGAAATAAATCAATTATGATAAGGACCATAATCCAATGTAGCCTAGCATCCATGGCCCAACTGTGGACTGTCCGCCCCACTTTTACATATCAATTTTCATAGTCCAAATAATCAACTATCATTCCAGCCATTAAACAGTAGAATCAAGAATACTTGCAGATAGTTGCCTTGCTGCATATTACTGGATGAGTAATCATGAGCCCAGAACAATGTTGTGAAGTTTATGTCATAATTAGCACCAGATTTCAAGAACATGTTCTTTATATTTTAGAGTTATCATCCAGTGCCTTAATTATGTTTTGACGCCATGTGGCGGTATCAGGATCAAATCTCACCTCCCATGTAGGCCAATAGTGCAAGTCCTGCTTCAATGTGAAGACTTGGTTTTCCATTTAGGTGGATCGTCCGTATACGAACAAACTCTCCATGCTTTATTTCCTGATGAAATTTCCAACAAAAAAAAAAGAATTACAAACAATAGGGAAAACAAAAAAAAACTGGTAACAGCAGTTACACAAGTCAGGACATTAGTCCTAATATGCCTGCCTTGGTACAGCATACAAATGCAATGATTTCCATATCTTCAAGACTGATAAATTTGATTAGCACCACTCAGACAGTATAGGACAACAGAAGCAAAGATTATGTTGTACAAATTAAAGAGCACACAACGATGGGTGCAAGACAATAGCTTCAGATCACACTCTATTTTACAACCCAGGAAGGAAATTCCTAAACAGGAATGGAATACTAGAATGCATACAACTGAAACATAGAGGTAAATGTCATTTGACTTCAATTCAATTTATAAATTATTAACAAATGGCCACTTATCAATCATTCCTAGTTCCCTACTAGACTGTACATCGATAACAGAAAAGAGAATAGAAGTGATGATACAGATATACCTAAATCAATGAAGAAACCTACCTTTGTTACATTCACAAAAGCATCTAAATCAGGAGTCTGTTTTCCATTGACTTCAACGATCCACTGAAGAGCATATAGTCCATATCTATGCGCCAGGCTCCCTGACACCACCTGGTAACGTTGATAAGCAAATAACACATTGAGAAAGTAAACTCCATTTCAGACAAAATAAAATCAACAGAAAATATAACAAGGAACATATGTCAGTTGGCAATTTGCCAAAATATGCGTAGCATACATGAAACACCCCCCACCCCACATTGACACAAAGTAAGGCAGCGATGGAAGTACATAGCATAATTCTTCAAAATTAGGGTACAGAAAACTTTTTTTACCACTCTGCCAGTCTCTTATATGCAAAATCTAGACACAAGCATTTATCAACTTCTCAGGGGAGCCTAAGCCCCTACCGGCCCCAATGTCGCTCTGCTGCTGTTTATGTCACCCTATCTTTTTATTATACCAATAGTTCTTCATGTCCTAGCTTATTATATCAAATGTAGGCTGCCCACCAGGCAGTAAAGACATCTCATATCAGTGAAGAACACTGAGATGGAAGCCTGGAACTGATCGCCAATACATCATGCAGACATACAATAATCTTCAATGAGTTTCTTTTAAATAATCACAGCAGTCGCATCTAACCAGAAAACATCTATAAAATGATAGGGGCATTCCATGCTATGTTTTTATAAAACTTTTGCCCATATTCTATTAGTTATCTTCATACTTTCTAGGTCAATTTATTTACTTCTATTTATTAGGTATTATAGAGCACAGATAGGAGTAGGAGTCAAAATGAAGGAATCTAAGAATAATGCTCTCCTTGAGAGACTTGTGGAGACCAAGAAGGAATGAAAGACGAACGATCCGAGCATTAGGAAAAGTCTTTAAATACTTGAGATGGTTTACACAATAAGAGACGAGCTGAGCAACCCAAGAACACAACCGGTCATCTCATTCTTTTGTTTATCTGTTCTTATGACGTTTAGTAATTGAACTATCTAGTCAGGGGCTGTTGGATGCCCTAGACATGATTCTAATTGCTGCTCAATTTTTCCTTTGAAAGGAAAAAGGTGTTAAAAACAAGAGATCTATAGGTAATGCTTTCCTTGAAATACAAGTATAGACCAAGGAAAGAAAGACAAGTATACTTGTATAGACTTGAATTATACTTGTATAGACAAGTATAGACCAAGTCTTTGAATACTTGAAAAGGTTTGTGCTTTAAGAGACGAGCCAAACAACCCATGAACACAACCAGTCATCTGATTCTTTACTTTTTCTGTTCTCATGACTTCTTAGTAACTGAACAATTTATAGTCAGGGGATGTTGGAAGCCCTGGGTATTATTCTAATGGCTGATCAATTTTTTCTTATACAATTTGTCACGTATAGTTGTTTAAACTGTCTTGTCATTGATAATTCACGCCTATGTTTCTTTGAGTGCACATGTAAATGCATGATCTAGAGGTTAATGATTGGAATTTGCACACATCGCCTTACCATGATGTTCTACGGGATACAAACAAGTAACTTGGCCCTACTTCTGTACCTCAATCTCTAGGCGACTTAGTATCTAACACCCTGTGTTGTATCTCAAAAATTCTAAAATAAATAGTCATTAGCATTAAATTTATGTAAGTTTGGGAAATGCCCATCTCTAAAAGTCGAAAACCATGTTATTTATCTATGGGTAGCCTATCTATTGGGAGTCTATAGAGGCTATGAATCAATGAAGTTATTCTCTGTTAATAACGGCATACTGGATGGCCAATATAACCATCCATATAATAAATGCCATGCAGATAGCTTTATGGTGGGCTTGGACTATGAGATTCTAGAAGCAAAACTCCTACCTTGCCACATAAACACCATGACCTTCTTCTGGAAGAAAACCAAGAGCACGCACTGCGGGACGGGGATCCTGAACGATACATCCACACCAATTTATCACACGAGTAGTGCCACTCCCATCCCTAACATCTGTTTCAATAAGAAGATCAACTTCACGTCCCTGACAAACAATGAAATGAAGATGAGATTATTTACGAGAGAAAAATATTATAGTAAACGAAAACATGATAGACAACATTTTTCTAACCCTTCACCTATTCATAAGAAGAAACATCTGAAATGACTGGTAAAAGTACATCCAAGTCCACCTATCTTTACCTGACGAAATATGGTCATGCTAAGCTTTCCATCATTGTTTTCAGTTCTTTCTATTGCTTAACAAACATTTTCTACATCACGGAAGCATGTAACTGGCTCCTTAATGATTGCCAAGACCATGTATCCTTGTTCTAACATATTTTTGGCTTTAGATCCAGCTAAGCATCCTTTGACATGTAAAACCTGTTGCCTAATCGGATCTTTCTTCACAAGTGCCTACATTAGGAACAATTGATTAATAAAAGTAGGGAAATTTATAGTGCAAATAATACTCCATGGGCCTTTGTTCTAGATCTCAAAGAACTCTTATCCCATTGCAGAAGACACATGGAAATGTAAAAGATTTGGACAAATTCGTTAATGATAAACCAGGTGATCATGGAATCAGACTCAAAGATGGTGATTGATGCTTTGAAGAAACCAGGTAAATTATGCAGCTGGCGCATTTTCTCAATTATCCAAGAAATTAGAGGATTTTGAGGAAGTGCAATGGAGTTGGTGTTCACGAGTAGCGAATATGGTTGCACATCTTGCAACATCGCTTGTTGATGGGAGGGTGGATCTTGTTAGATGGGGTATGCAGCCACCACCAACCCATGTAGGAGTCTTGAGAAACAACGGTTGTCCATGGCCACATGTTGTTGGCTAAGAGCAGCTGTGCTACGTCCATCTTTTGTGTCTAGGCTACTCGGGTTCCTATCTTGATATGAGTTAGGATGAGTGAGCACTAGAGATTGTATTTGTTTCTGTGTTTTATTAGCTACTTGTTATATTTGGAGGGCCGGGTATTCTCCTGGTTTCTCAGGGCTCGTTCCCTTAATGAAAGATCCTTTCCCAAAAAAAATATCTACTGTCCATATATCAAAAAGAAAAAAGACCACTATCAATCTATAAGTGTATTAGCCTTCGTGCCCTGATGCAATTTCACTGTGTACTTTATATACATAACACCCTTTATAAGCAAGCCAAGTTACACCAAACTCCCTTACATCTCTCCACGAAAAATGTGTCTGCCGGGTTATTCACAGATCTCAAACTTAGGACGGTGGCGCTCTGCAATGTCTATTCTAAATGATTTAGTACTTGATTTATGTTAGTTTTGACAAATCGAGACATATTAGCTTTTCCCACTTGTTATATGTATTTAATTTTTCATTAGCCACCAACAGAGCGAGTAACTGAACTGTAAAAGAACTCTTGGTTTCTAATTTAGATCGGCTGGACCATAGACAGAGAACAAATTATGCAAAAATAATAATAATAATAAATAAATACATAAATAAATAAATAAATAAGATAAAAAAATGCAGCTTCTACGAATTCTTAAGGAGATGCTCATGGCCATCTATAGTTCAACTTAAAACATTCCTCATTGTATTATAGAAGGAATCGCTTCCAGCTTTGTATAAAAAAAACAAATACGACTGTCACCAGACAGTTTTAGATCCTTTCCCAACCCAAAAATTCAAGTTTGAAATAAACTTAAAAAGTTTTATTGTTTGATCTACTATAAAATAATAGAAAAAAGGAAACGCATATTTAGTATTAGGAACGCTTACCTGGACCCATTCATCACTCAGTCCAAAACTCCGGGCTTTTCAAAGAAGTGTAGGATATAGTTCAACCTCTAAAATTCTAACAAGAGGCATTGGCCTTTTGACACAATTTATGAGGCTCAAGCACCGGATATGATTTGTTCAAGGATTTGATCAAGGACTTGACAGATTGTATAAATTGGGATTCCTCTTACAAATTGATGATCTTCAGAGCTACTGCAACCAAATTTCAGCTGCAAATACGGATCAATAATGAAAATCAATTGATCTGGAGTTTAGGAAATACCTGAATTTTTTACTTCTCTTTTTTTTTTTGCTGAGGTCAAAAGTATGCACCTGAGTAGAAAAGCTACCCCAAATAGCTCGGACCCTTCCATGCTCATCAGTTAGAACTCCAGAGGATGTACTGCCAAAATCAACATGGTAGAAGCCAATTTCATGAGCTGATTTACAACTACGAACTAAGAAGTGATAGAGGCAATGGTAACTCCATTACCAGTGTAAGTTCGATCACTTCCATATTGGTTTCTCTGTAACATGGACAATCAGCAGAGCTAATATTTACTGCAGCGCATGGGTTGGTCACAGTCGATTTTCTAGATGTTGCCTGTTGGTCACAGTCGATTTTCTAGATGTTGCCTGTAGGCTTCTACTTAGCCCAACAAGATGCACAGAATCCCCACGACGAATTGCAGGCTCTGCCACTGAGGTACCCAAAAAAAAAACCAAATGAGCACTCAATAAAATGCATGACTATCAAGAATATGAGCAACAAGTTGAATGCATATCCCAATCTTCCAGCCACGGTCAGAGATCGGAAATTGGAGATTAAGCCGCTTGGATATAAAACCAAATTACAACACAGGTCAAGGAGACACATGGGCCAAAGTTCAGCAGTATAGGTATATATTTAACTACGATATACTTTGAAGAAAACGATCACATGTAAAAAGTAAATAACAATAAATAAATATAAAAGATAAGCATAATAAATAAAATAACAAGAATAGCATTAAATTAATCAATATACGACGCAATTTACATACAAAGCATGTGGGCTGGCATGTGAAAGTAAGGTAATGAACTTGAAAAGGTAAAACTTACCAAGTAGCTCAGCAGCATGAACAGCCGAGATACCAACGTCGCCCAGAACCAATGGATCATATGAAATGAGCACATAATTGTGAACAGGATGGAGAAAAACCACCTGAATTCAAAGCATACAGCTTAGGCAAAACATCAAATTATTGTTATCTGCACTAGAACAAGCTCATCACGTGAAGGTGCCAAAACATAATAAATAAAATGTGCCGGGTTCTGTAACCAGGACAGAACCATAATGGCTGACATTTATATTACCTCCCCCGGAATTTCAATTGGAAATGCAGCAAATGAGAGCATTACATCAGATGTTGATACCGCAACTGTATTTTTGTCAACAGCAACCACCCGTGTGTTGAGAATGGTATATAATGACTCCAGTCCCAAAAAAGTGATGCGAATGTACACCATCAAGCATACATGATGGTGGCACATGAACCTGAAAACATATGAATGTATCAAACTACCTTAAGCTTCAAGATATATAATACTCACATTCTTTCATGAGGAATACTAATTTTAAACTTATAAAGTTATGGTATACAAAATTACCTCAAGCATAACTAGTGTTGGCTCAATAATACGTTCAGCCAATGAAGAATTAGCTGATGCTGGATTTCCAATTTGAGAATCTCTCAGTACAGAATTTTCCACATTATTTGCATCCACCAGATCAATTTCATTTGCTTCGATAAAGGAATAGTTGGCTACAATATTTCCATCAGATGGAATATCCTCCTTCACTCGGTGTTTCTTCGTTTCAATATCAAATTCATCTCGAGAATGTGCTCCTTCAGAGGCATGACCATAACTGGTTTCCATACTGATAACCCCTTCACTCAATTCCACATGGTTATCATGATGCATGTGTCCAACAGAAGTGGCCTCAGCAGATAGAGGAGCTGTATGACTCACTATACCACCCATATCACTGAGACTAGATGAAAGTAGACTAGCAGCAAGATGAAAAGCAGGCTTCATAGTCCAAAGACCAGTACTATCATCACGACTGCATATCTGTGGAGGTGCATACCATTCATGGCAATCAATGGTGACCAGAACTGACTGCAGCAATCAAAATAGCCACTGAGAGAGTGATACTACCAAACATCCAAAATTGTATCCATTAAAACTTCTTAAATGTTCATTAGTCATGGAGTGCTAAATGTAGAGACATTTTCCAGAAAAAAAAAGTGGGGTCCCTTTGACAAAATTGAATTCTGGAAAATTGAATCATGGACAAGCCGTGTCGTAAGGTTTTCTGGCTCTGTGGTGCACTCTTGTCTGAGCGCTTGTTTTGACTGCTCATTCAATGGAACTGTACTATATTGTGTCTTAATGAGTTATGTGCTTCTCATCACAAGAATTACAGTAAAGTTATTTGTATCTGCTGAGTTTACACAACAAGACTGGTAATGTGTATGACTAGCAGGCACCAATGTTCAAATTCACAACTTTTTTAAGTTTCCAATTGTAATCTCTGTGACAGTGCTCTACAATCTTGTATATAACAATGTAACATCTCAAAGGACAACTATTTTCATTGGAATAGTTACTGCAATATCATGTGCAGTTTAATAAATAAATACCTTCCTCCGATGACGATCCACGTAGCTTATGTACTCTAACAGCACTCGAGCACCCCGAGATAGCAGAGAACTGAAATTAGATCCTCAAGTTGTGATACTTCCTGGCCACCAAACTTCTTAATAGTTGTGCATGACGAGGAACTCCAGTTCTAAAGAGCATACATCTGAAAGGTTTCAAGTTCATAGAGGCAACCGTCCAGTGGTCAACTGCAGACCAAAATAAAGCCAGAAGAGCCTATGACTCTCAAAATCTTTCAATTGAGACAACATAGCATCAAACTGTAAACCAACATTTCCAGTCAAAACAGAAGTTAAGCAATAAAGTAGTATATACCAAATCAACCACAATGTAAGTCACCATTAAGCCGAACAAGAAAACAAAGAAAAGGAAAGAGAAAGATTATTGCAAAAATAATGTGATAATGCACAAATCAACACTAAGACAACAAATCAAAAGAACAATCTTCTCTTATCTTTTAATTATTTCTTTAATTAACTATTTGAATTTCAAGCTGAAAATGACAACAGTGAAGAAAATAGGGCCCAGAATATCTTACTATTACAAATAACAAAGATAAAATGAGACCACAAGATTAAAAGAACATACCCTGGCACCGCCACATACACAAGGCCACATTGGAATCAGAAATTCCTAGCCCGTCAAATAATCATAGTTAAACAAGCCAAGTGAAAGAATTTCTAGAGATTCGTCCAAAGGAACATAGATCAGGCCAATTCAGATATCAAGCCATGCAGAAAGAAATGTAACATAATTAAACCACAATGTGAAAGAATGATTGATCGCCGTGACCTCTGTTTTTTAAATAACATGCAATATGCAAAAGCACTGCATTTTTCTCATTAACATCATGCCAAAAACTGTGCAATTTCAATCCAAATGTAACCTCTAATAAGAAGTCTGTATAAGCTCCAGTATCACTCTCGAATACAGCACGCGTAAAGAAAAAAAAACGGAAGAAGGAATAATCTACCAACCTGTGGATACGAGAGAGGGTGTATCCCTGCACCACTTACTTCCAAGAAGTAGTTGGGGGTTATCGAGTGCAAATCTTGAACCTGAAATTAACAGGATACTATTATAATATATATTGATGTAATATTGAATTTAATTAATTGGAGGGACTGTATTTGTAACTGCAAAAAGAGATGTATGACTTCCAAGAATAGAGAAAGTACAAAGGAAAACTGAAACCAAAGCACCACCAATTGTGTAACCTAGTGGTTGACACAGATCAACATGTTGCATGCCCAAGATTTCAAAAGTGAAATGCCAGCACACAGGATGATGCAGATTATAATAGCAAAGATATACATGACTTCCATACTAAGCAGGTGCAAAAAGAAAAAGTGAAAAATCCGAGAAATCAAACTTCTCCCATAGGGTTAGACCATTCTTTCCAAAGTCCCATTGTTCTTACATTCACTCCCCAAAAGAGACCAAGATACTTCAAAGGTTTGATTATAGGGAATTAAGTCCAAGAACCACCATACCACGAGCTGGATACTCCTTGAGATGTTGATGAAGAGTCTTGACTATGCCAATAGAAGGTGGCATGCCTGTTTTTACCTACGAGTTGGCACATAATAAGCAAATTAAAAATAGAAAATTGTTAAGCGGACACCATAACTAAACTTATCGGCTATAATCAGTTTCACAGAGCAGTAAGATCTGACGATGCTAAATAGAAATTTATGGACCCTAAAGCCAGCCATGATAGTTGATACGAACTTAAGATATAACTCAAAAAATGTTATCAAGAAACGTAATCTTTACGTCCATTTTGATAACAGATGTTGAATTCATTCTGTAAAACCCAGACTTATAAAGCTTCTGAGATAAGTCTGCAGAGTATAGGAAGGTTCAAACTCCAGCCCAATTCTACCCTTTATAGTTCCTTACATCTATGTAGTTTTAGATTTGTTGCCACTGATCAAATCTCGTTTCATTGATATATAATACGACACATGAAACTCAAAGTTGTGTCCTTGAAGTGAATAATATTACAGAAAAAGTAATAGAAAGTGAAGGTATTATCAAGTCAGTTACAAGACCAAGGAATCGATAGGGATAGAATCCCTCCACAAGACAAGTAGCTACTTTTCCAACATATGTTATAAGATAACTATCTATACTCTATTATGATAAAATTAACAACATGTCTGTCATGGTCATCGAAATAAGGTAACTGTACTAGAAATGGCCTCCAGCAAATTAATTTGTTCATCCTTTCAGTTTGGACTCACCACATGAACATGCATATCTGATAGCAGACTTCAACTGCTGTGCAACAAAATCCTCAGGCATATCTGATAGCACAGACTTCAACTGCTGTACAACAAAATCCTCAGGCACAATGCTGACACCCTAAAACAACATGATGCAGGGGACGGTTACAATACCTAATCTATTTCTAAGTGTTTTCCTTTTCTAGTTAGGATTCTATTTCTAGGAATATCCTATTTTATGCTTTAGGTTTTCTCTATATAAAGAACCTTAGGTGCTATGTTTTAGGGCACTTTTATCATCATTATTAATCAAAGTTTTCGAGTTTTCGAGCTTTATCTTTTTCTGGTGGATTCCAGAGTTCTTTTCTTCAAGTTTGACACCCGCGAACTTGAACCTTCAATTCTAAGACCAACGTTTGTTGTCTTAGTGCATCCGACTGCGTCAAGTGGTATCAGAGCAGGCAATCTCCTACTCTTTTCAAAGCTTGAACAGCTATGGGTGATCAACCAGTAACCAGGGCCGACATGGAGGGTTTCACAGCGAGTTTGAACGAATCAACCACGAACCTGGCAAATCTGGTGGCAGCGTTAACTAATCAGATTGCAGCATTAACCAATCAGATTGCTAACGCAGGACAAGGTGGAAACAACCGACCGCCTGTTAGAAACAATCAACAACAAGGCAGGCATAACCGTGTCGCTGTTGATGACTCTAGCTCGGAGGAGGAATTGGGAGAGGAAGAGGAAGAACAAGGAAATCAAAATAATCAGGATTACAGAGTGAAAGCTGATATTCCATTGTTCTATGGTACTATGGGTGTAGAGGACTTTCTCGATTGGCAAATTGATGTTGATCGGTTCTTTGATGTTATGGAAGTCCCGGAGAGTAAACAGGTTAAGATGGTGGCTATCCGGTTAAAGAAGACTGCTGCTGTTTGGTGGGATAAATTGGCTCTCCAAAGGCAAAGACAGAGGAAGGGTCCAGTTAGAACATGGCGCCGAATGAAGCAGCTAATGACTGAGCGGTTCTTACCGGAGGACTACGAGCAGATTCTTTACAAGATGTACATTGATTGTGTACAAGGAAGCAGGACCGTGACTGATTACACAGCAGAGTTCTTACGTTTCTCTGAACGTAGTGACTTAAACGAAACAGAGAATCAGAAGGTGGCTAGATATATCAGTGGTTTAAGGGGCTCTCTTCAAGGGAAAATAGGGTTACAGACTGTGTGGACAGTTCAAGAAGCATCCAGTCTAGCCTTGAAAGCTGAATTGATGGAGAAATCATCTCGGGGTTTCACAAATTTCAGGAGACCCTCGGTTCAGAACAACGTCGAACCAGCCGGAGAGAAGGACAAAGGCGTGGTTAACAGAGATTCCAACTCTAACAACAAAGGAGCAAGTAGTTCCATTAGTGGCATTCAGAAGGACAGAGCACCCACTCCGAAACAGAACACTCCTTATGCTAGGCCAACCCTCGACAAGTGTTTCCGTTGTCAAGGAACAGGTCACAAGTCGAATGTTTGTCCCAGTAGGAAGACGGTTGCATTGCTAGAAGAAGAGGAAGACGACTTTATGGAGAATGAGGAGTATGAGGGAGTTGAATTTGCGGAAGAGGAATCTGAGGACAGAATCAGCATTGTTTTACAGCGACTGTTGCTATCATCCAAAGAAGAGGGACAACGCAAGAATCTGTTTAGAACGCATTGTTCTATCCAGAACAAGGTGTGCAATGTGATTGTTGACAATGGGAGCTCCGAGAATTTAGTTTCTCAAAAGCTGGTGGAATATTTGAAACTACCAACGACTCGTCATGAGAAGCCGTATGGTCTCGGATGGGTGAAGAAAGGATCTAAAGTAGGGGTTAGTGAAAATTGCAAAATTCCCTTATCAATTGGTAAGCATTACAAAGAGGAGATAATCTGTGACGTTTTGGATATGGATGTTTGCCATATTCTCCTTGGGCGACCATGGCAGTACGATAACGACATTACGTACCGAGGACGAGACAATGTGATCATGTTTACATGGGGGAATCATAAGATTGCAATGGCTCCTGTCAAGGATTTTGGTAGCGTTGCAAAAGAGAAGAAGTCAAGCTTCCTAGTCATGTCGCATGATGATAAAGAACTTGACAAGGCTGTTAAGGAATCACAGTGTTTTTATCCGGTTGTGGTCAAGGGGTTGATGAGTGCCGTGACGGAGGAGACAACAACTCCACGTGAGGTGTTAGAAATTTTGGAAGATTACAAGGAGTTAGTTGCTGAGGAACTACCTGACAACCTGCCTCCTATGCGTGATATACAGCATCACATTGACTTGATCCCAGGTTCTAGTCTACCTAATCTTCCCCACTATCGAATGAGCCCTAAAGAGAATGAAATTGTAAGGGAACAGATTGAAGATTTGTTGAAGAAAGGGTTAATCCGCGAGAGCATGAGCCCTTGTGCTGTACCGGTTCTTCTCGTTCCAAAGAAAGGTAATCAGTGGCGAATGTGTGTTGATTCTAGGGCCATCAACAAGATCACAATCAAATACCGGTTTCCTATCCCTCGGTTGGAAGACATGCTTGATGAGTTGCATGGATCAAAGGTGTTTTCGAAAATAGATCTTCGAAGTGGGTACCATCAGATTCGAATCAGGCCTGGAGATGAATGGAAGACTGCTTTTAAGAGTAAAGACGGATTGTACGAGTGGTTAGTGATGCCTTTCGGCTTGTCAAACGCACCTAGCACTTTCATGAGATTGATGAATCAGGTTCTCCGTCCTTTCATTGGGTCCTTTGTGGTAGTTTACTTCGATGATATTTTGATCTATAGCAAAGCCAAGGACGACCATTTGGAGCATGTAAGGCAGGTGTTACAAGTCCTCCAAGAAAATCAGCTGTACGTGAATTTAAAGAAATGCACATTCTGCACAAGCAAGCTGCTGTTTTTGGGGTTTGTCGTTGGTGAGGATGGGATTCAAGTAGATGAAGCCAAAGTGCGTGCAATAAAAGACTGGCCCGTTCCCAAAACCGTAACTGAGGTACGCAGCTTTCATGGTTTGGCTACTTTCTACCGGAGATTTGTAAGAGACTTCAGTACTATTACTGCACCTATTACCGAATGCTTGAAGAAAGGGAAGTTTCACTGGGGACCAGAACAAGACAAGAGTTTTGCATTGATTAAGGAGAAGCTTTGTACTGCTCCTGTGTTAGCATTGCCGGATTTTGATAAGATATTTCAAGTGGAATGCGATGCTAGTGGTGTAGGAATTGGTGCTGTGTTATCTCAGGAGAAAAGACCAATAGCTTTCTTGAGTGAAAAGCTAAGCGAAGCACGACAGAAATGGAGTACTTATGATCAAGAGTTCTATGCGGTATTTCGAGCTCTGCGACAATGGGAGCATTATCTGATTCAGCGAGAGTTTATTCTGTTCACTGACCACCAAGCTCTGAAGTTTCTTCACAGCCAGAAAGTGATAAATAAGATGCATGCTCGTTGGGTAAGTTTTCTGCAAAAATTTCCTTTCATTATTCAGCATAAGTCCGGAGCTCTTAACAAGGTAGCTGATGCTTTGAGTAGAAGGGTTTCCTTGCTAACTACCTTAGCACATGAGATTGTGGGTTTCGAATTTTTGAAAGAGTTATATGAAAGTGATGCTGACTTCAAGGAATTATGGGACAAGTGCAACGGTAAGCATCCTTCTGCAGACCTCCATATTCGCGATGGTTATCTTTTTAAAGGAGACAGACTGTGCATTCCTTGCTCGTCGTTACGAGAGAAGCTGATCCGCGAATTGCACAGTGGTGGTCTTAGTGGTCATTTGGGACGGGATAAGACAATTGCAAGCTTGGAGGAAAGGTACTATTGGCCGCACCTTAGGAGAGACGCTGGAGCTATTGTTCGGAGGTGTTTTGTTTGTCAGGTCTCTAAGGGACAATCTCAGAACACAGGTCTTTACATGCCGTTATCTGTTCCTGAAGATATCTGGCAGGACCTATCTATGGATTTTGTGTTGGGGTTGCCGAGGACGCAACGAGGTGTGGATTCTGTGTTTGTTGTTGTCGACAGGTTTTCCAAAATGACACACTTCATTGCTTGCAGAAAGACCGCAGATGCAACCAACATAGCCAAATTGTTCTTTCGGGAAGTTGTGCGTCTCCATGGGGTTCCGAAGTCAATAGTTTCCGACAGGGATACTAAGTTTCTCAGTCACTTCTGGATTACATTATGGAGGATGTTTGGAACAAGTTTAAAACGAAGCTCTACAGCTCATCCCCAGAGTGATGGGCAAACCGAAGTAACAAACAGGACGCTGGGTAACATGATCAGAAGTGTTTGTGGGGATAAACCGAAGCAGTGGGATTTAGCTCTACCGCAGGTCGAGTTTGCTTACAATAGTGCCGTACATTCCGCAACAGGGAAATCACCATTTACGTTGGTATATACCTCTGTCCCGAAGCATGTGGTTGATTTAGTTCCACTACCGAAAACTCCTGGAGTTAGTGCGTCAGCTGAAGCTATGGCTAAAGACATTTTGGACACTAAAGAAGCAGTCCGAGCTAGATTGGAAGAAACTGGGCAAAAGAACAAAAGGGCAGCAGATAAAAAACGGAGGCGCAAGGTTTTCAAAGAAGGTGATGAGGTAATGGTGTTTCTCAAGAAAGAAAGGTTTCCAGTTGGTACTTATCGCAAGCTTCAGCCTCGCAAGTATGGTCCATTCAAGATTTTACGAAAGCTTAATGACAATGCTTATGTGGTAGACCTACCAGACGACATGAGCATCTCTCATACATTCAATGTAGCAGACATCTACGAGTATCATGCCGATGGTGTTCTTTATCCAGATAAGAACTCGGGGTCGAGTTCTTTGGAGGTGGAGGAGACTGATGCAGGGGACGGTTACAATACCTAATCTATTTCTAAGTGTTTTCCTTTTCTAGTTAGGATTCTATTTCTAGGAATATCCTATTTTATGCTTTAGGTTTTCTCTATATAAAGAACCTTAGGTGCTATGTTTTAGGGCACTTTTATCATCATTATTAATCAAAGTTTTCGAGTTTTCGAGCTTTATCTTTTTCTGGTGGATTCCAGAGTTCTTTTCTTCAAGTTTGACACCCGCGAACTTGAACCTTCAATTCTAAGACCAACGTTTGTTGTCTTAGTGCATCCGACTGCGTCACAACAAAAAGAAGAGCAAATGTTATACAGAGACAATTTCGCTTTGCATTCTAGTCATGAAAAAAAAAAATCAAAACGCCAAACCTGAACACCAAAAGTGTTCTGTGCAGTAAGAGCAGTTATGACAGTAGAGCAATAGACTCCTTGAGCAGCGCAGGCTTTAAGATCGGCTTGGACCCCGGCACCGGCACCGGAATCGGAGCCGGCAACAGTCAGTACATGTGAAATCTTAATCGCAGTCACAGGGGGACTTCCATTTGCTTGAATCTCCATGAAAATTCTAGAGTGCTTTCTGGAACTGAGGCTCGATGGTGTCACAGGCCACCGCGGCTGAGCTACGGCAGCAAAGAGAACATTAGTGAATCACAACGCAAAGAGAATATGACAATTGAGAGTGTTGGAGATTACGTTGGGTGAAGGAGAGGAAGGAGAAAGTGGAGGTGGAGACGAGTTGAGCGTCACAGTATGCCATGAAAATTCTTGACGCCAAGAGAACTAGAGATTCAGGAAAATTAGTATCAGGAAAGATTAAGAGTGTTGCTAGATTACATACTGGAATATGCGTATAGTCATCTCCTTGATCAGCTTCCATATCCAAGGTTGGATCAACCCGTTGAATCTGCAGAATAGGCATGCCAATAAGAAGTTGGGTAAACTTTGTGTATCCCAGACTATCAAGATTTGGAGAGGAGAAATGGAAAGTTTCTTAAAAAGCACCTTCTGACGAGCTTCCCTTGCCAATATTTCATCTTCCTTTAAGAAAATTGCAAGTTCCTCATCCTCAGCAGCTTCTGCTGCAGCTGCCACAACATTTCTTGTAATGTGGAGGTATTCAGCTCGGAAATATTTGTTCCAGAAGTCTTTCTCTGTCATCTGGAATACAAATATTCAACAGAAGACGAGCAAATAACAGGATTAATAGACTACTCACATTCTTAGACTATCATCTTTGTCTAAATTGTCAGACAAAAGAACAATTAAAATAAGGGCAGTGACTAAAACATGTCTGATTATGCAAGGATGCGTTTTGATATCCTCACTACCTTACTCAGAACAAGGCCAATAAATGCCTTGTGAACGGCTGGTTTCAGGGCAAAAATCTGCGAGACAATATAACAATCATAAATAAGCACCAAGTGGAAGCTTAAACACACCTCCCCGACAAATTGCAATCATGAATATGAAAAATTACCTATCTAAGACCGAAAGAGTATCTGATATTTAATCTCCTCAGTCAGATTAAATGTGACCTTGTTCATCTGACAAGCACCAAATAGCAAAAGAAAAAATCAGGATTACAACTCCAGCTGATATGGCAAATGACTGTCATCCAAATCTTATTATTTTTTCTTTAGAGAATGAGCATGTGAGGGGTCATAGTATTTTACTAGGCAAGTGGGTATATGTCCACATTAAAAATAGATAGATAGATAAAGAGAGATGTTCTACCCGACCATCAGTAATAGGTTTGATGTCCAGTATCATTGAACTTTTAAAACCAACCTGCTGCTTTGACTTTCTACAGCTATCTCTCCATCAAGCAACTTCTGCCCGACCATCAGTCATAGGTTTTGAAAAGCACAGATGTTTCACTAATTTTTTTTTATGTCAGCCACAAGTCTACAATGGTATGCAGAGTCTTAAGAGTCGAACAGAAAAATACATAACATATTCATTAAAACGGCATAAAGCATATCTATCAGCTATTTTTCTCAAATCAGATGTGACAAGAGAAACCAATCTTCAGAAGATACACAAAGTGACTCGTTACATCTTCATTTTCAAATGTGGCATTAAACTCTCTGAAATACGAATATCAGAACCATCATGACAACCTCTACTTTTCATTTCAAAGGAAACCACATTTGGTTAGAAAGTTCTAATGCACAAGCACCATCAGTTGAATATTCCATGAAGTAAAATGTGCTTGATGAGCCAATTTCTCAAAGGCAACTCGATTTGCCAAAGGGAACCCAATTTGTTAAAGGCATCATGATTTTCAAATGCATTGCGGGCAACCGATTTATCGAAGGCAACCTGATTTGTAAGGCATCACAGGCAACCCCAAATTATCATAGGCAACCCGATTATCATAGGCATCAAAGGCAACCTGATCTGTTAAATCCTCAAAGACATCAAAGGCAACCAGAATTATAAAATGCAAACCCAATTTATCATAGGCATCAAAGACAACATAATTTAAAACCTAGAAAGCATCAAAGGCCTGAATTATAAAATGCAACCCAATTTATCAAAAGCATAACAAGCTACCCAGTTTAAGATAAGCATCAAAGGCAACCTGATTTATCAAATTCTCAAAGGCATCAAAGCAAACCTGATTTGTTAAAGCCTCAAAGGCATCAAAGGCAACCAGAATTACAAAATGCAACTCGATTTCTCATAGGCATCAAATGCAACCTGATTTATAAAAGCCTAAAAGGCATCAAAGGCAACCTGAATTACAAAATGCACCTCGATTTCTCATAGGTATCAAAGGCAACCTGAATTATAAAATGCAACCCAATTTATCAAAAACATTACATGCTACCCGATTTATCATAGGCATCAAAGGCAACGTGATTTATCAAAGCCTCAAAGGCATCAAAGGCAACCTGAATCATAAGATGCAACCCGATTTATCAAAAGCATCACATGCTACTTTTTCATCATAGGCATCAAAGGACACCTGATTTATCAAATCCTCAAACACATCAAAGGCAACTTGCTTGGCCAAAGGTATTGCAGGCAACTCAATTGATCAGAGGCAACCAGATTTATCATTGGCATCAAAGGAAACCTGATTCGTTGAAGCCTCAAAGGCAGCAAATGCAACCGATTTGTCGAAGGCATCAAAACTATCGAGATTCATATAGGTTTCAAATGAAACCAGGATCATAAGGGCATCTCAAAGGCAACCGATTTATCGAAGGCATCAAAACTATCGAGATTCATTATAGGTTTCAAATGAAACCAGAATCATAAAGGCAAACATAGGGCAACCGATTAATCTACAGCAATCCAGTTTGATCAAAGGAAACCAGATTCATCCAGAAATCAAAGGCAGTCGATTTTCAAAGGAAACTCAATTTACCAGATTCATCAAACATGGCATCAAAGGCGACCAATTTATGAAGAGCATCAAAGAAACCATAATCATCAATGCCATCACAATGGTCCAGATTCAACAAAAGCATTAAAGGGAATCATATTCATCAAGGCAACCATTTATTGAAGGCAACCAGACTTATCGAGGAAACCAACAACATCCAGATTCATAAAAGGCATCAAACAAAACCCAATCCATCAAAAATATATCATAGGCAACAAGATTCACCAACCAAACGGCAACCACAAGAAATATGCAGAAGATTGAACTCAAACTTTGTAACCCTAAATCAGAAACAATTCCCAATAATATGCAGATGAGCGAACTGAAACATATGCAGAAGATTGAATCCAAATTAGAGAATCGAGAATGGAGAGTTACCGTTGCCAAATTCGATGGCTTCGAAACCCACATCGGACTTCTCTCTCTCTCTCTCTCTCTCTCTCTCTCTCTCTCTCTCTCTCTCTCTCTCTCTCTCTCTCTCTCTCTCTCTCTCTCCAAACCCACATGAAATCGCTTCTCTGGAGAGTTACCGTTGCCAAATTTGATAGCTTCGAAACCCACAACAAATTCGAAGCCGAAGTGTTTAGCAGCCCCACTATCTATCCTTCTTCATTTTTAATTGGGCTCTCTTTTAAATATATATTTCTGCTCCTTTTATTTACGAATAAAAAATGTTATCAAAACCTCTTATTATTAGATCTCTAATGAAATTATGGAGTTTAAAATAGAACTATTAATAAACTAAAATCAATCCAATAATCAACCCAAAATTTAGCGTTCTTTTCATCCTCAATCCGTCAAATAAGACTTTCTCTGAGAAGAGATGCACCCAAATACACACTTCTTTAGGGTGCTAGAAGAGTCAGTTATACAGTTTAATCTCGATAAATAAATATTCGATAAATTAATAACTTTGTTAAAGTAATATTTTTTCTCAGTTCCAACTCGAGACCAGTTCATATTACTAGTAATCTCGCTAAATGCATAAGATAATAATTTTTCTCTAATTTCTTTAGCTTCCTACAAATATATAAAGTAATAATCTAATTGAAGATACGAAAATATATAACTTTTTCCGCATTTAGACTAAATTGAACTTCGTCTTTGATTTTTTATAATGCGTGTACGTACCACATAGGGATGAAAATAATACCCATCGGATAGGGTATCCATCTGGTATACGACCCTAACGAAGGACAATTACGGGTAATAACGGGTGTACCCAATACCCTGTTTTGTAGAACGGGTACAAGGCTGGTATAGTATTCCAATATGCGTACCCATACCAACCCAATAAGAATATTAAATATGAAAATATTACATATTATATTATTTATTAAAGGAATTTGTATTAAGTATAATAATTTATTTTTATATAGTTTTTTGAAATAAACAATCATTTATTTACCTAGTACTCTAGTTTACTTACATTTGCTATCAATTTTAAATAAACTAGACTTGTGTTACTAGTATTTAGGAAATTATTGCTCAAGATCAATTAATATTCTTTGGATCAAATTGATGGATTTTCTTATAATAGTTTTTTATTTTATTTTTAATATATGACTTTTACGAGTAACGGGTGGGTACGATTACTATAGTATCTGACGGATACGGTGACGAGTAATATCTAATATAATAATACAGGTATCAGGGAGGGTACAGGTACAAAATATGAACTCGGGGAAGGTACAGGTATTTTGATATTAGGACCCTACCTAACCTATTGTCATCCTTAGTACCACATTTAGTCAATTTTCTTTTCATTTTGTAGCAAAAGGTTATTCAAGGTAATTAATACCTTAAATGATTAAAATTATTAGTATAGTAAAACTGTCATTTGGATCATGATCATCTTCAGCATACAGTTCATTATCTCTTCAATGATCTCTTCATCAATAGGCGATTTCATCACCGTGTCATTTTCATTAGCATAATTTAAAAGTAATAATCTAGTTAAAGTCTTGATAAATTAATAAAATAATAATTTATTGATAAATTAGTAAATTTTTTATTTATTGATAAAATAATAACCTCGCTAAAAAATTAAATTTTTTCAGTCCCAAAGCTACTCATTTATAGAGGTTTTACTGTACTTCTAGGAAAAACAAGAAATAATTCACAATTATTTAGATATTTGGCTCTATAAACCTGAGCCCAAAGACCACCACGATTTTGAGCTAATCTCCAACTCACTTTTACTAAAAGAGCGTGATTCATATCAGTAGACTTTAGGTTGACAAGCTCATCTCAGAGAGAAATAGGAATTTTAGTTGTACTCACAGAGTATATAGGAATGACAGAAGTCACAGATTGAATCAAAGTAAGACTTCCAGCCATACTCAAGGTCTTGCATTTCCAACTAGCCAATCTGTTTTGAACCTTCTCTAACAAACGTGCATAGGTATATTTGGTGACCCTTGAATTATTAAACGCATTCCCAGGTACTTCCCTAGATCACCAGATAATGAGGAGCCATAAGTCCTACTTAACTCAGTGGCCAAGTCCCTGGAAGTAACATATCACAGATATCTCATAACTCACTGCCTGACCTGATAATGAACAAAAGAGATCCAAACAACCCTTGATAACAGTTGCTTGCCTAGAAGAAGCCTCGACAAATAATAACAAGTCATCGACAAAAAATAATTGGGAAACATAAGGTCCAGATTGAGATGTTATTACTGGTTTCCACAACTCCATATCCACAATAGAAGTAATAAGGTGAGACAACTTCTCCATACACTACCACATTAAGTACCATTGCCGGCAACTTAAAGTCGCTAGCTTTTCTTTTTTTTCGCCGGAAATGACTATTACCGGCGACAAGTCGCCGGTAATACTCTCGCCGGAAATTTGGCGCCGGTGAAAGTATTACCGGCGACTTATTTTTCAAGTCGCCGGTAATGGCCTTCATCATTGCCGGCGACTCAAGTCGCCGGCAATGATTGCTCCGCCGTGGCCGGAAAATGAGGGGTATTGCCGGCGACTTTGGTCCAAGTCGCCGGCAATGGTTGGAGAAATTTGTCAAAAAAAACCGGTTCTGGATTGGGCCCAATTCCAGAACCTACACTGAAAAACATAAACCATACAAATACAAGTTCAACAATACACACATAATTGTCCAACGTACAGTACAAATAGCAACAATACGAAAATAAACTACAACTACACGTCAGGGTCGAAGAACTCCCGCGTCAGGGTCGAAGAAATTCATGTAACCATTTGAACTATGGTGGCTACCCTGGTCTTGCTGTGGCGATGACTGCTGAGGTGGTGGATGAGTGTGGAACACAGGGACCGGGGGAGGTGTGAGGAACGGTTGTCCGGTAGTCTGGCACGCGTACATCGTCTGCATCCATGTGAACATTTGTGTCTGCTGCTGGACCATGAGTCGGTGTTGCTCGATCATCCCCCGGTACTCGGCATCTCTGACTGCCTGCTGCTCGGCCATCTGCCTCATCTCCTCCATCTGCCTCCTTTGCTCCTCCAACTCCCTCTGCGTCCTCTGAAGCTCCGCTGCTAGGTTAGAGTTCCTAGAAGTTGAAGTTCTTGACCCGGTAGAGTATTCCGAAGTGTTCTTCAATACTCCTTCGCCCGCCGAGCCCATTTCCCTGTAGTAGTAGGTATTCTTTCCAGTCCCGCACTCTTTTACCATGATCTGAGCCGCTATAGGGCGATCAAGCGGATCGATCTGAGAGGCATACTGGGTCACTTCTTCCTCCGAGCAGTCAGGATGGTTGTTTCGAGCTACATTCATGGTGACTTCTGTGATCACCTCCTCCACTCTCGCCTAATTGAAAAGCGAATATGAATAATGTATTATTAAACAAAATAAATTAATAGAGAAAAATAGTTTTATTAACACATGCATATGTGAAGTACAAAATAATGAGGCGAAAGACTTACCGCTTCTTCAGGGCACTGCGGATAGAACTTCTGATGAATAAACACCAACGGGTTGACTTCTTGTTGTTGCTGCGCCTTACTCGACCAACCCAAATAGTTGAGTGAACCTGCATGATGGGCCTTGGTGTTTTTCAATTTATTCTCCCGGTTCGTCTTAGAAATCGCTTTGTTTGATAAACATATGTTAAAAAATTAGTAACTAACTATTTCAATGTGATACGATACATTAGGGTTGTAAGATATATTCAGGATGCATACCTTCGCTTTGGGGTGCTCGAAGTGGGCTACCAGCCACAGCTACTCGTACTCCCTAAACCGGAATTCGCTAGGGGTAGAACCTCGGCCTAGCTCCTTGTACTATGTGTAATGTTTTGAAAGCTCGTTCTTCTACTCTTTATACCTATATTAACACCAGAAAAAAAAGTTAGAGATATTAAAACACTTGATAAACAAAAATCTAACTCGATATATACTCAAATAACTCGAATCACATCACCTGATATGTAGTTGACGCTCTACCCACGTGTGAATAAGGCATTCATCCACGTCAAACCACACCTGCAAGATGAATATATAAACGGTAAAATTATATATTTATTCGGACTTAATTAATAAATGTAAAATTTACGTAATGAAAATAGGAGTTAACTCACACTCAGTGCATTATGCACTTGCATCTTCACGTAGAGAGGCACAGATTCCCAATCTAGCCAAAGCATTGGGACCTTGTCCCGCACGACGGCCCCGGCCATGCTGGCATACTTTTGCGTGGTGTCAAATGTCTCGATCACCTCACCATGCTCATTGGCCCTAATGAGCGTTTTCCTTCCCCCGGTGGCCTGCTCAAGTCTCTTCCCGTTGCAGGTGCCTCTAGTCTTTCAATGTCAACAAATTGATATCATTAATTGAACCTATCGTAAGGCTTAAGTAATAATTGTTGTAATCAATCTTGTTAAATAAAATTTACCTGCATCGTCCGTTTGCTGGTTGGTGCACCTCGCACTCCAAAGATACACGGGGTCGAATAGGATGAAGTTGTACGCTTCCTCCACGCTCAGGAACTCCGGCCGTCCTTCAATATAAATAGGCATCCCCTATCATCGAATTCAGGGATCACAGGAATCTTGTCGGGCATGAAGAGACCGGATGGCGGAGATAGACGAGGCATGGACGATGAGGCTCCAGCACCATCTGCCTTAGATGATTCCCGTGAAATAGGAGTAGGCACCGGGCCAATAGGGGGCATTCGAATGGAGGGAGTTTCTGATGCCCCCGTTGACTGTCGCTCGTCTGTGGGTCTGCTGACTGAGGGTCTACTGACTAAGCGTCTGCTGACTGAGGCTCGAGGCTGGACTGGAGGTTGCACAGATCCGGATCGTGCAGCTTCCTCCTTTCCTCGCGTAGCTAACAACATTTGTGTGCGAGCATTCATAATTGGCCCACTGCGCGTGTTGCTGACTGCGGCTGAGGAACCTTGACTGCTGCTCCCTCCACTGTTTCTAGTCCCTCTCCGTTTGATGCCTCCAAACCAATTTGTCGCAAAACCTCCTACACATCCAACAATTAGTCATGGATTGGGTTCTATGAAAATTAAGGATGGAACCGTTTGGAACCGGAAACGTTTGGAACCAGAACCGTTCGGAACCGGAACTGTTTGGAACCGGAACCATTTGTGACGACCCGAACCAGAATCAGCAGTATGATCAGCTTGATTGATGAGTTTGTGTGAAGTCGTAGTTGTCCGACGGTTATTGGAGTCGCCGAGTTTATTAACGACTTAATTATTGGCCGAGAATTGGAGCTGGGTCTCTTCTCGAGAGTCGTTGTACGTGTGATTTCGAGTTCGTGGGCGGTTCCGGATCGTAATTTGGACGACCGAGGAATTAGTTATGAATATTTGAAGTTCAGATTTAAATGGTGGGCTACTTAACGACTAAATTACCGGACGAGAATTTGGTTTCGGCTTCTTCACGGAAGTTGTTCAGAATTTAATTTCGAGTTTGTGGGAACTTCCGGAGCATGATTTGGAGTTACGAGGAATTAGTTGCGAATTTTGACGATTGTTGATTGATTTAGTTGATTTAATGTGTGTTGCTTTGAAGGGTTGACTTTTTATTCGTTTGGCCGATATGTTTGACTTTGGGTGATTGTTGAAGAGTATGTCGAGACGAGTTCGTGACCGCGAGAATTATCGGAATCGGATTTACGACGAGGAATTACGCGTGTTTGAAGTTCGTCGAAATGGATAATTACGAAGTTTCCTAAAATAGCAGGTATAAATAGTGGGTTGCTAAAAGAGGAAAGTCAAAATCTGGAATTAATGAAGTCTTGACCGGTCAACTGGGTTTGACCGAGCTGTGGGTTGGAGGTGCGATGCCGTACGGCCTCGCCGGCGGCGAGCTCCGTCCGGCCACTCCTCGGCTTGACTCATGCCCTATTCTACTCGCCTCGATGCTCCGAGCTCATCTCCAACCACCACGCACGGCGTGGCTTGCCGGAAAGGGAAGAATTCCGATCAAAAGTTTGAGAGAAAATGAGGTAATTCGGGTTTGTTGATTTTGGATGATTTGAGCTATGAAATGGATTGGGCTTTGTAGCTCTTCCCTCCACGAATCTAACTAAATTGGTTTGGAGTTTCAATTCGGTTTGAGTTGGGAGAATTCTTGATTTGAATTTTGTGTTCTATTTCGGTTTATCATGAAATTGGATGTGTTAGAGTGAGAATTGGACTTCGGTGCAGTTGACAAAGTTGCTCAGTGGGTGGTTTTGCATGGAATAGGGGTTGCTCCGCCGAGAAATCTTCCGGTCAGTGGCGGCGCCGCCGTGGGCGGCGGTCAACGGCGGTCAACGGTCAACGGGTTGACTTTTTGACTTTCGACAAGTCGCATGTCATTTGACTCGAAATCGCGCTCCGATCGCAGTGGGGAGGTTCGTTTTTCGAGTTGAGCGTCCGAACGTAAAGCGAGGTATTGAAGTGGTATTTACGGATTTTCGACGATTCGTCGACTTTGAATTATCTGTTTCCGAGAACGGTGGTTTCTCGTGGTTTGATTTGTATTGTCGGATTATGATTTTGAATATTGGACATTGTGTATATTCAGGGGTTCGTGATCGCTTGTTTGGCGAGGGACATTCCGCCGGATCACGGGTTAACGCGATACGCGTTACGCCAGTCTGTGAGTGGACAATTTCTTTTCGCGGAATTCTTGCGAGTCTTTTATATGATTTTCGAACTTGAGCATGAGTATGAGATTTCAGATTTGTATGAGCATGTGTTTACGATTATACGATATACTTATACGAATATACGTATACGAGTATAAATACACTTATATGTTGATTCATGCATTGCATAGAACTGTTTATGATTTGGTTTACACAGAGTACAGTCATGGTTATGTTGTTGTATCGATACACCTTGCCTCGTCGGTTGATCCCCGACGGAGGGCCGCCTGGATGGGCGTTTCCCCAACCAGACCGGTGAGGGGCGTATCCCCGGATCCGAGGCCATTTCTGGCTAGAATCACGTGTGGGTCTGTGACGACCCGGACCAGATTTAGCAGTATGTTCAGCTTGATCGATGAGTTACGGCATAGTCGCAGTTGTCCGACGGTTATTGGAATCGTCGAGTTTATTAACGACTTAATTATTGGTCGAGAATTGGAGCTGGGTCTCTTCTCGAGAGTCGTTGTATGTGTGATTACGAGTTCGTGGGCGGTTCCGGATCGTTATTTGGACGACCGAGGAATTAGTTATGAATATTTGAAGTTCAGATTTAAATGGTGGGCTACTTAACGACTAAATTACCGGACGAGAATTTGGGTTCGGCTTCTTCACAGAAGTTGTTCGGAATTTAATTTCGAGTTTGTGGGAACTTCCGGAGCATGATTTTGAGCTACGATGATTTAGTTGTGATTATTTCCGTTTGTTGACTATTTAGTCGATTTAATGTGTGTTGCTTTGAAGGGTTGACTTTTTATCCGATTGACCGATGTGTTTGACTTTGGGTGATTATTGAAGAGTATGTCGAGACGAGTTTGTGGCCGCGAGAATTATCGGAATCGGATATACGACGAGAAAGTTACGCGCGTTTGAAGTTTGCCGAAATGGATAAACATGAAGTTTCCTTTTTGGGAAGTATAAATAGTGCACTTACCTGTTTTGGAAGGTCAACTACCTCATTAATTGGTTTGACCGAGTTGACTGAGTCAACTCGGTGGGAGGAGGAGGAGGCCGACGGCTTGCTCGTGCTCCACGACGGCATGGAGGTTTCCGGCCATCCCACGGTGCGGCACCGGTCTTGTTCAATTCGTCTTGGAGTCCTCGACCTCGTGCCGGCCACCGTTCACGGCGAGGTGGACGGTGGAGGAAGAATTTCCGGCGAGAAAATGGAGGAAAACTTTGTTATTCGGGTTTATGGATTCGGACCGAATTGAACTTCAAGAGGTACTGGGTTTTGTAGCCCTCTTTCATGTGATTCTAACCATATAAACATAGTGTTCTAATTCGATTTGTGGATTGAGAATTTTGGGATTGAAATTTATGAACCAATTCGGTTTTACATGAAATTGGATGTGTTAGAGTGAGAATTGGACTTCGGTGCAGTTGACAAAGTTGCTCAGTGGACGATTTGGAGTGGAATAGGGGTGGCTCCGCCGTGAAACTCTCCGGTCAACAGTGGCGCCGCCGTGGACGGCGGTCAACGGCGGCGGTCAACGGTCATAGTTGACTTTTTGACTTTCGGCAAGTCGCATGTCATTTGACTCGAAATCGCGCCCTGATCGCAGTGGGGAGGTTCGTTTTTCGAGTTGAGCATCCGAACGTAAAATGAGGTATTGAGGTGGTATATATGGATTTTCGTCGATTCGTCGTATTCGAATTGTGTATTTCCAAGAACGGTGGTTTCTCGTGGTTTGATTCGAATTGTCGGATTGTGACTTTGAATATTGGACATTGTGAATATTCAGGGGTTCGTGATCGTTTGTTTGGCGAGGGACATTCCGCCGGATCACGGGTTAACGCGATACGCGTTACGCCAGTCTGTGAGTGGACATTTCTTTTCACGGATTGTTTGCGAGTCTTTTATATAATTTTATGAACTTGAGCATGCAGCATGGTTATGGTTTTACGAGCATGAGATTTCATACGGGATTATGATTATATGAGCGTGTGTTTTACGATTATACGATTTATTTATACGGACATATGTATACGAATATGCATACATTTATATGTTGTTTCTTGCTATTGCATCGAATTGTTTATGATTTGGTTTACACAGAGTACAGTCTCAGTTACGTTGTTGTATCGATACACTTTGCCTCTCGGCTGATCCCCGATGGTAGGCCGCCAGGAGGGACGTCGTTATCCCGACCTGACCGGTGAGGGGCGTTTCCCCGGAACCGAGGCCATTTCTGGCTTAGAATCACGGGGACTAAGGACCTCGTGATTCGGACTGTACTAGCACGGAGGAGTCCATGAGTGACCCCGTGGGATTTTACTTGCATGCTCAGTACACTGGAGGAGTATGAGTTTTACCTCGTGTACTATGTTGTTTATATTTACCTGGACTCGCATATGCTTTTATAACATATTTATTATCTGGTGAAAGACATTTATTTTCGTCCACTCACTCTAACGTGTTTATTGTCTTTCACCTGGGCTTTTCGGTTTCCGTGCCCAGTTTGCAGTTCGGACTCTGGTGTCGCACGTCGTGGTCGGAGGCATAGTGCTCGAGCTACTTTGTTTCTTCCAGTAGGTTTATTGTTCTACCTACTGTGGGGTACATATATGGTTATGTATTAGAAGTCGCTCTGAGTTTCCTGTTGTATTTGTTATACGGTTTTAAACCCGGATTTCAGTAAAGTACTATATTTTGTATTGTTTACTTTACTGTTGAGATATTGAGAAATCCGGATGGGATTGGTGCCCACGGTTTGCTTTTTGTGGCATAGGATGGAGTGTATTTTACGCGTGCAGGTAATGGTAATTCCACGCTAGTAACGAAACTCTGCCCAAATTTCAAAAAGTTTTTGTTGGTTCGTGTTTTCGAAGGGGTTTGATTCCGATTTAGGAAGCTAAATCGGGGTTGGGTCCTTTCAGCTTGGTATCAGAGCATTAGGTTATAGGTTCTGTAGACTTCTGTAGTCGTGTTTACTAAGGGTATTTGAGAATGTACAGCATGTCTGGAATGGTGACCCGACCGGCCGGCGGATAATCATCAAATTCCGGGTGTTGTATGCTTTCAAATATTTGAAGTTCCATGATTACATTCCACTTGTTGTGAACGATATTGTATTCATTAGGATGCCTCCTGACGTGCTTTCCGTGTCGTTTCGGTTGTGGATCCTGTTGAGGATCATTCGACGCGTGAATTGCCAGTGAACTGTGGATTTGGATGAGTATTCAGAGTTCAGAGAATTGTGTGGCACGGTTTATCTGGGGATGTGTATATGAGCGTCTATATGTTGCCTCAGAGCTGAGATTTATGGCAGTGATGTTTGCCTGAGTTAGATTATTGTATTTTGTGGGCTGATATTGTGTGAGATCCGGTTGTGACTCCATGGCCTACATTTAGAGTGTTGTGTAAACAGTGATGGTGTTATCAGGCTATCCAGCAATCGAATGTGGAGTGATTAACCACCTGAGGCAGAGATGCATTGTTCCTATGTTATTTCGGTTTGCACGAGTTATGTGGCTTCAGAGGAAGCAGTGTGCGAGGTTCGAGATGAGTTTGAACCTGAGCATCAGAGAGAGTCTGATTGATGTGCCTCGAGACTGCCGTGAGGAGCTTAGTGTGCTGCACTCAGTGGCGAGGCTATTGTGAGGGAAAGATGTGTACGGTTTTTGATGTGATGGTTTGAGGAAAGTGGATTTAGTTGAGATTTTGATGAGGTTGAGTTCCGACACTTCGGGATCAGTGACTTCATCAGACTGTGGTCTTTTCGGTTATGTTGAGGATCCTCTGCTGATTCATTTGGCGATGGCAGAGATCACATAGTAGCAGATTTGCTCCTGTGGCATGAGTTTGGGCGATCGTTGGTGATCCTTTCACGCAGCAGGTGTTGCGGTGACTTGTGTTTGTGGTACACTCTCTGTTGCCATTGTGGTGGCCAGGAGGATCACGTTACGAGGGAGCGCCCTTGGTCAGCTGTTGTAGCGGTTCGGCAGCTCAGAGTTTACGAGGAGATCCTCATGTTGTTCCTGCGGTCTGACTAATGCACCCTGTTGACGAGTTAGTCAGAAGTCACAGTTGATGTGTGTGGCCAGTTGGGCATGTTGGAGTTCGTGCCATGACCTTGTTTGAGGACAGACTTTTCTCCGAGGTTACTATTGCTTGATGTCCATGGCGATTGTACCTGCATCTCCACTTCCGAGGTCTTGGAGAGTGTTGTATCCATCCGGAGGTCGCGAGATCCTTGTTTGAGGTTATGGGTTAGCCGTGGAATTGTTGTAGCTGGACATCGTGGTTTTGGTATGTTTGTGAGTACGGACTTAATGACGATGCATTTGGTTGTGTTCGAGTGCTTCGAGAAGGGGGTTGTGTTTCGACGACCAGATTTCCCCGAGATACTGTTTCGCGGTGATGGTCGAGCGGATGATGGAGACGGGTGGTGTTGTTTGATTAGCTCATGTTGTGGATACTACGGTTGCTGTACCTGACATTGGCGTCATTGAGGTGGTTCCCGAGTTCCAGATGTGTTCTGGAGGAGTTATCAGGTGTTCCTCCAGTTCGAGAGACTGACTACACCATTGAGCTTGTACCAGGCGCTGGACTCATTTTATCGACGTCTTGCCGTTTGGAGCCAGCGGAGCTGATGGAGCTACAGTTTCGACTCCAGGAGTTGCTGGAGGAGGTTTCAGTAGATTTCATGCGACTCCGCGTATTTGCGTGGTGTGCTCTTGCATTGTTTGTGCAGACGTTAGAGGGTTCGTTGTGGTGGCGCATTGACTATCGGAAGCCTGATTCGCTTCAGAGGAGAGTGAGTATCCTCCGCTTCAGATCGTCGATTGATTTGATCAGCTTGTGAAAGATTTAATCTTTTCGTAGATCGATTTCGGATCCGGATACCATCAGTGGAGGTTTGATGAGTCAGATGTGGCTATGTTGGCTTTCGGATCTCGGTGCGGACATCAGGAGTTCTTGGTCACGCCGTTGGGTTGACCAATGCTCCGTAGATCGTGTGGACTTGATGGACCATGTGTTCAGACAGTTTCTGGACGAGTTGCGACCATGTTCGTCGGCAACTTCCTGATGTATCCCAGGAGTGTGGGCCAGCACCTGAAGCAGCTGCAGGCGGTTTTGCGGACTTCGCGAGATGATCTTGTGTTTGCGAAGTTCAGCCAGTGTGAGTTTTGGTCGATTTGCGTGATGATTTTAAGCTGTGTGATGCTATCCGAGTGAGTGGCGTGGATCCTGACCAGTTAGAAGCCGTGTTGATTTGGAGTTGACCTACCATGGTACCAGAGATCGGGAGTCTCTTGGGTTTGGCAGGCTATTATCGATGGCTTGTGCAGGATTTTCCCGGGGTACCATTTCATTTTCCGGATTGACGAAGAAGGCGTCAAGTTCGAGCTGTTCGATGCACGCGAGGAGAGTTACTTCCTCTTGCAGGATGGTTGACCGTTGCTTCGGTTTTGTCCTTACTTGGCGACCGCGACGAGTTCGTGGGTTATGGCGATGCATCGAGATTTGGATTTGGTAATGTTATGATGCTGTGTAGCAGAGCGGTGGCTCATGATTCCAGGCAGTGAAACTTTGTATAACTACGTATCCAGTGTATGATATGGGTGTAGCTGTCTTTTTGTTAGCATCGGAGAGTTCGAGACACTACAGCTATGGCGTGCAGCGAGGTGTAGGATGTACACTGATCATTTGAGTTTCCTCCATTTGCATTTCGGCCAGATTTGGGCTTGAGGCAGTGTAGATGGATGGGGTCGACTCACGACTATGGCTGTACATTTGAGCTTGTTCGGGAAAGGCTAGAGGTTTTACTTTAACCATCCGTCTGGGATGATGTTGCTGATGCATTCAGTCGGAAATCGGGAGTTTCAGTGTTTCATGTGAGTGTGGCGTGAGTGTCCGTGTTAACCGAGTTACGGACAACGAGAGCTGAGTTCGAGTGAGATGATGTTGAAGCTCATTGTTTTGGGCGCGGTTGGTGCTAGTCATGCGGAGATGTGTCTGATATTTCGAGTTATTACTCGTGACACCACATGAAGAACGATATAGCAGCTTGTGCGAGCACAGCTTGTGTGTGTTGATGCCACATTCGTCGACTGGCGATGGCTAGGAGGCAGAGACTTGCCGAGATGTTTTAGTCATTTGAGATTTCCGATTAGACGTGACGGTTGCTGCTGTGATTGTGTGTGTATGTGTACACTTTGGTTGTGATACCAGTTGTCGGGCCTTTGTGGATCATTTGACGAACTCAGTACAGTTCCTTGTACTTTCGGAGATGATTCAAGTGGTTGGCTGGCATAGCTGTGTTTGACGGAGGTTGTCCATCTACGTGGTGTACCTGTGTCCCAGTTCGCCCATCGAGGTGATCAGCTACGACTAAGTGTTGGTGAGCTTTGCAGCGAGCATTGGGAACCAGATTACGAGTTAGTACCGGTTCTTATCCTCAGATTGGATGGTGATCTTTGAGGACTATTCAGACCACGGTATTGCAGTTACGGAGGATTCGGGACCAGCAGTTTCAGCTGTTCGAGGTTGCTTGCAATACCAGGTTGTTGTCCACTGCGATTTTGATATTGTTTGACGTCGTTTTGAGGAACGATGTTGTACTTCATTGTGTTGGAGTGAGTTTGGTTTGAATTTGAGTTGATGTTTGTTTCCGATTTTGTGGAGTGTGTTACCACAGACTGTCAGATTAGTGGAAATGGGTCGATAATTGTTTGAGTTCGATGCTTGAGTTTCGTTAGTATGAGCAGGTCGTGTTGTGATTTGCCTTGATATTTTGATCCATATGTGGCCATAGGCGAGTTTGTGTTATGCTGTATGGTTCGGCATCGCCTATAGTGTTGGCTTTGTGTGTTGTGTTCCGCGTGGCGGAACTATGTTTCAGGTTTGCTATGTGTTGTGTACCCTGTTTGTTCCTTATGTAGGAACACTTGGCGCTTATGTGGAGCCAGTTCAGATTTGTGATTTGTAGGTACAGAGATTTCAGCACAGAGCTATCTCTTATTGTGGAGTCAGTTGCTAGAGTTATTCAGTTGATGTAGCCACTGGGCAGTTGAGCAGTATACAGAGGCAGTGCTCCTACCTTTGAGTTGGCAGACTTGGAAATTTCGAGGTCGAAATTTTTCTAAGGGGGGTGGATTTGTGACGACCCGGACCAGATTTAGCAGTATGTTCAGCTTGATCGATGAGTTACGGCATAGTCGCAGTTGTCCGACGGTTATTGGAATCGTCGAGTTTATTAACGACTTAATTATTGGCCGAGAATTGGAGCTGGGTCTCTTCTCGAGAGTCGTTGTATGTGTGATTACGAGTTCGTGGGCGGTTCCGGATCGTTATTTGGACGACCGAGGAATTAGTTATGAATATTTGAAGTTCAGATTTAAATGGTGGGCTACTTAACGACTAAATTACCGGACGAGAATTTGGGTTCGGCTTCTTCACAGAAGTTGTTCGGAATTTAATTTCGAGTTTGTGGGAACTTCCGGAGCATGATTTTGAGCTACGATGATTTAGTTGTGATTATTTCCGTTTGTTGACTATTTAGTCGATTTAATGTGTGTTGCTTTGAAGGGTTGACTTTTTATCCGATTGACCGATGTGTTTGACTTTGGGTGATTATTGAAGAGTATGTCGAGATGAGTTTGTGGCCGCGAGAATTATCGGAATCGGATATACGACGAGAAAGTTACGCGCGTTTGAAGTTTGCCGAAATGGATAAACATGAAGTTTCCTTTTTGGGAAGTATAAATAGTGCACTTACCTGTTTTGGAAGGTCAACTACCTCATTAATTGGTTTGACCGAGTTGACTGAGTCAACTCGGTGGGAGGAGGAGGAGGCCGACGGCTTGCTCGTGCTCCACGACGGCATGGAGGTTTCCGGCCATCCCACGGTGCGGCACCGGTCTTGTTCAATTCGTCTTGGAGTCCTCGACCTCGTGCCGGCCACCGTTCACGGCGAGGTGGACGGTGGAGGAAGAATTTCCGGCGAGAAAATGGAGGAAAACTTTGTTATTCGGGTTTATGGATTCGGACCGAATTGAACTTCAAGAGGTACTGGGTTTTGTAGCCCTCTTTCATGTGATTCTAACCATATAAACATAGTGTTCTAATTCGATTTGTGGATTGAGAATTTTGGGATTGAAATTTATGAACCAATTCGGTTTTACATGAAATTGGATGTGTTAGAGTGAGAATTGGACTTCGGTGCAGTTGACAAAGTTGCTCAGTGGACGATTTGGAGTGGAATAGGGGTGGCTCCGCCGTGAAACTCTCCGGTCAACAGTGGCGCCGCCGTGGATGGCGGTCAACGGCGGCGGTCAACGGTCATAGTTGACTTTTTGACTTTCGGCAAGTCGCATGTCATTTGACTCGAAATCGCGCCCTGATCGCAGTGGGGAGGTTCGTTTTTCGAGTTGAGCATCCGAACGTAAAATGAGGTATTGAGGTGGTATATATGGATTTTCGTCGATTCGTCGTATTCGAATTGTGTATTTCCGAGAACGGTGGTTTCTCGTGGTTTGATTCGAATTGTCGGATTGTGACTTTGAATATTGGACATTGTGAATATTCAGGGGTTCGTGATCGTTTGTTTGGCGAGGGACATTCCGCCGGATCACGGGTTAACGCGATACGCGTTACGCCAGTCTGTGAGTGGACATTTCTTTTCACGGATTGTTTGCGAGTCTTTTATATAATTTTATGAACTTGAGCATGCAGCATGGTTATGGTTTTACGAGCATGAGATTTCATACGGGATTATGATTATATGAGCGTGTGTTTTACGATTATACGATTTATTTATACGGACATATGTATACGAATATGCATACATTTATATGTTGTTTCTTGCTATTGCATCGAATTGTTTATGATTTGGTTTACACAGAGTACAGTCTCAGTTACGTTGTTGTATCGATACACTTTGCCTCTCGGCTGATCCCCGATGGTAGGCCGCCAGGAGGGACGTCGTTATCCCGACCTGACCGGTGAGGGGCGTTTCCCCGGAACCGAGGCCATTTCTGGCTTAGAATCACGGGGACTAAGGACCTCGTGATTCGGACTGTACTAGCACGGAGGAGTCCATGAGTGACCCCGTGGGATTTTACTTGCATGCTCAGTACACTGGAGGAGTATGAGTTTTACCTCGTGTACTATGTTGTTTATATTTACCTGGACTCGCATATGCTTTTATAACATATTTATTATCTGGTGAAAGACATTTATTTTCGTCCACTCACTCTAACGTGTTTATTGTCTTTCACCTGGGCTTTTCGGTTTCCGTGCCCAGTTTGCAGTTCGGACTCTGGTGTCGCACGTCGTGGTCGGAGGCATAGTGCTCGAGCTACTTTGTTTCTTCCAGTAGGTTTATTGTTCTACCTACTGTGGGGTACATATATGGTTATGTATTAGAAGTCGCTCTGAGTTTCCTGTTGTATTTGTTATACGGTTTTAAACCCGGATTTCAGTAAAGTACTATATTTTGTATTGTTTACTTTACTGTTGAGATATTGAGAAATCCGGATGGGATTGGTGCCCACGGTTTGCTTTTTGTGGCATAGGATGGAGTGTATTTTACGCGTGCAGGTAATGGTAATTCCACGCTAGTAACGAAACTCTGCCCAAATTTCAAAAAGTTTTTGTTGGTTCGTGTTTTCGAAGGGGTTTGATTCCGATTTAGGAAGCTAAATCGGGGTTGGGTCCTTTCAGCTTGGTATCAGAGCATTAGGTTATAGGTTCTGTAGACTTCTGTAGTCGTGTTTACTAAGGGTATTTGAGAATGTACAGCATGTCTGGAATGGTGACCCGACCGGCCGGCGGATAATCATCAAATTCCGGGTGTTGTATGCTTTCAAATATTTGAAGTTCCATGATTACATTCCACTTGTTGTGAACGATATTGTATTCATTAGGATGCCTCCTGACGTGCTTTCCGTGTCGTTTCGGTTGTGGATCCTGTTGAGGATCATTCGACGCGTGAATTGCCAGTGAACTGTGGATTTGGATGAGTATTCAGAGTTCAGAGAATTGTGTGGCACGGTTTATCTGGGGATGTGTATATGAGCGTCTATATGTTGCCTCAGAGCTGAGATTTATGGCAGTGATGTTTGCCTGAGTTAGATTATTGTATTTTGTGGGCTGATATTGTGTGAGATCCGGTTGTGACTCCATGGCCTACATTTAGAGTGTTGTGTAAACAGTGATGGTGTTATCAGGCTATCCAGCAATCGAATGTGGAGTGATTAACCACCTGAGGCAGAGATGCATTGTTCCTATGTTATTTCGGTTTGCACGAGTTATGTGGCTTCAGAGGAAGCAGTGTGCGAGGTTCGAGATGAGTTTGAACCTGAGCATCAGAGAGAGTCTGATTGATGTGCCTCGAGACTGCCGTGAGGAGCTTAGTGTGCTGCACTCAGTGGCGAGGCTATTGTGAGGGAAAGATGTGTACGGTTTTTGATGTGATGGTTTGAGGAAAGTGGATTTAGTTGAGATTTTGATGAGGTTGAGTTCCGACACTTCGGGATCAGTGACTTCATCAGACTGTGGTCTTTTCGGTTATGTTGAGGATCCTCTGCTGATTCATTTGGCGATGGCAGAGATCACATAGTAGCAGATTTGCTCCTGTGGCATGAGTTTGGGCGATCGTTGGTGATCCTTTCACGCAGCAGGTGTTGCGGTGACTTGTGTTTGTGGTACACTCTCTGTTGCCATTGTGGTGGCCAGGAGGATCACGTTACGAGGGAGCGCCCTTGGTCAGCTGTTGTAGCGGTTCGGCAGCTCAGAGTTTACGAGGAGATCCTCATGTTGTTCCTGCGGTCTGACTAATGCACCCTGTTGACGAGTTAGTCAGAAGTCACAGTTGATGTGTGTGGCCAGTTGGGCATGTTGGAGTTCGTGCCATGACCTTGTTTGAGGACAGACTTTTCTCCGAGGTTACTATTGCTTGATGTCCATGGCGATTGTACCTGCATCTCCACTTCCGAGGTCTTGGAGAGTGTTGTATCCATCCGGAGGTCGCGAGATCCTTGTTTGAGGTTATGGGTTAGCCGTGGAATTGTTGTAGCTGGACATCGTGGTTTTGGTATGTTTGTGAGTACGGACTTAATGACGATGCATTTGGTTGTGTTCGAGTGCTTCGAGAAGGGGGTTGTGTTTCGACGACCAGATTTCCCCGAGATACTGTTTCGCGGTGATGGTCGAGCGGATGATGGAGACGGGTGGTGTTGTTTGATTAGCTCATGTTGTGGATACTACGGTTGCTGTACCTGACATTGGCGTCATTGAGGTGGTTCCCGAGTTCCAGATGTGTTCTGGAGGAGTTATCAGGTGTTCCTCCAGTTCGAGAGACTGACTACACCATTGAGCTTGTACCAGGCGCTGGACTCATTTTATCGACGTCTTGCCGTTTGGAGCCAGCGGAGCTGATGGAGCTACAGTTTCGACTCCAGGAGTTGCTGGAGGAGGTTTCAGTAGATTTCATGCGACTCCGCGTATTTGCGTGGTGTGCTCTTGCATTGTTTGTGCAGACGTTAGAGGGTTCGTTGTGGTGGCGCATTGACTATCGGAAGCCTGATTCGCTTCAGAGGAGAGTGAGTATCCTCCGCTTCAGATCGTCGATTGATTTGATCAGCTTGTGAAAGATTTAATCTTTTCGTAGATCGATTTCGGATCCGGATACCATCAGTGGAGGTTTGATGAGTCAGATGTGGCTATGTTGGCTTTCGGATCTCGGTGCGGACATCAGGAGTTCTTGGTCACGCCGTTGGGTTGACCAATGCTCCGTAGATCGTGTGGACTTGATGGACCATGTGTTCAGACAGTTTCTGGACGAGTTGCGACCATGTTCGTCGGCAACTTCCTGATGTATCCCAGGAGTGTGGGCCAGCACCTGAAGCAGCTGCAGGCGGTTTTGCGGACTTCGCGAGATGATCTTGTGTTTGCGAAGTTCAGCCAGTGTGAGTTTTGGTCGATTTGCGTGATGATTTTAAGCTGTGTGATGCTATCCGAGTGAGTGGCGTGGATCCTGACCAGTTAGAAGCCGTGTTGATTTGGAGTTGACCTACCATGGTACCAGAGATCGGGAGTCTCTTGGGTTTGGCAGGCTATTATCGATGGCTTGTGCAGGATTTTCCCGGGGTACCATTTCATTTTCCGGATTGACGAAGAAGGCGTCAAGTTCGAGCTGTTCGATGCACGCGAGGAGAGTTACTTCCTCTTGCAGGATGGTTGACCGTTGCTTCGGTTTTGTCCTTACTTGGCGACCGCGACGAGTTCGTGGGTTATGGCGATGCATCGAGATTTGGATTTGGTAATGTTATGATGCTGTGTAGCAGAGCGGTGGCTCATGATTCCAGGCAGTGAAACTTTGTATAACTACGTATCCAGTGTATGATATGGGTGTAGCTGTCTTTTTGTTAGCATCGGAGAGTTCGAGACACTACAGCTATGGCGTGCAGCGAGGTGTAGGATGTACACTGATCATTTGAGTTTCCTCCATTTGCATTTCGGCCAGATTTGGGCTTGAGGCAGTGTAGATGGATGGGGTCGACTCACGACTATGGCTGTACATTTGAGCTTGTTCGGGAAAGGCTAGAGGTTTTACTTTAACCATCCGTCTGGGATGATGTTGCTGATGCATTCAGTCGGAAATCGGGAGTTTCAGTGTTTCATGTGAGTGTGGCGTGAGTGTCCGTGTTAACCGAGTTACGGACAACGAGAGCTGAGTTCGAGTGAGATGATGTTGAAGCTCATTGTTTTGGGCGCGGTTGGTGCTAGTCATGCGGAGATGTGTCTGATATTTCGAGTTATTACTCGTGACACCACATGAAGAACGATATAGCAGCTTGTGCGAGCACAGCTTGTGTGTGTTGATGCCACATTCGTCGACTGGCGATGGCTAGGAGGCAGAGACTTGCCGAGATGTTTTAGTCATTTGAGATTTCCGATTAGACGTGACGGTTGCTGCTGTGATTGTGTGTGTATGTGTACACTTTGGTTGTGATACCAGTTGTCGGGCCTTTGTGGATCATTTGACGAACTCAGTACAGTTCCTTGTACTTTCGGAGATGATTCAAGTGGTTGGCTGGCATAGCTGTGTTTGACGGAGGTTGTCCATCTACGTGGTGTACCTGTGTCCCAGTTCGCCCATCGAGGTGATCAGCTACGACTAAGTGTTGGTGAGCTTTGCAGCGAGCATTGGGAACCAGATTACGAGTTAGTACCGGTTCTTATCCTCAGATTGGATGGTGATCTTTGAGGACTATTCAGACCACGGTATTGCAGTTACGGAGGATTCGGGACCAGCAGTTTCAGCTGTTCGAGGTTGCTTGCAATACCAGGTTGTTGTCCACTGCGATTTTGATATTGTTTGACGTCGTTTTGAGGAACGATGTTGTACTTCATTGTGTTGGAGTGAGTTTGGTTTGAATTTGAGTTGATGTTTGTTTCCGATTTTGTGGAGTGTGTTACCACAGACTGTCAGATTAGTGGAAATGGGTCGATAATTGTTTGAGTTCGATGCTTGAGTTTCGTTAGTATGAGCAGGTCGTGTTGTGATTTGCCTTGATATTTTGATCCATATGTGGCCATAGGCGAGTTTGTGTTATGCCGTATGGTTCGGCATCGCCTATAGTGTTGGCTTTGTGTGTTGTGTTCCGCGTGGCGGAACTATGTTTCAGGTTTGCTATGTGTTGTGTACCCTGTTTGTTCCTTATGTAGGAACACTTGGCGCTTATGTGGAGCCAGTTCAGATTTGTGATTTGTAGGTACAGAGATTTCAGCACAGAGCTATCTCTTATTGTGGAGTCAGTTGCTAGAGTTATTCAGTTGATGTAGCCACTGGGCAGTTGAGCAGTATACAGAGGCAGTGCTCCTACCTTTGAGTTGGCAGACTTGGAAATTTCGAGGTCGAAATTTTTCTAAGGGGGGTGGATTTGTGACGACCCGGACCAGATTTAGCAGTATGTTCAGCTTGATCGATGAGTTACGGCATAGTCGCAGTTGTCCGACGGTTATTGGAATCGTCGAGTTTATTAACGACTTAATTATTGGCCGAGAATTGGAGCTGGGTCTCTTCTCGAGAGTCGTTGTATGTGTGATTACGAGTTCGTGGGCGGTTCCGGATCGTTATTTGGACGACCGAGGAATTAGTTATGAATATTTGAAGTTCAGATTTAAATGGTGGGCTACTTAACGACTAAATTACCGGACGAGAATTTGGGTTCGGCTTCTTCACAAAAGTTGTTCGGAATTTAATTTCGAGTTTGTGGGAACTTCCGGAGCATGATTTTGAGCTACGATGATTTAGTTGTGATTATTTCCGTTTGTTGACTATTTAGTCGATTTAATGTGTGTTGCTTTGAAGGGTTGACTTTTTATCCGATTGACCGATGTGTTTGACTTTGGGTGATTATTGAAGAGTATGTCGAGATGAGTTTGTGGCCGCGAGAATTATCGGAATCGGATATACGACGAGAAAGTTACGCGCGTTTGAAGTTTGCCGAAATGGATAAACATGAAGTTTCCTTTTTGGGAAGTATAAATAGTGCACTTACCTGTTTTGGAAGGTCAACTACCTCATTAATTGGTTTGACCGAGTTGACTGAGTCAACTCGGTGGGAGGAGGAGGAGGCCGACGGCTTGCTCGTGCTCCACGACGGCATGGAGGTTTCCGGCCATCCCACGGTGCGGCACCGGTCTTGTTCAATTCGTCTTGGAGTCCTCGACCTCGTGCCGGCCACCGTTCACGGCGAGGTGGACGGTGGAGGAAGAATTTCCGGCGAGAAAATGGAGGAAAACTTTGTTATTCGGGTTTATGGATTCGGACCGAATTGAACTTCAAGAGGTACTGGGTTTTGTAGCCCTCTTTCATGTGATTCTAACCATATAAACATAGTGTTCTAATTCGATTTGTGGATTGAGAATTTTGGGATTGAAATTTATGAACCAATTCGGTTTTACATGAAATTGGATGTGTTAGAGTGAGAATTGGACTTCGGTGCAGTTGACAAAGTTGCTCAGTGGACGATTTGGAGTGGAATAGGGGTGGCTCCGCCGTGAAACTCTCCGGTCAACAGTGGCGCCGCCGTGGATGGCGGTCAACGGCGGCGGTCAACGGTCATAGTTGACTTTTTGACTTTCGGCAAGTCGCATGTCATTTGACTCGAAATCGCGCCCTGATCGCAGTGGGGAGGTTCGTTTTTCGAGTTGAGCATCCGAACGTAAAATGAGGTATTGAGGTGGTATATATGGATTTTCGTCGATTCGTCGTATTCGAATTGTGTATTTCCGAGAACGGTGGTTTCTCGTGGTTTGATTCGAATTGTCGGATTGTGACTTTGAATATTGGACATTGTGAATATTCAGGGGTTCGTGATCGTTTGTTTGGCGAGGGACATTCCGCCGGATCACGGGTTAACGCGATACGCGTTACGCCAGTCTGTGAGTGGACATTTCTTTTCACGGATTGTTTGCGAGTCTTTTATATAATTTTATGAACTTGAGCATGCAGCATGGTTATGGTTTTACGAGCATGAGATTTCATACGGGATTATGATTATATGAGCGTGTGTTTTACGATTATACGATTTATTTATACGGACATATGTATACGAATATGCATACATTTATATGTTGTTTCTTGCTATTGCATCGAATTGTTTATGATTTGGTTTACACAGAGTACAGTCTCAGTTACGTTGTTGTATCGATACACTTTGCCTCTCGGCTGATCCCCGATGGTAGGCCGCCAGGAGGGACGTCGTTATCCCGACCTGACCGGTGAGGGGCGTTTCCCCGGAACCGAGGCCATTTCTGGCTTAGAATCACGGGGACTAAGGACCTCGTGATTCGGACTGTACTAGCACGGAGGAGTCCATGAGTGACCCCGTGGGATTTTACTTGCATGCTCAGTACACTGGAGGAGTATGAGTTTTACCTCGTGTACTATGTTGTTTATATTTACCTGGACTCGCATATGCTTTTATAACATATTTATTATCTGGTGAAAGACATTTATTTTCGTCCACTCACTCTAACGTGTTTATTGTCTTTCACCTGGGCTTTTCGGTTTCCGTGCCCAGTTTGCAGTTCGGACTCTGGTGTCGCACGTCGTGGTCGGAGGCATAGTGCTCGAGCTACTTTGTTTCTTCCAGTAGGTTTATTGTTCTACCTACTGTGGGGTACATATATGGTTATGTATTAGAAGTCGCTCTGAGTTTCCTGTTGTATTTGTTATACGGTTTTAAACCCGGATTTCAGTAAAGTACTATATTTTGTATTGTTTACTTTACTGTTGAGATATTGAGAAATCCGGATGGGATTGGTGCCCACGGTTTGCTTTTTGTGGCATAGGATGGAGTGTATTTTACGCGTGCAGGTAATGGTAATTCCACGCTAGTAACGAAACTCTGCCCAAATTTCGAAAAGTTTTTGTTGGTTCGTGTTTTCGAAGGGGTTTGATTCCGATTTAGGAAGCTAAATCGGAGTTGGGTCCTTTCACTGGGATCCCGTGATTCGGACTGTACTAGCACGGTGTGTGTCCATGAGTGACCCCGTGGGATTTTTACTTGCATGCTCAGTACACTGGAGGAGTATGAGTTTTACCTCGTGTACTATGTTATGTTTTTATTTACCTGGACTCGCATATGTTTTTATAACATATATAATCTGGTGAAAGACATTTATTTTCGTCCACTCACTCTAACGTGTTTATTGTCTTTCACCTGGGCTTTTCGGTTTCCGTGCCCAGTTTGCAGTTCAGGCTCTGGTGTCGCACGTCGTGGTCGGAGGCATAGTGCTCGAGCTACTTTGTTTCATCTAGTAGGTTTATTGTTCTACCTACTGTGGTATGAGTATACGATTATGTATTAGATGTCGCTCTGAGCTTCCTATTGAATATGTTATACGAATTTACACTGGATTTCAGTAAAGTGTATATATATTTTACTACTTTACGTTATTGTTGATATATTGAGAAATCCGGTTGGGGTTGGTGCCCACGGTTTGCTTTTTGTGGCATAGGATGGAGTGTATTTTACGCGTGCAGGTAATGGTAATTCCACGCTAGTAACGAAACTCTGCCCAAATTTCAAAAAGTTTTTGTTGGTTCGTGTTTTCGAAGGGGTTCGATTCCGATTTAGGGTGCTAAATCGGGGTTGGGTCCTTTCAGCTTGGTATCAGAGCATTAGGTTGTAGGTTCTGTAGACTTCTGTAGTCGTGTTTACTAAGGATATTTGAGAATGCACAGCATGTCTGGAATGGTGACCCTACCGGCCGGCGGATAATCATCAAATTCCGGGTGTTGTATGCTTTCAAATATTTGAAGTTCCATGATTACGTTCCACTTGTTGTGAACGATATTGTATTCATTAGGATGCCTCCTGACGTGCTTTCCGTGTCGTTTCGATTGTGGATCCTGTTGAGGATCATTCGACGCGTGAATTGCCAGTGAACTGTGGATTTGGATGAGTATTCAGAGTTCAGAGAATGTGTGGCACGGTTTGCCTGGGGATGTGTATATGAGCATCTATGTGTTGCCTCAGAGCTGAGATTTATGGCAGGGATGTTTGCCTGAGTCAGATTGTTGTATTTTGTGGGCTGATATTGGGTGAGTTCCGGTTGCGACTCTACGGCCTACATTCATAGTGTTGTGTAAACAGTGATGGTGTTATCAGGCTACTCAGCAATTGATGTGGAGTGTTTACCCACCTGGGGCAGAGATGCATTGTTCACATGTTAGTTTCGGTTTGTACGAGTTATGTGGCTTCAGAGGAAGCAGTGTACGAGGTTCGAGATGAGTTTGAACCTGAGTATCAGAGAGATTCTGATTGATGTGCCTCGAGTTATCCGTGAGGAGCTTAGTGTGTTGCACTCAGCAGCGAGGTTATTGTGAAGAAAAGATGTACACGGTTTTCGATGTGACGGTTTGAGGAAGTGGATTCAGCAGTGAGATTTTTGATGAGGTTGAGTTCCGACACTTCGGGATCAGTGACTTCATCAGGCTGTGGCCTTTTTGATTATGTTGAGGATCCTCTGCTGGTCCGTTTGGCGATGGCGGAGATCACAGTGTAGCGGACTTGCTCCTGTGGCATGAGTTTGGGCGATCGTTGGTGATCCTTTCACGCAGCAGGTGTTGCGGTGTCTTGTGTTCGTTGAGCACTTTCAGTTGCTGTTTCGGTGGCCAGGAGGGTCACGTTGCGAGGGAGCGCCCTCAGCCAGCTGTGTTAGTGGTTCGGTAGCTCAGAGTTTACGAGGAGATCCTCATGTTGTTCCTGTAGGCTGGCCAATGTATCCTTTTGATGAGCCATTCAGTAAGTCGCAATTGATGTGGGCGGCTAGTTGGGCATGTTGGAGTTCGGGCCATGACCTTGTTTGTGGACAGACTTTTCTTCGAGGTTACTATTGCTTGATGTCCATGGCGATTGTACATGTATCTCCACTTCCGAGGTCTTGGAGAGTGTTGCATCCATTCGGAGGTCGCGAGATCCTTGTTGGAGGTTATGACTTAGCCGTGGATCTGTTATAGCTGGATATTGTGGTTTTGGTGTGTTTGTGAGCATGGACTTACTGACGACGCAATTGGCTGTATTCGAGTACCTCGAGAAGGAGGTTGTGTTTCGACGACCAGATTTCCCCGAGATGCTGTTTCGTGGTGATGGTCGAGGGGATAGTAGAGACGAGTTGTGTTGTTGCCTAGCCCATGTTGTGGATACTACAGTTGTTGTGCCTGACATTGGTGACATTGGGGTGGTTTTTCGAGTTTCCAGGTGTATTCTGGAGGAGATACCAGGTGTTCCCCCAGTTTGGGAGACTGACTACACCATTGAGCTTGTACCAGGCGCTGGACTTATTTTACCGATGTTTTGTCGTTCGGAGCCAGCGGAGCTGATGGAGCTATTATTTCGACTCCAGGAAATGCTGGAGGAGGTTTCAGGAGATTTTAAACGACCCCGCGTATTTGCATGGTGTGCTTTTGCATTGTGTGTACGGACGTTGGGTGGTTCGACGAGATGGTGCATTGACTACCGAAGCTCGATTTGCTTCAGAGGAGAGCGAGTATCCTCCGTTTCGGACTGACGATTGGTTTGATCAGCTCGTGAGAGCTACAGTCTTGTTGAGGATTGATTTCGGGATTGGAGATTATCAGTTGAGGACCGATGAGTCAGATGTGGCTATGTTAGCTTTCGGATCTCAGTGCGGGCATCAGGAGTTTTTGGTCACGCTATTTGGTTGACCAATGCCCCGTAGATCGTGTGGACGTGATGGACCATGTGTTCAGACGGTTTCTGGACGAGTTGCGGTCATGTTCGTTGGCAATGTCCTGATGTACTCCAGGAGTGTGGACCAGCACCTGAAGCAATTATGAGCGGTTTCGCAGACTTTGCGAGACGACCAAGTGTTTGCGAAGTTCGGTCAGTGTGAGTTTTGGTTGTTTAGCATGAAGATTTTGAGCTGTGTGATGTTAGCCGAGGGAGTTGACGTGGATCCTGATCAAATAGAAGCCGTGTTGATTTGGAGTTGCCCTACTATTGCACCAGAGATCGGGAGTCTCTTGAGTTGGCAGGCTATTACCGACGGCTTGTGCAGGATTTTCCCGGATTGCCACTCTATTTCCCGGATTGACAAAGAAGGCGTCAAGTTTGAGTGGTTCGATGCACGCGAGGAGAGTTACCTACTCCTGTAGGATGGTTGACCGTTGCTTCGGTGTTGACCTTACCTGACGATTGTGATGAGTTCGTGGGTTATGGCGATGCATCGAGGTATAGATTTGGGTTGTGTTTTGATGTTGTGTAGCAGAGTGGTGGCTCATGATTCCAGGTAGTGGAACTTTATGAAGCTATGTATCCGGAGTTTGGTTTGGGTGTAGCTGTTTTTTATGTTAGCATTAAGGAGTTCGAGACACTACAGCTATGGCGTGCAGTGAGGTGTAGGATGTACACTGATCATTTGAGTTTCCTCCACTTGCATTTTCGGCCAGATTTGGGCTTGAGGCAGTGTAGATGGATGAGGTCGACTAACGACTATGGCTGTACCTTTGAGTTTGTTCGGAAAAGGCTAGAGATTATACTTTGACCATTAGTTTGGGATGTTGTTACTGATGTATTCAGTCGAGAGTCAGGAGCTTCAGTGTTTCATGTGTGTGTGGCTCGAGTTTCCATGTTAGCCGAGTTGTGGGCTACGAGAGCTGAGTTCGAGTATGATGGTGTTGAGGCTCATGATTTTGTGCGCGGTTGGCGCTAGTGGCACGGAGATGTGTCAGATACTTCGAGTTGTCTACTCGTGATGCAGCCTGAAGATGAATGTAGCGGTTTGTGTGTACATTTGCCACTTTTGTCGACTGGTGATGGCTAGGAGGCAGAGACGTGCCGAGATGTGTTAGCCATTCGAGATTTCCGGTTGGACGTGGCGTTTGTCGCTGTGACCTTGTGTGTGTTTGTGTGCATTTTGATTTGTGATACCGGTTGTCAAGCCATTGTGGACCATTTGACGGACTTGGTACTTTTCCTTGAACTTTCGGGAAAGGATTTCAGTGGCAGACTAACATAGCTGTGTTTGACAGAGGTTGGCCATACACGTGGTGTGCCTATGTCCCGATTCGCTGTCCGAGATAATCAAGTACGACTGTGTGTTGGCGAGTTTTGCAGCGAGCATTGGGGACCAGATTACGAGTTAGCACCGGTTCTTATCCTCAGATTAGTGAGCGATCTTTGAGGACTATTCAGACCTTGGAGGGCATGTTGTGGACCATGGTATTGCAGTTCCGGAGGATTCGGGACCAGCAGTTTCAGTTGTTCGAGGTTGCTTGCAATACCAGGTTGTTGTCCACTGTGATTTTGATATTGTTTGTCGTCGTTTTAAGGAACGATGTTGTACTTCATTGTGTTGGAGTGAGTTTGGTTTGAATTTGAGTTGATATTTGTTTCCGATTTTGTGGAGTGTGTTACCACAGACTGTCAGATTAGCGGAAATGGGTTGATAATTGTTTGAGTTTGATTCTTGAGTTTCGTTGGTATGAGCAGGTATTGTTATGATTTGCCTTGATGTTTTGATTCATATGTGGCCATAGGCGAGTTTGTGTTATGCCGTATGGTTCGGCATCGCCTATAGTGTTGGCTTTGTGTGTTGTGTTCCGCGTGGCGGAACTATGTTTCAGGTTTGCTATGTGTTGTGTACCCTGTTTGTTCCTTATGTAGGAACACTTGGCGCTTGTGTGGAGCCAGTTCAGATTTGTGATTTGTGGGTACAGAGATTTCAGCACAGAGCTATCTCCTATTGTGGAGTCAATTGCTAGAGTTATTCAGTTGATGTAGCCACTGGGCAGTTGAGCTGTATACAGAGGCAGTGCTCCTACCTTTGAGTTGGCAGACTCGGAAATTTCGAGGTCGAAATTTTTCTAAGGGGGGTGGATTTGTGACGACCCGAACCAGAATCAGCAGTATGATCAGCTTGATTGATGAGTTTGTGTGAAGTCGTAGTTGTCCGACGGTTATTGGAGTCGCCGAGTTTATTAACGACTTAATTATTGGCCGAGAATTGGAGCTGGGTCTCTTCTCGAGAGTCGTTGTACGTGTGATTTCGAGTTCGTGGGCGGTTCCGGATCGTAATTTGGACGACCGAGGAATTAGTTATGAATATTTGAAGTTCAGATTTAAATGGTGGGCTACTTAACGACTAAATTACCGGACGAGAATTTGGTTTCGGCTTCTTCACGGAAGTTGTTCAGAATTTAATTTCGAGTTTGTGGGAACTTCCGGAGCATGATTTGGAGTTACGAGGAATTAGTTGCGAATTTTGACGATTGTTGATTGATTTAGTTGATTTAATGTGTGTTGCTTTGAAGGGTTGACTTTTTATTCGTTTGGCCGATATGTTTGACTTTGGGTGATTGTTGAAGAGTATGTCGAGACGAGTTCGTGACCGCGAGAATTATCGGAATCGGATTTACGACGAGGAATTACGCGTGTTTGAAGTTCGTCGAAATGGATAATTACGAAGTTTCCTAAAATAGCAGGTATAAATAGTGGGTTGCTAAAAGAGGAAAGTCAAAATCTGGAATTAATGAAGTCTTGACCGGTCAACTGGGTTTGACCGAGCTGTGGGTTGGAGGTGCGATGCCGTACGGCCTCGCCGGCGGCGAGCTCCGTCCGGCCACTCCTCGGCTTGACTCATGCCCTATTCTACTCGCCTCGATGCTCCGAGCTCATCTCCAACCACCACGCACGGCGTGGCTTGCCGGAAAGGGAAGAATTCCGATCAAAAGTTTGAGAGAAAATGAGGTAATTCGGGTTTGTTGATTTTGGATGATTTGAGCTATGAAATGGATTGGGCTTTGTAGCTCTTCCCTCCACGAATCTAACTAAATTGGTTTGGAGTTTCAATTCGGTTTGAGTTGGGAGAATTCTTGATTTGAATTTTGTGTTCTATTTCGGTTTATCATGAAATTGGATGTGTTAGAGTGAGAATTGGACTTCGGTGCAGTTGACAAAGTTGCTCAGTGGGTGGTTTTGCATGGAATAGGGGTTGCTCCGCCGAGAAATCTTCCGGTCAGTGGCGGCGCCGCCGTGGGCGGCGGTCAACGGCGGTCAACGGTCAACGGGTTGACTTTTTGACTTTCGACAAGTCGCATGTCATTTGACTCGAAATCGCGCTCCGATCGCAGTGGGGAGGTTCGTTTTTCGAGTTGAGCGTCCGAACGTAAAGCGAGGTATTGAAGTGGTATTTACGGATTTTCGACGATTCGTCGACTTTGAATTATCTGTTTCCGAGAACGGTGGTTTCTCGTGGTTTGATTTGTATTGTCGGATTATGATTTTGAATATTGGACATTGTGTATATTCAGGGGTTCGTGATCGCTTGTTTGGCGAGGGACATTCCGCCGGATCACGGGTTAACGCGATACGCGTTACGCCAGTCTGTGAGTGGACAATTTCTTTTCGCGGAATTCTTGCGAGTCTTTTATATGATTTTCGAACTTGAGCATGAGTATGAGATTTCAGATTTGTATGAGCATGTGTTTACGATTATACGATATACTTATACGAATATACGTATACGAGTATAAATACACTTATATGTTTATTCATGCATTGCATAGAACTGTTTATGATTTGGTTTACACAGAGTACAGTCATGGTTATGTTGTTGTATCGATACACCTTGCCTCGTCGGTTGATCCCCGACGGAGGGCCGCCTGGAGGGGCGTTTCCCCAACCAGACCGGTGAGGGGCGTATCCCCGGATCCGAGGCCATTTCTGGCTAGAATCACGTGTGGGTCTGGGATCCCGTGATTCGGACTGTACTAGCACGGTGTGTGTCCATGAGTGACCCCGTGGGATTTTTACTTGCATGCTCAGTACACTGGAGGAGTATGAGTTTTACCTCGTGTACTATGTTATGTTTTTATTTACCTGGACTCGCATATGTTTTTATAACATATATAATCTGGTGAAAGACATTTATTTTCGTCCACTCACTCTAACGTGTTTATTGTCTTTCACCTGGGCTTTTCGGTTTCCGTGCCCAGTTTGCAGTTCAGGCTCTGGTGTCGCACGTCGTGGTCGGAGGCATAGTGCTCGAGCTACTTTGTTTCATCCAGTAGGTTTATTGTTCTACCTACTGTGGTATGAGTATACGATTATGTATTAGATGTCGCTCTGAGCTTCCTATTGAATATGTTATACGAATTTACACTGGATTTCAGTAAAGTGTATATATATTTTACTACTTTACGTTATTGTTGATATATTGAGAAATCCGGTTGGGGTTGGTGCCCACGGTTTGCTTTTTGTGGCATAGGATGGAGTGTATTTTACGCGTGCAGGTAATGGTAATTCCACGCTAGTAACGAAACTCTGCCCAAATTTCAAAAAGTTTTTGTTGGTTCGTGTTTTCGAAGGGGTTCGATTCCGATTTAGGGTGCTAAATCGGGGTTGGGTCCTTTCACCATTTGAAACCGAACGGTTCCGGTTCCAAACGGTCCGGTTCCAGGACTCATTGTTGGAACCGATAACTGTTTGAAACCGGAACCGTTTGGAACCGGAACCGTTCGGAACCGAAACCGTTTAGAACCTATAACCGCTACAACCGGAACTGGAACCGAACGGTTCCGGTTCCAACAATGAGTCCTGGAACCGGAACCGTTTGGAACCGAAACCGTTCGGTTTCAAACGGTTCCGGTTCCAAACAGTTCCGGTTCCGAACGGTTCCGGATCCAAACAGTTGCGGTTCCAAACGGTTCCGGTTCCAAACGGTTCTAAATGCGGTTATGATATCGTATATTAAATTAAACATTAAACATTAAATTAAATTAAATTGCATCATATCATATCGATCATTACGAATATAATTATCAAAATATCAATTGATTATTACCCAAATGCTTATTTAACCAATTAATTAAGTTAACAAATATACCTTAAATTATCAACTATATCAATAAATCCAAATCACCTTAATTTGCCCAACACCCTAAATTACTTTAAATTACCTATATCAATGAATACAAATCACCTTAATTTGCCCATATATGCAACACCTTAAAAATACAATATAATTATCAACTATATATATCAATTAATCCACCCAAATCACCATACATCACCTTCAATATTTTCCACATATATACATCACCTTAAATTATCAAAAATTATCAAAATTTAATTATATACATCACATATATACATATATACATCACCTTAATTTAATTTTCCACATATATACATCACATGCATATATACATCACATATATACATCACCTTAATTAAATTTTCCAAATATTTTCCACATACATACATCACATATATACATCACCTTAAATTATCAAAAATTAAAACATCACCCAAAAATTAATTAATCAAGTTAATTAAAATGCATAAAAATATAATTAAAATGCATATATATACATAATTATAAAAAACAAAAATTGAGAGAGAGAGAGAGAGGGGGGGGAGAGAGAGAGGGAGCTAGGACCTGTCATGGTCGAGCTCGAAGTGGGCTTCCGGCGACGGAGGTGAGGGGAGGAGGTAGAGAAGGAGGGGAGGAGGAGGGGAGGAGGGGAGGAGAGGTAGGGGAGATTTGGGGTTTTTGGGTTTTTGTGTGGAGAGGGGAGAGGGGAGAGGGGAGAGGGGAGGAGTGGAGGGGAGAGGGGAGGAGAGATTTGAGGAGAGGAAATGTGGGGGGAGAGGTGAGGAAGAGAGGGGGAGATTTTAGGGTTTGAGGAGAAAAAATGAAGAAATGAGGTGAGGGGAGGAGGAGCTGCTCGATCTGGAATATAAGGCACCATTGCCGGCGAGTTACGAGTTAACTCGTGGGTAATAGTATTACCCACGAGTTGATAACTCGTGGGTAATACTATTACCAATGAGTTATCAACTCATTGGTAATGATAGTGATTCCCGGCCAAGAATTTCCGACTAGAATTTTCGACTATAATTTTCGACTAGAATTTTCGACTATAATTTCCGACTATAATTTTGACTATGTACAATTTCCGACTAGAATTTACGACTAGAATTTACGACTACAATTTCCGAATACAATTTCCGACTACAATTTCCGACTATAATTTTCGACTAGAATTTTCGATTAGATTTTCCAACTAGAATTTCCAACTATAATTTTTGACTAGAATTTCCGACTATAATTTCGACTAACATTTCCGACTACAATTTTCGACTAGAATTTATGACTAGAATTTACGACTACAATTTCCGACTATAATTTCCGACTAGCGAAACAGTCCACTTCAGCCAAGAATCAACAGCTTTGACAGACATTTTGTTCTCCATTTTGAGCTGCATCACTCCCATAACACTTTCAAGAGCAGTCTTACTACAACCGTCGTACAACGGAGTCTGTTGCAATGCAATTAGGTTGTTGTACTTGTCCACACCGCTTGTGTTGACATAAGCTCTAGGTAATGGCTCGACTGGCTCAATATGGGGGAAACCCTGCACGACGGGAGGGACATTTGGTGCTTGATCAGCAAATACACTGCTCTCATGAGGAAACATATCATTGATTAACATCGATATTGGATCATAGGATGGACTGCCCCTCTCAGCAAAATGTCCATGATCATAGCATGGACTGGCCCTCTCACCAAATTGTCCATGATCATGCGCACCCGCTAACGATGTTTCACCGTGATAAATCCAACAAGAATATTTATCCCAAAACTCGTATTTACTCAGGTGCTTCTGAACTTTATCAATGGGAAAACGAAATCGATCGCTGCGACACTTACATTCTTTACACGGACAATAATGAAGTGTAGTGTCTCCACAATTAGCCTTCACAAAATCCACAAAACTCCTAATTCTCTGGTGATATCTTACATCCCATCTTTCGAGACTCATCCAACTTTTGTCCATCCTGAAAATTCTAACAATATTACGTACTATATATATATATACACACACACATTCACTACTAATTAATTAATAAATCATCATTAGTTACATTCAAATTCATCCGATTAATTAACAAAAGTCGACTCATGCATGCATATAAATTAAAATATATATATATATACCAACAATTCACAATTACAAATTAACATGCCTGTATATATATATAGACATATTAACAATTAATATTCACAAAATAATTTTATATCCATACATATATATACACAAATTAACATATTTTCATCGAAATAATCTCAAATCCACTCAAAATCAACAGTCAATCTCTCGAAATCAACAATATATATATCCACTCTATTTGCGTATCAAACCAATAATCGATATCTCAACTCTAAATCAACACATGCATATATATATATATATATATATCGATCTAATTAAATCAACACACATATATATACATACGTATATACGTACCTATATATAGCTACGTATATAGCTTCCTGAGCAGGTTTTCGACGCCTTTTGACAATACCCAAGGATTTCAGAGCGTTTTCCTTTTTTCGATTTCACCGGATTTTTTTCAATCCAAATGAATGAGCTGCTGCGATCTGCATCTAATATAAGAGGTATTGCCCAATCGCCGGAAATGGAGTTATTGCCGGCAAAATTCCGGCCAAAAGTCGCCGGAAATGTAAAAAACTATTGCCGGCGACCTATTCCGTCGCCGGCAATGATTGCTCAACCATTGCCGGTGATTTTTCGGCCGGAATTTCGCCGGCAATGGTTGAGCAATCATTGCCGGCGACGGAATAGGTCGCCGGCAATAGTTTTTTACATTTCCGGCGACTTTTCGGACTTTTGCCGGCGACGGAGCAAGTCGCCGGCAATAATGAGCATTGCCGGCGACTTGCCCGGTCGCCGGCCTTTTTTAAAAAAAAATCGCCGGCAATGGTACTTAATGTGGTAGTGATACAAAGAACAAAGATGTAAGGTGAAAGAGGATCCCCTTGCCTAATTCCTCTTTGCGCCTTGAAACTCTCATTTAATTCACCATTGAAAGAAATCTGAAAGCTAGTTGTAGTGATACAACTTATGATTAATTTGACCAGGGAAGTTGGAATCTAAGCTTCATACAACACTTTCTCAATAAAATCTCAACTTAGCCTATCATAAGCTTTAGATAAATCAACCTTCCAAGAAAAAAAATCCTTGCTTACCAACAAACTGTTTAAACTTAAAAAGGAGTTCCTGAGCCACCATAATATTATTAGTAATATGTCTACCAGGTATATAACTAACCTGGTTATGACTGATAAGTTTTTGCATAATATAGGCCTCAACCTGGAAACAACAATCTTAGAAACCACCTTATACATAGTAGTGGAAAGACTAATTGACATATAATTAGCCATGTGCAATGGTCCTTCAATTTTGGGGATCAAAGCAATCACTATATAATGTCTTTCAGGGATAGCAGAATCCAAGAAAGCAGATTTAACCATCTGAATCACTTCATCAACACAAATATTCCAATGGTTTTGGTAGAATAAAGTTGGAAATCCATCAAAACCAGGAGCTTTCAATCCCCCAATGGAAAACAACACAGTCTTAACCTCCAAAGAACTAACCTCTTTTACCATATCCCTCAACGATCAGTCGAGTGACTCGTATGCGCATATGTAACTGATCTGAACTGAGTTTCCAGGGTAACGGCTATAACAACCACAAACTGAAATACTGTAAACTGAGATCCATCTGAGCTGGACGATTAACTGAGGGCATCATACACTGAGACATATCTGAACTAGACACTTAACTGAGTACATCGTAAGCTAAAACAAACTTGGTGGACTGAGAACGTAAAAGAGTAAACACCTTAATGACATAGGAAACCAACTAAGCTGCAAGATTGACTGATATCTGAACTGAAAACTAAATATGTCGATGTTGAAAAATAGACTGAACATAAACTCGAACTAGTTAACTACGGGTGTAAAAAGTGAATGCTAAGGAGAATTGAAATTTAAGCTAAACTAAACTGAAGACATTGAAAATGTAAAGAACTAGTCGAGCTGAAAACATAAACATTAATGAATCGAGCTAGCGTACTGAGCCTCAAATATCTCCAGCTAACACCAATTTACTGCTTCTTAGGGTACTAAGCCGCCAACTCCACTACCTACCCATCCATGACAACTGAACATGTCAACGAGACCTGTTAGGTCCATAATTATGTGTTAATTACGTCCCTAACTTCATGCTTATTACTTGTCGTTTATGAATAAAGCATCATTCTTATAACGTTTCCTTTTTATGCTAGGAGATTGAGAGTTTACACGGAAACACTCTTAAAAATGGTAATTGATCACTTTTTGGAGAAGTCGAGCACATTTCCTGAGCCCTTTGAGAGGATGGAGCAAGATCGAGAAAATGACAAAAATGGCCAACGTTGGTTGCCGGTCAACGACGAGATCAATGGCGGTGAAGGACGGAAGTCAAGTCATGGAAGATCAAACCAAATGTTAGAATAAATCAAAGGAAGGTGATGACACATGACATGCACATGACCAATATGAATCACACAATTAGGACCACATTAAAGCCTAAACTTTATGATCATGTCTTTTACCTTTATTTTGAATTTCAAACCAGGAAATATCTCCTATCTCCATACAAATTCGAGCCCCCACTACCCTAACCAACAACTCACTTCATTTTACACTTTCTCATAGTTTTAGCATATTTAGAGAGCCTCTATCTCCTCCCTAACCCTCTAGCACTCTTTCCTCATCTTTCCACCACCAAAAGGCGTAGAAACCTTCCATTTCCACCACCAAAAGGCCAACCATTCTTTTATATTGAATTTTTGATCATCTATATTTACCAACTTTGCATTAATCGTAACCAACCAATCAACATTTCGTTAAATCACTCACTGTAGTTTAATCATCCCTTGCAATGGTAAACATCTAAAGAGTTTATCATTGTGAGATTCACATTTCCATATTTTTTGTTTCTTTGTCGTATTAATTTTTTATGTTTAGCGTATTTAAAGGACTTAATCAGAAAAATCTATGAAATCGGGTTAGTCAATTCTCGTGGGTTCGACACTCTACTTCAATATAAACTATATTACTTGACCCCATATAGTTGTGGGTAAGAAAAATTTATTTAGCCTTAGACTAATCAATAATCAAAAGGTTGAGGAAAGAAAGATCTTAACAAGACCACATACACCGACCACCCAGCCACAACCCTCCCATAGCCATATTCTGCCGTTGAAGCCATTCACACCACCCTACAAACCACAATTCTGATCTAGAAACGATCAAAACCCACGATCCAAGCACAAACCGACATTGAGGATCCATTGCTCATCGATCTTCTGCTAACTACTGTTAGGTCCATAAGTACGTTCTAATTATGTGCCTAACTTTATGCTTAATGCTTGCATTCTTGGAATAAAACATCGTTTTTGATACATTTCCTTGTTTTGCTAGGAAAAGTGGAGTTGGCTTGAAAATGCATTAAAGATCAATTAAACACATATTAAAGAAGACGTATACATTTTTAAGGTCACAAGAGAATTTGGAGCAAATTTGGGAAAAAGACAAAATAGCCTCACCAAAAGTCGTCGGAAGTTGTCCGGAAGTCGCCGAAATTCACCATGGATAGCCAGATCACCATTACCGGCCCAACCACATGGAGTCCAGCCCAATGAAGGCCCAATAAACCTATTTTTGCTTACCAATCTGATTTGAAGAGAAAGAGAAAAAGTTAGACCACATGATGTCACTCATTTAGGACTTTAGCCTTACAAAAGCCTAAATAAGTGGATCATGATCTCCCTAATTCAAAGTTAACCTTTAGATCTTCCATTTCACCATTTCTTATCATCTAAAGGGTGCAAATTAACCTTCCTGGTCAACCCAAATTCGAGCTCACCGTCTCCCCCACACACAACTCACTTCATTTTTAGATTTTTCATAGTTTTACCCCTTATCCTTATACCGGCCCTCTAGAACTCTCTTCTACCTCTTCTCCTCCCTTCCTAGGCCAGCATACCTTCATAATTAACTGTTACGACCCGAACCAGAATCAGATGTGTGTTTGGCACGATTCTCGAGATTCGGTTATAGTCGCAGTTTTACGATATTGTGTGGTTTGTCGATTCGATTCGCGACTATGTTTTTAGTCAGGAATTTGAGTTGGGTGTCTTCACGGAAATTGTAGAGTACGTGATTTCGAGTTCGTGGGTGGTTCCGGAAGATTTTTCCGATAACCGAGGAATATTTTATGATTATTTGAAGTTTCGGGTTCCGACGAGTTTATCCGATTGTTTCGAGCTTATCCGAATTACATCGTATATTCATTCCGGACCTTTGATCGACCCGAGGGACGAGTATAAATATCGAAAAGTCGAGAAATAGTCGCAAAAACACGGAATTGCTTTGACCAGTCATTGACTTTCCCAAATTGGAAAGTTGACATGCTGCCCGAAAGGGAAAGTTTCCATTTTCGGCTTCACTTTCCGGCGACCGGATTCCGGCCACCTTGGACTTCGAGGAAGGTATGGTTAGAACCCTTAGGTGATTTCGAGTAGGTTTGTGTTTGAAATTATGCGATTTGATGGAGTTTGTTGGGAACCCGAATCGGGTTGCGATGCTGTGGTTCGCCGGTATCGGGGGGAGGACCTCCGGTGGGTTTTGGTGGTTGTGATGTTGGGGGTTTTGCTCCCCACACCTTGGGGAAGCTCACGGGGTGACTAGTTTTGGAAGAGAGGTGGTTTTGGGACGAACCCGAGTAGGGCTCCGATTTGGAAATTTCGATCGGATTTCGTGAATTTGAGGTAGTTCTGCTTTGAATTGAGTTTAGTGATAGAAGGGAAAGAGATTCGCATGGTTGAGTTGGTTTGATCTGGAAATTTTGGCCGCAAAACTCCACCGTTGACGGCGCACCGCCGCCGCCGGCGGCGGTCAACGGCGAGAAAAAGTCAACTTTTCAGATTTCGATGTAATTAGTGTCGTTTTTCTCGTAATCACGCCCTGGTTATCGTACGGAGGTTTTCGGGTTGATTTGATTAGCCGTTTGTCAGTCGAGATTTCGAGTGGGGATTTCGGGATTTCAGTAATTCATTTTGTACTGCATTTCGTATTTCCGGGAACGGTTGGTTTCCGTGCATCTGTACAGTGTTGTGGATTACGATATTGATCAGTTGTGTTTTATGAATATATTCAGGGGATCGAGAACGAGATCGGGATCGTGATCGAGCTTCTGGCGAGGGATCCTCCGTCGGTCCTCGAGATTAGAGCGCAAGTGCGCATTTTGCTCACCTGTGAGTGGACAATTTCTTTTCACGGATTGTTTTGCGAGTCTTTTATATGATTTTCGAACTTGAGCATGCGTATTGAGCTTACGGATTGCATGAGCATGTGTTTTTATGATTATACGATTATACTTATACGGATACACGCATACGAGTATACATGCATTTATATGCTGTTTATTGCATTTGCATCGAACTGTTCATGATTTGGTTTACACAGAGTACAGTTTATATATTATGTTATATCGATACACTTGCATCCCGGCTGATCCCCGAGGATGTGTGCCAGGGGAGGCTGTGACTCCTGACCCGAGGCCTTTACCGGGGGGAAGCAGACCTCTGACCTGAGGCCTTTCTAGCTTGAATCACGTGTGGGTCTGGGATCCCGTGATTCGGACTGTATTAGCACGGTGTGTGTCCATGAGTGACCCCGTGGTATTTTTACTTGCATGCTCTGTACACTGGAGGAGTGTGAGTTTTACCTCGTGTACTATGTTGTTATGTTTATCTGGACTCGCATACATTTTTATAACATATATAAACTGGTGAAAGACATTTATTTTCGTCCACTCACTCTAACGTGTTTATTGTCTTTCCCCTGGGCTTTTCGGTTTCCGTGCCTAGTGTGCAGTTCAGGTTTGGTGTTTTCACGTCGCGGTTTGGAGGCTAGTGATCAAAGTCACCTGTGTTTTCCAGTAGGTTCTTGTTTCGCCTACTGATGTACATATTGTATATGTTTTACTTTAGAGGTCGCTCTAATACATTCTAATACTTGTTGTGCGGATTTTCACGGATATACATATATACATAGTACAGTTTATTTACTATTGATGATTATATTGATGTTGAGAAATCCGGATGGGATCGGTGCCCACGGTTTGCTTTTTGTGGCATAGGATGAAGTGTTAATTTCCGCGTGCAGGTTATGGTAATTCCATGCTAGTAACGAAACTCTGCCGAAATTTTGAAAAATTTTTGTTGGTTCGTATTTTCGAAAGGGTTTGATTCCGGTTTAGGAAACTGAATCGGGATTGGGTCCTTTCAGCTTGGTATCAGAGCATTAGGTTGTCAGATTCTGTAGACTCTTGTAGTTGTGACGCTTAGGGTATTTGAGTTGATACAGCATGACTGGAGTGATGACCCGACTGGCCAGCGGTACTCATCAATACTTCGGGTGTTGTATGTCTTCAAATATCTGCGGTTTCATGATTACGTTCTTTCTGCTTGTACCTAATGCTTATCTTGTATCAGTAGGATGCCTCCTCGACGTGGTCCCCGTGTTGACCGGGATGATGATCCTGATGAGGATCGCCGAACGCGCGACTTGCTTATGCGAGTGCTGCGTTTGGAAGAGCGTTTTGACCCTGTGGTCAAGGCTCGCACTGCGGGTGCTACTGTGTTTTCGGGTTCAGTTGATCCAGAGATATGCGAGGCATGGTTGGTTCAGATTGAGCGTGTTTGTGAGCGTCTGCAGTTTACACCTGAGCAGATGACAGTGGCCGCAGTTGGTTTACTTGAGGGTGATGCATACTTTTGGTGGGTCAGCACTGACAGAGTTCCGGTTGATACTCCGTGGACATTGTTTCGTGATTTGTTTATGCGGAGGTATTTTAATCAGGCAACCCAGCAGCGCAAGTACGAGGAGTTCACGAACTTGAGGCAGGGCAGTTTGTCTGTACTTGAGTATCGGGATCGGTTTACCCGTTTGTCTCGTTTTGCGCGGGATATAGTGGCTACAGAGGAAGCCAAGTGTCGCAGGTTTGAGCTAGGGTTGAATCTGAATATTAAGGCGACATTGACTACGATGCCGAGGAACAACTATGATGAGTTTGTTAGTGCTGCACTCCGAGGCGAGGACATTGAGCAGGAGAGATAGCAGAGGTACCAGCCGAGGCGATTCGAGGAAGGTGGACCGAGTCAGGGGCCTTCGAAGAGGCAGAGTTCTGATACTTCCGGTTCAGCTTCATCCTCTGGCGGTAAATCTTATCGCCCACCAGTTGGTATGTCGAGGCAGGGTTTGAGAAGGTGGAGAGATCGACCACAGCGACCACAGGCTAGTGGGAGTTCCAGTGGTTCTAGTTATCCGCGACGTACTGGTGGCACGTTTGCTGTACCGCGGGAGTACCCATTGTGTAGTTTCTGCAACAGTCATCACCTTGGACCGTGTCAGCGAGGCCCTTTTACTTGCTTTCGTTGTGGTCAGGTGGGTCACTATGCGAGGGAGTGTCCTCAGTTGTATGGCGGTGACGGACAGGCGGCCCAGAGTTCTGGAGCTGAGCGAGGTGCCACTTCTGGTGCACGTCCAGCACAGTTTGTAGGTCAGGGCAGACAGCAGGGACAGCCCCAGCGAGGACGACCAGCCGGACAGGCGAGGGTACATGCTATGACTCTACGTGAGGGCAGAGCATCACCGGAGGTCGTTATCGGTACGTTACATGTTTTTGGTATTCCTGTACTTGCATTGCTAGATCCGGGCGCCACACATTCATTCATATCATTTAGATTGTCATCATTGGCTACGGTACCTGCATCTCCACTTCCGGGGTTGTGGAGAGTGTTGTATCCGTCAGGTGAGGTTGTGAGCATCGGTTGGGTTTACCGAGATTGTGAGGTGTTTGTTGATGGCCATGGTTTAGCCACTGATCTGTTACTGCTTGATATTGTGGATTTCAATCTGATATTGGGTATGGACTTTTTGGAGTCGCACTGGGCTATGTTTGATTACCACGGGAAGGAGGTCGCGTTTCGACGACCAGGGTTACCTGAGATACTGTTTCGTGGCGAGAAGAACACTTCCCTACCGTGTTTGATTTCCGCAGTGAGGGCGGATCGGTTGATGAAGAAGGGTTGTGTTGCATATTTAGCCCATGTTGTGGACACTACAGCTGCAGTGCCGGATCTTGGTAGTATTGAGGGGGTGTCTGAGTTTCCGGATGTGTTTCCAGCGGAGTTACCTGGTATACCCCCTGTACGGGAGATTGATTTTACCATTGAGTTATTACCGGGTACTGGACCGATTTCCCAGACACCGTACCGGATGGCGCCTGCAGAGTTGAGGGAATTGCAGATTCAGCTTCAGGAGTTGTTAGAGAAGGGATTCATTCGACCGAGTGTTTCTCCGTGGGGTGCTCCAGTGTTGTTCGTGCGAAAGAAGGACGGGTCCATGCGTTTGTGCATCGACTATCGGAAGCTGAATCAGATTACAGTGAGGAACAAGTATCCGTTGCCTCGGATTGACGACTTGTTCGATCAGTTGAAGGGAGCAGTAGTCTTTTCGAAGATTGACCTTCGATCCGGATATCACCAGTTGAGGATCCGAGACTCCGATGTTGCCAGGACAGCATTCAGGACGCGGTATGGGCACTATGAGTTTCTGGTTATGCCATTTGGGTTGACCAACGCCCCCGCAGCTTTCATGGACTTGATGAATCGGGTGTTTAGACTGTTCCTGGACAAGTTCGTGATAGTATTAATTGATGATATTTTGATATACTCGAGGAGTGTGGGCCAGCACAAGAAGCACTTACGAGCAGTGTTGCAGACTTTGCGGGACCATCAGTTGTTCGCGAAGTTTAGCAAGTGTGAGTTCTGGTTGGATAGTGTGAAGTTTCTGGGCCACGTGATTTCGGCCGAGGGAGTTAGTGTTGATCCTGACAAGATCGAGGCCGTGCTGAACTGGAGTCGACCTACTACTGTGCCAGAGATTCGAAGTTTCTTGGGGTTAGCAGGCTATTATCGACGGTTTGTTCAGGATTTTTTCCCGGATAGCTACACCACTGACCAGATTGACGAAGAAGGGCGTCAAGTTTGAGTGGTCTGATGCGTGCGAGGAGAGTTATTTGCTCCTAAATGAGAGATTGACTACCGCACCGGTTCTGACGTTGCCAGACGACAGTGGTGAGTTTGTTGTATACAGCGATGCGTCGAAGTTGGGCCTTGGCTGCGTGTTGATGCAGCATGGTAGAGTCGTGGCATATGGTTCCAGACAGTTGAAACCGCACGAGGTCAACTATGCTACGCATGATTTGGAGTTAGCCGCTATTGTGTTAGCGTTGAAGAGTTGGAGACATTATTTGTATGGTGCTCAGTGTAAGATTTTCACTGACCACAAGAGTCTCACCTACTTGCGGACACAGCCGGACCTGAACATGAGGCAGCGCCGATGGATGGAGTTGATCAATGATTATGATTGCACTTTCGAGTACCATCCAGGGAAGGCCAATGTTGTGGCAGATGCACTTAGCCGGAAATCGGGAGCCTCGTTGTTTCACATGTGTGTGGCCAGAGTATCGATGTTAGCTGAGCTTCGAGCTACAGGTGCTGTATTTGGGTATGATGATGATGGAGCTTTGTTGGCCAGTTTCCAGGTTCGACCGGTATTGGTTGATCGGGTACGGGAGGCACAGGATTCAGATCCTTACTTGTTGGGCAAGAAGACCATGATTCAGAATGTTGTGCCTACAAAGTTCCGATTGAGCGACGACGGTACGTTGTTGTTCAGGGGCAGATTGTGTGTACCCAGGGACGAGGACTTGAAGAAGGAGATCCTGGACGAGGCCCACAGTTCAGCGTATGCGATGCATCCTGGAGGTACGAAGATGTTTCGTACACTTCGAGCGTACTATTGGTGGCGCAACATGAAGCGGGAGATTGCCGCGTACGTGAGTCGGTGTTTGATTTGTCAGCAGGTAAAGGCAGAGAGGCAGAAACCTGCAGGAAAGTTACAGCCACTTGAGATTCCAGTTTGGAAGTGGGAGCATATCACGATGGATTTCGGCTATCAGTTGCCGCGTACTTCGGCAGGCAACACTGGCATTTGGGTTATTGTTGACCGACTGACGAAATCCGCACACTTTCTTGCACTTCCGGGGAAGATTTCAGTGGGCAGATTGGCCAAGTTGTACTTATTCGAGATTGTTCGCTTGCATGGTGTGCCTGTGTCGATTGTTTCTGACCGTGATAGTCAGTTCACCTCTGAGTTTTGGCAGGCTTTATAGCGAGCGTTGGGCACGAGATTACGGTTTAGTACAGCTTTTCATCCTCAGACTGACAGGCAGTCCGAGCGGACCATTCAGACTCTTGAGGATATGCTGAGATCGTGTGTGTTGCAGTTTCGTGGAAACTGGGATCAGCAGTTGCACTTGATCGAATTTGCCTACAATAACAGCTACCAGGCCAGTATTGAGATGGCACCGTACGAGGCTCTGTACGGAAAGCAGTGTCGCACTCCATTGTGTTGGAGTGAGGTGGGCGAGCGTTGGCTCATTGGTCCTGATTTGGTGAAAACCACGATGGAGGACATTCAGGTTATTCGGGATCGACTGAAGATTGCCCAGGATCGGCAGAAGAGTTACGCGGATGTGAGGAGGAAGAGCTTAGAGTTTGAGGTTGGTGATTGGGTCTTCCTGAAACTATCTCCATGGAGAGGAGTTGTGCGTTTCGGGAAGCGTGGCAAGCTTCGACCGCGGTACATTGGTCCGTATGAGATTACGGAGAGGGTTGGAGCTGTTGCTTACAGACTTGAGTTACCGACAGAGATGGCTCGTGTACATGATGTCTTCCATGTTTCGATGTTGCGGAAGTACATCTCAGATCCTTCACATGTGATAGCCCCACAGCAGTTGCCGATCAGAGAGGATTTATCGTATATTGAGGAGCCAGTGCAGATTCTCGATCGACGTGAGCAGGAGCTGAGGCACCGTGTGATTCCGCTGGTGAAGGTTTTGTGGCAGAACCACTCGATTGAGGAGGCCACCTAGGAGACCGAGCAGCGTATGCGGGAGCAGTATCCTCATCTGTTCATATGACAGGTACGTAAATTTCGGGGTCGAAATTTCTTTAAGGGGGGTAGATTTGTGACGACCTGAACCAGAATCAGATATGTGTTTGGCACGATTCTCGAGATTCGGTTATAGTCGCAGTTTTACGATATTGTGTGGTTTGTCGATTCGATTCGCGACTATGTTTTTAGTCAGGAATTTGAGTTGGGTGTCTTCACGGAAATTGTAGAGTACGTGATTTCGAGTTCGTGGGTGGTTCCGGAAGATTTTTCCGATAACCGAGGAATATTTTATGATTATTTGAAGTTTCGGGTTCCGACGAGTTTATCCGATTGTTTCGAGCTTATCCGAATTACATCGTATATTCATTCCGGACCATTGATCGACCCGAGGGACGAGTATAAATATCGAAAAGTCGAGAAATAGTCGCAAAAACACGGAATTGCTTTGACCAGTCATTGACTTTCCCAAATTGGAAAGTTGACCTGCTGCCCGAAAGGGAAAGTTTCCATTTTCGGCTTCACTTTCCGGCGACCGGATTCCGGCCACCTTGGACTTCGAGGAAGGTATGGTTAGAACCCTTAGGTGATTTCGAGTAGGTTTGTGTTTGAAATTATGCGATTTGATGGAGTTTGTTGGGAACCCGAATCGGGTTGCGATGCTGTGGTTCGCCGGTATCGGGGGGAGGACCTCCGGTGGGTTTTGGTGGTTGTGATGTTGGGGGTTTTGCTCCCCACACCTTGGGGAAGCTCACGGGGTGACTAGTTTTGGAAGAGAGGTGGTTTTGGGACGAACCCGAGTAGGGCTCCGATTTGGAAATTTCGATCGGATTTCGTGAATTTGAGGTAGTTCTGCTTTGAATTGAGTTTAGTGATAGAAGGGAAAGAGATTCGCATGGTTGAGTTGGTTTGATCTGGAAATTTTGGCCGCAAAACTCCACCGTTGACGGCGCACCGCCGCCGCCGGCGGCGGTCAACGGCGAGAAAAAGTCAACTTTTCAGATTTCGATGTAATTAGTGTCGTTTTTCTCGTAATCACGCCCTGGTTATCGTACGGAGGTTTTCGGGTTGATTTGATTAGCCGTTTGTCAGTCGAGATTTCGAGTGGGGATTTCGGGATTTCAGTAATTCATTTTGTACTGCATTTCGTATTTCCGGGAACGGTTGGTTTCCGTGCATCTGTACAGTGTTGTGGATTACGATATTGATCAGTTGTGTTTTATGAATATATTCAGGGGATCGAGAACGAGATCGGGATCGTGATCGAGCTTCTGGCGAGGGATCCTCCGCCGGTCCTCGAGATTAGAGCGCAAGTGCGCGTTTTGCTCACCTGTGAGTGGACAATTTCTTTTCACGGATTGTTTTGCGAGTCTTTTATATGATTTTCGAACTTGAGCATGCGTATTGAGCTTACGGATTGCATGAGCATGTGTTTTTACGATTATACGATTATACTTATACGGATACACGCATACGAGTATACATGCATTTATATGCTGTTTATTGCATTTGCATCGAACTGTTCATGATTTGGTTTACACAGAGTACAGTTTATATATTATGTTGTATCGATACACTTGCATCCCGGCTGATCCCCGAGGATGTGTGCCAGGGGAGGCTGTGACTCTTGACCCGAGGCCTTTACCGGGGGGAAGCAGACCTCTGACCTGAGGCCTTTCTGGCTAGAATCACGTGTGGGTCTGGGATCCCGTGATTCAGACTGTACTAGCACGGTGTGTGTCCATGAGTGACCCCGTGGCATTTTTACTTACATGCTCTGTACACTGGAGGAGTGTGAGTTTTACCTCGTGTACTATGTTGTTATGTTTATCTGGACTCGCATACGTTTTTATAACATATATAAACTGGTGAAAGACATTTATTTTCGTCCACTCACTCTAACGTGTTTATTGTCTTTCCCCTGGGCTTTTTGGTTTCCGTGCCCAGTGTGCAGTTCAGGTTTGGTGTTTTCACGTCGCGGTTTGGAGGCTAGTGATCAAAGTCACCTGTGTTTTCCAGTAGGTTCTTGTTTCGCCTACTGATGTACATATTGTATATGTTTTACTTTAGAGGTCGCTCTGATACATTCTAATACTTGTTGTGCGGATTTTCACGGATATATATATATACATAGTACAGTTTATTTACTATTGATGATTATATTGATGTTGAGAAATCCGGATGGGATCGGTGCCCACGGTTTGCTTTTTGTGGCATAGGATGAAGTGTTAATTTCTGCGTGCAGGTTATGGTAATTCCACGCTAGTAACGAAACTCTGCCGAAATTTTGAAAAATTTTTGTTGGTTCGTATTTTCGAAAGGGTTTGATTCCGGTTTAGGAAACTGAATCGTGATTGGGTCCTTTCATTAACCACTACTACTAGAGACATACATCTTCCTTCTCTTGGGTACAGCCAAACTGAAAGGACCCAACCCCGATTTAGCTCCCTAAACCGGAGTCAAACCCCCTCGAAAACCCGAACCAACAAAAACCTTAGAAATTTTGGCAGAGTTTCGTTACTAACGTGGAATTACCATTACCTGCACGCGGAAAATACACTTCATCCTATGCCATAAAAAGCAAACCGTGGGCACCAATCCCATCCGGATTTCTCAATATATCAACAGTAAAGTAAAACAATAAATATATACGTACTTTACTGAAATCCGGAGTAAAATCGTATAACGTAACAACAGATTTCTCAGAGCGACCTCTATCGTATAAACATATATGTATACCACAGTAGGTAGAACAATAAACCTACTGGAAGAAACAAGGTAGCTAGAGCACTATGCCTCCGACCACGACGTGCGACACCAGAGCCTGAACTGCAAACTGGGCACGAAAACCGAAAAGCCCAGGGGAAAGACATGAAACACGTTAGAGTGAGTGGACGAAAATAAATGTCTTTCACCGAATAATATATATATAAAAAAAATCATATGTGAGTCCAAATGCATAAGTAAAGAAATGGTACACGAGGGAGACTCTAACTCCTCACGGTCCGAGTACACGAGGGAGACTCTAACTCCTCACGCATACAAGTACGAGGGAGACTTTAACTCCTCACGCACATAAACATGAGGGAGACTCTAACTCCTCACGCGTATAGAGTATGTGTATAAATCACACGGGGCCACTCGTGGACACATATCAACATATAAGTGTAATCGTATAACACATGTTCAATATAAACATAATCTCGTACGAAAACTCATGTTTGTAAAACCATAATCATACTGCACGCTCAAGTTCATAAAACGTATATAAAGGACTCGCAATAATTCCGTGAAAATAAACTGTCCACTCACAGACTAGCGTAACGCGTATCGCGTTAACCCGTGATCCGGTGGAAAGTCCCTCGTCAAAAGAACGATCACAAACACCTGAATATTCACAAAATCCAATACTCAAAGTCATAACTCGACATTTCAAAACAAATCACGAGAAACCACCGTTCTCGGAAACACGCAATTTAAAGTCGACGAATCGTCGAAAATCAGTATATGTACACCTTAATACCTCGCTATACATTCGGATGCTCAAATCGAGAAACGAACCTCCCCACTGCGATCGGGGCGCGATTTCGAGTCAAATGATATGCGACTTGTCGAAAATCCCAAAAGTCAAACCGTTGACCGTTGACCGCCGTCCACGGCGGCGGCGGCGCCGGACGTGAAATTTCACGGCGGAGCCACCCCTATTCCACTCCAAATCGTCCACTGAGAAACTTTGTCAAATGGTAGCTTCAAGAGGATGAGAGCTACAAAGCCCACTAAAAAATTCAGCTCGAATCGGTCCGAATCCAAGAACCCGAATCACAAAGTTTTCCTCCATTTTCTCGCCGGAAATTCTTCCTCCACCGTGGACTGTGACGACCCGGACCAGAATCAGCAGTATGATCAGCTTGATTGATGAGTTACTGCATAGTCGCAGTTTGTTGACAGTTATTGGAATCGCCAGAGTTCTTAACGACTAAATTATTGGCCGAGAATTGGAGCTAGGTCTCTTCTCGAGAGTCGTTGTACATATGATTTCGAGTTCGTGGGCGGTTCCGAATCGTTATTTGGACGACCGAGGAATTAATTATGATTATTTGAAGTTCAGATTTAAATGGTGAGCTACTTAACGACTTAATCACCGGACGAGAATTTGGTTTCGGCTTCTTCACGGAAGTTGTTCAGAATTTAATTTCGAGATTGTGAGAACTTCCGGAGCATGATTTTGAGTTACGAAGAATTAGTTACGAATATTTCCGATTGTTGGTTATTTAGTTGATTTAATTGTGTGTTGGTTCAAAGGGTTGACTTTTTATCCATTTGGTCGATGTGTTTGACTTCGGGTGATTATGGAAGATTATGTCGAGACGAGTTCGTGGCCGCGAGAATTATCGGAATCAGAATTACGACGAGAAAGTTACGGGTATTTGAAGTTTGTCGAAAAGGATAAGTATGAGTTTCCATTTCGGGAAAGCTATAAATAGTAACTTGCCATAAAGGGAAAGTCAAAGTTGTGAATTAAATGGGTTGACTGGGTTGACCAAGGTGGGTCGACCCGTTTGGGTGCCGTTCGTGACCGAGTTTTGTTGCCGGAATTGTGGTCGATTTCGGCCATGATTGAGGATCGTCTCTTCATGAGTTTTGTTGGGTTTGAGATGCTCTTTGTCATGGTGGTTGAATCCCCTTGTATGGTGGCCGGAGGATGAGGAATTTCAGTGGTGAAATTCGTGGTTTTCCGGCGAGAACGGTGGCGGACGGTGGCGTTGATTCCGGCCGATTTGGTGGTGCTCCTTTGAGGGCTTTTGTTAGCCTCGTGCCAAGGAGTCTTTTCCAAGTGGTCTTGAAGGTCGCCGTGGCCGGAGGAGAGAGATCGAACGATTTGATTCCGGTAAGGGTTTGAACTTTGGGTTGAGTTTTGGAGGTTTTCCGGTCAAAATTGGCCTTAACCTATAACTGGAAAGTTGTTGGGCTCGTCGAGATCTTTGAAACCATGTATGCCATGTATTTTTCTGGGCAGATTGGAGTTTTCCGGCGACTGTGGCAGCGGCGACGGCGGTGGCGCCGCCGCCGGCGGCGGCGACTTTTCGCCCGGCATGGTTTTCGATGAATTGCATGTCATTTGACTCGAAATCGCGCTCCGATCGCAGTGGGGAGGTTCATTTTTCGAGTTGAGCGTCCGAACGTAAAACGAGGTATTGAGGTGGTATATATGGATTTTCGACAATTTGTCGTATTCGAATTACGTGTTTCCGAGAACGGTGGTTTCTCGTGGTTTGATTTGTATTGTCGGATTATGATTTTGAATATTGGACATTGTGAATATTCAGGGGTTCGTGATCGTTGTTTTGGCGAGGGACTTTCCGCCGGATCACGGGTTAACGCGTTACGCGTTACGCCAGTCTGTGAGTGGACAGTTTATTTTCACGGAATTATTGCGAGTCCTTTATATACGATTTATGAACTTGAGCATGCAGTATGATTATGGTTTTACGAGCATGAGTTTTCGAACGAGATGATGTTTATGTTGAGCATGTGTTATGTGATTATATTTTTATGTTGTTATATGTCCACGAGTGGCCCCGTGTGATTTATACACATGCTCTGTATACGTGAGGAGTTAGAGTCTCCCTCGTGTACGTATACGTGAGGAGTTAGAGTCTCCCTCGTGTACTCGGACGCGTGAGGAGTTAGAGTCTCCCTCGCGTACCATTTGATTATTTATGCTTTCGACTCGCATATGTTTTTATTGTATTTATTACTTGGTGAAAGACATTTATTTTCGTCCACTCACTCTAACGTGTTTATTGTCTTTCCCCTGGGCTTTTCGGTTTCCGTGCCCAGTTTGCAGTTCGGACTCTGGAGTCGCACGTCGTGGTCGGAGGCATAGTACTCGAGCGGTCTTATTTCTTCCAGTAGGTTTATTGTTCTACCTACTGTGGTATACTTATATGGTTATGTATTAGAGGTCGCTCTGAGTTCTCTGATGAATATGTTATACGATTTTAAACCCGGATTTCAGTAAAGTACTATTATATGTATTATTTACTTTACTGTTGAGATATTGAGAAATCCGGATGGGATTGGTGCCCACGGTTTGATTTTTGTGGCATAGGTTGGAGTGTATTTTACGCGTGCAGGTAATGGTAATTCCACGCTAGTAACGAAACTCTGCCCAAATTTCGAAAAGTTTTTGTTGGTTCGTGTTTTCGAAGGGGTTCGATTCCGATTTAGGGTGCTAAATCGGGGTTGGGTCCTTTCAGCTTGGTATCAGAGCATTAGGTTATAGGTTCTGTAGACTTCTGTAGTCATGTTTACTTAGGGTATTTGAGTTGATACAGCATGACTGGAGTGATGACCCGACTGGCCAGCGGAACTCATCAATACTTCGGGTGTTGTGTGTCCTCAAATATCTGCAGTTTCATGATTACGTTCCACTTGTTGTGAACGATGTTTTATTCATTAGGATGCCTCCTGACGTGCTTTCCGTGTCGTTTCGGTTGTGGATCCTATTGAGGATCAATCGACGCATGCTTTGCCAGAGAACAGTGGATGGGGATGAGTATTCTGAGTTCAGTGAAATTGTGTGGCACGGTTTGCTTGGTTGGGTATATGAGCATCTACATGTTGCCTCAGAGTTGAGAATTGTGGCAGTGATGTTTGCCTGAGTCAGAGTGTTGTATTTGGTGGGCTGATATTGTGTGAGTTCCGGTTGCGACTCCACGGCCTACATTCAGGATGTGGTGTATATGGTAATGGTGTTATCAGGCTACCCAGCATTAGAATGTGGTGTGTTTACCCACCTGAGGTAGAGATGCATTGTCCACATGTTTGTTTCCGTGTGCACGAGTTATGTGGCTTTAGAGGAAGCGGTGCACGAGGTTCGAGATGAGTTGAACCTGAGCATCAGAGAGAGTTTGATTGTTTTGCCTCGAGACATCCGTGAGGAGCTTAGTGTGCTGTACTCAGTGGCGAGGCTATCGAGAAGGAAAGATGTACGCGGTTTCTGATGTGATGGTTTGAGGAAAGTGGACTTAGTCGAGATTTTGATGAGGTTGAATTCCGACACTCCGGGATCAGTGACTTCATCAGGCTGGGGTCTTTTCGATTATGTTGAGGATCCTCTGTTGATCCGTTTGACGATGGCGGAGACCACAGAGTGGCGGATTTGCTCCTGTGGCATGAGTTTGGGCGATCGTTGGAAATCCTTTCACGCAGCAGGTGTTGCGGTGATTTGTGTTCGAGGAGTACTTTCAGTTGCTGTTTCAGTGGCCAGGAGGGTCACATTGCGAGGGAGCGCCCTCAGCCAGCTGTGTTAGCAGTTTAGCAGCTCGGAGTTTACGAGGAAATCATGATGCTGTTTCTGGAGCTTGATCAACCCAGATTTCTAGACGAGCCATTCAGGAAGTCGCAATTGACGTGGGCGACTAGTTGAGCATGTTGGAGTTCGTGCCATGACCTTGTTTGAGGATAGACTTTTCTCCGAGGTTACTGTTGTTTGATATCCATGGCGATTGTACCTGCATCTCAACTTCCGAGGTTTTGGAGAGTGTTGCATCCATCCGGAGGTTACGAGATCCCTGTTGGAGGATATGGTTTAGCCGTGGATTTTTTTGTAGCTGGATGTTGTGATTTTGGTGTGTTAGTGAGTACGGACTTACTGATGATGCATTTGGCTGTGTTTGAGTACCTCGAGAAGGAGGTTGTGTTTCGACGACCAGATTTCCCCGAGATGCTGTATCGCGGTGATGGTCAAGCGGATGGTGGAGACAAGTTGTGTGGTTTGTTTGGCTTATGATGCGGATACTACGGTTGCTGTGTCCGATTTTGGCGACATTGAGGTGGTTCCTGAGTTTCCTGGCGTGTTCCAGAGGAGTTATCAGATGTTCCTCCAGTTCGGGAGACTGACTACACCATTGAGCTTGTACCAGGCGCTGGACTCATTTTACCGATGTTTTGTCGTTCGGAGCCAGCGGAGCTGATGAAGCTACAGTTTCGACTCCAGGAGTTGCTGGAGGAGGTTTCAGGAGATTTCATGTGACCCCGCGTATTTGCGTGGTGTACTCTTGCATTGTTTTGTCGATGTTGGATGGTTCGACGTAGTGGTGCATTGACTACCGGAAGCCTGATTCGTTTCAGAGGAGGGTGAGTATCCTCCGTTTCGGATTGACGATTGGGTTGTTCAGCTCGTGAGAGCTTCAGTCTTGTCGGAAATTGATTTCGGGACCGGATACCATCAGTTGTGGTTCGGTGAGTCAGATGTGGCTTTGTTGGCTTACAGATCTCAGTGCGGGCATCAGGAGTTTTTGGTCACGCTATTTGGTTGACCAATGCCCCGTAGATCGTGTGGACATGATGGACCAGGTGTTCAGACGGTTTCTGGACGAGTTTGTGGTCATGTTTATTGGCAACGTCCTGATGTACTCCAGGAGTGTGAGCCAGTACCTGAAGCAAATGTGAACGATTTTGCGGACTTCGCGAGATGATCAGTTGTTTGCGAAGTTCAGCCAGGGTGAGTTTTGCCCGATTAGCGTGAAGATTTTGGGATGTGTGATGCTATCCGAGGGTGTTGGCGTGGATCTTGACCAGATTGGAGCCGTGATGATTCGGAGTTTTCCCTACCATTATACCTGAGATCGAGAGTCTCTTGAGTTTGGCAGGCTATTACCGACGGCTTGTGCAAGATTTTTCCCGGATTGCCACTTCACTTTTCCGGATTGACAAAGAAGGCGTCAAGTTCGAGTGGTTCGATGCACGCGAAGAGAGTTACTTACTCCTCCAGGATGGTTGGTCGTTGCTTCGGTTTTGACCTTATTTGATGACCGCGACGAGTTCGTGGGTTATGACGATGCATCGAGGTTTGGGTTTGGTTGTGCTTTGATGCTGTATAGCAGAGCGGCGGCTCATGGTTTCAGGCGGTGGAAACCTTATGCGGCTACGTATCCTATTTATGATGTGGGTGTAGCTGTTCTTGTGTTAGCATCAGAGAGTTCGAGACACTACAGCTATGGCATGCAGCGAGGTGTAGGATTTACACTGATTACTTGAGTTTCATCCACTTGCATTTTCGGCCAGATTTGGGCTTGAGGCAGTGTTGATGATTGAGGTTGACTCATGACTATAGCTGCACCTTTGAGTTTGTTCGGGAAAGGCTAGAGATCATACTTTGACCATCCGTTTAGGATGTTGTTGCTGATGCTTTCAGTCGAGAGTCGGGACTTCAGTGTTTCATGTGTGTGAGTGTGGCTCGAGCTTCCGTGTTAGCCGAGTGTGGCTACGGGAGCTGAGTTCGAGTGTGATGATGTCGAGGCTCGTGGTTTTGCACGCGTTTGGCGCTAGCAGTACGGAGATGTGTCTAATACTCCGAGTTTACTACTCGTGACGCAACATGAAGAGCAATGTAGCAGCATGTGTGTGCGGACGCCACATTTGTCGACTGGCGATGGCTTGGAGGCAGAGATTTGCCAAGGAGTGTCAGCCATTTGAGATTTCTGGTTAGACGTGGCGATTGTTGCTGTGATTGTGTATGTATGTGTACACTTTGGTTTGTGGTACCAGTTGTCTGGCCTTTGTGGACCATTTGATGAACTCAGTACATTTCCTTGTGCATTTGGAGATGATTTCAGTGGCAGGCTGGCATGATTGTGTTTGACGGAGGTTGTTCATTCCTGCTGTGTACCTGTGTCCCAATTCGCCGATCGAGGTAATCAGCTATAACTATGTGTTGGTGAGATTTGCAGTGAACATTGGGGACCAGATTACGAGCTAGTACCGGTCCTTATCCTCAGATTGGTGAGCGATCTTCGAGGACTATTTAGACCTTGGAGGGCATGTTGTGGACCTCGGTATTGCAGTTCCGGAGGATTTTGGACCAGCAGTTTCACTTGTTTGAGATTGCTTGCAGTACCAGTTGTGGACCACCGTGATATTGACATTGCTTGATGTCGTTTTGTGGACGTTATTGTACTCCATTGTGCTGGAGCGAGTTGGTTCGAGTTGAATTGACGTTTGAATCTGATTGTGTGGAATGTGTTACCACAGATTGTCAAATTAGCGGAAGTGGGGTTGATTGTTGCTTGAGTTCGATGCTTAAGTTATGTGGATGTGTGTGGACTGAGTTGTGTTGGCCACGTTGTTTTGATCCGTATGTGGTCATAGGCGAGTTTGTGTTGTGCCGTGTGGTTCGGCATCGCCTATAGTGTTGGCTTTTATGTGTGTTGTGTTCCGTGTGGCGGAACTATATTTCAGGTTGTTACGTGTGGTGTACCCTATCGGTTCCTTATGCAGGAACACTTGGCGTTTGTGTGAGCCAGTTCAGGTTTGTGATTTGAGGGTACAGGGATTCCAGCACGGAATTGTCTCCTATTGTGGAGTTTGTGATCAGAGTTGTTCAGCTGAGGTTGCCGTTGGAAAGTTGAGTAGTATGCAGAGGCAGTGCTCCTATGTTTAGCCGGCAGATTCGGAAATTTCGAGGTCGAAATTTTTCTAAGGGGGGTGGATTTGTGACGACCCGGACCAGAATCAGCAGTATGATCAGCTTGATTGATGAGTTACTGCATAGTCGCAGTTTGTTGACAGTTATTGGAATCGCCAGAGTTCTTAACGACTAAATTATTGGCCGAGAATTGGAGCTAGGTCTCTTCTCGAGAGTCGTTGTACATATGATTTCGAGTTCGTGGGCGGTTCCGAATCGTTATTTGGACGACCGAGGAATTAATTATGATTATTTGAAGTTCAGATTTAAATGGTGAGCTACTTAACGACTTAATCACCGGACGAGAATTTGGTTTCGGCTTCTTCACGGAAGTTGTTCAGAATTTAATTTCGAGATTGTGAGAACTTCCGGAGCATGATTTTGAGTTACGAAGAATTAGTTACGAATATTTCCGATTGTTGGTTATTTAGTTGATTTAATTGTGTGTTGGTTCAAAGGGTTGACTTTTTATCCATTTGGTCGATGTGTTTGACTTCGGGTGATTATGGAAGATTATGTCGAGACGAGTTCGTGGCCGCGAGAATTATCGGAATCAGAATTACGACGAGAAAGTTACGGGTATTTGAAGTTTGTCGAAAAGGATAAGTATGAGTTTCCATTTCGGGAAAGCTATAAATAGTAACTTGCCATAAAGGGAAAGTCAAAGTTGTGAATTAAATGGGTTGACTGGGTTGACCAAGGTGGGTCGACCCGTTTGGGTGCCGTTCGTGACCGAGTTTTGTTGCCGGAATTGTGGTCGATTCCGGCCATGATTGAGGATCGTCTCTTCATGAGTTTTGTTGGGTTTGAGATGCTCTTTGTCATGGTGGTTGAATCCCCTTGTATGGTGGCCGGAGGATGAGGAATTTCAGTGGTGAAATTCGTGGTTTTCCGGCGAGAACGGTGGCGGACGGTGGCGTTGATTCCGGCCGATTTGGTGGTGCTCCTTTGAGGGCTTTTGTTAGCCTCGTGCCAAGGAGTCTTTTCCAAGTGGTCTTGAAGGTCGCCGTGGCCGGAGGAGAGAGATCGAACGATTTGATTCCGGTAAGGGTTTGAACTTTGGGTTGAGTTTTGGAGGTTTTCCGGTCAAAATTGGCCTTAACCTATAACTGGAAAGTTGTTGGGCTCGTCGAGATCTTTGAAACCATGTATGCCATGTATTTTTCTGGGCAGATTGGAGTTTTCCGGCGACTGTGGCAGCGGCGACGGCGGTGGCGCCGCCGCCGGCGGCGGCGACTTTTCGCCCGGCATGGTTTTCGATGAATTGCATGTCATTTGACTCGAAATCGCGCTCCGATCGCAGTGGGGAGGTTCATTTTTCGAGTTGAGCGTCCGAACGTAAAACGAGGTATTGAGGTGGTATATATGGATTTTCGACAATTTGTCGTATTCGAATTACGTGTTTCCGAGAACGGTGGTTTCTCGTGGTTTGATTTGTATTGTCGGATTATGATTTTGAATATTGGACATTGTGAATATTCAGGGGTTCGTGATCGTTGTTTTGGCGAGGGACTTTCCGCCGGATCACGGGTTAACGCGTTACGCGTTACGCCAGTCTGTGAGTGGACAGTTTATTTTCACGGAATTATTGCGAGTCCTTTATATACGATTTATGAACTTGAGCATGCAGTATGATTATGGTTTTACGAGCATGAGTTTTCGAACGAGATGATGTTTATGTTGAGCATGTGTTATGTGATTATATTTTTATGTTGTTATATGTCCACGAGTGGCCCCGTGTGATTTATACACATGCTCTGTATACGTGAGGAGTTAGAGTCTCCCTCGTGTACGTATACGTGAGGAGTTAGAGTCTCCCTCGTGTACTCGGACGCGTGAGGAGTTAGAGTCTCCCTCGCGTACCATTTGATTATTTATGCTTTCGACTCGCATATGTTTTTATTGTATTTATTACTTGGTGAAAGACATTTATTTTCGTCCACTCACTCTAACGTGTTTATTGTCTTTCCCCTGGGCTTTTCGGTTTCCGTGCCCAGTTTGCAGTTCGGACTCTGGAGTCGCACGTCGTGGTCGGAGGCATAGTACTCGAGCGGTCTTATTTCTTCCAGTAGGTTTATTGTTCTACCTACTGTGGTATACTTATATGGTTATGTATTAGAGGTCGCTCTGAGTTCTCTGATGAATATGTTATACGATTTTAAACCCGGATTTCAGTAAAGTACTATTATATGTATTATTTACTTTACTGTTGAGATATTGAGAAATCCGGATGGGATTGGTGCCCACGGTTTGATTTTTGTGGCATAGGTTGGAGTGTATTTTACGCGTGCAGGTAATGGTAATTCCACGCTAGTAACGAAACTCTGCCCAAATTTCGAAAAGTTTTTGTTGGTTCGTGTTTTCGAAGGGGTTCGATTCCGATTTAGGGTGCTAAATCGGGGTTGGGTCCTTTCAGTGGACCATGCCGGAAAATGAGACCGGGGCTAGACTCGCAAGGTCGAGCCGAGGAGAACACGACCGTAATCAAGCCACGGGGTGGCCGGAAACCCCTCGCCTCCATGGAAGCCGTGAGCCACCGTCGAACACCTCACCTCCTCCATCGGTCAACCAAGTCAACATGGTCAAAGACATAAATGCCAGGTTTGACTTTCCCAAAGGGGAAAGTCACAATATATACACTTTCCCAAAATGGAAATCCCAAAATTCGTATTTCGATAAACTTCAAACACACGTAACTCCCACGTCGTATCTCCGATTCTGATAATTCTCGCGGCCACGAATTCGACTCGACATAATCTTCCATAATCACCCAAAGTCAAACACATCGACCAAACGGATAAAAAGTCAACTGTTCGACCAAACACACATTTAAATCGACTAAACAACCAATAATCGGAAATATTCACAACTTAAACTCCGTAACACAAAATCATACTCCGGAAGTTCCCACGAACTCGAAATTAAATTCTGAACAACTTCCGTGAAGGAGCCAAAACCAAATTCTCGACCGGTAACGTAGTCGTTAAGTAGCCCACCATTTAAATCCGAACTTCAAATATTCATAATTAATTCCTCGGTCGTCCAAATAACGATCCGGAATCTCCCGCGAACTCATAATCACACGTACAACGACTCTCGAGAAGAGACCCAGCTCCAATTCTCGGCCAATAACTTAGTCGTTAAGAAGCTTCGGCGATTAAATCAACTGTCGCAACTCTGCGACTACGCACAAACTCATCGATCAAGCTGATCATACTGCTGATTCTGGTCCGGGTCGTCACACAAACCTCACCACCATATCACCAATACTTTTGCTTAGTTTGGGTGTTCCTCCTATCATCCTCACCTCTTAGGGTTTGTCTAAGCTTTTAGAGTGAGAAGTAATCCCTCTTCCCCTTGCTCCTTAGAATTCTAAGGGTTGCCTTACCTCCTCTTGAAGACTTGGTGCTTGTTGAAGAAAATAAGTGGAGCTAGAAGTCTTGGAGTCACTTGGTGGAGCTTTGGCTAAGGGACCCTTGATTATTTCTACTATCTTCCTATTTTAAGTACATATCAACTCTTGTATTTAGTTATGTTTAGTAAGTAGTCTCATGTGATGAACAAATGATGTCTTGGATTACGTATGATTTTTGGTTTAGTGTATGTTGTGTGATTGTGTGTAGTGAATGAGAAATTGTGTGATTATGGATGTTTATTGTGCTTGAGCTTCATGTCTAGTTTCACTTATGCATGTGTTGATCCTAGATAAGTTAATGTATGTGTAAAGAGATTAATAATGGTTCTTAATTGAATTAGCTATTCACTTAAGTTTAGATGAGTATGTAAACATGATTATGATATTTTCTAAGAGGTTTACCTTAAAACTTGGTTACCTTAGCACTAAGCAAGGACTAGAGTCTCCTTTAGTTATGTTTAGTGAGTAGTCCAATTTGGGAGGCTAAGGTCAAAACCCTAGCCATGTAATGAAAAAATGATGTCTTGGATTATGTATGATTTTTTGTTTAGTGTATGTTGTGTGATTGTGTGTAGTGAATAAGAAATTGTGTGATTATGGATGTTTATTGTGCTTGAGCTTCATGTCTAGTTTCACTTATGTATGTGTTGACCCTAGATAAGTTAATGTATATGTAAAGAGATTAAAAATGGTCCTTAATTGAATTAGCTACTCACTTAAGATTAGATGAGCATGTAAACATGATTATGATATTTTCTAAAAGGTTTACCTTAAGACTTGGTTACCTTAGCACTAAGGACTAGAGTCTCCTTTAGTTATATTTAGTGAGTAGTCCAATTTGGGAGGCTAAGGTCAAAACCCTAGCCATGTGATGAACAAATGATGTCTTGGATTATGTATGATTTTTGGTTTAATGTATGTTGTGTGATTGTGTGTTGTGAACGAACAATTGTGTGATTGTGGATGTTTATTGTGCTTGAGCTTCGTGTCTAGTTTCACTTGTGCATGTGTTGACCCTAGATAAGTTAATATATGTGTAAAGAGATTAAAAATGGTCCTTAATTGAATTAGCTACTCACTTAAGGCTAAATGAGCATGTAAATATGATTAGGATATTTTCTAAGAGGTTTACTTTAAGACTTGGTTACCTTAGCACTAAGCAAGGACTAGAGTCTCCTTTAGTTATGTTTAGTGACTAGTCCAATTTGGGAGGCTAGGGTTCTGTGATGAACAAATGATGTCTTGGATTATGTATGATTTTTGGTTTAGTGTATGTTGTGTGATTGTGTATTGTGAATGAACAATTGTGTGATTGTGAATTTTTATTGTGCTTAAGCTTCATGTCTAGTTTCACTTATGCATGTGTTGACCCTAGCTAAGTTAATGTATGTGTAAAGAGATTAAAAATGGTCCTTAATTGAATTAGTTACTCACTTAAGGCTAGATGAGCATGTAAACATGATTATGATATTTTCTAAGAGGTTTACCTTAAGACTTGGTTACCTTAGCACTAAGCAAGGACTAGAGTCTCCTTGAGTCTCAATAGACTTATGGAACTCTAGTCAAGCACACATTAAATCTAAAAGATTATTGTGGATAATAGTAGACTCACTTGACTCGTAACCTAATAGGTACGAGTTGGGGGAATCACATAGACTTTCTCTCAGATTCTCTAATAGAGATTCGAGAGGTTTACCTTAAGATTATGGTATTTTCTAAGAGGTTTACCTTAAGACTTGGTTACCTTAGCACTAAGCAAGGACTAGAGTTTTCTTAAGTCTCAATAAACTTATGGAACTCTAGTCGAGCACACATTAAATCAAAAAGATTATTGTGGCTAATAGTAGACTCACTTGACTCGTAACCCAATATGTGCGAGTTGAGGGAATCACATAGACTATCTCTTGGATTCTCCAATAGAGATTCGAGAAGGGAAACATTCCACATATATCACACGATATACTTGTTGACTTCACAATTTGACATACGATCAAGATGCAAGCCCGAAATGACTTGGGGTCTTGGTTCCGGTTCACTAAATACTTCAATTTTGGACTCAAGTCATCTAGAGTTCGAAATGACCTAGGAACTTGGATATAAAACCAAACGTGACCCAAAAGGTCACGATTTGGACATTAACTTGTGTGAACGGACTTTAATCTAATACATAAACTGGGACAATGTTTGATGCATCATATGATTAGTGAGGATTTTCCTAGTCAATCATCTTTCTTTATATTGAATATGTTTGCTATTTTCGTTTGCGCGTTGTAGTGTAATCAACCAACCAATTAAACTCGAATAACCACTCATCGTAATTCAATCACCCTTCATAATGCTAAGTTTCCAAAGGATTTGGTAGGGTGAGAAACACACATCCGTATTTTACTTTTCATTTAGTGTCAAGTTAGTGTCGAGTTGTGTCCATAGTCTAAGCGTTAATCATTCGAGCTAGGGAGTTATTATAGTGGCTAATCCTCGTGGGTTCGACACTCAACTTTCTATAAATATTATAACTTGCCCCGTATACTTGCGGATGGGGAAATACTTTACATTTATGAGTTAGTTCTTAATTCAATAAGTGTAAGGGGTCTAATTTCTTCTAACAACCACCTAAGAACCTGCCACCTAGAGAAACCTGCAAGCCAAAAGCTCCGACCAAAATCTCAAGATTACCAGGCATAAAAAAATCGTCTAGCAGGAAGCCAACGGCTAGGGCATAGCCCAAAGACCAATTGAGACCCAGTCATTACCTTGTCCCAGGTTGGTTAAAAGTAGACTATCGCTGCTGGAGCTTCTTTTCAAAAGAGAAACGAGAGAAAAACACTCATCACATTGTAATGCTTGCATTTCAAGTTCAAATTATATCATATTCTCTTACCCATCATATGAGTTGATGTTATATTGTCATACTCATCGCACGAGAAAAATTCACGCTGTTATACTCGCATTGTGAGCTCAAGTCATATCACATAATCTATTCTACGACGCAAATCACATAACACACTTTCATTGAATCGTTTCACATTTTAAGGTATCATTTTACATTTTTGATTCGTATCTCCGTACATCATATACTCTTGAATTAAAGACATCAATAACCCCTCGTCTATCGACTATAATCATATATAATGTACTCTCGAATTCAAGACATCGAGAATACCCTAGAATTTGTATTCGTTGTTTTCGATCGCAAGTGTAATCGTTTTGTAAAAGTCTCCATCAATCTTTTATTTCTGTGGTTTCTAAGAATCTCATTGGATTCCAAAAAATTCAAACTAATCATACGATTGATCGGATATTTGCATCGATATGCAAATAATAGTTCCGTTTATTAATTTGTAACAAACTTTACAAATAATCATCAGTATGATAGGATAGAACACTTTCCGTTTTCATTTCGATATCATATGTTTGCTCTTAGTTTCCGTTGATTGTTGATATTGTTTCATTTCCACTTTGTTTGACAAATTTAATGTTGTCAATCTGTTACCACTTTGTAATGATTTCGGTTTGCGTGATTTTGTATGCATTCATTTCAGCACGATATGTATAATCAATATAAAAATCATATCACGATCAAATTCAAATAAATATCGAAAAACTAATCTATAAGTTAAACACGTGTTACGACAACAAATATAGAAACGTGTACCTCATGTCCATCAACGTCCGTGATGCTTTATTTTCGCAACTTCTCGTCCACAGCCATGACCCTCCGTCTTCGCAACGATGAAAGGTACAAATTTACGTATATAAACAATTACAAATTCATTTAATCATACATTTACGACTAAATTCTAAAACACGAAACATGACGAAAGCGAGGTCTAAGAGTTAACCGTGCTCTGATACCATTTGAGACAACCCTACCCTATTCGAATATCATAAAATTCAATAAATAATAACGTAAATCGAGAAACTACTCAATTTAAAATCAACTTCGACTAATTTAGTCGTAAACCTTTATAATAAACTTGTTACGACAAACAGTTATAACAAAATATGACACACCTAATTTCTCCGTAGGCCGCACCGCCACTAGCAGCGATACGTACGTGTCACCACCGCTCACCCACATGGTCAACGAAGTATAAATGTTAAATATACCTCATGACTATGATACCCTGATACGAACCTAACGACATATAATATGACACATTCCAGAAACATTTTTCCGGCAAACACGCCCCTATTGGCGGCGAAGCATATAGCTCACGCGCCTCCGCTGCGGCGATCAACACACCAACAGAAAACTCTCAGTGAGCCCAACATGTTCTCTCAAGGAACCCTTACCATATTTCGGTTGGAATGGCCAGAATCTGCCTCGAAACACTTTGACCTGAAATCTCTCCAGCATTGAGCCATTCCACTGGGATCGTGGTTGGTTCTGTTCAACTCAAGAGGAAGAGGTGAGCAAAACCCCTCTAACCTCGATTGCCAGAACTGTTGACCATCTTCACAACGATGGTGACGAGCAACAACGACTCACCTGGGAGAAATTGAATCGATATCTTAAAATTTATACCTTCGCGAAATAAATTTCACATACAACCACATAAAGGAGCTTAAACTGAAACCCACTTAGAACTCGGCCAGAGATGATTAGAATCGTCACTGGCCACGACGGCGATATTCGCCAAAAAAAAAACCCTAGAGCTTCTTCCTTTCAATCCCCTTGATCTTAAATCATCAAATTAGTAGACCTTTTGATTCCAATCAGAATCGTGACCAACAGCGGCCTGGCAGTGTCACACCGCCGGCGCCGAGTACGACAACGATTTTCGTCGTGGGAGAGCATGTCAACACAGTCAACCTAGTCAACTCCCAAAATGAAAATCACCCCTTTCCATTTCTGGCAACCTCTATTTATATTCGTGTATTTACGTTCCGTAAATTCGTCAACTTTCATTGACCATAACTTTCTCATCATAACTCCGTTTTTTATTTTTTTACGTGTTTATGGATTCGTCTCGACAAATACTGTGACTTCTATCCAAAGTCAACCGACATAACCAGAAATCTCATGATAACACTAAACATTTTTTTACCGTACTTGCTAAAGTATATTGAAATTGATATGTTGTCCATCATCCAGGAATCCACCACCGAAAGAAACGTGCAAGCCAAAACCTCTGACCAAAACCTCAAGATTACCGGGCATAAAAAATTCATCCGGCAACAAACCAACGACAAGAGCGTACCCGAAAGACCAGCCGAGACCCGGCTGCTGCTGAACGAGAGGAGGTTGATTGAAAGTATACTGCCGCGCCGATGGAGTTTCTCTTCAACCCAAAAATGTCTAATCCGGTACCCTCTGATCTTTTGATTATTTTCACAAGAAAAATTCACCAATGAGATAAGGACACGAGGTAGTAAACGCGATATGAGATCACACCTTAAACCCTCCCAAGTAACCTAACCTCCACGCTTCTCGTAATAACAAAAAAAACAAAATTAAATGATACGATATAAATTTAGCATTAGCTCCCTTTGCCAGGAAACTTCACAACACAGAGAGCCCAGCCCAGTCTACTTTGACGTCGCCACCACCACCAAATCCTCTCTCTGTCTCTGTCTCTCTCTCATACACAGTGAGGTCATGTAGAAGACTTAAGACTTTTCTCTCTGCTCTAAATCCAAATCCAAATCCAGATCCAATCCTCTCTCTTTTTTCTTGTTCCGTAAAAGTTGAAGCGGTTGTGATCGTTCTAGGGTTTCCGATGGTTTCAGAAGGCGATCTGGTAAGCGCTTTCTGCGACGGTCAGTTTTGGCAGCCCGGATTCCGGTTTCATCCGACTGACGAGGAGCTCGTGCTCTACTATCTCAAGAGGAAGATCTGTAAGAAGAAGCTCAAGCTCGATGCCATCGCCGTCACCGACGTCTACAAGTGGGACCCCGAAGAACTTCCCGGTACGTTACGACGAAATTCTCGTGGTCTGAGTTTTTTTTTTCTGATTTCATGCTTTCTGTTTTCGTTTCCCTGATCCCCAATTTTGCAGAATCGTTATGGAGATAATACTAACTGATGTGAGTTGAATGCTATTTTGAGGGTTGTTTCAAATTCTGTTCTTGCTGAATCTTGATTATAGATTATAATTCTGTATGTAAATTAATGATCTTGGTAATCTGTCTTCTAATATAGTTTGGATGAATCTTCTGTATGTTGTGTTTCAAGTTGATAATATATGTTGATTGGTTTAGGCTGCTAACTAGAAACGGTGATGTTTATCTGCAGGATTGTCTTTGTTGAAAACTGGGGACAGGCAATGGTTCTTTTTCAGTCCCAGAGATCGCAAGTACCCCAATGGGGGAAGATCGAACAGGGCAACCAGACATGGCTACTGGAAAGCGACTGGAAAAGATCGCAACATAACCTGTTATGCCCGATCAGTTGGACTGAAGAAGACTTTAGTTTTCTATAAAGGCCGTGCGCCAACTGGGGAACGCACTGACTGGGTGATGCACGAGTATACCTTGGATGAGGAGGAGTTGAAGAGATGCCAGAATGTGCAGGTATTAACTTCAGCAGCTTCTTTTTCTTTATGTACTTCTCTACTGTTTGTATCTGCTCATGATTTTCTCTTTCCTTTTTTTTCTGTAGGAATATTATGCTCTATACAAGGTGTTTAAAAAGAGTGGACCTGGTCCTAAAAATGGTGAGCAATACGGGGCACCATTTAGAGAGGAAGATTGGGCTGATGATGAATGCCAAGTAATAAATAGGTCAGCTGATCGGGAAATCTCAGTTGAGCAGGTTCAGGAGGTTAATGTTATTTTCGATGCAAAAGATAATGGAGAAATTTCATTGAAGCAAATCGAAGAGATTACTCCCAATGGTTTAGTGAAAGTTAACAGCGAAGTCCATTCTAAGTTGGAAGAATTCATGCAACAGGTTGCTGATGATGCTGTGCTTGACATGCCATATGTTAATGATTATGCTCAAACCTTAAGTCAGGTTGGTAAATTATTTCACTTATATGCTCAAACCATATGTTAATGAGTATGTCCATTTCACACGCAGTCTTTGTCTGTCATGGATAACTTATAACTGATCCATTTAATATCTTTTGTAGGTTCTTAGTGAAGAGGACACACAAAGTACTCTGGTGGATCTTTACTCCAGTGAAGTTGTGTGTCTACAACCCATGAGAACTTTTGATGCAAGTTGTCAGCCGGAGGAAACGCATGCAAGCTCTGACTTCACACAGTCAATTACTTCACAAGTACAGTTGTATGAGGTCACATCTGCTTCTGACGTTCGTCAACATGAATCTCTCACCCCCATACTAAGTGAAGAGGATTTCCTGGAGATGGATGATCTCCTGGGTCCTGAACCTACTTTATCCAACACTGGGAATCCTGGAGATAACTTGCAGTTTGATGTGTTGGATGGTTTTGACTTGTACCATGATGCAGCCATGTTTTTGAATGACATGGGGCCCTTTGAACAAGGAACTGTATCTCATCAATTCATGAATTCAATTGGGGGTAATGTTGTAAATGAAGCTGATTTTCTGATACGAGCAGCAGGTCAAAATCAGATTAACAATCAGCTCATTCCAGAGTCAACTCAGTTTAACCATCAGCAATGGGTGAAGGATGAAAGGCGAGATCTCTATACTTCAGCAGAACCAACCCAGGGGTCTCTACCTCATTTAACCTCAGGTATACATCAGTGAAGATAAATTGTCCATTCTTTTGCTTGGCTTTTATTAGGGTGCACATGCTCATCTTCAAGAGTTCATCCTCTAATTTACCATTCCTTTCTTTCAGTGGTTTGTGGTTTATTCTTATATATTCTAGTTTTGTGAGAAATTGAAACATGAAACTGTATTTATGTAATTCGTACAAGTAGTATCACTAATATAGGCAGTTCCTATCTGGCATCGTTTAGGTGTGGAATATGGATCATCAAATTATCATCCTCCACAAGTAAATCAAAATAATGATGGTAATGAAGCTGGTGGTGTGACTAGTCAGTTTTCTTCTGCTCTATGGGCTTTTGTGGAGTCTATACCTACCACTCCTGCATCTGCATCTGAAAATGCCTTGGTGAATCGGGCCTTTGAACGAATGTCTAGCTTTAGCAGGATGAGAATAATTGCGGGGAGCACAAACGTTGCTGCAGGTAATGATTCCGAAACTATGAAAGGAGGCCGAAAGAGGGGATTTTTCTTCCTACCGGTTCTTGTGGCACTATGTGCCATTTTTTGGGTCTTGATGGCATCTGTTAGACAATGGGGGAGATGCATCTCCTCGTGAGTTCGTAAATGGAAGGGTGAGAAGGGGAGTTTTGCTTCTATGTACTCTCCTTGGAGTATTCATTTTCATTTTTTTTATGAATGAAAACGTAGGATGCTAATTATCTATATGATATTGGTTGTAAAGGGTGACTTTTGCTCTATCTTCCTCTTGTATATAGAGAAATCTTAACAAGCAGTTTCAGTTTGTGGTCGCTAATGTAGTGTGCTACTCCTACACCTACACCCATTTTCCTCCTCTTACATGTACTTGTGGTCTTGTAAATGATTCAAGTTTCAATCATCCTTTCAGTAATGCAGCCGCAAGTATCTGAACCATTTCATACTGAAGACGTAGGCAGTTATGTTTCTTCTCTTCATTTGTTTCTGAATGAATCTTTTATATATATATAATATATTTTTACAGAATAGCCCTGGTCAGTTGCTGATTGTAAGCCAGTTCTGCTGGTAGTTCTTTACCTATTCGTTAAAGAACATGTAATAATGAAAGAAAACTCGTCCTCAATTCTTGAAACTGGTGATTCAAATTGTTTTTGAAAGTTAAACGGCGGACATTAGAGATGCATAGAAGTAGCAACTGCTGACAGGACTGTACTAATCGATCATAGAAACCAGAACACAGTAATAACAAATATTACACATTAATGGTAACAACAACGAAAACTAGCTAGTCTCCACCTCGGAGAGACCATTCTCCAATGTAGTAACCAACTTCTTAAAATAAGTTCTGGTCACTGGTCAGTTGTATCAGCTTTCGACGGAAGCCATGGAAATGGGACCAAATCCTTGACGAACCCTTTCAGTTCAGTCTCGACGCATCGGTGAAGTCTCACTCGAACAGCTGGCGCTTCTGGTCATATATCTTGTCCTCGGGTATGCAATAACCATATGCATAGCTCCATTTGATCACCTGCCTACATTCAATAATCTGTTTCCACGATGAATTCGAAAGCATTAGCCTGCAGGCTAGTTGAGGGAATTGATTTGCTAGCAAGTTTGACAATGTGCTTTGTTTACACCTCCTGCAATGACTCAACTGCATTTTGCTTTGAAGTTTGATTGTTTGCCCAGTGCAGATAGTAATGATGGTTTCTCTTTAAATTTAGCCTCTTCCTTTCCCCTTCGCTTTCATTCTCCTTCTCAACGCTTTGGTTTGCAGCTTGAAGGAAACTATTAGAATGATTGCATTCAAGTGGCCCAAGACACAGCAAGCCCATCTAGCAAGTCTATGAGCGAATACATTTGCCTCCCTTCCTAAGTATATAAACCTAGAATTGGAGAACTGTCTAAGACTATTTGATTGGTCCTGACAAATGTCACGGAACATACTCTCTGAGGTGTCAGGATTTGTTATACCCTGGACCACATGTAATGAATCAGAGCTGAAACGAACAGTGTGATAACCCCTGGCCTCACCAATTGCTGCTAACTCCACAGTCTTTGGAGAATAAACACCATCAACCCGACCAACCAATCCCAGTACAAACTTACCTGTCATGTCCGTAACAACTATACCAATACCACCTTTGTGTCGAGCAGTATCAAAAACACCATCCATACACACAGAGTACTGACCCAAAGGGGGTCTACTCCAAGTCTGTAAAACCCGTGTTGGGCGGTCTAGAGTCCTATTCAGGGTCCCAAAGTGATTCTACCAAGCCTCTGCCATCACCCTCAAGACATGTCCATCAAAAGTCTTCTAGTTCCATATGATATCATTTCGGCCCTTCCAAATGAACCAAATAAAGACCATTAACCGAGACATATCCTCGCCCGACAACACCTGGCCACACTCCTCCAACCACTCATGACATGTAATTGCCTGTAATCCAGTACCCTGTGTCAATGTATCTTATACACCATAAAATGGTTTAGGTAAAATAAAAGAGTGTCTTTTATGAAAGTTTGATCTCCTAAAGAACACCATTTAAGGGATGAAAATAGATGAACACATCCAACGGCTGTAATTCAAATACATAAAAATTATGGTGGGGCCGTGTTAATAACTTTCAATCACAACCATTGGATGTGCTCATATATTTTCATCCCTTAGATGGTGTTCCTTATGAGAACAAGCCTCGTCTTTTATGGGTGATTTTTCTTCCACATTATAGGTAATAAGGTCTCTCTCTCTCTCTCTCTCTCTGTGATATCTCGATCGTTTTATATTATTTATGTTATTTATGAATAAATTGAACTTGATTTAGTGATTGCGGTAAAAAAAATTACCATCGGTAAGTACCGAGGTGTCTCGGTTTGACTTTTTATTGAATTGTAGAAGTTGGTTGAATTTAGGTAAAAATCATAGTATTTATTGATACGAGTTCGTGGGCGCGAGAATCGTTGAAAATGGAGTTACGACGAGGATGTTATAATCGACGAAGTTTGTCGTAATTCATTTACCGAATTACCGTATTTGGAAAGGTATTTACGGAGGAGGTTTCCTCTTTAGGAAGTATTCCATGTTGACCTCGGTCAACTTCTCCTTCCTCACTTGGTTTCGACCCGTTTGGGGTCAAAAGATTCCGGTCGGCATCACGGCGCCGTTTAACCACTTCCGGCTGTCAAACCGGTCGGGATCGATCAGTTTCGGTGTCCTCTTTCCATTGGTGGGTTTAATTTCTGGGATTTTGGGCTTGTGGAGAGAGAAACGATGAGTTGAAACTTTAGAGATTTCAGGTGAAATCGCCGCCGTCGTCGGCGATGGTCTCCGGCGAATTTCTGGTTATGATTCGATGGAGTTTTGCCTCCTTGTTGTATATATATGTGTGTTGTGATAATTTTGGTTGCAGGTTTTGCACCGACGGAATCGAATTGATTCCAATCGGTTTTCTTTCAGCCTCCATCGCATTCGGCTGCTGTCAGTGTATTTGGTTGTCGAGGTGTGAGAGGTTTTACTCCCCTCCTCCTCCCGAGTCGTTTAAGACCTGCCTCGAGCCTAATTGTGGCTCGATGGCATCGCTAGCTCGTCAAAATCATTTTTTGGCGAGGTTAGGGTTTTAGGGCTTTCAGGCCGGCTTTCGTCAAGATTCTGGACGAATCTGGACTAGATGTAGTTATACAGTTTGCTAGGCTCGGTGAGAGATTTCTTTGGTGTATTACTCAACTCCACTGCTGGTGGTGGTGCGTGGGCGGCACGTGGCCGAAAAAGTTGATCGGAAAACTTATTTTCGAAATATGTCGAGTTATATGTCGTTCGGTTTGTATCGGCGGTATGAACACAGTCGTGAGGTTTAAAATGCCATTTAGGCTTCTTCGTCCCAGTGGGCGGGCAGTGGCGACGGGGTTCGCCATCAAAGGTGGTGTGGGTGGTGGAGAAACTAAATCTATTATTTGTCGTTATGACTGTTTCGTCGTAACAAGTTATCGAATTTATTCTTCAACTAAATTAGTCAAAATTGTTCATATCGAGTACTTCCTCGATTTCTCTGATTATTTTATTATTTTATTCATTTTGACGATTACGAGAAGGGTCGGGTCGTCACTCACTCTCTCTCTCTCTCTCTCTCTCTCTCTCTCTCTCTCTCTCTCTCTCTCTCTCTCTCTCTCGCGTTAGGCTGGTGGCAATGGCAGTGGTGTTAGTTTTAGCTAGTTGGGTGCCGGTAAAGGAGGGGTTGTCTCGGCATCAAAGGGCAGAGTTAGGTTGTGGTTAGGCCTCGAGGCCGGTGACAGGTGTACCTCGAGTACTTTCTGATTTTAGTGACGGTAAAACAGTTAGTGGTGGTGGATGGGCTGGTTTCTAGGGGTGTAAGTGGGGCAAGTGAGCCATCTTCCATGAAAGGGCTGTTGGCGGCGGTGCAATGATATTGGACAATGCGAATGAGAGTGAAGTGGGTTTAAAGGTGATGAAGAAAAGTCAAGGCTATGGCCAGTAAGAGGCGGTGGTTTCTCAGCCACCTGTGTAGGTGGTGCATGAGGTTCATATAGGGGTTTAGGGTTCTGGGATGAGTGGGGTGTTGCAGAGGTGCATGAGGCAATGTGTCCGAGCCAAGTAGCAGACATACATGAAAACCTTCTTTTCAAGAGGGGCATTCTGACTTTTGTGTTCTTTCTTGGATGGGGCCTAAGGGCCAGATACTAGTTTCATGTCCATTTGGACCACAAGTGCAGGATGAAGAGTCATGTGTGGCCGTGCCAGATGCACCAGTTTCAAAGGCCACATGAAAGGACCCGACCCTAGATTAACTAGTAATCTAGAATCAAGCCCTAACGACTGACCCTAACCTACGAATTTCTGTAATTTTTTTGACATAACTTCTCTTATACAAGAGACAACCAAAAACCTGCAAGAAAAACTGACACTCCGCATATAAACCCACAAACAATACCGTGGACCACCGATGTCCAACCAGATTTCTTAACATAAGACCAAAATTAAAACTGATACATTATTCAGAATTTGAAAACATAACTCCAGTAAATACATTGATTTATAAACAAGGAAACTCAACTCGACAATTATACGAGTGACAACCTATTCACAAGAGTCTCACTAAGATGATACTACAGAATTAGTATCCAAGGTGACTTCAATAACACAAGAGATATACTGACAGTGAGCAAAGACCTACTGCTGAAGGAATTGACTGGTGGATTCGACTCCCTCGACGACATTCAGCATTCCCATGATACACATTGCAACCTGCGCATCGATAAACCGAAGGGCCCAGGGAAAGACAAATAAAACATAAAAACTTTACCGTGAGTGGACAAAATCTAATAATAATCTATATAAATCGCTAAACTGTAATTTCATGTCTTTCCGCTATTTTCTAGAAATAATGCGAGTTCAAAATAAATAATTGATATGCAATGGATGGATAGTCGTTCTGAGCCTCTCACTTGGTACGACTATCAATAGACAACACAAATAAAATAAATGTGACGGGATCGTTCCTAGGCCACCTAACCTGAGTCGATCTAAGTTAAACGATGCCACCTAACCTCCCCTGACTAAACTATCTGGTGATCAGCCGAATAGCTAGAGCATTGATGCACGTAATCAAACCATCACAAAGAAACCTCCAAAAATAGCGCTTAAAAAAATATGTTGGAAAACGTAATTTAAAAGCTCTAAAATAAACTGTAGAGCATGTTGATAAAATAAGAACTCGCTACGACTGTGAAAATAAAGGTGCCCACTCACAGATTTTGCCGGGATAATCACAAAGCTGAAAACCTGTCGATCTACATAACTATTCATCTGACACGCCTGCTAACTCAATATCCTGAAACTACAATTAAAATTAACATCTGATCATCGGGTTCATACTGAATAGCTAAGATCATAATCTGTTAAATAATAACCTCGAGAATCTCGTATACCCGAATAATGTATTTTCTGTTAAATTACTGACTCAACCAAATTTTGAATTCAATTCCCTGTAATTCCTCACTTTTAAGAGTCGCAAACAAATCTCGAATATCAAATGACTCGCAAATAAACGGATACACAAAGCGTCCTTTAATATTTTCGTGAATTAAACTGATAATTGTCCGATTAAATACTCGCCCAAATTTAACAAGCTCATATCTGAATATGGACCTCACCATCGCATTCGGCACGCGAAAACGAGTGAAACGACATAAAACTTTCTCGAAAATTCCACCTCGCCAGAACTCCACCGCACACGGCGGCGCGTGGGGCCGCCGGCCGCCAGAATCCCACTGGCCCAGAATTCTTTGACCTATACATCAATTTGAATTTCTCAACATTTCCAATAACTTTGTAGTTCAATGTTAAGCCCAATTCTAACCGGAAAACATCCAAAACTCACCGTGAAGTTCAAAAAAACCATCGCCGGAATTTCATACTCCGATCGGCCACCACGGGCCACGGCAAGGGCCGAGACTGGTCCCAATCGGTTGGTCTCTCCTTGGACTTCAAAACCCCCATCAATTCGTTCCTCATCGCCGCCGTCTTGAGCCGCCACCAACGCTGTTGATTCCGGCCGGTCTTCGTGGCCTTCAACCTTCGTCCTCCGGTCACCAATGCCGGTGTACCACCTATCAAATTGAAGAGGGGCTCAAGCCCAACATTTCTCATCAAGGATTCATGGCCAAAGATGGCCGGAATCGAGCTCACCGCCGGCAACCATTTCGGTGGCAAAACGGGTCGGTTTAACCTGTGGTCAACGCGGGTCAAACCCAACATCCCAAAAAAGGAAACTTTCCTTATTTGACTCGTATTTATACCGTAGACATACCGTATCCATACCAACCCAAATCAACGGTTCAAAACAAATCTGATCAAGATCGGACGGTCACGATTAAATCAGTAATTAAATCAATACAGTTTAAATACTTTTACCAACCGACTTTAAAATTCGATAAAACATTGCTCGCTTATCCAAAAAATTCCCCGAAAATTTCCACGAGGTCAGAATTAAATACTCTACAATTCTCGTGAAGGAAGTCAACATAAATTCTTGCTTGGTGAAAAAGTCGTTAACAAATTCAATTACGCGACTAACCCGCGATAATGCGTAACACAAATCGATAAACGCGTGATTACGATTCGGGTTGTAATACCACATTCCTGGGCCGGTATGGCTAACATATTTGCCTCTTGTACATGGATGTGCGTACGTAGGGCGGTCAACTTGAAGCTAACAAAGTGCTTATTGGCACTTCAGGAGTGGAGGTGAATCATCGCCAACGTCTGGAAGAAATGTCTCAGTTACTTCTAAGCTAGGGGTTGCTGTAGCAGTGACGAAGAGGCAGTCACTTGGAGAACATGGATGCTGAGACACTGCGACACAATTTCATTTGGTAGAGATGGTACCTAGGTAAAAAAGGAGTGCAAGAACCATTTTTAACCGTCTTGTTTTACTTTAATTTTTTAGTCTAGAGTCGGATGCTAATTATTACACTAATATAGTAATATACTGGAGTTGTCAGATGGAGTAATCCAATGTATTCTGGGGTCTCCTTCAGTTAATATATCGATACAATATAATTAGATAGTTTACTAATATTAGGTAGACTGCTTTGTTAAATAAGTAAACTAACATCGCGAAACATGTAGACTAAAATAAAATGGTATACTAACACAATGTACGTAGACTGTTTCGCAAAACAAGTAAACAACATCATGAAAAAAGTAAATTTATTTTTACCATGTTAGTCTACTTATTTTGCAATGCAGTATACCGATATATATTGTGTTACTTGTTTCACGAGGTTAGTATATTTATTTTGTGAATGCTACAACTGTTCGCATCCTTTTTTTTTCTCTTTACACCCCATTAATTTTGAATTTTTAAATTACTATTTTAACCTGATTGAAATTTACATTTATTTAAATCCAAATACAATTTTTTTGCTTACCACATCCCAACCAATAATAATAAACCCAAAAGTGTTAGTCACGTAAATTGTTGACTGATTGTTTTTTTTACGCAAAAAATATTTTGACAAATATTTTGTTCATCAGATTCCTAAAAAATAATAACATGATATTTGACACAAAGTCCAGACAAATGTTTTAATGTTATTCATCAAATCCTGACGAATGAGGGTGTAATGTCGTTCCGATAATAGGGAATATACATATATTTTTCTTCGTCAAAGTCTTAACGAACGTTTTAATGATATTTGTCAAAGTATTGATGAATGCTTTAATTTTTTTGGTCAAAGTTCCAACAAAAGATGGTATGCCATTCGCTAAAGTTTCGACAAATGAAGACATGTTATCTTATTTTTGCAAGACCCCAAACGGATATTTTTGGTCTGAAAAAGGGGTGTGGTTAGTAATTAATAATTTTTAAAACATTATTATAGAGTGTATTGAGTAACTGGGTGAGAAAATAAAAAAAAGGGATGTGAAATAATTTATCTATATTAATAAATTAGGCACACATCCCTTTTTATTTTTTGTAACCTCAATAATCCTAACTAATCCCTAACTAAAAAAAAGTTCAATTTTTCAGAGAAAAAAAATAGGTTCAAGTTTGTAATCTCAATCATCTGTAGCATCGCAACCAGATTCATTCATTTTTGAAATCTCAACTATTGTACGATGTCTCAGATCTCCATGAGACAACCCATGGATAAAGGTCAAAAAGAGGAAAATAAAAACATTTAGAACCATATTCTCTCTTGTACTTTATCATCATCCTCTACTTTCACTTGGTACTTTCCCCAACTGCGAACACCAAATAGAATGGTCAAGAGGAAGAAGATGAAGCACTGCTTCACCTTCTCCTCCTCCTCCTCTTAATTCCCATGGCTTCTTCTTCTCAGCACCGCTGCGTTTTTGGTACTTTTTTTCTTCTTCTTCTTCTTACCTTGTTCTCATTTGTCTAATTGGATTGGGAATTTAAAAAGAGTTTGTTTTGGTGATTGAATTGCAGTTGGGAACATTCCTTATGATGCCACTGAGGAGCAGCTCATAGAAATTTGCCAGGAAGTTGGCCCTGTTGTCTCTTTTAGGTCAGTTCACAATCCAATAAAAGCCCATTTCTTTTGTCAACCCTAATATTTTAATTGCACAATTTTTTTTCATACTTCAGTTTGGATTTTTGATTTTTGAACCCTAACATTCCCGCAAAATTATTCCTAAATTTGATGTTATTAGTTCTATAGTCAATATATGTCTTAACTATTTTTATTTAGAAATTATACTTTGATGAGTTGAGTAATGAATTGTTAGCAAAATCAACTTGTGTTCCAGGTCATCAGAGTTTGAACATTCGTCTGTCTGATTTGTTACAGATTAGTTATTGATAGGGAGACTGGGAAACCAAAAGGATATGGCTTTTGTGAGTATAAGGATGAAGAGACAGCTTTAAGTGCTCGGCGTAATCTCCAGGGTTATGAGATCAATGGCCGGCAACTACGAGTTGATTTTGCTGAAAATGATAAAGGCAACGACAGAAATCGTGAACAGGTGATTAGATACTCTTAGCTATTGCCTTTTAAATATGTAGTGCATTTTGCTTTAATTTGGAAGGTCTTTTATTGCAACTGTCTGAACCAAACTAGAACTTTGAAATTGTCCTGCTAACTTATTTCCTGATGTTTGTGCTTGTCAATTTGATTTGGAATTAAGAGCGCATGAGTAGTGGTCTGAGCCCATGCATATATATTTTCCTTATTGCCAATATTGCTTAGACTTATTTCTGTGTGATTTTTACTCTGTACTGCTTCTCAAGTATGCATCTGTTTAGATCAGTCATAGTACCAGTTCTTAGGAATTGTTATCAAATAATCATTTGCATATCATCAATGATCTGTACCTGAATAGCAATACTGCAGTAAGCCTTGGCAGAAGTAATGTTCATTTGTTGGGTTGACGCCAGTATCGCATGTGTGATAACTGCATATACAGTTTTGTTGAGAGCTGAAGTATAGTTTTCTACTTTCACAGGGCCGCGGTGGACCTGGAGTGACTGCAAATGTTGGTTAGTCACTTTCTCACTTTTTGTTTCCTTTCATTAATGAGGTATTAATGGATTACAACAAAAGACCTGAAATTGTATCTTTCATTATGGATACGTCAATAGACACTCAAAAACAAGTTGGAGGTGCAGCAGCTCATGGTGACCCTCAGCGTAATCAGCCAATTGGTCTACATATAGCTATAACAGCAGCAGCCGTCATGGCAGGGGCTATAGGTGGTCCTCAGGCTGTTTTGCAGTCAAATCAAAGTAGTTTGCAGAATCAGTCGGCTTTGGCCAGTGACCCATTGACACTTCATCTAGCCAAAATGTCTAGGCATCAATTGACTGAAATTATCTCAGAGGTCAAGGTGAGACAATGCATGAATATTCTGTATAGCTTTTCATCTTGTCTTAATTTTTTTCTTTCTTTTTCTAGTTTATAATATTTGTTTTATAACATTTTGTACCCCACTCCCTCTCAATGTTAGGGAATGGCTATACAAAATAAGGAACTGGCTCATCAGCTACTGTTTGCAAGGTCACAGTTGCCAAAAGCTCTGTTTCAGGTATCATCTATTTGTATGTAGTTATGTAGTGTGAATTTGTGAGGCTTGTTTGAAAAATCACAGTATTTCCTCTTTCTGAAACTGTCCACTTGTCCTCCAAATTGTGTTTGCTTTCATGTGTATGCTTTTCCAAGTTTGTAATTTTATTACAAAAAGTTTTTCCTCATGTTCCACACTTGAAACCTTCCCAAGAGAGGATTTTGAGATGAATATATCCGTTTTACATGTTATACAATGTTATTTGAACTGCTCCGTGCACACTTTGTTTTGTCTGGCTACTTGTATAGACTGTTTTGTCTTTTGGTTCCTTATCAACATGGAGAAGTTGAGTGAACGCAAAGTTGTAGGAAACAGCGCAGTCTTTGTGAAATTCTAAAAATAAAGTTGATGCTAAAGGAGCTGTCTTTATAAAACTTATTTAATGAGCAGCAAGTGTGACAATGTGACAATTCTTTTTCTTTAGTGTTTCACTACTGTTGATCAATGTTGCTCAGTTGAATCCACAGTAAAAAATGATTTTAGAAAATTAAATGAGTGTACCAAAGTTACATACACAAGTCTTGTTTCAGCTCAACCCACAGTAAAAAATGATTTTAGAAAATTAAATGAGTGTACCAAAGTTACATACACAAGTATTGTTTCAGCTCTTAATATAATTGGAATGAATGGTTCCTGAGTATAGATCATCGACATCCTACTGATGGGTCTGTCCCTCCTTGATGGAGGTGAATTACCATGTGCATAATTCCCACATGAGAAAAGCAAGACATACTGTTGTTTTTGAGACCCATTAATTGAAGAAGCTATAGCTATAGGTAGAGCTATAGGACAGAACAGTGAAGTTTGAAGTATGAGAAATGAACCTATGATTATAGGTTGGATGGTGCAGTCATGTTTGAAGAATGGTGGAAGATGCATTGATGAGCATGTCAACAAGGATCCTTAAAACATGGAGAAGCAAGACTTTGCTTCATGCATACATACTTAGTATAGCTTTGATCATTTGCCTATATATATGGCATGGAAGATTGATGTAAAGTAAGCCGGGGAGTTCCATCATTTGTGATCAACATAGCTAGAGAGCTACTACATTTGGTGAGATAAAATAGAGAGCCTCACTTAAGAGAGTTTGAGAGAAGTCTCAAATTAAGTGGGAAGAAATTTCCTTTTGAGAGAGAGGTGTGTGCCACTTAGTGAAGGTTAGTCGCTAAGTGAGATTGTAATCCCATTACTTTTACATAGTGGAAGAAAAAAGTATCCGGCTCCGAGGACGTAGGCATTTGCTGAACCTTGTTAAATATTATCTTCTTTAGTTTATCTGTTGCTATTTCCGCAAATCACATGAGGGGTGGGAAAAGTTAGATCCTGGGATAATTAATTTATCCATCGCCCTTATACTAAGGGGGTCATTTTTTCCCAACACCTACGGCATGAAGTTCCAAGTCAAAAAAACACCATTGCGTTGCATTGAGACTATATTTTCCTAGTGTTGCCTCTGATCCTGTCATTATACCCCTTTTCTAGAATCCTAAATATCTGGCTGATTGTTGGATTAAAATATCAACTATTTGCTTTACTTGTGCCTTTCATCTGTATTTCCCAATCTCTTCTATAATACTTAATAATCCGAACTTACTTTTCAGGCACAAATAATGCTAGGAATGGTGACCCCACAACTAGTATGTTTCTCCATTATTGTAATATCATTGTTGTTCAGTGCTTGCATTTGTATAACAGATTAACTTCCCTTTTTCAGTTGCAGATGGCAAATATCAGGCAAGCTTCAGCCCAGTCCTCAATACCTTTATTCTCTCAGGGCCGACAGGTTCCGTCAGCCTCAGTTCAAACTCTTGCTGACCTACCTTATCGCGCAGAGAATAGGATACCCAAAGTGCAAGAATCCCTTTTGTCGGCTGTGCCTGAAAATTTATTGGCTCGTAGCCAGTTTTCTGTACCCCGACAACAAAACATGCAGCCTCAAATGCAGCTTCCGCAACATGCAAACCACAATGTTTTGCAACCCACCCCACTGCTAGGGCAGGTGGGAACTCCAACACTTCCACCCGTGCACCCACAGTTCTCAAACAGTTTGTCCGGTCGACCACATTCTGAGGTTGCCAATTCTTCTGCGATAAACCAGAAAATGCAAGCTCCTTTGTTACAACATCCTGGTCAGGTTGGGCCCTCACACTTGAGCCATAAAAATCGGATGGCTCATCCGAATGCTACTGTACAGCATACTCCTTTATCTCATCCTTCTTCCAATGCCATCTTTCAGGTGCCAGATTTTACTAGTGGTTGTCACATGTTTATCCTAGACCACTCATGACCTTTTTCTCCAGTTGTTTCAAAGTTAATCGGCCTATTACTCATCATGCATGGTTTACTTTGGTTTAGAAAAAGGATGAAGGAAACATGTGAAGTCATGAATAGAATCTTTGTTAAGAAGCCTGTTAAGAACTTCAAATAATTTAGAGTGCTAGTTGTTTCGTATTTGTTTAGCTACTCTTTGAAAAATTCCTTGCTCTTTAGGAAGAGGGATTTACCTTGTTGTATTTAGGGTGGTAATAAAAACATACCCAATGAGCTTTAGATGGTGTTGGTTATCTCCTTATTTTATTGTTGATAGAAATTTGCTTTCTAACTTGATTATTTTATATAACAGCCGGGTCCATCGATGTCGAAGGGTGCCTTACTAGCAATCAACAAGGAAGCTGATAGATTTTCTGGGGTGGTTGCCGAGTCTTCAGAACCACTTAAGCATCCTTCAAAACTAATGAAGTTGGACAATGGGAGGAGTAGCTCTTTATTAACAGGGGGTGTGAATGTGTCAAACAACAGTGAATCGGGATTGCCCAATGTGTCTGGAAAGCCTCTTCACAAATCTGAAGACGTGTATTACTCTGAGAACCAAATTTCTGAGGTAATGCTGATGCCCTTGGTGACAGAAATATATAAAAATAAATATACATATCTATCCAGTTTATTTTTCATGCCCCTGCTAGTTTGTTATCTCCTGATACATGATGACCACTTCCCATCCTTGGCAGTCTTAGTTAACACTGAATACGTATCTAGCCTGAAGTTAATTAACAGTTGGTAGAGACCTTTGCTTTACTAGTTTACTACAGCTAATGTGAGATTTGAAGTTCTGAACATGTGCCCTGACTTGTGACCTCACAAAGCCAATATGTGTTCAAATATATTGAATAGTGTGTGTGCCTGACCCTTAAATGGACTATCTTTTCTCATTTTATGTTTGAGGCAAAGAATCTAATCGAAGACCAATTGGCTGTAAGTGGAGAGGCCTAGGATTAGTTAGAATGAATTACATTGAATACCCAGTGTGGGTTCTCATCGAGTATTCAAGAAGTGAAACTGGTAGATCATTAATCTTTGGGTTGAAAAATGGTCTCACACATGAATGAGCAGAGAAAGTTATTCAACGTTTTCTCATTGATTATTATGTCACTTTTCTCAATACAGGGACATGGTAGGGATTTTGAAGTGACATAGTGATCAATACCCAGGAAAATTGATAAATAAATCTAGTGAACTCTACTGGATTAGTTGAAATTTTTGTAGACTGGAGCAGAATGGACTGTGCATAACCTTACCCAGGTTGACTTTGGTATCTTGGGAATTATAGGATCAAAGATAAGATCTGTTGTACTTGAAGCTTTGAAGGTATGAACAAGTTTAGGGGATAGATGATTGACATATTGCCGGGTTTTTACAAACGGTACTCACACTTGGTTTGATGTGATAACTGCCTGCAATTCACCTAGGAGTGTATGATACTTGTTGAATTGTAGTTTTGAGAGGTGGAGAGGACCAAAGGTATGCTGAAAAATTAGCAATTTGCAATATTTTGTTAATACAGTCCCTTGATATGTTCCTGTTTGAGAAAGTGCATATGTTTAGGTATTATAAATAAGTTTAGATGTGTTCATCTCTGTATGTTTTTCAATTGTCTTTATCCCTCAAGACACTAGTTAATATACTTTCTTGTTGGTCACCAAGATTTTGTATTTTATTTATAAATAGTCTAAGACCGCTTTATCTGATTCTCAGCCTCAAATTCCACCTGAGGTGGACTCTGCTCTATTGCAACAAGTTTTGAGCTTGCCACCTGAAAAATTAAGCTTGTTGCCACCGGAACAGCGACAGGAAGTCATTAAGCTCCAGCAAAGATTTCGGCGAGATCATATTCAGCCGTCTTAGCAGTTAGGGTTATGTACCCGCCTATTTATTGCAGCATCTTGTTACATATGGAGGCACCAACTTGCTTTCTACAACAATAGCATATCATTCTTGTACCAAAGGAAGCAATAAGCTTGCTATTCATTCAATCAATTTTGATTGCTTGTAACATTATGTCGCATAAGATTCAGATAGAAGGATTTGCAGAGCATGAGGTCTATCCAAATCATGTAGTCTATACAAGATTGTGTTAGTGTAGCGGTAAAGTGGGTTAGTTTAGGATAATTGTCGATTTTCCCTGTAACATTAGAAACAGAGCTTCATTGCTAGACGTACAGCTGAAAGTAAGACCAGCTTTGCTTCCTTACCTGTAAGTCTGTAACGTGTGTGAGGTTGTCCACATTTGTGGTTGTATCAAGCATTGTTCATTGACGTGTCCGGAATAATGTACACACGGATGGTGCCTAATAACTTTCCTCATGTATTTGACGTTATTAGTTGTCATACACTTCTATGGTCTCTAGTTATAAACTCTAGTGTACCTATTGAAGCTGGGGTTTCTACTGTCTGTGGTTAACGTGGGTTTCAAAGAGCTCGGACCACTTTATAAAGTCATTTACTATATAACAACCGTGAAGCATACTGTTCACAGTTACTGTTTATAGTTACTGTTCACATTTTCCCAAACTATCATTTCCATCATCTTCATTCTATGGCAAAAATCTGAGTGATAGAGTTTGTAATTGTACTTGGTGTCGTCATGAAAGTTTCTCGGAACTGTGTATTCTATGCCATACTCAAATTTCATGATGATCAAACGGTGCAATCGATTCAAATCAAGATAAATCCGAATACTGTTTGTTAAAATTTTTGTTTTGGGTAAACATCAAATTTGCTCGAATTTGAGTTATTTGTCGTTTTCTTCTATCAATTTTCTTGAATTTGAGTTGTATGTCGTATCTATAAAAAGTAAATATGCACTGCTTAAGCTATGAAAGATGTCCTCACCTCTACACCCTTCAGAAATAGAATTGGTCTCAAAGGATCTCACACATTTGCTTTTGAATGAAGCATGTTTAGAATGTGTACTTCTTTTGTCTGCTTATTTGAATTTTGTTTACATACGAATAGGTAGTGTTGATAACTATACTAAATTAAATTCATGTTGTGAACTGGCCATCCTTCAATGAGTTTAGGTTTAAGTTTGTCCTCTTTCCTTACTCTGCTTACGCCATCGAGCTTTTGTTCAGTGAGCTTGGGTTATTGTTGTCACAAAAATCGCTACTATTTGTCGGCTCTCCATCTTAAGTCATAGTCAAATAAATTGATATCTAACTATAGTTTCAATGGCCAAATGGAATCTTATTTTCAGATCTGTACAAGTCTTTCAAATTGGTGAAACCGTTGTGAGGGCACATTGAGGATGCCATTGCAGGTCCATGATCTTTTTCTCCTCTTTGGCAGGACCGTGAACTTAGTTTTCACAGCACATCTCTTCTGCCAAACTGATCGAAGCTTTCAGTTTAGAACGGCCAATAAATATGAAGATCAATGAAGACCGATTGACCCAACGGTTGGAAATACTGGATCGCCAGATTTCGACCCGTCGAGAAAAACATCTCGACCGGTCGAAAATAGTGCACTGGAGGGGCAAAGTGATATCATCGACCAGTCGAGTAAAGATTCTTGACCCGTTAAAATTTCGGTGACTGAGGAACAGGTTGATATCATTGACAGGTCGAATGAGGAGTCTCGACCGGGCAAAAATCGTGTGCTTATGGAAGGGTGAGCAATCAATGATGAAGGTTAAAATCATCTTCCGAAAACTTTGAATACCAAACACTAAAATTTTCATTTACCTACCATCACCCACTCAGAGTTAAACACATGCTAACATACCATCCTCCAGTACTCACAGAACAGTGCTTGATATCTAGAAAATAACATGTTGCTAATATCCCCTCTTTGATTTTTGGTATCTTTACGATTCTATCTTGTTTGACTGAGATTATATTAAGACTCTCTTATACTACATTATATGCTTGAAATGGTAATGGACATTGATTGGAAACCAAAAGGTCAAAAATGAACGGCTTGAACCATTTGTATAATTAAATTCAAAATATTGCCAAGTGAAGATTGTATGGGCAACCTAGAAAGTATAGTAGAGCAAAGTCAGTAACTCAGAAAACCGAGGAGGACGGAATCGGTATGATGAGCCATCACATCAGCAACATCATCTTGCATTGGCGCACTTCTTTAACCAGTCACCGAAGCCCCAAACCCATGAAACAGAGCCAAACGGCGAATCGTTGTGATTGCCGTGACCTCTCTCTCTCTCTCTCTCTGCAATTTGACTCGAGAATAATCACGGTTTGATTCGAAGAGCTGTTTTGAAATGGGAGCCGGAAGAAGTTTAGGCCTTCTTTGCCGTCGTAGTCATCATGAGGCCGATTCAACCGTTGCAAGGGAAATCGTCCTCATCGTCGCCCTCTGTAGTCAGGAAGGATAGGGTGCGACGCCGTCCGGACCTGAGCTTGCCGATGTCGAAGCGCAAGAAGAGCTACAGGGATATATCAGAATCACAACACAATAAGATATTATCCAAAACAATGATCAAGAGAGATGGCAGATTCAGAGAGGAGAACAATTGCAAATCATGAGAGAAAATTGGTTGTCTGTGAGAGAGAGAGAGATTGCCAAAATTTGCGGGTCTAATCTTACAAGAGCAGGTTCCTCGCACGCATATATAGTAAAGTAAATTGGTATAATAACAACATAATATATTCTCCCTCACTCATCAGAAACAACAGAAATTATATTTCATTAATCGAAATTTAAAGTTACGAAAGTTACAGATATTCTCCTCACTCATCAGAACTACACCTCAGATTTTCAATTAAACTAACCCAACTACACCTCAAATCATAAGTAACATTAAGGGGGGTGTATTCGATCACTGATTTTAAAGGATTTTTAAAGATTTCAAGAATCCATTAAAATTCTGATGTATTCAATTAAGATTTTAAAAAATTCTTATAAATTCTGATGTATTCAATTTGGATTTTAAACAATCCTTTTAAATCTTGTGGTATTAAAACAATCCATGGATTTGAATGAATTTTTATAAATCCCTGATTTTGAAGGATTTTGAGGCTCTAGTATAAATACCAACCCTCCTAAGAAATCTCCTCTCCTACTCACCAGATTTTCATGGATTCTTCTTTTTCTTTATTAGAAGATGAACAAACAACACAATGATTATGAAGGATCTTCTTCTACCTTCTTCTGATTGACCAAGGTAATCGATCTTCTCTGATAGTGTGGTGATCGTACCTTATCATATTCACTTGTTAGGGTTTGTATTTTGATTACTTGTATACCTGTATTTCAAATGGTTATATGTTGCATAAGCCTCGGAGGAGGAGTTGATTCGATTCTGTCATATAAAGATCAACTTGGGTTATCACCAACCTAGCTAGCTAGCTACTGGTCTTCCACATGTTACTCTTTCCAGCATCGATATATATGTATGTGCATCGATTCAGACTTTCATCACACATTTTTGGGTGGTTACATCAGAATTTATATATGTATGCATCAATTCAGACTTTCATCACACCTAGCTATATATGTTTTCATTAGCTACCTTGGTACTGGTTTTCACGTTCATATATATGTATGTTACTCATGTCATTTATCATAGAATTTTGGTTTAGATCACTAGCTACCTTGGTATTGGTTTTCACGTCACAATTCTTCTAGTTTGTTTTGGAAAAGTCGTGGGTGACCAAAGCCAATTCAGAGGCTTCAATTCCTAGCCATGGCAAGATTTGGTAATTGAGTTGGCATGTTCTTTCTAGATCAGTAGAAAACATTTTACACAAGAACAAATTGAAAACCAAAGTCTGATAACTAATGATTACTTGCTATATATAGCTATATGTTTTTGGGTGGGTTTGTTATCTATGTATAGCTAACTAAATAACTAATGGTTATGCAGACTCGAATATTTCGATTCTTTGTTTCCGGCATAATGTATAGCTAACTTTATTGTGCATATTTTACAGACTTGACAAATGATACGTGAAGTGTTTAGAGGAAGAATCACGTGGTTTTAGTCAAAAGCTTCTGAAGGTGAGAGTTATTTCTTGATAAATATATTTCGTTTTCTTATTGTCCTCTTGCTTGATATATACGTGCATTATATGTTAGGATTTTGAAGTTGTCTTCTTCATAAAAGTTGTAGAGGACATATTGATGAATATACCAGAATTTGAATTACTTGAAAATAAGTTTTGTAGAATTAGTTATGACTTTTACGGTAACACATATGATATATATATATATACATTTCAGTTTTCTGATTGTCCTCTTGCTTGATATATACGTGCATTATATGTTAAAATTTTGAAGTTGTCTTCTTCATAAGAGTTGTAGAGGACATATTTATGAATATATTAGAATTTGAATTACTTGAAAATGAGTTCTGTAGAATTAGTTATGACTTTTACGGTAACACATGTGACATATATATACATTTCAGTTTTCTGATTGTTCTCTTCCTTGATATATACGTGCATTATATGTTAGGATTTTGAAGTTGTCTTCTTCATAAGAGTTGTAGAAGACATATTGATGAATATACCAGAATTTTAATAACTTGAAAATGAGCTCTGTAGAATTAGTTATGGCTTTTATGGTAACACATATGACATATATACATTTCAGTTTTCTGATTGTCCTCTTACTTGATATATACGTGAATTATATGTTAGGATTTTGAAGTTGTATTCTTCATAAGAGTTGTAGAAGACATATTGATGAATATATCAGAATTTCAATTACTTGAAAATGAGTTTTGTAGAATTAGTTATGAATTTCATATCACTGTTATATTTATAATTCAACTGTTTTGCTCTCTTCATTTTTTATGTTTGATTATCATCATTGTTACATGAATATAAAATAATATAAATATTAATCTACATTTTTTTTATGATTACTATAGTAGTATAATGGGTGATGGTCATTCACAAAAAAATACCTCTAAGGGAAGAAACTATGTGGCGTGGACAAAGGAAGAAACTGATTCATTGCTAGAACTCATGGTTGATGGCGCTAGTCGGGGATGACGTGATAATAGTGGCATCTTTTTGAAAGAGACCGTGGAAACCAGGATACTTCCGGTTCTTAATACAAAGCTTGGATGTCAAAAAACACTCCCTAATTATGAAAGTCGTTTAAAATGGTTTAAAAATCGATGGACTTCTTACTCAAAACTTATGCGTTTTAACTCCGGTTTTGGTTTCGACTCCACTACAAAAAAATTCACGGCTCCAGATGAAGTATGGGAGAATTACTTTAAGGTGCGTCTTTATTTTTTTGATATATAAAAAAATTTAGATCCTTTTTACTTGGAATAAATAATATAATAATAGTATTAAGAAAATTCATATTTTGCTAGGCACATCCAAAGGATATCTCTATACGGTATGAAACATATATTTGAAGATTATGAGAGTTTGGAAATTGCTATTGGGAATGGTGTAGCCGTTGGAAAAAAATCAATTGGGTTGGGTAGCGTTACTGATACAAGAACATTTGATGTTGTAGACAATGGAAATGTGCGCATAGAGGATCTTGGTTATGATTTGGATGCGGGGGTATTTATGTAACCTAGTCAAAATAATCCATTGCCTCACTTCACATCTCCACTTCAAACCTCCGAGACTTTAGAGGTTCCTACACCGAGAGTCCCTTAAAAAAAGAAGAAGTAGAAATGAGTTTGAAAGGGGAGTACTAATGGATAAGCTTGACAAGATTTCAACAAGTTTTGAAGGAATTTATAGCCTACTACAAAAAAGAGAAAAAGAGAAGGAATATACAATTTGGGATGCTATAAAGGAGGTTCCAAACATGGAAGAGGAAACCCAATTCAAGGCGGTGGAGTTGTTCGATACCCAAGGGAAAAAAGATGCATTTATGAAGATGTCTCTCGATGAGCGATACAAATGGATTCACTTTAAAATGCGTGGACTAGATCATGTTTAAGTTACATTTGTTTGCTTGAGTATCTCGTGTTTTGCTAGCTAATTTGACAATTTTCATTACATTTGGCTTGCTAAGTATTTTTGTTGAATTATTATAAGATCGTAACTCTCTTTTTTATTGATACTTGAGATGTTTCTTTGGATTATTTATGCATGAAGTTATTGTGTTTTACTTTAAATATTTAATTTTGTCCACTTTCGAGTGTTAAATGTGTTCTAATAATGCAGTAAATTACCTCATTTTCAACAATGGATGAGAATGAAAAAGTAGGAGTAGTTAAAAGGAAAGAAGAAGAAGAAATGATTAGATACTCATTGATGGCTGCTCAAACAATAATGAGTGTTCTAGGAGTGATCATGGTGTCCCGACCTATAGAGCGTCCTCTAAAACAACGACCAATTACCAACAAAGGAGAGTTGGTACTAGCTTGTGTTGGATTACACAACTTTCTTCGTAAAGAGTGTCATTCAGATGAATTTCCTATTGAAATTGAAGAAGAGTCGTTACCACATCTAGACATGGAAGAGGAAATCTTGAACTACTTTCTGAAAGTCAACAAGAACAAAGAAATGAAGCTAATGCATGGAGGCTTAGCATTGCCAATGCTATGTGGCATAATAGACCATGTCTTGAAGGTGATGGTGGAGATGATTAAAATCAAGAGCATATTAATGAGAATCATGGCAATGGCAATGAGAATTGAGAGAATGATGATGTGAATTGAAAATATGGTGTTATCATGAGATTGAAAATCAAGAGTGTTAAAAATCTTTTGAAGTATCAATGAATTTCGTCGAAGTATTTTTGATTTTGGTTGATATATTTTTATTTTGAAGAATCCTTACAAATCCTAGTAAATCCTGATAAAACAATACAAATAAATCCTTTATAATCCATGTGGATTCAAAAAAATCAGTGAATTTAAAAATAATCAGGAACAATCCACGGATTCTAAGAAATCCTTTAAAATCATTTAAAATCAGGGATTGAATACACCTCTCTAAGATTTCAACCAGTAAATCTAACCCCAAATTACATACACCTCACAACCCTAAACCCCCATTTTTACTTGATGTTGACACCGCCAGATTTTAGAAGTCTCTTCCATTGAACAATCTTATCCATTGTTGAGTGAAAGACATGGACCGCAGGCGACCATGGTCTTTTCTTGTCATTGATGAGTTCGTTCACCAAATTCAACTCGTCCTTAAATTCAACCACAACGACATGATAGGCCAAGAGACCCTCTTTTTTCTCGTCGTGCGTCTTCTCAGCCTTGAAGTATTCTTCGTGCAGTTCCTTTTTCTGGCATCTCTTCATTGTAATTCGAGAGGTGACCATGGCATTGAGCAGATCACCGGATACCCAGGCTTGTGGAGGAATGGCTGTTTTAACAGCATCGATTGCAGCTTTCTCCGCAACTTCCTTTTTGGCTGCCTTCAAAGTAGCATCCATCACTGCCTTTTTCAAAGTCGCTGCCATTGACAGATCAGAGAGAGCTGGGAGAGCGATAGAAACATGGGTGGTTCTTTTCTTTTTTGTTGTTGAGAAAGTGTGACTGTGGCGTAGTATAAGGTATGGATTTGAGTTCTTCATGGACCGGGCCTGTAGCCAGACATGGGCCTAGGTGTGTCCTTGAGAACCTTTGTAATAAACATTTGGTGAGTACCTTTCAATTAAGGCCTTGTTTGGTTGTTGGAAAAGAAAGTAAAGTTTTTACCTTCTCTTTCCTTTCCTTTGGGAAGGGAAATAAAGAGTTTTCATTGAGGTGTTTGGTAACACCAGAAAAGTGAGTATAAAATATGTCTGTGATTCCCTATGACATTTGGTATATATTAGGAATGAAAAGTGATGTTCACATTTACCGTAATAACCTCATACTATCACATATGAATGCCAATTACAAACAATTATGAAACTTAAAAAATATAAAATTGAGGCTACTTGTATTGAGGATAGTGCCCAAAATTGAGCTTCTGATATGCACTATTACACTTTGTTCTAGTCTTCATAACACTAATGACTCAACGTAAGAGACTTAAATAATCATAAGGAAGAATATGTAAATTTTGATAAGAACAAGCTTGAACAACAAGCTAGGACTTGCAGTTTAAAAATACTCAAATGGAAGAAGAAGTATTCAACACATACCAAGAAAGTCTAAAAATAACAAATTAAAATATTCTTGGTAGAGATAATACCTACAGCATTATATTACAAATTTAGGTTAAGCAATCATATTTCACCATCATATCTAGTGGATGAAAAATAGAACATCATGTTTCACCATCATCTTGCAAAAGAGAAACACCTTCTTTAGGCGAACATTTGTGTTCAAGTTCATTGTCTTGTTGCCAATACACTTATGAATAAACCGACTCTTTAGATTGTTTGGCAAGTTAAAAAATAGCTGATTTTTGAGTCATCACCAATTAGTATTACAGCAGCTTCAAGCACACCATGATGATCCAAATCTTCAATATTCATAAGTTCATTAACAAGCTCACATCTTCTTTGTAATGTAGTTTGCTCATTCAAAACCACTCTTTGCCTAGTTTCCAAGTGTGCCTTTGTCACATCCACAAAGGATCATAGTGTGCTAGCCATCTTTCCCAAACATTGAGAATAAGCATCTCTTGGTCTTTTTCTAATTCGAGTGGAATTAGGAGGACCAAGAGGTGTGGGAATAGCAGAATTAGGAGTTGAGTTTTCAGCTAAACCATCTTCTTCAAGGACAAAAAATTCATTGTCATTATTCAGCTCTTCTACTGCTTCAGCAGGACCTTTAGCACACAAACCATTTGCTCTGTCTCTACCAAAGCATTCTATCAAACTATCATAATTAATGAATGGTTTCGATCTAAGTCCTTTGGCATCTTTATGAACCTGTGCTGTCATAAAACAAATACATGCCAAGATTTAACAATAAAAAATCATATCAAAACAGAAATTTCTTGCACTAATGTCTATCATGTTTGTGATATCATCCACTTTCGTTAACAATATCAGCTTCCATTAGGCATAAAAGTAACGAGAATATAAAGCAAGCAATGAAACTCTTAGCTCTAATATGTGCAAGAAAATACAAAATGAATTTATAGATTCCTCTTTTTCCTTTTCTTTTGTTGTAAAAATACTAACTACAATCTCTGAAGATGAATGCTAAGTTTGCAATTTACTTACACAAAAAAATGCAGACACAAGACACATCCAGCCATGGAAAACGGGAACAAAGAATTCAGCACAATAACATTCAGAGTAAAAGTTGAATGACAGACAAGAAACATACATGCCTAAGTTGATTAAATTGATGATTTAAGGGTATGTAACTCTTTATCCTTTCTTTTCAAAGGCTTTTAGAAGAGCTACCATAAAAAGGGAACAAAGTACAGTAAAATAACTAATTAATGCAAGTCACCATATCACAATTTCTTGTATGTGCTTATGATCAACAAATAAGAAAAGATACGCACACCACACAAAACAAATAAATATTAATTAGAATACCACACAAACAAGTTACTACCACATATCTACTTAATTGTAATCATATATTCTATATATTCATGTTTCCTATATATCCCTAGATTACATATTACCTTTGTTAGACCATGACTTAATTAGTTGATAGAATGTAAAGGAATCCACTTTTGTATCTACCATGGAACAAACCAATGAATAAACATTTACCCAAACCATCTCTTTTACCATTTCTAATTTTTTTACCACTAGTACAAACCCCTGAAGGATATCTTGCAGGAAGCAACCATTCTAAATGCATCAATTAATTTGCATATACCATTAAGAAAGTAAATAAAATCGTGCATAAGATTCGGTATTACCTTAACCTAATCGTCAAACGCTTGTTTTTCGCATATGACCATTTTCTTTTAGTCCATAGTTTGGTAATTTATCCTCTATAACTTTTTCTAGTTGTCCTAAATATCCAGACCTAAATCCCTTGTCAGCCTTCCACTTGCCACTAACACAAATTTCTGTCAAAGCCTCAACTAGAGCTACATTTTCATGAGGAGTCCAAACATGTGATGGTTGCTTCTCTTTGGTTCATCTAGCGTTACGAGTAGAGGTTGTTGAATTTCCTTGCGAATTCATCCTACACAAACATATAGTACTTATTAACAAATTGACGCCGCATACTAACAGATAATTAGATACGCTTAACACACTGCAATAGAAAGTAGAGAGCATCCTAAAAGCAAATAGAGGCTTCTTGAAATAGCAAGTAGATTAGACTTAAAACCATGTCTAATATAAAATAGATCATTGAAAAAGTTACAACATAGATTTGGTCTCATACTAATCAGCATATACAGAACAAAGTTCTGTACAAAAGAAGCTACACAAATCGACCCAAAACATAACAACCTTTTATACAAAAGAAGCTACCATACAGAAGCTACAGAGTTTTAAATCAAAGCTCCACCACCATATACAAAAAAGACGATCATCACCATAAGAACAAATTCAACAAAATACAACAGTTTCTAGTTCTTCTTTTCCTAGTCTGGTGGCGTCTCCAAATCAAGCTCTTAACTTGTGTTTCTATTTCTTGTCCATTCATCAAACATTTGTGTAGTTAAATTTCTCCTCCAATCATTCCATTGTTGGGATGAGTCAATGAATGTGATCAAATCATCGTCATCATCTTCTTCTTCTTGGTTATTCATAGTTCTATTCAGCTCCACTTCAAAAGATCATTTGACATTTCCCTTCTTATAAGGTTGTGTAGAAGGCAACAAGCAATAATGATTTGACATTGTGTCTTGAGAGAAAAAAATGAAGGACTCCTTAGAATCGCCCAATGTAATTTTAGTAACCCAAAACACCTCTCTATCACATTCCTTGCAAATGAATAATTCATGTTAAAAAATTCTTCATGGGTGGTAGGTTGGTTTCCCACTCTCCATTCACTTAAATGATATTTCTGTCCTCTATAAGGAGCAAGAAATCCTTTCCCAATTGGATAACCAGCATCCACAATGTAGTAATGTCCTATTGAATGAAACAATTGTAGTTATAAGGATGCTATATGAATATAAGTATTGGACTTAAAACTATAAGGACAAAAGTAGTTTTTTCTGTTTTGGATATCATCTCACCATGAGGGTCTCACCATGAGGGACTTGTAAGCCATATCTTCTACTAATGGCATCACGAAGCACTCGTGAATTTGTAGCGGAATCCTCCCAACTCGACAATATTGTACATAAATGAATTGCATGTCTTATGAGATGAAAGGACCCAACCCCGATTTAGTTTCCTAAACTAGAATCAAACCCCTTTTGAAAACACGAACCAACAAAAACCATAAAAATTTCGGCAGAGTAACGCTACTAACGCAGAATTGCCATTAACCTGCACCCTAAAAATACACTTCATCCTATGCCACAAAAGCCAAACCGTGGGCACCAATCCCATCCGGATTTCTCAATATCATATCAATAACATAAAACAGTAAATATAACTGTACTTTATAGAAAATCTGGGGAAAATCATATAAAACATGTATCAGTAACGTATCAGAGTGACCTCTAGTGTATATGTACAAAATAAACAACAGTAGGCAAAACAAGAAACCTACTGGAAAAGAAAGGTAGCTCGAACAACTAGCCTCTGACCGCGACGTGAGACACCAGAATCTGAACTGCAAACTAGGCACGGAAACCGAAAAACCCAGGGGAAAGACATGAAAACCGTTAGAGTGAGTGGATGAAAATAAATGTCTTTCGCCGAACAATATATGTTATAAAAACATATGCGAGTCAAAATGAGTGAATATGATATAATACACGAGGGAGACTTTAACTCCTCAGGCGTACAGAGCATGCATCGTAAAACTCCGCGGGGTCACTCATGGACACGTCCGCGCTAGTATAGTCCGAATCACGGGATCCCAGACCCACACGTGATTCTAGCCAGAAAGGCCTCAGGTCAGAGATCTGCCCCCCCCCCCCCCCCCCCCCCGGTAAATGCCTCGGGTCAGGGGTCACAGCCTCCCCTGGTAAACATCCTCGGGGATCAGCTGGGATGCAAGTGTATCGATACAACAATATATACTATGACTGTACTCTATGTAAACCAAATCATAAATAGTTCTATGCAAGTGTATAAAACATAATGTAAATGCATATACGTAATACATAATTATATAAGCATATTTGTCGATGCATAGTCGTAAAACACATGTTCGAATAAATCATAATCGCATATGCATGCTCATGCTCGTAAAACGTGTATTAAAGACTCGCGACTAATCAGTGAAAAGAAATTGTCCACTCACAGGTGAGCAAAACGCGCACTTGCGCTAATCATGTGGTCCGGCGGAATATCCCTGGCCCGAAGCACGATCTCGATCCCCTGAATAATCATAAAATGTATTTGATCAAAATCACAATTCACAACACTGTACCACACCTTGGAAACCAACCGTTCCCGGAAATATATAACACGGTACAAAATAATCGACGAAATTCCCGAAATCTCCACTCAAACCCTCGACTGAAAATCTGGTACCCAAATCAACTCGAAAATCTCAAGGCGACGATCGGGCGCGAATACGAGCAAATTGACATATAACTCGACACATTTCCAAAAAGTCAACGGTCGCCAGATCTCCGCCATTGACCGGTGCCGACTGCGGCGGCGCGTCGTCAACCGGCCGGAGAGATTTTCCGGCGGCCAAGCTCCCACAAGGTTCTCCTCAACGAGCCCAACAACTTTCCCAACTAAGTCAACCATCAATTCCGACGAGGTTGGCCAGAAAACAACTCGAAACTTCAAAAAGCATAATCGGCCGGAAAACTTCCCGGCTCGATTCCGGCGCCGTCGCTCCACCTCAACCCTCCAAACCAAAGAAGAAATGATCACCATCCAAAACCCAACAAAACCCACCAAGAATCCACACCGAAAAGTCGCCGGAGCTCCGCCCCTAAGCAAGGCCGATTCCGGCGAAATTCCAAGAACTTCATCTCCTCCGTTCTCACTCATTCCGGCATCAAATCCAGTAATTCCAAGTTCTAATCAATAGAAAATCAAGTAAGGATTCGAAATATACTAATATCTCGGCCGGAGGTGGCCGGAATCGTGAAATCCGATGGCGACAGCTCAAAGCCCGCGGTGGTTCTCCGGTCAACGCGAAAAGTCAACGGTCAACGCTGGTCAACGCCGGTCAAACTTCCTGAACAGTATTTCGACAATTTTTCGACTATTTTCGCTATTTATACTCGCGACTCGGGACGATCGACGGTCCAAAAAGGATAACAATCATGATTTGGATAAACTCGATACGAATGGATAAATTCGACGAGATTCTGGAACTTCAAATATTCATATTATATTCCTCGGTCGTCGAAATAATCATCCGGAACTGCCCACGAACTCGAAATCACGTGTACAACAACTCTCGAGAAGAGACTCAACTCAAATTCTCGGCCGATAATTAAGTCGTAATCAAAACTGGTAAATTAATCAATTATCGGAAAACTGTGATTACTCGCTAACTCGTGAATTAAGCCAATTACACTACTGATTTTGTTCTGGGTCGTCACATGAGAATACTCCTAAGAAATTTGTTGCAATTTCATTCTTCCTACTTTAATACCTAGGCTTGTCAACTTTCGGCACATGCACTATAATATAAGTCCCATCTAGCGCTCCAAGGAAATTCTACAATAAGAAATAGCTTAGCATATAGTCTCTTCAGACTCGTAAGTTTTAAGATAGGAACATATAGTTATATACGTATGTTTACCTTCAACCATTTTCACTTCTCATTAGTTAAATTCTCAAACACCGGTTTGGGTGTTTTTAACAATTGTCCTTGTAGGCTTAGAACTGCCCTTAACACGATATTAAAATATCTACTAATCGTTTCCTAGGAGCGTGGAAATCTATCTTGTGTAATTCTATTCTTTTCATGGTGTGCAAGAGTATGCAAGACCATGGTTACCATTTCCTCCACGGAAACATGTCTTGTACCTCGTAGTCTACCATATGTGCGTAACATAGAGCATAATATGCTAAATGTATGCCTATCCATATGAAGACTATTCACACACCTCACATCACTTACATACACCATGCGATAGAAATTTCCCATTCTTGAGAAAGCATCATAAATGGAACGTGATTTCAGTCTATACATACGGTAATGTCGTTCTGCAATGATATACATCACTATGTATATCATGATGATAAAATTAAGTAAACTCTTAATATTGTCAAGCATTAGAAGAATCTTTTTGTTCTTCGCCAAGGGCATACGAGCCATAACTACATGCCAATCATATATGTATGTAAGATTAACAAATAGACCCTGGCTTAGATAAGAAATTCAAAAGGAATGTCTTAGATAGGAATTCAAAGAAAACTCTACAATGTGGACAACGTTTTGTTATTGTTAAAATAGCAAGCTTGTTAGAACTGAGGCATGTTAATTTGTCCCCTGAGGAAACCATATATCATCACATTCATGGAATCATGATCATCAGGTAGTGGATTCTATATGTAGAGCTTCAGTGATCATGTAATTTATAATAATATTGGATATCTTTTTCTTTCTAAAAATAAAAATTAACATGCCATAAGTCCATGAGTCCAATCCATAAGGAACACCTTTTCGTTTCACAATTAGAACATATATTGTCTTCTTTCTATTGTGTTCTATATTGATATAAAAACAAACATAATGAACTTGTTGATCGTTTACAATAGAGTAAAAGATAGCATCACGATATAAAGAAAACCCAAATGGTAAAGAAATCCACAAGAGAGCCAAAGTTGAGATTATGCCAACACTGATCAAGAAATTCCAACTTGCTAATCGTTTACAATGATTCTAAAATAGACAATTTCTTTATTTTTTGGGGGGATAATATATACACACATACGAATGAAGAAAAGGGAGCTAGGCTTATGTGATATGTACCTGAAAGTAGCTGTATATGATCAGGAATGAAAAGATGAACCCTTGCTCAAAGATTGGACATCTAAGCTTTTATTCAAAACTATCTGACGGTGAATGAACGTAGAATGCCCACAAAACAAGAAGAGTATGGTATTTGTCGAAATTAGAATTTCAGGCAGGGCTAAATTGGTAAAAAATAATAATAATTATTGCTGGGAAAGAGAGGGAAAAAAAATCCTGCACGGGAAGAGAGGAAGAACTTTCCCCCCAAATTTCCCCTCCCTCGGGAACAGGATTCCTTTCCTTGTTGATCCCAAACGCCAGAATCTCCTATTTTCCTTTCCATTCCCTCAAATTCTGCCAAACAAACGAGGCCTAAGAGTAAAATACCTCAACCATGTCTGAACTTACTTGTCTCGGGCAACTTGGGGTCTGAACTTACAAAGTGATCAATATGGAGTTTGGACTTAAGTTTTGCTATAAAACTAGGGATTCCGTCAGAATTCCGTTAAATGTCCGTTAACAAAGTGATGTGGCAGACATCAGATTTAAAAAATAAGGGTCTGAACTTAATTGCCCAATGTAACTTAGTACCCGAACTTACAAAATTATCAATGTGGTGTTTAGACTTTAATTTTGCTCTAAAACTAGCGTCTCGTCAGAATTTCATTTCTGAAATGTTAATTCGCTAATGTGCATTGTTTAAATTCAAAATTAAATATAAAATAACTAAATTTCCCTTGATAGATAATTTTTTGATGCAATTAAAAAATTGATACGACCATTTCTCTCTTTCCGTCTCGCTCTCCCCATTCTTCGCAAGCTTTCCCTATATCTTCAATAGTTTTGGAACGGAGTTCGGGGGAGCTTGAGGTGAGTTGTGCGAAGTCGATGGTGGGGGTTGAGTGCTGGATGAGGTATTACTGTTTCTGATTACAAGAGGTTTTTTTATTTGAGTTTGTGTAAATGGAATGCTAAAGTTGCTTGAAGTGTTGAATACATTTTAAGGTAGTGCTACTGAGCCCTCTTAGTAAGATAGATAAATGAGCAAGCAATTGCTGTAGAGATTTTTGTAAGTCACATGTCTGAAGTTCTAATCTTCATTATTAAATCCTGTTTTGCTTGTGTAGTCGGCAAATGATTATCTGGATTTCATTAATTTTTTTGCACTGGCACATATGGTTTTGTGTTTTTAGCCGTGATGGCTTGCCCCAATGGTTGCTGGTGTGAGTTGGGGAAACGATTTTCTGGATTTTAGCTAAGGCTGTTTTTGCAAGACACATTGGTGATCAATTTGGTAGTTCAAGCATCACTTTACAGACAAATCAGTTTTGCCTCCTAATTTTTTCACATATCTAAACAAGATGGATCGTTGTTTCTTGATGATATGCATAAATCTGTATACGACGATTAATTGTTGGTCTCTCTTCTTAGTTTATCTCAACAATCTCTGTGTGACTTTTCTGCTGATTGAACTTTGAGATATACCATAGCATGTTTTTCTTTTTGTTACTTTATAGCTTTTAAGGAATAAATGAACAAACTTGTTGTTTCAATTTTTTAGGAAGTTGAGGATTTGTTGTCAGATGTGCGCCAAGCACCATCTACAGCCGTTCAAGATGCACTTCTACCCATTATGACGGCATTAATTTCAAATCAATTGTTACAACATTCTGACAATGATGTCAAGGTTTCTGTTGCATCTTGCATTTCTGAGGTTACGAGAATAACTGCTCCAGAAGCTCCATACAATGATGAATAGATGAAGGTATAATGCTTCATAACATTCTAGGGAATTCTCAAATAATGCTTGATGTCATTTGGAAGCTTTATAACATTCTAAAATATGTAGTGTTACTTAAAATTATAGGCGCTAGCAGTTCATTTCTCTAGTGATGGTTTCTGCAGGAAATTTTTCAGCTGACTGTATCAGCTCTCGAAAATTTGTCACATCTGTCTACTCATTCTTGCACAAAGGCAGTTTCCATTCTAAAAATCACAGCGAAGGTCAGGTCAATAGTGATGATGCTAGACCTCGACTGTTATGCATTGATTCTCGAGATGTTTCAACAGTTTCTTGATATAATCCGGTAAGAGATTCAATTTGGTGGCTGAAATCTGAGATGTAACTACTGATTACTTGGATCTTTGACACCTGCAGGTTCCTTTAATTAACCTTTACATTATGAAACTAAGTAACGAACAATGCCTAAGCTTCTGTAATATTATCTGATACTCTGATCTGGAAGTATGGGATACTATTTACTTTCTGTTTATCCCAGAGTAACGTGTAACCATACTGCTTCACTTTTCCTACCGGTAATGTACTTGTTGCATCTGTTTTACAAAGCTGTAGATTTTTAATAGGGTCGCGGCTTCTCCTTTAATGTCTAATCTTGTCATGCAATACATGTTGAGGATCACACTTATTAGTAAAGCAAAACAGAAGTCTTCTGTGGGTGATAGTAGGTTGCAACTGTAATTTTAAACATATTTTTTTCTGCAGTTCTATATTGAATTCAAATGGAAGGGGAGAATAGGTCTAAATTCTTTGAAAAAAAAGGACATAGATATGGTGTTAAGAGGTTATGCTATGATGGTCATCTTTTGGATCCTGTGGATGGAAAGGCATAAGTTTAAAAAGATTTCTGGATTACAGAGCTGTTGTGCTTCAATATCGGGTGTCCTCTGTTTAGTGTTTTTCTTTTATGTTTCTTTGTTCCTTATTTTTCTTTTTCAAATATTTTCTATAGTTGCTAAGTTTGTTAGTTAATCAGTGGACACCTTTCCCGTACTTTAAACTTTCCGGCTCTCTGTAGATGTTATTTCTTTTCAAAAGAGAATTTAATTCTATAATTTTATTAAACTTGCAAAAATTAATTTCTGATGCTCTTATCTTTTTTTCAGGGCCGTTCACCCACATGCTATCTTTACAACTATGGAACCTATTATGACAATGGTTTTTGAAGAAATTCATGAAAGTGAAGAAATTCCCTTGGATCTTCTAAAGATTTTTTATCTAGCGTCAAAAAAGAAAATCAGGTAATAATAAAATATAATCCTTCAGTCTGTTGTTATTTTACTAGCTTTTGATAAATATTCTGTTTATTTATTTTTTATTTTTAGATTTTAACCCTGTCTTATTTATTGGTTCAGAAACTTTCACCCTTTTCTTGGAAATTGGGCGAGACTGTTCTTGATAATTGTTCAGCTAAGCTTAAACCTTACCTCATGGAGGCAGTGAAGTCCATGGGTACTTGTTTGGACGATTATGCTCATACTGTTGCTTCTATATGCCAAAAGGGATCCAATAGCCACAAACTTAATCATGTCAAAGATTTTGAGAAGAATCCGATATGTTTACCGTGTGATTTTGTTTATAATCATTACCGGATTAAGACACATTGCCGGCGACTTTGTTTAAGTCGCCGGCCTTGTTTTTTTTCTCGCCGGAATTGTCATTACCGGCGACAAGTCGCCGGCAATGCCGCCATCGGAAATTGCCCGCCGGAGATAGCATTGCCGGCGACGGCGTTTCACGTCGCCGGTAATGTCGTAAACATCACTGGCGACTCAAGTCGCCGGCAATGTCAGCGCTGCCATGGCCAGAATTTGAAGACATTGCCGGCGACTTAGGTCCATGTCGCCGACAATGCTTGGAAAAATTTTGAAAAAAAACCCGGTTCTGGATTGGGCCCAATTCCAGAACCTGCATTGAAAGACATAAACCGTACAATCATACAAGTTCAACAGTACACATAAATGTCCAACGTACAGTACAAATAGCAACGATACGAAAATTAACTACAACTACACGTCAGGGTCGAGGAACTTGCAGGTCAGGGTCGAAGAAATCCATGTACTCATTTGAACTCCGGTGGCTACCCTGGTCTTGCTGTGGCGGTGACTGGTGCGGTGGTGGTGGTGGATAACTGGGGAACACAGGGACCGGGGGAGGTGTGGGGAGCGGTTGTCCGGTAGTCTGAGCAACGTACATCGTCTGCATCTAGGTGAACATTTGTGTCTGTTGCTGGACCATGAGGCGGTGTTGCTCGATCATCCCTCGGTACTCGGCATCTCTGGCTGCCTGCTGCTCGGCCATCTGCCTCATCTCCTCCATATGCCTCCTTTGCTCCTCCAACTCCCTCTGCGTCATCTGAAGCTCTGCTGCGAGGTTACGACTAGAAGCTGAACTTCTTGACCCGGTAGAGTATTCTGAAGTGTTCTTCAATACTCCTTCGCCCGCCGAGCCCATTCCCCTACAATAGTAGGTATTCTTTCCAGTCCCGCACGCTTTTGCCATGATCTGAGCCGCTATAGGCCGATCAAGCGGATCGATCTGAGAGGCATACTGGGTGACTTCTTCCTCGGAGCAGTCAGGATGGTTACCCCGAGCTATATTCATGGTCACTTCTGTGGTCGCCTCCTCCACTCTCGCCTAATTGAAAAGCGAAAATGAATAACGTATTATCTAACAAAATAAATTAATATCGAAAAATGGTTTTATTAACACATGGAGAGGCGAAAGACTTACCGCTTCTTCAGGGCATTGCGGATAGAACTTCTGATGAATATACACCAACGGGTTTACTTCTTGTTGTTGCTGCGCCTTACTCGACCAACCCAAATAGTTCAGTGAACCTGCATGATGGGCCATGGTGTTTTTCAATCTATTCGCCCGGTTCGTTTTCAAAATCGCCTTGTTTGATAAACATTTGTAAAAAAATTAGTAACTAACTATTTGAATGTGATACGATCATTAGGCTTGTAAGATATGTTCAGGATACATACCTTCGCTTTGGGGTGCTCGAAGTGGGCTATCAGCCACAGCCACTCGTACTCCCTAAACCGGAATTCGCTAGGGGTAGAACCTCGGCCTAGCTCCTTGTATACAGTGTAATGTGAAGAAAGCTCGTTCTTCCACTCTTTATACCTATATTAACACCAGGAAAAAAAGTTAGAGATATTAAAACACTTGATAAACAAAAATCTAACTCGATATATACTCAAATAACTCGAAGCACATCACCTCATATGTAGTTGACGCTCTACCCACGTGTAAATAAGAACTTCATCCACATCAAACCACACTTGCAATATGAATATATAAACGGTAAAATTATATATTTATTCGGACTTAATTAATAAATGTAAAATTTACGTAATGAAAATACGATTTAACTCACACTCAGTGCATTATGCACTTGCATCTTCACATAGATAGGCACAGATTCCCAATCTGGCCAAAGCATTGGGACCTTGTCCCGCACGATCGCCCCGGCCATGCTGACATATTTTCGCGTGGTGTCAAATGCCTCGATCACCTCGCCATCCTCATTGGCTCTAATGGGCGTTTTCCTTCCCCCGGTGGCCTGCTCAAGTCTCTTCCCGGTGCAGGTGCCTCTAGCCCCTTTCCGTTTTCCAGTACCATTAACGAAATTGCCTAATAATACAATGTCAACAAATTGATATCATTAATTGAACTTATCGTAAGTCTTAAGTAATAATTAAGTAATCAATCTGATGTTAAATAAAATTTACCTGCATCGTCCGTTTGTTGGTTGGTGCACCTCACACTCCAAAGATACACGGGGTCGAACGGGATGAAGTTGTACGCTTCCTCCACGCTCAGGAACTCCGGCTGTCCTTCAACATAAATAGGCATCCCCCTATCATCGAATTCAGGGATCACAAGAATCTCGTCGGGTAGGAAGAGACCGGACGGCGGAGATAGACGAGGCCTGGACGATGAGGCGCCAGCACCATCTGCCTCAGATGATTCCCGTGAAACGGGAGTAGGCACCGGGCGAATAAGGGGCATTCAGATTGAGGGAGTTTCTGATACCCCCGTTGACTGTCGCTCTTCTGAGGGTCTGCTGACGGAGGGACGTCTGCTGACTGAGCGTCTGCTGACTGAGGCTCGAGCCTCGACTTCCGGTTGCACGGCTCCGGATCGTGCAGCTTCCTCCTCTGCTCGCGCAGCTAGCAAGGCTTGTGTGCGAGCATTCATCATTGGCCCACTGCGCGTGTTGCTAACTGCGGCTGAGGAGGAAGCTTGACTACTGCTCCCTCCACTATTTCGGGAACCTCTCCGTTTGATGCCTGGAAGCCAATTTGCCGCAAAACCTCCTGGACACCGTAATAGTCATGGATTCGGTTCTATAACAAATCGGAACCGGAACCAAATGTAACCGGAACCGGGCGGAACCGGAACCGTTTGAACCCGGAACCGTTTGGAACTGGAACCGTTCGGTTTCAAACGGTTCCGGTTACAAACAGTTCCGTTTCCAAACGGTTCCGGTTCCACGCGGTTCCAGTTTAAAACCGTTCTGGTTCCAAACCGTTCCGATTCCGATTTTTCACCTTAATTTATACGTTAAATTAACAACTATATCATCTTCATCCAAACTTTAAATGCCGATTCCGATTTTTCACCTATTATACGTTAAATTAACAACTATATCACCTAAATTAACATATATACATACATCATTTTCGACTTAAAATTTTTCACATATATATATGCATCACATATATATACATCATGCATCTTAATTAAATTTAATTTTCACATATCTCACATACATCACATATTCATCCAAATCACGCACCCTAATTAATTTTCCACATTTTTCACACATATATATACATCATGCATCTTAATTAAATTTAATTTTCATATATATATATATATATACACACACATCACATACTCATCCAAATCACACACCCTAATTATTTTTCCACATTTTTCAAACATTACCGGTATATATATACATTGCATATAAATTAATCGAAATCACCCTAATTAAATTTAATTTCCACATACATATATATATATATATACATTGCCACATACGTACATACGTACATACGTATATATATATATATATATATATGCACAAAAATAAATAAAAATTGAGAGAGAGAGAGAGGGAGAGAGAGAGAGAGGGAGAGAGAGAGAGAGAGAGGGAGAGAGAGTGAGCTTGCATGCACCTGCCATGGTGGAGTTCGAGGTGATTTTCCGGCGACGGAGGTGAGGGGAGGAGGTAGAGGAGGAGGGGAGGAGAGGAAATTTCAATTTGAAATGGGGTTTTTTAGTGTGGAGAAAGGAGAAGGGAGAGGAGGTGAGGGGAGGGGAGAGGGGAGGAGAGGAAGAGAGATTTGAGGAGAGGGAGGCGGCCGGAACAGTTTGGGAGGAGGAGTTTTAGGGTTTAAGATAGTGAGAAATGAGGGAGAGCTCGAGCTGGTTCGACCATATTCAGTAAACATTGCCGGCGAGTTAGTTGCAACTCGTTGGTAATGTCAATTACCAACGACTTAAACTCGTTGGTAATGACATTACCAACGAGTTAACTCGTTGGTAATGTCATTATTTCCCGAAGAATTTCCGACTACAATTTTCGACTACGATTTCCGACTACGATTTCCAACACGATTTCCGACTACGATTTCCGACTACAATTTCGGACTACAATTTCCGACTACGATTTCCGACTACAATTTCCGACTACGATTTCCAACACGATTTCCGCCAACGATTTTCGACTACAATTTTCGACTACGATTTCCAACTACGATTTCCGACTACGATTTTCAACACGATTTCCGACTACAATTTCCGACTACGATTTCCGACTACAATTTCCGACTACAATTTTCGACTACGATTTCCAACACGATTTCCGCCTACGATTTTCGACTACAATTTTCGACTATCATTAACGTACTAAGGATGATAATCGTAATCATCTTCATCACTTGAGTCTGACTCGGTTTCATAGGTAACCTCTGGCAATATGTGCCGCTCCTCGTCATCTGAATCAGCGTCAACTTCATATGGATTAACATCGAGAAGTTCTGCTCCAGTAATTCGAACCACACTCCCAGATCTCACATTATTAAGACGAATCGTAGATGATTCCGGAATGTCAAAAGCGTTCGGCTCTTGGTATGCAGTAACTTCCTCATCATCTGTGGTCTCACCAAGTGTGGCAGCACTGTATATGTTTCTATGAGCAACATGGTTAACCACCTTCCACGGGACTTTGTTAAGAAGATCGTCAAGGTAAAACACTTGTTTTACTGATGAGGCAAGAACGAAAGGGTCATCTTCATACCAGCTAGTAGCAGTATTCACCGAAAATGTTCCGTACTGATCGGTCCTTGTGTTCTCCCTAGTATCAAACCATCTATACTTGAACAAGTGCACTTTCATGCGGTTCCCATAAATTAGTTCAACAACTGAATGAAGGACACCGTAATAGTCAACGTCATCCTGCCCACCATGGACCATCACCCCACAATTCTGTGTTTTCAGTCGGTCGTCTCGATTTTCACATATAAATTTCACGCCATTGACTTGACACATCGAGTAAACTTTTGAAGCTATCGGTTTCATCGCCAGGACCCTCAATTCGTTTGACCACTCTGGGCAACCATCATCTGCTACATGGTTCATCTGAAAACGATAAGAAATACGTACACAAGAAATTATGAACATAGAAACCACAAAACCACGTACGTACACACATGCTATATAAGGATATATATAAAAATAGACATATACACATATACCCTTACCCATTGACCAAAGTAGTTTGCAAACGTCCTGTTGTGGTAATCAACATTTCCGGCAATAGCAGGGCAGTGAAGATGATAGTTTTTCCAATATTGTACTTCTTGACAGTTAATCAGTACCGACCAGTGGGCAATGGCTACCTCATTTCCATCCAACTTGTACGACTTTGGCAAACTTCCCTGTACTACCACGTCATTGGAAATGATAGAAAGGTTGAACTGGGGTTCATCTATCGGCATCTGTTGTTGGGGGTCCTCAAGCGCTCCCAAGTACACTTTGGTGTACGTTACACACTCGTGCGCAACATATGCTTCATCGATACACCCTTCAGGTGCATATTTATTCTTCACATAGTCCTTGTAGGCTCCCAATTGTCTACAAGTTAACAAGTGCATGTTAACTTACTTAAAAAATAAAAATTTACATATAAAAACATAGGCAAACCAAATGTATGAATCATTTGTACCTTTCCATGGGATACATCCAAGTGTAGTGTACGGGACCGGTAAGCAACAATTGTTCGGGAAGATGGATCATCAGGTGAGGCATGATGTCGAAAAAATTTGGGGGAAATATCCTCTCAAGCTTGCACATGATAAAAATGATGTCATCTTGCATCTCCCTGAGATCTGATTTTTTAACTTTCCTGATGCATAACTTCTGAAAGAATCTTGACAAGGCCACCAACGGCTCCACCACCTCTTTGGGCAGGTACTCTCGAATGAAAATAGGAAAAATGCGTTGAAGCAGTACATGACAGTCATGACTCTTTAATTCGTACATCTTATTGTCCCGGAAGTTAACACACCTGCTTATATTTCCTGCATAGCCATAAGGATACCTGCATATATATATAGCCATAGGCAACAATTATATTTCTCGCATATAACCATAATCCGGTAAAAATTTAAGGCCAATTTCATGCATAGCCATAAGAATATATACCTGACATTACTCAGCCACCCAAAAATTTCATGCTTATGCTTCGGCTTGACGGTGTAAGGAGCTTGCGACATTTTTCTCTTACCAACTCTTAACCACAAATGTTTCCGCAGTCCCATAGCTTTCAGATCAATGCGTGCCTTAGGGATGTCTTTTGTTTTCCCCTCCAAGTTAAGAACTGTGTCCACCACACTTTCACACACATTATTCTCTATGTGCATGACATCTAGGTAGTGTCTGATAGGCAACCTGGGCCAGTAGGGGAGGTCCCAGAATATGCTCTTGTGTGTCCAAAACTTATACCTTTCGGGCTTGTCTGGAATTGACGCCACTATCTCAGGATGATTGCTCAGCTGGCCAAAATCATATTCATTCAACACTTCCAAAATTTCTTCCCCTGTCCATCGCCTGGGTGCTACACCTGTTTCCACAGTCCCATCAAACGCGTCTGGATTCTACCTAAATGGGTGATCATATGGAAGCCAACAACGGTGACACATCTGAACAATTTTACTGCAATGAGGACTGCAACAATCAACCGTCATGCACTCTGAACAAGCCCTGTAACCCCTGGTAACGTTGTCCGACAACATACCGCGGGTAGGAAAATCACTGATGGTGCCAACAAGCATGGCATGCATCTGGAACATCTCATTTTTGAACCTATCGTAAGTGGGGTGGCCACACTCACTCAGGTACTTAAGCTCCTCAATCAAAGGCCTCAAATACACATCGAGACACTTTCCTGGATAACCCGGGCCCAGAATTAATAGAGTGAGCATATTGTATTCCTTCTTCATGCACATCCATGGTGGAAGGTTGTACGGTACCAAAATAACTGGCCATATACTGTATTGAAGACTCATGTTGCCAAAAGGGTTGAATCCGTCAGATGAGAGCCCTAGCCAAACATTTTGGACCTCTGCTGCAAAATGATCAAACTCCCTGACCATGTGCTTCCAAGCCTCTCCGTCGGAAGGGTGTATAAGGGTGTCATCGTCAGGCAAATTCCTCTCAGCCCACCATCTCATTGCTTCGGCCGTGAAAGCACACATGAACAACCGCTCCAGCCTATCAATAAGCGGGAAATATCGAAGTATCTTCACAGTTTTCTTGTTGCCTGCAGGAGTCAACTTATACCTTTCTGTAAAACATACCGGGTAGGCTTGGTCTTCCAGATCTTTTCCCCAGAAGAGAATACAATCATATCTGCATGCATGGATTTTGGTGTAGGAAAGCCCAAGATCTTTCAGGATATGTCGCACATTATGATGAGTGGTAGGAAGACGATGACCGGGTGGCAGTAGCGAAGTAGTCAACTTCAGCCAAGAATCAACAGCTTTGACAGACATTTTGTTCTCCATTTTGAGCTACATCACTCCCATGACACTTTCAAGAACAGTCTTACTACAACCGTCGTACAACGGAGTCTGTTGCAATGCAATCAGGTTGTTGTACTTGTCCATACCGCTTGTGTTGACATGAGCTCCAGGTAATGGCTCGACTGGCTCAATATGGGGGAAACCCTCAACGACGGGAGGGACATTTGATGCTTCATCAGCAAATACACCGCTCTCATGAGGAAACATATCATTGATTAACATCGATGTTGGATCATAGGATGGACTGCCCCTCTCAGCAAAATCTCCATGATCATAGCGTGGACTGGCCCTCTCACCAAATTGTCCATGATCATGCGGACCCGCTAACGATGTTTCACCGTGATAAATCCAACAAGTGTACTTATCCCAAAACCCGTATTTACTCAGGTGCTTCTGGACTTTATCAATGGGAAAACGAAATCGATCGCTGCGACATTTACATTCTTTACACGGGCAATAATGAAGTGTAGTGTCTCCACAATTAGCCTTCACAAAATTCACAAAACTCCTAATTCCCTAGTGATATCTCACATCCCATCTTTCGAGGCTCATCCAACTCTTGTCCATCCTGAAAATTCTAACAATTTTACGTATTATATATACACATATTCACTACTAATAATCGACGCGATATCTCAATTCAACTCTAATTAAATCAACACATGCATGCATAGATATATATATATCGATCTAATCTCTGAATTCGATTCAGTACTCGATGATGGTATTCTTCTTTTTTAATTCAGTATTTGACTAGGTAGGAGGCTCTCTTAAGCCTGACTCCGATAGCACTACGATAATACCAGTCGTTGATTCAGAGACAAGAGAAGATTAACTACAAGCAGTTTTCTCGTTTCGGTGACATCAACAACATTTCATATCTCACGAATTGGATTTGATCAACACACACACATATATATATATACATACACATATACGTATATATACACGTACCTATATATATATAGCTTCTCGAGTGATCGAGTTTTCGACGCGCGCCTTAAATTTGACAATACCGAAAGATCGATTTCAGAGCGTTTTCCTTCTTTCGATTTCACCGGATTTTTTTCGATCCAAATGAATGAGCTGCTGTGATCTGCATCTAATATAAGAGGCATTGCCGGCGATTCATTAAATCGCCGGAAATAGAGACATTACCAGCGACTTTTCGCCGAAATTTTGCCAGTAATGTTTCAAAACATTACCGGCGATCTCCTCCGTCGCCGGCAATGTCAAGCCAAGCATTTCCGGCGATTTTCCGGCGACATTACCGGCGACGGAGTAAGTCGCCGGTAATGATGAACATTACCGGCGACTTTCCCGGTCGCCGGCCTTGTTTTTGGAAATCTCGCCGGTAATGTTGCAAAACGTGGTAGTGAATAGTTCATTTGCATATGTAGAGAGAAGTTTAGTAAGCATAGTCTACGTGTATAAGGATTTTCAGTGCGATGGGAGGGCAATGTTGCTCTCTTTTGTAAACCTCGGACCTAAGTCTTCTCGAAAAGTCTACCTTTGCTGTGAGCTCTAACTCACCAGTCGTTACTTCCATGACATTGGACTTGGAAAAAGTACGAGCGAGCTTTTTTTGTTCTTCAATTACCAAAGGCTTTGGTTCCAATCGCAGTATTGGCTTCTTTCTCGGCTCAATGACCGGTTTTGCCTTAGATTCGATGCGTTTGAAGGCTGATTTTTGTATTGGTTTGTTTTCGACCATCTCTTGAGCCCTTTTTGGCGCTAATTGTGCCTATGCATTAGACTCTATCCTTTTTATCCGGGAAAACACACTTAGTTTGGTTGCCTGCACCTTTAGTCCACTAGACCTTTTGTCGAACGTAATCATGGGTGTAGGTGTGAGCCTATTCATCTTTCTCTGAATTTGTTCTGGCGACTCCACTAGTTGCTCTGGTTTGATCAAACCTCTGTCTAAAGCTTCCAAAGTTCTTTTTGCAGCTCCGAATTAACGCTATAGTTTCCTTTTCCTGGTAGGGGTAATCTCCACCGTCTTTCCTCCTGATTTTACGTACCACACGTCTTCCTTAATCACCAATCGTCTTGCAGGAGGGATATAAGGTTTGCTCGATTTCGCTCGCTATCATCAGTGACCTTAACTTTCTTCTCAGCCGTTCGTATTCATTTGAACAAATTAGATTCCTTAGCAGCTGTGCGTGATTCCTTTGGGCTCGCTTGCTGATAGTTTTTTGGTGGAGATTTGACCGTCGAACCTTCTCGTACTACTTCTACAAATTCTTCATAGGTCATCTTGAGGCCGCACTCCGCTTTGCATCGAGTGCAAAGTACTACCGGAGTCGCCTCTCTGCAGACCTCTTTTTGCTTTCCTTTAGGATCCTCTTTGCTACTGCTGTGAGGGCCTATTTTGCTGGTAGTTTTAAGATCCAATGTTTGCTTCCGCCTGGCTCCTCCAGGCCAAGATACTTTCAGAGTACCCACCATGAATGATACTTCAGCAACTTTTCCTTCCTTACAGTCCGGAAGAACAATATCCCCTTTTATCTATCCATTGCTGGATTTGTTCCTGCAATGCCGTGCACTGATTGGTATTGTGTGTCCAAACATGATGGAATTTGCAGTACAACCCTTTCTGCGGAGGTGCGGCTGTAGGGTTAGGTACGTTCACGATGCCTGCTTTGATCAAGTCCTCTAGGATTTCACCTATCCTATCACTCCGGAACGCACCGATTGTCCTTGGCTTTATCAGCTCTACTGCTCCTACTGAAGTATCTGCAAAAGGTTGCCGATCAAGCAGAGCAATCTGTGATGATGCATTAATCAAGCAGAGCAATCTGTTAATCCACTTTTGGATTTGATCCTTAAGCTTGATGCAATCTTTGGTTGTGTGATTTCACATGTTATGAAACTTGCAATACTTTTTTCCTTTTAGCTACTCTGCGGTGGGGAATGCTCCAAAGTCTGACTTGGTCAACTTTCTATCAGTCAAATCTTCTATGATCTCATGCGCTGCATTTGTGTCATAAGTATAGGTTTCGAATTCTGGTTTTGTAAACGCACTAGTCAAAACCCGCACTGGTCAAATCGCAGGAATTATCTTTTTTGACTTGACCGTATTCTTAGTTATTAATTCCAGACCCGCCACCGTTGCATCGTCTGAATCATATCCAGCAGACTCCTCTTCTTCTTGCACGACTGCAATCATCTTAGGGCTTTCTCGGTATGAAGTCTTTGGAGTGTATGTTCCCTAGACGCGTTGCGCCTATTATCGGCTTCTTCGTTTGCAGCATGAGTTTAAGCTACGACATCAATGAGAGCATTCAACGATGTGAACTTTGCGTCTACATACTTCGTATGTAATCTTTGTTCGAGTCCTTCTACCGTGATGTCCACCAATTCTTCCATAGTGCATGAAATTCTGCTCTTGGTGTACTCGGTTTGGAACCGATGTAGGTATGCTACTGGAGATTTGCTTGGCATCCGCACCATTTGGCACAACTTTCCAAGTTTCACAGCCGGTTTTGACCCGCCAAAATGCTCAGTAAACAATCTTTCCATCATCGCCTAATCGTGGACCGAGCCCTTTGGTAAGTTTGTGTACTAGTGCCATGTTGCACCTGATAGCAAGAACGCAAAGACTCTTAGTTTGAACTCGCCGTGTTTACCCCATGGTCCACACTCGACCCTGAATCGAGCAATGTGGGTAGCTGCCGGTTATGCTCCATCACCGCTGAAGCGAGTAAACGAGATGGGTCGATAACCCTTTGGCCACTTCTAACCCAACGGTGGTGGTGGGAAGTGGTCGTTGTAGGTTATCGGAGTTCCTCCCGCGCCCGGCAACGTCTGATTGACTGTCGAGCCTGTTCTGAACTCCATACACCGTCCTGTCGCTAGCTTCCATATTGTTCAGAATCCGTTCGATGTTCGCGTTTCGCCGTTGCTCTTGTTCGAGCGAAAATTCTATGTAGGCCTCAAACTCCATGGCCCTTATTTCTTAAATATTCCTAGGTTCTGACGACGATGATGATCGACTCTTAGTCATCGTTGCACCAAACCTCTATAATACTTCTTCGTTGCTTAAACCCCTACAAGCGGCTGAGTTGTGTTCTCAGAATGCAAGTGTTGAATGCCTAAGGCAACTCATGAAAGTTTTGCAGTACGGATCAATGATTGCAAGACACTAAACCTTAGTCCCACTGGGCGTGCCAAAATGTTTGGCTTCGATTTTTCTCTAGTCAGGTTACTGCGAATGGAGTGATCGACAGACTGTCTCTTTTTGTATCCACTGTTTGTGGTTGTGTTGTGTGCGAGGCGTGCCACTACCGAGGGTAGAATGTTGTTGCGTAGTGCGCTGCGTAGTTTCTGTTTCTTGTCAAGCGATTGGAACGAGGAGAGCACCAACTTCGCTCGTTGAGTCCTACTTGTCTTGATTCAAGACGTAAGCTTCGTGTCTCTCTGCCGAGCCACAAAGAATCAATACTTTACACCCTCGAGCAAGTATAAAGCAGAGCAATCCTAAGGATGTAGTGTCGAGAATACCAGATAGTGTGACTTCGTAGATCTTAAGAATCTCCATGCTCCGTCGGGTGGCCTGTACTCCGTCGATTGTCGTTGTCGTAGCTCGAGTGAATCTTCGAATCCCCACGCTCTATCGGGTGGTCTAGATCCTGAATTTACTGTTGCCAGTTGGTTAGCTTGAGTGAACCTTCGAATCCCCACGCTCTGTTAGGTGGCCTAGATCTTGAGCTCGCTGTTCACTGGTTGCCTACTCGTAGTGCAGTAAGATTTGCTGGTGCGCAAATTGTGTATGAGTGTAGAGGTCCTCAAATCTACTTCGCTTCTGTTATTTATAGAGGTAGACACTCTGATCCTCCTCGCTTGACAAGGTAACATATATTGATTAGGAATAATATCTTGCCTTTAGATTCCTCTAGATTATCTAGGAATCACATAAATATCATTTCCAGATTCGCAGCTCTAATCAAGCCACATGTGGCCGGCCCATTTTATCTTCGAGGCCTCGAAAGTATCAGAATAAATGTTAAGTTTATTTTGGGCCCAAACAAAGGTAAAGGAAAGTAAATTAGAAAGAGGACATTTCATTCATAACCCAAATGGGACCTCAGCTTACAACATATAAAGACAGAAAACTCTCATGTTGGTAGGGGACCTTGGTTACAAAGTGGACAATATTAAACAGATAAACTGACAAGGCAGCACCAAGTACTAAACTGATCTTGGTGACAAAAGTAGAGCTGTCTCCTTAGAAGTTTTTGTTCTTGGATCATGTGGTGTTACTTACTAGCCAGAGATTACTTTACCATGGTAACTAGGTCCCACCCCCATGAGAACTAGCTTGACCTTAAGCTGTGAATTGAGGAAATTGGGCTACCATGGAGCAGGCCTCTTCCTAAGTAGCATCTTCTTTAGGTAAGCCCGTCCACTGCACCAGTCATTTGGTCACTGACTTTCGGTGAGTGCACTCCACGGCCATATCCAAAACTCATAACGGGACCCAAGAGAGTGAACCGTCGTAGTCAATCGGAGGCAAGGTAGAGCCAAATGTCAATTTCGCACCGATATTCTGCTTGAGGAGCGACACACGAAAAATAAGATGGATACGAGAACTCGACGACAGAGCCAAACGATAAGCCACCTTGCCGATTCGAGCTTCGATCTGATATGGTCCATAGAACTGCGGCGCGAGCTTCTGGGATGGGCGGCGTACCATCGACTGCTGGCGGTAGGGATGCAGTTTCAGGTACACCCAGTCGCCTACCACAAATTCCCTTTACATTAGCATGTTCGCATGTGATTCTGGGCCATGTGCATGTTCCCACGGAGAAGGTGGAGCAAGGAATCACGATCGGAGAGGATGGTGTCCACAGTGTGAACATTTGTAGAGTAAAGTGTATACATCCAAATAGTAGGTGGCGGTTGACCACAGAGAACATGAAAAGGCGTAATCTTGATCGTGCTATGGTAAGCGGTGTTGTACCAAAATTCAGCCCAGTGGAGTAAGGACGTTTAGGAATTGGGTTTATCAAGCACAAAGCAGCAAAGGTAGTGCTCCGATGTGCAATTGAGAACCTCGAATTGCCCATTTATTTGGGGGTGATACGCCGAACTCCGGCAGAGTTTCGTTCCTTGAAGGCGGAAGAAGTGCTTCCAAAATTGACTCATAAAGACCTTGTCACGATCACTTACAATGCTCTGAGGCATCCCATGAAGGCGAAATATCTCCTTGGTGAAAATCTCAGGCACAGAGGAGGCAGAATAGGGATGAGCAATAGCCACAAAGTGACCATACTTGGAGAAGTGGTCAACTACAACCAGGATTGAAGATTTACCGTCGGATAGTGGGAGGCCATCTATAAAGTGCAAGGAAATGTTGAAGAAGACGTTCTCCGGTATTGGGAGAGGCTGGAAAAGACCAGGAGGATTGATGGTCTCATATGACAGTCTTTGGCATTGATCACATTCGGCCACAAACTGCTTCACATCCTTGCGGAGTCCTAGCCAATTAAAATTGTGTGATATGCGGGCATAAGTGCAGAGATAACCCGAGTGGCCTGCTTGGAGGCTAGAGTGGAACTCGTGAAGTAGTTTATTGCGCCAATCCGAGGTAGGCGGAACAAAATACCTGCCCTTGTACATGAGTCTGTTGTCAACAATGGAAAAACCAGGTTTGACATGATGTCCTTGCAACAACTCAACCTTGATTTCCTGAGTAGTGGCATCCAATTCACAAGCCTTATCAATCATAGGAAGGCAATCGAACACAGGGGAGGAGAAGGCCTTGATGGCACCAAACTCGTGGCGACGGGAAAGTGTGTCCGCCACTGTGTTTAAGGAGCTGGAGCGATTCACCACCTGATAATTGAACCCCAACAGTTTGTAGAGCTACTTATGTTGTGCCGGAGTGGTAATGCGCTGGTCCAAAAGATGTTTCAGGGTTTGGTGATCGGTTATGATGGTGAAGAAGTTGCCAAGTAAGTAGTGCCTTCATTTTTCCACTGCAAACATGATAGCTAGCATCTCCTTCTCATACACTGAGAGTGCTTAGTTTTTTGGTGATAGATATTTGCTAAGATAAACAATCAGGTGCTTCTTTTGTTGTAGAACCGCACCAATACTGGCGCCACTAGCGTCTATCTCCAATTCAAAAGACTCATTGAAGTTTGGGAGTGCCAAAATCGAGGTTGTGATTAAGGCTTGCTTCAGGTGAGCAAAGGTTGCCTCTGCCTTCGAAGACCAGTGGAATTGATCCTTCTTCAGCATATCAGACAGTGGTTTGGCAATGGAACCATAACGAGTCACGAATTTTTTGTAATAGCCTGTGAGACCCAAGAAAGCTCGCATGGCAACTGACTGTGGTTTGGGCCATTCCATGACACATTGGACCTTTGAAGAATATATAGCCACCCCTTTGTGAGAAATAATATGTCTCAAATAGTGTACCGAGTCTTTAGCAAAGGAACACTTAGAGAACTTCACTTTCAACCTGTACTCTCTCAACAATTCAAACACTTGATGAACATGAGCTATATGGCAATTTAAATCGGTGCTATAAATAAGGATGTCATCGAAAAAACCAAGGACAAACTTACGTAACAATGGCCAGAATATCTCGTTCACGAGTGATTGAAAGGTGGCCGGGGAATTGGCTAGGCCGGAAGGCATGACCACGAACTCAAAATGACCCTTATGAGTTCGAAATGCGGTCTTGTGTATGTCATCCTCAGCCATACGGTTTTGGTGATAACCGGAGGGGAGGTCGAGCTTGGTGAAGTATGTAGCCCCATACAACTCATCTAATAGCTCGTCGACAATCGGAATGGGAGATCTATCCTTAAAGTTACCGCATTGAGTGCCCAAAAATCCACACAAAAGAGCCAAGCACCCTCCTTTTTGCGGACCAAAAGGACCGGAGAGGAGAATTCGCTCTCGCAAAGCCGAATCTTGCCTCGTTGGCGCATTTCGCGAACTTGCCTCTCAAGTTCATCCTTTTATGAGTGTGCATACTTGTAAGGCCTGACATTCACCGGGGCGGTTCCTGGCAATAGAGGAATGCGGTGGTCAAACACATGAATATGAGTTTGTTTTCGATTTATTTCCATCTATTTATTTTTTCTTTTTGCAACCTGTATGATGACCAAACATCCACTACCGATCCGGATTCCAACTAGGCATTTTTCTAGTTTTGTTTTTTTTTGTCTATCTTTTATAGTTAAAAAAAACAGTAATAAATATTTACAGCCATAATGTCATATGGCGTCCAACTTTATACAGGCGTTATAGTCATGTATCAATGACGCTTTCGGTGTTATTAGGCGTTGATAATGAGTTGTCGGGTTTGTTGAATTTCATCTAAAAAAGGTTTTGATGTTGGGTTAGTCCGTTGTCAACTTTGGGCCGTGGATAGGGAAGGTCGCCCCGATGATAAATATATACACATTTGGGATCATTTCTCACCACTCTCAAGATCATCCGTACGAGGATCAAGTGTATGCGAAAGCGGTGTATTGGCTCCACCACAACCACAACCACCCCAAACCTTCCTTACCTAGTGAATGGTACAACCGAACACTATCCTACTTTTACAACCCTTCTCTACAGTGTTATAGGCTTGGAGAATGATGTGTACCCTTTCTATAAGCCTCATGCCATAGACTACTTCCGGGCAGCAATTCACAATCAATCCTCTGATGATTTTCGCTTCTTGCAGGACCGAGTTTCAGAATTTTTTGTGGAAGGCTTGAAAGTTGATATTCAAAACTTGCAGAATCATGATCATGATGATGAGGATGCGATATTGGAGGTAACTGTTGCATCAGAATATTGTATCCACGCCCCTTTCCTTGTGGAAAGTGTTGCGAAAAAAGTTTTCCCTGCAAGTGCTAGTGTTGAGGAGGCAGTAAAGCGGCTGAGGAAGGAGGTGTTAGAGCCCTTAAACAAGGTGCTGGATATTACAAATCGGCTTGAGATGAATCCTTGGGGATATAGAGATGTCAGCTTTGACAGGACAAATCAGCCATACTTTCTGTGGAAGAAATATTTGAAGGAATCCTCCGTCGACAAGATGGTTGCCAATGCTCTGCTTCCATATCGGATTGTATCATTTGTGGAGGATGGAGATTTAAGTCAGGTGGTCGAGCTTCAGTGGAAGATAATGGTCGAGGACTTGAAGAAAAAACACAAGGAAACATTGAGCCATAGCTTGGTTGTAATTCATCCCAGTAAAAGATTTGATCGCAACAACTCTTGGCATGCAGTGGCCATGAATTCTCATGTCTGAACTGAGTGTAGAGGATGCATGGAAAGGAAAGTTTATCCCTTTGATACCAAAGCCTCAGCTAGTTTCAATTCTAGGAGATGATCTCAAGTCAAAGTGCCAATTCCTTAGAGAGGGTGTGGATACATGTCGATGTGCGATCAATGAGTATACGGATTTTAAAAGTGCGTTTGATTTGATTCTTTTGGCTGTGGATAGGAGTTTGAAGCCAGATCAAATGATCAAGAGGCTTTATGTTCTCACTATCGAAACTCACAAAGACTTTACATGGATTTCAAGAAGACACAATGACGATGACGAGGAGGAATTGCAGAGCAATTGGCATGCACAGGACTATGAGGAAATGAAGAGCAAGTATAAGGAGCATGGCTACGACATTCCCCATATTGTGTTTTGGAGAATTGGTCATCATTTGGAGCCGGTGCAGCATACTCCAGATGAACGAGGGATCATCACAATCAGCGGGCTTGACATTTCTGGCAATTATGATGCCAATTTCCTCAACATGTTCTTGGAAAACGATGGCGAAATGATCCCCCAACATATCATGGAAGCCAATCTTGCCCATCAAGACTATGACCAGAGTCTTTTGGCTGTACTGGATTGACTTGATTTGACTGCCCCGGCCTTCTTTCGTGGTCAGTGTGAACTAGTGATTTTATTTATTGTGATCGATAATAAGACTTGTTGAAATTAGGTGTGGTTTTATATCTATTGTTGTGTTTAGACATGGCTGAGTTGGATCTGGTTTGTATTTGTCAAGACCTTTCTGTTGATGATTATTATTCTTAGTACGTATTGTTTTCAAATAACTCTTGCTATATATAGGGCTTTAGCCTCTAATTTTTATTTGTTTGTCAAAAAAAAAACTAATGCTATATATATATTGATTATCTGTTTATATGTATTGCTATTCATCAGATTGGTCCAAGGGTCGCAACAAGAAGATGTCTTTCCGATCCAAATACTTCAGGCTAAATTTTGAGTGTCAACGCAGAAATATATACTAGTAAAGTAAATGTACCTTTGTAATATCTCATCTCAATAGAAGATCTTTGGTATCCTATCTAACTTTTCTGAAACTGGGTTTCTTGTCATCTACACTCTACGGGACAGAAAGCTTCTACACGGTGAGATTGAATAATTGATCTAGATTCCTCTTGGATTGTGTACAATGTGTTGTAAACTGCAAATATGCAATTGTCTAGTCATGTATTTCCATAAAATTTAACAGAAATGTGCCATCCTATTATCTGATATAAGATTAATAGGAGAGGAGATTGTTTGTATGGGAGACCTTATTTTTCTGTAATTTAAGCTGAAATCGATAAGGGAGACTAACATGCTCGTTGTCACCATGATTCAATTTTTGTCGTTAAATCGATGAATTTCTTTGCACGTGGCGAACATACGATTGGGTTGAGGAAACAATGGGCGTTGTGGCTTCTGGCTTTGAATTATTTCAATTTGTTTCTCCTAATTGAATTCATATGGGGTCTAGTTGTTGTTGAGTGTTTCTGTTCGATGGTGGATTTTAGTTTAGTCTGTGTTGAATGTTGATGCAGCTCGGTATCTATAGCCTAATTTGATAACCATAGTTTTATGATGTGATTGAGTTCTGCTGTGAAAATTCATAGAATGGTGTTTTTGTTGTAATGCAAAAAGTGTTGTTGCTTTGGATTCTTATAATCATTATGGTGCAAAGAGCCAGAGACTATGATTGATAACTGTTTGTTCATTTTTATCATCTGTTAAGTTTCAGAAGTTGATAAATTATATTGAGATTTGCTCTTCTGAAACTAATCGGTAAATCCGTGGAAATTTGGTGTCTTTATGAAAGTTTAGATGTTCTTAATATATCTCTGATTTTTGGGGGGTTGTAATGGATATGAATTTGTGTTTATGCAAGGTGAATTGGGGTTGTAATGAATTGCAAGCGCAAGCTGCTGGAGTTTGTTTTACCAAGGCCTGTGTGTTAGCAACTGATATTCTAAATGAGCTTGTTCAGGTCAGTTCTGTTACCGCCTTGATCAATTCCTTTCCATCAATTCAGATTCCAATTTTCAATATTCAATTTTCAATTTTTCCTTGATGCTTTGACGGGTAAAATTGCAGAGTACACACGGAGAGCACAAAAACCTGGCTGTTTAGACCTACAAACACTCATGTCAATGGTGGAGGCAAAAGCTTAAGCTATTATACAGTCCTAGCTTGAAAATTTGACATCAAGGAAATGGACCTGTAAGCATATACTACCTGCTACTTTGCTACAAAATGGAAGGCCAGCAAGTTGAACAGGAAAACAATATCGGCCCCAGATGAAAGATACTATTGTAACCTACATATGCAAATGGGGAGACTCAAATGATAAGAATGACAGTTTCTTATTTTTCTTATTTGCCTAACAAGTCTATTATTTGAGAAAGAGAGAATAACTGAGATCAATGGCTGCACTATCTATTTCCTATCTTTGAGGATAAAAGTCTGGCCTTTATCCATTCCCTGTCTTTGAGGATTTGGAAGCTTCCCCTAGATTCCGAGAATCACAGGCTTCTAATATGTCATTCATAGAAGCACAACTGCAACGAATGCCTATATGTTAGATGTCTGGCTATCATATTGAGTAAATATATGTTGATGTGGCTAGCTATCATATATTAAATAAGGTTGATGTGGCTGAGTTACTCAATATTAACAAATCTACAAAAAATGAGTGATCAACCATTGCTATCAAAGAAACGTCATTTAGTAAATACTAATTAATACTACGGTTCACCCACAGTTTTAAAATAAGCTTGTATGCTGATACCTCACATTCTAAGATTAAACTATTCGAAAGAATAAAAACCAATTTAATAACAAAAATTGTAGCAAATTCTGAAATTGATAGATGCCTAGTTGGGAAAATGGCCTACCTGAGTGGCTGAGATGTTACTCAATATTAACAAGTCTACAAAAAAAAAGAGTGATCAACTATTGATATCAGAGAAACGCCATTTAGTAAATACTAATTAATACTACGGTTTACCCATAGTTCTAAGATAAGTTTGTATGTTTGTATGTTGATGCCTCACATTTGAAGATTAAACTATTCGAAAGAGAGAGAACCGATTTAATAACGAAAATTGCAACAAATTCTGAAATTGATAGTAGCCCAACTGGGAAAATGGCCTACCTGAGTGAGCAGACGCCTCGACCAAGACCTGACTGAATATGAGTCTCTGGGTCGTCACCCGCTCAACTCTCCTTGGCACCCGAATCTAACTGGTCGTGATCATTGATTGAAAAAAGAAGAAGACAAACATTAATATGTAATCCAACTTAAGGTAATTGAAATTAGGGGTAATATCACGTGTCAAACAGGACCCAAACTCCACATTCAATTATATACGAAAACTTCTTAATAAGTAATCTAAGCATGGAATTAGATCACAAAACATAAATATATAATCCAACTTTAAACTAATTGAAATTGGGAACTAAATCATATGACAAACAAACCCAGACTTCACATTGATGATATATTAAAACTTCTAAATAACTAATCTGAATCCTACCTCAGTATATCATCTCTTCTCCGTAACAAACCAAAAACCCCAATAATTATGTCTCCCTCTAGCAATATGCATTCATTCATCTTTTATTTGCTAGCTTAACCCCCATCAAAGCTCAATAAACAAAGAGAATAGAAGAAAAACAAAGCACATTTTGTTTTTCTCCTAAACAGTGATACAAACTATCAACGATATCTACACACAAATTATCAATATACAAAAGTAACAATAAAACTATCTTTATGAGAAACAAAATCGTTCGAACAAAATAGCTTAGAGTAATAGTTGTATTAGCTGAACCAGATTGATGAGATCCCAATTTAAAGGTGGCCCATAATTTTCTATCCTAATTTTGATTCAGCTTAATACATTTGATTGGATTCAGCTTAGTTTATATCTCCTAACATAGAACAAAGTCCAATCATTCCCAATCAATTAGTAATCACGCATGGGTGTTCTTCCTTTTAATACTTTCCTTGATCTTTAATGAATGAAAGATGCAAGATCGAAGAATAAAGAGAGCTCACAATATTATACCTGATGTCTGTCTCGGATTTGCAAGGGTAGGCCTGAGACCTAGCCACCACTTTCATATTCTCCAGAGGTGAAAGATGGTGGTGTCGACGCTAACCTGAAAATGCAGCAAATGAAGACTCATCAACATCCCACCAAAACCAAATCAGACACCATCATTGTAAGTTCACACTCGCTACATGCAAAAATCTAAAGCGCAGCTAAAACATAAAAAAAAGAAATTCCACCAAGGATATTTGTAGATTTTGATGTTCATGTGAGTAGTAACCCAAATCAGATGCAATTTCCTCATGGTGGTAGTCATCACAACTCCTTGGTCAAAAACCCATCAACATGAGATTGGTTGCATCCAATCTCCTACATTACCAAAACCCCAGACCAGTACCAATAACACATGACAACTAAAAGTAGGTTATTATAAATCTTAGAAAAGTAAGAATCATAAGAATAAGAGAAAATTACACCAACAGTGTCTGGACTTTTCTGTGTCCACCAAGTTAGTACCCGAACTCTCAAAGTGATCAATGTAGTACATAAACCGTATTTTTGCTATATCCATAGTACTTCCGTTAATTTTCCGTCAGCAAAACGTTAGTTTGTTGACGTGGCTTGATAAAAATTTGAATAAATTACACCAATAGTATCTAAACTTGTATGTGCCCACAAAGTTAGTACCTGGACTCTCAAAATAATCAATGTAGTACCTAAACCGTATTTTTGCTATATTCGTAGTTCCTCCGTTAATTTTTTGTCAGTAAAACGCTAGTCTGCTGACGTGGCTTACTCGAAAAAGGGTAAACATGTCATTTTATTTAATAATTAACTTAGATAAAAAATTTAATTAAAAATGTCTTTCTCTTCTAAGTTTTGTTAACCTTCTTGTCAATGGTGATGGCGATCTCGGTATTGTAGTGACCGAGGAGGTTGAGAATGGTTGGCACGACGAGGTCAGGGTAGAGCTCAAGGAACCGACGAAGTAGAAAAAGACCAAGAGATGTACGTTTATTCTCAATGTTTGGGAGAGATGGCTAACACACTACAATCCTTTGTAGATGTGACAAATGCACACTTGGAAACTATGCAAGGAGTGGTTTTAAATGAGCAAACTACATTACAAAGAAGAGATGAGCTTGTTAATGAACTTATGAAAATTGAAGGTTTGGATGATCATGTTGTGCTTGAAGCTGTTGTAATACTAATTGGTGATGACTCAAAAATTCAGCTATTGTTTAACTTGCCAAACAATCTAAAGAGTCGGTTTATTCATAAGTGTATTGGCAACTAGACAATGGAACTTGAACACAAATGTTCGCCTAAAGAACGTGTTTCTCTTTTGCAAAATGATGGTGAAACATGATGTTCTATTTTGCATCCACTAGATATGATGGTGAAATATGATTGCTTAACCTAAATTTGTAATATAATATTGTAGGTTCTAGCTTCTTGTTGTATTATCTCCTACCAAGAATCTTTTAATTTGCTATTTTTAGATTTTCCTGGTATGTGTTGATTACTTCTTCCATTTGAGTATTTTTAAACTGCAGCTCCTAGCTTGTTGTTCAAACTTGTTCTTATCAAAATTTACTTATTCTTCCTTATGATTATTTAAGTCTCTCTTACGTTGAGTCATTAGTGTTATGAAGACTAGAACAAAGTGTGATAGTGCATATCACAAGCTCAATTCTGGGCACTGTCCTCAATGCAAGCAGCCTCAATTTTTTTTCTTCAAGTTTCATAATTGTTTGTAATTGGCATTCATATGTGATAGTATGAGGTTATTATGGTAAATGTGAACATCACTTTTCATTCCTGATATATACCAAACGTCATAGGGAATCACAAGCATGTTTTATGCTCACTTTTCTGGTGTTACCAAACACCTCAATGAAAATTCTTTAATTTCCCTTCCCAAAGGAAAGGAAAGGGAAGGTAAAAACTTTACTTTCCTTTCCAACCACCAAACAAGGCCTTAATTGAAAGGTACTCATCAAATGTTCATTACAAAGGTTCTCAAGGACACACCTAGGCCCAGGTCTGGCTACAGGCTCGGTCCATGAAGAACTCAAATCCATACCCTATACTATGCCGCAGTCACATTTTTCTCAACAACAAAAAAGAAATGAACCACCCATCTTTTTATCGCTCTCTCAGCTCTCTCAGATCTGTCAATGGCAGCAGCTTTGAAAAAGGCAGTGATGAATGCTACTTTAAAGGCAACCAAAAAGGAAGATGCGGAGAAAGCTGCAATCGATGTTGTTAAAGTAGCCATTCCTCCACAAACCTGGGTATTCGGTGATCCGCTCAGGGCCATGGTCACCTCTCGGATTACAATGAAGAGATGCAAGAAAAAAGAACTGCATGGAGAATACTTAAAGGTTGAGAAGACGCACGACGAGAAAAAAGAGAGGGTCTCTTGGCCTATCATGTCGTTGTGATTGAATCTAAGGATGAGTTGGATCTGGTGAACGAACTCATCAATGACAAGAAAAGACCATGGTTGCCCACGGTCCATGTCTTTCACTCAACAATGGATAAGATTGTTCAATGGAAGAGACTTCTAAAGTTTGATGGTGCCAACATCAAGTAAAAATGGGGGTTTAGGGTTCTAAGGTGTATGTAATTTGGGGTTAGATTTACTGGTTGAAATCTTAATGTTACTTCTGATTTGAGGTGTAATTGGGTTAGTTTAATTGAAAATTTGAGGTGTAGTTCTGATGAGTTAGGAGATTATCTATAACTTCCGTAACTTTAACTTCGATTAATGAAATATAATTTCTGTTGTTTCTGATGAGTGAGGGAGAATATATTATGTTGTTATTATACCAATTTACTTTACTATATATGCATATGGTGTATCAGCATCAATATGACTACCATCAGCAACCAAGAATCTCATTAGCTTGCATGGTGTCTCTGCTATTAACTTGGATGGATCACGATCGTTCTGGATTCAACAAAGGTCAACTATTCAGCATATGTAACGTGCATGAAAGCAAGTAAAATGGGAAATAAAAGCAATGGGAGACCTGAAGCGAACACGACCTCCCATCAATATGAAGGCGAGTTCCAGCTGCTTCTTCCTATGCATATATAATGTGACTGTTTCCATCCAACTGTAACAACATTTGAGCTATAAGTAACAGATACTGATGGCTGTAATTGTACAGTATGCACCAATTGTTGGTGAAAATAGTGCAATAGCTTTTGTGGGAGAAATATAAGGATATATCAGCAAGCAAACAATGACATGATTTACATAGTGGGAGGGATTTTCTGCATGCAAAAATTCACTAGTTTATTCCAATAACATAGCTTGTTTACTCAAAATGACATTTACCGTATACTGCAGAAAAGGTAATGCATAATTTGAGCAAGAGCTGAATTACTGTTATAGCTACAACTATAAAATGTATGAAGAGTAGTTATACTTGCCTGCATCAGCAATCCTCCATCGCGTATAGTATGTATCTCTGCTTCAACCTCTGACTCATTCATCCTCAATCTACAGTTTCCAGGGCCCCCTCTCACCATATCAATCTACAATAGTTGATGTGAATTATGTTTAAGTATTTAGTCCACTAACCTCCCATGGAACAAACAAGCATCATAAAAATACATACCGTGTATTTGCTCCCCTCGATGTTCAAAGACACTTGCGAATGAACAAAGGATATATGCTGCAATTAGGAATTAGAATTAAAAACAAAATAAAAATAATAATTAGAACACACATATATATTTTTACAAACATACCTTGGGAGGGATTTTCCCCTTCTCAAGATAGCCGATGTAATCTGAAACCATCGCAGCACTACTAGCAGATGTTTTCTGAATGTGGCATAGCAGATACCATAAGGAACATATCCTCAAATAGAATAACTAAACAGACAACTAATGAAAGTAATCGCACTAACAAAAAAAGTCCCTCCAACTACAGAGAGATACCAAGGAGGCCTTTCTGTTCTAACTCGCATAGCAATTCTACTATCCAACCAACCTGTGTGGATTTTGTTGTCTCTATAGTCCAAAGCCTACATTACATGTGTAAACACGTTACTTTGCAATTCATAAAAAGTAAGACAATACCTTGTTTACTAAAAACATGTTTTTGATATTCTTTTCAGAGATATTGTGAAACATACATGTAAAAGATCTATCAAATAATCCACATTTGTACGTATTTCTCCTCGAATTTGAATTTCCTTTAGTCCAAGCACCATATTTGCAATAGCTAGAGCTCGAGACTCTCCAAATGCAAAAACAAGTCCTGGATAGAAAAAGATGAGGTCAAAGCTGTTAGCATCATAGACTGATCACTGGTTTAGTGTAAACATTTTTTTCCAGTCATGCTAAAAGCTGTTTATGTATTGCGAATTAAATATATATAGTATTTGTGCAAGAGAATTATGTAAAAACACCTACATTTGAGGCAATAATCAGAGTAACTTTTTAAAAATCTTTGAAGTTTCATTGAGGCATAGCAAATCTTAAACAAGTGTCAGAAGGCAAAACATTGGCCAAGTAGATTTAGGACTATGCATTGAGCTTTACAGACAGTGAGGTCCTAAATTATAGAGATTATATATTAGCTACTGACCACAAAAGATAAAATAAAAAGATATAAAATTGAACTAAACTCACAAAACTGAGAGTCTGAGAACTCATGGATTCCCCCTCCAGACTGCAAGTCAAAACATCTATCAGAAATAGGAAGATACGGTAATTATCAACTTAAATTACCTTAACAGAAAAGTATGCCCAAACATTTGGCTGGCTTTTAAAACTCAGCTCCTGCATTAAAAGCATTCAGCATAGATCCATCATTATAGTAAGTGGAAGGAAGAAAACTTGAGACTGACGAGTCATGATAACAAAGCTGTACTTTCCCACGGGTGGGTTTAAAGCCATCATCTGGATCCTCACTTGTTACACGCACAGCAACACAATGACCTTTGGCCTGGTAGATTCTGCTTTATCAAAGTCAAATGGGGTGGCGATAACGGGCGTCTTTCTCCAAGCATCATATTCCAGCACCATTGTCCATTCCATAGAACCGTCTTATCTCTATAAGAGAAATTGACCAAATTACACTTCTGATTCAGATAACATCAATATTCATTGAAAGAGAAGGAACCAAGTAATTAGGACAATACCAGGAATTTGCCACAGAGGAATGCCCATCCCAACTGCAACTTGGGCTGCTGGCAGATTTATTTCAGCTATCCACTCAGTGTCACATGCCTACGTGCATCACTGCATTAGAGTAGAATTTTGGTTCGGAGAATCTCTGATCTTCATTTATTTTAATTTTGAGTTTAATAAAGATGTCCAATTGATTTTCTAATAAGAAAACATATTTATATTCCTATTACATCTATATAACTTTAATCTTAATTATAAAACAATATTTACTATAATACTTTTCAACACTCTCCCTCAAGTTAGTGCATAGATGTCAATCATGCCCAACTTGTCAATCTATCTTGTAAATGCATGGTGTGCATTCCTTTAATGAGTACATCAGCCAGCTGCTATTCAGACGTTACAAAAGGGAAACATATATTCCTCTTATCAAGGTGATCCCTGATGAAATGTCGATCAATCTCCACATGCTTGGTTCGATCATGCTGTACAAGATAATGAGCAATTTCAATTGCAGCGGTATTGTCACAATATAAGTCCATGACTTTATGGAGCTTGAATCCTAACTTCTTCAATACATTTTGAATCCACAGCAGTTCACACACTCCATTTGTCATTCCTCGGTATTTTGCTTCAGCACTAGAACAGACAATCATATTTTGCTTCTTACTGCTCTAAGTTACTAAACTTCCTCCAATAAATGTGAAGTACCCAGATGTAGATGCCTTGTTTATTTTGTCACCAGCCTAATTTGCATCAGAATATTCTGTGATACCAAACTCACCATCCTTAGAAAATAATAGACCTTTTCCAAGTGAAGACTTCAAGTACCTGAGTATTCGCATTACAACTTCCATATGCTCTACACTAGGATCATGCATGAATTGATTGACAACACTCACATCATACGCAATATCAGGACGAGTATGTGACAAATAGATTAACCTCCATACTAATCTTTAATATTTGCCTTTGTTTGTTGGAACCTATCCAGGACTCAACTCTAGTTTATGGTTCATCTCAATGGGCATATGAGCAAGTTTACAATCCAATATTCCGGTTTCAGTAAGAAGATCAAGTACATACTTTCACTGTGACAATGTGACTCCCATCTTTGATCTTGCAACTTCGATTCCCAAGAAATATTTCAGCGACCCAAATCCTTCATCTCAAATTCTTGGGACAAACGCTTCTTCAAATTTTTCATTTCAGCTGGATCATCACCTATAACAACCATGTCATCTACATATACAATCAGAGTAGTTATCTTGCCACCCCTCATTTAATGAACGAGGTATGATCAGAATTGCTCTGTCGATATCAAAACTTCCTTATGGCTCTAGAAAATCTCTCAAACCAAGCTCTAGGAGATTGTTTCAATCCATACAACGACTTCTTCAATATGCAGACTTTTTCAATATCACATGGTTTACAGTTAACACCCGAAGGAATATCTATGTACACCTCTTCCTCCAAGTCTCCATTCAAGAAAGTATTTTTCACACCAAATTGGTGCAATGGCCAATCATGTCTAGCTGCTAAAGCTATGAGAATGCATACAATGCTGAACTTTGCTACTGGGGCGAATGTCTCTTGATAATCTACTCCATATCATTGAGTGTAGCCTTTTGCAACTAGACGAGCTTTATACCGACCAATGTTTCCATCTGCCTTAAGTTTCACTGCATAAATCCATCTACATCCAACTGTCTTCTTTCCAAGTGGAGTAGGAACAAGCTCCCACATTCTATTCTTCTGTAGGGCCTCTAATTCTTCATTCATTGCTTGCTTCCACTTTGAATTCGCCAAGGCATCCTGCACATTAATGGGAATAGCTACTGTAGATAATTGATTAATAACAAGTGCATGTGATCCAGACAATCTATGGTGGAATACAAAGTTAGCAATAGAATATTTGGTTTTTTCTTCTACGGTTGGTTCATATTGTTTCTTTAGAACCCCTTTTGTTTCCCATTGTGACCTCCTAGGTATACTAATTTTTATACTACCCAACTCATTTGTATCAATACGTACCTTAGGAGAGACATTCTGGGAAGACTCTTCAATTGATGGCGTAGAATGGGGGTCTTCATGGGACACTGCTTCAGAAGAGGATTGAACTTCAGGTAATACTATATCAACTACAGTTCTTGACGGGTTGAGGATTTCTTCATGAATTTCTCTCGATGAGTCGATGGGAGCAAACTATCCCATTTCAAACCTTTGTCTCGACCGGTCGAGAATATCTCTCGACGGGTCTATGTGATCACTTTACTCCATTTCAGACCTAGTTCTCGACTGGTTGAGAATAATTCTCGATGGGTTGATGTAATCACTCTGCTCCGTGCGAACACATTTTTTGACAGGTCAAGAGGATTTTTCAACCGGTCGAAAAAAAATCCTCGTATACCTTCTTTCTTTTAATTTTTTTCAAGTTGTTCCTCCAACCTCTCCAAGTCCTCAAATTCATCCAAAAACAGAGGATTGCCTTCATGTATACTTCTCTTCCCCTGAAGGGAAGACTCTGAAACTCTCCTTGAGTAGTAAGGGTCAAACTCACAGAAGGAAACATTCAGAGATACATGTATCTTGTTCAGAACTGGATCATAACAACAGTAACCTTTCTGAACTTCAGCATAACCAACACACACACATTTCATAGCACACGGATCAAGCTTTCCTCACAACTCTTTATTGATATGAACATACACAGTACGTCCAAAGACTCGTGGTTCTAGATTAGGCAGAGATGATGCCTGTAACAGATCATGCAATTTCTGATATGGGTTCTGAAACTCAATCACACGAGAAGGGGTACGATTGATTAAATATGTAGCAGAACACAAGGCCCCTTCCCATAGATTTGTAGGGACATAGATACCAAATAAGGAAGCACGAACAACCTCCATCAATTGTCGATTCTTTCTTTCAACTAATCCATTTTGTTGAGGAGTATAGGCAATAGAAGTTTGATGCCTAATCCCATGAACACCTAAATATGCTAACATATCTCCATTCACATATTCTCTACCATTGTCAGATTGAAGGACTCGAATTGGCTGCTGATATTGAGTTGCCACCATCTTGTGGAATTTAACAAATCTTGCATAGGCTTCACTTTTGAACTTCATTAAGGAGACCTAAGTCATTTTAGTGCATTCATCAATAAAAGTCACAAAATAGCGAAATCTGGAACGGGAAGAAATTCTGGCAGGGCCACAAACATCCGAATGAATTTTCATGAAGGGAACATAACTTTTATTCAAACTTGGAGAATACATAATACGATGGATCTTGGCCAGTTCACATACATCACACGTAAAACTTGAATCATCAACAGTTGAAAACAATTGAGGTTGCACTTTTCTAAGATATCCAAAATTTAAATGGCCTAAGCGGCGATGCCATAACCACACTGCTTCCTTGGCTTTATTCAGGTTACTGATATTGTTTGTTTGACTAATCTGCTGCTGTCCACTGCTTGTCAACTCCAGATAGTATAATTTCCCCCTTCTAACACCATAACCAAGAGTCGTCCTTGTCAGAATGTCCTAAAAAATACAGAAATCGGGACAAAAGGTTACAGAGCAAGAGAGGGCCCTAATGATCTGACTAACAGATAAGAGGTTATAAGAAAGAGATGGAACAACAAGAACAGAATCAAGAGTGAGTTCATGAGAGAGTTGGACAAATCCTTCACCAAGAACAGAAGAAGGTGAACCATCAGCAGTAGACACAACATGTTCAGGAGAGGTGTTAATGGTATCAACTACACTAGGATTATTTGTCGTATGATCAGTAGCACCTGTATCAATTATCCAAGATCTATTCACAAAAAACGTGGTAAGAGAAGATGCCTTACCCCTGTTACCTGTTTCAACAACAAGTGCAGCTGGTTGAGCAGGAAATTTAGTGGTGGTTACAACTGCTTTCGGGATGGTCTTGCACGGCTTTCGAGTAAAATCCCACCATTCAGGATATCCAACAAACTCATAGCATCGTTCTTTTGTATGACCGACCTCCTTACAATGAGTATATATAAAGTGGGGGGTTTTTAGGAGGAGGTTTTCCACCAAAATGAGGAAGGTCCGAAAAGCCAGGTGGAGGACCTTGGCGGCACTGGGCCTGAGCAATGTTAACTGTTGAAGAAGAGGACGTCTCCATGATAGAGGCTTCAAGCAGAAGAGGTGCAGAGAGGGTTGTTCGATTGTTGTGGAAGAGTCGGACATGTGCATATGTTTGCTCAAGATCCAACTTTTGTTCTCTCCTCAAGAGTTCTTCACAGACTTGACTGAATTCAGCATCAAGTCCCATTAAAAACATATAGACTCGTTGGCGGGTCATGCAGGAAGATTCATTCACAATACCATCAACAGTTTCTTGTGAGTGTGTCATACAGTGATCCATTTTATCGAGCCATTCAACAACCTCGTTGTAGTATATGGAGAGGGGTCTTTCATTCTACTTCGTTGTATAACACAAATGATGAAGCTCAAAAATTCGAGTTTCATCATAATCATCATAGTAGGTTTTGTATAGGGCATCCCAAATTGCTTTCGCAATTAGTAATCTAAGATACCGTTTTCACACTCCAGGAGACATATTCTTAATGAGCCATCACTTCACCTTGCCATTGTCGGTAGCCCATGTTGAATACTCAGTAGAGGCAGCGGTAGGAGGGTCTTATTGAGGAGATCAAGCTTGTTTTGTCCTTCAAGTCGAATTTTCATGTATCCAGACCAACTAGAGTAGTTGGTTTTAGTGAGGAGTTCGCCGATGAAAAAAGCTGAGTTGTCTTGAATGGTGTTGTGGAAGTGATTGTGAATAGGTTGGGGATGAGTGATTGCTCCATTGTTGGGGATGAGTGCTCCATTATTCACGTTCTTCATCACTTCAAGGTTTGCAAGAATTCACAATTCAAATTTCAAATTCAGATGCAGCGAAAGAAAAAATTTGGTGGTAGTAACTCAGGATTTCAATTCAATTCAGTTTTTTTTCACAATCCAGGAATTCGGCTCTGATACCAAGTAGAATTTTGATTCAGGGAGAATTCATTGATTTCCATTCATCCCAATTTTGGGGTTTATAAAGATGTTCAATTGGTTTCCTAATAGGAAAGAATATTTGCATTCCTGTCACATCTATACAACTTTAATCCTAATAGTAAAACAATATTTACCATAGTACTTTCCAACAATTAGTAGTATACAAAGTTCTTGCAATCTTAGCGATATCATATAATGCAATCTTTTCTACGAGGTTCTAGCTTATGGCTTGGTGGGCACATACAATGCATATTTTATTTACCTCTTGCAGGCACACACAATACACTCATTGTATTATAACTGAACAAAAGATCTTGAAAAGCATTTTAACAAGAGTGATAAGATAAAATCAGAATGAAATCAAAGTTAATATTTTGACTGAATAAGATTGATAAGACAATAAGTGTATTGTGCATTTAACAAGATTGATAAGACAGAATCAGAATGAAATCAAAGTTGATATTTTGACTGAATAAACATTTAATATATAACAGGCATGAGTTTCTGTTCCAAGTCCTGTTGAAATCCCTGTTCTTAAGGACTGTTCATGGGGGGGGGGGGCGTTTTGGTCTTTGCCGCATATTTCTATCCTTATTTTTCATCTCTCTTTTGCTCTGATCATTTCTATGTGCGTCTTTGACTTTCGGTAACCACTCTTGGTATAAATTGATGTAATCAATTCATTGACAGAGGGATAAATGATAATTACTTGAATTTAATACATTTCTATGGTTCATAAATAGATGACAGACCATGAAAATAATACTTTTCAGTGAACTTGCGTAATCGATCAATGTACTGGATATGTGGAACATGCCGACACCCATCCTTGCTATTTTTACTTGCTTGAGAATAGTTGATACTCCAGGTACAATTCAATTTTAGTGTTAAATTGGATTTTTTTATATTAATTGCATATTTCTCTACGTTAGCTCACATTTTATTGCAAAATAATACAGTGTCAGGACCATTACAGACTAATCGCCGTGGTATGTATTAACTACACTGCTTAATTACTTTATTTATCAAATACTTTCAATTCCTCAAAACATCTCACTTAATCAACAGTCCCAGTATATGCAACAAACACCAGACATTCAAATATAGTGTTCGATCCTATAATTCCAGAAGCTGCAGAATATGAAACTAGGTAACAATTGCTTTCAATCATCTGAAATTGAATACAATATCATAATATAATGTTCTCTTTGTGGCTTCAAATGAATTGAAATTGTATTCTCAATATATAATACATCTCTTTCGATGCAGATTATCGAGATCAGAACATAATCTGAACATATATTATTAAATTTCGCACAGACAAGAGTCAACATCACTGGTGTTTATCTTGCGACTATATTATGTAAAATGTTTGTGTTTCTATGAATTTACATTGTCTAATTTCTATTTCTATGTTTAAGCAGATCAGTTGCATAATACTAAAAATTAACATCGTTGGAGTTTATCTTGCAACTGTGTAATGTAAAATCTCTACAGTTTTATAAATTTCCGTTCTCTCATATGTATTACCATGTTTAAACAAATGAATTTCATGAGACTTAAAATACCGAGATGTAAACATAGTAATTTCGAAAAACATTACACATTATTCGTACATCTTTCAAACATCATTTACAATACAATTACAAACTTATGACATTGTTATCTCTTAGGACCTTCTAAAATATCATAAATGAATCAAAAAACAAATCAATAACACAGTATATCTCTAACAACATATTTCAGGTTAGTCGTGGAACCTTTTGTCAAACCGTGCTTCAGCGCGGGATAGCTGGCTATTAGGAAAGCCTAAAAATCTTGAGAAAAGGTCTGTTTTATCATATAGAAAATATTTTTTTTTCTTTATGGCTATCATTAAATACACTTTTTATAGAAAATATTGGAACACGAGCAAATTATTAAAAACCGCCATGAACCAGGAGAGAATCTGCAGACAAAAAAAGAAAAGGTGCGCAGATGATAATTTGCCTAGAGCAACAGAAGCAGCCAGAAAAACATCGCCTGAAAAAAGGCCAAGGGGCAATCCAAAAGGGATGAAAATGAAGTCATTATAGGGCAGGTTCAACTGACACTGTTCATCTGCAACAACCTCTACTCTTGTTGAGGAAGAAACAACAGCAAACATTGCAAATCAGATGAGACCAGATGGGCCACCAGATGATCTAGCAACAATTTCACAAAGATTACATTCTAACAATGTCATGATTGCTGACATAAGAGATCTGCTGATAGAGCAAGTAAACCAGACAAAACAAATACCAGAACTCTTGATCGGATTGAAGAATATATTTGAAGGAGGCAATGGAGTCAAAATAGTGTAAGTCTTCTTATTCCATATTACACAATTATTTCTTTGGAATCTAACAATTGATGTGGATTGATCCGGCTTTAACTGATTTGTATATGTAGTAGGGAAGGCGAACCAACTGCTCCATAAGGTAGATTCAAATCCAATTCCATCTTAATTTCCATTTTTGTTGCTGATTTTAATCAATTATAATTACATAGTTTTGCCATATTTATAATTTCTGAAAAAGTAAATACACAATTATTTGTTTTAAACTATGGTTTCTGATTACACAGTTTTCCTATATCACATTCCTTCTTTATTCTTCATTTGTCACTAGCAGCATTATCCTTGATTTAGTCCCAAAACTGTCATTTTTTTAAAACTATAGTTTTTGATATATCATCACATGATTATCAGTTGCATATATGAAGGATTAAATTTGTGACATTACCATGTCTTAATTATTCTACCTCTCTTCTCATACCTTACTAAAAACTATATAAACTAAAAAACTCATAAAACCATTATTCAAAAGACTTTAATCAGGTGCAACTATATGAAATACAATATGGCTCATGATGCTAAAACATGGCCATTCAATTGACACCTAATGCTAAAATATGGAATATAGTTTCTGTTGTCTTAGGATTACACAATGTATTACTTTGTTCATGATATATGAAGTATAATCTAATCTGCCAAAAACTGGTATTAATACTGTTTTACTCTGTGGTCTTTTGTTGTTGGTGCTGTTTTACTACAACATGCTAAAATATAGTGTTTTACTATTGAAATAAACATACTAAAATGAAGTGTTTTACTACAACACTCCATCTTTTTTGTTAAAACTATATCTTTTCTTACATGATACTATCAACATGGATTTATCAAATGTCTTTTTTTTTTCAATACTTTGATAATTCACACCCTTAAATTTGCAGGTGGATCAGATCTCAAGATGATTGGAACAATGCAGACTTGAAATTGCTTTTTGGTGAAGACAGATTGTATTTTGTATGAAAAACTATTGCAGTCTTTAAACTTCTTTGCTTACCTAAGTAACACTCAATAAGCATTCTCCAATGTCTGCTAAATTTCTAATCTATGATGTATTATGTGATCTATGTAGATATCAAACAATGACATAATGCAATTCCAATCTGTACTCTACTGTAGTAACTAAACAACTCTATGTATTCTGATGAGTAGTCAGATAAGAGTCTTACAATTTCTGCCTATACTATGACTCTTATTATGATTGTTTGGTGCTTCTTAATGTGTAACGAGACAAAGTTTCTTTCATCTAGAAAATGCCTATTTTGCACATTCACTCATTCAACTAAGACATTTCATCTACATAAAGTACCGATCATATTGATACCATTCTGAACTTTTAAATTACAACATATCAATTCATGACTAAGTGCCTTATAAGTTTCTTAATCCCTCCTTTTTCAATCCCTATCACTGCCACCTGCGCCTCGCGCGCGGGTCATTAACCTAGTACCTACAACCGAGGGTTCAACTCTAAGAAATAGTACCTGCTCATGTCCATACTGTACAAATACTCAACAGTAGCTTCTCCAACATAATTAACACATTTAGCCAATCTTCGAGCCGCCTTTGGGGTTCTCGACCAGTCGAGACATAAGGCTCGACCCGTGGAAAAAATTGCTGATAGAGATTTTTCTTCGGTTTTACAACATCAAGATAATACTGTGACTACTGCCCCCTCATCTACATCACCAGCTGAGATCTCCGTTCAGGATGCTCCACCTGAGGTACGTAAATCTAACCGTGTCACTAAAGGAGTTCCTAAGCAACAATATGAGCCTTGTATAGATGCCAAATCCAAATACTCTATTGCCATTTATATTTCCAACCAGAGGCTGTCTAAGTCTCATGCACTTGTTGTTAATCAATTATCTTCAGTATTTAATTCTAGCAATGTACAGGATGTCTTGACAGATCCTAAGTAGAAACAAGCTATGAATGAAGAATTAAAAGCCTTGCAGAAGAATGAAACTTGGGACATGGTCCCTATGCCACCTAGTAAGAAAACTGTTGAATGTCGTTGGGTGTTTATTGTGAAGCTTAAAGCTGATGGGAGCATTAATCGCTACAAAGCTAGGCTAGTTGCTAAAGGTTATACCCAGAAGTATGGAGTGGATTACTAGGAGACTTTCGCACCTGTTGCCAAAATTAATACTGTAAGAATTCTTATTGCTCTTGTGGCTCGTTATGATTAGACCCTACGTTAGTTTGATGTGAAGAATGTCTTCTTGAATGGTGACTTAGAAGAACAAGTATACTCGGATGCTCCACCAGGAGTTAGTTGTAAACCAGGTAATGAAGGAAATGTGTGCTATTTGAAGAAATCTTTATATGGCCTAAAGCAATCACCTAGAGCATGGTTTGGGCACTTCTTCAAAGTAATGAAGAAGTTTGGATATCGCCAGTGCAATTCCGATCACACCTTGTTTGTTAAACCCAAGGATGGTAAGATTACTGCCTTGATCGTGTATGTTGATAACATGGTGGTTATATGAGATGATCCATGTGAGAAGAAAAGTCTTCAGAAGCAGTTGTCACTAGAATTTGACATGAAGGACCTAGAAGACCTGAAATATTTTCTGAGAATTGAAGTTGCAAGGTCCAAGTAAGGGATTACATTGTCCCAACAAAAGTATATCTTGGATCTTCTTGCTGAGACAGGACTGTTAGATTGCAAGCCTGCTGTTACTCCTATTGAGCAGAATCACAAGTTAGAGATTCTTCCAGATCAAGTTCCAATGAATAAGGCCAGGTATCAGCGTTTAGTTAGGAGACTAATTTACTTATTACATACTAGACCTGATATTGCATATGCTGTCAATGCGGTGAGTCAGTTTATGCATAATCCTGGAGTAGATCATATGAGTGTAGTACTACATATTCTCAGGTATCTGAAGAGCACACCTGGTTAAGGTCTATTATTTGCAAGAAGAAGTGAGTTGTATGTTTCTGGCAAGGTGTGTGTTTTAGGCTATAGTGATGCAGATTGGGCTGGTGATCATACCAATAAGGCATTTACTTCTGGTTATTTCACTTTTATTGGTGGAAGTTTAGTAACTTGCCGCAGTAAGAAGCTGAATGTAATTGCTCGCTCTAGTGCAGAAGCTGAATATCGTGGAATGGCGAATGGAGTATGTGAATTACTATGGATCAAGAATGTACTTAGAGAGTTTGGTTTCAGGTTTCAGAAACCTATGGATTTACATTGTGATAATACAGCTGCTATTGAGATTGCTCATAACCCAGTGCAGCATGACAGAACTAAACATGTGGAGGTTGATCGACATTTCTTAAGGGATAACCTTGACAAGAAGATTATCCAGTTTCCCTTTGTGTCATCTGATGAGCAGTTAGCTGATGTACTTACTAAAGGATTATTACATGATATCTTTAGTAAATGGATGGTCAAGTTGGACATGATCGATATCTACGCGCCAACTTGAGGGAGAGTGTTTGACAATTGTTGATATTTAGGATTCCTAGTGTAGTTATAATTGATTTATTTATTATTGTAGATATCATTTCCTATTAGGAATCTGTCATATAAGTTGTATATATATCCAACTCAAGACTGAATGAAAGTAAATTCTACCCTAAACATTTTTACATATACGTTTTTCTACTGAAAACAGTCAAAGGCAAAATTGAATCCTTCAGCTGAAGTCTCTCATATTCAAAAGCCACTATAAAAGCAAAGAGAACTGTGATGACGCAGAAATAATCAAGGACTAGGAACAACACAAACAAATAAAACCTGTCCGAGGGAAGCTGCAGCAACAGGTTGTGGTGAAATCTCCGAGAAAAGCTCATCTATGGGTAAATTGAGCTCATTTTTTATTGTCCCAATAGCAACTTCGGTAGAAAATGGAGATATTCGATCTTGCAACAGTGAAAGTTGATCCAAATATGACGACAAAAAGAACAAAACAAGGTAAAGTATGAATATCAAAGTAACTGCCAAGGTAGACTCACAAATATTATATGCTTCTAAATGAGCACATGCATCCTATAAACAACTGTTTTTAACCAAAAACTTTCGAGAGATTTTAATCAACCACAATCAGGCACTAATAAATTTCGATTGCAAACAAATGTAATTTAACATCCCCACAGAGAACACAAAAGGGCTACAATTTGATTTGGTCAACTATTGAATTCTACGATATGAAAGAGAAATAGTTATGATAATGAATTATATCTGCACACTTTGAAAGCAAAGAGTTTAGAGTATATACACATGTTGACGGAGAATTTAGAGTTGATAAAAACAGAAGTACTACAGGAATCAGTTGCCCTATAATTATAACTATCTTGTGAAATATATGCGATCCTAGAATCTACTGGGAAACCAGCTACAAATAATGACAAAAACAAAGCTAATGAGTTCAACATAACATTTAGGTAGAGAATGCATTTTAAAAAAAATTCAGATTGGAGTAAATCATCCCAAGGAAACAGAAGGATCTGTGAGATAATCTCAGAGCTGTGCTTATTTGGAAAGCATCGGTAGTAATTAGGTCTGAGATTATCTCACCAAAATACGATAATTCCACAATAAACAGTTTGGTAAGAAAAAAAAAACACTTACATATCCATATTCACATGCAAGTAAAGCAAATAAAGCTCACTCTTCAGTTTAATGCGAGTTCCTGTCTCTTCAACATACAGTTTTTATTTTTGTTTTACAAATTACATCTAATTTAGCCAAAAACAGACATTTTAACAATCAGACACTATCACTCCACAGAGCCCCGAGGCACCGGCATGAAGATAGCCATAAATCTAACAAACTAGGCATGGAACATAGATACTATATGGCTTCACCAGGTGCTGGTACCGAGTGAGATAGATGCCATAAAACGCAGTAGGATTTTTATTGGCTGCAACAAATACCATGGGCAAGAACAAAGGTAGAAACAGAACTAAGATAACCCCAATGCAATGCATTTTATGTTTGAATAAGCTTATAACCGTTGTCAATTGATGCCTTGACAGCATCGATTACTAGTTGTGTCTTCCTGCTAAGAATTGGCCATTTCTTCTCAGGTTTCGAACCATTTTTCACAGTCCCTACCAGGCGAGAAAACTCCATAACCATAAGAACCTCCTGCGGAAGATCTGTGGTAACAATGTGATCACTTGGCGGTGGTACCCAACTGGTCACAAGATCATCAAAATCAGTTTCCGTAGCTGCAGTGAAAGAAGCCTCTTTCTCTCGATGAGGGATAACAAAACCACTAACATGTAAAGTTCCCTTTGTACCAATAGCAGCTATATCCATTGTCAAACTTGATAAGAAGGAGCAGTGGAAGGTTCCTACTTTCCCATCTTCCCAGTGTAGAGAAGCCCCACAAGATAAAATCACTCCTGCTTCATTCAATATAGGGTTGCGCAAGGCAACTACTGTCTTTGGAAGTTCATAGTTATTAGCCCACAGGATTGCCCTGATGCAGTACCACCCTGCATCCCCAAGAGCACCATGAGCATCAAGGTCTGGCTTCACGCGAATATCATTCTTTAGAAAATCAGGATCAGCAGCAAATGTAAAGACGGTGTGTATCTGAGGAAAACAGCGAGATTGTCTTTAAGAAGGTACGAGATATATTAAGAGATCTACACTTGACAGAAATTGAAACTCATCTAATCTCTGAAACTACAAATATTTTCAACCCCTTCTGAAAAATACTATTACTATTACTATTACACAGAAGGGGCCAAGAACATTTCAGATGCACGAGTACTTTATGACATGAATAGCTGCCACAATTTTTTGCCACAGAATAGTAGAAAATGACTATCAAGTAAATAGTTAAGAATCTCCTCCAAATTCCATATAAGCAACTGAGCAGCACACATACATTTTTTTTAGTTGTTTCGACCACGATACAGCTCTCAGCAAGCGAAAACCTTATTAGCTAGTTTTGTCACTCCACCAGAAAACCTCGCAAACCTCACTAATCAGTGTCAACCCAGTTCTAGCATCTCACACTCCCGGAGTGGCTGAGTTCATTTCAGATATTTAGTATAAATGTAAAGTCAGCGATAAAAGCAATGAAAAAACGACATTACCGTTGTGAGCTGACCGAAACGGTTGGGGTCAGAAAGAAACTCCCACATTTTAGCGGTCCTGGGATGGTGCATCCACATGGTACCATCCATGAGCTGCACCCCATTGGATTCACAGGCCTCGGTGATTCTGTCAAACTCAGCGACGTTGAGAGCAACGGGCTTCTCGAGCAAGATGTGCTTCTTCTTCTGTGCCGCGAGGATGGCCCACTGGATGTGAAGGCTGGTTGGAAGAGGGACGTAAACAGCGTCGACGTCAGGGTCGTCCAAAAGGGCGTCGTAGGAGCCGAAGATTTTGGCGTCTGGAGGGAAGTTGTTGGCCTTAGCAAAAGCAGTGGCTTTGTCGATCGAACGGCTGCCGACGGCGTAGAGTTTGGAGTTGGAGGCGAGATTGATGGCGCGTGATAGTTTTCGAGCTATATCAGCGCAGCCCAGAATCCCGAACCGGATTGGAGTTGTTGTTTCGGTTGACATCTTCGGAGGGAGGGACGGCAGCACCAGCCTGAGCCTGCCTGAGGGATCGAATGTGGATAATTTTAGGAGGTCTCAACGCTCGACCGACTGATCTCAAGTATTTTATGTGGGTTTTGTACGTATTATATATTATATTTATGTGAATGAGTATATAAATAATCAATAATTTGGTATGTAATTATATATTTATATAGAGACTATTAAGATGAATAATATAATACTTTACATTTTTCTTATTCTCATCTCTTTGCGTTTTTTTTTTCTAAGTCTTTTTGTTATCAGCATTTTTGCTATATATTTTTTAACTCGATGATGGTCAAAGAGTTTTTGGTGTAACATCGATCTTTATTTTGACCAATACTCTAATTTCTGAGTTCGTTTGTTTTAGGTGATGATGAGAAATTTTATTTTTACTACCACTCATGATCTATGAGTAATCAAATATTTTTGTAATTTACATATTTTTGTTTACAATTGTTTATATTAGTGAGCATGAAGTTTCATTGATAATACTCAGGGCCGACCCTAAGTTTTCTGAGGCTCTAGGTGGAGACAAAAATAGGGCCTCTATTCGTGAATTTCCTTCGATACATACATATTTTGAATAATTATCATATATAAACTTGAACATATATATTCCTATAAACATACCTGAGGTCCTGAGGAATAAGGCTATGAAGCCTATGAGGAGATATCGAGATGAGGCCTGAGGAGAAGGAATGGGGAACTGTGAGGAGGCGAGGAGAAGAGGAGTCGATGTCTGAGTTTCGAAGTTTTTTTTTTATAGCAAACTACACTAAATGGTATATATGAGAAGCCAAATACATATTATGACAATACCCCTTAATTTGGACAATTATGGACAATATTTTACAAATCATGACACTTTGATCTGGCGTTGACACATGTCACGTACAAAATTTTCAATTTACCCCCAGGCCTCCCCTGTATAAACCCCATTTTTCTAAAGAAAAAAAAAGAATTCTGGGTAACTAACGATTAGAGCTCTGATCATTACTGCCTCAATTTGATCTTCTTCGATTCAGCATCAACGTTTTCGAATCTAACGTTCAATTCGCTGTTTGATTCTTTTCCACGTTGGACGTTAATTTGATGATTGAAGCTTGATTTTTGAAGATTTCAGGGTTTTTGAGTGAAGGTCGACGAATCCATGTTTTTCAAGTAGCAGTTGCTCGATTTTCAATCGTTTGATCTCTGAATCTCAAATCAGTAATTCTCAGTGAGGTTTTTCGACTTTGTTGATATGTTTTTTTTAGTATCAAGTATATTTTCTGTTTTTCAGTAGCAGATCATGGGTTTTTTTTATGTACGTGTTTTGTGTTTTCAATTTTAAAATTAGTATCAGCAACTGATCATGCATTGTCTCAGTTTTAAGTAGTAGACATCTGAGTTTTTTAGAAATAGTTGGTTGTTTTCAGTACATGTGTCTTGATTTATAGTTATTTTTTTATATATATAATTGTGCTCTTTAGTTGTAGTTGTTGTTTTAATTGTGTTTTCTAGCAACATCTTTCTCATTTTTCTGTTGGTGTTTTTATGTAGTGATGACTTTTCTTTTGAAGCTTGCGAAGATTGTATATGGAAATGAGGACTTTCTTATCCCTTTGATGAGGTCAACCAAGTTTTATGATCTTTGCGATCAAATTTGCTCCAGGTTTCAAAATCGCAATCCAGGGTAGTTCATTTTGAAGTATAGTTTCAGTGATTCTCCTAATACTTTTTTGGACACAGATGAAGACATTGTTTCTATGTTTGAGGTTTATGAGTATTTATCTGCTTGCAAATGGATAGAAATCAGTGTCTTAGATATTGTGTTAGGTTGTTCTGGTATTGCTAAAGAATCATTTGTCCCTGAAACTGTTTCGGATGATGATTTATGCATCCAACACCCAAATGATAATGAAGATGTGAGCATCGATGATTCTAATTTTCAGAAGGATAAGAATATGATTCTAAGAAATTTTGTAAGTAAGAACAGTAAGAGGAAGATTTGTTGTGCGGAGCTGTGGAGTTTAGGGAGAAGTTAAGCAAGTATTTTGTGGAGAAGTGTTTTGACTTTAAATATTTCAAGAATGATCGGCGTCGTGTTACAGCAAAATGCACCAAAAAGGATGTGAGTGGTCTGTCCATGGTTCTCTATGCAAGAGTAACATGTACTTCTATATGAGAAATCTGAATAAAACACACACTTGTGTCGTAGAATCAGTTTGTATGAATTCTAAAAGGCTGAGGAGTAATGTTGTTGCCATAATTGTAGTTGAGAAATTACGAACCGACCCTCTGTTGAAGCCAAAACATATTGTGAATGATCTGAAGGCCAATTTTTGTGTATCTATTTAGTATCATACAACATACAAGGCAAAGAACGTTGCCAATCATTTTTTGAAAGGCTGTGAAAGCACTGGATATGGTTTGCTGCCATGGCATATTGATGCTTTGAGGCGAACCAACATTGGTTCTCATGTTGTGCTCGAAGAAAGGGAAGGTAGGTTCCATCATTTCTATGTTGGATATCAAGCATCCATTGAAGGGTTCCGTTTTTGCCAACCATTGTTGTTTCTAGATGGGACATTCATAAAAAATAAGTACAAGGGAATGTTGTTGTGTGCATGTGCCAAAAAGGGGAACAAATGTACTACTTTTTCAGTGTCTGTTCTAAGACTTTTATAGTATCAGCAGTGTGAATGTGTGTCTTTTTTGCACTAGTAGCTTTTTCATAGTGGATAATCTGACCTATGTTTTATGTTTTTTACATGTTTTCTGCAAAAAAAAAAAATCCATTTGCTTTTGCTATCGTTGAATTGATTCCGAAAGCAAGGAAATTAGACTTGGTTTCTTGAGCAGCTGAAAATTATGTTGCACAGTGATGCTCACAAGATTGTTTTCATGACTGACATGGGAACTGGTCTCATTGTTACTATTACTGAGGGTTTCCCCTCTTCTCTTCACTCTTACTACTATAAGCATCTGAAAGATAATCTGAACAAGAAGTATCCGAGTAGTTTCGGTTCTGATATCAAGAAGGCACTCTTGAGGCAGTTCAAAAATTGTGTCTATGCTAGAACAAAGGTGATATTTGATGAGAGGATGAAGCAGTTGCAAAACTATCTAAGTCTGATCAATAATTTTCTGAAGGACTTGCATCCTGAAAACTATGCTATTGCTTATTTCTCCAGAAAGAGATATGGTGAGATTAACAATGCCCTTGTTGAAAGCTACAATAGTATGATAAGGGATGAGAAGTGCATGCCGCTGTCGTTGATGGTTGAAAAAATCCGTGTGGATTTGATGGAGAAGTTCTCTAAAAGGAGGAATATTTTTACTCAGTGGCAGGATGTTCTGTGTCCTAAGATGGAAAAAAAAGTTGTGGAAGATGATATACACTGGAAGGAATTGGAATGTGAGGATCATCTTTGTTTTGTTTTTCAGTAACAGTTGAGTTCAACCATTTTTTTAAGTATCAGATGTGTGCATCAGTGTGATTTTTTGATATGTTTTTCTTCTTCATTCTTTTTGCAGGTTAGCAAATCCAGTAAAGAGGTTTATGAGATTTTTACTGATGAGAACTTATTCATGGTGCATCTAGGTCAGAGGACTTGCTCATGCAGTTGGTGGCACTTTTTGATGCTTCCCGTGTGCACATGTTGTTCAAGCTATTACAAAAAATGTACGGAAACTAATCTATAAGTATATTGAAAATTACTGGAAGATGAGTTATTATAGGCAAGCTCATGAACATCCAATATGGCCGGTACCTAATTTTGATAAACCTGATGTTAAAAGTTTTGGAGATGGTGCTCTGAAACCTCCAATTACAAGGAAACCCCCTGGAAGGCCACATACTAGGAGAAAGAAGCTCTTTGGTGAATGTGTACATCCTTTTAATTACTTGTGATCAGTGTAAACAAATCGGCCATCACAATGCTCGTATATGCACTGTCGCCATCAATTAGACAAACTACCTGATATTGGGCGATGCCTCCTACCTGTATATGCGTAGAAGATTGGTCTCTGAATTGCTTATGCTTTTTTGATTCTTTATTGGTTTTTCTGTTGGATTCAGTAGAAGACTTCATTGTTTTGCGACTCGATTTAGAAGCAGTATTGGCAACTGTTTATAGTTTCTATGTTTTATAGCGTTTTATGCAATAGATAATATTTTTACCTTTTTTCAGTGAGACGATGGTATTTTTTTGTAATGATACAGTATGAGTGTTTTTATGAGTTGAGTATCGCGGTACAGCAACATGCTACTTTTTTATAGTAACAGTGTTTAATTGTTGAGCTATTTGTTTATAGGTTTGCAATTTTTATTTTCAGTATCAGTGATTTTTTTTAGTATCAGTGACTTTATTTTTTAGTATCCGCGACTCTTTTTCAAGAATCAGTGTTTTTAGTAGTATGAGTCTAACTCTTTCCCACCAATTTAGGTAATTTTGGAAATCTTCCCGTTTAAAAACCCTAATAAATCCATCACTTATTTCAATTTTTTTCAAGTTTTTAATGGAGAAACCTAGAGAGTTCTCCCGTGTTTTAAATGAGTGACCTCTCCTGTGCAATTTATCTTAACTCCCCTCACCCATACCGAGATGCAAACCTGCTATAAATAAGTGTAATCAAAACCTAAATTTTTCATCCATCTTGTTCTGTTCCATCTCTTCAGTAAAATATATCCTATTGTTCTTTAGTTTACAAATGGTCAAGAACTCTCAAAGTGGTCCTTTCTCCTCCTAACCCAGAGGCTTTGAGAATCGTGCATTTCGACCTCAGACATCTCGACCACCCTACCCTTTCTGCGTTGTTCAAACTCCTGCTACTGTTCCATCGATGAGCACCAATTACAGCCACCTTGTTGCTGCGGAGAACATGTTCCACTCCACTATGTGACACCAAAGTTACATCTTGAGGGATATCCATGCCACATAGCAAAACTAGAATTTAGTTGTGGAAGCTGGGCTTCAAGGAATCAAGGAGACTCTCAAAGAGTTGCAGCGTGTCATTCGAGATCTAGAAGATGGTAAAGCAAGAAGCAATGATGGCCGGCCACAAGCTAAGAGGGCTAGGTTTCCCTGAAGTTGCTGCTAGTTTTAAGATTGATGTTTTTTCGGGTTCCAGTTTTAATTTTTCTGTTTTTTTTTCTTTCAAAGTAATGCTATGTTCACTAAGTTTCACTAGATGTATCCTTTCCAAGTTTATATGGATGTTTTCATTTTCACTTTTTTTATTTTCACTTCAGTATCAATGCACCTAAAATATCCACATATCAATGAACGACCCATTTTTTTTAATATCAATGCATTGTCTCTTTGAAAGGAGTTATAAGTTTGAATGTTACAGTATAACTAAGCACCAACAGACTAGTGATCTTTTCTAGTAGAAGTCTTCTTTTTTTTCAATATCAGCGGAGTATTTTTTCGTTTTAGTGATATTGTCAAGTACTGAAAATAAAATGGAAAAAACATAAAGATAACATGAATTCTACAAACAAAGTTATTCATATAAATATATACTATTTTATATTATTTAGTATTTCTCAGTTTCTTAAATATTAGTAATAGCTATATAAGTAATTAATTTAGTCTAGTATCAGTACTCTTCAAGTTCCATTTTCTTTTGTCATCAGTGCATGAATTTAGTCACATAACTTTCGTTGTCTTCCATGAAATTTATACACGGTACTTATACACTTTATTTTTCGATCATTTCTCAGGCAGTTGTTCGCCCTTTGACAACATTTCCATAAAGAATAGAAAAAAAATCCCACAATCAATCCTGCAAATGAGAAAAATATAGCAGCATTCTTAGGTTTTCAATATCAGCATATGAATAATCGAGGATGTTTTTGCAAAATCATTTTGTGTTCTCACTTACAATGGACTTTGAAGTGCGTAGTTCTGATCATTTTTAATTGTGAAGATGAATGTATGCATCTCGTCCAAATTGTACAAGCTTGCTAGCTTCTCATCTTCGTACTGTGATGCCCATGCACTTTCTATCGTCCAATGAGAGGAGGACAAGCTTGATGACCTTCCGAGAAGAGGATGGAGAATTATTTTGCGAAGCTTGGGAGAGGTTCAAAGACCTAGAGTTTAGTTGTCTCAACCATAAACAATCTCAAGATATGCTAATGTCTTTATTCTATCAAGGGCTTAGCACGGAGACTCGAAGAAAAGTGGACAACGCATGTGGTGGTGACTTCATGGACAAGACCACGGATGAAGCCCACATCTTATTGGAGAAATCGGCGTTGTAGGACATTAAGCCTCATGTGAAGAAGCCGACGATCTCCATGAGAGTAGCTACACAAGCTAGCTGGGGTGGTATTTACGAAGTGAAGGGAAATCATATTCAAGAAAATGCCATTAAGAAGCTCGAGGAATCTATGAACAAGAAGTTCGACTTGTTGATGAGACAAAATCGAAGTGGTGGGCAAGTTAATAAAGTATCGGAAATAAGTGTGGAGCCGGTTACTTGTATGATTTGCGAGAGTACGGTGCATGAAACCTTGCAATGTCCTCACCAAGAGGATTATCCAAAAATTATCGAAGAGTGTAAGGGGATCTTCTATGACCAACCTCAAAAGAATGATCCTTATTCCAACTTCTACAACCCGGGGTAGAGGAACCACCTTAATTTCTCTTGAGGTGGACAAGGGCAAGGCCATAAAGGAGGATCCTCAAGGAAAATAGAAGGATATCAAGGTGGTTTTCAAAGACCAAATGGAGGATTCACCGATGAAGGTGGAAGTCATGGTAGTTATGGTGCATCAAGAAGTGGAAACAAGGGAGCATCTACATATCAAGGAGCCCCCGAATTTACACCAAGGCTTAGTGGAGGATTTTCAAATGTCTCGGATGGTAATACTTACCAAGCAAGAGCACCGTTCGTACCTAGAACTCAATAACAAAAACCACCGATGATTCAAGCACCCACTCCTCCACCTCAATTGTAGGCACCCAAGTCCAACATGAACGAATTTCTTGCCAAGCTTGTCAAGAATCAAGAGGAGGACAAGAAAATGTATCTTGACATATTCATGAGCATGAAGAATGAGAATCAAGTCCTCCACAATGAGAGCCAAAGCGCCATTCATAAGTTGGAGACTCAAGTTAGTCAATTGGCAAAAGGAATCACTACTCAAAGAAATAACAAAGCCCACGAGTTTCCCTCTACTACAGAGAGAAATCCTAAACACTAAGTCAATGTTGTGAAAACGGTATTGAGATCCGGAAAGGAGTTTGACAACTATGGTGATGCTCCGGTAGTAGACAGCGATGATGAACAAGAAGATGGCACACCTTTGGTGTTACGATTAACCCCCGGAGTGGAGTAACTACTTTAAGAAAAGATAGGATGGTGCACTTCAATGATAGAACTGAGATTATTCCCTTTGAAGATGTAGAAGCGTCGGATGACAAAGATGATGAGTTAGAGATTGAGCAAGCGGGGTCCAAGACCAGTTTGAGTCATTTGGGAAAATCCGAAAAATGGCAAGACCGTAGGGAGAATGGAGGAGAGCATTCCGAGTCAACCTTGAAGGAGAGTAGAGAAACCTGCATACTTCCTTCGATTCGTCGAGAATACCCTTCGATCCTTCGAAAGAACCCCTCGGGTTGGCAGGATGGAATATCTTTGATGGGTCGAGAAACATCTTCGACCCATCGAAGAAAAGCTGCAGGTGCAACTCCTGGAAATTCTCGATGGATCGAAATAGATCTTCGACCCATCGAAGGTAGCAGGCAGAAATCTTCAATGGGAGAATCCAAAAATAGTCAAAGTGACGTGGAGGTATGTTTTCCCTTTCCCCAAGTGAAGAAAAAAGAGATGGCACAAGTGAACTTGGATCGGAAGACCAAAGAGTGTTTGGATGTCTTCAAGAAGGTTGAGATCAATATTCCCCATCTCGACGCCATCTAAACCCTCCTCATGTACTCCAAGTTCTTGAAGGATTTGTGCACTAATCATAGATTGAAGAACAAACTTCAAGGAGAGTAAAAAAGCGAGAAGATCAAGCTCAATGCCATGGTCTCGACCATCATTCAACGCAAAGTACCCAAGAAGCTCTCAGATCCGGGTAGCTTCACCATTCCGTGCACCATTGGCATTAAGTATTTTCCGAGGACATTGATGGACCTTGGTGCTTCTATAAACTTAATGCCATACTCGGTCTACAAGGAGATAGGACTGGGGAAGATAAAGTCGGTAAGCATGTCATTGCAACTTGTCGATCGAAGTGTTGTCCATCCAAGAGGCGTTGTGGAGGATGTATTAGTGATGATTTGGTGAGCTTGTTGTCCCGGCCGATTTTGTTATCTTGGACATGGAGGAGCCGATGGAGTTTGAGGATCTCCGCATCATCTTTAGGAGAGCTTTAATGGCCACGGCGGGCACCAAGATTGATGTCAAAGGTGGTGTGCTTATAATGGAGGTCTTTGACAAGTTGGAAACCTTCAAGATCTTCCACGATAATGTTCCCATCCCCAAACTCTAAGCTTTCATGGTTCGGGTGATTGAAAAGGAACTAGAAGAGGAAATTGATGATCTCTCTACTCAAATCTGCATGGAAGGTACTCCCGAAGAAGAGGTAAATGTGGCTTTAGTAGTGCCATATGAGGTGTGCCTCTTGAAGTCTACTATTGATGGCCACGCATCCTTGAATTGCATCATGACATCTCAAAACATCTATGGGCCGATGATCTCCTATAAACCACTCCCCTTCACCGGTTTGGGGGCTATAGCACTATAGGGTAATTACTACTCTCGGAATACGGTGAACCGGTGCTCACAATTCAACAAGGACAAATGATACCAGACTTGGAGCTTAAGCAACTTCCGGAGACGTTGATATGTTCTTGGAGGCACCAAACAAGAAACCGGTGATAATATCATCTTTGCTCAATGAGAGACAAGAGGGTATGTTGCTAGAGGTGTTAAAGAGGAATGGGGAGGCTATCGGGTGATCATTGAATGACATAAAAGGGATAAGTCCAACCATTTGCGAGCACCATATCTACACCGCTGTGGATGTTAAGCTGGTTAGGCAACCCCAAAGGAGATTTAATCCAAATATGCAAGAGGTGGTCAAGAAGGAGGTTTTGAAGCTACAAGCTAATGGTATTATCTACGCTATATCGGATAGCCCATGGATCTTTCCAACACAAGTGGTGCCAAAGAAAGGGGGTCTCACCGTAGTACCTAATGCTCAAGGTGAGCTTATTCCTTTCTGGATTGTTAATAGTTGGAGATTTTGCATCGATTACCAAAAGTTGAACGCGGCAACACACAAGGATCATTTTTCATTGTCATTCATCGATAAACTGCTAGAGAGGCTAGCCGGGCATGAATATTATTGCTTCTTGGATGGCTATAGCGGATATAACCAAATTGCAATCAATCCCGAGCACCAAGAGAAGACGGCCTTCACATGTACTCAAGACGTCTTTGCTTTCCGCCGGATGTCGTTTGGCTTATGCAATGCTCCCGCAACCTTTCAACGTTGCATGCAATCCATCTTCGCAGGAATGATTGGTGAATTCGTTGAGGTCTTTATGGACGACTTCTCCCTATTTGGGAATTCATTTGACAATTGCTTATACAATCTTGATCAAGTACTAGCGAGATGTAGGGAGAAGGACTTGGTCCTCAATTGGGAGAAATGCCATTTTATGGTGAGATAAGGTATCGTGCTTGGCCATTGTATTTCCAAGAGGGGGATCGAAGTTGATAAATCCAAGATTGAGGTAATAGAGAGGTTGGCTATTCCCATCAACGTCAAGGAGGTCCGAAGTTTTCTTGGGCATGCGGGTTTCTACTGGAGATACATAAACGACTTTAGCAAGATTGCGAAGACACTACAGAAATGCTCTCCAAGGATGTGTCTTACTGTGATGACCCAAACCAGAATTTGAAATAGTAATCGGCTTAATCCGCGAGTTTTGCGAGTAATCGAGATTTATCATAATTAATCGAATTGGCGGTTTGGTTTACGACTTAATTATCGGGCGAGAATTTGAGATGAGTCTCTTCACGAGAATTTGAGATGAGTCTCTTCACGAGAATTGTAGTATGCGTGATTTCGAGTTCGTAGGCGGTTTCGGATAATTGTTTCGATAACCGAGGAATATGTTATGAATATTTGAAATCGCATGATTTAGTCGTGTTTATCTGATTAAGTTTGAGTTATCTGAAATGTGGATGTGATTTGATTTGGACCGTCGATCGTATCCAGCCGCGAGTATAAATATCGGAATAGTAAAAAAATTGTCGAAAATCACTGTTTTGGAAATTTGACCGTCGTTTGACCACCGTTGACTGGCTGACCCGCGTTGACCGAGAAGGAGGAGCACCACCCGTTTGACTCGCCGTGGACTTTCCGTTTCTGGCTACCTCTGGCTACAATTTAGGTATGGTTAGAATCCTCTCTTAATTTCCTATGGTTTAGAACTTGGAATTGTGTGATTTGATGAGGTTTTGGGGGATAACGAGCTCGAGGAAATTTAGGGATTTCGTCGGAATCGGGTGAGGTGCTCCGGCGACATTTGGGGTCGGGGTTGTGGGGGGAAAGGTTCCTCTCAACCCCTTGATGCTTTTGGGTGGAAGGAATTTTGGATTGGTCGCCATTTGGAGCTCGCCGGAAAACTCACCGGAATCCATGGATTCCGTGGGTTTCGAGGTGAATTCTGGCCGGTGGGCTTGGAATTGGGGCTTGGTGCAGAAGAGAGAGGTGTTGGGCTTGAGGATTACTTGTGATCTGGAAAGTTTGGCCGGAATCCGCCACTGTGCTTATCTGTGAATGGACCTTTAATTACACTGTCGTAACGAGTTCTTGGTTTCAGCATTTATTTCCATTACAGTATTGAGATTATTTATTGTTTTTGGAGGTATTATTTTATGTTTTATTGGTGATGGAATTTACTTAACATCGATGCATTGGCTACTCGGCTGATCACCGGTAGTCCAGTTCTAGGGTTGAGAGATTCCCCTGATGTGCCCACTAGGCTTGAGAGATTCGCCTAGTCTATCACCGTTGGGCTTGAGAGATTCGTCTGACCGTCGGGCTTGACAGATTCGCCTGACACCTCCATTTATTTTAAGAACTCGCATTGTTTTTATGTTATATAAATGGTGAAATGCATATGACTATTTTCGTCCGCTCACTCTAAGGATTTTACTTGCCTTTCCCCTGGACTTTTCGGTTTTCGTTCCCAGTTTGTTGTTCGGATTCTGGTGTCGCACGTCGCAGTCGGAGGCTTAGTATTCGAGCTACCTTTCTTTTTCTGTAGGTTTCTTGTTTAGCCTACTGTGGTGTATTTATGTGTATATATATATATATATACACACACTAGAGGTCGCTCTAAATACTCTGATGCCTATATTTTCAGATGATTTTCCCGGATTTCTGTAAAGATTACAGTTTTTGCTAATTATCTTATATTCTGATATGATTTTGAGAAATTCGGATGGGATTGGTGCCCAAGGTTTGGCTTTTGTGGCATAGGATGAAGTGTGTTTTTGGGTGCAGGTTAATGGTAATTCCACTTTATAGTGAAACTCTACTAAAATTTCTATGGTATTTGCAAGTTCGTGTTTTCAGAAGGGGTTTGATTTCGGTTTAGGAAACTAAATCGGGGTTGGATCCTTTTCACTTACTCCATCACTCCACCACTTGTAGAGGCATTTGAGACACTCAAGAAGGCGTTTACTTCGGCCTCGCTAATCATGAAGCCCGATTGGAGTCTACCATTTAAGATTATGTGTGATGCAAGTGATTACTCTATGGGATCGGTTCTTGGCCAAATGAGGGATAACATGTTAGGGGTAATACAATATGCCTCACACTTGTTTAACTCGGCTCAAAAGAACTATACAACTACGGAGAAAGAGATGCTTGCTATTGTGTTCTCCCTTAAGAAGTTTAGAAGTTACATAATGGGATCCAAGGTGATAGTCCACACCGATCATGCGGCACTCAAGTATCTCTTCACTAAGTCGGAGTCAAGAGCAAGGTTTCTCCATTGGGTACTACTTCTTCAAGAATTTGACTTAGAAATTGTGGATAAACCCGGAAAGCACAATTTGGTAGCTGATCATCTTTCAAGGTTCCAAATTAAGGAGGAGGACAGTGCGTTGAATGAAGAGTTTCCTGATAAGCACTTATTTCAAGTCCAAGAGGTTCTTACCACTTCTTCCTATCCATGGTAGGCCGACATTTCCAACTACCTATCTAGTCAAGGCACCTACATCTTCATGCACTTCACACGTGATCAACGCAAGCGCTTGAGGAGGATAAGTAGGGAGTTCATTTGGGATGACCCTTATCTTTATAAGGAGGGTCGTGATGGCATCTTGCGGAGGTGTGTACCTCATGAAGAAATGCATAGTGTCCTTTCCTTTTGTTATGAGCTCGAATGCGGGGGTCATCACGGACCTTCTAATACGGCGTACAAGGTCTTGCAAGCGGGTTTGTGGTAGCCGAACTTATTCCGAGACGCTTATGCTTTCATCAAGAGTTGTGACCAATGTCAAATGGTAGGCAAGATAAGCAAGAGAGACCACATGCCTTCAAAAACAATCATGGAGACCGAAATCTTTGATGTGTGGGGGATTGACTTTATGGGACCCTTCTCAAAGTCTAATGAGATGCTCTATATACTTGTTGCGGTGGACTACGTGTCAAAATGGGTAGAAGCTGTGGCGTGTCTAACTAATGACGGAAATATGGTCATGAAGTTTCTCAAAAGTGCCATCTTCACAAGACATGGGACCCCTCGAGCCATAATTAGTGATAGAGGATCTCATTTTTTCAACGCCATTAGAAGCTCTCTAACTAAGGTTTGTTCTCCATGAACTCTTGAACCCGAAATTTGAATTTTGTGTGATTAAGGTGGGATTTTATGATGTTTGGAGTAATTTGTCGCTATATTTCTTACTATAGAACTATGGGTTGTGTGATTCTAGCACTGTTATGCATAAAATTGTTGAAATTAATAGAGTAGTGTTATGCATGCACCCTAAATTTCAAAAATGGGAATTAGCTGTGACGACCCGGACCAGAATTAGCAGAATGATCAGCTATATACGTGAGCTACTGCGTAGTCGCAGAGTTACGACAGCATTTGAACCGCCAGATTTGTTAACGACTTAATTATTGGCCAAGAATTTGAGCTGAGTCTCTTCTCGAGAGTCGTTGTACGTGTGATTATGAGTTCGTGGGCGGTTTCGGATCTTTATTTGGACGACCGAGGAATTAGTTATGAATATTTGAAGTTTCGACGGAACCGGATTATAATGGCGAGCTACTTAACGACTAAATTATCGGACGAGAATTTGACTTTGGATCCTTCATGGAAGTTGTTCAGAATTTAATTTCGAGTTTGTGGAAACTTCCGGAGCATTGTTTTGAATTACGAAGAATTAGTTGCAAATATTTCCGTTTGTTGTTTGTTTAGTCGATTTAGTGTGTGTTGCTTTGAATGGTTGACTTTTTATCCGTTTAGCTGATGTGTTTGACTTTGAGTGATTATTGAAGAACATGTCGAGACGAGTTTGTGGCCGCGAGAATTATTGGAATCGGAATTACGACGAGAAAGTTATGGGTATTTGAAGTTTGCCGAAAAGTGAATTATGTGGTTTCCATTTTGGGAAGGCCTATAAATAGCAAGTTTCCTGTTTGGGAAGTCAACTTTCCATTTTTGTTATGTTGACTGGGTTGACCAAAGTGGGTCGACCCGTTTTGGGTGCCTTGGGTTGCCGATTTTGGTTGCCGAAATTGAGGCCGATTCCGGCCATATTTGGGCACGACTTCTTCACGAGATTTGTTGGGCTCGAGCTCCTCTTCGGATTAGTAGGTGGATCATCCCGTGGGGTGGCCGGAGGAGAGAGAATCGAATCGGCAAAGTTATGGATTTTCCGACGAGTTTTGTGGTGTTCGGGTGGCGGCGTGGAGGCCGAGTTGGTGGCTCTACCTTGGAGGGTTTTGTTAGCCTTGAGCTAAGGAAGCTTTTCCAAGTGGTCTTGAGGGTTGCCGTGCCCAGAGGAGAGAGATCCGTTGAATTGAAATTCCGGTAAGGGTTTGGAACTTTGAGTTGATTTTTGGAGGTTTTCCGGTCAAAATTGGCCTTAACTTATAACTGGAAAGTTGTTGGAATCGTCGAGATCTTTGAAACCATGTGTAGCACGAAATTTTCTGGGCAGGTTTGGATTTTCCGGCAACGGTGGCAGCAGCGACGGCGGCGATTTTTCGCCCGGAGTAGTTTTCGACGAATTGCATGTCATTTGACTCGAAATCGCGCTCCAATCGCAGTGGGGAAGTTCGTTTTTCGAATTGAGCGTCCGAAAGTTAAACGAGGTATTGAGGTGTTATATATGGATTTTCGACGATTTGTCGTGATTGGTTTACGTGTTTCCGAGAACGGTGGTTTCTCGTGATTTGTTTTGAAATGTCGAGTTATGATTATGAGATATGGATTTTGTGAATATTCAGGGGTTCGTGATCGTTCTTTTGGAGAGGGACTTTCCGCCGGATCACGGGTTAACGCGATACGCGTTACGCCAGTCTGTGAGTGGACAGTTTATTTTCACGGAATTATTGCGAGTCTTTTATATACGTTTTATGAACTTGAGCATGAAGTATGGTTATGGTTTTACGAGTATGAGTTTTTGTACGAGATTATGTTTATATTGAACATGTGTTATACGTTTATACCTATATGTTGTTATGTGTCCACGTGTGGCCCCGTGTGATTTATACACATGCTCTGTACGCGTGAGGAGTTAGAGTCTCCCTCGTGTATGGATACGTGAGGAGTTAGAGTCTCCCTAGTACTTGTATGTGCGAGGAGTTAGAGTCTCCCTCGTGTACTCGGACGCGTGAGGAGTTATAGTCTCCCTTGTGTACCATTTGATTATTTATACCTTCGACTCGCATATGATTTTATACGTATATTTTATTTGGTGAAAGACATTTATTTTCCTCCACTCACTCTAACATGTTTCATGTCTTTCCCCTAGGCTTTTCGGTTTTCGTGCCCAATTTGCAGTTCAGGCTCTGGTGTCGCACGCCGTGGTCGGAGGCATAGTGCTCGAGCTACCTTGTTTCTTCCAGTAGGTTTATTGTTCTACCTACTGTGGTATACTTATATGTTTATACATTGGAGGTCGCTCTGAGAAATCTGTTGTTTACGTTGTACGATTTTACACCGGATTTCAGTAAAGTATAGATATATTTATTGTTTTACTTTACTGTTGATATATTGAGAAATCCGGATGGGATTGGTGCCCACGGTTTGCTTTTTGTGGCATAGGATGAAGTGTATTTTCCGTGTGCAGGTAATGGTAATTCCACGTTAGTAACGAAACTCTGCCCAAATTTCTGCGGTTTTTGTTGGTTCGTTTTTTCGAGGGGGTTCGATTCCGGTTTAGGGAGCTAAATCGGGATTGGGTCCTTTCATTAGCTTTGGTTGAGAGTTGTTCTTGTGTGAATGTATGTGTGAAATCATGATCTAGACTTAATGGGTAGTTGATTTTTGCGACCAATTGCATGATATGTCATCAGAAAATGTTTGATGATTTGTTGACTAACCCTTGACTTGGCCGAAATTGTGAGGTATGCATGCCTTCTTTGTGTGTTTTGTATGCTCTTGTGGTGATATACATGTCCCCGTTGATGTATTTGAGTTGTGGTCCTCCAATTGAGCAAATTCTGTGTGATGGACATGTGTTAGAACCAAGAATGTGCTAAGTTAAATTGATGAGTTTATTGCATTGTGCTTGATTACATGTTTGTGCCTCTTTGTGACTAGCATGTTACTTGTGCTCTCAAGTGATTAATTCGAATTGTTGAAATTTGTAAGCATCATTAGGGAGCATGCTCACGGGACCTTGGTGTGAAGTTTGTGTCTGGGATTTGAGTACTAATGTGTGTTGTACATATTTGTGTCTGAAATTTGTAAGCATCATCCATCATCATCATCTCATCATCACCATGCCACGTAAGATTCAAAAGAGTGTGACAAGGAAGTAACTCTTGGAAGCATCCCCGGATTCGGGCGCGGAATATGAGGAAGCACCCACAATGTCCAACATGAGGGATATCCCAAACAAGGTTCAATGCCCAAAGATCGGGCACCTCAAACCAGCAACCGTTAGGGAGGAACGTGCTATCTTCTCCGAGAGAAATTTTGGGAATCCGTTTGAGCATCCTCATCTAGAAAGTTATCTCACTCACTACCGGTTTTGAGGGTTACCACGAGAAGTTAGTAAGGGATTCAACAGGACGTCCTTTCGGATTTTCCAATCGATATTCGAGAGGGGAGCCTTTCCACATCTATCACACGATTTACTTGTTAGCTTTACAACGTGACATACGGTTGAGGTATAAGGCCGTAATGACTTATGTCTTGATCTCGATTCACTAAACACTTCAATGTAGGGCTTAAGTCTTCTAGTGTCCGAAGTGACATAGGAATTTGAGTTATAAACCAACCGTGACTCACAAGGTCACGACTTGGACAATACTTTGTGTGAACGGACTTAATCTATACATAAATTAGGACATTGTTTGATGCATCATATGGTTAGTGGGGATTTCAATGGTTGACATATTTTCCCTTATATTGAATTTGTGTCATTTAGTTCACATTTAGTATAATCAATCTACCATCAACCAACTCGTTAGTCACTCACCATAATTGCACATCCTTTGCAATGCCAAATCTTCAAAGGATTTGCTAGTGTGAGATACACTTTCACATTTTATTTCCTTTAGTGTCATGTAGTGTAGTGTCTAGTGAGTTGTAATCTTTGTGCTTTCATTTCCGAGGTAAGGAATCTAAGTGCTCAATCCTCGTGGGTTCGACACTCGATTTCCTTTCTATATTATTACTTGTACTCGTATACTTGCAGGTGAAGATTGTTCTTGCACTTATGAGTTAGCCAATAGCTTACTAAGTGTGGGGGTGTAAATCTTCCAACAACAGGCGTCAATTATCCTGTACTTTAGGCCGAGGCTGCTCAAGATATTTTTAACAAGATATTTTTAACCTTATAATGAGATTTAGGAACATTGTGATCATCAGGAAGCAACTTACATATTTGCTCCTGAATTTCGTCAAAAGCATTGACTGACATTTTGTGCTTCACTTTTATCTTCATTTGCTCCATCACATATTGCAACACATTCTCTCGACATCCAGGGTACACCGGGGTCTACGTTTCAAGTAGCATCCTGTTGTACTTATCCATCTCATTAGTGTCAGTGGCCAAGGCAGCAGCAGAGAATGTGTCATCATGCCCATGAGTGGTATTGTAACCTCACTCTTGGTGTTGGTATCCACCATGACTAAATCTCGGAAACGCATCATGGACCAAATCCGCAGTTGGGTTCCAAGCAGGGGGGTCGGCACCACTGTTGCTGAATGAGGCACTATGGTAACTGTACCCTGAGCTGAAGTCCGCTAAGTTAAAGTCTACTGCTTCACCATGCTCGCTCCACGTAGTGTAACTCCACATCATACCATTTTCGTACAAGTGTTGCACCATAACATTAACCTCCACATACTGACAGTTAAGACATTTTTTGCACGGACACCTGAAACGCTTCTTTTTCTGATCATGTTCTATCGCAAAATTCACAAATTCTCTAATTCCATCCATATACCGGACATCACTTTTATTCCATAACTTCATTCAACTCTTGTCCATACTTCTACGAAATTTAATAATTAATTATCATATTAGTCAACTATTCTATATATATACAGATTTTCAAGTAATTATTAAACTATTATATATATACAAATTTTCAACTACCTTAATTATTAACGTATAATTAATTAAAATATTTATTAATTACCATTATTAATTATTGGTGAATATACTATACATCAATTACTTTAATATGTCTAACATGCATGTACGTTTTAACTAAATATTAACCAAATTTTTAAACATCCATGCATATATATATATATATATATACACACGTACTACTGGTCTATATTAATTAACTAATATATATATATATCATCAATAACCTAACTTAGTTATAAATATTAGACATACTAACAATGCAATCGATCAATCAAATGTACGTACAATTTATTATATATATAAACGTTAAGATTGTGAGAAATTAACTACGTACGTACGTACCTAGCCTTCTCTGATATATGGTGAATCGATGGTCGAAGCCGGAGATATATATATATATATATAGTACGTATGTACGTATGTGCTAGCTAGTTAGCTAGTTGCATGTACGTGCGAGGAGAGTCTGATCAAGAGAGAGAATGGTCGATATGAGGATGAAGTTGAGACGACCGAACAGAGAGGAAGAAAGTTCGGCATGGACATTATATAATGTTTCACTTAGACGACGGAGTGTCGGTGCGTCGTCTAAGTGACCACTTAGATGACGGACTGAGCTAGTTTCCATCATCCAAGTGGACATATAGACGACGGACCTAGACACCGTCGTCCAAGTGGCCACACAGATGATAGCGTATCGGTCCATCGTCTATATGGCCACCCTGGACAACGGAAAAAATATTTCCATCATCCAAGTATGTCTTAGACGACGTAAATGTTTTCCGTCATCTGAATCACACTTAGACGACTGAACCGTAAAGGGGAGGGGGCATCCGACAATCGAACCATCGGTTTAAACGATCGAAGCATGCAAGAATATGAAAATCGACGGGACACCACTGCTCGATGGGAACACGTAGAACTCAAGGGCGGCGCTGATGAAGTTCGATATCAGAAAAGTCAGCCCAAAGACGATTTGAAAGGGGTGAACTAGTAACCCAAGGTTGTGGATCTTCTTAAGCTTCGCCACCTTCTCCTTGTCGAAGGCGAGGGCAAAGCTGAAGTCATTAGAGGAACCTTGGTTGTAGGCTTGGATGAAACGAAGAGAGCACCTCATAAAAATCAACCTGGATAGTGGCATGGAACAGATCTGCCTGAGGTTTCCTCGAGCTTGAACTCTTGGAGGAGCATGGACAGAAAGACGAGTAGGTAGGATCGAGGTCAGAGGAAGTGGAGTCGGCCGACTGCTCAACTACAACTTCATCCACCTTGAACGTGGCAGATGAAGTTGGGCTATGAGGTTTCTCCCCAATGAGCTCTTCAACGGGGTGATTGGAGGACTGACCTAAGGTGGTAGGGCTCTGCGGCTTCTCAGAGGGTCCCTCCTCAGTCGGCCTCTAGAGGCTGTGGATAGGCATGGCGGTGGCAAACGACAAAGAAGTGTCGACTAAGCTTCATGGGATTGGCGTACTCAGGAAAAAGCGACACGATGACATCGGGGATGGCCTAATCACCAGTTGGTGGAGCTCTAGCAATGGCGTTGATGTTGGAATCCCTATAGATTAGAACTAAAACTTAATTTATGTACCACCCTAGATATATGTTGTTTACTGCTTTGAATTATATCATTTATCGAGCAAAGGGGATTTCATCACTTCTTGAGTAAAAAAGTTTGATATATTAAGTGACGTTCCTAGAGGAGTCGCGGTATAAAGAATGAAAAAAAGGGAAATCGATTACAAATGATTGATTATGAATATCACAGTTTCTGGGTATGGTATGAAGCCACAATTTATCGAACATCGATTTTTGTGACCATGCATCTTGGATCACGCTCTTATTCTCTAAATTTGATATTTGTAATTATGATTTCGATCGTTACTAATTTTCTCCCTTGTCTATTTTGTAGATGACTACGACTGAGCCAGCTAGGCCAGAGTTTGACATCCTTGATTCCAAAGGAATAGAGTATCATCGTTGAGTCTCTGATTTAAAAAACACATTCATCGAAAAAAGATTCGCCAACACTATCTACCCATAAACCGAGCCCAATGCAGCCACCCCAAGTGAGGAGATTAAAGTTCAAGTTCTCATGTTTTTGAGGTGTCATATTCATCCAATTCTAGAAAAGCAGTACTTAAAAAAGACAGATCTCAGGAATTTATGAGATGTTCTAAAGCAACAACTACTACAAAATTGCTTGTAGATAATGGTGCAAAACCGTTATCTATATGAAAAAAAAATTGTCGTCTAAGTGAGTGTTGTCTTTTGACACCTATATAGACAACAACATAAAACTGTTATTTGTTATTATGTAGTACAACGGTTTTAAGGAAAACATGATGTCTAAGTTAACAAAAAGGTAAGTGATGGCAAGCAAAAACCGCTGTTGGTTGGCACATTTGATAACAATTTTAAAAATTAAACGTTGTGCTTACCTCTTATATACAAGTATACAACCTCTTATATACAATGACTTTATAGTTTTAGTAGAGCGATTATAAAACTGCAGTGCAAAATCTTTATAAAGACTACTAAACACTGATATAGACATTATCATTCCTTTTTACTTGCTGTATCGTACAAAGTCATCGAACTCCATTACAAAGATGAATACAAGAGAAAAATGTCAAGTTCACATAACCTATATTATTACCTCTTGCACTATAATCCTTATTGAAGACAATATATATGATCATTAAGATGTTGGCCTTCAAGCTTTCCATCAAATCTTTCAGCACTTTTAACATTGTGCTCCTGAAAAGATACTATGAATGTCAAAGGGCATCTACATAAGGAAAAAATGAAAATTCTAAGAATAGTATGAATATATTCACATCAGTAATTGCTTACATACACTATATGTACATGCAACCAGTGATCTTGCATTAGTAACATACCGTATATAAAAGCCAAAACATATTGACAAAGAGATTGGTATCAACTCATGAAGTACCGAAGAGAGTACAATAAGGTACCATACTGTTATAGTGGAAACACTTGAATGTAAGAACAAACACAGATTTATGTAGTTTATTAACGTGAGTTAGTTACATCCACGACAGAAGGAGAACAGATTTATTATTTTGAGGATACCAAATTACAGAGTATCACACTAAATTAGCCAACTTAGAATTACAGAACCAGAATATCTAGCACAGTAGATTAAGTCTAATCTACAGGATAAAATCAGATTTCATTCACCCTCCTCTCTTAGCTAATACCCTTGTATATATATAACCTAACAGAGTCCTGAATATCAGAGGAATCTCAAACCCAAACGTCTGAGGAAACCTAAACCAGAATGACTGAGGAAGCTCTATTCCTTACGGAATCCTGAATAGAAGTCCTGCTCGTCAGAGACTCTAACTCTTATCGCCAAAGATTCTCTGGCCAGAGATTCTTTCTTGCAACCCTCTCGCCAAAAACATCTGTCTTAGTGTGACCTGCATACGCCGGCGTCATACCAGATTCAAGGCATATTCTAACAAATCTCCACCTTGACTTGAATCCTCTCCCAGATAAACAGATGTACCAGAAGTACCAGACTCTCCTCTGCCCCAGATGTCGTTCCTCCAAAAAAAACGAACCCAGATGTTGCTTTCTCCCAGAGAAGAAACCCAAATGTTACTCCTCCCAAAGAAGGACCCAGATGTTGCCCCCAACAGACAACTAACAACTTCTGACATTCAACAAGTCCAGACAATGTTGGAACTTGCTATTCGAAACCGGCTTGGTGAACATGTCTGCTGGATTATCAGCAGTACCCACCTTGTTCACCCTGATTCTCTTCTCACTTCTCAGAAAATGATACCTGAAATCGATGTGCTTAGTCCTCTCATGATGAACTTGATCCTTGACTAAACAGATTACACTCAGATTATCACAATACACTATAGCCTGATCGTGCTGTAGACCGATGCGCTGTACACTATTACATCGATGTGCTTATGGATATGCAGGAAATATAAGCAGGTGTGTTAACTTCCGGGACAATAAGATGTACGGATTAAAGAGTCATGACTGCCATGTACTGCTTCAACGCCTTTTCCCTATTTTCATTCGAGGGTACCTGCCCAAAGAGGTGGTGGAGCCTTTGGTGGCCTTGTCAAGATTCTTTCAGAAGTTATGCACCAGGGAAGTTAAAAAATCAGACCTCAGGGAGATGCATGATGACATCATTTTTATCATGTGCAAGCTTGAGAGGATATTTCCCCCAATTTTTTTCGACATCATGCCTCACCTGATGATCCATCTTCTCGAATAATTGTTGCTTACCGATCCCGTACACTACATTTGGATGTATCCCATGGAAATGTACAAATGATTCATACATTTCGTTTGCCTATGTTTTTATATGTAAATTCTTATTTTTTAAGTAAGTTAACATGCACTTGTTAACTTGTAGACAATTGGGAGCCTACAAGGACTATGTGAAGAATAAATATGCACCTGAAGGGTGTATCGCTGAAGCATATGTTGCGCACGAGTGTGTAACGTACACCAAAGTGTACTTGGGAGCGCTTGAGGACCCCCAACAACAGATGCCGATAGATGAACCCCAGTTCAACCTTTCTATCATCTCCAGTGACGTGGTAGTACAGGGAAGCTTGCCAAAGTCGTACAAGTTGGATGGAAATGAGGTAGCCATTGCCCACTGGTCGGTACTGATTAACTGTCAAGAAGTACAATATTGGAAAAACTATCATCTTCACTGCCCTGCTATTGCCGGAAATGTTGATTACCACAACAGGACGTTTGAAAACTACTTTGGTCAATGGGTAAGGGTATATGTGTATATGTCTATTTTTATATATATCCTTATATAGCATGTATGTATGTACGTGGTTTTATGGTTTCAAGATGACATAATTTCTTGTGTATGTATTACTGGACGTTTTCAGATGAACCATGTAGCAGATGATGGTTGCCCAGAGTGGTCAAACGAATTGAGGTTCCTGGCGATGAAACCGATAGCTTCAAAAGTTTACTCGATGTGTCAGGTCAATGGCGTGAAATTTATATGTGAAAATCGAGACGACCAACTGAAAACACAGAATTGTGGGGTGATGGTCCATGGTGGGCAGGATGGCGTTGACTATTACGGTGTCCTTCATTCAGTTGTTGAACTAATTTATGGGAACCGCATGAAAGTGCACTTGTTCAAGTGTAGATAGTTTGATACTAGCCCGGAGAACACAAGGACCGATCAGTACGGAACATTTTTGGTGAATACTGCTACTAGCTGGTATGAAGATGATGTGACGACCCGGACCAGAATCAGCAGTGAAATCGCATAGTCGCAGATTGCCGAGAGTTGATTGAATCGCCAAGCTTGTTAACGACTAAAATATTGGCCGAGAATTGGAGCTGGGTCTCTTCTCGAGAGTCATTGTACGTGTGATTATGAGTTTGTGGGCGATTCCGGATCGTTATTTGGACGACCGAGAAATTAGTTATGGATATTTGAAGTTTCGACGAAAACGGATTAATATGGCGAGCTACTTAGCGACTAAATTACCGGACGAGAATTTGGTTTCGGCTTCTTCACGGAAGTTGTTCAAAATTTAATTTCGAGTTTGTGGGAACTTCTGGAGCATTTTTCTGAGTTACGAAGATTAAGTTGTGATTATTTCCGATTGTTAGTTATTTAGTCGATTAAATATGTATTTGGTTGAAGGGTACTTTTTATCCGTTTGGCCGATGTGTTTGACTTTGGATGATAATTGAAGATCATGTCGAGATGAGTTTGTGACCGCGAGAATTATCGGAATCGGAATTACGACGAGAAAGTTATGGGTATTTGAAGTTTGCCGAAAAGTGAATTATGTGGTTTCCATTTTGGGAAGGCCTATAAATAGCAAGTTTCCCATTTGGGAAAGTCCACTTTCCATTTTGGTCTGTTGACTGGGTTGACCAAAGTGGGTCGACCCGTTTTGGTTCATTGGGTTGCCGATTTTGTTCGCCAAAATTGAGGCCGATTCCGGCCATATTTGGGTATGGTTCCTTCACGAAACTTGTTGGGCTCGAGCTCCTCTTCGGATTGGTAGGTGGATCGTCCCGTGGGGTGGCCGGAGGAGAGAGAATCGAATCGGCAAAGTTAGTGAAATTCCGGCGAGTTTTGTGGTGTTCGGGTGGCGGCGTGGAGGCCGAGTTGGTGGCTCTACCTTGAGGGGTTTTGTTAGCCTTGAGCTAAGGAAGCTTTTCCAAGTGGTCTTGAGGGTTGCCGTGGCCGGAGGAGAGAGATCCGTTGAATTGAAATTCCGGTAAGGGTTTGGAACTTTGGGTTGATTTTTGGAGGTTTTCCGGTCAAAATTGGCCTTAACTTATAACTGGAAAGTTGTTGGAATCGTCGAGATCTTTGAAACCATGTGTAGCACGAAATTTCCTGGGCAGGTTTGGATTTTCCGGCGACGGTGGCAGCGGCGACGGCGGCGGTGATTTTTCGCCCGGAGTAGTTTTTGACGAATTGCATGTCATTTGACTCGAAATCGCGCCCCGATCGCAGTGGGGAGGTTCGTTTTTCGAGTTGAGCGTCCGAACGTAAAGCAAGGTATTGATGTGGTATATATGGGTTTTCGACGATTCGTCGACTTTGGATTACGTGTTTCCGAGAACGACGGTTTCTCGTGATTTGTTTATATTGTCGGATTATGACTTTGAATAATGGACTTTGTGAATATTCAGGGGTTCGTGATCATTTGTTTGGCGAGGGACTTTCCGCCGGATCACGGGTTAACGCGTATCGCGTTACGCAAGTCTGTGAGTGGACACTTTATTTTCACGGATTGATTGCGAGTCCTTATTTATGATTTACGAACTTGAGCATGCAGATTGATTATGATTTTACGAGCATGTGTTTTATGATTATGCTTATACAAATATACGTATACGAATATATACATATACGTACATATTATGTTTTAAGCATGTGCATAAAAAAGATTTATGATTTGGTTTACACAGAGTACAGTCTCAGTATATGTTGTGGTATCGATACACATTGGCTTCTCGGCTGATCCCCGAGTACGCTCCGGGGGGGAAAGATATCCTGACCCGAGGCCTTTCTGGCTAGGAATCACGTGTGGGTCTGGGATCCCGTGATTCAGACTGTGCTATCGCGTGGAAGCCCACGAGAGTCTCCGCGATATGTTTTACGTTGCATGCTCTGTACGCGTGAGGAGTTAGAGTCTCCCTCGTGTACCATTTGATATTATGTGCATTTGACTCGCATATGATTTTATACGTATATATTAATGGTGAAAGACATTTATTTTCGTCCACTCACTCTAACGTGTTTATTGTCTTTCACCTGGGCTTTTCGGTTTCCGTGCCCAGTTTGCAGTTCAGGCTTTGGTGTCGCACGTCGTGGTCGGAGGCATAGTACTCGAGCTACTTTGTTTCATCCAGTAGGTTTATTGTTCTACCTACTGTGGTATGCGTATATGATTATGTATTAGAAGTCGCTCTGAGTTTCCTATTGAATATGTTATACGATTTTACCCGGATTTCAGTAAAGTATATATTATATGTATTGTTTACTTTACTGTTGATATATTGAGAAATCCGGATGGGATTGGTGCCCACGGTTTGCTTTTTGTGGCATAGGATGAAATGTATTTTCCGCGTGCAGGTAACGGTAATTCCACGTTAGTAACGAAACTCTGCCCAAATTCCGAAAAGTTTTTGTTGGTTCGTGTTTTCGAAGGGGTTTGACTCCGGTTTAGGGAGCTAAATCGGGGTTGGATCCTTTTAGATGACCCTTTCGTTCTTGCCTCATCAGTAAAACAAGTGTTTTACCTTGACGATCTTCTTAACAAAGTCCCGTGGAATGTGGTTAACCATGTTGCTCATAGAAACATATACAGTGCTGCCACACTTGGTGAGACCGCAGATGATGAGGAAGTTACTGCATACCAAGAGCCGAACGCTTTTGACATTCCAGAATCATCTACGATTCGCCTTAATAATGTGAGATCTGGGAGTGTGGTTCGAATTACTGGAGCAGAACTTCTCGATGTTAATCCATATGAAGTTGACGCTGATTCAGATGACGAGGAGCAGCACATATTGCCAGAGGTTACCTATGAAACCGAGTCAGACTCAAGTGATGAAGATGATTACGATTATCATCCTTAGTACTTTGGAAATTGTAGTCGGAAATTGTAGTCGAAAATTGTAGTATGAAATTGTAGTCAGAAATTGTAGTCGGAAATCGTGTCGGAACGTTGTCGGAAATTGTAGTCGGAAAATGTAGTCGGAAATTGTACGTAGTCGGAAATCGTGTTGGAAATCGTAGTCAGAAATCGTAGTCGGAAATCGTGTCGGAAATCGTTGTCGGAAATTGTAGTCGGAAATTGTAGTCGAAAAATGTAGTCAAAAATTGTAGGTAGTCGGAAATCGTGTTGGAAATCGTAATCGGAAATCGTCAAAAGAAATTGTAGTCGGAAATCGTGTTGGAAATTGTGTTGGAAATTGTAGTCGGAAATTGTAGTTATATATGGTCGGAAATGTTGTCGGAAATTATTTAGTCGGAAATTGGTCGGAAATAGTTCGATCGGATAATCTTCGAGAAATAATGACATTACCAACGAGTTGATAAGCAACTCGTTGGTAATGACATTACCCACGAGTTAGCAACTCGTTGGTAATGTCATTACCAACGAGTTACCATGTAACTCGCCGGCAATGGTGGCGGTATTTCCAGAACATGCAGCTCGAGCTGCTCCCCATTTCTTCCTCTCCCTCTTCCCTCTCAAACCCTAAAACCTCTCAAAATTCAAAACATCTCAAACCCTAAAACCCCTCTCTCTTGATCTCAACCCTCTCCTCCCCTCTCCCCTCTCTTCCTCTCCTCCCATCTCTCCTCCCCTCTCCTCCCCTCTCTCCTCCTCCCCTCCTCCTCTTCCTCCTCCCCTCACCTCCGTCGCCGGACAACAGTTGGGTCGAGCTCCACCATGGCAGGTAATAGCTCGCTCACTCTCCCTCTCTCTCTCCCTCTCTCTCCCTCTCTCTCTCTCTCATTCCACATTTTATTTTTATGCATTTTGATTAATTAATTTTTGATAATTGTGGGATGTATGTATGCATGTGGAAAATATTTGGAAAATGTAATTAAGGTATGTTTGAAAATTGTGGTAAATTAATGTGGATAATTGTGCAGTGAAGGAGAAATATATGTGATGTATATATGTGAAAAATTAATTAATTTATATGGAATGTATATATATACGTATGTTTGAAAAATGTGGAAAATTAATTAGCTAGGGTGATTTGGATTAATATGTGATGTGTATATATATATATGTGTGTGTGTGTGAAAATTAGGTGAAATTAAGATGCATGATGTATACAAAGTGTATATGTGATGTATATATATGTGAAAAGTTTAAAGCCGGAAATGATGTATGTATATATGTTAAGTTAGGTGATATAGTTGTTAATTTAACGTATAATTGGTGAAAAATCGGCTTCGGAATTTTAATGTGTTTGGATTAAGGTGATATAGTTGTTAATTTAACGTATAAATTGAGGTGAAAAATCGGAATCAGAACAGTTTGGAACCACAACGGTTTTAAACCGGAACGGTTTGAAACCGGAACTGTTTGTAACCGGAACCGTTTGTAACATAACGGTTCCAGTTCCAAACGGTTCCAGGTTCAAACGGTTCCGGTTCCGATTTGTTATAGAACCGAAACGGTTTGGAACCGGAACGGTTTGGAACCGGAACTGTTTGTAACCGGAACCGTTATGTTACAAAAGGTTCCAGTTACAAACAGTTCCGGTTTCTAACGGTTCCGGTTCCAAACCGTTCCGGTTCCGATTTGTTATAGAACCGAAACGGTTTGGAACCCGAACCGTTTGGAAACAGAACTATTTGTAACCGGAACCGTTATGTTACAAACGGTTCCAGTTACAAACAGTTCCGGTTTCAAACGGTTCCGGTTCCTAACCGTTCCGGTTCCGATTTGTTATAGAACCGAATCCATGACTATTACGGTGTCCAGGAGGTTTTGCGGCTAATTGGCTTCGGAGAGGTTCTCGAAATAATGGAGGGAACAGTAGTCAAGCTTCCTCCTCGCCCGCAGTTAGCAACACGCCCAGTGGGCCAATGATGAGTGCTCGCACGAGAGCCTTGCTAGAGGCGCGAGCTGAGGAGGAAGCTGCACGATTACGAGCCGTGCAACCGGAAGTCGAGGCTCAAGCCTCAGTCTCCAGACGCTCAATCAGCAGACGTCCCTCCGGTGGCAGAGCCTCAGACGAGCGACAGTCAACGGGGGCATCAGAAACTCCCTCAATCCGAATGCCTCATATTCGCCCGGTGCCTACTCACGTTTCACGGGAATCATCTGAGACACATGGTGGTGCTGGCGCCTCATCGTCCAGGCCTCGTCTATCTCCACCGTCCGGTCTCTTCCTACCCGACAAGATTCCTGTCATCCCTGAATTTGATGATAGGGGGATGCCTGTTTATGTTGAAGGACGGCCGGAGTTCCTGACCGTGGAGGAAGCGTATAACTTCCTCCCGTTCGACCCCGTGTATCTTTGGAGTGTGAGGTGCACCAACCAACAAACGGACGATGCAGGTAAATTTTATTTAACATCAGATTGATTACTTAATTATTACTTAAGACTTACGATAGGTTCAATTAATGATATCAATTTGTTGACATTGTATTATTAGGCAATTTCGTTAATGGGACTGGAAAACGGAAAGGGGCTAGAGGCACCTGCACCGGGAAGAGACTTGAGCAGGCCACCGGCGGAAGGAAAACGCCCATAAGGGCCAATGAGGATGGCGAGGTGATCGAGGCATTCGACACCACGCGCAAATATGTCAGCATGGCCGGTGCGATCGTGCGGGACAAGGTCCCAATGCTTTGGCCAGATTGGGAATCTGTGCCTATCTACGTGAAGATGCAAGTGCATAATGCACTCAGTGTGAGTAAAATCGTATTTTCATTACGTAAATTTTACATTTATTAATTAAGTCTGAATTAATATATAATTTTACCTTTTATATATTCATATTGCATGTGTGGTTTGACGTGGATGAAGTTCTTATTCACACGTGGGTAGAGCGTCAACTACATATGAGGTGATGTGCTTCGACTTATTTGAATATATATCGAGTTAGATTTTTGTTTATCAAGTATTTTAATATCTCTAACTTATTTTCCTTGTTTTAATATAGGTATAAAGAGTGGAAGAACGAGCTTTCTTCCCATTACACTGTATACAAGGAGCTAGGCCGAGGTTCTACCCCTAGCGAATTCCGGTTTAGGGAGTACAAATGGCTGTGGCTGATAGCCCACTTCGAGCACCCCAAAGCTCAGGTATGCATCCTGAATATATCTTACAAGCATAATGTATCGTATCAGATTGAAATAATTAGTTACTAATTTTTTTCATATGTTTATCAAACAAGGCGATTTCGAAGACGAACCGGGCGAATAGATTGAAAAACACCAGGGCCCATCATGCAGGTTCACTCAACTACATGGGTTGGTCGACTAAGGCGCAGCAACAACAAGATGTGAACCCGTTGGTGTATATTCATCAGAAGTTCTATCCGCAGTGCCCTGAAGAAGTGGTAAGTCTTTCGCCTCTCCATGTGTTAATAAAACTATTTTTCGATATTAATAGATTTTGTTAGCTAATACGTTGTTCATTTTCGCTTTTCAATTAGGCGAGAGTGGAGGAGGCGACCGCAGAAGTGACCATGAGTATAGCTTGGACTAACCATCCTGACTGCTCCGAGGAAGAAGTCACCCAGTATGCCTCTCAGATCGATCCGCTTGATCGCCCGATAGCGGCTCAGATCATGGCAAAAGTATGCGGGGCTGGAAAGAATACCTACTACTGTAGGGGAATGGGCTCGGCGGGCGAAGGAGTATTGAAAAACACTTCAGAATACTCTACCGGGTCGAGAAGTTCAACTTCTAGTCGTAACCTCGCAGCGGAGCTTCAGAGGACGCGGAGGGAGTTGGAGGAGCAAAAGAGGCACGCAGCCGAGCAGCAGGCAATCAGAGATGCCGAGTACCAAACCCTGGTCCAGAGTCAGGCACAGATGTTCACATGGATGCGGACGATGTACGAGGCTCAGACTACCGGACAACCGTTCCCCACAGCTCCACCACCACACCAGCTCCCTGTGTTCCCTAGTTATCCACCACCACCACTGCACCAGTCAACGCCAGAGCAAGACCAGGGTAGCCACCGGAACTCAAATGAGTACATGGATTACTTCGACCCTGACCCTCAAGTTCCTCAACCCTGACGTGTAGTTATAGTTTATTTTCGTATCGTTGCTATTTGTACTGTACGTTTGACATTTATGTGTGTACTGTTGAACTTGTATTTGTACGGTTTATGTCTTTCAATGCAGGTTCTGGAATTGGGCTCAATCCAGAACCGCGTTTTTTTTTCAAAATTTTTCCAGACATTGCCGGCGACATGGACCTCAGTCGCCGGCAATGTCTCACATTCCGGCCACGGCGGCGCTGCCATTGCCAAGACATTACCGGCGACTTGAGTCGCCGGTGATGTCTAGGACATTACCGGCGACGGCGTTTCCTGTCGCCGGCAATGCTATCTCCGGCGGGAATTTTCCGGCGACTTGTCGCCGGTAATGTCAATTCCGGCGAAAAAAAAAATAAGGCCAGAAAGTCGCCGGCAATGTCTCCTAATCCGGTAGTGGAGCCGTAAACCCTAAACTCTAAACGATGAGGACCTATAAACCTCTCTCTTCCCTCACCCTCGCCGTCGCCACCCTTAGATTCTCCACAATCGCAGTCACCTCATGACATCCTATGCCTTCTCGCAGCTAACAAGCCTGGTCGAGGTAGAGAAAGAACTATCGACAATGGATTTCAGTTGCGGTGCTACTACAAATGTCGATCGACGAGCCGTCGCTGGTGGTGGCGAGCCTCGGGGGAGGAGAGATAGAAAGGATAATTTTTTAGATTTTTAGATTATTTTTTGTCAAATGAGGATAAAAAGATAAAATTACCCCTGAGCATAAATGAAATATTCTTTTTTTAATGGACGTTTGAGCTCGAATGACCAATTTGAAAATGAAACCTTAGCGGGAGTGACCATTTTGACATATGTCATACGATAGTGACTAAAGTGTCATTTTGAGTAAAGATTAATGACTATTTATGCAATTTTGCCAAGACAAAAAGACAAAAATACCCTTGAAAAAATAGTTTTTTTTACGGGGGAATGACTATTTTGATATACTTTCGAAAAAGATGAGTGACCATTTTGACATATGCCATACGATAGTTACCAAACTGTCGTTCTGGGCAGAGATGAATGACCATTTATGCTATTTTGCCTTAAAAATAAGAAATCAAAACACAAACAACGAAAAACTGAATTGAAAAAAAAAGACAGAGGATGATGATTCCTGCACATCGTTACAAAGTGTAAACCGTTAATTAATGTGCCCTCGTGAATCAACATATTACTAGATAACGGTTTTGTTTAATCCGTTGTCGAAAATCCACCGTCTAAGCAAACATTCGAGGACTAAGACTTCCACAGTTTACGAGATAACGAATCTGTATACGCTGTTGTAGGAAAAAAATATCATATAAGAAAATGTTCGAGGACCAACACTTTAACATTTATGGTAGATAACAGTTGTGTTCAAACCGTTGTTGAAAAAAATCACTACAACAGTTTTTATTGAACCGTTGTCTAAGCATCGTTGTCTATTATTAATTTTGTAGTAGTGAATTCTTGCATGATGTACAACCTTCAGAATCGACTAAGAGATAGAAAACCATCCGTTTGATACGACATTCTTTTGATGTAAACACAGTTGAGAATATCCCAGTTTTACAGAGAATTCGAAGGAATATTTGTGGACTATCAAATCTGACATGGTCAAATCTCACTATGTCTCATCATGATTCTCAAACATTATAAGAAATTTATTAACTTCAGAAGTCGCCAAATACAGTATATCCAATCAAGTTTAAAGGATGTTTTCAGAAAAAAGATACAAACAATTAAAAACATTTTACTTGCCATTCCAAGGCAGCTAGGTATTACATGTGTTTGGCTACATTCCCCAATTTACGGCCCAAACAACATGCGCTCTAACAAAGACCAGAGAAAGGGGCTAGCTGGTACGACCATTGTATCGTCGACCCTCCAAGGTTATCCTCCGCCGTTACAGCATAGTTGCATGGCACCGCCGCAGTGGAAACTGACCGGATACTGGCGGCAGCTGTACGTACTTAAATCACCTGTATTGGATGTTTGGCTGAGGCATCGAGTATCATATCGTAGGCTGCTTCCATGCATGCCTTGAATTTTTGTTGATCTATAAATCCCTTTTCCATTTTAAAGGCAACCCTCACCTTACCCATATAACTCACTATTGTTGCGTCTAGTCCCTGCAAGCGCCATGAAATTGACCAAAAATCCATTAATAATGAAGGCTCTAAATGAATCGTATAAAATATTATGTCCGAAAATTCATTTTCGATATATAACTAATTTGACCATAAATATATAATAAAATGCAAAAGTGCATTTATATAATTAGATTTATGTGAAATACCTGAGGTGTACCCACGATAAAAAAATAGAGGCCTTTGACAGGATGATTAGACAAAGACATTTGTTCCACGGGGCCAATCAAGTTCGAGATTACCATGCTCGAGTTCTTCAGTGTGCTATGCATGTGCCTTGCTACGACCTACACTAACAGTTAGCATCAACTTTTCACGCACAGTTTGAAAAGTGAAAACTATTGTATTCAAATACAAGGATGCTTGACCTCAACTTAGAAAGAAAATGAAAGTGCATGCGTTTATTTATTCATTACAAACCTCTGGGCCTACAAGTTTGTTCAGAATTTCCACCGAGGCAGCAGTGAGATAAGTAGCCAAAGAAGTCCGTTTCGTCCTTATCAGTTTTTGCACCTTCCACACAAAGTCTAGGGCATCTGAAAAGTCGTCGGTTAACTCGGGAATGGGCATACGCAAGAGTGTAAAACGATTTCCCCATGAGTCATCTTTGCTTTTGGGTTTGATCATCTCCTGGATGGGGGTGTATTCCACAGTCATCCTTGTGCTGAGTGCCACAACGGCAGATCCCTTTGCTTTGCATGAACTTTCCTTCATCGCTTGCATGTATAGCCGAGCGCCGAGGAAGATCGTCCCGGTAAGAACATCATTTACAGTCTATCGTTCAGTTGTGATAAATAAATTACTGTTAATCCAGGGCTATTCAATTTTATCTAAGCTCCATGAAGGGTAAAATTATAACGTACAAAATGTAGAGACTGCATGGAGTTAGTCTGCTGTTTTTGGTCTACCTAGCTACCTACCTTTGCTTTACTTCTCTATATATAGTTCATACATATTGTTTACAGATTTTCTTTTGGTGTAAATTAATGATTCAAGTTGATAAAACTTTATAGTTAAATTATTAAACTTACCACTCCAGCTCCAAGTCTGTTCTTGATCATTTTAATTTGATCAAGAGAGAAGGTCAAAGTTGGCACTGTGATCGGCTGAGACTCAATTCCATCATTCCCAGACCTTATTGGTGTTACGTCATCTTCATGCATCCTTATGTTCATAAGATCGGAAATGGTGCTGGAGACTGATGATAAAACTTTAGACACAAAACTCTCATTCGGTTCTGAAGATCTTCGCCGCGAAGGGAAGGTCAGGGGAAGTGAAGGATCCTCAGCTCGTTTGAGACAAGAGAGAAGAGCACCCATGAGGGAGTAGCCATCGCCGAGGGCGTGGTGAAGATTGAATACCATAGTACCTGCTGCATTGCTCGTAGGGAACTTGAGAAAATGGATTTCCCAAAGTGGTTTGTTAAGGGAGAATCTTTTTACTGCTAGCTTTGATATATAGTCATCAAAATAATTGTCATATGATTCGAGGGATAGATTGGAAGGTAAAGTAGGGATCTTGACATGTTCTTCCATCTTCACTCCAACCTTCTTCCAATGTTTCTTTCCATTCTCTTCAACCTTTTGATTTCAGAATACCAACAAATTAACTAAATGGTTAAATTAAAGACGTTATTAGTACGTACGATAAGGTTTACACAACTCGTACGTGCATATACGAAGTAATTGATAGCATTTTTAACTGTACATTTACGACAATAATAAATAAAAAAAGAGGAAGCAATTTAAAATCAATTACTTCGTAAATGCATGCACTATATTGATTATTAGGGATCATTTTTAAGTATCAAAGGGTATGATAATTTTATTTTATCATTTGAGAACAAATTTAATTAGTGGTCATTGTGGTAATATGAATTATTTTTTGGGTTATTTAGTTGTATTTGAAATAATTATTTTTTATTTAGAGACTTGATTACAACTTTTGAATCAGTTATTTTCAAAGTTATAAATTTTATCTAATTAGTTATAAATATTATAAATAATCTTTAAAAAAATATAGTCATTGTGGTAATATTTTCTTAAATGTTGTAAATTTTTGCTCATATATATTGTAATTTTGGTTCTCAAAGTGATAAATAAAGATATGACATACCTCTTTGTTACCATAGCCTGCCCCATAAAGTGATAAATACGACTACATATATGTCTTGAAGAAAGGTAAAAGAATATATATATACTACCACAATAAACACTATAACCGACGAGATCTGTAAAACTATAACCGACGAGATAAAAATCTCGTCGGTTATAGTGGAAAAAATATTTTTTCTAATTTTTTTTTAAAAAAAAATAAAAAATCTCGTCGGTTATAATAACCGACGATAATGGCTAAAAATCTTGTCGGTTATACTATTACCGACCCCCTTTAACCAACGGACTATATCCGACGACCCTTAAACATCGTCGGTTATAGTCCGTTGGTTAAAGGGGGTCGGTAATAGTATAACTGACGAGATTTTTAGCCATTATCGTCGGTTATAGTACTATAACCGACGAGATTTTTTATTTTTTAAAAAAAAAATTAAAAAAAAATATTTTTTCCACTATAACCGACGAGATTTTTATCTCGTCGGTTATAGTTTTACAGATATCGTCGGTTATAGTGTTTATTGTGATATATGATTAATCTCATTTGTAAGATTACTACCTATGTCTAGAAGAAATGAACGAGATTAATTAACAACTTATAATACTTCATCTATAGGTACATGGGAGAAGGAGGAGAATAAAGTCATGCATAAAGATTGAATATGAGTCTTTGTTGATAGACTAAATTCTGCTTTAAATTCAATTATCAATTGAATTTCGATCAAAATAGTTAATTATACATTAATAACTGTAAGGGCATAAATGAGAAGATAAAAAGTATAAAAAATTTCAATTAATGGTCCATTGTTATTATTTTTGTACAAAATCTGTTAAAAGGGCATAAATGGGAAGATAAAAAGTATAAAAAAATTCAACAAAATACAAAAGGAAACAAATTTGTTACCGATAGGATTAATTGCAATTGAAAAAAAAAATCAATCGGGATTAAATCTAATATAGGATATGAAAGTAGGACTTCAATCTAATTTATTCTTAAATAAATTAATAATGATAAGTGGTTTCTTTAAAATAAAATAAAAATAGAAAAATCAAGTCGATTGGAGGTTAAATACTTCGAAACTGAAAATAATTTGAAAAGTGTAGCATGCATGTTTGCCTTCGATCTCATTTATCATGCATGGGATGCATGTTTCCCTTCTATACCTAGCTCTACCCATCAAATAAGAAATGATTAACTGTTGGCCTAGAACTGAAAGAATGGAATGCATGTTTATGTCTCTTCTTCTTTTCGGTCATTTCCTATTTTAATTTGGTGCTCTAAGAGAAAACAGCTTCTTTGTGATTTGTGTAATGAGAGAGAGAGAGAGAGAGAGAGAGAGAGAGAGAGAGAGAGAGAGAGAGAGAGAGTAACCAATATGGAGGAGAAGCGTGGGCTGATGGAGAGGAAGACATGCTTAACGAGCGACATGGTTTGAGCAACAATACCATCGATTGGAACCTCAAATTCCAAAACTACAAGATTAGATATCGATAGCACAGAGCTACTCAAGTAGTGGCCAGGAGGGCTCGCTGGCTCCACTACATCTTCTTCGTAATTCAATTCCATCTTCGATCTCACTGATCTGCAATATGCTGTGTACGTAGCTAGATGGAGTTCGTAACTATATTTAACTTATCAGATGAATGTAGTATTTATAAAAATTATGCATCAAATGAGCTAGCTCTACATATGCTAGACGTGACTGCAAGGTTTCTGCTCATAAGCTGGCGCTATTTAATCTCATTTCCTTCTCACATGTTATATGTGACTGCATGCAGTTTGTTGTGTATTAATTTACAGCATATAATACTTTATTCCACAAATATACATTTCAGATTTTTGGGAGTGGTTGATATTTGCTCATATGCTTAATTATAGCAAATTTTCAATGATCATATCACACTAAGCGGAAACGAGCGTAGAACAATCTAAATTGCCTTACTTTAAAATGTAAAGCAGCTTGAGTAATAGGAAGCTAGGATGGTATTTTGCTAAATACTGATCCTTTAAATCTCCAACGACGAGATACGTCTCGATCATTTGTGAGTGTGGCATCTCTAATAGGGAGTCCCAAACTCAATATTTAGACTTATGATAATTTTTTGCTCTTTAATAGTAAAAAAATAGGGTCTAAAATCCTAAAATCCTAGACTCAAGTCTCATTTTGAGACCCGATTTAAGACCCGTCTCATAATTTGAGACTGATGCAGAGGAGAGAGGGAGAAGCTACTCAGACGCGCGAGAGAGGAAGAAGAGGAAGAAGACACGAAAAAAACAAAAGGGGGGAGGGGAGGGGAGGGGAGCGACACACAACGCGCGGGAAAAGGAGAGGGTGAGGAATTGTGGCCCCACCTCTTTCCAAGCACGTGGAGTTGTGGGAGAGAGCCATTGCTCTCTTTGCGTTCTAACAGCCAAACAATCCAACGGCCTGTATTTGATTTCATTTGAAATCAACGGCCTTAATTCAACCCACAATATATTTTATTTTTCTAAATTAGTTTTTGATCCAACGGTTCAAGATATAAGTTTCTAATTAATCGACGGTTCTTATTTAAATTAACTTTGATTTTTAATATATTGGTAAGAAAAGTGACAAAAAAATAATTAAAATTTTTTGAATAATCTTCTGCCCGTTGCTACGTAAATCTACATTTCTTCTATAAATACCAACCCAAAATTTCATTCATTCCACATCATTTCTTACATCCTCTCCAACATTTCTTCCTCCCCATCATTTTTATTCATATAGAAAAATTTGTTTTTTTAGCACGTACCATGGGTCCAAAGAAAAGGGCACAACAACCACGGGCACCACGATCGAAAAATTGGAAAGAAGAGAAAGCTAGATAAGACGTCTCAATGGAAGAAGAGCAATCCCGCATGCTTGAGATGGCGCATAGCATTAAACCATGTCATCACGAATCATAAGAGTAGCGAAAATGATCTTGATGATGTAAGTATTTTTATTCGTCATAATAAAAATATAGTTAAATTAATTATTCCTAGTCACTTAAAATATAGTTAAAATAAATAACCACTACTATGTTTATTTCAATTGTTTGTAGATAAGGAATGCCAAGTCGAATTACTTCGATGAATCCCATGGAGAGCATTTCGGATTTTTGCATTGTTGGGATATCTTGAATGATGCACCAAAATTTTTAAATCCTCCATCAATGGAAGGGGATACCACAAATTATGAGACACCTATCAACTTGGATGATAAATGTCACCCGAAAATGTGTCAACTCCAAGCATGCACCTAGAGCTAAGCAAGATCGTCCAATGAGACAAAAAGCGGCCAAGGCGGCAAAGAAAAATGGTAATCAAGAGCTTTCAATGAGTATTCATGATCAAATGAAAATGCTTGCCGATCAAAATGATAGAGATCATGCACAAAGGGAACAACTCTACCAAGAGACTATGGCGGCTCAACAAAGGGATGAAAATGCCCGCACAATCATGGTGGATCCTACTACATTTTCACCTTGTAAAAGAGGGTATTGGGAGAGGAAGCAAAAATTGATACTTGAGTGAGAGGAAGTGGAAATTGCACAAAATTCATCTTTCCGACCATTCCGTACCCCTCAAGCATCTACACCTCCTCATGGCGGATCAAGTTCTTTCCCCTATCTTCCGTTCGATCAAACGGAGTGGTATCCTAATAATGATCAAGCATGAGAACAAGTTCGATCTAATTTATGATGTTGCTTGAGGCTTAATTTATGTCGTTGCTTAATTTAAATTGTTGTTTTTAATTAATTATGTAGTCTATTTCCTCATTTTAAATAAAATGGTAAGTCCTTATTTGTTATATTTATGGTCTTGTAAATTCAATTCACACAACACAAAAAATTTCATGCTTAAAACCATATACAAAATTAAATTCATACAAGCACATAAAAAATTGAATGCTTACAACCACACACAAAATTAAATGATTACAACCACACACAAAATTAAATTCATACAAGCACACACAAAATTAAATGCAAACAACAACACTATGGCAAACAATGCCAATTATTGACACATGATAGCGACACCACTTAGCCATTGTTGCGCTCTCTCCACTTCTTCAAAGCTCAACCGTGTTCCACTAAATTCGCTCTTAGTGAAGCAGATATCACTGGACATCGAATCTTCTTGTAACGACCACGTACAAATGCATGCATTTCTTGGAGATCACGTTCCACCTCATGATCATAATTTGGTTTATCATATATCATATTGCTCATCTTCGTCGCGCTCATCTTCTACTATCATGTTGTGCAAAATAATGCACGTCATCATAATGTATTGTAGGCTCTCCCTACTCCACAAACGAGCTGGACCCTTCACAATTGCAAAACGCGCTTAGAGAATACCAAATGTTCTCTCCACGTCTTTCCTGAACACCTCTTGCATCCTTGTAAAGTGTCTTGTCGCCGGAGTGGTAGGATTTTTTATGGCTTTGACAAGAGTTGCCCAATTAGGGTAGATTTCGTCCACCAGATAATAACCTTGATCATACGTATTGTTGCCCACTTTGAAATCCACTTGAGAAGCTTTACCTCTGCATACCTCATCGAACAATGGTGACCTTCCCAGGATATTGAAATCGTTAAGAGAACCTGGAAGTTTAAAATATGCATGCATAATCCAAGTATCATACGAAGCCATTGCCTCTAAGATAATTGTAGGCTTTCCCTTGTGACCTTGAAACTGCCTGGCATGCACAATGGGGCAATTTTTCCACTGCCAATGCATACAGCTAAGACTAGATACATGAAAATCTCCAATCTGCAGCTTTGTTTGTCAACCTTTGTAGATCTGCCTTTGTTGGTGTGCGAAGATAGTCTTTACGGTACACAGCCCATATAGCTCTTGTAAAATGATCCAACACTTTAACTGTAGTGGATTCAAATGTGACGACCCGAACCAGAATCAGTTGTGTGTTTGGCACGATTCTCGAGATTTGGTTATAGTCGCAGTTTTACGATATTGTGTAGTTTGCCGATTCGATTCGCGACTATGTTTTCAGTCGAGAATTTGAGTTGAGTGTCTTCACGGAAGTTGTAGAGTATGTGATTTCGAGTTCGTGGACGGTTCCGGAAGATTTTTCCGATAACCGAGGAATATTTGATGGTTATTTGAAGTTTCAGGTTCCGACGAGTTTATCCGATAGTCTCGAGTTTATCCGAATCATTTTGTAATTTTATTTCGGACCGTCGATCGACCCGAGGAGTGAGTATAAATATCGAAATTGTCGTAAATCATCGAAAATTTGCAAATTGGGGTTTGACTGAACTTTGACCAATTGTTGACTTTCCAAAATTGGAAAGAGACCGTTGACCCGTGCGGTGAGCGAGCAACCCGATTCGGTTCGTCGGCGACCCGGTTTTTCCGGCCACCTCCGGCCAGGTTAAGGGTATCATTCGAATCCTTGTGAGCTTCTCTTTCATGTTGCACTTGAGTTTATTGAAATTGATTATGTTTTGAGAGAGTTCGATTAAGGGCCGAGATGGTTTGGTCGACGGTGATGGGTGGAAGGGTTCCGGCGAGTTTTTGGGGTTGGGTTGTTGGGGGTTTCGTTCCCCACCACTCAGTGATGCTCTCTAGGTGATTGGATTTGAACGAGATGAAGTTTGGGGTTGAACCCGATTGGGTTTTCCGGTTAGGGATTTTGTTGGTTTTGTGTGATTTTGGAAGGGATGCGTTTGGAATTGAGCTTGGTGTTAGAAGGGAAAGGGGTTCGTCTGGTCAAGAGGGTCCGATCTGGAAAATTTCACCGAGAAATTCCACCGTTGACAGCGCGCCGCCGCCGCCGGCGGCGGTCAACGGCGGTCAACGGCCGGAAAAGTCAAATTTTCTGATTCCGACATTTTTAATGTCATTTTTCTCGTAATCACGCCCTGATTATCGTACGGAGGTTTTCGGGTTGATTTGGTTAGCCGATTTTTCAGTCGAGATTTCAAGTGGGGATTTCGGGATTTCCGTAATTCATTTTGTACTGCATTTCGTATTTCCGGGAACGGTTGGTTTCCATGCTTCAGTACAGTGTTGTGGATTATGATATTGATCAGTTATGTGTATATATATCCAGGAGATCGAGATTTGGATCGTGATCGTGCTTCAGGCGAGGGATCTTCCGCTGGACCACGAGATTAGAGCGAGTGCGCATTTTGCTCACCTGTGAGTGGACAATTTCTTTTCACGGAAATCTTGCGAGTCTTTTATATGATTTATGAACTCGAGAATGAGTATGAGATTTCAGATTTGTATGAGCATGTGTTTACGATTATACGATATACTTATACGAATATACGTATACGAGTATAAATACACTTATATGTTGATTCATGCATTGCATAGAACTGTTTATGATTTGGTTTACATAGAGTACAGTCGTGGTTACGTTGTTGTATCGATACACTTTGCCTCTCGGTTGATCCCCGATGGTAGGCCGCCTGGAGGGGCGTTTCCCCAACCAGACCGGTGAGGGGCGTATCCCCGGATCCGAGGCCATTTCTGGCTAGAATCACGTGTGGGTCTGGGATCCCGTGATTCAGACTGTACTAGCACGGTGTGTGTCCATGAGTGACCCCGTGGGATTTTTACTTGCATACTCAGTACACTGGAGGAGTGTGAGTTTTACCTCGTGTACTATGTTGTTATATTTGCTTGGACTCGCATATGTTTTTATAACGTATATATATCAACTGGTGAAAGACATTTATTTTCGTCCACTCACTCTAACGTGTTTATTGTCTTTCCCCTGGGCTTTTCGGTTTCCGTGCCCAGTTTGCAGTTCAGGTTTGGTGTTTCACGTCGCGGTTTGGAGGCTAGTGATCAGAGTCACCTGTGTTTTCCAGTAGGTTCTTGTTTCGCCTACTGATGTACATGTTGTATATATTTTATACTAGAGGTCGCTCTGATACATTCCGATACTTGTTTATACGGATTTTCTCGGATATACATATATATAGTACAGTATGTTTACTGTTTGTTGATTATATTGATGTTGAGAAATCCGGATGGGATTGGTGCCCACGGTTTGTTTTTTTGTGGCATAGGATGAAGTGTGTTTTCCGCGTGCAGGTTAAGGTAATTCCACGCTAGTAACGAAACTCTGCCCAAATTTCGGAAAATTTTTGTTGGTTCGCATTTTCGAAGGGGTTCGATTCCGGTTTAGGTAGCTAAATCGGGGTTGGGTCCTTTCAGCTTGGTATCAGAGCATTAGGTTGTCAGATTCTGTAGACTCTTGTAGTTGTGACGCTTAGGGTATTTGAGTTGATACAGCATGACTGGAGTGATGACCCGACTGGCCAGCGGTACTCATCAATACTTCGGGTGTTGTGTGTCCTCAAATATCTGCGGTTTCATGATTACGTTCTTTCTGCTTGTGCCTAATGCTTGTCTTGTATCAGTAGGATGCCTCCTCGACGTGGTCCCCGTGTTGATCGGGATGATGATCCTGATGAGGATCGCCGAACGCGCGACTTGCTTATGCGAGTGCTGCGTTTGGAAGAGCGTTTTGACCCTGTGGTCAAGGCTCGCACTGCGGGTGCTACTGTGTTTTCGGGTTCAGTTGATCCAGAGATATGCGAGGCATGGTTGGTTCAGATTGAGCGTGTTTGTGAGCGTCTGCAGTTTACACCTGAGCAGATGACAGTAGCCGCAGTTGGTTTACTTGAGGGTGATGCATATTTCTGGTGGGTCAGTACTGACAGAGTTCCTGTGGATACTCCGTGGACATTGTTTCGTGATCTGTTTATGCGGAGGTATTTTAATCAGGCTACCCAGCAGCGCAAGTACGAGGAGTTTACAAACTTGAGGCAGGGCAGTTTGTCTGTACTTGAGTATCGAGATCGGTTTACCCGTTTGTCTCGTTTTACGCGGGATATGGTGGCTACAGAGGAAGCCAAGTGTCGTAGGTTTGAGCTGGGGTTGAATCTGAGCATCAAGGCGACGCTGACTACGATGCCTCGGAACAACTTTGATGAGTTTGTCAGTGCAGCTCTCCGAGGCGAGGATATTGAGCAGGAGAGACAGCAGAGGTATCAGCCGAGGCGATTCGAGGAAGGTGGACCGAGTCAGGGGCCTTCAAAGAGGCAGAGTTCCGATACTTCCGGTTCAGCTTCATCCTCTGGCGGTGGATCGTATCGCTCACCAGTTAGTGCACCGAGACGGAGACCATTATGGAGGAGAGATCGACCACAGCGTTCACAGGCTAGTGCAGGTTCCAGTGGTGCTAGCTATCCTCGGCGTACTGGTGGCACATTTGCTGTACCGAGGGAGTACCCGTTGTGTAGTCTCTGCAGCCGACATCATGTGGGTCCGTGTCAGCGAGGTCCTGTTACTTGTTTCCGCTGTGGCCAGGTGGGTCACTATGCGAGGGAGTGTCCCCAGTTATATGGTGGTGATGGACAGGCGGCTCAGAGTTCCGGAGCTGAGCGAGGTGCCACTTCGGGAGCTCGACCAGCACAGTTTGCAGGTCAGGGCAGGCAGCAGGGTCAGGCCCAGCGAGGACGACCAGCCGGACAGGCGAGAGTTCATGCTATGACTATGCGTGAGGGCAGAGCATCACCGGAGGTCGTTATTGGTACGTTACATGTTTTTGGTATTCCTGTAGTTGCATTGCTAGATCCAGGTGCCACACATTCATTCATATCATTTAGACTGTCATCATTGGCTACGGTACCTGCATCTCCACTTCCGGGGTTGTGGAGAGTGTTGTATCCGTCAGGTGAGGTTGTGAGCATCGGTTGGGTCTACCGAGATTGTGAGGTGTTTGTTGATGGCCATGGTTTAGCCGCTGATCTGTTATTACTTGATATTGTGGATTTCGATCTAATATTGGGTATGGACTTTTTGGAGTCGCACTGGGCTATGTTTGATTGCCACAGAAAGGAGGTCGCGTTTCGACGACCAGGGTTACCTGAGATATTGTTTCGTGGCGAGAAGAACACTTCCCTACCGTGTTTGATTTCCGCATTGAGGGCGGATCGATTGATGAAGAAGGGTTGTGTTGCATATTTAGCCCATGTTGTGGACACTACAGCTGCAGTGCCAGAGCTTGGTAGTATTGAGGTTGTGTCTGAGTTTCCGGATGTGTTTCCAGCGGAGTTACCTGGTATACCCCCTGTGCGGGAGATTGATTTTACCATTGAGTTATTGCCGGGTACTGGACCGATTTCCCAGACACCATACCGGATGGCGCCTGCAGAGTTGAGGGAGTTGCAGATTCAGCTTCAGGAGTTGTTGGAGAAGGGATTCATTCGACCGAGTGTTTCTCCGTGGGGTGCTCCAGTGTTGTTTGTGCGGAAGAAGGATGGGTCCATGCGGTTGTGTATCGACTATCGGAAGCTGAATCAGATTACAGTGAGGAACAAGTATCCGTTGCCTCAGATTGACGACTTGTTCGATCAGCTGAAGGGAGCAGCAGTCTTTTCGAAGATTGATCTTCGATCCGGATATCACCAGTTGAGGATCCGGGATTCAGATGTTGCCAGGACAGCTTTCAGGACGCGGTATGGGCACTATGAGTTTTTGGTTATGCCGTTTGGGTTGACCAACGCCCCCGCAGCTTTCATGGACTTGATGAATCGGGTATTTCGACGATTCCTGGATAAGTTCGTGATTGTATTCATTGATGATATTTTGATATACTCGAGGAGTGTGGGCCAGCACAAGAAGCACTTGCGAGCAGTGTTGCGGACTTTGCGGGACCATCAGCTGTTCGCGAAGTTTAGCAAGTGTGAGTTCTGGTTGGATAGTGTGAAGTTTCTGGGCCACGTGATTTCGGCCGAGGGAGTTAGTGTTGATCCTGACAAGATCGAGGCCGTGCTGAATTGGAGTCGACCCACTACTGTGCCGGAGATCCGGAGTTTCTTGGGGTTAGCAGGCTATTACCGACGGTTTGTACAGGATTTCTCCCGGATAGCTACACCACTGACCAGATTGACGAAGAAGGGTGTCAAGTTTGAGTGGTCTGATGCGTGCGAGGAGAGTTATTTGCTCCTGAAGGAGAGATTGACTACCGCACCGGTTCTGACATTGCCAGACGACAGTGGTGAGTATGTTGTGTACAGTGACGCGTCGAAGTTGGGCCTTGGCTGTGTGTTGATGCAGCATGGTAGAGTTGTGGCGTACGGTTCTAGACAGCTGAAACCGCACGAGGTCAACTATCCGACGCATGATTTGGAGTTAGCAACTATCGTGTTAGCGTTGAAGAGTTGGAGACATTACCTGTACGGTGCTCAATGTAAGATTTTCACTGACCACAAGAGTCTCACTTACTTGCGGACACAGCCGGATCTGAACATGAGGCAGCGCCGATGGATGGAGTTGATCAACGATTACGAGTGCACTTTCGAGTACCATCCAGGGAAGGCCAATGTTGTGGCAGATGCACTTAGCCGGAAATCGGGAGCCTCATTGTTTCACATGTGTGTGGCCAGAGTATCGATGTTAGCCGAGCTACGGGCTACGGGTGCTGTGTTTGGTTATGATGATGATGGAGCCTTGTTGGCTAGCTTTCAGGTACGACCCGTATTGGTTGATCAGGTACGGGAGGCACAGGATTCAGATCCTTACTTGCTGAGCAAGAAGACCATGGTACGGAATGGTGTGCCTACAGAGTTCCGTTTGAGCGACGACGGTACGTTGTTGTTCAGAGGTAGATTATGTGTATCCAGAGACGAGGACTTAAAGAAGGAGATTCTGGACGAGGCCCACAGTTCAGCGTATGCGATGCATCCCGGAGGTACGAAGATGTTTCGTACACTTCGAGCTTACTATTGGTGGCGCAACATGAAGCGGGAGATTGCCGCATACGTGAGTCGGTGTTTGATTTGTCAGCAGGTGAAGGCGGAGAGGCAGAAACCTGCAGGGAAACTACAACCACTTGAGATTCCAGTTTGGAAGTGGGAGCATATTACGATGGATTTCGTCTATCAGTTGCCGCGTACTTCGGCGGGCAACACTGGCATTTGGGTTATCGTTGATCGATTGACGAAATCTGCACATTTTCTTGCACTTCCAGGAAAGATTTCAGTGGGCAGATTGGCAAAGTTGTACTTATCCGAGATTGTTCGCTTGCATGGTGTACCTGTATCGATTGTTTCTGACCGTGATAGTCAGTTCACTTCTGAGTTTTGGCAGGCTTTACAGCGAGCGTTGGGTACGAGACTACGGTTTAGTACAGCTTTTCATCCTCAGACTGACGGGCAGTCCGAGCGGACCATTCAGACTCTTGAGGATATGCTGAGATCGTGTGTATTGCAGTTTCGTGGAAACTGGGATCAGCAGTTGCATTTGATCGAGTTCGCTTACAACAACAGCTATCAGGCCAGTATTGAGATGGCACCGTACGAGGCTCTGTACGGGAAACAGTGTCGCACTCCATTGTGTTGGAGTGAGGTGGGCGAGCGTTGGCTCATTGGTCCTGATTTGGTGAAAACTACGATGGAGGACATTCAGATTATTCGAGATCGACTGAAGATTGCCCAGGATCGGCAGAAGAGTTACGCGGATGTGAGGAGGAAGAGTTTAGAGTTCGAGGTTGGTGATTGGGTCTTCCTGAAACTGTCTCCGTGGAGGGGAGTAGTGCGTTTCGGGAAGCGTGGCAAGCTTCGACCGCGGTACATTGGTCCGTATGAGATTACGGAGAGGGTTGGAGTTGTTGCTTACAGACTTGAGTTACCGACAGAGATGGCTCGTGTACATGATGTCTTCCATGTTTCGATGTTGCGGAAGTACATCTCAGATCCTTCACATGTGATAGCCCCACAGCAGTTGCCGATTAGAGAGGACTTATCGTATGTTGAGGAGCCAGTACAGATTCTTGATCGACGTGAGCAGGAGCTGAGGCACCGTGTGATTCCGCTGGTGAAGGTCTTGTGGCAGAACCACTCAGTTGAGGAGGCCACCTGGGAGACCGAGCAGCGTATGCGGGAGCAGTATCCTCATCTGTTCACATGACAGGTACGTAAATTTCGAGGTCGAAATTTCTTTAAGAGGGGTAGATTTGTGACGACCCGAACCAGAATCAGTTGTGTGTTTGGCACGATTCTCGAGATTTGGTTATAGTCGCAGTTTTACGATATTGTGTAGTTTGCCGATTCGATTCGCGACTATGTTTTCAGTCGAGAATTTGAGTTGAGTGTCTTCACGGAAGTTGTAGAGTATGTGATTTCGAGTTCGTGGACGGTTCCGGAAGATTTTTCCGATAACCGAGGAATATTTGATGGTTATTTGAAGTTTCGGGTTCCGACGAGTTTATCCGATAGTCTCGAGTTTATCCGAATCATTTTGTAATTTTATTTCGGACCGTCGATCGACCCGAGGAGTGAGTATAAATATCGAAATTGTCGTAAATCATCGAAAATTTGCAAATTGGGGTTTGACTGAACTTTGACCAATTGTTGACTTTCCAAAATTGGAAAGAGACCGTTGACCCGTGCGGTGAGCGAGCAACCCGATTCGGTTCGTCGGCGACCCGGTTTTTCCGGCCACCTCCGGCCAGGTTAAGGGTATCATTCGAATCCTTGTGAGCTTCTCTTTCATGTTGCACTTGAGTTTATTGAAATTGATTATGTTTTGAGAGAGTTCGATTAAGGGCCGAGATGGTTTGGTCGACGGTGATGGGTGGAAGGGTTCCGGCGAGTTTTTGGGGTTGGGTTGTTGGGGGTTTCGTTCCCCACCACTCAGTGATGCTCTCTAGGTGATTGGATTTGAACGAGATGAAGTTTGGGGTTGAACCCGATTGGGTTTTCCGGTTAGGGATTTTGTTGGTTTTGTGTGATTTTGGAAGGGATGCGTTTGGAATTGAGCTTGGTGTTAGAAGGGAAAGGGGTTCGTCTGGTCAAGAGGGTCTGATCTGGAAAATTTCACCGAGAAATTCCACCGTTGACAGCGCGCCGCCGCCGCCGGCGGCGGTCAACGGCGGTCAACGGCCGGAAAAGTCAAATTTTCTGATTCCGACGTTTTTAATGTCATTTTTCTCGTAATCACGCCCTGATTATCGTACGGAGGTTTTCGGGTTGATTTGGTTAGCCGATTTTTCAGTCGAGATTTCGAGTGGGGATTTCGGGATTTCCGTAATTCATTTTGTACTGCATTTCGTATTTCCGGGAACGGTTGGTTTCCGTGCTTCAGTACAGTGTTGTGGATTACGATATTGATCAGTTATGTGTATATATATCCAGGAGATCGAGATTTGGATCGTGATCGTGCTTCAGGCGAGGGATCTTCCGCTGGACCACGAGATTAGAGCGAGTGCGCATTTTGCTCACCTGTGAGTGGACAATTTCTTTTCACGGAAATCTTGCGAGTCTTTTATATGATTTATGAACTCGAGCATGAGTATGAGATTTCAGATTTGTATGAGCATGTGTTTACGATTATACGATATACTTATACGAATATACGTATACGAGTATAAATACACTTATATGTTGATTCATGCATTGCATAGAACTGTTTATGATTTGGTTTACACAGAGTACAGTCGTGGTTACGTTGTTGTATCGATACACTTTGCCTCTCGGTTGATCCCCGATGGTAGGCCGCCTGGAGGGGCGTTTCCCCAACCAGACCGGTGAGGGGCGTATCCCCGGATCCGAGGCCATTTCTGGCTAGAATCACGTGTGGGTCTGGGATCCCGTGATTCGGACTGTACTAGCACGGTATGTGTCCATGAGTGACCCCGTGGGATTTTTACTTGCATACTCAGTACACTGGAGGAGTGTGAGTTTTACCTCGTGTACTATGTTGTTATATTTGCTTGGACTCGCATATGTTTTTATAACGTATATATATCAACTGGTGAAAGACATTTATTTTCGTCCACTCACTCTAACGTGTTTATTGTCTTTCCCCTGGGCTTTTCGGTTTCCGTGCCCAGTTTGCAGTTCAGGTTTGGTGTTTCACGTCGCGGTTTGGAGGCTAGTGATCAGAGTCACCTGTGTTTTCCAGTAGGTTCTTGTTTCGCCTACTGATGTACATGTTGTATATATTTTATACTAGAGGTCGCTCTGATACATTCCGATACTTGTTTATACGGATTTTCTCGGATATACATATATATAGTACAGTATGTTTACTGTTTGTTGATTATATTGATGTTGAGAAATCCGGATGGGATTGGTGCCCACGGTTTGTTTTTTTGTGGCATAGGATGAAGTGTGTTTTCCGCGTGCAGGTTAAGGTAATTCCACGCTAGTAACGAAACTCTGCCCAAATTTCGGAAAATTTTTGTTGGTTCGCATTTTCGAAGGGGTTCGATTCCGGTTTAGGTAGCTAAATCGGGGTTGGGTCCTTTCATCAACAATATCAAGGAACTCATCGATCAAGTCAGCCGGTAGACCGTACGCGAGCATCCTCATAGCGCATGTTAACTTCTGTTCGGTGGAAAGACCGAGTCTTCCGGTGGCATCCATAGTCTGTACAAAGTACGGGTCGTGGTTGGCCATGCTACGCATCATCTTGTCAAAAGAGATGAGGTCGCATACAGATGCACCTTTGAAATGTGTCGTCGTCAAACCTACACGGTTCGGTGAAATATTGAGCTTTCAAGCGTTGATCCATCATTTCTGATCCCTTAGTATGTACTGCCGCCCTTCCGAAGAACAGCCCCATTGTGAGGCTTCATCTTCTTCCATCATCTCCACTTGGTGGACTGCCGCAGACATCAAGAGGGGTTATTGTTGCCTTCTCGGTACATCTTCTTCCTCCTCCTTCTTCAGTAGTTTCTACAACCTATTCATGGCGGAAAACAAAACTCAAAATATGAAACAATAACTTAGAAACCACAATTTGTTATGGGAGGAGGAGTGTTTGTGAATTGGTGAGTATGAAGGAGAGAATGACTCCATTTTTATTGAATATCAACTTGATCTTCGAAGATAGAAACTGATACGTGGATGATAACGAAATCCTGACAACGAATTAGACATTGACACGTATTGCGCAAAATCTACAACGATTTGTGATAAGTTATCGTGTCAAGTATAATTTAATTTACAATCCTATACACCGACACATGTCAATCAAAATTATGTCAGATTGTGAATAATGCATACGGGGTCTAAAATTAATTTTTTAAAAATTAATATTATATTTATTTATCATGTATAATAATAATTTACAAATATAAATTATTACTTAGGAAAACAAAAAATAAAAAAAATCGAATATAAATTTTTTGGATTTTAAGTTAGAATCTAATAGTAGAGTTGAATCAAATCTTATATAAATAGTCTTCATTTAAGGTCTTATAATAGATATAAAATCCTATTATAAAACTTCACTATTAGACATATCTTCTTCCGAGCTTGAACAAGCATGCATTAATTAGGTTAGAAATTCCAAATATATAAGAACTTGTAGTAAGTCTATATATACAAGTTTGGTGTAGTAGTGACATGCAGGTGAGTGAGATTCTCCAATGTGCGGTCTGTCAATGTACGATATATTTAAGTGAACCACTTTATCTATTACTCTGTCACAGATCAAATGTACACTTTTTTTCTTTGTTGCCCACGATCGAACTTATCGTTGTTTGTGAGTAGATATATTAGTCTTTCTCCAATAGTTAGTTATTATCCCTATAATTTTTAAGGTGGTAAAAAATATCATCTCCAATCATAAAAAGAAGAAGTAATAAGACTTATAATTATGAGACTGTCTCAAGAGAAGTCTCATAATGAGACGTTGTATGAGACGGGTTTCATAAATTGGTGGCGGGCTCCACGTGGCGGAGAAAGAAAAATGACGCGCTTGGGAGACGAAGTGGAGTGCTAGATCCGCTACAAGACAAAATAAGAGCAGAGAAGAAATGTGTAGAGACTACAGAGTGAAAGATATGGGACCCGGGATCTCTTCTTTTTAAAATCTAAGGCTGTGATCAAAAGACAAGTATTATTTGTTTTTATCCTTTTGAATATCCTTTTCTGATTTAACGGTGATTAATAAAATTTAAAACAAATCAAACTGCTGTTATGAAAATTACTCTTATTTTTTATATAATGGTCAGAAAATGGTAAAAGTTGACTTAAAAATATTTATTTTTTTAAATAATTAATCTAATAATTATTTTTTATTAAAATAATATTTTAAAAAGTTTAAATTATTATTAAATACAAGATATAATAAAGAAAATAAAATTTAAAAATTTAAAACTTTGAGATAAAACTACATCATTGGATGGTTGAAGTCTCATATGAATAGTGCTTAAATGAGGACTCATAATAAGTATAAGACCTTTATATGAGACTTCGATCACTTTTGAGATGCCCTTATAGTTTGAGAGCTAAGTCAGTGTGACACTATAAAGAAAATGTGATATCTTTAGATCACTATTAGAAAACTGCACTTAGGCGAAGAAACTTTAATAGTTTTGTTGCCTAAGTGCGACTTGGCCGACGAAACAAAAGTCGTCGCCTAAATGTGCACTTAGGCTACAAAATATATCGTTTGGTCGCCTAAGATTCACACTCAGACGATGGCCATTTTTTGTCATCGTCTTAGTATTACACACTTAGACGACGATACACATTTCGTCACTTACGTGAACTCTTAGACGACGACTTGAGCCATTCGTCGCATAACTGAACACCTAGACGACGAAATAGTTTTGTTGCCTAAGTTATAACTTAGGCGATGAAACAGTTTCGTCGCCTAAGTTATAACCTATGCGATGAAACATGAAACTTAGGCGACGAAATTTTTCGTCGTCTAAGAAAAATCAATTATTAGATCTCTCGATCAGATTTTCTTATCTCCTCATCATTTCTCTATCTCTCTCTCCCTTTCAGCTAGCACTCTCTCATCACTCAAAAAAATCCACCGTCGGCGGCCCCAAATTATATCCAACAAAAATCCATTAAAACTCAATTTTTCAGCTCCCGAAGTTCTAGTTTTACCCACTTATACCCTCATCGGTGAAGGTATTAATTCGTTTATCTAAAAACAAATTAATATCGTACGTAATTACGTACGATGATTGATTTTTCCGACGAATATATATATAGTACGTTCCGGCGACTTTAATTAGCATTACTTCCATTGTTGTATTGCATTGTTAAGCTAACTGTAAACTATATCCTAATTAAATAATTAATTAGTTGATTAAAACATGCATGCATGTGCTAAGTAATATATATAGTTAATTAATATATATGTTAGAATAATTAGTTAAAAATATACATATATATTTAATTAATGCATGTATTTATTTAAAGTTAATGATATAATATATATATACACACACAAATCATTCATTCATTGCAAGTGTGTTATGTGCGATACATTAATTTGATAATATATAAATAAAGTATATTAGATTAATAAATTATTGGTTAAAAATTATATAATTAATAGATCGATTTATTATCCTTATGTAGAAATATGGATAAGAGTTGGATACAGTTAGCGAACAGAAGTGGTGTGCGGTATATAGATGACATCAGAGACTTTGTGAATTTTGTGACGGAACATGTTCAGGGAAAGAAGTGTTTCAGGTGTCCGTGCAGAAAATATTTCAACCATTAGTTTGTTCCATCTAACTTTATGGCTCAACACATGTATGAGCACGGTATGATGTGGAGTTATACTATGTCGAGTGAGTACGGTGAAGTAGTAGACTTCATCTCAGGACCAGACTTCAGATCAGGGTACAGTTACCATGGTGCCTCATCTAGAGGTAGCGGCGGCCCTGCTTGGAACCCAACTGTGAATTTGGTCCATGATGCTTTTTCACAATTTAGTCATGATGGACACCAACAACAAGAGGGAGGTTACGATACCAGTACTCATGATGAAATATTCCCCGCTACTAGCTTAGCCAGTGACACTACAGAGATGGATAAATACAACAGGATGCTACTTGAAGCCCAAATTTCGGTGTACCCTGGATGTCTAGAGAATGTGTTGCAATATAATGGAGGAAGTTCAGATAAAAGTGAAGAATAAAATGTCAGACAATACTTTTGACGAAATACAAGAGCATATATATAAGTTGCTACCTTATCATCACAAACTTCCGGAAAGTCATTATAAGGTTAGAGAGATCTTGAACAGCCTCGGCCTAAAGTACATGAAAATTGATGCCTACATAAATGATTGTGTGCTATTTTACAAAGAGTATGCACATTTGGACTACTGTCTTGTATGCAACCAGTGCATATATTTGAACCTGGGCAAAGGGAGGAGTTTGAAGAAAAAAATACCTGTGACAGTGATACACATAAAACAGCCGTGACACTACGATGTCACTGTCACTGTCACTTCCACAAAGGTCTTTGCTTCCATATATTACACATTAACGACGTACTTAGAAGAAGATACACATAAAACAGCCTTTCGTTGTTCAGGCGCTGCAGGAGTCTTGGAATATATAGACATGTCATTTGGACTAAAGAATGCGAGTGCTACTTATCAGCGAGCAATGCACTTTATCTTTCATGTCTTGTTGGGAATATCCGTTGAGGTTTACATTGATGATGTTGTTAAATCCAAAAGGAGAGAGGACCATGTTCAAGATCTTTGCCAAGTATTTGAAAGAATGAGTAGATATCAGCTCAAGATGAATCCAGCCAAATGTGTGTTCGGAGTCCAGGGGGCGACTTTTTAGGGTTTTTTGTTCATCAGCGAGGAATAGAGGTACCAGATGATAAAAATGAAGCTATGATTAATGCATCCCCACCAAGGAACAAAACGGAGCTCCAACAGTTGCTTGGAAAAATATATTTCTTGAGATGGTTTATTGCAAACGCTACGGAGAAAACTCTTTCATTCCCTCCTTTGTTGAAACTGCAAGGACATTAAGAGTTTGTATGGGAGCCTATTCATGATGAGGTTTTCCACGCTATTAAGTAATATTTGACCAATCCACCACTTTTGGTGCCACCATGACTAGGAGTACCTCTTAAGCTATATATTTCCACTATGGATACATCAAGTGGTAGCTTATTAGCACAATATGATAACGCTAAGGTGGAGTGAGAAATCTTCTACCTTAGCCGGGCTTTGACAGATTACAAGATTAGGTACTCACTTATAGAGAAAATTTGCCTTGCACTATACTTTTTAGGATGCAAGGTGAGGCATTACATGCTGTCTTTAACGACGTGTGTTATCGCCCAAACAGATTTAGTCAGATAGATGCTGCCTCGTCCTATACTAAGGGGCCGCATTGGTAAATGCATTCTTGTATTATTAGAATTCTCGTTGTAATATGTTCCACAGAAAGCTGTTAAAAGCCAGGCAGTGGCTAAATTTTTGTCACATCATCCTATGTTGGAGAGGCTTGAATTCAGAAAATTAGACATCGCTCGTATTTCCCTCGCCCCATTGAGATTATACTTTAACGGTTCTAGCACAAGTACACTCGTAGGGACATGCATTGCATTGGTTAATCCCAACGGTGAGACATTTGCATACTCTTTCTGGTTAGATTTTCACTGCACTAGCAACGTAGCTAAACTGGATTGTGTGCTATCTCTACTTTAACCTTGTTATCACAAAAAAGATGCATTAGTTGTTTCTGCATAAACCTCAAATCCCTCTAAAAAAAATGCCTCAACTATAATAACATATAAACACCACGAGCCATACCTCCATATTCAGCTTTAGCACTTAAACGAGCCCCCATTTTTTTCTTCTTGCTTTTCCATGTATTAGATTTCCACCAATAAATGTGAAGTAGCTAGAAGTATACCGTCTGTCTGTAATGTTACTTGCCTAATCAACATCAGTATATTCACTACCACCTAAATCTTTATTCTTGTGAAATATCAGGCTTTTATCGGGAGCAGACATCAAGTACCTCAAGATTCTTATCATAGCAACCATATAAGCTTCACTAGAGTTGAGCATATACTAGTTCCCCACACTAACATACGCACGATCAGGTCTAGTGTGAGACGAGTCGATTAATTGCGCAGTTAACCTCTGATACCAAGACTTGTTTGTATGGACTTGATCTAGATACTCTGCAATACGATGATTTAGGTCAAAAGGTGTATCTATAGATTTTTAGTCAAGCATACCGATTTCTGTAAACAAGTCCAAAACATACTTCCTTTGACTCAACATAATACAATTCTTGTTCTGGGCTACCTCAATGCATAAGAAATACTTTAAGTTTGCATGGTCCTTCATCTCAAACTTAGAAGACAACTGAACTTGTAACTTCTTGATTTCTTCATAATCATCACCTGTCACAATCATGTCATCTACATAAATGGTCAAAGCAGTAACCCTACACTGTCGGTGTTTTAGAAACAAAGTATGACCTGAATTAATTTGCCAATACCCAATATTCTTCATGAATGTTGTGAATCTTCCAAACCAAGCTCTCGGGAACTGCTTCAATCCATAAAAAGTATTATATCCTGAAGGTAGATCCATATATATTTCTTCATTCAAATCTCTATGAAAAAGTTCATTCTTCATATCAAACTGCAATAATGGCCAATCTAAGATAGCTACTAAAGATAGGAGAACGTGAATGGTATTGATCTTTGTCACTAGTGCAAAAGTTTTATCATAATCCATTATATATTTCTGAGTATATTATTTTGCAACCAACCTCGCCTTATACTTGTTAACTGAACCATCACATTATGCTTCACGGTATAAACCCATATGCACTTAACTGTCTTCTTCCATGGTGGCAAAGGTACCAAGTCCCAAGTACTACTCTTGTTGAGAACATCCATCTCAACCTCCATCGCCTTGACCCACTTCTCCTCCTTCATTCACTTTACTAGAAACAGACAGAGCAGATAATTGATTCACAAAGGCTATATAAGGTTTAGACAATCTATAAGTTGACACATAATTAACTATACGATACTTGGCTTTAGCTGGCAAGGTAGGTTCATATTTCTTTGAAGATTAACCATGGGTTAACCTGTCAGGCAAGACTTTTCTAGAATAAGGTACACTAGACTTTGACAAAGGAAGACTACTACATATCCCAGGTGATGACATGCCAGGAGAGATTGTTGATAAAGAGGGAGAGACTGGAATTGCATGTACACCTTCCAAAACAAATGGTTGATTACTGACTGGTTCTCTTCTTTAGACGAGTTGAACAATTCTTCGACTGGTTAAACAATCTTAGAGACTCAAACATAATCGACGACCTTGGAATTCTTGACGGGTTAAAAATTCTTCAACCCGTCGAACTCAACACTCAGAGAGCCCTTGGAACCAACTTCGACCTGTTATGAATCTTCTTCGATGAGTCAATCCTCCTCCTTGAATCAATGCTACTCCTTAGAACCCGCTTTAACCCGTTGAGAAGGATCTTTGATGGGTTGAACATCTGCTGCTGTAGCCTTTAGTCCGGCATACAGAGCACTTTGACGGGTCGAGAATTTTTTGACATGTCGAAAGTCCTACTGGATGTTTATCATGTTTCCACAATTGTAATTTGTTGGCCTTCAAACAGATCTTCATAGAACAAATGTGTTTCCTCTTCATTTGTAGTCGCTATGGGAGAGAAATAATAGAAGGCTTCACTAAAGGTGACATCCATGATAACATATAACCATTTAGATGGAGGATGGTAACACTTGTATCCTTTGTAATGGGAGCTGTAACCAACAAACACACACTTGAGAGCATGACCATCCAACTTCGATCTCTGTTTCCTAATATGCCACACAATCAAACACACAAACAAGAAGTTTGTTGAGAGATGGGATTTCAACTTGTTGAGATACCTCAAATGGAACACGATTCTAAGAGATGCAAATGGTAGGCGGTTGATGAGATGAGAGGCACACATTATAGCTTCTCCCCAAAGGTATTTTGGCAAGTTGGCATTGAGTAAGAAATCTCTTCCCATGTCTAAGAGATGGCGATTGTTTCTATCTAATATTCCATTCTGCTCCAATATCTGAGGACAAGTAGTTTGATGAACAATTACATGCTACTAAAAATAGTCTTGAAAAGAGTGATGGACAAATTCTCCTCCAATATCATATCAAAAAACTTTCACATAAGCACTATACTGAGTTCAAATGAGTCTATGAAACGCAGTAAATGCAATTAAATATATCATTCTTCTTTTTCAGCAACACAACTCATGTTAATCTTGTAAATTATTAATGAACAAAATAAAGTATTTCATTCCTATAAAAGTTGGATGTTTTGAAGGCCCATATACATCGTAATGAATAAACTCAAATGGTGCTGATCAAACTAGAATGAAAAATAGGAGAAGAACTGGACTTGTGACTTTTAACAAAAACACAGATTTCATTATGGAGATTAAACTCCTTTATTCCAAAAAACAAAGATGGCATAGACTTCTTTATAACATCAAATGACGGATGACCAAATTGGCGATGCCATAGCCAAATTTGTTTCACTCAATCAGAACTTAATGTCATGACAACAGGTCTTGATGGCGCTTGTGTCTCCCTGATGTACATGCAATCTAAGTGAAGCAGTCTCCCTATCAGATCTCCCTTACTTATTATCACCTGAGATGATATATCTTAAAATATCACATATACATGATAAAAGTTTACAGAGTATTTGTTTTGTAAATTCAACTCAAAAACAAACAATAGATGATGGAATAGAGAGGACATAAAGAATATTATATAACACAATAGAAGGAGTAACTTGGATTGATCCAATGCCTAAGACCGAAAAAGACACATCATTCACATTAGACATTTCAGAAATAAGAGATGTAGACAGACTCGAAAACAAGGACTTATCAAAGATCATCTGATCAGACGCACCAAAATTAATTATCACTACAAGAAAAACGCACCTAGACCACGGAGCGTTTCCATCGTCTAGGTGAGTTTTTCCGTCGTCTAAATACTTAGATGACGGAACCTCCGTCCTCCAAGTTCCGTGCTCCAAGTTCTGTGCTCCAAGTGCTGTCGTCCAAGCACTTGGACGACGGAGAAGGTCAACTCCGCGGTCCAAGTGAAACTTAGACCGCGGAGATTGTCCGCGGTCTTAGTAATAACTTGGAAGACGGAACTCCGCGGTCTAAGTTCTTACTTGGACCACGGAAATCAATTCTCTGTGGTCTAAGTGGTTATTTAATTTTTTTTAAAATTAAATTTTAAATTGTTGTAAAATATTAATAATTTAATTAAAAAACTCCAATCTCATTTAAATAATTAAAAATGTTAAAATTAATTAAATAAAATAAATTTGTAATTACTTAATTAAATAATAACAATTAATTTGTACATACATGAAATTAAATATATATTAAAATATTTTTCGGAATCGGGAAAAAAACGATATAATAAACTACACAAATTAACTACTAAAATATTGGAGGAGCAGATGCGTTGCCGAGTCCCCCGCCTCCAGCAGGGTCGTCGTCGTCGTCGGGGTATGAGTTCGGTGGAGGTTGACACTGTTGTCGAGCTTGATTTTCCATGAGGGCGACGAGTTGGGCTATCTGCGCTTCTTGCTGATCAAGCCTTTGACGCATAGATAGATTTTCCTCCCGTGCGAGTCGAGCCTCTTGAATGGCTGCTTGGACGGCCGCAGCCTGAGTACTTTTCCTCGCCGAACCTCCCGTAGATGATGAGTCGGAGGTCGACAAATCTCGAATCACCTTAGGTCCCATCCCCCTAACCTCCTTTCCAGCTCTACGACCGTATACCTCATCGGCGATTCCAATTTGGCTCTCCATCGATAGAGGAGGCAGGGCTTCGGGCGGCAAATCTGGGTATGCAAGCTGAGTGTTGGCCAATTTCTCCTGCGCATGTTCTACCAACCTTGCCTAAAAATAATAATTAAAAAAATAATAATTAAATAAAAATTAAATAATAACTACTATAATTAAAAGCACATATATATATCACTTACGCCGTATTGACTTGCTTCATTCACGAGCCCAGGCACAACGTATGTGCATATGCTAGCATCTCAGCACCGAGATAAGGGTGTTTGGAGCCTTTATCCCTGTGCTCCTTGGCTATTTGAATCACTTGCTTGGCGCCGGAGGTATGGTGTTTGTCCTTTTTCCCCCGGTTGGTTTTGTTGATTTCGGAGAATTTTTGTTGGACAACATAAATCATTAAAAAATTAATGAGTAACTAAAATTAAAATAATTCAATTCTCTTAATTTAAATAAAAAAAGTAAACACCTTATATTCTTCATCTTGGAAGTGGTTACACAACCACTGCCACTCACCTTCCCTATCCCCACGTAGCTCTACGGGGGTAGGCATGGGGCCGATATTGTCGAAGTACACATGAAGCTTGTACTTCCAATCACGGTAGATAGAGTTGGCGGTTTAGTTGATATGCCTAAGCATCGCCGGTGTGGGATCCACCTCACATTGTTCCTATCAGAAATAAATAGAAAATTATAATCGTATATATTATGAAATTATAATTTTTATTGGTTATTAGAAAATAAATTTAAAATTGTACGTATTACGTACCGAAAGTTCTTTAAACAGTTTCGTCTTCTCTTCATCCGGCAACTTCTTCCAAGTAGGGGAAGTCATACGAACCCTGCTACGAAGGATTGACCCTATGATATGCGCCGAGAGACTAGCTAGCTGAGCTATGGAAAGGCCACCGGTGAATTCGTCGTACGGCAAGTCGATCTTTTTCCCGGTTGCCTTTAAAATTTTCTCTGATTTTCCGCCTTTAACGAGACCGCGAGTCCTTTTCAGTTCCGGGTCAGCCGGGGCCCTCCTGAGCTTGCGCAGGGTGCTATAGAGGATAGATTCAGAGGTCGAGGACGCCTGAGTACTTCCTGCTGAACCGGGCGTCGGACTGGAATAGGCGTCGTCATCACCGGTCGGGATAACTGGGGCAGCGGAAATTTCCCCAGTGGGCGCTGTCGACGGACCAGCTGAAGGGTCCGAAGAGAGCGCATCGTTGGCCTGCTGTAATTCCCAACGAACTTGCTCCGCCAAGCGTTGGAGCATAGCATCTTTGGCCTCCTGTTGGGCCTTTTTCTTTCCCTACGGAGCCATTTAAATCTAGGAGTACGTTGTTAAAATACCTGATTACCATAATAATTATATAAAAAAAATTACGGTATTTACACCTTAGTATTGAGTGCGCCCAAGATTTAAATAGAATACACTAGCTTGGTATTTGGGTCGTTCAATGGACGTGCGACCCACGCGATAAAGTGTAAACTTTCAATTAATCAGCCTTCGTTCAATCGAAAAACATGGCCAGTTAGGGATAGAGATAACGCGAGAGGCAGGAATAATTTCGACAAAACACCCCGAGGCTAACCAAATCAATGGTATATACTCTATTGGTGTCGTCTTTCTTAGATCCAAAACATGTCACCAGTCATAACCCGTTTCTAGACACCATGTCCAACATTCAACCAATCTTTCAAAAATTTACACTCCTTCAAGTCCTTTGCAAACTCCGCCCTCAACCTCGTGTCCATAAATTCACTTAGGTTATGTGCGGTGATGAAATCCACACATCACGAGGGGTTAAAGAGATAAGCTAGGAAATGAGGCGCTATCTTTTCCAAAGAGTGCGACTTAATAAACCAAACTTATGTACTAAATTTAAATCAAAGACTACCAATTTACTACAAAATTTCCATAATTATCAATTAATTATTTTTAATTACATAAAATAATAATAATCAATTATACTATTAATTAAAACAAAAAATAATTACAAAAAATAATTATTATTTATCATGCATTTAATAATAATTATTCATTTACCAATATAATTAATTATTATTAACGATAATAATTATTACTATTAATTAATTTTAACTAATAATTATTCATTTACTAATAATTATTATTACCAATTATTAGTATTACCGATAATAATTATTACTAATATATTATTACTAATAATTTATTTTTACTAATAATTAATATTACTAATATATTAATTACTAATTAATTAACCAATTTACAAATTAAATAATTACTTAAATAATAATAATGTTAATTAATAACATAATTATTACCTAGCCGGAAAGTTGCTGTAATGTCGCCGGAGTAGAGAGTCGCCGGAGAGAAGGAAAGTCGCCGGAATTTTGGTTGCCGGAGGAGGAAGGCCAGAGGTTTTGAGAGAGAGTGAGAAGAGATGAGATGAGAGGAGGAAATGAGATGGGATGAGGAAAAGAGAGAATGAGCAGTGCTATATATAGGCTTTCACTTAGACGGCGGAGCCCTATTTTCCGTCGTCTAAGTACACTTGGACGACGAAAAATGGCGTTTCCGTCATCTAAGTTAACCGTTTCAAAATTTTGAAACGGCGCCCAATTAATAGGTGGGACGATTTCAACTGCGTTAAATTTCGGCGCCGTTCCAAATGTTGACTTAGACGACGGAGAATAGATTCTCCGTCGTCTAAGTCAACATTCGAAATGGCGCCAAAAATTTAGGCGGTGCAATCAGCCGCCATGGGTTTTGAACTTGGACTACGGAGAAGATAATCTCCGTCATCCAGGTGTGAACCAGGACGACGGAGAAAGGCCATCTCTGTGGTTCAAGTTGAATTTACGTTAAAAACAATTTAAAAATTAATTCGCAAGAAATTTACCGATCTGCCATTCGAATGAAATAGTCATAAAATATCGATTAACGCATCGTATATATAAACAATTGAATTTGAAACGACGAATAATTTTACGTCTTTAAAATTGTTAAGTATCTACTAATCTTTATGACTTAAGTATTATTAAGTATAGGCTCATTTGCATATTGATATTAACGAAATTGAATTTGGACAAAACAACTGTTGGATACGTTCACCATAACATAATATATAATTACAATAATTTTCAGAAAATAATAAGTTCGTGAAGGGTTTCATCGGCACAGTCAACCGCAAAACCGAGATTTTGACAAACTGGAAACGTGGATACAAGACATTTCGTATATCCAATTTTTGAACCGTCGAAGCTCACACACCAAGAATTGTTTACTCTATAGTCTTGATGAAAAGAATATGCATTGGGAGATGGTCTAGATGGTCGTTGTCTTAGATAAAATTACGAATTCTGAACTTGGACGACGCAAATGATCTTCTCCGTCGTCCAAGTGAGTACCTGAACGACGGAGAATGAGTTTTCCGTCGTCCAAGTAAGTTCCTGGACGACGAAGAATCTCATTTACTTTGTACAAGTACAAAATCCTGAATTTAGGGGTTAGGGGCTAACTGTTTAGGGTTTAGGGTTTTGATTCACTTGGACGACGCAAAATGGAGTCTCCGTCGTCCAAGTGTCTCCATTCAATTCTTCTGATTCAATTCGATTGAAAAAATCATCGATCCGATCCGCTCTGATCCGATTCGATTTGATCAGATCCGGATCGATTAATTAATTAATTAATTTAATTTAATTTACGTACGTCGGTCGATCCGATCCGAGCATGGACGCGTGTAATTAATTAAGTACAAAAATAATAGTTTTACATACGTACATACGTACTCCTCCTTATAATATTTATATTAATTATTGATCGATGATGCATCATATATTACAATAATTACAATAATTAATTACCAATTAATAATCCTCGTCGTATAATTGTACTCTTCGTCATAATCGTCATCATCTTCATCCCCGTTATCCGATTGCTCATCATCCTCATCGATCATACTCAACATCGTTCGACGAATAACCTGAGTCCACGTCCTCGTTCTCATCCTGCACGTCTTCTTCATCTATCTCATTAATTGCCTCAATAATCTCATCTTCAGTTAGATCTGTACAACCATCGGGCATGGGTAACCGTTCACCATCTTGAACCAGGTCCATTATATCGGAGTGGATGACAAAAATATTAGGCTCTTGATAGGCAGGAATGTCTCTTTCTGGTTCAGCAGCATCTTCAGTCGCCGATGTCCCTTCAATTGTCTCTGTATTCCATATTCCTCGATGAGAGATATAGTTCACTATTTTCCACTCTTCACCAGCTTTCAGATCGTTGAAATAGAACACCTGCCTAACTAAGGTGGCGAGAGCAAAATGCTCATCCTCATACCAACTTGAGTTTGTATCGACTGATAAAAGTCCCAGGTCTTCCTTTGTACGCTTGAACCATCTGCACTTGAATAGGAAAACGTTGACATCATTCCCGTATCATAGCTGAACCACATATACAATAGCCCCGTAATATAGATCATTGTCTTTCCCAACCGCTATCCCATTGTTTTGTGTTCTTCTTCCTTCATCTCGGGCCAATGAATGAAACTTTACATCGTTCACAAAAAATCCGGGATAAATATAGTGTTTAATCGGCTTCCCTGCTAGCAAGTGCTTTGGCCAGGACCACCACCCCCCGTGGTTTTCGGATTTTTGTAGATTAATCATCTGCGAAAATGGGAAAATTTAAGGGTTTACTTTCTACAAACATGATCGATATGTATATAAATTACTAAATACCGAGACGTATGTACGTACCCATTGGAAGAAATAATCAGGGAACTTTTTCTTAACCATTTTCTCAATCCACGCCGAACTCTTGTCTGGATTTAATGCCTGAAGCCTCTCCCTGTATGACATCATGTACGGCTCAACTTCGTCACAGTCTCGCAACACTACCCAATGTGCCTCAATAAGTTCTTCCCGTGTTAACGATTCCTTTAATACTCCTCTAAACGATCGGACGACATTGGTGACGAAAGAAAGATTGATGCGGGCACTGGAATCGGAGGCAGTCGGAGGTGGTGGATCTTTGAGGTACCTGTTGCAGTAAGTAACACACTCATGCATTAGGTATGTCTCAGCTACGGAGCCATCCGGGGCCGACCTATTTTTGACGAATCCTTTATACTGTCCAAACTGTCTACAAAATCAAACGTACAATAAGAATAAGTACATATAGCTAGTAATCTCCAGTGGAACAAATTATGAATCGAATCACCTGTATAATTAATATAATTGTACGTACCTTTCTTGAGGATACATCCAAGTGTACTGGATCAGACCAGAAATGAGCACCTGCTCGGGCAGGTGGATCATCAGGTGAATCATGATGTCAAAGAAAGCAGGGGGAAAAATCCTCTCTAGTTTGCAAATGATGTGCATAATTTGTTGTTGCAGTTCCACCACATTTGACTTCTTTAATTCTCTAGCGCATAACCTCTGCCACCATCTGCACAATGCCACTATTGGTTCTACAACGTCACGAGGTAAATATGGTCGAATTACCACTGGAATTAGACGTTGCAGCATAACGTGATAGTCATGTGTATTTAGACCAACAAACTTGTGTTGCACCTCGTCCACTGCTCCAGTTATAGTAGCTGCATACGTAGCCGGATAACGAACGCCCTTAAACCAGTGAAATACAGAACGTCTAAGCGTCGGCTTCACTGTGTAAGGTGCAGCTGGCATCTTGTTGTACACTCCTTTCCTATTCCTCCTCAACCACAAGGGACGACGTAGATTCATTGATTCCAGATCTTTGCATGCTTTAGGAGTATCTTTAGTCTTGAACTTAATACCGAGAATTGTTCCCACCACGCTGTGGCACACATTCTTTTCTATGTGCATCGCGTCCAAGTTGTTCCTCAGCTTCAACTTCGACCAGTAAGGGAGTTCAAAGAATATACTCTTGTGATGCCAATAGCGGAGATCATGTGGAGAAAATGGATTGCATTTCTTTACATCCGCGTCATTGGTCAACATACCAAAGTCGAAATAGCTCAATCTCTCTAAAATCTCTTCGCCCGACCAACCACAGGGTTTAAGATCGTTCTCTACCGTCCCGTCGAAATGAGCTTCATCCTGTTGCCACCGGTGGTTGTGAGGAAGCCATCTACGGTGACCCAAGTCACACACATTCCCCGCGTGCCAACTAGAGCTCGCGTCATCCAAACATATAGGACATCCATTATATCCTTTTGTCCTGCAGGCTGCCAACATCTCATACGCTGGAAAATTGCTGATCGTCCACATTACGGCAGCCCTCATCATGAACATCGTGTTAGTGAATTTGTCATAAGTTGGGACTCGATTTTGCCACAACAGTTTCAGCTCATCGATCAAAGGTCTGAGGTAGACATCTAAGCACTTCTCTTAAGATTTAGGACCTGGAATTAGTACAGTAAGGAAATTAAATTCCTTGTTCATGCACATCCACGGAGGCAAGTTGTACGGCATCAGAATAACTGGCCAAGTGCTGACGACGAAGCTATTACTACCCCAACGATTGAATCCGTCTGTAGATAGTCCGAGTCTAACATTTCTAACCTCTGCAGCAAAGTCTCCAAATTCTCTGTCGAAATGTTTGAAACCTTCCCCATCCGCGGCGTGTCGCAGGACATCGTCATCTGTTCGCTTTTCTGCATACCATCGCATCGCCTCTACTGTGTGTAGAGACATGTACAGGCGCTGCAATCTGGGAATCGAGGGAAAATATCGAACAACTTTCACAGGAATTCTCTTTTTCGAACTCTTCCTATTCAGCTCATATCTGCACTGGCCACATACGGGACAATAGTCCAAATCTTTATACTCTTTGTAAAAAAGCACACAATCATTCGGACATGCGTCAATTATTCTATACTTTAGGCCGAGGCTGCTCAAGATATTTCTAACCTTATAATGAGATTTAGGAAGATTGTGATCATCAGGAAGCAACTTACATATTTGCTCATAAATTTCGTCAAAAGCACTGATTGACATTTTGTGCTTCACTTTTATCTTCATTTGCTCCATCACATATTACAACACATTCTCTCGACATCCAGAGAACACCGGGGTCTGCACTTCAAGTAGCATCCGGTTGTACTTATTTGAAAGGACCCAACCCCGATTTAGCTCCCTAAATCGGAATCAAACCCTTTCGAAAACACGAACCAACAAAAACTTTTCAAAATTTGGGCAGAGTTTCGTTACTAACGTTGAATTACCATTACCTGCACGCGAAAAATACACTTCATCCTATGCCACAAAAAGCAAACCGTGGGCACCTATCCCATCCGGATTTCTCAATATATCAACAATAACGTAAAGTAGTAAATATATATGTACTTTACGGAAAACCCGGAGTAAAATCGTATAACATATACAATAGGAAGCTCAGAGCGACTTCTAATACATAATCATATACGTATACCACAGTAGGTAGAACAGTAAACCTACTGGAAGAAACAAAGTAGCTCGAGCACTATGCCTCCGACCACGACGTGCGACACCAGAGTCCGAACTGCAAACTGGGCACGGAAACCGAAAAGCCCAGGGGAAAGGCAAATAAAAACGTTAGAGTGAGTGGACGAAAATAAACATATGCCTTTCACCAGTTTGTAAACATACTCAATATAAATCAGTGCGAGTTCGGAAAACACAACAACACAACACATATATATAGGGAGGTTGTCGGGCGAATCTCTCAAGCCCGACGTCAGGTGAATCGCTCAAACCTGACGGTGAAAGGCCAGGGGAATCTCTCAACCCCGGCGGCACTCAGGGGAATCTCTCAACCCTGCTTCAGAGGAATCTCTCAACTCTGGGCCAGAGGAATCTCTCAACTCTGGTAGCATCGATGCAATAAATGCCAATCACCAATAACACATAACAACACCTCCGAAAATAATATATATCTCAATCATCGTATAATTTAAATACGGAAATCATAAAATCCACGAACTCGCAAATCAACAGTGAAAATAGAAACTTGTCCACTCACAGTCTGGCGTAACGCGTTAACCCGTGATCCGGCGGAAAGTGCATCGCCAAACAAACGATCACGAACACCTGAATAATCACAATATCCAATTCTCACAAACATAATTCGACAATTCAAAACAAATCTCGAGAAACCATCGTTCTCGGAAACACGTAATCCGATCACGACAAACTGTCGGAAATCCAGAAATCATACCACAATACTTCACTGTAATTTCGGACGCTCAACTCGAAAAACAAACCTCCCCACTGCGATCGGGGCGCGATTTCGAGTGAAATGACATGCAACTCGTCGAAAGTCCCAAAAAGTCAAAGTTTGACCGCCGTTGACCGTTGACCGCCGCGTTGACCGCCGCCCACGGCGGCGCCACCTTCAACCTGAAAATTTTCCGGAGAAGAAACCCCTATTCCATGCAAAATCACCCACTGAGCAACTTTCATAACTGCAACAAAGTCCAATTCAAACTCTAACTCACCCAATTTCACGAAAAACCGAATTGTTCCACAAATTTCAATCTCAAAATTCTCCACACTCAAATCGAATTAGAACACCATGTTTATATGGTTAGAATCACAATGAAGAGGGCTACAAAACCCAGTACCTCTTGAAGTTCATCTCGGCCGGAATAGTGGAACCCGATTTCACCTAAAACCTTCCATTTTCTCGCCGGAAAATTCCTCTCCACAGCCACCCTCGCCGTGAGGGGTGGCCGGAAGCATGTTTGGGACACCAAGGCGAGTTGGACAAGGCTTGCCCCGAGCCTTGGGGTGGCCGGAAAGTGCACCACCACTCAAGGCCGAGCACCACCGTCAAGCACCCTTTCTCTCTCTCCAAAACTGGTCGGTCAACACTAATAATCCCAGGTTTGACTTTCCCAAAGGGGAAAGTCACAATAAATACTCATTTAAAACTTTCCCGATTTGGAAACTCATAATTATCCAATTCGACGAACTTTAAACACGCATAACTTTCTCGTCGTATATCCGATTCCGATAATTCTCGCGGCCACAAACTCGTCTCGACGTACTCTTCAATAATCACCCAAAGTCAAACACATCGGCCAAACCGATAAAAATTCAACTCTTCGAACCAACACACAATTAAATCAACCAAACAAACAACAATCGGAAAAATTTGCAACTAATTCCTCGTAACTCCAAATCATGCTCCGGAAGTTCCCACGAATTCAAAATTAAATTCTGAACAACTTCCGTGAAGAAGCCGAAACCAAATTCCCGTCCGATAATTTAGTCGTTAAGTAGCCCACCATTTAAATCTGAACTTCAAATATTCATAATTAATTCCTCGGTCGTCCAAATAACGATCCGAAACAGCCCACGAACTCGAAATCACACGTAGAACGACTCTCGAGAAGAGACCCAGCTCCAATTCTCGGCCAATAATTTAGTCGTTAACAGAACCCTGGCGAGTAAATCCGTTATCGGAAATCCACGTCGATACGCTAACTCGCGAATTGAGCTGATTATACTTCTGATTCTGGTCCGGGTCGTCACATTATCCATCTCACTAGTGTCAGTGGCCAAGCTAGCAGCGGGGAATGTGTCATCATGCTCATGAGTGGTACTGTAACATCTCTCTTGGTGTTGGTATCCAATATGACTAAATCCCGAAAACGCATCATAGACCAAATCTGCAGTTAGGTTGCAAGCAGGGGGGCCGGTACCACTGCCGCTAGATGAGGCACCCTAGTAACTGTACCCTGAGCTGAAGTCTGCTGAGCTGAAGTCTACTGCTTCACCATACTTGCTCCATGTAGTGTAACTCCACATCATACCATTTTCTTACAGGTGTTGCACCATAACATTAACCTCCACATACTGACAATTAAGACATTTCTGGCACGGACACCTAAAACGCTTATTTCCCTGACCATGTTCTATCGCAAAATTCACAAATTCCATCCATATACCGGACATCACATCTATTCTGCAACTTCATCCAACTCTTGTCCATACTTCTACAAAATATTATAATTAATTAATTATTACATATATATTAGTCAATTAACTATTAATTATATGTACTTGATCTACATCAATTACGTACTTTAATATGTCTAGCTAACATACATGCATGTATGTACGTTTTAACTAAATATTAACCAAATTTTAAAACATCCATACATATATACGTACTACAGGTCTATAATTAACTAATATATATATCATCAATTTCCTAACTTAATATATTAATTATATATTAGACGTACTAATTAATTATTAACAATGGGCGTTTTAACAAACATACATGCAATTAATTATATATATATAAACCTACGTTAATGGTGTTGGAAAATTAACTGCGTACGTACCTGGCCTTCTCCGATATATGGTGAATTAATCGATGGTCGGAGCCGAAGATCGATATATATAGTGTTATCTAGCTACCTAGGTAGCTAGCTAGCTAGCTAGGACGTCGTCGTTTGCATTGTGTGCACGCATGAGAAGCTGATCAAGACAGGAAGAGATTATGATCGATCAGTTGAGAGACGAGTGAGCGGAGAGGATCGGAAGAGAGTTTAGCATTGGCCTTATATAATGCTTCACTTAGACGATGGAGGTGTCGGTACGTCGTCTAAGTGGCCACTTGGACCACGGCGTGTCGGTCCGTTGACCAAGTGGAACTTGGACGACGGAGATAGTCGTCTCCGTCGTCCAGGTGCACACTTGGACAATGGAGAATTCTCCGAGGTCCAGGTGTGCACCTAGATGGCGGAGACGACTATCTCCGTCGTCCAGGTGCTCACCTGGACAACGGAGAATTCTCCGTTGTCCAGATGGAACTTGGACCACGGAGATAATCGTCTCTGTCGTCCAAGTTACACTTGGACCACGGAACGTTTACGTTTTCGTGGTCTAAGTGTTGTTTTCTTGTAGTGTATCCATGTATCACCACCAATAAAGTTAGAATTTTTATAGCGGCACCAATTTTACCTCGTTTCTCCTCATCTTTAAAGCGACACCAACCTTCCAATTTTGTTGATGCATCTGAGGAGACAAGGTTGGTTTTGCTTATACATTGAGGCTAGATATTTCGGTGTGTGACTCTTTTGCACTATCCCTCCGGATATACTGAAAGACTTGTTCCAATGTTGGTGGAGTAATTTGGAGCAGCAACTCATTCTTCACACTGACAAATTTTGAATCCAATCCTTCCAAGAAGATGTGCATTCGTATTATGTCTTGCTCCCTATTGGATATGGGAACATCAATTCCACTTGTCATTAGATTTGGATACCTGTTGTCAAGCTCTTGCCAAATAGTCTTCAAATTTGCGTAAGATACAACCAAAAATGGGTCATTTGGGGTTGTTCTATATGCTTGGGTGATCCAGTCATAGACCCTAGCAAAATCGTTGCCATCATAGTAGGTAGAAGCAACAAATTCTCAAATTTCCTTTGGTTAATCAGAGTTGGCAAATAACAACATAATCTCTGTAGTCATCGCCCTAAAGAGAATCGTCATCGTATTGGTGTTGGCCGTATCCTATGCATCTTGCTTCTTCTTTGCGCCAGTTGGTCTTTGTATGGTTTCTGTCACATATCCCCACTATAAAATACTTTGAAGGTGCAACTTCATCAAACTTTGTCAAACTTGATAATTCGTGACATCAAGTTTGACACCAAATCCAGAGTTGTTTGTAGTATTCTGAATCATCAAAACTTCTCGGTTTTCAAGGGTTGGTTGGTCTTCTCCAAACAAAATAAATCTATCTCGAACTCTTCACAAGGAGACAAGAAACAATGAGCGTATCAATTGGACAAAACAAATTTCGACGGGTCAGGTCAAGCAGAATAGGACAAACGTTTATGGAAAAGGGACAAGGACAAGTTGGCAGCGGAAACAAAAATAAATCTTAAAAAATCCAGGATCAAATTTAGGCTATGATACTAAGTCAAAGAGAACACAAAGATGAGAAATTTTATGAGAAATTTATTTATTTGTTTATTTTATGAGAAATTTATGATCAAGTTTAGGCTCTGATACCAAGTCAAAGAGAACACAAAGACGAGGAATTTTATGATAATTTTTTTGAGAAATCTTTGCATCACATTGACCACTCTCGAATCTTTGCATCACCTGCTAAGAAACTAATTAGATCTATTAAAGAATATACAACTCCTAATATTCCTAGAGTGTGAGATCGACCTCCATGCCAAACCCGAGTCCTCCACACAATGAACCTGCACATCAATGTGATGTGAAGATTTTGAACGATATGGTACATCCAATTCCTCGCGCGCAAGAGGACAATATCAAACGGTTGACACTACCTCTCCATCGAAGTAGTCAAATTTTAATCTGGGTCCAGATGAACTGTGACGGAGCTTTTTGTGATGCACAGAGGAAAAGGTGCTGTCAACCGAAATGATCGAGGTGACCTTGTGATGACCATCAATGCAAGCGATCTGATATTGGGAAAAATAGCGTAAGCAGGACCGCAGGAGTGTTTAGATTGAACTGATTGCGTATCTCAATGGGATCTCTAAATATTTGGTTCGTGGCCAAAAGAAAGGCTTCAAGTCATGAGAAACACAAACATCAAACATTATCTAATAGGATACAATAGAATTGTGTAACTTATATGATTGTTTCTGTACAATTCGAGAAGGAATCACTCCAGAAGATGGATCATACAATACACCACATGAAAAATGAAACTTCTCTAAGATCTATATGAACTCTATATGAAGTGTAACTCAGACTCAACTAATATGCTCCAAGACCAATCTGCAAACAACCCTAAACAATTTACGATCTATCAGCAACATAGATCAATGTTTCTCTTCTCTTGTTGGCCAGACAACATATATCACTGTTGAGTGCTAACAAAGTAATCACAAATAAGAATGAAATGGTTGTTTGTGATGATAAAAATCACCAGTTTCCCGGACTACCACGCACAGCATTACAGCCTCAGATTAACCACTCAACGTCCCCAATCAGATATACCCTGCATGGGGAAGAAGAAAGTTTAGGAATAGAAGCACAAGCATGTCCATGTATTCAAAAATCTGGACACAACTAGGTGAAACCAAAATCTTCCAAAATCTAGCTTGGATAAATATACCCGAAAACCCTTATGAATAAGACCCATTCCAGAAAAACCAAGGAAAGGAGGTTGTCTATATACTGGGTGGAGTAAAAGATGAGCAACCGGATACTAAGCAATTACAAGCTAATTAAATTACTTGCCTGTTCCATCTTGAAGCTGTTCATTCCAACATTGATGCCCATATCAGACGTGACTTCCTCATTTTTGATCTCTGCATCAGTGAATGTGAGGGCTCGCTGAAGCTTTCTAGCAGAAAACACTTCAACCTCTGCCATATATGTTGCAGTCACTGGTCGATGATCAGAAAATTTATGTTCAATCCTTTTGTATTGCATTAACCTCATTCCTCGGCCATATGAAAGAATGCGGTCACACCTGAAAATGGGAGCATATAAACATAAAGATAATAAATGGTAAGGATTACTACAAACATCAAGGAATAAAACTCTTATTCTACATTGGGAAGAAGAGTTCTAAATAAATGACAAGTACATCAAGGCAGACCTAATTTACTGTATAATGATCATCAGAATTATTTCCCAGTTTCAAAGTATCATTTCATAAAGTTTCACAAATGATTCAACACTAAACTACCACCAGGGCAACCGAATAATCTTAGAGAAAAACAAAACTCTGAAAGAATTTTAACCAACTTTTACAAATCAAAGATGCGAACTATAAAAACGCCACATGTAAAAGGGACAATCTCGTAAACATCTCTTGGCAGAAAATTGTACACATTTAAGAAGTTGTATGATGATTTAATGATGAAATATTTACCATATTTATGTTAAGGGCCTCCTTACTAGAAAATTTTATCTATAAAGATATAGTTTCTATCAAGTGCATAACTAAGCTTCCAATTACCGGATTGAACCTCAATTTTCAACTAAATTAACAAAATAATTGATCATCAAAATACTTCGCATTTAGATTCCTTAACTAGCGTCAAGTTCGCAAAAAATAGGCCCAATCAGAATTAATTAGCCATTTGATTACCACATTCAGCATTTGAGCTTTATTTGGTGAACTATATTTATTGTTACACTATGCAATTAATATATTATCAAATAACGTATATATAAAATGAACAAGCAGATTGGATCAGTGCAAACCTACCATGCTGGAGTCCGCCGTCCAGCTTTTGGATCCTCTCCATAGTACTTGTCTGAATTCATTTCATACTTATATGTTGGCGGGAAGTTTAGAACACCCTCAGACCATCCATCAAACGGTCGACCTTTTCTAAATTGTCGTGTAAGCTGTCAGAATAAATGCCAATGTGCTTAAGTTATGTGTTGTAATCTCACTATATTTGAAAACAAGGCTAACATTCAATCAATTAAGAAATAATTCACGGTTGAAAATCCCACCGGCATGATCCCTCCCAAAATCTATAAGTTTTTCATCTGGAAATACCTAAAAGCATAGATGCTATACAGTAAAACATGCAACTCTCCATACATATGGACATGTTACAACCAGTCATACATTGGGTATTACTTTCACGGTCACACTTTGGTTTCAGTATAACACATCACTAATGAAATAATTTGATAGGCTTGTAAGTGCACACAAGCGATTTGAGATAATCTATCCTGCTACATCTTAATATCAATATAAATATAAAACTGAATTCATCTATTCGATGTCTTTGCAAGAAATTCAGCTGATCTGTGGCCACTTCTAGAATAAAAAATATAACCAATTGATATAGTTAAGCACTATACAAGTTACTGAACCATCTACTCTAAGGCAAACATTAACATTATTTTGACCAAAAATATATGCTCAACTGAGACACCATTTGTGTCAAGGATTGCCGTAGAAACTGTAAGCATAGATCACTCAACAGACAAAATGGGATAGATAACACTGATAAATCCACGGTCACAAAAACAAAAATACTTGACTGCTAATCAATAGACACATTATCAATCAGTAAAGATGAATTTTAATACAACGATATCTCTAAAAAAGGGAAAGAATAAAACATAAACTATATTGTACCTGGTCCTTCTCGGCCAACTTGGACCACTGCTTTTTGGAGATAAGTTCTCGTGTTTTCTCATATGACAAGTTGATACGATAATTTAGATCCCCCAACCAAATTATCCTTCTGCAGGACAAGATACCCTTATTGTGATCTATAAGGAATAAATGAAACCTTACGACAACTGGTAAAGTTACAGTTGTATACTGGCAATGCAGCTGATCTTTCAATTGTTAAAGTATAATGTATAAAAGGAAGACTTCCATTCTCGATCAGAATTCTAGATAGCTCATGTACCAAGTATATGCAGCAACCATATGAAACAAACTATAATATTTTTATATAGAGAGGTTGGTTTCTCATCTCAAAATGTTTACTTTTTAGCAACAGGCTTTCTACTCATTGAAGGCCTCGTCAAACTATTAATTATTAGTTTAACAGAGAGGAAATTAGTCTGTCATACAACCATTTTTATTTTCTGAAACAAGTTAGAATTTCTCCATAGAAACTGATTATTCATTAACAGAACAGGCCTATATATGATAAATATATTATTTCAAGCCAAATAATAAAAAAAAAATAGCTTATCAAAATTAGGTACTATACTTTTCAGAAAAAAAAATGTTAGGTGCTGTATACTTACTCATGGTCATGGATACTTTTTGGAAGCCCAATACCAGAAAACGAATGAAAGTGAGTTCTCTTATGAATCTCATGAACATCAGCATTTCTTTTCAATTCATCTCCCTCTTTTTCACCTGCTGTCAGGTGAGTGCACACAAAACAAAAAAGTGTCTGATATATGGACATACTGACAGATACAGATCCCTGGAAAATATGAGAAACTGTTTTAATATCAAATTATAATAATAGATTAGTAAATTCACTTTAATGAAGTAGTTCTATAGGTTCATGGCTACTGTAGAACATAAAAGCATGAGACATGTAGAAAACCAAATCATTTCCATTAATGAAATTCTCTCCTGATTTTGAACATTCTCCAACAGAACTAAGTGCACAGTCACCTAACTATGAATGATTTGTTAACAACAGAAAATCTAATAAAGATAGACCTTCTGCAAAGATATTATCATTAAGGACCCTAACACAAATGGAATTTTCCACAATTTTTAAAAGGGAAATTTATAATTGTAGTCAATATAGATATTGCACTTCTCCAAAAAAAATAAAAAAATATAATGCCTATAAACAAGAACACCAAGGTTCAGCAAAGCCCCTCTTATTAAAAAAAGGGGTCAGTGAAGCCCCTCTAAAGGTGTTGCAATGAGAATATCAGCTGGATACAAGATAGAAACTGGAGGGAACAACTCTCCCAGATGTTTTCTGATGTTATACCAAAGTTTCTTTCTGGTCTAAGTGATTAAGTGATACAGGTACAGCCAATAGAAATTGACATCAGTTCGGCAATGCATGATACAAGTAACCACAGAATTAACGCTAAGAGGTATTTATTAACCATGAGATCATTAGATTAGTGCAGTAAGTATACCACTAACAACAATGGTTCTAATGAGAAAAAAAAATTAATAAAGGAAAATAGAGATGGAAATTGGAAAGAAATTGACCTTGTTGCCAATGTATCCCATTACACCAACACCAACAGTAGACACCTTTAAATTTTGAATGTGTTTACGCAAGCTCCTACGGACCCATACAGTTATAAAAATCCCAACCATCTGCTTGCTTACTATCCTTACATATGATGATTTTCGTTCCCGTTTCATGAGGGATTCAAGATCAATCTCTGAAAGCAACGTTAATTCTGGTGTCATGTTATTTGCAGCTATCTTGAATGAATTGTATGCTCTAAAAGATTTTGAGGACTTGAAAGATTTTGTTGGTTTAAAGGAATTTCGTCTTTCTAATAAGTGCTGTGATAACAAGTTCAAGGGACGCTCTGGCCAGCTCAAACCAATTCTTTCAGACGCACTAAGCATTTCAGTTAACTTGCCATTAGGTTGGACAGTAGAAGTGTCTTCATCTAATGAGCAATCATCTGCCCGGAGGCAATACAACCTATCTAATCTCTTTGAAGAAGAATGCTGCCTCTGTATATTCAGTCCCATTGGAATTCCCTCTTTAGTATTATCAGTACAGTCCGAAAGTGGAGCATCAACATTCACTATTTCACTTGTGACTGATGTGCCCTTGCTGAAACCCAAATCTTTGGTTTCGTCATCAAATGGATGGACTTCTTCACCAATATCACTGTCACTGTCACAGGTATTTTTATATGGAAGCAAAGACCTTTGTGGAATTAAATCGATAATGTGTAATCATTTTACAAAATTGACCGTCGGATTGATTGGTTGGAATATTCCAAGTACGTCGTTAAAATTTAATAAAATTACCCCTCCCTATAGTGATTATTTTAGATCAAATTTTTGACACACGTTCTTGTAGATTACATATCTATCTCATAGTGTCTAATAAATTGACATAAAAAATCGATTTACCTAAACTACAAGAAAAATGCACTTAGACGACGAAACCATAAAAGTTTCGTCGTCTAAATGCCAGTTAGACGATAAAGAATAAATTCGTCGCACAAGAAAAAATTTTGTCGTCTAAGTATGCACTTAGACGACGAAATAAAATTTCGTCACCTACAAAATCCCTTTGACGACGAAAACAGAATTCGTCGTCTAAGATTTGACTTACACGACGAAATAAGGATATTCGTCGTCTAAGATTTGACCTAGACGACGAAATTTGTGTCGTCATCGTCTAAGATTTTCACTTAGACAACGAAAATCTACATTTCGTCGTCTAAAATCATTTCTAAAACCTAAAACCTAACCCTAAATGCTACCTTAAACCCTTTCCCCTAAACCCAAAAAGTTTTAGATGGCGAAAACAGTAAGTTTCGTCGTCTAAGAGCTGCTTAGATGACGAAACTCAACCACTTTCGTCGTCTAACTAGAGTTTTACAAGATGCCCTCTAAGAGAACGACCATGTATACCATCTTAAAATGCATATATTTTTTGTCGAGGGCATAGAGTAAATAATTCTTGGATTGTGAGTGTTGACTGTTCAAAAATCAGAGTTATGAAGATTCGTATATCAACGTTTCCATTTCATTGAAATTTCGGTTTCATGGTTGACTACACCGATCAAACCCTTAACGAAATTTGTATAACAGAAAATTCATCTACTTACAGTCTTACATATTATGTTATGATGAATATATCCAACGGTTGTTTTGTCCATATTCAATTTCGTTAATATTGATGGGGAGTGAATCTATACATACGAATACTTAAGTTATACAGTATGGTAGATATATAACAAGTTTTTAGTCTTAAATCAAATTTTTATGTTAAATTTCAATTAATTTCTATTTAGTTGATAAATTAAATTTTTACGACAAGACAAACAACCGTAACTTTGAAAATGGGTTTACAAATTATTTTTTACGATCATTTTCGTCTTTTAACTATTTTTTCGATAATCACCAAATTCATTCGATCGCAATCTATTCTAATCCTAATTTGGTTGAATTTTTTTCTACAATATTGTATAAATGTAATGGTTACATCTGACGGTTGATTTTTTAATAATTTTTAAGCAAGTACGTACTTCATATTAATTTTTCAGATATTTATAAAAGAAAATTAAAAAAATCATTTAGACGACAATACTTCAAAATTCTGTCACCTAAGTGATTTTTTTTTCAGAAATAACTGAAAAATTAATTTTGGAGAAAATTGAAAATACTTAGACGACAAAAAATTATGTGTTTCGTATAAGTGATAAAAAATTATGCGGTTTTTTTTTTGCTGCCCAAGTTTTTGCCAAAAAATTAAATCACTTAGAAATATTTCGTTGTTTAAGTCAAAATAATTGGTAGCTTTTTTAAAAATTTAAAGTACTTAGACGACGAAAACAAATAGTTTCGTCGTCTTAGTCATTTAAAGACCTTTAAATTTATCATTTTCTCAATCTCTCTTCATTTTTTCTTCTCTCAATTCACTCTTCTCTCTCTCCCTCTCCCTCTTCCCCCCACCACCACCAACACCACCACTCGGCACCACCGCCCAGTACCACCATCGTCGCCGTTACCACCACCACCACCACCTACAACGTCGCCATCGCCGCCACCACATGCCACCACCTCTACCACCACCACCGATGCCGCCACCCCACCACACACCACCACCACCTATAATTAGTTTAGTTTTAGGTTTATTTAGTTTATTTAGGTTAGATTAATTTAGTTAAGCAGGTTTATTTAGTTTATTATATTATGAATTTTGTATTTAAAAATAAAATAATTTAAATTATTTATTCATTATGAATTTTATATTATTATTAATAATTAGCATTCAATAAATTTTGCAATATTAGTAAGTTTTATATACAAAAAATTTAATGAAAAATTCATGAAATGTTAATTATTAAATTAATAATTAGCATTTCATGAATTTTTCATTTAATTTTTTTTTTATAAAATCAACCACTTAGAGGACGAAAACTCTATAATTTCATCGTTTAAGATACAACACTTAGATGAAAAAATTATAGTTTTTTCGACGGCTAGGAAGAGAAAACTGAACGTAAAGAATTGAAAGTAGAATGAAAATTAGGGTTGCAAGTCATCGACGACTTCACTAATGCTCAAAGCGAGAAATATATATAGATGCAGTCGTATAACGACAATTCGAATGGACGGGTGATCAACCCCCACGTGTCCACGAATGAACGGATCACAGCTTGAGACCGTTATTGGAACAGAAAATAAAACGACGTCGTATGCTACTACCCCTTCTATGCTTGAGAATACTGATTAATACAGGTGCTTGATCTTGGGATCACAACAACTCCACTCCCCTTAATCTGGACCCTTGTCACCATATGTAGCTTAGCTTGGACTGCATAATCAAAATCTGGATACCTCTTTTGAATCTCCTCAGCATTCTCCCATGTGCCATCCTCAACAGTTGCACCAACCCACTGGATTAGCCATCTGGTTTGTGGCATGTTTCAAACTTTGATCAAGGTTCTGTCCAAAATTTTGGCTGGATACCATCTGGGATTTGATGGATCAATGGTTGGTGGCAAATGTGGTTGTGGTTCCACTGCATTCCTAACCTTCTTCTTCAATAAAGAGACATGAAACACTGGATGAATCTTCGATGCGGTAGGTAATCTGAATCTGTAGGCTACTGTACCAATCCTCTCCAATACCTCAACGGAACCATAATACCTGGTGGCTAGCTTCTGATTAGCCCTTTTCTCTACACTTTGCTGCCTATATGATCTTAGTTTCGAATAGACAAAATCTCCTACAACAAAAACTCTCTCATGCTTAGACTTGTCTTTATAATTCTTCATTCTTGTCTGAGCTGCTATAAGATTTTCCTTCAACCTCCTTAGTAGAGCATCTCTATCAATCAACATTTGATCCACATCCCTTAAACCTGTGGTGTCTGGCATGTAATTGTCACTACAAGAAAAAGTGACTTAGACGACGGAGAATTTCCGTCGTCTAAGTGCCTATCTCCGTCGTCTAAGTACTTGGACGACGGAAAATCCGTCGTCCAAGGTACGTGCTCCAAGTGCTGTCGTCTAAGTACTTAGACGACGGAGAATTTAATCTCCGTCGTCCAAGTTCACTTGGACCGCGGAGAACGTCCGTGGCCCATGTAGGGACTTAGACGACGGAGACATTAATCTCCGTCGTCTAGGTAACCACCTGGGCCACGGAGATTGTTAGCTTCTCCGTGGCCCAGGTGGTGACTTAGACGACGGAGATTCATGTCTCCGTCGTCTAAGTCCCTACATGGGCCACGGAGAAGCTAACAATCTCCGTGGCCCAGGTGGTGACTTAGACGACGGAGACATTAATCTCCGTCGTCTAAGTCCCTACATGGGCCACGGAGATTGTTAGCTTCTCCGTGGCCCAGGTGGTTACCTAGACGACGGAGATTAATGTCTCCGTCGTCTAAGTCACCACCTGGGCCACGGAGAAGCTAACAATCTCCGTGGCCCATGTAGGGACTTAGACGACGGAGACATTAATCTCCGTCGTCTAAGTGAAAAATTAATTTAAAAAAAAAATTAAATTCAAAAATATTATTAATATTAATTGAAAAAAAATTAATTAAATTAATTAAATACACTAAATTAATAAAATAATTAAAATTAATTTGTACATACATAATCGAAAAAACCTATAATTAAAAATGAAAATATTGTTCGTAATGCGGAAATTAAGAAACGAAATAATGAACTACTAGCTAGCTAAAACACTGGAGGAGCAGATGCGCCGCCTCGTCCTCCGCCTCCAGCCGGGTCGTCGTCGTCGGGGAATGGGTTCGGAGGAGGTTGACATTGTCTTTGAGCTTGTTGCATAAGGGCGATGAGTTGGGCTATTCGCTCGTCTTGCTGGTCCATTCTTTGGCGCATGGCAATATTCTCCTCCCGTGCGATTCGAGCCTCTTCATAGGCTGCCGCAGCTTGAGAACTTCTCCGCCGCCCCGAACCTCCCGTAGATGATGACTCAGAGGTCGACAAATCTCGAACCACCTTAGGCCCGAAGTGCCTAACCTCCTTGCCAGCTCTACGACCGTAGACCTCATCCGCAATTGCTATTTGGCTCTCCACAGATAGAGGAGGCAGGTCTTCTAGCGGCACATCTGGGAACGCAAGCTGAGTGTTAGCCAATTCTTCCTGCGCACGCTCTATCACTCTTGCCTACAAAAGAATAATAAATTTATTATAATGAAATAATATTTAAATAATAATTACTATAATTATTAGCGCACACACATATATATATATATGACTTACGCCGCGTTGACTCGCTTCATTATCGAGCCCAGGCGTCACGTACGCGCTTACGCTTGCATCGAGATAAGGGTGTTTGGAGCCCTTATCCCTGTGCTCCTTGGCAATTTGAATGAGTTGCTTGGCGCCGGAAGTATGGTGCTTGTCCTTCTTCCCCCGGTTGGCTTTGTTGACACCGGAGAATTTCTGTTACACAACATAATGAAATCATTAAAAAATTTATAAGTAACTAAAATTTAGAGTATTCAATTATCTTAATTGAAATAAAAAAAGTAAATTAACACCTGAAATTGCTCATCGGCAAAGTGGTTATACAACCACTCCCACTCATCTTCTCTATCCCCACGCAGCTCTTCGGGGGGAGGCACGGGACCGTTAATTCGGAAGTACTGATGGAGCCTGTACTTCCAATCTTTGAAGATGTTGTTGGCGGTTTGGTTGATATGCCTCAACATCGCCGGATCCGGATCCACCGCAAATTGTTCCTATCAGAAATAAATTAGAAATTATAATCGTATATATTATAAAATTATATATAACTAATATTAAAAATAGTATATAATAACTAAAATTGTACGTATTACGTACCGAAAGATCCTTAAAGACTTTCGCCTTCTCCGAATCCGGCACCTCCCTCCAAGTAGGGGCAGTGATACGAACCCGGTTACGAACAATCGACCCAATGCTATGAGCCGAGAGACTTGCTAGCTGAGGTGTGGGAGGGCCACCGGTGAATTCGTCGTAAGGCAAGGCGATCTTGCTCCCGGTCGCCTTGCAAATTTTCTCCGCCTTTCCACCTTTAACGAGACCCCGAGTCTTTTTCGGTTGGGGGTCAGTGGGGGCCCTCCTTTGCTTACGGCGGACGCTGTACATGATAGACTCGGCCGTCGAAGACGCCTGAGTACTTCCCGTTGAAGCGGTACCGGGCGTCGGAGTTGAAAAGGGGTCGACGTCATCACCGCTTGAGAGAAATGGGGCAGAGGGAATTTCCCCAGAAGGCCCCGGATTGAGGGCGTCTACCTGCGGTTGAACCCAACCGACTTGGGCCGCCAACATTTGGAGCATCTCATCTTCTGACTCCTGTTGGGCTTTCTTCTTCCCGGATGTGATCTTTGGCGGAGCCATTTAAACCTAAGAGTACGTACGGTGTTAAAATACCTACTTACCATAATAATTACAACGACGGAGAATTTACGCTAATTAATTAAGTACGTTTAAGATTTAAATAGAGTACACTAGCTTGGCATTTTCGGTCGTTCAATGGACGTGCGACCCGCGCGATAAAGTGTAAATTTTCAATTAATCAGCCTTGGTTAAATCGAAAAACATGGCCAGTTAGGGATAGAGATAACGCGAGAGGCAGGACTAATTTCGACAAAAGTCTTTCTTAGTCCAAATCCTGTCACCAGTCATAACCCGTTTCTAGACACCATGTCCGACATTCGGCCAATTTTTCGAAAATTTACACTCCCTCAAGTCCTTTGCAAACTCCGCCCTCAACCTCGTGTCCATAACTTCACTTAGGTTATGGTGTGCGGTGATGAAATCCACACATCACGAGGGGTTAAGGAGATAAGCAAGGAAAAGAGGCGCCATCTATTCCAAAGAGTGCGACTTAATTACACCAAGCCTATGTACTAAATTTAAATCGAACACGTACTACCATGCAATTTACTAGAAAATACATATAATTATCAATTAATTATTATTTATCATGCATTTAATAATAATTATTCATTTACCAATATAATCAATTATTATTATTACTATTATTTAATTTTAACTAATAATTATTCATTACCAAATAATTAACAACTAATAATGATTACTAAATAATAATAATAACAAGAAAATAATTATTATAATTACAACTATTTATTATTTAAAACTAATAAATTAAAAGTATTTAGAATTTAAATAATTAAACAAATAAAAAAATTGTTAAAGAGTTAAAATTTCGAATTATTACCTCGTCGGAATTTCGCCGGAATATTGGAAGAGTAGAGTCGTCGGAGAGGGGGAACCACGCCGGAAAATTGGTCGTCGGAGCGTCGCCGGAGGAGGATCGCCGGAGTGAGAGAGAGAGGAGAGGAGAGTATAGAGGAGGAGATGGAATGATGAGAAAATGAGGGGGGGGTGCTCCTCCTTATATAGAGTTTCACTTAGACGACGGAGAACTATTCTCCGTCGTCTAAGTGCACTTAGACGACGGAAACAATGTTTTCCGTCGTCTAAGTGAAGGGTCAAATTTTTTCGAACCGGCGCCAAATAAATGGGCGGGCCGTTTCACCGCCATAAATGTTGACTTAGACGACGGAAACAGTGTTTTCCGTCGTCTAAGTGGAATTTCAAGCGGCGCCAAAAATTGAGGCGGCAAATCGAACCGCCATGTAAATATTGACTTGGACGACGGATATGTCGTTTTCCGTCGTCCAAGTGTTCACTTGCACGACGGAAAACGACATATCCGTCGTCCAAGTCAATATTTACATCGAAAAATAATAAAAATTTTATTCGAACCGCCATGGTAATTTGAACCTAGACGACGGATACGGTCATTTTCCGTCGTCCAGGTGAACACTTGGACGACGGAAAATGACCGTATCCGTCGTCTAGGTTCAAATTATGCAAAAAAAAATATTTAAATTAATTCGCTAGGAATTTAGCGATCTGTCATTCGAGTGAAATAGTCGTACAATATCGATGAACGCATCGTATATATAAACAGATAAATTTGAACCGCCGAATAATTTTACGTTTTGAAAGTTGTTAAGTATCGACTAATCTTTAAGACTTTAGTGTTCACTTGTAGTTGCTGATTTGCAGCAGAGTACTAACGAAATTGAATTTGGACAAAACAACCGTTGGATATGTTCGTCGTAACATAATATATAATTACTATAAAGGACCAGGAAATAATAAGTTCGGGAAGGGTTTCATCGGCACAGTCAACCGCAAAACCGAGAATTTCACAAACCGGAAACGTGGATACAGGACATTTCGCAACTCCGATTTTCGAACCGTCGAAGCTCACACACCAAGAATATACTACTCTAAAGTCTTGACGAAAAGAATACGCATTCGAAGATGGTCTAGATGGTCGTTGTCTTAGAAAAAATTACGAAATTTACACCTGGACGACGGATACGACATTCTCCGTCGTCCAAGTAGACACCTGGACGACGGAGACGCTAATATCCGTCGTCCAGGTGTGTACTTGAACGACGGAGAATGTCGTATCCGTCGTCCAGGTGAATATACCCTGAATTCAGGGGTTAGGGGTCCTTAGGGTTTAGGGTATAGGGTTTGTCACTTGGACGACGGAGAATGACTGTCTCCGTCGTCCAAGTGTGTACCTAGACGACGGATAATGCCTGTCTCCGTCGTCCAAGTGTAAAAACCCCGAATTCAGGGGTTAGGGCCTTAGGGTTTACGGTTTAGGTCGTCCCCGGTCATTTGTGTGTGCGTTCAATTATTCTGATTCAAAAATATAATTAAAAAATTGATCGATCGATCCGAACTGCTAGATTTAGGGTCCAAGATTTAGCTAGGGTTTTATATGAGATTGAGATTTGGCGCCAAAGGTGAATCTGCAATTAATTTCTCCGTTCTCGGTTAGGGGTCCTTAGGTTTAGGGTATAGGGTTTAGGGTGAATATACCCTGAATTCAGGGGTTAGGGGTCCTTAGGTTTAGGGTATATATACGACTGTCTCCGTCGTCCAGGTGAATATACCCTGAATTCAGGGGTTAGGGGTCCTTAGGGTTTAGGGTATCGGGTTTGTCATCTGGACGACGGAGACGACATTCTCCGTCGTCCTAGTGTGTACCTAGACGACGGAGAATGACTGTATCCGTCGTCCAAGTGTAAAAACCCTGAATTCAGGGGTTAGGGCCGTATGGTTTAGGGTTTAGGTCGTCCCCGGTCATTTGTATGTTCGTTCAATTATTCTCATTCAAGAATATAACTAAAAAAATGATCGATCGATCCGATCTGCTACATTTAGGGTCTAGGATTTAGGGTTTGAAGGGCTGCGTGAGCGAAATGTAGAGCAGCTTCAGCTTACTTTTAATAAGATCAGAGAATACACCGATGAAGTTGAAAGCAAAGAGAGGGGCCGGGACTAGAAAAACAGTCCAAAGACATTCAATTGAAACAGAGAGAAGTCGACTTAAAATCTGAGGAAGTTAAGCTGGCGGAGATCGATGTTAGTCCAGGTACAAACAACTTTTATATATATATACTACAATATTTGTGCTCTCAATAATACTATCACAAGTCAATATATATAATCATATATAGGGACCCATAATTAATCCAATTTATACATAAATAGTATTTAAAAACAATAAAACCAACCAAAGCTGGACGAGGAATCTTAAAGTCTCGACATAATAGAAATCTTTCACCTTTTTACGATGCATCGATCGATCATATATATATTACAATAATAAATTAGGGTTTACCAAGTAATGATCCTCGTCGTGTGACCGTACTCTTCGTCATAATCGTCATCATCATCATCACCGTTATCCGATTGCTCATCCTCCTCATCGTACTCAACATCGTCCGAGGAATAACCAGAGTCGTCGTCATCGTCCTCATCCTGCACGTCTTCTTCATCTACCTCAATGATCTCTTCTTCAGTTAGATCTGTACAACCATCAGGCATGGGTAACCGTTCACCGTCTTGAACCAGGTCCATTATGTCGGAGCGGATGACAGAAATATTAGGCTCTTGATAGGCAGGAATGTCTCTGTCTGGTTCAGCAGCATCTTCAGTCGTCGCCGGTGTCCCTTCAATTGTCTCTGTATTCCAAACTCCTCGATGAGAGATCTGGTTCACTATTTTCCACCCGTCACCAGCTTTCGGATCGTCGAGATAGAACACCTGCCTAACTAAGGTGGCGAGAGCGAAAGGCTCATCCTCATACCAGCTTGAGTTTGTATCGACTGATAAAAGTCCCAGGTCTTCCTTTGTACGCTTGAACCATCTGCACTTGAATAGGAAAACGTTGACATCATTCCCGTAACATAGCTGAACCACATATACGATCATTCCGTAATATAGATCAGGGTCTTTCCCAACCGCTATCCCACTGTTTTGTGTTCTTCTTCCTTCATCTCGCGCCAATGAATGGAACTTCACACCGTTCACAAAACATCCCGGATAAATATAGTGTTTAATCGGCTTCCCTGCTAGCAAGTGCTTTGGCCAAGACCACCACCCCCCGTGGTTTTCGGATTTTTGCAGATCAATCATCTGCGAAAATGGAAAAATGTAAGGGTTTACTTTCTACAAATTAAACATGCATGATCTCAATATGTATATAAATCACTAAATACGTACCCATTGGAAGAAATAATCGGGGAACTTTTTCTTAACCATTTTCTCAATCCACGCCGAACTCTTGTCTGGATATAACGCCTGAAGCCTCTCCCTGTATGACATCATGTACGGCTCAACTTCGTCACAGTCTCGTAACACTACCCAATGTGCCTCAATAAGTTCTTCCTGTGTTAACGTTTCCTTTAATACTCCTCTAAACGGTCGGACGACATTGGTGACGACAGAAAGATTGATGCGGGCACTGGGATCGGAGGCAGTTGGAGGTGGTGGATCTTTGAGGTACCTGTTGCAGTAAGTAACGCACTCATGCATTAGGTATGTCTCTGCTATGGAGCCATCCGGAGCCGACCTGTTTTTGACGAATGACTTATACTGTCCAAGCTGTCTACAAAATTAATCAAACGTACAATAAAAATAAGTACATGCATATAGCTAGCTAGTAATCTCCAGTGGAACAAATTATGAATCGAAAAACCTGTATAATTAATTAGTTGTACGTACCTTTCTTGAGGATACATCCAAGTGTACTGGACCGGACCAGAAATGAGAACCTGCTCGGGCAGGTGGATCATTAGGTGAATCATTATGTCGAAGAAAGCAGGAGGAAAAATCCTCTCTAGTTTGCAAATGATGTGCACAATTTGTTGTTGCAATTCCACGACATCTGACTTCTTTAATTCTCTGGCGCATAACCTCTGCCACCATCTGCACAATGCCACTATTGGTTCTACGACGTCGCGAGGCAAATATGGTCGAATTACCACTGGAATCAGACGTTGCAGCATAACGTGATAGTCATGTGTCTTTAGACCAACAAACTTGTGTTGCACCTCGTCCACTGCTCCAGTTATAGTAGCTGCATACGTGGCCGGATAACGAACGCCCTTAAACCAGTGAAATACAGAACGTCTAAGTGTCGGCTTCACTGTGTACGGTGCAGCTGGCATCTTGTTGTACACTCCTTTCCTATCCCTCCTCAACCACAAGGGACGACGTAGATTCATTGATTCCAAATCTTTGCGCGCTTTGGGAGTATCTTTAGTCTTGAACTTAATACCGAGAATTGTTCCCACCACGCTGTCGCACACATTCTTTTCTATGTGCATCGCGTCCAAGTTGTTCCTCAGCTTCAACTTCGACCAGTAAGGGAGTTCAAAGAATATACTCTTGTGATCCCAATAGCTCAGATCATGTGGAGGAATTGGATTGCATTTCTTTACATCCGCGTCGTTAGTCAACACACCAAAGTCGAAATAGCTCAACCTCTCTAAAATCTCTTCGCCCGACCAACTACGGGGTTTAGGATTGTTCTCTACCGTCCCGTCGAAATGAGCTTCATCCTGTCGCCAAGGGTGGTCGTGAGGGAGCCATCTACGGTGACCCAAGTAACACACCTTCCCTGCGTGCCAACTAGAGTTCACGTCGTCCAAACATATAGGACATCCATTATATCCTTTTGTCCTGCACGCTGCCAACATCCCATACGCTGGAAAATCGCTGATCGTCCACATTACGGCAGCCCTCATCGTGAACATCGTGTCAGTGAATTTGTCATAAGTTGGGACTCCATTTTCCCACAACAGTTTCAGCTCGTCGATCAAAGGTCTGAGGTAGACATCTAAGCACTTCCCTGGAGATTTAGGACCTGGAATTAGTACAGTAAGGAAATTAAATTCCTTGTTCATGCACATCCACGGAGGCAGGTTGTACGGCATCAGAATTACTGGCCAAGTGCTTACGGCGGAGCTATTACTTCCCCAAGGATTGAATCCGTCTGTAGATAGGCCGAGTCTAACATTTCTAACCTCTGCAGCAAAGTTTCCGAATTCTCTGTCGAAATGTTTGAAACCCTCCCCATCCGCGGCGTGTCGCAGGACATCGTCATCTATTCGCTTTTCTGCGTACCATCGCATCGCCTCTACTGTGTGTAGAGACATGTACAGGCGCTGCAATCTGGGAATCAAGGGAAAATATCGAACAACTTTCACAGGAATTCTCTTTTTCGAACTCTTCCTATTCACCTGGAATCTGCACTGGCCACATACGGGACAATAGTCCAAATCTTTATACTCTTTGTAAAATAGCACACAATCATTCGGACATGCGTCAATTATCCTGTACTTTAGGCCGAGGCTGCTCAAGATATTTCTAACCTTATAATGAGATTTAGGAAGATTGTGATCATCAGGAAGCAACTTACATATTTGCTCCTGAATTTCGTCAAAAGCACTGACTGACATTTTGTGCTTCACTTTTATCTTCATTTGCTCCATCACATATTGCAACACATTCTCTCGACATCCAGGGAACACCGGGGTCTGCGCTTCAAGTAGCATCCGGTTGTACTTATCCATCTCACTGGTGTCAGTGGCCAAGCTAGCAGCGGGGAATGTGTCATCATGCTCATGAGTGGTACTGTAACCTCCGTCTTGGTGTTGGTGTCCACTATGACTAAATCCCGGAAACGCATCATGGACCAAATCTACAGTTGGATTGCAAGCTGGGGGTCCGGCACCACTGCCGCTGGATGAGGCACCATGGTAACTGTACCCTGAGCTGAAGTCTGCTGCGCTGAACTCTACTGCTTCACCATGCTCGCTCCATGTAGTGTAACTCCACATCATACCATTTTCGTACAGGTGTTGCACCATAACATTAACCTCCGCATACTGACAATTAAGACATTTCTGGCACGGACACCTGAAACGCTTCTTTCCATGACCATGTTCTATCGCAAAATTCACAAATTCGCTAATTCCATCCATATACCGGACATCACATCTATTCTTTAACTTCATCCAACTCTTGTCCATACTGCTACAAAATATGCAAAAAAAAATAATTATTACATATATATATATTAGTCCATTAATTTACCATTAATTATACGTACTCGATCTACATCGATCCATCAAATTACGTACGTAATTTAATCTGTATATATAGCTAATTAACATTCATGCATGTATGTACGCACGTACGGTTTCCCTAAATATATATATATTTAATCATGCAAATTTTAACTGCCTACGTACGTACCTGCTGGCCTTCTCGATATCTGCAGTTAATTAAGCTAGCTAGTGATCGAACACCGGAGATCCGATCCTTTAATTAATTTCTAGCCCCGGCCTAGCCTAATCCGGCCTTCTCCTTCTCCTTCGATCTCAAAAATTCCCCACGGGAGAAAATATAATGGAATGATCGAAGCTAAGAGAGTTTGGCATGGCCTATATATATAATGCTTCACTTAGACGACGGAGGTGTCGGTACGTCGTTTAAGTGGAACTTACACCACGACGTGTCGGTCCGTTGTCCAGGTGATCACTTCTCCGTGGTCCAAGTCACACTTAGACGACGGAGAATTACATCTCCGTCGTCTGAGTTTTACTTGGACCACGGAGATTTCTCCGAGGTCCAAGTAACACTTAGACGACGGAGATGTAATTCTCCGTCGTCCAGGTGATAACCTGGACCACGGAGAAGTCTCCGAGGTCCAGGTTCTTACCTAGACGACGGAGAAATTTCACATCCGTCGTCTAAGTGTGACTTGGACCACGGAGAAATCTCCGAGGTCTAAGTGTAACTTAGACGACGGAACTAATACTGTTCCGTCGTCTAAGTCCTCTTTTCTTGTAGTGTGTGAACCTTTGGAGGTGCATAACTATAAAGAGCTTCAAAATGACTCATCTTGATGGTTGTGTGATATGCAGTATTGTACCAAAATTCTGTCCAAGGCAGCATTATCACCCAAATTCTGATGACCTTTACACATCATACATCTCAAAGACTGTTCCAACAGCTTGTTTAGGCATTCTATTTGGCCATCACTCTGGGGATGGTATGCAATACTCTTACACAGCTTGGTCCCCTGCAATTCCCAGAAATGTTCCCAAAATAAGCTGAGGAAAATTATGTCTCTATCACTTACAATTTTTTGAGGTGCCCCATTTAGCTTATAAACATTATGTAGGAAAACTTTTGCCACCTCCTTGATAGTGTATGGATGTTTCAAAGCCATAAAAAGTATGACAGACTTACCTTCATGCTTAGGCAAGCCCTCAATGAAATCCATAAAGATTTCAGACCATGCAGTAATAGGTATGGGAAGAGGCTGTAATAATGCAGGATGCTTAATAGCTTCATAATGTGCCTTCTGACAGATGGGAGAATGTGCACGGATTATAGGGAGCTAAATAAGGTAACTATTAAGGATAAATTTATCATACCAATTATTGATGAACTTCTTGATGAGTTACATGGCTCAGTGATTTTCTCTAAGTTGGATCTTAGGTCTGGTTATTACCAGATAAGAATGAGGAAAGAAGATATTGAAAAGACTGCTTTCAGAACCCATGAAAGACACTATGAGTTTTTAGTGATGCCCTTTGGATTAACAAATGCTCCTTCTACCTTCCAATCATTGATGAATGAAGTGTTTAGGGAGTACCTGAGAAAATTTGTTCACTTCTTCTTCTCTTACTCTCCTCTTGTACAACCTCCAAGCATCAGCTACCTCCTCTCTCAAGTGCAATACAGCCACTGTTACCTTTCGATCCTCAGGAATTTGGTACAGATCAAAGATCTTTTATGCATGATTGAGCCATTCCATGGGATAAGCTCCTGCAAACGTTGGAAAATCAAGCCTCATCTGCTTCATTGTTGGTAAGTCAGAGTCTTGAGCTTGTATAAAAGATTGGTCATTTAGTGGTGGAAAGTTATGAAGGTTTAGTAATTGTGGTGGTGGAGGGTTAGGGAAATTTGGCACATTTAAGGGCATCTGTGTATAAAGGTTTGGATTGTGAGGTGGTGGTCTGTATGTACATGTTTGTGGCGGTGGATTTGGGTGGTGATAGGTGGTGGTTTGTATTGAATACACAGGAGGATCTCTATATTATAGTGTTTGTTGTTGTCTAGAATTTTGGAGAATAAATGGTGGTGCTTGTAACCTCAAGGGTGATGAGAACATTGTACCATCCATTTGTTGTGAACACATGTGTGCAGAAGGTTCATAACCCTGATTACATCCCAAAATAACCTCACTGTGGTACAGTCTGGACCTATTTCGATCTTGCTGCACATTCCCTCTACTAGGGCTAGCTTCAACATTACACGACTAGTTCTTCATGGAAGGGTTTTCATATCAGTTTTTCACATTTTTGAGTTTTACTTTGTTTTTCTTGTGTGTTTTAGTGTCTTATATGAAAAAAAAATAAAAAATATAAGTGTCAAGAAAAGTAACACAAAAAGAGTCTTTTGTTTTATGTGTTGAGTCTTAGATGCCCTTAACTAGTCGGTGTTGTGTTTATATCTTCATACTTTGTGACTACAAGATGATCATGTGACTTGAGTTTCTTTGGTTAATCTTGATATATGGTGCATATCTGAATGTGTAGTGGATGTAGAAACAAGTTAACATGGTACAAATGATGAGCATGCATAGACTTTGTTGAGATTCATTTAACTTATGAGCTCTTGAGCCTTTTATGATAAACATGCTTTCATTGTTGAGTGACAATTTCTTGCCACAGATTAAGTTAATGGACTCTAGAGATTACTAGAACTTACTCTTGTGCTTTTCAAAGCTTATAGTCATTACATGTCTTGATTGAGGAAGTGATAAAGACACTTAGGATCTACCACCATTGCCTTATGAAGCCAGTGTCCCAACTTTGTGTACATAAATTGTGCACCCCTTAGTTAACCACTTTGAGCCTACATGTTGAAATTTTTTTCATCACCCGCATAATCCTAATCTTGAAACATAGAATAGCTATATCTCTACCTTTGTTCTAGGACTTAGTAGAGCTATACATCAGACAGGTACATGAAGACCAAGGTGAAAACTTATGAAGGTGATACAAAGGAATAAGTGTGGGGTATCAAGTCAGTTGTGTTATATTGAGAAGAAAAAAAACTGAATGAAAAGAAAAAAATCGGCAAAGAAAGAAGAAAAAATGTTTTGGCCAATTATGATATAAACAAATGCGAAGATATGGGCTATAATAAACTGTGCCAAGAAATCTATTTCTCCAGTAATCCAACAATATTCATATTCAACTTGTGGAATATAAACTGGCCAATTGCAATTGCGCAAAAAAAAAATCAACTACCTTATAAAGAGCACTGATATATTATTTTGATTGCCACATTACTTCAATGTAGCTTCAATTCTTTTCATTCGCACTATAAATAGATCTTTCTTTTTCATATATCCACAAGTCTCTCTTACCCTCTTTCATCTCATCTATTGTGTGCATTCCAGTACTCATATTTGTCGAAATAGTTGTGGTAACACCGCCCAACAGGGCCGGCAGCCACCAACCCGTTTTGATGTTTAGATAGAGACGAGTTATATGGCCAAGAACCAATAAACTGGAAGCATGAAGAATGAGAAATAACAACAAAGCAAAACCAAAAACCAAATGAAAGCAAAAACTAAATCGAAATCTAAACTGAGAGATGATATATTTTATTGAAAATTTGAATCTAACATCAAACCAATGTAAACAACCTGAGTTGACAATATAAACTTTGAAAGTCTTTATTTCCCATATTCAACTTTTTTTATCCACTTTCAACTATTCAAATTTCTTCTGTTGTTAGTTCCCTAAATATATTATTAATCTTTATTTAAAACTCGTTCATTTTTTTAAAAGTTTAGCAAAGAAATATGCGCAGAACTATGATCAGAGATATCCGTCCAAATATGCATATTGTATGGAAGCTTCAAAGTGAAGGCGTTTCCCGCTTCGGAAGCGGTAACTTGCCGGAAGCTTTTCAGAACCTCTCGGAAGCTTGATTCCAAAAATATTTCATTTGAAAGCATTTAGGAAGTACGATTCCAAAAGTATATTCCTTTTGGAAACTTGATATTCCATATTCGAAGCGCTAAACCGTATTTCATAAATAATCATGAGAGAAATTTATTATTTATTATATATGAATCATATCATTATGCATGTACTTGTTTGAAATAATTAAATTGGAATTAAATTCTAATCATTTCTTAAGTTATTTATCAAATTCTATATTTTAATGTATATATACTTAAATTTTTATTATATATTAGATATTTTCTTCGCGTACTCGCTTTCACTAATTTAAAAAAAAAACACTTATGTGTTTCCTCACGCTTCGCTTCCACGCATCTGTACCCACTTCAATGCAACGTAGTGCATATCAACAATTTGAGGCTCAAAGTTTCAACAAATTGGACATCTTCGTATCTTGACAGTGATAATATTTATGGAATGCACTATCTATTAGTCGATGAACAAGTAAGTGAAACTCTTTATCAACAAATTACTTCACGTATTCTAAATATAGTCATAATAGATACTATCTATGATAGCAAGAATCAACGATCCATACGATCGTTGATGAATTGCTCTATGTTCATCATTTCCCGATACAGATGATGGAAGGAAAAACTTATGATATATAAAATGCCATTTCAAGGAACTATCATGATGAATACAAAATTATTAGTCATGACGTAGTCATCGATCTCACAATAGACACACAATTCTTTGAAGTAGAAGGAGAATTACCAGATTTTCCGATGCATTCTTTTGGCATATATAGTCAAATTTTAAATGCCTCAAAGCATTACTGCACAAAAAATTCCATTCATGGGGATTGTACTGCCAGGAAACTAACTTCAATTTTTAATACTTGTATAACTATTTTTTTTCTTTTAATTTTTAATAATAATTACTGTTAAAATCTTAGATATATACGGATACATAAGAAAATTACAACTTCCTCACGAAGAATCATTAAATGATGGGACCGATGAAACCATAGTCTACATAATGACGATTCAAAATCTCAGGTATAAATTGATTACATATAATCGGTTTATTGACAGAATGATAAATGATAATTACTTGAATTTAATACATTTCTATGCTCCATAAATAGAGAGGACGAACCCTAAAAATAATACTTTTCAGTGGACTCGCACAATCGATCGATGTAATGGATATGTGGAACATGCCGACACTCGTCTTCGCTATTTTTACTAGCTTGAGAATAGTTGACACTCCAGGCACAATTCAATTTTAGTGTTAAATTGAATTCTTTATATTAATTACATATTTTCTCTGACGTTAGCTCACATTTTATTGCAAAATAATACACTGTCATGTATGTATTACCTACACTAATCGTCATGGTATGTATTACCTACACTACTTAATTAATTTATTTATCAAATACTTCCAATTGATCAAAATATCTCACTCAATCATCAATCCCAGTCTATGCAACGAACCCCAGACATTCAAATATAGTGTTCGATTATATCATTTCAGAAGCTACAGAATATGAAACTAAGTGACAGAATTGCGTTAAATCATCTGAAATTGAATAGAATGTCATAATATAATGTTCTCTTTGTGGCTTCAAATGAATTGAAATTGTATTCTCAATAATACATGTCTTTCGATGCAAAGGATTCTTGGGACCAGAACATAAACAGAACATATATTATTAAATTCCAGGCAGACAAGAGTTGACATCACGTGTTTATCTTGTGACTATATTATGTAAAATGTCTAATGTCTGTGGTTCTATGAATTTTCATTATCTAATTTCTATTTCCGTGTTTAAGTAGATCAGTTGCATAATACTAAAAATAAACATTGTTGCAGTTTATTGTAACTATGTAACGTAAAATCTTTATATTTTTATAAATTTATGTTCTCTCATTAGCATTTCCATGTCTAAACAACTAAATTCCATGAAACTTAAAATACCAAGAAGTAAACATAGTAATTTTCAAAAACGTCACACGTTATTTGTCATACAGTCGTACATCTTTCAAACATCATTTACAATACAATTACAAACTAATGATATTGTTATCTCTATGACCTTATAAAATATCTTAAATCAATCAAAATTAAATACAAATCGATAAAAGAGTATATCTCTAACAATATATTTCACCTTAATTGCATCCCTTTAGTCGACCCGCACTTCAGCGCGGAATTCATACCTAGTAATTTACCTACTCTTCCGTCTCTCGGGTCACTTACTCTAGCATCACATCCAATTATAAGGAGTTCACATATCTTGACTAATATATTAGTGGTGCCACCTCTTGAATCATCATCATCTTCACTCTATACAAATATTAATATGCAATATTAATGTTCAAATACACATTTTAAAGCACACTATTTCTCACAACATTAATGTAATACTTTACAATGAATTTTAGAGAATTTGTCAGATTAATTTGGTTCTGATTGTAGAAGTAGAGAGTTTTGTAAATCGAAAAATAAAAATGCAAATGGAAGAGATGGAGAGATTGGTAGTCAACATTGACATTACTACTAATGTCACATTAGTAATAATTTTACAAATAAATAGGGACGTAAATACATAAGTTCGTGCTAGGAGTGATCATCAGTCAACACAGAAAATACTAAAACTCAATTCACAAATCAAACAAGAACCACCATGCGTTCCCCGTACAAGTGATGATGCATCAATCATACAACTCGACTTTTAAGCCTCGCCAAACGAGACTCAACCTCCTTATTTTTCTTGAACAGATAACACTCAACCTCAGAACTAAAACACTCAGTGAGCCTTTCCCTTTGATACTGCTTCCTGCTCTTTCTCTGATAAAGCTTCCTGCTACTTTCTTCTCTTTGATACAGCTTCCCTGTGTAGGCAGTCCCGAGACCAGTGACCACTACGCATACATCAACAACTTTTCATAATAGCACGTCCTACCCAGTCACTATGAGAGTGACCTGCCCTCTTATTGCAAAACCTACAAACAATGTGATAGCCCTTGCCGTTAGATACTTCCTTTGGGTTGGGGATACGAACCAGGTAGGGGCAATCAAAAGTACAGTGATCCTTCACGACCTTCAAACTGACTTTACAAAGTTCAGGTTCTTCATCTGATTCTTCCCCTTCTTCTACTTCTCCTCCTCCTCCATCACCACAATCAGCATCGTCGCCATCGCCTTCACTTTCACCTTCATCATCATATTCAGATTCAACTTCAGCAGCCTTTAGCTTTTCCAGTCTTTCTGTTTGTCAAAAAAATACAAGTATAAAAGACACATAAAAATGCACTTTTCAGAACACAGTGTAAGGAGCTACAAAACCATTTTTCCACACTAATAACATTCAACCATATCTGAAACAAGATGCATTATTATCAATAGAAACATTCAATGGACATCAATCATACCAAACTAGCAATAATGTAACATAAAAGAAGCATGCAGTAAAAGCAAAACCTTTGTGGGAGTTGTACTAGCCAAAATGATAGAATTAACAAACAGTGAAAATCATGAGAGGTTAGGTATATATATATTCATCAGAAATATATATGAAGCAGACATTTTAGTAAGAAATGAAACTCTCACACACAAGTTTTTTCTATCCTCAGAATAAAATGAAATCCAAGAAATTTGCAAACATTAAAAGAGAGATTTTAAAAAAAATACCAGCCTCTCGGACTCTCTCTAACCGCTCCAATAAAACTTTCATCCACTGTTCATCCGAAGTCAAAGGTGCGGTACCTGTAATGGTTACATTGATGTTAAAACCAAGTTATCTCAGTATTGGAAAAATGTATTGATTTCATTCAAGTTCAGCTTAGAGATAACAATCTTGAACTGTAAAATATAAGCCAACGCACAAAACTAGTAGTTGAAATTAGTTGACACAATCAGAATCACAACAAATTGACATCCAATAGATCAATCCAAAAGTCTTTAACAGTACCCAAAAAGTAAACAGGAATGAACAGACGCTGTAAACACAAACAAAAATGATATTCTAAATCAATTAACTGGGTAGCTCTGTATCTCAATAACTTGATGTGTACAAAGACAGACAAACACTAAAGGGACTCTCATACATACATATATACCGATTAATTAATCATGAAGTACCATGTCAACTTTCATATAGTTGGGCCGGACAAACTTGCCTTGCTTAGATAAGATCTAGATTGTAGTGCTATAAGAATTGAAACATCTACAAGAATTCTGAGAACTTCAGAAGGCCCTCTTTTCTGTTCTCAATCACAACAGCCCAAATCTCAGAAACAATATCAAACTAGTCCCTAATCCAACAAAATTTGAAATCAATGATAGATTCATGAGCCAAATAGAAACTTCAACCAAAAACAAAAGCCACGGCAGAAAAAAAAAATCCAAATTAGCATACACATTAACACATACCATCTGCCTGGTGCAGCCTCGCTGGTTCTATCGAGGGTTTCGGGTTCGGGTCCTCGGACAATCCTGGTGCCACTCGACATATGGTTACGGCTTTCAGCGAAAAATAGAGAGCAATTCTAATGAATTCCAAACCCTATTACCTTCTCCTCTATTTATTCTTTAATGAATTACTAGCCTTCCTGCACGCGCATATGCGCGTGCGAAAGGCGTCGCGCTCGCGCGTGCGATTTATCGGTTTTTTGTTTAAAAGTGTGCAATTATATCGTTTTTACTTAATTGCTTAAGTCCATTGCTTATGACAGAGACTATCGTGCACTTTCAGGCCTATCTCTTAGTTGGAACAAATCGAATCAAACAAAAACTGAAGAAAGAAACTCAGAAAAGAAAACTCACAAACTTCAAGATCCGAGTCCCAATGACATTCAAATGAGAATATGCAACAAACATAATCGGCTGATAAGTCTCAACATTCACAACGGTGAATGCAACCGGAAAGGTATCATACGTCTAGTGCAACCTTACTCTATGCACAATTGTATTGTAGTACTACTAACAAAATTAATTAAAGGGACAGAGCAAGCCAAAAACAGCTTCAAGACAGCTCGGCTATGGAAGACCAAGTAACCGAATGCCTTTGGGCATTGTATCAAACACATTCCATGCATAAATAACATGATTCAGTCAGTATAATCAATACAACAATTTACTTTTATTCACTACGATAAGAAACCAATACACCTCAAAAAGTTAAAACCCATAACTTCATATTGCACCTTAACATGGTCAATTCCTCAAAACACCATATACTCGAAAGTAAAACAACAATCCTAAGCTCTGATCAAATGCCTCTCAACAGTCTCAATAAAGTGAATCAAGTGTCAGATTAGACGCATGGAAACAACATGGTTTTGTCGAGTATCAGAAAATTACAAAGCAGAAGGTTCACATAAGAGAAATCCACATCAAAATAAAACCCTTTAAAACATACGATATAATACTCTAATCTACAAACGGTATACAAAATCATAGAAGTATGTACCCACAGTAGCAAAATGAAGATGAAAACTTTAGAGGTAGAGATAGCCACTTCAATTCATATGTATAACAGAGTTGATTACCCGGAGACAAATTTTGCAGGTTGTGTTTCCTTTCTCGTTGCACCACCTCTGTATACAATCTCTGTGAGCAAACTGGCCAATAAAGAGCATCAAAGAAACAATTTTTAGTTTTCTACTTTGGAAGAGAAGCCAGACCTCAACAAAACTAACTTCTTTTCTTCATGACTCTCACATTACCCAGGCACATAAAACCCATACTCAAACTGTCAAACACAAAACCAACTCCATTAACTTCACTGTAACATGTAACAATTATCAACAAAGCAAATTCAGGAAAAACCCATACTCGAACTGTCAAACACAAAACCATCTCCATTAACTTCACTGTAACATGTAACATTTATCAACAATAGCGTTAGGTTTCGGCTTTCTACAGTGTGAAGTTGTTTGGTTCTGTTTCAAGCGTGTGTTGTTAATCTGTTGCCCTTGTCCTGCCATTCTTTTTGTATTATACAAATCTAGCTATAGGTCTGTTGTTCGTCATCGTTTCTTATATGTAAGATATTACTATGTACTTTATTCACTTGGGATTTTGTTTCATCCCAAGTTGCTTCTCGGATCAAAATTTACCCGGTAACACAAATAGTATACAATTTATGCACTTTCTTCTGGTGCACAGCTACTACATGGAAATGATAACATTAGTTCCTTTTTCTACTGCGTATTGCAGAATGCCAGTTACATAGAATAGAATGATCAGTCACACTGCGTTAGTACATTCCGAATACTATTCTATTACAGTAGATGTTGCCAAAAAGACACATCACATACCAATTTGGACTTTGATCCCCCCAAATGAGATCATGATGTCCTTTCAAAACTACCACCAACTTGCATATGCAGCCATTCGGATTGCGAGCCTTGGGCATACTCCCTGGGTGTGTGGGATTCAAATAACAATCCTGCAGCATCAAATGGTGGTGCACCAATCTGAAACACCAGGTTGAAAAGTAAGATAATATAACGGCCAACTAAGATAAGGTCTTAGGATGTTGAGATGGGTATATGCCAAGGTGATAATGATTTGAAAGAAATGGGTTAGCACATGTTAGTTCATCTCATAGGGAAACTCAGGAGACACTTTAGAACCAACATTCACCAACAAATTTGTCCATCTAAGCTATCCGTAGGTTGAGGAACATGTCCTTAGCCAAATACATGATCTGAAGACGGTTACATACTCATACCACAGACAATCAATCATCCCAAATGGGCATATTTTAAAAGTAAAAAAAATTTCACTTCTTTGTGGCAAACGTTCTATTCTAGCACACAACCTAAATTTCCAAACGGCCAAACCACACAGAAATTTACCCAAAAGCTTAGTAAGTTGACAGTAAACATACCCGAAAATAAGAAAAACGGACAGTGTGACAGCAATGGCAAAATTCCACAAACAATAGCATGTCATCAATCTCATATATTTTGAAGGGAAACAAAAAACACAGCAGAAGAAAAAGAAGCGAGCTTTTATGTACTTAAAAGGTTTTAGAAGTGTACCAACAACGTAATTGAAGCCAATAGATCGCCGCAGCAGCATCACTATCTGAAAATCTAAAGGCAGCACCAACAACAAAATGAGAGAGATGGGATGATGATTTTACAGGTATTATTGTAGCGAGCGCGGTGATTTCCAGCATAGAGGAACCGGTCAAATTGCTCACGAATCTAAAAAATTCAAATTCCGCAGTGAAAATGTGATCTACAGAAATTGAGCGGAGAGAGGGAGAGAGAGTAGTAACTCTTCCTTGAGACGTTTGTTTGGATTGAAAGACTTTTGAACGGAATCCATGGCCGAATCAGAACGAAATCTGCTGATTGAGTAAGCCGAGGAGGGAAATGCCAACAGGTCTAACTATCTAAGCTGATCTGCGTCTGGACGCCTTCTTTCTTCTGCCAGTTTGGAATAGGATTCTTAAAATGATCTCAGTTCAAGAGATAATCAAGGGTAATCTTTCTAACCCAAAAGGGTAATCTTTATACAGAACCTGCACAGATAATCAAGAAAAACACAAAACATAGTTTAATTTCAAGAACACCCAAAAGGGTCTGTTTAATCAACCTTGCTTTGCTTATTGGAAATCATCAGAATGGTAATCATAGACAAAAACGAAAAGCACATAAACTCAAATTGAACGCAAAACGGTCACAGAAAGCTTGAAACTTTAAGCAATAGAAGAATGGATGATGAAAATAAGCTTGATAATTTGTGACAAATTAGAGCAGATAAAACTTACCGATCAACGCAGGCAAGATCAGAAGGATCTCCCAAGGCAGAAAAACAGAGAGAGAGAGAGAGAGAGAAACTGAGACTTGAATATAATTGAGAGAGAGAAATCACAATCCTGTGTTCTTTTGTATATAGAATACAAAGAGAGAATATTTTTAGATTTCTTAACCGTTTCAGATTTCTAGTGCTTCATTACATTCGTACCCTTGTTGAATTAACTCTTATTTTCACCGAGTTATATAGAACGGAAGGGCAACAATAGGTATATACAATGTTCTACCTTTTCAACTGTCATAAAACATTCTGCCTTAATTACTAAAGATTCTTAACCGTTTCAGATTTTTAGTGCTTCATTACATTCGTACCCTTGTTGAATTAACTCTTATTTTCACCGAGTTATATAGAACGGAAGGGCAACAATAGGTATATACAATGTTCTACCTTTTCAACTGTCATAAAACATTCTGCCTTAATTAATAAAGATCTAGTAATACCTGCAGCAAGCAATATACCTAATCCCATTGTACCTACAGCAAACAATTTACCTAAATCAAGTAATACCTGCAGCAAGAAATTTACCTAATCCCAATTTACCTACAGCAAACAAAGAACCTACATCTCGTAGTTTACTTGAACACGTACTTAGTACCTACAGCAAAGCAAAACAATTTACCAAGATCAAACAATATCTGCAGCAAGCAATATACCTAACCCCAACATACCTACATCAAGCAACGATTTACCTAATCTACCGACATTAACATATTCTTAGATTGTGGCATCTAAATATCAATTTACCTACATTATCAGCTCTAAATGCCAATAAACTTGACATAAGTGGCTTTGATATATGTAGTTCATATACCCAAAATAAATCAATTGTTGAACTAAATTTACATACTACAATACACCTGATGGTTGAGCAAAAATTTGATTGAAACACACAACAAACATAGAAAATAGCCCACGGAGACATATAGGTTCAAGACCAGCACCAATCCACCGATGTTGCAAATGCTGTTCTTGATGGAACTGACTGTGTCATGCTCAGCGGTGAAACTGCAGCTGGGGCCTATCCCGAAATTGTTGTCCAAACAATGGCCAAAATCTGTGTTTCTGCAGAAGAGTCCATGGAGCTTTTCAAGAAGCAGAGGAAGGCAATGCCTACATGCCCGAGAGAGAGTTTGGCAGCCAAGGAAGCAAATTGCAGCAAGGCAGCACCAGTGAGCAACAATGTGTTCTACAAATTAAGTGTCGTGTGAGAGAACCTTGGGGAACTTCATCTGCAGCATCCTAGAGTGGTTTTGAGGCTTTTATTAAGCATTTTTGTCTTAAAATATCCAATTTTGACTTTCAGGCTGTTTAATTTTTTCTTTGTCAAGGCTCATAGTTTTTCAGAAATGTTGGAAGCCTAGAACACATTATATAACTCATTATACATGTACAACATCTGAGCCGATCTATATAATATATGAACGACATCAAATGACTTTTTCCAGAAAAAAAATTCAAAGTAATGTTAAATTGGACTATATAACCTCAGATTAGTCATATATGAGCTTGTAGAAAAGAGCAGAACATGAACTAATCATGGAAAAAGAACCTTTCATCATTATTTACACTTTTAAGTATACCACAACTCCCAAACATCGTTAAATTGCACACATTAACAATTACACAGCATAATCGAGAGCTCCGGCCATAATCAAGAATCATACCCGTAATCAAGAGCTCCTATGAAACTCCAAAAACAGCTTCAAGGCTTCTCGGCTATGGAAGACTAAGTAACCGAATTCTTTTGGGCATTGTGTCAAACACCTTTCATGCATAAATAACAAACACCTGTTTCAAATACATATGCGCTCAATAAACTGCAAATGGTTTCCATCGTATGTGAATGACAAATCACGTTCTCCATTTCTCCCAATTCCGTTCCCCACAGATTGAGTTATTACCCATATTCCAAGCAAAAACCAAATAATAAAGAGATGAAATTGAGTTCTTACCGAAACAAAAAAGAAGTCCCAACTTAGAATTGTTGTTCCTTCCTCACTACACCGTACGTACCTATATCGCAAACAAAAGTAAAGAAATTAATGGAGGACTAACTCGAAATCAGGGTGTAGATGTTGGAAATTTGAGAAGGAGAAGAATGTCTTTCGTAGTAGAAAACTGGGTCCGTGTTTATTGCTCTCGGTACTCTATTGGATTCGATTACCGCACTATCAACTACTGAGGAAAGAGTGGAATTCAAGAACGACGATCCGGACATTTGGAGTTCTGGTTCTTACTTGGCATAATCCGTGGCTCTTCGTCGTTTTCGGTACTCGGGTAAATGCAAGTCGAACAGATTAGAAAATTTCAGAGCCGGGAAGAATCAAGATCCACTTCTAATACTCTTCTCTGCATTAGCAAGACCACCTTCGAAGGAACTCTTTGCATGAAAAACTGATGTAGGAGAAGATAGAAACTGAAAAACAGTTTTGTTTCTTAACGTGGGAATGAGAATCAGTTTTCAGCCTCCCTGCTATTTTACCCAACTATCCTTACTTTAATTTATTTCGTATATCTAGAGTTATATTAAGATAAGGACATTTTCAGGTATTTAGTATGTTCTACCTAAATAACTACCTTAAGGAAGGTTTGCTTAATTAATAGAGACTAGCCTTCCTGCACGCGCATATACGCGTGCGAAAGACGTCGCGCTCGCGCGTGCGAATTTTCGGTGGTATATTCAAGAGCGTGTAATTATATTATCAGTGTATCATTGTCTAAGCCACTTGCAACTGCCACTCTCTATCGTGCACTTTCAGACTTATATCAGAAATTCGAGCACTGATCTAATTGAATATGTGCGAAGAATTACCAATGATTGATTATAATATTCATGCGAATTGTCGATGTATTCATTGAGGTTGTGCAATTATATTGTTTCTTCAAATATATAATTCAACAACTACTACTTTTATTACTTTTGTTTCCAATCACGACTCACAATTGTACGTAAATGAAAAGAAAAGCACACAAAAAGAACTTATTAAAAAGAAAAATATAAAGTAGAGGTGTAGAGTTATAATGGTGACATTTAAAAAATTGCGTTTGAATCGTTCATTTTCAATATTGTTTTATGTACACTTCCTATCTCTGGTAGAAGGCATTTCGTGTATCACATTTTTATATCTTGAGTTTTGCAATATAGGGAAGAAAATGTCAACATTAATAGTGGTCTGTGAAGTATTATCTCGTTACAATAATGTCTTATACGTTAATAAACTCTATGTATTAAAATCAACCGTGTAGTGCCACTCTCCCTCAAGGCAAAGCAAATCAATAAAGGGAAAAAGTATTTAGTATTTAGATTGCCCAACTTAAGACATTAAGTTTCAATTTGAATAGCATGTCCAACCTTGAACTTCTTCAAGAGTCGTCCTCTTTCTGTTGGGGTACTTACGACTCTCCATTTAACTTGAGTGGATCCTGGAAAAAGAGATGTGATGGTTGATCATTGCAACCTTTTTATTGATTTAGACACCAAATAAAGGGAAAAAGTAAATCATAACAAAAAGAAGGAAGAGCGAAACATATGCATTGGTACAGTGCATGACTTGAGTCGATATTGCATCATCAGTCATATGTACATCATATCTAAATGCTGTCTTTTCATCAGTTACATATACACTATATTAAGGTATGTTTTGAGCTTTAACCTAGTGATGACATCTCAGTATTATGTTTGTGCAGCAGAGGTCCAGGGGTTCAAGGATATCATTTCAAAACAGAAACGACATTTAAAAAAAAACAATACGATTATTTCTTAAGATTTCACCATAATGATAGGATTGATAGCAACATTGGAGAAGAAAAAAGTACTCTTAAGATCACTTCTTAAGATTTACAAATAGCACGAAGCCTCCTACGGCAAAGTGTTCACTTCTTTTTTGCCAGGTTTCATTCGTAAGTGAGATGTATTAACGTTTTTCTAATAAGGTACATTTGTAGTCATCAAATCATTTGACATGCATGCTCAAAGGGGATTACAGGAAGCTGAGCATAAATGATACCTGATCAGAAGCAGGAAGGATATGTTTGTTGAGATAATTAAGAAACTTGCTGCTTGATGCCCCCTCTCTATGAAAAATTAGATAATCAGGATCGATTGTCCGAAAGTGAACATTAAAAGTAATAAAGGGAATTTTTATGATGGTAGGGAGCATACCACAATGAATGGAAAAGCCATATAAATAGGCATGATATCAACCTGTCAATAAGAAAAATCTGAAACCTGCATTCCAACAACTTTGCACTGAATTGCAAGAACCATAATGATTATAAAAGGAAACACTCTATTGACAATCAACTACAATCTTAGGAAGTAAACTTAGACATGGTTCTAAGACGTGTCACTGTTGATTCATCAAGGTGTCTTTTGTTTACGTCTCTACTTCTAGTCATACAAAGTATAATATCATTGATCAGTATGAGTTATAAATTAACTCAAGTCAAGGGATTCCTTCAGTCAACTCGTCATCATCCTTAGTCTTGGTTCCCTAATCCTGATTCTGAACTCTGATGTAATGCACCGAAGAGGCTGATAAAAAAGGAGAACAATCTGATGATACTATCGTTCTATCTAAGGAGCAACATAAAATGTGTTCCATATTACTTGAAAATTTGCCTACTCAATAGCTACTATTCTTTTTCCTTATAAATAAAACAGTAAAACATGAGATTACATTGAATTGAGGGTCTGAATCAACTTGCCCTTCAATAACTCCAATTAATTCTACCATGAGTTCTTTAGGAGCTTTCTTTCCAAAGATGCTCAAACATCTTAAGAAGTCCATAAACATTCTAAATTCTGCTCCAGTTACATCCTCCAAACTCTGGAATTAAATAGAATCAAACAAAACAGTCAAATAAATCTCAAGATTCAGACAGACATTTAAAATTTTTACTGCAACAGATAACACTAACATGCTCATTACATATCTCTCTAATACACCAGTTCCAACAAACATCGCCAACTTATCCAATTCATCTCTAGTCAAAATCAAATTAAAATAACACAAATTCAAACTATACTATTCCAATACCATCATAGGGTCCGTCATCCTATGTGTGCTCCAAAATTCTCTCTCTTTCTCCAAAATTCTCTTTCTTTCAAATTTAAGAAAATTATTTAGTTAATTATTGATTAACCTTGAATAATTACATCTTTCTAATTACTGACAATATAATTACTGATTAACCTTCAATCTTCCACCCTTACGATTCACCATTCCGTCCTTTCGGCCGCACCGCTTTTAGCACCTAAGTCAGCAAATTGAAGACATTGTAGTGAAAGGTGAAGTATAAAGGAATACTGAACTGATCAAAGTTGTTTTTGTAGTGAAACAACTCCACAAAACACAACATAGAGCACAAATATGTTGACATATAACGCCTTGAAATAAGATAACCTCTCAAACCTGGGAAATAAAGACCAATTGAAAAAGAAAAGTAAGAAACCCACAATAAGAATCCAATCAACAAAGAATTTCCTTACTTCCAAATGTATTCAACGAAAAAATTCTAAAGACCATGAAACTAAACCCAAACGATTTAGTGTTAACATAATGTCATAAATTCAATTCAGCATGCCCAGACATACTATATAACAAACATTCAACCCCAAAGAGAGGAACAAACGTTCGATTAAGCCATGCGTATATATTAAAAGTACACCCTTATTCAGATTGATCACAGTTCCTGGCTCTATTCTTAATGTCATAAATTCAATTCGGCCAAACATCAAGACATACTATGTAACAAACATTCAACTCTCTCTCAAGAGAGAGAAATACTTTATCAAACCTACTAACAGATACTTCAGAGCAGAAACTAACAACTCCTAACTTGAGAAATGGATAGGAAGTTTAACCTTAACTGAATTAGAAAACTCCAATTGAATTTTGAGGTTGTTCTCCACTTCTCCGTGTATGATATCCACTGCACACAATCCCTCAAGCCACCAACCCGGAAGAGAGTACTCCACCCTCCTGAAATTTCAGGACATGACCATCAACACACAATACAGTAACTGCTAGCAAGGCAGAAAACTAAAAAATCCAAAATCCAAAACTTATACTCCAAAATTCACACACCTTCAAATTGAAAAACTGTGTCAAATCAAAGTTTTACACCATAAACTGCAGACACACACTTCAAACACCATAAACTAATTTGATAGAGGATACCAGTAGCCAACCAAATCAGTTTGCATAAGAAGCAGAGCATAATAACTGTAACAAAATAAGTTTGCATAAAAGAAGCAGAGCATATAACTGTAACCAATACGTTCATGACAGATCTCTATGATTGAAACGGGGACATATTGTATCTTTCAACAGGACATGTTGTATCTCTATAATTGTAAGCAAAGCATATAACTATAACTCAATATTGTATCTCTTCGGCCAAAAAAACTCCTTCCACGTTTTTTAATTCTGATTCTCTTAAAAAACTGTGAACCCAAACAAAATTTAGAAGCTGACATACATACTTGAACAAAAAGAAAAGTTTATTGTTTATCCGCAAATCATCCTGCAGCAAATTACAAATCTACTTCAAAGCTGAAGAATTCAGCTTCTTTTGGAGGAACTGAACAGCATCCAAGACCTCCGACTTGCTTTCCTGCACGTCTTAGATGCAATGTCTTGATCTATTCCTCTAGAGCACTTATTTCTTGGATTGAATCGCCTATCTTGGCAACACTGGGTTTGGAAGGCTAAATGTCAAAATTATGAAACTTCCATATATATCATCTACGTTGATTGATTAAACAAAGAAAAAGAAAATTAATCAAAAGCAAGAATAATACAAAGTTATGAAACTACCATCTAGCATCTATGTTGAGTGATAAAAAGAAAAAAAAATTAATCAAAAGCAAGAATGCAAAACGTGGTTGGATATAGAGTTCCTTATATATGTAGGTAGCCATACTCATCTGGGAGTTTTGAACAAATCAATGAAAAACTTCAAATTTGCAAATCAAACCTCGAGCATTACTCTAACTTGCGTTGTATTCGTCTTCTCCAATAGTCATTTCTCATACAAACATTTCTCATACAAAGAAGTAGCTATGAGCAAAATAATTTTTTTCAATCAAAAGAAAATACGTGATCGATGATACCTTTAATTCACTTTGACTGAGATTCTTTCTCTTTCTTTCGAATCTCGAATAGCCGAAAGTCTATTCAAAGAAAAGTGTCGTACTGCTGCATTGGATAAACTATGAGGCTGAAGTTATCTAAACTGTTTGAAACTGCCGGAACACAGTTCTTATATTTGTGCTTTATCACATGCCTACAATTTCTGAGATGAATTTCTTTCTCTTACGTGTTTGACATGTTTGGCCTCTAACAATTAAATCAACAATTTAGTGTAAATAAGCAACCAAGGATATTTCAAAGTTGGAAATAAGAAACATGAACACAAAATTTAGAAGCTCGTCTGTTGAATTTGAACTATCCATGTTAGCTAGCTTATTTTCCTTCAAGCAAATGTTTACCAATCGACACAATAACCAAATACCAATCATCAACCAATCCTTTTAAAGTCAGTAGATCTCAACCAAACCAAACAACACATTCTACCGAGAGCAAATCCTAAAGGAGATGAATTTTTGGGATTGGGACAACGCATTCGCCGGATAGCTTCAACTCGGACATGGCGATGACGGCGAGGACGAAGACCGCCGGACTTGAACTCCTACCTGAACCAACTCGGAAGTCTTGGGATTGGGATTCGGATTGGGATCGCCGGATTGGGATTGGGAATAGTCACCTTCGAGGCCGAGCACGGCGGTGACGAATCGGACGCAGGGCGATGACGGCGAGGACGATCCAGAGAGACACCGCCGGAGTTGAACTCCGGGAGCCACGGCTCGGAGGAAATTAAATGGGAGGAGAGGCATACTTATATTTCTATTCCTGTCTCTATTTCGAAGTCTAAGCAAAATCACCCTGAATGGGAACTTCTTTTTGTGTACTGTGTTTTACACTTTTATCCATTTTGAACTTCTTTTTTTCTCTATAGTTAAGGAATTAAAAGGACGAATTTGGCATTGACAATGTTCTACAAATTTGGCATTGGCATTTACGCAAATATTGAAGCACCCTTTACCAATACTAATCATAGAGGCGTACAAAATAGATGATGGAACTATAATAAGATAGACCCCGGTTCTAGAATATAAATGATATTACATGTCAATGCCCAGTATGCTTCCTATCACTAACATAACAAAACTAAGTCATGGTTCAAGAATTTTCATACCTCATTAGTGAGTTTCTCTTGCCTTAGAGGACTGTTTAATCCGTCTTCCAGAACATCATCAAAAGCAACAGTGATTGATGAGTCCTGTTCAAATAAACATGCATCTATCAAGACCCAAAAAAAAAATTCCAACTCTAAAATTTTTCACAGCCAGCATTTAAGAAATACCTTTGACCGATATACAACACCTTGTCCAAGAGCAGGTGACCCCAAATCAGCCTTATTTGGTCTAAGGACAACCACATCATGTGATCAAACTACAAAATTCGTTTGAGATCATAATTAAAAAACAGCAACCACACTAAACCCCTACAAATATACAGACTGCAAAAAGAAAAATATATATATTAGAGCAAAGACCTAACCTTGTGATTCGGAAGAGCATCATCTTTTTTGGTACATTGAAACTCGAGAAGAGTCTGGCCCATAAGCCCCCTCTGTTCTCGAAAACAAATACAGAACATGGTTAATGAAGCATAATTGGAAACTATGGTTACAGAATACAGAAGACAGAAGAGTAGGGAGTACCTGAGCATCGACGCACTACAAGTTGAGGATGGCGGAGCCTCTCCTCTGAGCAGTGTCCAAATTCCTTGACGCAACGCTGGCGATTGAGGTAGATATCTCAGCTTCCTAAATTCACAACCACCCAATGTGTTCATATTCAAATTCATAGGAAGAAAAGGCAAGTGATGAAATTTGCAAAAGAATGTGTAAAACTCACATTTGGTTCTGGCCCATGGGCTCACCGACAACGCTGCCGTGAGTCAAGGCGACCCATCGGTGGTCCAACCGCACCCGTTACCACCGCCATTGACCGGAGACTTCTCGTCTCTCGAACAGAAGAGGGCCGGCACAAAGGCAACCCTTAGCTATCCGAATCGCGTCGAACTCCGGTATTCTGGTTCGCGTCTCCACCGTTGCTTCGTTAGTCCTCTCCCGCCCGTCGTTCGCTCCTTCACTATGGGTCGAATCGTTCGGGTCACCCTCCCTCTCACCTACTCGACCTCGTGTCGCTCCCAATCTCTCTTCCTTGCGTCCCTCCACTAATCTCTCTCTCCCTTGCGCAGCTTTACTCAATTGAAACTGTTTCTTTTTCTTCTGTTCTACTTGAGAGGTCCAACAGAAGAGGGCTCGATTGAAAGAGGGGCGATGAAGAATTGAGGTGTTGAAAGAGGGGTGATGAAGAATTGAGGTGTTGGTTTTCTCTCCTCGAGGTGTCGGTTTTCTCCCGGAGTCGTTGGTTTTGTGTCTGCAAATTGAGGTGTTGGTTTATTACCTTTTTATTTTTTTCTTGATTAAATTTGAGGGATAGATGATATGGTGAAGAAGGGCATTTTATGACCATATCAAAGTTCTACCTTCATAACCGCACTAAGGTCTTCTACAATAATTAATGGGGATTATCTTCTCCATTTATAATGAAAGTAAATAATATATACTCGTCGAATTAGGGTACACGCGGCACTATTGTTTTCGTTTTTCATTTTTCATTTTTTTTATTTACACCTCTATTTATGTTATTGTCACTTTAATCGTTATTTTTGCACAACAAATTACCAGTTATGACACTTTAGTTGTTACCTATTTCATATCTCCTCTCTTTTTCTCTTGTTTTGACGATTTTCCTTGGTTTTTGGTATGATGGTAGAACAAGATTTGAAGGTGCATTTTACTCTTTTGAATATTTGAGCAACGTTCATCTTTTCTTTCTTTCAAGTTTAAATCAATTTTTTCCTTCTGGATTTGTCATTCAGTATAGATCATATGGTCATTTTAAATAATCAATGAAATAATGTATAGTAAAATAATTCTGAAAACGTATATTATTTTGAGATAGCTCGATATTGGAATTGAGTGAAACGAAATCATCTATCAAGATCAAAGCTTTATTTGTTATGTTTTTCTTTTAACCTTGTAATATCACTACTACAATATAGCCATCATTGACAATTAATTGTCATATGAACTCAATTCACTGACAAATCTGGAGATATGAACTCAGTATCCCATCTCAGGTCTGAGTAATGCTGACAAACTATACATATGTCTGTAATGAGTAAGTTGAGTCTCAAAATTCACAGTCCAGTAACGATAACTATAAAGTGGCAAGGCTCATAAGAGATCACTTGACCTTAACTTCTGTTACACCTAGTGATATGGGTGGACTCCAACGAGTCTAACAATACTCTCCAATCACACTCACACTACAAGAAAATAGGACTTAGACGACGGAACAGTATTAGTTCCGTCGTCTAAGTTACACTTAGACCTCGGAGATTTCTCCGTGGTCCAAGTGACACTCAGACGACGGAGAATTACATTTCCGTCGTCTAAGTGTTACTTGGACCACGGAGAAATCTCCGAGGTCCAAGTAACACTTAGACGACGGATGTGAAATTTCTCCGTCGTCTAGGTAAGAACCTGGACCTCGGAGACTTCTCCGTGGTCCAGGTTATCACCTGGACGACGGAGAATTACATCTCCGTCGTCTAAGTGTTACTTGGACCACGGAGAAGTGATCACCTGGACAACGGACCGACACGTCGTGGTGTAAGTTCCACTTAAACGACGTACCGACACCTCCGTCGTCTAAGTGAAGCATTATATATATAGGCCATGCCAAACTCTCTTAGCTTCGATCATTCCATTAAATTTTCTCCCGTGGGGAATTTTTGAGATCGAAGGAGAAGGAGAAGGCCGGATTAGGCTAGGCCGGGGCTAGAAATTAATTAAAGGATCGGATCTCCGGTGTTCGATCACTAGCTAGCTTAATTAACTGCAGATATCGAGAAGGCCAGCAGGTACGTACGTAGGCAGTTAAGGGAAAGATTTCTATTATGTCGAGACTTTAAGATTCCTCGTCCAGCTTTGGTTGGTTTTATTGTTTTTAAATACTATTTATGTATAAATTGGATTAATTATGGGTCCCTATATATGATTATATATATTGACTTGTGATAGTATTATTGAGAGCACAAATATTGTAGTATATATATATAAAAGTTGTTTGTACCTGGACTAACATCGATCTCCGCCAGCTTAACTTCCTCAGATTTTAAGTCGACTTCTCTCTGTTTCAATTGAATGTCTTTGGACTGTTTTTCTAGTCCCGGCCCCTCTCTTTGCTTTCAACTTCATCGGTGTATTCTCTGATCTTATTAAAAGTAAGCTGAAGCTGCTCTACATTTCGCTCAAGCAGCCCTTCAAACCCTAAATCCTAGACCCTAAATGTAGCAGATCGGATCGATCGATCATTTTTTTAGTTATATTCTTGAATGAGAATAATTGAACGAACATACAAATGACCGGGGACGACCTAAACCCTAAACCCTACGGCCCTAACCCCTGAATTCAGGGTTTTTACACTTGGACGACGGAGACAGTCATTCTCCGTCGTCTAGGTACACACTAGGACGACGGAGAATGTCGTCTCCGTCGTCCAGATGACAAACCCGATACCCTAAACCCTAAGGACCCCTAACCCCTGAATTCAGGGTATATTCACCTGGACGACGGAACCGATACTCTCCGTCGTCCAGGTGACAAACCCTAAACCCTAAACCCTAAGGACCCCTAACCCCTGAATTCAGGGTATATTCACCTGGACGACGGAAAGAACCGTATCCGTCGTCCAGGTGTGTGCTTGGACGACGGAAATAACCTTATCCGTCGTCCAGGTGTGTACTTGGACGACGGAAATAACCGTCTCCGTCGTCCAGGTGTAAATTTCGTAATTTTTTCTAAGACAACGACCATCTAGACCATCTTCGAATGCATATTATTTTCGTCAAGACTTTAGAGTAGTATATTCTTGGTGTGTGAGCTTCGACGGTTCGAAAATCGGAGTTGCGAAATGTCCTGTATCCACGTTTCCGGTTTGTGAAATTCTCGGTTTTGCGGTTGACTGTGCCGATGAAACCCTTCCCGAACTTATTATTTCCTGGTCCTTTATAGTAATTATATATTATGTTACGACGAACATATCCAACGGTTGTTTTGTCCAAATTCAATTTCGTTAGCACTCTGCTGCAAATCAGCAACTACTCATGAACACTAAAATCTTAAAGATTAGTCGATACTTAACAACTTTCAAAACGTAAAATTATTCGGCGGTTCAAATTTAACTGTTTATATATACGATGCGTTCATAGATATTGTACGACTATTTCACTCGAATGACAGATCGCTAAATTCCTAGCGAATTAATTTAAATTTTTTTTTTTGCATAATTTGAACCTAGACGACGGATACGGTCAGTTTCCGTCGTCCAAGTGTTCACCTGGACGACGGAAATAACCGTATCCGTCGTCTTGGTTCAAATTACCATGGCGGTTCGAATAAAATTTTTTATTTTTTTTCGGTGTAAATATCGACTTGGACGACGGATATGTAGGTTTCCGTCGTCCAAGTGAAAACTTGGACGACGGAAAACTACATATTCGTAGTCCAAGTCGATATTTACATGGCGGTTCGATTTGCTGCTTCAATTTTCGGCACCGCTTGAAATTCCACTTAGACGACGGAAAACACTGTCTCCGTCGTTTAAGTGAACATTTATGGCGGTGAAACGGCCCGCCCATTTATTTGGCGCCGGTTCGAAAAAATTTGACCCTTCACTTAGACGACGGAAACAGTGTTTTCCGTCGTCTAAGTGCACTTGGACGACGGAGAATAGTTCTCCGTCGTCTAAGTGAAACTCTATATAAGGAGGAGCACCCCCCCTCATTTTCTCATCATTCCATCTCCTCCTCTATACTCTCCTCTCCTCTCTCTCTCACTCCGGCGATCCTCCTCCGGCGACGCTCCGACGACCAATTTTCCGGCGTGGTTCCCCCTCTCTGACGATTCTACTCTTCCAATATTCCGGCGAAATTCCGACGAGGTAATAATTCGAAATTTTAACTCTTTAACAATTTTTTTATTTGTTTAATTATTTAAATTCTAAATACTTTTAATTTATTAGTTTTAAATAATAAATAGTTGTAATTATAATAATTATTTTCTTGTTATTATTATTATTTAGTAATCATTATTAGTTGTTAATTATTTGGTAATGAATAATTATTAGTTAAAATTAAATAATAGTAATAATAATAATTGATTATATTGGTAAATGAATAATTATTATTAAATGCATGATAAATAATAATTAATTGATAATTATATGTATTTTCTAGTAAATTGCATGGTAGTACGTGTTCGATTTAAATTTAGTACATAGGCTTGGTGTAATTAAGTCGCACTCTTTGGAATAGATGGCGCCTCTTTTCCTTGCTTATCTCCTTAACCCCTCGTGATGTGTGGATTTCATCACCGCACACCATAACCTAAGTGAAGTTATGGACACGAGGTTGAGGGCGGAGTTTGCAAAGGACTTGAGGGAGTGTAAATTTTCGAAAAATTGGCCGAATGTCGGACATGGTGTCTAGAAACGGGTTATGACTGGTGACAGGATTTGGACTAAGAAAGACTTTTGTCGAAATTAGTCCTGCCTCTCGCGTTATCTCTATCCCTAACTGGCCATGTTTTTCGATTTAACCAAGGCTGATTAATTGAAAATTTACACTTTATCGCGCGGGTCGCACGTCCATTGAACGACCGAAAATGCCAAGCTAGTGTACTCTATTTAAATCTTAAACGTACTTAATTAATTAGCGTAAATTCTCCGTCGTTGTAATTATTATGGTAAGTAGGTATTTTAACACCGTACGTACTCTTAGGTTTAAATGGCTCCGCCAAAGATCACATCCGGGAAGAAGAAAGCCCAACAGGAGTCAGAAGATGAGATGCTCCAAATGTTGGCGGCCCAAGTCGGTTGGGTTCAACCGCAGGTAGACGCCCTCAATCCGGGGCCTTCTGGGGAAATTCCCTCTGCCCCATTTCTCTCAAGCGGTGATGACGTCGACCCCTTTTCAACTCCGACGCCCGGTACCGCTTCAACGGGAAGTACTCAGGCGTCTTCGACGGCCGAGTCTATCATGTACAGCGCCCGCCGTAAGCAAAGGAGGGCCCCCACTGACCCCCAACCGAAAAAGACTCGGGGTCTCGTTAAAGGTGGAAAGGCGGAGAAAATTTGCAAGGCGACCGGGAGCAAGATCGCCTTGCCTTACGACGAATTCACCGGTGGCCCTCCCACACCTCAGCTAGCAAGTCTCTCGGCTCATAGCATTGGGTCGATTGTTCGTAACCGGGTTCGTATCACTGCCCCTACTTGGAGGGAGGTGCCGGATTCGGAGAAGGCGAAAGTCTTTAAGGATCTTTCGGTACGTAATACGTACAATTTTAGTTATTATATACTATTTTTAATATTAGTTATATATAATTTTATAATATATACGATTATAATTTCCAATTTATTTCTGATAGGAACAATTTGCGGTGGATCCGGATCCGGCGATGTTGAGGCATATCAACCAAACCGCCAACAACATCTTCAAAGATTGGAAGTACAGGCTCCATCAGTACTTCCGAACTAACGGTCCCGTGCCTCCCCCCGAAGAGCTGCGTGGGGATAGAGAAGATGAGTGGGAGTGGTTGTGTAACCACTTTGCCGATGAGCAATTTCAGGTGTTAATTTACTTTTTTTATTTCAATTAAGATAATTGAATACTCTAAATTTTAGTTACTTATAAATTTTTTAATGATTTCATTATGTTGTGTAACAGAAATTCTCCGGTGTCAACAAAGCCAACCGGGGGAAGAAGGACAAGCACCATACTTCCGGCGCCAAGCAACTCATTCAAATTGCCAAGGAGCACAGGGATAAGGGCTCCAAACACCCTTATCTCGATGCAAGCGTAAGCGCGTACGTGACGCCTGGGCTCGATAATGAAGCGAGTCAACGCGGCGTAAGTCATATATATATATATATGTGTGCGCTAATAATTATAGTAATTATTATTTAAATATTATTTCATTATAATAAATTTATTATTCTTTTGTAGGCAAGAGTGATAGAGCGTGCGCAGGAAGAATTGGCTAACACTCAGCTTGCGTTCCCAGATGTGCCGCTAGAAGACCTGCCTCCTCTATCTGTGGAGAGCCAAATAACAATTGCGGATGAGGTCTACGGTCGTAGAGCTGGCAAGGAGGTTAGGCACTTCGGGCCTAAGGTGGTTCGAGATTTGTCGACCTCTGAGTCATCATCTACGGGAGGTTCGGGGCGGCGGAGAAGTTCTCAAGCTGCGGCAGCCTATGAAGAGGCTCGAATCGCACGGGAGGAGAATATTGCCATGCGCCAAAGAATGGACCAGCAAGACGAGCGAATAGCCCAACTCATCGCCCTTATGCAACAAGCTCAAAGACAATGTCAACCTCCTCCGAACCCATTCCCCGACGACGACGACCCGGCTGGAGGCGGAGGACGAGGCGGCGCATCTGCTCCTCCAGTGTTTTAGCTAGCTAGTAGTTCATTATTTCGTTTCTTAATTTCCGCATTACGAACAATATTTTCATTTTTAATTATGGGTTTTTTCGATTATGTATGTACAAATTAATTTTAATTAATTTATTAATTTAGTTTATTAATTTAGTTTTTTAATTTAGTGTATTTAATTAATTTAATCAATTTTTTTTTCAATTAATATTAATAATATTTTTGAATTTAATTTTTTTTTAAAATTTAATTTTTCACTTAGACGACGGAGACATTAATCTCCGTCGTCTAAGTCCCCACCTGGGCCACGGAGATTGTTAGCTTCTCCGTGGCCCAGGTAGTAACCTAGACGACGGAAAATTTAGTCTCCGTCGTCTAAGTTCCTACCTGGGCCACGGAGAAGCTAACAATCTCCGTGGCCCAGGTTGGGACTTAGACGACGGAGATTAATGTCTCCGTCGTCTAGGTTACTACCTGGGCCACGAAGATTGTTAGCTTCTCCGTGGCCCAGGTGGGGACTTAGACGACGGAAAATTTAGTCTCCGTCGTCTACGTTCCTACCTGGGCCACGGAGAACCTAACAATCTCCGTGGCCCAGGTGGGGACTTAGACGACGGAGACTAAATTTTCCGTCGTCTAAGTGCCTACCTGGGCCACGGAGATTATCCGTGGTCCAAGTGAACTTGGACGACGGATATTAAATTCTCCGTCGTCTAAGTACTTAGACGACAGCACTTGGAGCACGTATCTTAGACGACGGATTTTCCGTCGTCCAAGTACTTAGACGACGGAGACTGTCACTTAGACGACGGAAATTCTCCGTCGTCTAAGTCACTTTTTCTTGTAGTGTCAGATATTCGAATATGTAAACCAAACCGCACTAAAAGCTGAGCATCACAAGCTCATAACAAGAATCACGTATAGCATAAGGACTATTATCTAATGTCGAAAAATTCATTGAAAAAAAATAGATATACTTGTACTTAAAATATCTGTCCACCGAGGTGGTACAACAAAAAGGTGCTAACTTACAAACCCATACTCGCTCTCGAATTAAATAGCTGAATTGAAGCCACTATACTCATTACACCATAACAAAAATGAGTGATTTCCTGAACACTAAATGCTTAAACAATGAAAACAAACCAGAGAACGAAAAATGATGTGAAATTCTAGAAATGTGACAACTCTCCGATAGTAATCAATGGTAAGAATTCTTGTAGGAAGTTTATATTTTTTTTTATAAAATTCTCATATATTCTCCTGCGAGTAAAGAACGCTTAGTCACCTGCATGATGCTCCTTTAACCATTTTAGCGTGAATCCAAAGATCGTGCAACAAATATCAAAACAACTCATACCCATATTTTCCAGATTTCAGCATGTACATAAGATGTACACAATTCCTTGTTGACTAACGAACTTAGTGTTTCCAACGTGTACAAGCACAAAATGCACAACTCTGATTCAGAACCTTGGTATAAACTTCTTCATTCTCGCGAACCTTCTTGATTCAAAACAAGGAAAATTATATTCAAAACCGGGCTACATATCACGAAATATATTTTTATAGAGAGAAATGTGTTCACGACATAAAATGAACACAACCTGATCAAGAAAAGATTGGTGTAAAGAAACTTAAGGTTAATATTGATTAACCAAAATAAATTAGTAGAATCACAGGATAGTGAATAGATCTCCACTGCTGACGTCAATTAGAAATTCTATATGGGTCAAGGTGACCAGTGGGGATTTAATTAAATTTCATGTAGTTTGAAGCAACAAACTACCTCGAACACTACAAATTCGTTTCATGAAAAAGTGATAAACAAGGAGATTGAATGTCTGAAATGAATATGTATGCATCCCAGTGATATTATCTGGCTGAAATCATTGCGGGATGCAATGCAGATGTGAAATTACAGAACGGTAACATTCCCATAAGAACATTTCCACGTACAAACTAGCTGAGGCATAAGGTAATTACTCCTTACCTCCGATGTCAACTACGACACGAAGCGCATTTCCGAACCCAGTGATAAAGCTACATGGAGAGAAAACTATTTGGTTCCCATATATTAGTACTCGTAGGTACCCAGCCCAACGAAGATTGAATCAAGTAAAGGAAACCTCAGAACAAAATCTGATACATATACAGAGGTCGACGGGAAAAGATGACGGAAGATATGATACTTAAGTCAATTCGTGCCAGAGAGTAAAAATAGGGTTAGATAAAACTTACTCTCGATAAAGCTCATTTTCCCCAAAAATATCAGAAAATCAACTTAAGGTCTGCAATAAATTTCATCTTTAATTTCACGATTAAACCATATCCTTGCTACTCTATTTGCATCATCCACGACTATGGCACTGCACATTTTTCCGATGGGACAGAAGACACACTAGCCCAAAGCACTTCATGTTGGAGCCGATGAAATTGATGAAATCACCAACACGAGGGCTATTGATTCAGAAGTCTGAAGTATGTCCATCGAGGCAATCCTATCGTTAAATCCATTTAGTTATCATCATAAACACCTCGTTTACTATAATAATTATACCCATGGCTCACATCGCCCAAACAAATCTAGAATGAAGAAAATGGCAAAACGAATACAGAAAAGAGGTTCGTGGATACCACATAACTGTGGAAAAACAATTGTAAGACTACTAAATATTCAATTTTTCTTAGAAAGCAAACCCATATCTCGACTAACACTCGAGTCAATGCTACGAGTCAAAAACTAGACACACTACAGTCACTGAATTCTCATAGTGCCACACAATAGACCCGATAGTAAGTGTGTAGTACTACTCCGGTTGCCATCGTAAAACTGAGAAACAACAAAGATGATCAATAATTGCAAGTTCTCTATGCACGCATCAAAAAAGAAAACTGAAACTTGAATGAAGACACGTGGTAAATAACCATGGTAATGTAGCATCCGGCTGTTTCCATCGCAGAATAGACACATGCTAACGTGGAGAAATGCCTGAACATTTCCATAAATCTTATCGAGGTCGACGCACGCAAGGTATAGCGACAAGAGCACACTGACTCACAGGCTGAAGTTCATACTCAGTCACATTTGTCACGTATTCAATGACGTTCAACACCGTGAGTATTCGATGGGGATCCACTGTAGCCGGGCCATCACTCCGAAAGTGTTGAGCATAATTGAACACAGTGACAAAAGAAACCAAGCACATTCTATAGAACTTATATCCTAATGCTCTTATACCAACTGAAAGGACTCGATCCCGATTTAGTTGCCTAAACCAGAATTGAGCCCTAACGACTCTGCTAACCTTAGTTACTACTCTCTAATTGACAGCCAATGTGGAGATCCAAAATTCAAAAGTCACGAAATAATGAAATTTCGCACATATAGGTTTCTTACTAAAATATACAAAATATACAACTATCTTCGACATCAGAGCTGCTAAACAAAATTAAGCTTACAATGAAAAGTAAAATACTAACTCGCAAGATAAACCTTGGATCCTACAATAAATACCACTATGCCTCGATTTGCATACACGCTGGACCTCAAAAGAAACTCTGCAAACTGGGAAATTTAAATCGAAAAGCCTAGGAAAAAGACACATAAAATAATAAAAACTGTTAGAGTGAGTGGACGGAAATAAAATTTCACTTTAATCTGAAAACTATAAATAATATGTCTTTCACTATAAATGTACATAAAAATAATGCAAATCTAAAAATATGATCATCCAGGTACTTTTGGGTACTATAAAATATGTGGAGGCTACGACTCAGGTCATCTGACACCAAGTTCTAATACTACCCAGGTCAGGTTTACTGGCCCTCCTAGGTGCTCAATAAATTCTCGGGTCAGGTCTCTGGCCCTCCCGGAGCATCTCGGGGATCAACCGAGAGGCAGTGTATCAATGCAACAACTATTACTATGCTCTATGTAAAATAAAATGTCCACTCATCTATGTCCACTCACAGCATTCTATATGTATTATATTGGATGTTATCACGTCATCCTGAAACAACGATCATTATTTGATAACTAGTCATCGAAAATCATGTCAAATAACTAGGCTCATAACTCATGAGCAACACCGTCGAGAATATCGCATTCTCGACAAAGGCGCTTCCCGAGATAATACTGGACTCCAAATTAGATTCCAATTTCCAATTTCTAATCTTTATGTTCTCTATTTAATTCATATGCAACATCCTTAACCGTTACGTGATTCGTAGTCAAATCGACAAATTATTCCATTGATTAATAATATCGTAAATACGTTTATTTATTTCTGATTATCCATGCGTCTTAACCAATTACATCTAATTCAATTCAATAACCTCGTCATTGCGATCGGTACGCGATTACGAGTAAAACGACATAAAATTTACGCCGAAGAAACAACATCGCCGGAGCTCCGTCGTGGACCACCGGCGGCCGCGCAGCGGCGCCACCCCTATTTTTCGGAGAACCAAAACCTGTTCCACTAAAAATCACCAAACAAACAACTTACTCAACTTCCAAAAAGTCCAAATCATTCTCTAACTAGTCCAATTTCACAATAAATCTCACAAAATTTTCAATTCATCGATTCTCCACGCACAAGTGGAATTGAAGTACCATACCTATAGGGTTGGCTTCGTGATGATGAGAGCTTCAAAACCTAGTGCTTCACGCTGGTTTATTTGGCCGAAAAATTAATGACCCGAAACCCACAAATTCTGACAATTTTTTATCAACATTCCAGCTTACTCTGGTCAAATTGAGGTCGGAGACTATGGGGAAAAGGTAGGGGACATCAAGATGAAAGTTTTGACATATTGGATAGTCGGTTTGGTGGCCGGACGGCGTGGCTTCGCCAGAGCCGAGCTAGCCGACGTTTTTCACCGTGGAGAGCTGGTCAACGCGGGCCAACCCTGCCTGGCCCAAAATAGAAACTCGTATTTATACCCGTGATTTTGTGACAAACATTTTTCTATATTTCCGTAAAATTTCCGCTAACCAGAAACTTCTTCATTATAACTCCAATTTCAAACTTGATGTGGTTATGGACTCGTATCGACAAACACTATGAATTTTCGCAAAAAAATCCCTCGGAAAAAATATAATCGGTAAAATTTCGATAAATACCATCGATAATTTGTGACGGTAAAAATTTATTACCATCGCCGATTAACAATAACTAAATTGTGAATAAAGAATTTTTGGAACAGGATGTTGCAGAATTCTTCATGGAAAACTTTAGGAAACTAGTAACTCCTTGCTGATAAGCTAATGATGTCCTATTAGCATACATTCATGACTTATCCATAGCTTAAAAGGAAGAAAAAAAACAAACAAACCAAACTAACATTACTTATAACACAAATCAAAGAAATCATTCATAATGGTACACTATATAACGTTTTTACACACTTTTTCATTTCAAAAACTTAACATAAGAATCTCATACATACATACATACATACATACATACATACATACATACATACATACATACATACATACATACATACATACATACATACATACATACATACATACATACATACATACATAGAGAAGGGGAGAGAGTACCAGATTCAAGCAAATATCCCAAAAAAAACACTACACTCTTTCTAAAGAAACCACCAGGTGTTGTAGATTCACGTGGCTATTGCTTCACCCAACCTCTAACACAGAAACATCAACAATATTAGGTACAAATCAATAATTAGTAAACATTCACATAACTCTCCAAATCGGTTTCAGTTTATAGATGCACTACTTAATCAACAAAAATAAAAGTCCATGTGCTAATCAATATTGGATTTGATCAATAATTTCTTGTTCTTCTTCTTCTACAGAGAATAAACAATCAAATCACACCAAATAATTAATGAGACCAAAAACAAGTATGCGTAAATTAAGCACTTGTTTCAAAATCCTACACTATTCTCAAGAAATCAAAACCTGCAGTGTGATTTAACCACAAGAAAGTCCCATGAGAAATTTGAGTTTTTTAAAAACTAAAGAGAGCAAAATTTATGATCCCAACATTTATTTTCTACTCTTTTGGTAGTCTTCCTTGCAACCAAACGCATAGCAACAAAATCGAAGAACAACATATTAAACTAATAATACTACTTCTACCAACTTAAACTAGTTTGAAGTTTATCTTTTGGAAAAGAAAAAAAAATTGACTAGTTTGAAACAGAAGCGTAGTATGGGATTTAAACACAACCAACACGTGAACTGTAGTGTTAAAGTAAACAAAGACAGACATGTTTCAAGAAACAAAAAATGCAAAGATATTGGTAAAACGGTTACACGGAGGCAAAATAACATTACCTTGGCAAAGAAACCACTAGCTGCTGTCGATTCACGTATGTGGCTTATTAGCTTCACCCAACCTCCAACACAGAAACATCAACAATATTAGCTACAAATATATAAGCAATAAACATTCACATAACTCCCTAAATCTATTTCAGTGTATAGATGAACTAATCAGCAAAAATTAAAGTCCATATTTCACTCCAAGGATTTCAACTTAACCACACATGTATGTGACAAACACACAAGCAGAACCCTTCATCTCAACCATAAGGTATTTCAGCTTAAAATCACCTATGTTCATATAGCACACATATAGAAACCAATCGAGATGATAAACCCATGCCAAAACCAATTGAGATGAAAAACCACGATTAAAACAATAACAAAATCACGAAATCGATCATAGATGATAAAACATTGTTTCATCAAGAAAAACATATGCCACCAAGTTTATGTAATTAGATGATAAAACATTGTTTCATCGGCGATCAGGAAGCTTGGCAATGTCACAGCGCATCTGTTTAATCTTGATTTCTCTCCTTTTCCTTACTACTCTATCCGAGGAATAGTTTTATATAATTACCCTTGTGGTTACGATGTGAATTGACAAAAACACGCACATATGTTTTGTGGAACAGTACGTTTTTAAATTTACTTGACCTATACGTAAGGGAATGAAAGATTAATTTCATTAGTCTTCATCTTTAAATGATGAGAAATTTGGAGTAAACTATTAGGAGTGTTGCTGCATTGTATCATTTGTATGTGAAACACTAGTTTTTTACTATGGGGCATCTGTAGTTTTCAAAACATTTCATTTTATTTCAATCGAAAAAAGGGGTTAGATGGCGTGCTTACTAACGACGATATATTGTCATTGTCGTCCATCCTTGTCTCCTTGACCTGCTTGTATTAATTAACGAAAAAAATTTTACTGGTTTGAGCTTCGTACATCAGCAGGATATGGTGTGGTCACTGGTTAAAAAACTCTAATTGTTTCTACAAATAACCAATACATAAAAGTACTGATCACTCTAAATCGGAGTACGAAGATCACTAGAAGTTGGTCCTATTTGGTTGGGAATCAATTGAGCATATTGAGGACTATAGGTCCAATCTTGGCTACGAATAATATAAGACTTAGAACCAAAAACCTTGATAGAATAGAAGATATAGATCGAGTAAATTGGTCCCTTTCAAGCTAAAAGCTTAATTGACCATGCATACATCTGATAAACAAACCTTAAATGGTTGAATAACATGAAAAGAATTCAGAACTCTATGAGGGGGGGTGGGGTCTAGACTGTCACCAGATGCCATCAATGTCCTTAAGAGGTCTTCAGACTGTATTGCAAGAAACACCTTCTTTCTTGCAATTGTAAGTGACCTCAGACCCCTCCAACTACTGAATTGTGGATGTTTCTTGCGGGGGACAGTTTGTGCTCTATTAAGTAGCTTACTTGCTGATGATTCTTCCTCGTATAGTACCCTATGCACATAGTACCGGTCCTTCAGTTTTGTTAAAGGATGTCCAAGTTGCGCAACGTCTCTTGAATTCCTACAAATATACAAACATAACAAAGTATAAATCTTGTCATTTAACTCCTTTAAGGCAAACACATACTAAAAAAATTTAGTTGGAATACATGAAAAAAAAACATTAAATAGATACCTGAGCTTCTTGACCAATTGCTTCTTGTTAATGGGCAGTATATAAAAAAGGAGGATTGACTCATTCTCCAGGTGCCTATAACGATCATAAAACCTCAAATATAGATCAAGAACACTGTAGTCATCCACCGAAATTTCCTCTAGACCTGGCCGTAATACTATTGAATAGAAAAGAATAGTTGAATAAGTCATTTCTAGGCCATGAATTAAAATAATATAACTTTAAAAATAGGTGAAATAATTCCATGATAAAATTCCGCCAGTGTCAAAATCTTGTAATGATGCATGCAGTAGAGCATATAGCACAGCCTCATAAGCTTTATTTTCAGTTGGTTCACCCCCATCTAAAAACTCATTCCAAGCCTCTTTTGCATCATCTCTCCCGCTGCAAAGAGCTTCAAATACCCGGGTTACCTTCTTTTTACCTTTTTTACGTTTGTCAGTCTTTTCATCATAAATGTCCCATACATGATATCCACTTGTGTTCTGCATTAGATTTCAAATTAAAATTCATTAATATACTCCTTATTAATTAGAATAAGCAAGTACGTTGAAAAGAAAGAAAAAAATAAACTCACCATGTTTTCAATGTTCGCCACAAAACTATCGCACGAGTTCTTATATCCATCAACTCTAGGAGTCTTCTTCCCCACCGAAGCTATCTTAGAAACTGTAATTAGTTCATCTTTATGTTTTGAAACATAACTCTGCATATGTCGCCACATTGCTCCAATGGCTCCCTCGCTTCCAACCATTGTTGATATAATGGTAGAAGTTATGTATTCAAATTTCTTCCTTTTATCTCTAACTGAAAATATAAAATATAAAATATTTAAAATCTACATTAAAAATAAAATACTGCAAACTAAATATTATCTAATATAAAATTAAGACACTACCGTAAATAATTACCGTACCTATTCTTCCATCTCTCGGGTCGCCTACTCTAGCATCACATCCAATTATAAAGGAGTTCACATATCTTGACCAATATATTAGTGGTCCACCTCTTGAATCATCATCTTCACTCTATACAAATATCAATTTGCAACATTAATGTTCCAATACACATTTTAAATCACATCTATTTCTCACAACATACATTAATGTAATACTTTAACCATTAGGACATTAACCATTTGTACAAATTTGGAATCACTCAAGCAAAATAATAACAAGGTGAACTGCCACAAAATTATCGCAGGAATACAAATCAATTATAGTTTTAATACATCCTAATCAAATAGCAATGCAGGTATGCTCATTGATTCTACATGGATATATCAATTGATAAATTAGCAGAGCGACAAGAAAAATGCAAGTTAGATAATTTGGACAAAAGTTTCAAAACATTAACAAAAGTTTCAATTGAACATACTAAAACAAGAGAGAAGAAGAGGGATTGAAGCTCACTTGAGCTGGTCCAGCGCTCTCAAAAACATATCGGAAGAACTCAAGTATTTCTATAATGCGAAGCAGCTCCTTCGTTCTCTCAGATTTTTTCCCACTGCCCAATGTCGATAACCCTCTCGTAAGACATGTAAAGATGACCTCATTCTTCTTGACGGATTTATTGACCTTGTCGGCGGCGAACGGCGTATGTACAGGCCATTTCAGCAACCTCCTTTCGCCAAATAGTTTGACGATGCTCAAATCCTGAGACATGGTGTAGTAAAAATAAAATCAACGACTTGTCGTTTCTCCAATCCTTTAGCTTTATTTTACAAAAGATAGCAAAATAGCCCTAGTAAACTAAAACTTACCTTTTCACCCACATGAGTTGCCAAGTCTTTGATGGAGAAATCATTTGTAATATTCGAATTCAAATCAATCCTGAAAAATTACAATAGAAAATTGATAAATATATATTCTATTAGTCGGTAATTTAATTTCTGACAGAGTGGTAGGAAGTAAAAGAACAAATTAAAACAGGTTCAATTAATGCGAATGGAAATAAAAAATCAAAATCAAAAGTGAGCTGAAAAGAAGAAAAGGCAGAATTTCCGTGTTAAGCTATTTCTACAGAGAGGGTTTATGCAGGAGAAGGCAAAACCCTCATAATAACGTTTTGGGTATGAAGACAGTCCAAATATTTTTGGATTGATCCTGGTTACCTGGGGTTACTGAGTGACAACTCCAACGAAAGCCGTGCTTGACCATCCTTGGTCCTCAGGTCTGTACACGCGTCCCTTTTCAACAACACAAAAATGGACCTCGCCGCTAGAGCTACGGCCGCCGTGTGCAACAGCATTTTCCCTGAATCTTCATCAAATTCGTTCAAACCCAGAGCCATTCTAAGCTCGCCGTTGAGGAAAGCGGAGACACACACGGGCGAGTCAATCTTGCAGCAAACGTGGAAATATTGTGCTTATGGTGATTAGGATTCTGCATGAAAAATATATCGTTTTTATATTTTTTTAGAAGAAAAAAAATGTACTCAATTACGTACTCAATTTTGGAAACGCTTATTGTTTCCCTTTTTCTCTTCTGTTCCTATTTTCTTCTCTGGTTTCTCCTCTGCATGTATTCATGATCACGGCGGCAATCTATATATCACTACTTCAGAAAATATATCATACAACGGTGAATTACCATTGCGAACATGCATTAAAAACCGTTGTGTTACTACATGTTGTGTGATTGAATCATCAGAGGACGGGTATTTTACGGTTGTGTGACAAAACACCTACAACATTGTTTATTTAGAAACTGTTGTGTATTTGAACATGTCATCATGCACGATTTGCAGTGCGAGCCTGGAATTCGGCGTGAACGAGCATGGCATTGCAATCAGGCAACAAAATTTGGTTAAGAAAATGTCATCACTCAACGGTTATAATCTATTTAAAGTTGTCACACTATGTTTGTTAATGTTTTAGACATCATTATATTCATAATCACCGTTGTTTTAGATGTCTTCATTTATGTGTATCTGCGTCTAACATACAACGATTTCCTCTATGAAACCATTGTGTGATTTTCTATCAGGCAACAATTTTTTGATTATATTGTTGTGTGAGTTATGCTTATAAGGTGTATATGCTGCATTCAACGTTTCCTTTAGTTGTGTGGGGCTTTATATGCATATCTTCATACACTAAACTAATTATAAGAGTGATACAATGTATATTTTGAATTCAGAATATACCAAATGAACGATGAAATAAAATTCATAAATTCCCTGGTATATGCAATTCCAACAATTCGAAAACGCATATCCGGCAATCCAAAAGTAGCATTAAAGCATTTGCCTAATACATTAAACCTAAGCCTAGTTGTTTCTTTGCAAAAGTCATCGACATATATTTCTAAAATGTCTACATTCTAAGCTATATCTACCAAAAAGGCCTAGGATGCAAAAATTTCATTCCCGGCTTCGATTGAACGTCTGAAAAAGGAAAACATAATAATTAAGTACACTTTGATAAGATAGCTCAATAGTGTTAGATGATAACAAAGAAATTATAGTGAATTACACTTGCTACACAGAAATGTAGGATCAAAGTGAAATAGCCATTCATAATGCATTTGCATTCATTGTTGCTCAGAAGATCATCAATGTTGATGACATAGAACCTCGAACTGTTTTGTGAATGTGAAGTATGTTCAGATTGGCCTAAATGGAAGGAAGTTATCCAAGATGAATTGGATTTACTTACAATGAGAGACGTTCTTGATCCTATTAAACCTACCCCAAAAGGGGTAAAAGTCTTTGGTAATAAGTGGGTCTTTGGTAGGAAATGCAATGAGAAGAATAAGGTCGTGAGATACAAGGTTTCTCTCAACGTCCTAGTTACGACTATGATGAGACCTATAGCCCTGTTATAGATGTCATCACTTTTCGATTCTTAATCAGTCTGGCAGTTTCTGAACCATTAAACATGTGCCTACTTGATGTTGTTACTGCTTATATATATGAGGATCTAGATACAGTGATTCATGTGAAAATCCTTGACGGTATTCAGATGCCTACATCAAGTAACGGCAAACCAAGAGACACATTTTTAATACATCTTAAACATTCACTATACTGATTGAAACAATCTGGGTGGATGTGGTATAACAAACTCAGTAATTTCTTGGTGGGAAGAGGGTACACAAACAATGAATTGTATCCTTGCATCTTCATTAAGAAGACAGATTCTGGATTTGCAATCATAGCAATGTATGTCGATGACATGAATATCATTGGAACTCTTGCTGAGTTAAACCAAACTACTGAGGAATTGAAATCTGAGTTCGAGATGAAAGATCTTAGGAAGACACAATTTTGTCTACGACTTGAACTAGAACACTGTACTTGTGGAAATTTTTTCCATCAATCAGGCTACACGCAAAAATTGCTCAGGCGTTTTAATCTAGATAAAGCTAAGCCTGGTAGTACTCCCATGGTTGTTCGAATTCTTGATACTTCAAAAGATCATTTTTGACCTCGAGATGAGAACGAGGAGTCGCTCAACACAAAAAAACCTTATCTTAGTGTTATAGGAGTTTTGTTGTACCTAGCCTTATGTACTAGACCAAATATCTCGTTCGTTGTGAATCTGCTTGCAAGATACAGCTCAACTCCAACCCGTAGACATTGCACTTCAAAACATTTTTTTGATATTTGAAGAATACTACAGATTGAGGTTTTTTCTATCCTTATAGAGAGACAAATTAACAATGTAGTATCCGAAACTACATTTGCAGGTTCCCCAGGTTGCCGATTGGGCTCTAACCTTGTTCGTAGCCAAGCAATGAATAGTTATTTTTTTACTAATCAATGTCACATAGATACGTTCACTGGCTACGCTGATGCTAGGTTTCTCTCTAACCCACATAAATGACATTCACAAACTAGTTATGTATTTACCATAAGAAATACTGTGATATATTGGAGGTCTACCAAACAGACCCTTGTTGCTATGTCATCTAATCATGCTGAGATTATTGCGTTACACGAGATAGTTCGTGAATGCGTCTGGCTTCATAGTATTATTTCTCACATTAAATCGACTTGTGGACTTAGGTCTACAACTGATGATCCTACTATCTTGCTCGAGGACAATGCAACTTGTATTGAACAGATGAAGTTAGGATCCATAAAGGGTAACAACACTAAGCATATTTCGCCAAAGTTCTTTTATAATCAGTAAAAACAGACTCTGCATAATATTGCTATCATACAAATGTAACGACCCAAACCTCATTAGTGAATTAAGCACCACTAGTCGCGCTAATTAACAAGCTAAGCATTATATGTCACGTTTATCGAGGTTTATCGCGATTAAATATTAACTTTTTATAAATTATGAATTTGGACTCGCTTTCTTCACGGAAGTTGTAGAAGAAATTATTTCGAGCCCATTAATACTTTAATTGGATTTTTCTAAGGTTTGATGTATTTTCTACGAATTTTGGAAGTTTGTTGTTAATGGTAATTAAATTGCCGACCTACTATTAGGTAAATTTTGTGGACCGTTTGATCATCCTTAGATTTAATCTGGGATTTCTGTTTGAATAAGTGTGATGTGGGTATTTTACTTGGGTTGGGTAAAAAGCCCAACCATTTTCTCTCCTCTCCCTTTCTCTCTCCCTCTCCACGTACTGGCCGAGTTGCTCTGGCGACCAGTTGGAATAGGTTTCTCTCTCCATTCCCTAGTTCCCCATGCCTTTAATTCAGCCACGCATTGACTGAATCGTTGGATTCGAAGAAAAAAACTTCTTGAGTTTCCCGGTTAGTCTCGTCATTAGCCACAACGTTTTCGTCGGTGATGGATGGCGCTACTATGGGGGTTTTGGAGGCCATCATAGCTCGATTCAAATATCGATTGGTTTCGAGTCTTGCTGTAGCCTAACGTTGTCGGTCGATCGACATGAAAATTCGGCAAGGGTTCCGACCTTCAATGGTAAATTTCGATTCTTTCCGACTAGTTTTTGACTTCGAGCTATACTACAAACTTGTTGGGCTTGTTGTGATGTTTAAATTGGTATGTCGATTGATGACTTTGGTGCAGGTCAATTTTGGCCGCAGTCTATGGTGGCGCATGGACCCCACACGCCACCATTTGCGGCAGAGTTCTGGCGACTAGAAGGGTGAACTTTTCATGAGAAGTTTCCTAAGCCTTTCCATTCTCATTTTCATGTAGTTTCGTATCCTTCGAAATTTATGGTAATATTTTCAACTATGCACAGGAAGCGGGGCGACTCGACCATTCGTCGCATGTCAAGTTAAAGCTTAACCTTAATCGAGAATAAGTTTTGGTGTGCGACTCATCGACTCAAAGAATATTTTTATTGGTGTCTCACGATTATCATAATTGGAGTGTGAGTCTCCGATAGACATGATATTTTGGAATCCTCTCTTTATCTTAGTTGGACGAACGAAACATCTTACTAATTAATTTAGGTTTTTGGTTTAGAGTTAGGAATACCGAGTACGATTTCCAAGTCAGTTGATCGACGACTATTTAACTGGCGATTCAGGTGAGTGGACAATTTACTTTTCACTCATTATAGCAAGTCTAGGAATATGATTATGCATTTATTTTCATAAAATTTTATGATCTATGATTCATGATTACGTTTATGTTTATACACAGAGGCACTTATATTATGTTTTACAATTTACGCGCACGTTATGTCTATGATAATACATCGATGCATAGGTCATCCGGCTGATCATTGAGAGTGGCCTCCGAAGGGACACTTCACGTTCTATAACTAGGTACAAGTACGAGTACGATATGACAACCTCCACACACATTCTATTTTCTCTCTTAGGCTAGCTATATTTTTATTTTTTCTTTATCTCGAAAAAAGACACAAATACTTTGTTTTATGTTATTATAAGATTATTATTTTTGGTCCACTCACTCTAACGGTTTTTATGTTTTTATTATGCTTTTCTCCTAGGCCCTTTAATTTCAACTGCGCAGGTTGTAGAGTTTTAGTTGAGGCTAGATAGGTATGCAGATTGAGGCATAGCATTTAGCCAGCTTAGGTAGTTTTGAGAGTCTAGGGGCTCTGGTGTCATATCATGTCTCACTTCAACTTACAAATGAATTATTATTTGTTTTAGTAAATAATTTCCTTCGATTTATGATTTTGAGACCTGGAGCTTCTGTTAAATATTTTGGATTATTACGTGTTGAACTTAGGTTAGCAGTGTCATTAGGGCCTAATCTCGATTTAGGCAACTAAATCAGAGTCGGGTCCTTTCATCAAATAAGTAAACTTAGCAAACTTGTTTACCAAGGCGCTTCCTAAGTCCACTTTCGAGAAGCATGTATGGAGCATTGGTATGCGTCATTTATCAGAGATACCCTGATCCAGCATCAACAGAGACGCCAACTTCAGGGGGAGCTACAAGTCAAGAGGCGCCATGTTTCTTTCAAAGTGAAAGACGCGTTCTACTATTTTCCTTAAATCGAGTTTTTGTATTTTTCTTATATACATATGTTTTTTATTTTTTCGGCAAGGTTTTTGATGAGGCAGCCAAAAAGCGTTAGGAGTGCAGATACTATCAAGACTACACGATGGTGACGTTTTAGACACCATAAGGGAGAGTATTGAAATATGTCGAGATATTGTGTGCTTATACTCACCGTAGATCTAGATAGATATCATATTATGTCATAAAGTATATTTTATTCTTATTTGCCTTATACACCAAGTAATGATTTACCTAGTCCTATTCTTATATGATAAATTCCTATATATAAGGGGTGTAAGAATAATGTAGATGTTCTCATTGTTTCTACGACTATTCCAACAAATTTTGAAAATTTATAATATATAGAGAAATGAAAGTTTAGAATGAGAATCAGCTGGAGGTATTTTTTTTTTCGAATTTTCCCTACGATGACATACATATATAGCTCGGGTATTCTTCTCCTACGTGGCATTACCCGGTTATATATACGGACCGCCACCTTCGTCATGCACTGTATAATTTAGCCCTGGCGGAGCAGCCAAACAAAAGTCAAACGAATTCGACCTCGAAACACGAAAGCCAACAAATACAACATAGAAGATCCAACTTCGTAACACCCCAACTCAATTACACACAAATCCAAATAGGAACCAGGAAATGGATCAGAACAGCGACGACAACCAAATCAGTGAAATCGAGGAAACGGATCCAAGATCCGATGCCTCCACTCCGCTACTCGGAGGTCCGAAGAAGAAGGTTCCAGAAGTAGACGTCCACCTGTACCGGCAAGGCAAAGGTCCGATCGACTCGTTCAAGTCCAGCCTCGGTGGTTACGAACAGAACCAGTTGGAGGTCCGTGACATTCTCGACAAGTACGGCTTCAAATCGCTGTACGCATTCAATCCCGGGTCAGGTCGCGGAGTCCCGATCCGGTTCAATCCCCGCAACGGGCGCTCTATACTGCCTTACAGAGACGGAGCCGAGATTCACGTCGACGGCGAGCCCGCGGTACTAATTTCTCCTAGCTTTTTAGTTCCTTTGATTTCGGAATTGAGTAAAGTGTTCATGCAATTTTTGGCTAAACGAATCCTAACAATTTAATACAAATGAGCGAGACCAACTATCAGTAGTGTAATTGCATCCCTAACTTAGGTCTATAATAGCTGCTAGTTTGATATACATTGTTGTTCATTGTCGAATAGCTTAAGAATTTATGATGTAGGTGTCATAAGACTTTCGGTTTAGTGTGGACACCTTATACTGTCTGCAACCCCTTCTCCATTACTAGGATTGGGCTGCACGTTAGTGTCTCTCACTGGTGATAAAGATCATTAGATTGTTGACTCGGGCATAGTATAAGCTTCTGAGGGCTTAATAGGTGTTTAACATCAAGTATTATGTTTATGGTGGCTTACTCTGCAACCACAGTTTTCTACTGGTTTGTATTTAGCTAGTGCCATCAAATCATTTCCTTAAATTCATGTTTTTCTTTTGTTGGACGAGCAGCCTGACAGGACTTCTGGAATTTATTACTTTTTCTGTAGTTTCTTTGTTTCCAATCTCGAATTTCTTTGTCACCATGAGCTACTAGAATAGAAGCAATATGCTTCTCTCATGAAAAGGATAAGTTGTATACTGGCCTGTATTGTAGTATGCCATGGGAAGCAATTTTGACTTGTGGTGTTTTGTAGATGGAGGACCATTTTCAATACACATGATGACATGATAGCCTTTGATGTTAGTGTTGCTAATAGATTATTGCATGTACGAATTCTGTGCAGGATTCCTTGATCAAACCAGTCACCAGAATCCTCATTGGAGTAGCAGTTATGACCATCCTGATAACATTTGTTATGAAGGATCCTCCAGAATTCATCCAAAAGTTCAACTTTTTTGGGGGTAACTTTCCTCCTTGGATCCTTGCTCTTGTGGTAATAGTTTTCACACGAATGAGTAAGAGAACCAGAGACTTTATGAAAAGATATGGTTGGTGAAGGTGACATTGATGCATCGCCTTAAGGCCAACTTGTTCCTTGAGTCATACTCAAATTTTTTCAAACAATGATTCATGATCAAGGAATTTTAATCCGAATTTTATGCTCAGTTGAATTTTAATCCGAGTTTTCTGCTCAGTTGAATTTTGTTTGCTAGGATATACTGTGTGTATTGCAACATTTCGGTGCTCAGGAGCACCGTCTAATTATTAGTCTTAATTGCTGCTGATGTGAAAGGAAGCATTTTTCACTGTTTATTTCTCCGATTTTCACTGTAATATCATGTTTGTGTTGGATATCCATATGATGCGGCAACTTATGGAACAAATCAAGCCCCAGCACCTAAAGCAGACTAAAGATCGGTACCATAAGTATCTTGATCTCAATTGTTGTGATTCATAAATGGTACAGCATGACTTGGTTGTGAAGATTTAACATTCGAGGACCGAAGAACTGACTCTTAGTGATTGGTTCTGCTCCTTCGAAGTGACACATGTAGCTCAAATCTGAACCCATATTTACATTTAGATACAAATGCAAACAAGACATGCCGCAGAGTCCGACTCTATGACAAACCATCCAAGGGAACCCATATGCAAGAGAAAATCTGCTTCTAGAAAGGGCTCCCAGTGTGATGAACAGCGTACATCAATGTCAATCGCAGAAGAAGAAAAAACAAAAAATAGGAACAGTCGAGAATTAAGAAGTTGAAAAATGAACTATCATGAAGCTGATTATCCAACATGCGTTTGTATAGTTTGGGTTCCTTGGGAGTTCACAGCTGGGCTAACTTTCTCTAACTTGCAAAATGTTGATCATGGTTATAGACATAACCTTGGTATACAGCGTGTAGCCGTGTACTAAACAATGACTATAAAGCGGGAGCACAAAAATTGAAACTTCACCACCCAGCAGTAGAGTTGAGCTTGTCAAATAATTTCAGCATGCGCAACCACTTCTTTGATCAGCCTCTGAAACAACCTCCGGGATGCCTTGGAAGTATCTGCAATTAAAACAAAGTGTTTTTCAGCAAGGCCCACATCAAATCTGATACAAAAGCTCCAAATTTTGAACTTAACAGCACACAACAATTCAATTGGAACCGTGCGGATGTTGTAGGTTGATGATGAAGAGATATTGCAACATGACCAGCAGCGGGGGCTATCGTAAGGTGACAGACAGGTATGGCAGTATGGAACTCCAAGACAGTGCAGGCAATTGTAGTACGCCGATGAAATTTGGGAACAGTGAAATGTGATGAAAGGGTTTTAAACTTCTGAAGGGGAACAATTGTCATGTTCACATCTTTTAAAGGAGATTAAAATGACCGAAACCAAGCTTTTCTCAAATCAACCATTGTTATGCCACAAGATTATATGAACTCTATTGGGAACAATTTATCATGTTTATATTCTTACGTAGAACTGTAAAAGGGATAATTCTGGTTCTAAAATTAAAAGATTGCCAGGATGTATATCATGTTTTAGTTCTTATCTAAGTACTGTCTCAAGACTAGAACAGATGAGCTATATAGACTATTCATATATCAGGCATTAGGTCTTCTAGCAACAAAAGTAGCTGCTCCTCCCCTGATTGTTGAGTAGCTAACTTACCCAACATATTAGAAAATCATAAACAGTATGTCAGGTCACAATGTAAACTTACATGTCCTGCTCATGTTCATTTGCAAGGGCAGTCTTGGCAATACAAAGAAATGCAGCGTCAACATTGTAATCTTCCTTTGCTGATGTCTCAAAGTAAGGTATGTTCCCCTTTGACGAGCACCAGTCATTTGCTTTCTTCTCAGAAACCTGGAGAAAAACAAGTTGATGTAATTAATCATGGACAGAAAGCATCGTCATCCCTGAAACTAAGGTCCTTACCACTCGACTATTCCCACCGTCAATATCGATCTTGTTACCAAGCAATATGAACGGAAATGTCTTGGGATCAGCAGGGTTCGCCTACATGACATGAAAAAGAGAAGCAATTGTAAGCACCTGACACCAGAAAAAAATCATATTACAGAATGACAAGCATAATAGCTCAAGTCTCAAGTGATATATTATGCTATTGTCCAACTTTGAAGGCATAAACATCATTGACAGCTTAAGCATTTAGGTTAGGGCTCATTCGTATAGACCAGACAAGTTACTATAAACCACCATCCAATATCAGAGCTCAAGTCTATCTACTGTTGTCCAAGTCAATGTTTGAGCACAGACCTGAACTTCAACCAATGAACTCAAAAGTTCCAAGATTATCTTATAATGGAAACTCCGGATTCTAAACATTTATGATTGAAGCAATACACGAATCATAAGGGTTAGATAAGCACCCTTTGTTCCTTATATGGAAAGTCACTTGTAGCAGACCAGAATGAGATCCTAAGGAGAACAGATAGCCCAAGAGAAGTTCTTATTGCTGGTGCACTTGAAAAATAAAAATTACTAATGCACTCATCCAGAAATCCCACAAAGGGGAGGATACAGATGAGAGCTAAAACACTATCTAGAATTGCCTCTGTATTTCATAAAAACATTATAGTTCCTTCCTCTGCTGAAATTACTTTCTCTTAGCACTCCACATTCGAAAGCTCTTAATTCTAACATATTTTTTTCCCTTTTCTTTTGAGAAAAAAAAGAAGAGGGATCTAATATCCCAACAGTAAACGATTGAATTGCACAATGTGCAATTGACATGATTAACATTGATCGGGATGCTAGGTTCCAAGGACTTGAGAGCCCACACTTGAACACTACCATATTATCAAAAGCAGACATTGTTTCCAACAGAATCTCTCTTTTCTTTCATGCTCGAATTATATCCAATAATCAATAATCGTAATAGAAAGTCTTGCACATACTTCACCTATCAGTCTGTGCTGCAAAAAGAGATTGCAGTACATAAATGTAAGGAGGGGTATAAATCAAAACCTGCTTAAGAAACTCCTCGTGCCAATTATCAAGAGTCTCAAAAGACTTCATCACATTAACATCATAAACTAGAACGCAGCAATCTGCCCCTCTATAAAATGCAACTCCGAGACTTTGAAACCTTTCCTGCCCAGCGGTGTCCCATATCTAACCAATTCACAAACAATTAGCACCACATTTACCGAAAACAAACCTAAACAGATGACGCATTGGACTAGAAAAACCCACTTGTAGGGTAACAAGACGGTCATCGATTTGGAGTTCTTTGGTGACAAAGTCAGCACCTATTGTAGCTTTATACTGCTGACTAAACTTCTTATGCACATATCTAAGCAAGCAATTAAGGAACCACAAAACCGAACCAGCAATGTCGATCAATCATACTCAAGCAAAAACTGCAGAATTAATCCAACAGAAACACTCACATTGAGAACACAGATGAAATTACCAAACCAAATAATTTAAAATTAACATCGAAATTATAAATAAAAATAAAAATGAAATTACACTGAGAAATAATCAAGGATACTGGTTCATCAACGACGTCTTGCCAACCCTGAAATACAGAAAATGTAATCAGAAACATTGCCGCTAAAAAATTAGAAACCCTAGGGGAGAGAGAGACATACCCACTGTCGCCGAGAACGATGACCTTGAGCAGGGTCCGTCTACGCAATGACATGGCGGCGAATCGAATCAGAAGAAGAGAAAAAGGCGAAGCTTTCTACTGTGGGACGGCAATTCTTTCTGCGTTTGTAATACTTTCTTGGATGAAAATGGAAAAATGGGAAAAGAATAAAAGAGGGAGACAGGTGAAAGAAAAAAGGGGCGCCAATTTCGATCGGTTTTTGTTTGTTTTCTTTTATTATTTATTATTATAAATTTTAGTGTTTTGGGTGTAAAGCACAGTAGAGGGCTAGGTGACACTAGAGTGAGATTGAATTCGGTAGGGTCCATATATCTGCCATAACATTTTAAAGTGGCCCTTGGGCGGACCCAACCATGAAGTAGATGAAACTGAATAGATAATCCCACCGCAAGAACATTTTCGATTATTGTCGTCCGCGCAATCTTTATTATTATATAATAAAGTCAAACACCTCCCTGCTTCACTAAAATATAAATTTTTTAAAATATCCATAACAAAGAAAATAATTAATTTTTAATTTTTATAGAAAAGTAAAAACAAATCCAGAAAGATAAAGATAATTATTATATATGTATTTTTACTCTCTCAGATTCTCATTTTCATAGCTCTGCACACATCGCTACTATTATAAAACCAAGTCGAAAGGCTTCACCAAATTTGAAATTAACAAAAATATCCCTTATAATAATAATTAAATTACAAATAGAAGAAGAGAGTTATATTGTACATTTTTCTCCCACTGTGCACCACATCCGTACGGGTGGGGATTTTTCTAGTCTCTATTAATCAATCTCAATAAGTCTCACCAAAATATGAATTTTCAAAAATGTTTATATTTAGTTCTAATTTTTATTAAAAAAAGTAAAAAATAAAAATAATTGCTATAAACATGATTTTATCCTCCCAGACCCTATTTTTGTTGTTTCGCACATAGCGAGTGCGGGTATTTTCTAGTTATAATAAAGCCAAGTGTGAGTGAGATTTGTGTCATCAGACATACTAAATTTTGAATTTTTAAAATTACCCTTAATAATAGAAAAAAAAAACAGATAAAAATAGTTTCTATAAATATATGTTTACTCTCTCAGTTTCTATAAATTACCCTTATCTCATCCATTCATTAATCGATTGAAGAACTAAGATTAGAAGCCTAAGAGCAACTCCAGCAGATTTCCTATAAATCATGTTTAGCTAAAATATAAAGATTTTCTCTTAAAATTCACTCCAGCAGCTCTCCTATCTTATTAGCCAATTTAGGGATTCCCTATATTTCATGTTTTCATCCCCTATTCCTATACCGAAAACATAAATTATAGGTAACGAAACATTCAATATTGTAATTAATACTTTCCTTCTAGATTGTAAATGTAATTAATAATTATATTAATAGATAAATATTTTATTATCAACCAATCAAAACTAAGCATATGTTTAAATCTAACTACATTTTAAGTGATATTGTTGGAGTAAATTTATATAAGTGATTAGCTAAAATAGGTTTCGGCTTCATTTTTGAACAAAATAAGCAAATTTTCTGTAATATTATTGGAGTTACTCTAACAGTAGGTACTTAATATATACTGAACTGACCCATCCAAGCATATTTCTACATGTACTCTCATATATGGTAGTGCCCTTGACTCGACCATCTATTCAAACTAAAGATCACCATAAACAACTTTTTCGTCATGGCGAGGTCGTCATCCTCTTTTTTATCTATGCCATCAACCACACTAGACCTTTAGGATGTCGAAGTTGAAGGTCTTCACAACGGTGTGCACAGAGCAGGAGTCATCGTTGATTCGTTGGTGGTGGATCGAGGCGTTGATGTTGACCACAGGTGTCAAATACAACGTGTTGGACTCATCCATTTGTCTGGTGCTCCTAGAGCCTTCAGGGAACATACAATCTACGACGTCGTCTTGAGCCCATGATTTGGCCACATTAAGATTAAGATTCTACAATTCTCACGTACTCTATTTGAATTGTAGAGTTAGGGATAGAGTAGCACTAGGTTAGGTCTGTACAGTCTCGCGCGTCCCTGAATATATATATATATATATATATTTATATATATATATATATATATATTCTATCAAGTTCGAAACTTCGCATTGAAATTTCGACGTGAAGTTTCATTTCACTCCAAATCGACAAAATAATTCGGTCAATCAAATCAATCATTCTTTAAATACTCATGTAATAATCGTGCTTGTAAAAATTTATCCCAATAAAAGATCGTTTAGTCATTTGACTACATTGTAACTTTCTCATTGATCGTGAACAGCATACATTAACAGTTATATAGGGTAATATAGAATAGTAAATGTCTTATCTACCCTTACACGGTTAACAATTAAAAGATTGTTCTCTAATTCATTGTGAGCTGTTTAGAATTTTCTGTCGAAGTTACCATATTTAATAAGGATTTTGCGTCAAATATCACAATTAATGAACTAAATCTCTTCTTCCTTCTTTATTTGCCGCGGTACCTTGTGTTAGGAAACCATGGGCCACGTCTTCAACGACATATATTTCTTTAATCTTTTTGGGGTTTCATATATTTATTTTCTATCGCCAAAAATAATCACCATCACAAACGCACTCCATTAGGCCTAATAATATGCAATCATCAAATCCTGACTCATTTAGGATTCTTCTCGTGCACCTTGTGTTTTCCTATTGTGAAAGGACCCAATCCCGATTCAGTTACCTAAACCGGAATCGAACCCCTTCTGAAAATACGAACCAACAAAAACTTTTCGAAATTTCGGCAGAGTTTCGTTACTAACGTAGAATTGAATAAACCTGCACCCAGAAATAACACTTCGTCCTATGCCACAAAAGCCAAACCGTGGGCACCAATTCCATCCGGATTTCTCAACATCATAATATAAGCAATAACAGTATACACACTGTACTATGTGTATATATATATATCCGAGAAAATCCGTATAAACATGTATCAGAATGTATCAGAGCGACCTCTAGTGTAAAATATATACAATATACACATCAGTAGGCGAAACAAGAACCTACTGGAAAACACAGGTAGCTCAGATCACTAGCCTCCAAATCGCGACGTGAAACACCAAATCTGAACTGCAACTGGGCACGAAAACCGAAAAGCCCAGGGGAAAGACATGAAAACCGTTAGAGTAAGTGGACGAAAATATATGTCTTTCACCAAGTAATATATATATGTTATAAAAACATATGCGAGCCTAAATGAATAAATATAATAAAATACGCGAGGTAAACTCATACTCCTCCAGCGTACAGACATGCGAGTAAAAATCCCACGGGGCCACTCATGGACACGTCCGTGCTAGTAAAGTCCGAATCACGGGATCCCAGACCCGCACGTGATTCGAGCCAGAAAGGCCTCAGGTCAAGGTATCTGTTTCCACCCGGAACTGCGTCGGCATAAGAAACAGATATCTGTACCTACCCGGAAATACATCGGCACAAGGTACAGAAACCAGTACCCACCCGGAACTACATCGGCATAAGGTACGGTACCCCCCTGGTAGGCACCCTCGGGGATCAGCCGGGATGCGTGTGTATCGATACAACAACATGAACTACAACTGTACTCTGTGTAAACCAAATCATAAACATTTCGATGCAAATGCAATATACGACATATAAATGCATATACGTATCGTATAATGATATAAGTATAATCGTCTAACACATGCTCGTATAAATTATAAATTCGTACGCATGCTCAATTCGAAAATTATATAAAAAGACTCGCAATCATTTCCATGAAAAGAAATTGTCCACTCACAGGTGAGCAAAACGTGCACTCGCGCTAATCTCGTGGTCCGACGGAAGATCCCTCGCCTGAAGCACGATCACGATCCCGATCTCGATCTCCTGAATATTTACAAAAACATAACTGATCAAAATCATAGTCCACAACCCCGTACTGAACCACGGAAACCAACCATTCCCGGAAATAAACAATGCAATGCAAAACGAATAACGGAATTCCCGAAATCTCCACTCGAAACCCACGACTGAAAATCGGCTAACCAAATCAATCCGAAAACCTCTGGATGATAATAAGGGCGCGATTTTGAGAAAAACGACATTAAAAATGTCAAAATCTGAAAAAGTCAACTTTTAGCCGGAGCACCACCGTTGACCGCCGCCGGCGGCGGCGGCGCGCCGTCAACCGTGATATTTTCCGGCGAGGAAGCTCCAGAAATGAAGCTCTCCTCAAGCCCAACTACTTCGTCAACTACCACAAGCATCAATTCAACCTCCAACAGCCCCAATTTCACCAAACCCAATTCGGAATTTCCAACCGGAACCCTAATCGGGTTCAACCAATACCACCACCTCGTCCCTAACCAATAACCCAGAAAGTATCACCAAGGTGTGGGGAGAAAAACCCCCAACAGCCCCACCTCCAAGTCTCGCCGGAACCACCGTCACCATCACCGTCGAACTTCCACAAACCGGCCCGATTCGGGTTAGTACAAAACCTCACCAATTCTCACAAACTCACACACCACTCAACTCGAGATCACACAAGGAAGCGAACCATACCTTCCACAGGGTCGGAGGTGGCCGGAAAATGGGTCGCTGGACGGCAAGCCGAAACGGGAAACCTTTCCTCTTTTGGTCAACGGGTCAAACTGCCATTTTTGGAAAGTCAACGATAGTCAACGCCAAATAGTGATTTTCGACGATTTTACGACTATTCCCGATATTTATACTCGCGCCTCGGGTCAATAGACGGTCCGAAATGAATATTCGAAATGATTCGGATAAACACGAAACAATCGGATAAACTCGTCGGAATCCGAAACTTCAAATAATCATAAAATATTCCTCGGTTATCGGAAAAATCTTCCGGAACATCCCACAAGGTCGAAATCACGTACTCTACAATTTCCGTGAAGACACACAACTCAAATTCTCAACCAAAAACATAGTCGCGAATAGAATCGGCAAACCACATATATAACGAAAAACTGCGACTAAACTCAATCTCGAGAATCGTGCCGAATACGCAACAGATTCTGGTTCGGGTCGTCACAAATCTACCCCCCTTAAAGAAATTTCGACCTCGAAATTTACGTACCTGTTAAGTGAACAGATGAGGATACTGCTCCCGTATACGCTGCTCAGTCTCCTAGGTGGCCTCCTCAACCGAATGGTTCTGCCACAAAACCTTAACTAGCGGGATCACTCGGTGCCTCAACTCCTGCTCACGACGATCAAGAATCTGCAAAGGCTCCTCAATGTACGTCAAATCCTCTCTGATCGGCAATTGCTGTAGGGCTAACACATGTGAAGGATCTGAGATGTACTTCCGCAACATCGAAATATGGAAGACATCATGCACACGAGCCATCTCAGCTGGTAACTCAAGTCTGTATGCAACAGCTCCAACCCTCTCCATAATCTCATACAGACCAATGTATCGTGGTCGAAGCTTACCACGCTTCCCGAAACGCATAACTCCCCTCCACGGAGATAGTTTCAGGAAAACCCAATCACCAACCTCGAACTCTAAACTCTTCCTCCTCACATCCGCGTAATTCTTCTGCCGATCCTGGGCGATCTTCAATCGATCCCGAATAACCTGTATGTCCTCCATCGTAGTTTTCACCAAATCAAGACCAATAAGCCAACGCTCGCCCACCTCACTCTAACACAATGGAGTGCGACACTGCTTCCCGTACAGGGCCTCGTACGGTGCCATCTCAATACTGGCCTGGTAGCTGTTGTTGTAGGCGAACTCAATAAAGTGTAGCTGCTGATCCCAGTTTCTGCGAAACTGCAACACACATGATCTCAGCATATCCTCAAGAGTCTAAATGGTCCGCTCGGACTGCCCGTCAGTCTGAGGATGAAAAGTTGTACTAAATCGCAACCTCGTGCCCAAAGCTCGCTGCAACGCCTGCCAAAACTCAGAAGTAAACTGACTATCTCGGTCAGAAACAATGGACACAGGTACACCATGCAAGCGAACAATCTCGGATAAGTACAACTTGGCCAATCTACCCACTGATACCTTCCCTGGAAGTGCAAGAAAATGTGCGGATTTCGTCAGTCGGTCAACAATAACCCAAATGCCAGTGTTGCCCGCCGAAGTACGCGGCAACTGATAGACGAAATCCATCGTGATGTGCTCCCACTTCCAAACTGGAATCTCAAGTGGTTGTAGTTTCCCTGCAGGTTTCTGCCTCTCCGCCTTCACTTGTTGACAGATCAAACATCGAATCACGTACGCGGCAATCTCCCGCTTCATGTTGCGCCACCAATAGTAAGCTCGAAGTGTACGAAACATCTTCGTACCTCCGGGATGCATCGCATACGCTGAACTGTGAGCCTCATCTAAAATCTCCTTCTTCAAGCCCTCGTCTCTAGGCACACATAACCTGCCTCTGAACAACAACGTACCGTCATCGCCCAATCGGAACTCTGTAGGCACACCATTCTGTATCATGGTCTTCTTGCCCAACAGGTAAGAATCCGAATCCTGAGCCTCTCGTACCTGATCAACCAGTACGGGTCGGACCTGAAAACTGGCCAACAAAGCTCCATCATCATCATATCCAAACACAGCACCAGTAGCTCGAAGCTCGGCTAACATCGATACTCTGGCCACACACATGTGAAACAACGAGGCTCCAGATTTCCGGCTAAGTGCATCAGCTACAACATTGGCCTTCCCCGGATGGTACTCGAAAGTGCAATCGTAATCGTTGATCAACTCCATCCATCGGCGCTGCCTCATGTTCAGATCCGGCTGCGTCCGCATGTAGGTGAGACTCTTGTGATCAGTATAAATCTTACACTGAGCACCATACAAATAATGCCTCCAACTCTTCAACGCCAACACGATAGCGGCTAACTCCAAATCATGAGTCGGATAGTTGGCCTCATGTGGTTTCAGCTGCCTGGAACCATATGCCACAACTCTACCATGCTGCATCAACACACAGCCAAGCCCCAACTTCGATGCATCGCTGTACACAACAAACTCACCACTGTCGTCTGGCAATGTCAGAACCGGTGCGGTAGTCAATCTCTCCTTCAGGAGAAAATAACTCTCCTCGCACGCATCAGACCACTCAAACTTGACGCCCTTCTTCGTCAATCTGGTCAGTAGTGTAGCAATCCGGGAGAAATCCTGTACAAACCGTCGATAATAGCCTGCTAACCCCAAGAAACTCCGAATCTCCGGCACAGTAGTGGGTCTACTCCAATTTAGCACTGCCTCGATCTTGTCAGGATCAACACTGACTCCCTCGGCCGAGATCACGTGGCCCAGAAACTTCACACTATCCAACCAGAACTCGCACTTGCTAATCTTCGCGAACAACTGATGGTCCCACAAAGTCCGCAATACTGCTCGCAAATGCTTCTTGTGCTGACCCACACTCCTGGAATAGATCAAAATGTCGTCAATGAATACAATCACGAACTTGTCCAGGAACCGTCTGAACACCCGATTCATCAAGTCCATGAAAGCTGCGGGGGCGTTGGTCAACCCAAACGGCATAACCAAAAACTCGTAGTGCCCATACCGCGTCCTGAATGTCGTCCTGGCTACATAAGAGTCTCGGATCCTCAACTGGTGATATCCGGATCGAAGATCAATCTTCGAAAAGACTGCTGCTCCCTTCAGCTGATCGAACAAGTCATCAATCCGCGACAACGGATACTTGTTCCTCACTATAATCTGATTCAGCTTCCGATAGTCAATGCACAACCGCATGGACCCATCCTTCTTCCGCACAAACAACACTGGAGCACCCACGGAGAAACACTCGGTCGAATGAATCCCTTCTCTAACAACTCCTGGAGCTGAACCTGCAACTCCTTCAACTCCGCAGGCGCCATCCGGTACGGTGTCTGGGAAATCGGTCCTGTACCCGGCAACAACTCAATGGTGAAATCAATCTCCCGCACAGGGGGTATACCAGGTAACTACGCTGGAAACACATCCGGAAACTCGGAAACAACCTCAATACTACTGAGATCCGGCACTGCAGCTGTAGTGTCCGCAACATGGGCTAAGTAAGCAACACAACCCTTCTTCATCAACCGATCTGCCCTCATCGCAGAAATCAAACACGGTAGTGAAGTGTTCTTCTCGCCACGAAACGCGACCTCCTTCCTGTGGCAGTCAAACATGGCCCAGTGCGACTCCAAGAAGTCCATACCCAAGATCAGATCAAAATCCACAATGTCAAGCAATAACAGATCTGCGGCTAATCCATGGCCATCAATAAACACCTCACAATTTCGGTAAACCCAACCGATGCTCACAACCTCACCTGACGGATACAACACTCTCCACAACCCCGGAAGTGGAGATGCAGGTACCGTAGCTAATGATGACAGTCTAAATGATATGAATGAATGTGTGGCACCTGGATCTAACAATGCAACTACTGGAATACCAAAGACATGTAATGTACCGATAACGACCTCCGGTGATGCTCTGCCCTCACGTAGAGTCATAGCTTGAACCCTCGCCTGTCCGGCTGGTCGTCCTCGCTGGGACTGTCCCTGCTGTCTACCCTGACCTACAAACTGTGCTGGTCGAACTCCCGAAGTGGCACCTCGCTTTCCTCCGGAACTCTGGGCTGCCTGTCCACCAATAGGCTGGTAACAATCCCTCGCAAAGTGACCCTCCTGGCCACAATGATAACAAAGGGTAGGAACTCGCTGACAAGAACCATAGTGATATCTGTTGCAGAGACTACATAATGGGTACTCCCTCGGTACAGGAAAAATGCCACTGGTACGTCGAGGATGACTAGAGCCGCTAGAATCCTAACTAGCTTGTGGTCTCTGTGGTCGATCTCCCCTCCACCTCTGCCTCTGCCTCGATGCACTAGCTGGTGGGCGATAAGGTCGATAAGATCGACTACCTGAGGATGAAGCTGAACCGGAAGTATCAGAACTCTGCCTCTTTGAAGGACCCTGACTCGGTCCACCTTCTTCAAACCGTCTTAGCTGGTACCTCAGCTGTCTCTCCTGCTCAATATCCTCGCCTCGGAGTGCAGCACTAACAAACTCATCAAAGTTGTTCCAAGGCATCGTAGTCAAAGTCGCCTTGATATTCAAATTCAATCCCAGCTCAAACCTGCGACACTTGGCTTCCTCTGTAGCCACCATATCCCGCGCAAAACGAGACAAACGAGTAAACCGATCTCGGTACTCAAGTACAGACAAACTGCCCTGCCTCAAGTTCGTAAACTCCTCGTACTTGCGCTGTTGGGTAGCCTGATTAAAGTACCTCCGCATAAACAGATCACGGAACAAGGTCCACGGAGTGTCAGCTGGAACTCTGTCGGTGCTAACCCACCAAAAGTATGCATCACCCTCAAGTAAACCAACTGCGACTACTGTCATCTGCTCAGGAGTATACTGCAGACGCCCACAAACACGTTCAATCTGAACCAACCATGCCTCGCATATCTCTAGATCAACTGAACCCGAAAACACAGTAGCACCAGCTGTACGAGCCTTGACCACAGGGTCAAAACGCTCTTCCAAACGCAGCACTCGCATCAGCAAGTCGCGCGTTTGGCGATCCTCATCAGGATCCTCATCCTGATCAACACGGGGACCACGTCGAGGAGGCATCCTACTGATACAAGACAAGCATTAGGTACAAGCAGAAAGAACGTAATCATGAAATCGCAGATATTTGAGAATACACAACACCCAAAGTATTGATGAGTACCGCTGGCCAGTCGGGTCATCACTCCAGTCATGCTGTATCAACTCAAATACCCTAAGCGTCACAACTACAAGAGTCTACAGAATCTGGCAACCTAATGCTCTGATACCAAGCTGAAAGGACCCAATCCCGATTCAGTTACCTAAACCGGAATCGAACCCCTTCTAAAAATACGAACCAACAAAAACTTTTCGAAATTTCGGCAGAGTTTCGTTACTAACGTAGAATTGCATAAACCTGCACCCAGAAAATAACACTTCCTCCTATGCCACAAAAGCCAAACCGTGGGCACCAATCACATCCAGATTTCTCAACATCATAATATAAGCAATAACAGTATACACACTGTACTATGTGTATATATATATCCGAGAAAATCCGTATAAACATGTATCAGAATGTATCAGAGCAACATCTAGTGTAAAATATATACAATATACATATCAGTAGGCGAAACAAGAACCTACTGGAAAACACAGGTAGCTCAGATCACTAGCCTCCAAACCGCGACGTGAAACACCAAACCTGAACTGCAACTGGGCACGAAAACCGAAAAGCCCAGGGGAAAGACATGAAAACCGTTAGAGTGAGTGGACGAAAATATATGTCTTTCACCAATTAATATATGTTATAAAAACATATCCGAGTCTAAATGAATAAATATAATAAAATATGCGAGGTAAACTCATACTCCTCCAGCGTACAGAGCATGCGAGTAAAAATCTCACGGGGCCACTCATGGACACGTCTGTGCTAGTACAGTCCGAATCACGGGATCCCAGACCCGCACGTGATTCGAGCCAGAAAGGCCTCAGGTCAAGCTATCTGTTTCCACACGAAACTGTGTCGGCATAAGAAACAGACATCTGTACCTACCCGGAAATACATCGGCACAAGGTACAGAAACCAGTACCCACCCGGAACTACATCGACATAAGGTACGGTACCCCCCTGGTAGGCACCCTCGGGGATCAGCCGGGATGCGTGTGTATCGATACAACAACATGAACTACAACTGTACTCTGTGTAAACCAAATCATAAACATTTCGATGCAAATGCAATATATGACATATAAATGCATATACGTATCGTATAATGATATAAGTATAATCGTCTAACACATGCTCGTATAAATTATAAATTCGTATGCATGCTCAATTCGAAAATTATATAATAAGACTCGCAATCATTTCCGTGAAAAGAAATTGTCCACTCACAGGTGAGCAAAACGCGCACTCGCGCTAATCTCGTGGTCCGGTGGAAGATCTCTCGCCTGAAGCACGATCACGATCCCGATCTCGATCTCCTGAATATTTACAAAAACATAACTGATCAAAATCATAGTCCACAACCCCGTACTGAACCACGGAAACCAACCGTTCCCGGAAATAAACAATGCAATGCAAAACGAATAACGAAATTCCCGAAATCTCCACTCTAAACCCTCGACTGAAAATTGGCTAACCAAATCAATCCGAAAACCTCTGAATGATAATCAGGGTGCGATTTCGAGAAAAACGACATTAAAAATGTCGAAATCTGAAAAAGTCAACTTTTGGCCGGAGCACCACCGTTGACCGCCGCCGCCGGCGGCGGCGCGCCGTCAACTATGATATTTTCCGGCGAGGAAGCTCCAGAAATGAAGCTCTCCTCAAGCCCAACTACTTCATCAACTACCACAAGCATCAATTCAACCTCCAACATCCCCAATTTCACCAAACCCAATTCGGAATTTCTAACCGGAACCCTAATCGGGTTCAACCAATACCACCACCTCGTCCCTAACCAATAACCCAGAAAGTATCACCAAGGTGTGGGGAGCAAAACCCCCAACAGCCCCACCTCCAAGTCTCGCCGGAACACCGTCACCATCACCGTCGAACTTCCACAACTCGGCCCGATTCGGGTTAGTACAAAACCTCACCAATTCTCACAAACTCACACACCACTCAACTCGAAATCACACAAGGAAGAGAACTATACCTTCCACAGGGTCGGAGGTGGCCAGAAAATGGGTCGCCGGACGGCAAGCCGAAACGGGAAACCTTTCCTCTTTTGGTCAACGGGTCAAACTGCCATTTTTGAAAAGTCAACGATAGTCAACGCCAAATAGTGATTTTTGACGATTTTACGACTATTCCTGATATTTATACTCGCGCCTCGGGTCAATCGACGGTCCGAAATGAATATTCGAAATGATTCGGATAAACACGAAACAATCGAATAAACTCGTCGGAATCCGAAACTTCAAATAATCATAAAATATTCCTCGGTTATTGGAAAAATCTTCCAGAACCGCCCACGAGCTCGAAATCACGTACTCTACAATTTCCGTGAAGACACACAACTCAAATTCTCAACCGAAAACATAGTCGCGAATAGAATCGGCAAACCACATATATAACAAAAAACTGCGACTAAACTCAATCTCGAGAATCGTGCCGAATACGCAACAGATTCTGGTTCGGGTCGTCACATATTGTAACTCAGAAATGTGTGTCACACAATCACCAGCTCACTTGCCTTCTCATGCGTCCACACTCTAGAATCTTCTGGAACATATGTTTGTACGTCATCACATTCTTGCCTCGTTTAGGACTCATATCGATATTAGGTTTCTTGGCCTAAATTTGTAACTCTTTTGGATTGCTCATCTCCGACTATTCCTGGTCGATTCAGGAAACTTCTTCATTTATGCTTAATTCTTCCTGATTTAGCCCCTTTTGGTCCATACTTACTCCTAAGTGCCTAAAAATAATAAAATAAGTTAGAATAGATGAAGTTAAGATCATAACAATGCAAAATTTTAAGGAAAATATACTAAGGATCATTCATAAAATGCACAGACCAATATTCAACACACGTACTTCATTTTCTTTAGTATGTGAAGAATTGCATCCTTGCACACCATGTTGCAATCAATGAGTGAAAATTGAAAATATCCCCGATATTTCGGTGATATTTCCTTTTTTTCACTAGATGATATAAATTCTACATATATCTTTATCTCATCCGATTTTTTTTTCAAAATAATCAATATTTGTATATATATAGCCGAAATACTCAATATTTTCAAATTTATCCGATATTTTGACTTTATATCTTTGTTAATCAAACCAAATTCAAACAATAAAACTCACTCACAACAACCCAATATGCCATGACTCAAAGCTCAATTAAATAGTTTGAAATTAAACCTACAAAACACAAAGTTCCAAGATTGAGGTTTCACATCCCAAGAAAAGCACAAGTTACACAAACTTCATATGCCCCTAACGAGGTAGGATTTTTATCTGTTTCTTTGTTACCTTTATATATATACTAGCCTTCCTGCACGCGCATATGCGCGTGCGAAAGGCGTCGCGCTCGCGTGTGCGACTTAACGGTGTAATACTCAAGAGTGTAATTATATTGTCAGTATATCATTGCCCAAGCCACCTGCACCTGTAATTATAGTATATGATAGCTGCAGGTGGCTTAGGCAATGATATACTGACAATATAATTACACTCTTGAGTATTACACCGTTAAGTCGCACACGCGAGCGCCACGCCTTTTGCACGCGGATATGCGCGTGCAAGAAAGCTAGTATAAAGAATAAAACAACTTGAATATTAGTTTTCTAATATTGTAAGCATGAACATGAACTAATTACATGTATGAAACGGTTAATCGAAAAGCTAATAAAAAAAAGTTCTAAGTTTATCTTATAGTTACATGATGAGATTCTTTCGTGCAGTAAGCCTCTCTCCTTGAAAGTAGAATAGCCTCTTTGATTAGTGTACGAAGGAACACCTGCAGCAATGCATATAGTAGTGATGCCATTGCAAAGAAAAAATTATAGAAGTGCACCAATGTTTTTAAATTGGAGAGAGATCGATTACCAGTGTATTTGTTACTGTCTACAATTTTAATCTATGGTTTGAAATTTAGTCCTCCTTATAGATCCTAGAAATCATATATCAAAGCACGTCAACTGGTAACTCAATATAGTTAATAATCAACCTGAATTAATTGGACTATTGACCAACCAGAATTAAAGTGAAAATCTCCCACAATTACGTCAACACTACACTATGTTGGCGATGCATTCTTTTTCTCCAGTAGTCAATTCTTCTGCAAATCATACAAAGAAGAAGCCATGAGCAAAATAACTTCTATTAATAGCCAAAAGCCAAAAGCCAAAAGCCAAAACATCTTCTTTCAATAGTCGATAATTAAGCGATGATACCTTCACCTTGATTGAGATCTTCTTCCTCTTTCTTTCGAATATCAAATAGCCAAAAGACTAAAAAAGATTTCAGCAAAAAAAAAAACTGTAAAAGGAGATGTCAATGATGTTTATCAGTTTATGTAAATAGAAGAAGGGAATCAACATTGAATACATTGCTTACCAAAGGAAAATAATTAAAAACCAAGTCAACAACACAAAGAACCTAATCTTCTGCTTACTGCTTTGTTTCCAACTACATTAGAGGTTCATTAGTATTAGTTTTTCCCATGCCAAATTACACAGCTAACAAAAGCAAATAGAGCTACAACCTATAGAAGAAATATTCGAGGAATAACATCCAAATATCCAAACCTCTGTAATCGAGAAAAAGACATACCACAACCTCACTCGCTTGTCGTTGCCTTAGTGCTTTTATCTCCACTGACTGCTGAACTCTTTTCACCGACCGCTGCTCACCAAATTTGTGTTTTAGTGGTCTTATCTTTTATGAGTAAATGAATTACTTGAGGTTGCTTCACTACGAATTATTTAATGAATCAGTTAATAAAAACCAAAACCATCCCCAAGTATATCTAGGGTATTACATCCCTTCAACATTCCCCCAGTAAACGCTTAAAAAACAGATTGAATTCAAAATCAATTCATAGGGAAACATTCAGTAATAGAGTTGTTTAATAATTTTTCAATAAAGTTGTTTGAATCGATAGTTACCGTGACTTCAAACAAATCCGAAAAATGATACGATCAAATTCGGCAAGAACCAACAAATAAATTACTGTAATCTGAATAAACATTGCCAAATAAATAAGTCCCCATTATTTCCATTTTTGTCTCTTGCACCAGACATAATCATAAAAATGAACCCAATTATGCTCACTTGATTGATATAGTCAAAAAATTGTTACTGTACCATCCATAAGAAAATGAACGTTTCTTCGATCCATTTTTAGAGCCATATCATGCAAAATCAAGATGAACTACCTATTCATCATCGACTATGTTAGATTGCAACTCATGTCTCTAAACAAAATCAATTACCTAGTCTTACAGTCTTACCTGTGTATTGAGAACATTTCCCACTCCCTCCTTGATCTCTTTCAGCGAAGCCCAAACCATAGAGAAAGGGTAATTAACCACTTATAGATCTTGGAGAGAGTTTATCCAGGTCTCGTACTCTTGCTCTCACAATGCTTCATTGATCCAGTCTTCAATATGTCAGTATGTCAGTGATTTTGCAGTAGATATTTTGACTGAAGGGAATGGGGGAAATCATAAAGCAGATCTTAGAGTCGGGAAAAAAAATCCAGATGTACTTCGAGGGAACCACTTGCCTGAAAATGAAAAGAGATGATTTTCATTCAGATGATAAACGAATGAGGCAGTGGTGAGAGAAGATGAAACTGTAAATCAGTTATCTTCTCAACGTGGCAGATTAAACTTGAATCAGATTTGATCAACTGTGTAGAAATCTTATCGTGAAATGTCATTCTACCACATTATCCATGGTCAGGAAAATTCTTACTTCTAAACAATTTAATCACTGAAGGGTAATTGATGGAATTACGTATGTTTGACCATATTAACAGTCAGATAACTGTACTAAGGTCTTCTTGCTTAATTAATAGTCTTTAACATAATGTCATTCAAAACACCAACCTGAACTCACTTATGCATAAAAGAGGTACAGTACTCTTAAAGCGATTAAACTATCTATACAAATTCCAGTTACTTTCCACACTCAAATAGAAAATATAAGTCTTGAACCAAAACTTTAATCTGCCTGCTCGCAATAGATAAATATTAGACTAATTAATTATATACATCTCTATCACTAAAAATCCAACAATCAGCTTGCCAATTGAACTTGTATCTCTTCCAATAAACAACCAAATTCTAAATCTTTCCTTTGAAATATTTACAGCATTATTGCCTCTGCAGTTCACATTGGAAACCCAAGTTGAACACCAACTTAATCAAAATTACACAAACAAATGACAAATGCCTTTTTAATTATGAACATAAAGCAACAAAGAATATAGGTGTGGCAAATGAATATTTGAGAAGGTACCCACACACCAATTTATTACAAAAGGTGACCTCAATTCATGCAACAAAAAATTAAAATTAAAATCAAAGAACACAGACCAAGGAAGAAAGGCAACTGTACTAGTGAGAAATATCATGCCCGAGGATGCAGAGGAAGCAACCTTGATTTTGCCAGTACCATTGAAAAACGATTATGTATTAGCATAAATTAAGTAAATATCACTCACAAAATTACTGACGAAAACAAAAGAGATATTTGGAGAGAGTCATCATACTGTAGCATCAAATGAGGGAAAGACCTTGTCGGAAAGAAGAATGAACCCTACAATCAGAAGAAAAAGTCTCAATTCGATCTCAAATGGCTGATTAGCGGAGCAGGAATGAAAATTTGAAGAGGAAGAGTGAATAACCTATACATGGAAAATATCAAGCTCTTTTACTGGCCAATCCAACCAACCAAACCAAACCACTCTTTCTTACCTCACGGGATGGACCTCTCCTAGCTAGGACGTACAGTAGCTAAGTCGATGTCCCTCATCGGATGGACCTCTCTAGTACAGTGGTTCCATAATTTCCAGTTGGGCCTCCTCTCTAGGATGCTGGGTTTCGGCGGCAACGCTCTTCGGTTGAGGAGGGAATCAGTGTGCTGGATCCTTCGGTTGAGGAGGGGATCCGAGGCGGAGACTGTTCGGTGTGGTGGGCACGGCGGCAAGTAATAAATAGGAGGGGATTGGTGTGTTGTAGAAGGCGGCAAGTATAATTGAGGATGGGGCAACGATTTGGACTCGCCAGACTCGGATGGAGGACAGAGAGATGGATTGGGGGATGGGATGGGGCTGGATGGAAGGAGACCATGAGACGCTTTTGTTGTCGACGATGGTGTGCCGCGGATGGAGGGAAACGGCGAAGACGACGGAGAAGTTGTGGAAGACCACCGAGGCTCTCAGGCTTAGGGTTCCAGCGAGGTTCAAAGCACAAATGCACCAATTTTCCTCATTGTTTTTCAACGGTGGAGGTTCAAAGCCTTCTTGCTTTAATTTTTTCTGAAAGAGAGGTTAGGAGACAATTTCACGGGCTAGATTGGGAGATGGGAGCACGTGGCTCTCAATCTGTCTCTTTTACAATATAATCCATTTTTACAATTATTTTATTGCCCTCTGTTTATAAAAAAAAGGGCACAAGGAGGAATTGATAATGTTCTACCTTGTAAACCGACGGGAACTGCTCCTCAACTTCCCTAAAGTCCCTTGCCTTAATTAATAGAGATACTGAAATTTGAATTGAATTTGAATTCTTTTTTTCTTTTCTTTTTTAATTTGAGTCTCCGTCATTGATTATTTCGTGTAAGAATTCACTAACACAATAGGTCTTATTATTCCATACATCAAAATCAAAATAACTCTACTAAAATTTCTGATAATATACAAAACATACATGAATACAATATACAAAAGACGTGATAGCTTAGCCTTTTTTTTTTCCAATTTAGCCATCGAGACAATAATTCATAAGTATGAAATGATATTTTAATAACTATCAACACTCAGTACGTACTAATTTATCTAACATTATCATAATTTCTTATGTCCCAATGCTTAATTAATATTTTATTTTATAAATAAGGTACATAATTGATCATATGAAAACCTAATGAAGTTTCAATACAAATTTCTATGCATTTCTCTTAATTTTCGTCAATTTCGTTCATTTTTTTATTTGATCGATATTTGATCGATATTTTTGTCAAAATATCCGTATTTTTTATTATCGATATATCATTAATATCCGATGTTTTACTCCTTGGTTGCAATAAAAACTTCAGATTTTGATTCTTAAACAATGCAGGCTACAATAATATTTTTGTTTCAGTCACATTGCCTCACCTTTATGAACTTGAAAAGAGAGTTAGAGGACATAATACAGTTCTCGGATATGTCATATCCTTGATTATGTTTTATATTGTGATAAAAAAAAGTAATTACATTTTCATAACTTTATATAATAGAAGGATTGTAAAAGTATTAAATTAACATAACTGTAAGTTCATCTTAGTAAATGATTTTTCCACCCTTACGTTCTATTGTTTTTATAATAATATTCCTGATTTAAAAATAGTTTCTAAAAACATCTCCAACAGCTTCCCCACAATTTTTGTAAAATAGGAAAACAAAAGTTGAAATCTCTAAATAAATTATTCTCTAACTCCAACAGCTTCCCTATTTGGTAGATTTTTGCATTTATTATAGCTATAGTTTCATTCATTATTATAATAAAATAAAATAAAAAGAGCTTGAAAGACATTGAAACTCACATAATATTAATGATAATCCATTCTCCAAAAATTTGCAGGTTGCTGTAAATTTAGGGAATGATTTGTACGTTCTCTTTCTCTATTTTAGAAAATGAGATGAGGAAGCTGTTGAAGTTGCTCTAATATATATATAGTTGTTTTGCCATTCTATATATATCCTACACGAAAAATATAATACTGAAATACATAAATATGGTCAATTGGATTATACAAAATAAAATAAAATTAATTAGCTAGTCTTTTTACTTTATCGAAACAAAAATATGCTTGTAATACTCAAATATATATATATATAAACTATGTTGGTACCTACCTCTTGATCTGATAAGTCGTTGATTCGAACTGAGTGTACATAGTAAATCTTCTCAACTACGAAAATCCTCTTCTTTGGCTTGACCTCCACAAATCTCAACATCATTGGTCTAGTATCATCTTTACTACGAGATAAATAAGAATTTAACAAACAGTAAAAAAATGATTAAGCTTCTACGCACACAAACTCACTCGTTCAATGTCTCTTTCATAGATCTAAGTGAAGATTCTAGAACGACGGTTTTGAAAACAAAACAATGGGATATGTCATGGTTTGAAAAAGAATGGCTAATAATGATGGTTTTCAAAAATGTAACAATGAGCTAAGGTCTTGGTAATAGAAACTGAGCTTTGACCACTAACCCAGAAATGAAAAAAATAAAAATAATTGGCGATGGTTTAATAATATTATATATATAGGGAAAGACGGTTACAAAAATAAAATGACAAATTCTTGTTTACCTACCTGTGATTTGGGTCAAACATCAGTTCGTTACTTCACTTTTCAAATTTCATCATTTCACTACCTATGATTTTAGTCAAACATCATATTACTACTTCACTTGTTGAAATTGATCATTTCACTACTTAAACTAGTTAAAATTGATCAATTCACTATCTAAACTTGTCAAAATTGATTATTGTACTACCTGACTTTTCAATTTTAAACATAACACATAAACTAAAAGGAGGTTAAAATTGATGAAAAATATGGGCAAATTTCTGTTTACCTACCTGTGGTTTGGGTCCAACATCAGTTTACTACTTCACTTTTTAAATTTCATCATTTCACTACCTATGATTTTAGTCAACAATTATTTTACTACTTCACTTTTTGAAATTGATCATTTCACTACCTAAACTTGTCAAAATTGATCATTTCACTACCTAAACTTGTCAAAATTGATCATTGTACTACTTGACTTTTCAATTTTAAATATAACACATAAATTAAAGTGAGGTTAAAAGTGATGAAAACTATTGAGTTGAAGTAGTAAAATGATTACAATCGAAAAGTTAAGGTAGCACAATGATTAAAAACAAAAAGTTTGGTAGTAAATTGAAGTTGATGGCAAACATAGGTAGTGAAATGAGCAAATTCAAAAAGTTAGGCAAACCACAGGTAGGTAAAGAGAAATTTGCCCGAAAAATATTGAGTTGAAGTAGTAAAATGATAACAATCGAAAAGTTAAGGCAGTACAATGATTAAAAATAAAAAGTCAGATAGTAAACTGAAATTGATGGCAAACCATAGGTAGTGAAATGATCAAATTCAAAAAGTTAGGAAGGTAAACATAAATCTTCCCCAAAATAAAACAATGAGTTATTGTCGTGGTTTTAGAAAACTGGCATGTTAAATGACTGATCCGAAAATAGGAAAAAAGACAAACGGATTTTTATTCTCTCTCTTAATTTGAATAATAATTATTTTACCCAAAATCAAATTCTCTCTCTTAACTAGTTATTGGTAGTGCAGTTGCTGACCACCCTGATATTACTCTCATAAGTTAAGAGGGCTAAGAGGCCAAGCTTCCCAAGGTCCTTCATCTCAAACTCGGATTTCAAGTACTTTGCAGTATCCTTTAACTCATCAAGAGTTTCGATGAGATTCATGTCATCGACATAGACTGTTACTATTGCAAATTCGGAACTTGTTCTTTTAATGAATATGCAAGGGCATAGCTCATTATTCACGTATCCCTTCTCAATCAAGTATTCACTTAGGCGGTTATACCACATACGCCCAGATTGCTTCAATACATATAATGACTTTCTCAATCTTATAGAGAATGCGCTATGTGGTTTAGAGCTACTTGACTTGGGTAATTCGAATCCATCAGGGACTTTCATATATATCTCTGAATCTAGATCCCCATAGAGATATGCAGTAACCACATCCATGAGCTGCATGTTAAGTTTTTTGGAAACTACCAAACTGACAAGGTAGCGGAACTTTATGACATCCATTACGAGAGAATATGTCTCCTCGTAGTCAATATCAGGGCATTGTGAGAAACCTTGTACCACAAGGTGAGCTTTATATCTTACTACTTCATTTCTCTTATTACGCTTTCTAACAAAGACTCATTTATGTCCTATAGGTTTTACTGAAAGGACCCAACCCCGATTCAGTTACCTAAATCGGAATCGAACCCCTTTTGAAAATACGAACCAACAAAAAATTTTCGAAATTTCGGCAGAGTTTCATTACTATCGTGGAATTGCATAAACCTGCACCTAGAAAATAACACTTCGTCCTATGCCACAAAAGCCAAACCGTGGGCACCAATCCCATCCGGATTTCTCAACATCATAATATAAGCAAAACAGTAAATATACTGTACTATATATAGTATATCTGTGAAAATCCGTATAAACATGTATCAGAACGTATCAGAGCGACCTCTAGTGTAAATATATACAACATATACATCAGTAGGCGAAACAAGAACCTACTGGAAAACACAGGTAGCTCAGATCACTAGCCTCCAAACCGCGACGTGAAAACACTAAAACCTGAAGCACGGAAATATAACTGATCAAAATCATAGTCCACAACCCTGTACTGATCCACGGAAACCAACCGTTCCCGGAAATATGCAATGCAGTACAAAACGAATAACGGAAATTCTGAAATCCCCACTTGAAACCTCGACTAAAAATCGGCTAACCAAATCAACCCGAAAACCTCTGGAAGATAATCAGGGCGCGATTACGAGAAAAATGACATTTAAAACGCCGAAATCCAAAAAGTCAACTTTTGGCCGGAGCTCCGCCGTTGACTGCCGCCGCTGGCGGCGGCGTGCCGTCAACCGTGGAGTTCCACGGCCAAAACTTCCAGAATTAAAGATCTCATCCAGAAAAACAATTTCCATAACTACCACAAACCTCAAAACAAACTGGAACCCCATCAATTTTCCCTCGAAACGGATCAGAATATTCATTCCGGTGACCGACACGGGTTCCACCAAATACACCATTTCATCTAAAAACAACCACCCAGGGAGCTTCCTCTAAGCTAGGGGAACAAAAACCCCAACACCCCAACCTCTAAAACTCGCCGGAACCACCTCAACCTACACCGGCGACGGACGTGAATCCGACCCGATTCGGGTCACCACAAATCCTCACTAATTTTCCTAAAATCAAACACCATTCAACTCAGAATTGAAAGGGGAATCTACCCATACCTTCCTCTTGATCGGAGGTGGCTGGAAAGTAGGTCGTCGGACGGCAACTCCCAATCGGGAAACTTTCCTTTTTCGGTCAACTGGTCCACTTACTATTTTTGGAAAGTCAACGGTCCGGTCAAACTTTAACAGTGTTTTACGACTAATTCTCGACTATTCCGATATTTATACTCACGCCTCGGGTCAATCAATGGTCCGAAATGAATATACGAAATGATTCGGATAAACACGAAACAATCGGATAAACTCGTCGGAAACTGAAACTTCAAATAATCATAAAATATTCCTCGGTTATCGAAAAAATCTTCCGGAACCGTCCACGAGCTCGAAATCACGTACTCTACAATTTCCGTGAAGACACTCAACTCAAATTCTAGACTGAAAACATAGTCACGAATCGAATCGGCAAACCACATATACGACGTAAAACTGCGACTAAGCAGAATCTCGTGAATCGTGCCGAATACACAACTGATTCTGGTTTAGGTTGTCACATTTACACTTGGCGGAGTTAGCATTACCGGGCCAAACATCTGTCTCTTTGTTAGTGAATCTATTTCAGCCTGGATTGCATCTTTCCATTTGGGCCAATCTGATATCTGTTGACACTCTTCAAAAGATCGAGGTTCGATGTCACCGTGTTCTATGAGTTCATGTGCAACTAAGAATGCAAAAGTATCGTCAATGATCATAGATTATCTTTCCAAAATCTTGTGTATGCTAGCATAATTTATTGAAATTTCTTTATTCAATGAACTAGGATCAATCGTTGGAACTCCCTCCAAATTGGTAGTCTCAAGGACAAAACTGTAGTTAGGAATAATTTCATGAGATGTATTTTGAGAGTCGATGAACAATGGATCTTATTTTGCCGATCTCCCTCTCTTCTTAGGGTGAGTATCTATCGAACCTACGAGTCTCCTCTTCTTCCTTTGGGGAGCCATGGCCTCAGCCACTACACGTCCACCATGTGTGACGGCGCCACTCTCTCCTATCACAGGGGTAGTGACGTGACATCCTCCTTGTCGGATGTCAATCCTTGCAAGCACATTTGTAGCACGTATGTGTGATCTTGTCACTTTAGCAAGGTCAGCAAACGTATCTGGAATTGAATCTGCTACATTTTCAAGCTTTATAATTCTTCTTACTTCACTATTCGCTACTGCAGAGCGGGGATCAAGATGAGACAAGTTAGGGACTGACCATGACAATTTCTATCATTCATGTGTCCTTCATCCCTCTAACGACGGGAATGTTGTCTCATCGAAGTGACAATTCATAAATCTTGCGGTAAAGAGATGACCTGTCAAGGGTTCTCAGTAGTAGATTATAGTTGGAGAAACAAATCCAACATAGATGTATATTCGTCTCTGAGCACACATTTTATCGCGTAAAGGTGGCGCGGTTGGCACATAAACTACATAACTAAATATGAGTAGATGCGAAATATTCGGCTCATATCCAATAACCAGCTGGTACGCAAAAAAGGGTTGTCTAGCAGTGGGTCTAAAATGAATAAGCATTATTGCATGTAATATTGCATAAGCCTAAGCAGAAGTGGGTAGGTTGGTGCGCATGACCAACGCCCGTCCAACCATTTGAAGTCTTTTAATGGTGGCTTCTGCGAGACTATTTTGGGTGTGTACGTGGGGAACTGAATGCTCGAGATCAATCCCGATGGACATGCAATAATCATCAAATGTTTGTGATGTAAACTCCCCAGCATTTTCGAGACGTATCAACTTTATATGATGATCTGGGTGGTAAGCCCTCAAACGAATAATCTGAGTAAAGAGTTTAGCATATGCAGCATTCCTTGTGGACAATAATGCTACATGTGACCAGCATGTCGAAGCATCCACCAATACCATAAAATATCTAAATGGTCTACATGATGGGTGGATGGGTTAACAAATATCAACTTGGATCCATTTTAAGAATGAAATATTTTCTTTGGCGTCTTTAGCATAGGAGAGTCTCGCTCCAACCTTGGCTAAAGAGCATGCTTGCTTTGCAGAACAAGCGGTGAACATCAGACATCACTAGTGAGGATGCTGGCATTGGCTCGAGGTCTCCATGGACCGGGGAATCATCATAGGGGACGAGAGCACCACTCTTGGTGTCAAGTCGTCTCTTCTTGGGGGAGGAGGTGTTAGTATGAGGCCGACCATGGATGGTGGTGCCACCTTCTTTGGTGCCCGCCTCTATGTTTGTGTGAACCGCTCTTTGGTTCTTGCTTCCTTTCGCTCGAAAGAATGGATGTCCATTTGAGTTCTTTAAAATCCGAATCATCAAATCACGACCTGGGTGTCCCAGTTTGTCGTGCCAAAGCATATATGAGTCTGAGTTCCATAAGTCATCTCTTATGACATGGTGTGACTCTACAACTCTCATAGTTGTAATACATAGCCCATTTGGCTGACACATGAGCTTCTCTAGTATTCGATTTCTATTGGAATCACTAGAGGTAATGCATATATATTCAATTTCATTCTCACAATGAGTATTTGTTTGAAATCCGTTGGCTCGGATGTCTCGACTACTCAATAGGGTCCTTGGATCCCTAGGAGCATAGAGAGCATCATCAATGATGAGTTTTGTTCAATTTGGTAACAAAAGTTGGGCTTTTCCTCGCCCTTGGATCAAATTTGAAGATCCACCCATCATTGTGTTTAAAGATGTTTGCAAGGCATAAATTCGATGAAGAGTTGTCTGTGATGAAGAATGGTATGTGTAATTCCGCTATCAATGAGACATTCAAACTCTCCTAGAAACATACGTACAAAAAAATAAGTCTTGTATGAGGAAAGATCAAAAAATAACTCAAAAGTTTGGTGTTATAGGAATATGCCTTTGATCCATCGAAAGCCACACAGGTTATTCGCTCGATCCATCGAGGTGCTCCTTCGATTCAACGAAGGGTTGCCTCTGATTTTCCTCAGGTTTTGGCCTTCAACAGGTCAGCTGACCTCACCGTACCTCAACAGGCATAACTTTGTCTAGAAAATAGCTTTTGGAGTTCCAGATGTAGTTCTAAAAATTAGACATTCGTAGCTTTCTGAGCATATATTACACATATGTTGGATCATTCTGAGTCAGTGAAAGGACCCAACCACGATTCAGTTGCCTAAACCGGAATCGAACCCCTTCTGAAAACACGAACCAACAAAAATCATTCAAAATTTCGGCAGAGTTTCGTTACTAATGTGGAATTGCATAAACCTGCACCCTGAAAATAACACTTCGTCCTATGCCACAAAAGCCAAACCGTGGGCACCAATCCCATCCGGATTTCTCAACATCATATCAATCAATAAATAGTAAACATACTGTAATATGTATATATATATATATCCGAGAAAATCCGTATAAACATGTATAAGAATGTATCAGAGCGACCTCTAGTGTAAATATATACAACATATACATCAGTAGGTGAAACAAGAACATACTGGAAAACACAGGTAACTCGGATAACTAGCCTCCAACCACGACATGAAAACACCAAAACCTGAACTGCAACTGGGCACGGAAACCAAAAAGCCCAGGGGAAAGACATAAAACTCGTTAGAGTGAGTGGACGAAAATAAATGTATTTCACCAAGTAATATATACATATAAAAACATATGCGAGTCAAATGCATGAAAATCAAATGGTACGTGAGGAGACGCTGACTCCAACCCACGTACAGAGCATGCATCGTAAATATATCGCGGAGTCTCTCGTGGACTACCACGCGATAACACAGTCTGAATCACGGGATCCCAGACCCACACGTGATTCCTAGCCAAAAAGGTCTCGGGTCAGGATATCTGTCCCCCCCGGAGCGTACTTGGAGATCAGCCGAGAAGCCAACGTGTATCGATACAACCCTGATAACTGAGACTGTACTATGTGTAAACCAAATCATAAATCTTTTCCATGCACATGCACATGCACATGCATAAAACATAATATATATGTATGTATATTCGTATACGTATATTCGTATATGCATAATCGTAAAACACATGCTCGTAAAATCATGATCAAACTGCATGCTCAAGTTCGTAAATCATATATGAAAGACTCGCAATCAATCCGTGAAAAGAAATTGTCCATTCACAGACTCGCGTAACGCGCACTCGCGCTAATCTAGTGGCCCGGCGGAAGATCCCTCGCCCGAAGCACGATCTCGATCTCGATCTCCTGAATAATCACAAAACATAACTGATCAAAAACATAACCAACAACTCTGTACTTAACCACGGAAACCAACAGTTCCCGGAAATATACAATGCAGTACAAAATGATTAATTGAATTCTCGAAATCTCCACTCGAAACCCTCGACTGAATATCCGCTACCCAAATCAATCCGAAAACCTCTGGACGATAATCAGGGCGCGATTACGAGAAAAACGACATTAAGAACGCCGAAAACCAAAAAGTCAACTCCTCGCCGGAGCTCCGCCGTTGACCGCCGCCGCCGCGCCGTCAACGGTGGAATTTCATGGCGAGACTCTCCAGAATTCAAGATCATTCCAAGCCTAAACCTTTCCTCTTCTACCACGAAGTCCAAATCTCACCGGAACTAGGCCAAATCACCTCGAAACATATCGGAATTTCCAACTCCGGTGACCTATTCGGGTCTCTCCAAAACCTCCACAAAACTCAAAAAAACCACCCAGGGAGCTTCACCTAGGCTAGGGGAACTGAAACCCCATCATCTCCACCCTCAAAACTCGCCGGAGCACCACTTCCCAACTCCAGTGAACTCCGGCCTCACAACCCAATTCGGGTTCCACAAAATCTCCATCAATTTCCATAAATTCAAACATCATTCAACTCGAAATGACAAGGAGAAGCTATACATACCCTCAACGAAGTCGAAGGTGGCCGGAAAAGGGACGTCCGACGGCGAAGACCAAAACGGAAACTTTCCCCTTCGTGGTCAACGGTCAACTTTCCAATTTTGGAAAGTCAATGCTCAGTAAACGTCAGTCAAAGCTCGCACTGTGATTTTCGACTATTTCTCGACTATTCCCGCTATTTATACTCGCGCCTCGGGTCTATCGAAGATTCGAAATGGATAACCATCACGATTCGGATAAACTCGTCGAAATCTGAAACTTCAAATAATCGTATTATATTCCTCGATTATCGGAAAAATCTTCCGGAACCGCCCATGAGCTCGAAATCTCGTACTCTACAACTTCCGTGAAGAAACTCAACTCAAATTCTCGGCCGAAAATATAGCCGCGAATAGAATCGACAAACCACACATATATCGTAAAACTGCGACTATGACCAATCTCGTGAATCGTGCCGAATACATTACTGATTCTGGTTCGGGTCGTCACAAATCTACCCCCCTTAAAAAAATTTCGACCTCGAAATTTACGTACCTGTCAAGTGAACAGATGAGGGTACTGTTCCCGCATACGCTGCTAAGTCTCCCAGGTGGCTTCCTCAACTGAATGGTTCTGCCACAAGACCTTCACTAGTGGGATCACACGGTACCTCAACTCCTGCTCACGACGATCGAGAATCTGCATAGGCTCCTCCACGTACGTCAAATCCTCTCTGATCGGCAACTACTGTGGAGCTAACACATGTGAAGAATCTGAGATGTACTTCCGCAACATCGAAACATGGAAGACATCATGAACACGAGCCATCTCAGCCAGTAACTCAAGTCTGTAAGCAATAGCTCCAATCCTCTCCGTAATCTCATACGGACCAATGTATCGTGGTCGAAGCTTGCCACGCTTTCCAAAACGCACAACTCCCCTCCACGGAGATAGTTTTAGGAAAACCCAATCGCCAACCTCAAACTCGAGGCTCTTTCTCTTCACGTCCGTGTAACTCTTCTGCCAATCCTGGGCGATCTTCAATCTATCTCGGATAATCTGTACATCCTCCATAGTAATCTTCACCAGATCAGGACCAATAAGCCAACGCTCGCCCACCTCACTCCAACACAACGGAGTGCGACACTGCTTCCCGTACAGGGCCTCGTACGGTGCCATCTCAATGCTGGCCTGATAGCTGTTGTTATAGGCGAACTCAATCAAATGTAACTGCTGATCCCAATTCCCGCGGAACTGCAACACACAAGACCGCAACATATCCTCAAGTGTCTGGATAGTCCGCTCAGACTGCCCATCAGTCTGGGGGTGAAATGCTGTACTAAATCCCAACTTCGTGCCCAAAGCTCCCTGCAATGCCTACCAAAACTCAGAGGTGAACTGACTATCTCGGTCAGAAACAATCGATACAGGTACACGATGCAAGCGAACAATCTTGGATAAGTACATCTTGGCCAATCTACCCACTGATATCTTCCCCGGAAGTGCAAGAAAGTGAGCGAATTTCGTCAGTCGATCCACAATAACCCAAATACCAGTGTTGCCAGCCGAAGTACGTGGTAACTGATAGACGAAATCCATCGTAATGTGCTCCCACTTCCAAACTGGAATCTCAAGTGGCTGTAGTTTACCTGCAGGTTTCTGCCTCTCCGCCTTCACCTGCTGACAAATCAAACATCGACTCACGTACGCGGCAATCTCCCGCTTCATGTTGCACCACCAGTAGTACACTCGAAGTGTACGAAACATCTTCGTACCTCCGGGATGCATCGCATACGCCGAACTATGGGCCTCATCCAGAATCTCCTTCTTCAGGCTCTCGTCTCTGGGCACAAATAACCTGCCTCTGAACAACAACGTACCATCGTCACTCAATCAGAACTCTGTAGGCACACCATTCAGTATCATGGTCTTCTTGCCCAACAGGTAAGAATCTGAATCCTAAGCCTCTCGTACCTGATCAACCAATACGGGTCGAACCTGAAAACTGGCCAACAAAGTTCCCTCGTCATCATACCCGAACACGGCACCCGTAGCTCGAAGCTCGGCTAACATCGATACTCTGGCCACACACATATGATACAACGAGGCTCCAGACTTCCGGCTAAGTGCATCAGCTACAACATTGGCCTTCCCCGGATGGTACTCGAAAGTGCAATCGTAATCGTTGATCAACTCCATCCATCGGCGCTGCCTCATGTACAGATCCGGCTGCGTCCGCAAGTAGGTGAGACTCTTGTGATCAGTATAAATCTTACACTGAGCTCCGTACAAGTAATGTCTCCAACTCTTCAACGCTAACACAATAGCGGCTAACTCCAAATCATGTGTCGGATAGTTGACCTCGTGTGGTTTTAGCTGCCTAGAACCGTAGGCCACAACTCTACCATGCTGCATCAACACACAGCCAAGTCCCAACTTCGATGCATCACTGTACACTACAAACTCACCACTGTCGTCTGGCAATGTCAGAACCGGTGCGGTAGTCAATCTCTCCTTCAGGAGCAAATAACTCTCCTCGCACGTATCAGACCACTCAAACTTGACGCCCTTCTTCGTCAATCTGGTCAGTGGTGTAGCAATCCAGGAAAAATCCTGTACAAACCACCGATAATAGCCTGCTAACCCCAAGAAACTCCGGATCTCTGGTACAGTAGTAGGTCTACTCCAGTTCAGCACGGCCTCGATCTTGTCAGGATCAACCCTAACTCCCTCGGCCGAAATCACGTGGCCCTGAAACTTCACACTATCCAACCAGAACTCGCACTTGCTAAACTTCGCGAACAACTGATGGTCCCGCAAAGTTCGCAACACTGCTCGCAAATGCTTCTTGTGCTGGCCTACACTCCTGGAATATATCAAAATATCGTCAATGAATACAATCACGAACTTGTCCAGGAACTGTCTAAACACCCGATTCATCAAGTCCATGAAAGCTGCGGGGGCGTTGGTCAACCCAAACGGCATAACCAAAAACTCATAATGCCCATACCGCGACCTGAAAGCTGTCCTGGCTACATCGGAGTCTCGGATCCTCAACTGGTGATATCCGGATCGAAGATCAATCTTCGAAAAGACTGCTTCTCCCTTGAGCTGATCGAACAAATCATCAATCCGCGGCAACGGATACTTGTTCTTCATTGTAACCTGATTCAGCTTCCGGTAGTCGATGCACAAACGCATAGATCCATCCTTCTTCCGTACAAATAACACCGGAGCACCCCATGGAGAAACACTCGGTCGAATGAAACCCTTCTCTAGCAACTCCTGGAGTTGAATCTGCAACTCTTTCAACTCTGCAGGCGCCATACGATACGGTGTCTGGGAAATCGGTCCGGTACCCGGCAACAACTCAATAGTGAAATCAATCTCCCGCACAGGGGGTATACCAGGTAACTGCGCTGGAAACACGTCCGGAAACTCAGAAACAACCTCAATACTACCAAGATCTGGTACAGCTGCGGTAATATTAACCACATGAGCTAAGTAAGCGACACAACCCTTCTTCATAAACCGATCCGCCCTCCTTGCGGAAATCAAACACGGTAGTGAAGTGTTCTTCTTGCCACGGAACAGTATCTCGGGTAACCCTGGTCGTCGAAATGCGACCTCCTTCTTGTGATAGTCAAACATGGCCCAGTGCGTCTCCAAGAAGTCCATACCTAAGATCAGATCAAAATCCACAATATCAAGCAATAACAGATCTGCGGCTAATCCATGGCCTCCCACAAACACCTCACAGTCTCTGTATACCCAACCGATACTCACAATCTCCCCTGACGGATACAACAATCTCCACAACCCTAGAAGTGGAGATGCAGGTACCGTAGCTAATGATGATAGTCTAAATGATATGAATGAATGTGTGGCACCTGGATCTAACGATGCAAGTACTGGAATACCAAAAACATGTAACGTACCGATAACGACCTCCGGTGAAGCTCTGCCCTCTCGTAGAGTCATGGCATGAACCCTCGCCTGTCCGGCTGGTCGTCCACGCTGAGGCTGTCCCTGCTGTCTACCCTGGCCTGCAAACTATGCTGGTCGCGCTCCCGAAGTGGCACCTCGCTCTCCTCCGGAACTCTGAGCTGCCTGATCACCAGCACCAACCAACTGAGGACACGCCCTCGCATAGTGACCCACCTGGCCACAATGATAACAGTTGAGGGTGCCTCTCTGACACGAACCAAAATGATACCTATTGCACAAGTTGCACAACGGATACTCCCTCGGTGTTGCTAAAGTGACAAAAGGTCGTCGAGGATAACTGGAACCGCTAGAATCCCCACTAGCCTGTGGTCGCTGCGGTCGATCTCTCCTCCATCTCTGCCTCTGTCTAGGCACACTAGCTGGTGGTCGATAAGATCCACCGCCTGAGGATGAAGCTGGACCGGACGTATCAGAACTCAGCCTCTTTGAAGGCCCCTGACTCGGTCCACCCTCCTCAAACCGTCTCGGCTGGTACCTCTGCTGCCTCTCCTTCTCTATGTCCTCACCTCGGAGTGCTGCACTGACAAACTCATCGAAGTTGTTCCGAGGCATCGTAGTCAGAGTCGCCTTGATATTCAAATTCAAACCCAGCTCAAACCTGCGACACTTGGCTTCCTCAGTAGCCACCATATCACGCGCAAAACAAGATAAACGGGTAAACCTGTCCCAGTACTCAAGCACAGACAAACTGCCCTGCCTCAAGTTCGTAAACTCCTTATACTTGCGCTGCTGGGTAGCCTAATTAAAGTACCTCCACATAAACAAATCACGGAACAAATTCCACGGAGTATCCACTGGAACTCTGTCGGTGCTAACCCACCAAAAGTATGCATCACCCTCTAGTAAACCGACTGCTGCCACTGTCACCTGTTCAGGAGTAAACTGCAGACACTCACATACACGTTCAACCTGAACCAACCATGCCTCACATATCTCTGGATCAACTGAATCCGAAAACACAGTAGCACCAGTAGTACGAGCCTTGACCACAGGGTCAAAACGCTCTTCCAAAAGCAGCACTCGCATCAGCAAGTCACGCGTCTGGCGATCCTCATTAGGATCTGCATCCCGATCAACACGGGGACCACGTCGAGGAGGCATCCTACTGATACAAGACAAGCATTAGGCACAAGAAGAAAAAACGTAATCATGATACCGCAGATATTTGAGAATACACAACACCCGAAGTATTGATGAGTATCGCTGGCCAGTCGGGTCATCACTCCAGTCATGCTGTACAAACTCAAATACCCTAAGCGTCACAAATACAAGAGTCTACAGAATCTGACGACCTAATGCTCTTATACTAAGCTGAAAGGACCCAACCCCGATTCAGTTGCCTAAACCGGAATCGAACCCCTTCTGAAAACACGAACCAACAACAATCATTCAAAATTTCAGCAGAGTTTCGTTACTAACGTGGAATTGCATAAACCTGCACCCTGAAAATAACACTTCGTCCTATGCCACAAAAGCCAAACCGTGGGCACCAATCCCATTCGGATTTCTCAACAACATATCAATCAATAAATAGTAAACATACTGTAATATGTATATATATATCCGAGAAAATCCGTATAAACATGTATCAGAATGTATCAGAGCGACCTCTAGTGTAAATATATACAACATATATATCAGTAGGCGAAACAAGAACCTACTGGAAAACACAGGTAGCTCGGATCACTAGCCTCCAACCGCGACGTGAAAACACCAAAACCTGAACTGCAACTGGGCACGGAAACCGAAAAGCCCAGGGGAAAGACATAAAACTCGTTAGAATGAGTGGACGAAAATAAATGTCTTTCACCAAGTAATATATACATATAAAAACATATGCGAGTCAAATGCATGAAAATCAAATGGTACGTGAGGAGACGCTGACTCCAACCCACGTACAGAGCATGCATCGTAAATATATCGCGGAGTCTCTCGTGGACTACCACGCGATAATACAGTCTGAATCACGGGATCCCAGACCCACACGTGATTCCTAGCCAGAAAGGCCTCGGGTCAGGATATCTGTCCCCCCCCCCCCCGGAGCGTACTCGGGGATCAGCCGAGAAGCCAACGTATATCGATACAACCCTAATAACTGAGACTGTACTCTGTGTAAACCAAATCATAAATCTTTTCCATGCACATACATAAAACATAATATATATGTATATATATTCGTATACGTATATTCATATATGCATAATCGTAAAACACATGCTCGTAAAATCATGATCAAACTGCATGCTCAAGTTCGTAAATCATATATGAAAGACTCGCAATCAATCCGTGAAAAGAAATTGTCCACTCACAGACTCGCGTAACGCGCACTCGCGCTAATCTCGTGGCCCGGCAGAAGATCCCTCGCCCGAAGCACGATCTCGATCTCGATCTCCTGAATAATCACAAAACATAACTGATCAAAAACATAACCCACAACTCTGTACTTAACCACGGAAACCAACAGTTCCCGGAAATATACAATGCAGTACAAAATGATTAATGGAATTCCCGAAATCTCCACACGAAATCCTCGACTGAAAATCCGCTACCCAAATCAATCTGAAAACCTCTGGACGATAATCAGGGCGCGATTACGAGAAAAATGACATTAAGAACGCCGAAAACCAAAAAGTCAACTCCTCGCCGGAGCTCCGCCGTTGACCGCCGCCGCCGCCAGCGGCGCATCGTCAACGGTGGAATTTCACGGCGAGACTCACCAGAATTCAAGATCATTCCAAGCCTAAACCTTTCCTCTTCTACCACGAAGTCCAAATCTCACCGGAACTAGGCCAAATCATCTCGAAACAGATCGGAATTTCCAACTCCGGTGACCTATTCGGGTCTCTCCAAAACCTCCACCAAACTCAAAATAAACCACCCAGGGAGCTTCACCTAGGCTAGGGGAACTGAAACCCCATCATCTCCACCCTCAAAACTCGCCGGAGCACCACCTCCCAACTCCAGTGAACTCCGGCCTCACAACCCGATTCGGGTTCCACAAAATCTCCATCAATTTCCATAAATTCAAACATCATTCAACTCGAAATGACAAGGAGAAGCTATACATACCCTCAATGAAGTCGAAGGTGGCCAGAAAAGGGACGTCGGACGGCGAAGACCAAAACGGAAACTTTCCCCTTCGTGGTCAACGGTCAACTTTCCAATTTTGGAAAGTCAATGCTCAGTCAACGTCAGTCAAAGCTCACACTGTGATTTTCGACTATTTCTCGACTATTCCCGCTATTTATACTCGTGCCTCGGGTCGATCGACAATTCGAAATGGATAACCATCACGATTCGGAGAAACTCGTCAAAAACTGAAACTTCAAATAATCGTATTATATTCCTCGTTTATCGGAAAAATCTTCTGAAACCGCCTATGAGCTCGAAATCTCGTACTCTACAACTTCCGTGAAGAAACTCAACTCAAATTCTCGACCGAAAATATAGTCGCGAATAGAATCGACAAACCACACATATATCGTAAAACTGCGACTATGACCAATCTCGTGAATCGTGCCGAATACATTACCTATTCTGGTTCGGGTCGTCATAGTCAGTCCTTGATTTATATCAAAGCTAAGCAATCTCCACAACCAATTATGTTATGTCGATTTCTGACCTCTGTCTAGTAAAACGGGCATAACCTTTTCTAGAAAATAGATATTGATGAGCCAGACATAGTTCTAAAAACTAGAGATCTCTATCTTTTCAACCATATTCCATCCATATATTGGTTTATTCTGGGGAAATCCCAGTTTGTCGTCGAAGTCGACTGATCTGCAGAGCAGATTTCGTTATACCCTGTTTCTGACCTATGTGTAATAAAATGGACACAACTTTGTCTAGAAAATTAGCCATCTACAATCCGAAGGTAGTTCTGAAAAATAGACATCCATATATTTTTTGCCATATACTACTCATTACTGATTCTTTCTGGAAAATTCCCAGTTCATTGTCGAAGCTGGCTGTTAGTGCGAGAAATTTTGTTTTATACGTTTTCGGGGATTTAGAGCACTCTTAGCTATCCTAATTGATACATTGACGAATTTTCAAGTTGGCTAGGATATCTAAAGTTGTTTAGGTAGCTCTTTTCACTAATGACCAGGTGAAGAGAGATCAATGTAGGTGGGACATAAAATCTGCTCAAATACCTTTATCGAAAATCTCTTATTCTAGACATTATAAGTTACTAAGGTGAGCCCTAGTAGACGATAGGTTTGTAGCAACCACAAAACATGTATATCATACAGAAAAATGTAGAAAAACCTGTTATTAATAAGCCAAAACAATGCCAACGAAATACATCAAAGTTTACTAATCCAGAAATTTGACAAATTACAATGTCAACAATAATACTTAGGTGCATATGCCTTTATTAATGGAAAACATAAAACTCTAATCAAAATCCGGTTTCTCAGCAATTGAGTCTCTGCCAATTTTGAAGTTTGCCTTAACGAGATTAGCCTCTGCTCCATCTCTATCTTCTTTTTCGTTCTGGTGAGCTTTTAATGCAAGATTTTTGCGGTAGGCTTTGTAGTGATTTGCAAGTCCCTTGCTTGCTCTACATTTCCTGAACCAGTGGTTGCTTGCTCTACACCTGTGGCAAACGCCATCACCGCTTTTTTCTCCCTTGTCTCGAGATTGCTGGACTTTGGCATTGCCTTTGTCAACAGCGGCGGCTCCTCCTTGGCTGCCTCGGCCACCTAGTCTCCATGGCCTCTCTTAGTGGCTCCCCTCTCACGGTTTCTACATGATCCGTGGTCCGTCTCTGGGAGGTTGTAGGGACCTTAACGTCCATCATGTTTTCCCTTTCTTCTAGGGTTTTTCTCTTTGCACTTTGTGCTTCCATAGTTTTCTTTAGGAACTCTCTTTGTCTCCAAAGGCCTGGAACTATTTTTCACAAGTACATTATCCTGCTTCTCTACAACAGACAAAATCTATATAAGCTGATTGTACGTTGTGATATTCTTGGTTCATATCTCATTACGGTATTGGTTTGCAAGTATCCCTGCAGCGACCGAGAATGTAGAGAGGGTTTTCTCGAGCATATCTGCTTCAGTCACTTCGTAATTGCAGTATTGAAGCATGGATCGAAGCTTGAGCATCTCAGCATCAAAATCTGCTATGCTTTTGAAGTCTTTGAACCTAATATGGGTCCATTTGTCCTTCAGATCCGGGAGTAGGGTGTCCTTTAAATCTCTCAGCGAGTGCTACCCACAATGCTTTGGGGTCATTTATGTTCAAGTATTTCTATAGCAGTGGTGCCTCTAGATGACGATTCATAATGATGATAGTCTGCGCCTTCGCAGCTAATGTTGGTCGAAACGCGAGATCTGGATTGTGTGGCTCAATCGTGGGGAGGAGTATAGACTTTGCTGTCAACGCATTCTTGGCATCTCCACACCAACGATGATACTCGATGCCTCTTTGGTCCAATTTGCCAAAATCGAGTTTTGTTTCAGACATCCTAAAAATAAACTGAAGATATTAGTTTCGAAGTCGTAAAGACTTCCTCTACAACTAATTAATTTTCCAATTGTCTTTGGATTAGTACTTCACTATGAAGTATATGGTCTCGCGAACAATCTTTGTTCGTCTTAATCGATGCTCTTTCTATATGAACGCTCTTAGTTCAAATCGATTTTGTGAACGCTCTTAGTTCATTCATGAATACGTACTCTTAGTTCATGTGGGAACGCTCTTAGTTCCTAATGCCCACCTTCAAGAAAGGTGCGATGTAGAAATGAGAGGTGAGATGTTATCCCGAAATCCCTATGGAAAAATTCAAATTTCCCAAAGGAGTAGGTTATTTTGAAAAGATGAAGTTGGGTTTATAAAAACTTACTTGCTATTTGATTGCAGAACAATTCTTTTCTTCCTCTTTTATCTTCAAGATAACGGCGGTGGTCGTGGCGGTGGAGTCGGCGGCTGCACTCGGTTTAGGGCTTCATGCTGATAACGTGTTTTAGGAATTATGTAATTGTAGAGAGAATAGTTGAAGCAATAAGCTGTCTCCTCTTATTAATGAAGAAGAAACTCTTTATATAGGAGAATACAAAATGTACATAAAGTAAGAAATCCTAATACATATCTAGATATGATTTATTGCCATATTCAATAATCTCCACCATAAATACGAGTCAAAGCTATAATTTTAGGTACGACTCTCTACTCTACCTAATACTATAATTATACATACCGTGAAGAACTATCGTTTCAGTTTCTTTATTTTTGGGTCGAGTTGTTTAATCGTTCTTCTAGCTTATGATCTGCATGAAATGGACGTACTTCTATTGGTTTAAAATATCGATCAGAATCAAAAAATAATAAATTACAATCGTGATTGAATACATCCCTTGGATCTGCTTCACAAACACACGCACACATGTTACATGTATACGAGGTCGTATAGAAGAGTACGTAATGTACATCAGTTAAATGAATGAACTTACAGTTCTATTCTGCATGTACTTAGGATCTTGGTATCTGGATGATGTGAACGAGGTAGTTGCGAAGGCTCTCGAAGAAGGTCAGGACACTCCTCGCTCGGATTGCTACACCATCAACGGACAGCCTGGAGATTTCTTCGCCTGCTCCTTCGGTACGTTTATAAATAAATCAATGAATTGGCCAGTGACTTTCAAGATAATAAATGAAGACATGAAAGATTTACAATGTGTGTTAACATATAGATTGGAAGTTAACTAGAACATATATGTACCACTTCAGCAAAAAAAATACAAAAACGTTACTTGGAAAGCTAACTAGCTATGACACCATATATATCTAATATGATGTCAACTTTGTCTTGCAGAGAGTACTCATCGCCGGGAACTCGAGTATGGAAAGACATATCTTCTTCGCATGGTGAATGCAACGATGAACGCAGAGCTTTACTTCCCTATTGCTAACTATAGCCTCACTGTTGTTGGCACGGATGGATCATACGTCAAACCCATCATTACCGATTACAACATGATTGCTCCTGGACAAACCATGGACATGATGTTGATTATTAGACCATAGGATCATCTAGGCCCCTAAGGTGGGTATCATTATGTCTCGATTTGCATACGCGTCTTTCCAATAAAATTCTACAACCTAGGCGTTTGAAAACGAAAGGTCCAAGAAAAAGGCATATAAAAAGTAGAAAAATTATTAGAGTGCGTGGACAAAAATAAATCTCATATAACGTAAGAAATATTGTATGCCTTTCTCCAAAGAAAAATAAAATAAATACCAGTGAGTCTAAAAAAAGTAATGCAAGCGTGCGGAGACAAAAATGTATGAACCATGGGGTAAGGAATTCCTGGCCCACCTGGGGCATACTCGGTATACGACCGAGTAGCCAATGCATCGATGAATAATCGTGTACATGTCGTGCATACAAATCATGAAATATAATGCAGTGTCTCCGTACATGTCATGTCATGAAAGCATATGAACATGCATAATCTAGACTCGCTAATGACAGTAAAAAATAAAGTCTACTCACCAGCATTGCCATTAATTAGCTAGCTCGTTGATCCACTAACTTGAAAATGCTATTCGGTGATCCTAAAGAAACTCGTAGATCCAAATCGATTAATAGAGGTTCAATCATGCAACTAATATGAATAAAGGAAACTGAGGCGTAATATCGATCAAAATGTTACATTATTTTCAACAACTAATCAACGCAAGCATGACTCATCTGTACTTGATGGTCGTGCCTCGATTCTAATTATCGTACCCTAAAGTTCGCACTCTACCAAGATCACGTTTCGACTTGGCACGCCAAGAACGATGGAGTTAAAGTGTCGAGTCGCTCTGATTCCTGCGCGTGACCGAAGCATCACACAAATGATTTAATGACACTAAACTACAGGAAACCGATCGCTAGATGGTCTAGAAAACTTCTCGTGAAGATAACAGCATACTAGCCGTCAGAGCTTTGCAGTATGCGACGCGTGAGGCCTACGCTCAACCATAGGCGGCGGCCGAAATCCGATTGGCTCCGATACTTGCAGTTGATACAACAAACGAATGCTTAAACCAAGCCCAACAATATTCATCAAAGCACCATAGTCGATTTTGGTCGTAGTAAGACTACAGAAAAAGTCTAAGAGCCAAGCCGACAAAAAAGATTTTATCGCTAAAAAAACACTGTTCGTCGGCTAAGTAACACTTAGGCGACGAAACGTATCGTCGCACCTATGAAATTTTTTAGAAGACTCTTTACGTCAGTCATCGCCTAAGTATGCATTTAGACAACATATATTATTTTTCGTCGCCTAAGATGCACACTCAGACGACAACCATATGTTGTCGTCAGCTAAGTATTGCATACTCAGACGACGACCATATGTGGTCACTTAGGCGACGAACCTGTTTTCGTCGCCTAAGTGAGAACCTAGGCGACGAAACAAGCCACTTAGGCGATGAAATTATTCATTACCTAAGAAAAGTCAATTATTAGATCACTCGATCAGATTCCTAGCCCTATCTCATCCTCATCACTTCTCTCTCTCTCTCTCTCTCTCTCTCTCTCTCTCTCTCTCTCTCTCTCTCTCTCTCTCTCTCTCTCTCTCTCTCTCTCTCTCTCTCTCTCTCTCTCTCAAAAAACCCACCAGCGGCATATATATACCTCCATCATAGTCCGACAAAAATTCATCATAACTAGATTTTTCAACTCCTTGACTTCTAGTTTTACCTACTTATCTCCTTATCGGTGAAGGTATTAACTTGTTTCTTTGATTAATTTTTTAAAATTTAATTAACACTCCTTACCGGAGTTCTATTTTTTTATTGATTTTTTTGACAAATATATAGTACTTTCCGGCGACCTTAACTTACTTACTTGTATTGTTGTATATATTGCATTAATTATTCATTAATTGGTATATATGTTTAATTTGATTAATTAGTCAAAATCAAACATGCATGATAGATTAATTGGTTCATTAATTAATTTTAAGTTAATGGTTAATTTAATCGAGCTAGGTAGTTAAACTTATAATTAATTCCATGTATATTTAATATATATATTTTTAATTAATTGAGCTAATTTTAAAGTAATTAAAGCTAATTAATTAATATGTAGCTTAATTAAGCTAATTGTACGTTATATTAATTTAAGGCTTTGTTAATTACGGTAATATATAGTTAATATATATATGTTAGAATAATTAGTCGAAATATATATAATTCATGCATATATATATTAGATTAATTTATTATTGGTTGAAAAATAGTATAATTAATAATAGAATTGTTATTTATTCTATTATTAATTATTATGCTGAAATATGGACAAGAGCTGGATACAGTTGGAAAATTGAAGTGATGTGCGTTATATGGACGACATCAGAGAGTTTGTGGATTTTGCGCTAGAACATGCTAAGAGAAAGAAGCATTTCAAGTGTCTGTGTAGAAAATGTCTCAACTATCACTTTGTTCCGTCTAACGTTATCGCTCAACGCCTGTATGAGCACGGTATGATGTGGAGTTACACTACGTGGAGCGAGCACGGTGAAGTAGTACACGTACTTCAGCTTAGGACCAGACGTCAGCTCATGGTACAATTACCATGGTACCTTATCCAGCGGTAGTAGCGCCCCTGCTTGGAAAATTGACACCTGCATAAATAACTGTGTGCTGTTTTACAAAGAGTATGAACATTTGGAATATTGTCCTGTATGTAACGAGTGCAGATATAAAACTGGAATAGGAGTAGTTCAAAGAAGAAAATTCATGTGAAGGTACTTCGCTATATTTTGTGATTCTCATATTGCAGCGTCTGTACATGTCTCTATACACAACAGAGGCGATGAGATGGTATGCAGAACAACGAGTAGTTGACGATGTGCTTCGATACGCAGCAAATTGGGAGGTTTTTAAACATTTCGACAGAGAATTTGGAGACTTTGCAGCAGACGTTCAAAATGTTAGACTCGACCTTTCTACAGATGAATTCAATCATTGGGGTAGTAATAGAGTTGCCGCCAGCACTTGACCAGTTATTCTCATACTGTGCAAGGAATTTAATTTCCTTACACTGCTTATTACAGGTCCTAAATTTCCGGAAGTGCAAGGAGTAAAACCCCTCTGCATTCAATACAAGCTGAGACATCGTCGTCCACTACGGAACCGAACCTAAAATTCTTTGTATTTTTTCGGCCTCAATTCGCCTTCAAACAATGATGCATGGCCCCCCTAGTGGCATAAAAAGGTCGAGGGTGAGGAGAGGAATCGATTCCAACCAGTTAGGCCATCCAAGGTGGCCGACCGAATAAATTCCGGTCAAGTTGTTATTCGGGTTTTTGGAACCGGGTCGGGTCTGAGATGTGGGTTGACCACGGGTCAACGGGTTAACTCTCACACCAAGGTAGGTTATTGGGTATTTATACCCTTAGATAAAACTGAAATCAACGGCCGATATTGAATCTAATGGTTGATCCAACGGCCACAACATATTGACCAATAGTAAATTTTAAAATAATCACGTAAAGACTCTTAACTCCAAAAATTCATAACTAATTGCTTGGACCTCTGAAATATATAAAAAAAATAGGCACGAACTCGCAATAATTTTCTCTACGATTTTCGTGTAGGAAGTGAGTCTAAATTTGTAATTTATATAAAGTCGATTCTTAGTCGCGACGAATCTCGATAAACGTGATATATAATACTTAACTCGTTAATTAGTACGACTTACGATGATTAACTCACTGATTTGATTTGGGCCGTTACAATCCATCCCCTTAAAAAAGTTTTGTCCTCGAAATTGAGACTACGGACAGAGAGCGAAGAAAGGAAACACTGTCACAACTGTTGGTCGAATATCCCGTAAGCTCTCAAGTATGCTATACATGCTCAATTAATGTGCTCCCTAGCCCCAAAAAAAATCATACCATGAATCTTCTATGCTTCTTAAAGACTACCAGTCCTACCTACAAATGAAAGTATTGAACCATGATACGACATACGCAGTACAAATCTTTCCTATAACTAGTTGCTTTGCTAGTAACTGCGGTCACAACAAGTAATGATGTCCAGCACTTATGTATCTGTCTCCGCATCTTGAAGCGTAATCTTTTAGTCACACCATATTTGAAGCACTGCTACTATGCATGATAACTTAACCATCTGATTGGCCTATCGTGAAGTTAAATGTTAAGTTGGCATCTAGCCGAGAGCCTAAATCACAAAATAGGCCCCAACCAGACGATGTTTTCATATCTTATGCTCAAGCTTCGAAGAAGGAATCTACTAAAAACTCTAACTTTCCTATACCAAATAGCGATAGATATAAACTCACTCATATAACGATATTGGTTCAATTTGTGGGAATGACTGGGATTAATTCTGAAAAGATCCATCAAAAATTTGTAGTGTCATGATAGCTTTAAACAATGACACATAACATAATAACTTCGAAAGAAAAATGTGAATAATTATTCATCATATATCCCTTATCTTAGAAGCTCGAATTTTCTCAATCTTGGATCCTGCATAGTTACACAAGATATCGAGTACACAAAAACTCAACAAGCTTGACATAATTCAAAATGCAAAACACGATACCGATAGACATTGAGATACCAAGTCTAAAGTGCACATACACAATAGTCAATATGACTCCAAGAGATGTGGGCACCACGTGAATCCTCGCCCCTAAAGTACACGCAAGAAAAGTATCACGTACATGGAAATCTCTTTAGTACAGCCATTGCAAAACTGTAATCAAAGTACATTTCACCTCGTTAAACACAACAAGAGTTTCATTCATACCCCTCCCAATCGTAACCAAAATACAAACCTCTTAGGAAGTTACTTAATGAATACTAATCACATGATTGATGTCCAATACACGCATGAGAAATACGGTGTATAACAAAAAATCCGCATATAACCTTGTAAATCATCACCATAATACACATCCCACATAACGTTGGTCGCTAACTAGTGATCACACGATCCCCTTCCAGACATGGTTCTACATCTGATCACACTTCAAGAAGAAAGTAATTGTGATAACATTCAAACGAGGAGATTCCTACCAAAAATTCGCCATGACCTATTCATTTATAGTCGAACCCAATACCTGTAAATATGGTGCATTCCACCAATATAATACTAACAATCCTCACAACAACAAAATTCAACTATTTATGATAATCCAAAAGAACACCACAAGTTCAATATAATTCAAAGCACAAAATCAGTCTCACATGCCCATAAGTTTAATATAAAGAAATGATCTCGGTTCTAACACACAAGTTTCAAACAACCCTCATCTTGAATAATCGAATTGCTGCCCATTAAATGAGTTAACCGAAAGATGAAATGTTGACATAAGAAAATACAGGTCTACAACACCCATTAGATGAAATTTAGAAACGATTAAAGATACGAACAACAACCACGGTGATAGTAGACCATAAATAATTACCTACGTGACTTTGCTACTCTTCGTATATCATGAATCGAGAAATACACCATCTGTATTGTGAGCTTACGCAAAATTAAAATGACAAAAAATTGAGAATAAGCATCAAAATTAAGACAGATGAACAACCTTCTCGACAAAAAAAATTGAGAAACGTTATGAAACCAAACTGAAGGAGAAGATTGAAATTAATGAACGAAGTGAACATCAAAGAAAGTGAAACGAAGTTAGCCTAAGTTATACTCGATGATTTCATCAGATAATTTATATGCAATGTTCCCAAAGTTATTCCCGAGTCTCAATATAGTTGGAATGAAATGACAATGATACATTCGAAATTGGTAAAATCAGTAAATAATCCTCAAGATGCACATTATCGAGAATACAACATGTGACGACCCGGAACAGAATCAGTAGTGTAATCGGCTTTATTCACGTGCTTGCGCGTAATCGCAGTTTTCCATAAATTGATTGAATTGCCTGTTTTAATCACGACTTAATTATTGGCCAAGAATTTGAGTTGAGTCTCTTCTCGAGAGTTGTTGTACGCGTGATTTCGAGTTCGTGGGCGGTTCCGGATTATTATTTCGACGACCGAGGAATATAATATGAATATTTGAAATTTTGGAATATCGTCGACTTTATCCGTTCGCATTCTGAATCGTGATTGTGATCCGTTTTGGACCGTCGATTGACCCGAACCGAAATTGGAATGGTTATCGACTTGATTTGCGAGTTTCGCGATTAGTCGCGATTTTGACGTAATGGATTAATATGGCGGCTTCGTTAACAACTAAATTATTGGGCAAGAATTTGTTTTGGGATTCTTCAAGAAAGTTGTAGAGAATTTAATTTCGAGCTCGTGGGAACTTCCGGAGGATCATTCCGAGTTACGAGGAATAAGTTGTGAATATTTGCGGCTGTGGGATATTGTCGTATTTATCCGTTTGAGATTCGATACGCGTACGGTATAAATATGGGAGAATACTTGTCGATTTTGGAAACTTTCCATTTTGGGAAATCTGGCCCGTTGACCAGTTTGACCCGTGGGTCAAAACTGACCCATTCCAGGCCGATTTTTGTTTGCCTTCGTTGAGCTTGATTCCGGCCTCTTTTGGCCGTGGTGTCTTCATGAAAGTTGTTGAGCTTGAGCTCCTCTTTCTTTTGATAGGTCATTCGTTTAATTTGGTTTCCGGATGAAGAAGTTATGGCTTGCCAAAGTTTGGGAATTTTGGGTGGATTCCGGCGAGATTTTGAGGGCTTCGGGTGGCGGCGTTCCGGCCGAGTTGGTGGCGGCTCTTTGAGGGGTTTTGTTAGCCTTGGAGAGAGGAAGCTTTTAGAACTTGTTTCAAGTCTTGCCGTGGCCGGAGGAGGGAGATCGAAGAAGTTGAAATTCTGGCGAGGGTTTGCACCTTTGAGGTGAGTTTTGGACCTTTTCCGGTCAAAATTGACCTTAACTTTGAACTGGAAAGTTGTTGAAAATGTTGATATCTTCAAATCCATGTATAGGTTGCATTTTTCTGGGTCGGTATGATTTTTCGACGGCTGGCGGCGGCGACTTTTCCGGCGACGTATTTTTCGACGAGTTATATGTCGTTTTGCTCGGAATCGCGCACCGATCGCAATGGTGAGGTTTGGTTTTTGAATTGAGCATCGAAAATTATAGTGAGATTTTGTGGTGTGATTATCGGATTTTGATGATTTCGCCGATATTGAATCATATGTTTCCAGGAATGGTTGTTTCTCGTGATGTGATTCGAGGTTTCGAGTTATGATTTTGAGCAGTGGATTTTATGATTATCCAGGGGATCGTGATCATTAGTTTGGCGAGGGATTTTCCACTGGATCACGGGATTAACGCATATCGCGTTACGCTCATTTGTGAGTGGACACTTTTATATTTTCACTGTCGTGCGAGTTCGTGATTTTCCATATTTGTTATATACGATGTTGAGCTTATTTATTATTTTCGGAGGTATTATTTTATATTTTATGGTGATGTCATACTTGCATCGATGCTTCGGCTACTCGGCTGATCACCGATAGTCTGACCAGAGTTGAGAGATTCCTCTGGGCAGGGTTGAGAGATTCCCCTATTATGCCCCTAGGGTTGAGAGATTCCCCTGGCCTATCACCGTCGGGCTTGAGAGATTCGCCTGGCACCTCCATATATTCTTTCCGAACTCGCTATACTTTAAATTGTTTACTGTATATGAAATTGGTGAAAGACATATGTTTATTTTCATCCACTCACTCTAACGTTTTCATTTGTCTTTCCCCTGGGCTTTTCGGTTTCCATGCCCAGTTTGTAGTTCAGATTCTCGTGTCGCACGTCGCAGTCGGAGGCCTAGTATTCGAGCGATGTTTCTTTTATGGTAGGTTCTTAGTTTGGCCTATTATTTGTATATATATACTAGAAGTCTCTCTAAGCATTCTTATGTTATACTTTTATATGATTTTCCCCGGATTTCTATAAAGTATAGTGTTATTGATTACTTTACATTACTGTTATGATATTGAGAAATCAAGATGGGATTGGTGCCCACGGTTTGATTTTTGTGACATAGGATGAAGTGTATTTTCCGGGTGCAAGTTAATGAAAATTTCGCGTTAGTAGCGTTACTCTGCCAAAATTTTGATGGTTTTTGTTGGTTCGTGTTTTCAGAAGGGGTTTGATTCCGGTTTAGGAAACTAAATCGGGGTTAGGTTCTTTCAGCTTGCTATCAGAGCATTAGGTTTTAGGTTCTGTACACTTCTGTAGTCGTGTTTACTGAGGATATTTGAGAATGTACAGCATGTCTGGTGTGATGACCCGACCGGCCGACGGATACTCATCAATGCTCTGGGTGTTGTATGCTTTCAAATATTTGAAGTTCCATGATTACGTCCATTTTGTTGTGAATAATGTCTTATTCATTAGGATGCCTCATTGACGTGCTTTTCGTGTCGGTATGGTTGTGGATCCTATTGAGGATCAGTCGACTTGCGACTTGGCAGTGAGTTATGAGTTTGGATAAGCATTCTGGATTCAGAGATATGTGTGGCATGGTTTGCCGGTTGTGCGTGTATGAGCGTCTACATGCGTGTATGGTAGTTGATGGTTTGTTTGAGTCAGATCATTGTATTTGGTGGGTTGGTATTGTGTGAGTTCCTGTTGCGACTTCATGACCTACATTCAGGGATGTATTGTTCACATGTTTGTTCCAGTTTGCACGTGTTATGTGGCTTCTGAGGAAGCAATGCACGAGGTTTGAGATGAGTTTGAACCTGAGCATCAAAGGGATTTTGACTGTTATGCCTCGAGACAACCATGAGGAGCTTGATGTGCTGTACCCAGTGGCGAGGACATCGAGAAGGAAATGCTTACGTGGTTTCCGACATGTCGTTTTGAGGAAGGTGAACTTAGTTGAGATATTTGATGAGGTTGAGTTCAAGCACCTCAGGATCAGTGACTTCATCAGGCTGTGGCCTTTTCGATTATGTTAAGGGTCATCAGATCAAAGCAGAGGATCCGTTTGGTGGTGGTGGAGATCACAGAGTAGTGGACTTGTTCCTGTGGCATGAGTTTGGGTGGTCGTTGGTGATCCTTCCACACAGCAGGCGTCGCTGTGATTTGTGTCTGAGGGGCACTCTTAGATGCTATTGTGGTGGCCAGGAGGGTCACGTTGCGAGGGATGTCCTCAGTCAGCTGTTTTAGTGGTTCAGTAGCTCAAAGTTCAGGAGGAGGTCAAGATGCCATTTCTGGAGTTTGACCAACGCAGACTTCTAGACGAGTCAATCAGCAAAGTCGCAATCGACGTGGACGGTTAGTTGGGCATGCCAGAGTTCGTACCACGACCCTGTGTGAGGGCAGAGTTTTCTCTGAGGTTACCGTTGCTTGACATCTATGGCTATTGTGCCTGCATCTCCACTTCCGGGGTTATGGAGAGTGTTGTATCCATCCGGAGAGGTTGTGAGATCTTTGTTAGAAGTTATGGGTTAGCCGCGGATCTGTTATTGCTGGATATCGTCAATTTTGATGCAATTTTGGGTATAGACTTTTTGACGACACATTGGACTATGTTCGATTGTCACAAGAAGGAGGTTGTGTTTCGATGACCAGGGTTCCCCGAAATATTGTTTCATGGTGAAAAGAATACCTCATTGCCATCTGTGATTTCAGCGATGAAGGCCGAGCGGATGATGAAAAGGGTTGTGTAGCATACTTAGCTTGTGTTGTGGATACTACGGCTGCTATGCCAGACATTGGTGATATTGAGGTAGTTTCAGAGTTTCCAGGTGTGTTTCGGAGGAGTTACCGGGTATTCTTCCAATTCGAGAGATCGACTTCACCATTGAGCTATTATCGGGCGCTGGACCCATATCACAGGCACTTTATCGTATGGCGCCAGCGGAGTTGAAAGAGCTACATATTCAACTTCCAGAGTTGCTGGAGGAGATTTCATACGACCCAGTGTATCACCGTGGGGTGCTCTTGTATTATTTATGCGGATAAAGGATGGTTCGATGAGATTGTGCATCGACTACCGGAAGCTAAATCAGGCTTCAAAGGAGAGCAAGTATCCTCTACTTCGGATTGACGACTGGTTTGATCAGCTCACGAGAGCTTCAGTCTTTTTGAAGATTGATCTCAGGTTCGGATATCATCAGTTGAGGATCAGAGAGTCAGATGTGGCTAGGACAACTTTCAGATCACGGTGCGGGCATTATGAGTTCTTGGTTATGCCGTTTGGGTTGATCAATCCCCCGCAGTTTTTATGGACTTGAGGAACCAGGTGTTCAGACGGTTCCTGGACGAGTTTGTGATCGTGTTCGTCAGCAACATCCTGATTTACTCTAGGAGTGTGGGCCGGCACAAGAAACATTTACGAGCGGTTTTTGCGGACTTTCCAAGATAATCAGTTGTTTGCGAAGTTCAGCAAGTGTGAGTTTTGGTTGATTAGCGTGAAGTTTTGGGCCACGTGATATCAGCTGAGGGAGTTGGCGTGGATCCTGACCAGATAGAAGCTGTGTTGAATTGGAGTAAACCTACCATTGTACCAGAGATCAGGAGTTTCTTGGGTTTGGCAGGTTACTATCGACGCTTTGTGCAGGATTTTTCTCGAATTGCCACTCTACTTTCCGGATTGACGAAGAAAGGCGTCAAGTTCGAGTGGTCTGATACGTGTGAGGAGAATTATTTACTCCTGAAGGGAAGGTTGACCACTGCATCGGTTTTGACTCTACCTGACGACCGTGGTGAGTTCGTGGTTTATAGCGATGCATCGAGATTTGGATTTGGTTGTGTTTTGATGCAGCATAGCAGAGCGATGGCTCATGATTTTAGGCAGTGGAAACTTTATGAAGCTACATATCCTATGTATGATTTGGGAGTAGCTGTCTTTATGTTAGCATCAGAGAGTTGGAGACACTACTGCTACGGCGTGCAGCGCAGTGTAGGATGTACAATGATCACTTGAGTTTCATCTACTTGCATATTCAGCCAGATTTGAGCTTGAGGCAGCGTAGATGGATGGGGTCGATCAACGACTATAGCTGCACATTTGAGTTTATCCGAGAAAGGCTAGTGGTTGTACTTTGACTATTTTTCTGGGGTGTTGTTGCTGATGCATTCAATCGGAAATCAGGAGCTTCATTGTTTCATGTGTGCGTGGCTCGAGTTTCCGTGTTAGCCGAGTTGCGAGCTATGGGAGCTGAGTTAGAGTGTGATGATGTTGAAGTTCATTGTTTTGAGTACGTTATGCGTTAGTAGTACATAGATGTATCAGATACTTCGAGTTTACTACTCGTGAAGCAACATGAAGAGTAATATAGCAGCTTATGTGTGCAGATGCCACATTTGTCGGCATGTGAGGGCTGAGAGGTAGAAACTTGCTGGGAAATTACAGCCATTGGAGACTTCCGATTAGAAGCTGGAGCTTGTCACTGTGGATTTTGTGTGTCAGTACGCACTTTGGTTAGTGATATCTGTTATCGAGTCATTGTGGACCATTCGATAAAGTCAGTTCTTTTCCTTGTACTTTCGGAAAGGATTTCTGTGGACAGGCTGGCATAGGTGTATTTGGCGGAGGTTATCCATTTACGTGAAGTGCCTGAGTTCCAGTTTGCTGATCGAGATAATCAGTTATAACATAGTGTTGGCAAGCATTGCAGTGAGCATTAGGGACCAGATTATAGTATAGTATCATTTCTTATCCTCAGATTGGTGGGCGATTTTAGAGGACTATTCAGACCTTGGAGGGCATGTTGTGGTCCTATATATTACAGTTCCGAAGGATTTGAGACCCCCAGTTTCATTGTTCGAGATTGACCTTCGGATTAGCAGGGACAAGTTGAAAATTTCTTGAGTTCGACATTAGAGTTATATTGATGTGAGCAGGTCGAGTTATGAGTTTGCCACGTTATTTTGGTTCGTATGTGAGCATGGGACGAGTTTGTGTTGTGTTGTATAGTTTGGCATTGCCTATAGCGTTGGCCAGTTTGTTTGTATGTTGTATTCTGTGTGGTGGAGTTACATTTCAGATTTATTGCTTGTTTTGTACCCTATCAGTTCCTTATGCAGGAAGGTTTGGCACTTATGGAGAAGCCAGTTCAGATTCGAGGTTTGAGGGTACAAAGATATTTTCCATTAACAGAGTCGTTCAGTTGAGGTTGCCATTTGGGAATTGAATTGTATGCGGAGGCAGTGTTCCTACTTTTCAGTTGGCAGACTTGGAAATTTCAAGGTCGAAATTTTTTTAAGGGGGGTAGATTTGTGACGACCCAGAACAGAATCAGTAGTGTAATCGACTTTATTCATGAGTTTGCGCGTAATCGCAGTTTTTCGTAAATTGATTGAATTGCCGGTTTTAATCACGACTTAATTATTGGCCGAGAATTTGAGTTGAGTATCTTCTCGCGAGTTATTTTACGCGTGATTTCGAGTTCGTGGACGGTTCCGGATTATTATTTCGACGACCGAGGAATATAATATGAATATTTAAAATTTCGGAATATCGTCGACTTTATCCGTTCGCATTCCGAATCGTGATTGTGATCCGTTTTGGACCGTCGATTGACCCGAACCGAAATTGGAATGGTAATCGACTTGATTTGCGAGTTTCGCGATTAGTCGTGATTTTGACGTAATGGATTAATATGGCGGCTTCGTTAACGACTAAATTATCGGGCACGAATTTGATTTGGGATTCTTCACGAAAGTTGTAGAGAATTTAATTTCGAGCTCGTGGGAACTTCCGGAGGATTATTCCGAGTTACGAGGAATAAGTTGTGAATATTTTCGACCGTGGGATATTGTTGTATTTATCCATTTGGGATTCGATACGCGTACGGTATAAATACGGGAGAATACTTGCCGATTTTGGAAACTTTCCATTTTGGGAAATCTGGCCCGTTGACCAGTTTGACCTGTAGGTCAAAACTGACCCATTCCAGGCCAATTTTTATTTGCCTTCGTTGAGCTTCATTCTGGCCTCTTTTGGCCGTGGTGTCTTCATGAAAGTTGTTGGGCTTAAGCTCCTCTTTCTTTTGATAGGTCATTCGTTCAATTTGGTTTCCGGATGAAGAAGTTATGGCTTGTCAAAGTTTGAGAATTTTTGGTGGATTCCGGCGAGATTTTGAGGGCTTCGGGTGGCGGCGTTCCGGCCGAGTTGGTGGTGGCTCTTTGAGGGGTTTTATTAGCCTTAGAGAGAGGAAGCTTTTAGAAGTGGTTTCAAGTCTTGTCGTGGCCGGAGGAGGGAGATCGGAGAAGTTGAAATTCCGGCGAGGGTTTGCACCTTTGAGGTGAGTTTTGGACCTTTTTCGGTCAAATTTGGCCTTAACTTTGAACTGGAAAGTTGTTGGAAATGTCGAGATCTTCAAATCCATGCGTAGGTTGTATTTTTCTGGGCCGGTATGATTTTCCGGTGACCGGCGGCAGCTCGACTTTTCCGACGACGTATTTTTCGACGAGTTATATATCGTTTCGCTCGGAATTGCGCATCGATCGCAGTGGTGAGGATTTTTTTTTCAAATGGAGCATCAGAAATTATAGTGAGATTTTGTGGTGTGAGTATCGGATTTTGACAATTTCGTTGATATTGAATTATATGTTTCCGGGAAATGTTGTTTCTCGTGATGTGATTCAAGGTTTCAAGTTATGATTTTGAGCAGTAGATTTTATGATTATCCAGGAGATCGTGATCATTCGTTTGGCGAGGGATTTTCCGCCGGATCACGGGATTAACGCATATCGCGTTACGCTCATCTGTGAGTGGACACTTTTATATTTTCACTGTCGTGCGAGTTCGTGATTTTCCATATTTGTTTATATACAATGTTGAGCTTATTTATTATTTTCGGAGGTATTATTTTATATTTTATGGTGATGGCATACTTGCATCGATGCTTCGGCTACTCGGCTGATCACCGGTAGTCTGACCAGAGTTGAGAGATTCCTCTGGGTAGGGTTGAGAGATTCCCCTGTTATGCCGCAAGGGTTGAGAGATTCCCCTGGCCTATCACCGTCGGTCTTGAGAGATTCGCCTGACCGTCAGGCTTGAGAGATTCGCCTAACCGTCAGACTTGAGAGATTCGCCTGGCACCTCCATATATACTTTCCGAACCCGCTATACTTTAAATTTTTTACTGTATATGAAATTGGTGAAAGACATATGTTTATTTTCGTCCACTCACTCAAACGTTTTCATTTGCCTTTACCCTGGGCTTTGCGGTTTCCGTGCCCAGTTTGCAGTTCGGATTCTTGTGTCGCACGTCGTAGTCGGGGGCCTAGTATTCGAGCGATGTTTCTTTTATGGTAGGTTCTTAGTTTGGCCTATTATTTGTATATATATATACTAGAAGTCGCTCTAAGCATTCTTATGTTATACTTTTATACGATTTTCCCCGGATTTCTGTAAAGTATAGTTTTATTGATTACTTTACATTACTGTTATGATATTGAGAAATCCGGATGGGATTGGTGCCCACGGTTTGATTTTTGTGGCATAGGATGAAGTGTATTTTCCGGATGCAGGTTAATGGCAATTCCGAGTTAGTAGCGTTACTCTGCCGAAATTTTGATGGTTTTTGTTGGTTCGTGTTTTCAGAAGGGGTTTGATTCCGGTTTAGGAAACTAAATCGGGGTTGGGTCCTTTCACAACATGATAAAATGAAATGACGTATACTCGAATGATCACAACATGGCCGGGTGAAACAAATTAACAATAGCAGAACTGATTGAAACTGAATGGAACCAGAATGACACATCTTTTCTTTAATGAGGACGCATGCGCGAGACACCTTAAATATCTATAACCTTTTAACCTTTACTGAGGACGCATGCGCGAGACACCTTAAATATCTATAATCTTTTCTTTACTGAGGACGCATGCGCGAGACACCTTAACCTTTTACTAATTAACACACGCTCGTTTCTTTGGCACATACCATACTTCTCGTAAACTTAGCGTCATACGTGTTTCTACCAAATTCTGTAAGGGACTTTAGTAGAAGAGTGGATAGAGTAAAGTGCGATAAGTAGAAGAGTCGACACAAAATGTATAGTGGTTCACCGAATTTGGCTAGTCCACTGGGTTTTCACTAAGGGTCTCGGACTTTGATGGAAGCCCAAGGTATGATTATAATAGAGTAGTATGTAATCAGGATTAGGGGTGGGACTTCTGAACCGAAAACCGGAAAAAAAAAAAAAAAAAAACCGAGCCGAACCGGAACCGAAACCGAAAAAATCCGAACCGAAAAAACCGAAAAACTGAAAAACCGAACAAATTCGGTTCGGTTTCGGTTTCGGATTTTGAAAACCCGAACCGAACCGAAAAAACCGAACATATATAAAACAGTGTCGTTTTGATTTAAAAACTGAAGCAATTGAGGAAGGTAAATAATCTTTCTTATACTTCTAATATTATGTTTTTAATCACTTGAAATGTATATAGTTGAAACACTGTTAACTTGATTGTTGTTTATTGTTAGAAATATTCAAAACGCTACATTAGACTTCGGGAAGGACAAAGGAATAGCCAAATGTGATTTATGTCCATGCTCGAAAACATTTAGTATGTTGGTAACTTGGTATTACATTATATTTTGTGAAGTTTATTGGAGTTGTTGTGTTAACAGTATTAACATTGATTTTTTGGACTGTTTTTCTGGACTGTGTAGTTGCTGGACTTGCTGCAAAGTGCAAACTGCCTTATGCCGAGATCAGCTGCTGAAATTTTCATCAAATAGTGCTGGAAATTGAAGCAAAATGCTACTAGAACTTTGTTGAGATTTTGCATGAATTTGCTATTTTCTTAATTTCTGGACTGTTTGCTTTATGGACTGTTGAAAAACTTAAAATTGAACTACGAATATTATTTGCGGAATGTTTTCTTTGATGTTAGAAACTTGGAATTGATGGTGTAACTTGAAAATTTGAATTTGATGTTTGGATTGCTATGCTATTGTTATTTGTTAATGTCTTACAAGCTGAAAGTAATTGATTTTCTCCTATTTATTAGGGTTTTTTTGTGTGAAGTTTGTTCATAATTTGAAGAAAAAAAAACTGAAAAAACCCGAAAAAAATGAAATTTTTAACCGAACCAAACCGAACCGAATGGCTTGGTTTTTATTGTCGAAAATTGAAAAACCGAACCGAACCAATTCTTATGGTTTGGTTTTGGTTTTTATCAAAAACCGAACCAAACCGCCCGAATTCCACCCCTAATCAGGATGGATTGATCATGAAGTGTGAGTGAGCCCATATTTTATAACTAGAGAGATGGCTCTCTTTCTCTTCTCCTTCGATGTGGGATGAGGCCTCTTTCTTGATTTGCTCTTCTTCTATTCATTTCTCTTTGTCTTTTGCCTTGATGTTGCTTGGAGTTTGCCGATTTTGGTAAGATTAGTGGCTAAGTGCACGTATTTAGGTCATACATATATGTATAACAAGTCCCCCAAGTCCCCAAGTCAATAGAGATTAATTCTTGCTTGGGGAGTTGACAAATTCAAGCCTAATTACGTGTACATAGCCATGCTAGGTGGCTAGCGTACCGTACCCCCTAGTCCCCTCAGCTCCTCAAGTAAGAATGATCTCGATTGACTAGGCGTTCGGGTCACATAACTGCTTTAACGGACAACGTATAACAACATGTATAATCGTAAAGATGGTGGTGTGCGAGAATATAATCATGCGACTTTACACTATATCATCTGATAATGAGGTCGCACTGCCATTCATATAAACATAACGGGATGTTGTAAGTGATGTTGCATGCATGGTTGATGTACCGTGAGTGTTCGATGGTGCATCATGTACCGTATGTTTATGATGTATGTATTGCTTTGTATGAGTATCAGATGAGCCTATAAAATTTATGGGGGAGGTATATATGTTATGATGCATTTCATGTACAAACTGCTAAGTCCCCATAGATTGAGGGTGATCAGCTTAGCGTAATGGATACCGTACAGTCCCCGAGTATGGGGGAGGTATATGATTGGAGTGAGGTATTCGAAGTGGTGACAGGTGACTATTTTTCTGGCCACTATGGGACTCCGAAACGATATTGCTGATTGGAGCCGCTTTGATTGTCGGGTGGACTTCGATACGATGTTGTTGTTTAGAGCCGTTTTGATTGTCGGGTGGGCTCCGAAACGATGTTTCTTGTTTGGAGCCGCTTATGATGGCGACAAGTGAACTTGCTACTTGTCCCATGATAGCGCGAACATTGTTGTCGTTCGGCCATTGGATGAATCCGAAATGGTGTTTCTTGTTTCGGATCATCGAGAGTGTCGAAAACCTGATGTTGCTGATTTTGACCTGGATAGTGCGAACATTGTTGTCGTTCGCCTATCGGGTTGGACTCCAAAATGATGTTGTTTGTTTGGAGCCGCTTATGTGGCGACAAGTGATGTTGCTACTCGTCCCACGATAGCGCGAATGTTGTTGTTGTTCGACTATCGGGTTGGACTCCGAAACTTGATGTTGTTATTTGGAGCCGCTTATGTGGCGACAAGTGATGTTGCTACTCGTCCCGCGATAGCGCAAGCATAATTGCCACTTGCCTATCGGGTTGGATTCTGAAACTTGATGTTGCTGTTTGGAGCTGCTTATGTGGCGACAAGTGATGTTGCTACTCGTCCCATGATTGCACAAGCATAATTTCCACTTGCCTATCGGGTTGGACTCTGAAACTTAATGTTGCTGTTTGGAGCCGTTTATATGGCAACAAGTGATGTTGCTACTTGTCCCATGATATCGCAAGCATAATTACCACTTGTTTATTGGTATTGCTCTATCGGGATGATGCGTAACGGGAGGTCCCAGACCTCAGTTCGTTAGCCCCGATCAATGGCGCCGGTCATGATGGTATCAACTGTGCCCATGATAGTGTAATTCCTCGAGTTCGTCAATTCACCATGCATATATGTATGTGATGTATGACATATAGCACATTTAGCAAAGTGTAAAACTTGCATATGCTTTTATAGCATGGCATAACATATTTAGTGCATATTTATAGCACATATGTGTAATGGCTCGAGTGAGAAACAAGTGTCCTAATGCATGACATATGTCTAGGGCGAGCACATGTTGATTAATGAGAGAGATTACCACGTAATTTTGTGAGCATGCATAGTTCGTAATGTGTAGTTCGGAGTAAAATCACATTAACACATGCATGTATTGATCGGGTAGCAACATGCCTTGTACGAGTGTGAAGTAAATTAGCTATTATGGACCTACGTTATTTGTGAAACATGGCATTTTGGAGTACAGTATATCTATACATGTGAAAACTTTGTACAATAGTAAGCATGCTTTTTTTTGAACCGTACACAGATGCATGAGAGTGTATCAAAGCAATCATATGCGTATGTGGTCAACCATGCGTTAAGGAGCTAGTGTTGGCATGCTTCATTTTGATATTGTAGACATGCTTAATGAGTTTGATAGTAAGCATGTTCAAGTGATACTAACAAAGTGAGTAGAAAACTTATCTTGCTTGTGGGCTCCTTCGGAATACAATAAAATTGTATAGAGGTTGTCGTATTGATGGCTATTGGTAAGGTTTGTCGTTGGGCCGAATAAGCTTGGGTGATGCACCCACGAACCCAAACTAGGCAGTGGCATTGCTTGCATGCCCTTTCCTTACTTTGATGTGTGCTTGGAAGCCCAAGTCCCTTGTTAATTTTCAGTGGCCCAAGTGCAAGAACCCAAGTTGAGGGGATATATGTCTGGGCTGGGCCGAGTGGGACTCCCAAAGGTAGAGGCCCGGTTGAAATTTGTTTGACTTTCCTCCTCTCCTCTCGGAATGGGCTGGACATAATATTGAGGCCCAAGGACAAGAGCCCAGCCAAAAATGTTGACCTTTCTCCTCTCCCTTGATCGGCTATCGAGTTTCTTATTTCGGGGTGTTGATCTGGAGTTGTCTTGGAGTGGTGCTTGTGGGCAGATGTGGTGGCCAATGTCGAAGTGCGGTTATCCTTGCAGAGATCGAGGTCGGGGCCGAGCTCTCAGCGACGTGACCGGGTTCGATGTTGCCGAAGATTAGATTTGCTTGGGCGTGTGTTCATTGGTCTGATTTTGCTCAGATTTTTGCATCCGGAGTTGATGTTTCAGAGCGGCAGATCCGGAGATGTCTGATCGGAGTTGGTTTGTTCCGTTCGGCGATTGGTTTCGGAGTGAGGTTCCAGCAAGCTGCTCCCCGAGTTGTGGGTTCCGACTCGGCGTGGGCTCTCAGAATCGTGGCTTGGATGTTTTGGAGATTGGTTTATCCTTAGAGGTGAGCTCTCGGGGTCGTAGATCCGGAATGGGTGTGAACAAGTCGATCCGTTCCGATCGGCAAAGCATCTCGGAGTTGGAGCTGTGACTCAGCTTGCCGCTCTCGAGGATGTGGTTTGTTGTTCGCGAAGATCGAGGATTTGGGGAAGTCCCTTGGTGTGGTTTCAGTGTCGTGGTTTCAGCTTGGTGGGTCGTCACTCCCGAAGATTGGTATGATCCGGTTTGACAATTTTTTTTTTGGCTCGGCGTCCCGGCTCCAAATTGTGTTCGCTTGGACGGATCGGGTTGTCGTTATGACTCCAGCTCGCCGGGTTCGGAGCGAAATCGGAGGTTGCTTCCGGATAGGTTTTGTGGTACGCCGTGTCGAATGTCGCCCCCGATCTAATCGGATTGGGTTGTACGGGTTTGCTTGGTTCCGCTTGGATTTTGTTTGGTGCAATTCCGTTTGAATATGGGACCCCGCTTGAGTTTCGGGTGGACGGGCCACGAGAGTTTTAGTGGCAGCTTCGGGCCTGTACGGTGCTCGGATACTTGATATTCGGAGTTGATGTTCAAAGGTGCTAATCGGAGATGTTCTACATTCGGAGGAGTTGATGTTTGTGTGTTCGTGTTCGGGGATGGACTCTCGAGTGGGTCCGTGAACATTCGGAGTTGATGTTCAGAGGTGCTGGTCGGAGATGTTCAACATTCGGAGTTGATGTTCGGGTGCTTGATGTTCAGATGCTAATGCTTGATGTTCGGATGGTGGCAATACCCGAGTCCCCAGTCCCCCGAGTTGGTGGTGAGTCCCCCAAGCTTGCGAGTTTGGATGTTCAGATGCTCGAGTTCGGAGTAATGAGCTCGGAGGCTCGAGGTTGTCGGAGGTCGGTGCCGCTAGAGGGACCAACTACTTTTTTTGAATGTCCGAGGTTGTATATAAGGTACCCATCCTATTAATACTTTGATCACTGTCACACCGGTTATATGTAACATCACCCCATTCGGACGTACATATGCATTCGGACGTACACATGATCATTCGAACAAGTGTATAATTAATACGGAATCGAAGCATTTATCTTGAGAAATGGCATTTTGGGTTGACCATTGACCATTCGGGTTGACCATTCGGATGATTATTTCGGGCTCGGGTCGTCAGATGACCATTTCGGGCATGGGTTGTCCTTCACAACAACGGATGGAACCTTGAGCTTTTGGATGGTGGTATTTGTACTTGGTTTGAACTTGACGTTCCGATTCCCACAGACAGCGCCAAATATTTCTACCAAATTCCGTAAGAGACTTTAGTAGAAGAGTGGATAGAGTAAAGTGCGATAAGTAGAAGAGTCGACACAGAATATATATAGTGGTTCATCGAGTTCGGCTAGTCTACTGGGTTTTCACTAAGGGTCTCGGACTTCGATGGAAGCCCAAGGTGTGATTATAATAGAGTAGTATGTAATCCGAATAGATTGATCATGAAGTGTGAGTGAGACCATATTTTATAGCTAGAGAGATGGCTCTCTTTCTCTTCTCCTTCGATGTGGGATGAGGCCGCTTTCTTGATTTGCTCTTCTTCTATTCATTTCTCTTTGTCTTTTGCCTTGATGTTGCTTGGAGTTTGCCGATTTCGGTAAGATTAGTGGCTAAGTGCACGTATTTAGGCCATATATATATGTATACCAACAATACGTTCATATTTTAATGTAGTAAAACAAGAGTGTGGACAATCAAGATATGACAAGTACGTAAACTCAGATGTACTACAAATTTACTGAGAAAAACTTTTTACCTTAGACTTACAAGAAGAGAGGTCGGGGTCGGTGCACATAAGGCATAATGACTATGGGGCACAGGCTCACAGGTTGGGGTTGGTACTGGGTCGCATTCGCCACGTATTCGACGACGTTCAACACCTAGAGTATTCGATGGGGACCTGCCGGTCGGTCGGGCTATCACTCTGGAGTTGTTGAGCGCAATGGAACACAAAAATGAAAGAAGCCTAGTACGATCTACAGAACCTACAACCTAAAGCTCTGATACCAACTGTAAGGACCCGACCATGATGTAGTTGCCTAAATCGGGATTAGGCCCTAATGACCATTAAAAACCTAAACATGCTAATCAAAGAGAAATCTGTAGGGAATCAATAATCCAAAAATTATAAGTAAAATTAAATTACTTCCCAATCTTGAGTCACAGCTGCCCAAAAGTGAAAACATAAAACTTATCATGACATCAGAGCCGCTAGACTTCTAAACTAACTATGACATGTTGATTACTAAATCGTAGGATCATTTAGGCCCCTACGGTGGGTACCTGAAAGGACCCAACCCCGGTTTAGTTACCTAAACCGGAATCAAACCTGTTCTGAAAACACGAACCAACAAAAACCATAAAAATTTCGGCAGAGTAACGCTACTAATGCAGAATTGCCATTAATCTGCACCCGGAAAATACACTTCATCCTATGCCACAAAAATCAAACCGTGGGCACCAATCCCATCCGGATTTCTCAATATCATAACAGTAATGTAAAGTAATCAATAAAATTATACATTACAGAAATCCGGGGAAAAATCGTATAAAAAGTATAACATAAGAATGCTCAGAGCGACTTCTAGTATATATATATATATATATATATATATATACAAATAGTAGGCCAAACTAAGAACTTACCATAAAAGAAACATTGTTCGAATACTAGGCCTCCGACTGCGACGTGCGACACCAGAATCCGAACTGCAAACTAGGCACGGAAACCGAAAAGTCCAGGGGAAAGGTAAATAAAAACATTAGAGTGAGTGGACGAAAATAAACATATGCCTTTCACCAATTTCATATACAATAAACAAGTATAGCGAGTTCGGAAAATATATATGGAGGTGCCAGGCGAATCTCTCAAGCCCGACAGTGATAGGTCAGGGGAATCTCTCAACCCCGGTGGCATAACAGAGGAATCTCTCAACCCTGCCCAGAGGAATCTCTCAACTCTGGTCAGACTACCGGTGATCAGCCGAGTAGCCGAAGCATCGATGCAAGTAATGCCATCACCATAAAAATATAAAATACTACCTCCGAAAATAATAAATAATCTCAACATCGTATAAAAGTAAATACGGAAAAATCACGAACTCGCAACGACTGTGAAAATATAAAAGTGTCCACTCACAGATGAGCGTAACGCGATATGCGTTAATCCAGTGATCCGGCGGAAAAACCCTCGCTATACGAACGATCACGATCCCCTGGATAATCATAAAATCCACTGCTCAAAACATAACTCGAAACCTCGAATCACATCACGAGAAACAATCGTTCCCGGAAACATATAATTCAATATCGACAAAATTGTCAAAATATTATAATCACAAAACCTCGCTATAATTTTCGATGATCAATTCGAAAAACAAACCTCACAACTGCAATCGGTGCGCGATTCAGAGCGAAACGACATATAACTCGTCGAAAAACACATCGCCAGAAAAGTCACCGCCAGCCGCCGGAAAATCATACCGGCCCAGAAAAATGTAACCTACACATAGATTTTAAGATCTCGACATTTCCAACAACTTTCCAGTTCATAGTTAAAGCCAATTTTGAACGGAAAATGTCCAAAACTCACCTCAAAGTTACAAACCCTTACCGGAATTTCAACTTCCCCGATCTCCCTCCTCTGGCCACGGCAAGACTTGAAACCACTTCTAAAAGCTTCCTCTCTCCAAGTCTAACAAAACCCATCAAAGAGCCACCACCAACTCGGCCGGAACGCCTCCACCCGAAGACCTCAAAATCTCGCCGGAATCCACCCAAAATTCCCAAACTTTGTGTGACGACCCAGAACAGAATCAATAGTGTGATCAGCTTAATCTACGAGCTCGCGTGTTATCGCAGATTTCCGACAGTTATGTGAATCGCCGGATTTGATAACGACTAAATTACCGGTCGAGAATTTGGTTTCGGCTTCTTCACGGAAGTTGTTGAGAATTTAATTTCGAGTTTGTGGGAACTTCCGGAACATTATTCCGAGTTACGAGGATTAAATTGTGAATATTTCTGATTGTTGATTATTTAGTTGGTTAATGTATGTGTTTGGGTTGAACAGTTTACTTTTTATCCGATTGGTCGATGTGTTTGACTTCGGGTGATAATTGAAGAATATGTCGAGTCGAGTTTGTTGCCGCGAGAATTATCGGAATCGGATTTACGACGTGAAAGTTACGGGTATTTAAAGTTCGTCGAAAAGGATAATTACGAAGTTTCCATTTTGGGAAAGCTATAAATAATGAACTTGCCATAATGGGAAGTCAAAGGGAGCATTTATGTGTTGACCGAGTTGACTGAGTCAACTCGGTGGAGAGAGAGAGAGAGTTCGACGGCGTCCTCCACGGCTCACGGCGGTGATGCCCGTCCGGCCACCTCCGGGCTCGACCCTGGTACCAACCGACTCGCCTTGGAGCCCTCGACCCCGTGCCCGTCTCCTCTCACGGCGAGGTCGCCGGAGGTGGAAGATATTTCCGATCAAAGTTTGCAAAATTTGGGGTTAATGGTGAAATTCATTTCCGGCCGATTCGAGCTAAACCAAGGACTGGGTTTTGAAGCCCTCATCTCCATGATTCTAACCCTATAGGTATGGTGTTCCAATTTGATTTGTGGATGGAGAATTTTGGATTTGAAATTTGTGTTTCAATTCGGGTTTTCATGAAATTGAGCTAGTTAGAGTTTGAATTGGCCTTCGATGCAGTTGACAAAGTTGCTCAGTGGATGATTTTGAGTGAAATAGGGGTTGCTCTGCCGAAAAATTTTCAGGTTGGTGGCGGCGCCACCGTGGACGGCGGTCAACGCGGCGGTCAACGGTCAAAGTTTGACTTTTTGGAGTTTTAGACAAGTTGCATGTCATTTGACTCGAAATCGCGCCCCGATCGCAGTGGGGAGGTTCGTTTTTCGAGTTGAGTGTCCGAACTTACAGTGAGGTATTGATGTGTGATAATCGGATTTTCGACGATTCGTCGTATTCGAATTATGTGTTTCTGAGAACGGTGGTTTCTTGTGATTTGTTTTGTATTGTCGAGTTATGACTTTGAGTAATGAACTTTGTGATTATTCAGGGGTTAGTGATCGTTTGTTTGGCGAGGGACTTTCCGCCGGATCACGGGTTAACGCGAACTGCGTTACGCTAGTCTGTGAGTGGACAATTTCTTTTCACGGATTGTTTGCGAGTCTTATTACACGTTTTACGAACTTGAGCATGCATACGAGATTTCAATTTACATGAGTATGTGTTTTACGATTATACATATACGGATATGCGTATACGAGTATATATACGTACATATTATGTTTTATGCATGTACATGAAAAGGATTTATGATTTAGTTTACACAGAGTACAGTCGTTATATGTTGTTGTATCGATACACTCGCATCCCGGCTGATCCCCGAGGATGTGTACCGAGGGAAGCTGTGACTCCTGACCCGAGGCCTTTACCGGAGGGAGGCATACCTCTGACCTGAGGCCTTTCTGGCTAGAATTGCGTGGAAGTCTGGGACTCCGTGATTCTGACTGTACTAGCACGGATGTGTCCATGAGTGACCCCGTGGGATTTTTACTTGCATGCTCAGTACGCTGGAGGAGTATGATTTTACCTCGTGTACTTTGTTATTTCTATTTTACCTGGACTCGCATATGATATTTAAACATATATATCAACTGGTGAAAGACATTTATTTTCATCCACTCACTCTAACAGTTTTCATGTCTTTCCCCTGGGCTTTTCGGTTTCCGTGCCCAGTTTGCAGTTCGGACTCTGGTGTCGCACGTCGTGGTCGGAGGCATAGTGCTCGAGCTACCTTGTTTCTTCCAGTAGGTTTATTGTTCTACCTACTGTGGTATACTTATATGATTATACATTAGAGGTCGCTCTGAGTATTCTGATGTATATGTTTATACGATTTTACTCCGGATTTCAGTAAAGCACAGATATATTTGTTATTTTACTTTACTATTGATATATTGAGAAATCCGGATGGGATTGGTGCCCACGGTTTGATTTTTGTGGCATAGGATGAAGTGTATTTTCCGCGTGCAGGTAATGGTAATTCGACGTTAGTAACGAAACTCTGCCAAAATTTCTACGATTTTTGTTGGTTCGTGTTTTCGAAGGGGTTTAACTCCGGTTTAGGGAGCTAAATCGGGGTTGGGTCCTTTCAGCTTGGTATCAGAGCATTAGGTTATAGGTTCTGTAGACGTGTTTATTAAGGATATTTGAGAATGTACAGCATGTCTGGAATGGTGACCCGACCGGCCGGCGGATACTCATCAATATTCCGGGTGTTGTATACTTTCAAATATTTAAAGTTCCATGATTACGTTCCACTTGTTGTGAACGATGTTTTATTCATTAGGATGCCTCCTGACGTGCTTTCCGGGTCGTTTCGGTTGTGGATCCTACTGAGGATCAATCGACGCGCGATTTGCCAGAGAATTGTGGATTTGGATGAGTATTCTGAGTTCAGAGATTTGTGTGGCACGGTTTACCTGGTTGTGTGTGTATGAACGTCTACATGTTGTCTTAGAGCTGAGAATTGTGGTAGTTGATGTTTGCCTGAGTCAGATCATTGTATTTGGTGGGCTGATATTGTGTGAGTTCTTGTTGCGACTCCATGGCCTACATTCAGGGTGTTGTTTTTACGGTAATGATTTTATCAGGCTACCCAGCAATTGTATGTGGAGTGTTTACCCACCTAAGGCAGAGATGCATTGTCCACATGTTTGTTTCCGTTTGCACGTGTTATGTGGCTTCAGAGGAAGCGGTGCACGAGGTTCGAGGTAAGTTTGAACCTGAGCATCAGAGAGAGTCTGATTGTTATGCCTCGAGACATCCGTGAGGAGCTTAGTGTGTTGCACTCAGTGGCGAGGCTATTGAGAAGGAAAGACGTACGTGGTTTTCGATGAGATGGTTTGAGGAAAGTGGATTTAGTCGAGATGTTTTGATGAGGTTGAGTTCCGATACTTCGGGATCAGTGACTTCATTAGGCAGTGGCCTTTTCGATTATGATGTGGGTCATCAGATCAAGCAGAGGATCCGTTTGGTGATGGTGGAGATCACGGAGTAGTGGACTTATTCCTGTGGCATGAGTGTGGGCGATTGTTGGTGATCCTTCCTCACAGCAGGTGTCGCTGTGACTTGTGTTCGTGGAGCACTTTCAGTTGCCATTGTTGTAGCCAGGAGGGTCATGTTACGAGGGAGCGCCCTCAGCCAGCTGTGTTAGCAGGTCGACAGCTCAGAGTTCACGAGGAGGTCATGATGCTATTTCTGGAGTGTGACCAACGCAGCCTTCTGGACGAGTTAGTCAGCAAGTCGCGAGTGTTTTGGGCGGCTAATTGGGCATGTTGGAGTTCGTGCCATGACCTTGTTTGAGGACAGACTTTTCTCTGAGGTTACTGTTGTTTGATATCCATGGCTATTGTACCTGTATCTCCACTTCCGAGGTTTTGGAGAGTGTTGTATCCATCCGGAGGTTGCGGGATCCTTGTTGGAGGATAAGGCTTAGCCGCGGATCTGTTATAGTTGGACATCGTGGTTTTGATGTGACTACGAGTATGGACTTACTGACGATGCATTAGGCTATGTTCGAGTGCCTCAAGAAGGAGGTTGTGTTCGACGACCAGATTTCCCCGAAATACTGTTTCGTGGCGATAGTCGAGTGGATGGTGGATACGTGTTGTATTATTGCTTAGCTTATATTGTGGATACTATGGTTGTTGTGGCCGACATTGGCGACATTGAGGTGGTTCCCGAGTTTCCAGGTGTGTTTCGGAGGAGTTACCATGTGTTCCTCCAGTTCGGGAGACCGACTACACCATTGAGCTTGTACCGGGCGCTGGACTCATTTTATCGGCATTTTGTCGTTTGGAGCCAGTAGAGCTGATGGAGCTGCAGTTTCGACTCCAGGAGTTGCTGGAGGTGGTTTCAAGAAATTTCATGCGACCCCGCATATTTGCGTGGTGTTCTCTTGCATTGTTTGTGCGGAAGATGGTTGGTTCGATGAGGTGGTGCATTGACTACCGGAAGCCTGATTCGCTTCAGAGGAGAGTGAGTATCCTCCGCTTTGGATTGACGAGTGGTTTGATCAGCTCGCGGGAGCTTCAGTCTTTTCGAAGATTGATTTCGGGTCCGGATACCATCAGTTGAGGTTTGATGAATCAGATGTGGTTTGGATAGCTTTCGGATCTCGGTGCGGACATCAGGAGTTCTTGGTCACGCTGTTTGGTTGACCAATGCCCCATAGATCGTGTGGACTTGATGGACCATGTGTTCAGACGGTTTCTGGACAAGTTTAGGGTCATGTTCGTCGGCAACGTCCTGATGTACTCCGGGAGTGTGGGCCAGCACCTGATGTAATTGTGAGCGGTTTTGCGGACTTCGCGAGATGATCAGCTATTTGCGAAGTTCAACCAGTGTGAGTTTTGGCCGATTAGCGTGACGATTTTGAGCTGTGTGATGCTATCCGAGTGAGTTGGCGTGGATCTTGACCAGTTTGAGCCGTGTTGATTTGGGGTTGACCTACCATTGTACCAGAGATCAGGAGTCTCTTGGGTTTGTCAGGCTATTACCGACGGCTTGTGCAGGATTTTCCTGGATTGCCACTTCACTTTCCGGATTGACGAAGAAGGTGTCAAGTTCGAGTGGTTCGATGCACGCAAGGAGAGTTACTTACTCCTGCAGATGGTTGACCATTGCTTCGATTTTGACTTTACCTGACGACCGCGACGAGTTCGTGGGTTATGGCAATGTATCGAGGTTTGAATTTGGTTGTGTTTTGATGCTGTGTAGCAGAGCGGTGGCTCGTGGTGACGAGCAGTGGAAACTTTATGAGACTACGTATCCTGTGAATGATTTGGATGTAACTGTCCTTATGTTAGCATCAGAGAGTTGGAGACACTACTACTATGGCATGCAGCGCAGTGTAGGATGTACACTGATCACTTGAGTTTCATCCACTTGCATTTTCGGCCAGATTTGGGCTTGAGGTAGTGTAGATGGATAGGGTCGACTAACGACTACGGCTGCACCTTTGAGTTTGTTCGGGAAAGGCTAGAGATTGTACTTTGACCATTCGTCTGGGATGCTGTTGCTGATGCATTTAGTTGAAAGTCGGCAGCTTCAGTGTTTCGTGTGTGTGTGGCTCGAGTTTCCGTGTTAGCCGAGTTGTGCGCTACGGAAGCTGAGTTAGTGTGTGATGATGTTGAGGCTCGAGGTTTCACGCGCATTTGGCACTGGTGGTACGAGAATGTATCAGATACATCGAGTTTACTACTCGTAACGTAACATGAAGAGTAATGTAGCAGCTTGTGTGTGCAGATGCCTCATATGTCAGCAGGCGATGGCTAGGAGGCAGAGACTTGCCGGGAAGCGTCAGCCATTAGAGATTTCCGGTTAGACGTGGAGCTAGTCACTGTGGTTTTTGTGTGCCAGTACGCACTTCGGTTGGTAGTACCAGTTATCAGGCTATTGTGGGCCATTTGCTGAACTTAGCTCTTTTCCTTGTATTTTCGGAAAAGATTTCAGTGGCAGACTGGCATAGTTGTGCTTGACGGAGATTGTCCATTTACGTGGTGCGCCTGTGTCCCAGTTTGCTGGTCGAGATAATCAGCTACAACAAAGTGTTGGCGAGCTTTGCAGCGAGCATTGGGGACCGGATTACGAGTTAGTACTGGTTCTTATCCTCAGATTGGTTGGCGAACTTTGAGGACTATTCAAACCTTGGAAGGCACATTGTGAACCTCGGTATTGCAGTTCTGGAGGATTTGGGACCAGCAGTTTCACTTGTTCGAGATTGCTTGCTGTACCAGTTTGTGGACCACTATGGTCTGATGTTGCATGTTGTCGTTTTGTGGACGATGTCGCACTTCATTGTGTTAGAGTTTGGTTTGAGTTTGAGTTGACGTTTGATTCGGATTTTGTGGAATGTGCTACCACAGACTGTTAGATTAGCGGAATGGGGTTGATAATTGCACGAGTCCGATGTTTGAGCTATGTTGATATGAGTGTGTGAGTTATGTTGATGTGTGTAAACTGAGTTGTGATTTGCCATATTGTCTTGATCCAGATGCGGTCGTAGGCGAGTTTATGTTATACCGTATGGTTCGGCATCGCCTATAGCGTTGGTTTTTGTGTGTGTTGTGTTCCGTATGGCGGAACTATGTTTCAGGTTTGTTGTGTGTTGGGTACCGTATATGTTCCTTATGCAGGAACACTTGGCGATTGTGTAGAGCCAGTTTAGATTTGTGATCTGAGGGTACAGGGATTTTAGCACGGAGCTATCTCCTATTGTGGAGTCTATTTTCAGAGTTGTTCAGTTGACATGATCACTGAAGAGTCGTTCAGTTGAGGTTGCCACTTGTGAGTTGAGCAGTATGCAGAGGCAGTGCTCCTACTTTTAGCCGACAGACTCGGAAATTTCGAGGTCGAATTTTTTTTAAGGGGGGTGGATTTGTGACGACCCAGAACAGAATCAGCAGTGTGATCAGCTTAATCTACGAGCTCGCGTGTTATCGCAGATTTCCGACAGTTATGTGAATCGCCGGATTTGATAACGACTAAATTATCGGTCGAGAATTTGGTTTCGGCTTCTTCACGGAAGTTGTTGAGAATTTAATTTCGAGTTTGTGGGAACTTCCAGAGCATTATTCCGAGTTATGAGGATTAAATTGTGAATATTTCCGATTGTTGATTATTTAGTTGGTTAATGTATGTGTTTGGGTTGAACAGTTGACTTTTTATCCGATTGGTCGATGTGTTTGACTTCGGGTGATAATTGAAGAATATATCGAGTCGAGTTTGTTACCGCGAGAATTATCGGAATCGGATTTACGACGTGAAAGTTACAGGTATTTAAAGTTCGTCGAAAAGGATAATTACGAAGTTTCCATTTTGGGAAAGCTATAAATAGTGAACTTGCCATAATGGGAAAGTCAAAGGGAGCATTTATGTGTTGACCGAGTTGACTGAGTCAACTCGGTGGAGAGAGAGAGAGAGAGAGAGAGAGTTCGACGGCGTCCTCCACGGCTCACGGCGGGGATACCCGTCCGGCCACCTCCGGGCTCGACCCTGGTACCAACCGACTCGCCTTGGAGCCCTCGACCCCGTGCCGGTCTCCTCTCAAGGCGAGGTCGCCGGAGGTGGAAGATATTTCCGATCAAAGTTTGCAAAATTTGGGGTTAATGGTGAAATTCATTTCCGGCCGATTCGAGCTAAACCAAGGACTGGGTTTTGAAGCCCTCATCTCCATGATTCTAACCATATAGGTATGGTGTTCCAATTTGATTTGTGGATGGAGAATTTTGGATTTGAAATTTGTGTTTCAATTCGGGTTTTCATGAAATTGAGCTAGTTAGAGTTTGAATTGGCCTTCGATGCAGTTGACAAAGTTGCTCAGTGGATGATTTTGAGTGGAATAGGGGTTGCTCCGCCGAGAAATTTTCAGGTTGGTGGCGACGCCACCGTGGACGGCAGTCAACGCGGCGGTCAACGGTCAAAGTTTGACTTTTTGGAGTTTTCGACAAGTTGCATGTCATTTCACTCGAAATCACGCTCCGATCACAGTGGGGAGGTTCGTTTTTCGAGTTGAGCGTCCGAACTTACAGTGAGGTATTGAGGTGTGATAATCGGATTTTCGACGATTCGTCGTATTCGGATTATGTGTTTCTGAGAACGATGGTTTCTTGTGATTTGTTTTGTATTGTCGAGTTATGACTTTGAGTAATGAACTTTGTGATTATTCAGGGGTTCATGATCGTTTGTTTGGCGAGAGACTTTCCGCCGGATCACGGGTTAACGCGAACTGCGTTACGCTAGTCTGTGAGTGGACAATTTCTTTTCACGGATTGTTTGCGAGTCTTATTACACGTTTTACGAACTTGAGCATGCATACGAGATTTCGATTTACATGAGCATGTGTTTTACGATTATACATATACGGATATGCGTATACGAGTATATATACGTACATATTATGTTTTATGCATGTACATGAAAAGGATTTATAATTTAGTTTACACAGAGTACAGTCGTTATATGTTGTTGTATCGATACACTCGCATCCCGGCTGATCCCCGAGGATGTGTACCGGGGAAAGCTGTGACTCCTGACCCGAGGCCTTTACCGGGGGGAGGCAGACCTCTGACCTGAGGCCTTTCTGGCTAGAATTGCGTGGAAGTCTGGGACTCCGTGATTCTGACTGTACTAGCACCGATGTGTCCATGAGTGACCCCGTGGGATTTTTACTTGCATGCTCAGTACGCTGGAGGAGTATGATTTTACCTCGTGTACTTTGTTATTTCTATTTTACCTGGACTCACATATGATATTTAAACATATATATCAACTGGTGAAAGACATTTATTTTCGTCCACTCACTCTAACAGTTTTCATGTCTTTCCCCTGGGCTTTTCGGTTTCCGTGCCCAGTTTGCAGTTCGGACTCTGGTGTCGCACGTCGTGGTCGGAGGCATAGTGCTCGAGCTACCTTGTTTCTTCCAGTAGGTTTATTGTTCTACCTACTGTGGTATACTTATATGATTATGCATTAGAAGTCGCTCTGAGTATTCTGATGTATATGTTTATACGATTTTACTCCGGATTTCAGTAAAGCACAGATATATTTGTTATTTTACTTTACTGTTGATATATTGAGAAATGCGGATGGGATTGGTGCCCACGGTTTGATTTTTGTGGCATAGGATGAAGTGTATTTTCCGCGTGCAGGTAATGGTAATTCCACGTTAGTAACAAAACTCTGCCAAAATTTCTACGATTTTTGTTGGTTCGTGTTTTCGAAAGGGTTTAACTCCGGTTTAGGGAGCTAAATCGGGGTTGGGTCCTTTCACTTTGACAAGCCATAACTTCTTCATCCGGAAACCAAATTGAACGAATGACCTATCAAAAGAAAGAGGAGCTCAATTCCAACAACTTTCATGAAGACACCACGGCCAAAAGAGGCCGGAATCAAGCTCAACGAAGGCAAACAAAAATCAGCCTGGAATGGGTCAGTTTTGACCCACGGGTCAAACTGGTCAACGGGCCAGATTTCCCAAAATGGAAAGTTTCCCAATTCGGCAAGTATTCTCCCGTATTTATACCATACGCGTATCGAATCCCAAACGGATAAATACAACAATATTTGACGGCCGAAAAAAATTCACAACTTATTCCTCGTAACTCGGAATAATCCTCCGGAAGTTCCCACGAGCTCGAAATTAAATTCTCTACAACTTTCACGAAGGATCCCAAATCAAATTCCTGCCCGATAATTTAGTCGCTAACAAAGCCGCCATATTAACCGATTACGTCGAAATCGCGACTAATCGCGAAACTAGCAAATCAAGTCGATAACCATTCCAATTTCGGTTCGGGTCGATCGACGGTCCAAAACGGTTCACAATCACGATTCGGATAGACTCGAATACGAACGGATAAACTCGACGATATTCTAAAATTTCAAATATTCATATTATATTACTCGGTCGTCAAAATAATAATCTGGAACCGCCCACGAACTCGAAATCACGCATACAACAACTCTCAAGAAGAGACTCAACTCAAATTCTCGACCAATAATTAAGTCGTGATCAAAACCGGCAATTCAATCAATTTACGGAAGACTGCGATTACGCGCAATCTCGTGGATTAAGTCGATTACACTACTGATTATGTTCCGGGTCGTCACAAATGTGCCTCAATCTGCGTGCGTACCCAATCTTCAGTGAGACTCTGCAACCTGGGCGTTTGAAAATGAGAGGCTCAGAGGAAAGACATAAATATAGGAAAATCATTAGTGTGAGTGGACAAAAATAAAACTCGTATAACGTAAGAAATATCATATGCCTTTGTCCAAAGAAAAATAAAATGAAAACCAACAAGTCTAAATAAAAGTAAGGAATTCCTGGCCCACTCGTGGCATACTTGGTGTACAGCCGAGTAGTCTACGCATCGATGAATAATCGTATACATGACGTGCATAAAAATCGTGAAATATAATGCAGTGCCTCCATGCATAATCAAAAAATATATAACATGTCGTGTCATAAAAGCATAATATAAATCATGAACATGCATAATCTAGACTCGCTAACGACAACGAAAAACAAAGTCCACTCACCTGCATTAACAGTAATTAGCTAGCTCGTTGATCCACCAACTCAAAAAATTTACTCGGTGATCCTAAAGCAACCCGTAGATCCAAATTGATTAATAGAGGTTCAATCGTGCAACTAATATAAATAAACGAAACTGAGGCATAATATCAATCAAAAACTTACATTATTTTCAACGACTAATCAACGTTACCATGACTCATCTGTACTTGATGACCATGCCTCGATTCTACTTATCATACCCTAAAGTTCGCACTCTACCTGAAACATATAAGACCGTGTTGTATGAAGAAAATGTTGGCAACAACTATTTCATGCTATTTTGTTTTCCTCCAATTTCATCAATGTCACACAACGAGACCTATACCAATGCGTTGTATGGAGAAAATTTTGGCAACAACTATTTCATGCTATTTTGTTTTCCTCCAATTTTATCAATGTCACACAACGAGACATATACCAATGCGTTGTATGAAGAAAATGTTGGCAGCAATTATTTTATGTCATTTTGTTTCCCCCCAATTTCATCAATGTCACACAACAAGACCTATACCAATGCGTTGTATGGAGAAAATTTTAGCGGCAACTATTTGATATCATTTTGTTTCCCCCCAAATCAAAATATTAACACAACACAACATATAATACTCTATTGCGTGATAAAAACATTTGTGAAGTGTCTATAGTTTAGCACAACAGAGACTAACATATCGTTGTGTGGACTCTAAGGCACTATTTTTTAAGGGTTTGGAATTTGGAGTTTGGAGTTTAGGGTTTAGAGAATTAAGGTATAGGGTTTAGGATTATGCTTACAAGTATAATGTTTGTTGATATGACTAAAGGATTTAATAATAAATTTTGTCTTAAATGTTGGGTAATTTATGTTTACTTCTGTAAGTATGTAAAAAGTAAAAAGTAAAAAGTTGAATAGACGGTTTAGATTTGACTTTTTATTTTTTCAACGGTGAGATTACATACAATATACATGAAAATACTTATATACCCTTTTTTATATTTTGCTCATTTTCTTATGGAAGAGCTAAATAATTTTTTTTGTCAATTCTTTTAACATAATAAGATAGAAATGAATCTCTCGAGAATATGTGCATAAGGTGTGGTCTCAAATTATTTTTGATGGAGTGGTAAATTATGTTTTGTTGTAAGGGCAGTATGGACATAATCATTGGACACACAGATCGAGGTCGTATTGAAATCAAAAAATTCTAAATTTTTTACAGTGTGCTTAGACCATTTTGATTGTCGCATCTAACGGTAGGTATTACAAAATAATTATTTATTCATGATTGAGTACAAAGATTTACACTTCCATATAATCAATAAACAAAGTCAACAACACTAGTAGTCATATAGTGAATTTGAGTTATAAGAAAAATTGAAATACTCTAACGAGGAATGAGCAGATACACAAGCGTTCATATCGTAGTAATAGGCAACGTTTGAAAAAATTAGTCTCATCGGAGTTCTTTTAGGTGAGGGTCAATGAAGTCAAACAATATTGGTGATTGAAAGTACTTAAATACCCCTTTGAGTAATTTTGTTCATTTCCTATGAGAGGAGTAGATAAATTATTTTTAAGGTCAAATTTTGTTTATATAAAATATAGATACGAATATCACAAAGATATGTATGTCGAACTCGATTTGAAATTATTTGTTTACAGTCATATATTTCATTTTAGATATACGGGCAATATGGTCATTAATAGTTGAATGCACAGATTAAGGTCAAATTTACATAAAAAAGGATCTATTGGTGTTTATCTCACTCTCAAATTTTTCTACAAGACGAGCTAGATATGAACCCCCATAATAATGTGTGTGCAAAATTTGGCTTCAGATTTTCTTTGACGAAGTAGTAAATTGTGTTTTAATCGTTAAGACACTAAGTCACAATTGTGGGACATGTTGATCGAGGTCAATTTAATCAAAAAATATATTTTCTTTTATAGAGTGCATAAATTAATTCGATCATCAAGTCCAATGGTTGATTTCACAAAATAATTATTCCTTCATGTAATAGTTTTACCAAAGTTTGTATTTCATATAATATATAAATATGATGAACAACATTGACTTAAGTGTGACGACCCGAATCAGAATTAGTACGTTAATCGACTTGGTTTGCATATTTCACGAGTAATCACAGTTGTCGTAATGGAGCAGTTTTAACGGTTTCATTCACGACTTAATAATCGGACGAGAATTTGAGATGAGTCTATTCACGAGAATTGTAGTATGCGTGATTTTGAGTTCGTGGGAACTTTCCGAGGATTTTTCAGATAATCGAGGAATATAAAAAGAATATCTGAAATTGTTGCCGAGTTAGTCGTGTTTATCCGTTCGAGTTTGAGTTATCCGAATTGAGATAGAGTCGAGTCGCGACGTATAAATAGCCGAATAGTTGTAAAAATTGTCGAAAATTGCATTTTGGGCCGTTTGACTTGCGTTGACTGAGTGGGTCGAGTTGACCCGGTTCGTTCTCGCCATTGGACTTGACGTTTCCGGCCACGGTTTTGGTAGGTATGGTTTCCCCTTGTGATTTGTAATTGTTTAGAACTTGATTTGGAGGAAATTGATTACGAATTGATGGAGAACGGTAAGCTTGAAATTTGTGGATTTCGCGGGAATCTGGTGGCAGATTCCGGCGAGATTCGACGTCGGGGTTGTGGGGGGAAAGGTTTCCCTCGACTCCATGAAGCTTTCTGGGTATTTAGATGTGGGTTTGGTTGAGGTTTGAGGCGTTTGGGGACGGTGACCGGAGGAGGAGTTCCGGCGTTGGTTTCAGGCTGTTTTCCGGTGAATTGAGATGGAATTAGAGGTTGTGGTAGTGGAGAGATGTGTTGGGCTCGAGGAGAACTTGAAATCTGGGCTTTCCTTGCTGAGAAATCTCTCCGGTGGCGGCGGTCAACAGCGGAGCTCCGGCGAGGCGTTGACTTTTTAGATTTTGTCAAGTTTTATGTCGTTTTGCTCGTAATCGCGTCCCGATCATCGCCTTGAGGTTTTCGAGTTGATTTGGATACCGGATTTTAAGTCGAGGGTTTATGTGGAGTATTTGGAAGTTTTCGACGATTATTTTATATCTGAGTTATATGTTTCCGGAAATGGTTGGTTTCTGAGGTGTGGTACGGAGTAATGAATTGTGATTTTGATCAGTTATATATTGTGATTATTCAGGGGATTGAGATCGTACGTTGGGCGAGGGATCTTCCGCCAGATCTTGGGATTAGCGCGTTTGTGTGCTGTGCTTATCTGTGAGTGGACCTTTATTTACAATGTCGTAGCAAGTTCTTGATTTCAGTATTTATTCCAGTACAGTATTGAGATCATTTATTGTTTTGGAGGTATTGTTTTATGTTTTATGGTGATGACATTTACTTAGCATCGATGCATTGACTACTCGGCTGATCACCGGTAGTCCAGTTCTAGGGTTGAGAGATTCCCCTGATGTGCCCACGTGGCTTGAGAGATTCGCCTAGTCTATCACCGTCGGGCTTGAGAGATTCGCCTGACCATCGGGTTTGAGAGATTCGCCTGACACCTAAATTTATTTTAAGAACTTGCATTATTTTGATGTTATGTAAATGGTGAAAGGCATATGTTTATTTTCGTCCACTCACTCTAACGATTTTATTTGCCTTTCCCCTGGGCTTTTTGGTTTCCGTTCCCAGTTTGCAGTTCGGATTCTAGTGTCGCACGTCGCAGTCGGAGGCTTAGTGTTCAAGCTACATTTCTTTTTCAGTAGGTTCTTGTTTAGCCTACTGTGGTGTATTTATGTATATATATGTACTAGAGGTCGTTCTGAATACTCTGATGTCTATATTTTCAGATGATTTTCCCAGATTTCAGTAAAGTATAGTTTTGCTTATTATTTTACATTATGTTATGATTTTTGAGAAATCTGGATGGGATTGGTGCCCACGGTTTGGCTTTTATGGCATAGGATGAAGTGTGTTTTCGGGTGCAGGTTGATGGCAATTCCACGATATAGTGAAACTCTGCCGAAATTTCTATGATTTTTGGAAGTTCATGTTTTTAGAAGGGGTTTGATTCTAGTTTAGGAAATTAAATCAGGGTTGGGTCCTTTCAGCTTGGTATCAGAGCGTTAGGTTTCAGGTTCTGTAGACTTCTGTAGTTGTGATACTAAGGGTATTTGAGTATGTACAGCATGTCTGGAGCGATGACCCAACTGGCCAGCGGTAACTCATCAATTCTTCGGGTGTTGTATATTTTCAAATGTCCGAAGTTTCATGATTACGTTCCTTGTGCTTTGCATCTAATGCTTTTCTTTTATCAATATGATGCCTCCTAGACGTGGTTCCCGTGTCAATAGGGATGTGGATCTTGATGAGGATCACCAGACGCATGACTTGCTTATGTGAGTATTGCGGTTGGAGGAGCGTTTTGATCCTTTTGGTCAAAGCTCAAACTGCTGGAGCGACTGCTTTCTCGGGTTCAGCTGATCCAGAGATATGTGAGGCTTGGTTGGTTCAGGTTGAACGAGTTTGTGAGCGTCTGCGTTTCACTCCTAAGCAGATTACAGTGGTAACAGTTGGTTTACTTGAGTCTGATGCATACTTCTGGTAGGTTAGCACCGATAGGGTTCCGGTTGATACTCCATAGACATTGTTCAAGGATTTTTTTATGTGGAGGTATTTCAACCAGGCTACACAGCAGCAGAAGTATTTCAACTATGCTACACAGCAGCGGAAGTATGAGGAGTTCACCAACTTGAGACAGGGTAGCATGTCAGTACATGAGTACTGGGATAGATTTACTCGTTTATCTCGGTTTGCTCGTGACATGGTGGCTACAGAGGAAGCCAAGTGCCTGAGATTTGAGTTAGGCTTGAACTTGAACATCAAGGGGACACTGACTACGATGCTTCAGAACAACTTTGATGAGTTCGTGAGTGCTGCACTTCGAGGCGAGGATATCGAGAAGGAAAGACAGATGAGATTCCAGTCTCGACGATTTGAGGAGAGTGGACCGAGTCAGGGACCTTCCAAGAGGCTGAGTTCAAGCACTTCAAGATCGGCATCATCATTTGGCAGTGGACCATTTAGACCACCAGTTAGTACGGTCAGACAGAGACAGAGATGGAGGATGGATCGACCACAGAGACCACAGTCCAGTGGGAGTTCTAGCGGATCCAGCTATCCTCGGCGTACTGGTGACACTTTTGTTGTACCGAGGGAGTATCCATTATGCAATATCTGCAATAGGCACCACTTTGGTCCTTGTCAGCGAGGCCCTACCATCTGTTATCGTTGCGGCCAGGAGGGTCACTGAGCGAGGGAATGTTTCCAGCCTGCTGGTGTTGGTGGACAGGCAGCTCAGAGTTCAGGAGGAGAGTGAGGTACCACTTCTGGGGCTCGACCAGTACAGTCTTCTGGTCAGGGCGGACAACAGAGTCACCATCAGCGTGGACGACCAGCCCGGCAGGCCAGGGTTCATGCTATATTATTGCGTGAGAGCAGAGCATCACCGGAGGTTGTTATTGGTACGTTGCATGTTTTTGGCTATCCCGTACTTACTTTGCTAGATTCAGGTGCTACGCATTCATTCATATGATATAGATTGTCATCTTTAGCTACTATTCCTGCATCTCCACTTCCGGGGTTGTGGAGGGTATTGTATCTATCCGGTGAGGTTGTGAGTATTGGTTGGGTGTATAGGGATTGTGAGATCTTTGTGGGAGGTTATGGTTTAGCCGCGGATTTGTTGTTGCTGGATATTGTCGATTTTGATGTGATTTTGGGTATGGACTTCTTGGAGACACATTGGGCTATGTTTGACTGTCACAAGAAGGAGGTTGTGTTTCGACGTCCAGGTTTCCCAGAGATACTGTTTCGAGGTGAGAAGAATACTTCATTGCCATGTGTGATTTCAGCGATGAAGGCCGAGTGGATGATGAAGAAGGGTTGTGTTACATATTTAGCTCATGTTGTGGATACAAAGGTTGGTGTACTAGACATTGGTGATATTGAGGTGGTTTCCGAGTTTCCTGATGTGTTTCCGGAGGAGTTACCAGGTGTTCCTCTAGTTCGAGAAATCGATTTCACCATTGAGCTTTTACCAGGCACTGGACCTATATCTCAGGCACCTTATAGTATGGCGCCAGTGGAGTTGAAGGAGCTACATATTCAACTTCAAGAGTTGCTGGAGAAAGGTTTCATACGACCCAGTGTATCATCGTGGGGTGCTCCTGTTCTATTTGTGCGGAAGAAGGATGGTTCCGTGCGGTTGTGTATTGATTATCGGAAGCTGAATCAGGTCACCGTGAAGAACAAGTATCCATTGCCGCGGATTGACGATTTGTTTGATCAGCTTAAGGGAGCTTCAGTCTTTTCGAAGATTGATCTCAGGTCCGGATATCATCAGTTGAGGATCAGAGAGTCAGATGTGCACAGGACGGCTTTCAGATCACGGTGCGGGCATTATGAGTTCTTGGTTATGCCGTTTGGGTTGACCAATGCCCCTGCAGCTTTCATGGACTTGATGAACATAGTGTTCAGGCGGTTTCTAGATAAGTTTGTGATCGTGTTTATCGACGACATCCTGATTTACTCCAGGAGTGTGGGCCTGCATAAGAAGCATTTGCGAGCTCTTTTACGGACTTTGCGAGATAATCAGTTGTTTGCGAAGTTCAGCAAGTGTGAGTTTTGGTTGAATAGCGTGAAGTTTTTGGGTCACGTGATATCTGCTGAGGGAGTCAGCGTGGATCCTGACAAGATGGAAGCCGTGTTGAATTGGAGTAGACCTACCACCGTCCCAGAGATTAGGAGTTTCTTGGGTTTGGCAGGTTACTATCGGCGCTTTGTGCAAGATTTTTCACGGATTGCTGCTCCACTTACTAGATTGAAGAAGAAAGGCGTCAAGTTCGAGTGGTCCGATACATGTGAGGAGAGTTACTTGCTCTTGAAGGAGAAGTTGACTACTGCACCGGTTCTGACACTACTTGATGATAGCGGAGAGTTTGTGGTTTACAGCGATGCATCGAAATTGGGACTTGGTTGTGTTTTGATGCAACATGGCAGAGTGGTGGCGTACGGTTCCAGGCAGTTGAAACCACACGAAGTCAACTATCTGACGCATGATTTGGAGTTAGCTACTATTGTTTTAGCCTTGAAGAGTTGGAGACACTACTTGTATGGAGCTCAGTGCAAGATATACACAGATCATAAGAGTCTCACATATTTGCGCACGAAGCAAGACTTGAATATGATGCAGCGCAGATGCATGGAGTTGATCAATGACTATGATTGCACTTTTGAGTACCATCCAGGGAAAGCTAATGTTGTTGCTGATACACTTAGTCAGAAATCTGGAGCCTCATTGTTTCATGTGTATGTGGCCAGAGTTTCCATGTTAGCAGAGTTACGAGCTACGGGAGCTGAGTTAGAGTGGGATGATGATGGAGCCTTGTTGGCTAGCTTCCAGGTTCGACCGATATTGGTTGATCAGGTTCATGAAGCTAAGGATGCGGATTTCTATCTGTTGGACAAGAAGACCATGATTCCGAATAGTGTACCGACAAAGTTTCGGTTGAGTGATGATGGTACATTACTATTCAGAGGTAGATTATGTGTACCCAGAGATGAGGGTTTAAAGAAAGAGATTTTAGGCGAAGCTCATTATTCTGCATACGCGATGCATCCAGGTGGTACGAAGATGTTTCGTACACTTCGAGCCTATTACTGGTGGCGAAATATGAAGCGGGAGATCGCGGCATATGTGAGCAGATGCCTCATTTGTCAGCAAGTGAAGGCGGAAAGGCTGAAACCAGCGGGAAAGCTACAACCGTTGGAGATTCCGGTTTGGAAATGGGAGCACATTACTATGGATTTCGTGTATCAGTTACTGCGTACTTCTGCTGGTAACACGGGTGTTTGGGTCATTGTTGACCGATTGACGAAATCCCCTCATTTCCTTGCACTTCTAGGGAAGATTTCTGTGGGCAGGTTCGCAAAGTTGTATTTGGCGGAGATCGTTCGTCTGCATGGTGTGCCTGTATCTATTGTTTCTGACCGAGACAGCAGTTCACCTCAGAGTTTTGGCAGGCTTTGCAGCGAGCTTTAGGTACCAGATTGCATTTCAGCACAGCTTTCCATCCTCAGACTGATGGGCAGTCTGATTGGACTATTCAGACCCTCGAGGATATGTTGCGGTCTTGTGTTTTGCAGTTTAAAGGAAATTGAGACCAACAACTGCATTTGATCGAGTTTGCTTACAACAACAGCTATCAGGCCAGTATTGATATGGCACCGTATGAGGCTCTATACGGGAGGCAGTGTCGCACTCCATTGTGTTGGAGTGAGGTGGGTGAGCAATGGTTTATTGGTCATGATCTGGTGAAGAGCACTACAGAGGATGTCCAGATTATTCGAGACAGATTGAAGATTGCCCAAGATCGCCAAAAGAGTTATGCAGATGTGCGAAGGAAGAGTCTCGAATTTGAGGTGGGCGATTGGGTCTTCCTGAAATTGTCTCCTTGGCGAGGAGTTGTTCATTTCGGGAAGCGTGGCAAGCTTTGACCACGGTATATCGGTCCGTATGAGATCACGGAGAGGGTTTACAAGTTAGAGTTGCCTTCCGAAATGGCTCGAGTACACGATGTTTTTCATGTCTCGATGTTGCGGAAATACATTCCAAATCCATCACATATTTTAGCGCCATATCAGCTTCCTATCCGAGAAGATTTGACATATGTGGAAGAGCCAGTACAGATTCTCGATCGGCGTGAGCAGGAGTTGAGACACAGAGTCATACCGCTTGTGAAAGTCTTATGGCAGAATCATTCAGTTGAGGAAGCCACCTGGGAGACTGAGCAACGTATGCGGGAGCAGTATCCTCATCTGTTCACTAAGCTGGTACGTAAATTTCGAGGTTAAATTTTTTTTAAGGTAGGTAGATTTGTGACGACCCGAATCAGAATTAGTACGTTAATCGGCTTGGTTTGCATATTTCACGAGTAATCACAGTTGTCGTAATTGAGCAGTTTTAGCGGTTTCATTCGCGACTTCATAATCGGACGAGAATTTGAGATGAGTCTCTTCACGAGAATTGTAGTATGCGTGACTTCGAGTTCGCGGGAACTTTCCGAGGATTTTTCAGATAATCGAGGAATATAAAAAGAATTTCTGAAATTGTCGCCGAGTTAGTCGTGTTTATCCGTTCGAGTTTGAGTTATCCGAATTGCGGATAGAGTCGAGTCGTAACGTATAAATAGCCGAATAGTCATAAAAATTGTCGAAAATTGCATTTTGGGCCGTTTGACTTGCGTTGACCCGTTTTGACCCGGGTTGACCGTTGACTGAGTGGGTCGAGTTGACCCGGTTCGTTCTCGTCGTCGGACTTGACGTTTCCAGCCACCTCTGGCCACGGTTTTGGTAGGTATGGTTTCCCCTTGTGATTTGTAACTGTTTAGAACTTGATTTGGAGGAAATTGATTACGAATTGAGGGAGAACAGTAAGCTTGAAATTGGTGAATTTCGCCAGAATCGGGTGGCGGATTCTGCGAGATTCGGCGTCGGGGTTGTGGGGGGAAAGGTTTCCCTCGACTCCACGAAGCTTTCTTGGTATTTAGATGTGGGTTTGGTTGAGGTTTGAGGCGTTTGGGGACGATGACCAGAGGAGGAGTTCTGGCGTTGGTTTCGGGCTGTTTTCCGGTGAATTGAGATGGAATTGGAGGTTGTGGTAGTGGAGAGATGTGTTGGGCTCGAGGAGAACTTGAAATATGGGCTTTCCTCGCCGAGAAATCTCTCCGGTGGTGGCGGTCAACGGCGGAGCTCCGGCGAGGCGTTGACTTTTTAGATTTTGTCAAGTTTTATGTCGTTTTGCTCGTAATCGCGTCCCGATCATCGCCTTAAGGTTTTCGAGTTGATTTGGATACCGGATTTTAAGTCGAGGATTTATGTGGAGTATTTGAGAGTTTTTGACGATTATTTTATATCTTAGTTATATGTTTCCAGAAATGGTTGGTTTCTGAGGTGTGGTACGGAGTAATGAATTGTGATTTTGATCAGTTATATTTTGTGATTATTCAGGGAATCGAGATCATACGTTGGGCGAGGGATCTTCCGTCGGATCTCCGGATTAACGCGTTTGTGCGCTGTGCTTATCTGTGAGTGGACATTTATTTACACTGTTGTAGTGAGTTCTTGATTTCAGTATTTATTTCCAGTACAGTATTGAGATTATTTATTGTTTTGGAGGTATTGTTTTATGTTTTATGGTGATGACATTTACTTAGCATCGATGCATTGACTACTCGGCTGATCACCGGTAGTCCAGCTCCAGGGTTGAGAGATTCCCCTAATGTGCCCACGAGGCTTGAGAGATTCACCTAGTCTATCACCGTCGGGCTTGAGAGATTTGCCTGACCGTCGGGTTTGAGAGATTCGTCTGACACCTCCATTTATTTTAAATGGTGAAAGACATATGTTTATTTTCATCCACTTACTCTAACGATTTTATTTGCCTTTCCCCTGGGCTTTTCGGTTTCTGTGCCTAGTTTGCAGTTCGGATTTTAGTGTCGCACGTCGCAGTCGGAGGCTTAGTGTTCGAGCTACCTTTCTTTTTCAGTAGATTTCTTGTTTAGCCTACTGTGGTGTATTTATGTATATGTATACTAGAGGTCGTTCTGAATACTCTGATGTCTATATTTTCAGATGATTTTCTCGGATTTCAGTAAAGTACAGTTTTGCTTATTATTTTACATTATGTTATGATTTTGAGAAATCCGGATGGGATTGGTGCCCACGGTTTAGCTTTAGTGGCATAGGATGAAGTGTGTTTTCGGGTGCAGGTTAATGGCAATTGCACGATATAGTGAAACTCTGTCGAAATTTCTATGATTTTTGCAAGTTCGTGTTTTCCGAAGGAGTTTGATTCCGGTTTAGGAAACTAAATCGGGGTTGGGTCATTTCATTAAGTCCATTTACGAGATAAAAAATGAAAGTAAACAACCAAAAAGAAGAAAAAAAAATTATTTTGACCTAGTTCTCCCTTAAACGCCACCACCCATCTTCTCGACACTTCACAAAATAAGATGTTGAAGCTCAAATCTAAAGACGAACTAGACAAACCCTCGAAAATACTCCTCCCCGACCCTTTCCGCTATGCCCAGGACTCGCCATCTGCCACCTCGTCAAGTCCCACTACTTCTCCGTCAGCGAGTCCTCAAATCCTACGGCCGCCCCGCCATGCTCGAACACGCCTTAAACCCTACCACCGAATGGACTGCCTCGCTTCGCCTCTCCTCGCGAATCTTGCGGCCTTGCCTCGGCCTCGGCCTACTACGACGTCGACGCTAGAGTCAACCACAACCACAGAGACAGTGGCAGCTTCTTGATGTAGGATCCAGATCTCATGGTTCTCGACCACCTTCTCGGTCTCCTCAGCGCGATGTTTCCCCATGCTTCGCCTCTTCCCGCCCTCACCGTCTCACGGCTCATCCTCAGCCCGGAGCTCGGCCTTGCTGACTTCTCTACTCTGCACAGAGTCGCTGCACGATTCCTTCACTGGTCTACAACCATTGCCATCCTCCAGCCTCCCTTTGATTAGTAGCTCAAACGCCTTCCTATCTATTGAAGAGGCAGAGCCACTTTGGCTTTAGACCATGCCGGAGGACGAGCGATACTGCAAGGCTGTCATGAGCTTCACAAGTCAGTGCCTCCATGTCTGGTGCGAAGAGACTCGGATACGACCAAGTCGAGGAGCTCATGGGTACCTAATCTTCTTCCTCAATTCTCTTTTTTAGTTTTGATTGAGCTTATTTTGAAATTATGGTTTCTCATTTAGTCATGGAATCATGGTTGCTGTTTTGGGACGCAGTGTTGTGCCCGCTCTACTATTACTACCAGAGGCAACCTATGTATTTCTTCCTGCTTGGAATTTTGACCATCTCTCTTGCCTTGCCTTTGTGGTGGGATTGACTTGTGCTTTTACAAGTGGTAAGTAATCATAATCTGTATTAGCTTGTTGTGAATTTAGACTGGTTTAGTTTGATTTTGGTAAATTCAGTTTCGGATTTACTACTAGTAAAGTATGCTGAGGATGGTTCAATGACAGAAATGTGGAGCTTGATGTATATATATATCCTTCACCATGTAGATTGATGTGGAGCTTGCTTTTCTTAGCAAGTTAAGTAAAGGAAATGCTTTTCTTGCTTTTAATCTGTATATCACAGGATTTTTTAGTGAAGGAAATGCTTTTTTTGTAGGTGGAACTAAACTTGGTTTTATGTTTTGTAGAGTGAGTGTGGATATGATTGAGACAGTATATGTGATAAACAATTCGAGTTCAATACTGGATTAAGTCAGTGAGGTCCTGTTGGAAGGTATTTGTCTTCAACACTAAGTGCTCGATTGGTTAAGTTTGGTTAATGTGTATTCCTTTTGGCCAAGAGCAGATTGGTTATGATTTTTAAGCTTCTTCCTCATACTTTTGTTTATCCAAGCAGACTTCCAGGGATATTTGGACAGTACGTAAGTGTCTACTCTACCTTTTTTGGTCTACATGTATATGAGTCGTCCTTTTTTGGTGTTTAACATTGTTAATTTTCCTTTTCAATAGGGTCTTCCAAGTGTATGGTTATGTTGTGACTATTAAAGATATGGTTGAAAGCAAAGATCCCACCGAAGCATTTGACAAAGTAAGTTCCTTTGTCATCAACTCTCATATCTACTTGATCATGGTCAGCATCTAACAAAGTACACTAACTCCCACATACTAGTTATATCAGGCTAATTAGTATGCTCATCCGAAACACTATAAGCTGGTTTTCCACGAAAAATATAGCTCATTATGTATCAGATTGGGATCTTTTGCACTTCTTCATCAAATTTTGAGAGGAGATAATTTACTGCTACTATGTTACTCTTATATAAATTTTATTTTCTTTGGTAGTGAACTATCTGTATTGGGAGAAAAGATTTTGTCGATTATTGAGTACCAAGCAGCTTCAAGATCTGCACAATTACTAGTTAGACGTAAGTTTAATGCATTATGATTCAAAAAGTGATTTTTTTAGGTTACTTTTGGAATTGTTGGAAATTTATATTTGAATCGTTAGAATTATAGAACAGAAGTGGAATATGATTCATTATTCTTTTGGTATTTATTACAAATTTTGGTACTGTTCATTTGGTAATTTTCATGGCCATTATAATTAGTTACTGTTCATTTGGTATATTTTGAATTCAATACATACATCATATCACTATTATAATTTGTTGTGTGAGGATATGCATATAAAACTTCACACAACTAAAAGAAATGTTCAATGCAACATATATACCTTATAAGCATAACTCGGACAACAATATAATCAAACAATTGTTGTCTTATATAAAATTACCCGATGGTTTTTTAAAGTAAATCGTTATATCTTAGACCTAGATACACATAAATAAAGACATTTCAAACAACAGTGATTATGATATAATGGTCTGAAACTTTAACAAACATAATGTCACAACTGTAAATAGATTATAACCGTTGAGTGATGACATTTTCTTAACTAAATTTTGTTGTCTGATTGCAATGCCATGCACGCACTCTGAATGCCAATCTCGCACTATAAAGCGTGCGTGCTGGCATGTCTAAATACACTACGATTTCTAAATAAACATCGTTGTAGGAGTTTTGTCACACAACCGTTAAAGACCCGTCGTCTGATGATTCAATCACACAACATATAGTAACATAACGATTTTCAATGCTTATTTGCAATGGTTTTTACCAGTTGTATGATGCATTATGTGTAGTAGTGTTCCACCATGGCATGGAACTCTTTAAAGGTTTCAAACACTTGGTCTTTTGATTTCAACAAATAAATCCAAACTTTTCTTGAATCATCATCGATACAAGTAAAAAAATATTATCCATAGATAATACACCACTAGGAGTAGAGTTACTTAAAGTGATCACAAAGGTCTTCTAACTATCTGGCAATGAACCGAGAAGTAACAACGCTTGCATCTTATCATCGATCTTCATATCCATCGTAGCCAATTGATTAATGATGCTTTGAAAGTTGTTGAGATGTTTGGTCACTTTCACAGCATCTCGATATTTCATGTTGACAAGATTCTTCATAAAAGACTTTATTGGAGGTGGTCTTTTGCTCAAACAACGAGTCCAACTTCATCCAAAGAGCATGAACGTCAGTTTTGTTTGATACATGGTGGAACACACTATCATCCACCCATTCTCGAATGTGACCGATGGCCTTCCGATTTAACTTCTTCCAATTTACATCACTTATAGTCTCTGGCTTGGCTTCAACTCCTTCAAGGGGCTCTTGCAAATCCTTGCAGTAGAGAATATCTTCCATTCTAGGCTTCTATGTAATCCAATTTGAGTGGTTGAGTCGAACCATGGTACTCGTTGAGTCATCCATTTTAACACACATAATCCAAATGCTCTAATACCACTGTTGGGTAAAACAATAGAATGAAAATAATAACTCAAACCACAAAATGAAAATATGCAAGGAAATAAAAGAGTAATAGATAGAGAACACCAGATATTACGTGCTTCGGTAAAGTTCCTAGGTCCACGGGGCAGCAACAACAAGAACCTCCACTATCAAAGATATGGGTACAAGAGATATACAACTTCAAGATCACCACTTGAAGGACACCTTCTCTCTCACACTTTTTTTGCTCCCTACGACACTCTCAACTTGTAGTGGAAATTCTCTTCACTCTCTACTTGGAGTAAGATAATCTTTCTTCGCTGAGATGATGGAATGAGACAATGACCTCTCCTTATAGAGGCTAAGGAGGAACCCTCTAAATTTTTATTAGTGTCCTCCAGCATAAATGTCGATTCATGAATCTTCCATGTTCATGAACCTTCTAGGACTCTCAACCATTCTTGGGAAACTCTAGAGTCCTCTACCATTTCACAATTATATTCCTTTATTTTTTTATTTAATCACTTTTAGTTTGGATATTCTAACAAAAACGTGATAGAGCATTTGTTTTGGGAATTCAATTTAGATATTGACAACGTATGATGAGGCAGAGAGGGAACATGAAGAACAGTATGTAACACAATATATGGAGTACCTTGGATTGACTCCATACCTAAGATCAGAAAAGACAATATTTGCATTAGACACTTCAGAAACAGGAGAAGAGGATAAGTCGGAAACAAGGACTTATCAAAGGTCATATGATCAGACGCACCAAAATCAATTATCCATGTATCACCACCAATAAAGTCAAAACTTTGCATTAGACACTTCAGAAACAGGAGAAGAGGATAAGTCGGAAACAAGGACTTATCAAAGGTCATATGATCAGACGCACCAAAATCAATTATCCATGTATCACCACCAATAAAGTCGAAAACTTTCAAAGCAATACCAATTTTCTCTTAATGTTTCTCAATTAGAGAAACATTACCTTTCAAAGCAATACCAATTTTTTTTCACAGGGTTTTTATTAGAGTTTTTATCATGAAGGGTAACTCACAAATGAGTCATGAAGGTGGGATGCTCTCAGTTTTTTCTTCGTTCGAGTACAATTTTTCTCCTGCAAGAGTTTTTGTCTCGACAAGGTTTTTGATGAGAAGCAGCCACTATCGCCAACACAAGTTAATCATATCATTAGGAAGAACACAAACACTTCGTCAGGATATCACAAGGAGAGTGTTGATATATGTCTAAATATTGTGTGATTATTCTTCTTTAGCAAGATGCATATGTAGATTAATTAGATCTTTATATTCTCTTGAGATTCTATTACCTGTGTATAAAGTAATAGATATACATTTTTTATAGTAATAATTTAAGGTCTATATAAAGTATGTTGTGCTTGTAATTCTATACAATACTTGATATCAATACAATGAGCTTTCTCTCAATTATAGGCCATATATTCCAATAATGATAAAAAATAAAAAAAGAGCAATTTACATTAAAAATGTAGATTTTTTTTAAAGCAATCCTCACACACAATTAGCATGTTAATAGGTTGTATCGTGAAGAGAGCAGAGACACCATAGAGACCGTTCGAGACCACTCAATTTGTTGGACGATTGCGACCTCGCAATCACGCATGACAATCAGCTGATTCAGCTCTCATCTTCTCCACTGTTTGGCTTATCTTTCATGTCTTCTTTGATATTTTCATTTAAGAGTGTATAACTAAACCCTTAATAGTTAAGGGGGTTATCTTGAAGTTTACATGATACATGGTTTTGTATATTGATTGAATGAGAGTTTCTTAAACAAAACAAAAATGGTGTCGTGTTGGATTATGTGTCAAAAGTACAAACCCAAAAATAATTCATTTAAAGTATTGTGTCAAAAATAAAAATCCAAACTCAACCCATTTATAAACAAGGTGGTCGCATGTTGATCTATTTATAGCTCGTTCAGTAAATGTGCAATGCATAAATTGTAAAATTTATGACTAAATCAAAATCAAATATTTAATATCACAAAATCATAAGATATTCAATACTCTCATGTAGGGCTATGACTTTCGAACCGAAAACCGAAAAAAAGACTCGAGCCGAAACCGACTCGTAACCGAAAAAAATTGAAACCGGATAAAAATCGAACCGAACCAAATAAAATCAGTTCGGTTTTCGGTTTTTTGGTCCAGAAAAATCGAAGCGAACCGCACCCAACGGTTGATGATATGGAGTTCTGTGATATTGTAATGGACTGTACTATTTTATTGAATATGTTTAGTTTGTTACTTTGTTGGTTAACTTGGTTTGCTTTGTTATATTGTATTTTAATAGTTTCTTTATCTTTTGTTGTTATGTAGAATTTCGTAAAGAATCTTGTTCGACTTCATCAAATGGTAATATGGGATCTCCTACAAGTGTCATTCAATGTTGATGCAATTCAGGTATTGATATAACTTAGTCTAGAATTTCCTAATGAATGTTTGGTGGTCAATTCTAGCAACTAACTCTACCAAGTTTGTTTGTATTGGTATTATTAGGTCATCACATTCTGTTTAGAGCATGAGATTGGTAATTTTACTAATTTAGATCAAAAGTGAACTATTCAGTCACTAGATTATAGATAGAGCAATGTCATATTTGATTGTTGTGTAAAGTGTAAACTGTGAACTCTGCTAGTTTGAAAAAAAAAATAGCACTCTGCCCAGGTATTGATGTAAGTCATGTAAATTAGTCTAGAAATTCATAACCTGCTAGAATTATAATTTGGTGCATTTTTGCAGGTTTCTTCCTGGAGACAGACACGTGAGTGCATAACTGCGTACAATTGATTGAATTGAATATCAATGTTAACTTAAGCATGAAGCCATGAACTTGTATTGTATTCAACTTTAGATGGATTTAAGCATAAAACCATGAACTTGTATTTATTCAACTTCAGGTGGACTTGGATTCAACTCTTATTTTTACGAAGTATGATGGACATGTATTTTATTGATTGGACTTGTGAGGTTTCATCAATTTTTTGTTCTGAGTTTGATATCACAGAAAACCGAAAAAAATAACCGAACCGAACTAACCCGAATATATTTGGGTTATCACTTCAAAAATTGAAAAACCGAACCGATTAAAAATTTGGTTTAATTTTCGGTTCGGACAGAAAACCGAACCGTTTAACCCGATTAACAACCCCACTCTCATGCCTTAATAAAGTTATACCCTCATGTCAATACCCCCTTATAAACCTTATATAAATAATAAATAACTAAAGTAAATGGGTTACACGGGTTACTTTCGTGTTATCGGATCACCCGAAATTGACTAGTTTAAAAAACGGATCATGAGCAAATTGACTCATTTATTATCATGCGGGTTTGACCAACTTTAAGTCATGCGTGTTTCGAGTCAGGTCATCGTTTCGTGTCCAAATTGTCAGGCTTAGCCATAATATTAGATAATACATGTTACTACTCAGAGAATACCAACAACAATCTGTTGTTGCATAGATCAATACTACATATCAAGATCATCAAGATCCATCATATGAGAAGTATGAAGACTTTCGATTTTATTTAACTTTACAATTGTTTTTTAGATTTCATTAAAAGAAAGAAGTGGTGTCATCTTTAGTATTAGAGTAGTCACGAACAGAACCATCACTTTACTGCCCCAAGGACTTCTTTACTAGACAGCCAAGTCAAAATAAGATCAGTATGCTTATCAGAATCCGATATTGATGGAACAATTTATCATTTTTCTTGCTCCTCTTCTTTTGCACCAGCAGGGTAGTATAGAGTATGTTGGGATAGTAATAATAAGCACAAACCCTACTTTACTCGTGGAGAATATGCTCTCTTGCAATTTTTTTTATCCATCGTATCAAATGAACCATAGATACGAGAAATATGAACATCTTTACCCTTGGTGCCATGTGGAGGCCCATCAAGCCAACACTTCCCCAACCTTGCTACCTGTCTGTGGTGAGATGATCTTACCGATTGCACAACCATGAGGCACATCTTTTCCCTCGTCTTCAGGATCAACCCCAACTCTTTTCGAAAATTTTGGGATTTAGGGTATCACGGTCATTGAAAATGTGTGAAAATGTAGGATACTAGATGCGATGCCTATACGTTGTGCGGGTTATGCAATATAGTTGCATATTATAATGTCTACTAAAGAATTCTGGTTATTTACACATATATAGCATAATTTTATTATACTTATATTGTTGAACAATCACTCAATATCTTTTCAATACCTTTTCTAAAATAAGAAAAGTAACACTATTGAGTAGGAATTGATATATTTTGAATGAAAATTAAAGCGATGAGAAATAAGAAACACAAGATGACATCATGAGAAGTATATGTATTATTAATTCCCAACTTGACTTGACTTATGTGGGTCATTTATGCGAATTGATATCATTGTTCAACATTTTTGTCAAACAATTAATCGTTAAGAATGATCCAAATTAACTAACTCACGAATCAAAAAATGACTACACTATAGCCACGACGAAAACAGCAGATCGAGGTAGTAACTATTAATTAAGCTTCAACACCAGCACTGAAATCCATGCCATAAAAGAACATGCAAATCATCAAAAAGTCATTCCTAACAGGAAACATGTATCAAACAAAACCCAAAATACTAACTGAACTAAATCCAAAACGTCTGAGCTAAAAATGGATTATTGATGATAGCTCCAAACAATTTAGATTGGTTATAAGAAGTTAGTCAGATACTGATGTATTGAAAACTATATTTTAGAAAATTTTGTACTTCTAAGATAGTCAAATAATAATATCTTCATTACTTTTAGATAAAAAAGATACATGAACATATTGCTTCATTGATAATGTAAAGGCCAGAAATCAATCTAGTTCTCTAAAACATAGTTCATATTAGCGTATTGCCAGTGCATTGCATGAGTTCATGCTCTTATAATGATACCATGTGTAGAGCAGGATTCAGCTTCTTTAACTGAGAGACAGTTCTTTTGTCTACTTTGATAATTACTCCCGACGACATCAAGTTGGAGAATGCCCCAGACACCTTGACTTTGTCCCATACTTTAGAAAACCCGAGACAAAAATCATTACCATTAAGAAACAATGGTATGATATAAACTTTGAAAACTATCTGATTTCTAATACAATCAGAATGAGTAATATCAATGCTTAAACTTATTCAGCTTCATACTGTTCTGTCTTTTCTATTTTTGGATTGACATAAATCCAAAAACAAAAGAACTATCCCATAGATAAACATATGCTTAACATTGAAAAATAGCTTATCTATATCCTATAGATAAACAAAGAACTTATGCACACAATGTATAAATCCCTCCTTTGTAGGTGGATCACTGCCAAAAACAAAGAATCCAATTAGATCCAAAGAAATTTATACAAAAAAAAACCCAATCAAAATCCCTAAGAAAATAAGAAATTGTGCTCTTTCAATTTGTATGAATATTCACCGCCAATTTGTAATTTAGTATCAGTAACTACTAAGGAAAGCAATAAAGAAAATAAGAAAAAATCATATCAAAGAGGTTGACACGTGTGTGAGAGGGAAATTTTGACACATGCACAGAGATGATTAAAAAAATGTAAGGTATGCGATAATAATTTTCATAGATCTTACAAGATTGTATAATTTAAAATCACAATAAGGCTTCTTTCAAAACAAAACAAAATACAATAGCAAGACTTAATTCGACTTCCACAATGTCTAACACAACCAAGAAAAGAGAAAATAAATAATTCCCAAGAATATAAATGTTTTATACTACATAATGTAGACATTAATCAGATCAAAACAGTCTTGCAAACACTCAGTAAAGTCCTCAAAATTGTTCAATTCTGACCAACAACAAAGAAACTATTGACGGGTTGCCAGTCCACTTCATCCAAAACCTAATATAATACCCTTTTTTTATAAAGCAGATTGTAAAATTTGACTGAACTACAGAAGCATGTTAATTATCTACATAAGGATCAAAAGCTTAAAACTTGATTGACAAACTGAAATCCAAATAGCATGACTTTGAAAGTAGAAACAACGAGCCCCAGATTGTCAAATACACATATCTCTTCTCTCTCAATAAAAAATCATGCAATATTGCAATGCAGGCAGACAGGTCATATTGAAGACTCTTTTGATCAATACTTCAACAAAAACACTCCAGTAACCATGGAAATACTTCAGTTTGACTTTGATTTTTCCACATCATATGTTCTAAATTATGCAACAAAATAAAGAACAGAGACATGCCCATTTTTTTATACACTACTAGAAAACTGTCGATAAACAACATCACTTCAACAACAAATGCATTGTTTTCTGTTGTCTGACTTGTAAATCGAGAAAAATTTGGTAGACACAACAGATAGTTCTGCTAACTGCTGTCATAAGACCAATTAATCTATATAAATTTGATATCGAAAATGACTATCTGGGGACATATTACAACAATAGGAATAATTTTAGTATGCTGTTTATGTTTTGATATTTTTGATTTAGACAACAGAAAAATAGATCTGTTGTGAGATAAATTAGTCTGATTTAGACTAAGTAATACTCTGACAATAAATTTACATGTTATGTTCTGTGATGAATAATGTAAAAATTTGTTCATTTTAGTAAGATAATATATTCAGTTATATTTATTATCTGTTTACTGAGTTCTTAGATTAAAATTTGATACTTGAAATTTTTTAATTTCCCCCCTCCCTCTCGTAGCATGAACTTCTGAAAAAAAAAACCTAATTCACTCAAAACACATCACACACGCACAGCCTTCTCACTCATCAAACTCGCAGCCGACGTCCAAACCAACACCCCTCTCCCTTCAGTCTCTCTCGATCTCTCCCACAGCCTCTCATTCTCACAAAATCGTATCTCATCCTCGAAGAAACCCCTAATTTCGAAATCTCTCAGATTAGCATCCTCACAGCTTGGCCGACGACTGCTCCGTCCTCTAAATCAAGGAAAGCGGCTCCATATGCTTACTCTGCTTCTCGAACCGCCATTCTGCCCCATGTCTCTCAAAACAGAAACAAAGCTCGACTCTTTGATGGCACAGAGAGCCGAGCCTTCCGCCACCGACCTTTTGTGAGTCAGTTCTGGACAGACCAGGAAGCCATTGAGGCCCAATTTTTCCGTTTGAGGTGAGCTTTGTGGTTTACAGTGTTTAAAGTTCTGTGCTTTATGATAATTGCTTGGTTTCTTTGTATGGTTTTGAGTTGTTTTGTTTTGTACTCTGGTGATTTAGAAGACAGGTCTGTGTTAAAGCTATCATGTGTGTAAAGATTGGAACTTTTATTCTTTTTGTTGAATCATAGTCTCAAAGATTGAAAGGTTTGAGTGTTTATATGTTGTATGGTTCTCATGAAAATGAAACTATAAAAATGAATAGGTGAAGAGGAGGTTAAATCGTTCAGTTCTCTGAAAAACCAAGGGGAGCTAAACTACAAGCAATGGTGAGTTACTTGGCACCGAAATTGTTTTCCTTCGTTGTGAATGGTTTATGTTTAGATTTTGGGACTGTTAAACCAAATTGGGCCACTTGCGAATGTGGTATTTTGGTAGCGAGTTATTTAACGTATGTATCATGTGAGATTTTTTGTTGGGATATTATTCTATGCTTGATGATTCGTAACGTCTACCTGAGAGTTTTATTTATGGGAATGTGCCACGTTTTTGCTGTTATTCTGGACTGCAGGTTTAAGAATCTGGTGCCTTACGAAGTTGTTGCTGGACTCCTGGATACTGCTTTGCTGAACCAAGCTCCTCATATCGTTACATGCATCTTCCTTTTACATGATTTTGATACTAACTGAATGGTAGGTAGTAGGCACTGAGTTGGTTTATGTTATATAGAGTCGTAAGCAGCTTTTGGGACTAAAAAGACAATGTACTTGCTGATTTTCTGTATACTGTAGGCACTGCTCGGCAGTCTTACTACATCATTCTCAGGTAATAGTTTCAGTTTCTTGTTTGTAGCTAGCTAACTAGCGAGCGATCGAGTCTGCCTCTGTGTGTGCATTCATTAATTGGGAGTTTGTTGAATATCTAATTATCTGTATCTGTATCAGTATCATCAATATCATTACCAGGCAGTGGATCTCAGCAGCAGCTCAAAGCGCGTGAGATTGGTTTGTCCGGCGGCAAGTCACTGAGCCTGAAGAACAGCCAGAGGAACAACTCCCCCAGAAATTTCTCTGTTCGCTCCGACTATAGGTAGCTAGCTATATGTATATGTATGTATTACAAAACACTAGACTGTTGTTATTAATCAAGTACACATTTCTCAGCATCGATGATAACAGAGGTGGAGGTGCTGACTTTCTTGCTGGTTTCCTGGTCGGTGGTGCTGTCTTTGGAACTTTAGCTTATGTTTTTGCTCCACAGGTCTGAATTTCTTTTTCTTCTTCTACTTGTTGCTGCTTTCATTTCATACCATGTAAATCATGGTACATGTAGTGTATATGTTCCCAATAGTACTTGTAGTGTATATGTTCCCAATACACACACTCGAACGCGTAGACGTCTCATGGAGTTAGCTTGTGTCTTGGTCTTTTTGTTTCTTTTCTAACTGTATTACCTCTTTCAAGAGAAAATTCTCTCTATTCTAATTGCATTTCATCATCCTTGACTGTAATTCTGTTTTTCTGTCCTCCTTCATCTGAATGATTGCTGTATGTATGAAAATGAAAGGAATAAAGAACTATATATAGTCTCTCAAAGCGTGCAATATAATTGACAGCTTCCCTGCGCAAAGATATTCTTTCGATACTATTTCATTCTAGATCTTGTGATTGTTGATTTTTCGTGTACTTGCATTAGTGGCAGTGAAGTGGCACTGCTATAAAATCTGTATTAACTTGAAATACTGATTGCTTTTTTAAATACTGATATTTTACTTTTAATTGCAATGGAACAGCTAATGACAACAATTGTTCCCCTCTAAATGTTGAAAAACCAGAATCTCTGGTAGGCAAGAATGAAGCAACTAGTTCTTCTCCGAGTCTTGAAACCACCGCCACCACTACTGATGCAAGACATTTGCAGGGGCCTCATACATGGCAATTTTATCAAGCCTATAATTCTGCTTATTTTTCTTTAAAAGGTATCATCAATGACCTTAAGAGAAAGAAGAGACTGAATGAGGCTGTCAGATTTATTTACACCTTTAAGTTAACTGACAAGTTTCCCCCAGCAAGTATGTTGAAAACATATGTTGATAGTGAAGATAGGTCCTTCAGGGATAGAACCCCGAGTACAAAATCCCTTGATCAAACGGTAAATTAAATGATTTCTTCATGTATTCAATGTTGCATCAATAATCAAGTCGAGAATCATCTCCTACAAAACGGTATATATATTTTTTCAATACTTAGTTTGTTTACTTTTGCTAACAGGTTCAGGTTATAAACGAGTATATAGCCGATTTACAGGTTGTTGTTCAGTGCATCAAAGATTACAACCTCCAGTCAGAATACCCACCTGGGGACATCGAATCAGGTTGTTATTCAGTTAATGAATATATTGTCTTTTCTGACTTACTGCCCTCATTTTTCCAAGTTTAATATGCATGTGTAATAACTTTTGATGTTCATGTTAATCCTGCTGAAAGGTCTTTACTCTTTGCATCTTTATATCGAATGGATGTATTAGGAGAACAGTCATGCCAGAACAGTACAAAAAATTAAGTGACCTATCTTTATGTGACTATCAGATATGATCTTGTCCGCCACAACAAGAGGAAGGAGCTTTTGGATTGATGACAATGGTGGATGCTTACCATGAAATGTACGTGCTGGTGGGTTGGTGATATTACAAAAATGCTTACAGGGGACAAGTACATTGTTACTTTTAGATTCTCACAACTTGAGAGGAAATTCAATAAGTCTGACCTTAGACTCCACATGGAATGGATTGGTAGCAAATGGGTGACTGACCCTAAGGTATGTTCATATTTGTTTATTTGGCCAAATTTGGGAATCCTTGTTTTCTTTTTCTGTGACTTTGGTGTTCAAACAGGGAATCACTCAGTCTGACCATTATCAGTTATGTTTGGACAAAGGGAAAGATGGCGATGAATGTATCACTCAGCACATCATATCAATCGCTCTCGTATGTTAGATTAGAGTCTTCACTCGGTGGGAGTTCATGTATGATAGTGATATTTGACTAGTGTCTTTACTTATGTATGTTCCATTTTGTACAAACAGATGTTCATGAATTTTGATGAATAACTATTGTATGTGCACACTTTTGGTAGAAAATGAATTGAATGAATGACTAGACTTGCTCTTGTCTATTGTTGTTCTGATTTTCACACTACAAAATATACACAAAAACAACAGTTCATCCATCTCTCTTACAACAGAATTCCACAAAATGTAGTTTTAAAAACTTTCTAACAACATAAATGTAATAGTTATGTTGTACGTTTGAATTCCTATAACTATTCACACGTCAGACATTATATAAACAAGTTGTTTCAATAAATAAGGAATTTCAGAAAATAAAATGATTATGTCAGTTGAAGACTACAGAAACAACATCATATAAAATATATGTTGTTGTTCTCGTTTCTCATTAATTGACCAACTCTAACTTCAGACAATATAAATATATGTCGTTTGAATAGACTTGAATTAACATATAGGGTCCAAAAATGCATAATTTTTTATCACTCACAGACAACGTAAGTTATAAGTCGCCGTTGTTGAAAATAGATTTTAACAACAGAAATTATCTGTTGTCAAAGATGGTAACAGTCAACAACGCAATATACAATAGAAAGACCCTTATTAGACAACAGAATAGTGTTATTGTCTATAGACCCTTTTGGTGCAGTGATAGTTATAATAAACTCAAGTTACACCTTAAAAGATTATAAATTTAGGTAGTGAAGCTATTACACAAAGAATGGACCAATACCCAGAAACAAAAGTTACAAATCGAATTCACACAAATAAAGGAGGTCAACATGAGACCAAATTAGAGGAGAGGAGCAAATTGAATTCATACCCAAGTTATGTGCGAAGCTGAAAGTCTAAGTTGTTACAGTGAATGGACTGTGCAAAAGAGAGAGAAGTTCTAGCAAAAAAAAGAAAAAGATAAAGAAATTTATACATGAAAAGAAAAACTAATTAAAAACCCTGACCTTCGAGATTTGGGTTGGGGCTTCGATCATGCTGAGATTCGGGCTGAGATCCAAGCATGTGGATTTGTCTCACATCGCCCACTTTAATATGGTAATCAAAAGCAAACCAAATATAAAGTTTCGGCTTATCTGTCTCTCACTTTCAACCACAGTGAACAAATAATGAGCATAACTTAATCAAAGAAAACATACATGCCAACAATGAAAACACGGTTTCGAATAGGAAAAAAAAATCAGAAGTTGTACTTCATCTCACCTACTCTTGTATAATGAATCAAATAACTTTATCCATAAAAAACCACCAAACCTTAATTCTATGTGTAACCACCACAAAAAAAAACAATTACCATATAAGCCATTTCCAGTAGATATATGTTAAAGTGTTTACCAAAATAAATACATTCGATCCCTAACTGCGTGTCATTCAAAACTGTTCAAGCACATATTACCAATTACCAATTGTACAACCTACTAAACTTTTGGTTATAGTCGCAGTTTTACGATATTGTGTAGTTTGCCGATTCGATTTGCGACTATGTTTTCAGTCGAGAATTTGAGTTGAGTGTCTTCACGGAAGTTGTAGAGTATGTGATTTCGAGCTCGAGGGCGGTTTTGGAAGATTTTTCCGATAACCGAGGAATATTTTATGATTATTTGAAGTTTCGGGTTTCGACGAGTTTATCTGATTGTTTCGTGTTTATCCGAATCATTTCGTATATTCGTTTTGGACCGTCGATCGACCCGAGGCTCGAGTATTAATATCGGAAATAGTCGCAAATTGTCGAAAAGTACTGTTTCGCGTTGACTTTCCGTTTTGGGAAACTGTTGACCGTTGACCAGAGAAAAGAACTTTCCCGTTTCGGCTTTGAAGTCCGGCGACCCAATTCCGTCCACCTCCGGCCACGGGACAGGTACAGTTCGCTTCCCCTTGAGATTTCGAGTGTGATGGTGTGAGGTTTGAGAAGAATTGATGAGGTATAGGATGAACCGATTCGGGTTAGTTCGCCGGAAATCGTCCTCAACGGGGGGAGGTTTTCCGGTGAGTGTTGGAGGCGGAGGGGTGAGGGCTTCGACTCGCCTTGCCCTAGGGAAGCTTCCTATGTGGTTTGATTGACGAATTATTGAGTTTTCCGGTGAACCCGAATGGGTTGCCGGAGTTGGTTTTCCGGTTAGGTTTTGAATGAATTGGGGTAGTTCCGGTCAGTTTTGGGCTTTATGGTAGAAGAGAAACAAGTTCAGCTCATTGAGACCATGAAATCTGGAGCTTCCCGCCGTGTGATTCCACCGTCGACGGCGCGCCGCCTGTGGCGGCGGCGGTCAACGGCGAGGGGAAAAGTCAACTTTTCAGATTTCGACGATTTTAATGTCGTTTTTCTCGTAATCGCGCCCTGATCGTCGTCCAGAGGTTTTTGGGTCGATTTCATTAGCCGATTGTCAGTCGAGATTTTGAGTGGAGATTTCGGGATTTCCGTTATACATTTTGTACTGCATTTCGTATTTCCGGGAACGGTTGGTTTCCGTGCATCAGTACAGTGTTGTGGACTACGATTTTGATCAGTTATGTTTTGTGAATATTCAGGGGATCGAGATCGAGATCGGGATCGTGATCGAGCTTCTGGTGAGGGATCTTCCGCCGGTCCTCGAGATTAGAGCGTGTGCACGTTTTGCTCACCTGTGAGTGGACATTTCTTTTCACGAATTATTTGCGAGTCTTGATATACGTTTTATGAACTTGGGCATGCATATGAGATTTCGGATTACATGAGCATGTGTTTTACGATTATACGATTATACCTATACGGATATACGTATACGAATATGTATATACTTATATGCTGTTTCATGCATTTGCATCAAGCTGTTTATGATTTGTTTTACACAGAGTACAGTCTTGGTTACGTTGTTGTATCGATACACTTGCCTCTCGGCTGATCCCCGATGGTAGGCCATACCAGGAGGGGCGTATCCCCGACTGACTGGTGAGGGGCGTTTCCCCGGATCCGAGGCCATTTCTGGCTAGAATCACGTGGAAGTCAAGGACTCCGTGGTTCTGACTGTACTAGCACGGTGTGTGTCCATGAGTGACCCCGTGGATTTTATACTTGCATGCTCAGTACGCTGGAGGATTATGGTTTTATCTTGTGTACATCATTATTTCTATTTACCTGGACTCGCATATGTTTTTCTAACATATATTGTAACTAGTGAAAGACATTTATTTTCGTCCACTCACTCTAACGTGTTTATTGTCTTTCCCCTGGGCTTTTCGGTTTCCGTGCCCAGTTTGCAGTTCAGGTTTGGTGTTTCACGTCGCGGTTTGGAGGCTAGTGATCAGAGTCACCTGTGTTTTCCAGTAGGTTCTTGTTTCGCCTACTGATGTACATATTGTATATGTTTTACTCTAGAGGTCGCTCTGATACATTCTGATACATATTGTGCGGATTTTCACGGTTATACATATATACATTGTACAGTTTATTTACTGTTGTTAATTATATTAATGTTGAGAAATCCGGATGGGATTTGTGCCCACGGTTTGCTTTTTGTGGCATAGGACGAAGTGTTAATTTCTGGGTGCAGGTTATGGTAATTCAACGCTAGTAACGAAACTCTGCCCAAATTTCGAAATTTTTTTGTTGGTTCGTATTTTCGAAAGGGTTTGATTCCGGTTTAGGTAGCTGAATCGGGATTGGGTCCTTTCAGTGACGTACATAAAAATTGTAAAATACAAGCATGACCTCCATATATAATCATAAAAACATACAACATGTCGTATCATAAAATTATAATGTAAATCATAAACATAATTTTACAACTTTCTAACGACGGTGAAAAATAAAGTCCACTCACCTGGATCGCCATTAATTAGTTATCCCGTTCGTCCACAAACTTAAAAATCCTACTTGTTGATTCTAAATCCATTAACACAAGTTCAATTATGCCATCAATATCAATTAAGAACCAAGACGTAATATCAAATCAGAAACTTACATTATTGCAAATAACTATTTAACGACATATAACCCGTCCTCACACTCAATAATTCTTGCAACGTTCCAGATGTCGTCGTTCAATAATCCGTACACCATGAAACATTCATTTCGACTTGACACGCGACAAATGATTGTGTCGACGTGCCAAGTCCCCTTTGATTTCCTGTGCATAGCCTAAATGTTACCAAAATGATCTAATGACACGAAACTAATCCAAAACCACTACAGATTGGCCTAGAAAACTTCTTGTGATGACTTCTTCTGGTCGACAGAGCTCCTCCGCACACAGCAGCGCGTGGGGACCATTTGCCACCACAGGCGGGGGCCGGTATCCAACCCGCTTCAAATCATACAACCTGCATATCAAACGATTCATTTCAACAAGCCCAACAACATTCATCACTGCAACTAAGGTCGATTCACACCACAACGTTACGAAATTACCTTGAGAAATCGGAAAACCTCGTCGGAATTTCTAACTGATCGGACGATGACGTCAGGCCACGGCTTGGCCTGGGACATGTCGAATTCGAATCTTTGGAGGATGGGCTTCAAAAGCTTTAAGGTTTTATCGGCCAACTCCGGTTGAAGCTCGTCCGCCGTCAGCGATAGTAAGTCGTCGAGATATCACGTGAATTTCCACCCCGAAGCTCCTTTCATGGTCGATTTAGGGATTGATTGAGGAGGTGATGAGCTTTGATTTTTGAGGATAATGTAGGCAAGAAGAGCTTGACTGCCCGCACTCGTGACAACAGCGATATGATATGATATCAATCACGAGGAGAGAGAGAAATGGTCTGGTGGAAATGAGTTGGCTCCCAGAAACCTCCAATGGTTACCAATTAGATGAATGACTCAGATTAAGCAAGATTAAGATCGGACGGTCAACAAGGTTTACCCAATGGTAGATCAACAATTAATAACTATTTACAATAAAATTCGTAGAAATTAGCTTAGACCTTGGAAAAATCTAATTAAAGTATCAACGAGCTTGAATTAATTTCCTCTACAATTTTTGTGAAGAAAACGAGTCCAAATTTGTAATTTATAAAAAGTTAATTTTTAAATCATGAAAAATCTAGATAAACTTTCGATATCCTTAACTTCTTCATCGTAACTCCAACTTTTACGCCTGACGTGATCACGAACTCATCTTGACGAACTCTATAACTTCATGAAGAAACAGAAATTAAACTTGTAACTTATCAAATGTCGATTATTAAATCGCAACTATCGACAATTCCATGGTAAACATAACGTATACTAATTAGCTCGATAATTACATGAACAACGACGATCGAATTGCTAATTTGGGTTCATGCTGTTACAATCTATCCCCCTAATAAAAAAAATTTCCTCAAAATTTACATCATAGAAAAAAAAAATCTACAAGGTGAGGATGTAATACAATAACCACTGATGAAACAACACTTGTGACCCTAATCGATGCACCTGACTGTATAGACCCAACACAGATTCTCTGACATAGAGAACTCATCTTACGAAGGGTGGTACAAAATTGCAACACATAAAAACATATAATATCAGTTACCGACATCTGCCATCTCCCATAGTACCCCAAGCGCACTTGGTCAATGATTCGGTTGACTTTGACCCAGCACCAAATTTGTCGTAGCCACCTCTGAGATGGAACTACCAGATTAATATCAGAGTCACTCATAATGCATTCTCTCGATTTGGTTAACATGAAAACAAGCATTCAATGTTTCAGGTGACCTGTCACTTATCCATGAATAAAATGTCGAGATGCCAAGACGAATTTTTTTCACAGACATAACTGTAATGTTTATCGCTAAAACTCTAATGTGTAGAACCACCCCATGAATTTGCTTGATTGCGGTCAAAATATTAAAAAAACTCGTAATACTCATATTTTCAATGTACATTGAAGTACCAAATATCATGCGATCATTGACAATAGTCAAAATTTACTTCCCCAGATGATGACAACACATGATAACTCGAGCCAAAAGTATGTGCAAGAGATGTATTGTGTACTAGGAAATATTATAAGTACTGCATATGCAAATGTGACAACCCGAACCGGAAATAGTATGTTTATTGGCTTGATTTGCGAGTTTCGCGATTAGTCGCGATTTTATCGTAATTGATCGATATGGCGGGCTTGTTAACGACTAAATTATCAGGCAAGAATTTGATTTGAGTTCCTTCATGGAAGTCGTAGAGAATTTAATTTCGAGCTCGTGGGAATTTTTGGAGGATTATTTCGAGTTACGAGGAATAAGTTATGAATATTTTCGGTCGTTGGATTTTGTCGTATTTATCCGTTTGGTTTCGATACATGTACGGTATAAATATGGGTAAATACGTGATGATTTTGGAAAGTTTCCAAAATTGGAAAGCTGGGCGTTGACCCGCGTTGACCGCGAGAGGTTCGACCCGTTTGGAGGCCGTGGTTCGTCGCCGTGATTGTGTTTGATTCCGCCCACGGTTGGCCGTGGTCCTTTGACGGAAAGTTTTGGGCTCGTGCCCCTCTTCAGTTTGTAGGTGGATTGACGTGTATGGTGGCCGGAGGAGGGAGAATCGACGTGGCAAAGGTGAGGAAATTCTGGCGAGTTTCGGCGGCTTTGGTGGCGGCGATGGCGGCCGAGATGGAGGTCGACCCTATAGGAATTTTGAAGCCCATGGTGAGGTGAGTTGAACCCAAGTGGTCTTGCACCTTGCCGTGGCCGGAGGAGGGAGATAGTAGTTAATGAATTCCAGCGAGGGTTTCCGACTTCAAAGTGAGTTTTAGGGGTTTTCCGGTCAAAATTGGGCTTAAATTTGAACTAAAAAGTTGTTGGAAATGTCGAGTTCTTCAAATCCATGTGTAGGTTGAAATTTTCTGGGCCGAAAGAATTTTCCGGCAACGGCGGCGGTTTTTCGGCCGAGGTCTTTTTCGACGAGTTTTATGTCGTTTTGCTCGGAATCGCGCACCAATTACAGTAGTGAGGTTTATATTTTGAATTGAACATTGGAATTTGTGGCGATATTTTATAGTGTGTTTATTGGATTTTTGACGATTTCGTCGATATTCGAGTTATATGTTTTCGGGAATGGTTGGTTCTCAAGATGTGGTTCAAGGTTTTGAATTGTGATTTTGAACAATGGTATTTATGATTATTTAGGGGATCGTGATCGTTCATTTGGCGAGGGATTTTCCGCCGGATCACATGATTAACGCGTTTTGCGTCGTGCTAGTCTGTGAGTGGACATTTATTTTCACTGTCGTAGCGAGTTCTTGGTTTCAGTATTTATTTCCAGTATAGTATTGAGATTATTTATTGTTTTGGAGGTATTGTTTTATGTTTAATTGGTGATGACATTTACTTAGCATCGATGCATTGACTACTCGGCTGATCACCGGTAGTCCAGTTCTAGGATTGAGAGATTCCCCTGATGTGCCCACTAGACTTGAGAGATTCGCCTAGTCTATCACCGTTGGGCTTGAGAGATTCGCCTAACACCTCCATTTATTTTAACAACTCGCATTATTTTTATGTTATGTAAATGGTGAAAGACATATGTTTATTTTTCGTCTACTCACTCTAACGATTTTATTTGCCTTTCCACTGGGCTTTTCGGTTTGCATGCCCAGTTTCCAGTTCGGATTCTGATGTCACACGTCGCAGTCGGAGGCTTAGTATTCGAGCTACTTTTCTTTCTCAGTAGGTTTCTTGTTTAGCCTATTGTTGTATATTTATGTATATATATACTAGAAGTCGCTCTGAATACTCTGGTGTTTATATTTTCATATGATTTTCCCGGATTTCTATAAAATTACAATTTTGATTATTATTTTATTATTATGATATGATTTTGAGAAATCCGGATGGGATTGGTGCCCACAGTTTGGCTTTTGTGGCATAGAATGAAGTGTATTTTCGGGTGCAGGTTAATGGCAACCGCGGGTTATAGAAGATACTCTGCCGAAATTTCTATGGTTTTTGAAAGTTCGTGTTTTCAGAAGGGGTTTGATTCCTGTTTAGGAAAGTAAATCGGGGTTGGGTCCTTTCAGCAAAGCTGCATTTCAGTCCATCTTATCTCGACGAACATCACAAGAGATCCATGTATAACCCCTTTCTAATGTAACCAAGATACAATTCTCGTAGAAAGTTGGTTTATTAATTGATGATCAGAGATGAGAGGCGATTCTAATGACTAATTGAAAAGAATTTATGCAGAAATTTCGGCATGACACATTCGTTTATAGTCAAACCCAAATTCTGCAAATTTGACACATTTCACCAGTACAATGCAATGAATTTCCACAACTAGCATAACACCAACATACGTGATGGTCTAGAAAAGTTCCAAATACCCCGAATCCAATAATAATAATCTCATTCAGTTGCTGAAAGCTGACACCACTTATCAAATTATCATGCTTAAAAGTTCATTAATGAAGAATGGTCGTAGACTTAAACTCGAATCCACCCTCGTAATGGATAATTGAATTGATGCCCATCAACTGAGTTAGGGAAAAGATAAAATGCTGACTACACAAGAAAATATAGGTCTATACCAACTATTAGATGGAATTCGAGAACACTTAAAACTAGGAACAACAACCTTGGTGACAGTGGATCATAATCAATTACATATGTAACTTCGCTACTCTTAGTATATCCTAGATCGGGAAGACTTCATTTGACAAAGCTTATGCAAAATTGAAATGACTTGAATTAGAGACTAAACATTCCAGTTAAGATAGCTGAATAACCTTCTCGACAAACAAAATTGAGAAACGTTTCGAAACCAAACTGAAGAAGCAGATTGAAACTAATGAATGAAGTAAACAACATTAACCAAAGTGAACAAAGTTAGACGAAACTATACTCGATGGATTTCTTAGATTATTTGTGTGCGAAGATCCCAAAATTAATCCTAGGTCGTGATATAGTTAGAATGAAACGACTATAAATTTTTTGTATCAATGTCATCGATAATATTCTTAGTCCATAAGGTTGGTAATCAATCTCCTAAATGCTTAATTTCGAGAATGTAACATAACAAAACAAAATTAATGGATGTGGAATGCATCAAAATTGCATGACACAACAAGCTGAAAACTTTGATGCGACATAGAAAACTGAAAGGCTCGATGTAATACATGAAGTTGTGTAGCTCAGCGTAATTTAAAAGATTGCAAAATCTGAATATGATGGAGGAAATACTTTTCGCACCACGGCTCTGAAACGGCTACAAGATCATTAACTCAAAAGGGGCTGATGCGATATCCGACATTCAAGCTGCAATGCTTACAATAATGTGCAAAGATTCTTTCTACTATGCGACTTAGTGCAATTAAAATATTTCCCAAAATCTCGACATAACCTCCCCGAAAATTCAAGGTCATCCAAAACCTATAGGGGCTTCAACACTTCAAATATGACAAGTACACAAAAAAACTGAGAGTCACCATTGCTCAATCGGATATACCATAACTTAAATCACATAACTCCAAAAAAAATTTCAAATCATCCTATGAAAACGTAAGTATCACAAAATTTTCTATGCTCACTACTAAATGTCGAGCGATCGTCTAAAGAATCAAATTTTTCTTACATAAACATCATAAACCCTACCCCGCATAACTTGATTTTGAAGGACAACGTAAAAATTCAACGTATTAGCATTACTTGAAACGAAGAGGAACTACTAAATTTCATAGAAAACTTGTACCATAACATACATATTGAGGTCGGCGCACATGAGGCATAGCGATGAGGGGCACTGACTCACAGGTTGAGGTTGGTACTCAGTCGCTTTCGCCGCATATTTGACCACATTTAACACCGTGAGTTTTCAATGGGCATCTGCCGCAGTCGGGCCATCACTCCAGAAGTATTGAGTGTAATCGAACCAAAAACAAAATAAACCAAGTATAGTCTACAGACCCTATAACCTAAAGCTCTGATACCAATTATGAGCACCTGACCCTGATTTAATTTCCTTAGCCGAAATTAGGCCCTCAATGATCATTAAAACCTAAACTTGCTAATCCCATAAAAAAGTACCGAGTGAAATTCATTTATTGAAAGTAATGAATTAATGAAACTAATTTACAAATATGGCTCAAGTAACTTGATACTAAGAATATAAAACTATTTGTGACACAGAGCTAAAACACTCTAAACTAACTATGCTAACTATGATTCTAAGTCGTAGGATCAACCCTAGATCTTACGGCAGGTACCGCTATGCCTCGATATGTGTGCACATCCGATCTTCGCAGAGACTCTGCAACCTAGGAATTTGAAACCAAACGAACCAGAGGAAAGGCATATAAAAGATAGAAAACATCAGAGTGAGTGGATGAAAATAAATAATTTTAAGAAATCGTAAAACGTAATCTGATGCCTTTTACCGAAAATACATAAATTAAAACTGATCGAGTCTGAATAAAATCATGCAAGCGGGTGTGGAGGCAAAATGTATAAATCGTCGGGTAATGCATTCCTAGACCCCCTTGATGAGTCATCAGGTAAAACATTCCAAGGTCCTCCGGTGCGTACTCGGTGATCAACCAAGCAGCCGATGCATCGATGATAATCGTGCGCGTAATGTGCATAATAATTGTAAAATACATGCATGGCCTCCATATTTATTCATAAAAATATGCAACATGTCGTATCATAAAAGTATAATGTAAATCATAAAATAATTTAACAAGACTCGCTAACGTCGGTGAAAAATAAAGTCCACTCACCTAGATCATCATTAATTAGTTAGCTTGTTGGTCCACAAACTTGAAAATCCTACTTGTTGATCCTAAATCCATTAATATAAGTTCAATTATGCCATCAATATGAATTAAGAACCAAGACATACTATCAATCAGAAACTTACATTATTTCAAACAATGAATTAACGACATATAACCCATCCTCACACTCAATAATTTGCACCACGTTCTAGATGTCAGTAGTTCAATAATCTGTACACCATGAAACATTCGTTTCAACTTGACATGCGACGAATGATTCTGTTGACGTGCCAAGTCCCCTTTGATTTCCAGTGCATTGCCTAAACGTTACCAAATTGATCTAATAACACGAAACTAATAAAAAACTACTACATGTTGGCATAGAAAACTTCCCGTGAGGATTTTAGTCTTTTGGTCACCGGAGCTCCGCCACACACAGCGGCATGTGGGGCCCATTCGCCACCACGGGCGGCGGCTGAAATCCAACCCGCTTCAAATCTTACAATTTGCATATCAAATGATTCATTTCAACCAGCCCAACAACATTTATAACTGCAACTAAGGTCGATTCACACCACAACGTTACAAAATTACATTGAGAAATCGGAAAACGTTGCCGGAATTTCTAACCGATCGGACGGCGACGTCAAGTCACGGCTTGGCCTGGGACATGTTGCTTTCGACTCGTTGGAGGATGGGCTTCAAAACCCCACGGTTTTGTCGGAGCTCGCCTACTGTCAGCGAAAATAAGTTGTCGATATATCACGTTGATTTCCACCCCAACACTCCTTGCATGGTCAATTTGAGGCTAGGGATTGATTTAAGGGGTGATGGCTTTGATTTTTCGGGAGAATGAAGGAAAGAATAGCTCGTCGGCGACGACAGCGATATGCGATCAATCGCGAGGAGAGAGAGAAATGGTCGGGTCAAAATGAGCTGGCTCCCAGAAACCTCCTATGGTTACCAATTAGATGAACGTTTCATATTAAGCAAGATTAAGATCGGACGATCCACAAGGTTTACCCAATGGTAGATACAAAAATTAATAACTATTTTCAATAAATTTTTAAAATTCGTAGAAATTAGCCCAGACCTCGGAAAAATGCAATTAAACTATCGACGAACTCGAATTAATTTCCTCGATTCCAAATTTTTAATTTATAAAAAGTCAATTTTTAAATCACGAAAAATCGCGATAAACCTCCAATATCCTGAACTTCTTCATCGTAACTCCAACTTGTACGCTTGACGTGGCCCCAAACTCATCTTGATGAACTCTATAACTTTGTGAAGATATAGAAATCAAACTCGTAACTGATCAAATGTTGATAATTAAATCGCAGCTATTGACAATTCCACGATAAACATGACGTACACTAATTAGCTAGATAATTACACGGATAATGTTGATTAAGTTGCTAATTTGTGTTAGGGTCGTTACAAGTTTGCTTGCACCAAATGACATTACTGGCGCTGGCGAGCCATCTTTTATCTCAGCCGTACACTTGCAGATTGTGAAACGAGATATTCCCCAATGGAGAAACTATGGCTTGCTCTTTATTTCTCGTGGTGTAAACTGCGGCACACCATGTTATCCTTCACTACCTATGTCATTGCTCAGACAAATCTTGTGAAGTACATGCTTTATCAGAACTTTCGTTGCAGTACGTTCCACAAAAGATAGTGAAAAGCCAGGCAATGGATGACTTTCTAGCTCATCACCCTATGTTGGAGGCCCAGGAAATCAAAGATTTGGAATTGGCTCGCATAACACTCTAGTCTTGATTGTTGTATTTTGATGTCTCCAGTACTAGTTCTCTCACTGAGGCAGGCATAACCATAGTTAATCTGGAAGGTACTACCTTGGCTTACTCTTGTCGTCTGTATTTCCATTGGACCAATAACCAGGTAGAGTATGAGGCGTTGATAATAAGGTTAGAAATATTATTGGATTTGGAAGTCACTGATATCCATATCCTGGGGGATTCGCTGTTGATCATTTGTCAACTTGAGATTAAGTATATAGCTGGTGTTGTCTTTCAGCTATACACTAAGTGAGCAGGAGATCTGTTGGAACTGTTCACAGAGGTTACCTTGGAGCTAATCCCTCATGAGCATAATTAGGCTGCCAATGAGTTAGCTCAGCTAGCTACTGACATCAGTCCTCGCGATGGTGTCCGAGAGCGAATATTGAAGGTCGAGCGACGGACTTTGCCTTCATTCATAGTCGGGAAAGAGGAGAATGATGAATGGTATGTGGCAACGCTAAACCATATAGATACAGATTGGAGACAACCTATTGTCACTTACTTGCAAGATCTCAATGTAGCGACAGACAGACAGACAGACACGTTTCCTTGCCATTAACTACGTGCTTAGAAATCACGAGTTCCTCAGGCGATGTGAAGAAGAAGTGTATCTTCGTTGTGTGTATGGTAGAGAAGATAAACGTCTGATGCAAGAGATACAACTAGGAGAAGCTATAACACATCAAGCATTTCACAAGATGAGGTGGTTGTTACGACAACATGGCTACTATTGGCCAACCATCTTGAAGGATTGTGTTGCTTTCGCGAAAGGATATGAATACTACCAAGCCCACGGCCTAGTCAGCCATATTCCTAATATTCCCATGCAGCTTATCATTAAATCTTGGCATGCTCGAGGTTGGTCATTAGGCTTGATTGGAATGATCCATCTCTATTCCTCGGAAGGCCACAAGTTCATTATGATGGCCACATATTTCTTCACTAAGTGGGTGGAAGCTAAGCCATGGAAGGTGGCTTTAGCCAAAGCAATCTGACAGTTCCTATTTGAGGATATTTGTAACACCTTGACCCGGGAAAATATGGTCGATAAATTCGAATTGTTGTGGTTTTGATTCGCAAGTCCAGATGTGACAGGTTTGGAAAGTAAAAATAAAGTAGACGAAACAACAAGCACTTCGATCAAATTATAATTACAAATTCGTTACAAAGAATACAATACTTTACAATACATGATTTTTTCTAACACAAATGTTCATCTTGGTTCTATTCTCCGCACTATGTCACTTGAATCAACAATAATCAAAAAGAGGTGAGCTATGCTCAGTAGGGCTTTCAATCTTATGCACATTTGATATAATAAAATACTTATGAGACGCTGACTCAGTCATCATCTTTTGATCACCGACACTCGGTATTTCTTAATTGTTAGTACTCTTAGACTAGTCTCTATCGCCAGTGCCATATGTCATAATAAGATCATTTTATCCACAATTAGTTGAAAGGGCTTCTCTCCCTATTCATATATATACTTTTAGGCTGGCGAAACTGGTCATTTGCGAGCATAGTCTCAACTACACGAATATAATTCTTTTATCTTAATTTCACTTTCTGTTCTAGCATGCATACCTCAGTTCCTTACAATGCATGAGTTTGATTAAATCACTATAACAACAACATAAGTTGATAACAACAATAAAACGGTAATATACAAAATTATAACAACGTACATTAAAAGAAATGTTTTCCCAGAATCTCTACCTTAAAATTGAGACATATTTAGAATTAATACCAAGAGACTTACTTAGAATCTAGAACAGCGCAAAGCCAACTTCACTTTATACACAGCTTCGATTCCTTCCTATATGAAGGGCATAGAATGCCTTGTACTCCCTAAATAAGAAACTACAACTAAATTTCTCTAGCATAGATTTCCCTCACTCTCTGAACCATGTCTCTCTCTTTTCTTCTCTACTGTTATGTACGAATCTTTTGTAAACACAATAGCCTCTATTTATAGTAGATGAGTCTTGCTCTCCAAGATGCCTTTTAAAGAAAAAATAATACAGTATTTACTATATTACAATAAAATAGACGAGCTAGATATGTTTGCTTCGCCAAGCTTGGTTCCCAAGTTTAGCATATACTGAGGTATCATTTCTTTCTTTGTCCCTTGATGGCAACACAAAGACAACCTCTTATCGTTATCCTTCTCTTTACTAACAACTCGTCAACCACCTCCTACTCCAATACAACAAACCCATTAGATAACTTAAAGACTAGACACAACTTCACAAGTTGGTGGTCACATATATACATATGAAATAAGAATTGTATTAAACACATTCACCTCAGGCTTGCATCCACAGATATGTCAAACACATATTATTGCATGTAATATATATTATCAAAACAAGGTACTAAATAGGTAACACTATACTTTATATGAATACACTAAAACATCCAGATATTTTATCCATAACTAAATACCGGTTTTCACAATATTACTTGTAGGTTTGACATTCCAGAGTGTTTTCCTTTTAGATAGATGGACATTGTTTATGTCAGAGGAAGTCGAGCAGTTGATGAATGATCTGAATCTCCTTACTATGCTCGGTTCAATTGTTAGGCGGAGGCTAACAACAACCTCATCTTACACATTCTTAGGAAGATGTGATAGGAACTGCCCCAGGTACCTTATGTCAACTGAAACAAGCCTTGTGGGACTCACATTAGGGTAATTTGTACCGATGAATCAATACAAGCCACCCGAATACGAGTTGCTCAAATAACTAAAACCGACAAAAATCTAACTTTGAAATATTGATATGGTTCAAAAAAAAAGTACTAGAGTACCATAGTTTACAAACTGTGGAATCTCAAACTTTGAAATTTACAATTGACAAACATAATTTACAAAACTTAGTATTCAGAGCATCTAAGATAAATAGAACTAAAATATAACATAAGTAGGTTACTGGACTACCTAATCGTAGCAAAACGAAAGCAGTGGAATTTCTAAGCGGTGGACACGTCTTCATATGTCTAACTTGAGATTTGAGAAACATAAAACAAAGAGTCTCAGAAATGCAGTTTCAAAATGTTAGAGTGAGAGGACAAAAACAAATGAACATAAAACTAACAATCAATTATCTCTGCATTTCTGATAAACTAAGAGTTTAAAAGCTGACATGAAATATGTTGAAATGCTATCAAAATAATACTAGGAAAGGTTAGTGACTGGGGTGACTAGCTCATAGTCGCCACTAAAGAAAACTGACTTCATGATGTATACTATATGAACATTGGCCGGGGGGTGCTAGCTCACTAGTACTTTGACCAATTAATAATGTAAGACTAAGAAAGACTTGTGACTTAGGGTGCTAGCTCACAGTCATAACTAGAGAAAATTGACTACTACAATGTACATGTTATTTGAGCATTGGCAGAGAGGGTGCTAACGCACCAACCAATTCTACGAGAGATTTACACTAACTCTCACACTATTATAAATGATGACTAGGGGTGCCAGCTAACTAGTTAATGCTAGAAAAAACAAATTCTGGATTCCATAAGATGGGGGCGATGATTGGGGGTTGCTAGCTCACCAGTCATCTAATGATCCTCTAGGGGTGCTAGCACACTAGATGACCTATCCGATGGTTAACGCATCGGGCTAGTCACTTGGAGACTAGGCCAAGTGACATATCATACATATGCATACATATAATATTATAATAATACTAACCTCTGGGTGAACATAATACTGACTAACTTTAAGAAACTGACCAACTAGCTGAATGAACTTGAAAACGCATAACTAAGACGTAGAATGCAAATGTATAACTGAGCATAAACATATAATGTAAAACTAGAACGTATATGTTCCTCAGATGACATGCATTTCCAAACATATAAAGAACTAGTCTTGACAATCAAAAAGTGAAATTGCAAGTGCAATACTGCATGCTTTATGTTTGAAAATAAAAGTTTACTTACAGTACTAGATTCACGCCTCTGGCTTTGTCGATGATTCGACGTGTTGTCCTGTCACAACAAATATTATCTAATAACTACTCGTCTAAGATAACATCGATTAACTCTGAAAGGACCCAACCCCGATTTAGCTTCCTAAACCGGAATCAAACCCTTTCGAAAACACGAACCAACAAAAAAACGTAGAAATTTTGGCAGAGTTTCGCTACTAACGTTGAATTACCATTACCTGCACGCGGAAAATACACTTCATCCTATGCCACAAAAATCAAACCGTGGGCACCAATCCCATCCGGATTTCTCAATATATCAACAGTAAAGTAAAATAGTAAGTATATATGCACTTTACTAAAATCCGGGGTAAAATCGTATAACATCGACAACAGATTACTCAGAGCGACCTCTAATGTATAAACATATAAGTATACCACAGTAGGTAGAATAATGAACCTACTGGAAGAAATAAGGTAGCTCGAGCACTATGCCTCCAACCATGACGTGCGACATCAGAGTCCGAACTGCAAATTGGGCACGGAAACCGAAAAGCCCAGGGGAAAGACATGAAAACTGTTAGAGTGAGTGGACGAAAATAAATGTCTTTCACCAGTTATATATATGTTTAAAATAACATATGCGAGTCCAGGTAAATAAAAACAACAAGTACACGAGGTAAAACCATAATCCTCCAGCGTACTGAGCATGCAAGTATAAATCCCACGGGGTAACTCATGGACACACACCGTGCTAGTACAGTCCGAATCATGAGGTCCTTAGTCCCCGTGATTCTAAGCCAGAAATGGCCTCGGTTCCGGGGAAACGCCCCTCACCGGTCAGGTAGGGATAACGACGTCCCTCCTGGCGGCCTACCATCGGGGATCAGCCGAGAGGCAAAGTGTATCGATACAACAACGTAACTGAGACTGTACTCTGTGAAAAACAAATCACAAACAAATCGATGCAAATGCATGAAACAACATATAAGTGTATGCATATTCATATACGTATATCCGTATAAGTATAATCGTATAATTGTAAAACACATGCTCATGTAATCCGAAATCTCATACGCATGCTCAAGTTCGTAAATCATATAAAAGACTCGCAAGAATTCCGGGAAAAGAAATTGTCCACTCACAGACTTGCGTAACGCGATACGCGTTAACCCGTGCTCCGGCGGAAAGTCCCTCACCAAACAAACGATCACGAACCCCTGAATATTCACAAAGTCCATTATTCAAAGTCATAATCCGATAATACATATCAAATCACGAGAAACCTCCGTTCTCAGAAACACGTAGTTCAAAATCGACGAATCGTCGAAAATCCATATATAACACCTCAATACCTTGCTTTACGTTCGGACGCTCAACTCGAAAAACGAACCTCCCCACTGCGATCGGGGCGCGATTTCGAGTCAAATGACATGCAACTGGTCAGGATCCACGCCAACTCCCTCGGAAAACATCACGTGACCCAAAATCTTCACGCAAATCAACCATAACTCACACTGACTAAACTTCGCAAATAGTTGATCATCTCGCGAAGTTCGCGAAACCGCTCACAATTGCTTCAGGTGCTGGTCCACACTCCTGGAGTGAATCAAAATGTTGCTGACAAACATGGCCGCAAACTCGTCCAGAAACCGTCTGAACACCTGGTCCATCAAGTCCACAAGATCAACGGGGCATTGGTCAACCAAACAGTGTGACCAAAAACTCCTGATGCCCGCACCGAGATCCGAAAACTGTCCAAACCATATCTGACTCATCAAACCTCAACCAATGGTATCCGGACCCGAAAGAAATCTTCGAAAAGACTGAAACTCTCGCGAGCAGATCAAACCAATCCTCAATCCTAAGCGGAGGATACACACTCTCCTCTGAAGCAAATCAAACTTCCGGTAGTCAGTGCACCACCACGTCGAATCATCCAACATCCGTATAAACAATGCAAGAACACATCACGCAATTACGCGGGGTCGCATGAAATCTCCTGAGACCTCCTCCAGCAACTCCTGGAGTCGAGACTGTAGCTCCATCAGTTCCGCTGGCTCCGAACGACAAGATGCCGGTAAAATGAGTCCAGCGCCTGGTATAAGCTCAATGGTGTAGTCGGTCTCCCGAACTGGAGGAACACCTGGTAACTCGGGAACCACCTCAATGTCTTCAATGTCGGGCACAGCAACCGTAGTATCCACAACATGAGCTAATCAAACAACACCACCCGTCTCCATCATCCACTCGACCATCACTGCGAAACAGTATCTCGGGGAAATCTGATCGTCCAAACACAACCTCCTTCTCGAGGTACTCGAACACAGCCAAATGCATCTTCAGTAAGTCCATACTCACAATCACATCAAAACCACGATGTCCAGCTATAACAGATCCGCGGCTAAGCCATATCCTCCAACAAGGATCTCGCAACCTCCGGATGGATGCAACACTCTCCAAAACCTTGGAAGTAGAGATGCAGGTACAATAGCCATGGATATCAAGCAACAGTAACCTCGGAGAAAAGTTTGTCCTCAAACAAGGTCGTGGCACGAACTCCAACATGCCCAACTAGCCGCCCACGTCAATTGCGACTTTCTGAATGGCTTGTCTAGAAATCTGGGTTGATCAAGCTCCAGAAACAGCATCATGATTTCCTCGTAAATTCTGAGCTGTTGAACCGCAAACACAGCTGGCTGAGGGCGCTCCCTCGTAACGTGACCCTCCTGGCCACCACAATGGCAACTGAAAGTACTCCTCGAACACAAGTCACCGCAACACTTGCTGCGTGAAAGGATCACCAACGATCACCCAAACTCATACCACAGGAGCAAATCCGCTACTCTATGATCTCCGCCATCGTCAAACGGATCCTCTGCCTGATCTGATGGCCCTCAATAATATCGGAAAGACCACAGCCTGATGAAGTCACTGATCCCGAAGTGTCAGAACTCAACCTCATCAAAATTTCGACTAAGTCCACTTTCCACTTTCCTCAAACCATCACATCGAAAACAGCGTACACCTTTCCTCCTCAATAGCCTCGCCACTGAGTGCAGCACACTAAGCTCCTCACGGCATATCTCGAGGCATACAATCAGACTCTCTCTGATGCTCAGGTTCAAACTCATCTCGAACCTCGTGCATAGCTCCATCTGTAGCCACATAACCCGTGCAAACAGGGACAAACATGTGAACAATGCATCTCTGCCTCAGGTGGATAAATACTCCTCAGTCAATTGCTGGATAGCCTGATAAAACCATTACCATATATACAACACCCTGAATGTAGGCCGAGGAGTCACAACCGAAACTCACACAATACCAGCCCACCAAATACACTGATCTGACTCAGGCAAACATCAACTGCCACAATTCTCAGCTCTGAGGCAACAAATAGACGCTTATACACACACACCCAGGCAAACCGTGCCACACAATTCACTGAACTCGGAATACTCATCCAAATCCACAGTTCTCTGGCAAATCGCGCGTCGATTGATCCTAAACATGATCCATAACCGAAACGACACGGAAAGCACGTCAGGGAGGCATCCTAATGAATAAAATATCGTTCACAACAAGTGGAACGTAATCATGGAACTTCAAATATTTGAAAGCATACAACACCCGGAATATTGATGATTATCCGCCGGCCGGTCGGATCACCATTCCAGACATGCTGTACATTCTCAAATATCCTTAGTAAACACGACTACAGAAGTCTACAAAACCTATAACCTAATGCTCTGATACCAAGCTGAAAGGACCCAACCCCGATTTAGCTTCCTAAACCGGAATCAAACCCTTTCGAAAACACGAACCAACAAAAAAACGTAGAAATTTTGGCAGAGTTTCGCTACTAACGTTGAATTACCATTACCTGCACGCGGAAAATACACTTCATCCTATGCCACAAAAATCAAACCGCGGGCACCAATCCCATCCGGATTTCTCAATATATCAACAGTAAAGTAAAATAATAAGTATATATGCACTTTACTGAAATCCGGGGTAAAATCGTATAACATCGACAACAGATTACTCAGAGCGACCTCTAATGTATAAACATATAAGTATACCATAGTAGGTAGAACAATGAATCTACCGGAAGAAATAAGGTAGCTCGAGCACTATGCCTCCGACCATGACGTGCGACATCAGAGTCCGAACTGCAAACTGGGCACGGAAACCGAAAAGCCCAGGGGAAAGACATGAAAACTGTTAGAGTGAGTGGACGAAAATAAATGTCTTTCACCAGTTATATATATGTTTAAAATAACATATGCGAGTCCAGGTAAATAAAAACAACAAGTACACGAGGTAAAACCATAATCCTCCAGCGTACTGAGCATGCAAGTATAAATCCCACGGGGTCACTCATGGACACACACCGTGCTAGTACAGTCTGAATCACGAGGTCCTTAGTCCCCGTGATTCTAAGCCAGAAATGGCCTCGGTTCCGGGGAAACGCCCATCACCGGTCAGGTAGGGATAACGACGTCCCTCCTGGTGGCCTACCATCGGGGATCAGCCGAGAGGCAAAGTGTATCGATACAACAACGTAACTGAGACTATACTCTGTGAAAAACAAATCACAAACAAATCGATGCAAATGCATGAAACAACATATAAGTGTATGCATATTCATATACCTATATCCGTATAAGTATAATCGTATAATCGTAAAACACATGCTCATGTAATCCGAAATCTCATACGCATGCTCAAGTTCGTAAATCATATAAAAGACTCGCAAGAATTCCGGGAAAAGAAATTGTCCACTCACAGACTTGCGTAACGCGATACGCGTTAACCCGTGATCCGGCGGAAAGTCCCTCACCAAACAAACGATCACGAACCCCTGAATATTCACAAAGTCCATTATTCAAAGTCATAATCCGATAATACATATCAAATCACGAGAAACCTCCGTTCTCAGAAACACGTAGTTCAAAATCGACGAATCGTCGAAAATCCATATATAACACCTCAATACCTCGCTTTACATTCGGACGCTCAACTCGAAAAACGAACCTCCCCACTGCGATCGGGGCGCGATTTCGAGTCAAATGACATGCAACTTGTCGAAAGTCCAAAAAGTCAAACTTTGACCGTTGACCGCCGTTGACCGCCACCCACGGCGGCGCCACCGCCGACCCGAAAATTTCTCGGCGGAGCAACCCCTATTCCTCTCAAAATCGTCCACTGAGTAACTTCCATAACTGCACCGAAGTCCAATTCTTACTTTAACTAGGTCAATTTCGTGATAAACCTAATTGGTACACAAATTTCAAATCCAAAATTCGCCATGTAGAAATCGAATTAAAACACCATACTTACATGGTTAGAATCCTTGAGAGGAGAGCTACAAAACCCAGTCCAAATCATAGCTCGAATCGGCCCGAAACACCAAACCCGAATTCACTTAAAATTTTCCAATTTCTCGCCGGAAATTCCACCACCTACGATGTCCCACGCCATGAGAGGAGGTCGGAGCCGAGACCAGGAGGCCGAGGCGCACCGGAAGGGACCGGAACCAAGCCGGGAGGTGGCCGGAATCAACCACCACCGTGGAGTCGCCGTGGCTCCGTCGCAACACTCGGTCAAACCGAGTCAACACGGTCAAGGAACAATAACTCCAGGTTTGACTTTCCCAAAGGGGAAAGTCACAATATATACACTTTCCCAAAATAGAAACTCATAATTATCCATTTCGGTAAACTTTAAACACACGTAATTTCCTCGTCGTAAATCCGATTCTGATAATTCTCGCGGCCATAAACTCGTCTCGACATATTCATCCAATATCACCCGAAGTCAAACACATCGGCCAAACGGATAAAAAGTCAACCCTTCAAACCAACACACATTAAATCGACTAAACAATCAATAATTGGAAATATTTGCAACTAAATCTCCATAGCTCAAAATCATGCTCCGGAAGTTCCCACGAACTCGAAATTAAATTCTGAACAACTTTCGTGAAGGATTCGAAGCCAAATTCTCGTCCGATAATTTAGTCGTTAAGTAGCTCGCCATAATAATCCGTTTCCGTCGAAACTTCAAATATTCATAATTAATTCCTCGGTCATCCAAATAACGATCCGGAACCGCTCACGAACTCATAATCACACGTACAACGACTTTCGAGAAGAGACCCAGCTCCAATTCTCGGCCATTAATTAAGTCGCTAACAAAGCTGGCAACTCAATCATCAGTCGGAAGTCCGCGATATGCAGTAACTCACGAATCAAGCTGATTATACTTCTGATTCTGGTCCGAGTCGTCACAAACTCATTACCCCATCGAAAAAATACATTCTCAAACCACGTGATTTTCAAAATTCCAACAAATTTTTAAACTAATTATATTATTATTCTGATAAAATCCAAGTCCAAATCAAACTAATTCCAATTGATTCAAGAACCATTTCATTGTAATCAGTATATAAATACGAACAAAATCGTATAAAACTTTTGCTGAAAACCCTTCACCGGAGCACCGCCGTGATAAAGCACCAATGGGGGCAGCGCGGCGGCACCAAACCATTTGTCGGCGACCTGAGACCTATTATGCTTCAAATCATCCAACAAACAAATTTCTCTTCTACAACATCATCTAATTCAAACTACAAAATGCTGAATTTACATTTGAACACAAAACTCCTAAAAACTTCAAATCTTCGATTCTCACCACTCCGGTGGAAATGGAAGTCAACTCGGGTACAGTTGGCATCGTGGGTCTCCTAGGCCTATTTAAACTCGAAATTGAAAACCCCTAATGTCTAGAGTTCTTAGATTTCCACTCTATTTTCTGCAATTTTGAGCTTCTATGATGCAAGGTAGAGGCTAAGGTTTATTATAAAGTGATAGAGGGTGTCAAAGTGATTGGTTTGACACCTTGAACGCCGTGTTTGGTGACCAATCGGTGGTAGCTCGTTGGCGATAGTGAGAGAGAGACGAGACAGATATGGGAGAGGAGAGAGAGAGGTCAGCCCAAAATGGAAACCAGTTGTTTTCTTAATTAGCAATGTGCTATTTATTGTAAGGAAAATTATCGAAGTAAAAATGTAATAAATTTTTTGACGGCAACACTTTTTTTTGTTGTATCTCCGATGTTAGCATTTTATGTGTCCATAGATTCGTCTCAACAAACTCTACAACTTTCGCCAAGGGAGCTTCGCGAAATGTCCGTCAAATAAAAAGTCAAACAAATAGCCTCGACAAAATCTAACGGTAAAAATTATTTACCACAATGACTAACATTCTCGATAAGTAAAAGGTTAAAATTATGTCCGGGTTATTACATGATGCTCGCTAACAATTCCAGACTGTGGCGTGAAGAGTTGTTCAACACACTTTGGGATTACCGGACGACCAAGTGAAGTCCAACTGTAACCACACCTTATGCTCTCATGTTTGGCCATGATGTTGTTTTTCCTATGGAAATAAATGTACAGTCTTTCAAAGTCATGGATCAGCACAACTGGATAGGCGAGGACTACATTCAAGCTATGTGGAAGGAACATGAAGATTTAGATGAACACCGCATTGCGGCTCTCGACAACTTGCTCACTGAAAAGAAGTGAGTCGCTCGCTCATACAACAAATGTACAAGGGGCAAGAGTTTTGTTAAGGATGAGCTCGTGTGGAAAGTGGTCATCCAAATGAGAAGGGCCCTACGTTATTGATGGACTCCTTGGGAAAGAATCAATATGACTTCCCGACATGGATAACACTATTCATATGAATCTCATCAATGTCCATTTTCTTAAGAAATACATCACGCCGGTGTGGGAGTTCGATGTCCCGCCAAACTCAGTGTAATTGAGTGTGATCACGCTCCCTCGCCAGCCTTCTAGAGGCTTTGTTCTCTTTCGCTTGATCAAACTCAAGGGGAAACCCATATACCCTACTATTTTTGAGACCAATCCATGTGGCCAAAATTTTGGAAAATTTCTAAGTTTTCAAACATGTTGTTTTACGTCATTTACGGACAATTCCTGTGGCCAAATCTTATTAATTTTTCATTTTTATTTTTATCTGTATTTTGAACATTTGTCATACTCGCTAGAGCCAATTATTGTGGCCAAGTTATTGTGTTTACCAATTTCATAGTAATGCAAACGATGTTTGACTTTATAATGATTGACTAAGTGTTTTGTTTAAAGTACATACACGACGTCGACAAGATAGGTATATCAAACAACATGGAATCTAGTTTTTATAGAGACTTTGTGGCCTTAAGCTCGGATACCATGAGTAAAATTATAAAATGGCCAAATCTGGTGGCCTAAGAAGAAAAAACAAAAAGTAGAAGACATCCGCTTGGTGGTTGTGGTTCACCTACATCGTTAACACTAATGAAGTAGCTTCAGCCTTGGCATCTACTAAGGGAGGATGCCTAGTGGTTGTCAAAATCTCTGCCCGCGCTCCAAAATCTCCTTCTGCTCGATGAGAGTTGTGGAGCGAAATTCCCTCCATCTGCGCTCGCCAGAATGGCCTCTCAAGTTGATAAAATGTAAAGCTACTGCTAGCGAAGCTGAGGGCAGACCCTCCGCCACGGCATTGGACTCGATTGCTCCCAAGAGCCTGGGGGCACCTAACCTTATGCTTAAAGTTTGCCTTCTTGGAATAAAGCATCATTTTTAATAGGTTTCCTTGTCATGCTAGAAAATGGAAAGTTTGGGAGGAAACGAGCTAAAAGATAGAAATTAACCACTTTTGGAGAAGCCAAGCAAGTTTCCTAACCATTGGGAGAAGAATGAGCAAAATTGAGAAAATGACGACAAGTCAACCACCGGTCAAAGTCAACTCCATCCGATCAACAGTCAACTCCGGCGACCTCTTGCTGGAATGTTTTAAGGCCCAAGAATTCCAAGTCCAAGCCCACAAGTCCAAGCCTACAAGCCCAAGAGAGAAGATATTTTGGTAGGGAAATGTGTTACTCACATGCTTGGTAAGTCATCTTTGGACCACTAAGTAAAGCCTAAAATTGTAGATCATGTCCAACCACTACCGGCAGAAACAGTATACCCGACGAGATACCCAAAAAATGACCGACGATAAGAGTTCTCGTTGGGTATAGTAAACTATAACCGACGACAGGATTACCTCGTCGGTTATAGTTTTTTACCGACTAGATATTCTTGTCGTCGGTTATAGTCGTCGGAAAATCGTCGGGTATAATTTTCCACTATTACCGACGATTTTTTTTACTATTACCAACAATTTTTTTCTATTGTCGGCTATAGTTTCTTATTTCAGATCCATTCTGGGCAGCATCTCGATCTGTCATTCAAAAAAACCTTCTGCGAAAACTGAAAATGCTCTGAAATCTTTGGGTGATGTCGAAAATGGTCGAGAATGAGTTCGTGATGATTCATTATATATAGGTACGTACGTACTTAATATTATATATATATATTCATGCATGTGTGTGTTGATCGATTGTTGATCGATGTTGATTTTGAATATATTGATCGATCGAGTTAATTGATTCTTGAGTTTGAGTAATTGATCGATGGTTGATTTTGAGTACGTGATTGATAGTTGAGTTGGAGTAGTACGTAAATATTGTTGTGTTGATTATTGTGAATATATATATAGCTAGGGTGATTAATTTATTTAATTGCATTATATATTGTGATTATTATAGGATTAATTATGATTATTAATTATATATATATGGGTATAACATATATTGTGATTATTGTGATGTTTCGGTTAATTGTGATTAATTATAGTGTGGTTATATATATATTTAGATTTTTGTGATCGATTATATATATATAGTTAGGGTGTACGTGTATATATATATATTAAAATTATGAGAATTATAATAATATATATTTATATTAATTGATTGATCGAATGTTTTGATTTTGATCGAGTTAAATTAGACGAAATTATATATATATATGAATAATTATATATGGATCGAGTAGAATTAATAATTAGACGACTATATATATATATATGTTCATTTGTAATTAATTAATTAGCTAGTTAGCTATAGCGCTAGTTAGGGATCGATCGAGTAGATCGAATAATTAAATTATGTAATTTATAGTTTGAATATCGATATATATATATATATATATAGATCGATATATATATATATCTAGCTATGAAATTTTAATTAATAAGATCATGGGTATATATACATGCAGTTATAATTTTCAGGATGGATAAGAGTTGGATGTGTCTTCCAAGATGGGATGTAAGATATCACCGTGGAATTAGAAGTTTTGTGGAATATGTGAAGGTTAATTGTGGAGGGATGACAATTCATTATTGTCCGTGTATGAAATGTCAGTGTCGCAACGAGCGATATCGTTTTCACATCGATAAAGTATTGGAGCACTTGAAGAAAAACGGGTTTTGGGATAAGTACACATGTTGGATTTATCACGGTGAGAGCTCATCAGTTGGTCAACATGATCACGGATAATTTTTTGAGAGTGGCAGTACATCCAATGATCCAACAACAAGGTTGATCAACGATATGTTTCCTCATGAGAGCGGTATATTTGCTCAAGCACCGGATATCCCTCCCGCCGTTGGAGACTTCCCTCATATTGAGCCTATCCAGCAATTACCTACAGCTGTCAACTCTGCTGGTATGGACAAGTACAACAACCTCAGTGCCTTCCAACAGACCCCGTTGTACAACGGGTGTAATAAGACTGTTCTTGAAAGTGTTATGGGAGTAATGAAACTCAAAGTGGAGAACAAAATGAGTGTGAAGGCTGTTGATGATTGGCTGAAGTGGTCTGGTTCGTTGTTGCCCCCCGGTCATCGTCTTCCTACCACTCATCGTAAGGTGCGACAGATCCTGAAACATCTTGGCCTTTCCTACATCAAAATCCATGCTTGTAGATATGATTGTGTTCTCTTCTGGGGTGAGGATGCTTATGGGAATGATCTTGAATCCCTTGATGAATGCCCGGTATGTGGTACAGATAGGTATAAGTTGACTCCTGCCAGAAACAAGAAAGCTGTGAAGATACTTCGGTATTTTCCGCTGATAGATAGGCTAGAACGGTTGTTCATGTGTGCACACACGGCTGAAGCTATGAGATGGTGGGCCGAGAGGAATTTGCCCGACGGTGATACGCTTATACTCCCTGCTGACGGAGAGGCTTGGAAGCACATGGTGAAGGAGTTTTCTTATTTTGCATCAGAGGTTCGAAATGTTTGGCTGGGGCTTTCATCTGACGGATTCAACCCTTTTGGCAACATGAGTCTTCAATACAGTATATGGCCAGTTATTTTGGAACCGTACAACCTTCCTCCATGGATGTGCATGAAGAAAGAATACAATATGCTCACTATGATAATTCCAGGGCCGGGTTATCCAGGAAAGTGTCTCGATGTGTATTTGAGACCCTTGATTGAGGAGCTTAAGTACTTGAGTGAGCATGGTCATCCCACTTATGACAAGTTCAAAAATGAGATGTTCCAGATGCATGCCATGCTTGTTGGCACCATTAGCGATATTCCTGCACGCGGGATGTTGTCAGGCAACGTTACCAGGGGATACATGGCTTGTCCAGAGTGCATGACTGTTGAGTGTTGTAGACCTCATTGCAGGAATATTGTACAGATGCGTCATCGTTGTTGGCTTCCACATGATCACCCATTTCGGGAGGATATGGAGGCATTTGATGGGACTGTGGAAACAGGTGAGCAGCCGAGGAGATGGACGGGGGATGAAATATTGGAAGTGCTAAATGAATACGATTTTGGGCAGCTCAGCAATCATCCTGAGATAGTGGCGTCAATACCTGACAAACCCGACAGGTATAAATTCTGGACACACAAAAGTATTTTTTGGGAACTTCCGTATTGGTCCAAGTTGCTGATCAGACACTACTTAGATGTCATGCACATAGAGAAAAATGTGTGCGAGAGTGTGGTCGGCACAGTGTTGAATTGGGAAGGAAAAACTAAAGACAGCCCGAAGGCACGCATTGATCTTAAAAGGATGGGACTGCGAAAACATTTGTGGTTGAGAGATGGGAAGAAAAAAAATGCCACAAGCTCCTTATACCGTCAAGCCTGCCCAGAAGAATGAAATTTTTGGCTGGATGGGTAATGTCAGGTATCCTTCAGGCTATGCTGGAAATATAAGTCGATGTGTTAACTTTAAAGACAATAAGATGTACGGACTAAAGAGTCATGACTGTCATATACTGTTTCAACGCCTCTTCCCTATTTTCATTCGAGGGTACCTGCCCAAAGAGGTGGTGGAGCCGTTAGTGGCTTTGTCAAGATTCTTTCAGAAGTTATGCACGAGAGAAGTGAAGAAATCGGACTTGTTGGAAATGCAACAGGACATCATTTTTATCATGTGCAAATTTGAAAGGATATTTCCTCTAAAAAATTTCGACATCATGCCTCACCTGATGCTTCATCTTCCGGAACAATTGTTGCTTACTGGTCCAGTACACTACTCATGGATGTATCCTATGGAAAGGTACGTAATGCATCTCTGAATCTGGCTATATATGTCGATCTTTAATATTATTTGTTCACTTATTTTACAATATTCATAACATGCTCTGTAATTACCAATTTTATAGACAATTAGGGGACTACAAAGACTATGTGATGAACAAATCTGCACCCGAAGGGTGTATCGCTGAAGCATATATTGCGCACGAGTGCGTAACGTACACCAGACTGTATTTGGGATCGTTCGAGGACCCTCTACAACATATGCCAGTAGATGGAGCACAGTTCAACCTTTCAATCATCTCCGATGATGTTGAAGTTTCCGGAAAGTTGTCCAACTCGTACAATTTGGAACCATATGAGCTAGTCATTGCCCACTGGTCGGTATTGATTAACTGTCCTGAATTTCAATATTGGAAAAATATGCACCTTTACTGCCCTGCCATTTCCGGTGATGTTAACTACCACAAGAAGACGTTCGCAAACTATTTTGGCAAATGGGTACGTATATAGCGGTATTGACTTGTATATGAATTTAATTGCATGTCTCGTATCATATTTATTGGAAAGTTAATAAATGATTATATTCAGATGAACCATGTACAAGATGATGGTATCCCACAGTGATCACACGAATTGAGGCTCTTGGCGCAGAAACCAGTAACTTCCAGAGTGTATCCTATGTGTAAGGTAAATGGCGTGCTATTTATTTGTGAACATAGAGATGTCAGACGAAAAACACAGAATTCTGGGGTAATGGTGCATGGTGGGCATAATGGAGTTGACTATTACGGTGTTCTCCATTCAGTTGTCGAATTAATATATGGGGAAGGCATGACCGTGCACTTGTTTAAGTGTAGATGGTTTGATACCGACCCTCAGAACACAAGGACCAATCAATACGGCATTTTTTCGGTGAATACTGCTACAAGCTGGTATGAAGATGATCCGTTTGTTTTGGCCATGGCGGTGAAACAATTGTTCTATCTTGATGATCTTATGCATAAAGGCGCGTGGAAAGTGGTTAACCATGTTCTTCCAAGAAACATATACAGTGCCTCAACCCTTGGTGTGACCTCGGATAATGAAGAAGTTAGTGCATACCAAGAGCCGAACGCAACTGGTATTCCTGAAACATCAACAATTCGTCTTAATAATGTGAGACAGGGCAGTGTGGTACGAATTCCTCAACCGAATCTTATTGATGGTAATCAAAATGAAGACAATGAAGACTCGAGTGACGAGGGCATACACATCTTACCTGAAATTAACTCGGAAACAGAGTCAGACTCAAGCGATGATTCTGACTATGCGCCTTAGTGTATGTATGTTAATTTGAGTTTGAACGTGCAATGTAAAATGAATTATATTCAGATGATCGACTTTAACTTAATTGGATCGATGTAATTAATTAAAGTAGATACTTTATTTAAGGAGCATTTTTTAATTGACTCGTGATAATATTATAATTGGATCGACTTTAACTTAATTGGATCGATGTAAAAATATAAAATAAATAGAAATGTTTGATGAGTGGGAAAAAATTTCTTACAGTTTTTTTAAAATTAATTGACTCGTGATAATATTTTAATTTTATTTAAATTAATGAGAAAAAAACATAATAACGCCATCTTCAAAAAGACCTGCCTGCAACCCACCCAACGATCTAAATTGACAAATTAAGAAGATTAAAGTTCACAAAGTTTTGGACGGCGTATATCCACGTGAATAATTAAGGAGCTGATCGATATCCAGGTGTTGTTTTCTCATTGGAGCATCACATGACGTGGATTAACGGTAATTTACAAAAATTTCTCGTTATAAGTTGGATTTTTGTAGAAACTAATTAATTAAATATATTTTTGAATTTTTAAATAATATCCCCTAAAAATTATTTATTCAAATAGTGAGAGGCCAAAAGCATAGAAGTCCGTTGGTAATTTCACATTATTAATCGAGATGCAAATGAAAAAAAAAGGAAACAAACTATAACCGACAATATTCATAGTAAATATCGTCGGCTATAGTATAACCGACGATAAAAATTATATCGTCGGCTATAGTATTGGGTTATATCCAGAGTTGCAGCCGTTTTGGGCAGAAACGAAACTGCCCAAAACGAAACTGCTCCTCTTCTCGTCGATTTCTGCCATTTTCGGTGTGTTGGGAGCAAGCAAGAAGTCCTCAAACCAAAGTCCATCGATCCTCAAGCGGGTCAAGCCTCTATTCTTGGATTCTAAACCCAAAAAATAGGTTTGAAATCCCTAAATCCCTAATTCTCTAATTTCGAATTTTTTTTATTTAGGTTAGATTTGAAGTTGTTTAGTTTGTTGATCGATAATGTGAATGTTTAGATGAATTGTGTGAATATATATTCGATTATTGTTGAATTTTGTGGATTATTGGAATTATTGTTGATTTTTTTGGAATTATATATTGGAATTATTGGATTATATATATATTGGATGAATTATATTGGATTATATATATATTGGAATTATTGTGGATTTTATGGAATTATTGGAATTATTGTTGATTTTTTTGGAATTATATATTGGAATTATTGGATTATATATATATTGGATGAATTATATTGGATTATATATATTGGAATTATTGGGGATTTTATGGAATTATTGGAATTATTGGATTATATATATACATGGTCATTTTATATATTGGATTTATGGAATTATTGGAATTATTGGATTATATATATATTGGATTTATGTTTAATTATTGGAATTATTGGATTATATGTTGGATTTATGGAATTATTGGATTATATATATAGAGAGGAGTTTAATTAATTTTTGGAATTATTGGATTACGAATTCGAATTTTTGGATGAATTAGGAATTATTTTGAATTTTTGTAATTTTATAGCAACGATGAATTGGTTGAATTGCGGTGCTTCCAGAGGGGGGTCGAGGGGGAGGTCGAGAGGGAGAGGGAGATCGGGACGTGGGGATGAGGGCACCGGAAGTCGGTCTGCATCAGGATCCACCAGCGTCGGCAACAGTTACAGCATTCCTCCCACCTCTCGGAACCGTACACTTCTGGGTGAGGGACAACCTCAGCAGCAGCAGGTCGAGCCTGCTCGATCCTCAGGCGCCAGGAAGCTTTATGAGGTCAGTCGCACGCCGGAAACGGATAGTGCGACTCAATCCTCGATTCGAATGCCGAAGATTCATCGCGAGGACCCTTCCCCATTCACCCACCAGACTCCTCATTCTTCCGAGGAGGCTGGTGGATCGACTCAGTCCTCGACCAGGATGCGACTATGCCCGCCGTCTACCCTATACTACTTGGAAATCCCGACGATACCTCTCGTCGATTCCACGGGGATGCCTGTTCTAGGACAGCTAGGGTTCATTACCCCAGACCAGGCATACGCGTATGTACCCTTCCCGGAACCTCTATGGAGTGTGAGGATTCCAGGACAACGCACCGACGAATCAGGTAAATATTAATTAGTGATATCTTTTTACGTAGTAATATTTAAATTCAATTAGGTGTTGATGTTTAAAAAATCGTCTACATATATATGTGATAGGCAAGATCGTGCTCGGTGACAAACAAAAGAGAACCAGAGGCTCCGTCGTCGGCAAGTTACTGGACGACGCCATTCAGGCTAGCGGTGGTGGCCAAGTTATGATTCCGACCAGGGATAGAGGGCAGGTGATCGAGGGAAAAGTCACTGGAAGGTACGCAGGGATGGCGGGCAGTTTCATACGGGATAGAGTCCCAATGTTGTGGCCAGATTGGAATTCAGTGCCGCAATCCGTCAAATATGAGCTGAATAATGCGTTGTCGGTGAGTTGAATTGTATATTCATTATGTATATTTTCTATAAAAAATTTTAATATTATTGATATATATATATATATATATATATGCATTACAGAGGTGGTTCCGAGTGGACAACGACATTAGACCCACGTGGGCGGATGAAGTGCAGGGGAGCAGGTTACTAGATTCATTTGTTTTGATTTTTTCGTTTCTTTTGATTATGTTCATACAATGTTGTAAGTTACTAACGATCGATTTTATTAATATAGGTATAAGGAGTGGAAGGGCGAGCTGAAAAAACATTGGAAAAAGTACGGCGACGATCGTTCGGGTACCCCTAGCGAGTTTCGTTATAGGGAGTACGAGTGGCGATGGCTTGTGGTTCACTTCAACAACCCGAAATTGAATGTACGCAACCTTCGATCGATTAAATTTTTGTTTTATCGTACTTCCCTCAAATTATTTGGCTAATATTTTTTTGATGTTGGATTAATCGAGCAGGCTATTTCGGAAGTCAACACAAGGAACCGGGCCAAAAACACTAAAAATCTTTATGCCGGTTCCAGATCATACTCGGGTTGGATCGAGGAGGCGGCCAACCACCGAGAAGTCCCTCCGCTTGTCTATACGATGCAGCACGCCTATCCGCAGTCCCCCGAATATGCTGTAAGTGTCCTTATAACAAAATAAACATATTTCTTATTTTTTTAGATTGTTTACATTAATTAATATTTTATTTTTCTTTGTCAATTAGGCGAGAGTTCAGGAGGCGATTCCGGAGGTGTTGACTCAAGTGGCGAGAGAGCGCTATCCCAACACCCCCGATGCGGAACTCCCGATTGATCAGATTGATCAATTTGATCCGATCGTCAGGGCCAGGATTATGTCAACTGCGATCCCTCCAGGGAAGAACACTTTCTACTGCAGGGGTTCCAGAAAGTGGGGTCAAGGGCTGCTGAAGAAGACCCCTGAATTCTCTCGCGGATCGGGATCATCTTCGAAGACTAATGAGCTACAGGAGCAGCTTCATAGGCAAGCGATTGAGATGGAAGCTCAACGGTGTCGGATGGAGGAGATGGAGCAGGCACGAGCCGCAGAGCAGAATCGGTTGGCCGAACAACAGCAGATGATGGGGAACTGGATGCAGCAATGTTATGCACAGTTGCATGCATCTGGAATCCAGATAGCTCCCCCACCCTTTTTCGGTGCGCCACAACCACACCCTCAGCCACAGCCTCAGCGCCGCAGCCTCAGCCAGACCAGGACCAACCAAGTTATGACAATCTGTTTGACCACATAGACTTAGGATCCCCGTAGATTTGAACAATTTCTGTTTTTTATTTTAATTATTTACTATGTACGCATATGTATACAGATTTGAACGATTTCGGTTTTTTATTTTATTTATTTACTACTATAGTTTAAATAGTTGTTGATTTTCAATTTGAACAATATTGGTGATTTTTTGGGAATGCAGGTTCTGGGATAAAACCCAGAACGTGCAAAATTTTTTTAATTAATAACGACTATAACCGACGATATATGTCAACATCGTCGGCTATAGTTGTGACGACCCGAACCAGAATCAGTAGTGTAGACGGCACGATTCACGAGATTGGGCGTAGTCGCGGTTTTTACGATATATGTGTGGTTTGTCGGTCTTGTTCGCGACTATATTTTCGGCCAAGAATTTGAGTTGCGTTTCTTCACGGAAGTTGTAGAGTACGTAATTTTGAGTTCCTGGGCGGTTCCGGAGGATTTTTCCGATAATTGAGGAATATAATACGATTATTTGAAATTTCAATTTTCAACGAGTTTATCCGTTTGTTTCGTATTTATCCGAATCGTTTTGATATTTCATTTTGGACCGTCGATTGACCCGAGGCGCGAGTATAAATATCGGAAAAAGTCCTAAAATCTTCGAAAAACACTGTTTGACGTTGACTTGCGTTGACTTTTCAAAATTGGAAGTTAGACCGTTGACCCGTGGAGGAAAGTTTCCCGTTTTGTTCTTGCCGGCCGACTTCCATTTTCCTGCCACGTGAAGGGTAAAGTTCGCTTCCCCTTGTGATTTTGAGTTGATTGGTGTTTGATTTTGTGGAAATTGATGAGGTTTGGAGGGAACCCGAATCGGGTTAGGTTACCGGAGTTCGCCGGAGTTGGGTGAGGGGGTTCCGGCGAGTTTTGGAGGTGGGGATGTTGGGGTTTCAGCTCCCCACACCTTGGTGATGCTTTCCCCATGGTTAGTTTTGGACGAGGTGGTGATTTTAGGAGGACCCGATTGGGTTGCCGGAATTTGGATTCCGAGTTGTTTCGAGCAGTTTTTGGATGGGTTCTGGTTAGATTTGGGGTTTGTGTCAGTGGAAGAAGAGGCTAGGCTTGGGTTGAGCTTCAATTATGTAGCTTCCTTGCCGTGGAATTCCACCGTTGACGGCGTGGCGGCGGCGGTCAACGGCGGAGCTCCGGCGAGGGGTTGACTTTTCAGATTTCGGTGTTTTTAATGTCGTTTTTCTCGTAATCATGCCCTGATTTTCGCCTAGAGGTTTTCATATTGATTTGGGTATCAGATTTCCAGTCGAAGGTTTCGAGTGGAGATTTTGGAAATTCAGTCGATTGGTTTATACTGTTTAATATGTTTCCGGGAACGGTTGGTTTCCGTGGTTGAGTACAGGGTTGTGGGCTATGATTTTGATCAGTTGTGTTTTATGAATATTCAGGAGATCGAGATCGAGATCGTGATCGTGCTTCAGGCGAGGGATCATCCCCTGGACCACGAGATTAGCGCGAGTGCTCGCTTGCTGATCTGTGAGTGGACACGTTTATATTTTCACAGTTGATTGCGAGTTCGTGATTTTACGTGAATTTCCGTATTTACTTTATACGATGTTGTGATATATGTTATTTTCGGAGGTTTTATATTATATTTATTGGTGATGGCATTACTGCATCGATGCTTCGTCTACTCGGCTGATCACCGGTAGTCCGCCAGAGTTGAGAGATTCCTCTAGACCAGAGTTGAGAGATTCCTTTGGGCATGGTTAAGAGATTCCCCTGTATGCCGCCGGGGTTGAGAGATTCCCCTGGCCTATCACCGTCGAGTTTGAGCGATTCACCTGACGTCGGGCTTGAGAGATTTGCCTGACAACCTCCATATATATGCTTTCCGAACTCGCAATGTTTTACATTGATTATGTATATAAACTGGTGAAAGGCATACGTTTATTTTCGTCCACTCACTCTAACGTTTTATTTGCCTTTCCCCTGGGCTTTTCGGTTTCCGTTCCCAGTTTGCAGTTCAGATTCTGGTGTTTCACGTCGCGGATGGAGGTTAGTGATCTGAGCTACCTGTGTTTTCGAGTAGGTTCTTGTTTCGCCTACTGATGTGTATATTGTATATCTTTACACTAGAGGTCGCTCTGATATATTCTGATACGTGTTTTATACGGATTTTCTCGGATATATTATATATATTACACTATGTTTACTGTTTATTGATTATGATGATATTGAGAAATACGGATGGGATTGGTGCCCACGGTTTGGTTTTTGTGGCATAGGACGAAGTGTTATTTTCAAGGTGCAGGTTAATGCAATTCCGCGTTAGTAACGTTACTCTGCCGAAATTTTGAATGATTTTTGTTGGTTCGTGTTTTCAGAAGGGCTTCGATTCCAGTTTAGGCAACTGAATCAGGATTGGGTCCTTTCAGCTTGGTATCAGAGCATTAGGTTGTCAGATTCTATAGACTCTTGTAGTTGTGACGCTTAGGATATTTGAGTTTGTACAACATGATTGGAGTGATGACCCGACTGGCCAGCGGTACTCATCAATGCTTCAGGTGTTGTGTGTTCTCAAATATCTGTGGTCTCATGATTACGTTCTTTCTGCTTGTACCTAATGCTTGTCTTGTATCAGTAAGATGCCTCCTCGACGTGGTCCCCGTGTTGATCAGGAAGCGGATCCTGATGAGGATCGCCCAAGGAGTAAAATATCGGATATCGAAGATATATTGACTGTCAAAAATACGGATATTTCGACGGAAATATCAATGAAATATCGATTCAATAAAAAATCGACGGAAATTGAGATAAATACATGAAAATTTGTATTTAAACTTTATGAAATTCTTATATGATTAATATGTGTTTTGAAACTTGTAAATTGTGTTTTGTTGATTATTTATAGAGTTTATTTGATTGAGCTTTTGAGTTATTAGTGTGGAGGATTTTGTGCTTTTGATTTAGTGCAATCAACATATATGTAAAATCAAAATATCAGATAAATTCGAAAATGTCGAGGATTTTGGCGATATATCGGAAAATATCGAATATTTCGAGAAATATCGGACAAAAGATATTGATATGTATAATTAATATCAGGAAGTTCAAAACACGGAAATATCGCGGAAATATCGAAGATATTATGGATATTTCATTCCTTGGGATCGCCAGACGCACGACTTGCTGATGCGAGTGCTGCGTTTGGAAGAGCATTTTGACCCTGTGGTCAAAGCTCGTACTGCTGGTGCTACTGTGTTTTCGGGTTCAGCTGATCTAGAGATATGTGAGGCATGGGTGGTTCAGGTTGAACGTGTTTGTGAGCGTCTACGGTTTACCCCTGAGCAGATGACAGTGGCAGTAGTCGGATTACTCGAGGGTGATGCTTACTTTTGGTGGGTTAGCACCGACAGAGTTCCAGTTGATACTCCGTGGACTTTGTTCCGAGATTTGTTTATGCGGAGGTATTTTAACCGGGCTACCCAGTAGCGTAAGTATGAGGAGTTTACGAACTTGAGGCAGGGCAGTTTGTCTGTACTTGAGTATCGGGACAGATTTACCTGCTTATCTCGTTTTGCGCGTCATATGGAAGCTACTGAGGAAGCCAAGTGTCGTAGGTTTGAGCTGGGTTTGAACTTGAATATCAAGGGGACTCTGACTACGATGCCTCGGAACAACTTCGATGAGTTTGTTAGTGCAGCACTCCGAGGTGAGGACATTGAGCAGGAGAGGCAGCAGAGATACCAACCTAGACGGTTTGAGGAGGGTGGTCCGAGTCAGGGGCCTTCCAAGATGCAGAGTTCTGATACTTCCGGTTCGGCTTCATCCTCGGGTGGTGGATCTTATCGACCACCGGCTGGTGTACAGAGACAGAGATCGAGATGGAGGAGAGATCGACCACAGCGACCACATGCTAGTGGGGGTTCCAGCGGTTCCAGTTATCCTCGGCGTACTGGTGGCACTTTTGCTGTACCGAGGGAGTACCCATTGTGTAGTCTCTGCAGCAGGCATCATGTTGGTCCATGTCAGCGAGGTCCTGTCACTTGTTTCCGCTGTGGCCATATGGGTCACTATGCGAGGGAGTGTTACCAATATGATGGTGCTGATGGACAGGCGGCCCAGAGTTTCAGAGCCGAGCGAGGTGCCACTTCGGGGGCTCGACCAGCACAGTTTGTGGGCCAGGGTAGGCAACAGGGACAGCCTCAGCGTGGACGACCAGCCGGACAGGCGAGGGTCCATGCCATGACTTTACGTGAGGGCAGAGCTTCACCGGAGGTCGTTATCGGTACGTTACATGTCTTTGGTATTCCAGTACTTGCATTATTAGATCCAGGTGCCACACATTCATTCATGTCATTTAGACTATCATCATTAGCTACGGTACCTGCATCTCCACTTCCGGGGTTGTGGAGAGTGTTATATCCGTCAAGGGAGATTGTGAGTATCGGTTGGGTATACAGAGACTGCGAGGTGTTTATTGGAGGTCATGGATTAGCCGCAGATTTGTTGTTGCTTGATATTGTGGACTTTGATCTGATCTTGGGTATGGACTTCTTGGAGACGCACTGGGCCATGTTTGATTGTCACAAGAAGGAGGTCGCGTTTCGACAACCATGCTTTCCCGAGATACTGTTTTGCGGCGAGAAGAACACTTCACTACCCTGTTTGATTTCCGCGATGAGGGCGGATCGGTTGATGAAGAAGGGTTGTGTTGCTTATTTAGCCCATGCTGTGGACACTACAGCAACTGTGCCAGATCTTGGTAGTATTGAGGTTGTGTCTGAGTTTCCAGATGTGTTTCCAGTAGAGTTACCTGGTATACCTCCTGTACGGGAGATTGATTTTACTATTGAGTTGCTACCGGGTCCAGGACCGATTTTACAGACACCGTATCGTATGGCGCCAGCGAAGTTGAAAGAGTTGCAGGTTCAGCTCCAGGAGTTGCTGGAGAAGGGTTTTATCCGACCTAGTGTTTCTCCGTGGGGTGCTCAGGTGTTATTTGTGCGGAAGAAGGATAGGTCTATGCAGTTGTGTATTGACTACCGGAAGTTGAATCAGGTTACAGTGAAGAACAAGTATCCGTTGCCGCGGATTGATGATTTGTTCGATCAGCTCAAGGGAGCATCAGTCTTTTCGAAGATTGACCTTCGATCTAGATATCACCAGTTGAGGATTCGAGACTCTGACGTGGCCAAGACAGCTTTCAGGTCGCGGTATGGGCATTACGAGTTTCTGGTTATGTCGTTTGGGTTGACCAACGCCCCCGCAGCTTTCATGGACTTGATGAATCGGGTGTTCAGACAGTTCCTAGACAAGTTCGTGATTGTGTTCATTGACGATATCTTGATCTATTCCAGGAATGTGGGCCAGCATATGAAGCATTTGCGAGCAGTGTTGCGGACTTTGCGGGACCATCAGTTGTTCACGAAGTTTGGCAAGTGTGAGTTTTGGCTGGATAGTATGAAGTTTTTGGGCCACGTGATATCGGCTGAGGGAGTCAGCGTTGATCCTGACAAGATCGAGGCCGTGCTGAACTGGAGTAGACCTACTACTGTACCGGAGATCCGGAGTTTCTTGGGTTTAGCAGGCTATTACCGACGGTTTGTACAGGATTTCTCTCGGATTGCTACTCCTTTGACCAGATTGACGAAGAAGGGCGTCAGGTTCGAGTGGTCCGATGCATGCGAGGAGAGTTATTTACTCCTGAAGGAGAGGTTGACTACTGCACCGGTTCTGACATTGCCAGACGACAGCGGTGAGTTCATAGTGTACAATGATGCGTCGAAGTTGGGGCTTGGCTGTGTGTTGATGCAACATGGTAGAGTTGTGGCCTATGGTTCCAGGCAGCTGAAACCACATGAGGTCAACGTACTATCCGACACATGATTTGGAGTTAGCCACTATTGTGTTAGCGTTGAAGAGTTGGAGACATTACCTGTATGGAGCTTAGTGTAAGATCTACACCGACCACAAAAGTCTTACTTATTTGCAGACGTAGCCGGATTTGAACATGAGGCAACGCCGGTGGATGGAGTTGATCAACGACTACGATTGCACTTTCGATTTCCATCCAGGGAAGGCCAATGTTGTAGCTGATGCACTTAGCCGGAAGTCTGGAACCTCGTTGTTTCATGTGTGTGTGGCCAGAGTGTGGATGTTAGCCGAGCATCGGGCTACAGATGCCGAGTTCGAGAGGGATGATGAAAGAGCTTTGTTGGCCAGTTTCCAGGTTCGACCCGTATTGGTTGATCAGGTATGAGAGGCTCAGGACTCAGATTCCTACTTGTTGGGAAAGAAGACCATGATACAGAATGGTGTGCCTACAGAGTTTCGACTGAGCGACGACGGTACGTTGTTGTTCAGAGGCAGGTTATGTGTGCCCAGAGACGAGAGCCTAAAGAAGGAGATTCTGGATGAGGCCCACAGTTCAGCTTATGCGATGCATCCCGTAGGTACGAAGATGTTTCGTACACTTCGAGCGTATTACTGGTGGCGCAACATGAAGCGGGAGATAGCCGCGTACGTGAGCCGATGTTTGATCTGTCAGCAGGTTAAAGCGGAGAGGCAGAAACCTGCAGGGAAACTACAGCCACTGGAGATTCCGGTTTGGAAGTGGGAGCACATTACGATGAATTTCGTCTATCAGTTGCCGCGTACTTGATCTATGCATTTTATGCTTGATTCTTAATGTCTTTCTCTCTACATTTAACTTTGTTTTATGCTTAGTAGATATGTTTCTAACTTATTTTATGTTTTTAGGTAGAAAATAAAGGTGGAACAATAAATGAGGCGTTTTGGAGCTAAAAGCGGGATAAAGACAAAGTTCCTAAATCCGGAGAAGAAATGGTACGAGAAATGGTCTTCAAATGGTTTCTAAAATGTATTCTCAAATTCCATCAAGAATTGGAAACCATGTGACAAATGAAAATGGTGCAAATAAAGATGAAGACTTTTCTCCTGCGCGATCATGGAAAGCATGTTCTTGCCGAATTCATGGAGGATACTTGGGCCACATTTGTGGAGAATATTCCAAGATGATTTGGATATGATTTAAAGCCCAAAATATGTGCAATTACATGGTATTTTCGGCCAATGAAGAATTGGAGAGAAAGAAGCCCAAAAGAAGAAGATGGACCGAAAGTTAGAAATCCAGAAATCTGTCGATGCAGATCAGCCCAATTCAACAGGCTACCAAAATCATTTGAAAACGAATTTGGACACATGTGAGGCATGCTTAGAAAGATATGGAAGTCTAGTTTCCAACCCCACTGGAATCATGCCGTTACAATGTGTAGATATTCAGAAATCCCGGATTTAGTAGGTACAGGTCATTCTGCGTAACAGACAACTTTAAATGGGCAGTGACGGCGCGTTAGGAGGAATTATGGCACAATTAATACATAGCTGGAAAGCCCTGGAAGTCTATCTTCTAGTGCCGAAAGAATCACGCCGTTTGAAGTTGTAAAACGTCCAAAACGTAGCTTTTAATATAGAAGGGTCAGATTTGACAGCTTTCAGAAGGTGGGAAGTTTCCTAATCTTCTTCTATATAAAGGGAAGCTCGACTCTTTCAAGGGGGATCACTCATTCTAGACGCCAAAGCTCTGCCTCTAAACACCTCCACACGTCCAAAATCTCTCCAAGAAATACCAAGAAGCCGTTCATATCAAAATCCATCATCTAGCTACCTTCCTCCATCGAGACTTTCATGGCAATCCTAACTGTCTCCTCCATTCATTGAAGACGTGGCTTACATCAAGTAGACTAGGGCAATCCCGACATCAAAAAGTGTAACCATGACTTCTACTCTTTATTTCTTGTATTATTTCTTGGTTTGTATGGACAAATTTGTGGAAGTGTTTTTGGTTTGTAATTTTATCAAGTTCACGTGAACCTCCCACATTTTAGTCTTTGGTTTTCATGCTATATTTTGTGCTTAACACTTTGATTTATTGCATGGCAATCCTACCTTAAATCAATGTAAGTGTCGGGGCAATCCCTACACTTTACTTTCGAGAGATATGCATGAAATTAGTCGCTAAAGACTTAGAACTAATAGGTTGCATGTAATTTGGGAGGTTCTAAAGAGTTAGGTGAAAGATGAGTCGATCCTTGTAAATATATTAGCTTAGGACGTTTTACCTTAAAATTTGTAGGAACTTAGACAACAAATCTCGCACCCCCCTAAACAACCTTAGCATAGTTATGCATGCACCCTCAATCCCCGGTTAAGAACGATCCCTACTTACCAATGCTACATCTACAAAGAAGAGTTTTAATTGTTTTCGTGTTTGTTTGAGTGTTTAAATTAAGTACTTGAAAAGATGCGAATCAGTACTTCGGCTGGTAATACTGGTATTTGGTTTATTGTGGATCGACTGACGAAATCCGCTCACTTTCTTGCACTTCCGGGGAAGATATCAGTGGGTAGATTGGCCAAGTTGTACTTGTCCGAGGTTGTTCGATTGCACGGTGTGCCTGTGTCTATTGTGTCAGACCGAGACAGTCAGTTCACTTCTGAGTTTTGGCAGGCGTTGCAACGAGCCTTGGGCACGAGGTTGTGATTCAGTACAGCTTTTCATCCTCAGACTGACGGGCAGTCTGAGCGAACTATCCAGACACTTGAGGATATGTTGCGGTCTTGTGTGATGCAGTTCTGCGGGAATTGGGACCAGCAGCTACATTTGGTAGAGTTCGCCTATAACAACAGCTATCAGGCCAGTATTGAGATGGCACCGTACGAGGCCCTGTATGGGAAGCAGTGTCGCACTCCGTTATGTTGGAGTGAGGTGGGCGAGCGATGGCTTATTGGCCCTGATTTGGTGAAGAGCACTATGGAGGATGTCCAGATTATCCGGGATAGATTGAAGATCGCCCAGGATCGCCAGAAGAGTTACGCGGACGTGAGAAGAAAGAGCCTCGAGTTTGATGTAGGTGATTGGGTCTTCCTGAAACTATATCCATTGAGAGGTGTTGTACGTTTCGGGAAGCGTGGCAAGCTTCGACCACGGTACATTGGTCCGTACGAGATTATAGAAAGGGTTGGAGCTGTTGCTTACAGACTAGAGTTACCAGCTGAGATGTCTCGTGTTCATGATGTTTTCCACGTTTCGATGTTGCGGAAGTACATCTCAGATCCTTCACATGTGTTAGCTCCACTGCAGTTTCCGATCAGAGAGGATTTGACGTACGTGGAGGAGCCTGTGCAGATTCTCGATCCTCGTGAGCAGGAGTTGAGGCACCGTGTGATCCCGCTAGTGAAGGTCTTGTGGCAGAACCACTCAGTTGAGGAGGCCACTTGGGAGACTGAGCAGCGTATGCGGGAACAGTATCCTCATCTGTTCACTTGACAGGTATGTAAATTTCGAGGTCGAAATTTTTTTAAGGGGGGTAGATTTGTGACGACCTGAACCAGAATCAGTAGTGTAGTCGGCACGATTCACGAGATTGGGCATAGTCGCAGTTTTTACGATATATGTGTGGTTTGTCGGTCTTGCTCGCGACTATATTTTCGGCCGAGAATTTGAGTTGAGTTTCTTCACGAAAGTTGTAGAGTACGTAATTTCGAGTTCGTGGGCGGTTCCGGAGGATTTTTCTGATAATCGAGAAATATAATACGATTATTTGAAGTTTCAGTTTTCGACGAGTTTATCCGTTTGTTTCGTATTTATCCGAATCGTTTTGATTATTCATTTTGGACCGTCGATTGACCCGAGGCACGAGTATAAATATAGGAAATAGTCGTAAAATCGTCGAAAAACACTGTTTGACGTTGACTTGCGTTGACTTTCCAAAATTGGAAGTCTGACCGTTGACCCGTGGAGGAAAGTTTCCCATTTTGTTCTTGCCGGCCGACTTCCATTTTCCGGCCACGTGAAGGGTAAAGTTCGCTTCCCCACGTGAAGGGTAAAGTTCGCTTCCCCTTGGGTGAGGGGGTTCCGGCGAGTTTTGGAGGTGGGGAAGTTGGGGTTTCAGCTCCCCACACCTTGGTGATGCTTTCCCTGTGATTAGTTTTGGACGAGGTGGTGATTTTAGGAGGACCCGATTGGGTTGCCGGAATCTGGATTCCGAGTTGTTTCGAGCAGTTTTTGGATGGGTTCTGGTTGGATTTGGGCTTTGTGTCAGTGGAAGAAAAGGCTAGGCTTGGGTTGAGCTTCAATTCTGGAGCTTCCTCGCCGTGGAATTCCACCGTTGACGGCGCCCTGATTATCGCCTAGAGGTGTTTTTAATGTCGTTTTTCTTGTAATCGCATCCTGATTATCGCTTAGAGGTTTTTGTATTGATTTGGGTATCAGATTTCCAGTCGAAGGTTTCGAGTGGAGATTTCGGAAATTCAGTCGATTGGTTTATACAGTTTAATATGTTTCCGGGAACGGTTGGTTTCTGTGGTTGAGTACAGGGTTGTGGGCTATGATTTTGATCAGTTGTGTTTTATGAATATTCAGGAGATCGAGATCGAGATCGTGCTTCAGGCGAGGGATCTTTCGCTGGACCACGAGATTAGCGCGAGTGCACCCTTGCTGATCTGTGAGTGGACACATTTATATTTTCACAGTTGATTGCGAGTTCGTGATTTTACGTGAATTTCCGTATTTACTTTATACGATGTTGTGATATATGTTATTTTCGGAGGTTTTATATTATATTTATTGGTGATTGCATTACTGCATCGATGCTTCGGCTACTCGGCTGATCACCGGTAGTCCGCCAGAGTTGAGAGATTCCTCTGGACCAGAGTTGAGAGATTCCTCTGGGCAGGGTTGAGAGATTCCCCTGTATGCCGCCGGGGTTGAGAGATTCCCCTGGCCTATCACCGTCGGGTTTGAGCGATTCACCTGACGTCGGGCTTGAGAGATTTGGCTGACAACCTCCATATATATACTTTCGGAACTCGCATTGTTTTACATTGATTATGTATATAAACTTGTGAAAGGCATACGTTTATTTTCGTCCACTCACTCTAACGTTTTATTTGCCTTTCCCCTGGGCTTTTCGGTTTCCGTGCCCAGTTTGCAGTTCGGATTCTGGTGTTTCACGTCGTAGTTGGAGGCTAGTGATCTGAGCTACCTGTGTTTTCGAGTAGGTTCTTGTTTCGCCTACTGATGCGTATATTGTATATATTTACACTAGAGGTCGCTCTGATACATTCTGATACGTGTTTTATACGGATTTTCTCGGATATATTATATATATTACATTATGTTTACTGTTTATTGATTATGATGATATTGAGAAATCCGGATGGGATTGGTGCCCACGGTTTGGTTTTTGTGGCATAGGACGAAGTGTTATTTTCAGGGTGCAGGTTAATGCAATTCCGCGTTAGTAACGTTACTCTGCCGAAATTTTGAATGATTTTTGTTGGTTCGTGTTTTCAGAAGGGGTTCGATTCCGGTTTAGACAACTGAATCGGGATTGGGTCCTTTCAATAGTTTTCTCGATGGTCAAACATTTTGACCATGGAGAAAACTATAGCCGACGATGAAATCTTCGGTTATAGTTTGAAACTATGCCCGACGATAATGTCTCGTTGCCTTTAGTCACCTTTTTTTTCCAACGAAAAACCTAATTCATCGTCGGTTATAGTATCACCGACGGTGCATTACCGACGAGACTATAACCGACGATGAGTTGTTGGGTATTGAAAGGACCCAACCCCGATTTAGCTCCCTAAATCGGAATCAAACCCTTTCGAAAACACGAACCAACAAAAACCGTAGAAATTTCGGCAGAGTTTCGTTACTAACGTGGAATTACCATTATCTGCACGCGGAAAATACACTTCATCGTATGCCACAAAAATCAAACCGTGGGCACCAATCCCATCCGGATTTCTCAACATATCAACAGTAAAGTAAAACAATAAATATATCTGTACTTTACTGAAATCCGGTGTAAAATCATATAGTATATACAACAGAATACTCAGAGCGACCTTTAATGTATAATCATATAAGTATACCACAATAAGTAGAATAATAAACCCACTGAAAGAAACAAGGTAGCTCGAGTACTATGCCTACGACCACGACGTGTGACACCAGAGTCCGAACTGCAAACTGGGCACGGAAACCGAAAAGCCCAGGGGAAAGACATGAAAACCGTTAGAATGAGTGGACGAAAATAAATGTCTTTCACCAAGAAATATATACGTATAAAATCATATGCGAGTCAAATGCATGAAAATCAAATGGTACGTGAGGAGACGCTGACTACCACCCACGGACAGAGCATGCAACGTAAATATATCGCGGAGTCTCTCGTGGACTACCACGCTATAGCACAGTCTGAATCACGGGATCCCAGACCCACACGTGATTCCTAGCCAGAAAGGCCTCGGGTCAGGATATCTGTCCCCCCCCCCCCCCCGGAGCGTACTCGGGGATCAGCCGAGAAGCCAATGTGTATCGATACCACAACATATACTGAGACTGTACTCTGTGTAAACCAAATCATAAATCATTTTCAGGCACATGCATAAAACATAATATATATGTATGTATATTCGTATACGTATATTCGTATAAGCATAATCGTAAAACACATGCTCGTAAAATCATAATCAATTTGCATGCTCAAGTTCGTAAAACGTATATAAAAGACTCGCAATCAATCCGTGAAAAGAAATGTCCACTCACAGACTAGCGTAACGCAGTTTGCATTAACCCGTGATCCGGCGGAAAGTCCCTCGCCAAACGAACGATCACGAACCCCTGAATATTCATAAAGTCTATTTCTCAAAATCATAATTCGGCAATTCAAATCAAATCACAAGAAACCACCGTTCTCGGAAACACATAATCCGAATACGACGAATCGTCGAAAATCCGATATTCACACCTCAATACCTCGCTGTACTTTCGGACGCTCAATTCGAAAAACGAACCACCCCACTACGATCGGGGCACGATTTCGAGTGAAATGAAATGCAACTTGTCGAAAACCCCAAAAAGTCAAAGTTGACCGTTGACCGTTGACCGCCGGCGGCGGCGCCACCACCCGAACTGAAAATTCCTCGGCGGAGCAACCTATATTCCACTCAAAATCATCCACTGAGCAACTTTGTCAACTGCATCGAAGGCCAATTCTCAATCTAACTAGTCCAATTTCTTGTAAAACCGAATTGATACACAAATTTCAAATCCAAAATTCTCCAAGCACAAGCAAAATTAGATCACCAAACTCACATGGTAGCTTCTAGGTGATGAGGGCTACAAAGCCCACTCCTTGTTTCAACTTAATTCGGCCGGAAAATACAAACCCGAATTCACCAATTTTCCCCAAACTTTTGGCCGGAAATTCTCACACCTCCGGCGTCCCACGCCGTGAGAGAAGGCCGGAATCACCACAAGGGAGTCTAGCCGAGTTGAACGATCCCTAAACCGACCCCGGAGGTGGCCGGACGAGGGATCACCGCCGTGAGCCGTCGCCCAACGTCGCGCCACCCTCCACAGCTGAGTTGACCAAGTCAATGCCATAAATGAAAATGTTGACTTTACTGAAATAGCAACTCCACTATTTATAGCCTTCCCAAAATGGAAACTTCGTAATTATCCTTTTCAATGAACTTTAAACACACGTAACTTCCTCGTCGTAATTCCGATCCCGATAATTCTCGCGGCAACAAACTCGTCTCGACATGTTCTTTAATTATTACCCGAAGTCAAACACATCGACCAAACCGATAAAAAGTCAACTATTCAAACCAACACATTACTAAATAATCAACAATCGGAAATATTCACTACTTAATCTTCGTAACTCGGAATATTGCTCCAGAAGTTCCCACAAGCTCGAAATTAAATTCTCAACAACTTCCGTGAAGAAGCCGAAATCAGATTCTCGTCCGGTAATTTAGTCGCTAAGAGCATCACCATTTTAATCCGTTTCCGTCGAAACTTCAAATATTCATAATTTATTCCTCGGTCGTCCAAATAACGATCCGGAACCGCCCACGAACTCGAAATCACACATACAACGACTCTCGAGCAGAGACCCAGCTCCAATTCTCGGCCAATAATTTAGTCGTTATCAAACCTGATGAGTAAATCCATTATCGGAAATCTGCCATTACTCACAATCTCACGGACCAAGCTGATGACACTGTTCAATCTGTTCCGGGTCGTTACAAATCCACCCCTCTTAAAAAAAATTTCAACCTCGAAATTTCCGAGTCTGCCGACTAAAAGTAGGAGCACTGCCTCTGCATACAGCTCAACTGACCAGTGGCTACATCAACTGAACAACTCTGATAACAGACTCCACAATAGGAGATATCTCTGTACTGAAATCCCTGTACCCTCAAATCTCGAATCTGAACTGGCTCAACACAATCGCCAAGTGTTTCTGCATAAGGAACAAATAGGGTACACAACACGTAACAAACCTGAAACATAGTACCACAACATGGAACACACACACACAAAAGCCAACGCTATAGGCGATGCCGAACTATACGGCACAACACAAACTCGCCTATGATCACATCTGGATCAAAATAACGTGACAGATCACAATTCAACCTGCTTACATCAACATAGCTCAAACATCAAACTCGGGCAATAATCAACCCATTTCCGCTAACCCGAAAGTCTGTGGTAACACAATCCACTAACTCAGGATCCAACGTCACTCAGATCCAAACTCACTCCAGCACAATGGAGTACAACATCATACCTCAAATCGACATCAAGCAACGTCAAAATCATAGTGATCAACAAATTGGTACTGCATGCAATCTCAAACAACTGAAACTGCTGGTCGCAAATCCCTCGGAACTGCAATACCAAGGTCCACAATATGCCCTCCAAGGTCTGAATAGTCCTCAAAGATCGCCCGCCAATCTGAGGATAAGAACCGGTATTAACTTGTAATCTGGTCCCTAATGCTCGCTGCAAAGCTCACCAACACTCAATTGTAGCTGATTACCTGACCAGCAAACTGGGACACAGGTACACCACATAAATGGACAACCTCCGTCAAACACAACTATACCAGCCTGCCATTGAAATCGTCTCCGAAAGTACAAGGAACTGTACTGAGTTCGTCAAATGGTCCACAATGGCTTGATAACTGGTACCACAAACCAAAGTGCGTACTGGCACATACAAGATCACAGCGACAAACGCCACGTCTAACAGGAAATCTCCAATGGCTGTAACTCTCTAGCAAATCTCTGCCTCCTAGCCATCACCTGTCGACAAATGTGGCATCTGCACACACAAGCTGTTACATTCTTCTACAGGTTACATCACGAGTAGAAAACTTGGAGCATCTGACACATCTTCGCATCACTAGCGCCAAATGTGCGCGAAATCACGAGCCTCAACATCATCACACTCGAACTCAGCTCCCAAAGCTCGCAACTCAGCTAACACGGAAACTCGAGCCACACTCATATGAAACACTGAAGCTCCTGACTGCTAACTGAATGCATCAGCAACAACATCCCAGATAGATAATCAAAATACAACCTCTAGCATTTCCCGAACAAGCTCAAAGGTACAGCCATAGTCGTTAGTCGACCTCATCCATCTACACTGCCTCAAGCCCAAATCTGGCCGAAAATGCAAGTGGATGAAACTCAAGTGATCAGTGTACATCCTACACTGCGCTGCATGCCGTAGCAGTAGTGACTCAAGCTCTCTGATGCTAACACAATGACAGCTACACCAAAATCATACACAGGACACATAGCTACATAAGGTTTCCACTGCCTGAATCATGAGTCACCGCTTTGCTACACAACATCAAGACATAACCAAATCCAAACCTCAATGCAACGCCATAACCCACGAACTCACCACGATCGTCAGGTAAGGTCAAAACCGAAGCAACGGTCAACCATCCTGCAGGAGTAAGTAACTCTCCTCGCGTGCATCGAACCACTCGAACTTGACGCCTTCTTCGTCAATCCGGAAAGTAGAGTGGCGATCCGGGAAAATCCTGCACAAGCCGTCAATCATAGCCTGCGAAACCCAAGAGACCCCTGATCTCTGGTATAATGGTAGAACAATCCCCAAATCCACACGACTTCTAACTGGTCAGGATCCATGCCAACTCCCTCGGATAACATCACACAACCCAAAATATTCATGCTAATCAACATAACTCACACTTGCTGAGCTTTACCAACAACTGATCATCTCGCGAAGTCCGCAAAACCGCTTGCAATTGCTTCAAGTACTGGCCCACACTCCTGGAATACATCAGGATGTTGCCAACGAACATAACCGCAACTCGTCCAGAATCCTCTGAACACCTGGTCCATCAAGTCCACACGATCTACGGGGCAATGGTCAACCCAAACGACATGACCAAGAACTCGTGATGCCCGCACCATGATCTGAAAGTTAACATAGCCACATCTAACTCATCGATCCTCAACTGATAATATCCAATCCCGAAATCAATCCTCGAAAAGATTGAAGCTCTCGCGAGCTGATCAAACCAATCGTCAATCCGAAGTGGAGGATACTCACTCTCCTCTGAAGCGAATCAGGCTTCGGTAGTCAATGCACCACCTCGTCGAACCATCCAACATCTGTACAAACATTGCAAGAGTACACCACGCAAATACGCGGGGTCGCATGAAATCTCCTGAAACCTCCTCCAGCAACTCTTGGAGTCGAAACTGTAGCTCCATCAGCTCCGCTAGTTCCGAACGACAAAATGCCGGTAAAATGAGTCCAGCGCTCGGTACAAGCTCAATGGTGTAGTCAGTCTCCCGAACTGGAGGAACACCTGGTAACTCCTCCAGAACACACCTGGAAACTCGGGAACCACCTCAATATCACCAACGTCGGGCACAACAACCGTAGTATCCACTACATGAGCTAAGCAAACAACAAAACTCGTCTCCATCATCCGCTCGACCATCACCGCGAAACAGTATCTCGGGGATACTTGGTAGTCGAAACACAACCTCCTTCTCGAGGCACTCGAACACAGCCAAATGCGTCGTCAGTAAGTCCATACTCACAATCACACAAAAACCAAAATGTCCAGTTATAACAGATCCGCGGCTAACACATAACCTCCAACAAGGATCTCGCGACCTCCGGATGGATACAACACTCTCCAAAACCTCGGAAGTGGAGATGCAGGTACAATAACCATGGATATCAAACAACAGTAACCTCGGAGAAACTCCATCCTCATACAAGGTCATGGCACGAACTCCAACATGCCCAACTAGCCGCCCACATCAATTGCGACTTGCTGAATAACTCATCTAAAAAGCTGCGTTGGTCACTCCAGAAACAGCATCATGACCTCCTCCTGAACTCTGAGCTGCCGAACCGCTAAAACAGCTGGCTAAGGGCGCTTCCTCGTAACGTGACCCTCATGGCCACCGAAACAGCAACTAAAAGTGCTCCACGAACACAAGTCACCGCAACACCTGCTACGTGATAGGATCACCAACGATCGCCCAAACTCATATCACAGAAGTAATTCCGCTACTCCGTGATCTCTACCATCGTCAAACAGTCCTCTGCTTGATTTAATGACCCTCAACGTAATCGAAAAGATCATAGCCTGATGAAGTCACTGATTCCGAGGTGTCGGAACTCAACCTCATCAAAACCTCGACTAAGTCCACTTTCCTCAAACCATCACATTGAAAACCGCGTACAACTTTCCTTTCCAATAGCCTCACCACTGAGTGCAGCACACTAAGCTCCTCACGGCAATCTCGAGGCACAACAATCAAACTTTCTCTGATGCTCAGGTTTAAACTCGCCTCGAACCTCGTACACCGCTTCCTCTGAAGCCACATAACTCGTGCAAATAGGGACAAACATGTAGACAATGCATCTCTGCCTCAGGTGGGTAAACACTCCACATTCGATTTCTGGGTAGCCTGATAAAACCATTACCGTATAAACAACACCTTGAATGTAGGCCATGGAGTCGCAACAGGAACTCACACAATACCAGCCCACCAAATGCAATGATCTGACTCAGGCAAAACATCAACTGCCGTAATTCTCTGCTCTAAGGCAACATGTAGACGCTCATACACACACAACCAGGCAAACCGTGCCACACAAATCTCTGAACTCAGAATACTCATCCAAATCCACAATTCACTGGCAAATCACGCGTCGATTGATCCTCAATAGGATCCACAATCGTACCGACACGGAAAACACGTCAAGGAGGCATCCTAATGAATAAAACATCGTTCACAACAAGTGGAACGTAATCATGGAACTTCAAATATTTGAAAGTATACAACACCTGGAATATTGATGAGTATCCGCCGGCCGGTCGGGTCACCATTCCAGACATGCTGTACATTATCAAATATCCTTAGTAAACACGACTACAGAAGTCTACAGAACCTATAACCTAATGCTCTGATACCAAACTGAAAGGACCCAACCCCGATTTAGCTACCTAAACCGGAATCAAACCCTTTCGAAAACACGAACCAACAAAAACCGTAGAAATTTCGGCAGAGTTTCGTTACTAACGTGGAATTACCATTACCTGCACGCGGAAAATACACTTCATCCTATGCCACAAAAATCAAACCGTGGGCACCAATCCCATCTGGATTTCTCAACATATCAACAGTAAAGTAAAACAATAAATATATATGTACTTTACTGAAATCCGGTGTAAAATCATATAGTATATACAACAGAATACTCAGAGCGACCTCTAATGTATAATCATATAAGTATACCACAGTAGGTAGAATAATAAACCCACTGAAAGAAACAAGGTAGCTCGAGTACTATGCCTCCGACCACGACGTGCGACACCAGAGTCCGAACTGCAAACTGGGCACGGAAACCGAAAAGCCCAGGGGAAAGACATGAAAACCATTAGAGTGAGTGGACGAAAATAAATGTCTTTCACCAAGAAATATATACGTATAAAATCATATGCGAGTCAAATGCATGAAAATCAAATGGTACGTGAGGAGACGCTGATTACCACCCACGTACAGAGCATGCAACGTAAATATATCACGGATTCTCTCGTGGACTACCACGCGATAGCACAGTCTGAATCACAGGATTCCAAACTCGTCTCGACATGTTCTTCAATTATTACCCGAAGTCAAACACATCGACCAAACCTATAAAAAGTCAACTATTCAAACCAACACATATTTAAACCGACTAAATAATCAACAATCGGAAATATTCACAACTTAATCTTCGTAACTCGGAATATTGCTCCGGAAGTTCCTACGAGCTCGAAATTAAATTCTCAACAACTTCTGTGAAGAAGCCGAAATCAGATTCTCGTCCGGTAATTTAGTCGCTAAGAGCATCACCATTTTAATCCGTTTCCGTCGAAACTTCAAATATTCATAATTTATTCCTCGGTTGTCCAAATAACAATCCGGAATGGCCCACGAACTCGAAATCATACATACAACGACTCTCGAGAAGAGACCCAGCTCGAATTCTCGGCCAATAATTTAGTCGTTATCAAACCTGATGAGTAAATCTATTATCGGAAATCTGCCATTACTCACAATCTCACGGACAAACTGATGACACTGTTCAATCTGTTCCGGGTCGTCACAGGTATAGACTATACCCGACGATAAAACGGAACAGACCGATGACACCAAATCGTCGGCTATAGACATTCTTCTAGTAGTGAACCTTAATTTTTAATTATTTGATGCCAAAATATCTCATCTAAAGCTATAGGGTCGAGCTCCCCACTACACCCACATACAACTCACCTCATTTCTTAGTTTTTCATAGTTTTAGTCTATCTCTTAGGCCTCCATCCATACCTAACCTATATAGCCATCTCCTCTACCTCTCAACCCCATTAGCACCACCAAAAGGCTTGAAAACCTCCATACTTTTATTTACACCATCTTCTCCTAAGCCTAAGGTGGGTGACTCAAGTTCTTGGAGCATATTTGAAGCAAGAAGGGAAGGAGAGCTTGAAGAGCTTTAGGCTTTTGGGATTCTTTGGTAATCTCTTCTCTTATTTGTCTCTAATTTATGTATCTATACTCTTTCTTAGCTATGGATACTGAGTAGTTTTCTTTTGGAAGGTTAGGGTTTAGCCAAAGCCAATATGATGTTCATACAACTATGTTTTGAGTTATGGATTTGAATTTGGTTTAGTTTATTACATGTTGTGAATGAGTTTGATAGCTTATGATGTGATTGTGGTATGTTTGCATGTTTGGGCTTGATTCAATGTTTTCATACTCATGTCTTAACCATGACTAAGTTGAGATGTGTTTAAGGAAGCTAAAACTGAACCTAAGTGAATTAGTCACTCACCAAGGAAGATAAGCCTGTAAACATGACTTATGTTGCATTTGAGAAGATGGGCTTAAGGTTTGGTTTTCAATAGACTTGAGTATAGACTGAAGCCTTCTTGAAGTCCAAATGACTCAAGGAGCTTTGGTTAAGCTTACATTGACTCGATGGGGCTTTGTAGCTAATCGTTACTTCTTCTAATTCATGTTTTAAAAGGTGTGGATTAGGAAATTCATTAGAACATACTTTCATGTCCTCTAATAGGGACTTAAGAAGGAAAGCCATTCACATTCATCATAAGTGAAGACATTTTGAACTGATTGGGCATGTGGTATGATTAGGATACGATTCGTAATTGAGTTGCATTCTAGTTTCGGTTTACTTTGTACTTGAATGTTGGACCGGAACACTTCGAGTGCCCTAATGTCCTAGGAGATTCAGTTCACAACCAATGGTGACTCCAAAAGATCATGAATTGGACAAATGCATGCGAATCAGACTAAACTCATAACTTGGACATTCTTTATACATTGAGTTGGCTAGTGGCGATATCTCTAGCCGACCAAACATTTCCTTTGTTTTGTTTACTTTATGTTTTCACTTCATTTAGTTAGTTAATCAACCAATCAACTTTGTTTAATCACTCACTATAACTCTATCATCCCTTGCAATGCCAAGTCTCCAAAGGATTTGGTAGTGTGAGATACACTTTCACATTTTATTTCCTTTTAGTGTTAAGTATTGTCTAGTGAGCCATAGTCTTTGTTCTTTTCACTCAGATCTAAGGAATCTAAGTGCTTAATCCTCGTGGGTTCGACACTCGATTTCCTTTTCTATACTATTACTTTTTTCCGTATACTTGTGGGTGAAGATCGTTCTTGCACTTATAAGTTAGCCAATTGCTTACTAAGTGTGGGGGTCGTTGCCCGGAATTGAGTTTATCTTAATTCCTTAGCTCCGGTTAGCCTTTGATTGTGGATGATCCAGACATTTCGGATACTTATAACTTATAACTTATAGCTATGATTTGCTTGTCCTTGTTCCATTGGATACTTTGGGTAGGTATTTAGGGGTGAAGTTGTGTTAGAAATTGTTTTTTCTAACCTTTTTTGCAGAGAATTTTTGACCCGTTGAGGATTATCCTTGACCTGTCGAATTTGGACAACAAACGTGGCAGGTTGATATCTTCTACCGGTCGAAAATTTCTAGTGTAAATTTTTGACCCGTCGAAATTTTTTTCACATAGTTAGAGGTCTTGGGAAATTCTGGAATTTTGAGGGAGTGTTTATTTGTTTGTCTAAATTATGCTCATAAAATTTCAGCTTATTCCAACTTGTGATTAATTCTGTGTAAATTATGCAACCTAGGCTCTGATCCATCGAAACTGTGTTGTGCTAAGGGTGTTTTACTTCATTTCTACTCCTTTTTACCTTGATTATGTATATCCTTGTGGAGCATATCTAAATAGTGTCTTACTTTTATGCATTATAGTTAGTGTGTGTCTAGATTTAGCGAACTTAATTTCTGCTACACCCTATATCATTAGGACCTTATAGTATTTGAACTCTTAGAGTGCTCATTGATGTTTTCTTGAGGGGGGTGTCAAAGAAGCACCGTGGAAGGCCATCAAGGCTTTGAGTCAAGGCTTTGAGTACTTTAAGAGTTTAGGCCTAATATCTATTGGTTGCTTAGTGTGATTTTAGGTGTCATGCCTTCGAATCCTCTTTTCGAGGAAGAACCCATCATGGACGAGGACGTCATTGAAGCAAGACCTTTGAGGGATAGTGCTTTGCCAACTTTGTTGAAGCATACCAGTTGCATTGTTCTTCAACCTTTAGCGGGCAAATCCTTTGAGATCAAGTCTAGTTTTCTTCAAACCTTACCAATCTTCATGGGACATCCATACTCCAATCCTTATTCTCACTTGTTGGAGTTCGAGGAAGCTTCGGGTATTTCCTTCGAGTTTGAGGGACAAGGCAAAGATATGGTGTGACAACCCGAACCAAAATCTACGTATTAATCAGCACGAAATTGAATTATTGCATATTAGTCGCGTAATTGGGGTGGTTTACAAATTTTTCACCAGGCGAGAATTTGTGTTGACTTCGTTCACTAGAATTGTAGAAAATTTAATTTCGAGCTCGTGTGAATTTTTGGGAAATTTTTTGGATAAGCGAGCAATGTTTTATCAAGTTTTGATGTCGGTTGGTCAATATTTATAAAAGTGCTATTTTTATTGTTGATTTAATCGTGACCGTACGTCCGATCTTGATCAGATTGAACCGTAACCATTGATTTGGGCTGTATATGTACGGTATATATACGGTATAAATACGAGGCAATTTTGGGCTCGATTCCGGCCACCTTTGGCTATAACTTCTTGACGAAAGTTGTTGGGCTCGAGCTCCTCTTCAATTTGATAGGTCGATCACGGGGATTGGTGGCTGGAGGAAGAAGAACCGACGTGAAGAATGTGGTGGTTTTCCGGCCGGATTTCGCAAGTGACGGAGGTGGTGGAGATGGCGGTGATAGAGGTTGAAATTTTAAGGATTTGGGGCCCATGGAAAGGTGAGTCGAACCCAAGTGGTCTTGGCCCTTGCCGTGGCCGGATTCCGACGAACGGAGGTAATGAATTTATGGCGAGGTTTTTTAACTTAGCTTTGGACATTTTGGTTAAAATTGGGCTTACCTTTGAACTACAAAGTTGTTGGAAATGTTGAGATCTTCAAATTGATGTATAGGTCGAAGATTTCTGGGCCGGTGGGATTCCGGCGGCCGGCGGCTGGCGGCTCCACGCACCGTAGTGCGCGGCGGAGCTTCGGCGAGGTGAAATTTTTGGTGAAGTTTTATGTCATTTCGCTCGTTTTTACGTGCCGAACGCAATGGTGAGGTTTATATTCAGATTTGAGTTTGTTAAATTTGGGCGAGTATTTAATCAGACAATTATCAGTTTAATTCACGACAATATTAAAGGACGCTTTGATTATCAGTTTAATTGCAAGTCGTTTGATATTCGGGATTGGTTTGCGACTCTTAATAGTGAGGGGATTTCAAGGAATTGAATTCAATATTTGGTTGAGTCAGTAATTAAACAGGAAAATACGTTGTTCGAGTATACGAGATTCTTGATGTTATTACTCAATAGATTACGATCTTAGCTATGCAGTATGAACCCCGATGATCAGATACTATTTTTAATCGTGGTTTCAGGATATTGAGTTAGCGGGCGTGTCAGATGAATAATTGTGTCGATCGACAGTGAAAGGACCCAACTTCGATTTAGTTTCCTAAACAGGAATCAAACCCCTTCTGAAAACACGAACTTTCAAAAACCACAAAAATTTCGGCAGAGTTTCGTTACTAACGCCGAATTGCCATTGACCTGCACCCGAAAACACACTTCATCATCCTATGCAACAAAAATCAAACCGTGGGCACCAATCCCATCCGGATTTCTCAATATCATAACAGTAATGTAAAGTAATTAATAAAACTATACTTTACAGAAATCCGGGGAAAAATCATATAAAAGTATAACATCAGAATGCTCAGAGCGACTTATAGTATATATATATATACAAATAGTAGGCCAAACTAAGAACCTACCATAAAAGAAATATCGCTCGAATACTAAGCCTCCGACTGCGACGTGCGACACCAGAGTCCGAACTGCAAACTGGGCACAGAAACCGAAAAGCCCAGGGGAAAGTCAAATAAAATCGTTAGAGTGAGTGGACTAAAATAAACATATGCCTTTCACCAATTTCATATACATAAAACAATGTAAAGCAAAGCGAGTTCGGAAAATATATAGAGGTGCCAGGCGAATCTCTCAAGCCCGACGGTGATAGGCTAGGGGAATCTCTCAACCCTAGCGGCATAACAGGGGAATCTCTCAACCCTGCCCAGGGGAATCTCTCAACCCTGTCTAGAGGAATCTCTCAACTCTAGGTCTGACTACCGGTGATCAGCAGAGTAGCCGAAGCATCAATGCAAGTAATGCCATCACCATAAAAATATAAAATAATACCTCCAAAAGTAAAAATAATCTCAACATCGTATATAAATAAATAACGTAACGCGATAGATGAGCGTAACGCGAACTCGCAACGACAATGAAAATAGAAAAGTCCACTCATAGATGAGCGTAACGCGATACGCGTTAATCCAGTGATCCGGCGGAAAATCCCTCGCCAAACGAACGATCACGATCCCCTGAATAATCATAAAATCCACTACTCAAAATCATAACTCAAAACCTCGAATCACATCACGAGAAACAACCGTTCCCGGAAACATATAGTTCAATATCGACGAAATCGTCAAAATCTGATAATTACACCATAAAACCTTGCAATAATTTGAATGCTCAATTCGAAAAATAAACTTCACCACTGCGATCGATGTGCGATTCCGAGTGAAAAAGACATAAAACACGTCGAAAAACACCTCGGCCGAAAAGTCGCCGCCGGTCGCCGGAAAACCTCACCGGCCCAGAAAAATGCAACCTTAAAGGTGCAAACCCTTGCCGGAATTTCAATTTCACCGTTCTCCCTCCTCCGGCGACGACAACCCTTGAAACCACTTCCAATAGCTTCCTCTCCTCAACGCTAACAAAACCCCTCAAAGAGCCACCACCAACTCGGCCGAAATGTCGCCACCCAAGGAGGCCGAAATCTCGCATGTTTTCCACGAACTTCGCCGGTTTGATTCTTCCACCTCCAGCCACCTCATAGGACGATCCACCTCTCAAATTGAAGAGGGCCACGAGCCCAACACATCTCATGAAGAGACCTCGGCCAACGGTGGCCGGAATCGAACTCCACGGCGGCGAGACCAAGTCGGCATTCCAAACGGGTCGACCCGGTCAACACATGCTTTCCTCTTTTGAAAACTTTCCAAAATCATCACGTATTGCTTCCGTATTTATACCGTACGCGTATCGAATCCCAAACGGATAAATATGACAAAATCCAACGGCCGAAAATATTCACAACTTATTCCTCGTGACTCAGAATAATCCTCCGAAAGTTCCCACAAGCTTGAAATTAAATTCTCTACAACTTTCGTGAAGGATCTCAAATCAATTTCTTGCCCGATAATTTAGTCATTAATGAGGCCGCCAAATTAACCAATTACGACGAAATCGCGACTAATCGCGAAACTCGCAAATCAAGTCGATAATCATTCCATTTTTGGTTTTGGGTCATCACAGACAGGGTTTTAGCTTTATGTTTATCCCGGCAACCTGTGAGTGGACATTTTATTTTCACCGTTGACCTGCAAGTCTTGATTTATGCGTTTTACGATTTTGCATGTACGATTATGCATTTATGATTATGCATTTTATGATTATATGTCGTATGAGTATGCATTTACGATTAAGCATTTTATGATTATATGTCGTAAGATTATGCATGTGCATGGAAACAAATATGATTTGTTTTACACGGAGTACAGTCTCAGAGATAGTAGTGGTATCAATGCACTGGCATACTTGGCTGATCCCCGAGATGCTCCGGGGAGGACAGATGTCCTGACCCGAGGTCTTTCGGACTATTTAATCACGTGTGGGTCTGGGACCCCGCGGTTTTAGACTCGCATCATGTTTATTTTTAGACTTACATTATTTTTATGCTCATTATTTATGAAAGACATATTATTTCACTTTTTATTATTTACAGTTTTAGTTAAAAAGTGAAATATTATTTTCATCCACTCACTCTAACAGTTTTTATGATTTTATATGCCTTTTTCCTGAGGTTTTTCGGTTTTATTTGCCCAGATTGCAGTGTGTATCATGAAGATGCTGAATGTCGCCGAGGGCGTCAAGTCAACCAGTCAATTCTTTCAACAATAGGTTCCAGCTCACTGTCAGTATGTCACTTGTGTTATTGAAGTCACCTTGGATACTAGTTCTGTAGCAACGTCTTAGTGAGACTCTTGTGAATAGGTTGTCACTCGTATAGTTATCGAGTTGAGTTTCTTTGTTTATGAACCAGTGTATTTACTGGAGTTATGTTTTCAAATTCTGAATAATGTATCAGTTTTAATTCCAGTCTTATGTTGAGAAATCCGGAGTGTCAATTTTCCTTACATGTTTTTGGTTGTTTCTTTCATAAGGGAAGCTACGTCAAAATTTTCACAGAAACTCGTAGATTAGGGTCAGTCGTTAGGGCTTGATTCTAGATTACTAGTTAATCTAGGGTCGGGTCCTTTCATATGGTTCAACAAGCTTGCTCCTAACTTTATCTACTCATGGGAGGCGATGCAACGAAAGTTCATCACCAAGTATTTTCCGCCGGGTATGATCAAAGAGAGAAGGACAAGGTTGATGACATTTTGCGAGGAAGATAGAGAGTTGTTCTATGAGACTTGGGAGCGTTTCAAGGAGCTTGAGCTTGGTTGCCCTAACCACGGTCAAACCCAAGACATGTTATTTTCTCTCTTCTACCAAGGATTATGCATGGAGACGAGAAGGATGGTCGATAATGCATGTGGAGGAGATTTCATGGAGAAAACCTCGGATGAGGTGCATGTTCTACTTGAAAAGATGTCAGAACAATCTTCGTTATGGGATGTCAAGCCCAATGTTCAAAAATTGGCAATATCATTGAGAGAAGTCACCCAAGCCAACCGAGGAAGTAGGTATGAAGTTAAGGGAGCCGTATATGTGCAAGAGGATGCCATCAAGCGACTTGAAAAGACCATGAACAAGAAATTTGACCTTTTGCTGAAGCAAACTCAGAACGGAGACTATGTTAACCAAATTGCAGAGACTAGTGTGGCACCTTGCATGATTTGTAAGAGTGTGATACATGAGGCTCCATGATGCCCACATCAAGGAGACCATCCGGAGACTATTGAGGAGTGGAAGCACATGTAATTGGGTGCACAAAGGAGTAATCTGGGTTGGCATACCAATCTTATTTTCTCATGGGATGATCCTAGCCAAGCCAATCATTGTGGTCAAGAAAATGGTCAAGACTTTAAGCATGGAGCTATCGGAGTTACAAGGGCTAATGGAGAGTTTGTTAATGTTATAGGAGATAACTCTTGCCAATCAAAAGCATGTTTCTCTCCAATACCACAACAAGCTTTGATGCCACAAGCACCTCCACCTTGAGGGGAGTTGTCAAAGTCTAACTTGAAGGAGTTATTGTCCAAGCTATTTTCATAACATGAAATGCTTCTTCAAAGAAAATTGGAAGCTCAAAGAGCGGAGGATAAGAAAATGTATTTGGATATCTTTAAGATCTTAATCGAAGAGAACAAGAAGATCCAGAAGGAGAACGAATGTGCACTCCAGAAGATTGAGGAACAATTAAGTCAATTTGCAAAGGCACATCAAGTTCAACAAGGCGAAAGGACGAATGAATTCTTGTCTTGCATGAAAAAGGATCCCAAACATCAAGTTAAGGTGGTGAATGAGGTAATGCAAACCAGAAAGTGCTTCACCAACTATGATGATGCCCTCTTGGTAGAAAGTGATTGTTAATGTGATGGTGAGGAGGACATAGGCACATTGGGTGTACCTCGCATACCTCCCACATTTGATAATGAAGCCAAGAGAAAGCATAAGGGTGTCAAGACCCATGTCGAGACTAAGGTGAAACTGGATGCAATAGAGTTCCTACCATTTCCTCCATCCAATACCAAAGAGAGGACACAAGCTATCATGAGTGATACACACTTTTGCAACCATTAAATAAACACTTAACAATTAACAAAAACGCGTAAACAATTAAAACCCTTTTGTGTAGATGTAGCATTGGTAAATAGGGTATCGTTCTTAACCGGGGATTGATGGTGCATGCATATTTACGCTACGGTTTGGAAAGGGGGGAGTTTAAGAGTTGTTTTATTTATAGTCTACGAAATTAAAGACAAAAACATGGCATAGCAAACACATCGTGGCTTCTAAGTTCTAACATGCTTTAAACTCATAGACAAGCAAAACAAACAAGAACATAGAATCCTAAACATGCTTACTAAACCGAAAACAAAGTCTAATTACATATATACATGATCAACTCGTCACACTTACCTCATCTCTTTATAACCTAATCATATTATATGCAACCTAAGTTTTATCTAGGCCTTTATTATGTGGTTCGCATGCATCTTTCAAAATTAAGTGACTAAACCAAGATTGCTCGCATTTAGACACATCATAACTTAAACCAAGATTGCTCGCATTTAAGTTAAGCATTAAGTGAAGAAGACACATTATCTAACCTAAACCAAGATTGCTCGCATTTAGATTAGCACATAGAAAAGACTTAGACTCGAAATAGATGACATAAAATAGAATTAGAATTATATTACAAAAACGTCTTTACATACAACACAAAACTGAAATTCTTACAAGGAGTAAGTAGAGGGATCGGAATAGACCCTTTGTGTCGTGATTGCAGTCGGCAAAGCATGCACTTGATCCTTCTATGGATGGCTAGATGAACCCTCGGATTGCCTAAGGTGCTTCTAGGTGGAGGCCGAATGCTTATGGTGTGGAGTGTGGCGTTCCTTGAAGAAATTCGAGTGTTTGTGGAGAGGAAGTGTTTAAGGCAGAGACTTGGCTTGTATGATGAGTGATGAATGAGTTTGAGACCGAGCCCTCTTATTTATAGGTGAAGAAGTCCAACTTTCCTCTCCAAACTAGGGATTCCTAGTCCACCCGGGTAGAATTGACAGCCTGTCTTCAAACGTCTTTTCCGGGAGTTCTACAGCTCCGAAAATTATGATTTTGGATTCGTTGGAAAGCTTATTCAAGGACCTATAAAATCCATATAATGAACGCCATATTTAGAGTTGATTTGCGACTTCGGTGGCCTCTTGAAGTTACAGGTCTGTACTGAGATTTTCTTTCCTTATTCCACTCTAGATATTCTTTCTTGATCTCCAAGGAATATATCCCTTGCCGAATTTCCTCTTGATATTCAAGATATTTGACCTTCAAATAGGGCAAGAATGATCTCCAATATTTCGGCCATATCTTCCTTTCCAAAAATGCTTGCCGAATTTCTTTCCTGGTTCACTTAGGAGAAATGCATTCGTTCTTCATTTGGGAAACCATTTGTGCACACCATTTTAGTAACTTTTCCGAATACCATTTCTCAATCATTTTGCGCGTCTCGGACATTCCGGCACGTCATTCCTAGTTGATTTAGGAAACTTCATTTTTCAGCTCCGCGAAACTTTCCGAGTTGTCGAACCATTTGTATTCCTAACCCGAGTAGGAATCCTAGTCAAAGTAGGAAACACCATTTTCCTAAACGAATTAGGAAACCTCCATTTTCTGCGTTTTAAGCTCCATTTCACCTCTTTTATTGTACTCCTTTATTCAAAACCTAAAAACAACAAAGTAAGTAAGAAATGATAGTACTAAGGTCAAAACAAAGCTAAATGTAAAGAGAAAGACGTTAAGAATCAAGCATAAAATGCGTAGATCAAATTCCCCCACACTTAGACTTTGCTAGTCCCTAGCAAATACTAAATAAAAGAAAGACTAAAAATATAAACCAACGTTAGAGCTAACCTCCACGTTGAACAAATTCCATGGACTCAAATAAATAAAAACAACTCCTAAGCCCTTAGCACAATTTGTCTCAGAAATTTTCTTACGTATATGGCGATGGAGTCACAAGATTTCATAGTGAAAAGTTCAAAAAAATTTGAGAGATAAGAGAAATATGATCATGTCATGAACAAGTAGGACTTGGAGAAAACAATGGTGAAGTTAAAGCTATGCATGTTTCGAAAAAGTCTAAATCAATCTCACATGGATGCTCTCATCATATTTTCACTCATGAAAAGAGGTTTACTCAAAATGTATATGTTTTGTATCAAAATACCTCATAATTACTTGCACAAATGAACCAAACCATATGCTTACTCATGCAACTTACTCAACCAATTGAAGGCTACTCATCTTAAGGATCATAAAGGACTTTAGAAAGGTTGTAATGGGGCTAAGGCTAAGGCATTCGAAATTTGGATAAGTGGTGGTGTAAAAACGTTCCAAAGACTTAGTTTAGCACTTAGAATTCTTCAAATTCGTGGCTCATCCTTTCTACACTTCTTCTTGTGTCAAACTTCAAGATCGGGGGCCAATTTTCATCTTTTTGGGCCCTAACTTCATTCTCAACTTCCTTTGAGCTTTATGAACAGGACAAAGGCCATATTTCTTCACTTTTGGGCCTTCAATTCGTAGCAATCTCCAAATTCATAAGTATAGGGGACATTAATCCAAACTTATACAATCTAAACACAATGCCTCGAGATCTTTATACATTTTTCTTCTATTTCTTTTTTTATCTCGAAAATTTTGGCATTCAAATACAAAATTTGTTGGACAAGTCTATCCCTATACACACATCTTTTCATCATCTTCACGCCACTTTTATTGTGCTAGCTTCGAAATTCTTCACCAAGTCTTTTAGAACAAGGGTAGGAACTCTACACTAGGCTAAGTGTTTAGATATAATGTGGTAATGAAAGAAAGGCTAAACGTGGGCTCAAAGGGGTTAATCTAGGGGTGTCGCAACTCGTGCGCACAATGGGTCACATGGCCATTTGGTTTAAGTGGTGGTAGCCTAATTTGCCTTTAATCATATCCAAAATCAGAGCATATATCAACTTAAAAGCGTTGTAAATCTACATGAGTAAGTTCTAGTAATCTCTAGTTCATTAAAATCTATGGCAAGTAATTAGATGAAGCATGTTTTGTTTTTGAAAACCATATGCACGAAAATTCACTCTAAAAGAATAATGTAGGCTCAAAAACTCACTTTTAGGTTTGTATGATTTAAGACTTATTCTAACATGCGAAATCTATACCATGTTTAAGCATACCATATCCACTACATGTTATGACAATCAAAATATCTCACTTATCACAAGAAAACAGTGTAGTGCTTATTCACCGCCATATGTATTCTTTTCGGTCCATTTTCATCATAGACTAACTAAGGGCATCCTAAAAACGAAAAAGACTCTTTAAAAATAATTTTTTTTTTAGGGCATCATCCGCCGGAAAGTTCCATTGTCCGCCCGGTTTTAACAATTTATGACTCAAATAAGGTTGTAAACCCCTCCCCCACACTTAAACTCTACATTGTCCTCAATGTATTTAAGGGAATCATAGAATTTCGTGGGAGAAAGGAAGACTACGAAAAATAAAATAAAAAATGAAAAGGTACGAAAATTTAAAAGATAAGGGAAGAGAAAACAAATCCTTGGCGATTTCCTCCATTGGGTTGCCTCCCAACAAGCGCTTGTTGTTTAACGTCTTACAGCCTAGACGTGTTGCTTTCTTTTATGCTCAATGAACAGCCTGTCTTGGAGGTGCAACTCCTCCATTTTTGCCTTCCACTTTTCAGCTTCCATGTTCTGACCTTCGTGCCTTTGAGCTTTAATTCCCAACAATTTCGAAATCAGAAATTTGTGATCTTTATATGGATGGAAACTAGACGTCCATAGCTTTCCAACCCTATAAAGAACTCCATCTAACTCCAACCGAGCTGAAAGTTATGGCTTTTCGAATTTGACTGTTCTTTTTGGACCGAAGCTGCGAATTTATGAAAACACTTGGAGCACGTTCCTCCATCGTATCCTTCAAAACTCAACAAACATCAAATCCAATGGAAAAATGCATGAAATGTAATGATGAAGATGATGCATGATGATGCAACTATGTAATGAATGACATGATATGCAAAGATGTATATGCATCCTAAATATTACAAAAATCGAGCAGCCTGAGCATGACTCCTTGCATAATTTCTCTAGAATTAATTACATGTTGGAACTAATTGAAATTTTACGACTGTAAACTAGACACATATACAAACATGTCATAAAAGTTTCAAAATTTTCCGTGACATGAAACTATATCAGATAAATCACACAAAATAGCCTATTACCCAGCTCCGATTTGACTCTCTAAAAATAAAAATTAACATTATACAAAATATGAAATGGTTAGAGTATGGTTAGTCTTATTTACAAAGTTCAATTTAGACATGTATGCACAAGTATTGTCAAAACTGAGTGCGCCAATGATTTAAAGAGAGTACACTAGCTTAATCTTTAGGTCGTTCAATGGACGTGCGACCCGCGCGATAAAGTATGAAATTTCAATCAAATGGCCTTGGTTCAATCGAAAAACATGGCCAGTTAGGGATAGAGATAACGCGAGAGGCAGGACTAATTTCGACAATACACCCCGAGGCTAACCGGGCCAATGGTATATACTCTATTGGTGTAAGTCTTTCTTAGATCCAGAACCTGTCACCAGTCATAACCCATTCTAGACACCATGTCCGACATTCAGCCAAAATCTCGAAAATTCACACTCCCTCAAGTCCTTTGTAGACTCCGCCCTCAACCTCATGTCCATAACTTCACTTAGGTTATGGTGTGCGGTGATGAAATCCACACATCATGAGGGGTTAAGGAGATAAACAAGGAAAAGAGGCGCCATCTATTCCAAAGAGTGCGACTTAATCAACCAAACTTATGTACTAAATTTAAATCAAAGACTTCCTTTAATATGTACCTATTTACATGGCTGCAAAACAAAAGGTTAGAATGCAACTTATTATGAACATGTATGAAAATTTCGACACTTTACATATGTATATATATACAGACTTATTCACACAGATTCACATATTTACAAGCATAAACACACATTTCTTTACAATCCCCGGAAACGGCGCCAAAATTGATACACGCTTTTGCAACCATTAAATAAACACTTAACAATTAACAAAAACGCGTAAACAATTAAAACCCTTTTGTGTAGATGTAGCATTGGTAAATAGGGTATCGTTCTTAACCGGGGATTGAGGGTGCATGCATATTTACGCTAAGGTTTGGAAAGGGGGGAGTTTAAGAGTTGTTTTATTTATAGTCTACGAAATTAAAGACAAAAACATGGCATAGCAAACACATCGTGGCTTCTAAGTTCTAACATGCTTTAAACTCATAGACAAGCAAAACAAACAAGAACATAGAATCCTAAACATGCTTACTAAACCGAAAACAAAGTCTAATTACATATATACATGATCAACTCGTCACACTTACCTCATCTCTTTATAACCTAATCATATTATATGCAACCTAAGTTTTATCTAGGCCTTTATTATGTGGTTCGCATGCATCTTTCAAAATTAAGTGACTAAACCAAGATTGCTCGCATTTAGACACATCATAACTTAAACCAAGATTGCTCGCATTTAAGTTAAGCATTAAGTGAAGAAGACACATTATCTAACCTAAACTAAGATTGCTCGCATTTAGATTAGCACATAGAAAAGACTTAGACTCGAAATAGATGACATAAAATAGAATTAGAATTATATTACAAAAACGTCTTTACATACAACACAAAACTGAAATTCATACAAGGAGTAAGTAGAGGGATCGGAATAGACCCTTTGTGTCGTGATTGCAGTCGGCAAAGCATGCACTTGATCCTTCTATGGATGGCTAGATGAACCCTCGGATTGCCTAAGGTGCTTCTAGGTGGAGGCCGAATGCTTATGGTGTGGAGTGTGGCGTTCCTTGAAGAAATTCGAGTGTTTGTGGAGAGGAAGTGTTTAAGGCAGAGACTTGGCTTGTATGATGAGTGATGAATGAGTTTGAGACCGAGCCCTCTTATTTATAGGTGAAGAAGTCCAACTTTCCTCTCCAAACTAGGGATTCCTAGTCCACCCGGGTAGAATTGACAGCCTGTCTTCAAACGTCTTTTCCGGGAGTTCTACAGCTCAGAAAATTATGATTTTGGATTCGTTGGAAAGCTTATTCAGAGAGCTATAAAATCCATATAATGAACGCCATATTTGGAGTTGATTTGCGACTTCGGTGGCCTCTTGAAGTTACAGGTCTGTACTGAGATTTTCTTTCCTTATTCCACTCTAGATATTCTTTCTTGATCTCCAAGGAATATATCCCTTGCCGAATTTCCTCTTGATATTCAAGATATTTGACCTTCAAATAGGGCAAGAATGATCTCCAATATTTCGGCCATATCTTCCTTTCCAAAAATGCTTGCCGAATTTCTTTCCTGGTTCACTTAGGAGAAATGCATTCGTTCTTCATTTGGGAAACCATTTGTGCACACCATTTTAGTAACTTTTCCGAATACCATTTCTCAATCATTTTGCGCGTCTCGGACATTCCGGCACGTCATTCCTAGTTGATTTAGGAAACTTCATTTTTCAGCTCCGCGAAACTTTCCGAGTTGTCGAACCATTTGTATTCCTAACCCGAGTAGGAATCCTAGTCAAAGTAGGAAACACCATTTTCCTAAACGAATTAGGAAACCTCCATTTTCTGCGTTTTAAGCTCCATTTCACCTCTTTTATTGTACTCCTTTATTCAAAACCTAAAAAAAACAAAGTAAGTAAGAAATGATAGTACTAAGGCCAAAACAAAGCTAAATGTAAAGAGAAAGACGTTAAGAATCAAGCATAAAATGCGTAGATCAATGAGCCGTGATGCAAAAGCCTTCAAGTTATTTAATGAAACTCCTTTGACTTCGGCACTACAAGCTTATAGTGTCGATGTTGTAGAAAACAAGGTTAATGTTGTTGACGAAGTTAAGGCACTGTATAGGAGCAAGAGCCGCGAAAAGATAAAGAAATAGAAGCAAAACAAGCTTGAGAAACCGACATTGGTAATTGGTAGCAAGGTCACCTTGAAGAGTCTTAATTCCTTGAGGAGGACTAATTACAAGTTGCTTGAGCTATTTCTTTAAGGAGTCGTCTATTTGATGAATTTGAAGAATGAGAGAACTTTCAAGCTCCATGAGACACAAATTGAGGCTTTCGAGCCAAACACAAAATGGAGTGCGGAGGTCTATCACTTTAAGGACCCAACCGGGATGTCCTTGCATTCTACTTAATCGGTGATCTTGTGAACTCTTAGAGCGATCCTAAACTAAGTGGTCACAACACGAATAGCATGGAAGGCAAGGCTTCGATCTTGCAAGTTGGTGATTGTTGGTGACTATGGCGAAGTTTCGGTCTTCAAGGGGGAGCATCTCTAACTCTTTATTTTCTTTTCATTTCTCTTCAATTTTATTTCTTATGTTGCTTGCATTTGTGTTTAGGATGTTAGCTTTGTGTATGTGAAATTTGTGGTCGGAAAGTGTGTGATGTTTTGTGGTTACTTGCTATGCTTCGAGTTTTTGTGGTGATGCTTATCCTTATTAAGTTTTTGTGATTATGTAATGCTTTGATGATAATTGGGATGAACATTTTACCACCTTCATTATGTTTAGCTTGTGTTAGTTGTGAACTATGTGTGTGTTGATGATGGGATCAATTTGAGAAGCTAGAAATTAACACAAATATTAAGCTTGGCATGAGTTTATTGCATGTCAAAAATCTAGGCATTCAACTATGGAGATTTTTGACCGGTTGAAAATGTTCACTGAAATTTTTCGACCAGCAGAAGATAGTAACCTACCCGAATTATGGCACATTTTCGACCAGTCAAAATTTCTACTTCATTTTTTTCGACCAGTCGAGACCTGTCCTGCCTCCCTTGACTTTTGATTACCAAGCTCATGGGCTTTGATGGCATACTCTTTCAAGCTTTCCCTTTACTCTATTTGCAACACGAATGCGCCATTTTTCGGTCCTTACATTGCCTATGCAACCTTTGGATCGCGAGACCTAACTTGGTCTTCGTGGGTTAGCATATACGTGCATATGGAGCTATGAACTGATCGTCAAGCATTTGCACACTCTTTATCCCTACTCTCTCCTTACCCATTTTCATGACACGTCTTTATTAAGAACGATGCTTAGTGTCTAATCGAGTCGTGTACGCATGTGGTGGGCGCCTTCATAAGTTGTCTGATTATTCCATGCTAGGGTGTTCAAGTTCTAAGTGTGAGGTTCCCTCATGACTACATTGTCATTTTCTTTTGAAATGTGATTAGTATGCATGCCCCCATCGTGGTTGATAGGACTTTAATAGCTTCATTACTTCTTAGAGGTTATATGGCCATTTAAGTGTGAATGCATGCTAGTTACTATGCCTAGGAAAACATATGTTAGGTGAATAATCTTGTGAAATGATGATGCCTTGCTATCTTGTTTACACTTTTGTTTTCTATGTGGTTTTATGCAAATTGAGGACAATTTGATTCTGAGTGTGATGTAGGTGGCTAATAGAGTGCATTATTTTGAGAATGTTTAAAAAGAGTAAACAATGTATGTTTAATCGGTTTGAAAAGTGCATATGTCATTAAAAATGCATTCACATGAGAAAAAGAATGATTGACATGTTTTCGAGCTATCTATGTCTCATGTGAGATTTTGAGCCTTATTGTACATGCATAGTTACATTATGCATCTATTCTTTCATGTGTAATATCGATCAATTACTGTGTAATCTAGAACTTACTTTAAACCATGTAAAACGTTTTTCAAATCATAAGTTGTTTTGAAAATGATAGAGACATTAGGATGATCACCACTTTGGCATTTAGTGAGCCAATTTGAGCCTTATATTATTATCCCCTTTAATTCTTGAACACCACAAATCCTTACCAAACCTAGACACTTACTTCTACCATTAACTAGGCAATCGAGCAAGCGATAATGAAGTCCTATTAGAATGTGCTTAGAGTTTGTACCTATTGTGAAGTTTAGGAAAAGCTTAAGTGTAAGGTGGAGGACATTGTTGTGATGTTTATTTGTGTTGTGTTTCGTTCAACAAGGAGAAAGAAAAAGAAAAAAAAAGTACCAAAGAAAAAAAAAGAGAAAATTAGAAAATGGAAAAGGGATCCAAAAAAAGATGGTAGTGTATATGAAGAAGGTAGTGTATATGAAGAATAAGTGTTTTGGAAAATGGTTTGTGTGAAAAAGGAAAAGATAGTAGCACCTAAAGTATGTTTGGAACTTCAACATGTGAGTTGCTTGCTAAGTTGCTTGGTTCTCGAATTCTTATACCCTTCTTTCATTAAACCCCTTCCTTAAGCCCCGTTACAACCTGAATAAAAGTCCTCTTGATTTGAAATACTTATGATTTTGGATTGTTGGAGCACTGGTTGAAAATCGAGCTTATGGAGAACATGTGATTGATGCGATTTAGGAGTGCAAACACTAACCCTCAAACACTTGTGTGCATTGAGTGCTATCTAGTGCGATTGATGGTTAAGAAACATATCAATTTGAATACATCTCATTCTGCATTTGGCCTAGCATATCTCATTTCAGCTTACTATATATGCATTGATTTCATATTTTAAAAGTGTTGCTCAAAAGTAGTTCGATCCATATAGCCATGATTCTTTGAGGGAAAGCAATCTACCATTTGGGAAACTTACATACTTGTGTGTTTTAATATTCTGAGTCTAGCTTAGCTTAATTCTTTTCTTCTTAGTTTGCTTGAGGACAAGCAATGTTTAAGTTTGAGGTAGTTTGTTAGGACCATAATTGTGTTCCAATTATGTACCTAACATTATGCATAAAGCTTGCCTTCTTGGAATAAAGCATTGTTTTTAATACGTTTCCTTGTCATGCTAGGAAATGGAGAGTTTGTGAGGAAACGAGCCAAAAGAGAGAAATTAATCACTTTTTGGAGAAGTCAAGCAAGTTTTCTTAGCATTGGGAGAAGAATGATCAAAATCGAGAAAATGACGAAAAGTCAACTACCGGTCAAAGTTAACTCCATCTGGTCAACGGTCAACTCCGGTGACCCCTTGCCGGAATGTTTTAAGGCCCAAGAATTCAAAGTCCAAGCCCACAAGTCCAAGCTTACAAGCTCAAGAGAGAAGATATTTTGGTAGAGACATGTGTCACTCACATGCTTGGTGAGTCATCTTTGGACTACTAAATAAAGCCTGAAATTTTGGATCATGTCCAACCTTAATTTTGAATTATTTGATGTCAAAATATCTCATCCAAAGCTATAGGGTCGAGCTCCCCACTACACCCACATACAACTCACCTCATTTCTTAGTTTTTCATAGTTTCAGTTTCTCTCTTAGGCCTCTATCCATACCCAACCCATATAGCCATCTCCTCCACCTCTCAAACACCCATTAACACAACCAAAAGGCTGGAAAACCTTCATCACCACCACCATACTTTCATTTACACCATATTCTCCTCAGCCTATGGTGGATGATTCAAGTTCTTGGAGTATAAGAGCATATTTGGAGCAAGAAGGGAATGAGAGCTTGAAGATCTTGGAGCTTTTGGGACCCTTTGGTTATCTCTTCTCCTATTTGTCTATAATTTATGTATCTATACTCTATCTTATCTATGGGTAGTGAGTAGTTGTCTTTTGAAAGATTAAGGCTTAGCCAAAGCCAATTTGATGTACATACAACTATGTTTTGAGTTATGGATTTGAATTTGGTTTAGTTTATTACATGTTATGAATAAGTTTGATAGCTTGTGATGTGATTGTGGTATGTTTACATGTTTGGGCTCGATTCAATATTTTCATACTCATGTCACAACATGAATAGCATGGAAGGCAAGACTTCGGTCTTGCAAGTTGGTGATTGTTGGTGACTTTGGCGAAGTTTCGGTCTTCAAGGGGGAGCATCTCTAACTCTTTATTTTCTTTTCATTTCTCTTTAATTTGATTTCTTATTTTGCTTGCATTTGTGTTTAGGATGTTAGCTTTGTGTATGTGAAATTTGTGGTAGGAAAGTGTGTGATGTTTTGTGGTTACTTGCTATGCTTCGAGTTTTTTTTGTGGTGATGCTTATCCTTGTTAAGTTTGTGTGATTATGCAATGCTTTGATGATAATTGGGATGAACATTTACCACTTTCTTTAAGTTTAGCTTGTGTTAGTTGTGAACTATGTGTGTGTTGATGATCGGATCCATTTAGGAAGCTAGAAAATAACACAAATATTGAGCTTGGCATGAGTTTATTGTAGGTCAAAAATTTAGGCATTCAACTCAGGAGATTTTCGACCGGTTGAAAATTTTCACTGAAATTTCTCGATTGGTAGAAGATAGTAACCTGCCCAGATTATGGCACATTTTTTACCGATCAAAATTTCTAGTTCATTTTTTCGACCGGTCGAGACCTGTCCTGCTTCTATTGACTTTTGATGACCAAGCTCATGGGCTTTGATGGCATCCTCCTTTGTGCTTCCCCATGACACCAGTTGCAATCCGAATGCGCCGCTTGCCGGTTCTTACTCCACTCATGCAATCTTTGGATGGCGAGGCCTAACTTGACCTTCATTGGTTTACATACTCTTGCACTTAGATCTAGGAGTCGATCGTCAAAGCGTTTGCACACACACTTTCCCTACTCTCTCCTTATCCCTTTGCATGACATGTCTTTTTTAAGAATGATGCTTAGTGTCTAATTGAGTCGAGTTCGCATGTGGTAGGATTAATGTGATGCATGTTGTGATGCTCTTTACTTTGAACTAATTGCCTTCATAAGTTGTCCGATTATTCCATGCTAGGGTCTTCAAGTTCTAATTGTGAGGTCCCCTCATGCTATATGTTAGACTACATTGTCGTTTTGCTTTCCAATGTGATTAGTATGCATGCCCTCATTGTGGTTGAGAGGACCCTAATAACTTCATTACTTCTTAGAGACTATATGGCCCTTTAAGTGTGAATGCATGCTAGTTACTATGCCTAGGAAAACATGTGTTAGGTGAATAATCTTGTAAAATGATGATGCCTTGCTATATATCTTGTTTACACTTTTATTTTCTATGTGGCTTTATGCAAATTGAGTACAGTTTGATTCTAACTGTGAGGTAGGCGGCTAAGTCATTTTCACTCCTTATCTGAAAATTCATAAAAAATTGAAAAATTTGAGAAAATGTAACACAAAAATATGTGTGCTTTGTGTGTGTTTTGTGTCCCAATAACCACTCCCAATGATGAGATTGAATTAATGGCTAATAGATTGCATTATTTTGAGCATGTTTAAAAAGAGTAAACAATGTATGTTTAATCGGTTTGAAAAGTACATATGTCATTCAAAATGCATTCACATGAGAACAAGAAGGATTGACATGTTTTCGAGCTATCTATGCCCAATGTGAGATTTTGAGCCTTATTGTGCATGCATAGTTACATTATGCACCTATTCTTTCATGTGTGATATCGATCAATTATTGTGTAGCCTAGAACTTGCTTTAAACCATGTAAAACGTTTTCCAATTCATAAGTTATTTTGCAAATGATCAAGGCATTGGGATGATCACCACTTTGGCCAAATTTCTTTCTAACCCTATGACGCATATAGCCTTTAGTGAGCCAATTTGAGCCTTATACTATTTTTCCCTTTAATTCTTGAATACCACAAATCCTTACCAAACCTAAACGCTTACTCCTACCCTTAACTAGGCAATCAAGCAAGCGATAACAAAGTCCTATTAGGATGTGCTTAGAGTTTGTACCTATTGTGAAGTTTAGCAAAATCTTAAGTATCCGGTGGAGGAGGTTGTTGTGATGTTTATTGGTGTTGTTTTTCGTTCAAAAAGGAAAAAAAGAAGAAGAAGAGAAAATTAGAAAATGGAGAAGGGATCCACAAAAAGATGGTAGTGTATATAAAGAATAAGTGTTTTGGGAAATAGTTTATGTGAAAAAGGGAAAGCTCGTAGCACCTAGAGTATGTTTGGAACTTCAACATGTGAGTTGCTTGCTAGGTTGCTTGGTTCTCGAATTCCTATACCCTTCTTTCATTAAACCCCTTCTTTAGGCCCCGTTACAACCCGAATAAAAGTCCTCTTGATTTGAAATACTTATGATTTTGGATTGTCAGAGCATTGATTGAAAATTGAGCTTATGGAGAACATGTGGTTGATGCGATTTATGAGTGCAAACACTAACCCTCAAACACTTGGCCTAGCATTGAGTGTTATCTAGTGCGATTGATGGTTAAGAAACATATCGATTTGAATACATCTCATTCTGCATTTGGCCTAGCATATCTCATTTCGGCTTATTACATATGCATTGATTTCATGTTTTAAAAGTGTTGCTCAAAAGTAGTTCAATCCATCTAGCCATGATTCTTTGAGGGAAAGCAATCTATCATTTGGGACGCTTACATACTTGTGTGTTTTAATACTTTGAGTCTAGCTTAGCTTAATTCTTTTCTTCTTAGTTTGCTTGAGGACAAGCAAAGTTTAAGTGTGCGGTAGTTTATTGGAACCATAATTGCGTTCCAATTATGTACCTAACCTTATGCTTAAAACTTGCCTTCTTAGAATAAAGCATCATTTTTAATACGTTTCCTTATCATGCTAGGAAATGGAGAGTTTGCGAGAAAATGAGCTTAAAGATAGAAATTAACCACTTTTTGGAGAAGCCAAGCAAGTTTCCTAAGCGTTGGGAGAAGAAGGAGCAAAACCGAGAAAAGAACAAAAAGTTAACCACCGGTCAAAGTCAACTCCGGCTGGTCAACGGTCAACTCCGGCAGTCAACTCCTGCGACCCTTTGCCGGAATGTTTTAAGGCCCAAGAATTCGAAGTCCAAGCCCACAAGCCAAAGGAAGAAGATATTTTGGTAGAGACATGTGTCACTCACATGCTTGGTGAGTTATCTTTGGACCACTAAGTAAAGCCTTAAATTGTGGATCATGTCCAACCTTAATTTTGAATTATTTGATGCCACTACACTCACCACAACTCACCTCATTTCTTAGTTTTTCATAGTTTTAGTCTCTCTCTTAGCCCTCCATCCATACCAAACCCATATAGCCATCCCCTTCACCTCTCAAACATCCATTAGCACCACCAAAAGGCTTAAAAACCTCTATCACCACCACCATACTCTCATCTACACCATCTTCTCCTAAGCCTAAGCTGGGTGGCTTAAGTTCTTGGAGTATAAAAGCATATTTGGAGTAAGAAGGGAAGAAGAACTTGAAGAGCTTGGAGCTTTTAGGACTCTTTGGTTATCTCTTCTCCTAGTTGTCTCTAATTTATGTATCTATACTCTATCTTAGCTATGGATAGTGAGTAGTTTTCTTTTGGAAGGCTAGGGCTTATTTGATGTACATACAACTATGTTTTGAGTTATGGATTTGAATTTGGTTTAGTTTACTACATATTGTGAATGAGTTTCATAGCTTGTGATGTGATTGTGGTATGTTTGCATGTTTGAGCTTGATTCAATGTTTTCATACTCATGTCTTAGTCACTCGCAAAGGAAGATAAGCATGCAAACATGATTATGTTGCATTTCAAAAGATGAGATGAAGGTTTAGTTTTCATTGGGCTTGAGCATGGACCAAACCCTTCTTGAAGTCCAAATGACTCAAGGAGCTTCGGTCAAGCTTACATTGACTGGAAAGGGCTTTGTAGCTAATCATTACTTCTTCTAATTCATGTTCTAAAAGGTGTGGATTAGAAAAGTCATTAGAATTTACTTTCATGTCCTCTAATAGGGACTTAGGAAGGAAAGGCATTCACATTCATCGTAAGTGATCACATATTGAACTCATTAGGCATGTGGTATGATTAGGATACGATTCGTAATTTAGTTGCATTCTAGTTTCGGTTTGCTTTATACTTGAATATTGGACCAGAACACTTCTAGTGCCCTAATGGCCTAAAATATTCGGTTCACAACTAATGGTGACTCCAAAAGATCATGAATTGGACAAACACATGGGAATCAGACTAAACTCATAACTTGGACATTGTTTGTACATTGAGTTGGCTAGTGGCGATATCTCTAGCCAACCTAACATTTCTTTTGTTTTGTTTTACTTTTGATACAAGCATTTGCAACCATTAAATTAACACTTAACAATCAACAAAAACGCGTAAGCAATTAAAACCCTTTGGTGTAGATGTAGCATTGGTAAATAGGGTATCGTTCTTAACCGGGGATTGAGGGTGCATGTATATTTATGCTATGGTTTGAAAGGGGGGTTTGAAAAGGTTGTTTAATATCTACGAAAATAAAGACAAGAACATGGCATAGCAAACACATCGTTGGCTTCTAAGTTCTAACATGCTTAAACTCATAGACAAGCAAAACAAACAAGAACATAGAATCCTAAACATGCTTACTAAAACCGAAAATAAAGTTTAATTACATATATACATGATCAACTCGTCACACTTACCTCATTTCTTTATAACCTAATCATATTATATGCAACCTAAGTTTTATCTAGGCCTTTACTATGTGGTTCGCATGCATCTTTCATAATTAAGTGACTAAACCAAGATTGCTCGCATTTAGACACATCATTAACCTAAACCAAGATTGCTCGCATTTAGATTAAAGCATTAAGTGAAGAAGACACATTATCTAACCTAAACCAAGATTGCTCGCATTTAGATTAGCACACAGAAAAGACTTAGACTCGAAATAGATGACATAAAATAGAATTAGAATTATATTACAAAAACATGTCTTTACACTCTACAAAACTGAAATTCATTACAAGGAGTAAGTAGAGGGATCGAAATACACCCTTTGTGTCGTGATTGCAGTCGCAAAGCTTGCACACGATCCTTCTATGGATGGCTAGATGAACCCTCGGATTGCCTAAGGTTGCTTCTAGGTGGAGGCCGAATGTATATGGTGTGGAGGATGGCGTTCCTTGAAGAGATTTCGAGTATTTGTGGAGAGGAAGTGTTTAAGGCAGAGACTTGGCTTGTATGATGAGTGATTATTGAGAATGAGACCTAGTTCTTGTATTTATAGGTGAAGAATTCCAACTTTCTTCTCCAAACTAGGTTTTCCTAGTGTACTCGGGTAGAATTGCCAGCCTGTCTTGAAACGTCTTTTCCGGGAGTTCTAGAGCTCAGAAAATTCTGATTCTTGTTTCATTGGAAAGCTTATTCAAAGGGCTGTAAAATCCATATAATGAACGCCATATTTGGAGTTGAATTGAATTTACTACGGATTTTAGAAGTTAAGTGACCTGACTGCCCAGTTTTCTTCTTCTTCAAGGAAAATGAAATCTTGATATCTTCAAATCTTGCATTCCTTATTCCCTAATAATTCTTGGCCGAATATACCATATTCTTGCACATATTTTGGCCCTCAAATAAGGTATTTATCTTCATGGAATATCCTCCAAAATTCGTCCATTATATGCTCCATATATTCCGCCATATTTGCTCTTTCCTGGGTCGCGCAGGAGAAATGTCTTCATCTTTTTGTCCACCATTTTGGTATTCATTTCTTTTGGCATTTGGTCTTCAATTCTTGACACCATGTGGGAAAGAATTTTAGTAACCATTTGAAGACCATTCCTCGGACCATTTCTTCTCCGAAATTAGGAACTTCCTCCTTAGCACGCTTTTAGCTCCAAATCGCCTCCTTTATTATTTTCTCCTTTATTTCTACCTAAAAGCATAAAGTAAGTAAGAAATGATAGTACTAAGGTCAAAACAAAGCTAAATGTAAAGAGAAAGACGTTAAGAATCAAGCATAAAATGCGTAGATCAACTTTATGTTTTCACATTATTTAGTTAGTTATTCAACCAATCAACTTTGTTTAATGACTCACCGTAACTCTATAATCCCTTGCAATGCTAAGTTTCCAAATGATTTGGTAGTGTGAGATACACTTTCACATTTTATTTCCTTTTAGTGTCAAGTATTGTCTAGTGAGCCGTAGTCTTTGTGTTTTTCATTCGAGCTAAGGAATCTAAGTGCTTAATCCTCGTGGGTTCGACACTCGATTTCCTTTTCTATACTATTACTTGTCCCCATATACTTGTGGGTGAAGATCATTCTTTCACTTATGAGTTAGCCAATATTTCACTAAGTGTAGGGGTATAAATCTTCGAACATACGCCCCGAGGCCTAGGAATTCTTTACCTGATGACTCGTCCGGGGGAATGCCTTACCTAACGATTTATATGTTTCGCCTCCACACGCGCTTGCATGACTTTTTTTAGACTCTCTCAGTTTTATTTTATGTATTTTTTTGTGAAAGGCATAAGATTATGTTTTACGATTTCTTAAAATTATTTATTTTCGTCTATTCACTCTGACGTTTTCAATGTTTTATATGCCTTTCCCATGGGCCCTTTTATTTCAAATGCCTAGGTTGCAAAGTCTCTGCTAAGGTCGGGTGTGCACATATATCAAAACATAGCAGTATCCGCCGTAAGATCTAGAGTGGATCGTACGATTTAGAATCTTAGTTAGTATTGTTATTTTAGAGTGTTTTAGCTCTGGTGTTACAAACAATTTAATATTCCTAGTGTTGAGTTACTTGAGCCATATTTGGAAATTTGTTTCACTAATTCATGACTTTCAAATTGTTTAATTTCACTCTGACTTTTTATAAGATTAGCAAGTTTAGGTTTTAATGATCATTGAGGGCCTACTTCCCGTTTAGGAAATTAAATCAGGGTCGGGTCCTTATAAAACTACCTATTGATTCGTCCTCTGCTGAGATGTATCAATTTAGGGGCACCCTTGGCCATGGAGGCACCAATACTAGCGGATTAGCTAGGTACTGTTTGATAGTATCGAAAGTCTCTTGATGTACATGCTTTTACACAAACTGTAATTCCCCAACCTTTTTTATATAATTACTAATATTTATGAATAATTCGAGTTCAATTTAGTGGTAGAGGTCTTGAGTTGACTTTTTTTTATCAAATTATCGAAGTTGGTTGACTTCGGGTGGAAGTCATAGTATTTGTTGAGACAAGTTCGTAGACGTGATAAATGTTAAAATTGGAGGTACGAGTGAAAAGTTATGGTCAACAGAAGTCTTAACGAAAGTTTGACAAAATTACATTACCGTAAATGTACATGTATAAAAAGAAACTTTTGGAAAAGGAAAGGGGCACTTTCCATTTCGGGCCAACCATCGTTGACCCGCATCGACCATGTCTGGCGACCTCAAAATCGCGTTGAAACTGTTTGCCGGAGGCATGGCGCCATCTAGACACCTCTGACCGTGATTCTGGTTGGAATTGACTCGTCTAGTTCTCAGCCTTCATTTTCTCCCTTTGATTTTGGGAATTATGGCTTGTCGAGAGAGAATTGAATTGAGGAGTTTTTAGGGTTTTCTATAGATTTCTCCGTCGTCAACGATGGGGGTTCCGGCCAAGGTAAGGGTAGGAATCGGTTCCTCTAAACCTCGTACTTGTGTTTGTGGTTGAGTTTTGGTGTTTGTAGGTGTTGTTCGACAGAATCAAATCGAATTCCGTTAAACCTGATTTGAGCTCTGTCGAATCCGATTCGGCTCCGTCGTATATGATATGACTAAAATATGCATCAAATAAGTATAGAAAGTAAACACTTAACACATAAATCAATCATATGCAATTTAAACCCTTTTTGTGTAGATGTAGCATTGATAAGTAGGGTATTGTTCAAAATCGTGAATTGAGGGGTGCATGAAATTATTGTGTAGTAAAAAGGGGGTGTCGAAATTTGTTTTTAATTACCTAATTTATTTACTGAAAATGTGATGCACAAAATAGAGAAATTTCTAGTACTCTAACATGCTTCATTCATAAACAAGCAAACACAAAAGATCCCTAAAAACTCTAAATCATGCTCATAACAAAAAAAAACATAACTAATTATTTACAAGTAATCAACTTATTTCTCACCTTCACTCGATCATGACATATTCTCAAAACACATGCATATTATCATATTTTGTGCTCGGGATACCCTATATCTAAAATCAAAGCATTAAGAACCAAATACACATGCATATTTCGAACAAGAGTAATAAAACACATGGAAGATTATTGAAAGGCATATCTATCATAAAACCAAAATATTTCAAACCAATCAATAAAATAAATGTACAAATACAAAGAAGAGTTACGGAGTAAAGAGATCATTGTTACACTTTTTCTCTTCGGGATACCCTATGGATAGAAGTGTGATGACACCTTTGGTGGAGAGCTCGGGATACCCCTATACTCTCAGGATACCCTATATGTTGGAGAAGAAGGCTAGGACAGTGAAGGATGGTGTAACTCAACCTTGTAGATGAGGGATTGCTTTTGTGGAGAGGGAGGACGTATCTTGGCCGAGTTTTGGATATGGAAATAAGTGATCCCTAATGAGGATGTAAAGATGTGCTTATATAGGAACATACAAAAAGTTTTCCTCAAAAATCTAGGTTTTCCTACTCTACACAGGTAGATCTGGCAGTCTGCAAAGAAACACACTTTCGTAGAGTTGTAGACCTCCAAAAACTATGATTTATGGCTCGTTGAAAAGAAGACTCAAAGTGCTTTCCAACCATATATCGATCGCCGTCCAAATCCTCCTAAGATATTCACAGTCATCGTTCGAAGTTGGCTGACCTGCACATGCAGATTCTTCTTTCCTTATTTTTTATGGTTTCCTTCTTCTTTTTGACTTGGGAATCATTTTCTTGCCAAATCTTGTGCTCCACGAAATTGGCTCTTAGTTGTCATTTTTGGGCCATTCAAATGGTCTTCTAATTAATTTGGTTCAACTTCATTTGTTCTTCTTCCAAGTTTCTTTCGGAAGCTTCCTTTTCCTAGTCAACATAAGGTTTATTTTTCTCTTCAATTTCCTTATGAATTCTTCACGTCTCCCTTGGTATTTTCAGCCAAATTTCATCGGTCCATCTTTTCTCCATTTTTCCCACGCCATGCATGCTTGTAGCCCTCTTTACTCCGTCTCTTTTTTCCTACACCTAAAAATAAAAAAATAAGTCAAAACTAATAATACAAAATTAACAAAGTAAAATGTAGAGAAAATACTTTAATTAATACGCCTAAAATGTGTAGATCAGTATACGACGGTTGCTGGTGAATTGGACAATGAGTTTAGAGGGGTTTTGATCCCATCTCTTCCCTGAGCCTTTTGGGACTAGCCTCGAGCTCTGAAATGGCTCAACGCCAGAGATCGGTGCTAGAATTAATTTTTGGTCAGTTTTCTTTTGGGGCCGATTCTGGCCAAGCATTTCGGAATTAGGTCTAGGTTCTTTGAGATATTGTTGGGCTTGTTAAGAGCTTTATTTTGATGGTTTAATCTCCGCTGTCCTTAGTGGTCGCCGGTGGTGGTGCGTGGAGGTCCGAAGGCACCATCTGTGGGGGCGCATGTGAGCGGAATTTTTTTTCATAATGTGTCAAGTTATATGTCAATAGATTTGTATCAAAGTTGTGAGCGCCTTTTGTGAGGTTTATAATGCGTTTTGGCTTCATCATCCCAGTGGGTGGGAGGTGGTTACTAGTGTTACTACCAGTGGCGGTGCGGGCGATGGAGAAATTAGAATCGTCTTTTATCATTACGATATTTTTTAGTAACAAGTTCGTCATAAATGTGTTCCGACTAATTTAGTCGAGATTGATTTCAGATTGAATAATTTTCTCGACTTTTCTATTTATTTATTCATTTTGATAATTTTTGACAATGGTTGGGTCGTCACACAAAGTTTTTTTGGTCTTGGAGCTTAAGCAGTGGCGAGAATGGCTGAATCTTACCGGGAACATTTGCAATAAACCAGTGTATGATAGTTGAATTTTTATGCAACTAATTTGTTGATGAAATATCTGGTTTATTGTTATGTTTTCAAATAAAATACTTGTGTTTATTTATTTTGGTAGGTTTGTGGAGGAAATAATGAAAATGAGTTAAATGGAGGATTCTTAGTGCAAAAAGAAATAAAGATGTGATGCCTCTTGCAAATAAAAGAAGATGAAACCTAAATGGACAAGACCTAGCCCAACCAAGGAAGTATATAAACTCTTTTTAAGGTTTTGGGAAGGCTAATCAGCAATTATTGGAGCAAGACACGAGCAAGGAAGAGAGAAGCCAGCAAAGGACTGTCAGCTACCCAGATTCGATGGGTCGAGTGATTTTCCTCGACGGGTCAAATCCGATCTGCCAGCAATTCTTCTCTTCTTCATTTGTACTAGTTTTCCCATGGATTTGTTTAATTATTTTTCATACATTTTGAGTAGCTAAATACTTTGTTAATGGCCTATTTTAAAGCTCCGTACATGAAGTGTAGATAATATATACACTTTGACCTAATTTTGTTGTGTTCTTGGATGAGATTTCTTTGTTGGTTTTCCATTAATAATTTCTATCTTGTATGCTTTGAGTGTACACTTAGTATGCATGTTTAGGGATCTACTTCTATGAGAATTTTATGCATGTTGATTGGTTTTTATCTTCCTCAATTTCTCTTTGGTAGAAACTAAGTTATCTAGTTATAAGGAACCCTAAGTCTAGCAAGGCACGCCCTTAGTGTACTTGTAAAGTTTTGTAGATTCTTACACCTTTTCTAAATCATAATGCTTCTCCCTTTAGTAAACTCGAGTCCGTGACTTTTGGATTCTTTGAGGGATAGTCATCAGTGATAAGTGTACATTCACTGATGTAATCATAAGGATTAGGTAATAGGTTGTGTTCATAACAATTCAATCTTCCTGAGAACTTTCATTCATAGGCATGGCATTATTAGGTTGAGCATATATTATCTAGATGGAGTGACGGTGGTGGAAAGCAAACCCCTTAGCTCATTTGTCTATTGATTTTCGTCAAATTCATAAAGCTGATTTTCTGCACTCATCTGTTTTGTTTATTTTTGTTCACATATCAAATCAACTCCGAATCCAGTGAAATTTGGTGTGATAGTCTGCCACTGTGTCTAGTATGGCTAGTAGTGATTTCGTGACTTTGGGGTAAGTCTATATTTGGTAATTAATTAGGTTTGTGTCTGTAGGTTGAGTCTGCCATGAAACTGGTTTTAATGTTTGTTTGTGTATTAATACTTAGTTTCATAAATCTTTAGTCGGTAATGACCCTTATTTTCCATACTACTACAGTGATAAACATTGCAAATAACAAGAATATCTTTAAAGGGTGTAAAAATCTTATCAAAGGGAACAGAGAATATGGTTTCTGGCCATTTGAGCCGCGTTACCCATACTTCCAATGTAGAGGAGGATCATCTCCCTCTGCATGACAACTTTCCTGATGAGCAGTTATTGGTTGTGTAAGATGTGGAACCCTGGTATGCTGATATTGTCAATTACAAAGTGTCTAAACAGATTCCAAGTGACTACACTAGAGCACAAAGAGAGAAATTAGTGAAGGAGGGCAAGTACTATGTGTGGGATGATATATATCTATGCATATATTGCTCGGATTCCATTATCCGCAGGTGCGTACCCGAATCTAAACTCCATTCAATTCTCTCTTTTTTGTCACTCACATGTAGGTGGTGGACACTTCGGAGGGAAGAAACAGCACTCAAGGTACTAGAGAGCGGGTTTTGTTGACCTAGCATCTTCAAGGATGCTCATGAGTTTTACAAGTCGTGCCCGAGATGTCAAATGACAGGTAACATTAGTCCTAAGGATCAAAAGGCTCAACACTCGGTAATTTTTGTTGACGATGTGTGGGGTATTAATTTCATGGGTCCTTTCCCAATCTCTAAAAAGAATTTGTATATTCTATTAGCTATAGATTATGTCTCTAAGTAGGTGGAGGCTAAGGCCACCCCAACTAATGATTCTAAGGTTGTTCTCAGTTTTCTTAAAGGACTTTTTTCTAGATTTGAAACAGATGCATCATCAGCGATGAAGGATCTCACTTTTGCAACATGACCTTTGATGCTTTGCTCAGAAAGTACAATGTGACTCATAAGGTGGCAACACCTTTTCACCATAAGACAAGCAAGAAGGTAGAGGTTTCAAACAGGGAGATCAAATAGAATCTTGAAAAGACTATAGGGAAACAAGAAAAGATTAAAGTGAGTGCTTAGATGAAGCACTATGGGCCTATCGGACTGCATATAAGACACCTATTGGGATGTCTCCCTTTAGGTTAGTCTATGGAAAAGCTCGCAATTTACCGGTAGAACATAAGCATAAGGCATATTGGGCAGTTAAGCATTTCCATGTAAACATGGATGCTGCGGCTACTCATAGGAAATTGAAACTCAATGAATTGGATGAGATCCATAATGATGCTTATAAGTCTAGCCGGATTTACAAGAAAAAGACCAAGATGTTCCATGACAAGATGATAAGAAAGAAGACTTTTGAAATTGGTCAAAAAGTTTTGCTATTCAACTCTTGTCTTAGGTTATTTCCGGGTAAGCTTCGATCTAGATGGATAGGTTCTTTTGTTGTTACTAATATTTTTCCTCATGGTGCAATAGAAGTCAGAAGTTTTAATGAAAGGACCCAATCCCGATTCAGTCACCTAAACCGGAATCAAACCCTTTCGAAAATACGAACCAACAAAAATATTTCAAAATTTCGGCAGAGTTTCGTTACTAACGTGGAATTACCATAACCTGCACCCAGAAAATAACACTTCATCTTATGCCACAAAAAGCAAACCGTGGGCACCATTCCCATCCGGATTTCTCAACATCAATATAATCAATAACAGTAAACAATCTGTACTATGTATATATGTATATCCGAGAAAATCCGTATAAACATATGTCAGAATGTATCAGAGCGACCTCTAGTATAACATATATACAACATATACACATCAGTAGGCGAAACAAGAACCTACTGGAAAGCACAGGTAACTCTGATCACTAGCCTCCACTGCGACGTGAAAACACCAAACCTGAACTGCAACTGGGCACGGAAACCGAAAAGCCCAGGGGAAAGACAATAAACACGTTAGAGTGAGTGGACGAAAATTAATGTCTTTCACCAGTTGATATATATGTTAAAATAACATATGCGAGTCTAGGTAAATAAAATAACAAGTACACGAGGTAAAACTCATACTCCTCCAGTGTACTGAGCATGCAAGTAAAAATCCCACGGGGTCACTCATGGACACACACCGTGCTAGTACAGTCAGAACCACGGGATCCCAGGCCCACACGTGATTCTAGCCAGAAATGGCCTCGGATCCGGGGATACGCCCCTCACCGGTCTGGTTGGGGAAACGCCCCTCCAGGCGGCCTACCATCGGGGATCAACCGAGAGGCAAAGTGTATCGATACAACAACGTAACCACGACTGTACTCTGTGTAAACCAAATCATAAACAGCTCGATGCAAATGCATGAAACAATGTATAAGTGTATGCATATTCGTATACGTATATCCGTATAAGTATAATCGTATAATCATAAAACATATTCTCATGTAATCCGTAATCTCAATACGCATGCTCAAGTTCGAAAATCATATAAAACACTCGCAAGAATTCCGTGAAAAGAAATTGTCCACTCACAGGTGTGCAAAATGCGCACTTGCGCTAATCTTGAGGACCGGCGGAAGATCCCTCGCCAGAAGCACAATCTCGGTCCCGATCTCGATCTCGATCTCCTGAATATTTACAAAACATAACTGATAAATATCGTAATCCACAACACTGTACTGATGCACGGAAACCAATCGTTCCCGGAAATACGAAATGCAGTACAAAATGAATTACGGAAATCCCGAAATCCCCACTCGAAATCTAGGCTGAAAATCGGCTAACCAAATCAACCCAAAAACCTCTGTACGATAACCAGGGCGCGATTACGAGAAAAATAACATTAAAATTGTCGAAATCTGAAAAATTGACTTTTCTCACCGGAGCGCTGCCGTTGACCGCCGCCGCCGGCGGCCGCGCGCCGTCAACGGTGGAATTTCACGGTGAAAATTTCCAGAAATAAGGATCACAATCATACGAACCACTTCCTCCACTACCATGAAGCCCAAATCTCATCGGAAACCTTCCAAAATCACACAAACCCGAACGAAAATAACCCCTCCGGTGACTAAACCGGTGACCCTCAAATCTTATCAAAACCCAAAATCAAACATACCAGGGGCACCACCTAAGCTAGGGAAGTAAAACCCCCAACAATTCCACTCACAAATCTTGCCGGAGCACCACCTCCTAACTCCGGCGAAATCCGACGAGATAACCCGATTCGGGTTCCACCTAAACGGTCTCAATTCTTTCCAAATCAAATACCAACGTGCTCGAAACCACTCAAGGATTCTAACTGTACCTGTTACGTGGCCGGAGGTGGCCGGAATTCGGTCATCGAACGGTGAAACCGAAAACGGAAACTCTCCCCCTCGAGTCAACGGTCAACCTTTCCAATTTTGGAAAGTCAACGGCTGGTCAATGCAAAACTGTATTTTTACGAAAATTCTCGACTATTTCGATATTTATACTCGAGCCTCGGGTCGATCGACGGTCCAAAACGAATATACGATATGATTCGGATAAACACGAAACAATCGGATAAACTCGTCAGATACCGAAACTTCAAATAATCATAAAATATTCTTCGGTAATCGGAAAAATCTTCCGAAACAGCCCACAAGCTCGAAATCACGTACTCTACAATTTCCGTGAAGACACCCAACTCGAATTCTCGACCGAAAACATAGTCGCAAATCGAATCGGCAAACCACACATACGACGTAAAACTGCGACTAAGCAGAATCTCGAGAATCGTGCCGAATACACAACTGATTCTGGTTTGGGTCGTTACAAATCTACCCCCCTTAAAGAAATTTCGACCTCGAAATTTACATACCTGTCAAGTGAACAGATGAGGATACTGCTCCCGCATACGCTGCTCGGTCTCCCAGGTAGCCTCCTCAACTGAGTGGTTCTGCCACAAGACCTTCACCAGCGGAATCTCATGGTGCCTCAACTCCTGCTCACGACGATCGAGAATCTGCACAGGCTCCTCAACATACGATAAATCCTCTCTGATCGGCAACTGCTGTGGGGCTAACACATGAGAAGGATCTGAGATGTACTTCCGCAACATCGAAACATGGAAGACATCATGCACACGAGCCATCTCAGCTGGTAACTCAAGTCTGTAAGCAACAGCTCCAACCCTATCCGTAATCTAATACGGACCAATATACCGCGGTCGAAGCTTGCCACGTTTCCCGAAACGCACAACTCCCCTCCACGGAGATAGTTTCAGGAAGACCCAATCACCAACCTCGAACTCCAAATCCTTCCTCCTCACATCTGCATAACTCTTTTGCCGATCCTGGGCGATCTTCAGTCGACCCCGGATAACCTGTATGTCCTCCACCGTGGTTTTCACCAAATCTGGACCAATAAGCCAACGCTCGCCCACCTCACTCCAACACAATGGAGTGCGACACTGCTTCCCGTACAAAGCCTCGTACGGTGCTATCTCAATACTGGCCTGATAGCTGTTGTTGTAGGCGAACTCGATCAAATGTAACTGTTGATCCCAGTTTCTACGAAACTGCAACACACACGATCTCAGCATATCCTCAAGAGTCTGAATGGTCCGCTCGAACTGCCCGTCAGTCTGAGGATGAAAAGCTGTACTAAACCGCAACCTCGTGCCCAATGCTCGCTGTAAAGCCTGCCAAAACTCAGAAGTGAACTGACTATCCCGGTCAGAAACAATCGACACAGGCACACCATGCAAGCGAACAATCTCGGATAAGTATAACTTAGCCAATCTGCCCACTGAACTCTTCCCTGGAAGTGCAAGAAAGTGTGCGGATTTCGTCAATCGGTCAACAATAACCCAAATGCCAGTATTGCCCGCCGAAGTACGTGGCAACTGATAGACGAAATCCATCGTGATATGCTCCCACTTCCAAACCGGAATCTCAAGTGACTGTAGTTTCCCTGCAGGTTTCTGCCTCTCCGCCTTCACCTGCTGACAAATCAAACATCGACTCACGTACGCGGCAATCTCCCGTTTCATGTTGCGCCACCAATAGTACGCTCGAAGTGTACGAAACATCTTCGTACCTCCGGGATGCATCGCATACGCTGAACTGTGGGCCTCGTCCAGAATCTCCTTCTTCAAATCCTCGTCCCTGGGTACACATAGCCTGCCTCTGAACAACAACGTACCGTCGTCGCTCAATCGGAACTCTGTAGGTATACCATTCCGTATCATGGTTTTCTTGCCCAGCAAGTAAATATCTGAATCCTGTGCCTCTCGTACCTGATCAACTAGTATGGGTCGAACCTGAAAACTGGCCAACAAAGCTCCATCATCATCATACCCAAACACAGCACCTGTAGCCCGAAGCTCGGCTAACATTGATACTATGGCCACACACATGTGAAACAACGAGGCTCCAGATTTCCGACTAAGTGCATCTGCCACAACGTTAGCCTTCCCTGGATGGTACTCAAACGTGCAATCGTAATCATTAATCAACTCCATCCATTGGCGCTGCCTCATGTTCAGATCCGGCTGCGTCTGCAAGTATGTGAGACTCTTGTGGTCAGTGTAAATCTTACACTGAGCACCATATAAATAATGCCTCCAGCTCTTCAACGCTAACACTATAGCGGCTAACTCCAAATCATGCGTCGGATAGTTGACCTCATGCGGTTTCAGCTGCCTGGAACCATAAGCCACGACTCTACCATGCTGCATCAATACACAGCCAATGCCCAACTTCGACGCGTCACTGTATACAACAAACTCACCACTGTTGTCTGGCAATGTCAGAACCAGTGCGGTAGTCAATCTATCCTTCAGGAGCAAATAACTCTCCTCGCACGCATCAGACCACTCAAATTTGACGCCTTTCTTCGTCAATCGGGTCAGTGGTGTAGCAATCCGGGAGAAATCCTGCACAAACTATCGGTAATAGCCTGCTAACCCCAGGAAACTACAGATCTCCGGCACAGTAGTGGGTCTACTCCAATTTAGCACAGCCTCGATCTTGTCAGGATCAACACTAACTCCCTCGGCCGAAATCACGTGGCCCAGAAACTTCACACTATCCAACCAGAACTCACACTTGCTAAACTTCGCGAATAACTGATGGTCCCGCAAAGTTCGCAACACTGCTCGCAAGTGCTTCTTGTGCTGGCCCACACTCCTGGAATATATCAGGATATCGTTAATGAATACAATCACGAACTTGTCCAGGAATCGTCGAAACACCCGATTCATCAAGTCCATGAAAGCTGCGGGGGCGTTGGTCAACCCAAATGGCATAACTAGAAACTCATAATGCCCATACCGCGTCCTGAAAGCTGTCCTGGCTACATCTGAATCTCGGATCCTCAACTGGTGATATCCGGATCGAAGGTCAATCTTCGAAAAGACTGCTGCTCCCTTCAACTGATCGAACAAGTATTCAATCCGCGGTAACGGATACTTGTTCCTCACTGTAATCTGATTCAACTTCCGGTAGTCGATGCACAAACGCATGGACCCATCCTTCTTCCGCACAAACAACACTGGGGCACCCCAGGGAGAAACACTCGGTCGAATGAATCCCTTCTCTAACAACTCCTGGAGCTGAATCTGCAACTCCTTCAACTCCGCAGGAGCCATCCAGTACGGTGTCTGGGAAATCGGTCCAGTACCTGGCAATAACTCAATAGTAAAATCAATCTCCCGTACAGGGGGTATAACAGGTAACTCTGCTGGAAACACATCTGGAAACTCAGACACAACCTCAATACTACCAAGATCCGGCACTGCAGATGTAGTGTCTACAACATGGGCTAAATAAGCAACACAACCCTTCTTCATCATCCGATCAGCTTTCATCGCGGAAATCAAACACGGCAGTGAAGTGTTCTTCTCGCCACGAAATAGTATCTCGGGCAACCCTGGTCGTCGAAACGCGACCTCCTTCCTGTGGCAATCAAACATGGCCCAATGCGACTCCAAAAAGTCCATACCCAATATCAAATCAAAATCCACAATATCAAGTAGTAATAGATCTGCGGCTAAACCATGGCCATCAATAAACACCTCACAATCTCGGTAAACCCAACCGATGCTCACAACTTCACCTGACGGATACAACACTCTCCACAACCCCGGAAGTGGAGATGCAGGTACCGTAGCCAATGACGACAGTCTAAATGATATGAATGAATGTGTAGCGCCCGGATCTAATAATGTAAGTACAGGAATACCAAAAACATGTAACGTACCGATAACAACCTCCGGTGATGCTCTGCCCTCTCGTAGAGTCATAGCATGAACTCTTGCATGTCCGGCTGGTCGTCCTCGCTGGGGCTGTCCCTGTTGTCTACCCTGACCTGCAAACTGTGCTGGTCGTGCTCCCGAAGTGGCTCCTCGCCCTCCTCCGGAACTCTGGGCCGCATGTCCGTCACCACCATATAACTGAGGACACTCCCTCGCATATATAGTGACCCACCTGGCCACAGCGGAAACAAGTGATAGGACCTCGCTGACACGGACCCACATGATGTCGACTACAGAGACTGCACAACGGGTACTCCCTCGGTACAGCAAAAGTGCCACCAGTACGCCGTGGATAACTAGAACCGCTGGAACCAGCACTAGCCTGCGGTCGCTGTGGTCTATCTCTCCTCCATAATGGTCTCCGCCTCGGTACACCAGCTGGTGGTCGATATGATCCACCGCCTGAAGATGAAGCTGAACTGGAAGTGTCTGAACTCTGCCTCTTTGAAGGCCCCTGACTCGGTTCACCTTCCTCAAATCGTCTCGGTCGATACCTCTGCTGTCTCTCTTGCTCAATGTCCTCGCCTCGGAGAGCTGCACTGACAAACTCATCAAAGTTGTTCCGAGGCATCGTAGTCAATGTCGCCTTGATGTTCAGATTCAATCCCATCTCAAATCTACGACACTTGGCTTCCTCTGTAGCCACCATATCCCGCGCAAAACGAGACAAACGGGTAAACCGATCCCGATACTCAAGTACAGACAAACTGCCCTGCCTCAAGTTCGTGAACTCCTCGTACTTGCGCTGCTGGGTAGCCTGATTAAAATACCTCCGCATAAACAAATCACGAAACAATGTCCACGGAGTATCTACAGGAACCCTGTCAGTGCTAACCCACCAAAAGTATGCATCACCCTCAAGTAAACCAACTGCGGCTACTGACATCTGCTCAAGAGTAAACTGCAGACGCTCACAAACACGTTCAATCTGAACCAACCATGCCTCGCATATCTCTGGATCAACTGAACCCGAAAACACAGTAGCACCCGCTGTGCGAGCCTTGACCACGGGGTCAAAACGCTCTTCCAAATGCAACACTCGCATAAGCAAGTCGCGCGTTCGGTGATCCTCATCAGGATCATCATCCCGGTCAATACAGGGACCACGTCGAGGAGGCATCCTACTGATACAAGACAAGCATTAGGTACAAGCAGAAAGAACGTAATCATGAAACCGCAGATATTTGAGGACACACAACACCTGAAGTATTGATGAGTACCGCTGGCCAGTCGGGTCATCACTCCAGTCATGCTGTATCAACTCAAATACCCTAAGCGTCACAACTACAAGAGTCTACAGAATCAGACAACCTAATGCTCTGATACCAAGCTGAAAAGACTCAATCCCGATTCAGTCACCTAAACCGAAATCAAACCCTTTCGAAAATACGAACCAACAAAAATTTTTCAAAATTTCGGCAGAGTGTCGTTACTAACGTGGAATTACCATAACCTGCACCCAGAAAATAACACTTCATCCTATGCCACAAAAAGCAAACCGTGGGCACCATTCCCATCCGGATTTCTCAACATCAATATAATCAAAAACAGTAAACAATCTGTACTATGTATATATGTATATCCGAGAAAATCCGTATAAACATATGTCAGAATGTATCAGAGCGACCTCTAGTATAACATATATACAACATATACACATCAGTAGGCGAAACAAGAACCTACTGGAAAGCACAGGTAACTCTGATCACTAGCCTCCACCGCGACGTGAAAACACCAAACTTGAACTGCAACTGGGCACGGAAACCGAAAAGCCCAGGGGAAATACAATAAACACGTTAGAGTGAGTGGACGAAAATAAATGTCTTTCACCAGTTGATATATATATTAAAATAACATATGCGAGTCTAGGTAAATAAAATAACAAGTACACGAGGTAAAACTCATACTCCTCCAGTGTACTGAGCATGCAAGTAAAAATCCCACGGGGTCACTCATGGACACACACCGTGCTAGTACAGTCAGAACCACGGGATCCCAGACCCACAAGTGATTCTAGCCAGAAATGGCCTCGGATCCGGGGATACGCCCCTCACCGGTCTGGTTGGGGAAACGCCTCTCCAGGCGGCCTACCATCGGGGATCAACCGAGAGGCAAAGTGTATCGATACAACAACGTAACCACGACTGTACTCTGTGTAAACCAAATCATAAACAGCTCGATGCAAATGCATGAAACAATGTATAAGTGTATGCATATTCGTATACGTATATCCGTATAAGTATAATCGTATAATCATAAAACATATGCTCATGTAATCCGTAATCTCAATACGCATGCTCAAGTTCAAAAATCATATAAAAGACTCGCAAGAATTCCGTGAAAAGAAATTGTCCACTCACAGGTGAGCAAAATGCGCTAATCTCGAGGACCGACGGAAGATCCCTCGCCAGAAGCACAATCTCGGTCCCGATCTCGATCTCCTGAATATTTACAAAACATAACTGATCAATATCGTAATCCACAACACTGTACTGATGCACGGAAACCAACCGTTCCCGGAAATACGAAATGCAGTACAAAATGAATTACGGAAATCCCGAAATCCCCACTCGAAATCTCGACTGAAAATCGGCTAACCAAATCAACCCAAAAACCTCTGTACGATAACCAGGGCGCGATTACGAGAAAAATGGCATTAAAATTGTCGAAATCTGAAAAGTTGACTTTTCTCCCCGGAGCGCCGCCATTGACCGCCGTTTAACCGCCGCCGCCGCCGGCGGCGCGCCGTCAACGGTGGAATTTCACGGTGAAAATTTCCAGAAATAAGGATCACAATCATACGAACCACTTCCTCCACTACCATGAAGCCCAAATCTCATCGGAAACCTTCCAAAATCACACAAACCCGAACGAAAATAACCCCTCCGGTGACTAAACCGGTGACCCTCAAATCTTATCAAAACCCAAAATCAAACATACCAGGGGCACCACCTAAGCTAGGGAAGTAAATCCCCCAACAAATCCACTCACAAATCTTGCCGGAGCACCACCTCCTAACTCCGGCGAAATCCGACGAGATAACCCGATTCGGATTCCACCTAAACGGTCTCAATTCTTTCCAAATCAAATACCAACGTGCTCGAAACCACTCAAGGATTCTAACTGTACTTGTTACGTGGCCGGAGGTGGCCGGAATTCGGTCGTCGAACGGTGAAGCCGAAAACGGAAACTCTCCCCCTCGAGTCAACGGTCAACCTTTCCAATTTTGGAAAGTCAACGACTGGTCAATGCAAAACTATATTTTTACGACAATTCTCGACTATTTCGATATTTATACTCGAGCCTCGGGTCGATCGACGGTCCAAAACGAATATACGATGTGATTCGGATAAACACGAAACAATCGGATAAACTAGTCGGATACCGAAACTTCAAATAATCATAAAATATTGCTCGGTAATCGGAAAAATCTTCCGGAACCGCCCACAAGCTCGAAATCACGTACTCTACAATTTCCGTGAAGACACCCAAATCGAATTCTCGACCGAAGACATAGTCGCGAATCGAATCACCAAACCACACATACGACGTAAAACTGCGACTAAGAAGAATCTCGAGAATCGTGCCGAATACACAACTGATTCTGGTTTGAGTCGTTACATTTAAGACAAGGAAAACATTCAAAATGAATAGACACTGACTTAAGCCTTTCTATGAATCTTTTGTGGAGCACATCGTTGAGCATGTACCTCTTGAGGATGTGCCTCAGAATGCAGAGTTATACTTTGTGCCATCTGGCTAAAGATGTTAAACTTAGTGCTACTTGGGAGACAACCCATGTTGATGGAGAAGCATGGCTAACAAATTTGATTTCTTATCTCTTCTCTTTTACTCTATTTTCTCCATGTTTAGTGTGATTGGTAATGTGTCTCACTCCATGCTTGTTTGATGTATTACATATTTTAGTTTTGTTTTACATTGAGGACAATGAAAATTTCAAGTGTGGGCGAGGTTCATATCATATCCTTAGCGTCTATGTATAAATTTTTTATTTTTTGGTATTAATTCGGAACTGTGCAGTATGCTGTTTTGTGTAACTTTTTTGACATCGGTAGATATCTCGGAAAATTCTGAAATTTTGAGGCAGTGTTTATATATGTGTCTTATTTATGTTCATATAATTTCAGCTCATTCTGATGTATGATTAATTCTATGTAAATAATGAAAGTGGATATGCTCGGTTCTAGATGTACATGTGACCCATTTTAACCCCGCGCCGAAAGGTGTTAGGTTTTTTGTGCATTATCGATATCGGCTTTTCAACCTATCAAAGAAATTCTTTAACCCGTCAAAAATTTGCATAGTTTTGGACAGTAGCTTGTATTCGACCCGTCGTGGAAGAGTTTATGCGTCAGTTTTTGATATTTTTGAGTCTTTCTTTGTTTTTCTTCTGTATTTTTGTGTCTTATATCAAAAAGTAAATACAAAAACAAAAAATTTCAGGAAAAGAAACACAAAAAGAGTCTTTTGAGTTATGCTTTAAGTTTTAGGTGCCCTTAATTAGTCGGTGATGTGCTTATATCTTCCTACTTTGTGACTACGGGATGATCATGTGACTTGAGTTTCTTTAGTTAATCTTGATATATAGTGCATATGTGACAGTGTAGTAGATGTAGAAATAAGTTAACATGGTATATATATTGAGCATGCTTAAACATTTTGAGATTCATTTAACCTGTGAGTTTTTGTGCCTAAATACATGCTTTCTTTGTTGAGTGTCAATTACTTGCTGATAGGATTTTTAAACCCCTCAAAGATATTCCTATTCTTTTGAAATGTATATCAATGTAATAGTATGGCAAATATGGGTCATTGTCCGCTGAAGATTGATGAAACTAAGTATTAAACACAAACAAACACTAAAACCAGTTTTCTGGCAGACTCAACCTACAAACACAAACCTAATCATTTACCTAAACTAAACTAAACCAAAAATCAGTAAATTAATAATGGACATACTAGACATAGTGATGGACTAGCACAAAAAATTTCAATGGATTCAGAGTTGATTTTCTATGCGAAAAAATAAAACAAAATAGACGAATGCAGAAAATCAACTTTATGAATATGAAGAAAATCAATAAACAAATGAGCTAACGGGTTTTCTTTCCACCACCATCACTCCATCTAGACAATATATGCTCAACCTCACAATGCCATGTCTATGAATGAAAGTTCTCAGGAAGATTTAATCGTTATAAACAAAACCAATTACCTAGTCCTTATGATTACATCGGTGAATGTACGCTTATCATCGATGACTATCCCTCAAAGGATCCAAAAGTCACAGACTCGAGTTTACTAAGAGAGAAGCATTATAATCTAGAAAATGTGTGAGAATCTACAAAGCTTCACAAGTACACTAAGGGCGTTCCATGCTAGACTTAGTGTTCCTTATAACCAAAAAGCTTGATTTCTACTGAAGAGAAATTGAGGAAGATAAAAAACAATAAACAGGCATCAAGTTTTGATAGATTTAAATCCCTAAAGATGCATACTAAGCGTGCAATCAAAGCATGCAAGATAGAAGTTATCAATGTAGAACCGACAAAGAAACCTCACCCAAGAACACAACAAAATTAGGTCGAAGTGTATACATTATCTAGACTTCATGCATGGAGCTTCAAAACAACCCCTTAACAAAGTATTTAGCTACTCATAATGAATGAAAAAGAATAAAAACAATCCATGGAAAACTAGTACAAATGAAGAGGAGAAGAATTGCTAGCAGATCGATTTTCGACCGTTGAGGAAAATCGCTCAACCCGTGGAAACTGGGCGGTTGGCATTCCTTTGCTGGCTGCTTTCTTCCTTGCTCATCACTACCACATTTGATCTCATCACCGGCGATTTAATGAAAAACAAGGCCAGCGACCGGGGAAGTCGTTGGTTATGTGTCAAAACATTGTCGGCGACCTATTCCGTCGCCGGCAATGATTGGGCAACCATTGCCGGCGAAATTCCGGCCGGAAAATCACCGGAAATGGTTGCCCAATCATTGCCGGCGACGGAATAGGTCGACGGCAATGTTTTGACACATTTTCGACGACTTTTCGCCAGAATTTCGCCGGCAATGTCTCCATTTCCGGCGATTCATTAAATCGTCGGCAATGCCTCTTATATTAGATGCAGATCGCAACAGCTCATTCATTTGGATAGAAAAAAATCCGGTGAAATCGAAAGAAGGAAAACGCTCTGAAATCCTTCGATATTGTCAAAAGGCGTCGAAAACGCGATCACTCGGGAAGCCATATATATATATATATGTACGTATATACATATATGTGTATGTATATATATATATGTGTGTGTTGATCGATTTAATTAGATCGATATATATATATAAATATGTGAAAGGACCCAACCCCGATTTAGTTGCCTAAACCAGAATCGAACCCCCTCGAAAACACGAACCAACAAAAACCGTAGAAATTTTGGCAGAGTTTCGCTACTAACGTGGAATTACCATTACCTGCACGCAGAAAATACACTTCATCCTATGCCACAAAAGCAAACCGTGGGCACCAATCCCATCCGGATTTCTCAATATATCAACTGTAAAGTAACATAATACATATAATAGAACTTTATTGAAATCCGGTGTAAATCGTATAACATATTCAACAGAAAACTCAGAGCGACCTCTAATACATAATCATATACATATACAACAGTAGGTAGAACAATAAACCTACTGGACAAAACAAGGTAGCTCGAGCACTATGCCTTTCACCAGTTTATATACATACTCAATATAAAACAGTGCGAGTTTGGAAAACAACACATCACATATATATATATGGAGGTTGTCGGGCGACCTCTCAAACCCGACGTCAGGTGAATCGCTCAAACCCGACAGTGATAAGCCAGGGGACCACTCAACCCTGGCGGCATGCAGGGGACCACTCAACCCTGTCCAGAGGAATCTCTCAACTCTAGTCCAGAGGAATCTCTCAACTCTGGTACATCGATGTAATAAATGCCATCACAAATAAATATATAACAATCCCTCCGAAAATAACACATATCACAACATCGTATAATTAAAATACGGAAATCATAAATCCACGAACTCGCAAATCAACAGTGAAAATATAAACTTGTCCACTCACAGACTAGCGTAACGCGTATCGCGTTAACCCGTGATCCGGAGGAAAGTCCCTCGCCAAACAAACGATCATGAACCCCTGAATATTCACAAAGTCCATTATTCAAAGTCATAATCCGACAATACAAATCAAATCACGAGAAACCACCGTTCTCGGAAACACATAATCCGATCACGACGAATCGTCGAAAATCCATATATAACACCTCAATACCTCGTTTAACTTTCGGACGCTCAATTCGAAAAACGAACCTTCCCACTGCGATCGGGGAGCGATTTCGAGTGAAATGACATGCAACTCGTCAAAAATCTCAAAAAGTCAAACTTTGACCGCCGTTGACCGCCGTCCACGGCGGTGGCGCCGCCGACCGGAGAATTTCACGGCGGAGCTACCTCTATTCCACTCAAAATCACCCACTGAGTAACTTTCATAACTGCAACAAAGTCCAATTCAAACTCTAACTCATCCAATTTCACGAAAAATCGAATTGTTCCACAAATTTCAATTCCAAAATTCTCCTTCCACAAATCGAATTAAAGCTTCATACTTACATGGTTAGAATCCTTGAGAGGAGAGCTTCAAAGCCCACTACATCTTGAAGTTCAATTCGGCCAAAATCAAGTAACCTATTTCACCAAGTTTCCTTCATTTTCAAGTCGGAAAGTCCTTCCGCTCCGGCGAGCTACGCCGTGGAGGGATGCCGGAGATGAGCTCGGGATGCCAGGGCGAAGGGAACGGCACCAACCCCGTGGCCTAAGGTGGCCGGACGGCGACATCACCGCCGTGGAGCACAGTCGAACTCTCCCTCCACCGAATTGACCGAGTCAACTCGGTCAAACACATTTATTTCCTGTTTTGACTTTCCCTTTATGGCAAGTTACTATTTATAGCTTTCCCGATTAGGAAACTTCGTAATTATCCATTTCGACGAACTTTAAACACGCGTAACTTTCACGTCGTAACTCCGATTCTGATAATTCTTGCGGCCACAAACTCGTCTCGACATATTCTTCACTAATCACCCGAAGTCAAACACATTGGCCAATCGGATAAAAAGTCAACCATTCAACCAAGCCCACATTTAATCGACTAACAATCCACAATCAGAAATAAGCACAACTAAATCTTCGCAACTCAAAATCATGCTCCAGAAGTTCCCACCAGCTCGAAATTAAATTCTGAACAACTTCCGTGAAGAAACCGAAACCAAATTCTCGTCCGGTAATTTAGTCGCTAACAAATCTGCCATTTAAATCCGTTTTCGTCGAAACTTCAAATATTCATAATTAATTCCTCGGTCGTCCAAATAACGATCCGGAACCGCCCACGAACTCGAAATCACACGTAGAACGACTCTCGAGAAGAGACCCAGCTCCAATTCTCGGCCAATAATTAAGTCGTTAACAAGTTTTGGCGATTAAAACAACTGTCGCAACTCTGCGACTACGTGCAAGCTCATCGATCAAGCTGATCATACTGCTGATTCTGATCCGGGTCGTTACAAATCCACCCCCCTTAAAAAAATTTCGACCTCGAAATTTCTAAGTCTGCCGACTAAAAGTAGAAGCACTGCCTCTGCATACTGCTCAACTGCCCAGTGGCTACGTCAACTAAACAACTCTGAAAACTGACTCCACGATAGGAGATATCTCTATACTGTAATCTCTGTACCCTCAATCTCAAATCTGAACTGGTTCCACACAATAGCCAAGTATTCCTGCATAAGGAATAGGTAGGGTACACAATGTGAAACAAACCTGAAACATAGTTCCGCCACACGGATCACAACACACACAAAATTCAATGCAATAGGCGATGCCGAACTATACGGCACAGCACAAACTCGCTTATGACCACACATGGATCAAAATAACATAGCAAATCACAACTCAATCTGCACACATCAACATAACTCAAACATCAAACTCAAGCAATTATCAACCCATTTCCGCTAATCTGACAGTCTGTGGTAACACATTCCACAAAATCAGAATCAAACGTCAACTCAACTCAAACCAAACTCGCTCTAGCACAATGGAGTACAACATCGTCCTCAAAACGACATCATGCAACGTCAGAATCATAGTGGTCTACAAATTGGTACTGCATGCAATCTCGAACAAGTGAAACTGCTGGTCCCAAATCCTCCGGAACTGCAATACCAAGGTCCACAACATGCCCTCCAAGGTCTGAATAGTCTTCAAAGATCGCCCGCCAATCTGAGGATAAGAACCGGTACTAACTCGTAATCTGGTCCCCAATGCTCGCTGCAATGCTCGCCAACACTTAGTCGTAGCTGATCACCTCGATCGGCGAACTGGGACAAAGGTACACCACGTAGATGGCCAATCTCCGTCAAACACAGCTATACCAGCCTGCCACTGAAATCATCTCCGCATGCACAAGGGAATGTATTGAGTTCATCAAATGGTCCACAATAGCCTGACAACTGGTACCACAAACCAAAATACGCACAAACACACACAAGATCACAGCGACAAATGCCACGTCCAACCGGAAATCTCAAATGGCTGACACTTCTTGGCAAGTCGCTGCCTCCTAGCCATCGTCAGTCGACAAATGTGACATCTGCACACACAAACTGCTACATTCTTCTTTATGTTGCGTCACGAGTAGTAAACTTGGAGTATCAGACACATCTCCATACCACTAGCGCCAAATGCGCGTGAAACAATGAGTGTTAACATCATCATACTCGAACTCAGTTCCCATAGCTCGCAACTCAGCTAACACGAAAACTCAAGCCACACACACATGAAACACTTAAGCTTCTGACTCTCGACTGAATGCATCAGTAACAACATCCCAGACGAATGCTCAAAGTACAATCTCTAGCCTTTCCCGAATAAACTCAAAAGTGCAGCCATAGTCGTTAGTCAACCCCATCCATCAACACTGCCTCAAGCCCAAATCTGGCCGAAAATGCAAGTGGATGAAACTCAAGTGATTAGTGTACGTTCTACACTGCGCTGCACGCCATAACAGTGGTGTCTCGAACTCTCTGATGCTAACATAAAGGCAGCTACACCCAAATCATACACAGGATATGCAGCTACACAAAGTTCCACTGCCTGGAACCATGAGCCATCGCTCTGCTACACAACATCCAAACACAACCAAATCCAAACATTGATGCATCGCCGTAACCCACGGACTCATCACGATCGTCAAGTAAGGTCAAAACCGAAACAACGGTCAACCATCCTGCAGGATAAGTAACTCTCCTCGCGTGCATCGTACCACTCGAACTTGACGCCTTCTTCGTCAATCCGGAAAATAGAGTGACAATCCGGAAAAATCCTGCACAAAGCCTTCGGTAAAAGCCTGCCAAACCCAAGAGAAACTCCTGATCTCTGGTACAATGGTAGGTCAACCCCAAATCAACACGGCTTCAATCTAGTCAGGATCCACACCGACTCCCTCGGATAGTATCACACCACCCCAAATCATAATGCTAATCAGCCAAAACTCACACTAGCTGAACCTCACACACAACTGATCACCTCGTAAGGGCCGCAAAACCGCTCGCAATTACTTCAGGTGCTGGTCCACACACCTAGAGTGAATCAGGACATTGCCAACGAACATGACCGCAAACTCGTCCAGAAACTGTCTGAACACCTGGTTCAACAAATCCACACGATCAACGGGGCATTGGTCAACCAATAAAGTGACCAAGAACTCGTAATGCCTGCACCATGATCTGAAAACTAACATAACCACATCGACTCATCAATCCTCAACTGATAATATCCAGATCCGAAATCAATCTTCGAAAAGAGTGAAGCTCTCGCAAGCTGATCAAACAAATCGTCAATCCGAAGCGGAAGATACTCACTCTCTTCTGAAGCAAATCAAACGTCCGGTAGTCAATGCACCACCACGTCGAATCATCCAACCTCCTCACAAACAATGCAAGAGCACACTATGCATATACGCGAGGTCCCATGAAATCTCCTGAAACCTCATCCAGCAACTCCTGGAGTCGAACAATAGCTCCATCAGCTCCGCTGGCTCCAAACGACAAGACGTCGGTAAAATGAGTCCAGCGCCCGATACAAGCCCAATGGTGTAGACAATCTCCCGAACTGGAGAAACACCTAGTAACTCCTCTGGAACACGCCAGGAAACTCAGGAACCACCTCAATGTCACCAATGTCAAGCACAGCAACCGTAGTATTCACAACATGTGCTAAGCAAGCAACACAATCTGTCTCCATCATCCGCTTGACCATTACCACAAACCAGTATCTCAGGGAAATCTGGTCGTCGAAACACTACCACCATTACGAGGCACTCAAACACAGCCAAATGCATCGTCGGTAAGTCCATACTCATAATCACCTCAAACCACGATGTCCAGCTATAACAAATCCGCGGCTAACCCATATCCTCCAACAAGGATCTCGCAACCTCCGGATGGATACAACACTCTCCAAAACCTCGGAAGTGGAGATGCAGGTACAACAACCATGGATATCAAACAATAGTAACCTCGGAGAAAAGTCTGTCCTCAAACAAGGTCATGGCACGAACTCCAACATGCCCAACTAGTCACCCACGTCAATCGCGACTTGCTAAATAACTCATCAAAATAGTACATTGATCAGACTTCAGGAACAACATGAGGATCTCCTCGTAAACTCTGAGCTACCGAACCACTACAACAGCTGGCTGAGGGCGCTCCCTCGTAACGTGACCCTCCTGGCCACTGCAATAACCACTGAGAGTGCACCACGAACACAAGTCACCGCAACACCTGCTGCGTGAAAGGATCACTAACGATCGCCCAAACTCATGCCACATGAGCAAGTCCGCTACTCCGTGATCTCCGCCATCGTCAAACGGATTCTCTGCTTGATCTGATGGCCCACAACATAATCGATAAGGCCACAGCCTGATGAAGTCACTGATCTCGAGGTGCCTGAACTCAATCTCATCAAAATCTCGACAAAGTCCACTTTCCTCAAATCATCACATCGAAAACCGCGTACATCTTTTCCTCAGACTCTCTCTGATACTTAGGTTTAGACTCATCTCGAACCTCGTGCACTGCTTCCTCTGAAGCCACATAACTCGTGCAAACAGAAGCAAACATGTGAACAATGCATCTCTGCCTCAGGTGGATAAACACACCACATATCATTGCTAGGTAGCCTGATTAAACCATTACCGTACGAACAACACCCTGAATGTAGGCCATGGAGTCGCAACCAGAACTCACACAATACCAGCCCACCAAATACAACAATCTGACTAAGGCAAACATCAACTGCCACAATTCTCAGCTCTGAGGCAACATGTAGACGCTCATACACACATAACCAGGCAAACCATGCCACACAATTCTCTGAACTCTGAATACTCATCCAAATCCACAGTTCTCTGGAAAATCGCGCGTCGACTGATCCTCAATAGGATCCACAACTGAAACGACACGGAAAGCACGTCAGGGAGGCATCCTAATGAATAAAACATTGTTCACAACAAGTGGAATGTAATCATGAAACCACAGATATTTGAGAATACACAACACCCGAAGTATTGATGAGTACCGCTGGCCAGTCGGGTAATCACTCCATTCATGCTGTACAAACTCAAATACCCTAAGCGTCACAACTACAAGAGTCTACAGAATCTGACAACCTAATGCTCTGATACCAAGCTGAAAGGACCCAACCCCGATTTAGTTGCCTAAACCGGAATCAAACCCCCTCGAAAACACGAACCAACAAAAACCGTAGAAATTTTGGCAGAGTTTCGCTACTAACGTGGAATTACCATTACCTGCACGCGGAAAATACACTTCATCCTATGCCACAAAAGCAAACCGTGGGCACCAATCCCATCCGGATTTCTCAATATATCAACAGTAAAGTAACATAATACATATAATAATACTTTACTGAAATCCGGTGTAAATCGTATAACATATTCAACAGAAAACTCAGAGCGACCTCTAATACATAATCATATACATATACAACAGTAGGTAGAACAATAAACCTACTGGACAAAACAAGGTAGCTCGAGCACTATGCCTCCGACCACGACGTGCGACACCAGAGTCCGAACTGCAAACTGGGCACGGAAACCGAAAAGCCCAGGGGAAAGGCAAATAAAAACGTTAGAGTGAGTGGACGAAAATAAACATATGCCTTTCACCAGTTTATATACATACTCAATATAAAACAGTGCGAGTTCGGAAAACAACACATCACATATATATATATGGAGGTTGTCGGGCGACCTCTCAAACCCGACGTCAAGTGAATCGCTTAAACCTGACAGTGATAAGCCAGGGGACCACTCAACCCTGGCGGCATGCAGGGGACCACTCAACCCCGCCCAGAGGAATCTCTCAACTCTAGTCCAGAAGAATCTCTCAACTCTGGTACATCGATGTAATAAATGCCATCACAAATAAATATATAACAATACCTCCGAAAATAACACATATCACAACATCGTATAATTAAAATACGGAAATCATAAATCCACGAACTCGCAAATCAACAGTGAAAATATAAACTTGTCCACTCACAGACTAGCGTAACGCGTATCGCGTTAACCCGTGATCCGGCGGAATGTCCCTCGCCAAACAAACGATCACAAACCCCTGAATATTCACAAAGTCCATTATTCAAAGTCATAATCCGACACTACAAATCAAATCACGAGAAACCACCGTTCTCGGAAACACATAATCCGATCACGACGAATCGTCGAAAATCCATATATAACACCTCAATACCTCGCTTAACTTTCGGACGCTCAATTCGAAAAAACGAACCTTCCCACTGCGATCGGGGCGCGATTTCGAGTGAAATGACATGCAACTCGTCAAAAATCCCAAAAAGTCAAACTTTGACCGCCGTCCACGGCGGCGGCGCCGCCGACCTGAGAATTTCACGGCGGAGCTACCTCTATTCCACTCAAAATCACCCACTGAGTAACTTTCATAACTGCAACAAAGTCCAATTCAAACTCTAACTCATCCAATTTCATGAAAAACCGAATTGTTCCACAAATTTCAATTCCAAAATTCTCCTTCCACAAATCGAATTAAAGTTTCATACTTACATGGTTAGAATCCTTGAGAGGAGAGCTTCAAAGCCCACTACATCTTGAAGTTCAATTCGGCCAAAATCAAGTAACCCGATTTCACCAAGTTTCCTTCATTTTCAAGTCGGAAAATCCTTCCCCTCCGGCGAGCTACGCCGTGGAGGGATGCCGGAGATGAGCTCGGGATGCCAGGGCGAAGGGAACGGCACCAACCCCGTGGCCTAAGGTGGCCGGACGGCGACATCACCGCCGTGGAGCACCGTCGAACTCTCCCTCCACCGAGTTGACCGAGTCAACTCGGTCAAACACATTTATTTCCTGTTTTGACTTTCCCTTTATGGCAAGTTACTATTTATAGCTTTCCCGATTAGGAAACTTCGTAATTATCCATTTCGACGAACTTTAAACACGCGTAACTTTCACGTCGTAACTCCGATTCCGATAATTCTCGCGGCCACAAACTCGTCTCGACATATTCTTCACTAATCACCCGAAGTCAAACACATCGGCCAATCGGATAAAAAGTCAACCATTCAACCAAGCCCATATTTAATCGACTAACAATCCACAATCAGAAATAATCACAACTAAATCTTCGTAACTTAAAATCATGCTCCGGAAGTTTCCACCAGCTCGAAATTAAATTATGAACAACTTCCGTGAAAAAACCGAAACCAAATTCTCGTCCGGTAATTTAGTCGCTAACAAACCTGCAATTTAAATCCGTTTCTGTCGAAACTTCAAATATTCATAATTAATTCCTCGGTCGTCTAAATAATGATCCGGAACCGCCCACGAACTTGAAATCACACGTAGAACGACTCTCGAGAAGAGACCCAGCTCCAATTCTTGGCCAATAATTAAGTCGTTAACAAGTTTCGGCGATTAAAACAATTGTCGCAACTCTGCGACTACGTGCAAGCTCATCGATCAAACTGATCATACTGCTGATTCTGATCCGGGTCGTCACAATATGCATGTGTTGATTTAGAGTTGAGATATCGCGTCGATTATTATTGGTTTGATACGCAAATAGAGTGGATATATTGTTGTTTTCGAGTGATTGAGTGTTGATTTTGAGTGGATTTGAGATTATTTCGATGAAAATATATTAATTTGTGTATATATATATGTATGGATATAAAATGATTTTGTGAATATTAATTGTTAATATGTCTATATATATATACAGGCATGTATGTTAATTTGTAATTGTGAATTTTTGGTATAAATATATATATTTTTAATTTATATGCATGCATGGGTCGACTTTTGTTAATTAATCGGATGAATTCAAATGTAATTAATGATGATTTATTTTATAATTAGTAGTGAATGTGTGTGTATATATATATATAGTACATAATATTGTTAGAATTTTCAGGATGGACAAGAGTTGGATGAGCCTCGAAAGATGGGATGTGAGATATCACCAGGGAATTAGGAGTTTTGTGAATTTTGTGAAGGCTAATTATGGAGACACTACACTTCATTATTGCCCGTGTAAAGAATGTAAGTGTCGCAGCGATCGATTTCATTTTCCCATTGATAAAGTCCAGAAGCACCTGAGTAAATACGGGTTTTGGGATAAGTACACTTGTCGGATTTATCACGGTGAAACATCGTTAGCGGGTCCGTATGATCATGGACAATTTGGTGAGAGGGCCAGTCCACGCTATGATCATGGACATTTTGCTGAGAGGGGCAGTCCATCCTATGATCCAACATCGATGTTAATCAATGATATGTTTCCTCATGAGAGCGGTGTATTTGCTGATGAAGCACCAAATGTCCCTCCCGTCGTTGATGGTTTCCCCCATATTGAGCCAGTCGAGCCATTACCTAGAGCTCATGTCAACACAAGCGGTATGGACAAGTACAACAACCTGATTGCATTGCAACAAACTCCGTTGTACGACGGTTGTAGTAAGACTGTTCTTGAAAGTGTCATGGGAGTGATGCAGCTCAAAATGGAGAACAAAATGTTTGTCAAAGCTGTTGATTCTTGGCTGAAGTGGACTGCTTCACTACTGCCACCCGGTCATCGTCTTCCTACCACTCATCATAAGGTGCGACATATCTTGAAAGATCTTGGGCTTTCCTACATCAAAATCCATGCATGCAGATATGATTGTATTCTCTTCTGGGGAAAAGATCTTGAAGACCTTGAAGCCTGCCCGGTATGTTTTACAGAAAGGTATAAGTTGACTCCTGCAGGCAACAAGAAAGCTGTGAAGATACTTCGATATTTCCCGCTTATTGATAGGCTAGAGCGGTTGTTCATGTGTGCTTTCACGGCCGAAGCTATGAGATGGTGGGCTGAGAGGAATTTGCCTGACGATGACACCCTTATACACCCTTCCGACAGAGAGGCTTGGAAGTACATGGTCAGGGAGTTTGATCATTTTGCAGCAGAGGTCCGAAATGTTTGGCTAGGGCTCTCATCTGACGGATTCAACCCTTTTGGCAACATGAGTCTTCAATACAGTATATGGCCAGTTATTTTGGTATCGTACAACCTTCCACCATGGATGTGCATGAAGAAGGAATACAATATGCTCACTCTGTTAATTCCGAGCCCGGGTTATCCAGGAAAGTGTCTCGATGTGTATTTGAGGCCTTTGATTGAGGAGCTTAAGTACCTGAGTGAGTGTGGCCACCCCACTTACGATAGGTTCAAAAATGAGATGTTCCACATGCATGCCATGCTTGTTGGTACCATCAGTGATTTTCCTACCCGCGGTATGTTGTCGGGCAACGTTATCAGGGCTTGTTCAGAGTGCATGACGGTTGATTGTTGTAGTCCTCATTGCAGTAAAATTGTTCAGATGCGTCACCGTTGTTGGCTTCCATATGATCACCCATTTAGGCAGGATCCAGACGCGTTTGATGGGACTGTGGAAACAAGTGTGGCACCCAGGCGATGGACAAGGGAAGAAATCTTGGAAGTGTTGAATGAATATGATTTTGGCCAGCTGAGCAATCATCCTGAGATAGTGGCGTCAATTCCAGACAAGCGCGAAAGGTATAAGTTTTGGACACACAAGAGCATATTCTGGGAACTCCCCTACTGGCCTAGGTTGCCTATCAGACACTACCTAGATGTCATGCACATAGAGAAGAATGTGTGTGAAAATGTGGTGGGCACAGTTCTGAACTTGGAGGGGAAAACAAAAGACATCCCTAAGGCACGCATTGATCTGAAAGCTATGGGACTGTGGAAACATTTGTGGTTAAGAGATGGTAAGAGAAAAATGCCGCAAGCTCCTTACACCGTAAAGCCGAAGCATAAACATGAAATTTTTGGGTGGCTGAGTAATGTCAGGTATATATTCTTATGCCTATGCAGGAAATCGGCCTTAAATTTTTATGGGAACATGGTTATATGCGAGAAATATAATTGTTGCCTATGGCTATATATATATATATATATATGCAGGTATCCTTCTGGCTATGCAGGAAATATAAGCAGGTGTGTTAACTTCTGGGACAATAAGATGTACGGATTAAAGAGTCATGACTGCCATGTACTGCTTCAACGCCTTTTCCCTATTTTCATTCGAGGGTACCTGCCCAAAGAGGTGGTGGAGCCGTTGGTGGCCTTGTCAAGATTCTTTCAGAAGTTATGCACCAGGGAAGTTAAAAAATCAGATCTCAGGGAGATGCAAGATGACATCATTTTTATCATGTGCAAGCTTGAGAGGATATTTCTCCCAAATTTTTTCGACATCATTCCTCACCTGATAATCCATCTTCCCGAACAATTGTTGCTTACCGGTCCCGTACACTACACTTGGATGTATCCCATGGAAAGTGTGACGACCCGGACCAGAATCAGCAGTATGATCAGCTATACTCGTGAGTTACTGCGTAGTCGCAGATGTCCGATTGATGATTGAATCGCCAGATTTGTTAACGACTTAATTATTGGCCGAGAATTGGAGCTGGGTCTCTTCTCGAGAGTCGTTGTATATGTGATTTCGAGTTCGTGGGCGGTTTCGGATCGTTATGTGGACGACCGAGGAATTAATTATGAATATTTGAAGTTTCGACAGAATTGGATTATAATGGCGAGCTACTTAACGACTAAATTACCGAACGTGACTTTGGTTTCGGCTTCTTCACGGAAGTTGTAGAGAATTTAATTTTGAGCTCGTGGGAACTTCCGGAGGATTTTTCCGAGTTGCGAGGATTAAATTGTGAATATTTCCGATTGTTGATTGTTTAGTCGATTAAATATGTGTTGGTTTGAATGATTGACTTTTTATCCGATTGCTCGATGTGTTTGACTTTGGGTGATAATTGAAGAGTACGTCGAGACGAGTTTGTGGCCGCGAGAATTATCGGAATCAGAGTTACGACGCGAGAGTTATGGGTGTTTTAAGTTCGTCGAAATGGATAATTATGAAGTTTCCGTTTTGGGAAAGTGTATTTAAACTGGGTTGCCTTAAGAGGAAAGTCAACTGTGGTCATTAAATTGTTGACCGATCAGCTTTGCATGGAGGAGGAGGTGCGACGGTCCTCTACGGCCTCCACGACGGCGCAACGATTCCGGCCACCTCACCGCCTGGTTCCGGTCCCGTTCGACTCGTTGGGACACCCCCATCCCAACCCCGGCCTCCTTTCACGGCAATCCTCACCGTGGAGGAAGAATTTCCGGCGAGAAATTGGTGATTTTTGGATGAATTTGGGTTTGGTGATTCCGGCCGATTCGAGTTATGATTTGTACTGGCTTTTGTAGCTCTCCTCTCAAGGATTCTAACCATGTAAGTATGGAGTTCTAATTCGATTTGTGGATGGAGAATTTTGGATTTGAAATTTGTGTGTACATTCGGTTTTTCACGAAATTGGACTAGTTAGAGATTGAATTAGCCTTTGTTGCAGTTATGAAAGTTGCTCAGTGGATGATTTTGAGTGGAATGGGGGTTGCTCCGCCGGAAGATTTTCAGTTTGGCGCCGCCGCCGCCGTGCGCGGCGGTCAACGGTCAAAATTTGACTTTTTGGGATTTTCGACAAGTTGCATGTCATTTTACTCGAAATCGTGTCCCGATCGCAGTGGGGAGGTTCATTTTTCGAGTTGAGCGTCCGAAAGTGCAGCGAGGTATTGAGGTGTGAATATCGGATTTCCATCGATTCGTCGTATTCAGATTATGTGTTTCCGAGAACGGTGGCTTCTCGTAATTTGTTTTGAATTGTCGAATTATGATTTTTGAGAAATGGATTTTGGGATTATTCAGGGGTTCGTGATCGTCTGTTTGGCGAGGGACTTTCCGCCGGATCACGGGTTAACGCGTATCGGGTTACGCTAGTCTGTGAGTGGACAATTTCTTTCACGGAAATGATTGCGAGTCTTTTTATATGATTTACGAACTTGAGCATGCGTATGAGATTTCGGATTACATGAGCATGTGTTTTACGATTATACGATTATACTTATACGGATATACGTATACGAATATACATGCACTTATATGCTGTTTCATGCATTTGCATCGAACTGTTTATGATTTGGTTTTCACAGAGTACAGTCTCAGTTATGTTGTTGTATCGATACACTTGCCTCTCGGCTGATCCCCGATGGTAGGCCGCCAGGAGGGGCGTCGTTACCCCGACCTGACCGGTGAGGGGCGTTTCCCCGGAACCGAGGCCATTTCCGGCTTAGAATCACGGGGACCAAGGACCTCGTGATTCGGACTGTACTAGCACGAGTGTATCCATGAGTGACCCCGTGGGCTTTATACTTGCATGCTCAATACACTGGAGGAGTGTGAGTTTTACCTCGTGTACTCCTTGTTTTTATTTACCTGGACTCGCATATGTTATTTTAAACATATATATTAACTGGTGAAAGACATTTATTTTCGTCCACTCACTCTAACGTGTTTCATGTCTTTCCCCTGGACTTTTCGGTTTCCGTGCCCAGTTTGCAGTTCAGGCTCTGGTATCGCACGTCATGGTTGGAGGCATAGTGCTCGAGCTACCTTGTTTCTTCCAGTAGGTTTATTGTTCTACCTACTGTGGTATACTGATATGTTTATACATTAGAGGTCGCTCTGAGTAATCTGTTGTTCACGTTGTACGATTTTACACCGGATTTCAGTAAAGTACTATTATATTTATTGTTTTACTTTACTGTTGATATATTGAGAAATCCGGATGAGATTGGTGCCCACGGATTGATTTTTGTGGCATAGGATGAAGTGTATTTTTCCGCGTGCAGGTAATGGTAATTCCACGTTAGTAACGAAACTCTGCTAAAATTTCTACGGTTTTTATTGGTTCGTGTTTTCGAAGGGGTTCGATTCCGGTTTAGGGAGCTAAATCAGGGTTGGGTCCTTTCAGCTTGGTATCAGAGCATTAGGTTGTAGGTTCTGTAGACTTCTGTAGTCGTGTTTACTAAGGATATTTGAGAATCTACAGCCGGCGGCGGATACTTATCAATATTCCGGGTGTTGTATACCTTCAAATATTTGAAGTTCCATGATTACGTTCCACTTGTTGTGAACGATGTTTTATTCATTAGGATGCCTCCTGACGTGCTTTCCGTGTCGTTTCGGTTGTGGATCCTATTGAGGATCAATCGACGCGTGATTTGCCAGTGAATTGTGGGTTTGGATGAGTAATCTAAGTTCAGAGAATTGTGTGGCACGGTTTGCCTGGTTGTGTGTGTATGAGCGTTTGCATGTTACCTCAGAGCTGAGAATTTTGGCAGTTGATGTTTGCCTGAGTCAGATCATTGTATTTGGTGGGCTGATATTGTGTGAGTTCTTGTTGCGACTCTATGGCCTACATTCAGGGTGTTGTTTATACGGTAATGGTTTTATCAGGCTATCCAGCAATCGAATGTTGAGTGTTTACCCACCTGAGGCAAAGATGCATTGTTCACATGCTTGCCCCTATTTGCATGAGTTATGTGGCTTCAGAGGAAGCAGTGCACGAGGTTCGAGATTAGTTTGAACCTGAGCATCAGAGAGAGTCTGATTGAGGTGCCTCAAGATTGCCATGAGGAGCTTAGTGTGTTGCGCTCCGTGGCGGGGCTGTCGAGAAGGAAAGGTGTACGCAGTTTTCGTTGTGATGGTTTGAGGAAGTGGACTTAGTCAATATTTTGATGAGGTTGAGTTCCGACACTTCGGGATCAGTGACTTCATCAGGCTGTGGTCTTTTTAATTTTGTTGAGAGTCATCAGATCAAGCAGAGGATCTGTTTGACAATGGCGGAGATCACAGAGTAGCGGACTTACTCCTGTGGCCTGAGTTTAGGTGATCGTTGGTGATCCTTTCACGCAGCAGGTATTGCGGTGACTTGTGTTCGTGGAGCACTCTCAGTTGCCATTGCGGTGACCAGGAGGGCCACGTTGCGAGGGAGCGCCCTCAGCCAGCCGTGTTAGCGGTTTAACAGCTCGGAGTTTACGAGGAGTTCATGATGCTGTTTTTGGAATTGACCAATGTATCCTTTTGATGAATTATTCAGCAAGTCACATTTGACGTGGGCGGCTAGTTGGGCATGTTGGAGTTCGTGCCATGACCTTGTTTGATGACAGATTTTTATCCGAGGTTACTGTTGTTTGATATCCATGGCTATTGTACCTGCATCTCCACTTCCGAGATTTTGGAGAGTGTTGTATCCATCCGGAGGTTGCGAGATCCTTGTTGGAGGATATGGTTTAGCTGCGGATCTGTTATAGCTTGATATCGTGGTTTTGGGATGTTTGTGAGTACGGACTTACTGACGATGCATTTGGCTGTGTTTGTGTACCTCGAGAAGGAGGTTGTGATTCGACGACCAGATTTCCCATAGATAGTGTTTCCCGGTGATGGTCGAGCGGATGATGGAGATGGATTGTGTTGTTGCTTAGCTTATGATGTGGATACTACGGTTGCTGTACCCAAGATTGGCGACATCGAGGTGGTTCTTGAGTTTCCAGGTGTTCCTCCAGATCGGGAGACCGACTATACCACTGAGCTTGTACCAGGCGCTGGACCTATTTTACCGACGTTTTGTCGTTCGGAGCCAGCGGAGCGGATGGAGCTACAGCTTCGACTCCAGGAGTTGCTGGAGGAGGTTTCAGGAGATTTCATGCAACCCCGCGTAATTGCGTGGTGTACTCTTGCATTGTTCTGCGGATGTTGGATTGTTTGACGAGGTGGTGCATTGAATACCGAAGCCTGATTCGCTTCAGAGGAGAGTGAGTATCCTCCGCTTCGGATTGACGAGTGGTTTGATCAGCTTGCGAGAGCTTCAGTCTTTTCGAAGATTGATTTCGGGTCCGGATACCATCCGTTGAGAATCGATGTGTCAGATGTGGTTTGGACAGTTTTTGGATCTTGGTGCGGGCATCATGAGTTTTTGGTCACGCTGTTTGGTTGACCAATGCCCCGTAGATCTTGTGGACTTGATGGACCAGGTGTTCAGACAGTTTCTGGACGAGTTAGCGGTCATGTTCGTCGGCAACGTCCTGATGTACTCTAGGAGTGTGGGCCAGCACCTGAAGCAAATGCGAGTGGTTTTGCGGACTTCGCGAGACGATTAGCTGTTTGTGAAGTTTAGCCAGTGTGAATCTTGGTCGATTAGCGTGAAGATTTTGGACTGTGTGATGTCAGCCGAGGGAGTTGGCGTAGATCCTGACCAGTTAGAAGCAGTGTTGATTTGGGGATTGCCCTACCATTGTACCAGAGATCGGGAGTCTCTTGGGTTTGACAGGCTTTTACCGACGGCTTTGTGCAGATTTTCCCGGATTGCCACTCTACTTTCCGGATTGACGAAGAAGGTGTCAAGTTCGAGTGGTTCGATGCACGCAAGGAGAGTTACTTACTCCTGCAGGGTGGTTGACCGTTGTTTCGGTTTCGACCTTACCTGACGATCATGGTGAGTTCGTGGTCGTGGGTTATGGCGATGCATCGAGGTTTAGATTTGGTTGTGTATTGATGCTGTGTAGCAGAGCGGTGGCTCATGGTTCCAGGCAGTGGAACTTTGTGTAGTTACGTATCCTGTGTATGATTTGGGTGTAGTTGTCCTTATGTTAGCATCGGAGAGTCCGAGACACTACTGTTATGGCGTGCAGCTCAGTGTAGGACATGCATTGATCATTTGAGTTTCATCCACTTGCATTTTCGGCCAGATTTGGGCTTGAGGCAGTGTAGATGGATGGGATCGACTAACGACTATGGCTGCACCTTTGAGTTTGTTCGAGAAGACTAAAGGTTTTACTTTGACTATCCATCTTGGATGTTGTTGCTGATGCATTCAGTTGAGAGTCAGGAACTTCAGTGTTTCATGTGAGTGTGGCTCGAGTTTCCGTATTAGCCGAGTTGCGGGCATCGGGAGCGGAGTTTGAGTGTGATGATGTTGAAGCTCATTGTTTTGTGTGCATTTGGCACTAGTGATGCGGAGTTGTGTCTGATACTTCGAGTTTATTACTCGTGACGCAACATGAAGAGCAATGTAGCAGTATGTGCGTGCAGATACCACATTTGTTGACTGGCGTTGGCTAGGAGGCAGAGACCTGCCAGAGAGTTACGGCCATTTGAGATTTCCGATTAGACATGAAATTTGTCGCTGTGATTGTGTGTGTTTGTATGCACTTTGATTTGTGATACCAGTTGTCAGGCCATTGTGGACCATTTGACGAACTCAGTACAGTTCCTTGTACTTTCGGTGACGATTTTAGTGGCAGGCTGGTATAGCTGTGTTTGACAGAGATTGTCCATCTACGTGGTGTACCTGTGTCCCAGTTTGCTGGTCAAGGTAATCAGCTACAACAGAGTGTTGACGAGCTTTGCAGTGAGCATATGGGATCAGATTACGAGTTAGTACCGGTTCTTGTCCTCAGATTGGGGGGCGATCTTTGAGGACTATTCAGACCTTGGAGGGTATATTGTGGACCTCGGTATTGCAGTTCCGAAGGATTTGGGACCAGCAGTTTCACTTGTTTGAGAGTGTATAGAGTACCAGTTTGTGGACCACTATAGTTTTGATGTTGTTTTGAGGAACGATGCTGTACTCCATTGTGTTGGAGTGAGTTTGGTTTAAGTTTGGGTTGATGTTTGACTCTGATTTTGTGGAATGTGCTACTACAGACTGTCAGACTGTCGAGATTTTGATGAGGTTGAGTTCCGACATTTCGGGATCAGTGACTTCATCAGGCTGTGGTCTTTTTAATTTTGTTGAGAGTCATCAGATCAAGCAGAGGATCTGTTTGACAATGGCGGAGACCACAGAGTAGCGGACTTACTCCTGTGGCATGAGTTTGGGTGATCGTTGGTGATCTTTTCATGCAGCAGGTGTTGCGGTGACTTGTGTTCGTGGAGCACTCTCAGTTGCCATTGCGGTTACCAGGAGGGCCACGTTGCGAGGGAGCGCCCTCAGCCAGCCGTGTTAGCGGTTTAACAGCTCGGAGTTTACGAGGAGTTCATGATGCTGTTTTTAGAATTGACCAATGTATCCTTTTGATGAATTATTCAGCAAGTCGCATTTGACGTGGGCAGCTAGTTGGGCATGTTGGAGTTCGTGCCATGACCTTGTTTGAGGACAGATTTTTCTCCGAGGTTACTGTTGTTTGATATCCATGGCTATTGTACATGCATCTCCACTTCCGAGATTTTGGAGAGTGTTGTATCTATCCGGAGGTTGCGAGATCCTTGTTGGAGGATATGGTTTAGCTGCGGATCTGTTATAGCTTGATATCGTGGTTTTGGGATGTTTGTGAGTACGGACTTACTGACGATGCATTTGGCTGTGTTTGTGTACCTCCAGAAAGAGGTTGTGATTCGACGACCAGATTTCCCCTAGATAGTGTTTCGCGGTGATGGATTTCCCTATGTTCCCCAGTTATCCACCACCACCACCGCACCAGTCACCGCCACAGCAAGACCAGGGTAGCCACCGGAGTTCAAATGAGTACATGGATTTCTTCGACCCTGACCCGCAAGTTCCTCGACCCTGACGTGTAGTTGTAGTTTATTTTCGTATCGTTGCTATTTGTACTGTACGTTGGACAATTATGTGTGTACTGTTGAATTTGTATTTGTACGATTTATGTATTTCAATGCAGGTTCTGGAATTGGGCCCAATCCAGAACTGGTTTTTTTTTACAAATTTTTCCAACCATTGCCGGCGACTTGGACCAAAGTCGCCGGCAATGACCTCATTTTTCGGCCACGGCGGCGACTTGGACTCAACTCGCCGGCAATGCTATCTCCGGCGGCCAATTTCCAGCGACATCATTACCGGCGACTTGTCGCCGGTAATGTCATTTTCGGCGGAAAAAAAAAACACGGCCGGCGACTTAAAGTCGCCGGCAATGGTATCGAATGTGGTAGTGCATGTCTTGCTCTAATAATTGCTGATTAACCTTCCCAAAAACCCTAAAAATAGTTTATATATATACTTCCTTGGTTGGGTTAGGCCATGTCCATTTAGGTTTCATCTTCATTTATTTGCAAGAGACAGCACATCTTTATTTCTATTTATACTAGGAATCCTCCAATTAACTTCTTTACTTTATTTCCTTCACAAACCTACAAAAATAAATAAACATAAGTATTTTAATCAAAAACATAATAATAAACCAAATATTGGGATCATTTAAGCACAAATTAGTTGCATAAAAAATGTAATTATCAAAATACCTCACACTTGGATTTTGCTAGTCCTCGAGCAAAACAGTAAACTAAGACACAAAAACTAAAAAGAAAAAACTCAATAACACTACTCTAATGCCCTCAACATTTTGTCTCAGCAATCTTCCTACACTTGTAACACCAAGATTAGCTTTCATTTATAAATAAATCCCACAGAATTTTGAAAGTTAATTCCAGTATATAGCACATATGTAACCTATAGGACATAGACATACTCACGGTGAATGAGGAGTTGTAGCATGCAACAAACAAATCAAGATTCAACCTCACAAGGATATGCTCTCAAAAGCGTTTCACTCCATGTATATCTAAGGTATCCACTAACCTCAAATGCTTGCCAAATGGACCGAACCATATGCTCAACTCTTGTAACTAATCTCCACAGATCAAAAGCTTCCATCTCAAAGATCAAGAGTACTTTAAGGTTGTAATGGGGCTAGGCTCATGGGTTTATAGAACAAGAGGGTATGTAATTCAAAACAAGTTCTAAAACCTAGTAGAGCCATTAAGAATAGAGACAATCATGCACAAATAACCATTATATAGTAACAATCATGCACAAATAATCATCACGTTGGGCCTTCACTTCATTCTTTTTCGCTAACAATCAACCAAGGGTATCAAATTAGATCGCAAATTTTAATGCCGATCTCATTAATTTTTTTCTTTTTCTTTTTTTGTTACATTACAACACGTACTAGCTTCATACCCCATACTTATTCCTTCGCATCATCTTTATAAATCTTCACCATAGTATTCAAATAAATCTCACATACAGCTCTACTAAGTTCACGACCAAAAGTAAGGATGTAACTATTCCAAGGTTAAGGTTCATGGTTAGGATTATGCAGGTGATGACAAAACGGCTATCATGTAGGCTCAAAGGGCTAACTAAAGGGTCGCATCTTGTGTGCTCAAAATCATGGGGCACAGGATATATTTGGTTATGGTGCTCATTCCTAGATGCCTCTATCACTTCCTTGATCAGAACATGTATCGACTATAAGCTTTGAAAAATACAAGAGCAAGTTCTAGTAATCTCTAAAGTCCATTAACTTAATCTGTGGCAAGCAATTGACACTCAACAAATAAAGCATGTATTTAGGCACAAAAGCTCACAGGTTAAGTGAATCTCAAAATATTTAAGCATGCTCAATATATATACCATGTTAACTTATTTCTACATCTACTACACCGTCACATATGCACTATATATCAAGATTAACTAAAGAAACTCAAGTCACATGTCGTTGGGCCTCTCTTGTAGGCTTGGATCCTTCTTCAAGGTGTATTCGATGAGTGCATATAGTAGGGCATATTCCCTTGACATCCGTAATGGTCCAACCAATTGCACTCTTGTGCTCCCTAAGCACTGTGAGTAACTTCTCCTCTTGCAATTTAGAAAGCTTTGAAGAGATAATAACGGGAAAAGTGTTACCATCCCCAATAAATGCATACTTCAAATGCTCTGGTAACAGTTTTAGCTCTAGCTCAGAGGCCTATACAAAGGAGGGAACAAGGTTGTCAGTGGTAACAGGCAAGGGAAGGGTTTGAGAATACTCACCTGGAAGATATGCCATGGATTCTAAGGAATTCACGGCCTCATAGTACTCGAGTTCCATCACCAAATCCTGAAAATTCCTTATTACCAAACCTGTACCCTTTTCGATGGGTCGAGGAATTTCCTCGATGGGTCGAAAGGTGCAAACTGTTTCGATCGTGCATGATTTCTCGACGGGTCGAAGAATATCCTCAACCAGTCGAGAGCATGCCCCTTCCTTGAATTGGTGCACTTTTTCGACGGGCCGAGCTTCTGGCTCGACGGGTCAAATCTGTTGGTCTGAAACGTCAACTACAAGTTCCTTCTTCATGGGATCTTCCTCTAATAAATATTTCATGTATTCGTACACAAAACTATCAAATGTATTAATGGAACAACAAGAATACACATCATTATCACCTGGCCATACTTCATGGCTTCAAAGATATTGAAGCGAATCTTTTCTTCATCTGCTTTTATGGAAAGAGTTCCACTATAACAATCAATCTTGGTCATTGCTGTTCTTAAGAATGAACGACCACAAATCATAGGCACTTGATATGGTTGAGGCTCTGCCTCCATCTCTAGGAGAAAAAAATCAGTCGGAAAGATCAACGTGCCAACTTGCACTAAAACATCCTCAACAAAACCTTTAGGATAGTAGTTAGATCTATCAGCCAATTTAATGATAACACTTGTGGGTTGCAATGTGCATATGTTCAAAGTAACATAATCAGAATATGGCATTAAGTTACTAGATGCACCCAAATCAAGTAAAGCTCCTGCAAATTTATTGTTACCAATTGTACAAGGGACAGTGAATCGTCTTGGGTCTCCCATCTTGAATGGTAGCTTCCTCTGAAATACTGCAGACACCCTCTCACTTACCACCACGTTCTCAGTTTCAGTAAACCTCCTTTTTGATATGCAAAGCACTTTGAGGAACTTTGCATACTTTGAAACTTGCTTGATGGCTTCTAGTAGTGGAATGTTCACATTAACTTTCCAGAAAGGACCCAACCCCGATTTAGTTTCCTAAACGGGAATCAAACCCCTTCTGAAAACACGAACTGAAAGGACCCAACCCCGATTTAGCTTCCTAAATCGGAATCAAACCCCTTCGAAAACAGGAACCAACAAAAACTTTTCGAAATTTGGGCAGAGTTTCGTTACTAGCGTGGAATTACCATTACCTGCACGCGGAAAATACACTTCATCCTATGCCACAAAAAGCAAACCGTGGGCACCAATCCCATCCGGATTTCTCAATATATCAACAGTAAAGTAAAGTAGTAAATATATATGCACTTTATTGAAATCCAGTGTAAAATCGTATAACGTATTCAATAGGAAGCTCAGAGCGACATCTAATACATAATCGTATACGCATACCACAGTAGGTAGAACAATAAACCTACTGGATGAAACAAAGTAGCTCGAGCACTATTCCTCTGACCACGACGTGCGACACCAGAGCCTGAACTGCAAACTGGGCACGGAAACCGAAAAGCCCAGGGGAAAGACAATAAACACGTTAGAGTGAGTGGACGAAAATAAATGTCTTTCACCAAGTAATATATATAATAAAAACATATGCGAGTCAAAAGTACAAATAATCAAATGGTACACGAGGGAGACTCTAACTCCTCACGTATACGGAGCATGCATAAAAATCTCACGGGGTCGCTCGTGGACACACCCGTGCTAGTACAGTCAGAACCACGGAGTCCCTGACTTCCACGTGATTCTAGCCGGAAATGGCCTCAGGTCAAAGGTCTGCCTCCCCCCGGTAAAGACCTCGGGTCAGGAGTCACAGCCTCCCCTGGAATAAAGCCTACCATCGGGGATCAGCCGAGAGGCAAGTGTATCGATACAACAACGTAACCACGACTGTACTCTGTGTAAACCAAATCATAAACATTTCGATGCAAATGCATGAACAACATATAAGTATATGTATACTCGTATACGTATATCCGTATAAGTATAATCGTATAATCGTAAAACACATGCTCATGTAATCCGAAATCTCATATGCATGCTCAAGTTCATAAAACGTATATCAAGACTCGCAAATAATCCATGAAAAGAAATGTCCACTCACAGACTGGCGTAACGCGTATCGCGTTAACCCGTGATCCGGCGGAATGTCCCTCGCCAAACAAACGATCACGAACCCCTGAATATTCACAATGTCCAATATTCAAAGTCATAATCCGACAATACAAATCAAACCACGAAAAACCACCGTTCTCGGAAATACACAATTCGAGTACGACGAATCGTCGAAAATCCATATATAACACCTCAATACCTCGCTTTACGTTCGGACGCTCATCTCGAAAAATGAATCTCCCCACTGCGATCGGGGCGTGATTTCGAGTCAAATGACATGCGACTTGTCGAAAGTCAAAAAGTCAACTCGTTGACCGTTGACCGCCGTCCACGGCGGCACCACTGTTGACCGGAGAATTTCACGGCGGAGCTACCCTTGTTCCACTCAAAATCACTCACTGAGCAACTTTGTCAACTGCACCAAAGTCCAATTCTCACTCTAACATGGTCAATTTCATGAAAAACCGAATGAACACACAAATTTCAAATCCAAAATTCTTCTTCCACAAATCGAATTAGAACACCAAACTTACATGGTAGCTTGTAGGTGAGGAGAGCTTCAAAGCCCAGTAAAAATTGCAGCTCAATTCGGCCCAAATCGAAGAACTCGAATCACAAAGTTTTCCCTCCATTTTGGCAAGATTTTTCTTCCATTTCCGGCAAGCCTTGCCGTGAAAGAAGGCCGGAGTCACCCTCAAGGGACCAAGGCGCATCGAATGGGACCAACCCCGTCCCACGGGGTGGCCGGAATCGATCGCCACCGCGAGCCACCGTGCATCCCGTCGCCAACTCCTCTCTCCACCGAGTTGACTCGGTCAACTCGGTCAAACCCCATTATGGTAAGTCTTTGACTTGCCCAAAATAGCAGGTTGCTATATATAGCCTTTCCCAAAACGGAAACTTCATAATTATCCATTTCGACAAACTTCAATCGCGCGTAACTTCCTCGTCGTAATTCCGATTCCGATAATTCTCGCGGCCACAAACTCATCTCGACATATTCTTCAATAATCACCTGAAGTCAAACACATCGGCCAATCGGATAAAAAGTCAACTGTTCAGCCCAAACACATAATAAATCGACTAAACCAACAACAAACGGAAATATTCGCAACTAATTCCTCGTAACTCCAAATCATGCTCCGGAAGTGCCCACGAACTCGAAATTAAATTCTGAACAACTTTCGTGCAGAAGCCGAGACCAAATTCTCGTCTGGTAATTTAGTCGTTAAGTAGCCCACCATTTAAATCTGAACTTCAAATATTCATAATTAATTCCTCGGTCGTCCAAATAACGATCCGGAACCGCCCACGAACTCGAAATCACATATACAACGACTCTCGAGAAGAGACCCAGCTCCAATTCTCGGCCAATTATTTAGTCGTTAAGAAGCTTCGGCGATTAAAATGACTGTCGCAACTCTGCGACTACGTGCAAGCTCATCAATCAAGCTGATTCCACTGCTAATTCTGGTCCGGGTCGTCACAAATCCACCCCCCTTAGAAAAATTTCGACCTCGAAATTTCCGAGTCTGCCGACTACAAGGTAGGAGCACTGCCTCTGCATACTGCTCAACTGCCCAGTGGCTACATCAACTGAACAACTCTGGCAACTGACTCCACAATAGGAGATAGCTCTGTGCTAGAATCTCTGTACCCACAAATCACAAATCTGAACTGGCTCACATAATCGCCAAGTGTTCCTACATAAGGAACAGATATGGTACACAACACATAGCAAACCTGAAACACAGTTCCGCCACACGGAACACAACACACATCTCACACACAAAAGCCAACAACGTAGGCGACGCCGAACTATACGGCACAACTCAAACTCGCCTACGACCATATACGGATCAAAATAACGTGACAATTCACAATTCAGTTTACACACATCAACATAACTCACACACTCACATCAACATAGCTCAAACATCGGACTCGGGCAATTATCAACCCATTATTATGAACACAACCTATTACCTAATCCTTATGATTACATCGGTGAAAGTACACTTATCACCGATGACTATCCCTCAAAGAACCCAAAAATCACAGACTTGAGTTTAATAAAAGAGAAGAATTATGATCTAGAAAAGGTGCAAGAATCTACAAAGCTTCACTAAGGGCGTGCCTTGCTAGACTTAGGGTTCCTTATAACCAAAAAGCTAGGTTTCTACCAAAGAGAAATTAAGGAAGATCAAAAACAATCAACAGGCATCAAGTTCTCATAGATTTAGATCCCTAAACATGCATACTAAGCGTGCTATCAAATTATACAAGATATAAATCATCAATATAAAACCAACAAAGAAACCTCACCCAAGAACACAATAAAATTATGTCGAAGTGTATATATTATCTAGACTTCGTGTACAAGGCTTCAAAATATCCCATTAACAAAGTATTTAGCTACTCATAATGTTTAAAAAATAATAAAAAAAATCCTTGGAAAAAATAGTATAGATGAAGAGGAGAAGAATTACTGGCAGACCGGTTTTCAACCCGTCGAGGAACATCGCTCGACCCGTCGAAACTGGGTGGCTGACACTCCTTTGTTGGGTGCTCTCTTCCTTGCTCGTGCCTTTCTCAATTAATTATCGATTCACCTTCCCAAAAACCCTAAAAAGAGTTTATATACTTCCTTGGTTGGGCTAGGCCTTTTCCATATAGGTTTCATCTTCTTTTATTTGCAAGAGACACCACATCTTTATTTCTTTTTACACTAGGAATCCTCCAATTAACTCATTTTCTTTATTTCCTCCACAAACCTACCAAAATAAATAAACATAAGTATTTTAATCGAAAACTTAATAATAAACCAAATATTGGGATCATTTAAGCACAAATTATTTTAAGCACAAATTAGCTGCATAAAAAATGCAACTATCACTTGCCATATATTAAGTTAATGGACTCTAGAGATTACTAGAACTTGCTCTTGTACTTTTCAAAGCTTATAGTCGATACATGTTCTGATCAAGGAAGTGATAGAGACATCTAGGTATGAGCACCATAGCTAAATATATCTCGTGTTCCATGATTTTGAGGGCATAAGATGCGACCCTTTAGTTAACCCTTTGAGCCTACATGATAGCCTTTTTGTCATCACCTGCATAATCCTAACCATGAACCTTAGAATTGTTATGTCTCTACCTTCGTTCTTGAACATAGTAGAGCTGCATATGAGACTTATTTGAATACCAAGGTGAAGATTTTTTTAGAGATGATGCGAAAGAATAAGTGTGGGGTATCAAGCTAGTATGAGTTGTAATGTTAAAAAAAAGAGCCGAAAAAGAAAATAAAAAAACTATGAAATCGGCATAAAAATTTGTGATCTAGCTTGATACTCTGAGTTGATTGTGATTGGAAAGAATGAAGCGAATACCTAACATGATGACATCTGGCCACAATGGGGTGACACTTGAGGTTCCTAATTGATGTTATTTGATGGTTGTTTGTGTATCATTGTCTCTATTATTGATGGCTCTACTAGGTTTTAGAACTTATTTTGTATTCCATACCTTTTTGTTCTATAAATCCATGAGCCTAGCCTTATTACAACCATTAAAGACCTCTTGATCTTTGAGATGGCAGTCATTGATCTACGGAGATTAGTTACAAGATTTGAGCATATAGTTTCGTCCATTTGGCAAGCATTTGAATTGACTGAATATCTTTGAACATTTAAGTGAAACACTTTTGAGAGCATATCCTTGTGAGGTTGAATCTAGATTTGTTTGTTACATGCTACAGCTCCTCATTCACCGTGATTATATATATGTCCTACATGTTACATATGAGCTATATATTGGAATTAACTTTTGAATTTCTGTGGGATTGGATTATGGATGAAAGCTAATCTTGGTGTTATAAGTGTAGGAAGATTGCTGAGACAAAATGTTGAGGGCATTAGGGTAATGTAATTGAGTTTTTACTTTTTAGATTTTGTGTCTTAGTTTAGTGTTTTGTTCGAGGACTAGCAAAAGTTAAGTGTGGGGTATTTTGATAGTTGCATTTTTATGCAACTAATTTGTACTTAAATGATCCCAATATTTGGTTTATTGTTATGTTTTTGATTAAAATACTTATGTTTATTTATTTTGGTAGGTTTGTAGAGGAAATAAAGAAAAGGAGTTAATTGGAGGATTCTTAGTGTAAAAAGAAATAAAGATGTGGTGTCTCTTGCAAATAAAAGAAGATGAAACCTATATGAAAAAGGCCTAGCCCAACCAAGGAAGTATATAAAATCTTTTTAGGGTTTTTGGGAAGGTGAATTGACAATTAATTGAGCAAGGCACGAGCAAGGAAGAGAGCACCCAACAAAGGAGTGTCAGCCGCCCAGTTTCGACGGGTCGAGCGATTTTCCTCGACGGGTTGAAAACCAGTCTGCCAGTAATTCTTCTCCTCTTCATCTATACTATTTTTTCCAAGGATTTTTTTATTATTTTTCAAACATTATGAGTAGCTAAATACTTTGTTAATGGGCTATTTTGAAGCCTTGTACATAAAGTCTAGATAATATATACACTTGGACAAAATTTTATTGTGTTCTTGGATGAGGTTTCTTTGTTGGTTTTTCATTGATGATTTCTATCTTGTACGCTTTGAGTGCACACTTAGTATGCATGTTCAAGGATCTACTTCTATGAGAATTTTATGCATGTTGATTGTTTTTGATCTTCCTCAATTTCTCTTTGGTAGAAACCAAGCTTTTTGGTTATCAGGAACCCTAAGTCTAGCAAGGCACGCCCTTAGTGTACTTGTGAAGCTTTGTAGATTCTCACACATTTTCTAGATTATAATTCTTCTCTCTTAGTAAACTCGAGTCCGTGACTTTTGGGTTCTTTGAGGGATAGTCATCGGTGATAAGCGTACATTCACCGATATAATTATAAGGATTAGGTAACAGGTTGTGTTCATAACAATTGAATCTTTCTGAGAACTTTCATCCATAGGCATGACATTTTTAGTTTGAGCATATATTGTCTAGATGGAGTGACGGTGGTGGAGAGCAAACCCCTTAGCTCATTTGTCTATTGATTTTCGTCATATTCATAAAGCTGATTTTCTACATTCGTCTTTATTATTTATTTTTTTTCACATATCAAATCAACTCCGAATCCATTGAAATTTGGAATTTTTTTTTACCACTGTGTCTTGTGTGTCCAGTATTAATTTCATGATGGGTAAGTCTAGGTTAGGTAATTAATTAGATTTATGTCTGTAGATCGAGTATTCTAGGAAACTAGTTTTAGTATTTGTTTGTGTATTAATACTTTGTTTCGTCAATCTTCATCGGGTAATGATCTCTATTTGCCATACTACTATAGTGATAAACATTACAAAGAATAAGGATATCTTTGAGGGGTGTAAAAATCCTATCAGCATAAGAAGTTAATCTTCACCAACAACCGCTGCAACTCCTTCTTATTTCTTAGGGGACTAGCATTGAGCACGACCTATTTCTTGTCATCAGGCACCTCTATTTCACGTTGATGGCCTAGCAACCCTAAGAAGCCCCCTGCCTGGATGCCAAAGACACACTTGGCAAGATTCATACGCAACTGATGTTTCCTCATCCGCTCAAAAACTTGTCTCAAATCGTCCACATGATCTCGCCTTCGTTTGCACTTAACTACCACGCCATTGATGTATACCTCCATGCTTTTGCCTAAGAGGTCATGGAAGATAAGATGCATAACTCTCTGGTAGGTGGCATCAGATTATCATTAGATATATGACCTATTTCTTTAAACCAAATGGCATGTCCACATGTTCAAAGACACCTGCAAAACCTAGCAACAGAAAGTAGTTTTGTGTATGTCTTCCTCAGCGACCAAAATCTAATGATAATATGTTATGTCATCCACGAAAGAAAACATTTCTTGGCGAGCAACAAAGTCAACTAGCAGGTCTGCCACTGGCATTGGATATGTGTCCTTTGGTGTTGCATTGTTAAGGTCTTTGTAATCAAAACATACCCTCATCTTTCACATCTCTTGCTTCACTGGCTTCTCTTCAGGCAAGATTGGTAAATCGTGACGTACCAAGTCTGGTGACAAACCGGACATGTATTTGTTTTTTCAGCAAAAGAGTCTTTAAACTCCTGCAGCAACTCAGTGAGCCTCTATCATTTTTCAAGCTCTAAGAAAGTACTAATGATCACATGCATCGGCTCTTCTGTAGTTCCCAAATTTATCTTCTCGATGGGATCTTTCACTTTAGGTGGAATGTCATCCAAAGATGATGGAGCCAATTGGATCACCTCCTCTTCGTTAGATTCATGCAGCACATTGTCTTCCATGTATTCCAACGCTGCAACAATTGGAATGTGCTCGTAGGCTTGCTTCTCCATCAGGTAATTATGTAAGTAATCATGGAGAGAAAAACAAGTTTCTTCCTTTATGCTTGATAAAGTCTCTAACATTTATGTAGTGTTGAGGGTAGCTCAACAGTGTAAGGATGTTGTGTACCGTCACCGACTTGCACGATTCTCCACTGAGCTAATTCAGAGGCTGTTACCCCCACTGGCGGCCTTTGTTGTCGACGCCACAAACCTCCAACGAACGCATATCTCTACTGTAGTAATTGGCCTCTAGTGTGTTTGTAGAAACATAGTAAGGACGAGGATCAATATCGATGATCACTGCCTCCTCGGTTTCCATGTTCCAGACGATTAAATTTTGGTGAATGGTACACAGTAGCTCCTATGAATCCAATCTCTGCCTAAGATGCCGCTAGGGCGGTGCACTCTATTACTAAGAAGGTGTGAGTTCCTGGAGCTGGACCAGCCTACACATATAGAAAAGCAATTCCCAATGTCATGGAGATGGGCCCCTGGAAATTTTGGGCATTCAAGGTTATGTCCTGTATAGCGGTCTTGGGAATGCCAAACAAAGCCAGAGCTCGCACCGTAATGATATTCATTGCTGCCTCAAAATCCACAAGCATCTTGTTCAGCTACATTCCTTATACGCTGACAGGGATTTAAAGATGCCTCATGTGCATAGCCATATTCAAGGTAGGTTTCCTGAATAACATGAAGGCCTTCCTCAATGACATGTCCATCGTTGGTTGAAGTTCTATCATTTTATCCCTTGTTGCCAAAGTGAGGCTATTGATATGCCCAGGATGAGCGAGCACTATCGCCTTTGATTCTAGTGGCGCGAGAGGTGGTAGTGCAGGTGCTGCAAACTTAGCGGGAAGCACAAACACCATGTTAACCATGACCTCCTCGCCGCCTGCGTTATCGTTATCTTCTTCACCTCCATAATGAACCAGCTTCTTCTCGTCTTACTCGATGTCATTGTCGATCTGCTCGTTGATAGAAGGGAAAGCATCCATCATAACCTAGTCATTGCGCGCTAATGCCTTCATATTCTCTATCAATTTCTTAGTGAATGGAACCTCAGGTATATGTTCACCACATGCTAGGACTGAAAACACTAGTTTTTGGCCGGCTGACGATGATGCCCCTTGTTGGCTTGTATCAACTATCTTGACCACTGCCGCCTTGGTGGTAGCAGTCTTCCCTTGTGCTTTTACCACCAATGATCGAAGTAGATATTCTAGCAATCCTTAATTTATCGGAATACTGATTGTAATTAATTGATTATAATATTAATATATAAGACTATTTATTAATAAATAAAGATACAATTATTATTTACTGTTTACCCTTCAACAACTCAAGCTTTTTTACAATAGAGACAGAGATATATATGGTATATTCCTGCCCCATAATAGTTTCTAATGTCTGATTCTTCTTTTTTTTTTCGAAACATGCATTCGGTTCTGAGAAACGTGTGTATGGGTCATGTACGTCATATGTTTGTCGATCAATGGGTGCTGCAAAAGTGCAAATAAATATCCCTGACTCATGGGTCGTTAAGATTCCAGAAAGATAATTCATGGATGATTGTGATTTTGCGTACACAGTGTTAACTTTGGATGCATACTGTTATAAACTTATAATTGAAGTATTATAAGGGGGTGTTTGTTTGGCCAGATTAGCTTGCATAGTCATACACTGCCAACCTGTTTTTTTTTTTTTGCAGTTGTTGATATTTGCCAGCTGGGAATCAAGGAGATGAGCAATTAAATGAGGTTATCTTGAAGAACATCAGTTGAATTTTATCTCATTCATATAAACACAGTAACTCATTCATAAACAAAATTAGAAACAAAACAGAATGGCTTACTAGCTGTATTGATAGTAATTGACATCTTGATGGCTTGATGGAGGCAAGAGCTTCTATTCTCTACTTTTTACTGCCTTTGATGGGAAGAACTGTATGTAGTCTAGTGTAGAGAGACAAGGATTTCACCTCTTCTATATATCACTGTTCAAAAAAATGGGCGCCTAAGAGGAAAAAACTAGTCAAACACCTAATTTCGGGAGTGGGCGGACCTTCCGGGCGGAGGCCGTTTAATCAGAAAAAAAAAAGTAGACTGCCTAGTGATTAGGCGGTGATTAGGCGGCGCCTAGGCAGTTTTTTTTTAAGTTTAGAAGGGATAAATTAAATTAAAATTTTTTTTAAATTTAAAAGCGCCTAGTAAATCATATATTTATTTATTTATTTTAGGTGCATACAGAAAAAAATAGACTTGGTACAACAAGATTGAACAATCTTGTTTTTGTGCAATAGAATGTAATGCTAATTAAGATCCTTAACCTGAAGAAAAAAGCAAGATATCCACTTCTTTCTAATGACGCTAAGAAGGCACAAGGATGGCTACTTGAAAATGTTAATGATGAAAATGAAGATGTTGAGTTCGATTTGTCGGATGAAGATGATAGTGTTGAAGAATGAACAGTTAGAGAACTTGATGATGATTTTGGAGTCCTAAGATGATACCAAAGTTGAAAGTACCGATGACACATTTGAGTTTGACAATTTTGAGTGATCATTTCAATTGAAAACATTTTTTTTTGTATTTTTATTTAGATTTGAACTTTTGAGCTATTGTTTGATGATATTATTTTTGAGACATTGTATATTGATTACATTTCTTCATAATTTTTATTTATTATTCATATTATAATATACCATATAAATATATAATTAATTAAATATATATATATAAAATAATCCGCCTAATTACCGTCAAAATACCGATTAAACTCCGCCTAACCAGCTAGGCGCTAGGCAGTACCTCCACCGCCTAATTCCGCCTAACGCCTTTTTGAACCTTGCTATATATATTTTTTAACTTGTCACTACTAGAAGAATTACTATACCCGACGAGTTGGTGTCGTCGGTCTGTTCCTTTTTATCGTCGGGTATAGCCTATACCCAACGACTCATCGTCGGTTATAGTCTCGTCGGTAATGCACCGTCGGTGATACTATAACCGACGATGAATTAGGTTTTTCATTGGAAAAAAAAGAAACTAAAGGCAACGATAGACTATCGTCGGGCATAGTTTCAAACTATAGCCGACGATGTTGACACATATCGTCGGTTATAGTTAATAATAATTAATTATTTTTTGCAGGTTCTGGGTTTTATCCCAAAACCTGCATTCCCAAAAAATCACCAATATAGTTCAAATTTAAAATCAACAACCATTGAAACTATAGTAGTAAATAAATAAAATAAAAAACCGAAATCGTTCAAATCTATTTACATATGCGTACGTAGTAAATAGTTAAAATAAAAAACCGAAATGGTTCAAATCTACGGGGGTCCTAAGTCTATGTGGTCAAACGGATCGTCATAAGTTGTTTGGTCTTGGTCTGGCTGAGGCTGCGGTTGTGGCTGAGGCTGAGGCTGAGGCTGAGGCTGTGGCTGTGGCTGTGACGCACCGAAAATGGGCAGGGGAGCAATCTGGATTCCAGATGCTTGCAACTGTGCATAACAGTGCTGCATCCATGTCCCCATCTGCTGCTGCTGTTTGGCCAACCGATTCTGCTCTGCGGCTCGCGCCTGCTCCATCTCCTCCATCCGACGCCGTTGAGCTTCCATCTCAATCGCTTGCCTATGAAGCTGGTCCTGTAGCTCATTAGTCTTCGAAGATGATGATGATCCCGATCTGCGAGAGAATTCAGTGGTCTTCTTCAGCAGCCCTTGACCCCACTTTCCGGAACCTCTGCAGTAAAAAGTGTTCTTCCCTGGAGGGATCGCAGTTGACATAATCCTGGCCCTGACGATCGGATCAGATCGATCAATCTGATCAATCGGGAGTTCCGCATCGGGGGTGTTGGGATAGATCTGTCTCGCCACTTGAGTCAACACCTCCGGAATCACCTCCTGAACTCTCGCCTAATTGACAAAGGAAAATAAAATATTAATTAATGTAAACAATCTAAAAAAATAAGAAATATGTTTATTTTGTTATAAGGACACTTACAACATATTCGGGGGACTGCGGATACGCGTGATGCATCGTGTAGACAAGGGGATCCTCTTCTGGGTAGTTGGCCGCCTCCTCGATCCAACCCGAGTATGATCTAGAACCGGCATGATGATTTTTGGTGTTTTTGGCCCGGTTCCTTGTGTTGACTTCAGAAATAGCCTACTCGATTAATCCAACATGAAAAAAATATTAGCCAAATAATTTGAGGGAAGTACGATAAAACAAAAATTTAATCGATCGAAGGTTGCGTACCTTCAATTTCGGGTTGTTGAAGTGAACCACAAGCCACCGCCACTCGTACTCCCTATAACGAAACTCGCTAGGGGTACCCGAACGATCGTCGCCGTATTTTTTCCAATATTTTTTCAGCTCGCCCTTCCACTCCTTATACCTATATTAATAAAATCAATCGTTAGTAACTTACAACATTGTATGAACATAATCAAAAGAAACGAAAAAATTGAAACAAATGAGGTCTGCAAACCTGCTCCCATGCACTTCATCCGCCCACGTGGGTCTAATGTCATTGTCCACGCGGAACCACCTCTGCAATGCATATATATATATATATATCAATAATTTTAAAAATTTATTTAGAAAATATACATAATGAATATACAATTCAACTCACCGACAACGCATTATTCAGCTCATATTTGACGGATTGCGGCACTGAATTCCAATCTGGCCACAACATTGAGACTCTATCTCGTATGAGGCTGCCCGCCATCCCTGCGTACCTTCGAGTGACCTTTCCCTCGATCACCTGCCCTCTATCCCCTGTCGGAATCATAACTTGGCCACCACCGCTAGCCTGAATGGCGTCATCCAGTAACTTGCCGACGACGGGGCCTCTGGTTCTCTTTTGTTTGTCACCGGGCACGATCTCGCCTATCACATATATATGTAGACGATTTTTTAAACATCAACACCTAATTGAATTTAAATATTACTAAGTAAAAAGATATCACTAATTAATATTTACCTGATTCGTCGGTGCGTTGTCCCGGAATCCTCACACTCCAGAGAGGTTCCGGGAAGGGTACATACGCATATGCCTGGTCCGGGGTAATGAACCCTAGCTGTCCCGGAACAGGCATCCCCGTGGAATCGACGTGAGGTATCGTCGGGATTTCCAACGGTAAGAAGAAGGTAGACTGCGGGCATAGTCGCATCCTGGCCGAGGACTGAGTCGATCCACTAGCCTCCTCGGATGAATGAGGAGCTGTCTGGTGGGTGAAGGGGGAAGGGTCCTCGCGATGAATCTCCGACATTCGGACCGAGGATTGAGTCGCATTATCCGTTTCCGGCGTGCGACTGACCTCATAAAGCCTCCTCGCACCCGAGGATCGAGCAGGCTCGACCTGCTGCTGCTGAGGTTGTCCCTCACCTAGCAGTGTACGGTGCCGAGAGGTCTGCGGAAGACTGTAAGTGTTGCCGACGCTGGTGGATCCTGATGCGGACCGACTTCCGGCGCCCTCATCCCCACGTCCCGATCTCTCTCTCCCTCTTGACCTCCCCCTCGAGCTCGACCCCACTCAGGAAGCACCGCAATTTAACCAATTCATCTTTGCTATAAAATTACAAAAATTCAAAATAATTCCTAATTCATCCAAAAATTCGAATTCGTAATCCAATAATTCCAAAAATTAATTAATTAAACTCCTCTATATATATAATCCAATAATTCCTAAAATTAATTAAACTCCTCTATATATAATCCAATAATTCCATAAATCCAATATATAATCCAATAATTCCAATAATTCCATAAATCCAATATATAAAATGTGTATATATATATAATCCAATATATATCAGTAATCCAATATATAAATGCAATATATATATATCCAATAATTCCAATAATTCCATAAAATCCAATATATATAATTCCAATATATATATAATCCAATATAATTCATCCAATATATATATAATCCAATAATTCTAATATATAAATATTCCACAAAAATCAACAATAATTTCATAAAATCCACAATAATTACAATATATATATAATCCAATATAATTCATCCAATATATATATAATTCAATAATTTAACTATATATAATTCCAAAAAAATATCCTATAATTCCAAAAATCCACAAAATTCAACAATAAGCCTATATATATTCACAAAATTCATTCAAAGATCCACATTATCGATCAACAAACGAAACAACTTCAAATCTAACCTAAAAAAAAAATTCGAAATTAGAGAATTAGGGATTTAGAGATTTCAAACCTGTTTTTGGGGTTTAGAATCCAAGAATAGAGGCTTGAGGATCGATGGGCTTTGGCTTGATCGTGAGCTCCGATTGCTTGCTCCCAACACACCGGAAATGGAGAAAATCGACGAGGAGAGGAGTTCTTCCGTTTTGGGCAGTTTCGTTTCTGCCCAAAACGTACCCAGTTCTGGATATAAACCAAATATATAGCGGACGATATAAGTATTATCGTCGGCCATAGTTGAACCGAAACTATATCCGACGAGATTTGATATGAATATCGTCGGATATAGTTTATTTATTTATTTTTCATATGCCGGTTATAGTGTACTTAATATTTAATAATATTTAATAATTTAATAATACGAAATTATTAGAAAATAACGGAAATTATTTAAAAGCCTAAATTAAAATGACATTTAAATTTTTTTTAAATCTAATTAGCTTATAATTACACCATGCATATGGTAAAACATGCTCAATTTATGATCTCTATTTATCCAAAAACACTTAATTGACCTGATTTTATCTAAAAAAACTTAGCAACTTAAAAAACATATTGTTGAACTACCGATTAATTCAAATCTCTCTCTCTCGATCTCTCTCTCGATTGATGATTTTAATTGATGTTGCATTGCATAAAATGGTTTCCGTTCGTAGTTGTAGTACTCGATTTGATGAAAGTATTGTTTAGCTTAATCAATTTGTTCCTCACACTATAAACAATTGCGTTTGGACTCAAATTTTTTCCGAACGTATAAAAAATATTCCTTACACAAAGTATCTACTTTAATTAATTACATCGATCCAATTAAGTTAAAGTTGATCATCTTCATACACATCATTTTACATTGCACGTTCAAACTGAAATTAACACATACATACACTAAGGTGCATAGTCAGAATCATCGCTTGAGTCTGACTCAGTTTCCGAGTTGATTTCAGGTAAGATGTGTAAGCCCTCGTCACTTGAGTCTTCATTGTCTTCATTTTGATTAACATCAATAAGATTCGGTTGAGGAATTCGTACCACACTGCCCTGTCTCACATTATTAAGGCGAATTGTTGAGGTTTCAGGAATACCAGTTGCGTTCGGCTCTTGGTATGCACTAACTTCTTCATCATCCGAGGTCACACCAAGGGTGGAGGCACTGTATATGTTTCTTGGAAGAACATGGTTAACCACTTTCCACGCGCCTTTATGCACAAGATCATCAAGATAGAACAATTGTTTCACCGCCCTGGCCAAAACAAACGGATCATCTTCATACCAGCTTGTAGCAGTATTCACCGAAAAAATGCCATATTGATCGGTCCTTGTGTTATGAGGGTCAATATCAAACCATCTACACTTAAACAAGTGCACGGTCATGCCTTCCCCATATATTAATTCGATAACTGAATGGAGAACACCGTAATAGTCAACTCCATTCTGCCCACCATGCACCATCACCCCAGAATTCTGTGTTTTTCGTCTGACATCTCTATGTTCATAAATAAATAGCACGCCATTTACCTTACACATAGGATAAACTCTGGAAGTTACCGGTTTCTGCGCCAAGAGCCTCAATTCGTGTGACCACTGAGGGATACCATCATCTTGTACATGGTTCATCTGAAAATAATCATTTATTAACTTAACTATAAATAGGATACGAGACATGCACTTAAATTCATATACCAGTCAATTTATCTATATACGTACCCATTTGCCAAAATAGTTTGCGAACGTCTTGTTGTGATACTCAACATCACCGGAAATAGTAGGGCAGTAAAGGTGCAAATTTTTCCAATATTGAACTTCTGGACAGTTAATCAATACCGACCAATGGGCAATGACTAGCTCATAAGGTTCCAAATTGTACGAGTTGGGCAACTTTCCCGAAACTTCAACATCATCGGAGATGATCGAAAGGTTGAACTGCCCTCCATCTACTGCCATATGTTGTGGAGGGTCCTCCAACGCTCCCAAATACAACTTGGTGTACGTTACGCACTAATGCGCAATATATGCTTCAGTGATACACCCTTCGGGTGCAGATTTGTTCATCACATAGTCTTTATAGTCCCCTAATTATCTGTAAAGTGGTAATTAAATAAGCATGTTATGCTTATTGCAAAATAAGTGAATAAATAATATTAAAGATCGACATATATAGCCAGATTCAGAGATGCATTACGTACCTTTCCATAGGATACATCCATGTGTAGTGTACTGGACCAGTAAGCAACAATTGTTCCGGAAGATGGAGCATCAGGTGAGGCATGATGTCGAAAAAGTTTGGAGGAAATATCCTTTCGAATTTGCACATGATAAAAATGATGTTCTGTTGCATTTCCAACAAGTCCGATTTCTTCATTTCTCTCGTGCATAACTTCTGAAAGAATCTTGACAAAGCCACTAACGGCTCCACCTCCTCTTTGGGCAGGTACCCTCGAATGAAAACAGGGAAGAGGAATTGAATCAGTATATGACAGTCATGACTCTTTAGTCCGTACATCTTATTGTCTTTGAAGTTAACACATCGACTTATATTTCCAGCATAGCCTGAAGGATACCTGACATTACCCATCCAGCCAAAAATTTCATTCTTCTGGGCAGGCTTGACTGTATAAGGAGCTTGTGGCATTTTTTTCTTCCCATCTCTCAACCACAAATGTTTTCGCAGTCCCATCCTTTTAAGATCAATGCGTGCCTTCGGGCCGTCTTTAGTTTTTCCCTCCCAATTCAACACTGTGCCGACCACACTCTCGCACACATTTTTCTCTATGTGCATGACATCTAAGTAGTGTCTGATCAGCAACTTGGACCAATACGGAAGTTCCCAAAAAATACTTTTGTGTGTCCAGAATTTATACCTGTCGGGTTTGTCAGGTATTGACGCCACTATCTCAGGATGATTGCTTAGCTGCCCAAAATCGTATTCATTTAGCACTTCCAATATTTCATCCCCCGTCCATCTCCTCGGCTGCTCACCTGTTTCCACAGTCCCATCAAATGCCTCCATATCCTCCCGAAATGGGTGATAATATGGAAGCCAACAACGATGACGCATCTGTACAATCTTCCTGCAATGAGGTCTACAACACTCAACCGTCATGCACTCTGGACAAGCCCTGTATCCCCTGGTAACGTTGCCCGACAACATCCCGCGTGCAGGAAAATCGCTAATGGTGCCAACAAGCATGGCATGCATCTGGAACATCTCATTTTTGTACTTGTCATAAGTGGGATGACCATGCTCACTCAAGTACTTAAGCTCCTCAATCAAGGGTCTCAAATACACATCGAGACACTTTCCTGGATAACCCGGCCCTGGAATTATCATAGTGAGCATATTGTATTCTTTCTTCATGCACATCCATGGAGGAAGGTTGTACGGTACCAAAATAACTGGCCATATACTGTATTGAAGACTCATGTTGCCAAAAGGGTTGAATCCGTCAGATGAAAGCCCCAGCCAAACATTTCGAACCTCCGATGCAAAATAAGAAAACTCATTCACCATGTGCTTCCAAGCCTCTCCGTCAGCAGGGTGTATAAGCATATCACCGTCGGGCAAATTCCTCTCGGCCCATCATCTCATAGTTTCAGCCGTGTGTGCAGACATGAACAACCGTTCTAGCCTATCTATCAGCGGAAAATACCGAAGTATCTTCACAGCTTTCTTGTTTCTAGCAGGAGTCAACTTATACCTATCTGTACCACATACCGGGCATTCATCAAGGGATTCAAGATCATTCCCATAAGCATCTTCACCCTAGAAGAGAACACAATCATATCTACAAGCATGGATTTTGATGTAGGAAAGGCCAAGATGTTTCAAGATCTGTTGCACCTTACGATGAGTGGTAGGAAGACGATGACCGGGGGGCAACAACGAACCAGACCACTTCAGCCAATCATCAACAGCCTTCACACTCATTTTGTTCTCCACTTTGAGCTTCATTACTCCCATAACACTTTCGAGATCAGTCTTATTACACCCGTTGTACAATGGGGTATGTTGGAAGGCAATGAGGTTGTTTTACTTGTCCATACTAGCAGTGTTGATAGCTGTAGGTAATTGCTGGACTGGCTCAATATGAGGGAAGTCACCAACGGCGGGAGGGATATCCGGTGCTTGAGCAAATATACCGCTCTCATGAGGAAACATATCGTTGATCAACCTTGTTGTTGGATCATTGGATGTACTGCCACTCTCAAAAAATTGTCCGTGATCATGTTGACCAACTGATGAGCTCTCACCGTGATAAATCCAACATGTGTACTTATCCCAAAACCCGTTTTTCTTTAAGTGCTCCAATACTTTATCGATGTGAAAATGATATCGCTCGCTGCGACACTGATATTTCATACACGGACAATAATGAATTGTCATCCCTCCAAAATTAACCTTCACATATTCCACAAAACTTCTAATTCCACGGTGATATCTTACATCCCATCTTGGAAGACACATCCAACTCTTGTTCATCCTGAAAATTATAACTGCATGTATATATACCCATGATCTTATTAATTAAAATTTCATAGCTAGATATATATATATATATCGATCTATATATATATATCGATATTCAAACTATAAATAACATAATTTAATTATTCGATCTACTCGATCCCTAACTAGCTAGCTAGCTAGCTAGCTAATTAATTACAAATGAACATATATATATATATAGTCGTCTAATTATTCTACTCGATCCAAAATTATTCATATATATAATTTCATCTAATTTAACTCGATCAAAATCAAAACATTCGATCAATCAATTAATATAAATATATATTATATATTATAATTCTCATAATTTTAATATATATATATACACGTACGTAAACCCTAACTATATATATATATAATCGAGATCACATAAATCTAAATATATATATATAACCATACTATATATAATTAATCACAATTATATTAATTAACCGATCGAAACATCACGTACATGCAATATATATTATACCCGGCCATAATAAATAATCACAATTAATACTATATATAATTAATAATCACAATATATAATTAATGCAATTAAATATTTTTAAATTAATTAATCACCCTAGCAAGCTATATATATATATATAATCCAATAATCGATCAACACAACAAATACACGTACGTACTACCGTACTCCAACTTAACTATCAATCACGTACTCAAAATCAACCATCAATTACTCAAATTCAATAATCAATTAACTCGATCGATCAATATATAAATTCAAAATCAACAATCGATCGATCAACACACACATGCATATATATATATATATAATATTAAGTACGTACCTATATATAATGAATCATCACGAACTCATTCTCGACAGTTTTCCACATCACCCAAAGCTTTCAGAGCATTTTCAGTTTTCGCGGGAGATTTTTTTGAATGACAGATCGAGCTGCTGCCCAGAATGGATCTGAAATAAGAAACTATAGCCGACGATACCAATAAATTGTCGGTTATAGTATGAAAAAATCGTCGGTATTAGTTGAAAACTATACCCGACGATTTTTCGGCGACTATAACCGACGACAAGATTATCTAGTCGGAAAAAAAACTATGTCCGACGAGGTAATCCTGTCGTCGGTTATAGTAAACTATACCCGACGAGAACCCTTGTCGTCGGTCGTTTTTTGGGAATCTCGTCGGGTATAGACATTCTTCTGGTAGTGTGTGCCTATCCATTATCAGTGTACAAGTTAAACTCTAAATTCTATTACAACATGAAGAGTACCATATCAGTGTACAATATGGTCTAAGACTTGTAGTATTGATGTATTAATCCTACAAGCAATCTAATGAACATTCAATATGATTCTAATTAGTTGATCACATCACTTAAGCACCAAATAATGTGCATGAGTTTAAGTTCTACTCTAACAATCTCCCACTAAACTTAACTCACTGCACTAATGCATAGAAGCTATAATCAATCAGTTACTAAAGTGGCCATAAATCACATCATGTTATAGCCCAGAATTTTGAAAGCAGAATTCACTGATGCAGAATTCAGAACCAAAATGGTTCCTGTGAACCAGTTGGTTAAGAACCACAACAACAAATTCTGCAGCACACATAAGCTCCAGACATGGTAACGAGAGCTAATGAAATATACATCTCATCTCAAGAATCATTAATATTCTCTGTCCTACTGTATGGTTTTAACCAAAAACACCAAAATCACAAACATATCAATAACACCAGTGGAACCATGTTTGTTTACTGTAAATAGGCAACAAGTGTTGCACAAATGCTATACACTCAACATCCACCTGAATATACTGTAGTCAATGATAACCAAAACACCTTTGAAAGCTAGAACCATAAACACAAGCCTTAAACAAATTTTGCAATGTTAAAATGAATCTGAACTTAACTGAAATACCTAAAATTTTATTGATATCAAGAAACTTACATCTATATAAAACTATAAAACTTTGAATACAACAATAACCAGAACTACAATCGAAATTATCTTATCATGTAGACACTCCCACTGAATTCAAGAATCTAGACTAGCTAAAACCCTCATGTTCACTAAATGTGTCCTGAACACACCAACAGTGTTACGACCCGAACTGGAATTACGCGCTTATTGAGTAATATTACACTTAATCGCGGATTAGTCACGTTAATCGAGGTTAATAACGACTTTTTCTTTGGGCGAGAATTTGATTTCACTTTCTTCACAAAAAATGTAGATTATTTAATTTTGATTTTGTAGGAATTTTTGGAGATTTTTTCGATTAAGCGAACTATTTATTATGATTTTTGGAAGTTTTCAAGTTGAAATATTAAAAAGTTTATTTTTCTGGTCAGTTTAATCCTCACCGTTGGATCTTGATTAGATCAAGTTTTACCCGTTGATCTGATCAAGCGGTGAGGGTATATATGTATGGTATTTATACGTTAATTTAAAAATACAGACGGGGACGTATGTACGACCGGGACCCATATAACCTCCACCGACCTGATTTTTTACCCGATTTCGGACCCGCCAAAAAAGGCCACTGTTGCCGATGTTCTTGGTATGGTTTTGAATCCCTTCTCCTCCTCTTTCGATTCATATATCTATTGTTGGGTTTTGAGTTGATTTTAGGCCCGTTTCGGTTTGAAATACCCATTGGTTTTCGGGTTTGGCCGACGAGGGTGCTCCAACCATTTTCTGACGACGACGAGCAGCGGAATCGACGGCATTCCACCCAAGGAGTTGAAACCCTATGGGTTTGGAGACCGGGGAGCGGCGATGACGTCGGAATCGGCCGAAAGAAATTTTTTGGCGATTTCCGGTCGTGGCGTTTCAGTCCAAATTACAGCCAAACGACTGTGATTCAGACTCCAGCCTAGTTGGAAATGTCATTTGGCTCGTCGAGAGCTTTCCAACCATCGATCGAATGCTCCCATCGGAGTAGTTCAGGTTTGCGGCACGTGAGGGCTACGCGTCGCCGTCCACGGCGGAGCTCTGACGAAGAAATTTTCTAAAATCCTCGGAGGGACTTCTGGGGTTATTTTAGGGTCAATTTCCATAGTTTTATGCATATTTTGATATCGTATGATCCATATTTTACAGGACATCGAGATTGCGGCACTAGCAACGAAGAAAATTTCGTTACACCCCAGCAGTAGTCGCAGACTTGTGAGTAGACATTTTTATTTTCACAATTGATAGCGAGTTCATTTATTACAATATTTCAATAATTCAATATTTTAATTTAATTTACAGTATACTTCATAATAGTTTAAATTTGAGGCTTTTTTTAATTGTGATGACATTTAGTTAGTAGCATCGATGCACTCACTATTCGGCTGATCACCGGATAGTCCAGTCAAGGGAGGTCAGGTTGCCTCGTCTGGCCATCAGGGGAGGTCAGGTTAGCTCGTCTGACCCATCACCTATATTTTTATATATTGTCTGTCGACTCAGGTTAGAGAAAAACTCTTGAGCGACCACCTCCATCAGAGTTCAAATTTATATTTGAACCCGCTTTATTTTACAGAAATATGAGGAAAGGCATTAACGTATTTTTGTTATTTATATAGATTATTATTAGATTTTTTCCACTCACGCTAATGTTTTATATTTTAAATGCCTTTTTCGGGGTTTTTCGGTTTCCGTCGCTCAGGCTGTAGTTTAAATCCTGAATTTGTGTGGTCTCGTCAAAGCTTTGAGTCCACCTGCCAACTACTCATTCAGTAGGTTCCAGTCTACTGTCAAACTTGTTTATATGTATTTTATGTTCATAGAAGTCGAATTCCTGTTGTATTATGCTATTTCCGTCTTCTCGAATAGTAGTCGAGTTTGATTTCCTTAGTAATCAGAATTAGCTTTTTGTAAATATGTTTTAAAGTTTTTGAGTTAAATTCCTAGTTTTTGTTTATGTTATTGGTTGAGAAATCTGGATGGACAATCGGAGGTCCACGGTTTGTTTGTGAGAATTTGGTTTAGAAGTGTTTTCTTCTTGCAAGTTTTTGGGTTGTTCAGTTTTAATAGGGAATTATGTCAAAAATTTCGTATACTTTCTCATAGTTTAATTAATCGTTAAGATTTAATTCTAGTTTACTAGCTAAATTAGGGTTGGGTCCTTTCAGTTTGGTATCAGAGCTTTAGGTTGTAGATTCTGTAGACTCTTGGTCATGTCAATACAGACATTTGATAGTGTATAACACTGCTTGGAGGATGGCCCGACCGGCCGGCGGATCCCCATCACAGCTCCAAGTGTTAGACATTGTTAACTATCTAGAGTCTCCTAGTTGAGCCGTTTTCTTGGTCTTTTTGAATAAGCTAAACATCTTTTTGTGGACTCTTAGGTCATTATGCCTCGACAACCAGCTCAACAGGATAAAGCGCAGTTTTTGGTACAGCAGATGCGTGAGTTAATTTCACGCATGAGGCCAGCGCCACGTGAGGGTCATGATGACTTGGTTACCAAAGCTAAATCAATATGAGTAGTTCCCTTTGCAGGATCTCATGACCCTAAGATTTGTGAAAACTGGCTTATTGAGATTTGTCGAGTATGCGACCGCCTGCTTCCCCAGTTGACTTCAGAGCAGAGAACATCGATAATTGTGGGTCTGTTGCAGGACCATGCTTACTATTGGTGGGAGAGTACTAAGAAAAATGAAACCACCACCCCGTGGGCAGAGTTCTGGGAGTTGTTTATGAGTCGCTTCTTCAGTGAAGCAACGGAGCAGAGAAAATATTAGGAGTTTATGAATCTTCGGCAAGGAGACTTATCCGATGGAGTATCGAGATAGTTTTACTCGTTTATCTCGATTTGCACCAAATTTTGTCAGGTTAGTGAAGGAAAGATGTTGGAGGTTTGAGCAAGGTTTGCGACATGAGATTTCCCCATACATGTCAAGTGTACCACGTACTAATTTTGACGAGTTTGTCAGTGCTGCTATGAGATGTGAAGATAGGCTTCGATCGGAGCGGAGTCACACTCAACGATTTGAGGATGGTGGGCCCAGTCAGGGTTCTTCAAAAAGAGGAGGCCCTAGGGCATCTGGTTCCACCTCATCTTCTAGTGAGGGATCTCAGACTTCTAGTGCACGTCGTCCTAGTTGTTTTCCTAGATGGAGACGGATTCGACCTCAGAAACAAAGATTTAGAGCCAAATCTAGTGGGTCCAGTAGATACCAACCTAATCCACCAGCATCCAGAGAGTTTCCCTTATGCAACATCTGTCAAAGACGTCGTTCTAGACAGTGTCAGCTTGAAACTTCAGCTTGCTATCATTGTGGTCAGGTGGGCCACTTTTCGAGGGAGTGTCCACAAAGGGACACCTCAGGTGGTATTCCGGTCCAGAGTTCTAGTGGTAGTCAGGGAGCCACTTTAGGGGTTAGAACCGCACCACCACCCAAACAGTCATCTTATCAATACCGGAGTCAAAGAGGGCGCCGACTGGACTGAGTCAGGCTCGACTTCATCGGATGACTCTACAGGAGAGCAGAGCATCTCCAGAAGTGATCATTGGTACATTGCATGTTTTTGGTTATGCTATTTTTACTTTAATAGATCCAGGGGCGACACACTATTTTATATCCGTAAGCTTAGCATCACAAATTAACCTACCTGCCACTCCCTTATCGGAAATGTGGCGAGTAACTTATCCCTCTGGCGAGGTGATTTTAGTTGGGCTAATGTATCAAGACTGTTGCGTGATGGTTGGTGGTTTTGGATTGTGTGCCAATCTGATACCTCTTGACATCGCATATTTTGATTTAATTCTGGGCATGAACTTTATAAGAAATTATCTAGCTTTGGTCGACTGTCATCGGAATGAAGTAGTATTTAAAAGTCTAGGGTTCCCTGAGATTTTATTTTTCGGGGAAAGAAATGTTTTTTCATCATGCCTTATTTCAGCTGTGAAGGCTGAGAAGATGTTGCGGAAAGGTTGTACCACATATCTGGCATATGTGGTGAATACCAGTATTTCCACTCCTAACCTTGAGCAAATTAGGGTGGTTAGGAAGTATCCTGATGTTTTTCCTGAGAAATTATCGGGTCTTCCTCCAGTTAGGGAGATAGATTTCACGATCGAGCTATTTTCGGGTACAGGTTCCATAGCTCAAGCTCCATATAGAATGGCTCCAGCGGAGTTGAGAGAGTTGCAAATTCAGCTTCAAGACCTAATTGATAAGGGTTTCATCCGTCCTAGCATATTACCATAGGGAGCTCCAGTTTTAATTGTGAAAAAGAAGGATGAATCTATGAGGTTAAGCATTGATTATCGGAAGCTGAGCCAAGTTATAGTGAAGAAAAAGTATCTACTGCCACAGATTGATGATTTGTTTGATTAGCTTGAAGGAGCTACAGTGTTCTCTAAAATCGATTTATGATCGGGATACCATCAGTTCCGAATTAGAGAGCCAGATGTCTCTAAAACTGTGTTTCGATCTTGATACGGGCATTATGAGTTTCTGGTTATGTCGTTCGGTCTGACGAATGCACCTGCCGCTTTTATGGATTTAACGAATCGAGTATTTTGATCATATCTCGATAATTTTATCATTGTATTTATTGATGATATCCTGATTTACTCTATAGATGAGAGGCAGCATGCAAGGCATTTGCATATTGTGTTAAGGACCTTGAGAGAATCTCAGTTATATGTCAAGTTCAATAAATGTGAATTCTTGCTAGATAGAGTTAAATTTCTTGGTTATGTGATTTCGACAGATGGAGTAAGTGTTGATCTTGATAAGGTAGAGGCAGTGTTAAATTGGTGCAGACCTATCAATGTAGCTGATATCAGGAGTTTTCTGGGTTTAGCTGGTTACTATAGTCGGTTTGTGCAAGATTTTTCACGTATTGCTGCACCTCTTACCCGACTTACACGGAAAATAGTTAGATTTGATTGGTCAGAGGCTTGTGAGGAAAGTTTTCAGAATTTAAAAACAAGGCTGACCACTGCCCCAGTGTTAACCTTACCGGATGATAGTTGGGAATTTACGGTTTTTAGTGATGCATCCAAGTTAGGCTTGGGTTGTGTGTTGATGCAGCAAGGTAAAGTTGTCGCTTATGGTTCTTGACAATTGAAACCTCATGAGGTGAATTACCCCAATCATGACTTGGAGTTGGCACCGATTATTTTCGCGTTGAAGGTTTGGTAAGGTGCCAGGTGTCGGATTTTTACCGACCATAAAAGTCTTATGTACTTCTTTACTCAACTAGAACTGAATTTGAGACAGAGGTGGATGGAACTATTGAGTGATTATGAATGTACTTTTGAGTACCATCCTGGAAAAGCGAACGTGGTGGCTGATGCTCTTAGTCGAAAATCAGGAGTTGTTCTATCACATATACAAATTACTCGAATGCCACTACTTTCTGAGTTGCGATCCAGTGGCGCATTCCTATACATAGATGATGAAGACCCAGGATTTTTACTTGCCCATTTTCAGGTTCGACCTGTTCTTATTGACAAAATTCGTGACTTACAAGATTTTGATGCCTCTTTGTTGAAATTAATGGAAGCAGTATGTAGTGGTGGACGATCAGACTTCACATTGCGGAGAGATGGCCTACTGCTGATTAATGGCAGACTTTGTGTTCCGAACAACGAAGGGTTGAAACGAGAAATATTTGAAGAAGCTCATTGTTCAACTTATGCAATGCATCCCGGTGGTACAAAAAAGTATCAAACTCTAAATGAGTATTACTTGTAGCCTAATATTAAGAGGAAAATAGCGTCATATGTGTGCCAGTGTTCCATTTGTCAACAAGTAAAGGCAGGACGGCAGAAACCTTCAGGCTTGATGCAATGTTTAGAGATTTCGGTATGGAAATGGGAAAATTTTACTATGGAAAGCTTTACAAGAAGCTTTGGGAACCAAGTTACGGTTCAGTACAGCTTTCCACACTCAGACATATGGCCAGTCTGAGAGAACTATTCAGACATTGGAAGATATGCTTAGATCCTGTGTATTGCAATTTCCCGGGTAGTGGAATAAGTATTTGCATTTGATGGAATTTGCTTATAATAACAGTTTCCACTCCAACATTGGAATGTCACCATATGAAGCCTTATACGGAAAACAATGTAGAACCTCACTGTATTGAAGCGAAGTAGGCGAGAGAAGCCTTATTGGTCCGGATATTATGCAAGAAACAACGGAAAACGTATAGATTATTCGAGATAGATTAAAGGCTGTCCAGGATCAACAAAAGAGTTATGCAGACACTAGAAGAAAGAAATTAGAGTTTAAGGTTCGTGACTGGGTATTTTTGAAATTATCTCTATGGAAGGGTGTTATGTTATTTGGGAGGCGCGGCAAGCTTCAGCCACGATTCATCGGACCATATGAAATTATTAAACGTGTCGGTGATGTTGCTTATCGTTTAGAGTTACCATCAAAGCTAACACGTATTCATGACATATTCCATGTGTCCTTGTTGCGGAAATGCATTTTCGACCCTTCTCATGTCATTGTGCCTCAGCAGATTCCGTTACGTGAGGACTTGGTTTATATTGAGGAACCAGTGGAGATTCTTGACCGTAGGGAGCAAGTTCTCCGAAACAAGGCCATTCTGAAAGGACCCAACCCCGATTTAGCTTCCTAAATCGGAATCAAACCCCTTCGAAAACACGAACCAACAAAAACTTTTCGAAATTTGGGCAGAGTTTCGTTACTAGCGTGGAATTACCATTACCTGCACGCGAAAAATACACTTCATCCTATGCCACAAAAAGCAAACCGTGGGCGCCAATCCCATCCGGATTTCTCAATATATCAACAGTAAAGTAAACAATACATATAATATATACTTTACTGAAATCCAGTGTAAAACCGTATAACGTATTCAATAGGAAGCTCAGAGCGACATCTAATACATAATCATATCCGCATACCACAGTAGATAGAACAATAAACCTACTGGATGAAACAAAGTAGCTCGAGCACTATGCCTCCGACCACGACGTGCGACACCAGAGCCTGAACTGCAAACTGGGCACGGAAACCGAAAAGCCCAGGGGAAAGACAATAAACACGTTAGAGTGAGTGGACGAAAATAAATGTCTTTCACCAGTTTATATATATGTATAAATCACATATGCGAGTCCAGGAAAATAAAAACAACATAGTACACGAGGTAAAACTCATACTCCTCCAGTGTACTGAGCATGCAAGTAAAATCCCACGGGGTCACTCATGGACTCCTCCGTGCTAGTACAGTCAGAATCACGGGATCCCAGACCCACACGTGATTCTAGCCGGAAATGGCCTCAGGTCAAAGGTCTGCCTCCCCCCGGTAAAGACCTCGGGTCAGGAGTCACAGCCTCCCCTGACATATGCCTACCATCGGGGATCAGCCGAGAGGTGAGTGTATCGATACAACAACATGAACTACGACTGTACTCTGTGAAAATCAAATCATAAACATTTCGATGCAAATGCATGAAACAGCATATAAATATATGTATACTCGTATACGTATATTCGTATAGGTATAATCGTATAATCGTAAAACTCATGCTCATGTAATCCGTAATATCAATACGCATGCTCAAGTTCATAAAACGTATTTCAAGACTCGCAAATAATCCGTGAAAAGAAATTGTCCACTCACAGACTGGCGTAACGCGTATCGCGTTAACCCGTGATCCGGCGGAAAATCCTTCGCCAAACGAACGATCACGAACACCTGAATATTCACAAAATCCATATTCAAAATCATAATCCGACAATTCGAATCAAACCAGGAGGAACCACCGTTCTCGGAAATACACAATTCGAATACGACGAATCGTCGAAAATCCATATATACAACCTCAATACCTCGCTTTACGTTCAGACGTTCAACTCGAAAAACGAACCTCCCCACTGCGATCGGGGCACGATTTCGAGTCAAACGACATGCAACTTGCCGAAAGTCAAAAAGTCAACCCGTTGACCGTTGACTGCCGTTGACCGCCGCCCACGGCGGCGCCACTGTTGACCGGAGAATTTCACGGCGGAGCAACCCCTATTCCATGCAAAACCACCCACTGAGCAACTTGTCAACTGCACCGAAGTCCAATTCTCACTCTAACATGGTCAATTTCATGAAAAACCGAATGAACACACAAATTTCAAATCCAAAATTCTCCTTCCACACACAAAATTAGGATCCCAAACTTACATGGTAGCTTGTAGGTGAGGAGAGCTTCAAAGCCCACTAAAAATTGCAGCTCAATTCGGTCCAAATCCAAGAACCCGAAATACAAAGTTTTCCCTCCATTTTGGCCGGATTTCTCTTCCAATTCCGGCGAGCCTTGCCGTGAAAGGAGGCCGGAAACACACTCAAGGGACCAAGGCGCGTCTAAAGGGACCAACCCCGTCCCACGGGGTGGCCGAAATCGATCGCCACCGCTAGCCACCGTGGGTACCGACGTGAAACCTCCTCCACCGAGTTGACTCGGTCAACTCGGTCAAACCCCAAAATAGAAAGTCATCCCCTTGCCCAGAATAGCAGGTTACTATATATAGCCTTTCCCAAAACGGAAACTTCATGTTTATCCATTTCGACGAACTTCAAACCCACGTAACTTTCTCGTCGTATATCCGATTCCGATAATTCTCGCGGCCACGAACTCGTCTCGACACATTCTTCAATAATCACCCAAAGTCAAACATATAGGCCAAACGGATAAAAAGTCAACCCTTCGAACCAACACACAATTAAACCAACCAACAAACAACAATCGGCAAAATTCACAACTAATTCCTCGTAACTCCAAATCAAGCTCCGGAAGTTCCCACAAACTCGAAATTAAATTCTGAACAACTTCCGTGAAGAAGCCGAAACCAAATTCCCGTCCGGTAATTTAGTCGTTAAGTAGCCCACCATTTAAATCTGAACTTCAAATATTCATAACTAATTCCTCGATCGTCCAAATAACGATCCGGAACCGCCCACGAACTCGAAATCACACGTACAACGACTCTCGAGAAGAGACCCAGCTCCAATTCTCGGCCAATAATTAAGTCGTTAATAAGCTCGGCGATTCCAATAACCGTCGGACAATTGCGACTATGCAGTAACTCATCGATCAAGCTGAACATACTGCTGAATCTGGTCCGGGTCGTCACAAATCGACCCCCCTTAGAAAAATTTCGACCTCGAAATTTCCAAGTCTGCTAACTCAAAGGTAGGAGCACTGCTTCTGTATACTGCTCAACTGCCCAGTGGCTACATCAACTGAATAACTCTAGCAACTGACTCCACATAATAGCCAAGTGTTCCCGCCTAAGGAACAGATAGGGTACACAACATGTAACAACCCTGAAACACAGTTCCGCCACACGGAAGACAACACAACTCACACACCAAAAGCCAGCACTATAGGCGATGCCGAACCACACGGCATAACACAAACTTGCCTATGACCACACATGGATCAAAACAACTTAGCAAATCTCAACTCAAACTGCACACATCAACATAACTCAAATATCGAAATCGGGCAATAATCAACCCATACCGCTAATCTGACAGTCTGTGGTAGCACATTCTACAAAATCAGAATCAACATCAACTCAAACTCAAACCAAACTTACTCCAACACAATGAAGTACAACATCGTTCCTCAAAACGACATCATGCAACATCAAAATCACAATGGTCAATAACTGGTACTGCAAGCAATCTCGAACAATTGAAAACTGCTGGTCCCTAAATCCTCTGGAACTGTAATACCGAGGTCCACAACATGCCCTCCAAGGTCTGTATAGTCCTCAAAGATCACTCGCCAATCCGAGGATAAGATCCGGTACTAGCTCGTAATTTGGTCTCAAATGCTCGCTGCAAAGCTCACCAACACTTAGTCGGAGCTGATCACCTCGATCGGCGAACTGGGACACAGGTACACCACGTAGATGGACAACCTCCATCAAACACAGCTATACCAGCCAACCACTGGAATCATCTCCGAAAGTACAAGGAACTGTACTGAGTTCATCAAATGATCCACAAAGGCCCGACAACTGGTATCACAACCAAAGTGTACACATACACACACAATCACAGCAGCAACCGTCACGTCTAATCGGAAATCTCAAATGACTAATACATCTCGGCAAGTCTCTGCCTCCTAGCCATCACCAGTCGACGAATGTGGCATCAGTACACACATGCTGCGCTCGCACAAGCTGCTATATCGCTCTTCATGTTGCGTCACGAGTAGTAAACTTGAAGTATCTGACATTTCTCCGCGTCACTAGCGCCAAACACGCGCAAAATCACAAGCCTCAACATCATCATACTCAAATTCAGCTCTCGTAGCCCATAACTCGGCTAATACGGAAATTCGAGCCACACATACACGCATGCAATACCGAAGCTCCTAACTCTCGACTGAATGCATCAACAGCAACATCATCCCAAACGGATGGTCAAAGTGCAACCACTAGCCTTCCTCGAACAAACTCTAATGTGCAGCCATAGTCGTCAGTCGACTCCATCCATCGACATTGCCTCAAGCCCAAATCTGGCCGAAAATGCAAGTGGATAAAACTCAGTGGTCAGTGTACACCCTACACCACGCTGCACGCCATAGCAATAGTATCTCCAACTCTCTGGTGCTAACAATAGGACAGCTACACCCAAATCAAACAAAGAATACGTAACCACACAAGGTCAAACCCCAAAATAGAAAGTCATCCCCTTGCCCAGAATAGCAGGTTACTATATATAGCCTTTCCCAAAACGGAAACTTCATGTTTATCCATTTCGACGAACTTCAAACCCACGTAACTTTCTCGTCGTATATCCGATTCCGATAATTCTCGCGGCCACGAACTCGTCTCGACACATTCTTCAATAATCACCCAAAGTCAAACATATAGGCCAAACGGATAAAAAGTCAACCCTTCGAACCAACACACAATTAAACCAACCAACAAACAACAATCGGCAAAATTCACAACTAATTCCTCGTAACTCCAAATCAAGCTCCGGAAGTTCCCACAAACTCGAAATTAAATTCTGAACAACTTCCGTGAAGAAGCCGAAACCAAATTCCCGTCCGGTAATTTAGTCGTTAAGTAGCCCACCATTTAAATCTGAACTTCAAATATTCATAACTAATTCCTCGATCGTCCAAATAACGATCCGGAACCGCCCACGAACTCGAAATCACACGTACAACGACTCTCGAGAAGAGACCCAGCTCCAATTCTCGGCCAATAATTAAGTCGTTAATAAGCTCGGCGATTCCAATAACCGTCGGACAACTGCGACTATGCAGTAACTCATCGATCAAGCTGAACATACTGCTGAATCTGGTCCGGGTCGTCACACATTCCTTTGGTAAAAGCATTATGGAGGAATCATGCAGTAGAAGAAGCCATGTGGGAACCAGAGCAACATATGAGGGAGCAATACCCACATATTTTCTAGCAAGTATGTAAATTTCGAGGACGAAATTTTTGTAAGGGGGGTAGATTGTTACGACCCGAACCGGAATTACGTGCTTATCGAGTGATATTACACTTAATCATGAATTAGTCACGCTAATTGAGGTTAATAACGACTTTTTCTTGACAAAAAAATGTAGATTATTTAATTTTGAGTTTGTAGGAATTTTCGGGGGAATTTTTCGGTTAAGCGAGTTATTTATTGTGATTTTCGGACGTTGTCCAATTGAAATATTAAAAAGTATATTTTTCTGGTCAGTTTAATCATCACCGTTGGATCTTGATTAGATCAAGTTTTAGCCGTTGATCTGATCAAGCGGTGAGGGTATATGTGTATGGTATTTATACGTTAATTTAAAAATACAGACGGATTGGTACGTACGAGTTCAACACGTATAACCTCCACCGACCCGATTTTTGACCCGACTTCGGGCCCGCCGGAAAATGCCACCGTTGCTGATGTTCTTGTTATGGTTTTGAAGCCCTTCTCCTCCTCTTTTGATTCATATATCTATTGTTAGGTTTTGAGTTGATTTTAGGCCCGTTTCGGTTTGAAATACCGGCCGGTTTTCGGGTTTGGCCGACAAGGGTGCTCTAGCTGGTTTTCGGCGACGGCGAGGAGCAGAATCGACGGTGTTCCACCCCGGTAGCCAAAACCCTATGGGTTTGGGGACCGGGGAGCGTTGACGATGCCGGAATTGGCCGAAAGAAATTTTCTGGCGATTTCTGGCCGTGGCATTTTAGTCCAAATTACGGCCAAATTGCTATGATTCGAACCCTGGCCGGCCTAGCTGGAAATGTTGTTTGGCTCGTCGAGAGCTTTCCAGCCATGGGTCAAATGCTCCCATCGGAGCAGTTCGGGTTTGTGGCGCGTGAAACCCACGTGCCGCTGCCTGTGGTGGCGCGTGAGGGCCACGTGCCATCACCCACGGCGGAGCTCTGGGGAAGCAATTTTCAGAAATCTCCAGAGGGACTTCCGGTGTTATTTTAGGGTTGATTTCCATAGTTTTATGCATATTCTAATATCGTATAATCCATATTTTATAGAACATCGAGATCGTGACACTAGCAGTGAAGAAAATTCTGCTAGACCCCAGCAGTAGTCTTAGACTTGTGAGTGGATATTTTTATTTTCATAGTTGATAGTGAGTTCGTTTATTTCAGTATTTCAGCATTTCAATAATTCAATATTTTAATTTAATTTACAGTATACTTCATAATAGTTTAAACTGGAGGTTTTCTTTTATTGTGATGGCATTTAGTTAGTAGCATCGATGCACTCACTATTCGGCTGATCACCGGATAGTCCAGTCAGGGAAGGTCAGGTTGCCTCGTCTGACCCATCACCTATATTTTTATATATTGTTTGTCGACTCAGGTTAAAGAAAAACTCCTGAGCGACCACCTCCATCAGAGTTCAGATTTATATTTGAACCCGCTTTATTTTACAGAAATCTGAGGAAAGGCATTAATGCATTTTTGTTATATATACAGATTATTATTAGATTTTGTCCACTCACTCTAACGTTTTATATTTTAAATGCCTTTTCCGGGGTTTTTCGGTCTCCGTCGCCCAGGCTGCAGTTTAAATCCTGAATTTGCATGGTGTCATCAAGGTTTTGAGTCCACCTACCAGCTACTCATTCAATAAGTTTCGGTCTACTGTCGGACTTGTTTATATGTATTTTATGTTCATAGAAGTCGCTCTGAATTCCAGTTATATTATGTTATTTCCAGCTTCTCGAATAGTAGTCGAGTTTGATGTCCTTAGTAATCAGAACTAGCTTGTTGTAAATATGTTTTAATATTTTTGAGTTAAATTCCTAGTTTTTGTTTATGTTATTGGCTGAGAAATCCGGATAGACAATCGGTGGTCCATGGTTTGTTTGTGAGAATTTGGTTTAGAAGTGTTTTATTCTAGCTTGCAAGTTTTTGTGTTGTTCAGTTTTAAAATGGAATTATGTCAAAAATTTTGTAGACTTTCCTTAAGTTTAATTGATCATTATAATTTAATTCTAGTTTTCTAGCTAAACTATCTAGTTTACTAGCTAAACTAGGGTTGGGTCCTGTCAAACAGCTAAAGCCTTAGTAAAAGGATAACCTAACTGCCTATCTGTAGAGATGTTCACCACATCTATCTCACCATCTTTAACTCTTTTCTTCATGCTATAGTACTTTCAGTCTATATGCTTAAAATGAATTGACCTCTTCTTATTTTTACAGAAGAAAACAGCAGCTTCATTGTCACAATAAATTTTCAACTTGTCAGAAATTACAGACTTCAAGACTTTGGTTTCTATAAGAAAATTCCTGATCCAAAGTCCCTTACATACACCTTCATATAATGCTATTACTTCAGCTTGCATCATTGAAGTTGCGGTAAGGCTTTGCTTCATAGTTTTCCAGGGTATTGCACCACCGGCCAACATAAAACATAACCACAAGAAGACTTAGATGAACTAGGATAATTACCAGCAAAATCAAAATCAGTATCACTCTCTGAGACTAAGTTTTCACTCTTTTGTACACAAGCATATGATGCTTAGTTCCCTGCAGATAACTTAAGACTTTCTTTCTTGCATTATAGTGTAGTATATCTGGATTGCTTTGAAATCTAGAAAGAATGCCAACTAAAATTCCCAAGTCAGGTCTGGCGCATACTTGAGCATACATCAGACTACCAACCATACTAGCATGTGGCTTTTCTCTCATTTCTGCAACCTGAGCATCAACTCTAGGATTTTTATTCTTTGTCAATTTATCACCTCTGAACATAGGTGACTCTCCAGCTGCACAATTTTCCATTCCAAAACGTTTTAAAACTTTAGAAATATATGCATGCTGAGATAGTCTCAAAAGTCCTCGAGTTCTGTCTCTTTTTATTTCAATCCCTAAAACAAATGATGCTTCCCCCAAATCTTTCATATCAAGCCGTTTTGATAGAAAGATTTCAGTATCCTTTAAAAGCCTCATATTGTTGGATGCTATCAAAATGTCATCCACATATAGTATAAGAAAAATAAAGCCTTGTCCTACTGTTTTAAGATAAACACACTCATCCACAATATTTTCAGTAAATCTAAATTTTGAAATGACATAATCGAATTTTCTATACCATTGTGTAGATGCTTGTTTTAGACCATAGATAGACTTATGGAGCTTACAAACTAAATTTTCATGTTCTGGTTCAACAAAACCCTCTGACTGTTTCATAAAAATGGTTTCCTCCAATTCTCCATTAAGGAATTCTGTCTTAACAACCATCTGGTGTAGCCCCATGTCAAAGTGAGCTACTAAAGCTATAATGATCCTGAAGGAATCTTTTGTAGAAACAGGTGAAAATGTCTCAGTATAGTCTATGCATTCCTTTTGAGTAAAACCCTTAGCTACAAGCCTAGCTTTAAATCTCTCTATATTTCCTTTTGCATCTTTAAAAACCCATTTGCATCATATGGCATGTTGATTTTTATCAAGCTCAACCAATTCTCATACTTCATTTTTGCTCATGGAATCGATTTCTGCTTCCATGGCCTCTCCAATTTCCAAAATCATCACCTTTGATTGCTTCAGTAAATGTAATGGGATAAGTATCTTCCTCCAATGCTTTCTCAATTTCTTGAGAAAATACCAGGAAGTCACTTTGGCCTCCATATGTAGGAGCTCTATCTCTTACAGGTCTTTTTGAAAGAGATATAGGATTAGATACAGTGGTTTTTATGTTTTCTAATTTTCTTGCTTCAAGTATAGTGTCTTCAACATCTGCAGAATTTTGATTTTCGGCAGAATTTGTAGCATCAGAAAAAGGTTGATAAAATATTTGCTCTAATTCCCCTACATCTCTTTGTTCAGATATATTTAAGTGTCCTGAATATACATTTGATCTTAATGGCAATGGATCTATGTTGATAAGATTCGGTGAACTTCTCAGGTTTTTCTTCAGCTTTTTCAGTTTCAATGAATTCTGAAGATAAATCTTCAAGACTTGCATTGAATGCAGACTCTCCTATAAATTTTACTTGATGAGTCTCAAAAAATCTAGGAGTTTGCTTAGCTGAGTATAGCTTAAAACCTTTAGACTTATCACAGTAACCTATAAAATGACAGCTTATTGACCTGGAATCAAGTTTTCCTAGGTCTGAATTATGAATCCTTGCTTCTGCATTACAGCCCTACACGTGACAATGATTGAAACTAGGTTTTCTACCACACCAGAGTTCATATGGTGTTTTATCTGAAGCTTTTGTAGGTGACCTGTTGCAAATATAGTTTGTTGTCCTTAAGCCTCACCCCAGAAAAACCTAGGTAGTCCAGAACCACACATCATACTTCTAACCATGTTTAATAATGTCCTATTTTTCCTTTCTACCACACCATTTTGCTGAGGGTTATATGGTGTAGAGTACTGAGCTTTTATACCGCATTCCTGAAGGTATAGTGCAAAAGGTCCTTTCTTTTGCCCACTCTCTGTAAACTTCCCATAATACTCTCCCCCACTATCAGATCTCACCATTTTAATTTTCAAACCTAATTAAAGCTCAACTTCACTTTTGAAATTAAAATCATCTGTAAAGGTTATGAAATAGACATTTTCAACATATGGTTTGTGTTGTAAATGGTCCACAGTGTCAGTGGGTATTAAGTCAAGCAGATTTTTGCTTATGTATGCAGTTTTCCTATTAAAGTTTTTCATTTTTCCTTTAAAGCATTCAACACAGTCTTTTAGGTCCTCAAAATCAAGTTCTGGCAACATTTTATTCTTCACTAAGGTCTTTAATCTTTCTTTGGATATATGTCCTAATCTTCTATGCCATAGAATTGCAGATTTTTGATTGAATAAGGTTCTTTTATTTGCTTCTGTTTCCGAACTGTTAGAGTTTTCAACAAAAAATATAAACTGTGATGGTACACTACTGATATTGCAGTTAATCTGTAAATAGCCATTCGAACGTTTTCTAGAACCAACACACAATGAATTTCTGAAAAACTGAATTCTATTTTAAGATCATAAAAGAAACTGTATCCATTTGCAACCAAAAGATCTAAAGAAACTAAATTCCTCTTCATTGAGGGACTGTAATGAACATCATCCAGAAAAAGAAAATTGTCTAGACCTAAACAAAGCTTCAAATTGCCTATAGCTTTAACTGCTACTCATATCCCATTGCCAACCTTGATGTTAATCTCATCACTTCTTGGATTCCTCTTCCTTATTAAACCCTGCAATGAATAAACTATGTGTAAGGGAGAGCCTGAGTCAAGCCAAAATGTATTTGGCTGAGAATCAATTAAATCAACTTCTAAAAAATAAAGGGAGAGAACATTTAGGGAATTAGCAACAGTGAAAGACTTACCCTTCTTCTCTAACAATGCCTTTAAACCATTAGTCTTTCTTTATGTGCCCTTTCTTTTTATAGAAAAAGCACTTAAACTTAAACTTAAATGTTGCTAGTTATTACTGGGGTTGCTACTGGAGTTGTTGTTACTGAAATTTCCCCTAGCTGTAGAGTTCTTTAAACTAGCTTTCTTGGGTCCTAGCTTCTTCTTCCATTTGATTTTGCCTACTAGGTTCACATTGCTCTCAGGTTTGGATGCTACTCCATAGGTGGGATCATCTTTCTTAAGTCTGGACTCTTCTGCACCTACTATAGCTATAAGCTCATTCATTGACCACTTAGCCTTTTGAGTATTATAACTCGTCTTAAGCTGCCCAAAAATATTAGGTAGGGAATGAAGGGCAGTGTTCAGTATATGCTCATAACCCATGACAATATCCATATTTGCTAGCTTAAGTGCTAAATTTTCCATCTGCAGTAAGTGCTCCCTGACTCCTCCAACACTAGTGTACTTAAGAGTGTTGAATTGTTGAGATAAAGCTGAGATCTCAACCTTGTCAGAATCTTTGAACTTTTCCTCAGTGAGCACCAGATAGTCATAAGCATAACCTACTTCAGGAATAGTCCCAGCAATGGTGTCTGAAATGCAGGCCCTAATAATGTTTTTAGATGAGTTATTTTTCCTATGCCAGTAGTGATAGTCATTATACGCCTTAGAGTGAATGTGTTTCTCTTCCTCTAAAATAGGTTCAGGAACACTCTGGTAAAAGGCTATGTCTAAATCATGGTTGTTGCTGAAGTAAGTGTTAATTTGCACTACCACATTTTGACCCATTGCCGGCGATTTTTAAATCGCCGACAATATTTTTTAACATTACCGGCGATTTTTGCCGGAAAAATCGCCGGTAATGTCTTTTTTTTTTTTGCATTACCAACGGGACATTGCCGGCGACTTACATTTAAGTCGCCGGTAATGTTAAAAAAAAAAAATACATTACCGGCGATTTTTCCGGCAAAAATAGCCGGTAATGTTAAAAAATATTGCCGGCGATTTAAAAATCACCGGCAATGGGTCAAAATGTGGTAGTGTTGCCTCCTCCAAACCTTATAATTGGACCCCGTTAAGAATTCAATGGTATTTAGAGTCACCACTTGGTTGTCTAAAGACAAGCAGAAAAGAAAATTATTAGTTTATTATTGTTTTGTTCACTGCAGTTTAAGCAAAAGAATTTTTTCAGGTTTTGTAGTTTTAAGTGTTTTATGTATGTGTTTTTGGTCTCAACAGTATCATACAGTAGCACACCAAAATAAAACACTGAAAATCCAAAACTTGCAACACATGTATATGAACACAGTATAAAACACATATACACTAAATCATCTCATCACTGTAGTTGAATCCATATTACACTTTGTGTGATAAATATAGAGAATTGTAGCTGTATCACTAAACCACAACCTTAAATCCGTGTTATAATGCAAAATCTCAACACCTTTATGGCAGAAGAAGGTCTTACACTATCTGAAGATGAATTTAAATAACATGTATGGTGCTGTTAGATATTCTAAAAATATGCAACAATGCTTCTTTGGAAGCCAAAATCCACATATCATTGAAATATTGACACAAAACATTGAATCTGTTCTTTTTAGCAAAATTGGCTCACTGCAATGTAAGATAGTTTACTTTGTGCAACATAACATCCTACTCTACAATGAATCAGAACCTCAACTTACATAAAATCTATGCTATTTATAAACAAGTGAATACTTAAGCTTGGATATTATACATGAACCAGTTTTGCAGAAAGTTTTTATTGAAGCTGTATGCACAGGGAGTACAGAACATGCATTTCAATCAAAACAAAACCATTAGCTTCAAATAAGAAGACAAGCATTTAGTCAGTCAATCAATTTCACGTTTTTTATCTGAATCACAGACATTCTTCATGTTCTTAGTAGATGATTACCTATCCTTAATTGAAATCAAAATCAATCATGACTAACCTTGGCCTCTACTCACAGTGCTAAAATGTTAGCGAAAGCATAACAATTTTACACATAGCAATCATACAATACTAATCCATAGATGCACAAAATCACAATCAAGACTCGTAAATTCCTTCCGGCCAGATCTATCCTAACTTATTGGAACACCGGGAACATTCCTCTAGGGTTCTTTGCGATTTGCGAAAAGCAGAAAAAACTAACCTGATTGCAATATGGGTTTTGAATCCCTTCTGAATTCATTAACGAATTCACACACCTAGCCGAACTGAAATCCCATCCAGCGAATTAGAGAGTTTTTGACCCTTGTTCCCAACGGTTAGTTGAATCCCCAAATTTTGAGGTTCTTTAAATTGCTGATCATGGGCTTCGTCTTATGTGCGATATCTAAAGAGTTTCGGACCTTTACTGAATTTTGGTTTTCGGCCCGAAAACTGAAGTTCTGAATTATTATTTTTTTGTTCAAAACACAAACCCTAATGTTTTTACATGTGAGTTTTTGCGTCATCAATTTATATGAATAAAGAGCCGTAGCTCTGATACCAATTGAAGAACATCAGCTGAAGTTCATCTCATTCATATAAACACAGTAACTCAATCATGAACAATACCAGAAACAGAACAGAATGGCTTACCAGCTACATTGATAGTAATTGACATCTTGATGGCTTGATAGAGGCAAGAGTTTTTGTTCTCTACTGTTATTACTGTCTTTGATGGGGAGAACTGTATGTAGTGTAGCGTAAAGAGACAGGGACCTCACATCTTCTATATATATTGTTCAACTTGTGTCCACTCATTATCAATGTACAAGTTGAACTCTAAATTCCATTACAACATGAAGAGTACCATATCAGTGTATAATATACACTAAGACTTATAATATTGATGTACTAATCCTACAAACAATCTAATGAACATTCAATATGATTCTAACTAGTTGATCACATCACTCTAACATATCTACCACCCATGCATCCTCCAAAGACTTCAAAGAGGATCAAAACAAAATGTTTGACTTAACGAGGAAAAGAAGGAGATCCATCCACCATCCTCCAAAGACTCCAAAGAGGATCAAAACAAAATGTACGACAGTGATTCCACAAGCTACAGTAACATCTTGGAGTTAAGGAGGTCCATGTTTATCCAATCAACCAAAATGAAGTTAACGACATTTTGCTCTGGTTTGTGGAATTGTGGATATGGCCGGCCTTAATTATCTTAATTAGATAATTAAGGCATGCAATAATGCATCTCTACTTTTAAGAAAAGCAACGATCGACGACGATAGGTCTTCGTCAACAACAGGCTGAGGTCTTCGTCAATCTTCAAAATACCACGCTCACTATAATATTCGAACGCACAATATTGCATGGCTTCTATATATGGTCGATCTGAGAAACAATAATATTTGCCAACCATGTTGATCGAAGCCACAAAAAGTACGGACAAAATTATGTGCCATCCAGCTCCACCACATGCAGTCGATCATCGTGATCCATGAAAAGATATTTTCATGAGACGCACTATATATAATGGATCTTACTTTTTTTTGACAACGATCATATGCGTCAAGCCTTCGACTATTTCCAACTTTGGAGTCTATGCGACAGAGCCACTCGGACATAATTGATTAATGGACAGCGTCTTCGTCAACAACTGAAAAAATTTCAAGTTTCTGCACAAGAAAAGAAAATCACAACTCAATATATGTTCTAAAGCATTCAAACCCCCATTGGCTAAAACAAGGTATATACAACTTGTCCGCCTGAATGGAATACGGTTTATACAAGATTCGTACTAAAATTTTAGTGTGAAGTTTTATTTTACGTAAAATCGACAAAATAATTTTAAAATTGAAATAACTCATCCTTTAGATACCTATACAAGAATCATACTTACAAAATTTTAGCTCGGAGTTGTTTTGAATATTTGATCATTGAGCTAAAATTTTGCAATCTTGATCCTGCACATGAGTATCTAAATGATGAGTGGTTTCAATCTTAGAATTCTTTTGTCGATTTGGACTAAACTAAAACTTCACACCGAAGTTTCAGTGCGAAGTTTCGCACTTGATAGGAACTATATATATAGTCTCTATCTAGAGCGAAACTCTTCTTTGAAAAAACGGAGCGAAGTTTTGATTTTCACAAGATTGACACTGCTCCTCTTTATATATACTCTGATTGAAACCACTCAATCTTTAGATTACTATTAGACGATCATGCTTACAAAAATTCAGTCCAATCAAAGATGATTTGACTAAAAAGATGTGTGTGTGTGTGTGTGTGTGTGTGTGTGTGTGTGTGCGCGCGCGCGCGTGCGTGTGTGCGCGCGCGAAGAGATTGCCATTCCACAAAGGTATACCTATTTTTGGTCATTTCAGGTATAAGGTATTACACCAATTTTTCATATCATATTTTACCATATCTACCATCCAATTATTAAGTTTATATGAATAGATCATTCCTGTAAATTTTCAGTCGAAATGGTGATCGTTAAGGTACTGAATTAAATGAAATCAAATGACAAACCAAATCTGTCAAACTTTAACCGTTCCATTTTGACTGAAAATTTATAGACTACATCTACAAATTAAAATCTAAAATTTAAACGATAAATATGATAAAATATGACCGAAAGAGAAATACATACATGACAGCACATGCATGTGTATTTTAGAAACTATTAATCTTTTGATAGAGAACGTACATGTTAGTCTTTTGTGATAAACGTGCCTAACAAAAAACATAAAAGAAAAAGTCTGGACAATTCCTTTTGGTTGTTTACTTTCTAGCTCTTTGGGTCATGTCATTAGAATTGTACGTTGTCGATCTATGGGTCCTGCATTTAATAATTTATTTTTATTTCGGCTGAGTGAACAATAATGCATCAAAAAGCAGTATAGCATTCCTACGTACGTGATCCATCGATGAATGATATAAATATAGGAAAATACTTGGTCTAAATATAGTTTGAATGTCATTTATATAATTTTTAGATTTTAATTTTTTATAATCGAGACCATTTAACATATAATTAACTTGTAAGGATCATGTATTCACACATTTGAATAAATCGGATATCATTTGTTCATTAAATTATATAAAATAAATAGACGATTGTTAATTTAATGTTAAAATTTACATTAGTCGTCTATTTATTTAATGAAATTAGAGCCCTAAGCGATTTCCATTTTAATTCTTTTTTGAGTGAATTGATCTTAAACTCATGCTCTATAAGATATGTGGTATCGATTATAAAATAACAAATTAAAAGTTGTAAAAATGAAAGTTATTTGAATGATGGTGTTCAAACAAATATTTTTCATCAATATATATGCATGGCCGCTCTAATATTTTAAGTGTCATGTGCAAAAGGAAAATATGATGCCTTGTTCTTCTTGCAGGGATTGAAGGGTCTAAGTTTACGTTTACCGATATTCTTGTTTACATTTGTCTGAACAATAATGTAATCGCAAGGAGTGGTTGGTGTTCTAAATAAAAGAGTACTAAAAATTTGAGATGCTCAAATCGTCCATCGTAGTTAATTATGCGCTTATGCAAAGCCCGTCAATTACACAAAATTTCATCGTCTAAGTAACATGGACGCAAAAACAAAATCACGTCAAACAGTCACACACAAGAACCAAATTCGTACTAATAAAAACATAACGTATATCCAATGTATATGAAAGCGGTCTCCTCGATTTGCATGTTTTTGGCGAAAAGAGGAAAATCGTCTACTTTTTAAATTTAGAAATAAGGCTAAGGCTCTCTTGTCAGTACTATATCTGCCCAGAAATTGTCACTAGCCTCAATTTGAAGAATGATCTCTTCATTCTCTTTAGGTTGATGTAGTGGTGGCAAATTTTTGTATTGATTTTCCTAATGATCTTTTCATCATCTTCTGTAAACTTCCAAGCTCTTTTTGAGTTTGTTTTGGGTGATAGGATTACTGTTAATCCAGAAATTTTAGGAAGGAAGTCTCTTCCATAATTTATGACTCCTAAAAATCTCTGTAGACTTTGTCATCAGGAATTTTTTCCGCGAATTTTTAGACCTTCTCTAAGATATGAGGCTGAAGCTTGATGACTCCGTTCTTTATGTTAATCCTTAAGAAGTCAATTTCATCCAGAACGAGAAAAACTTTCTTTTCTCCTATGATGATTTCATGCTGGCTTATGAGCTTGACCACTTCAAAGAGATGATTCATGTGCTTTTCTTTGTTTTTTGAGAAAACAAGAATATCGTCTATGTAGACGATACATAAGTCTGCCACTTGTTTAAAAGGTATTACTAGCCATTCGTAATGTCCCTATGAAGTTCTGAAGGTTGTAAGAGGAATGTTGTCAGGATGCATTTTGACTTGCCAAAATTTTGATTTCGCATCAAATTTTGAGAACACCTTGGCTCCTCTGAGCCTGTTGATTGGTACTCTTGCTTGTGTTAACTAGTAACCATCTTTAACGGTCTTCTTATTGACGTCTCTGTCGTCTATCACCATTTTTTCCTTTCCGTGAACATCTTATGCATGATTTCTAACATAGAAAGCTGGAGCGTGATGAGGACTCTTTGACGGTATTATCAATCCTTTTCATGCTGGCAGGCATTGCAGCGAGCCTTGGGTACTAGATTGCGTTTCAGTACATCTTTTCATGCTCAGACTGATGGGCAAGCTGAGGGGACTATTCAGACCCTCGAGGATATGTTGCGGTCTTGTGTTTTGCAGTTTAAAGGGAATTGGGACCAGCAACTGCATTTGATCGAGTTTGCTTACAACAACAGTTATTAGGCCAGTATTGATATAACACCGTATGAAGCTCTATACAGGAGGCAGTGCCGCACTCCATTGTGTTGGAGTGAGGTGGGCGAGCGATGGCTTATTGGCCCTGATTTGGCAAAAAGCACCATGGAGGATATTCAAATTATCTAGGACAGACTGAAGATTGCCCAGGATCGCCAGAAGAGTTATGCGGACGTGAAAAGAAAGAGTCTCGAGTTCGAGGTAGGCGATTGGGTCTTCCTGAAATTGTCTCCTTGGATGAGAGTTGTGCATTTCGGGAAGCATGGCAAGCTTCAACCACGGTATATCGGTCCGTATGAGATTACTGAGAATGTTGGTGCCGTGGCTTACAGATTAGAGTTGCCTTCTGAGATGGCTCGGGTACATGATGTTTTTCATATCTCGATGTTGCGGAAATATATTCTAGATCGATCACATGTATTAGCACCACACCAGCTTCCTATCCGGGAGGATTTGCCATATGTGGAGGAGCCGGTACAGATTTTCGATCGGCATGAGCAGGAGTTGAGGCACCGTGTTATACCGCTTGTGAAGGTCTTATGGCAGAATCATTCAGTTGAGGAAGCCACCTGAGAGACTGAGTAGCGTATGCGGGAGCAGTATCCTCATCTGTTCATCTAGCAGGTACGTAAATTTTGAGATTGAAATTTTTTAAGGGGGTTAGATTTTTGACGACCCGAATCGGAATTATCACGTTAGTCGGCTTTATCCGCGAGTTTTGCGAGTAATCGAGATTTATCGTAATTAATTAAATTGGCGGATTGGTTCATGAATTAATTACTGGGCGAAAATTTGAGTTGAGTCTCTTTACGAGAATTGTAGTATGCATGCGTGATTTCGAGTTTGTGGGCGGTTTCGGATAATTATTTCGATAACCAAGGAATATGTTATGAATATTTGAAATCGCGTGATTTCGTCGTGTTTATCCGTTTGAGTTTGAGTTATCTGAATTGTGGATGTGATTCGATTTGTACTGTCAATCGTATCGAGCTTCGAGTATAAATATCGGAATAGTCAGAAAATTGTCGAACAACACTGTTTGGAAGTTTGACAGATGTTGACCGCAGTTGACCCGCGTTGACCGAGTCCATTTCGGACCGCCGTTGACTCGCAATCGGACCTTCCATTTCCGGCCACCTCCGGCATTGATTTTGGTATGGTTAGAATCCTCTCTTGATTTCCTATAATTTAGAACTTGTAATTGTGGAAATTGATTTCGTCTTGAGGGAGAACGAGCTCGAGAAAATCTAGGGTTTTCGCCGGAATCGGGTGCGGTGCTCCAGCGACTGTTGAGGTCGGGGGTGTGGGGGGAAAGGTTCCCCTCATCCTTTTGAAGCTTTTGGGTGAAGCAATTTTACAATTGGTTAGGGTTTGGGAGCTCGCCGGAAACTCACCGGAATCCATGGATTCCGTGGGTTTCGGGCTCAATTCCGGCCGATGGGCTTGGAATTGGGTCTCGGTAAGAGAAATGTGTTGGGCTTGAGGAATACTTGTGATCTGGAAATTTTGGCCGGAATCCGTCACTGTTTACGCCGCGCTGCCGCCGCCGCCGGCGGTCAACAGCGGCGTTCCGGCGAGGGCGTTCACTTTTTGAATTCTGAAGAGTTTTATGCCGTTTTGCTTGTAATTGCGCCCCGTTCATTGCCTTGAGATTTTCAAGTTGATTTGGTTATTGGATTTTAAGTCGAGGGTTTATGTGGAGAGTTTGGGGGTTTTCGTCGATTATTTTGTATCTGAATTATATGTTTCCGGAAATGGTTGGTTTCCGAGGTGTGGTACAGAGCAATGAATGGTGATTTTGATCAGTTATATTTTGTGATTATTCAGGGGATCGAGATCGTACATTGGGCGAGGGATCTTCCTTCAGATCTCGAGATTAGCGCGTTTGCGCGCTGTGCTTGTCTGTTAGTTGACATTTCTTTCACTGATTGATTGCGAGTCTTTATTATATATATTACGAGCATGAGCATATGTATGTGATTATAATTTATATGAGCATGTGCTTTACGATTATGCATTTACATTATGTTTTATACGTATGCATGAAACTATTTATGATTTGATTTACACAGAGTACAGTCTTAGTATAAATGGTTGTATCAATACAATTGCATCCCGGCTGATCCCCTAGGATGTTTACCAGGGGGAACTGTACCTTGTGCCGATGTATTTTCAGGTGGGTACAGATGTTTGTTCCTTGTGCCGATGTACTTTTGGGTGGGAACAGATACCCTAACCTGAGGCCTTTCTGGCTAGAATCACGTGTGGGTCTGGGATCCCGTGATTCGGACTGTACTAGCACGGATGTGTCTATGAGTGACCCCATGGGATTTTCTATGCATGCTCTGTACGCTGGAGGAGTTTGGGTTCACCTCGTGTACTATTTCATATTCATTCATTTTGACTCGCATATATTTTTTATATAACATATATTATTCGGCGAAAGACATTTATTTTCGTCCACTCACTCTAACGGTTTATATGTCTTTCCCTGAGCTCTTTGTTTTCAATGCCCAATTTGCAGTTCGGATTCTGGTGTCACACGTCGCTGTCGAAGGCTTAGTGTTCGAGCTACCTTTCTTTTTTAGTAGGTTTCTTGTTTAGCCTTCTGTTGTATATTTATGTATATATACACTAGAGGTCGCTCTGATTACTTTACTGTTATACTTTCATATGATTTTTCCCGGATTTCTGTAAAGATACAGCTTTTGGTTTATCATTTTACTTTATGTTATGATATTGAGAAATCTGGATGGGATAGGTGCCCACGGTTTGGCTTTTGTGGCATAGGATGAAGTGTGTTTTCGGGTGCAGGTTAATGGCAATTCCACGTTATAGTGAAACTCTGCCGAAATTTCTATTTTTTTTTCAAGTTCGTGTTTTCAGAAGGGGTTTGATTCCAGTTTAGGAAACTAAATCGTAGTTGGGTCCTTTCAGCGGCTTCAACTGTCTCATCTTCATCTTCTGATGATTCTTCACCGGGCAACTCTTCTTGTTGCACATGCTGATTGTCAAAAGCTTTATAAGACACATAGTAATGATACTTGTCTTGATCATGAAGTGGCGCAATGGTAGGGTTTCCATTCTCGAATCTAGTCTTCATACTAGGCTTCTTGGAATTCTTCACTTTTCTTTTGAGGCATTTCTCCTTTTTACACTTGTCACAATCTCTCTTGAGAATGTTGTAGATAATGTGTTCTTTGAGTTGGATTCTGGTAGGGGCATGAAGTGGAGTGTCAGGATGCTTGAATTCTCTGTTGCCATGAAACCTACAGAATTCCATTTCATCATAATCTTCTTCTAATGATGATGATTCTTCAATAAGCAGCTCATGTTGTTGCTTACATCGCAGTATGGTTTCGATTCTTGGTGTTTATCCACCACTATTCTGATGCGATCTCTGATATTGCTCTGTGAATTCTGGACCAACAATACTTTTGGCTTCATTAAGCTTCTCCGTCTAGAAGAATTTCTGATTCTTCTCAAAGCCTAATAAGTTCACTTCTGGTTTCTGGATGAAAGTTTGTTGTAGCTGGAAATCATTGCCGATAAGGACATCAGATTCATGGCCTTTTGATTGCCAAATATGTTCAATGAAAAAAGTTCCTCCTCCTATTGAGACTTGAACCTTCTTGACAAATGTATTCATGAAGATTCTTCTTCCTGCTACAGTTTTTTCCGGTTGCACTTCTTTTTGGATCAATTATCTATAACTCTTATGGTATAGCAAATTTTTTTGCTAAACTAAAACCATAACCGTTATCTACAAAGGCGTGTAGATGATACTTCTTGTATCCTTAAAACTTTAATCCAATCTCCATGCAGTTACTAAATCTACTTGTAGAAACAGTTGCTACCTTGCACAAATTTTGTTTTGAAGAACTTGCTTCTTCTTCTATAAAAAGATTGCATTGTTCTTCTTCACAGTCAAATACTACTTCTTCTTTCGTATCATGGACTGGTTTACTTTTTCACAATCAAATACTACTTTTTTCGTATCGTGGGCTAGAATTTCTGCAGGTACTACTCCTTCTTTAGTAGTAGTATCAAACTTTGTTCTTTCTAGATCTTTTTCTAAAAATTCTTGATTCTCTTCTACTTCATTGAAGTAGTCTTCGTACTCTTGTTCAATAATCTGGTTTATTGAACCCTTCTTTGTTTTTCTCCTTGCTTCAGCTATGAAGCATTATTTGTGATATGGTTTCCCTGATGCTTCACAAAACATAGGGAGTCCATTCCTTTCTTTGCGTTGGCCGTAGTCGCAAATAAATGATCCCGGATTGACTTTGGAGGAAGAAATATTTTCTTCTTCCCTGCTTTCTTCCCAATTCTTTATTTGAAGAAGATAAACCTTTCTAGGTTCATACTCTTCTTTAGACTTTGTTTCTGATCCTTTTGACGATTCGTCTTCTGAATAGATAGACATTTCTTAATCATCTTCTGATCAATAAACTACTTCATAGCCTTTCAAGTTTTCCATTTCTATTGCTTCTTCATATTCCTTAAGAAGAGCTTTCGAATTTCTTATTCACTTTCTTGGGACATTCGTTGGGATTGTGCCCTTCGGCCTTGCATAACCAACATTTGCAAGTTTTTTTCTTTTCTGGTTCCTGATGGAATCTTGTCTTCTTGAAAAAAAAATTCTAGGATTTTGTTTTTCACTTCTGTAATTGGAGCTTCTCTTGAACCTCCAATTATTCCTTCTGTTTCTCTTGAAACATTTTCTGAAGTGCTTTTTCTTATGCCTCTTCTCTTCGTATCCCCAGTTAGTTGGTGCATCTATCATTTTGGAACATAAGTCACTTTTTCCTTTGAGCTGCTTCTTGGCGGCTTTTGCTCTTGTGTTTGTTTTACACTATTCGCGCATCAGCTGCCTTATTCTTTCTGCAACTCCTCCGACTGAAAATCTCTTTAGAGGTCTTTCTTCTATGCTTTCTCTCATAGCTGTCCTCTAAGGTTCGAGAAGCTTCCTCTGTAGGAGGTGTACCAAGTCGGTATTTTCCAGGTCTCCTATTGGGCAATAGTATTCTTGGAACTCATTCAGATATTCCTCAAAGTACTTCCTATCGCAGATCTTGAAAGCATATATGTTGGATTTTGCTATCTCTTTAGTTTTTTCTCCGACATATGAGATGTCTCCGTATAATTGATCATATATATAGCGGAGTTGCAAAAGTATATGGATTCCTATTAGTTTTTATGTCCTCCAGCCATTACTTCCTCTGATTCTTTCTTTGAAAGGAAAGTACTACTTCTTTGTCATTCCTATGAGAGTTGACTCATAGACTGTATGTAAGTCTTTTGTTTCAAATATTCCGTAGATGGCCTTTTTCTTGTCTAGAGCTTTGTTTAGATCAAGCCATACTTCTAGTTGAGTAATTGGCACATTTGGAGTATTTTCCTGTGGAATGAACCTAAGAGAGCTTCTCTCTCCCTTCTTTCCACTAGGGCCTCTTCCTTGTGGAAGTTTGGATTTTCTACTAATCCTGAATATGGTAATTTGTGAAGATGATGGTTATAAATATGAAGATGATGGTTGTGAAGATTCTGCTTCTTCCATCACTACCAGAATAAGTACTATAGTCGACTACTTTGGAAAAAACAGGTCAACGACTGTTCAAGTCGTCGGGTACAGTCAAAACTATACCCGACGACTGATAAAGTCATCGGCTATGATACTATAGCTGACGACCACCATTAAAGTTGTCGGCTATGGTGATCAAACTATACCCGACGATATATAAAGTCGTCAGGTACAGTTAGACTATAAAAAAAATTATAAAAAAAAAGAAAAAAATAACTATACCTTCATTAAGTCGTCGGGTATACTATAACCGACGACCTTCATTAAGTCGTCGGGTATAGTCCCACGTTATAACCAGGTTACCTATCTCGAGCCCCCATTTCTTCGGCCTCTCCTCTCTCAAAACCTCTGTGACGACCCAGAACAAAATCAGTAGAGTAAACGGCTTAATTCACGAGTTAGCACGTAATCGCAGTTTCAGTAAATTGATTGATTTGCCGGTTTTGATCACGACTTAATTATCGGCCGAGAATTTGAGTTGAGTATCTTCTTGAGAGTTGTTGTACAAGTGATTTCGAGTTCGTGGGCGGGTTCCGGATAATTATTTCGACGACCGAGGAATATAATATGAATATTTGAAATCACAGAATTTTGTCGAGTATTTCCGTTCGTGTCGAGTTTATCCGAATCGTGATTGTGATCTGTTTTGGACTGTCGATCATCCCGAGCTGCGAGTATAAATATCGGAAATTGTCGAAAAATTGTCAAAAACACTGTTCGGGAAGTTTGACCGGCGTTGACCAGCCTTTGGACCGTTGACTTTCCGTTGACCGGTTCTTCACCACGCGAAACGCGCTGCCGCCGCCGAATTTTGTGATTCCGGCCACCTCCGGAAAAGATATTGGTATATTTCGATTCTTCTCTCGATTTCTGGTTGATTAGAACTTGGAATTGCTTGATTTGGTGTCGATTTGAGTAAGAACGGAGGGGTTGAAGTTCACGGATTTTCGCCGGAATCGGCCTTGCTTGGGGACGGAGCACCAGCGACTTTCCGGTGTGGATTTTTTGTGGGTTTTATTGGGTTTTGGTTGGAGATCATTTCCCCTTTGGTTTGGAGAATTGGGGTGGCGCAACGGCCCCAGAATAGGGCCGGGAAGTTTTCCGGCCGGTTGTGACCTTTGCGTTTTCGAGCTGTTTTCCGGCCAATCTCGCTGGAATTGGACTTAGCCACAGTTGAGAAAGTTGTTGGGCTTGTTGAGGAGAACCTTGTGGGAGCTTGGCCGCCAGAAAATCTTTTCGATTAACTGCGCGCCGCCGCCGGCGACGGCGGAGCTCCGGCGACCCGTTGACTTTTTAGAATTTGATGATTTTAATGTCATTTGGCTCGTATTCGCACCCCGATCATCGCCTTGAGGTTTTCGAGTTGATTTGGGTACCGAATTTTCAGTCGAGGGTTTGAGTGGAGATTTTGGGAATTTCGTCAATTATTTTTGTATCAGTTATATGTTTCGGGGAACGGTTGGTTTCCGAGGTGTGGTACAGTGTTGCGAATTGTGATTTTGATCAGATATATTTTATGATTATTCAGGGGATCGAGATCGTGCTTCGGGCGAGGGATCTTCCGCCGGACCACGTGAATAGCGCGAGTGCTCGCTTTGCTCACCGGTGAGTGGACTTTTATATTTTCACTGTCGTTGCGAGTTCGTGAGTTCCGTATTTATTTTTATACGTTGTTGAGATTATTTTATTACTTTTGGAGGTATTATTTTATATTTTTTATGGTGATGGCATTACTTGCATCGATGCTTCAGCTACTCGACTGATCACCGGTAGTCTGACCAGAGTTGAGAGATTCCTCTGGGCAGAGTTGAGAGATTCCCCTGTTATGCCGCTGAGGTTGAGAGATTCTCCTAGTCTATCATCGTCGGGCTTGAGAGATTCGCCTGACCGTCGGGCTTGAGAGATTCGCCTGGCACCTCCATATATATTTTCCGAACTCGCATTGCTTTACATTGTTTATTGTATATGAAATTGGTGAAAAACATATGTATATTTTCGTCCACTCACTCTAATGTTTTATTGCCTTTCCCCTTGGCTTTTTGGTTTCCTTGCCCAGTTTGTTATTCGGATTCTGGTGTCTCACGTCGCGGTCGGAGGCTAGTCGTTTGAGCTACCTTTCTTTTCCAGTAGGTTTCTTGTTTTGCCTATTGTTGTATATTTTGTATATATACACTAGAGGTCGCTCTGATACGTTACTGATACATGTTTTATGTGGTTTTCTCCGGATTTTCTATAAAGTACAGTTATATTTACTGCTTTATGTTATTGATATGATATTGAGAAATCCGGATGGGATTGGTGCCCACGTTTTGGCTTTTGTGGCATAGGATGAAGTGTATTTTCTGGGTGTAGGCTAATGGCAATTCCGCGTTAGTAGCGTTACTTTGCCGAAATTTTTAAGGTTTTTGTTGGTTCGTGTTTTCAGAAGTGATTTGATTCCGGTTCAGGAAACTAAATCGGGGTTGGGTCCTTTCAACCTCGCCTCCTCTCCCCCAAATCGTCTGAAACTGCCGAAATTCCTCCCCAAACGTCCCCAATTGCCGGAATAGCCCCTAAATCGGCCTCTCCTCCCCCAAAACAAGTTCTTCCTATCTATCTATCTATCTATCTATCTATCTATCTATCTATCTATCTATCTATCTATCTATCTATCTATCTATCTATCTATCTATCTCTCTCTCTCTCTCTCTCTCTCTCTCTCCCTCTCCATTTTCCCCTAAATTTTAGGATTTAATTTATTTAGGGATTTTAGTTTGATATAGATTAGATTATGTGATTGTGTATGAGTTTTGTTTATGGGTTATTGAATTTTGCTATGGATTTTGTGATTAGGTTATTGAATTTTGGTATGGAATTTGTGATTGAGTTATTTAATTTGTATATGGAATTTGTGATTGGGTTATCCAATTTGTGTATGAAATTTGTGATTGGGTTATTGTATTTGTGAATTGTATGGAATTTGTGATTGTTAATTTTATGGATTTTATGGAATTTGTGAGACATGGAATATGTGATTATTTTGAGGGAATATTATGTGAATTTTGTGATTTTTTGTGAATATATGAATTATGTGATTTATGTATAATTTTTGTGAATTTTGTGATTTATGTATGAATTTTGTGAATTTTGTGATTTAGGTATGAAATTGTGGTGTGAAATTTTGTGATTTATGTATGGCTTAATTTAAATAGGGTTTAATTAATTAGGGTTTAAATAATTACCGAAGGTGCGACTCCCTCGCCGCCGCAGCCGGCCGCCTCTACGGGTCCTGTACATTCAGGTGTCTGTATGCCTCCCATCTCCCAGCCAAGGGCGCCTACTCTCTCGTCGTAGCCGTCTACATGTAATGCAGGTCCTTCAGATAGTTCCTCTTCAGGGACATGTGGTCGACCGCATCCGCACCTCTTCATGCCTGATACGATACTGCACAGCTCATATCATCTGGATTCCTGGTCCCGACTCCACATGCGTTCCCTTTTCCTGCCATGCAGCCGCAAGAGTATCCCAAAGACAAGGATATTAACGTCGATGTTTTCAATAACATCAATTTGTAGGTTCAGGGATTAGAATTGAAGATTTTTGGGTATTTTGTTTCCTGAAATTTTATACTATAGTCGACGGCTTTTAATGGTGTCGTCGACTATAGTATTTACCATAGCCGACGACTAACATTCTGGTCGTCGGGTATAGTCCTCCTCCGATCAGCTTCGGTTATTGATCGGTCGTCGGGTATAGTCAAGACTATACCCGACGACCGACTGATCTAGCTATAGTCGACGACTCTAGGTCGTCGGCTATAGTCCCTGTTTTTCTAGTGTTAGTCCCCATCTTCTATATCTTTTGTATATTCTGCTTCTTCATGTAGAAGAGGAAAGACGTAATTTATTTCCTCTTTGAAGGTGAAACTCTCGATCTCTTTGATCAAATGTTCCAACTGCAAGGGATCTTCTCACTCTTCTGCTTCTTCAAAAAGCTTAAAGAGTTCTTTTGTTTTTGAACTTCCTGCTTTTAGCATGCTGATGTTTCTTTCTAACTCAGCATCTAAGTCTTCCTCCACTACTGGGTTAGCTCTTATAGAGATTCTGGTACTTCTAGTACCCATTTCTCTAGTAGAGTCGCTTCTTCTGAGCGGTTTAGAGCTTTCTCCTCTAAAGCTTTTGAGGGATACATCACTGTTTCTGTGTCCTTCAATTTGAGGTTGACATTTCCAGTTTTCCTGTTCTCATAGACTACTGCCTCCGAGCTTTCTAGTTTTTCCCTTGGACCAGATAATTTCAACTTTTCCGTCGTCTAAGGAACACTTAGACGATGGACTAAGGTAGTTTCCGTCGTTCAAGTGTGCCTTAGACGACTGAAAAGTTCTGAGACAACATAAATTATTACTGTCGTTTTAAGTCTACATAGATGACAGAACATTTACGGTTCTATCGTCTAAGAGCGTTTCTCTTGTAGTGATAGATTAAAGTTCGAGATTGAGTTCAAGGCATCTCTGCAAGCCTTTGATTGAGAGTTGAATCCTGGGCAACAGATGTCAAGAAGATTCTACAAGCACAAGTGTAGGGACAAATTTCTTCCTTAGCACACTGCACTTGCAAACCTCTCTCGACGATCAAGTTAGTTGAAGCGACTTGCTCTCACTACCAGAAAAATCCACTTAGGTGACAAAACCTTAAAGAATTTGTTGCATAAGTAACAGGTAGAAGACGAAATGTTTATTTGTCGCCTAAGTAAAATTTTTGTCGGTTAGATAGCTTTTAGATGACGAAATATACATTTCGTCTTCAAAAAATACATCTAAGACAACGAAACTAATCTTCGTCTACTAAAGTCAAACTTGGGACACAAATAATATAATTCATCGACTAAGTAAGAAATTCAAGACGACGAAATGATTGTTCATCGCCTAAATTAGAACTTAGGAGACAAAGACTATTTTGTTTACTTAGGCGACGAAATATTCAGTTTAGGTGATGAAACATTTCGTGATCTAAGTGCAACTCAATTATTTAGATCGCATTTCATATTCAGATCGCTCGTCCTCTTTCCCTCATCTCTCAACACCATCTCTTCGTCGATAAAAAGCACTAAACACCACCTTTGGGCATAATTTTGATTTATATGCGGTTTTTCCACCTCAGAGCTCAAGTTTACTCACATATCTCTTTATTGGTGAAGGTATTAACTCATTTCTCTAGATTAATTTTTTGAAATTAAATTATGTATGTAGTAATGTATGGTGATGGAGTTATCTTGTGAAATAATCCGACAAATAATTTCGGCGACCACAATATAGCATGCATGCATTACTTTTCACGTAGCTATAAATTGTATGCATATGTGTTGATTAATTATATATATAAATAAATAAATTTTAGAATAATTAATTAGTTGATATTTATATATTACTATGTGGATTTATGTGGAAATGCATACATTGCTATGTAATTTAATTATAGCGTTGTACATGTCTCTAAACACAACACTGGCGATGAGATGGTACACGGAACAGAGACTAAATGATGATGTGCTTAGACATTGGCAAATAGGGAGGCTTTTAAACATTTTGACAAGGAATTTTTGTATTTTTTTAAATATATAAAATTTGGGTTAAATTAGTATTTTTCTTAATTTAATATTTAATTTTAATTAAATTTATATTTATGAAAATAATTATAAAAATAAAAAATAAAAATACACAACTTAAACGCATCTCATGATTTTGTCGTCTAGCCGTCTAGGTTCAAATTACACTCAGGGGACGGTGGACAGATTCGTCGTCTAAGTTTAGACACTTAGACGACGAAGCGTTATCTTTCGTTGTCTAAGTGGCACATCTTAGACGACAAAATCTGTAACACTAAGACGACAAAATAGTTTCGTCATCTTACTGTTACACTAAGAAGACGAAACTATTTCGTCGTTTAAGAACACTTAGATGACGAAACTATTTTGTCGTTTAAGAACACTTAGACGACGAAACTATTTTGTCGTCCAAGATAAGAAACACGACGAAAGTTTTCGATGCCTTTTTTAGTAAATATTAGTTTTGTAGGACTTAGACGATGAACAATGTTTCATCCCCTAAGATGTCGCATAAATGACGAAACGTCCAAGTACTTGGACAACGACACGTAGGGGACAAAACTTAGACGACGAAAGTTTCGTCGCCGAAGTACTTAAGCGACGAAAAAATCCTCTTAGGCGATGAAATTGTTTTATCGTCTAAGTGGGTTTTTTTGGTATTGTCTCTTTGTTTCAAATTCTATATATAGATTAAAAGCATATGTTGAATATATTCTATTTCCTTCATTCTATATACGAATTACGTTTATAGTGAGATTTATTGTGATTCATAGATTCGATCCATACTTATAATACATATTTTTTTAACATTTATATACTAATTAAACTCCAACTCATTTTTCAACAAAGCATGAGTGAACACAGCATATCGACTCCCATTGTAAACTCCTCACAAGAGAATCCATTGCAGAAGCATCCAAATACTTCCCATACATTTTTACCAAATCCAAATACTACCCATCCAAATACCAAATCCACGTCTTCGGGGATGGTGAAGACCTGGACACATCTCGGTGTAAGCCCATATTTTCTTCTAATCCTCTAGGGACTCAACGTCCCCTTGGATGTCATCTCATTTGTCCTTGACGACCTCGTCGTCGCTGGGAATGTGATCCTCGGTGATTGGTTCGGGAGTCAGATCAGTGGCGAATTTGGTTTAGGCTTTAAACCGAGTGGTGGTCATGGTTGCAAGGATATGAAAAGTAAGGATAAGGGATGGTATAGATTAGAAGAGAATCGAAATTCGGCTTGCTTTTAGGAAGAAGGAGAGATTAAACTGAAGTGAAGTGAAGAGAAGAGGGGATGAGGATATATACAGTGCACAAGAATCTAGTGGGAGAACAATGGCTATGGAATTTTAAAAGATGTGGGAAACAAAGTGGAGTTATCGCAGTGTGGAGTACACTGAACATGGGGAACGCAGAAGATACGCATGGAAATCGAAGGGTTTTCAGTTTCTCAATGAGAAAATTTCTTTTGGGTAGTTTGGTGAAAATCCAAAAGAAGTTTTAGGGGCAGTTGTGGGGGAGAATTATTTCTCTACGTGGGCATTCGAGTAAGGAGTTAGTTTCGGATGGGAAGGTCTGAAACTTGAGGTCCACGAGTTAGTTGCCGATTTAGAGGGAAGGTTTGCACTATAAATACTGGTCTTCCCGGCATATTACAAATCATTCACACATTTCGCAAATTAATTGCACTTACACTCTCAACCCCCCCCCCCCTACACACCACCTCATTTTGGCACAAAGAAGACAAAACTCGGGCTTGTCAAAGATCGTTTGGTGATCATTTGGAGTAACCAGTCCTCGACGTACTTTTTACCCCTCATCAGATACCAACATAATACAAGAAAGATATGAACTCGGGAAAATTCTCCATTGAGGACATCTATGGTGAGAAGTTGATGAGTACCTTCTTAAAAATCATATCTTCCAATAATATTTTGAAAGATCAACCATTGTATATCTATATATATAGATCATTTCTATAAATTTGCATCTAATTTGAAAATCGTTAAGGAATTGAATAATATGAAATAAATGAACGATCCAAATTTATCAAAATTGAACTGTTCATGTTTATAATTGATAAACCATGATTTTGAATTTCTTAATGATTTTCAATTTGGTTGAAAATTTACGAGAATGATCTACTCATATATAGCTAAACATCTAATGGTTAATATGCCAAAATTTGATCAAAGTTGAGACTTGTAAACTATTGTATACAAAGTACTCACCAAATCCTTAACATAGAGATCCTCAATGGAGAAACTCCCTATGAACTCGAGTTTCAAAAGATACTAAAACAAGTTGTGATTTGGTACCTTTACATAATACACTTGATACCATTTCATAGTGGACTTAGTACCTTTACATAATGTACTTGGTACCTTTACACAGTGAACTTGGTACCTTGACACAGTGAACTTGGTACCTTTACATAGTAGACTTGGTACCTTTACATAATAGACTCGGTACCTTTACACAGTGGACTTGGTACCTTTACATAGTACACTTGGTACATTTGGATAATATACACTACAAGAAAAACGAACTTAGACTGCGGAGTGTTTCTGTCGTCTAAGTGCATTTTTCCGTCGTCTAAGTACTTAGAAGACGGAGGCTCCGTCCTCCAGGCTCCGTGCTCCAAGTGCTGTCTTCCAAGCACTTGGACGACGGAGAATGTCATCTCCGTCGTCCAAGTGAAACTTGGACCGTAGACATTCTCCGCGGCCCAAGTGGCACCTGGACGACGGAGATGACATTCTCCGTCGTCCAAGTGGTCACCTTGGCCGCGGAGAATGTCCACTCTCTACGGCCAAGGTGACCACTAGGATGACGGAGAATGTCATCTCCGTCGTCCAGGTGAAAATTTAATTTTTTTAAAAAAATTAAATTTGTTATTAAATATTAATAATTAAATTTATAAAAAATTGAATTTAAATAATGAAAAATGTTAAAATAAATTAAATAAAATAAATTTGTAATTACTTAATTAAATAATAAAATAAATTTGTACATACATGATCGAAAAACGCATAAAAATTAAAATATTGTTCGGAATGCGGAAAGAAACGATATAATAAACTACTAGCTAAAATACTGGAGGAGCAGATGCGCCGCTGAGTCCCCCGCCTCCAGCCGGGTCGTCGTCGTCGAGGTATGAGTTCGGAGGAGGTTGACATTCTCCTTGAGCTTGTTGCATGAGTGAAAGGACCCAAACCCGATTTAGCTTCCTAAATCGGAATCAAACCCCTTCGAAAAAACGAACCAACAAAAAATTTTCGAAATTTGGGCAGAGTTTCGTTACTAGTGTGGAATTACCATTACCTGCACGCGGAAAACACACTTCATCCTATGCCACAAAAAGCAAACCGTGGGCACCAATCCCATCCGGATTTCTCAATATGTCAACAGTAAAGTAAAATAATAAATATAGCTGTACTTTACTGAAATCCGGAGTAAAATTGCGTAACAAAAACAACAGAGAGCTCAGAGCGACTTCTAATACATAATCATATACGTATATCACAGTAGGTAGAACAATAAACCTACTGGAAGAAACAAGGTAGCTCGAGCACTATGTCTCCGACCACGACGTGTGACACCAGAGTCTGAACTGCAAACTGGGCACGGAAACCGAAAAGCCCAGGGGAAAGGCAAATAAAAACGTTAGAGTGAGTGGACGAAAATATCATATGCCTTTCACCAGTTTACACACATACTCAATATAAAACAGTGCGAGTTCGGAAAACACAACACATATAAATATATACGGAGGTTGTCGGGCGACCTCTCAAACCCGACGTCAGGTGAATCGCTCAAACCTGACAGTGATAGGCCAGGGGACCACTCAACCCCGCCCAGAGGAATCTCTCAACTCTGGTCCAGAGGAATCTCTCAACTCTGGTACATCGATGTAATAAATGCCATCACAAATAAACATATAACAATACCTCCGGAAACAACATATATCACAACATCGTATAATCAAATACGGAAATCATATGATTCACGAACTCGCAAATCAACAGTGAAAACAGAAACTTGTCCACTCACAGACTAGCGTAACGCGGTTCGCGTTAACCCGTGATCCGGCGGAAAGTCCCTCGCCAACAAACGATCACGAACACCTGAATATTCACAAAATCTATTCCTCAAAATCATAACTCGACAATACAAGACAAATCACGAGAAACCACCGTTCTCGGAAACACGTAATTCAATGTCGACAAATCGTCGAAAATCCGATATGTACACCTCAATACCTCGTTATATTTTCGGATACTCAAATCGAGAAACGAACCTCCCCACTGCGATGGGGCGCGATTTCGAGTCAAATGACATGCAACTTGTCGAAAGTCCAAAAAGTCAACCCGTTGACCGTTGACCGCCGTCCACGGCGGCGCCGCCGCCGGACGTGAAATTTCACGGCGGAGCCACCCCTATTCCACTCCAAATCGTCCTCTGAGCAACTTTGTCAACTGCACCGAAGTCCAATTCTAACACATCCAATTTCATGATAAACCGAATTGGAACACAAAATTCAAACCCAAAATTCTCCATACACAAGATGAATTGAAACTCAAAACCTACATGGTTAGATTCGTGGAGGGAAGAGCTTCAAAGCCCAATCCAAATCATAGTTCAATTCAACCAAAATTAATGAACCCGAATCAACCCATTTTCTCACCGTTTCTTGCCGGAAATTCCACTCACTCCGGTGAGCCACGCCGGAAAACAAGGTTGGGGATGAGTTCGTGACATCAAGGCGGAGGAAAAGAGCCCAAAGTCAAGGCGTGGGATCGCTGGAATCCTCCTCGCCGTCGTGGAGCCGTGGCTTCCCGTCGGCCTCCTCCTCCTCCCACCGAGTTGACTCAGTCAACTCGGTCAACACCCATTATGGCAAGTGCTGACTTTCCCTTTTCGGCAAATAACTAATTCCTCGGTCGTCCAAATAACGATCTGGAACCGCCCACGAACTCAAAATCACACGTACAACGACTCTCAAGAAGAGACTCGGCTCCAATTCTCGGCCAATAATTAAGTCGTTAACAATCCCTGGCGGTTCAAACATTGTCGTCAATCTGCGGCTACACAGTAACTCATGTATACAGCTGATCATACTGCTGATTCTGGTTTGGGTCGTCACAAATCCACCCTCCTTAGAAAAATTTTGACCTCGAAATTTCCGAGTCTGTCGATAAAAGTAGGAGCACTGCCTCTGTATACTGCTCAACTCACCAATGACAACCTCAACTGAACAACTCTGACAACCGTCTCCATAATAGGAGATAGCTCTGTACTGTAATCCCTATACCCTCAAATCACGAATATGAACTGGCTCAACACAATCGCCAGGTGTTCTTGCATAAGGAACATATAGGGTACACAACACACAACAAGCCTGAAATATAGTTCCACCACACGGAACACAACACAACACACACAAAAGCCAACAATATAGGCGATGCCGAACCATACGGCATAACACAAACTCGCCTACGACCACATCTGGATCAAACAACATGGCAAGTCACAACTCAGTTTACGCACATCCACATAACTCAAACATCGAACTCCAGCAATTATCAACCTGTTTCCGCTAATCTGACAGTCTGTGGTAACACATTCCACAAAATCAGAATCAAACATCAACTCAAACTCAAACCAAACTCGGTCCAACACAATGGAGTACAACATCGTTCCTCAAAACGACATCAAGCAACGTCAAAATCATAGTGGTCAATAAACTGATACTGCAAACAATCTCAAATAAGAGAAACTGCTGGTTCCGAATCCTCCGGAACTGCAACACCGAGGTCCACAATATGCCCTCCAAGGTCTGAATAGTCCTCAAAAATCGCTCATCAATCTGAGGATAAGAACCGGTACTAACTTGTAATCTAGTCCCCAATGCTCGCTGCAAAGCTTGCCAACACATAGTCGTAGCTGATTATCTCGATCAGCGAACTGGGACATAGGCACATCACAAGATGGACAATCTCCACTAATCACAGCTATGCCAGCCTACCACTGAAATCGTTTCCGAAAGTACAAGGAAACGTACTAAATTCATCAAACGGTCCACAAAGGCCTGACAACTGGTATTACAAACCAAAGTGCATACAAACACACACAAACACAGCAGCAACCGCCCCGTCTAACCGGAAATCTCAAATGGCTGACACACCTCGGCACGTCTCTGCCTACTAGCCATCGCCAGTCGACAAGTGGGGCATTAGCACACACAAGCTGCTACATTGTTCTTCATGTTGCGTCACGAGTAATTAACTCGGAATATCTGATATATCTCCTCATCCCTAGCGCCAAACGCGCGCAAAAATCACGAGCCTCAACACTATCATACTCGAACTCAGCTCTCGTAGCCCACACTCGGCTAACACGGAACTCAAGCCACACACACATGAAACACTGAAATCCCGACTCTCGACTGAATGCATCAGCAACAACATCCCAGACGGATGGTCAAGTACAACCACTAGCCTTCCTCGAACAAATTCAAATGTGCAGCCATAGTCAATAGTCGATCTCATCCATCAGTACTGCCTCCAGCCCAAATCTGGCCGAAAATGCAAGTGGAGGAAACTCAAATGATCAGTGTACGTCCTACACTGAGCTGCACGCCATAGCAGTAGCGTCTCGAACTCTCTGATGCTAACATAAAGACAGCTACACCCAAATCAAACATCAGATACGTAGCTTCATAAAGTCCCACGCTGTCTGAAACATAAGCCGCCGCTCTGCTACACAACATCAATACACAACCAAGCCCAAACCTCGATGCATCACCGTAATCCATGAACTCATCACGATCATCAGGTAAGGTCAAAATCGAAGCAACGGTCAACCATCCTGCAGGAGTAAGTAACTCTCCTCGTGTGCATCGAACCACTCGAACTTGACTCCTTCTTCGTCAATCCGAAAAATAGAGTGGCAATCCAGAAAAATCTTGCACAAAGCCGTCGGTAAAAGCCTGCTAAACCCAAGAGAAACTCCAGATCTCTGGTACAATGGTAGGTCAACCCCAAATCAACACGGCTTCAATCTAGTCAGGATCCACGCCGACTCCCTCGGATAGTATCACACCACCCCAAATCATCATGCTAATCAGCCAAAACTCACACTGGCTGAACCTCACAACAGCTGATCATCTCGCGAAGTCCGCAAAACCGCTCACGATTGCTTCAGGTGTTGGTCCACACTCCTGGAGTGAATCAGGACGTTGTCGACGAACATGACCGCAACTCGTCCAGAATCATTTGAACACATGGTCCATCAAATCCACACGATCTACGGGGCATTGGTCAACCAACAGCGTGACCAAAACTCCTGATGCCCGCACTGAGATCCGAAAGCCAACATAGCCACATCTGACTCACCGGTCCATAATTGATGGTATCCGGATCCGAAATCAATCTTCGAAAAGACTGAAGCTCTCGCAAGCTGATCAAACTAATAATCAATCTGAAGCGGAGGATACTCACTCTCCTCTGAAGCAAATTAGGCTTCCGATAGTCAATGCAGCACCTAGACGAACCATCCAACATTTGTACAAACAATACAAGAGCACATCAAACAAATACGCGGGATCGCATGAAATCTCTGGAAACCTCCTCCAGCAACTCCTGGAGTCGAAACTGTAGCTCCATCAGCTCTGCTGGCTCTGAACGACAAGATGTCGGTAAAATGAGTCCAGCGCCCGGTACAAGCTCAATGGTGTAGTCAGTCTCCCGAACTAGAGGAACACCTGGTAACTCCTCCGAAATACACCTGAAAACTCGGGAACCACCTCAATGTCACCAATATCAGACACAGCAACCATAGTATCCACAATGTGAGCAAAGCAAACCACACAACTCGTCTCCACCATCCGCTCGAACATCACCGCGAAACAACATCTCAGGGAAATACGGTCGTCGAAACACAACCTCCTTCTCGAGGCACCTGAACACCGCCATATGCGTCGTCAAAAGTCCGTACTTATAAACACACCCAAAGCCACGATGTACAGCTATAACAGATCTGCGGCTAAACCATATCCTCCAACGAGGATCTCGCAACCTCCGGATGGATACAACACTCTCCAAAACCTCGGAAGTGGAGATACAGGTACAATCGCTATGGATAACCAGCAACAATAACCTCCGAGAAAATCTATCCTCAAACAAGGTCATGGCACGAACTCCGACATGCCCAACTAGCCGCCCACATCAAATGCGACTTGCTAAATAATTCGTCCAGAATGGTACATTGATCAGACTGTAAGTACAACATGAGGATCTCCTCGTAAACTCTGAGCTACCGAACCGCTGGAACAGCTGACTAAGGCGCTCCCTCATAACGTGACCCTCCTGGTCACGACAATGGCAACTGAGAGTGTACCATGAACACCAGTCACAGCGACACCTGCTGCATGAAAAGATCACCAACGATCACACAACTCATGCCATAGGAGCAAATCCGCTACTCCGTGATCTCCACCATCGTCAAACGGATTCTCTGCTTGACCAGATGGCTCACAACATAATCGATAAGGCCACAGCCTGATAAAATCACAGATCTCGAGGTGCCTGAACTCAATCTCATCAAAATCTCGACTAGGCCCACTTTCCTCAAACCATCACATCGGAAACCGCGTACACCTTTCCTTCTCAATAGCCTCGCCACTGAGTGCAACACACTAAGCTCCTCATGGCTATCTCGAGACACATCAATCAGAATCCCTCTGATACTCAAGTTCAAACTCATCTCGAACCTCGTGCACTGTTTCCTCTGAAGCCACACAACTCGTGCAAACGGAAACAAACATATAAACAAAGCATCACTGCCTCAGGTGGGTAAACACACCACATTCGATTGCTGGATAGCCTGATAAAACCATTACCGTATAAACAACTCCCTGAACGTAGGCCATGGAGTCACAACAGGAACTCACACAATAACAGCCCACCAAACACAATGATCTGACTCAGGCAAAAATATCAACTGCCACAATTCTCAGCTCTGAGTCAACATGTAGACGCTCATACACATACAACCAGGCAAACCGTGCCACACAATCTCTGAACTCAGAGTACTCAGACAAATCCACAGTTCTCTGGCAAATCGCGCGTTGATTGATCCTCAATAGAATCCACAACCGAAACGACACGGAAAGCACGTCAGGAGGCATCCTAATGAATAGAACATCGTTCACAACAAGTGGAACGTAATCATGAAACCGTAGATATTTGAGGACACACAACACCCGAAGTATTGATGAGTACCGCTGGCCAGTCGGGTCATCAGTCCAGTCATGCTGTATCAACTCAAATACCCTAAGCGTCATAACTACAAGAGTCTACAGAATCTGATAACCTAATGCTCTGATACCAAGCTGAAAGGACCCAACCCCGATTTAGCTTCCTAAATCGGAATCAAACCCCTTCGAAAACACGAACCAACAAAAACTTTTCGAAATTTGGGCAGAGTTTCGTTACTAGCGTGGAATTACCATTACCTGCACGCGGAAAACACACTTCATCCTATGCCACAAAAAGCAAACCGTGGGCACCAATCCCATCCGGATTTCTCAATATATCAACAGTAAAGTAAAATAATAAATATAGCTGTACTTTACTGAAATCTGGAGTAAAATCGCGTAACATAAACAACAGAGAGCTCAGAGCGACTTCTAATATATAATCATATACGTATATCAAAGTAGGTAGAACAATAAACCTACTGGAAGAAACAAGGTAGCTCGAGCACTATGCCTCCGACCACGACGTACGACACCAGAGTCCGAACTGCAAACTGGGCACGGAAACCGAAAAGCCCAGGGGAAAGGCAAATAAAAACGTTAGAGTGAGTAGACAAAAATATCATATGCCTTTCACCAGTTTACACACATACTCAATATAAAACGGTGCAAGTTCGGAAAACACAACACATATAAATATATACGGAGGTTGTCGGGCGACCTCTCAAACCCGACGTCAGGTGAACCACTCAAACCTGACAGTGATAGGCCAGGGGACCACTCAACCCTGGCGGCACGCAGGGGACCACTCAACCCCACCCAGAGGAATCTCTCAACTCTGGTCCCGAGGAATCTCTCAACTCTGGTCTAGAGGAATCTCTCAACTCTGGTACATCGATGTAATAAATGCCATCACAAATAAACATATAACAATACCTCCGGAAACAACATATATCACAACATCGTATAATCAAATACGGAAATCATATGATTCACGAACTCGCAAATCAACAGTGAAAATAGAAACTTGTCCACTCACAGACTAGCGTAACGCGGTTCGCGTTAACCCGTGATCCGGCGGAAAGTCACTCGCCAACGAACGATCACGAACACCTGAATATTCACAAAATCCATTCCTCAAAATCATAACTCGACAATACAAGACAAATCACGAGAAACCACTGTTCTCGGAAACACGTAATTCAATGTCGACGAATCGTCGAAAATCCGATATGCACACCTCAATACCTCGCTATATTTTCGGATACTCAAATCGAGAAAGGAACCTCCCCACTGCGATCGGGGCGCGATTTCGAGTCAAATGACAGGCAACTTGTCGAAAGTCCAATAAGTCAACCCGTTGACTGTTGACCGCCGTCCACGGCGGCGCCGCCGCCGGACGTGAAATTTCACGGCGGAGCCACCCCTATTCCACTCCAAATCGTCCACTGAGCAACTTTGTCAACTGCACCGAAGTCCAATTCTTACTCTAACACATACAAGTTCATGATAAACCAAATTGGACCACAAAAATTCAAACCCAAAATTCTCCATACACAAGATGAATTGAAACTCAAAACCTACATGGTTAGATTCATGGAGGGAAGAGCTTCAAAGCCCAATCCAAATCATAGTTCAATTCAACCGAAATTAATGAACCCGAATCAACCCATTTTCTCACAGTTTCTTGCCGGAAATTCCACTCACTCCGGTGAGCCACGCCAGAAAACAAGGTCGGGGATGAGTTCGTGACATCAAGGCGGAGGAAAAGAGCCCAAAGTCAAGGCGTGGGATCGCCGGAATCCTCCTCGCCGTCGTGGAGCCGTGGCTTCCCGTCGGCGTCCTCCTCCTCCCACCGAGTTGACTCAGTCAACTCGGCCAACACCCATTATGGCAAGTGCTGACTTTCCCTTTTCGGCAACCTGCTATTTATAGCCTTTCCCGATTAGGAAACTTCATGTGTATCAATTTCGACGAACTTTAAACCCTCGTAACTCTCTCGTCGTATATCCGATTCCGATAATTCTCGCGGCCACAAACTCGTCTCGACATACTCTTCCAATATCAGCCAAAGTCAAACACATCGGCCAAATGGATAAAAAGTCAACTTTTCAAACCAATACATAATTAAATCAACCAAACAATCAACAATCGGCAAAATTCGCAACTAAATCTTCGTAACTCAAAATCATACTCTGGAAGTTCCCACAAACTCGAAATTAAATTCCGAACAACTTCCGTGAAGAAGCCGAAACCAAATTCCCGTCCGGTAATTTAGTCGCTAAGTAGCTCACCATTATAATCCGATTATGCCGAAATTTCAAATATTCATAACTAATTCCTCGGTCGTCCAAATAATGATCCGGAACCGCCCACGAAATCGAAATCAAACGTACAACGACTCTCAAGAAGAGACTCGGCTCCAATTCTCGGCCAATAATTAAGTCGTTAACAATCCCTGGCGGTTCAAACACTGTCGTCAATCTGCGGCTACACTGTAACTCATGTATACAGCTGATCATACTGCTGATTCTGGTTTGGGTCGTCACAATGAGGGCGATGAATTGGGTTATTTGTGCTTGTTGCTCATCAAGCCTTTGACGCATGGATTGATTTTCCTCTCGTGCGAGTCGAGCCTCTTGAATGGCTGCTTCGACGGCCGCAGCCTGAGTACTTCTCAAATAGATGATGAGTCGGAGGTCGTCGACAAATCTCGAACCACCTTAGGTCCGAACCCCCTAACCTCCCTGCCAGCTCTACGACCATAGACCTCATCCGCGATTGCAATTTGGCTCTCCAACGATAGAGGAGGCAGGTCTTCCGGCGGCAAATCTGGGAATGCAAGCTGAGTGCTAGCCAATTCTTCCTGCGCACGCTCTACCACCCTTACCTACAAAAGAATAATTAAAAAATTATAATGAAATAATATTTAAATAATAATTACTACAATTAAAAGAACATATATATATATCACTTACGCCGTATTGACTCAGTTCATTATCTAGCCCAGACGTCACGTAAGCGCTTATGCTAGCATCGAGATAAGGGTGTTTGGAGCCCTAATCCTTGTGCTCCTTGGCTATTTGAATAAGTTGATTGGCGCCGGAAGTATGGTGTTTGTCCTTCTTCCCCCGGTTGTCTTTGTTGCCTTCGGAGAATTTCTGTTAGACAACATAAATCATTAAAAAATTAATAAGTAACTAAAATTAAAATAATTCAATTATGTTAATTGAAATAAAAAAATTAAACACCTTAAATTCTTCATCTTGAAAGTGGTTACACAACCACTGTCACTCATCTTCTCTATCCCCACGCAGCTCTACGGGGGTAGGCACGGGGCCGATATGAAGCCTGTACTTCCAGTCACGGTAGATAGAGTTGGCGGTGGAGTTGATATGCCTAAGCATCGCCGGTGTGGGATCTACCTCAAATTGTTCCTATAAGAAATAAATAGGAAATTGTAATCGTATATATTATGAAATTATAATGTTTATTGGTTATTAGAAAATAAATTTAAAATTGTACGTATTACGTACCGAAAGTTCTTTAAAGAGTTTCGCCTTCTCTTCATCCGGCATCTCCTTCCAATTAGGGGTAATGAGACGAACCCGGCTACGAAGGATTAACCCTATGCTATGCGCCGAGAGACTTGCTAGCTGAGCTGTGGGAGGGCCACCGGTGAATTCGTCGTACGACAAGTCGATCTTTTTCCCGGTCGCCTTTAAAATTTTCTCTACTTTGCCGCCTTTGACGAGATCGCGAGTCCTTTTCGGTTCCGAGTCAGTCGGGGCCCTCCTTTGCTTACGCTGGGCGCTGTAGATGATAGATTCAGAGGTCGAGGACGCCTAAGTACTTGTTGTTGAACCGGTACCGGGCGTCGGACTTGAATAGGGGTCGTCATCACCGCTCGGGATAAATGGGGCAGCGGGAATTTCCCCAGAGGGCGCTGCCGACGGACCAGATAAAGGGTCATGATTGAGGGCGTCGTTGCCCTCCTGTAATTCCCAACCGACTTAGTCCGCCAAGCGTCGGAGCATAGCGTCTTCGGCATCCTGTTGGGCTTTTTTCTTTCCGGACGGAGACATTTAAACCTAGGAGTACGTTGTTAAAATACATGATTACCATAATAATTATATAAAAAAATTTACGCTAATTAAGTGCGGCTAAGATTTAAATTGAGTACACTAGCTTTGCTTTTTGGGTCGTTCAATGGATGTGCGACCCGCGCGATAAAGTGTAAATTTTCAATTAATCAGCCTTGGTTCAATCGAAAAACATGGCCAGTTAGGGATAGAGATAACGCGAGAGGCAGGACTAATTTCGACAAAACACCCCGAGGCTAACCAAATGAATGGTATATACTTTATTGGTGTCGTCTTTCTTAGATCCAAAACCTGTCACCAGTCATAACCCTTTTCTAGACACCATGTTCGACATTCCGCCAATCTTTCGAAAATTTACACTCCCTCAAGTCCTTTGCAAACTCCGCCCTCAACCTCGTGTCCATAACTTCACTTAGGTTATGGTGTGCGGTGATGAAATCCACACATCACGAGGGGTTAGGGAGATAAGCTAGGAAAAGAGGCGCCATATATTCCAAAGAGTGCGACTTAATAAACCAAGCTTATGTATTAAATTTAAATCAAAGACGTACTACCAATTTACTAGAAAATTCCCATAATTATCAATTAATAATTTTTAATTACATGCAATAATAATTACAATTTATACTATTAATTAAAACAATAAATAATAACAATAATTAATTATTATTTATCATGCATTTAATAATAATTATTCATTTATCAATATAATTAATTATTATTAACAATAATTATTCATTACCACATAACAACTAATAATGATTAGTAAATAATTAATTATCACTAATAATTAATAAATATTATAGTTACTAATTATTTAAAACTATTATAATTACTAATTATTATAATTACAACTATTAATTATTATTTACTTATTACTATTATAATTACAACTAAATAATTATTATAATTACTAATTATTTAAAACTATTTACAAATTAAACAATTACTTAAATAAATATAATGCTAATTAAAAAATAGAATTATTACCTCGTCAGAATGTCGCCGGAATATCGCTAGAGTAGAGTCGTCGGAGAGAGGGAAACTCGCCGGAGCGTCGCCCGAGGAGGAAGGCCGGAGGAGAGGAGAGGAGAGGAGGAGAGGAGATGGAATGAGAAAATGAGGGGGTGGACTGTTCTATATATATGCGTTCACTTAGAAGACGGAGCCCTATTTTCCGTCGTCTAAGTGCACTTGGACAACGGAAACGGACTTTTCCGTCGTCTAAGTGAACCGTTTCAAAATTTTGAAACGGCGCCCAATTAATCGGCGGGACGTTTCAACCGCCTTAAATTTGAACTTAGACGACGGAGAATAGATTCTCCGTCGTCTAAGTCAAATTTGAAGCGGCGCCGAAATTTAAGGCGGCAGAATGAACCGCCATATATTTTGAACTTGGACGACGAAGAATGACCATCTCCCTCGTCCAGGTGTTCACCAGGCCGACAGAGATGGTCATTCTTCGTCGTCCAAGTAGTCATCAGGACGACGGAGATGGTCATTCTCCGTCGTCCAGGTTCAAATTACGTAAAAAAAAATTTAAAAATTAATTCGCAAGGAATTTGGCTATCTGTCATTCGAATGAAATAGTCGTAAAATATCGATGAACGCATCGTATATATGAACAGTTAAATTTGAAAAGACAAATAATTTTACGTCTTTAAACTTGTTAAGTATCTACTAATCTTTACGACTTAAGTGTTAATAAGTATAGGCTCATTTGCACAAGAGTATCAACGAAATTATATTTGGACAAAACAACCGTTGGATATGTTCACCGTAACATAATATATAATTACAATAATTTTCAGAAAATAATAAGTTCGTGAAGGGTTTCATCGGCACAGTCAACCACAAAATCGAGATTTTGACAAACCAGAAACGTGGATACAAGACATTTCGCAACTCCGATTTTCGAACCGTCGAAGCTCACACACCAAGAATTGTTTACTCTAAAGTCTTGACGAAAAGAATATGCATTGGAAGATGGTCTAGATGGTCATTGTCTTAGAAAAAATTACGAATTCTTCACCTGGACGACGGAGATGAGCTTCTCCGTGGTCCAGGTGTAGAGACCCTGAATTCAGGAGTTAGGGCCTTACTGTTTAGGGTTTAGGGTTTGTGCACTTGGACGACGCAAATGAATTTCTCCGTCGTCCTAGTTAGTACTTAGACAACGGAGAAGGTCATCTCCGTCGTCCAAGTGTAAAACCCTGAATTTAGGGGTTAGGGCCTTACTGTTTGGGGTTTAGGTCGTCCAAGGCCATTTGTGGGACTGTTCAATTGTTCTGATTCAAGTCGATAATTAAAAAAATCATCGATCGATCCGATATCCTAGCTTTAGGGTTTAGGGTTTAGGGAGATAGCTCAAGGTATTTATGTATGAACTTTCCTTCTGGCATGATATATATATATAGATTTAACGCCGTAATTAAAACAACATACACTACATCGTGCTCACAATAATACTATCACATGACATAATCAATCATAGATCAAATAATATAGTATAATTTCTGAAACATTTATTTCATTCATCTCTCGCAATAATCATAGGGACCCATAATCCTATTTACACATAAATATTATTTAAAAACAATTAGACGAACGAAAGCTTCTTGAGGAAGCTTCTTGGACATAATAGAAAGCTTTCCCCTTTCTGACTACCCAAAACCCAAAATACCCAAAAGGCGAAATCTATGATTAATTTCTCCGTTGTCCAGGATATATAATTAATTAATTTAATTTAATTTACGTACGTCGGTCGATCCGATCTAATCGAGCATGGACGCGTGTAATTAATTAATTAAGTACAAAAATATTAAGATCTACGTACATACATTCTCCTCCTTATAATATTTATATTAATTTTTGATCGAGGATGCATCGATCGATCATATATTACAATAATTACAATAATTAATTACCAATTAATAATCCTCGTCGTGTGACCGTACTCCCCGTTATCCGATTGCTCATCCTCCTCATCGTACTCAACATCGTCCGACAAATAACCTGAGTCCTCGTCCGCGTCCTCATCCTGCACGTCTTCTTCATCTACCTCATTAATGGCATCGATAATCTCATCTTCAGTTAGATTCGGACTTATATCAGGCATAGGTAACTGTTCACCATCTTGAACCAGGTCCATTATATCGGAGCGGATGACAGAAATATTAGGCTCTTGATAGGCAGGAATGTCTCTTTCTGGTTCAGCAACATCTTCAGTCGCCGGTGTCCCGTCAATTGTCTCTGTATTCCATATTCCTCGATGAGAGATATGGTTAACTATTTTCCACCCTTCACCAGCTTTCAGATCGTCGAGATAGAACACTTGCCTAACTAAGGTGGCGAGAGCGAAAGGCTCATCCTCATACCAGCTTGAGTTTATATCAACTGATAAAAGTCCCAGGTCTTCCTTTGTACGCTTGAACTATCTGCACTTGAATAGAAAAACGTTGACATCATTCCCGTAACATAGCTGAACCACATTTACAATAGCTCCATAATATAGATCATTGTCTTTCCCAACCGCTACCCCACTGTTTTGTGTTCTTCTTCCTTTATCTAGAGCCAATGAATGGAACTTTACACCGTTCACAAAACATCCGGGTTAAATATAGTGTTTAATTGGCTTCCCTGCTAGCAAGTGCTTTGGCCAGGACCACCACCCCCCGTGGTTTTTAGATTTTTGCAGATCAATCATCTACGAAAATAGGCAAATATAAGGGTTTACTTTCTACAAACATGATCGATATGTATATAAATTACTAAATACCGAGACGTACGTACGTACCCATTAGAAGAAATAATCGGGAAACTTTTTCTTAACCATTTTCTCAATCCACGCCGAACTCTTGTTTTGATTTAACGCCTGAAGCCTCTCCCTGTATGACATCATGTCCAGCTCAACTTCATCACAGTCTCGCAACACTACCCAATGTGCCTCAATAAGTTCTTCTCGTGTTAACGATTCCTTTAATACTCCTCTAAACGGTCGGACGACATTGGTGACGACAGAAAGATTGATGCGGGCACTGGGATCGAAGGCAGTGGGAGGCGGTGGATCTTTGAGGTACCTGTTGCAGTAAGTAACACACTCATGCATTAGCTATGTCTCTGCTATGGAGCCATCCGGGGCTGATCTGTTTTTGACGAATGACTCATACTGTCCAAGCTGTCTACAAAATCAAACGTACAATAAGAATAAGTACATATAGCTAGTAATCTCTAGTGGAACAAATTATGAATCGAAAAACCTGTATAATTAATTAGTTGTACGTACCTTTCTTGAGGATACATCCAAGTGTAGTGGACCGGACCAGAAATGAGCACCTGCTTGGGCAGGTTGATCATTAGGTGAATCATGATGTCAAAGAAAGCAGGGGGAAAAATTCTTTCTAGTTTGCAAATGATGTGCACAATTTGTTGTTGCAATTCCACCACATCTGACTTCTTTAATTCTCTGGCACATAACCTCTGCCACCATATGCACAATGCCACTATTAGTTCTACGACGTCACGAGGCAAATATGGTCGAATTACCACTAGAATCAGACGTTGCAGCATAACGTGATAGTCATGTGTCTTTAGACCAACAAACTTGTGTTGCACCTCGTCCACTGCTCCAGTTATAGTAGATGCATACGTAGCCGGATAACGAACGCCCTTAAACCAGTGAAATACAGAACGTCTAAGTGTCGGCTTCACTGTATAAGCTGCAGCTGGCATCTTATTGTACACTCTTTTCCTATCCCTCCTCAACCACAAGGGACGACGTAGATTCATTGATTCCAGATCTTTGCGCGCTTTAGGAGTATCTTTAGTCTTGAACTTAATACCGAGAATTGTTCCCACCACGATGTCGCACACATTCTTTTCTATGTGCATCGCGTCCAAGTTGTTCCTCAGCTTCAACTTCGACCAGTAAGGGAGTTCAAAGAATATACTCTTGTGATTCCAATAGCTGAGATCATGTGGAGGAATTGGATTGCATTTCTTTACATCCGCGTCATTGGTCAACACACCACAGTCGAAATAGCTCAACCTCTCTAAAATCTCTTCTCCCGACCAACTACGGGGTTTAGGATTGTTCTCTACCGTCCCGTCGAAATGAGCTTCATCTTGTCGCCAGAGGTGGTCGTGAGGAAGCCGTCTACGGTGACCCAAGTAACACACCTTCCCCGCGTGCCAACTAGAGTTCACGTCGTCCAAACATATAGGACATCCATTATATCCTTTTGTCCTGCAGGCTGCCAACATCCCATACGCTGGAAAATCGCTGATCGTCCACATTACGGCAGCCCTCATCGTGAACATCGTGTCAGTGAATTTGTCATAATTTGGGACTCCATTTTCCCACAATAGTTTCAGCTCGTCGATCAAAGGTCTGAGGTAGACATCTAAGCACTTCCTTGGAGATTTTTGACCTAGAATTAGTACAGTAAGGAAATTAAATTCCTTGTTCATGCACATCCACGGAGGCAAGTTGTACGGCATCAGAATAACTGGCCAAGTGCTGACGGCAAAGCTATTACTTCCCCAAGGATTGAATCCGTCTGTAGATAGACCGAGTCTAACATTTCTAACCTCTGTAGCAAAGTCTCCAAATTCTCTATCGAAATGTTTGAAACCCTCCCCATCCGCGGCATGTCGCAGGACATCGTCATCTATTCGCTTTTCTGTGTACCATCGCATCGCCTCTGCTATGTGTACTGTACAGGCGCTGCAATCTAGGAATCAAGGGAAAATATCGAACAACTTTCACAAGAATTCTCTTTTTCGAACTCTTCCTATTCAGCTCATATCTGCACTTGCCACATATAGGACAATAGTCCAAATCTTTATACTCTTTGTAAAATAGCACACAATCATTCGGACATGCGTCAATTATCCTGTACTTTAGGTCGAGGCTGCTCAAGATATTTCTAACCTTATAATGAGATTTAGGAAGATTGTGATCATCAGGAAGCAACTTACATATTTGCCCCTGAATTTCGTCAAAAGCACTCACTGACATTTTGTGCTTCACTTTTATCTTCATTTGCTCCATCACATATTGCAACACATTCTCTCGACATCCAGGGAACACCGGTGTCTGCGCTTCAAGTAGCATCCGGTTGTACTTATCCATCTCATTAGTGTCAGTGCCCAAGCTAGCAGCGGAGAATGTGTCATCATGCTCATGAGTGGTACTGTAACCTCCGTCTTGGTGTTGGTGTCCACCATGACTAAATCCCGGAAACACATCATGGACCAAATCTGCAGTTGGGTTGCAAGCTGGGGGGTCGGCACCACTGCCGCTGGATGAGGCACCCTGGTAACTGTACCCTGAGCTGAAGTCTTCTGAGCTAAACTCTACTGCTTCACCATGCTCGCTCCATGTAGTGTAACTCCACATCATACCATTTTCGTGCAGGTGTTGCACCATAACATTAACCTTCACATACTGACAATTAAGACATTTCTGGCATGGACACCTGAAACGCTTCTTTCCCTGACCATGTTCTATCGCAAAATTCACAAATTCGCTAATTTCATCCATATACCGGACATCACATCTATTCTTCAACTTCATCCAACTCTTGTCCATACTGCTACAAAATATTATAATTAATTAATTATTACATATATATTAGTCCATTAATTAACTATTAATTATACGTACTCGATCTACATCGATCAATTGCGTAATTTAATATGTGTAGCTAACACCCATGCATGTATGTACGTTTTAACTAAATATTAAGAAAATTTTAAAACATCCATACATATATATATATACGTACTACATATGTGTCTATAATTAACTAATTAATATATATATCGATCATCAATTTCCTAACTTAATATATTCATTATATATTAATTAGACGTACTAATTAATTAATTATTAACAATGGGCGTTTTAACAAACGTACATGCAATTAAATATATATATATAAACCTACGTTAATGGTGTTGGAAAATTAACTGCGTACGTACCTGCTGGCCTTCTCCGATATATATATGGCGAATTAATCGATGGTCGAAGCCGAAAATTGATATATATAGTGCTATATATCTAGCCAACTAACTAGCTAGGACGTGAGGCGCTAGCTAGCTGATCAAGATAGGAAGAGATTATATATGCTCGATCAGTTAAGAGTGAGCGGAGATCCTTCTCCTTCTCCTTCTTCTTTATTAAACTTTCCCGGGAGAGAGGAAGCTAGAGAGTTTGGCATCGGGCTTATATAATGCTTCACTTAGACGACGGAGGTGTCGGTACGTCGTCTAAGTAGACGTCACTCGGACCACGGCGTGTCGGTCCGTTGACCAGATGAGAACCTGGACGACGGAGAATACTATCTCCGTCGTTCAGGTGGTACTTGGACGACGGAGAAGTCTCCGTCGTCCAGGTGTCACTTGGACCACGGAACAATTACGTTTCAGTGGTCTAAGTGATGTTTTCTTGTAGTGATACTTGGTACCTTTACATAATGGACTTGGTATCTCTACAGGCTAGAAAGAGTACCCTAGGAACTACACATGAATCTTTACCAACTGTAGATAAAAGTTGTTTACTTTCATTTCTATATGGGGTGTCGAGCTAGTGTAGGGTTTAGGGTTTATGGGTATAAAGTATCGGGTTTAGGATCTAGGGTGTATGGCATATGGTTTGGGGTTTAGGGTATAGAGTATAAGGTTTAGGGTTTAGGGTATAGGATATATGGTTTATGGTTTAGAGTTTAGGTCACCAACATAACAAAATAAAGATAATAAACACGTAGGAAAATATACCATCATTTGTTCATAAAGATATCATCTCTCGTTTATAAAGATACCATTAAAGGGTTATAAGGATACCTTAACAATGTTTTAAATATACCATCTCAGTGTTACAAATATATCATCATATATAGTGTTATAAAGATACCGTGAAAGTGTTATAATGATACCATGACAACGTTTCAAAGATACCATCTCAATGTTACAAATATACCATCGCAGTGTCATAAACATACCATGAAAGTGTTATAAGGAGATCATGACAACGTTTTAAAGATACAATCCCGGTGTTATAAAGATATCATCGCAATGTCATAAAGATAGCTTGAAAGTGTTTTAAGGATATAACATAAGGATACCATTACAGTATTTTAAAGATATCATCTCAGTGTCATAAAGATACAATCACAGTGTCATAAAGATACCAACACAGGTTCACAAATATAGTTTTGTCTAGTTCACAAATATACTATTTACATTTACTAAAGATACCATTTACGTTTACTAAAAGTACCATCTACGTTTACTAATTAAAGATATAATAGATACTATGTATTACAAATTGTAAAAAATAAAATATAAACATAACTATTGTGGGCACCCAAACGGGGGCACCCAGATCGATCGTACATGCAGTAATGGTTTCAAGGCCGAGAGGCGTGGTTTGACGACTACGGGGAGATGTCAATAGCGACGGAGGGCAAACTACCTCGGTGGAGGTCAGGGCGACTTTGGCTTCGCAGAAGTTAAGTGCAACTCACGTCGACGACGGTCGATATCGATCGACGACTGGAATCGAGGTCTTCCGAGGGTGAGGCAAGGGGTCAGAAGGTCGGTGATCTGTAGTAGAGGTGAGGGAAGGGAGTCGGAGGCTGGAAGTCGATTGGAAGTCGGAATTGTTGGATTTTAAAATATCGGTCTATTGCATTCAATGGCAAAAATCATAATTTCTGTGAAGTTAGTGGCAGGCGCGTAAACAACATGAAAATATAGGATTTTTTACTCATATTTTAAATTAAAATGACTTTTGAGTCAAAAATTAAGTTTGAGTGACTTTTTTGGTTACTATTTTGGTTCTAAGTGACCTTTGCACTACCAGAAAAGACTTATTAGACGACGGAAGCTTATCAGATCCGTCATCTAAGCTGTCTTAAACGACGCAACTAAATTATGTCATCTAGGATAATACTTAGACGACGAGAAATATAATTGTGTCGTCTAAGTTTTATCTTAGACGATGCAACTAAATTAGGTGTCGTATAAGTGTTATCTTAAACGACCCAACTACATTACGTCGTATGAGATTACACTTAGACGACGCAACTGAGAATTTACGTCGTCTAAGTTAAAAAAACTCAATTATATATATAATTTTTCCCACCATTCTCTCCATCTCAATCTTCGATCATATCGATCGCTTGTACTCTCTAGCTTCATCAATCTCGACTCTCTAGCTCTCTAATAATTAAAATAATTTATAGCCTACGTACGTACGTTTATACGTACCTCGATTAACGACGACGTCAATTGGACAGCATGTAATTATCAACGAATTAGATACGTACGTACGTACGTATATATAATTCTTGTACGTAACTTGTAATGGATCAATCCGACGGTTTTAATTTGTTTGCATGCATATATATAATTAATTCAATATTATTCCATAATGCATATATATATGTGACGAAGTAGCTAGCTAGCTAGCTATATATTTCGTTTAATTAATTGAATTGGGTGCTAGCTAGATACGTAACTAATTACTGATGATCGAACAACGCTTGCATGAAATGCATATATATATATATATATTAGGGGTCATCATTTGGCCCGTGGGCCTCGTGGGCCAGTGAAGGCCCGCAAGCCCGTGGGCTAAAAGCCCGACCCGGCCCGAAAAAAGCCCGCAAAACCCCGCCAAGGTGGTTGGGGGGCCGAACTTGGTTTAGAGATCTAAATCCCGGCCCGGCCCGCCAAAAACCCGTCAAAGCCCTTTAGGCCCGGCCCGGCAAAGGCCGCAATTTTTTATATATATATAAGATAGTAGCACATATATCATTATACCTACACTTATATATATAATATAGTGACTAGTACACTACCGGAACAATTACTATGACCGACGACTTGGTGTCGTCGGTCTGTTAGGGATCCTCGTCGGTCATAGATATATCCGACGATGTGTCGTCGGATATAGTAGCGCCGGTAATAGACCGTCGGTCATACTATATCCGACGACCAGTTAGGGTTATCATTGGAAAAAGGTTAAACTATATCCGACAACGGTTTTGCGTCGGTCATAGTTTTAAACTATAACCGACGACATCATCGTCGGATATAGTTTTCTCCATGGTCAAAATGGTTGACTCTGGAGAAAACTATATCCGACGATATTGACACATGTCGTCGGATATAGTGAAAAAATAAAAAAAATATTTTGCAGGTTTTGGGTTTCATCCCAAAACCTGCATTCACAAAAAATCACGCTATGTATATATTGTTCAAATTGAAAATCAACAACCATCGAAACTAGAGTACGTAGTAAATAAATAAATTAATAAAAAACCGAAATAGTTCAAATGTATATATATACATATGCGTAGTAAATAATGAAAATAAAAATGAAACCGATAATTGTTCAAATGTAGGGGGGTCCTGGTCCTAAGTCTATGTGGTCAAACGGGTCATCATAAGTAGGTTGGTCCTGGTCTGGCTGTGGCTGAAGGTGCGGCTGAGGCTGAGGCTGTGGCTGTGACTCATCGAATATGGGCGGGGGAGGTATCTGGATTCCAGATGCTTGCAACTGTGCATAACATTGCTGCATCCATGTCCCCATTTGCTGCTGCTGTTCGGCCAACCGATTCTGCTTTGCAACTTGCGCTTGCTCCATCTCCTCTATCCGACGCCGTTGAGCTTCCATCTCAATTGATTGCCTATGAAGCCGGTCGTTTAGCTCATTAGTCCTCGAAGATGATGATGATGATCCCGATCCGCGAGAGAATTCAGGGGTCTGCTTCAGCAGCCCTTGACCCCATTTTCCGGAACCCCTACAGTAGAATGTGTTCTTCCCTGGAGGGATCGCAGTTGACGTAATCCTGGCCCTGACGATCGGATCAGATCGATCAATCTGATCAATCGGGAGTTCCGCATCGGGGGTGTCGGGATAGAGCTCTCTCGCCACTTGAGTCAACACCTCCGGAATCGCCACCTGAATTCTCGCCTAATTGACAAAGAACAATAAAATATTAATTAAAAAACACAAACGGAATAAATTAGAAATAAGTTTATTTTTTTATAAGGACACTTACAGCATATTCGGGATTCTGCGGATACGCGTGCTGCATCGTATAGACAAGGGGATCATCTTCTGGGTGGTTGGCCGCCTCCTCAATCCAACCCGAGTATGATCTGGTACCGGCATGATGATTTGTTGTGTTTTTGGCCCGGTTCTTTGCGTTGATTTCAGAAAGAGCCTGCGCGATTAAGTCAACATAAAAAAACGCTCATTAGCCAAATAATTTATGGGAAGTACGATAAAACCAAAATTAAATCGATTGAAGGTTGCGTACCTTCAATCGAGGGTTGTTGAAGTGAACCACAAGTCATTGCCACTCGTACTCCCTATAACGAAACTCGCTAGGGGTACCCTCACGATCGTCCCCGTACTTTTTCCAATGCTTCTTCAGCTCGGCCTTCCACTCCTTATACCTATATATACCCATAAAATCAAGCGTTAGTAACTAACAACATTGTATGAACATAATCAAAAGAAACGAAAAAATTGAAACAAATGGTCGTCTGCAAACCTGCTCCCATGCACTTCATCCGCCCACGTGGGTCTAATGTCTTCATCCACGCGGAACCACCTCTGCAATGCATATATTTATATATATATATCAATAATATTAAAAATTTATTATTGAAAATTTTCATAATGAATATATATACAATTCAACTCACCGACAACGCATTATTCAGCTGATGTTTGACGGCTTGTGGCACTGAATTCCAATCTTGCCACAACATTGGGATTCTATCCCGTATGAGGCTGCCTGCCATCCCCGCGTAGTTTCGAGTGACCTTTCCCTCGATCACCTGCCCTCCATCCCTGGTCGGAATCATAAGTTGGCCACCACCGCTAGCCTGAATGGCTTCGTCCAGTAACTTGCCGACGACGGGGCCTCTGGTTCTCTTCTGTTTGGCACCGGGCACGATCTCGCCTATCACATATATATGTAGACGATTTTGTAAACATCAACACCTAATTGAATTTAAATATTAGGGAGTAAAAATATATCACTAATTAATATTTACCTGATTCGTCGGTGCGTTGTCCCAGAATCCTTGCACTCCAGAGAGGTGCCGGGAAGGGTATATACGCATATGCCTGCTCCGGGGTAATGAACCCTAGCTGTCCCGGAATAGGCATCCCGTCGGAATCGACGTGAGGTATCGTCGGGATTTCCAACGGTAAGAATAATGTAGGCGGCGGGCACAGTCGCATCCTCGCCGAGGACTGAGTAGATCCACCAGCCTCCTCGGAAGAATGATGAGCTGTCTGGTGGATGACGGGGGAACCCTCCTCGCGATGAATGTCCGGCATTCGGACCGAGGATTGAGTCGCACTATCCGTTTTCGGCGTGCGACTGACCTGCTGAACCCTCCTCGCGCCTGAGGATCGAGCCGGCTCGAGCTGCTGCTGCTGAGGTTGTCCCTCGCCCATCAGCCGACGGTGTCGAGAGGTCAGCGGAACACTGTAAGTGTTGGGGACACTGGTGGATCCTGATGCGGACCGACTTCCGGTGCCATCAGGATCCCCAGCTCCCGAGCCCTCATCCCCACGTCCCGATCTCCCTCTCCCTCTGGACCTCCTCCTCGAAGTACTCGACCCGGCCCCTCGGGAAGGTCCGCAATTAAACCATTGCATCGTTGCTATAAAATTATTCAAATTAAAAAAAATTCCTAATTCATCTAAAAATCAATAATCCAATATATATTCAATATATAAATATTCCACAAAAATCAACAATATATAATTCCATAATACTTCCAATACATATATATATAATTAATCCAATTCAATAATTTAACTATATATATATCAATAATTCCAATAATCCAAATAATCCAAATTCATGCTAATATAACCTAAAATTCCATATAATCCACATATAATCCATATAATCCAAACAATCCATATAATCCAAATTATCCATCCTTTCCACATATAATCCAATTAATCCACATATAACCTAAAATTTCCGAGTACGTACATCCCAATATATATCAATTCATGAATAAAATTCAAAACAATCGAAATTTAATTATAACCTAAAATTCCATAAATTATAATCCTAATTTAACATAAAAAATTAGGATATAATCCAAATTTCATTATAACCTAACAATTTAACCTAAAAATTTAACATAATTTAACCTAAAATATAATCCAAATATAACCTAAATTTTAATCCTAATTTAACCTAATTTAACCTAAATGATAATCCAAAATTAACTAAAAATATAATCCTAATTTAACATAAAAAATATATATAATCCAATTGAATTTAACCTATAATTTCCTAATTCCTAATTATATAACTCAATATATGCATAATCCCCACAAAATCCACAACTATATCAATACATGCATCCACATTGACAATCAACACATTCCACAACGTAAAATCCAACCGAAATCAAAAAATTCGCAAAATTGAAATTAATTAGCTAGGGATTTCAAACCTGTTTGGGGCAAATCGACGAGGATTTTGCTTGAGGATCGATGGAATAGCTTGGTGCCCTTCGATTGCTTGCTTCCAACACTAAAACTGGCCTGAAAATCGAGAGGAGGCGAGAGGAGGCGACTGTGTAGTGTTTGGGGCAGTTTCGTTTCTGCCCCAAATCGTACCCAGATCGGGATATAAAACAGACTATATCCGACGAGTTAAGTAATTTCGTCGGATATAGTTGAACTCAAACTATAACCGACGATATTTTATATTAATGTCGTCGGATATAGTTTGGGTTCAACTATATCCGACGAGATTTCATATGCAACTCGTCGGATATAGTTCCTCTATTTATTTTTCATTTATGCCGGCCGGTAAAGTAATTAAATGTGTTGTGTTTTAATATATATATTTATTAATTGTTAATTAATACGAAATTATTAATACTTAATACGAAATTATTAATACTTAATACGAAATTATTAATACTTAATACGAAATTAGTAAATTAAGCTAAATTATTTAATAATACGATCGATCGATATTAATTATTAATCGATCCGTTGTATTTTTTTCCCGATCGATCGACATGTACCATTTAAAGTCGATCGATAATATGATCGAATAAAATTCATTTTACATTGCACGTTCTAAGTCAAACCATCTACGTACATTAGCTAGGGATGGGATTTTCAAACCGAAAACCGAAAAAATCCGAGCCGAATCCGATCCGTGACCGAAAAAAACCGAATCCGAATAAATCCGAACCGAAAAACTGAAAAACCGAAAAATCCGTTAAATTATGGTTTGGTTCGGTTTAGGGTTTCTGAAATCCGAACCGATCCGTTCAAACCGAACTTTATGAAACGTTGTCGTTTTTAATTAGCCGGTCTGTATACGTACCGTGTATAGTTTCATTAGTTTGTAGTCTTTGTAGTCTTTATGAAACTTATGTCGGTAACCGTTACATGTTGTCAATCGTAACCTTTTTATTTATTTTTTTACGAAAACACGTTGGATTAAAGTTACATGTTGGATTGTATAACTGGATTAGAGTATCACTCTATTAGTGTATTGTTGATTTTAAGAGCTTAGATTTTGTAAACAGGTGAATAGATTTTTTTTTTCATTTCTTTTTATGAAAAAAAAAACCGAAAAACCAGAAAAAATCCGAAAATTTATCCGATCCAAACCGAACCGATTGCTACGGTTTGAAAGTTCGAATTTACAAAAACCGAACCGAACCGAACCGCTGAAATATTTGTGGTTTGGTTTGGTTTGGACAATAATCCTAACCGTTCGCACCGAATCCCAGCCCTAATCTACATACATATAAATTATACACTAATTAATTAAGGTGCATAATCGGAATCATCGCTTGAGTCTGACTCTGTTTCCGAGTTAATTTCAGGTAATATGTGTATGTCCTCGTCACTTGAGTCTTCATTGTCTTCATTTTGATTAACATCAAGAAGATTCGGTTGAGGAATTCGTACGACACTGCCCTGTCTCACATTATTAAGGCGAATTGTTGAGGTTTCAGGAATACCAGTTGCGTTCGGCTCTTGGTATGCACTGACTTCTTCATTATCCGAGGTCACACCAAGGGTTGAGGGACTGTATTGGCTTCGTGGAAGAACATGGTTAACCACTTTCCACGCGCCTTTATGCACCAGATCATCAAGATAGAACAATTGTTTCACCGCCGTGGCCAATACAAACGGATCATCTTCATACCAGCTTGTGGCAGTATTCACCGAAAAAATCCCGTATTGATCGGTCCTTGTGTTCTGAGGGTCGGTATCAAACTATCTACACTTAACCAAGTGCACGGTCATGCCTTCCCCATATATTAATTCGACAACTGAATGGAGAACACCGTAATAGTCAACTCCATTCTGCCCACCATGCACCATTACCCCAGAATTTTTTGTTTTTCGTCTAACATCTCTATGTTCACAAATAAATAACACGCCATTAACCTTACACATAGGATAAACTCTGGAAGTTACCGGTTTCTGCGCCAAGAGCCTCAATTCGTGTGACCATTGAGGGATACCATCATCTTGTACATGATTCATCTGAAAATAATCATTTATTAAGTACGTATAAATAGGATGCGAGACATGCACTTAATATCGATCATATACAGGTCAATTTAAGTATCAACTTACCCAGTTGCCAAAATAGTTTGCGAACGTCTTGTTGTGGTACTCAACATCACCGGAAATAGCAGGGCAGTAAAGGTGCAAATTTTTCCAATATTGAACTTCTGGACAGTTAATCAATACCGACCAATGGGCAATGACGAGCACATAAGGTTCCAACTTGTACGAGTTGGGCAACTTTCCAGAAACTTCAACATCATCGGAGATGATCGAAAGGTTGAACTGCCCTCCATCTACGGGCATATGTTGTGGAGGGTCCTCCAACGCTCCCAAATACAACTTGGTGTACGTTACGCACTCATGCGCAATATATGCTTCAGCGATACACCATTCGGGTGCAGATTTGTTCATCACATAGTCTTTACAGATCGAGCATGTTATGCTTATTGCAACAATATATAAGTGAATAAATAATATTAAAGATCGACATATATATAGCCAGATTCAGAGATGCATTACGTACCTTTCCATAGGATACATCCATGTGTAGTGTACTGGACCAGTAAGCAACAATTGTTCAGGAAGATGGAGCATCAGGTGAGGCATGATGTCGAAAAAGTTTGGAGGAAATATCCTTTCGAATTTGCACATGATAAAAATGATGTCCTGTTGCATTTCCAACAAGTCCGATTTCTTCACTTCTCTCGTGCATAACTTCTGAAAGAATCTTGACAAAGCCACTAACGGCTCCACCACCTCTTTGGGCAGGTACCCTCGAATGAAAATAGGGAAGAGGCGTTGGAGCAGTATATGACAGTCATGACTCTTTAGTCCGTACATCTTGTTGTCTTTGAAGTTAACACATCGACTTATATTTCCGGCATAGCCTGAAGGATACCTGACATTATCCATCCAACCAAAGATTTCACTCTTCTGGGCAGGCTTCACGGTATAAGGAGCTTGTGGCATTTTTTTCTTCCCATCTCTCAACCATAAATGTTTTCGCAGTCCCATCCTTTTAAGATCAATGCGTGCCTTCGGGCCGTCTTTAGTTTTTCCCTCCCAATTCAACACTGTGCCGACCACACTCTCGCACACATTTTTCTCTATGTGCATGACATCTAAGTAGTGTCTGATCAGCAACTTGGACCAATAAGGAAGTTCCCAAAAAATACTTTTGTGTGTCCAGAATTTATACATGTCGGGTTTGTCAGGTATTGACGCCACTATCTGAGGATGATTGCTTAGCTGCCCAAAATCGTATTCATTTAGCACTTCTAAGATTTCATCCCCTATCCATCTCCTCTGCTGCTCACCTGTTTCCACAGTCCCATCAAATGCCTCCATATCCTCCCGAAATGGGTGATCATGTGGAAGCCAACAACGATGTCGCATCTGTACAATCTTCCTGCAATGAGGTCTGCAACACTCAACCGTCATGCACTCTGGACAAGCCCTGTATCCCCTGGTAACGTTGCCCGACAACATCCTGCGTGCAGGAAAATCGCTAATGGTGCCAACAAGCATGGCATGCATCTGGAACATCTCATTTTTGAACTTGTCATAAGTGGGATGACCATGCTCACTCAAGTACTTAAGCTCCTCAATCAAGGGTCTCAGATACACATCGAGACACTTTCCTGGATAACCCGGCCCTGGAATGATCATAGTGAGCATATTGTATTCTTTCTTCATGCACATCTATGGAGGAAGGTTGTACGGTACCAAAATAACTGGCCATATACTGTATTGAAGACTCATGTTCCCAAAAGGGTTGAATCCGTCAGATGAAAGCCCCAGCCAAAAATTTCTCACCTCTGATGCAAAATAAGAAAACTCATTCACCATGTGCTTCCAAGCCTCTCCGTCAGCAGGGTGTATAAGCGTATCACCGTCGGGCAAATTCCTCTCGGCCCACCATCTCATAGCTTCAGCCGTGTGTGCAGACATGAACAACCGTTCTAGCCTATCTATCAGGGGAAAATACCGAAGTATCTTCAAAGCTTTCTTGTTTCCGGCAGGAGTCAACTTATACCTATCTGTACCACATACCGGGCATTCATCAAAGGATTCAAGATCATTCCCATAAGCATCTGCACCCCAGAAGAGAACACAATCATATCTACAAGCATGGATTTTGATGTAGGAAAGGCCAAGATGTTTAAGGATCTGTCGCACCTTGCGATGAGTGGTAGGAAGACGATGACCGGGGGGCAACAACGAACCAGACCACTTCAGCCAATCATCAACAGCCTTCACACTCATTTTGTTCTCCACTTTGAGCTTCATTACTCCCATAACACTTTCCAGAACAGTCTTATTACACCCGTTGTACAACGGGGTCTGTTGGAAGGCAATGAGGTTGTTGTACTTGTACATTCCAGCAGTGTTGACAGCTGTAGGTAATTGCTGGACTGGCTCAATATGAGGGAAGTCTCCAACGGCGGGAGGGATATCGATATCCGGTGCTTGAGCAAATATACCGCTCTCATTAGGAAACATATCGTTGATCAACCTTGTTGTTGGATCATTGGATGTACTGCCACTCTCAAAAAATTGTCCGTGATCATGTTGACCAACTGTTGAGCTCTCACCGTGATAAATCCAACATGTGTACTTATCCCAAAACCCGTTTTTCTTCAAGTGCTCCAATACTTTATCGATGTGAAAACGATATCGCTCGCTGCGACACTGACATTTCGTACACGGACAATAATGAATTGTCATCCCTCCACAATTAACCTTCATATATTCTACAAAACTTCTAATTCCACGGTGATATCTTACATCCCATCTTGGAAGACATATCCAACTCTTGTCCATCCTCAAAATTATAACTGCATGTATATATACCCATGATCTTATTAATTCAAATTTCATAGCTACATATAAATATTTATTATTTTAATTCCCATAATTTTAATATATATATACACACAAGTACACGTACCCTAACTATATATATATAATCCATCACAAAAATCTAAATATATATATATAATTGCTATATATATATATTCACAATAATCAACCATCGATCAATTACTCAATACGAAATTATCCACATCCCTGGTGCAGAGGATATGCACCAGGGAGATGAAAAAGTCGGATGTGGTCGAACTTCAATACGAAATTATCCACATCCTTTACAAATTAGAGAAAATTTTCCCCCCTGCTTTCTTTGACATCATGATTCACCTCATGGTCCACCTTCCCAAACAAGTCCTGCTTTCTGGTTTGGTCCAGTACACGTAGTTGTATCCTCAGGAAAGGTAAAATATGAACTAGTACAGAATATATATTTTGAAACACTTTTTCCATCATTTATATATCTCTTTTCTTACAACGATCACTGCGAATTAATAATATAATGCATATTTTGTAGACAACTCAGACAATATAAAAGATTCGCCAAAAATAGATCTGCCCCAGATGATTCCATCGCAGAAACATACCTAATGCATGAGTCTGTTACTTAATACAGCAAGTACTTCAATGATCCGGTTGAGACCGCCTCCAATACACCTGTTACCTACAATCTTTCAGTCGTCACAGATCTTGTACGATCGTTTAGAGAAGTATTAACCGAAAGATTAAGTTAGAAAGAACTTATTAAAGCACATTGGGTAGTCACTACAAGAAAACTGCACCTAGACCACGGACAATTTCCATCGTCTAAGTGCAGTTTTCCGTCGTCTAAGTACTTGGACGACGGAATCTCCGTCGTCCAAGGTCCGTACTCCAAGTGTTGTCGTCCAAGCACCTGGAGGACGGAGAATTAGTTCTCTGTCGTCCAAGTTAACTTGGACCGCGGACATTATCCGTGGCCCATGTATGCACCTGGACAACGGAAACGCTAATTCTCCGTCGTCCAGGTGACTATATGGGCCACGGACATTGCTCGTTTCTCCGTGGCCCACGTGTTCACCTGGACGACGGAGAATCAGTTCTCCGTCGTCCAGGTGCATACATGGGCCACAATTAATGCTAGCTTCTCCGTGGCCCAGGTGTTCACCTGGACGACAGAGAACTGATTCTCCGTCGTCCAGGTGAACACGTGGGCCACCACTACCAGAAATGGAGACATTACCGGCGACCTGCCGTCGCCGGCCTTGTCTTTTTTTTCGCCGGAATTGACATTACCGGCGACAAGTCGCCGGCAATGACGTCGCCGGAGATTCCCCGCCGGTGTTAACATTGCCGGCGACGGCGTCGCCGGCAATGGCAGCGCCGCCGTGGTCGGAATGTGAGACATTGCCGGTGACTGAGGTCCATGTCGCCGGCAATGTGTGGAAAATTTTTGAAAAAAAAAACGCGATTCTGGATTGGGCCCAATTCCAGAACCTGCATTGAAAGACATAAACCGTACAATCATACAAGTTCAACAGTACACATAAATGTCCAACGTTACAGTAGAAATAGCAACGACGATACGAAAATTAACTACAACTACAAGTCAGGTCGAGGAACTTGCGGGTCAGGGTCGAAGTAATCCATGTACTCATTTGAATTCCGGTGGCTACCTTGGTCTTGCTCTGGCGTTGACTAGTGCGGTGGTGGTGGTGGATAGCTAGGGAACGGAGGGACCGGGACCGGGGGAGGTGTGGGGAACAGTTGTCCGGTAGTGTGAGCCTCGTACATCATCCGCATCCATGTGTACATCTGAGCCTGCACCTGTGTCTGCTGCATTTGGTACTCGGCCATCTGCCTCTTTTGCTCCTCCAACTCCATCTGCGTCCTGTGAAGCTCCGCTGCGAGGTTACGACTAGAAGTTGAACTTCTTGACCCGGTAGAGTATTTTGAAGTGTTCTTCAATAGTCCTTCGCCCGCCGTGCCCATTCCCCTACAGTAGTAGGTATTCTTGCTAGTCCCGCACGCTTTTGCCATGATCTGAGCCGCTATAGGGCGATCAAGCGGATCGATCTGAGAGGCATACTGGGTGACTTCTTCCTCGGAGCAGTCAGGATGATTAGTCCGAGCTATATTCATGGTCACTTCCACAGTCGCCTCCTCCACTCTCGCCTAATTGAAAAGTGAAAATGAATAACGTATTAGGTAACGAAATAAATTAATATCGAAAAATAGTTTTATTAACACATGGAGAGGCGAAAGACTTACCGCTTCGTCAGGGCACTGCGGATAGAACTTTTGATGAATATACACCAAGGGGTTCACTTCTTGTTGTTGCTGCGCCTTAGTCGACCAACCCATGTAGTTGAGTGAACCTGCATGATGGGCCCTGGTGTTTTTCAATCTATTCACTCGGTTCGTCTTCGAAATCGCCTTGTTTGATAAACATATGGAAAAAAATTAGTAACTAACTATTTCAATCTGATACGATACATTAGGGTTGTAAGATATATTAAGGATGCATACCCGAGCTTTGGGGTGCTCGAAGTGGGCTATCAGCCACAGCCACTCGTACTCCCTAAACCGGAATTCGCTAGGGGTAGAACCTCGGCCTAGCTCCTTGTATACAGTGTAATGGGAAGAAAGCTCGTTCTTCCACTCTTTATACCTATATTAAAACAAGGAAAAAAAGTTAGAGATATTAAAACACTTGATAAACAAAAATCTAACTCGATATATATTCAAATAAGTCGAAGCACATCACCTCATATGTAGTTGACGCTCTACCCACGTGTGAATAAGAACTTCATCCACGTCAAACCACACCTGCAATATGAATATATAGAAGGTAAAATTATATATTTATTCGGACTTAATTAATAAATGTAAAATTTACGTAATGAAAATACGATTTTACTCACACTGAGTGCATTATGCACTTGCATCTTCACGTAGATAGGCACAGATTCCCAATCTGGCCAAAGCATTGGGACCTTGTCCCGCACGATCGCACCGGCCATGCTGACATATTTGCGCGTGGTGTCGAATGCCTCGATCACCTCGCCATCCTCATTGGCCCTTATGGGCGTTTTCCTTCCGCCGGTGGCCTGCTCAAGTCTCTTCCCGGTGCAGGTGCCTCTAGCCCCTTTCCGTTTTCCAGTCCCATTAACGAAATTGCCTAATAATACAATGTCAACAAATTGATATCATTAATTGAACCTATCGCAAGTCTTAAGTAATAATTAAGTAATCAATCTAATGTTAAATAAAATTTACCTGCATCGTCCGTTTGTTGGTTGGTGCACCTCACACTCCAAAGATACACGGGGTCGAACGGGAGGAAGTTATACGCTTCCTCCACGGTCAGGAACTCCGGCCGTCCTTCAATATAAACAGGCATCCCCCTATCATCGAATTCAGGGATGACAGGAATCTCGTCGGGTAGGAAGAGACCGGACGGCGGAGATAGACGAGGCCTGGACGATGAGGCGCCAGCACCACCATGTGTCTCAGATGATTCCCGTGAAACGGGAGTAGGCACCGGGCGAATATGGGGCATTCGGATTGAGGGAGTTTCTGATGCCCCCGTTGACTGTCGCTCGTCTGAGGCTCTGCCACCGGAGGGACGTCTGCTGATTGAGCGTCTGGAGACTGAGGCTCGAGGCTCAACTTCCGGTTGCACGGCTCTTGATCGTGCAGTTTCCTCCTCAGCTCGCACCTCTAGCAAGGCTCTCGTGCGAGCACTCATCATTGGCCCACTGGGCGTGTTGCTAACTGCGGGCGAGGAGGAAGCTTGACTACTGTTCCCTCCACTATTTCGGGAACCTCTCCGAAGCCAATTAGCCGCAAAACCTCCTGGCATGGACACCGTAATAGTCATGGATTCGGTTCTATAACAAATCGGAACCGGAACGGTTTGGAACCGGAACCGTTTGAACCTGGAACCATTATATTACAAACGGTTCCGGTTACAAATAGTTCCGGTTCAGAACCGACTGGGGTTCTATAACAGTTTGGAACCGGAACGGTGTGGAATCGGAACCGTTTGAAACCGGAACTGTTTGTAACCGGAACCGTTTGTAACATAACGGTTCCACTTACAAACAGTTCCGGTTCCAAACCGTTCCGGTTTCGATTTGTTATAGAACCCCAGTTTGGAACCGGAACGGTTTGGATTCGGAACTGTTTGTAACTGGAACCGTTTGTAACATAACGGTTCCGGTTACAAACAGTTCCGGTTTCAAACTGTTGTGGTTCCAAACTGTTGTGGTTAACTACTGTTCCGATTCCGATTTTTCACCTTAATTTATACGTTAAATTAACAACTATATCACCTTAATTTATACGTTAAATTCCGAACAATTTTTTCACCTATTATACGTTAAATTAACAACTATATCACCTAAATTAACATATATACATACATCATTTCCGGCTTTAAACTTTTCACATATATATACATCAAATATACAGTTTGTATACATCGATCATTCACCTTAATTCACACATATATATATATACATCACATCTTAATCCAATTCACCCTAGCTAATTAATTTTCCACATTTTTCAAACATACGTATATATATACATTCCATATATATTAATTAATTTTTCACATATATACATCACATATATTTCTCCTTCACCCCACAATTATCCACATTTTTTTCCCACAATTTTCAAACATACCTTAATTACATTTTACAAATATTGTCCACATGCATACATATATACATCCCACAATTATCAACACTTAATTAATCAAAATACACAAAAAAAAAATTGTGGAATGAGAGAGAGAGAGAGGGAGAGAGAGTGAGTTCAAACCTGGCATGGTGGAGCTCGACCCAACTGTGCCGGCGACGGAGGTGAGGGGAGGAGGAGAGAGGGGAGGAGAGGAAGAGAGGGGAGAGGGAAGAGGGAAGAGAGATTCGAATTAGGCCGAAGAGAAATGGGGAGGAGGAGATCGAGCTCGAGCTGCCTATACCGCCACCATTGCCGGCGAGGTAGGTCAACGTCGTTGGTAATGACATTACCAACGACGTACGTCGTGGGTAATGTCATTACCAACGACTTGACTCGTTGGTAATGTCATTATTTGTCGACTATTATCCGATCGACCAATTTCTGACTACATAATTTCCGACTACGTACAATTTCCGACTACGTATAATTTCCGACTACGGTTCCGATTTCCGACTACGTACAATTTCCGACTACATACAATTTCCGAGTACATTATCCGACTACAATTTCCGACTACATTTTACTACGTACATTTTACTACGTACATTTTCCGACTACAATTTCCGACTACAATTTCCAACGTACTAAGGATGATAATCATAATCATCTTCATCACTTGAGTCTGACTCGGTTTCATAGGTAACCTCTGGCAATATGTGCCGCTCCTCATCATCTGAATCAGCGTCAACTTCATATGGATTAACATCGAGAAGTTCTGCTCCAGTAATTCGAACCACACTCCCAGATCTCACATTATTAAGGCGAATCGTAGATGATTCCGGAATGTCAAAAGCGTTCGGCTCTTGGTATGCAGTAACTTCCTCATCATCTGCGGTATCACCAAGTGTGGCAGCACTGTATATGTTTCTATGAGCAACATGGTTAACCACCTTCCACGGGACTTTGTTAAGAAGATCGTCCAGGTAAAACACTTGTTTTACTGATGAGGCAAGAACGAAAGGGTCATCTTCATACCAGGTAGTAGCAGTATTCACCGAAAATGTTCCGTACTGATCGGTCCTTGTGTTCTCCGGGCTAGTATCAAACCATCTACACTTGAACAAGTGCACTTTCATGCGGTTCCCATAAATTAGTTCAACAACTGAATGAAGGACACCGTAATAGTCAACGCCATCCTGCCCACCATGGACCATCACCCCACAATTCTGTGTTTTCAGTCGGTCGTCTCGATTTTCACATATAAATTTCACGCCATTGACCTGACACATCGAGTAAACTTTTGAAGCAATCGGTTTCATCGCCAGGACCCTCAATTCATTTGACCACTCTGGGCAACCATCATCTGCTACATGGTTCATCTGAAAACGTCCATATATTAATACGTACAGAAGAAATTATGTCATCTTGAAACCACAAAACCACGTACATATATACATGCTATATAAGGATATATATAAAAATATACATATACACATATACTTACCCATTGACCAAAGTAGTTTGCAAACGTCTTGTTGTGGTAATCAACATTTCCGGCAATAGCAGGGCAGTGGAGATGATAGTTTTTCCAATATTGTACTTCTTGATAGTTAATCAGTACCGACCAGTGGGCAATGGCTACCTCATTTCCATCCAAATTGTACGACTTTGGCAAGCTTCCCTGTACTACCACGTCACTGGAGATGATAGAAAGGTTGAACTGGGGTTCATCTATCGGCATCTGTTGTTGGGGGTCCTCTACATTTTCGAGGTACACTTTGGTGTACGTTACACACTCGTGCGCAAGATATGCTTCAGCGATACACCCTTCAGGTGCATATTTATTCTTCACATAGTCCTTGTAGGCTCCCAATTGTCTACAAGTTAACAAGTGCATGTTAACTTACTTAAAAAATAAGAATTTACATATAAAAACATAGGCAAACCAAATTTATGAATCATTTGTACCTTTCCATGGGATACATCCAAGTGTAGTGTACGGGACCGGTAAGCAACAATTGTTCGGAAAGATGGATCATCAGGTGCGGCATTATGTCGAAAAAATTTGGGGGAAATATCCTCTCAAGCTTGCACATGATAAAAATGATATCATCTTGCATCTCCCTGAGGTCTGCTTTTTTAACTTCCCTGGTGCATAACTTCTGAAAGAATCTTGACAAGGCCACCAACGGCTCCACCACCTCTTTGGGCATGTACCCTCGAATGAAAATAGGGAAAAGGCGTTGAAGCAGTACATGGCAGTCATGACTCTTTAATCCGTACATCTTATTGTCCCGGAAGTTAACACACCTGCTTATATTTCCTGCATAGCCATAAGGATACCTGCATATATATAGATAAAGCCATATATATGCAACAATTATATTTCTCGGATATAACCATATATACTCCGCTAAAAATTTAAGACCAAATTCCTACATAGCCATAAGAATATATACCTGACATTACTCAGCCACCGAAAAATTTCATGCTTATGCTTCGGCTTTACGGTGTACGGAGCTTGCGGCATTTTTCTCTTACCATCTCTTAACCACAAATGTTTCCGCAGACCCATTGCTTTCAGATCAATGCGTGCCTTAGGGATGTCTTTTGTTTTCCCCTCCAAGTTAAGAACTGTGCCCACCACACTTTCACACACATTCTTCTCTATGTGCATGACATCTAGGTAATGTCTGATAGGCAACCTGGGCCAGTAGGGGAGTTCCCAGAATATGCTCTTGTGTGTCCAAAACTTATACCTTTCGGGCTTGTCTGGAATTGACGCCACTATGTCAGGATGATTGCTCAGCTGGCCAAAATCATATTCATTCAACACTTCCAAAATTTCTTCCCCTGTCCATCGCCTGGGTGCCACACCTGTTTCCACAGTCCCATCAAACGCGTCTGGATCCTGCCTAAATGGGTGATCATATGGAAGCCAACAACGGTGACGCATCTGAACAATTTTACTGCAATGAGGACTGCAACAATCAACCGTCATGCACTCTAAACAAGCCTTGTAACCCCTGGTAACGTTGCCCGACAACATACCGCGGGCAGGAAAATCACTGATGGTGCCAACAAGCATGGTATGCATCTGGAACATCTCGTTTTTGAACCTATCGTAAGTGGGGTGGCCACACTCACTCAGGTACTTAAGCTCCTCAATCAAAGGCCTCAAATACAAATCAAGACACTTTCCTGGATAACCCGGGCCTGGAATTAACAGAGTGAGCATATTGTATTCCTTCTTCATGCACATCCATGGTGGAAGGTTGTACGGTACCAAAATAACTGGCCATATACTGTATTGAAGACTCATGTTGCCAAAAGGGTTGAATCCGTCAGATGAGAGCCCTAGCCAAACATTTCGGACCTCTGCTGCAAAATGATCAAACTCCCTGACCATGTGCTTCCAAGCCTCTCCGTCGGAAGGGTGTATAAGGGTGTCATCGTCAGGCAAGTTCCTCTCAGCCCACCATCTCATTGCCTCGGCCGTGAAATCACACATGAACAACCACTCCAGCCTATCAATAAGCGGGAAATATCGAAGTATCTTCACAGCTTTCTTGTTGCCTGCAGAAGTCAACTTATACCTTTCTGTAAAACATACCGGGCAGGCTTCAAGGTCTTCGAGATCTTTTCCCCAGAAGAGAATACAATCATATCTGCATGCATGGATTTTGATGTAGGAAAGCCCAAGATCTTTCAGGATATGTCGCACCTTATGATGAGTGGTAGGAAGACGATGACCGGGTGGCAGTAGCGAAGCAGTCCACTTCAACCAAGAATCAACAGCTTTGACAGACATTTTGTTCTCCATTTTGAGCTGCATCACTCCCATCACACTTTCAAGAACAGTCTTACTACAACCGTCGTACAACGGAGTCTGTTGCAATGCAATCAGGTTGTTGTACTTGTCCATACCGCTTGTGTTGACATGAGCTCCAGGTAATGGTTCGACTGGCTCGATATGGGGGAAACCCTCAACGACGGGAGGGACATTTGGTGCTTCATCAGCAAATACACCGCTCTCATGAGGAAACATATCATTGATTAACATCGATGTTGGATCATAGGATGAACTGCCCCTCTCAGCAAAATCTCCATGATCATAGCGTGGACTGGCCCTCTCACAAAATTGTCCATGATCATGTGGACCCGCTACCGATGTTTCACCGTGATAAATCCAACAAATGTACTTATCCCAAAACCCGTATTTACTCAGGTGCCTCTGGACTTTATCAATGGGAAATCGAAATCGATCGCTGAAACACTTACATTCTTTACACGGGCAATAATGAAGTGTAGTGTCTCCACAATTAGCCTTCACAAAATCCACAAAACTCCTAATTCCCTGGTGATATCTGACATCCCATCTTTCGAGGCTCATCCAACTCTTGTCCATCCTGAAAATTCTAACAATTTTACGTATTAATTATATATATACACACATTCACTACTAATAATCGACGTGATATCTCAATTCAACTCTAATTAAATCAACACATGCATGCATATGTATATATATCGATCTAATCGATCTCTGAATTCGATTCCGTACTCGATGATAGTATTCTCCTTTTTTCAATTCAAAACGTATTTGACTGGGTAGGAGGCTCTGTTAAGCCTGGCTCCGATAACAATACGATAATACCAGTCATTGATTCAGATACAAGATTAACTATAAGCTGTTTTCTCGTTTCGGTGACCGTACATCAACAACATATCATATATATCTCACGAATTGGATTTGATCAACACACACACATATATATATATACCACATATACGTATATATACACCTACCTATATATATAGCTTCCCGAGTGATCGAGTTTTCGACGCGCGCCTTAATTTTGACAATATACCGAATGATCGATTTCAGAGCGTACGTTTTCCTTCTTTCGATTTCTCTGGATTTTTTTCGATCAAAATGATTGAATGATCGAGCTGCCGCATCCGGCATCTAATATAAGACACATTGCCGGCGACGGAGTAAGTCGCCGGAAATGAAGACATTACCGGCGACTTTACGCCGGAATCTCGCCGGTAATGTTCCAAAACATTACCGGCGACTCCAACCGTCGCCGGCAATGTCTAGCCACACATTTCCGGCGAAATTCCGGCCGGAAAATCGCCGGAAATGTTCGGCTTGACATTGCCGGCGACGGTTGGAGTCGCCGGTAATGTTTTGGAACATTACCGGCGAGATTCCGGCGACATTACCGGCGACGGAGTAAGTCGCCGGTAATGATGGACATTACCGGCGACTTTTCCGGTCGCCGGCCTTGTCTCCGGTGATCTCGCTGGTAATGGGCACAAATGTGGTAGTGCACGGAGAATGGCAGGGTTTAGGGTTTGGGGTTTAGGGGTTAGGGGTTAGGGTTAGGTTTAGGGTTTGTGCACCTGGACGACGGAGAACATAATCTCCGTCGTCCAAGTGTCTATTTAATTTTTAAAAAAAATAAATTGAAATTAAATATTATTAATTTAATTTATTATTAATTTAATTTAAATAATGAAAAATAGTCGAAAATAATTAATTAAACTAAATTTTTAGTATTAATTAATGTATTAATTAAATAATTAATTAATTTGTACATACACATCCAAATTAAAAACCCACAAAAATTATAAAATATTGTTCGGAACTCGGAAATAAAGAAACGCGATAATTAACTAGCTAGCTAATACACTGGAGGAGCAGATGCGCCGCCGGGTCCTCCGCCTCCAGCCGGGTCGTTGTCGTCGGGGTATGGGTTCGGAGGAGGTTGACATACTTCTCGATTTTGGTTCATGAGCACGATGAGTTGGGCTATTTGTGCTTGTTGTTCGTCAAGTCTTTGCCGCATTGACTCATTCTCCTCTCGTGCCAGTCGAGCCTCTTGAATGACTGCTTCGACGGCCGCTGCCTGACTCCTTCTCCGCTGCCCCGAACCTCCCGTAGATGATGAGCCGGAGGTCGTCGACAAATCTCGTACCACCCTAGGCCCAAAGTGCCTAACCTCATTGCCAGCTCTACGACCGTAGACCTCATCCGCGATTGCAATTTGGCTCTCTAAGGATAGAGGAGGCAGGTCTTCCGGCGGCACATCTGGGAACGCAAGCTGAGTGTTAGCCAACTCTTCATGCGCACGCTCTATCACCCTTGCCTACAAAAGAATAATTAATTTATTATAATGAAATCATATTTAAATAATAATTACTATAATTAAAAGCACATAATTAATATATCACTTACGCCGCATTGACTCGCTTCATTATCGAGCCCTGGCGTCACGTATGCGCTTACGCTTGCATCAAGATAAGGGTATTTGGAGCCCTTATCCTTGTGCTCCTTGGCTATTTGAATGAACTGCTTGGCGCCGGTAGTATGGTGTTTCTCCTTCTTCCCCCGGTTGGCTTTGTTGACACCGGAGAATTTCTGTTACACAACATAATTAAATCATTAAAAAATGAATAACTACAATTTAAATAATTCAATTATCTTATTTGAAATAAAAAATAATAAATTAATACCTTAAATTGTTCATCGGCAAAGTGGTTACACAACCACTCCCACTCATCTTCTCTCTCCCCTTGCAGCTCTACCGGGGGAGGCACGGGACCAACATCTTGGAAGTACTTATGGAGCTTGTACTTCCAATCTTTGTAGATGGAGTTGGCGGTTTGGTTGATATGCCTCAACATAGCCGGTGTCGGATCCACGTCAAATTGTTCCTATCAAAAATAAATAGAAAATTATAATCGTATATATTATGAAATTTTAACTAATATTAACAATATTATATAATAACTAATTGGACGTATTACGTACCGAAAGATCTTTGAAGACTTTCGCCTTCTCATGATCCGGCGCCTCCTTCCAAGTAGGGGCAGTGATACGAACCCGGTTACGGATGATTGACCATATCCCATGCGCCAAGAGACTTGCTAGCTGAGCTGTGGGAGGGCCACCGGTGAATTCGTCGTACGGCAAGTCAATCTTTTTACCGGTCGCCTTGCAAATACGCTCCGCTTTGCCCCCTTTAACGAGACCCCGAGTCCTTTTCGGTTCCGGGTCAGTGGGGGCCCTCCTTTACCTACGGCGGGTGCTGTACATGATTGATTCGGCGGTCGAGGACGCCTGAGTACTTCCCGTTGAACCGGTACCGGGCGTCGGAGATTGGAAGGGGTCGACGTCATCACCGCTCGAGATGAATGGGGGAGCGGGAATTTCCCCAGAGGGCGCTACGGACGGACCAGATGATCCGTCCGGATTGAGAGCGTCGTTGCCCTCCTGTTGAACCCAACCGACTTGGGCCGCCAACATTCGGAGCATGGCATCTTCTGCCTCCTGTTGGGATTTATTCTTGCCGGATGTCGTCTTTGGCGGAGCCATTTAAACCTAATAGTACGGTGTTAAAATACCTACTTACCATAATAATTACAACTTAAAAATTTACGCTAATTAATTAAGTACGTTTAAGATTTAAATAGAGTACACTAGCTTGGCATTTTCGGTCGTTCAATGGACGTGCGACCCGCGCGATAAAGTGTAAATTTTCAATTAATCAGCCTTGGTTAAATCGAAAAACTTGGCCAGTTAAGGATAGAGATAACGCGAGAGGCAGGACTAATTTCGACAAAAGTCTTTCTTAGTCCAATGATACACGTCTTTGCAACCATTAAATTAACACTTAACAATCAACAAAAATGCATAAACAATTAAAACCCTTGGTGTAGATGTAGCATTGGTAAATAGGGTATCGTTCTTAACCGGGGATTGAGGGTGCATGCATATTTACTCTATGTTTTGAAAGGGGGGTTTGAAAAGATTATTTATTATCTACGAAAATAAAGACAAGAACATGGCATAGCAAAACACATCATTGGCTTCTAAGTTCTAACATGCTTAAACTCATAGACAAGCAAAACAAACAAGAACATAGAATCCTAAACATGCTTACTAAACCGAAAATAAAGTTTAATTACATATATACACATTGATCAACTCATCATACTCACCTCATTCCTTTATAACCTAATCATGTTATATGCAACCTATTTAAAATCTAAGCCTTTACTATGTTGTTCATGTATTTCTCGAATGACAATGTTTTCGAACCAAGAACGCTCGCATTCTAGACACTTCATAACATAAACCAAGATCGCTCGCATTTAAGTTAAGCATTAAGCATAGAAAATACATGCATAGCAAAGAACTCAGATTCGAAACAAGTTACAAAAACATGCTAGAATTCTATAACCACAAACTCTTATTTAAACTCTTCCTTAAAAACCAATCGTTCATACAAAAAGAGAGTAGAAGGTAACATGTTACACATTTTGGTCGTGAACGCAGTTGCAAAACATGTAGATGGCCTTCTAGTGGATGGAGAGAAACCTTCGGATCGCCTAAGTTGCTCTTATGGAGGATGTCGATTTTTGGAGTGTGGGGAGCTTCAGCTTCTTGATGAATTTTTGATTTTGGAGGAGACAAAGTGTTGTGGACAAGAGCTCGGCTTGTATGATGAGAGATTAATGAGAATGAAACCGAGCCCTTTTATTTATAGGTGAAGAAGTCCAACTTTCCTCTCCAAACTAGGGATTCCTAGTTTACCCGGGTAGAAATGCCAGCTTTTGACAGCCTGTCTTGAAACGTCTTTTCCGGGAGTTTTAGAACTCAGAAAATTATGATTTTGGACTCGTTGGAAAGCTTATTCATAGAGCTATAAAATCCATATAAGAAACGCCATATTTGGAGTTAAATTTCGACTTCAGTGGCCTCTTGAAGTTACAGGTCTGTTATGAGATCTTCTTTCCTTATTCCACTCTAGATATTTCTTTCTTGATCTCCAAGGAATATACTTCTTGCCGAATTTCTTCAAGATATTCAAGATATTTGATCTTCAAATGTGGCAAGGATGATCTCAATATTTCGGCCATGACTTCTTTCCATAAATGCTTGCCGACTTGATCTTCCTGGTCCACGTAGGAGAAATGTACTCGTTCTTCATTTTGGAAACCATTTGTGCGTACCATTTTAGTAACTTTCACGAATACCATTTCTCAACCATTTTGCGCGTCTCGGACATTTCGCCACGTTATTCCTAGTTGATTTAGGAAACTTCATTTTTCAGCTCCGCGAAACTTTCCGAGTTGTCGAACCATTTGCATTCCTAACCCGAGTAGGAATCCTAGTCAAAGTAGGAAATACCACTTTTCCTAAGCGAATTAGGAAACCTCCAATTGCTGCGTTTTAAGCTTCATTTCACCTCTTTTATTGCACTCCTTTATTCAAAACCTAAAAACAACAAAGCAAGTAAGAAATGATAGTACTAAGGTCAAAACAAAGCTAAATGTAAAGAGAAAGACGTTAAGAATCAAGCATAAAATGCGTAGATCAAATTCCCCCACACTTAGACTTTGCTAGTCCCTAGCAAAAACTAAATAAAAGAAAGACTAAAAATATAAAACCAACGTTAGAGCTAGCCTCCACGTTGAACAATTTTCATGGACTCAAAATAAAAACAACTTCTAAGCCCTTAGCGTAATTTGTCTCAGAAATTTCTTAAGTATATGGCGATGGAATCACAAGATTTCATAGTGAAAAGTTCAAAAATTTTCGAGAGAGAAGAGAAATATGATCATGTCATGAACAAGTAGGACTTGGAGTAAACAATGGTGAAGTTAAAGCTATGCATGTTTCGAAAAAGTTTAAATCAATCTCACATGGATGCTCTCATCATATTTTCACTCATGAAAAGAGGTTCACTCAAAATGTATATGTATTGCATCGAAATACCTCATAATTACTTGCACAAATGAACCAAACCATATGCTTACTCATGTAACTTACTCAACCAATCGAAGGCTACTCATCTTAAGGATCATAAAGGACTTTAGAAAGGTTGTAATGAGGCTAAGGCTAAGGCATTCGAATTTTAGATAAGTGGTGGTGTAAAAACGTTCCAAAGACTTAGTTTAGCACTTAGAACTTCTCAAATTCGTGGCTCATCCTTTCTACACTTCTTTTTGTGTCAAACTTCAGAATTGGGGGCCAATTTTCCTCTTTTTGGGCCCTAACTTCATTCTCAACTTCCTTTGAGCTTTATGAACAGGACAAAGGCCATATTTCTTCATTTTTGGACCTTCAATTTGTAGTAATCTCCAAATTCATAAGTATAGGGGACATTAATCCAAACTTATACAATCTAAACACAATGCCTCGAGATTTTTATACATTTTTCTTCTTTTTCTTTTTTATCTCGAAAATTTTGGCATTCAAATACAAAATTTGTTGGACAAGTCTATCCCTATACACATCTTTTCATCATCTTCACGCCACTTTCATTGTGCTAGCTTCGAAATTCTTCACCAAGTCTTTAGAACAAGGGTATGAACTCTACACTAGGCTAAGTGTTTAGATATAATGTGGTAATGAAAGAAAGGCTTAACGTAGGCACAAAGGGGGTAATCTAAGGGTGTCGCAACTCGTGCGCACAAAAGGACACAAGGCTATTTGGTTTAAGTAGTGGTAACCTAATTTGCCTTTAATCATATCCAAAATCAGAGCATATATCAACTTAAAAGCTTTGCAAGTCTACATGAGTAAGTTCTAGTAATCTCTAGTTCATTAAAATCTATGGCAAGCAATTAGATGAGGCATGTTTTGTTTTTGAAAACCATATGCACGAAATTCACTCTCAAATGAAGTAATGTAGGCTCAAAAACTCACTTTTAGGTTTGTATGATTTAAAACTTATTCTAACATGCGAAATCTATACCATGTTTAATCAAACTATATCCACTACATGTTATGACAATCAAAATATCTCATTTATCACAAGAAAACAGTGTAGTGCTTATTCATCGCCATATGTATTCTTTTTCGGTCCATTTTCATCATAGACTAACTAAGGGCATCCTAAAAATGAAAAAGACTCTTTAAAAACCCTAAGTTAAATAAAAAGACACAAAATAAATTTTTTTTAGGGCATCATCCGCCAGAAAGTTCCATTGTCCGCCCGGTTTTAACAATTTATGACTCAAATAAGGTTGTAAACCCCTCTCCCACACTTAAACTCTACATTGTCCTCAATGTATTTAAGGGAATCATAGAATTTTGTATGAAGGGAGAGACCCACGAAAATTTTAGCTAAGGAAAGTAAATAAACAACGAAATTAAAAAGATAAGGGAGGAGAGAACAAATCCTTGGCGATTTCCTCCATTGGGTTGCCTCCCAACAAGCGCTTGTTTTTTTTTAACGTCTTACAGCCTAGACGTGATAGTTCTTCATGTTGTGTTTGACCGAATTGGGTCCTCAAACCGTGAATCTTCAATGATGTTGAAATGATAACCGGCAAAGTGTCATTCTCTCCCAAGTAAGCATACTTCAAATGAGCCGGTAACACTTTGAGTTCTAACTCCGGTGCCTTGATCACGGATGGAACAAGCTTGTTTTCTCCATAGACCAACGGAATAGGAGGGGTCTATTAACAATCCGTGGAGCCTCATTGAGTGCCATAGCCATCTCAAGGATTCTAGGCTCCAAAATCTCGATAAGTGCATCAAAAAGGGCTTCATCCCTGAGTCGAGTCAGCCCCGCTCCTTCTTGTATAGCAATGTCGAGCACATCATCTCTAATGGTGTCTAAGTGTTGTTGAGCTACCTCTTCTACCATATCCATCGAAAAGATGGCATTGACACCTGCCGTGGGAACCTTCATGGCATCTAATATGTTGAATTCAATCTTTTCTCCGTCAATCTCCATGGAAAACGTTCCCTCAAAAACATCAATCTTTGTTCTTTCAGTCCTCATGAAAGGTCGTCCAAGAAGCAATGGCGTGGTGTTCAAAGGACTCTCTTCCATGTCAACGATGTAGAAATCCGCTGGAAAAATCAGGTTGTTGACTTGCACAAGAACATCTTCAACGTATCCCCTAGGATACTTATGTGAACGGTCGGCTAGTTGAATGATGACGTTGTCTTGTTTGAGGTCGCCTAAATCCATGGATGCATATAGGTAATAGGGCATTACGTTAATGGATGCACCAAGATCTAGCATAACATCTTCAAATTTGTTGTCACCAATCACGCAAGGAATAGAAAAGCTCCCTGGATCCTTCAATTTAGGGGGTAACCGACGTTGTAAAACCGCTGAAACGGTTGCATTCACCTTCACAACCTCCTTCGCTCTCGTTTGCCTCCTTTGGGTGCATAACTCTTTGAGAAATTTTGCATAGATAGGCACTTGCTTTATGCACTCGATCAAGGGCAGATTTACTTGCACCTTCCGAAAGATGTCCAAGATGTATTCGTATTGATCATCTCTCTTAGATTTCGTCAACCTATGGGGGAATGGTGCACGAGCAAACGAAGCATTAGTATTAACCAAACTTGAAGGGATAGAGTTAATACCTTTGTTTGGGGCACATTGTGATGATGAGGGTTGTGCCTTAGTGGCGTGAGGAGCCACAATCTTCTCGGCTTCTTTAGTAGCCGGATCTTCTTCTAAGTCTTCCACCTCAAAATAGTGTTAGTATCAAAAGAATATACAAGTAATGCAAGACACTAACCAAAAACGTTGAAAATTAAAAGAAAGCAATAAAAATACACAAAATCACACCAAAAACAAATCACACGAAGAAAAACAAACCAAAAACACACCAAAAACACACGAAAGCTATAAAACACTAAGTTAAGACACTTCAAGAATTGTAAACGTGAATGCAAGGCTTTAGACTCCCTAAAATGAATGCAAAGTTGATAGAATAAGTTAAGACTCAATTTACACGTTTTCTGCAAAATTAGGCATATTTACAATGCAAAGATTTAGAAACATATATAGTAATGCAAGCACATCACGTTTCATTCAAATTCATGCTCAAAACACTTAAATCGTCATTCAAATGCATTAAACAAGAGCCTAAGTGAAAAATGACGTGAATGCATAAGAAAAAAAACGTTAGAACCTGCAGAAAACACACAAAGTTACGTGCTAAATACATGATGCAACGTGACCATACGTTTGGCCTCATGTCCCTAACTTCACTTTAGGTTAGGGTACCCGGTGATGAAATCCGAGCATCACAAAGCCGCCGGCAGGTTATGCAAGCTATATGCAACGTGGTTAATCCTTTATAAGTTAGAATGCACGCGAAAGTTACAAGTAATATGCACAAGTATTTTGTTCATTGATGTTCGCCTTCAATTTAAAGAGAATACGTTCGTTTAGCCTTTAGGTCTTTCATTGGACGTGTGACCCGCGCGATAAAATGTACATTCTCAATCAATCGGCCTTGGTTCAATCGAAAAATATGGCCAGTTGGGGATAGAGATAACGCGAGAGGCAGGACTAATTTCGACGATGCATCCCGAGGTTTACCGATCATGGAAAGTAGATTTAGTCCTTGTCTTCTTTGGGCAACTTTAATAAGCTTGGCCAGTTGGCAAGAGAGACCACGAGAGGTAGGACCGATTTGAAATCTCGGATCCAAAACCCGTCATAGAAACCGTCACCTTCTAGACACCAAGTTACCAAAGATTTCTTACTCAAAGACAAGTATTCATCCACTAACCGGATCATTGGTATATACTCCATTGATGCAAGTCTTTCTTAGATCCAGAACCTGTCACCAGTCATAACCCGTTTCTAGACACCATGTCCGACATTCAGCCAAAATTTCGAGAAAGACATTCCCTCAAGTCCTTTGTAGACTCCGCCCTCAACCTCATGTCCATAACTTCACTTAGGTTATGGTGTGCGGTGATGAAATCCACACATCATGAGGGGTTAAGGAGATAAACAAGAAAAAGAGGCGCCATCTATTCCAATGAGTGAGACTTAATCGCCCAAACTAGCGTACTCAATGTAAATCGAAGACTTCCTTTAATATGTACCTATTTACATGGCTGCAAAAACAAAACGTTAGAATGGAACGTATTATGAACATGTATAAAAATATTTCGACACTTTACATATACATATACACACTTATTTACACATATTCACATATTTACAAGCATAAACACACAATTCTTTACAATCCCCGGCAACGGCGCCAAAATTGATACACGTCTTTGCAACCATTAAATTAACACTTAACAATCAACAAAAACGCATAAACAATTAAAACCCTTGGTGTAGATGTAGCATTGGTAAATAGGGTATCATTCTTAACCGGGGATTGAGGGTGCATGCATATTTACGCTATGTTTTGAAAGGGGGGTTTGAAAAGTTTATTTATTATCTACGAAAATAAAGACAAGAACATGGCATAGCAAAACACATCGTTGGCTTCTAAGTTCTAACATGCTTAAACTCGTAGACAAGCAAAACAAACAAGAACATAGAATCCTAAACATGCTTACTAAACCGAAAATAAAGTTTAATTACATATATACACATTGATCAACTCATCATACTCACCTCATTCCTTTATAACCTAATCATGTTATATGCAACCTATTTAAAATCTAAGCCTTTACTATGTTGTTCATGTATTTCTCGAATGACAATGTTTTCGAACCAAGAACGCTCGCATTCTAGACACTTCATAACATAAATCAAGATCGCTCGCATTTAAGTTAAGCATTAAGCATAGAAAATACATGCATAGCAAAGAACTCAGATTCGAAACAAGTTACAAAAACATGCTAGAATTATATAACCACAAACTCTTATTTAAACTCTTCCTTAAAAACCAATCGTTCATACAAAAAGAGAGTAGAAGGTAACATGTTACACATTTTGGTCGTGAACGCAGTTGCAAAACATGTAGATGGAATTCTAGTGGATGGAGAGAAACCTTCGGATCGCCTAAGTTGCTCGTATGGAGGATGTCGATTTTTGGAGTGTGGGGAGCTTCGGCTTCTTGATGAATTTTCGATTTTGGAGGAGACAAAGTGTTGTGGACAAGAGCTCGGCTTGTATGATGAGAGATTAATGAGAATGAAACCTTTTATTTATAGGTGAAGAAGTCCAACTTTCCTCTCCAAACTAGGGATTCCTAGTTTACCCGGGTAGAAATGCCAGCTTTTGACAGCCTGTCTTGAAACATCTTTTCCGGGAGTTTTATAGCTCAGAAAATTATGATTTTGGACTCGTTGGAAAGCTTATTCGGAGAGCTATAAAATCCATATAAGGAACGCCATATTTGGAGTTGAATTGCAACTTCGGTGGCATCTTGATGTTACAGGTCTGTTATGAGATCTTCTTTCCTTATTCCACTCTAGATATTTCTTTCTTGATCTTCAAGGAATATACTTCTTGCCGAATTTCTTCAAGATATTCAAGATATTTGATCTTCAAATGTGGCAAGGATGATCTCAATATTTCGGCCATGACTTCTTTTCATAAATGCTTGCCGACTTGATCTTCCTGGTCCACGTAGGAGAAATGTACTTGTTCTTCATTTTGGAAACCATTTGTGCGTACCATTTTAGTAACTTTTACGAATACCATTTCTCAACCATTTTGCGCGTCTCGGACATTTCGCCACGTCATTCCTAGTTGATTTAAGAAACTTCATTTTTCAGCTCCGCGAAACTTTCCGAGTTGTCGAACCATTTGCATTCCTAACCCGAGTAGGAATCCTAGTCGAAGTAGGAAATACCACTTTTCCTAAGCGAATTAGGAAACCTCCAATTGCTGCGTTTTAAGCTTCATTTCATCTCTTTTATTGCACTCCTTTATTCAAAACCTAAAAACAACAAAGCAAGTAAGAAATGATAGTACTAAGGTCAAAACAAAGCTAAATGTAAAGAGAAAGACGTTAAGAATCAAGCATAAAATGCGTAGATCATCCAAATCCTGTCACCAGTCATAACCCGTTTCTAGACACCATGTCCGACATTGGGCCAATTTTTCGAAAATTTACACTCCCTCAAGTCCTTTGCAAACTCCGCCCTCAACCTCGTGTCCATAACTTCACTTAGGTTATGGTGTGCGGTGATGAAATCCACACATCACGAGGGGTTAAGGAGATAAGCAAGGAAAAGAGGCGCCATCTATTCCAAAGAGTGCGACTTAATAAACCAAGCCTATGTACGAAATTTAAATCGAACACGTACTACTAATTAATTTACTAGAAAATAAACGTAAATATTAATTAATAATTTTTAATTAGATGAAAAAATTTATATTTATTTATCATGCATTTAATAAAAAATTGATTTATTTAATAAATTATGAATAATAATTTATTCATTTAATAAATTTAATAATAAATTCATTTAATCATGCAACTAATAATAAATAATTACAATAATTATGATTTAATAAATTAATAACCATAATTAATCATTTATTAAATATTTAAACTAATTAATCAATTAAATTCTACTTCTAAATTATATTTAGAATTTAATTAATTAATTAAATTAAAATTATTTTAATAAGGAAAAAATAGAAATTTACCGAATCGGAGAGGAGGAACCACGCCGGAAAAAATGTCGTCGGAGCGTCGCCGGAGGAGGATCACCGGAGGAGAGGAGAGGAGAGGAGAGGAGAGGAGAGGAGGAGATGGAATGATGAGAAAATGAGGGGGGATGCAACTCTATTTATAGAGTTTCACCTAGACGATGGAGCACTATTCTCCGTCGTCTAAGTCAACTTGGACGACGGAAATAGTGTTTTCCGTCGTCTAGGTGGCGGTTTCAAAAAAATTCAAGCGGCGCCAATTAATCGGCTGGACGCTCTGAACCGCCATTATTTTGGACTTAGACGACGGAGAATGAATTCTCCGTCGTCTAAGTGAAAATTCAAGCGGTCCTAAAAACGGAAGCGGTAAATTGAACCGCCATAAAAATTGGACTTGGACGACGGAGATGGTCAGTCTCCGTCGTCCAAGTGAAAATTACATGAAAAAAATAAACAAAAATAAATTTGAACCGCCATGGTTTTTGAACCTGGACGACGGAGATGGTCATTCTCCGTCGTTCAGGTTAACACCTGGACGACGGAAAATGACCATCTCCGTCGTCCAGGTTCAAATTACGTAAAAAAAAATTTTAAAAATAATTCGCTAGGAATTTAGCGATCTGTCATTTGAGTGAAATAGTCATACAATATCGATGAACGCATCGTATATATGAACAGTTAAATTTGAACCGACGATTAATTTTACGTCTTGAAACATGTTAAGTATCGACTAATCTTTACGACTTAAGTGTTCATGAGTAGACGCTCATTTGCAGCAGAGTATTAACGAAATTGAATTTGGACAAAACAACCATTGGATATGTTCGTCGTAACATAATATATAATTGTCTTCAAATGACCATAAAATAATAAGTTTGGGAAGGGTTTGATCGGCACAGTCAACCGCAAAACCGATAATTTCACAAATCAGAAACGTGGATACAAGGCATTTCGCAACTCCGATTTTTGAACCGTCGAAGCTCACACACCAAGAATTGTTTACTCTAAAGTCTTGATGAAAAGACTTTGCATTGGAAGAACGTCTAAATGGTCGTTGTCTTAGAAAAAATTACGATATCTGCACCTGGACGACGGAAATGAGCGTTTCCGTCGTTCAGGTAATCACCTGGACGACGGATATGAAGTTATCCGTCATCCAGGTTCTAACCTGGACGACAGAGAATGACGTTCTCCGTCGTCCAGGTATATAGACCCTGAATTCAGGGGTTAGGGCCTTACTGTTTAGGGTTTAGGGTTTGTGAACTTGGACGACAGATAATGACCATATCCGTCGTCCTAGTATGTACCTGGACGACGGATAATGACCATTCTCCGTCGTCCAAGTTCTAAACCCCGATTTCAGGGGTTAGGGCCTTAGGGTTTACGGTTTAGGTCGTCCCCGGTCATTTGTGTGTCCGTTCAATTATTCTGATTCAAAAATATAATTAAAAAATTGATCGATCGATCCGAACTGCTAGATTTAGGGTCCAGGATTTATCTAGGGTTTTATATGAGATTGAGATTTGGCGACAACCTGCAATTAATTTCTCCGTTGTCCAGGATATATAATTCGGATTAATTTCTTACCGTAAACCGGCATCGATCATATATATATTACAATAATTACAGTAATTAATTACCAATTAATCTCCCGCGTCGTATGACCGTACTCTTCGTCATAATCATCATCGTCCTCATCCCCGTTAGACGACGGCTCATCCTCGTCATCGTACTCAACATCGTCTGACGAATAACCTGAGTCCTCGTCCGCGTCCTCTTCCTGCTCGTCTTCTTCATCTACCTCATCGATAATCTCATCTTCAGTTAGATCTGTACAACCATCAGGCATGGGTAACCGTTCACCATCTTGAACCAGGTCCATTATATCGGAGCGGACCATAGAAATATTAGGCTCTTGATAGGCAGGAATGTCTCTTTCTGGTTCAGCAGCATCTTCAGTCGTCGCCGGTGTCCCTTCAATTGTCTCTGTATTCCATATTCCTCGGTGAGAGATATGGTTCACTATTTTCCACCCTTCACCGGCTTTCGGATCGTCGAGATAGAACACCTGCCGAACTAAGGTGGCGAGAGCGAAAGGCTCATCCTCATACCAGTGCGAGTTTGTATCGACTGATAATAGTCCCAGGTCTTCCTTTGTACGCTTGAACCATCTGCACTTGAATAGGAAAACGTTGACATCATTCCCGTAACATAGCTGAACCACGTATACAATAGCCCCGTAATATAGATCATTGTCTTTCCCAACCGCTACCCCACTGTTTTGTGTTCTTCTTCCTTCGTCTCGGGCCAATGAATGGAACTTTACACCGTTCACAAAACATCCGGGATAAATATAGTGTTTAACCGGCTTCCCTTCTAGCAAGTGCTTTGGCCATGACCACCACCCTCCGTGGTTATCAGATTTTTGTAGATCAATCATCTGCGAAAAAGGGCAAATTAATATAAGGGTTTACTTTCTACAAACATGAGCGATATGTATTTAAATAATTAATACCGAGACGTACGTACGTACCCATTAGAAGAAATAATCGGGAAACTTCTTCTTAACCATTTTCTCAATCCACGCCGAACTCTTGTTTTGATTTAACGCCTGAAGCCTCTCCCTGTATGACAACATGTACAGCTCAACTTCGTCACAGTCTCGTAACACTACCCAATGTGCCTCAATAAGTTCTTCCCGTGTTAACGATTCCTTTAATACTCCTCTAAACGGTCGGACGACATTTCTCACGACAGAAAGATTGATGCGGGCACTGCGATCGGAGGCAGTGGGAGGGGGTGGATCTTTGAGGTACCTGTTGCAGTAAGTAACACACTCATGCATTAGGTATGTCTCTGCTATGGAGCCATCCGGGGCCGAACTGTTTTTGACGAATGACTTATACTGTCCAAGCTGTCTACAAAATCAAATGTACACATTACATAAGTACATATAGCTAGCTAGTATATATATAATCTCCAGTGGAACAAATTAATTAATTAGTTGTACGTACCTTTCTTTAGGATACATCCAAGTGTACTGGACCGGACCAGAAATGAGCACCTGCTCGGGCAGGTGGATCATTAGGTGAATTATGATGTCAAAGAAAGCAGGGGGGGGAATCCTCTCTAGTTTGCAAATGATGTGAACAATTTGTTGTTGCAATTCCACCACATCTGACTTCTTTAATTCTCTGGCGCATAACCTCTGCCACCACCTGCACAATGCTACTATTGGTTCTACGACGTCCCGAGGCAAGTATGGTCAAATTACCACTGGAATCAGACGTTGCAGCATAACGTGATAGTCATATGTCTTTAGACCAACAAACTTGTGTTGCACCTCGTCCACTTCTCCAGTTATAGTAGCTGCATACGTAGCCGGATAACGAACGCCCTTAAACGAGTGAAATACATAACGTCTAAGCGTCGGCTTCACTGTGTAAGGTGCATCTGGCATCTTGTTGTACACTCCTTTCCTATCCCTCCTCAACCACAAGGGACGACGTAGATTCATTGATTCAAAATCTTTGCGCGCTTTGGGAGTATCTTTAGTCTTGAACTTAATACCGAGAATTGTTCCCACCACGCTGTCACACACATTCTTTTCTATGTGCATCGCGTCCAAGTTGTTCCTCAGCTTCAACTTCGACCAGTAAGGGAGTTCAAAGAATATACTCTTGTGATCCCAATAGCTCAGATCATGTGGAGGAATTGGATTGCATTTCATTACATCCGCGTCATTGCTCAACACACCAAAGTCGAAATAGCTCAACCTCTCTAAAATCTCTTCGCCCGACCAACTACGGGGTTTAGGATTGTTCTCTACCGTACTGTCGAAATGAGCTTCATCCTGTCGCCACCGGTGGTCGTGAGGAAGCCATCTACGGTGACCCAAGTAACACACCTTCCCCGCGTGCCAACTAGAGTTCACGTCGTCCAAACATATAGGACATCCATTATATCCTTTTGTCCTGCAGGCTGCCAACATCCCATAAGCTGGAAAATCGCTGATCGTCCACATTACGGCAGCCCTCATCGTGAACATCGTGTCAGTGAATTTGTCATAAGTTGTGACTCCATTTTCCCACAACAGTTTCAGCTCGTCGATCAAAGGTCTGAGGTAGACATCTAAGCATTTCGATGGAGATTTAGGACCAGGAATTAGTATGGTAAGGAAATTAAATTCCTTGTTCATGCACATCCACGGAGGCAAGTTGTACGGCATCAGAATAACTGGCCAAGTGCTGACGGCGGAGCTATTACTTCCCCAAGGATTGAATCCGTCTGTAGATAGGCCGAGTCTAACATTTCTAACCTCTGAAGCAAAGTCTCCAAATTCTCTATCGAAATGTTTGAAACCCTCCCCATCCGCGGCGTGTCGCAGGACATCGTCATCTATTCGCTTTTCTGCGTACCATCGTATCGCCTCTGCTGTGTGTAGAGACATGTACAGGCGCTACAATCTGGGAATCAAGGGAAAATATCGAACAACTTTCACAGGAATTCTCTTTATCGAACTCTTCCTATTCAACTGGAATCTGCACTAGCCACATACGGGACAATAGTCCAACTCTTTATACTCTTTGTAAAATAGCACACAATCATTCGGACATGCGTCAATTATCCTGTACTTTAGGCCGAGGCTGCTCAGGATATTTCTAACCTTATAATGAGATTTAAGAAGATTGTGATCATCAGGAAGCAACTTACATATTTGCTCCTGAATTTCGTCAAAAGCACTCACTGACATTTTGTGCTTCACTTTTATCTTCATTTGCTCCATCACATATTGCAACACATTCTCTCGACATCCAGGGAACACCGGGGTCTGCGCTTCAAGTAGCATCCGGTTGTACTTTTCCATCTCACTGGTGTTAGTGGCCAAGCTAGCTGCGGGGAATGTGTCATCATGCTCATTAGTGGTACTGTAACCTCCGTCTTGGTGTTGGTGTCCACTATGACTACATCCCGGAAACGCATCATGGACCAAATCTGCAGTTGGGTTGCAAGCTGGGGGTCCGGCACCACTGCCGCTGGATGAGGCACCATGGTAACTGTACCCTGAGCTGAAGTCTGCTGCGCTGAACTCTACTGCTTCACCATGCTCGCTCCATGTAGTGTAACTCCACATCATACCATTTTCGTACAGGTGTTGCACCATAACATTAACCTCCGCATACTGACAATTAAGACATTTCTGACACGGACACCTGAAACGTTTCTTTCCCTGACCATGTTCTATCGCAAAATTCACAAATTCGTTAATTCCATCCATATACCGGACATCACATCTATTCTTCAACTTCATCCAACTCTTGTCCATACTGCTACAAAATATTATAATTATTTAATTATTACATATATATTTTTCCATTAATTTACGCTTAATTATACGTACTCGATCTACATCGATCCATCAATTACGTACGCACGTAATTTAATCGATCTGTACATATATATATAGCTAACATCCTTGCATGTATGTACGTATGTTTTCACTAAATATATATTAATTAAGCAAATTTTAACTGCGTACGTACGTACCTGCTGGCCTTCTCGATATCTGTACATTAATTAAGCTAGCTAGCTAGTCAGCGGAGATCCCTTATCGATCCTGATTCTTCTCAGCCTTCTAGCTAGCTAGCTCCCTTCTCCTTCTCCCTTCTCCTTCAATTCTTCTTCAAATGGAATGAAGAGATCGAGGAATGAATTTAGTTTGGCATCGGGCTTATATAATGCTTCACTTAGACGACGGAGGTGTCGGTACGTCGTCTAAGTGGAAGTACGTTACGTACTCGGACGACGGCGTGTCGGTCCGTTGTCCAGGTAATCACCTGGACGACGGAGAATGGAGAATACCATTTCTGTCGTCCAGGTGATCACCTGGAGGACGGAGAATACCATCTCCGTCGTCCAGGTGATCACCTGGAGGACGGAGAAGACTCCGAGGTCCAGGTGATCACATGGACGACGGAGAATACTGTATCCGTCGTCCAGGTGATCACCTGGACCTCGGAAAAGACTCCGTGGTCCAGGTGACCACCTGGACGACGGAGATGGTATTCTCCGTCGTCCAGGTGGTACTTGGACCACGGAGTATTTTCCGTGGTCCAGGTGTCACTTGGACCACGGAACAATTACGTTTCCGTGGTCTAAGTGCTGTTTTCTTGTAGTGAGTGTTGCGAGACTGTGAAGAGGTTACTGGTTACATTCAAAGTTACAGAACTAAAATTCAGACAGCTAAACTGGACAAGAGTCTTAACTGGGTTGAAAAAATTCTTGGGAAGAAGCTCCCTGATTATTTCCTCCAATGGGTATGTCACTATAAATTATTAAACCATGCATGTCAGCTTTGTGCTTCCTTTTTTAAATTTGATGTTGATATATATATATATATATCTGGATCAACATTAGTATAGGGATTAATTATTAGTTACATAATTTGTTATTTGATTTAAATTTGGTGTTTAATTAATGGATTCGTATGTAGTTTTTTGGCCAAACTTTGGATATAGGTTGATTTGTGGTTTCCTTTAGTTTTAGGGGAAACCATGGCAAAATTTTGGTAGATATATATATATATATATCTATTCTTAATTACATATTGTACGTTCACATTTTTTGGAGATGGAGACAGAAATTCTCTAACCATAATGGGTGGTGGTCATGGGAAAAACACACGTTTGCCCGTATGCCAGTTCAACACTATATTTACCCCCGGATGTTTTGTTAACAGTGTAAAGTTTCATTCAGTGGACCGAGATGAAGGAAGAAGAACACAAAATAGTGGAATCACGGTCGGACAAGGCGACAATATATATTACGGAGTTCTTGTCAATGTCGCGTTCAGTTACTATATGGGAATTGTATCAACATTTTTCTATTTAACGGTAAATGGTTTAAGTGTACAAAGAAAGATCTGAGTCTTTTATCAGTCGATACAAACTCAAGCTGGTATGAGGATGAGCCTTTCGCTCTTGCCACACACGTTAGGCAGCTGTTCTATCTTGATGATCCGAAAGCTGGTAAAGGCTCGAAAATAGTAAATCATATATCTCACCGAGGAATATGGAGTGCCACAACACTGGAAGGGTCGTCACTGATTCACACTCAACATGATAATATCGTCAGTGCATATCAAGAATCTGATACTTCTGTCATCCCAGACACAAGGGAACTCATTCGTCTTAACGGACACTTATCCATGCCTGATCAGGAAACAGATCTTACTGAAAAGGAGATCACGGATCTTACGATTGATAATGCATCTGAAGATGAGGCGTTAGAGGATGAAGACGACCTTGGATAAGACGATGATAATGAAAGAGACTATGATGATAAGGACCAGCCGTCAGTTGAGAGTAGTGAAGAGGAAGATGTTGATGAAGACTATGATCCCGATGTTGATTGATATCGCGATCGATTGATTGACCGATCGACCGATCGAGTTCAGTGCATGCATGCGTGCGTGCACTACAAGAAAAACGCACCTAGACTGCGGACCATTTCCGTCGTCTAGGTGAGCATTTCCGTCGTCTACGTACTTGGACGACGGAATCTCCGTGGTTTAACGTACGTCCTCCAAGTACCGTCCTCCAAGTACTTAGACGACGAAAAGGTCCATTTTCGTCGTCTAAGTCGAACTTAGACTAGGAAATTTTTGCGTGGTCTGTGTAAACTTAGACCACAAAAAAACTCTGTGGTCTAAGTGTTCACTTAGACCACGGACATCTATTTTCCATAGTCTAAGTAACCACTTAGACCACGGATATCAAGCTATATTCCGTAGTCTAAGTGATTATTTATTTATTTTTAATTAAAATTTGAATTTAAAGTAAAATATTAATAATTTAATTAAAATTCTAAATTCTCATTTAAATAATTAAATATTAATAAATTAATTAAAATACTAAATTGTCATTTGAATAATTAAAATTTTTACATATATCAAATTAAATCGTTCGGAATAGAAAATACGATATCATGATAAACTACGTAGCTAGAATACAAACTACAAAAATACAGGAGGAGCAGACGCATCGCCAAGTCCACAGCCTCCAGCCGTGTCGTCGTCGTCTGAGTATGGGTTCAGAGGAGGTTAACACTGTTATTGAGCCTGATTTTCCATGGGGGCGATGAGGTAGGCTATCTGTGCTTGTTGCTCATCAAGCCTCTGACGCATAGATTGCGTTTCCTCACGTGCGAGTAGAGCCTCCAGAATGGCTGCTTGGACCGACGCATCCCGAGCACATTTCCTCGCTGAACGTCACATAGATGAGTCAGAAGACAAATCTCGCTGCACGTTGCGTCCCATCCCCCTAACCTCCTTGCCAGTTCAACGACCGCATACCTCATCGGCGATTGCAATTTGGCTTTCCATCGATAGAGGAGGCAGGTCTTCCGGCGGTAAATCTGGGTGTGCAAGCCGCGTGTTGGCCAATTCCTCCTGCGCCCGTTCTACCAACCTCGCCTGAAAATAATAATAATAATAATAATAATAATAATAAATAATTATAAATTTGTACGATGTTTAATAAATAATAATTACGCTAATTAAGAAGAAATATATACGGCACTTACGCCGTATTGACTCGCTTCATTGTCAAACCCAAGCATCACGTAAGCACTAATGCTAGCATTCAGATAAGGGGGTTTGGAGCCCTTATCTCTGTGCTACTTGGTAATTTGGATCATCTGCTTGGAGCCGGAGGTATGATGTTTGTCCTTCTACTCTTGGTTGGTCTTGTTGATTTTTGAGAATTTCTGTTGGACAACATAAATCATTAAAAAGTTAATAAATAACTAAAAAAATAATAATTCAATTTCGTCAATTTAAATAAAAAAAATAATCACCTTATATTCTTCTACTTTGAAGTGGGTGATCAACCACTCCCACTCATCTTCCCTATCCCCACGTAGCTCTGCGGGGGTAGGGACTCGACCGATATCTTCATAATACTTATGAAGTTTGTACTTCCAATCACGGTAGATGGCATTGGCCATGTTGATATGCCTAAGCATCTCTGGTGTGGAATCTACCTCATATTGTTCCTATAAGAAAAGAATAAAAAATTCTAATCATATATATTATGAAATTACGATTTTTATTGGTTATTAGAAAATAAATTTAAAATTGTACGTATTACGTACCGAAAGTTCATTAAACACTTTCGCCTTCTCTTCGACCGGCAACTCCTTCCAGGTAGGCACAATCATACGAACCTTGTTGCGAAAGATTGACCCAATGTTATGCGAGGACAGACTAGCTAGCTGAGAGGTGGGAGGACCATCGGTGAAATTGTCGTACGGCAACTGGATCTTTTGCCTGGTCGCCTTGAACAACTTCTCTGATTTTCTGCCTTTTACAAGTCCTCGAGACGTTTTGGGTTGAGGGTCTATTGTGGCCTTCCTGACCTTGCACCGCGCGCTGTGAAGGATAAACTCGGAGGAGGCCGACGACGCCTGAGCACTTTCTGACATCGACATCGGACCGGAATGGGCGTCATCATCACCGGTCAGGATAGCTGGGGCAGCGGGAATTTCCCCAGTCGCCGTTGTCAAAGGACCAGCTGAAGGGTCCGGAGGAGGCGCGACATTGTCCACCTCTAACTGGCAACCGACTTGCTCAGCCAAGCGTCAAAGTAGAGAATCTTCGGCCTCCTTTTGGGTCTTTTTCTTACTCCACGGGGCCATCTTAACCTAGGAGTTGTTAAAATATTATTACCATAACAATTATATATAAAAATTTACGATAATTATTTACAAGTATTGAGTGCGCCTAAGATTTAAAGAGAGTACATTAGCTTGGTCTTTAGGTTGTTCAATGGACGTGCGACCCACGCGATAAAGTATAAACATTAAATCAATCAGCCTTGGTTCAATCGAAAAACATGGCTAGTTAGGAATAGAGATAACGCGAGAGACAAGACTAATTTCGACAATACAACCCGAGGCTAACCGGGCCAATGGTTTATACTTTATTGGTGTAAGTCTTTCTTAGATCCATAACCTGTCACTAGTCATAACCCATTCTAAACACCATGTCGAGCAAAATTTCCAGAATCGAGGAAAATTGAATGCAGCTGCTTGTCGAATTTTTCCAGAATTATTGGCTAGTCCGAATGCAATGCCATAATTACCAATTTATTATTTTTAATAATTCAATAATTTACCATATTTACTACAAATTTACAATAATTACAACAATAATTACAAATTTTATTTACATGCAATAATAATTACCAATTATAATATTAATTAAAACAATATATAATTACAATCATAAATATAATTTTCAATAATTACAATAATAATTATCATGCATTTACAATAATTAATTACTAAATTAATCATAATTATCATAATTTACAATAATTTACTATAATTACCAATTTACTAACTATTATTAAATATTATTACCAATTTTTACTAATTTATTTTTTTTACTAATTAATTTACCAATTTACTAATTTATTAATAAAATTAAAATTATGTTAAATTTTTTTAAAATACCGGAAAGAGGAGTCGCCGAAGGGGGGGAGTCGCCGGAAGAAGGGAGTCGCCGGAGGGACGCCGGATTTTTGAGAGAGAGAGAGAGAGAGAGAAGATGAGTCGCCGAAGGGGGGAGTCGCCGAAGGGGGGAGTCGCCGGAAGGAGGGATCGAGTCGTCGGAGGGACGCCGAATTTTTGAGAGAGAGAGAGAGAGAGTGGGGAGAGGGATGATTTGAGAATAGGATGAGGAAAAAGGCTTGGCCACGCTGCCTTATATAGAGGTTCACTTAGATGACGGAGCATATTTTTCCGTTGTCTAAGTGAACAATTTCAATTTTTGGAACCAGTGCCCATTTAATTTGGCAGGTGGGAGTTAACCGCCTTAATTTTTGGGAACGTTTCAAATTTAACTTAGACGATGGAGATGCCTATTTCCGTCGTCGATCTAGGTGAAATTTGAACCGTTCCCCAAAATTTGGCTGTGGAAAGTGAACCACCATTATTTTCAACCTAGACAACGGAAACATACCGTCTCCGTCGACCAAGTGTGCACCTGATGAAGGAGATGGTTCTTCTTCGTGGCCCAGGTGAAATTTCGTTAAAATTAATTTTTTAAAATAATTCGCAAGGAAGTTTTCGATTCGTCATTCGAATGAAATAGTCGTAAAATATCAATTAATGAATCGTATATATAAACAATTGAATTTAGAACGACGAATAATTTTACGTCTTTAAACTTATTAAGTATCTACTAATCTGTATAACTTAAGTGTTATTAAGTATAGGCTCATTGCAGATCAATATTAAAGAAATTGAATTTAGACAAAACAACTGTTGGATACATTTGCCATAAGACAATATATAAATAGAATAATTTTCACAAAATAATAAGTTCGTTAAGGGTTTCATCAGCACAGTCAACCGCAAAACCGAAATTTTTACAAACCGGAAAAGTGGATACACGAAAATCTGTAAGTCCTATTTTGGAACAGTCGATAGTCACACTCCGAGAATTGTTTACTCTATGGTTTCGACGAAAAGAATATGCTATGGGACATGAGCTAGATGGTCGTTGTCTAAGATGAAAATACAAAATATTCACTTAGACGACGCAAAGACACGTTTGCGTTGTCCACGTACTCACTTAGACGGTACAAAAGTGTCTTTGCGTCGTCTAAGTTAAAGTTTTGAAATTTAGGGTTTAGGGTATACTTAGACGACGGTTTCACCCATTTATGTTGTTTAAGTGCTATTTTTAGGATTTTAGGATTTTATATATGTATAATTAATTACTATTGTGTTTAATTACCTTAGTATGGACTACGAAAAGTCGTTCTTTCGTCCCCGTATTAGTGTTTCGTGAAAATGTGATTCTCGATCGATCGATCCGATCCTCCAGATTAATTAATTAATTTTAATTTCCGTTGGTCGAAATGACCACGCTATTTAATTAATTATTAAATTAATTAAGTACAAAATTAATAGTTGTACATACTCCTCCTCATAATATATATAATTAATCGATCATGCATCATTACAACTATTACAATAATTAATTACCATTTAATATTCCTCGCCGTTATATTGTACTCTTCGTTATAATGGTATTCATCCTCATCCCCATTATCCGATTGCTCTTCTTCCTCATCATAATCAACATTGTCCGACGAATATCCTGAGTCCTCGTCCTCGTCCTCATCCTGCGCCTCTTCTTCATCTACCTCATTAATTGTATCAATAATCTCATCTTCAGTTAGTTCCGTACAACCATCAGGCATGAGTAAGCGTTCATCAGTTTGAACCAGGTTCATTATGTCAGAGCGGATGACAGAAGTATTAGGCTCTTGATAGGCAGGAATGTCTGTTTCCGGTTCATCAGCATCTTCAGTTGCCTGTGTCCTTTCAGTTGTCGTAGTATTCCATATTCCTCGATGAGAGATATGGTTCACTATTTTTCACCCTTCACCAACTTTTGGATCATCGAGTTAGAACACCTACCTAACTAAGGTGGCGAGAGCGAAAGGCTCATTCTCATACTAGCTTGAGTTTGTATCGACTGATAAGTCTCATGTCTTCCTTTGTACGCTTGAACCATTTGCACTTGAATAGGAAAACGTTGACATCATTCCCGTAACATAGTTGAACGACATATACAATAGCCCCGTAATATATATCATTGTGTTTCCCAACCGCTACCCTACTATTCTGTATTCTTCTTCCTTCATCTTTGGCCAATGAATGAAACTTTACACCATTCATAAAACATCCGGGGTATATATAGTGTTTGATTGGCTTCCCTGCTAGCAAGTGCTTTGGCCAGGACCACCACCCCCCGTGGTTTTCAGATTTTTGTAGATCAATCATCTGGGAAAATGGGAAATATATATATAACTAATTAAAGGGTTTACTTTCTACAAACATATATATAAACTAAATACGGAGACATATGTACGTACCCATTGGAAGAAATAATCGGAGAACTTCTTCTTAACCATTTTCTCAAACCACGCCGAACTCTTGCCCGAATTTAACGCCTGGACCCTCTCCCTTAACCCAATCATATACGGTTCAACTTTGTCACAGTCTCGCAATACTACCCAATGTGCCTCAATAAGTTCTTTTCGTGTTAACGAATCCTTTAATACTCCTCTAAACAGTCGTACGACATTTGTGACAACAAAATGATTGATGCGGGTAATGGGATCGAAGGTGGTGGGAGGTGGTGGATCTTTGAGGTACCTATTGTAGTATGTAACACACTCATGCATTAGGTATGTCTCTGCTATGGAGCCATCCAAGGCCGACCTGTTTTTGACGAATCCTTTATACTGTTCAAGCTATCTACAAAATTAAATGTTCAATTAATACATTGTAGAATAAGTACATACAGCTAGTAATCTCCAGTGGAACAAATAATGGATCAAAAAACCTGTATAATTAATTAGTTGTACGTACCTTTATTAAGGATACATCCAAGTGTAATGAGCACCTGCTCGGGCAGGTGGATCATTAGGTGAATCAAGATGTCAAAGAAAGCAGGGTGAAAAATTCTCTCTAGTTTGCAAATGATGTGCACAATTTGTTGTTGCAGTTCCACCACATCTGACTTGTTTAATTCTCTGGCATATAACCTCTGCCACCATGTGCACAATGTCACTATTGGTTCTACGACGTCACGAGACAAATATGGCCGAATTACAACTGAAATCAGACGTTGTACCATAACATGATAGTCATGTGTCTTTAGACCAACAAACTTGTGTTGCACCTCGTCCACTGATCCAATTATAGTAGCTGCATACGTAGCCGGATAACGAACGCTCTTAAACTAGTGAAGTATAGAACGTCTAAGTGTCGACTTCATTATGTAAGGTGCAGCTGGCATCTTGTTGTACACTCCTCTCCTATCCCTCCTCAACCACAAGGGGCAACGTAGATTCATAGATTTCAGATCTTTGCGCGCTTTGGGAGTATATTTAGTCTTGAACTTTATACCGAGAATTGTTGCCACCACGCTTTCGCACACATTCTTTTCTATGTGCATCGCATCCAAGTTGTTCCTCAGATTCAACTTCAACCAGTAAGGGAGTTCAAAGAATATACTCTTGTGATGCCAATAGCTGAGATCATGTGGAGGTATTGGATTGCATTTCTTTACATCCTTGTCATTGGTCAACACACCAAAGTCGAAATAGCTCAACCTCTCTAAAATATCTTCGCCCGACCAACTACGGGGTTTAGGATTATTCTCTACCGTCCCGTCAAAATGAGCTTCATCCTATCGCTACAGGTGCTCATGAGGAAGCCATCTATGGAGACCCGAGTAACACACCTTCCCTGTGTGCTAACTAGAGTTCACGTTGTCCAAACATATAGGACATCCATTGTATCCTTTCGTCCTGCAGGCGGCCAACATCTCATACGCTGGAAAATCGTTAATCGTCTACATTACAGTTGCCCTCATTATGAACATCGTATCAATGAATTTGTCATAAGTTAGGACTCCATTTTCCCACAACAGTTTCACCTTGTCGATCAAAGGTCTGAGGTAAAGATCTAAGCACTTCCCCGGAGATTTAGGACTTGGAATTAGCAGAGTAAGGAAATTAAATTCCTTGTTCATGCACATCCACGGAGGCAAGTTGTACGACATCAGATTAACTGGCCAAGTGCTTACGGCAAAGCTATTACAACCTCAAGGATTGAATCCATTTGTAGATAGTCCAAGTCTAACATTTCTAACCTCTGCGGCAAAGTCTCTAAATTCCCCATTAAAATATTTGAAAGCCTCCCCATCCGTAGCGTGTCTCAGCACATCCTCATCTATTCACTTTTCTGCGTACCATCGCATCGCCTCTGCTGTGAATAGAGACATGTACAGTTGCTGCAATATGGGAATCAATGGAAAATATCGAAGAACCTTCATAGGAATTTTCTTTTTTAAATTGTTCATATTTAGCTCATATTTGCACTGGCCACATACGGGACATTAGTCCAAATTTTTATACACTTTGTAAAACAGCACACAATCATTTGGACATGCGTCAATTATCCAGTACTTTAGGCCGAGGCTGCTCAAGATATTTCTAACCTTATAATGGGATTTAGGAAGATTGTGATCATCAGGAAGCAACTTACATATTTTCTCCTAAATTTCGTCAAAAGCACTGACTGACATTTTGTGCTTCACTTTTATCTTCATTTGCTCCATCACATATTGCAACACATTCTCTCGACATCCAGGGTACATCGGGGTCTTCGCTTCAAGTAGCATCATGTTGTACTTATCCATCTCACTAGTGTCATTGGCCAAGCTAGCAGCGGAGAATGTGTCATCATGCCCATGAGTAGTATTGGAACCTCCCTCTTCATGTTAGTGTCCACCATGACTAAATCCCGGAAACGCATCATAGACCAAATCCGCAGTTAGGTTTCCAGCAGAGGGCCGACACCACTGTCGCTGGATGAGCTACCATGGTAACTGTACCGTGAGTTAAAGTCTACTGCTTCACTATGCTCGCTCCACGTAGTGTAACTACACATCATACCATTTTCGTATAGGTGTTGCACAGTAACATTAACCTCCACATACTGACAGTTAAGACAGTTTTAGCACGGACACCTTAAACGCTTCTTTCCCTAACCGTGTTTTATCGCAAAATTCACAAATTCACAAATTCACAAATTCACTAAGTCCATCCATATACCAGACATCACTTCTATTCTGTAACTTCATCCAACTCTTGTCCATACTTCTACGAAATTTAATAATTAATTATCATATATATTAGTCAATTAACTATTCTATATATATACAGATTTTCAAGTAATTAATAAACTATTATATATACACAAATTTTCAACTACCTTAATTAAATAAATTATTAATTAATTACCTTCAATAATTACCTTTATTAATTATTGGTGAATATACGTACTCTACATCAATTACTTTAATATGTCTAACATACGTGTACATACGTATGTTTTAACTAAATATTAACCAAATTTTTAAACATCCATGCATATATACGTACTACTGGTCTATATTAATTAAGTTATATATATAATCAATTACCTAACTTAATTATAAATATATACTAGACGTACTAATTAATTAACAATACAATCAATCAAACGTACAATTAATTATATATATAAACGTTATTGTTGTTGGGAAATTAACTATGTACGTACCTAGCCTTCTCCGATATATGGCGAATCGATGGTTGGAGCCAGAGATATATATATATATATACACATATAGTGCTAGCTAGTTTGATCGAATTGCATGATGTACGCATGAGGAGAGTCTGATCAAGAGAGGAAGAGAGTTGAGACGATGAGGATGAAGTTGAGACGAGCGAGCGGAGAGGAAGAGAGTTCGGCATGGACCTTATATACGGCTTCACTTAGACGACAGAGCGTCGGTGCGTCGTCTAAGTTACAACTTAGATGACAGACGTAGGTTGTTTCAGTTGTCCAAGTGGATACATGGACGATGGACGTAGACCCTGTCGTCCAAGTGGCCACTCAGACCACGGCGTGTCGGTCCGTTGTCCAAGTGGCCACTTGGACGACGAAAAAAGTCTTTCCGTCGTCCAAGTGTGTCTTAGACAACCGAAACAATTTCCGTCGTCTAAGTTACACTTGACGACGGAACCGTAAAGGTTCCGTGGTCTAAGTGCGTTTTTCTTGTAGTGGTGGTGGAACATATATATATATAAAGTCGATGTATATTATTAATTAATGTAATACAATTTAATTATATTAATTATAATTAATGTATAATTATAAATTAATTAATTATTATTTTTAGTTAGACGACAGAACTATGATGTACCGTCGTCTAGGTCTAAAATTATGGCGGGCAAACAGTGACCGTCCCATTTTGGGATACGTTTCAAAAACACTTACACGACGACAACATGATGTTGCGTCCTCTAAGTTGACTCTTAGACGACGGTAACATCATGTTGTCATCGTATAAGTAAATATTCAGGGCAGTCAAAAGTAACCGCCCAATTTTTGGGGATACGTTTCAAAACCACTTAGACGACGGCAACATGATGTTACCGTCGTCTAAGTAGAAATTTATTGCGGTCAAAAGTAACTGTCCAATTTTTGGGGAAACGTTTCAAAACGACTTAGACGATGGCAACATTATGTTGCTTCGTCGAAGTTGCTTCTTAGATGATGCAACATAATGTTGCCGTCGTCTAAATCATTTTGAACCAGATAAAATTGATCGAGCTCGATCAATTTTCTCGATTGCTCTATCTATCTCACTTCTCTCTCTCTCTCTCATTTCAATTCGGCTGGGGACCTCCCCTCCCTCTCCCTCACCAGCCTCTCCCTCTCCGATCCCTCTCCAATTCTGGCGCGGCTTCGGTGAGACCTCCTCCTCCGGCGAGACATCCCCGTCGCCCTCTGACGACGACGAGACCCCTCCCCGTCGCCCCTCCCCGTCGCTCCTCCTCCTCCGGCCGGTATATATATATATACCTTAAACTTTAATTATATATAAATATGTATATAAACTATATACGTATTGCATGTGTATATGTACATGTGTATTTGTGTATATTGGTGTAAATTTAATTAGATTTGTTTTGTATATTTGTGTATTTACATAAATTTTGTATACTTAGATCAATTTTGTATATTCATATAATTTTTGTATGTATATATAGATAAATTGTGTATATATATGTTTGTGTTTATATAATTAGATTTATTTATTTTTAGATATATTTATGTATATATTGTATGTTATAAATAAATATAAATATATTTAATTAGATAGCTATGATATATTTAATTAGATATGTATAATTCGATAATTTAATAATTGAAAAATTTATATGCATTTGTACGTTTAATTGGATAATTGGATATGTCGATATGTTAATGTATATATATAAATATATGTGTGAATGTCGGTGAGAATTAATCGATTAGATATATATGTATTGATGTGAATATATATATATGCATGTATTATTAATGTGGTAATTATGAAAGAATTTATATATATATCCATTTATTATTAATGTCGTAACTAGGAAAGAATTTATATATGATTTTTTTAAGATTGTAAAGATGCCGAAGAGGCGCACGGCAAAAGAATAAGAATCGTGGCATCAATCGGTCTTACGACAGATGAGTTGGGGGAATCAAGCCTCTACTGAGTCGGGTACGAGTTCGGCACCCGAAGGGGACATTCCGCACGCTTCTCCTATTGACGACGTTGCTGCTGAATAGGGAGGTTCAGGGTCGACGTCACAGGCACTCCAATCTTCTAATGAAGATTCAGCTGTCGTTTGTGCGAGACGGCGATACAAGAGGAACCCCGCAATTCCACCGCTAAACGCATTCGGGGTATTTGCAATGGAAGAAAAGTCGAGAGCGTAGCAAAGACATCGGCGACTGGGAGGATTGATGTGCCTCCAAACGCATTCACCCGATGTCCTGAAGGAAGGAGGCTGACTAGTTTGACAGCTCACCAGTTCGGAAACTACATACGTTCTCACGTACATATGATAGCCCCTACTTGGGAAGAGCTCTCCAATGAGGATAAAATGAACGTGTTCCGAGAACTCACAGTAACAAAATATTTAATTAATACTACAGTTATTTTTCATAATTGATTAATTGTTTTATAATTATTTCTAATTGTTTTTTTAGAACAATTTTAATTATGAACAGACTCCGGAGATGGTGGACTATATCAACAAAACCGCTCACCAGATCTTCAAAGATTGGAAGTACGCATTACACAAGACGTACAAGGCAAACCCCGGAAAGACTCCGAATGAGTTCAAAAAGGTAAGAGAAACTGAGTGGGAGTGGTTGAAAGCCCACTTTGAGTCAGACTCGTATAAGGTTCGTAATTCGATCATATTCCTCCACATTCGTGTAATTTTGTGTTGAATAATGATTATATTGCGTAATAATTTAGATTGTTGTGAAACGTATAAGCGCAATCTCAGAGGAACGAATCTAATCGGCAGAAGAAACTGTTGCACCACGGATCGGGCTCCTACAAAATGCTCAACTTGGTGCATGAGCACTTGCAAAAGGGTTCGAAATACCCGCTCATCGCAGGCATCATTTCTGCTTACAATATTCCCGGGCAGACAGAACATCTCGGCACTAAACACGCCGTAAGTAAATTTTTTTCCCAAAGTAATAATATTTAATTTTATTAAACATTGTTGCTTCTTCAATTATGCATAAAGAGATAAACTTGATCAATGAGGATATTATTTGTGTGCTGCGTACCACTACAAGAAAAACTCACCTAGACCGCGGACCTTTTCTGTCGTTTAGGTGAGATTTTCCGTCATCTAAGTACTTAGACGACGGAACCTCCATGGAGTATGCTCCGTACTCCAAGTGCTGTCGTCCAAGCACTTGGACGACGAAGAAGTAGATCTCCACGGTCCAAGTGCGACTTAGACCGCGGAGAATTTCCGCGGTCTAAGTACTCACTTGGACGACGGAAATCAATTCTCCGTCGTCCAAGTGAGTACTTGGACCGCGGACATTCTCCGAGGTCTAAGTTCTCACTTGGACGACGGAGAATTGTTCTTGAGTACGTGACGACGGCCGCAGCCTGAGTACTTTTCCTCGCCGAACCTCCCGTAGATGAGTCGGAGGACAAATCTCGAATCACCTTAGGTCCTATCCCCTTACCTCCCTTCCAGCTCTACGACTATATACCTTATCGGCGATTGCAATTTGACTCTCCATCGATAGAGGAGGCAGGTGTTCCGGCGGCAAATCTGGGTGTGCAAGCTGAGTGTTGGCTAATTCTTCCTGCGCCCGTTCTACCAACCTTGCCTAAAAAATAATAATAAAAATACAATAATTATAAATTTGTACGAAAATTTAATAAATAATTACACTAATTAAAATTACATATATATCACTTACGTCGTATTGACTCGCTTCAATTTTGAGCATGGAGAAAAAGTGTTTGGAGCCCTTATCCCTGTGCTCCTTGGCTATTTGAATCACTTGCTTGGCGCCGAAGGTATCGTGTTTGTCCTTCTTCCCCCGGTTGGTCTTGTTGATTTCGGAAAATTTATGTTGGACAACATAAATCATTAAAAAATTAATGAGTAACTAAAATAAAAACAATTCAATTCTCTTAATTTAAATAAAAAAGTAAACACTTTATATTCTTCATCTTGGAAGTGGTTACACAACCATTGTCACTCATCTTCCCTATCCCCACACAGCTCTACGGGGGTAGGCACGGAGCCGATATTATCGAAGTACACATGAAGCTTGTACTTCCAATCACGGTAGATGGAGTTGGCGCTTTGGTTGATATGCCTAAGCATCGCCGGTGTGGGATCTACCTCATATTGTTCCCATCAGAAATAAATAAAAAATTATAATCTTATATATTATGAAATTACAATTTTTATTGGTTATTAGAAAATAAATTTAAAATTGTACGTATTACATACCGAAAGTTCTTTAAACAGTTTCGCCTTCTCTTCATCCGGCAACTCCTTCCAAGTAGCGGTAGTCATACGAACCCTGCTGCAAAGGATTGACCCTATGCTGTGCGCTGAGAGACTAGCTAGCTGAGCTGTGGGAGGGCCACCGTTGAATTATTCGTACGGCAACTCGATCTTTTTCCCAGTCACCTTAAAAAATTTCTCGGATTTTCCGCCTTTGACGAGACCGCGAGTCTTTTTAGGTTCCGGGTCAGTCGGGGCCCTCCTGAGCTTACGTCGGGCGCTATAAAGGATAGATTCAGAGGAGGCCAAGGTGGAGGACGTCTGAGTACTTTCTGCCGAACTGGGCGTCCGACCAGAATGGGCGTCGTCATCACCGGTCAGGATAACTGGGGCAGCGGAAATTTCCCCAGTGAGCGCTGTCGACGGACCAGCTGAAGGGTTCGGAGAAAGCGCGTCATTGCCCTCCTCTAAATCCCAACCAACTTGCTCTGTCAAACGTCGGAGCATAGCATCTTCAGCATCCTGTTGGGCCTTTTTCTTTCCCGACAGAGCCATTTAAACCTAGGAGTTGTTAAAATACCTGATTACCATAATAATTATATAAAAAAATTTACGATAATTACACCTTAGTATTGAGTGCGCCTAAGATTTAAATTGAGTACACTAGCTTGATGTTTGGATCGTTCAATGGATGTGCGACCCGCGCGATAAAGTGTTAACTTTCAATAAATAAGCCTTAGTTCAATCGAAAAACATGGCCAGTTAGGGATAAAGATAACGTGAGAGGCAAGACTAATTTCGACAAAACACCCCGAGACTAACCAAATCAATGGTATATACTCTATTGGTGTCGTTTTTCTTAGATCCAAAACTTGCCACCAGTCATAACCCATTTTTAGACACCATGTTCGACATTCAGCCAATCTTTAGAAATTTTACACTCCCTCAAGTCCTTTGCAAACTCCGCCATCAACCTCGTGTCCATAACTTCACTTGGTTATGATGTGCGGTGATGAAATCCACACATCACGAGGGGTTAATGAGATAAGCTAGGAAATGAGGCGTCATCTATTCCAAAGAGTGCGACTTAATAAACCAAACTTAATTATGTACTAAATTTAAATCAAAAACTACCAATTTACTACAAAATTGCCATAATTACCAATTTATTATTTTTAATAATTCACTAATTTACCATATTTACTAAAAATTTACAATATTAGAACAATATTTACAAATTATAATTACATGCAATAATAATCACCAATTATACTATTAATTAAAATAATATTTAATTACAATAATTAATTATTATTTATCATGCATTTACAATAATAATTATGCATTTACCAATATAATTAATTATTATTACCAATAATAATTATTACTAATATATTATTACTAATAATTATTAAAAATAATTATTCATTTACTAATAATAATTATTACTAATATATTACTAATTAATTTACCCATTTACAAATTAATTAATTAGTTTAATAATAATGATGTTTAAAAATATAATTATTACCTAAAATATGTGTTGCCGGAAAGTCGCCGGAAAGTCGCTAGAAATTCACCGGAAAGTCGCCGGAGTGGAGAGTCGCCAGAGAGAGGGAAACGCCGGAATTTTGGTCGTCGGAGAGTCGCCAGAGGAGGGAGGCCGGAGCTTTTGAGAGAGAGTGAGAGGAGAGGAGAGAAGAGGAGAGGAGGAGAATGATATGGGATAAGGAAAAGAGAGAATGAGCAGTGGCTATATATAGAGTTTCACTTAGACAACAGAAAATAGGGCTCCGTCGTCTAAGTGCACTTGGACGACGGAAAATGGTGTTTCCATCGTCTAAGTCAACCGTTTCAACGACAGAAAAGGGCGTTTCCGTCGTCTAAGTCAACCGTTTCAAAAATTTTGAAACGGCGCCCAATTAATCAGCGGGTCGGTTTCAACCACGTTAATTTTGGGCACCGTTTCAAATGTTGACTTAGACGACGGAGAATCTATTCTCCGTCATCTAAGTCAACATTTGAAACGGTGCCCAAAATTAAGGCGGTACAATCTACCGCCATGGCGTTTGAACCTGGACGACGGAGAAGACAATCTCCGTCTTCTAAGTGGTCACCTGGACGACGGGGATGGTCAATCTTCGTGGTCCAAGTTAACTTTATGTAAAAATAATTTTTAAAATTAATTCGCAAGGAAGTTGCCAATTTTTCATTCGAATGAAATAGTCGTAAAATATCGATTAACGCATTGTATATATAAAGAATTGAATTTGAGACGACGAATAATTTTACGTCTTTAAACTTGTTAAGTATCTACTAATCTTTATGACTTAAGTGTTATTAAGTACAGGCTCATTTGCATATCGATATTAACAATATAATTAGAATAATTTTCAAAAAATAATAAGTTCGTGAAAGGTTTCATCGACACAGTTAACCGCAAAACCGAGATTTTGACCAACCGGAAACGTGGATACAAGACATTTCGTAACTCCTATTTTGGAACCGTCGAAGCTCACACACCAAGAATTGTTTACTCTATAGTCTTGACGAAAATAATATGCATTGGGAGATGGTCGTTGTTATAGACAAAATTACGAAATCTTCACTTGGACGACGCAAATGAGCGTCTCCGTCGCCCAAGTGAGTACTTGGACGACGGAGAGTGACTTTTCTGTCATCCAAGTACCAACCTAGACGACGGAGAAGCTCATCTTCGTCGTCCAAGTTAAAACCCATAAATTTAGGTGTTAGGGCCTAACTGTTTAGGGTTTAGGGTTGTGCTTGACTTGGACGACGCAAAAATGGAGTCTCCGTCGTCCAAGTGTGTCCGATCAATTCTTCTGATTCAATTCGATAAAAAAAAATCATCGATCGATCTGATCCGCTCCTCGATCGATCCGATCCGCTCCTCGATCGATCTGATTCGATCCGATCCGATCCAGATCGATTAATTAATTAATTTTAATTTACGTATGTCGATCGAACCGACCATGCATGCACATGTGTAATTAATTAAGTACAAAATTAATAGTTGTACATATGTATGTACATACTCCTCCTCATAATATTTATATAAATTATTGATCGATGATGCATCTTATATTACAATAATTACAATAATAAATTACCAATTAACACCCCTCGTCACTACAAGATTGTACTCTTCGTCATAATCGTCATCATCCTCATCCCCGTTATCCGATTGCTCATCCTCCTCATCATACTCAACATCGTCCGACGAATAACCTGAGTCCGAGTCCAAGTCCTCATCTTGCACGTCTTCTTCATCTACCTCATTAATTGCATCGATAATCTCATCTTCAGTTAGATTTATACAACCATCAGGCATGGGTAACCGTTCACCATCTTGAACCAAGTCCATTATATCGGAGCGGATGACAGAAATATTAGACTCTTGATAGGCAGGAATGTCGCTTTCTGGTTCAGCAGCATCTTCAGTCGCCGGTGTCCCTTCAATTGTCTCCGTATTCCATATTCCTTGATGAGAGATATGGTTCACTATTTTCCACCATTCATCAGCTTTCAGATCGTCGAGATAGAACACCTGCCTAACTAAGTTGGCGAGAGCGAAATGCTCATCCTCACACCAGCTTGAGTTTGTATCGACTAATAAAAGTCCCAGGTTTTCCTTTGTACGCTTGAACCATCTGCACTTGAATAGGAAAACGTTGACATCACTCCCGTAACATAGCTGAACCACATATACAATAGCCCCGTAATATAGATCATTGTCTTTCTCAACTGATGTCCACTATTTTGTGTTCTTCTTCCTTCATCTCGGGCCAATGAATGGAACTTTACACCGTTCACAAAACATCCAGGATAAATATAGTGTTTAATCGGCTTCCTTGTTAGGAAGTGTTTTGGCCAGGATCACCAACCCATGTGGTTTTCGGATTTTTGTAGATCAATCATCTGCGAAAATGGGCAAAATTTAAAGGTTTACTTTATACAAACATGATCGATATGTATATAAATTACTAAATACCGAGACATACGTACGTATGTACCCGATGGAAGAAATAATCAGGGAACTTCTTCTTAACCATTTTCTCAATCCACGCCGAACTCTTGTCCGGATTTAATCCTTGAAGACTCTCCCTGTATGACATCATGTACGGCTCAACTTCATCACAGTCTCGCAACACTATCCAATGCATTTTTGGAAAGAAGTCATGGCCGAAATATTGAGATCATACTTGCCCTATTTGAAGACCAAATATCTTGAATATCTTAAAGAAATTCGGCAAGAAGTATATTCCTTGGAGATCAAGAAAGAAATATCTAGAGTGGAATAAGGAAAGAAGATTTCAGAACAGACCTGTAACTTCAAGAGGCCATCGAAGTCGCAATTCAACTCCAAATATGGCGTTCCTTATATGGATTTTATAGCTCTCTGAATAAGCTTTCTAACGAGTCCAAAATCATAATTTTCTGAGCTCTAAAACTCCTGGAAAAGGCGTTTCAAGACAGGCTGTCAAAAGCTGGCATTTCTACCCGGGTAAACTAGGAATCCCTAGTTTGGAGAGGAAAGTTGGAATTCTTCACCTATAAATACAAGAGCTCGACCTCATTCTCAAAAATCTCTCATCATACAAGCCAAGCTCTTGTCCACAACACTTTGTCTCCTCCAAAATTGAAAATTCATCAAGAAGCCTAAGCTCCCCACACTCCAAAAATCGACATCCTCCATAAGAGCAACTTAGGCGATCCGAAGGTTTCTCTCCATCCACTAGAAGGCCATCTACATATTTTGCAACTGCGTTCACGACCAAAATGTGTAACATGTTACCTTCTACTCTCTTTTTGTATGAACGATTGGTTTTTAAGGAAGAATTTAAATAAGAGTTTGTGGTTATATAATTCTAGCATGTTTTTGTAACTTGTTTCGAATATGAGTTCTTTGCTATGCATGTATTTTCTATGCTTAATGCTTAACTTAAATGCGAGCGATCTTGGTTTATGTTATGAAGTGTCTAGAATGCGAGCGTTCTTGGTTCGAAAACATTGTCATTCGAGAAATACATGAACAACATAGTAAAGGCTTAGATTTTAAATAGGTTGCATATAACATGATTAGGTTATAAAGGAATGAGGTGAGTATGATGAGTTGATCAATGTGTATATATGTAATTAAACTTTATTTTCGGTTTAGTAAGCATGTTTAGGATTCTATGTTCTTGTTTGTTTTGCTTGTCTATGAGTTTAAGCATGTTAGAACTTAGAAGCCAACGATGTGTTTTGCTATGCCATGTTCTTGTCTTTATTTTCGTGGATAACAAACAACCTTTATAAATCCCCCCTTTTTTTTAACCATAGCGTAAATATGCATGCACCCTCAATCCCCGGTTAAGAACGATCCCTACTTATCAATGCTACATCTACACAAAAGGGTTTTAATTGTTTATGCGTTTTTGTTGATTGTTAAGTGTTAATTTAATGGTTGCAAAGACACGTATCACAGCATAACGTGATAGTCATGTGTCTTCAGCCAACAAACTTGTGTCGCACCTCGTCCACTGCTCTAATTATAGTAGCTGCATACGTAGCTGGTTAACGAACGCCCTTAAACCAGTGAAATAGAACGTCTAAGTGTCGGCTTCACTGTGTAAGGTGCAGCTGTCATCTTGTTGTACACTCCTTTCCTATCCTTCCTTAACCACAAGGGACAACGTAGATTTATTGATTCTAGATCTTTATGCGCTTTGGGAGTATCTTTAGTCTTGAACTTAATACCGAGAATTGTTGCCACCACGCTTTCACACACATTTTTTTCTATGTGCATCACGTCCAAGTTGTTCCTCAGCTTCAACTTCGACCAGTAAGGGAGTTCAATGAATATACTCTTGTGATGCTAATAGATGAGATCATGTGGAGGAATTGGATTGCATTTCTTTACGTCCGCGTCATTGGTCAACACACCAAAGTCGAAATAGCTCAACCTCTCTAAAATCTATTCGCCCAACCAACTACAGGGTTTAGGATTGTTCTCTGTAGTCCCATTGAAATGAGCTTCATCCTGTCGCCACGGGTGGTCATAAGGAAGTCATCTATGGTGACCCAAGTAACACACATTCCCCATGTGCCAACTAGAGTTCACGTCGTCCAAACATATATGACAGCCATTATATCCTTTCGTCATGCAGGCTTCCAACATCCTATATGCTGGAAAATCGTTGATCGTCCACATTACGGTAGCCCTCATCGTGAACAACGTGTCAGTGAATTTGTCAAAAGTTAGGACTCCATTTTGCCACAACAGTTTCAGCTCGTCGATCAAAGGTCTCAGGTTGACATCTAAGTACTTCCCCGGAGATTTAGGACCTGAAATTAGTACAGTAAGGAAATTAAATTCCTTGTTCATGCACATCCACGGAGGCAAGTTGTACGGCATCAGAATAACTGGCCAAGTGCTGACGGCAGAGCTATTACTACCCCAATGATTGAATCCGTCTGTAGATAGTCCGAGTCTAACATTTCTAACCTTTGCAGCAAAGTCTCCAAATTCTCTGTCGAAAATGTTTGAAACCTTCCCCATCCGCGGCGTGTCGCAGGACATCGTCTTCTATTCACTTTTCTGCGTACCATCGTATCACTCTGCTGTGTGTAGAGTTATGTACAAGCGCTGCAATATGGGAATCAAGGGAAAATATCGAACAACTTTCACATGAATTCTCTTTTTCGAACTCTTCCTATTCAGCTCATATCTATACTGGCCACATACGGGACAATAGTCCAAATCTTTATACTCTTTGAAAAAAAGCACACAATCATTCGGACATGCGTCAATTATCCTGTACTTTAGGCTGAGGCTGCTTAAGATATTTCTAACCTTATAATGAGATTTAGGAAGATTGTGATCATCAGGAAGTAACTTACATATTTGCTCCTGAATTTCGTCAAAAGCACTCACTAACATTTTGTGCTTCACTTTTATCTTCATTTGCTCCATCACATATTGCAACACATTCTCTCGGCATCCAGGGAACACCGGGGTCTACGCTTCAAGTAGCATCCTGTTGTACTTATCCATCTCACTAGTGTCAGTGACCAAGCTAGCAGCGGGGAATGTATAATCATGCTCATAAGTGGTACTGTAACCTCCCTCTTGGTGTTGGTGTACACCATGACTAAATTTCGGAAACGCATCATTAACCAAATCTGCAGTTGGATTGCAAGCAGGGGGGCCGGCACCACTGCCGCGGGATGAGGCACCCTGGTAACTGTACCCTGAGCTGAAGTCTACTGCTTCATCATGCTCGCTCCATGTAGTGTAACTCCACATCATACCATTTTCGTACAGGTATTGCACCATAACATTAACCTCCATATACTGACAATTAAGACATTTCTGGCACGGACACCTAAAACGCTTCTTTCCCTGACCATGTTCTATCGCAAAATTCACAAATTCGCTAATTCCATACATATACCGGACATCACATATATTCCGCAACTTCATCCAACTCTTATCCATACTTCTACAAAATTTTATAATTAATTAATTGATTATTACATATTAGTCAATTAACTATTAATTATATATATACAAATTTTCGAGTAATTATTAATTAAACTATTATATATATACACAAATTTTCAACTACCTTAATTAAAAAAAATTATTAATTCAATATCGTCAATATATAATTACATTCAATTACCTTTATTAATTATAGTTGTACATACGTAAGTACGTACGCTACATCAATTACTTTAATATGTCTACCTAACATGCATGCATGTACATACGTTTTAACTAAATATTAACCAAATTTTAAAACATCACTACCACATTTTTAACCATTGCCGGCGATTTTTAAATCGCTGGCAATGTTTTTTATCATTACCGGCGATTTTTCCCCCAAAAATCGCCGGCAATGTTTTTTTTTTTAACATTACCGGCGACTTACATTTAAGTCGCCGGCAATGTTCCGCCGGTAATTAAAAAAAAAAATGACATTGCCGGCGACTTAAATGTAAGTCGCCGGCAATGACTTTTTTTTTTAATTACCGGCGGAACATTGCCGGCGATTTGCTGGAAAAATTGCCAGCAATGTTAAAAAAAAAAGGACATTACCGGCGATTCTTGGGGAAAAACTCGCCGGTAATGATAAAAAACATTGCCGGCGATTTAAAAATCGCCGGTAATGGTTAAAAATGTGGTAGTGCATCCATACATATATACGTACTACAGGTCTATAATTAACTAATATATATCATCAATTTTCTAACTTAATATATTATATATAAATATATATTAGACGTACTAATTAATTAATTATTAACAATACAATCAATCAAACATACAATTAATTAGATATATATATAAACTTACGTTAATGGTGTTGAAAAATTAACTACGTACGTACCTTGCCTTCTCCGATATATGACGAATTAATCGATGGTCGGAGCTGAAGATATATATAGTGTTATCTAGCTAGGTAGCTAGCTAGGACGTCGTTTCAATTGCATGCACGCGTGAGGCGCTGATCAAGACAGGAAGAGATTATGATTAGTTGAGAGACGAGTGAGCGGAGAGGAAGAGAGTTCGGCATGGGCCTTATATAATGCTTCACTTAGACGACGGAGGTGTCGGTCTGTCGTCTGAGTGGCCACTTGGACCACGGCGTGTCGGTCCATTGACCAAGTGTACCCCTGGACGACGGAGACAATAATCTCCGTCGTCCAGGTCCACACTTAAACCGCGGAGAATACTCCGTTGTCCAGGTGCGCACTTAAAGTCGCCGGCCTTTCTTTTTAAGTCACCGGAAATTTGACGCCGGTGAAAGTATTACCGGCGACTTATTTTTCAAGTCGCCGGCAATGCCTAAAGGTATCACCGACGCCGGCAATGTTGAGTCGCCGACAATGTTGCTCCGCCGTGGCTGGAAAATGAGGGATATTGCCGACGACTTTGGTCCAAGTCGCCGGCAATACCCGGAGAAATTTGTAAAAAAAAAGCCGGTTCTGGATTGGGCCCAATTCCAGAACCTGCACTGAAAAACAGAAACTGTACAAATACAAGTTCAACAGTACACACATAATTGTCCAACATACAGTACAAAGAACAACAATACGAAAATAAACTACAACTACATTAAGGGTCGAGGAAATCCATGTGGACGTAATCATTTGAACTCCGGTGGCTACCCTGGTCTTGCTGTGGCGGTGACTGCTGCGGTGGTGGATAACTGTGGAACACAGGGACCGGGGGAGGTGTGGGGAGCGGTTGTCCGGTAGTCTGGCACGCGTACATCGTCTGCATCCATGTGAACATTTGGGTCTGCTGCTGGACCATAATTCGGTGTTGGTCGGCCATCACCCGATACTCGGCATCTCTGACTGCCTGCTGCTCGGCCAATTGCCGCATCTCCTCCATCTGCCTCCTTTGGTCCTCCAACTCCCTCTGCGTCCTCTGAAGCTCTGCTGCTAGGTTAGAGTTCCTAAAAGAAGTTCTTGACCTGCTAGAGTATTCCGAAGTGTTCTTCAATACTTATTCGCCCGCCGAGCCCATTCCCCTGCAGTAGTTGGTATTCTTTCCAGTCCCGCACGCTTTTGCCATGATCTGAGCTGCTATAGGGCGATCAAGCAGATCGATCTGAGAGGCATACTGGGTCACTTCTTCCTCCGAGCAGTCAGGATGGTTGTTTCGAGCTATATTCATGGTGACTTCTGTGATCGCATCCTCCACTCTCGCCTAATTGAAAAGCGAATATGAATAACGTATTATTAAACAAAATAAATTAATAGAGAAAAATAGTTTTATAAACATATGCATATGTGAACTACAAAATAATGAGGCTAAAGACTTACCGCTTCTTCAGGGCACTGCGGATAGAACTTCTGATGAACAAACACCAACGGGTTGACTTCTTGTTGTTGCTGCGCCTTACTCGACTAACCCAAATAGTTGAGTGAACCTGCATGATTGGCCTTGGTGTTTTTCAATCTGTTCTCCCTGTTCGTCTTGGAAATCACCATGTTTGATAAACATATGTAAAAAAATTAGTAACTAACTATTTCAATGTGATATGATACATTAGGGTTGTAAAATATATTCAGGATGCATACCTTCGCTTTGGGGTGCTCGAAGTGGGCTACCAGCCAGAGCCACTCGTACTCCCTAAACCGGAATTCTCTAGGGGTAGAACCTCGGCCCAGCTCCTTGTACTATGTGTAATGTTTTGAAAGCTCGTTCTTCCACTCTTTATACCTATATTAACACAAGAAAAAAAAGTTAGAGATATTAAAACACTTGATAAAAAAAAAATATAACTCGATATATACTCAAATAACTCGAATCACATCACCTGATATGTAGTTGACGCTCTACCCACGTGTGAATAAGGCATTCATCCACGTCAAACCACAGCTGCAAGATGAATATATAAACGGTAAAATTATATATTTATTCGGACTTAATTAATAAATGTAAAATTTACGTAATGAAAATACGATTTAACTCACACTCAGTGCATTATGCACATGCATCTTCACGTAGCCAGGCACAGATCCCCAATCTGGCCACAGCATTGGGACCTTGTCCCGCACGATGACCCCGGCCATGCTGGCATACTTTCGCGTGGTGTCAAATGTCTCGATCACCTCACCATGCTCATTGGCCCTAATGAGAGTTTTCCTTCCCCCGGTGGGCTGCTCAATATTCTTCCCGGTGCAGGGGCCTCTAGTCTTTCGTTTTCCAGTGCCATTAACGAAATTGCCTAATAATACAATGTCAACAAATTGATATTATTAATTGAACCTATCGTAAGTCTTAAGTAATAATTAAGTAATCAATCTTGTTAAATAAAATTTACCTGCATCGTCCGTTTGCTAGTTGTTGCACCTCGCACTCCAAAGATACACGGGGTCGAACGAGATGAAGTGTACGCTTCCTCCACGCTCAGGAACTCCGGCTGTCCTTCAATATAAATAGGCCTCCCCCTATCATCGAATTCAGGGATCACAGGAATCTCGTCGGGCAGGAAGAGACCGGACGGCGGAGATAGACGAGGCATGGACGATGAGGCGCCAGCACCATCTGCCTCAGATGATTCCCGTGAAACGGGAGTAGGCACCGGGCCAATGTGGGGCATTCGGATGGAGGGCGTTTCTGATGCGGCCGTTGAGTGTCGCTCGCTTGACTGTCTGGTGACTGAGGGACGTCGAGCCTGGACTGGGGGTTGCACGGATCCGGATCGTGCAACTTCCTCCTCTTCTCGCGCACGTAGCAAAATTTGTGTGCGAGCATTAAGAATTGGGCCACTGCGCGTGTTGCTGACTGCGGCTGAGGAAGCTTGACTACTGCTTCCTCCACTGGATCTAGGCCCTCTCCGTTTGATGCCACCAAGCCAATTTGCCGCAAAACCTCCTGCACATCCAACAATTAATCCTGGATTCGGTTCTATGAAAATTAAAGATGGAACCGTTTGGAACCGATAACCGCTAGAACCGGAACCGGAACCGAAAGGTTCTGGTTCCAAACGGTTCCAGTTCCGGTTCTGGTTCCAAACGGTTATCGGTTCCAACAATTAGTCCTGGATTCGGTTCTATGAAAAACCGGAACCCGAACCGTTCGGTTCCGGTTCCGGTTCTAGCGGTTATCGGTTCCAAACGGTTCCGGTTACAACAATTAGTCCTGGATTCGGTTCTATGATAAATCGTTTGGAACCGAAATCGTTCGGTTCCGGTTCCGGTTCTAGCGGTTATCGGTTCCAAATGGTTTCGGTTCCAAACGGTTTCGGTTCCAAACGGTTCTAGCGGGTATAATGTCGTACATTAAATTAAATATTAAACATTAAATTAAATTGCATCATATCATATCGATCATTACGAATATAATTATCAAAATATCAATTAATTTTTACCCAAATGCTTATTTAACCAATTAATTAAGTTAACAAATATACCTTAAATTATCAACTATATCAATTAATTCAAATCACCTTAATTTGCCCAACACCTTAAATTACCTTAAATTACCTATATCAATGAATCCAAATCACCTTAATTTGCCCATGCAACACCTTAAACATACAATATAATTATCAACTATATATATATATCAATTAATCCAATTAAATCACCTTAAATTACCTAAATATTTTCCACATATATACATACATACACTTGCCTAATAATTATCAAAAATTAAAACATCACCCAAAACTTAATTAATCAAGTTAATTAAAATGCATACAAATATAATTAAAATGCATATATATATATATATATACATAATTATAAAAAACTAAAATTGAGAGAGAGAGAGAGAGAGAGAGAGAGAGAGAGAGAGAGAGAGAGAGAGAGAGGAGCTAGGGAGCTAGAACTTGTCATCCTCGAGCGCGGATTCCGGCGGCGGAGGTAGGGGGAGGAGGTAGAGGAGGAGGGGAGGAGGTGAGGAGGAGAGGTAGCTAGGGGAGATTTGGGGTTTTTGGGTTTAGGTAATTTTGTGTGGAGAGGGGAGAGGGGAGAGGGGAGGGGAGAGGGGAGGAGAGATTTGAGGAGAGGAAGAGAGGTTTGAGGAGAGGGCGGCGAGGTGAGGAAGAGATGGGGTTTTAGGGTTTTCAAGGATCGAAGCCCGTGAAGAAATGAGGGAGGGGTCGAGCTGCCTCCTGGAAATCAACGAAGTATTGCCGGCGAGTTACTTATCAACTCGTCGGCAATACTTTTACCAACGAGTAAAACTGCAACAATCAACCGTTATGCACTCTGAAAATTCCGTAAAATTAATTTTTTTTTTTTAAATAATTTTATTTTAAAAAAAAAAAAAAATATTAAAAAATTCACTTAGACGACGGAGATGACAATCTATGTCGTCTAAGTGAATTTTTTAATTTTTTTTTAAAAAATTAATTTTAAGGAATTTTCACCTAGACCATGGAGATGACAATCTCCGTCGTCCAAGTGAACACCTGGACGACGGAGATGGTCATCTCCGTGGTCTAGGTGAAAATTCTGTAAAATTATTTTTTAAAAATAATTTGTAATAAATTTTTGGACCTGTAATTTGAATGGAATTGTCGTAAAATATCGATTAAAGAATCGTATATATAAAAAGTGGGATTTAAGACGATGAATTAATTTACGTATTCAAACTTGTTAAGTATCTACTAATATGTATAACTTAAGTGTCGGTACGTATAGGCTCATTGCACATCGATATTAACGAAATTGAATTTGGACAAAACGACCGTTGGATATACTCGCCATAAAACCATATATAAGTAGAATAATTTCCACTAAATACTGAGTTTGTTCACGGTTTCATCGGCACAGTTAACCGCAAATCCAAAATTTTTACAAACCGGAAACATGGATACTCGAAAATCCGTAACTCCAATTTTGAAACCGTCGACGCTCACACTTTTAGAATTGTTTACTCTGTGGTCTCGGCGGAAAGAATATGCATTGGGACATGGTCTACATGGTCGTTGTCTTAGATGTGAAATTACGAAACTTGCACTTAGACGACGGAGATGCACCTCTCCGTCGTCCAAGAAAACCTTTGGACGACGGAGACGTACGTGCATCTCCGTCGTTTAAGTGTAAGTTTCGTAATTTAGGGTTTAGGGGCTTAGGTTTTAGAGTTTAATTTAGGGTGTCCACTTAAACGACAGAGAAGATTTACTCCGTCGTCTAAGTGATGACTTGGACAACGGAGAAGATTTCCGTTGTCTGAGTTTACACTTAGACGACGGAGACACAATCTCCATCGTCCAGGTATAACTTGGACGACGGAGATGATCTTCGTCGTCTAAGTTCCACTTAGACCAAGGAACATTAAAGTTTTCGTGGTCTAAGTGGAGTTTTCTTGTAGTGTTCCAAAGTTTAGGAGGCATTTTGACTATTTTGCCACTCAAAATACATAGCAACAACGAGTAATTGGAAAAGAGCAAAAATGGTCCATACTAATCGATATGTCGGAGATCTAGGCAATTGAATTGATACTCGGTGCTGCAAGTTTTATTGGGTATGGAAGAGTGCGAGAAAATTGAGAAGAGAAAAGAAGAGAGAGAGAGACTGATCAATACACATAGAGCAGAAGAGTACGTGTGAAAAGTGAAAACATAGAGATTTTTTAGAGGAATTATTAGGTAGTCCGAGACCATCACGTTGCATGCTGAGGACTGAGGTGATAGTCCAAACCGATGCAAACATGACACGCGTGAATAAAAAATAGAGAAAGTGACTGCACATTGATTCACCTCAGCATGTCCACTCGGTAATTCCAGATCACCTAATAATTTCTTGATTTTGGAATGTCAAACAGAGAGCTTCACAAATTTTTTAAATGCCAAAGTTAACCCTAAACATTTCATTTTCTTATTAATTACTTAAGTATCATTGGTTACCCATGTAATTTTCACACGGGCATAATGCTATATATATATATATATCCAGGCAATGATGTGCTAGCTTCCATATCCGGTTTCTTTTCGTTATAGCTGCCTCAGTTTCCGTAGAGATGTCGATGAGCAATCGACCCATCCCGGAAGATGAAGATCATAACCCCCTGAAGAGGTAATTAGTACACACGACGGATTTTTCCTTCACAATTGAGGAAACCACCCGGAGTGGCAAACTTGTTCTCGTATTCTCATCCACCATTAATTTATTAATAATTTAATACCTTATTTTCTCAGTATCACACCGGCGCGCAAAAGCTACGATTTGGAGAGCAGTGTTAACGAGGGGCAACGGCGACGGACAACTACCGGACATTCAAGGAAAGAAAAGCTGAGAAAAAAAATTTCGTCGGAAGCACTGTGGAACAAGCTGTTCCTAACGGCGTGCATCATTGCAGTCTCACTGGACCCCTTGTTTTTCTACATTCCGTTCATCGACGAAGACCAAAAATGCCTCGGCATAGACAAAAAGTTGAGGTTGGCGGCTCTCGTTCTTCGCGCCCTCACCGACGTCCCTTTCGTTGTGCATATTGTGTACAACCTTCGCGAAGCTACGGCCGGGGCTCGGAAAGGTGAGAAACTGGATTGGCGCTCTACCATCACTGACATTTTGGCCGTATTTCCCATGCCACAGGTAATAAATAAAGATTACTTAAAATCACGTTTTTTTTTCTTCCGATTATTTGTATTCAATAAATAATAAATTTTAAAAGAAAAAATTATGCAAATGATTACTTATTTTTGTCACGTTTGACATTTTAATGAGTTTAATCACTCCAAATAATCAATCATCATTTGCAAATTATCCAAAAGAAATATTATTTATATATCACTTTAGTCATTATATTTAAAATAAACATCACTTTAGTCATTGAACTAATTGTCTATATGAGAAATGCTATCTTGAGTTGACACATGTTATGCATCAACTTTTAAATTGTTCATCAAAGTTGTAAAATGAATATTTTTCTTGTAATTTTAGTTCAATAGTAGTAATTAATCAATCAAAAATATTTTACAACTTTTAGGGCAAAATTACAAGTTAAAATAATCACTTTACAACTTTAAGGACCAATTCATAAGTTGATGTATGTAATGTGTTCAAATATGTTAGAATTTTTCTTGTCTATATATTACTTTAGTCATTATGTTATCCCTCATATATTAAAATTTTTATATATAAAATTGACGGAATGACCAAAGTGATACACGGAAATAAAATTGAGAGATCAAAGTGATATTTTGAAAAATAAAATAACTAAAATATCGTGATAAAAATAAATAATCATTTCAATAATTTTTAAATCTTTTTTAAGAGAGCATATTTTCAAATTTTTAAGGAAATGAAATGTTAAATTTTAACCGTGTTTTTGCTTTACGTTTTTGACCATGTATTTGACTTTTTCTTTGTTTTGCCCACGCATGTCCGACATACCATCGTAGCTGCTACTAGTTTTTGTCTTCTTCGAAATGAGAGGCCATGGATATTTGGAACGCAGGAAGATTAATAACGTCTTTCTCCTCGGCCAGTATCTACCAAGGATATATCGGATTTACTTATCATCCAAGAAAGTTAGACACTCTACTGGAATAAGGGCCAAAGCTCTCCTCAATTTTTTTCTATATATTCTCGCAAGTCATGTAAGTTCTATATATATTTTCGCCAATATTTTATTTTAATTTATATTTGTAAGTTAATTTTAATTAGGGTGGATTCGGTACTAAATTGACATCTTTACCATGAAATCGTCAACCGAACCGATTATTGTCGGTACAAATATTTTGAAGCCAGAACCGAACTGAAATGTCGGTTACCCATATTTTTGGTTTCTCTGGTTTTAGTTGATTGCCGGTCAGTTGCCATTTAAATCGATCATAGTTTCAAACTTGCACTACTGGAGGAAGGAATCGGGGCGACGTAGTTATATTTCTACGTCGCTCCGATTTTAGATGAGGCGACGTAAATTGCCTTTGATAAAAAGTATGTCGCTTCAAAAAATTGAGGCGACGTAGATTGAAGTACGTCGCTTCAAAAAACTGAGGCGACTAGTTTTTCATTCGAAGCGACCAAATCAAAGTACGTCGCTTCGAATAAAAACTAGGCGACGTAGATTGAGCAATCTTTCTACGTCGAAGTACGTAAAATGCAGCCGAGGCGACCACCTTTCTACGTCGCCCCGATTTCCTCCTCCAGTAGTGTTGAAAATCTGTAGTTTGAATTTGAGATTCCTCACTCCTCCCAAAATCTAACGGTTGATCTAGATGAGCAACTTAGTTATTAGAACGAATCGATTGGAAAAAGAATAAGAGTGAAAGATATCAATATATTATAGTGGTTTGAGTCAACTCAATTATAGTGAAACAAAGAGAAAACAAAGAGAATAATGAAAGAGGAAGCATACTGTGGATTACAAGTGATGAGCATAAGTGTGTTGGGACACTTGTCACAATCTCCAACGATTTTGAGGTTAAATAAAGATTGAATGAGAATTTTTAGATTATAAATTTAATCTTGTACATTTGTGCTCCACACATAATAGATCTACTCAATATTGTCGAATAAAACTTCCACCACGTACCTACGCTGCTGTAAAAACACTAAACAAAAAAACAAGAAAATAAAAGAGTTGGTCAAACCCAACTATGAAATCACAGCAGCCCATCATTGAAGCACTTGCTAAAATTAACTGATGAAAATTAACTACTAATCTGTTTGTTCTTTGTTTTAGGTCATTGGAGCTTTTTGGTATTTCTTTTCTATTCAACGAGTGACATCATGTTGGTATCGAGCATGTGTCAAACATAGAAAAGACGCTAAGGCATGTATCGAGACTTGTTACTGTGATAAAGCTTTAGCTACTAAAAGAAATGTCACATTTTATGAAGAGCATTGCCCTACAATGAGTGACGACCATGCTTCGACACCTTTTAATTTTGGAATATTTCAAGATGCTCTCAAGAACAATATCACAGGAGGAGATATAGATTTTCCAACAAAGTTGTCTTACTCTTTTTGGTGGGGCTTGCGAAATATAAGGTTTGCAATTTTGCATTTATTTATACACTGAAAAACAACAATGGTTCATTATTATTTCTTCATGCCAAATGATATTTGGTTTCTTTTTCTCCTTCTTTTGCAGTAATTTTGGCACAAATCTAGTAACAAGTACCTACGTGTGGGAAACTTGCTTTGCAGTTGTCATTTCTCTTGTGAGCTTGCTACTATTTCTGTATCTCATTGGAAATGTGCAGGTAATTAACAACAAATCTCTCTATATATCTCTCTAACATACACATACATTGTATCATATATACGGTATACCATGTAGCTGGGCATATATGTGGCTTAAGCTCTGTATAAGATTGAGTTTTTAAGCATAATATTGTTATTTTTTCCGTATACCATGTGGCCGGGCATATATTACTTTTCAATCAAGTTGGTGAAATTTGTGTACGGTAAAATTTTACAAAAACCGTTTATTTTCAACCATGTTTTTCGAAACGCAGATGAAGTGATATTTTTTTTAACTATGTTTTTTCACATCATCAATTTCCAAAAATGTAGTCTTAATTACCTAAAATTTTGAGCTAATCCAGCTTAAATTATTAATTTTTTGGTGATATAGAATTATATGTCCCTGCAAAATTACAAATGGGTACGCAAAGTGGAGGACACAAAATCATGGATGGAAAGGAACAAACTCCCAGACGATCTGAAGAAGGAAATGAATAAGAACATAATGAAAAAATTTGAAGAAATCAGAGATGCTGATCTTGTAAATATATTATCTGTACTTCCCGACGACACACAAAAGTGCCTCAAGCATTTTCTCTGTCTCCCCATACTAAAGAATGTATGTTCTCGACTCCCCTTTTTCTTCAATTTTCACACATTATTGTACACATGATTTTCTTATGCAATGACTAATTTTTTTTACTTTTGTTAATATTCAAAATAATTATAGGTACCAGGGCTTGATGGAAAGAATGATGAAGAGTTGGAAAGGATGTGCGACGATCTAGAGCCAGTGATGTATGACAGGGCCTCAATGTATTTCATCAAATCTGGGGAGCCGCTCGAACGAATGCTGTTCATTACAGAAGGCACTATGTCTATGTACAAAAGTGAAACTGAGGGTAAACATTGTTCCCAGCGGAACGTTGAGGAAGGTGAATTTTACGGCAAGGAGCTGATCGACTGGGCGTCGAGAGAGATTGACGTAGAATCAAAGAATTCGAAGGTCAACCATCTTCCTTTGTCTGCCTACAACGTGAAGTGCAACTCATCACATGCAGAAGGGTTTACTCTCCCGGCCAAGAAATTGGAAACTGTGGTGTCTAGTTGCAAAAAGTAGTGGGAACTAGGCAGGGCGGAGCTATTTTGGACCAGTAGCTCCCCGGCCCCAGAACTTATATATATAGTTTTTTTTTAAGAGTAATGTGTGAAACGTCAGTTCTCATTGATATGGAAAGTAATAATAATTACAACCACGACTACCCACTTAAAGGTGCCGAGAGAAAGAAGTCGTAGTCTAACTTGCTATTGCAATAAAGTTGCTACACTTAACCAAATAATCGAAACATAACAATAAGTACAAAGAAGATAATCAGTGACGTAACAGATCTTGAGACAGTAACTAATCCATATTTTAGGACCAACTATAAGTTAAAAGAAACGAACCAAAATTTACCTATAACAATAGCAGATTAGGACTTTTTCAAGGTTTACTGTTCAAAGGGGACATTTTTGTCAGAAAATAACGAACGTGTGGAGCGGGCGGAGGGTTGCAAAACCTATCCAAACGACTAAACCTTATCTGCTCTTCTCTCTGCTCACTCATCACCGTACTCTCTCTTGCTCTACTCTCATCAACCTAATCTTGCTCCGGTTCGATTTGTTGTTATACGTTCTTCCTCTTATCTAACCTACCTTCCCAAATATTCTATTTCGTCGCTCTCACAATCTCATTGTTCCCCGACCATTTGACCATTCTTGATCCCTCTGACTCTCATCGCCGATGCCGACATGCCGACATCTATGATAGTCGTGCTTCTGTATGCATGGGTTTTCTATTGCCGATCAAATCACTACCACGTTTGAAGACATTACCGGCGAGATTTCTAAAAACAAGGCCGGCGACCGGGAAAGTGGTCGGTTATGTCGCCGGTAATGTTTCAAAACATTACTGGCGACTTCCTCCGTCGCCGGCAATGTCAAGCCAAACATTATCGGCGAAATTCCGGCCGGAAAATTGCCGGAAATGCTTGGCTCGACATTGCCGGCGACTGAGGAAGTCGCCGGTAATGTTTTGAAACATTACCGGCGAAATTCCGGCGTAAAGTCGCCTGTAATGTCTCCATTTCCGGCGATTTAATGAATCGCCGGCAATGCCTCTTATATTAGATGCAGATCGCAGCAGCTAGCTCATTCATTTTGATCGAAAAAAATCCGGTGAAATCGAAAGAAGGAAAACCCTCTGAAATCGATCATTCGGTATTGTCAAAATTAAGGCGCGCGTCGAAAACTCGATCACTCGGGATGCTATATATATATAGGTACGTGTATATATACGTATATGTGTATGTATATATATATATATGTGTGTGTGTTGATCAAATCCAATTCGTGAGATATGAAATGTTGTTGATGTCACCGAAACGAGAAAACTGCTTGTAGTTAATCTTATCTTGAGTCTGAATCAACGACTCGTATTATTGTAGTGCTATCGGAGTCAGGCTTAAGAGAGCCTCCTACCTAGTCAAATACATTTTGAACTGAAAAAAGAAGAATACCATCATCGAGTACTGAATCGAATTCAGAGATTAGATCGATATATATATATATATATATATATGCATGCATGTGTTGATTTAATTAGAGTTGAATTGAGATATCACGTCGATTATTAATAGTGAATGTGTGTATATATAATACGTAAAATTGTTAGAATTTTCAGGATGGACAAGAGTTGGATGAGCCTCGAAAGATGGGATGTCAGATATCACCGGGGAATTAGGAGTTTTGTGAATTTTGTGAAGGCTAATTGTGGAGACACTACACTTCATTATTTCCCGTGTAAAGAATGTAAGTGTCGCAGCGATCGATTTCGTTTTCCCATTGATAAAGTCCAGAAGCACCTGAGTAAATACGGGTTTTGGGATAAGTACACTTGTTGGATTTATCACGGTGAAACATCGTTAGCGGGTCCGCATGATCATGGACAATTTGGTGAGAGGGCTAGTCCACGCTATGATCATGGAGATTTTGCTGAGAGGGGCAGTCCATCCTATGATCCAACATCGATGTTAATCAATGATATGTTTCCTCATGAGACCGGTATATTTGCTGATGAAGCACCAAATGTCCCTCCCGTCGTTGAGGGTTTCCCCCATATTGAGCCAGTCGAGCCATTACCTGGAGCTTATGTCAACACAAGCGGTATGGACAAGTACAACAACCTGATTGCATTGCAACAGACTCCGTTGTACGACGGTTGTAGTAAGACTGTTCTTGAAAGTGTGATGGGAGTGATGCAGCTCAAAATGGAGAACAAAATGTCTATCAAAGCTGTTGATTCTTGGTTGAAGTGGACTGCTTCGCTACTGCCACCCGGTCATCGTCTTCCTACCACTCATCATAAGGTGCGACATATCCTAAAAGATCTTGGGCTTTCCTACATCAAAATCCATGCATGCAGATATGATTGTATTCTCTTCTGGGGAAAAGATCTTGAAGACCTTGAAGCCTGCCCGATATGTTTTACAGAAAGGTATAAGTTGACTCCTGCAGGCAACAAGAAAGCTGTGAAGATACTTTGATATTTCCCGCTTATGGATAGGCTGGAGCGGTTGTTCATGTGTGCTTTCACGGCCGAAGCAATGAGATGGTGAGCTGAGAGGAATTTGCCTGACGATGACACCCTTATACACCCTTCCGACGGAGAGGCTTGGAAGCACATGGTCAGGGAGTTTGATCATTTTGCAGCAGAGGTCCGAAATGTTTGGCTAGGGCTCTCATCTGACGGATTCAACCCTTTTGGCAACATGAGTCTTCAATACAGTATATGGCCAGTTATTTTGGTACCGTACAACCTTCCACCATGGATGTGCATGAAGAAGGAATACAATATGCTCACTCTGTTAATTTCGGGCCCGGGTTATCCAGGCAAGTGTCTCGATGTGTATTTGAGGCCTTTGATTGAGGAGCTTAAGTACCTGAGTGAGTGTGGCCACCCCACTTACGATAGGTTCAAAAATGAGATGTTCCAGATGCATGCCATGCTTGCTGGCACCATCAGTGATTTTCCTGCCCGCGGTATGTTGTCGGGCAACGTTACCAGGGGTTACAGGGCTTGTTCAGAGTGCATGACGGTTGATTGTTGCAGTCCTCATTGCAGTAAAATTGTTCAGATGCGTCACCGTTGTTGGCTTCCATATGATCACCCATTTAGGCAGGATCCAGACGCGTTTGATGGGACTGTGGAAACAAGTGTGGCACCCAGGCGATGGACAGGGGAAGAAATTTTGGAAGTGTTGAATGAATATGATTTTGGCCAGCTGAGCAATCATCCTGAAATAGTCGCGTCAATTCCAGACAAGCCCGAAAGGTATAAGTTTTGGACACACAAGAGCATATTCTGGGAACTCCCCTACTGGCCCAGGTTGCCTATCAGACACTACCTAGATGTCATGCACATAGAGAAGAATGTGTGTGAAAGTGTTGTGGGCACAGTTCTTAACTTGGAGGGGAAAACAAAAGACATCCCTAAGGCACGCATTGATCTGAAAGCTATGGGTCTGCGGAAACATTTGTGGTTAAGAGATGGTAAGAGAAAAATGCCGCAAGCTCCTGACACCGTAAAGCCGAAGCATAAGCATGAAATTTTTCGGTGGCTGAGTAATGTCAGGTATATATTCTTATGGCTATGCAGGAATTTGGCCTTAAATTTTTACCGGATTATGGTTATATGCGAGAAATATAATTGTTGCCTATGGCTATATATATATATATATATATATATATATGCAGGTATCCTTATGACTATGCAGGAAATATAAGCAGGTGTGTTAACTTTCGGGACAATAAGATGTACGGATGAAAGAGTCATGACTGCCATGTACTGCTTCAACGCCTTTTCCCTATTTTCATTCGAGGGTACCTGCCCAAAGTGGTGGTGGAGCCGTTGGTGGCCTTGTCAAGATTCTTTCAGAAGTTATGCACCAAGGAAGTTAAAAAATCAGACCTCAGGGAGATGCAAGATGACATCATTTTTATCATGTGCAAGCTTGAGAGGATATTTCCCTCAAATTTTTTTGACATCATGCCTCACCTGATGATCCATCTTCCCGAACAATTGTTGCTTACCGGTCCCGTACACTACACTTGGATGTATCCCATGGAAAGGTACAAATGATTCATACATTTGGTTTGCCTCTGTTTTTATATGTAAATTCTTATTTTTTAAGTATCATAACATGCACTTGTTAACTTGTAGACAATTGGGAGCCTACAAGGACTATGTGAAGAATAAATATGCACCTGAAGGGTGTATCGCTGAAGCATATGTTGCGCACGAGTGTGTAACGTACACCAAAGTGTATTTGGGAGCGCTTGAGGACCCCCAACAACAGATGCCGATAGATGAGCCCCAGTTCAACCTTTCTATCATCTCCAATGACGTGGTAGTACAGGGAAGCTTGCCAAAGTCGTACAAGTTGGATGGAAATGAGGTAGCCATTGCCCACTGGTCGGTACTGATTAACTATCAAGAAGTACAATATTGGAAAAACTATCATCTCCACTGCCCTGCTATTGCCGGAAATGTTGATTACCACAACCGGACGTTTGCAAACTACTTTGGTCAATGGGTAAGGGTATATGTGTATATGTCTATTTTTTATATATATCCTTATCTAGCATGTGTGTACGTACGTGGTTTTGTGGTTTCTAAGTTTGGTACGTCGTTTTCAGATGAACCATGTAGCAAATGGTGGTTGCCCAGAGTGGTCAAACGAATTGAGGGTCCTGGCGATGAAAACGATAGCTTCAAAAGTTTACTCGATGTGTCAGGTCAATGGCGTGAAATTTATATGTGAAAATCGAGACGACCGACTGAAAACACAGAATTGTGGGGTGATGGTCCATGGTGGGCAGGATGGTGTTGACTATTATGGTGTCCTTCATTCAGTTGTTGAACTAATTTATGGGAACCGCATGAAAGTGCACTTGTTCAAGTGTAGATGGTTTGATACTAGACCGGAGAACACAAGGACCGATCAGTACAGAACATTTTCGGTGAATACTGCTACTAGCTGGTATGAAGATGACCCTTTCGTTCTTGCCTCATCAGTAAAACAAGTGTTTTACCTTGATGATCTTCAGAACAAAGTCCCGTGGAAGGTGGTTAACCATGTTGCTCATAGAAACATATACAGTGCTGCTACACTTGGTGAGACCGCAGATGATGAGGAAGTTACTGCATACCAAGAGCCGAACGCTTTTGACATTCCGGAATCATCTACGATTCGCCTTAATAATGTGAGATCTGGGAGCGTCGTTCGAATTACTGGAGCAGAACTTCTCGACGTTAATCCATATGAAGTTGACGCTGATTCTAGTGAGGAGGAGCGGCACATATTGCCAGAGGGTACCTATGAAACCGAGTCAGACTCAAGTGATGAAGATGATTACGATTATAATCCTTAGTACGTTAATGATGTACTTATTTTAATTATAGTCGAAAATTCTAGTCGGAAATTGAAGTCGGAACTTCTAGTCCGAAATTCTAGTCGTAAATTCTAGTCGGAAATTGTAGTTGTAAATTGTAGTCGGAAATTCTAGTCGGAAATATTTGTAGTTATATATGGTCGGAAATTATTTAGTCGGAAATTGGTCGGAAATTATTTAGTCGGAAATTGGTCGGAAATAGGTCGATCGGATAATCTTCGGGAAATAATGACATTACCAACGAGTTGATAAGCAACTCGTTGGTAATGACATTACCCACAACTGACCTTGTTGGTAATGTCATTACCAACGAGTTACCACGTAACTCGCCGGCAATGGTGGCGGTATTTCCAGGGTAGCTCGAGCTGCTCCCCATTTCTTCACATCTCTCTTCCCTCTCAAACCCAAAAACCCCTCTCTCTTCATCTCAATCAATTTCCTCGCCTCCCTCTCCTCAATCCTCTCTTCCTCTCCTCCCCTCTCCCCTCCCCTCACCCCCTCTCCACAAAAAAAAACCCCAAATATCAATTTCCTCTCCTCCCCTCCTCCTCTCCTCCTCCCCTCCTCCTCTTCCTCCTCCCCTCACCTCCGTCGCCGAAAAGTATAGTCGAGCTCCACCATGGCAGGTGCAAGCTCACTCTCTCCTCCTCTCTCTCTCTCTCTCTCTCAATCCACATTTTATTTTTATGCATTTTAATTAACCAACAATTAATTAATTTTTGATAATTGTGGGATGTATGTATGCATGTGGAAAATATTTGGAAAATGTAATTAAGGTATGTTTGAAAAATGTGGAAAATTAATGTGGATAATTGTGGGGTGAAGGAGAAATATATGTGATATATATATGTGAAAAATTAATTAATTTATATGCAATGTATATATATACGTATGTTTGAAAAATGTGGAAAATTAATTAGCTAGGGTGATTTGGATTAATAAGTGATGTATATATATATGTGAAAATTAGGTGAAATTAAGATGCATGATGTATACAAAGTGTATATGTGATGTGTATATATATGTGAAAAATTTAAAGCCGGAAATGATGTATGTATATATGTTAAGTTAGGTGATATAGTTGTTAATTTAACGTATAATAGGTGAAAAATCGGAATCGGAATTTAACGTGTTTGGATTAAGGTGATATAGTTGTTAATTTAACGTATAAATTAAGGTGAAAAATCGGAATCGGAACAGTTTGGAACCGGAACTGTTTGTGCCTGGAACCGTTTGGAACCGGAAATGTCTGTAATCGGAACTGTTTGAAACATAACGGTTCCAGTTCCAAACGGTTCCAGGTTCAAACGGTTCCGGTTCCAAACAGTTCCGATTTGTTATAGAACCGGAACCGTTTCGAACCGGAACCGTTTCGAACCGGAACCGTTTCGAACCGGAACCGTTTCGAACCGGAACCGTTTCGAACCGGAACTGTTTGGAACCAGAACCGTTTGAAACATAACGGTTCCAGTTCCAAACGGTTCCAAATTCAAACGGTTCCGGTTCCAAATGGTTCCGATTTGTTATAGAACCGGAACCGTTTGGAACCGGAACTGTTTGTAACTGAAACCGTTTGAAACATAACGGTTCCAGTTCCAAACGGTTCCAGGTTCAAACGGTTCCGGTTCCAAACGGTTCATGTTCCGATTTGTTATAGAACCAGAACCGTTTGGAACTGGAACCGTTTGGAACTGGAACTGTTTGTAACCGGAACCGTTTGAAACATAACGGTTCCAGTTCCAAACGGTTCCAGGCACAAACGGTTCCAGTTCCAAACGGTTCCAATTTGTTATAGAACAGGAACCGTTTGGAACCAGAACCGTTTGAAACATAACGGTTCCAGTTCCAAATGGTTCCAGGTTCAAACGGTTCCGGTTCCAAACGGTTCCGGTTCCGATTTGTTATAGAACCAGAACCGTTTGGAACTGGAACCGTTTGGAACCGGAACTGTTTGTAACCGGAACCGTTTGAAACATAACGGTTCCAGTTCCAAACGGTTCCAGGCACAAACGGTTCCAGTTCCAAACGGTTCCAATTTGTTATAGAACAGGAACCGTTTGGAACCGGAACCGTTTGAAACCGAACGGTTCCAGTTCCAAATGGTTCCGGGTTCAAACGGTTCCGGTTCCGCCTGGTTCCAGTTACATTTGGTTCCGGTTCCGGTTCCGATTTGTTATAGAACCGAATCCATGACTATTACCGTGTCCAGGAGGTTTTGCGGCAAATTGGCTTCCAGGCATCAAACGGAGAGGTTCCCGAAATAGTGGAGGGAGCAGTAGTCAAGCTTCTTCCTCAGCCACAGTTAGCAACACGCGCAATGGGCCAATGATGAATGCTCGCACACAAGCCTTGCTAGCTGCGCGAGCAGAGGAGGAAGCTGCACGATTCGCAGCCGTGCAACCGGAAGTCGAGCCTCGAGCCTCAGTCAGCAGACGTCCCTCCGTCAGTAAACCCTCAAACGAGCGACAGTCAACTGGGGCATCAGAAACTCCCTCCATCCGAATGCCCCCTATTCGTCTGGTCCCTACTCCCGTTTCACGGGAATCATCTGAGGCAGATGGTGCTGGCGCCTCATCGTCCAGGCCTCGTCTATCTCCGCCGTCCAGTCTCTTCCTACCCGACGAGATTCCTGTGATCCCTGAATTCAATGATAGGGGGATGCCTATTTATGTTGAAGGACGGCCGGAGTTCTTGAGAGTGGAGGAAGCGTACAACTTCATCCCGTTCGACCCCATGTATCTTTGAAGTGTAAGGTGCACCAACTAACAAACGGACGATGCAGGTAAATTTTATTTAACATCAGATTGATTACATAATTATTACTTAAGACTTACGATAGGTTCAATTAATGATATCAATTTGTTGACATTGTATTATTAGGCAATTTCGTTAATGGGACTGGAAAACGGAAAGGGGCTAGAGGCACCTGCACCGGGAAGTGACTTGAGCAGGCCACCGGGGGAAGGAAAACGCCCATTAGGGCCAATGAGGATGACGAGGTGATCGAGGCATTTGACACCACGCGAAAATATGTCAGCATGGTCGGGGCGATCGTGCGGGACAAGGTCCCAATGCTTTGGCCAGATTGGGAATCTGTGCCTATCTACGTGAAGATGCAAGTGCGTAATGCACTAAGTGTGAGTTAAATCGTATTTTCATTACGTAAATTTTACATTTATTAATTAAGTCCGAATAAATATATAATTTTACGGTTTATATATTCATATTGCAGGTGTGGTTTGACGTGGATGAAGTTCTTATTCACACGTGGGTAGAGCGTCAACTACATATGAGGTGATGTGCTTCGAGTTATTTGAGTATATATCAAGTTAGATTTTTGTTTATCAAGTGTTCTAATATCTCTAACTTTTATTTCCTGGTGTTAATATAGGTATAAAGAGTGGAAGAACGAGCTTTCTTCCCATTACACTGTATACAAGGAGCTAGGCCGAGGTTCTACCCCTAGCGAATTCTGGTTTAGGGAGTACGAGTGGCTGTGGCTGATAGCCCACTTCGAGCACCTTAAAGCTCAGGTATGCATCCTGAATATATCTTACAAGCCTAATGTATCGTATCACATTGAAATGGTTAGTTACTAAATTTTTTTAATATGTTTATCAAACAAGGCGATTTCGAAGACGAATCGGGCGAATAGATTGAAAAACACTAGGGCCCATTGAAAGGACCCAACCCCGATTTAGCTTCCTAAATCGGAATCAAAACCCTTCGAAAACACGAACCAATAAAAACTTTTTGAAATTTGGGCAGAGTTTCGTTACTAGCGTGGAATTACCATTACCTGCACGCGGAAAAATACACTTCATCCTATGCCACAAAAAGCAAACCGTGGGCACCAATCCCATCCGGATTTCTCAATAACTCAACAGTAAAGCAAATCAATAAATATATCTATACTTTACTGAAATCCAGCATAAAATCGTATAACATATTCAACATGAAGCTCAGAGCGACATCTAATACATAATCATATATGTATACCACAGTAGGTAGAACAATAAACCTACTGGATGAAACAAGATTGCTCGAGCACTATGCCTCCGACCACGTCGTGCGACACCAGAGCATGAACTGCAAACTGGGCACGGAAACCGAAAAGCCTAGGGGAAAGACAATAAATACGTTAGAGTGAGTGGACGAAAATAAATGTCTTTCACCAGTTAATATATATGTTTAAAATAACATATGCGAGTTTAAGTAAATAAAACATCATAGTACACAAGGTGAATCCACAATCCTCCAGCGTACTGAGCATGCAAGTAGAAATCCCACGGGGTCACTCATGGACACACCCGTGCTAGTACAGTCAGAACCACGGGGTCCCTAGCCCACACGTGATTCTAGCCAGAAATGGCCTCAGGTCAAAGGTCTGCCTCCCCCCGGTAAAGGCCTCGGGTCAGGAGTCACAGCCTCCCCTGGCAAATGCCTACCATCGGGGATCAGCCGAGAGGCGAGTGTATCGATACAACAACGTAACCACGACTGTACTCTGTGTAAATCAAATCATAAACATTTCGATGCAAATGCATGAACAGCATATAAGTATATGTATACTCGTATACGTATATTCGTATAAGTATAATCGTATAATCGTAAATCACATGCTCACGCAAATCCAAAATCTCATACGCATGCTCAAGTTCATAAACCAAATAAAAGACTCGCAAACATTTCTGTGAAAAGAAATTGTCCACTCACAGACTGGCGTAACGCGATACGCGTTAACCCGTGATCCGGCGGAAAGTCCATCGCCAAACGAACGATCACGAACACCTGAATAATCACAATGTCCATTATTCAAAGTCGAAATCCGACAATACAAATCAAACCACGAGAAACCGCGGTTCTCAGAAATTCATAATTCAATGTCGACGAATCGTCGAAAATCCGTATATGTACCCACAATAGCTCGCTTTACATTCGGACGCTCAATTCGAAAAACGAACCTCCCCACTGCGATCGGGGCGCGATTTCGAGTTAAATGACATGCGACTTGTCGAAAATCCAAAAAGTCAAACCTGTTGACCGCCGTCCACGGCGGCGCCGCTGCCGGACGGAGAATTTCAAGGCGGAGCTGCCCCTATTCCACTCCAAATCGTCCACTGAGCAACTTTGTCAACTGCACCGAAGTCCAATTCTCACTCTAACACATCCAATTTCAAGCAAAACCGAAATGAAACACAAAATTCAAACCCAAAATTCTCCATGCTCAAATCAAATTAGAACACCATGTTTATATGGTTAGAATCACATTAAAGAGGGCTACAAAACCCAGTACCTATTGAAGTTCAACTCGGCCAAAATCGGGATTCACCATTAAACCCAAAAAGCCTCCACTTCGGCCGGAATATTCTTCCTCTCCGGTGAGCCTCACCGTGAAACGAGATCGGCAACGAGTCGAGGGCATCAAGACAAGTCCAAAGAGACCAAGAGGAGGCTCGGAGGTGGCCGGAATAGGCTTGCCGCCGTCGAGCCCGTCGCCGTCGCACCACCCCTCCAAAGACCGAGTTGACCAAAGTTGAGCGGTCAAGGCACATTAATGAAATGTTGACTTTCCTGATTTGGCAAGTTGCTATTTATAGCCTTTCCCAAAGAGGAAACCCCCAGAATACATTTCGCGACAAACTTTAAACTCCCATAACTTCCGCGTCGTAACTCCGATTCCGATAATTCTTGCGGCCACAAACTCGTCTCGACGTACTCTTCAATAATCACCCGAAGTCAAACACATCGGCCCAACGGATAAAAAGTCAACTGTTCAGCCCAAACACATAATAAATCGACCAAATAATCAACAATCGGAAATAATCACAACTTAATCTTCATAACTCAGAATAATGCTCCGGAAGTTCCCACAAACTCAAAATTAAATTCTCTACAACTTCCGTGAAGAATCTGAAACCAAATTCTCGACCAGTAATTTAGTCGCGAACAAACATGCCATTTAAATCCATTTCCGTCGAAACTTCAAATATTCATAATTAATTCCTCGGTCGTCCAAATAACGATCCGGAACCACCCACGAACTTGAAATCACATGTACTACGACTCTCGAGAAGAGACCCAGCTCCAATTTTTGGCCAATGTTTTAGTCGTTAACAAGCTTGGCGATTCAATCAACTCTCGGCAATCTGCGACTATGCGATTTCACTGCTGATTCTGGTCCGGGTCGTCACAAATCCACTCCCCTTAAAAAAATTTCGACCTCGAAATTTCCAAGTCTGCCAACTAAAAGGTAGGAGCACTGCCTCTGCATACTGCTCAACTGCTCAGTAATAACGTCAACTGAACAACTCTGATAACAGACTCCACAATAGGAGATAACTCCGTGCTGGAATCCCTGTACCCTCAAATCACAAATCTGAACTGGCTCACACAATCGCCAAGTGTTCCTACATAAGGAACAGACAGGGTACACAATGCGAAACCAACCTGAAACACAGTTCCGCCACACGGAACACAACTCGCACAAAAACAAATGCTATAGGCGATGCCGAACCATATGGCACAACACACACTCGCCTATAATCACATACAGATCAAAACAACATGGCATTTCACAATTCAGTTCACACATCTCAACATAACTCACACCCTCATATCAACATAGTTCAAACATCGGACTCGGGCAATTAACAACCCCATTTCCGCTAATCTGACAGTCTGTGATAGCACATTCCACTAAATCAGAATCAAACATCAACCCAAACTCAAACCAAACTCACTCCAACACAATGGAGTACAACAACATCCCTCAAAACGACATCACGTAACGTCAATATCACAGTGGTCAACAAACTGGTACTGCAAGCAATCTCGAACAACTGAAACTGCTGGTCCCGAATCCTTCGGAACTGCAATACCGAGGTCCACAACAAGCCCTCCAAGGTCTGAATAGTCCTCAAAGATCGCCCGCCAATCCGAGGATAAAAACTGGTACTAACTTGTAATCTGGTCCCCAATGCTCGCTGCAACTCTCGCCAACACTCTATCGTAGCTGATTGCTTCGACCAACAAACTGGGACACATGTACACCACGTAAATGACCAATCTCCGTCAAACACAGCTATGCCAGTCTGCCACTGAAATCGTCTCCGAAAGTACAAGGGAACGTACTAAATTCATCAAATGGTCCACAAAAGTCTGACAACTGGTATCACCAACCAAAGTGCATACAAACACACACAAACACAGCAACAATTGCCACGTCTAACCGGAATCTCAGATGGCTGACACATCTCGGCAAATCTCTGCCTCCTAGCCATCGCCAGTCGACAAAAGTGGCATCTGTACACACAAGCTGCTACATTGCTCTTCCATGTTGCGCTACGAGTAGTAAACTCGAAGTATCTGATACATCTCCGCATCACTAGCGCCAATTTTGCGTAAAACAATGAGCTTCACATCATCACACTCGAACACAGCTCCCATAGCTCACAACTCGGCTAATACGGAAACTCAAACCACACCTACGTGAAACACTGAAACTCCCGACTCTCAACTGAATGCATCAACAACAACATCCCAGACGGATGGTCAAAGTACAACCTCTAGCCTTTCCCGAACAAACTCAATGGTGCAGCCATAGTCGTGAGTCGACCCCATCCATCTACACTGCCTCAAGCCCAAATCTAGCCGAAAATGCAAGTGGATGAAACTCAAGTGATCAGTGCACGTCCTACACTGCGCTGCACGCCGTAGTAGTAGTGTCTCGGACTCTCTGATGCTAACAGAAGGACAGCTACACCCAAATCATACACAGGATACGTAGCTACATAAAGTTTCCACTGCCTGAAATCATGACCCACCGCTCTGCTACACAGCATCAATACACAACCAAATCCAAACCTCGATGCATCGCCGTAATCCACGAACTCATCACGATCGTCCGGTAAGGTCATAACCAAAGCAACGGTCAACCATCCTGCAGGAGTAAGTAACTCTCCTCGCGTGCATCGAACCACTCGAACTTGACGCCTTCTTCGTCAATCCAGAAAGTAGAGTGGCAATCCGGAAAAATCCTGCACAAGCCGTCGGTAATAGCCTACTAAACCCATGAGACCTCTGATCTCTGGTACAATGGTAGGGCAATCCCCAAATCAACACGGCTTCTAACTGGTCAGGATCCACGTCAACTCCCTCGGCTAGCATCACACAACCCAAAATTTTCAGGCTAATCAGCCAAAACTCACACTGGCTAAACTTCGCAAATAGTTGATCATCTCGCGAAGTCCGTAAAACTGCTCGTAATTGCTTCAGGTACTGGCCCACACTAATGGAGTGAATCAAGATATTGTTGACGAACATGGCCGCAAACTAGTCCAGAAACCGTCTGAATATCTGGTCCATCAAGTCCACACGATCTACGGGGGCATTGGTCAACCAAACTGCGTGACCAAGAACTCCTTATGCCCGCACCAAAATCCGAAAGCTGTCCAAACCACATTTAACTCATCAATCCTCAGCTGATAGTATCCGGACCCGAAATCAATCCTCGAAAAGACTGAAACACTCACAAGCTGATCAAACCACTCGCCAGTCCGAAGCGGAGGATACTCACTCTCCTCTGAAGCAAATCAAGCTTCTGGTAGGCAATGCACCACCACGTCGAACTATCCAACATCCGTACAGAAAATGCAAAAACACACCACGCAAATACGCGGGGTCACATGAAATCTCCTCCAGCAACTCCTGGAGTCGAAACAATAGCTCCATCAGCTCCGCTGGCTCCGAACGACATGACGTCGGTAAAATGAGTCCAGCGCCTGGTACAAGCTCAACGGTGTAGTCAATCTCCCGAACTGGAGGAACACCTGGTAACTCCTCCGGAATACATCTGGAACCTCTGGAACCACCTCAATGTCACCAATGTTGGACACAGTAACCACAGTATCCACAACATGAGCTAAGCAAACAACACAATCCGTCTCCACCATCCACTCGACCATCACCGCGAAACAGTATCTCGAGGAAATCTGGTCGTCGAAACACAACCTCCTTCTCGAGGCACTCGAACACAGCCCATTGCATCGTCAGTAAGTCCATACACACAATCTCACCAAAACCACAATGTCCAGCTATAACAGGTCCGCGGCTAACACATAACCTCCAACAAGGATCTCGCAACCTCTGGATGAATGCAACACTCTCCAAGACCTCGGAAGTGGAGATGCAGGTACAATAGCCATGGATATCAAGCAACAGTAACCTCGGAGAAAAGTCTGTCCTCAAACAAGGTCATGGCACGAACTCCAACATGCCCAACTAGTCGTGCACGTCAAGTACGACTTGCTGAATAACTCGTCAAAGGGTACATTGATCAGACTACAGGAACAACATGAGGATCTCCTCGTAAACTCTGGGTTACCAAACTGCTAACAAAGCTGGATGAGGGCGCTTCCTCGTAACGTGACCCTCCTGGCCACTACAATGGCAACTGAAAGTGTTCCACAAACACAAATAACCGCAACACCTGCTGCGGGAAAGGATCACCAACGATCGCCCAACTCATGCGACAGGAGCAAGTCCGCTACACTGTGATCTCCACCATCGTCAAACGGATCATCTGCCTGATCTGATAGTCACAACAATATCGGAGAGGTCGCAGCCTGATGAAGTCACTGATCCCGAAGTGTCGGAACCCAACCTCATCAAAATCTCGACTAAGTCCACTTCCTCAAACCATCACATCAGAAACCGTGTACATCATTCCTTCTCAATAGCCTCGCCACTGTGTGCAACACACTAAGCTCCTCACGGTTATCTCGAAGCACATCAATCAGAATCTCTCTGATGCTCAGGTTCAAACTCATTCCGAACCTCGTGCATAGCTCCCTCTGAAGCCACATAACACGTGCAAACAGGAACAAACATGTGAACAATACATCTCTGCCTCAGGTGGGTAAACACTCCACATTCAATTGCTGGATATCCTGATAACAGCATTACCGTATACACAACACTCTGAATGTAGGCTGTGGAGTCGCAACCGAAACTCACACAATATCAGCCCACCAAATACAACAATCTAACTCAGGCAAACATCACTGCTACAAATCTCAGCTCTGAGGCAACATATAGACGCTCATATACACATCCCCAGGCAAACCGTGCCACATAATTCTCTGAACTCTGAATACTCATCTGAATCCACTGTTCTCTAGCAAATCGCGCGTCGATTGATCCACAACAGGATCCACAACCGAAATGACACGGAAAGCACGTCAGGAGGCATCCTAATGAATACAATATCGTTCACAACAAGTGGAACGTAATCATGGAACTTCAAATATTTGAAAGCATACAACACCTGGAATTTGATGATTATCCGCCGGCCGGTCGGGTCACCATTCCAGACATGCTGTACATTCTCAAATATCCTTAGTAAACACGACTACAGAAGTCTACAGAACCTATAACCTACAGCTCTGATACCAAGCTGAAAGGACCCAACCCCGATTTAGCTTCCTAAATCAGAATCAAACTCCTTCGAAAACACGAACCAATAAAAAAATTTTAAATTTGGGCAGAGTTTCGTTACTAGCGTGGAATTACCATTACCTGCACGCGGAAAAATACACTTCATCCTATGCCACAAAAAGCAAACTGTGGCCACCAATCCCATCCGGATTTCTCAATAACTCAACAGTAAAGTAAATCAATAAATATATCTATACTTTACTGAAATCCAGCATAAAATCGTATAACATATTCAACATGAAGCTCAGAGCGACATCTAATACATAATCATATACGTATACCACAGTAGGTAGAACAATAAACCTACTGGATGAAACAAGATTGCTCGAGCACTATGCCTCCAACCACGACGTGTGACACCAGAGCATGAACTGCAAACTGGGCACGGAAACCGAAAAGCCCAGGGGAAAGACAATAAACACGTTAGAGTGAGTGGACGAAAATAAATGTCTTTCACCAGTTAATATATATGTTTAAAATAACATATGCGAGTCTAAGTAAATAAAACATCATAGTACACGAGGTGAATCCACAATCCTCCAGCGTACTGAGTATGCAAGTAGAAATCCCACGGGGTCACTCATGGACACACCCGTGCTAGTACAGTCAGAACCACGGGGTCCCTGGCCCACACGTGATTCTAGCCAGAAATGGCCTCAGGTCAAAGGTCTGCCTCCCCCCGGTAAATGCCTCGGGTCAGGAGTCACAGCCTCCCCTGGCAAATGCCTACCATCGGGGATCAGCCGAGAGGCGAGTGTATCGATACAACAACGTAACCACGACTGTACTCTGTGTAAACCAAATCATAAACATTTCGATGCAAATGGATGAACAGCATATAAGTATATGTATACTCGTATACGTATATTCGTATAAGTATAATCGTATAATCGTAAATCACATGCTCACGTAAATCCGAAATCTCATACGCATGCTCAAGTTCATAAACCAAATAAAAGACTCGCAAACATTTCCTTGAAAAGAAATTGTCCACTCACAGACTGGCGTAACGCGATACGCGTTAACCCGTGATCCGGCGGAAAGTCCATCGCCAAACGAACGATCACGAACACCTGAATAATCACAATGTCCATTATTCAAAGTCGAAATCCGACAATACAAATCAAACAACGAGAAACCGCTGTTCTCAGAAATTCACAATTCAATGTCGACGAATCGTCGAAAATCCGTATATGTACCCACAATACCTCGCTTTACATTCGGACGCTCAATTCGAAAAATGAACCTCCCCACTGCGATCGGGGCGCGATTTCGAGTTAAATGACATGTGACTTGTCGAAAATCCAAAAAGTCAAACCTGTTGACCATTGACCGCCGCGTTGACCGCCGTCCACGGCGGCGCCGCAGCCGGACGGAGAATTTCAAGGCGGAGCTGCCCCTATTCCACTCCAAATCGTCCACTGAGCAACTTTGTCAACTGCACCGAAGTCCAATTCTCACTCTAACACATCCAATTTCAAGCAAAACCGAAATGAAACACAAAATTCAAACCCAAAATTCTTCATGCTCAAATCAAATTAGAACACCATGTTTATATGGTTAGAATCACATTAAAGAGGGCTACAAAACCCAGTACCTATTGAAGTTCAACTCGGCCAAAATCGGGATTCACCATTAAACCCAAAAAGCCTCCACTTCGGCCGGAATATTCTTCCTCTCCGGTGAGCCTCACCGTGAAACGAGATCGGCAACGAGTCGAGGGCATCAAGACGAGTCCAAAGAGACCAAGAGGAGGCTCGGAGGTGGCCGGAATAGGCTTGCCGCCGTCGAGCCCGTCGCTGTCGCACCACCCCTCCAAAGACCGAGTTGACCAAAGTTGACCGGTCAAGGCACATTAATGAAATGTTGAATTTCCTGATTTGGCAAGTTGCTATTTATAGCCTTTCCCAAAGAGGAAACCCCCATAATACATTTCGCGACAAACTTTAAACTCCCGTAACTTCTGCGTCGTAACTCCGATTCCGATAATTCTCGCGGCCACAAACTTGTCTCGACGTACTCTTCAATAATCACCCGAAGTCAAACACATCGGCCCAATGGATAAAAAGTCAACTGTTCAGCCCAAACACATAATAAATCGACCAAATAATCAACAATCGGAAATAATCACAACTTAATCTTCGTAACTCAGAATAATGCTCCAGAAATTCCCACAAACTCAAAATTAAATTCTCTACAACTTCCGTGAAGAATCTGAAACCAAATTCTCGACCAGTAATTTAGTCGCGAACAAACATGCCATTTAAATCCATTTCCGTCGAAACTTCAAATATTCATAATTAATTCCTCGGTCGTCCAAATAACGATCCGGAACCACCCACGAACTTGAAATCACATGTACTACGACTCTCGAGAAGAGACCCAGCTCCAATTTTTGGCCAATGTTTTAGTCGTTAACAAGCTTGGCGATTCAATCAACTCTCGGCAATCTGCGACTATGCGATTTCACTGCTGATTCTGGTCCGGGTCGTCACACCCATCATGCAGGTTCACTCAACAATTTGGGTTGGTCGACTAAGGCGCAGCAACAATAAGAATTGAACCCGTTGGTGTATATTCATCAGAAGTTCTATCCGCAGTGCCCTGAAGAAGCGGTAAGTCTTTCGCCTCTCCATGTGTTAATAAAACTATTTTTCGATGTTAATTTATTTTTTTAGCTAATAAGTTATTCATTTTCGCTTTTCATTAAGGCGAGAGTGGAGGAGGCGACCGCAGAAGTGACCATGAATATAGCTCGGACTAACCATCCTGACTGCTCCGAGGAAGAAGTCACCCAGTATGCCTCTCAGATCGATCCGCTTGATCGCCCTATAGCAAAAGCGTGCGGGACTGGAAAGATGTGATGACCCGGACCAGAATTAGCAGTATGATCAGCTGTATATATGAGTTACTGCGTAGCCGCAGATTGACGACAAGGTTTGAACCGTCAGGGATTGTTAACGACTAAATTATTGGCCGAGAATCGGAGCTGGGTCTCTTCTCGAGAGTCGTTGTACGTGTGATTACGAGTTCGTGGGCGGTTCCGGATCGTTATTTGGACGACCGAGGAATTAATTATGAATATTTGAAGTTCAGATTTAAATGGTGGGCTACTTAACGACTAAATTACCGGACGAGAATTTGGTTTCGGCTTCTTCACGGAAGTTGTTCAGAATTTAATTTCAAGTTCGTGGGAACTTCCGGAACATGATTTGGAGTTACGAGGAATTAGTTGCGAATTTTGCCGTTTGTTGATTATTTAGTCGATTTAATGTGTGTTGCTTTGAAGGGTTGACTTTTTATTCGGTTGGCCGATGTGTTTGACTTTGAGTGATTATTGAAGAATATGTCGAGACGAGTTTGTGGCCGTGAGAATTATCTGAATCGGAATTACGACGAAGAAGTTACGCATGTTTAAAGTTTGTCGAAAAGGATAATTATGAAGTTTCCAAAAATGGAAAGTCTATAAATAGAAGTTGCTACTTTGGGCAGGTCAGACCTTTCCTCTTTGAGTGTTGACCGAGTTGACTCGGTCAACTCGGTGGAGAATGAGAATTCACGTCGGCCTATAGGTGGCTCACGGCGGTGCGACGACTCCGGCCACCCCAGAGGGCGGGGCTGGTCCCGTTGAACTCGTCTCGGTGCCCCCGTCCCTGTGCCGACCTCCTCTCGTGGTGGAGCTCACGGTGGAGAGAGATTTTTGGAACCAAAGTTCAAAGTTTTTGGTGTTAATGGTGACTTTCGTTTCGGGCCGAGTTGAACTCAAACATGGACTGGGTTTTGTAGCCCTCTTCAAGGTGATTCTAACCATATAAACATGGTATTCTAATTCGATTTGTGGATTGAGAATTTTGGGTTTGAAATTTATGAACCAATTCGGTTTTACATGAAATTGACCTAGTTAGAGTGAGAATTGGCCTTTGTTGCAGTTATGAAAGTTGCTCAGTGGGTGATTTTGAGTGGAACAAGGGTAGCTCCGCCATGAAATTCTCCGGTCAACAGTGGCGCCGCCGTGGACGGCGGTCAACGGCGGCGGTCAACGGTCAGAGTTGACTTTTTGACTTTCGACAAGTCGCATGTCATTTGACTCGAAATCGCGCTCCGATCGCAGTGGGGAGGTTCGTTTTTCGAGTTGAGCGTCCGAACGTAAAGCGAGGTATTGTGGTATACATATACGGATTTTCGACGATTCGTCGACTTTGGATTTCGTGTTTCCGAGAACGGTGGTTTCTCGTGGTTTGATTTGTATTTTCGGATTATGATTTTGAATATTGGACATTGTGAATATTCAGGAGTTTCGTGATCGTTCGTTTGGCGAGGGGCATTCCGCCGGATCACGGGTTAACGCGATACGCGTTACGCCAGTCTGTGAGTGGACATTTCTTTTCACGGATTGAATGCGAGTCCTTTATAAATGATTTGCGAACTTGAGCATGCGGATTGATTATGATTTTACGAGCATGTGTTTACGATTATGCTTATACGAATATATACATATTATGATTTATGCATGTGCATGGAAAAGATTTATGATTTGGTTTACACAGAGTACAGTCTCAGTATATGTTGTGGTATCGATACACATTGGCTTCTCGGCTGATCCCCGAGTACGCTCCGGGGGGGACAGATATCCTGACCCGAGGCCTTTCTGGCTAGGAATCACGTGTGGGTCTGGGATCCCGTGGTTCAGACTGTGCTATCGCGTGGAAGCCCACGAGAGTCTCCGCGATATGTTTTACGTTGCATGCTCTGTACACGTGAGGAGTTAGAGTCTCCCTCGTGTACCATTTGATTTTATGTGTATTTGACTCGCATATGATTTTATACGTATATATTACTGGTGAAAGACATTTATTTTCGTCCACTCACTCTAACGTGTTTATTGTCTTTCCCCTGGGCTTTTCGGTTTCCGTGCCCAGTTTGCAGTTCAGGCTCTGGTGTCGCACGTCGTGGTTGGAGGCATAGTGCTCGAGCTACTTTGTTTCATCCAGTAGGTTTATTGTTCTACCTACTGTGGTATGCGTATACGATTATGTATTAGATGTCGCTCTGAGGTTCCTGTTGAATACGTTATACGATTTTACACTGGATTTCAGTAAAGTGCATATATATTTACTACTTTACTTTACTGTTGATATATTGAGAAATCCGGATGGGATTGGTGCCCACGGTTTGCTTTTTGTGGCATAGGATGAAGTGTATTTTCCGCGTGCAGGTAATGGTAATTCCACGCTAGTAACGAAACTCTGCCCAAATTTTGAAAAGTTTTTGTTGGTTTGTATTTTCGAAGGGGTTCGATTCCGGTTTAGGGAGCTAAATCGGGATTGGGTCCTTTCAAAAGAATACCTACTACTGTAGGGGAATGGGCTCGGCGGGCGAAGGAGTATTGAAGGACACTTCAGAATACTCTACCGGGTCAAGAAGTTCATCTTCTAGTCGTAACCTCGCAGCGGAGCTTCAGAGGACGCGGAGGGAGTTGGAGGAGCAAAAGAGGCAGATAGCCGAGCAGCAGGCAATCAGAGATGCCGAGTACCAACACATGGTCCAGTAGCAGACACATATGTTCACATGGATGCGGACGATGTACGAGGCTCAGACTACCGGACAACCGTTCCCCACACCTCCCCCGCACCCTGTGTTCCCTAGTTATCCACCACCACCACCGCACCAGTCACCGCCACAGCAAGACCAGGGTAGCCACCGGAGTTCAAATGACTACATGGATTTCTTCGACCCTGACCCGCAAGTTCCTCGACCCTGACGTGTAGTTGTAGTTAATTTCGTATTGTTGCTATTTGTACTGTACGTTGGACATTTATGTGTACTGTTGAACTTGTATGATTGTACGGTTTATGTCTTTCAATGCAGGTTCTGGAATTGGGCCCAATCCAGAACCGCGTTTTATTTTCAAAATTTTTCCAAGCATTGCCGGCGACATGGACCTAAGTCGCCGGCAATGTCTTCAAATTCCGGCCACGGTGGCGCTGACATTGCCGGCGACTTCACGTCGCCGGTAATGTCCTAAACATCATCGGCGACTCAAGTCGCCAGTAATGTCTTACCATTGCCGGTGACTTGAGTCGCCGGTGATGTCAAGACATTACCGGCGACGTGAAACGCCATCGCCGGCAATGTTATCTCCGGCGGGCTATTTACGGCGACGTCATTGCCGGTGACTTGTCGCCGGTAATGACAATTCCGGCGAAAAAAAAAACAAGGCCGGCGACGGAAAGTCGCCGGCAATGTGTCTTAATCCGGTAGTGAATCATGCCCAAATCGGCTATGTTTAGGTATGTTCTATGCTTTGCCTGAATCGATTCATCCTTATTAGTCGATTTTCCTGTATGCTTGATCGTTCGTGAAAGAACAAAAAACTTTAAGTATGCTTTGATGGGATTTGGGTTTTCATATGTTGACTCGAGAATTGATTTTCGTTGACGGAGTCTGAGCGGTTTGACAGAATCAGAGTGGAACGAGTTGCTTGACAAATCAGGATCACATAGCTATGAGTTTTATTTTGTGTTCTTAGTCTTTAAATCAGTGATATGTACTAATTTGGGTGTTGTTTGAGTTCATCAGGATTGTTAAGCTTGCAATGAATAACTTTCTCCATATATTTGATTATATTTTGATTGTAATTTTTGTTGCTATTGGTGATTGTTGGTTTCTCTTGTTTGTAGGTTTTGTTGATCGCACCTTCTCAGGGAGAAACAATCACGCTGTCATTAATGGTACCATATCTGCAAATCTCAATCTCAAGCTTTGTGTATATTCAAGATACACACGTGTGACATCTGCTTCTTAATTAGTTCATGTTTTCTAATATCAAAGGGTTGGAATAGATTGATTGATTTATTCCGATTTGGTGCTCTTTCTCCCTTAGTTTCAGTGACAGGTTCTTTCAGAGTTTTTGGTTTCCGGTTTTGAAAAATGAAGTTCAGCTTCAGGTGAGAAATCTAAGTTGGTACAAATTATCCTTATTTAAATTTCAAGCTTTAATTTTCGATCTTCGGCGATCTCCACCTCAAAACTTTCAATCCGTAATTGCATGATCATCTTTTTCAAGTAAAACTATCACTACTTTGTTTTCAATTCATTTTGGTAAATGGGTATTTGCGCATTTGGGATTTTGGGTATTGCTTATCACTACCACATATTTAACCATTGCCGGCGATTTTTAAATCGCCGGCAATGTTTTTTATCATTACCGGCGATTTTTACCGGAAAAATCGCCGGTAATGTCTTTTTTTTTTTAACATTACCGGCGACTTAAATGTATGTCGCCGGCAATGTTTCGATGGTAATGAAAAAAAAAAAAAGACATTGCCGGCGACTTCATTTATGTCGCCGGCAATGTCTTTTTTTTTTTTCATTACCATCGAAACATTGCCGGCGACATACATTTATGTCGCCGGTAGCGACATACATTTATGTCGCCGGTAATGTTAAAAAAAAAATACATTACCGGCGATTTTTCTGGCAAAAATCGCCGGTAATGATAAAAAACATTGCCGGCGACTTAAAAGTCGCCGTCAATGTCTCTTAATCCGGTAGTGCCCACTATTGTATGGCGGCTCTACAGGTATGAGTGGTGTCGTGTCGTGTCGGTTTCAAGGAGGCTAGGCCGGCTCAGTGATCGAAAAAAGAGAACTGTCAATCTATGATGCTGCTTCTGATGAGATGGTGGAGGTGAGCAACTCTGTTTTTAATTATCAATTTTAGTTGAGCTGAACTACTTGGTATGAGTTTTGATTTTACTTTAACATGCCTGCATTGTCCTCTTTATGTATGATGTTGTGATCGGATGCAAAATGATTCACTAGTATAACCCGAGCTTTTATGCATTGCTGGAATAATGTGAACTACAAAATGTGGGTCTTTATAAGAATAATTTGAATGATTTGTTGCATTTGTTGGGTTTACAATGTGTTGGGGGCAGTGTGTCTGATCATGATCAAGTTGCTATATTTTGTTATATTGATCATGTTTTACAAATTTGTTGTTACCATTTCCTATATAACATTCGTGAACCTTACTGTGCATATAACGTGATTTACTGTTCCCTTTGATACGCTGTAGTTTAAACTGTGATCATGAAGGTTGTAATTTCTGTTTGAACTACAAACTGTTTGGCGATCATTGGTGGTCTATAGACAGTCTGTATTGCGTTGGGTACATAGCTAGATCAAATAGTCCAATTTGTATTTATAAGGCTTCTCAAATTTTTTGAACCCTACCATGAAATTTGGACTCTCAGAGGGTTTGTATTTCTTCCTTTGGTCGACTGTTGCAGGTATCACTCCAAGTTTCTACCCTCTTTTTCTTTGTTTTGTGATTTATAAATTCGTTGATTTGGTTTGGGTTGTGTTGTTCTAATTGTATCTACGATTGATATTGGGTCTGTGTTCGTGCAGTGATCAATGGAAGTTCCATAGACAACATCAAGGTTAGATTCGATTCGGTTTTACATTTTGGTTTCAAAGGTTTTGGGCTTTGGTAGTTTCTTGCGTACTGTGTTTTATGAAAGGAATACAGTACATATAATTGGGTTTTACATGTAATCTTTGAGTGCTTGGTTTGTATTAGATCAGTTGATAGGTGATTGGGTTGGTTTGGATTATATCTATTTCAACGCCTCCACTGATCACTATTTGCATTGAAGGGTTAGATTTCTTTCGATTCAGAGGTTATCTGATTCTACCCAAAACTAATACATGTCTAAATTGTTGTTGGTAGCTGCAAACCAAAACTCTTCTCCACTCTTTATCTGTAAGTTTTTCTTCAATTTATATTTTCTATTAATTTTGGGTTCAGTGATTGATCCGTTTTTGATCAATTGGTATAGATGAATTAGTAATCGATCCAATATTGTAATTTTTTATGGGTTTTGGGTCATGTTTATTTTGATTGATTCAAAGTTGTTCTCTCGGTTCAATTTTTCTGTCTTTTGCACAATGACCACTACTTCTGGCGTCCACTCCGTGTGCGTCCTCTTCGTACGTCACTTTTCATCACCAGCTCCTTCCTCATAGACCAAGGTACGACGGTCTCTCTATCTTATAATCTCATCCCATTGGATTATCAATTAAAATGTGGGTGATTTCTGCTTCAAAGTTGTGTTCTTTCAGACTGTATCCCTTCATTAGTTAGAGTTCTTTCGAGATCTCGCGGTTAGTCTGATTTCGTTTTCCTTCAATCCTTTATTTACTTCGATAGATTTGAGATTTTTGGCTAACTTTGATGTATTGGGGTATGGTTTTTTTATTGGGTTTCAGTTATGGATCTGTATTGGATTTCATAGCTGGAGGTATGGTTTTCTGGGAACTTCAATCGATTTAAGATATGGCTTTTGTCTAGTTTAATTTGATAAGTATCATAGCTTGGTTTATGATCGATTGTTTAATTAGTAGCATAGCTTGGTTGATGATCAATTCCTGGTCTTGGGTTTGGTTTCAATTTTCTTCAATTTCGTGCACAAATCTTCTCTTAAAGTAGAGTTTCATTTGATCATAGAAATTCTAATGTGTAAAGGATCAGCTTAATGGGTCTATGGTATTAATTTACTCTTCAGATGATTATCTCTTGGTATTAATTGATGTGTGGCCATAGACTGATGTGTCTTCAGGAAACTATATTGCAATAATTGGCTTGGTGGGTTTCCATAGCGTATTGATCAATACGATGAATACCACTTTCAGGATTTTTTGTATAGGTTTATAGCTTTACACACATCAATTAAATGTTGTTTTTTTTATTTCTTTCTACGAGAAAGTTTCTAAAGAAAGGTATAGGAAAGCACGATAAGATAACCATCAGTTGGTCTTGCATTAATGGAGGTAGCTCATATATGATCGACATAATGTTTAGTGTTTATGTAACCCATGTTGAGTTTTGTATTTCTCTTTTCTGAACAGGCAAGTGTAGCATTTATTCAGCTGATTGAAGTTTGTCCAGTGTTCTTGCAGGTGCATTATTTTATTTTTTTGGCTCTTTTGTTGGAGTTGAAATGAATAGATTGAACCTCACTATATATCATGTACTAATTGTTATTCAATCTCATTTAGTTCCTATTTTTGCCAACTAAAGAGTCTGTATGGTGTTATCTATTTGTCCGGATAGAAACAATACTGTAAAGCAGAGCAGGTTTCTTATCATGGAGGGAGAAAAAAAAATGTAACATGTGGTTTTGGCAGATTATATAGTGTCTGTAGATATGCCCCGAGTACTAGATGAGTAAACTAAATAACCTTCATGCATTTTATATATGGTTTTCCTTTGCAAGTATTGAGAGGAAAGTCTATGATAAGTTATCTCTCATTATTTGTCGGCTGTGAACTTTGGAAATCAAGAGGTTTTTATAACATGGGAATATAGCTCTTATTTGGTTACTACATCTACAGAGTGTTCTCTTCTTTGATCCTATTGAAATGACCCAACCCCGATTTAGCTCTCTAAACCGGAATCGTACCCCTTCGAAAACACGAACCAACAAAAACTTTTCAAAATTTGGGCAGAGTTTCGTTACTAGCGTGGAATTACCATTACCTGCACGCGGAAAATATACTTCATCCAATGCCACAAAAAAACAAACCGTGGGCACCAATCCCATCCGGATTTCTCAATATATCAACAATAAAGTAAAATAGTAAATATATATACACTTTACTGAAATCCAGTGTAAAATCGTATAACGTATTCAATAGGAAGCTCAGAGCGAAATCTAATACATAATCGTATACGCATACCACAGTAGGTAGAACAATAAACCTACTGGATGAAACAAAGTAGCTCGAGCACTATGCCTCCGACCACGACGTGCGACACCAGAACCTGAACTGCAAACTGGGCACGGAAACCAAAAAGCCCAGGGGAAAGACAAGAAACACGTTAGAGTGAGTGGACGAAAATAAATGTCTTTCACCAAGTATATATGTTATAAAAACATATGCGAGTCGAAAGTATAAACAACAAATGGTACGCGAGGGAGACTCTAACTCCTCACGCGTCCAGGTACACGAGGGAGACTCTAACTCCTCACGTATACGTACACGAGGGAGACTCTAACTCCTCACGTATACAGAGCATGTGTATAAATCACACGGGGCCACTCGTGGACATATAACAACATATAAATATAATCACATAACACATGCTCAATATAAACATAATCTCGTACGAAAACTCATATTCGTAAAATCATAATCATACTGCATATTCAAGCTCATAAAACGTGTATAAAGGACTCGCAATAATTCCGTGAAAATAAACGGTCCACTCACAGACTAGCGTAACGCGTTTAACCCGTGATCCGGCGGAATGCCCCTCGCCAATCAAACGATCACGAACACCTGAACAAACACAATGTTCAATACTCAAAGTCATAATCCGACAATACAAATCAAATCACGAGAAACCACCGTTCTCGGAAACACACAATTCGAATACGACGAATCGTCGAAAATCCATATATACCACCCCAATACCTCGCTTTACGTTCCGACGCTCAACTCGAAAAACAAACCTCCCCACTGCGATCGGGGCGCGATTTCGAGTCAAATGACATGCGACTTGTCGAAAGTCAAAAAGTCAACCCGTTGACCGTTGACCGCTGTCCACGGCGGCGCCACTGTTGACCGGAAGAATTCGCGGCGGAGCAACCCCTATTCCATGCAAAACCACCCACTGAGCAACTTTGTCAACTACAACAAAGGCCAATTCTCACTCTAACCATGTCAATTTCATGATAAACCGAATTGTACACAAAATTTCAATCCCAAAATTCTCCAAACTCAAGCAAAATTAGAGCTTCAAACTTACATGGTAGCTTGCTAGTGATGAGAGCTTCAAAGCCCACTAAAAATTGCAACTCAATTCGGCTTAATTCAATGAACCCGAAAACACAATTTTTCCTCCATTTTTCATGCCGGAAAAACTCACTCTCCGGTGAGTTACACCGGGAAAGGTGGCCGGATTCCTCACCAGGGGCCCTAGACGTGTCAAACAATGCCAAGCCCAAGCCTTGGGGTGGCCGGAAAAGGCCTCACCGCCGTGAGCCACCGCAAGCCGTCGTGAGCCTCCTCCACCACTCGGTTAACACGAGTTGACCGGGTTGTTTCTACCGAATTACGCGCGGGGGCGCAATGGGGCAGAAGCAACGATGTTGTGCTTCCTCTCTTCCTTCGTCCGAACGGTGGGGCTGTCCGGATGGGTGGGTTCTCTCCTTCTCTTCGTGCGATGGGCTTCCCTCTCTTCGTGCGTGCGGGGTCTTCTGTCGGGTGCTTGCTCTTCTCTCGGGCGTTCGGGTGCAGCTGTTAGACGAATACAACAATGAAACAGACGGTCAGGGGTCAAGACGGGGTGGCCCGCCTTCAACGCTCCGATGCCTAAGTCAGATGACGTATTGGATATAACAGTCAAGCGAACATGCGAGTAAGTGCGATATGAATCGAGTGAGATTGAGTCCAACGTGTTGTGTTGAGATTCAATGGGGTCGTGAATGTGTTGAGATTCAATGGGGTCGTGAATGTGTTGAGATTCAATGGGGTCGTGAATGTGTGTTCTTACCTGTAATAAATACCTGATATATATAGGTGGTTGAGTTTGGAGCCTGGTGGCGTTCTTCGATGTGGGACAACCTGCACTTCTGGTGTGTGTTTTGCTCATTCGGGCGCGCCTCCTCTGGGCGCGTGCACGCTCGGAAGGGGTGGGTCCGGTGAGTAAAGTTGGAGCCTCCTTGGTGATCTTGCGTGTGGTGTGGTAGGTGTTGCTAATCTGCTTAAGTGGATAAGTATGTTAATCGTACAACTAATGATACAATACTAACAAGTCCCCCAAGTCCCCAAGTCAAAGAGCACTTTCTTGACTGGGGAGTTGAAAAAGGGTGTGCGATTTAACAGGAATACTTATCCGATTGAGCAGTGGTCATGAACCTGTGACCCCCAAGTCCCCCAACTCCCCGGTCAAGAAAGGGATTGCATGACGGAGTGGGACCTGGGTGTCCGAGCGTGTACCTGTTGGTTCGGTGGTGTACCTGTTCGGGTTCTGGGCCCGGCATCCAAGCTGATCTTGCTAGCTTTAGGATCCGCGCGCCCGTGGGGTGTTGTGTATTCGTTCGTTGGTGTACCTATGGGCCCGGCCTCCAGAACGAGACTTGCTATTCTGGATCCGCGCGCCCAGATTGGATTTGGTTTTTGGAGACATTCATGGTGTAGCAGATATACAAACACATGGGCAAATAGGTGGATAGGTAAGTAAATATATAGATATATAGATAGGTAGGTATATAGGTATATAGATATATGTGCATGGTATGATGCGTGAATGTATGGCATGAGGTGTGTGCATGCAAAAAATGCTGTCCGTACGCCAGTTATGGGATACACTGCGCACGCCGTACGTCAACGGGGATGTCGTCGCGCAGGCTGTAGCGTCAACGGGACTATCAGAACCGCGACCTACAAGTGTTGCGGCGCCCACGATCACGTACTCGTGCCGCCCATCGGCCTTAGCGCGCGCAGAGGCCTCTGCCGCCTCACCCGGGAAAATTTCGCGCCCGGAGAGGGCGGACCTCACACCCGGTCTACGCTCATCGGTCTTGGGCCCTTAGGAGGAGAGGACGGACCCTACACCCCCCAGCCGGAACCCGAGTCGGAGAATCGATCATTGACGTTACGCCCACGGAGGGGAAGAACCCCACACCCGTGCCGCCCATCGAGCTTAGCCCCGCTAATTCGGCTTATATTTTGCGATCGTCGAGGATGGGCGCACCCCACACCCGCGTCGTGTCCGTGGCCTATAGGGGGGGGGCGAACCTTACATCCCTACTAGGGCTTAGGTAGGCGTACGGAGGGGAAGAACCCCACGCCCGTGGTCGCCTATCGTGTTTAGCATGCAAAGAGGGGACGGACCCCATGCCTGTTGCTGCGTAAACCGATGTTGTTTCGTCAGGAGAGGGGACGTATCCCATGCCTCTGCTAGGAATGAGCCGTCACACGGAGAGGAAGAACCCCACGCTCGTGGCGCCCATCGAGCTGTGGAACCTCCAGAGAGGGGGCGAACCCCATGCCTCTGCGTTGGAATATGGCGGTTTACGGAGAGGAAGAACCCCACGCCCGTGTCACCCTTGGCGCGCGCAAGAGAGGGGACGGACCCCATGCCTGTTGCCGCCCATCGAATTTTAGGATATCCAGAGAGAGGGCGAGCCTCATGCCTCTGGTTTGGGATGAGCTGGTGAACGGAGGGGAAGAACCCCACTCCCGTGTCACCCTTGGCGCGCGCAAGAGAGGGGACGTACCCCCATGCCAGTTGCCGCCCATCGTGTTTGGGACACCTAGAGAGAGGGCGATCCTCATGCCTCTGGCGTTTAATTCGACCTGCATTTGTGCGAACGGAGGGGACGTACCCCACACCCGTCGCCCGTTGGTTCTAGGGACTGCAAGGGGAGGACGGGCCCCTTGCCTTTTCGTATAGGTAATCTGTGTCTTTGCGTATGGAGGGGACGTACCCCACACCCATCGCCTGTAACCTTCCAGGGCCGAGCTAGTGTGTATGGGGAGGACCCAACGCCAGTGGCGCCCGTGGAGTTTTACGCGCCATGCCTGTTGCCGCGTAAAACCGTGTTGCCCGTGCTTACCGATGGGCGCATGATGGTGTTTTACCTTGTTTGGTCGTGCGCGGGAGGTGTGACTTGCCTTGGATTTGTTGGTGTGCTGATGATGAAACGGTTGAGGTGACAGTCCGTTTGACTTCTCCTTGGGGATTGGTGAAATAAATGCTAGCCGTCATGTTTAATGCTGGCGTGGGCCAGGCATCAAATGCTGCCGTCGTTATGATTTCCTGGGGGGGGCAGACGTTGCGCGCGTGGGCGCGTGGGAGTGGTGCATGGGTGCCACGTGTCGAATCGTTGGAGGCTGTGCTAGGGTTAATTTAAGGCGGGAAGATGATGGGTTGGCATGGTTTATTGAGAAGGGCAAGTGAATCGGGTTGTGCCACGCGTCCCAATCCGACGGTGGGTGTGATAGGATGGACGCCTGGCGATGGCTGGATGACGTCGGTCGATTAGTATAAATAGGGGTGTGATTTGCCTGTTCCAGTACTTCCATGATTTACAAGAAATTCTGCCGAAATCACTTGCGATCTGTTTCCTCAAGCTTTGCCGTATTTGTATCCTCCGTTGCCGGGAATCGTGCTCGGTGCTTGTACCCCGTTTGTACCATTGCGACCTGGTAAGGCCCTCGGTCCTGGTGTGGCTGCATTTCTTCCCCTGCTTGGTATTCTGTGTTTCTGGGCTATTTGGGTTTTTCTGGGTTTTTGTTTGTTTTCCTTAAGAACAGGGCTTGTTTTTAGGGTGGGGTGGGTTTGATCTGTGTTGGGTGGTGTGTGGTGGGTTTCTGGTGTTTCTGTCTGATACTAAGTGTTGCGTCCTTCGTCCGTGAGCGTATACGGGCGAGAGTCCCCCAGTTCGTGCGCGCCTGGCACGGGCGAGTGCCCAGCGGGCGCGAGCGTGCCAGCAGTGTAGTGTCTAACAAGAAGTAGGAATAGAAAAAAAAATTTTGAAGTGTTGTATCTGTCTGCTAACCTTTCTGCGCGTGTGTTTGCAGCGAAGAAAAATGGATGAAGTGGCCAAACGCCGTATGCTTAGACTGCGGAGTGTTGGGAAGAAGGCCCTCGGTGTGGCGGATGATGGTGGTGGGCCGCCTGCTGTAGGGGATGAGATCCAACGTGCGCCGCCAGTGGGCGATATGGGTGTCCCTTCTCTACCTGTCCAAGTGCCACAAGCGGATGTTCCTGTCCTGCCGGCAGGCGATGTTGCTGGGGCCGAGACGCAGGTCCAGGCTGAACGTGAGCAACAGCTGGTCGTGCGTGATGGTGGTGCAGACAAGCGGGAGGTTGTTCTTGCGCTTTCGCCGTCGAGGCGTGTGCTTGCGGTGGTGCCGTCTCCAAGTCGGGCGATTGTTCCAAGTCGACCTCCAAGTCCCCAACAATACTCTTGCTTTCCAGATCCTCCTCTGGGCTTGGGTGCGCCAAAGTCTCCCCCGCACGGAAAAAGTGGGGAACGTGTGCGGAAGAGGGCGCGGACAGAAGACTCCTCTCCCTGCCCTGCTCCTGGGTCGGGCGATGATGTTGTGGATGAGGTGCGCCGATCGCTGGCGGATGATGCTGCCGTGCTCGCGGCCGCGCTGCCTCCGGTGGAGGAGGCCCCTGCTGATGGGCTGGATGGGGTCTTTGGTTCCTGCGCTCGTCTGATGCAGCAGGTCTTCCGCTACCGCTCGCGGGAGATTGCGGAACTTGCACGCCTCAGGGCTGGCGCGCTGGAGCATCGGAGGGTGGTGGATGGGTTGGTGGCCAGGGCGGATAAGGCCAATGACCTGGCGCGTCGGTACGTCGCTCGTGTGGACGAGGCGAACGTTCGGGCGGAAGAAGCTGCTGCCTGTGAAACTCTGGCCAAGATTGACAGGGATAAGGCCGTGGCCGAGGCGGAGTGTCTGCCCGGTGAGCTAAAGCGCGTGCGTGCTGAAGCAGCCGCCCGGGAGGCGTTCCTAGAGTCTGAAGTTGAGAGGCTGATGGGCGCCGAGGTTCCCGCATACGAAAGGGCGGCGGGGTTTTCCAGGGAACGTGCCGAGGCAGAGCTGGATCCGGTGGTCATGCGGGTGGAGTCGGGCGAGCAGGCGGAAGCTGAGGTGGCGGTGTCATCGGATGAGGGGGAGGAGCTGGGTGTAGATACGGGGGCGGAGTAGAGTAGTTTTTCCTTTGTTGTAATAGAGTAGGTCTTGTAGTTTTTGGACAACTGAATGAAATTTCCCTTTTGTGCCTTGATTTTTTTTTTTTGTAGCTTGCGCCAACGCGTGCGCACCCATTCCCCTCAGTTGGATAGGTTGGGATTTGAATGTGCTGGTCTGGATGTTCGGGCGGTCCGTTTCCTTGTCCTTAGTAGATTACTCGAAGTGTGGTCCTGCGCCGCTCGTGTGTGGATCGCGCCTGTTGATCCGTGGGTCCCAAGGTAAGGACCTCCTGCCTGCCCCGAGTTTCCATGGCTTCCTTGTGATTGTATCCCCGAACGTGCCCGATCCCACGCTCGGTTGGGAATCTTCCCAAGAGCAGGTGCCCCGCGATGATTAACTTTAGTTTGCAGATCCCTGGCCTCCCGAGTATGGCGTTGTAGGAGGAGGGGGTGTTCATGACGATGAAGTCCGTCCGGATCTCGCTGTGCGGGGAGTCGAGCGCGCCAATCTCGACCCGCAGGCTGTCGCTCCCGATGGGATATGAGGTCTCGCCCGTGAAGCTGGCGATGCACTCATGGTCCTGCGTTATCCTGCTGGCGGGTCGTCCGAGCGCCGTGTATGCGTCGAGGTAGATTATGCTCACGGACGCCCCGCTGTCGACCAGCACCCTCTTCACAAGGAATTGGTCGATGATCGCGTCGATTACGAACGGTAGGGTGCTGTCCTTCGGGTTTTCTTCCTCGTCCTTTGCTGTGAAGCTGATGGTGGGCGCTTCCTTCCTTCCTGCGTTGGGCGTTCTCCCCGCCCCGATTGCCAGCACATCCCTGCTCGGATGATCTGGGGATGATGCCCTCTTGCGCTTGCCCCCGGATATCGTGTTGATAGTCCCACGGGTCCTGGCGCTGTTGTCCTTCCGCCCTGGGAGGGGTTGTCCTTTCGTCCTTCATGTCTTCGAGGGCCTTCTTCAGCATAATGCAGCTGTTGGTATGGTGGGTGGCGGCTTTGTGGAATTCGCACCATACGTCTGGGAGTTGGCCAGTTGGAACCCCTGCTTTCGTCATGTTATTTGGTGGCGGTATTCGGTGTCGATGCAGGCGGAGCAGGTGCTCGGGTGACTGCCCGTCGATCGTGAAGACTTCCTGCACCGCCGGCCGGTGACGTGGTGCTTGCCCCCGCGCCTGGTTGTAGTTGTCCTAATGTCCACGGAAGAAAGGCCTCTGGTAGTTCTGCCTGTATGTGTCCCGGTTCCTCTTGAAGCCCTGGGTTGGCCTTTCGTCGTCCGCCAGCTGTCGCGGCTGAGCGCCTGCTGCCTTGGGTCTGATGGAGCTAGGTTCAGAGGCGGCCCCGTAAACCCGCGTTTCTACCAACGCCTTCTGCACAACCAGGTCCATAATCTCGTCGTAGTCGAGATGTTCCTTTCTCACAAGCTTCTCTACGAATGGGGTGGCGAGCAGATTGTCCATCAGAGCTACCTTGGCCACTCGCTTGTCAAGGTCCCTGCACGTGCTGGCGAGCGCCCTCCATCGGTTGACGTAGTTCAACAGGCTCTCGTCCATCCCCTGGCGGACCTTGAGGAGGATGCCCGTGGTGTTGTACTTCCCCTGGAGTCGATATCGCTTCTGGAAACTCTCCGCCAGCTCGAGGAACGAGTGGATGGATCCTGGCGGGATCTCGTAGAACCAGCTCCGTGCCTCCTCCGCCAGTGTTTCCTGGAACAGGAAACACAAGGTTGGGTCTGAATATCGGGTCCCGTCCGTGGTGGACCGAAACTCGTCCACGTGCGCTCGTGGATCCCCGCTCCCGTCGAATCGAGCAATCTTCATTATCTTTGCGTGGGGGTCCCTTCCCCTCTCCAGTATGCGCGCCGAGAACGGGCTGACCCGGGGAGCGAACGTCCCGCCCTGACCGGCCAGCTTGTCCTTGCGCAAGCGCGAGACTTCTTCTGCCAGCTCCTCCATCCTCTGCAGGATCAGATTGTTGTTCGTCGGGGGTGCCGACTCCTCCACAGGTGAGGGGGCTCGGGCGTTGGCCCTGCCGAGTGGGTGTCGTTCCTCGCTGGCGGTCTCCTGGGTTTCTTCGTGCTGCTCCATCCGTTGGCTGATGAGCGCTTCTAGTCGTTCCTCCATCCTTAGGCGGATTTGGCGCTCCTCTGCTCTCTCGAGCGCCGCCTCCCGCAATTCTTGGATCATGCCGCTAATGCGCCTGTCGTCGTCGTTCCCGTTGGTCGTCTGTACGTTCCGCTCCTGTGAGTCTGGCGGAGTCTCCCCGTCGAGTGTGTTACTGCCTTTAGTCACCGGGTTGAGCATGCGGACCTTTGGTTTTGGTGGTGTTTATACGAGGTTTGCAATTTGTAAGCTTCCCACAGACGGCGCCAGATGTTTCTACCGAATTACGCGCGGGGGCGCAACGGGGCAGAAGCAACGATGTTGTGCTTCCTCTCTTCCTTCGTCCGAACAGTGGGGCTGTCCGGATGGGCGGGTTCTCTCCTTCTCTTCGTGCGATTGGCTTCCCTCTCTTCGTGCGTGCGGGGTCTTCTGTCGGGTGCTTGCTCTTCTCTCGGGCGATTGGCTTCCCAATAAGGAAATTTCCATATATAGACTTACCTGAAATAGAAACTTGTAATTATCCGTTTCGACGAACTTCAAACGCGCGTAACTTTCTCGTCGTAATTCCGATTCCGTTAATTCTCGCGGCCACATACTCGTCTCGACATATTCTTCCAATATTACCCGAAGTCAAACATATCGGCCAACCGAATAAAAAGTCAACCCTTCAAAGCAACACACATTAAATCGACTAAATAATCAACAAACGGCAAAATTCGCAACTAATTCCTCGTAACTCCAAATCATGCTCCGGAAGTTCCCACAAACTCGAAATTAAATTCTGAACAACTTTTGTGAAGAAGCCGAGACCAAATTCTCGTCCGGTAATTTAGTCGCGAACAAACCCGCCATTTAAATCCGTTTCCGTCGAAACTTCAAATATTCATAACTAATTCCTCGGTCGTCCAAATAACGATCCGAAACCGCCCACGAACTCGTAATCACATGTACAACGACTCTCGAGAAGAGACTCAGCTCAAATTCTCGGCCAATAATTAAGTCGTTAACAATCCCTGACGGTTCAAACCCTGTCGTCAATCTGAGACTACACAGTAACTCACGAATCAAGCTGATTATACTGCTGATTCTGGTCCGGGTCGTCACAAATCCACCCCCCTTAGAAAAATTTCGACCTCGAAATTTCTGAGTCTGCCGACCAAAAGTAGGAGCACACTGCCTCTGCATACAGCTCAACTGACAAGTGATCACATCAACTGAACAACTCAGATAATAAACTCCACAACAGGAGATAACTCCGTGCTGGAATCCTTGTACCCTCAAATCACAAATCTGAATTGGCTCACACAATCGCCAAGTGTTCCTACATAAGGAACAGACAGGGTACAAAATGCGAAACCAACCTGAAACACAGTTCCGCCACACGGAACACAACACACATAAAAACCAACACTATAGGCGATGCCGAACCACACGGCATAACATAAACTCGCCTATGGCCACACACGGATCAAAATAACATAGCAAATCTCAACTCAATCTGCACACATCAACATAACTCAAATATCGAACTCAAGCGTATATCGGCCTATTTCCGCTAACCTGACAGTCTGTGGTAGCACATCCCACAAAATCAGATTCAAACATCAACTCAAATTCAACCAAATCAAACTTACTCCAGCACAATGGAGTACAACATCGTTCCTCAAAACGACAGCATGCAACATCAAAATCATAGTGATCCACAAAATGGTACTGCATGCAATATCGAACAGCTGAAACTGCTGGTCCCGAATCCTCCGGAACTGCAATACCGAGGTTCACAACATGCCCTCCAAGGCCTGAATAATCCTCGAAGATCGCTCGCCAATCTGAGGATAAGAACCGGTACTAACTTGTAATCTGGTCTCCAATGCTCGCTGCAAAGCTTGCCAACACACAGTCGTAGCTGATTACCTCGATCGGCGAACTGGAACACAGGTACACCACGTAGACAGACAACCTCCGTCAATCACAACCATGTCAGCCTGCCACTGAAATCCTTTTCCGAAAGTACGAGGAAACGTACAGAGTTCGTCAAATGATCCGCAAAGGCCCAACAACTGGTATCACCAACCAAAGTGCATACAAACACACACAATCACAGCAGCAACCACCACGTCTAATCGGAAATCTTCAATGGCTGACACTTCTCGGCAATTCTCTGCCTCCTAGCCATCGCCTGTCGACAACTATGGTATCTACACACACAAGCTGCTACATACTCTTCATGTTGCGTCACGAGTAGTAAACTCGAAGTATCTGATGCATCTCCGCACCACTAGCGCCAAATGCGCGCAAAACCATAAGCCTCAACATCATCACACACTAACTCAGCACCAGTAGCTCGCAACTCGACCAACACGGAAACGCGAGCCACACACACACATGAAACACTGAAATTCCGACTCTCGACTGAATGCATCAGCAACAACATCATCCCAAACGGATGGTCAAAGTACATCCTCTAGCCTTTCCCGAACAAGCTCAAATGTACAACCATAGTCGTGAGTCGACCCCATCCATCTACACTGCCTCAAGCCCAAATCTGGCCGAAAATGCAAGTGGAGGAAACTCAAATGATCAGTGTACATCCTACACTTTGCTGCACGCCATAGCTGTAGTGTCTCGAACTCTCTGATGCTAACACAAGAACAGCTACACCCAATATCATACACTGGATACGTAGCTACACAAAGTTCCACCGCCTGGAATCATGAGCCACCGCTCTGCTACACAGCATCAAAACATTGCCAAACCCAAATCTCGATGCATCGCCATAACCCATGAACTCGTCGCGGTCGTCAAGTAAGGACAAAACCGAAGCAACGGTCAACCATCCTGCAGGAGTAAGTAATTCTCCTCGCGTGCATCGAACCACTCGAACTTGACACCTTTTCGTCAATCCAGAAAGTAGAGTGGCAATCCGGAAAAATCCTGTACAAGCCGTCGGTAATAGCCTGCCAAATTCAAGAGAAATTCTGGATTTCCAGTACGATAGTAGGGCAATCCCAAATCAACATGGCCTCCATCTGATCAGGATCCACGCCAACCCCCTCGGATAGCATCACATAGCCCAAAATCTTCACGCTAACCATCCAAAACCCACACCGGCAAAATTTGCAAACACCTGGTCGTCTCGCAAAATCCGCGAAACCGCTCGCAACTACTCCAGGTACTGGTCCACACTCTCAGAGTACATCAGGACGTTGCCACGAACATGACCGCAACTAGTCCAGAAACTGTCTGAACACATGGTCCATCAAGTCCACAAGATCAACGAGGCATTGGTCAACCAAACAGCGTGACCAAAAACTCGTAATGCCTGCAACGAGATCCAAAAATCATCCAAGCCACAACTGACTCATCGAACCACAACTGATGGTATCCAGAACCAAAATCAATCTTCGAAAATACTGAAGCTCTCGCAAGCTGATCAAACCACTCGTCAATCCGAAGCGGAGGATACTCATTCTCCTCTGAAGCAAATCGAGCTTCCGGTAGTCAGTGCACCACCTTGTCAAATCGTCCAACATCCGTGTAAATAGTGCAAGAGCACACCACACAAATATGTGGGGTCACACAAAGTCTCCTGAAATCTCCTCCAGCAAATCCTGGAGTCGAAACAATAGCTTCCATCAGCTCCGCTAGCTCCGAACGACAAGATGCCGATAAAATGAGTCCAGCGCCTGGTACAAGCTCAATGGTGTAATCAATCTCCCGAACTGGAGGAACACCTGGTAACTCCTCCGGATCACACCCGAAAACTCAGGAACCACCACAATGTCACCAATGTCAGGTAATGCAACCATAGTATCCACAACATGTACTAGGCAACAACACAACTCATCTCTACCATCCGCTCGACCATCACCACGAAACAGCATCTCGGGGAAATCTGGTCGTCGAAACACAACCTCCTTCTCGAGGTACTCGAACACAGCCAAATGCATCGTCAGTAAGTCCATGCTCACAAACACACCAAAACCACAATGTCCAGCTATAACAAATCCGCGGCTAAGTCATAACCTCCAACAAGGATCTCGCAACCTCCGGATGGATGCAACACTCTCCAAAACCTCGGAAGTGGAGATGCAGGTACAATAGCCATGGACATCAAGCAACGATAACCTCGGAGAAAAGTCTGTCCTCAACAAGATCATGGCACGAACTCCAACATGCCCAATCTAGCCGCCCACATCAATTGCGACTTACTGAATGGCTCGTCTAGAAATCCGGGTACATTGATCAGACTACAGGAATAACATGAGGGTCTCCTCGTAACTCTGAACTGTCGAACCGCTAACACAGCTGACTGAGGGCACTCCCTCGTAATGTGACCCTCCTGGCCACCGAAACAGCAACTGAAAGTTCTCCTCGAACACAAATCATTGCAACACCTGCTATGTGAAAGGATCGCCAACGATCGCCCAAACTCACGCCACAGGAGCAAGTCCGCTATTCTGTGATCTCCACCATCGTCAAACGGATTCTCTGCATGATCTGATGACCCTCAACACAATCAAAAGACCATAGCCTGATGAAGTCACTAATCCCGAAGTATCAGAACTCAACCACATCAAAATCTCGACTAAATCCACTTTCCTCAAACCATCACATCGAAAACCGTGTACATATTTCCTTCTTCAATAGCCTCGCCACTGAGCGCAGCACACTAAGCTCCTCATGGATGTCTCGAGGCACATCAATCAGAATCTCTCTGATACTCAGGTTCAAACTCATCTCGAACCTCGTACACCGCTTCCTCTGAAGCCAAATAACTCGTGCAAACATGGACAAACATATAGACAATGCATCTCTGCCTCAGGTGGGTAACCAATCCTCAGTCAATTGCTGGATAGCCTGATAAAACCATTACCGTAAATACAACACCCTAAATGTAGGCCATGGAGTCGCAACCGGAACTCACACAACATCAGCCCACCAAATACAACAATCTGACTCATGCAAACATCACTGCCACAAATCTCAGCTCTGAGGTAACATGTAGACGCCCATATACACATCCCCAGGCAAACCGTGCCACACAATTCTCTGAACCAGATTACTCATCCAAATCCGCAGTTCACTGGTAAATCGCGCTTCGATTGATACTCAACAGGATCCACAACCGAAACTACACGGAAAGCACGTCAGGAGGCATCCTAACGAATACAACATCGTTCACAACAAGTGGAACGTAATCATGGAACTTCAAATATTTGAAAGCATACAACACCCGGAGTATTTATGATTATCCGCCGGCCGGTCGGGTCACCATTCCAGACATGCTGTACATTCTCAAATATCCTTAGTAAACACGAATACAAAAGTCTACAGAACCTATAACCTAATGCTCTGATACCAAGCTGAAAGGAACCAACCCCGATTTAGCTCTCTAAACTGGAATCGTACCCCTTCGAAAACACGAACCAACAAAAACTGAAAGGACTCAACCCCGATTTAGCTACCTAAACCGGAATCGAACCCCTTCGAAAACACAAACCAACAAAAATTTTCCGAAATTTGAGCAGAGTTTCGTTACTAGCGTGGAATTACCTTAACCTGCACGCGGAAAAACACACTTCATCTTATGCCACAAAAGTCAAACCGTGGGCACCAATCCCATCCGGATTTCTCAACATCAATATATATTCAACAACAGTAAAAAAAAACTGTACTATGTATATATGTATATCCGTGAAAATCCGCACAACGTATATCAGAATGTATCAGAGCGACCTCTAGAGTAAAACATATACAATATGTACATCAGTAGGTGAAACAAGAACCTACTGGAAAACACAGGTGACTCTGATCACTAGCCTCCAAACCGCGACGTGAAACACCAAACCTGAACTGCAACTGGGCACGGAAACCGAAAAGCCCAGGGGAAAGACATAAAACACGTTAGAGTGAGTGGACGAAAATAAATGTCTTTCACAAGTTTATATATATGTTTAAAATACATATGCGAGTCCAGGAATATGAAATAATAAGTACACGAGGTAAAACTCATACTCCTCTAATGTACTGAGCATGCAAATAAAATCCCACGGGGTCACTCATGGACTCCACCGTGCTAGTACAGTCTGAACCACGGAGTCCTTGACTACCACGTGATTCTTAGCCAGAAATGGCCTCGGTTCCGGGGAATACGCCCCTCACCGGTCTGGTTGGGGAAACGCCCCTCCAGGCGGCCCTCCGTCGGGGATCAGCCGACGAGGCAAGGTGTATTGATACAACAACGTAACTGAGACTGTACTCTGTGAAAACCAAATCACAAGCAAATCGATGCAAATGCATGAAACAACATATAAGTGTATGCATATTCGTATTCATATATCCGTATAAATATAATCGTATAATCGTAAACACATGCTCATATAATCATAATCTCGTATGAAATCTCATGCTCGTAAAACCATAATCATGCTGCATGCTCAAGTTCATAAAACGTATATAAACGACTCGCAATCAATCCGTGAAAATAAATTGTCCACTCACTGATGAGCAAAACGCGCACTCGCGTTAATCTCGAGGACCGGCGGAAGATCCCTCGCCAGATGCTCGATCACGATCCCGATCTCGATCCCCTGAATATATTCGTAAAATGAAACTGATCAATATCGTAATCCTTAACACTGTACAGATGCGCGAAAACCAACTGTTCCCGAAAATATGAAATGCGGTACAAAATGAATTACGAAAATCCCGAAATCCCAACTCGAAACCTCAACTGAAAATCGGCTACTCAAATCAACCCGAAAACCTCCGTACGATAAACAGGGCGCGATTACGAGAAAAACGACATTAAAATTATCGAAATCTGAAAAGTTGATTTTTTCCTCGCCGTTGACCGCCGCCGTGCCGTCATCGGCAAAATTTTCCGGCGGAAAACTTCCAGAACTATAGACCATCACCAGGCGAACAACTTCCATAACTATCACGACCCCTAATTCAAAACAAAACCTCACCAATTTCCCCTCGAAACAGCTCGGGTCCATTTTCCGGTGACCAAATCGGAGCACCACGAATTCTCCACCAAATCACAAAAGAAACCCATGAAAAGCACCACCAGACCAAGGCGAGACAAACCCCTAACCTTAAGGCCACCAAGGCTCGCCGGAGAACCACCCCCCGTCACCGGCGAACCAACCCAGTTCGGCCAACCACGAACCCACTCAAAACTCAATCAATTTTCACATTTCAAAGTGTAAACCTACTCGAAATCAAACAAGAAAGCTGATTATACCTTTCACTTGGCCTGAGGTGGCCGGAAAATGGTCGCCGGATTTCAAAGCCCAAACGGGAAACTTCCCTTATCGAGTCAACGGGTCAAACATACCAAAAATGGAAAGTCAACATCTGGTCCAAGCAAAACAGTATTTCTACGACAATTCTCGACTATTTCGATATTTATACTCGTCCTCGGGTCGATCGACGGTCCAAAACGAATATACGAAATGATTCGGATAAACACGAAACATTCGGATAAACTCGTCGAAACCCGAAACTTCAAATAATCACAAAATATTCCTCGGTTATCGGAAAAATCTTCCGAAACCACCCACGAACTCAAAATCTCGTACTCTACGATTTCCGTGAAGACACCCAACTCAAATTCCCGACTGAAAACATAGTCGCGAATCGGATCGACAAACCACACAATATCGTAAAACTGTGACTATAACCGAATCTCGAGAATCGTGCCAAACACACATCTGATTCTGGTTCGGGTCGTCACAAATCTACCCCCCTTAAAGAAATTTCGACCTCGAAATTTACATACCTGTCATGTGAACAGATGAGGATACTGCTCCCGCATACGCTGCTCGGTCTCCCAGGTGGCCTCCTCAACTGAGTAGTTCTGCCACAAGACCTTCACCAGCGGAATCACGCGGTGCCTCAACTCCTGCTCACGACGATCAAGAATCTGCACTGGCTCCTCAACATACGATAAATCCTCTGTGATCGGCAACTGCTGTGGGGCGATCACATGTGAAGGGTCTGAGATGTACTTCTGCAACATCGAAACATGGAAGACATCATGCACACGAGCCATCTCAGCTGGTAACTCAAGTCTGTAAGCAACAGCTCCAACCCTCTCCGTAATCTCATACGGACCAATGTATCGCGGTCGAAGCTTGCCACGCTTCCCGAAACGCACAACTCCCCTCCACGGGGATAGTTTCAGGAACACCCAATCACCAACCTCGAACTCTAAACTCTTCCTCCTCACATCTGCGTAACTCTTCTGTCGATCCTGGGTAATCTTCAGTCGATCCCGAATAACCTGAATGTCCTCCATCGTGGTTTTCACCAAGTCCGGACCAATGAGCCAACGCTCGCCCACCTCACTCCAACACAATGGAGTGCGACACTGCTTTCCGTACAAAGCCTCATACGGTGCCATCTCGATACTGGCCTGATAGCTGTTGTTGTAGGCGAACTCAATCAAGTGTAATTGCTGATCCCAGTTTCCACGAAACTGCAACACACACGATCTCAACATATCCTCAAGTGTATGAATAGTCCGCTCGGACTGCCCGTCAGTCTGAGGATGAAAAGCTGTACTAAATCGCAACTTCGTGCCCAAAGCTCGCTGCAACGCCCGCCAAAACTCAGATGTGAATTGACTATCTCGGTCAGAAACAATGGACACAGGCACTCCATGCAAGCGAACAATCTCGGATAAGTACAACTTAGCCAATCTACCCACCGATACCTTCCCTGGAAGTGCAAGAAAGTGAGCGGATTTCGTCAGTCGGTCAACAATAACCCAAATGCCAGTGTTGCCCGCCGAAGTACGCGGTAACTGATAGACGAAATCCATCGTAATGTGCTCCCACTTCCAAACCGGTATCTCAAGTGGCTGTAGTTTCCCTGCAGGTTTCTGCCTCTCCGCCTTCACCTGCTGACAAATCAAACATCGACTCACGTACGCGGTAATCTCCCGCTTCATGTTGCGCCACCAATAATACGCTCGAAGTGTACGAAACATCTTCGTACCTCCGGGGTGCATCGCATACGCTGAACTGTGAGCCTCGTCCAGAATCTCCTTCTTCAAGTCCTCGTCCCTCGGTACACATAATCTACCCCTGAACAACAACGTATCGTTGTCGCTCAATCGGAACTCCGTAGGCACACCATTCCGAATCATGGTCTTCTTGCCCAGCAAGTAAGAATCTGAATCCTGTGCCTCCCGTACCTGATCAACCAGTACCGGTCGAACCTGGAAACTGGCCAACAAAGCTCCATCATCATCATACCCAAATACAGCACCCGTAGCTCGAAGCTCAGCTAACATCGACACTCTGGCCACACACATATGAAACAACGAAGCTCCAGATTTCCGACTAAGTGCATCCGCTACAACGTTGGCCTTCCCTGGATGGTACTCAAACGTGCAATCATAATCATTAATCAACTCCATCCATCGGCGCTGCCTCATGTTCAGATCCGGCTGTGTCCACAAGTAGGTGAGACTCTTGTGGTCAGTGAAAATCTTACACTGAGCACCATACAGGTAATGTCTCCAACTCTTCAACGCTAATACAATAGCGGCTAACTCTAAATCATGCGTAGGATAGTTGACCTCGTGCGGTTTCAGCTGCCTGGAACCATATGCCACGACTCTACCATGCTGCATCAATACACAGCCAAGTCCCAACTTCGACGCATCGCTGTACACAACAAACTCACCACTGTCGTCTGGCAAAGTCAGAACCGGTGCGGTAGTCAGTCTCTCCTTCAAGAGCAAATAACTCTCCTCGCACGCATCAGACCACTCAAACTTGACGCCTTTCTTCGTCAATCTGGTCAGTGGTGTAGCTATCCGGGAGAAATCCTGTACAAATCGTCGATAATAGCCTGCTAACCCCAAGAAACTGCGGATCTCCGGCACAGTAGTGGGTTGACTCCAATTCAGTACGGCCTCAATCTTGTCAGGATCAACACTAACTCCCTCGGCCGAAATCACGTGGCCCAGAAACTTCACACTATCCAACCAGAACTCACACTTGCTAAACTTCGCGAACAGCTGATGGTCCCGCAAAGTCCGCAACACCACTCGCAAATGCTTCTTGTGCTGGCCCACACTCCTTGAGTATAACAAAATATCATCAATGAATACTATCACGAACTTGTCCAGGAAGCGACGAAACACTCGATTCATCAAGTCCATGAAAGCTGCGGGGGCGTTGGTCAACCCAAATGGCATAACCAGAGACTCATAGTGCCCATACCGCGTCCTGAATGCTGTTCTGACAACATCTGAATCTCGGATCCTCAACTGGTGATATCCGGATCGAAGATCAATCTTCGAAAAGACTGCTGCTCCCTTCAGCTGATCGAACAAGTCGTCAATCCGTGGCAATGGATACTTGTTCCTCACCGTAACCTGATTCAGCTTCCGATAGTCGATGTACAAACGCATGGACCCATCCTTCTTCCGTACGAACAACACTGGGGCACCCCACGGAGAAACACTCGGTCGAATGAATCCCTTCTCTAACAACTCCTGAAGCTGAATCTGCAACTCTCTCAACCCTGCAGGCGCCATCCGGTACGGTGTCTGGGAAATCGGTCCAGTACCCGGCAATAACTCAATGGTAAAATCAATCTCCCGCACAGGGGGTATACCAGGTAACTCCGTTGGAAACACATCCGAAAACTCAGACACAACCTCAATACTACCGAGATCCGGCACTGCAGCTGTAGTATCCACAACATGGGCTAGGTAAGCAACACAACCCTTCTTCATCAACCGATCCGCCCTCATCGCGGAAATCAAACACGGTAGAGAAGTGTTCTTCTCGCCACGAAACAGTATTTCGGGCAACCCTGGTCGACGAAATGCGACTTCCTTCCTGTGGCAATCAAACATGGCCCAGTGCGACTCCAAAAAGTCCATACCCAATATCAAATCAAAATCCACAATATCAAGCAACAACAGATCAGCGGCTAAACCATGTCCATCAATAAACACCTCACAATCTCGGTAAACCCAACCGATGCTCACAAACACACCTGACGGATACAACACTCTCCACAACCCCGGAAGTGGAGATGCAGGTACCGTAGCCAATGATGACAGTCTAAATGATATGAATGAATGTGTGGCGCCCGGATCTAACAATGCAACTACAGGAATACCAAAAACATGTAACGTACCGATAACGACCTCCGGTGATGCTCTGCCCTCACGCATAGTCATAGAATGAACTCTCGCCTGTCCGGCTGGTCGTCCTCGCTGGGGCTGACCCTGCTGTCTACCCTGACCTGCAGTCTGTGCTGGTCGTGGTCCCGAAGTGGCACCTCGCTCAACTCCGGAACTCTAGGCTGCCTGTCCGTCACCGCCATATAACTGAGGACACTCCCTCGCATAGTGACCCACCTGGCCACAACGGAAACAAGTGACAGGACCTCGCTGACACGGACCCACATGATGTCGACTGCAGAGACTACACAACGGGTACTCCCTCGGTACTGCAAATGTGCCACCAGTACGCCGAGGATAACTAGAATCGCTGGAACCTGCACTAGCCTGTGGCCGCTGTGGTCGATCTCTCCTCCAAAACGGTCTCCGCCTCGATGTACTAACTGGTGGGCGGTAAGATCCACCGCCTGAGGATGAAGCTGAACCAGAAGTATCAGAACTCTGCCTCTTTGAAGGCCCCTGACTCGGTCCACCTTCCTCGAATCGCCTCGGCTGGTACCTCTGCTGTCTCTCCTGCTCAATATCCTCGCCTCGGAGAGCTGCACTGACAAACTCATCAAAGTTGTTCCTCGGCATCGTAGTCAACGTCGCTTTGATGTTCAGATTCAATCCCAGCTCAAACCTGTGACACTTGGCTTCCTCTGTAGCCACCATATCCCGCGCAAAACGAGATAAACGAGTAAACCGATCCCGATACTCAAGTACAGACAAACTGCCCTGCCTCAAGTTCGTGAACTCCTCGTACTTGCGCTGCTGGGTAGCCTGATTAAAATACCTCCGCATAAACAGATCACGAAACAATGTCCACGGAGTATCCACAGGAACTCTGTCAGTGCTGACCAACCAAAAGTATGCATCACCCTCAAGTAAACCAACTGCGGCTACTGTCATCTGCTCAGGTGTAAACTGCAGACGCTCACAAACACGCTCAATCTGAACCAACCATGCCTCGCATATCTCTGGATCAACTGAACCCGAAAACACAGTAGCACCCGCAGTGCGAGCCTTGACCACAGGGTCAAAACCCTCTTCCAAACGCAGCACTCGCATTAGCAAGTCGCGCGTTCGGCGATCCTCATCAGGATCATCATCCCGATCAACACGGGGACCACGTCGAGGAGGTATCCTACTGATACAAGACAAGCATTAGGCACAAGCAGAAAAAAACGTAATCATGAAACCGCAGATATTTGAGGACATACAACACCCGAAGTATTGATGAGTACCGCTGGCCAGTCGGGTCATCACTCCAGTCATGCTGTATCAACTCAAATACCCTAAGCGTCACAACTACAAGAGTCTACAGAAGCTGACAACCTAATGCTCTGATACCAAGCTGAAAGGACCCAACCCCGATTTAGCTACCTAAACCGGAATCGAACCCCTTCGAAAACACGAACCGACAAAAATTTTCCGAAATTTGAGCAAAGTTTCGTTACTAGCGTGGAATTACCTTAACCTGCACGCGGAAAAACACACTTCATCCTATGCCACAAAAATCAAACCGTGGGCACCAATCCCATCCGGATTTCTCAACATCAATATATATTCAACAACAGTAAAAAAAACTGTACTATGTATATATGTATATCCGTGAAAATCCGCACAACGTATATCAGAATGTATCAGAGCGACCTCTAGAGTAAAACATATACAATATGTACATCAGTAGGTGAAATAAGAACCTACTGGAAAACACAGGTGACTCTGATCACTAGCCTCCAAACCGCGACGTGAAACACCAAACCTGAACCGCAACTGGGCACGGAAACCGAAAAGCACAGGGGAAAGACATAAAACACGTTAGAGTGAGTGGACGAAAATAAATGTCTTTCACCAGTTTATATATATGTTTAAAATACATATGTGAGTCCAGGAATATGAAATAATAAGTACACGAGGTAAAACTCATACTCCTCCAATGTACTGAGCAAGCAAATAAAATCCCACGGGGTCACTCATGGACTCCACCGTGCTAGTACAGTCTGAACCACAGAGTCCTTGACTACCACGTGATTCTAAGCCAGAAATGTCCTCGGTTCCGGGGAATACGCCCCTCACCGGTCTGGTTGGGGAAACGCCCCTCCAGGCGGCCCTCCGTCGGGGATCAGCCGACGAGGCAAGGTGTATAGATACAACAACGTAACTGAGACTGTACTCTGTGAAAACCAAATCACAAGCAAATCGATGCAAATGCATGAAACAACATATAAGTGTATGCATATTCGTATACGTATATCCGTATAAATATAATCGTATAATCGTAAACACATGCTCATATAATCATAATCTCGTATGAAATCTCATGCTCGTAAAACCATAATCATGCTGCATGCTCAAGTTCATAAAACGTATATAAACGACTCGCAATCAATCCGTGAAAATAAATTGTCCACTCACTGATGAGCAAAACGCGCACTCGCGTTAATCTCGAGGACCGGCGGAAGATCCCTCGCCAAATGCTCGATCACGATCCCGATCTCGATCCCCTGAATATATTCGTAAAATACAACTGATCAATATCGTAATCCTTAACACTGTACAGATGCACGGAAACCAACTGTTCCCGAAAATATGAAATGCGGTACAAAATGAATTACGGAAATCCCGAAATCCCAACTCGAAACCTCAACTGAAAATCAGCTACTCAAATCAACCCGAAAACCTCCGTACGATAAACAGGGCGCGATTACGAGAAAAACGACATTAAAATTATCGAAATCTGAAAAGTTGACTTTTTCCTTGCCGTTGACCGCCGCCGCCGCCGGCGGCGCGCCGTCATCGGCAAAATTTTTCGGCGGAAAACTTCCAAAACTATAGACCATCACCAGGCGAACAACTTCCATAACTATCACGACCCCTAATTCAAAACAAAACCTCACCAATTTCCCCTCGAAACAGCTCGGGTCCATTTTCCGGTGACCAAATCGGAGCACCACGAATTCTCCACCAAATCACAAAAGAAACCCATGAAAAGCACCACCAGACCAAGTCGAGACAAACCCCTAACCTTAAGGCCACCAAGGCTCGCCGGAGAACCACCCCCCGTCACCGGCGAACCAACCCAGTTCGGCCAACCACGAACCCACTCAAAACTCAATCAAGTTTCACATTTCAAAGTGTAAACCTACTCGAAATCAAACAAGGAAGCTGATTATACCTTTCACTTGGCCTGAGGTGGCCAGAAAATGGTCGCCGGATTTCAAAGCCCAAACGGGAAACTTCCCTTATCGGGTCAACGGGTCAAACATACCAAAAATGGAAAGTCAACATCTGGTCCAAGCAAAACAGTATTTCTATGACAATTCTCGACTATTTCGATATTTATACTCGTCCTCGGGTCGATCGACGGTCCAAAACGAATATACGAAATGATTCGGATAAACACGAAACATTCGGATAAACTCGTCGAAACCCGAAACTTCAAATAATCACAAAATATTCCTCGGTTATCGGAAAAATATTCCGAAACCACCCACGAACTCGAAATCTCGTACTCTACGATTTCCGTGAAGACACCCAACTCAAATTCCCGACTGAAAACATAGTCGCGAATCGGATCGACAAACCACACAATATCGTAAAACTGCGACTATAACCGAATCTCGAGAATCGTGCCAAACACACATCTGATTCTGGTTCGGGTCGACACAAAATTTTTTCAAAATTTGGGCAGAGTTTCGTTACTAGCGTGGAATTACCATTACCTGCACGCGGAAAATACACTTCATCCTATGCCACAAAAAAACAAACCGTGGGCACCAATCCCATCCGGATTTCTCAATATATCAACAATAAAGTAAAATTGTAAATATATATACACTTTACTGAAATCCAGTGTAAAATCGTATAACGTATTCAATAGGAAGCTCAGAGCGAAATCTAATACATAATCGTATACGCATACCACAGTAGGTAGAACAATAAACCTACTGGATGAAACAAAGTAGCTCGAGCACTATGCCTCCGACCACGACGTGCGACACCAGAACCTGAACTGCAAACTGGGCACGGAAACCAAAAAGCCCAGGGGAAAGACAATAAACACGTTAGAGTGAGTGGACGAAAATAAATGTCTTTCACCAAGTATATATGTTATAAAAACATATGCGAGTCGAAAGTATAAATAACAAATGGTACGCGAGGGAGACTCTAACTCCTCACGCGTCCAGGTACACGAGGGAGGCTCTAACTCCTCACGTATACGTACACGAGGGTGACTCTAACTCCTCACGTATACAGAGCATGTGTATAAATCACACGGGGCCACTCGTGGACATATAACAACATATAAATATAATCACATAACACATGCTCAATATAAACATAATCTCGTACGAAAACTCATATTCGTAAAATCATAATCATACTGCATATTCAAGCTCAAAAAACGTGTATAAAGGACTCGCAATAATTCCGTGAAAATAAACGGTCCACTCACAGACTAGCGTAACGCGTTAACCCGTGATCCGGCGGAATGCCCCTCGCCAATCAAACGATCACGAACACCTGAACAAACACAATGTTCAATACTCAAAGTCATAATCCGACAATTCAAATCAAATCACGAGAAACCACCGTTCTCGGAAACACACAATTCGAATACGACGAATCGTCGAAAATCCATATATACCACCCCAATACCTCGCTTTACGTTCTGACGCTCAACTCGAAAAACGAACCTCCCCACTGCGATTGGGGCACGATTTTGAGTCAAATGACATGCGACTTGTCGAAAGTCAAAAAGTCAACCTGTTGACCGTTGACCGCCATTAACCGCCGTCCACGGCGGCGCCACTGTTGACCGGAAGAATTCGCGGCGGAGCAACCCTTATTCCATGCAAAACCACTCACTGAGCAACTTTGTCAACTACAATAAAGGCCAATTCTCACTCTAACCATGTCAATTTCATGATAAACCGAATTGTACACAAAATTTCAATCCCAAAATTCTCCAAACTCAAGCAAAATTAGAGCTTCAAACTTACATGGTAGCTTGCTAGTGATGAGAGCTTCAAAGCCCACTAAAAATTGCAGCTCAATTCGGCTTAATTCAATGAACCCGAAAACACAATTTTTCCTCCATTTTTCATGCCGGAAAAACTCACTCTCCGGTGAGTTACGCCGGGAAAGGTGGCCGGATTCCTCACCAGGGGCCCTAGACGCGTCAAACAATGCCAAGCCCAAGCCTTGGGGTGGCCGGAAAAGGCCTCACCGCCGTGAGCCACCGCGAGCCGTCGTGAGCCTCCTCCACCACTCGGTCAACACGAGTTGACCGGGTCAACTCCCTAAATGGCAAGGTCTGACCTGCCCAATAAGGAAATTTCCATATATAGACTTACCTGAAATAGAAACTTGTAATTATCCGTTTCGACGAACTTCAAACGCGTGTAACTTTCTCGTCGTAATTCCGATTCCGATAATTCTCGCGGCCACATACTCGTCTCGACATATTCTTCCAATATTACCCGAAGTCAAACATATCGGCCAACCGAATAAAAAGTCAACCCTTCAAAGCAACACACATTAAATCGACTAAATAATCAACAAACGGCAAAATTCGCAACTAATTCCTCGTAACTCCAAATCATGCTCCGAAAGTTTCCACAAACTCAAAATTAAATTCTAAACAACTTCCGTGAAGAAGCCGAGACCAAATTCTCGTCCGGTAATTTAGTCGCGAACAAACCCGCCATTTAAATCCGTTTCCGTCGAAACTTCAAATATTCATAACTAATTCCTCGGTCGTCCAAATAACGATCCGAAACCGCCCACGAACTCGTAATCACATGTACAACGACTCTCGAGAAGAGACTCAGCTCAAATTCTCGGCCAATAATTAAGTCGTTAACAATCCCTGACGGTTCAAACCCTGTCGTCAATCTGAGACTACGCAGTAACTCACGAATCAAGCTGATTATACTGCTGATTCTGGTCCAGGTCGTCACACCTATGACTGAAGGATTTTTTGAAAGCGTCTATGAACAACTACATGTTAGTAAATAGTAAGTAGCTATTGAGCAATGATACCTCCAAATCTCTTATCTCACTACAGACTCTGAACCACTTTACTAATTGAAACTGAAAACCTCCTGTTTCGTTTCCTTTAGTACTTGAGGATTCATATTCTCTTAAAATATGTTGTTAGAGAGACGTTTTATCTGTAGATATAACTTTATTTGCCAAACACTAATTATAATGTGTATTGCATTCGTGGGACTTTTGTTAGTTCATAGAATTGAAGTGGATTTCCCTTGAATCTGAGATTGAAATCACTGAATTTTAACATTGTATAAACTAATTACTAACATATATTAGAGAAAAAGATGGGTCGGGGCTGTAAAAGTATGGCGGTGGAAGATGAGAGAGACGATGTCTTTGATTTTTCAATTCGATGATCTCTTTGAGGTTAATGGAATTTAGTAAACTAACCGCTCCATTTTGTTGAACCTCATTATGTGATAGTTGCTAGTTCGATGTTCTCTCTCTCTCCTTCTCTTTGTGTGTGTTTTACAGATTGATTTTGTAATGGATTTTGTTTCGATAGTTGTTAATTAGTTCAATACTATAGTAAGGTCTTCATGATTAGGTTATATAATGGTCAAATTTTGTAATCTCTTTTCTTGAACTCCAGCTTCGATCGATTGGATCCATTCTTAAGCTTAAATCTCCGTTGATCCTCAACATTTTTCAGATTCTAGTTCATCCTATCGCAAGACTCCCAGACCAGGTATGACCCTTAATGATTTTTGTGGTTTTTTCTTAGGACTTTAATAGTTAGATTTTTTTATGAAGGTCAATAGATTAAAACTCTGGGTTCTTAACAATGATTAAGGACCATGTATGATCGGCCTTTCATGTTCATGGTCTCCATTTATACATATATATATACACGGAATTAGCCTTATCTTTTATAGATGAAGTTGTAGATTTTTTTTCTTTTTTTTCTTTCTTCTATTATTTTGTTTGATAGTGAGTATAAAAATTATTAATAGATATATTTTGTGTTAAAAGAGGAATTAGAGTTGAGTAAATGTCATAACGATGATGCTTTTTATTTGATTTCTAATCAATTTTTGTATACATTTGGCATGTGCATCTGTTCCAGGCTAGAGGATTGATTTGAGTACGTGCTTTCTACTAGGATAAGGCTAGGCAGTGATCGGAGTACGTACTTGCTATTGTACTGGCGTTTGTATTTGTTTTTTGTATGTAATTATTTATCCTTGTGTGGCTCTTTTGAAGCATCACTCTCTTATATACGAGAAACAACCATTTTGCTTTCTATTCAATTCCCCTATCGATTCATCTGTCTTCTCTTTCACAAGCTGCGTTTGCGCTTCCTCCGCCTCGCACTGAGAGTGAGCTTCTGGTCTTCTTGGTAGATGGCAGATTACAGAGGTCACGAGGGAGAGCGGTTGAAATATTCGTCATTAAGGTTACTGTGCTACTTTACGTGACACTGGTGAGGACGTAGCCATTAAGGTTGTGAAATTACTCATATTTAAGTGTGACCGACAATCAGAATTATAAACATGCAAGCACATTACCTTATAGTTTTAATTCCTTATGACTTTGAACTTTGATTACATTCTGAAGCAATTCATAACATTAAATTTTGTCTATACTTATAGGTACAAATGCCAAAGATAGAACTTATAATATAGAGATCTTTTTATGTTCCGTATTCTTGCTTCATTCTTGAATGGAATCAGTCTACAGAAGCTTGGGTGCAATATTGAGCTGATTGTTGATGAATTAAGTTTATGTATGATCAGCGCAAACTAACTAATTGTTTATAGTATTTTTTCTCTTCTACATTTATTTTATAAATGTAACTGAAAAATTACCGTTTTTCATCTCTAAAAAAGTGTTATCTACATATTACAATGATTGAATTTCTGAAAAATTATACCATTTTTATTCGAATCTAACTTCGTCGGAAAACCGCGCCTGGGCGCGGGTAGCCACCTAGTACCAAACCGAAACAAGTCACAAAGCAAATTAAAGCCTAAGCGAAGAAGTAAAACCAAGTATCAGGAGTGCAACCCAATAACATTCAACTAAGCGATAAAGTAAATAGCTCCTTGGCAGACGAAATCCATAGCCACAGGAGTGCAACCCAAAATTTGACAGACCTCTAGGATCCCATGAGTTGATCCAAAAAAAGTCCAACAAGCGCAAGCCCGCAAAATAAAGGCCAAATTGGTCCCGCTGAGCAGTGACCCCAACCACACTTTTCGGCCAAACTCCAATCATTAGCCCAATACAGAATCTAGGGCAGCAGCGCCTCGGCCACGCACTAGCCGAGCTCGACCAACAGGGATCCTGATCCACGCGCCAGCGTCGGGATCTGATATCCACCGGCGACAGATGGTCCCGAGGGCACCCAAACCGCAACCTTAAGAGCCAGCGGTAACCTCCATATTGAAACCAACGACGATAAGACCACCGCCATCACCGGATCTACACTTACACTGTCAAAAATTGAGACCGCACTACAAGACAGGCAAGAATAGCCGCCAGTGACGAAGCCGTTCGGAAATATACATCTGCCTCAGTCCCAAAACCACCGTTTGGAGGCCAACACACTCACTGTTAACCACCGTTAACTCACCAAGACCCAGATCAGTGTTTGGCGGTTGATTTTGATCAGAATCTTGGGCCAAGAAGGCCGACGAGGGTAGCCTGGCGATGGGATTTAAGGATCGCCGAAAAGAGGCAAGGAAGGGCGAGCGAAACCTGGGTACAACGTCACTAGCCAGTGGGGACAGTACTCCGAGGCCGGAGAAGGACAACGCTGGGAAATGTTGTCGACAGAGGTGAGCCACCGCGGCCAGGAAAGCTCTAGGGCTAGAGAGAGCTTTCATCAACTTAATTCTTGTATATAGTGTTCTTTTTACAATACTGTTGCATTGGAAAATTGAATTGGTACACTGGTGAGGCATGAATCTTCTAAACTCCCAGTTTCTCCAATTTTCAATCTTTTCTCATATTGAAATCAATATTATTCAGGTTGTTTATTAATATGTAGACATATTTTTTATTAGTTTTATTTGGAAATTTTCTTTGCATTTTGTGCCCCCTCAAGTTTTCCGGCTCCGTCCTTGGAACTCGACATCAATAAAAAATAGCCGGGTCAAATTTAATTGGGATGCCCCAGCAAGATAAACCAGAGGTTATCCTACTCGGCCCCATCGTAATCTGAGGAAATTAACCCGATAATACACATGAGGCAATTTGTGGCCATCTCTAAGTCGAGAAGTCGAGCCTTCCCTGGCTGTCCTTGTCCTGGTAGAATTAACTTCACAGAAATCACAGGGACGATCGACCTTAAAGTAGACGTGACTGTAGAATATATTATTTGCATAATTCCCGTGCATTTTCTGCAGACGGACTAGGTGTTCTTTATCCATCTGGCTAAAAGCCTATAAAATAAAGTTGTAGCTAGCACACAGTTCACTCAAACCATATATTCAAACTTCTACAAATCTCTCTCAATTACTTACGTGACATGGCCTTTGCTGGGATGCTGATAAGGCTTCTGATTCTATCCACGGCAGTAGCAGCAGCTCAATTCAAGTTAATCCGCGTCAAGCCAACCAAGCCCCACTGCCCTGACCACTGTGGTAATCTCACCATTCCATTCCCATTTGGCCTAAGTGTTACATGACAAAAGTCTTTTCTGTCGGATGTAACACATCCACTGATCCTCCAAAAGCAACTCAATTCACCATATCTCATACCAAAAATGTGTTCATTGCTGTTGGTTGTGATACTTTTGCAATTTTCACAGGTTACCGTCACTACTGGAGGAGGAAATCGGGGCGACGTAGAAATGTGGTCGCCTCGTATGAATTTTACGTCGCGTCGATTTCTTATGACCAAAACGACGTCGCCTCGTCTTGTCGCTTCAGATTCATCACGCCACCATTGGGGCGACGTAGATACAATCTACGTCGCTTCGTTTTATTTTACGTGACGTAAATAATGTTACGTCGCTTCAATTGAAGCGACGTAGATTGATCACGTCGCTTGAACTGACGCGACGTAGATTGATCAATCTACGTCGCTTAATTTTATTTATTTTTAATTTATTTTTCTTTTTTTAATCCATTAAGGCGACGTACATTGATCAATATACGTCGCCTCAATTTATTTAATATTTATTTTATTTTATTTTTTAATAAATGAGGCGACGTACATTGATCAATGTACGTCGCCTAAATTTATTTAATATTTATTTTATTTTATTTTATAATAAATGAGGCGACGTAACTTGATCAATATACGTCGCCTCAATTTATTTAATATTTATTTTATTTTATTTTTTAATAAATGAGGCGACGTATATTGATCAATGTACGTCGCCTCAATTTATTTAATATTTATTTTATTTTATTTTTTAATAAATGAGGCGACGTACATTGATCAATATACGTCGCCTCATTTATTAAAAATTTTTATTTTTTTTATTTTTGTAATAAATGAGGCGACGTATATAGAACAATCTACGTCGCCTCATTTATTAAAAAATAAAAAAAATAAAAATTAAATATTATTGTACCAAGTCACGACCTATCGCAATTTACAAATACAAAAACGCATTCAAATTGTAGATACGCATTCAACCAAAAAAACGCATTCAATCACAAATCAAAACGTTAAAAGTTTATACAAATCAAGTTTACACAAATCAAGTTTATACAAATCCTATATACAGTTTACGAGCCGGGAGGTGGTGGAGGAATTGCAGATACGCATTCAACCAAAAAAACGCATTCAATCACAAATCAAAACGTTAAAAGTTTATACAAATCAAGTTTACACAAATCAAGTTTATACAAATCCTATATACAGTTTACGAGCCGGGAGGTGGTGGAGGAGCTTGCGGTTGTTGACTCGCAGCCTGGAATGATTGCATCATGGCCTTCATTTCTTGCATCCTTTGGGCGAGCGCACTCGCTTCCGCTATGGCCTTCTGCGCCACCTCGCTCGATCTGCGCGCTGCCTCTTTGGCTTCATCGATCTCCTTTTGCATTTGAATTTTGGCGTTCCTGGTTTACCCGGGCCCCTCCTCTCGGTTTGGGGTCGCGTGTGAGAGCGCGCCCCACCCCTGTAACGTCGAACAAGAACAAATATTAGTAAACTATATCGTAAACCAAAATAAAGCAAAACGTAAATCGAGATATGCATCGACGGAATCGTTTTGGAGATTTATTACCTCTTATAGAGGTCCCGTGCCTTGAACCCACCTCTTCCTCTATGATATTTATTTGTGTATCAAGAGGAAGAGGCTGGGGTTGGGAAACCTCTTCGCCGTCAACTGGGCCCGCAGCACTATCTTGTTGCGACAAGACTTCATCGAGTCGACGCTTCACTGCCGCCTGCTCAATTAAAATAGATAAAATAAATAATATTACAATTTAGTAGACAAAAATAATTGAAATAACGTAACGTGAACCTATTTGAGCTTACCACTTTCTCAGCCGCATTCCTCTCCGGCTGGTATACGTTAATCCACGTCTGGACGGCAGGTGCTCTATGACCCTCCTTCTCCAACACCTCGCTTCGGTACGAGAGGGCGAGGGATCCCGAATGGTGGTTGAGCTGCTGCTCCTTGTTCTTGTTTCGGTTCCCTCGGTTCCGTTCGCACAATCGCTGTCACACACACACAAAAATCATTTTAAAATAAGAACAGATAAACATGCATATTGTTCGAATGTTGGCTACCAAAACTGTAGGTTCGTTTATGAAACTCACCAAGTAAGCAGGGTCTTCGAAGTGGGCTTTTAACCACGCCCATTGGTCTGCCCTCCCGAGAAACTCGGCCGGAGTCTCCTGGCTGACGTGGAGATAATGTTGATGACAATCGTACTTCCAATCCTTATAGATTGTTTGCGCCGTCCTATCAATGAAGTTCCACATCTCCACATCAGTCGCCGGGATGTCGTAGTTCGTCTAGCACAACACATTTAAATTCCGTTATGTAAAAATTATATTTACATTTACTACAAGAATGTAAGTAAGCTCGGAGTCCAGCAAGTATACCTCAAGACTCCGGCCGACGATATCGTGATGCAAATCGCTAAGTCCCAAGAAGCTAGATGTAAGCATTGGAACTTTTCCGCGGATGATGCTACCGATGTCTCGGCACATCAGACTCCGCATTTCCCTCGTCGCCGGCCTCGCATGCCTCGTAGAGTAAGCGACTTGTAGTCGCCTATTGTTGTTCATCCGGACGAGGTACTCCGTCTTCGTCCCGACAACGACTCCGCGTTGTTCCGTCGTCGAGTCTCCGGTTGCCATGTCGACCATGTCGGGGAGTTTGGTCTTCTTGCACCGGATGCTGAGGGCGGGAGGGTGCTGTGACGCCGTAGTGGCGTCGCTGCTGTCATCCGGTCCTTGCGGAATCGCATCCTCAAGTGGAGGGGCGGGCGTTAACTGCGGAGCTTCTGCAATCGACGGGGTCGCCGATTGTCCCGTGGGGCAACCAGACCCGGAAGCCCCATCTCGGCTGAATGCTCGCCACCCCGCCTCCGCCGCCTCCGCAGCTGCCGCCGCGGCCGCCGCTTCCGCTTCACGACGCTGCATCAACGTTTTCCTCCTCTTGTATGCAGTATCTCCGGGAGCCATTCTATTAAAACTAAACTGTTATTTTTAATTAGATTGAAGATTTACTCGTTTGTACTTCTATAATGCTATAGTTACCTAGGTTACGCATATTCTTGTTCAAGTATACTTATTGGTGCAGTTAACCAAATTCTGACCATGTCACTATGTCTAGTTTTTCTCCATATGAAAAAAAGAAGAAGCATGTAGATGACTAAGAACAAACTGATCGAACAATACATAAACATTCATGCTTATCATCACATATACCAAGTCGCTTTTCTTTTTTTTTCGTTTGTTGGGTTAGATATCAAAAAGAGTATGAACCGAAGTACAATCACATATAGCTTATCATCACATATACCTTATCATCACAAAACACAACACACAAAACACATATAGCTTATCGCATTCGCACAGGAAGAATCACATTCATTTATCGCATAAAAGCAATCAATCCTCAAGACTCCTTATCATCACAACCGAAGGAATTGAATCCCTCGAACACAAAACACAATACACAACACACAAAACACATATAGCTTATCGCATTCACACAAAGCATCATCACATTCACAAAGCAACTAAACATGAACATTAAGCAACTAAACAATCAATATGAAATTAAAACACAGTATATCTTCCTCGTCGCAGCATACCTTCTCGAGTTGGCTCACTTGGTTTGCTTTAGCTACACGGACCGGGAATGCTTCTTCTTTCTGAAATCACAAGTATTGATAGATTAGTAATGAACCTGAATGTTTAAGCGACCTACACGAATTTAGGTTAAGAAATAAATTAGCACAACCACATTATCATACAACTTTCTCTCATTTGTTACTATAAAACTCAACACATTAGTACAAGTTCTTTTCGGATAAACCAGTTTTTAAAAAAAACACAACAATTAAAGACACAAACAGTTGCATCATGTCACTTGAATACAAGCATCCAAGACAATCTATCATCCATAATGTTGAATCACTAAATTGCCAATTTGGTAAAGCAAGATAAAAGACTAAGCTGCACACACACACACACAAATAGCCTTTCACCAAAGACTTAGTTGGCGATTCATATTCAACCAAACATAATCACAACATAGACAAATGAGCAGTTGCTATATACCTTGAAGTCCTGGGCAATCTCCCGAACAAGCCTCTGGAATGGCAGCTTCCTGATCAAGAGCTCAGTACTCTTCTGGTACTTACGGATTTCTCTGCACAACCACAAATCACAACCATTTTTGCAATTATAACAGTATAAAGTCATTAAAGAAAAGCAACAGAAACTTGCATTCAACTCGTAATACCAAGACATACAGAAGTTTGCATTCAACTCATAAGACTGATGTTCAATGTATACACATTCAACTGAACCCCGGCGCTAACAAGTTGCTCATAAACTTGCCACGCCATATCTACCCAATCAACCTTCACAAGCCCACTAAGAAGACTATTGCCAGCATTTATCCCTTGCTTGTAAGGGCCTTCAACACCTCAAAACCCTCTCTCAACTTCCTAGCTTGCACATAAGTCCTAACCAACAAGTCGAACACCAACGAAGTTGAGCCGCAACTGCTATAAGTAGAGACCAAAGACTCAACTACTTGGACATGCGAAACCCCACTCTTCCTAACCATCCTAAGCATCAAAGCTTGTGCATCCAAAGCCCTTCGGCCCCGGACCAAAATGTGAATCATTGCACTCAAAGACTGCGAGGAATTCTTGAAATTCGGGCAACTCAACATAACAGTCAGTAAACAGGAGCAATTAAACTTACCGAAGGGCAACAGTTCCAGGACCTGTGTAAAAGACTTAGTTGCAGACGAGGGGGTTATTCGAAATCGAGGGGGTTTACGATTCGGTGGAGGGGATTTGGTGGAAGGGAAATGGAAACGAGATTGATCGGGAAGGGAAATTGAAACGAGGTCCGAGTTGAGATTTGGGGAGGTTGATTTTGTGGAGGGAGATGAATTTGGTTTGGGGGTTAGGGATTTGGGGGCGACGGCGCGAGGAAGAAGAAGAAGTGAGAAGAAGAAAGCAATCTGTGATTCTGGAAATATAAAGGAAACGAGGCGACGTATATTGCAATCTACGTCGCTTCATAATTTGTAATTTTTAATTTTTTTAATAAACGAGGCGACGTAAGAATCAATACACGTCGCTTGGATTAGTTTTTTAATTTTGTTTTTTTGAATTAATGAGGCGACGTAGATTGCTCAATCTACGTCGCTTCCTTCTATTTAATTGTTTTTTTTGTTTTTTTTTTGGAATAAATGAGGCGACGTAGATTGATCAATCTACGTCGCTTCCTTCTATTTAATTTAGAATTTTGTTTTTTTGAATAAATGAGGCGACGTAGATTGATCAATCTACGTCACTTCCTTGTATTTAATTTTTTATTTTGTTATTTTTTAATAAATGAAGTTTATAATTATAAAGTTAGTAATATTTGATCGTATACATACATTATGCTTTAAAGAAAATACGAATTTAGGTTTCAAGCATGTAATAATATTAGTTTAGTCCTCCTCTTCGTCCTCCTCCTCCTCTTCGTCCTCCTCGTCCTCGTCCTCGTCTTCGTCCTCGTCCTCCTCCTCGTCCTCCTCCTCGTCTCCTTCTTCGTCCAAAAGTAGTTGAAAATCTGGGTAAAATTGTATCACCGTGGGAGTGTCCTCTTGGTAAGGCTCGAAGATATGATCTCCTGTACGCGATATGTTTTCATCTATGGCCAGAACTTCGGCGTTGTAGACATTGCGGTGCGACATTTCTTGTACTACCTTCCAAGTACCACCAGCCTTTGGATCGTCTATGTAGAATACCTGTTTGGCTTTGGTTGCAATTATGAAGGGTGAATCCTCATAGTAACTGTTGTTTGTATTCACTGATATCAGTCCATGATCTTTTATAAGGGTGTCAAGATCTTCAGGGTCCTCGGAGTTGTGCCATGTGCACTTAAACAACACCACTGGCATACGGCCTGCATATAATACTTCGACCACGTAGTTAACATGGCCGTAGAACTTGGATGAACCCATGTCTATCATGACACCGCTGTTTTGAGTCACGGTTCTTTGATCTCTATCAAACGATATGAACTTGACACCATTCACATAACACGACTTATAAACCCGACATTGCTGAGGTCCTTGAGCTAATGACTTTATTCCTGCAACCAAGCTCGGGTCCGAGTTTTTTTCTTTAAGGGACACCTGAGAGATAAGTGTTAAGAGGAGTTAAAGATAAGTGTTATAAACCCTCAAAGAACCTTACAAGAATTAATAGAACCAAAGTACCCATGTTAAGAACCATCGAAGAAAACTCCTCCTCCGCTGCCGCTCGTCGAAATCTTCACCATTTTTAGACTCGAACCTTCTGAGATGTTCTTCTAGGTAAGGTTTGACTTCGTCTGTTTCCACCAAGACTTGCCAGTGAGCCTCAGCAGTCTCTGACTCAGTCAACCTGAACTGGCGACGAGTCTCGATAATATCTGGTCTTACTAAGAGTGAAACACAGCTGAAATTCCACCCAGATATGGAAGTGTCGATATCTTCGTTGTCCATCCGTCTGAGATAAGCCTTACAATACGTCACCGACTCATGTACGAGGTACTGTTCAGCAATACTACCTTCCGGGTAACGTGTATTCCTCATTGACTTTTTATATTTTCCTAATTGCCTGCAAAAACACAGCTTTAAAGATTAGTACAATATTTTCCTAATTGCCGACATATTCCACAAGATTAGTACAATAATATTAGTACAAACATATTTTCCTAATATTAGCAATAACCAAAAATTTTACCTTTCAATTGGATACATCCATGTATAGTGTACTGGACCTGTAAGGAATACTTGTTCGGGCAGATGAACCATGAGATGAACCATAGATGTAAAAAAATGTGGAGGAAATATGAGCTCCAAATTGCAGAGAATCATCACTATCTCAGTTTCCATGTCACGCACAACCTCCTTCTTAAGCTCCCTACTGCATAGTTGACGAAACCAATTTGACAGTGCTATCAATGGCTTGACAACGTTTTCTGGCAGGAACCCTCTTATAACCACAGGAAGAAGACGTTGAAGCAAGACATGGCAATCATGCGTCTTCAATCCATAAAACTGTGACTGGGGACTTATTTTCACCTTACTTCTCAAACTACCTGCATAACCAAGAGGATACTTAACATCCCTGAACCACTGGAACACATCTTCTAGATCATCCTTTTTAACTAAAAAGGGTGCATGAGGAACTTTCCCCGTAGCCAAGTCACCCGCTCTTTGCCACTGGTTTTTTCGCACATTCCTCTTCTTCAAAGCAGCGCGAGCTTTTGGACCATCCTTAGACTTCGATTCAATCGAAAAAATGGTTCCAAGGATGTTGTCACACACATTTTTTTCAATGTGCATGACATCTAGGCAATGTCTGATCTTCAATGATGACCAATACGGCAGCTTCCAAAATATGCTTTCGTGAGTCCAACACTGTCTGTTATTCGGATTGTACGGCACCTTCAAGTCTTCATGTTGGCTAAGAATAGGGTAAACGTTTGACCTAACGTCCTCCAAAATTTCATCTCCACTCTTACGATAGGGTCTTCCGCCAAACTCCTCCTTCCCGTTAAATGCCTTGCTCAATCTCCAAGGGTGATCCTGGTGGAGCCATTTTCGATGACCTTCATAAACTATCCTCCCACATATATGCTCTGATGTTAGCTCATCTAGACAGATTGGACATGCCTTGTACCCTTTCACGGTTGACCCCGCAAGCATCCCTAAACCTGGAAAGTCGCTAATAGTCCACATTACCGCTGCCTTCATCAAGAATACCTCATTGTCTACTCGATCAAAAGTATGGACTCCAACGACCCATAAATGTATTAGCTCCTCGATCATCGGCTCAATGAGTACACTAAGGCACTTTCCGGGAGATTTAGGGCCTGGAATCAACACTGATAACATGTTATATTCCTTCTTCATGCACATTGATGGTGGTAGATTGTACGGCATCACAACAACGGGCCATGTACTATGCAAAGTTCCCATTGTTCCGAATGGATTGAAACCGTCTGTTGCTACTCCAAGGCGCACATTCTTGCAGTCCCGTGCAAAACCTGGAAAAGTTCTGTCAAAATGTTGAAACGCTTCTGAGTCAGCTGGGTGGCTGAGGCTACCAGCCACGCATATCCGCTCCCCCAGCCATCGCATATGCTTGGCAGTGTGTGGGGACATAAACAAGCGCTTCAACCTTGGTGTTAGAGGGAAGTTACGAATTATTTTTTTGGGAATATCATCCGTATTTGGCTTATATCTTTCAGAATAACACACTGGACAAATCCTCTCGTTTACGAGCGCCCCCCTGAACAACACACAGTTAAACTCACACGCATGAATTCTTTCGTAACCCAGTGAAAAATCACTCAAGATTTTTTTTATTCTCGAGTATGAACAGGGGAATGTGTGCCCTTTAGGAAGAAGTTTATTAATGTAAATACATAAAGAGTCAACACTTGTGTCCGACCATCCATTTTCATTTTTCATTTCCATTGCATCTAATATGACACTCAAAACAGTTTCCTCACTGCCTTCATATAATGGGGTCTGTGACTCCTTCAATAATCTATCGTGCTTTTCATAATCATCGTCTACCATGTCATTGAAGTTCATGCCCGAATTATCTTCCACAAATTGTTGGGGTTCATCTGCATGGTATCCAGGATAATAGGGATATGCATCATGTAGAATCTCCAACTGCGGGTTCACTGAAGGACCGGCACCACTAGAAGGACCGACTCTGTCTTGAAGCCACTATCTTCGTTGACTGAGCATTGCCGGTTCACCAGAAACTTCCCCGTGAAGGTGCCAGACTGTATAAGTAGGACTCATACCACTGTGTGATAAGTGATGATACATGACATCCATAGTAACCTTGAACGGACCGTTCTTACAACGTTTGCACGGGCAGAAGTAATAATCGGCTCTGTTACTATGTAGCCGGGCAAAATTCATGAACTCGAATATGCCGTTGATGTACCTTGGATCAGCACGATGATATGTCATCCAAGTTTTGTCTGGGAGTCCGTCCATGTTTCCTGTCAACATAAACAATCAATATGAACAAAGTTACCACGCCACAGTTGCGATTCAACCAAAACCCCACACTTCTTCGCCTTATGCCTCCGGGTTGGGTCCTATCCCCTTCAGGGGAACACGACATTTGTCAACGCTTTTGCACCCATGCGTTTCAGCTCCAGTTTAGGGAAATTTTGGCAGCATCTCCCTACAGTTCCCCGAGTGCACATATATCTAAACAGCCTAATTTGCACTCGGGGAACATTTAAAGGAGACACTGTCGAAACCATTGAAAGGACCCAACCCCGATTTAGCTCCCTAAATCGGAATCAAACCCCTTCGAAAACGCGAACCAACAAAAACTTTTCAAAATTTGGGCAGAGTTTCGTTACTAACGTGGAATTACCATTACCTGCACGCGGAAAATACACTTCATCCTATGCCACAAAAAAACAAACCGTGGGCACCAATCCCATCCGGATTTCTCAATATATCAACAGTAAAGTAAATCAATAGATATATCTATACTTTACTGAAATCCGGTGTAAAATCATATAGCATATACAATAGAATGCTCAGAGCGACTTCTAATACATAATCGTATACGCATACCACAGTAGGTAGAACAATAAACCTACTGGATGAAACAAAGTAGTTCGAGCACTATGCCTCCGACCACGACGTGCGACACCAGAGCCTGAACTGCAAACTGGGCACGGAAACCGAAAAGCCCAGGGGAAAGACAATAAACACGTTAGAGTGAGTGGACGAAAATAAATGTCTTTCACCAGTTTATATATACGTATAAAATCATATGCGAGTCAAATGCACATAAAATCAAATGGTACACGAGGGAGACTCTAACTCCTCACGCGTACAGAGCATGCAACGTAAAACATATCGCGGAGACTCTCGTGGGCTTCCACGCGATAGCACAGTCTGAATCACGGGATCCCAGACCCACACGTGATTCCTAGCCAGAAAAGCCTCGGGTCAGGATATCTGTCCCCCCCGGAGCGTACTCGGGGATCAGCCGAGAAACCAATGTGTATCGATACCACAACATATACTGAGACTGTACTCTGTGTAAACCAAATCATAAATCTTTTCCATGCACATGCATAAAACATAATAGGTACATATATTCGTATAAGCATAATCGTAAACACATGCTCGTAAAATCATAATCAATCCACATGCTCAAGTTCGTAAATCATTTATAAAAGACTCGCAATCAATCCGTGAAAAGAAATGTCCACTCACAGACTTGTGTAACGCGTATCGCGTTAACCCGTGATCCGGCGGAAAGTCCATCGCCAAAACAACGATCACGAACCCCTGAATATTCACAATGTCCAATATTCAAAATCATAATCCGACAATACAAATCAAACCACGAGAAACCACCGTTCTCGGAAACACGAAATCCAAAGTCGACGAATCGTCGAAAATCCGTATATGTATACCACAATACCTCACTTTACGTTCGGACGCTCAACTCGAAAAACGAACCTCCCCACTGCGATCGGGGCGCGATTTCAAGTCAAATGACATGCGACTTGTCGAAAGTCAAAAAGTCAACTCTGACCGTTGACCGCCGTCCACGGCGGCGCCGCTGCCGGCCGAAGAATTTCACGGCGGAGAAACCCTTGTTCCACTCAAAATCACCCACTGAGCAACTTTGTCAACTGCACCGAAGTCCAATTCTCACTCTAACACATCCAATTTCAATGAAACCCGAATTGTACACAAATTTTCCAATCCAAAATTCTCCATGTATACATCGAATTGAAACACGAAACTTACAGGGAAGCATCAAGGGGATGAGAGCTTCAAAGCCCACTAAGAATTGCAGCTCGAATCGGCCGGAATCACAAACCACCATTAACACCAAAATTCACAAACTTTACTTCAAGTTTTCTCTCTCCACCGTGAGCTCCACCATGCGAGGAGGACGGCACGGGGTCGAGGGCACCGAGACGAGTTGAACGGGACCAGCCCCACCCTCTGGGGTGGCCGGAATCGTCGCACCACCGTGAGCCACCTATAGGCCGACGTGAATCCTCATTCTCCACCGAGTTGACCGAGTCAACTCGGTCAACACTCAAAGAGGAAAGGTTTGACCTGCCCAAAGTAGCAACTTCTATTTATAGACTTTCCATTTTTGGAAACTTCATAATTATCCTTTTCGACAAACTTCAAACGCGCGTAATTTTCTCGTCGTAATTCCGATTCCGATAATTCTCGCGGCCACAAACTCGTAACGCGTACTCTTCAATAATCACCCAAAGTCAAACATATCAGCCAAACAGATAAAAAGTCAACCCTTCAAAGCAACACACATTAAATCGACTAAATAATCAACAAACGGAAAAATTCGCAACTAATTCCTCGTAACTCCAAATCATGCTCCGGAAGTTCCCACAAACTCGAAATTAAATTCTGAACAACTTCCGTGAAGAAGCCGAGACCAAATTCTTGTCCGGTAATTTAGTCGTTAAGTAGCCCACCATTTAAATCCGAACTTCAAATATTCATAACTAACTCCTCGGTCGTCTAAATAACGATCCGGAACCGCCCACAAACTCGTAATCACACGTAAAACGACTCTCGAGAAGAGACTCAACTCTAATTCTCGGCCAATAATTAAGTCGTTAACAAGCTTGGCGATTCCAAACAACCGTCGGATACCAGTAACTACGCGGTAACTCACGTACATAGCTGGTCGTTCTGCTGATTCTGGTTCGGGTCGTCACAAATCCACCCCCCTTAGAAAAATTTCGACCTCGAAATTTCCGAATATGCCGACTACAAGGTAGGAGCACTGCCTCTGCATACTGCTCAACTCACCAACGGCAACCTCAACTGAACAACTCTGACAACCAACTCCACAATAGGAGATAATTCCGTGTTGGAATCCCTGTACCCTCAAATCACAAATCTGAACTGGCTCACACAATCGCCAAGTGTTCCTACATAAGGAACATGTAGGGTACACAACATGTAACAACCTTGAAACACAGTTCTGCCACACAGAAGACAACACACATAAAAACTAACACTAAAGGCGATGCCGAACCACACGGCATAACACAAACTCGCCTATGGCCACACACCGATCAAAATAACATAGCAAATCTCAACCGAATCTGTACACATCAACATAACTCAAATATCGAACTCGAGCAATTATCAACCCATTTCCGCTAATCTGACAGTCTGTGGCAACACACTCCACAAAATCGGAAACAAACATCAACTCAAACTCAAACCAAACTCGCTCCAGCACAATGGAGTACAACGTCATTCCTCAAAACGACGTCAAACAATATCAAAATCACAGTGGACAACAACCTGGTACTGCAAGCAACCTCGAACAGCTGAAACTGCTGGTCCCGAATCCTCCGGAACTGCAATACCAAGGTCTACAACATGCCCTCTAAGGCCTGAATAGTCCTCAAAGATCGCTCGCCAATCCGAGGATATGAACTGGTACTAACTCGTAATCTGGTCCCCAATGCTCGCTGCAAAGCCCGCCAACACACAGTTGTAGCTGATTACCTCGATCGGAAAACTGGGACAAAAATACACCACGTAGAGGGACAACCTCCATCAAACACAGCTATACCAGCCTGCCGTTGAAATCATCTCCGAATGCACAAGGAAATGTACTGAGTTCGTCAAATGGTCCACAAGGGCCTGACAACTGGTATTACCAACCAAAGTGCATACAACACACACAAACACGGCAACAAACGCAACGTCCAACCGGAAATCTCAAATGGCTAACACATCTCGGCAGGTTTCTGCCTCCTAGCCATCGCCAGTCGACGAATGTGGCATCAGCACACACAAGCTGCTACATTGCTCTTCATGTTGCGTCACGAGTAGTAAACTCGAAGTATCTGACACTTCTCCGCGTCACTAGTGCCAAACACGCGCAAAATCACGAGCCTCAACATCATCATACTCAAACTCAGCTCCCATAGCTCGCAGCTCGGCTAACACGGAAACTCGAGCCACACATACACACATGCAATACTGAAATTCCTGACTCTCAACGGAATGTATCAGTAACAACATCATCCCAAACGGATGGTCAAAGTACAACCACTAGCCTTCCTCGAACAAATTCAAATGTGCAGCCATAGTCGATAGTCGACTCCCTCCATCTACACTGCCTCAAGCCCAAATCTGGCCGAAAATGCAAGTGAATGAAACTCAGTGGTCAGTGTACATCCTACACCTCGCTGCACGCCATAGCAATAGTGTCTCGAACTCCTTAATGCTAACATAAAAACAGCTACACCCAAACCAAACTCCGGATACATAGCTTCATAAAGTTCCACTGCCTGGAATCATGAGCCACCGCTCTGCTACACCGCATCAAGCACAACCAAATCCAAACCTCGATGCATCGCCGTAACTCATGACCACGAACTCACCACGATCGTCAGGTAAGGTCAAAACCGAAACGACGGTCAACCATCCTGCAGGAGTAAGTAACACTCCTCGCGTGCATCGAACCGCTCGAACTTGACGCCTTCTTCGTCAATCCGAAAAATGAAATGGTACCCCGGGAAAATCCTGCACAAGCCATCGATAATAGCCTGCCAAACCCAAGAGACTCCCGATCTCTGGTACCATGGTAGGTCAACTCCAAATCAACACGGCTTCTAACTGGTCAGGATCCACGCCACTCACTCGGATAGCATCACACAGCTTAAAATCTTCATGCTAATCAGCCAAAACTCACACTGGCTGAACTTCGCAAATAACTTATCACCTCGCGAAGTCCGCAAAATCGCTCGCAATTGCATCAGGTACTGGTCCACACTCCTGGAGTACATCAGAAAGTTGCCGACGAACATGGTCGCAACTCGTCCAGAAACTGTCTGAACACATGGTCCATCAAGTCCACACGATCTACGGGGCATTGGTCAACCCAACAGCGTGACCAAGAACTCATGATGTCCGCACCGAGATCCGAAAGCCAACATAGCCACATCTGACTCATCAAACCTCCACTGATGGTATCCGGATCCGAAATCAATCCTCGAAAAGACTGAAGCTCTCACAAGCTGACCATACCACTCGTCAATCCGAAATGGAGGATACTCACTCTCCTCTGAACCAAATCGAGCTTCAGATAGTCAATGCACCACCTCATCAAATCATCCAACGTCCGTACACACAATGCAAAAGTACACCACGCAGGTACGCTGGGTCGCATAAAATCTCCTGAAATCTCCTCCAGCAACTCCTGGAGTCGAAACTGTAGCTCCATCAGCTCCGCTGGCTCCGAACGACAAGATGCCGGTAAAATGAGTCCAGCGCCCGGTACAAGCTCAATAGTGTAGTCGATCTCCCGAACTAGAGGAACACCTGGCAACTCCTCCAAAACACACCTGGAAACTCAGGAACCACCTCAATGTCACCAACGTCGGCACTGCAACCGTAGTATCCACAATATGAGCCAAGCAACAACATAACCAGTCTCCATCATCCGCTCAACCATCACCGCGAAACAGCATCTCGAAAAAATCTGGTCGTCGAAACACAACCTCCTTCTCGAGGTACTCGAACACGGCCAAATGCATCGTCAGACTCACAAACATACTGAAACCGTAATATCCAGCTATAACAGATCCGCGGCTAAATCATAACCTCCAACAAGGATCTCGCAACCTCCGAATGGATACAATACTCTCCAAAACCTCGGAAGTGGAGATGCAGGTACAATAGCCATGGATATCAAACGACAGTAACCTCGGAGAAAAATCTGTCCTCAAACAAGGTCATGGCACGAACTCCAACATGCCCAACTAGTCGCCCATGTCAATTGCGACTTCCTGAATAACTCGTCAAAAGGGTACATTGATCAGACTGCAGGAACAACATCATGATCCCTTAATGAACTCTGAGCTGTCGAACCTCAAACACAATTGGCTAAGGGCGCTACCTCGCAACATGACCCTCCTGGCTACCGAAATAGCAACTGAAAGTACTCCTCGAACACAAATCACCGCAACACCTGCTGCGTGATAGGATCACCAACGATCGCCCAAACTCGTGCCACAAGAGCAAGTCCGCTACTCCGTGATCTCCGCCATCATCAAACGAATTCTCTGCTTGATCTGATGAGCCTCAACAATATCGAAAAGGTCACAGCCTAACGAAATCACTGATCCCGAAGTGTCGGAACTCAACCTCATCAAAATCTCGACTAAGTCCACTTTCCTCAAACCATCACATCAAAGACCGTGTACATCTTTCCATCACAACTACCTCGCCGCTGAGTGCAACACACTAAGCTCCTCACGGATATCTCGAGGCACATCAATCAGACTCTCTCTCTCTGATGCTCAGGTTCAAACTCATCTCGAACCTCGTGCACTGCTTCCTCTGAAGCCACATAACACGTGCAAACAAGAACAAACACGTGGACAAAGCATCTCTGCCTCAGGTGGGTAAACACTCCACATTCGAATGCTGGGTAGCCTGATAAACCATTACCGTATACACAACACCCTGAATGTAGACCATGGAGTCGCAACCGGAACTCACACAATATCAGCCCACCAAACACAACAATCTGACTCAAGCAAACATCACTGCCACAAATCTCAGCTCTGAGGCAACATATAGACGCTCATATACACATCCCCAGGTAAACCGTGCCACACAATTCACTGAACTCTGAATACTCATCCGAATCCACTGTTCTCTGGCAAATCGCGCGTCAAATGATCCTCAACAGGATCCACAACCGAAACGACACGGAAAGCACGCCAGGAGGCATCCTAATCAATACAATATCGTTCACAACAAGTGGAACGTAATCATGGAACTTCAAATATTTGAAAGCATACAACACCCGAAATTTGATGATTATCCGCCGGCCGGTCGGGTCACCATTCCAGACATGCTGTACATTCTCAAATATCCTTGGTAAACACGACTACAGAATTCTACAGAACCTATAACCTAATGCTCTGATACCAAGCTGAAAGGACCCAACCCCGATTTAGCTCCCTAAATCGGAATCAAACCCCTTCGAAAACGCGAACCAACAAAAACTTTTCAAAATTTGGGCAGAGTTTCGTTACTAACGTGGAATTACCATTACCTGCACGCGGAAAATACACTTCATCCTATGCCACAAAAAAACAAACCGTGGGCACCAATCCCATCCGGATTTCTCAATATATCAACAGTAAAGTAAATCAATAGATATATCTATACTTTACTGAAATCCGGTGTAAAATCATATAGCATATACAATAGAATGCTCAGAACGACTTCTAATACATAATCGTATACGCATACCACAGTAGGTAGAACAATAAACCTACTGGATGAAACAAAGTAGTTCGAGCACTATGCCTCCGACCACGACGTGCGACACCAGAGCCTGAACTGCAAACTGGGCACGGAAACCGAAAAGCCCAGGGGAAAGACAATAAACACGTTAGAGTGAGTGGACGAAAATAAATGTCTTTCACCAGTTTATATATACGTATAAAATCATATGCGAGTCAAATGCACATAAAATCAAATGGTACACGAGGGAGACTCTAACTCCTCACGCGTACAGAGCATGCAACGTAAAACATATCGCGGAGACTCTCGTGGGCTTCCACGCGATAGCACAGTCTGAATCACGGGATCCCAGACCCACACGTGATTCCTAGCCAGAAAGGCCTCGGGTCAGGATATCTGTCCCCCCCGGAGCGTACTCGGGGATCAGCCGAGAAACCAATGTGTATCGATACCACAACATATACTGAGACTGTACTCTGTGTAAACCAAATCATAAATCTTTTCCATGCACATGCATAAAACATAATAGGTACATATATTCGTATAAGCATAATCGTAAACACATGCTCGTAAAATCATAATCAATCCGCATGCTCAAGTTCGTAAATCATTTATAAAAGACTCGCAATCAATCCGTGAAAAGAAATGTCCACTCACAGACTTGTGTAACGCGTATCGCGTTAACCCGTGATCCGGCGGAAAGTCCATCGCCAAAACAACGATCATGAACCCCTGAATATTCACAATGTCCAATATTCAAAATCATAATCCGACAATACAAATCAAACCACGAGAAACCACCGTTCTCGGAAACACGAAATCCAAAGTCGACGAATCGTCGAAAATCCGTATATGTATACCATAATACCTCACTTTACGTTCGGACGCTCAACTCGAAAAACGAACCTCCCCACTGCGATCGGGGCGCGATTTCGAGTCAAATGACATGCGACTTGTCGAAAGTCAAAAAGTCAACTCTGACCGTTGACCGCCGTCCACGGCGGCGCCGCTGCCGGCCGAAGAATCTCACGGCAGAGAAACCCTTGTTCCACTCAAAATCACCCACTGAGCAACTTTGTCAACTGCACCGAAGTCCAATTCTCACTCTAACACATCCAATTTCAATGAAACCCGAATTGTACACAAATTTTCCAATCCAAAATTCTCCATGTATACATCGAATTGAAACACGAACCTTACAAGGAATCATCAAGGGGATGAGAGCTTCAAAGCCCACTAAGAATTGCAGCTCGAATCGGCCGGAATCACAAACCACCATTAACACCAAAATTCACAAACTTTACTTCAAGTTTTCTCTCTCCACCGTGAGCTCCACCACGCGAGGAGGACGGCACGGGGTCGAGGGCACCGAGACGAGTTGAACGGGACCAGCCCCACCCTCTGGGGTGGCCGGAATCGTCGCACCACCGTGAGCCACCTATAGGCCGACGTGAATCCTCATTCTCCACCGAGTTGACCGAGTCAACTCGGTCAACACTCAAAGAGGAAAGGTTTGACCTGCCCAAAGTAGCAACTTCTATTTATAGACTTTCCATTTTTGGAAACTTCATAATTATCCTTTTCGACAAACTTCAAACGCGCGTAATTTTCTCGTCGTAATTCCGATCCCGATAATTCTCGCGGCCACAAACTCGTATCGACGTACTCTTCAATAATCACCCAAAGTCAAACATATCGGCCAAACGGATAAAAAGTCAACCCTTCAAAGCAACACACATTAAATCGACTAAATAATCAACAAACGGCAAAATTCGCAACTGATTTCTCGTAACTCCAAATCATGCTCCAGAAGTTCCCACAAACTCGAAATTAAATTCCGAACAACTTTCGTGAAGAAGCCGAGACCAAATTCTCGTCCGGTAATTTAGTCGTTAAGTAGCCCACCATTTAAATCCGAACTTCAAATATTCATAACTAACTCCTCGGTCGTCTAAATAACGATCCGGAACCGCCCACAAACTCGTAATCACACGTAAAACGACTCTCGAGAAGAGACTCAGCTCCAATTCTCGGCCAATAATTAAGTCGTTAACAAGCTTGGCGATTCCAAACAACCGTCGGATACCAGTAACTACGCGGTAACTCACGTACATAGCTGGTCGTTCTGCTGATTCTGGTTCGGGTCATCACAACCATATCCCAAAACTGAAACTGAAATCACACGAATAGCAAAAGGATCAACAAAGTCATGTTCACCTAAAGTGTCCAAAAATGGGACAATTCGAGAATCAACAACTCAACTCGATCAACTAGATGAGTTGTTGATTCTCAAACGGGAGTTCTAAGTTGATAAACACCACAATTATATATAGCCATAATACTAATAACACTACTAATTAAGGCTCGAATACACATAATCTACACTAATCATCAATTAATTTCACTAAATTTAACCAAATTTCAAACATTAATCATGAACCCATAACATGATTTATCACAATTCAATGTTTAACACACTAAAACTACAACATAACACCAAATTCAATTCAACTTCAAACATTTCACCAAAACTTCAATTTCACTTCTAATCATCAAAAAATTTCACTAAACTTAACCAAATTTCAAACATTATTCATGAACCCATAACACAATTTAATGATTCAAACACTAAAACTACAACATAACACCAAATTCAATTCAACTTCAAACATTTCACCAAAACTTCAATTTCACTTCTAATTTAACATATTATGGTCATAAAGAGGGTTAAAGAGATACAAATCAAACTAACCTTACTCAAGAATCAAATCAATGGCAAGAACAACCTTCTTTCTCAATTTCCTCTAATTTCTCCCCAAAATCGCCCAAAATAGCTGCAGAACGAAATGAAACTGTTTTTCTAAACTTCTCACTTTATGAACGGGTTGACTTTAAGAAGAAGAGTAGATCTAGATTTATAAAAAACTAGGCGACGTAGATTGATCAATCTACGTCGCCTCGTTTTCTTTCGAAGTGACCAAACTAATCTACGTCGCTTCGATTCAAAACGAGGCGACGTAGATTGCTCAATCTACGTCGCCTAGTTTTGATTCGAAGCGACGTAGATTAGTTTGGTCACTTCGAAAGAAAAACTAGTCGCCTCAGTTTTTTGAAGCGACGTACTTCAATCTACGTCGCCTCAATTTTTTGAAGCGACGCACTTTTTATCAAAGGCATTTTATGTCGCCTCGTTGAAAATCGGAGCGACGTAGAAATGTAACTACGTCGCCCTGATTCCTTCTTCCAGTAGTGCGTGCAGACGAAGAAAGGTACACAACCGGGTTTAATTATAGCCGTATGTGATAATTTTGACAATGTTGAAAATTCTTGCTCCGGCATTGGGTGTTGTCGAATTGACATCCCAAGAGGACTCAACAATGGTACTATCATTCGAACGTATTTGAGTTCAACCCATCCATCCAGCTATGCCTTTTTTGTGGCAAAAGATCAGCTCAAATTCTCACCCAATACAAGTTTTGAAGATGTCCAAGAGTGAACAACTTCCCATGATTCTTAATTGGGATTGGGAACAGTTCGAGTCCTGCCGCTAAAATGACGGATAATTATGCGTGTGGAGCAAATAGGAAGTGTGTCGACTAGATCATCAGCGGCCTGCCGGGTTATGAAGGAAACCCCTATCTCCAAGATTTTTTTTTTGAGGTAAACGTTAAATTTCATTAAAGGAATTAGGTTACATCATCTTGCAACACTCGGTTTAAGAAGTGAGGTACATGGAACAAAATAATGGGGTGTACTCATTAAACAGTGCCCACCGAGCTAAAACATGGACTACTCTATTATAATCACGGGAGTGGTGAACAAAAATTGAATTTGGATTCTGAGATAGTAACTCCTGGACATCCTCCATTAACACCTGAAATTCCATAGCAATAGAATTGACGTCTTATGTCGCCTTAACCACGATAAGAGAATCTGAGTTAAAGCAGACCGGATAAAGATTGTGGTGTTTGTTAAACACACATGCTTTGTAAGTGGCCTCTATCTCCACAGACAAAGGTGAATATTGACCTTCCAGCTGCCGACCCATTGTCATGATAGAATGACCGAACCAGTCCTGGACCACTATACCCACCCCTCCCCGAGCAGATGCTCGGTCAAAAGCTCTATCTATGCAGACGCAATAACGCCCTATCAGAGGAGGCCTCCAACATTTAGGCTATCGTAATGGTTTGGGAGGTTTCTAAGTGACATAGACGTAGTGTTCATTCTAGGTAAGGGCTTGAATGCTCACTGTATATCCCACAAAAGTGACCTGATTCCACACCTTATCATTCCAGGGCTTTCAAAAGAACCAAACTAATTAATGCAAGAAGTCTGGAGAATTGTGGTGTTGGGAGACTCATTTGGCATGCAAGTAACCATTCTTGGAAGGAGTTACACGTATTACCAACCCCCGCCGTGATAGACTAGACCAGGGGATAAGTGCACCTACTATCCTGGAACAAATATAATTCTGTTTCCGCAGCTGTGTCGCATAGAGGGCAAGCAGGACTTACATTAACCATTAGAGCCCTCAATCTAGTGCAAACCGGTAGAAAGCCTTTCCACGCTTTCCACACACACATTTTAGCTGTAGGTGCCACTGTTGTCAACCAGAGCTATTTATAATAGGCCTCTTGAACTTGTGGAACAAGAATATTCTGCTGGGGGAGGCCTATGGAGTCCCTTGCAACTATTTAACCTGAGTTCACTTTATAATCACCCTTATTTGATGTATAGTACCATATTAGATGGTCTGGTCTCGATCGACGACTCAGAGGGAGAGACCGGATATCCAAGACATCCGTAAGATCGAAATATCGTTCCAACATAGTGATACTTACACACACTTTACTAAGCACTAATTTAACACTTAACACTCAACAAAATGCATAACAATTAAAACCATTTTCTATAGATGTAGCATTGATAAATAGGGAACATTCTTAACCGGGTATTGATGGTGCATGCATGACTACGCTAGATTTAATAGGGGGTGCAAATTTGGTCACTAAATCCTACGAAATTTAAGACAAAAAAAATGGTAGAAAACACATAGAGAAATCCTAAGCTCTATATGTGACGACCCGAACCAGAATCAGGTGTGTGTTTGGCACGATTCTCGAGATTTGATTATAGTAGCAGTTTTGCGATATTATGTGGTTTGCCGATTCGATTCGCGACTTTATTTTTAGTCGAGAATTTGAGTTGGGTATCTTCACGGAAAGTGTAGAGTACGTGATTTCGAGTTTGTGGGAGGTTCCGGAACATTTTTCCGATAACCGAGGAATATTTTATGATTATTTGAAGTTTCGGGTTCCGACGAGTTTATCCGATTGTTTCGAGTTTATCCGAATCATTTCGTATTTTCATTTTGGACCGTCGATTGTCCCGAGGCTCGAGTATAAATATCGAAAATAGCCGAGAGTTAGTCGAAAACTTCATTTTGGGCGTTGACCAAACTGGAAAATTTGTTGACTTTCCATATTTGGAAAGTGAACCATCGGACCGAATAGGAAAGTTGCTATTTTGGGAAGTCAGTTTCCGGCGACCGGATTCCGGCCATCTTGGACTTCGAGGAAGGTATGGTTAGAACCTCTATGTGATTTCGAGTACGTTGATATACGTTTTGATGAGATTTGATGAGGTTTTGGGGTAACCCGAGCTAAGCCGATCGGGATGGAATCGCCGGTGGCGGTTGGCCGTTTCCGGCGAGGTTTGGAGGTGGTGGCTGGGGAGGAAAGACTCCCCTTGCTCCTCTGAACCTCAAGGTGTGTTTAATTTGATCGGAGATGGTGATTTGGGATGGACCCGATTTGGGATCCGATTTGGGTATCCCGATTTGGTTTCGTGAAATTGTGGTAGTTCTACTTGGAATTGGCTCGCGTGGTAGAAGGAAAAGATGTTCGTATGGTTGAGCTGATCTGATCTGGAGCTTTCCGCCTTGGGATTCCTCCGTTGACGGCGCGCCGCCGTCGGCGGCGGCGGTCAACGGCGATCAACGGCGAGGAAAAAGTCAACTTTTCAGATTTCGACGTTTTTAATGTCATTTTTCTCGTAATCGCGCCCTGATTATCGTCCAGAGGTTTTCAGGTTGATTTGGTTAGCCGATTTTCAGTCGAGGTTTCGAGTTGGGATTTCGGGATTTCCGTAATTCATTTTGTACCGCATTGCATATTTTCGGGAACGGTTGGTTTCCGTGCATCCGTACAGTGTTGTGGATTACGATATTGATCAGTTATGTTTTGTGAATATATTCAGGAGATCGAGAACGAGATCGAGATCGTGATCGAGCTTCTGGCGAGGGATCTTCTGCCGGTCCTCGAGATTAGCGCGAGTGCGTGTTTTGCTCACCTGTGAGTGGACAATTTCTTTTCACGGAAATGATTGCGAGTCTTTTTATATGATTTTTGAACTTGAGCATGTGTATGAGATTTCGGATTATATGAGCATGTGTTTACAATTATATATATATATACGGATATACGTATACGAATAAACAGATACGAGCATGTTTACAAGATTACGATTATTATAAGCATGTGTTATATACGATTATGTTACCCATATGCATTTTTATGCTGATTACTGTATATGCATCGAGATATTTGTGATTTGATTTTCACAGAGTACAGTCGTAGTTCATGTTGTTGTATCGATACACACGCATCCCCGGCTGATCACCGAGGGTGCTTACCAGGGGGGACGCTGTGCCTTGTGCCGATGTATTTCCGGGTAGGTACAGTTATCTGTTTCTTGTGCCGAGGTATTTCCGGGTAGAAACAGTTACCCTGATCTGAGGCCTTCTTGGCTCGAGTCACGTGTGGGTCTGGGATCCCGTGATTCGGACTGTACTAGCACGGTGTGTGTCCATGAGTGACCCCGTGGGATTTATACTTGCATGCTCAGTACGCTGAAGGATTATGGTTTACCTCGTGTACTTTATTATTTCTATTTACTTGGACTCGCATATGTTTTTATAACATATATACTTGGTGAAAGACATTTATTTTCGTCCACTCACTCTAACGTGTTTATTGTCTTTCCCCTGGGCTTTTCGGTTTCCGTGCCCAGTTTGCAGTTCAGGTTTGGTGTTTCACGTCGCAGTTTGGAGGCTAGTGATCAGAGTCACCTGTGTTTTTCCAATAGGTTCTTGTTTCACCTACTGATGTACATATTGTATATGTTTTACTCTAGAGGTCGCTCTGATACATTCTGATACATATTGTGCGGATTTTCACGGATATACATATATACATAGTACAGTTTATTTACTGTTGTTGATTATATTGATGTTGAGAAATCCGGATGGGATTGGTGCCCACGGTTTGCTTTTTGTGGCATAGGACGAAGTGTTAATTTCTGGGTGGAGGTTATGGTAATTCAACGCTAGTAACGAAACTCTGCTCAAATTTTGAAAATTTTTTGTTGGTTCGTATTTTCGAAAGGGTTTGATTCCGGTTTAGGTAACTGAATCGGGATTGGGTCCTTTCACTATCATGCTTTAACTCATAGACAAGCAAAACAAACAAGAACATAGAATCCTAATTAAGCATGCTTTCTAAATCGAAAATAAACCTAAGTCTAATATTTACATGTGATCAACTCATCATCTCACCTTACCTCTTTATAATTAACCTAATTAACACTACCGGATTATTAACCATTGCCGGCGACTTTTAAGTCGCCGGCAATGTTTTTGGACATTACCGGCGATTTTTGCCGGAAAAATCGCCGGTAATGTCTTTTTTTTTTTTTTTTTACATTACCGGCGACAAAAAATCGCCGGTAATGTCCGTCGCCGGCAATGTCTCGATGGTAATGTAAAAAAAAAAAAAAAAGACATTGCCGGCGACATAAATGTATGTCGCCGGTAATGGAAAAAAAAAAAAAAAATTACCGGCGACATAAATGAAGTCGCCGGTAATGTATTTTTTTTTTTTACATTACCATCGAGGCATTGCCGGCGATGGACATTACCGGCGACAAAAATCGCCGGTAATGTAAAAAAAAAAAAAAAGACATTACCGGCGATTTTTCCGGCAAAAATCGCCAGTAATGTCCAAAAACATTGCCGGCGACTTACAAGTCGCCGGCAATGAGTCAATTTCCAGTAGTGTAAACATATTATATGCAATCTATTTAAAATCTAAGTCTTTACTACGTTTTTCATGCATCTCTCACATTTAAGTATTTAAACCAAGATTGCTCGAATTTAGATTAAGCATTAAGAATAGAAGACACATTCATAGCAAAGAACATAAACTCGAAATAAATTACAAAAACATGCTAGAATTATATATCCAAAATACTTCTTTAAACGCTTCCATAAAAATAAAGTATTCGTACAAAACAAGGTAGAAGGAATCATGTTATACTTTTTAGGTGGTGATTGCACTAGTAATCGGTGTAGATGACCCCTAGATGGCTAGAATACTCTTCGGATTGCCTAAAATATTCTAGAGGGAGGCTGTGAGCTTTGGGTTGTGGAGGAGGCGAGTTCTTGAGGAATTTCTGAGTTCTTGTGGAGAGGAATTGCTTAGGGCAGAGATTCGGCTATTACAATGAGTGATACCCCTTTGAGAAGTCGATCCCTCCCTTATATAGGAGAATATTAGGGCTTTTCCTACCCAAACAAGACATTCCTTGTGAATCTGGGCAAATTTGATATCCTGTCTTCTAACGCATTTTCCTGAAGCTGTATACCTCAAAAAATTATGATCTTGGCCTTTCTAGAAAGAAGACTTCAAGGGCTATCAAATAACATATATGATCACTATAATTGAAGCTAGATTTAATCTTCTATGATCATTCGAAGTTGGATGACATGGCAGCCCAGATTTTCTTCTTTAACAAGGAGTAGGAAATCTTGATATCTTCAAATCTTGCCTTTCTTCTTCTTCAATCTTCCTTGGCTGAATATACCATATACTTGCACATATTTTGGTCTTCAAATAAGGTACAAATGATCTTCAAATATCCTCTATGATTTTGGCTCCAAAGATCTCTATGTCGTCCCGCATTCCATGCTTTCCTAGGTCGAGCCAGAAAAATGCTTCCATCTTCTTTTGCACCATTTTCATTTGTCATTTGGTTTCCAATTCCTTATATCATTTGAGGATTTATTTTAGAAACCATTTGGGAACCATTTCTGGGACCATTTCTTCTCCAGAATTAGTAATTTCCTCCTTAACACTCTTTTTGCTCCAAATCGCCTCCTTTATTATTTCCTCCTTTATTTTCTACATAAAAAGATAAAGTAAGTTATAAACATATTTACTAAGATCATAACAAAACAAAATGTAGAGAGAAAGACATTAAGAATCAAGCATAAAATGCGTAGATCAAATTCTCCCACACTTAGACTTTGCTAGTCCCTAGCAAATACAAAACAAAGCAATGGACTCAAAAATAAAAGAGAAAAAAACAACAAGGGAAAAACGTCACAAATATGTACATATATACTTAGATATTTCAACATTTAAAAGCCGCATATTATCATCTAATCATGTTTGAAAGCGTCAAAAATATTAAGTAAAATAATACTAAGCCCTTAACTACAATTGTTTCAGAAATTTCTTCAAGTCTATGGCGATGGAATCACATGTTTAAGCATGATTTTTCAATGAATTCAATAGATAATAGAGATATGATCATATCATGAACAAGTAAGACTTAGAGAAAACAATGGTTATGTTAAGTCTATGCATGCTTCGAATAAGTCTTAAATCAACTCACTTGGATGCACTCATCATATTTTCGTGAAAGGTTTCACTCAAAATATGTCTATGTTTAACGAAAAACTCATGCATGGAATGAAATACTTTCACAAATGAACCCAAACCATATGCTTACTCATGCAACTTACTCCACAGATTGAAGGCTACTTATCTTAAGGATCATAAATGACTTGTAAGGGTTGTAATAGGGCTGAGGCTAAGGCATTCGAAAATTTGGATATGTGGTGGTTAAGAATATTCCAAAGACTTAGTCAAAGCACCAAAAATTCAACAATTTCGAGTTTCATCCTTGTCAAAACGTCGCCATGGTCAAACTTTAAGTACAAGGGCCGAATTTCATCTTGTTGGGCCCGAACTTCATTCTAAACTTCCTTTGAGCTTTGCAGACAGGACAAAGGCCATACTTCTTCACTATTATGCCTTCACTTTAATTCAAACTCCAAATCCACAAGTACGGGGGACATTAATCAAAAATTCAAACACTAAGAATTATTGCCAAAGAGCTTTTGATTTTTCTTTTTCACTTTTTTTTTTCTTTCTCTTTAAAATTTCTTTTTTTTTCCTTTTCTTTTGTAAATCTTGGCAATCACATAATTGTCAAGGTATTTTGGACAAGTCTATCCCCATACACACATCTCCTTATGATCTTCACGCCATCTCTATGTACTTAGCTTCAAAAATCCTCTCCAAGTCTTTAGAACAAATGTATGAAAATTATACACTAGGTTAAAGTGTTTAGATATGCATGGAAATGAAAGAAATGCTTAATGTGGGCTCAAATAGGCTATCTACGGGTGTCGCAACTCGTGCGCACAAAATGGGATACATGGCTTTTTGACAAAGTGGTGGAAAATCCTAAATGCCTTTAATCACATCCAATATCAGAGTATGTATCAACTATGAGCTTTGCAAATTGACATGAGTAAGTTCTAGCATTCTCTAGATCATTAAAATCTATGGCAAGTAATCAAATGAGGCATATGCATGATTTTGAGACTAGTAAACAATAATGCACAAAATTCTCTCAAAATAAGAAGTGTTTAGGCTAAAAAACTCACTTAAGGCTCATATGATTCAAAACTTATTCTAACATGCGATTTCTATCCAAGTTTATCAAACCATATCTACTATATGTCATGATAATAAAAAATATCTCAATTAGCACATGAATTCCATATGATTATGATATGCAACGCCATAGGATGGTTATTCGGTCAAATTTCATCATAAACTAACTAAGGGCATCCTAAGACTCTTTAAAAACACTAAAAATTACAAAAAAAACAAAGGACGAAAATAGGGGATTTGACTGGTCGAGGAAACTAGCTAGGAGTAAAATTTTCGATGGGTCGATGATAGCCCATTGTCCGGGTTTTGTCATTTTTTCGATGGGTCAAAAAATTCTAGAGAGAGTTTCGATGGGTCGAAAAAGACCAAAAATGTGAGAAATTTAAAGACTCTCAAACAAGCGTGAATTTAGTTCTCATCTTCTTTAGGCAACCTTAATGAATTGGCCAGTTGGCGAGAGAGACCAAGAGAGGTATGAGTAATTTTCGAACTTGTCTTTTCTCACATCCAAAACTTGTCTCAGAAACAGTCTCCTTCTAGATACCAAATCACATCGAATATCTTAATCAAAGACAAGTTTTCATCCACTACACTAAATTACACATAAAATACACTAAGTACACTACACCAAAAGGGTCGATAGACAACAGAACAGTTCTGTTGTCTAACATGTAAATTTCTGTTGTCTATTGAGTTGCCGTTGGATACCTCCTCACACAACAGATTTTTTCTGTTGTTAGAAGCTAGTTGCAACAACGTCGAATTATAATGTCTGTTGTCTGTCAGTAGCCAAAAAATTAAGCATTTTTGGGCCATATATGTTGGTTCAAGTCTATTACAACAACAGATATTTATAATGTCTGAAGTTAGAGTTGATCAATGAGCAACATGAATAACAACATATATTTTAAATACTGTTGTTGTAGTTATCTTCAACTAGCATATTCATTTTATTTTCTGAAGTTGGATATGTATTGCAACAACAGTTATTTATATTGTCTGTTGTTGGAAAGCTATTTAAACAACAGAAAATGTGGAATTTCTGTTGTTGTAAAGGTATTGAAACAACAGAAAATTCCACATTTTCTGTTGTTGTAATGTTATTGAAACTACAAAAAATGTGGAATTTCTGTTGTTGGAAAGTTGTTGAAACAACAGAAAATGTGGAATTTCTGTTGTTGTAAAGTTGTTGAAACAACAGAAAATGTGGAATTTCTGTTGTTGTAAAGTTGTTGAAACTACAGAAAATGTGAAATTTCTGTTGTGAGAGAGATGGTTGAACTGCTGTTTTTGTGAACATTTTGTTGTCTGAAAATTGGAACAATAGACTAGAAATTCAGGTCATTCCTAATGTGCATGAGCATTTGTTCCAAAATAAACATATATACATGCAATAGTTATCTAGCACCAACAGTACATGATCACTGTTGGTGCCAAAATGTACAGCTGCAACAGTACATGATCACCTGCATTGCACTAGCAACATACATATACAGCTAGCTAGCTTCATAGTGAAGTGTGCGAGTTAGTGCTCTACATACACATTCACATGATCTACAAAAGCAAAATGCGCGCTACACAAACTTATAGATCAAGCATAATTGTTCACAAAAGAGGTGCATGATCTTAGTATTACCACCTAATTCGATAGGGGCGCGCCAACTACTTTACAAACTGAATGTTGCTGACATAATTTGCCCATTCATTCCGGACAGCATCAATTTCAGTTGCTGTGTACACTTGCTGTTTTCTGCCCTTTCTCACCGGCCTCCCACTGGAAACACAAGTGTAGATACAAACAATTACCCAACAGTAACTCAACAACTGTAAGTGATATATACAAATTAAGGTCATAGCTGTAAGTGATATATAAAAATCAAGACTTCTCCACTCTTCCAACAGAGAGCTTGATCAATGAGTTAGAACCCAGAAAATTAAAAAACAACAATAGATGAAGCTACCATCCTAAACATTAAGAAGCAAGCCCAGATGACCAAATTCACCAAACAAAGGCAAAAATGAAAAATCAATGAAATATTGAGACTCGATCAAGCAACTAGACAGCAGAACTCAGTTCTCACCCATCCCTTACTTTATTTCATAGTTTTCACGTGCAAAATCTCAATTTCACCTTCAATGCCCAATCTAATATATCTCAATTTCACAAATCTATCTCACTTTTTCCATATATCTGATATAAAAGGTACAGCTCTATATATAGAGTTAAACACATAAGCTGACAACATATCGTAACCATTCATTGGATCATGACTACCTAATCGTAACCATACACGTAGCATAGCTTGATAACAGAATTAGGGCCAGAATAATGCTAGTCTACAGCTAGTCTATCGTATACTCTCATGCCAACACATTTCACAGTTGAGAAACAGATTCACATGACCAGCTCAGTTCTATATATTAAAGATCACAGTTCCCTTCATAATGCATAACACAACTTACACTACAAATCATAGCATGACATCAATCAAAGTTTAGCTGCTAATCTTACCTTGGTTGCAAATCCCAAATTCTTGTCCTTCACTATGTCATTCATGTACAGCATTACCCAAAGTCCACAGCCTCTACCCTGTTGTGGCGGAATTCCCTGAATACAATTCAAAAGATTAAGTACACATATAGAAAACCCAAGATACAATACATGGCACATAGAGTTTAAAGGAAAGAATCAAACAGAATACCGATAAAGGCTTCCATGTAATCGATTTCCTGCTTTTGTTCTTCACATTCGCATTGTAAATTACGATTGCACTTCACATGTCAGAAACAAGAAAGGATTCAGGGTACAGTAATATTATTTTTATAGACAATGCATGTGAACAACTTCCGAAAGGAAAAAAATACGTACTTGTCAACAATTGTTCGCCATTCACCAACAGGTAAACACCTCCTCGATGGATCTAGGTGGTACACGATTCCCTCATCCAACATAATAACCGACAACTCCCAATGATCCCTATGTGACACATAAACAACAATTAAAATGCTTAACAGAAACCAACAGTAGGCATAAACACCATATATCTTCCCTTAGTTAAATTAACAAACCATCTATACCCTGAGTTATATGGTACAAGAAATACTTGTCCAGGCTGGCCTTGCAATAACCGGGTGGACAATGTGCGAGTGCGTTCAGTTTCAGTTTCCCGCTTCAATTTCAGATCTTTAGGAGTTCCAATTGGATTAACAAAGACAAACTTGCCCCGTGTCTCGGATTTCTCAACTTGTGCATGAAGATAGCTACAAAAACAGATTCCCACCATCACATACATTTGAAGTAATCAAACAGCTTATTTAGGTTAATTAATGTGGCGCGTTTAGATGAATACCTCATATACATGGCAATGGAATTGTTTGAGATGTCCTCCATATTAGCCAGTTCTTGCTCAAAGTTGGCATATCCTTTGCGTGCAAGCCTACATGGAAACTTGTTCTTCCTTCCCCTAGCTTGCTGAGCCTCTGATTTTTTCTGCAAATACATAGATAACTTTAACAAACTTACTCAAAAATCACAAGGTCAGAGTAGGTCTGCAAGTTGACTTACAATAAAATCTGGATCCAATCTTTGTTCAACAAATGCTTCTCAATCATCCTGGTCGACAAAGCCATAGTCTTGTGGAGGCTCCAAAAACTTATCAGGGTCATCTAGGTTACGCATAATAACCTTTTGGGTCAAATCACACTTGAAATCTCTGAAAATCCTATCAGCACCCTACTTATATCATATTAACACACACATCCCATTCATAACAGAAAAGAACTTCATACATAGTACTCCAACGTAAGCTCCAGCGTATGCTCCGACACACATGAGTAATTTAAAATTATGCAAACATACTCACATAGGCATCAAAACTTAATCAAACAATGACACAGACAATTCACGCATCCATTTCAAATTCAGCATAAAACAACTTCATACCCTAATTATACCATATTAACAAACAAATCCAATTCATAACAGAAAACAACTTCATACCTAGTACTCCAACATAAGCTCCAGCGTATGCTCCAACGTATCCTCCAACGTATACTCCACCGTATGCTCCAAGCTTCTCTACCAACAACTAATAATCATCAATAAACAAACCTATATTAACCTTTTTTCATTAGTTAAGAATTTAGTGAGATTTGGACAATGCAACCAACTCATAGCATCTGTTAAAAATATTAGCTGATCCATCTAAATACTACTAGCCCAGTCACTGAAAAAACAGTTCACATCTCATTTTCATTTGGGGAAGAGTACCAAAAGGACATGACTCAGTGGAAGAGTATCAAACAAGTAAAATTAACAAAGCAAGAAGCTAGCATCCTACTTAAATGCTTCTCTTTTGGCTTCAATGAACTTTTAACACATAAACAAAAGTAAAATCAGGTTTTTCTAAAAACCAAAAGTACTAGATGAAGACATCAAAAGAGGGGTTGCAAAGGTAGAGAGCTGTATATAACAAAGAGTGGCCAAAAGCTTACTACATTACTACCTTTGGGCCTCTTCAGTTGTAGGGCATCTTCAGTTGCTGTACAAACCAAAATCGATCAATCAGTTCAGCTTACCTAAATCAAGTAGACAATTCAAATAACCCAGACCTAAAATAGAACAAGATAACCTAACTTCTCGATTTCAAGAACTACCTCTTCAGATTTCGATTGTTGCGAAGATGAGCATCGATATTGTCTTCTGTATAGAGTCCCTCTCTTGATTTCGATTGGGGATGATTTCGAATTTGGGAAGATAGCTATTTCGGTGAGTTGGGGTTGGTTGCTTTCGATTCGATTGGGGGTTGATTTCGATTTCGATTTCGATATGAAATTGGGAGCAGGCTAGGGTTCGTGAGAGAGAGCTCGATACACTTAGTTTGGGCTAGGTAGCTGTTTTGGGTTACTTTTTTACACTTATGTTGTTTTTGGGTTGAGAATGGTACGTATATGGGTCAGAAGAGCCACTTTTTTCAGTCAATTCCTTTTTCTTTGCAAAGTCAATTTTTTTTTCCTTCATAATCCACAAACCTAGCTCACTTCATTTTGGAGGGAATGACATAAAACTTCCCGCTACTAACCTCACTTGTTGGAGGGAGAAAAGGAAAGTTTCCCGCCAATATCATTACTAACTGACTAACAACAGATACCATCCTTTCTGTTGTGTGATTCATGCCAACATTGGGGGGAAACTCAAATATTTTTTCAAGTGTCAAACCCTAATATAAAATCAGTCAACACACAACAGACATCTAAAAATATGTTGTTTTACTATTATGAACAAATTTGTAAACAATTTATCACACAACATTACATGGAAATCTGTTGTGTGATTATTATTAGACAATTTTATCACACAACAGTCCTATTTTACTGTTGTTTGAAGCAAAAATGTCAAAATATAAACAACAGAAAAAAATAATTTCTGTTGTTGTATAATGTCCCCAGGTGGAGCTATTTTCGATATCAAAATTATGAAGTTGCATAGGTCTTTAGACAGCAGTAGGCAGAACTATATGTTGTCTTTATCAAATTTTTCTCGATTTCCTATTCACACAACAGATAATAACTCATTTGTTGTTGTAATGGTGTTGTCTATCGACAGTTTTGGTGTAGTGGTTTGACTCAAAACAATTTTTTTTAAGAGCATCATCCGCCAGAAAGTTCCATTGTCCGCCCAGTTTTTACAATTTTATGACTCAAATAAAGTTGTAAACCCCTCCCCCACACATAACCTCTACATTGTCCTCAATGTACTAAAGTAAGGCATAGAATTCAGCATGAAGGCTAGGATTGTACGAAAATCTAACTAATAAATCAAAAGCAACGAAAATTAAAGAGATAAGGGAAGAGAAAGCAAATCTAGTTTGTAGACTCCTCCATTGGGTTGCCTCTCAATAAGCGCTTATTTTTTAACGTCTTCCAGCCTAGACATGATGTTGCCTCATGTGTTTGAAGTTGTTGGCTCTTCAAACTTTTCTTCCTCAACGTCTTTCTCTTTGAAATCCGCATAGTATGACTTCAAACGATGACCATTCACTTTGAACTCATTATCAGTTGATGGACTCTTGATCTTGATAGCTCCATGAGAGAAAGTTTTGATGACAATGAAAGGTCCAATCTATCTAGGGCGTAACTTGCCCGAAAAAAGTCTAAGTCGAGAGTTGAATAATAGAACTTGTTGACCAATCTCAAACTCCTTCCTTCGGATCATCTTGTCATGGAACACTTTCGTTTTCTCCTTCTAAATCCAAGCATTGTCAAACACATCATTCCTAATCTCTTCAAGCTCACAAAGCTGCAATTTCCGATAGAATCCAGCCTCATCCTTGTCCATGTTGAATTTCTTCACCGCCCACCAAGCTTTGTGCTCTAATTCCACTGGAAGATGATAAGCCTTCTCAAAAACAAGTCAATAAGGTGACATACCTATAGGAGTCTTGTATGTCGTCTTATATGCCCATAATACATCATCCAAGTATTGGCTCCAATCTTTGCGGTTTGGCTTCACGGTTCTTTCTAAGATCTTCTTGATTTCTCGATTTGATACCTCTGCCATGCCATTCGTTTAAGGATGATAAGGTGTAGAGACCTTATGTGAGATACCATATTTCCTCATTAGAGCCTCTACCATCTTGTTGCAAAATTGGCTTCCCCCATCACTGATTAGAACGTGTGGCATTCCAAACCTTGCAAAAATGTTAGTCTTGAGAAAATCTACAACAACTCGTGAATCATTAGTACGGGTAGCTTTTGCTTCCACCCATTTTGACACATAATCAATAGCGAGTAAGATATACGTAAAACCATTACACGGAGAAAAATGTCCCATAAAATCTATGCCCCACACATAAAAAATTTCGACAATAAGTATGTAAGTTTGTGGCAATTGATCTCTAGGTCCTAGATTACCGAATCTTTAACACCTATCACATTTAGCACAAAATTCATGAGAATCACGAACCAAGTTAGGCCAAAAGAATCCACAATCTAAAACCTTAAGAGCTATTTTCCTATAACAAAAATGACCTCCACATGCACCATTATGACAGAACTCAAGAATAGATGCAAACTCACAATCCGGAACACATCTCCTAATTACTAAATTAGTACATTGTTTCCACAATTAAGGTTCATCCCAAATGAAAGTTTTAGCATTACTCCAACATTTTTCACGTTGACACTTATGCATAGATGATGGAAACTCACTGGTAACTAAAGAGTTCACAATATCCGCATTTTATGGAGTTTCAGAGGCACTTACCTGTAGTCCGGAGAATTGTTCATCCGGAAAATTCTCTTCAATTGCAACGTTGGACTTGTCCTTGACAATGCATGATAAGTGATGAGCTACCACGTTTTCCACACCTTTCTTGTCCTTGATCTCTATGTCGAACTCTTGTAGGAGAAGTATCCAATGTATGAGCCTAGGTTTTGCATCCTTCTTTGTCATCAAATGGTAACCTTTCTTTGTAGTAGATAGGATCGAAAGTTGTCCAATGCAAACACCACTGTGAGCATCTCCTTCTCGGTTGTTGTATAATTGGCTTAAGCATCATCAAGGGTTCGAGAGGCTCAGTAGATGGTGCAGGGCTTCTTCTCCTTTCGTTATCCCAACACAGCTCCAACGGCGTAATGTGATGTATCACACATGAGGTCAAATGGTTGAAACCAATCCGGAGCACAAAGTATAGGAGCACTCATAAGCAACTCCTTCAATCTCTCAAACTCTTGTCGACATTCTTCATCAAATTCAAATGGAGTGTTCCTCTGAAGCAGCTTGCACAAGGGACGAGATATGTGGAAAAAGTCCTTGATGAATCTTCTGTAGAAACCTGTCTGTCCAAGAAAAGAACGAACCTCTCTAATCAAAGTTGGAGAGGGTAAGTACCGCACAAGATCTACTTTGGATTTATGAACTTCTATACCCCTATTCGACACAATATGACCTAAGACAATCCCTTGAGTAACCATAAAATGACACTTCTCACAATTAAGCACAAGCTTAGTTTCAACGCATCTTTGCAAAATCAATTCTAAGTTATCTAAGCATGCATCGAAATCTTTGCCAAAGACACTAAATCATCCATGAAAACCTCAATTATTTTCTCAATGTAATCAGAAAAGATAGAGAGCAACGTTGAAACGTACATGGGGCGTTACAGAGTCCAAATGGCATGTGTCGATATGCAAACGTTCCAAAAGGGATGTGAACGTTATTTTCTCTTAATCCTCCTCCGTAATGCTAATTTGGTTGTAGCCCAAATATCCATCAAGGACGCAATAGTAAGCACGGCCGACCAATCTCTCAAGCATTTGGTTAATGAATGGCAAAGGAAAGTGATCCTTTCAAGTGGTGGCATTGAGCTTCCTATAGTCGATTGAAACTCTATGATCGGTGACGATTCTTTGTGGCACTAACTCATTATCCTCATTCTTCAAAACAGTGATTTCGGACTTCTTAGGAACTACTTGCACAGGTGAAATCCAACGACTGTCCAAAATGGGGTAGATAACGCCACAATCCAAGAGCTTGATGACTTCTTTCTTTACAACCTCCATCATAGGAGGATGGAGTCTCCTTTGAGCTTCACAAGATGGCCTTGCTCCATATTCAAGGAGAATTCAATGCACACTTGTAGCTGGATTGATGCCCTTGATGTCCGCTAGTGTCCAACCTATGGCGGTCTTGTACTTCTGAAGCACATGAACTAACTTGTCCTCTTGTTCTTCCTCCAATGATGATGTGGTGATAACAGGTAAAGTTTCATTGTCTCCCAAGTAAGCATACTTCAAATGATCTAGAAACGCCTTAAGCTCTAAATCCGGTGCTTGAACAATGGAAGGAACAAGCTTGTTTGTGCCATAAGCCAACGGAATTGGAGGAGCTCTAGTTGTCACATTGGAAGCTTCATTCAAAGCCAACGCCATCTCCCTTATTCTAGGCTCAAAAATTTCGATCAATGCATCAATAATGGCTTCATCCCCGACTCGAGTCAGCCTAGCTCCTTCTTGAATAGCAGTGTCGAGCTCATCCTCTCTAATGGTGTTCAAATGCTGCTGCGCTAAGCCTTCTATCATGTCCAATGAAATACAGGCATTCACACTTGCAGTAGGAACCTTCATGGCATCAAGGATGATAAACTCGATCTTTTCCCCATCAATCTCAATGGAAAACGTTCCTTCTAACACATCTATCTTTGTTCTTAAATTCCTCATGAAAGGTCGTTCGAGTAGTAAGGGTGTGGTGTTTAACGGACTCTCCTCCATGTCAACAATAGAGAAGTCAGCAGGAAAGATCAGGTTGTTGATTTGTTCAAGAACATCTTCAACGTACCCTCTCCGATACTTATGAGAACGGTCGGCTAACTGTATGATGACGTTATCTTGCTTAAGCTCGCCAAGATCCATGAATGCATATAGATAGTAAGGCATAACGTTGATTGATGCATCCAAATCTAGCATGACATCTTCAAATCTCTTGTCAGCAATAACATAAGGAACAGAAAACCTCCCAGGGTCCTTCAATTTTAGGGGTAGGCGATGTTGCAACACAGCAGATACTGTTGCATTTACCTTCACAATCTCTTTGGCTCTCGTTTGCCTCATCTGGGTGCATAGCTCTTTCACCATAATTATGTCTGTGTCCAACATGTTACATGTGTGTCATACATCGAAATTAACCTTCGAAATTCTTTAGATTGAATTGTGAAGTCATGTGATCTTGGTGTTGCAACATTAGGGAGATTGCGAAGACACATGTTAAGGGCGTTAGTGTTAGTGTTTTGTTTCAGATTTTGTTGTTGAGTCTGTACTCATAGTTTAGTGTTTTTCTCGAGGACTAGCAAAAGATAAGTGTGGGGTTCTTGATCGGTGCACAAATATGCACCTTTATGCTATTTTATGATGCCCATATATTTATTCTTTTGTTATTTATACAGCAAATATATTTATGTTTTATTATTTTAAAGGTAAATGGAGATGATTGAAGAAAAGAAGAGAAATAAAGAATTTCTAGAGCAATATGAAGTCAGGAGGTTTGACTTGTCAAAGAGGACAGTCCAAAACCTAAGTAAAGAAGGATTAAAAGCTGAAATCAGAAAATTCCTGTGTATATTTGTCAACTTCGACAGAGTATTTGGAGAAGCTCAGAATGAACTAGATGATGATTTTTATATGCTAGAAATCCCTGGATGTCTAGTTTCCAGAACTTCTTCCAGATCATGAATATCACTTCCCTAGAGGAAGTTATGATCAGTTTACTACACAAAGGTCAGTCTAGTCGGAAATCAGCCTTTGGACGAGAAAGTTGTGTTTGGAGGCCCAAGTCACACCGAAAGCACAAACCCTAAAAGAAAACAAAAATCTCATTTTGTACCTTATTAAAAACTCTATTTTAGGGTTTTAGGAAGGGAGAATTAAACGATTGGAGAGCACACAACTCATGATACAACAAGGAGCTGCAAACCAGATTCTTCTTCTCTTCTCTTCTCTTTTATCTTTGTTTCCATGGATTGTTGTAGTGTAGCTTACTTGTCTATGAGTAGCTAAACACTTATTTAAGGGGCTGTTTTGAATTCTCGTACATGAAGTTTACATGATACATACTTGTTAATCAAATTTTGCATATTGATTGAATGAGGTTTTCTTATATTGCTATATCATTGATGATTTCTTTACATGTTGCTAACGGGTGATCAATCTTAGTATGCATGTTTAGAAGTTTACTCTAGGAGAGTTGAGATAGAAGCACATCATACCCTCCATGATCAGTCCATGATAGGAACCAATGGAGTTGAGAAACCGTTGGATATAAGAAACCCTAGGTTTACCAAGTTATGCACGTGGCTAGCTTCTGAACCCTTGTAGATTCCCAAACACTCTTAGAACATAATTACTTTTATTGAATAGATGAGGACTCACCATAGTACCGAGTTTACCGACTAGAGATCACACTAAGGCGGATGACCATTCCACTTAGTATGCCTGGTAAGAGATGTGTATATACGATTGGTATGTCCGGCTTAACCGGCTCAATTTTGGGAACTTTCATTGATTAGATTACATATTAGGTTAAGTGTATTTCATGTAGATTGAATGACGGTGGTGGATAACATTCCCCCTTAACTTGTTCTCCATATTTTGGTTCACATATTTATTTTTCAGCATTTATTTTTTGTACTTAGCTGTAGTTCGCCAATTAATTTTGGTAATCAAATCATATCGAAACCCAACCAAATTTTTTTTAGTAGTCCTCCACTGTGTCTAGTTTGTTGTGTATAAGTTTGGTGACATTTATAGTGGTCTAGGTTAGGTTCGCAATAGTATCTTTGTTCTGTGGTCGAGTCTGCCAGATTTCTGGCTTTCGCGTATAATTAGTGTTTAAGACTTTAGTTTCACTAGTCTTCTACAGGTAATGACCATAATTCTATTATACGACATTGACATCTTTAGGTACAAATTAGGGACTATCTTTGATATTTGGTTTTCTGTCTATCAACCACTTCTTACAAGACTCTTGTACTCTGGGGATACATAACCCGTATGTTACCCTAACTAGTCTCTCTACTAGTCCTATAGAGCTACAATCTCTCTTGTCTCTAAGTGTTTACAAATAAAAGGTTATCTGAAGATTCATCTCAGAACTCAGCTATTTGTAAACTGATTCTTCATGATTTGCTTCTTTCAATCAATCCTTAAGAAAACATGAAAATACACTTCTCACAAGATTACAACTTCGCTAATAACATTCAACACAACTACCCTTTCTAGTCTCTCAAAATGCTCTAGTATTTGTACTCCCTCTCTTGTTTCTAAGTGCTTACACATGCAAACGTCTCTGAGGATCCCAAGACATGATGTTATCCCAACTAGTCTTCCATACAAGCATGAACTCCACTGGGTCTTCTTTCTTCATTCCTACCTACGAAGATATCAGAAGGTTTATATCCAAAACACAGCTATCACAGAGCTGGTTCTTAAGAACACTTCTTAGGTTACTACACTACCATACCAATCTCAATGGTGTGCAAGATGCATATGACTATGAATGATAAAACTTGTTTGTGCTAAACTCTAAGGCTTACATACAAGAGAAGGGAATGCTTAGAGATAACAAAAGAACACAGCAAAGAACTCTGGGTTTGGAAGATGCACAAATCTAATTTTCACAACCAACCTTAAATGGATGAAGTCGAATCCATTAAATAGGCCACAAAGTCAACTGACCTAAAGGCAACACATCATCCATAAGAGGCACATTTTGGACTTTAGCATTTGGCTATTTCAAAGATGAAAGTGACAATATAATCTGTCATAAGCCAAGAAGAAGAAAACACAAAAGTCCATTACCCAAAATAAGATTAATATAAATCAAAAGAGAAATATTTTATTGATTTGCGAAACAAGTCACATGACTAGCAAAACACATTTCTCCATATAAATCATATACCCAACAGAGATCTCAGGGTTTGAATCACAAACCCAGCTGAAACCTTGTATGCCCAGCAAGGTTGGGATACCAAGGTTGTTATTTACCCTTACTGGTTTGCTAAGAGAGAAGCCACATAAACAACACGCCAGAGCTAGTTTTGGACAGAAGCTAGACTTGACATGTGAATGACTAAGCCAAACAAAAAAGACAAAACTGAAACTTTCCTTAGACAAGACTAAGTTTCAAAGAGAGGTAAAAGAGCTTTTCTTCAACTTGCTCTAAATAAAGCATGATAGAGTGGACGGTGAGAAACTCTTTCCTAGAAGGCAAGGTAGCCAATTGAACATGAGTGTGAGAATCGAGGAAACCTTGCTGGACCATATCACATATCCCAAGAAAATAAGGTCACAGTTTGCAAGAGAGCCTTTCTGATTTTAAAAGAAAACTCCTTAGGCACCAAGTCAAAACAAAGTTGTCCTAAATAAACCCATTTATAATATGGAGATTTAAAAATGAGCTTTAAGTCAAACCACAAATATCCAAGACAAGGACAGACTGATTCAGGATAAGTGGCAAGGATGTCATCCTTAGTGAAGAACCATGATATGCACATACATGCTTTTACCTGATTACCATTGAGATCAGTAGGTTCTTCATTTCAATTTTCTTCACTTGTCACACCAATCATTCAAGCAATGTGTGTTTGGTCTTCAATAAGGATTCCCAATCAATAATATGCCTTTAGAACGGTCAAGCCGAAATAACAAACCGAGCAATCTTCAATGGGGTTAAGAAAAGGCTTGTAGCAAAGACAGGAACATGGCCGTTAGAGTTGCCAAGCGTGCTATGGGCTTACAAGACCACACGGAGAAAGCCAACGAATGAGACGCCATATGCTATGGTGTATGAAATGGAGGCAGTCATCCCCACGGAGAAGTTGGTGCCAACAGCAAGAACAATTGCCTTTGAACAAGACGGGAACGAATGCCGGATGGCACAAAAGTTGGATTTTGTGGACGAAAGAAGAGAGGCAGTAGTAGCTCACCTCCTGAATTACCAAAACTAGCTTTGAAAATACTTCAATCCTGGCGTGAAGCTGAGATCGTTCGACATAAGCGAATGGATCCTTAAGTGGACAGTAGAAAGCATCAAGGCACACGGCTCGCCGAAGTTTTGGCTGGTATGGGAAGGGCCCTTCGAGATCACAAAATTCTCTAGCAAGGAGGCATACCAGTTGAGGAATGTCAAAACCGGACAATGCTTCCTAAGACCCTGGAATGCGATATACTTGAAGGAGTATTACAAGTGAAAACTTGGGAGGTATGCGCATTCCAATTTGATTGATTATTTGTGAATAATGAACTTGCTGAAACACTTAGTGAAGTTCGAAATTTTATTGGCTAGTCCAAGGTTGAGAGAAAAAGCCGCTCTTCTGAATATTTAATTGAATCTTTAGTTTAAATAAATCAGGCGTATATATATTTCCAACATAAGTTTTGCACTTTGATCAATTACGTGTCTATGAGTGTCAAATATGTAAATGTATGTGTGAAAACATCGATGATGGGAAAAGCACAATCAGCCAAGGTTTGAGAACTTAGAAAGTTGAACCTCTGATCTTAATAAGGATAAAGTTAGAATAGCTGAAAGAGTTAGGAATAGATATGCCGAGAGTGAATTTAAGTTTAAGGACTCAAAAAGCTAAACCCCTAATCTCCACAAGGATCAAGTTTGAAGAGCTTAAAGAGTCAGGAACAAAGTGGGAAATTAATAGTCAAGTTTGAGAAGCTTTAGAGCAAATAACCTCTTTCCGAAATGACGTGAGTCAGGTTCAAGAAGCCAAAGGGCAGAACCTATGACTAAAAACAATTAGTTAAGTTCAAGAAGCTATAGACCAAAGAACCTCTGACTAAACAATGAGAGTTCGTTCAAGAAGCTAAAGTTCTAAACAAATGACTAAGAATCAAGAGTTGAGATTGGAAAAGCTTAAAGATCAGAGCGATTAACCAAAGATCGAAACATCAAGTTCGATAAGCTATAAAGAGCAAAGAACCTCTAATTAAATGATATGAGTCCGTTCGAGAAGCTTAAGTGCTGAACAAATGACTAAATATTGAGGATCGAGTTTAAAAATCTTGAAGAGTTGAACTTCGATCCTAGACCAAAATGCAATGCTCGAAAGGCTAGCGAAGAGCCATGCTCTCATCTTAAGTGGAAAAGGTTCAATAAAGCTAAAAGAGCGCAACCTTTTACTATGTTTCAAGTGGTATCCCAAAAGCTTGAGAGTGGGACAACCATACAATAAATGATACTTTGGAGGTTTCATCTAGAACCTCGAATTACAGCTAAATCTCAAGACAAATGTACAAATAACATGAAGTACGAAGTTCCAAAGTCATAGCTTCGAGAAGAGCTTCGAGAGGAAACTTCAAGATTAAACTTCGAGATTAAGCTTCGAGATTAAAGCTAGCTGTAAAACAACAAGTTTTCCATACACGCGAAATAGTGCTCTCTTTGATATTTAAAGATCAAAGAAGAGGTATTATTGGGGGCATGAGGTATGAAAGTTATGTCATGAAAATACTTGTTATTTACAATTATATGATGCAAAAGTCATAAAAATTATTGTGCCACCAAAACCCTCAGTGGACTTTTGAAGAGTACGGTACAATGATAAATATAAAAAAAAATATAAATTCAAAAAGCAAAAAAAGCAGGAAGCACAATATTATTGATAAAGATCAAGGTTGCATGAAAGTTGTTAGCGACGAGCAGCAAGGCCTTGGTAAGAGGGCAGGAAGTGCACATGCACACTCTTCTCCATGAGTTCGAGTCGGTAGGAGCTAATTCCGACATTGAAGCCGCGAGAATAAGTGGCGCCAATGTCAGCCCTAAGGCCTCAAACTGTGTCCAAGAGGCGGTGAGTGGTGTCGTCGTTGCGAATCACATTCCCTCGAAGGCACAACAGAGCATCCTGCAAAACACCAACTTTGGCATTGCTAGCTTCGAGTTCGAGCTCATGGTCATGAGAATTATCCCGGATGGGAGAAAAGAGATCTCGAGTAGTGGCAGGTTCGAAGTGGTCCAAGCTGCGGCTCTTACTATCACAAGGAAATGAGAAACCACTCATGTCGTCACCAGATTCACTAGGAACACTGGGATAACGAGAGTGTACATCTCCTCAAGACGTTTGATCTGATTTTCTAAAGTCATGTCGTCCGTGCTATGACTGAGAGAGTGAGAATGGGAGTAGGGTGACATTGGTTCATGAGATCGAGATCGAGACCTACAAAAATAAGCAAGTAAGTAATATTACGTAAAGGTGATATTGTACTGAACATGCAGAGATTACTAGAATCGTTACCGAGTAGAAGCTTCGGGAGAAGAAAATGATTATGGGCATGCTCGAAAGTTTTTTTCCCTTTCCATGCCGAGGAGCAAAGGTACTCCCTGATTGTGCGGATGTGACAAAATTAAACTTGTAACTACTAGAAGATGGAGCCATGCCTAACCTATCCTAAAAAGATCTAAATGAGAAGAGTTGGGATGGAGCAGATTCGACTTTGGATTTAAAAGAAAAATCTCAGGGAGGAATTTCCTTAAACCCTAACAAATTAGAGTTTAAAATGTTTCGGATAAAGCTTGAAACCGAAATAAGCGAAGTAATAAGTCAAAACGGTTTTTGACTTGATTCGAAAAATCATTTCGATTGGGCGAATGGTTTTTCAGAATGACTTGGTCAAGAAAACAAGTTCGAGAAGGGATTCTTCATCTAGGGAACCCATCTCAAAGGATAAGAATTAGAAAAGGATCTTTATCTAGAGATCTAGTCTCGAAGTTCAAAGATCAAGAGGGGGATCTTCATCTAGAGATCTAGTCTCGAAGTACAAAGATCAAGAGAGGGACCTTCATCTAGAGATCCAGTTTTGAAGTTCAAAAGATCGAGAGAGAGATCTTCATTTAGAGATCCGGTCTCAAAGTTCAAGATCGCGAGAGGGATCTTCATTTAGGGATCCCATCTTGAAGATCAATATAGACAAAATGGTCATCACTTAGGGATTCCATCTCGAAGTATAAGCTAATAAGGAGATTTCTCATTTCATGGATTACTCTTCAAAGTCCAAGTTAAAAAGAAAATTCCTCATCCAAGGAATTGTTCTCGAAGTTCAGAAGATTGAGCTATGGTTTCGAAGTTTTTCAAGACTTCGAAAAAGGTAAAGTTCGAAATGGGATTTCGAAGGTAAATGAAGTTACTAAAAAAGATGAACTTCTGCTGCTTTCTACTTCGAAGTTTAAAAAGTTTAAAGTAAATATAGCAATCTGAACGAAATAGACAATCAAAGGTGTCACCCAAAAAGGGCTAAATATGATGTTTAATTTACATAACCAAAAGAGTCAAAAGTAAAAAGACTAAAGAATAATAATCTAGCGGGAGTCAGAGCTCTCCGAAAACTCCACGATCAGCACCGCCGGACTTGATGATGTTCGAATAGAGGTAGGCACTATAGCTAGGCTGGAAGAGGGGTCCTCAAGATGAACAAAATCCACAATATCAAGGGTTCAAACTTCGAAAGGATCCTCAGCATCGACAACATTCTCCTGAACTTGGAGTTGACTGGTGCTGGTCACAAGAGCAGGTATCTCGGCTATCATAGTAGCTGCAGCGATTTCATCTCGGGAGAGGTGAGCATGGGACTTGCATTCACCCATAAGTGACCCCAAAGAGAGGATTGTACTTGTATCTGCACTCGAACTTGGCGTCAACCTCCCAGGGTCGACATAGAGGCGGTCCTCGGGAGAGATCAAAGCCTGGTTCCTACCAAGGCAAAAATATTGGGCCGAAGCGTATTGAATTAAACACTAGCTAGCTACAGATTCACCATCCTGAGCTTGCATGGCGTCTTGGAGATCGGTCTTAAGTTTCTCGACCTTCGTACAAGTGGCATCCAAGTCTTCCTGGAGTTCGGAGGACTGATGATCGAGGAGCTCGGTTGTTATTTTTTGAAGTTTGAGCTCGGCCTCGGCTATGTCTACTCTGTTCTTGGCCTCCAGCAACGACTTCTCCAGGAGAGGAATGGAAGAGGCTGCAGATCGAAGCTCCCATTCAAGCTGGAAAGCAGCTCGAAGCTTCTCCTCGGCGTCAGCCAACTTCGAGGAGACTTCATCTTTCTCTGCAGAAGCTAGATAGAGCTTCACTTAGAGGTCCACATAGATCAGGTCCATCGCTTTGTAGCAGGATTTTGTATGGAGCATCCCATGAAAGACAAACGTCATCGTTAATGACTGGTCTATGGGTAAATTAAAAGGGGTATTACGAAGTTCAAGCGGTACAAGATTGAAGGACTTACGTCAAGTTGGCACGAGTAAGCTCCTCAAAGATTATCAGCCCAGTATCCTTGCCTGAGAAGATCTCTTTCAGGATCTCTCTTACCTAAGTGTTGGACGAGAATCACGACGGCATTGTGATTTCAAAGCAGTGGTTGACCATCATAAAGAAAAGGAAAATCTATAGAAGTTGTGGTCAGAGGTGCATCACCAGAATGAATCTTTGGTGATAAACCGGCTAGGAAAGCATCAAAAGTAGAGGAAGGTGGCGAAGAAATAGCTGGACACAAAGTTCGGAGTTCGAAATGAGAAATCAAAGACTTGATCAAGGAAACAAAGAAAAGATATTAGAAGAAGAGAATGGATTACCTCTAGAAGAACCTTCTCAATGTGGAAGAGGTGGGGGAATGTCTCCTATCTTCCAGCGGATCCTTTCCTGTTCGGGGAGATCGGTGTCTCGAACTTTGGGATTAAAGGGGAACTTTGAGATTGATAGTCTCGATCCCTGGAGCTTATCTCGTCTTCTTCTTCTTCTTCTTCTTCACTTCTTGGGAGTTCTCACACTCCTCAAGAACCCTTGACATCGAACTGTGGGGTCTCTTCTTCTCCATGCGAGCGCTGCTGGATGGGAAGCTCGGCTTCATGGTCGTGTACTTCTCTCTCTTGTGAATGAAATCCTTCACTAGCTTATCAGTCTTAGCAGAGAGATCGAAGGAGAACTCCACGTCGATCAGCCAGTCGAGGATATCTTCTCCATCTTGAGGCTTTCTAGAGTATTAAGTGAAGAGGGTGCACTACAAGATAAGTGCCGAATAGCAAGGTTTTTCTAACTCTACAGATAACAATTTGCAGCATTTCTCACTCTACTGCAAACTGAGGAGTTGTGAATGCTTTGAATGCTATTTGTAGGTCTTTCTTACCGTCATTAAAAAAATGCTGCAAAGTCTATTTGAAGCAGTTTTCCAATGCTGCCCATCCCAAGAGATTTCAACCCCTATTCAATTTTGCCCCTTCAATATTAGTTCAGTTCTCCCTCAATTTATTCTGTTCATTATTAGTCCAATATTAGTTCGTTGAACAATGTTAGAATAACTCTAATCTTAAGGTGTTTGTGCCCAAGAGCTCCTCATGATCTATGATTAGAGAAATATTGTTGTTCTTGTTATATTGTGTTCCAACACCTAACCAAATAACCAACATAAGCCCAGAAAAACATAAGCCTAAATTCAATAACATAAGAGGATTAACAAATATCGTAAGATCTTTAAACAAAATTCACAAGATCTGGAAACAAAAATTGTAAGACCTAAAAATACAAGGAGATAATAAGAGCAGGGGAGATCAAAAGTAGATCGAAGCGTTGGAGATGTAGATCTAAGTCATAAAGAAATAGATCTAAGCGGTAAAGATCGTCATCACATAGCTAGGAAAAGCAACATGTAGATCTAGATCTGGTTGGTTTGAAAATATTGGGGGATGATGGCATTAGAAGAAAATGGTGGATCTCTGATTGATAAAGAGTTGGGTGAAGTATTCTAGAGTAAGAAAAGAAACCAGAGAAAATTGAAGTCTCTCAATTAAAGAGACGAGAGACTAGAGCATCTCTTTGATTAAGAGAAAGAAGAGTGTGGAGATAGAGGGAGAGAAGAGAGTGAAATAAAGAGAACAGATAAGATAGAGAAAAGAGAAATAGTGGTGGAAAGTTAAATTAAAAAGAATAGGAAAAGAGAGAGGTGAGGTACAGTGAGTTTTGACTTGTGTTGTAGAAGGAAATATCATAGCAACGTTATTATACCGCTGCAAAAAGGGGTCTTATACATGTATTTGCAGTGTTTAATTATAAACGTTGCAAATAGCCCTCATTTGTAGGGTTTTAGAAAAAATGTTGCAAAGTAAGGCTGGAAATGCCTACATTTCTTGTAATGGTGGAGCTCCTCTCCAAAACCAAAGAGTGAAGAGCTTTCTGGTTGGCGGCTTGGGCCAAGGGCCATTCCTTGCCAACCAAGAAGTTGTCAAGACAGAAGATCCTTTCTTCGCTGAGATCGAAAGAGGAAGCATCGAGCTTCATAGCTGAAAAATGAAGTTCGAGGTTAGAGTTAGAATAGAAGAACAACCTTACTGAGTTGTCGAAAATGAAAGGTAAAGGTTGAAACCGTACATGGAGCATGAGAGAAAGAGGAGGAGACTTTGAGCCCAAGACCTTCGAGCTCTAGAGGAGACCAATTACCTTCGATAAAGACTGGGTTGATGTGCCAGTGGGCATAGTTGGTTGATTTTTGGTCAAACCACTTGTTCGATCGTTGGGTTGGAGGTTGGAGTGCTGCACCAAGTTTCTGATTTTGGCCCACATGTGGGTGTAGAAGAAAACCATGAGGCCGAGAGAGACATGCCATTGTTGGCCAACGTTGAAGAATGTCTAAAGAAGAAAATCAGAATTGGGGCTAAGCTTTATAGGGTGCAGGCCAAAGAGAACCCAGATAATGACAAACGTTGGGTGAACCGAGAGGCTCAGGAAGCGGAGGTGGTGTTTCGCGACCACTAGAGCACCAGCCGGGAATACCTTGTCGGAGTACATGTCGCTGCCTTCTAGCAGCGCTCTGATAGAGACTGATCCAGGAGGGTTGATCTTTACCCGCACAATGTCAAGCTGGGCCTCAGTAGGGCTCTAGATCTTGGAGTCGGGAAGTCAGGGAGTGACCTCCTCATGGTCGGAGTCAGCGCCGGAGAATGACTGAGCAAATTCAGCCGGAGTTGGGCCACGACGAGCACCAGTGCGGGAGCGAGTGTGAGCCATCGAAATCGAACGAAATCGGAATATTGAAGTTTCTGATTTTAGGGTTTCAATTTGGGAAAGTGAAGTGAAGAAAATGATAAGGGTGAATGGCTATTTAAATGGTGCGAAATGAACACATGAGATAGATAACCTTAAGAGTTTTATCTAAAGTGGGAAGTGTTTTGGGTTTCTGGTGCATGAACTCGAGGAAGCGCGGGAAGGATGCATCAAAAGTGAGTCTCAAAGCTTGAGGATCGAGTTTAATCGAAGCTTCAAATTTAATCACCAAAAGAAGTTCAATGGCTGAGGTGTGCAAGCCCGAATTCGAAGCTCAATTTCCCCTGTTGGGGACAATGTATCCAAAGGGCGAAAATGGGGGCATTGTGGGAGCAATAATTTTAGGTTCGAACTTCACACCAAGAAATGTGATGGGAGATCAATTAAATAACAAGAACAATGGGAATTAAGTCTTCGAATATTTTCTCGAAGATCCTTGTCGGTTTCTCAAGATCGAGGTTCGAGCTTCGAACCTCGATGAACAACCTCAAAGTTCGATGTGTATCCCAAACTTCAGGCAGTAATGATCCATAGCAAGATTTGAATGGATTATTAGGTCAGGACCATAGATTGAGGTCCAAGTGTCTAGGGACTATTCGGATAGGTCCAAGGGGATGTCGTGAACTCAAAGACACCCGAAATAAGGGATAGTGGAGTGAGTAGATCGAAATCCTAGGGACATGCCAATGAAATAGGAGGCGGTTGTTGAACGTGGCTGAGCTTCGAGGATTGAAGCTCGGTGTAGGAACTTCGAAGTTCAGCCACTATGTTAGTAGACGTAGTGGCTCCTATTTTGGTGAGATTCCGATGGTAGAAATAATAGAACCTGATAAGTTTTTCCAGTTCGACAACATATATACATGCTTGCATTACACTCTCACTTACTTAAGTGTCAGAGAGTCTTTTGCAAGTACCCCCCTCACTGTTCAAATGCGTCTTTGATCGTCGAACATCCATCTTCATAATTGTCGTCAGAGGCGATATCAAGTTTGATCATTGAGAAAAACCTTGTGGAAGCTTCAAAGTACAAGCCTGACTTTTTCGTGCTTCCACAGCGGCCCAAAATTTTGACCAAACCTTCCCGTCGTCAAAGCTCTACCATGGAGCGTCAACAGACCGTGTAACTCTCCCGGAACGACTTAGCATGAAGAGAGCTCCACAAGCCATCTCCTCTCGACCGCCATATACTCATCGGAGTGCCGCCATCGCCGGTGCTTCTACGGTTTAAAAACCCGAATCGGGTTTCACCAAATACACCTCTAATAACCAAAATAATCCCAGAAACATAAAGAAGATGGAAATAGGAACGAAACCTGATCGGAGTTGATGTCGGAGGTGGTCGGACGACGATAAAACGTGTCGGGTTGTCGGGTCAGGTTAACGCGGCCCAGGTCTTCCCCTTGGCCAAACGAGTCCCAACGTGAAAAATGGTTAAGGTTTACTGATAAATCTACTATTTATATCCTAAGCAGCTCTCAAGATCTAACGGCCCATATTTGATCTCAGCTAAAATCAAAGGCTCAGATCAAACTACTAGAAAATAACCCACTTTCTTTTATTATAAAGTAAAAATTTAAATTCGTAAAAATTAATTCGGGGTATCCGAAAGATTCCCTAAAAATTTCCACTAGCTTGATATAAAATACTTTACAACTCTAGTGAAGAAAGTCAAGTCCAAAATACAACGGACAAGAAATTCATTAATAAACCCTTAAGTTTATCGCATAAGCGATTATGCAAATTACAAGTCGTTAAGCAGGGCATCTTGGTTCGGGTCATTACAGAATGAGTCTCCACTACTGACATCTATTTGAAACTCACCGCGCATCGAGGCAACCATGGTGGTGGTTTAATCAAATTTCGCCATTATTATGATGTACAACATGCGATGTCCATCTCATGTGAAGAAAAGAGGTTGGAGTCGACATCTAAGGTCATTTCTTGAAGAAAAAAAAAAGCAAAATAGATAAATTCACATGTGGGTGGATGCGTTTGAATCGTCGACTTCATGTTGAAATTTGTTAAAAGTTGAGGAGACTACTGATCTTATCGAACTCTTTGACATGATAAAATGAGGAACAATGCAAATTGACTACTATGTTATCACTTCACCCAATACAGTCAAACAAATTGATTAAACATCTGAAATGAAATAAGATGCACCCACGACAGTAACGTGTCAGACTGAAATCATCATGAAATGTGATGTAAATGTAAAGTTCCAAACTAGTGCCATAACCCACGAAAAAATACGAGGAATTCTTAATGTTAAGCTGGAAAAGGCTGCATACTCAAAAAACAACTACATTTGTCTCATAATTTGGTTATGTAATTCTTGCAGCATACCATTCCAGAATATAGTTAACCCTCCGATGTCAATGACCTGCCAAAGTGCCAATGAACCTAGTGGAATTTCTTTCCGAAGATATATCTTTTCGTTTTCATCTGACAGGTATCCACATGTAACAAACCCAACGAATCATGAATCAAGAGAACAAAAGCTTAGCCCAAAATGCCAATAATGGTGCCTGACTATAAAAGATGGTGTCGGGTCGGATTTTTGGGTCAGTGTGGAAATGGTCGATAAAATGAGTGAATATATGACAAAGGAAACATATATACTCTTAGTAAAACATGATCCCAAAAATATCAAGGGATCAACTTGACCTCTGCTATAATCAAACTTCATCAATTTTACGATTATACCATATCCATGATACTCTATTTGTATTATCCAGCACTTTGGGACCACAATGTGACGACCCGGAACAGAATCAGTAGAGTAATCGGTTTAATCCACGAGTTAGCGCGTAATCACAGTTTTCTGTAAATTGATTGAATTGCCGATTTTAATTACGACTTAATTATTGGCCGAGAATTTGAGTTGAGTATCTTCTCGAGAGCTGTTGTACGCTTGATTTCAAGTTCGTGGGCAGTTCCAGATTATTATTTCGATGACCGAGGAATATCTTATGAATATTTGTAATTGCGGAATCTCGTCGAGTTTATCCGTTCGTGTTGAGTTATCTGAATCGTGATTGTTATCCGTTTTGAATCGTCGATCGTCCCGAGTCGCGAGTATAAATATCGGAAATAGTCGAAAAATTGTCGAAAACACTGTTGGAAGTTTGACCGGCGTTGACTTTTGGTGTTGACCGTTGACTTTGGGCTAACCGGAGAACCACCGTGGGCATCGACCTGTTTGTCGTCGGATTTCGTGATTCCGGCCACCTCCGGCTTGGACCTTGGTATGGATCGATTCCTCTTTCAATTTGCTACTATTTAGAACTTGAAATTTCATGGTTTGATGCCGGATTGAGGGAGAACAGAGGGTTTGAAATTCTTGGATTTTCGCCGGAATCAGCCTTGATTGGGGGCAGAGCTCCGGTTGCTTTTCGGTGAAGATTTTTGGTGGGTTTTGTTAGGTTTTGGCTTGGGATGCTTTCCCCTTTGGTTTGGAGGGACGGGGTGCCGTGACAGCACCAGAATCGGTTCGGAAAGTTTTCCGGCCGGTTGTGCTCTTAGATCTTTCGAGCTGATTTTCGGCCAATCTTGACGGAATTGGACTTAGCCTCAGTTGGGAAAGATGTTGGGCTTGAGGAGGAGAACCTTGTGGGAGCTTGGCCCCCGGAAAATCTCTCCGGTTGACGGCGTACCGCCGCCATCGGCGGCGGTCAACAGCGGAGCTCCAACGACCCGTTGACTTTTTAGAATTTGATGATTTTAATGTCGTTTTGCTCATATTCGTGCCCCAATCATTACCTTGAGGTTTTCGAGTTGATTTGGAAGCCGAATTTTTAGTCGAGGGTTTATGTGGAGAGTTTCGGGAGTTTTCGTCGATTATTTTGTACCACGTTATATATTTTCAGGAACGGTTGTTTTTCGAGGTGTGGTACAGTGTTGTGAATTGTGATTTTGATCAGATACATTTTGTGATTATTCAGGGGATCGAGATCATGCTTTGGGCGAGGGATCTTCCGCCGGATCTCGTGATTAGCGCGAGTGCGCGCTTTGCTCACCTGTGAGTGGAGTTTTCTATTTTCACTGTTGTTGCGAGTTCGTGATTTTCGTATTTATTTATATACGATGTTGAGATTATTTATTACTTTTGGAGGTATTATTTTATATTTTATATGGTGATGGCATTACTTGCATCGATGCTTTGGCTACTCGGCTGATCATCGGTAGTCAGACCCAGAGTTGAGAGATTCCTCTGGGCAGTGTTGAGAGATTCCCCTATTATGCCGCTAGGGTTGAGAGATTCCCCTAGCCTATCACCGTCAGATTTGAGAGATTCGCCTGACCGTCGGGCTTGAGAGATTCGCCTGGCACCTCCATATATACTTTCCGAACTCGCTTTACATTTTTTTATGTATATGAAATTAGTGAAAGGAATATGTTTATTTTCGTCCACTCACTCTAACGATTTTATTGCCTTTCCCCTGGGCTTTTGGGTTTTCGTGCCCAGTTTGCAGTTCGGATTCTGGTGTCTCACGTCGCGGTCGAAGGCTAGTCGTTGGAGCTACCTTTCTTTTCCAGTAGGTTTCTTGTTTTGCCTACTGTTGTATATTTTGTATATATACACTAGAGGTCGCTCTGATACGTTACTGATACATGTTTTTATGTGATTTTCCCCGGATTTTCTGTAAAGTACTGTTTGATTACTACTTTATTTGATTGCTTTGATATTGAGAAATCCGGATGGGATTGGTGCCCACGATTTGGCTTTTGTGGCATAGGATGAAGTGTATTTTCGGGGTGCAGGTTAATGGCAATTACGCCTTAGTTGCGTTACTCTGCCGAAATTTTGTTGGTTTTTGTTGGTTCGTGTTTTCAGAAGGGGTTTGATTTTGGTTTAGGAAACTAAATCGGGGTTGGGTCCTTTCACACAATGTTTTCACGACGGAAAAAGGAAGCACATTACCCGTAACACTACATGTTGAAGGCGCTAAAATCGCTGAAATCACTCACTCGAGGATCAATGACCCCGAAGTATATCATTCAAGAGCAACCTGTTCACCAAGTTCATTCCTTAGGAAACCTTACTTCTCATAGTTGTTATCACAAATACCTTGTCTCATCAGTACTCATGCCCATGACTCCTATCGGCAAACAAATCTTCAATGTAAGAACAAACAAAATGAGTACTAGGAAGAGACTTATTAATACCCACACATCTGAGGGAAAACGATTATAAAACTACTAAATGATGTATCACTCCTCAAAAGCCTTCATACAGGCATTAAGAAGCGAGTTCCCTTAACTTATCATGTATCTCTCCTATCTCGTTGGAAGAAATATAGAAATAGCTAGAATAGACTTTAAGCAATGTGAATAAAACATGAAAAAAATGCAAGTACTGAAACTCCCACACTCAATGGAGAATCAAGGACCCACAAATGACCTACTAAGGGATCTCAAGAAAGAATCTCAAAACTTCACGTGAAACATTAAGAGTCAACGTATGCAATTTCCTTGGCCCACACGATTGCACCAATACGATAAATCACCTCAGAAAGCAAGCTCTTATCTCGACTAACATCCGAGTTGATGTTACGGGTCAATAACTAATTGAACTACTAGCACCGAATTCCCATAGTTCTCTAACTATCGATTCATTAAGAAGTAACCAATAATACTCACCAGAGCCAACTCCTTGGAGACACATACGAAAATGAGAACCTCCTCATGTCCTCCAAAGAATAGGGATATATAAAGATAAGAGTTCACTTATTTTATCTAACGCTACCACTACGTGTGTAACTGACAAGAGTGATTGACATATCTTATCATACATATAATGGCTTTTCAACGAAAAAATCGGGATCACTTATTCTCGTACCAAAGTATCCCCCCTGATCTATACTGAAGTGTTTGAAAATGGGTATGAATGATCTATCTTGCTTCTCATTCTCAACCATGAGGCATGACACCAGAGAATGAAGAATTAATCATCATCCAAGACACCCAGAAGATTATCTTACACAATTAATGAACCAAATGCTTGAAGGCATATGATAAGTTCCACTATAGTCGGACCATCGCATATTAAGATCACTAAAAATATAAGATAATAGACAAGATCTGGAAAACCTAATGCACTCATACCAATTAACAAGACCCACCTATTATTACCGTAGTAATCTATGATAAATCTTGTGGGACCAGTATTAAAATCTCTAGCACTACTTTTTTGGTACCAGCTACCCTAGCATGAGCAACAAAAACTACAACTGAGAACCTACACTAAGAAAATAGAGGTTGTGGACGATCATGCCTCGTACTCTGGATGCTCGCGACTTCAATTGGCTAACCTGCAATCTGGGCGATTTAAAACAAAAGACCCAGAGAAAGACATAAAAATAAAAAAAGTTAGAGTGAGTAAACAAAAATCATAATCGTACGATATGCGTAAAAATGTAAAAGTATAACTGTATGCCATTCCAAGTTTCTGATAAGACTAATGCGAGTTCGAAATATCGTAAAACTAAAAGAAAGTGGAGATGGTCGTTAGGTGTTTTCCCTAACCTAAGTTGACAATAAATAAATAACAAAGGTGATGGATCGTCCTTGGTATTTGTCCTAACCTAAGACGATTTAGGGTCAGGCGGATGGTTTGTCCTAACTTCCCCTGACCAAGCTATTCAATAATCATCCGAATAATCAGAGCATCGATGCAACTAAATATGTCAATCACAAATCAAACCTCCAAAACATAAAGTTTGTAAAGCATAATCATAAACATTATATGTAATAACTAAACTCGCAATTCAATAATGAAAATAAATGTCCACTCACAGTACAGTGCTGTGATTTGCATCAAGCCAAAACCTATATTTTGGCGCTTCTATACGTATGTCACTGATTGTTAACATGTCACTCTGAAACAAAGATTATTACTTAATAACAAATCATCGAAAGTCATATCTAAATAACTGAGCTCGTTCACCCAACGAGCATCACCGTCAAGAACATCACATTCTCGAATATTGTACTTTCCGAACTAATGACAATCTTTAATCTAGTTCCATTTTCTAAATCTTTAATCCTTTTTAAAGTCGCAACACATTCGTCGAACATTACGCGACTCAAAGTTGAATCGACATTCAACTCATTACTATCGTAAAATCGATTAATTAATATCAGATTAATCACACATCATAATCAACTATGTCCAAATAAATTCAATAACCTCTTCATCTTAATCGATACATAATTAAAAGCAAAACGATATAAAACTTGTGCAAAATTTTTTTACCGCCAACCACGGTGGCGCCTGTGACTTTTTTCAGCGATTGGAACAACAATATGTGCAAAATCAACCTAACACCAACTTTGTCCTCTGCAACATGAAACAAATCAGTCCACAAATCATCGAATTTACCTTTGAAGTCAAGAACTCCAAAAATTCCCCCAAAACTTCAAATCGTTGTTTCTTCCTCCTCGGTAGGAATTGGAGTGAGTTCTTGGTATAGCTAGACTCATGTTGATAAGGCCATAAAGCTTAGTGCTTCTCGTTGGTCGATTTGGCCAAGAAAAGATCGACCAAAATTCTATATATGGTTCATGAGATATTCGAACCTTCTTTTGCAATTTCAACAAAAATCAAGAACTAATAGTTGTAGAGATTATGGAGAAATGATAGAGGGAATCAGGAAGAAGAGTTTGGCACCTGAGTCGGCCATTTTGGATGGTCGACCGGCAAGCTTCGTTGTCGATGGTCACTGCCACGCGCAGGAGGTGGGGAGGAAAAGAGAGAAAGTCGTGAGAAGGAGAGAGAAAAGGGTCTGACCAGAAATGAAAGGTTTTGACTTTTTATTTTTGGAAATTATATTTATACTTGCCACTAATTTAATTCGTAAAATCGTACAAAAATTTTGTTGATCGTAAATTCTTCATCATAACTCCGATTTTAACACTTGACGTGCCTACATACTCGTCTTAACGTAATCTACAATTTTCCTTAATTGAATTTTGTGAGAAACTTAACCAATAAAATTTGCATCGAGAGGCCATAGAAATTAGCTCACGGTAAAAACTAACCAACTTTCTTGATTAACTCTTATTCGAATCTTAAAAAGGAAATTCTCGGGACGAGATGTTACAAATATGCTCAGTTGTGCCAGCAAAAGGAGCAGCCGATTTACCAATAAGGAATCCATGTTTGTTACAGCCTCCAATGCACATCTGCATAACAGGGGCCCATGTAGAGTAATTGGAATCAATCAAGAGAACTCTAATAGGAAAAGAGGAGTTTTTCTGATGATAGTGGATAACAGGTGGAGGAGGAGGGGCAACAACCTTATCAGAGGAGGGCGTAACTTTTTTTGCCCCATAGTAGCGGAATTTAGATGTAGTGGGTGACAAAAAATGGGTTTGTCGGTAGGTCTACATGATTGGCTCTGATGCCAAGTTGAAAAGTATAATTAAATGTGTTTAGGGTAAAATGAAATAATTTTCATTCTCTCAAATTGGGTATATATAAAGTTTTACCAGAATATTTCTAATAAGTAAAGAATATGAGTGCGCCTGTTCACACCTCTAAATTTAATTTTTATACCTCCATTATATATATTTTTAATTTGTTGGTTAAATTTAAAACTATTTTACAGAGATAATTAAGGACAGATATAAGAGATAGCAAATGAGAAAAAAGGCAGACGCATACAACACCAATACTGTAATTAATAGGCAACGCTCAGAGGCAGAGTTATAGAATTATAAGTGAAGATCTTATGGACTTTATGGCCATGGTAAGGATATGAGGAAACGAGATGGGTTAATCAATAGCTGAGGCCAATGCTATTGTTTCATTATTTGGCCATGGTTTCGATCTATGACCGAGAAAAGCATACAAATCCCTTCTTCATTGACTTCAATTAAGTATATATATATGGAATGTGTAGTTGATAACTAGGTCATTACAACTCCATTGTTTCGACCTAATCGACTACTCTCGTTTTATATTTCCCTGCAATTTACAAGGTTTCAAATCCGAGTATTAACCACCATTTTTATGTCACATGTTTAACCTAGTCTTCTAGTTTCCCTGAAGTTTATAATCTATCAAATGGAGATATCAAATGAACACATTGGTTAACGAATTATTTTGAATTCCTAAAATTAATATAGCCATTAGCCAGACTACTCTTCATTTGGATGTCTTTTGTGAATGTCTCAGCCTCGATCAGAATCTTCATGAAACTTCACCATTTATGTATACATGTTCTGTTTAACCATATGTTCATTCGCTTACTTGGTTAGATTAATCATTAATGTTTTTACGTCCTTCATCCTCATTCTGGAGTCGTATTTGAGATTCTACTTTCCAACAAGTCTTTAAGAACCTAGCTACCTCTGGATTCATATGCAGTCTCTCTCATATTAACCAATGGATTCAAGGAATTTGCTGAGATGGATTAAACTGTTAAGAGTTGTGATCGAGGATGCCATCTTCAACCCTTGGGTGCGGGGAATCTTCTGCATCCATGGTTGATATTAATTATCGCCTGTGAAACTGTATAGTTGACTCGGATGTGAGCTTCAAACCGATTTCTGGTCCAAATTAAAAGAGTGAACATTGTACAATTGTGTTTATGAGATATTGGCATTATGTTGAATCCTAGACACTGTAGTGAGAGTCACGATTATGTAGTTGATCCTAGTGTACATGTAAGCAACATATACTGATTACATTGTATTAGGAATCCATGTACATTACAGATATGATCACATAGTAATGTAATCTGTGTTTGAGTGCAACTAGACTTCTTCAATGGGCAAGACCCTTGTTGCATCTCTATAAATATATGTGAGATTTGTCCCTGTTCTCTCTACGTTTAGCATACAGCTCTAATCCCATAGAAGAGGCTTAAGGAGAGAAGAACAGAAGACATAAGCTCAAGAAGATGGCAGTCTCGGTGAATGCAGCTGGTAAGCTTCTGATCTTCTTTAGCTCATGGTTGATGTGTTTACATGTCTTGGTTGATCTTCAGTACTACGTTTTCAATTAGTATCAGAGCTTTGCTCAAAATCTCGCATGTAAATTGCTTAAGCAACAAAAAAAATTGTTTGCGATAACGGACAAAAAAATTGTGACTCAAGCAACAAAAAAAATTCGGTAAAGGGCCAGAATTGAGGTTCAGGTGTTCCTGGCCCATTCAGAAACTTACCTGGGCCTGTTGGGCTGCGTGACCCGAGTTGAGACCCATTCGAGGAATACCCAAGCCTTGGTCTTGGTCAAAAACTGACCGTTGCGATAACGGACTGATTCTGGGATTCTGGGTTTTGGAGCTCGAGGAAACAACACGTACAGATTCGTCTCATGAATCTGGTTTTGAGGATTCAATCCTTGCTGCTCACCAGGTATGTTTAGGAATGCAATAGAGAACCCTAGAAGCACATCCCGGCACGCACATAAGATAAGATTGTTTGCTGTTTGCTAGATGGGGCCGGATGGAATTCAAATTTGATTCTCTATGTATTCTGATATATTGCTTGATCATAATTATGTGCTGCATATCTATGATTATTTTTTGCTAACCTTGCAGCGCTGTGAGCAGAGGCTAAGGTATGTCGATTGATCCAGTTTGTGATAATCTGAGCCATCTGTCCAAACTATAAATTGATAAAGAATCTTGGAATGATTGATTTGTGTCTCCCACAAACAACTATAATACAATTTACAGTAAAAGGAATCTGGTTTTAAAAACTTTTAGAAATTCCTTAAAAGTCTCGAGTTCTGCAGATTTGGATTAGCATGTTGCACATAGAAAAACTTTTTCATGTTTACAGAACAATCATAAGGTATAAAAGACTTGAAACTGGTGTTATTGATTTTAAAATTTTGTGCCTTATGGCTTCCATAGAAATATCTGTATGAAATCTTTAGAATCAAAACAGATGCATACATAGTTTCTAAACTCATATTTGGTTATCTTAGAAGTTTTTCTTCTGCCATTAGGTGTTGACTACTTCTCTTATAAAACATGAGATTAATTACTATGGTTTGTATTTCAAAGATTTAGTATTGTCCAATCTACTGCTATATAAGTGTAGTTGGAAAATGAACTTCAGTTTTGGGATATTTTGATATATGTGTTAAATTTGTGTGATGATTGGTGTTATTTGTGGCTTTTGTGTTTCCAGTGGTACATACATAAAACACAGAAATCTCACAAACTTAACAAACAAGAACTAATTTTGTGATTTTTTTTATTGCTCTCTAGGTATCCAGGGTTACTCTTAATCAGATTGAACTTTTAACGGGGTCAAACTATTCCACCTGGAGGAGACAGATTGAAATGTATTTTTCAATCAATGGGGAATTGGATTACTATCTTATAGGACATGTACCAGAAGCTATAGAGGAAGATGAGAAAGACCAGTATAGGGCTCAGTATGATTACTACATTCTTTGGCATTGATATGACGAAAACATGCATCAAATAAACACTTAACACATAATTCAACCATATACAATTTAAAACCCTATATATGTAGTATTTTAAGCAAGTAGGGATCGTTCTAACCGGGGATTGAAGGGTGCATGCAATTCTTGTGTAGTAAAAAGGAGGGTATAAAAGAGTTGTTTTTAATTACCTAATTTATTTACTAAAAACGTCTCAACATAGCACATAATCCTAGGACTCTAACATGCATTAACTCATAGACAAGCAAACACATAGAAGACCCAAAAACACATACCATATTTTGAAACAAAAATAAAACCTAATTAATTATATACAAGTGATAAACTTAATCCATAGTCTAACTCATTTATTAACACATGCAAATAACAACACTACCGAAATCCCATAACCCTAAATTTCGATTAAACATGCATAATTCATATTTTGTGCTAGGCATCCCCTAAACACCATTGATCTAGACTAGGAATCCCCTAAATCAAAACCAAAGCATTAAGAACTAATTAACTTCATGCAAATTGAAATCTAGAATAAGGAACACATGGAAAAGTTATTGAAATTTACTTATGTAATAAAACCGAAATACAATCATCCAAAACACACAAACAAGTTTCATGAACAAAAAGAGACTACGGAGTAAAGAGGTCATTGTTACACTTTTATATCTTCGGAATCCCCTATGGATACTCAAGAGAACTAGACTTCTTTGGTGGATGACGTTCGGAATCCCCTATGCGTCGGTGGAAGAAGAGATGCGGCGGTTTGATGGCGTAGTCGGCTTCTTGAGGATGTCGACTTAATTTGTGGGGAGGAGGAGAGTATTTGGCAGAGCATAGGCTATAGAATAAGTGATTCTCTGATTTGAGGCCGAGCCTCTTGTATTTATAGGCTTACAAGAATCATTCTCCTCCTAGAACAAGGTTTTCCTTCTATTTTCGGGCAGATCTGGCAGTCTGTAAAGATTTGCACTTTTCCGGAGTTGTAGATCTCCAAAAATTATGATTTTGGTGTCGTTGGAAAGAAGACTCAAATATCTTTCCAACCATAGGTTAATCGCATCTTAACTCCTCCTGGTTCGTTCCCAGTTGTCGTTCGAAGTTGGCCTATCTGCACAGGCAGATTCTGCTTTCTTTATTCTTCATGATTTCCTTCTTCTTTTGACTTTGGGAATCTTTTTCCTACCAAATCTTGATCTCCACGAAATTGGCTGATTAGATCTTCATATTTGGGCTATCTAAATAGTCTTCTAATTAATTGGACCCATTTTCATTTGTTCTTCTTCAAGATTCTTCCGGAAGCTTTCAAATCCTAGTCAACATAGGAAAGGTTTTCCTAGTCAACCAATGATTTCTTTTTCTCCTCAAATTTTCTCTTTTCTTCCTTGGAATTTTCGATCCATTTTCTTTAGCCGAATTTGTTCCTTCCATTTGCTAGCCTTTGAATGCTTATAGACTTCTTTACTCCGTCTCTTTTGGTCAACACCTGAAATTAACAAAATAAGTTAAAACTAATAGAACTAAGCAATTATCAAAGTAAATATGTAGAGAAAATATATTAATTAGTACGCCTAAAATTCGTAGATCAGGCATAGGAAGAACACCACCTGTAGAAATATTATTAAGGCCACCATATCAGATACCATAGCTGGAACCTTACCTGAAATGGATTATGCTTATGACTAGCTTGAGCTAATTCATAAAAAGTTTAAGAAAACTGACAAAGCAGAAGCATCTAACCTTTCAATACAGCTTAACTCTCTTAAGTATAATGGAGTTGGGGGTGTTAGAGATCACATAATGAAGTTGGAAACCTTGTGTGTAAAACTTAAGAACCTGAATGTAGGGCTTCCTGATGAATATATGGTATACACTGCTCTACATTCTCTTCCATCATGTTTTAATAAGCTAAAGACTAGTTATAATACTCAGTCTGAAAAATAGACAATCAATCAATTAATTTCCATTGCTGCTGAGGAAGAGAGTAGGATCAAGAAGGAGGATCCAAACTATGGTATTGTCAAGGCCTCAACCTCTGAGGCAACTGTGAAGTTGGTAGGCAGGAATAAGTGGAAAAAGAAATTAGGTGTCAAGAAAACCAATTTTAAACCGCATTTAACTAAAGCAGTAACAGGACCATCCAGCAACTCCAGCACTTTAAACTTTAAGTTCAAGTGCTATTTTTGTAAGAAAACTGGACACATTAAGAAAGAATGTCCAGGTTTTAAGGCCTGGATGATTAAGAAGGGTATGTCTCTATCCTTACCTGAAACTTTTTCTATTCCATCTCCTTTCTTTTTAGAAGTTGATTTAATTAATATAGAGCCAAACACATTTTGGCTTGATTCAGGCTCTCCCTTACACATTGTTAACTCCTTACAGGGCTTCACAAAGAGGAGGAAACCAAAAATTGAAGAATCACACATTCGGGTAGGAAATGGCCTGAGAGTTGTTGTCAAGGCTGTAAACAGTCTTAGACTTGATTTAGGCTTAGGAAATTTTTTTTCTTCTGGATAGTGTTTATTTTGTACCCTCTATGAAGAGGAATTTGATTTCTTGGGATCTTTTAATTTGATTCAGACTGGCTGTAGTTTTCTTTATGACATAAATGGAATAAAGATTTTTAGAGATTCATTACATATTGGTTCTGCTACATGTTTGAATGCATGGTTACTTACAATTACAATGTAGCCTATCTCTTTCTTAACCTTCTGTGTATAATGTTGAGAACTCATCAGATGATTCAAATGTGTTAAATACCACTGTAGGTATTAACAGACCTCTATTTAACGATAAATCAGCACAACTGTCGCATAGGAGGCTAGGTCACATCTCAAAAGAAAGAATGAAATCATTGGTTTAATCCAAAATGCTACTAGAATTAGATTTCTTTGACATGAATGAATGTGTGGAATGCTGTAAAGGAAAAATGACAAATAAAAACAGAAACGTACATACAGATCAAAAGAGTTACTGGAACTAATACACACAGATATTTGTGGACCCTTAAGACATCAAACCATATGTGGAAACATCTATTTCATAACATTTATAGATGATTTCTCACGTTTCTGCCATATACAGTTATTATCTGAAAAATCAAAATCTTTAGAGGCATTTAAAATCTTCAAAATTGAAGTAAAGCTTCAGCTTGAGAAGAAGATTAAAACTGTCAGATCAGATAGGGGAGGAGAATTTTATGGGAGGTACACTGAGAATGGTCAGCAATTGGGTCCATTTGCCCTGTTCCTACAAGAACATGGCATTAAAGCTCGGTATACAACCCCTTATAATCCCCTACAGAATGGAGTGGCAGAAAGGAAGAACAGAACTCTTTTGAACATGGTTAGGAGTATGATGTGTACATCAGGCTTACCTAAATGGCTTTGGAGTGAAGCTTTAAGAACAACAAACTATATTTGCAATAGGGCTCCAAGCAAATCTGTACAGAACACTCCTTATGAACTATGGCATGGTAAAAAGCCAAGCCTGCACCATATGCATGTTTGGGGCTGTAAAGCTGAGGCCATGTTTTATAACCCAGATTTAGGAAAACTTGAGTCTAAATCGATTAGTGTCTTGTCATTTTGTAGGTTACTGTGAAAAGTCTAAAGGATACAAGTTGTATTCTTCAAACCACTCTCCAAGAGTTTTTGAAACTCATCAAGTAAAATTTTAAGGAGAAACAGTATGTAATACTGCTTACATTGACCTAACAGCAGATTTTGAAGAAATTTCAGACAATCCAGAAGACTTAAATCACTTACAAAATATCTTCGTTCTACCAATAGGTTCAGATACAGCTTCAGAACACTTAAAAGAATCTGAAACTATGATTTTGGGGGAAGGAACAAACAAAGCACAATTAAATCAACATTCAGCTGAAAACAGTAACACTGAGATTCTGCAGGGACCTGCAGAAAACATAAGACCTGAGAATAATTTTGGAGTTCCCAATTTTGCAGAACCTACAGTAACTTCAAAACCTCATCAACCAAATCCAACTCCAGACCCTGAACCAAGAAAATCCTCCATGGAAAGAATTCCAACATTTGCAGGTCAAAGTGATTACTATGTGTTTTCTCAAGAAATTGAGGACTCATTAGATGATGACTATGATCTTGTAAATTTTAGTCAAGCCATGAACAGTGAGGACTCCACTAAGTGGTATGAAGCTAAGCTATGATTGCAGAAATTGAGTCTATGAAGGATAATGCAGTATGAGATTTGGTTAAAACTGATGACAAACAGAAGCCTATAGGTTCTAAATGGGTTTTCAAAACAAAAAGAGATGCTAAAGGAAATATAGAAAGGCTTAAAGCTAGGTTAGTGGCTAAAGGTTTTACACAAAAGGAAGGTATTGATTTTACAGAAACATTCTCTCCTGTCTCTCCTAAGGATTCATTTAGGATAGTCATGGCACTAGTAGTTCATTTTGACATGGAATTACATCAAATGGATGCCAAAACGGCTTTCCTAAATGGAGAACTTGAAGAGACCATATACATGAAACAACCAGAAGGTTTCATTGCTAAAGGGAAGGAACAGTTGGTCTGTAAGCTTAAGAAATCAATATATAGGTTAAAACAAGCTTCTAGACAATGGTATAGGAAATTTGATTCAATAATTTCAAAATTTGGATGTACAGAAAACATTGTTGATGAATGTGTGTATCTTAAGACAGTAGGAAATGCTTTCATTTTCCTTATTCTGCATGTTAATGACACACTACCGGATTAAGACACATTGCCGGCGACTTTCCGTCGTCGGCCTTGTTTTTTTTTTCGCCGGAATTGTCATTACCGGCGACAAGTCGCCGGCAATGACGTAGCCGGAAATAGCCCGCCGGAGATAACATTGCCGGCGACTTGAGTCGCCGGCAATGTCAGCGCCGCCCTGGCTGGAATTTGAAGACATTGCCGGCGACTTAGGTCCATGTCGCCGACAATGCTTGGAAAAATTTTGAAAAAAAAACGCGGTTCTGGATTGGGCCCAATTCCAGAACCTGCATTGAAAGACATAAACCGTACAATCATACAAGTTCAACAGTACACATAATTGTCCAACGTACAATACAAATAGCAACGATACGAAAATTAACTACAACTACACGTCAGGGTCGAGGAACTTGTGGGTCAGGGTCGAAGAAATCCATGTAGTCATTTGAACTCCGGTGGATACCCTGGTCTTGCTGTGGCGGTGACTGGTGCGGTGGTAGTGGTGGATAACTAGGGAACACATGGTGCGGGGGAGGTGTGGGGAACGGTTGTCCGGTAGTCTGAGCCTCGTACATCGTCCGCATCCATGTGAACATCTATGTCTGCTGCTTGACCATGTGTTGGTACTCGGCATCTCTGATTGCTTGCTGCTCGGCTATCTGCCTCTTTTGCTCCTCCAACTCCCTCCGCGTCCTCTGAAGCTCCGCTGCGAGGTTACGACTAGAAGCTGAACTTCTTGACCCGGTAGAGTATTCTGAAGTGTTCTTCAATACTCTTTCGCCCGCCGAGCCCATTCCCCTACAGTAGTAGGTATTCTTTCCAGTCCCGCACGCTTTTGCCATGATTTGAGCTGCTATAGGGCGATCAAGCGGATCGATTTGAGAGGCATACTGGGTGACTTCTTCTTCGGAGCAGTCAAGATGGTTAGTCCGAGCTATATTCATGGCCACTTCTGCGGTCGCCTCCTCCACTCTCGCCTAATTGAAAAGCGAAAATGAATAACGTATTAGCTAACAAAATAAATTAATATCGAAAAATAGTTTTATTAACACATGGAGAGGCGAAAGACTTACCGCTTCTTCAGGGCACTGCGGATAGAACTTCTGATGAATATACACCAACGGGTTCACTTCTTGTTGTTGTTGCGCCTTAGTCGACCAACCCAAATAGTTGAGTGAACCTGCATGATGGGCCCTGGTGTTTTTCAATCTATTCGCCCGGTTCGTCTTCGAAATCGCCTTGTTTGATAAACATATGAAAAAAAATTAGTAACTAACTATTTCAATGTGATACGATACATTAGGCTTGTAAGATATATTCAGGATTCATACCTGAGCTTTGGGGTGCTCGAAGTGGGCTATCAGCCACAGCCACTCGTACTCCCTAAACCGGAATTCGCTAGGGGTAGAACCTCGGCCTAGCTCCTTGTATACAGTGTAATGGGAAGAAAGCTCATTCTTCCACTCTTTATACCTATATTAACACCAGGAAAAAAAAGTTAGAGATATTAAAACACTTGATAAACAAAAATCTAACTCGATATATACTCAAATAACTCGAAGCACATCACCTCATATGTAGTTGACGCTCTACCCACGTGTGAATAAGAACTTCATCCACATCAAACCACACCTGCAATATAAATATATAAACCGTAAAATTATATATTTATTCGGACTTAATTAATAAATGTAAAATTTACGTAATGAAAATACGATTTAACTCACACTTAGTGCATTATGCACTTGCATCTTCACGTAGATAGGCACAAATTCCCAATCTGGCCAAAGCATTGGGACCTTGTCCCGCACGATCGCCCCGGCCATGCTGACATATTTTCGCGTGGTGTCAAATGCCTCGATCACCTCGCCATCCTCATTGGCCCTAATGGGCGTTTTCCTTCCCCCGGTGGCCTGCTCAAGTCTCTTCCTGGTGCAGGTGCCTCTAGCCCCTTTCCGTTTTCCAGTCCCATTAACGAAATTGCCTAATAATACAATGTCAACAAAATGATATCATTAATTGAACCTATCGTAAGTCTTAAGTAATAATTAAGTAATCAATCTGATGTTAAATAAAATTTACCTGCATCGTCCGTTTGTTGGTTGGTGCACCTCACACTCCAAAGATACACGGGGTCGAACGGGATGAAGTTGTACGCTTCCTCCACGCTCAGGAACTCCGACCGTCCTTCAACATAAATAGGCATCCCCCTATCATTGAATTCAGGGATCACAGGAATCTCGTCGGGTAGGAAGAGACCGGACGGCGGAGATAGAAGAGGCCTGGACGATGAGGCGCCAGTGACCATCTGCCTCAGATGATTCCCGTCAAACGGGAGTAGGGACCGGGCCAATAGGGGGCATTCGGATGGAGGGAGTTTCTGATGCCCCCGTTGACTGTCGCTCGTTTGAGGGTCTGCTGACTGAGCGTCTGCTGACTGAGGCTCGAGGCTCGACTTCCGGTTGCACGGCTGCGAATCGTGCAGCTTCCTCCTCTGCTCGTGTAGCTAGCAAGGCTTGTGTGCGAGCATTCATCATTGGCCCACTACGCGTGTTGCTAACTGCGGCTGAGGAGGAAGCTTGACTACTGCTCCCTCCACTATTTCGGGAACCTCTTCGTTTGATGCCTGGAAGCCAATTTGCCGCAAAACCTCCTGGACACGGTAATAGTCATAGATTCGGTTCTATAACAAATCGGAATTGGAACCAAATGTAACCGGAACCAAGCGGAACCAGAACCGTTTGAACCCGGAACCGTTTGGAACTAGAACCGTTCGGTTTCAAACGGTTCCGGTTCCAAACGGTTCCGGTTCCAAACGGTTCCGGTTCTATAACAAATCGGAACCGTTTGGAACCGGAACCGTTTGTGCCTGGAACCGTTATGTTTCAAACAGTTCCGGTTACAAACGGTTCCAGTTCTATAACAAATCGGAACTGTTTAGAACCGGAACCGTTTGAACCTGGAACCGTTTGGAACTGGAACCGTTATGTTTCAAACGGTTCCGGTTACAAACGGTTCCGGTTCTATAACAAATCGGAACCGTTTGGAACCGGAACCGTTTGGAACCGGAACCGTTTGAACCTGGAACCGTTTGGAACTGGAACCGTTATGTTTCAAACGGTTCCGGTTACAAACAGTTCCGGTTCGAAACGGTTCCGGTTCTATAACAAATCGGAACCGTTTGGAACCGGAACCGTTTGACCTGGAACCGTTTGGAACTGGAACCGTTATGTTTCAAACGGTTCCGATTATAAACAGTTCTGGTTCCAAACGGTTCCAGGCACAAACAGTTCCGGTTCCAAACTGTTCCGATTCCGATTTTTCACCTTAATTTATACGTTAAATTAACAACTATATCACCTTAATCCAAACACGTTAAATTCCGATTCTGATTTTTCACCTATTATACGTTAAATTAACAACTATATCACCTAACTTAACATATATACATACATCATTTCCGGCTTTAAATTTTCCACATATATATACACATCACATATACACTTTGTATACATCATGCATTTTAATTTCACCTAATTTTCACATATATATACATAACATATTAATCCAAATCACCCTACCTAATTAATTTTCCACATTTTTCAAACATACGTATATATATACATTGCATATAAATTAATTAATTTTTCACATATATACATCACATATATTTCTCCTTCACCCCACAATTATCCACATTAATTTTCCACATTTTTCAAACATACCTTAATTACATTTTCCAAATATTTTCCACATGCATACATACATCCCACAATTATCAAAAATTAATTAATTGTTGGTTAATGAAAATGCATAAAAAAAAATGTGGATTGAGAGAGAGAGAGAGAGGTAGAGAGAGAGAGAGAGGAGGAGAGAGTGAGCTAGCACCTGCCATGGTGGAGCTCGACTATACTTTCCGGCGACGGAGGTGAGGGGAGGAGGAAGAGGAGGAGGGGAGGAGGAGAGGAGGAGGGGAGGAGAGGAAATTGATATTTGGGGTTTTTTTTGTGTGGAGAGGGGATAAGGGAGAGGAGGTGAGGGGAGGGGAGAGGGGAGGAGAGGAAGAGAGGATTGAGGAGAGGGAGGCGAGGAAATTGATTGAGATGAAGAGAGAGGGGTTTTAGGGTTTGAGAGGGAAGAGAGATGTGAAGAAATGGGGAGCAGCTCGAGCTGCCCTGGAAATACCGCCACCATTGCCGGCGAGTTACGTGGTAACTCGTTGGTAATGACATTACCAACGAGGTCAGTCATGGGTAATGTCATTACCATCAAAGCTGTTGTTCAATACAGTCTTCAATACAGTGTTTGGCAACATGAGTCTTCAATACAGTATATGGCCAGTTATTTTGGTACCGTACAACCTTCCACCATGGATGTGCATGAAGAAGGAATACAATATGCTCACTCTGTTAATTTCGGGCCTGGGTTATCCAGGAAAGTGTCTCGATGTGTATTTGAGGCCTTTGATTGAGGAGCTTAAGTACCTGAGTGAGTGTGGCCACCCCACTTACGATAGGTTCAAAAATGAGATGTTCCAGATGCAAGCCATGCTTGTTGGCACCATCAGTGATTTTTCTGCCCGCGGTATGTTGTCGGGCAACGTTACCAGGGGTTACAGGGCTTGTTCAGAGTGCATGACGGTTGATTGTTGCAGTCCTTATTGCAGTAAAATTGTTCAGATGCGTCACCGTTGTTGGCTTCCATATGATCACCCATTTAGGCAGGATCCAGACGCGTTTGATGGGACTGTGGAAACAGGTGTGGCACCCAGGCGATGGACAGGGGAACAAATTTTGGAAGTGTTGAATGAATATGATTTTGGCTAGCTGAGCAATCATCCTGACATAGTCGCGTCAATTCCAGACAAGCCCGAAAGGTATAAGTTTTGGACACAAAAGAGCATATTCTGGGAACTCCCCTACTGGCCCAGGTTGCCTATCAGACACTACCTAGATGTCATGCACATAGAGAAGAATGTGTGTGAAAGTGTGGTGGGCATGCACAGTTCTTAACTTGGAGGGGAAAACAAAAGACATCCATAAGGCACGCATTGATCTGAAAGCTATGGGACTGCGGAAACATTTGTGGTTAAGAGATGGTAAGAGAAAAATGCCGCAAGCTCCTTACACCGTAAAGCCGAAGCATAAGCATGAAATTTTTCGGTGGTTGAGTAATGTCAGGTATATATTCTTCTGCTATGCAGGAATTTGGCCTTAACTTTTTACCGGATTATGGTTATATGCGAGAACTATAATTGTTGCCTATGGCTATATATATATATGCAGGTATCTTTATGGCTATCCAGGAAATATAAGCAGGTGTGTTAACTTCCGGGACAATAAGATGTACGGATTAAAAGTCATGACTCTCATGTATTGCTTCAACGCCTTTTCCCTATTTTCATTCGAGGGTACCTGCCCAAAGAGGTGGTGGAGCCGTTGGTGGCCTTGTCAAGATTCTTTCAGAAGTTATGCACCAGGGAATTTAAAAAATCAGATCTCAGGGAGATGCAAGATGACATCATTTTTATCATGTGCAAGCTTGAGAGGATATTTCCCCCAAATTTTTTCGACATCATGCCTCACCTGATGATCCATCCTCCCGAACAATTGTTGCTTACCGGTCCCGTACACTACACTTGGATGTATCCCATGGAAAGGTACAAATGATTCATACATTTGGTTTGCCTCTGTTTTTATATGTAAATTCTTATTTTTTACGTAAGTTAACATGCACTTGTGTACTTGTAGACAATTGGGAGCCTTCAAGGACTATGTGAAGAATAAATATGCACCTGAAGGGTGTATCGCTGAAGCATATGTTGCGCACGAGTGTGTAACTGAAAGGACCCAACCCCGATTCAGTTACCTAAACCGGAATCAAACCCTTTCGAAAATACGAATCAACAAAAAAATTTCAAAATTTTGGTAGAGTTTCGTTACTAGCGTGGAATTGCCATAACCTGCACCCAGAGATTAGCACTTCGTCCTATGCCACAAAAGCCAAACCGTGGGCACCGATTCCATCCAGATTTCTCAACATCAATATAATCAATAACAGTAAACAAACTGTACTATGTATATATGTATATCCGAGAAAATCCGTATAAACAAGTATCAGAACGTATCAGAGCGACCTCTAAAGTAAAACATATACAATATACACATCAGTACGCGAAACAAGAACCTACTAGAAAGCACAGGTAACTCTGATCACTAGCCTCCAAACCGCGACGTAAAAACACCAAAACTTGAACTGCAACTGGGCACGGAAACCGAAAAGTCCAGGGGAAAGACAATAAACACGTTAGAGTGAGTGGACGAAAATAAATGTCTTTCACCAAATAATATATACGTATAAAATCATATGCGAGTCAAATACATAAAATCAAATAGTACGTGAGGAGACGCTGACTACCACTCACGTACAGAGCATGCAAGAAAAATCTCACGGGGTCACTCATGGACACATCCGTGCTAGTACAATCGGAATCACGGAGTCCCTGACTTCCACGTGATCCATAGCAGAAATGGCCTCGGTTCCGGGGTACTGCCCCTCCTGGCGGCCTACCATCGGGGATCAACCGAGAGGCAAAGTGTATCGATACAACAACGTAACTGAGACTGTACTCTGTGTAAATCAAATCATAAACAGTTCGATGCAAATGCATGAAATAACATATAGATGTATGTATACTCGCATACGTATATTTGTATAAGTATAATCGTATAACACATGCTCGTAATAAACATAATCTCGTATGAAATCTCATGTTAGTAAAACCATTATCATGCTGCATGCTCAATTCATAAAACGTATATAAAATACTCGCAATAATTCCGTGAAAATAAACTGTCCACTCACAGACTCGCGTAATGCGCACTCGCGCTAAACTCGTGGTCCGGCGGAAGATCCCTCGCCCGAAGCACGATCACGATCCAGATCTCGATCTCGATCTCCTGAACATCCACAAAAACATAACTGATCAATACCATAGTCCACAACACTGTACTGATGCACGGAAACCAACCGTTCCCGGAAATATGAAATGCGGTACAAAATGAATTACGGAAATCCCGAAATCCCCATTCGAAGCCTCGACTGAAAATCGGCTAACCAAATCGACCCAAAAACCTCTGTACGATAACCAGGGCGCGATTACGAGAAAAATGACATTAAAATTGTCGAAATCTGAAAAGTTGACTTTTCTCGCCGGAGCGCCGCCGTTGACCACCGTTTACCGCCGCCGCCGCCGGCGGCGCACCATCATCGGTGGAATTTCACGGTGAAAATTTCCAGATTACAAGGTCTCAACATTTCGAGCAACATTCATAACAGACACAAGACCCAAAACTGATCAAAACCTCACCAAATCAACCGAAATCCGATCGGAAACACAACTCCGGCAACCCAATCGGGTTCACCGGAAAACTCAACAAATCTTCAATCAAACTACACAGGGAGCTTCCTTGGGGCAAGGCGAGTCGAAGCCCTCACCCCTCCGCCACCAACGCTCACCGGAAAACCTCCCCCCATTAAAGGCGATTTCCGGCAAACTAACCCGAATCGGGTTCATCCAATACCTCATCAATTCCTCCCAAACCAAACACCATCACACTCGAAATTACAAGGGGAAATGAACTGTACCTGTCCCGTGGCTGATGGTTGCCGGAAAACGGTGGTCGGACGGTGGTGCCGAAATGGGAAAGTCTCTCTCTCTGGTCAACGGTCAACAGTTTCCCAAAACGGAAAGTCAAAGTCTGGTCAACGCCTGAAATGAAATTCTCGACTATTTCTGGACTATTTTTCGACTTTTCAATATTTATACTCGTCCCTCGAGTCGATCGACGATTCGAAATGGATAACCATCGCGATTCGGATAAACTCGAAACAATCGGATAAACTCGTCGGAACCCAAAACTTCAAATAATCATAAAATATTCCTCGGTTATCAGAAAAATCTTTCGGAACCGCCCACGAACTCGAAATTACGTACTCTACAATTTCCGTGAAGACACCCAACTCAAATTCTCGACTGAAAACATAGTCGCGAATCGAATCGACAAACCACATACACGACAATAAACTGCGACTAAACTCAACCTCGAGAATCGTGCCAAATACACAACTGATTCTGGTTCGGGTCGTCACAGTAACGTACGCCAAAGTGTATTTGGGAGCGCTTGAGGACCCCTAACAACAGATGCCGATAGATGAACCCCAGTTCAACATTTCTATCATCTCTAATGACGTGGTATAGTACAGGGAAGCTTGCCAAAGTCGTACAAGTTGGATGGAAATGAGGTAGCCATTGCCCACTGATCAGTACTGATCAACTGTGAAGAAGTACAATATTGGAAAAACTATCATCTTCACTGCCCTGCTATTGTCGGAAATGTTGATTACCACAACAGGACATTTGCAAACTACTTTGGTCAATGGGTAAGGGTATATGTGTATATGTCTATTTTTTATTGCCATTTTCCTTATATAGCATGTGTGTACGTACGTGGTTTTGTGGTTTCTATGTTCATAATTTCTTGTGTGGTTTCTTATCGTTTTCAGATGAACCATGTAGCAAATGATGGTTGCCCAGAGTGGTCAAACGAATTGAGGGTCCTGACGATGAAACCGATAGCTTCAAAAGTTTACTCGATTTTTCAGGTCAATGGCGTGAAATTTATATGTGAAAATCGAGACGACCGACTGAAAACACAGAATTGTGGGGTGATGGTCCATGGTGGGCAGGATGGCATTGACTATTACGGTGTCCTTCATTCAGTTGTTGAACTAATTTATGGAACCGTATGAAAGTGCACTTGTTCAAGTGTAGATGGTTTGATACTAGCCCGGGGAACACAAGGACCGATCAACACATAACCTTTTTGGTGAATACTGCTACTACCTGGTATGAAGATGACCCTTTCGTTCTTGCCTCATCAGTAAAACAAGTGTTTTACCTTGACGATCTTCTTAACAAAGTCCTGTGGAAGGTGGTTAACCATGTTGCTCATAGAAACATATACAGTGCTGCCACACTTGGTGAGACCGCAGATGATGAGGAAGCCACTGCATACCAAGATCCGAACGCTTTTGACATTCCGGAATCATCTACGATTCGCCTTAATAATGTGAGATCTGGGAGCGTCGTTCGAATTACTGGAGCAGAACTTCTCGATGTTAATCCATATGAAGTTGACGCTGATTCTAGTGAGGAGGAGCGGCACATATTGCCAAAGGTTACCTATGAAACCGAGTCAGACTCAAGTGATGAAAATGATTACGATTATCATCCTTAGTACGTTAATGATGTACGTATTTTAATTATAGTCCGAAATTCTAGTCGGAAATTGTAGTCGGAAATTGTATTCGGAAATTGTAGTCGTAAATTCTAGTCGGAAATTGTAGTCGTAAATTGTACTCGGAAATTATAGTCGTAAATTGTAGTCGGAAATTATAGTCGTAAATTGTAGTCGGAAATTGGTCTGAAATTATTTAGTCGGAAATTGGTCGGAAATTATTTAGTCGGAAATTAGTCGGAAATAGGTCGATCGGATAATCTTTGGGAAATAATGACATTACCAACGAGTTATCAACTCGTGGGTAATGTCATTACCAACGAGTTACCACGTAAATCGCCGGCAATGGTGGCGGTATTTCCAGGGCAGCTCGAGCTGCTCCCCATTTCTTCACATCTCTCTTCCCTCTCAAACCCTAAAACCCCTCTCTCTTCATCTCAATCAATTTCCTCGCCTCCCTCTCCTTAATCCTCTCTTCCTCTCCTCCCCTCTCCCCTCCCCTCACCTCCTCTCCATTCTCCCCTCTCCAAAAAAAATAACCCCAAATATCAATTTCCTCTCCTCCCCTCCTCCTCTCCTCCTCCCCTCACCTCCGTCGCCGGAAAGTCTAGTCGAGCTCCACCATGGCAGGTGCAAGCTCACTCTCTCCCTCTCTCTCTCTCTCTCTCTCAATCCACATTTTATTTTTATGCATTTTAATTAACTTGATTAATTAATTTTTGATAATTGTGGGATGTATGTATGCATGTGGAAAATATTTGGAAAATGTAATTAAGGTATGTTTGAGAAATGTGGCAAATTAATGTGGATAATTGTGGGGTGAAGGAGAAATATATGTGATGTATATATGTGAAAAATTAATTAATTTATATGCAATGTATATATATACGTATGTTTAAAAAATGTGGAAAATTAATTAGCTAGGGTGATTTGGATTAATATGTGATGTATATATATGTGTGAAAATTAGGTGAAATTAAGATGCATGATGTATACAAAGTGTATATGTGAAAAATTTAAAGCCGGAAATGATGTATGTATATATGTTAAGTTAGGTGATATAGTTGTTAATTTAACGTATAATAGGTGAAAAATCAGAATCGAAATTTAACGTGTTTGGATTAAGGTGATATAGTTGTTAATTTAACGTATAAATTAAGGTGAAAAATCGGAAATCGGAACGGTTTGGAACCAGAACGGTTTTAAACCGGAACCGTTTGGAACCGGAACTGTTTGTAACCGGAACCGTTTGAAACCGATCGGTTCCAGTTCCAAACGGTTCCGGGTTCAAACTGTTCTGGTTCCGCCCGGTTCTGGTTACATTTGGTTCCGGTTCGGATTTGTTATAGAACCGAATCCATGACTATTACCGTGTCCAGGAGGTTTTGCGGCAAATTGGCTTCCAGGCATCAAACGGAGAGGTTCCCGAAGTAGTGGAGGGAGCAGTAGTCAAGCTTCCTCCTCAGCCGCAGTTAGCAACACGCACAGTGGGCCAATGATGAATGCTCGCACACAAGCCTTGCTAGCTGCGCGAGCAGAGGAGGAAGCTGCACGATTCGCAGCCGTGCAACCGGAAGTCGAGCCTCGAGCCTCAGTCAGCAGACGTCCCTCCGTCAGCAGACCATCAGACGAGCGACAGTCAACGGGGGCATCAGAAACTCCCTCAATTTGAATGCCCTCTATTCGCCCGGTGCCTACTCCCATTTCACGGGAATCATCTGAGGCAGATGGTGGTGCTGGCGCCTCATCGTCCAGGCCTCGTCTATCTCCACCGTCCGGTCTCTTCCTACCCGACGAGATTCCTGTGATCCCTGAATTCGATGATAGGGGGATGCCTATTTATGTTGAAGGACGACCGTAGTTCCTGAACATGGAGGAAGCGTACAACTTCATCCCGTTCGATCTCGTGTATCTTTGGAGTGTGAGGTGCACCAACCAACAAACCGACGATGCAGGTGAATTTTATTTAACATCATATTGATTACTTAATTATTACTTAAGACTTACGATAGGTTCAATTAATGATATCAATTTGTTGACATTGTATTATTATGCAATTTCGTTAATGGGACTGGAAAATGGAAAGGGGCTAGAGGCACCTGCACCGGGAAGAAACTTGAGCAGGCCACCGGGGGAAGGAAAACGCCCATTAGGGCCAATGAGGATGGCGAGGTGATCGAGGCATTTGACACCACGCGAAAATATGTCAGCATGGCCGGGGCGATCGTGCGGGACAAGGTCCCAATACTTTGGCCAAATTGGGAATCTGTGCCTATCTACGTGAAGATGCAAGTGCATAATGCACTAAGTGTGAGTTAAATCGTATTTTCATTACGTAAATTTTACATTTATTAATTAAGTCCGAATAAATATATAATTTTACGGTTTATATATTCATATTGCAGGTGTGGTTTGACGTGGATGAAGTTCTTATTCACATGTGGGTAGAGCGTGAACTACATATGAGGTGATGTGCTTCGAGTTATTTGAGTATATATCGAGTTAGCTTTTTGTTTATCAAGTGCTTTAATATCTCTAACTTTTTTTTCCTGGTGTTAATATAGGTATAAAGAGTGGAAGAACGAGCTTTCTTCCCATTACACTGTATACAAGGAGCTAGGCCGAGGTTCTACCCCTAGCGAATTCCAGTTTAGGGAGTACGAGTGGCTGTGGCTGATAGCCCACTTCGAGCACTCCAAAGCTCAGGTATGAATCCTGAATATATCTTACAAGCCTAATGTATTGTATCACATTGAAATAGTTAGTTACTAATTTTTTTTCATATGTTAATCAAACAAGGCGATTTCGAAGACGAACCGGGCGAATAGATTGAAAAACACCAGGGCCCATCATGCAGGTTCACTCAACTATTTGGGTTGGTCGACTAAGGCGCAGCAACAAGAAGAAGTGAACCCGTTGGTGTATATTCATCAGATGTTCTATCCGCAGTGCCCTGAAGAAGCGGTAAGTCTTTCGCCTCTCCATGTGTTAATAAAACTATTTTTCGATATTAATTTATTTTGTTAGCTAATACGTTATTCATTTTCGCTTTTCAATTAGGCGAGAGTGGAGGAGGCGACCGCAGAAGTGACCATGAATATAGCTCAGACTAACCATCCTGACTGCTCCGAGGAAGAAGTCACCCAGTATGCCTCTCAGATCGATCCGCTTGATCGCCCTATAGCGGCTCAGATCATGGCAAAAGCGTGCAGGACTGGAAAGAATACCTACTACTGTAGGGGAATGGGCTCGGCGGGCGAAGGAGTATTGAAGAACACTTCAGAATACTCTACCGGGTCAAGAAGTTCAGCTTCTAGTCGTAACCTCGCAGCGGAGCTTCAGAGGACGCGGAGGGAGTTGGAGGAGCAAAAGAGGCAGATAGCCGAGCAGCAGGCAATCAGAGATGCCGAGTACCAACACATGGTCCAGCAGCAGACACAGATGTTCACATGGATGCAGACCATGTACGAGGCTCAGACTACCGGACGCCCGTTCCCCACACCTCCCCCGCACCCTGTGTTCCCTAGTTATCCACCACCACCACCGCACCAGTCACCGCCACAACAAGACCAAGGTAGCCACCGGAGTTCAAATGACTACATGGATTTCTTCGACCCTGACCCGCAAGTTCCTCGACCCTGACGTGTAGTTGTAGTTAATTTTCGTATCGTCGTTGCTATTTGTACTGTACGTTGGACATTTATGTGTACTGTTGAACTTGTATGATTGTACGGTTTATGTCTTTCAATGCAGGTTCTGGAATTGGGCCCAATCCAGAACCGTGTTTTTTTTTCAAAATTTTTCCAAGCATTGCCGGCGACATGGACCTAAGTCGCCGGCAATGTCTTCAAATTCCGGCCACGGCGGCGCTGACATTGCCGGTGACTCAAGTCGCCGGTGATGTTTAGACATTACCGGCGACGGGAAACGCCGTCGCCGGCAATGCTATCTCCGACGAGCAATTTTCGGCGACGGCATTGCCGGCAACTTGTCGCCGGTAATGACAGTTCCGGCGAAAAAAAAAACAAGGCCGGCGACTTAAAGTCGCCGGCAATGTCTCTTAATCCGGTAGTGACTACCTTGCCCGGGTGTAGTGTTAACTTGCCAAATTTCAGGGACTTCCAATCTTGCAGGAATGTTTGCAGCATGTATATCTGATCTCGCCACTTTCACGATATCAGTAAAGGAGTCAAGCATTGAATATGCTTCTTTCTGAAGATAAAGAATACATTGTACTTCAATCTCACTCTGAAATGTGTGGGGATTATGATGAGACATAGTGAGATTTGACCACGTCAATTCCTGATGTTCAACTAGAATAAAACCATTCATATATTCCCCTAAAGGCGGAAAATATGTCTCATCAAAGTGACAATCTGTAAATCTAGAAGTGAAGAGATCTAGATAAAAAACAATCATTGGTTCTTCATAACCAACATAAATGCCTAATTGATGGTTCTGTGCTCCTCCATCTAGTCAAAGTTTCTTGATAACCATATATGCCTCTTGATAACCAACAGAGATCTCTTGTCAAAGCTTCTCAGCTCCTCCATCTAAACCGATGGTTTTTAGGTATTCCCGCATGTTTCTTTGCTCTAAAGAATGGATGATTATGTGAATTTTTCAATATTTGATCATTATATCTCGACTGGGGTGACCGAGACGATAATGTCAAAGCTCATATGAGGTAGAATCATGTCAATGATCCAAACTGTAGTAAAAAAGATATAAACCATTAAGGATGATCATAAACTTCTCCAAAATCCATTTTCTGCCACATTCTTCGAAGATTACACATAAAAGTTCTTTTACATTCTCACAGTATGTTGCCAAGTGAAAACTTTTGGAGCGAATGTTTTTAAAACTTAGCAAGGTTCAATTAGAGTGCTGAGCATGACAATAACCAAAAACTAATGTAAAACAACATCTTACGTGTTGAAATGACATTAGAGAATTGGGTTGAAAGGTCAAAAACATTTTTGCTTCTATTGTTTTTCGATAACCCAAAAAACAATTTACGAAACCATAACTTCGATGCATCGAAAGGTTTTCTTGACTGGTCGAAATTGTGAGATAACAGGTCCAGGGTGCTAGTCTCGACGGGTTGAGACTGTCTCCCAACAAGTAGAGAGAAATCGAGATCAAGTCTAGGGTAACATCTTCGACGGGGCAAAAAATACATGACAAAAAATTTTGATGGGCCGAAATACATGCCAAATCGATCCAAGGTGATCAAATCGACAAGTCGAGAATTGCTCTTAACGGGTTGAGATGTCTGGAAACAGAACTTCTTTGTTTTTTTCTTCGTTTTTCCGGTTTTTCGGTGTCATAGTGCCATGGAATAAGATTTGTTAACGGAGTAGATTTTGATTCGGACCCGCTTCAGATGCATACCTATTAAATGGATATATATATATCTAATTTTTTGTCCTATTGATCCGTTTGTGACCCGGACCCGTTGATCTATTTAATTAACGGATCAGATCTAGATCACAAGTATTTTGATCCGTTTATAATCCGCCCCGTTTATTTTTTTAACTTATTAAATATAATTTTACTTTATTTATATATATGAAATGTTTGTAATCTAAAAGTCCCCTCTTCAAAATAAAATCTAAATGTATTTATCAATATTAATGTTATATAAAAATATTAATCAGTTAAATGATTGAAAACCCAAAATGATTTGTTTCTTAGCAAGTTCTTTTATATAAATTAGATTTTTTTTTAATTTTGGTCTATCTAGTTTATTTTTAATAAAATATTTTGATTATATAATGGGATCATGTGACATATTGGTAATAATTAATATATTGATAAAAGAAATAAATTTAGTAACTAGCATATTCATAAACGAGTCTAAATCTGATCCATTGATACGCCGGATCCGGATCCGTATTTAATTATTAAAGATCTGCCGGATAAACGGGGCAAATCAGATATAATTTTTTCTCTCCCTAAACGGATATAGATCAAGGTTGATCTGGTCCGGCTCCGCCTTATTGATAAGCCTAAATGAAATATTGTATATCACGAACATTCATGTATTATGTAGTAAATTAACATTCTCAAAACTTTCATATACCAAAAATAGAGATATTTTATTACTCGCCAACACAAATTACATCAAAGATGTCTTATTACGAGATGACTAAAACAAAGTCTCAAATTATGACTAAACAAGCTAAACAAAAACTAAACTTGATTACATAGCAGAGATAACAACCTAATACATATACTAATCAAAATCTAGAGTGTCAAGGTTCTCCTTTTCATCATTCACTACAATGAGATTAACATCACAATCTTCTTCCATCTTATAGTCTCCCCTAGCAAAGTTAGTCTCTTGCACCAAGTATTGTTTGTGCCTTCTGTAGATATTCTGGATGTCCTTGCTTACACGACATTGCTTGTGCATACGTTTAGTAGGGCCACACTTGAAGCATAGATACTTTTCAGAGAGAGCAAAGTACGTGTCAAGAAGATCCTTCATGCTGAGTACCAGAACCTGACTGATTCTTGTTGGAGTTACTGGGGCCGGTGCCCTGGTAGTTGTAATGACCCATACCCAGATTGACGAGTTAATCTTTGTTCGTAGAGTTTATTAACGAGTTAATCATATTTCGACAATATTTTTAATCGATGAGGGTAATTAAATTTTACTATTAGTATATCAATAATTTTTTATTAGAGTTTAATTGTTTAATCTTTTAAAGAAATTTTATTGAAGAAAGTAAGGGAGTTCGACAAGAGAAGTTCATAGACATGTCAAGTATTGAAATTAGAGTTTCGATAAAGAATTTATGATCTACGAAAATTTTGTAGAATTTACGAATTTATTTAGTCGCGAGTATAAATACCATTTTTTCCTATTTTCAGAAAGGGAACATTTTCAATATATTTGGGTCACTTTTCTTCTCTCTCATCACACCATAGTTTCTCTCACTCCCACACTCTCTTCTCTTCCCATAGGCTTTGCCGGCGACGGACCCTAACCGGCCACCAAAATGGTTGACCTTGCTATTAAAATTACCACCCCAACGCCCTTTCTTTCTTTATCCTAACCCATATTTCTATCTTTGGCCGAATCACCCAGAAATTTGAAGAGAAAGTCGGAGAAAACCCAAAACCGTAGAATAGGGGATCGATCATTTGTGGGATGAACTGACCGGCGAGACTCACTAGGCTATGAAGCCCCATCACCACAAAGCTAGCCATATGAAGATGACCCTTCAATTCTACCCGAGCAAGGAGAATCGAATGATTGAAGTTGGTTGGATATTTCAGTTCAAGGTAAATTTAACTAGTTAGAGGTTTATTTGGACTTTTTTATAGAAAAGAAAGTTTTTATTGGGTAGATTTTAAATCTATTCAAGTTCGGTTCACCAGAATTGGAAGTGGTACCGCTGCCACCGACAATGGTTCACGGTGGTGCCTCCGACAGAGGAATTTCCTTTAATTTTATATTAATTGTTTTATTAGTATTTGCATACCGATTGTAATGAAGAGGTTGTGAATTGATTTGGACTTATGTACATGAATGGAGGTGACTTGATACTTCAACGCGATTGGTCGTCATGTGTCGCGTCGATACTTACTTGTTATGGAGCTTGGGTAGTGCGGCTCAACGAGTGGGATTGAATTCATGATTTGTTAGATACATTGAAAAGTAAGGGTGGCTACACTTGATTATCAATAATGGAATGTGATTTTTCGATGGACATTTTGTCTCGGTTTCCTTATTATATTATAGTCGAAGGTTAGTAACACTATTAATTGATTTAGATTTCCTATTTGGCCTTAGGAGCACCGAGTACGACCTTCAAGTTAGTGGATTGACGAATACTTTTTTAACGATCCAGGTGAGTAGACATTTTGTTTTACACTATTGTTTGTAAGGCACCTATGTTTATGTTTATACGCATGTATGTCTATGACATGTTGTATCGATGCATTGGCTTCTCAGCTGATCCACGAGACGCTCCGAGAGGGCTATGATAAACACCTGACCCGTGAGTCACATTGTGCCTGGGAGGGTTAGAACAAACACCTGACCCGGGTGACTGTAGCCACAGCCTACACACACATATGATTTTAGACTCACTATTATTTTTATGATACATGCTACGTGAAAGGCAACATAGTTATGTCTTTCATTTTTTCATTTTTCTTAAGATACTTTTCGTCCACTCACTTTAACGATTTTCATGTTTTTATCTTCCTTTCCCCTGTGCCTTTCATTTTCAACTTCCCAGGATGCAAAGTATCAATGAGGTCGGGTGCGCATGCAGTTCGTGGCATAGCAGTATCCACTATAGGATCTAAGGTTGATCATGCGAGTTAGTATTTTAGTTTTCATACCTAGTTTAGAATCTCTAGTTGCTCTAATGTCAAAAACAGTTGTCTGTCTTCTATATTTTAGTAGTGAACTTATATGTGGAAAGTTTCTTTGATTTATGGCATTTGAGTTATGGATCTCCACTTTGGTTTTCAATTAATAGGTAAAAATTATGTTAGTATAGTCGTTAGGGTCTAATTCTAGTTTAGGCAGCTAAATCGGGGTCGGGTCATTCCAGTTTGTATCAGAACATTAGGTTATAGATTATGTAAACTGTACTTTGTTTGTTTCATTTTTATGTTGGATTACGCTCAAAACCTCCTGAATGATAGCTCGACTGTAGCAAATCCTCATCGAATACTCACGGTGTTGATCGCCATTGAATGCATGGGGAATGTGACCGAGTACCAATCACAGCATATGAGTCAGTTCGACCTATCGTTATGCTACGTGTGCATCAACCTCGATCCGTATTCCAAGGTAAAAGTTTTTCTGGAAGGTTAGTAGTACTTATTACTTTTAAGTACTTGTAATACGTTAAATTTCCACGCTCTTGCTTTACAACGTTGAAGTATGAGATTCGCCAAGTTTTCATCACAGTAGAATAAGTGGCATCTAAGTTAGCATGTTATGGTTCTCTAAACCTTCGTTAGGTATGGGCGAGTTAGTGGAATACGCTTCTTTGTTAGATAAGATTATGATGTGTATCGATTCCTATAGAGGTAAAAAGTGATTAGCATGACGATTAGTAGATTGTTGCAGGTATTAAAGCATTAATGTAATCCTATGTCGATTTTCATTGTAGAAATTCTTGTGACCCTTTTGTTTTCACGAGATGACTCCAAACTTAGTTTGAACCAGAAGATAGAATCTATAGTCATTGCTGGTCAAGATGTTTGGGTTGACTTCTTATTGAGTCGGTTAACGAGTTTTAATGTTATTATCTATTGGATACCTCTCAAATTTTGATTAAACCATACATGTGTTGTAACTTTCTTGTTATTTATGAAGTAGGAATCCTGTGTTGTTCCAAGCCGCAACCATTTCCGAATCTAATGAATTTTGGTTGTTATAGACTTTTCTTGTCTAATCAACATTTTATCTTTCAGTTAACTCTGATGAGGAACAAGAAGCTTGTTTTCTTCAATATGACAGTGGTTTGACGCTCAAGTTTTGAGTCAAGACCCATTCTTCATTGATGAATTTATGAACATGATCGTCTAGTAATCATTGCTATGTGCTATCAGACTTGTTGTATTTGGGAATTTGGTGAAATATCATGGACGATTGTATTTTGGGATTTTTAGAGATTGTTGTATTGTATGGTTGAAATGCATCGAATTTGCAGGTTTTGGGTTCGATAGTAAACGAATAGGTCATGCCAATTTTTTGGTAGAAATTCTCTCTGTTTAGGGTCACCGAAATCACTCCTTTCTCGAAATATGATTAGATGTGGAACTCTATTGGTGGCTGATTAGTAAAACAACTTTCTATGAGATATTTGACAGAGTTACGCATGGATCATTCGTTGTGTTAATTACGCTCGTCTTTTGAGGTGGGGTGTGTGTATCATTCTAGAAAGTTATCGTGATCGACATCTTTGGGTCGCAAATTCTAGAAATGGATGTTCTGAAGGTTGCACCCTTCCACCCCTATAGACTATGAAGAGATTGTCATACGGTGAGTAGAATTTTGTATGTTTTTTTTAACCAAGTGAAGTTTTAAACGCCGGAGGCGGACGCAGGGATGTCTTATGATAAGAGACTAAACTATTTGAATTCGCGGGTAAATGCCAACCTCACGGAACATAACGATAAGTCAAGCCAAATGATGAAATTATCGTGCAGGTAGTAGCGATGTTTGGGCAAGATGGAACATCCCGTAAATGCCTCAGATTATGGAGATGGTTACGAAAGTGCTCGTCATCATAACAGATTCAGTCATACAGCTATACGAAGAGAAAATATTTCTAAGAAAGCATTAGTAGTTTGGCTTCTAGCAGATGGTGGAAGCTCATATCAAATCGCTTATATGTGATAACACTTCAAAGTTATTCTTGGCGTGATAAGTTATTTATGTGGGGAACTCCGTGCAGTCGATCATACCATTGGTGTCAATGTAATTGAGAAGGTACAATATATAAGAGGTCTCACGAAACTATTTAGGCACCAGTTATAAGATCGCATCCTCGTGTTATTGACTTCTGCATATGTAAATTTTGAGGACGAAATTTTTATTAGGGGGGTAGCTTGTGAAGATCCATATCTAGATTGACCAATTAATCTTTTTTCGTCGAGTTTATTAACGAGTTAATCCTATTTCGACAATGTTAATCAAGGAGAGTAATTAGTTTTTAATATTAGTATATCAACGATTTTTCGATCAGAGTTTAATTGTTTAGGATTTTTAAGAAATTTTATTGAAGAAAGTCTGATATACGTAAAACATGCATTAAATATTAACACAAAGTAGATACTCAACACATATCTCACATGTATGCAAATTAAAACCCTTCTTTGTAGATGTAGCATTGATAAGTAGAGATTGTTGTTAACTGGGAATGGATGGTACTAATGCATGACAACATTTATAAACAGAAAATTAAAGTTTATGGGGTGTTTAAAGAGTTTGGTTTAATTAACTACGAAAATAAGAACAGAAATTGGTAAATAAACACATTCAGAATTCCTAGATTCTATCATGCTTCACTCATAAACAAGTAGAAAACAAACAAGAACAAAGAACCATAAACATGCTTGCTAGATTGAAAACAAAACACTAACTAATATATACAAGTGATCGACTTATCTTTTCCACCAGGCTTACAACTAAGTCATATTATATGCTCCCTATTAAAAATCTAAGTCTTTAGCCGATTAACATGCATGATCATTTATTGTGCTTTGGAAATTTGCCCTATGACACGCCTATCAACTTGACAAGAAATTTTCTTTGGCCTAAATTGATGCATTAAGACTAACATATTCGACAAAACACTAAGACTCAAAACAGTTTAAACATAACACTTCAAAATTGTAAACCAAAACACTTTATTAATCAACCAACATACAAAACGTCTACAATGATAGATAAAAGGGATAAAGTTACACTTTTAGCTCGAGAATTTTTCATACGCCTCTAATGTAGCTGTCCTTCAATGGAGATGGAGAGTATCTAAGGGAATTTGCCCTATAGTCTACTCGGTGGAGGATGGTGTTTAGTGGTGATGGAGGGTGGTAGATCTTTGGAGATTTCTGAGTTTGGGAGAGGAAGAGAGTGTATGGTAGAGCTCTAGCTTCTAAGATGAGTGATGCTTTGTTGTTTGTCGAAATCCCCTTTAAATAGGATATGAAAAACTCTAGTCCATCCCCAATTAGGAATGAATTAACTCCACCTGAGTAAGTTGACATTTCTTCATTAAATAAGTGATTCCCAGAGATTTATATGTTTGAATTGAGTGATTCATTCTACGATGGAAAGTTGACTTCTAGAGATTTCTAGGGACATATTATTTGTATCCTAATTCTTCCTGAATCATTTTTAGTGGCCCATTGAAGTTTGTTGATCTGCACAGGCAGATTTCCTGATTTCAAGCTTCTAATCCATCTTCTTCTTTTGGGCTTCTTTGTGGCCAAATCTTGGCATGATCTGTGACTTTTTTGGACACATGAGCATGGTCTTGACCCATCTTAATGATCTTTGATCAATTCTTTATAAATTGTGGCCCATTCTTCTTCATCTTTCCTCCACATTTTAGGAACTTCCTCCTTAACATGTTTTGAACTTATTTCTGCCTCCTTTATTCCATCTTCTTGATTTAGGACCTAAAAATAATAAAATAAGTTAGAAATAAGATTACAAAGGTCATAACTTAGCCAAATGTAGAGAGAAATGAACTAAGATTCCAGCATAAAATGCGCATATCAAAGTCACAGAGTTCGAGAAGACAAGTTCATAGCCATGCCAAGTGTTGAAATCGGAGTTTCGATAAAAAAATATATGATCTGAGAAAGTTTTGTAAAATTTACGAATTCGTTTACTCACGAGTAAAAATACCCTTTTTAAAAATTTTCGGAACGGGAACATTTTGATTTTGGGACACTTTCCTTCTCACTTATCACACCCGAGTTTTTATCTCTCCCACGCCGTCCTCTCTTCCCGTCTGCTTGGTCGGCGACGGACCCTGGCAGACCACCAAAATGGTCAATCTTGGTGTCAAAATGACCACCCCGATGCCCTTTCTCTCTTTCTCCTAACCCATATTCCTATCTTTGGCCGAATCACCCAGAAATTTGAAGAGAAAGTTGGAGAAAACCCAAAACCCTATAATAGAGGTCAATCCTTTTCAGAAAAAATTGACCGGCGATACTCACTGGACTTTGAATCCCTTATCACCATGAAGCTAAAACATATGAAGATGACCATCCAATTCCACCCAAATAAGGAGAATCGAAGAATTGAAGTTTGTTGGAGATTTTGGTTCAAGGTAAATTCGACTAGTTAGAGGTTGATTTTGACTTTGTTATAGAAGAGAAAGTTGTTGTTGGGTAGATTTTGAATCTATTCAAGTTCGGTTTACCAGAATTGGAGGTGGTGCTGCCGCGCAGCGGTGGTTGACGATGGTGCCTCCGACGGAGGAATTTTCTTAGAAATTTTATATCATTTTACTCGTATTTGCATACTGATTGTAATGAAGAGGTTGTTGAATTAATTTGGACTTATGTATAAGAATTGAGGTGACTCGATACTTTGACATGGTTGATCATTGTTTGTTGAGTCAAGACTTACTTGTTATGGAGCTTGGGTAGTATAGCATGACGAGCGGGATTGAATACATGATTTGTTAAATATGTTGAATAATAAGGGTGGCTACTATAGTTGGACATTAGTAACACTATTAGTTGATTGAGATTTTTTTGATTTTCGATTTGGCCTTAGGAGTACGACTTTCAAGTTAGTGGATCGACGACTACTTTTCTAATGATCCAGGTAAGTAGACATTTTGTTTTACACTGTCTATTAATATGCATATGATTTCATTTATGCAATTCTACTATGACATAGTTTTATGATTATGCATATGCATAGAGGGACCTATGTTTATATTTTTACACATGTATGTCTATGTCATGTTGTATCGATGCATTGACTTCTCGGATGATCCACGTGACGTTCTGGGAAGGTTATGATAAACACCTGACCCGTGATTCACATCGTACCCAGGAGGGTAGAACAAACACCTGACTCGGTCAACTTTAACCACAACCTCCATACACATATGATTTTAGACTCGCTATTATTTTTATGATACATGCTCAGTGAAAGGCAACATAGTTATGTCTTTCATTTTTCTTAAGATACTTTTTGTGCACTAACTTTAACAATTTTCATATTTTTATCTCCCTTTCCCCTGGGCCTTTCATTTTCAACTTCCCAGGTTGCAGAGTATCAATGAGGTTGGGTGCGCATGCAGTTCATGGCGTATCAGTATCTACTGTTGGATCCAAGGTTGATCATTCGAGTTAGTATGTTAGTTTGTATAACTAGTTTAGAATGTCTAGTTACTCTGATGTCGAAAATAGTTTTCTGTCTTCTATATTTTAGTAGTGAACTTATATGTGGAAAGTTTCTTTGATTTGTGGCATTTGAGTTATGGATCTCCACTTTGGTTTCCAATTAGTAGGTAAAAACTATGTTAGTATAGTCGTTAAGGCCTAATTCCGGTTTGGGAAGTTAAATCGGGGTCGAGTTTTTTCAACAGTGTCAAGTCAAATTTTGAATTTGGTCTCTGACAACCTCTGCCACGTCCTTCACTCACACCACGATTGTAAGGTTCAGAACAACTGTTCTTCTTAGTGTTGTAATTTTCATATGTTTTCTTAGTTCTAGCAGGCCTGAAGTTGTTGTTGAGAATTATCTCATGATATCTTTCCTTCTTAGCCATGATATTCATGAGATCACTAAATATTGTGATTCTTCCTTACTCGTACTCAAGTTAGTATTGATGAGCAAGTATACTTAGGGAAGATGGGAAGGTGTTCAATGACTTCTCGATCATATTTTGATCAGTCTTGTCAAGCCCACTTTAACTCAGCTCATATTTTAGTATCAACATACCTTGGTTGTATGCATCAACCTTAGGATAATCCAATAAACAGATGGAATCCCATCTCTCTGTCAATTCTTAAAGTTGTGCGTCATGCAAGTTGTTGAAGCATTGCTTCAGAACATCCCATAAATCCTTAGGATTAGTCTTTTTTAAATATTGATTCTTCATAATTGGATGAATATGATGCCTCAAAAACATGAGGGTTTGAGCTTTAGTTTGCACACTTGGGGCATCCTCACTGGGCTCAGTTGGTGGTTGGATAGTGTTATCGAATCCTTTTTCGATGAAAGTATTTTCTACATCAGACACCCAGTGATGATACTCTGTTCCCTTAGAATCAAAGATGTCGAACTCTGGCCTAGCTGGCTCAGTTGAAGTAATCGATCATCTAAAAAAGAGACAAATGAGATCATTAGTATCGATCAAAACCATGATCACTAATATCAAGTTTAAGGAATAAGAACGTGATCCAAGATGTATGGTCACAAAAATCAATGCTTGATAAACGGTGACTTCATACCACATACAGAAATAGTGACAATCAAAATCAGTCAATTATATCAATTTCTTTTTTTTCTTCAATATACTGTGACTCCCCCAAGACCGTCACTAATCAAACTTGTTGAGTAAAGAGGTGATGAAAACCCTTTTTCTTGGCATATAATTGCTCAATATAATTCTAAGAAATAAACAACCTAAGATCTAAAGTGCTACAGAAATTAAGTTTAAATTCAAGATCTAGGGTGCGACGGAAATTAAGTTTTTTTTCAACCTAACCTCTATATTGAGGATGTTAGATAATTTACCTCAATAGAGCTCGGTATGCATAAAGATGGATAACAAGGAGTTAGCTCTCGTCTGACTCGATATTTGGGAAGACGACCAATTGTTTTGAAACTGGAGAATATGTTTTTTGCGTAGGAGATGCAAGCAATGCGTGAATTGAATAGAAGCGGTGATGGCGTAGAACTGCGATGGTGATTGGCGACGGTAGAAATGGTGGCCGGCGGTGGAGACCTAGCCACACACCGCATTGGATCTTCCGTACATTAGCCACTAACTCATCAATAATAATGCCAACTGATCGAGAGTGGGATCCCATGCTTTAACTTACGGCTTCATAACATGCACAAATGCATAAATTAGTGCACTTGAAATATATATATATATATATATATATATATATAGAGAGAGAGAGAGAGAGAGAGAGAGAGAGAGATTTTTAAATTCAATCCACCGAAATTCAATTTTATGGGGAATTGCACCCTTGACCTCTTAGCCCTCTTAACTTATGAGAGTAATATCAGGGTAGTCAGCAACTGCACTACCAACAACTAGTTAAGAGAGAGAGAATTTGATTTTGGGTAAAATAGTTATTATTCAAATTAAGAGAGAGAATAAAAATCTGTTTGTCTTTTTGTCTATTTTCGGATCAGTCATTTAACGTGCCAGTTTTCTAAAACCACGACAATAACTCATTGTTTTATTTTGGGGAAGATTTATGTTTACCTACCTAACTTTTTGATTTGATCATTTCACTACCTATGGTTTGCCATCAACTTTTCTAAAACCACGACAATAACTCATTGTTTTATTTTGGGGAAGATTTATGTTTACCTACCTAACTTTTTGAATTTGATCATTTCACTACCTATGGTTTGCCATCAATTTCAGTTTACTACCTGACTTTTTGTTTTTAATCATTGTACTACATTAACTTTTCGATTGTAATCATTTTACTACTTCAACTCAATATTTTTCGGGCAAATTTCTCTTTACCTACCTGCGGTTTGCCATCAACATCATTTTACTAGCTACCTAACTTTTTGAATTTGCTCATTTCACTACCTTTGTTTGCCATCAACTTCAGTTTACTACCTAACTTTTTATTTTTAATCATTGTGCTACCTTAACTTTTCGATTGTAATCATTTTACTACTTCAACTCAATAATTTTCATCACTTTTAACCTCACTCTAATTTATATGTTATATTTAAAATTGAAAAGTCAAGTAGTACAATGATCAATTTTGACAAGTTTAGGTAGTGAAATGATCAATTTTAACAAGTTTAGGTAGTGAAATGATCAATTTCTAAAAGTGAAGTAGTAAAATGACTTTTGACTAAAATCATAGGTAGTGAAATGATGAAATTTGAAAAGTGAAGTAGTAAACTGATGTTGGACCCAAACCACAGGTAGGTAAACAGAAATTTGCCCAAATTTTTCATCAATTTTAACCTCCATTTAGTTTATGTGTTATATTTAAAATTGAAAAGTCAGGTAATACAATGATCAGTTTTGACAAGTTTAGATAGTGAATTGATCTATTTTAACTAGTTTAGGTAGTGAAATGATCAATTTCAACAAGTGAAGTAGTAATATGATGTTTGACTAAAATCATAGGTAGTAAAATGATGAAATTTGAAAAGTGAAGTATTGAACTGATGTTTGACCCAAACCACAGGTAGGTAAACAAGAATTTGTCATTTTATTTTTGTAGTCTTTTCCCATATATATAATATTACTAAACCATCGCCAATTATTTTTATTTTTTTCATTTCTGGGTTAGTGGTCAAAGCTCATTTTCTATCACCAAGACCTTAGCTCATTGTTACATTTTTGAAAACCATCATTATATTGTTAGCCATTCCTTTTCAAACCATGACATATCCCATTGTTTTGTTTTCAAAACCGTCGTTTTAGAATCTTCACTTAGATCTATGAAAGAGACATTGAACGAGTGAGTTTGTGTGCGTACAAGCTTATTCATTTTTTTTACTGTTTGTTAAATTCTTATTTATCTCGTAGTAAAGATGATAGTAGACAATAATGATGTTGAGATTTGTGGAGGTCAAGCCAAAGAAGAGGATTTTTTTAGTTCACTACAAGAAAATTGCACCTAGACCACGGACCATTTCCGTCGTCTAGGTGCAGTTTTCCGTCGTCTAAGTACTTAGACGACGGAAACTCCGTCGTCCAAGGTCCGTGCTCCAAGTGCTGTCGTCCAAGTACCTGGACGACTGAGATTTAGTGATCCGTCGTCCAAGTTCACTTGGACCTCGGACATTATCCGTGGCCCAGGTAGCCACCTGGACGACGGAAACTCTAAGTCTCCGTCGTCCAGGTGAACACCTGGGCCACGGACATTGCTCGTTTGCCCGTGGCCCAGGTGTTCACCTGGCCGACGGAGACTTAGAGTTTCCGTCGTCCAGGTGGCTACCTGGGCCACGGAGAAGCTAACAATCTCCGTGGCCCAGGTGTTCACCTGGACGACGGAGAACTAATTCTCCGTCGTCCAGGTGAACACCTGGGCCACGGAGAACGGCAGGGTTTAGGGTTTAGGGGTTAGGGGTTTAGGGTTAGGTTTAGGGTTCTGCACCTGGACGACGGAGAACATAATCTCCGTCGTCCAAGTGAATATTTAATTTTTTTTTTAAAATAAATTGAAATTAAATATTATTAATTTAATTTATTATTATTTTAATTTAAATAATGAAAAATGCTAAAATTAAATAAATAAACTAAATTTTGAATATTAATTAATAACTTAATTATTAAATAATCAAAGTAAATTAATTTGTATATACGAAAAAACCCATAAATTAAAAATTAAAATATTGTTCGGAATGCGGAAAGAAACGAGATAATATACTACTAGCTAGCTAATACACTGGAGGAGCAGATGCGCCGCCGAGTCCTCCGCCTCCAGCCGGGTCGTTGTCGTCGGGGTGTGGGTTCGGAGGAGGTTGACATACTTCTCGATTTTGTTCCATGAGGGCGATGAGTTGGGCTATTTGTGCTTGTTGTTCGTCAAGTCTTTGCCGCATTGACTCATTCTCCACTCGTGCCAGTCGAGCCTCTTGAATGGCTGCTTCGACGGCCGCAGCCTGACTCCTTCTCCGCTGCCTCGAACCTCCCGTAGATGATGAGCCGGAGGTCGTCGACAAATCTCGTACCACCCTAGGCCCAAAGTGCCTAACCTCCTTGCCAGCTCTACGACCGTAGACCTCATCCGCGATTGCAATTTGGCTCTCTAAGGATAGAGGAGGCAGGTCTTCCGGCGGCACATCTGGGAACGCAAGCTGAGTGTTAGCCAACTCTTCATGCGCACGCTCTATCGCCCTTGCCTACAAAAGAATAATTAATTTATTATAATGAAATCATATTTAAATAATAATTACTATAATTAAAAGCACATATATATATATATATCACTTACGCCGCATTGACTCGCTTCATTATCGAGCCCTGGCGTCACGTACGCGCTTACGCTTGCATCAAGATAAGGGTGTTTGGAACCCTTATCCTTGTGCTCCTTGGCAATTTGAATGAACTGCTTGGCGCCGGTAGTATGGTGTTTCTCCTTCTTCCCCCGGTTGGCTTTGTTGACACCGGAGAATTTCTATTACACAACATAATTAAATCATTAAAAAATGAATAACTACAATTTAAATAATTCAATTATCTTAATTGAAATAAAAAAAATAAATTAATACCTTAAATTGTTCATCGGCAAAGTGGTTACACAACCACTCCCACTCATCTTCTCTCTCCCCTTGCAGCTCTACCGGGGGAGGCACGGGACCGACATCTTTGAAGTACTTATGGAGCCTGTACTTCCAATCTTTGTAGATGGAGTTGGCGGTTTGATTGATATGCCACAACATAGCCGGTGTCGGATCCACGTCAAATTGTTCCTATCAAAAATAAATAGAAAATTATAATCGTATATATTATGAAATTTTAGGCCGAGATTAACAATATTATATAATAACTAAATTGAACGTATTACGTACCGAAAGATCTTTGAAGACTTTCGCCTTCTCATGATCCGGCGCCTCCTTCCAAGTAGGGGCAGTGATACGAACCCGGTTACGGATGATTGACCCTATCCCATGCGCCGAGAGACTTGCTAGCGGAGCTGTGGGAGGGCCACCGGTGAATTCGTCGTACGGCAAGTCGATCTTTTTACCGGTCGCCTTGCAAATATGCTCCGCTTTGCCCCCTTTAACGAGACCTCGAGTCCTTTTCGGTTCCGGGTCAGTGGGGGCCCTCCTTTGCCTACGGCGGGCGCTGTACATGATTGATTCGGCGGTCGAGGACGCCTGAGTACTTCCCGTTGAATGGGTATCGGGCGTCGGAGATTGGAAGGGGTCGACGTCATCACCGCTCGAGATGAATGGGGGAGCGGGAATTTCCCCAGAGGGCGCTACGGACGGACCAAATGATCCGTCCGGATTGAGAGCGTCGTTGCCCTCCGGTGGTAATTCCCAACCGACTTGGTCCGCCAAGCGGCGGAGCATGGCATCTTCTGCCTCTTGTTGGGCTTTCTTCTTGCCGGATGTCGTCTTTGGCGGAGCCATTTAAACCTAAGAGTACGGGGTTAAAATACCTACTTACCATAATAATTACAACTTAAAAATTTACGCTAATTAATTAAGTACGTTTAAGATTTAAATAGAGTACACTAGCTTGGCATTTTCGGTCGTTCAATGGACGTGCGACCCGCGCGATAAAGTGTAAATTTTCAATTAATCAGCCTTGGTTAAATCGAAAAACATGGCCAGTTAGGGATAGAGATAACGCAAGAGGCAGGACTAATTTCGACAAAAGTCTTTCTTAGTCCAAATCCTGTCACCAGTCATAACCCGTTTCTAGACACCATGTCCGACATTCGGCCAATTTTTCGAAAATTTACACTCCCTCAAGTCCTTTGCAAACTCCGCCCTCAACCTCGTGTCCATAACTTCACTTAGGTTATGGTGTGCGGTGATGAAATCCACACATCACGAGGGGTTAAGGAGATAAGCAAGGAAAAGAGGCGCTATCTATTCCAAATAGTGCGACTTAATTACACCAAGCCTATGTACTAAATTTAAATCGAACACGTACTACTAATTAATTTACTAAAAAATACACGTAATTACATGCAATAATTTATTTTCCATTTAGCATGCAATAATTAACCATTTAATTAATTAATAACAATAATTATTTATTTAATTAATTAATAAAAATAATTATTTATTTATTTAATTAATAACAACAAATTTACAATTATTCATTTAATTAGTATTAAATAACAATAATTATGATTTAATTAATTAATAACAACAATTAATCATTTATTAAATATTTAAAACTAATTACTAAATTAATTTCTACTAATTAATTATATTTAGAATTTAATTAATTAAATGAAAATTATTTAAATAAGGGAAAAATAGAAATTTACCGAATCGGAGTTTTCGGGAATTTCGCCGAAGTTGTGTCGTCGGAGAGGAGGAATCGAACCACGCCGGAGTTGTATCGTCGGAGCGTCGTCGCCGGAGGAGAATATCGCCGGAATGAGATTGAGAGAGAGAGGAGAGGAGAGATGGAGAGAATTGTAAGGGATGAGGAAAAGAAGAGGAGCCGTACTCTATTTATAGAGTTTCACTTAGACGACGGAGCACTATTCTCCGTCGTCTAAGTGAACCTGGACGACGGAAACAGTGTTCTCCGTCGTCCAGGTGGCGGTTTCAAAATTTTGAAACGGCGCGTAATTAAGGGGCGGGACGTTTTGAACCGCCATGGAATTGGACTTAGACGACGGAGAATGAATTCTCCGTCGTCTAAGTGAAAATTCAAGCGGTGCCGAAAACGGAAGCGGTAAATTGAAACGCCATAATTTTGGACTTGGACGACGGAGATGGTAAGTTTCCGTCGTCCAAGTGAAAATTACATGAAAAAATTAAACAAAAAATATTTGAACCGCCATAATTTTTGAACCTGGACGATGGAGATGGTCATTCTCCGTCGTTCAGGTGAACACCTGGACGACGGAAAATGACCATCTCCGTCGTCCAGGTTCATATTACATAAAAAAAAATTTTAATAATAATTCGCTAGGAATTTAGCGATCTGTCATTCGAGTGAAATAGTCGTACAATATCGATGAACGCATCGTATATATGAACAGTTAAATTTGAACCGCCGATTAATTTTACGTATTGAAACATGTTAAGTATCGACTAATCTTTACGACTTCAGTGTTCATGAGTAGACGCTCATTTGCAGCAGAGTATTAACGAAATTGAATTTCGACAAAACAACCGTTGGATATGTTCGTCGTAACATAATATATAATTGTCTTCAAAGGACCATAAAATAATAAGTTCGGGAAGGGTTTGATCGGCACAGTCAACCGCAAAACCGATAATTTCACAAACCAGAAACGTGGATACAAGACATTTCGCAACTCCGATTTTCGAACCGTCGAAGCTCACACACCAAGAATTGTTTACTTTAAAGTCTTGATGAAAAGAAAATGCATTGGAAGAAGGTCTAGATGGTCGTTGTCTTAGAAAAAATTACGATATCTGCACCTAGACGACGGATATGAAGTTATCAGTCGTCCAGGTTCTAACCTGGACGACGGAGAATGACGTTCTCCGTTGTCCAGGTGTATAGACCCTGAATGCAGGGGTTAGGGCCTTACTGTTTAGGGTTTAGGGTTTGTGAACTTGGACGACGGAGAATGACCATTCTCCGTCGTCCTAGTGTGTACCTGGACGACGGATAATGACCATTATCCGTCGTCCAGGTGCATAGACCCCAATTTCAGGGGTTAGGGCCTTAGGGATTACGGTTTAGGTCGTCCCCGGTCATTTGTGTACGTGTCCGTTCAATTATCAATCGATCCGATCAAACTGCTAGATTTAGGCCGGCTAGGGTCAAGGATTTAGCTAGGGTACGTTTTATATGATATTGAGATTTGGCGCCAATATTTATTAATTTCTCCGTTGGCCAGGATATATAATTCAGATTAATTTCTTACCGTAAACCGGCATCGATCATATATATATTACAATAATTACAGTAATTAATTACCAATTAATCTCCCTCGTCGTATGACCGTACTCTTCGTCATAATCATCATCGTCCTCATCCCCGTTAGTCGACGGCTCATCCTCGTCATCGTACTCAACATCGTCCGACGAATAACCTGAGTCCTCGTCCGCGTCCTCTTCCTGCTCGTCTTCTTCATCTACCTCATCGATAATCTCATCTTCAGTTAGATCTGTACAACCATCAAGCATGGGTAACCGTTCACCATCTTGAACCAGGTCCATTATATCGGAGCGGACCATAGAAATATTAGGCTCTTGATAGGCAGGAATGTCTCTTTCTGGTTCAGCAGCATCTTCAGTCGTCGCCGGTGTCCCTTCAATTGTCTCTGTATTCCATATTCCTCGGTGAGAGATATGGTTCACTATTTTCCACCCTTCACCGGCTTTCGGATCGTCGAGATAGAACACCTGCCGAACTAAGGTGGCGAGAGCGAAAGGCTCATCCTCATACCAGTGCGAGTTTGTATCGACTGATAATAGTCTCAGGTCTTCCTTTGTACGCTTGAACCATCTGCACTTGAATAGGAAAACATTGACATCATTCTCGTAACATAGCTGAACCACGTATACAATAGCCCCGTAATATAGATCATTGTCTTTCCCAACCGCTACCCCACTGTTTTGTGTTCTTCTTCCTTCGTCTCGGGCCAATGAATGGAACTTTACACCGTTCACAAAACATCCGGGATAAATATAGTGTTTAACCGGCTTCCCTGCTAGCAAGTGCTTTGGCCATGACCACCACCCTCCGTGGTTATCAGATTTTTGCAGATCAATCATCTGCGAAAAAGGGCAAATTAATATAAGGGTTTACTTTCTACAAACATGAGCGATATGTATTTAAATAATTAATACCGAGTCGTACGTACGTACCCATTGGAAGAAATAATCAGGAAACTTCTTCTTAACCATTTTCTCAATCCACGCCGAACTCTTATTTTGATTTAACGCCTGAAGCCTCTCCCTGTATGACATCATGTACGGCTCAACTTCATCACAGTCTCGCAACACTACCCAATGTGCCTCAATAAGTTCTTCCCGTGTTAACGATTCCTTTAATACTCCTCTAAACGGTCGGACGACATTGGTGACGACAGAAAGATTGATGCGGGCACTGCGATCGGAGGCAGTGGGAGGGGGTGGATCTTTGAGGTACATGTTGCAGTAAGTAACACACTCATGCATTAGGTATGTCTCTGCTATGGAGCCATCTGGGGCCGACCTGTTTTTGACGAATGACTTATACTGTCCAAGCTGTCTACAAAATCAAACGTACACATTACATAAGTACATATAGCTAGCTGGCTAGTATATATATAATCTCCAGTGGAACAAATTAATTAATTAGTTGTACGTACCTTTCTTGAGGATACATCCAAGTGTACTGGACCGGACCAGAAATAAGCACCTGCTCGGGCAGGTGGATCATTAGGTGAATCATGATGTCAAAGAAAGCAGGGGGGAAAATCCTCTCTAGTTTGCAAATGATGTGCACAATTTGTTGTTGCAATTCCACCACATCTGACTTCTTTAATTCTCTGGCGCATAACCTCTGCCACCACCTGCACAATGCCACTATTGGTTCTACGACGTCCCGATGCAAGTATGGTCGAATTACCACTGGAATCAGACGTTGCAGCATAACGTGATAGTCATGTGTCTTTAGACCAACAAACTTGTGTTGCACCTCGTCCACTGCTCCAGTTATAGTAGCTGCATACGTAGCCGGATAACGAACGCCCTTAAACCAGTGAAATACAGAACGTCTAAGCGTCGGCTTCACTGTGTAAGGTGCATCTGGCATCTTGTTGTACACTCATTTCCTATCCCTCCTCAACCACAAGGGACGACGTATATTCATTGATTCCAAATCTTTGCGCGCTTTGGGAGTATCTTTAGTCTTGAACTTAATACCGAGAATTGTTCCCACCACGCTGTCGCACACATTCTTTTCTATGTGCATCGCGTCCAAGTTGTTCCTCAGCTTCAACTTCGACCAGTAAGGGAGTTCAAAGAATATACTTTTGTGATCCCAATAGCTCAGATCATGTGGAGGAATTGGATTGCATTTCTTTACATCCGCGTCATTGCTCAACACACCAAAGTCGAAATAGCTCAACCTCTCTAAAATCTCTTCGCCCGACCAACTACGGGGTTTAGGATTGTTCTCTACCATACCGTCAAAATGAGCTTCATCCTGTCGCCACGGGTGGTCGTGAGGAAGCCATCTACGGTGACCCAAGTAACACACCTTCCTCGCGTGCCAACTAGAATTCACGTCGTCCAAACATATAGGACATCCATTATATCCTTTTGTCCTGCAGGCTGCCAACATCCCATAAGCTGGAAAATCGCTGATCGTCCACATTACGGCAGCCCTCATCGTGAACATCGTGTCAGTGAATTTGTCATAAGTTGGGACTCCATTTTCCCACAACAGTTTCAGCTCGTCGATCAAAGGTCTGAGGTAGACATCTAAGCACTTCGATGGAGATTTAGGACCTGGAATTAATACGGTAAGGAAATTAAATTCCTTGTTCATGCACATCCACGGAGGCAAGTTGTACGGCATCAGAATAACTGGCCAAGTGCTGACGGCGGAGCTATTACTTCCCCAAGGATTGAATCCGTCTGTAGATAGGCAGAGTCTAACATTTCTAACCTCTGAAGCAAAGTCTCCAAATTCTCTGTCGAAATGTTTGAAACCCTCCCCATCCGCGGCGTGTCGCAGGACATCGTCATCTATTCGCTTTTCTGCGTACCATCGCATCTCCTCTACTGTCTGTAGAGACATGTACAGGCGCTGCAATTTGGGAATCAAGGGAAAATATCGAACAACTTTCACAGGAATTCTCTTTTTCAAACTCTTCCTATTCAACTGGAATCTGCACTGGCCACATACGGGACAATAGTCCAACTCTTTATACTCTTTGTAAAATAGCACACAATCATTCGGACATGCGTCAATTATCCTGTACTTTAGGCCGAGGCTGCTCAGGATATTTCTAACCTTATAATGAGATTTAGGAAGATTGTGATCATCAGGAAGCAACTTACATATTTGCTCCTGAATTTCGTCAAAAGCACTCACTGACATTTTGTGCTTCACTTTTATCTTCATTTGCTGCATCACATATTTCAACACATTCTCTCGACATCCAGGGAACACCGGGGTCTGCGCTTCAAGTAGTATCCGGTTGTACTTTTCCATCTCACTGGTGTCAGTGGCCAAGCTAGCTGCGGGGAATGTGTCATCATACTCATAAGTGGTACTGTAACCTCCGTCTTGGTGTTGGTGTCCACCATGACTACATCCCGGAAACGCATCATGGACCAAATCTGTAGTTTGGTTGCAAGCTGGGGGTCCGGCACCACTGCCGCTGGATGAGGCACCATGGTAACTGTACCCTGAGCTGAAGTCTGCTGCGCTGAACTCTACTGCTTCACCATGCTCGCTCCATGTAGTGTAACTCCACATCATACCATTTTCGTACAGGTGTTGCACCATAACATTAACCTCCGCATACTGACAATTAAGACATTTCTGACACGGACACCTGAAACGTTTCTTTCCCTGACCATGTTCTATCGCAAAATTCACAAATTCGCTAATTCCATCCATATACCGGACATCACATCTATTCTTCAACTTCATCCAACTCTTGTCCATACTGCTACAAAATATTATAATTAATTAATTATTACATATATATATATTTGTCAATTAATTTACGCTTAATTATACGTACGTACTCGATCTACATCGATCCATCAATTACGTACGTACGTAATTTAATCGATCTGTACATATATATATATAGCTAACATCAGCTAATATCCTTGCATGTATATATGTACGTACATTTTCACTAAATATATATTAATTAATTAATTAAGCAAATTTTAACTGCGTACGTATACGTACCTGCTAGCCTTCTCGATATTTGTACATTAATTAAGATAACTAGCTAGTCAGCGGAGATCCCTTATCGATCCTGATTCTTCTCGGCCTACCTAGCTAGCTTCTAGCTAGCTAGCTCCCTAGCTTCTCCTTCTCCCTTCTCCTTCAATTCTTCTTCAAATGGAATGAATAGATCGAGGCCAGGAATGAATTCGATCATATAATGCTTCACTTAGACGACGGAGGTGTCGGTACGTCGTCTAAGTGGAAGCACGTTTCGTATACTCGGACGACGGCGTGTCGGTCCGTTGTCCAGGTCATCACCTGGACGACGGACAATACCATCTCCGTCATCCAGGTGATTACCTGGATAACGGAGAAGACTCCGAGGTCCAGGTTATACCCTGGACGATGGAAAATACAATCTCCGTCGTCCAGGTGACCACCTGGAGGACGGAGTCTTTTCCGTCGTCCAGGTGGTACTTGGACGACGGAGTATTTTCCGTCGTCCAGGTGTCACTTGGACCACGGAACAATTATGTTTCCGTGGTCTAAGTGATGTTTTCTTGTAGTGGTTGAGAAGATTTACTATGTACACTCAGTTCGAATCAACGATTTATCAGATCAAGAGGTAGGTAACAACATAGTTTATATATATATATTTGAGTATTACAAGCATATTTTTGTTTTGATAAAGTAAAAAGACTAATTAATTTAATTATATTTTGTATAATCCAATTGACCATATTTATGTATTTCGGTATTATATTTTTCGTGTAGGATAGAACGGCAAAACAACTATATATATAGATTAGAGCAACTCCAACAGTTTCCTCATCTCATTCTCCAAAATAGAGAAAGAAAACGTTGTGAAGACCCGAACCAGAATGAGAAGTATAATCAGCTTGATTCGTAAGTTACAGTGTAGTCACGGGCTTTCGACAGTTATTGGAATCGCCAAGCTTGTTAACGACTTAGTTATTGGCCGAGAATTGGAGCTGGGTCTCTTCTCGAGAGTCGTTGTACGTGTGATTACAAGTTCGTGGGCGGTTCCGGATCGTTATTTGGACGACCGAGGAATTAGTTATGAATATTTGAAGTTCAGATTTAAATGGTGGGCTACTTAACGACTAAATTATCGGACGGGATTTTGGTTTCGGTTTCTTCACGGAAGTTGTTCAGAATTTAATTTCGAGTTTGTGGGAACTTTCGGAGCATGATTTTGAGTTACGAAGATTTAATTGTGAATATTTCCGTCCGTTGATTAATTAGTCGATTTAAATGTGTGTTAGTTCAAAGGGTTGACTTTTTATCCGATTGGCTGATATGTTTGACTTTGGGTGATTATTGAAGAGTATGTCGAGACGAGTTTGTGGCCGCGAGAATTATCGGAATCGGAATTACGACGAGGAAATTACGCGGGTTTGAAGTTTATCGAAATTTGTATTTTGGAGTTTCCATTTTGGGAAGCTATAAATAGTGGACTTACCGTTTTGGGAAAGTCAAAGATGCATTAAAAGGTTTGACCGAGTTGACCGAGTCAACTCGGTGGAGAGAGGAAGAATCACGTCGGTGCTCCACGGTGGTCGACGGCGAACTGCCGTCCGGCCGTCCCCGGCCACGGGGGAGGAAGCTTCCGACTCGCCTCAACGTCCTCTATTCATTCCTAGCCTCACTTTCCGGCATGGTGCACGGTGGAGAGAGAAATAGTGAGCCAAAGTTTGTGAAATTTTGGGTTTATGGTGGTTTTCGATTCGGGCCAAGTTGAACTTCAAGAGATACTGGGTTTTGTAGCTCTCTTCAAGGTGATTCTAACCATGTAAACATTGTGTTCTAATTTGATTTGTGGATTGAGAATTTTGGGATTGAAATTTGTGAACCAATTCGGTTTTGCTTGAAATTGACCTAGTTAGAGTGAGAATTGGACTTCGGTGCAGTTGACAAAGTTGCTCAGTGGACGATTTGGAGTGGAATAGGGGTGGCTCCGCCTTGAAATTCTCCGGTCGGCGGTGGCGCCGCCGTGGGCGGCGGTCAACGCGGCGGTCAACGGTCAACGGCGGTCAACTTTGACTTTTTCGGAGTTTTCGACGAGTTGCATGTCAGTTTACTCGAAATCGCGCCCCGGTCGCAGTGGGGAGGTTTGTTTTTCGAGTTGAGCGTCCGAAATTACAGCGAGGTATTGTGGTATGATTTCCGGATTTCCGACAGTTTGTCGTGATCGGATTATGTGTTTCCGAGAATGGTGGTTTCTCGTGGTTTGATTTGTATTGTCGGATTATGATTTTGAATATTGGACATTGTGAATATTCAGGGGTTCCTGATCGTTCGTTTGGCGAGGGACATTCCGCCGGATCACGGGTTAACGCGAACTGCGTTACGCAAGCGTGTGAGTGGACAAGTTTCTATTTTCACTGTTGATTTGCGAGTTCGTGGATTTTATTGATTTCCGTATTTAAATTATACAATGATTGAGATATATGTTATTTTCGGAGGTGTTGTTATGTGTTTATGGGTGATGGCATTTATAGCATCGATGCTACCAGAGTTGAGAGATTCCTCTGGCCCAGAGTTGAGAGATTCCTCTGAAGCAGGGTTGAGAGATTCCCCTGAGTGCCGCCGGGGTTGAGAGATTCCCCTGGCCTTTCACCGTCAGGTTTGAGCGATTCACCTGACGTCGGGCTTGAGAGATTCGCCCGACAACCTCCATATATATATGTGTTGTGCTGTTGTGTTTTCCGAACTCGCACTGTTTTATATTGAGTGTGTGTATAAACTGGTGAAAGGCATATATTTATTTTCGTCCACTCACTCTAACGTTTTATTTGCCTTTCCCCTGGGCTTTTCGGTTTCCGTGCCCAGTTTGCAGTTCAGGCTCTGATGTCGCACGTCGTGGTCGGAGGCATAGTACTCGAGCGGTCTTATTTCTTCCAGTAGGTTTGTTGTTCTACCTACTGTGGTATACTTATATGGTTATGTATTAGAGGTCGCTCTGAGTTCTCTGATGAATGTGTTATACGATTTTAAACCCGGATTTCAGTAAAGTACTATTATATGTATTGTTTACTTTACTGTTGAGATATTGAGAAATCCGGATGGGATTGGTGCCCACGGTTTGCTTTTTGTGGCATAGGATGAAGTGTATTTTCCGCGTGCAGGTAATGGTAATTCAACGTTAGTAACGAAACTCTGCCCAAATTTTGAAAAGTTTTTGTTGGTTCGTGTTCTTTAAGGGGTTCGATTCCGGTTTAGGCAACTAAATCGGGGTTGGGTCCTTTCAAACGTACAAACCATTCCCTAAATTTACAGCAACCTGCAAATTTTTGGAGAATGGATTATCATTAATATTATGTGAGTTTCAATTTCTTTCAAGCTATTTTATTATTATTTTATTATAATAATGAATAAAACTATAGTTATAATAAATGCAAAAATCTACAAAATAGGGAAACTGTTGGAGTTAGAGAATAATTTATTTAGAGATTTCAACTTTTGTTTTCCTATTTTACGAAAATTGTGGGGAAGCTATTGGAGATGTTTTTAGAAACTATTTTTAAATTAGGAATATTATTATAAAAACAATAGAACGTAAGGGTGAAAAAATCATTTACTAAGATGAACTTACAGTTATGTTAATTTGATACTTTTACAGTCATTCTATTATATAAAGTTATGAAAATGTAATTACTTTTTTATCATAATATAAAACATAATCAAGGATATGACATATCCAAGAACTGTATTATGTCCTCTAACTCTCTTTTCAAGTTCATAAAGGTGAGGCAATGTGACTGAAACAAAAATATTATTGTAGCCTGCATTGTTTAAGAATCAAAATCTGAAGTCTTCATTGCAACCAAGGAGTAAAATATCGGAAATTGAGGATATATCGACGATAAAAAATACGGATATTTTGACGAAAATATCGATCAAATATCGATCAAATAAAAATATGAACGAAATTGACGAAAATTAAGAGAAATGCATAGAAATTTGTATTGAAACTTCATTAGGTTTTCAAATGATCAATTATGTACCTTATTTCTAAAAAAAATCAGATGAGATACAGATATACGTAGAATTTATATCATCTAGTGAAAAAAAGGAAATATCACCGAAATATCGGGGATATTTTCAATTTTCACTCCTTGATTGCAACATGGTGTGCAAGGATGCAATTCTTCACATACTAAAGAAAATGAAGTACGTGTGTTGAATATTGATCGGTGCATTTTATGATTGATCCATAGTATATTTTCCTTAAAATTTTGCATTGTTATGATCTTAACTTCATCTATTCTAACTTATTTTTATTATTTTTAGGCACTTGGGAGTAAATATGGACCAAAAGGTGATAAATCGGGAAGAATTAAGCATAGATGAAGAAGTTTCCTGATTCGACCAGGAATAGTCGGAGATGAGCAATCCAAAAGAGTTACAAATTTAGGCCAAGAAACCTAATATCAATATGAGTCCTAAACGAGGCAAGAATGTGATGACGTACAAACATATGTTCCAGAAGATTCTAGAGTGTAGATGCATGAGAAGGCAAGTAAGCTGGTGATTGTGTGACACACATTTCCGTGTTACAATAGGAAAACACAAGGTGCACGAGAAGAATCCTAAATGAATCAGGATTTGATGATTTCGTATTATTAGGCCTAATGGGGTGCATTTGTGATGGTGATTATTTTTGGTGATAGAAAATAAATATATGAAACCCCAAAAAGATTAAAGAAATATGTGTCGTTGAAGACGTGGCCCATGGTTTCCTAACACAAGGTACCGCGGCAAATAAAGAAGGAAGAAGATATTTAGTTAATTAATTGTGATATTTGACGCAAAATCCTTATTAAATATGGTAACTTCGACAGAAAATTCTAAACAGCTCACAATGAATTAGAGAACAATCTTTTAACTGTTAACTGTGTAAGGGTAGATAAGACATTTACTATTCTATATTACCCTATATAACTGCTAACGTATGCTGTTCACGATCAATGAGAAAGTCACAATGTAGTCAAATGACAAAACGATCTCTTATTGGGCTAAATTTTTACAAGCACGATTATTGCATGGCATGGATATCAAAAAGATGATTGATTTGAATGACCGAATTATTTTGTCGATTTGGAGTAAAATGAAACTTCACGCCGAAATTTCAATGCGAAGCTTCGAACTTGATAGAATATATATATATATACATATTCAAAATTATAGGGGCGCGCGAGACTGTACAGACCTAACCTAGTGCTACTCCATCCCTAACTCTACAATTCAAATAGTAGAGTACGTGAGAATTGTAGAATCTTAATCTTAATGTGGCCAAATCATGGGCTCAAGACGACGTCGTAGACTGTATGTTCCCTGAAGGCTCTAGGAGCACCAGACAAATGGATGAGTCCAACACGTTGTATTTGACACTTGTGGTCAACATCAACACCTCGATCCACCACCAACGAATCAACGATGACTCCTGCTCTGTGCACACCGTTGTGAAGACTTTCAACTTCGACATTCTAAAGGTATATAGGTGTGGTTGACGGCATAGATAAAAAAGAGGATGACGACCTCGCCATGACAAAGAAGTTGTTTATGGTGATCTTTAGTTTGAATAGATGGTCGAGTCAAGGGCACTACCATATATGAGTACATGTATAAATATGCTTGGATGGGTCAGTTCAGTATATATGGCCTCTAAGTACGTATTGTTAGGCTTCTAATCTTAGTTCTTCAATCGATTAATGAATGGATGAGATAAGCGTGTTGTGGACTCTTAGTATAATTGATACTGCCACACTTGATACTTTCCCAACTTGAACAACTTTAATTCTAATTTAATGTGTAATTTAAAATTAAAATGTCTTGATTAATATTTTTAGTTAATATTTTTAGCTCATCCTTATAAATTATTTTTTATTTATAATTCTTCTAATATGAAATTCTGCTGCCGAACGAAACGCGTCGTTTTTTCATAACACTTTGCAAATTCAAGATGACAGGACAAAGTATCTCTTTATTAATACTAGCAAAACCTCAAACTCAATGTGTGCGGAGAGACAAAAATAGGAGTTTGAGAGAGTAAACATATATTTATAGAAACTATTATTTTTTCTGTTTTTTTTTCTATTATTAAAGGTAATTTTAAAAATTCAAAATTTGGTATGTGTGATGACACCAATCTCACTCACACTTGACTTTATTATAATTAGAAAATACCCGCACTCGTTATGTGTGAAACAACAAAAATAGGGTCTGGGAGGATAAAAACGTACATGTTTATAGCAATTATTTTTATTTTTACTTTTTTAATAAAAATTAGAACTAAATATAAACATTTTTGAAAATTCATATTTTGGTGAGACTTATTGAGATTGATTAATAGAGACTAGAAAAATTCCCACCCGTATGTACGGGTGTAGTGCGCAGTGGGAGAAAAATTTACAATTTAACTTCTTTTATTTGTAATTTAATTATTATTGTAGTGGGTATGTCTCTCTCTCCGCTAGGGTTTCTAATTTTTTAGCGGCAATGTTTCTGATTACATTTTCTGTATTTCAGGGTTGGCAAGACGTCGTTGATGAACCAGTATCCTTGATTATTTCTCAGTGTAATTTCATTTTTATTTTTATTTATAATTTCGATGTTAATTTTAAATTATTTGGTTTGGTAATTTCATCTGTGTTCTCAATGTGAGTGTTTCTGTTGGATTAATTCTGCAGTTTTTGCTTGAGTATGATTGATCGACATTGCTGCTTCGGTTTTGTGGTTCCTTAATTGATTGCTTAGATATGTGCATAAGAATTTTAGTCAGCAGTATAAAGCTACAATGGGTGCTGACTTTGTCACCAAAGAACTCCAAATCGATGACCGTCTTGTTACCCTACAAGTGGGTTTTTCTAGTCCAATGCGTCATCTGTTTAGGTTGGTTTTCGGTAAATGTGGTGCTAATTGTTTGTGAATTGGTTAGATATGGGACACCGCTGGGCAGGAAAGGTTTCAAAGTCTCGGAGTTGCATTTTATAGAGGGGCAGATTGCTGCGTTCTAGTTTATGATGTTAATGTGATGAAGTCTTTTGAGACTCTTGATAATTGGCACGAGGAGTTTGTTAAGCAGGTTTTGATTTATACCCCTCCTTACATTTATGTACTGCAATCTCTTTTTTCAGCACAGACTGATAGGTGAAGTATGTGCAAGACTTTCTATTACGATTATTGATTATTGGATATAATTCGAGCGTGAAAGAAAAGAGAAATTCTGTTGGAAACAATGTCTGCTTTTGATAATATAGTAGTGTTCAAGTGTGGGCTCTCAAGTCCCTGGAACCTAGCATCCAGATCAATGTTAATCATGTCAATTGCACATTGTGCAATTCAATCGTTTACTGTTGGGATCTTAGATCCCTCTATTTTTTTTCTCAAAAGAAAAGGGAAAAAAACATGTTAGAATTAAGAGCTTTCGAATGTGGAGTGCTAAGAGAAAGTAATTTCAGCAGAGGAAGGAACTATAAAGTTTTTTATGAAATACAGAAGCAATTATAGATATTGTTTTAGCTCTCATCTTTATCCTCCCCTTTGTGGGATTTCTGGACGAGTGCATTAGTAATTTTTATTTTTCAAGTGCACCAGCAATAAGAACTTCTCTTGGGCTATCTGTTCTCCTTAGGATCTCACTCTGGTCTGCTACAAGTGACTTTCCATATAAGGAACAAAGGGTGCTTATCTAACCCTTATGATTCGTGTATTGCTTCAATCATAAATGTTTTAGAATCCGGAGTTTCCATTATAAGATAACGAGTTTGAGATGAAGGACCTTGGGAAGACACGGTTTTGTCTAGGTCTTGAGCTAGAACACAGTAGTAGTGAAATACTAGTCCCCAAGACAGTTTATGTCCACAAGATGTTGAGAAGGTTCAACATGGACAAAGTACATCCTGCTAGCACCTCATGGTAGTTCGCAGCCTAGATCCAGAGAATGATCCGTTCCATCTAAGGGATGAGGACGCGGAACTCTTAGGGGCTGAAGTGCCTTACCTAAGTGCAATAGGTGCATTACTGTACTTAGCTCATTGCACAAGACCGAACATCTCATTTGCTATGAACTTGTTAGCTAAATTTAGATCAGCGCCCACGCAAAGTCATTGGACGAGCATTAAGAATATCTTCAGGTCCTTGAAGGGTACACTAGATATGAGTTTGTTTTATCCTTACAGAGAGACAAGACGCAAAGCCACCGTCTCAAATGGACGTGCCATTGAAGATGGTGACGCCATTCCCTTGACCCCTTATACCAACAATCCTTGTGATGTGTTGACGGGGTTTGCTGATGCTGGATTTCTCTCTGATCCACATAAAAGTCGTTCCCAGACAGGCTATATTTTTACAATGGGAAACACTGCGATATCTTGAAGGTCTACAAAGCAGACCCTAGTCGCCAGATCCATCAATCATTATGAGATTATTGCTCTTCATAAGGCAATAAAGGAGTGTCTATGTCTGAGGTCCATCATTACACATATTCATGAGACTTGTGGATTGAAATCCACTACTGATGAACCTACATGCATTTATGAGGATAATGCTGCTTACATCGAGCAGATGAAGCAAAGTTACGTCAAGGGCGACAACACTAAACATATATCGCCTAAATATTTTTACAATCAGCAACAACAAGAGTTTCTCAAGATCCAGATTAACCAGGTTTGATCTGAGAGCAATGTGGCAGATTTATTTACTAAGTCATTGCCCAAATCCACATTCCAGAAGCATGTGAAGAGCATAGGGTTGCTCAGCTTGTCTAAGCTGTCTTGATTGTTAGTATCAAGGGGAGATGTAGACTTTAGGGGAAGTCTGGCGTACACATGAGCGTTTCTGGATGTGAAGGACACGTTGTATTCTTTTTTCTTGACTAAGGTTGTTTTTATCTCACTGAATTTTTATTACTTAGCAAGATTTTAATGAGGCAATATGGTTATGTGTCATATCATCGTTTACAACGATCTGCACTCTTTTTACTTGGCGAAACCGATTTTCTCCTGCAAAGGTTTTTGGCTCGGTAATGTTTTTGATGAGGCATCAATGAAGTAAATGAATAAACGTTATCACCATACACCAGCACAAGGGAGTGTGTTGTAGGATATTTAATATACCTAATTATGGTGGAGATTACAGAATATTACAATAAATCATATCTAGATATGTAGTAGGATTCCTTATTTGTATGTACATCTTGTATTCTCCTATATAAAAAAAATTTTCTTCATTAATAAGAGGAGACAACTTATTACTTTAACTATTCTCTTTGCAATTGCATAATTCTTAAAACATGTTTAATATTGAAAGCTAATTGTAAAATACACCTTGCTTAGAAGGTACGTATTGTAAGGCAGCTGATGTACATTACATTGTGCTTCAATCATTGACGTACAGTTTAAGGTTGAAGATTTGATACAAAATATATTTGAGTGCATGTTTTCTTTTCCGATAAATTAAATATATATTGACTTCACGTACGTACCGAGAACCACAATCTCTTCTCCATCAGAGAAAACCTGTTTCGTTTAAAGGCATAACAATTATGGCACCATGTACACTATTTCGGGTCCAATCGCTGTGAGCGTTCCACCAAAGCGTTCCTTCTTCGTCGGAAAATATAACCTCGCAAGTAAAATTCGATCCGGCTGTACTGGGACACTGCGTGATGTATTCTGGACCATCAGACCATGGGTTTCTTGGTTGATGCACTCCATGCCTACAGTAATCTCGATATCATTAGATGTTATCAGAAATATGATTACATAGTTCTTGGGCCAACCGGATTCACCATGAATCAAAGAAAACTTCTAAGCAATAATGATCATCAACTATTCATGAAATATGAATTGGGTCACACCTGCCGTACTGAGTGTAACAGCCCTGGCACAAAAGGTTTTACATGATTTTACAAAAAAAAAAAATAATCATGATGTTTTTTGTTGCTTGTTTTAATAGTAATGAGCAAAAGAGCATTTTTGTGATGACACAACGTGCTGAAAGATTTGACGTTCGGTACTTTACTAACATAGACAGGAGATCATGTAAATTAATTAATTAATTTACCAGTGGATAGTTAAGTCATAATCTCCTTGATTTTGGACGTTAACATAGACGGTATCTCCCTTTTGCACCCGAATGACCGGCCCCGGAAAACTGTCGTTTACTACAAGCATGCTCTCTGTGCTGCATAACCTTGTGAAGTTCATCTCCCTCGGCTAAATCAAAATCATGAACTTCCAAGCAAATTATAAGCTGCTCAGAGAGAGAGAGAGCGCTTACAACGAATTCATAGTAATGGACATGGCATGGCCTTCAACAATGCAAAGAGAGTGAGAGACCGTAGCAGAGGGCTCAGAAAACATGGGAGCATTCCCATTTCCCTGCCCGAATTATATAATTAGTTACTTGCTGTGTTCTCAGATGAACTCAGAAACACTACCTTTTTTTTAAGTGGGTTTTTTTGGCTATTATATTTTTAATTAATATAAAGTTGAACTAGCCATATATATAAAGAGGTTGAGTGCAACTGATTGCGGAAGACCTGAAGTTAGCTAGGTTGGATCTAACTCACTGGTTGAAAGTTTGTTACGAGATAGGTACGTGGAAAGGGCAGATGATCCAAGTCGTGCGATCTTCTTTGTTCACTCGAATAAATGTGGGTTAGGCTATGATATGTGAAAGGGATCGAGGCTCCACCATACCATTTTGGTTATAACTAGTTGAACAAAGTTATTAACTTTTTTTTCTTATTCAACGTCATTTAATTTATTGATCAATAATTGTACATATAACATTTTACTATGCAGGGTTGATAAAATAAATGTTATCCAAGTAGGACTACATTTTTACTCGAACCTACACTATTAGGAGTAGTAACTAAAACTACTAGTCTAACTTACATGAAACTCTTCCAATCACTTAACGACTACCCCAAACAAACAATTTTCACTAAAAGGTAATCACTAGCTAATTGACGATGTAAGTCAAACCTCCATAGACAACCCTAGAACAAGAACTTCTAGAGTCGTCATATCAATATCCGAAACAAGAACCTCTGGAGCCTCAAACATAGTTTTCTTCTTCTTCTTGGTCGTAGACCAAAAGTATGGGTCTATACCAAGCCGCATAATCAACCGGTAGGCAGAGGCCCAAAAGGAAAATCTTAGCTCTACACTAGCACCTATGTCACGTAGGAACGCAGCATGCAATCACTTCGCGTCACCCACATGATCTCCAGGACCAAACCAATCGAATCTTGAGGCCACAGCTCGAAATCTTGTCACAGATACAAAGAACCCAAGCTTCTGCACTACAACATTTTTTAGTATTCGGCAATAGTTTTTCAAGTATTGCTGAAAAATCGCTGGCAATATTTTTTTTATTTATTATTGCCGGCGATTTTTCCTCCAAATCGCCGGCAATAATTGGCCTGTAATAAAAAAAAAAATATTGCTCGCGACTTCCATGCAAGTCGCCGGCAATATTTTTATTTTTTTTTTATTGCCGGCGACTTCCATGGAAATCGCCGGCAATACTTTTTTTATTTTTTTTATTACTGGCCAATTATTGTCGGCGATTTGGAGGAAAAATCGCCGGCAATAATAATAATAAAAAAAAATTATTGCCAGCGATTTAAAATCGCCGGCAATACTAAAAAATGTTGTAGTGCTGCCTCATCATCGCGTAGCTCGAATGGTCGCGCCAACACTCCTAAGCAAACTTATGGCTCTTTGCCCATGATGATCTCCAGAGCACACGACACATCTTCAAAGCAATCCTAATTAGCCTCTCAGATGACGCTAATCACTACAACATTTTTGCCCATTACCGGCGAGATCACCGGAGACAAGGCCGGCGACCGGAAAAGTCGCCGGTAATGTTGAACATTACCGGCGACTTAGCCCGTCGCCGGTAATGTCGCCGGAATCTCGCCGGTAATGTTGCAAAACATTACCGGCGACTCCAACCGTCGCCGGCAATGTCTAGGGAGACATTTCCGGCGATTTTCCGGCGGGAATTTCGCCGGAAATGTCTCCCTAGACATTGCCGGCGACGGTTGGAGTCGCCGGTAATGTTTTGCAACATTACCGGCGAGATTCCGGCGTAAAGTCGCCGGTAATGTCTTCATTTCCGGCGACTTACTCCGTCGCGGGCAATGTGTCTTATATTAGATGCCGGATCGGGCAGCTCGATCATTCAATCATTTTGAGCGAAAAAAATCCAGAGAAATCGAAAGAAGGAAAACGTATGCTCTGAAATCGATCATTCGGTATATTGTCAAAATTAAGGCGGGCGTCGAAAACTCGATCACTCGGGAAGCTATATATATAGGTACGTAGGTGTATATATACGTATATGTGGTATATATATATGTGTGTGTGTGTGTTGATCAAATCCAATTCGTGAGATATATATATATATATATATATATGAAATGTTGTTGATGTACGGTCACCGAAACGAGAAAACATCTTGTAGTTAATCTTGTGTCTGAATCAATGACTGGTATTATCGTATTGTTATCGGAGCTAGGCTTAACAGAGCCTCCTCCTATATACCCAGTCAAATACGTTTTGAATTGAAAAAAGGAGAATACTATCATCGAGTACTGAATCGAATTAAGAGATTAGATCGATATATATACATATGCATGCATGTGTTGATTTAATTAGAGTTGAATTGAGAGATCACGTCGATTATTAGTAGTGAATGTGTGTATATATATATAATTAATACGTAAAATTGTTAGAATTTTCAGGATGGACAAGAGTTGGATGAGCCTCGAAAGATGGGATGTCAGATATCACGAGGGAATTAGGAGTTTTGTGGATTTTGTGAAGGCTAATTGTGGAGACACTACACTTCATTATTGCCCGTGTAAAGAATGTAAGTGTTTCAGCGATCGATTTCGATTTCCCATTGATAAAGTGCAGAGGCACCTGAGTAAATACGGGTTTTGGGATAAGTACACTTGTTGGATTTATCACGGTGAAACATCGGTAGCGGGTCCGCATGATCATGGACAATTTGGTGAGAGGGCCAGTCCACGCTATGATTATGGAGATTTTGCTGAGAGGGGCAGTTCATCCTATGATCCAACATCGATGTTAATCAATGATATGTTTCCTCATGAGAGCGGTGTATTTGCTGATGAAGCACCAAATGTCCCTCCTGTCGTTGAGGGTTTCCCCCATATCGAGCCAGTCGAACCATTACCTGGAGGTCATGCCAACACAAGCGGTATGGACAAGTACAACAACCTGATTGCATTGCAACAGACTCCGTTGTACGACGGTTGTAGTAAGACTGTTCTTGAAAGTCTGATGGGAGTGATGCAGCTAAAAATGGAGAACAAAATGTCTGTCAAAGCTGTTGATTCTTGGTTGAAGTGGACTGCTTCGCTACTGCCACCCGGTCATCGTCTTCCTACCACTCATCATAAGGTGCGACATATCCTGAAAGATCTTGGGCTTTCCTACATCAAAATCCATGCATGCAGATATGATTGTATTCTCTTCTGGGGAAAAGATCTCGAAGACCTTGAAGCCTGCCCGGTATGTTTTACAGAAAGGTATAAGTTGACTCCTGCAGGCAACAAGAAAGCTGTGAAGATACTTCGATATTTCCCGCTTATTGATAGGCTGGAGCGGTTGTTCATGTGTGCTTTCACGGCCGAGGCAATGAGATGGTGGGCTGAGAGGAACTTGCCTGACGATGACACCCTTATACACCCTTCCGACGGAGAGGCTTGGAAGCACATGGTCAGGGAGTTTGATCATTTTGCAGCAGAGGTCCGAAATGTTTGGCTAGGGCTCTCATCTGACGGATTCAACCCTTTTGGCAACATGAGTCTTCAATACAGTATATGGCCAGTTATGTTGGTACCGTACAACCTTCCACCATGGATGTGCATGAAGAAGGAATACAATATGCTCACTCTGTTAATTCCGGGCCCGGGTTATCCAGGAAAGTGTCTCGATGTGTATTTGAGGCCTTTGATTGAGGAGCTTAAGTACCTGAGTGAGTGTGGCCACCCCACTTACGATAGGTTCAAAAAGGAGATGTTCCAGATGCATGCCATGCTTGTTGGCACCATCAGTGATTTTCCTGCCCGCGGTATGTTGTCGGGCAACGTTACCAGGGGTTACAGGGCTTGTTCAGAGTGCATGACGGTTGATTGTTGCAGTCCTCATTGCAGTAAAATTGTCTCGATGCGTCACCGTTGTTGGCTTCCATATGATCACCCATTTAGGCAGGATCCAGACGCGTTTGATGGGACTGTTGAAACTGGTGTGGCACCCAGGCGATGGACAGGGGACGAAATTTTGGAAGTGTTGAATGAATACGATTTTGGCCAGCTGAGCAATCATCCTGACATAGTGGCGTCAATTCCAGAAAAGCCCGAAAGGTATAAGTTTTGGACACACAAGAGCATATTCTGGGAACTCTCCTACTGGCCCAGGTTGCCTATCAGACATTACCTAGATGTCATGCACATAGAGAAGAATGTGTGTGAAAGTGTGGTGGGCACAGTTCTTAACTTGGAGGGGAAAACAAAAGACATCCCTAAGGCACGCATTGATCTTAAAGCAATGGGTGTGCGGAAACATTTGTGGTTAAGAGATGGTAAGAGAAAAATGCCGCAAGCTCCGTACACCGTAAAGTCGAAGCATAAGCATGAAATTTTTCGGTGGCTGAGTAATGTCAGGTATATATTCTTATGGCTATGTATGAATTTGTCCTTAAATTTTTAGCGGAGTATATATGGTTATATGCGAGAAATATAATTGGTCCATATATATGGCTTCATCTATATATATATGCAGGTATCCTTATGGCTATGCAGGAAATATAAGCAGGTGTGTTAACTTCCGGGACAATAAGATGTACGGATTAAAGAGTTATGACTGCCATGTACTGCTTCAACGCCTTTTCCCTATTTTCATTCGAGGGTACATGCCCAAAGAGGTGGTGGAGCCGTTGGTGGCCTTGTCAAGATTCTTTCAGAAGTTATGCACCAGGGAAGTTAAAAAAGCAGACCTGAGGGAGATGCAAGATGACATCATTTTTATCATGTGCAAGCTTGAGGGGATATTTCCCCCAAATTTTTTCGACATAATGCCGCACCTGATGATCCATCTTCCCGAACAATTGTTGCTTACCGGTCCCGTACACTACACTTGGATGTATCCCATGGAAAGGTACAAATGATTCATAAATTTGGTTTGCCTATGGTTTTTATATGTAATGACTTCTGGTTAAGTAAGTTAACATGTACTTGTTAACTTGTAGACAATTGGGAGCCTACAAGGACTATGTGAAGAATAAATATGCACCTGAAGGGTGTATCGCTGAAGCATATCTTGCGCACGAGTGTGTAACGTAGACCAAAGTGTACCTCGAAAATGTAGAGGACCCCCAACAACATATGCCGATAGATGAACCCCAGTTCAACCTTTCTATCATCTCCAGTGACGTGGTAGTACAGGGAAGCTTGCCAAAGTCGTACAAGTTGGATGGAAATGAGGTAGCCATTGCCCACTGGTCGGTACTGATTAACTGTCAAGAAGTACAATATTGGAAAAACTATCATCTTCACTGCCCTGCTATTGCCGGAAATGTTGATTACCACAACAAGACGTTTGCAAACTACTTTGGTCAATGGGTAAGTATATGTGTATATGTCTATTTTTATATATATATCCTTACATAGCATGTATGTATGTACGTGCTTTTGTGGTTTCAAGATGACATAATTTCTTCTGTACGTATTAATATATGGACGTTTTCAGATGAAACATGTAGCAGATGATGGTTGCCCAGAGTGGTCAAACGAATTGAGGGTCCTGGCGATAAAACCGATTGCTTCAAAAGTTTACTCGATGTGTCAGGTCAATGGCGTGAAATTTATATGTGAAAATCGAGACGACCGACTGAAAACACAGAATTGTGGGGTGATGGTCCATGGTGGGCAGGATGGCGTTGACTATTACGGTGTCCTTCATTCAGTTGTTGAACTAATTTATGGGAACCGCATGAAAGTGCACTTGTTCAAGTGTAGATGGTTTGATACTAGCCCGGAGAACACAAGGACCGATCAGTACGGAACATTTTCGGTGAATACTGCTACTACCTGGTATGAAGATGACCCTTTCGTTCTTGCCTCATCAGTAAAACAAGTGTTTTACCTGGACGATCTTCTTAACAAAGTCCCGTGGAAGGTGGTTAACCATGTTGCTCATAGAAACATATACAGTGCTGCCACACTTGGTGATACCGCAGATGATGAGGAAGTTACTGCATACCAAGAGCCGAACGCTTTTGACATTCCGGAATCATCTACGATTCGCCTTAATAATGTGAGATCTGGGAGTGTGGTTCGAATTACTGGAGCAGAACTTCTCGATGTTAATCCATATGAAGTTGACGCTGATTCAGATGACGAGGAGCGGCACATATTGCCAGAGGTTACCTATGAAACCGAGTCAGACTCAAGTGATGAAGATGATTACGATTATCATCCTTAGTACGTTGGAAATTGTAGTCGGAAATTGTAGTCGGAAATCGTACGTAGTCGGAAAATGTAGTCGAAATTGTAGTCGAAAATTGTAGGGCTGAGAAATGCATAAGAGGATAATCAACTTCTGCATTATATCTTCTCACAGCGGGAATTCATTTTGAATTGTTGATTACTTGATTGTTTGTGGTTTAGTCACTTTAATGCTATCTTATTAATTTATTTTGAAGCATTGATTACAAATCTGTAGAAGCATTGATTGTTAGACACTTAAGACTGGGTACTAATGTTAGATAACTTAGTTTCTAGTGATATGAATTCTGCAAAACTCATGTTAAGAACATCTGTGTTTATAGAATGAAAACAAATAGAACTTACAGGGACTGAATCAATGTGAACCAATGTGAACCAATGTGAACCAATGCATCAGTGTGAACCAATGTGAACCAATGTGAACCAATGTGAACCAATGTGAACCAATGTGAACCAATGCATCAGTGTGAACCAATGTGAACCAATGCATCTGTGTTCAGAAACTGATCTGAACAATGTGAACCAATGCATCAGTTCAGGGACTGAATCAATGTGAACCAATGTGAACCAATGTGAACCAATGCATCAGTTCTGTTGAACTGATGTGCCTTTTGAAGTTACTGCAATATATACACAGATATAACTATGTATTCGAAAACATAGATTGGTCTATGACAGATCCTCATTGAATTCCTATACGGAAATTGTAGTCGTTAATCGTAGACGGAAATTGATAATCGAAATTGTAGTCGGAAAATGTGCATAGCTGGAAATGGTACGTACGTATACGGAAAATGTAGTCGTTAATCGTACGTATACGAAAATTGATAATCGAAAATGTAGTCGGAAAATGTAGTCGTTAATCGTACGTATACGGAAATTGATAATCGAAATTGTAGTCGGAAAATGTAGCCGGATATCGTAGACGGAAAATGTAGTCGTTAATCGTACGTATACGGAAATCGTAGTCGTTAATCGTACGTATACGGAAATCGTAGTCGTTAATCGTAGTCGTTAATCGTACGTATACGGAAAATGTAGTCGTTAATCGGACGTATACGGAAAATGTAGTCGTTAATCGTACGTATACGGAAATCATTAATCGAAAATGTAGACGGAAAATGTAGTCATTAATCGTACGGATACGGAAATTGATAATCGAAAATGTAGTCGGAAAATGTAGCCGGAAATCGTAGACGGAAAATGTTGTCGGATATTCTTCGGGAAATAATGACATTACCAACGAGTTGAAGTCGTTGGTAATGACATTACCAACGAGTTATAAGCAACTCGTTGGTAATGACATTACCCACGAGTTAACTCGTCGTTGGTAATGTCATTACCAACGAGTTGCTTATAACTCGTTGGTAATGTCATTACCAACGAGTTGAAGTCGTTGGTAATGACATTACCAACGAGTTATAAGCAACTCGCCGGCAATGTCTTCTGGATAGAAACCCAGTCGAGCCCGAGCCTTTCATTTCTCCTCCTCTCCCTCTCCTCCTCCCAAATCGGTCCGGTGAGTGTATGTGCTCCTCCTCCTCCTCTCCCATTCCTCCTCCTCTCCCTCTACTCCTCCTCTCCCTCTCCTCCTCTCCACCGATCCCCTCTCCTCTCCTCCTCCGAAAATCTCCTCCTCTCCTCCTCCCCTCCTCCCCTCCTCTCCTCCCCTCACCATTGTAGGTGGAAATTCATGGCAGGTCCGATCCTCTCTCTCTCCCTCTCTCTCTCTCTCTCTCTCAATTTTTAATTATTTTTTTGCATGTGTATGTGTATGTGTATGTGTATGTGTATGTGTATGTGTATGTGTATGTGTATGTGTATGTGTATGTGCATGTGTATGTGTATGTGTATGTGTAAATTAATTAGGGTGCTAAGTTGGAAATTAGGGTGATAAGTTCTAAATTAGCATGTATGTATATATGTGATGTATATATATATTTAGGTATGTGAATATGAAGTGATGTATATATATATGTGAAAATTATGTATAAATGTGGTTTTGATGAATATGTGATGTATATATATGTGGAAATTAAACCTAATTAAGATGCATGATATATATATGTGTGAAAAATGTGGAAAATTAATTAGGGTTTGTGATTTGGATGAATATGTGATGGATAAATTTAATTAAGATGCATGATGTATATATATATACACATCGAATATGTATAGTCGTTAATTTAGGTGATATAGTTGTTAATTAATCGTATAAATGAAGGTGGAAATCGGGATCGGGACGGTTTGGAACCGGAACGGTTTGGAACCGGAACTTATTGTAACTGGAACCGTTATGTTACAAACGGTTCCGGTTACAAACGGTTCCGGTTTCAAACGGTTCCGGTTCCAAACCGTTCCGGTTCCGATTTGTTATAGAACCGAAACGGTGTGGAACCGGAACTGTTTGTAACCGGAACCGTTATGTTACAAACGGTTCCGGTTACAAACAGTTCCGGTTTCAAACGGTTCCGGTTCCACACCGTTCCGGTTCCGATTTGTTATAGAACCGGAACGGTTTGGAACCGGAACTGTTTGTAACCGGAACCGTTATGTTACAAACGGTTTCGGTTACAAACAGTTCCGGTTTCAAACGGTTCCGGTTCCACACCGTTCCGGTTCCGATTTGTTATAGAACCGGAACGGTTTGGAACCGGAACGGTTTGGAACCGGAACTGTTTGTAACCGGAACCGTTATGTTACAAACGGTTCCGGTTACAAACAGTTCCGGTTTCAAACGGTTCCGGTTCCACACCGTTCCGGTCCCGATTTGTTATTGAACCGAATCCATGACTATTACGATGTCCAGGAGGTTTTGCGGCTAATTGGCTTCGGAGAGGTTCCCGAAATAGTGGAGGGAACAGTAGTCAAGCTTCCTCCTCGCCCGCAGTTAGCAACACGCCCAGTGGGCCAATGATGACTGCTCGCACGAGAGCCTTGCTAGAGGCGCGAGCTGAGGAGGAAGCTGCACGATCAAGAGCCGTGGAACCGGAATTCGAGGCTCGAGCCTCAGTCTCGAGACGCTCAATCAGCAGACGTCCCTCCGGTGGCAGAGCCTCAGACGAGCGACAGTCAACGGGGGCATCAGAAACTCCCTCAATCCGAATGCCCCATATTCGGATGGTGCCTACTCCCGTTTCACGGGAATCATCTGAGGCACATGGTGGTGCTGGCGCCTCATCGTCCAGGCCTCGTCTATCTCCGCCGTCCGGTCTCTTCCTACCCGACGAGATTCCTGTCATCCCTGAATTCGATGATAGGGGGATGCCTGTTTATATTGAAGGACGGCTGGATTTCCTGACCGTGGAGGAAGCGTATAACTTCCTCCCGTTCGACCCCGTGTATCTTTGGAGTGTGAGGTGCACCAACCAACAAACGGACGATGCAGGTAAATTTTATTTAACATCAGATTGATTACTTAATTATTACTTAAGACTTGCGATTGGTTCAATTAATGATATCAATTTGTTGACATTGTTTTATTAGGCAATTTCGTTAATGGGACTGGAAAACGGAAAGGGGCTAGAGGCACCTGCACCGAGAAGAGACTTGAGCAGGCCACCGGCGGAAGGAAAACGCCCATAAGGGCCAATGAGGATGGCGAGGTGATCGAGGCATTCGACACCACGCGCAAATATGTCAGCATGGCCGGTGCGATCGTGCGGGACAAGGTCCCAATGCTTTGGCCAGATTGGGAATCTGTGCCTATCTACGTGAAGATGCAAGTGCATAATGCACTCAGTGTGAGTAAAATCGTATTTTCATTACGTAAATTTTACATTTATTAATTAAGTCCACTTAAATATATAATTTTACCTTTTATATATTCATATTGCAGGTGTGGTTTGACGTGGATGAAGTTCTTATTCACACATGGGTAGAGCGTCAACTACATAATCGGTGATGTGCTTCGACTTATTTGAATATATATCGAGTTAGATTTTTGTTTATCAACTGTTTTAATATCTCTAACTTTTTTTCCTTGTTTTAATATAGGTATAAAGAGTGGAAGAACGAGCTTTCTTCCCATTACACTGTATACAAGGAGCTAGGCCGAGGTTCTACCCCTAGCGAATTCCGGTTTAGGGAGTACGAGTGGCTGTGGCTGATAGCCCACTTCGAGCACCCCAAAGCTCAGGTATGCATCCTTAATATATCTTACAAGCCTAATGTATCGTATCAGATTGAAATAGTGTGAGATCTAATTTTTTTCCATATGTTTATCAAACAAGGCGATTTCGAAGACGAACCGGGCGAATAGATTGAAAAACACCAGGGCCCATCATGCAGGTTCACTCAACTACATGGGTTGGTCGACTAAGGCGCAGCAACAACAAGAAGTGAACCCCTTGGTGTATATTCATCAGAAGTTCTATCCGCAGTTCCCTGACGAAGCGGTAAGTCTTTCGCCTCTCCATGTGTTAATAAAACTATTTTTCGATATTAATAGATGTTGTTAGTTAATACGTTGTTCATTTTCGCTTTTCAATTAGGCGAGAGTGGAGGAGGTGACCGCAGAAGTGACCATGAGTATAGCTCGGACTAACCATCCTGACTGCTCTGAGGAAGAAGTCACCCAGTATGCCTCTCAGATCGATCCGCTTGATCCCCCGATAGCGGCTCAGATCATGGCAAAAGCGTGCGGGACTGGAAAGAATACCTACTACTGTAGGGGAATGGGCTTGGCGGGCGAAGGAGTATTGAAAACCACTTCACAATACTCTACCGGGTCAAGAAGTTCAACTTCTAGTCGTAACCTCGCGGCGGAGCTTCATAGGACGCAGAGGGAGTTGGAGGAGCAAAAGAGGCAAATGGCCGAGTACCAAATGCAGCAGACACAGGTGCAGGCTCAGATGTACACATGGATGCGGATGATGTACGAGGCTCAGACTACCGGACAACCGTTCCCCACACCTCCCCCGGTCCCGGTCCCTCCGTTCCCTAGCTATCCACCACCACCACCGCACCAGTCAACGCCAGAGCAAGACCAAGGTAGCCACCGGAATTCAAATGAGTACTTTGATTACTTCGACCCTGACCCGCAAGTTCCTCGACCCTGACCTGTAGTTGTAGTTAATTTTCGTATCGTCGTTGCTATTTGTACTGTACGTTGGACATTTATGTGTACTGTTGAACTTGTATGATTGTACGGTTTATGTCTTTCAATGCAGGTTCTGGAATTGGGCCCAATCCAGAACCGCGTTTTTTTTTTCAAAATTTTTTCAGACATTGCCGGCGACATGGACCTCAGTCGCCGGCAATGTCACAAATTCCGGCCACGGCGGCGGAACCATTGCCGGCGACTCGAGTCGCCGGTAATGTCGGAGACATTGCCGGCGACTCAAGTCGCCGGTGATGTCTCCGACATTACCGGCGACGCCGTTTCCCGTCGCCGGCAATGTTAACACCGGCGGGAGATTTCCGGCGACGTCATTGCCGGTGATTCGTCGCCGGGAATGACATTTCCGGCGAAAAAAAAAGACAAGGCCGGCGACCTCCCGTCGCCGGTAATGTCTCCTTTTCTTGTAGTGAATGCCACCTCCTATGAGTCCCATCCGTTCATCATGAATCTCACCTTCGAAGTTGATCCCCAACCCCACCATCTCTTTATCCACAAGGGAAGGAGCGACGACCATTGAAAGCACAAGTCTTCCGGACTTAATGTTGGCGGAAAAGTGAAAATTTCCAACCCACATTGGCAGCGACCAAACCCTACTAGAGAGCTCTTAGGGCTTCTCATCACGAGTAATTCGAACAAAATTATAATTTATTGAACTAGAAATTACAATATTTAGTATAAATCTACGATCATTTTCATATCATTTTCAGACGTCAATTGAACCAAAATTACAATAAAAACAACGATTTGTTCTCAAATTTGTAAAAATGTTCTCGTTAGATCGAATAACTACTTAAATTTGAACAAAAATACACAAAAGAGATAATAATTTACAACAATAACAACAAAATTATTTGATAACATTTAGGTAAATCACCCCACTGCATGCATGTGCTGCACTATTTAAGGGAAAACAAAATAATACTATGTAAGTTAAGGTAAACGTAGCTATATATTTTGTAAAACGATCTACCCTATTTTTTCTCTCTCTCACAATTTCTCTCTTCCTCGACTCCATCTCCAAAAAACCCTAGACCACTGTTGCCGCACTACAAGAAAAACGCACCTAGACCGCGGAGCGTTTCCGTCGTCTAGGTGCGTTTTTCCGTCGTCTAAGCTCCAAGTGCTGTCGTCCAAGCACTTGGACGACGGAGAAGGATTCCGTCGTCTAAGTGAGACTTTGACCGCAGACATTTTCCGCGGTCTAAGTTTTCACTTAGACGACGAAGAAGGAGAATTCCGTCGTCTAAGTGAAAACTTAGTCCGCGGAGAATGTTCGCGGTCTAAGTGCTCGCTTGGACCGCGCAAAAGACTCTGCGGTCTAAGTTTTCACTTAGACGACGGAGAATGAATTCTCCGTGGTCTAAGTGAAAACTTAGACCGCGGAAAACGTCCATCTCCATGGTCTAAGTGATCACTTGGACGACGGAAAACAACATTTCCGTCGTCTAAGTGGTGATTTTGTAAAAAAAAAAATTAAATTAAAAATTCATGAAATGCTAATTAGTAATTTAATAATTAGCATTTCATGAATTTTTCATTTAATTTTTTGTATATCAATATTCATAATATTACAAAATTTATTGAATGTTAATTATTAATAATATATAATACAGACAAAATTCATAATGAATAATAATTTAAATTATTATGGATTTAAATACAAAATTCATAATATAATAAAATAAATTAATCTAGCCTAAATAAAATAAATTAACCTAAAACTAAACTAATTATAGGCGGTGGTGGTGGTGGTGGTGGTGGTGGTGGTGGCGGCGCCGGTGGTGGTGGCCGGAATGTGGAGGCGACAATGTAGGCGGTAGCTAGTGGTGTGTGGTGGTGGTGGAGGCGACGTTGTAGGTGGTGGTGGTGGTGGTGGTGTGTGGTGGTGGCAGCGACGGTGGTGATGTCGGTGATGGCGGTGACGGTGGTGATGTCAGTGGTGGCGACGACAGTGGTGGTGGTGATGATGATGGTAGACGGTGATGATATATGGTGGGTGATTTGATTGGGAGGGAGAGAGGGAGAGTGGATTGAGAGAGGAAAAAATGAAGAGAGATTGAGAAAATGATGAATTTAAAGGGTTTTAAAACACTTAAACGACGGAAAATCAGTATTTCCGTCGTCTAAGTGCTTTAACTTTTTAAAAAATGCCGCAAATTATTTTTATTTAGACGACAGAAATATTGATTTTCCGTCGTCTAAGTGTTTTAAAACCCTTTCCAAAATTTTAGTGGGAAAAAATGCCGCCAATTATTTTGACTTAAACGACGGAATTTCTTATTTTCCGTCGTCTAAGTGAAAATAATTGGCGGCATTTTTCAATTTTCTCCAAAATAAATTTTTCAGAAATTTAGTTTGAAAAAAATTCACTTAGACCACGGAGATGGTCATCTCCGTGGTCTAAGTGAATTTTTAAAATTTTTCAATTTTCTCCAAAATAAATTTTTCAGAAATTTAGTTTAAAAATTCACTTAGACCATGGAGATGACCATCTCCGTGGTCTAAGTGAATTTTTAAAATTTTTTAATTTCCCCCAAAATTAAATTTTCAGATATTTAGTTTAAAAATATAATTCACTTAGACCATGGAGATGGTCCATCTCCGTGGTCCAGGTGTAATGGTCGTAAAATTAATTTTTAAAAATAATTCGCAAGGAAGTTTCTGATCGGTCATTCGAATGAAATAGTCGTAAAATATCGATTAACGAATCGTATATATAAACAATTCAATTTATGACGACGAATAATCTTACGTCTTTAAACGTGTTAAGTATCTACTAATGTGTATAACTTAATTAAGTGTTATTAAGTATAAACTCATTGCATATCGATATTAACGAAATTGAATTTGGACAAAATAACCGTTGGATACATTCGCCATAAGACAATATATAAACAGAATAATTTTCACAAAATAGTAAGTTCATTAAGAGCATCCGCACCGGTGAGCAAATCTTGCTCAAGCAAATGGTGGACTCCACCACAAAAGCTTTGCTCAAGCAAAATTTTGCTCTTGCTCAAGCAAGAGCTCAAGCAAAATTTGCTTGAGCAAGAGCAAAATTTTGCTTGAGCAAAGCTTTTGTGGTGGAGTCCACCATTTGCTTGAGCAAATCTTGCTCACCGGTGCAGATGCTCTAAGGGTTTCATCGGCACAGTCAACCGCAAAACCAAAATATTTACAAACCGGAAACGTGGATACACGAAAATCCGTAAGTCCTATTTTGGAACCGTCGACACTCACACTCCAAGCATTGTTTACTCTATGGTCTCGAAGAAAAGAATATGCATTGGGACATGGTCTAGATGGCCGTTGTCTTAGGTGAAATCAGGAAATTTTCACTTAGACGACGGAAACCTGCAGTTGCGTCGTCTAAGTGAAATTTCCGTAATTTAGGGGTAAGGGCCTTAGAGTTTAGGGTTTAGGGTTTAGGGTTAAAGTACTTAGACGACGGAGATGTCTTTTTCCGTCGTCTAAGTGTCACCCACACCGCAGAGACCCTAAACCCTAAACCCAAATTAATTGGGCGCCGGTTCTAAAAATTCAAAAATTTCACTTAGATGACGGAAATGGTTTTGTCTGCGGTCTAAGTGAACACTTAGACCGCGGAAACTTTCTCCGCGGTTTAGGTGAAAATTTTGAATTTTTGAAATTTCACTTAGACGACGGAGATGTCTTTTTCTGCGGTCTAAGTGAACACTTAGACCGCGGAAACTTTCTCTACGGTCTGAGTGAGCACTTAGACGACGAAAAAAGACATCTCCGTCGTCTAAGTGTGCACTTAGACCGCGGAGAAGTTTTCACAGTCTAAGTGCATTTTTCTTGTAGTGCCGGTTCCATCCTCCTCACTGCATGAATTCAAAATTGGACCTCACCTCCATCTTCCCCTCTTTTCCCTCTACCCCAAACACCTTTTGTGTGTTAAATATGGACAGGGATGAAGGCCTTGAGCCGAACCCACCCGTACCTCCTCTTGGACATCAGGCCGAGCGCGGCCTCCCAACACCTCAATTTCTTGCGGCGGCGCTCAGCCTCACTCACTCGGACGATGATTATGAAGACCAAGTTTGGTATCTCTCGGTTGCCCTACTCTTTTCCCTTCGCTCACAACTGATCGGATCCAAGTGTTCATATCGGGAATAACTAGTATTCGAGATATGGAACGAAAGTAACTAAGTAGCGATAAGTAAAGACGATAAGTAAATGACAAAAATGTTTATAGTGGTTCACCAATTGGCTACTCCACTTGTGCCTCGTTGGGATTCACTATGGGCCTCGAACTTGAATATGTTTCAAGCCCAAGTATTGAGTATAGAAGATATATCCTTTTAAGTGGGAGAGAGGCCTCCTTTTATAGGTAAGGAGTGCCTCCTCCTTTACATTTTTAGCAATGTGGGAGAGGGAAGCTCTCAAACCACAAACTAGCTAAACTAAGCTTGCCTTCTCACAAATGAGTGGCTCTGGTCTTGGTTTCAATGACCGGCACACGCACGAGTGCTTGGTGGCATAGGTTGTATAACCTATATGAACAAGTCCCTCAACTCTCCGAGTAAGAGGAAATTCTTTCTTGGGGAGTTGCAAAAAGAGTCACCAACACTACCAGATTCAGAGACATTACCCGCGACTTTAAGTCGCATAAAGTCGCCGGCCTTGTTTTTTTTTCGCCGGAATTGTCATTACCTGCGACAAGTCGCCGGAAATTGCCCGTCGGAGATAGCATTGCTGGCGATGGCATTTCCCGTCGTCGGTAATGTCCTAAACATCACCGGCGACTCGAGTCGCCGGCAATGTCAAGACATGACCAGCGACTTGAGTCGCCGATGATGTTTAGGACATTACCGGCGAGGCAATGTCATCGCCGCCGTGGCCGGAATTTGAAGACATTGCCGGCGACATAGGTCCATGTCGCCAGCAATGCTTGGAAAAATTTTGAAAAAAAAAACACGGTTCTGGATTGGGCCCAATTCCAGAACCTGCATTGAAAGACATAAACCGTACAATCATACAAGTTCAACAGTACACATAAATGTCCAACGTACAGTACAAATAGCAACGACGATACGAAAATTAACTACAACTACACGTCAGGGTCGAGGAACTTGCGGGTCAGGGTCGAAGAAATCCATGTAGTCATTTGAACTCCGGTGGCTACCCTGGTCTTGCTGTGGCGGTGACTGGTGCGGTGGTGGTGGTGGATAACTAGGGAACACATGGTGCGGGGGAGGTGTGGGGAACGGTTATCCGGTAGTCTGAGCCTCGTACATCGTCCGCATCCATGTGAACATCTATGTCTGCTGCTGGACCATGTGTTGGTACTCGGCATCTCTGATTGCTTGCTGCTCGGCTATCTACCTCTTTTGCTCCTCCAACTCCCTCCGCGTCCTCTGAAGCTCCGCTGCGAGGTTACGACTAGAAGCTGAACTTCTTGACCCGGTAGAGTATTCTGAAGTGTTCTTCAATACTCCTTCGCCCGCCGAGCCCATTCCCCTACAGTAGTAGGTATTCTTTCCAGTCCCGCACGCTTTTGCCATGATTTGAGCCGCTATAGGGCGATCAAGCAGATCGATCTGAGAGGCATACTGGGTGACTTCTTCCTCGGAGCAGTCAAGATGGTTAGTCCGAGCTATATTTATGGTCACTTCTGCGGTCGCCTCCTCCACTCTCGCCTAATTGAAAAGCGAAAATGAATAACGTATTAGCTAACAAAATAAATTAATATCGAAAAATAGTTTTATTAACACATGGAGAGGCGAAAGACTTACCGCTTCTTCAGGGCACTGCGGATAGAACTTCTGATGAATATACACCAATGGGTTCACTTCTTGTTGTTGCTGCGCCTTAGTTGACCAACCCAAATAGTTGAGTGAACCTGCATGATGGGCCCTGGTGTTTTTCAATCTATTCGCCCGGTTCGTCTTCGAAATCGCCTTGTTTGATAAACATATGAAAAAAAATTAGTAACTAACTATTTCAATGTGATACGATACATTAGGCTTGTAAGATATATTCAGGATGCATACCTGAGCTTTGGGGTGATCGAAGTGGGCTATCAGCCACTTCCACTCGTACTCCCTAAATCGGAATTCGCTAGGGGTAGAACCTCGGCCTAGCTCCTTGTATACAGTGTAATGGGAAGAAAGCTCGTTCTTCCACTCTTTATACCTATATTAACACCAGGAAAAAAAAGTTAGAGATATTAAAACACTTGATAAACAAAAATCTAACTCGATATATACTCAAATAACTCGAAGTACATCACCTCATATGTAGTTGACGCTCTACCCACGTGTGAATGAGAACTTCATCCACGTCAAACCACACCTGCAATATGAATATATAAAAGGTAAAATTATATATTTATTCGGACTTAATTAATAAATATAAAATTTACGTAATGAAAATACGATTTAACTCACACTCAGTGCATTATGCATTTGCATCTTCACGTAGATAGGCACAGATTCCCAATCTGGCCAAATCATTGGAACCTTGTCCCGCACGATCGCCCCGACCATGCTGACATATTTTCGTGTGGTGTCAAATGCCTCGATCACCTCGCCATCCTCATTGGCCCTTATGGGCGTTTTCCTTCCCTCGGTGGCCTGCTCAAGTCTCTTCCCGGTGCAGGTGCCTCTAGCCCCTTTCCGTTTTCCAGTCCCATTAACGAAATTGCCTAATAATACAATGTCAACAAATTGATATCATTAATTGAACCTATCGTAAGTCTTAAGTAATAATTAAGTAATCAATCTGATGTTAAATAAAATTTACCTGCATCGTCCGTTTGTTGGTTGGTGCACCTCACACTCCAAAGATACACAGGGTCGAACGGGATGAAGTTGTACGCTTCCTCCACGCTCAGGAACTCCGGCCGTCCTTCAACATAAATTGGCATCCCCCTATCATCGAATTCAGGGATCACAGGAATCTCGTCGGGTAGGAAGAGACCGGACGTCGGAGATAGACGAGGCCTGGATGATGAGGCGCCAGCACCACCATCTGCCTCAGATGATTCCCGTGAAACGGGAGTAGGCACAGGGCGAATAGGGGGCATTCGGATTGAGGGAGTTTCTGATGCCCCTGTTGACTGTCGCTCGTCTGAGGGTCTGCTGACGGAGGGACATCTGCTGACTGAGCGTCTGCTGACTGAGGCTCGAGGCTCGACTTCCGGCTGCACGGCTCTTGATCGTGCAGCTTCCTCCTCTGCTCGCGCATCTAGCAAGGCTTTCGTGCGAGCATTCATCATTGGCCCACTGCGCGTGTTGCTAACTGCGGCTGAGGAGGAAGCTTGACAACTGCTCCCTCCACTATTTCGGGAACCTCTCCGTTTGATTCCTCCAAGACAATTTGCCACAAAACCTCCTGGACACCGTAATAGTCATGGATTCGGTTCTATAAGGAATCGGAACCGGAACGGTTTGGACTCGGAACCATTTGAACCTGGAACCGTTTGGAACTGGAACCGTTATGTTTCAAACGGTTTCGGTTACAAACAGTTCCGGTTTCAAACGGTTCCGGTTCCAAACCGTTCCGCTTCTATGACAAATCGGAACCGGAACGGTTTGGAACTGGAACCGTTTGAACCTGGAACCGTTTGGAACTGAAACCGTTATGTTTCAAATGGTTCCGGTTACAAACAGTTCCGGTTCCAAACGGTTCCGGTTCCAAACGGTTCCGGTTCTATAACAAATCGGAACCGGAACAGTTTGGAACCGGAACCGTTTGAACCTGGAACCGTTTGGAACTGGAACCGTTATGTTTCAAACGGTTCCGATTACAAACAGTTCCGGTTCCAAACGGTTCCGGTTTAAAACCGTCCTGGTTCCAAACTGTTCCGATTCCGATTTTTCACCTTAATTTATACGTTAAATTAACAACTATATCACCTTAATCAAACACGTTAAATTCCGATTCCTATTTTTCACATATTATACGTTAAATTAACAACTATATCACCTAACTTAACATATATACATACATCATTTCCGGCTTTAAATTTTCCACATATATATATACATCACATATACACTTTGTATACATCATGCATCTTAATTTCACCTAATTTTCACATATATATATACATCACATATTAATCCAAATCACCCTAGCTAATTAATTTTCCACATTTTTCAAACATACGTATATATATACATTGCATATAAATTAATTAATTTTTCACATATATACATCACATATATTTCTCCTTCACCCCACAATTATCCACATTAATTTGCCACATTTTTCAAACATACCTTAATTACATTTTCCAAATATTTTCCACATGCATACATACATCCCACAATTATCAAAAATTAATTAATCAAGTTAATTAAAATGCATAAAAATAAAATGTGGATTGAGAGAGAGAGAGAGAGAGAGAGATAGAGAGAGGGAGAGAGAGTGAGCTTGCACCTGCCATGGTGGAGCTCGACTAGACTTTCTGGCGACGGAGGTGAGGGGAGGAGGAAGAGGAGGAGAGGAGGAGGAGGGGAGGAGAGGAAGAGAGGATTGAGGAGAGGGAAGCGAGGAAATTGATTGAGATGAAGAGAGAGGGGTTTTAGGGTTTGAGAGGGAAAAGAGATGTGAAGAAATGGGGAGCAGCTCGAGCTGCCCTGGAAATCCCGCCACCATTGCCGGCGAGTTACGTGGTAACTCGTTGGTAATGACATTACCAACGAGGTAAGTCGTGGGTAATGTCATTACCAACGTGTTGCTTATCAACTCGTTGGTAATGTCATTATTTCCCGAAGATTATCCGATCGACCTATTTCCCACCAATTTCCGACTAAATAATTTCCGACCATATATAACTACAATTTCCGACTACAATTTACGACTACAATTTCCGACTAGAATTTATGACTACAATTTCTGACTAGAATTTCCGACTAGAATTTCCGACTAGAATTAAAATACGTGCATCATTAACGTACTAAGGATGATAATCGTAATCATCTTCATCACTTGAGTCTGACTCGGTTTCATAGGTAACCTCTGGCAATATGTGCCGCTCCTCCTCACTAGAATCAGCGTCAACTTCATATGGATTAACGTCGAGAAGTTCTGCTCCAGTAATTCGAACGACGCTCCCAGATCTCACATTATTAAGGCGAATCGTAGATGATTCCGGAATGTCAAAAGCGTTCGGCTGTTGGTATGCAGTAGCTTCCTCATCATCTGCGGTCTCACTAAGTGTGGCAGCACTGTATATGTTTCTATGAGCAACATGGTTAACCACCTTCCACGGGACTTTGTTAAGAAGATCGTCAAGGTAAAACACTTGTTTTACTGATGTCGCAAGAACGAAAATGTCTTCTTTATACTAGCTTGTAGCAGTATTCACCAAAAAGGTTCTGTGTTGATCGGTCCTTGTGTTCTCCGGGCTAGTATCAAACTATCTACACTTGAACAAGTGCACTTTCATGCGGTTCCCATAAATTAGTTCAACAACTGAATGAAGGACACCGTAATAGTCAACGCCATCCTGCCCACCATGGACCATCACCCCACAATTCTGTGTTTTCAGTCGGTCGTCTCGATTTTCACATATAAATTTCACGCCATTGACCTGACACATCGAGTAAACTTTTGAAGCTATCGGTTTCATCGCCAGGACCCTCAATTCGTTTGACCACTCTGGGCAACCATCATTTGCTACATGGTTCATCTGAAAACGACGTACCAAACTTAGAAACCACAAAACCACGTACGTACGCACATGCGAGATAAGGATATATATAAAAAATAGACATATACACATATACCCTTACCTATTGACCAAAGTAGTTTGCAAACGTCCGGTTGTGGTAATCAACATTTCCGGCAATAGCAGGGCAGTGAAGATGATAGTTTTTCCAATATTGTACTTCTTGACAGTTAATCAGTACCGACCAGTGGGCAATGACTACCTCATTTCCATCCAACTTGTACGACTTTGGCAAGCTTCCCTGTACTACCACGTCATTGGAGATGATAGAAAGGTTGAACTGGGGTTCATCTATCGACATCTGTTGTTGGGGGTCCTCAAGCGCTCCCAAATACACTTTGGTGTACGTTACACACTCGTGCGCAACATATGCTTCAGCGATACACCCTTCAGGTGCATATTTATTCTTTACATAGTCCTTGTAGGCTCCCAATTGTCTACAAGTTAACAAGTGCATGTTATGATACTTAAAAAATAAGAATTTACGTATAAAAGTAGAGGCAAACCAAATGTATGAATCATTTGTACCTTTCCATGGGATACATCCAAGTGTAGTGTACGGGACCGGTAAGCAACAATTGTTCGGGAAGATGGATCATCAGGTGAGGCATGATGTCGAAAAAATTTGGGGGAAATATCCTCTCAAGCTTGCACATGATAAAAATGATGTCATCTTGCATCTCCCTGAGATCTGATTTTTTAACTTCCCTGGTGCATAACTTCTGAAAGAATCTTGACAAGGCCACCAACGGCTCCACCACCTCTTTGGGCAGGTACCCTCGAATGAAAATAGGGAAAAGGCATTGAAGCAGTACATGGCAGTCATGACTCTTTAATCCGTACATCTTATTGTCCCGGATGTTAACACACCTGCTTATATTTCCTGCATAGCCATAAGGATACCTGCATATATATATATAGCCATAGGCAACAATTATAGTTCTCGCATATAACCATAATCCGGTAAAAAGTTAAGGCCAAATTCCTGCATAGCAGAAGAATATATACCTGACATTACTCAACCACCGAAAAATTTCATGCTTATGCTTCGGCTTTACGGTGTAAGGAGCTTGCGGCATTTTTCTCTTACCATCTCTTAACCACAAATGTTTCCGCAGTCCCATAGCTTTCAGATCAATGCGTACCTTAGGGATGTCTTTTGTTTTCCCCTCCAAGTTAAGAACTGTGCCCACCACACTTTCACACACATTCTTCTCTATGTGCATGACATCTAGGTAGTGTCTGATAGGCAACCTGGGCCAGTAGGGCAGTTCCCAGAATATGCTCTTGTGTGTCCAAAACTTATACCTTTCGGGCTTGTCTGGAATTGACGCCACTATGTCAGGATGATTGCTCAGCTGGCCAAAATCATATTCATTCAACACTTCCAAAATTTCTTCCCCTGTCCATCGCCTGGGTGCCACACCTGTTTCCACAGTCCCATCAAACGCGACTGGATCCTGCCTAAATGGGTGATCATATGGAAGCCAACAACGGTGAGGCATCTGAACAATTTTACTGCAATGAGGACTGCAACAATCAACCGTCATGTACTCTGAACAAGCCCTGTAACCCCTGGTAACGTTGCCCGACAACATACCGCGGGCAGGAAAATCACTGATGGTGCCAACAAGTATGGCATGCATCTGGAACATCTCATTTTTGAACCTATCGTAAGTAGGATGGCCACACTCACTCAGGCACTTAAGCTCCTCAATCAAAGGCATCAAATACACATCGAGACACTTTCCTGGATAACCCGGGCCCGGAATTAACAGAATGAGCATATTGTATTTCTTCTTCATGCACATCCATGGTGGAAGGTTGTACGATACCAAAATAACTGGCCATCTACTGTATTGAAGACTCATGTTGCCAAAAGGGTTGAATCCGTCAGATGAGAGCCCTAGCCAGACATTTCGGACCTCTGCTGCAAAATGATCAAACTCCCTGACCATGTGCTTCCAAGCCTCTCTGTCGGAAGGGTGTATAAGGGTGTCATCGTCAGGCAAATTCCTCTCAGCCCACCATCTCATTGCTTCGACCGTGAAAGCACACATGAACAACCGCTCCAGCCTATCCATAAGCGGGAAATATCGAAGTATCTTCACAGCTTTCTTGTTGCCTGCAGGAGTCAACTTATACCTTTCTGTAAAACATATCGGGCAGGCTTCAAGGTCTTCAAGATCTTTTCCCCAGAAGAGAATACAATCATATCTGCATGCATGGATTTTGATGTAGGAAAGCCCAAGATCTTTCAGGATATGTCGCACCTTATGATGAGTGGTAGGAAGACGATGACCGGGTGGCAGTAGCGAAGCAGTCCACTTCAACCAAGAATCAATAGCTTTGACAGACATTTTGTTCTCCATTTTGAGCTGCATCAATCCCATCACACTTTCAAGAACAGTCTTACTACAACCGTCGTACAACGGAGTCTGTTGCAATGCAATCAGGTTGTTGTACTTGTCCATACCGCTTGTGTTGACATAAGCTCCAGGTAATGGCTTGACTGGCTCAATATGGGGGAAACCCTCAACGACGGGAGGGACATTTGGTGCTTCATCAGCAAATACACCGCTCTCATGAGGAAACATATCATTGATTAACATCGATGTTAGATCATAGGATGGACTGCCCCTCTCAGCAAAATCTCCATGATCATAGCGTGGACTGGCCCTCTCACCAAATTGTCCATGATCATGCGGACCCGCTAACGATGTTTCACCGTGATAAATCCAACAAGTGTACTTATCCCAAAACCCGTATTTACTCAGGTGCTTCTGGACTTTATCAATGGGAAGACGAAATCGATCGCTGTGACACTTACATTCTTTACACGGGCAATAATGAAGTGTATTGTCTCCACAATTAGCCTTCACAAAATTCACAAAACTGCTAATTTCCTGGTGATATCTCACATCCCATCTTTCGAGGCTCATCCAACTCTTGTCCATCCTGAAAATTCTAAAAATTTTACGTATTATATATACACACATTCACTACTAATAATCGACGCGATATCTCAATTCAACTCTAATTAAATCAACACATGCATGCATATATATATATATCGACCTAATCTCTGAATTCGATTCAGTACTCGATGATGGTATTCTTCTTTTTTCAGTTCAGTATTTGACTAGGTAGGAGGCTCTCTTAAGCCTGACTCCGATAGCACTACGATAATACCAGTCGTTGATTCAGACACAAGATAAGAATAACTACAAGCAGTTTTCTCGTTTCGGTGACATCAACAACATTTCATATCTCACGAATTGGATTTGATCAACACACACATATATATATACATACACATATACGTATATATACACGTACCTATTTATATATAGCTTCCCGAGTGATCGAGTTTTCGACGCGCGCCTTAATTTTGACAATACCGAAGGATCGATTTCAGAGCGTTTTCCTTCTTTCGATTTCACCGGATTTTTTTCGATCCAAATGAATGACCTGCTGCGATCGGCATCTAATATAAGAGGCATTGCCGGCGATTCATTAAATCGCCGGAAATGGAGACATTACCGGCGACTTTTCGCCGGAATTTCGCCGGTAATGTTTCAAAACATTATCGGCGACCTCCTCCGTCGCCGGCAATGTCAAGCCAAACATTGTCGGCGAAATTCCGGCCGGAAAATTGCCGGCAATGATTGGCTTGACATTGCCGGCGGCGGAGGAGGTCGCCGGTAATATTTTGAAACATTACCCGCGAAATTCCGGCGACATTACCGGCGACGGAGTAAGTTGCCGGTAATGATGAACATTACCGGTGACTTTTCCGGTCGCCGGCCTTGTTTTTGGAAATCTCGCCGGTAATGTCTTCAAACGTGGTAGTGCAAGCACGAATGTGGTACGGACCCCCTAGTCTCTCAACTCTTCGAGTAAGAATGGCCTCACCTAATTAATCCATAGAGTCACATAAATAATATGTATTAGTAAACCAAATAGTGAATCAAAATTCTTGAATATTTTCCTCTAGTGTGACATGGAGGATAGTGACAAGTAATATCGATAAATATGTGACATAATGTTTTGCATCAATGAAAGGTATGAAGAAGATTCATTTGCTTATGTCGGCGATGTGAGTAACATAACCTGGAGAGCGTAAGACATAAGCAAAGGTATGAAGAATGTTCGTTTCATTGATGCAAAAATAACATATAATTAATATAAGCGAAAATGTTGTTTAAGTCTTAATTTAGGCAAAACGATAGAAAGTCGAGTCCCTCATGAGTTGGTACGAAAGTATCATAAGAATCGTAAGTGTCCCGGAGGATGTAATCGACTCTAACGGCGACCATATTGTAAACGTAATGTAACATAGAAAATACCGAACTCGGGGAGACCCAATCAAAACTATAGATTACCTAATCAAGCTTCTAGCAACAGTTTTCAACATATATTAATTATAAAAAATAGTAGATATGTAATCATATTATGGCGAGTATGTATTCATAACATGTATCATGCTAGAGCATGTGTAAGTGGGCGATAAGTAACGAAATGTTGACATATACATACAGTATAGTAGACATGCTTCAAGATAGTAACATAAGGATTGGAAAAAAAGAAAAAGACTTAGGTTAATATGGAGAAGTGAGCCCGGTTTGGATTGAGCAGAAGTCCAAAAGCAGAGGCATTGAGGCCCAAGATCGGTAAGCCCAAGCTCAAAAGCTTTGGCTTTTTCCTCCTTATGCACTGATAGGCTCGATGATAGCCTGTCCAGACTCTATCTTCTCCTAGCAGTCGCTCTTCTGTCTCTTGTTCTCACTTTGCTTCCTCTTTTTTTTTTGGAGTGGCAGGTACCGCTCGAAGAAAGTGGGTTCCGGCTCGGGGTGAGTGATATCAGAGTAGGATCTCGGAGTGAGGTGCCGCGTTGGAGTCCCTCATGCTTGGCAATGTGGGTTTCTCAGAATCAGACTTAGAGAAGTGAGTTGGTTTGGTGAAGTCGGGGAAGCTAACCGGTGTTGGAGATCAGAGTGGGTACCGGCGATGTTGTCTTGGATTGGAATGAGCGGCTTGGGGATCCTGGAACAGTGATCGTTGTTTTGGATCGGGCTGGGCGTTCTTGGTCTCGGGATGGCATCGGGGTCGGAGACGCATCTTGATGGAGCGGTCTCAGGATGGGCTTGGGGAAGTCACTCCGATATCGGGGAGTGGCATACGACGTTGAGGAGTGTGCCAGAATCAGTGTTGGGGAAGTCAGAGATAGACGGACATTGAGAACCAAAACGGCGTTGAGGAGCAGATCGGGAACGGGGTTGATGAACCAAAACGGCCGTATCGAACTCGGAGAACACCGGCGATATCTATGACGACTTAGAACAGAATCAGCAGTGGAATCAGCTGGATCTACGAGCTTGCACGTAGTCGCAGTTTGCCGACAGTTGTTTGAATCACCAGATTTGTTAACGACTTAATTATTGGCCGAGAATTGGAGCTGGGTCTCTTCTCGAGAGTCGTTGTACATGTGATTTCGAGTTTGTGGGCGGTTTCGGATCGTTACTTGGACGACCGAGGAATTAATTATAAATATTTGAAGTTCGGATTTAAATGGTGGTGCTCTTAACGACTAAATTACCGGACGAGAATTTGGTTTCGGCTTCTTCACGGAAGTTGTTGAGAATTTAATTTTGAGCTCGTGGGAACTTCCGGAGTATTATTCTAAGTTACGAAGATTTAGTTGTGAATATTTCCGAATATTGGTTATTTAGTCGATTCAGTGTGTGTTGGTTGAACAGTTGACTTTTTATCCGTTTGGTCGATGTGTTTGACTTTGGATGATTATTGAAGAATATGTCGAGACGAGTTTGTGGCCGCGAGAATTATCGGAATCGGAATTACGACGAGGAAGTTTCGGGTGTTCAAAGTTCGTCGAAATGGATAATTATGAGTTTCCTCTTTGGGAAAGGCTATAAATAGCAGGTTGCCGAAAAGGGAAAGTCAAATGTTGGAGTTAATTGGGTTTGACCGAGTTTGACCGAGTCAAACTGGGTGGAAGAAGGCTCACGACGGTGGTGCTCGGCCTATGGCGGTGGTGCACGTTCCGGCCACCCCGTGGGACGGGGTTGGTCCCATTTGATGCACCTCGGTCCCTTGATGCTGACTCCGGCCTCCTTTCACGGCAAGGCTCGCCGGAGAGTGAGAGAAATCCGGCTAAAAATGGAGGAAAACTTTGTGATTCGGGTTCCATGTTTTAGGCCGAATTGAGCTGCAATTTTGGGTGGGCTTTGAAGCTCTCATCACTAGCAAGCTACCATGTAAGTTTGGAGTTCTAATTTTGATTGTGCTTGGAGAATTTTGGAATTGAAATTTGTGTGAACATTCGGTTTTTCATGAAATTGACATGGTTAGAGTGAGAATTGGACTTCGTTGCAGTTATGGAAGTTGCTCAGTGGATGATTTTGAGTGGAGTAGGGATTGTTCCGCCGTGAAATGTTCCGATCAGTGGCGGCGCCGCCGTGGGCGGCGGTCAACGGTTTGACTTTTTGGATTTTCGACAAGTTGCATGTCATTTGACTCGAAATCGCGCCCCGATCGCAGTGGGGAGATTCGTTTTTCGAATTGAGCGTCCGAAATTGTAGCGAGGTATTGAGGTGTGTTATACGGATTTTCGACGATTCGTCGTATTCAGATTATGTGTTTCCGAGAACGGTGTTTTCTCGTGATTTGTCTTGTATTACCGAGTTATGATTTTGAGAAATGGATTTTGTGAATATTCAGGTGTTCGTGATCGTTCGTTTGGCGAGGGACTTACCGCCGGATCACGGGTTAACGCGAACTGCGTTACGCAAGCGTGTGAGTGGACAAGTTTATATTTTCACAGTTGATTTGCGAGTTCGTGGATTTTATGATTTTTGTATTTATTTTATACGATATTGTGATATGTATTGTTTTCAGAGGTATTATTTATTTATATTGGTGATGGCATTACTGCATCGATGCTTCGACTACTCGGCTGATCACCGATAGTCCACCAGAGTTGAGAGGTCCTCTAGGCAGGGTTGAGAGGTCCCCTGTATGCCGCCAGGGTTGAGAGGTCCACTGACCTATCACCGTCAGGTTTGAGCGATTCACCTGACGTCGGGTTTGAGAGGTCGCCCGACAACCTCCATATGTATATGTTTTCCGAACTCGCACTGTTTTATAATGATTATGTATATTAACTGGTGAAAGACATATGTTTATTTTCGTCCACTCACTCTAACGTTTTTATTTGCCTTTCCCCTGGGCTTTTCGGTTTCTGTGCCCAGTTTGCAGTTCGGACTCTGGTGTCGCACGTCGTGGTCGGAGGCATAGTGCTCGAGCTACCTTATTTCTTCCAGTAGGTTTATTGTTCTACCTACTGTGGTATACTTATATGTTTATGCATTAGAGGTCGCTCTGAGTAATCTGTTGATTATGTTATACGATTTTACACCGGATTTCAGTAAAGTAGTGATATATTGATTGTTTTACTTTACTATTGATATATTGAGAAATCCAGATGGGATTGGTGCCCACGGTTTGCTTTTTGTGGCATAGGATGAAGTGTATTTTCCGCGTGCAGGTAATGGTAATTCCACATTAATAACGAAACTCTGCCAAAATTTCTATGGTTTTTGTTGGTTCGTGTTTTCGAAAGGGTTTGACTCCGGTTTAGGGAGCTAAATCGGGGTTGGGTCCTTTCAGCTTGGTATCAGAGCATTAGGTTATAGGTTCTGTAGACTTCTGTAGTCGTGTTTACTAAGGATATTTGAGAATGTACAGCATGTCTGGAATGGTGACCCGACCGGCCGGCGGATGCTCATCAATATTCCGGGTGTTGTATACTTTCAAATATTTGAAGTTCCATGATTACGTTCCACTTGTTGTGAACAATGTTTTATTCATTAGGATGCCTCCTGACGTGCATTCTGTGTCGTTTCGATTGTGGATCCTATTGAGGATCAATCGACGCGCGATTTGCCAGAGAACTGTGGATTTGGATGAGTATTCTGAGTTCAGAGAATTGTGTGGCACGGTCTGCCTGGTTGTGTGTGTATGAGCATCTACTTGTTGCCTCAGAGCTGAGAATTATGGCAGTGTTGTTTGCCTGAGTCAGATTGTTGTATTTGGTGGGCTGATATTGTGTGAGTTCCGGTTGTGACTCCATGGCCTACATTCAGGGCGTTGTTTATACGGTAAAAGTTTATCAGGCTATCCAGCAATCGATCGTGGAGTGTTTACCCACCTGAGACAGAGATGCATTGTCCACATGTTTGTTTCCGTTTGCACATGTTATGTGGCTTCAGAGAAAGCGGTGCACGAGGTTTGAGGTGAGTTTGAACCTGAGCATCAGAGAGAGAGTCTGATTGGTGTGCCTCGAGATAACCATGAGGAGCTTAGTGTGCTGCACTCAGTGGCGAGGCTGTCGAGAAGGAAAGGTGTTTGCGGTTTTCGAGGTGATGGTTTGAGGAAAGTGGATTAGTCGAGATTTTGACGAGGTTGAGTTCCGATACTTCGAGATCAGTGACTTCATCAGGTTATGGCCTTATTGATTATGTTGTGGGCCATCAGATCAAGCAGAGGATTCGTTTGGCGATGGTAGAGATCACAGAGTAGTGGACTCGTTCCTGTGGCATGAGTTTGGGCGATCGTTGGTGATCCTTTCACGCAGCAGGTGTTGCGGTGACGTGTGTTCGTGGAGCACTTTCAGTTACCATTGTGGTGGCCAGGAGGATCACGTTACGAGGGAGCGCCCTTAACAAGCTGTGTTAGCGGTTCGACAGTTCAGAGTTCACAAGGAGATCCTCATGTTGTTTCTGAAGTTTGTCCAATGTACTCTTTTGATGAGTTATTCAGCAAGTCGCAATTGACGTGGGCGACTAGTTGGGCATGTTGGAGTTTGTGCCATGACCTTGTTTGAGGACAGACTTTTCTCCGAGGTTACTGTTGCTTGATATCCATGGCTATTGTACCCGCATTTCCACTTCCGAGGTCTTGGTGTGACGACCCGAACCAGAATCAGAGGTGTGTTTGGCACGATTCTCGAGATTTGAGTTATAGTCGCAGTTTTGCGATATTATGTGGTTTGCCGATTCGATTCGCGACTTTGTTTTCGGTCGAGAGTTTGGGTTGAGTGTCTTCACGGAAATTGTAGAGTACGTGATTTCGAGCTCGTGGGTGGTTTCGGAAGATTTTTCCGATAGCCGAGGAATATTTTATGATTATTTAAAATTTCGGGTTTCGATGAGTTTATCCGTTTGTTTCGAGCTTATCCGAATCATTTCGTATTTTCATTTCGGACCGTCGATCAACCCGAGGGACGAGTATAAATATCGAAAAGTCGAAATATAGTCGAGAGTTAGTCGAAAACTTCATTTTGGGCGTTGACCGACTTGAATCTTGTTGACTTTCCATATTTGGAAAGTAAGCCATCGGACCGAAAGGGAAAGTTTCCCCAACGGGAAGTCAACCTCCGGCGACCTTTTTCCGGCCACCATCCACCACGGGACAGGTATGGTTCGATCCCTCTCGTGATTTCGAGTGTGTTAGAACTTGGTTTGGGTTGAAATGAGTTGGTTTTGAGGTAACCCGAGCTTGGCCGAATGGGATGGTTTCGCCGGTGACGGTGGAGACAGTTCCGGCGAGTTTTGAGGGTCGAGTTGTTGGGGGTTTTGCTCCCCACACCTCATTGAAGCTTTCTAGTTAATTGGTTTTGAACGAGATGAAGTTTTTGGGTGAACCCGAATAGGGATTTGATTTGGGTATTCCGAATTGGTTTTGAGGAATTGAGGTAGTTCGGCTTGGAATTGGTTGGTGAGGTAGAAGGGAATCTTGCTCGCCTTGATGAGACCTAGAGAACTGGAGAGTTTGGCCGTGTGATTCCACCGTTGACGGCGCGCCGCCGCCGGCGACGGCGGTCAACGGCGGTCAAAAAGTCAACTTTTCAGATTTCGATGTAATTAGTGTCATTTTTCTCGTAATCACGCCCCGGTTATCGTATGGAGGTTTTCGGGTTGATTTGGTTAACCGATTTTCAGTTGAGATTTCGAGTGGGGATTTCGGGATTTCCGTAATTCATTTTGTACTGCATTTCGTATTTCCGGGAACAGTTGGTTTCCGTGCATCCGTACAATGTTGTGGATTACGATATTGATCAGTTATGTGTATATGTATTCAGGAGATCGAGATCGAGATTTGGATTGTGATCGTGCTTCGGGCGAGGGAACTTCCGCCGGACCACGAGTTTAGCGCGAGTTCGCGCTAGCTGATTTGTGAGTGGACAATTTCTTTTCACGGAAATCTTGCGAGTCTTTTATGTGATTTATGATTTTGAGCATGCAACATGATTTTGGTTTTATGAGCATGAGATTTCATACGAAATTACGATTATATAAGCATGTGTTTACGATTATACGAATATGTTTATACGGATATACGTATACGAATATGCATACACTTTTATATTGTTTCATGCATTTGCATCGAATTGTTTGTGATTTGGTTTTCACAGAGTACAGTCTTGGTTACGTTGTTGTATCGATACACATTGCCTCTCGGTTGATCCCCGATGGTAGGCCATCCAGGAGGGGCGTCGTTATCCCTACCTGACCGGTGAGGGGCGTTTCCCCGGAACCGAGGCCATTTCTGGCTTAGAATCATGGGGACTAAGGACCTCGTGATTCGGACTGTACTAGCACGGTGTGTGTCCATGAGTGACCCCGTGGGATTTATACATGCATGCTCAGTACGCTGGAGGATTATGGTTTTACCTCATGTACTTTATTATTTCTATTTATCTGGACTCGCATATGTTTTTATAACATACATAATAACTGGTGAAAGACATTTATTTTCGTTCACTCACTCTAACGTGTTTATTGTCTTTCCCCTGGGCTTTTCGGTTTCCGTGCCCAGTTTGCAGTTCAGGTTTGGTGTTTCACGTCGCGGTTTGGAGGCTAGTGATCAGAGTTATCTGTGTTTTCCAGTAGGTTCTTGTTTCGCCTAATGATGTACATATTGTATATGTTTACTCTAGTGGTCGCTCTGATACATTCTGATACATGTTGTGCGGATTTTCACGGATATACATATATACATAGTACAGTTTATTTACTGTTGTTGATTATATTGATGTTGAGAAATCCGGATGGGATTGGTGCCCACGGTTTGCTTTTTGTGGCATAGGACGAAGTGTTAATTTCCTCGTGCAGGTTATGGTAATTCCACGTTAGTAACGAAACTCTGCCGAAATTTTGAAAAAATTTTGTTGGTTTGTATTTCCGGAAAGGTTTGATTCTGATTTAGGTAACTGAATCGGGATTGGGTCCTTTCAGCTAGCTTATGCTCTGACCCGAGTAGCATGGGACACGTGGAATCCCGTGTGAATCAGCAAGGACCACCTTGCAAGGCTAAATACTCCTGGGTGACCGATAGTGAAGTAGTACCGTGAGGGAAGGGTGAAAAGAACCCCCATCAGGGAGTGAAATAGAACATGAAACCGTAAGCGAGAGTGTTTCATCCATCCGGAGGTTGGAGATCCTTATTGGAGGTTATGTGTTAGTTGCGGATCTGTTATAGCTGGACTTACTGTCGATGCATTTGGCTGTGTTTGAGTGCCTCGTGAAGGAGGTTGTATTTCGACGACCAAATTTCCCCGAGATATTGTTTCGCGGTGATGGTCGAGCGGATGGTGGAGACGAGTTGTGTTATTGCTTAGCTCATGTTGTGGATACTATGGTTGTTGTACCCGACATTGGCGATATTGAGATGGTTCCCGAGTTTCCAGGTGTGTTTCGAAGGAGTTACCAGGTGTTCCTCCAGTTCGGGAGACCGACTACACCGTTGAGGTTGTACCAGGCGCTGGACTCATGTTACCGGCATCTTGTCGTTCGGAGCCAGCGGAGCTGATGGAGCTATTATTTCGACTCCAGGAGTTGCTAGAGGAGATTTCATGCGACCCCGCGTATTTGCGTGGTGTGGTCTTGCATTGTGTGTACGGATGATGGATGATTCGACGTGGTAGTGCGTTGGCTGCCAGAAGCCTGATTCGCTTCAGAGGAGAGTGTGTATCCTCCGCTTCGGATTGACGATTGGTTTGATCAGTTTGTGAGAGCTTCAGTTTTGTCGAAGAATGATTTTGGATCCGGATACCATCAGTTGTGGATTGGTGAGTCAGATGTGGCTATGTTGGCTTTCAGATCTCGGTGTGGGCATCAGGAGTTCTTGGTCACGCTATTGGTTGACCAATGCCCCCGTAGATCGTGTGGACGTGATGGACCAGGTGTTCAGACGGTTTTTGGACGAGTTTACGGTCATGTTCGTTGGCAATATCCTGATTTACTCCAGGAGTGTGGGCCAGCACCTGAAGCAATTGTGAGCGGTTTTACGGACTTCGCGAGATGATCAGCTATTTGCAAAGTTCAGCCAGTGTGAGTTTTGGCCGATTAGCGTAACGATTTTGAGCTGTGTGATGCTAGCTGAGGGAGTTGGCGTGGATCCTGACCAGTTAGAAGTCGTGTCGATTTGGGGATTGCCCTACCATGGTACCAGAGATCGGGAGTCTCTTGGGTTTAGCAGGCTACTGTCGGTGTATTGTGCAGGATTTTCCCGGATTGCCACTCTACTTTCCGGATTGACGAAGAAGGTGTCAAGTTCAAGTGGTTCGATGCACGCGAGGAGAGTTACTTACCCCTGCAGGATGGTTGACCATTGCTTCGGTTTTGACCTTACCTGACGACCGCGACGAGTTCGTGGGTTATAGCGATGCATCGAGGTTTGGATTTGGTTGTATATTGATGCTGTGTAGCAGAGCGGTGGTTCATGGTTTCAGGCAGTGAAACCTTATGTAGCTACGTATCCTGTGTATGATGTGGGTGTAGCTGTTCTTGTGTTAGCATCGGAGAGTTCGAGACACTACATCTATGACGTGCAGCGCGGTGTAGGACATACACTGATCGTTTGAGTTTCATCCACTTGCATTTTCGGCCAGATTTGGGCTTGAGGCAGTGTAGATGGATGAGGTCGACTAACGACTATGGCTGCAGCTTTGAGTTTGTTCGAGAAGGCTAGAGGTTGTACTTTGACCATCCGTTTGGGATGTCGTTGCTGATGTATTCAGTCGAGAGTCGGGAGCTTCAGTGTTGCATGTGTGTGCAGCTCGAGTTTCCGTGTTAGCCGAGTTACGAGCTATAGGAACTGAGTTAGAGTGTGATGATGTTGAAGCTCACTGTTTTGCGCGCATTTGGCACTAGTGATGCGGAGATGTGTTTGATACTCCGAGTTTTCTACTCGTGACGCAATATGAAGAATAATATAGCAGCTTGTGTGTGCAGATGCCACATTTGTCGACTGGCAATGGCTAGGAGGCAGAGACTTGCCGCGAAGTGTCAGCCATTTGAGATTTCCGGTTAGACACAATGTTTGTTGCTGTGATTGTGTGTGTTTGTACGCACTTTGGTTCGTGATACCAGTTGTCAGGTCAGGGTGGACTATTTGACGAACTCAGTACAGTTCCTTATACTTTTGGAGACGATTTATGTGGCAGGCTGGCATAGCTGTGTTTGACGGAGTTTGACCATCTACGTGGTGTGTCTATGTCCCAGTTCGCCAATCGAGATAATCAGCTACAACAAGGTGTTGGCAAGAATTGCAGCGAGCATTGGGGACCAGATTACGAGTTAGTACCGGTTCTTATCCTCAGATTGGTGAGCGATCTTTGAGGACTATTCAGACCTTGGAGGGCATTTTGTGGACCTCGGTGTTGCAGTTCCGAGGGATTTGGGACCAACAGTTTCAGCCGTTCGAGATTGCTTGCAATATCAGTTTGTGGACCACTATGATTTTGATGTTGTGTGATGTCGTTTTGAGGACGATGTTGTACTCCATTGTGCTGGAGCGAGTTTGGTTTGAGGTTGAGTTGATGTTTGATTCTGATTTTGTGGAATGTGCTACCACAGACTGTCAGATTAGCGGAATGGGGTTGATAATTGCCCGAGTCCGTTGTTTGAGCTATGTTGATATGAGTGTGTGAGTTATGTTGTTGTGTGTTGACTGAGTTGTGAATTGCCACGTTATCTTGATCTGTGTGTGATCATAGGCGAGTTTGTGTTGTGCCGTATAGTTCGGCATCGCCTATAGCATTGGCTTTTGTGTGTGTTGTGTTCTGTGTGGCGGAACTACGTTTCAGGTTTGTTACATGTTGTGTACCCTACTTATTCCTTATGCAGGAACACTTGGCTATTCTGTGGAGCCAGTTCAGATTCGAGATTTGTGGGTACAAGGATTTCAGCACAGAGTTATCTCCTATTGTGGAGACGGTTGTCAGAGTTGTTCAGTTGAGGTTGTCGTTGGAAAGTTGAGCAGTATGCAGAGGCAGTGCTCCTACCTTGTAGTCGGCAGACTTGGAAATTTCGAGGTCTAAATTTTTTTTTAAGGGGGGTGGATTTGTGATGACCTAGAACAGAATCAGCAGTGGAATCAACTGGATCTACGAGCTTGCGCGTAGTCGCAGTTTGCCGACAGTTGTTTGAATCACCAGATTTGTTAACGACTTAATTATTGGCCGAGAATTGGAGCTGGGTCTCTTCTCGAGAGTCGTTGTACATGTGATTTCAAGTTCGTGGGCGGTTCCGGATCGTTATTTGGACGACCGAGGAATTAATTATGAATATTTGAAGTTCGGATTTAAATGGTGGTGCTCTTAACGACTAAATTACTGGACGAGAATTTGGTTTTGGGTTCTTCACGGAAGTTGTTGAGAATTTAATTTCGAGCTCATGGGAACTTCCGGAGCATTATTCTGAGTTACAAAGATTTAGTTGTGAATATTTCCGATTGTTGGTTATTTAGTCGATTAAGGGTGTGTTGGTTGAACAGTTGACTTTTTATCCGTTTGGTCGATGTGTTTGACTTCGGGTAATTATTGAAGAATATGTCGAGAAGAGTTTGTGGCCGCGAGAATTATCGGAATCGGAATTACGACGAGGAAGTTTCGGGTGTTCAAAGTTCGTCGAAATGGATAATTATGAGTTTCCTCTTTGGGAAAGACTATAAATAGCAGGTTGCCGAAAAGGGAAAGTCAAATGTTGGAGTTAATTGGATTTGACCGAGTTTGACCGAGTCAAACTCGGTGGAAGAAGGCTCACGACGGTGGTGCTCGGCCTATGGCGGTGGTGCACGTTCCGGCCACCCCGTGGGACGGGGTTGGTCCCATTTGATGCGCCTCGGTCCCTTGATGCTAACTCCGGCCTCCTTTCATGGCAAGGCTCGCCGGAGAGTGAGAGAAATCCGGCTAAAAATGGAGGAAAACTTTGTGATTCGGGTTCCATGTTTTAGGCCGAATTGAGCTGCAATTTTTGATGGGCTTTGAAGCTCTCATCACTAGCAAGCTACCATGTAAGTTTGGAGTTCTAATTTTGATTGTGCTCGGAGAATTTTGGAATTGAAATTTGTGTGAACATTCGGTTTTTCATGAAATTGACATGGTTAAAGTGAGAATTGGACTTCGGTGCAGTTATGGAAGTTGCTCAGTGGATGATTTTGAGTGGAATAGGGGTTGCTCCGCCGTGAAATGTTCCGGTCAGTGGCGGCGCCGCCGTTGTCGGCGGTCAACGGTTTGACTTTTTAGATTTTCGACAAGTTGCATGTCATTTGACTCGAAATCGCGCCCTGATCGTAGTGGGGACGTTTGTTTTTCAAATTGAGCGTCCGAAATTGTAGCGAGGTATTGAGGTGTGTTATACGGATTTTCGACGATTCATCGTATTCGGATTATGTGTTTCCGAGAACGGTGTTTTCTCGTGATTTGTCTTGTATTATCGAGTTATGATTTTGAGAAATGGATTTTGTGAATATTCAGGTGTTCGTGATCGTTCACCAGAGTTGAGAGGTCCTCTGGGCAGGGTTGAGAGGTCCATTGTATGCCGCCAGGGTTGAGAGGTCCCCTGGCCTATCACCGTCAGGTTTGAGCAATTCACCTGACGTCGGGTTTGAGAGGTCGCCCGACAACCTCCATATGTATATGTTTTCCGAACTCGCACTGTTTTATAATGATTATGTATATTAACTGGTGAAAGGCATATGTTTATTTTCGTCCACTCACTCTAACGTTTTTATTTGCCTTTCCCCTGGGCTTTTCGGTTTCAGTGCCCAGTTTGTAGTTCGGACTCTGGTGTCGCACGTCGTGGTCGGAGGCATAGTGCTCGGGCTACCTTATTTCTTCCAGTAGGTTTATTATTCTACCTACTGTGGTATACTTATATGTTTATGCATTAGAGGTCGCTCTGAGTAATCTGTTGATTATGTATACGATTTTACACCGGATTTCAGTAAAGTAGTGATATATTGATTGTTTTACTTTACTGTTGATATATTGAGAAATCCGGATGGGATTGGTGCCCACGGTTTGCTTTTTGTGGCATAGGATGAAGTGTATTTTCCGCGTGCAGGTAATGGTAATTCCACGTTAGTAACGAAACTCTGCCAAAATTTCTACGGTTTTTGTTGGTTCGTGTTTTCGAAAGGGTTTGACTCCGGTTTAGGGAGCTAAATCGGGGTTGGGTCCTTTCAATATCTCTCTCGGGGTAGTCCCTCAGTGACGGCGTCTGGTAACTTGGCCAGTATCGAGCATCTCGGTCGGCATCGAGCATCACGGGAGGCATCGGGCACACTGCATGACGACGTCGACGAACTCGGCCAATGACGGGGAAGTTACAAACTCGGGGAGCAAACCACTGTCGGTCTCGGAAAGCATGCCACTGTCGGGAAGCGTACCGAGCATGTCGCTGCCGCTCTTGGGAAGAAAACTGGATTCGAAGTCCCTCGGTGTGGGCAGTAGCGGTGTCGGCAGTCCCTTGGCCGTTGGTAAGTTTTCATTCCCGCTTCGTTTGGTTGTGACCCGATGTTGTAGTAACTCGGCGTTGTGCTTGTGTGATTGCTTAGTGTGTGATTGTTGCCACTCTCGTGTTGACCCGCTCACGCTAAGTTGCTGCCTTATTGACTTTTTGTTGACTGCCGCTAGGAAACAGTAGTCTCTCGCTCACGCTTACCAACTTGCTAATGCTACACTTGCTTGATTGTTGACGTCGTTGCCGCTGGGAACTAGATTAGTCCCCCATGTTATGGCCTTCCCCATAACGCTCACGCTCTCCGCTCACAAACTTTGTAGGAAAAAAAAAATCTGGAAACAATAAAATTTTTGCCTATCTTAGCTAGCTAGTACAATTGCATGGAAATTTTTTACGTTCCCACAAACGGCACCAATGTTCATTTCGGGAATAACTAGTATTCGAGATATGGAATGAAAGTAACTAAGTACCGATAAGTAAAGACCAAAAGTAAGCGACACAAATATTTATAGTGGTTCACCAATTGGCTACTCCACTTGTGTCTCGTTAGGCTTCACTATGGGCCTCAGACTTGAATATGTTTCAAGCCCAAGTATTGAGTGTAGAAGAGATATCCTTTTAAGTGGGAGAGATGCCTTTTTTATATAGGTAAGGAGTGCCTCCTCCTTTACATTTTTAGCAATGTGGGAGAGGGAAGCTCTCAAGCCACAAACTAGCTAAACTAAGTTTGCCTTCTCGGAAATGAGTGGCTCCGATTTTGGTTTCGATGGCCGGCTCATGCACGAGTGCTTGGTGGCATAGGTTGTATAACCTATATGAACACCAAGCATTCGAGATGCAGATGATTGGTTTATGGCATCATGCAACCGGCTTAGGTATTATGGGTATTACTCGAATTGATGATGATCGGTTCATATGCAAATTTTGGTCACTTGGCGATCGCTGTCGTGCGATTGCGAGTGGCCCTTGGTATTTTCATTCTACAACTGTTATGGTCCAAGCTATGGGGGAATTTGATGACCCCTTTGAGATCTTAGCAAACCAAGGCTGAGTTTGGGCTGTGTTTCAGCTTAGGCAAGGTCAGTTTGCGGCTGGGGTCCTGCAGAAGAAATGGTGTCATCGGATAGGTAATGCTTTAGGTGACTATGTGGAGCTCAACTGACATGCACTTTTTCATAGTTTGAAGATGAAGATCCGGGTTGAAGTTGATTTCAGCAGGCCTCTGGTGGTAAGAACCCGATTTCGATTCTCTGAGGCTTATACTATGGATGTTTTTTGTTGTATGAAAACATCCGAGGTTATTATGGAGATTGTAGATATTTTGTACATGGTGCAGAGGGTTTTTTTTTGTTCCGAGTTATGGATCTGGTACCGTGGTAGACGCTACGATGCTGGCTCTGCCCATTTAGGGTTTAGAGTCCTCAGTAATGATAGTCGACCATGGTTGGAATTCAGGTCTGATTCCCGGCGCCCCTAGGGCTACTATAGGTATTGGAAGAGCTATTGAGAATCCTTCACAGTTACAGGTTGCTGAAGGAGGTGGCCAGTCCTTATCTATGATGGCACTCTTGGAGTACGTTAGTGCAGCGGGATCCAATGTCTTCTACTCTGGTGTTCAGTCAGGGTGTGACTTCATCTTTTTCAACACCAGCTATTAGGACCAGTGATGACCATGAGGTCGCCAAGATCTCGCCGTTGGAAGAACCAGTGATAATTAAGATGGATAACCCTCTTTATGGGGAGTGTCTTCCTAACTATGTTATCTTTTTGCACATGAAACCTTTAGGTCAGATACTAGTCTCAAGACCTTCAGGTCCAGCTAGGAAGCCGATGGCTCATCTAGAGGTCGTCGAGAACGTTCCTAACATTATTATCATGCCAGTTGTAGACAAAGTTCCCATGTCTACAGGACCAACTCCTTGGTCAGTGCCCACTCCCGAGGTGTCCATGTAAGCTCCGCACATGGTCATTGATTAGGATCTGATACATCCAGCAAGCCGATAGCAATCAGTACGGATAGAAGCTGCTGATGGAGAGCTACAAGATGCTGGAGAGGAGCATCCTAGTTCGTCACAGGGAGCAGGTGGCAAGCGTCGCCGTTCTGAAGACAAGAAAGCTAAGTCTAAACTTGGACCCGTCATCGCATCCACCAAGAATGTCTCACCACAAAAGCTAGAAGCCAATCCTCCTCCTTGTGGGAATGACCATTGAAGAACTCCTCCAATCTGCCTCGCAGTAGAGATGGTGCCTGGGCAACTAAGGAGCAATGCAACTAGATTTTTTAAAATTTCAGCACTACTCTGGTTTGTTCATCTAGGTTTATTTGGTAAAACTGTTTTAGTATTGTAATGCTTAAGGAGTTTCAATTTATTAGGCCGAGTAATCCGGTAGAACTCTGTGTTACTATCACATTATCAATACATTTCTCGCCATCTCAAAAGAAAAAAGGGAAAACAAAATATACGTACATTTATAGGGAATTGTATATGATCTGTGTGAAACTGAGGCTGAGGTTGAGCTGTTGAGGCTAGGCGTCGCCTTTTGGAAGGCCATATTAGTTGTATATACTTGCAGCATTACTATATCGAGTTCGACGGTTCGAGCTTAAGCAAAGATAACGATCGATCAGTGCATACAAATTAATGGGATAACTCATGCATGGATCGTAGGTTCATTTGCATCGAGTTGTAATGAGATGCAAGAAGAGGAATCATCCATCCCGGCCGAGCCTCTAAGCTTGCTCCATATATAATTCAGTGAAAAAAACACTACGAAATCCCATGAAGGTACGTAGTTCTTTCAAAGCTGTGTGACTCAAGTCCAGTTATTACAACTATAACTACCTCTCATTTAACAAATTTTATGATTCCAGATACTGACCGTATGATAGTAATAGATACTAGTGCTGTTTTCTTATAGTACAAAGAGAAATTAATCTTTTCCGTCGCAATTTGGGATCGTAAACTAGAGTAAATTAACTATAAATCGTTCATCAGCTTCCAAATTTATCTACCTGTCCTTCTGAAGGTAGGAGAAGGGCGTAGCTTGATGGTAGATGAATCACTACACGGAGGCATGTAAGAAGGAGGTTCGCGCATGCTCGTCTCCGGTGTGCCCCCATCCTTCACTATGATTACAAAGTTCATACCCCAACTGAAATGTCGATCTAAATGACAGTGCCATAACCAAACACCTGCAAGAGTCATATCTTACTTACCATCTAACACAGGATAATAATTAATGCTAAGAAAAAAAATGAATATGAGTTTTCAAAAAGGAGCGGAGCATACCAGGATTACTTGCTTTGAATCTGATTGCAGTCCATCCTCTCATAGGGACTGAAACAGTAGTCATCTTTGGAGGATCAATTAAATTGTAAGTTTCGGGGCCAGTCACATTGTCAAAATTTCCATAACCGGATCCAACTACATAAAAGCTATAGCCATGCAAGTGCATTGGATGATTCTCGGATGCATTGATTGTATTAGTACCTTGAAGAACTATTTCCACCTCTTCATTGTACTCCAACACCCTTACCTTGGTTGCCTTAACAGTTACCTGAGTAGTATCAGGAATATTGTCGCTAATGAAGTCATAAAAATATGGTGGATAATCCGGGAAGTCTGTCGTGTAAAAGCCACTCATGTTCCTGCATAGAAACATGAATTGGACATTATTCTAAGTTAGAGATTATGCCTTACATGAACTTATTTTGGGAGTCATGTATAACAAAAGTTATAGATCTTTTGTAAGGAACATGCAAAAGATTTGCCGAGGGGAAATACCTGTAGTAGGCAAGTAGCACATCTGTTGTTGGATTAACCCAGCTTATATTGTTTAAACTTGAAAGAAGAGCAGGTGTAACATCATTGGAGCCTTCAGGTACTGAACCATTATTCATCTCCACCGCTATATACATTCTGGTGGTTATATTCGTCGGCACATTTACAGGGTGGTCTTGGCTTGCTAAGCTCCTAAGTTGGTCTGTAAACTCCATTGCAGGTAGTAAATCTTCATAACCAGGGAGGCTACTTGGAAAGATTGGGTATGCTGGAGGGGTGTAGTTGCCTTTATACTCCATAATCGCTGTCACATTCGATTTGTCATAGCTTTGATCATCTGGCCTAACACTATCAAATTGTCTAGCAGCCAAGTAGTACTGACCAAGAGACTGGTTTGCTGTGACCAAAATATCCATGGTTTGTCCGGGGGAAATCATGATAAGATCAGTCAGAATTGGCTTAATATATGATCCATCCATACCGACAACAGTGAGGTTATGTTCAGCAATAGCAAAGTAGAGTTCTGCATTCATCAGTGCATTAACCAGGCGAAGAAGATAGGTCTTGCCATATTCCACTTGCCAGCGATATGTACTGTCTGCAAGAACATAATTCAATGCCACTTTGTATTACAACATTTCTAGGAAAGAACTATGGATATTCCTTTAAATGAAGCCACAACCATAGATCTCTGCTTATATATGAAAATCTTTATGTAATCATTTAAGAGAGCATTATATGTCGTAACAAAGAGCTAATAAATCTCTATAATCCACGTACACAAGTTGCATAATCTACTCTTGAAATATTCAGTGATCAAGAAGGAATGTTGTGGATTATGGTATTAAGTTAACCTCCAAATCCCAGATTCACTCGGTCTCTAGGTGGCAAGCGCACGAATATACGACTCAACTCATTTTCATAACATGAACATTAACACACAGCCATAAACATACAGATATATTAAATTGGATCTAGTGTCAAATAAAGGGAAAAGAAGGTACCTTTCGAGCATAGGGCAAAGTCTCCTGGTTGTCCATTGATGGTGTAGCAATCACTGCGGGGAGTATCATCACCTGCTGCAACATCCTCAGCAACCACCTCATTTAGATTGTCGATATAATACCAAGAACCTGCAAATATACCGAAGGACTTGTATTCTTTACATAATGATAGTTATGATACAGAAGGTGAGTTTAGCAACAAAAACAGACGTAAAGATATCCTAGCAAATCAGTTTAACGTGATTCCATAAGCAATAACTAATGTGAGAAAAGTATTGGAAATGGATTAGATTATGGTTTTGAAACATATATTAGTGGTAGAGCAGTAAACATCCATGTGAAGTAAAACTTTTGCTTTCAACAGTCACAGTACTTGTCCAGCATCCTCAGTCCTATGACCAGGACCAACTCACCTGGAATATTTTCATAAACCTGGGGCTAAGCCCTTTACTATATATATATATATGGCACTAAAATTGTCAGGAGACTAATATCAAATTACTGCCGCTTTCACTAATGAAAATGTTTTCAACAGGGCAAAAATGAGACTGAATGAAAATAATGCACATACCAAATACAACGATTTCTTCTCCATCCGGCTCAGGAAATGGAAAACCTGTCTCAGGTAATGGCATAACAACAATGGCACCATGAACACCAGCCCTGGTCCAATCACTATGTGCATGCCACCAGAGTGTCCCTTCTTCATCAGAAAAGATAACCTCGTAAGTGAAATTTGATCCGGGTTCGATTGGACACTGCGTGACGTACTCAGGACCATCTGACCAAGGATTTCTTGGCTGATGCACACCATGCCTATACACATGGTGATGTTATAATATATTGTATTGCCACACTCACAGTGAACAGTAGTGCAATATTGTTATATACTTACCAGTGAATAGTAAGGCCATAATCTCCTTGATTTTGGACATTGACATAGACAGTATCACCTTTGTGTATACGAATGACGGGTCCTGGAAAACTTTCATTGACTACCAGCATGCTCTTAGTCATACATAACCTTGTAAAGTTTGTCTCCTTGAGCTGCATCGGTTGGAAATCACACACTTACTAACTAAAACAGAAGACAGAAAAGAAAAAGAAAAAACACTACACTATGTTTTCAATTGTTTTGGAGTTGATATTGACGACAAATGCAAATGAATTCAGGTCAAGGGCCCCTACTCATATGTATTGGGATATTGTTCTCTATCGAAAAGAAAGAATGGATACTTACTACAAAGTCATAATAGTGGACATCGCCTTCAACAACGCAAAGGAGCACACCACAGAGAAGCAGAGAACTCAGAAGCCCTGAGAGTGAACCCATCCTTCGACAATGCCAAAAAACTGGCTAGCTGGTCTGGCTGTGCTAGTTGTAATATTTCACAGCATCAGTGCAAGACTGGTTCTTTCTTATATGTATGCAGTATAGTGTATCAAACTTTCATTTTGTATCAGACGGTCGTTCCCTGTTAGAAACTTGAAGCAACGTTTGTTTGTTGGAATTGATTTTCAGGGTTTATCCTAATTAAGTATCAGTCTGAACCTATATATATGTGAGTCTGGAGAAGAAGAGGACGCAGACAATCTGGAAATGAATCCTCCACGTCTTTCAAAGACGTTTTTCATTTCCCTTCTATATAATGTTGGTCGGGGACTTGAACTAATTTTCAAGGGCCTCCCCATCTGTAAGTTGGTTTTGTTGACCTTACAGAACAGTGAGAACGTACACCTACAGATATATCTGGTAACTAACTTTCAGAGGCTTAGGGGTTAAGTAGTACATGTTTGCTGCTCTCTCATGATCATATATCTCACTATGTTATCCTCTTCTCATTTTCAAATTTCATGGCGGACAAAGGAGATCTCCTCTCTCCAAAAAGAATGAACACTAGAGATCTATCCGCAAAGGCAATATCACTGCTTTCCGATTACAGTAACTTAATAAGGATTGAACCCAACAAGCCTGCTAACTTTGTTCAATATGTACATCCCACGGCACAGTATTTCTCTGGCCTAATGAAGAACAGATATTCACCCACCAGTTTCGACTCTTCAACTAGGCAATCTATGACTCGAAAGCTATCTCACTCCATGGCCAATGTACTCGTGTTTCCTTAGACCTCAGTTAATGCTGTGACCTCCTATCCCATAGTGCTTCCTAGGAATCACTGCAAAACATGAGGCCCATATATCTGTGGGCACCATCATGAGTATATACAACTTAATCACCCACAGCAAAACAGAAAATTTACGAGTTATTTTCCGTTACTACAGTTTTGCAGACGTTACTCTGTACATCTTTCATGTACCCAAAAATCAGTACATGAACAGTGTGTTGCATTCGTTGAATACTATTTAGAGCTTTTTTTCTTTGTAACTAAATGTCTTCGCTAAACAATGGGAGGAAAAGGAGAAATACAGATGACAGTAGAACTAGATGAACCAGCCACTAGAAAAACAAACTGGTGTGTTATTTTCTATGAATATTATTCTTCTAAGAAAACAAGCAAGAGTATTACAGTAACAACTTGTATATAAAATCTCACGAATGAAATTTGCATTACATGGAAAATGAATGCACCAATACTCCAATTCGAATTGCAGTGAAGCTTGTTCAAAAACAGCATACCAGGATTGTTGACAATTATTAGTATTTAAGATTTCTATTGTGAATATAATTGATTTATTTTTTATTGTAGATATTCTTTCATATTAGAAATCTGTCATGTAAAATTGTATATATACCCAATTCGAGATTGAATGAAAACATTATTCTACCCTAAACACTTTTACATATATTTTTTCTAATTGGCATAAGAGCCAACCCTATAAACCTACCGACAAAACCATATTTTTTGTCACCCACTACACCTTAATTCTGATGTCATGGCTGAAGGATCCAACTCTGTTGTGATTTCTTCTCCTCTACCTCCACCTACATCTACATCCATCCATTACCATCAAGAAAACTTCTCTTTTTTTTCTGTTGGAGTTCTCTTGAATGACAACAATTACTCTACATGGGCTCATACTATGATGATGCGCTTTGGAGGCCAGAACAAACTTGGCTTTCTTAATGATGCCTCAATTGCTCCACCTCCTGAAACCCCTGAACATACTACTTGGGCGACTGACAATGAGAATGTGAAGAGTTGGCTGATCGATAACATGTCTCCTGGTATCATTCAGTGCTATCTTTGTCTCAAGACTGTTGCTAAAAGATCCAACCCCGATTTAGTTTCCTAAACCGGAATCAAACCCCTTCTGAAAACACGAACCAACAAAAACCACAAAAATTTCGGCAGAGTAATGCTACTAACGCGGAATTGCCATTAACCTGCACCCGGAAAATACACTTCATCTTATGCCACAAAAGCCAAACCGTGGGCACCAATCTCATCCGGATTTCTCAATATCATAACAGTAATGTAAGGTAATCAATAAAACTATACTTTACAGAAATCCAGAGAAAAATCGTGTAAAGTATAACATCAGAATGCTCAGAGCGACTTCTAGTAGTATATATATACAAATAGTAGGCCAAACTGAGAACCTACCATAAAAGAAACATCGCTCTAATACTAAGCCTCCGACTGCGACGTGCGACACCAGAATCCGAACTGCAAACTGGGCACGGAAACTGAAAAACCCAGGGGAAAGGCAAATAAAATCGTTAGAGTGAGTGGACGAAAATAAACATATGCCTTTCACCAATTTCATATACATAAAACAATGTAAAGCAAAGGGAGTTCGGAAAATATATGGAGGTGTCAGGCGAATCTCTGAAGCCCGGCGGTCAAGCGAATCTCTCAAGCCCAACAATGATAGGCTAGGGGAATCTCTCAACCTTAGCGGCATAACAGGGGAATCTCTCAACCCTGCCCAGGGGAATCTCTCAACCCTGTCCAGAGAAATCTCTAAACTCTGGGTCAGACTACCGGTGATCAGCCGAGTAGCCGAAGCATCGATGCAAGTAATGCCATCACCATAAAAATATAAAATAATACCTCCAAAAGTAATAAATAATCTCAACATCGTATATAAATAAATACGAAAAATCACGAACTCGCGCAACGACAATGAAAATAGAAAAGTCCACTCACAGATGAGCATAACGCAATACGCGTTAATCCAGTGATCTGGCAGAAAATCCCTCGCCAAATGAACGATCACGATCCCCTGGATAATCAAAAATCCACTACTCAAAATCATAACTCAAAACCTCGAATCATATCACGAGAAACAACCGTTCCCGGAAACATATAATTCAATATCGACGAAATCGTAAAAAATCCGATAATCACACCATAAAACCTCGCTATAATTTCCAATGCTCAATTCGAAAAATAAACCTCACCGCTGCGATCAGTGCGCAATTATGAGCGAAACGACATACAACTCGTCGAAAAACACGTCGGACAGAAATCGCCGCCGCCGCCGCCGCCGGAAAATCTCATCGGCCCAGAAAAATGCAACCTATACATGGATTTGAAGATCTCGACATTTCCAACAACTTTCCCGTTCAAAGTTAAGCTCAATTTTGACCGGAAAAGGTCCAAAACTCACTTCAAAGTCACAAACCCTTACCGGAATTTCAAGTTCACAGTCTTCCCTCCTCCGGCCACGGAAACCCTTCAAACCACTTCCAATAGCTTCCTCACCTTAAGGCTAACAAAACCCCTCAAAGAGCCACCACCAACTCGGCCGGAAAAGTCACCTCTGACATCACCAAAATCTCGCCGGTTTTCCTCCGATTTTCCCGCCACAATTCTTCCTCCTCCGGCCACCTCCAGGGACGATCCACCTCTCAAATTGAAGAGGGGCACGAGCCCAACACATCTCATGAAGGAACACCGGGCAACCGTGGCCGGAATCAGGCTCTACGGCGGCGCAAAGATCACAGCCAAATGGTGCAAAACGGGTCGCCCCTTGACCCGTGGTCAACGCGGGTCAAGGCCCAATTTCCTATTTTGAAAAGTTTCCAAAATCGGCATGTATTCTCCCGTATTTATACCGTACGCATATCGAATCCCAAACGGATAAATACGACAATATCTGACGGCCGAAAATATTCACAACTTATTCCTTGTAACTCGGAATAATCCTCTGGAAGTTCCCACGAGCTCGAAATTAAATTCTCTACAACTTTCGTGAAGAATCCCAAATCAAATTCTTGCCCAATAATTTAGTCGTTAACGAAGCCGCCAAATTAATCAATTACATCAAAATCGCGACTAATCTTGAAACTTGCAAATCAAGTCAATAATCATTCCAATTTCGGTTCGGGTCGATTGACGGTCCAAAACGGATCACAATCACGATTCAGATAAACTCGAATACGAACGAATAAACTCGACGATATTCCAAAATTTCAAATATTCATATTATATTCCTCGGTCGTCGAAATAATAATCCGGAACCTTCCACGAACTTGAAATCACGCGTACAACAACTCTCGAGAAGAGACTCAACTCAAATTCTTGGCCAATAATTAAGTCGTGAACAAAACCGGTAATTCAATCAATTTACTGAAAACTGCGATTACGCGCAAGCTCGTGGATTAAGTCGATTACACTACTGATTCTGTTCCGGGTCGTCACAGTTGCTGAAATTTGGAAGGCCTTACAAATGACCTACTATGATGATTAGGATTTTATCTGGATCTATGAGTTACACCGTCTCTGCTTCACTGCCAAACAAGCAGGACGACCTTTGTCTGTTTACTACAATGAGTTGATAGCATGGCTCGAAGAATTGGATCAACGTAGGGTGTCTTTCTCTGATAACATGGCTGCAATTGTTTAAGACACCAACTACAGATCTATGCTTCGGGTTCACATGTTCTTGGGAGGTCTAGATCCTGAATTTGATCAAATTCGGGGAGGGGGGGGAGCTTCTTTGTAGGGAGGAATTATTGAGTCTTGACCGGACTTATGCTTGTGTTCGTCGTGCTCACACCGACCGTCTTACCTATTCTACTGGTCTAAATTAGCCTGCGGTCATGACCACCACTATCTCTACACCACCACCTCCAGCATTGGTTCTCGATGCTTAGGCCGCTATGGCTCAACACCGTTTTTCTTCTACCTCCCGTCCTGAGTCCTCTCATTTTGTTCGCTCTTCTAACCTATACGCCAACTCTGTCTGTCCACTGTGCAAGGATAAGGGCCACTCTCTGGACAATTGCTTTGCCAAGATTGGATATCCAGATTTTTGTGGACCTCGCCCACGCAAGACCCTTACTCCCACCAATGCCTCTGCCAATATCGTCCAATCAGGTATGTCTGGTAAGGCCTCTCTTGCTACATCTTATGGGAATAATGCTTGGATAATTGACACTGGTGCATCAGATCATATGACTAATACCCCTAGCTTAGTTCGATCGATCTCTTCACCCCTCTACTTTACCTAGTGTCTCTATTGCTAATGGTTCTCCTTCTTCTATTGTTGGTGAAGACCTTGTTACTCTCTCTCCTACCTTTACTATTGATTCTGTCTTAGTAGTCCCCCTCTAGAATATAATTTCTTGTCTGTTAGCCAAATTACTATGAACCTTTCTTGTTCTGTCATGTTTTATCCCAACTATTATGTTTTTTAGGATATCCTAACACGGCAGATTCTTGGTTATGATACTAGACGGGGGAAGCTGTACTATCTTGATTTGACATCCAGTGGAGAGTAGCAGTTGAGTCAAACCAACAGTGTTAGCAGTTTACATAAAGCCAAGGAGACCGTTTGGTTATGGCATCGTCATTTGGGTCATCTTTCTTTTAGTTATCTTAGGAAGTTACAACCCTATCTATTTTCGGTTATTGATGAGTCAGAATTTAAGTGTGATGTTTGTGAACTGGCCAAGAGCCACCGTGTTTCCTACTCCCTAAGTTTGAATAAATGCTCTATTTCTTTTATGAAAATTCATTCTGATGTTTGAGGTCCTGCTAGAATCTCTACACCTACTGGGGCTCATTACTTTATTACTTTTATTGATGAATGTACCAGGATGATATGGGTGTCGTTGATGACCAGCAAGAGTGATGTCTTCTCTCGCTTTATTGAGTTTCATAAGATGGTGATGTTATAATTCTAGCAGCTTATTCGTGTTCTTCAATCTGACAATGGAGGTGAGTATCTTAATGGCTCCATGACTTCATATCTGGCCTCTCATGGAATCCGTCATCAAACCTCTATTGTCTCTACTCCTCAGCAGAATGATTTGGCAGAATGTATGAACCAGACATTACTCGAGGTTGTTCGTGCTTCGTTGTTTGGCATGAATGTCCCTCGATCTTATTGGGGCGCTGCTGTTACCTCTGTTGCTTACCTGATCACCCATACTCCCTCCCGTGATATTGATTTCCAAAGTCCACTTTAGAAGTTGGAAGAATCGTTGAATGTTCCTTCCCTTCCTAATCTTGAGCCTCGAGTGTTTGGTTGCATGGTTTATGTCCATATTAACAAACAGTTGTGCAGTAAGCTTGATCCTTGTGCTTTGAAATGCGTCTTCATTGGCTATGCTTATTTTTAGAAAGGTTACCGGTGATATGATCCTCTCACCAAGAAGACTCATGTATCCCTTGATGTCTCTTTTCGTGAGTCTGAACATTTTTACTTAGGGGGAGTTTCGGAGTCTTCCCTTTAGGGAGAGAGCGGCTGTGAAGGTAATACTCTTACTTTACCAGAATTTGATGAATTGGAATAGTTGGACATGCGTTTTAAAGCATCAAGAATTTATGAAAAAACTGGTCCGAACTATTTCGACCTGTCGAGTAAAGAGACTCGTGTGACGACCCGGAACAAAATCAGTAGTGTTAATCAGCTTAATTCGTGAGTTGGCGTATTATCGCAGATTTTTGATAATGGTTTGAATCGCCAGACTTGATCACGACTTAATTATTGGCCGAGAATCTGAGTTGAGTCTCTTCTCGAGAGTTGTTGTACGCGTGATTTTGATTTTGTGGGCGGTTCAGGATCATTATTTGGATGACCGAGGAATATAATATAAATATTTGAAATTTCGGTATATTGTCTGAGTTTATCCGTTTTGGACCGTTGATTGACTCGAAGTGTAAATGGAATGATTATTGACTTGTTTTGCGAGTTTCGCGATTTGTCGTGATTTCGGCATAATCTGCTTATATGGCAGCTTCGTTAGCGACTAAATTACCGGATGAGAATTTGATTTTGGATTCTTCACGGAAGATGTAGATCGAATTTAATTTCAAGCTTGTGGGAACTTCCGGAGGATTTTTCCGAGTTGCGAGGATTAAGTTACGAATATTTTTGACCATTGATTATTTAGTCGGTTAAGCTTGTGATGGTTTGAATCGTTGACTTTTTATCAGATTTGTCATTTGACTTCGGGTGGAAATTGAAGAACATGTCGAGTTGAGTTTGTTGCCGCGAGAATTATTGAAATCGGAATTACGACGTGAAAGTTATGGATATTCGAAGTTTGTCGAAAAGTTAATTATGGAAGTTTCTATATTTGGTAAGTATTTAAGTGGGTTGCTATTTGTGGTAAGTCAACTATTCATTAATAGTGGGTTGACTGAGTCAACGCGGGGAGGAGATGGAGCTCGACGACATGCCGGCGGTGGCTCACCGTCCGGCCACCTCCGGGCTCGGCTTTGGGTCCGTTCAACTCGCCTTGGTCTCCTCATGGAGATTCCGGCCACCTTTCACAGCAAGGTTGACGGTGGAGAGAGAATTTTCGGTTTGAAATTGGAGAAATTTTGGGGTTTTGGTTAATTCCTATTCCGGCCGATTTGAGCTACAAGAAGTATTGGGCTTTGAAACTCTCATCACCATGAATCTAACCATATAGGTATGGAGTTCCAATTTATTCGTACATAGAGAATTCATGGATTGAAAAGTTTGTGCAATTTCAGTTTTGCTTGAAATTGAACTAGATAGAGTGAGAATTGGACTTCGGTGTAGTTATGGAAGTTGCTTGTTGGATGATTTTGAGTGGAATAAGTGTTTCTCCGCCGGAAAATTTTACAGTTGGGTGGCGCCGTCGCCGCCGGCGGCAGTCAACGGCGGTCAAGGTTGACTTTTCGGGGTTTTCGACAAGTTGCATGTCGTTTCACTCGGAATCGCGCCCAGATCTCAATGGTGAGGTTTGTTTTTCGATTTGAACATCGAAAATTATAGCGAGGTTTTGTGGTGTGATTATCGGATTTTCGACAATTCGTCGTTATTGAAGTATGTGTTTCTGAGAACGGTTGTTTCTCGTGATTTGATTTGAGGTACTGAGTTATGATTTTGAGAAATGAATTTTGTGATTATTCAGGGGTTCGTGATCGTTCGTTTGGAGAGGGATTTTCCGCCGGATCACGGGATTAACGCGAACTGCGTTACGCTAGTCTGTGAGTGGATAACTTCTTTTCACTGTTAATCGCGAGTCATTACATACGTTTTACGAGCATGAGCATGCATACAAGATTATGTTTCATATGAGCATGTGTTATACGATTATGCCTATACTAGTATACATTACGTATATGCATTTATATATTTTCATGCATTTGCATCGAACTATTTATGATTTGATTTACACAGAGTACAGTCTCAGTTCATGTTGTTGTATCGATACACTTGCATCTCGGCTGATCCCTGATGGATGCCTACCAGGAGGGGCAGTACCCCGACCGACCGGTGAGGGGCAGTACCCCGGAACCGAGGCCTTTCTGGCTAGAATCACGTGTGAGTCTGGAATCCCGTGATTCGGACTGTACTAGCACGGATGTGTCCATGAGTGACCCCGTGAGATTTTCCATGCATTCTCTGTACGCGAGTTGGAGTCAGCGTCTCCTCGTGTACCATTTGATTTATTATATATATGTTGACACACATATGTTTTTATAACATATATTATTTGGCGAAAGACATTTATTTTCGTCCACTCACTCTAACAGTTTTCATGTCTTTCCCATGGGCTTTTCGGTTTCTGTGCTCAGTTTGTAGTTCAGATTCTGGTGTCGCACGTCGTGGTCGGAGGCATAGTGTTCGAGCGATGTTTCTTTTTATGGTAGGTTCTTAGTTTGGCCTACTATTTGTATATCTATACTAGAAGTCGCTCTGAGTATTCTGATGTATATTTTATACGGTTTTTCCCGGATTTCTGTAAAGTATAGTTATATTTATTACTTTACATTATTGTTGATATATTGGGAAATCCGGATGGGATTGGTGCCCACGGTTTGATTTTTGTGGCATAGGATGAAGTGTATTTTCCGGGTGCAGGTAATGGTAATTCCGCGTTAGTAACGTTACTCTGCCGAAATTTTGATGGTTTTTGTTGGTTCGCGTTTTCAGAAGGGGTTTGATTCCAGTTTAAGAAACTAAATCGGGGTTGGGTCCTTTCAGCTTGGTATCAGAGCATTAGGTTATAGGTTCTGTAGACTTCTGTAGTCGTGTTTACTAAGGATATTTGAGAATGTACAGCATGTCAGGAGTGGTGACCCGACCGGCCGGTGGATACTCATCAATACTCCGAGTGTTGTATGCTTTCAAATATTTGAAGTTCCATGATTACGTTCCACTTGTTGCGAACGATGTTTTATTCATTAGGATGCCCCCTTGACGTGCTTTCCGTGTCGGTACGGTTGTGGATCCTATTGAGGATCAATCGACGCATGATTTGCCAGTGAATTATGGGTTTGGATGAGCATTCTGGGTTCAGAGATTTGTGTGGCATGGTTTGCCTGGTTGTGCGTGAGTTTGGGTGATCGTTGGTGATCCTTCCTCACAGCAGGTGTCGCTGTGACTTGTGTTCGTGGAGCACTCTCAGTTGCTATTGTGGTGGCCAGGAGGGTCACGTTACGAGGGAGCGCCTCAGCCAGCTGTTTTAGCGGTTCGGCAGCTCAGAGTTCACGAGAAGGTCATGATGCTATTTCTGGAGTTTAACCAATGTAGCCTTTTTGACGAGTTAATCAGCAAGTCGCAATTGACGTAGGCAGCTAGTTGGGCATGTTGGAGTTCGTGCCACGACCTTGTATGAGGACGGAGTTTCTTTGAGGCTACTGTTGCTTGTTATCCATGGCTATTGTACCTGCATTTCCACTTCCGAGGTTTTAGAGAGTGTTGCACCCATCCGGAGGTTGCGAGATCTTTGTTGGAGGATATGGCTTAGCCGCGAATCTGTTATAGCGGGATATCGTTGATTTTGTTATGATGTTGGGTATGGACTTCTTGGCGACGCATTGGGCTATGTTCGATGGTCACGAGAAGGTGGTTGTGTTTCGACGACCAGACTTTTCCCGAGATACTGTTTCGCGGTGATGGTCGAGCGGATGGTGGAAATGAGTTGTGTTGTTTCCTTAGCTCATGTTGTGGATATTATGGTTGCATTGCTCGACATTGGCGACATTGAGGTGGTTCCCGAGTTTCCAGGTGTGTTCCGGAGGAGTTACCAGGTGTTCCTCCAGTTCGGGAGATCGACTACACCATTGAGATTTTACCGGGCGTTAGACTCATATCACCGGCATTATGTCGTTCGGTACCAGCGAAGTTGATGGAGCTACAGTTCAACTCCAGGAGTTTCTGGAGGAGACTTCATGCGACCCAGCGTATTTGCGTGGTGTGCTCTTACATTATTTGTGCGAATGTTGGATGGTTCGACAAGGTGGTGCATTGACTACCGGAAGCTGAATCAGGCTTTAGAGGAGAGCAAATATCCTCCGCTTCAGATTGACGATTGGCTTGATCAGCTCACGAGAGCTTCAGTCTTTTGGAAGATTGATTTCGGGTCTGGATACTGTCAGTTGAGGATCAGGGAGTTAGATGTGGTTAAGACGACTTTCGGATCGCGGTGCGGACATCAGGAGTTCTTGGTCATGCCGTTTGGTTGACCAATGCCCCTGCAGTTCTTATGGACTCGATGGACCAGGTGTTCAGACGGTTTCTGGACGAGTTTGCGGTCGTGTTCGTCGGCAACATCTTGAATTACTTCAGGAGTGTGGGCCAACACCTGAAGCAATTGCGAGCGGTTTTGCGGACTTTGCGAGATAATCAGTACGTTGTTGGCAAAGTTCAGCAAGTGTGAGTTATTGTTCATTTGCGTGAAGATTTTGGGTCACGTGATGTTAGCTGAAGAAGTCAGTGTGGATTCCGATCAGATAGAGCCGTGTTGGTTTGGAGTAGACCTACCATTGTACCAGAGATCAGGAGTCTCTTGGGTTTAGCAGGCTACTATCGGTGCTTTGTACAGGATTTTCTCAGATTGTCACTCCACTTTTCGGATTGACGGAGAAAGGCGTCAAGTTCGACTGGTTCGATGTGTATGAGATGAATTACTCGCTCCTGAAGGAAGGTTGACCGTTGCCTCGGTTCTGATGTTACCTGACGATCATGGTGAGTTCGTGGTTTACGGCGATGCATCAAGATTTGGATTTGGTTATGCTTGATGCAGCATTGCAGAGCGGTGGCTCATGGGTTCAGGCAGTGGAACTTTATGAAGCTACGTGTCCTATGTGTGATTTGGGGGTAGCTATTTTTATGTTAGCATCGAAGAGTTCGAGACACTACTGTTACGGCGTACAGCGTGGTGTAGGATGTACACTGATTACTTGAGTTTCATCCACTTGCATATTCAGCCGGATTTGAGCTTGAGGTAGTGTAGATGTATGAGGTCGACTAACGACTATGGATGCACATTTGAGTTTATTCGAGAAAGGCTACTGTTGTTGTTGATGCATTCAATTGGAAGTCGGGAGCTTCAATGTTTCATGTGTGTGTGGCTCGAGTTTCCGTGTTAGCCGAGTTGCGAGCTATGGGAGCCGAGTTAGTGTGTGATGATGATGAAGCTCATTGTTTTGCGTGCGTTATGCACTGATGGTACGGAGATGTATCAGATACTTCGAGTTTACTACTCGTGACACGACATGAAGAGGAATGTAGCAGCTTGTGTGTGCAGATCCCACATTTGTCGACAGGCGATGGCTAGGAGGCAGAGACTTGCCGGGAAGTTACAGTTATTGGAGATTTCCGATTAGAAGTTGGAGCTTGTCACTGTAGATTTTGTGTGTCAGTTCGCACTTCGGTTTAGTGGTATCAATTTTCGAGTCTTTATGGGCCATTTAATGAACTTAGCTCTTTTCCTTGTATTTTCGGAAAAGATTTTGGTGGCAGGCTGGCATAGCTGTATTTGACGGAGGTTGTCCATTTACGTGGTCTGCCTGTGTCCTAGTTTGCTGATCGAGATAATCAGCTACAACAGAGTGTTGGCAAGCGTTGCAGTGACCATTGGGGACCAGATTACAGTTTAGTATCGTTCCTTATCCTCAGATTGGTGGGCAATCTTTGAGGACTATTCAGACTTTGGAGGGCATGTTGTGGTCTTATGTATTGTAGTTCCGAGGGATTTGGAACCAGCAGTTTCAACTGTTCGAGATGGCATGCAGTACCAGTTTATTAACCACTATGATTTTGACGTTGCTTGATGTCGTTTTGAGGAACGATGTTGTACTCCATTGTGTTGGTGCGAATTTGGTGTGAGCTGACGCTTGATTCTGATTTTGTGGGATGTGCTACCACAGACTTTCAGATTAGCGGAAATAGGTTGATAATTGCCCGAGTTCGATGTTTGAGTTATGTTCATGTGAGTAGGCTGAGTTGTGATTTGCCACGTTATTTTGATCCGTATGTGATCATAGGCGAGTTTGTGTTGTGCCGTATAGATCAGCATTGCCTATAGCGTTGGCTTTTGTGTATTGTGTTCCGAGTGGCGGAACTACATTTTAGATTTGTTGCGTGTTTTGTACCCAATCAGTTCCTTATGCAGGAAGACTTGGCGTTTGTGTGGAGCCAGTTTAGATTCGAGGCTTGAGGGTACCGAGATATTTTCCATTGACAGAGTTGTTTAGTTGAGGCTGCCACTGGGAAATTGAATTGTATGTAGAAGCAGTGCTCATACTTTTAGTCGGCAGACTTGGAAATTTCGAGGTCGTAATTTTTTTAAGGGGGGTGGATTTGTGACGACCCGGAACAGAATCAGAAGTGTTAATCAGCTTAATTCGTGAGTTGGCGTATTATCACAGATTTCCGATAATTGTTTGAATCGCCAGATTTGATCACGACTTAATTATTGGCCGAGAATCTAAGTTGAGTCTCTTCTCGAGAGTTGTTGTACGCGTGATTTTGAGTTTGTGGGCGGTTCCGGATCATTATTTGGACGACCGAGGAATATAATATGAATATTTGAAATTTCAGTATATTGTCGAGTTTATCCGTTCGTGTTCGAGTCTATCTGAATCGTGATTTTGATGCGTTTTGGACCGTTGATCGACCCGAAGCGTAAATGGAATGATTATTGACTTGTTTTGCGAGTTTCGCGATTTGTCGTGATTTCGGCATAATCTGCTTATATGGCAGCTTCGTTAGCGACTAAATTACCGGACGAAAATTTGATTTCGGATTCTTCACGGAAGATGTAGAGAATTTAATTTCAAGCTCGTGGGAACTTCCGGAGGATTTTTCCGAGTTGCGAGGATTAAGTTACGAATATTTTCGACCATTGATTATTTAGTCGGTTAAGCTTGTGATGGTTTGAATCGTTGACTTTTTATCAGATTTGTCGAAGTGTTTGACTTCGGGTGGAAATTGAAGAACATGTCGAGTTGAGTTTGTTGCCGCGAGAATTATTGAAATCGAAATTACGACGTGAAAGTTACGGATATTCGAAGTTGGTCGAAAAGTTAATTATAGAAGTTTCTAGATTTGGTAAGTATTTAAGTGGGTTGCTATTTGTGGTAAGTCAACTATTCATTAATGGTGGGTTGACTGAGTCAACGCGGGGAGGAGATGGAGCTCGACGGAGCTCGACAGCTTGCCGGCGGTGGCTCGCCGTCCGGCCACCTCCGGGCTCGGCCTAGGGTCCGTTCAACTCGCCTTGGTCTCCTCATGGAGATTCTGGCCACCTTTCACGGCAAGGTTGACGGTGGAGAAAGAATTTCCGATTTGAAATTGGAGGAATTTTGGGGTTTTGGTTGATTCCTTTTCCGGTCGATTTGAGTTACAAGAAGTATTGGGCTTTGAAGCTCTCATCACCATGAATCTAACCATATAGGTATGGAGTTCCAATTTGATTTGTACATGGATAATTCATGGATTAAAAAGTTTGTGTAATTTCGGTTTTGCTTGAAATTGAACTAGATAGAGTGAGAATTGGACTTCGGTGTAGTTATGGAAGTTGCTTGTTGGATGATTTTTAGTGGAATAGGTGTTGCTTCGCAGGGAAATTTTACAGTTGGGTGGTGCCGCCGCCGTCGCCGGCGGTCAACAGCGGTCAAGGTTGACTTTTCGGGGTTTTCGACAAGTTGCATGCTGTTTCGCTCGGAATCGCGCCCCGATCGCAGTGGTGAGGTTTGTTTTTCGATTTGAGCATTGGAAATTATAGCGATGTTTTGTGGTGTGATTATCAGATTATCGACAATTCGTCGTTATTGAATTATGTGTTTCCGAGAACGGTTGTTTCTCGTGATTTGATTTGAGGTACTGAGTTATGATTTTGAGAAATGGATTTTGTGATTATTCAAAAGTTCGTGATCGTTCATTTGGCGAGGGATTTTCCGCCGGATCACGGGATTAACGCGAACTGCGTTACGCTAGTCTATAAGTGGACAACTTCTTTTCACTGTTAATCGCGAGTCATTACATACGTTTTACGAGCATGAGCATGCATACGAGATTATGTTTCATATGAGCATGTGTTATACGATTATGCCTATACCAGTATACATTACGTATATGCATTTATATATTTTCATGCATTTGCATCGAACTATTTATGATTTGATTTACACAGAGTACAGTCTCAGTTCATGTTGTTGTATCGATACACTTGCATCTCGGCTGATCCCTGATGGATGCCTACCAGGAGGGGCAGTACCCCGACCTGACCGGCGAGGGGCAGTACCCCGGAACCGAGGCCTTTCTGGCTAGAATCACGTGTGGGTCTGGGATCCCGTTATTCGGACTGTACTAGCACGGATGTGTCCATGAGTGACCCCGTGAGATTTTCCATGCATGCTCTGTATGCGAGTTGGAGTCAGCGTCTCCTCGTGTACCATTTGATTTATTATATATATGTTGACTCGCATATGTTTTTATAACATATATTATTTGGCGAAAGACATTTATTTTCATCCACTCACTCTAACAGTTTTCATGTCTTTCCCTTGGGCTTTTCGGTTTCCGTGCCCAGTTTGCAGTTCAGATTCTGGTGTCGCACGTCGTGGTCGGAGGCATAGTGTTCGAGTGATGTTTCTTTTTATGGTAGGTTCTTAGTTTGGCCTACTATTTGTATATCTATACTAGAAGTCGCTCTGAGTATTCTGATGTATATTTTATACGGTTTTTCCCGGATTTCTGTAAAGTATAGTTATATTTATTACTTTACATTACTGTTGATATATTGAGGAAGCCGGATGGGATTGGTGCCCACGGTTTGATTTTTGTGGCATAGGATGAAGTGTATTTTCCGGGTGCAGGTAATGGTAATTTCGCGTTAGTAGCGTTACTCTGCCGAAATTATGATGGTTTTTGTTGGTTCGCATTTTCAGAAGGGGTTTGATTCCGGTTTAGGAAACTAAATCGGGGTTGGGTCCTTTCAGCTCGGCCGATCGAAAATGGTGCACTGGAGCAACATATTGATATCATCGACCAGTCGATTAAGGCTTCTCGACCCGTCGAAAATTTGGTGATGGAGGAACAGGCTGCTATCATCGATCGGTCGAGGAACAGTGCTGGACGAATAGTTTGATGCTCTTGACCAGCCAAGAAATATGGCTCGACCCATCAAAATGTTGCTGACAAAAAGGATTTTCCTGTTTTACAAAGTCAAGATAGTACTGTGACTATTGCCCCCTTGTCTACATCACCAGTTGAGATCTCTGTTCAAGTTGCTCTACCTGAGGTACGTAAATCTAACCCTGTCACTAAAAGAGTTCCTAAGAAACAATATAAGCCTAGTATAGATGCCAAAGCCAAATACTATATTGCTAACTATATTTCCCACCATAGGTTGTATGAGTCTCATGCACTTATTGTTAATCAATTATCTTCAATATCTATTCCTAGCAATGTGCAGGATGCCTTGACAAATCCCAAGTGGAAACAAGCTATGAATGATGAACTAGAAGCCATGCAGAAGAATGAAACTTGGGATATAGTCTCTATGCCATCTGGTAAGAAGACTGTTGGATGTCGTTGGGTGTTTACTGTGAAGCTTAAAGCTAATGGGAGCATTAATCGCTACAAGGTTAGGCTGGTTGCTAAAGGTTATACTCAGAAGTATGAAGTTGATTACCAAAAGACTTTCGCACCTGTTGTCTAAATTAATACTGTAAGAATCATTATTGCTCTTGTTGCCCGCTACGATTGGCCTCTACTTCAGTTTGATGTGAAGAATGCCTTTTTGAATGGTGACTTAGAAGAAGAAGTACACATGGATGCTCCACCTGGAGTCAGTTGTAAACCAGATGATGACGAAAAAGTGTGCTATTTGAAGAAGTCTTTATATGGCCTAAAGCAATCACTTAGAACTTGGTTTGGACGCTTTTCCAAAGCAATGAAGATGTTTGGATATCGCCAATGCAATTCTAACCACACCTTGTTTGTTAAACGCAAGGATGGCAAGATTACTGCCTTGATTGTGTGTGTTGATGACATGGTGGTTACAGGAGATGGTCCATGTGAGATGGCAAGTCTTCAAAAGTAGTTGTGGCTAGAATTTGACATGAAGGACCTGGGAGATCTGAAATATTTTCTGGGAATTAAAGTTGCAAGGTCTAAGCAAGGGATTACATTGTCCCAACAGAAGTATATATTGGATCTTCTTCCTGAGACAAGACTGTTATACTGCAAGCCTGTTGTTACTTCTATTGAGCAGAATCACAGGTTAGAGCTTCTTCCAGATCAAGTTCCAATGAATAAGGCCAGGTATCAGCATTTAGTTGGGAGACTTATTTACTTATCACATACTAGACCTGATATTGCATATGTTGTCAGTGTGGTGAGTTAATTTATGCATAACCCTGGAGTAGATCATATGAGTGCAATGATACGTATTCTCAGGTATCTGAAGGGCATACCCGATAAAGGTTTATTGTTTGCAAGGAACAATGAGTTATGTGTTTCTGGCTACACTAGTGAGGTGTGTGTTTGAGGCTATAGTGATGCACGTTGGGATAGTGATCATACCAATAGGGCATCTACTTCTAGTTACTTTACTTTTCACTACCACATTTTTGAGTATTGCCGGCGATTAGGCAAAAGAAAGGCCGACGAGATGGTCCATCGCCGGCAATAATAAGCATTGCCAACGAGATGGACCATCGCCGGCAATAATTTCCCCAAATCGCCGGCAATGGTGGGAAATTATTGCCGGCGACGGAGAATATCGTCGGCAATAATTTTCCATCATTGCCGGCGTTATATTGGCCGGAATATCGTCGATAATAATGGAGAAATTATTGCCGGCGACGGAGAATATCGCCGGCAATAATGTCATTGTATTTCTGGCGATATTTGGCCGGAATATCGTCGGCAATAACTCCATTGCCGATGATTTAATGAATCGGCGGCAATAACTCTTATATCAGATCTACTCCGCAGCAGCTCGATCATTTTACAAAAATCCGGTGAGAAAGAAGGAAAACGCTCTGAAATCCTTGGGTATTGTCAAAAGGCGTCCAAAACCCGCTCGGGAAGCTATATAGCTAGGTACGTACGTATGTGTATATATATATATGTGTATACGTGGATCGATGTATATATATATATATATGTTTGTTGATTTAATTAGATATATATATATATGCATGTGTTGATTTAGAATTGAGATATCGATTAATGGTTTGATATGCAAATAGAGTGGATATATTGTTGATTTCGAGTGATTGACTGTTGATTTTGAGTTGATTTGAGATGATTTTGATGAAAATATGTTTGTGTATATATATGTATATAAATTTATTTTGTGATTAATTTTTAATATGTGTGTATATATATACATGTTAATTTATAATTGTGAATTGTTGGTATATATATATTTTTTTAATTATATGCATGGGTCAACTTTTGTTAATTAATCGGATGCATGTAATTAATGATGATTTTTTAATTAATTAGTAGTGATTGTATATATATATATTTATAGTATGCAATGTTAGAATTTTCAGGATGGACAAGAGTTGGATGAGCCTTGTAAGATGGGATGTGAGATATCACCATGGAATTATGAGTTTTGTGGATTTTGTGAAGGCTAATTGTGGAGACACTACACTTCATTATTGCTCGTGTAAAGAATGTAAGTGTATTAGCGATCGATTTCGTTTTCCCATTGATAAAGTCCAGAAGCACCTGAGTAAATACGGGTTTTGGGATAAGTACACTTGTTGGATTTATCACGGTGAAACATCGTTAGCGGGTCCGCATGATCATGAACAATTTGCTGAGAGGGTCAGTCCATCTTATGATCATGGACATTTTGCTGAGAGGGCCAGTCCCTCCTATGATCCAACATCGATGTTAATCAATGATATGTTTCCTCATGAGAGCGGTGTATTTGCTGATCAAGCACCAAATGTCCCTCCCGTCGTGCAGGGTTTCCCCGATATTGAGCCAGTCAAGCCATTACCTGGAGCTCATGTCAACACAAGCGGTATAGACAAGTACAACAACCTGATTGCATGGCAACAGACTCCGTTATACGACGGTTGTAGTAAGACTGTTCATGGAAGTGTCATGGGAGTGATGCAGCTTAAATGGAGAACAAAATGTCTGTCAAATTTGTTGATTATTGGCTGAAGTTGACTGCTTCGCTACTGCCACCAGGTCATCGTCTTCCTACCACTCATCATAAGGTGCGACATATCCTGAAAGATCTTGGGCTTTCCTACATCAAAATCCATGCATGCAGATATGATTGTATTCTCTTCTGGGGAAAAGATCTCGAAGACCTTGAAGCCTGCCCGGTATGTTTTACAGAAAGGTATGAGTTGACTCCTGCAGGCAACAAGAAAGCTGTGAAGATACTTCGATATTTCCCGCTGATTGATAGGCTGGAGCGGTTGTTCATGTGTGCTTTCACGGCCGAAGCTATGAGATCGTGGGCTGTGAGGAATTTGCTTGACGATGACACCCTTATACACCCTGCCGACGGAGAGGCTTAGAAGCACATGGTCAGGGAGTTTGATCATTTTGCAGCAAAGGTCCGAAATGTTTGGCTAGGGCTCTCATCTGACGGATTCAACTCTTTCGGCAACATGAGTCTTCAATACAGTATATGGCCAGTTATTTTGGTACCGTACATTCTTCCACCATGGATGTGCATGAAGAAGGAATACAATATGCTCACTCTGTTAATTCCGGGCCCGGGTTATCCAGGAAAGTGTCTCGATGTGTATTTGAGGCCTTTGATTGAGGAGCTTAAGTACCTGAGTGAGTGTGGCCACCCCACTTACGATAGCTTCAAAAATGAGATGTTCCAGATGCATGCCATGCTTGTTGGCACCATGAGTGATTTTCCTGCCCGCGGTATGTTGTCGGGCAACGTTATTAGGGGTTACAGGGCTTGTTCAGAGTGCATGACTGTTGATTGTTGCAGTCCTCATTGCAGTAAAATTGTTCAGATGCGTCACCGTTGTTGGCTTTCATATGATCACCCATTTAGGCAGGATCAAGATGCTTTTGATGGGACTGTGGAAACGGGTGTGGCACCCAGGCGATGGACAGGGAATGAAATTTTGGAAGTGCTGAATGAATATGATTTTTGGCCAGCTGAGCAATCATCCTGAGATAGTGTCGTCAATTCCAGACAAGCCCGAAAGGTATAAGTTTTGGACACACAAGAGCATATTCTGGGAACTCCCCTACTAGCCCAGGTTGCCTATCAGACACTACCTAGATGTCATGCACATAGAGAAGAATGTATGTGAAAGTGTGGTGGGCACAGTTCTGAATTTGGAGGGGGAAACAAAAGACATCCCTAAGGCACGCATTGATCTGAAAGCTATGGGACTGCGAAAACATTTGTGGTTAAGAAATGGTAAGAAAAAAATGCCCCAAGCTCCTTACACCGTCAAGCCGAAGCAGAAGCATGAAATTTTTGGGTGGATGAGTAATGTCGGGTATTCTTATGGCTATGCAGGAAATTAATATAATTTTTGCTTCTATATGGTTATATGCAAGAAATATAATTGTTGCTTATTGCTATATATGCAGGTATCATTATGGCTATGCAGGAAATATAAGCAAGTGTGTTAACTTCCGGGACAATAAGATATACGGATTAAAGAGTCATGATTGCCATGTACTGCTTCAACGCCTTTTCCCTATTTTCATTTGAGGGTACATGCCCAAAGAGGTGGTGGAGCCGTTAGTGGCTTTGTCAAGATTCTTTCAGAAGTTATGCACCAGAGAAGTTAAAAAATCAGATCTCAGGGAGATGTAAGATGACATCATTTTTATCATGTGCAAGCTTGAGAGGATATTTCCCCCAAATTTTTTCGACATCTTGCCTCACCTGATGATCCATCTTCCCGAACAATTGTTGCTTACCGGTCCGGTACACTACACTTGGATGTATCCCATGGAAAGGTACAAATGATTCATACATTTGTGTTTGCCTCTGTTTTTATATGTAAATTCTTATTTTTTAAGTATCATAACATGCACTTGTTAACTTGTAGACAATTGGGAGCCTACAAGGACTATGTGAAGAATAAATCTGCACCTGAAGGGTGTATCGCTGAAATATATCTTGCGCACGAGTGTGTAACGTACACCAACTTGTATTTGGGAGCGTTGGAGAACCCCCAACAACATATGTCGATAGATGAACCCAAGTTCAACCTTTCTATCATCTCCAATGACGTCGTAGTACATGGAAGCTTGTCAAAGTCGTACAAGTTGGATGGAAATGAGGTAGCCATTGCCCACTGGTCGGTACTGATTAACTGTCCAGAAGTTCAATATTGGAAAAACTATCATCTTCACTGCCCTGCTATTGCCGGAAATGTTTATTACCACAACAGGACATTTGCAAACTACTTTAGTCAATGGGTAAGGGTATATGTGTGTATATATATTTTTTATATCCTTATATAGCACGTGTGTACGTGATTTTATTTTGCTATATATGTTCATAATTTATTGTGTACGTGGTTTCTTATCTTTTTCAGATGAACCATGTAGCAAATGATGGTTACCCAGAGTGGTCAAACGAATTGAGGCTCTTGGCGATGAAACCAATAGCTTCAAAAGTTTAATCGATGTGTCAGGTCAATGGCGTGAAATTTATATGTGAAAATAGAGACGACCGACTGAAAACAAGGAATTGTGGGGTGATGGTCCATAGTGGGCAGGATTGTGTTGACTATTACGGTGTCTTTCATTCAGTTGTTGAACTAATTTATGGGAACCGCATGAAAGTGCACTTGTTCAAGTGTAGATGGTTTGATACTAGCCCAGACAACACAAGGACCGATCAGTACGGAATATTTTTGGTGAATACTGCTACAAGCTGGTATAAAGAAGACCCTTTCGTTCTTGCCACATCAGTAAAACAAGTGTTTTACCTTGACGATCTTCTGAACAAAGTCCCGTGGAAGGTGGTTAACCATGTTGCTGATAGAAACATATACAGTGCTGCCACACTTGGTGAGACCGCAGATGATGAAGAAGTTACTACATACCAAGAGCCGAACGCTTTTGACATTCCGGAATCATCTACGATTCGCCTTAATAATGTGAGATCTGGGAGTGTGGTTCGAATTACTGGAGCAGAACTTCTCGATGTTAATCCAAATGAAGTAGACGCTGATTCAGATGACAAGGAGTGGCACATATTGCCAGAGGTTACCTATGAAACCGAGTCAGACTCAAGTGATGAGGATGATTATGATTATCATCCTTAGTACGTTAATGATGTACGTATTTTAGTATATATAAACGTGCATGTATGTTTGTTATATAAACGTGCATGTACGTATTTATAGTCGTAAATTAACAAAATTTGGCCAACGTCATATCGATCAGTGTTTATACTACGGAGCATATATGTAGAATATATATGGTGTTATACCACATTAGACTTCAATGGAAAATGAATATAATGGTGGATGCCGGAAAATGGGAATCACTATCACCGACGAGTAACTCGTCGGTGATAGTATTACCAACGAGTAACTCGTCGGTGATAGTATCACCAACGAGTTACACTAACTCGTCGGTGATACTCCCTTTTAATCTCAGCCCCTTCGGGCAGTAGCCATTTCTTCACGGGAGCTCCCCCAATTAAACCATAAAATCTCTCCTCCCCTCCTCGCCGCCCACCCCGCCTGAATCCCTCCTAAAATTTCTCCTCCCTTCTTCCCTCTCCACCCAAAAAAACCCCAAATCTCACCTCCTCCTCCCCTACCTCTCCTCCCCTCCTTCTCTACCTCCTCCCCTACCTCTATCCTCCGGAATCCGAGCTCATGACAGGTCCCCTCCCCCATCTCTCTCTCTCTCTCTCTCTCTCTCTCTCATTTTTTCATAATTATGTATATATGCATGCATTTTAATTATATTTGTATGCCTTTTAATTAAGTTGGTTAATTAAGATTTGGGTGATGTTGATATTTTTGGTAATTATGTATATATGCATTTTAATTATATATGTATGAATTTTAATTAAGTTGGTTAATTAAGATTTGGATGATGTTGATATTTTTGATAATTATATTGGTATGTGTATGTATATGTATATATGTAGAATATATTTAGGTAAAATTATTTTTGTGTTGGGTAATAAGATTTGGATTAATTGATATTTTTGATAATTATATTGGTAATGATATTTTGCATCCTGAATATTTGGTTAATTGATATTTTTGATAATGATATTGGTAATGATATGTAGGATATTTCGTGTATATATTTTGTGTATATATTTTTGACATATAGAATATATTTTTGGCTGTTCTGTTTAATTGTTGGATGTGCAGGAGGTTTTGCGGCAAATTGGTTTGGGGGCATCAAACGGAGAGGGACTAGATCCAGTGGAGGGAGTAGTAGTCAAGCATCCTCAGCCACAATCAGCAACACGCGAAGCGGCCCAATTATGAATGCTCGCACACAAATTTTGCTACATGCGCGAGAAGAGGAGGAAGCTGCACGATCCAGATCCGTGCAACCCTCAGTCCAGCCTCGACCCTCAGGTAGCAGACACTCAGGCGAGCGACACTCAACGGGCGCATCAGAAACTCCCTCCATCTGAATGCCCCATATTGGCCCGGTGCCTACTCCCCTTTCACGGGAATCATCTGAGGCAAATGGGGAAGGCGCCTCATCGTCCAGGCCTCGTCTATCTCCGGCGTCCGGTCTCTTCGTGCCCGACGAGATTCCTGTGATCTCTGAATTCGATGATAGGGGGAGGGCTATTTATATTGAAGGACGGCCAGAGTTCCTGACCGTGGAGGAAGCGTACAGGTTCTTCCCGTTTGACCCCGTGTATCTTTGGAGTGCGAGGTGCATGAACCAGCAAACGGACGATGCATGTAAATTTTATTTAACAAAATTGATTACTTAATTATTCCTTAAGACTATAAATAGTGTCAATTAATAATTTCAATTTTTTGATATTGTATTATTAGGCAATATCGTTAATGGCAATGGAAAACGAAAGACTAGAGGCCCCTGCACTGGGAAAAATCTTGAGCAGGCCACCGGGGGAAGGAAAACGATCATTGAGGCCAATGAGCTTAGTGAGGTGATCGAGACAAAAAACACCACGCGAAAGTATGCCAGCATGGCCGGGGTCGTCGTGCGGGACAAGGTCCCAATGCTGTGGCCAGATTGGGGATGTGTGCCTCGCTACGTGAAGTTGCAAGTGCATAATGCACTGAGTGTGAGTTAAATCGTATTTTCATTACGTAAATTTTACATTTATTAATTAAGAAGGCAAAAATATATAATTTTACCATTTATATATTCATCTTCCAGCAGTGGTTTGACGTGGATGAATGCCTTATTCACACGTGGGCAGAGCGTCAACTACATATCAGGTGATGTGATTCGAGTTATTTGAGTATATATTGAGTTAGATTTTCACTTTATCAAGTGTTTTAATATCTCTAACATTTGTTTCTGGTGTTAATATAGGTATAAAGAGTGGAAGAACTAGCTTTCAAAACATTGGACACAGTACAAGGATCTAGGCCGAGGTTCTACCCCTAGCGAATTCCGGTTTAGGGAGTACGAGTGGCTGTGGCTGGTAGCCCACTTCGAGCACACCAAAGTGAAGGTATGCATCCTGAATATATTTTACAACCCTAATGTATCGTATCATATTGAAATAGTTAGTTACTAATTTTTTGACATATGTTTATCAAACAAGGCGATTTCCAAGACGAACAGGGAGAACAGATTGAAAAACACCAAGTCCCATCATGCAGGTTCACTCAACTATTTGGGTTGGTCGACTAGGGCGCAGAAACAACAAGAAGTCAACCCGTTGGTGTTTGTTCATCAGAAGTTCTATCTGCAGTGCCATGAAGAAGCGGTAACTCTTTGGCCTCATTATTTTGTAGTTCACATATGCATGTGTTAATAAAACTATTTTTCTCTATTAATTTTTTTTAATAATACGTTATTCATATTCGCTTTTCAATTAGGTGAGAGTGGAGGATGCGATCACAGAGGTCACCATGATTATAGCTCAAAACGACCATCCTGACTGCTCGGAGGAAGAAGTGACCCAGTATGCCTCTCAGATCGATACACTTGATCGCCCTATAACGGCTCAGATCATGGCAAAAGCGTGCGGGACTGGGAAGAATATCCACTACTGCAGGGGAATGGGTTCGCGGGGCGAAGGAGTATTGAAGAATACTTCGGAATACTCTAGCGGGTCAAGAACTTCTTCTAGGAACTCTAACCTAGCAGCGGAGCTTCAGAGGACGCAGAGGGAGTTGGAGGAGCAAAGGAGGGTGGTGGAGGAGATGTGGCAATTGGCCGAGCAGCAGGCAGTCAGAGATGCCGAGCACCGGGTGATGGTCGAGCAACACCGAATTATGGTCCATCAGCAGACACAAATGTTCACATGGATGCAGATGATGTACGCGTGCCAGACTACTGGACAACCGCTCCCCACACCTCCACCGATACGTGTGTTTCACAGTGTTCCACAACCGCAGCCGTCGCCGTCGCTGCAAGACCAGGGTAGCCGCCACAGTTCAAATGATTTCGTCAACATGGATTTCGTCGACCCTTAGTGTAGTTGAATTTTATTTTCGTGTTGTTGCTGTTTGTACTGTTGGACAATTATGTGTGTACTGTTCAATGTGTATTTGGACGGTTCTGTTTTTCGGTGCAGGTTCTGGAATTGGGCCCAATCCAGAACCAGCTTTTTTTTGTAAAAATTCACCGGGTATTGCTGACGAGTTGGACCAATCTCGTCGGCAATAACTCCCACTTTCCGGCCACGGCGGAGCACCATTGCCGGCGACTAACTCGTCGGTGATGAGAGTTGTCATTGCCGGCGACTTGATGATTGTGTCATTGCCAGCGACTGAAGTCGCCGGTGATGATTGTGTCATTGCCGGCGACTTTAGTCGTCGGTGATGCCGGTGCCATTTCCGGCGACTTTAGTCGTCGGTGATGCCGGTGCCATTACCGGCGACTTTAGTCGTCGGTGATACTTCAAGGTATCACCGACGACTTCCACATTTTGTCGTTGGTGATACTATCACCGACGGCTAACTTCCAGCGAGAGTATTACCGGTGACATGTCGCCGGTAATGACTATCACTGACGACTAATAAACAAAGGTCGACGACTTTAAGTAGCCGGCAATACTTAAAAATGTGGTAGTGTTTATTAGTGGAAGTGTAGTAACTTGGCACAATAAGAAACAGAATGTAACTGCTCGCTCTAGTGCAGAAGATGAATATCGTGGAATGACGAATGGAGTATGTGAATTACTGTGGATCAAGAATGTGCTTAGAGAGTTAGGTTTCAGACTTCAGAAATCTATAGATTTGCATTGTGATAATACAACTGCTATTGAGATTGCTCATAACCCAGCACAGCATGACATAACTAAATATGTGGAGGTAGATCGACATTTCTTAAAGGATAACCTTGACAAGAAGATTATCCGGTTTTCTTTTGTGTCATCTGACTTATTAAAGGATTATTACATGATGCCTTTAGTAAATGGATGGTCAAGTTGGGCATGATTGACATCTACACGCTAACTTGAGGGAGAGTGTTGACAATTGTTAGTATTGAGGATTCCTATTGTGAATATAATTAATTTATTCTTTATTGTATATATTCCTTCTTATTAGGAATCTGTCATATAAAACTGTATATATACCCAATTCGAGATTGAATAAAAATATTATTCAACCCTAAACACTTTTACATATATTTTTTTATCACATGCTCTTGAATCAGAGAGCAGACTAATTTTCTGAGAACGAATCAGTAGTCCCATTGGAGGAGCAACCAACTTATCCTTTGGGATCTGTCTCATAGTGAGAACTTCCAACACCTCATCAACCGAAGAAAAGCTATAGGCATGCAAGAGCACTCAGGATCCGCATATGCATCACCCATACTAGTATATATACTCAATCTCTCCACCTATTCATTCTCTAGCACCTTCGTTTCATTGACCATGAATGAAAGACACATATTCTTGCATATATAGATACATGGTTCGAACAAAATTTCATCATACCAGTAGAAAAACTATACGAATGAGGTTCTGTATTCTTTTCTTATTTGTAAAGTCCCTTGTATGGATATTCTAGTGGTTGAACTACAGACTTACTACAATCACCGGAAACTTTTTTTTAAATCTTTTTTGTGAAATGTATGTCACATTATCCTTAATTAAGATAGAATGAAAAAAAATACATGTAGTATGTTGCACATTTCATTGTTCAAGCTTATAAGAACAGCAACTTTTATCTCATTGGAACCTTTACTTTCGGGACCTTTGTTCATCTTAGTTACTAGTTCATTACATCTATTCTGTAGTGAATCGAATATAATCCAGCATATTTTTGTAGTGTAATTCCTGCAGCTTCCTAAGATCCTAATATGTCTTGAAAAGTTTATAGGAGACTGTATATGCATATGTAGGGAGGGTGCTTAGACAAATAGGGCAGTCTACGCTTCCTAAGCTCTTAATGTGGCTGAACCTTACTGCAGACAATAAATGCATAGGTAGTAAGGGTTTTCTGATCATATATGCCTATACATATATATTATTCACTACCGGAAGAATTATTATGACCAACGACTTGGTGTCGTCGGTCTGTTTCCGTTCATTGTCGGTCATAGCCTATATCCGATGACACATCGTCGGATATAGTATCGTCGGTAATACACCGTCGGTAATACTATATCCGACGATGATTTAGGGTTATCGTTGGAAAATAGAGACACTAAAGCCAACGATGGTTTATCGTCGGTCATAGTTTAAACTATAACCGACGATGTCATAGTCGGATATAGTTTTCTCCATGGTCAAAATGATTGACTGTGGAGAAAACTATAACCGACGATGTTGACACATATCGTCGGTTATAGTTAAAAATATTTAATTTTTTTTTGTAGGTTTTGGGTTTTATCCCAAAACCTGCATTCACAAAAAATCACGCTATCTATATATTGTTCAAATTGAAAATCAACAACCATTGAAACTATAGTACGTAGTAAATAAATAAATTAATAAAAACCGAAATTGTTCAAATCTGTATACATATGCGTAGTAATTAAATAATGAAAATAAATATTAAACCGACAATTGTTCAAATGTAGGGGGGTCCTAGTCCAACGTCTATGTGGTCAAACGGATTGGAGAAAGTTGGTTGGTCCTGGTCTGGTTGAGGCTGCGGCTGCGGCTGAGGCTGAGGCTGTGGCTATGGCTGTGGCGCACCGAAAATGGGCGAGGGAGCTATCTGGATTCCAGATGCTTGCAACTGTGCATAACAATGCTGCATCCATGTCCCCATTTGCTGCTGCTGTTCGGCCAACCGATTCTGCTCTGCAGCTTGCGCTTGCTCCATCTCCTCCACCCGACTCCGTTGAGCTTCCATCTCAATTGATTGCCTATGAAGCTGGTCGTGTAGCTCATTAGTCCTCGAAGATGATGATGATCCCGATCCGCGAGAGAATTCAGGGGTCTGCTTTAGCAGCCCTTGACCCCATTTTCCGGAACCCCTGCAGTAGAATGTGTTCTTCCCTGGAGGGATCGCAGTTGACATAATCCTGGCCCTGACGATCGGATCAGATCGATCAATCTGATCAATCGGGAGTTCCGCATCGGGGGTGTTGGGATAGAGCTCTCTCGCCACTTGAGTCAACACCTCCGGAATCGCCTCCTGAATTCTCGCTTAATTGACAAAGAACAATAAAATATTAATTAAAAAAAACAATCTAAATAAATAAGAAATAAGTTTATTTTGTTATAAGGACACTTACAGCATATTCGAGGGACTGCGGATACGCGTGCTGCATCGTATAGACAAGGGGATCCTCTTCTGGGTGGTTGGCCGCCTCCTCGATCCAACCCGAGTATGATCTGGTACCGGCATGATGATTTTTGGTGTTTTTGGCCCGGTTCCTTGTGTTGACTTCAGAAAGAGCCTGCGCGATTAATTCAACATAAAAAAAACACTCATTAGCCAAATAATTTAAGGGAAGTACGATAAAACAAAAATTAAATCGATTGAAGGTTGCGTACCTTCAATTTCGGGTTGTTGAAGTGAACCACAAGCCATCGCCACTCGTACTCCCTATAACAAAACTCGCTAGGGGTACCCTCACGATCGTCCCCGTACTTTTTCTAATGCTTCTTCAGCTCGTCCTTCCACTCCTTATACCTATATATACCCATAAAATCAAGCGTTAGTAACTAACAACATTGTATGAACATAATCAAAAGAAACGAAAAAATTGAAACAAATGCCCGTCTGCAAACCTGCTCCCATGCACTTCATCCGCCCACGTGGGTCTAATGTCTTCATCCACGCAGAACCACCTCTGCAATGCATATATTTATATATATATCAATAATATTAAAAATTTATTATTGAAAATTTTCATAATGAATATACAATTCAACTCACCGACAACGCATTATGCAGCTGATATTTGACGGCTTGCGGCACTGAATTCCAATTTTCCCACAACATTGGGACTCTATCCCGTATGAGGCTGCCCGCCATCCCCGCGTACTTTCGAGTGACCTTTCCCTCGATCACCTGCCCTCTATTCCCGGTCGAAATCATAACCTGGCCACCACCGCTAGCCTGAATGGCGTCGTCCAGTAACTTGCCGACGACGGGGCCTCTGGTTCTCTTCTGTTTGGCACCGGGCACGATCTCGCCTATCACATATATATGTAGACGATTTTTTAAACATCAACACCTAATTGAATTTAAATATTAGGGAGTAAAAAGATATCACTAATTAATATTTACCTGATTCGTCGGTGCGTTGTCCCGGAATCCGCACACTCCAGAGAGGTGCCGGGAATGGTACATACGCATATGCCTGCTCCGGGGTAATGAACCCTAGATGTCCCGGAAGAGGCATCCCGTCGGAATCGACGTGAGGTATCGTCGGGATTTCCAACGGTAAGAATAATGTAGACGGCGGGCATAGGCGCATCCTCGCCGAGGACTGAGTGGATCCACCAGCCTCCTCGGAAGAATGAGGAGCTGTCTGGTGGATGGCGGGGGAAGGGTCCTCGCGATGAATGTCCGGCATTCGGACCGAGGATTGAGTCGCACTATCCGTTTCCGGCGTGCGACTGACCTGATGAACCCTCCTCGCGCCTGAGGATCGAGCCGGCTCGAGCTGCTGCTGCTGAGGTTGTCCCTCGCCCATCAGCCGACGGTGTCGAGAGGTCTGCGGAAGACTGTAAGTGTTGGGGACGCTGGTGGATCCTGATGCGGACCGACTTCCGGTGCCATCAGGATCCCCAGCTCCCGAGCCCTCATCCCCACGTCCCGATCTCCCTCTCCCTCTGGACCTCCCCCTCGAAGTACTCGACCCGGCCCCTCGGGAAGGTCCGCAATTAAACCAATTCATCGTTGCTATAAAATTATTAAAATTAAAAATAATTCCTAATTCATCCAAAAAATCGAGCGCATGCATATTCCAATATATATCAATAATCCAATATATATTCCAATATATAAATATTCCACAAAAATCAACAATAATTTCATAAAATCCAATACATATATAATCCAATAATTTAACTATATATATATCAATAATTCCAATAATCCAAATTCAACAATAATTCCAAATCCAATTAACAAAAAACTTAATCAAATTTAACCTAAAATTCCAAATCCAAATTCCAATATATATATATAAATAATCCGATGCCAAATCCAAATTTAACCTAAAATTCCAATATATTCCAATATATATCAATACATGCATAAAATTCCAAAAAATCGAAATTTAACCTAAAATAACATACATATTATTTATTGGAATTCAACCTAAATTTAACCTAAAATAACATATATACATTTAACCGAAATTTAACCTAAATTTAACCTAAAATTCAAAATTATTCTAATATATATCAATACATGCATAAAATTAACAAATTCCACAACTATATCAATACATGCATCCACATTATCGATCAACACATTCCACAACGTCAAATCTAACCTAAATTAAAAAAATTCGAAAATTTGAATTTAGGGATTTCAAACCTGATTTTTAACAAATTGTCAAGGGATTTGGCTTCAGGATCGATGGAATAGCACTTGACCTTCGATTGCTTGCTTCCAACACGAAGGATGCGGAGAAAATCGATCGGAGGTGACTGTAAAGGTTTGGGGCAGTTTCGTTTCTGCCCAAAACACTTCCCAGATCCGGATATAAACCGAAACTATATCCGACGAGATAAGTAATATCGTCGGATATAGTTGAACCGAAACTATATCCGACGAAATTTCATATGCATATCGTCGGATATAGTTTCGGTTCAACTATATCCGACGAGATTTCATATGCATGTCGTCGGATATAGTTCTTCTATTTATTTTTCATTTATGCCGGTAGACTAATTAAATATGTAGTGTATTAATATATATATATTTATTAATAGGTAATACGAAATTATTAATAGTTAATACCAAATTATTAAATTATTATTTAATAATACGATATAATTATTAATCGATCGGTTGTGTATTTTTTTTTCGATCGATCTCTCGAGCTCTCTCATTTATGATGGGGCCGGATATAGCAATTTCATCGATCGACACAATGGGTAGTCGATAATCTGAATAAAATTCATTTTACATTGCACGTTCTAAGTCAAAATAACATACATATATATACACTAATTAAGGCGCATAATCAGAATCATCGCTTGAGTCTGACTCTGTTTCCGAGTTAATTTCAGGTAAGATGTGTATGTCCTCGTCACTTGAGTCTTCATTGTCTTCATTTTGATTAACATCAAGAAGATTCGGTTGAGGAATTCGTACCACACTGCCCTGTCTCACATTATTAAGGCGAATCGTTGAGGTTTCAGGAATACCAGTTGCGTTCGGCTCTTGGTATGCACTGACTTCTTCATTATCCGAGGTCACACCAAGGGTTGAGGCACTGTATATGTTTCGTGGAAGAACATGGTTAACCACTTTCCACGCGCCTTTATGCACAAGATCATCAAGATAGAACAATTGTTTCACCGCCGTAGCCAACACAAACGGATCATCTTCATACCAGCTTGTGGCAGTATTCACCGAAAAAATCCCGTATTGATCGGTCCTTGTGTTCTGAGGGTCGGTATCAAACCATCTACACTTAAACAAGTGCACGATCATGCCTTCCCCATATATTAATTCGACAACTGAATGGAGAACACCGTAATAGTCGATCAACTCCATTTTGCCCACCATGCACCATTACCCCAGAATTCTGTGTTTTTCGTCTGACATCTCTATGTTCACAAATAAATAGCACGCCATTTACCTTACACATAGGATAAACTCTGGAAGTTACCGGTTTCTACGCCAAGAGCCTCAATTCGTGTGACCACTGAGGGATACCATCATCTTGTACATGATTCATCTGAAAATAATCATTTATTAACTTAACTATAAATAGGATGCGAGACATGCACTTAACATCGATCATATACAGGTCAATTTAAGTATCAACTTACCCAGTTGCCAAAATAGTTTGCGAACGTCTTGTTGTGGTACTCAACATCACCGGAAATAGCAGGGCAGTAAAGGTGCAAATTTTTCCAATATTGAACTTCTGGATAGTTAATCAATACCGACCAATGGGCAATGACTAGCTCATAAGGTTCCAACTTGTACGAGTTGGGCAACTTTCCAGAAACTTCAACATCATCGGAGATGATCGAAAGGTTGAACTGCCCTCCATCTACTGGCATATGTTGTGGAGGGTCCTCCAACGCTCCCAAATACAACTTGGTGTACGTTACGCATTCATGCGCAATATATGCTTCAGCGATACACCCTTCGGGTGCAGATTTGTTCATCACATAGTCTTTGTAGTCCCCTAATTGTCTGTAAATTGGTAATTACAGATCGAGCATGTTATGCTTATTGCAACAATATATAAGTGAATAAATAATATTAAAGATCGACATATATATAGCCAGATTCAGAGATGCATTACGTACCTTTCCATAGGATACATCCATGTGTAGTGTACTGGACCAGTAAGCAACAATTGTTCCGGAAGATGGAGCATCAGGTGAGGCATGATGTCAAAAAAGTTTGGAGGAAATATCCTTTCGAATTTGCACATGATAAAAATGATGTCCTGTTGCATTTCCAACAAGTCCGATTTCTTCACTTCTCTCGTGCATAACTTCTGAAAGAATCTTGACAAAGCCACTAACGGCTCCACCACCTCTTTGGGCAGGTACCCTCGAATGAAAACAGGGAAGAGGCGTTGGAGCAGTATATGACAGTCATGACTCTTTAGTCCGTACATCTTGTTGTCTTTGAAGTTAACACATCGACTTATATTTTTGGCATAGCCTGAAGGATACCTGACATTACCCATCCAACCAAAATTTTCACTCTTCTGGGCAGGCTTCACAGTATAAGGAGCTTGTGGCATTTTTTTCTTCCCATCTCTCAACCACAAATGTTTTCGCAGTCCCATCCTTTTAAGATCAATGCGTGCCTTCGGGCCGTCTTTAGTTTTTCCCTCCCAATTCAACACTGTGCCGACCACACTCTCGCACACATTTTTCTCTATGTGCATGACATCTAAGTAGTGTCTGATCAGCAACTTGGACCAATAAGGAAATTCCCAAAAAATACTTTTGTGTGTCCAGAATTTATACATGTCGGGTTTGTCAGGTATTGACGCCACTATCTCAGGATGATTGCTTAGCTGCCCAAAATCGTATTCATTTAGCACTTCTAAGATTTCATCCCCCGTCCATCTCCTCGGCTACTCACCTGTTTCCACAGTCCCATCAAATGCCTCCATATCCTCCCGAAATGGGTGATCATGTGGAAGCCAACAACGATGTCGCATATGTACAATCTTCCTGCAATGAGGTCTGCAACACTCAACCGTCATGCACTCTGGACAAGCCCTGTATCCCTTGGTAACGTTGCCCGACAACATCCCACGTGCAGGAAAATCGCCAATGGTGCCAACAAGCATGGCATGCATCTGGAACATCTCATTTTTGAACTTGTCATAAGTGGGATGACCATGCTCACTCAAGTACTTAAGCTCCTCAATCAAGGGTCTCAGATACACATCGAGACACTTTCCTGGATAACCCAGCCCTGGAATGATCATAGTGAGAGCATATTGTATTCTTTCTTCATGCACATCCATGGAGGAAGGTTGTACGGTACCAAAATAACTGGCCATATACTGTATTGAAGACTCATGTTGCCAAAAGGGTTGAATCTGTCAGATGAAAGCCCCAGCCAAACATTTCGAACCTCTGATGCAAAATAAGAAAACTCCTTCACCATGTGCTTCCAAGCCTCTCCGTCAGCAGGGTGTATAAGCGTATCACCGTCGGGCAAATTCCTCTCGGCCCACCATCTCATAGCGTCAGCCGTGTGTGCAGACATGAACAACCGTTCTAGCCTATCTATCAGGAGAAAATACTGAAGTATCTTCACAGCTTTCTTGTTTTCGGCAGGAGTCAACTTATACCTATCTGTACCACATACCGGGCATTCATCAAGGGATTCAAGATCATTCCCATAAGCATCTTCACCCCAGAAGAGAACACAATCATATCTACAAGCATGGATTTTGATGTAGGAAAGGCCAAGATGTTTAAGGATCTGTCGCACCTTACGATGAGTGGTAGGAAGACGATGACCGGGGGGCAACAACGAACCAAACCACTTCAGCCAATCATCAACAACCTTCACACTCATTTTGTTCTCCACTTTGAGCTTCATTACTCCCATAACACTTTCGAGAACAGTCTTATTACACCCGTTGTACAACAGGGTCTGTTGGAAGACAATGAGGTTGTTGTACTTGTCTATACCAGCAGTGTTGACAGCTGTAGGTAATTGCTGGACTGGCTCAATATGAGGGAAGTCTCCAACGGTGGGAGGGATATCGATATCCGGTGCTTGAGCAAATATACCGCTCTCATGAGGAAACATATCTTTGATCAACCTTGTTGTTGGATCATTGGATGTACTGCCACTCTCAAAAAATTGTCCGTGATCATGTTGACCAACTGTTGAGCTCTCACCGTGATAAATCCAACATGTGTACTTATCCCAAAACCCGTTTTTCTTCAAGTGCTCCAATACTTTATCGATGTGAAAACGATATCGCTCGCTGCGACACTGACATTTCGTACACGGACAATAATAAATTGTCATCCCTCCACAATTAACCTTCACATATTCTACAAAACTTCTAATTCCATGGTAATATCTTACATCCCATCTTGGAAGACATATCCAACTCTTGTCCATCCTGAAAATTATAACTGCATGTATATATACCCATGATCTTATTAATTCAAATTTCATAGCTAGATATAAATATTTATTATTTTAATTCCCATAATTTTAATATATATATATATACACACACGTACACCCTAACTATATATATATATATAATCGATCACAAAAATCTAAATATATATATATAACGTTAACCATGCACATACGTACACGTACTAGCTAGCTAGCTAGTGTACATTTAATCCTATATATATATATTAATCACAATATATATAATGCAATATATTAATTAAATAAATTAATCACCCTAGCTAGCTAGCTAGTTATTGCTATATATATATTCACAATAATCAAATTAAAATTAACAACAATTAATATATATTTACGATCAATCACGCGTACGTACTCAAAATCAACCATCGATCAATTACTCAAACTCAAGAATCAATTAATTAACTCGATCGATCGATCAATATATATATATATATATATTCAAAATCAATTAATATCGATCGATCTATATATTCAACAAATTAAGCATTAATACATGCATGCACAACACATATATATATATTAATTAAGCACGACGTACCTATATATATATAATGCGCATGAATCATCACGAACTCATTCTCGACATCACCCAAAGATCGATTTCAGAGCATTTTCAGAAAAAATGGAAAGTTTTTTGAATGACAGATCGAGCTGCTGCCCAGATCTGAAATAAGAAACTATAACCGACGATATGAAAAAATCGTTGGTAATAGTAAAAAAATCGTTGGACATAGTCAAAAACTATGACCGACGAGTTTCCGGCGACTATAACCGACGACAAGAAAATATCGACGGTCAAAAAACTATAACCGACGAGATTATCCTGTCATCGGTTATAGTTTACTATAACCGACGAGATCCCTTCTCGTCGGTCGTTCTTTGAAGACCTCGTCGGATATACCTATTCTGCTGGTAGTGATTATAAATATTATATTTATATAGATGATTATATAAATACTCAATAGTTATGTATTCACTATATAAACTCTACCTCTATATATAGAGGCCTATTGAGATGAATAATAGAACACCCTGCACTTTCTCCTCCTCATTTCTCTGCGTTCGAATTCTCTATTCTATTTATGTCTTCTCTCCCCTATTTATAATACGTTATCAACACTTTTGCTCTATATTTTTTAACTCGATGATGATTGAAGAGGTTTTGGTGCAACATCGATCTTTTCTTTGACCAATACTCTGATATATGAGTTCGTTTGTTTTAGAAGATGAGGATTAACTTTATTTTTACTACCACTCACGATCTATGAGTAATCAAATATGCTTGTAATTTATATATTTTCGTTTACAATTGTTTATATTAGTGAGTCTAAAGTTCCACTAATAATACTCAAGCCTGAAGTTTCGAGATTATGAACCTGAAGTTCAAAAATGATAGTAGACTTGAAGTTCTAATAACATGGCATAAACCTGAAGTTTTGTGCATGTGATCCATTATTCACTCTATTGAAACTTGAAGTTTCGATATTGAGATCTCAATACTTTATCTATTTTTCTACAAGAAAAAAATGCCACACTTGACAAAATTGGATTTAGTCGCCCTTGACATCTTTAGGAAGAATTACATGTCCTGGGTTTTTGATGCTGAGATGCACCTTGAAGCTCAAATACGGGATTTTGAGTATAATAGGTATCTGAACTAGAAGTTCATATTACCATTAGAACCCGAAGTTCTAATATTGAGATCTTAAACTTGAAATTTCAAGTACAAATGATTCCCTGATCGATCTTATCCATATGCTTAAGTTGCATATGTTGAATTTGTTAACATTCTTGGCCAAATATGTAGGTAATCAACTGTGATAATAAATATGGTATATCATAAGATCATGAATTAGATTATTTTGCATAAGTACAAAATAGACAGATCAAATCATTGCTAGAATTGTAAAGCTTATGGAGAATTTAAAGACTTGAAGTTCCTAATTAACATTGAAAAAATCTAGACTCAAGGGGTTTCAAGGTTCTGCTACAATTAGTAGTGGTATAATTCATACTTAGTACACCACTATTGTGATGGTTGTAACTCTCGTTATCATTGTATGTTATGTGGAGTAACTAACGTAATAGCTTTGTAACCGATGTAATGATCATCTACCATAAGTTCTGTAATCATTATAGGTTCATCACATCCCTTATAAAAGGGATATAACACTTTGCAATAAAAATATAGGTCTGAAGATATATGTTATATGCGAGGGAGGACCTAAAGTTGCTCAAACTAAAATTGGTTACTTGAACCTGAAGATTTGAGTGTATACTTATTGTATATATGAAGTTTCCAATACCAAATTTCAGAACCTATTTCTTTATAATAAAGTCAAACTCGAAGATTTAAATGAATGGTTATACAATAACCAAAGATTGAGACCTGAAGTTCTCACAATTAATTCTATTACAAGAACCAGAAGATCTTTTACATTTTTCAATTCGATACGAAACATATGTTTCTCAATCTGATAAGGACTTGAAGTTCCTCAATGATATTTGAGATTCATTTTTATCGAATATCTAATTTATTAGTCGAAACCTGAAGCTTTTTGACTATACGTTTGAGGATGATATAAATTTGTCATAAATTTGAGGATGATATAAATTTGTCATAAATTTGAGGATTAAGCATACCAAAAGTTCTATCTATTTTCTTCAATAAAAGGACCAGATGTTTATTTCTAATACTTAATTTTATTCAGTTTCTTTTCTTGCATTACATGAGTTTTTTTTTATTACAATTATTTTGTTCATATGGACCAATAGTCCTAAATATTAAATCTCAAAACTCGAGTGCATTTGGCCTGAAGTTCAGAATGTTTACTTGAACTTGATGTTCGTAATATATCGATCTATTTCTCAAGCCTATTACGTACATACCAAACCTGAAGTTTGGGGTACATCGCTGATTAAGCAAGACAGTAAAGCTTTAGTTTTCATGACGGTTTGTCATTTTCAAGTGTAATGCATATAAAAGCTAATGTAACAATTACCCCAAGAGGTTTATTGATAGTTCTGGAAGAGCTTGTGTAGTTACCTATGTAACATATTTTTGGCCAAAAATGAGTGTTTATTTCTCTACATCAAATTTATAGATGAACTAATACACTTGATATACTATAAGGTGTAAGGTCATCAAAATCTCCAATGATATCATTGTTTGACTATAACTCATAGTGCTCGCTAACTAGCGATTTGGTTTATCAACCATTATTTCCGCATATCTTTTATGACTTGTCACTTTGGAATCGTATGTGATATTTGTGACGACCCGAACCAGAATCAGAGGTGCGTTTGGCACGATTCTCGAGATTTGAGTTTAGTCGCAGTTTTACGATATTATGTGGTTTGCCGATTCGATTCGCGACTTTATTTTTGGTCAAGAATTTGGGTTGAGTGTCTTCACAGAAATGGTAGAGCACGTGATTTCGAGTTCGTGGGTGGTTTCGGAAGATTTTTCCGATAACCGAGGAATATTTTATGATTATTTGAAGTTTCGGGTTTCGACGAGTTTATCCGATTGTTTCGAGCTTATCCGAATCATTTTGTATATTCGTTTTGGACCGTCGATCGACCCGAGGGAGGAGTATAATATCGAAATGGTCGTATATCGTCGAAAATTTGCAAATTGGGTTTGACTGAACTTTGACTTTCCAGAATTGGAAAGTTGACTTGCTGCCCGAAAGGGAAGGTTTCCTCTTTGAGCGGTGATCGTCCGGCGACCAAATTCCGGCCACCTCCGGCTTCGTAACAGGTATAGTTGGGATCCTTGGATGATTTTGAGTGTGTTGGTGTTTGATTTGGGTTAAATTGGTTTTGTTATGGATGAGTCCGAGTCGAGCCGAGCTCCTCGATTTTGCCGGTGACGGTTGGCCGTTTCCGGCGAGGGCTGGAGGTGGGGGTTATGGGGGTTAGGTTTCCCTAGGTCCTCTGAGTCTCGTGGTGTGTTTCGTTTGGCCTGGAATTGAGTTTTGGAAGGAGTCCGATAAGTCACCGGAAAGTATGGTTTCCGAGATGTTTCGGTTCAATTGGTCAGTTTCCGTTTGGATTTGGCCTTCGGGGTAGAAGGGAAAGTGGTTCGAAATGGTGTGATCTTGAAATCTGGAAACTTTGGCCTTGAAATTCGAGATTTCCATAATTCAATTTGTACTGCATTACGTATTTCCGGGAACGGTTGGTTTCCATGCATCAGTACAGTGTTGTGGATTACGATATTGATCAGTTGTGTTTATATAAATATTCAGGAGATCGAGATCGAGATCTGGATCGTGATCGTGCTTCGGGCGAGGGAACTTCCGCCGGACCACGAGTTTAGAGCGAGTTCGCGCTAGCTGATCTGTGAGTGGACAAGTTTTTGGTTTTCACTGTTCATTTGTGAGTTCGTGGAATTTATGATTTCCGTATTTATTTTATACGATGATTGTTATATGTGTTATTTTTCGTAGGTATTGTTATGTATTGTTGTGATTGACATTATTTGCATCGATGGTACCAGAGTTGAGAGATTCCTCTGGCCCAGAGTTGAGAGATTCCTCTGAAGCAGGGTTGAGGGATTCCCCTGAGTGCCACCGGGGTCGAGAGATTCCCCTGGCCTATCACAGTCGGGTTTGAGCGATTCACCCGACGTTGGGCTTGAGAGATTCGCCCGACAACCTCCTTATATATGTGTTGTTTTCCGAACTCGCATTGTTTACATTGACTGTATATATATATATAACTGATGAAAGGCATACGTTTATTTTCGTCCACTCACTCTAATGTTTTTATTTGCCTTTCCCCTGGGCTTTTCGGTTTTCGTGCCCAGTTTGCAGTTTGGATTCTGCTGTTTCACGTCGCGGTTTGGAGGCTAGTGATCAGAGTCACCTGTGTTTTCCAGTAGGTCTTTGTTTCGCCTACTGATGTACATATTGTATATGTTTTACTTTAGAGGTCGCTCTGATACATCCTGATACATGTTGTACGGATTTTCACGGATATACATATATACATAGTACAGTTTATTTACTGTTGTTAATTATATTGATGTTGAGAAATCCGGATGGGATTGGTGCCCACGGTTTGCTTTTTGTGGCATAGGATGAAGTGTTAATTTCTGGGTGCAGGTTATGGTAATTCAACGCTAGTAACGAAACTCTGCCCAAATTTCGAAAATTTTTTGTTGGTTCGCATTTTAGAGAGGGTTTGATTCCGGTTTAGGTAACTGAATCGGGATTGGGTCCTTTCAGCTTGGTATCAGAGCATTAGGTTGTCAGATTATGTAGACTCTTGTAGTTGTGACGCTTAGGGTATTTGAGTTGATACAGCATGACTGGAGTGATGACCCGACTGGCCAGTGGTACTCATCTATACTTCGGGTGTTCTGTGTCCTCAAATATCTGCGGTTTCATGATTACGTTCTTTCTGCTTGTACCTAATGCTTGTCTTGTATCAGTAGGATGCCTCCTTAACGTGGTCCCCGTGTTGATCGAGATGATGATCCTGATGAGGATCGCCGAACGCGCGACTTGCTAATGCGAGTGCTGCGTTTGGAAGAGCGTTTTGACCCTGTGGTCAAGGCTCGCACTGCGGGTGCTACTGTGTTTTCGGGTTCAGTTGAGCCAGAGATATGCGAGGCATGGTTGGTTCAGATTGAGCGGGTTTGTGAGCGTCTGCAGTTTACTCCTGAGCAGATGTCAGTAGCCGCAGTTGGTTTACTTGAGGGTGATGCGTACTTTTGGTGGGTTAGCACCGACAGGGTTCCGGTTGATACTCCGTGGACATTGTTTCGTGATATGTTTATGCGGAGGTATTTTAATCAGGCTACCCAGCAGCGCAAGTACGAGGAGTTCACGAACTTGAGGCAGGGCAGTTTGTCTGTACTTGAGTATCAGGATCGGTTTACTCGATTGTCTCGTTTTGCGCGGGATATGGTGGCTACAGAGGAAGCCAAGTGTCGCAGGTTTGAGTTGGGATTGAATCTGAACATCAAGGCGACGTTGACTACGATGCCGAGGAACAACTTTGATGAGTTCGTTAGTGCTGCACTCCGAGGCGAGGATATTGAGCAGGAGAGACAGCAGAGGTACCAGCCGAGGCGATTCGAGGAAGGTGGACCGAGTCAGGGGCCTTCAAAGAGGCAGAGTTCTGATACTTCCGGTTCAGCCTCATCCTCAGGCGGTGGATCTTATCGTTCACCAGTTGATGTACCGAGGCCGAGATCGAGATGGAGGAGAGGTCGACCGCGACGACCGCAGGCGAGTGTAGGTTCCAGCGGTTCTAGTTATCCTCGGCGTACTGGTGGCACTTTTGCCGTACCGAGGGAGTACCCGTTGTGTAGTCTTTGCAGTCGACATCATGTGGGTCCATGTCAGAGAGATCCTGTCACTTGTTTCCGCTGTGGCCAGGTGGGTCATTATGCGAGGGAATGTTATCAGTATGATGATACTGGAGGACAGGGAGCCCAGAGTTCCGGAGGAGAGCGAGGATCCACTTCGGGAGCACGACCAGTACAGTTTGCAGGTCAGGGTAGGCAGCAGGGACAGCCCCAGCGAGGACGACCAGCCGGACAGGCGAGGGTTCATGCTATGACTCTACGTGAGGGCAGAGCATCACCGGAGGTCGTTATCGGTACGTTACACGTTTTTGGTATCCCAGTAGTTGCATTGCTAGATCCAGGTGCCACACATTCATTCATATCGTTTAGACTGTCATCATTGGCTACGGTACCTGCGTCTCCACTTCCGGGGTTGTGGAGAGTGTTGTATCCGTCAGGTGAGGTTGTGAGCATCGGTTGGGTTTACCGAGATTGTGAGGTGTTTATCAATGGCCATGGTTTAGCTGTAGATTTGTTATTGCTTGATATTGTGGATTTTGATCTGATATTGGGTATGGACTTTTTGGAGTCGCACTGGGGTGTGTTTGATTGCCACAGGAAGGAGGTCGCGTTTCGACGACCAGGGTTACCTGAGATACTGTTTCGTGGCGAGAAGAACACTTCACTACCGTGCTTGATTTCCGCGATGAGGGCGGATCAGTTGATGAAGAAGGGTTGTGTTGCTTACTTAGCCCATGTTGTGGACACTACAGCTGCAGTGCCAGATCTTGGGAGTATTGAGGTTGTGTCTGAGTTTCCGGATGTGTTTCCAGCGGAGTTACCTGGTATACCCCCTGTGCGGGAGATTGATTTTACCATTGAGTTATTGCCGGGTACTGGACCGATTTCCCAGACACCGTACCGGATGGCGCCTGCAGAGTTGAGGGAGTTGCAGATTCAGCTTCAGGAGTTGTTGGAGAAGGGATTCATTCGACCGAGTGTTTCTCCGTGGGGTGCTCCAGTGTTATTTGTGCGGAAGAAGGACGGGTCCATGCGTTTGTGCATCGACTATCGGAAGCTAAATCAGATTACAGTGAGGAACAAGTATCCGTTGCCACGGATTGACGACTTGTTCGATCAGCTGAAGGGAGCAGCAATCTTTTCGAAGATTGACCTTCGATCCGGATATCACCAGTTGAGGATCCGAGATTCAGATGTAGCCAGGACAGCTTTCAGGACGCGGTATGGGCACTATGAGTTTCTGGTTATGCCGTTTGGGTTAACCAATGCCCCCGCAGCTTTCATGGACTTGATGAATCGGGTGTTTCGTCGATTTTTGGACAAGTTCGTGATTGTATTCATAGACGATATCCTGATTTATTCAAGGAGTGTGGGCCAGCACAAGAAACACTTGCGAGCGGTGTTGCGGACTTTACGGGACCATCAGCTGTTCGCGAAGTTTAGCAAGTGTGAGTTCTGGTTGGCTAGTGTGAAGTTTCTGGGCCACGTGATTTCGGCCGAGGGAGTTAGTGTTGATCCTGACAAGATTGAGGCCGTATTGAATTGGAGTCGACCCACTACTGTACCGGAGGTCCGGAGTTTCTTGGGGTTAGCAGGCTATCATCGACGGTTTGTACAGGATTTCTCCCGGATTGCTACACCACTGACCAGATTGACGAAGAAGGGCGTGAAGTTTGAGTGGTCTGATGCGTGCGAGGAGAGTTATTTGCTCCTGAAGGAGAGACTGACTACCGCACCGGTTCTGACATTGCCAGACGACAGTGGTGAGTTTGTTGTGTACAGTGATGCGTCGAAGTTGGGCCTTGGCTGTGTGTTGATGCAGCATGGTAGAGTCGTGGCATATGGTTCCAGACAGCTGAAACCGCACGAGGTCAACTATCCGACGCATGATTTGGAGTTAGCCGCTATTGTATTAGCGTTGAAGAGTTGGAGACATTACCTGTATGGTGCTCAGTGTAAGATTTTCACTGACCACAAGAGTCTCACCTACTTGCGGACACAGCCGGACCTGAACATGAGGCAGCGCCGATGGATGGAGTTGATCAATGATTATGATTGTACGTTCGAGTACCATCCGGGGAAGGCCAATGTTGTGGCAGATGCGCTTAGTCGGAAATCTGGAGCTTCGTTGTTTCACATGTGTGTGGCCAGAGTGTCGATGTTAACCGAGCTTCGGGCTACGGGTGCTGTGTTTGGTTATAATGATGATGGCGCTTTGTTGGCCAGTTTTCAGGTTCGACCAGTGTTGGTTGATCAGGTGCGGAAGGCACAGGATTCAGATCCTTACCTGTTGGGCAAGAAGACCATGATTCGGAATGGTGTGCCTACAGAGTTCCGATTGAGCGACGACGGTACGTTGTTCTTCAGGGGCAGATTATGTGTACCCAAGGACGAGGACTTGAAGAAGGAGATTCTGGATGAGGCCCATAGTTCAGCGTATGCGATGCATCCCGGGGGTACGAAGATGTTTCGTACACTTCGAGCGTACTATTGGTGGCACAACATGAAGCGGGAGATTGCCGCGTATGTGAGTCGGTGTTTGATTTGTCAGCAGGTGAATGCGGAGAGGCAGAAACCTGCAGGAAAACTACAGCCACTTGAGATTCCAGTGTGGAAGTGGGAGCATATCACGATGGATTTCGTCTATCAGTTGCCGCGTACTTCGGCGGGCAATACTGGCATTTGGTTTATCGTTGATCGATTGACGAAATCCGCACACTTTCTTGCACTTCCAGGGAAGATTTCAGTGGGCAGATTGGCTAAGTTGTACTTATCGGAGATTGTTCGCTTGCACGGAGTGCCTGTATCCATTGTTTCTGACCGTGATAGTCAGTTCACTTCTGAGTTTTGGCAGGCTTTACAACGAGCGTTGGGCACGAGGTTGCGGTTTAGTACAGCTTTTCATCCTCAGACTGACGGGTAATCCGAGCGGACCATTCAGACTCTTGAGGATATGCTGAGATCGTGTGTGTTGCAGTTTCGTGGAAATTGGGATCAGCAGTTGCACTTGATTGAGTTCGCCTACAACAACAGCTATCAGGCCAGTATTGAGATGGCACCGTACGAGGCTCTGTACGGGAAGCAGTGTCGCACTCCATTGTGTTGGAGTGAGGTGGGTGAGCGTTGGCTCATTGGTCCTGATTTAGTGAAAACCACGATGGAGGACATTCAGGTTATTCGGGATCGACTGAAGGTCGCCCAGGATCGGCAGAAGAGTTACGCGGATGTGAGGAGGAAGAGTTTAGAGTTCGAGGTTGGTGATTGGGTCTTCCTGAAACTATCTCCGTGGAGGGGAGTAGTGCGTTTCGGGAAGCGTGGCAAGCTTCGTCCGCGGTACGTTGGTCCGTATGAGATTACGGAGAGGGTTGGAGCTGTTGCTTACAGACTTGAGTTACCGACTGAGATGGCTTGTATGCATGATGTTTTCCATGTTTCAATGTTGCGGAAGTACATCTCAGATCCTTCACATGTGTTAGCTCCACAGCAGTTGCCGATCAGAGAGGATTTATCGTATGTTGATGAGCCAGTGCAGATTCTCGATCGTCGTGAGCAGGAGTTGAGGCACCGTGTGATTCCGCTGGTGAAGGTCTTGTGGCAGAACCATTCAGTGGAGGAGGCCACTTGGGAGACCGAGCAGCGTATGCGGGAGCAGTATCCTCATCTATTCACTTGACAGGTACGTAAATTTCGAGGTCGAAATTTCTTTAAGGGGGGTAGATTTGTGACGACCCGAACCAGAATCAGAGGTGCGTTTGGCACGATTCTCGAGATTTGAGTTTAGTCGCAGTTTTACGATATTATGTGGTTTGCCGATTCGATTCGCGACTTTGTTTTCGGTCGAGAATTTGGGTTGAGTGTCTTCACAGAAATGGTAGAGCACGTGATTTCGAGTTCGTGGGTGGTTTCGGAAGATTTTTCCGATAACCGAGGAATATTTTATGATTATTTGAAGTTTCGGGTTTCGACGAGTTTATCCGATTGTTTCGAGCTTATCCGAATCATTTCGTATATTCGTTTTGGACCGTCGATCGACCCGAGGGAGGAGTATAATATCGAAATGGTCGTATATCGTCGAAAATTTGCAAATTGGGTTTGACTGAACTTTGACTTTCCAGAATTGGAAAGTTGACTTGCTGCCCTGCCCGAAAGGGAAGGTTTCCTCTTTGAGCGGTGATCGTCCGGCGACCAAATTCCGGCCACCTCCGGCTTCGTAACAGGTATAGTTGGGATCCTTGGATGATTTTGAGTATGTTGGTGTTTGATTTGGGTTAAATTGGTTTTGTTATGGATGAGTCCGAGTCGAGCCGAGCTCCTCGATTTTCCCGGTGACGGTTGGCCGTTTCCGGCGAGGGCTGGAGGTGGGGGTTATGGGGGTTAGGTTTCCCTAGGTCCTCTGAGTCTCGTGGTGTGTTTCGTTTGGACTGGAATTGAGTTTTGGAAGGAGTCCGATAAGTCACCGGAAAGTATGGTTTCCGAGATGTTTCGGTTCAATTGGTCAGTTTTCGTTTGGATTTGGCCTTCGGGGTAGAAGGGAAAGTGATCCGAAATGGTGTGATCTTGAAATCTGGAAACTTTGTGTGACGACCCGGACCAGAATCAGAAGTATAATCAGCTTGATTCGTGAGTTACAGCGCAGTCGCGGATTTTCGACAGATATTGGAATCGCCAGAGTTGTTAACGACTTGATTATTGGCCGAGAATTGGAGCTGGGTCTCTTCTCGAGAGTCGTTCTATATGTGATTATGAGTTCGTGGGCGGTTCCAGATCGTTATTTGGATGACCGAGGAATTAATTATGAATATTTGAAGTTTCGACGGAAACGGATTTAACTGGCAGGTTTGCTCGCGACTAAATTACTGAATGAGAATTTGGTTTCGGCTTCTTCACGGAAGTTGTTCAGAATTTAATTTCGAGTTCGTGGGAACTTCCAGAGCATGATTTTGAGTTACGAAGAATTAGTTGCGAATTTTGCCGATTGTTAATTGTGTAGTCGATTTAATGTGTGTTGGTTCGAAGGGTTGACTTTTTATCCATTTGGCCGATGTGTTTGACTTTGGGTGTTATTGGAAGGGTATATCGAGACGAGTTCGTGGCCGCGAGAATTATCGGAATCAAAGTTACGACGAGAAAATTACGGGAGTTTAAAGTTTGTCGAAATATGTATTTATGGGGTTTCCTCTTTGGGAAAGGCTATAATTAGCAGGTTTCTTAAAAGGGAAAGTCAGACTTGGAGTTATTGCTCTTTGACCGTGTTGACCTTGTTTGACCGAGGTGGAGAGGTGGTGTGCGACGGTGGTGAGTCGGCCACGGTGGTGACTCGCCGTTTGGCCACCCCACAGCTCGACCCCGGTGTCTATCAACTCGCCTTGGAGCCCTCGACGTATTCCCGGTCACCTCTCACGGCGAGGTTGCCGGAGGTGAGAGATATTACGGCGAAAAGTTTGAGAAATTTGGAGTTGTTGGGGGTTTCCGATTCCGGCCGAGTTGAGCTCAAACATGGACTGGGTCTTGTAGCTCTCTTCAAGGTGATTCTAACCATATAATCATGGTGTTCTAATTCGATTTGTGGATTGAGAATTTTGGGTTTGAAATTTGTGAATCATTTCGGTTTTACATGAAATTGGATGTGTTAGAGTGAGAATTGGACTTCAGTGCAGTTGACAAAGTTGCTCAGTGGGTGATTTGGAGTGGAACAAGGGTAGCTCCGCCGTGAAATTCTCCGGTCAACAGTGGCGCCGCCGTGGACGGCGGTCAACGGCGGCGGTCAACGGTCAGAGTTGACTTTTTGACTTTCGGCAAGTCGCATGTCATTTGACTCGAAATCGCGCCCCGATCGCAGTGGGGAGGTTCGTTTTTCGAGTTGAGCGTCCGAACGTAAAGCGAGGTATTTGAGGTGGTATATATGGATTTTCGACGATTCGTCGTATTCGAATTGTGTATTTCCGAGAACGGTGGTTTCTCGTGATTTGATTTGAATTGTCGGATTATGACTTTGAGTATTGGACATTGTGATTGTTCAGGTGTTCGTGATCGTTTGTTTGGCGAGGGGCATTCCGCCGGATCACGGGTTAACGCGATACGCGTTACGCCAGTCTGTGAGTGGACAATTTCTTTTCATGGAAATGATTGCGAGTCTTTTATTTATGATTTACGAACTAGAGCATGCAGCTTGGTTGTGGTTTACGAGCATGTGTTTTACGATCATATATATATACGAATATGCGTATACGAGTATACATACATTGATATAATGTTTCATGCCTTTGCATCGAGTTGTTTATGATTTGGTTTTCACAGAGTACAGTCGTAGTTTGTGATGTTGTATCGATACACTGCATCCCGGCTGATCCCCGAGGATGTTACCAGCTAGGATCACGTGTGGGCTAGGGACCCCGTGGTTCTGGATCACGTGTGGGCTAGGGACCCCGTGGTTCTGACTGTGAGATTTTACTTGCATGCTCTGTTTACGAGTTGGAGTCAGCGTCTCCTCGTAAACTGTTTGATTTGATTTGTTTATATTTCGACTCGCATATGTTTTTATAATATATATATTAACTGGTGAAAGACATTTATTTTCGTCCACTCACTCTAACGTGTTTATTGTCTTTCACCTGGGCTTTTCGGTTTCCGTGCCCAGTTTGCAGTTCAGGCTCTGGTGTCGCACGTCGTGGTCGGAGGCATAGTGCTCGAGCTACTTTGTTTCATCCAGTAGGTTTATTGTTCTACCTACTGTGGTATGAGTATACGATTATGTATTAGATGTCGCTCTGAGCTTCCTATTGAATATGTTATACGATTTTACACTGGATTTCAGTAAAGTGTATATATATTTTCTACTTTACGTTATTGTTGATATATTGAGAAATCCGGTTGGGGTTGGTGCCCACGGTTTGCTTTTTGTGGCATAGGATGGAGTGTATTTTATGCGTGCAGGTAATGGTAATTCCACGCTAGTAACGAAACTCTGCCCAAATTTCGAAAAGTTTTTGTTGGTTCGTGTTTTCGAAGGGGTTCGATTCCGATTTAGGGTGCTAAATCGGGGTTGGGTCCTTTCAGCTTGGTATCAGAGCATTAGGTTGTAGGTTCTGTAGACTTCTGTAGTCGTGTTTACGAAGGATATTTGAGAATGTACAGCATGACTGGAATGGTGACCCGACCGGCCGGCGGATAATCATCAAATTCCGGGTGTTGTATGCTTTCAAATATTTGAAGTTCCATGATTACGTTCCACTTGTTGTGAACGATATTGTATTCATTAGGATGCCTCCTGACGTGCTTTCCGTGTCGTTTCGGTTGTGGATCCTGTTGAGGATCATTCGACGCGTGAATTGCCAGTGAACTGTGGATTTGGATGAGTATTCAGAGTTCAGAGAATGTGTGGCATGGTTTGCTTGGGGATGTGTATATGAGCATCTATGTGTTGCCTCAGAGCTGAGATTTATGGCAGGGATGTGTGCCTGATTCAGTTTGTTGTAATTTGTGGGCTGATATTGTGTGAGTTCCGGTTGCGACTCTACGGCCTACATTCAGAGTGTTGTGTAAACAGTGATGGTGTTATCAGGCTACTCAGCAATTGATGTGGAGTGTTTACCCACCTGGGGCAGAGATGCATTGTTCACATGTTAGTTTCGGTTTGTACGAGTTATGTGGCTTCAGAGGAAGCAGTGTACGAGGTTCGAGATGAGTTTGAACCTGAGTATCAGAGAGATTCTGATTGATGTGCCTCGAGATATCCGTGAGGAGCTTAGTGTGCTGCACTCAGTGGCGAGGCTAGTGTAAGGGAAAGATGTACACGGTTTTTGATGTGACGGTTTGAGGAAAGTGGATTCAGTAGTGAGAGATTGAGTTCTGATACTTCGGGATCAGTGACTTCATCAGACTGTGGCCTTTTCGGTTATGTTGAGGATCTTCTGCTGATCCATTTGGTGATGGCGGAGATCACAGAGTAGCGGATTTGCTCCTGTGACATGAGTTTGGGCGATCGTTGGTGATCCTTTCACGCAGCAGGTGTTGCGGTGACTTGTGTTTGTGGTACACTCTCTGTTGCCATTGTGGTGGCCAGGAGGATCACGTTACGAGGGAGCGCCCTTGGTCAGCTATTGTAGCGGTTCGGCAGCTCAGAGTTTACGAGGAGATCCTCATGTTGTTCCTGCGGTCTGACTAATGCACCCTGTTGACGAGTTAGTCAGCAAGTCACAGTTGATGTGTGTGGCCACTTGGGCATGTTGGAGTTCGTGCCATGACCTTGTTTGAGGACAGACTTTTCTCCGAGGTTACTATTGCTTGATGTCCATGGTGATTGTACCTGTATCTCCACTTCCGAGGTTTTGGAGAGTGTTGCATCCACCCGGAGGTCACGAGATCCTTGTTGGAGGTTATGACTTAGCCGTGGATCTGTTATAGCTGGATATTGTGGTTTTGGTGTGTTTGTGAGTATGGACTTACTGACGACGCATTTGGTTGTGTTCGAGTGCCTCGAGGAGGAGGTTGTGTTTCGACGACCAGATTTCCCCGAGATGCTGTTTCGTGGTGATGGTCGAGCGGATGATGGTAGAGATGGGTTATATTATTTGCTTTGCTCAAGTTGTGGATACTACGGTTGTTGTGCCGTTATTGGTGACATTGAGGTGGTTTCCGAGTTTCCTGGCGTGTTTCAGAGGAGTTACCAAGTGTTCCTCCAGTTCGGGAGACCGACTACACTATTGAGCTTGTACTAGGCGCTGGACTCATTTTATCGACACATTGTCGTTCTGAGCCAGCGGAGCTGATGGAGCTACAGTTTTGACTCCAGGAGTTGCTGGAGGAGGTTTCAGGAGATTTCATGTGACCCAGCGTATTTGCGTGGTGTACTTTTGCATTGTGTGTACGGTTGATGGGTGGTTCGATGAGGTGGCGTATTGATTACTGAAAACCTGATTCGTTTCAGAGGAGAGTGAGTATCCTCCGTTTCGGGTTGAGGATTGGTTTGTTCAGCTCGCGAGAGCTCCAGTCTTGTCGGAGATTGATTTCGGGACCGGATACCATCAGTTGTGGTTCGGTGAGTCAGATGTGGCTTTGTTGGCTTACGGATCTCAGTGCGGGCATCAGGAGTTTTTGGTCACGCTATTTGGTTGACCAATGCCCCGTAGATCGTGTGGACGTGATGGACCATGTGTTCAGACGGTTTCTGGACGAGTTGTGGTCATGTTCGTTGGCAATGTCCTGATGTACTCCGAGAGTGTGGACCAGTACCTGGAGCAGTTGCGAGCGGTTTTGTGGACTTCACGAGATGATTAGCTGTTGTAAGTTCAGCCAGTGTGAGTTTTGGTCTATTAGCGTGAAGATGTTGGGCTACGTGATGCTAGCCGAGGGAGTCGGCGTGGATCCTGACCGGTTCGAAGCCGTGATGATTCGGAGTTTGCCCTACCATTGCACCAGAGATCGGGAGTCTCTTGAGTTGGCAGGCTATTACCGACGGCTTGTGCAGGATTTTCCTGGATTGCCACTCTATTTTCCAAATTGACAAGAAGGTATCACGTTCGAGTGGTTCGATGCACGCAAGGAGAGTTACTGACTCTTGCGGGATGATCGATCGTTGCATCGGTTTTGACCCTACCTGATGACTACGACGAGTTCGTGGATTATGGCGATGCATCGAGGTTTGGATTTGGTTACGTTTTGATGCTGTGTAGCAGAGTGGTGGCTCATGGTTTCAGGTTGTAGAACCTTTATAGGGCTACGTATCCAGTGTATGATATTGGGTGTAGCTGTTCTTGTGTTAGCATCAGAGAGTTCGAGACACTACAGCTATGGCGTGCAGTGAGGTGTAGGATGTACACTGATCATTTGAGTTTCCCCCACTTGCATTTTCGGCCAGATTTGGGCTTGAGGCAGTGTCGATGGATGGAGTCGACTAATGACTATGGCTGTACCTTTGAGTTTGTTCGGAAAAGGCTAGAGATTATACTTTGACCATTAGTTTGGGATGTTATTACTGATGCATTCAGTCGAGAGTCAGGAGCTTCAGTGTTTCATGTGTGTGTGGCTCGAGTTTCCATGTTAGCCGAGTTGTGGGCTACGAGAGCTGAGTTCGAGTATGATGGTGTTGAGGCTCATGATTTTGTGCGCGGTTGGCGCTAGTGGCACGGAGATGTGTCAGATACTTCGAGTTGTCTACTCGTGATGCAGCCTGAAGATGAATGTAGCGGTTTGTGTGTACATTTGCCACTTTTGTCGACTGGTGATGGCTAGGAGGCAGAGACGTGCCGAGATGTGTTAACCATTCGAGATTTCCAGTTGGACGTGGCGTTTGTCGCTGTGACCTTGTGTGTGTTTGTGTGCGTTTTGATTTGTGATACCGGTTGTCAAACCATTGTGGACCATTTGACGGACTTGGTACTTTTCCTTGAACTTTCGGGAAAGGATTTCAGTGGCAGACTAACATAGCTGTGTTTGATGGAGGTTGTCCATCTACGTGGTGTACCTGTATCCCAGTTCGCCGATCGAGGTGATCAGCTACGACTAAGTGTTGGTGAGCTTTGCAGCGAGCATTGGAGACCAAATTACGAGCTAGTACTGATTCTTATCCTCAGATTGGCGAGCGATCTTCGAGGATTATTCAGGCCTTTGAGGGCATGTTGTGGACCTCGGTGTTGCAGTTTCAGAGGATTCGGGACCAGCAGTTTCAGCTGTTCGAGGTTGTTTGCAGTACCAGGTTGTTGTCCACTGTGATTTTGATATTGTTTGACGTCGTTTTGAGGAACGATGTTGTACTTCATTGTGTTGGAGTGAGTTTGGTTTGAGTTTGAGTTGATGTTTGATTCTGATTTTGTGGAATATGCTACCACAGACTGTCAGATTAGCGGAAATGGGTTGATAATTGCCCGAGTCCGATGTTTGAGTTATGTTGATGTGTGCAAATTGAGTTGTGATTTGCCTTGATGTATTGATCCGTATGTGGCCATAGGCGAGTTTGTGTTATGCCGTATGGTTCGGCACCGCCTATAGTGTTGGCTTTGTGTATTGTGTTCCGCGTGGCGGAACTATGTTTCAGGTTGTTGCGTGTTGTGTACCCTATCTGTTCCTTATGTAGGAACACTTAGCGATTGTGTGAGCCAGTTCAGATTTGTGATTTGAGGGTACAGGAATTCCGGCACGGAATTATCTCCTATTGTGGAGTTTGTGATCAGAGTTGTTCAGTTGAGATTGCCGTTGGTGAGTTGAGCAGTATGCAGAGGCAGTGCTCCTACCTTATAGTCGGCAGACTCGGAAATTTCGAGGTCGAAATTTTTCTAAGGGGGGTGGATTTGTGACGACCCGGACCAGAATCAGAAGTATAATCAGCTTGATTCGTGAGTTACAGCGCAGTCGCGGATTTTCGACAGATATTGGAATCGCCAGAGTTGTTAACGACTTGATTATTGGCCGAGAATTGGAGCTGGGTCTCTTCTCGAGAGTCGTTCTATATGTGATTATGAGTTCGTGGGCGGTTCCAGATCGTTATTTGGACGACCGAGGAATTAATTATGAATATTTGAAGTTTCGACGGAAACGGATTTAACTGGCAGGTTTGCTCGCGACTAAATTACTGAATGAGAATTTGGTTTCGGCTTCTTCACGGAAGTTGTTCAGAATTTAATTTCGAGTTCGTGGGAACTTCCAGAGCATGATTTTGAGTTACGAAGAATTAGTTGCGAATTTTGCCGATTGTTAATTGTGTAGTCGATTTAATGTGTGTTGGTTCGAAGGGTTGACTTTTTATCCATTTGGCCGATGTGTTTGACTTTGGGTGTTATTGGAAGGGTATATCGAGACGAGTTCGTGGCCGCGAGAATTATCGGAATCAAAGTTACGACGAGAAAATTACGGGAGTTTAAAGTTTGTCGAAATATGTATTTATGGGGTTTCCTCTTTGGGAAAGGCTATAATTAGCAGGTTTCTTAAAAGGGAAAGTCAGACTTGGAGTTATTGCTCTTTGACCGTGTTGACCTTGTTTGACCGAGGTGGAGAGGTGGTGTGCGACGGTGGTGAGTCGGCCACGGTGGTGACTCGCCGTTTGGCCACCCCACAGCTCGACCCCGGTGTCTATCAACTCGCCTTGGAGCCCTCGACGTATTCCCGGTCACCTCTCACGGCGAGGTTGCCGGAGGTGAGAGATATTACGGCGAAAAGTTTGAGAAATTTGGAGTTGTTGGGGGTTTCCGATTCCGGCCGAGTTGAGCTCAAACATGGACTGGGTCTTGTAGCTCTCTTCAAGGTGATTCTAACCATATAATCATGGTGTTCTAATTCGATTTGTGGATTGAGAATTTTGGGTTTGAAATTTGTGAATCATTTCGGTTTTACATGAAATTGGATGTGTTAGAGTGAGAATTGGACTTCGGTGCAGTTGACAAAGTTGCTCAGTGGGTGATTTGGAGTGGAACAAGGGTAGCTCCGCCGTGAAATTCTCCGGTCAACAGTGGCGCCGCCGTGGACGGCGGTCAACGGCGGCGGTCAACGGTCAGAGTTGACTTTTTGACTTTCGGCAAGTCGCATGTCATTTGACTCGAAATCGCGCCCCGATCGCAGTGGGGAGGTTCGTTTTTCGAGTTGAGCGTCCGAACGTAAAGCGAGGTATTTGAGGTGGTATATATGGATTTTCGACGATTCGTCGTATTCGAATTGTGTATTTCCGAGAACGGTGGTTTCTCGTGATTTGATTTGAATTGTCGGATTATGACTTTGAGTATTGGACATTGTGATTGTTCAGGTGTTCGTGATCGTTTGTTTGGCGAGGGGCATTCCGCCGGATCACGGGTTAACGCGATACGCGTTACGCCAGTCTGTGAGTGGACAATTTCTTTTCATGGAAATGATTGCGAGTCTTTTATTTATGATTTACGAACTAGAGCATGCAGCTTGGTTGTGGTTTACGAGCATGTGTTTTACGATCATATATATATACGAATATGCGTATACGAGTATACATACATTGATATAATGTTTCATGCCTTTGCATCGAGTTGTTTATGATTTGGTTTTCACAGAGTACAGTCGTAGTTTGTGATGTTGTATCGATACACTGCATCCCGGCTGATCCCCGAGGATGTTACCAGCTAGGATCACGTGTGGGCTAGGGACCCCGTGGTTCTGGATCACGTGTGGGCTAGGGACCCCGTGGTTCCGACTGTGCTGCTGCAGCTAGGATCACGTGTGGGCTAGGGACCCCGTGGTTCTGACTGTGAGATTTTACTTGCATGCTCTGTTTACGAGTTGGAGTCAGCGTCTCCTCGTAAACTGTTTGATTTGATTTGTTTATATTTCGACTCGCATATGTTTTTATAATATATATATTAACTGGTGAAAGACATTTATTTTCGTCCACTCACTCTAACGTGTTTATTGTCTTTCACCTGGGCTTTTCGGTTTCCGTGCCCAGTTTGCAGTTCAGGCTCTGGTGTCGCACGTCGTGGTCGGAGGCATAGTGCTCGAGCTACTTTGTTTCATCCAGTAGGTTTATTGTTCTACCTACTGTGGTATGAGTATACGATTATGTATTAGATGTCGCTCTGAGCTTCCTATTGAATATGTTATACGATTTTACACTGGATTTCAGTAAAGTGTATATATATTTTCTACTTTACGTTATTGTTGATATATTGAGAAATCCGGTTGGGGTTGGTGCCCATGGTTTGCTTTTTGTGGCATAGGATGGAGTGTATTTTATGCGTGCAGGTAATGGTAATTCCACGCTAGTAACGAAACTCTGCCCAAATTTCGAAAAGTTTTTGTTGGTTCGTGTTTTCGAAGGGGTTCGATTCCGATTTAGGGTGCTAAATCGGGGTTGGGTCCTTTCACTTTGGCCTTGAAATTCCACCGTTGACGGCGCGCCGCTGCCGGCGGCGGCGGTCAACGGCGGTCAAAAGTCAACTTTTCAGATTTCGATGTAATTTGTGTCATTTTTCTCGTAATCACGCCCTGGTTATCGTACGGAGGTTTATGGGTTGATTTGGTTAGCTGATTTTCAGTCGAGATTTCGAGTGGGGATTTCGAGATTTCCGTAATTCAATTTGTACTGCATTACGTATTTCCGGGAACGGTTGGTTTCCGTGCATCAGTACAGTGTTGTGGATTACGATATTGATCAGTTGTGTTTATATAAATATTCAGGAGATCGAGATCGAGATCTGGATCGTGATCGTGCTTCGGGCGAGGGAACTTCCGCCGGACCACGAGTTTAGAGCGAGTTCGCGCTAGCTGATCTGTGAGTGGACAAGTTTTTGGTTTTCACTATTCATTTGCGAGTTCGTGGAATTTATGATTTCCGTATTTATTTTATACGATGATTGTTATATGTGTTATTTTTCGGAGGTATTGTTATGTATTGTTGTGATTGGCATTATTTGCATCGATGCTACCAGAGTTGAGAGATTCCTCTGGCCCAGAGTTGAGAGATTCCTCTGAAGCAGGGTTGAAGGATTCCCCTGAGTGCCGCCGGGGTCGAGAGATTCCCCTGAGTGCCGCCGGGGTCGAGAGATTCCCCTGGCTTATCACAGTCGGGTTTGAGTGATTCACCCGACGTCGGGCTTGAGAGATTCGCCCGACAACCTCCTTATATATATGTGTTGTTTTCCGAACTCGCATTGTTTACATTGACTGTATATATATATAACTGGTGAAAGGCATACGTTTATTTTCGTCCACTCACTCTAACGTTTTTATTTGCCTTTCCCCTGGGCTTTTCGGTTTTCGTGCCCAGTTTGCAGTTTGGATTCTGCTGTTTCACGTCGCGGTTTGGAGGCTAGTGATCAGAGTCACCTGTGTTTTCCAGTAGGTCTTTGTTTCGCCTACTGATGTACATATTGTATATGTTTTACTTTAGACGTCGCTCTGATACATCCTGATACATGTTGTACGGATTTTCACGGATATACATATATACATAGTACAGTTTATTTACTGTTGTTAATTATATTGATGTTGAGAAATCCGGATGGGATTGGTGCCCACGGTTTGCTTTTTGTGGCATAGGATGAAGTGTTAATTTCTGGGTGCAGGTTATGGTAATTCAACGCTAGTAACGAAACTCTGCCCAAATTTCAAAAAAAATTTGTTGGTTCGTATTTTCGAGAGGGTTTGATTCCGGTTTAGATAATTGAATCGGGATTGGGTCCTTTCATATTATCTACCATATTTATTTGATTTAGAGAAAATTCTGAATCAATTATGTGCAAATTATAAGTGACAATTGCTTTTACCAAATACTTGGCTTGGTCTCGCCACCCACCAACGATTATAAGGAATATGTTATCTTTGCACGCATATTTTGCGAATGGTCAATATGATAGTCTTCCCACTATTAGGTGGGGAATAGACTAATGTAACAGCGTGAAGTTGTGAAATATTTCCACTTGGTCTAAACTATATTCTCCTAAATTGGAGATTTTATCTGCCCTACCACGTCTTGAGTAGACGTTGAGTAAACGATCCACATTCTAAAATTAATTCCTCTATAGGGATGAGTTCCTTAGAGTATGACCCGAATATCCAATAATAATGAGCTCCTTAAAGCTAATGCATGCAAATACAAATGTGTGGGATTTAAATTTGATGATCATTGATATATTACTTATGCTAGCTAGCAAAAGATTATCAAGGGTTGTGTACAAATCACGTTTCATTTTAAATGTCGACAAATAATATTACTGGCCAAATTGGAAAGAGGCCATTCAATTACTTAATTTATGAAACATGGTAGATTCTTGGACCTTAATACTATGACACAATCTTCTTAGTAGGATATGAGATTATCAATGTTATTCCCTTAATTAAGCTGCAAATTTTCTATAAGTACCGTGTCGATACTGACGAGAGACTTATGACAGGTTGTGAGGGTATATTGTGCAGTTATAAGGCACATAACAAAATCTCAAATATCGTGTCATCATAAACACTTGCTTAATTATATCCATAGAGGATTCATATTGCCAGAATGACAGCTCTATGAATGATTGATATAGCTTGAAGCTCACTCATGGAATAACTCTAGATCTTATTCTTACTCATTTATATAGTAAATGTGACTAAATGAAACTTCTTTCAATGAGTAGCATGATTAGACAATGAAATCGATTTCAAATTATGATCATAATGTTGCAACAGATTCTAACTCTAGGGAAGTTATGAATTCATCAGAGCTCCTGAAGAGCATGTGAATCTATCAATACATATAGATATTGATACTTATGGCTAGATACGCTATATCAAACTTTGATATTACAAGTTTCTTATTCCTTTACGTTTTTTTTCATTTAACTACTGTTTTAGAGGTTTCATATTACCGCAACACTTATGGTAAGTTGTTGATGAAAAACATTTGTAGTTTTATTGTACTGCTTTTAACATGTTTATTTTACAGGATTCAAAGTTGACGATGAGCCCCTATATGCATGGTACCCTAAGCTTGCAATGATCAGGCAGAGATTCTCATTAGAGGGAGCATCTTGAAGCATGCTACCTTGGACATAAGCGCGTTGTATTCTTTTTCTTCGACCATGGTTATTTTTCTCCCAATGTATTTTTGTTACCTGACAAGATTTTTAATGAGGCAACACTAGGCGCGTCAAACACTGTATTATTTTTTGGTAGACATCCAATGAGTAGTGTTGTAAATATTATATTTATAGGGATGTCTATATAAATACTCAATAGTTGTGTACTCACTATGCAAACTCTACCTCTATATATAGTGGCTTATTGAGATGAATAATAGAACACTCTACACTTTCTCCTCCCCATCTCTCTGCGCTCTCTATTCTCTTTATGTCTATTTTCCCCAATTTATATAACACACACACACACAAAATTGGTCACGATGGGTTAACATACAATCTATTCTGAGTTTCCAACCAACAACAGTGAGGCTATGTTTAGTTCTGAATGCATCACTTGACAAATGAGGACAAGAAGATATGTCTTGCTATAAATTTACGGCCAGGGCCAACTTTGAGAATTTAGAGGCCCTAGCCAAAAAAGAATTTGGAACCCCAACCTATCGAAACATGTATATATTATTTAACAAATTAACAGACCAGAAAAACAACAAAATACTACCTAAATGATCAAATATAATGTAATAAAAATGTGTTAAAAAAATTGCTATATCAAATGGTTCCAAAAGAGCCTTTCATAAAAAACCACAAGATACTACCTAATCCTCAAACAACAGGTTGTATAAAAGTTGGTGGAGATTGAAAAATTATCTTGGTATTTTGAGATGAAAACAAAAACTTAGGCGAAAGAGTTTAAATTTAGGATTGCTGAACTTGAATGATGTAAGATCAAAAGTCAAGTATCAAACTAATTAAATAATTGAAGTCTTTTGGCGAGTTTGACTACGTATGAACTGAAAATCAAAGGATTCAACACCGCCAACAAGTACTCACTCTCACTACTGCAGTGCCTCTTGGAGTTTTCGACGTTTGGTAAACCAATTTTGTAATTTTATTATTTATTTTTACAGATCTGTGGAATTAATTTGATGACAAATGCATGCGTCTTTTGGTGTTAGACACAGGCACAAGTGGGGGACTTTCTCTTCCTTTCGCTTGCAAACGGCGCGCAATTGTCGCTTAATATACTTGTTCTATTTTTTATTTTATATATGTATAAATGAATTTTTGGGCCTATTGGATTTGGAGCCCTAGATTTGGGTCAAGAGCGGCTTGGTCCAGGTCTAAGGCCCCCAAGTCCTAACGAGTAAAAAGATAATGGAATTGATTTTAGAACTATTTCTATGGGGGCCAAGGTCATACCCCAAACTCTCAAATCCGACCCTGGCAGTTGATGACTTTGCCCCAAATTTCGGCGTGACAGACTCGAATTTAAAATTTGAAAGTATTCCTACGCAATCTACTCATCCTGACTTTGGCCTAAAGGGAAGTATCAAAGTTCATTAGTGAAGCATAATGACACGTTTCACAAGCATGTAGAAGATGTGTCTAAGCGATGAGTGAGCCAAACTGCACTTATTGCAGTGATGAATCAAGAGATCATACTATTTTATACTACACGAATCAACAAGCATTTTGAGCAAATGAGTCGTTCTAGAAAAGTTTTTTTGAGGGAACATCATATCCGGTGACCGAAAGGCCATGCAAAGAAACTGTCCATGATGAGCTAGGGCTATTAATCGGGTCAAACGGTTCAGTTTTCTGTCTGAACCTAAAACTGAACCAAAATTTTTAATCAGTTCGGTTCAATTTTTTAGTTTTTGAAGTGATAACCCAAATATATTCGAGTTAGTTCGGTTCGGTTATTTTTTGGTTTTTTGTGATATCAAACTCAGAAAAAAAAAACGATGAAACTACACAAGTCCAATCAATAAAATACATGTCCATCATACTGTGACGACCCGAACCAGAATCTGTTGCGTATTCGGCACGATTCTCGAGATTGAGTTTAATCGCAGTTTATTGTCGTATTTGTGGTTTGCCGATTCGATTCGCGACTATATTTTTGGTCGAGAATTTGAGTTGAGTTTCTTCACGGAAATTGTAGAGTACGTGATTTCGAACTCGTGGGCGGTTCCGGAAGATTTTTCCGATACCCGAGGAATATTTTATGATTATTTGAAGTTTCAGTATCCGACGAGTTTATCCGATTGTTTCGAGCTTATCTGAATCATATCGTATATTCGTTTTGGACCGTCGATTGACCCGAGGCTCGAGTATAAATATCGAAATAGTCGAGAATTGTCGTAAAAATTCAGTTTTGCATTGACCAGTCGTTGACTTTCCAAAACTGGAAAGCTGACCAGTTTGACCGAAAGGGAAAGTTTCCCGTTTGGGAGTCACCGTCCGACGACCTTGATTCCGGCCACCAACGACTTCGACGAGGGTATGTAGAGATTCCTTACGTGATTTCGAATTGAATGGTGTATGATTTGTTGTGAATTGGTCACGTTTTAACTGGACCCGAATCGGGTCGAATCCTTGTCCGTCGCCGGTGACGGTTGAGGTGATTCCGGTGGGCGTTTGTGGCTGGGTTGTTGGGGGTTTGATTTCTGATGTGCTAGAGATGCTTTTCCCTTGAATTGATTTGGGTTTTATTGAAAGGACCCAACCCCGATTTAGCTCCCTAAATCGGAATCAAACCCCTTCGAAAACGCGAACCAACAAAAACTTTTCAAAATTTGGGCAGAGTTTCGTTACTAACGTGGAATTACCATTACCTGCACGCGGAAAATACACTTCATCCTATGCCACAAAAGCAAACCGTGGGCACCAATCCCATCCGGATTTCTCAATATCACAACAGTAAAGTAAACAATACATATAGTAGTACTTACTGAAATCCGGGTTTAAAATCGTATAACATATTCCACAGAAAGCTCAGAGCGACATCTAATACATAACCATATACGTGTACCACAGTAGGTAGAACAATAAACCTACTGGATGAAACAAGATTGCTCGAGCACTATGCCTCCGACCACGACGTGCGACACCAGAGCCTGAACTGCAAACTGGGCACGGAAACCGAAAAGCCCAGGTGAAAGACAATAAACACGTTAGAGTGAGTGGACGAAAATAAACGTCTTTCACCAGTTTATATATGTTATAAAAACATATGCGAGTCCAGATAAATAAAAACAACATAGTACACGAGGTAAAACTCACACTCCTCCAGTGTACAGAGCATGCAAGTAAAAATCCCACGGGGTCGCTCATGGACACACACCGTGCTAGTACAGTCCGAATCACGGGATCCCGGACCCACACGTGATTCTAAGCCAGAAAGGCCTCGGTTCCGGGGATACGCCCCTCGCCGGTCAGGTCGGGGTAACGCCCCGCCTGGGATGCCTACCATCGGGGATCAGCCGAGAGGCTAAGTGTATCGATACAACAACGTAACCAAGACTGTACTCTGTGTAAACCAAATCATAGACAGTTCAATGCAAATGCATGAAACAGCATATAAGTGTATGTATACTCGTATACGTATATTCGTATAAGTATATCGTATAATCGTAAAACACATGCTCATATATCCGAAATCTCATAGGCATGCTCAAGATCGTAAATCACATAAAAGACTCGCAAGAATTTCCGTGAAAAGAAATTGTCCACTCACAGACTAGCGTAACGCGTTTCGCGTTAACCCGTGATCCGGCGGAAAGTCCCTCGCCAAAAGAACGATCACGAACCCCTGAATATTCACAAAATCCAATTCTCATAACCATAATTCGACAATACAAATCAAACCACGAGAAACCACCGTTCTCGGAAACAGATAATTCAAAGTCGACGAATCGTCGAAAATCCGTATATACCACTTCAATACCTCACTTTACGTTCGGACGCTCAACTCGAAAAACGAACCTCCCCACTGCGATCGGGGCGCGATTTCGAGTCAAATGACATGCGACTTGCCGAAAGTCAAAAAGTCAACCCGTTGACCGTTGACCGCCGTTGACCGCCGCCCACGGCGGCGCCACTGTTGACCGGAAAATTTCACGGCGGAGCTTCACCAATTCCACTCAAAATCGTCCACTGAGCAACTTTCATAACTGCACCGAAGTCCAATTCTCACTCTAACACATCCAATTTCATGATAAACCGAAATGAAACACAAAATTCAAACCCAAAATTCTTCATGCTCAAATCGAATTAGAACACCATGTTTATATGGTTAGAATCACCTTAAAGAGGGCTACAAAACCCAGTCCTTGTTTGAGCTCAACTCGGCCCGAATCAAAAGTCACCATTAAACCCAAAAACCTTGAACTTTGCTTCAAGTTTTCTCTCTCCACCATGAAGCTTGCCGGAAAGTAAGACCGGAAATGGGTAAAGAGCATCGGGGCGAGTTGAATGGGCCACGGGCCGAGCCCGGAAGTCGCCGGAATCCGGTCGCCGGAGTGGAGGCCGACGCCACCGTCGTGACTCACTCTCCCAACTCGGTCAAACCGAGTTGACCAAGGTCAACCATATTAAATCAGTCTTTGACTTTCCCAAAGGGGCAAGTCACTATTTATAGCTTTCCCAATTAGGAAACTTCATACTTATCCTTTTCGTCGAACTTCAAAAGCGCGTAACTTCCTCGTCGTATATCCGATTCCGATAAATCTCGCGGCCACAAACTTGACTCAACATGATCTTCAATAATCACCCAAAGTCAAACACATCGGCCAAACGGATAAAAAGTCAACCCTTTAAAGCAACACACATTAAATCGACTAAATAACCAACAAACGGAAATATTCGCAACTAATTCCTCGTAACTCCAAATCATGCTCCGGAAGTTCCCACAAACTCGAAATTAAATTCCGAACAACTTCCGTGAAGAAACCGAAACCAAATTCCCGTCCGATAATTTAGTCGTTAAGTGGCCCACCACTTAAATGTGGACTTCAAATATTCATAACTAATTCTTCGGTCGTCCAAATAACGATCCGGAACCGCCCACGAACTCGTAATCACATATAGAACGACTCTCGAGAAGAGATCCAGCTCCGATTCTCGGCCAATAATTTAGTCGTTAACAGAACCCTGGCGAGTAAATCCGCTATCGGAAATCCACGTCGATACGCTAACTCGCAAATTGAGCTGATTATACTTCTGATTCTGGTCCGGGTCGTCACATTTATGGAGTTTTCCGGCGAACCCGTGGTGGTTGCCGGAAATTGGTTTCGTTGGTTTCGAGCTAGTTTTGGGGGGTTTTTACTGTGAATTGGGCTTAGTGGCAGAAGGGGATTGTGTTTGGATGGTTGTGATCATGCAAACTGGAAGTTTTCCGCCGGAAAATCTTGCCGTTGACGGCGCGGCGGCGGCGGCGGCGGCGGTCAACGATGGTCAACGGCGAGGGAAAAGTCAACTTTTCAGATTTCGATAATTTTAATGTCGTTTTTCTCGTAATCACGCCCTGGTTATCGTCCAGAGGTTTCGAGTGGGGGAAATTCGGAATTTCCGTACTTCATTTTGTACTGCATTTCGTATTTCCGAGAACGGTTGGTTTCCGTGCATCAGTGCAGTATTGTGGATTACTATATTGATCAGTTATGTTTTGTGGATATTCAGGAGATCGGGATCGTGATCGAGCTTCTGGCCAGGGATCTTCCGCCGGTCCTCGAGATTAGCGCGAGTGCGCATTTTGCTCACCTGTGAGTGGACAATTTATTTTCACGGAATTCTTGCGAGTCTTTTATATGATTTTCGAACTTGAGCATGCGTATTGAGATTATGGATTACATGAGCATGTGTTTTACGATTATTCGATTATATTTATACGGATATACGTATACAAATATGCATACACTTATATGTCGCTTCATGCATTTGCATCAAACTGTTTATGATTTGGTTTACACAGAGTACAGTCTTGGTTACGTTGTTGTATCGATACACTTGCCTCTCGGCTGATCCCCTATGGTAGGCCATACCAGGAGGGGCGTATCCCCGACTGACCGGTGAGGGGCGTTTCCCCGGATCCGAGGCCATTTCTGGCTAGAATCACGTGGAAGTCAGGGACTCCGTGGTTCTGACTGTACTAGCACGGTGTGTGTCCATGAGTGACCACGTCGGATTTTACTTGCATGCTCAGTACGCTGGAGGATTATGGTTTTACCTCGTGTACTTATTGTTTTTATTTACCTGGACTCGCATATGTTATTTTAAACATATATATGAACTGGTGAAAGACATTTATTTTCGTTCACTCACTTTAACGTGTTTATTGTCTTTCCCCTGGGCTTTTCGGTTTCCGTGCCCAATTGCAGTTCAGGTTTGGTGTTTTCACGTCGCGGTTTGGAGGCTAGTGACAGAGTCACCTGTGTACATATTGTATATGTTTTACTCTAGAGGTCGCTCTGATACATTCTGATACATGTTATGCAGATTTTCACGGATATATTATATATAGTACAGTACTGTTTACTGTTTATGATTTATATATTGATGTTGAGAAATCCGGATGGGATTGGTGCCCACGGTTTGCTTTTTGTGGCATAGGACGAAGTGTTATTTTCTGGGTGCAGGTTATGGTAATTCTACGCTAGTAACGAAACTCTGCCGAAATTTTGAAATACTTTTGTTGGTTCGTATTTTCGATATGGTTTGATTCCGGTTTAGGTAACTGAATCAGGATTGGGTCCTTTCAGCTTGGTATCAGAGCATTAGGTTGTCAGATTCTGTAGACTCTTGTAGTTGTGACGCTTAGGGTATTTGAGTTGATACAGCATGACTGGAGTGATGACCCGACTGGCCAGCGGTACTCATCAATACTTCGGGTGTTGTGTGTCCTCAAATATCTGCGGTTTCATGATTACGTTCTTTCTGCTTGTACTTAATGCTTGTCTTGTATCAGTAGGATGCCTCCTCGACGTGGTCCCCGTGTTGATCGGGATGATGATCCTGATGAGGATCGCCGAACGCGCGACTTGCTGATGCGAGTGCTGCGTTTGGAAGAACTTTTTGATCCCGTGGTCAAGGTTCGCAATGCGGGTGCTACTGTGTTTTCGGGTTCAGTTGATCCAGAGATATGCGAGGCATGGTTGGTTCAGATTGAGCGTGTTTGTGAGCGTCTGCAGTTTACTCCTGAGCAGATTACAGTAGCCGCAGTTGGTTTACTTGAGGGTGATGCATACTTTTGGTGGGTCAGCACCGACAGGGTTCCTGTGGATACTCCGTGGACATTGTTTCGTGATTTGTTTATGCGGAGGTATTTTAATCTGGCTACCCAGCAGCGCAAGTACGAAGAGTTCACGAACTTGAGAAAGGGCAGTTTGTCTATACTTGAGTATCGGGATCGGTTTACCCGTTTGTCTTGTTTTGCGCGGGATATGGTGGCTACAGAGGAAGCCAAGTGTCGTAGGTTTGAGCTGGGATTGAATCTGAACATCAAGGCGACACTGACTATGATGCCTCGGAACAACTTTGATGAGTTTGTCAGTGCTGTACTCTGAGGCGAGGATATTGAGCAGGAGAGACAACAGAGGTACCAGCCGAGGCGATTTGAGGAAGGTGGACCGAGTCAGGGGCCTTCGAAGAGGCAGAGTTCTGATACATCCGGTTCAGCTTCATCTTCAGGTGGTGGATCATATCGACCACCAGCTGGTGTACCGAGACAGAGGCCAAGATGGAGGAGAGATAAACCACAGCGACCGCAGGCTAGTGCTGGTTCCAGCGGTTCTAGTTATCCACGGCGTACTGGTGGCACATTTGCTGTACCGAGGGAGTACCCGTTGTGTAGTCTCTGCAGTCGACATCATGTGGGTCCATGTCAGCGAGGTCCTGTCACTTGTTTCCGCTGTGGCCAGGTGGGTCACTATGCGAGGGAGTGTCCTCAGTTGTATGGCGGTGACGGACAGGCGGCCCAGAGTTCTGGAGTTGAGCGAGGTGTCACTTCTGGAGCGCGACCAGCACAGTTTGCAGGTCAGGGCAGGCAGCAGGGACAGCCCCAGCGAGGACGACCAGCCGGACAGGTGAGGGTTCATGCTATGACTCTACGTGAGGGCAGAGCATCACCGGAGGTCGTTATCGGTACGTTATATGTTTTTGGTATTCCTATACTTTCATTGTTAGATCCGGGCGCCACACATTCATTCATATCATTTAGACTGTCATCATTGGCTACGGTACCTGCATCTCCACTTCTGCGGTTGTGGAGAGTGTTGTATCCGTCAGGTGAGGTTGTGAGTATCGGTTGGGTTTACCGAGATTGTGAGGTGTTTATCGATGGCCATGGTTTAGCCGCAGATCTGTTGTTACTTGATATTGTGGATTTCGATCTGATATTGGGTATGGACTTTTTGGAGTCGCATTGGGCTATGTTTGATTGCCACAGGAAGGAGGTCGCTTTTCGACGACCAGGGTTACCTGAGATACTGTTTCGTGGCGAGAAGAACACTTCCCTACCGTGTTTGATTTCCGCGATGAGGGCGGACCGGTTGATGAAGAAGGGTTGTGTTGCGTACTTAGCTCATGTTGTGGACACTACAGCTGCAGTGCCGGACCTTGGTAGTATTGAGGTGGTGTCTAAGTTTCCGGATGTGTTTCCGGCGGAGTTACCTGGTATAACCCTTGTGCGGGAGATTGATTTTACTATTGAGTTATTGCCGGGTACTGGACCGATTTCCCAGACACCGTACCGGATGGCGCCTGCGGAGTTGAAGGAGTTGCAGATTCAGCTTCAGGAGTTATTAGAGAAGGGATTCATTCGACCGAGTGTTTCTCCGTGGGGTGCTCCAGTGTTGTTTGTGTGGAAGAAGGACGGGTCCATGCGTTTGTGCATCGACTATCGGAAGCTAAATCAGATTACAGTGAGGAACAAGTATCTGTTACCGCGGATTGATGACTTGTTCGATCAGCTCAAGGGAGCATCAGTCTTTTCGAAGATTGACCTTCGATCCGGATATCACCAGTTGAGGATCCGAGATTCAGATGTTGCTAGGATAGCTTTCAGGACGCGGTACGGGCACTATGAGTTTTTGGTTATGCCGTTTGGGTTGACCAATGCCCCTGCAGCTTTCATGGACTTGATGAATCAGGTGTTTAGACGGTTCCTGGACAAGTTCGTGATTGTATTCATTGATGATATTTTGATATATTCGAGGAGTGTGGGCCAGCACAAGAAGCACTTGCGAGCGGTGTTGCGGACTTTGCGGGATCATCAGCTGTTCGCGAAGTTTAGCAAGTGTGAGTTCTAGTTGGATAGTGTGAAGTTTCTGGGCCACGTGATTTCGGCCGAGGGAGTTAGTGTTGATCTTGACAAGATTGAGGCCGTGCTGAATTGGAGTCGACCCACTACTGTGCCGGAGATTCGGAGTTTCTTGGGGTTAGCAGGCTATTATCGACGGTTTGTACAGGATTTCTCCCAGATAGCTACACCACTGACCAGACTGACGAAGAAGGGCGTCAAGTTTAAGTGGTCTGATGCGTGCGAGGAGAGTTATTTGCTCCTGAAGGAGAGATTGACTACCGCACCAGTTTTGACGTTGCCAGACGATAGTGGTGAGTTTGTTGTGTACAGCGACGCGTCGAAGTTGGGCATTGGCTGTGTGTTGATGCAGCATGGTAGAGTTGTGGCATACGGTTCCAGACAGCTGAAACCGCATGAGGTCAACTATCCGACGCATGATTTGGAATTAGCCGCTATTGTATTAGCGTTGAAGAGTTGGAGACATTACCTATATGGTGCTCAGTGTAAGATTTTCACTGACCACAAGAGTCTCACCTACTTGCAGACACAGCCGGACCTGAATATGAAGCAGCGCCGATGGATGGAGTTGATCAACGACTACGATTGGACGTTTGAGTACCATCCAGGGAAGGCCAACGTTGTGGCAGATGCACTTAGCCGGAAATCTGGAGCCTCGTTGTAGGTTATGTGTACCCAGGGACGAGGACTTGAAGAAGGAGATTCTGGACGAGGCCCACAGTTCAGCGTATGCGATGCATCCCGGAGGTACGAAGATGTTTCGTACACTTCGAGCGTACTATTGGTGGCGCAACATGAAGCGGGAGATTTCCGCGTACGTGAGTCGATGTTTGATTTGTCAGCAGGTGAAGGCGGAGAGGCAGAAACCTGCAGGGAAGTTACAGCCACTTGAGATTCCGGTTTGGAAGTGGGAGCATATCATGATGGATTTCGTCTACCAGTTGCCGCGGACTTCGGCGGGCAACACTGGCATTTGGGTTATCGTTGATCGATTGACGAAATCCGCACACTTTCTTGCACTTCTGGGGAAGGTATCAGTGGGCAGATTGGCCAAGTTGTACTTATCCGAGATTGTTCGCTTGCATGGTGTGCCTGTATCGATTGTTTCTGACCGAGATAGTCAGTTCACTTCTGAGTTTTGGCAGGCTTTACAGCAAGCATTGGGCACGAGGTTGCGGTTTAGTACAGCTTTTCATCCTCAGACTGACGGGCAGTCCGAGCGGACCATTCAGACACTTGAGGATATGCTGAGATCGTGTGTGTTGCAGTTTCGTGGAAACTGGGATCAGCAGTTACACTTGATTGAGTTTGCCTACAACAACAGCTATCAGGCCAGTATCGGGATGGCACCGTACGAGGCCCTGTACGGGAAGCAGTGTCGCACTCTATTATGTTGGAGTGAGGTGGGCGATCGTTGGCTTATTGGTCCAGATTTGGTGAAAACCACGATGGAGGACATTCAGGTTATTCGGGATCGACTGAAGGTCGCCCAGGATCGGCAGAAGAGTTACGCGGATGTGAGGAGGAAGAGTTTAGAGTTTGAGGTTGGTGATTGGGTCTTCCTGAAACTATCTCCGTGGAGGGGAGTTGTGCGTTTCGGGAAGCGTGGCAAGCTTCGACCACGGTACATTGGTCCGTATGAGATTACAGAGAGGGTTGGAGCTGTTGCTTACAGACTTGAGTTACCGGCTGAGATGGCTCGTGTGCATGATGTCTTCCATGTTTCGATGTTGCGGAAGTACATCTCAGATCCTTCACATGTGTTAGCCCCACAGCAGTTGCCGATCAGGGAGGATTTATCGTATGTTGAGGAGCCAGTGCAGATTCTCGATCGTCGTGAGCAGGAGTTGAGGCACCGTGTGATTCCGCTGGTGAAGGTCTTGTGGCAGAACCATTCGGTTGAGGAGGCCACCTGGGAGACCGAGCAGCGTATGCGGGAGCAGTATCCTCATCTGTTCACATAACAGGTACGTAAATTTCGAGGTCGAAATTTCTTTAAGGGGGGCAGATTTGTGACGACCCGAACCAGAATCTATTGCGTATTCGGCACGATTCTCGAGATTGAGTTTAATAGCAGTTTATTGTCGTATTTGTGGTTTGCCGATTCGATTCGCGACTATATTTTCAGTCGAGAATTTGAATTGAGTGTCTTCACGGAAATTGTAGAGTACGTGATTTCGAGCTCGTGGGCTGTTCCGGAAGATTTTTCCGATACCCGAGGAATATTTTATGATTATTTGAAGTTTCGGTATCCGACGAGTTTATCCGATTGTTTCGAGCTTATCTGAATCATATCGTATATTCGTTTTGGACCGTCGATTGACCCGAGGCTCGAGTATAAATATCGAAATAGTCGAGAATTGTCGTAAAAATTCAGTTTTGCATTGACCAGTCGTTGACTTTCCAAAACTGGAAAGCTGACCAGTTTGACCGAAAGGGAAAGTTTCCCGTTTGGGAGTCACCGTCCGACGACCTTGATTCCGGCCACCAACGACTTCGACGAGGGTATGTAGAGATTCCTTACGTGATTTCGAATTGAATGGTGTATGATTTGTTGTGAATTGGTCACGTTATAACTGGACCCGAATCGGGTCGAATCCTTGTCCGTCGCCGGTGACGGTTGAGGTGATTCCGGTGGGCGTTTGTGGCTGGGTTGTTAGGGGTTTGATTTCTGATGTTCTAGAAATTCTTTTCCCTTGAATGGAGTTTTCCGGCGAACCCGTGGTGGTTGCCGGAAATTGGTTTCGTTGGTTTCGAGCTAGTTTTGAGGGGTTTTTACTGTGAATTGGGCTTAGTGGCAGAAGGGGATTGTGTTTGGATGGTTGTGATCTTGCAAACTGGAAGTTTTCCGCCGGAAAATCTTGCCGTTGACGGCGCGGCGGCGGCGGCGGCGGTCAACGGTGGTCAACGGCGAGGGAAAAGTCAACTTTTCAGATTTCGATAATTTTAATGTCGTTTTTCTCGTAATCACGCCCTGGTTATTGACCAGAGGTTTTTGGGTCAATTTGATTAGCTGATTTTCAGTCGAGGTTTCGAGTGGGGGAAATTCGGAATTTCCGTAATTCATTTTGTACTGCATTTCGTATTTCCGGGAACGGTTGGTTTCCGTGCATCAGTACAGTGTTGTGGATTACGATATTGATCAGTTATGTTTTGTGGATATTCAGGAGATCGGGATCGTGATCGAGCTTCTGGCCAGGGATCTTCCGCCGGTCCTCGAGATTAGCGCGAGTGCGCATTTTGCTCACCTGTGAGTGGATAATTTCTATTCACAGAATTCTCGCGAGTCTTTTATATGATTTTCGAACTTGAGCATGCGTATTGAGATTATGGATTACATGAGCATGTGTTTTACGATTATACGATTATATTTATACGGATATACGTATACAAATATGCATACACTTATATGTCGCTTCATGCATTTGCATCAAACTGTTTATGATTTGGTTTACACAGAGTACAGTCTTGGTTACGTTGTTGTATCGATACACTTGCCTCTCGGCTGATTCCCGATGGTAGGCCATACCAGGAGGGGCGTATCCCCGACTGACCGGTGAGGGGCGTTTCCCCGGATCCGAGGCCATTTCTGGCTAGAATCACGTGGAAGTCAGGGACTCCGTGGTTCTGACTATACTAGCACGGTGTGTGTCCATGAGTGACCCCGTGGGATTTTACTTACATGCTCAGTACGCTGGAGGATTATGGTTTTACCTCGTGTACTTATTGTTTTTATTTACCTAGACTCGCATATGTTATTTTAAACATATATATGAACTGGTGAAAGACATTTATTTTCGTCCACTCACTCTAACGTGTTTATTTTCTTTCCCCTGGGTTTTTCGGTTTCCGTGCCCAGTTGCAGTTCCGGTTTGGTGTTTTCACGTCGCAGTTTGGAGGCTAGTGATCAGAGTCACCTGTGTTTTCCAGTAGGTTCTTGTTTCGCCTACTGATGTACATATTGTATATGTTTTACTCTAGAGGTCGCTCTAATACATTCTGATACATGTTTATGCGGATTTTCACGGATATATTATATATAGTACAGTACTGTTTACTGTTTATGATTTATATATTGATGTTGAGAAATCCGGATGGGATTGGTGCCCACGGTTTGCTTTTTGTGGCATAGGACGAAGTGTTAATTTCTGGGTGCAGGTTATGGTAATTCTACGCTAGTAACGAAACTCTGCCGAAATTTTGAAATACTTTTGTTGGTTCGTATTTTCGATAGGGTTTGATTCCGATTTAGGTAACTGAATCGGGATTGGGTCCTTTCACATACTTCGTAAAAATGAGAGTTGAATCCAAGTTCATCTGAAGTTGAATAAAATACAAGTTCATGGCTTCATGCTTAAGTCCATCTGAAGTTGAATACAATACAAGTTCATGGCTTCATGCTTAAGTTAGCATTGATATTCAATTCAATCAATTGTATGCAGTTATGCACTCACGTGTTCGTCTCCAGGAAGAAACCTGCAAAAATGCACCAAATTATAATTCTAGCAGGTTATGAATTTCTAGACTAATTTACATGACTTACATCAATACCTAGGAAGAGTGGTATTTTTTTTTTTCAAACTAGCAGAGTTCATAGTTTTCACTTTACACAACAATCAAATATGACATTGCTCTATCTATAATCTAGTGACTGAACAGTTCACTTTTAATCTAAATTAGTAAAATTATCAATCTCATGCTCTAAACAGAATGCGATGACCCAATAATACAAATACAAACAAACTGGGCAGAGTAATCTAGTTGCTAGAATTGACCTCCAAACATTCATTAGGAAATTCTAGACTAAGTTACATCAATACTTGAATTGCATCAAGCTTGAGTGATACTTGTAAGAGGTCCCATATTACCATTTGATAAAGTCGAACAAGATTCTTTACGGAATTCTACATAACAACAAAAGATAGAGGATCCATTAAAATGCAATATAACAAAGCAAACCAAGTTAACCAACAAAGTAACAAACTAAATATATTCAATAAAATAGTACCTTCCATTAATATATCACAGAACTCCATATCATCAACCGCTGGGTTCGGTTCAATCGGTTCAATTCATTTTTTCTGGACTAAAAAACCGAAACCGAACCGATTTTATTTGGTTCGGTTCGATTTTTCCCTTTTCGGTATGGTTTTTATTCGGTTTCTATTTTTTTCGGTTACGAGTCGGTTTCAGATCAATTTTTTTTGGTTTTTAGTTTGGAAGTCACAGCCCTATGATGAACACACTATTCCTAATGAGAGCCAACACATTCGTAGGAGAAAAAAATTGTGATTAAGACAGATTCAGAAGATAATCAAAGGAGATGATGATATAAAGGAAATATCTGGCTTATTGAAGGAGGAATCAATGCAATGGAATCATAGCCAAAATTGAAAACCTTTAAGTTTTGATCAAAGGAAATGATGATATAAAGAAGGAGATAGATCAAGTAACAACTTCACCATTTTCAAGAAGTATAAAAGACACTCGACTACCGCAATGGTTTCATACCCCGAACTTTGTTTTATTAAAAGGGGATTCTGAACCGAATCGAAACCTCATGACTCTGTACATAAACAATTATGCACTCACTTGTAAATTTTGGAATAAATGAGCGTATGGTACCTGACCTCTTTCTACCACATCAATATGGTACCCAACCTCTCAAAACTGTGAAGATGGTACTCAACCTCTCAAAACTATCAATATGGTAGCAAAACTTTTAAATCCCTATCAATGTGATACCTACGTTAAAGGAAGGACTCGGATGAACTTAGGTTCTTACATTTTCCTCCAATCAATGCTAAAGGAAGGACGCAAGCTATCATGTGCCATCACGTAAAGGCTTTTAAGTTATTCAATAAAGCTCCAACGACTACGACAGTACAAGTTTATAGTATTGATTTTGTGGAAAGCAAAGACAATGATGTTGAAGAAGCCAAGGCACCAGATAGGGGCAAAAGCCACGAAAAGAAAAAGAAATTTAAGCCAAACAATCTTGATAAATCGGCATTGGTAGTTGATAGCAAGGTCACCTTGAAGAGCCTTAATTCCTTAAGGAGTGCTAATTACAAGTACTTGAGCTATGTCCTTAAGGAGTCGTCCATTTGATGAATTTGAAGAATGGGAGAACTTTCAAGCTCCATGAGACACAAATTGAAGCTTTCGAGCCAAACACTAAGTGGAGTGCGGAGGTCTATCACTTTAAGGATCCAACCATGATGGTTTGACCTCCTTATCCCTTTATGGACCATGTTTGCATCCTTAAACTACAACCCGTAATGGTCGGACACCATTGTTATATTTGAGGAATAAGTGTGAGGTTGGAGGAGTATAAAACATTATGGAATGGGCATGGAAGTCAAGAACTCGAAAAAGGGCAAAAATTTCTGAAAATGCTGAAATAGTGCAAACCAGAGGCAGTTTTTCAACCTATCGAAGGACAATTTTCGACCCATCAAAGGCAAATTTTCGACCCATAAAAATATCAACCAGAGGCACTCCTTCGACTCATCGAAGACCCATCGAACTTGTTGCTAGAATGGATCCAGGGCTTCTACTTTGATGGATCGAAGGGTATCCTTCGATCCATTGAAGGCAGTTCTTAATGTGCAAATTTTCAAGTCCCTTTTGGAGTCCAAATGCCGTGGCTTTGCTCATATACCCCTTCGGGCTTCTCAATGCTATCAATTTTAATTCGACGGTGCCGCTTGCCGGTCCTTCCTTCACTCGTACAATCTTTGGATTGTGAGACCTAACTTTATCTTCGTGGGTTAACATATACGTGTATATCGAGCTATGAAAGGTTGACAAAGCGTTTGCATCCTTTTTCTCCTTACTCTATTTGTTCTTGCTTCGTATGGACGTTTTTAGGAATAATGCTTAGTGTCTATTTGAGTCGTGTTATCATGTGGTAGTCTTGGTATGATACATGTTGTGATACTTGTTACTATGACTTAAACACCTTTCTAAGTGTTAAAGTGTTAAAGTTCTAAGTGTGAGGTCCTCTCGTGTTCCATGCTATATTGCAATGTGGTTTTCCTTTAAAATGTGATTATATGCATGACCCCATTGTGGTTGATAGGACTCTAATAGCTTCATTATTTCTTAGAAACTATATGGCCCTTTCAGTGTGAATGCATGTTAGTCACTATGCCTAGGAGAACCTGTCTTGGGCGAATAAATTTGTGAAATGATGATGCCTTGCTATCTTATCTACACTTTTGTTTTCTATGTGACTTTATGTAAATTGAGGACAATTTGGTTCTAAAATGTCAGGTAAGCGGCTAAGTCATTGTCACTCCTTATCCGGAAAATCCATAAAATTGAAAAATGTGAGAAAATGTAATACAAAAATAGGTGTGTTTTGGTATGTTTTGTGTCCCAATAATCACTCTCAGTGATGAGATTAAACTAATGGGTAGTAGATTGCATAATGTTAAGCATGTTTAAAAAGAGAAAAAAATGCATGTTTAATCCGTTGGTGGTGAAGGTTGGCAAAAACTTAAGTGTGAGGTGGTGAAAGTTGTTGTGATGTTCATTAGCGTTGTGTTTTTTTCAAAAAAAAAAGTACCAAAGAAAAGAAAAGAAAAGAAAAAAAGGAAATTAGAAAATAGAAAAGGGATCCACAAAAAGATGGTAGTGTATATAAAGAATAAGAGAAATGGTTTGTGTGAAAAAAAAAAAAAGCTAGTAGCACCTAGAGTATGTTTGGAACTTGAACATGTGAGTTGCTTGCTAGGTTGCTTGGTTCTTGAACTCCTATACCCTTATTTTTTTGAAACCTCTTCCTTAAGCCTCGTTACAACCCGAATGAAAGTCCTCTTGATTTGAAATGCTTATATTTTTAGATTGTTGGAGGATTTGGTTGAAAATCGAGGTTATGGAGAACATGCGATTGATGCAATTTTTGAGTGCAAACACTAACCCTCAAATACTTATGTGCATTGAGTGATATCTGGTGAGTTTGATGGTTAGAAAGCATATTAATTTGAATACATCTCATTATGATGCATTTGGCTTAGCATATCTCATTTCGGCTTATTACATATGCATTGATTTCATGTTTTAAAAGTGTTGCTCAAAATTAGTTCATTCCATGTAGCCATAGTTCTTTGAGGGAAACCAATCATCCATTTGGGACACTTACATACTTGTATATGCTTTGTGTGTTTTAGTGCTTAAAGCCTAGCTTAGTTTCATTCTTTTCGATTTAGTTTGCTTGAGGACAAGCAAAGCTTAAGTGTGAGGTAGTTGTTAGGACCATAATTATGTGCCTATTACGCTCATAACCTTATGCTTATAGTTTGTTTTCTATGAATAAAGCATTGTTCTTATAACATTTTCTGTTCTTGCTAGGAAATATGGAGTTAGCTCAGAAATGCATTAAATATGAAGAATTAGATACAAATACTATAACTTGGCTCCGTATACTTGCAGGTAAGAGAAATTTACTTAGCCTTAGATTAATCAATAGTTGAAAAGTTGATGGGATAAATCTCTCGAACACCCATCCGAAAGTTTAGGGGATCAAAGTCCTGGGAAGTCGCTATGCTCCTTTCACTCTCAGGTCATCAAACAAAAACTCATATGCAATGAAAACATTGTAATCATGCAACTAGAAAATACGTGTCTTTTATAAAATCACTAATTGAGGCAAGTCCAGAATCCCTTACCTAGAACATTCTCGCTTTCACATCCACTTGCTAGCCTAGGCCAAAACCACCATCGTTCACGCCTCGGGTAACTGAAGTCCAAATCCGACATACTCAATGTCATTAAATCACTTTATATCAATTACACAATATCACCAAAGCTATGTCATTCACAATTTCTGAATAGATACCAACTTATTCTTCAAAGCCATTGTCTAACAATTTACTAAGGCACCCATTATCAAACCAAGTTTAACAAATATCACTATTTGATATTACATCACCGAACTTTCAATAAGGAAATTATCCAACTATGTTTAGTTTAATTAAATGACAGCTCAAAACAAATTAAATTACCAACGCTTAACTACTTCGACAACGAGAACACGATGCCAATTTATAACAAATAAAGCCATCATGCACATGTTTTTAAAATCACACCACATAAATATATAACCACATATAACTCCCAACTCACCAATTTCATCAACTGAATAAAGTAGAGTTTCCAATCTGGTTTAGCAACAAGAATCATTATCGTGAATGAATAGAAAAGCACCACAACATTTCCATGAAGGAAGAACTCCGTTAAAGGTTCAAGACATCGAAAACTAAAAATCATCAATCTTGATTGAATTCAAAAACTCATTATACCAAAATGCAAGGCCTGAAGAGTAGATTAAGTTTCATACCTCATGCAAAGCAAATAGCCGTCAGAGTCGCCATAGAGCACAAAGAAACCATCAGAGTTCTTAGCCTTCGAATATGCCTCTTCGTTCAACAAAGAGAAGAAATGATGCTAGAAGTAGAATCACAGCTAGAAGATGATGTAAAGAGGATCAGTGCACCGCCACATCATGGCCAGAAAGGATAATTCCTGTTGGATCCGATGTGGGTCATCGTGTCTATGATCCAAAATGGGTCTCCATCAGGCTCGACCCTGAGGGAGGGCAGGCAGGGGCGACAGCCTAGGGCTCGATTTTCAAAGGACCCAAAATTCTGGCATGTTAGTAATAAAAAAAAATTAAAACAAAAAAAAACTCTTCTCATGTTTCGCAAGCTCCATATCGTCTTCTTCTTCAATATTCACCGCTTTCAATTCCCCAATTCTTATTTCCCAAACATGGATTCATGAAAAATTAATTAATCAATTCATGTTCTTCTCCAAAATCACATAACCCATACACCTTAATATCTCTATAAGTAGTTGTCAAACAATAACAACTAGGCTTGCTTCTTCTTCACGTACATAACTAGAATTACTAGTGCTAGTCATGTTCTTAATGTATCTTTCAACCATTTCCATGCAAAACCATCAAACCCATCTCGATCTAGAACCACCCAAATGGTTATGAGAGACCCATCTCCCAAAAGTGACAAATCTCAAGGATGCATTGAGGTGTTCGATGAAATGCTTCAATGTCGTCGTCTAACTTCCCTTATTAGCTTCTATAAACTGTTGGGTTAACTATTGAAGTTAAAGCACTATTCGGAAGTCAATTCCATTGTGATTTTCAATGATTATATTGTTTTTTGTTTGTGATTTTCTAATTGTTATCTTATCAATTTACTGTAAAAAAGGTCTAGTCTGTGGTGTAGAAGGATTCGGTCGGTGGATTCTTTTTTCCATATAGCTTATGCAATAAATTGATGTAGTGTGTCTAAAAAACAATTGATGTAATGTGATTTCAGTTGCAACAAAGCTATTCCTTATTCAATTCATGAGAAATGGAGAAGTTTTCATGACTAACATATTACTTCTTTTGTATTTCAGATTGACTGTGTAGAAATAATATTTGGCTTTTGGCTTGAAGTACTGGTGTATTGGTTATACACAATTCATATGCCAGGTTATGCTGCTATTGTAAACATTTGTTTTGATGTGACTTTACTGTTTGGATTTATGCACTTCTTTTGCCATAATTATTTCCTTGAGCTGAATTGAAATTGTTGATTTGCACAATAATCCAGGGAAGAGTGTAGAACTAATTGAAATTTTGAACTGGATTTAATTCCTAACACCTACGATGGAGGACTTGATTTAAAGTTCATGTATTGAAAGTACTCGCCGTAACTAAAATAGATTTTTTTTAAATATAAAGGGCCCATATTTTTTTGCCGTCCCGGACCTTGAATTTTTCAGGGTCGGGCCTTGTCTTCATCTCACAAAGCTAACTCATATACTCAATCTTAGTCGAAGAACATCACCTATAACCCAGATAAAGAGAATTAGATGGAAGGAATTAACATGCAACACAGGTTATAATCCATTTGATGTTTTACTGAAAAATCAAAAACTGTGATGAGCAGTTGTGATATTTACCTTGATGCAGCATGATTTCACAGTCAAATAATCGCGAAATTTGGATAATAAATCTAAGACACAATCTAGAGAAACTTTTATGAAGAACTTGAATGCAAAAGAGCAATGTAGCATATGGATTTCTCACCTGGAACACAGATGTTTAAAATAGTGTTTAGGACGAAAATAGGAGCTCAGTTCACCTCTGATTCTTTGTTAACAGATCGAAGTGTATAAACACATCCATCCAAGAGCCCAAATCTAGTGATCAATGGTCTGGATTACACTACTTAAATCCAATGGTCCAGCAAACATCCTTTTAGAAAAAAATATTTTTCTTATTTTCAATCTTCCAAAATTTGAAATAAATAACAAACTCTTCCCAAAAATGTCACAAAAATTATCACCGACTCGTGATGATGTGTACTTACTTATCGAAGCTTTCAACCAAGAATTTCATGTGACGACCCGGAACAGAATCAGTAGAGTAATCAGCTTAATTCACGAGTTAGCGCGTAATTACTGTTTTCCGATAATTGATTGATTTGCTGGTTTTGATCGCGACTTAATTATCGGCCGAGAATTTGAACTGTGTCTCTTTTCGAGAGTTGTTGTATATGTGATTTCGATTTCGTGGGTGGTTCCGGATGATTATTTCGACGATCGAGGAATATAATATGAATATTTGAAGTTTCAGAGTATCGTCGAGTTTATCCGTTCGTATCGAGTTTATCCGAATCGTAACGGTTATCCGTTTTGGACCGTCGATCGTCCCGAGACGCGAGTATAAATATCGAAAATAGTTGAAAATTGTCGAAAATCACTGTTCGGGAAGTTTGACCGGCGTTGACCGAATTTGGAGACGTTGACCCGCGTTGACCGAAGGAGAAAACCGGCCACCGTTTGACTCGCCGGCGAATTTTCGTTTCCGCCCACCTCTGGCTCCGATTTGGGTATGAAACGATTCCTCTCTTCATTTACAACTATTTAGAACTTGGAATTTTGTAAATTGGTGTCGATTTGAGGAAAAAATGTCGATTTAAATTTTGGGGATTTTGGCCGGAATCGGCTTCGACGGGGGAAGGTGTTCCAGCAACTTTCCGAGGGGGGTTTGTGTTGGAAATTTTTGGGTTTGAGGTAGGTTGTTGGACCCTTGAAGATGGGAGGCCGGGATGGCCTCACGGCAACGGATTTTGGCGGAGGGGCTTTTTTCGGCCGATTAGAGATTTTGGACTTTCGAGCTGTTTTTCGGCGTGTGTGGCCGGAATTGAGCTTAGCCACAGTTGAGGAATGTGTTGGGCTCGTTGAGGAGAAGCTTCAGTGAGCTTGGCCGCCAGAAAATCTATCCGGTTGACGGCGCGTTGCCGACGGCGGCGGCGATCAACGACGGAGCTCCGACGACCGTTGACTTTTTTGGAAATGTGTCCAGTTATATGTCGTTTTGCTCATATTCGCGCTCCGATCATCGTCTTGAGGTTTTCGAGTTGATTTGGGTACCGAATTTTCAGTCGAGGATTTGGAGTGGAGATTTCGGGAATTCATATACGTAATTATTTATATACGATGTTGAGATTATTTATTATTTTCAGAGGTATTATTTTATATTTTTATGGTGATGGCATACTTGTATCGATGCTTCGGCTACTCGGCTGATCACCGGTAGTCTGACCAGAGTTGAGAGATTCCTCTGGGCAGGGTTGAGAGATTCCCCTGTTATGCCACCGGGGTTGAGAGATTCCCCTGGCCTATCACCGTCGGGCTTGAGAGATTCGCCTAACACCTCCATATATATTTTCCGAACTCCCTATACTTGTTTATTGTATATGAACTTGTTGAAAGGCATATGTTTATTTTCGTCCACTCACTCTAACTTTTTATTTGCCTTTCCCCAGGGCTTTTTGGTTTCCGTGCCCAGTTTGCAGTTCGGATTCTGGTGTCTCACGTCGCGGTCGGAGGCTAGTTGTCGAGGTACCTATATTTTCAAGTAAGTTCCTTGTTTCGCCTACTGTTGTGTATTTTGTATATATATATACTAGTGGTCGCTCTGATACGATACTGATACATGTTTTATATGGTTTTTCCCAGATTTTCTATATAGTACAGTTCTGTTTACTGTTTATTATTATGGATATGATATTGAGAAATCCGGATGAGATTGGTGCCCACGGGTTGGCTTTTGTGGCATAGGATGAAGTGTTATTTTTCGGGTGCAGGTAAAGGCAAATCCGTGTTAGTAGCGTTACTCTGCTGAAATTTTAATGGTTTTTGTTGGTTCGTGTTTTCAGAAGGGGCTTGATTCCGGTTTAGGAAACTAAATCGGGGTTGAGTCCTTTCAGCTTGGTATCAGAGCATTAGGTTGTCAGATTATGTACACTCTTGTAGTTGTGACGCTTAGGGTATTTGAGTTTGTACAACATGTCTGGAGTGATGACCCGACTGGATGGTACTCGAAAGTGCAATCATAATTGTTGATCAATTCCATCCTCCGGCGTTGCCTCATGTTCAAATCTGGCTACGTCCGTAGGTAGGTGAGACTCTTGTGGTCGGTGAAGATCTTACACTGGGCTCCGTACAAGTAATGTCTCCAACTCTTCAACGCTAGCACAATAGCGGCCAACTCTAAATCATGGGTCGGATAGTTGACTTCGTGTGGTTTCAACTGCCTGGAACCGTAGGCTACAACTCTACCATGCTGCATCAGCACACAACCTAGTCCCAACTTTGACGCATCACTATACACCACAAACTCACCGCTGTCGTCTGGTAATGTCAGAACCGGTGTTGTAGTCAACTTCTCCTTCAGGAGTAAATAACTCTCCTCACATGCATCGGACCACTCAAACTTGACGCCCTTCTACGTCAGTCTGGTCAATGGAGTAGCAATCCGAGAAAAATCCTGTACAAACCGCCGGTAGTAGCCTGCCAAACCCAAGAAACTCCGGATCTCCGGTGCAGTGGTAGGTCTACTCCAATTCAGCACAGCCTCGATCTTGTCAGGATCAACGCTAACTCCCTCAGCTGATATCACGTGGCCCAGTAACTTGACACTATCCAGCCAAAACTCGCACTTGCTGAACTTCGCAAACAACTGATGGTCCCGCAAAGTCCGCAACACTGCTCGTAAATGCTTCTTATGCTGGCCCACACTCCTGGAATAGATCAAAATATCATCGATGAACACAATCACGAACTTGTCCAGAAACCGTCTGAACACCCGATTCATCAAGTCCATGAAAGCTGCGGGGGCATTGGTCAACCCAAACGGCATAACCAAAAACTCGTAATGCCCATACCGCGACCTGAAAGCTGTCCTGGCCACATCAGAGTCTCGGATCCTCAACTGGTGATATCCGGATCGAAGATCAATCTTCGAAAAGACTGAAGCTCCCTTGAGCTGATCGAACAAATCATCAATCCACGGCAACGGATACTTGTTCTTCACTGTAACCTGATTCATCTTCCGGTAGTCGATGCACAACCGCATAGATCAATCCTTCTTTCGTACAAATAAAACCGGGGCGCCCCACGGAGAAACACTGGGTCGAATAAAACCCGTCTCCAGCAACTCTTGGAGCTGAACCTGCAACTCTTTCAACTCCCCTGGCGCCATACAATATGGTGTTTATGAAATCGGTCCTGTACCAGTAACAGCTCAATAATGAAGTCAATCTCTCGCACAGGAGGTATACCAGGTAACTCCTCCGGAAACACATCCGGAAACTCATAAACAACCTCAATACCACCAAGGTCCGGCACAGCAGCCGTAGTGTCTACCACATGAGCTAAGTAATCAACACAACCCATCTTTATCAACCGATCTGCCCTCATCGCGGAAATCAAACATGGCAAGGATGTATTCTTCTCGCCGCGAAACAATATCTTCGGAAAACCTGGTCGTCGAAACGCGACCTCCTTCTTGTGACAGTCAAACATGGCCCAATGCATCTCCAAGAAGTCCATACCCAAAATCAGATCAAAATCAACAATATCAAGCAACAAAAAATCTGCGGCTAACCTATAGCCTCCAATAAAAATCTCACAGTCTCTGTACACCCAGCCAATACTCACAATCTCACTTGACGGATACAACACTCTCAATAACCCCGGAAGTGGAGACGCATGTACGGTAGCTAAAGATGATAGTCTATATGACATGAATGAATGCGTGGCACCTGGATCTAACAATGTAAGTACTGGAATACCAAAGACATGCAACGTACCGGTAACGACCTCTGGTGAAGCTCTGCCCTCTCGCAAAGTCATGGCAAGAACCCTCGCCTGTCCGGCTGGTCGTCCATGCTGAGGCTGTCCTTGCTGTCTGCCCTGCCCCGTAAACTATGCTGGTCGAGCTCCCGAAGTGGCACCTCGCTCAGCTCCGGAACTCTGGGCCGCCTGTCCATCAGCACCATCAAGCTGGAAACACTCCCCCGCATAGTGACCCACCTGGCCACAACGAAAACAAGTGACAGGGCCCCGCTGACATGGCCCAAAGTGATGCCTGTTGCAGAAGCTGCACAATGGGTACTCCCTCGGTACGGCAAATGAGCCACCAGTACGCCGAGGATAACTAGAACCGTTGGAACCCCTACTAGCCTGTGGTCGCTGCGGTCAATCTCTCCTCCACCTCGGTCTCTGTCTCGGTGCACCAGCTACTAGTCTATAGGGTCCACTACCCGAGGATGAAGCCGAACCGGAAGTATCAGAACTCTGCCTCTTTGAAGGCCCCTGACTCGGTCCACCCTTCTCAAACCATCTAGGCTGGTACCTCTGCTGCATCTCCTTCTCGATGTCCTCTCCTCGGAGTGCTGCACTGACAAACTCATCGAAGTTGTTACGAGGCATCGTAGTCAGAGTCCCCTTGATGTTCAAATTCAAACCCAGCTCAAACCTGCGGCACTTGGCTTCCTCAGTAGCCACCATGTCACGCGCAAAACGAGATAAGCGGGTAAACCTGTCCCTGTACTCAAGCACAGAAAAACTGCCCTGTCTCACTTTCGTGAACTCCTCATACTTCCGCTGCTGGGTAGCCTAGTTGAAGTATCTCCGCATAAACAGATCACGGAACAAAGTCCACGGAGTATCAACTGGAACTCTGTCGGTGCTAACCCACCAGAAATATGCGTCAGACTCAAGTAATCCGATTGTTGCCACTGTCATCTGCTCAGGGGTAAAACACAGACGCTCACATACACGTTCAACCTGAACCAACCATGCCTCACATATCTCTGGATCAGCTGAACCTGAAAAGACAGTTGCACCAGCAGTACGAGATTTGACCACAGGGTCAAAACGCTCTTCCAAACGCAGCACTCGCATCAGCAAGTCGTGCGTCTGGCGATCCATATCAGGATCCTCTTCCCGATCAACACGGGGACCACGTCGAGGAGGCATCCTACTGATACAAGACAAGCATTAGGTACAAGCAGAAGGAATGTAATCATGAGACCTCAGATATTTGAGAAAACACAACACCCGAAGTATTGATGAATATCGCTGGCCAGTCGGGTCATCACTCCAGACATGCTGTACAAACTCAAATACCCTAAACGTCATAACTACAAGAGTCTACAGAATCTGATACATGTTTTATATGGTTTTTCCTAGATTTTCTATATAGTACAGTTCTGTTTACTGTTTATTATTATGGATATGATATTGAGAAATCCGGATGAGATTGGTGCCCACGGGTTGGCTTTTGTGGCATAGGATGAAGTGTTATTTTTTGGGTGCAGGTAAAGGAAATTCCGTGTTAGTAGCGTTACTCTGCTGAAATTTTAATGGTTTTTGTTGGTTCGTGTTTTCAGAAGGAGCTTGATTCCGGTTTAGGAAACTAAATCGGGGTTGAGTCCTTTCAGCTTGGTATCAGAGCATTAGGTTGTCAGATTCTGTAGACTCTTGTAGTTGTGATGCTGTGACAACCCGGACCAAAATCAGCAGTATGATCAGCTTGATCGATGAGTTACTGCGTAGTCGCAGTTGTCCGATGGTTATTCGAATCGCCAGGCTTGTTAACGACTAAATTATTGGCCGAGAATTGGAGATGGGTCTCTTCTTGAGAGTCGTAGTACATGTGATTTCGAGTTTGTGGGCGGTTCCGGATCGTTATTTGGACGACCGAGGAATTAATTATGAATATTTGAAGTTCGGATTTTAAAGGCAGCCTTCTTAACGACTAAATTACTGGTCGGGAATTTGGTTTTGGCTTCTTCACGGAAGTTGTTCAGAATTTAATTTCGAGTTTGTGGAAACTTCCGGAGTATTTTTCTGAGTTACGAAGATTAAGTTGTGATTATTTCCGATTGTTGGTTATTTAGTCGATTAAATATGTGTTTGGTTGAAGGGTTGACTTTTTATCCGTTTGGCCGATGTGTTTGACTTTGGATGATAATTGAAGATCATGTCGAGACGAGTTTGTGGCCACGAGAATTATCGGAATCGGAGTTACGACGAGAGAGTTACGAGGGTTTAAAGTTCGTCGGAATGGATAAACATGAAGTTTCCTAATCGGGAAAGGCCTATAAATAGAGGTTTCCTGTTTGGGAAACCTGCCATATTGGGAAAGCTGGGTTGACCCACGTTGACCCACGGGTCAAGAATAACCCATTTGGAGGCCGAAATGGTTCGCCGAAATTGAGGCCGATTCCGGCCATATTTGGGCACGACTTCTTCACGAGATTTGTTGGGCTCGAGCTCCTCTTCGGATTGGTAGGTGGATCGTCCCGTGGGGTGGTCGGAGGAGAGATAATCGAATCGGCAAAGTTATGGATTTTCCGGCGAGTTTTGTTCGATTCGGGTGACGGCGTGGATGCCGAGTTGGTGGCTCTACCTTGAGGGGTTTTGTTAGCCTTGAGCTAAGGAAGCTTTTCCAAGTGGTCTTGAGGGTTGCCGTGGCCGGAGGAGAGAGATCCGTTGAATTGAAATTCCGGTAAGGGTTTGGAACTTTGAGTTGATTTTTGGAGGTTTTACGGTCAAAATTGGCCTTAACTTATAACTGGAAAGTTGTTGGAATCGTCGAGATCTTCAAAACTATGTATGCCATGTATTTTTCTGGGCAGATTGGATGTTCCGGTGGCCGGAGGCAGCGGCGACGGCGATTTTTCGCCCGGAGTAGTTTTCAACGAATTGCATGTCATTTCACTCGAAATCGCTCCCCGATCGCAGTGGAGAGGTTCGTTTTTCGAATTGAGCGTCCGAAAGTTAAGCGAGGTATTGAGGTGTTATATATGGATTTTCGACGATTCGTCGTATTCGGATTTCGTGTTTCCGAGGACGGTGGTTTCTCGTGATTTGTCTTCTATTGTCGGATTATGACTTTGAATAATGGACTTTGTGAATATTCAGGGACTCTGTGGTTCAGACTGTACTAGCACGGAGGAGTCCATGAGTGTGAGTATGAGTTTTGCCTCGTGTACTATGTTGTTTATATTTACCTAGACTCGCATATGTTTTTATAGCATATAAATTAACTGGTGAAAGACATTTATTTTCGTCCACTCACTTTAACAGTTTTCATGTCTTTCCCCTGGGCTTTTCGGTTTCCGTGCCCAGTTTGCAGTTCAGGCTCTGATGTCGCACGTCGTGGTCGAAGGCATAGTGCTCGAGCAGTCTTGTTTCATCCAGTAGGTTTATTGTTCTACCTACTGTGGTATGAGTATACGATTATGTATTAGAAGTCGCTCTGAGCTTCCTATTGAATATGTTATATGATTTTACTCCGGATTTTCAGTAAAGTACATATATATTTACTACTTTACGTTATTGTTGATATATTGAGAAATCCGGATGGGATTGGTGCCCACGGTTTGCTTTTTGTGGCATAGGATGAAGTGTATTTTCCGCGTGCAGGTAATGGTAATTCCACGTTAGTAACGAAACTCTGCCAAAATTTCGAAAAGTTTTTGTTGGTTCGTGTTTTCGAAGGGGTTTGACTACGGTTTAGGGAGCTAAATCGGGGTTGGGTCCTTTCAGCTTGGTATCAGAGCATTAGGTTATAGGTTCTGTAGACTTCTGTAGTCGTGTTTACTAAGGATATTTGAGAATGTACAGCATGTCTGGAATGGTGACCCGACCGGCCGGCGGATAATCATCAATATTCCGGGTGTTGTATACTTTCAAATATTTAAAGTTCCATGATTACGTTCCACTTGTTGTGAACGATGTTTTATTCATTAGGATGCCTCCTGACGTGTTTTCCGTGTCGTTTCGGTTGTGGATCCTATTGAGGATCAATCGACGTGTGATTTGCCAGTGAACTGTGGATTTGGATGAGTATTCAGAGTTCAGAGAATTGTGTGGCACGGTTTGCCTGGTTGTGTGGGTATAAGCGTCTACATGTTGCCTCAGAGCTGAGAATTGTGGCGTTGATGTTTGCCTGAGTCAGATTGTTGTATTTGGTAGGCTGATATGGTGTGAGTTCTGGTTGTGACTCCATGGCCTACATTCAGAGTGTTGTTTATTCGGTAATGGTTTGATCAGGCTACCCAGCAGTCGAATAAGGAGTGTTTACCCACCTGAGGCAGAGATGTATTGTTTATATGTTGTTTCTATTTGCACGTGTTATGTGGCTTCAGAGGAAGCGGTGCACGAGGTTCGAGATAAGTTTGAGCCTGAACATCAGAGGGACTTTGACTGATATGCCTCAAGACAACCGTGAGGAGCTTAGTATGTTGCACTCCGTGGTGAGGCTATTGAGAAGGAAAGGTGTACGCGGTTTCCGATGTGATGGTTTGAGGAAAGTGGACTTAGTCGAGATTTTGATGAGGTTGAGTTCCGACACTTCGGGATCAATGACTTCATCAGGCTGTGACTTTTTCGATTGTGTTGAGGGTCATCAGATCAAGCAGAGGATCCATTTGGCGATGGCAGAGATCACAGTGTAGTGGATTTGCTCCTGTGGCATGAGTTTGGGCGATTGTTGGTGATCCTATCACGCAGCAGGTGTTGTGGCGATTTGTGTTCGTGGAGCACTTTCAGTTGCTCTTTCGGTGGCCATGAGGGTCACGTTACGAGGGGGGCGCCTTAGCCAGCTGTGTTAGCGGTTCGGTAGCTCAGAGTTTACGAGAAGATCCTCATGTTGTTCCTGCAGTCTGATCAATGTACCCAGATTTCTAGACGAGCCATTCAGAAAGTCGCAATTGATGTGGGCGACTAATTGGGCATGTTGGAGTTTGTGCCATGACCTTGTTTGAGGACAGACTTTTCTCCGAGGTTACAGTTGCTTGATATCCATGGCGATTGTACTTGTATCTCCACTTCCGAGGTTTTGGAGAGTATTGTATCCATCCGGAGGTTGCGAGATCCTTGTTGGAGGATATGGCTTAGCCGCGGATCTGTTATAGCTGGACATTATGGTTTTAGTGTGCGTGTGAGTATGGACTTACTGACGACGCATTTGGCGATGTTCGAGTGCCTCGAGGAGGAGGTTGTGATTCGACGACCAGATTTTCCCGAGATGCTGTTTCGCGATGATGGTCGAGCGGATGATGGAGACGAGTTGTGTGGTTTGCTTAGCTCATGTTGTGGATACTACGGTTATTGTGCCCGACATTGGTGACATTGAGGTGGTTTCTGAGTTTCCTGGCGTTTTCCGGAGGAGTTACCAGGTGTTCCTCCAATTCGGGAGACCGACTACACCATTGAGTTTGTACTGGGCGCTGGACTCATCTTATCGACACCTTGTCATTCTGAGCCAGTGGAGCTGATGGAGCTACAGTTTTGACTCCAGGAGATGCTGGAGGAGATTTCAGGAGACTTCGCGCGACCCCGCATATTTGCGTGGGGTGCTCCTGCATTGTTTGTGTGGTTGTTGGATGATTCGACATGGTGGTGCATTGACTACCAGAAGCTTGATTTGCTTCAGAGGAGAGTGAGTATCCTTCGCTTTGGACTGGCGAGTGGTTTGATCAGCTTACGAGAGCTTCAGTCTTTTCGAAGATTGATTTCGGGTTTGGATACCATTAGTTGGGGATCGATGAGTCAGATGTGGCTATGTTAGCTTTCAGATCATGGTGCAAGCATTACGAGTTCTTAGTCACGCCATTGATTGACCAATGCCCCGTAGATCATACGGACTTGATGGACCAGGTGTTCAGATGGTTTCTGGACGAGTTGCGGCCATGTTTGTTAGCAACATTTTGATTTATTCCGGGAATGTGGACCAGTACCTGAAGCAGTTGCAAGCGGTGTTGCGGATTTCGCGACATGATCAGCTATTTGAGAAGTTCAGCCAGTGTGAGTTTTGGCTGATTAGCATGAAGATTTTGGGTTGTGTGATGCTATCCGAGGGAGTTGGCGTGGATCCTGACTAGTTTGAAGCCGTGTTGATTTGGGGATTTCCCTACCATTGTATCAGAGATCGGGAGTCTTTTGGGTTCGGCAGGCTATTACCGACGGCTTATGCAGGATTTTCCCGGATTGCCACTCTACTTTCCGGATTGACGAAGAAGGCGTCAAGTTCGAGTGGTTCGATGCACGCGAGGAGGGTTACTTACTCCTGCAGGGTGGTTGACCGTTGCTTTGGTTATGACCTTACCTGACGATCGTGATGAGTTCGTAGATTACGACGATGCATCGAGGTTTGGATTTGGCTGTGTTTTGTTGCTGTGTAGCGGAGCGGTGGCTCGTGATTTCAGGTAGTGGAACCTTATGTAGCTACGTATCTTGTGTATGGTATTGGGTGTAGCTGTCCTTATGTTAGCATCAGAGAGTTAGAGACACTATTGCTATGGCGTACAGCGCGGTGTAGGTCGTACACTGATCACTTGAGTTTCATCCACTTGCATTTTCGGCCAGATTTGGGATTGAGGCAGTGTAGATGGATGGGGTCGATTCGCGACTATGGCTGCACCTTTGAGGTTGTTCGGGAAAGGCTAGAGTTTATACTTGACCATCCGTCTGGGATGTTGTTGTTGATGCATTCAGTCGGGAGTTGGGAGCTTCAGTGTTTCATGTGTGTGCGGCTCGAGTTTCCGTGGCAGCCGAGTTGCGAGCTCCGGAAGCTGGGTTCGAGTGAGATGATGTTGAAGCTCATTGTTTCGCGCGCATTTGGCGCTAGTGATGCGAAAATGTATCATACACTTCGAGTTTACTACTCGTGACGCAACATGAAGAGCAATATAGCAGCTTGTTTGTGCAGATGCCACATTTGTCGACTGGCGATGGCTAGGAGGCAGAGACTTGCCGAGAAGTATCAGCCATTAGAGATTTCCGGTTGGACGTTGCGTTTGTTGCTGTGATCTTGTGTGTGTATGGTTGTATGCATTTCGGTTTGGGATACCAGTTGTCAGGCCTTTGTGGACCATTTGACGAACTCAGTACAGTTCCTTGTACTTTTCGGAGATGATTTCAGTGGCAGGCTGGCATAGCTGTGTTTGGTGAAGATTGTTCATTTCATGATGTGCCTATGTCCCAGTTCGCTGATCGAGATAATCAGCTACGACGAGGTGTTGGCGAGCTTTACAGCGAGCGTTAGGGACGAGATTACAAGTTAGTACCGGTTCTTATCCTCAGATTGATGAGCGATCTTTGAGGACTATTCAGACCTTGGAGGGCATGTTGTGGACCTCGGTATTGCAGTTCCGGAGGATTCGGAACCAGCAGTTTCTCTTGTTTGAGATTGCTTGCAGTATCAGTTTATTGACCACTATGATTTTGACGTTGCTTGATGTCGTTTTGAGGAACGATGCTGTACTCCATTGTGCTGGAATGAGTTTGATTTGAGTTCGAGTTGACATTTGATTCAGATTTTGTGGAATGTGCTACCACAGACTATCAGGTTAGCGAAAATGGGTTGATTATTGCCCGATCTTGATGTTTGAGCTATGATGATATGAGTATGTGAGTGGTATTGATGTGTGAACTGAGTTGTGAATTGCCATATTGTTTTTATCCGTATGTGGTCATAGGCGAGTTTGTGTTGTGCCGTATAGTTCGGCATCGCCTATGGCATTGGCTTTTATGTGTGTTGTGTTCCGTGAGGCGGAACTGTGTTTCAGGTTGGTTTTGCATTGTGTACCCTGTCTGTTCCTTATGCAGGAACACTTGGCGATTGTGTGAGCCAGTTCAGATTTGTGATTTGAGGGTACAGGGATTCCAGCACGGAGTTATCTCCTATTGTGAATTTTGTGATCAGAGTTGTTCAGTTGAGATTGCCGTTGGTGAGTTGAGCAGTATGCAGAGGCAATGCTCTTACCTTGTAGTCGGCAGACTTGGAAATTTCGAGGTTGAAATTTTTCTAAGGGGGGTGGATTTGTGACGACCCGGACCAGAATCAGCAGTATGATCAGCTTGATCGATGAGGAACTGCGTAGTCGCAGTTGTCCGATGGTTATTCGAATCGCCAGGCTTGTTAACGACTAAATTATTGGCCGAGAATTGGAGCTGGGTCTCTTCTTGAGAGTCGTAGTACATGTGATTTCGAGATTGTGGGCGGTTCCAGATCGTTATTTGGACGACCGAGGAATTAATTATGAATATTTGAAGTTCAGGTTTTAAAGGCAGCCTTCTTAACGACTAAATTACCGGTCGGGAATTTGGTTTCGGCTTCTTCACGGAAGTTGTTCAGAATTTAATTTTGAGTTTGTGAGAACTTCCAGAGTATTTTTCTGAGTTACGAAGATTAAGTTGTGATTATTTCCGATTGTTGGTTATTTAGTCGATTAAATATGTGTTTGGTTAAAGGGTTGAATTTTTATCCGTTTGGCCGATGTGTTTGACTTTGGATGATAATTGAAGATCATGTCGAGACGAGTTTGTGGCCACGAGAATTATCGGAATCGGAGTTACGACGAGAGAGTTACGAGGGTTTAAAGTTCGTCGGAATGGATAAACATGAAGTTTCCTAATCGGGAAAGGCCTATAAATAGAGGTTTCCTGTTTGGGAAACCTGCCATATTGGGAAAGCTGGGTTGACCCACGTTGACCCACGGGTCAAGAATAACCCATTTGGAGGCCGAAATGGTTCGCCGAAATTGAGGCCGATTCCGGCCATATTTGGGCACGACTTCTTCACGAGATTTGTTGGGCTCGAGCTCCTCTTCGGATTGGTAGGTGGATCGTCCCGTGGGGTGGTCGGAGGAGAGATAATCGAATCGGCAAAGTTATGGATTTTCCGGCGAGTTTTGTTCGATTCGGGTGACGGCGTGGAGGCCGAGTTGGTGGCTCTACCTTGAGGGGTTTTGTTAGCCTTGAGCTAAGGAAGCTTTTCCAAGTGGTCTTGAGGGTTGCCGTGGCCGGAGGAGAGAGATCCGTTGAATTGAAATTCCGGTAAGGGTTTTGAACTTTGAGTTAATTTTTGGAGGTTTTACGGTCAAAATTGGCCTTAACTTATAACTGGAAAGTTGTTGGAATCGTCGAGATCTTCAAAACCATGTATGCCATGTATTTTTCTGGGCAGATTGGATTTTCCGGTGGCCGGAGGCAGCGGCGACGGCGACGATTTTTCGCCCGGAGTAGTTTTCGACGAATTGCATGTCATTTCACTCGAAATCGCGCCCCGATTGCAGTGGAGAGGTTCATTTTTCGAATTGAGCGTCTGAAAGTTAAGCGAGGTATTGAGGTGTTATATATGGATTTTCGACGATTCGTCGTATTCGGATTTCGTGTTTCCGAGGACGGTGGTTTCTCGTGATTTGTCTTGTATTGTCGGATTATGACTTTGAATAATGGACTTTGTGAATATTCAGGGGTTCGTGATCGTTGTTTTGGCGAGGGACATTCCGCCGGATCACGAGTTAACGCGATACGCGTTACGCCAGTCTGTGAGTGGACAATTTCTTTCCACGGAAATCTTGCGAGTCTTTTATATATGATTTACGAACTTGAGCATGCAGCATGATTATGGTTTTACGAGCATGAGATTTCATACGAGATTATGTTTATTATGAGCATGTGTTTTACGATTATACGATTTATTTATACGGATATACGTATACGAATATGCATACATTTATATGTTGTTTCTTGCATTTGCATCGAATTGTTTATGATTTGGTTTACACAGAGTACAGTCTCAGTTACGTTGTTGTATCGATACACCTTGCCTCGTCGGCTGATCCCCGACGGAGGGCCGCCTGGATGGGCGTTTCCCCAACCAGACCGGTGAGGGGCGTATTCCCCGGAACCGAGGCCATTTCTGGCTTAGAATCACGTGGTAGTCAGGGACTCCGTGGTTCAGACTGTACTAGCACGGAGGAGTCCATGAGTGACCCCGTGGGATTTTTTACTTGCATGCTCAGTACACTGGAGGAGTATGAGTTTTGCCTCGTGTACTATGTTGTTTATATTTACCTGGACTCGCATATGTTTTTATAGCATATATATTAACTGGTGAAAGACATTTATTTTCGTCCACTCACTCTAACATTTTTCATGTCTTTCCCCTGCGCTTTTCGGTTTCCGTGCCCAGTTTGCAGTTCAGGATCTGATGTCGCACGTCGTGGTCGGAGGCATAGTGCTCGAGCAGTCTTGTTTCATCCAGTAGGTTTATTGTTCTACCTACTGTGATATGAGTATACGATTATGTATTAGAAGTCGCTCTGAGCTTCCTATTGAATATGTTATATGATTTTACTCCGGATTTTCAGTAAAGTACATATATATTTACTACTTTACGTTATTGTTGATATATTGAGAAATCCGGATGGGATTGGTGCCCACGGTTTGCTTTTTGTGGCATAGGATGAAGTGTATTTTCCGCGTGTAGGTAATGGTAATTCCACATTAGTAACGAAACTCTGCAAAAATTTCGAAAAGTTTTTGTTGGTTCGTGTTTTCGAAGGGGTTTGACTCCGGTTTAGGGAGCTAAATCGGGGTTGGGTCATTTCAGACGCTTAGGATATTTGAGTTTGTACAGCATGTCTGGAGTGATGACCCGACTGACCAGCCGTACTCATCAATACTTCGGGTGTTGTGTGTTCTTAAATATCTGAGGGTCTCATGATGAAAGGACCCAACCCCGATTTAGTTGCCTAAACCGGAATCGAACCCCTTCTGAAAACGTGAACAAAAAAAAACCATTAAAATTTCGGCAGAGTAACGCTACTAGCATGGAATTGCCATTACCTGCACCCGAAAAATAACATTTCATCCTATGCCACAAAAGCCAAACCGTGGGCACCAATCCCATCCGGATTTCTCAATATCATATCAATAACAATAAACAGTAAACATATTGTAATATATAATATAACCGGGAAAAACCGTATAAAACATGTATCAGAGCGACCTCTGGTGTAAATATATACAATATATACATCAGTAGGCGAAACAAGAAACCTACTGGAAAACACAGGTAGCTCGAACTACTAGCCTCCAACCACGACGTGAAACACCAGAACCTGAACTGCAAACTGGGCACGGAAACCGAAAAGCCCAGGGGAAAGACATGAAAACCGTTAGAGTGAGTGGACGAAATAAATGTCTTTCGCCAGTTGATATATGTTAAAATAATATATGCGAGTCCAGATGAATAAATATAATAAAGTACACGAGGTAAACTCATATTCCTCCAGCATGCTGAGCATGCATGTAAAAATCCCACGGGGTCGCTCATGGACACATCCGTGCTAGTACAGTCCGAATCACGGGATCCCAGACCCACACGTGATTCTAGCCAGAAAGGCCTCAGGTCAGAGGTCTGCCTCCCCCCGGTAAAGGCCTCGGGTCAGGAGTCACAGCCTCCCCCGGTAAACATCCTCGAGGATCAGCCGAGATACAAGTGTATCGATACAACAACATATACTGAGACTGTACTCTGTGTAAACCAAATCATAAATAGTTCGATGCAAATGCGTAAAGCAATATATAAATGCATATACGTAATGTATAATGGTATAAGCATAATCGTCTAACACATGCTCATATAAATCGTAATCTCTTATGCATGCTCATGCTCATAAAATGTGTATAAAGACTCACGATTATCAGTGAAAAGAAATTGTCCATTCACAGGTGAGCAAAACGCGCACTCGCGCTAATCTCGTGGCCCAGCGGAAGATCCCTCGCCCGAAGCACGATCTCGATCCCCTGAATAGTCATAAAATATATCTGATCAAAATCATAATCCACAACACTGTACCACACCTCGGAAACCAACCGTTCCCGGAAATATACAACACAGTGCAAAATAATCAACGAAATTCCCGAAATCTCCACTCAAAACCATCGACTGAAAATCCGATACCTAAATCAACTCGAAATCCTCAAGGCGACGATCGGGGCGCGAATACGAGCGAAACGACATATAACTCGACACATTTCCAAAAAAGTCAACGGTCGCCGGAGCTCCGCCGTTGACCGCAGCCGCCCGCGGCGGCGCGGCGTCAACGGTGACGGATCCCGGCCAAAATTTTCAGATCACAAGTTCTCCTCGAGCCCAACACATTTCTCTTCTACACCGAGACCCAATTCCAAGTCCACCGGCCGAAATTGAGCTCGAAACTCACGAAATCCATGGATTCCGGTGAGATTCCGGCGATCTTCAAACGAAAACCAAACCAAATTCCTTCTACCAAAAGCATCTATAGGTTTAGGGGAACCTTTCCCCCAAAAGCCCCGACCCCAAAAGTCGCCGGAGAAGGCCACCCGAATCCGGCAAAATCCAAGAACTTCACCGAGCTCGTTCTCCCTCAATTCTCAACCAAATCAAGAAATTCCAAGTTTTAATCTGCTTAGAATCACGAGAGGAAGATTTTACCTTCCATGGTCGTGGCCAAATTCGGCCTGGAACATCAGCTCCAACGATGAACTGTAACCGGGTGAATAGTCTCCTCGGGTCAACGGGTCAAACTGCCCAAAATGGAAAGTCAACGCTGGTCAACGCTTCAAACAGTGTTTTCGACAATTTTTTGACTATTTCCGATATTTATACTCGCGTCTCGGGATCATCAATGGTCCAAAATGGATAACCATCACGATTCGGATGAATACGAAACGAACGGATAAACTCGTCGATAAACCGTAACTTCAAATAATCATATTATATTCCTCGGTTATTGGAAAATTCATCCGGAACCGCCCATGAGCTCGAAATCACGTGCTCTACAATTCTCGTGAAGAAACTCAATTCAAATTCTTGGCCGATAATAAAATTTCGAACTAATCCGACAAACCACACAATTAACGATTAATCGCGATTATGCATAATCTCGTGAATCGTACTGATTACACTACTGATTCTGGTTCGGGTCGTCACACATGATTACGTTCCCTCTACTTGTGCCTAATGCTTGTCTTGTATCAGTAGGATGCCTCCTCGACGTGGTCCCCGTGTTGATCGGGAAGTGGATCCTAATGAGGATCGCCAGACGCACGACTTGCTGATGCGAGTGTTACGTTTGGAGGAGCGTTTTGACCCTGTGGTCAAAGCTCATACTGCTCGTGCGACTATCTTTTCAGGTTCAGCTGATCCAGAGATGTGTGAGGCATGGTTGGTTCAGGTTGCATGAACGCGTATGTGAGCGTCTGCGTTTTACCCTTGAGTAGATGACAGTGGCAGCAGTCAGATTACTTGAGTCAGATGCATACTTCTGGTGGGTTAGAACCGATCGGGTACCAGTTGATACTCCGTGGACTTTGTTTCGAGATTTGTTTATGCGGAGGTACTTCAACCAGGCTACCCAGCAGCAAAAGTATGAGGAGTTTACGAACTTGAGGCAGGGCAGTTTGTCTGTGCTTGAGTACCGGGACAGGTTTACCTGCTTATCTCGGTTTGCACGTGACATGGTGGCTACTAAGAAAACCAAGTGCCGCAGATTTGAGCTGGGTTTGAACTTGAACATCAAAGGAATCTGACTACGATGCCTCGGAACAACTTCGATGAGTTTGTCATTGCAGCACTCCGAGGTGAGGATATCCAGAAGGAAAGGCAGATGAGATACCAGCCTAGACGGTTTGAGGAGGGCGGACCAAGTCAGGGGCCTTCTAAGAGGCAGAGTTCTGATAACTCCGCTTCGGCTTCATCCTCAGGCAGTGGACCATATCGACCACCAGCTAGTGCACCGAGACAGAGGCAGAGGTGGAGGAGAGATCAACTGCAACGACTACAGTCTAGTGGGGGTTCTAGCGGTTCCAGTTATCCTCGGCGTACCGGTGGATCTTTTGCTGTACCGAGGGAGTACCTGTTGTGTAGTCTCTACAGCAAGCACCATGTTGGTCCATGTCAGCGAGGCCCTGTCACTTGTTTTCGTTGTGGCCAGGTGGGTCACAATGCGAGAGAGTGTTTCCAGCTTGATGGTGTTGGAGGACAGGCGGCCTAGAGTCCCGGAGGAGAGCGAGGTGCCACTTCGGGGGCTCGACCAGTACAGTTTGCGGGCCAGGGGGACAACAGGGACAGCCTCAGCGTGGACGACCAGCAGGGCAGGCTAGGGTTTAGGCCATGACTTTGCGTGAGGGCAGAGCTTCACCGGAAGTTGTTTTCGGTACGTTACATGTTTTCAGTTATCCAGTATTTACATTGTTAGATCTAGGTGCTACGTATTCATTTATGTTGTATAGACTATCATCTTTAGGTACTGTACCTACGTCTCCACTTCCGGGGTTATGGAGAGTGTTGTATCCGTTTGGTGAGATTGTGAGTATTGGCTGGGTGTACAGAGACTGTGAGATTTTTATTGGAGGACATGGTTTAGCAGCGGATTTGTTGTTGCTTGATATCGTCGATTTTGATTTGATCTTGGGTATGGACTTCTTGGAGACACATTGGGCCATGTTTGACTGTCACAAGAAGGAGGTTGCGTTTCGACGACCAGGCTTTCCCGAGGTATTGTTTCGCGGCGAGAAGAACACTTCATTACCATGTATGATTTCCGCGATGAAGGTGGATCGGATGATGAAGAAAGGCTATGTTGCTTACTTAGCTCATGTTGTGGACACCACGGCTGCTGTGCCGGACATCGGTGATATCGAGGTTGTTTCCGAGTTTCCAGATGTGTTTCCGGAAGAGTTACCGGGTATACCTTCAGTTCGGGAGATTGATTTCCCTATTGAGGTATTACCGGGCACTGGACCCATATCTCAGGCACCGTATCGTATGGCGCCAGCGGAGTTTAAATAACTACATGTTCAACTTCAGGAGTTGCTGGAGAAGGGTTTCATATGACCCAGTGTTTCGTCATGGGGTGCCCCAGTGTTGTTTGTGCGGAAGAAGGATGGATCCATGCGGTTGTGCATCGATTACTGGAAGCTGAATCAGGTCACTGCGAAGAACAAGTATCCATTGCCGCGGATTGACGACTTGTTTGATCAGCTCAATGGAGCTTTATTCTTTTCGAAGATTGATCTCAAGTCCGGATATCCTCAGTTGAGGATCCGAGAGTCAGATGTGGCCAGGACAGCTTTTAGATCGCGGTATGGGCATTACGAGTTCTTGGTTATGCCGTTTGGGTTGACCAATGCCCCCGCAGCTTTTATGGACTTGATGAACCGGGTGTTCAGACGATTTCTGGACAAGTTTGTGAATGTGTTCATCGATGATATCTTGATCTATTCCAGGAGTGTGGGCCAGCACAAGAAGCATTTGCGAGCAGTGTTGCGGACTTTGCGGGACCATCAGTTGTTTGCGAAGTTCAGCAAGTGCGAGTTTTGGTTGGACAGTGTGAAGTTTCTGGGCCACGTGATATCGGCTGAGGGAGTCAGCGTAGATCCTAACAAGATCGAGGCCGTGTTGAATTGGAGTAGACCTACCACCGTACCAGAGATCCGGAGTTTCTTGGGTTTGGCAGGCTGCTACCGGCGCTTTGTGTAGGATTTTTCTCGGATTGCTACTCCACTGACCAGGTTGACGAAGAAAGGCATCAGGTTTAAGTGGTCTGATGCATGTGAGGAGAGTTACTTGCTCCTGAAGCAAAAGTTGACTACTGCACCGAATCTGACATTACCAGACGACAGCGGTGAGTTTGTGGTTTATAGTGATGCGTCGAAGTTGGGACTTGGTTGTGTGTTGATGTAGCATGGCAGAGTTGTAGCCTGTGGTTCTAGGCAGCTGAAACCACACGAAGTCAACTATCTGACCCATGATTTGGAATTAGCCGCTATTGTGTTAGCGTTGAAGAGTTTGAGACATTACATGTACAGAGCCCAGTGTAAGATTTACACCGATCACAAAAGTCTCACCTACTTGCGGACGCAGCCAGACTTGAATATGAGGCTTCGCAGGTGGATGAAGCTGATCAACGACTATGATTGCACTTTCAAGTACCATCCAGGGAAGGCTAATGTCGTTGTCGATGCACTCAGTCAGAAATCCGGAGCTTTGTTATTTCATTTGTGTGTGGCCAGAGTGTCTATGTTAGCCGAGCTTCGGGCTGCGGGTGCCGAGTTTGAGTGGAACGATGATGGAGCTTTGTTGGCCAGTTTCCAAGTTCGACCCGTGTTGGTTGATCAAGTTCAGGAAGCTCAGGATTCGGATTCCTACCTGCTGGACAAGAAGACCATGATACGGAATGGTGTGCCAACAGAGTTTCGGTTGAGTGACGACGGTACGTTGTTATTTAGAGGCCGATTATGCATACCCCGAGATAAGAGTCTGAAGAAGGAGATTTTTAACGAGGCTCATTGTTCAGCGTATGCGATGCATCCCGGAGGTACGAAGATGTTTCGTACACTTTGAGCGTATTACTGGTGGCACAACATGAAGCGGGAGATTGCCGCATATGTGAGCCGATGTTTGATCTATCAGCAGGTTAAAGCGGAGAGGCAGAAACCTGCGGGGAAGTTACAGCCACTAGAGATTCCGGTTTGGAAGTGGGAGCACATTACCATGGATTTCGTGAATCAGTTGCCAAGTACTTCGACTAGCAATACTGGTATTTGGGTTATTGTGGATCGACTGACGAAATCCGCTCATTTTCTCGCACTTCAGGGGAAGATTTCAGTGGGCAGATTGGCTAAGCTGTATTTGTCAGAGATTGTTCGTCTGCACGGTGTGCATGTATCTATTGTTTCTAACCGAGACAGTCAGTTTACTTCTGAGTTTTGGCAGGCATTGCAGTGAGCCATGGGCACGAGGTTGCGTTTCAGTACAGCTTTTTATCCTCAGACTGACGGGTAGTCTGAGCGGACTATACAGACTCTTGGGGATTTGTTGCGGTCTTGTGTGTTGCAATTTCAAGGAAATTGGGACCAGCAACTACATTTGATAGAGTTCGCCTACAACAACAACTATTAAGCCAGTATCGAGATGGCACCGTACGAGGCCCTGTACGGGAGGCAGTGCCGCACTCCGTTATGCTGGAGTGAGGTGGGCGAGCGATGGCTTATTAACCCTGATCTGGTGAAGAGCACCATGGAGGATGTCCAGATTATCCGGGACAGATTGAAGATTGCCCAGGATCGCCAGAAAAGTTATGCGGACGTGAGGAGAAAGAGTCTCGAGTTCGATGTGGGCGACTGGATCTTCCTGAAACTATCTCCATGGAGAGGAGTTGTGCATTTCGGGAAGCGTGGCAAGCTTCGACCACGGGGTTGGTGTCGTGGCTTACGGACTTGAGTTACCGGCTTAGATGGCTCGTGTTCATGATGTTTTCCACGTTTCGATGTTGCGAAAGTATATTCTAGATCCATCGCATGTGTTAGCGTCACATCAGCTACCTATCCGAGAGGATTTGACATATGTGGAGGAGCCGGTACAGATTCTCTATCAGCGTGAGCAGGAGTTGAGGCACCGTGTTATACCGTTGGTAAAGGTCTTGTCGCAGAATCACTCGGTTGAGGAGGCCACCTGGGAGACTGAGCAGCGTATACGAAAGCAGTATCATCATCTGTTCACTTCACAGGTACATAAATTTCGAGGTCTAAATTTTTTTAAGGCGGGTAGATTTGCGACGACCCGGAACAGAATTAGTAGAGTAATCAGCTTAATTCACGAGTTAGCGCGTAATTACTATTTTCCGATAATTGATTGATTTGCCGATTTTGATCGCGACTTAATTATCGGCTGATAATTTGAACTGTGTCTCTTCTCGAGAATTGTTGTATACATGATTTCGAGTTCGTGGGCGGTTCCGGATGATTATTTCGACGGCCGAGGAATATAATATGAATATTTGAAGTTTCGAAATATCGTCGAGTTTATCCGTTCGTATCGAGTTTATCCGAATCGTAATGGTTATCCGTTTTGGACTGTCGATCGTCCAGAGACGCAAGTATAAATATCGGAAATAGTCAAAAATTGTCGAAAATCACTGTTCGGGAAGTTTGATCGGCGTTGACCGAATTTGGAGACGTTGACACGCGTTGACCGAAGGAGAAAACCGGCCACTGATTGACTCGCCGGCGACCTTTCCTTTCCGGCCACCTCCGGCTCCGATTTGGGTATGAAACGACTCCTCTCTTCATTTACAACTGTTTAGAATTTGGAATTTTGTAAATTGGTGTCGATTTGAGGAAGAAATGTCGATTTGAAATTTTGGGGATTTTGGCTGGAATAGGCTTCGACGTGGGAAGGTGTTTCGACGACTTTCCGAGGGGGGTCTGTGTTGGAAATTGTTGGCTTTTAGGTAGGTTGTTGGACCCTTGAAGATGGGAGGCCGGGATGGCCTCACGGCGACAGATTTTGGCGGAGGAGCTTTTTTCGGCCGATTAGAGATTTTGGACTTTCAAGCTGTTTTCCGCCGTGTGTGGTCGGAATTGAGCTTAGCCAAAGTTGAGGAATGTGTTGGGCTCGTTGAGGAGAAGCTTTGGTGAGCTTGACCGCCGGAAAATCTCTCCGGTTGACAGCGCGCCGGCGGTCAATGGCGGAGCTCCGGCGACCGTTGACTTTTTTGGAAATGTGTCGAGTTATATGTCGTTTTGCTCGTATTCGTGCCCCAATTGTCGCCTTGAGGTTTTCGAGTTGATTTGGGTACCGTATTTTCAGTCGAGGGTTTTGAGTAGAGATTTCAGGAATTTCGTTTATTATTGTTTTATTAGTTATACGTTTCCGAGAACGGTTGGTTTCTGAGGTGTGGTACAGTGTTGTGAATTGTGATTTTGATCAGATATATTTTATGATTATTCAGGGGATCGAGATCGTGCTTCGGGCGAGGGATCTTCCTCCGGATTACGTGATTAGCGCGAGTCCGCGCTTTGCTAACCTGTGAGTGGACACTTTTATATTTTCACAGTCGTTGCGAGCTTGTGATTTTCCGTATTTATTTATATACGATGTTGAGATTATTTATTATTTTCGGAGGTATTATTTTATATTTTTATGGTGATGGCATACTTGTATCGATGCTTCGGCTATTTAGCTGATCACTGGTAGTCTGACAAGAGTTGAGAGATTCCTCTGGACCAGAGTTGAGAGATTCCTCTGGGCAGGGTTGAGAGATTCCCCTATTATGTCGTTGGGGTTGAGAGATTCCCTTGGCCTATCACTGTCGGGCTTGAGAGATTTGCCTTACCGTCAGGCTTGAGAGATTCGCCTGGCACCTCCATATATATTTTCCAAACTCGCTATACTTGTTTATTGTATATGAACTTGGTGAAAGGCATATGTTTATTTTCGTCCACTCACTCTAATGTTTTATTTGCCTTTCCCCTGGGCTTTTCGGTTTCCGTGCCCAGTTTGCAGGTCGGATTCTGGTGTCGCACGTCGCGATCGGAAGCTAGTTGTTCGAGTTACCTGTCTTTTCCAGTAGCTTCCTTGTTTCGCCTACTGTTGTATATTTTGTATATATATATATATACTAGAGGTCGCTCTGATACGATACTGATACATGTTTTATATGGTTTTTCCCAGATTTTCTATATAGTACAGTTCTGTTTACTGTTTATTATTATGGATATGATATTGAGAAATCCGGATGAGATTGGTGCCCACGGGTTGGCTTTTGTGGCATAGGATGAAGTGTTATTTTTCGGGTGCAGGTAAAGGCAATTCCGTGTTAGTAGCGTTACTCTGCTGAAATTTTAATGGTTTTTGTTGGTTCGTGTTTTCAGAAGGGGCTTGATTCCGGTTTAGGAAACTAAATCGGGGTTGAGTCCTTTCGTTTTACTTACTCGAAAGTTCATAAAAATTTTGCGAAAGTCTTTGTGATCACCGAGATTACAAATCAAGTGTCATGTAATCTCTTTAAATATTTTCGGAGTCTCACACCATCTCACTGGAGCAGTTGTATGGAACTTTTGCATATTTCATAAATATATAACAGATAGTTGTATTACAACAAATGCCTCGTTGTGAGGCTAAAGGCTTTGGCAAAGGGAATGTTGTAGTGTAATGAATAAAGTGTAATGAGGTCTACCCACTCAACAATTGATTGATGAAAATTGAAGGCAAAAGTTATCTCGTAGTGTGGTCAAATTGGGCCTTTCTCAATTTTATAGTATAAAATAGAGGTTTCATTGCAAAAATAAATGGTCTTATTGATTCAATTTGAACAGATACTTAAACAGATAATTTGACAGATAGTTGAAATTTGAATAGATACTTAAACAGATAGTTTGATAGATAGTTGGAAAGTTAATTATATGATAGATAGTTAAACAGATGTGTGGCACTTATGAAATTTGAAAAACATAAATAGTTGATACTTTCAGAGAGATAGTTAGACAAATAGTTGGTTAGATCGAAGGTTTTTAGACCACTAGGCACCAAAAACTTCTTATTTGACACTACTAGAAAAAGTATTTCAGACATCTGTTCAGAACCGATGTAAAAAATCATACCAGACCGATGTCTTAGTGGGTGATGTAAAAGATCGGAAAAATGGGACATCGGTTTCAAAGGTTACAATAGACATCGGTTGCTTATGTACATCTCACTATTCCAGTGTGTGTAGGTACTTTCAAACATTCATATTTAGAGTGAAAGACCCAATGAAATCGAAGTCTACATTACAATTTATTACCTTTACATCGATATTCCATTTATAACCAATGTAAGATGTATGTTTTGACATCAGATTTTGTTTTTGTACCTGATGTTAAATATCGTTTTTGACATCAGATGTTGAGTTTGTACCTGATGTTAAAAACTATATTTGACATCAGATTTTGGGTTTTTTTTTGTTCTAGTTCGTATCTTATACATCAGATGTTGAGTTTGTACAAATAGGAGACACTAATTGGCTTAAATTAATGAGAATGATTCTCTCTTACAGCCCCAAATTCAAGTTACAGTACTGCCAAATTCAAGTTATTTCAAAAGATGGATTACTATCCTATACATCATCAAAATATTGGGACATATAACCATGCTAGCAATTCGATAGAAGTTCCCAAGCTATATATCTACTCCGGCGCGCCACCATCCAAAAAATTGCTGTGCTAGCCATCCTGACTTTGATCCCTAGCTACCTATCTAATCCAGCCATCAATCTATCAACCTATCTAGCTTGTATAGCAATGCCCACTCTGTCCGAACCTCATCAAAAATACACCTTGAAGAACTTTACCAAATGCAGAAAAGGCTCTTTATGCAGTCCTTCTGAGGTAGTACACTTGTTAGGCCACTGCAAATTAACATATATTCAATCCAGTATAAATCAAAGACCATCAAAATGGAGCTGATGTCTGATACAATCAAGGCTACTGAAGTTAATAAACACATATGAAAAGAATCATGAGAATCCTAGAGCTCCAGGTGAAAAGAATCGAAAGAAACATTTACTCACTGCAAGATCATTACTGTACAACATTATCCCCCAAAACTCGACAAAACCTCAGTTCATTCAACCAAAAAAAATCACTGCAAGATCATAACTGTACAACATTATTCCCCAAAACTCCCCAATACCTCAGTTCATTCAACCAAAAAAAATGAGAATAGTCCAGCCTATCGGACAATAAAATTTGAAAACTAAGGGTGATGAGATAGTCTTAGACAAGGAGAAGAATAAAAGATCACTGGATGAAAAATGAAAGCAACAGTTTAGACACAAAGTGAAACATATTAGGAAAATTACAATTAGAACACTACAAAGTCGATGACAGAAGTAAGAACCATAGTGATTGGTGTTTAGTTTCCAAGTCACTCAAGTAATAGTACTATGTATACAGATACACAGTTCTCTGTCATTTTCTTTGTTTCCATAGCTGCTTCAAGTTCATAAAGTACACGAAAATTAAAAGAACCAACATAAAGTTGCAAGCTTTCCGTAAATTTAGTGAGGATGACACTAAAAGATGATAACCCGATTTGAATTAGACATAAATTTACTAAGCTGAATGAAGCTGAAAGATTAAATCATGATATGACACAAGGCAAAAGGATATGCATATTAGTTCCATACAGGAGTTACTGAAATCACCACCAGATCTGCCCATTGCATGATCAAGCAATAACATTACCAACTAATCAATTACTATCGCGTCTTTATTGGAGAAGTATCTCAAGCAAAAGTTAAACAGAAAAAGGATGGTATAGCTGACCAATATATAACCAGCTTCAGAATTTTCTGACTGTCTTGCTACCACTGCTTCCATTTCTTGAGCTTCATATCCTCCCAGCATGGCTTCGGCTATTCTGTCCGTGGCTAAACCATCTCTTCAGGTTTATGTGCTCTCTGATCTTACATATATATTATCGCAACTCATCTGCAGAATTCAACAGTTTGTTATGCGCTAGTTTTCTCAGACAATATATACATATGTATGATCTCATATTTCGACAGACACACTACCGTATATAAGACACACATTACCATATAACACACACACACACATAATCATGAAATCTCTACGCATAATCATACAGTTCCTACCTATCCCTGTTCAATGCAGTTATGTATACGTTGATGATATATTATAGTTAGCTTGATAGAGATACTATTCGATCAATAAGTCTATTACTAGCTAGTCGATGCAGAAATTGACAAGAAAAGCGATTGATTCTCAAGCAAAAGGAAAGGGGTTTGCAGAATTCTCAGGTCTCCGCAACTCATCTGCAGGTCCTACTCACTTCCCAGCTTTCTTTCGGGAGAACCTCAGATGACTTGTTTTCCGTCGTTGCCTTTCAAACCTCTGCTGTGAGTACTAGTTAGTTTTGAAGACATCAGTGCATTTCCAGTGTTTTCTAATATTTTGAAATATATAATATAGAGAAACCGAAACCAAGTCATTCCAAACCAAAAACACTCATCGATTCATCGAATACAAGCAAACTAAGTAGCAGCTAAACCACTACATCAACTCGAATCAAGAAAGAAGGATTGTACTACTCATAAAACCGTAGGCTTTGGATCGGCCGGTGTCCTTACCGATGATGACAACAGCCTCAAGAATCTGGCCGAACTGCTCGAAGTAGCGTCCCATGGCTTCGCTCTGAGTCTCCCAGGCGAGTCCGCCGACAAAGAGCTTGGTGTAGGTGGTGTCGCCGAAAGGGGAGTTCATGAATTGGAACCCGGAGGCGCCGGAGCTGGAGCTGGAGCTTGAGACCGAGTTCCGGGCCGGAATCGGAGGTCGGCGGTGGAGTTTAGGTTACGAATGGGGTTAGGGTTTTAAGGGTTGGTCTACTCTACTGTACTTGTTGACAGGGAAAGGAAAAGGAGAGAGATTGTTGTCTTGGATCCTTCTCGGATCGAGGAAGATCCGAAGATGGCTTCAAGCCAATAGGATTAGGGTTTTGACGGTTTTGGGGATTTTGGGTAGATTGTTGGAAGCGGAGAGCTCGGGTTTGTCAAATTTTTGTTTTGAGTGTCAAATGTTTTAGACTGAAAAAAACTAAGTAATAGAACCCTAAGTTTTGGGAGGGAATGAAAATTTTGTTTCCCTCCAACATAATCCGCCCGACACTTAGGTTTTTTTTTCGCGCTTTCAAAAACCAATAATGGGATACCTAACATCAGTCTGACTTAAAACCGATGTAAATTATACAAATGACATCGGTTTTTAAAAATCTGATGTCTAAAAACTTTTTACATCAGGGGTTTTTCCAACCGATGTTAAAGGTGCGATGTCTAAAATACTTTTTCTAGTAGTGTGAGTTTGGTTTTGGTGTAATATTACTGAGTTACTATGTTTTTTTATGTGTGTTTCAGTTTGTTGATGGAGACAATACGTGTTACTTGGAGATCAATTACACCTTCGATAATCAAGAACACAGGCAAATATCATAAACATCTTTTCAGATGTCTTATCCCACTAGATTTTGAAGCCGATATCCTACTTTCAATTTAGTTCGACAAAAAGGATCAACTTAAACCATGAGGGGAGGAGTATACTTTGAAGAAAAAGGGTAATCAAAGAGTAGAAAAGAAAAGGGGTTTTATTTTTCTAGCTAGGTATTTGGTCAATAAGATTGAGTTTTACTTGTTTGATAGATCATAGCGTTCTTTCTCTTTGGTGGAATATCTTTTATGTGATGATGGTTGACCATCTTTTCTCATGTAATTAGATGCTTTACCAATTAAATTGAATATTTATCATTTTTCTTAAGAAGGCAACAAAGTTAAAGCGTGTATGATAAACTAATTTTTCTTTATATAACTCTTTTTCCTTTAACAATTGATAATTTTGAAATTTTAACAAATACTTCAAAAGATAGTTGAAATTTGAACAGATACTTCAACAGATAGCTTGACAAATAGTTGAAAAGATTTTCGATTTTGCGGTATTCTATATAAGTTTAGCTGGGTTAAGCCGTTTTGCCTAGGAGTTTCTAGAAATAGAAATGTAATTTTGAAAATTTTAGATTTGGTGAGATTCAATATATAAGTTTGAGATACTAATTATATAAATCGATAGCATCACAAGTTAAAGAATTAGGTGAATCTCAGATGTCGAAAACTGAGATGCCATTAGTAGCTGAATGTCTAAATTATAAGAAATTGGTGTTTATTTTGAATCGTGCCGTAGAACTAGTGTGAGGGTGCATGATTGTTAGTTGACATACATTTTGGTTCTAATCACCGATTATGATACCCTTGTGATTGATTATCATTTTAATAGTTTTAGTTTGAGGTTGATTGGAACCTATGATTGTAATCATACTAGTGTGGATGCCCCACTAATTATGATTGGCAACAGAAGGAATATGAAGAGGAAGAATATGAAACTTTAGAACTGAACCCCACGTCATAGGCATGGTTATCCGTTAAAATGACATGAAATGCTTATCGATTGTAGCATATGTAGTAACTAAAGCGTAAATCAAATATTTGAGAGAAATGTCAAAAGATTTCTCAAGTGAAGAAGCGATAAGTGTATTTTAGTGTGTGATGTTTAACAAATTGAGTTGAGTGCGACAAATATTTATCTTTCTATTTTTTCATGTTAAGAGCAGAAAGATTAAACATATTTCTGTTGTTGTTTGTGGCCTTGGAGCAAAAATATTTGGTAAGTGCTTTGGTTTGAGAAGAGAAACACGGTCGAGAGAAAGAGAGAGCAACAATGTAACAACTCAAGTTTTTATACCACAAAGCACTTACACTCAAATAAAACATTTAAAGCATGAATTTATTCATAAACAACTGGGTGCATCGCACTGAAAGCTAAAGGCCTAAAGGCTTATTTGGGATTATCGAAATGACTACAAAGCCATGTGGAAAACAATGAAGTTAAGACTTGAATTTCTCTCTTGAATAATTTTCACTTCCTTCCTCTTAACAACGACACATTCTACATACCGAAGCTTCTGTTTCCCTGTCTAATTAGGAGTGCCACAGTTAACTCGCTTAGCTTGAGAAAATCTTTCAAGTAACCTAACCATACCAACTCTATTGTTCAATGTTTTCCCAATGATGTAGCTAGAGAAATGTAGAAGATCAAACACGTTCTGAAATCAATGGTCACTTAAGATCTGTGTTGTCGTTGAGTTGCGTTTTGTAGTTGTTCAAATTCTACTATACAAAATGAATGCATTGGAAACCCTGAGAATTCTTCATGGACATGGACAATTTGCGTCTCTTTGTTAAGCACAGAATTGCTTCCTGTTGGGGTAATTTTGTACATTTCACGATAAATCTTCGCAATGGTACTTGATATTTCATAAATTCTCTATTCTACCATTCAAAGGGGAAATGATGCACTAAGAGTGATTCATAAACTTTTTCATGGATCACGAAACCCTACAAATATAGAGACTGAGTAGAAATTTAATTCATTATAAATTTAGTATAATTTGATATAATAATGGACTTGCATCCTCATCGACCAACAAGTAACACAATCCATCTTTCTCATTAGATCGAATCCTTCGAGGTGTCTATTTATTGAAACATAGACTCTTACTGAGTTGACGCGCGTATTGGAATGGATGTCTCTAATATTTGTAATAGGCATCTCTGCTTCACATAGTGATAACGGCAACTAAGTTTACATTGTAAGTGTATATGCACAGTTTCATCCTTCCTTCAACGCATAAACTAACAACAATATTTATACTTTCAAATCCATTTATCTTTTCCGAGCCATTTTTTTAATTGAACATATTTTTTCATGGGTCTTTATGGGACATCGAGTATACCATTTACCTATGATTCATTACCACTGGTTTTATATCTATGCATGTGTTCAAGTAATGATTAGAATTCCAAATGTAGAAATTTGATGCAAAATAACAAACAATACAACATTAGACATGTGAATATTCATAAGATCAAAATCATAAAGATCTGGGCTTACCCGAGCGCGAGGTGCGGGTAACGACGAAAAAAAATCAAATTAGGAAGAATATGTTGAAATTGAACAATTATTATAAACTGAAAGGATCCAACTCCGATTTAGTTTCCTAAACCGGAATCAAACCCCTTCTAAAAACACAAACTTGCAAAAAACATAAAAATTTCGGCAGAATTTCGCTATAACGTGGAATTGCCATTAACCTGCACCCGAAAACACACTTCATCCTATGCCACAAAAGTCAAATCGTGGGCACCAATCCCATATGGATTTCTCAATATCATAACAATAATGTAAAATAATAAGTAAAACTGTACTTTACAGAAATCCGGGAAAAAATCATATGAAAGTATAACATCAGAGTGTTCAGAGCGACCTCTAGTATATATCTACAAATAGTAGGCCAAACTAAGAACCTACCATATAAGAAATATAGCTCGAATACTAAGCCTCCGACTGCGATGTGCGACACCAGAATCCGAACTGCAAACTGGGCACGGAAACCGAAAAGCCTAGGGGAAAGGCAAATAAAATCGTTAGAGTGAGTGGACGAAAATAATCATATGCCTTTCACAATTTATATATATATATAAATAAAGCGAGTTCATAAAATGAATGGAGGTGTCAGGCGAATCTCTCGAGCCCGACGGTTATAGACTAGGCGAATCTCTCAAGCCTAGTAGGCACATCAGGGGAATCTCTCAACCATGGATCTGGACTACTGGTGATCAGCCGAGTAGCCAATGCATCAATGCTAAGTAAATGCCATCACCATATAAAATATAAAACAATACCTCCAAAAACAATAACGAATCTCAACATCGTACTGGAAGTAAATACGGAAATAAAGAACTCGCTACGACAGTGTAAATAAAAGGTCCACTCACAGAGAAGTGTAACGCAAAAACGCGTTAATCCTGTGATCCGGCGGAAAATCCCTCGCCAAACGAAGGATCACGATGAAAGGACCCAATCCCGATTCAGTTACCTAAACCGGAATCAAACCCTTCCGAAAATACGAACCAACAAAAATTTTTCCGAAATTTGGGCAGAGTTTTGTTACTAGCGTTGAATTACCATAACCTGCACCCAGAAATTAACACTTCGTCCTATGCCACAAAAAGCAAACCGTGGGCACCAATCCCATCCGTATTTCTCAACATCAATATAATCAACAACAGTAAATAAATTGTACTATGTATATATGTATATCCGTGAAAATCTGCACAACATGTATCAGAATGTATCAGAGCGACCTCTAAAGTAAAACATATACAATATGTACTTCAGTAGGCGAAGCAAGAACCTACTGGAAAACACAGGTGACTCTGATCACTAGCCTCCAAACCGCGACGTGAAACACCAAACCTGAACTGCAAACTGGGCACGGAAACCGAAAAGCCCAGGGGAAAGACAATAAACACGTTAGAGTGAGTGGACGAAAATAAATGTCTTTCACCAATTATTATGTATGTTATAAAAACATATGCGAGTCCAGGTAAATAGAAATAATAAAGTACACGAGGTAAAACCATAATCCTCCAGCGTACTGAGCATGCAAGTATAAATCCCACGGGGTCACTCATGGACACACACCGTGCTAGTACAGTCCGAATCACGAGGTCCTTAGTCCCGGTGATTCTAAGCCAGAAATGGCCTCGGTTCCAGGGAAACGCCCATCACCGGTCAGGTAGGGATAACGACGCCCCTCCTGGATGGCCTACCATCGGGAATCAGCCGAGAGGCAATGTGTATCGATACAACAACGTAACCAAGACTGTACTCTGTGAAAACTAAATCACAACAATTCGATGCAAATGCATGAAACAATATAAAATGTATGCATATTCATAAACGTATATCCGTATAAACATATTCGTATAATCGTAAACACATGCTTATATAATCATAAACTCGTATGAAATCTCATGCTCGTAAAACCATAATCATGCTGCATGCTCAAGATCATAAATCACATAAAAGACTCGCAAGATTTCCGTGAAAAGAAATTGTCCACTCACAGGTGAGCAAAAACGTGCACACGCGCTAATCTCGAGGACCGGCGGAAGATCCCTCGCCAGAAGCTCGATCACGATCCCGATCTCGATCTCGATCCCCTGAATATTCACAAAACATAACTTATCAAAATCGTAGTCCACAACACTGTACTGATGCAAGGAAACCAACCGTTCCCGGAAATACGAAATGCAGTACAAAATGTTTAACGGAAATCCCGAAATCCCCACTCAAAATCTCGACTGACAATCGGCTAATCAAATCGACCCAAAAACCTCTGGACGACGATCAGGGTGCGATTACGAGAAAAATGACATTAAAATCGTCGAAATCTGAAAAGTTGACTTTTCCCCTCGCCGTTGACCGCCGCCGCCGCCGCCGGCGCGCAGTCAACGGTGGAATCACGCGGCGAAATTCTCCAGATCAGACCATCTCAACCTTGCGAACCTCTTTCCCTTCTATCACTAAGACCAATTTAAATCACAACCACCTCAAAATCAAGCAAAACCGAACGGAAATCCCAAACCAAATCCCTAATCGGGTTGCACCAAAAACTCTTCACTAACCTCAATTGATTACACCAATAGACTCAGAGAGACGAGGGGAGTTGAGTCCCCCTAATCTCCCCCTCCAAACCTCGCCGGAACCAAGCTCCCCGTCACCGGCGATTTGAGCAACTCGGCCTCCAACGGTTCCTCCCCAAAACGACATCAATTCTTCTCAAACCAAAGCCATACCTACTCGAAATCACAAAAGGAATCGAACTATACCTGTCCCGTGGTGAATGGTGGCCGGAATTCGGTCGCCGGAAGTTGACTTCCCAAAATGGTAACTTTCCCTTTCGGTCCGATGCCTCACTTTCCAAATATGGAAAGTCAACGAAATTCCAGGTTGGTCAACGCCCAAAATGAAGTTTTCGACTAATTCTCGGCTATTTTCGATATTTATACTCCAGTCTCGGGTCAATCGACGGTCCAAAACGAATATACGATATGATTCGGATAAGCTCGAAACAATCGGATAAACTCGTCGAAACTCGAAACTTCAAATAACCATAAAATATTCCTCGGTTATTGGAAAAATCTTCCGGAACCGCCCACAAGCTCGAAATCACGTGCTCTACAATTTCCGTGAAGACACCCAACTCAAATTCTCGACTGAAAACATAGTCGCGAATCGAATCGACAAACCACACAATATCGTAAAACTGCGACTATAACCAAATCTCGAGAATCGTACCAAACACACATCTGATTCTGGTTCGGGTCGTCACACACGATCCCCTGAATAATCATAAATTCCACTGCTCAAAATCATATTTCAAAATTCTGAGCCCATCTCGAGAACCAACCATTCCTGGAAACATATAACTCAATATCGACGAAATCGTCAAAAATTCAATAAACACACCATAAAACCTCGCTATAATTTTTGATGCTCAATTCAAAATATAAACCTCACCACTGCGATCGGTGCGCGATTCTGAGCAAAATGACATAAAACTTGTCGAAAAATACCTCGGCCGGAAAATCGCCGCCGGAAAACCTCATTAGCCCAGAAAAATTCAACTACACATGCATTTGAAGATCTCGACATTTTCAACAACTTTCTAGTTGAAAGTTAAGCCCAATTTTGACTGGGAAATGTCCAAAACTCACCTTGAAAATAAAAACCCTCGCCGGAATTTCTCCACCTCCGATCTCCTCCGTCCGGCCACGGCAAGGATTGAAACCACTTCTAAAAGCTTCCTCTCTCCAAGGCTAACAAAACCCCTCAAGGTTCAACCACCATCTCAGCCGTCATCGCCGCCACCCAAGGCCACTGATTCCGCCAGAATTTCACGAAGTTTGCCGTGCCGATTCTCTCTCCTCCGGCCACCATAGAGGGCGATCCACCTACCAAATTGAAGAGGGGCACGAGCCCAACAATTCTTGTCAAGAAACCACGGCCAACCGTGGCCGGAAAATGGTCCAACGACGGCGAAAACCGATCGGCCAAAAAAGGTCGCCCTTGACCCGTGGTCAACACGGGTCAACGGCCCAGTTACCCAATTTGGAAAGTTTCCAAAATCGTCACGTAGTCCTTCTGTATTTATACCGAACACGTATCGAAACCTAAACGGATAAATACGACAAATTCCAACAGCCAAAAATATTCACAATTTATTCCTCGTAACTCGAAATAATCTTCCAGAAGTTCCCACGAGCTCGAAATTAAATTCTCTACAACTTTCGTGAAGGATCTCAAATCAAATTCTTGTCTGATAATTTAGTCGTTAACGATACCGCCATATTAACCAATTACGACAAAATCGCGACTAATCGCGAAACACGCAAATCAAGTCGATAAACATACCATTTTCGGTTCGGGTTGTCACAAATCTACCCCCCTTACAAAAATTTCGACCTCAAAATTTTCAAGCCTGTCAACTGAAATGTAGGGATACTGCTTCTACATATTGCTCAACTCCCAAGTGGCAACTTCAATTGAATGACTCTGCAAACAGATTTTCACAATAGCAAATACCTCTGTGCCGTAATCCCTGCACCCTCAAATCCAGAATCTGAACTGACTTCTCCACAAATGTCAAGTCTTCCTGTAAAAAGAACTGATAGGGTACAAAACATGCAATAAATCTGAAATGTAGTTCCACCACATGGAATACAATATACACAAAGGCCAATGCTATAGGCAATGCCAAACCATACGGCACAACACTAACTCGCCCCATGATCACATATGGACCAAAATAGCGGGGTAAATTCATAACTCAACCTACTCACATCAACATAACTTCACTGTTGAACTTGAGCAATTATCAACCTGTCCCTGCTAATCCGAAGGTCTACAGTACGTAGCCCATATCACTAAACCGGAACCAAAGCCATCTCATTCCTAACTCGCTCCAACACAATGGAGTGCAACACTGTTTCTTATACACAACTTCATATAATGCCATAACCATACTGGTCTGCAACCGGATATTGCAAGAAATCTCGAACAAATGAAACTGCGGGTCTCAAATCCTTCGGAACTGCAATACATAGGACCATAATATGCCCTCCAAGGTCTGAATAGTCCTCTCAGATTGTCCACCAATCTGAGGATGAAAAACTGCACTAACCTGTAATCTGGTCCCCAATGCTCACTGCAATGCCTGCTAAAATTCTGTTGTAATAGATGATCTCAATCAGGGACCCGGAACACAACCACACCATGCAAATGAACAACCTCTACCAAATACAGCTATGCCATCATGCCCATTGAAATCTTTCGAAATCCACAGTGGTTTGCTCCCACTTCTAACCGGGAATCTCCAATAGTTGTAACTTCCCAGCAAGTTTCTGTTTTTCTGCCCTCACCTGCTGACAAATATGGCATTTGCTCACATAAGCTGTTATTTCACTCTTCATGTTGCGTCACGAGTAGTAAACTCGAAGTATCTGATATATCTCTGTACCACCAGTGCATAACATACGTAAAACAATTAGCTTCATCATCAACCCACTCTAACTCAGCTCCCGTAGCTCGCAACTCAGCTAACAATGAGATTCCTGCAACACGTACATGAAACATAGGAACTCCAAATTTACGACTAAGTGTATCAGTAACAACACTCCTCAATGATATTCAAAGTGCAACCACATTAGCCTTTCTCGGATAAACTTAAATGTGCAGCCATAGTCGTTAATCGACCCCATCCATCTACGCTGCCTCAAGCTCAAATCTGGCTGAATATGCAAGTAGATGAAACTCAAGTGATTAGTGTACATCCTACACTGCGATGCACGCCACAGCAGTAGTATCTTCAACTCTTCGATGCTAACATAAAGACAGCAACTCCCAAATCATACACAGGATATGTAACTTTATAAAGCTTCCACTACCTAGAACCATAAGCCACTACTCTGCCATGCTAATAAAACACAACCAAGTCCCAATTTCAATGCATCGCTGTAAACCACGAACTCTCCACTATCGTCAGGTAAAGTTAGAACCGGTGCAGTGGTTAACTTTTCCTTCAAGAGCAAGTAACTCTCCTCACATGCATCGGACCACTCGAACTTGACGCCTTTCTTCGTCAATCTGGTAAGTGGAGTGCAATCCGTGATAAAATCCTGCACAAAGCGCCACTAATAACCTGCCAAACCCAAGAAACTCTTGATCTTTGGTACGGTGGTAGGTCTACTCCAATTCAACATGGCTTCAATCTTGTCAGGATCCACGCTGACTCCCTCAGCTGATATCACGTGACCCAAAAACTTCACGCTATCCAACTAAAACTCACACTTGCTAAACTTCGCAAACAAATGATTATCAAGAAAAGTCCACAATACAGCTTGCAAATGCTTCTTGTGCTGGCCCACACTCCTGGAGTAAATCAGGATGTCGTCGATGAACACGATCACAATCTTGTCCAGAAATCGTCTGAACACCCGGTTCATCAAGTCCATAAAATCTGCGAGGAATTGGTCAACCCAAACAGCATAACCAAGAACTCATAATGCTCGTCCCGTGATCTGAGAGCTGTCCTGGCCACATCTGACTCTCTGATCCTCAACTGATGGTATCCGGACCTGAGATCAATCTTCGAAAAGACTGAAACTCCCTTAAGCTGATCAAACAAGTCGTCAATTCGCGGCAACGGATACTTGTTCTTCACAGTGACCAAATTCAGCTTCCAGTAATCAATACACAATCGCATGGAACCATCTTTCTTCAGCACAAACAGTACAGGAACACCCCACGGTGATACACTGGGTCATATGAAACCTTCTCCAGCAACTCTTGAAGTTGAATCTGTAGCTCTTTCAACTCCGTTGGCGCCATACGATAAGGTGCCTGTGATATGGGTCCAACGCCCGGTAAAAGCTCAATGGTGAAATCGATTTCCCGCACTGGAGGAATACCCGGTAACTCTTCCGGAAACACATCTGGAAACTCAGAAACAACCTCAATGTCCCCAATGTCTGGCACAGCTGCCGTAGTATCCACAACATGAGCTAAGTATGCTACACAACCCTTTTTCATCATCCGCTCGGCCTTCATCGCTGAAATCACACATGGCAATGAAGTATTCTTCTCACCGCGAAACAGTATCTCTGGGAACCCAGGTCGTCGAAACACAACCTCCTTCTTGTGACAATCGAACATAGCCCAATGTGTCTCCAAGAAGTCCATACCCAAAATCACATCAAAATCGACGATATCCAGCAATAACAAATCCGCGGCTAACCCATAACCTCCAACAAGATCTCACAATCCTCACAACCTCTACGGATGAATACAACACTTTCCATAACCCCGGAAGTGGAGATGCAAGCACAATAGCCATAGATGTCAAGCAACGGTAATCTCAGAGAAACTCTGTCCTTACACAGGGTCGTGGCACGAACTCTGGCATGTCCAACTAACCACCCACATTGATTGCGACTTTACTGATTGACTTGTCTAGAAGTCTGCGTTGGTCAAACTCCAGAAACGGTACCTTGACCTCCTTCTGAACTCTGAGCTGCTGAACCACTAAAATAGCTGACTGAGGACGTTCCCTCGTAACGTGACCATCCTGGGCACCAAAATAGCAACTGAGAGTGCCCCTCGGACACAAATCACAGTGACGCCTACTGTGTGGAAGAATCACCAACGACCACCCTGACTCATGCCACCGGAACAAGTCCACTACTCTGTGATCTCCTTTTCCACCAAATAGATCTTCTGCCTTGTTCTGATGACCCTCAACATAATAGAAAAGGCCACAGCCTGATGAAGATACTGATCCCGAGGTGCCTGAACTCAACCTCATCAAAATATCTCGACTAAGTTCACCTTCTTCAAATCGACATGTCTGAAACCGCGTATGTCTTTCCTTCTCAATGTCCTTGCCTCTGAGTGCAGCACATCAAACTCTTCACGGTTGTCTCAAGGCATAACAGTCAAAATCCCTTTGATGCTCAAGTTCAAACTCATCTCGAACCTCATGTCTTGCTTCCTCTGAAGCCACATAACACGTGTAAACTGGGACAAACATGTGAACGATACATCCCTACCTCAGGTTGGTAAACACTTCATATTTCTGTTGTTAGGTAGCCTGATTGAACCATTTCCGTATAAACAATACATTGAATGTAGGTCATGGAGTCGCAACAGGAACTCACACAATACCAACCCACCAAATACAATGATCTGACTCAAGCAAACCATCAACTACCACAATTCTCTACTCAGAAGCAACATGTAGACGGCCATATATGCACAACCGGCAAACCATGCCACACATAACTCTTAATCCAAATGCTTATCCAAACCCACAACTCATTATCAAGTCACGCGTCGACTGATCCTCAACAGGGTCCACAACCATATTAGCACGTCAAGGAGGCATCTTAATGAACAAGACATTATTCACAACAAACAGGACATAATCATGGAACTTCAAACATTTGAAAGCATACAACACCCAGAGCATTGATGAGTATCCGCCAGCCGGTCAGGTCATCGCTCCAGACATGCTGTACATTCTCAAATGTCCTTAGTAAACATGACTACAGAAATCTACAGAACCTAAAACCTAATGCTCTGATACTAAGTTGAAAGGACCCAACCCCGATTTAGTTTCCTAAATAGGAATCAAACCCCTTCTGAAAACACGAACTTGGAAAAATTTCGCTATAACGTGGAATTGCCATTAACCTGCACCCGAAAACACACTTCATCCTATGCCACAAAAGCCAAACTGTGGGCACCAATCCCATCCGAATTTCTCAATATCATAACAATAATATAAAGTAATAAGTAAAACTGTACTTTACAGAAATCCGGGGAAAAATCATATGAAAGTATAACATCAGAGTGTTCAGAGCGACCTCTAGTATATATATACAAATAATAGGCCAAACTAAGAACCTACCATATAAGAAATATAGCTCGAATACTAAGCCTCCGACTGCGATGTGCGACACCAGAATCCGAACTGCAAACTGGGCACGGAAACCGAAAAGCCCAGGGGAAAGGCAAATAAAATCGTTAGAGTAAGTGGACGAAAATAATCATATGCCTTTCACCATAAAACCAATAAATACACCATAAAACCTCGCTATAATTTTTGATGCTCAATTGAAAATATAAACCTCACCACTGCGATCGGTGCGCGATTCCGAGCAAAACGACATAAAACTTGTCGAAAAATACCTCGGCCGGAAAATCCCCGCCGGAAAACCTCATCGGCCCAGAAAAATTCAACCTACACATGGATTTGAAGATTTCGACATTTCCAACAACTTTTTAGTTCAAAGTTAAGCCCAATTTTGACCGGAAAATGTCCAAAACTCACCTTGAAAATCAAAACCCTCGTTGGAATTTCTCCACCTCCAATCTCCTCCGTCCGGCCACGGCAAAGCTTGAAACCACTTCTAAAAGCTTCCTCTCTCCATGGCTAACAAAACTCCTCAAGGTTCAACCACCATCTCGGCCGCCATTGCCGCAACCCAAGGCCACCGATTCCGCCGGAATTTCACGAAGTTGGCCGTGCCGATTCTCTCTCCTCCGGCCACCATAGAGGGTGATCCACCTACCAAATTGAAGAGGTGAACGATCCCAAAAATTCTTGTCAAGAAACCACGGCCAACCGTGGCCAAAAAATGGTCCAACGACGGCGAAAACAGATCGGCCAAAACGGGTCGCCATTGACCCGTGGTCAACGGCCCAGTTACCTAATTTGGAAAGTTTTCAAAATCGGCACGTAGTCTTTCCGTATTTATACCGAACACGTATCGAAACCCAAACGGATAAATACGACAAAATCCAATGGCTGAAAATATTCACAATTTATTCCTCGTAACTCGAAATAATCCTCCAGAAGTTCCCACGAGCTCGAAATTAAATTCTCTACAACTTTCGTGAAGGATCTCAAATCAAATTTTTGCCCGATAATTTAATCGTTAACGAGGCCGCCATATTAACCAATTACGACAAAATCGCGACTAATCGCGAAACACGCAAATCAAGTCGATAAACATACCATTTTTTGTTCGGGTTGTCACATAAACACTAAAAGAAGCAGTTGAAAATAGATATAAGATTCATATTAATTTTATCTTACACCACATTTTCCGTCTAAACTTTACATTAAAATAAAGCAATTTGAATGGAAGTAAAAATTGAAAATATAGCACTCCGCTCTTGCTTAAATAGGAGTCAATCATAATTCAAACATAGTTAGAGAGCTGATATGTTAGGATGAAAGATACCTGAGATTAAGATACTTGAGATTAGAATTTGGCAGGATATTCACCGTGACATGTACTTCTGTAAATGGGGATTTAATTAAAATGATGTTCATTCAATGCATATATGAATGCCAATTACATACATAGGGGACTCTGATAGTGAAGCCACAACTGTGTAGCTGAGTGTCCCCATGGTAATTGCAAATCGACGGCATGTTATGTCCACAAAGGTTAAAACATGACTCAATTCAGTACTTTATTATTTGGACTCCACTCACATTTTAGTTGTGATCTGCAAACAATTCTCTTTGTTAGTATTTTTGATATATAAATTTATGGTTGGTTCTAAAAGTGGGGTGGGGGGAATCCATCTCTCATCTTTATCAGTGGGAAATAAGCAGTCATTGAATAGATAAATAAAGAATCTGATAATACAGATATCAGTTACCCAACGTGCGCATATATCAAATAACTTGAGTATATAATGTTGCCTATCACAAAACATGCAGCGGACATGCCTAACCACACCTCTATTTGATAGACCTTAACCTAATCACATAGGATCATACATATTGATATACATCTATGCCTATTCTTCTTATAATGGTCACATATACACTAGGTACAACCTCATTGGTTCAACCATTTTATGATCCTCGTTGTAGCTATTATCGCACCTACTCTATCTTCAATCCCTACAACATAAGAGTTGCACAATATAAACTAAACGGTTGTTCATATTACGTACAAAAACAGTAAAAAGCATAACAACTACAATACATGGAGACTATGATATTACTAAACCAAGAGTACTTAATAATATGGAAAATGAGTAAAAGCTGAGTATCTATCATGAGCTCTATAACAACATTTTATTGCAAATGTTGATCAAAGCAAGTAATCAGCATTGCGGAAGACTAATACGTTCTACCTACTGTGGTATACGTATATGATTCGCCTTAATATTGTGAGACATTGGAGTGTGGTTCGAATTACTGGAGCAGAACTTCTCGATGTTAATCCATATGAAGTTGACGCTGATTCAGATGACGAGGAGCGGCACATATTGCCAGAGGTTACCTATGAAACCGAGTCAGACTCAAGTGATGAAGATGATTACGATTATCATCCTTAGTACGTTGGAAATTGTAGTCGGAAATTGTAGTCGGCAAATGTACGTAGTAAAATGTAGTCGGAAATTGGCGTCGGAAAATGTACTCGGAAATTGTATGTAGTCGGAAATTGTACGTAGTCGGAAATTGTATGTAGTCGGAAATTGAACGTAGTCGGAAATCGGAACCGTAGTCGGAAATTGGAACCGTAGTCGGAAATCGGAAATTGAACGTAGTCAGAAATCGGAACCGTAGTCAGAAATTGAACGTAGTCGAAAATTGAACGTAGTCGGAAATCGGAAATCGGAAATTGAACGTAGTCGGAAATCGGAAATCGGAAATCGGAAATCGGAAATCGGAAATCGGAAATCGGAAATTGAACGTAGTCGGAAATCGGAACCGTAGTCGGAAATTGAACGTAGTCGGAAATCGGAACCGTAGTCGGAAATTAAACGTAGTCGGAAATCGGAAATCGGAAATTGAACGTAGTCGGAAATCGGAACCGTAGTCGGAAATTGAACGTAGTCGGAAATCGGAACCGTAGTCGGAAATTATACGTAGTCGGAAATTGTACGTTGTCGAAAATTATGTAGTCGGAAAATGGTCGGAAATTGGTCGATCGGATAATAGTCGACAAATAATGACATTACCAACGAGTTGATAAGCAACTCGTTGGTAATGTCATTACCAACGAGTCAAGTCGTTGGTAATGACATTACCCACGATGTACATCGTTGGTAATGTCATTACCAACGACGTTGACCTACCTCGCCGGCAATGGTGGCGGTATAGCTCGAGCTCGATCTCCTCCTCCCCATTTCTCTTCGGCCTAATTCAATTCTCTCTTCCCTCTTCCCTCTCTTAGCACGAAATTCTCACCTCTCCCCTCTCCTCAATCCTCTCTTCTCTCTTCCCTCTCCCCTCTCTTCCTCTCCTCCCCTCTCTCCTCCCCTCTCTCCTCCTCCCCTCCTCCTCTTCCTCCTCCCCTCACCTCCATCGCCGGCACAGTTGGGTCGAGCTCCACCATGCCAGGTTTGAGCTCACTCTCTCTCCCTCTCTCTCTCCCTCTCTCTCTCTCTCATTCCACAATTTTTTTTTTGTGTATTTTAATTAATTAATTTTTGATAATTGTGGGATGTATATATGTATGCATGTGGACAATATTTGTAAAATGTAATTAAGGTATGTTTGAAAATTGTGGGAAAAAAATGTGGATAATTGTGGGGTGAAGGAGCAATATATGTGATGTATATATGTGAAAAATTAATTAATATATATGGAATGTATATATATACGTATGTTTGAAAAATGTGGAAAATTAATTAGCTAGGGTGAATTGGATTAATATGAGATGTATATATATATGTGTGAATTAAGGTGAAATTAAGATGCATGATCGATGTATACAAAGTGTATATTTGATGTATATATGTGTGAAAAGTTTAAAGCCGGAAATGATGTATGTATATATGTTAAGTTAGGTGATATAGTTGTTAATTTAACGTATAATAGGTGATATTGTAACCATAACAAATCGGAACCGGAACGGTTTGAAACCGGAACTGTTTATAACCGGAACCGTTTTTCCGGTTTCAAACGGTTCCGGTTCCAAACCGTTCCGGTTCCGATTTGTTATAGAACTGAAACGGTTTGGAACCGGAACTGTTTGTAACCGGAACCGTTATGTTACAAACGGTTCCGGTTACAAACAGTTCCGGTTTCAAACGGTTCCAGTTCCAAACCCTTCCGGTTCCGATTTGTTATAGAACCCCAGTTTGGAACCGGAACCGTTTGGAACCGGAACTGTTTGTAACCGGAACCGTTATGTTACAAATTGTTCCAGTTACAAACAGTTCCGGTTTCAAACGGTTCCGGTTCCAAACCATTCCGGTTCTGATTTGTTATAGAACCGAAACGGTTTGGAACCGGAACCGTTTCGAACCGGAACTGTTTGTAACCAGAACCGTTATGTTACAAACGATTCCGGTTACAAACAGTTCCGGTTTCAAACGGTTCCGGTTCCAAACCGTTCCGGTTCTGATTTGTTATAGAACCGAAACGGTTTGGAACCGGAACAGTTTGGAACCAGAACTGTTTGTAACCGGAACCGTTTGTAATATAACGGTTCCAGGTTCAAACGGTTCCTGTTCCAAACGGTTCCAGTTCTAAACCGTTCCGGTTCCGATTTGTTATAGAACCCCAGTTTCCATGACTATTATGGTGTCCATGCCAGGAGGTTTTGCGGCTAATTGGCTTCGGAGAAGTTCCCGAAATAGTGGAGGGAATAGTAGTCAAGCTTCCTCCTCGCCCGCAGTTAGCAACACGCCCAGTGGGCCAATGATGAGTGCTCGCACGAGAGCCTTGCTAGAGGCGCGAGCTGAGGAGGAAGCTGCACGATCAAGAGCCGTGCAACCGGAAGTTGAGCCTCGAGCCTCAGTTTCCAGACGCTCAATCAGCAGACGTCCCTCCGGTGGCAGAGCCTCAAACGAGCGACAGTCAACAGGGGCATCAGAAACTCCCTCAATCCGAATGCCCCATATTCGCCCGGTGCCTACTCCCGTTTCACGGGAATCATCTGAGACACATGGTTGTGCTGACGCCTCATCGTCCAGGCCTCGTCTATCTCCGCCGTCCGGTCTCTTCCTACCCGACGAGATTCCTGTCATCCCTGAATTCGATGATAGGGGGATGCCTGTTTATATTGAAGGACGGCCGGAGTTCCTGAGCGTGGAGGAAGCGTATAACTTCCTCCCGTTCGACCCCGTGTATCTTTGGAGTGTGAGGTACACCAACCAACAAACAGACGATGCAGGTAAATTTTATTTAACATCAGATTGATTACTTAATTATTACTTAAGACTTGCGATAGGTTCAATTAATGATATCAATTTGTTGACATTGTATTATTAGGCAATTTCGTTAATGGGACTGGAAAACGGAAAGGGGCTAGAGGCACCTGCACCGGGAAGAGACTTGAGCAGGCCACCGGCGGAAGGAAAACGCCCATAAGGGCCAATGAGGATGGCGAGGTGATCGAGGCATTCGACACCACGCGCAAATATGTCAGCATGGCCGGTGCGATCGTGCGGGACAAGGTCCCAATGCTTTGGCCAGATTGGGAATCTGTGCCTATCTACGTGAAGATGCAAGTGCATAATGCACTCAGTGTGAGTAAAATCGTATTTTCATTACGTAAATTTTACATTTATTAATTAAGTCCGAATAAATATATAATTTTACCTTTTATATATTCATATTGCAGGTGTGGTTTGACGTGGATGAAGTTCTTATTCACACGTGGGTAGAGCGTCAACTACATATGAGGTGATGCGCTTCGACTTATTTGAATATATATCGAGTTAGATTTTGATGGACCATCAAGCTGTTCAGCTCCTTTGTCTGAGGGCATCGGTGGAAGAAATCATAAGGAACTATGTTCCTTTGTTTTGTCACCTTCACTATGTCACCTGCTTTTGTCCCCTTGCACACCCCTCGTGTTCGTCTAGGGGCAGGTCCTATAACAAAAAATCCAAAATTTGTTAGTAATTCATTTAATGATTGAACCATTTACTATAATAATGAAGAAAATGAACATGTTACGTTAAATTTATAATTTAACCTACCCATAGTGCTCTTTCCCTTGCGACGTGCACTTAACCATGCTAGGACTTCATCTGCCTCGGGAGCAGCTGCTGAAGTAGTCGACGCGTGCGGAATAGTGACAGGAGGACCCGGCTGCGGTTGATCGCCTTCACGTTGTTGTTGAACCGCCGGGTCATCACCTCTTGTCCTCCGACACTACAATCGAAATCCTTTCAGCTTATCAAGCTCCTATTGTTTCAACCGAGATGTCGCTCCTGTCGCCATCTCTTTCACCTGTCATAACCACAACCAATTCGAATAAAAATCACAAAAAATGACCAACATTCCGCCAAATTAGAAAATTATCCGATAACCAAAAAAATAACAAATTATCAAAAAAAAAAAACAAATTAACCAAATTATCCAAAAAGATAACAAATTGACCGTTAGATCCAAAAAATTAATAAATTGACCAAATTATCCAAAAAATAACAAATTAACCAAATTATCCAAAAAATTAACAAATTAACCAAATTATCCAAAAATAACAATTACACTAAATTATCCAAAAAAATAACAAACTATCCAACAAAATAAAAAAAATTACCAAATTAACATATATATATAATTAACAAATTAAAAAATCAACCTATATATAATTAACAAATTAAAAAATTAGGAAAATTAAAAAGAATTAATTAACAAATCAACCAATAATATCCACCTATATATCAACCTATATTAACAACTTAACCAATAAAAACTCAACCTATATATCAACCTAAGCATTAAACAAAATTATCACAATTATCACAATTAATATCCAATAATATCAAATAATATCAAATAATCCAATATTAATCCTAAACAAATAAATATAAAAAATTGAAAAATGGCCGGACTTGCAGCGTTGGCGATGGCTCTGGTCCAGCGATGGTAGAGTTCGACGGAAATGGACGGCGATGGAGCTTGGGTCGGCGACTGAGAGAGCGGCGAAGAAGAAGGTCAGCGAGGAGATTGGGTCGACGTGTGCGTCGGTTTGCGTCGATTCTGAGGGTTGATTAACACCGTCGGCTGGGTGGAGGAGGGCTGAGGTGTGACATCGTCGATCGGCGTTCCGACATTCCACAGGAGATGAACAGAGAGAGAGAGAGAGATCAGAGAGACAAATTGAAGAGAAATGATCGAGAGAGACTGATCAAAAATTCCCAATTTGGGGATTATATCGATCTCTGCTAGGCGACGGAAATAAGTTGTCTTCTAGTTAACTAAACTCCATCACCTAACACTTATCAAAATTTCCCCAAAAAAACGCAAAAATTAACTGCCAAATTTTTCGCCCTAGCCAACAGAAATTATAATTTTTCGTCACTTAAATATTCACAAAAAAATGGCGCAAAAAAAATGCGGCCATATATTTTTAGCTGGCCGACGGATATAAACTATTTCTGCCTTCTAACGGAAGAATAATGACAATAATGAACAATTTCCGTCGGGCTATGAATTTGTATTTTAATTTTAGGAAGAGTATTGAGAATAAAATAAATTTTAGGTACGTATATACATCATTTGTATATATACATAGGTCTACATGCATGTACAATATGAATAGATCAATCGAAAAACAAATTTGTATATATATATCTACTAATTTTGTATAAGTAAAATGTTCGCATTTCCATATTCGAATTCAATAATAAGTCAATATTAACGAGGATAAATTTGGCGAAATTGACTGTTAGATTTATTGTTTACAAAGTAAAAATTATGTAGTTAGAATTTGGAGAGATTCCAAATTTAGTAAGACTCCGATCCAAGTGGTCCACCATAAATATTTATAAATAAATAAAGTTTTTAGTGATAAGGAAACATTTATAAATAAATATTTTGTAATTAAATCGAATTTCTGATCCGGACGGAAGACACTTATACACTCAGGAATGGTTACCTTATGTCCTTGAGGAAACAATTAATTATGCATTTTAATATGATACGTATAGTCGTGTGTTTCGTAGAGTGGCAGACAACGCTGATAATCATTAGCCGACAGAAATTTGTTCATTCCGTTGGCTAAGAGTGGTTTAGGCAATGCATTTTTTGTAATTGTGTTGCCTAACAAGACATGGTTTAGGGTTAATGGTTGCGGTTTAGGTTGAGGTTAGGGTTTAGGGTTTCGTGTTAGCCGACGGAATATTGAAAACTCTGTTGCAGAAGAAAATAAGGTTTAGGGATTCGGGTATGTGGTTTAGGGGTTGGGTTTAGGGTCTTGGTTTGCGGTAAGAAAATGGATATTGGCAAACCATCTGCTAACCAGCGTTTAGGGGACAAAAATGTAATATATCCATTGCGGAAGGGAACGAAGTTTAGGGATTGGGGTATGTGGTTTAGGGGTTGGGTTTAGGGTTTAGGGTTTAGGGTCTAGTGTTTTAGGTAAGACAACGGATATAAAAATTTTGTTTGTGAACTACGTGGTTGACAGATGGAAGTTTAATTATCCGTCTACTAACGATGTGGTGAGCATACAGAATATTAAACGTCCGTCTGCTAAGTGTTGGATCAGATTTTGGATAGAGCTTGGGTATTTGGCTGCATATGTCCTGCTTGTAACTGTTCCTGCGTAAAACAATCATTTCATTCATATAAATTCAAATCGCGATCGATAAATAATTCAAAAATTAGGTAGAATTATTACAAATCCAAATAAAACATGCATGTGATACATTATTCACTTTCATAATCTATGTCATCCTCATCACTATCCTCTAAGCCTTTATCCTCCTAATATTCATCTTCCTCAGCGTCTTCTTCATCCATGTCATCAATGTGGTCAATAATGTGTTCTAGTTCATCGAGTTTTGTCGAGTTAAGCGGTCTTGACTGGAGTTGTGTAGTTCCTGGATCTTCTTTCAGTTGTAAAATAACGTTTCTGGTATGGTAGCAATATCAGGCTCTTGATATAGCTCACTGACTTCATTCCTGTCTTGCACTTCTGTGTTGGATAACCCCTCAAGTGTTGTTGCATTCCAAATATTACGATGACACATATGGTTAACTACTTTCTAACCACCCACTTCCCCCCCCTATTCGGATCATTAAGATAGAACACATGCTTAACCGAGGTGGCAAGAGTGAATGGCTCATGCATCCTCATTTACCGATAACAAGCCAAGATCCTTCTTCGTACTATTTCGCCTGTTCGGGTCAGTGTTGAACCATTTACATTTGAAAAGCACGACAGACATTCCATTCGCGTATATTAACTTGACGACGTTGAGAACAACCCCGTAGTATAAATCATCGGCTTCTCCTACTGAGATCCCACAGTTTTGTGTTCTTTTGCCTTCATCCCGGGCTAATGTCTGAAATTTAACCCTGTTCACATTACATGTAGAATAAATCTCATATCTTTGTGGCTTGTTGGCAAAATTGTGCAGGGATGTTGTGTACCAACCGCTGTAGGCAATTTTCTGGAGACTTGTCATCTGCAAAATTATGAACCTAAGCCAGGTGCGACCATAAAATTTTGAAGCAATATATAATATATAGTCATATAATATTATCCAACATATATATACACATACATACCCATCTGCAAAAAATAATCTGGAAATAGCCTTTTCTGTTGTTCTTTCAACTGTTCATTAGTAAGGCTCGGATCATATGTATGAAGCGCTTCAAAATATTCAAGTATGGAATGGCTGACTTCGCTATAGTCCCGCAACAGAACTCAGTGTGCCTCAATGAGTTCCTTTCTGCTTAATTTTTCTTAACGTTGGTGTACTGTTCCGAAGGCTTGTACAACATCTGTGATGATAGAAAGATTGAAGCGATCAAGTGTATTGGAGGAGCCAGAAGGGAATGGCTCGACAGAATCTTTGAGATACAAGTTACAGTAGATCACACACTCATGTTTAATGTATGTTTTGGTCATAGAACCTTCCGGATTAGAGCAATTTTTGACATATCCTTTATATTTTCCAAGTTGTCTGCAAATAATTGTGATGAAATCATTGTGTAATTGTAACAACCCGAACCAAAATCTACTTATAAATCAGTACGAAATAGAATTATCGCGAATTAGTGGTATCGCGTGGGTTGTTAATGACTTTTTCACCAGGCGAGAATTTCGGTTGACTTCTTTCATTAGAATTGTAGAGTATTTAATTTCGAGCTCGTGGGAATTTTTGGAGAATTTTTCGGATAAGTGAGCAATGTTTTATCGAGTTTTGAAGTCGGTTGGTGAAAATATTGAAAAGTGTTAATTTAATTGCTGATTTAATCGTGATCGTCCGATCTTGATCAGATTTGTTTTCAACTATTGATTTGGGCTGGTATGTGTATGATATGTATATGGTATAAATACGAGTCAAATTTTGAAAGTTTCCATTTTGGGATTATTGGGTTTGACCCGCGTTGACCATGGGTCAAACTGACCCATTTTGGGCTTGAATCTTCTCGCCAGCGGTGAGCTATTTTTCGGCCAACTTTTGCCATGAATCCTTGATGAGAAATGTTGGGCATGAGCTCCTCTTCAATTTGATAGCTGGATCACCAAGGATGGTGGCCGGAGGAGGTGGGATCAGCGCGATGAAATGCGGCCGACAACAATGGTATTTCAGCGGAGATGGTGGCGACGATACCGGCGGCATTGGGGGTCGACCTTATGGGTTTTTTTGTAACCCTTGGGATGGTGAGTCTATCTGTAACGACCCGGAACAGATTGAGCAGTGTCATCAGCTTGGTCCGTGAGATTATGAGTAACAGCAGATTTCCGATAATGGATTTACTCGCCGAATTTGATAACGACTAAATTATTGGCCGAGAATTGGAGCTGGGTCTCTTCTCGAGAGTCGTTGTACGTGTGATTTCGAGTTCGTGGGCAATTCCGGATCGTTATTTGGACGATCGAGGAATAAGTTATGAATATTTGAAGTTTTGATATATTCAGTTTGGTAAGTCGGATTTCTTAGCGACTAAATTACTGGTCGAGAATTTGGTTTCGGCTTCTTCACGGAAGTTATTGAGAATTTAATTTTGAGTTTGTGGGAACTTCTGGAGCATTATTCCGAGTTACGAAGATTAAGTTGTGAGTATTTTCGATTGATGATTATTTAGTCGGATTAAATATGTGTTGGTTTGAACAGTTGAATTTTTATCCGATTGGTTGATGTGTTTGACTTCGGGTGATAATTGAAGAATATGTCGAGTCGAGTTTGTTGCCGCGAGAATTATTGTAATCGGATTTACGACGAGAAAGTTAAGGGTGTTTGAAGTTTGTCGAAAAGCTAATTATGGAAGTTTCCAATTTGGGCAAGTATTTAAAGTGGGTTTCCATATCAGGTAAGTCAACATTTGATCATTATTGCATTGACTGGGTTAACTCGGTTTGACCGAGGTGGAGGAGAGAGATGGCGACGGCAGCCACGGCCACCGGCGGCGTGGTTCCGTCCGGCCACCCCTGGGTGTGGGGTTGGTCCCAAACGGTGCGCCTCGACACCCCGAGTCTCTTTCCGGCCACCCCTCATGGCGAGGGTGGCGGTGGAGAGGAGAAATTCCGGCAAAAAGTTTGGGATTTTTGAGGTTATTCGGGTTCCACGATTCCGGCTGAATTAAGCTGCAACAAGGACTGGGTTTTGTAGCCCTCATCACTAGGAAGCTACCATGTAAGTTTGGTGATCTAATTTTGATTGTGCTTGGAGAATTTTGGATTTGAAATTTTGGGAACAATTCGGTTTTGCTTGAAATTGACCTAGTTAGAGTGAGAATTGACTTTTGATGCAGTTGAGAAAGTTGCTCAGTGGATGATTTTGAGTGGAATAGAGGTTGCTCCGCCGATGAATGTTCAAGTTGGTGGTGGCGCCGCCGCCGCCGGCGGTCAACGGCGGCGGTCAACGGTCAAACTTTGACTTTTGGAGTTTTCGACAAGTTGCATGTCATTTCACTCGAAATCGCGCCCCGATCGCAGTGGGGAGGTTCATTTCTCGATTTGAGCATCCGAAAGTACAGCGAGGTATTGAGGTGTAAATATCGGATTTTCAACGATTCGTCGACATTGAATTACGTGTTTCCGAGAACGGTGGTTTCTCGTGATTTGTCTTGTATTGTCGAGTTATGATTTTGAGAAATGGATTTTGTGAATATTCAGGGGTTCGTGATCGTTCGTTTGGTGCGGGACTTTCCGCCGGATCACGGGTTAACGCGAACTGCGTTATGCTAGTCTGTGAGTGGACAATTTCTTTTCACGGATTGATTGCGAGTCTCTTATATACGTTTTACGAACTTGAGCATGCAGTATGATCATGGTTTTACGAGCATGAGATTTCATACAAGATTATGTTTATTATGAGCATGTGTTATACGATTGTGCTTATATCAGTATATATATTACGTATATACACTTATATATTGATTTATGCATTTGCATCGAACTATTTATGATTTCATTTACACAGAGTACAGTCTCAGTTACGTTGTTGTATTGATACACTTGCCTCTCGGCTAATCCCCGATGGTAGGCATACCAGGAGGGGCAGTACCCCTACCTGACCGGCGAGGGGCAGTACCCCGGAACCGAGGCCTTTCTGGCTATGAATCACGTGGAAGTCAGGGACTCCGTGATTCCGACTGTACTAGCACGGACGTGTCCATGAGTGACCCCGTGAGATTTTCCATGCATGCTCTGTTTACGAGTTGGAGTCAGCGTCTCCTCGTATACTATTTGATTTGGTTTATTTATATTTCGACTCGTATATGTTTTTATAACATATATTACTCGGTGAAAGACATTTATTTTCGTCCACTCACTCTAACGATTTTCATGTCTTTCCCCTGGGCTTTTCGGTTTTCGTGCCTAGTGTGCAGTTCGGATTCTGGTGTCGCACGTCGTGGTCGGAGGCATGGTGCTCGAGCTACCTTGTTTCTTCCAGTAGGTTTATTGTTCTACCTACTGTGGTATACGTATATGATTATACATTAGAGGTCGCTCTGAGTATTCTGTTGTATATATGATACGATTTTACTCCGGATTTCAGTAAAATACAGATATATTTACTACTTTACATTATTGTTGATATATTGAGAAATCCGGATGGGATTGGTGCCCACGGTTTGATTTTTGTGGCATATGATGAAGTGTATTTTTTGCGTGCAGGTAATGGTAATTCCACGTTAGTAACGAAACTCTGCCAAAATTTCTACGGTTTTTGTTGGTTCGTGTTTTCGAAGGGGTTCGATTCCGGTTTAGGCAACTAAATCGAGGTTGGGTCCTTTCACTATCTCAAGTGGTCTCGGCCTATTCCGTGGCCGGTGGTGGCGGATCGGAGGAATGGAGTTTTCGGCGAGGTTTTTGAATTTGATGGTGAGTTTTGGACATTTTGCAGTTATAATTGGGCTTAGAATTAAATTACAAAGTTGTTGGAAATGTTGAGATCTTCAAATTGATGTATAGGTTGAAGAATTCTGGGCCGGTGGAATTCCAGTGGCCGCCGCCGTTGGCCTGCGGCTCCACGCGCTGGCGAGGTGAAATTTTCGATGAAGTTTTATGTCATTTTGCTCGTTTTCGCGTGCCAAATGTAATAGTAAAGTTTATATTTGAATTTAAGTTTGTTAAATTTAGGCGAGTATTTAATCAGATAATTATCAGTTTAATTCACGACATTATTTAAGGATGCTTTGATTATCCGTTAAATTGAGAGTCGTTTGATATTCGGGATTGGTTTGTGACTCTTAATAGTGAGGGATTACAAGGAATTAAATTCAGAATGTGGTTGAATCAGTAATTAAATAGGAAAATACGTTATTCGAGTATCTGAGATTCTCGATGTTATTACTCAATAGATTATGATCTTAGTTATGCAGTATGAACCCCGATGATCAGATATTAATTTTAATTGTTGTTTCAGGATATTGAGTTAGCGGGCATGTCAGATGAATAATTGTGTTGATCGACAGGATTTCAACTTTATGTTTATCATGGCGACCTATGCGTGGACATTTTTTTTTCACCGTTGACATACGAGTCTTGATCTATGAATTTTACTATTATGCATTGTACGAGTATACATTTACGATTATGCATGTGCATGGAAACAAATATGATTTTTTTTACACAGAGTACAGTCTCAGAGGTAGAAGCATCGATGCTTTGGCATGCTCGGCTGATCCCCGAGATGCTCCGGGGGGGAGGGGGAGGGGGCAGAGTCTTGACCCGAGGTTTTTCTGACTATTTAATCACGTATGGGTATGAGATCTCGTGATTTAGACTGTAGTGTTGCAGATGTGTCTGAGAGGGACCCCATAGTTTTAGACTCACATCATGTTTATTTTCAGACTTGCATTATTTTTATGTACATTATATATAAAAGGCATATTATTTACAATTTCAGCTAAAAGTGAAATATTAATTTCATCCACTCACTCTAATAGTTTTTATGATTTTATATGCCTTTTTCCTTGCCTTATTGGTTTTCTTTACCCAGATTGCAGTGTGTATCATGAGGATGCCGGATGTCGTCGAGGGCGTCGAGTTCACCATTTCATCAGTCAGTTTCTTCAGCAGTAGGTTTTAGTTCACTGTCAGTATGTCTCTTGTGTTATTGAAGTCACCTTGGATACTAGTTCTGTAGTATCGTCTTAGTGAGATTCTTGTGAATAGGTTGTCACTCGTGTAGTTGTCGAGTTGAGTTTCTTTGTTTATGAATAAGTGTATTTACTGGAGTTATGTTTTCCAATTCTGAATAATGTATCAGGTTTAATTCAAGTCTTATGTTGAGAAATCTGGATGGACATCGGTGGTCCACGGTATTGTTTGTGGGTTTATCTGCGGAGTGTTAGTTTTCCTTGCAGGTTTTTGGTTATCTCGTTTATAAGAGAAGTTATGTCAAAATTTTCACAGGAACTCGTAGATTAGGGCCAGTCGTTAAAGCTTGATTCTAGATTACTAGTTAATCTAGGGTCGGGTCCTCTCAGTAATACATTTGAATATATAAGTCGGCGATAAGAAGTGATGCAACAGCCATGAGTAAGACAATGTACCTTTCCTAAGGGATATATCCAAGTGTAGTCTGCCGAACCAGATATCAACACTTATTCCGGGAGGTGGATCATTAGGTGAATCATGACGTCAAAGAAAGCATGGGGAAATTCCTCTTCAATTTGTAAAGAATGTACACAATCTCTTTTTTCAATTCAATGACATCAAACTTCTTCAACTCTCTTGCACATAACTTCTGCCACTACCTGGACAATGCTACTAACGGCTCTACCACGTCACGATGCAAATAAGGTCGAATTACAACTGGAAGAAGACGTTGCATTATAACATAATAGTCATGAGTCTTGAGACCAAGAAATTTGTTGTCCCCCTCATTTACACAATGAGATATATTTGCTGCATAGTTAGATGGATATCGAACACCTCGGAACCATGTGAACACTTCCCTCTTCTTGTTTGGCTTCACTATGTAAGGTGCCGTAGGGATCTCGATCCTACCAGACCTCATCTTCTTTAACCACAAGTGGCGGTGTATGTTCATTGCCCGCAAATCTTTACGCACTTCAAGAGTGTCCTTATTCTTCCCATCAATACCCAAAATTGTTCTTAGGACGCTGTCGAATACATTCTTCTGAATGTGCATGATGTCAAGGTTGTTCTTGAGTTTTAACTTTGACCAGTAAAGGAGTTCAAAGAAAATACTCATGTGACTCCAATACATAACTTTATCGTCAACCACAGGGTTTGTGGCCGTCACACGTGAACACTTGCACAATATACCAAATTCAACGTGTTGGAGCCTTTGGAAATTCTTTTCACCAGATCACTCTCGGGGTTTCAGACCATCCTCTACCGTCCGGTCAAAACTCACCGCTTCGGATCTCCATTGGTGATTTATGGGAAGCCATCTACGGTGCCCCAAGTAACACACATTTCTCGCATGATAACTAGAGTTGACATCGTTTAAGAAGATAGGACAACCCTTGTACCCTTTAGTCCTGCAAGATGTCAACATCCCATAAGCAGGAAAATCGCTAATGGTCCACATAATGGTTACTCTCATGATGAATGAATTTTTAGTGTAGTTGTCCCAAATTCGCACGCCAAATTCACATACCTCCTTCAACTTGTCAATCAAATGTCTCATAAACACATCAAAACACTTTCCAAGGGAATATTTACTGGGAAGAAAATTAAAGTCCTTTCTCATACACATCCTGGGAGGCAGGTTGTACAGCATCCTAATGATGGGCAAGTGTTGTATTCGCCATCATTAAAATGATTGAACCTGTATGTGAAAAGTCCTAGTCTCACATTTTGAACCTCTGATGCGAAGTCTGTAAATGTCATGTCAAAAGACTTAAAAGCCTCACCATCTGCAGGGTGTCTAAGCACGTTGTCATCCAACCTCTTTTCACCGTGCCACCTTATTTCCTCAGCCGTGTACGAAGACGTGTACAATCGCTCCAATCTAGGAATCAACGGCAAATGACGAAGAACCTTCCATGGAATATTTTTCAGCTTCTTGTTCTTCTGCTTGAGCCTCCATCTTGACTCGCCATTAACCGGGCACTGCTGGAGGTTTGCATGTTTCCTATAAAACAAGACACAACTATTTTTGCACACGTCGATTTTCGTTGAAGAAAAGCTAAGGTCGTTCAATATCCTTTTTACCTTATAATAACTGTCTGGAAGTTTGTGATCATCAGGAAGCAACTTACATATGTGTTGCTAGACATCGTCGAACGTTGCATCCGACATTTTTTTCTTCACTTTATACCTCATTTCCTCCATTATGGCTCTCAAAACTATTGCATTACCATATGGGTGCAATAGTGTCTATGCTTCCAGTAGAAGTCTGTAGTACGTGTCGTAATTAGTGGATCCTATGAAGTCGGCTGTTGGCGAAACAGTCTTATGGTTAGGAGTATCGTAATGGCCATTGGAAACTCGTATCCACTTGAACTATACAACGAAAATACATCGTGCACAAGTTTCATAACGGGGTTTGGAGCAAGTGGCTTAGTATATTGCTGGATGAGCCACCATGATACCCTGATCTTTACCTCACCATCGCAGCTATATGAGCATTAACTTCTGGTTCTTCACTATGTTCAGTCTATAAAGTATACTCCCACATCATACCATTTTGAGCCAAGTGCTGGAACATATCTGCAACTGTATAATACTATGAGTTACGACATCTTCTACACGGACACTTGTAATTGGGTCTTCCTCCACCATGTTCAATTGCAAAACTCATATAGTTATAAATTCCTTGTAAATACCTTTGATCACCTCTCTCCAGCAACAACTAGCTTTTGTCCATATTCTGCGTAAGTACATATCTTGTAATGAGCGAAATAATAAATTGTTTGGCCAATAAAATTTATAACCTTAATCTTCATATATCAAGCTAGCTAGAACCTATATACTCTAATATTTATATCAAGGTAGCTAGAACCAATAATCTTCCCACTCTTCGATTCGTTCAATATACATAATCTTCATATATATCGATCAAGCTAACTAGAATTCGAACCAATAATCTTCAAATCAAGCTACGTACCTAATAATTTTCTGTACAGATCATATACATATATAATAATCTAGCTACCTATCAATCAAGAATCCTTCTTACATATATATATACACCCAAAAGTTACTAAATTGCATAACCCAAATTAAACTAATTAATTAATAATATACATATGTAAATATCCAAAAATCGATAATTTCTCAACATAGCTACTAATTGATCTAACATTTCATGTAAAAGCTAGTATTATAAATCAAGAGAGCGATTCTAGCTACCTATGACAAATTTTGCCAAAAAACTATCGCCAAAATTCAATCACCGATTAACTTCACAATACACCGAAATATTTTGAAAAAAATTAGTATATACAAACACTAACCAATATATATATATATAAAGCTTCAGGAATGCTTTAGGGACAATTTGATCCAATTTTTTTCGTTGTAGATCGAAAAATCATCAGAGAGTAGGTGTTTGGGGGATTGTGAGGACATAAGAGTTCGATCTAGAAAACCTACTTGCTCTTAAAGAAGATTCTCTAAGCTGACGGAAATTATCCGTCGGCTAGTGAATAAATTCCATCAATTAACCAATTTCAAGGAGACGGAATTATTTTTGTTTTCTAACAATCCCTTTAGAAGATGGAAATGACAATGGAATTAAAAATCCGTAGTTTTGGTGTTTCTTGGGGTTTAGGGAAAAAATTATGTCTGCTAAGCCACGTATTTTGGTAGTGCTTACATCATTAACTGAATGAAAAGTGGAACTTTTCAGAAACCCTTTTATCTTTAGCAATTCAGAAACATGCCAATAGTAAAAATCAAATGTGCACAAGGCCAATGACAACGTCAATATAATTTTTTTCATCAGGTTAATACTCTAGTGCTGCTTTTAACATGCCATTCTATAGCTAATTCATTCTTTCCAGCACTCCCCTATCGAGGAGTACAGAGAACTTAGCATGGATAGCGAACCCACAAGCAGTAAGAATAACTTTCATCACAAATTCTTTGTAAACAGGAGAGGGTTTGTCAAAACATACTTGTATAGCTCTGATTTCTTAAATTAGATCATCAAAATCGACCCCAGAAACTATTTCTTTCGCAAAACTTGTGGCTTCCAACATCCATGTTGCAGGATTATAGCCATCCTTAATTTAACTCACATTTTCAAATTTCTTCGTATAGAAGCATATGTATTAGAAAACCTTCAACATAAACAAATGAAAATTGTAATCTCAAACTTTCAGTTTCTAGATACCTCAAAGTACTTGATCAAATGACAAGAATGACAATCCAATAAACAATATAGATATGACCTAAAGAAACTCGGGCTTTTTTCTTCTTCTTAATATGAAAAAATCACTGCAAGTCCTTAGATACCAAAAAGAATCTCTCTTGACTAATTATTCTTGAAAAAAAAATGTTCTCCACCATCAAATCCTAGTTTATCGAGCTGTCAAAGCCGCACTTAAACAACTTTAGATATATGTGCTAGATAATTAAGCTTATCTTTTGTAGTGATGAGTAATAGAAGAGAATTATCCTACTTTACTAGTTTACGACATATGCCGATATATGTCATCACATAGTCATAATAAACAGAATTGGTGCTCACATAGCCACATGTCTAAAAATAATTATACATGCTACACTTTTAAAGACTACTGTAGAAGTTTCCAGGTAAACCTTTTCAAACTATTTTAACACCCAAATAATCAAAGAGAACTTTTTTACTGAAATCAAAAGCACAACTTTACTAATCGGATCCAAACCCAGCACCCCAACCATATATGTAAGAACCATGAACTCACTCAAGTCTTTAAACTCTTACCATTTTACTTCTGTGATATTAATTAATGTTTGGATGTGAGAGCTTGCTTAGCAAACCTATCTCCTATTGATAACAAAAAAATTGAGAGAACAACCAGTTAACATCCAAACAATCAAAGAGAACTTTTCTACTATGTCATCTCTAGTAAGTGTTTTCTAACAACTGGAAATGAAACTCAGTGAGAACAAAGCACTACAAGAAAACTGCACTTAGACCACGGACCATTTCCGTCGTCTAAGTGCAGTTTTTCGTCATCCAAGGTCCGTGCTCCAAGTGCTGTCGTCCAAGCACCTGGACGACGGAGATTTAGTTATCCGTCGTCCAAGTTCACTTGGACCTCGGACATTATCCGTGGCCCAGGTGTTCACCTGGACGACGGAGACTTAGTGTTTCCGTCGTCCAGGTGAACACCTGGGCCACGGACACACGAGCAATGTCCGTGGCCCAGGTGGTCACCTGGACGACGGAGACTTAGTGTTTCCGTCGTCCAAGTGTGTACATGGGCCACGGATAATGGTAGCTTATCCGTGGCCCAGGTGTTCACCTGGACGACGGAAACACTAAGTCTCCGTCGTCCAGGTGAACACCTGGGCCACGGAGAATGACAGGGTTTAGGGTTTAGGGGTTAGGGGTTAGGGGTTTAGGGTTCTACACCTGGACGACGGAGAACATAATGTCCGTCGTCCAAGTGAATAATTAATTTATAAAAAAAAAAAATTGAAATTAAAAATTATTAATTTAATTTATTATTATTATTATTTTAATTTAAATAATGAAAAATGCTAAAATTAAATAAATAAACTAAATTTTGAATATTAAAATTAATAACTAATTATATAATTATTAAATAATCAAAGTAAATTAATTTGTACATACGAAAAAACCCATAAATTAAAAATTAAAATATAGTTAGGAATGCGGAAAGAAACGAGATAATATACTACGTGCTAGCTAATACACTGGAGGAGCAGATGCGGGGCCGAGTCCTCTGCCTCCAGCCGGGTCGTTGTCGTCGGGGTGTGGGTTCGGAGGAGGTTGACATACTTCTCGATTTTGGTTCATGAGCGCGATGAGTTGGGCTATTTGTGCTTGTTGTTCGTCAAGTCTTTGCCGCATTGACTCATTCTGCTCTTGTGTCCGTCGATTCTCCTCTCGTGCCAGTCGAGCCTCTTGAATGGCTGCTTCGACGGCCGCAGCCTGACTCATTCTCCGCTGCCTCGAACCTCCCGTAGATGATGAGCCGGAGGTCGTCGACAAATCTCGTACCACCCTAGGCCCAAAGTGCCTAACCTCCTTGCCAGCTCTACGACCGTAGACCTCATCCGCGATTGCAATTTGGCTCTCTAAGGATAGAGGAGGCAGGTCTTCCGGCGGCACATCCGGGAACGCAAGCTGAGTGTTGGCCAACTCTTCATGCGCACGCTCTATCGCCCTTGCCTACAAAATTATAATTAATTTATTATAATTTTGTAATCATATTTAAATAATAATTACTATAATTAAAAGCACATATATATATATACATATCACTTACCCCGCATTGACTCGCTTCATTATCGAGCCCTGGCGTCACGTACGCGCTTACGCTTGCATCAATAAAAGGGTGTTTGGAACCCTTATCCTTGTGCTCCTTGGCAATTTGAATGAACTGCTTGGCGCTGGTAGTATGGTGTTTCTCCTTCTTCCCCCGGTTGGCTTTGTTGACACCGGAGAGTTTCTGTTACACAAGATAATTAAATCATTAAAAAATGAATAACTACAATTTAAATAATTCAATTATTTTAATTGAAATAAAAAAATTAAATTAATACCTTAAATTGTTCATCGGCAAAGTGGTTACACAACCACTCCCACTCATCTTCTCTCTCCCCTTGCAGCTCTACCGGGGGAGGCACGGGACCGACATCTTTGAAGTACTTATGGAGCCTGTACTTTCAATCTTTGTAGATGGAGTTGGCGGTTTGATTGATATGCCTCAACATATCCGGTGTCGGATCCACGTCAAATTGTTCCTATGAAAAATAAATAGAAAATTATAATCGTATATATTATGAAATTTTAGGCTGAGATTAACAATATTATATAATAACTAAATTGAACGTATTACGTACCGAAAGTTCTTTGAAGACTTTCGCCTTCTCATGATCCGGCGCCTCCTTCCAAGTAGGGGCAGTGATACGAACCCGGTTACGGATGATTGACCCTATCCCATGCGCCGAGAGACTTGCTAGTTGAGCTGTGGGAGGGCCACCGGTGAATTCGTCGTACGGCAAGTCGATCTTTTTACCGGTCGCCTTGCAAATACGCTCCGCTTTCTCCCCTTTAACGAGACCCCGAGTCCTTTTCGGTTCCGGGTCAGTGGGGGCCCTCCTTTGCCTATGGCGGGCGCTGTACATGATTGATTCGGCGGTGGAGGACGCCTGAGTACTTCCCGTTGAATGGGTACCGGGCGTCGGAGATTGGAAGGGGTCGACGTCATCACCGCTCGAGATGAATGGGGGAGCGGGAATTTCCCCAGAGGGCGCTACGGACGGACCAGATGATCGTCCGGATTGAGAGCGTCGTTGCCCTCCGGTGGTAATTCCCAACCGACTTGGTCCGCCAAGCGGCGGAGCATGGCATCTTCTGCCTCTTGTTGGGCTTTCTTCTTGCCGGATGTCGTCTTTGGCGGAGCCATTTAAACCTAAGAGTACGGGGTTAAAATACCTACTTACCATAATAATTACAACTTAAAAATTGATGCTAATTAATTAAGTACGTTTAAGATTTAAATAGAGTACACTAGCTTGGCATTTTCGGTCGTTCAATGGACGTGCGACCCGTGCGATAAAGTGTAAATTTTCAATTAATCAGCCTTTATTAAATCGAAAAACATGGCCAGTTAGGGATAGAGATAACGCGAGAGGCAGGACTAATTTCGACAAAAGTCTTTCTTAGTCCAAATCCTGTCACCAGTCATAACCCGTTTCTAGACACCATGTCCGACATTCGGCCAATTTTTCGAAAATTTACACTCCCTCAAGTCCTTTGCAAACTCCGCCCTCAACCTCGTGTCCATAACTTCACTTAGGTTATGGTGTGCGGTGATGAAATCCACACATCACGAGGGGTTAAAGAGATAAGCAAGGAAAAGAGGCGCCATCTATTCCAAAGAGTGCGACTTAATTACACCAAGTCTATGTACTAAATTTAAATCGAACATGTACTACTAATTAATTTAATCTCATATTTATTTAATTATGCAACTAATTAATAAATAATTACAATAATATTTTTTCATTTCATAAATTATCAAGTAATTACAATTATTCATTTAATTATTATTAATAACAATAATTTACCATTTAATTAATTAATAACAATATGTAATCATTTATTTATTTAATAACAACAATTAATCTAAATATAATTAATAACAATAATTTTACAATTATTCATTTAATTAGTATTAATAACAATAATTAATTCTCTAATATTACAATAATCATTTAAGAAATATTTAAAACTAATTAAGTAAATAAAAATTATTTTAATAAGGGAAAAATAGAAATTTACCGAATCGGAGTTTTTCGGGAGTTTTCGGGAAAATCGCCGGAGTTGTGTCGTCGGAGAGGAGGAACCACGCCGGAAATAATGTCGTCGGAGCGTCGCCGGAGCAGATTCACCGGAATGACTGGCCAGAGAGGAGATGGAGGAGAGAAATTAAGTTGTAAGGGATGAGGAAAAGAAGATGAGGCTCGGCCTATATATAGACTTTCACTTAGACGACGGAGCACTATTCTCCGTCGTCTAAGTGAACCTGGACGACGGAGAATAGTGTTTTCCGTCGTCCAGGTGGCGGTTTAAAAATTTTCAATCGGCGCGTAATTAATCGGCGGGACGTTTTGAACCGCCATGATTTTGGACTTAGACGACGGAGAATGAATTCTCCGTCGTCTAAGTGAAAATTCAAGCGGTCCCAAAAACAGAAGCGGTAAATTGAACCGCCATAAAAATTGGACCTGGACGACGGATATGGTCATTGTCCGTCGTCCAGGTGTTCACCTGGACGACGGAAAATGACCATATCCGTCGTCCAGGTTCAAATTACGTAAAAAAAAATTTAAAAAATAATTCGCTAGGAATTTAGCGATCTGTCATTCGAGTGAAATAGTCGTACAATATCGATGAACGCATCGTGTATATAAACAGTTAAATTTGAACTGACGATTAATTTTACGTATTGAAACATGTTAAGTATCGACTAATCTTTACGACTTAAGTGTTCATGAGTAGACGCTCATTTGCAGCAGAGTATTAACGAAATTGAATTTGGACAAAACAACCGTTGGATATGTTTGTCGTAACATAATATATAATTGTCTTCAAAGGATCATAAAATAATAAGTTCGGGAAGGGTTTGATCGGCACAGTCAACCGCAAAACCGATAATTTCACAAACCGGAAACGTGGATACAAGGCATTTCGCAACTCCGATTTTCGAACCGTCGAAGCTCACACACCAAGAATTGTTTACTCTAAAGTCTTGATGAAAATACTTTGCATTGGAAGAAGGTCTAGATGGTCGTTGTCTTAGAAAAAATTACGATATCTGCACCTGGACGACGGAAATGAGCGTTTCCGTCGTTCAGGTGATCACCTGGACGACAGATATGAAGTTATCCGTCGTCCAGGTCATAACCTGGACGACGGATAATGACGTTCTCCGTCGTCCAGGTGCATAGACCCTGAATTCAGGGGTTAGGGCCTTACTGTATAGGGTTTAGGGTTTGTGAACTTGGACGACGGAGAATGACCGAATCCGTCGTCCTAGTTTGTACCTGGACGACGGAGATTGACCATCTCCGTCGTCCAGGTGTAAAAACCCCGAATTCAGGGGTTAGGGCCTTAGGGTTTACGGTTTAGGTCGTCCCCGGTCATTTGTGTGTCCGTTCAATTATTCTGATTCAAAAATATAATTAAAAAATTGATCGATCGATATCCGATCTGCTAGGTTTTGGGTCCAAGATTTAGGGTTTTATATGGCGCCAAAGGTGAATATGGCGGGGAACCTAATATAAACGTGGACAGAATTCAGGTGTCCGTTCAATTATTTTGAATGACCATAAAAAAATTAAATAAATGATCGATCGATCCGATTTGCTAGATTTAGGGTCGAGGATTTAGCTAGGGTACGTTTTATATGAGATTGAGATTTGGCGCCAATATTTATTAATTTCTCCGTTGGCCAGGATATATAATTCAGATTAATTTCTTACCGTAAACCGGCATCGATCATATATATATATATATTACAATAATTACAGTAATTAATTATCAATTAATCTCCCTCGTCGTATGACCGTACTCTTCGTCATAATCATCATCGTCCTTATCCCCGTTAGTCGACGGCTCATCCTCGTCATCGTACTCAACATCGTCCGACGAATAACCTGAGTCCTCGTCCGCGTCCTCTTCCTGCTCGTCTTCTTCATCTACCTCATCGATAATCTCATCTTCAATTAGATCTGTACAACCATCAGGCATGGGTAACCGTTCACCATCTTGAACCAGGTCCATTATATCGGAGCGGACCATAGAAATATTAGGCTCTTGATAGGCAGGAATGTCTCTTTCTGGTTCAGTAGCATCTTCAGTCGTCGCCGGTGTCCCTTCAATTGTCTCTGTATTCCATATTCCTCGGTGAGAGATATGGTTCACTATTTTCCACCCTTCACCGGCTTTCGGATCGTCGAGATAGAACACCTGCTGAACTAAGGTGGCGAGAGCGAAAGGCTCATCCTCATACCAGTGCGAGTTTGTATCGACAGATAATAGTCCCAGGTCTTCCTTTGTACGCTTGAACCATCTGCACTTGAATAGGAAAACGTTGACATCATTCCCGTAACATAGCTGAACCACGTATACAATAGCCCCGTAATATAGATCATTGTCTTTCCCAACGGCTACCCCACTGTTTTGTATTCTTCTTCCTTCGTCTCGGGCCAATGAATGGAACTTTACACCGTTCACAAAACATCCGGGATAAATATAGTGTTTAACCGGCTTCCCTGCTAGCAAGTGCTTTGGCCATGACCACCACCCTCCGTGGTTATCAGATTTTTGCAGATCAATCATCTGCGAAAATGGGCTAATATAAGGGTTTACTTTCTACAAACATGAGCGATATGTATTTAAATAATTAATACCGAGACGTACGTATGTACCCATTGGAAGAAATAATCGGGAAACTTCTTCTTAACCATTTTCTCAATCCACGCCGAACTCTTGTTTTGATTTAACGCCTGAAGCCTCTCCCTGTATGACAACATGTACGGCTCAACTTCGTCACAGTCTCGCAACACTACCCAATGTGCCTCAATAAGTTCTTCCCGTGTTAACGATTCCTTTAATACTCCTCTAAACGGTCGGACGACATTTCTCACGACAGAAAGATTGATGTGGGCACTGCGATCGGAGGCAGTACTGGGAGGGGGTGGATCTTTGAGGTACCTGTTGCAGTAAGTAACACACTCATGCATTAGGTATGTCTCTGCTATGGAGCCATCCGGGGCCGACCTGCTTTTGACGAATGACTTATACTGTCCAAGCTGTCTACAAAATCAAACGTACACATTACATAAGTACATATAGCTAGCTAGCTAGTATATATATATTCTCCAGTGGAACAAATTAATTAATTAGTTGTACGTACCTTTCTTGAGGATACATCCAAGTGTACTGGACCGGACCAGAAATGAGCACCTGCTCGGGCAGGTGGATCATTAGGTGAATCATGATGTCAAAGAAAGCAGGGGGGAAAATCCTCTCTAGTTTGCAAATGATGTGCACAATTTGTTGTTGCAATTCCACCACATTTGACTTCTTTAATTCTCTGGCGCATAACCTCTGCCACCACCTGCACAATGCCATTATTGGTTCTACGACGTCCCGAGGCAAGTATGGTCGACTTACCACTGGAATCAGACGTTGCAGCATAACGTGATAGTCATGTGTCTTTAGACCAACAAACTTGTGTTGCACCTCGTCCACAGCTCCAGTTATAGTAGCTGCATACGTAGCCGGATAACGAACGCCCTTAAACCAGTGAAATACAGAACGTCTAAGCATCGGCTTCACTGTGTAAGGTGCATCTGGCATCTTGTTGTACACTCATTTCCTATCCCTCCTCAACCACAAGGGACGACGTAGATTCATTGATTCCAAATCTTTGCGCGCTTTGGGAGTATCTTTAGTCTTGAACTTAATACCGAGAATTGTTCCCACCACGCTGTCGCACACATTCTTTTCTATGTGCATCGCGTCCAAGTTGTTCCTCAGCTTCAACTTCGACCAGTAAGGGAGTTCAAAGAATATACTCTTGTGATCCCAATAGCTCAGATCATGTGGAGGAATTGGATTGCATTTCTTTACATCCGCGTCATTGCTCAACACACCAAAGTCGAAATAGCTCAACCTCTCTAAAATCTCTTCGCCAGACCAACTACGGGGTTTAGGATTGTTCTCTACCGTACCGTCGAAATGAGCTTCATCCTGTCGCCACGGGTGGTCGTGAGGAAGCCATCTACGGTGACCCAAGTAACACACCTTCCCCGCGTGCCAACTAGAGTTCACGTCGTCCAAACATATAGGACATCCATTATATCCTTTTGTCCTGCAGGCTGCCAACATCCCATAAGCTGGAAAATCGCTGATCGTCCACATTACAGCAGCCCTCATCGTGAACATCGTGTCAGTGAATTTGTCATAAGTTGGGACTCCATTTTCCCACAACAGTTTCAGCTCGTCGATCAAAGGTCTGAGGTAGACATCTAAGCACTTCGATGGAGATTTAGGACCTGGAATTAGTACGGTAAGGAAATTAAATTCCTTGTTCATGCACATCCACGGAGGCAAGTTGTACGGCATCAGAATAACTGGCCAAGTGCTGACGGCGGAGCTATTACTTCCCCAAGGATTGAATCCGTCTGTAGATAGGCTGAGTCTAACATTTCTAACCTCTGAAGCAAAGTCTCCAAATTCTCTGTCGAAATTTTTGAAACTCTCCCCATCCGCGGCGTGTCGCAGGACATCGTCATCTATTCGCTTTTCTGCGTACCATCGCATCGCCTCTGCTGTGTGTAGAGACATGTACAGGCGCTGCAATCTGGGAATCAAGGGAAAATATCGAACAACTTTCACAGGAATTCTCTTTTTCGAACTCTTCCTATTCAACTGGAATCTGCACTGGCCACATACGGGACAATAGTCCAACTCTTTATACTCTTTGTAAAATAGCACACAATCATTCGGACATGCGTCAATTATCATGTACTTAGGCCGAGGCTGCTCAGGATATTTCTAACCTTATAATGAGATTTAGGAAGATTGTGATCATCAGGAAGCAACTTACATATTTGCTCCTGAATTTCGTCAAAAGCACTCACTGACATTTTGTGCTTCACTTTTATCTTCATTTGCTCCATCACATATTGCAACACATTCTCTCGACATCCAGGGAACACCGGGGTCTGCGCTTCAAGTAGCATCCGGTTGTACTTTTCAATCTCACTGGTGTCAGTGGCCAAGCTAGCTGCGGGGAATGTGTTATCATGCTCATTGGTGGTACTGTAACCTCCGTCTTGGTGTTGGTGTCCGCCATGACTACATCCCGGAAACGCATCATGGACCAAATCTGCAGTTGGGTTGCAAGCTGGGGGTCCGGCACCACTGCCGCTGGATGAGGCACCATGGTAACTGTACCCTGAGCTGAAGTCTGCTGCGCTGAACTCTACTGCTTCACCATGCTCGCTCCATGTAGTGTAACTCCACATCATACCATTTTCGTACAAGTGTTGCACCATAACATTAACCTCCGCATACTGACAATTAAGACATTTCTGACACGGACACCTGAAACGTTTCTTTCCCTGACCATGTTCTATCGCAAAATTCACAAATTCGCTAATTCCATCCATATACCGGACATCACATCTATTCTTCAACTTCATCCAACTCTTGTCCATACTGCTACAAAATATTATACTTAATTAATTATTACATATATATATATATTTGTCCATTAATTTACGCTTAATTATACGTACTCGATCTACATATCGATCCATCAATTACGTACGTATATACTTAATTTAATCGATCTGTACATATATATATATATATAGCTAACATCAGCTAACATCCTTGCATGTATATATATATGTACGTACGTTTTCACTAAATACATATTAATTAAGCAAATTTTAACTGCGTACGTACGTACCTGCTGGCCTTCTCGATATCTTTACGTTAATTAAGCTAACTAGCTAGTCAGCGGAGATCCCTTATCGATCCTGATTCTTCTCGGCCTAGCTATAGCTAGCTACCTAGCTCCCTTCTCCTTCTCCCTTCTCCTTCAATTCTTCTTCAAATGGAATCATGAAGAGATCGAGGCTAGGAATGAATTCGATCAGTTTGGCATCGGGCTTATATAATGCTTCACTTAGACGACGGAGATGTCGGTACGTCGTCTAAGTGGAAGTACGTTTCGTATACTCGGACGACGGCGTGTCAGTCCGTCCTCCAGGTAATCACCTGGACGACGGAGAATACCATCTCCGTCGTTCAGGTGATCACCTGGAGGACGGAGAAGACTCCGAGGTCCAGGTGACAACCTGGACGACGGATAATACCATCTCCGTCGTCCAGGTGATCACCTGGACGACGGAAAATACTCCGTGGTCCAGGTGACCACCTGGACGATGGAGATGGTATTCTCCGTCGTCCAGGTGGTACTTGGACCACGGAGTCTTTTCCGTCGTCTAGGTGTCACTTGGACGACGGAGACTTAGTGTTTCCGTGGTCTAAGTGCTGTTTTCTTGTAGTGAAGCATCATTGTATGGTATACCTCAATCAAGTCTCTTGCTTTATGAAAATAATCTGTTCTGGGTCTTCAAGTGGCTACACGCAAATCATGAAAGTACGCGAATTCAATAACGAATCTGTGCAGGTAGTATATTTGAGTAAAGTTTTGCACGATTGCTCCAAGAGACTCGACATATTTCTGTTTTAAATGCATGAGGCTGTGTTGGATCTCGAAATGTTACAATATCGTGCAAAGCAGGACTTCTAAAAAAATATGAGACCTGAAGAAGTTGAAAACATATTGTTAAGAGGCTGAGAAACTACGTATGTGAAAGGACCCAACCTCGATTTAGCTCCTTAAACCGGAGTTAAACCCCTTCGAAAACACGAACCAACAAAAACTTTTCAAAATTTGGGCAGAGTTTCGTTACTAACGTGGAATTACCATAACCTGCACGCGGAAAATACACTTCATCCTATGCCACAAAAAGCAAACCGTGGGCACCAATCCCATCCGGATTTCTCAATATATCAACAGTAAAGTAAACAATACATATAATATATACTTTACTAAAATCCGGGTAAAATCGTATAACATATTCAATAGGAAACTCAGAGCGACTTCTAATACATAATCATATACGCATACCACAGTAGGTAGAACAATAAACCTACTGGATGAAACAAAGTAGCTCGAGTACTATGCCTCCGACCACGACGTGCGACACCAGAGCCTGAACTGCAAACTGGGCACGGAAACCGAAAAGCCCAAGGGAAAGACAATAAACACGTTAGAGTGAGTGGACGAAAATAAATGTTTTTCACCAGTTAATATATATGTTTAAAATAATATATGCGAGTCTAAGTAAATAAAGACATCATAGTACACGAGGTAAAACTCACACTCCTCCAGTGTACTAAGCATGCAAGTAAAAATCCCACGGGGTCACTCATGGACACACACCGTGCTAGTACAGTCAGAATCACGGGATCCCAGACCCACACGTGATTCTAGCCGGAAATTGCCTCAGGTCAAAGGTCTGCCTCCCCCCGGTAAAGACCTCGGGTCAGGAGTCACAGCCTCCCCTGGAATAAAGCCTACCATCGGGGATCAGCCGAGAGGCAAGTGTATCGATACAACAACGTAACCACGACTGTACTCTGTGTAAACTAAATCACAAACATTTCGATGCAAATGCATGAAACAACATATAAGTGTGTGTATATTCGTATACGTATATCCGTATATGTATAATCGTAAAACATATGCTCATGTAATCCGAAATCTCATACGCATGCTTAAGTTCATAAATCATATAAAAGACTCGCAAGAATTCCGTGAAAAGAAATTGTCCACTCACAGACTGGCGTAACGCGTATCGCGTTAACCCGTGATCCGGCGGAATGTCCCTCGCCAAACAAACGATCACGAACCCCTGAATATTCACAATGTCCAATATTCAAAGTCATAATCCGACAATACAAATCAAACCACGAGAAACCACCGTTCTCGGAAACACGAAATTCAAAGTCGACGAATCGTCGAAAATCCGTATGTGTACACCTCAATACCTCGCTATACATTCGGATGCTCAAATCGAGAAACGAACCTCCCCACTGCGATCGGGGCGCGATTTCGAGTCAAATGACATGCGACTTGTCGAAAGTCCAAAAAGTCAAAGTTTGACCGTTGACCGCCGCCGTTGACCGCCGTCCACGGCAGGGCCGCTGCCGGACGGAGAATTTCAAGGCGGAGCTGCACCTATTCCACTCAAAATCATGCACTGAGCAACTTTGTCAACTGCACCGAAGTCCAATTCTCACTCTAACTAGGTCAATTTCATGTAAAACCGAATTGGTTCACAAATTTCAAACCCAAAATTCTCAATCCACAAATCGAATTAGAACTTCATACTTACATGGTTAGAATCCTTGAGAGGAGGGCTACAAACTCAATCCACAATTCGGACCGAAACCAAGAACTCGAATACCTCAAAATTTCCCAAACTTTGGTTCCACATTTCTCTCTCCACCGTGAGCTCCACCACGAGAGGAGGCCGGCACGGGGTCAAGGACATCAAGGCGCTTCGAATGGGACCAGAGGCATGCCGTGGGGTGGCCGGAAAAGCATCCGACGCCGGCAAGCACCGTGAGCCGTCGCGAGTCCTCTCCTCCTCCACCGAGTTGACCCAGTCAACTCGGTCAACTTCATTAAATGGGCTTTCCTTTTATGGTAGGTTACTATTTATACTCTTTCCCAAAATGGAAACCCATAATTATCCATTTCGACGAACTTCAAACCCACGTAACTTTCTCGTCGTGATTCCGATCCCGATAATTCTTGTGGCCACAAAATCGTCTCGACATATACTTTCAATATCACCCAAAGTCAAACACATTGGCCAAACGGATAAAAAGTCAACTGTTCAACCAAACACACATTTAAATCGACTAAACAAACAACAAACGGAAATATTCACAACTAATTCTTCGTAACTCAAAATCATGCTCCGGAAGTTCCCACAAACTTAAAATTAAATTCTGAACAACTTCCGTGAAGAAGCCGAAACCAAATTCTCGTCCGGTAATTTAGTCGCGAACAAACCTCCCATTTAAATCCGTTTCCGTCGAAACTTCAAATATTCATAACTAATTCCTCGGTCGTCCAAATAACGATCCGGAACCGCCCACGAACTCGAAATCACATGTATAACGACTCTCGAGAAGAGACCCAGCTCCAATTCTCGGCCAATGATTTAGTCGTTAACGAGCCTGGCGATTCAAATAATTGTCGACAAACTGCGACTATGCAGTAACTCATTAATCAAGCTGATCATACTGTTGATTCTGGTCCGGGTCGTCACAGTATGTATGTAACATTATTTAATACTAATCTAAACCAACATGTAATTACATAGGTTCTTTAATGTTGCAAAAAGAGGCTGAGATACCACATACTTGAGATCACCCTTTGCAACCAATAGTTGAAAACCCATAATAATGATTCGCCCAAAAAATAAGATGAATTCAGTTTCAAGATGAATTCCCATGACTCCAGAATTTCATATGAATTCAATGCATATTTCAGTAGTAAGATCAAATCAATAGCAAAATTGGACACACAATGGACCTTGAGTAAGGCTTCTTGAGTAAAACTTCTTGGTGGCACTGCGCTTCTTCTTTATAGGCTCTTGAGCAGAGTGCTACAGTAACAGTACACACACCAAATCAAAAACTACTCATCCAATCACCAAATTGAAGAAATCAAAGTTAAAACCAAATCAAATCATCATTGTAATACCTTTTCATACTGCTTTATGAACATAGCGATCAATGTGATCTTGGAGGGCTTTAGGTGGTTGTGGAAGAACCTCTTGCACTTGGAGTTCAAGAATAGGAACACCTAGCAAAACACAAAAGCCATCGCTGCAGCAATGTTATTAATAAAACAAACGATCGAAGAAAGCACAGAAACGATGGGGGTTTTGTTACCTGAGAATTCGAGTGGATGAATCAGATGCCTCTACCAAGGTAGATTTTGGGTCCACTGAAATTCAAAAGCTCGGTCTTGAGACCATGGTTGCAGCTAAGGTTGATGTTGTTGTGTTCTCTCTACTCCAAAGCCTAAGGTTGCTGCCGCCTCTATAAAACTAGGTGGTTGCCCGCCCCGTTGTGGCGGTGTTATCACAAATGTTTCGTTCCATAAATATTAGTACTGAAATGCGGATAATAAATGAGATGAAAGTTCTTAGATTGTGTTATAAATCTCATAAAAATAATATGAAAAGTTCGTATTTAATACAATATGAATAAGAAACTAAATTCTCTTATTTATAATCTATAATATGAAAAGTTTGTACTAAAGAGAATATGAATAAAAAACTAAATTTTCTAATCTATAATTCCATTTGAGTTCTCTACGTATACAGAGTCTCTGGTCATTGAATAAGAAAAGTTACAAAGCAGAAAACTGCATCCAAAAGAGTACTAACTGTTTGAAATCAATAGAAGCACCTACTGTTTGAAATCAGAAGAAGAACATTTAAGTAAGCTAAATGGCCAAGATCATATACAAATGATAAAACTAAATTCTCAATGAATCAAAATCCATCAAAACCAATATACAATGATCATAGTCAGTGATCCTACAAAAATCATGAACAATGAAAACCATAGTAAACCATAACATGGAGAACATAACTAATTAGCTATCACTGACTTCAGAATAAGTGTCGAGACTTGGTGTTTCAAGTAATCATGCAGAAGAACCTAGAAAAATAAAGGTTGTATCCAGTAATTATAAAACCTAGGAGGAAATAAAATCTATCTATAACCCATAAAATTAAATAAAGTAAGCAAGAAAATTAAGAATCAGGGAGAGAAAAATGATGATAGTAGAATTCAATGTTAAAGGGAATATGAAAAATTCATTTGTGGAAATGATCACAAATCATAGACAATATAATTCAAATTTGACAAATAATGACAACAAAATTCAGGTGACGAAGGTCTGTGATGACACCAGGTATATATATAGTTTCTTTATACCACCTTCCAATTTGAATTATGTTCTTTATATCTATCCCCACACTAAATTAATGCATCTACACTACTCTTAGAACGAAAGAAAATTACACATCATATATTCAATTTATACATACCCAAAATATGCTGCTTTAAGAGGAAGAATAAGCAATATCTACAGTTTCTACACCTCTCCAATTTGTCGATGCGAGCAGTTCATAAGCTGATAAACCGTTGCAAACCTTCATCTGAAACAACCACCAATTCATAATAAGAGATATCATAAACTTAGATTCTCAGTCAACTCCTATGATCTTTTATATAAAATCAAATCATATATGGAAGTCAACTCCCTTACAATCAGATCATAGGCAATGAAGCAACTCAAATCTAACTTTCACATCACTAATCTGATTGTAGAACTTCTTTGATACATCACCAAACTTCGACCTAATCTGAAATAGAAACCAAGATAAGAATCCAGATTAACTATCCATAGTAATTCAAGTCAAAACTCACAAAACCATTAATTGAATTAAAATAGTAATTGAAAAATCACCTACAAACAAATGGCATGGAATCAAAACTCAGAATCCCAATTACAATATAGACTTGGTAAACAACAATATGATCATGCAAAGATTTAGTTGTGGGAAAATATAAACACTCCAAAATATACTTCTATTGAAATATAGTACTATCGAGATTGAGATTGGACCATAATCTACCATGCATAACTAAATGTATGGCCATTTTTTGTCTATAAACAACAATTCAATAACCAAAGGTCTTAAATTTGTAAAATACAGATCGGAGGGATATGAAGACCATATTGATAAGCAAAATCTGATAAAGAATTGTTGCTACTACTTTGACATGGTTTTTAAAAAAAATAACCATATCTTCATTGTAACAATACTGATATTCTACTACAAAAACTAAAGTTGAAAGCTAAAACTTACAACGAAAGAGTCTACCTTGGTGCATCTCTATATACTTTTTGTGCAGTTTCAATTTAGTCCGTAGCTACTTCATCGACCTTATAGTCGGGTCTATAAGACTTCCAAATTAGAGCTGGAAACGACACACATCACCATCAACATGTTTAGATCCTTAAAATCACAAAAATGTGAATCAGTTAAGCAAATCGAACTAATCCTGAAAGGCAATACCAAATGCAAGCACATGCGAATCAGTTATACAACAAACCAAAAATTGGGTTTAATCAGCAGGTTTTTGCTGATTAAACCCTAATGTACATTGCCCTTTTGCTGCACCTCTTTCTCATATGATGCTTCTGTAGAACATAATGTGCTCCGCTCACTTTTAAAGGTTGAACATATGTATATTTTCTTCACATTGAGGAAGCATACTATTTTAATGCATACTAATTCGATTGCTTATATGTATTCAAATGCCTTTTAAACTAACATCATAGATTCATAGAATTTTTTTGTATAATTATTGGGTTCTCCAATAATTCATAATGGTATATTCAAAAGTATATCGAAACTTGGGGAAAAAAACTGAAGAAGAGAGATCTTAGTACTTGTAGGCAAAGTCCCAATCCATCATTATCTTCCCGATCAAAATATAATAACTACAAATAGATAATTAAGCTGTTAAACTAATGATTATCTATGATGGGAGTCCTAAAAGAGCAATTTACTAATTATCTAATATACCAAATGCAACATAAACTTCATAAAGAAACCAGATTTCTAAGGGATTTAAGATTAAACCTTGAATTTTCTTTTGTTAGATGACTGTACTTGGCAAACCAATCCAGCTCATGACTAGCTTTTAGTTATTTCAACAGAATAGAAATAACAACCTTGCTTGTCAACTTGTTACAAAAAAAAAACTAATTACAATGAGTACATGAACATAAGAATCAAATCATCCACACAGTGGTTTTATACCTTTTTCGTAATTGGCTGCCCCAATAGAAGAGGGTGAATAGTAACCATGCCATTAAGTGCTTCTTCTAAGACCGTAGTTGACACAGTAGTCTTAATTGCACCCCAAGTTTACTGAATGCAAAAGACTTTATCAGAAGAAAGTTTTTCCAATTTCAGCTAAAAAAATTAATTCAGACTAAAATAGACCAACCAAACCTCAAAAATGAGCAACAAACATGGTATTTACAGCACACAAACTTGAAAGATCCAGCTCTAAATCGTGGTTTTGATTCAACATCCTGGATAACAACAAATGAATCATGTTCATGAACAAAGACTCATGCTAAACCAAGAAGAATGCAGGGTGTGCAGAATCCAGATTAACTACGGTCATTAACATAACAAACAAATGCAAACTCCACAACTACTAACACCCAGAGTAACGAATAATCACAGATTGTTGTGTGATTCATTCTATATCATACAAAATGTACAAAAGTGTATATACTCCATTTGCTAATGTAATAGGACATTCCAAGGTACTGAAGCACTCGTTTCAGGTGTGACAAATATAAAAATAACTACATTCAGTTATTATGAATTGGATTGGAATATGAGCATCAAAACCCAATAAATTGTTAGGGTACCCGACAACTACTTTCCCAACTATAAGCATAGATTGTTACGAACCCTCCTTACTGATCACTCACCTTCTCATCCCCACATAGAGAACTTCTTGGTGGGACATTCTTTTTATGTACTTCATTTCTAGTATCCCGTTTTCTCCATCCACCAAACCATCATTTCTTTTCCTGCTGCTTAGTCTCCCCATTTCTACAGTTGCTTACATCCTCAATAGGAATTTCTCTTTGCTTATAACAACTATGACGATGTTCAATGATCCCATCACCATTCTCATGGGTTGATTCGGATGAATCCAATTTCAGTGCAACTTCAAGCTGCCTCCTCTCATCCTCTATTAGGATATCATCAAGTTCCTCGCTTTCTGTTTCATTTTCATTGCAAGATGAGAAAAAATCATCTGTCATAGCCCCAGGGACCCTCCTAGACTTGATACTCACAACCACATTATGCATATCATACACCTTAGCCTTCCATGGCCCAACCATTTCTGTTTTTTCCTGCCGCCTCCAAGTCATCTGAGGTAGGAGCACTGCCTGAGTCATATGTGACGACCCGGACCAGAATTACTAGTATGATCAGCTGTATATATGAGTTACTGCGTAGCCGCAGATTGACGACAAGGTTTGAACCGCCAAGGATTGTTAACGACTAAATTATTGGCCGAGAATTGGAGCTGGGTCTCTTCTCGAGAGTCGTTTTACGTGTGATTACGAGTTCGTGGGCGGTTCCGGATCGTTATTTGGACGACCGAGGAATTAATTATGAATATTTGAAGTTCAGATTTAAATGGTGGGCTACTTAACGACTAAATTACCGGACGAGAATTTGGTTTCGGCTTCTTCACGGAAGTTGTTCAGAATTTAATTTGGAGTTCGTGGGAACTTCCGGAGCATGATTTGGAGTTACGAGGAATTAGTTGCGAATTTTGCCGTTTGTTGATTATTTAGTCGATTTAATGTGTATTGCTTTGAAGGGTTGACTTTTTATTCGGTTGGCCGATGTGTTTGACTTTGAGTGATTATTGAAGAATATGTCGAGACGAGTTTGTGGCCGCGAGAATTATCGGAATTGGATATACGACGAGAAAGTTACGCGTATTTAAAGTTCGTCGAAATGGATAAACATGAAGTTTCCTTTTTGGGAAAGTATAAATAGTGGACTTGTTCCTTTGGGAAAGTCAAAGCTGAATTAATTTCCTTGACTTGGTGAGTTGACTCGGTTTGACCGAGTGGGAGGAGGTGTTCGATGGCAAGGCGGCGACTCCACGGTGGTGGTTGATTCCGGCCACCTCCCGGCTTGGTTCCGACTCCTTCCGGTGCGCCTCGGCCTCTGGGTCTCGGCTCCGACCTCCTCTCATGGCGTGGGACGCCGTAGGTGATGAGTTTTCCGGTTAGAAACGGTGAGGTTTTGGATGAATTCGGGTTTATTGATTTTGGATAAATTGAGCTATGAAATGGATTGGGCTTTGTAGCTCTTCCCTCCACGAATCTAACTAAGTTGGTTTGGAGTTTCAATTTGATGTGTGTAAGGAGAATTCTTGATTTGAAATTTGTGGAACAATTCGGGTTTTCATGAAATTGAGCTAGTTAGAGATTGAATTGGCTTTCGATGCAGTTATGGAAGTTGCTCAGTGGACGATTTGGAGTGGAATTGGTGCATCTCCGCCGTGAAATTTTCCGGTCAGAGGTGGCGCCGCCGTGGGCGGTGGTCAACGCGGCGGTCAACGGCGGTCAACGGGTTGACTTTTTGACTTTCGGCAAGTTGCCTGTCATTTGACTCGAAATCGCGCCCCGATCGCTGTGGGGAGGTTCATTTTTCGAATTGAGCGTCCGAACGTAAAACGAGATATTGAGGTGATATATATATGGTTTTTCGACGATTCGTCGACTTTGAATCGTATGTTTCCGAGAACGGTGGTTTCTCGTGGTTTGATTTGTATTGTTGGATTATGAGTTTGAGATATGGATTTTTTTAAATATTCAGGTGTTCGTGATCGTTCTTTTGGCGAGGGACTTTCCGCCGGATCACGGGTTAACGCGATACGCGTTACGCCAGTCTGTGAGTGGACAATTTATTTTCACGGATTGATTGCGAGTCGTTTATATACGTTTTATGAACTTGAGCATGCAGCATGATTATGGTTTTACGAGCATGAGATTTCATACGAGATTATGATTATATAAGCATGTGTTTACGATTATACGAATATGTTTATACGGATATACGTATACGAATATGCATACACTTATATGTTGTTTCATGCATTTGCATCGATTTGCTTGTGATTTGGTTTTCACAGAGTACAGTCTCAGTTACGTTGTTGTATCGATACACCTTGCCTCGTCGGCTGATCCCCGACGGAGGGCCGCCTGGAGGGGCGATTCCCCAACCAGACCGGTGAGGGGCGTATTCCCCGGAACCGAGGCCATTTCTGGCTTAGAATCACGTGGAAGTCAGAGAGACTCCGTGGTTCAGACTGTACTAGCACGGAGGAGTCCATGAGTGACCCCGTGGGATTTTATTTGCATGCTCAGTACACTGGAGGAGTATGAGTTTTACCTCGTGTACTTGTTATTTTATTTACCTGGACTCGCATATGTTGTTTTAAACATATATATATAGCTGGTGAAAGACATTTATTTTCGTCCACTCACTCTAACGTGTTTATTGTCTTTCACCTGGGCTTTTCGGTTTCCGTGCCCAGTTTGCAGTTCAGGCTCTGGTGTCGCACGTCGTGGTCGGAGGCATAGTGCTCGAGCTACTTTGTTTCATCCAGTAGGTTTATTGTTCTACCTACTGTGGTATGCGTATACGATTATGTATTAGATGTCGCTCTGAGCTTCCTATTGAATACGTTATACGATTTTACACTGGATTTCAGTAAAGTGCATATATATTTACTACTTTACTTTACTGTTGATATATTGAGAAATCCGGATGGGATTGGTGCCCACGGTTTGCTTTTTGTGGCATAGGATGAAGTGTATTTTCCGCGTGCAGGTAATGGTAATTCCACGCTAGTGACGAAACTCTGCCCAAATTTTGAAAAATTTTATTGGTTCATGTTTTCGAAGGGGTTTGGGTCCTTTCAGCTTGGTATCAGAGCATTAGGTTATAGGTTCTGTAGACTTCTGTAGTCGTGTTTACTAAGGATATTTGAGAATGTACAGCATGTCTGGAATGGTGACCCGACCGGCCGGCGGATAATCATCAAATTCCGGGTGTTGTATGCTTTCAAATATTTGAAGTTCCATGATTACGTTCCACTTGTTGTGAACGATATTGTATTCATTAGGATGCCTCCTGACGTGCTCTCCGTGTCATTTCGGTTGTGGATCCTGTTGAGGATCATTCGACGCGTGAATTGCCAGAGAACAGTGGATTCAGATGAGTATTCAGAGTTAAGAGATATGCGTGGTACGGTTTGCCTGGGGATGTGTATATGAGCGTCTATACGTTGCCTCAGAGCTGAGATTTGTGGCAGTGATGTTTGCCTGAGTCAGATTGTTGTGTTTGGTGGGCTGATATTGTGTGAGTTCCGGTTGCGACTCCATGGCCTACATTCAGAGTGTTGTGTATACGGTAATGGTTTATCAGGCTATCCAGCATTCGAATGTGGAGTGTTTACCCACCTGAGGCAGAGATGCATTGTCCACGTGTTTGTTCTTGTTTGCACGTGTTATGTGGCTTCAGAGTGAGCTATGCACGAGGTTCGAGATGAGTTTGAACCTGAGTATCAGAGAGAGTCTGATTGATGTGCCTCGAGATATCCGTGAGGAGCTTAGTGTGTTGCACTCAACGGCGAGGTTATTGTGAGGGAAAGATGTGTACGGTTTTCGATGTGATGGTTTGAGGAAAGTGGACTTAGTCGAGATGTTGTGATGAGGTTGAGTTCCGACACCTTGGGATCAGTGACTTCATCAGGTTATGGTCTCTTCGATATTGTTGAGGGCCTTCAGATCAGGATACGTTTGACAATGGCGGAGATCACAGTGTAGCGGACTTGCTCCTGTGGCATGAGTTTGGGCGATCATTGGTGATCCTTTCACGCAGCAGGTGTTGCGGTGATATGTGTTCGAGGAGCACTTTTAGTTGCTGTTTCGGTGGCCAGGAGGGTCACGTTGCGAGGGAGCGCCTCAACCAGCTGTTGTAGCGGTTCGGTAGCTCAGAATTTACGAGGAGATCCTCATGTTGTTCCTGCAGTCTGATCAATGTACCCTTTTGATGAGTTAATCAGCAATGACGTGATTGACGTGGGCGACTAGTTGGGCATGTTGGAGTTCGTGCCATGACCTTGTTTGAGGACAGACTTTTCTCCGAGGTTACTGTTGCTTGATATCCATGGCGATTGTACCTGTATCTCCACTTCCGAGGTTTTGGAGAGTGTTGTATTCATCCGGAGGTTGCGAGATCCTTGCTGGAGATTATGTGTTAGCCGCGGACCTGTTATAGCTGACATTGTGGTTTTAGTGTGATTGTGAGTATGGACTTACTGACGACGCATTTGGTTGTGTTCAAGTGCCTCGAGGAGGAGGTTGTGTTTCGACGACCAGATTTCCCCGAGATGCTGTTTCGTGGTGATGGTCGAGTGGATGATGGAGACGAGTTGTGTTATTTGCTTAGCTCATGTTGTGGATACTGTGGTTGCTGTGTCCGACATTGGTGATATTGAGGTGGTTCCTGAGTTTCCTGGCGTGTTCCGGATGAGTTATCAGATGTTCCTTCAGTTCGGGAGACTGACTACACCATTGAGCTTGTACCAGGCGCTGGACTCATTTTACCGGCATCTTGTCGTTCGGAGCCAGCGGAGCTGATGGAGCTACAGTTTCGACTCCAGGAGTTGCTGGAGGAGGTTTCAGGAGATTTCATGCGACCCCGCGTATTTGCGTGGTGTGCTCTTGCATCAGTTGTGCGACTGTTTGTATGGTTCGATGAGGTGGCGCATTGACTACCGGAAGCCTGATTCGCTTCAGAGGAGAGTGAGTATCCTCCGCTTCGGATTGACGATTGGTTGATCAGCTTGTGAGAGCTTCAGTCTTTTCGAGGATTGATTTCGGATCCGGATACCATCAGTGGAGGTTTGATGAGTCAGATGTGGCTATGTTGGCTTTCGGATCTCGGTGCGGACTTCATGAGTTCTTGGTCACGCTGTTGGGTTGACCAATGCCCGTAGAACGTGCGGATTTGAAGGACCAGGTGTTCAGACGGGTTCTGGACGAGTTGTGGTCATGTTCATTGGCAACGTCCTGATGTATCCCAGGAGTGAGGACCAGTACCTGAAATAGTTGCAAGCGGTGTTGCGGATTTCGCGACATGATCAGCTGTTTGCGAGATTCAACCAGTGTGAGTTTTGGCCGATTAGCGTGAAGATGTTGGACTGTGTGATGCTAGCCAAGGGAGTCGGCGTGGATCCTGACCGGTTCGAAGCCGTGTGGATTTGGAGTTGCCCTACTATTGTACCAGAGATCAGGGGTCTCTTGGGTTTGGCAAGCTTTTACCGACGGCTTTGTGCAGGATTTTCCCGGATTGCTACTCTACTTTCCGGATTGACGAAGAAGGCGTCAAGTTCATGTGGTTCGATGCACGCGAGGAGAGTTGTTTACTCCTGCAGGTTGGTGACCGTTATTGCGGTTTTGACCTTACCTGACGATCGTGACGAGTTCATGGGTTATGGCGATGCTTCGAGGTATAGATTTGGTTATGTTTGATGCTGTGTAGCAGAGCGGTGGCTCATGATTCCAGGCAGTGGAACTTTGTATAGCTACATATCCTATGTATGATTTGGGTGTAGCTGCCCTTGTGTTAGCACCAGAGAGTTGGAGATACTATTGCTATGGCGTGCAGCGTGGTGTAAGGTGTACACTGGTCATTTGAGTTTCATCTATTTGCATTTTCGGCCAGATTTGGGCTTGAGGCAGTGTAGATGGAGGGAGTCGACTATTGACTATTGCTGCACAATTGAATTTGCTCGAGAAAGGCTAGAGGTTGTACTTTGACCATCTGTTTGGGATGATGTTGATGCTGATACATTCAGTTGAGAGTCAGGAGTTTCAGTATTGCATATGTGTACGTGTGGCTTGAGTTTTCGTGTTAGCCGAGTTATGGGCTACGAGAGCTGAGTTTGAGTATGATGGTGTTGAGGCTCGTGGTTTTGCGCGCATTTGTTACTACTCGTGACACAACATGAAGAACGATATAGCAGCTTGTGCGAGCGCAGCTTGTGTGTGCTGATGCCACATTCGTCGACTGGCGATGGCTAGGAGGCAGAGACTTGCCGAGATGTGTTAGCCATTTGAGATTTCCGGTTAGACGTGACGGTTGCTGCTGTGATTGTGTGTGTATGTGTACAGTTTGGTTGTGATACCAGTTGTCAGGCCTTTGTGGATCATTTGACGAACTCAGTACAGTTCCTTGTACTTTCGGAGATGATTCCAGTGGTTGGCTGGCATAGTTGTGTTTGACGGAGATTGGCCATCTACGTGGTGTACCTGTGTCCCAGTTCGCCGATCGAGGTAATCAGCTACGACTAAGTGTTGGTGAGCTTTGCAGCGAGCATTGGAGACCAAATTACGAGCTAGTACCGGTTCTTATCCTCAGATTGGCGAGCGATCTTCGAGGAGTATTCAGGCCTTGGAGGGCATGTTGTGGACCTCGGTGTTGCAGTTCCGAAGGATTCGGAACCAGCAGTTTCAGCGGTTTGAGTTTGCTTGCAGTACTAGTTTGAGAACCACTGTGGTTTTGAGGTTGTTTGATGTTGATTTGAGATTGTCAGATTAGCGGAAATGGGTTGATAATTGCCCGAGTCCGATGTTTGAGTTATGTTGATGTGTGCAGATTGAGTTGTGATTTGCCTTGATGTTTTGATCCATATATGGCCATAGGCGAGTTTGTGTTATGCCGTATGGTTCGGCATCGCCTATAGTGTTGGCTTTGTGTGTTGTGTTCCGCGTGGCGGAACTATGTTTCAGGTTGTTGCGTGTTGTGCACCCTGTCTGTTCCTTATGTAGGAACACTTGGCGATTGTGTGAGCCAGTTCAGATTTGTGATTTGAGGGTACAGGGATCCCGGCACGGAATTATCTCCTATTGTGGAGTTTATGATCAGAGTTGTTCAGTTGAGATTGCCGTTGGTGAGTTGAGCAGTATGCAGAGGCAGTGCTCCTACCTTGTAGTACGCAGACTTAGAAATTTCGAGGTCGAAATTTTTCTAAGGGGGGTGGATTTGTGACGACCCGGACCAGAATTACTAGTATGATCAGCTGTATATATGAGTTACTGCGTAGCCGCAGATTGACGACAAGGTTTGAACCGCCAAGGATTGTTAACGACTGAATTATTGGCCGAGAATTGGAGCTGGGTCTCTTCTCGAGAGTCGTTGTACGTGTGATTACGAGTTCGTGGGCGGTTCCGGATCGTTATTTGGACGACCGAGGAATTAATTATGAATATTTGAAGTTCAGATTTAAATGGTGGGCTACTTAACGACTAAATTACCGGACGAGAATTTGGTTTCGGCTTCTTCACGGAAGTTGTTCAGAATTTAATTTGGAGTTCGTGGGAACTTCCGGAGCATGATTTGGAGTTACGAGGAATTAGTTGCGAATTTTGCCGTTTGTTGATTATTTAGTCGATTTAATGTGTATTGCTTTGAAGGGTTGACTTTTTATTCGGTTGGCCGATGTGTTTGACTTTGAGTGATTATTGAAGAATATGTCGAGACGAGTTTGTGGCCGCGAGAATTATCGGAATCGGATATACGACGAGAAAGTTACGCGTATTTAAAGTTCGTCGAAATGGATAAACATGAAGTTTCCTTTTTGGGAAAGTATAAATAGTGGACTTGTTCCTTTGGGAAAGTCAAAGCTGAATTAATTTCCTTGACTTGGTGAGTTGACTCGGTTTGACCGAGTGGGAGGAGGTGTTCGACGGCAAGGCGGCGACTCCACGGTGGTGGTTGATTCCGGCCACCTCCCGGCTTGGTTCCGACTCCTTCCGGTGCGCCTCGGCCTCTGGGTCTCGGCTCCGACCTCCTCTCATGGCGTGGGACGCCGTAGGTGATGAGTTTTCCGGTTAGAAACGGTGAGGTTTTGGATGAATTCGGGTTTATTGATTTTGGATAAATTGAGCTATGAAATGGATTGGGCTTTGTAGCTCTTCCCTCCACGAATCTAACTAAGTTGGTTTGGAGTTTCAATTTGATGTGTGTAAGGAGAATTCTTGATTTGAAATTTGTGGAACAATTCGGGTTTTCATGAAATTGAGCTAGTTAGAGATTGAATTGGCTTTCGATGCAGTTATGGAAGTTGCTCAGTGGACGATTTGGAGTGGAATTGGTGCATCTCCGCCGTGAAATTTTCCGGTCAGAGGTGGCGCCGCCGTGGGCGGTGGTCAACGCGGCGGTCAACGGCGGTCAACGGGTTGACTTTTTGACTTTCGGCAAGTTGCCTGTCATTTGACTCGAAATCGCGCCCCGATCGCTGTGGGGATGTTCATTTTTCGAATTGAGCGTCCGAACGTAAAACGAGATATTGAGGTGATATATATATGGTTTTTCGACGATTCGTCGACTTTGAATCGTATGTTTCCGAGAACGGTGGTTTCTCGTGGTTTGATTTGTATTGTTGGATTATGAGTTTGAGATATGGATTTTTTTAAATATTCAGGTGTTCGTGATCGTTCTTTTGGCGAGGGACTTTCCGCCGGATCACGGGTTAACGCGATACGCGTTACGCCAGTCTGTGAGTGGACAATTTATTTTCACGGATTGATTGCGAGTCGTTTATATACGTTTTATGAACTTGAGCATGCAGCATGATTATGGTTTTACGAGCATGAGATTTCATACGAGATTATGATTATATAAGCATGTGTTTACGATTATACGAATATGTTTATACGGATATACGTATACGAATATGCATACACTTATATGTTGTTTCATGCATTTGCATCGATTTGCTTGTGATTTGGTTTTCACAGAGTACAGTCTCAGTTACGTTGTTGTATCGATACACCTTGCCTCGTCGGCTGATCCCCGACGGAGGGCCGCCTGGAGGGGCGATTCCCCAACCAGACCGGTGAGGGGCGTATTCCCCGGAACCGAGGCCATTTCTGGCTTAGAATCACGTGGAAGTCAGAGAGACTCCGTGGTTCAGACTGTACTAGCACGGAGGAGTCCATGAGTGACCCCGTGGGATTTTATTTGCATGCTCAGTACACTGGAGGAGTATGAGTTTTACCTCGTGTACTTGTTATTTTATTTACCTGGACTCGCATATGTTGTTTTAAACATATATATATAGCTGGTGAAAGACATTTATTTTCGTCCACTCACTCTAACGTGTTTATTGTCTTTCACCTGGGCTTTTCGGTTTTCGTGCCCAGTTTGCAGTTCAGGCTCTGGTGTCGCACGTCGTGGTCGGAGGCATAGTGCTCGAGCTACTTTGTTTCATCCAGTAGGTTTATTGTTCTACCTACTGTGGTATGCGTATACGATTATGTATTAGATGTCGCTCTGAGCTTCCTATTGAATACGTTATACGATTTTACACTGGATTTCAGTAAAGTGCATATATATTTACTACTTTACTTTACTGTTGATATATTGAGAAATCCGGATGGGATTGGTGCCCACGGTTTGCTTTTTGTGGCATAGGATGAAGTGTATTTTCCGCGTGCAGGTAATGGTAATTCCACGCTAGTAACGAAACTCTGCCCAAATTTTGAAAATTTTTATTGGTTCATGTTTTCGAAGGGGTTTGATTCCGATTTAGGGAGCTAAATCGGGGTTGGGTCCTTTCATCATATCAATCCCAGGCCTAAATATATTAGTCTGAGACATTGCAACTACCTCTTGCCGAACCTCTTCTTCAGTTGCTTGAGAACCAGCACCATCCAGAGCATTCATGACCTCCCTATCCTTGTGTGAGATCATGCAAAGTGACCCAGGCGGCACCTTCCCATCTTCAGATCCATCACCAAGAAAAAGAACACTCTGATCAGAACGCTGAATCCTAAAGCCATCAAAACTGGCCAATGTCATGTCTGCTCTCAAATTCTCACCTCTCTTCCAGATCTTGTATGTGTCTGATTGAGCGATCCTCGAAATGAAAGGGATCACAGAACTATCAAAGTAGAATGTGATTTCCATATAGAAGTCTCTCATCCTCCGCATAGTCCCAATCAAGCGAGGCAGCCTTCTGCACCATTTTGCCTAAGCCAACGGTTGGTAGTGCCTCACGATAATCATGGAAAGTAAAATCAGAAGAAAAACAGTTGGAACATAATATTTGGAAAGACCTTCGAAAGCACCCTCCTTAACGAAAGTTGCATCTTTGATTTAATCCACTTGAGATTTCAACACAATCAAAGTAGCAAAATCTGCAAAACCATAGATAAGTGAGAGACGGGAATGTGAGTATGCCAACCCTTTTGCAAGTACGATCAGATTGACAAACCTAAGACCTGATCATATCGAAGTAACCAAACATTGCTTTACCTTTACAACATCCTTTGGGTTTAATCAGCAAAAACCTGCATCAACAAAGCTAACAATATATAATTATACCATTTCAAATCTACAAAACTGAACTAACTAAACAAACTGATTCTGTACTTGCTGACTCTCAAATAATCATATTGCATGAAAGAATACACACGCAAAATGTTATCAGATACTGGAGCCATTACAATCAAGACTAACTTAACATCTACCTAGCAGTACTTCCTGCAGTTTAACCCATTACATATGTTCAATTCAAACTATTTCTGCCTATAGCGGAAGCTATAGAATCTCATTCAGGTAACCCATTGCAGTGTTATCACTGCAAACAGCTAGTGTTAACTTTTAGTCAAATTTAAAGTGCAATAATCCCATTAAACAACAATCCCATCTGCAACCAGCTGTAATATAATGCAACAATCAGTTTTTAATTTTCTTTTTCTATGGAAAACGTTGGAGAGGTTGAAGGATAATGACTTTCAACCAAAACCACACAAACTATTCTAAATCAGATCAAGTAGGTATCCACAGTTTTTCTAACCATATACCTAGTTCAGTTTGCTACCATCTATTAATCTGACCTACATAAAGAGGACATATCAGTTATATTGATACTAAGTTAGTTTGGGGATAATGTGAGCTTACACTACCGAATATTTCATTCAAAAAATGTGCACCCATGTAGCAAAACATGAGATAACATATCAAAGTTCATCACTATATAAATGAAAGTTTGCACTGTTAGATTCTATATAGCTATGAACTCCTTTAACTTAATACTAACCCAAACAATTTAACCACAAACACATATCACAATTTCAGTTGCAAAGTAAGATGATCGAATTAATCTGTGAGCCGCAAATAATTGTAATGAATGATTAAATCAAATCCTAAATTTAAATGAAATTATGTAGTAGCTAACATGCTTTACAGGTGCAGGAGAGATCAATTTTTGCAATGAATACATAAGCAAATAACAACTGTAGCATTCACTACCAATGAAAACTAAGGCAATAAGTTTTGAAATCCACCCTATGAAAAGATTAAATGTTATAGACATATCTGTTTAGCAGCTTTGACAGAGGATCTTGAATCCCTCCCCGTTTGGTTCAGTACCGAAACACTACATATGCAGTAGGTTCATTATCTAGACAGAGGACGATAATGGATCACTATTTATGTAAATCTAGAGGCCACTTAGCTAACCCATTCTATTACCCCGAACTACCAGACAAACATCACATGGATGGAAACTTCACAACATAAAACGAAATTGATCAAACCCAGCGATGAAATCAAACTAATAACACAAACGAAATCAAATCAACGCAGATGAAATCGAATGAATCAGACCAACGGGATTCAAGATGCTTCGCCGATTTGAAGTTTGAAGCTATTACGGAGATCAAACTGATGGATATAAGGAGAAGGAAACCTGAACGTAACAGATTCAGTGATGGTTGTAGCGAGAGAATGGAACAGATTGAGATGCAACTTGATGCAGAAATCAAAATCGTTGAGCGGAGTAAAGAGTGTTGACTGCAATCGTTGAGCTTAGGATAAGACCAGATGAGAACGACTGACGGAGAGAAGAGAAAGAGAGAGTTGACTTCAGAAAACTCGCACGCCTGACACTTCACACTGTGCTTATGAACAGTGGCTTATGAATAGTAAGACCACGGTTGTTATATAGTAAATATGAATGGAGATAATAAGTTGAAGTATGTGATGGAGCATAAATGCATAACCGATTATTCATTGAACAATTGTCAGACCAATTCCAACACACAATGATCATGTACTTCAGGAGAATGTTACAAAATGGTGCACTACATATATACACATGCATTGTAAGAGAAGTAACACTCACAATAATATATGATATGTTTGGGTGGTTCTGCACCAAAATCTTCTTTCAATGAAATTCCATTGGCATAGAGCCATCGATTACAAACCTGAGGAATTAGAGCATATAGTAGAAAAACGTCAAAAGACACCACAGACTAATCTGTAGAAGAAACTTATATGAAATTGAAAAGACAGAACCGATAGTAAACAATTTGAGGGAAATTGCAATCCATTAAGCACCATGGTCTCTCTCACCTAGGTCGAGCCTAAACCCGATTCTTAAAGCAGGTCAGCACAGCCACGATCAATGTTGACATAGAAGAAGCTATGGGATAACAGAAAAAGAAAGCTAACAGTGTTTCTGATAAAAAAAATTACACAGTATATCCAGGTCAAGCTGTCTACAAATTTGAAGCTCCATTTCAGATTTGATTCAAGCATCTCCGCTTCCTTCTCAAGCTTTGAAACCTTCATCCCTATATCATGTAAGGCCTGAATAAGAGAAAAATATCCCAGTTTGTCAATTACTATCTAGCCGTCAACACATAACCATTTGTTTTTAGTTAAAAATAAAAATAAACCTTTTCATGCTGAAATCGGTGCAAGGAATTCTTTATCACGTGTCGCTGTGAATTGGCCTCCTGCTCGGCTCAACAAATTCAAAATTGAGTAGTAGCTGAGTCTGAAAGTACTAACGGCGGTGGTTTACCCAACACCATGTCCTTGAGTGTATTCATTTCCATCTGGAAGAAAAAAACAAATAATCTTTCATTATAAGGAAGCAAATAGCTTTTTAGGAAGTTTCAATGTCCAAACATTAATCGGGGCTGTTTAGAACTTATATCCATGCCGTATGACAAATCATATTGAAATCATGGGGAGTTCAGTTCCTCTATTGAAGAAGAACCAAAGCAACAACAAATACCACAGTGAATCAGATGGGAACCGACGTATCACAATAACAACCTTGGGTATTTCTGGATAACTGAATGGTTTAGAATCATCATAAAAATTAATGGGTGTAAACTACAAAGATCAATAGTAATACACTGACCTGCTCATCAATCATTATGATACAAATACCTTGCTCATCTTTGCCACATCACCCAGCCCCACTGCTCATCTAGAAGAATTAAGATAGTTAATAATCATCGAGTAACTGTGCATGCAGAGTGCGTTAATATATAACCTTGTGTGCATGTTCACTTACCTGGATATACTCACCAGATCTAATATATCGATGACTATCACCATCCCACTTTTTAACAGCTGTGAAAACCACAGTTTTTGCTGGCATATTTATACCCGTTGCAAATTGCCACATTATATAATTATATGAAATCCAAAACTGATTAGCAAAACCCAAATCTTCACCCAACTCACTGATTTAATTCGATCGAAAACTCTTACCTTCAAAGCTTCTAGAACAGCGGAAATCCAGAGTGAGAGGCGGAGATCTCATATTGCAAAAGAGAAGGCGCTGAGGAGCAAGGTCAACGATGCCAGAATGAAATCCGGGATGTAGGGCCTGATCTTCTTCATCTTGAACACCTTTCTCGATTAAATAATCATGATTCTACAGAAGAAAACGGAAGGAAAAGTTGTTATCTTCATCCCCACTGTTCATTCATTCTACAAAAAGCTTAAACCTTTAATAGAAAACCCCTTTAAACTTCAAACCAGCAACACTACTATACGCATCTGCCTCGTACTCTATTACTAAACACTAAAAATTTCAAGAACTAAACCACTTATAAGATATTCAGACCAAAACAGCCAAAGAGTATACTTACATGGAAACAGAAAGAAGTGACTTAGCTGAACAGGATTTAACTTGATATATTGTACAATTGTAAGAAAATTTATAGAACATGAAATCCATGGAACAATGGAGCTACACAATGGCCAAATTTCATAATAGTCTATACATAGATATCAAGTGCAATGGACATCCTGATATAATGGCCAGAATTCACATCATACGATAATACCTTGTATGGTCAGGCCCCACAGCTTCACAAAGCTCATATAGTTGATTTGCGACCATGTAACGCACACGCCAAAACTTGTCCTATATAGAAACAAAGCAAACATAACTAAGAAGCACAACACCAAAATTTGATCATATCGTTGGATGCAAAGAACTATGAGTGACTCTAGACTCCACAGTACTTTAGTATTCCAACCCTCTATGAGGCCTTTATATGACAGTGCACAGTATAACTGTAATATTGAGGACCAAGCTTCACGTAAAGAAGTCAAGGTGGCTATAATGAACCACCATAAACATTAAGAAACCAAATTCAGATTCAAAATTCAAACATTAGCTTTACCTGAGAGAAGTTGACAATAAAAGAGAGGACATGTGCAACACAATCTTGGGGCTCAAACAATTTGCCAAGAGCAGCACAACCCTCAACAGCCAATTGTCCAACAGAATCTTGAGCTATAATAAAATTATATGAAATTTGAGAAGTCGTATTAAAAAAAAGATTACTAATTAATAATCTTAAATGATCAATATAACATTCTCTACTATAGACAACATATTTACCATCTTGTGTAAGATCCTCAAATATAGACATGATATCAGTCTTCAGATGAGCAGGTTCAACCGAACAGACAGATACAAATTTTGAAACCAAAAACATTGAAAGCATAAATTGTAGAGGATGGGGTACCTGAAGGTTTATATGAGTTGAGAGATTGAATTGGTGACGTAGACGAAAAGCAGCGGAGTCTCATGGACAATGGAAGAACCTCTCTCACGAACCTTTTTCACGTTCTTTTTACCATTGCTGCTCCAATTCATACAGAGACATTAAACCCATCAAATCAAGCTATATCAACAACAAAATTCGAAAATTTGTGGAATGATTAGCCCAAAAGTGGTAGATCAAAAAACTAAATTTGGGGATCAACAGAAGCTTACCCAGATAGTGAGGGTTAAATCCGACAAAGTAGAGGCGACATACAACTCGATCGTAATATTTGTGGTTCACCTCACGAATGTCCATCGCCATTTCGATTCGCCACATGAGATAGAGGAGGTGCAGAGGTATCAGATCACATGGAGAGATGTATGTCAGAGCCGATGGATAAATCGAACATAAAGGGAAAAATCATCGACTGATCGATCGAACATAAACGATATGAAAATCTACTAATGTTATGGATTAGATTTCTGAAAACCCAGAAACGTAAAATTGGGGGCTGAAAGAGATTGAAAGAGAGAAAATGAAATGGAGATAGCAGAAAATCAGGGGCTAAAAATCTTATCCAGCATCCTGGCACGGGCTGCACGCGGAGGAATAGTGAACAGTGCTTTGTACAGTGAAACCCAACTCTGTTATATAGTAAATGTGGAAGGTTTACTGTTCGCTGGAGCAGTACAACTGGGTTACATATTAAGTTATTGGGCGAAGGATTTTATGGGGCTGGGTTAGGCACAACTTTGCAAGTGTGCCTCACACGAACTGGGCACTGTAGTTACTATTCTAGCTATAGTAAAACTCACCTCTATTATATAGGTAACTTGCAATGAACTGTGGCTGAGTGGAACCTGCCGCAACCATGTTTTCGTTCTTCTACCTCAGCACTGCTCAAACAAAGGAAAACACGGATCAATAACCATTCAAATGTTGTAGTACCAAAGTTGAAACTCTACTTGTACGTTATAGACCAATATAAACAACAACACATATATACAACATCAACCCCACAAATTTTCAATGCTACAAACATCAAAATTGAAACTCAATAGAAAATTCAAGAAATTAGTATCCAGAAGACAAAAAAGAAGAATAACATTGAGAAATGACGAAATGTTTACCCTCAATATGATGCTGAAAGAGCTGAAGAAAAGCCACCACCTTTGCAAGTAGCCAGTCACTATTAGAAAATGAAAGAAATCAGAAATGGAGCATAAAACCAATAGGCTAATGCCCTTCATGAGTGGTAAGAAGCTGTTGAATCCCAGATAATGAAAACATTAATCATATTCATCAAGTATAAAGTTCAACCTTTTTTACGAATAAAAGCATAGAGTTCACTACCAACAGTGAAGGAAGAATTGGCCAGTGTTGTTCCTGTCTCGAAGAGCACGTATAGTTGGTAGTACTTAAGAAAGTACACGTTGGCTCAGTCGCTCCCTCTCTCTCTCTCGATCTCTCTCTCGTCACTTATGAGAGAAAAATGCGGGCTCTGTATCTTTTACATTGTTGTGACCACCACCCCTATATATAGTCTGGGATAATCTGATTGGTCCAAGTCTCAAACTGGAATATATCGATCTTCACCAATATCACTTTTAAATGAGATAGATACACACGTCAATGAAATTTCACCAAAAGAAAAAAGTTTAATAATAGCGGAATGAAAGGACCCAACACCGATTTAGTTTCCTAAACCGGAATCAAACCCTTTCTAAAAACGTGAACTTTCAAAAACTGAAAATTTTGACAGAGTTTCCTCTATAACGTGCGATTACCATTAACCTGCACCCGAAAAGTACACTTCATCCTATGCCACAAAAGCCAAACCGTGGGCACCAATTCCATCCGAATTTCTCAAAAACATATCATAATGTAAAGTAATAAACAAAACTATAACTTTATAGATATCTGGGAAAATCATGTGAAAATATAAATATAATAGTATTCAGAGCGACCTCTATGTGACGACCCGGACCAGAATCAGCAGTATGATCAACTGTATACGTGAGTTATCGCATAGTCGCAGATTGTCGACAGTTGATTGAATCACCAGGCTCGTTAACGACTTAATTATTGGCCAAGAATTAGAGCTGGGTCTCTTCTCGAGAGTCGTTGTACGTGTGATTACGAGTTCGTGGGCGGTTCGGGATCGTTATTTGGACGATTGAGGAATTAATTATGAATATTTGAAGTTTCGACGGAAATGGATTTAAATGGCAGGTTTGTTCGCGACTAAATTATCGGACAAGAATTTGGTTTTGGCTTCTTCACGGAAGTTGTTCAGAATTTAATTTTGAGTTCGTGGGAACTTCTGGAGCATTATTCGGAGTTATGAAGATTTAGTTGTGAATATTTCCGTTTGTTGATTATTTAGTCGATTAAAGAGTGTATTTGATTGAACAGTTGACTTTTTATTGGTTTGGTCGATGTGTTTGACTTTGAATAATTATTGAAGAACATGTCGAGACGAGTTTGTGGCCACGAGAATTATCGGAATCGGAATCACGACGAGAAAGTTACGTGGGTTTGATGTTCGTCGAAATGGATAAATATGAGTTTCCTTATTGGGAAAGTCTATATATGGCAGTTTCTCCTTTGGGAAAGTCAAAGTTGAATTAAATGGTTGACTTTACTTGACTGGTTTGACCGAGCTGAATATGGGAGTTTCCTTTTTGGGAAAGTATAAATAGTAGATTCGGGCCAATTCGAGCTATGATTTGGACTGGGTTTTGTAGCTCTCTTCTCAAGGATTATAACCATGTAAGTATGAAGTTCTAATTCGATTTGTGGAAGGAGAATTTTGGATTTGAAATTTGTGTTTCAAATCGGGTTTTCATGAAATTGACCTAGTTAGAGTGAGAATTGGACTTCGGTGCAGTAATGGAAGTTGCTCAGTGGGTGATTTTGCACGGAATGGAGGTTGCTTCGCCGTGAAATGTCCCGGTCAGTGGCGGCACAGCCGTGGGCGGCTGTCAACGGTCAACGACGGTAAAAGTTTGACTTTTTGGGATTTTCGACAAGTTGCATGTCATTTCACTAGAAATCGCGCCCCGATCGCAGTGGGGAGGTTCGTTTTTCGAGTTGAGAGTCCGAAATTACAGCGAGGTATTGAGGTGTGATTTCCGGATTTCCGACAGTTTGTCGTGATCGGATTATGTGTTTCCGAGTACGGTGGTTTCTCGTGATTTGTTTTGAATTGTCGAATTATGTTTGTGAGAATTGGACATTGTGAATATTCAGGTGTTCGTGATCGTTCGTTGGCGAGGGACTTTCCGCCGGATCACGAGTTAACGCAAACTGCGTTACGCAAGCGTGTGAGTGGACAAGTTTCTATTTTCACTGTTGATTTGCGAGTTCGTGGATTTTATGATTTCCGTATTTAAATTATACGATGATTGAGATATATGTTATTTTCGGAGGTGTTGTTATGTGTTTATGGGTGATGGCATTTATAGCATCGATGCTACCAGAGTTGAGAGATTCCTCTGAAGCAGGGTTGAGAGATTCCCCTGAGTGCCGCCGGGGTTGAGAGATTCCCCTGGCCTTTCACCGTCAGGTTTGAGCGATTCACCTGACGTCGGGCTTGAGAGATTCGCCCGACAAGCTCCATATATATATATGTGTTGTTGTGTTTTCCGAACTCGCACTGTTTTACATTGAGTATGTATATAAACTGGTGAAAGGCATATATTTATTTTTTTCCACTCACTCTAACGTTTTTATTTTCCTTTCCCCTGGGCTTTTCGGTTTCCGTGCCCAGTTTGCAGTTCGGACTCTGGTGTCGCACGTCGTGGTCGGAGGCATAGTGCTCGAGCTTCCTCGTTTCTTCCAGTAGGTTTATTGTTCTACCTACTGTGGTATACGTATATGATTATGTATTAGAAGTCGCTCTGAGCTCTCTGTTGTTTATGTTACGCGATTTTACTCCGGATTTCAGTAAAGTACAGCTATATTTATTATTTTACTTTACTGTTGATATATTGAGAAATCCGGATGGGATTGGTGCCCACGGTTTGCTTTTAATGGCATAGGATGAAGTGTGTTTTCCGCGTGCAGGTAATGGTAATTCCACGCTAGTAACGAAACTCGGCCCAAATTTCGAAAAGTTTTTGTTGGTTCGTGTTTTCGAAGGGGTTTAATTCCGATTTAGGAAGCTAAATCGGGGTTGGGTCCTTTCAGCTTGGTATCAGAGCATTAGTGAAAGGACCCAACCCCGATTTAGCTTTCTAAATCGGAATCAAACCCCTTCGAAAATACGAACCAACAAAAAAACTTTTCGAAATTTGGGCAGAGTTTCGTGACTAGCGTGGAATTACCTTAACCTGCACGCGGAAAATACACTTCATCCTATGCCACAAAAAGCAAACCGTGGGCACCAATCCCATCCGGATTTCTCAATATATCAACAGTAAAGTAAACAATACATATAATATATACTTTACTGAAATCCGGGTAAAATCGTATAACATATTCAATAGGAAACTCAGAGCGACTTCTAATACATAATCATATACGCATACCACAGTAGGTAAAACAATAAACCTACTAGATGAAACAAAGTAGCTCGAGTACTATGCCTCCGACCATGACGTGCGACACCAGAGCCTGAACTGCAAACTGGGCACGAAAACCGAAAAGCCCAGGGGAAAGACAATAAACACGTTAGAGTGAGTGGACGAAAATAAATGTCTTTCACCAGTTCATATATATGTTATAAAAACATATGCGAGTCGAAATATAAATAAATCAAATCAAATAGTTTACGAGGAGACGCTGACTCCAACTCGTAAACAAAGCATGCATAGAAAGTATCACGGGGTCACTCATGGACACGTCCGTGCTAGTACAGTCAGAATCACGGAGTCCTTGACTACCACGTGATTCATAGCCAGAAAGGCCTCGGTTCCGGGGTACTGCTCCTCGCCGGTCAGGTAGGGGTACTGCCCCTCCTGGTGGCCTACCATCGGGGATCAGCCGAGAGGCAAGTGTATCGATACAACAACGTAACCACGACTGTACTCTGTGTAAACCAAATCATAAACATTTCAATGCAAATGCATGAAACAGCATAAAAGTGTATGCATGTTCGTATACATATATCCGTATAAACATATTCGTATAATCATAAACACATGCTTATATAATTATAATCTCGTATGAAACCTCATGCTCGTAAATCCATAATCATGCTGCATGCTCAAGTTCATAAAACATATATAAAAGACTCGCAATCATTCCGTGAAAATAAAATGTCCAATCACAGACTGGCGTAACGCGTATCGCGTTAACTCGTGATCCGGCGGAAAGTCCATCGCCAAACAAACGATCACGAACCCCTGAATAGTCACAACGTTCAATATTCAAAGTCATAATCTGACAATTCGAATCAAACCACGAGAAACCACCGTTCTCGGAAATACACAATTCGAATACGACGAATCGTCGAAAAACCATATATACCACCTTAATACCTCGTTTTATGTTCGGACGCTCAACTCGAAAAACGAACCTCCCCACTGCAATCGGAGCGCGATTTCGAGTCAAATGACATGCGACTTGTCGAAAGTCAAAAAGTCAACCCGTTGACCGTTGACCGCCGTCCACGGCGGCGCCGCCGCCGGACGTGAAATTTCACGGCGGAGCCACCCCTATTCCACTCAAAATCACCCACTGAGCAACTTCCATAACTGCACCGAAGTCCAATTCTCACTCTAACTAGGTCAATTTCATGTAAAACCGAATTGGTTCACAAATTTCAAACCCAAAATTCTCAATCCACAAATCGAATTAGAACACCATGTTTATATGGTTAGAATCACATGAAAGAGGGCTACAAAATCCAGTACCTCTTGAAGTTCAATTCGGCCAAAATCTCCAAACCCGAATTCACCTAAAATCCACCAATTTCTCACCGGAATTCCATCCTCCTCCGTGAACCACGCCGTGCGTGGTGGCCGAGGGTAGACTCGCAAGGCCAAGGCGAGCTGAACGAGCTATGCCCCGAGCCGTGGGGTTGCCGGAAAAGACCTCACCGCCGTGAGCCACCGCGAGCCGTCGTGAGTCTTCTTCCACCGAGTTTGACTCGGTCAAACTCGGTCAAACCCCAAAATGGCAGGTCTTCCACTTTCCCAAAATAGCAGGTACTATATATAGCCTTTCCCAAAACGGAAACTTCATGTTTATCCATTTCGACGAACTTTAAACACACGTAACTTTCTCGTCATATATCTGATTCCGATAATTCTCGTGACCACAAACTCGTCTCGACATGTTCTTCAATTATCACCTGAAGTCAAACATATCGACCAAACGGATTAAAAGTCAACCCTTCGAACCAACACACAATTAAATTAACCAAACAATCAACAATCGGCAAAATTCGCAACTAATTCCTCGTAACTCCAAATCAAGCTCCGGAAGTTCCCGCGAACTCGAAATTAAATTATGAGCAACTTCCGTGAAGAAGCCGAGACCAAATTATCGTCCGGTAATTTAGTCGTTAAGTAGCTCACCATTTAAATCTGAACTTCAAATATTCATAATTAATTCCTCTGTCGTCCAAATAAAGATCCGGAACCGCCCACAAACGCGTAATCACATATAGAACGACTCTCGAGAAGAGACCCAGCTCCAATTCTCGGCCAATAATTTAGTCGTTAAGAAGCTTCGGCGATTAAAACAACTGTCGCAACTCTGCGACTACGCTGTAGCTCACGAATATAGCTGATCATACTGCTGATTCTGGTCCGGGTCGTCACAAATCCACCCCCCTTAGAAAAATTTCGACCTCGAAATTTCCAAGTCTGACGGCTAAACATAGGAGCACTGCCTCTGTATACTGCTCGACTTCCAACGGCAACCTCAACAGAACAATTCTGGTAACCGTCTCCAAAATAGGAGATAACTCCGGGCTGAAATCTCTGTACCCTCAAATCACAAATCTGAATTGGCTCACACAATCGCCAAGTGTTCCCGCATAAGGAATAGACAGGGTACACAACACGTAGCAAACCGGAAACACAGTTCCGCCACACGGAACACAATACACATCTCACACACAAAAGCCAACAATGTAGGTGACGTCGAACCATACGGCACAATAAAAACTTGCCTATGACCGCATCTGGATCAAAACAATATGGCAAATCACAACTCAATTACACATATCAACACAACTCATATACCCGTATCAACATAACTCAAACATCGGACTCGGGCAATTATCAACCCATTTCCGTTAATATGACAATCTGTGATAACACATTCCACAAAATCAAAATCAAACATCAACTCAAACTCAGCCAAACTCACTCCAACACAGTGGGGTACAACAACATCCCTCAAAACGACATAACACAACGTCGAAATCACAGTGGTAAACAAACTGGTACTGCAAGCAATCTCGAACAAGAGGAACTGCTGGTTCCAAATCCTCTAGAACTGCAACACCGAGGTCCACAACATACCCTCCAAGGCCTGAATAGTCCTCAAAGATCGCTCGTCAATCCGAGGACAAGGACCGGTACTAACTCGTAATCTGGTCCTCAATGCTCGCCAACACTTAGTCGTAGCTGATCACCTCGATCGGCGAACTGGGACACAGGTACACCACGTAGACGGACAACCTCCGTCAAACACAGCTATGTCAGCCTGCCACTGAAATCATCTCCGAAAATACAAGGAACTATACTGAGTTCATCAAACGATCCACAAAAGCCTAACAACTGGTATCACAACCAAACTGCGTACAAACATACACAATCACAACAGCAACCGCCACGTCTAACCGAAAATCTCAAGTGGCTGACACATCTCGGCACGTCTCTGCCTCCTAGCCATCACCAGTCGACAAAAGTGGCAAATGTACACACAAACCGCTACATTCTTCTTCATGCTGCATCACGAGTAGACAACTCGGAGTATCTGATGCATCTCCGCATCACTAGCGCCAACCGCGCGCAAAACAATGAGCTTCAACGTCATCACATTCGAACTCAATTCTCGTAGCCCATAACTCGGCTAACACGGAAACTCGAGTCACACATACACACATGCAATACTGAAACTCCTGACTCTCAACTGAATGCATCAGCATCAACATCATCCCAAACAGATGGTCAAAGTACAATCTCTAGCCTTTCTCGAGCAACTCAAATGTGCAGCCATAGTCAATAGTCAATTCCCTCCATCTACACTGCCTCAAGCCCAAATCTGGCCGAAAATGCAAGTGGATGAAACTCAAATGACCAGTGTACGTCCTACACTGCGCTGCACACCATAGCTATAGTGTCTCAAACTCTCTGATGCTAACACAAATACAGCTACACCCAAATCAAACTCCGGATACGTAGCCTCATAAGGTTTCCACTGTCCATAACCATGAGCCACCGCTCTGCTACACAGCATCAAAGCACAACCCAAACCAAATCTCGATGCATCGCCATAACCTACGAACTCGTCGTAGTCGTTAGGTAAGGTCAAAACCGAAGCAACGGTCAACCATCCTGCAGGAGGAAGTAACTCTCCTCGCGTGCATCGAACCACTCGAACTTGACGCCTTCTTCGTCAATCCGGAAAGTAGAGTGGCAATCTGGGAAAATCTTGCACAAGCCGTCGGTAATAGCCTGTCAAACCCAAAAGACCCCTGATCTCTGGTACACTGGTAGGTCAACCCCAAATCAATACGGCTTCTAACTGGTCAGGATCCACGCCAACTCCCTCAGCTAACATCACACAGTCCAACATCTTCACGCTAATCGGCCAAAACTCATACTGGCTAAACTTCGCAAACATCTGATCGTCTCGCAAAGTCCGCGAAACCACTCGCTATTGCATTAGGTACTGGCCCACGCTCCTGGAGTACATCAGGACGTTGCCAACGAACATGACCGCAAACTCGTTTAGAAACCGTCTGAACACTTGGTCCATCAAGTCCACATGATCAACGGGGCATTGGTCAACCAAACAGCGTGACCAAAAACTCGTAATGCCTGCACCTTGATCTGAAACTAACATAGCCACAACTGACACATCAAACCTCAACTGATGGTATCCGGACCCGAAATCAACCTCCGACAGGACTGAAGTTCTCGCGAGCTGAACGAACCACTCGCCAGTCCGAAGCGAAGGATACTCACTTTCCTCTGAAGCAAATCAAGCTTCCGGTAGTCAATGCACCACCACGTCGAATCATACAAACAGTCGTACAACTGATGCAAGAGCACACAACGCAAATACGCGGGGTCGCATGAAATCTCCTGAAACCTCCTCCAGCAACTCCTGGAGTCGAAACTGTAGCTCTATCAGCTCCGCTAGTTCAGAACGACAAGATGTCGGTGAAATGAGTCCAGCGCCTGGTACAAGCTCAATGGTGTAATCAGTCTCCCAAACTGGGGGAACACCTGGTAACTCCTCCAGAATACACCTGAAAACTCGGGAACCACCTCAATATCGCCAAAGTCGGGTACAGCAACCGAAGTATCCACAACATGGGCTAAGCGAGCAACACAACTCGTCTCCACCATTCACTCGACCATCACCACGAAACAGTATTTCAGGGAAATCTGGTCGTCGAAACACAACCTCCTTCTCGAGGTACTCGAACACAGCCAAATGTATCGTCAGTAAGTCCGTACTCACAAACACACCAAAATCACAACATCCAGCTATAACAGATCCGCGGCGAAGTCATAACCTCCAACAAGGATCTCGCAACCTCCGGATGGATACAACACTCTCCCAAAAATCTCGGAAGTGGAGATGCAGGTACAATAGGCATGGATATCAAGCAACAGTAACCTCGGAGGAAAGTCTGTCCTCAAACAAGGTCATGGCACGAACTTCAACATGCCCAACTAGCCGCCCACATCAATTGCGACTTCCTGAATATCTCGTCAAAAGGGTACATTGATCAGACTGCAAGGACAACATGAGGATCTCCTTATAACTCTGAGCTACCAAACCACTAGAACAGCTGGCTAAGGGTACTCCTCACAACGTGACCCTCCTGGCCACCGAAACAGCAACTAAAAGTGTACCACGAACACAAGTCACCGCAACACCTGCTGCGTGGAAGAATCACCAACGATCACCCAAACTCATGCCACTGGAGCAAGTCCGCTACTCTGTGAACTCCGCCATCGTCAAACGGATCAGCAGAGGATCCTCAACATAATCAAAAAGACCACAGCCTGATGAAGTCACTGATCTCGAAGTGTCAGAACTCAACCTCATCAAAATCTCGACTAAGTCCACTTTCCTCAAACCATCACATCGAATACCGCGTACATCTTTCCTTCTCGATAGCCTCGCCACTGAGTGCAACACACTATGCTCCTCACAGATGTCTCGAGGCACATCAATCAGACTCTCTCTGATGCTCAGGGTCCGACTCATCTCGAACCTCGTACATAACTCCCGCTAAAGCCACATAACACGTGCAAACAGGAATAAACATGTGAACAATGCATCTCTGCCTCAGGTGGTAAACACTCCACATTCAATTGCTAGGTAGCCTGATGGAACCATTACCATATACACATCACCCTGAATGTAGGCCATGGAGTCACAACCGGAACTCACACAATACCAGCCCACAAAACACAATAATCTGACTCAGGCACACATCACTGCTACAAATCTCAGCTCTGAGGCAACATATAGACGCTCATATACACATCCCCAGGCAATCCGTGCCACACAATTCCCTGAACTCTGAATACTCATCCAAACCCACTGTTCTCTGGCAATTCATGCGTCGAACGATCCTTAACAGGATCCACAACCGAAACGACACGGAAAGCACGTCAGGAGGCATCCTAATGAATACAATATCGTTCACAACACGTGGAACGTAATCATGGAACTTCAAATATTTGAAAGCATACAACACCCGGAATTTGATGATTATCCGCCGGCCGGTCGGGTCACCATTCCAGACATGCTGTACATTCTCAAATACCCTTAGTAAACACGACTACAGAAGTCTACAGAACCTATAACCTAATGCTCTGATACCAAGCTGAAAGGACCCAACACTGATTTAGCTTTCTAAATCGGAATCAAACCCTTTCGAAAACACGAACCAACAAAAAAACTTTTCGAAATTTGGGCAGATTTTCGTTACTAGCGTGGAATTACCTTAACCTGCACGCGGAAAATACACTTCATCCTATGCCACAAAAAGCAAACCGTGGGCACCAATCCCATCCGGATTTCTCAATATATCAACAGTAAAGTAAACAATACATATAATATATACTTTACTGAAATCCGGGTAAAATCGTATAACATATTCAATAGGAAACTCAGAGCGACTTCTAATACATAATCATATACGCATACCACAGTAGGTAAAACAATAAACCTACTGGATGAAACAAAGTAGCTCGAGTACTATGCCTCCGACCACGACGTGCAACACCAGAGCCTGAACTGCAAACTGGGCACGGAAACCGAAAAGCCCAGGGGAAAGACAATAAACACGTTAGAGTGAGTGGACGAAAATAAATTTCTTTCACCAGTTCATATATATGTTATAAAAACATATGCGAGTCGAAATATAAATAAATCAAATCAAATAGTTTACGAGGAGACGCTGACTCCAACTCGTAAACAGAGCATGCATAGATAGTATCACGGGGTCACTCATGGACACGTCCATGCTAGTACAGTCAGAATCACGAAGTCCTTGACTACCACGTGATTCATAGCCAGAAAGGCCTCGGTTTCGGGGTACTGCCCCTCGCCGGTCAGGTAAGGGTACTGCCCCTCCTAGTGGCCTACCATCGGGGATCAGTCGAGAGGCAAGTGTATCGATACAACAACGTAACCACGACTGTACTCTGTGTAAACCAAATCATAAAAATTTCAATGTAAATGCATGAAACAGCATAAAAGTGTATGCATGTTCGTATACATATATCCGTATAAACATATTCGTATAATCATAAACACATGCTTATATAATTATAATCTCGTATGAAACCTCATGCTCGTAAATCCAGGCCTACCATCGGGGATCAGCCGAGAGGCAAGTGTATCGATACAACAACGTAACCACGACTGTACTCTGTGTAAACCAAATCATAAACATTTCAATGCAAATGCATGAAACAGCATAAAAGTGTATGCATGTTCGTATACATATATCCGTATAAACATATTCATATAATCATAAACACATGCTTATATAATTATAATCTCGTATGAAACCTCATGCTCGTAAATCCATAATCATGCTGCATGCTCAAGTTCATAAAACATATATAAAAGACTCGCAATCATTCCGTGAAAATAAAATGTCCACTCACAGACTGGCGTAACGCGTATCGCGTTAACCCGTGATCCGGCGGAAAGTCCATCGCCAAACAAACGATCACGAACCCCTGAATAGTCACAACATTCAATATTCAAAGTCATAATCTGACAATTCGAATCAAACCACGAGAAACCACCGTTCTCGGAAATACACAATTCGAATATGACGAATCGTCGAAAAACCATATATACCACCTCAATACCTCGTTTTATGTTCGGACGCTCAACTCGAAAAACGAACCTCCCCACTGCAATCGGAGCGCGATTTCGAGTCAAATGACATGCGACTTGTCGAAAGTCAAAAAGTCAACCCGTTGACCGTTGACCGCCGTCCACGGCGGAGCCACCCCTATTCCACTCAAAATCACCCACTGAGCAACTTCCATAACTGCACCGAAGTCCAATTCTCACTCTAACTAGGTCAATTTCATGTAAAACCGAATTGGTTCACAAATTTCAAACCCAAAATTCTCAATCCACAAATCGAATTAGAACACCATGTTTATATGGTTAGAATCACATGAAAGAGGGCTACAAAACCCAGTACCTCTTGAAGTTCAATTCGGCCAAAATCTCCAAACACGAATTCACCTAAAATCCACCAATTTCTCACCGGAATTCCATCCTCCTCCGTGAACCACGCCGTGCGTGGTGGCCAAGGGTAGACTCGCAAGGACAAGGCGAGCTGAATGAGCTATGCCCCGAGCCGTGGGGTTGCCGGAAAAGACCTCACCGTCGTGAGCCACCGCGAGCCGTCGTGAGTCTTCTTCCACCGAGTTTGACTCGGTCAAACCCCAAAATGGCAGGTCTTCCACTTTCCCAAAATAGCAGGTACTATATATAGCCTTTCCCAAAACGGAAACTTCATGTTTATCCATTTCGACGAACTTTAAACACACGTAACTTTCTCGTCATAATCCGATTCCGATAATTCTCGTGACCACAAACTCGTCTCGACATGTTCTTCAATTATCACCCGAAGTCAAACATATCGACCAAACGGATTAAAAGTCAACCCTTCGAACCAACACACAATTAAATTAACCAAACAATCAACAATCGGCAAAATTCGCAACTAATTCCTCGTAACTCCAAATCAAGCTCCGGAAGTTCCCGCGAAATCGAAATTAAATTCTGAGCAACTTCCGTGAAGAAGCCGAGACCAAGTTATCGTCCGGTAATTTAGTCGTTAAGTAGCCCACCATTTAAATCTGAACTTCAAATATTCATAATTAATTCCTCTCTCGTCCAAATAAAGATCCGGAACCGCCCACAAACTCGTAATCACATATAGAACGACTCTCGAGAAGAGACCCAGCTCCAATTCTCGGCCAATAATTTAGTCGTTAAGAAGCTTCGGCGATTAAAACAACTGTCGCAACTCTGCGACTACGCCGTAGCTCACGAATATAGCTGATCATACTGTTGATTCTGGTCCCGGTCGTCACAATTAGGTTGTCAGATTCTGTAGACTCTTGTAGTTGTGACGCTTAGGGTATTTGAGTTGATACAGCATGACTGGAGTGATGACCCGACTGGCCAGCGGTACTCATCAATACTTCGGGTGTTGTGTGTCCTCAAATATCTGCGGTTTCATGATTACGTTCCACTTGTTGTGAACGATGTTTTATTCATTAGGATGCCTCCTGACGTGCTTTCCGTGTCGGTACGGTTGTGGATCCTATTGAGGATCAATCGACGCGTGATTTGCCAGTGAACTGTGGATTTGGATGAGTATTCAGAGTTCAGTGAACTGTGTGGCTTCAGATGAAGTAGTGTACGAGGTTCGAGATGAGTTTGAACCTGAGCATCAGAGAGAGTCTGATTGTTGTGCCTCGAGATAGCCGTGAGGAGCTTAGCATGCTGCTCTCCGTGGCGAGGCTATTAAAAAGGAAAGGTGTACGCGGTTTCTGATGTGATGGTTTGAGGAAAGTGGACTTAGTAGAGATATGTGATGAGGTTGAGTTCAGGCACTTCGGGAGCAGTGACCTCATCAGGCTGTGGTCTTTCTGATATGTTGTGGGTCATCAGATCAAGCAGAGGATCCGTTTTGCGATGGCGGAGATCGTCGAGTAGCGGATTTGCTCATATGGCATGAGTTGTGTGATCATTGGTGATCCTTTCACGTAGCAGGTGTCGCTGTGACTGGTGTTCGTGGTACACTCTCAGTTGTCATTGTGGTGACCAGGAGGGTCACGTTACGAGGGAGCGCCTTAGCCAGCTGTTCCAGCGGTTCGGTAGCTCAGAGTTTACGAGGAGATCCTCATGTTGTACTTGCAGTCTGATCAATGTACCCTTCTGGACGAATTATTTAGCAAGTCACATTTGATGTGGGCGGCTAGTTGGGCATGTCAGAGTTCGTGCCATGACCTTGTTTGAGGACAGACTTTTCTCTGAGGTTACTGTTGCTTGATGTCCACAGCTATTGTACCTGTATTTCTACTTCCGAGGTTTTGGAGAGTGTTGCATCCATCCGGAGGTTGCGAGATCCTTGTTGGAGGTTATGGGCTAGCCGCAGATCTGTTATAGCTGGACATCGTGGTTTTAGTGAAATTGTGAGTATGGACTTACTGACGACGCATTTGGTTGTGTTCGAGTGCCTCGAAAAGGAGGTTGTGTTTCGACGACCAGATTTCCCCGAGATACTGTTCGCGGTGATGGTCGAGCGGATGATGGAGACGGATTGTGTTGCTTGCTTAGCCCATGTTGTGGATACTATGGTTGCTGTACCCGACATTGGTGACATTGAGGTGGTTTCCGAGTTTCCAGGTGTGTTCCGGAGGAGATACCAAGTGTTCTTCCAGTTCGGGAGATCGACTACACCATTGAGCTTGTACCGGGCGCTGGACTCATTTTACCAACGTCTTGTCGTTCAGAGCCAGCGGAGCTGATGGAGCTACAGTTTCGATTCCAGGAGTTGCTGGAGGAGGTTTTAGGAGATTTTGTGCGATCCCGTGTATTTGCGTGGTGTGCTTTTGCAATGTTTGTACGGATGAAGGATGGTTTGATGAGGTGGTGCATGGACTACCGGAAACCTGATTTGCTTCAGAGGAGGGCGAGTATACTCCGCTTCGGATTAACGAGTGGTTTGTTCAGCTCCAAGGAGCTTCACTCTTTTCGAAGGTTGATTTCGGGTCCGGATACCATCCGTTGAGGTTCGATGAGTCAGATGTGGTTTAGACAGTTTTCAGATCTCGGTGCGGGCATCACAATTTTTTAGTCACGCTGTTTGGGTTGACCAATGCCCCGTAGATCGTGCAGACTTGATGGACCAGGTGTTCAGACGGTTTCTGGACAAGTTACGGTTATGTTCGTTGACAATGTCCTGATGTACTCCAGGAATGTGGACCAGCACCTGAAGCAGTTGCGAGCGGTTTTGGGGACTTCGCGAGATGATCAGCTCTTGTGAGGTTCAGCCAGTGTGAGTTTTGGCTGATTAGCATGATGATTTGGGGTGGTGTGATACTATCCGAGGGAGTCGGCGTGGATCCTGACTAGATTGAAACCGTGTTGATTTGGGGTTGACCTACCATTGTACCAGAGATCTGGAGTTTCTCTTGGGTTTGGCATGCTTTTATCGACGGCTTTGTGCAGGATTTTTCCGGATTGCCACTCTATTTTTCGGATTGACGAAGAAGGCGTCAAGTTCGAGTGGTTCGATGCACGCGAGGAGAGTTACTTGCTCCTGAAGGATGGTTGACCGTTGTTTCAGTTTTGACCTTACCTGACGATCGTGACGAGTTCGTGGGTTATGGCGATGCATCGAGGTTTAGATTTGGTTGTGTTTTAATATTGTGTAGCCGAGCGGTGGCTCATGATTTCGGACAGTGGAAACCTTATGTAGCTATGTATCCGGAGTTTGATTTGGGTGTAGCTGTCCTTGTGTTAGCATCAGAGAGTTCGAGACACTACAGCTATGGCGTGCAGCACAGTGTAGGACGTACACTGATCATTTGAGTTTCATCCACTTGCATTTTCGGCCAGATTTGGGCTTGAGGCAGTATAGATGGTTGAGGTCGACTAACGACTATGGCTGCACCTTTGAGCTTGTTTGGGAAAGGCTAGAGATTTTACTTGACCATCCATCTGGGATGGTGTTGCTGATGCATTCAGTCAGAAGTCAGGAGCTTCAGTGTTTCATGTGTGTGTGTGGTTCGAGTTTCCATGTTAGCCGAGTTGTGAGCTATGGGAGCTGAGTTCAAGTGTGATAATGTTGAGGCTCGAGGTTTCACGCGCATTTGGCGCTAGTGATGCGGAGATGTATCAGATACTTCGAGTTATTACTCGTGACGCAACATGAAGGGCAGTGTAGCAGTTTGTGTGTGCAGATGCCACATTTGTCGACTGGCGATGGCTAGGAGGCAGAGACTTGCCAGAGAGTTACAGCCATTTGAGATTTCCGGTTAGACGTGGTGATTGTTGCTGAGATTGTGTGTGTTTGTATGCACTTTAGTTCGTGATACCAGTTGTTAGGCCTTGTGGACCATTTGATGAACTCAGTACAGTTCCTTGTACTTTCGGTGACGAATTTAGTGGTAGGCTGGTATAGCCGTGCTTGACGGAGGTTGGCCATTGCCGTGGTGTACCTGTGTCCCAGTTCGCTAGTCGAGGTAATCAGCTACGACTAAGTGTTGGCGAGCTTTGCAGGGAGCATTGGGGACCAGATTACGAGTTAGTACCGGTTCTTATCCTCAGATTGGCGGGCGATCTTTGAGGACTATTCAGACCTTGGAGGGCATGTTGTGGACCTCGGTATTGCAGTTCCGGAGGATTCGGGACCAGCAGTTTCAGCTGTTTGAGATTGCTTGCAGTACCAGTTTGTTGATCACTGTGATTTTGATGTTGCATGATGTCGTTTTGAGGACAATGTTGTACTCCACTGTGCTGGAGCGAGTTTGGTTTGAGTTTGAGTTGATGTTTGATTCTGATTTTGTGGAATGTACTACCACAGACTGTCAGATTAGCGGAAATGAGTGTATAATTGCCCGAGTCCGATGTTTGAGTTATGTTGATATGAGTGTGTGAGTTATGTGAATGTGGGTAAACTGAGTTGCGATTTGCCATGTTGTTTTGATCCAGATGGGGTCGTAGGCGAGTTTGTGTTATGCCGTATGATTCGGCATCGCCTATATTGTTGGCTTTTTATGTGTGTTGTGTTCCGTGTGGCGGAACTATGTTTCAGGTTTGGTACGTGTTGTGTACCCTACCTGTTCCTTATGCAGGAACACTTGGCTGTTGTATGGAGCCAATTCAGATTTGAGATTTAAGGGTACAGAGATTTCAGCACGGAGACATTTCCTATTGTGGAGTTTGTTATCAGAGTTGTTCAGTCGACATTGCCGTTGTAGAGTTGAGCAGTATGCAGAGGCAGTGCTCCTATGTTTAGCCGACAGACTCAGAAATTTCGAGGTCAAAATTTTTTAAGGGGGGTGGATTTGTGACGACCCGGACCAGAATCAGCAGTATGATCAGCTGTATACGTGAGTTATCGCATAGTCGCAGATTGCCGACAGTTGATTGAATCGCCAGGATCGTTAACGACTTAATTATTGGCCGAGAATTGGAGCTGGGTCTCTTCTCGAGAGTCGTTGTATGTGTGATTACGAGTTCGTGGGCGGTTCCGGATCGTTATTTGGATGACCGAGGAATTAGTTATAAATATTTGAAGTTTCGACGGAAATGGATTTAAATGGCAGGTTTGTTCGCGACTAAATTATCAGACGAGAATTTGGTTTCGGCTTCTTCATGGAAGTTGTTCAGAATTTAATTTTGAGTTCGTGGGAACTTCCAGAGCATTATTCGGAGTTACGAAGATTTAGTTGTGAATATTTCCGTTTGTTGATTATTTAGTCGATTAAAGAGTGTATTTGATTGAACAGTTGACTTTTTATCGGTTTGGTCGATGTGTTTGACTTTGAATAATTATTGAAGAACATGTCGAGACGAGTTTGTGGCCGTAAGAATTATCGGAATCGGAATCACGACGAGAAAGTTACGTGGGTTTGATGTTCGTCGAAATGGATAAATATGGGAGTTTCCTTTTTGGGAAAGTATAAATAGTGGACTTGCCTTAATGGGAAAGTCAAAGACTGAAATAAATGTTGACTTTGTTTGACTGTTTGACCGAGCTGTGGAGGAGCTCTCGACGGTGACCGACGGCGTCCATGGTGGCGCGACGTTTCCGGCCACCCCGAGCTTCGGCGATGGTCTCTCCCGGTGCGCCTCGGCCTCCCGAGTCCGTCTCCGACCTCCCTCCACGGCGTGGCTCGCCGGAGGAGCTCAATTTTCCGACTTGAAATTGGTGGAAACTTGGTGAATTCGGGTTTGGTGATTCAGGCCGATTCGAGCTATGATTTGGACTGGGTTTTGTAGCTCTCCTCTCAAGGATTCTAACCATGTAAGTATGAAGTTCTAATTCGATTTGTGGAAGGAGAATTTTTGATTTGAAATTTGTGTTTCAATTCGGTTTTTCATGAAATTGACCTAGTTAGAGTGAGAATTGGACTTCGGTGCAGTTATGGAAGTTGCTCAGTGGGTGATTTTGCATGGAATGGAGGTTGCTCCGCCATGAAATCTCCCGGTCAGTGGCGGCACCGCCGTGGGCGGCGGTTAATGGTCAACGATGGTCAAAGTTTGACTTTTTGGGATTTTCGACAAGTTGTATGTCATTTCACTCGAAATCGCGCCCCGATCGCAGTGGGGAGGTTCGTTTTTCGAGTTGAGCCTCCGAAATTACAACGAGGTATTGAGGTGTGATTTCCGGATTTCCGACAGTATGTCGTGATCGGATTATGTGTTTCCGAGTACGGTGGTTTCTCGTGATTTGTTTTGAATTGTCGAATTATGTTTGTGAGAATTGGACATTGTGAATATTCAGGTGTTCGTGATCGTTCGTTGGCGAGGGACTTTCCACCGAATCACGGGTTAACGCGAACTGCGTTACGCAAGCGTGTGAGTGGACAAGTTTCTATTTTCACTGTTGATTTGCGAGTTCATGGATTTTATGATTTCCGTATTTAAATTATACGATGATTGAGATATATGTTATTTTCGGAGGTGTTGTTATGTGTTTATGGGTGATGGCATTTATAGCATCGATGCTACCAGAGTTGAGAGATTCCTCTGGCCCAAAGTTGAGAGATTCCTCTGAAGCAGGGTTGAGAGAATCCTCTGAGTGCCGCCGGGGTTGAGAGATTCCCCTGGCCTTTCACCGTCAGGTTTGAGTGATTCACCTGACATCGGGCTTGAGAGATTCGCCCGACAACCTCCACATATATATGTGTTGTTGTGTTTTCCGAACTCGCACTGTTTTACATTGAGTGTGTATATAAACTGGTGAAAGGCATATATTTATTTTCGTCCACTCACTCTAACCTTTTTATTTGCCTTTCCCCTGGGCTTTTCGGTTTCTGTACCCAGTTTACAGTTCGGACTCTGGTGTCGCACGTCGTGGTCGGAGGCATAGTGCTCGAGCTACCTTGTTTCTTCCAGTAGGTTTATTGTTCTACCTATTGTGGTATACGTATATGATTATGTATTAGAAGTCGCTCTGAGCTCTCTGTTGTTTATGTTACGCAATTTTACTCCGGATTTCAGTAAAGTACAGCTATATTTATTATTTTACTTTACTGTTGATATATTGAGAAATCCGGATGGGATTGGTGCCCACGGTTTGCTTTTTGTGGCATAGGATGAAGTGTGTTTTCTGCGTGCAGGTAATGGTAATTCCACGCTAGTAACAAAACTCTTCCCAAATTTCAAAAAGTTTTTGTTGGTTCGTGTTTTCGAAGGGGTTTGATTCCGATTTAGGAAGCTAAATCGGGGTTGGGTCTTTTCACTCTAGTATATACAAATATACACAATAGTAGGCCAAACAAGAAACCTACTGAAAAAGGAAGAGTGGCTCAAATACTATGCCTCCAACCTCGACGTGTGACACCTGAATCCAAACTGCAAACTGGGCAAAGAAAACGAAGAGCCCAGAGAAAGACATATAAACCGTTAGAGTGAGTGGACGAAAATAATTGTCTTTCGCCAAATAATATATGTTATAAAACATATGCGAGTCTAAATGCATAAAAATCATATGGTAAATGAGGGAGACTCTAACTCCTCACGCGTACAGAGCATGCATCGAAAATCTCGCGGGGTTACTCATGGACACATCCGCGCTAGTACAGTCTGAATTATGGGATCCCAGACCCATACCTGATTCTAGTCAGAAAGGCCTCAGGTCAGGGTATCTGTTCCCACCCGGAAAATACCTCGGCACAGGGTAACAGTCCCCCCCCCGGTAAACATCCTTGGGGATCAGCCGGGATGCTAAGTGTATCGATATAACCACATATACTAAAACTGTACTCTGTGTAAACCAAATCATAAATAGTTTCATGCAAGTGTATAAAGCATAATGTAAATGCATATTCATAATACATAATTATAAAAGTATATTTGTCGATGCATATTCGTAAATGCACGATCGTAAAGCACATACTCGTATAAATCATAATCTCATATCCGTGCTTATGCTCGTAAAACGTATAATAAAGACTCGTAACCAATCAGTGAAAAGAAAGGTGTCCACTCACAGACTAGAACAACACAAAACGCGTTAATCTTGTGATCCGACGGAAAATCACTCGCCAGACGAATGATCACGATCTCTTGAATAATCATAAATATCATTGTTCAAAATCACAATTCAAAATCCTGAACCACATCTTGAGAACCAACCACAATCGAAAACATATAACTCGAATATCGACGAAATCGTCAAAAATTCAATAAACACACTATAAGACCTCACCACAAATTCTGATGCTCAATTCAAAATATAAACCTCACCACTATGATCGGTGCGTGATTCCGAGCAAAATGACATAAAACTTGTCGAAATCACCTCGGCCGGAAAACCGCCGCGCACAGCGGCGCGCTATGCCGCCACCGTTGCCACCGCCGCTGGAAAATTTCATCGGCCCAGAAAATTTTAACCTACACATGGATTTGAAGATATCGAAATTTCCAACAACTTTGTAGTTCAATGCTAAGCCCATTTTTGACCGGAAAACCTCCAAAACTCACCTTGAAGTCGAAAACCCTAACCGAAATTCATTAACTCCGATCGGACACCACTGGCCACGGTAAGGTGCAAGACCACTTGGGTTCAACTCACCTCTCCATGGGATTCAAAACCCCTATAGGGTCGACCCCCAACTCGGCCGCCACCGCCGCCACCATCGCCGCCGAATCTCGCCGAAAAACCATGAACTTTGCCGCGTTGTTTCTCCCTCCTCCAACCACCATAAAGGATGATCCACCTACCAAACTGAAGAGGAGAATGAGCCCAACACTTCTCATCAAGGGACCACGGCCAACCGTGGCCAGAATCCAGCACAACGACGGCACAAACAACTCGGCCCAAAACGGGTCAAAACGACCCGTGGGTCAACACAGTCAACAGCCCCGATTTCTATTTTAGGAAACTTTCCAAAATCATTATGAATTCACCAGTATTTATACCATACATATATCGTCCAAATTGTATCGAAACTAAACGGAAAAACACGACTAAATCCAACGGCCAAAAATATTCATAACTTATTCCTAATAACTCTAAATAATCCTCCGGAAATTCCCACGAAGTCGAAATTAAATTCTCTACAACTTTCGTGAAGGAACTCAAATCAAATTCTTGCCCAATAATTTAGTTGTTAACACACCCGCCATATCGATCAATTACGACAAAATCGTGACTAATCACGAAACTCGCAAATCAAGCCAATAAACATACTATTTCTGGTTCGGGTTGTCACAAATCTATCCCGCTTACAAAAATTTCGACCTCGAAATTTCCAAACCTGCCAACTGAAAAGTAGGGACACTGCCTCTGCATACTGCTCAAACTCCAAAGTGGCTACTTCAACTGAATGACTCTGCCAACAGACTTTCACATAGGACATATTTCTGTACTGTAATCCATGCACCCTCAAATCCACAGTCTGAACTGGCTCCTCCACAAATGTCAAGTCTTCATGTATAGGGAACTAATAGGGTGCAAAACATGCAATAAATCTGAAATGTAGTTCTACCACATGGAATACAACATACACATTGGCCAACGCTACAGGCAACGTCACAACACTAACTCGCCCCATAATCACATACGGACCAATATAACGTGGTAAAATATACCACACCTCCCAAAACAAATCATAGCATCCCAGGGAAACCTTAGTCACCAACCTTGAACTCAATGACTCAACCTACTCACATCTGCATAACTTCTATAACAATCTCGAGCAATTATCAACATGTCCTTACTAATCCGAAGGTCTACAGTAGCACATTTCATTAAAGCAGGACCAAAAGCCATCTCATTCCTAACTCACTCCAACACAATGGAGTGCAACACTATTCCTCATATACAACTTCATACAATGCTATAATAATACTAGTCTGCAAACAGATACTGCAAGCAATCTCGAACAAATGAAACTGCTGGTCCCAAATCCCTCTGAACTGCAATATACAGGATTACAACATGTCCTCCAAAGTCTGAATAGTCATCTCAGATTGCCCACTAATAAGAGGATGAAAAACTGCACTAAACTGTAATCTGGTCCCCAATGCTCACTGCAATGCCTGCCAAAACTCTATTGTAACTGATTATCTCAATCAGAGACCCGGAACACAAGCACACCATGAAAATGGACAACCTCTGCCAAATACAGCTATGCCAGCCTGCCCACTAAAATCTTTCCTGGAAGTACAAGGAAAAGAACTGATTTCGCCAAACGGTCCACAATGACCAAAATACCAGTATTACCATCCGAAGTACGCGGTAACTGATACACGAAATCCACAGTGATATACTCCCACTTCCAATCTGGAATCTCCAATGGCTGTAACTTCCTAGCAAGTTTTTGTCTCTCTGTCTTCACCTGCTCACAAATGAGGCATCTGTTCACATAAACTGCTATTTCCCTCTTCATATTGCGCCACGAGTAGTAAACTTTAAGTATCCGATACATCATCATACCACTAGTGCATAACATACGTAGAACAATAAGGTTCAATAAACATTTCTCTCTTCAATTCATCGTCTATGGGCCCACATAGTCTCCTTCTGCACGATAAAGTGCCAACATTCCTCAACTGATACTCTGCTGGAACACCATTCTGAATTGCATTCTTCTTGTCCAACCAGTAGGAATCCGCACCCTAAGCCTCACAGACCTGATCTAGTAACAAAGGTCGATCCTGGAACCAGCCAACAATGCTCCATCATCATCTCACTCTAACTCAGCTCCCGTAGCTCGCAACTCAGCTAACAATGAGATTCTTGCAATACGTACATGAAACATAGAAACTCCAAATTTCCGACTAAGTGCATCAGTAACAATACCCTGAATGATATTCAAAGTACAACTACATTAGCCTTTCTTGGATGAACTCAAATGTGCAGCCATTGTCGTTAATCAACCACATCCATCTACACCGCCTCATGCTCAAATCTAGCTGAATACGCAAGTAGATGAAACTCAAGTAATCAGTGTACATCCTGCGCTATGCTGCACGCCATACCAGTAGTGTCCCCAACTCTTCAATGCTAACACAAAGATAGCTACTCCCAAATCACACATAGGATAAGTAACTTCATAAAGCTTCCACTGCTTAGAATCATATACCATCATATTGCCATGCTGTATCCCAACACGACCAAAATCTAGTTTCGAAACATCATTATACATAACATAATCCTCACTGACATCATATAATGTGAACACTGGCGCAGTTATCAACCTCTCCTCTAACCACCACATGTAACTCTCATCACAAGTATCTGACCATTTCAAACTTGACCCTCTGATCGAAACCGATGATACTCAAATCTGAAATCAATCTCCGAAAAAAGAAACTCCAATAAGCTGATCAAACTAGCCATCAATGCAAAGTGGATGATACTTGCTCTTCTCTGAAACCTGATTCAGCTTCCGGTAGTCAATGCACAACCTTATCGAACCATCCTTTATCCTCATAAAACATACTGGAACACCTCACAGTGAATCACTAAGTCGTATGAAACCTTTCTCCAGCAACTCTTGAAGTTGAATCTGTAACTCCCTCAACTCTGATAAATTCTCTTAAAAAAAATCTGGATACTCACAGATAACCTCAACATCATGAACATCAGGTACAACAACCTTAACATCACGAACATGTGCCAAGTACGGCATACATCCTTGCTTTATCATCAGCTCATCCTCATTGCCGAAACCACACGTAGTAGAAAATCATTTCTTTCACCTCTAAACAAGATCTCTGGCACAATTGGACGTCAAAGGACTACAACATTCTTGCGACGAACAACCACAGTCCAATGAGTCACCAAGAAGTCCATCCCCCAAAAACATAACAAAATCCTCAATGTCCAGCAACAAGAACTCTGCAGCTAATCCACAACCTCCTGCAAACCTCATAGTCTCGATATCCCACCTGATACTCACAATCTCATCAAATGGATGCAGCATTCTCCACAAACCCAGAAGTGAAGATGCAAGCAAAATAGCCATGAATGTCAAGCAACGGTAACCTCAGGGAAACTCTCCCCTCACACAGGGTCGTGGCATGAACTCTGACATGTCCAATTAACCGTCCACGTTGATTACGACTTTGCTGATTGACTTGTCTAAAAGTCTACGTTGGTCAAACTCCAGAAATGGTATCTTAACCTCCTCTTGAACTCTGAGCTGCCGACCCACTGAGGACATTCCCTCGTAACGTGACCCTCCTGGCCACCACAATAGCAACTGAGAATGCCCCTCTAACACAAACTATAGTGACGCCTGCTGTAAAGTTTGCATAATGGAAACTCCTACTATGTGGAAGGATCACCAACGACCACCCTGACTCATACCACGGGAACTAGTCCACTACTCTGTGATCTACTTCTCCACCAAACAGATCTTCTGCCTTATCCAAATGACCCTCAACATAATCAAAAAGGCCACAGCCTGATGAAGCTACTAATCCCAAGGTGCCTGAACTCAACCTCATCAAAGTATCTCGACTAAGTTCACCTTCCTCAAACCGCCATGTCTGAAACCGCATATGCCTTTCCATCTCAATGTCCTCGCCTCTGAGTGCAGCACATCAAACTCCTCACGGTTGTCTCGAGGCATAAAAATCAAAATCCCTTTGATGCTCAGGTTCAAACTCATCTCAAACCTCCTGCATTGCTTCCTCTGAAGCCACATAACACGTACAAACTGAGACAAACAGGTGAACAAGAACTAACATACATCCCTACCTCAGGTTGGTAAACACTCTATATTTTCGTTGTTGGGTAGCTTGATTGAACCATTACCATATAAACAATATCCTGAATGTAGGTCATGGAGTCGCAACAGGAACTCACACAATACCAACCCACCAAATGCAATAATCTGACTCAAGCACACTATCAGCTACCATAATCCTCTGTTCAAAAGCAACATATAGACGCCCATACACGCACAACCGAGCAAACCATGCCACACATATCTCTGAACCCAGAATGCTTATCCAAACCCACAACTTATATTATCAAGTCGCGCGTCGACTGATCCTTAACAGGATCTACAACCTTACTGACACGGAAACCACGTCAAGGAGGCATCCTAATGAATAAAACGTTGTTCACAACAAACAGGACGTAACCATGGAACTTCAAACATTTGAAAGCATACAACACCCAGAGCATTGATGAGTATCCGCCGGCCGGTCGGGTCATCGCTCCAGACATGCTATACATTCTCAAATATCCTTAGTAAACATGACTACAGAAGTCTACAGAACCTAAAACCTAATGATCTGATACCAAGCTGAAAGGACCCAACCCCGATTTAATTTCCTAAACCGGAATCAAACCCTTTCTAAAAACATGAACTTTCAAACACCGAAAATTTCGACAGAGTTTCCTCTATAACGCGCGATTACCATTAATCTGCACCCGAAAAATACACTTCATCATATGCCACAAAGGCCAAAACGTGGGCACCAATCCCATCTGGATTTCTCAAAAGCATATCATAATATAAAGTAATAAACAAAACTGTAACTTTACAGAAATCTGGGAAAATCATGTGAAAATATAAACATAATAGTATTCAGAGCGACCTCTAGTATATACATATATACACAACAGTAGGCCAAACAAGAAACCTACTGAAAAAGGAAGAGTGGCTCGAATACTATGCCTCTAACCTCGACGTGCGACACCTAAATCCAAACTGCAAACTGGGCAAAGAAAACGAAGAGCCCAGGGAAAGACATATAAACTGTTAGAGTGAGTGGACGAAAATAAATGTCTTTCGCTGAATAATATATGTTATAAAATATATGCGAGTCTAAATGCATAAAAATCATATGGTACACGAGGGAGACTCTAACTCCTCACGCGTACAGAGCATGCATCTAAAATCCCGCGGGGTCACTAATGGACACATCCGCGCTAGTACAGTCTGAATCACGAGATCCCAGACTCACACGTGATTCTAGTCAAAAAGGCCTCAGGTCAGGGTATCTGTTCCCACCCGGAAAATACCTCGGCACATGGTAACAGTCCCCCCCCCGATAAACATCCTCGAGGATCAACCGGGATGCTAAGTGTTTTGATACAACCACATATACTAAGACTGTACTCTGTGTAAACCAAATCATAAATAGTTTCATGCAAATGTATAAAGCATAATGTAAATGCATGTTCATAATACATAATTATAAAAGAATATTCGTCGATGCATATTCGTAAATGCACGATCATAAAGCACATGCTCATATAAATCATAATCTCATATCCATGCTCATGCTCGTAAAACGTATAATAAAGACTCGCAACCAATCAGTGAAAAGAAAGGTGTCTACTCACAGACTAGAACAACGCAAAACGCGTTAATCTTGTGATCCAACGAAAAATCTCTCGCCAGACGAATGATCACGATCTCCTGAATAATCATAAATATCATTGTGCAAAATCATAATTCAAAACCCTGAACCATATCTTGAGAACCAACCACTTCTGAAAACATATAACTCGAATATCGACGAAATCGTCAAAAATCCAATAAACATACTATAAAACCTCGCCACAAATTCTGATGCTCAATTGAAAATATAAACCTCACCACTGCGATTAGTGCATGATTCCGAGCAAAACGACATAAAACTTGTCGAAAATCACCTCGGCTAGAAAACCGCCGGGCCGCCGCCGCTACCACCGCCGCCGGAAAATTTCATCGACCCAGAAAATTTCAACCTACACATGGATTTGAAGATCTCGACATTTCCAACAACTTTGTAGTTCAATGCTAAACCCAATTTTGACCAGAAAACCTCCAAAACTCACCTTGAAGTCGAAAACCCTCGCCGGAATTCATTAACTCCGATCGGACACCACCGGCCCTGGTAAGGTGCAAGACCACTTGGGTTCAAATCGCTTCTCCATAGGCTTAAAAACCCCTATACAGTCGACCCCTAACTCGGCCGCCACCGCCGCCTCCATCGCCGCCGAATCTCGCCGGAAAACCATGAACTTTGTCGCGCCGTTTCTCCCTCCTCCGGCCACCATAAAGGACGATCCACCTACGAAACTGAAGAGGAGCATGAGCCCAACACTTCTCATCAAGGGACCACGGCCAACCGTGGCCGAAATCCAGCAGAACGATGACACAAACAACTCGGCCCAAAATGGGTCAAAACGACCCGTGGGTCAACACAGTCAACAGCCACGATTTCTATTTTAGGAAACTTTCCAAAATCATCACGTATTCACCCGTATTTATACCGTACACATATCGTCTAAATCATATCGAAACCAAATGGATAAACACGACTAAATACAACGACCAAAAATATTCATAACTTATTCCTCGTAATTCGAAATAATCCTCCAAAAATTTCCACAAACTCGAAATTAATTCTCTACAACTTTCGTGAAGGAACTCAAATTAAATTCTTTCCCAATAACTTAGTCGTTAACACACCAGCCATATCGATCAATTACGACAAAATCGCGACTAATCACGAAACTCGCAAATCAAGTCAATAAACATACCATTTCCGGTTTGAGTTGTCACATGGAAGCCGCTGCACCTAGAAAACAATATGCTAGCTTCCACTACGTTGTTGCTTCTGCATTATGCCACATACCCAGTCAGCTAGGTAGCTCAATTCATATTTCATCGACAATCCCATTACCATTTCACTCTCCCTGACTTTATATTATTCAAATCGTAGCTTCTGAACCATTCTAATAGACTACAAACATAATTTGTAACTTCCTCTTCTTTATATAACCCTATCAATGCTAATATTAAAAAAAAACCTCCATAAAACTTGACTCTATTCAAGTACTTGATGTAGCCTATCTTGATACACTAATTGGAATATACTTAGAAAAGGTGTTTGTGAGTCCTATAAGTGACAGAACCATAATGTTCAAAAAATATTGCTTTAGAGTCTAGAACATTGAATTGCCGATGCCCGTCTATATTTTGAGTTCCATAAATGCAATTTTGAGTTTAATCTCAACACCTGCGCACTAATGAGAAGGTTTTCTGGTTTGATATCTCTGTGAATCACATGATTTCCATGACAGTATATAAGGGCTTGGGCCAACGATGCAACATACTAAAAATGTCCCGAAATAGAAATTCCTATTTATACTAGTCTATTTACGACTATTATATTTCCGATAAACTTTCAGTTATCGTAACTTTCTTGTCATAACTCTGTTTTTGGCATTCTTCGCGTCAACGAACTCGTCTCGACAATTTCTATGAATTGCACCTAAAGTCAACCAACATCGACAATCCGATAAAAATTCAAATAAAAAGCTCTCAATATTTATCAACGGTAACAAAACAAACTACATTTCTTTATTAACCTTAAATAAATCATAAAAAGAAAATTCTCTGGACGGGATATTACATTCAGAAAGTGAGAAAGCCCCCAAAAGCATCCATTCAACCTCCGATTATTTCAACTATGATTCCCAAACACTAACTCAATTTCTTAACCCTGTTATCTCTTCAATTTCTTTTGGCAAAAAGCATGTATGAATGAAACCCTGATTCAAATGCATTTGGATGAATAAACAAGATGTACAGTGATCCAACTCTAGTTAAAAGTTTTCATTTTCTGGAATCTAAATGAATTTGATGGTGTATTATCTATGTATATACAATATCAAATCGATTATAGAATTTTTTCCATACAAAGTCTTTGAATGTTCATAGAATCTGATATATTCGAAACTGAACCAAATATTTTTGGATCCGATCCGATCTGTTTTGAGAATTCACATACAACTAACCGAGCATACCCGAACTGAGGTACTGTTTCAGTTTTAGATTCAGGTCAGGCCCAATACCGACTCATTTCGAACCAAGCCCACCCCTACTTAGTAGCGCTCCTCTAGGGCTAAGTGCATACTTCTTTGGGTGCATGCCTTCATTATGTACTCCACTCTTCATTGAATTCTTCACATATCCAAACAATGGATCACAATAGTCTTGTTGTAGGTGCTCGCAAATGCAAGCTTCATAAATGGGGGAACTTATGGTAGTTGTGCCTCAATCATTAAACCATGGAGCATGGCGAGACCTAAAGAGGAGCAGGATTTTGTCGGTGCTCGAGCTTCGGCTAATTCTAATTTGGCGGCTGAGGCTTTTCAAAAAATTTGCTGGTTAGAGTGGCGTGTTAAGGTTGGGCTCTTTTTTGGTACTCAATAGGTTTACTTTGACCTTGGCCTCAAAATAATGGCTTGGACTGGTTTTTACCTCTTTTGGATGTTTTTTTGAAGGTCCTCCACAATGTAAATTTGTGAGGTTGAAATATCAAACTCATGAAATATCTAGGATAACAATCCTCCAATCCTATGATTGTAATGGATCTAAAACTAGCTTTCTCTCTTTTTGAGATAAACGTTAGTCTATTGACTACTGGTAGCATACAAGAGATCCAATAGATTTCTAGTCTGAAGGATATGAACCCCTAGAGTAATACAGTATAATCAAGTACCTAACATAACTAAAAAGTGTAGGTGTAAGATAATGACTTAAAAAATTGAGGTCTCACACTCTATTTAACTTTGCTCGAAAAACTATGGGATGAAAAATAATGGACCCAAATAAGCTGATGGGGCCAAACATGAAAAATACCTTTAGGGTATCAAAAAATATCCTAGCATACACCATTGTAGCATTGTAACCGCCCACACCATGAATTCATGGAAGAGCACACCACCGTTGGCGTCGTGGCATGAAAGCGTCGTCCAATCTCTGGCTTCATCATCCCCAAACCTTCCAAAGATAGGGCGGAGACAAGAAAAAAGAAGTGATAGAGAACCATGAAAATCTCCATAGACAAACCAGATAGAGGAGAAGCCTGAAGGAACCTATTACTCCCTCGCCATAACATATTTAGAGACATATCTCAAAACTATATCGATGTCATCCGCAGACATAACTCTTGAAGGTTTGGTGTTGAACACTTGAGCTCCTGAACTAAAAATCTTGAACAAGGATTCTCTCTCTAGGTTTGGTTTTAGAGAGAGAAGCTCTAGAATTCTTATTTTTTTTGTATAGTCTTGTGATTGAGAACAATATTGTTTTATCTCTCTGAAAGGAAAATACATGGTCCAAACTCAATTTGGACATTATTGTCCAGACTACTCTCATTTATACTACTTTCGATTTTTTATTTTATAATCGAGACCACATATCTTATAAACCATATATGGGTTCAAGATCAACTCAACAAAAAAATGAATAAAACTAAAGATCATTTGGTTATATAATTTTATTAAATAAATGGATGATTATTATGAATGTTAACATTACATTAACATCCATCTATTGTTTTATAAAATTTAATGAGCAAACGATCTTCAATTTGATCAAATTATTGTATATATTTCTTACAAGATAAATTATATGCTAAGTGGTCTCGATTCAAAAATTACATCAAAAGTTGTATAAATGAGAGTAGTTTAGACAATGGTATCCAAATTGAGTTTAGACACAAGTATTTTCATCCTTGAAATTAGTTGTTTTATACATTTATAAATTATATACTAGGGGGCAATGGCGGATCCAGAAGAAGAAGAAAAAAGGTTGAGCAAGATCATAAGACTAAAATATAATCAAAACAGAGCTATCTTGAAGAAGAACTAAAAAAACATATAATACCTTAATAAATTAATTATTAAGTTGTAGGAGTGTAAGACGAACAAAAATAGTGAGCAAGATAGTCTATAAATTAGTCTATATGTACTTACGGAGACACTTAAAGGAGTTGAAGCCTATGAGAGATTTAATTCTTTTTTCTTTTTGATAAGAAGCATATGAGAGTTTTATTCAAACAATAATAGAAGAAAAAATAAATGAGTAAGTATGCAACTTGAGGAACTCTCTTGGACTCCTATTACTAGCACCTTTTATTTTTAGGAAAGAAACCCAAAGTAGAAAAGTCAAAGAAGAAGTCATATCTATTTCCAACGATATGGTTGTACTTATGGGTTTTAACTCAAACAACGTCGTTTTTCTTGTGTTTCTATACAATGTACTAACGTACATATTGTTCGTCTTCTTCTTTCAGGTCTGCCATTTTTATCTGAGTTTTCTACCTTTTCTTGCCCAAATTAACATTATTTGCCTCTAAAACTTAAGCTACACTCCAAATCTTAGGTTGGGAAACTGCCCACCCTCGCCTGTACATGGATCCGCTGGTGCTAGAGGGATACCACACACCCTACAGGTGTGAAAAGGCACCGTGATTTGTAATATGTACAAATAAATGCTTTTAACACTTTGTAATTATTTTTCCTTATTTTATTATTTTTTTTCATTTACTAAATTATCCTTATTTTATTAACTAATTTCTAACTTAGAAAGTTAAAATAGTAAAGAAAAGTCCCATGATTGGCGTGATATTGATCTAGAATGTGACAGCGAGACAATTGTGGTTGCTATAAAGTCCTAGGGTGTGGATATGTTGGAGGTCGGTGGTGTTGTTGATGACTGTAAAGCTTTCTTGGCTTTGATTCGATCTTTTCGGATCTGACATATATATCGTGAAGCTAATAGTGTTGCTAAAAAATTGGCGCATTTAGCTAGTTGGAGTTTTATTGATGAGTTATAGTTGGATGAGATACCTGATCTCATTCAGGATGTCCTTATCATTGATGATTGTAACTCTACCTGAAGTTTAGGTATTACGTCCCCTCCGTACCTTTCATGTTTAATGAAAGTGGGGTTGGGGATGATCCTCCAAGCTTCTAGGCCGGTACCAAACCCATTTCCAGAAGAAAAAAAGAAGATAGTTATGATTTTTTATTTTTTTGGAATAAAAGCCTTCCAGAGAATGGATTTTATTAATTGAAGCAACTACTGTTGTGAGCAGTGACATCCAGAACTTGGTCCGGAGCAGGTACAACATCCTTAAAAGGAGCATAATCTAGCCTTATATATATGACTAGTAGATATATCAAAGCCATAACAATAGTACTGTAGCAAGTTAGCTTATTGTTTTACATCTCGTAAGTGCATAACAGTAAAATAGAAAACAATAAAAAATATGAATCGAAAAAGATTAGCCTCGTCTCAGAAAGACAGCTTACTGCTCGCTAAGGCACGCAGTTTTGGTACTCACAGCACAAAAATCTGAATGAGACGAATGGAAACAATAGCGAAAACTCTTTATCATCTTATGATGAAAAAAATCTTCATACCAACTGAACTGATTGTGTTTATCGCCAATACACGCAATTGTGGTGCTCACAAAACAATAGTCCTGATGACATCCATCGAAACCATATGGCACAGTCTTCAACGAAAGATAGCTGTAATAGAAAAACTTAGAAAACTAAAAATTTTCACGACTCCACGAAAATAACCTGGGTCCCAAACAATATTCTGGCTCCTTCTATGGTTCAACGAAATTTCTCCCGGATCCAGAGTCCAACGTCAAAAGAGCAAGGCCTAGAAACCACATGTGGGTTAGGAAAGAACTTGCAACCCTTAGAGCATCTCCAATGGCAAGTTCTAAAAACTATATATTTAGCTTCAAGATTGAAAACAGCTCTCCAATGGCAAAATTTAGGGGTCCTAAACCCTAAAAATCTAGCTTGGGGTGTCAAACCAAGTGCTAAAATAGCACCTGGTTTAGGACGCGTCTTATTTGCATTGGCGTGGGACCCGCGGCTGATTAAGGAGAGAGAGATGGCTCGCTTGACGCGCTGGAGAGGGAGAGCACGAGGAACTCGCGCTTGGAGACGAAGGGAGAGCATGAGGAGCAGAGCTGCAGATGCCGACGCGCTGGAAAGGGAAGCGAGTGGGAGACAAGGGCTGCGGTAGTGGAGCCCGTAGCACGTGAAGGGAGCAGAGCTGCTGCTGCAGTTCGATTGATCTCCAACGGTCAAATATCGAACGGTCTCAATTAAATTGAGATTGAAATCAACGGCCTGATTTCAATCTCAGTTATATTTGTTTTTTTTTTTTTTAAATTTCGATTCTGATCGAACGATCAAGAATATATGTTGAAATCGATCCGACGATCACTATTCGATCCAACTCTAATTTTCATATAACGGTTGAAAAAAATGGAAAAAAAAATTAGTATAATTAAGATTTATTATATATAATAATATTGTATAAAAATAAATTAATCATTAAAAATAACATAAAATAAATATACCTACAAAATAAGATCTAAATGATTTATAGGACCTTAACCATTGGAGAGCCCTAAAGTCCTAAATGAAAAGTCCTATAATGAAGTCCTAAATTTAGATCTAGGACCCCATTTTAGATCTCCCCATTGGAGATGCCCTTAGAAACATTTTTCCCTGGAATTTGATCGGCTATAACCACCACCCAAACCTTACCACACCTCCGGTCACTGACTCTGCGAACATTAAACTGTTCTTCGTCGTCTTTCACACAAAACAAGCCGCGTGATATTGAAGCTCACGAGAGGACCACAACAAGCGCATGGCTTCTAGCCTTTTCCATCACACAAAAGAATTTTGTAGGCCGAACCTGGCATCTTGACGCAGTTCCATCGTTTTCAGTATATGTCTCTTGTCGTCAGAAGCTACGCAGGTGACCCTCATCAGATTTGAATTCGTGATGCGAGCCCGAGCAGGTCTTAAACCTAACTAGCCAAAACCCCATTCTCAAATAGGGATCTCATCTTTCATCTTGAAACCCGGCTCAACGAGGTCAAGATCTCAAAACCAGAAACCCATCGAAGGGAGTTCTTGGTCGGGATACCCACAGGGAACTTCCTAGAGATGACCAAGATCGTACAAAGCACGCAACTTGGCTGAAGGAAAACTGCGGCCAATAGGGTTTCGGTCGGGTTAGAGAGAAAACTCATGTATTTAAGTAGTTATCATTGACGACACCTCTTAAATATAGTATAGATATATAGGAATTGTCAAAGATATGTATCTATCTATTAATTAGGGCCGAGGTGTTTAAGAAAATTGACAAGGTAGAACTTAATTTCGAAATTTCACAATTTGTCTGTCCCTTGGCATAAAGTGTACAACCTTCAAATAAAAATAAAAAGGAGTAAAAGAGTAAGGAAAAATTAATAGGACGTGTGGAAGAGAGACTGAGGGCGACTAAACTATATACACGAGAGGAAAACACATCTAGATGGATGAACGGTTACCCCAATTTGCATAAAAAAAATTTGGAAAAGAGGAGTTGAAGTCTGAAGAAGATAAACAAAATATTAAAGAGTACTCTCAAGGGTTGGAGGTAGATGGATGATTGGCTCCATCAAGTTTGAAAGAAAAGCTTCGATCTGACATGGTGGTTTAGTGAGTTATCTAGATTTCTTACTACTGTTGATTGGGTCTGGAGTTTAAAACTTTATTGGGTTCTCAGGGCATTAGATGTAATCATCGTTTGATTCAACCCTTTAGTGCACTTCCCAACCCCAATTGAGAAGTTTTGCTTCATCCCATTTTTAATCTCAAAGCAACCAAAATCATTCGATTTTTCTACCAATGTACCAATTCTAAATAGAGTTTTTCGATTTGTATTTATATGAGTTTCTATCGATGTTCTAATTGTTAAATGGAGTTTAAGTTTTGAATTTTGGATTTTAAGTTTTTTGGCTTTAGTGGCTTACAAGGTTTCATTGCATGTAGGTGCGTTGATGGGATATCGAAAAGGAGAAGAAGATATCAAATACATAAAGTGGGAAACAAACTTAAAGTTTAATTGCAGTTTTGTTATTCACTTATGGTTAAACTTCCTATCTATTTGTTTCCCCCATTTTTTAGTTGCTTATGATTTCAATTTCTAATATTTTCTTAAGAATTGCCGGTTTATTTTTAGTTTAAATGTCAGTGGTTAGTGCTAAGATCATATTCAATTATGGAGGTTTCCTCTCTCCTCTTCTTGCTAAAGTATACATTAGTATTTGATTTTGAAGGTGTAAATTTACTTTTTCGTATGGGAGTCTGAAATTGAGGCTAAGGAGTAATCGGATGATTTGTATCATAGTTTTTGGCATCAGTGTTGTCTTTTTGCATTGTTTCATATTTCGGGGCAGAAATTATTCTAATTATATATTGTTATTTATTTCTGCAGGGTATACGCTAGACTAAGGTGCAAGATACAAACCACCACGTCCCCTATAAAGTTTGAATAAGGTGCAAACAATGTGATACCAACTATTAACCAAGCTAGTGTTGATGTTGGCCATCTAATATTATTTTTTTATTAGGACGAGAAGTTAGGAATCCAATTCATCATAACACCAATTTCTGGTAAATTTCAAGTCCTATGAAACAAGCAGAGAAAACTTCACAAGATATTGCATTTGACTACAACAATACGATTCCACAATCATGCGTAAGAGTGGAGTGATAATCGTTTCATTTGATGTCAAGATGGCCGTAATGGTCACAAAATATCTCAACTTTTTATTTTTCTTTTAGTTACTTATTTTCGGGTGTTTTTTGTTTCATTTTCATATAACTAGTTAATATTGGGAACAAAATAATAGTAGGTGTTGAATTATATATTTTATAAAATAATACAATTCCAACCGCCTGACCAAAAAATTCACCAACAATTTGCAAGCACGACCACGACGATTTCTGCACGCTCGTATGCATGTGGGATTTTATGACTAATTTTTAAGTGTAAATTTTAGTTTAGTACCTTGAGATTAAGGTTTTTCTTCATGTCATTACCTAAGGTTCCAATTTTTTCATTATACTACTTGAGGTTTAAGTTTTTCATCATGTTATTACCTAAGTTTTTATTTTCCTTTTCAGTTGCCTACTTGAAATTTTATTTTCTCATCACTTTTTATTTTTTCTTTTAAAAAATAGGGTAAATTTTAGTTTAGTACCCTAAGGTTTGGGTCTTTCTTCATGTCGCCATCTGATGTTCTAAATTTTTCAGTTTACCACTTGAGGTTTGGATTTTTATTCATATTAGCACCTAAACTTTTTTTTTTTCGTTCAGTTTTATACATGAGGTTCTATTTTCTTATCACTTTTTATTTTTGCCTTAAAAAAATATGTAATGCGAAAATAAAAAAATGATAATATTTTTTTATTGGTCAATTTATTTATTTTTTAAATATTTTTTAAAATTTTCTAAAATTACTCTTCCCAAAAAAAAGTTATTTTAATTTTCTAAAAAAAGTCAATTAGGTAAATATGTCATGCTCACCCTTAAATGGTTAGTGCCGTATGGATTTTAATTAAGACGTATCGATGACAAATTTGTGGGAACTAATAAAATTGGCTCGTTTGACAAACCTTTAATTAGCTTTAAAAAAAAATCAAAAAATGTTCTTCTTAACAAAATAAGTAATATTAATTTTCTAAACTTTTTGTAATAAAGATATGAGTAATTACACTTATAATCTTTATCAAATCGCTGTGAGCTTAGTTCTATTTTAGAACATTAATATCACTTATTTGGTTAAGCAGAACAATTTTAGATATATTTTTTTTAAAATTTGAAGGTTGGTTAAACGAGCAAACTTTATGAGTTCACACAAACTATGTAGTTCATATATCTTAATATCCATGTTGCGCTAACCAATCAAGGGTGTTCATGACATATTTAGCCGACCGATATTTTTTAGAAAATTAATATAACTTATTTTGTTATGAAGAACAATTTTAGAAAATTAAAAAAATATATTATCAAAAATAAATAAATTGACCAAAATACCCTCCCTCATTACATATTCTGTTAAGGCAAAAATAAAAAATTGTGAGAAAATAAAACTTTAGGTAGAAAAATGAAAGAAATAAAAGCTTAGATAGTAACATGAAGAAAAATTCAAACTTCAAGTATTAAACTAAAAAAATTAGAACGTTGGGTAGTGACATGAAGAAATACTCATACCATAGGGTCCTAAACTGCACTTTGCCCAATTTGTCAATAGGATCTCAATTGACAATTTATTAGCACCAGACTCAAATAAAAGGGGAGAGTAGGGAAATCAAAGATGATTCATTGATAATTCATAATGCCTTTGCCAAAATGGCCTATACAATATAAAGGAGTTGGAGCAACGGCTCATACACTGATAGTTGCATTTTTATGCAACTAAATTGTTATTAAATGATCTCGATATTTGGTCTTATTGTTATGTTTTCAGTTAAAATACTTGAGTTTATTTATTTTGGTAGGTTTATGGAGGAAATAAAGAAAATGAGTTAAATGGAGGATTCCTGGTACAAAAAGAATTAAAGATATGGCGTCTCTTGCAAATAAAAGAGGATAAAATCTAGATGGACAAGGTCTAGCCCAATCAAGCAAGTATATACACTCATTTTAGAATTTTTGAGAGAGAGAATAAGCAATTTTGGGAGCAAGAGTAGCCAGCCAAGGGAATTTTAGCTGCCCAGCTTCGAAGAATCGAGAACGTTTCTCGACGGGTAGAAGTCGATCTGTAGCAATTCATCTTCTCTTTGTTTATACTAGTTTTCCCACGGATTATTCTTGATTTGTTTTCATACACTATGAGTAGCTAAATATTTTGTTAAGGGGATATTTTGAAGCTCCATACATGAAGTCTAGATAATATATACACTTTGACCTAAATTTTTTTTTTTTTTGGATGAGGTTTCTTTTTTGGTTTTCTATTGATGATTTCTATCTTGTATGATTTGGGTGCATACTTAGTATGCATGTTTAGGGATCTAATACTATGAGAGTTTGATGCATGTTTATTGTTCTTGATCTTCCTCAATATTTCTTTAGTAGAAACCAAACTTTTTTGTTATAAGAAACCCTAAGTCTAGTAGAGCACGCCCTTAGTGTACTTGTGAATCTTGGTAGATTCTCACACCTTTTTTAGATCATAATGGTTATCCCTTAGTAAATCTGAGTCTGTGACTTTTGGATTTTTTTAGGGATAGTCATCGGTGATAAGCGTACATTCACCGATGTAATCATAAGGATTATGTAATAAATTGTGTTCATAATGATTGAATCTTCTTAAGAAATTTCATCCATATGTATAACATTGTTAGGTTGAGCATATGTTGTTTAGATGGAGTGATGGTGGTGGATGGCAAACCCTTAGCTTATTTGTTCATTGATTTTCATCATAAGATTAATCTGTTTTTTTTTTTTTTGCATTCATCTGTTTTGTCTAATTTCATGCACATAACAAATCAACTCTGAATCAAGTAAAATTTTGTATGGAAGTTTGTCACCGTGTCTAGTATGTTCAGTATTAATTTCATAATTTTTATCTGAGTCTAAGTTAGGTGATTAATTAGGATTGTGTATGTAGGTTGAGTCTACCAGAAAATTGGTTTCAGTGTTTCTTTATGTCTTAATACTTAGTTTCATCAATTTTCTGCGGATAATGACCCCTATTTATCATACTACTACATTGATATACATTGTAAAAGAATAGAAATATCTTTGAGGGGTGTAAAAGTTATATCAAATTTTGGCGCCGTGTCACCGAGAATTGATTAATCTTAAGTGTTAAAGTGTGTCTTTTGTTTTCAGTTTTATTTTTAAGTTTTTTTTTGTGTCTAACGGTGTCTACCTATGTGCAAGAACTCTTGTATGCAAACTAGACGTTCTAGGAGTGTTGATCCTCTCATACCTTTGAACCTTGAAATCAAAATATCAACAAGACTAAACGGAAAGCAAAGAAGGCATGCAAGCACTAGTGGTGGTGCAAGTTCTGAACCGGAACCTGAACCAAGCATACTCTTTGACCCAGAAGAGGAATTTATCACACCGCCACCAATAGGTGACGCTAAGATGTTGAACGATGTTTTCCTACCTGATACTTTAAGAGTCTCTTCTGCTATTGTTTTGCCATACTTGGAAAACTATTCTATGCCACCATCACTATTAGCAGCCCTTCCTTACTTTAGGGGAACATATTATGAAGATCCACAACAACATTTGTCTGACATTGAGGAGTTGTCCAAGACTCAAAAGTTTCAGAGTGTAACTTTAGGAGTGTTGCTACTTATTATGTTCCATTTTCATTGATGGATGGAGCACAAACTTGTTTTTTTTTTTTCAGAAAGATAGAGACATGCTTTATGAAGCCTGGGCTCAGTTCAAGGAGTTGATAAGATAGTGCCCACATCATGGATATGACTTGGAGGACAAGATGACCTTCTTTTATGAAGGGTTAGATCCAGCAAACAAGTTGAAGGTGGATTCAGCTAGTGATAGGATGTTCATGCACCAAACTAGAGAAGAAGCCAAAGCCACCATGGAAAAGTTAGCTGAAAATTTCAAGCAATTTCATACTAGAGAGCGAACTTTGGCGAGCCGAAAGCAAATTATATTTAAAGCATCTGTGGATGTGGGAATAGAGAAAAGGATGCAAGCTATGGAAAAGAAATTGGACACAATTTCCAACGCCGTCAAGAGCCAAACTACACCTTTGATCACTCCATCTTAAGTATGTTCTCTCTATAAACTCATTGATCACTCTTTGGAAACATGTCATTTTGCTACAGAAGAAGAACAAGTGAATTATGTGCAACAGATGCAAATGAATGACCTTTCTCCAATTCATACAATCCGGGATGGAGGAATAACTCAAACTTTAGTTGGGGAAGAAATAACAATGTGCAAAACCCAACAGCTCCTCCAGGATTTTTACCTAGGCCTATACCTGAGAGACATTAGGGACTAGTTCAACAACCAGTTCCAGCTGTATCAATAACTAACCCAGCACTTCTGACAGTGTTCACAAACTTGGCCAGCAAACTGGATGGTATTACTAAGTCCATTGAGCTATTAAAGAATCAAATGAGTCAGATGCAAGCACAAATCTCTCAAAGAGAGCCTAGAAAACTTCTAAGCACCACAGTTCAAAACCCAAAAGGCAATCTTGAGGTGAATGCCATATCATTGAGGAATGGGTGGACAATAGAAATTGTCCCAAACCCTGAGAAGAGTGCCCAAGAGTGTAAGAAATCGGTTCTAGAGCATGTTGTACCATATGAGCCACTTGAGAAAAATACAAAGTCAAAAAAGCACCTGGAATGAAAAATTTAGAATCTCTAAAGTCATCCTAGGTAACTTCTAACCCTTCTCCTTTGGTTACTTCATATGTTCCTTTCCCTTGAAGGTTGTAAAATCAAAAAAAGGACATTGAGGAGCACAAAATCTTGGACAGTTTTCGGAAAGTCCATTTGAACATTCCATTGCTAGATGCCATCAAGAAAATTCCAAAGTAAGCGAAGTTCCTCAAAGAGCTTTGCATATCAAAAAGAAAGTTTACCGGAACTGAGACCGTGGCAGTAAGTGAGTGGGTGTATGCAGTACTTCAAAGGAAGCTATCACCTAAGATGGAAGATTCGAGACAATTCACTGTCCTTTACACAATTGGTAGCAATAACTTTGCAAGAGCTTTGCTTGATTTGGGTGCATCTATTAACTTGATGCTATATTTTATGTATGTTACATTGAACATAGGTGCATTGCAATCTATAGGTGTTACCATTAAATTGGTTGATATGTCTAACTACTATCCTAAAGGTTTTGTTAAGGATGTTTTAGTGCAGGTTGACACGTTGATCTCTCCGGATAATTTCTTTTTCTTAAAGATGGAAGGAGAACCTCAACCATGAAACTACCTTTAATTTTTGGTCGTCCATTCTTGAGAACCGCAAGGACAAAGATTCATTGCTATAGTGGAACTCTTTCCATGAAAGTAGATGGGGAAAAGATTCGCTTCAATATTTTTTAGGCCATGAAATATCCATGCGACAATGATGTGTATTCTTGTTGTTCCATTGATACGTTTGATAAATTTGTGCATGAATACATAAAATATTCATTAGAGGCTGACCCTTTGAAGAAAATACTTGAAGTGGACAATCCAGATGAGACGCTTTAACCCGTCGAAGCAGTGTACAGGACCGAGACAGTAGGCGTCTTTTGACCAGTCAAGGAATTTTATCGACCCGTCGAGAAAATATGCACGATCGAGACAAAAGCAACCATTCGACCCGTCGAGGATATTCCTTGAGCCATTGAATAGGGTGCAGGGTTGGAGGTCCAAACTTCCCACGATTTGGTGATGGAGCCTGAGTACTATAAGGTCGTGAATGCTCTAGAATCTATGACATATCTTCCAGGCAAGTATTCTTAAAATCTTCCATTGTCTGTTACCACTGACAAACTTGTTCCCTCTTTAGTACAGACACCTAATTTAGAGCTAAAACCGTTACCAGAGCATTTGAAGTATGTGTTTATTAGGGAGAACAACATTGCCCGTCATTATTTCTTAAAAGCTCTCTAAATTGCAGGAAGAGAAGTTACTCATAGTGCTTCGGGAGCACAAGAGGGCAATTGGTTGGACCCTTGCAAATATTAAGGGAATATGCCCTACTGTGTGCACTCACAAGATATTCCTTGAAGAAGGATCGAAGCTTACACGAGAGGCACAAAAATGACTCAACCCACCAATAATGGAAGTGGTTAAGAAGGAGGTTATCAAACTCCTTGGCGCATGTATTATCTATCATATATTTAATAGTAAGTGGGTGAGCCATGTGCAGGTTGTTCCCAAAAGATCAGGCATCACTGTAGTCAAGAATGATGAGAATGTGCCTCAATGAGTCCAAACGGGGTGGAGAGTATATATTGACTATCGCAAGCTTAATGCTATCACTCATAAGGACCACTTCTCTTCTCCCTTTATTGACCAGATGTTGGAGCGTCTTACAGGACATACATTTTATTGCTTTTTAGATGGGTATTCTGGCTACAATCAAATTGCAATCCATAAAGGTGATCAAGAGAGCACGACTTTCACATGCCCATTTGGCTTTGCATATAGAAGAATGTCATTTGGATTGTGCAATGCGCCAGCAACGTTTTAGCGATGCATGATGAGCATGTTTTCAGACATGGTGGAGAAAATCATAGAGGTATTCAGGGATGACTTCTCTGTTTATGGTGATTCTTATGACCTATTTCTGCATAATTTGTCTCTTGTCTTAGAACATTGTGCTAAAACTAACTTCATGCTTAATTGAGAAAAATGCCATTTTATGGTTGAACAAGGGTTAGTTCTAGGGCAAGTGATATCTGCTAGAGGGATAGAGGTCGATAAAGCTAAAGTCGATATTCTACGTACATTGCTACCTCCCACTTCTGTGAGGGAGGTTCGTTCTTTTCTTGGACATGTAGGTTTCTATCGCAGGTTCATCAAGAATTTCTCCAGGATAACCCGCCCTCTTTGTGCATTGCTCTAGAAGATGTTACCTTCGACTTTATTGATGAGTGCTTGGCAGCATTTAATAAACTCAAAGATTTGTTAACCTCAGCACCCATTATTCAGGTGACAGATTGGAACTTTCTGTTTGAGCTCATGTGTGATGCCTCTGACTATGCTGTATAAGCAGTATTGGGCCAACTTTCAACACAGTTCCCTCATGTCATCTACTATGCTTCCCATACCCTCAATGATGCACAGTTGAATTATTCAACTACCGAAAATGAGCTCTTGGCCGGTTATTGTCTTTGCTTTAGAGAAATTTAGATCTTACTTGCTAGCATCTAAAGTTATAATTTTCTCAGACCGTGTTACATTGAGATATCTTATGACTAAGTAGAATGCCAAGCCAAGATTGATTAGGTGTATGCTGCTCCTATAAGAGTTTGATATGGAGATAAGAGATAAGAAGGGAACAGAGAATGTGGTTGTTAACTACTTGAGCCGCCTTACCCATACTTCCAATGTAGAGAAGGATCATCTTTCTTTGCGTGACAGCTTTCCTGATGAGTAGTTATTGGTAGTGCAAAATGTGGAACCTTGCTATATGGATATTGTCAACTATAAAGTGTCTAAACAAGTTCCAAATGACTACACTAAAGCACAAAGAGAGAAATTAGTGAAGGGGGCCAAATACTTTTTTTGGGATGATCCATATCTATGAAAACATTGCCCGGATTTCATCATTCGCAGGTGTATGCTTGAATCTAAATTCCATTCTATTCTTTCTTTTTTCACTCACATGTAGGTGTTAAAAAGGGGGTTTTATTAACCTAGCATCTTTAAAGGTGCTCATGAGTTTCACAAGTCATGCCCGAGATGTCAGATCTTAGGTAACATTGGTCCTAGGGATCAAATGCCTCAACATCTGGTAATTATTTGTTGAAATATTTGATGTGTGGGGTATTGATTTCATGGGTCCTTTCCCAAACTCTAACAATGATTTGTACATTCTCCTAGTTGTGGATTATGTTTCTAAGTGGGTGGAGGCTAAGGCCACCCCAACTAATGACTCTGAGGTTGTTCGTAGTTTTCTTAAAGGACTTTTTGCTAGATTCGGAACACCTAGATGCATCATCAGTGATGGAGGATCTCACTTTTGCAACAAGTCACTTTAATGCGTTGCTCAGGAAGTACAATGTGACTCATAAGGTGGCAACACCTTATCACCCTCAGAAAAACGGGCAAGTAGATGTTTCAAATAGGGAGATCAAGCAGAATCTTGAGAAGACTGTGGGGCCGATAAGGAAGGATTGGAGTGAGTGCTTAAATGAAGCGTTATGGGCCTATCGGATAGCATATATATAAGATACCTATTGGGATGTATCCATTTAAGTTGGTCTATTGAAAGTTTTCCATTTACTAGTGGAACTTGAGCACAAGGCGTAAGCACTTCAATATGAACATGGATGCCGCGGGTACTCATAGGAAATTGCAACTTAATGAATTGGATGAGATCTGTAATGATGCTTATGAGTCTAGCCGGATTTACAAGGAAAAGACCAAGATGTTCCATCACAAGATGATAAGAAAGAAGACTTGAAAAAATTGGTCAAAAAGTCTTGCTATTCAACTCTCGTCTTAGGTTATTTCTATGTAAGCTTCGATCTAGATGGATATGTCTTTTTGTTATTACTAATGTTTTTCCTCATGTTGTAGTATAAGTCAAAAATTTCAAGATACAGAAAACATTCAAAGTGAATGGACACCGACTCAAGCCTTTCTATGAGTTCTTTGTGGAACACGTCGTCGAACATGTGCCCCTTGAGGATATGTCTTATAATGCAGAGTGATACTTGGTATCGTCTGGCTGGAGATATTAAACTTAGCGCTACTTAGGAGGCAACCTATGTTGATGGAGAAGCATGGTTGACAGATTTGATCTCTTATCTCTCCTCTTTTACTCTATTTTCTCCATGATTTAGTGTATTTTGTGATGTGATATGTGTTTTGCTTCATACTTGTTTGATGTATTGCTTGTGTTTTACATTGTGGACAATGCAAATTTTAAATGTGGGGTGAGGTTTATATCATATCCTTAGCGTCTATGTCTAAATTTTCATTTTTGACTCTTATTTTTTGAATTTTTAAGTCTTTTGAAGTTTTGTGAGAGTCAATTTTTGAGATTTTATTTTGGTTTTGTTGAATTTTGTTATCGGAGTCAAAAATTTGTACAAAATGGGATAGTAGGTGTCTTTCGACCAGCAAGGAATTTTTTTTTACCCATCGAAATTTTGTGTCAGTCTCAGGCAGAAGCATGCCTTCGACCCGTCGAGATATTTTTTCGATCTGTCGAAGGTTTTCCAAGTTTTTGTGTGTTTTAGAGACTTTTATGGAAAAGGAAAATAAATAAAAAAGTGTAAAAAAAATACAAAAAGAGTTTTTATTTTGAGTCTTAGGTTGTCCTTGACAAGTCTATGATGTGCTTATATCTTCTGAATGTGTGACTAAGAGATTATTTGTGACTGTGATTTGGATTTCCTTGGTTAATTTTGATATATGGCACATATGCGAATGTGTAGTAGATGTGGAAACAAGTTAACATGGAACAGATTATGAGCATGCGTAAACACTTTGAGATTCATTTAACATGTAAGTTTTTGTGCCTAAATACATGTTTTCTTTGTTGAGTATCAATTGCTTGTCGTAGATTAAGTTAATGGACTCTAAAGATTACTAGCACTTTTTTTTGTACTTTTCAAAGCTTATAGTCGATACATGTTCTGATCAAGGAGATGATAGAGGCATATAAGTATAAGCACCATGGCCAAACATGTCCTATGTCCCATGATTTTGAGCCCTTTAGTTAGCCCTTTGAGCCTACACGATAGCCTTTTGTCATCACCTACATAATCCTAATCTTGAATCTTAGAGTAGCTATATTTCTACTTTTGTTCTTAAACTTAGTAGAGATGCACATGAGATTTATTTAAATACCAAGATGAAGATTTATGAAGATGTTGCAAAGGAGTAAGTGTGGGGTATCAAGCTAATTTTTTATGAAAAAAAAAACCGAAAAGAAAAGAAACCAATGAAATCGGCATGGGAAGAAAAATATGTGTGATCTAGCTTGATACCTCGGGTTACTGTTACTAAAAAGAATGAGGTGAAGGCTTAATATGATGATATCCAGCCATAATTGATGACCCTTAAGGTTCCTAATTGATGTTATTTGACGGTTGATTGTGCATGATTGTCTCTATTCTTGATGGCTCTACTAGGTGTTAGAACTTGTTTTGAATTCCATATCTTTTTGTTCTATAAACCCATGAGTCTAGCCCCATTACAACCATTAAAGTTCTCTTGATCTTTGAGATGACAACCTTTGATCTGTGGAGATTAGTTACAAGAGTTGAGCATATGGTTCGGTCCATTTGGCAAGCATTTGAATTAAGTGAACACCTTAGACATATTTTGAGTGAAACACTTATGAGAGCATATCCCTGTGAGGTTGAATTTTGATTTGTTTGTTGCATGTGACAGCTTATTACTCACCATGATTACGTATATGTCCTACATGTTACATATGTGCTATACATTGGAATTAACTTTCGAAATTCTGTGGGATTGACTTATGAATGAAAGCTAATCTTGGTGTTACAAGTGTAGAAAGATTGCTGAGACGAAATGTTGAGGGCATTAGAGTAGTATTCTTGAGCTTTTACTTTCTAGTTTTTGTGTCTTAGTTTGGGGTTTTGCTCGAGGATTAGCAAAAGCTAAGTGTAGGATATTTTGATAGTTGTATTTTTATGAAACTAAATTCTTCTTAAATGATCCCGATATTTGGTCTTATTGTTATGTTTTAGGTTAAAATACTTATGTTTATTTATTTTGGTAGGTTTATGGAGGAAATAAAGAAAATGAGTTAAATGGCGGATTCCTGGTGCAAAAAGAAATAAAGATGTGGAGTCTTTTGCAAATAAAAGACGATAAAACCTAGATGGACAAGGTCTAGCTTAATCAAGCAAGTATATAAACTCTTTTTAGTATTTTTGAGAGGGGGAATCAACAATTTTGGGAGCAAGAGACGAGCAAGCAAGAGTAGCCAGCCAAGGGAATTTCAGCCGCCTAACTTCAACGGGTCAAGAACATTTCTCGAAGGGTCGAAGTCGATCTGCAGCAATTCTTCTCCTCTTTGTTTGTACTAGTTTTTCCCATGGATTTTTTTTAATTTGTTTTCATACACCATTAGTAGCTAAATACTTTGTTAAGGGGATGTTTTGGAGCCCCGTACATGAAGTCTAGATAATATATACACTTTGACCTAAAAAAAATTTGTTTTTGGATGAGAATTCTTTGTTGGTTTTCCATTGATGATTTCTATCTTATATGCTTTGGGTGCACGCTTAGTATGCATATTTAGGGATCTAATTCTATGAGGGTTCTGATGCCTGTTTATTGTTCTTGATTTTCCTCAATCTCTCTTTAGTAGAAACCAAGTTTTTTGGTTAGAAGAAACCCTAAGTTTAGCAGAACACGCCCTTCGTGTATTTGTGAAGCTTTATAGATTGTCACACCTTTTCTAGATCATAATGCTTCTCGCTTAGTAAATCTGAGTCCGTGAATTTTGTGTTCTTTGAGGGATAGTCATCAGTGATAAGCGTACATTCACCGATGTAATCACAAAGATTAGGTAATAGGTTATGTTCATAACAATTGAATCTTCCTAAGAACTTTCATCCATAAGCATGGCATTGTTAGGTTGAGCATATGTTGTTTAGATGGAGTGACAGGGGTGGATGAAAAACCCCTTAACTTATTTGTTCATTGATTTTTGTCATAAAGATTAATCTTTTTTTTTTGCATTCATCTGTTTTGTCTAATTTTGTTTACATAACAAATCAACTCAGAATCAAGTGAAATTTTGTGTGGTAGTCCACCACTGTGTCTAGTATGTCTAAATTAATATTTAGTTGATTCTAGGTTAGGTAATTAATTATGATTGTATCTATAGGTCGAGTCTTCCAGGAAATTAGTTTCAATGTTTGTTTGTGTCTTAATACTTAGTTTCATCAATTTTCAGCAAGTAATGACCCATATTTGCTATACTACTACATTGATATATATTTCAAAAGAGTAGGATCACCATGAACAAGTAGTGACAAACTGTGCAAACTGCACTACAAAGGCATCTAACTACAAAGACAAAACATAACAGAATAGAATAGAGTTTTGCTGGATAAGGATCCAATACTAGATGTAAGATCACCATGTGCTAATGAGGCTGGGCATGAAGACATCGGCCTTGGTCCTACCAACCCCCCCCCCTAAGCAACAAGCTAATATGGAACTGGGCATCTAATGCTGAGCTGTAGGAGGAGAGGAGACATACAAGGCATGGAAGGAGACATCTTTATAGCACTTTGGAATGTGATATTGTACTAGAATTCTGCCCTACATAGAAATGAAGCCCATGTGTCCGGTTGTCAGAAACGAAGCACCTTAAGTAATGCTCTAGTGTCTAATTCAACATCTAAGATTGACCGTCTCTTTGAGGGTGGTAGGCTGAGCTGTGGCAGAGTTGGGTGCTCTGAAGTTGGAAAAATAACTTCCAAAAGTTGCTGAGAAAAACTTTGTGTTTATCACTCACAATAGAATAAGGCATACCGTGGATGCAGTACATTTCCTTAAGGAAAAATTGAGCCTCTAAAACTGCAGTGTATGGGTGTGACAAGGCCACAAAATTCTCATATTTGGTTAATTGTTCCACCACTACCATGATAGAAGAATACCCATTGGATAGTGGTAAGCCATCCACAAAGTCCATAGCAATATCCATAAACACATTCTCAAGAATAGATAAGGGTTGTAACAGACCTGGAGGGTTGATGGTTTCGTATGCTTGGCATTGACAAGAATCACATTTGGCTACAAACTTGTTCACATCGTCACGTATGCTTGGCTAGTTAAAATTCTGGCTAATGCGATTGTGAGTAGGGAGAAATCAAGAGTGTCCAGCTTGCAATGACAAGTAGAATTCGAATAATAGTTTTGAATGCCAATCTGAGGTGCTTTGGACGAAGATACGCCCTTTGTAATACAACCAATTATTCACCAGAGAGAACCCCTTCTTTATTGGTGACCCTTGCTTCAAAGTTGTAAGTACCTCTTGGGCCATCGAATCAGTCTCACAGGATCCATCTATTGCAAGTAAGCAATCAAATACTAGGGTAGAGAATGATTGGATAGCACACACCTTATGATGCCTCGAGATAATATCAAGGATGGTGTTGAGTGATCCCCCTCGGTACTGCACGGTGTGGTTGAACCATAAGAGCTTAGACATCCACTGGTGTTGCGCCAATGTCGAGATACGTTGGTCCAATAAATAATTTGAGTCTTATGATCAGTCACAATTGTGAATGAATGGCCCAAAAGATAGTGTCTCCATTTGTCAATGGCAAAGAGTATCGCCAACATATCTTTCTCATAAAATGAGATGGCTTGATTCTTAGGAGAAAGGGTTTTGCAGTTTTGCATAGATAGGCTAGCAGATGTTTGTTCTGCTACAAAACAACCCTTGTCCTGTAACCACTAACATCAGTCTCGATCTAGAATGGCTCGGTGAAATTGGGAAACGCAAGCACTGGCGCAGTGGTTATGGCCTTCTTGAGTTGTTCGAATGCTTTCTCTACCTCACTTGACCACACAAAGTTATTTGTCTTTAACATATCTGAGAAGGGTTTAGCAATGCTTCCATAGTGGGCTATAAACTTTTGGCAATTGCCCGTGTGCCTCAAAAGTCCCTCATAGCCTTAGGTGTAGTTGGTCTGGGCCAATCAAGAATGCACTGAACTTTGGATGAATCCATGGCCACATCTTTTCCAGAAATAACATATCCCAAATAATGGATACTTTCTTAAGCAAAAGAACATTTAGAGAGCTTGATTTTTAGGTGGCTTGTATGTAATATCTCAAATACTTACTGAATATGCTCAAGATGAGAATTGAAATCTTTACTATAAATAAGAATTTCATCGAAAAAAACCAAGACAAACTTATGTAAATATGGCCGGAAGATTTCATTCATGAGAGTTTGAAATGTTGAAGGTGCATTGGCGAGGCCGAACGACATGACCACAAATTTGAAATGACCTTCATGAGTACTGAAGGCGGTTTTATGTATATTCGCTTCATGCATGAGAATGTGGTGGTACCCAGACCTTAAATCCAATTTTGTATAGCACATTGAGGCATGTAGTTCATCAAGTAACTCGTTGACATGTGGGATTGGAAATTGATCCATATGGTGATGGCATTAAGTACACAATAATCAACGCAAAAGCACCACGTGCCATCTCGTTTGCGTATAAGGAGCACCGAAGAGGATTAAGGACTTGCGCTAATCCGAATTTCACCTATACTACGCATGTCACATACTTGGGCCCCAAGCTCATTCTTTTGGGCGTAGGCATATTTGTATGGTTGCATATTAACCGGCTCGGAGTTGGGTAAAGTGGAAATTCGATGATCACACTCTAGGTTTAGAGGAAGAGTGTTGGGTAGCTCAAAGCTCGCAAGGCTTAGAGAGGTGGTGGGAAAGTTGTCTATAATGTGTTGGGCTCAGAGGTAGAGATTTGGGTTAGCAAGTCCAATTGATTTTTGGGTATTAGATCAATAAGAGCATCATCATTTGTAGTCTAAGCACGTGAGGTAATGCCTTTAAGAACATGTTTTCTGCCATTAACTGAGTAAAACATGATCGTTTTTGAAAAATGTCATTCGATAAATCCGAGTGAATCAAGCCACTCTACGCCCAGTAATATAACATAACCCGACACCGGAAGCAAGAGGAAGGAGTTTGTACACTCGTATCCCTACATAGGGATGGTTCCATCTCGCGTCAATCCATGGCGAACTAGAGCTTTGCCTGAGGCATCGCGGAATTGGTGCGACGATGTGGGGGTAATCAAAAGACCTAGTTTGGCAACTAGTATAGGATTGTGGAATATTGAAGCAGCCCCATAATCTATAAACACTACTATGGGGAACCCGTTAAGTGATCCCTTGATGCGCATCATCTCACCCACATTTGGGGTACTGATTTGGTGAACTGGCAGGAGTGGCTCAAACTCCGCCGAAGGCTCATTAGAGAGGTTGGACAATCTTGGAACTCTTGTGCGCCATCTGGGGACGATGTCATGTCAAGAATCACCAATATAGGCTCCTTGCACACATGGGTAGGTAAATATTGCTCTTCACAATTATAGCACTCGTTCTTGCGACACTTTTCTCTCTGTTCGGCTACAGACAGTCTTTTGAAAGGAAGATTAGGAAATTAGGAATTTTGGGGGTTGTACTTCGGAGTGGGCAGGAAGTGATGATCAACGCATTTTATGCTTGATTCTTAACGCATTTCTCTCTATAATTTACTTTGATTTTACCTTAGTATTCTTGTTTCTTACTTACTTTGTTGTTTTTAGGCTTATAATAAAGGAGAACAATAAATGGGGTGATTTGGAGCATAAAATGAGCTAAGTGGAGAAGTTTCCTAAATCAGCTAGGAATGACGTGGCGAAATATGGATCTGAAATGGTCTTCTCAAGTTAATAAAATCCTGCAAGGCAAAATGAAGACATTTCAAATGGTGGATCAAAAATCAGCAAGCATTTTGGGCGAAATCAAGCAAGAACATATTACCGAATAGATGGAGGATCAAAAGTATCAAGTATATCTGAAAAGTGACTTATTTGAAGATCAAAATATCCTATAATATATGGTAGGTTCATCCAAAATGACTTGGAGCTCAAGAAATACAAGATATGGAAACACCAAGATTTCCCTACTCCTAGTAGGAAGAGGAAGATATGCCTACCAGCTCATCAATCTTCAACAGATCACAAAATCTGCAATTCAACTCCAAATGTGACGACCCTGACCGGAATTGGAATAGTAATCGGCTTAATCCACGAGTTTTGCGAGTAATCGAGATTTATCATAATTAATCGGATATGTGGTTTTGATCACGACTTAATTTTTGGACACGAATTTGATTTGGGTTTGTTCATGGGAAATGTTGAGAATTTGATTTCGAGTTCGTTGGAGCTTTCCGAAAATTTTTCGGATAATCGAGGAATATAAAATGAATATTTGAAATTATCGCCGAGTTAGTCGTGTTTATCCGTTTGAGTTGGAGTTATCTGAATTGCGGATAGAGTTGATTCGCGATGTATAAATAGCCGAATAGTCGTAAAGTTGTTGCAAAAGTTCGAAAATGGGCCGTTTGACCGAGTTGACTGAGCTGGGCCGAGTTGACCGAGTCAACCTGTGGTTGACTCAGTGAGTCTGTGACTCGTCATCGAGGTGGTCGCCGGAATACGGCGCGGTTGCCAGATTTCAAGGTAAGATTTTGAAGCTCTTCCTTTGGGCTTTCCATTAATGTATATATGGTGTGTTATGGTGGCGGTTTGCTTGCTCGATTTTGAGCTTGAAGTTCGCCAGAATCGGGTGTAATGGTAGAGGTTTTTTTGGTGACTTTTCGAAGGGGATTTTGGGTGATAATGGTTGGGTTCGAGCTAGGGAGGAAGCCCCTTGAATTTGGGAGGCCGAGTTGGCCTCACGGTGGAGAATTTCGCCGGAGAAATTTTCCGGCCGGTTTGAGATTTTGGTGACTTTCGAGGTTTTTTCCGGTGAACCACGGCGGAATTGGTGGATGGTGTAGTGGAGAGATGTGTTGGGCTCGAGGAGGAGAGGAAATCTGGGCTTTCCTCGTCGGAAAATCTCTCCGGTGAAGGCACGCCGCCGCCAGGGACAGCTGTCAACGGCGGAGCTCCGGCGAGGCGTTGACTTTTTTAATTTTGACAACTTTTATGCTGTTTTGCTCGTAATTGCGCCCTGATCGTCGCCTTGAGGTTTTCGAGTTGTTTTGAGTAGTGGATTTTAAGTCGAGGGTTTATGTGGAGTATTTTGGGATTTTCGACGATTCTTTTGCATCCGAGTTATATATTTCCGGAAATGGTTGGTTTCCGAGGCGTGGTTCAGAGTAATGAATTGTGATTTTGATCAATGATATTTTGTGATTATTCAGGGGATCGATATCGTACGTCGGGCGAGGGATCTTCCGCCGGATCTCAGGATTAGCGCGTCTGCGCTCTGTGCTTATCTGTGAGTGGACATTTATTTACACTGTCGTAGCGAGTTCTTGGTTTCAGTATTTATTTCCAGTATATTATTGAGATTATTTATTGTTTTATGTTTTATTGGTGATGACATTTACTTAGAATCGATGCATTGACTACTCGGCTGATCACCGGTAGTCCAGTTCTAGGCTTGAGAGATTCTCCCGATGTGCCCACTAGGCTTGAGAGATTCACCTAGTCTATCACCGTCGGGCTTGAGAGATTCGCCCGACACCTCTATTTATTTTAAGAACTTGCATTATTTTTATGTTATTTAAATGGTGAAAGGTATATGTTTATTTTTGTCTACTCACTCTAATGATTTTATTTGCGTTTCCCCTGGGCTTTTCGGTTTCCATGTCCAGTTTGCAAGTCGGATTCTGGTGTCGCACGTCGCAGTCGGAGGCTTAGTATTCGAGCTACTTTTCTTTCTCAGTAGGTTTCTTGTTTAACCTACTGTTGTATATTTATGTATATATATACTAGAGGTCGCTCTGAATACTCTGATGTTTATGTTTTCATATGATTTTCCCGGATTTCTGTAAAGTTACAGTTTTGCTTATTACTTTATATTATGATGATATGATTTTGAGAAATACGGATGGGATTGGTGCCCACGGTTTGGCTTTTGTGGCATAGGATGAAGTGTGTTTTCGGGTGCAAGTTAATGGTAATTCTGCGATATAGTGAAACTCTGCCGAAATTTTTATGGTTTTTGAAAGTTCGTGTTTTCAGAAGGGGTTCGATTCCGGTTTAGGAAACTAAATCGGGGTTGGGTCCTTTCAGCTTGGTATCAGAGCATTAGGTTTTAGGTTCTGTAGACTTCTGTAGTTATGATACTAAGGGTATTTGAGATTGTACAACATGTCTGTAGCGATGACCCGACTGGCCAGCGGTAACTCATCAATGCTTCAGGTGTTGTATGTTTTCAAATGTCCGAAGTTTCATGATTACGTTCCTTGTGCTTTGTGACCAATGGTTTTCTCTTATCATTAGGATGGCTCCTAGACGTGATCCCCGTGTCAATGGGGATGTAGATCCTGATGAGGATCGCCAGACACATGACTTGCTTATGCGAGTATTGCGTTTGGAGGAGCGTTTTGACCCTGTGGTCAAATCTCGAACTGCTGGAGCGACTGTTTTCTCGGGTTCAGCTGATCTAGAGATATGTGAGGCTTGGTTGGTTCAGATTGAACGAGTTTGTGAGCGTCTGCATTTTATTCCTGAGCAGATGATAGTGGCAACAGTTGGTTTACTTGAATCTGATGCTTACTTTTGGTGGGTTAGCACCGATAGAGTTTCGGTTGATACTCCATGGACATTGTTCAGGGATTTGTTTATACGGAGATATTTCAACCAGGCTACACAGCAACGGAAGTATAAAGAGTTCACCAACTTGAGACAGGGTAGCATGTCAGTACTTGAGTACCGGGACAGATTTACTTGTTTATCTCGGTTTGCTCATGACATGGTGGCCTCAGAGGAAGCCAAGTGCTGGAGATTTGAGTTGGGCTTGAACCTGAACATCAAGGGGACATTGACTACGATGCCTCGGAACAACTTTGATGAGTTTGTGAGTGCTGCACTTCGAGGCGAGGACATAGAGAAGGAAAGGCAGATGAGATTCCAGTCTCGACGATTCGAGGAGGGAGGACCGAGTCAGGGACCTTCCAAGAGGCTGAGTTCAGGCACTTCCGGATTGGCATCATCATTTGGCAGTGGACCATTTAGACAATCAATTAGTACACCTAGACAGAGACAAAGATGGAGGAGGGATCGGCCACAGAGACCACAGTCTAGTGAGAGTTCGAGCGGATCCAGCTATCACTACCACATTTTGACTCATTGCCGGCGATTTTTAAATCGCCGGCAATGTTTTTTAACATTACCGGCGATTTTTGCCGAAAAAATCGCTGGTAATGTCTTCTTTTTTTTTAACATTACCGGCAATGTCTCGATGGTAATGTAAAAAAAAAAAAAAAAAAAAGACATTGCCGGCGACTTCATTTATGTCGCCGGCAATGTCTTCTTTTTTTTTTAAACATTACTGGCGACATAAATGTATGTCGCCGGCAATGTCGTTTTTTTTTTTTTTACATTACCTTCGAGACATTGCCTGCGACATACATTTATGTCGCCGGTAATGTTAAAAAAAAAAGAAAAAAAGACATTACCGGTGATTTTTCCGGCAAAAATCGCCGGTAATGTTAAAAAACATTGCCAGCGATTAAAAAATCGCCGGCAATGAGTCAAAATGTGGTAGTGTATCCTCGACGTACCGGTGGCACTTTTGCTGTACCGAGGGAGTATCCATTATGCAATCTCTGCAATAGGCATCACTTTGGTCCATGTCAGCGAGGCCCTATCATATGTTGTCGTTGTGGCCAAGAGGGTTACTATGTGAGGGAATGCTTCCAGTCTACTGGTGTTGGTGGACAGGTAGCTCAAAGCTCAGGAGGAGATCGAGGTACTACTTTTGGAGCTTGACCAGTGTAGTCTTCTGGTCAGGGCAAATAGTGGAGTCACCATCAGCATAGACGACCAGCTGGGCAGGGCAGGGTTCATGCTATGTCATTGCGCGAGGGCAGAGCTTCACCAGAGGTTGTTATTGGTACGTTGCATGTTTTTGGCTATCCAGTACTTACTTTGCTAGATCCAGGTGCTACGCATTCATTCATATCATATAGATTATCATCTTTAGCTACTATGCCTGAATCTCCACTTCCAGGGTTATGGAGGGTGTTGTATCCAACCGGTGAGGTTGTGAATATTGGTTGGGTGTATAGGGATTGTGAGATTTTTATTGGAGGTTATGCTATAGCCGCGGATTTGTTATTACTGGATATTGTCGATTTTGATGTGATTTTGGGTATGGACTTCTTGGAGACACATTGGGCTATGTTTAACTGTCACAAGAAGGAGGTAGTGTTTCGACGTCCAGGTTTCCCAGAGATATTGTTTCGCGGTGAGAAGAATACTTCATTGCCATGTGTGATCTCAGCAATGAAGGCCGAGCGGATGATAAAGAAGGGTTGTGTTGCATACTTAGCTCATGTTGTGGATACAAAGGCTGATGTACCAGACATAGGTAACGTTGAGGTTGTTTCCAAGTTTTCAGACGTATTTCCGAAGGAGTTACCAGGGATTCCTCCGGTCCGAGAAATCGATTTCACCATTGAGTTTTTACCAGGCACTGGACCTATATCACAGGCACCTTATCGTATGGCGTCGGCGGAGTTGAAAGAGTTACATATTCAACTTCAATAGTTGCTGGAGAAAGGTTTCATACGACCCAGTGTATCACCGTGGGGTGCTCCAGTACTATTTGTGAGAAAGAAGGATGGTTCCATGCGGTTGTGCATTGATTACCGGAAGCTGAATCAAGTCACCGTGAAGAACAAGTATCCGTTGCCACGGATTGATGATTTGTTTGATCAGCTGAAGGGAGCTTCAGTCTTTTCGAAGATTGATCTCAGGTCTTGATACCATCAGTTGCGAATCAGAGAGTCTGATGTGACCAGGACAGCTTTCAGATCACGGTACGGACATTATGAGTTCTTGGTTATGCCGTTTGGATTGACCAATGCCCCTGCAGCTTTCATGGATTTAATGAACAGGGTGTTCAGGCGATTCCTGGACAAGTTTGTGATCGTGTTCATCGATGATATTCTGATTTACTCCAGGAGTGTGGGCCAGCACAAGAAACATTTGCAAGCTGTTTTATGGACTTTGCGAGATAATCAGCTGTTTGCGAAGTTCAGCAAGTGTGAGTTTTGGTTGAATAGCGTGAAATTTTTGGGTCACGTGTTATCTGCTGAGGGAGTCAGCGTGGATCCTGACAAGATTGAAGCCGTGTTGAATTGGAGTAGACTTACCACCGTACTAGAGATCAGGAGTTTCTTGGGTTTGGCAGGTTACTATCGGCGCTTTGTGCATAATTTTTCACGGATTGCCGCTCCACTTACTAGACTGACGAAGAAAGGCGTTAAGTTCGAGTGGTCTGATGCATGTGAGGAGAGTTACTTGCTCCTGAAGGAAAAGTTGACTACTGCACCGGTTCTAACTCTACCTGACGGCAGTGGAGAGTTTGTAGTTTACAGCGATGCATCAAAATTGGGACTTGGTTGTGTTTTGATGCAGCATGGAAGAGTGGTGGCTTACGGTTCCAAGCAGTTGAAACCACATGAAGTCAACTATCCTACGCATGATAAGGAGTTGGCTACTATTGTTTTAGCCTTGAAGAGTTGGAGACACTACTTGTATGGAGCTCAGTGCAAGATATACACAGATCACAAGAGTCTCACTTATTTGCGCACGGAGCCAGATCTGAATATGAGACAGCGCAGATGGATGGAGTTGATCAATAACTATGATTGCACCTTTGAGTACCATCCAGGGAAGGCTAATGTCGTTGCTGATGCACTTAGTCTGGAATCTGGAGCCTCATTGTTTCATATGTGTGTGGCCAGAGTTTCCATGTTAGCAGAGTTACGAGCTACAGGAACTGAGTTAGAGTGGGATGATGATGGAGCCTTGTTGGCTAGCTTCTAGGTTTGACCGGTATTGGTTGATCAGGTTCGGGAAGCTCAGGAAGCGGATTCCTATCTATTGGACAAGAAGACTATGATTCGGAATAGTGTGCAAACAGAGTTTCGGTTGAGTGATGATGGTACATTGCTATTCAGAGGCAGATTATGTGTACCCAGAGACGAGAGTTTAAAGAAGGAGATCTTAAATGAAGCTCATTGTTCTACTTATGCTATGCATCCCGGCGGTACGAAGATGTTTCGTACACTCAGAGCCTATTACTGGTGGCGAAATATGAAGAGAAAGATTGCAGCATATGTGAGCAGATGTCTTATTTGTCAGCAGGTTAAAGCAGAGAGATAGAAGCCTTCGGGAAAGTTACAGCCCTTGGAGATTCCGGTTTGGAAGTGGGAGCACATTACCATGGATTTCGTGTATCAGTTACCACGTACTTCTGCTAGTAATACTGGTATTTGGGTTATTGTAGACCGTTTGACAAAATTAGCTCATTTCCTTGCACTTCCAGGGAAGATTTCAGTGGGCAGATTGGCAAAGCTGTATTTGGCGGAGATCGTTCGTTTGCATGGCGTGCCTGCATCTATTGTTTCTGACCGAGACAGTCAGTTTACCTCAGAGTTGTGGCAGGCATTGCAGCGAGCTTTGGGTACCATATTGCATTTCAGTATAGCTTTCCATCCCCAGACTGATGGGCAGTCTGAGCGGACTATTCAGACCCTCGAGGATATGTTGCGATCATGTGTATTGCAGTTTAGAGGAAATTGGGACTAGCAACTGCATTTGATCGAGTTTGCTTACAACAACAGTTATCAGGCCAGTATTGATATGGCACCATATGAGGCTCTATACGGGAGGCAGTGCCGCACTCCATTGTGTTAGAGTGAGGTGGACGAGCGATGGCTTATTGGTCCTGATTTAGTAAAGGGCACCACAGAGGATATCAGATTATCAGAGACTGATTGAAGATTACCCAGGATCGCCAAAAGAGTTATGCAGATGTGAGAAGAAAGAGTCTCGAGTTCGAGGTGGGCGATTGGGTCTTCCTGAAATTGTCTCCTTGGGGAGGAGTTGTTCGTTTTGGGAAGCGTGGCAAGCTTCAACTATTATATATTGGTCCGTACGAGATCATAGAGAGAGTTGGTGTCGTGGCTTACAAGTTAGAGTTGCCTTCCGAGATGGCTCGAGTACACGATGTTTTTCATGTCTCAATGTTGCAGAAATACATTCCAGATCCATCACATGTTTTAACGCCATATCAGCTTCCTATCCGGGAAGATTTGACATATGTGGAGGAGCCAGTACAGATTCTCGATCGGCGTGAGCAGGAGTTGAGACATAGAGTCATACCGCTTGTGAAGGTCTTATGGAAGAATCATTCGGTTGAGGAAGCCACTTGAGAGACCGAGCAGCATATGCGGGACCAGTATCCTCATCTGTTCACTTAGCATGTACGTAAATTTCGAGGTTGAAATTTTTTCTAAGGGGGGTAGATTTGTGATGACCCGGACCAGAATTGGTATAGTAATCGGCTTAATCTGCGAGTTTTGCGAGTAATCGATATTTATCGTAATTAATCAGATATGTGGTTTTGATCACAACTTAATTTTCGGACACGAATTTGATTTGGGTTTGTTCGTGGGAAATGTAGAGTATTTGATTTCGAGTTCGTTGGAGCTTTCTGAGGATTTTTCGGATAATCGAGGAATGTAAAATGAATATTTGAAATTATCGCCGAATTAGTCGTATTTATCCGTTTGAGTTGGAGTTATCCGAATTGCGGATAGAGTTGATTCGCGACGTATAAATAGCCGAATAGTCGTAAAGTTGTCGCAAATGTTCGAAAATGGGCCGTTTGACCGAGTTGACTGAGCTGGGTCGAGTTGACCGAATCAACCCGTGGTTGACTCAGTCAGTCCGTTACTAGCCGTCGAGGTGGTCGTCGGAATACTGCGCGGTTGCCGGATATCAAGGTAAGGTTTTGAAGCTCTTCCTTTGGGCTTTCCATTAATGTATATATGGTGTGTTATGGTGGCGGTTTGCTTGTTCGATTTTGACCTTGAAGTTCGCCAGAATCAGGTGTAACGGTGGAGGCTTTCTGGTGACTTTTCGAAGGGGATTTTGGGTGGTAATGGTTGGGTTCGAGCTAGGGAGGAAGCCCCTTGAATTTGGGAGGCCAAGTTGGCCACACGGTGGAGAATTTCGCCGGAGAAATTTTCCTGTCGGTTTGAGATTTTGGTGACTTTCGAGGTTTTTTCTGGTGAACCACGGCGGAATTGGTGGATGGTGTAGTGGAGAGATGTGTTGGGCTCGAGGAGGAGAAGAAATTTGGGCTTTCCTCGCCTGAAAATCTCTCCGGTGAAGGCACGCCGCCGCCGTCGACGACAGTCAACGGCAAAGCTCCGGCGAGGCGTTGACTTTTTAGATTTTGACAAGTTTCATGCCGTTTAGCTCGTAATCGCGCCCCGATCGTCGCCTTGAGTTTTTCGAGTTGTTTTGAGTAGTGGATTTTAAGTTGAGGGTTTATGTGGAGTATTTTGGGATTTTCGACGATTCTTTTGCATCCGAGTTATATATTTCCGGAAATGGTTGGTTTCCGAGGCGTGGTTCAGAGTAATGAATTGTGATTTTGATCAATGATATTTTGTGATTATTCAAAGGATCGAGATCGTACGTTGGGCGAGGGATCTTCTGCCGGATCTCAGGATTAGCGCGTTTGCGCTCTGTGCTTATCTGTGAGTGGACGTTTATTTACACTGTCGTAGCGAGTTCTTGGTTTCAGTATTTATTTCCAGTACAGTATTGAGATTATTTATTGTTTTGGAGGTATTGTTTTATGTTTTATTGGTGATGGCATTTACTTAACATCGATGCATTGACTACTCGGCTGATCACCGGTAGTCCAGTTCCAGGCTTGAGAGATTCGCCTGATGTACCCACTAGGCTTGAGAGATTCGCCTAGTATATCACCGTCAGACTTGAGAGATTCGCCTGACACCTCCATTTATTTTAAGAACTCGCATTATTTTTATATTATGTAAATGGTGAAAGGCGTATGTTTATTTTCGTCCACTCACTCTAACGATTTTATTTGCCTTTCCCCTGGGCTTTTCGGTTTCTGTGCCCAGTTTTCAGTTCGGATTCTGGTGTCGCACGTCGCAGTCGGAGGCTTAGTATTCGAGCTACTTTTCTTTCTAAGTAGGTTTCTTGTTTAGCTTACTGTTGTATATTTATGTATATATATACTAGAGGTCGCTCTGAATACTCTGATGTTTATGTTTTCATATGATTTTACCGGATTTCTGTAAAGTTACAGTTTTGCTTATTACTTTATATTATGGTGATATAATTTTGAGAATCCGGATGGGATTGGTGCCCACGGATTGGCTTTTGTGGCATAGGATGAAGTGTGTTTTCGGGTGCAGATTAATGATAATTCCACGATATAGTGAAACTTTGCCGAAATTTCTATGGTTTTTGAAAATTCGTGTTTTCAGAAGGGGTTTGATTCCGGTTTAGGAAACTAAATCGGGGTTGGGTCCTTTCACCAAATATAGTGATCATATATCTCTTCTTCAAGCTCTCGAGTGGATCTTTCCAACGAATCCAAAATCATAATTTTCTGAGTTCTAGAACTCCCGGAAAAGACGTTTCAAGACAGGCTGGCAGATTTACCCGGGTACACTAGGAATCCCTAGTTTGGAGAGGAAAAGATTCATTCCTTGCCTATAAATACAAGAGGAAATCTCTCTTCTCATCACTCATCTTAGAAGCCAATAGCTCTGCAAACACTCTTCTCCTCTCCCAAAATTCGAAAGTTTTCAAGGATCCACCATACTCCATCACCAAAAAGCTTCCTACCTCCACCGAGTAGACTATAGGGCAAATTCCCTTAGATGCTCCCCATCTCCATAGAGGGACGACTACATTAGAGGCGTTGGGAAAATTCTCGAGCTTAAAGTAACTCTAATCCTTCTACTTATCCTTGTAAACATTTGTATTTTGGTTTTGAATAAAAGTGCTTTGTTTACAGTTTTAAAATATTATGTGTAACTTGTTTTGAGTCTTAGGATTTAGTCGAACATGTTAGTCTTAATGCATCAATTTAGGCTAAGGAAAATTCCTGAAGCACAATAAATGATCATACATGTAATCAGCTAAAGACTTGGATAATTAATAGGGAGCATATAATATGACTTAAGTGTAAGACGTTGGTAAATAAGATGGGTCGATCACTTGTAAATATATAACTTAGGTTTATTTTCGGTCTAGTAAGCGTGTTTAGGGTTCTTTGTTCTTGCTTGTTTTCTACTTGTCTATGAGTGAAGCATGTTAGAACCTAGAATTTCTCTATGCGTTTACTAACTATTTTCTGTCTTTAATTCGGTAGGAATTAATTTAAACCTCTTTAAAATCCCCCCATTAACCATAGTGTAGTCATGCATGCACCCTCAATCCCCGGTTAAGAACGATACCCTACTTATAAATGCTACATCTACAAAAAAAGGTTTTAATTGCTTATGTGTTTCTGTTGAGTGTTAAGTGTTTATTTAGTACTTTGTATCAATTTTGGCGCCGTTCCCGGGGATTGTAAAGAATTGTGTGATTTCGTGAATAAATTTGTAAAATAATAATCTGTCCATAACCAACGAAATTTCATACTTGTTTATTATTCCATACATGCCATACTAACCATTTCTTTTGTTTTGCAGCCATGTAGATAATTACCACTTTAAAGAAAGTCACTATTTGAAGGAGTGGTTTGGTTCTTTAGGTCGCACTCATTGAAATAGATGGTGCCTCTTTTTCATGCTTATCTCCTTAACCCCTCATAATGTGTGGATTTCATCACCGCACACTATAACCTAAGTGAAGCTATGGACATAAGGTTGAGGGCGGAGTTTGCTATGGACTTGAGGGAGTGTAAATTTTCGAAAGATTGGCTAAATGTCGGACATGGTGTCTAGAACGGGTTATGACTGGTGACAGGTTTTGGATCTAAGAAAGACTAACACCAATAGAGTATATACCATTGGCCCGGTAAGCCTCGGGGTGTTATGTCGAATTAGTCCTACCTCTCGCGTTATCTATATCCCCAACTGGTCGCGTTTTTCGATTAAACCAAAGCCAATTAATTGAGAGTTTATACTTTATCGCGCGGGTCGCACGTCCAATGAACGACCAAAAGATCAAATTTGTTCATTTCCTTTGAAGAAAGACGAAAAACCCAATAAACAAATACTTGTACATATTACTTGTACATATTTCGTGTGCTTTGTATATACTTATACTTATAAATTTGTAAAGGATTAACCACTTGCATTTGTAGATTGCATTAACCTTTTGGCGGCTTTGTGATATGTGGATTTCATCACCATACACCCTAACCTAAGTGAAGTTAGGGACATGAGGCCAAAAGATAGGTCACGTTGCATTCATCATTTAACACGTAACTTTGTGTGTTTTCTGCATGTTTCTAATGGTTTCTCTTATGCATTCACTCCATACTTCACTTAAGTTCTTGTTTAATGTATTTGGATGACGATTTGAGTGTGTTATGTAGGAATTCGATATGAATATTGTGTGCATGCATTTTAACATGTATATATGTGTTCCTAACGTTAATTCTAAGTCTTGCATTGTCTATATGTCTAATTTTGCAGAAAACGTGTATATTGTGTCTTATCCTGTTTTTAGATCATTTTTACCACTTTGCATACATTTTAGGATTTTTAGAGCCTTGCATTCACGTTTAAATTACTTAGAGTGTCCAAATGTCATAACTTAGTGTTTTAGAGTGTTTTTAAAGCTTTTGAGTCATTTTTGTGTGTTTTTGGCTTGTTTTCTTGTTTTGGTGTGTTTTACTGTATTTTTGTTGTTTTCTTTTTAATTCCAACATTTTTGGATAGTATCTTGCATTTATTGTGTATTCTTTTGATACTAACACTTGATCTTTGGTGGATGTACAGATTTCTTGCATGTCCAATCTTCACTTCGACTCTTCAAAGATTCAAGCACTCACCAACCGTCTACAACGTTTGAAGCATCCAACACTACTTCCTCCACAAGTTCACGAGAAACCTCTCCTTGAGGAAGATTTGGATTCTCCACACTCATCTCACTACTCCACCAAGCACTCACAAGAAGAAGAGCAAGAAATGGCACATAACAACCCTCCACCTCCAAACGTCAACAACAACAATGAGAGGCGATCTCTTCTCCAACGTACTTGCTCCACATAATGGAGTAGTGGTCCTTCTTGCATTGCATTTCCGGAACCCCAAGCGGAGAAGAAGGATATTGAGTTGAAGAGTGGCTTCCTACACCGTTTTTCAATCTTCCATGGGCTGTCAAATGAAGATCCCAAGATGCATCTAAAGCAATTCCAGTTCATTTGCATGAGTATGAAGCTTTCAGATGTCGATGAAGAACTCTTCAAGCTCAAAGATTTTCCCTTTACATTGATAGATAGAGCTCAAACTTGGCTGTTGGAACTTTCGCCTAATTACATCACAACATGGAACCAACTTGCGGACCTGTTCTTGGCTAAGTACTTTCCGGCCACAAAGATCACTGTTTTGAGGAAGAAGATCACGGGGATTACATAAGCATCGGATGAGTCCTTTGGCTAATATTATGATCAATTTAAAGTCTTATGTGCCACCTGCCCTTCCCATGGTTTTTTCAAGACAAACCTCATGATTTACTTTTACGATGGTTTAAAACCGATTGATACAGAGCTTATTGATGCCGCTGCAACCGGAGCATTCATGGATTTAAATGAGGCAGAAGCTAGTACCTTGTTAGAAAACCAAGCAAACAATGATGCTCAATATGGGATGGCTCTGTGACGACCCGGAACAGAATCAGTAGTGTAATTGGCTTAATTCACGAGTTAGCGCGTAATCGCAGTTTTACGTAAATTAAGTGGTTTGCCGGTTTTGATTACGACTTAATTATCGGCCGAAAATTTGAGTTGAGTCTCTTCTCGAGAGTTGTTGTTTACGTGATTTCGAGTTCCTGGGCGGTTCCGGATGATTATTTCAACGACCGAGGAATATAATATGAATATTTAAAGTTTCAGAATATCGTCAAGTTTATATGTTCGTATCGAGTTTATCCGAATCGTAATGGTTATCCGTTTTGGACCGTCGATCATCACGAGACGCGAGTATAAATATCGGAAATAGTCGAAAACACTGTTCGGGAAGTTTGACCATTGTTTGACCAAGGGTTTACCGTTGACTTTCGTTGACCAGAGCTCCACCGCCGCTGTGTCGAACTGCCATTATCGGAATTTGTAATTCCGGCCACCGTAGACCTTGAGACAGGTATGGTTAGCTTCCTCTCTTCATTTCCTATGGGTTGGAACTTGATTTCACTTGAATTGATGCCGTTTTGAGTTAGAACAAATTCGGGAAAGTTTTGGATTTTCGCCGGTTTCGGGTGGCTGGCTCCGGTCACTTTTGCAGTCGGGTGTTTGGGGGGAAAGGTTCCCCTCAACCTCTAGATGTTTTGGGTAGAAGGAATTGAAGGATGGTTGCCGTTTTGAAGCTCGCCAGAAAGTCACCGGAATCCATGGATTCCGTGACTTTCGAGGCATTTTTCAACCACTGTGGTGGTCCTTTGAGAGAAGTTGTAGGGCTGGTTGTGATGAGCATTTCTGGAAAGTTTGGCCGAGTTTGGACGCCGTCGCCGCCGGCGGCGGTGCTCCGTGGCGGTGCTCCGGCGAGGTCCGGTTTTTCGAGGTTTTTATGTGTTTTCGACTCGTTTTCGCGCTCCGAACGCAGTCGTGAGATTTTCAAGATGATTTGGGTGCCGGATTTTTAGTCGAGGGGTTATACGGAGAGTTTTGGGAATTTCGTCGATTATTTTGTACCGCGTAATATATTTCCGGGAACGGTTGATTTCCGAGGTGTGGTACAGTGTTGTGAATTGTGATTTTGATCAGATATATTTTGTGATTATTCAGGGGATCGAGATCGTGCTTCGGGTGAGGGATCTTCCGTCGGACCACGTGATTAGCGCGAGTGCGCGTTTTGCTCACCTGTGAGTGGACAATTCATTTTCACTGATTAATCGCGAGTCTTTAATACACGTTTTACGAGCTTGAGCATGCATATGGGATTATGATTTATATGAGCATGTGTTATACGATTATGCCTATACAATTATATATTACGTATATGCATTTATATTATGCTTTATACACTTGCATAGAACTATTTATGATTTGGTTTACACAGAGTACAGTCACAATATATGTTGTTGTATCGATACACTTGCATCCCGGCTGATCCCCGAGGATGTTTACTGGGGGAGGCTGTGACCCCAGACCCGAGGCCTTTACCGGGGGGGGGGGGCGGTTGGCAGACCTCTGACCTGAGGCCTTTCTGGCAAGAATCACGTGTGGGTCTGGGATCCTGTAATTCGGACTGTACTAGCGCGGACGTGTCCATGAGTGACCCCGCAGAGTTTTACGCTGCATGCTCCATACGCGTGAGGAATTTGAGTCTCCTTCGTGTATTATGTCATATTCATTTATTTAGACTCGCATATATTTTTATAACATATATTATTCGGCGAAAGACATTTATTTTCGTCCACTCACTCTAACGGTTTTCATGTCTTTCCCCTGGACTTTTCAGTTTCCGTGCCTAGTTTGCAGTTCAGATTCTGGTGTCTCACGTCGTGGTAGAAGGCTAGTCGTTCGAGCTACCTTTTTTTCTAGTAGGTTTCTTGTTTTACCTACTGTTGTATATTTTGTATATATATACACTAGAGGTCGCTCTGATACGATACTGATACATGTTTTATGTGGTTTTCTCCGGATTTTCTATATTATACAGTTATATTTACTGTTTATTGTTATTGTTATGATATTGAGAAATCCGGATGGGATTGGTGCCCATGGTTTGGCTTTTGTGGCATACGATGAAGTGTTATTTTCTGGGTGCAGGTAAAGGCAATTCCGCGTTAATAGCGTTACTCTGCCGAAATTTTTATGGTTTTTATTGGTTCGTGTTTTCATAATGGACTTGATTCCGGTTTAGGAAACTAAATCGGGGTTGGGTCCTTTCAGCTCTACGAAGACAAGTGAATGAAGCTAATTCAACGCAAGTTAAGGATGAGAAATATGACAAGCTAGCATCCATGCTAGAGCAAGTGCTCGAATTAGAGACCAAGAGAGCCAAGGCAGCTCAAGGACCAACATGCGGAGTATGTCAGATGCAAGGGCACCATACTGATCAATGCCCTACGATGGTGGAACAAAATGGAGATCCGGAGCAAGTTAATGCAATTGGAGGATATCAAGGGGCCAACGTTACAGTAATTACAACAACAACAATTTTGGCAATCGAGATCATCCGGGTTTCAAGTGGAGTAGCAATAATGGATGTTTAAACCCTCCGGCACCTCAACAAGGCTACTAACATGCTCCATTCCAACCAAGGCAGTCAATGCAACAAGCTCCCATTCTAACGATGCAACCTATGCATCCATCTCTTCCAGTCCAACAACAATTTACAAATCCGAACTATGACAAGATGTTCACTCAATTGTCCGCTTCAATACAAGTTCTCTTGGAGGGACAAGCTAAGACAAAGGAGACGTTGGATCTACATGGCCGAGACATCACTGAAATTAAAAAGCAAATGGGCCAACTCGTGGACTTCATGGGCCAATTTAGAGATTCCGGCCATCTTCCACCTCAACCACAACCACCAAATAGGAATGTGAGTGCCATTGTTACAAGGAGTGGAAGGATACTTGGTGACGCACCACCAAAGGCAAAAACAGCCCATCCTCACGTCTTTCATGAGGAGGAGGATTTAGAAGAAGATCCGGCCATCAAGGAGGCCGAGAGAATGAAGAAAAACGTGGCCTCTCATGCCACTAAGGCACATTCCTCATCTTCACACCCTACCCCAACAAAAGGAGTTTCTCATATCCCTTCAAGTAAGGTCGACTCTCATGCTACATTTGCTAAAGCACCGTTTCCTCATCGATTATCCAAGTCAAAGAAAGATGATCAATATGAAGACATTCTAGACATCTTTCGAAAGGTGCAAGTTAACTTACCCTTGATCGAGTGCATAAAACAAGTGCCTATCTATGCAAAGTTTCTAAAAAATCTATGCACCCAAAATAGGCAAACAAGAGTGAAGGAGTTTTTGAAGGTGAATACGACCGTTTCGACGATCTTACAACGTCAGTTACCCCCCAAATTGAAGGATCCGGGGAGCTTTTATGTTCCTTGTGTGATTGGTGACAACAAATTTGAAGATGTCATGCTAGACCTTGGTGCATCCATCAACATAATGCCTTATTACTTTTATGCATCTATGGATCTAGGCGCGCTCAAACAAGACAACGTCATCATTCAGCTAGCCGACCGTTCGCATAAGTATCCTAAGGGATACGTTGAAGATGTTCTTGTGCAAGTCAACAACCTGATTTTTCTAGCAGATTTTTATATTGTTGACATGGAGGAGAGTCCTTTGAACACCACGCCATTGCTTCTTAAACGACCCTTCATGAGGACTGCAAGAACGAAGATAGATATTTTTGAGGGAACGTTTTCCATGGAGATTGATGGAGAAAAGATTGAGTTTAACATCCTAGATGCCATGAAGGTTCCCACGGCAAGTGTTAATGCCATATTTTTGATGGATATAGTGGAAGAGGCAGCTCAACAACATTTAGACACCATTGGAGATGATGAGCTAGACATTGTCATACAAGAAGGAGCGGGGTTGACTCGACTCAGGTATGACACCCTTTTTGATGCACTTATCAAAATTTTGGAGCCTAGGATCCTTGAGATGGCTTTGGCACTCAATGAGGCTCCATGGATTATCATTAGGCCACCTCTTATTCCGTTGGCCCATGGAGAAAACAAGCTTGTCACGTCCGTAATTAAGGCACTGGAACTGGAACTTAAAGTTTTACCGGCTCATTTGAAGTATGCTTACTTGAGAGACAATGAGACATTCTCGGTTATCATCTCTTCAACGTTGGAGGAACAACAAGAAGACAAGGTCATCAACATGCTTAAACGTCATAAAACAGCAAGCATTGCCGACATTAAGGGCATCAATCTGGCAACATATGTGCATCGAATTCTACTTGAAGATGGGGTGAAACCTTCGAGAGAAACTCAAAGACGACTCCATCCACCTATGATGGAAGTCGTAAAGAAGGAAGTGATCAAACTCTTAGATTGTGGCGTCATATACCCAATTCCGGACAGCCGATGGGTTTCACCCATGCAAGTCGTTCCTAAGAAGTCCAAAATTACTGTGGTCAAGAACGCGGAAAATGAGTTAATGCCACAATGAACAGTAACCGGCCATAGAGTTTGCATCAACTATAGGAAGTTCAACGCCACCACTCGCAAGGACCACTTCCCCTTGCTATTCATTGATCAAATGCTTGAGAGGTTGGTAGGTCACGCTTATTATTACTTCCTCGACGGATATTCCGGTTACAACCAAATTAGTATTGCGGAGGAAGATCAAGAGAAAACAACGTTCACATGCCCTTTTGGAATGTTCGCATATCGACGCATGCCATTTGGACTTTACAACGCACCAAGTTTTTACAGGCAGTTTATCAAGGACTTTTCCCATATATCTCGTCCCTTATGCAAGCTTCTACAAAAAGAGACTCCCTTTGTGTTTGATGATGAATGCCGAGCTGCATTTGATAAATTGAAGGAGCTCCTCATGAGTGCTCCTATCCTTTGTGCACTAGATTGGTCTCAACCATTTAAACTAATGTGTGATGCTTCCGACTACGCCATTGGAGCTATTTTAGGGCAAAGGAAAGATAAGAAGCCCTACGCCATCTACTATGCTTCTCGAACACTTGATGATGCGCAAGCCAATTATATGACAATCGAGAAGGAGATGCTCGATGTGGTGTTTGCACTTGATAAGTTTTGATCATACTTGTTGCAAAGCAGGGTGATTGTCTACACGGACCACGCTGCATTGAAGTATCTCATGGCGAAAAAGAATGGCAAGCCACAACTAATTCATTGGATACTTCTACTCCAAGAATTCGACATAGAACTGAAAGATAAGAAGGGAGTAGAGAACGTGGTGGCATATCACTTGTCTCGAATTGTACATGACAAAGAGGCGGTGGAAATTGAGGAAAAAATTTCGAATGAACAACTCTTCGGAATTCAGGTAAGTGCCTCGAAAACTCTTTGGTATGTGGATATAGTAAATTACTTAGTTACCGATAAGTTTCCATCTACCATGTCTAGCTTCCAACGTGATAAGATAAGAATGAATGCTAGGACTATAGGGCAAGTTCCCTTAGATGCTCCCCATCTCCATAGAGGGACGACTACATTAGAGGCGTAGGGCAAATTCCCGAGCTTAAAGTATAACTCTAATCCTTCTACTTATCCTTGTAAACATTTGTATTTTGGTTTTGAATAAAAGTGTTTTGTTTACAGTTTTGAAATATTATGTGTAACTTGTTTTGAGTCTTAGGATTTAGTCGAACGTGTTAGTCTTAATGCATCAATTTAGGCTAAGGAAAATTCCTTGTCAAGTTGATACGCGTGTCATAACGTAAATTCCCGAAGCACAATAAATGATCATACATGTAATCGGTTAAAGACTTGGATAATTAATAGGGAGCATATAATATGACTTAAGTGTAAGACGTTGGTAAATAATATGGGTCGATCACTTGTAAATATATAACTTAGGTTTATTTTCGGTCTAGTAAACATGTTTAGGGTTCTTTGTTCTTGCTTGTTTTCTACTTGTCTATGAGTGAAGCATGTTAGAACTTAGGATTTCTCTATGCGTTTACTAACCATTTTCTGTCTTTAATTCCGTAGGAATTAATTTAAACCTCTTTAAAATCCCCCCATTAACCATAGCGTAGTCATGCATGCACTTTCAATCCCCGGTTAAGAATGATACACTACTTATCAATGCTACATGTACAAAAAAGGGTTTTAATTGCTTATGCATTTTTGTTGAGTGTTAAGTGTTTATTTAGTACTTAGTAAAAGCGTGTATCAAGTGATAGGTTTTGGTGGAGGAGTAAAGGTTGATGGTGTTGAGGATGCAGAGGATAGTGGTCGTTTCGGGGTTAGGACCAAGAGGGAAATCGTTGAGAGCGTTGTGCGCGCAAGGCTGAGATTTTAGACTCACATCGACAAGCCAGTCGTTCAGCCTAATAGAGTTTGGAAGGTTCTAAGGCCATGACATCATGTTGAATTTCTGGTTTTAATCCACCAAAAAATATGTGTAGTAGTTGTTGGTCAGACCAATCAGATGCATGACACGATAACTTGATGAATGAAGAGATGTACTCTTCAACAGTAGAAGTTTGTTGGAGGTGAGTGAATGTGGCCATGAGGTCTGAAGCGCTGCTTGAGCCAAAATATTCAAGCATTGAGAAGAAAAACATGTCCCATGTAATGAACTGGTTTCTTTGCTCAAAAGAGTTCATCCAAGTAGATGCATCTGGACCAAAGTGGGATGATACAGTGGTGACTTTCTCATATGAAAGCACACGGTGGTGGCGTAGATATCGTCCTGCCATTGCAAGCCAGCCTTCGACGTCTTCACCATCAAAACGTGGAAGGTCTATTTTTGGTGGTCAGGAATGGATTTGCTCATAGTGTTGGATGTGATTTGGTGGTGCTCTCAGAAATGTGTGGGTTGTATGTGAAATTTCACTTACTGGTGTAAATCTAGAAGTTGGTTGTGTGAGTGGGGTGCTTGGGCTTGGTAGAGGTGAAGTGACAGTGGAGTAGGCAGGTGGTGTAGAGAGTAGGCCTTGGGATGGAAGTAGTGGTGTGTGTAAAACGGGTAAAGGATGAGATAGCCCTAATCCATTCCAAGTAGTGGTGACTACTGGAAGAGAGCTAAAAAATTAAAGGTGGCACTACAAGAAAATTGCACCTAGACCACGGATCATTTCCGTCGTCTAGGTGCAGTTTTCCGTCGTCTAAGTACTTAGACGACGGAAACTCCGTCGTCCAAGATCCGTTCTCCAAGTGTTGTCGTCCAAGCACCTGGACGACGGAGATTTAGTGATCCGTCGTCCAAGTGCACTTGGACCTCGGACATTATCCGTGGCCCAGGTAGCCACCTGGACGACGAAAACTCTAAGTCTCCGTCGTCCAGGTGAACACCTGGGCCACGAACATTGCTCGTTTGTCCGTGGCCCAGGTGTTCACCTGGACGACGGATAAATAGTAATCCGTCGTCCAGGTGCATACATGGGCCACGGACAAACGAGCAATGTTCGTGGCCCAGGTGTTCACCTGGACGACGGAGAACGGCAGGGTTTAGGGTTTAGGGGTTAGGGGTTAGGGGTTTAGGGTTAGGTTTAGGGTTCTGCACCTGGACGACGGAGAACATAATCTCCGTCGTCCAAGTGAATATTTAATTTTTTTTAAAAAATAAATTGAAATTAAATATTATTAATTTAATTTATTATTATTTTAATTTAAATAATGAAAAATGCTAAAATTAAATAAATAAATTAAATTTTGAATATTAATTAATAACTTAATTATTAAATAATCAAAGTAAATTAATTTGTACATACGAAAAAACCCATAAATTAAAAATTAAAATATTGTTCGGAATGCGGAAAGAAACGAGATAATATACTACTAGCTAGCTAATACACTGGAGGAGCAAATGCGCCGCCGAGTCCTCCGCCTCCAGCCGGGTCGTTGTCGTCGGGGTGTGGGTTCGGAGGAGGTTGACATACTTCTCGATTTTGTTCCATGAGGGCGATGAGTTGGGCTATTTGTGCTTGTTGTTCGTCAAGTCTTTGCCGCATTGACTCATTCTCCTCTCGTGCCAGTCGAGCCTCTTGAATGGCTGCTTCAACGGCCGCAGCCTGACTCCTTCTCCGCTGCCTCGAACCTCCCGTAGATGATGAGCCGGAGGTCGTCGACAAATCTCGTACCACCCTAGGCCCAAAGTGCCTAACCTCCTTGCCAGCTCTACGACCGTAGACCTCATCCGCGATTGCAATTTGGCTCTCTAAGGATAGAGGAGGCAGGTCTTCCGGCGGCACATCTGGGAACGTAAGCTGAGTGTTGGCCAACTCTTCATGCGCACGCTCTATCGCCCTTGCCTACAAAAGAATAATTAATTTATTATAATGAAATCATATTTAAATAATAATTACTATAATTAAAAGCACATATATATATATATATCACTTACGCCGCATTGACTCGCTTCATTATCGAGCCCTGGCGTCACGTACGCGCTTACGCTTGCATCAAGATAAGGGTGTTTGGAACCCTTATCCTTGTGCTCCTTGGCAATTTGAATGAACTGCTTGGCGCCGGTAGTATGGTGTTTCTCCTTCTTCCCCCGGTTGGCTTTGTTGACACCGGAGAATTTCTGTTACACAACATAATTAAATCATTAAAAAATGAATAACTACAATTTAAATAATTCAATTATCTTAATTGAAATAAAAAAAATAAATTAATACCTTAAATTGTTCATCGGCAAAGTGGTTACACAACCACTCCTACTCATCTTCTCTCTCCCCTTGCAGCTCTACCGGGGGAGGCACGGGACCGACATCTTTGAAGTACTTATGGAGCCTGTACTTCCAATCTTTGTAGATGGAGTTGGCTATTTGATTGATATGCCTCAACATAGCCGGTGTCGGATCCACGTCAAATTGTTCCTATCAAAAATAAATAGAAAATTATAATCGTATATATTATGAAATTTTAGGCCGAGATTAACAATATTATATAATAACTAAATTGAACGTATTACGTACCGAAAGATCTTTGAAGACTTTCGCCTTCTCATGATCCGGCGCCTCCTTCCAAGTAGGGGCAGTGATACGAACCCGGTTACGGATGATTGACCATATCCCATGCGCCGAGAGACTTGCTAGCTGAGCTGTGGGAGGGCCACCGGTGAATTCGTCATACGGCAAGTCGATCTTTTTACCGGTCGCCTTGCAAATACGCTCCGCTTTACCCCCTTTAACGAGACCCCGAGTCCTTTTCGGTTCCGGGTCAGTGGGGGCCCTCCTTTGCCTACGGCGGGCGCTGTACATGATTGATTCGGCGGTCGAGGACGCCTGAGTACTTCCCGTTGAATGGGTACCGAGCGTCGGAGATTGGAAGGGGTCGACGTCATCACCGCTCGAGATGAATGGGGGAGCGGGAATTTCCCCAGAGGGCGCTACGAACGGACCAGATGATCTGTCCGGATTGAGAGCGTCGTTGCCCTCCGGTGGTAATTCCCAACCGACTTGGTCCGCCAAGCGGCGGAGCATGGCATCTTCTGCCTCTTGTTGGGCTTTCTTCTTGTCGGATGTCGTCTTTGGCGGAGCCATTTAAACCTAAGAGTACGGGGTTAAAATACCTACTTACCATAATAATTACAACTTAAAAATTTACGCTAATTAATTAAGTACGTTTAAGATTTAAATAGAGTACACTAGCTTGGCATTTTCGGTCGTTCAATAGACGTGCGACCCGCGCGATAAAGTGTAAATTTTCAATTAATCAGCCTTGGTTAAATCGAAAAACATGGCCAGTTAGGGATAGAGATAACGCGAGAGGCAGGACTAATTTCGACAAAAGTCTTTCTTAGTCCAAATCCTGTCACCAGTCATAACCCGTTTCTAGACACCATGTCCGACATTCAGCCAATTTTTCGAAAATTTACACTCCCTCAAGTCCTTTGCAAACTCCGCCCTCAACCTCGTGTCCATAACTTCACTTAGGTTATGGTGTGCGGTGATGAAATCCACACATCACGAGGGGTTAAGGAGATAAGCAAGGAAAAGAGGCGCCATCTATTCCAAAGAGTGCGACTTAATTACACCAAGCATATGTACTAAATTTAAATCGAACACGTACTACTAATTAATTTACTAAAAAATACACGTAATTACATGTAATAATTTATTTTCCATTTAGCATGCAATAATTAACCATTTAATTAATTAATAACAATAATTATTTATTTAATTAATTAATAACAATAATTATTTATTTATTTAATTAATAACAACAAATTTACAATTATTCATTTAATTAGTATTAAATAACAATAATTATGATTTAATTAATTAATAACAACAAGTAATCATTTATTAAATATTTAAAACTAATTACTAAATTAATTTCTACTAATTAATTATATTTAGAATTTAATTAATTAATAAAATGAAAATTATTTAAATAAGGGAAAAATAGAAATTTACCGAATCGGAGTTTTCGGGAATTTCGCCGGAGTTGTGTCGTCGGAGAGGAGGAATTGAACCACGCCGGAGTTGTATCGTCGGAGCGTCGTCGCCGGAGGAGAATATCGCCGGAATGAGATTGAGAGAGAGAGGAGAGGAGAGATGGAGAGAATTGTAAGGGATGAGGAAAAGAAGATGAGCCGTACTCTATTTATAGAGTTTCACTTAGACGACGGAGCACTATTCTCCGTCGTCTAAGTGCACTTGGACGACGGAAATAGTGTTCTCCGTCGTCCAGGTGGCGGTTTCAAAATTTTGAAACGGCGCGTAATTAAGGGGCGGGACGTTTTGAACCGCCATGGAATTGGACTTAGACGACGGAGAATACATTCTCCGTCGTCTAAGTTAAAATTCAAGCGGTCCCAAAAACGGAAGCGGTAAATTGAACCGCCATAATTTTGGACTTGGACGACGGAGATGGTCAGTTTCCGTCGTCCAAGTGAAAATTACACGAAAAAATTAAACAAAAAAAAATTGAACCGCCATGATTTTTGAACCTGGACGACGGAGATGGTCATTTTCTGTCGTCCAGGTGTTCACCTGGACGACAGAAAATGACCATCTCCGTCGTCCAGGTTCATATTACGTAAAAAAAAATTTAAAAAATAATTCGCTAGGAATTTAGCGATCTGTCATTCGAGTGAAATAGTTGTACAATATCGATGAACGCATCGTATATATGAACAATTAAATTTGAACCGCCGATTAATTTTACGTATTGAAACATGTTAAGTATCGACTAATCTTTACGACTTCAGTGTTCATGAGTAGACGTTCATTTGCAGCAGAGTATTAACGAAATTGAATTTCGACAAAACAACCGTTGGATATGTTCGTCGTAACATAATATATAATTGTCTTCAAAGGACCATAAAATAATAAGTTCGGGAAGGGTTTGATCGGCACAGTCAACCGCAAAACCGATAATTTCACAAACCGGTAACGTGGATACAAGGCATTTCGCAACTCCGATTTTTGAACCGTCGAAGCTCACACACCAAGAATTGTTTACTCTAAAGTCTTGATGAAAAGAAAATGCATTGGAAGAAGGTCTAGAGGGTCGTTGTCTTAGAAAAAATGACGATATCTGCACCTGGACGACGGATATGAGCGTTTCCGTCGTTCAGGTCTAAACCTGGACGACGGATATGAAGTTATCCGTCGTACAGGTGCAGTCATTCTCCGTCGTCCAGGTGTATAGACCCTGAATTCAGGGGTTAGGGCCTTACTGTTTAGGGTTTAGGGTTTCTGAACTTGGACGACGGAAAATTACCATCTCCGTCGTCCTAGTGTGTACCTGGACGACGGATAATGACCATTATCCATCGTCCAGGTGCATAGACCCCGATTTCAGGGGTTAGGGCCTTAGGGATTACGGTTTAGGTCGTCCCCTGTCATTTGTGTACGTGTACGTCCGTTCAATTATTCTGATTCAAAAATATAATTAAAAAATTTATCGATCGATCCGATCGAACTGCTAGATTTAGGGTCAAGGATTTAGCTAGGGTACGTTTTATATGAGATTGAGATTTGGCGCCAATATTTATTAATTTCTCCGTTGGCCAGGATATATAATTCAGATTAATTTCTTGCCGTAAACCGGCATCGATCATATATATATATATATATTACAATAATTACAGTAATTAATTACCAATTAATCTCCCTCGTCGTATGACCGTACTCTTCGTCATAATCATCATCGTCCTCATCCCCGTTAGTCGACGGCTCATCCTCGTCATCGTACTCAACATCGTCCGACGAATAACCTGAGTCCTCGTCCGCGTCCTCTTCCTGCTCGTCTTCTTCATCTACCTCATCGATAATCTCATCTTCAGTTAGATCTGTACAACCATCAGGCATGGGTAACCGTTCACCATCTTGAACCAGGTCCATTATATCGGAGCGGACCATAGAAATATTAGGCTCTTGATAGGCAGGAATGTCTCGTTCTGGTTCAGCAGCATCTTCAGTCGTCGCTGGTGTCCCTTCAATTGTCTCTGTATTCCATATTCCTCGGTGAGAGATATGGTTCACTATTTTCCACCCTTCACCGGCTTTCGGATCGTCGAGATAGAACACCTGCCGAACTAAGGTGGCGAGAGCGAAAGGCTCATCCTCATACCAGTGCGAGTTTGTATCGACTGATAATAGTCCCAGGTCTTCCTTTGTACGCTTGAACCATCTGCACTTGAATAGGAAAACGTTGACATCATTCCCGTAACATAGCTGAACCACGTATACAATAGCCCCGTAATATAGATCATTGTCTTTCCCAACCGCTACCCCACTGTTTTGTGTTCTTCTTCCTTCGTCTCGGGCCAATGAATGGAACTTTACACCGTTCACAAAACATCCGGGATAAATATAGTGTTTAACCGGCTTCCCTGCTAGCAAGTGCTTTGGCCATGACCACCACCCTCCGTGGTTATCAGTTTTTTGCAGATCAATCATCTGCGAAAAAGGGCAAATTAATATAAGGGTTTACTTTCTACAAACATGAGCGATATGTATTTAAATAATCTCATCCGAGTCGTACGTACGTACCCATTGGAAGAAATAATCAGGAAACTTCTTCTTAACCATTTTCTCAATCCACGCCGAACTCTTGTTTTGATTTAACGCCTGAAGCCTCTCCCTGTATGACATCATGTACGGCTCAACTTCATCACAGTCTCGCAACACTACCCAATGTGCCTCAATAAGTTCTTCACGTGTTAACGATTCCTTTAATACTCCTCTAAACGGTCGGACGACATTGGTGACGACAGAAAGATTGATGCGGGCACTGCGATCGGAGGCAGTGGGAGGGGGTGGATCTTTGAGGTACCTGTTGCAGTAAGTAACACACTCATGCATTAGGTATGTCTCTGCTATGGAGCCATCCGGGGCCGACCTGTTTTTGACGAATGACTTATACTGTCCAAGCTGTCTACAAAATCAAACGTACACATTACATAAGTACATATAGCTAGCTAGCTAGTATATATATAATCTCTAGTGGAACAAATTAATTAATTAGTTGTACGTACCTTTCTTGAGGATACATCCAAGTGTACTGGACCGGACCAGAAATGAGCACCTGCTCGGGCAGGTGGATCATTAGGTGAATCATGATGTCAAAGAAAGCAGGGGGGAAAATCCTCTCTAGTTTGAAAATGATGTGCACAATTTGTTGTTGTAATTCCACCACATCTGACTTCTTTAATTCTCTGGCGCATAACCTCTGCCACTACCTGCACAATGCCACTATTGGTTCTACGACGTCCCGAGGCAAGTATGGTCGAATTACCACTGGAATCAGACGTTGCAGCATAACGTGATAGTCATGTGTCTTTAGACCAACAAACTTGTGTTGCACCTCGTCCACTGCTCCAGTTATAGTAGCTGCATACGTAGCCGGATAACGAACGCCCTTAAACCAGTGAAATACAGAACGTCTAAGCGTCGGCTTCACTGTGTAAGGTGCATCTGGCATCTTGTTGTACACTCCTTTCCTATCCCTCCTCAACCACAAGGGACGACGTAGATTCATTGATTCCAAATCTTTGCGCGCTTTGGGAGTATCTTTAGTCTTGAACTTAATACCGAGAATTGTTCCCACCACGTTGTCGCACACATTCTTTTCTATGTGCATCGCGTCCAAGTTGTTCCTCAGCTTCAACTTCGACCAGTAAGGGAGTTCAAAGAATATACTCTTGTGATCCCAATAGCTCAGATCATGTGGAGGAATTGGATTGCATTTCTTTACATCCGCGTCATTGCTCAACACACCAAAGTCGAAATAGCTCAACCTCTCTAAAATCTCTTCGCCCGACCAACTACGGGGTTTAGGATTGTTCTCTACCGTACCGTCGAAATGAGCTTCATCCTGTCGCCACGGGTGGTCGTGAGGAAGCCATCTACGGTGACCCAAGTAACACACCTTCCCCGCGTGCCAACAAGAGTTCACGTCGTCCAAACATATAGGACATCCATTATATCCTTTTGTCCTGCAGGCTGCCAACATCCCATAAGCTGGAAAATCGCTGATCGTCCACATTACGGCAGCCCTCATCGTGAACATCGTGTCAGTGAATTTGTCATAAGTTGGGACTCCATTTTCCCACAACAGTTTCAGCTCGTCGATCAAAGGTCTGAGGTAGACATCTAAGCACTTCGATGGAGATTTAGGACCTGCAATTAATACGGTAAGGAAATTAAATTCCTTGTTCATGCACATCCACGGAGGCAAGTTGTACGGCATCAGAATAACTGGCCAAGCTGAAAGGACCCAACCCCGATTTAGCTCCCTAAATCGGAATCAAACCCCTTCGAAAACACGAACCAACAAAAACTTTTCAAAATTTGGGCAGAGTTTCGTTACTAACGTGGAATTACCTTAATCTGCACGCGGAAAATACACTTCATCCTATGCCACAAAAAGCAAACCGTGGGCACCAATCCCATCCGGATTTCTCAATATCTCAACAGTAAAGTAAAGTAGTAAATATATATGTACTTTACTGAAATCCAGTGTAAAATCGTATAACGTATTCAATAGGAAGCTCAGAGCGACTTCTAATACATAATCATATACGTATACCACAGTAGGTAGAACAATAAACCTACTGGATGAAACAAAGTAGCTCGAGCACTATGCCTCCGACCACGACGTGCGACACCAGAGCCTGAACTGCAAACTGGGCACGGAAACCGAAAAGCCCAGGTGAAAGACAATAAACACGTTAGAGTGAGTGGACGAAAATAAATGTCTTTCACCAAATAAAATATACATATAAAATCATATGCGAGTCAAATACATAAACAAGAAATGGTACACGAGGGAGACTCCAACTCCTCACGCGTCCGGGTACACGAGGGAGACTCCAACTCCTCACGCGTACAGAGCATGCAATATAAAATCGCGGAATCACTCATGGACTACCACGCGATAGCACAGTCTGAATCACGGGATCCCAGACCCACACGTGATTCCTAGCCAGAAAGGCCTCGGGTCAGGATATCTGTCCCCCCCGGAGCATACTCGGGGATCAGCCGAGAAGCCAATGTGTATCGATACCACAACATATACTGAGACTGTACTCTGTGTAAACCAAATCATAAATCTTTTTTTATGCACATGCTTAAAACATATTATGTACGTATAAATATATTCGTATACGTATATTCGTATATGCATAATCGTAAAACACATGCCCGTAAAATCATAATCAATCCGCATGCTCAAGTTCGTAAATCATTTATAAAAGACTCGCAAGCAATCCGTGAAAAGAAATGTCCACTCACAGACTGGCGTAACGCGTATCGCGTTAACCCGTGATCCGGCGGAAAGTCCCTCGCCAAACGAACGATCACGAAACCCCTGAATATTCACAAAGTTCATTATTCAAAGTCATAATCCGACATTACAAATCAAACCACGAGAAACCACCGTTCTCGGAAACAGATAATTCAAAGTCGACGAATCGTCGAAAATCCGTATATACCACTTCAATACCTCGCTTTACGTTCGGACGCTCAACTCGAAAAACGAACCTCCCCACTGCGATCGGAGCGCGATTTCGAGTCAAATGACATGCGACTTGTCGAAAGTCAAAAAGTCAACCCGTTGACCGTTGACCGCCGTGACCGCCGCCCATGGCGGCGCCGCCACTGACCGGAAGATTTCTCGGCGGAGCAACCCCTATTCCATGCAAAACCACCCACTGAGCAACTTTGTCAACTGCACCGAAGTCCAATTCTCACTCTAACATGGTCAATTTCATGAAAAACCGAATGAACACACAAATTTCAATCCCAAAATTCTCCATGTACAAGATGAATTGGAACTCCAAACTTACATGGTAGCTTGCTAGTGATGAGAGCTTCAAAGCCCACTCCAAAATTCAGCTCGAATCGGCTCGAAACATCAAACCCGAAATCACTTAAAATCCCTTAACTTTGGCCGGAAAAATCATCTGCTTCCGGTGAGCCTCGCCGTGTGGGGTGACTAGGAACAGACTCGGGAGGCCGAGGCGCACCCAATGGGACAAGTCCCGAGCCAAGAGGTGGCCGGAAACGATCACCACCGTGGAACCACCGTGAGTCCCGTCGGCCTCCACCTCTCACCCACCGAGTTGACTCGGTCAACTCGGTCAACACCCAAAATGGTAAGCTTTGACTTGCCCAGTATGGAAATTTCTATTTATAGCCTTTCCCAAAAAGGAAACTTCATGTTTATCCAATTCGACGAACTTAAAACGCGCGTAATTTTCTCATCGTAATTCCGATTCCGATAATTCTCGCGGCCACAAATTCGTCTCGACATACTCTTCACTAACCACCCAAAGTCAAATAGATCAGCCAAACGGATAAAAAGTCAACCCTTCGAACCAACACACATTAAATCGACTAATCAATCAACAAACGTCAAAATTCGCAACTAATTCCTCGTAACTCCAAATCATGCTCCGGAAGTTCCCACAAACTCGAAATTAAATTCTGAACAACTTCCGTGAAGAAGCCGAAACCAAATTCTCGTCCGGTAATTTAGTCGTTAAGTAGCCCACCATTTAAATCTGAACTTCAAATATTCATAACTAATTCCTCGGTCGTCCAAATTACGATCCGGAACCGCCCACGAACTCGAAATCACACGTACAACGACTCTCGAGAAGAGACCCAGCTCCAATTCTCGGCCAATAATTAAGTCGTTAATAAACTCGGTGATTCCAATAACCGTCGGACAACTGCGACTTCACACAAACTCACCAATCAAGCTGATCATACTGTTGATTCTGGTCCGGGTCGTCACAAATCCACCCCCCTTAGAAAAATTTCGACCTCGAAATTTCCAAGTCTGCCAACTCAAAGGTAGGAGCACTGCCTCTGTATACTGCTCAACTGCCCAGTGGCTACATCAATTGAATAACTCTAGCAACTGACTCCACAATAGGAGATAGCTCTGTGCTGAAATCTCTGTACCCACAAATCACAAATCTGAACTGGCTCCACACAAGCGCCAAGTGTTCCTACATAAGGAACAAACAGGGTACACAACACATAGCAAACTTGAAACATAGTTCCGCCACGCGGAACACAACACACAAAGCCAACACTATAGGCGATGCCGAACCATACGGCATAACACAAACTCGCCTATGGTCACATATGGATCAAAACATCAAGGCAAATCATAACACGACCTGCTCATACCAACGAAACTCAAGCATCGAACTCAAACAATTATCGACCCATTTCCGCTAATCTGACAGTCTGTGGTAACACACTCCACAAAATCAAAATCAAACATCAACTCAAACTCAATCAAATCAAACTCGCTCCAACACTACGGAGCACAACGTCGTCCACAAACGACATCAAGCAACGCCGATATCACAGTGGTCAACAAACTGGTACTGCAAGCAATCTCGAACAGCTAAAACTGCTGGTCCCGAATCCTTCGGAATTACAATACCGGGGTCCACAACATGCCCTCCAAGGTCTAAATAGTCCTCGAAGATCGCTCACCAATCTGAGATAAGAACTGGTACTAACTCGTAATCTGGTCCCCAATGTTCGCTGCAAAGCTTACCAACACACAGTTATAGCCGATTGTCTCGATCAGCGAACTGGGACACAAGCACATCACGAAATGGACAATCTCCACCAAACTCAGCTATGCCAGCCTGCCACTAAAATCATCTCTGAATGCACAAGGAAATGTACTAAATTCATCAAATGGTCCACAATGGTCAAACCACTGGCATCACAAACCAAAGTGCATACAAGCATACACAAACACAGCAGTAATCGCCACATTTAACCGGAAATCTTCAATGGCTGACACTCCTCGGCAAGTCTCTGCCTCGTAGCCATCATCAGTCGACAAAAGTGGCAAATGTACACACAAACCGCTACATTCTACTTCATGCTGCATCACGAGTAATAAACTCGGAAAATCTGGTACATCTCCACATCAACAGTGCATAACGCACGCAAAACCACGAGCCTCAATATCATCATACTCCAACTCAGCTCTCGTAGCCCATAACTCGGCTAACACGGAAACTCGAGCCACACATACACATATGCAATATTGAAACTCCTGACTCTCAACTGAATGCATCAGCATCAACATCATCCCAAACAGATGGTCAAAGTACAGTCTCTAGCCTTTTTCGAGCAACTCAAAGGTGCAGCCATAGTCGTCAGTCGACTCCATCCATCGACACTGCCTCAAGCTCAAATCTGGCCGAAAATGCAAGTGGATGACACTCAATGATCAGTGCACATCATACACTGCTCTGCACGCCATAGCAGTAATATCTCCAACTCTCTGGTGCTAACACAAGGACAGCTACACTCAAATCATACACCAGATACGTAGCTATACAAAGTTTCCCCTGCCTGGAATCATGAGCCACCGCTCTGCTACACAGCATCAATACACAACCAAATCCAAATCTCGATGCATCGCCATATTCCACGAACTCGTCGTAATCGTCAGGTAAGGTCAAAACCGAAACAACGGTCAATCATCCTGCAGGAGGAAGTAACTCTCCTCGCGTGCATCGAACCACATGAACTTGACGCCTTCATCGTCAATCCGGAAAGTAGAGTAGCAATCCGGGAAAATCCTGCACAAAGCCGTCGGTAAAAGCTTGCCAAACCCAAGAGACCCCTGATCTCTGGTACAATAGTAGGGCAACTCCAAATCCACACGGCTTCGAACCGGTCAGAATCCATGCCGACTCCTTCGGCTAGCATCACACAGCCCAACATCTTCACGCTAATCGGCCAAAACTCACACTGGCTGAATCTCGCAAACAGCTGATCATGTCGCGAAATCCGCAACACCGCTTGCAACTATTTCAGGTACTGGTCCTCACTCCTTGAGTACATCAGGATGTCACCAACGAACATAACCGCAACTCGTCCAGAAACCGTCTGAACACCTGGTCCACCAAGTCCACACGATTTACGGGGCATTGGTCAACCCAACAACGTGACCAAGAACTCATGATATCCGCACCGAGATCCGAAAGCCAACAAAGCCACATCTGACTCATCGATCCATAACTGATGGTATTCGGATCCGAAATCAATCCTCAACAAGACTGAAGCTCTCGCAAGCTGATCCACCAATAGTCAATCCGAAGCGGAGGATACTCACACTCCTCTGAAGCGAATCAGGTTTCGGTATTCAATGCACCACCTCGTCGAACCATCCATCACCCGTACACACAAATGCAAGAGCACACAAGTAAATATGCGGGTCGTTTGAAATCTCCTGAAACCTCATCCAGCAACTCCTGGAGTCGAACCAATAGCTCCATCAGCTCCGCTGGCTCCGAACGACAAAATGCCGGTAAAATAAGTTCAGCGCCCGGTACAAGCTCAAAGGTGTAGTCGGTCTCCCGAACTGGAGGAACACCTAGTAACTCCTCCGGAACACACCTGGAAACTCGGAAACCACCACAATGTCATCAATATCGGGCACAGCAACCGTAGTATCCCCAGCATGAGCTACACAATCCGTCTCCATCATCTGCTCGACCATCACCGCGAAACAGCGTCTCAGGAAAATCTGGTCATCGAACATAACCTCCTCCTCGAGGCACTCAAACATCGCCAAATGCGTCGTCAGTAAGTCCATGCTCACAAGCACTCCAAAACCACAATGTTTAACTATAACAGATCCGCGGCTAAGCCATATCCTTCAACAAGGATTTCGCAACCTCCTGATGGATGCAACACTCTCCAAGACCTCAGAAGTGGAGATGCAGGTACAATCGCCATGGACATCAAATAACAGTAACCTCGGAGAAAAGTCTATCCTCAAACAAGGTCATAGCACGAACTTCAACATGCCCAACTAGTCGCCCACATCATATGCGACTTGCTAAATAACTCGTCAAAAGGTATATTGATCAGACTTCAGGAACAACATGAGGATCTCCTCGTAAACTCTGAGCTACCAGACCGCTACAATAGCTAGCTGAAGGCGCTCCCTCATAACATGACCCTCCTGGCCACCACAATAGTAACTGAGAGTGCTTACGAACACAAGTCACTGCGACACCTGCTGCGTGACAGGATCATCAACGATCACACAACTCATGCCATAGGAGCAAATCCGCTACTCTGCGATCTCCGTCATCGTCAAATGGATCAGCAGAGGATCCCCAACATAATCGAAAAGGCCAGAGCCTGATGAAGTCACTGATCCCGAAGTGTCGGAACTCAACCTTATCAAAATCTCACTGCTGAATCCACTTTCCTCAAACTATCACATCGAAAACCGCATACAACTTTCCTTGTCAATAGCCTCGCCACTGAGTGCAGCACACTAAGCTCCTCACGGCAATCTCGAGGCACAACAATCAGACTCTCTCTAATGCTTAGGTTCAAACTCATCTCGAACCTCGTGCCCTGCTTCCTCTGAAGCCACATAACTCGTATAAACAGGTATAAACATATGAACAATGCATCTCTGCCTCAGATGGATAAACACTCCACATTCGAATGCTGGGTAGCCTGATAAAACCATTACCGTATACAACACCCTGAATGTAGGCCATGGAGTCGCAACCGGAACTCACACATTATCAGCCCACCAAACACAATGATCAGAATCAGGCAAACATCACTGCCAAAATTCTCAACTTTAAGGCAACATATAGACGCCCATATACACATCCCCAGGCAAACCGTGCCACACATATCTCTGGACTCTGAATACTCATCTGAATCCACTGTTCTCTGGCAATTCACGCGTCGATTGATCCACAACAAGATCCCCAACCGAAACGACACGGAAAGCACGTCAGGAGGCATCCTAATGAATACAATACCGTTCACAACAAGTGGAACGTAATCATGGAACTTCAAATATTTGAAAGCATACAACACCCGGAATTTGATGATTATCCGCCGGCCGGTCGGGTCACCATTCCAGACATGCTGTACATTCTCAAATATCCTTAGTAAACACGACTACAGAAGTCTACAGAACCTATAACCTAAGGCTCTGATACCAAGCTGAAAGGACCCAACCCCGATTTAGCTCCCTAAATCGGAATCAAACCCCTTCGAAAACACGAACCAACAAAAACTTTTCAAAATTTGGGCAGAGTTTCGTTACTAACGTGGAATTACCTTAATCTGCACGCGGAAAATACACTTCATCCTATGCCACAAAAAGCAAACCGTGGGCACCAATCCCATCCGGATTTCTCAATATCTCAACAGTAAAGTAAAGTAGTAAATATATATGTACTTTACTGAAATCCAGTGTAAAATCGTATAACGTATTCAATAGGAAGCTCAGAGCGACTTCTAATACATAATCATATACGTATACCACAGTAGGTAGAACAATAAACCTACTGGATGAAACAAAGTAGCTCGAGCACTATGTCTCCGACCACGACGTGCGACACCAGAGCCTGAACTGCAAACTGGGCACGGAAACCGAAAAGCCCAGGTGAAAGACAATAAACACGTTAGAGTGAGTGGACGAAAATAAATGTCTTTCACCAAATAAAATATACATATAAAATCATATGCGAGTCAAATACATAAACAAGAAATGGTACACGAGGGAGACTCCAACTCCTCACGCGTCCGGGTACACGAGGGAGACTCCAACTCCTCACGCGTACAGAGCATGCAATATAAAATCGCGGAATCACTCATGGACTACCACGCGATAGCACAGTCTGAATCACGGGATCCCAGACCCACACGTGATTCCTAGCCAGAAAGGCCTCGGGTCAGGATATCTGTCCCCCCCGGAGCATACTCGGGGATCAGCCGAGAAGCCAATGTGTATCGATACCACAACATATACTGAGACTGTACTCTGTGTAAACCAAATCATAAATCTTTTTTTATGCACATGCTTAAAACATATTATGTACGTATAAATATATTCGTATACGTATATTCGTATATGCATAATCGTAAAACACATGCCCGTAAAATCATAATCAATCCGCATGCTCAAGTTCGTAAATCATTTATAAAAGACTCGCAAGCAATCCGTGAAAAGAAATGTCCACTCACAGACTGGCGTAACGCGTATCGCGTTAACCCGTGATCCGGCGGAAAGTCCCTCGCCAAACGAACGATCACGAAACCCCTGAATATTCACAAAGTTCATTATTCAAAGTCATAATCCGACATTACAAATCAAACCACGAGAAACCACCGTTCTCGGAAACAGATAATTCAAAGTCGACGAATCGTCGAAAATCCGTATATACCACTTCAATACCTCGCTTTACGTTCGGACGCTCAACTCGAAAAACGAACCTCCCCACTGCGATCGGAGCGCGATTTCGAGTCAAATGACATGCGACTTGTCGAAAGTCAAAAAGTCAACCCGTTGACCGTTGACCGCCGTGACCGCCGCCCATGGCGGCGCCGCCACTGACCGGAAGATTTCTCGGCGGAGCAACCCCTATTCCATGCAAAACCACCCACTGAGCAACTTTGTCAACTGCACCGAAGTCCAATTCTCACTCTAACATGGTCAATTTCATGAAAAACCGAATGAACACACAAATTTCAATCCCAAAATTCTCCATGTACAAGATGAATTGGAACTCCAAACTTACATGGTAGCTTGCTAGTGATGAGAGCTTCAAAGCCCACTCCAAAATTCAGCTCGAATCGGCTCGAAACATCAAACCCGAAATCACTTAAAATCCCTTAACTTTGGCCGGAAAAATCATCTGCTTCCGGCGAGCCTCGCCGTGTGGGGTGACTAGGAACAGACTCGGGAGGCCGAGGCGCACCCAATGGGACAAGTCCCGAGCCAAGAGGTGGCCGGAAACGATCACCACCGTGGAACCACCGTGAGTCCCGTCGGCCTCCACCTCTCACCCACCGAGTTGACTCGGTCAACTCGGTCAACACCCAAAATGGTAAGCTTTGACTTGCCCAGTATGGAAATTTCTATTTATAGCCTTTCCCAAAAAGGAAACTTCATGTTTATCCAATTCGACGAACTTAAAACGCGCGTAATTTTCTCATCGTAATTCCGATTCCGATAATTCTCGCGGCCACAAATTCGTCTCGACATACTCTTCACTAACCACCCAAAGTCAAATAGATCAGCCAAACGGATAAAAAGTCAACCCTTCGAACCAACACACATTAAATCGACTAATCAATCAACAAACGTCAAAATTCGCAACTAATTCCTCGTAACTCCAAATCATGCTCCGGAAGTTCCCACAAACTCGAAATTAAATTCTGAACAACTTCCGTGAAGAAGCCGAAACCAAATTCTCGTCCGGTAATTTAGTCGTTAAGTAGCCCACCATTTAAATCTGAACTTCAAATATTCATAACTAATTCCTCGGTCGTCCAAATTACGATCCGGAACCGCCCACGAACTCGAAATCACACGTACAACGACTCTCGAGAAGAGACCCAGCTCCAATTCTTGGCCAATAATTAAGTCGTTAATAAACTCGGCGATTCCAATAACCGTCGGACAACTGCGACTTCACACAAACTCACCAATCAAGCTGATCATACTGTTGATTCTGGTCCGGGTCGTCACACAAGTGCTGACGGCGGAGCTATTACTTCCCCAAGGATTGAATCCGTCTATAGATAGGCCGAGTCTAACATTTCTAACCTCTGAAGCAAAGTCTCCAAATTCTCTGTCAAAATGTTTGAAACCCTCCCCATCCGCGGTGTGTCGCAGGACATCGTCATCTATTCGCTTTTCTGCGTACCATCGCATCGCCTCTGCTGTCTGTAGAGACATGTACAGGCGCTGCAATCTGGGAATCAAGGGAAAATATCGAACAACTTTCACAGGAATTCTCTTTTTCGAACTCTTCCTATTCAACTGGAATCTGCACTGGCCACATACGGGACAATAGTCCAACTCTTTATACTCTCTGTAAAATAGCACACAATCATTCGGACATGCGTCAATTATCCTGTACTTTAGGCCGAGGCTGCTCAGGATATTTCTAACCTTATAATGAGATTTAGGAAGATTGTGATCATCAGGAAGCAACTTACATATTTGCTCCTGAATTTCGTCAAAAGCACTCGCTGACATTTTGTGCTTCACTTTTATCTTCATTTGCTCCATCACATATTGCAACACATTCTCTCGACATCCAGGGAACACCGGGGTCTGCGCTTCAAGTAGTATCCGGTTGTACTTTTCCATCTCACTGGTGTCAGTGGCCAAGCTAGCTGCGGGGAATGTGTCATCATGCTCATAAGTGGTACTGTAACCTCCGTCTTGGTGTTGGTGTCCACCATGACTACATCCCGGAAACGCATCATGGACCAAATCTGCAGTTGGGTTGCAAGCTGGGGGTCCGGCACCACTGCCGCTGGATGAGGCACCATGGTAACTGTACTCTGAGCTGAAGTCTGCTGCGCTGAACTCTACTACTTCACCATGCTCGCTCCATGTAGTGTAACTCCACATCATACCATTTTCGTACAAGTGTTGCACCATAACATTAACCTCCGCATACTGACAATTAAGACATTTCTGACACGGACACCTGAAACGTTTCTTTCCCTGACCATGTTCTATCGCAAAATTCACAAATTCGCTAATTCCATCCATATACCGGACATCACATCTATTCTTCAACTTCATCCAACTCTTGTCCATACTGCTACAAAATATTATAATTAATTAATTATTACATATATATATTTGTCAATTAATTTACGCTTAATTATACGTACGTACTCGATCTACATCGATCCATCAATTACGTACGTACGTAATTTAATCGATCTGTACATATATATATATAGCTAACATCAGCTAACATCCTTGCATGTATATATGTACGTACGTTTTCACTAAATATATATTAATTAATTAATTAATTAAGCAAATTTTAACTACGTACGTATACGTACGTACCTGCTGGCCTTCTCGATATCTGTACGTTAATTAAGCTAACTAGCTAGTCAGCGGAGATCCCTTATCGATCCTGATTCTTCTCGGCCTACCTAGCTCGCTTCTAGCTAGCTAGCTCCCTAGCTTCTCCTTCTCCCTTCTCCTTCAATTCTTCTTCAAATGGAATGGATAGATCGAGGCCAGGAATGAATTCGATTAGCTTATATAATGCTTCACTTAGACGACGGAGGTGTCGGTACGTCGTCTAAGTGGAAGCACGTTTCGTATACTCGGACGACGGCGTGTCGGTCCGTTGTCCAGGTAATCACCTGGACGACGGAGAATACCATCTCCGTCGTCCAGGTGATCACCTGGAGGACGGAGAAGACTCCGAGGTCCAGGTGATCACCTGGACGACGGAGAATACCATCTCCGTCGTCCAGGTGACCACCTGGAGGACGGAGAAGACTCCGTGGTCCAGCTGACCACCTGGACGACAGAGATGGTATTCTCCGTCGTCCAGGTGGTACTTGGACGACGGAGTCATTTCCGTCGTCCAGGTGTCACTTGGACCACGGAACAATTATGTTTCCGTGGTCTAAGTGATGTTTTCTTGTAGTGTGGGTTTGGGTTTGGGGTTTTTGTTGATGAAACCATGATTGATGGAACATTTGGAATTGTGAAGCCAAAACCGCAATGGTGGTGTGTAAATCAGCGTTCTGGGCATGTAACAAGTCCACAGAGACTGACAAAGAAACCTCCACTGTAAGAGTAGTAGACACAAACAAAAGGGGGAGAGTTGGAAATCAAAGATGATTCATTGATAATTCATAATGCATTTGTCAAAATTGTCTTACAATATAGAGGAGTTGGAGTAACGGCTCATACAGCTGGCATATGACACGTGGTAAGGACCACCATGAACAAGTAGAGACAAACTGTGCAAACTGCACTACAAAGGCATCTAACTGCAAAGACAAAACATAACAGAGTAGAACAGAGTTTTGTTGGATAAGGATTAAGTACTAGCTGCAAGATCACCATGTGCTAATGAGGCTTGGGCTTGAGGACATTGGGCCTGGTCCTAACACAATTCCGGCTAGCACGGTTTGCTCAAAAAACCATTCCGCCAAAAACAACTCAAAATTGGCGCCGAAACCCCAAATTCCCAAATCAAATTTCGTTCTCCTTTCCCTTCTGAATTTTCTAGTTTCAAATCTAAACAGCTAGTACAGTACTACTCGAGAATTCAGAGGCACTGCAGAAGCAGAGAATCCCAGGGAGAAGAACGATAGAAGATGCCTACCATCTTCATTGCCGTCCAGTGCTGCGAATGCTCCACCATGCAGGTTTATACATCATCACTTGTCTACACATATTATATGCCCCACCATTCGTGTATGTACCCATTTTCGATTCAAATTGTTTATAAACATTACGGATGTACCATAGGTGAAGCAGAGCAGCAAGAGCAACAAGTGGACATGTGTGGTGTGCAATCAGAAGCAGTCTACCCGCAAGGTGTTTGCTCAAAGTCCCATGGCCCGAGACCTCCGTCCTTTTGTCCAATCCTCCAACATGGCCCGTCAATTCAACCAAGAAAACCCACAACAACAACAACAACACGATGCCCTCGTTTCTGATAGTTATGACTGCAATGCACAAAGGAAGAGACGCACTGATTGGACCCTATACTTAGATGCCGAGGATGGTCAGCCTGCTGAGACAAAGCAAGGAGAAGTCGAAAGCAAGTCGTTTTTTTTTAACTTACTGGAGGTTAAAAACTAAGCTATGTGTTTGATGATGTGGGTGAATTTTTCTGTTGATGCAGGTGGTGGTTTTGAGCCCCAAATTGTAACTGAATTGTCACCGGAGTTGTTCAAGAAACCAAAGCTGCAGGATCGTAGACCAGTTTTCTCTAAGAGGAACTCAATTAAACATGTGGTCTCCCCAAAACTAGAAGGTATAAACCTCTTTAAATTCTTACTTTAATTTGATGAATTGGTTCCCTCAGTTCTACCCTTTCGGGTATACGATAATTCAGTGCGCTTGTGAATTTGTGATCTTGCTTGCAGTGGGTGCTTGATTGAGGTTACTTTTCGTGTGTGTATGTTCCTTGTCCTTTTCGTGGTTGTTTTCAAAATTTCATTGCTGGTTACATTTGGATTTGGTTTGTCTTTGTTGAACGTTGATGCATTACTATAGGAAATTAAGCTAATTTAGGTGTAGCTGCTCTAAAAAAGCGATTGGACCTTTTTTAGACTGTAACTGATTTTTATGTATCTATTTCAAATTGTGAATGTAGAGGATTGGAAATGCGCGTCGACAGTGACCAAGAACAGTTCAAATCAGAGCCATTTTATGATGCGAGATGACAAGGAAGCAATAACATTGCAAACGTCAAAGGCTACTTCTACTGGTGCTTCCAAGTGGAGTGCTTACGTGATGAAAGATGATAATGATGGCTTCAGAAGCATTAACAGCGATAACGCGGGCAAATGGAGCAATGAAGCAATAGCACACTATGAGTTGGAAACACTAACAACAGACGAGAGGGTAGATGATGACATTCATCCTGATTTCTTGCAAGGCTGATCTATCGCCTCCATCCTTGGTACTACTTGAATAAAGATTATTGACATTAGTACATCTCGTTTATACGTACTTGATAAAGCATATCAAGTACAGTTCATTTCATTTGTCAAATTATTCTATCAACATTTCGTATATACTAATGTTAGCGATGGTGAACAGCCTGTTTTATAATTCGAGCTCATCGATAGATATAAAATTGTTGCAGAAGCTATTGGAATAAGAGAGATTGAAAACAAAACCTGCTAGAAAAATGGAAAGGAAACAAAAAAGACAGCTCAGTGTATTCATGGAATGTTAAGAGTGTCTGAGAGGCTAGAATGACCCAGATTATCCTGGACACTGATCAGAATGAAAGGAGAAAACACCCCCACAAACTTGTTTTGATAATCGGTTAGTCATACTATCTTTATTAAAAGAGACAGTACCATGATTAATGTAGCATAACAGGTCTACGAAATGAAAATATTGGCAAAAAGATCCTAGCATTCCTAGGTCTTAGAAGTTTGAATTCTCTCCTAGCAGAATAAGAACCTAACAGATTATGGCAATTCACTTGCTACAACCAGAAAAGAAAGAAAGAAAACTTAAAAGTGATTGCAGTGGCTTACGCCAGTGCAAAAGGGGCCTAATACCAAAACAATAGAGATGAATGAGATATTGACTAATTTAGATCCAATGCAGCAAGCTTATCAGTGACATCAGTGTTTGGTGTAGCTTTGCACAGGACTTCCATTGCTTCAGCTACCTTATCCTTGAGAGCATCAGGAGACTCAATTAGATGAAGAACCTCAGTCTGGTCCATTTCAAGCAACATTCCAGTCACCTTAGCTGTGAATTCCAGTTCAATACACTCCACAAGTGGATATAGCTGTTCTCCCAGCATCTGCATGAATAAGCCGTTACAATTACATAACTTATATATGTATCTATCATGTGCGCTCCCATTTTCCACTACGAGACCAGAATAAATCCCCAAATGATTCATCTCAATTTTTTAGAATTTGAAGAATTAAACTAGGGTCCTAATAAACAACAAACAGTACTATCTTGCATTATTTAACATCACCACAAGGTGCAGGTCTAATAAGAGGAAAAGATATATAACATACCAAACGCTGGTTCTCGGGAGTAGCAGAAGCAAGTGTTGACATAGGCACTGGCCCAGAATACTGGATATCACTTGAAGTCACAGGCATCCCCGAACCGGAAAAGGGCAGAGGCATCATTGGACTCACAAGACCTTGGGGAGACATAGCAGAGTCCACTCCATTTCGAGAATTACCCATGTATCTTGAGCCTTGATTTGAGTTACGGTACATAAACTGAAATTAAGACAAATGACAAATACCACAGGTGAACAAAATGACCAATAAAAAATTACAATAAAATTGACTAGCTAGTTGCATCTGAGCAATAAGCACAACTCATTCTGTACTAGCACAACAAACATTTAATTTTAAATTTTTATATGAAATCACTTTCCTAACTAGACTGAGGAGTGAGGAGTCAGGACAGTACTCCATTTTCATGTTCTGGCCAGCCTTCCAAAATACTCAACTCCCAAATGAAACTATCATTATAGTACGTATAGGAATGTGATGTCATTAATGTCACTAGTACTCATAACAGGAGGTCAACAAAAACAAAGTTGTCTAAATAAGCCGAAAAGAACTGCACCTGTTGGAAGTTCCCCCCTCGCCTTGCTCCAATGCGCTGCCCAGGTTGACCTTGCCTCTGAAGGTGGTATGGCATAATAAAGTTCCGAGCCATTCCTGGATGCATCACAGGCATGATTTGCTGTTGGAAGCCATAACCTGCAGGCTGATGGGGTAGAAGGCCAGGAGTACCTTGACCATAGTGCACTTGTTGAGAGGCAAATCTAGGTGCCCCGGGATGGTGTCCGGGTGTCATTCCACCTGGAGCTTGAATCTGGGCAAAACGCGCCTAAGATACACAGAAATGTCAGGAGTTAGTATAAGAAAGCATATGCTTGATAACAAAGCCACGACAAGGACAAGCGAAATGAACTGTCGACATGCAGTAAAAAGAATCTAACTAGAATAATCCAAACAGTTTCCTAAAACTTATGAATGTATATTTCATTATTTAAATAGATCATTGCCATATCAAAAAAGAAAAATTAAATTAGAAGTAGAAGAACAAATACTATTTGTACACTTTCTCAAAACATTCAATCAATTTTTTTATCTATAGATGAGATTAAGAAATAAAGAAGGAAAAAGTAAAGTTGCAATAGAACTAACGAAGAATCAAATAGAGAAAACTACCTGCAACCGAGCCTTCCTCTCTTCTTTCCGTTGGGCCACAGCAACATAGAGAGGTTTCTGCCCAATCATCTTCCCATTCATTTCATTCAACTGAAAAAATGGGAAAAAAAAATGAAGTTCTAACAAGGTGCATGGCAGTGAGCAGTAGAACAACGCAGTATTGAAGGTTCTGCGACATAGAGGATTTAAAGGTAAAATAACTTACAGCTTTGTTAGCTTCTTCTTGAGTAGAAAAAGCAACAAATCCAGACCCCTTGCTCATCCCTTGATTATCAACCATGACCTAAGTAATTGAAGAAGAGTAAGACTACTTAAACCAGACAATTTATACATAGTTAATACTAGTAGTAGTGTTGAACTATTGATACCCTGCACGATTCTATTCTTCCAAAATCAGAGAACAGTTCCTTCAGCTTTTCATCATTTATGCTATCATCAAGGTTTTTCAAATATAAATTAGCTCCTTGTAGCTTCTCAAACCTACTGATTCTTTCTTGTTCAAACTTGGCTCTCAACTCAGCCTCCCTGATTGACTTTTTCTGAGCCTTCCCAACAAATAAAACCTTATCACTAAACGTTTTTCCGTTGAATTTATCAATTGCAGCAACTGCATTTTTAGCATCTTCGAAGTTAACAAAACCAAAGCACCTAGACTTTCCATTAGCATCCCTCATAACCTTTACACTATCGATTTTACCACAATCCTGAAAAAGCTTCCGAAGTTCTTCATCTGTAGTCGTTTCAGATAAATTCTTCACATAAATATTTGTCGGTTCATGTGACCTCTGCGCTCGTTTATAAGGTCCCACAAAAACCTTTTGCCCATTCATCAGCATGCCATTCAGCTGGTTAATTGCATTCTTTGCAGATTCCTCATTGTCATATTGTACGAAGCCATATCCTTTTGATTGACCCCTGGCATCAGCTGCGACCTTGCAAGAAAGGACAGTCCCAAAGGCGGAAAAAGTGTCCAATAATGCCTTGTTATCAATAGATTTTTCCAGGAACTCGATAAATAAATTTGCATATCCGCTCTTCCGAATACTCGGATCCCTTTGAGAAAACATGATCCTGATGGGCTTTCCTTTAATATGAGCAAAATTCAGAATTTCCTTGGCATTAGCAGCTGTCAGTATCAAAAATGAAATTAGAGTCGTCATTACGTACACACGTTGGTCAAGAAAGTATTATCACAAAAACAAAAGAAGGAAATGAAACAACTATAACGCTTGCTCATTTTTTCTGTTCTGATTTGGATAGAATCGAATGGATCACTGTAGGAAAAATCCATTATATGCAAGAAACCAAATAGTGATTTCTTTTTTTCACCAGCAAGCCTGGGTACGTCAAACTCATAGATAAATTCATTCCAACTAATTAAAACTAACATATAGAAAGAGAAAGTTAGAGAAAAATAGATACATCTTTTGTTCATACAAAAAAAAATGAAAAAAAATTGAGATTAACAAGTTCAATCACTGTGCTTCAGAATCCATTCAATCTTACATAAACTACAATTTTTGTTACGTTGATGCTAAAAATAAGAACTTGCTCCAATACGAGATAAGAAAAAATTCAACAATACCAATATAATATGCTACAGTTCCGGTTTCCTCCATCAACAGATTGTATATCACTTAGATTAGATCGTCCTCCTAAGTACGTTCAGAAACTATAATCCCCACATAAACAATAGACAATGAGATTCAGAATATTTCCCATTGGAAACAACAATAGAAAGCCGAAAAAGAACCAAAAATGAACCATTAAATTAACAATCTAAAGTACACGTATATGGAGAGAGAGAGAGAGAGAGAGAGAGAGAGAGAGAGAGAGTAATATATACCATCCTGAGGAGTGTTGTAATTGACATAGGCATAGCCAAGCGAGTAGGTTCGGGTCTGATCTCTACAAACCCTGAGAGAAACAACCTGACCAACATGGCTGAACAGACCGTAAAGCTGCTCTTCGTTCACACTCGGGTCCAGATCACCCACGTAAAGCGACGCATTGCTGCCGAATCCTGTCGGACACGTCACCGAGGGTGCCTGTTGTGGCTGCGCCGCCGGAGAAACGGGTTGATCCGCCTGAGCCTGAGATGACGCCGCCGCCGCCATTGCCTCTCAAAGAGAATTCTATAAAAAAGAATGATAATTTAGAGTGATTCGCGAGTAGGATTTCTATAGCTTGCGCTATAAATGGTAATCAAATTGTTGGTCGAAACATATATATGGAAATCTCTGTGACCCTGTTCTTTTTTTTCTCTTCGATGTGGAGTGGAGTGGAGTGGAGTGGAGTGGAGAAGAAACGAGAGATAGAGAGAAGTGAAACGTTTTGATCTCGAGTTCGTACCGTTTAAGGAAACGAGATGCATCAGTGCATGAGTGGCATTCGATTTCGTACGTACCTCCTCTAATCCGGGCCTTTTCGCTTTTTGATTTGCTGTGTTTGGCCCGCCTTTCGTTACTAGTCGAATGGGACAGCCGACACCTGTTATTGCTTTTTGGCATGACATTTAATTTAGGCACTTTAATTACTGGGGAAATGAAAAAAAAACACTCAATTTCACCATTCTCTTTTTCAAAAATACGGCATACATTTTCAATCCCAAAAAAATTCATTATGTTTTAAGTATATAACAATCTAATATTATTCTCATATTTACTATATATGCCATTGATTTCTGAAACCTCAACCCTTTTTAGAGAAATAGTCTCTCTCTCTCTCTCTCTCTCTCTCTCTCTCACACACACACACACACACACACACAAATTGAATCTCCAAACCGAGCTTCCAACTTGTTGTCACCTCATCAGACTCTGTCGTCGGCTTCCGTCGGTCTCCTTGCCTCTGTCACTGACTTCCAACTCCATACCTGATCCAGACAGCACCAGCCAAAACCTCTCCTCCATCCTCAATAATTTGAACAGCTCAAAAATTACGGAGGTCCTTGACCAGAATCTCATCTCCAAAATTTTCTACGGTGAGGTTGGCGCTGTTTGGAGCCTTCACTTTGGAGCCGCAGACCGAGGCCTCGGTCTCGAAGCCGCCGGATCCTGCCACTCTTCGAAGCTGAAGACGTTGTCGATCTACTGTTGGAGCACAAATTCTCTGGCGAAACCCGAGCTTAAGAACTACGAGGTCGACCTCAGCGACTGCGGCCATATAATCCTCGTCGTGCTCATCAAGATCAAAAACTAAATGGATCCCTCCCTCACTTTCTGGCGCTCTTGCCACGAAGGGATCTGCGGCTCGTGCGAGATGAATATCGACGGCTGCAACGGCCTAGCGTGCTTAACCAAGATCGAAGGAGCAGGTGACACCATGACGATCACGTCATTGCTGCACATGTACGTGATCAAGGATTTGGTGTTGGATATGATGAATTCTATAACCAGTATAAGAGTATGTAGTGTGTTCAAAAGGCTATTTATTTGTTGTATTAGTTATTATTGTTGTTGTGTTTGTGATAGAAGTCATTTTTCTGGATATCTTTGAAGTATCTGTTTGAGTATGTGTCTTGATATCCTTTCAAAAAATTTGAAATGTATGTTGTTGGTGTTGTTGACATTTTCCTAAGGTTTTCAGTTTGACTTTTGGTTGTTGTACTAGTTTGCTGGTGTTGTTTTGTGTGTGATAGAAGTCCTTTTTTCTAGATATCTTTTACGTATCTGTCTGGTTATCTGTCTGAGTCTCTATCTTGATATCCTTTCAAAAAATTTGAAATGTATGTTGTTGACATTTTTTTAAGGTTTTTAGTTTGATTTTTGGTTGTTGTACTAGTTTGCTGTTATTGTTTTGTGTGTGATAGAAGTCCTTTTTTTTCTGGATATCTTTTAAATATCTGTTTGGGTATCTGTTTATGTATCTGACTGGATATTTGTCTGGATATCCCTCTATTAGAGAACGAACACGAAAGCATTCGGTAGATCAAAGATCAGAAGGTAGACTTTGACAAAATACTTGTGCAATCGTTCAGCAACAGTCCCCAACAGCCTCCTGGCCTTGACTTTGGAACTATTGTTTGGTACATGATGTATCACATTGCTCTGGGCAAGAAAATAAAGTAAAATCTAAGTCGTGAGGATGTTGCTCGGTTCAAGGCCAGATTATTGAAATTGTTTATGGATCATGATCTATCATGGGTATCGAAGAAGAAGGCTTGAACCAGCTCCGGAACAAGTGTAGGACAATAACTAATGTATATATTTTTGTTGTAGTGATCATTGTGTGAACATTGTTGTTGGTTGTAGGGTCTGTCTTGTAAGTGTTACATTTTGGAGAGCATTATGAATGTGATCATATTACTATATGATTGAGTATCTGCTTGGGTATCTGTCTGCATAATATTATTTGTGTTGCTCTGAACTTTTGAATGAGAGAATCAATGCATTAAGACTATGAACTAAAGTGTTTGATTTGCACTCTCTGATCCATTTTACAGCACAAAACCTACTCAAACCCATTTGTATAGTTGGTATTGGGACGCAGTCAGATACACAAACAGCTACCCAGACAGCAATCCATGAATTTTTGTGAATCAATTTGTTAACCTATGAAATACTATTTCTGTATCTTTTTTTATTCAGTTTAATGTTTTGAAATGAAGTTTATGAATGAATATATGAAGCCATTGAATGATACAGCATCATCAGCCTGGTCCAGTCAGATACTCAGACAGATACATAGACAAATATTTGGACAACTTTCCTTGAATTTTATTGAATCAATGCATTAACCTACGCTATAAAATGCTTCTTTTCCCCCAAAAACAACCTCAAATTTGTGTTTATATTTGCAAGTAACAAGTTGTAGATCTAAAATTCGTATACAAATATCCAGACAGATACTTAGACAGATATTCAGATAGATATTTCAACAGATATGCAAACATATATTCAAACTTTTAGAAAATTATTCTGACAACATCTTTAATAATCCACATAGACTTGTATAGTCAATCGATAGGGTTGTTGCAGGTTCTTCTGTTGTGACCTCTTGAGCACTATGTTGGTATTGATTGTTTTTTGCCATTTCCCTCATTCTCTAGACCAAAGATCTTTTTCTTTGGTCTTCTCGGTTGTTTCTTTGTTAATGGAGGTCTAACGTCTAGTTCGTATTGTGACATATCCTGAAGCGATTTCCCAAGAATGCAGCACATCATTTTTCTGTTGGGAGATCCTTGAAGAAGTCGGTTATCTCTGCATATCTGTTTCTAGCTTAAGTTGGTTAAAAATGAACTCATATTTCCTTTCACTTCTAGCATATGCACATTGCATGAAAAGTTCAGAAATTCTATCCTTCAAGTGTCCTCAGTAGTTGTCTTTGAGGTTAGCAACCAAGTGCCGAAAATAGTAGTCATGCTCATCATTGGGGAATACCATTGGAAGAGAATTCATAATTTTATTATGACGGTCTGAGAGGAATGTTATTTTCCTCTAAGTATTAGTTTCATAGTTTATGTTGTGACTATCTATCTCATTTCTTAGGTTCATCAAGAACCACCTTCAATTGCTGTCATTTTCGGCATCAACTATCGCACATGCAATTGTATAAAGTCCTGAAAAGAACCAAAAAGGTGAGGTTTCTAGTTGTATAGTAAGCACTGAAATGCAGTGCTACTCAGTCAGCTACCCAAACAACTACCCAAATAGATACTCAAACAGATACTTAGACCAATACACTAACATATACTCTAACAAATATTCTGACAGATACCTAGACAGATACTTAGACACATCTTCAGAAGCCAAATCATATCCATACCTAATTAAGTAGATTTCGATCTCACAATGTTTATAGTTTGAGGAGCAAAAACAGATATTTAGACAGACCTAATTAAGTAATCAATATTATCATCGATTAATACAACTATGAACTGAAACAGTTTTGTGCAAAAACAAAGTGAAAATGGATATACAACATAACTTAATATATGAAATCATCGATAACGAGTTAGATAGATAGATAGATAGATAGAGGGAGAGGGAGAGAGAGAGAGAGACAGAGACAGAGACAGAGACATAACGTTGAAACTTACAGTGCTTAAAATTTTCAATTTCGTACGATGTCTAGATCGAACAGATTTTTTGTTCAGGCAAGATCGCCATCGTGAACGCAAGAGAGAGAGAGAGCGAGAGAGAGAGAGAGAGAGAGAGAGAGAGAGAGAGAGAGAGAGAGAGAGAGAGAGAGGAATTCACTTTCCGGCAAAAAGGGAGGAGGGAAGTTCACAGCTCTCTCTTAAAGACAGTTAGAATTCAAATTAGGAAAGCAAGGGAAAAGTGGTATAAAAAATGGGTTTTATAACTTATTGGGCATTTCTGGGAGAAAAAGTCGGCTGGATTTTTGAGAAAAAAATGTATCATAAGTTGAGCATTTTTTTACCTTAGTGTCATGAGTTGTTTTTTTAAAAAAAAAAATTCTATTTTTGGACCTTTAAATAATTTCTCCTTAATTATATTTAATTAATTACTAGCATTGTGCACGGGCATCGCGCGTAAGGAAAGCTTTGCAGGTTTGTTGGTGTATTTGTTCGGGTGGTGCAATTATATTATTTTATGAAATATATAATTCAACATCTACTATTATTTTGTTCCCAATCTGAACTAATTCTATGAAAATGAAACAAAATACACCAGAAAAGAAGTTACTAAAAGAAAAATAAAAAGTTGAGATATATCTTGTGTTATGGCCTCGTTGACATCAAATAAAACGAGCATCACTTCACTCTTACACATGATTGTGGAATCATGTTGCTGTAGTCAAATGCAATATCTTGTGAAGTTCTCGTTGCTTGCTTCATACTTCATAGTACTTGATTCCTTGACTTGTCGTGTCCATGTTATGCCGAATTCTTCATCAGGCATATGTGACGGTTGATATCCACAATTTTTTTCTTCAAGAAATTCACCCAAAAATTGGCGTTATAATGAATTGGATTCCTAATCTCTCAACTTAAAGAGCATATGCACCCCGAGATAGTAAAACACAATGATAAAAGGTAGTGTATACCTCCCACATAAGCATAACTTTATGTATTATGCCATTTGTCTTTTAGGTTAAAAATAAATACACTCTTTATAGAGTAGATACGCGACTAACTTTGGTGGAACTTGAAGGTAGCGTAGCCAGACGTTGTTGCCTGTGTATGTAGCCCTTAGGCATAATGCTAGGCCTTTCTACCAAAAAAAGTATCATTAAATTTGATTCAAGAATTATCAAAAGAAGGTTTAGAGAAGTATATAAAACCATATCACTCACCTAAGCAGAATCTAAAGAAGATTGAATGATTATCATAGACAGATAGTTAATACACTCGTCCAGTTTTCTATCTAATTAAGAAGTCTTGACCTCTTGGAAGATGTGATGTTGCGACATGATCTAAAACTAAAATAAGAATTAGATAGTTAGTCATTGAACATCTATATATATACATGTAACAATGTGAGAGCTCTTGTAATGAATTTATAAAGAAAGATACTGGAAGACAATATAGAATAAAAATCTCCATTGATCATAGGAATATATACAACAAATTCAAGTGGACTCCACAATTTAATAAGCTAAGCATACAAGCTAATAACTAAAGACAATATTACAAGGTAATTAGAAAAGATTACAAGATATTGTCTTTGTTTTTCTAACAGATACAACTAACAATCAAAAGATCCTTAGCATCTCATTTGTGTCTAATTTTTAGTCCTAGCTTTTACTTAACCACCTTACAAGAATTACATCTTGTCATAAATATCAAAACTCTTAAACACTAAGCTTCTTTGCCTTCCAAAAAGCATGAGATACAATACGATAATACAAAGTGTAATATACTAGAGAGACTTAGAACCTTTTGGTTATTATATGAGTTTTAGGATTGCAAGAGGGGAGATATGAGAGTTCCTAGTCGGTGCATATTAAAGTTTTGAATTTTTATGGGTCTTTGCGGTTGTTGCAAAGGGAAAAGAGAGATAATCCCATGGGGTGGTCGTATGCATGCTTATGTTAACAATATTATGACTGTATGAAAATCACTATTCTCTTTTCATTTGAACATAAAATTGTGCAATATATTGTATACTAATCATTAAATATTAATTTTATCTCACACTTATATGATAAGATAATTCTTATTTATTATGATTTTAAATGATCATTAAAAATAAAACAACAAATCAAAGACTAAATTTTATGTTGATAATACTAAAATCTTATGAAACTCACTAATTAACTTTATTTTCTTTTCTTTCGTGTATTAAGTTTGGAGGGGCACATCTTTTAGAGTTCACCTCTGGTTTGATACTCACGTCCGACCATGGATACGAGAACTAAAATACTATATAGGAATGGTTAAAGTTACAGCTGATTTTGTCATTGTTTCAATCTCAATCCATCTAATCAAACTCAATGTTTGCTTATGTCTCTTTTGTTTATTTTCATCAATTTTGTCTTTTTAGATGCTTCAACAATTCAATTCTAAGTCTCATTGCATCCACAACATCATGAGTGGTATCTATATACATGTATAACATTTCACTTTCCCAAATGATGATGCAAAAATATTTCTTTGTGACTCGTATAAAATATAATTAGGGAGGTAACGGCTAGTCAAAGTTGACTACACGGATTGAGGTCAAAAAATATCAAACAGGCTCAAAATTATACACTACGTATAAAATAGTTCTATGTACCCATCCTATTGTTGATTTGTTAATATTCTTTTTGTTTCTAGCTCTTTTACTTTCTAATGTTTATATATGTTCAAACACTAGTCGGCACATCTTCAATCGTTTATTCCAACAACCTGAATTCGTGAATTTCCTAATATAAGACATTCAAAGGGAAATAGGCTAGCCATATAATGATCATGGATGTTTTCAAATATTATCCAATGAGTGAGTTAGCTTTTTTATTTTTATTTTTGAGAATTTCAATTGGCAATTTCATTCAAAATAAAAGTATATTATGTCGATCGAGTTGAAAATGGTCACTAAAAATGCTTAAATATTTATGGACGGTACAAAAGAATCCATTACCAAAGATCTAATAGTATGGTTGGTTTTGTTGATTTTATTTTTTAGCTACTAGTAGACTTTTCAAACATTTTTTTTCATCAGTAATAAGTAATAAATGATAATTAATGACGCATTTGATCTCGAAATTTTTTCGAGTTCGATAGTTTTAGAGTAATGTAGACGTTCAAACGTTTATGTGAAAAGTTTTGTAGATTTTTTTTCTGAATCTTAACCTATTTGTGATGAGGTGGACAAAGAGAGTTAAAGAGGGGAAGACAAAAGAGAGATGATGTTTTGACATCGAAGCTCTAGGTACTAAGAATAATCTCCAGGTGTTCATAGCAGAGGCCGAGGGTGAAGGGAGAGGGAGGAGGAGGCCAGAAGAGAGAAGAGAGAAAGAGCGGCGCAAAATATTTTTAGGCGACAGAATGTAGTCGCCATCATAATTGTCACGGTGCAAGACTAGAGTTCAGTAGGCTGAGCTCATTCTAAGTTCGATCAAACTTGACAAAATAAACTAATCATATTGCAACACGTGGCATTAATGTGCTTTTCTCGGACGTGAATTTCATGATTTTTATCTGAGCTCCCCCCTCAATACCCTATATATATACCAGAAAATGTACACACCCTATGGATGTGCTATTACTTTGCAGTTTTTGTTTTTGCTAGAGAAGTTTATCAAATGGTTAAAGAAATTTCAAATTTCTGATTTTCATGGGAGTAGAGTAGTTATATTTTTGAAGTTTTATGCAAGGAGAAAAAACAGGGGAGAGTGAGAGAAAAGTTGGAAGACTTTGTGATTTTTTAATAATTAATTAATTTAGTTAATTACTAAAAGACTCTTGAACATTTATGTTTCACTATTGTGAAAAGGCTATTTTAGGAAGAATCGATGAAAGTGGGGAAACAACCCATCTTCCCTTAATTAAGAGCATTTACACCAATTGTTCAATAGCAGTAGTAAGAGACGGGCCACGCCGAAAAATAGCATGAGCAACCCTGTTCTCAGATGCAACGCAGGTTTGGAGGAGCTCGACCAGTTGTTAACCAAGAGCACGAGCAGGCTGACGAACAATTTTTGCTCTGTTGTGAGGACGAGGGTGAAACCCATTCATGTGAGTGACGCTAGTAAAACAGTCAAAATAAAAATTTACGCGCGAATGAAAGCCCGCCATGTGGCGAGGTTGTCTGCCACTTACCTCCCAACGATCCACTTGATTTGGGTTGTTGGTTTTTATTAAAAAAATTCAATCTAATGGCCAAGATTTAAATCAAACTACTATTTTTATGATAAACGGGCAGAAACAAAATATTTAGAAAAAAATGAACCCCTAAAAAATTGTAAAAAAAATCCTAAAAGATAAACACCCTACCATTTTTCAATAAATACTACATTCATTTTATTCACATCTCATACTAACTTATGCACAACAAGTTTATCATCTCCCTCCATCTCTTCTCTCAATCTTTTGAATTTTTGCAAAAAAATGTCTAATTGGCTTCATTCCAAAGATTTACAATTGTGTATTTCTTTTCGTCATCATAACGTTGTCCTATCACCGACAACAAATAAAAGGGTCGACAAATTGTGAGAAAAAATTATGCTGATTATAAGAAACATTGGGAGATGGCTCATGGTGAATCAAGGCTGCAGCCTAGGACCCAAACTGTGATTTCATCTCGTTTTCCTAAGTTGTAACCATTATTGAAAGCTTGGGGTGATGCTCTTAGCTTCGCAGGAAGAAGTAATAAATCCAGCACAAATTTGCAAGATGAGGTAAGTTCTAATAATTTTGTTATCTCTATTTTATTTGATTTTATGAAATAAATGTTGTCATTGATATTACTATGACATAGCTCAGACAAGCTCAATCATGGTTTGTGGAAAAAAATAAGAAAGATTTTAAGAAGCTTGAATGTTGAGAAATGGTTAAGAATCATTCTTATTTCATTTCCATCAAAACTAGTACTCTACCTCCTTATAGTGGCAACATTGAAGCTACAACTCCTGTTAACGAAACGCCTCCCACCAGTAATTTGGATGAGAATGAAGTGATTGCAACACCACAAACCAACATTTAAGGTCCATCGAGTCTGATTAGACTAATGAGCATGAATGTGGTCAAAGAAGCAAAAAGAAAGAGAAAAGGAGGAATGACTCCTACGAATGAGGTATAAGATTAGGCTTTGAAAAACTTTGCGTCAAATAAAAAAATTGGGTTGATAGAAGGCAAACAATTGATGAAAGTGAGCTTACTTTATTTAAAAGTACATCAACCTTCAACATAAAGAGTACCAACACAAGTAAGACAAGGAAGACAGGTTCGCCCTAGAGGAAGAAACAAGGATCATGACAATGAATTTGGAGGCAATGACCCCAAACAAGAGGAGGTATTTCACGAAGAGAAAAACGGATGTCCTTAAGCTAGGAGAATACAATGAAGGAGTAAGATAGTGATAAAATATTTTTAAATTGTTATCGTCTGTGCCCGCTTGATTTTAATGATTAACTTAGTTTTATCTTAATAAATATATTTAGACTTAGATTGAAATGACCCAACCCTGATTTAGTTTCCTAAACCGGAATCAAACCCCTTCTGAAAACACGAACCAACAAAAACCATAAAATTTTTGGCAGAGTAACGTTACTAACGTGGAATTGCCATTACCTGCACCCGGAAAATACACTTCATCCTATGCCACAAAAATCAAACTGTGGGCACCAATCCGATCCGGATTTCTCAATATATCAACAGTAATGTAAAGTAATAAATATAACTATACTTTATCGAAATCCAGGGAAAATCGTATAAAAATATACATTAGAATACTCAGAGCGACTTCTAATATAGATATACAAATAGTAGGCCAAACTAAGAACCTACCATAAAAGAAACATCGCTCGAATACTATGCCTCCGACCACGACGTGCGACACTAGAATCTGAACTGCAAACTGGTCACGGAAACCGAAAAGCCCAGGGGAAAGACATATAAACTGTTAAAGTGAGTGGACGAAAATAAATGTCTTTCGCCGAATAATATATGTTATAAAAACATATGCTAGTCTAAATGCATAAAAATCAAATGGTACACGAGGAGACTCTGACTCCAACTCGCGTACAGAGCATGCATGGAAAATCCCACGGGGTCGCTCATGGACACATCCGTGCTAGTGCAGTCTGAATCACGAGATCCCAGACCCACACGTGATTCTAGCCAGAAAGGCCTCGGTTCCGGGGTACTGCCCCTCGCCGGTCAGGTCGGGGTACTGCCCCTCCTGGTAGGCATCCATCGGGGATCAGCCAAGATGCAAGTGTATCGATACAACAACATATATTGAGACTGTACTCTGTGTAAACCAAATCATAAATAGTTCGATGCAAATGCATAAAGCAATATTTAAAGGTATAAACGTAATGTATAATGGAATAAGCATAATCATATAACACATGCTCATATAAAACATAATCTCGTATGCATGCTCATGCTCGTAAAACGTGTATAAAGACTCGCGATTATCAGTGAAAAGAAATTGTCCACTCACAGGTGATCCCGTGATCCGGCGGAAAATCCCTCGCCAAACGAACGATCAAGAACCCCTGAATAATACTAAAATCCATTTCTCAAAATCATAACTCAGTACCTCGAATCATATCACGAGGAACAACCGTTCTCGGAAACACATAATCCAATAATAACGAATTGTCGAAAATCCAATAATCACACCACAAAACCTCGCTATAATTTCCGATGCTCAAATCGAAAAACAAACCTCACCACTGCGATCGGGGCGCGATTTCGAGTGAAACGACATATAACTTGTCGAAAATTACGCCGGGCAAAAAGTCGCCGCCGTCGCCGCTGCCCCGTCACCGGAAAATCCATACCTGCCCAGAAAAATACATGGCATATATGGTTTTGAAGATCTCGACGATTCCAACAACTTTCCAGTTATAAGTTAAGGCCTATTTTGACCGGAAAACCTCCAAAAATCAACCCCAAGTTCCAAACTCTTACCGGAATTTCAATTCGACGGATCTCTCTCCTCCGGCCACGGCAACCCTCAAGACCACTTGGAAAAGATTCCTTAGCTCGAGGCTAACAAAAACCCTCAAAGAGGAGCCACCATCTCGGCCTCCACGCCGCCACCTAAACACCACCAATTTCACCGGAATTTCACTAACTTTGCCGATCCATAACTTCCTCCTCCGACCACCTCACGGGACTATCCACCCCTCAAATTGAAGAGGAGCACGAGCCCAACATATCTCATGAAGAGACCCCGGCCAATCGTGGCCGGAATCAAGATCAAAAAGCATGAAAACCGAACGGCATCCAAACACCCAAAACGGGTTGGCCCACCCGTGGTCAACTCAATTAATGAACAGTTTGACTTTCCCAAACAGGAAACCCACTTAAATACTTTCCCTTTTAGGAAACTTCCAAAATACACTTTTCGATAAACTTCGAACACCCGTAACTTCCGCGTCGTAAATCCGTTTTCAATAATTCTCGTGGCAACAAACTCATCTCGACAAATTCTTCAATTTTCACCCGAAGTAAAACACATCGACCAATCCGATAAAAAGTCAACGGTTCAAACCAGCACAATCTTACCCGATTAAATAATCAACGGTCGAAAATATTCGTAACTTAATCCTTGTAACTCAGAATAATCCTCCGGAAGTTCCCACAAGCTCGAAATTAAATTCTCTACAACTTCCACGAAGGATCCGAAATCAAATTCTCGCCTGATAATTTAGTCGCTAACAAGGCCGCCATATTAATAGATTATGCCGAAATCACAACAAATCGCGAAACTCGCAAATCAAGTCAATAATCATTCCATTTATGGTTCGGGTCGATCAACGGTCCAAAACGGATCACAATCACGATTTGGATAGACTCGAAAACGAAAGGATAAACTCGACAATATACCGAAATTTCAAATATTCATATTATATTCCTCGGTCGTCCAAATAATGATCCGGAACCGCCCACGAACTCGAAATCACGCATACAACAACTCTCGAGAAGAGACTCAACTCAAATTCTCGGCCAATAATTAAGTCGTGATCAAGTCGATCTGGCGATTCAATCAACTATCGGAAATCTGCGATTACGCATAACCTCATGGGTTAAGCTGATTAACACTACTGATTCTGTTCCGGGTCGTCACATAGATTGTCATTATGTAACTTAAATTTTTGAGAAATAAAAATGTACATTATTTATTTAGATATAATTCAAACACAATAAATTACAACATATTGAAATTAAAACACACAAAATTCAAACATATTAAATTCAAAAAAAATATATTACAACTTACCAAATTAAATTCAAACACACAAAATTCAAATACACCAAATACAAACATATTTAGAGATACACAGTGGTTTCAAGAAACCAATTGTGTTTCACTAAGGTTACATGTGTCACAACGTTATTGGTTGAAATCTTACCGAAAATCTTCTTCAATTATTTAGACAATTACGACACATGAAAGTGACACGTGTTGAATCATGATTGGTGGTAAACTTATTAGAAATTTAGTTCAATTATTTATACAATGACGACACGTGTCGTCTCGTCATTAACCGAACATCTTACCGGGAATCTGATCTAAGAATTTAAATGATAACGACACATGTTGTCTTGTTATTGGTTGAAAATCTTACCAAGAAAAAAAATCAAATATTTAGAATTATTGAATAGTAATAGAATGTGCTATTTTTTTGGACCCGTGAACAAAAAATGGGTATTGCTACTCCTATTCGATGAATAGTGACTTGCACTTTCTATTTTTAGGAGGTGCAAGGTAGGGTCGTCAACGGGCCGGGCCTTGCGGGCTTCGGGCCGGGCCGGGATGGGATTTTGAAAACATAATAATTACGGGCCAGATAGGGTCGAGCTTTAAGCACAATTGTGAAGCCCAAGCTTGACCCTTGGAACCGGCCGGGTATCTCTATAAATTTTGGGCCGGACCAAGCTTAACTTTTTTCTACATAAAAAACAAGTTTCCAATGTACTAGTCGCTACTCAAGCATCAAATCAAAACTCATACAGTATTTTCAAAATAAAGAATAAAAATTATTTTTTTATATAAAACTAAATTAATTGATTAAGGCCAAGTGGGCAAACTGAGAATCTAAGAGCAAATTCAAATATCCAAGTAGACAATAAAAATGTAGTATGAAGAAAAACATACATTAGACTTTGTTCTCACTTTAAAAAGTGACTACATATAAAGAAGGGCAGTGATTTTCACTCTCCCTCTTTATATTCCACACTCCTACTTCACTTTTATTTTGTGAAGTTCCAAATTTACCTTTTTTCATCTCTCATTTCTCTCTCTCTCTCTCTCTCTCTAGTCGATCAGAGATGAACACAAAGTTTGAAACCCAGATTCTTACTATCAACATCTCTGCCATCATCATGAGCTCAGCACCATCATCAACTTCTTTCTCTTAAACTCGTTTCCTCCTGTTCCTCTCTCTCCCAAAACACATGATCAATACATTTCCTCTTTTCGAATACCAAAAACCCAAAGCTATTGTGCTTTAAGCTTCCAAGGAGGGGCCTAAGGCCTCATCAGACAATCCCTGACGAGATTGTCTTTGGAATAATACTCATGGTTCATTATTGGCTTTGTTAAAATCGGACCCTTTCTTAGCTGAAAAAAGAATGCCTTTTGGTTTGCAATATTTAATCTCTTTCTCTCTTTCTTTTTGGTAGATCTGTTTTGTTCTTCCTTTTACCCTTCTATGTCGATGGAATTGTTGAAAGGACCCAACCCCGATTTAGTTTCCTAAACCAGAATCAAACCCCTTCTGAAAACACGAACTTGCAAAAACCATAGAAATTTCGGCAGAGTTTCACTATATCGCGGAATTACCATTAACCTGCACCGGAAAACACACTTCATCCTATGCCACAAAAGCCAAACCGTGGGCACCAATCCCATCCGGATTTCTCAAAATCATATCATAATGTAAAGTAATAAGCAAAACTGTACTTTACAGAAATCCAGAAAAATCATATGAAAAATATGAACATCAGAGTATTCAGAGCGACCTCTAGTATATATATACATAAATACATAACAGTAGGCTAAACAAGAAACCTACTGAAAAAGAAAGGTACCTCGAACACTAAGTCTTCGACTGCGACGTGCGACACCAGAATCCGAACTGCAAACTGGGCATTGAAAACAAAGAGCCCAGGGAAAGACATATAAACCGTTAGAGTGAGTGGACGAAAATAAATGTCTTTCGCTGAATAATATATGTTATAAAAACATATGCGAGTCTAAATGCATGAAAGTAATATGCTACACGAGGGAGACCCTAACTCCTCACGCGTACAGAGCATGCATCGTAAAATCCCGCGGGGTCACTCATGGACACATCCGCGCTAGTACAATTCAAATCACGGGATCCCAGACTCATATGTGATTCCAGCCAGAAAGACCTCAGGTCAGAGGTCTGCCCCCCCTAGTAAAGGCCTCGGGTCAGGGGTCACAGCCTCCCCCGGTAAACATCCTCGGGGATCAGCCGGGATGCAAGTGTATCGATACAACAATATATACTGTGACTGTACTTTGTGTAAACCAAATCATAAATAGTTTCATGCAAATGTATAAAGCATAATGTGAATGCATATTCGTAATACGTAATTATATAAGCATATTCGTCGATGTATATTCGTAAATGAATAATCGTAAACACATGCTCGAATAACTCATAATCTTATGTGCATGCTCATGCTCATAAAATGTAATATAAAGACCCGCGACCAATTAGTGAAAAGAAAAGTCCACTCACAGACAAGCACAGCGCGTAAACGCGCTAATCCCAAGATCCGGCGGAAGATCCCTCGCCAAGCGTACGATCTCGATCCCCTGAATAATCACAAAATATTACTGATCAAAATCACAATTCAATACTCTGAACCACACCTCGGAAACCAACAATTTCCGGAAATATATAACTCGAATAACAGAAAACCCGTCGAAAACCCCAAACACTCCACATAAACCCTCGACTTAAAATCCACCACTCAAATCAATTCGAAAACCTCAAGACGACAATCGGGGCGCGATTACGAGCAAAACGATATAAAACTTATCAAAATCCAAAAAGTCAACCCTTTACCGGAGCGCCGGCGGCGGCGCGGCATCAACAGTGACGTATTCCGGCCAAAATTTCTATATCACAAGTACTCCTCAAGCCCAACAACTTCCTCTTCTACACCAAGCTCCAATACCAAGCCCACCGGCCGGAATTGAGCCCGAAACCTCACGGAATCCATTGATTCCGGCGAGTCTCAAACGACGTCCAAACCAAAATTCCTTCCACCCAAAAGCATCAAGGGGTTGAGAGGAACCTTTCCCCCCACAACCTGACCCCAAATGTCGCCGGAGCACCTCACCCGAATCCGGCGAAATCCCTAATTTTCCTTGAACTCGTTCTCCCCCAAAACCTCATCAAATCACACAATTTCAAGTTCTAAACCATAGGAAATCAAGATAGGATTCTAACCATACCAAAATTGTGGCCAGAGGTGGCTGGAAATGAAAAGTCCACGGCGAGTCAACCGGCGGTGCTCTTCCTTCTCAGTCAACGCGGGTCAACGGTCTTCGTTCGGTCAAACGACGGTCAAATTTCCAAACAGTGATTTTTCTACAATTTTACGACTATTCCGATATTTATACTCGTGGCTCGATACGATCAACGGTCCAAATCGAATCTCATCCACGTTTCAGATAACTCAAACTTAATCGGATAAACACGACTAAATCACGCGACTTCAAATATTTATAACATATTCCTCGGTTATCGAAACAATTATCTGAAACCGCCTACGAGTTCAAAATCACGCATACTACAATTCTTGTGAAGAGACTCATCTCAAATTCTCGCCCGATAATTAAGTCGTGAACCAGACCGCCAATTCGATTAATTACGATAAATCTCAATTACTCGTAAAACTCGCGGATTAAGCCGATTACTACACCAATTCCGGTCCGGGTCGTCACAATTGTCTTATGACAAACTCCTTAGTTCAGTTCATTTTTGATCAACCAAAAAAAGATAGAGAGATGAGAAAGGATAAATTTAGAATTTTAAGTGAGGTGGGAGTGTGGATTGTAAAGAAGGGCGTGTGAAAATCACTGTTCAAACTAGTAATTTGTTGTAATCTTATTTTCTCAGTCTTGTTTTCTTATATAAAGAGAAGATTGAACTAGTAAAGATATTACAATATTGTTTTCTTAGTAGAATTTTTTTTTATATAGGTATAAATTATAATCCATATATTAAATATTAGAAATTAAAATATAATACGGGCTGGGCTCTCAGGCTCGACTTTTACGGGCCGGACGAACTTCTTACGGGCCAGACTTGAGACACTAAGTCTAAACCCGACCCATGAGCTAACGAACCGGGCCTATTGCAGACTTTTTTTGGGCCGGGTTGGACTTGGACTTTTCAGAACTTATGAATAGCAAGGCAAATATGAGAAGTGGGTGTAGATGCTCTGATAGAATATAAATATATATATATCTACTAATATAAAACCAAATATGATTTTGGTGTCATCTCATATCAAATTATGGAAACCCAAAAAAATCCTTATGAAAAAATAAAAGCAACCCCAAGAAAAAAACAGAATATATAAATAGAGAGTATTGTTGTAATGCACCAGAAAAGAAAATGAAAGAAAAGAAAAATTAGGTGGGAGACAAAAAAAAAGTGAACAACAGTTTTGCCCAGCAAAAAACTATCATAGAAATGGATAGAATAGCAGGTATTTAAAGGAGTTTTTGTTTTCTTCGGTGCTGGTAAGTTTCTAATGTAGCCCGAGAAGCTTGGGTTGACAGATTTGCGGGGCAGGGCTTTATCCCAAACTCGAGCACTGATTTTCTTAAACCCAAGCTTGTAGGTGTTGGATGAGGCAGATACCATGTTTGATCGTGGCTTTGGTACAGATGCCCGCAAGTTTCTTGCCCCATTAAAGAATCGTGCATCAAAACCTGATGGCCTAGGGTTTTAGTTTCTGCAACAATGACAAAGGTTTGCTCACTTGCATTGCCATCTTATTTTGTTCAATTTGGTATGAAATTAACTTCTGTAATTATTCAGAAAATCCTAGTTCTAATGTTATGCATTTCTAACACCAACCGGTAGTCAATTGTTCCTTTAGCCATTAGATTAAAGTTCATACATTAGATCTACTGCCCAGCATGGTTTCTTTAGAATGGAAATTAACATAGGAAGGTTGGTTTCATTTACATAAATATGATGAAGACGTAAAATATATGAAATTGAGAGGATTATCATGTGGTGCTGGACATTCCTTATGTTATCTACCTATGACAACTGTAATCTAGCTAACTGTGGACCAGGTTGTGTCTTTATGCCGTTGGTGACATTTGCAAATTTTGTAGGGGGTGCAAACACTGGTTGATGAGGAGTTCCAAGGAATATTACATTTGCGTACATCGTGGCTGCATAAAAAAATTTCAACTGCTTGTCATGATTTCATCTAGCTTTCAAGTTCTGAGAACAAGATGGAAGCAGTACTGCAGGTCTGATACCGTGATACTCTTTTCATCAATATTGTTTACGTTTCCCAGCTACTTAAAAGTCCATACATCCCAAAGCTTCAACTAAGAAAACAGATATATCTTAACAAAAGTAGTGAAAGGAAAATATGATTAACAGATAAGTCATGTTATATTCTTTAGCTTGTTTATCTGACAATACTTACATGTGATTGCAATGAACTGCATTGATTCTCAGAAATGTCTCGTCTCAATACAAATTTTTGAATACCTTTTAATAGATCAATTTGAGAGACATTAAAGTTTTGTATTACATTAGGAATTTTTCTGTAAGGAAGGGAGTTATTTTGTAAGGAAAAGATCTGATTTTTTAGTTGCACATGAAATTGGTTATCTTTTGATGCCATGTTAAGCCAAAACCTAAATTTTTGGGATTTTTATGTGTATGGACTCAACATTTTGAAGATACTAGTAATTATTAAGTTTCGTGCTTAATAAACATGTTGATAAAGTCGAGCTGTTTTTAGGCAGTGAATGTGCTCCTTCCCAGCTACTTAAAAGTCCATAGATAAAATTGAAGGTTAACACAAACATGATAATTGTATATCTAAATCCGAACATACTTTTGCGGGGTTAATCAGGACATAAGTCTTGAGTATGTGAACCAGACTCGTAATTAGGGCACTGAACTTTTTTTCTTTTATAAGGGCATTGAACTTTTTTTCTAGCTGACTTTGGATTTTTGATTTCATGCGACATTTGTTCACTTGGAATTAGCATGGTTCTCAGCAGTGTGACAACTAAACACTTCTGCGGACTTGTGGTATATCAGGTTCTTGAGCCAAGTTTAGCACAGGGAAACAGAGTTATGGTGTTCTGCAACACATTAAGTTCCAGCCGTGCTATGGATCACTTTCTCGTTGAAAATCAGATCTCAACTGTCAATTACCATAGTGAGGTGCTAGCAGAACAAAGGTGAGATGGTAAAAGAGTACATCCTATAACCTTCCACTTGTAATGTCGACTGGTTCATTAATAGATACACACACAGCAGTACAAAGGTGAGATGGTACAAACACAGCTTAATATTAATATACACTTCCTCACCAGTGTAGTTCAGTGGTTCATTTTGAAGTTTAAAAAGATGATGGTTTTGATTCCATGAACTCTTTCCTTTTATTTGTTTGTTTCCTAATTCTTATCATTAAATTTGTAAAGCAAAGCTGGGGAGGGCGGAGATGACCTATTACATTATTTAGTCCTCATTTTTCTTCTCAACAAAACTTGCTGTACTTTCTGTAGTTTGTGTTTCTTTTACACCTGAAATAGTTGGTTACACAAGTGGTTGAAGTTAAAATTGGTGATTTCAATGTGATGCTATTTCGAAGAGGCACTCTTAACCATTAGTCGGTTTCATGGTTTACGTTATTTACCTTTGTTACTCAACAGGCTTACATCAGAGTCTGCTTTTCTAGTTAGGATGCACTAGGCCGCATGTACATCACTTGCGTCCATATTTTAATATTTTGCCTAATTACATTCTTGAAACACTATTCAGAGTTGAAAACCTCAAAAAGTTCAAGAGTGATGATGGAGATTGCCCAACATTAGTCTGCACAGACCTGGCTGCAAGTGGACTGGACTTGGACGTGGACCATGTTATCATATTTGATTTCCCCTTGAATTCTATAAGCGTCAAAAATCCAAATATGCTTTCACATAAAATAATTCACTAACGTGAATTCAATTCCCTTTTGTTTCCTCTTGCTTCATTTTTAGAATCATAATATGATTCCTCTTATTATTAGATCGACTACCTTCATCGTACCGGAAGAACTGCTCGCATGGGTGCAAAAGGTATAAATGTATTTCTACTAGCATCAATATTTCCATTTTATCTCTGGTCTGGTTGTTGTCATGAGCCATTTGCTGTTTTATTTTACAAAATTTTGAGAGAAATTGTTTTACCTCACCCCTAAAGATACAATGTTTGTGGGAGCTACTCTCCTGCAGGACACATTCAAAGGGAAGCCCTTGTACCTTTGATGGACAATGTTTTTTTGACCTGTTATGATCTTGACCCTTTCGCTGAGACCGCGGATCTGTTTATTCTCAACTTCTTGTTCAATATCTTCATGGATTTGTTCTTTCTCACTCGGAAAACAAAATCTTTTGTTGTCTCTCTTGTTATGCTATCTACAATATCCATGGTCTAGTTTTTTCTATATATAAGATTGATCTGTCCTCAAAATAATTCTCGTATTTTACATTTTCCTACTCAATTTTTGGATTGGGGTCTGAAAATTCATCCCCATGCTAGTCTGTAGGAGTCTGTATTATCACTATTATGTACACAAATTTGAAGGTCGATGCCTTTCTTTTTCATTGCAATCGATCGCTCTCAGTTGTAGTTGAATTTTGTTTTCCTTTTAATTTAAAATCCATGTTACAAAATTGAAAATTAGACGGATTAAATGAGGAATATGATAAAAGAATAGTATGTTAATATTTTAAAAAATTGCAGATAGAATTATCTTTAATGAGACATGGAAGAAGAAGAGCAACAGCACAAAGAACTGTGATGTCTGATGGGAATGAATTGTGAGGTCATAAAGAATCGGTTTAAATTGCATTAAACATAAAGGCTAAGAGATTTTAGATACCTTGGCTTAGCGACCAAAGAAAATAATTTTGTTTTGCCCTATGTGTGAAAGAATATCAAGAAGATGAGAGAGAGTAGATCAAAGAAGATGAAAAAGCACAGATGTCTTATTTGATTGAGTATTTATTTGATTTGTTTTGATCTGTCATATTTGTTTATTTAAGATTCAACGGCTTTGATTGATTCCCCACCCTTATCCCTTAAAATCTGTCCAGCAGGTGAGCAGCTCTGCAATGATCTTTTTTTTTTTTAGAGATCCAAGGGTTTCACCCCACCCCCTTGGGTGACTCGTAACCTGGGACTGAAGTCCTAGGTAGTGGTTTCTAACCACTTGAGCAGCTCTGCAATGTTCTTAAATTAAGTTACATAATTTGCATTACAATCAGTCAATCACAATGAAATTGCAAGCCATAAAAATCAACACAATGGTGATATAGGGTGGGGAACTAGGTTGGCATAATGATTGGTTAATCATTTAATGCAATTTAGAACAAAAACAACTGACAAGTAGATTTCTGGTTACTAAACAATACTTGAAAGATATAAAGGCAACAAAAATAATAAATAGTAACAGTTAATGTCTGTAGCCTGCTTACATGAGACAGTTCTTTGAAGTGCATGAGACAGTTCTTTGAAGTGATATTTTTTTAAAAATAAAAATATATAATTGTGAGTCAATGGTTTTCCTTTTCTCCGCCTCTTCTGTATGTGCAGTATTGTTATGCTCTGGTTGATTGCATTCTTATATACTCTTGACAATCAATAAGTTTTCTTCTACAGGAAAAGTGACGAGTTTGGTTGCCAAGAGGAATCTCATGTTGGCCAATCGTATTGAGGAGGCTATAAAGAAGAATGAAAGCTTAGAATCTCTCAGTGTAGATAGTGTCAAGAGGGATGTTGCCCTTGCACGCATTACTCCACAAAAAGTGAGCAATCCAAAATTTACTAGAGCGTCTAATCAGAAAACCAGGAGCAGATCGTCGGAAACAAAATATGCAAAGATGTTTGTTTAGGCATCAAAGTCAGGAAAATCCGTAAAGCCATCCAACACAAATAATGCAAAAAAACCTTCTACTGGGAAGAGGCCATCTGAAAGCAGAAGGTCAACTGCAGTTAGATCAACTTCAAAGTTGACTGTTGGGTTTAGGGGACAGACTTCTTGGTCTAATAAGAAACAATCATGGGTGCCCAACTGATTCAAATAATGATAACTTATTACTTTACTAACAGAACATTGATTGTCTCGTTATCCCTTGACTGGCAATCTTGAGTTTTCTTTGACTGATCCCCTTAGACATAGTTTACCATGCTTTTGTAGTTCATACTGTTCTTACTTGATAAATGCTATTTAGCTTTACACACTCGATACATTTCAGTTCACACAGTTCTTTCAAACTAGTAAGTGAATTGAGAGAACTTTCTTCTAAGGCAGGCATTGTAGCCAATGTATTTGAACAATCTACAAGGCAAGGAAGTTTTGGAACTTGGTAGCAGTACAGGTAAGTAGCCAATTGTCATCTTTTTTTCCTTTCTTACTTCCAGGTTAATCGCGGAGTTATGTCAGGCTTCATGATATTTCCCTCGGAGTCATAGATAATGACTCCTGAAAAATCTGGTAGCTGGCACTTACCTCCCATGAGTATGTTTTTTTGCCAGACCGGGTCTTCTTGACCGCCGCTATCATCCATGCTTTCTTCACCATGACCAGGTTGCATGTGTTGTATAACTGGACCGTCATCGTCCAGAAAGTTGGTGCAAGAACTCCAACGCTGCCGCCATTTACGTGAATGGGAAGCACACATGAACAATGAGAGGGCACAACAAAGAAGGGTCAGAGCAGCCAGGCCGATTTGGAGTACGCTCGGTAGGGTATGTGTGAAACGAAGCTGGCGAGCCATGAGGAACTTGAAGATGTTCTGAGGAAATAGGGCAACCCAGAGTATCTATATAGTTCCAGTTTCCGTTAGGAGTGGTTGAAGTTGGAGGATTTGTTAAGGTTTATATAGAGTTGGTTTTGCTAATCCTTGACCTTCATGAATCTATTACACGAAATAGCCTTCCACTGTTGGTTCGTTGACTTTTTTGGTAAGTTTAGGCAGCGAACTCATCCACCAAGTTTTATGGAGATGTGAGTTGGTGTACTGAATATCTTCTCGTTTTCCACAACGCTTATTGTAATCCCCGACGGTCTGAAGTGATGACGAATTATTATACGCTTGGAGGAAAGACCAGATTCCAGTAAGGTAGGTCGAAGACTTGAAACAATACCTGAGCTTTCTTCTACATAAACTTCATCTTAAAAGTAGACACCACCACATTTTCTTCCTATCTTTGTATTTGGAAGGTTTGAATCAATTAAGAACCTTAGAGCAATCAGTGAGGGACAGAGTAGTTGAATTTTTGGGCCGGACCGACCAGTCGGAATTGGGTATTACTGTATTAGACATCCGGTGAGTTTGAGTTTGCAAAACCCGAGGTCCTGAACAGAAGATTTCAAGTATAGATTAAGGTCCGGTCAGACATAAGTTTCGAGTTCGGATTAATTTGCCATCTCTAAAGTAACATTCTAATAGCATCATCTAAGACAGATTTTAAACTCTTGCACTCCTTATATAAGAGATGGTATAGTTTTTATATTAGGGTTTTTTTTTTGTTTTTTGTTTTTATAAGTGAAACGGTAGAATATGAAGTTAGTAAGTTATAAGGAGGAATGCCGGCGTCTGACTCGATAGAAAGAACTTCTCAAAAGTAACCTACACTATTATAGTTCAAACGGGTACCCGACAACCATAGCTAAACGTGACTAGGTGTAGAACAAGTAGCTAAAAACTATGTCTAAAGAAATTGGTGGCCGTGACCCTATCTAGCTATGCCAACCAAAAAATATTACATTTGAAATGACCAAACCCTAGATTAACTAGTAATCTAGGATCACACCCTAACGACAAGACTTAAACTACAAATTTCTGTAATTTTTTTGACCAAACCCTAGATTTCAATTTTTGCCCAAATATTAGCTAGGTTTTTTTTGGCATGAATGTGATTCAGACAACTGACTGTTATAACTGTTGTCTGAAGAGCACGAATTTAAACCCCTATCAGACAACTGAAATAAATATTTGTCGTCTGAATGTTTTCCTAACAAGTTAAGACAACTAAAGTTTTTATTTTGGTCGTCTGAATTTTTCAACAAATCTCAAATCTTTCTCAAAAATGGATCCACACGAAAAAATAATGTTTAAACAACATTTCAACAACTAAAGCACCTAAGGCGCAGTTGTCTCCACTTTGGGACAATAGACTCAAAACATTCAGTTATGTGAGCACAGTTGTGTGAGACGGTTTTTGTACTAGTGCAAGCTTCCAAAAAGAAGCATACCACCACAGTTGCATAAGTATACCAAGCTTCCAAAATAAGCATATCATCACAGCTGCATAAGTATACCAAGTTTCCAAAATAAGCATCCTATCACAGCTGCTTAAGTATACCAAGTTTCCAAAACAAGCATACCATGCCATCACAGTTGCATAAGTATACCAAGCTTCCAAAACAACCATACCATCACAGTTGCATAATGTAATACCCGACATAGATATGGATATTGGATATTGAACAAGAAGATTACATGTAATGGAAACAATAGTAGCTATATTGCTGGAGTTGTCTTTGGATTGATATAACTGTTGCTAGATATCCGTTTGATCTCGCCGTCGCTCTATTGATTCATGGTTGTCGCTTGTTTTGCTTTCAATATCACTCCACAATTACTCCAATCCAGATCGCTCCCGCTGCTAAGATCAACAACGATTAAGGAGAGACGGGAGTGACCCCCCTTCAACCCTCCGATGCCTAAGTCAGAAACGGGATATGAGTTTAGTAGAGTAATGGTGAGATTGAGTATTGAATGCGTACCATTAATGTTGAGCTAACCGGTATATATAGGTGGTTGGGGCTTGGGTTCTTACCGTTTCTTCGATGTGGGATCAGTGTGCATACCCTTTTACTGAAGTGTTATCTAATTGGTTCTTTGCTCGGTACGTGGGCGTTGTCCTTATCGATATGGGGTCGGGCTGGTCATCAAAGTTGGAGCCATTTGGTCGGTGGTTGCTGTCACGTTAGCGGTGAGATATAATTATAACTATTATTAAGCCGTTAAGTACTCACCAAGTAGGGTGATAAGCTAGATATATGTACAAGTCCCCCCAACTTGCTCAGCCAAGGGGATCAACCTTGGTTGGTGAGTTGTAAGAAATGATATCGGGGAAATCACCTACATGTACTTAACGACGATATTACCTTGTTAGAGCCGGGTATTATACCGTACAGTCCCCCAACTTGGTGACAAAGGTTGCGATGCTTGGCGAGAGGTGTATCTATAAATGTGTAAATGAGCGGTATTTGATAGTTGGTTAGCAGCGAGATCGGTGAGTAGCTAATTCACCGTTCTGCCAAGATAGAACTAATAACGGTAACAAAGTGTCTTCCCGATAGAGGCATGAATTCATATCGGGGTTCCCCCAAGTAACGGTTTAGCCCAGTAGGCCCGTTCCCAATGGAGTCCTTCCCGGCTGGCTGACATATAAGAACTGGTCAATGTCGGGGGGTGCGAATAAGCGGCTACATTGCACCGATCGAGGGAGTTGCTTGATGGCGCTCAAACACTCGGTCCTACCCAGACTGGTAGCTATTTTTCTCTGTCGCGGGTAGCTCAAACCATTGGGGGCTCTACAGTAGGGGGAACTAGTTTGAATTGGTAACCCCTAAGTCCCCGAGTCCATTCCTCCTAGCGACTTTGTAGTACATAGATCGATAGCGGGTATAGAGTATCTGTAATAAAGAAAGTATTCCAATATTAAGACAGTATCGTGAGAGGATCCAAGACGGCGGGACTTTACTGTATCGGTGATGGTGAAATCTTTACCGATGGGGATGTCGCACCTTTTAAATGCTTTTTAGCTGGTGTAATAGGTGTAACTACTTACTATTCTTATTAAATGCCGCCAAATCTTAGGTTGCCACGTGTTGCCGTATGGTGTCTCGGAGCACCCAAACGTTCCATCGTAGCTATAAAGCGTGATCATTGCTTGTACCTCGAAGGTTGTGATTATTTGAAACGGTACGTACCGGTTCTCCTTCCGGACCCTTTTGTTTCCAGTGTCATCATACGACACACGTGATCATCTGTCGGATCGACGTGTCTTTTTCAACGGTCACGATCTCGCCGATCTAGTTGTATTTAAGCTTTCGCCCCTGCTTCCTTCCCATACTTTTCATTCTCATCTGAACTTAGTGTTTTTCTTTGAGGGAGAGAGAGCTCATCTGCATTGTTGTGACTCCTTCGTGCCATGATTTTTTCTTCGCTGTTGCTCCGTCGCTGTCTCCCCCCTTTTCGGTTGTGCTGTATCAGGTAAATTATGTTGTCTCTTGCTTCTTCTTAACTTCGGCCGTAGTGGTTTTGTTGCTTCCTACTTTTGAAGCTTCTGGTTTTTCTTTTCTCTGGTTTGGTGCTTCTTTGTACAATCATAATTTCGTGATGTGTCTACCGCTGGTTGCGTGATTGGAAGTGTCTCGCGGCGCCGGCGATATCTTATAGGTTTTCTGGGTGTTTTTCTTTTTGTTCTTGGGCCCAAAACCAATCCCTGGGTCCAGAACTGTCGTGTCGATGTGCGTCTAGGCATGTGTAATACTGTTTAATTGTTGTTATGTTTACCGTGTTGCTGCATTGTCGGTGTCGGGGAGGCCGAGTATGTTGCTTGGGAAGCCGCTTGCGGATTGGGGATCCGATATCGGTGAACCCTTAGGCTTGACCTTATCCGTGACTATTTTGCAGGTGACATGGCTTCCTCTTCCCAACCCCCTGTTGACGTTGCTCAAGAAGTGATATCGGCATCTGGTGGTGGTAATGCTACTGGTATCGGTTCGAGGAGGCTAGGTTTAGATAGACCGCTATTGTGGACTTTGATCGATGGTCAAGAGATCGACAAACCTTCCAAGTCACTATCAGAGGCTGAGCTGGAGAAAGTGAGGTCTGAGTTTCAGGTGGGTAAGGGCGTTTTGATTAGGTCCGTGGGGAAAAATGAAATGTTCTCGAGGCCGTCCAAGGGTTTCATTGCCTTGGATCGAGCCCAGCTGCGTTATGGCGTGCGTCTCCCTCTGCACCCCTTCCATGAGTACATTTTTGGGGAGCTCAACTGTGCGGTGGGCCAGGTCTCGCCGTTGATGCTCCAGGTTTTGAACGCGATGTTCGCGCTCTGGAAACTTGCCGGTTTGGATTATCCCACCTACAACGAAGTGCTATTTAAATTTGACGTTGCGTATTCAACCAAGAAAGGGTGTGGCGGGATGCTGTTGCTTCGACAATGGCGTAGAAGCTCTCTTGGTCTTTTAGACTTTCATGCTCTTGACCTGATTGGAGGGGTGAGCAATTTTTGGCCAGCGGGTGGTCCACATTTGTGAACAGCCGTGTTCCCAGCCGATTTCGAGCCCGAGGTGACTGATTATCCCGGTGTTCTTCACTTTTTTGTTGTTTTTCATGGCGCTATGGACTTCTTTCTTTTCTTACTCGTCTTATATTTTGTAGTTACCCGTCAGTATGCCCTGTCTGCTGCTAAAAAGCGATGATGTCATAAGATTGAGAAAGGTTTTAGTGAGAAATTTAAGAGCGTGTACCTTCTTGTTGACTACCGTATTATGGAGATGACCGGTCTCACGAAGATGCCTAGTATGCCACCTTTCTAATTTTTCTTTTCCCATCTTGCTTTCGTATTGTTGAATGCTTGGTTTTATTTCGTTGTTGTGTTGTGTTCCCACGGCGCTGACCCTCCTTTCTTTTGTATTTGCAGTTGGCTATAAGAACCAGAAGCGAGATAGAAAGATGAAGAGTTCGTATGGCGATATCGATGATCTCATTGTTGAGCTTGCGTAGGAAGTTAATGCCGCCAAGAGGATTGACTTGGATGTTCGTTCTGGTAGGAGCCTTACTCTTGTCGAGCCGACCGATATTCCTCCTCCGCCCGAGTCACATATCGATCGCACCGGTAGTGGTGTGCCGGTGAAGGTTGTTACTGCCACTGCAGATCCTTCTTCCCATGTTCCTGTATCTAATAAGCAAAAACCTGAGGCTACCCAAGCGCCTCAGCAGCGCTTGAAGAAGCGTGGTACTGCCATGCTTGCTCCCATCGTTATTTTCGATGATGCTGCTGCCGGCCAAGTTACCATTGCCGTGCCGTCCTCTAATTTTGGTGTGGCTACCGCCGAAATAGGTGACGCCAATAATCTTTGGTATATTAGTATGGAAGAGTGCATTCCTACCCGTGCGATTATTGATCTTGACCCTCCTCCCTATGCTTTAGTAGGCGGCTCTGCTTCCTCTAGTTATCCCAACGTTGTCGTGGAGGATATCGTTGTTATTGCTCATTCAAGCACCTGGACAGGGCCACCACCATACTCGGCCGAGATCCTAGCTCTCTTTCCTCTCGATGTAAATATTGTGGCTAATATTGTTGTCGGGGCCGATCAGTGCCTCCAGTCATTCGCCGCTGCACTTCAGCTGATGTGTCATTAACGACATACTATGGTTGCCTCCTCTGAGGAGCTAGCTCACGTGAGTGAGGATTTTCTCAAGAAGAACCAAGAGCTGGTGACAGCGAGCGAGGAATGGCAATCCTTGCAGCAGAAGTATGAGGTTCTGGAGGGTGAGAAGAAGCTGGCCGATGAGTGTTTGGACGACTCTTTTAAGCGCGGCAAGCAGTTGGAGCTAGAGGTGAAGGAATGACAACGGGTGGACAAGCTCAAGGCAAAGCTATCTATTACTGAAGGGCAGGTGACCGCCCTGCACGGCCAGGTTAAAGAGCTGGAAAAGCGTCGTGAGCGAGAGATGGCCGATGCCGTGGAGAATTTCAAAGCCAACCCAACGTTTGATGCGCTACTGTGCAAGGCTTTTACTGACGGTCTCCAGCAGACTCAAGCTCTATTCTTTGACAACGGGTGGGTCAATGAAAAGTACCATGCCGATCTGTAGTGTATTAATGAGGAGCGTAAGTTGAGGTGCGAGGCCAGTCCGAAGGCCTTGGCTAAGGTTAAGCAGGAGAAGGCAGATGAGGCGGACTGCCAGCGAGGTAATGTTCTTGAAGGTATGACTCCTAACGGCTTCCATCCCTTAATGCCTAGTGCGTCACCATCAACTCCCCTAACCTGCCATTTCCGTGATGAACTTTTCTCAGGTAAGGAGCGAGGAGCTGGTGATGAAGTACCATAAGCGGTTCCGATCCATCATGCTAAGTGCGAGATGATCCTATAGGTTGGTGATATTATTGGCCCAGCGTGAAGCCCGGTGCCCTTTTGTGATAGCGTTAGTATCATTTGTTTTCTTTTCGGAACAATCTAGATGTATTATATTTAGTACTCTTCTCGCCGTTATGGCTATTTTGTTGTTCGGTCAGTATAGTGACCGTGGGTCACGATCTTGACCGACATGCTTACTTAAATGGGAAGATATACTTTTGCTGAAATTTCCATAAGTATGGTTGGATATTGCTGATCAATGAAAGGTTTGAAGGAAATTCGTTTGCTTGTTGTATATTTGTTCTGTCGCTATGTCAGACCGGACATATTAAGTAAATAATAATCATGCTAGTGCTGTAAGTAAACGAACACAATGGGTATAGTGGTTCACCAAATTGGCTACTCCACTTTGTGCCCCAGTTGGCTTTTACTATGCACCTTGGGCTTTACAGAAATTTGGGCCCGAGAGCGTTTTGTTTTTGTTTTTGTTTTTACAAGCAAAGGTCTGAAGAATTTTCGCTTCATTGATGGCAATATCACAATTAAGTTGGGATGAGGCTAGCTCCCGGTATGATGCAGAAAATTTTTGTAACACCGTAACTGCAATAATATTAGAACCTGTTTCGTTGGTGACAATACCGGAGGTGCTCCACGTTCCATGTGTGTGGTACTCTGAGGCTGTTCTTGTCTTCAAGGATGAATGTAGTTGGTGTGATGCTCTCAACGATTTTGAAAGGTCCCTCCCATATCGGTGCTAGTCCCTTTGGCTTGGGGATAACTTCTCTCCAGACCAGGTTGCCGATATAGAGGTTTCGTGCCTTAACTCTTCTATTGTAGTGTCGCGCGACTAGTTGCTTGTTTTCCATGAGTGCGATATTGGTTTCATCCTGTCTCTCCTCCTGGAGTATGTTGGTCATATTCAGCCCGTCCTCATTTGTGTATTCGTCGTATCCTTTGAGTCTCGGGCTTCGGTGCGTGATTTCCAATGGCAGGACCGCTTCTGCTCGATAGACTAGTGAGAACGGTGAGGCGCATGTTGCTTATGTCTGTGTCGTCCGTATTGACCATAGTACCTCATACAGGCATTTTGCCCACTTGTGGTTGTAGTATTCCATTCTTTTTTTTAAGCCCGACTTTTATTTTCTTGTTCGCCGCTTTTACTTGTCTGTTTGTCTGAGGGTAGTATACTGATGCGAATGCCAATTGAGTCCCCAAGCCGCCTGTGAATTTCTTCATTTCGTCGTTGTTGAATTGTTTCCCGTTGTCGGTGACTATCGTAAGTGGAGCCCCGAATCGCAATATATGTCCTTCCAAAGGAAGTTGATTACTTTCTTTGTTGTGATGAGCACGAGCGGTCTTGCTTCGATGTATTTTGTGTGGTAGTCAATACAAACGATGACGTATTTGAATTGGCAGGATGCCGCTTTTAGTGGTCCGATGAGGTTGAGTATGTACTGCACGAACAGTATCGGGCTGATGATGACGGACATTGGCACTACCGGGGCGTGTATCTTAGTAGCGTACTGGGCGCACATTCGGCACTGGTTTACGACATCTCTCACGTCTTTCTTCATTCCTTTATAGTAGAAACCGTAGTGAAGGAGTTTGTGTTTTATGCTACTTGGTCCGCTATGGTTGCCATACTTGCAGCCGTGAACGTGTTCTAGTATCTTGCGCCCTTCCAATTCCGTGACATAGTTGAGCATAGGGAACCCCTTTTTGCTCATGTTTAATTGGCCGTTGTGTATGATATAGAATGCCGCGCGTTGAGCGTGTTTCCTTGCTTCTACGCAATCAACCGGTATCGTTTTGTCCACCAGATAATTGACCATGACCCTTCTCCAATCTTCCTCTTGTGCCGACGGTGTTGCTAGCGTGAGCGTGAATACTTCTTGGAAATTTTTGGAGATGCTTGGCTTTTCTAGCATTTCCACCATTGTGTGCCCTCTTGCTGTGATCAATGGTGCCGTTGCTAATCTTGCTAGAGTGTCAGCCCTCTTGTTTTGCTCCCTGGGGATGTGAGTTATATTGTAAAAAGAGAATTTTTTTTAAAACTGCTTTTACGTATCCCAGGTATGCCGACATCTGCGCCCCTCTTGCCTTAAAGTCCCTAGTTATGTGATTTATCATTAATTGGGAGTCGTTGAATATGTTAACATCTTTGGCCCCCGTGTCAATAGCGAGCTGCAATCCGGCGATGAGAGCTTCGTATTTGGCTACTTTGTTGGATGCTGGAAACATGAATCGTAGGGCGTACTCGGCATAGGTTCTGCCAAGGTTGGTTAAGATTGCTCTAGCTCCTGCTGCAACAGTCGTTCGTGATCCGACTACGTATAGGTTCCAGTGGGATAGCTGTACCGGTGCCAGTGGTGGTATGGGTGCCATGGAGGGCGATGCGTAGGCTGTTGGTTGTGATTGGTCCTCAGATGCCGTGTAAGTTCTGCTATAAAGTCTGCTATCGCTTGACCCTTTACCGCCCCTCTTGGCTGATACTTGACGTCGAACTCACTGAGTTCTATCGCCCATTTGGTTACTCTACCCGAGTGGTCTGGGCTTGCCAGCACTTGTCAGAGTGGTTGGTCTGTCAGAACATGGATGGTGTGTGATTGGAAGTATGGTATTAAGCGTCTCGCTGATACTATAAGCGCTAAGGCCAGTTATTCTAACGTCGGGTACCTTATCTGTCCTTTGTCCAGTCCCTTGCGTGCCAAAAACACTGGCATTTCCGTGTCTGCTTCCCACGTAACAAGGACAAAGCTAACATCGGTTACTAAAATAGCTAAGTAAATGTATAAAATTTCACCTGGTATAGGAATTGATAGGAATGAGATGTGGACGAGATACTGCTTGATGCCGGCTAACGCTGCTTCGCACTCGTCAGTCCATTCCACTGTTTTTTTCTTCATGACTCTTATTGCTTTGAAAAACATATTGCACTTGTCGATATAGCGTGAGATGAATCGAGCTAGTGATGCTAGTTTACCGGTTAGAGTTTGAAGTTCCTTTTTCGTTATTGGTTGTGTTGTGTTGAGGATGGCTTGGACCTTCTCTGGGTTGACCTCTATTCCCCTCTAGTTCACCATGTATCCTAAGAATTTGGCTGCTGATACTCCAAAGATACATTTCACTGGGTTGAGCCTCATCCTGCTACTAATGAGGGTATCCAAAACTGCTTTTAGGTTTTTGACTTGGTTCTCTTGGTATCGGCTCTTGACTATTAGGTCGTCAACGTAAACTGCCACCGTATCGTTATCCAATGGGGCCAGTAACTCAGTCATAAATCATTGATATGTCGCTCCCGCGTTCTTCATTCCAAATGGCATGACGTTGTAACAGTAAAGTCCCTGGTTTGTGACAAAACATGTTGCCTCGGTGTCCGCTGGGTTCATTTTGATTTGATTGTATCCGGAGTAACAATCCATTGTTGACAGGAGTTCGTGGCTGCTGGTGGCATCGGCGAGTTGGTCAATTCTTGGCAATGGAAAGGAGTCCTTCGGGCAGGCCTCGTTGACGTCGGGTGTAATCGACACACATCCTTCATTTATATTGCTTTTCTTGACCATGACAACATTTGAGACCCACGCCGGGTAATGGACTTTCTTAACGAATCCGATATCGAGGAGCTTGGTCACTTCTTCTTGCATGGCAACATACTGTTCTTCGTTGTAAGCCCTTTGTTTTTGTTCCTTAGGCACGACGTCAGGCGAGATTCCTAACTTGTGTGAAACGATGTCCGTCGATATTCCTGGCATGTCGGCGTAAGACCATGCAAATACATCGCTGCACTCCCTGAGGATGTTGACGAGGGCGGTTTCCATTGTTGGATCCAAGTTGGTTCCTATTCCGATTGTTCGCTCTGGGTGTTCGTCAGATATCAGGATGAGCTTTGTTGACTCTTCGCTAACGGGCCGAGTTTCTGCTGATGGGTTGTTTACAAGTAGACACACCTCCTGCGCCGGGTAGTTGGCGTTTCCTTCCGATCCTGGTAATTTGGACGTCGTCCCCCTGACGATGCATATACCGCTAGGCGTAGGGAATTTCATCGTCAACATCTTCTATGATACGATGGCGTTGATCCTGTATAGTGTATTGCATCCAATAATGGCGTTGTAGAATGATAGAGCATCCATTACTAGGAACTCGATGTGGGTTTCTGCACTGCAACCCTCCTGTCCTTAGGCGATTCTCAGGTAGTCACTTTTTAACGGTTGGATTTGGTCACCGGAGAAGCTGACTAACGGGTGGTGGTCCTTCTTGAGTTTGGACGGAAGTCACTCAAGGGCTTTGTATGTAGTTCAAAATATGACGTTGACGGAGGATCCCATGTCTATGAGACATCTCCCAACGTTGCATAGGTTGATGATTGCGTCGACTAGGAAAGGATAGTCCTCCGATACTGGGGGTCGATCCTGCTCCTCGGATTCATAGAACGTGATGGATCCTCATCCGGTCTTGGCAGCTTTTGCTGGTCCTTGTCGTAGACTACATACTGCCTGCTCATTTCTTCGTTCTATTTTTGACTTACCTCTCGTGATGGCATTGATTCTCCTGATGCTTCCAATGTTTGCTACTACCGTCATTGGTGGGTTGTTGCTTCCCGCCCTGAACTCTGACAGGTTTCCTTTTTCTAGTTGCGCCTCTACCGCCTTCTTCACGCCTTGGCATTTCTCTGTATCATGTGATTTGTTTTGATGGAAGTTACACCATTTTCCTGTGTTTCTATACTCTGTTGCCCAGTATGATTTCTTCAGTAATGTGAATAACTCCGGGTGAGCTGTCAGGATGTTGGCGTATTTAATGTTTAACACGCTGAAGACTGGTTGTGGTAGTGGCGCTACGTTGTTGTGGGGTCGGTCGTTCTTTTCATCCCGCGGTCGCTTTCTGTTGTAGTTGCTGTAGTTGTTCCTGTCGCTATGATATCTTTGATTTCCTCCCGCTCTTCAACCGTTATGCTTCCAATCCCACCGATCCTGATCGCGTGATCCAGCTCTATACTTAGGCGATGTAGCTTGTTCAGGCTCTGGTGCGGGAAGCGCGCCCTGTACCTGCACTACAAGAAAATTGCACTTAGACCATGGAACCGTAAAGGTTCCGTGGTCCAAGTGGAACTTGGTCGACGGAGAATTCTCCGCGGTCCAAATAACACCTGGACGACGGAGATTATTTTCTCCGTCGTCCAAGTGCACACTTGGACAACGGACCGACGCGCCATGGTCCGAGTGCCCACTCGGACTGCAGAGAAGTTCTCCGTCGTCCTTGTAATCACTTGGACGACTGAGAATTGCCAAATCTGTCCTCTAAGTGGAGACTTAGACGACGGACCGACACCTCCGTCGTCTAAGTGAAGCATTATATAAGCCCTATGCCGAACTCTCTTCCTCTCCGCTCACTCGTCTCTCAACTGATCATGATCTCTTCCTGTCTTAATCAGCACCTCACGCGTGCATGCAATTCAAACGTCCTAGCTAGCTACGTACCTAGATAGCACTATATATATCTTCAGCTCCGACCATCGATTAATTCGCCATATATCGGAGAAGGGTAGCTAGGTACGTACGTAGTTAATTTTTCAACACCATTAACATAGGTTTATATATATAATTAATTGTACGTTTGATTGATTGTCTTAATTGCGTTTCAGGTGTCCGTGCCAAAAATGTCTTAATTTTCAGTATGTGGAGGTTAATGTTATGGTGCAACAATTGTACGAAAATGGTATGATGTGAAGTTACACTACATGGAGCGAGCATGGTGAAGCAGTAGACTTCAGCTCAGGGTACAGTTACCAGGGTGCCTCATCCAGCGGCAGTGGTGCCGGCCCCCCTGCTTGGAACCCAACTGCAGATTTGGTTCATGATGCGTTTCCGAGATTTAGTCATGGTGGACACCAACACCAAGATGGAGGTTACAGTACCACTCATGAGCATGATGACACATTTTTCGCTGCTAGCTTGGCCACTGACACTGGTGAGTCAGTGCTTTTGACGAAATTTAGGAGCAAATATGTAAGTTGCTTCCTGATGATCACAGTCTTCCTAAATCTCATTATAAGGTTAGAAATATCTTGAGCAGTCTCGGCCTAAAGTACAGGATAATTGACGCATGTCCGAATGATTGTGTGCTGTTTTACAAAGAGTATAAAGATTTGGACTATTGTCTCGTATGTGGCCAGTGCAGATATGAGCTGAATAGGAAGAGTTCGAAAAAGAGAATTCCTGTGAAAGTTCTTCGATATTTTCCCTTGATTCCAAGATTGCAGCGCCTGTACATGTCTCTATACACAGTAGAGGCGATGCGATGGTACGCAGAAAAGTGAATAGATGACAATGTCAGCGACACGCCGCGGATGGGGAGGGTTTCAAACATTTCGACAGAGAATTTAGAGACTTTGCTACAGAGCTTAGAAATGTTAGACTCGGACTATCTACAGACGGATTCAATCCTTGGGGTAGTAATAGCTCCGCCGTCAGCACTTGGCCAGTTATTGTGATGCCGTATAACTTGCCTCCGTGGATGTGCATGAACAAGGAATTTAATTTTCTTACTCTGCTAATTCCAGGTCCTAAATCTTCGGGGAAGTGCTTAGATGTCTACTTGAGACCTTTGATCGACGAGCTGAAACTGTTGTGGCAAAATGGAGTCCCAACTTATGACAAATTCACTGACACGATGTTCACGATGAGAGCTGCCGTAATGTGGACGATCAGCGATTTTCCAGCATATGAGATGTTGGCAGCCTGTAGGATGAAAGGATATAATGGATGTCCTATATGTTTGGACGACGTGAACTCTAGTTGGCACGCGGGGAAGGTGTGTTACTTGGGTCACCGTAGATGGCTTCCTCACGACCATCCGTGGTGATAGGATGAAGCTCATTTCGACGAGACAGTAGAGAACAATCCTAAACCCCGTAGTTAGTTGGGCGAAGAGATTTTAGAGAGGTTGAGCTATTTCGACTTTGGTGTGTTGACCAATGACATGGATGTAAAGAAATGCAATCCAATTCCTCTACATGATTTCAGCTATTGGCATCACAATAGTATATTCTTTAAACTCCCTTACAGGTCAAAGTTGAAGCTGAGGAACAACTTGGACGCGATACACATAGAAAAGAATGTGTGCGACAGCGGGGTGGGAACAATTCTCGATATTAAGTTTGAGACTATAGATACTCCCAAAGCGCGCAAAGATCTGGAATCAATGAATCTACGTCGTCCCTTGTGGTTGAGGAGGGATAGGAGATGAGTGTACAACAAGATGCCAGCTGCACCTTACACAGTGAAGCCGACACTTAGACGTTCTGTATTTCACTGGTTTAAAAGCGTTCGTTATCCAGCTACATATGCGACTATTATAATTGGAGTAGTGGACGAGGTGCAACACAAGTTTGTTGGTCTGAAGACACATGACTATCACGTTATGCTGCAACGTCTGATTCCAGTGGTAATTCGATCATATTTGCCTCGTGACGTCGTAGAACCAATAGTGGCATTGTGCAGATGGTGGTAGAGGTTATGTGCCAGAGAATTAAAGAAGTCATATGTGGTGGAACTGCAACAACAAATTGTGCACATCATTTACAAACTAGAGAGGATTTTTCCCCCTGCTTTCTTTGACATCATGATTCACCTGCCCGAGCAGGTGCTCATTTCTGGTCCAGTCTAGTACACTTGGATGTATCCTCAAGAAAGGTATATACAATTTCTTAATTATATATACAGTTTTTTCAATTCATAATTTGTTCCACTGGAGATTACTAGCTATATGTACTTATTCTTATTGTACAATGTATTAATTGAACGTTTGAATTTGTAGACAGCTTGGACAGTATAAAGGATTCGTCAAAATAAGGTCGGCACCGGATGGCTCCATAGCCGAGACATACCTAATGCATAAGTGTGTTACTTACTGCAACAGGTACCTGAAAGATCCACCACCTCCCACTGCCTCCGATCCCAATGCCCGCATCAATCTTTCTGTCGTCACAAATGTTGTACGACCATTTAGAGGAGTATTAAAGGAATCGTTAACACGGGAAGAACTTATTGTGGCACATTGGGTAGTGTTGCGAGATTGGGACGAAGTTGAGCCGTACATGATGTCATACAGGGAGATGCTTTAGGCGTTAAATCCAAACTAGAGTTCGGCGTGGTTTGAGAAAATGGTTAAGAAGAAGTTCCCTGATTATTTCTTCCAATGGGTACATACGTACGTATGTCTCAGTATTTAGTGATTCATATACATATCGATCATGTTTGTAGAAAGTAAACCCTTAATTTTTCCCATTTTCGCAGATGATTGATCTACAAAAATTTGAAAACCACGGGGGGGGGGGGGGGGTGGTCATGGTCAAAGCACTTGCTAGTAGGGAAGCCGATTAAACACTATATTTATCCCGGATGTTTTGTGAACGGTGTAAAGTTCAATTCATTGGCCCGAGATGAAGGAAGAAGAACACAAAACAGTGGGGTAGCGGTTGGGAAAGACAATGATCTATATTACAGGGCTATTGTATATGTCATTCAGCTATGTTATGGGAATGATGTCAACGTTTTCTTATTCAAGTGCAGATAATTCAAGCGTATAAAGGAAGACCTGAGACTTTTATCAGTCGATACAAACTCAAGCTGGTATGAGGATGAGCCTTTTGCTCTCATCACCTTAGTTAGGCAAGTGTTCTATCTCGACGATCCGAAAGCTGGTGAAGGGTAGAAAATAGTGAACCATATCTCTTATCGAGGAATATGGAATACTATGACAATTAAAGGGACACCGGCGACTGATGATGCTGCTGAACCAGAAAGAGACATTCCTGCCAATCAAGAGCCTAATATTTCTGTCATCTGCTCCGATATAATGGACCTAGTTCAAGATGGTGAACGCTTACCCATGCCTAATAGTTATACAGATCTAACTGAAGATGAGATTATTGATGCAATTAATGAGGTAGATGAAGGAGACGTGCAGGATGAGGACGAGGACTCAATTTATTCGTCTGACGATGTTGAGTATGATGATGAGGAGGAGCAACCAGATAACGGGGATGAGGATGATGACGATTCTGACGAAGAGTGTGACGACCCGGACCAGAATCACCAGTATGATCAGCTATGTACGTGAGTTACTGCGTTGTCGCAGGTTTCCGACAGTCATTTGTATTGCCGGATTTGATAACGACTTAATTATTGGCCGAGAATTGGAGCTGGGTCTCTTCTCGAGAGTCGTTGTACGTATGATTTCGAGTTTGTGGGCAGTTCCGGATCGTTGTTTGGATGACCGAGGAATTAATTATGAATATTTGAAGTTCCAATTTAAATGGTGGGTTACTTAATGACTAAATTATCGGTCGAGAATTTGGTTTCGGCTTCTTCACGGAAGTTGTTCAGAATTTAATTTCAAGCTTGTGGGAACTTCCGGAGCATTTTTCTGAGTTACGAAGATTTAGTTGTGAATATTTCCGATTGTTGGTTATTTAGTCGATTAAATATGTGTTGGTTCGAATGGTTGACTTTTTATCCGATTGGTCGATGTGTTTGACTTTGGGTGATAATTGAAGAGTACGTCGAGACGAGTTTGTGGCCGCGAGAATTATTGGAATCGGAATCACGACAAGAAAGTTACGTGGGTTTGATGTTCGTCGAAATGGATAAATATGGGAGTTTCCTTTTTGGGCAAACTATAAATAGTAACTTACCTGTTTTGGAAAGTCAATGTGAGGCATTAATGGGTTGACTGATGGTTGACTCGGTCAAAAGGTGGAGAAGGTGATTCACGGCGTTCCACGGCGGCGAGGGATTCCGGCCACCCCGTGGGACGGGGTTGGTCCCGTTCGAAGCGCCTCAACCTCCTCGTCCCTTCCTCGGCCACCGTTCACGGCGAGGCTCGCCGGAAATGGAAGAGAAATCCGGCCAAAATTCAAGAGAAACTTGGTGATTCGGGTTGCTCAATTTAGACCGATTCGAGCTGAATTTTTGGTTGGGCTTTGTAGCTCTCATCCTCTTGAAGCTACCATGTAAGTTTGAAGTTCTAATTTTGATTGTGGATGGAGAATTTTGGATTGGAAAATTTGGTACCAATTCGGTTTTGTGTGAAATTGAGCAGGTTAGAGTGAGAATTGGCCTTTGTGGTAGTTGACAAAGTTGCTCAGTGGGTGTTTTTGAGTGGAATAGGGGTTGCTCCGCCGTGAAATTCTCCGGTCAGTGGCGGCGCCGCCGTGGGCGGCGGTCAATGTTGACTTTTTGGGATTTTCGACAAGTTGCATGTCATTTGACTCGAAATCGCGCCTCGATCGCAGTGGGGAGGTTCGTTTCTTGATTTGAGCGTCCGAAATTACAGTGAGGTATTGAGGTGTGATTTCCGGATTTCCGACAGTTTGTCGTAATCGGATTATGTGTTTCCGAGAACGATGGTTTCTCGTGATTTGTTTTGTATTGTCGAGTTATGACTTTGAGAAATGAATTTTGTGAATATTCAGGGGTTTGTGATCGTTTGTTTGGCGAGGGACTTTCCGCCGGATCACGGGTTAACGTATATCGCGTTACGCAAGTCTGTGAGTGGACATTTCTTTTCACGGATTGATTGCGAGTCTTTTATGAATGATTTACGAACTTGAGCATGCAGATTGATTATGATTTTATGAGCATGTGTTTTACGATTATGCATATACGAATATACGTATACGAATATATACATACGTACTTATTATGTTTTATGCATGTGCATGGAAATGATTTATGATTTACTTTACACAGAGTACAGTCTCAGTATATGTTGTGGTATCGATACACATTGGCTTCTCGGCTGATCCCCGAGTACGCTCCGGGGGGGACAGATATCCTGACCCGAGGCCTTTCTGGCTAGGAATCACGTGTGGGTCTGGGATCCCGTGATTCAGACTGTGCTATCGCGTGGTAGTCCATGAGAGATTCCGCGATATATTTACATTGCATGCTCTGTACGTGAGTGGTAGTCAGCGTCTCCTCACGTACCATTTGATTTTCATGCATTTGACTCGCATATGATTTTATACGTATATATATTACTTGGTGAAAGACATTTATTTTCGTCCACTCACTCTAACGAGTTTATTGTCTCCTCACGTATATATATGATTTTATATGTATATATATTACTTGGGCTCTGATGTCGCACGTCGTGGTCGGAGGCATAGTGCTCGAGCTACCTTGTTTCTTCCAGTAGGTTTATTGTTCTACCTACTGTGCTTTATGTATATGATTATATAGTAGAGGTCGCTCTGAGTATTCTATTGTATATATTATACGATTTTACTCCGGATTTCAGTAAAATATAGATATATTTATTGTTTTACTTTACTGTTGATATATTGAGAAATCCGGATGGGATTGGTGCCCACGGTTTGCTTTTTGTGGCATAGGATGAAGTGTATTTTCCGCGTGCAGGTAATGGTAATTCTACGTTAGTAACGAAACTCTGCCAAAATTTCGAAAAGTTTTTGTTGGTTCATGTTTTTCGAGGGGGTTTGACTCCGGTTTAGGGAGCTAAATCGGGGTTGGGTCCTTTCAAAGAGTACAATATTATAACGACGATGGGTGTTAATTGGTAATTAATTATTGTAATTATTGTAATATATGATGCATCATCGATCAATAATTAATATAAATATTATGAGGAGGAGTACGTACGTATGTACAACTATTAATTTTGTACTTAATTAATTACATAGCGTGCGGTTCGACCGATGTACGTAAATTAAAATTAATTAATTAATCGATCTGGATCAGAGGAGGATCGGATCGATCGATAATTTTTTTCGATCGAATTGAATCAGATCAATTGAAGGGACACAATTCAATACGTACTCGCTCGATATATATATATATATATATATATATATATATCAACCCTAAATATATTAATTAATTATATCCTAAAAACTTCACTTAGACGACGCAACTTGAAAATTCTAAATCCTAAGGCCCCAACTTGAAAATTTAGGATTTTCACTTGGACGACGCAAAAAGATGTATGCGTCGTCCAAGTCAAGCCCAACCCTAAACCCTAAACAATTAGGCCCTAACCCCTAAAATCAGGGTTTTAACTTGGACGACGGAGATGATGGTTTGCGTCATCCAAGTACGCACTTGGACGACGAAAACTCCATGCTCCGTCGTCCAAGTGAGTACTTGGATGACGGAGACGCTAATTTGCGTCGTCCAAGTGAAGATTTCGTAATTTTATCTAAGACAACGACCATCTAGACCATCTCCCAATGCATATTCTTTTCATCAAGACTATAGAGTAAACAATTCTTGGTGTGTGAGCTTCGACGGTTCCAAAATAAGAGTTACGAAATTTCTTGTATCCACGTTTCCGGTTTGTCAAAATTTCGGTTTTGCGGTTGACTGTGCCGATGAAACCCTTCACGAACTTACTATTTTCTGAAAATTATTCTAATTATATATTATCTTACGGCGAATGTATCCAACGGTTGTTTTGTCCAAATTCAATTTCGTTAATATCGATATGCAAATGAGCCTATACTTAATAACACTTAAGTCATAAAGATTAGTAGATACTTAACAAGTTTAAAGATGTAAAATTATCTGTCGTCTCAAATTCAATTGTTTATATATACAATGCGTTAATCGATATTTTACAACTATTTCATTCGAATGACAAATCGGTAACTTCCTTGCGAATTAATTTTAAAAATTAATTTTACGTAAATTTCACTTGGACCACGGAGATTGACCATCACCGTCGTCCAAGTGACCACTTGGACAACATAGATGGCATTTTTCCGTCGTCCAGATTCAAAAACCATGGGGGTTGATTGTACCGCCTTAATTTTGGGCACCGTTTCAAATGTTGACTTAGACGACGGAGAATACCGTCTCCGTCGTCTAAGTGAAATTTGAAACGGTGCCCAAAATTAAGGTGGTTAATACACACCCGCCAATTTAATTGGGCGCCATTTCAAAATTTTGAAACGGTTGACTTAGACGATGGTAAAAGGACAGTTCCATCGTCTAAGTGTAACTCTATATATAGGTCACTGCCCATCCTCTTTTCCTCATCACATATCATTCTCCTCTCCTCTCCTCTCCTCTCACTCTCTCTCCAAAGCTCCAGCCTCCCTCCTCCGGCGACTCTCCGGTGATAAAAATTCCGGCGTTTCCCTCTCTCCGGCGACTTTTCGGTGACTTCTCCGGCATTTTAACAACTCTTAGGTTGGAATGGCTCCGTCAGGAAAGAAAAAGGCCCAAAAGGAGTTCGAAGACGCTATGCTCCGACGCATGGCAGAGCAAGTCGGTTGGAATTTAGAGGAGGACAACGACGTGCTTTCTCCGAACCCTTCAGCTGGTTCTTCAACAGTGTCCACTGGAGAAATTTCCGCTGCCTCAGTTTTCCCGACCGGTGATGAGACGCCCAGTTCGGCAGAAAGTACTCAGGTGTCGTCGACCTCCTCTGAATTTATCCTTTATAGCGCCCGGCGCAAGCTCAGGAGAGCCCCGACTGACCCGGAACCCAAAAGGACTCGCGGTCTAGTCAAATGCGGAAAATCCGAAAAAAATTTCAAGGCGACCGGGAAAAAGATCGAGTTGTCATACGACGAATTCACTGGTGGCCCTCCCACATCTCAGCTATCTAGTCTCTCAGCACACAACATAGGGTCAATCATTCGCAGTAGGGTTCGTATGAATGCCCCTACTTGGAAGGAGTTGCCGGATGAAGAGAAGGCAAAACTATTTAAAGAACTTTCGGTACGTAATACGTACAATTTTAAATTTATTTTCTAATAACCAATAAAAATCGTAATTTCATAATATATACGATTATAATTTTCTATTTATTTCTGATAGAAACAATATGAGGTGGATCCCACACCGGCGATGCTGAGGCATATCAACCAAACCGCCAACTCCATCTACCGTGATTGAAAGTACACGCTTTATGTGTACTTCGACAATATCGGCCCCGTGCCTACCCCCGTAGAGCTACGTGGGGATAAGGAAGATGAGTGGCAGTGGTTGCGTAACCACTTCCAAGATGAAGAATATAAGGTGTTTACTTTTTTATTTAAATTAAGAGAATTGAATTATTTTTATTTTAATTACTTATTAATTTTTTAATGATTTATGTTGTCCAATAGAAATTCTCCAATATCAACAAGACCAACCGGGGGAAGAAGGACAAACAGCATACCTCCGGCGCCAAGCAAGTGATTCAAATAGCCAAGGAGCACAGAGATAAATGCTCCAAACACCCTTATCTCGATGCTAGCATCAGCGCGTACGTAACGCCTGGGCTCAAGAATGAAGCGAGTCAATACGGCGTAAGTGATATATATGTGCTTTTAATTAACGTAATTATTATTTAATTATTATTTTATTAAATTTTCGTACAAATTTATAATTATTTTATTTTTATTATTTTTTTCAGGCGAGGTTGGTAGAGCGGGTGCAGGAGGAATTGACCAACACTCAGCTTGCACACCCGGATTTGCCGCCCGAAGACCTGCCTCCTCTATCGATGGAGAGCCAAATTGCAATCGCCAATGATGTATACGGTCGTAGACACTACTACATTTTTAACCATTGCCGGCGATTTTTCCCCCAAAAATCGCCGGCAATGATTTTTTTTTTTTTTTAACATTACCGGTGACTTAAATGTAAGTCGCCGGCAATGTTCCACCGGTAATTAAAAAAAAAAAAAGACATTGCCGGCGACTTACATTTAAGTCGCCAGTAATGTTAAAAAAAAAAAGACATTGCCGGCGGCTTAAATGTAAGTCGCTGGCAATGTCTTTTTTTTTTTTTTTAATTACCGGCAGAACATTACCGGCGATTTGCCGGAAAAATCGTCGGCAATGATTAAAAAAAAAAAAGACATTGCCGCCGATTTCTGGGGAAAAAATCGCCGGTAATGATAAAAAATATTGCCGGCGATTTAAAAATCGCCGGCAATGGTTAAAAATGTAGTAGTGAGAGCTGGAAGAGAGGTTAGGGAGATGGGACCTAAGGTGATGTGATATTTGTCCTCCGACTCATCTACGGGAGGTTCGGTGAGGAAAAGTACTCAGGCTGCAGTCGTCCAAGCAGCCTTTGAAGATGCTCGACTCACACAGGAGGAAAATCAATCTATGCGTCAAAGGCTTGATCAGTAAGAAGCGCAGATAGCCCAACTCGTCGCCCTCATGCAAAATCAGGATCGACAAAAGTGTCAACCTCCTCCGAACCCATACCTCGACGACGACGACACAACTGGAGGCGGGGGACTCGACGGCGCATCTGCTCATCCAGTATTTTAGTAGTTTGTGTAGTTTATTATATCATTTTTTTCCAATTCCGAACGAATTAATAATTTCATGTATGTACAAATTAATTTTTATTATTTAAATAAAAATTTATTATTTTAATTAATTTAAACATATTTAATTATTTAAATGAGAATGGAGTATTTTAATTAAATTGCTAATATTTTACTATAAATTAAAATTTAATTTAAAAAACATTAAATAATCACTTAGACTGCGGAGAATTGATCTTTGTCGTCCAAGTGTGTTCTTGGACCGCGGAGTTTTTACACTTTCTCCGCGGTCTAAGTACACACTTAGACCACGGAGACTTGATCTCTGTCGTCTAAGTGATCACTTAGACCGCGGAGAAAGTTCAAAAACTCCGCGGTCTAAGTACGCACTTGGACCACAGAGATCAATTCTCCGTCGTCTCAGTGCGTTCTTGGACCGCGGAGAATGTCCGTGGTCCAAGTCGCACTTGGACCGCGGAGTACTCCGTCTCCGTCGTCTAAGTGCCTGAACGACAATACTTGGAGTACGGAACATACTCCACGGAGGTTCCGTCGTCTAACTACTTAGACGACGGAAAAGCTCACCTAGACGACAGAAACGGTCCGCGGTCTAGGTGAGTTTTTCTTGTAGTGTTGGTTATTGTGGTGTTAGTAAATGTGTTTACCTGTTGTGTTGGTGTGGGATTGGAGCCGAAAGTTTGAAACTCTAGTTGGGCGTGGGATATCACTCGGTCGTGTAGGTCACCGTATGTAATCGCTTGGTTCTCTTTGAGTTTCCATGTCAGCGATCCGAGTTGTAGTGCATTCCTGAGCACGCAAAAGGTTGAATCTTCGGTGATGCCCTGTTAATTGGGGATAGCGGTGTTCCACCATGAGATGAACGTGGATAGTCCTTCTGAGGGTTCCCGCCGAATAGCCTGCAGTTGATTGTAAGTTAACGAGCAGTTAGCCAACGTTATGTATCGTTTTAGGAAAGCTCTAATAAGTTCTGGAAAAGAATTTATGGATCTCAAAAGTAGGCTGAAGAGCCAGCTGAGTGCTTCGCCAGTAAATCTTTCCATGAATAAGTAATAGTTGGTAGCGTCGTCGTATCCTCTGCTAGTTGTCGACGAAACAAAGATGTCAATGTAGAGGGAGGGGTCCATTTTTCCCTTGTACTGCTCGAGCTTGACCTTGGCCAGTGGGTGTCGCCCTCGGCGCATAATATCGGTTGAAAACGGTTCAACACGTATTGCCGGGAGTGTGCGATCCAGATAGCTCACCTTGGATTGTGATAATTGTAGTACCATTGCTTTGAGACCGGAGATCCTTGCCGCCATACCTGCATCAGCCTGATTTGCTGCTGGGGCGATCTCGCGTTGCAGAGGTGGCGGCGGCTGTGCCCAAACTGGTAGTGATGGGATGTGCGCGACATTATTCAATTTCGACTTGAGGTTCCGTTGTAGTCTTTCCGGTCTTGGGGGTGATCTAATTCCTTATAGATGATGGGGTCGCAGTGGTGACAGGATGACCATTTCCTGCTGCCGGATTACCTTGTAGGGTTCCATACACTCGGATTCGGCCGTTGATTCAGAATTGAGTCGGCACTGCTCTGCTGCCCTGGACCTTGCCTCAGATTGCATGTATCACTGATGCTCAAATTCCCGGGATTTTTCTAGTTCGAGACACTTTTCCATGGCAATTTCGTATCAGTGTTCCATATCGCTAATACGCCTGTTTGCGTTGTCGGTGGCACCCCGATCTTGCATAACGTGCTGCTTCCCCGGTTGTTGGGTAAATTCGGGCTCTCCGCTGTGCTCATTCACGACTGACATTTGATGGAGGAGTTCTCGTAGGGTGTCGGGTGTCATACCAAGTGTCAGGCTGGTGTCCATGCTCGTCGCTCCTTGTAAGCTTGTGGTTGGGAAAACAATTTCCAATGTGCAATTCCCACAGACAGCGCCAATGTTAATACCCGACACGGATATTGATATTGGATATTGAACAAGAAGATTAGATGTAATGTAAACAATAGTAGCTATATCGCTGGAGTTGTCTTTGGATTGATATTGTTGTTGCTAGATATCCATTTGATCTCGCTGTCGCTTTATTGATTCATGAGTTCTAGTTGCTATCGCTTGTTTTGCTTTCAATATCCACAATTACTCCAATCCAGATCGTTCCCGCTGCTAAGACCAACAACGGTTAAAGAGAGACAGGAGTGACCCGCCTTCAACCCTCCGATGCCTAAGTCAGAAACGGGATGCGAGTTTAGTAGAGTAATGATGAGATTGAGTATTGAATGCGTATCATTAATGTTGAGCTAACCAGTATATATAGGTGGTTAGGGCTTGGGTTCTTACCGTTTCTTCGATGTGGGATCAGTGTGCATACCCTTTTACTGAAGTGTTCTCTGACAGGTTCTTTGCTCAGCGCGTGGGCGTTGTCCTTATCGATATGGGGTCGGGTTGGTCATCAAAGTTGGAGCCATCTGGCCGGTGGCTACTGTCACGTTAGCAGTGAGATATAATTATAACTATAATTAAGCCGTTAAGTACGCACCAAGTGGGGTGATAAGGTAGGTATATGTATAAATAAGCATACCAAGATTTTAAAATAAACATACCATCAAAGTTGCATAATTATATCAAACTTTCAAAACAAGCATACCATTAACGGACTATAAAATATGCTACATTAGCTTATACAATATACTATATATATTTTTAACAAAAAAATATAACATTAAAAAAAATTGCTCTGGGCACCCAAACGGATTTGCACCCAGCCAAACTCACGTGAGTGGGAACCCAAAGTTGGAACTGCATTGGCCGACAGGAGGCTAGGAGGCAGAGAATAGAGGTCGCCAGCGGGGTAGAAGGTAAGCAAGACAACCAATTTGATTCACATTGTTCGTCATCCTCCATTGCTACTCGTTTGTTATCGTCATTCGTTGCGGGTCGGTCGACGAAATCGAGGCCGAGGCTGAAGTTGTGAGCCGAGATTCGATCGTCACTCTCAGTCCAGGCGGCGAGGGCGAAGGATGCAAGCTTGAGGACGCCAGAGTCGATCTGAAGTTGCCGGATGCGAGCAAGGAGGACGGCGTCGTTGCCGTAGACATTCACGTAGAACCAATGGGAGGAAATGTAAATTTCTTGAACTTTTGTGTAGTGGTATGTTGTAATTATCTATAAATTGAGGGATATTTTCGCACATTATAGAATAAAATGACTTTTAGGTTAGAAATCAAATTTGGATGACTTTTGGATCAGGCTGTTGGTCAAGGACTCCTTTGTAAATTACTCGAAATAAATTTCTCTCGCTCTCTTTCTCTCTCAGTTTTCACCAAGATAGAGCAGAGCAAACATGTATCAACGATCGATTTGCAAATTGCTTCTCCGCCACCGCCCATTCAGCCGTTCCCGTCAGCTCATCTCCTTCTCCTCTTCCGCTGCTCCCACCACCACTCTCCCAAACTCGCCGGCGCCCCACTTCGTAAGTAGTCGGCATTTCAGTGGCGGCGGCGACTTTGACCAGAACAAAGAGGTGGACAGAATCAACCGGATGTTCGGGGAGGCAAGGGAGGAGATAGAGTCGGCGATGGAGTCAAAAGAGACTGTGTATTTTGACGAAGAAGCTTTGTGTGCTCGGAATGCCGTCGATGAGGTTCTCGACTCGTTTCAGGCTCTCTTGGCCAAGTTGCCAGAAGACAAGAGAGCTGCTTTGCAGAGGTCTATGGGACTCAAGATTGAGCAGTTGAAGGCCGAAATCCAACAGCTCAATGACTGAGGTTCGTCATGAACTACTATTTCTTATGTATTCTCAATTGCATTTGTTAGCATTACTCAAATTGATGACAATTCTGCGATATCGGATTTGTTGGTGGGTGTGGTCATTCGTATATTGTTGGGGATTTAAGGGTTATTGTGTTTCTTATCTGTTCAAGTGGAATAGATGAGACTTGATCCTTCAGTGAGATTTATGGATAGGTTAGGTTCTATCGTTTTAATGTTCATCAAGTTACCTCGTTTTAGAAACATGTTGAAGAGTTCAGAGATATATGTAAGAAGCCAGTGAGGATCTAGGGAATGAGAGAGGAGGGAGAAAGTAGTCATCTAACATTGTCTCAGTCAACATAAGAAGAAGAGAACAAGGAAAAGGAGAAACAAAAGAAAACACAACTTTTCAGGCTATAATGGAACATTGATATCTCTATCATCCTTTTTTCCCAAGCATTGGTGCACAGGAACCATGAGTCCCAAGTAAAGAGTATTAACACAGCTGAGTTACATGAGGACAAATAGTTTGATAGCATCACCAACTGCATTTTTTTATTGGAGTATCGTATGAGAATTGGATAACAGCTATATTATTGTGCCCTTTGCATGATTCCAAGGCCAAAATGAAAATACTATTTAACAGAATTGGGTAATGTTTAAGAGGTACATCGAGCTGGAGGATTGGGCCTTTTGCAGTAGGTTATTTCTATCAGTCTGGGATACCTACAGCAGTGTCAAAGCCACATATAGATGGTTCTATCAGTATTCTTCAGAAGCATGTCTTGTGTTAAGTTGGTTACTGGCTGCTCTGGTTTCGCATAATAGTTTCTCATTTGGTATTATGCTCAAAAGTCAAATTTGCTTTATCTACTGTTTGCCCAACATAAAGTTCTACACTTCTAGGGTACTTATAGTGCACAGCCTAAGTATACAGTTCTACACTTCTAGGGTACTTATAGTGCACGGCCTAAGTATACAGCTCTACAGTTCTAGTGTACTTATAGTCCTCTACTACGTTGTTAAACTCAACTATGTGTTAATCTGATATATTTAAAGTGATCTATGGATGGAATATGCAAAGAAACCGTTGAATCAATAAAAGGATGTTATGACTGGGGCCTTCCCTTGATATATTTTGTCCTCATATGATTCTAGATTCTAGCCCTTCAAAATCAAATCCACACTAGATTTCTCCACTCCACCAACTGAGGTGGTTAATTTGGAGCATATAAGAACCAATTATAAGTGAAAAACAGCTGCTAAATCAATGCCAGGTCTAGTTATGTGCTTCTGCCAAAAAGTTCCAAAATTTCCATACAGTTATTTGAATGTACGGACAAGTTTTTATGTAGATTTTATTGAAATGTACGGGGTCAGAACTTAGGTTTGTTTTCTAGGATCTGAAAATAATTAGGGTCTACTCACTGTTGCATTAACTCATTATTCTTCCCGCTTACTTTATTTTGGGCTTTATATAGGCAAAACTAAAGGTGAATAAGTTTCAGGAATTCTGATTTGGTTGAGTATACAGATGTTGAGTAACTGCATGAGTGTTGTGTCACTATTGTTATCCTACTTCTATTCCGTGCATGTCCTGATGCCCATCTCCAAAATCACTTGTGAAATAGAGCAATTATGCTGTTAGCAGATAAATCATAACATCAAATATGGTGATTGGCAAGGATTGACTATTTATTCTACTCCTTTGATGCCACTTAAAATAGAAGAGACAAAAAGAAGCTGAAAAGGGAAAGTATTGTTACAAGTGTGTCTAAGAAATAATATTTTGGAAGCGAACATGCCTTTCTTGTGTGCATAGCATGGCCTATCTCCATTTTTCCTTTGAACTACAGCGATGCCCTCCCAATTGCAGAGGCACCAGTATACAAATTTACCTTTACCCACATGAATTTTGGTGATTATGTGTAGAATGAGTCGACTGAATTATGTTTTCTTTCTTTCAGAAATAATGAACAGGGATGCAAGATATAATGGTGTCCCATGTCTTGACAATTTGTGCTATTTCTTGTTGGTTATGAAAAGAAAGCGGACGTAGGGTGGCTAGTCTACAACTAGAGTACAAGTTATGTTGTCCTACCTCATGCAGGAACGTCACTAGTCCCAGATTTGTAATCGTCTGCTTCAACTTGTATGAACTGTTTTCATTATTGGTTAGTTCCGGTCCTTTCTTTGCAATTATGGAATTCATAGTTTGAAATGCTCCCAAATGGTTTATTTTTATCCACCTCAATTTGGAGGTTTTGTTGCCCATATGAACAAAAAATGTCATGAATAGTCAGGATGCCTCTTCTTTTTCTTGGTCTGGTATCAGGATGCTAGTATCAGGTTACCGTGCTGACTTTCGGGGTTTTGAATTTAGTGAAGTGAGACTTGTTTTCTTTCTAGAAAATCTTGTGGAACGCTCTGTTCAAAATTCAGTAACCAATACCCATACCAAACATTTGTCATGCCGAATACTATATGTGTTTAGCATTACGGTAATTGCCATTACTTCTGGCATAAGCATCAACTATCAACAAGTCATCCGAAGAGTCCTCCAGTTCACAAAGGTTTTGCTTTACTGTTTTGTTTAAAATTTCTCTCCTCCGTTTCAGGCTGATATATATTCAGCTACGAACCTTGTTGAAGAAAACAAGGGCGACAATTATTGTTGAGAAGAGGACAATGGCGCTGTTTAGCAGTTCTCCCTGGAACCATTCTATAGAACCCCCTTTAGGAAAATATGGAATAGATAGGCTGGCATTCACCTTCTTTCCGGGGTTGAAATTAGCCAGGATATCCGGTTGGTAATGCTAGACTCCACCAAAAACAAAAGGAGAAGCTTGTTGGAAAATGGATATATCATTGATCTTCAAGTACCTCTACCTGACATGCCATGTTCAATTGACTATGGCACTAAGCTGTTTGCCTGTTTCTTATTGAACATTCTGCTTGAACCGATTGTTCTAAACTTCTTTTTAAAGATCCAAAAGGGCATGGGCCATGCAAAGTGAAAAGAGCTGAGAAGAGACATGGGAGACCAATCTTCTGTCTGCTAAGCATGTGGGGGAGGGAGATGGAAGCATGCCCTGTCCCTGTCTATCTACTTTGTTCATTGTAAATCTGCAATACAGAATTATAGACACAAGTTGAGGCGTCTACTTTAGTTCTAACCCTTGTTCTTGTTCTAGCTTTCAAAACATCATATGTGTTTTGGATTTTTATCAAGGGCATCCGAATTTTCCTTTGCTTTCGTAACAAAGCTTAGAACTCACTCTGAATGTGCCAATTCCGATCATAAATTGTTGATTATTGCCGGATGTTGCGATAATCATACAAACATAGTGAAAATGGAAGTGAAAAAGATTGATCAGGAGAAATTTCATCAAATTGATGCGTTAAACTGTACAAAGATACCTAAAACGCCACTAGCCTGCCTAGCCACACTCCAAATTTGACGAATTTTCTACTTGAACCTTCTCGTATAAGAATGGAGAGCTGATGACCTTACAAGCTAAATTGCTAAAACAGAAACAAAACATAAAAAAGTTCAGCTTTGATTTGAAGACTGCTTTATTAGGGGTTGGGAAGTTTTTCCCCATTCTTCAGGTGGACTCTTGACCTCCATTAGCAATGCCACCACTTCCTTCATGGTTGGCCGTTCTGCCGGCGAAGAGTTTACACAAAACATTGCTATTCCAAGCGTCTGCAGCATCTCTTGTATCATTTGGTCTGGTAGGCCTTGAAGCTTTGTATCTAGTATGGACACAGCCAGTTCGAAACTTCCCATCTTCTTCTTCACCCATTCCACAATGTGTAAGCCATCACCAATCTGGGACTGCACAGCACTACGCCCACTTAGGATCTCTAGCAAAACCACACCATAGCTGTAGACATCACTCTTCTCTGTTATGTTCATTGTGTATCCATACTCTGCATTCATATTGAATTTTTTTTAAGCATATGTAGTTACCAACAAAGTAAGATATAGAATTTTTAAAACACGAATCATGAACAATGCTGAAAACAAGTAGGTTTACCCGGTGCAATGTAACCATAGGAGCCAGCAACTCTGGACATAGCATGATGATAAGTTGGGGAGTTCATCAACTTCGCAAGACCAAAATCTGCTAAGTAAGCTTCGCACTTGGAATCAAGTAATATATTATTGCATTTCACATCCCTGTGAAGAATAGCTGGGACACAATCATGATGAAGGTATGCTAATCCCTGAGCTGACCCAATTGCAATCTTGTACCTAGTTTCCCAGTCCAAGTTCCTATTGTCTTGCAATAGTTGTTGTAGATTGCCATTGGGAACAAAGTTGTAAAGAAGTAGCTTGACACTTCTATTTGAACAGTAGCCTAGGAGCTTCACAATGTTCCTGTGGCGAATATGTCCAAGAATTTGAATCTCTGCAGTGAAAGAGTCTATTGCGTCTTCCTCTCGCTTTGTTTTCCACAGCTTTTTCACTGCAATCAACTCTCCAGTTTGCATTTCCGCCTTGTAGACAACCCCGGAACACCCCTTTCCAATAACATTCTCCTCTTTTAAACACTCCAAGATGTTGTCGATGGTGAAATTGAATTTCTGGAATGGGATGAAAGTCCATGGATAAGAGAAATCTTCATCCCCGGATGAGGATGCTAATGTTCCTAAAGATTTTCGTACCATGTATCTATGATTTCGCACGACAAGAATCCATAGAGCAACAACTGCTATGGTTACCGAAGACAGAACAACAGAAATCAAACCAATAGTCTTGGCAGATTTAAAATCACTTTTCCGCATTAGACTTGAAGAGCAAGTAGACCCATCAACAGACTCGCAAAGATGTGGATTCTGAAGATATGAACTTGAAGAAAGAGTTCTGAAAAATGGCGTAACTGGAATAGCACCTGAGAAATTGTTGCAGGAGATATTAAGCAATGTGAGACTAGTCATAGAACTGAGAACCTTAATTTTCCCATAGAGCAAATTATGGGAAAGATCCAGCGACTGTAACTGTGTCAAACCAGCCATTGTCTCCGGGATTTCTCCAGTAAAACTGTTGTAGCTCAAATCCAAACTAATGGTCAAGCTTGTCACATGACCAATCTCAGATGGGATTGCACCAGAGAGGCTGTTGTAGCTCAAATCAAGCAATGTCAGCTTCTGCAAGTTTCTGAAAGATTTTGGCATCGAACCTGTGAGGAGATTGTTGTTGATGATCAGCTTGTTCAAGTAACTCAGGTTCCCAAAGCTACTAGGAATATCACCCCTGAAGCTGTTTCGGCTTAGATCAAGCTGCTCCAAATTTACAAGCTCCCCAAGCTTAGATGGAATTTCCCCGCCTATGTAGTTATTGTGCACATCAAGTAGCTCAAGAACTGTGATGTTGGCAATCTCAACGGGAAGGCCACCAGAGAAATGATTCATGTACAAGTCGAGAAACACCAGGTTTTGCAGTTGGCCTATCTCCTTTGGAATTGGACCCGAAAGCTGATTCTCCCCCAGTCTCAGCCGCACTAGCGATTGACAATTTGCAACACTAGGTGGTAACCTGCCCGATAAAGAATTCCCCAGAAGCAAAAGCTTGCTCAGCTTCGTCAAGCCAAAAATCTCTTCTGGTATTTCCCCGGTGAGTTTGTTCCTCGAAAGATCAAGCGCATAGAGCTCACTGCAGTTCCCAAACGACACTGGTATAGTCCCAGACACTACATTTCCCCACAAGAAGAAGCTCTGCAAGTACTTTAGATTCCCAACCTGCCACGGAATAGTCCCCGAAAACTGATTCTTATCAAGCTGAAGAGCCGTAAGACTACTACAGTTGCTCAGCTGCCATGGAATCGTGCCCGTAAGCGAGTTATCAGACAAATGCAGCTGCTCAAGAACCGCTAGCTTCCCCAAGTCGCTTGGAATTGCTCCAGTGAGATCATTTGCCGACGCGTCGAGAACTACAAGAGCCGAACAGTTGGAAATTTCCGCGGGGATGGGTCCTGACAAGGCATTGCCCCAAATAAGCAGGCTGGTGAGCTTTTGAAGCTTACCTAACTGCGGCGGAATGGAGCCGGTAAGCTTGTTCATGTGTAAGTACAAGTTCCTGAGCTCGGAACAAAAGCCGATTTCTTTCGGTATTGACCCCACTATCTCAGTGTCATAGAGTGCCAGCGTCTGGAGATTGATCAAGTTTCCGAATGTGGGTGGAATCGTCCCAGAAATTCCGGTAGCCGCCGCGCCGAATGTGGTAAGGTTTTTGAGTAGTCCTAGCTGAGATGGGATTTCTCCGGTTAAGTACGGATTCCCACCTACGCGAAACTGTTGGAGGGAAACTAAAGAACCGAGCTGGGTTGGTATAGAGCCGTTGATGAGGTTGTCTTGCAAGCAAAGGACTTGAAGCGAAGTGAGGTTGGAGAGTTCTTGAGGGATTTTGTCTGAGAATCTGTTTGAGTTCAAGAAGAGAAACTGCAGAGCAGAGAGATTTCCAAGCTCTGGAGGAATGGGACCGAAGAGAGAGTTTGAGGAGAGGTCGAGGAGGCGGATATAAGCGAGCTGGCCGAAGGAAGGTGGAATGGTGCCAGAGATGTTGGTGGAGGAAAGATTGAGGAGCTGGAGAGATGAGAGAGAAGACAGGTGAGAGGGGAGAGAGGAGAGGTTGAGGAAGATGTTGGGGAGAGAGAGGGAGATGACTCTGTTTTGTGGGGAGCAAGTGACGCCTTTCCATGAACAGGGTGTAGAGCTTGATGGATTCCATGAGGAGAGGACAGAGGGGGATTGGTTTGATGGGAGAAGAGAAAGAAGGGCTTGGCCGTCAGGGGAGAGAGAGAAGGTTAGTTTGGTCATCGTCAGGAGAATGATGAACAGAGAAGTGAGAAGAAGTGTGAGGTTTTGAATCTCCATTTGGGGAAGATGATGAAGAAAGCAAAGTGATTGCAGAAATGGGTGCTTGAGCTTGGTGATAGCTAGTCTTCAACTCTAGGAGACAGCATGCATGTGAATAAGAGGATGCTTGAATTTCACAACAAGGTCTTGTAAGATATGCTTTGCTGTGCATGTGAACAAAAGAGCCTGTGTCACAGTGTTGAACACTTGAACTTGATTAGTCAAAGCTAGCCAATGGTGGAGTGTGATGAAATCTTTTATCTTACCGGAAACTGCTCTTCTTTCTTGTTTCTTCAAGCTAGCCTCCGCTGCTCTGAAAACCCTTCTGGCGGCGATGGAGGTGACGATGATTAGGAGAAAGCTAGCTAGGTTAAATTAACCTAAGCTATGGTGGTGTACATGGAACCAGAGCTCATCTGTTTGAACAGCTTCCAAAATTTTGAAATGGTTGCGATGGTGGTGGCGGTGGTTAGTATAAGGTTTGAGGTTCAAGGGAGCTAGAGCTCTTTTTCTCTTTGCTTGTGTTATGTTTCCGAGACTTCGAAATCCACTATATGGAATTAAAAAAACACACTAGTTTAAGAGTAGAGTGATCTCCAGTGCTGAGCTTGAGCGCCACTTATTGACTAGATGGATTGCCCAAGTTGTCCTTGCATTGGTGGCCCGGTCAAGAAGAACCGGTGGTTCTCTGTTCTCCCTTATTCACTGGGGAGCAATTCCGAGAGACTGCACTAGGGTTTTGCTTTCTTGTCGTTTGTCTGACCACTCCCCAAAGACTTCGTCAGACATCATGATGTACTACGAATATGGAGGAGGTATAAGGGAAAATGCACCTATTTTCTGAATTACAATTATTTAGAAATATTATTACACATATGTATTCGAAAATTAACTTTTGGCCTAGAAAATTTTTCCGATATTCTGACACTGTTAAAAAATAATTCACTGTAAATGCCCGTTGATATTACTTTCAAGTGGTAGTACCTCATGCATTCGTCTAAATAAAATAAGAAAATGATTGATATTATTGCATCTCATTGTTTCAGTACTAAGCAAAAATCACATACAATTTTTTTTTCAAAAATAGGATAGTAGGTTCAGTTTTTGTTACCACAAATATACTTATTATTGCTACTAATATATTTATTTTTGTCATCAATGTATCTATTTTTGTCATTATTATACTTATTCTTGTGACAAAAAATGTAAATTGTCACCTCTTATTGGCCACAAATAAGATATTTGTGACAACTTGTTTCCAAAGTTTAGTACCCACTAATTTTGTTTGTCACCTCTTATTAGCCACATATATGTTGATGCCTATTGCCCTATATTTTAGTAGTATCTCTTTATATCTAATATCATTCTCTAAGGTTGTGGTTTACTACATTTCGTTTTCGTTTGATCATATCACATTTTTTTTTATGAATTTATAACTTGTAAGGCGTTACGTGGTAGCCAGCAAGGCTCAAAAGCAGAGATAGATTGTTATATGAACTTTATCGGTTCAAACACTTATCCATGTGAGTGGCTGAGTGCAGGCTCACGAAAGAAATTTGGAGCCTTAGAAGAATCAATTGCGCGCATTACATCAAATTATCTGGATCAGTTGATCAATCTGGAGCTTTGGCAAGACAACAATTTTAATGGCCGCTGCTTAGACATGGACTATGTCTAGCTTCGAGATCAAGGCTCATAAATGTCAACATAGATGACTCCTTACTTGTCATCAACTTCATCTAGCTTGGGGAGTTGGTCTAAGCCTTGGTGACTTGGTTCTGTCAAACGAGATATCAAGCTCATCTCAAATCAATTTGATAGCATCAACTTTCATTGATCATGTGCTGAAGGAGGCAATTCTTGGTGCAGCCAAACTAGCATCAATAAGTCATAAACTCATAGTAATAGTAAACGTACTCTTCGTATATGAGATAATTTTGTTCTGAGTAGTGCTAAATATGTTGTTTCTTTTGACATGCTTAAGAGTGACTGTCCCAATGGATCTCTTTGTAGCCTTGTTTCTTCGTCACTTATAAAATCCAAGTAGGAATGTTGACATAGTCTCACATACAATAGTTTGTTGTCACTACCAGAATATCTAACTTAGACGACGAAATATTTAAAGGTTCGTTGTCTAAGTACCACTTAGGCAACAGAAAGTTGTTTCGTCGTCTAAGGATAAATTTTCGTCATCTAAGATATCGTGTTAGACGACGAAACACATCGCCACTTTCGTCGTCTAAGTGACTTCTTTAATGACAGATCTCTTTTTCGTCGAGACTTTCATCATCAAAGTACCGTTTTAGACGATGAATTTTGATCACTTAGGCGACAAACCATTTCTTCGTATTGTATGTTCAATTATTGGTTTTACTAGACGACGAAAAATCTTCAATTAAGGTCTCCTAAAGCATTCCCCCATCTTCTTATATTGGTAAGTGTCTGTATATATTTTTTTTTCTTTCAAATTTAGTGGAGATGTTGTAGTTTACTGGTGAGTTTACCAGCGAATGAATTCCGACGACTTTGTTTGGTGTACAATTGCTTGATAACTATAATATTTTTGCATGTGTTGATTATATATATGATGTTAGATTAGAAGTTTGACAAATTATTATTTTTTGGATTAATTTTTAGATGAAATGTGTTATGCAATTTATTAATTATTGGGTGTATGTAAGAATAATTCCCGATGTGTAAATAACTAGTTACGTACCTTAGAATTACTGGTAAGTTAACTATATTCGTGATTGACTAAATTTTAGTTAGATTCATGATTTGTCTTGAAATTAGCTATGTAGGTTCTTGAATAATGCATGATTATGTATCTAAATAGATTTGGACAATTTATTTTTTTCCTCATTACAATTTACGCATAATATGGACAAGAGCTGGTTAAGGTTGGAAATAGGTGATCCAAAGTATATACAAGGAATTTACGACTTTATGAATTTTGAAATTGAACATGGAAAAGTAAAGGAGCGTTACATGTGTCCGTGCAAGAGATGTCGTAACTCAAAGTATCTGTCAGTTCCACAAATGTTCCAATACATGTATGAACACGGTATGATGTGGGAGTACACTTCATGGATTGAACATGGTGAAATTTCAAAGACTAATGTTCAAACGTTAATGGAAGAGTTTAGATCAGAGTACTAGGATGGCACATCCAACAACACTGACGGACCTTCTCCAAACCCTATTATGGAACTTTTGGACGATGCATTTTCGTTGTATAGTTCAAGTGGATACGGATTTGAAGAGGGACTTTACTATACTCACAACCATGAGACAACCCCTCCAGCCTCTGACTTCATGAGATCTACTAATTACGATAAGTACAACAGGCTTCTATTGGAAGCTCAGACACCGCTGTACCCACAGAGTAAAAGAGACCGTTTTGAGTGCCATAACGAAGGAAATGGGGTATAAAGTGAAGCAAAAAATGTCGAATGCAGGTTTTGATGATGTCCAACGACATATATCTAAGTTGCTTCCAAGTGATCACAAACTTCCCGATAGTTATTATATGGTAAAAAAGATCTTAAACAACCTTGTCTTTTCATCCACAAAAATGCACGTCTACAAAAATAGTTGTGTCTTGTTTTACAAAAAACATGTAGACCTCCAGCACTACCTGGTTTGTAGCGAGTCGAGATGGAACCTCAAGAAGACGAATAAGAAGAAAAATGTTCCTTGGAAGGTGCTTCAGCATTTCTCGATGATTCCTAGACTTGAGCGATTGTATATGTCTCCATACGCAGAAGAGACAATGAGATGGCACGGGGAAAAGATGAGAGATGACGATGTGCTTAGACATCCCGCAGATGTGGATGCTTTTAAATATTTTGACATGACGCTTATAGACTTCTCATCAAAAGTTCAAAATGTCAGACTAAGACTTTCTACAGATAGGTTCAATCCTTATAGTGATGGCACGTACAACCCTTGGCCTGTTTTTGTCATGCCGTAGAGAATGGTCAGAGACCCCTAGAGTTTTCCGGTGATGAGATTTTCCAGAGGCTTCAATCCATTGATTTTGGAGTGTTGAGGAAGTGTCCATTTGTGACGGCCAACAATCCTGTGGTTGACGACGATCTTACATATTGGAGTCACGTTAGTATTTTCTTTGAACTACCTTACTGGTCCAAGTTGAAACTCAGGAACAACCTGGACGTCATGCACATCGAGAAGAACGTATTCGACAACGTGGTGGGAACAATTCTCAGTATTGATAAAAAGATTAAAGACACTCTTAAAATGCAACAAGATTTGCAGCGTATGAAAATACGCCGTCACTCGTGGTTAAAGAAGTCGAGGACGGGTAGACCCATGATACCTATGACACCTTACACAGTGAAGCTGATCAAGAAGAAGTAAGTGTTCGTCTGGTTTCGTGGTGTTTGGTATTCATCCAACTATGCAGAAAATATATCTCATTGTGTAAATTTTGGGGATAGCAAGTTCCTTGGTCTAAAAACTCATGATTATTATGTTATGATGCAACATATTCTTCAAGTGGTAAATTGACTATACTTGCATCGTGACGTGGTGGAGCCGTTAGTAGTGTTGTCCAGGTGGTGGCAATAGTTATGTGATCGAATTGAAAGAAGAGATTATGTACATCCTTTGCAAATTAGAGAGGACTTAATTTCCCCCTGCTTTCTTAAACATCATGATTCACCTAATGATCCACCTTCTCCCCTGCTTTCTTCGTTGTCTAATACGAAAATATTTGGGGGTACGTAAATATTTAGTGCCTTTTTTTTGGTAAATTTTAAATTTTGTTAGACGACAAATTATTTTACTTAGATGATGAAACATTTTCGTCGTCTAAGTTTTTGTTAATAAGATTGATTCATTCGATCTTATTCCCCAATTCTATCCCTAAATCCCTAATACTCTCATCGCTCTCTCTCAGGACCCCGACCCCAACCCCGATGTAGGATGCCGATGTGACGACCCGGAACAGAATCAGTGATATAATCAGCTTAATTCGTGAGTTAGCGTATAATCGCAGATTTCCGATAATTGATTGAATCGCCAGCTTTGATCACGACTAAATAATTTGCCGAGAATTTGAGTTGAGTTACTTCTCAAGAGTTGTTGTACGCGTGATTTCGAGTTCGTGGGCGGTTCCAGATCATTATTTGGACGACCGAGGAATATAATATGAATATTTGAAATTTCGGTATATTGTCGAGTTTATCCGTTCGTGTTCGAGTCTATCTGAATCGTGATTGTGATCCGTTTTGGACTGTTGATCGACCCGAACCGTAGATGGAATGATTATCGACTTGATTTACGAGTTTCACGATTTGTCGTGATTTTGACATAATCTGCTAATATGGCGGCTTCCTTAGCGACTAAATTATCAAGTGAGAATTTGATTTGGGATCCTTCGTGAAAGTTGTAGAGAATTTAATTTCGAGCTCGTGGGAATTTTCGGAGGATTATTCTGAGTTACGAGGATTAAGTTATGAATATTTTCGACCGTTGATCATTTAATCGGATAAGCTTGTGATGGATTGAACCGTTGACTTTTTATCGGATAGGTCGATATGTTTGACTTCAGGTGAAAATTGAAGAACTTGTCGAGATGAGTTTGTTGACGCGAGAATTGTTGAAAATGGAATTACGATACGAAAGTTACGTGTGTTTGAAGTTTGTCGAAAAGTTAATTATGGAAGTTTCCTAAAATAGAAAGTATTTAAACTGGGTTGCTGTTTTGGGAAAGTCAAACTATTCATTTATGTGGGTTGACCGAGTCAACTCGGCAGGGAGGAGGAGGTGTGAGGGTGGAAGAAGCTCGCCGGCGGTGAGCTGCCGTCCGGCTACCCGAAGCCTTGGGCTTGGACTTTTTCGGCTCATCTCGTCGTCCTCGACCCTTTTCCGGCCACCATCGACGGTGAGGACGCCGGAGGAGGGAGAAAGTTCCGGTTGAAATTGGAGAAAAATGGGGGTTTTGGATGACATTTTTTCCTGCCAAATTGAGAGGCATGAAGCACTGGGCTTTGAAGCCCTCATCACCATGAATCTATCTATGTAGGTATGGTGTTCCAATTCTTCTTGTACATGGAGAATCGATCGATTAAAGTTTGCGTGAGGATTCAGTTTTGCATGAAATTGGACTAGTTAGAGTCAAAATTGATCTTTGGTGTAGTTATGGAAGTTGTTTGTTGGATGATTTTGAGTGGAATAAGTCTTGGTTCGCCGGAGAATTTCAAGGTTGGGTGGCGCCGCCCTCGCCGGCGGTGGTCAACTGCGGTCCTCCGGTCAAGGTTGACTTTTTGGGGTTTTCGACGAGTTATATGTCGTTTCACTCGGAATCGCGCCCCGATCGCAGTGGTGAGGTTTGTTTTTCGATTTGAGCATCGAAAATTATAGCGAGGTTTTGTGATGTGATTATCGGATTTTCACGATTTCGTCGATATTGAATTATGTGTTTTCGAGAACGGTTGTTTCTCGTGATATGATTTGAGGTTTCGAGATATATTTTTGAACAGTGGACTTTATGGTTATCCAGGAGTTCGTGATCGTTCGTATGGCGGAGGCATTTCCGCCGGATCACGGGATTAACGCGTATTGCGTTATGCTCACCTGTGAGTGGACAATTTCTTTTCACTGATAATCACGAGTCTTTATACATGTTTTACGAGCATGAGCATGCATACGAGATTATGGTTTATATGAGAATGTGTTATACGATTATGCCTATATTATTATACATTACGTATAAGCATTTATTTATTGCATTATACATTTGCATCGAACTATTTAAGATTTTGTTTACACTGAGTACAGTCTCAGTATATATTGTTGTATCGATACACTTGCATCTCGGCTGATCCCCGAGGTTGTTTACCGGGGGAGGCTGTGACCCTTGACCCGAGGCCTTTTCCTGGGGAGGGGGGGGGGGGGCAGACCTCTGACCTGAGGCCTTTCTGGCTAGAATCACGTGTGGGTCTGGGATCCCGTGATTCGGACTGTACTAGCACAGATGTGTCCATGAGAGACCCCGTGGGATTTTTTCATGCATGCTCTGTACGCTGGAGGAGTTTGGATTCACTTCGTGTACTGTATTATATTCTTTCAATTTGACTTGCATATGTTTTTCTAACATATATTATTTGGCGAAAGACATTTATTTTCGTCCACTCACTCTAACGTTTTATATGTCTTTCCCCTGGGCTTTTTGGTTTTCGTGCCCAGTTTGCAGTTCAGACTCTGGTGTCGCATGTCGTGGTCGGAAGCATAGTGCACTACCACATATTTACCCATTGCTGGCGATTTTTAAATCGCCGGCAATGTTTTTTATCATTACCGGCGATTTTTGCCGGAAAAATCGCCGGTAATGTATTTTTTTTTAACATTACCGGCGACTTAAATGTAAGTCGCCAGCAATGTCCCGTCGGTAATACAAAAAAAAAAAAGACATTGCCGGCGACATAAATTTCCGTCGCCGGTAATGTTTAAAAAAAAAAAAGACATTGCCGGCGACATAAATGTATCTCGCCGGCAATGTCTTTTTTTTTTTTTTTGCATTACCGACGGGACATTGCCGGCGACTTACATTTAAGTCGCCGGTAATGTTAAATATGTGGTAGTGTGTTCGATCTACCTTGTTTCTTCCAATAGGTTTCTTGTTCTGCCTGCTGTGGTATATTTATATAATTATACACTAGAGGTCGCTCTGAACATTCTGATGATATATTTTCATACGATTTTCCTCGGATTTTTGTAAAGTATAGTTATATTTATTACTTTACATTACTGTTATGATATTGAGAAATCCGGATGGGATTGGTGCCCACGGTTTGATTTTTGTGGCATAAGATGAAGTGTATTTTCCGGGTGCAGGTTAATGAAAATTCCACGTTAGTAGCGTTACTCTGCCGAAATTTTGATGGTTTTTGTTGGTTCGTATTTGCAGAAGGGGTTTGATTCCGGTTTAGGAAACTAAATTGGGGTTAGGTCCTTTCAGCTTGGTATCAGAGCATTAGGTTTTAGGTTCTGTAGACTTCTGTAGTCGTGTTTACTAAGGATATTTGAAAATGTACAGCATGTCTGGAGTGATGACCCGACCGGCCGGCGGATACTCATCAATACTCCGGGTGTTGTATGCTTTCAAATATTTGAAGTTCCATGATTACGTTCTATTTGTTGCGAACGATGTTTTATTCATTAGGACGCCTCCTTGACGTGCTATCCGTGTCGATACGGTTGTGGATCCTATTGAGGATCAGTCGACGCGCGATTTGACAGTGAATTGTGGGTTTGGATGAGTATTCTGAATTCAGAGATTTGTGCGGCATGGTTTGCCTGGTTGTGCGTGTATGTGCGTTTACACGTTGCCTCAGAGCAGAGAATTGTGGCAGTTAATGTTTTTGCCTGAGTCAGATCAATGCATTTGGTGGGCTGGTATTGTGTGAGTTCCTGTTGCGACTCCATGGCCTACATTCAGGGATGTATTGTTCACATGTTGGTTTCCGTTTACACGTGTTATGTGGCTTCAGTGAAAGCAGTGCACGAGATTCGAGATGAGTTTGAGCCTGAACATCAGATGGATTTTGACTGTTATGCCTCGAGACAACTGTGAGGAGCTTGATGTGCTGCACACAGAGGTGAGGATATTGAGAAGGAAAGGTATACGCGGTTTCCGATGTGTTGGTTTGAGGAAAGTGGACTTAGTCGAGATATTTTAATGAGGTTGAGTTCAGACACCTCGGGATCAGTGAATTCATCAGGCTGTGGCCTTTTCGATTATATTGGGGGTCATCAGATCAAGTAGAGGATCCATTTGGTGGTGATGGAGATCACAGAGTAGTGGACTTGTTCCTGTGACATGAGTTTGAGTGATCGTTGGTGATCCTTCCTCACAGCAGGTGTCGCTGTGACTTGTCTTCGTGGAGCACTTTCAGTTGCTATTGTGGTGGCCAGGAGGATCACGTTGTGAGGGAGTGTCCTCAGCCAGCTGTTTTAGTGGTTCGGCAGTTCAGAGTTCAGGAGGAGGTCAAGATGCTATTCCTGGAGTTTGACCAACGTAGCCTTCTATACGAGTTAATCAAAATGTCGTAATCGACGTGGCGGCTTGTTGGGCATGCCGGAGTTCGTGCCACGACCCTGTGTGAGGACAGGGTTTCTTTGAGACTACTGTTGCTTGACATTCATGGCTATTGTACCTGCATCTCCACTTCCGAGGTTTTGGAAGGTGTTGCACCCATCCGGAGGTTGCAGAATTTTGTTGGTGGATATGGGTTAGCCGCTGAGCTGTTATTGCTGGATACCGTTGATTTTGTTATGATGTTGAGTATGGACTTTTGGCGACACATTTGGGCTATGTTCGAGTGTCTCGAGAAAGTGGTTGTGTTTTGACGACCGGGTTCCCCGAGATATTGTTTCGCGGTGAGAAGAATATGTTATCGCCATGTGTGATTTCAGCGGTGATGGTCGAGCGGATGGTGGAAACGGGTTGTGTTGTTTGCTTAGCTCATATTGTGGATACTACGGTTGCTGTGCCCGACATTGGCGACATTGAGGTGGTTCCAGAGGTTTCAGGTGTGTTCCGGAGGAGTTACCGGGTAATGCTCCAGTTCGGGAGACCGACTACAGCATTGAGCTTTTACCGGGCGCTGGACTCATATCACCGGCATTATATCGTTCGGTACCAGTGGAGCTGATGGAGCTACAGGTTCAACTTCGAGAGTTGCTGGAGGAGATTTCATATGATCCAGTGTATCAATGTGGGGTGCTCTTATACTATTTGTACAGAAGAATGATGGTTCGACGGGGTGGTGCATTGACTACCGGAAGCTAAATCAGGCTTCAGAAAAGAGCGAGTATTCTCTACTTCGGATTGACGACTTGTTTGATCAGCTCACAGGAGCTTCAGTCTTTTTGAAGATTGATTTTGGGTCTGGATACCATCAGTTGAGGATTGGTGAATCAGATGTGGCCAGGATAATTTTCGGATCACGGTGCGGGCATCAAGAGTTCTTGGTCACGCCGTTTGGTTGACCAATGCCCCCGTAGCTCTTATGGACTTGATGGTCTGGGTGTTTAGACGATTTCTGGACAAGCTTATGATCGGGTTCGTCGGCAACATCCTGATTTACTCCAGGAGTGTGGACCAGTACCTGAAGCAATTGCGAGTGGTTTTATGGACTTCGCGAGATGATCAGTTGTTTGCGAAGTTCAGTAAGTGTAAGTTTTGGTTGATTAGCGTGAAGATTTTGAGCCACGTAATGTCAGCAGAGGGAGTCTGCGTGGATCCTGACCAGTTAAAAGCCGTGTTGATTTGGGGTTGACCTACCATTGTACCTGAGATCAGGAGTTTCTCAGGTTTGGCAGGTTATTATCGGCGCTTTGTGCAAGATTTTCTCGGATTGCCACTCCACTTTCTGGATGGACGAAGAAGGCGTCAAGTTCGAGTGATCCGATGCGTATGAGATTAATTACTTACTCCTGAAGGAAAGTTGACTGTTGCACTGGTTTTGACTCTACCTGACGATCGTGGTGAGTTCGTGGGTTGTGGCGATGCATCCAGTTTTAGATTTGGTTATGTTTTGATGCAGTGTAGCAGAGTGGTGGCTCATGGTTTCAGGTAGTGGAAACTTTATGAAGCTACATATCCTATGTATGATTTGGGTGTAGCTGTCTTTATATTAGCATCAAAGTGTTGGGGACACTATTGCTACGGTGTGCAGTGCAGTGTAGGATGTACACTGATCATTTGAGTTTCATCTACTTGCATATTCAGCCAGATTCGAGCTTGAGGCAGTGTAGATGGATGGGGTCAACTAACGACTATGGCTGCACCTTTGAGCTTGTTCGAGAAAGGTTGTGGTTGTACTTTGACTATCCATCTGGGATATTGTTGCTGATACATTCAATCGGAGGTTGGGAGCTGCATTGTATCATGCGTGTGTGGCTCGAGTTTTTGTGTTAGCCGAGTTGCAAGCTACGAGAGCTGAGTTAGAGTGTGATGATGATGAAGCTCATTGTTTTACGTGCGTTAGGCACTAGTGGTGCAGAGATGTATCAGATACTTCGAGTTTACTACTCGTGACACAACCCGTAGAAGGATGTAGCAGCTTGTGTGTGCAGATGCCACATTTGTCGGTAGGCGATGGCTAGGAGGCAGAGACTTGCCGGGAAGTTACAGCCGTTGGAGATTTCCGATTAGAAGTTGGAGCTTATGACTATGGATTTTGGTGTGTTAGTACGCACTTCGGTTTGTGGTACCAGTTATCGGGTCTTTGTGGACCATTTGATGAACTTAGTTCTTTTCCTTGTACTATCGGAAAAGATTTCAGTGGCAGGCTGGCATAGCTGTATTTGGCGGAGGTGGTCTATTTTCGTGGTGTGCCTGTGTCCCACATTGTTGATCGAGATAATCAGCTACAACAGAGTGTTGGCAAACGTTGCAGTGAGCATTGGGGACCAGATTACAAGTTAGTACCGGTTCTTATCCTCAGATTGGTGAGCGATCTTTGAGGACTATTCAGACCTTGGAGGGCATGTTGTGGTCTTATGTATTGCAGTTTCGAGGGATTTGGGACCAGCAGTTTCAACTGTTCGAGATTGCATGCAGTACCAGTTTGTTGACCACTATGAATATGACGTTGCATGATGTCGTTTTGAGGAACGATGTTGTACTCCATTGTGTTGGAGCGAGTTTGGTTTGAGCTGACGTTTGATTCTGATTTTGTGGAATGTGCTACCACAGATTTTCGGATTAGCGGAAACAGGATGCTAATTGCTTGAGTTCGACAGTGCAGATGTGTTAATGTGAGCAGGATGAGTGAGTTGCCACTTGGGAGTTGAGCTGTATGCAGAGGCAGTATTCCTACTTTGCAGTTAGCAGATTTGGAAATTTCGAGGTCGAAATTTTTTAAGGGGGGTAGATTTGTGACGACCCGGAACAAAATCAGTGGTATAATCAGCTTAATTCATGAGTTAGCGTATAATCGCAGATTTTCGATAATTGATTAAATCGCCAGCTTTGATCACGACTAAATAATTGGCCGAGAATTTGAGTTGAGTCTCTTCTCGAGAGTTGTTGTACGCGTGATTTCGAGTTCGTGGGCGGTTCCGGATCATTATTTGGGCGTCCAAGGAATATAATATGAATATTTGAAATTTCGGTATATTGTCGAGTTTATCAGTTCGTGTTCGAGTCTATCTGAATCGTGTTTGTGATCCGTTTTGGACCGTTGATCGACCCAAACCGTAGATGGAATGATTATCGACTTGATTTACGAGTTTCGCGATTTGTCGTGATTTCCACATAATCTGCTAATATGACGGCTTCCTTAGCGACTAAATTATCGGTTGAGAATTTGATTTGGGATCCTTCGTAAAAGTTGTAGAGAATTTAATTTCGAGCTCGTGGGAACTTCCGGAGGATTATTCCGAGTTACGAGGATTAAGTTATGAATATTTTCGACTGTTGATCATTTAATCGGATAAACTTGTGATGGATTGAACCGTTGACTTTTTATCGGATTGGTCGATGTGTTTGACTTCGGGTGAAAATTGAAGAACTTGTCGAGATGAGTTTGTTGACGCGAGAATTGTTGAAAACGGAATTACAATACGAAAGTTACGTGTGTTTGAAGTTTGTCGAAAAGTTAATTATGGAAGTTTCCTAAAATAGAAAGTATTTAAATTGGGTTGCTGTTTTGGGAAAGTCAAACTATTCATTTATGTAGGTTGACCGAGTCAACTCGGCAGGGAGGAGGAGGCGCGACGGTGGAAGAAGCTCGCCGGCGGTGAGCTGCCGTCCGGCCACCCCAGGCCTCAGGCTTGGACTTTTCCGGCTCGTCTGGTCGTCCTCGACCCCTTTCCGGCCACCATCGACGGCGAGGACGCATAAGCATTTATTTATTGCATTATACATTTGCATCGAACTATTTAAGATTTGGTTTACACAGAGTACAGTCTCAGTATATATTGTTGTATCGATACATTTGCATCCCGGCTGATCCCCGAGGATGTTTACCGGGGGAGGCTGTGACCCCTGACCCGAGGCCTTTTCCGCGGGAGGCAGACCTCTGACCTGAGGTCTTTCTGGCTAGAATCACGTGTAGGTCTGGGATCCCGTGATTCGGACTGTACTAGCACGGATGTGTCCATGAGCGACCCCGTGGGATTTTTACATGCATGCTCTATACGCTGGAGGAGTTTGGGTTCACTTCGTGTACTGTATTGGATTCTTTCAATTTGACTCGCATATGTTTTTATAACATATATTATTCGGCGAAAGACATTTATTTTTGTCCACTCACTCTAACTGTTTATATGTCTTTCCCCTGGGCTTTTCGGTTTTCGTGCCCAGTTTGCAGTTCGGACTCTAGTGTCGCACGTCGTGGTCGGAGGCATAGTGTTCGAGCTACCTTGTTTCTTCTAGTAGGTTTCTTGTTTTGCCTGTTGTGGTATATTTATATAATTATACACTAGAGGTCGCTCTGAACATTCTGATGATATATTTTCATACGATTTTCCTCTGATTTTTGTAAAGTATAGTTATATTTATTACTTTACATTACTGTTATGATATTGAGAAATCCGGATGGGATTGGTGCCCACGGTTTGATTTTTGTGGTATAGGATGAAGTGTATTTTCCGGGTGCAGGTTAATGGCAATTCCGCCTTAGTAGCGTTACTCTGCCGAAATTTTGATGGTTTTTGTTGGTTCATCTTTTCAAAAGGTGTTTGATTCCGGTTTAGGAAACTAAATCGGGGTTGGGTCCTTTCAGCCGAACGCTGATCACCAAACCCACCATTCCTACTACACCTTGATGCCACCACGCCATCAACACGTAGCACCGACCGTCTCTCTCTCTCCCTCACCGACATTCTAACCGACACTGACCACCGGCGCCACTCTCCACCATCTCTAACCAAGGTAAACATCTCTCTCTCAAACCCCCGTACAAATTGGCTTGAATGAATGAGGTTTGTCTTAATAAGGCTCTGAAACTTTTGGCTATGAAACTCTAACTTCTATGCATGTGTGAATTTGGCTTGCTGGTTAGTACTTTTTTACGTCATCTGGTTACTATACTTTTAGTAAAAAATTGATCTGCTCATTTTCACGAAAACATAAACACTTGGTTTTGTTTCGATGGCATTGAAGTTATAACCATGTTGCAGCTGGGGATTGTCACATGTGCTACAAGAATAAGCTGTTCCATGTCTAGAATTTTTGTGTATCTTCTATTGTATGATTTGATCTACACATTTTATGCTCGATTATTAATGTATTTCTCACTACATTTGGCTAAGTTATGCCCTTAGTATTCTTATGTATAACTTATTTTATTGTTTTAGGTCCAAAATAAAGAGAAATAAATAAAGGAGGCAGAAATGAGCTCAAAACGCAATAAGGAGGAAGTTCCTAATTTCGGAGAAGAAATGGTCCGAGAAATGGTCTTTAAATGGTTACTAAAAAACATGCCCATATGGTGTCAATAATTGGAAACTATTTGACAAATAAAATGGATAAACAAATGGTGCAAATAAGGAAGAAGACATTTCTCCTGCGCGAACCAGGAAAAAGCAATATTGCCGAAATTATGGAGATCCTTGGAGCCGAAATCATGGAAGATATTTGAAGATTATTTGTACCTGATTTGAAGGCCAAAATATGTGAAATATATGGTATATTTGGCCAAGGAAGATTGGTGAATAAGGAATGCAAGATTTGAAGATATCAAGATTTCCTACTCCTTGTAAAAGAAGAAAATCTGGGCTGCCAGGTCACCCAACTTCAAAAGGGCACCAAATATGCAAATCAACTCCAAATTTAATGATCAGATATAGTATTTTAAAGCTCTTGAAGTATTCTTTCCAACGAATTAAGAATCTTAATTTTCTGATGTATACAGCTCCGGGAAAACGCGTTTGAATACAGGCTATCAGATTTACACGAGTACATAAGGAAAGTCTTGTTTTGGTAGGAAAAGACCTAATCTTCTTCTATAAATTGGGGAGCTCGACTCATTCATCATCATCTCTCATTCTAGTAGCTAAAGCTCTACCTAAACACTTCCTACCCTCCAAACACTTCAAGTTCTTCCAAAAAGCCGTCCTCCTCCAAGCATCATCAACACCATCCTCCACCGAGACTTTCATGGCAATCCTAACTGTCTCGTCCATCCATTGAAGGATCAAGTTATACCGAATAGACTAGGGCAATCCCGAACTCCAAAAGTGTAACAATGATTTCTTCTTTTATTTTCTTGTACGAATTCTTGGTAGTTTTAGATCGGTTTAAAGGAATGCTTTTGTATATAATTCTAACAAGTTTTGTGTAATCTATTTTATCTCTACGAAATTAGTTATAACATGTATGTTTTCGTGCTTAATACTTTGATATTTTGCAGGGCAATCCCGAAGCACACGTATTCATAAAATATGCATGCAAAACGTAGCTAATATAATGACTTAGAATTTAATAGGTTGCATACAATCTGTTAGGTTATAAAGAGTTAGGCAAATGAATGAGTTGATCACTTGTATATATATAGTTTAGTTTTATTTTCGGTCTAGCAAGCATGTTTAGGGTTCTTTGTTCTTGTTTGTTTTCTACTTGTCTATGAGTGAAGCAAGATAGAATCTAGGATCTCTGAATATGTTTGCCTACCAATTTCTGTTCTTATTTTTGTAGTTAATTAAACCAAAATTTCAAACCTCCCATACATTTTCTTATTTTTGTAGGGTTTTAAATTGCATACGTGTGAGATATGTGTTGAGTGTCTACTTTGTGTTAATATTTGATGCATGTTTTACTCTTTATCAATTTTTGGCGCCGTTGCCAGGGATTGTAAAGAATTATGTGATTTTGTTTGTATAAATATGTTCATATCTTGTAAATATTATACTTGTGCATAATTTTTTTATTTTTGCTGTTTTCGGAACTGTGCACTGATCTGTTTTGTACAATTTATTTGATATAGCTGCAGGTATTGGAAATATCTGAAAATTTTCAGAAATGTTTCGTTTTCTGTGTTGTTTATTCTTGTAAAATTTTATTATATTCGAACAAGCCAACAATTCTTGAAAAATTTGACAATCTGCTATGTTCAATTTTGTGCGAACCTGGAAATTTGCATGTGTTCTTGAGTTCCAAGCATGTTGTAACTTTATTTTTGTTTTTATACGTCAAAGAGTCAATTGTATAAGGTCAATGAGTCATTTTTTTTTGTAAAGATATTCGTCATTGGTATTGTATAATGTGATTATAATTCTTTTAATTTTAATGTTAATGTCAATTGGGGACTGTGTATGTGCTATTTTGCGTAATTTATCTGACATGGTTGTAGGTCTTGGAAAATTATGAAACTTTACAGAGTTATGTATACATGTGTCTAGTATGGGCTCGTAAAATTTCGTGAAATTTCAACATGTGATTAATTCTACATAAATTTTTCAAGTAGCTATATTCAGTTTCTCCAATTTTGTAAAATGTTAAATAATAAGTCGTAGCTATATTTTTATCACTTGTTATTTAGTTTTTAAGTTGGATTTTTATTGAAAGAGTTGATGTAATATCGTATTGAACTTTTGCTCTTAGTAAGAAATTTTCGGTTATGGTGACTAGAAGGGTTATGACTCGTGACGGAATTTGGATCTAAAAAAGAGAATATTCTCAAAATTTACATCTATCCCAACTAGCATATTTCTGGACTTTACCAAAGGAGTGGAACGGATTTCGAGCCACTACACTATTTAATCATCTAAGTCTTAATTTAAATTCTAGATGCATGTGATAATCATATATCTTTGGCGAAAAATCAATTGGGACATTGTTTTGTAAACTGTATTTGTCTACTATGTTGTAATGAATTTGTAACGAAAGATAAACCTACTTGTTGTAAATGCTACATGAGCTAGGTTTATGATTAATTAGTTAATTGATCACTAACTAATGTATCTTTGTGTGGATCATAAATCCTAACAAGCTCGTAAAGAGAAGAAGAAGGCCAAGCTAAAGGAGTTAGAGGAGATGGCATCAACATGTACATGCAAGTGCACATGCAAAGAAAACGTCAAGAATGTTGGAAGTCGCAAGTGAAGAAGGAGCAAAGCACCACGTCTAGGCTATAAGATGTTAAAAAATAAGCGATTGTGTGACGACCCGAACTAGAATCAGATGTGTGTTTGGCACGATTCTCGAGATTTGGTTATAGTCGCAGTTTTACGATATTGTGTGGTTTGTCGATTCGATTCGCGACTATGTTTTCAGTCGAGAATTTGAGTTGGGTGTCTTCAAAGAAATTGTAGAGTACGTGATTTCGAGCTCGTGGGCGATTTCGGAAGATTTTTCTGATAACCGAGGAATATTTTATGATTATTCGAAGTTTCAGGTTCCGATGAGTTTATCCGATTGTTTCGAGCTTATCCGAATCATTTCGTATATTCGTTTTGGACCTTCGATCGACCCGAGGGACGAGTATAAATATCGAAATAGTTGTAAATAGTCATAAAAACACAGATTTGCGTTGACTGAACTTTGACTTTCTAAAATTGGAAAGTTGACCTGCTGCCCGAAAGGGGAAGTTTCCATTTTCGGCCTCACTTTTTCCGGCGACCTAATTCCGGCCACCTCAGGCCACGGGACAGGTATAGTTCGACTCCTCTCTTGATTTCGAGTTGATTGATGCATGAGTTTTGGAAAATTGGTGGTGTTTTGGGGATGGACCATTGGAGGCCGATTCGAGCACATCGCCGGTGACGGGGAGCTTGGCTCCGGCGAGGTTTGGAGGTGGGGGTTAGGGGGGAAAGACTCCCCTTACTCCTCTGAATCTCATGGTGTAGTTAGCTTGATCTGAGGTGGTGTTTTTGAGTGAACCCGAATAGGGATTCGGTTTGGGTTTTCCGAATTAGTTTTGAAGAATTGAGGTAGTTCGGCTTGGAATTGGTTGGTGAGGTAGAAGGGAAACTTGCTCGCCTTGATGAGACCTAGGGATCTGGAAATTTTGGCCGCGGAATTCCACCGTTGACGGCGCGCCGCCGCCGGCGGCGGCGGTCAACGGCGAGGAAAAAGTCAACTTTTCAGATTTCGATAATTTTAATGTCGTTTTTCTCGGAATCGCGCCCTGATCGTCGTCCAGAGGTTTTCGGGTTGATTTGGTTAGCCGATTGTCAGACTAGATTTCGAGTGGGGATTTCAGGATTACCGTTATACATTTTGTACTGCATTTCGTATTTCCGGGAACGGTTGGTTTCCGTGCACCAGTACAGTGTTGTGGACTACGATTTTGATAAGTTATGTTTTATGAATATGTTCAGGAGATCGAGATCGAGATCTGGATCGTGATCGTGCTTCAGGCGAGGGATCTTCCGCCGGACCACGAGTGTAGCGCGTGTGCGCGTTTCGAGAGTTTGTGAGTGGACAATTTCTTTTCACGGAAATCTTGCGAGTCTTTTATGTGATTTATGATCTTGAGCATGCAGCATGATTATGGTTTTACGAGCATGAGATTTCATACGAGATTATGATTATATAAGCATGTGTTTACAATTATACGAATATGTTTATACGGATATACGTATACGAATATGCATACACTTTTATATTGTTTCATGCATTGGCATCGAATTGTTGTGATTTGGTTTTCACAGAGTACAGTCTTGGTTACGTTGTTGTATCGATACACATTGCCTCTCGGCTGATCCCCGATGGTAGGCCATCCAGGAGGGGCGTCGTTATCCCTACCTGACCGGTGAGGGGCGTTTCCCCGGAACCGAGGCCATTTCCGGCTTAGAGTCACGGGGACTAAGGACCTCGTGATTCGGACTGTACTAGCACGGTGTGTGTCCATGAGTGACCCCGTGGGATTTATACTTGCATGCTCCGTACGCTGGAGGATTATGGTTTACCTCGTGTACTTTATTATTTCTATTTACTTGGACTCGCATATGTTTTTATAACATACATAATAACTGGTGAAAGACATTTATTTTCGTCCACTCACTCTAACGTGTTTATTGTCTTTCCCCTGGGCTTTTCGGTTTCCGTGCCCAGTTTGCAGTTCAGGTTTGGTGTTTCACGTCGCGGTTTGGAGGCTAGTGATCAGAGTCACTTGTGTTTTCCAGTAGGTTCTTGTTTCACCTACTGATACATTCTGATACATGTTGTGCGGATTTTCACAGATAGACATATATACATAGTACAATTTATTTACTGTTGTTGATTATATTGATGTTGAGAAATCCGGATGGGATTGGTGCCCACGGTTTGCTTTTTGTGGCATAGGACGAAGTGTTAATTTCTGGGTGCAGGTTATGGTAATTCAACGCTAGTAACGAAACTCTGCCCAAATTTAAAAAAAATTTTGTTGGTTCGTGTTTTCGAAAGGATTTGATTCCGGTTTAGATAACTGAATCGGGATTGGGTCCTTTCAGCTTGGTATCAGAGCATTAGGTTGTCAGATTCTATAGACTCTTGTAGTTGTGACGCTTAGGGTATTTGAGATGATACAGCATGACTGGAGTGATGACCCGACTGGCCAGCGGTACTCATCAATACTTCGGGTGTTGTGTGTCCTCAAATATCTGCGGTTTCATGATTATGTTCTTTCTGCTTGTACCTAATGCTTGTCTTGTATCAGTAGGATGCCTCCTCGACGTGGTCCCCGTGTTGACCGGGATGATGATCCTGATGAGGATCGCTGAACGCGCGACTTGCTGATGCGAGTGCTGCGTTTGGAAGAGCGTTTTGACCCTGTGGTCAAGGCTCGCACTGCGGGTGCTACTGTGTTTTCGGGTTCAGTTGATCCAGAGATATGCGAGGCATGGTTGGTTCAGATTGAGCGTGTTTGTGAGCGTCTGCAGTTTACACCTGAGCAGATGACAGTAGCCGCAGTTGGTTTACTTGAGGGTGATGCATACTTTTGGTGGGTCAGCACTGACAGAGTTCCTGTGGATACTCCATGGACATTATTTCGTGATCTGTTTATGCGGAGGTATTTTAATCAGGCTACCCAACAGCGCAAGTACGAGGAGTTTACGAACTTGAGGCAGGGCAGTTTGTCTGTACTTGAGTATCGGGATCAATTTACTCGATTGTCTCGTTTTGCGCGGGATATGGTGGCTACAGAGGAAGCCAAGTGTCGCAGGTTTGAGCTGGGATTGAATCTGAACATCAAGGCGACGTTGACTACGATGCCGAGGAACAACTTTGATGAGTTTGTTAGTGCAGCTCTCCGAGGCGAGGATATTGAGCAGGAGAGACAGCAGATGTACCAGCCGAGACGATTTGAGGAGGGTGGACCGAGTCAGGGGCCTTCAAAGAGGTTGAGTTCTGATACTTCCGGTTCAGCTTCATCTTCGGGCGGTGGGTCATATCGACCACCAGCTAGTGTACCTAGACGGAGACCGGGATGGAGAAGAGATCGACCGCAGCGACCACAGGCTAGTGGAGGTTCCAGCGGTTCTAGTTATCCTCGACGTACCGGTGGCACTTTTGCTGTACCGCGGGAGTATCCCTTGTGTAGCTTCTGCAACAAGCGTCATCTTGGTGTTTGTCAGCGGAGCACTGTTATTTGTTATAGCTGTGGCCAGGTGGGTCATTATTCGAGAGAGTGTCCTCAGTCGTATGGTACTGGTGGACAGGCGGCCCAGAGTTCCGGAGTTGAGCGAGGTGCCACTTCGGGAGCTCGACCAGCACAGACTGCAGGTCAGGGTAGACAGCAGGGTCAGCCCCAGCGAGGACGACCAGCCGGACAGGCGAGAGTTCATGCTATGACTATGCGTGAGGGCAGAGCATCACCAGAGGTCGTTATCAGTACGTTACATGTTTTTGGTATTCCAGTAGTTGCATTGTTAGATCCAGGTGCCACACATTCATTCATATCATTTAGACTGTCATCATTGGCTACGGTACCTGCATCTCCACTTCCGGGGTTGTGGAGAGTGTTGTATCCGTCAGGTGAGGTTGTGAGCATCGGTTGGGTTTACCGAGATTGTGAGGTGTTTATCGATGACCATGGTTTAGCCGCTGATCTGTTACTGCTTGATATTGTGGATTTCGATTTGATTTTGGGTATGGACTTTTTGGAGTCGCACTGGGCCATGTTTGATTGCCACAGGAAGGAGGTCGCGTTTCGACGACCAGGGTTGCCTGAGATACTGTTTCATGGCTTGAAGAACACTTCCCTACCGTGTTTGATTTCCGCGATGAGGGCGGATCGGTTGATGAAGAAGGGTTGTGTTGCGTATTTAGCCCGTGTTGTGGACACTACAGCTGCAGTGTCGGATCTTGGTAGTATTGAGGTGGTGTCTGAGTTTCCGGATGTGTTTCCAGCGGAGTTACCTGGTATACCCCCTGTACGGGAGATTGATTTTACCATTGAGTTGTTGCTGGGTACTGGACCGATTTCCCAGACACCGTACCGGATGGCGCCTGCAGAATTGAGGGAGTTGCATATTCAGCTTCAGGAGTTGTTGGAGAAGGGATTCATTCGACCGAGTGTTTCTCCGTGGGGTGCTCTAGTGTTGTTTGTGCGGAAGAAGGACGGGTCCATGCGTTTGTGCATCGACTATCGGAAAGCTGAATCAGATTACAGTGAGGAACAAGTATCCGTTGCCGCGGATTGATGACTTGTTCGATCAGCTGAAGGGAGCAGCAGTCTTTTCGAAGATTGATCTTCGATCCGGATATCATCAGTTGAGGATCCGGGATTCAGATGTTGCCAGGACAGCTTTCAGGACTCGATATGGGCATTATGAGTTTTTGGTTATGCCGTTTGGGTTGACCAACGCCCCCGCAGCTTTCATGGACTTGATGAATCGGGTATTTCGTCGATTCCTGGACAAGTTCGTGATAGTATTCATTGATGATATTTTGATATACTCGAGGAGTGTGGGCCAGCACAGGAAGCACTTGCGAGCGATATTGCGGACTTTGCGAGACCATCAGCTGTTTGCGAAGTTTAGCAAATGTGAGTTCTGGTTGGATAGTGTGAAGTTTCTGGGTCACGTGATTTCGGCCGAGGGAGTTAGTGTTGATCCTGACAAGATTGAGGCCGTGCTGAATTGGAGTCGACCCACTACTGTACCGGAGATCCGGAGTTTCTTGGGATTAGCAGGCTATTATCGACGGTTTGTACAGGATTTCTCCCGGATTGCTACACCACTGACCAGATTGACGAAGAAGGGCGTCAAGTTTTAGTGGTCTGATGCGTGCGAGGAGAGTTATTTGCTTCTGAAGGAGAGATTGACTACCGCACCAGTTCTGACATTGCCAGACGACAGTGGTGAGTTTGTTGTGTACAGTGACGCGTCAAAGTTGGGCCTTGGCTGTGTGTTGATGCAGCATGGTAGAGTCGTGGCATATGGTTCCAGACAGCTGAAACCGCACGAGGTCAACTATCCGACACATGATTTGGAGTTAGCCGCTATCGTGTTAGCGTTGAAGAGTTGGAGGCATTATCTGTATGGTGCTCAGTGTAAGATTTTCACTGACCACAAGAGTTTCACCTACTTGCGGACACAGCCGGACCTGAACATGAGGCAGCGCCGATGGATGGAGTTGATCAATGATTATGATTGTACGTTCGAGTACCATCCGGGGAAGGCCAACGTTGTGGCAGATGCGCTTAGTCGGAAATCTGGAGCTTCGTTGTTTCACATGTGTGTGGCCAGAGTATCGATGTTAGCCGAGCTTCGAGCTACAGGTGCTGTGTTTGGGTATGATGATGATGGAGCTTTGTTGGCCAGCTTTCAGGTTCGACCGGTACTGGTTGATCAAGTACGGGAGGCACAGGATTCAGATCCTTATTTGCTGGGCAAGAAGACCATGATTCGGAATGGTGTGCCTACAGAGTGTCGATTGAGCGACGACGGTACGTTGTTGTTCAGGGGCAGATTATGTGTACCCAGGGACGAGGACTTAAAGAAGGAGATTCTGGACGAGGCCCACAGTTCAGCGTATGCGATGCATCCCGGAGGTACGAAGATGTTTCGTACACTTCGAGCGTACTATTGGTGGCGTAACATGAAGCGGGAGATTGCCGCGTACGTGAGTCGGTGTTTGATTTTTCAGCAGGTGAAGGCGGAGAGGCAGAAACCTGCAGGGAAACTACAGCCACTAGAGATTCCAGTTTGGAAGTGGGAGCATATCACAATGGATTTAGTCTATCAGTTGCCGCGTACTTCGGCAGGCAATACTGGCATTTGGGTTATCGTTGATCAATTGACGAAATCCGCACATTTTCTTGCACTTCCAGGGAAGATTTCAGTGCGCAGATTGGCTAAGTTGTACTTATCGGAGATTGTTCACTTGCACGGAGTGCCTGTATCCATTGTTTCTGACCGTGATAGTCAGTTCACTTCTGAGTTTTGGCAGACTTTACAGCGAGCGTTGGGCACGAGGTTGTGGTTTAGTACAGCTTTTCATCCTCAGACTGACGGGCAGTCCGAGCGGACCATTCAGACTCTTGAGGATATGCTGAGATCGTGTGTGTTGCAGTTTCGTGGAAACTGGGATCAGCAGTTGCACTTGATCGAGTTCGCTTACAACAACAGCTATCAGGCCAGTATTGAGATGGCACTGTACGAGGCTCTGTACGGGAAGCAGTGTCGCACTCCATTGTGTTGGAGTGAGGTGGGCGAGCGTTGGCTCATTGGTCCTGATCTGGTGAAAACCACAATGGAGGACATTCAGGTTATTCGAGATCGACTGAAGGTTGCTCAGGATCGGCAGAAGAGTTACGCGGATGTGAGGAGGAAGAGTTTAGAGTTCGAGGTTGGTGATTGGGTCTTCCTGAAACTATCTCCGTGGAGGGGAGTTGTGCGTTTCGGGAAGCGTGGCAAGCTTCGACCGCGGTACATTGGTCCGTACGAGATTACGGAGAGGGTTGGAGCTGTTGCTTACAGACTTGAGTTACCGGCTGAGATGGCTCGTGTGCATGATGTCTTCCATGTTTCGATGTTGCGGAAGTACATCTCAGACCCTTCACATGTGATAGCCCCACAACAGTTGCCGATCAGAGAGGATTTATCGTATGTTAAGGAACCAGTGCAGATTCTCGATCGTCCTGAGCAGGAGTTGAGGCACCGTGTGATTCCGCTAGTGAAGGTCTTGTGGCAGAACCATTCAGTTGAGGAGGCCACTTGGGAGACCGAGCAGCATATGCGGGAGCAGTATCCTCATCTGTTCACCTGACAGGTACGTAAATTTCGAGGTCGAAATTTCTTTAAGGGGGGTAGATTTGTGACGACCCGAACCAGAATCAGATGTGTGTTTGGCACGATTCTCGAGATTTGGTTATAGTCGCAGTTTTACGATATTGTGTGGTTTGTCGATTCGATTCGCGACTATGTTTTCAGTCGAGAATTTGAGTTGGGTGTCTTCACAGAAATTGTAGAGTACGTGGTTTCGAGCTCGTGGGCGATTTCAGAAGAGTTTTCTGATAACCGAGGAATATTTTATGATTATTCGAAGTTTCAGGTTCCGATGAGTTTATCCGATTGTTTCGAGCTTATCCGAATCATTTCGTATATTCGTTTTGGACCGTCGATCGACCCGAGGGACGAGTATAAATATCGAAATAGTCGTAAATAGTCGTAAAAACACAGATTTGCGTTGACTGAACTTTGACTTTCTAAAATTGGAAAGTTGACCTGCTGCCCGAAAGGGGAAGTTTCCATTTTCAGCCTCACTTTTTCCGGCGACCTAATTCCTGCCACCTCAGGCCACGGGACAGGTATAGTTCGACTCCTCTCTTGATTTCGAGTTGATTGATGCATGAGTTTTGGAAAATTGGTGGTGTTTTGGGGATGGACCATTGGAGGCCGATTCGAGCACATCGCCGGTGACCGGGAGCTTGGCTCCGACGAGGTTTGGAGGTGGGGGTTAGGGGGGAAAGACTCCCCTTACTCCTCTGAATCTCATGGTGTAGTTAGCTTGATCTGAGGTGGTGTTTTTGAGTGAACCCGAATAGGGATTCGGTTTGGGTTTTCCGAATTAGTTTTGAAGAATTGAGGTAGTTCGGCTTGGAATTGGTTGGTGAGGTAGAAGGGAAACTTGCTCGCCTTGATGAGACCTAGGGATCTGGAAATTTTGGCCGTGGAATTCCACCGTTGACGGCGCGCCGCCGCCGGCGGCGGCGGTCAACGGCGAGGAAAAAGTCAACTTTTCAGATTTCGATAATTTTAATGTTGTTTTTCTCGGAATCGCGCCCTGATCGTCGTCCAGAGGTTTTCGGGTTGATTTGGTTAGCCGATTGTCAGACTAGATTTCGAGTGGGGATTTCAGGATTACCGTTATACATTTTGTACTGCATTTCGTATTTCCGGGAACGGTTGGTTTCCGTGCACCAGTACAGTGTTGTGGACTACGATTTTGATAAGTTATGTTTTATGAATATGTTCAGGAGATCGAGATCGAGATCTGGATCGTGATCGTGCTTCAGGCGAGGGATCTTCCGCCGGACCACGAGTGTAGCGCGTGTGCGCGTTTCGAGAGTTTGTGAGTGGACAATTTCTTTTCACGGAAATCTTGCGAGTCTTTTATGTGATTTATGATCTTGAGCATGCAGCATGATTATGGTTTTACGAGCATGAGATTTCATACGAGATTATGATTATATAAGCATGTGTTTACAATTATACGAATATGTTTATACGGATATACGTATACGAATATGCATACACTTTTATATTGTTTCATGCATTGGCATCGAATTGTTGTGATTTGGTTTTCACAGAGTACAGTCTTGGTTACGTTGTTGTATCGATACACATTGCCTCTCGGCTGATCCCCGATGGTAGGCCATCCAGGAGGGGCGTCGTTATCCCTACCTGACCGGTGAGGGGCGTTTCCCCGGAACCGAGGCCATTTCCGGCTTAGAGTCACGGGGACTAAGGACCTCGTGATTCGGACTGTACTAGCACAGTGTGTGTCCATGAGTGACCCCGTGGGATTTATACTTGCATGCTCCGTACGCTGGAGGATTATGGTTTACCTCGTGTACTTTATTATTTCTATTTACTTGGACTCGCATATGTTTTTATAACATACATAATAACTGGTGAAAGACATTTATTTTCGTCCACTCACTCTAACGTGTTTATTGTCTTTCCCCTGGGCTTTTCGGTTTCCGTGCCCAGTTTGCAGTTCAGGTTTGGTGTTTCACGTCGCGGTTTGGAGGCTAGTGATCAGAGTCACTTGTGTTTTCCAGTAGGTTCTTGTTTCACCTACTGATGTACATATTGTATATCTTTTACTCTAGAGGTCGCTCTGATACATTCTGATACATGTTGTGCGGATTTTCACAGATATACATATATACATAGTACAGTTTATTTACTGTTGTTGATTATATTGATGTTGAGAAATCCGGATGGGATTGGTGCCCACGGTTTGCTTTTTGTGGCATAGGATGAAGTGTTAATTTCTGGGTGCAGGTTATGGTAATTCAACGCTAGTAACGAAACTCTGCCCAAATTTAAAATTTTTTTTGTTGTTTCGTGTTTTCGAAAGGATTTGATTCCGGTTTAGGTAACTGAATCGGGATTGGGTCCTTTCATATTGTTGGGAGGCAACCCAATGGAGGAGTCTACAAACCAGATTTGGTTTCTCTTCCCTTACTTTATTTTATTTTATTTTATTTTCGTAGCTTTTATTTTTCTCAGTTAAATTTTTTGTAAATCTTATTTTTCATGCTTAGTTCTATGTTTTATTTTAGTATATTGAGGAAAATGTAGAGTTTAAGTGTGGGGGAGGGGTTTACAACTTATTTGAGTCATAAATTGTAAAAACTGGGCAGACAATGAAACTTTCTGGCGGATGATGCCCTAAAAAAATTGTTTTGAGTCTTTTTGTTTAACTTAGTGTTTTAAAGAGTGTTTAGGATGCCCTTAATTAGTCTATGATGAGAATTAGACTAAAAAGTATAAACATATGGCGTTACATGGGATTTCTAGTGCTAATTGAGATATTTTGATTGTCATGATAAGTAGTAGATATAGTTTGCATAAACATGGTACAAATTTCGCATGTTAGAATAAGCTTTTAGATCATACAAACCTTAAAGTGAGTTTTAGAGCCTACCTTACATCCTTTGTTGAGTGAATTTCGTGCATCATGGTCTTAAAAATGTTTACATGCATGCCTCATCAAATTGCTTGTCATAGATTTCAATGAACTAGAGAATACTAGAACTTATTCATGTAGATTTGCAAAGCTTTTAAGTTGATAAATGCTCTTATTTTGGATATGATTAAAGGCACTTAGGTTTTCCACCACTAAACCAAATAGCCACGTGTCCCATATGTGCGCATGAGATGCGACACCCATAGATAAACCTTTTGAGCCTACATTGAGCCTTTCTTTCATTGCCTTATATATCTAAACACTTTAACCAAGTGTAGAATATTCATACCCTTGTTCTAAAGACTTGGTGAGGATTTTTGAACCTAAGTACATGGAAATGGCATGAAGATGAAGATTTTGAAGAAAAAGATGTATGTATGGGGAAAGACTTGTTCAAATAGCTTAAATATGTGAGTAAATTTCTGAGAATAGAAAAGAAAAGATAGAAAAAAATTCGAGAGCTAAAGAAAAAAAAAAGAAAAAAAAGAACCTCTCCAGCAATGTGTTTTAGATGTCAAACTTGGGATTACTGTCTCTCATATTTACAGATTTGGAGTGTACCATGAATTGAAGGCCTAAAAATGAAGAAATATAGCCTTCGTTCTGTCCGTAAAGCTCAAGAAAAAATAATTTTAGGGCCCAAAAATATGAAAATTGGTCTCATTTTGAAGTTTGGATTATGAAAAAGGATGGAGCTCGAATTGCCTAAGTGTTGACTAAGTCTTTTGAATGTTTTTATCACCACATATCAAAATTTCGAATGCCTTAACCTCAACCTCATTACAACCTTTTTAAAGTCCTTTATGATCCTTAAGATGAGTAGCTTTCGATTGGTTGAGTAAGTTGCATGAGTAAGCATATGGTTTAGGTTCATTTGTGTAAGTAGTTCATTATATTAATGAGGTTTTCGATTCAATTCATATACACTTTGAGTGAACCCTTTTCATGAGTGAAAATATGATGAGTTTATCCATGTAAGATTGATTTAAACTTATTCGAAACATGCATAGCTTTAACTTCACCATTGTTTTCTTCCAAGTCTTACTTGTTCATGGCATGATCATATCTCTCTTAACTCTCGAAATTATTAAGCTTTAAACTCTTAATTCTTGTGATTCCATCGCCATTTACTTAAAAAAAATTCCAGAGACATTTTTAAGGGCTTAGATGTGTTTTTGTTCGTGCCTTTGAGAGGAGTTGCTACTTGATGATAAGGTGTGATCTCTCTAATCTAACTTAGTTATTTTTGTGTGTTTTTGAGTCTTAAATATCTTGGCTTTTAGTTCTTATTTTGTAGAGAGTCTTTGTTTTGTTTAGTATTTTCTAGGGACTAGCAAAGTCTAAGTGTGGAGATGATTTCATTCAATATTGGAGCTAGGTTTGATTATCCAGGTCCAAAGTGTAGTGAAAATTGATTTTTGACCACTCAAAAGGATAATTGGATTCACTGCTGTGTCCTTTTTTTTCAATAGTATTATGTATGTCATTACCATAGTTTAATTTAATTTGTATCATGTACCATAGTAAATAGGTTTCAATGAATAATCATACATAAACCATATGGAATGCATTTGAATGTTTACTATGCCAGAAAAGTAACTCATCCGAAAGTATGAAATTGTAGAAAGAAACACAAATATAATCACTGCCAGAAAACACACTATAGCCGACGACCAAAAATTGTCGGCATGTTAGCCTTTGTCGTCGACTATAGAAAATGCCAACAAACATTCGTCGGCTATAGTGTCGTCGACCAAACTATAGTTGACGATAATTATGCACGTCGTCGGCTATAGTTTGGACAATAACCGATGACAAAAAAAGTCTTCGGTTTAAGTTTGTGACTTTTTTCGATGACAAAGTCATCGGCCAAACCTTCCCCCTTTGGTCAGTATGGTTGACCCGGCTATACTATAGCCGACGACTATGAAAGACCGTCGTCGGCTATAGCTTTTAACTGTCATCGGCTATAGTATGAAACTCGTCAGTTTATGTGAGCGCTTTAGCCGACGACTTTGACTAAAGTCGTTGGCTAATGTTGCTGATTTCTGAAGAAGAAAAAACTGCAGATTCTGGATTTCTTTTTCCAGAACCTGCCAATTCCATAATTTTATTTCCACAATATCCAACAACACATAAAATGAAAACAAAACACATACAAGCACAAATTAATAATGAAACTTAAGCGTATGATACATCATACCTGTCCCGGAAAACACATAAACTAAGGGTTATCCAAATCTATGTTTTGGAAAATAGAAGGGGTACTACCATCATCTTACTGATCCTCCTGCTAATGTGGAGCATCAAAAGGACGCTGGACATATGGAAATGAAGGTGGGGCCGGGACCTGGAGTTCTTGCGCTCGAAGTTGTGCATTCATTTCCTGAAAATAGGAAGCCATCTGAGCTTCCATCTCCTCCATCTGAGCCTGCTTGGTGGCAATCCGTCTCTCAGTCTCTTTGAACTGTCTCTCATGCTCCATCACCTGCCTTTGCAGTTGCTTCTGTAGCTAAGCGGTCTTGGAAGATCCCGATTTGCATGCGAAACCGGGCGTCTTCTTCAACACCCCATCGCTGAGCTGTCCTAAACCCATGCAGTAGTAATTGCTCATTCGTGGGGGGAAAGTGTTAGTTATGATCCTCGCCCCAACCGTTACATCAAATTGATCAATTTGAGAGATGGCCCAGGGAAGGTCCTCATCTTGGGTCTTAGGCCATCGCTCCCTCACGATCTGAGTCTACACCTCCTCAGTTAACTCCTGCACTCTCGCCTGATTGACAAAGAAAATAAAATAACATATTAGCAAACATACATAAAAAAAGAGTTAGAGAAAATACATATTTAAGCAATTATGTTAAGTTATAAGGGCGTAAGAATTATAATATTTTCGGGTGACTGAGGATACGCTCTCTCGAGCGTATACGCGAACCTGTTGACTTTAAGGTGTTAGTTGGCCACCTCATCCATATTACTCGTAAAGGATCTAGAACCGTCATGATGGTTACTCGTGTTTTTTCCCCGGTTCGCAGCGTTTATTTTAGAAATGGCCTTCGTGGATAAAAATATATTAAAAAAATATTAAGAAACTAATTTCGCCAAATAGGATACAAGTAAACACAAATATGATGTTACATATATATCTCAAATTGTGAGTTGTTGAAGTGGATTAGAAGTCACTGCCACTCGTACTCCCTATACATAAACTCGAGGGGGGGGGGGTGTACACTAACGACCATTGCCATGCGTCCGCCAGCGCGAGCATAATTCAGTTTTCCACTCCTTGTACCTCTATATGTAACACAAATGTTAGAAAGTGACTATACATGATCAACATAATACCTCAATATATATTTTATAACTCCCATTGCCTTTTTCCTTGAACCTCATTTGCCCAGGTGGATTTAAGGTGCTTCAAAAATCGAACCACACCTGCAATGTACCCATTTATGGTAATATATATATATATTTATAAGAACTTAATTGATATAGGTAGACATACATAATAAATATCTAACTAACTCATCGGCATAACATTATTCACCATGTTCTTCACTTCATGAGGAACCGAGGACCACTATCCACACAGAACAGGGACTCTGTCCCGTATGATACTTCCTATTTGGTAGGAGTACCTCCGCACCACCTTTTTCCCTAACTTTACCGAACTATCAAGGTTAGTCTCTATGACCAGTGGTTCACTATCCTTCACGTCCTTCTCAAGTTGCTTGTCGGTAACGCATCCTCTGGTCTTTTTTTTTTGCCTCCTGCGTCTGTGACATAAGACAAAGTAAAAATATTAAAATAAGAGCAACCAATTTAATATAAAATTATTAACAAGTTACAAATTAAATAACCATGGTATTTACCCGTTTTTGACATCGATGTATTTGTTATCCTTGCACTAAAAATAGGTGTATCAAACGGCACATAGACGTATGCTTCTTGCAGGTGGATGTAATGGAGCTCTCCTGGAATAGGCTTTCCATGGTCATCAACATCAAGCAGTTCAGGTACACTCGAAGGGATGAAGAGGATAGCCGGCAGTCTATTTGGTACCCCCGACGATAAGGTACTTGAAGTACCAGCATGAGAGGTAGAATAAGCTTGAGCCATAGTGGGAGAAGGCGCATGCCGGGTAATGGAAGGCATACGAGCACCCGAAGGCATGAGAGCCGTAGAGCTTGCCGTTAAGGGTATAGGGGTGCCGTCTTCATTGAAGATCTACATCGTGCTGTGTGGTCGATGGAGGTGGGCCACTACATTCTGCTACGGCGTCTACTTAAGTAGTTGACGGTGTCGATAGCTCAACTGAGGGACGTTAAATGTGGCGTACGGATTGTTGATAGAGGCAAACTCAGAACTATTGGTGCTAGACTTGTTTCCTTTCTGAGATCCCTTCTTCCCTTAGTCGAACAAATTCGTGATGCCTAGAATTAAAAACCACCAATAAGTCACATAAATATATATAATCTGCAATTACCATTTCTACTTAACCATACGACAACATTAACAAATCTAAACAATACCACAACACACTTACTTCAAGACATACACATCATCACTACCATACCCTATAAACAATAATCCATTATCAATAACAATCTAACCAAATATGCAATACCAATTACTTATAATCGTCCAATACCAATCTAACCAAATATAACACAACCATGCATCCAACACTTTCAAGCATACACAATATCATTCACATACCACAATCACAATGCTAATATCTAAACTAACTAACATCATCACTAACATAATCTCAATCACAATCTTATCTTCATCACTAACATAACCTCAATAACACATATCACAAACCTTAATCACATTCAAAATCCATTAACAAACATCAATAACTCAATAATACATAATCAATTCTCTTAATCATCCATAATCATCCTAAACACACAAAATCACAATCATCCATAATTTCATCAGAAAATCAAAATCAAAATCACAACACATTCAAAACCCTAAACCATATCAAAATCACAATCACAATCAAAACTACCTTAGACAATATGTGTTGAGAGAGAGAGAGAGATTTTATTGGCGACGGGGGTTCTGGGTGAGCCACAACAGCGATGAATAGCCACGAGCGGTGGATTCAGGGAGGGCAGTGACGATTTTAGGGTTTGGGTGCAAGAGGAGACGCGGTGTAGGCAGTTCTGGGATTAAAACGAGATAACTATAGCCGACAATCTCCATGTATAATATTGTCGGCTATAGTATAGCCGACAACACGTGTCAAAGTCGTCGGCTATAGTTATGATAACCGACAACATATGTCAATATCGTCGGGTATAGTGTGAAAATAATTTGAAAAATTAGTGTCAAGTGAAAACACGTTTCACACAAATACCTGTTTAACTAATTAAGACTCATAATCAAAATCATCGCTATATTTAGAAGTGTGAAAATACTTTAAAAAATTGGGCACATGTGAAAACAAGTTTAACACAAATTCCTGTTTAACTAAGGCTCATAATCAGAATCATCGCTTGAGTGTTCTTCCGTGTCCGAGTTAATTCCTCGTAATATGTGCCGCTCCTCGTCATTGGAGTCTTCATTGTCTTCATTTGGATTAACGTCAATTAGTTCAACATGTTCCTTACGAAATCGAACCACACGACCCAATATCACATTATTCACGCGAATTGTAGAGGATTCAGGAATACCAATTGCGTTTGGCTCTTGGTATGCAGTATCTTCTTCATTATCTGCAGCCTCTCCAAGTGTAGCTACACTATATATGCATCTAAGAACAACGTGGTTGACTAATTTCCACCCGCCTTTGTGTACCAGATCATCAAGATAAAACACTTGTTTGGCCGCTGTGGCAAAAATAAAAGGGTTATCTTCATACCAGCTTGTAGCAGTATTCACCGACAATATTCCATACTGATCGGTCCTTGTGTTCTGAGGGTTTGCATCAAACCATCTATACTTATGTCATGCCTTCCCCATAAATTAGTTCAACCACTGAATGGAGAACATCATAATAGTCAATGCCATGAAGGCCACTATACAGCATTACCCCAGAATTCTGTGTTCTCCATCGTCGTCTCTATGTTCACATATAAATTACATTCCATTGACCTTACACATCAGATAAACTCTTGAAGTTATCAGTTTTATCGTCAAAAGCCTCAATTTGTGTGACCAGTTTAGGTGACCATCAAATTGTATATAGTTCATCTAAAAAAATAATTGCAACCATTAACTTTAAATATGAACATAGCGAATTATATGTAGGAGTAAATATATATATATATATAAACGTACTCATAAGCCAAAATAGTTTGCAAACTCCCTATTGTGGTACTCAAGATCATCGACAACTTCTGGACTGTAAAGATGCATGTCTTTCTAAAATTGAACTTCTGAACAGTTAATTAATACCCACCATTGAGAAATAACTAGCTCATATAGTTCCAACTTGTACGAGTTTGGCAACCGTCCATAAATTTCAACATCATAGGAGAGGATAGAAAGATTGAACTGTGGTTCTTCTACCGGCATATGTTATGGATGGTCCTCCAACACTCCTAAATACAACTTAGTGTACATTATACACTTGTGCGCAAGATATGCTTCAGCTATACGTTCTTCATGTACAGATTTATTAGCCACATAGTCTTTGTAATGCCCCAGTTTTCTATCAAGTTGCAAAGTGCATGTTATGATTATTGAAAAATAATTTTATATAAAAACAGATTGATCTTCAGATGTTGAATCATAGATTTTCATGAGATACATCCAAGTGTAGTGTACTAGACCAGTAAGCAACAATTGTCTAGGAAGATGGATCATCAGGTGAGGTATGATGTCAAAAAAATTTGGGAGAAATATCCTCTCAAATTTGCACATGATAAAGATGACGTCCTGTTGCATTTCCCTCAGGTCTGATTTTTTTACTTCTCTAGTGCATAACTTCTGAAAGAATCCTGACAACACTACTAACGGCTCCACCACCTGACGGGGCAGGTATGATCAAATGAAAACAAAGAAGAGACATTGAAGTATTATATGATAATCATGAAACTTTAATCCGTACATCTTATTGTCCCGAAAGTTAACACACTGACCTATATTTCCTGCATAGCCTGAAGGATACCTAACATGACCCATCCACCTACAAATTTCATTCTTCTGGTCAGGCTTGACTGTGTAAGGAGCTTGAGACATTTTTATCTCACTTCTTTCAACCACAAATATTTTCGTATACCCATTATTTTCAGATCAATCTGTGCCTTAGAGCCATCTTTAGTTTTCCCCAGCCAATTCAACATTGTGCCCACCATATTTTCACACACATTCTTTTCTATATGCATGACATCTAGGTAGTGTCTAATCGGCAACTTACTCCAGTATGGGAGTTCCCAGAATATGCTTTCGTGTGTCCAGAATTTATACATGTTGAGTCTATCAGGTATTTCCGCCACTATATAAGGATGATTGCTGAGCTGCCAAAAATCCTATTTATTCAGCACTTCAAAAATTTCATCCTTCGTCCATCTCTTGGGTTGCGCATCCTTTTCTACAGTCTCATCAAATGCCTTGGCATCCTCCCACCATGGGTGATCAAGTCCAAGCCAATAACGATGACACATCTAGACAATCTTTCTGCAATGAAAGCTGCCGCACTCATCAGTCATGCACTCTGGACAAGCCTTGTATCCCCCTGGTAACGTTGCCCAACAACATCCCGCGGACAGGAAAATCACTGATGGTGCCAATAAACATGGCATGCATATGGAACATCTCATGCTTGTACTTGTCATAAGTGGGATGGCCAACGTTACTCAGGTACTTAAGCTCCTCAATCAAGGCTCTCAAATACACATTGAGACACTATCCTAGATACCCTGGCCCTGGAATTAACAAAGTCAGCATATTGTACTCCTTCTTCATGCATATCCCTGGAGGAAGGTTGTACGGTACCAAAATAACTGGCTATATACTATATTGAAGACTCATGTTGCCAAAAGGGTTGAATCCGTCAGATGAGAGCCCAAGCCAAACATTTCGGACCTTTGATGCAAAATGAGAAAACTCCTTAACCATGTGCTTTCAAGGTTCTCCGTCAGCATGGTGTATAAGGGTATCATCTTCAGGCAAATCCCTCTCAGCGTGCCATCTCATAGCTTTGGCCGTGTGTGAATACATGAACAACCGTTCCAGCCTATGAATCAACAGGAAATACTGAAGTACTTTCACAGATTTCTTATTTCCTACAAGAGTTAACTTATACCTATTTGTGTGACATACCGGACATACATCAAGGGTTTCAAGATCATTCCCTTCAGGATCTTTACCCCAGAAGAGAACGTAATCATATATATCTGCATGCATGGATTTTGATGTAGGTAAAACCAAGATGTTTCAGGATATGTCATACCTTACGATGAGTGGTATGCAGGAGATGACCGAGGGGCAGCGCTGAAGCAGTCAACTTCAGATAATCTTCAACATCCTTGACACTTAATTTGTTCTCCACTTTGACCTTCATTACTTCCATGACCATTTCAAGAACAGTCTTATTGCACCTGTTGCACAACGGGGTCTATTGGAAGGCAATCAGCTTGTTGTACTTGTCAATACCGGCAGTGTTGATAGCTTTAGGGAATTGCTACACTGGCTCAGTAGCAGGGAAACCCTTAATGGCGGTAGGGATATCTTATACTTGAGAAAATATACCGCTCTCATAAGGAAACACATCGTTGAGCAACCTCATTGTTGAATTATTGGATGTACTGGCCCTCTCAGGAAATTGTCCATGATCATGCTGACCTGCTGATGATATTTCACTGTGATAAATCCAACATGTGTACTTATCCCAAAACCTGTTTTTCTTCAGGTGCTCCCATACTACATCAATGGAAAACCGATACATATCGCTGCGACACTGATATTTCGTACACGAGCAATAATGAATTGTATTTCTATTAGCATTAGCCTTCACATATTTCACAAAACTCCACATTCCAACGCCATATCTTCGATCCCATTTTGGAATGCAAATCCAACTCTTGTTCATCCTGAAAATTTCAACCGTATATGTATATACTAATTAAAAATTCAACATTATATCTATATATATATCTTTAAACTACAAATTACATTTATTTTTCTACCCCTTAATTACAAATTAACACACATATATATATGCATACTATATATATATCAATAATTAACATATAATTATATATATTTTTTCATGGAATTCAATACAAAATCAACTCAAGTTAACTCAAAATCAACTCAAAATCAACAATCAACAATCAGCACACATATATATATGTACCTATATATATGTAGCAGGATATAGCTTCACGAACTCATTTTGGACTGCTTCCGACAACACCCAACAATTTCAGAGCGTTTTGTGTTTTTCTCACCGAATTTTTTTTGAATGATTGAGTTGCTGCCCAGATCTGTAATAAAGAACTTTAGTCAACGACATTATTATGTCGTCAACTTTAGTAACAAATGTCGTCGACTCTAGTCAAACTATAACCGATGAATTTTTTTTATCGTCGGTGATAATATTATGACCGACGACCAAAAACCATAGCTGACAACCGCATTTTGTCGCCTGTTTTTCTTGATTTTGTCGGCTATAGTATTTTTTCTGGTAGTGAAAAAAAAATTCATCATCAAAGTCTGAAGTTTCACGAAGTCATCAATGTGATGTCCACACTTTAAAAACTATCAAAGTGGTGTCCAAAGTGTCAAAATCGTATAAACGTGATGCCTAGAACTATTTTCCTTCACAATTTCGTGTATATCACTGATGTGACAATTTTTTTCTTCAAAAATAGATGCAAAAAGACCATTATACCCTTTTTAAATTTTTCTATTTCTTTTTTCTTTTTTCCTTTTTTATTTAATTTTTCTATTTCCATTCCCCCCTCTCTCTCAACGCTCTGATCTCCGTTACATCAACCCCAAACCGGCTCGACTTCGACTCTTCCTCTTCCCTAACAATGACAGCGACGACGACAATTCGATCTCCATAACCTTCAGCATCAGCTCGCTCCTCGATGGCTCGACTAAGCGTGATAAGGAGAGAGACGTAGTTGGCGTTATCCTCACTACTTTTGCCATTCGAGAAAAAGTAGATGGGTCACATGTACTCGACTACGTCGAAAGGCTGCGACCCGATGTACTTTCCTTTGGGGTCACCATCAAGGTCCACCCGACGACTTCAAAAGCTTCAATTTTGAGCTGCAGGGCTTTAGGGTCACCATCAAGGTGAGGTTTTGGGAATTAGGGTTTGGAAATTGGGGGGAAAATTGGCGGAGGCGGTGTCGGAGTGGTAGAAGTTGAAGGAAATCAGGAGAGATGCCAAGAAGGCGGTAAAGAGTAGCGAGGTAGCTACAGTGGTTTAGGTTTTGGTATGGTGACTTGTTGGGGAAGCTTGTCTTGCACTGGGAGATTTACGGTGTCAGCTCGTTCGATGTGGGATGAACCCTCATTTGAATTATGAACGGAGTCATCGGGCAAAGGAGTTCGCCATATTACTGCAGAGACTGAATGGAAAAAACCAGTCTTTGAAATACTGAGTCCAACACAGGTGTTCCTTTATAATATATTCCAAGCCCCTTCCTCCATCTCACTCGAGTTGGGGGTCAGAACCTTAGAATTAGAAGAACAAAAAAATTGGAGGGTTTTGCTTTTAATTTCAAATTTTAGAAACAAGAACTAGGTTGTTGATCTTAAGAAGAATTGGGTATGAGAGTTAGGTTATGGTTGATAATTGGGTGGCTATGGATCGAAGCTTGAGGGAGGCCTTAAGAGACTGGTGAGAGAGAGAGAGAGAGTAAAAAAAAATTATTCTCAGAAAAAAATAATGGAAAAAATAAAAAATAAAAGAGGGTTAATACAATTAAGAGGAAGAAATGACATTAATACTCCTCAATTTTGAAATCTCTTAATGCCACATCATCGACATATACGGTACAATGACGAAAAATTGGTCTAGCCACCACGAATATGTGGTTTTGCAAGTTTCAGCACCATTCTGATAGTTTTTAAAGTGTGGGCATGACATTGGTAAATTTTTTCCAGATAATTATGAGAAACTTCTTTGCTAGCTTACTACCATATCATTTGCCAGTAATAAGTATATATATAGCTTTCCTTGCTTTTGGCTTATCCTTCAATTTGAAAAGAATGCAACTCATTCGGTATCAAGACTAATGTGATAAGTTTGTGCTTGTGTCTGTGACATTTTGGAGTTGGTTTCGCTTGAATGAATTCGTTATTGTTTACATGAGGAATTGGTTTTGAAATGATTTTTTTCTTTATGTATTTTGATATCGCAAAAGATGTCAGGTGGGAAGAGAAAACAACAAGAGGAAGCAAGACTTGCAACATATCAGTTGTTGGGAATGGATACGGCACTTCAACTGACCAGACGAACCAAGAGCCACGAGAAGAATTGGGCCCACCTTCAGCCCCACCAGTAAATATTTAGGCCCCGATGGCTGCATCATCATCTATTCCCTCAAATGATGAAGTGTACATCAGTGTCCAGCGCAAAAGGCATAGAAGTATAGGTAATCTCTTCCGAAATACGTACAATGTTTCATGATTTTATAAATTGATTAAGTTTGTTCAATAATTACTAATTAATTTTGTAATTTTGGTTGTAGGATCGACCTCAAAATACAGCCGAGGGGTGTGTAAGCGGACTAAAGTTGCTCAACTAGTTAAGATGACAAGAAAGAAGATCGATGTTCTATATCATGACTTTGCAAAAGGCCATTCGACAAAGCAGCTGAGCAACTTCATTAGCCATGAAATTGGGGCCGCTATACGAAGCAAGGTGGCGATGAAGGTGCCGGTATGGACGAAGCTCCCACATGCCGAGAGAAACAAGGTGTACATCTATATCTCGGTAAGAGTCTCTTTCAATTTAAATAAATTTAATTAAATGTAAATAATTAGTAATTATAATATATATAATGTTTCTTCATATTTTTTGTAAGTACACTTTAATTTTTTTGATAGTTGAGAGATGTTTGATTTCAAAGAGGACCAAGCTAAAGATGCGTATAGCCAGTGGAAGTACGAATTGCACATGGTCTATAAGAAGTTCGGGTCCAAAACCCCTATTGAGTTCAAGAATTGGAAAGATGAATGTGAAAGGTTGGTCCATCACTTGGAGATCAGAAAGTTTATGGTAATCTTGTGTTAAATATAAAATAGAAAGTATATTATTTGAATAGTTGTTTCTTTCCTATTTTTGTAACAGAAAAAGTCGAACCCTAACACAATCAACCGGGAGAAGAAGAATCAAAACCATCATTCTCGGTCAACTGCAGTCATCTACAAGATCATGGAACATATAAAAAAGGGTTCGCAGGTGCCACTCTTAGATGCTTACAAAGATATGCACGTGAGGCCTGGCGAAGAGAAGATGATTTTGCATGCTGTTAGTAACCACTAAATTTGAAACAAACCAAAATTAACTTTTTTTTATGAGTGTTTATGCAGAAAAATCTTTGAAGTATCTTCGCGGTATGCACATAGGTTAGAGTAGATGGTGACCGGATGAAATTTATTTTATGTGCGTTGTTTTGTTTGATTGATGAATCAAAATTGAGATTGGTTATTAATTAAATCGATTGACATTGGCACAAAAGTGTTTACAGAGCATTAAAATATAGTTATGAGGTTGTTTGTTGCTATATTGAGAATGCAGCTTTTCGGGTGCTAGAATGGTTCAATTTTATGTGTTTTTCAGGTTTTTGGTTGCCTTCATTTTTAGGAAAAATTATGTCAACTTTTTGATAGAATTATCAGAGTTAGTCAATTTTAATTTAATTTATAATTATTTATTTTATTGTAGGGGAAAATGACGCAGTTGGATGAGGAAGAATTGGCCTAAAGGGCGGCACAAAACCCAGAGACTTCGCGTGAAGAGCTCCCTCCACTGGATGTACATACATACTCAAATTCAGATGTATGAGAAGACACTTGGAATCCGACCTAGGAAGAAGATTCAGGGTTTTGAACGAGGTGACGTTCGAGATTTGAGCCAGTCATCAACGTCTACCTAGCGAGCTTGTTCAAGTGTGGTCGATAAGTGCATCCGAGAGGTTGAGGAGCGGGCATAGGTGCATCTTCTAGCGGAGAGGGAGCGATATAAGGAGCGACTTTGACAGATCTAGGTAGGGATCGAGGTGCAGATTTAAGAGGCCATGTAGCGCATGATGTTACAGATGGGCTTACAATCTGGTTGCAGTTCACATGTGTCATCTCGTCATTTACAAAACCGAGAAAAAATGACAATGCCAAAGGTAGCGGGAGTGGGGTATGAGTCTAAACACTAGTGTAGATATCGGCTATTATGTAGATATTTTAATCAATATAATATTTATTAAATATTTTCTGAAATTTAATTTTTTTAATTTAATGTCTAAGACAACAAACTGAAATAAATTCATCGTCTATGAAACAATAAGATAATGAAAATAATAACAACTTCATCATTTAAGATGTTACACTACCAGAATACCTTCGTTAGCAGACAATTTTTTTGTTCAGTCTATTGTCTAACAAACTCTTAGGTGATGGATATGTAAACGGTTTTCTTTGAAAACATATCCATCTTCTAAGAACCTATTAGGCAACAGACATATTTTTCGTCGCAAATCCGACGGCCAAGAACGTTTTTACATGATGGATTTGTTGCGTTGGCAAGTTTTGTCTTCCAAAAAACATTAAAAAGACGGAATTTAAATTTCCTTGCCAATTCTGTTGTCTAAAGAGATTGTTAAAACACGGAAAATTTTCCGTTTGCTAAAAATAGGTTAGTGGACGGAATTTATTCACTAGCGGATGGAAAATGTCTGTCTACTAGAAGTATCCTCTATAACAACCATCAACATTTCCAGATCGAATTTGATCTCTTATCTCTTCACAACAGTACGTTCTAACACCCCATTTCGGGCGATTTTTCGATCTACAACGAAAAAGCTTCGATCAAAGCCCCCAAAATCATTCCTGAAGCTTTATATATTGGTTAGTGTTTGTATATACTAATTTTTTTTTGTAATATTTCAGTGTATTGTGAAGTTAACCGGTGATTGATCGAATTCTGGTGATAGTTTCCGGCAAAATGTGTGATAGGTAGCTAGAATCCCGCTCTTGATGCATGTATAATGCTAACTTTTGCAAAAATGTTAGATCGATTAGTAGCTATATATATATGTTGACAAATTATGAATTTTTGGATATTTACATATATATATATATTATTAATGAATTAATTTAATTCGGGTTATGCAATTTAATTAGTAATTTTTTGGTGTACATATGGAAAAAAAATTCTTGATCGATATATACATAGGTATGTAGCTAGATTATATATATATATATGTACGTACGTACATGCATAATATATATGGACGAAAAATTAATTAATAGCTAGATACGTAGCTTGATCGATATATATGAAGATTATTGCATGGTTCGAATTCTAGTTAGCTTGATCGATATATATGAAGATTAGGTATATATATTGAACGAATTGAATCGAAGCGTGGGAAGATTATTGGTTCTAGCTAGTTAGCAAGATATAAAGATTAGAGTATATATATAGGTTTTAGCTAGCTTGATATATGAAGAATTAAGGCTATAAATGTGATTGGCAAGACAATTTATTATTTCGCTCATTACAAGTTACGTACTTACGCAGAATATGGACAAAAGTTGGTTATGGTTAAAGAGAGGTGATAAAAGGTATTTATGTGACGACCCGGACCAGAATCAGCAGTATGATCAGCTTGATTGATGAGTTACTGCATAGTCGCAGTTTGTCGGCAGTTATTTGAATCGCCAGGCTCGTTAACGACTTAATTATTGGCCGAGAATTGGAGCTGAGTCTCTTCTTGAGAGTCGTAGTACATGTGATTTCGAGTTCGTGGGCGGTTCCGGATCGTTATTTGGACGAACGAGGAATTAATTATGAATATTTGAAGTTCAGATTTAAATGGTGGTGGTGTTAACGACTAAATTACCGGTCGAGAATTTGGTTTCGGCTTCTTCACGGAAGTTGTTCAGAATTTAATTTCGAGTTTGTGAGAACTTCCGGAGCATGATTTTGAATTACGAAGAATTAGTTGCGAATATTTCCGTTTGTTGCTTGTTTAGCCAATTTAATGTGTGTTGGTTCGAAGGGTTGACTTTTTATCCGATTGGCTGATATGTTTGACTTTGGGTGATAATTGAAGATCACGTCGAGACGAGTTTGTGGCCGCGAGAATTGTCGGGATCGGAGTTACGACGCGAGAGTTATGGATATTTGAAGTTTGTCGTAATTAATTGGGAAAGTTTCCATATTTGGCTTGTATATCAATAGAAGGTTACCATAAGGGGAAAGTCAACTATTCATTTAAAGCCTTGACCAGTCAAACGGGGAGAGAGAGAGGAGGTGCGACGGTGGTGCTCGGCCACGGCGGTGGCTCGCCGTCCGGCCCCCTTTGACCTTGGTCCTGCTTCCTTCCAGCTCGCCTCAGCCTACCGGTCTCCTTCCCGACCACCGTCGACGGCGTGGGACGTCGGAGGGATGTAATTTTCCGGTTAAAAGTTTAGGAACTTTGCATGTTTTGGTTGAATCGATTCCGGCCGAGTTGAACTAAACCATGGACTGGGCTTTGAAGCTCTCCACTCCACGAATCTAACCACGTAGGTTTGGAGTTTCAATTCGGTTTGTGTTTGGAGAATTCTTGATTTGAATTTTGTGTTCTATTTCGGTTTTACTTGAATTTGGATGTGTTAGAGTGAGAATTGGACTTCGGTGCAGTTGACAAAGTTGCTCAGTGGACGATTTTTAATAGAATTGGGGTGGCTCCGCCGTGAAATTTCACGTCCGGCGGCGGCGCCGCCGTGGACGGCGGTCAACGGCGGTCCAGTTTGACTTTTTGTAGTTTTCGACAAGTTGCATGTCATTTGACTCGAAATAGCGCCCCGATCGCTGTGGGGAGGTTTGTTTTTCGAGTTGAGCGGCTAAACGTAAAACGAGGTATTGAGGTGGTATATATGGATTTTCGACGATTCGTCGTGTTCGAATTGTGTATTTCCGAGGACGGTGCTTTTTCGTGATTCGTCTGGTGTTGTTGGATTATGACATTGAATAATGGAATTTGTGAATATTCAAGGGTTCGTGATCGTTTGTTTGGCGAGGGATATTCCGCCGGATCACGGGTTAACGCGATACTGTGAGTGGACATTTCTTTTCACAGAATGATTGCGAGTCTTTTATAAATGATTTACGAACTTGAGCATGCAGTCTGATTATGATTTTATGAGCATGTGTTTTACGATTATGTATATACGAATATACGTATACGAGTATACATGTGTATATATTATGTTTTAAGCATGTGCATAGAAGGATTTATGATTTGATTTACACTGAGTACAGTCTTGGTTACGTTGTTGTATCGATACACCTTGGCTTCTCGGCTGATCTCCGAGTACGCTCCGGGAAGGACAGATATCCTGACCCGAGGCCTTTCTGGCTAGGAATCACGTGTGGGTCTGGGATCCCGTGATTCAGACTGTGCTATCGCGTGGTAGTCCATGAGTGATTCCGCGATTTTTATGTTGCATGCTCCGTACGTGTGAGGAGTTAGAGTCTCCCTCGTGTACCATTTGATTTTATGTGCATTTGACTCGCATATGATTTTATACGTATATATTACGGGTGAAAGACATTTATTTTCGTCCACTCACTCTAACGTGTTTCATGTCTTTCCCCTGGGCTTTTCGGTTTCCGTGCCCAGTTTGCAGTTCGGACTCTGGAGTCGCACGTCGTGGTCGGAGGCACAGTACTCGAGCGGTCTAATTTCTTCCAGTAGGTTTATTGTTCTACCTACTGTGGTATATATATATATATGTTTATATGTTGTGGTCGCTCTGAGTAATCCATTGTTGATGTTATATGATTTTTAACTTGGATTTCAGTAAAGTGCATATATATTTACTACTTTACTTTACTATTGATATATTGAGAAATCCGGATGGTATTGGTGCCCACGGTTTGCTTTTTGTGGCATAGGATGAAGTGTATTTTCCGCGTGCAGGTAATGAAAATTCCACGTTAGTAACGAAACTCTGCCGAAATTTCGAAAAGTTTTTGTTGGTTCGTATTTTCGAAGGGGTTTGATTCCGATTTAGGAAGCTAAATCGGGGTTGGGTCCTTTCAGCTTGGTATCAGAGCATTAGGTTGTCATATTCTGTAGACTTCTGTAGTTGTGTTTACTAAGGATATTTGAGAATGTACAGCATGTCTAGAATGGTGACCCGACCGGCCGGCGGATAATCATCAATATTCCGGGTGTTGTATACTTTCAAATATTTGAAGTTCCATGATTACGTTCCACTTGTTGTGAACGATATTGTATTCATTAGGATGCCTCCTGACGTGCTTTCCGTGTCGTTTCGGTTGTGGATCCTGTTGAGGATCAATCGACGCGCGATTTGCCAGAGAACTGTGGATTTGGATGAGTATTCTGAGTTCAGAGATTTGTGTGGCACGGTTTGCCTGGGGTTGTGTATATGGGCGTATATATATTGCCTCCGAGCAGAGAATTATGGCAGTTGATGTGGTTGCCTGAGTCAGATTGTTGTATTTGGTGGGTTGATATTGTGTGAGTTCCTGTTGCGACTTCATGGCCTACATTCAGGGTGTTGTTTATACGAGGGAGCTATGCACGAGGTTCGAGATGAGTTTGAACCTGAGCATCAGAGAGAGAATCTGATTGTTATGCCTCGAGTTATCCGTGAGGAGCTTAGTGTGTTGCACTCAGTGGCGAGGCTATTGAGAAGGAAAGGTGTATGCGGTTTTTGATGTGATGGTTTGAGGAAAGTGGACTTAGTTGAGATTTTGATGAGGTTGAGTTCTGACACTTCGGGGTCAGTGACGTCATTAGACTGTGGCCTTTTTCGATTATGTTGTGGATCCTCTGCTGATCCGTTTGGTGATGGCGGAGAACACAGAGTAGTGGACTTGCTCCTATGGCATGAGTTTGGGTGATCGTTGGTGATCCTTTCACGCAGCAGGTGTTGCTGTGACATGTATTCGTGGAGCACTTTCAGTTGCCATTGTGGTGACCAGGAGGGTCACATTACGAGGGAACGCCCTTAGCCAGCTGTTGTAGCGGTTCGGTAGCTCAGAGTTACGAGGAGATCCTCATGCTATTCCTGAAGTTTGACCAATGTAGCCTTTTGATGAGTTATTCAGCAAGTCGCAGTTGACGTGGGCGACTAGTTGAGTATGTCGGAGTTCATGCTATGACTTTGTTTGAGGACAGACTTTTCTCCGAGGTTACTATTGTTTGATATCCATGGCGATTGTACCTGTATCTCCACTTCCGAGGTCTTGGAGAGTGTTGCATCCATCCGGAGGTTGTGAGATCCTTGTTGGAAGATAGAGCTGAGCCGCGGATCTGTTATAGCTGGACACCGTGGTTTTGATATGATTATGAGTATGGACTTACTGACGATGCATTTGGTGGTTTTGATATGATTATGAAATTTCACGTCCGGCGGCGGCGCCGCCGTAGACGGCGGTCAACGGCGGTCAACGGCGGTCCAGTTTGACTTTTTGTAGTTTTCGACAAGTTGCATGTCATTTGACTCGAAATCGCGCCCCGATCGCTGTGGGGAGGTTTGTTTTTTGAGTTGAGTGGCCAAATGTAAAACGAGGTATTGAGGTGGTATATATGGATTTTCGACGATTCGTCGTGTTCGAATTGTGTATTTCCGAGGACGGTGGTTTTTCGTGATTCGTCTTGTGTTGTTGGATTATGACATTGAATAATGGACTTTGTGAATATTCAGGGGTTCGTGATCGTTTGTTTGGCCAGGGACATTCCGCCGGATCACGGGTTAACGCGATACGCGTTACGCCAGTCTGTGAGTGGACATTTCTTTTCACAGAATGATTGCGAGTCTTTTATAAATGATTTACGAACTTGAGCATGCAGTCTGATTATGATTTTATAAGCATGTGTTTTACGATTATGTATATACGAATATACGTATACGAGTATACATGTGTATATATTATGTTTTAAGCAAGTGCATAGAAGGATTTATGATTTGATTTACACTTAGTACAGTCTTGGTTACGTTGTTGTATCGATACACCTTGGCTTCTCGGCTGATCCCCGAGTACGCTCCAGGAAGGACAGATATCCTAACCCGAGGCCTTTCTGGCTAGGAATCACGTGTGGGTCTGGGATCCCGTGATTCAGACTGTGCTATTGCGTGGTAGTCCATGAGTGATTCTGCGATTTTTATGTTGCATGCTCCGTACGCGTGAGGAGTTAGAGTCTCCCTCGTGTACCATTTGATTTTATGTGCATTTGACTCGCATATGATTTTATACGTTTATATTACTGGTGAAAGACATTTATTTTCGTCCACTCACTCTAACGTGTTTCATGTCTTTCCCCTGGGTTTTTCGGTTTCCGTGCCCAGTTTGCAGTTCGGACTCTGGAGTCGCACGTCGTGGTCGGAGGCATAGTACTCGAGCGGTCTTATTTCTTCCAGTAGGTTTATTGTTCTACCTACTGTGGTATATATATATATATATGTTTATATGTTGTGGTCGCTCTGAGTAATCCGTTGTTGATGTTATATGATTTTTAACCCGGATTTCAGTAAAGTGCATATATATTTACTACTTTACTTTACTGTTGATATATTAAGAAATCCGGATGGGATTGGTGCCCACGGTTTGCTTTTTGTGGCATAGGATGAAGTGTATTTTCCGCATGCAGGTAATGGAAATTCCACGTTAGTAACAAAACTCTGCCGAAATTTCGAAAAGTTTTTGTTGGTTCGTGTTTTCGAAGGGGTTTGATTCCGATTTAGGAAGCTAAATCGGGGTTGGGTCTTTTCAATTTAAAAGGAATTGACGACTTCATGCGTTTCGCAATTCAACATGGTGGAGGAAGCTCCAATTTCAAGTGTCCGTGCAGGAGATGTCGTAACTCAGAGTATCATATAGTTACAGATATGTTCCAACACTTGTCTCAATATGGTATGATGTGGAAGTACACTTCATGGACTAAACATGATGAAGAACCAGAGGTCAATGCTCATACTGCGATGGCAGAGTTCAGATCAGGGTATCATGTTGAGTCATCCAGCAATATTGATGGATTTGCTCCAAACCCCGTTATAGAAGTTGTCTGCCATGCATTTCCATCGTATAATTCAAGTGGATATGGGTTTTCCGAGGACCATTACGATACTCCCAACCATGAGAATGTTTTGCCAACAGGCGACTTCATGAGATCCACGAATTACGACAAGTATAATAAACTTTTACTGGAAGCCTAGACACCGGTGCACCTACATGGTAAAGTGACTGTTTTGAGTGCGATAATAGAGGAAATGGGGTATAAAGTAAAGCACAAATTTTTGAATGCAACGTTCGACGATGTCCAGACAGTTATTATAAAGTAAAAAGGATATTGAAAGACATTGGTCTTTCTTCCACGAAAATTGACATGTGGAAAAATAGTTGTGTCTTGTTTTATAAGGAACACGCAGACCTCCAGTACTGCCCAGTTTGCGGCGAGTCAAGATGGCGGGTCAAGCAGAGGAACAAGAAGAAGAAAAATTTTCCATGGAAGGTTCTTCGTCATTTTCTGTTGACTCCTATATTGGAGCGATTGTACATGTCTCCGTACACTGTAGAGGCAATGAGGTGGTATGGTGAAAAGAGGTTGGTTGATGGTGTGCTTAGACACCCCGTAGATAGGGGGGCTTTTAAGTCTTTAGACATGACCAATGGAGATTCGAAGCGGCGAGTTTTGACTGGACGGTAGAGGATGATCTGAAACCTCGAGAATGGTCTGGTGAAGAAATTCTCTAAAGGCTCCAACACGTTGATTTTGGAGTACTGAGCAAGTGTCCACGTGTGACGGCCTCAAACCCACTTGTGGTTAAGGACGAAGTTGGGTATTTGAGTCACATGAGTATTTTCTTTGAACTCCCCTACTGGTCAAGGTTAAAACTGAGGAAGAACCTTGACGTCATGCACATTGAGAAGAATGTATTCGACAACGTCCTTGAAACAATTTTGGGCCTTGATGGTAATAATAAGGACACTCTTAAAGTGTGTAAAGATTTGCGGCCAATGAACATACGCCGTCACTTGTGGTTAAAGAAGATGAGGTCTGGCAAGGCGGAGATCCATATAGGACCTTACACAGTGCATCCGAATAAGAAGAAGAAAGTGTTCACATGGTTCCGAGGTGTTCGATATCCTTCCAACTATGCAACAAATATATCTAATTGTGTAAATGAGGAGGACAACAAATTTATAAATCTCAAGACTCATGACTGTCATGTTATGATGCAACATCTCTTCTAGTGGTAATTCGACCTTATTTGCATCGTGACGTGGCAGAGCCATTAGTAGCGTTGTCCAGGTGGTGGAAGAAGTTATGTGCAAGATAGTTGAAGATGTCAGATGTAGTTGAATTGAAAGAAGAGATTGTGTACATTCTTTACAAATTAGAGAGAATTCCCCCCCCCCCCCCACTTTCTTCAACTTCATGATTCACCTAATGATCCACCTCCCGGAACAAGTGTTGATTTCTGGTCCGGTACACTACACTTGGATGTATCACCAGGAAAGGTACGTACATTGTCTTACTCATGATTGATGGATCACTTCTTATTGCCGACTTTTATATATATGCAAAAGTCTTATTGAATAATTTCATCACAATTATTTGCAGACAACTTGGACAATATAAAGGATATGTCAAAAATCGCTCTAACCGAAAGGTTCTTTAGCAGAAATGTACATAAAACATGAGTGTGGGACCTTCTGCAACTTCTATCTCAAAGACTCCGTCGAGCCACCCCCTTCTAACTCCTCCAATACACTTGATTGCTTCAATCTTTCTATCGTCACAGATGTTGTACGAGCATTCAGACCTGTACACAAGAGTTCAGAAAGATTAAGCAGAGAAGAACTCATTGAGGCACACTGAGTTATGTTAGGTCGATCAATTCATCCTTTCATATTTCAAAGCACTTCATAAAGAAGCTCCGACACTTACTCATGAACAGTTGAAAGAACAACAAAAGCAGCTATTTCTAGATTATTTCCAAGGATGGCTATGTGTGATTATGTAAATTATATATTATACATTGCATCAAATTATTTCTTGTCCTGGCTTATGTTCATAATTTTGCAGATGACAACCTCCAAAGAATTGAGCACCGCGATTGGTACATAACAACCGTGCACAATTTGGCCAACAATCCCCAAAAATATGAGATTTATTCCGCATGTGATGCAAAGTTTTGGACATTAGCCAGAGATGAAGGCAAGAGAACACAAGATTATGGGATCTCAGTAGCCAGAGATGAAGACAAGAGAACACAAGATTGTTGGATCTCAGTAGGAGAAAAAGATTATTTATACTACGGGGTTGTTGTCAACGTTATCAAGTTAATATACGCAAATTGAATGCATGTCGTACTTTTCAAATGTAAATGGTTCAACACTAATCCGAAGAAGTGAAATAGTATGAAGAAGAATCTTGGCTTGTTATCGGTAAATGGTGACACAAGCTGGTACGACGATGAGCCATTCACTCTTGCCACATTAGCTAAGCAGGTGTTATATCTTGATGACCCGAAGGATGGGGTGCTTGGAAAGTAGTTAACCATATGTGTCATCGTAATATTTGGAACGCAACAACTCTTGAGGGGTTGTTTGAATCAGAAGTGTGTGATAGGAATGATGTCAGCAATCCATATCAAGAGCCTGATATTGCTACTCTCCCAGAAGCAGCTGTTTTACACATGAACGAAGATCCAGGAACTACAAAACTCCAGACCAGGTCGTTTAACTCTACTGAACTCGAAGAACTCTCACACATTAATCACCACAGTGATGAAAAGGATGAAGAGGAAGCTGAGGAAGATGAATATGAGGAGGATGAAGAGTCAGAGGATGAGGATGATGAGGATGACAGTGATTATGAAAGTGAATAATGTATCGCATGCATAATTTAATTATTTGAATTTGTAATAATTAATTCTACCTAGCTAGCTAGCTAGCTAATTTTGATCGAATTATATATATTGATCACGATTTAAATTTATATGAATGATTATGATTGTTTTACGCAGGAATTGTTACAAGCAGGGAAGATGCAGCCAAATACCAAAACTCCATCCAAAATTTGACTCAACACTTAGCAGACAGACTCTTCATATTCCGTCTGTTTACAAACTCGTTAACTGACGGATCCGTCAATTTCCATTTGCTAACCAAGTAATAGGCAAACGGAAATTTCATATCCATTGTCTTACCGAAAACCTAGACCCTAAAACCTACCTCTAAACAACATACCCCAACCCCTAAACCTTGTTTTCTTTAGAAACGGAATCGTCAATATTTCGTCGGTTAACATGAAACCTTAAAACCCAATACTTAACCTAAACTAAACCCTAAACTCTAAACCATGTATTGTTAGGCAACGGAATAAACACATTTCCCTCTGCTTATAAAGCGTTGACTGCCACCAAAAAACGACAACGTATATTTTTAAAATGCATAATTGTTTGCTCAAGGACATAACGCATATATACAGCGTCTTCGGTCCAGATCAGAATTCAAATTAATATGATATAAGTAATTAATATTTGATTGTGTACAAACCTATAATTATGATATTTGCAAGTGATCATAAACCAAGCCACGTTATTATTCAATCATTGAATTTGGTAGTTTTGGACATTGCTGAAAGGACCCAACCCCGATTTAGCTCCCTAAACCAGAGTTAAACCCCTTCGAAAACATGAACCTACAAATTTTTTTTGAAATTTGGGCAGAGTTTCGTTACTAGCGTGGAATTTCCATTACCTGCACGCGGAAAATACACTTCATCCTATGCCACAAAAAGCAAACCGTGGGCACCAATCCCATCCGGATTTCTCAATATATCAACAGTAAAGTAAACAATACATATAATATATACTTTACTGAAATCCGGTATAAAATCGTATAACATCAACAACGAATTACTCAGAGCGACCACAACATATAAACATATATATATATATACCACAGTAGGTAGCACAATAAACCTACTGGAAGAAATAAGACCACTCGAGTACTATGCCTCCGACCACGACGTGCGACACCAGAGCCTGAACTGCAAATTGGGCACGGAAACCGAAAAACCCAGGGGAAAGACAATAAACACGTTAGAGTGAGTGGACGAAAATAAATGTCTTTCACCAAGTAATATATATATTAAAAACATATGCGAGTCGAAGATATAAATAATCAAATGGTACACGAGGGAGACTCTAACTCTTCACGCGTCCGAGTACACGAGGGAGACTCTAACTCCTCACGTATACGGAGCATGCATAAAACTCTCACGGGGTCGCTCGTGGACACACCCGTGCTAGTACAGTCAGAACCACGGAGTCCCTGACTTCCACGTGATTCTAGCCGGAAATGGCCTCAGGTCAAAGGTCTGCCTCCCCCCGGTAAAGACCTCGGGTCAGGAGTCACAGCCTCCCCTGTAATAAAGCCTACCATCGGGGATCATCCGAGAGGTAAGTGTATCGATACAACAACGTAACCACGACTGTACTCTGTGTAAACCAAATCATAAACATTTCGATGCAAATGCATAAAACAGCATATAAGTATATGTATACTCGTATACGTATATCCGTATAAGTATAATCGTATAATCGTAAAACACATGCTCATGTAATCCGAAATCTCATATGCATGCTCAAGTTCATAAAACATATATCAAGACTCGCAAACAATCCGTGAAAAGAAATGTCCACTCACAGACTGGCGTAACGCGTATCGCGTTAACCCGTGATCCGGCGGAAAGTCCCTTGCCAAACGAACGATCACGAACACCTAAATATTCACAAAATCCATATCTCAAAATCATATCTCGACAATGCAAGACAAACCACGAGAAACCACCGTTCCCGGAAACACATAACTCAAAGTCGACGAATCGTCGAAAATCTGTATATGTACACCACAATACCTCGCTTTACGTTCGGACGCTCAACTCGAAAAACGAACCTCCCCACAGCGATCGGAGCGCGATTTCGAGTCAAATGACATGCAACTTGTCGAAAGTCAAAAAGTCAACCCGTTGACCGTTGACCGCCGCCGTTGACCGCCATCCACGGCGGCGCCGCTGCCGGCCGAAGAATTTCACAGCGGAGCTACACCAAATCCACTCAAAATCGTCCACTGAGCAACTTCCATAACTGCACCGAAGTCCAAATCTCACTCTAACTAGCTCAATTTCATGAAAACCCGAATTGGAATACAAATTTCAAATCAGAAATTCTCCAAGTTCAAGCAAAATTAGATCATCAAACTTACATGGTAGCTTCATGGTGATGAGGGCTACAAAGCCCACCCAAAATTGCACCTCGAATCGGTCAAATTTATGGAACCCGAATTCACCATATTTCCTTGAATTTTGGCCGGATTTTATTCCTCCTTCCGGCGACCTACGCCGTTGATGGTGGCCGGTACTAGATAGAGGGCAGTAAGACGAGTTGATAGAGACCAAGAGGAGGCTCGGAGGTGGCCGAAATAGACTCGCCGCCGTCGAGCCCGTCGCCGTCGCACCACCCCTCCATAGGCCGAGTTGACCAAGGTTGACCGGTCAAGATACATTAATGAAATGTTGACTTGCCAAAACAGGAAAATTACTATTTATAGCTTGCCCAAAAAGGAAACTCGTAATTATCCATTTCGACGAACTTTGAACACCCGTAACTTTCGCGTCGTAACTCCGATTCTGATAATTCTCGCGGTCACAAAATCATCTCAACATACTCTTCAATAATCACCCGAAGTCAAACACATCGGCCAATCGGATAAAAAGTCAACGGTTCACACCAACACATATTAAATCGACAAAATGACCAACAAACGGAAATAATCACAACTAAATCTTCGTAACTCAAAATCATGCTCCGGAAGTTCCCACGAACTCGAAATTAAATTCTGAACAACTTCCGTGAAGAAGCCAAAACCAAAATCTCGTCCGGTAATTAAGTCGCGAACAAACTCACCATTTAAACCCATTTCCGTCGAAACTTCAAATATTCATAACTAATTCCTCGGTCGTCCAAATAACGATCCGGAACCGCCCACGAACTCGTAATCACATGTAGAACGACTCTCGAGAAGAGACCCAGCTCCAATTCTCGGCCAATAATTAAGTCGTTAAGAAGCTTCGGCGATTTCAACACTGTCGTAACTCTACGACTATGCGACTTAACTGCTAATTCCGTTTCGGGTCGTCACAAATCCACCCCCCTTAGAAAAATTTCGACCTCGAAATTTCTGAGTCTGCCAACTACGAGGTAGGAGCACTGCCTCTGCATACTGCTCAACTCTCCAGCGACAATGTCGACTGAACAACTCTGATCGCAAACTCCATAATAAGAGATAGCTCCATGCTGAAATCCATGTACCCTCAAATCACAAATCTGAACTGGCTTCACACAATTGCCAAGTGTTCCTACATAAGGAACAGACAGGATACACAATGCGAAACCAACCTGAAACACAGTTCCGCCACACGGAACACAACTCGCACAAAAGCCAATGCTATAGGCGATGCCGAACTATACGGCATAACACACACTCGCCTAATAATCACATACGGATCAAACAACGTGGCAAATCACAATTCAACATACTCATATCAGCACAGCTCAAACATCAGACTCGGGCAATTATCAACCCCATTTCCGCTAATCTGACAATCTGTGGTAACACATTCCACACAATCAGATTCAAATGTCAACTCAACTCAAACCAAACCTGCTCCAACACAATGGAGTACAATGTCGTCCTCAAAACGACATCAAGCAACATCAACACTATAGCGGACCACAAACTGGTACTGCAATCAATCTCGAACAAGTGAAACTGCTGGTCCCGAATCCTCCGGAACTGCAATACTGAGGTCCACAATATGCCCTCCGAGGCCTGGTTAATCCTCGAAGGTCGCTCGCCAATCTGAGGATAAGAACCGGTACTAACTCGTAATCTGGTCCCCAATGCTCGCTGCAAAGCTCGTCAACACTTTGTTGTAGCTGATTATCTCGGTCAGCGAACCGGGACATAGGCACACCACGTAAATGGACAACCTCCGTAAAAACACAACTATGCCAGAGCTTCCACTGAAATCGTCTCCGAAAGTACAAGGAAATGTACTAAGTTCATCAAATGGTCCACAAAAGTCTGACAACTGGTATCACCAACCAAAGTGCATACAAACACACACAAACACAGCAACAATCGCCACGTCTAACCGGAAATCTCAAATGGTTGACACATCTCGGCAAATCTCTGCCTCCTAGCCATCGCCAGTCGACAAAAGTGGCATCTGTACACACACAAACCGCTACATTCCTCTTCATGCTGCATCACGAGTAGACAACTCAGAGTATCAGACACATCTCCGTACCACTAACGCCAAACGCGCGTAAAACCACGAGCCTCAACACCATCATACTCAAACTCAGCTCTCGTAGCCCACACATACACACATGCAATACTGAAGCTCCTGACTTTCAACTGAACGTATCAGCAATAACATCCTAAACGAATGGTCAAAGTATGACCACCAGCCTTTCTTGAACAAACTCAAAGGTGCAGCCATAGTTGATAGTCGACCCCATCCATCAACACTGCCTCAAGCTCAAATCTGGCCGAAAATGCAAGTGGATGAAACTCAAGTAATCAGTACACGTCCTACACCTCGCTGCACGCCGTAGCTGTAGAGTCTCGGACTCTCCGATGCTAACATAAGGTCAGCTACACCCAAATCATACATAGGACACGTAGCTATACAAAGTTCCACTGCCTGGAACCATGAGCCACCGCTCTGCTACACAGCATCAATACACAACCAAATCCAAATCTCGATGCATCACCATAACCCACGAACTCGTCACAATCGTTAGGTAAGGTTAAAACCGAAGTAATGGTTAACCATCTTGCAGGAGTAATAACTCTCCTCCCGTGCATCGAACCACTCGAACTTGATGCCTTCTTCGTCAATCCAGAAAGTAGAGTGGCAATTCGGGAAAATCCTGCACAAAGCCGTCGGTAAAAGCCTGCCAAACCCAAGAGAAATTCTGGATCTCTGGCGCAATAGTAAAGCAAACTCCAAATCAACACGGCTTCAATCTGGTCAGGATCCACGCCACTCACTCGGATAGCATCACACAGCTCAAACTCTTCATGTTATTCGGCCAAAACCCATACTGGTTGAACTTCGCAAACACCTGGTCGTCTCGCAAAGTCCACGAAACCGCTCACAATTGCTTCAGGTGCTGGTCCACACTCCTGGAGTACATCAGGACATTGCCAACGAACATGACCGCAACTCGTCCAGAATCGTCTGAACACATGGTTCATCAAGTCCACAAGATCTACGGGGGCATTGGTCAACCAAACAGTGTGACCAAGAACTCGTAATGCATGCACCATGATCCGAAAGCCAACATAGCCACATCTGACTCACCGGTCCACAACTGATGGTATCCGGATCCGAAATCATCTTCGAAAAGCTTGAAGCTCCCTCGAGCTGATCAAACCACTCGTCAATCCGAGGCGGAGGATACTCACTCTCCTCTGAAGCAAATCAAGCTTCCGGTAGTCAATGAACCACCACGTCGAATCATCCAACAACCACACAAACAATGCAGGAGCACACCACGTAAATATGCGGGGTCGCATGAAATCTCCTGGAATCTCCTTCTGCAACTCCTGGAGTCGAAACTATAGCTCCATCAGCTCCGCTGGTTCTGAACGACAAGATGCCGGTAAAATGAGTCTAGCGCCTGGTACAAGCTCAATGGTGTCGTCAATCTCCCGAACTGAAGGAACACTTGGTAACTCCTCCGGAACACACCTGGAAACTCGGAAACCACCTCAATGTCGCCAATGTCGGGCACAGCAACCATAGTATCCACAACATGAGCTAAGCAACAACACAACTCGTCTCCATCATCCGCTTGACCATCACCATGAAACAGCATCTCGAGAAAATCTGGTCGTCGAATCACAACCTCCTTCTCGAGGCACTCACACATCGCCAAATGCGTCGTCTGTAAGTCCATACTCGCAAGCACACCAAAACCACAATGTCCAGCTATAATAAATCCGCGGCTAAGCCATATCCTCCAACAAGGATCTCGCGACCTCTGGATGGATGCAACACTCTCCAAGACCTCGGAAGTGGAGATACAGGTACAATAGCCATGGATATCAAGCAACAGTAACCTCGGAGAAAAGTCTATCCTCAAACAAGGTCATGGCACAAACTCCGACTTGCCCAACTAGCCGCCCACGTCAACTGCGACTTCCTGAATGGCTCGTCTAGAAATCTGGGTTGATCAAGCTCCAGAAACAGCATCATGATTTCCTCGTAAATTCCGAGCTGTCGAACCGCTAGAACAGCTGGCTAAGGATGCTCCCTCTCAACGTGACCCACCTGGCCACCGAATCAGCAACTGAGGGTACTCCTCGAACACAAATCACCGTAACACCTGCTGTGTGAAAGTATCACCAACGATCGCCCAACTCGTGCCACAGGAGCAAGTCCGCTACTCTGTGATCTCCGCCATCATCAAACGGATTCTCTGCTTGATCTGATAACCTTCAACAATATCGAAAAGGTCACAGCCTGATGAAATCTCTGATCCCAAGGTGTCGGAACTCAACCTCATCAAAATCTCGACTAAATCCATTTCCCCAAACTAACACATCGAAAACCGCACACATCTTTTCCTCAAATCATCACATCGAAAACTGCGTACTACTTTCCCTCACAATAGCCTCGCCACTGAGTGCAGCACACTAAGCTCCTCACGGCAATCTCGAGGCACATCAATCAGACTCTCTCTGATGCTCAGGTTCAAACTCAACTCGAACCTCGTGCACTGCTTCCTCTGAAGCCACATAACACGTGCAAACGGAAACGAACATGTAAACACTGCATCTCTGCCTCGGGTGGGTAAACACTCCACATTCAATTGTTGGGTAGCCTGATGGAACCATTACCGTATACACAACACCCTGAATGTAGGCCATGGAGTCACAACCGGAACTCACACAATAACAGCCCACCAAATACAACAATCTGACTCAGGCAAACATCAACTGCCACAAATCTCAGCTTTGAGGCAACATATAAATACTCATATACACATCCCCAGGCAAACCGTTCCACACAATTCTCTGAACTCTGAATACTCATCCGAATCTACTGTTCTCTGGCATATCGCGCGTCGATTGATCCTCAACAGGATCCACAACCGGAACGACACAGAAAGCACGTCAGGAGGCATCCTAATGAATACAATATCGTTCACAACAAGTGGAACGTAATCATGGAACTTCAAATATTTGAAAGCATACAACACCCGGAATTTGATGATTATCCGCCGGCCGGTCGGGTCACCATTCCAGACATGTTGTACATTCTCAAATATCCTTAGTAAACACGACTACAGAAGTCTACAGAACCTATAACCTAATGCTCTGATACCAAGCTGAAAGGACCCAACCCCGATTTAGCTCCCTAAACCGGAGTCAAACCCCTTCGAAAACACGAACCAACAAATTTTTTTCGAAATTTGGGCAGAGTTTCGTTACTAGCGTGGAATTACCATTACCTGCACGCGGAAAATACACTTCATCCTATGCCACAAAAAGCAAACCGTGGGCACCAATCCCATCCGGATTTCTCAATATATCAACAGTAAAGTAAACAATACATATAATATATACTTTACTGAAATCCGGTATAAAATCGTATAACATCAACAACGAATTACTCAGAGCGACCACAACATATAAACATATATATATACCGCAGTAGGTAGCACAATAAACCTACTGGAAGAAATAAGACCGCTAGAGTACTATGCCTCCGACCACGACGTGCGACACCAGAGCCTGAACTGCAAACTGGGCACGAAAACTGAAAAACCCAGGGGAAAGACAATAAACACGTTAGAGTGAGTGGACGAAAATAAATGTCTTTCACCAAGTAATATATATATTAAAAACATATGCGAGTAGAAAGTATAAATAATCAAATGGTACACGAGGGAGACTCTAACTCCTCACGCATCCGAGTACACGAGGGAGACTCTAACTCGTCACGTATACGGAGCATGCATAAAAATCTCACGGGGTCGCTCGTGGACACACCCGTGCTAGTACAGTCAGAACCACGGAGTCCCTGACTTCCACGCGATTCTAGCTGGAAATGGCCTTAGGTCAAAGGTCTGCCTCCCCCCGGTAAAGACCTCGGGTCAGGAGTCACAGCCTCCCCTGGAATAAAGCCTACCATCGGGGATCAGCTGAGAGGCAAGTGTATCGATACAACAACGTAACCACGACTGTACTCTGTGTAAACCAAATCATAAACATTTCGATGCAAATGCATAAAACAGCATATAAGTATATGTATACTCGTATACGTATATCCGTATAAGTATAATCGTATAATCGTAAAACACATGCTCATGTAATCCGAAATCTCATATGCATGCTCAAGTTCATAAAACATATATCAAGACTCGCAAACAATCCGTGAAAAGAAATGTCCACTCACAGACTGGCGTAACGCGTATCGCGTTAACCCGTGATCCGGCGGAAAGTCCCTCGCCAAACGAACGATCACGAATACCTAAATATTCACAAAATCCATATCTCAAAATCATATCTCGACAATGCAAGACAAACCACGACAAACCACCATTCCCGAAAACACATAACTCAAAGTCGACGAATCGTCGAAAATCTGTATATGTACACCACAATACCTCGCTTTACGTTCGGACGCTCAACTCGAAAAATGAACCTCCCCACAGCGATCGGAGCGCGATTTCGAGTCAAATGACATGCAACTTGTCGAAAGTCAAAAAGTCAACCCGTTAACCGTTGACCGCCGCCGTTGACCGCCGTCCACGGCGGCGCCGCTGCCGGCCGAAGAATTTCACGGCGGAGATGCACCAAATCCACTCAAAATCGTCCACTGAGCAACTTCCATAACTGCACCGAAGTCCAAATCTCACTCTAACTAGCTCAATTTCATGAAAACCCGAATTGGAATACAAATTTCAAATCAGAAATTCTCCAAGTTCAAGCAAAATTAGATCATCAAACTTACATGGTAGCTTCATGGTGATGAGGGCTACAAAGCCCACCCAAAATTGCACCTCGAATCGGTCAAATTTATGGAACCCGAATTCACCATATTTCCTTGAATTTTGGCCGGATTTTATTCCTCCTTCCGGCGACCTACGCCGTTGATGGTGGCCGGTACTAGATAGAGGGCAGTAAGACGAGTTGATAGAGACCAAGAGGAGGCTCGGAGGTGGCCGGAATAGACTCGCCGCCGTCGAGCCCGTCGCCGTCGCACCACCCCTCCATAGGCCGAGTTGACCAAGGTTGACCGGTCAAGATACATTAATGAAATGTTGACTTGCCAAAACAGGAAAGTTACTATTTATAGCTTGCCCAAAAAGGAAACTCGTAATTATCCATTTCGACGAACTTTGAACACCCATAACTTTCGCGTCGTAACTCCGATTCCGATAATTCTCGCAGTCACAAACTCGTCTCGACATACTCTTCAATAATCACCCGAAGTCAAACACATCGGCCAATCAGATAAAAAGTCAACGGTTCACACCAACACATATTAAATCGACAAAATAACCAACAAACGGAAATAATCACAACTAAATCTTCGTAACTCAAAATCATGCTCCGGAAGTTCCCACGAACTCGAAATTAAATTCTGAACAACTTCCGTGAAGAAGCCAAAACCAAAATCTCGTCCGGTAATTAAGTCGCGAACAAACTCACCATTTAAACCCATTTCTGTCGAAACTTCAAATATTCATAACTAATTCCTCGGTCGTCCAAATAACGATCCGGAACTGCCCACGAACTCATAATCACATGTAGAACGACTCTCGAGAAGAGACCCAGCTCCAATTCTCGGCCAATAATTAAGTCGTTAAGAAGTTTCGGCGATTTCAACACTGTCGTAACTCTACGACTATGCGACTTAACTGCTAATTCCGTTTCGGGTCGTCACAATTGCATGCATGGGATAGTATATTACTAAGGTACAGATATTTATTAATTACTTCTGTTTTATCTTTTTACGTCCAAAAATTATGGTTTGTTATAAATAGGCACGGTCTTCACATTGCATATATCCATGGGTAATTAAGTAGAACTCGATCGGTAGTTTTAGGCTATTTTTTTCTTTTTCGATCATTTCAAATTGTACATATAGTGTTGTACGTATGAGTCCTTTTGCGATCATCTAAAATATGTGAATTATTCTCAATACTCTTCCTAAAATTAAAGTAAAAATTTATTGGCCGACAAAAATTGTATAGTTTCTTTGCCGTAGCACGCATTAAAAGACGAAAAGGCCATATTTCCGTCGGCCAGGACATATATATTTGGCGGTATTATTTTGTGCCATTTTTACTGTGAATATTTGAAAATGCTTAAGCGATGGACAATCCCTATTTCCGTCTGCCAGTGAAAAAATTATGGCGGCACATTTTTGTGCCTTTTATTTTGGGATATTTTGAGAATTCTTAGGCAACGGAAGCCTTCTATTTCCGTCTGCCAAGAGGTGTTAGCAGACAGAAATTATTCTATTGGAAGACGTCTAATTCCATCTCCATGAAGTGATCGATATAATCCCCAGATATGGACTTTTCGATCGATCAGTTCATTTGATCGATTAAAGATTCGACGGATTTCTCTCTGTCCCGATTTCAAACACCCACACTCTGGCGCTCCTCCTCCACGCGACGCCACCTTCCTCCCTATACTTCATCTCCACTGATCGAGATTCAGGCGACGCCGAGCCTCCTATTTGTCTGCCACCAGTCACTCCGCCGCCTAGGGCCCTACGTACCCGAGTCTCCTCTGCTCGCCTCGTCCATTGCCAAGCTGTCCGCCACCTCGCCCTGCTCCAAACAGCTTTCGGCCTCTAGCCTCCGTCCCCCGTTAAGGTACGTACAGTTTTGTATTTTTTTTCTTCTAGTTTTGTTAATTATTGGATTATAGAAATTGATGAATTAATTAGTTATATATTGATTATTGTTAATGATTTGATTTTTTTATGGTTATTGATTTAATTTTAGGTATTGTAATTAATTAATTTAATTTTGGTTAATGCATGTGTAATGGTTAATTATATGAAATTTTGGTGAATTTAATTGTGATTGGTTAATTATATTGTAATTATGGTGAATTGGGTTAATTTTCGTTAATTTAGGTAATTTCGGTGATTTATGTGATTTTTGGTCGAAATAACAGGTTATATTGGATTAATATTGGCTTATAGGTTGAATGTTGGATTATTGAATTTTGTGATTATTAGATTAATATGAGATTATTAATGGTGATTTTTTATGATATTATTGGATTACTAATTGATATATGTATATATAAGTTGATTTGTTAGGTTGTTAATTATATATTAATTTAGTTAATTTGTTATTTTGTTCGATAATTTGTTATTTTTTGGAAATGGGAGAGGATTTGTTAATTTTTTTTGGATTATTTGGTTAATTTGTAAATTTTTGGGATAATTTGGATAATATGGTATTTTTCTTGTAAATTTTGGTTAAATTGTGAATTTTGGTGAATTTTAATGATTTTGGTGATTTATGAGTAATTTTAGTAAATCTTGTTGATTTTTGTTAATTTTTTGGTTATTTGTTGATTTATGACATTTTTAATGATTTTCGTTTATTTTTGGGGAATTTTGATTTCATTTGGTGATTTTTATTGGAATTGGTTACTGTTATGACAGTTGGTAGAGGTGGCGTCAGGAGGGACATCTCGGTTGATGCTGTTGGAGATTGATAGGATGGCCGCATTTAGTTTGCGGTGTGAGAGGGCAAGAGGTGATGACCTGACGGTTCAACAACTGCGTGCAGGTGATGTATCGCCGCCGGGTCCTCCTATCACTAATCCGCCCGCCTCGATCGGAATAGAAGATGACCCCGAGGCGAACGAAGTCGTAACACGGTTAAGTGCTCATCGCAAGGGTAAAAACACTATGGATACGTCTATAATTTAACGTAATATGTTCATTTTCTTCATTATTATAATAAATGGTGATTACTAACGAATTTTGGATAATTTTCTGTAGGACCTGCCCCCAAACGCGCACGAGGGCTGTGCAAAGGGACAAAAACAGGTGATATCGTGAAGGTGACAAAATAAAAGATCGCGGTCCCTTATTATTTCTTTCACCGGGGCCCTGAGACTAAGGAGCTTAACAGTTTGATCGTCCATAACATCAAAGGCCCTATATGTTAAAAGGTAGCGATGATTACGCCGACCTGGAAGGACCTCCCTGAGATCGAGTGGGAAAAGGTTTACGACACTCTCTTAGTAAGCGTATTTCAACATATTTATGTTTGACATTGAAATTGAATAATTAACGTATATTATATAGATTTAATGTCAATTACATTTTTTGTAGCTCCACATCGATTATTCAAACACTCCAGAGATGTTCAAATACATAGACAAGAAAGCGACGAAACGTTATCGGGAGTGGAAGAGTCTCTGCCACATGTTTTATCAGATGCAGGGGGAAGAACTGACTCGTTCCGAGTTTGCGCATTGGGAAGATCAATGGAAGTGGTTGGTGGCGCACTTTCGGAGCCCTAAATTTCTGGTAATGTCTTTTTCGAATATAATATATATATTTTGGATATTTGGGGAATTTTACGAATTTTTTTGTGAAATTCAGTGGAAATTTGCGGAATTTTGAATATAATATTTCTTGTTTGGTTATTTATGTAGTTTGTGTAAATTTGCAGAGTTTTGTGAAATAGCAAAAATTTGTAAAATTTTGCCAAAAGTTACAAAAATTCGAATATAATATTTATTTATTGGTTATTAGTTGAATTTAGGGGAAATGTGCAGAATTTTGAATATAATATTATTTTTTTGTAACAGCTAATGTCGGAGGCGAACACGAAGAACCAAGATAAAGAGGATGCAAACCACCACTCTGGGTAAACTCCAATCAGTTACTTGATGGCGAAACATATGGTGGAGGGATCCCTTTGCCCTTCAACGACATGTACCGAGATGTGTATGTGTATCTTGGGAACGAGAAAGCGGCTAAGAAACTGGTAAGTGACTACTAAATTCAAAATTAACTGAAGTTTACTATTTTCTGTAAATGTTTATGTGAGAAAACCTTAGAAACATCTTCCCGGTATGCACATAGGTTAGAGTAGATGGTGACCGGATGAAATTTATATGTTATCTAAACTTGTAGTTCATAAAAATGGTTATGTGGTGTGATCTATTGTTATATTGAGAATGTGGAATGGTTTTTGTGCTATATTAGTTGAATTTTTATGTGTTTCAGGTTTCTGGTAGCTTTATATTTTAGGAGAAATTATGTCAAATTTTTTGTAGAATTATCGATCATATTAGTCTATTTTTTTTTATTAATTTTCAATTGTTTATGTTATTGTAAGAGAAGTTGATGCAGTTGGCCGAGGAGCAGTTTGCTGAGAAAACTGCAGAAAATATGGACACTCCGCGTGAGCAGCTCGGGCTTTTGGATGTGCCCACACAGACTGCGATGTTTGAGAAGGTGCTCGGAGTTCGACGTGGTATAGAGATTCGAGGTCTCGAACATGCAGGCGTTCGAGAGTTGACTCTGACGTCCACGTCCATGTCCACGTTGCGCGCTCGTTCTGGTCGTGTCGAGGCGCGAATCCAAGAGGTCAAGGAGCAATTAAAGGCTCGAATCTGGGAGGTTCAGGAGCAATAAGAGGCGCAAATCCGTGAGCTGGAGGACCAGGCTAGAGACTTCGAGGCGCGTCTAGCCGCGATGTAGGTAGACGCCAATGCGCGGGCTTGAGATTTTGAGGCGCGTCTACGAGTAGAGATGCAAGCAGAGATGCGGTTGCACTTTATGCAGATGATGGCCGGTCATATGCCTACTTCCTCTACGCCAACTTCCACTACACCATCTCAGCAGTCATGCCTGGATTATGGCGATAGTAGACTCGGAGGACCCACACCACCGGTGTAGCTAGTTAGTTAGTATTTGCATGTACATTATGTAGTTTTCGATCGGGACGTCTCTTTTGTATAGTATTTATATTATATTATTGATCAAAATCATATATACCTAGGAATTGAAAATTTTAAATCCATAATATATTATCGATCCAAATCGTAAAATCAATATTAAATTATCGAACGAAATCGTGAATATTTCAAATCAATATTATATTATTTTTAATAATTTTTTTATTTTATTAATTCTTTGTTAAGAGACGGAATGATTATTAACCGACAGACTTAGTTGTAAATTAGGTGACAATTATTTCCGTCTGTTAACAAGTCATTTAAACGTATGACGGAATCTTACTCCATAACCGTCCTTTTGGATGAATCATTCACCGACGGAAATAAACAGTTCCGTCTACCAGAAATTCGGTTAAATGACGGTTTTTTTCTCGTCCTAACCTGAAATATAACGTTTCTTAACATTATGGCAACAGATTAGCATCTGTCTCGCAATAAGTTTGTTAAACAACGGAAGTTGTAATTTCCGTTGCCTTCTCATCTTCGCAACATCGCTTAGTAGACGGATCTTAGGCAACAAAATGTACGTTGCCTAAGATCTTTAGGCAACGGAAAACCTTAATTAGGAAACAGATTTGTTCTGTCTGGTAACAAAGAAATTTTGGCGGTGTTACGTTAGACTACAAATTCAAAATATTTCGTCTTGTTAGTGTTTGAACTTAAACGACGAATATTAAATATTTCGTCGTCGTAGTGTTTGTACTTAAATGACGAATATTAAATATTCATCGTCTAGGTTAGTTTCTTGCGACGAAATATTTCGTCATTTAAAATTACAATACTTCGTATTCTTGGATGTTAGACGACGAACTTTTCTTTGTTGTTTAAGAAGCTACGTACTAAGACGACTAATTTAGTAATTTCGTCGTCTAAGTACTCTCGCGACGAAGCTTAAACGACGAATGTTTCGTCATTTAAGTGTTTAGACAACGAAATTAGGTTCTTAGCCGACAAATCTATTTCGTCGTCTAAGTTAGGTAGTGTGTATGCACAATGATTTGTAATTTTTTTAGTTTAGTTTTCATGTGTTGAAAGATAAAAGAAGTTATTAAATAGTCTTACGAGAGACACGTCCTATTTGAAAATGTTTCTGAAATTGCTAAAAGCATTTTCAATTTAATAAAAATCACTTCTATATATATGAATCTTGAGATTTTGTGAAACATGTAATTTTGCGTTGAGAAAGAACAAAACACTTATAAGATCAAACCTCTTAAAAGTGGTTTTATGAGAATGATTTTTCATGTACGTGCTTCCTCTTCGAAGTACTACATTAAAAGCGTTATTAATGAAAATCGATCACCTTCAGAAAGCAATTCCAAAAATGCAAGATATTTTCTTGATTTAATTGGGGTACTTACTTTGTACATTTCTGGTTAGATTTGCATTCAAATGAAATTAGCCTTGATTAATTTTTTCCATTGGTGGAAAATGAAATTTATTCAAGCAAAGCATCACACATTGTGTACAGTACTGTCAGTATTGCAATTTAGGGCGGGGGAAAGTCATGAAATATATGCCGGATAAGAAAGTATCTTGGATGAAATTCGGAGAAAAAACGGAGTTTTTAAACAAGAAAAAATGGATATTTACAGTACCATGCATAGTGATGAATACAGGACAGAAGTATTCTGTTAGATTCTGTGCATAGAAAACTAATTAAACAAACAAGGAAATGAAGGGTGTGATCCAACGACCCAAATTAGCCTAAAACTGGATAACATAACGCAGCTAATTTCCAGCAACGTACTTCTAGCAGTCTGGCATGGTAACCTAGCAAGTGAGTAACAAAAGCGCCCTAAATATAAATTTGGCTAGTCGTACCTGCACAGCATCGACCGATTCCCTCCTAGCAAAAAACTAATGGTAACTTACAGAAATAACATTCAAATCGAGAAAGAATCAAAAAATTCAGAGTCTAGGGCATGGGGTGGCACACACAGTACCTGGGGAAGAGAAAGGCTTTGATGAAAATATTGGAGTTAGGCTGAGGAAGCACGCATGGAAGATAGCGAAAGGTCAAAAAAGGGGTTTAGAGTAAGCAAGTAAACCAATTTCGATGTATAAACTATGCAGTATAAAACGTGGTCCTGGTGTTAGTATAAGGGATAGGGTTTAAGGGTAGCGTGGAGATAGAGGAGCTTTTATTGGAGTGTACTGCGTTATTATATACTTATTACTGCTGGATTACCAAGGAAGGGTGAAATTAAATAGGTGCAGTGCTTTGGTTACCGAGATGGAGCTGGTGGGTTTGCTTTGGGAGTGGAGAGAGCAAAAGACAAATGTAAATGAACACATGAATATTGTGGTTAAGACTAAAGAGGCATTTAGAGAGAGAGAGAGAGAGTTCCGCGATATATTACGATTAGGGTTTTTTAAGGTATTGACTATCCAGCTGCACACGGTATTCTTACGTACAGTCGGACGAAGTATTTGTTGGCAGAGACGGAGCTCGTGGACCTCGAGGGTGGCAGAGATTGGCTTCGGTGAGGACCTACGATGGGTTGGGAGTGGGCGTGCCTCTGTTACAATACGGTGGCTGATCTTGGTGGCGGTGCGGAAACCCCAAGGCCCAAGCCACAACATTGTTGAGGGGTGTGCAGGCAAAACCCATTGGGCCTAACCTTTTTGAGCTTGGGCTTCAAGAATTGGGAAGTTGCTCTTTGCTCTACTTTGGAGGTGTGGGCCTATCAGTTTGGGTTTGGGAATATGAAGAGGTAGGAAGCCTCATAATGTATCTATTTAGTTTCTTATTTGAGATCCGGGTGATCCTATTTCTTGGGTCGAAGTATCATTGAGAATTTTTTGTTTCAAGTTCCAATTGCTCCTTGGTGTCGGACCCGAGAACTTTTGTCCTAACATAGAGATGATGGCCTAACTAGTTGAAGAATGATACATCATAAGTTTTGACAGTCTGTGCTATACTCTGGTTTGATAGTTTTTTTTTTAATTTTTAATGTTTTAAAACAAAGGTAATGATTAGGGGTGGGCATGAATCCTGCAAATCCTGAACCCGATCCGATTCCGTCCAGATTCTGCTCGGGATGAGACAGGATTTGAATTTAAATTTTTACTATTCTGTCCCGTCCTGACTCATCCCCTTTTTTAGGGACGAGATCGGGTCTTGATTTTAAAATTCTGATATTTTGTCTATTTTTTATTTTATTTTATTTAGAGTTGACATATCAAATTATCAAACAATTCACAATATTCAATATATAAACTAAAATTACCATAATATGAAGTAAATGTATCAATTAAACATGAAATAAGTGCTTGTAGCTTTAACGGTTTTAATTAAACATCAAGTAAAACGGTATTACGTTGTGTAATTGTACATTTCTAGCTTCTATCGAATTATGTTTATCTTATATTGAGCCTAAAATTTGGTTCATCTTATCTCATTCAAATTTTTGTTAGTAAATACTTTATTAAATGTTCATTTTAAAATAAACCCAAAATTTGACCCGTCCCGTCCTGTCCCATCCCATCTTATCCCGTTCGAGTTTCAGGACGGACTTTTAAAATGTCCAATCCCGTCATGTTCCGTCTTGCTTGGGATAAGGATATGGACGGTCAAATATCGACCCGACCCGTCCCATGCTCACCCCTAGTATTGACCTTCATAATGAGCACTGGAAAAACTAGTACTCTAATTAATGAGAGAAAGAGCTCCAACAACTCCATAACAATGCAAATAGAAGAGAAAATTTACACTCAAACCTAAACAACATATCGGTCAAGGCAAAGAATGTAATCCAAAAAAAATAAAAAGAAGTAACCTAAACCGAACCATTTTTTGCCTTCGCCACCGATGTATTGTACAACAACGACCTGCCGCACAATGATTACCGATGATGTTTCCATAAAGGCCAAATTAAAGGTAAACACTCCAAGAGACCGATGCCAAAACAATCTCAATCAATGTTAAAAAAAATGGTAATCGGGGACGAAACGGTTTGGTACCATTTACCGTTTAGTGGTTTAATCGGTGAGTAAACGGGAGTAAACAAAAACGTTATTTTTATTAAAAAGTAATATTATAATTATTTATAAATATTATATATATAATAATAAAAAATATCATTAATTAAATTAAGTTATAAGAAAATGATCAAAATAATTAAACACATAGTTCAACATATAAGCATAACCAAATGCGTCTTCATCAAAATCGGTGTCATCCTTGAAAATAAAATCGTCGTCATCAAGATCTCTTTTTATCCCATGTAAGATCGGATTCAAGATCATCCTCACTATTTTTAACTAACCATCCTTGTGTTCGACATCACTTGCAATTAAGTAGTGGGTCTTTCATTTTTTTTTTATGTGAAACATTCGAAGTTTATTGAATTTTCCTTCTTGTTAATAATCTTGGTTTCCACTATTTCTTTTGGTTTTTCAATTAATTCATAAAGAAATTCAAAAGAAAAGTCAAACCGTTTAATCACCTAGTTGACCGTTTAATTACTGATTAATTGGCCGTTTTGCAGTTTAATAGGCCGTTCAGCCTAAAAATATTTAATTCTTCTACCATTTAAACGGTTGTCCAGATTTTTTTTTTGAACTATGATCTCAACTCACAACTAAAAAACACAACAATAAAATGGATGAAATCCATCATAGCCACAATAGTCCTTCCTCCACCACCGCGACCAAGAGGTACCCATAATTGCAGCTCCAGATACATGATCCAAAACATAACACAGAAATAAGAACAAAAACAGTAACGATGGATAATGTTGGGGGGGGGGGATACCTATGCATGAGCACCCATAATCACAGAGATAAGTGACTTGCACTTTTTGATTGCAATCAAAGGCATCCTCATCCAAGCCTCTCATTTCATTGAGGTTGAGGGTAGACAAAACAAAATTATTGTGGGATTGTTTGATCTTTGAATGGGAAACGAGTGAGATTGTTTGAGAGTAAGAAGAAGTGAAAATAACTGAGGAACAGAGTCTTCCCGATTGGGACAGAGCCAGTTTAACCACAAAGGGTACAAAATCACACAAATGTGAGAAGCAAGCAATCCAAGCTTAATGGAGGATATGCATAACCAATATAGTTAAACAACAGCAATATAGACCATTAAAAACAAAGAAGCAAGTTTGTATTGCGCACCAACATATCTCCCCCAAGTTCGAAACCGCCACATGACTGTTGCACACCGCCACGACCATTAGAGACTCAAATCGTCGCCGTTTGACCGTCGACATAGGCAGAGAACCACTTCTAATATGCCATATCAAGATCAGATCAGGGAAATCCGAATTTGACATCACAGCCCCGATCGGAGCTTGCGATTCGATAAAACTAAGCAAATCAAAACTGCTAGAATCCACCATGGATTACGTCATCGAAAACCTAGTCCCCTCTGTCGCCAGCCACCACCATCGCCACTTGGTACATTTGCCAGGTTGGTGAGATACTATTGAAGACACAAAATCCACTCTGATCCTCTGCCTCAAGTCGATCCTACCGTATAACCACAACCAACAATCCCAGTGGAACATCTCAGCCCGTATGACCACACCCATAGTTCGTCGACAAGGCTAGAAAGCCAACGTCAATGTTGAGCCACCCAAATGATATAGCTAGTTTTGGGATAAAACTATGGTGCAAACAAAAGCGCGTGGAGAGTTACTAATGAGTAACGTTGTCCACAAGTGAATGAGTTGATTATATAGTCTAGGTTTTGGGCCTACAAAGTATTTTTAGTTTAGTTGTATGAAAGTGGTTTCATTTTATTGGGCCGGGTAATTCGAAAAAACTCTGTACTACTATGAAATTTTCATATAATTGATCAGCCATTTCAATAAAAATAAATAAATAAATAAATCTCTATTAATTAAGCAAACAGAGCTTAAGGTAGTTGAGAAGATAGAACTTTCGGGGGGGGGGGGGGGGGGGGGGTGGAGTGGAACCCATGCATGAGCACCCATTCTCGCAGATATAAGTGACTTGCACTTTCTGATTGCAATCAAAGGCATCCTCATCCAAGCCTCTCATTTCACTGAGGTTGAGGGTAGACAAAACAAAATTATTGTGGGATTGTTTGATCTTCGAATGGGAAATGAGTGAGATTGTTTGATAGCAAGAAAAAGTGAAAATAATTGAGGAACAGAGTCCTCCTGATTGGGACAGAGCCAGTATAACCACAAAGGGTATAAAATCACACAAAGGTGAGAACTATAATCGCACAGCGCCCATGCATGAGCACCCATAATCGCAGAGATAAGTGACTTGCACTTTCTAATTGCAATCAAAGGCATCCTCATCCAAGCCTCTCATTTCATTGAGGTTGAGGGTAGACAAAACAAAATTATTGTGGGATTGTTTGATCTTCGAATGGGAAACGAGTGAGATTGTTTGACAGTAAGAAGAAGTGAAAATAACTGAGGAACAGAGTCCTCCCGATTGGGACAAAGCCAGTATAATCACAAAGGGTACAAAATCACATAAAGGTGAGAAGCAAGCAATCCAAGCTTAATGGAGGATATGCACAACCAATATAGTTAAACAACAGCAATATAGACCATTAAAAACAAAGAAGCAAGTTTGTATTGCGCACCAGCAGATCTCACCCAAGTTCGAAACCGCCACATGACTGTTGCACACCACCACGACCATTGGAGACTTAAATCGTCGTCGTCTGACTGTCTACATAGGCAGAGAACCACTTTTAGTATGCCATATCAAGATCAGTTCGGGGAAATCCCAATCTGACATCGCAGCCCTGATCGGAGCTTGCGATTCGCTAAAACTAAGAAAATCAAAACTGCTAGAATCCACCATGGATCACATCATCGAAAACCTAGTCCCTCTGTTGCTAGCCACCACCATCACCACTTGGTACATTCGCCAGGTTGGTGAGATACTATTGAAGACAAAAAATCTACTATGATCCTCTGCCTCAAGTCGATCCTACCGTATAGCCACAACCAACAATCCCAGTGGAACATCTCAGCCCGTATGGCCACACCCATAGCTCATCGACGAGGCTAGAAGGCCAACGTCAACGTTGGGCCACCAGAAAAATGATATAGCTGATTTTAGGATAAAACTATGGTGCAAACAAAAGCGCATGGAGAGTTACGGATGAGTAAAATTGTCCACAAGTGAATGAGTTGGTTATATAGTCTAGGTTTTGGGCCTACAAAGTATTTTTAGTTTAGTTGTATGTAAGTGGTTTCATTTTATTGGGTTGGGTAATTCAGAAAAACTCTATACTACTATCAAAATTTAATATAATTGATCAACCATCTCAAATAAATAAATAAATAAATCTCTATTAATTAAACAAACAGGGCTTAAGGTAGTTGAGAAGGTAGAACTTTCATAATACCAGAAAATGCCCTCAATCTCCTTGAGCTCTACAACCCTTGAATTTAATTAAAAAAAGGTTAACCGGTACAAAACAAGAAAACAACAGGAAAAATGACACATAGAAGAGAGAAAACTAAGGAGATGAAATTGCCTACTCCTCAAGAAAATACGTAAACAAGTAATTACCCCGGCGATCCCTGCAATTCAATAAATTTTTGATAATGAAGTCTGAGTTTGAAGTGCACAAAAGAATACAGACTCAGATCTTCTTTATGGGATTAATCAACCATTATTCCATGAAGTGTTTACGGTGCAATCCCAGCACAATCTTCTCCATTCCAGGTCTCCAACCTCTACGCCCTGGTTTCTGGTAATTCCTCCTTTCTTTACTTTTGTTTGTGGTATAGGTACGGTGTCCCATATGATGGGTTGACTAAGGAATGAATTGCAATTCTAAGTTGGGATTTCTACTTCTCTTATATTTTGGTAAGAGCTTCTTCAATTGTTGTTTAATTTCGTCACTTTATTATTTTCCGTTCACGAACATCGGAAACCAAATGCAGTTGATTAAGTGCATGTTTATTTCCAGAAACCATTTTTAATTTTACTTTCACTGTTCCACAGGTAGTTTTCACAAAGGAGTAGAATACTTCACCTAGAAATGTGTGCTTTGTCCGACCAATTCACGACTAATTTCTAATAACATAAAATGATTATGTTGTGTTCTAAATCTTACTCACCTGTGTTGGCCGGTTTTGTATCATTCTATACTAATAGATATTCACTTTTCTCTTTCCTTTGCAAGGCCTTTTGTTACCAGATGTACAGTTTCATTCCCAATCCCTCTTCTCTCCACTAGAGGAAAAATGCAATATGGTTAGAAAGAAATTTGGGTGAAATGAAATTTCACATCATTGTTTTCTTCGACTTCTCTTTCCTATTAATAATTGGTTTGGTTTTTAGGAAAGAGGACTCCACCATGTTTTAGAAGGTTGGCGCCACTCTCATTGCCATGTTCACTGTAAGTTTCTGTTTGAGTTGATTATAAAGTCCTGGGTCATAATTTTTGAGGTGTATTGATTTTCTGATTAACTTCTCAGTGATCTCTATCATAGTGAAGAAAAGTAAATAATTGTATTAGTTATTTAGTATATCAGTTATAACAGTTTTTGGTGGATTGTTCTAGTGTTTGACATGGTTTCATCATTCAAACACCCCAGAGTAGTTTCCCACCACAACCATAGTAGTTTCCCACCACAACCTATAGGTAGTGATCACACTTAATCCTAATCTCTTTTATGCAGTTTTGTGAATTTTATATGGAACTCTTCAAGTGATTATTTAATATTTCTATCAATTTACCGAGTTTGATTAACCTGCAGAAAAGTAAAAAACGAATTGATCAAAAGGCTTACGGGAGGAATGTTCCATAATTTTTAAAGGTATTTTTTTCTTAATTTTAGGTGAGTAGTGATTGTATATGTTTGAGGTTCCTTTTTTTTCTCTTACTTCCTCATGCGATTTTGTGTGATTGAATTTAGTTTTCATTGTTTCTGTTTTAATTGTAAATTATTTTTTTACTACAGACATAGATTTATGGTAATTATAATCATATGTATGTAAAGTTTTGTCCCAAATCAAATGGTGGAAAGGTTGATCACATTGGGTGGGCAAGAGATGGCACAAGCAAGCACTCCATGTAGATCACTTTATAATTATCAGGTTATTTGTGAGAGAGTGACTTTGTTCAGTTATGCTAGCTGCATCACTTTATATTACGTTGGTACATGTTTATATGGTAGTAGACTTTTGTTAAGTTCATGACTAATCCCATTGCAGTAATATGTTCACATGTTTGCAACTTCAAGCTTTGGTCTTAGCATGGATCAATTTCGTAGGAGGTACAATTGATGCGCTTTCGATTAAAATATGTACACTCTTTTACGATTATTGTAAGTAACAAATTGTATCAAGGATAATAGCAAAGAAAAAATATTTAGGTGTGCCGAGAGTGTCATATACACAATGTAAACTGCAACTGTCCAGGTGTGTTCATTTCATGAAAATATAAGGGTCTCAACCTATTTACATGAAGCAGATCTAGCTAGAAGAGTTGCTAATATATCTGAAGAGTCATTGGCTACAAATGATTATATATTTCATAAAATTTTATAATTGCAATAGTCTCAATTATATACAGACAATTAACACGCGTGAGCACGACACTTTACAAACGAGCGTATGCGCGTGTCAGAAGGCTAGTAAATTGTAATGTTAACTCTTCGTCTCTCAAATGTACGTACTAATTCTAATGATCTAAATTTCATGTTGAAGTTTTGCATGTCTCCTATATATAGCTAAATTTTTTAGTGCACTACAAATTAAACTATGAAAGAAATCACACTAAATATTGTTTATGTAACATCCCGACCCAAAATTTACGTCGTTATTTTGATTAAATATTAATCGACGATGGTAATTAATTTTTATCGTCAGTAATTATCATTGATTTTTATTGAAATTTTATTGATTATGTTTTTTGAGAAATTTCTTTGAAAAAAGTCGTAGAGTTTATCGAGACAAGTTCGCGGCCACATCAAATGTTTAAATCGGAGATACGATGAAGAAATTGTAGTCAGCGAAAGTTTTTAACAATTTACGTTGTGAGCATAAATACAACTTTCCAAAAATGGAAAGTCAAAAACTTTTCATTTTGGTTAGTTTCTTTTTCTCTCTCCTCTCTCCCGTGCTCTCTCTCACCACCGTCAGTCTCACCGGCGACGAACCACCGGCCGACCACCAAATCCTGTGGTCTTAGTGTCAAAATGACCACCACGATCTCCTATAATTTTTCGAGATGTAGCAGTGGTGAAAAGGATGGAACAAAATAAAAAACCTAGGATTCAGATCAATGATTTTCCAACCAATTCGACCAGCGAGACCTGCTGGGCTTTTAGCCTCTCATCACCATGAAGCTAACCATATAAGGATGGTGTTCTGATTCAACCCGAGGAGGGAGAATTGATGATTTGAAATTTTTGGTGTTCTTGTCTTCAAAAGGTAATTCGATGAGTTTGAGTTAAAATTGGATTTTGGTGTAGTTGAGAATATTTTTTTTTGGTTGATTTTGCACAGGATGAGTCTTGGGTCGCCAAAAAAAGTCACCACCATCACTACCGACGGTGGTCCATGGCGGCGCCAGTTATTGAATTGATTTGGACATTGATGATTAAGACGTGTGGTTAATCTAAACGATTTTAAGATATTATTAAACAGTTGAATCGATTTTCGATTCAACCTCGAGTAGCGTAAATTTTGAGGAATATGTTGGCACTTTAAAAAGAATTCAATAATTAGAATTTGAGATTTTATTAAAGCTCATCATTAGTTAGGGAAGCAAGTTATTCGAGAATGCGAGGTTCTTGACGATAATACTCGTTGGTAAACGAGCTGAGCTATTCATTATAATTTTTGACGATTAGTTATTAAATAATAATCGTTATTTTAGGACGACGTGTTAGCAGTCAGTGACAGATGAATAGATACGCCGTCAGACAAGTTTGACTATATGGATATTATGGCATTGTACGGTGAGTGGACCATTTTATTTTCATAGTCTATAACAAGTTCATTTTTCAGCATTACAGTATTACAATATATCTTACGGTGAGTATTTAGTTTGGTGATTTTTCTTTGTGATGACACTAGTTAGTTGCATCGATGAACTGACTATTCAGCTGATCACCGGATAATCCATTCAAGAGAGGTTATGGTGCCTCGTCTGGCCCATCACCTATAGTGTTATACAAATAGTTGACTCAAGTTAGGGAAAATCCTGAGCGACCACCTCCATTTTATTTCAGATTTATGATATTTGAACTCATATCATTTTATAGGAAGAGATGGAAAGGCATGAAATTATATTTTATTATTTTACACAAATTATATGATAGTTTTTTGTCTACTTACGCTAACTTTTTATATTTTGAAATGCCTTTCCCTGTGTCCTTTGTTTTAATTGCCTAGATTGTAGGTTAGGCGATTGAAGTCGTGGGCATCCAGGGTACGAAACATGATAGTCAACAGCTTCCCAACGAGAAAGGGAAGATACATGATGAGTTAGGGGAGTTTACTTTTTAGTACCCCTGTGAAGGCTCTTAAGGAGAAACAATGCATTTTACATCTATATAACTGATTTCTCGCCTTAGGTTAATTGAACGTCAATAAACCTATTCTCAGTACGTGTTTCGTCTATTCCTGTATTCGAGATTTATTTTTTCGATAAGAGACATGGGCATGAGTACCGATGTTGTGAAGGAAGTAAGGTTTCTTGTGAAGGGGTTGGGTGATCAGGTTACCCCCGATAGGTATATTTTAGCGAGGTTAAGTTGACCCTTGAGCGGCTTATTTCAGCGATTTCTTCGGTTGTAGCTTGTAGTGTTGTGGGTTAGTATGTTTCCTCTTCTTTGAGAAAAAGTGTGGTCCCATAGGTACAGATGATATGAATAGAGTATCAAGAACATGGTATAATCGTAAAATTAAAGATGAAGTTTATAGTAGTGGTCCAGTATATCCTCTGATATCTTTCAAGGCTTGTGTTTTTTCTTTTCTTTTTGAGAATACGTTTTCTTGAGCCATATGCTTACACTTTGGCTCAACTCTTGCTATTTCGACCTAACCCGAGTATCTGACATACTATTATCCTTTCTAGTCGGTCCCCATCTAGCTATAGCATTTACGGTAATGTCCTGGAGCCATCTATCTCCTGATTCATTTTCTGTTTAGGTTGTTACTTATAGACACAAATTAAAGGGAATTGAATATAATTTATTCGGGGAGCACTGTTGTCAGATTCATTAGTGCTCTGGCCGGTCATTGACATTGGGGTTAAGGGTAACTATATTTTAGTATGGTATGGAGTGACAATTTCATATCTAAATTAAGTGGTTATTGTTGTTGCTTCTTGAGTAAGTGGCTTTAGTCAACTCAGCAATAAGAATGTGTTGTCCCTGATCGGGGATGGTGTTATTAGTTTGGAACTTCATGTTTCATCCTGTTAACTATGTCTTCAGCCAGACTTAATGTGACGACCCGGACCAGAATCACCAGTATGATCAGCTATATATGTGAGTTACTGCGTAGTCGCAGAGTTCTGACAGTATTTGAATCGCCAGATTTGATAACGACTTAATTATTGGCCAAGAATTGGAGCTGGGTCTCTTCTCGAGAGTCGTTGTACGTGTAATTTCGAGTTCGTGGGCGGTTCCGGATCGTTATTTGGACGACCGAGGAATTAATTATGAATATTTGAAGTTCAGATTTAAATGGTGGCATTCTTAGCGACTAAATTACCGGTCGAGAATTTGGTTTCGGCTTCTTCACGGAAGTTGTTCAGAGTTTAATTTCGAGCTCGTGGGAACTTTCGGAACATTATTTTGAGTTACGGAGATTAAGTTATGAATATTTTCGATCGTGGATTATTTAATCGGATTATGTATGTGTTGGGTTGAACAGTTGACTTTTTATCGGATTTGTCGATGTGTTCAACTTCGGGTGATAATTGAAGAACATGTCGAGACGAGTTTGTTGCCGCGAGAATTATCGGAATCGGAATTACGACGAGAAAGTTACGGGTATTTGAAGTTTGCCGAAAAGTGTGAATTATGGGAGTTTCCTTTTTGGGAAGGGCTATAAATAGCAGGTTGCCAAAAAGGGAAAGTCAAAAGCTGGAGTTAATTGGGTTTGATCGAGTTGACCGAGTCAACTCGGTGGAGGAGGAGACTAGCGACGGCGTACGGTGTGTTTCACGGCGGGGGGCCGTCCGGCCACCCCAGGTGACGGGGTTGGTCCCATTCGGTGCGCCACGGCCTTCCGGTGTCATCCCCGGCCTCCTTTCACGGCAAGGGACGCCGGAAGTGGAGAATTTTCCGGTGAGAAAATGGATAAAACTTGGTGAATTCGGGTTCCATATTTTCGGCCGAATTGAGCTACATCAAGCACTAGGTTTTAAAGCCCTCTTCACCCTGATTCTAACCATATAGGTATGGTGATCTAATTTGGCTTGTGTGTGGAGAATTTTGAATGTGAAATTTGTGAGGCAATTTTGTTTTGCTTGAAATTGGACAAGTTAGAATGAGAATTGACTTTTGTTGTAGTTGACAAAGTTGCTCAGTGGATGATTTTGAGTGGAATAGGGGTTGCTCCGCCGAGAAATTTTCAGTTCGGGTGGCGGCGCCGCCGTGGGCGGTGGTCAACGGCGGTCAAAGTTGACTTTTTGGGGTTTTCGACAAGTTGCATGTCATTTCACTCGAAATCGTGCCCCGATCGCAGTGGAGAGGTTCATTTTTCGAGTTGAGCATCCGAAAGTATAGCGAGGCATTGAGGTGTGATTTACGGATTTTCGACGGTTCGTCGACATTGAATTTCGTGTTTCCGAGAACGGTGGTTTCTCGTGATTTGTTTTGAATTGTCGAATTATGTTTGTGAGAATTGGATATTGTGGTTAATCAGGTGTTCTTGATCGTTTGTTTGGCGAGGGACTTTCCGCCGGATCACGGGTTAACGCGAACTGCGTTACGCTAGTCTGTGAGTGGACATTTCTTTTCACGGATTGTTTGCGAGTCTTGATATACGTTTTATGAACTTGAGCATGCATATGAGATTTCGGATTACATGAACATGTGTTTTACGATTATACATATACGGATATGCGTATACGAGTATACATACACTTATATGCTGTTTCATGCATTTGCATCGAACTATTTATGATTTGATTTTTCACAGAGTACAGTCGTTATATATGTTGTTGTATCGATACACCCGCATCCCGGCTGATCCCCGAGGATGTTTACCGGGGGAGGCTGTGACTCCTGACCCGTGACTTTTACCGGGAGGAGGCAGACCTCTGACCTGAGGCCTTTCTGGCTAGAATTGCGTGGAAGTCTGAGACTCCGTGATTTCGACTGTACTAGCACGGTTGTGTCCATGAGTGACCCCGTGGGATTTTTACTTGCATGCTCAGTACGCTGGAGGAGTATGATTTTACCTCGTGTACTTTATTATCTTTATTTACTTGGACTCTCGTATGTTATTTTAAACATATATATCAACTGGTGAAAGACATTTATTTTCGTCCACTCACTCTAACAGTTTTCATGTCTTTCCCCTGGGCTTTTCGGTTTCCGTGCCCAGTTTGCAGTTCGGATTCTGGTGTCGCACGTCATGGTCGGAGGCATAGTGCTCGTGCTACCTTGTTTGTTCCAGTAGGTTTATTGTTCTACCTACTGTGGTATACTTATATGATTATACGTTAGAAGTCGCTCTGAGTATTCTGTTGTATATATTATACGATTTTACTCCGGATTTCAGTAAAGTGCATATATATTTACTACTTTACTTTACTGTTGATATATTGAGAAATCCGGATGGGATTGGTGCCCACGGTTTGATTTTTGTGGCATAGGATGAAGTGTATTTTCCGCGTGCAGGTAATGGTAATTCCACGTTAGTAACGAAACTCTGCCAAAATTTCTACGGTTTTTATTGGTTCGCGTTTTCGAAGGGGTTTGATTCCGGTTTAGGTGGCTAAATCGGGGTTGGGTCTTTTCACTTAATACCACCGTGGGGACATACTGTTTACCTCCTTGCAGGCATTTGACCTTTTGTTTGGCATTATGAGGTAGAATAGAAATGTAGTAAACGATTTGCATTGTTCCTTAAATAATTATATCAAAGAGTTCGATAAGATCAGCCTGGTAGTCGCCCTGATTTTTGGTAATACTCCAATTTTGCGCCGGCAATTTAAATTCATCCATCCAGGTGTAAAATTTACTTATTCGGCTTTTCATTTGTCTTTAAAGAATTGACCTTAGATCTTGCTCCAACCTCTTTTCGTGAGATGAATATCAGAGAATCATGAATCGTGTAATGGTTGAGTTAGATAGTTTTCCCTCAGACCACAAAGCATAAATGATTGAACTCACAGCTCAAAAATGTAATTCTTTCTGTTATGAATGGTGAGAGTTCTCGAGGGGAAAAGACTTTTATATCAACATTGGATCAACGTGGTATGTTTTATGCCCGTAGAGATTGGACTGCTAAACCTCGATAACTAGCATGGATTTGCAAACATACAGGCATGCGTGGAGATCATTAACAAATCGATGAGTATGACTTGAAATTAATATGTTGCACGATCTTTGGATCCTCACTTAACTAGATAAGGGGCATCATGCGGATGACCTACCGTTGGTTTCACCTGTGACGAAGCACCAGCCAATCACCAAATCCAGTGGTCTGGGTGTCAAAATGACCACCGCGATCTCTTCTACCTTTTCCCCAACATCTTCAACCCTATTTTGAGACGTAGCGGTGGTGAGAATGATGGAACCGAACTGAAAAAACTAGGATTCAGGTCGATGATTTTCTGGCCAAGTCGACTAGTGAGACCTACTAGGCTTTGAAGCTCTCATCACCACGAAGCTAACCATATAAGGATGGTGTTCCAATTCAACCCAAGGAGGGAGAATTGACGATTTGAAATTTTTGTTGTTCTTGACTTCGAAAAGTAATTCGATAAGTTTGAATTAAAATTGAACTTTGGTGTAGTTGAGAAAATTGTAGATGGGTTGATTTTGCATAGGATGAGTCTCGGGGCGCTGAAAAAATTCATCGCTGTCACCGCTGGCGATGTTTAATGGCAGCGCTCCAGCGAAGGGAATTTTGGCATAAATTTTAATTATGTTCTTTTTCTCGTTATTACGTACTGAATGTAATTAAGAGATTATTTATTTGGACATTGATGATTAAGTCGTGTGGTTGATCAGATATTAATTAAATAATTTTATAATATTATTAATTAGTTGAATCGATTGTCAATTTGACCTGGAGTCGTGTAACATTTGAGGAATATGTTGCGACTATAAAAAAGAATCAAGAATTAAAATTTAGAATTTTATTATCATTATTTCAGGAAGCACATTATTCGAGAATGCAAGGTTCTCGTCGATAATGCTCGTTAGTAAACGAACTTAGCTATTCATTATAATTTTGGACGATTAGATATTAAATATTAATTGTTGTTTCAGGATAACATTTTAGCAGTCAGTGACAAATGAATAGATACGCTGCCAGACAAGCTCTGTTTATATGGATATCACGACATTGTATGGTGAATGAACCCTTTTATTTTCACAGTTGATAGCGAGTTCATTTTTTACGGTAGGTTTCAGAGCATTTTAATTTGGAGGTTTTTCTTTGTGATGACATTAGTTAGTTACATCGATGCACTGACTATTCGGCTGATTACCAGATTGTCCAATCAGGGAAGGTTAGGGTGTCTCATCTGATTTGTCAGGGGAGGTCTGAATACCTCGTCCGGCCCATCACCTACAGTTTTATACAGATAGTCGACTCAGGTTAGGGAAAAACTCTTGAACGACCACTTCTATTTTATTTCATATTTATGATATTTGAACTCGCCTCATTTCATGGTAAGCGGTGGAAAAGGCATGAAATTATATTTTTATCATTTTATGGAAATTATATGATATTTTTTTGTATACTCACGCTAATGTTTTATATTTTTAGATGCCTTTTCTTTGGCCCTTTGTTTTAATTATCCAGATTGCAAGTTAGTTGATTGAAGTGGTGGCCGTCTAGGGTACGAGACATGACAATCCACAACTTCTACTTTCTCAATGTAGGATCTCAATTCAAGTGCAATGTTGTTCGTGCTACTTAAGGTACTGGTACCGAATAGGTGGTGCTAGAGACCCTATATGAGTCCTGCAAAACTTATTCTAGATTATTATGATAATCTGGGGTGAGTCTTATCATTTTGGACTAGTATAAAACCATTGGGCTGATAGGCTTGCCAATATTCTTAATTCAGTATAAAGGCTCAGGCCGAGCCAATGTTAAGAAGAGACTCATCCCGTGGCCGAAGTGAAATGGTGTTACATGTGGAACAAAGTGTGAAGTACGAGCAACGAACTAAGAGATGATCCAAAAATCTATTAATACACAAATTGCATATTTTGACTTCATGAGAGCAACTCCAACAATGTCACGGAAAGTTTGCTTAATTTGTTCAAAAATAAAGCCGAAACCTATTTTAGCTAATCACTCGTATAAATTTACTCCAACAATATCACTTAAAATGTAGTTAGATTTAAACACATGCTTAGTTTTGATTGGTTGATAATAAAATATGTATTTATTATTATAATTATTAATTACATTTGCAATTTAGAAGGAAAATATTAATTACAATATTGAATGTTTTGTTACCTATAATTTATGTTTTCGGTATAAGAATAAGGGATGAAAACATAAAATATAAGGAATCCCTAAACTGGCTAATAAGATAGGGGAGCTGCTGGAGTGAATTTTAAAAGAAAATCTTTATATTTTAGCTAAACATAATTTATATGGAATCTGCTGGAGTTGCTCTGAGATTGATTAATTACATGAAAACCTTTAAATACCAACAAATAGGGCTGGAAAAAACTGTATAAAAACCATAGACCATCCTATAGGCCGGATTGGAATATTCAATCATATTCAGTTTGAGGATCAAGGATTTATCTAGTAACCTTATGCCACATTAGTACTGTTATTAAATCTTCCAATACATTTCTACTATTATAAAGCCAAGCATGGCTTCACCAAATTTTGAAATGCCTAAATTTCTCAAAATATAAACAAAATTATTTATAAAATAATAGATAATATTAAAGTGTGATATTGTAAAATACAAATTAAAAGTAAAAATTGAAAGATAATTATTATTAATTTCTCCTAATTTTTCTTACACTTTCACGTCCGAACGGGTGTGAGTTTTTCTAGTGTTAGTGAAATACAACTTCTTATTTGATAATATTGAAGTATAATTAAGTCATGAACATTTCTCTCTAGCCCTAGGGCTTTGGTGGCGGCGGCTTAGCTTTCATCGACCATATCTCTCGGAGCCTATTCTTCATGGCTCTGCGTCTTTGTCGTCATCTCCTAATGACGTCTTATAAAGGGTTTCATCGCTTTCCCTAGTCACTCTTCGGCATTGCACCCTTCCTTTTACTGAGTTTGGATGCTTTGGGATAGGTGGCGCTGATTTTTTTTTCGTGGATCTGTGGCCTCTGATTCACTATTGAGTGTGCCCGACAAGGGCTAGACTTAAGGATGAGTGGCTTCATCACTGGGGCTTAAGGTTTGGTTTGTTGCGTTCTTGTTGGATGGGAATCAGAGTCAGATCAGTGATGGCGATCGGGCTTCCATCAATGTTTCAGGTTGGCGCGTTGGAAGGCAGTGGCTTGGATGTCGAGTTGTTGTCCCTTAAAGATGTGAATGATGGTATCACTCAGGGATGTCGTTATTGCACTAGATCCCAGGCTTAGTGTTTAGGATTGTCAACGAATGTGTTGTGTGGCGTTGCTTTGCAGTGATGACTTGAGTATAGGTGGTTGGTTGTTAGGTGGTTTCAGGGGGCGGTGGTTAGGCTCCAGTCTTCTGTCCACGGTTCCATTGATTGGCAGTGGCAACCAAGGTGTGATGGGACAAAGGTTCCCCTTGGCTCTACTGCTTTATGGCCCAACACTTTGGACTTTGGCTCCCAAGAAGGGTTATGACTTCTGGGTTCTTATTTGGGATCCGGGAATTGGATGTGGAGGCAGCTCCGGAGGAAGACTCTACTCCAATGAATGTTTAAGTTTTCTATTATATTTATCGTATTTTAATTGGGCATTTTAATTTTTGAACTCATAGTTGAACATGAGGTAGGTATTGCTTATCGTCCCATGTTTCGCTACGTCATTGGTTACTGATCCTAGTACTTTTTTCTAGGATACAAATATTTGGGCAAGTTAGGTTATTTCGATTGCTTAGGTTATTCTACAATAAGTTGATTGTCAAGCAAGCTATACATTTTTTTTTGAGAAGAAAAGCAAGCTAGACATTCAACATGTTGGTTTATAGAAAGACATAAACCATCGTTATCAAAAATGGCCAAAAGGGGTCGTAAATAAAACATAGAGGAGATTGGGGTTGAAAAACGCAACACATAAAGTGCAATGGGTAGTTATAATTATACAGAGGGAGAATTTGAGTGGTTTCAACTTTCAATGATTAAGTAACTCAATCCTGTAGAAAATAGAATTCCGCTTCGTTTTCTCAAAATGGATCTCTGACTTGAATATAATCTGTATGTATATTTTTGATCATTGAAATTACCACTCAAATTTGATTATCACTTGATGATCATACTTGTAAAAAATCAGCTTAGCTAATCAAAAATAATTTACTCATTTGATAACTACATTAAGCTTTTCATCTATTCAATTTGTCTGATATAAATCAAAATTATATGTGGGGTCAAATAGGTAACTTAAAAATTATGTGGTGATCAAATAGATTTTTACATAGAATACTCAAGACACAATCAATAACAACATATTTTTTTTAAATAAGGAGGGGGGATATGACCTAAACCTACATTACATGAAGCACATATAGAGCATCTCAGATAGTCACAAGACAACTCTTAACACCTATGCATTCAAACATTCACCAATTAGCAGAGAGTGTGACAATAACTACTTTATCTTCTTTACAGTTGTGGCAACACAATAATAGAAAGATAACACGACCCATGTGACATATCATTAAAAATATAATAGCTTTAATTTTCAACCATGACATCGAATGACAGTTAAGTCGTCAGCACTACATTTCATCTTGTCACTGGGAGGATAAAACTATTTGGCCATGACTCAAACCTTCACTAGGACAGACAAGGCACTAAAAGTGCACACAAAAACATATCGCCTAGATCGCCTAACTAGGCCCAATCTATGGAGAAAGGACATTATTATAGACATAAAATAATAATAACAACCTGCTAAATACTTAATAAAAGACAATAACATAAAACTAACTTGTAGGCTTAGAGTTACTCCTCAAGTTCACAACTCAAAGAAACTGCACAGTACCCAGAATGAAGACAAACAACCATGAGCCCAAAACAAACCCCACCATCTCGCTGGAAAACTAGTAGGCACTCCACCACACTCAGTCCACGTGCTTACCTGCATCCCCATCGACACTAAACAAATCAAGCTGCCAACTCTGACCAATAGGGAATCCTTGCCGAGTTCTCCCCGCCGTGCCTAGAATTGTGACAACCCGAACATAAAATGGAATGTTTATCGACTTGATTTGTGGGTTTCGCGATTAGTCGCGATTTTGTCGTAATTGGTTAATATGGCGGCCTCGCTAACGACTAAATTATCGGGCAAGAATTTGATTTGAGAGCCTTTTCACGAAAGTTGTAGAGAATTTAATTTCGAGCTTGTGGGAACTTTCAGAGGATTATTTCGAGTTACGAAGAATAAGTTATGAATATTTTTGGCCGTTAGATTTTGTCATATTTATCTGTTTGGGATTCGATACGTGTACGGTATAAATACGGGCGAATACGTGATGAATTGGGTAACTTTCCAAATTGGGTAACTGGGCCGTTGACCCACGTTGACCACGGGTCAAGGGCGACCCGTTTTGGCCGATCGGTTTTCGCCGTTGTTGGACCATTTTTCGGCCACGGTTGGCCGTGGTTCCTTGACGAGAATTGTTGGGCTCGTGCCCCTCTTCAATTTGGTAGGTGGATCGTCCTCTATGGTGGCCGGAGGTGAGAGAATCGATGCGGCAAAGATGGAGGTTTTCCGGCGACAAATCGGTGGCGACGGAGGCGGCGTTTTCGGCGGCGATGGAGCTCGGGGTTTGAGGGGTTTGTGACGACCCGGACCAGAATCAGCAGTGGAATCAGATTAATCTACGAGCTTGCGCGTAGTCGCAGAGTTACGACAGTGTTGAAACCGCCAGGTTTGATAACGACTTAATTATTGGCCAAGAATTGGAGCTGAGTCTCTTCTTGAGAGTCGTTTTACGTGTGATTTCGAGTTCGTGGGCGGTTCCGGATCGTTATTTGGACGACCGAGGAATTAATTATGAATATTTGAAGTTTGGATTTAAATGGTGGTGCTTTTAACGACTAAATTACCGGTCGAGAATTTGGTTTCGGCTTCTTCACGGAAGTTGTTCAGAATTTAATTTCGAGCTCGTGGAAACTTTCAGAGCATTATTCTGAGTTACAGAGATTAAGTTATAATTATTTCCGATTGTTGATTGTTTAGTCAGATTATTTATGTGTTTGGGTTGAATGGTTGAATTTTTATCGGTTTGGTTGATGTGTTTGACTTCGGGTGATAATTGAAGATCATGTCGAGACGAGTTTGTTGCCGCCAGAATTATCGGAATCGGAGTTACGACGAGGAAGTTACGTGAGTTTGAAGTTTGCCGAAAAGTGAATTATGGAGGTTTCCTTTTTGGGAAAGTATAAATAGTGCACTTACCTGTTTTGGAAAGTCAAAATTGGTCATTAATAGCAGGTCGGTCAACGCGAGCTGAAATGAAGGTGGCGACGGTTCACGGTGGCTCACGGCGGTGAGGCCTTTTCCGGCCACCCCAAGGCACGGGGTTAACCTTGTTCGACTTGCCACGGTCTCCTCTTGAAGGCTCCGGCCACCGTTCACGGCGTGGTGGACGGTGGAGGAAGGAAAATCCGGCCTAAATTCAAGGAAAAATTGGGGATTTCGGGTTCAATCATTTCGGTTGAATTGAACTACAAAAAGGACTAGGTTTTGTAGCTCTCCTCACCTACAAGCTACCATGTAAGTTTGGTGTTTCAATTCTATGTGTACATGGAGAATTTTGGATTTGAAAATTTGGTACCAATTCGGTTTTGCATGAAATTGAGCTAGTTAGAGATTGAATTGGCCTTTGTTGCAGTTATGAAAGTTGCTCAGTGGAGGATTTTGAGTGGAATAGGGGTTGCTCCGCCGGAAGATTTTCAGTTTGGCGGTGGCGCCGCCGTGGGCGGCGGTCAACGCGGCGGTCAACGGTCAACGGCGGTCAAAGTTTGACTTTTTGGGATTTTCGACAAGTTGCATATAATTTCACTCGAAATCGCGCCCCGATCGCAGTGGGGAGGTTCGTTTTTCGAGTTGAGCGTCCGAAAGTATAGCGAGGTATTGAGATGTACATATTGGATTTTCGACGATTCGTCGTATTCAGATTATGTGTTTCCGAGAACGGTGGTTTCTCGTGATTTGTTTTGAATTATTGAATGATGATTTTGAGGAGTGGTTATTGTGATTATTCAGGGGTTCGTGATCGTTGTTTTGGCGAGGGATTTTCCGCCAGATCACGGGTTAACGCATATCGCGTTACGCTAGTCTGTGAGTGGACATTTATTTTCACGGATTGATTGCGAGTCTTTTATATGCGTTTACGAACTTGAGCATGCAGCATGATTATGGTTTTACGAGCATCAGATTTCATACGAGATTATGATTTATTATGAGCATGTGTTATACGATTATACTTATTACGTATATACACTTATTTGTTGTTGTGTGTCCACGTGTGGCCCCGTGAGATTTTTTATGCATGCTCTGTACGCGTGAGGAGTTAGAGTCTCCCTCGTGTTTATGTACGTGAGGAGTTAGAGTCTCCCTCGTACTTGTATGCGTGAGGAGTTAGAGTCTCCCTTGTGTACTCGGACCGTGAGGAGTTAGAGTCTCCCTCGTGTACCCTTTGATTATTTATACTTTCGACTCGCATATGATTTTATACGTATATTTTATTTGGTGAAAGACATTTATTTTCGTCCACTCACTCTAACGAGTTTCATGTCTTTCCCCTGGGCTTTTCGGTTTCCGTGCCCAGTTTGCAGTTCGGACTCTGGTGTCGCACGTCGTGGTCGGAGGCATAGTGCTCGATCTACCTTGTTTCTTCCAGTAGGTTTATTGTTCTACCTACTGTGGTATATTTATATGATTATATATTACAGGTCGCTCTGAGTTTTCTGTTGTATATGTTATACGATTTTACCCCGGATTTTAGTAAAGTACTGTTATATTTATTGTTTTACTTTACTGTTGATATATTGAGAAATCCAGATGGGATTGGTGCCTACGGTTTGATTTTTGTGGCATAGGATGAAGTGTATTTTCCGCGTGCAGGTAATGGTAATTCCACGTTAGTAACGAAACTCTGCCAAAATTTCTACGGTTTTTGTTGGTTCATGTTTTCGAAGGGGTTTGACTCCGGTTTAGGGAGCTAAATCGGGGTTGGGTCCTTTCAGCTTGGTATCAGAGCATTAGGTTATAGGTTTTGTAGACTTCTGTAGTCGTGTTTACTAAGGATATTTGAGAATGTACAGCATGTCTGGAATGGTGACCCGACCGGCTGGCGGATACTCATCAATATTCCGGGTGTTGTATGCTTTCAAATATTTGAAGTTCCATGATTACGTTCCATTTGTTGTGAACGATGTTTTATCATTAGGATGCCTCCTGACGTACTTTCCGTGTCATTTCGGTTGTGGATCCTATTGATCGAGGATCAATCGACGCGCGATTTGCCAGAGAACTGTGATTTGGATGAGTATTCAGAGTTCAGTGAACTGTGTGGCACGGTTTGCCTGGTTGTTTGTGTATGAGCATCTATATGTTGCCTCAGAGCTGAGAATTGTGGCTGTTGATGTTTGCCTGAGTCAGATTAGTGTATATGGTGGGCTGATATTGTGTGAGTTCCTGTTGCGACTTCATGGCCTACATTCAGAGTATTGTTTATACGGTAATGATTTAATCGGGCTACCCAACATTTGAATGAGGAGTGTTTACCCACCTGAGGCAGAGATGCATTGTCCACATGTTTATCCTCATTTGCATGAGTCCAAATTTTTGACTAAGTGCATCAGCAACAACACCCCTTAATGATAGTCAAAGTACAACCACATTAGCCTTTCTCGGATGAACTCAAATGTGCAGCCATAGTCGTTAATCAACCCCATCCATCTATGTCACCTCATATTCAATTTTGGCTGAATACGCAAGTAGATGAAACTCAAGTGATCAATGTACATCCTACACTGCGCTGCACGCCGTAGCAGTAGTGTTTCCAACTCTTCGATGCTAACACAAAGACAGCTACTCCCAAATCATACATAGGATACGTAACTTCATAAACCGCATATGCCTTTCCTTGTCAATGTCCTCGCCTCTGAGTGCTGCACAACAAACTCCTCACGGTTGTCTCGAGGCATAATAGTCAAAATCTCTTTGATGCTCAGGTTCAAACTCATCTCGAACCTCGTGCATTGCTTCCTCTGAAGTCACATAACACATGCAAACTGGAACAAACATGTGAACAATACATCCCTGCCTCAAATTGGTAAACACTCCATATTTCCGTTGTTACGTAGCCTGATTGAACAATTTCTGTATAAACAATACCCTGAATGTAGTTCATGGAGTCGCAACAGGAACTCACACAATACCAACCCACCAAATACAATGATCTGACTCAAGCAAACTATCAACTACCATAATTCTCTGCTCTGAAGCAACATGTAGACGCCCATACACGCACAACCGGGAAAACCATGCCACACATATCTCTGAATCCAGAATGCTCATCCAAACCCACAACTCATATTATCAAGTCGCGTGTCGACTGATCCTCAACAGGATCCACAACCTTACTGACACGGAAAGCACGTCAATGATGCATCCTAATGAATAAGACATTATTCACAACGAATAAGACGTAATCATGGAACTTCAAACATTTGAAAGCATACAACACTTAGAGCATTGATGAGTATCCGTCGGCCGGTCGGGTCATCGCTCAGACATGTTGTACATTCTCAAATATCCTTAGTAAACACGACTACAAAATTCTATAGAACCTAAAACCTAATGCTCTGATACCAAGCTGAAAGGACCCAACCCCGATTTAGTTTCCTAAACCGGAATCAAACCCCTTCTGAACACACGAACTTTCAAAAACTATAAAAATTTCGGGAGAGTTTCTCTATATCATGAAATTACCATTAACCTGCACCCGAAAACACACTTCATCTTATACCACAAAAGCCAAACCGTGGGCACCAATCACATCCGGATTTCTTAAATACATATCATAATGTAAAGTAATAAACAAAACTGTAACTTTACAGAAATCCGGGAAAATCATATGAAAATATAAACATATTTAGTATTCAGAGCGACCTCTAGTATGTACATATATACAAATAGTAGGCCAAACTAGGAACCTACCTTAAAAGAAATGTAGCTCGAATACTAAGGCTCCGACTACGACGTGCGACACCAAAATCCGAACTGCAAACTGGGCACGGAAACCAAAAAGCCCAGGGGAAAGGCAAATAAAATCGTTAGAGTGAGTGGACGAAAATAATCATATGCCTTTCACCATTTATATAACATAAAAACAATGCGAGTTCTTAAAATAAATGGAGGTGTTAGGCGAATCTCTCAAGCCCGACGGTGATAGACTAAGCGAATATCTCAAGCCTAGTGGGCACATCAGGGGAATCTCTCAACCCTGGAACTGGACTACCGGTGATCAGCCGAGTAGTCAATGCATCGATGCTAAGTAAATGCCATCACCAATAAAACATAAAACAATACCTCCAAAAATAATAAATAATCTCAATATTGTTCTGGAAATAAATACTGAGACCAAGAACTCGTTACGACAGTGTAAATAAATGTCCATTCATAGACTTGCACGACACAAAATGCGTTAATCCTGAGATCCGGCGGAAAATCCCTCGCCAAACGAACAATCACGATCCCCACTGCAATCGGTGCGCGATTCGGAGCAAAACGACATAAAACTTGTCGAAAATCACCTCGGCCAAAAAACCGCCGCCGAAAAATCTCATCGGCCCAGAAAATTGCAACCTTGAAGTCGAAAACCCTCACCGAAATTCAATTACTCCGATCTCCCTCCTCCGGCCATGGCAAGGTGCAAGACCACTTCTAAAAGTTTCCTCTCCCTAAGGGCTACAAAATCACGGCCTGAAATGGTGAACATGGGTGAGTCAACTCACCCCAGTTGACTCGGTCAACTCCCCAAAGTCCAAGTCTGACTTACCCGAAAAGGAAACCCACTATATATACTTTCCATTTTTGGTAACTTTCGTATTTATTTTATGACAAATTTTTGATCGAACGTAACTCTGTTTTCAACGATTCTCGTGTCTACGAACTTATCTCGACAAATTCTTCAATTTTCACCTGAAGTCAACCAACTTCGACAAATCTGATAAAAAGTCAACGGCTCAAATCAACATAAGCTTATCTGATAAAAACGATCAACAGTCGAAAATGGTTCGAAACCAATCGGATAAACACGATTAAATCCAATGGACGAAAACATTCATAACTTATTCCTCGTAACTCGAAATAATTCTCCGGATGTTCCCACGAGCTCGAAATTAAATTCTCTACAACTTCCGTGAATGATCTCAATTCAATTTTTTGCCCTATAATTTAGTCGTTAACATGCCCGCCATATTGATCAATTTCGACAAAATCGCGACTAACCACGAAACTCGCAGATCAAGCAGATCAACATACCATTTTTTGTTCGGGTTGTCACAGATTTGCCTCAAATATGTCCAAAACTAAGAGCGGACTCCAAAGAGTCAAACTGTGGTCTCCAATCCCATTCTAATCTAAAGATAACAACTTTTCATTTCGTCCAAAGTCTGACTGATCATGTTAGCTATGCATCTATCAGTGATGGAAACGTAATGTTGGTGCGTAACTTGAGTTCCAGAACTCATATCACTAGTCTCATGACTCACGTACCATAATCTGCATAATGAACATTGCATCCATATCTGAGCATCAATAGCTCACACATATAGAGATTGCATATAAACATATTTATTACTATCCAACGCCGAAAGATTTGTTGGAAAAATAGACATAAGCCTCTGCGTACATATAGATGTATGCCTACTAATATTTGCCTACTCGAAGTGGTAAAACACAGAGGTGCTAATCTACTTACCTAGACCCATTGTCGAATTGAATAACTGAATCGCTGGAACTTCCCTTGTTGTACTACATAAACATTCTTGTTTCCCTTAACATTGGATGCTTACCCAATGATAACTAATCAAAGGATTAGGTTGCTATGAAGTCCAAGGAACCGGACAATTCCTTGCAATAATCAATGATAAGATTTTGTATCCCATGGAAATAAATTACATCTTCGTCGCACACATAACAAGAACTATTTGGAAGTTTGCATTTCCATGTGTTATTCTCATAAATACTTTTGTGAGTGATGATCGCTTAATAATATGCATGTTGCTCCTCCATCTAGACTAGCAAGAACCTTGAGTTCATGCAATATACATGAATCAATTCATATGTATCTTTCTCTGATGTCCGCACTAGCTTAGCGGGTCTTAGCTATACAAGAGTAAAACTCATAAGTTTGATCCTAAATCTTGATATCAACATGATTCATAACAAGGAGAATTATATTTGTGAGCTAGTTGAACATCTCTTGAAACAACTTTATAGACAAAAGTGTGTTCACGATATAAAATGAACACGATCAATTCATGAAAAGATTGAAGTATAGAAATTTAAGATTAATCCCGACTAACAAAACTAGATTAGTAGAAACATAAGATAGTGATTGTGAAAGGACCCAACCCCGATTTAGTTTCCTAAACCGGAATCAAACCCCTTCTAAAAACACGAACCAACAAAAACTATTAAAATTTCGGCAGAGTAACGCTACTAACGCGGAATTGCCATTACCTGCACCCGAAAAAATGCACTTCATCCTATGACACAAAAACGAAACCGTGGGCACCAATCCCATCCGGATTTCTCAATATATCAACAGTAATGTAAAGTAATAAATATAACTATACTTTACTGAAATTCGGGGAAAATCGTATAAAAATATACATCAAAATACTCAGAGCGACTTCTAATATAGATATACAAATAGTACGTCAAACTAAGAACCTACCATAAAAGAAACATCGCTCGAATACTATGCCTCCGACCACGACGTGCGACACCAGAATCCAAACTGCAAACTGGGCACGGAAACCGAAAAGCCCAGGGGAAAGACATGAAAACTGTTAGAGTGAGTGGACGAAAATAAATGTCTTTCGCCGAATAATATATGTTATAAAAACATATGCGAGTCAAATGCATAAAAATCAAATAGTACACGAGGAAGACTCTAACTCCTTATGCGTACAGAGCATGCATGGAAAATCCCACGGGGTCGCTCGTAGACACATTCGTGCTAGTACAGTCCGAATCACGGGATCCCAGACCCACACGTGATTCTAGTCAGAAAGGCCTCAGGTCAGAGGTCTGCCTCCCCCCGGTAAAAGCCTCGGGTCAGGAGTCACAGCCTCCCCCAGTAAACATCCTCGGGGATCAGCCGGGATGCAAGTGTATCGATACAACAACATGTACTGAGACTGTACTCTGTGTAAACAAAATCATAAATAGTTCGATGCAAATGCAATAAACAATATATGAATGCATATACGTAATATATACTGGTATAGGCACAAATGTATAACACATGCTCATGTAAAACATAATCTCGTATGCATGCTAAAGTTCGTAAATGTATGTAATGACTCGCGATTAACAGTGAAAAGAAGTTGTCCATTCACAGACTAGCGTAACGCAGTTCGCGTTAATCCCGTGATCCGGCGGAAAATCCCTCGCCAAACGAACGATCCCAAACCCCTGAATAAACATAAAAATCCATTTCTCAAAATCATAACTCGGATCCCCAAATCAAACCACGAGAAATAACCGTTCCCGGAAACATATAATTCAATTACGACGAATTGTCGAAAATACGATAATCACACCACAAAACTTCGCTATAATTTTTGATGCTCAAATCAAAAAACAAACCTCACCACTGCGATCGGGGCGCGATTCCGAGTGAAATGACATGCAACTTGTCGAAAACCCCAAAAAGTCAACCGTTGACCATCGTTGACCGCCACCGCCGACGGCAGCGCCACCCAAACATGAAATTTCCCGGCGGACCAAAACCTATTCCACTCAAAATCATCCAACAAACAACTTCCATAACTACACCAAAGATCAATTCAAACTCTAACTAGCTCAATTTCAAGCAAAATCGAAATCACTCACAAACTTTAATTCATGAATTCTCCATGTACAAGCAAAATTGGAACACCAAACTTACATGGTAGCTTCTTGGTGATGAGGGCTTCAAAGCCCAGTGCTTTGAACAACTCAAATCGGCCGGAAAAAGAACAACCAAAAACCCCAAATTTTCACAAACTTTTGGCCGAAAAAACTCCCTCCTCCGGCGATCCACGCCGTGAAAGGTGGCCGGGGATAGGTGGAGGACGTCGAGGCGAAGAGAATGGGTCCAAGCCCGAGGCCTGGGGTGGCCGGACGGCGAGCCACCGCCGGCGTGCCGTGGTGCTCCGTCGCACCGTCTCCTCCACCGAGTTGACTCGGTCAACTCCCACAAATGACATGTTTGACTTTCCCAAACAGGAAACCTCCATATATACCTTCTATTTTTGGAAACATCCAATTACACATTTCGATAAACTTCGAGCAAACGTAACTTCCGCGTCGTAAATCCGTTTTCAATAATTCTCGTGGCAACAAACTAACTCGACATGTTCTTCAATTTCCACCCGAAATCAAACACTTCGACAAATCCGATAAAAAGTCAACAGTTCAACCCATCACATGCTTATCCGATTGAATAATCAACGATCGAAAATATTCGTAACTTAATCCTCGCAACTCGGAAAAATCCTCCAGAAGTTCCTACAAGGTCGAAATTAAATTCTCTACAACTTTCATGAAGGATCCCAAATCAAATTCTCGCCCAAAAATTTAGTCGCGTACAAGGCCGCCATATTAAACCGATTACGTCGAAATTTTAAATATTCATATTATATTCTTCGATCGTCCAAATAATGATCCAGAACCGCCCACGAACTTGAAATCATACGTACAACAACTCTCGAGAAGAGACTCAGCTCAAATTCTCGGCCAATAATTTAGTTGTGATCAAAGCTGGCGATTCAAACAATTATCTGTCTGAAATCTACGATTACGCTTAACCTCATGGACTAAGCTGATTACACTACTAATTTTGTTCTGGGTCGTCACAAATCCACCCCCTTAAAAAAATTCCGACCTCGAAATTTCCAAGTCAGTTGACTAAAAAGTAGAAGCACTGCCTTTGCATACAGCTCAACTCTCCAGTGGCTACGTCAACTGAACAACTCTGTCAATGGAAAATATCCCTGTACCCTCAAATCTCGAATCTGAACTGGCTCCACACAAACGCCAAGTCTTCCTGCATAAGGAACTGATAGGGTACAAAACACGCAACAAATCTGAAATGTAGTTCCACTACACGGAACACAACACACACAAAAGCCAACGCTATAGGCAATGCCGAACTATACAACACAACACAAACTCGCCTATGATTACATACGGATCAAAATAACGTGGCAAATCACAACTCAACCTACTCACATCAACATAACTCAAACATTGAACTCGGGCAATTATCAAGCTATTTCCGCTAATCCGAAAGTCTGTGGTAGCACATCCCACAAAATCAGAATCAAACATCAGCTCAAACCAAACTCGCTCCAGCACAATGGAGTACAACATCGTTCCTCAAAATGTCATCACGCAACGTCAGAATCATAGTGGTCTACAAACTGGTACTGCAAGCAATCTCGAATAGTTGAAACTGCTTGTCCCAAATCCCTCGGAACTGCAATACACAGGACCACAACATGCCCTCCAAGGTCTGAATAGTCCTCAAAGATCGCACGCCAATCTGAGGATAAGAAACTGTACTAAACTGTAATCTGATTCCCAATGCTCTCTGCAACGCTTGCCAACACTCAGTTGTTGAAAGGACCCAACCCCGATTTAGCTCACTAAACCGGAGTCAAACCCCTTCGAAAACACGAACCAACAAAAACCGTAGAAATTTTGGCAGAGTTTCGCTACTAACGTGGAATTACCATTACCTGCACGCGGAAAATACACTTCATCCTATGCCACAAAAAGCAAACCTGGGCACCAATCCCATCCGGATTTCTCAATATATCAACAGTAAAGTAAAACAATAAATATATCTATACTTTACTGAAATCCGGAGTAAAATCGTACAACGTAAACAATAGATTTCTCAGAGCGACCTCTAATGTATAAACATATAAGTATACCACAGTAGGTAGAACAATAAACCTACTGGAAGAAACAAGGTTGCTCGAGCACTATGCCTCCGACCACGACGTGTGACACTGGAGTCCAAACTGCAAACTGGGCACAGAAACCGAAAAGCCCAGGGGAAAGACATAAAACTCGTTAGAGTGAGTGGACGAAAATAAATGTCTTTCACCAAGTAATATACGTTATAAAAACATATGCGAGTCCAAATGCATCAATATAATAAAATACGAGAGGTAAACTCATACTTTTTCAGCGTACTGAGCATGCAAGTAAAAATCCCACGGGGTCACTCATGGACACATCCGTGCTAGTACAGTCAGAATCACGGAGTCCCAGACTTCCACGCAATTCTAGCCGGTAAAGGCTTCGGGTCAGGAGTCACAGCCTCCCCCGGTACACATCCTCGGGGATCAGCCGGGATGCGAGTGTATCGATACAACAACATATAACGACTGTACTCTGTGTAAACCAAATTGTAAACATTTCGATGCAAATGCAATAAACAGCATATAAATCCATATACGTATTGTATAATGATTTAAGTATAATCGTCTAACACATGCTCGTATAAATCGTAATCTCGTATGCATGCTCAAGTTCAAAAATCGTATAAAAAGACCCGCAAACAATCCGTGAAAAGAAATTGTCCACTCACAGACTAGCGTAACGCAGTTCGCGTTAACCCGTGATCCGGCGGAAAGTTCCTCGTCAAACGAACGATCACGAACTCCTGAATATTCACAAAGTCCATTACTCAAAGTCATAACTTGACAATTCAAATCAAATCACGAGAAACCACCGTTCCCGAAAACAGGAAATCCGATCACGACAAACTGTCGAAAATCCGGAAATCACACCTCAATACCTCGCTATAAGTTCGGATGCTCAACTCGAAAAACGAACCTCCCCACTGCGATCGGGGCGCGATTTCGAGTGAAATGACATGCAACTTGTCGAAAATCCAGAAAAGTCAAAATTTGACCGTTGACCGCCGCCCATGGCGGTGCCGCCACCAAACTGAAAATCTTCCGGCGGAGCAACCCCTATTCCACTCAAAATCATCCACTGAGCAACTTTCATAAATGGTAGCTTCATGGTGATGAGGGCTACAAAACCCAGTCCTTTTTGCAGCTCGAATCGGCCGAAAAAGTATAGTTCGAATTCACCAAGTTCCTTCCACTTTTCTTGCCGGAATATCTTCCTCCACCGTGATGCTTGCCGTGAAAGGAGGCCGGGGTTGGGATGGGGGTTTCCAAACGAATCGAACGGGACCAGAACCAGGCCGTGAGGTGGCCGGAATCGTTACGCCGCCGTGGAGGCCGTGGAGGACCGTCGCACCTCCTCCTCCATGCAAATTTGACTGGTCAACAATTTAATGACCACAGTTGACTTTCCTCTTAAGGAAACCTAGTTTAAATACACTTTCCCAAAATGGAAACTTCATAATTATCCATTTCGACGAACTTAAAACACCCGTAACAAACTCGACTCGACATGTTCTTCAATAACCACCCGAAGTCAAACACATCAACCAATCGGATAAAAAGTCAACCATTCAACCCAAACACATACATAATCCGACTAAACAATTAACAATCGGAAATATTCACAACTTAATCCTCGTAACTCGGAATAATGCTCCAGAAGTTCCCACAAACTCGAAATTAAATTCTCAACAACTTCCGTGAAGAAGACGAAACAAAATTCTCGACAGGTAATTTAGTCGTTAAGAAATCCTCCATTTAAACCCAATTACGTCAAAACTTCAAATATTCATAACTTATTCCTCGGTCGTCCAAATAACGATCCGGAACCGCCCACGAACTCGAAATCACACGTACAACGACTCTCTAGAAGAGACCCAGCTCCAATTCTCGGCCAATGATTTAGTCATTAACAAGCCTGGCGGTTCAAATACTGTCGGAACTCTGCGACTACACAGTAACCTCATGAACTAAACTGATTTCACTACTGATTTTGTTCTGGGTCGTCACAGTTGTAACTGATTATCTCGATCAACAAACTGGGACACAGGCGCATCATGAAAATGGACAACCGCCGCCAAACACAGCTATGCCAGCCTGCCACCGAAATCTTTTTCGAAAGTACAAGGAAATGTACTGAGTTCATCGAATGGTTCACAAAGATCCAACAACTTGTACCACAAACCGAAATGCGTACTGGCACACAAAATCTGCAGTGACAAGCTCCAACTTTTAATCGGAAATCTCCAATGGCTGTAACTTCCTAGCAAGTCTCTGTCTCACTGCCATCGCCTGTCGACAAATTTGGCGTCTGCTCACACAAGCTGCTACGTTCTTCTACAGGTTGCGTCACGAGTAGTAAACTCGAAGTATCGGATACATCTTCGTACCACTAGTGCGCAACGCACACAATGAGCTTCATTATCTTCACACTCTAACTCAGCTTTCATAGCTCACAACTCAGCTAACACGGAAACTCGAGCCACACACACATGAAACACTGAAGCTCCCGACTTCCGACTGAATGCATCAGCAACAACAATAGCCTCTCTCGAATAAACTCAAATGTGCAGCCATAGTCGTTAATCGAGCCCATCCATCTACGTCGCCTCAAGCTCAAATCTGGCCGAAAATGCAAGTAGATGAAACTCATGTGATCAATGTACATCCTACACTGTGCTGCACGCCGTAGCAGTAATGTCTTGAACTCTCTGACGCTAACATAAAGATAGCTACACCCAAATCATACATAGGATACGTAGCTTCATAAGTTCCACTGCCTGAACTCATGAGCCACCGCTCTGCATTGCTACTTCAAGCATAACCAAATCTAAACCTCGATGCATCGCCATAAACCACGAACTCACCACGATCGTCAGGTAGAGTCAGAACCGGTATAATGGTTAACCTTCCATCAGGAGTAAGTAACTCTCCTCGCATGCATCGGACCACTCGAACTTGATGCCTTCTTCGTCAATCCGGAAAGTAGAATGGCAATCCGAGAAAATTACTGCACAAAGCACCGATAGCAGACTGTTAAACCCAAGAGACTCCTGATCACTGGTACAATGGTAGGTCAACCCCAAATCAACACGGCTTCTATCTGATCGGAATCCATACTGACTCCTTCAGCTAACATCACGTGACCTAAAATCTTCACGCAAATCAACCATAACTTGCACTTGCTGAACTTCGCAAACAGCAGATTATCTCGCGAAGTCCGTAAAACCGTTCACAATTGCTTCAGGTGCTGGCCCACACTCCTAGAGTGAATCTAGATATTGCCAACGAACATGACCGCAAACTCGTCCAGAATCGTCTGAACACCTGGTCCATCAAGTTCGTAAAAACTGCGGGGCATTGGTTAACCAAACAGCGTGACCAAGAACTCGTAATGCCCGCACCGTCATCCGAAAGTCGTCCTAACCACAACCGACTCACTAATTCTCAACTGATGTTATCCGGACCCGAAATCCACCTTCGAAAAGACTGAAGCTTTCGTGAGCTAATCAAACCAAACGTCAATCCAAAGCGGAGGATACTTGCTCTCCTCTGAAGCCTGATTCAACTTCCGGTAGTCAATGCACCACGTCGTCGAACCATCCTACATTCACACAAATAATGCAAGAGCACAACACAATGATACTCTGGGTCGCACGAAATCTCCTCCAGCAACTCCTGAAGTTGAACCTGTAACTCCATCAGCTTCGATGGCACCGAACAACAAATTGCCAGTGATATGAGTCCAGCGCCTGGTAAAAACTCAATGGTGTAGTCAGTCTCCCGGACTGAAGGAATACCTGGTAACTCCTCAGGAACACACCTGGAAACTCGGGAACCACCTCAATGTCACCAATGTCGGGCACAGCAACCGAAGTATCAACAACATAAGCTAAGGAACAACACAACCCGTTTCCACCATCCGCTCGACCATCACCGCGAAACAGTATCTCGGAAAAAGTTTGGTCGTCGAAACTCAACCACCTTCTTGTGACCATCGAACATAGCCCAATGCGTCGTCAAGAAGTCCATAACCAAAATCATATCAAAATCGACGATATCCAGTAATAACAGATCCGTGGCTAACTCATAACCTCCAACAAAGATCTCGCAACCTCCCGGATGGATGCAATACTCTCCAAAACCTCGGAAGTAGAGATGCAAGCACAATAGCCATGGATGTCAAGCAACAGTAACCTCAAAGAAACTTCGTCCTCACATAAGGTAGTGGCACGAATTCCAACATGCCCAACTAGCCACCCACGTCAATTGCGACTTGCTGATTAACTCGTCAGAAAGGCTACATTGGTCATACTCCAGAAATAGCATCATAACCTCCTCGTGAACTCTGAGCTGCCGAACCGCTAAAACAGCTGGCTGAGGGCACTCCCTCGCAACGTAACCCTCCTGGCCACAACAATAACAACCAAAAGTGTTCCACGAACACAAGTCATAGTGACACCTACGTTGAGGAAGGATCACCAACAATCACCCAAACTCATGCCACAGGAACAAATCCGCTACTTTGTGATCTCCATCACCACCAAACGGATCCTCTGCTTTGATCTGATGACCCCCTATGTAATCGAAAAGGCTACAGCCTGATGAAGTTACTGATCCCAAGGTGCAGGAACTCAACCTCATCAAATATCTCGACTAAATTCACTTTCCTCAAACCAACATTTCGGAAACCGCGTACGCCTTTCCTTCTCGATGTCCTCTCCTCTGAGTGTAGCACATCAAGTTCCTCATGGTTGTCTCGAGGCATAACAGTCAAAATCCCTCTGATGCTCAGGTTCAAACTCATCTCGAACCTCGTGCACTGCTTCCTCTGAAGCCACATAACACGTGCAAACAGAGGAAACATATGAACAACATATCTCTGCCTCAGGTAGGTAAACACTCCATATTTCCATCGTTAGGTAGCCTGATTGAACCATTACCGTATAAACAACACCCCGAATGTAAGCCATGGAGTCGCAACAGGAACTCACACAATACCAGCCCACCAAATGCAATGATCTAACTCAGGCAAAACATTAACTACCACAATTCTCTGCTCTGAAGCAACATATAGATGCTCATACACGCACAACCAAGCAAACCACGCCACACAAATCACTGAATTCAGAATGCTCATCCGAACCCACAATTCACTGTCAAGTCGCGCGTCGACTAATCCTCAATAGGATCCACAACCGTACCGACACGGAAAGCACGTTAAGGAGGCATCCAAATGAACAAGACATTATTCACAACAATCTGGACATAATCATGAACCTTCAAATATTTGAAAGCATACAACACCCGGAGTATTGATGAGTATCCACCGGCCGGTCGGGTCACCACTCCAGACATGCTGTACATTCTCAAATATCCTTAGTAAACACGACTACAGAAGTCTACAGAACCTAAAACCTAATGCTCTGATACCAAGCTGAAAGGACCCAACCCCGATTTAGTTTCCTAAACCGGAATCAAACCCCTTCTGAAAACACGAACCAACAAAAACCATTAAAATTTCGGCAGAGTAACGCTACTAACGCGGAATTGCCATTACCTGCACCCGGAAAAATACACTTCATCCTATGCCACAAAAACCAAACAATGGGCACCAATCCCATCCGGATTTCTCAATATATCAACAGTAATGTAAAGTAATAAATATAACCATACTTTACTGAAATTGGGGGAAAATAGTATAAAAATAAACATCAAAATACTGAGAGCGACTTCTAATATAGATATACAAATAGTAGGCCAAACTAAAAACCTACCATAAAAGAAACATCGCTCGAATACTATGCCTCCGACCACGACGTGCGACACCAGAATCCGAACTGCAAACTGGGCACGGAAACCGAAAAGCCCAGGGGAAAGACATGAAAACTGTTAGAGTGAGTGGACGAAAATAAATGTCTTTCGCATGAGTAGACGAAAAAACTGGGCATGAAAACTGAGATTGTACTATGTGTAAACCAAATCATAAATAGTTCGATGCAAATGCAATAAACAATATATGAATGCGTATACGTAATATATACTGGTATAGGCATAATCGTATAACACATGCTCATGTAAAACATAATCTCATATGCATGCTCAAGTTCGTAAAACGTATGTAATGACTCGCGATTAACAGTGAAAAGAAGTTGTCCACTCACAGGCTAGTGTAACGCAGTTCGTGTTAATCTCGTGATCCGGCGGAAAATCCCTCGCCAAACGAACGATCACGAACCCCTGAATAAACATAAAAATCCATTTCTCAAAATCATAACTCGGATCCCCAAATCAAATCACGAGAAACAACCGTTCCCGGAAACATATAATTCAATTACGACGAATTGTCGAAAATCCGATAATCACACCACAAAACCTCGCTATAATTTCCGATGCTCAAATCGAAAAGCAAAGCTCACCACTGCGATCGGGGAGCGATTCCGAGCGAAACGACATGCAACTTGTCGAAAACCCCAAAAAGTCAACCGCTGACCACCATTGACCGCCGCCGCCGCCGCCGGTGGCGCCACCCAAACATGAAATTTTCCGGCGGACCAAAGCCTATTCCACTCAAAATCATCCAACAAACAACTTCCATAACTACACCAAAGATTAATTCAAACTCTAACTAGCTCAATTTCAAGCAAAACCGAAATCACTCACAAACTTTAATTCATGAATTCTCCATGTACAAGCAAAATTGGAACACCAAACTTACATGGTAGCTTCTTGGTGATGAGGGCTTCAAAGCCCAGTGCTTTGAACAACTCAAATCGGCCGGAAAAAGAACAACCAAAAACCCCAAATTTTCACAAACTTTTGGCCGGAAAAACTCCCTCCTCCAGCGACCCACGCCGTGAAAGGTGGTCGGAGATAGGTGTAGGATGTCGAGGCGAAGAGAATGGGTCCAAGCCCGAGGCTTGGGGTGGCCGAACGGCGAGCCACCGCCGGCGTGCTGTGGTGCACCGTCGCACCCTCTCCTCCACCGAGTTGACTCGGTCAACTCCCACAAATGAGATGTTTGACTTTCCCAAACAAGAAACCTCCATATATACCTTCTATTTTTGGAAACTTCCAATTACACATTTCGATAAACTTCGAGCAAACGTAACTTCCGCGTCGTAAATCCGTTTTCAATAATTCTCGCGGCAACAAACTCAACTCGACATGTTGTTCAATTTCCACCCGAAGTCAAACACTTCGACAAATCCGATAAAAAGTCAACGGTTCAACCCATCACATGCTTATCCGATTGAATAATCAACGATCGAAAATATTCGTAACTTAATCCTCGCAACTCGGAAAAATCCTCCGGAAGTTCCTACAAACTCAAAATTAAATTCTCTACAACTTTCATGAAGGTTCCCAAATCAAATTCTCACCCGAAAATTTAGTCGCGTATAAGGCCGCCATATTAAACCGATTACGTCGAAATTTCAAATATTCATATTATATTCTTCGATCGTCCAAATAATGATCCGGAACCGCCCACGAGCTCGAAATCATGCGTACAACAACTCTCGAGAAGAGACTCAGCTCAAATTCTCAGCCAATAATTTTGTCATGATCAAAGCTAGCGATTCAAACAATTATCTGTCGGAAATCTGCGATTACGCATAACCTCATGGACTAAGCTGATTACACTACTAATTCTGTTATGGGTCGTCACAGATTGAGTCTCCATTGCTAATGTCAAGTTGAAACTCCCTGTATGATGAGTTGACCATGGTAGGGGTTCAATCAAATATATTCTTGAGCTAACTGTTTCACAAAATTAATGACATCAATAAGCGATGATCAACTCACGTAATGAAAAATATGTTAGAGTCAAAATCTAAGGTCATTTCTTGGAAAACAAAGCTAAAAAAATTAACTCACACGTGGGTGGATAAATTTAATTCCCTGACATCAATTTAGAATTTGCTGAAAGTCCAGCTAGCTACCATCATGATCTTATCGAACTTCTTACTATAGTTAAATGAGGAACAATGCAATTCAACTACTTCATTCTCGCTCTAAGTAATAACGTTAAAAAAAACATCAAACACCTACAATGAAATAATATGCACTCACGGTGATATTAAGTCTAGTGAAGACATCGCCAAACATGGTAAAACATGAAGTTCTGAACTAGTGACACAATCCCCGATAAGGGACAACGAATTCCCATTGTTGAGCTGTTGCTTACCCAAGAAGCAACAAACATAACTGTCTTATTAGATATAAAATTGTCACTGCATACTATACAAAAAAATAGTTACTCTTAACTCCCCAATGTCTACGATCGGCCAAAGTACCAATGAACATGGCACCAATACTTCCCGGAGATATATCTATTTGCTTCCCTCTGGTGTCAACATGTAAGAAACCCAAATGAAACACGATTCATGAGATACAAGCTTCGCCACAATGGTGACCGACTATAAAAGATAGTGTCGGGTCAAATGGTCGGGTTAGGTCAGAGTGGCAAGGGTCGAACCAAAGAGTAAACATATGACTCAAGAAAACGTACTCTCGATAAAACACACAATCCCAAAAAATATCAAAGGATCAACTTGACCTCTGCTATAAACGCCATCTTCAATTTCACGATTATGCCATATCTTGGACACTCTATTCGACCCGTCTACAACTATGAACCGCACCCTTCTCCGAAAGAATAAGTGTTCCAACATGCCAAAACGAGAGGAATCACCACCTTGATGGATGATTACACAAAGGTATACCCAACGAGGGCTACTCGATTATCAAAACAATTTCCGAGAAACTCTACTTCATGAAGTTTCCATGTAAGCATTACACATAGACCAGTACTCATGCACATGACTCCCACCAGTAAAATAAACTCAAAAAATAGAACGAAAGAAAAGAGAACTAGGAAGAGGGTTACTATTACACAATTAAATAATGAGGATTCGATGAAATGCTACCTCGCTCCTCCAGAGCTTCGATGCAAGTACCCAAAAAGCAAGCTCCCTTAATTTACTACTTAACTCCACCTTCTCATTGCATGAGGCCTGAAAAAAATAGCTTGAATACACCATAAACAATGAGGAATCATCGAATTGAAACAAATGTATGTACCCACTCTCGTACTTGAAAAAAACTCGAGAAGCTTCATATGACACACTAAGGATTCTTGCAGAACAATAATAAATAGCATGTTGGGTAACTGTCACTACAAGAAAATTGCACCTAGACCACGGACCATTTCCGTCGTCTAGGTGCAAATTTCCGTCGTCTAAGTACTTAGACGACGGAAACTCTGTCGTTCAAGGTCCGTGCTCCAAGTGCTGTCGTCCAAGCACCTGGACGACGGAGATTTAGTGATCCGTCGTCCAAGTTCACTTGGACCTCGGACAAATCGGAGTTTTCGGGAATTTCGCCGGAGTTGTGTCGTCGGAGAGGAGGAATCGAACCACGCCGGAGTTGTATCGTCGGAGCGTCGTCGCCGGAGGAGAATATCGCCGGAATGAGATTGAGAGAGATAGGAGAGGAGAGATGGAGAGAATTGTAAGGGATGAGGAAAAGAAGATGAGCCGTACTCTATTTATAGAGTTTCACTTAGACGACGGAGCACTATTCTCCGTCGTCTAAGTGCACTTGGACGACGGAAACGGGCTTCTCCGTCGTCCAGGTGGCGGTTTCAAAATTTTGAAACGGCGCGTAATTAAGGGGCGGGACGTTTTGAACCGCCATGATTTTGGACTTAGACGACGGAGAATGAATTCTCCGTCGTCTAAGTGAAAATTCAAGCGGTCCCAAAAACGGAAGCGGTAAATTGAACCGCCATAATTTTGGACTTGGACGATGGAGATGGTAAGTTTCCGTCGTCCAAGTAAAAATTACATGAAAAAATTAAACAAAAATAAATTTGAACCGCCATGATTTTTGAACCTGGACGACGGAGATGGTCATTCTCCGTCGTTCAGGTGAACACCTGGACGACGGAAAATGACCATCTCCGTCGTCCAGGTTCATATTACGTAAAAAAAAATTTTAAAAATAATTCGCTAGGAATTTAGCGATCTGTCATTCGAGTGAAATATTCGTACAATATCGATGAACACATCGTATATGAACAGTTAAATTTGAACCGCCGATTAATTTTACGTATTGAAACATGTTAAGTATCGACTAATCTTTACGACTTCAGTGTTCATGAGTAGACGCTCATTTGCAGCAGAGTATTAACGAAATTGAATTTCGACAAAACAACCGTTGGATATGTTCGTCGTAACATAATATATAATTGTCTTCAAAGGACCATAAAATAATAAGTTCGGGAAGGGTTTGATCGGCACAGTCAACCGCAAAACCGATAATTTCATAAACCGGAAACGTGGATACAAGGCATTTCACAACTCCGATTTTCGAACCGTCGAAGCTCACACACCAAGAATTGTTTACTCTAAAGTCTTGATGAAAAGAAAATGCATTGGAAGAAGGTCTAGAAGGTCGTTGTCTTAGAAAAAATTACGATATCTACACCTGGACGACGGATATGAGAGTTATCCGTCGTCCAGGTGCAGACTTGGACGACGGAGAATGACATTTTCCATCGTCCAGGTGTATAGACCCTGAATTCAGGGGTTAGGGCCTTACTGTTTAGGGTTTAGGATTTCTGAACTTGGACGACGGAAACAGTGTTCTCCGTCGTCCTAGTGTGTACCTGGACGACGGATAATGACCATTATCCGTCGTCCAGGTGCATAGGCCCCGATTTCAGGGGTTAGGGCCTTAGGGATTACGGTTTAGGTCGTCCCCGGTCATTTGTGTACGTGTCCGTTCAATTATCAATCGATCCGATCGACCTGCTACATTTAGGCCGGCTAGGGTCAAGGATTTAGCTAGGGTACGTTTTATATGATATTGAGATTTGGCGCCAATATTTATTAATTTCTCCGTTGGCCAGGATATATAATTTAGATTAATTTCTTACCGTAAACCGGCATCGATCATATATATATTACAATAATTACAGTAATTAATTACCAATTAATCTCCCTCGTCGTATGACCGTACTCTTCGTCATAATCATCATCGTCCTCATCCCCGTTAGTCGACGGCTCATCCTCGTCATCGTACTCAACATCGTCCGACGAATAACCTGAGTCCTCGTCCGCGTCCTCTTCCTGCTCGTCTTCTTCATCTACCTCATCGATAATCTCATCTTTAGTTAGATCTGTACAACCATCAGGCATGAGTAACCGTTCACCATCTTGAACCAGGTCCATTATATCGGAGCGGACCATAGAAATATTAGGCTCTTGATAGGCAGGAATGTCTCTTTTTGGTTCAGCAGCATCTTCAGTCGTCGCCGGTGTCCCTTCAATTGTCTCTGTATTCCATATTCCTCGGTGAGAGATATGGTTCACTATTTTCCACCCTTCACCGGCTTTCGGATCGTCGAGATAGAACACCTGCCGAACTAAGGTGGCGAGAGCGAAAGGCTCATCCTCATACCAGTGCGAGTTTGTATCGACTGATAATAGTCCCAGGTCTTCCTTTGTACGCTTGAACCATCTGCACTTGAATAGGAAAACGTTGACATCATTCCCGTAACATAGCTGAACCACGTATACAATAGCCCCGTAATATAGATCATTGTCTTTCCCAACCGCTACCCCACTGTTTTGTGTTCTTCTTCCTTCGTCTCGGGCCAATGAATGGAACTTTACACCGTTCACAAAACATCCGGGATAAATATAGTGTTTAACCAGCTTCCCTGCTAGCAAGTGCTTTGGCCATGACCACCACCCTCCGTGGTTATCAGATTTTTGCAGATCAATCATCTGCGAAAAAGGGCAAATTAATATAAGGGTTTACTTTCTACAAACAGGAGCGATATGTATTTAAATAATTAATACCGACTCGTACGTACGTACCCATTGGAAGAAATAATCAGGAAACTTCTTCTTAACCATTTTCTCAATCCACGCCGAACTCTTGTTTTGATTTAACGCCTGAAGCCTCTCCCTGTATGACATCATGTACGGCTCAACTTCATCACAGTCTCGCAACACTACCCAATGTGCCTCAATAAGTTCTTACCGTGTTAACGATTCCTTTAATACTCCTCTAAACGGTCGGACGACATTGGTGACGACAGAAAGATTGTTGCGGGCACTGCGATCGGAGGCAGTGGGAGGGGGTGGATCTTTGAGGTACCTATTGCAGTAAGTAACACACTCATGCATTAGGTATGTCTCTGCTATGGAGCCATCCGGGGCCGACCTGTTTTTGACGAATGACTTATACTTTCCAAGCTGTCTACAAAATCAAACGTACACATTACATAAGTACATATAGCTAGCTGGCTAGTATATATATAATCTCCAGTGGAACAAATTAATTAATTAGTTGTACGTACCTTTCTTGAGGATACATCCAAGTGTACTGGACCGGACCAGAAATAAGCCGAGCAGGTGGATCATTAGGTGAATCATGATATCAAAGAAAGCAGGGGGGAAAATCCTCTCTAGTTTGCAAATGATGTGCACAATTTGTTGTTGCAATTCCACCACATCTGACTTCTTTAATTCTCTGGCGCATAACCTCTGCCACCACCTGCACAATGCCACTATTGGTTCTACGACGTCCCGAGGCAAGTATGGTCGAATTACCACTGGAATCAGACGTTGCAACATAACGTGATAGTCATGTGTCTTTAGACCAACAAACTTGTGTTGCACCTCGTCCACTGCTCCAGTTATAGTAGCTGCATACGTAGCCGGATAACGAATGCCCTTAAACCAGTGAAATACAGAACGTCTAAGCGTCGGCTTCACTGTGTAAGGTGCATCTGACATCTTGTTGTACACTCCTTTCCTATCCCTCCTCAACCACAAGGGACGAAGTAGATTCATTGATTCCAAATATTTGCGCGCTTTGGGAGTATCTTTAGTCTTGAACTTAATACCGAGAATTGTTCCCACCACGCTGTCGCACACATTCTTTTCTATGTGCATCGCGTCCAAGTTGTTCCTCAGCTTCAACTTCGACCAGTAAGGGAGTTCAAAGAATATACTCTTGTGATCCCAATAGCTCAGATCATGTGGAGGAATTGGATTGCATTTCTTTACATCCGCGTCATTGGTCAACACACCAAAGTCGAAATAGCTCAACCTCTCTAAAATCTCTTCGCCCGACCAACTACGGGGTTTAGGATTGTTCTCTACCGTACCGTCGAAATGAGCTTCATCCTGTCGCCACGGGTGGTCGTGAGGAAGCCATCTACGGTGACCCAAGTAACACACCTTCCCCGCGTGCCAACTAGAGTTCACGTCGTCCAAACATATAGGACATCCATTATATCCTTTTGTCCTGCAGGCTGCCAACATCCCATAAGCTGGAAAATCGCTGATCGTCCACATTACGGCAGCCCTCATCGTGAACATCGTGTCAGTGAATTTGTGATAAGTAGGGACTCCATTTTCCCACAACAGTTTCAGCTCGTCGATCAAAGGTCTGAGGTAGACATCTAAGCACTTCGATGGAGATTTAGGACCTGGAATTAATACGGTAAGGAAATTAAATTCCTTATTCATGCACATCCAAGGAGGCAAGTTGTACGGCATCAGAATAACTGGCCAAGTGCTGACGGCGGAGCTATTACTTCCCCAAGGATTGAATCCGTCTGTAGATAGGCCGAGTCTAACATTTCTAACCTCTGAAGCAAAGTCTCCAAATTCTCTGTCGAAATTTTTGAAACCCTCCCCATCCGCGGCGTGTCGCAGGACATTGTCATCTATTCGCTTTTCTGCGTACCATCGCATCGCCTCTGCTGTCTGTAGAGACATGTACAGGCGCTGCAATCTGGGAATCAAGGGAAAATATCGAACAACTTTCACAGGAATTCTCTTTTTCGAACTCTTCCTATTCAACTGGAATCTGCACTGGCCACATACGAGACAATAGTCCAACTCTTTATACTCTTTGTAAAATAGCACACAATCATTCGGACATGCGTCAATTATCCTGTACTTTAGGCCGAGGCTGCTCAGGATATTTCTAACCTTATAATGAGATTTAGCAAGATTGTGATTATCAGGAAGCAACTTACATATTTGCTCCTGAATTTCGTCAAAAGCACTCACTGACATTTTGTGCTTCACTTTTATCTTCATTTGCTCCATCACATATTGCAACACATTCTCTCGACATCCAGGGAACACCGGGGTCTGCGCTTCAAGTAGTATCCGGTTGTACTTTTCCATCTCACTGGTGTCAGTGGCCAAGCTAGCTACGGGGAATGTGTCATCATGCTCATAAGTGGTACTGTAACCTCCGTCTTGGTGTTGGTGTCCACCATGACTACATCCCGGAAACGCATCATGGACCAAATCTGCAGTTGGGTTGCAAGCTGGGGGTCCGGCACCACTGCCGCTGGATGAGGCACCATGGTAACTGTACCCTGAGCTGAAGTCTGCTGCGCTGAACTCTACTGCTTCACCATGCTCGCTCCATGTAGTGTAACTCCACATCATACCATTTTCGTACAGGTGTTGCACCATAACATTAACCTCCGCATACTGACAATTAAGACACTTCTGACACGGACACCTGAAACGTTTGTTTCCCTGACCATGTTCTATCGCAAAATTCACAAATTCGCTAATTCCATCCATATACCGGACATCACATCTATTCTTCAACTTCATCCAACTCTTGTCCATACTGCTACAAAATATTATAATTAATTAATTATTACATATATATATATATTTGTCAATTAATTTACGCTTAATTATACGTACGTACTCGATCTACATCGATCCATCAATTACGTACGTACGTAATTTAATCGATCTGTACATATATATATATAGCTAACATCAGCTAACATCCTTGCATGTATATATGTACGTACGTTTTCAGTAAATATATATTAATTAATTAATTAAGCAAATTTTAACTGTGTACGTATACGTACCTGCTGGCCTTCTCGATATATGTACGTTAATTAAGCTAACTAGCTAGTCAGCGGAGATCCCTTATCGATCCTGATTCTTCTCGGCCTAGCTACCTAGCTAGCTTCTAGCTAGCTAGCTCCCTAGCTTCTCCTTCTCCCTTCTCCTTCAATTCTTTTTCAAATGGAATGAATAGATCGAGGCCAGGAATGAATTCGATCAGCTTATATAATGCTTCACTTAGACGACGGAGGTGTCGGTACGTCGTCTAAGTGGAAGCACGTTTCGTATACTCGAACGACGGCGTGTCGGTCCGTTGTCCAGGTAATCTCCGTCGTCCAGGTGATTACCTGGACAACGGAGAAGACTCCGAGGTCCAGGTTATCCCCTGGACAACGGAAAATACAATCTCCGTCGTCCAGGTGGTACTTGGACGACGGAGTCATTTTCGTCGTCCAGGTGTCACTTGGACCACGGAACAATTATGTTTCCGTGGTCTAAGTGATGTTTTCTTGTAGTGTGTATTGAATCTCTATGACCCGCTCAACATTAACAACATCGAAAGCCTTCCCTGGAAGCATCGTTATGTACTCGACTAACACTCGAGTAAACGTTATAGATCAACTACTAACGAACATTGGGCATTGAATTCTAATAGTGCTCTCGTCATTGATTCAAGAAGAAGTACACAATGATGCTCACCTGACACTGCTCTTCTATGATATGTAAGATGGCGATGACCTCTTCATATCCCAAAAAAGAGAGAAGGAAAGTGTAACTAAAGTTCACTTATCTTTACTAGTGCTGCCTATACACATGCAATCAACAAGCCAACACACTAAGGATATCAACATATCATATTATAACGGCTCCTTAACCAAGAATCGAGATCACCTAATCTCATAACAAGGTCACTCTGATGACCTACACAGAAGTTTTCAAGGAATGATATGAATGATTTCAATAACTGGTGAGTTAACACCATCACACATCATCTGAAGTGCACAAATTTGGAAAGAATTAACATGATTCCTACCCAAAACAACCTCGTGACCCACTATGACACGAAAATCTCAAGAGTAGGGCGTAACTAAAATATTTTGAAATCTTCTAATAAACTACTGACTGCAAGCTTTATTGAAGTCGTCGATCACGTCCATGAGGAATGACACTGAAAATTGAAGAGACTCACTCTCACCTGAGACACACCTAAAATATTATCTTATACCATTAGTGTTCCATATGCACGGAGGCATATGATGGGATCCGCTGCAGTCGGACCATCAAACACTAAGAATCACTAAGAATATAAGATAATCGATAGGATCATGAAACCTAAGGCTCTGATACCAATTGACAAGACCCACCCTAGATTATCGTAGTAATACATGATGAGTCTTGCAGGACCCGTATTAGAGTATCTAGCACCCCCTATTCGGTACCAGCTACCCTAGCATGAGCAACTCTAAACTTCAATTGAGAACCTATACTAAGAAAACAGAAGTTGTGGACTAACATGCCTCATACTCTGGATCACGACTTCAACAGGCTAACCTATAATTTGAGAAATTTAAAGCAAAGGGCGCATGGAAAGGCATTAAAACATAAAACGTTAGAGTGAGTGGACAAAAATCATAATCGTACGAAATGCTTAAAAGTATAACTATATGCCTTTCCATAGTTTCTACTAAACTGATACAAGTTCAAAATATCGTAAAACTAAAATAAAGTGGAAGTGGTTGCCCAGGTGTTTGGCCTAACCTCAGTCGACAATATCTAAATAACAAAGGTGATGGGATAGTCCCAGGTGTTTGTCCTAACCTTAGCTGATTCAGGGTCAGACGAGGTGTTTTCCCTAACCTCCCCTGACCAGACTATCTGGTGGTCAGCCGAATAGTCCGAGCATTAATGCAACTAACTAATACCATCACAAAGTAAACCTCCAAATTTAAAATCACTGGAACATACCATAAAGCGCAATGTATATTTATATACGAACTCGCTAGAGACTGTGAAAAATAAATATCCACTCACAGTACTGTGTCGTGATTTCCATCAAGCCAAAACACGTCTGTTGGCGCTTCTATAAATTTGTCATTGGATGCTAACTTATCATCCTAAAAAAAGGATTATTATTTAACAACTAATCATCAAAAATCATTATCGAAAACACCAACGAGCATTATCGTCGAGAATATCGCATTCTCAAATATCATGCTTTTCGAACTAAATACATGCTTTAATCTAATTCCAATTTATAAAATTTTAATCTTTTTTTAGTCACAAAACATTCCTCAAAAGTTACGCAACTCGAGATCGAATCGATGTTCGACTCAACCATTCCTTATTATCATAAAAATTAATTAATTAATATCCGATTAAACACACGTTTTAATCAACTATGTCCAAATAAATTCAATAACTTCTTTATTGTAACTGTACATAATTATGAGCAAAACGGTATAAAAATTCTTCCAAATTTCTCCTCTGTCATGAACCACCACAGGCAGCGGTGACAACAAACACATTTCCCGACGGACCGAAGCTGCACCTATTCAAAATCATATAACCAACAAGTTTCACAACTACAACAAATTCCAATTCATCCTCTAACTATTGGAAATTACTCTAAAACTGAAACCTCACACAAACTTCGTCTACGTGAAAAAGTGCCTCAGACGACAGGTGAACGACGATAGATGCATATATATAACCATCTTCATAATTTTACAACATTTAATCACGACATTTAGGGTAACATATGTCATCTAATGGCAAGTTTTATCGATGATTTTTAGCTTTAAATTTAGCATCTTCGAACCCTGACATAAATATGTCTTCTGAATAAATTATAACTATGAAGTGCTTCTTATGCGAATAAGGCATTGTTACAACAACATATATCTGTCGTTAGACAAAACAGGGCTATAGAGAGGTTTTTGTTTGTAAATTTTGTTTATTTGGATGACATATATATGTAGTATCTATGACCATAATTTGATACTTCTTATAACACGTGTTTTGACTACAATTAACCCATTTCATTCTGGACCAAAAAAAAGACTTTAACCTAACACACTTAGTTAATTTAACGCAGCCCCTCCCAAAATACTCATTCTTGTGCTCCATCCTCCATTTTCTGCAATGCCACTCAGCTGCACTATCGACCGCCTAATCCTCCCACCAACACCATTGTTATCCTCCTTAGCCCCGAGAATAACCAGCCCCACTAGATGTTCCTTCTCAGCTCATTCTCTCACTGACTCACTTCTCCACTACTCCGCTGAATCGATCACCACCTCAGTTTTGATCCAATACTAGCTTATTCAATTAGTAAGCTCTCTTGTTTGTGCTCATTAAGATTGAATAGTTCATTGATTTTTAGACTTGGGGTATTCTAGGGTAACAATTTAGGGATTTTAGGGTTACTGGTCAGTTAATGGACTACTCATGTTGGTGAGGTTTTGAATCAGATGTTGGTGAGATTTTGATTGATCTTCTGCATATAGCTAATTTACACATAATTTATAGAAAAACTTGAACTTCATTAAGTTTGGATGGTCTGGTTGTTATGCAGTCACAACTCAGTTCATTTCGTACCTAAAGACTCCAATTTTGTTGTTTGTTTCTTTCTGAGAACAGAAAAGGCATAGATGGCCTAGAGTTCTTGCGTATCATATTAGTTTTAGATAGCCGAAGTCAGTATTGGAAATCTAGATACAAAGTAATTGAAAAACTGAGGCATAATGCTATTTTAATCTATAGATTCTGTTATGTAGAAAGGATTGGCTTTAAACAAAGAGTTATTTCACTTTGTCTAGGGTTCTCCATACTTATTTTTTCTGCTTTATTTATCAGGGTAAGGATCTTAAGAGCTAAAAGTATATCCTAGCAGATTGGGAGTCGCACTCGTCTTTTGTGGAGTAGTTCCGAGATTGTGAATTCATTTGGTCGAGCTTAGTACTGGAAGCATGATCTACCATTTATTTAATTTACTACTGAAGTGTGGAAGTGTCTGAAATTGGTGTATTTATGCTTGTATTTGGTGGATGTATATGAGATTGTGTGAATGTGTGCTTGAAATTATTGTTTATGGAATGTATAATAGAAATGTGATGAACTTGTCTGAGTAATGTTTTATTTGAAAAATTTTATTAGCTAGATGGATAAGTTGTTAGGGATCATATATTCTTTAATGGAATAAAAACTAGTTACAAGCAATGGATATGGCATGGAAAGCCTTTCACATCTTTCATGTAATCCAATAGAGAAGAAAACATAAATGAAAGTTCCTCTGAAACAGTAAACAAGGGTCCTCCTTTAGGGACAAAATCAATTGATGAAAATATAGGGGGGGGGGGGGGGTGCGGACAGTAACCAATGTCCTCCTTTAGTTCAGACATTTAATTTAAAAGAAAAATACGGGATGAGTGATGCTTGCTATTCTTAAAGACTTTTAATGATTGGCGGGCAACTGTTAAAAGAGAATGAGATGCCATGGTTAATATATGAGGCTAAAAAACATTTGGTGGCCTTAGAAATGGATCATCAAAAAATTTATGCTTGTCCAAATGATTGCATGCTATATCGGCATCACCTTGTCAATGCTACAAGTTGTGGTACTTGTGATGCATCAAGGTGGAAGCTGGACAAACAAGAAAAAGAGAAAATATGGGTTCCTGCCAAGGTAATGTGGTAATTTCTACAAGTACCAAGGTTCAAGAAGCTGTTCCAATCACCAAAATCTATAAAGAAAGATGGAAAGATGAAGCATCTAGCATATTCTCTGACTTAGAGGTTGGTTAATGGGAACACTTTGGATTAGAACTGAGGAATCTTAGACTAAGGCTAGCCGCTGATGGGTTTAACCCACATAGTTAGAAAAGAACAAGTATTCTTGCTAGCCTATTATACTTGTTATATATAACCTTCCCTCATAGATGCATGAAGAGGAAGTACATGATGCTGACATTGTCGATATCGAGATTTAAATAGCCTGGAAACGATATTGATGTCTATCTTCAGCCATTAATTGAAGATTTGAAGTTGTTATGGGAGGAAGGTGTTAAGGGAGTATATGATACTCACAGAGAGAAGTACTTTACACTTTGAGCAATCCTTCTTTGGATAGTTAATGACTTTCTGGCATATGGAAACTTATTTGGCAGCATTGTGAGAGGGTATAATGTTTGTTCAATCTATCTTAAAAACACCAACCGACATCGGTTGAAGCATGGGGAAAATGGCGTATATGAGGAATCATAGAGGTCTGCCACTTTCTCATGAATTTTGAACGCAAGCTGCTGCTTTTGATAATACTATGGAGGATGATCTTGCTCTTATACCTTTAAGGGGAGAGGAAGTGCTGAGAAGAATGAAGGGTTTCAATTTTTTATTTGGAAAATTACATGGCCCTCCTTCTTACAAGGGCCTCCCCTGATGAGAACCCACCTTGTTTCAAGAAAAAGTCGTTTTTCTTTCAACTTCCATATTGGAAACATCTTCCCATACAACATATGCTCGATGTCATGCATATCGAGAAAAATGTTTGGAGGCTCTCCTCGGGACTTTGTTGAATATTACCAACAAGACAAAAGATAGTGCTGCTACTCGTTTAGACATGGTGAAAATGGGAATCAAAACTTACTTGAAAGCTAAACAGGGTAAAAAGAAAAGCAAGCTGCATCTGGCCGTTATTTTTTCAAGATGAAGGTTCCTACGAGATTTTCATCAAAAATCAGTAGCCTTGTGTCGATGGAGGACTTAAAGCTTTCCGGTATGAAGTCACATGATTGTCACACTATATTGCATCATCTACTTCCTATTGCAATACGTTCAGTGTTAGAAAAGCCAGTTAGGTATGCTATAATTGGGTTTTGCCTATTTTTCGAGGCTATATGTGTGAAAGAGATAGACACATCAAAGTTAAAGACTTTGCAAGAAAATTTGGTTAAAACTATTTGCTTGCTGGATGCTAAAGGTACTGTTGGCATGCCTAAGAAGTCAATATGGTCTGATTAATGGTTGTAAACCTTTATTAGGTGCTGGGTTAACAGAAATGAACTCGAACTGGCTCATCTTACTGTTTTGTAAAACACAGAAGAGGCTCAACCATATTTCATGTAAGTAACATTCTTTAAAAGTTACTTCTCTGAATCCAATACGACTATCACTGACATTGTTGAAGGTTCCTAATTGTTTTTCAACTTTTTTCATTAGTGAACATATGGAATTGTTGAAGTTACTTAACCCTAGGCATATTAAAGATGAAAAATGGTTGAAGGAGGAACAGAATGGGACTTTTTTGGAATGGGTAAAGACCCTGTTCTTTATTGTAAAGCAGTGGATTTACATTAATTATGTCACTGATTCAAATAATTTACTGAAGATATCCACCATATATATTGGTAGGTGAAGGAAGAACTTCAATTTCGATACCAAAATGTTTCTGAAACAATGAGGTGGATGGCTGATGGTCTAAAGAGAATTGTGCTAACTTAGACTGGATATTACATTAAAGGAGTAGACTTTAACACCAAGGCTCGAGATAATTTGTTAACCACTCAAAATAGTGGGGTATTTCTGGAAGCCAGTGCAATACAAGTTGCAAGTGCATGCGACAAAAATCCAATTACAGAAGATATGCACTTCTATAGAGTGATTATTGAAATTTGGGAATTAGGTTACACGAAATTTAGGGTTCCTGTTTTTAAGTGTGATTGGGTTGAGAATGCAAGGGGGATCAGAGTAGATGAACTAGGATACACTTTGGTTAATTTGAATAGGATAGGGCATATGAATGATCCTTTTGTCTTACCTACACATGTGAAACAAGTATTTTACATAGAGGACATTCTGAATACGGGATAGTCAGTTGTAGTGAAGTGTGCTGAGAAAGACTACCATCGGATGAAGAAGATGTTGATGATATTAATGAAATTGAAGTGGAGCAATCATTTACTACTATAATCCCCCCCCCCCTCCCCAATTGATAGTTTTGATGAAGTACATGGTACTTCGCAACCTAATTGCATGAGAGATGGAAATGAAGTATTATTGGTCTCTAATTCATTTCGGCTGCCAAGTGCTTTGTATTTTGTAATATTTAAATTATGTACTCTGATTGAGGGTTAAAAATATACGTCCATAATCACGATATGTTAAATATGATATATACTTATGCGAGCCCTGGTAATATTTCTCAAATGATAACCCATAACACCCATATCCTTACTAATCTCATGAACCGCGACAATAACTTGTCGCGCCAACAAATATACCTAACTTCTTTCCATGGCAATAGCTAAAGGGATACTTAATTACCATTGTATACTCTGACTGACATTCGAGCAATCTTTTCTGATAATTCGAGAACTCAAATATGTTAAGAAAATCTGCATGTTATCTGTCATGTCTAACACACTAACTGGATTGGTACCACTTCCTTGCTAACTTTATATCAGCATAGTTGAATACTACATGGCTTACCATAAAATGCTTAATAAAGTGGTATCTTGATGTTCAAATGAAAATTGTAATCGTAGGTGAATTCTGCTCAAATGCTGATACTTCATAAGAAATTGATATACACATAATCTTAGCATACCACAACAATCTGAGTAGGTTCTCATGAACTGATACGCCACCAAAGATAAAAACTATGTTCTGCATCTGATATACAACGCTGCCATTTATCTACTTCCGCATAATTAACTGAGCCAATTTATTCACGAAAGATTTTCTCTGCGACTGAACTAAATTGAGAAATCTTCGTAAGACGATTCACAATTAGTTGGATGTCGGTATGCTCTTAACTATACGTGAAAGTTATAGACAAACTATAATAACTTGCCTCCACCTCTTACACACTGTTACAAGTCTGAAAGTTCCTGACATTCGGCATCAACTTGTTGACAATGGTGCATTGACTCACATAAATGGCAATTTTTGGCTGTAAGTTCAGCTACCCAAAAGACTGCTTCAAGGTTCGATACATCATATATACATTAGAATACCCAACCGAAATTGAGCAACAAGCCTCACCAGAAATCTTCTGTCTTCGACTAATCTTTCACTGATACACGAAATATGCCTTTATATAATAATATCTCACCTCTCATCTGCAAGAAATCAGGCGATCCACAAACATACAATTTACTAAAGAAAGATCACAATTCTGGAGTTCACAATTCGATAAGAGAAAACTAATCAAACAAGGAATTAATAACAAAACCTCTGGCTAAAAAACTGCAATATAAAAGAAAACACTCATAACACACATCTCTGACTGAAGTAGTATTCGTGATTCCTGAATACGTAATAATATAACATTAAATTTCTGGCTAAATATATCAGCTACAAAATTAACTTTCCCGCTAACCACAACAAGGTCAACACTGAAACTAAAATTAACTTGTTCTTCGAACTGTCTTGTTAGACCGAGACCACTTAAATCAAATTCTTTTCTCAACAATGAGGTCAGTAGCACCGTAATATGTGAAAATTCTTACACAAATTGGCGATAGAAATAAACTAACCACAGAAAGCTCCGAATAACTGCCACGTTAATAGGTTTACTCCAGATCAACACATTTTCAACCTTATTCGGGTTCACACTGACATACCCTACTGATAACACATGGCCCATGAGTTTAACACTGTTAACTTAAAAACTTGTGCTCACTGAACTTGAAATACAACTAAAACGATGCAGAAAGCTTGTGATCCTGCATCAAACGACAGTTGTAATCAGCTCAAACCCAGAAAGCTTCTAATATTTACTACCCTCACTGATCTGCTTCAGTTCAATACCACGTCAATCTTATCTGGGTCAATACCAACATGCTTTACTAATAGTACATGGCCGAGAAATCTTGCACCACAAATCAAAACCTGTACTTACTAAATCTGATATACCACTAGAGTTCTCACAAGGCCATCGATAATGAATCTGATATCTCATGTACTGCAATACATCCTTGGAAATAAACAAAAATGTCGGCAATGCAGTCGATAACGGATTCACCTGAATATACTCAGTACACACGATTCATAATACTCATATAGAACTAGATATGTTCAGTAAAACAAACTGCATTACCCAAAATTTACATCAACCGAACACGATCGAACATCAAATTTAAACAATACTGAAGCTCCTTTCGAATTATCTAACCAACCATCACATCAAAATGGTGGATACTTGCCCTTCATAATAACTCAATTCAGCTACTGACAGACATCACACAATCATATAAAATCATCTGGTACAGCGCCTATGCCATGAGACATATACCAGGAAAAGAAAACTCATACATAACAGTAATTGCCTGTAATAGAGGAAGACCTAATAATTCCTTAGAACAGACATCAGGATATTCCATGACTACTACAATCTCTTCAAGATTAGGAGGGGAAACACAAGTATTCACACCATTCGCTAAATATGAAGTACATCATTACACAGTATTCCGCTGCTTCACAGCGACGATCACTGATAGAGATATACCACATTTCCAAAAGCTATATACTGCTATCGGCTTGACAAGTCTGTCCAATCCTCAAGACCTCTGATCCTGCGAAACTGACTGTCTGGGTGGCAATGCGGCTCTAACCACTAAAGTGGCTCCCTGAATCATAAGCGCTCTGCACAAAAACTCCACCTGAGGGGTCCCAGTATGGACACACCCTCCCAAAGTGATCCAACTAACCACGATAAAAATAATTTAAATTACAAAAGGTTACTATCCGCAAAATTACTTGTAGCATCTGCCACAAAAGAAAAATCTCTGCGTACAGAAAGGGTAATTTAATAACTGCTAATTTCACTATACTGGCTTCTGACACGCACCATCAGACTCAACACTTCCCAATTCTGAAAATGATTCAGACAACATACACTGGGAGTAGGAATGTCAGCTTCTATAACTAAAGAAATATTGCAAACTGAAATGCTCCAATTTCCCACACCGAGAACTCTGACGCAATACACTACCATTAAATCATTGAGTTTCTCCACACACAGATTGGCATCTAACCTTGCATCAAATTACAATATTGACTACTATTTAGAACAATACATATTACATCTGATAAATATAGATCAACATCAGACCACAAACTCTGCACAAAACCTCAACGCTTCACTTTCACTGTCCTGCTAGGATTTGGTGCCAACTCGGATCAAACAGGTGAAACAATCTCGATACTCTAACCACTGAGTGAAAGTTTCATTTTTCTCAATACCCTGCCATTGCCAAACTGCATGGTCCAACAACAGACCAACAACTACTATAATTTTCCGCTTAGAAATAAATTGAGATCACAAACGATCAAACTCGACCAATTCCACTAGCCAAAATTCACTAGCCACAGGGTTATGGGAGTATGTAAAAGTAATTGTTCCTAGTATAGTAACTTTACTAATTAATTCTCAAAATCCACTCACAATACTGTCATCATGCGTGCAATCAAATCATGCATAAGCAAACCAGAGTTTGTGTATCATGCAGATAAGCTGGGTGTTGAGGCGTACCGACTGATTGACTACCGAGTCCTAAAACTAACAGCTCACTGAAAGAAGTCACAAACCGAATCAACTAGAAGACTCTAGACATCTGACAAAGCACAACACTTGGAATAATGAGCATCCGCCAGCTGGTCGGGCTATCCTTCTAGAAGTGTCGTACGTTCTCAAACGCCTGTACTGACCCGACCAGAAAAGTCTACAGAATCTGTAACCTAATGCTCTGATACCAACTGAAATGATCCGACCCTAGATTAACTAGTAATCTAGAATCAAAACCTAATAACTGACCCTAATCTACGAGTTTCTGTGATAATTTTGACATAACTTTCTTTATGAAAAAGACATCCAAAAACCTGCAAGGAAAACTGACACTCCGCAGATAAACCCATAAATAATACCATGGACCACCGATGTCCATCTAGATTTCTCAACATAAAACTGGAATCAAACCTGATACATTATTCAGAATTTGAAAACATACTTTCAGTAAATACACTGATTCACATACAAAGATACTCAACTCGAAAACTATTAGACTGACAACCTAATCACAAGAGTCTCACTAAGACGATACTACATAACTAGTATCCAAGGTGACTTCAATAACACACGAGACATACTGACAGTGAGTTGGAACCTACAGCTGAAGGAATTGACTGTTGGACTCGACGCCCTCGATGACATACAACACCCTCATAATACACATTGCAATCAGGGCAAATAAAACCGAAAATCCCAGGAAAAAGGCATATAAAATCATAAAAACTGTTAGAGTGAGTGGACGAAAATAATATTTCACTTTTTAACTGCAACTGTTAATAAAATGTCTTTCATATATAATGTACATAAAGATAATGCAAGTCTGAAAATAAACATCCAGGTACACCTGGGTACTATAAATATGTGGAGGCTACGACTTGGGTCACCCGACCTCAAGTCCAAATACTATCCAGGTCAGGTTTACTGGCCCTCCTGGGTGCTGAGTAAATCATAGGGTCCCTCTCTTACACTTCCGTAAATCCTGTGGTCCCTCTCGGACACTTCTGGGAATCCTGGGGTCCCTCTAAGATACTTCCGTAGCATCTCGGGGATCAATCAAGAAGCTAGTGCATCGATGCAAAACTGTGACTATGCTTAATGTAAATCAAATCATGCATATGCCTCCAAATGAAAAATCATAACTATAAATGCATAAACGTAAATGCATAACTGTAAAATATATAACTAAAGACTTGCATAACAGTGAGGATAAAATGTCCACTCACAACATTTTGTTGGGATAATTACAAAGCTAAAACCTGTCGATCGGCATACTTATTCGTATGATACACCCGCTAACTCAATATCCTGTAACCACGATTAAAATAAATATCTGATTATCGGATTCATGCTGAATAACAAAGATCATAATCTGGTGAGTAATAACATCGAGAATCTCATATACTCGAATAACATATTTTCTCTTAAATTACTGACTCAACCAAATTTTGAATTCAATTCCCTATAATCCTTCCCTTTTAAGAGTCGCAAACTAATCCCGAATATCAAACGACTCGTAATTAAATGGATAATCAAAGCGTGCTTTAATATTGTCGTGAATTAAACTGATAATTGTTTTATTAAATACTCGCCCAAATTTAAAAAACTCAAATCCGAATATAAACTTCACCATTACGTTCGGCACGCAAAAATGAGCGAAATGACATAAAACTTGTTAAAAATTCCACCTCGACAGGGCTCTACCGCGCACAGCGCTCTGTGGGGCCGCGGACCGCCGGAATCCCATCGGTACCAAAAACTGCAAATGATACATCATTGGAAAGCCCAAGAGAAGCCCAATAGCTTTGTAGTTCAATGCTAAGCCCAATTGTAACCGAAAAATACCAAAATCTCCCTGTGAAATTCAAAAATCTCACCGGAATTGCATTCTCCGATCGGCCACCACCGGCCACGGCAAGGCCCAAGACCACATAGGTTCAATTCACCATCACAAGGGCCTTAAAACCCCCAACAAACCGATCCTCATCGCCGCCGTCTTCAGCAGCCACCAATGCCGCCGATTCTGGCTGGTAATCCCTCCTTTTTCTTTACGTCGATTGTTCCTCCTCCAGCCACTAACATCGGTGATCCACCTATCAAATTGAAGAGGAGCTCAAGCCCAACAACTTTCATCAAAGAATCATGGCCAAAGGTGGCCGGAATAAGGCACACCGCCGGGGATGCCAAGGTCCTAGATGATCCACACAATGGTATTAATTCCATCCGCCCAATAAATGAGAAGGGCGCCTTGGTTGAGGTGCAAATAGATCCGAATCATTCTAAACGAACGGTCAAGATAGGCGCCTAACTCAACCTAGATATTGCCAAAGTGGCAATATCTCACCACCCTCTTCATCGAGTATCAAGAAGTCTTTGCCTAGAGTTACACTGGTATGCCTGGAATATGTCTATATCTGATTTCCCACAAGCTGAGCATAAACCCAGGCGCAAGATCCATTAAGTAAAAAAGGCACGCCTATGATGAAAAACACTATGCTACCATGCAAGCGTTCTACCTCTGCCTTCTCAAGCTTGGATTCATCCGTCTAGTAGTAAATTACCCAAAAAGGATTTCCAACACTGTCATGGTCAAAAAAAGTAATGGTAGCTAGCGTATATGCATAGACTACATTAATCTCAACAAAGCTTGCTAAAAAGATAGTTTCCCGTTGTCACGTCTCGTAGATACTACAGATGGATACGAGCTACTACCTATGATTGGCGTATACTCAGGTTATAACTTGATAAAGATGCACCAAGACGATCAGAAAGCTACCACATTCACAATGGACAAGGGTCTTTATTGCTATAATATCATGTCATTTGGTTTGAAGAATGTTGGATCTACATATCAATGTTTTATGAACTTCCTCATGGAGGAAGTGAACAAGGTCATCATTGAAGTTTATGTCGACAATATACTGGTAAACAGTGAGACAACTCAGGGTCATGTTAGCAATCTATGCATAGCATTTTTATACTTTTTGCACGATGCATCCTCCTGAACCCCGCAAAATGTATGTTCAGGGTAACCGCTAGTAAGTTCTTGGGCTACGTTGTCAGTCAGTATGGAATTGACATAAACCCCGAAAAAATCAAGGCGATTATAGATTTGAAACTTTCGTCCACCAAGAAATATTTTCAAAGTCTTATAGGGAAATTGGCATCCCTCAACCGCTTCATTTCTTCGTACTCAGACAAATGTGAACCGTTCTTTAAAGCCATCTCTCAACCAACAAACGAGAAGTTAACTGGACTACGAAATGCGAGATGGCTTTCAGTAGGTTGAAGCAATATATTGCCAACATCCTTACTCAATCTCGTCCAATAAAAGGAAAGACTTTATATCTTTACTTAGCCACTTCGCCAACCATTGTAAGCTCTTCTCTAGTTCGACAGGAACGAGACAAAGAGCTCCCAGTATTTTATGCATAAAAATGCATGATTGATGTTGAAACTCGTTATAAGGTTGATGCACTAACCTACTTACCAACCGCACCGAGTGAGTCAACACCCCTAGGTAAGCAAGTTGAAATCTTGGCCAACATCGAGTAGTACCACTCGCACTTTCACCGAGCTCTTGCATGTTACCCTCGTCGGAGTAAGTTGGATGGATCCTATATACCTCTACAAGACTAAGGGTATACTTCCATTAGATAAAATTGAGGCACGTACCATCATTGCTCAAGCAGCAAACTTCAGCATACGAAACAGGTAATTGTACAAACATGGCGCACATGGCCAAATCTCAAATGCAAAACCCAAGAAACTGAGCACAACATTCTGCTGTATAAGATTAACCTATGTTCTAATCATTATGGTAGAACTCAAGAATCAATCTATATTTGCTATCTGGAATACACCTTATAATTAATGCATCAGCACAATGTTCCACAAGTAAGGCTTGTCTCACATATATTGTCGTGCCACATACTTCATCTTCAGTCCAAGAGGCATAGTATATGGCATATGACTTCTTGTCCTTGTGTTGCCCTAAAACAACTCAAACTGCATAATCTGAGGCATCACACATAAGCTCAAAGGGCAAAGACCAAATCGGGGCACATAAAATAAAAACTAAAGTCAAAAGCTCTTTCAACTTGTCGAAGGCACATTGACACTCATCATCAAAGGAGAATGGCATCTCCTTCTGTAATAAACGACACAGAGGTCTGGGAATGTGAGAAAAGTCTTTCATGAAGCGTCTGTAGAATCTTACATATCAAAGAAAAGAACAAACCTCCCTCACACTTGTTGAAGATGGTAAATGATGAACAAGATCCACTTTAACTTTGTCAACTTTGATCCCTCTGACAGATATGATATGTCCTAGAACAATGCTTTGCATTACCATGAAGCGGCACTTCTCCCAATTCAACACCAACTTAGTTTCCACGCATCGTTACAAAATTAGCTCCAAGTTACTGAGGCATGCGTCAAAACTATCTCCAAAGACGTTGAGTCATCCATGAAAATCTCAATGATCTTCTCTATGTAATCCGAAAAGATGGCCAACATACATCTCTGAACGGTGCATGGTGTGTTACATAATCCGAAGAGCATTCTTCTGTAAGCAAAAGTACCAACTGGACATGTGAACGTGGTCTTCTCTTGGTTTTTTTCAGCTATGTTGATCTGATTATATCCAGAATATACATCAAGGAAGCACCAATAAGCATGGTCAGCCAGCAAACCGTTCAAGCATTTGATCAATGAATGGTAAAGGAAAGTGATCATTCCTAGTGGTGGCGTTTAGCTTCCTGTAGTCGATACAAATTTGATGTCCAGTGACAGTTCTCTGAGGTACTAACTCGTTGTCTTCATTCTTCACAATTGTAATTCCAGACTTCTCCGGAATGACTTGTACAGAAAACACCCAACAACTGTCTGAGGTAGGGTAAATCACACCGTAATCATAAAGATTGATTACCTCATTTTTAACAACTTTCATCATTGGAGGATGGAGTCTGTGTTGAGCTTCCTTACTAGGCTTAGGGTCATCTTCAAGTAAAATCTGGTGAACACAGGTTACTAGATTGATTACTTTGATATCAGTAAGCATCCAACATATAGTTGTCTTGTGTTTCATCAAAACCTCCACAAGTCTTTGTTCCTAATCAGCTTCTAAAGTTGCAGAGATAATGACTAGCACCATTTCCTCTTCCCCTAAATAAGCATGCTTCAAATGTTCAAGTAAGACTTTCATCTCTAATTTTGGTGCTTGAGCAATTAAAGGCAGCATCTTGTTTTCTCTAAAAGTGATCGGCAAAGGAGGAGAATATCTGAGATCAAGTTTAGCCGCATCTAAGAGAGCTAGAACCTCACGAGCTATAGGCTCTATTTTGAGCCAAAGATCATTAAAATGGGCATCATCCCCGAGTCGAGTCTGTCTCGCTTCTTCTTGAAGTACTAAGTCCAATGTGTCCTCCTTCCTTGTGTCCAAGTGTGCTTGTGCCAAAGAGTCAACAATATCCATAGAAAAGTACGAATTGACACTAGCTGACGAGTGTCTCATAGCATCAAAAATGTTAAACTCAATGACCTCTCCATCGAATTCCATGCTAAATATACCACTTAACATATCAATCTTCATTCTTGCAGTCTCCATGAGAGAACGCCATAGTAACATAGGTGTGGTGTTGACGTCATTATCTTCAATATCCACAACACAAAAATCAGCTGGAAAAATAAACTGATTGACCTATACAAGAACGTGTTCTACATTTCCTCTTGGATAAGTCTCAGAACAATTGGCTAACTGGATGATCACATCATCTTTCTTCAACGTACGAAGACCAAGAGCTTGATACAAAGTGTAAGGCATGACGCTGATGGAAGCTCCTAAGTCCATCATCACATTGTTGAAAGATCTGGCACCAATAACGTAGGGAACAAAGAAACTCCCAAGATCCTTCAATTTTGGGGGTAGCCATCATTGAATAATTGTTGAAACAGTCTCAATCACCTTCACAATCTTCTTCTCTCCCTTTTGTGTCCTCGTGGTGCACAACTCTTTGAGAAACTTAGCATATTTTAGCACTTGCTTGAGGCACTCGATGAGGGGTAGATTTACGTGCACATTTTTGAAGATTTCCAAGATCTCTTCATCTGTGTCTTGCTTCTTCTTGCTCACTAAACAACTTGGAAATAGTTTTGTGACAAACAAGAAATTAGTATGAGTCAAACTTAAAGGAATTGAATTCTTGCTTTGTGTCTTCGGGTCCTCAAAGGTGGGCGGATCATGTTCAACGCCATCTAGATGAATGTTATGTAACGTTGGCTTCTTCTTGTGATACTCATTGAACTGCTTCCCACTCTAAGTAGCTACTACGTTTTTGTTCTGAAATCACTTTCTAGATTTGAAACAAACTGAGTTGGCAATTTTTCAGATCCTCCCTTAATCTGGCCCATGAATTCAACAACCTGGCCCATCTGGTTCTTCAATTCCACAATGTCATTTCCCTGTTGAGCTTGTGTGTTTAGAAAAACTTGTGTTGATGATGAAAGCTTTGACGGTCATAATCCGAATTGGTGAGAACAGGCTGAGCTAGACCATTGTTGGCATTGGGAACTCTTTGTTGATTCAATTGTTGTTGTTGAATTGTAACGACCCGGATCTAAATTAGTGACTTAATCATCATTAGGTACGCTAATTAACAAACTTGGCGTCACACAACACATTTATCGTGATTTGTCGCGATTAAAAATTGACTTTTTATAAATTATGAATTTGGACTCGTATTCTTCCCGGAAGTTGTAGAGGATGTTACTATGACCTTATGCATATTTTTATTGGATTTTTTGGAAATTCGAGCTAATTCTTGTGAATTTCGGAAGTTTGTATTATAATTGTTATTAATTGAAATCTACTATTAGTCAAATTATTTGGACTGTTCGACCTTGATTAAAACTCATATGCGTCGTCTATTCATTTAAGTGATAGTGGGTATTTCACCTGGGCTAGGTAAAACCCAATTCTTTTCGTTCGCCCAGTTTCCCTTTCTCTCTCCTCTCTCCCGACATCTCGCTTCGCCGGTGAGGTTATCGCCGTACGGTGGCATTTTTGCCGGCCCACCACCCCAAAATTGAAGCTCTTGCAGCCCTCTTCAATTTCTAAACCACTGTTTTCTCATGTATTCACCTAGTAGATCGAATCAAAGTCGAGAAGCTCTCAGTTTTGCCAAAGGTGGTTTTCGCCGGCGATGGAAATTCGGCCGGTGTTAGGTGTCACGACCATAGGGGTTTTTTAGCCCTCTCTTCCATAAGTCAAACCCGACCAATTTCAGGTCACGTCATGACCTGACGCTGCCGATCGGTCACCAAGGAAATCCAACGAGGGTTCCGAGTTTCCAAGGTAAGATTTCGGCGACTTCCAGCAAGGTTTTGACCTCGAGTTGTTCTATAATGTTGTTGGATTTGTCTTGATGAACAATTTGGTGTGTAGGTCATTGGATTCTAGGCAGGTCAGATTTTGGCCGCGGTACGAGGTGACGCGTAGACCCCATGCGCCACCGTACGCGACGGAACTCTGGCGACCGAAAAATCCAGATTTTCACAGGAAATTTTCTAATCTATTTTGTGATCATTTTTGTGTAGTTTTGTATCGTTCGACCATTTTTGTAATAATTATGCTCATTTGCAGGAGTTAAGTCGACTCGACACTTTCAACGCGACCGATCGTCATGTCGAGTCGAGGCCCATCTTCTTTGAGGTCCAGGAGGCAGACGTCGAAGGTGAGACCGTACATTTTATTTGATGAGCAAGAGAATGAATATCAATTCACGATTATTGAAATAAACGTGAGTTTCTCTTGAGTCGTTTGTCTCGGATTCCTTCCTACTTTAGCGCATGAATCGAAAACTATAATAACTATCTATAGTATGACTTTATGGAGACAAAGTACAATTGTTCAAGCTTATGAATTTTTTAAATACTTAGCTGGCATCCTAGGTGAGTGGACCTTGTTTTTCACTGTCGTTAGCGAGTCTTGTTATGTTATGCTTAGGATTTACATTATACTTTTATTATATGACATGTTACATGTTTTACGATTATATATATGGATGCCATGCATGTATTTTATAATTTTTATGCACGACACGTACACAATTATGCATCGATTGCTTGGCTGATCACCGAGTATGCTCCAAGGGGACGAGGAATGCCTTACCCGTGGACTTATCTGTTTTGCATCCACACGCTTGCATTTTTTTTATTTAGACCTGCTCAGTTTTACTTTATATTTTTCGGACAAAGGCATAAGATTACATTTTACAATTTCTTAAGATTATCTATTTCTCGTCCACTCACTCTGACGCTTTCCATGTTTTACATGTCTTTCCCCAGGGCTCTTTGGTTTCAAATGCCCAGGTTTATAGTGTTATATGGAGGTTGTGTTCGTGCATTTTTTAAGGCATAGAAATTTTCCACCATAGAAGCAGGTTGATCCTACGAGTTAGTATTTCAGTTAGCTTAGCTAGTTTAGATAGTCTAGAAGCTATGATGTCATAACATCTTCTTGTATCCTATACTTGGTGTGACCTAATAGTATACGAATTACATTGTTGTGTGACCTTAAAGTCTTGAATTTCTACTTTCTTCGATTTTCAATTAAGTATAAGATTAACCTTAGGTTAGTATGGCTATTAAGGGCCTAATCCCGTTTTAGGAAACTAAATCGGGGTCAGGTCTTCACAGAAATGGTTAAGGCATAGGAGAGTTTAAGCATCCATCATTGTTCCTCCATTGAAAACCAAGATGATTATTTCTGAACACCTGATTGTAGTTTCCATAATTATTGAACCGAGGAGCGCCTTGGTTATTCTGAAAACCACCAATGACGTTGGCTTCTTCATACCACTGGAGCTGGTACCTTTTGAGGACACTGATCATTGTGATGTCCATCAAGCAGGCAAGTTCCACAGACTGGCATGACAGGTGGTATTGATTATGGCGATTTGGTCTCTAAAAGGTTGGTGATTAATGAAGTGAGCTTGACAAGTTCTATGTTAGTGCTTGAAGAAGACACTTCATGGATTTTTCTGCTCTGTTGTAATGCCATACCCTCATACCATTGTATGTTGATTGAGAGCACGTTGGTTCAATGAAGCACGACCTACAGTTACAGGCTTCTCTAGGAACGATCCTCCAACTACTGCATCTAAGTGCTCTCTGTCCAAGGGTTTGAGTCCTTTATAGAAGTATGTCAAAAGGTTGCTTTTTGATATTCCATGTGATGGACAAGATTTAAACAACTTCTTGAATCTCTCATAGTAAGTTGAGAAAGACTCATCATTATCTTACAAAACGCCAGTTATCTTCTTTCTCAAATTCATGATCTTTGACGCTGGAAAGTACTTTGTGAGAAACTGCTTCACACATATGTCGCACATTGTGATTGATCTAGCAGGTAGACTGAACAACCAACGTCTGGCCTTCTCTTACAGTGAAAACAAAAATGCTCTAAGTCTGAAAGATTCCTTTGAAGTTTCAGATGGACACATGGAGTCACACACAAACAGAAATGTAATCAAGTGTGTGTTTGCATCTTCAGTTGAATTTCCATGGAAGTGCGGAAGATGGTGTATGATGCCACTCTTCAATTTTGGGGTAGTCTAGCCTACTACTGGCGGAGGGTAAACAATTGAAGTTGGGCCAAAGTTACCCAAATTCGAGCAAGTCTGCTCTATGATGGACAGTTCTGCACCATCTCTACCCGCCATTTCTAATTTTGTGTCTGTAATGTGTACTGATGATGCTGGCGATGTAGGTTGACTTTTCTCAAAAATAAGCGGATCTTGTTTAACTTCTTATGCATTGATCTGGTCTGTATTCTGAATAGGCAATGTTAAGTTTCTGAGTTTAAATTGACGCACCACATGCTCGAACATTTATTAATTGCAAGTCAATATTGATCTACACGTTGGAAATTTCAAACTAGAACATGTTTAGGCACTTTTTGTACAATGTCACACTTAGATTTATCATGGATCACACATTTACTTAATCAGAAATTTAGCTAAATGCAGCAAACAAGATCAACCAAAATGATAACGTGGTTTGAATGCATAAGAGAAAATTGGTTAGAACCTGCAGAAAACAACCAAGTTATATGAACAGTTATGAATATAATGACTCTAGCTCCCTTTGGTCTCATGTTGAGAGGACCCAACCCTGATTTAGTTTCCTAAACCGGAATCAAATCCCTTGAAAACACGAACCAACAAAAACCATTAAAATTTCGGCAGAGTAACGCTACTAACGCGGAATTGCCTTTACCTGCACCCGAAAAATAACACTTCATCCTATGCCACAAAAGCCAAACCGTGGGCACCAATCCCATCCGGATTTCTCAATATCATATCAATAACAATAAACAGTAAACATAACTGTATAATATAGAAAATCCGGGGAAAACCACATAAAACATGTATCAGTATCGTATCAGAGAGACCTCTAGTGTATATATACAAAATATACAACTGTAGGAAAACAAGAAACCTATTGGAAAAGAAAGGTAGCTCGAACGACTAGCCTCTGACCACGACGTGAGACACCAGAACCTGAACTACAAACTGAGAACGGAAACCGAAAAACCCAGGGGAAAGACATGAAAACCATTAGAGTGAGTGGACGAAAATAAATATCTTTCTTCGAATAATATATGTTATAAAAATATATGCGAGTCTAAATAAATGAATATGACATAGTACACGAAGGAGACTCAAATTCCTCACGCGTACGGAGCATGCAGCGTAAAACTCTGCGGGGTCACTCATGGACATGTCCGCGCTAGTACAGTCGGAATCATGGGATCCCAGACCCACGTGTGATTCTAGCCAGAAAGGCCTCAAGTCAGAGGTCTGCCCCCCCCCCCCCCCCCCGGTAAAGGCCTCGGATCAGGGGTCACAGCCTCCCCCGGTAAACATCCTCGGGGATCAGTCGGGATGCGAGTGTATCGATACAACAATATATACTATGACTGTTCTTTGTGTAAACCAAATCATAAATAGTTCTATGCAAGTGTATGAAGCATAATGTAAATGCATATACGTAATATATAATTGTATAGGCATAATCGTATAACACATGCTCATATAAATCATAATCTCATATGCATGCTCATGCTCGTAAAACGTGTAATAAAGACTCGTGACTAATCAGTGAAAAGAAATTGTCCACTCACATGTGAGCAAAACGCGCACTCGCGCTAATCACGTGGTCCGGCGGAAGATCCCTCGCCCGAAGCCCGATCTCGTTCCTCTGAATAATCATAAAATATAACTGATCAAAATCATGGCTCACAACACTGTACCACACCTCGGAAACCAACCGTTCCCGGAAACATATAACAGACACAAAATTAATCAACGAAATTCCCGAAATCTCCACTCAATCCCTCGACTAAAAATCCAGCACCCAAATCATCCCGAAAACCTCACGACTGCGTTCAGAGCACAAAAACGAGTCGGAAACACATAAAAATCTCGAAAATCTGGACCTCGCCGAAGCACCGCCGCGGACCACCGCCGACGGTGGCGGCGCGGTGGCGACGGCGTTCAAACACGACCAAACTTTCCAGAAATGCTCATCACAACCAGCCCTATAACTTCTCTCAAAGGACCACCACCATCCAATCAATGGATTCCGGTGACTTTCCGGCGAGCTCCAAAACAGCAACCATCCCTCAATTCCTTCTACCCAAAGCAGCTAGAGGTTGAGGGGAACCTTTTCCCCCAAACACCTGACCTCAAAAGTGACCGGAGCCGGCCACCCGAATCCGGTGAAAAACCTAAACTTTCCCGAGTTCGTTCTAGCTCAAAACGGCATCAATTCAAGTCAAACCAAGTTCCAATCCATTGCAAATGAAAAGAGGAAGCTAACCATACCGGTCTCAAGGCCTGAGGTGGCCGAAAACTCAAAATCCGATGATGGCAGTTCGCTACCCGCAGTGGTCCTCCGGTCAGCCCGAAAGTCAACGGTCAACGGCTGGTCAACGCCGGTCAAACTTCCCGAATAGTGTTTTTGAAAAATTTTCGACTATTTTTGATATTTATACTCGCGTCTCGGGATGATCAATAGTCCAAAACGGATAACCATTACGATTCGGATAAACTCAAAACGAACTGATAAACTCGACGAAATTCTGAAATTTCAAATATTCATATTATATTCCTCGGTCATCGGAATAATCATCCGGAACCGCCCACGAACTCAAAATCACGTGAACAACAACTCTCGAGAAGAGACTCAACTCAAATTCTCGGCCAATAAGTAAGTCGCGATCAAAACCGGCAAACCACTCAATTTACGTAAAACTGCGATTACGCGTTAACTCGTGAATTAAACCGATTACTCTACTGATTCTGTTCCGGGTCGTCACAAATCTACCCCCCTTAAAAAAAATTGACCTCGAAATTTACGTACCTGTCAGGTGAACAAATGAGGATACTGCTCCCGCATACGCTGCTCAATCTCCCAGGTGGCCTCCTCAACTGAGTGATTCTGCCACAAGACCTTCACCAGCGGTATAACACGGTGCCTCAACTCCTGCTCACGCCGATCGAGAATCTGTACCGGCTCTTCCACATATGTCAAATCCTCTCGGATATGTAGCTGATGTGGCGCTAACACATGTGACGGATCTAGGATATACTTCCGCAATATCGAAACGTGGAACACATTGTGTACACGAGCCATCTCAGCTGGCAACTCAAGTCTGTAAGCCACAGCTCCAACCCTCTCGGTGATCTCGTACGGCCTAATGTACCGTGGTCGAAGCTTGCCACGCTTCCCGAAATGCACAACTCCCTTCCACGGAGATAGTTTCAGGAAGACCCAATCGCCCACATCGAATTCGAGACTCTTTCTCCTTACGTCTGCATAACTCTTCTGGCGATCCTGGGCAATCTTCAATCTATCCCGGATAATCTGAATATCCTCCATGGTGCTCTTCACCAGATGAGGGCTAATAAGCCATCACTCGCCCACGTCACTCCAACACAACGGAGTGTGGCACTGCCTCCCGTACAAGGCCTCGTACGGTGCCATCTCGATACTGGCCTGATAGCTGTTGTTGTAGGCGAACTCAATCAAATGCAGTTGCTGGTCCCAATTTCCTCGAAAATGCAAAACGCAAGACCGCAACATATCCTCAAGAGTCTGTATAGTCCGCTCAGACTGCCCGTCAGTCTGAGGATGAAAAGTTATACTAAAATGCAACCTCGTGCCCATGGCTCGCTGCAATGCCTGCCAGAACTCCAAAGTAAACTGACTGTCTCGGTCAGAAATAATAGATACAGGCACATCGTGCAGTCGAACAATCTCTGAGAAATACAGCTTAGCCAATTTCCCTACTGATATCTTCCCTGGAAGTGCGAGAAAATGAGCGGATTTCGTCAATCGATCCACAATAACCCAAATACCAGTATTACCCGCCGAAGTACGCGGCAACTGATAAACAAAATCCATGGTAATGTGCTCCCACTTCCAAACCAGAATATCCAGTGGCTGCAACTTTCCCGCAGGCTTCTGCCTCTCCGCTTTAACCTGCTGACAAATCAAACAACGGCTTACATATGCGGCAATCTCCCGCTTCATGTTGCACCACCAGTAATACGCTTGAAGTGTACGAAACATCTTCGTACCTCCGGGATACATCACATACACCGAACAATGAGCCTCGTCTAAAATCTCTTTCTTCAGACTCTCGTCTCTGGGCACGCACAACATGCCTCTGAAAAGCAACGTATCGTCATCACTCAATCAAAACTCTGTTGGCACACCATTCCGAATCATGGTCTTCTTGTCCAATAGGTAGGAATTTGAATCCTGAGCTTCCCGAACCTGATCAACCAACACTGGTCGAACCTGGAAACTGGCCAACAAAGTTCCATCGTCATCCCACTCGAACTCGGCACCCGTAGCCCGAAGGTCGGCTAACATAGACACTTTGGCCACACACACATGGAACAACGAAGCTCCGGATCTCCGACTGAGTGCATCGGCAAAAACATTAGCCTTCCCTGGATGGTACTCGAAAGTGCAATCGTAGTTGTTGATCAACTCCGTCCATCTGTGCTGCCTCATATTCAAGTCTGGCTGCGTCCGCAGGTAGGTGAGACTCTTGTGATCAGTGTAAATCTTGCACTGAGTTCTGTACAAGTAATGTCTCCAACTCTTCAACGCTAACACAATAGCGGCCAACTCCAAATCATGGGTCGGATAGTTGACTTCGTGTGGTTTCAGCTGCCTAGAACCGTAGGCCACAACTCTGCCATGCTGCATCAGCACACAACCAAGTCTCATCTTCGACATATCACTGTAAACCACGAACTCACCGCTGTCGTCTGGTAAAGTCAAAACCAGTGCAGTAGTCAACTTTTCCTTCAGGAGTAAATAACTCTCCTCACATGCATCGGACCACTCGAACTTGACGCCTTTCTTCGTCAATCTGGTCAGTGGAGTAGCAATCCGAGAAAAATCATGTGCAAAGCATCGGTATTAGCCTGCCAAACCCAAGAAACTTCGAATCTCCGGTACGGTGGTAGGTCTACTCCAATTCAACACGGCCTCGATCTTGTCAGGATCTACGCTGACTTCCTCAGCCGATATCACGTGCCCCAGAAACTTCACGTTGTCCAACCAAAACTCGCACTTGCTGAACTTCGCAAACAATCAATTGTCCCGCAAAGTCCGCAACACCGCTCGCAAATGCTTCTTGTGCTGGCCCACACTCCTGGAATCGATGAACATGATCACAAACTTGTCCAGGAACCTTCTGAACACCCGGTTCATCAAATCCATAAAGGCTGCAGGGGTGTTGGTCAACCCAAATGGCATAACTAAAAACTCGTAATGCCCATACCGCGATCTGAAAGCTGTCCTAGCCACATCAGACTCTCGGATTCTCAACTGGTGATATTCAGACCTGAGATCAATCTTCGAAAAGACTGAAGCTCCCTTGAGCTGATCAAACAAATCGTAAATCAGCGGCAACGGATACTTGTTCTTCACAATGACTTGATTCAGCTTCCGGTAATCAATGCAAAACCGCATGGATCCATCCTTCTTCCGCACAAACAAAACCGGGGCACCCCACGACGATACACTGGGTCGTATGAAACCCTTCTCCAGCAACTCCTGAAGTTGATCCTGTAGCTCTTTCAACTCAGCTGGCGCCATACGATACGGTGCCTGAGATATGGGTCCTGTACCCGGTAATAGCTCAATAGTGAAATCAATCTCCCGAACTGGAGGTATACCCGTTAACTCCTCCGGAAACACATCCGGAAACTCGGAAACAACATCAATATCACCAATGTCTGGCACAGCAGCTGTAGTGTCCACAACATGAGCTAAATAAGCAACACAGCCCTTCTTCATCATCTGGTCTGCCTTCATCGCGGAAATCACACATGGCAATGAAGTATTCTTCTCGCCGCGAAACAATATCTCGGGAAAGCCTGGTCGTCGAAATGCAACCTCCTTCTTGTGACAATCGAACATGGCCCAATGTGTCTCCAAAAAGTCCATACCCAAGATCAGATCAAAATCGACGATATCCAACAACAACAAATCCGCGGCTAAGCCATAGCCTCCAATAAAAATCTCACAGCCTCAGTACACCCAGCCAATACTCACAATCTCACCGAACGGATACAACACTCTCCACAACCCCGGAAGTGGAGACGCAGGTACAGTAGCTAAAGATGATAGTCTATACGACATAAATGAATGCGTAGCACCTGGATCTAACAATGTAAGTACTGGATAACCGAAAACATGCAACGTACCGATAACAACCTCTAGTGAAGCTCTGCCCTCACGCAAAGTCATGGCATGAACCCTGACCGGCCCGGCTGGTCGTCCACTCTGAGGTTGTTCCTGCTGTCTACCCTGGCCCGCAAACTGTACTGGTCGAGCTCCCAAAGTGGCACCTCGCTCAGCTCCGGAACTCTGGGCTGCCTGTCCATCAGCACCATCAAGCTGGAAACACTCTCTCGCATAATGACCCATCTGGACACAAAGAAAACAAGTGACAGGGCCCCGCTGACAAGGACCATAATGATGCTTGTTGCAGAAGTTGCATAGTGGATACTCCCTCGGTACGGCAAACGTGCCACCGGTACACCGAGGATAACTGGAACCGCTAGAACCCCCACTAGCCTGTGGTCGTTGCGGTCGATATTTTCTCCATCTCTGTCTCTGTCTCGGTGCACTAGCTGGTGGTCGATATGGTCCACTACCCGAGGATGAAGTAGATCCAGAAGTATCAGAACTCAGCCTCTTGGAAGGCCCCTGACTCGGTCCACGCTCCTCAAACCGTCTAGGCTGGTATCTCATCTGCCTTTCCTTCTCGATATCCTTACCTCGGAGTGCTGCACTGACAAACTCATCAAAGTTATTCTGAGGCATCGTAGTCAGAGTCCCCTTGATATTCAAGTTCAAACCCAGCTCAAATCTGCGGCACTTGGCTTCCTCAGTAGCCACCATGTCACGCGCAAACCGAGATAAGCGGGTAAACCTATCCCGGTACTCAAGCACAGACAAACTGCCCTGCCTCAAATTCGTGAACTCCTCGTACTTTCGCTGCTGTGTAGCCTGGTTGAAGTATCTCCGCATAAACAAATCTCGGAACAAAGTCCACGGAGTGTCAACCGGAACTCTATCGATGCTAACCCACCAGAAGTATGCATCTGACTCAAGTAATCGGACTACTGCCACTGTCATCTGCTCAGGGGTAAAACGCAGACGCTCACATACGCGTTCAACCTGAACCAACCATGCCTCGCAAATCTCTGGATCATCTGAACCCGAAAAAATAGTCGCACTAGCAGTACGAGCTTTGACCACAGGGTCAAAAAGCTCTTCCAAACGCAACACTCGCATCAGTAAGTCATGCTTCTGGCGATCCTCATCAGGATCCACTTCCCGATCAACACGAGGACCACGTCGAGGAGGCATCCTACTGATACAAGACAAGCCTTAGGTACAAACAGAAGGAACGTAATCATGAGACCTCAGATATTTGAGAACATACAACACCCGAAGTATTGATGAGTACTGCTGGCCAGTCGAGTCATCACTCCAGACATGCTGTACAAACTCAAATACCCTAAGAGTCATAACTACAAGAGTCTACAGAATATGACAACCTAATGCTCTGATACCAAGCTGAAAGGACCCAACCCCGATTTAGTTTCCTAAACCGGAATCAAATCCCTTGAAAACATGAACCAACAAAAACCATTTAAATTTCGGCAGAGGAACGCTACTAACGCGGAATTGCCTTTACCTGCACCCGAAAAATAACACTTCATCCTATGCCACAAAAGCCAAACCGTGGGTACCAATCCCATCCGGATTTCTCAATATCATATCAATAACAATAAACAGCAAACATAACTGTATAATATAGAAAATCCGAGGAAAACCACATAAAACATGTATCAGTATCGTATCAGAGCGACCTCTAGTGTATAAATACAAAATATACAACAGTAGACAAAACAAGAAACCTACTGGAAAAGAAAGGTAGCTCGAACGACTAGCCTCCGACCACGACGTGAGACACCAGAACCAGAACTGCAAACTGGGCACGAAAACAGAAAAGCCCAGGGGAAAGACATGAAAACCATTAGAGTGAATGAACGAAAATAAATGTCTTTCGTCGAATAATATATTTTATAAAAGCATATGCGAGTCTAAATAAATGAATATGACATAGTACACGAAGGAGACTCAAATTCCTCACGCGTACGGAGCATGCAGCGTAAAAATCTACGGGGTCACTCATGGACATGTCCGCGCTAGTACAGTCGGAATCACGGGATCCCAGACCCACACATGATTCTAGCTAGAAAGGCCTCAGGTCAGAGGTCTTCCGCCCCCCCCCCCCCCCCCCCCCCCCGGTAAAGGCTTCGAGTCAGGGGTCACAGCCTCCCCCGGTAAACATCCTCGGGGATCAGTCGGGATGCAAGTGTATCGATACAACAATATATACTATGACTGTACTCTGTGTAAACCAAATCATAAATAGTTCTATGCAAGTGTATGAAGCATAATGTAAATGCATATACGTAATATATAATTGTATAGGCATAATCGTACAACACATGCTCATATAAATCATAATCTCATATGCATGCTCATGCTTGTAAAACGTGTAATAAAGACTCGCGACTAATCAGTGAAAAGAAATTGTCCACTCACAAGTAAGCAAAACACGCACTCGCGCTAATCACGTGGTCCAGCGGAAGATCCCTCGCCCGAAGCACGATCTCGATCCCCTGAATAATCATAAAATATAACTGATCAAAATCATGGCTCACAACACTGTACCACACCTCGGAAACCAACTGTTCCCGAACACGTATAACGGACACAAAAATAATCAACGAAATTCCTGAAATCTCCACTCAAACCTTCGACTAAAAATTCAGCACCCAAATCATCTCGAAAACCTCACGACTGCGTTCGGAGCACGAAAAAGTGTCAGAAACACATAAAAATCTCGAAAATCCAGACCTCGCCAGACGACCGCCGACGGCGGCGGCGCGGTGGCGACGGCGTCCAAGCACGACCAAACTTTCCAGAAATGCTCATCACAACTAGCCCTACAACTTCTCTCAAAGGACCACCACCATCCAACCACCACAGTGGCCGGAATTTGCCTCGAAAGTCACGGAATCCATGGATTCCTTTGACTTTCCGGCGAGCTCCAAAACGGCAACCATCCCTCAATTCCTTCCTACCCAAAGCAGCTAGAGGTTGAGGGGAACCTTTCCCCCCAAACACCCGACCTTAAAAGTGACCAGAACCAGCCACCCGAATCCAGCGAAAAACCTAAACTTTCCCAAGTTCGTTCTAGCTCAAAACAGCATCAATTCAAGTCAAACCAAGTTCCAATCCATTGCAAATGAAAAGAAGAAGCTAACTATACCGATCTCAAGGCCTGAGGTGGCCGGAAACTCAAAATCTGATGATGGCAGTTCGCTACCCGCGGTGGTCCTCCGATCAGCCCGAAAGTCAACGGTCAACGGCTAGTCAACGCCGGTCAACTTCTCGAATAGTGTTTTCGACAATTTTTCTACTATTTCCGATATTTATACTCGCGTCTTGGGACGATCGACGGTTGATACAGGCTTTTACTAAGTACTAAATAAACACTTAACACTCAACAAAAACACATAAGCAATTAAAACTCTTTGTTGTAGATGTAGCATTGGTAAATAGGGTATCGTTCTTAACCGGGGATTGAGGGTACTAAGCATGACAACGTTTGTAAATAGAAAATAAATGGTATAGGGGGTTTGAAAGTTGGTTTATCTAATCTACGAAATTAAAAGACAAAAGATGGCAAGTAAACACACATAGAAATCCTAAGTTCTAACATGTTTCACTCATAGACAAGTAGAAACAATTAAAGAACATAAAATCCTAAACATGCTCACTAGACCGAAAATAAAAGGTTTATATACGTATATACAATGATCAACTCATTCCATACACCACGTCTTACTCACCTAGTCATGTTATATGCAACCTATTAATATCTAAGTCTTTAACCAAGTTAACATGTATGATCTTCATTAGTGCTCGGGAATTTGCCCTACGACACATACCAACTTGACAAGGAATTTGCCTTCGCCTCAATTGATTCATTAAGTTCAACATGCTTGAATAAATTCTAAGATAAGAGTAAGTCACGAAAATAACACAAAGATGACAGGGAAGTGAACCGAAACAAACTTTATTTCAACTACAATATCAAAAGTCTACAAGAATGAAAATAGAAGGGATCGAAATATACTTTGCTCGGGAATTTGCCCTACGTCAAGGATGTAATCCGGCCTTCTAGGAGATGGAGAGCCTCTAAAGGAATTTGCCTTCTAGTCGACTCGGTGGAGGAGTTCTTGATGAATGGAGGGGCGGCTTCTTGTAGGAATTTTGCTAAAGTGGTGGAGATGAGTGTTTGGCAGAGCTTTTGGTGTCTTCAATGAGTAATCAGAATGAATTAGTCGAGCTCCCCTTTATATAGGAGAAGAGTAGGGTTTTTCCTACCAAAACAAGACTTTCCTTATGTACCCGGGTAAATCTGACAGTCTGTCTTCAAACGCGTTTTCCCGGAGTTTCAGATCTTGAAAAATTCTGATTCTTGTTTCATTGGAAAGCTTATTCAAAGGGCTATAAAATCCATATAAGGAACGCCATATTTGGAATTGAATTGGATTTACTACGGATTTTAGAAGTTAAGTGACCTGGCTGCCCTGTTTTCTTCTTCTTCAAGGAAAAGGAAATCTTCATATCTTCAAATCTTGCCTTCCTTATTCCCTAATAATTCTTGGCCGAATCTATCATATTCTTGCACATATTTTGGCCCTCAAATCAGGTCTGAAAATTCATATAATATCTCCCAAAATTCGTCCATTATATGCTCCATATATTCCGCCACATTTGCTCTTTCCTGAGTCGCGCAGGAGAAATGTCTTCATCTTCTTGTCCACCATTTTGGTATCCATTTGCATTTGGCATTTGGTTTCCAATTCTTGACACCATATGGGAATGCATTTTAGTAACCATTTGAAGACCATTCCTCGGACCATTTCTTCTCCGGAATTGAGAACTTTTCTCCTTAGCCCGCTTTTAGCTCCAAATCGCCTCCTTTATTATTTTCTCCTTTATTTCTACCTAAAAGCATAAAGTAAGTTAGAGACATATTTACTAAGCATAAAACAAAGTTAAATGTAGAGAGAATTGCGTTAAGAATCAAGTATGAAATGCGTTGATCAACGGTCCAAAACGGATAACCATTACGATTCGGATAAACTCGACACGAACGGATAAACTCGACGAAATTCTAAAATTTAAAATATTTATATTATATTCCTCGGTCATCGGAATAATCTTCCGAAACCGCCCACAAACTCGAAATCACGTGAACAACAACTCTCGAGAAGAGACTCAACTCAAATTCTCGGCCGATAAGTAAGTCGCGACTAAAACTGGCAAACCACTCAATTTACGTAAAACTGCGATTACGCGTTAACTCGTGAATTAAACCGATTACTCTACTGATTCTGTTCCGGGTCGTCACACATGTCCCTAACTTCACTTAGGTTATGGTTCCCGGTGGTGAAATTCGAGCATAACGAAACCACAGGGGAGTTATGCAAGCTAAAATCCAACGTTGGTTATGTCCTTACAAGTTCACAAAATTTCAAGCAAGCTCTTAGAAAAACATGTTCAAGTTGAGTTCGCCAAAGATTTAAATATAGTACATAGCTTGGTCTTTAGGTCTTTCAACGGATGTGCCACCTGCGCGATAAAGTATGTTTTCTCATCAGTCAGCCTTGGTTCAATCGTAACATGGCCAGTAGGGATAGAGATAATGCGTGAGGCAGGACTAAATGCAAGAAACACCCCAAGATTAACCGGGATAATTGTATATACTCTATTGATATTTCTCTATATTAGATCTAGAACCTATTACCAGTCATAACCCATCTAGACACCATGTCTGATATTCAACCAAAATCTCAAGAAAACACACTCCCTCAAGTCCTTTCTAAACTCCGCCCTCAACCTCATGTCCGTAACTTCACTTAGGTTATGATGTGCGGTGATGAAATTCACACATCATGAGGGGTTAAATAGATAAACAAGAAAAAGAGACGACATCTATTCTAGAAGAGTGAGACTTAATCAATCAAGCATTTGTACTCAATATATGTAAATCTAACACCTTTCTTTAACGTGCTTAACAATTATTTGATATATATATACAAATGCTGGTTAATATTTATAAAAGTTAAAATCTAACTACCATATATTCACATATAAGAAATGAAATTAGCAAGAAAAATCCCTACACAAAATTCATTAGTAAAACTTATAAGTATGAGAAAAATATAAAAAAGTAATTTACATATATACACACACAAAACTCACAAACAATTCTTAATCCCCGACAATGGCGCAAAAAAATAATAACGCTAAACTAAGCATCAAATTGACAACTTAAAATCTAGTCTAACGCACTCAATTTAAAAACCTTGTAGATGTATTAATTTAAGCAAGTAGGCATCATTCTAACATGGGATTGAAGGGTGCATGCAATAATTATATAAAATAAAAGGAGGGTGTATGAGTTTTTTTTAATTACCTAATTAACTATCTAAAAACGCACAAACATAGCAAGAAATTATATGATCCTAACATGCATTGACTCATAGACAAGCAAACACATAAAAAGAACCCAAAAATTCTGACCACATTTTAGACAAAAATAAAGTCCTAATTAATTATCTACAAGTGATCATCCCATCCTAAGTATCATGAAATTACACTGACTTTATCCTTCCATTATCTACATAATTTATAAATCCTAATTCCAATTATATGTTATGATAATTGAATTAAAGTGCAATGACCGCATCTAAACACCCTCATTTCATAAACATCAATTTAAATGCAGAGATGGACTATCATGCAATGACCGCATCTAAACACCCTAGTTACCCTAATCTTGACCCAAATCGAAGAATTAAGTTTGACACATAACATGTAATCAAGAATAAAAGACTCATAAACACATGGAAGATATATAGAATTCAAAAATTGTATAAAACCAAAATAAACATGTAATCTTCAATTTTTCACAAAAAGAAAAATAAAACCAAGAAAGACTATATATGGAGTAAAGGTTTCATGTTTATACTTTTTGTTCTGTGACAGTACTGCAAATACCGAGGAAAATAGGAAGCTTTGGTGGTGGCAGAATGGATTTTTGAGTGGTAAAGATGGTGTAGTCGAACTAGATTTGGAGAATTTTGGAAGAGGGTTTGTGAGTATTTTGGTAGGATAAGAGATGATCTCCATTAGAGTCGAGCCTCTTGTATATACAGGCATTACAAAGTGGTTTTTCTCACAAAACTAGGTTTTCCTACTCTGCCCGGATAAATCTGGCAGTCTGCAAAGAATCGCACTTTTCCGGAGTTTTAGACCTCCAAAAATTATGATTTGTGGCTCGTTGGAAAGAAGACTCAAATGTTTTCTAACTATAGGTCGATCTCCATCAAACTTCTCATGAGATGTTCTCATTCGTCATTTGAAGTTGACTGACCTATACAGGCAGATTCTTCTTTCCTTATTTTGCATGATTTCCTTCTTCTTTTTGACTTGAAATCTTTTTCTTGTCAAAACTTGTTCTCCACGAAATTAGCTAACTTGGTCTTCATTTTTGGGCCATTCAAATGGTCTTTTAATTTGAATCATCTTGCATTTGTTCTTCCTCCAAGATTCTTCTGGAAGCTTCCTTTTCTTAGCTAATATAGGAAATGTTTTCCTAGTCAAGTTAGGACTTCTTTTTTCTTCACTTTCTTCACGTCTTCCTTTGGAATTTTTGGCCGAGTTCTTCAGCTTCCTTCTTGGCGTGTATTGCTTGCTTGTAGGCTCCTTTACTCCGTCTCTTTTATTTTACGCCTAAAACTAACAAAATAAGTCAAAATAAATAATGCTAAGTAAATAACATAGTTAAAATGTAGAGAATAACACATTAATTAATACGCCTAAAATGCGTAGATCAATCACCTGTTTGATTTACCCCGAACGAATGGTGGTTTCCCCTTCACACACAATAGTGGGTCGCCCCAATGCTTCTCCTATGAATGGGTTCTACCTTTCCCTTGATGTAGGAATCACATCTTCCAAGTCCAAGTTCATCACATTGATATCCGCGTCAAGCCTTGGCACTTTCAAATCTCGAAACAACGATTGAGACGAGCGGGAGTGTAGCTTCTCTGTATTCTTCCTAAACTTCTCATTAATGTGGGCTTTCATCTTTTCCACCCTTCTCTTCTCAAATGTCAATTTCTTCCCCAACTCGGTTATCTCTTCCACATCTAGAGAGTGTTGGCAGCTCGACTCCTCTTCCTCCTCAAGTTGTTCCACCATTTCTTCCCTCTCTCTTTCCATTTGTTCCTCCCCATGTCCCTCCTCCACTTGCACAGAGCTATTGGGTATCACCTCAGGCTCTTTCTGTGATGCCTCTATAGGGACCAATGTCTATGTTTCTTGCTGACCCTTAGTTAAGCCGCCCCCTTCTTTCGGCTGTGCTTTCTTTGCCTTTAGCGCTTGCAGCATCAACCTTTCCAGTTCGTTTTCCACTCCCTCCATCTTCTTCGTCGTCGATGTCCTTAGCAATTTCCCAGTCACAATCACACTCGCTCACTCCTACAAAATACCAAAACCCTACATTTTCCCCTCTTCCATGGATTCATCCGTTCTTTTCTTCTTCTATGCTTCGTATTTTCTTGTTGGGCACGTTCTTCCCTAAACCAATAATTTTTTTTATAAAACAAGGCAAAGTTTTTAAATCAAAACCCAAAAATGCATCATTTTATCCACCAAGATTATTTTTTACCATATCTATCATCATATTCTTTATACGCAGACCCAAAACCCAATTATATTCTCTTTTCATTCTCACATGTTCATTCTTACGAACTATTCACAACACTCAAACACCAACAAATACAAAAATGCATCAACCTCAGGTAATCGACATAAACCTGAAAATTTACCTTTAGTGAAGAATAACCCGAACTGTCGTTTTGAAGAACTATTGTATGCCCTGGTACTCGAAAGGAGTTTTCTCTTTCTCTTCTCTCTTTCTCTCCTTCAAAATGTTACAAGAATGTCAAAGTGAAAATGGCAAGCTGGGTATTTCCTCCCTCTCTTAAAACCCTCAGTCTTATCCGGTCCCGTACACATGTCATAATCAGAACCCTTGGCCACACGATGTGTGCCCTACTACTTTAAAATTGAAATTGCTCGCACCGTTTTGAGGTGTCGTGATGGCTCACATAATTATGACAAGAAGACGTGGCGTTCCCTTTTCTTCTTCGTGTTCTGTGTCCCAACCACGTGTCTCACAAGCATTATCATCTCTATAGATGTCAAAACTGAGCGGCCATTTTATTCTTTTCATCCGCTCATTTACTTAGCAAATTTAACTGCTAAACTGTCTCATGAATTTACTTCTTGCATTGTGAACATACTTTTGGTATCCCACCTCTTCACTTGGGCGAAGCACATACATGGGCGAAACCCAGTTACTTTTCCACATGGTTACCCATGAATACGAGGAATGGCCACGCCAAACTCTCTGATGGGTGCTTCTGCAGCACAATTTTCTTAAGCAGACCCCCCCCCCCCCCCAACTACTCATCGTAGGTATAGCATCCCTTAAAATCTTATGGCCTTAGGAACCACACATCGCCCACAAGTGGCACTCCATGTTCAGCTCGATCGTTCCTACGCGCCATCCCTTAGTTCAAAACCAGGCGTAAGAATTAGTGTGTTCCACTCTAATAATTTTCACGTACTTTGTTTTCTTATATTTTTTTATCCAAGCAGACATTCTTTCTTGTAGAGTTGAAGGGGACTATAGGGTACGCCCCGTTACTTAACTAGTCAACATAAAGTGTGTGCGAAGTGAGCTTACCATTTTTTAACTCCCCAATCAAGAATGATCTTGACATGGGGACTTGGGAGACTCGTTAGCATAAGTGCTGGAACTCATTGCTTCATACACACTTGGCTACAAGGAAGCAGGGACGCGCACGAGAAGTTTCTAATATAAAAGCAACGAGTCCACATTGGAGAAGAGACCGAAGCTGCTCCCAAGAGTAAGTATAAAGGCAATCAATTATTATTGAATTGAATTAAGTAATGTCTCTTATTCAAATCTCACTCATCATTCCCTTTCGTTCATTTACCCTCAAAGCCCATACTTACTTAGGCATCAGAGTATTGTAGATGGGTCACCCTGTCTTCACTTCTAACTTCTTATTTTCCAACCTAGCAATTAAATCTATAGTGAGCAAAGTACTATCCCAGTGCTAAGTGATCCTCATCGCATCTCCCATTTCATCGATATCCCGCCTGGATTTCGACTGAAACAGAGTTAGGATCCAGCGTACGTTAGGAAGTCCAATACGGTTGAAAAGAAAGTTTTGATTCGATGTGGAAATTGAACCGGAACTAAGCTTTTACTATGATTATTTGATTGGTTGATGCCCTAGCTATTAGAGGATCGATCACTTTGGTAAGAGTTGTTTTCGAGTGACTACTCCGGTGCGTAAGTTGAAGGAAGTAAGAAACCCTAAGGTTTTGGGACACCACCGCCCGATTTTGAGGGCGTGACACCAAAAATAATTACAATGGTAGATAAGAACTACATTGATGCAACAACAACAAACTCCTCAAGCTAGAAGGAGGCATGTGATCAAGGCATGAAAAGAAGCTTTTGCAGAGGAAGAGGAAGATAAGGTGAATGCGATGAATCCAAAAGATGGTGCAAAATATGGAAGAGCTATGATTAGTACCAAGGGAAAAGTAGTCGATACTCTTGTCGAGGAGAATGGTGAGCTGCAGTTGCTTTGGTGAGAGAGGAAGTCGGAGAAGAACCAGGTGAACGCGGAGACTGATCAAGAAAATGGGTATTTGGAAGTGAATGATGAGGTGTTAACCATCCCTGAAGCTGAAGATGTCGTGGAAGGTAGTATGGCCCAAGCAACAATGCTTCTCACACCTACAAAGAGAAACAGAAGAAAGACAGTGGGAGAGGTATTGGCGTCTCCATAGAAGCCTAGACTGACACTGTCTTTGGGAAAAATTTTAATGGATAGGACCTGTCTTGAACTCTAGTCTCCGAAGAAGAAGAAGGACTCAAGCGAGAAGAAAGGGAGACCAGTAGGAAGAAAAAATAAGAAGAAAGGAAAGAAACCAATTGAACAGAAGCTTCTGGTGGTTGGTCCAACGAGGTTGACTTATCCGAAGATGGAGAAAACAGGCTTTGCCACTAAGGGCATGGCAAAAAATAAATACATTGAGGTTTTGCGTTTAGTCTAATTTCATCTATAGTCAATGTTCTAAAAGTCGGCCGACCGGCGACTAGTCGGTGATTTTTAGAATCCGAACAGATTTTGGCAAGTCGGTCGGAAAAGTCTGTCAAAGTCCGTTAAAGTCGGGTTGACCCAACTAATCCATCAATTTTTTTAAAATATTTTTTTTTATAAATGTGCATAAATTTAATAAGAAAAAAAAAAGTGAATGAGCCAAGAAATTGGAGAAAACATTATCTAGACACACAAGTACTTCATTTTTTTTAGTTTATGTGTATGGATATTATTCTCTTGTTTAATTTTCCCTAAATACTTCTAATTTCTATCATTTATTTGTATAGATATCATAAAATTTAATTGAAAAATAGAAAATCCAACTTATCTGAGTTATCCAACTAATCTCCAACTAGTCATCGACTAATCGTTTTGTCCCTCGACCGACCTAACTCTGATTAACAACTTTTAGAACATTGTCTATAGTACTATGATAGATTAGACCTAGTTTCTATGTGCTCCAAATTATTATGGATACATCACTTCCTAGTTTTCATTTGCCTCTTCTTTAAAGAAAGTTATTTTAGGCATTTTTCGTTGTATCTAACAAATTTTAATATATGCACACGATGCATTTTTTTGTTAAAAAAAATTATGTTTCTTACAAGCATTTTCATTTGCAATCCCTAGGCTCTCTAAAGAGAAAACCCTAGGCGGTAGCATACTTGTGCTAGTCGTGCTTTTACAAACTTTCTTTCTCTTTTGTTTCTAATTTCCAATGATGAACAAGACTGAGGCTATGGCGGCTATGTTTGTGTCAGCTTTAGCCTTGGATGATGATGAAGGAGCCATTGATCTGTGCCCACGAGAATCGGAAAACCTTTATTGAATCAATTGGGGAAGAATTATATGGTGGCGCGTTTGTTCTCTTTAAAACTTTTTGATAGAGATGCATTAAAGCGCAAATTCTCAAGATTGTGGAGGATCTCGGGAGTGGTGGGCGTTCAAGACCATGGGGAACGTTTCTTGCTGGAATTTGACAAGGCGTGGTGGGCGTTCAAGACCATCATAACCGAATTTACAAGGGAGGCCCTTGGGACATTGATCCAGCGATAATTCATATGGCAAAGCAAGATGGGATCGACGATATAAATGTGGTTCCAATGTAAACGGTAGGGTTTTTGGTGAAGATCACGACCGTGCCGCCAAAGTACCGTACGAAAGAGAACATCTTTAAGCTTGGAGCTACACTCGGAGAATATAAAGACATGGACATGGACAACGACGAGTTTGATCGGGGAATTATCTGAGTTTGAATCCAACATTCATTGGGGAAGCCAATTAGGAAGGCAAGAAAATTTAGATTTGATGTAGGAGTAGAGTAGGAGTTAGGGTTTCACTATGATTGCCTAACAAGTTGCTATTCAAGCTATTGGGGGATTGACTACTTTGGTAAACCTTGTTTTCGGATGATACAAATAGGAGAATTTATGGGAGAAATGCTCTCGAAACAGAAGGCATCAAGTGAAGGAACCCAGTGTTTCTTTACAACTCCTTTGATGCAGAAGTGACAACAATAGCAGAACTGTGCAAGCTGGTGATTAAGGCTCGAAGAGAGCTTTACATGCAAGCAAAGGACAAGGTGGTTATTAAGAATGAAGCAGAGCGTGTCGAAACGGGACACACTTGGAAGAAAGTACCTGTGGCTAGAGATAAATGTAAGAATGTTGATACTAATACCATGGAGAATGGTACTTTGTAAATGATTTCTATGATAGATAAGGTTGAGATACTGATGCTTCCACAAGGCATTGAAAAGCTTGCACCGAGTCAAGGGACAATGATTCCCATGACAAACTAGGAGAAGCTAGATAGGGAGAGAGAGGAGACTGAAGGGATACCAGAAACAAAGGACATAGTTGAGGGGAGTGTTGTTCAAGAAACAATGCTCCAAACATCAACAAAGAGGAGGAAAAGAACAACTTAAGTGAAGGCATCTCCAAAAAAAAAACAAGGGTAACCTTGTCACGTGATAAGCTACTACTGGATAAGTCATGCTTGGGAAATCCCCAGAGAAAAAGAAGGGTCCAAATGGAAAGAAAAGATGAAGACCGATAAGAAGCAAGAGCAAGAAGTCCAAGAAAGTTAAAGACAAGGTGAAGATATCGGTGGTTGGTGAAAGGACCCAATCCCGATTCAGTTACCTAAACCAGAATCAAACCCTTTCGAAAATACGAACCAACAAAAATTTTTCAAAATTTCGGCAGAGTTTCGTTACTAACGTGGAATTGCCATAACCTGCACCCAGAAAATAACACTTCATCCTATGCCACAAAAGCCAAACCGTGGGCACCAATTCCATCCGGATTTCTCAACATCAATATATGAATCATAAACAGTAAACAGTACTGTAGTATATATATATATATATATCCGAGAAAATCCGTATAAACAAGTATCAGAATGTATCAGAACGACCTCTAAAGTAAAATATATACAATATACACATCAGTAGGCGAAACAAGAACCTACTGGAAAGCACAGGTAACTCTGATCACTAGCCTCCAAACCGCGACGTGAAACACCAAACCTGAACTGCAAACTGGGCACGGAAACCGAAAAGCCCAAGGGAAAGACAATAAACACGTTAGAGTGAGTGGACGAAAATAAATGTCTTTCACCGAATATATATAATATTAAACATATGCGAGTCCAAATGCATAAGTAAGAAATGGTACACAAGGGAGACTCTAACTCCTCACGCGTACAGAGCATGCAACATAAAAATCGCGGAATCACTCATGGACTACCACGCGATAGCACAGTCTGAATCACGGGATCCCAGACCCACACGTGATTCCTAGCTAGAAAGGCCTCGGGTCAGGATATCTGTCCCCCCCCCGGAGCGTACTCGGGGATCAGCCGAGAAGCCAAGGTGTATCGATACAACAACATATACTGAGACTGTACTCTGTGTAAACCAAATCACAAATCTTTTCTATGCACATGCTTAAAACACAATATATACACATATATACTCGTATACGTATATTCGTATATGCATTATCGTAAAAACACATGCTCGTAAAACCATAATCCATCTGCATGCTCAAGTTCGTAAATCATAAATAAAAGACTCGCAATCAATCCGTGAAAATAAATTGTCCACTCACAGACTCGCGTAACGCGCACTCGCGCTAAACTCGTGGTCCGGCGGAAGATCCCTCGCCTGAAGCACGATCACGATCCAGGTCACGATCTCGATCTCCTGAATATCCACAAAAACATAACTGATCAATATCATAGTTCTCAACACTGTACTGATGCACGGAAACCAACCGTTCCCGGAAATATGAAATACGGCACAAAATGAATTACGGAAATCCAGAAATCCCCACTCGAAACCTCGACTGAAAATCGGCTAACCCAATCAACCCAAAAACCTCTGGACGACGATCAGGGCGCGATTACGAGAAAAATGACATTAAAATTGTCAAAATCTGAAAAGTTGACTTTTCCTCGCCGTTGACCACCGTTGACCGCCGCCGCCGACGGCGGCGCACCGTCAACCGTGAAATCCCACGGCGAGATTCTCCAGATCACGAGTTCTCATCCATGCGAGTCATTTCCTCAACTACCTCGAAACCCAATTCTGCCTGGAACCCAGTCAAATCCAACCCGAAACCCGATCGGAAAATCTCCCCGGTGACCTAATCGGACCTCCATGAATCCTCCACCAAAACACAAATTAATCACATGGAAAGACTCACAGGGTCAAGGGGAGTCGAACCCCCCTAACCTCCACCTCCAAATCTCGCCGGAAAATGGCCAACCGTCACTGGCGAAATCAAGGAACTCGGCCCGATTCGAAACTTCACAAAACCTCATCAATTTCCACAAATTCATATACCATTCGACCTCGAAATCGCCGGAGGTGGCCGGAAACTGGTCGTCAGACGGTGAAACCGAAAACGGAAACTCACCCCCTCGGATCAACGGTCAACCTTTCCAATTTTGGAAAGTCAGAGCTAGTCAACGCCCGAAATGAAATTCTCGACTATTTCTCGACTATTTTTCGACTTTTTGATATTTATACTCGCGCCTCGGGTCGATCGACGGTCCAAAATTAATATACGAAATGATTCGGATAAGCTCGAGACAAACGGATAAACTCTTCGAAAACCGAGACCTCAAATAATCATAAAATATTCCTTGGTTATCAGAAAAATCATCCGGAACCGCCCACGAGCTCGAAATCACATACTCTACAATTTCCGTGAAGACACCCAACTCAAATTCTCGACCGAAAACATAGTCGCGAATCAAATCGGCAAATCACTTATACGATATAAAACTGCGACTAAACTCAATCTCGAGAATCGTGCCGAATACACAACAGATTCTGGTTCGGGTCGTCACAGTTGGTCCCCTTCGATTGACAATCCGGAGGTGGGGGAAACAGGATTTGCCACTGGAGGCAAGCTAAGAAGAAATAATCTTAGTTGTGTGTTAGGTCTATTTTATCTACAATACTATGATATTTAGACCTAGGTTAGTTTTGTTTTTGTGGTTATTGTCAATGGATGCATCATTACCTAGTTTAGATTTGCTTCTTCGCTTTGAAAGAAAGTTATTTTAGGTGTGTTGATGTATTTGACTAGTTATCAATATAATACCTAGTGCATTTTCTCGTCAAAAAAAATTATGTTTCTTACAAATTTTTGTAAGCCTCCTTCGTGGGATCAGCTTATCTGTTGAGGAGTTTTATAATGAAGATTAGTTGAGTACTTTCTAATCAATGGTTTGTAAGACCCACTTTTCAATCATATTTTGACAAATTAATTAACAATGTTTAGATATATATGAGTAAATCACTTTATAAAGTTTCAACCAAACCAAAATCGTCAAGGATATATAATCATGATTTATTGATTATGAACATGAACGGCTCAACTTGGTACATTTAAATTCATTAATTTAATCATGTTTGACACCTTAATTATTTCTAAATTAGTTAAAAATTTACATAAATGATATATTAATATATATCTTAATATCTGACAATTGATCTTGTAAAATATTGTTGAAAATAGATTTTATAAGAAAGTACTAAACATTTTAGCCCCCAAAAAAAAGAGAAAAAAAATACTAAACTAGTCTTCATAATAAAGCAATAGCACCACCCCCCCCCCCCCCCCCCCCCCCCCCCCCCCCCCCCTAGAAAAATTCTCCCCTTCTAAACAACATGATGGCAAGTATTGGTGCTATTGATGCTATTGTTGTTAGATCAAGTAGATGAGTTTTAGCATCTTGCTTGGCCTTTTTTTAGGTCTTCAAATTCTATTCATTGAGCCCCAAACCTTCTTAAACTATTAGAAAGAAAAATCTACAAAATGATGGTAGAAAAACATGAACAAGACAAATAGAGATGCCCCTAAAAGATGAGCCGCTTAATAATAATAAATTTATCATCATGAGAATTATATGCCTATTACATATAAACTATGTCTATAATTAACAATTGTATATTCTTTATTGCAGGTTAGGGTTGGTAAACAGCCCTTTCCTTAAAAAAAAACAAGACATCTTAGAAAATTAAGACTTTAGGTTCAATGAGACACTTTCTCAGAATCTCTGTACACAAGTAATGCATTGCTTCTGGAGGACCGTCCTTTGTACACCACTGATACACAGTGAACAATGTTCGCCATTTCCAGTCTCACATTTGAGAAGTCACTTTTAGTACTATAGGCACTAATGTCAAGACTTTTTGTATTAAAATCTCATACCTGTATAGGTGACCAAAATGATTAGAGTATTGACATTACTAGACCTCTGTGTAATAGTAGTAATACGGTGCTACACTAAAAATAGTGTAAGAAAGTAGGCAGTTTATCAATACGTACATCTAGTCTACTATTGTATGGAGTCGATTTACATTACGAGTACAATATATTTGTTAAATTCTTCGTTCTTTACCAAAATCTTGGGAAAACAATCAGAAGAAATATTACATCCTGTTTACTAGTTGAAGTTATCATACATGTCTATTTAAATATCACTGTGTCTGCATACTGATCACTTGTTTTCGAGCACAGGTGACTGAGGCTACTACTATCACTAGATCAATACTATAAGCAGTGCCTCCTTCACCATCCCATTAATTATGGAAGTATGAATATCTATTAATTAACTAGGTCCATAATGCATACATCCAAATCTATACAAAAACATCCCCAGGGCTACTGGGAATCTGGGATAGACCCAATTAACAAAGTTTGGAAGGAAAAATCCATAAGATTCAATAATGATAATAATAATCATAATAATCATTTTCTGACTAAAGAAAAATTAAAATTTCAATCTTGAATTAGGTGTTGAACTGACCGAGCGTATCAATTTCTTGGAGACCTGTACTGATCTAAATGACTACACCTTGTAAATCAAACATGACTATAATATGCAAGTTTTCGGCTTCCTCGATTGTTAACTCTGGGAGGAAGCTAAAAACTGCCCGACTTCACTATAAGTTCTATAACAAGCAACTACAGAAGGCTCAATTAACAATGAGCAGTACTCGTATCCACCAAACAATACATATAAAATTGCTCGTGTCTGACGGTCCGACATCTTTATCAGAACACAGCCTTAAGAATCCAACTGGATTCATTCATGACAGCCAAAAAACCAAAAACAAAAAAGACTTTAATTGGACTGTAGAATCACATATAGTTTGATTTCTGAGTTCAACTCTTAACCAAGTTCAACTTCCAAAGGAAAAGATTTCTGTTAATCACTTTGAAACTATAGAAACGAATATTGGTACTAAATTAAATGAATATGATCAGTTCCACGAGTGACAACTTGCACAATCCAAATAATGCAAGCAACTCAGATGAAAAGAATGAAAGTAAAGATTTAAATACAACAGGAACTTACATGATTTACAAAATTCAGTAGCATGCTCAAGGTAGAATCAGGTCTCATGCTGTAAATCTTTTGCATTTTGCTTCTGTAGAGTTTCCAATGGGTCCTGAGCTAAACCAAGTAAATGGACCATTTAAAGGCTAAATCCAAAACTTCCATATTCTTCTTTTTCCTCTAAATGGATCGGTGGCTTTGAGAAGGTGGCCAGTCAAACTGTCCCCTTCATATTTTAGATATCTGAAGCACCTTACGTCTCCGATTTGTTTCATTACTTCTCAAATTTGAACCATTTCCAATTTGCATACATGTTTGGTTCATCGAAAGGTAGTGAATTGCCTTCAGGTATTTCTGACCTACGTGAAGGAACAGCGGGCAGCTTTTGCCGGTACTTTTTTGCCATCATTTCAGCCTCTGAGAATAATTTCTGCAGATATGAGCAAATATTAACAACACTCATAACTTATTATGGAAACATTACAAATATGAAATGAGTAATTTCAGTTGTTTGGAAAGAGATGATATACATACCTCTTTGTTTGATACAAAGAGCCCAGGCTCACTCTCAAGTTCTGCAATGCTGTTTGGGAGAAGTAAAGTTGAATTTGGGATTAGTCCAGATCTTCCAACCCAAATGAATTTCATAAAAGCATATTAATAAAGAAGAAAAATCATGACTATAATAACAGAAAGAACAGGAGAACTAAAGGTTGAACTAAATCTGGGTTTGAAATGATAATTGCCAACACAAGTTACACAACTCAAAAAACAATGGTAAACTAATACAGTAACTTTTACAAAATTTGTCTGAGATGAAGTTTTCAACCACCTCTAAACTGCTCATATCTACACGTGACCATTATATATATTCCCGATCCAATCTGTAAAAGCTTTAGTGCTTACAACTGAAGACTGCCAATCCAGGCAGCCTATTCATCACATAGTACTTCCCACAAGCACAAGAATGAGATAGAAACCCTATGGTCTAGTGGTTTGTCTACCCTTTATAAGTGGGAAGACTGCAGTTTGTCTGACACGATGAAGGATTTTGTGTGTTTAAGAAATAAAAATAACTCACTGTGAACAATTCAGTTCCGGAACTCGTAGTTTTGCAGACGGAACTTATGAATGAAAAACAGTACGTTACTTGGAAACTTATTACAAGTTGGTTGGTTTATAGGCAGGTTCTGGTACCCTACATCTAAGACAAAACACAGAATTAACCGTGGCCAGCACTTTGAAGGCCACAAATAACTCAAACTGTTAAGATTCCCTTGGCAAAGGAAAAGTGAAATACCCGTTCCAGAATACATTAAGAAAAGCTATTAATCAATCATGGCCTTTACATTGAGCCAGCTCACACACACACACACTCCCATGAACAAATTTCTAAACACTAGGATCTCTACCAAAGACAGTTCATGGTCCATTTTTACACCAGCTACTCTTCTAAAGTGATTCCTGCTATTCTTGTACAACTTGGACCTCAACCATATGCATATCATGATATGTTACTTTTGGAATAGCAATCATAGCATTTATTACTTTTTGGATTGACTGAAATTATGTCTAACATGTGATATTGATGACTTCTATAGGATTTTGTCTGTGAGAACAAGTCTGATTTTCACATCTGTGAGTCGCGGAGCATTTAATTATTAAGACTAACAATTTACACAAAGCAAAAAATTGTAGTTCTGTCAATCATGGTGGTACGTATGCAAGACATTTTCTTCACCAACCAGATGTCCAGAACAGGCCACCAGTTGTATAATCAATCCACTTGTCAAGCAAAAGTAATACGCATGTCTGGTCCAGCACTGACAAGTTTCCAATTCTATAGATTACACCAGACATTTAGGTCTAGGACTTGTATGATTTTGCCAGAAACCAAGAACGATTATGACTTCACTAGATCTGAAAGAAAATAATTTTTTAAATAATAATTCTAATTCTACCTGAGAGATATCTTGTCAGGAAACATTGACTTCACCACCAGAACTTTGATCTTCTCATTAACAGAAAGTAAGTCACCAACAGATGTAATTCGTGCACGGGTGATGTTTGAGATATGCAGCAACCCACTGAGAGAACAAATAAAATGGGTTCAAGTCATTTATTTACAATACAGAGAAAAAAAGAATTGAGAAAATTACAGATGCATATTTTACTTTCAATAGTGTTAGATACATAATGGGATAAGGCACCTGAGAATAAAGTCATTAAACACTCACAAGCTATTCAACAAAGAAGAAGTTGCATCATTATATATTACTATGACAAGGTGACGGTGAAACAATGAAACTGAAATACGCTTTTATGTATTTATTATTAAATCCTTTCATATATATTTTGAACTTAGGTCAAAAGTTTTTCTGATACTGCACAGGGTTTTGTTACCTTCTGTTAGTTTCACCTATCCTTACTTGTGCTCCATATGGAAAGATTTTCTTAACAGTCCCTTCTAAGAGTGTTCCTTCTCTAAGGTTTAACATTTCCTGCAGAATTATATGGCAAACTGACATCAATTTCAAGAACGATAAAAATGAAGGGCATATACTTACCAGCAAGCAGTTTCCAGAGAACAAAAGAGCATTAACAAAATAAAATTCAGTACACAACTGACCCAAGCTTCCCTTTCGCTCAATACCAAGTCATTCTTGGCTTCATTAATTCGAGTGATCTGCACATACATCTCACATCCCACCTACACCGAGAAACACACTTCGTAACGAGCACAAAAATAATAAAACCTCTTCTATCATGTACAAAACATACGAGGTACCATGTTTTAGTAGACTCAAAGCATCAAGTACATAATGACTCGATATCACATCATTTGCTACTGGAAAAGAGATAGGGGCAAAGAAGAGAGGGAGACAGCTTCAGCTAGGACACCCGTGAAACTGGGATTTCTAGGAACCTCCAGGCCCCTGCCTATATCATTATGAAATACTTTCTACGAGAAAAAGAAAGTTTAACTGCTTGATTCTTGTCATTACAATCACTTCCAGTAAAATTCGAGCTGCCCTTACAGTGCATTTATTCTAAATATAGAACATCTGTTAACAGGAATAGGTAACTTATATAGAACTGTTTTGATATCGGAATTGGCAACGTGGTTGTATTCATGGACTTAGAATATATTTGCACCAAGAGATACTTGCAATGGGAACATGACATCAGCATTAAGTAAAGGAGCAGGTGCATAAGCATAAAGAAGTACATACCATTTCTGAGTAGCCAAATGAATATTATATGAAGAAATAGGAAAAGAAAAAACAAAATAAATTACTTCAAAAAATCCCAGTAACATTGAGCATACATTTTCTTTCAGCTCAGTGAAGTTGTTCACTCTGCTCATTAACTCAGCTTTTGGAAGGAAAGCTCGCAAACCCTGATTAACCAATTATAAGAAATGTCAGTTTAGAGACAAGTGCATTTTCATTTGAGCTGAAGTCAGAGACAAACCTCAATTTTTGTAAGAAGGCCACCAGTATTCCATTCTGTAATTCTAACTTTGATGGGTTCACCGAGTTGCATTATCTGTACAACACATGACAAAAGCTTCAGAACAAGATCCCATTATTCTCACCAAACTTCATCAACAACAATTAATTTCATACATGCGTACTCTTACAACCAATGAAGTACAATCAGTGTTCGTGAACTACAGTAATAAACAATTGTAATATTGATACTTGGTTTTAGAATAGAAGGTTCTACTATTTTTGGAGTAGAATTAATAGGCAAAGATAAACTGGATTTAGTTTCTTTTAAAACTGGAGGTGTTGTAATTTGTTCTAATTTTTCGTCCATTCTCCCAAGTTGGGAGCACATCGTTTGAAGAGTCAAGTTTGTATAATTATGTTGTCTTTCATGACTGAAAGCAACTGACTCAATAATTGTTTCACCTGCTTTTAATTTCAGATGTTCTGAAGGTGGATGAACAGAGGTAATAATATTACCTTTTGCTGTAGTACAATCAGTGTTCGTGAACTACAGTAATAAACAATTGTGCACTTCCTAACAACCAATAGAGATAAGCATCTTGCTCAAGAGAAGTCATGTGACATGTACATAGATCTCTTATGTAAATTTCAATATGCACCAAATATAGAAAGCAAGAAAAGAACCTGCCTCACTCGGTGCCAAGCAATCCTCCGGAACAGTCGCCTAGTCGAAAGCAAGGGCCGACCGCTGAGCGTTCTCCCAAGAACCTCAGCAAACAAAACAGTTCCAGTTTCCACAACAGGCTTCCCTGGCTGTGGCACCTCGTTAACGGCTTCACTCCTCACAATTCCCATCTTCCCTGGAACCATAAACTCTTCGGCATCAAAATTCATATCACAAAGCAAGAGTTCCGTCTCTTTTCCATACAAAGGTAGCACCTCCTTAGTCAACATTGTACCCAGTAAGTCTGCCCCCACATTCACATCAAGCTTATTCTCATTGCCCGAAACAACAACACCAACAACAAAATCACCCGGTTTTGGTTCATAGTACTCAACTCTAACCTTGTCAACCACCTCATTTTCATCATCCTCTTGATCAAAAACTTCTAATTCATCCCCTTCCTTATCATCTTCTACTTCATCAATAGAACCTCTTGGAGTGAAAAACTTCATAAAAGGTGCTAAAGCCTCTTTTTTAACAGATTCCTTATCTACTTCTGAAGCAGACCCATTATCCATATGAACTGGAGAAGGTTTATTTAACAACTCAAGCTCTTCATTCTCTTCCATTTCCACCCCATTAGACTTATGGGGCAAATGGGTACTTGGAAAACCATCATAAACTTCATTCCTAGAGCAAAAGGTGATTGCCGAGCTTCTCCAGAGTGGTAAATTCTTAGAAATCACGAGTCTTTTAGGAGACCCAGTAGTAGAAAATGAGCTACAAGTTGGAGGTTTGGGAACTGAATAGTTTGGGATGGTTATGCTTAGTGGTGAGTCGAGAAAAGAGAAAGACTTACAGGGGTGAACAAGGAGTAGCATATCTCTTTCTTTTTACATGAGCTCCTAACCAACCTTGGAATCGACCATACTTGGTTGCGTGGCGTGGCCTTTCCCAGCCAGTTCTATCTCTTCACTTCTCTCCGATATGTTCCTTCTACACGTTTTAGCGAACCCTTCTATAAGTTTATCTCACCACTCAAATTAGCAAAGGAATATAGACAAATTTGAAAGAAAAAAATAATGAAAATAAATAAGGACGAATTTTGATTTTCTATTGTTTTTATACAAAAATGAAGAAGCAATCGATTACGACTCTGGCTCTTTTTCTCTCGATCAACAGTTTCGGACTGAACAAGGCAGAAAGCATTCTTTACCAGTACGGTCGAGTCTTATACCTATAATGAGATTTCAAAATGACACTATTTATATAAGACTTGGTTCAACTCCAATGGAGATTCTAACTTAAAGTCCTAAATTTATATATTCGATTTTTTTTTTATTTTGTGTTGTCCTAAATAATAATTTATATTTGTAAACTATTCTTGTACATAATAAATAAATATAATATTAATTTAAAAATTAATTAATTTTGGCCCCCGTATGCATTATCCACAATCGAACATGATTTCGATTGACATGTGTCGATGTATAGGATTGTAAATTAAATTATACTTGACACGATAACTTATCAAAAATCGTCATAGATTTTGTGTAATATGTGTCAATGTCTAATTCGTTATTGAGATTTCGTTATCATTCACGTGTCAGTTTCGATCTTCGAAGATCATGTTGATCTTCTATAAAAATGGAGTCATTCACTCCTTCATACTCACCAATTCACAAACACTCCTCCTCCCACAACAAATTGTGGTTTCTAACTTATTGTTTCATACTTTGAGTTTTGTTTTCCGCCATGAATAGGTTGTGGAAACTACTAAAGAAGGAGGAAGAAGAAGATGTACCGAGAAGGCAACAATAAGCCTTCTTGATGTCTGTGACAGCCCACCAAGTGGAGATGATGGAAGAAGATGAAGCCTCACAATGGGGCGGTTCTTCGGAAGGGGGGAAGTACATACTAAGGGATCGGGAAATGATGGATCAGCACTTGAAAGCTCTATTTTTCACCGAACCGTGTATGTTTGACGACGACACATTTCGATGCAACTTCCGTATGCGACCTCATCTCTTTGACAAGATGTTGTGTAGCATGGACAACCACGACCCGTACTTTGTACAGACTATGGATGCCACCGGCAAACTCAATTTTTCCACCGAACAGAAGCCAACGTGCGCTATGAGGATGCTCGAGTATGGTCTACCGGCTGACTTGACCGATCAGTTCCTTGATATTGCTGAATCCACTGCTCTTGAAGTGTTCGATCATTTTACAAGAGCTATATAGGTTTTGTACCGTAAAGACTATCTTCGCACACCAACAAAGGCAGATTTACAAAGGTTGACAGACAAAGCTGTAGATCGGTGATTTCTAGATATATTGGGTAGTCTTGACTGTATACATTGGCAGTAGAAAAATAGCCCCACTGCACATGCCGGGCAGTTCCAAGGTCATAAGGGAAAACCTACAATTATCTTAGAGGCAATGGCTTCATATGATATTTGGATTTGGCATGCATATTTCGGACTTCCAGGTTCTCTCAATGATCTCAATGTCCTAGAAATGTCACCATTGTTCGATGAGGTATGCAGAGGTGAAGCTCCTCAAGTGGATTTCAAAGTGGGCAACAGTACGTATGATCAAGGTTATTATCTAGTGGACGGCATCTACCCTAATTGGGCAACTCTTGTCAAAGCCATAAAAAATCTTACCACTCTGGCAACAAGACACTTTACAAGGATGCAAGAGGAGTTCAGGAAAGACGTAGAGAGAGCATTTGGTATTCTCCAAGCGCGTTTTGCAATTGTGAGGGGTCTAGCTCGTTTGTGGAGTAAGGAGAGCCTACAATACATCATGATGACGTGCATTATTTTGCACAACATGATAGTAGAAGATGAGCGCGACGAAGATGAGCAATATGAATTTGACTTGGACGACATCTCGACTCGTCCAAGAAGAGCCGATATATATGATAAACCAAGTTATATTCATGAGGTGGAATGTGATCCCCAAGAAATGCATGCATTTGTACATGGTCGTTACAAGAAGATTCGATGTATAGTGATATCTGCTTCACTAAGAGCGGATTTAGTGGAACACGGTTGGGCTTTGAAGAAGTGGAGAGAGCGCAACAATGGCTAAGTGGTGTCGCTATCATGTGTCAATAATTGGCATTGTTTGCCATAGTGTTGTTGTTTGCATTTAATTTTGTGTGTGCTTGTATGAATTTAATTTTGTGTGTGCTTGTAAGTATTTAATTTTGTGTGTGGTTGTAAACATTCAATTTTTTGTGTGCTTGTATGAATTTAATTTTGTGTATAGTTTTAAGCATGTAATTTTTTGTGTTGTTGTATGAATTGAATTTACAAGACCATAAATATAACAAATAAGGACTTACCATTTTATTTAAAATGAGGAAATAGACTACATAACTAATTAAAAACAATAATTTAAATTAAGCAACAACATAAATTAAGCCTCAAGCAACATCATAAATGAGATCAAACTTGTTCTCACGCTTGATCATTATTAGGATACCACTTCGTTTGATCGAGCGAAAGATAGGGGGAATAACTTGATCTGTCATGAGGAGGTGTAGATGCTTGAGAGTTACGGAATGGCCGGAAAGATGAATTTTGTGTCATTTCCACTTCCTCTCGCTCAAGTATCATTTTTTGCTTCCTCTCCCAATACCCTCTTGACAAGGTGAAAATGTAGTAGGATCCACCATTATTGTGCGAGCATCTTCATCCCTTTGTTGAGTCGCCATAGCCTCTTGGTAGAGTTATTCCTTTCATGCATGATCTTTATCATTTTGATCGGCAAGCCTTTTCATTTGATCATGAATACTCATTGAAATCTCTTGATTACCTTTTTACTTTGCTGCCTTGGCCGCTTTTTGTCCCATTGGACGATCTTGCCTAGCTCTAGGTGACATGCTTGGAGTTGACACATTTCTGGGTGAATCGTTATCATCCAAGTTGATAGGCGTCTCATAATTTGTGATAGCCCTTTCCATTGATGAGGGATTTAAAATTTTTGGTGTATCCTTCAAGATATCCCAACAATGCAAAAATCTGAAATGCTCTCCATGGGATTCATCGAAGTAATTCGACTTGGCATTCCTTATCTACAAACAATTGAAATAAACATAGTAGTGGTTATTTATTTAAACTATATTTTAAGCGACTAGGAATAGTTAATATTAACTATATTTTTATTAAGACGAATAAAAATACTTACATCATCAAGATCATTTTCGCCACTCTTTTATTCGTGATGGCATGGTTTAATGTTATGCGCCATCTCATGCATGCGGGATTGATCTTCTTCCATCGAGACTCAACACTTGAAGCGGTTCGCTTCGGTGCATTGGGTGGCTTGATACCTTCAAAATACTCATATATACGATCCCACAAGGTTTCGCTCGATTGATTAGTACCGATGGCGGCATCTTCACAAATACTCACCACGGCGATGCACAAAGCCTTATCTTCCTCCTATTTCCAATTTTCCGATCGTGGTATCCGTGGTTATTGTGCCCCTTTCTTTGGACCCATGGTGCTAAAAAAAAAAATTTCTATATGAATAAAAATGATGGGGAGGAAAAAATGTTGGAGAGGATGTAAGAAATGGTGTGGAATGAATGAAATTTTGGGTTGATATTTATAGAAGAATTGTAGATTTACTGTAGCAACGGGCAGAAAATTATTCAAAAATTTTTAATTATTTTTTTTGCCACTTTTCTTACTGATATATTAAAAATCAAAGTTAGTTTAAATAAGAATCGTCAATTAATTAGAAACTTATATCTTGAACCATTGGATCAAAAACTAATTTAGAAAAATAGAAAAATAAAATATCGTGTGGGTTGAATTAAGGCCAGTGATTTCAAATGAAATCAAATACAAGCCTTCCAAAAAATTTGCCCGTTGGAATGCAAAGAGAGCAACGACTCTCTCCTCCTCCCATGTGCTTGGGACAGATGCGAGGCCCACCAATGCATCACCTTCTCCTTTTCCCACGCGTTGCGCAACGGTCTTCCCCACTTTTCTTGTTTTTTTGCGTCTTCTTACTCTTGTCCCTCTCTCCTCTACTATTTTCCCTCTCTCCTCTGCATCAGTCTCAAATATGAGACGCGTCTTAAATCGGGTCTCAAAATGAGACTTGGTTTGAGACTTGGGTCTAGATTTTTAGAGTTTAGGACCTTACTTTTTTACCATTGGAGAGCAAAAAACTATCATGGGTCTAAAATTATAGGGTTTGGGACTCCTTATAGGAGATGCCCTTAGAGTCTTCCTTACGGAGGAAGGCAAACTATAATCCCTAAAGTGAAATTGTAAACAATTTTGTATAAACAGCCAAATTTATCTGTAACGAAATTTGCTTCTCTATCTAATAAAAAAAGATATCACACCAGAAGTCTCTATGTCTATGTATTTATTTCCGCAAGCTAAAGGATGAAACCTTCATTTTTATTTGTTCTTACATGTTTATGATATGTTGATTGCAATTAAGAGTAAGGTGAAAATAGTTCAATTGAAGTTATAGTTGAGTAATGAATTTGAAATGAAAAATTTGGGAAAAGTCATGAAGATTATAGGCAAGGAGATTGAAAGAGATAGATCGAAAGGCAACGTTAATTTTGTTGTTCGCAAAAACGATATTTTAAGAATTTACTACAATAGTTTGACATGGATAGAAAAACTAAACTTTTGCAAGTACGTACACCTCTTGCCGACAACTTACTTCAAGATTAATTCTATTGTCTTAGCATGGATGATGAATTGAAGTATATGGCTAAAGTGCCTTATGCTAGTATCGTGGTAGCTTGATGTATTGTATGATGTGTACTAGACACAATCTTCTAAAAGTCATGAATCAGAGTCAGGTCAGTCGAATTGTTATTTTAATTAAATTTATTACATGGCATATATAACTAAAATTAAACAAGAAAATAAATATCCATACAAACAAATCAAAGAAATAAGGTACTTGCGTGTGTCAAGATAGTTGTTTTTTAGGTCAAACAGCAGAATATGAAACTGGTAAGTTACAAGGAGGAACACTGATTACTAGCCCAATAAAAAGAACCTCTCAAAAGCAACCTGCATTGTTACATAATAATTCAAATGGGTACCCAACAACATAACTTAATAGGACTAGGTGTAGAAAAATACTAAAAAAATTAGGGATCCCACACCCTATCTAACTATGCACCCAAACTACATTAAATTCAACCGATGCTCCTCCGCTTGCATCTTCGTGAGTGTCGCCGGATCAATAGCCACCTTCTTCTGAGGAGACTCCATATTGTGTGCCCCTTTATTCCTTCCACTTACCACAGTCGCTTCTAGTAGAGGTGGTCTCTTCACGAGCAGACCACTTCAGCAAAGATGTCACATCTGCGTGGGGTCGTGAAACGTGTCGTCGATCTAATCTGCATAAGAAATCAAAGTCTTAGAAGCAGCCTATGAACCTGAAAATTTATCAGAATTCACTCCTACCGGCCATGAAATACCACCGTTAGTTGAATCAGAAACTTGCAAAGAATTAGACAAAGTCAGTGCCCCCCTAAATAAAGGGTTGTCTTGCATATAGGACACATGTCCCTTGAGCTTCTCCACGGGCTTCTGCATGTTGAACACGTAGTCTACAAGCATGGCCTATCATCAACACCACTTCCCTATCCGCCACTGGCACAACTGCTGCCACTGGTGGATCGGAGTCCGATGTAGAGAAGACTTTCATCGGCCCTTCATTAAACCCTGTGTTAGTACGCCACGTGCTAACTCCAGAAAGTATGCCTTACTTAGCACCAAAATAATTAAATAGCTTCGTAAGGAGATAAATAGAGGAAAACTGATAAAACTACACATAGGATATACGCTGCACGCGCCTAGCAAGGCAGGGCATTGCGTATGTCACTATGTTTTGTGTATGGAACTGAGTATCGGTCCCTCTCTTGCGCAGAAGAGGAATACTGGCATCAGTCCCACATTGAGGGCCATAGAGTGTTGTCGACCTCACCTACCCATATTAATAAGACACATACTCCAAGACAAAAGTAATATGACATCTCACCAATTATTCCCTTACGCTTTCTATCGTACCTCATACTAACTTAAGCATCGGAGTGTTGAAGGCGGGCCAACCCCGTCATAAATCCCTAACACTTATTGTTCATTTTACAACATAGTGGAGCGTTTGAGGACAAGTTCCCAAACGTTTAAGAGAGATCCCCCCAATATCCATTGCTTTTCAGACAATATCCTTTATGGATTTTGGCTGAAACACCCTGGCAGCACAGTGGCCACCAAACCTGTAGTGCCCGACTCTGAAGACCTAAAGGTTGTCGCCCAGCCTCAGGCGCCACGTTGGCCTTTCAAACCTACAAAATACGGCATCCCACTGCCTCATGTACAAAAGTACTGCACAATTTAGAAATAACCCCTTAGAGTAGGGTAATCAATTCTAACCATCTCCACACATGAAGGGGCAAACCAAAAGTGTTTTCTTACCACCACACCATGTCGGAGATCGAGATTCACCAAGATCTTCATCTTCCCGGCTTGGATAAGGGATTCATCATATTTTCGGTAAGTGCGAATGGCATTATCGATCTTTCAAGCCCAACACTAATCCATGCTCGCATCCAGAACATCCGTCATGAACATGTCAACATTGACCTTCGCCGCCGCCACCTCCTCAATTTCCGAGAACCCATCAAACTCCTAGACGACCATGGTGACGTCATGATAGTACCACAGGCTGTGTCGCTTCGCCCGACGTAGCGCAGTCGAATTCTTGAATTTGCAAAAAAATTGATCGGGACCACGTTGAGTAAGGGAGATATGCGTCGGGCCAAGGGGACCATGCCATAGTCTGACCATTGTCACCTTAAAAGACTATTCAAGGACCTCCAACAAAGCCATCAGCCCGAACAACCTTGCAACAATATATTGGCAAGCATTATCACCAACCGCATTTGCTTATGGGACGAGGTCAACAATCTCAAACTCATCCAACTTTGGATCGAAACCCACTGCATCAAGGTGGTTAGCCACCTTGTCGGTGTCCTCCGCCATGACACAAACCACAGAGAAGAGGAGAGGGAAGTCAGAGACGAAGGAAGAAAGGAATCCGATTTGGCCGAGAGGCTTAAATCGAGTTTGGGAGATTTTAGGGATGATGACGATTACTCTAGGGTTTTGCTCTCTCACTACTCTCAACTTCTTAACGAGATCATAGATACATGCATGTGTCAAGATGGGATTCAATTATTCGATCTTTATATCCATTCTAGGCTCTCTTATCTAGACGCTTATGCACTTATTCTTCATAATAATAATAATAATAAAAATAAAAAAAATGACTCGATTAGTCCGGTCAACCCGACTTTTGACTGATATTCCTGACTTTTCAAACCAACTTGTTCAAATAAGTTCGTATTCGAAAAAACACAACCCAACCACTGGCCAACCAACTCGACTTTTAGAACACTTACTATACGGGATATTTCACATGATTTAGGTGTGGTGAGAAAATATATGCATAACCTAGGAAAAGAACATTGGCAAGCGTTAAACTAGATTTTGAGGTATATTTTTTGTATCGTAGATGTTGGATTGGTTTATGAGTATGGTAAGACAAGTCAGTGTGTTGTTGGATATGTGGAGCCTTATTATGCATGTGATTTGGATAAGTGAAGGTCTACTACAACCTATGTGTTTACTATAGCTAACAAGTCTGTGAGTTTGAAGTCGAATTTGTACCATACAATTGCATTGTCTTCTACAGAAGTTGAATGCATGACTACAAGTCTGCAACAAAGGGTGAAAAAGAAGTTGTATGTTTTGTGGTTTGCTTGAGGACTTGGGATATGTTCATAATTATGTAGATGTTCATTGTGATGGTTAGAGTGATATTCATTTAGCACAGAGCCATGTTGATTATGGTTGCACCAAGCATAACAAAGTGAAGTTTCACAAGATTCGTTAAATGTTGTAGGATGGTGATATAGATCTTTCGAAAGTTGAAATCAAAAAAAATTATGCTGAGTGTTGACATGTTGGCTAAGGCGGTTCTATTGGTTAAGTACAAGCATTGTTTGGACTTGATTGGTTTTTGTAGCATTTGAAGATACCTATAGTGATGTCAAAGCCCAAGAAATTGAATTCTACTTTGGAGGATTACCGTCAAGTGAAGCTCAAGGTGGAGAATTATTGGTTTGGTCTTCACTTCAGGGTAGTTCTTCCGTACGGTCTCCCTATCTTATAACAACCAATAGAAGCTACATAGAGGCTAGTGGGGTTGGTTTTCTGACATGTCATGAAAGGACCCAACCCCGATTTAGTTTCCTAAACCGGAATCAAACCCCTTCTGAAAACACGAACTTGCAAAAACCATAAAAATTTCGGCAGAGTTTCACTATATCGCGGAATTATCATTAACCTGCACCCGAAAATACAATTCATCATATGCCACAAAAGCCAAACCATGGGCACCAATCCCATCTGGATTTATCAAAATCATATCATCATAATATAAAGTAATAAGTAAAACTGTAACTTTACAGAAATCCGGGAAAATCATAGGAAAATATAAACATCAGAGTATTCAGAGCGACCTCTAGTATATATATACATAAATACACAGTAGTAGATTAAACAAGAAACCTACTGGGAAAGAAAAGTAGCTCGAACACTAAGCCTCCGACTGCGACGTGCGACACCAGAGTCTGAACTGCAAATTGGGCACGGAAACCGAAAAGCCTAGGGGAAAGGCAAATAAAATTGTTAGAGTGAGTGGACAAAAATAAACATATGCCTTTCACCATTTACATAACATAAAAATATTGCGAGTTCTTAAAATAAATGGAGGTGTCAGGCGAATCTCTCAAGCCCGACGGTGATAGACTAGGTGAATCTCTCAAGCCTAGTGGGTACATCAGGCGAATCTCTCAAGCCTGGAACTGGACTACCGGTGATCAGCCGAGTAGTCAATGCATCGATGCCAAGTAAATGCCATCACCAATAAAACATAAAACAATACCTCCAAAACAATAAATAATCTCAATATTGTACTGGAAATTAATACTGAAACCAAGAACTCGCTACGACAGTGTAAATAAATGTCCACTCACAGATAAGCACAGCACGCAGACGCGCTAATCCTGAGATCTGGCGGAAGATCCCTCGCCCAACGTACGATCTCGATCCCCTGAATAATCAAAAAATATCACTGATCAAAATCACAATTCATTACTCTGAACCATACCTCGGAAACCAACCATTTCTGGAAATATATAACTCGGACAACAAAATAATCTCCGAAAATTCCAAAATACTCCATATAAACCCTCAACTTAAAATCCGGCATCCAAATCAACTCGAAAACCTCAAGGCTACGATCGGGGCGCGATTATGAGCAAAACGGCATAAAAATTGACAAAAATTCAAAAAGTCAAACCTTCGCCGGAGCGCCGTCGTTGACAGGCGGCGGCGGTGCGCGGCGTCAACAGTGGTGGATTCCGGCCAAACTTTCCATAAATGGTTTACACCTCAAGCCCAACACATTCCTCTTCTACACAAGCTCCAATTCCAAGCCCACCGACCGGAATCGAGCCCGAAACCTCACGGAATCCATTGATTCCGGCGAAATTATGGCGAGTCCCGATATTTATACTCGCGGATCGATATAATCGACGGTCCAAATCGAATCACATCCACGTTTTAGATAACTCAAACTTAATCGGATAAACACGACTAAATCACGCGACTTCAAATATTCATAACATATTCCTCGGTTATCGAAACAATTATCCGAAACCGCCTACGAGCTCAAAATCACGCATACTATAATTCTAGTGAAGAGACTCATCTCAAATTTTCGCCCGATAATTAAGTCGTGAACCAGACCGCCAATTCGATTAATTATGACAAACTATGATTATACGTGAAACTCGCGAATTAAGCCGATTAACTACCATTTCCGGTTCAGGTTGTCACAAATCTACCCCCCTTACAAAAATTTCAACCTCGAAATTTACGTACCTGCTAAATGAACAGATGAGGATACTGCTCTCGCACATGCTGCTCGGTCTCCCAAGTGGCTTCCTCAACCGAATGATTCTGCCATAAGACCTTCACAAGCGGTATGACTCTATGTCTCAACTCCTGCTCACGCCGATCGAGAATCTGTACTGGCTCCTCCACATATGTCAAATATTTCCGGATAGGAAGCTGATATGGTGCTAAAACATGTGATGGATCTGGAATGTATTTCCGCAACATCGAGACATGAAAACATCGTGTACTCGAGCCATCTCGGAAGGCAACTCTAACCTGTAAGCCACGACACCAACTATCTTTATGATCTCGTACGGATCAATATACCATGGTCGAAGCTTGCCACGCTTCCCGAAACGAACAACTCCTCGCCGAGGAGACAATTTCAGGAAGACCCAATCGCCCACCTCTAACTCGAGACTCTTTCTTCTCACGTCTGCATAACTCTTTTGGCGATCCTGGGCAATCTTCAAATTGTCTCTGATAATCTGAATATCCTCTGTGGTGCTCTTCACCAAATTAGGACCAATAAGCCATCACTCGCCCACCTCACTCGAACACAATGAAGTACGGCACTGCCTCCCGTATAAAGCCTCATACGGTGTCATATCAATACTGGCCTGATAAATGTTGTTGTAAGCAAACTCAATCAAATGCAGTTGTTGGTCCCAATTCCCTCTAGACTACAATATGCAAGACCGCAACATATCCTCAAGGGTCTGAATAGTCCTCTCAGACTGCCCATTAGTCTGAAGATGGAAAGCTGTACTGAAATGCAATCTGGTACCCAAGGCTCACTGCAATGCCTACCAGAACTTTGAAGTAAACTGACTGTCTTTGTCAGAAACAATAGATACAGGCACGCCATGCAAACGTACGATCTCCACCAAATACATATTTGTTAACCTGCCCACAGAAATCTTCCCTGGAAGTGCAAGGAAATGAGCTGATTTCGTCAATCGGTCTACAATAACCCAAATACCAGTATTACCAGCAGAAGTACGCGGTAATTGATACACGAAATCCATGGTGATGTGCTCCCACTTCTAAACCGGAATCTCCAAGGGCTGTAACTTTCCGGCAGGCTTCTGTCTCTCTACTTTAACCTGCTGACAAATAAGGCATCTGCTCACATATGCTGCCATCTCCCTCTTCATATTTCGCCACCAGTAATAAGCTCTAAGTGTACGAAACATCTTCGTACCGCCGGGATGCATAGCATAAGCAGAACAATGAGCTTCGTCTAAGATCTCCTTCTTTAAACTCTCGTCTCTGGGTACACATAATCTGCCTCTGAATAGTAATGTACCATCATCACTCAACCGAAAATCTGTTGGCACACCATTCCGAATCATGGTCTTCTTGTCCAACAGATAGGAATCCGCATCCTGAGCTTCCCGAAACTGATCAACCAATACCGGTCGAACCTGGAAGCTAGCCAACAAGGCTCCATCATTATCCCACTCTAACTCAGCTCCTATAGCTAATAACGCGTAAAAGAATGCATCAAATATTAACACAAAGTAGACACTCAACACATATCTCACACGTATGCAATTTAAAACCCTTTTTTGTAGATGTAGCATTGATAAGTATGGATCGTTCTTAACTGGGGATTGAGGGTAATAATGCATGACAACATTTGTAAACATAAAATAAAAGTTTATGGGAGGTTTGAAGAGTTTGGTTTAATTAACTACGAAAATAATAGCAAAACATGGCAAGAAACAAATCCAGAAACCCTAGAACTCTAAAATGCTTAACTCATAGACAAGAAAACAATCAAGAATCCTAGAACTTCTAAACATGCTTGAAACCAAAAATAAAACCTAATCTAACATATATACAAGTGATCAACTCATTCTTTTTACCTAACTCTTACAACTAAGTCATATTATATGCAACCTATTAGTATTTAAGTCTTTAGCTAAGATCATGCGTTTCATATTTCATGCTTCAGGAATTTGCCTTATGACATATCTATCAACCTAAACAAGGAATTTACCTTAGTCTAAATTGATGCATTAAGTATAACATGCTTAGCATAAAGAAATAAATACATGGCAGATCACATAAAACATTTAAAGTTACAAAACCAAAATACTCCATAAAACAAATATTTCAAATCTGAAAATTCATACAAGAAGAAGAAAATAGAAGGAATCATGTTACACTTTTTATTTCGGGAATTTGCCATAGTACAAAGCTTGGACGATTCTTCAATGGAGGTGGAGAACACTCAAGGAATTTTCCTTAGACAGTTCTTGGCGGAAAGGAGGCTGTTTTGTGGATGGAGGGCGGCTTCTTGGATGATTTCGGCTTTGGGAGGAGAGGAAGAGTACTTAGGCAGAGTTTTGACTTCTAAAATGAGTGATGCTGGCGAGCCCTTGCTTTTATAGAAGAAGATTAGGGTTTTTCCTACCAAAACAAGACTTCCCTTGTGTACCCGGGTAAATCTGACAGCCTGTCTTCAAACGTGTTTTCCCGGAGTTGTAGACATCCAAAAATTATGATTCTTGATTCGTTGGAAAGAAGAGTTCAAGGGCTATTAAATAACATATCTGATCATTACATTCGGAGTTGATTTGCATATTCGGTGATCCCTTGACGTTACAGGTCTGCAGTTTGGATATTCTTTTCTTATTGCATGAGAGATATTCACCTTCTTGATTTTGTTCTTCTTTCTCTCCAAGGAATATCTTAACCAATCTTGCCTTATTCTTGCAATATATTTCGTGCTTCATATCAGGCATATATGAGATATAATTGATACATATGATTTGGCCATTTCTTCTTGCCTGATCTACCACTTTTCTTCTTTCCTGGCCCGAGCAGGAGAAATGCTTCATCTTCATTTGCACCATTTGACATCATTTCCATTTGTCATTTGAGTTTCTATTTCTTGACACCATTTGGGAAACACATTTTAGTAACCATGTGAAGACCATTTCTTGGACCATTTCTTCTCCGAAATTAGGAACTTCCTCCTTATTGCGTTTTGAGCTCATTTTGCCTCCTTTATTCATTTCTCTTTTTCTTGGACCTAAAACAATAAAATAAGTAAGAAACAACAATACTAAGGTCAAAACAAAGCTAAATTTAAGGAGAAAGACGTTAAGAATCAATCATAAAATGCTTAGATCAAATTCCCCCACACTTAGACTTTGCTAATCCCTAGCAAATACTAAACAAAAGAAAAAGTCAAAAATCAAAACAAACAAAGGAAAACGTACAATCTATAAACTAACACACTTAAATATTTCAATATTTCAAAGCCGCAAATCATCATGTTATTACGTTTAAAACGCTTAAAACTCTAAGTTGACAAAAACACATCTAAGCCCTTGTCTCCAGAATTTTACAAAGTATATGGCGATGGAATCACAAGATTTCAACGTGAATGCTCAATGATTTCAAGATATAATAGAGATATAATCATGTCATGAACAAGTAAGACTTGGAAGCAAACAATGATGAAGTTAAGCTATGCATGTTTCGAACAAGTTCAAATGAATCTTACAAGGATGCACTCATCATCTTTTTCACTCATGAAAATAAGGGTTCACTCAAGATATATATGAATTTTCAATTGAAAACCTCATGAATACAATGAATTACTTGCACAAATGAACCTAAACAATATGCTTACTCATGCTACTTACTCAACCAATCGAAGGCTACTCATCTTAAGGATCATAAAGGACTTTAGAAAGGTTGCAATAGGGCTAAGGCTAAGGCATTCGAAATTTTGGTATGTGGTGGTTAAACAAGTTCCAAAGACTTAGTCTAGCACTTAAAACTTCTCAAATTCGTGCCTCATCTTCTCCAAAACGTCACCATGGTCAGATTTCCATTTCGGGGGCCGAATATCATCATTTTGGGCCAAGACTTCATTCTAAATTTTCCTTGAGCTTTACGGATAGGACAAAGGTCATATTTCTTCATGTTAGGTCTTCAATTCGTGGTACACTCCAAATCCGCAAATATGGGGGACATTAATCCAAACTTTAACATCTAAAACACATTGCTGAAGAGCTTCTTTTTTTCTTCTTTTTTTAGCTCTCGATTTTTATTTTTATTTTATATTTTCTTTTCTATTCTCAGTAATTTACACACATATTTAAGCTATTTGAATAAGTCTATCCCCATACATACATTTTTTTTTCTTCAAAATCACCATCTTCATGCCATTTACATGTTGCTAACTTTGAATTTCGTCACCATGTCTTTAGAATAAGGGTATGGATATTCTACACTAGGTTTAAGTGTTTAGATATATATGGCAATGAAAGAAAGGCTCAATGTAGGCTCAAAATGTTTATCTAGGGGTGTCGCATCTCGTGCGCACATATGGGACACGTGGCTATTTGGTTTAGTGGTGAAAAAAATTAAGTGCCTTTAATCATATCCAAAATCATAATAATTATCAAGTTAAAAGCTTTGCAAATCTACATGAGTAAGTTCTAGTATTCTCTAGTTCATTGAAATCTATGGCAAGCAGTTTGACGAGGCATGTAAACATTTTTGAGACAATGGTGCACGAAATTCACTCAACAAATGATGTAATGTAGGCTCAAAAACTCACATTAAGGTTTGTATGATCTAAAAGCTTATTCTAACATGCGAAATCTGTACCATGTTTATGCATACCATATCTACTACATGTCATGACAATCAAAAGATCTCAATTAGCACTAGAAATCCCATGCAACGCCATATTTTTATACTTTTATGTCTAATTCTCATCATAGACTAATTAAGGGCATCCTAAAGACTCTTAAAACACTAATTTAAATATAAAGACTCAAAACAAATTTTTTTTAGGGCATCATCCGCCAGAAAGTTTCATTGTCTGCCTGGTTTTTATAATTTATGACTCAAATAAGTTGTAAACCCCTCCCCCACACTTAAACTCTACATTGTCCTCAATGTACTAAAGTAAAACATAGAATCAAGCATGAAGAATAGGATTTTACGAAAAACTAACTATGAAAGTAAAAGCTACAAAAATAAAATAAAATAAAATAAAATAAAAGTAAGGGAAGAGAAAGCAAATCTGGTTTGTAGACTCCTTCATTGGGTTGCCTCCCAACAAGCGCTTGTTTTTTAACGTCTTACAGCCTAGATGTGTTGCTTTGCTCCTTCTTCACTTGGGACTTCCAACATTCTTGACGTTTTCTTTGCATGTGCACTTGCATGTACATGTTGGTGCCATCTCCTCTAACTCCTTTAGCTCGGCCTTCTTCTTCTCTTTACGAGCTTGTTAGGATTCATGATCTACGCCAAGATACATTAGTTAGTGATCAATTAAGTAATTAATCATAAACGTAGCACATGTAGCATTTACAACAAGTAGGTTTATTTTTCGTTACAAATTTATTGCAACATGATCAACTAGACAAATACAGTTTAAATAATGTCCCAATTTATTTTTCGTCAAAGATATATGATTATCACATGCATCTAGAATTTAAAACAAGACTTAGATGATTAAATTGTGTAATGGCTCGAAATCCGTTCCACTCCTTTGGACAAGTCCGGAAATGGCCAGTTGGGATAGATGTAACGTGAGAGGTAGGACTAATTTAGAGAATATTCTCTTTCTTAGATCCAAATCCCGTCACGAGTCATAACCCTTCTAGTCACCATAACCGAAAATTTCTTACTAAGAGCAAAAGTTCAATACGATATTACATCAACTCTTTTCATCAAAATCAAAACTTAAAAAACTAAATAACAAGTGATAAAAACATAGCTAAGACTTATCATTTAACATTTTACAAAATTGGAGAAACTGAACATAGCTACTTGCATAATTTATGCAGAATTAATATCACGTAGGAATTTCACGAACATTTACGAGATGATACGAGACACATATATACATAACTCTGTAAATTTTCATAATTTTCCAAGACCTACAACCACGTCAGATAAATCTCACAAAATAGCACATATCACAGTCCCGAATTGACATTAACGCTAAAAGTAAAAGAATTATAATCACATTATACAATAACAATGACGAATCACTTTACAACAACTTGACTCTTGGACCTTATACAATTGACTCTTTAACCTACAAAAACAAAAACAAAGTTACAACTTGCTTGGAACTCAAGAACACATGAAAATTTCTAGATTCGCACAAAATTGAACATAGCAGATTATCAAATGTTTCCAAAATTGTTGACTTTTCCGAATACAATAAAAATTTACAGCCATAAACACCCCACAAAACGCAACACTTCTGAAAATTTTCAGATTTTTCCAATACTTGCAGCTACATCAAATAAATTGTACAAAACAGATCAGTGAACAGTTCCGAAAACAGAGAAAAAAATAAAATTATGCACAAGTATAATATTTACACGATATGAACATATTTACACAAACGAAATCACACAATTCTTTAAAATCCCCGGTAATGGCGCCAAAAATTGATAACGCGTAAAACATGCATCAAATATTAACACAAAGTAGACACTCAACACATATCTCACACATATGCAATATAAAACCCTTCTTTGTAGATGTAGCATTGATAAGTAGGGATCGTTCTTAACCGGGGATTGAGGGTACTAATGCATGACAACGTTTGTAAACATAAAATAAAAGTTTATGGGAGGTTTGAAGGGTTTGGTTTAATTAACTACGAAAATAATAACAAAACATGGCAAGAAACAAATCCAGAAACCCTAGAACTCTAAAATGCTTAACTCATAGACAAGAAAACAATCAAAAATCCTAGAACTTCTAAACATGCTTGAAACCAAAAATAAAACCTAATCTAACATATATAGAAGTGATCAACTCATTCTTTTTACCTAACTCTTACAACTAAGTCATATTATATGCAACTTATTAGTATCTAAGTCTTTAGCTAAGATCATGCGTTTCATATTTCATGCTTCAGGAATTTGCCTTATGACATATCTATCAACCTAAACAAGGAATTTGCCTTAGTCTAAATTGATGCATTAAGTATAACATGCTTAGCATAAAGAAATAAATACATGGCAGATCACATAAAACATTTAAAGTTACAAAACCAAAATACTCCATAAAACCAATATTTCAAATCTAAAAATTTATACAAGAAGAAGAAAATAGAAGGAATCATGTTACACTTTTTTTTTTCGAGAATTTTCCCTAGTACAAAGCCTGGACGATTCTTCAATGGAGGTGGAGAACACTCAAGGAATTTGCCTTAGAGAGTTCTTGGCGGAAAAGAGGTTGTTTTGTGGATGGAGGGCGGCTTCTCCGATGATTTCGGCTTTAGGAGGAGAGGAAGAGTATTTAGGCAGAGTTTTGACTTCTAAAATGAGTGATGATAATGAATGAGCCGAGCCCTTGCTTTTATAGAAGAAGATTATGGTTTTTCCTACCAATACAAGACTTCCCTTGTGTACCCGGGCAAATCTGACAGCCTGTCTTCAAACATGTTTTCCCGGAGTTTTAGACATCCAAAAATTATGATTCTTGATTCGTTGGAAAGAAGAGTTCAAGGGCTATTAAATAACATATATGATCATTACATTCAGAGTTGATTTGCATATTCGGTGATCCCTTGACGTTACAGGTCTGCAGTTTGGATATTCTTTTCTTATTGCATGAGAGATATTCACCTTCTTTCTCTCCAAGGAATATCTTAACCAATCTTGCCTTATTCTTGCAATATATTTCGTGCTTCATATCAGGCATATATGAGATATAATTGATACATATGATTTGGCCATCTCTTCTTGCCTGATCTGCCACTTTTCTTCTTTCCTGGCCCAAGCAGGAGAACTGCTTCATCTTTATTTGCACCATTTGACATCATTTCTATTTGTAATTTGAGTTTCTATTTCTTGACACCATTTGGGAAACACATTTTAGTAACCATGTGAAGACCATTTCTCGGATCATTTCTTCTCTGAAATTAGGAACTTCCTCCTTATTGCGTTTTGAGCTCATTTTTGCCTCCTTTATTCATTTCTCTTTATTTTGGATCTAAAACAATAAAATAAGTAAGAAACAACAATACTAAGGTCAAAACAAAGCTAAATGTAAGGAGAAAGACGTTAATAATCAAGCATAAAATGCGTAGATCAGTAGTTTGTAACTCTGCTAACATGGAAACTCTGGCCACACACACATGAAACAATGAGGCTCCAGATTTTCGACTGAGTGCATCAGCAACAACATTAGCTTTCCCTGGATGATACTAAAAGGTGCAATCATAGTCACTGATCAACTCTATCCATCTGTGCTGTCTCATATTCAAATCTAGCTACGTGCGGAAATAGGTGAGACTCTTGTGATCTGTGTATATCTTGCACTAAGCTCCATACAAGTAGTGTTTCCAACTCTTCAAGGCTAAAACAATAGCAGCTAACTCCAAATCGTGTGTAGGATAATTAACTTCATGTGGTTTCAACTGCCTGGAACCGTAAGCAACCACTCTGCCATGTTGCATCAAAACACAACCAAGTCCTAATTTCGATGCATCACTGTAAACCACAAACTCTCCACTGTCGTCGAGTAGAGTTAGAATCGGTGCAGTAGTCAACTTTTCCTTTAGGAGCAAGTAACTCTCCTCACATGCATCGGACCACTCGAACTTGACGCCTTTCTTCGTCAGTCTAGTATGTGGAGTGGCAATCCTTGAAAAATCCTGCACAAAGCGTCGATAATAACCTGCCAAACCCAAGAAACTCCTGATCTCTGGTATGGTGGTAGGTCTACTCCAATTCAACACGGCTTCTATCTTGTCAGGATCCACACTAACTCCCTCAGCAGATATCACGTGACCCAAAAACTTCACGCTATTCAACCAAAACTCACACTTGCTGAACTTCGCAAACAACTGATTATCTCGCAAAGTCCACAAAACAGCTCGCAAATGTTTCTTGTGCTGGCCCACACTCCTGGAGTAAATCAAAATATCGTCGATAAACACGATCACAAACTTGTCCAGGAATCATCTAAACACTTTGTTCATCAAGTCCATGAAAGCTGCAGGGGCATTGGTCAACCCAAACGGCATAACCAAGAACTCATAATGCCCATACCGTGACCTGAAAGCTGTCCTGACCACATCTAACTCTCTGATCCTCAACTGATGGTATCCAGACCTAAGATCAATCTTCGAAAAGACTGAAGCTCCCTTGAGCTAATCAATCAAATCATCAATCCATGACAATGGATACTTGTTCTTCACGGTGATCTGATTTAGCTTCCTGTAATCAATACACAATCATATAGAACCATCCTTCTTTCTTACAAACAGTACAGGAGCACCCCACGGTGATACACTGGGTTGTATGAAACCTTTCTCTAGCAACTCTTGAAGTTGAATATGTAACTCTTTCAACTCCGCTGGCGCCATACGATAAGGTGCCTGAGATATAAGTCCAGTGCCTGGTAAAAGCTCAATAGTGAAATCGATTTCTCGAACAGGAGGAACACCTGGTAACTCCTCCGGAAATACGTCTGGAAACTCGGAAACAACCTCAATGTCACCAACGTCTAGTACAACAGCCTTTGTATCCACAACATGAGCTAAGTATGCAACACAACCCTTCTTCATCATCCGCTCGGCCTTCATCGCTGAAATCACACATGGCAATGAAGTATTCTTCTCACCGCGAAAAAATATCTCTGGGAAACCTGGACGTCGAAACACTACCTCCTTCTTGTAACAGTCAAACATAGCCCAATATGTCTCCAAGAAGTCCATCCCCAAAATCACATCAAAATCGACAATATCCAGCAATAACAAATCCGCGGCTAAACCATAACCTCCAACAAAAATCTCACAATCCCTATACACCCAACCAATACTCACAACCACACCGGATGGATACAACACCCTCCATAACCCCAGAAGTGGAGATGCAGGCATAGTAGCTAAAGATGATAATCTATATGATATGAATGAATGTGTAGCACCTGGATCTAGCAAAGTAAGTACTGGATAGCCAAAAAATATGCAACGTACCAATAACAACCTCCGGTGAAGCTCTGCCCTTGCGCAATGACATAGCCTGAACTCTGGCCTGCCCAGCTGGTCATGCACGCTGATGGTGACTCTGTTGTCCACCCTGACCATAAGACTGCACTGGTCGAGCAGCAGAAGTAATACCTCGATCTCCTCCTGTACTCTGAGCTACCTGTCCACCAACACTAGTAGACTAGAAACATTCCCTCATATAGTGTCCCTGGCCACAACGATAACATATGATAGGGCCTCGCTGACAAGGACCAAAGTGATGCCTATTGCAGAGATTGCACAATGGATACTCCCTCGGTACAACAAAAGTGCCACCGGTACGTCGAGGACAGCTGGATCCGCTAGAACTCTCACTGGACTGTGGTCTCTATGGACGATCCTTCCTCCATCTCAGTCTCTATCTAGGCGTACTAACTGATGCTCTAAATGGTCCACTACCAGATGATGATGCCGATCCGGAAGTGCCTGAACTCAGCCTCTTGGAAGGTCCTTGACTCGGTCCACCCTCCTCGAATCGTCGAGACTGGAATCTCATCTGCCTTTCCTTCTCTATGTCCTTGCCTTGAAGTGCAGCACTCACAAACTCATCAAATTTATTCCGAGGCATCGTGGTCAATGTTCCCTTGATGTTCAGGTTCAAGCCCAACTCAAATCTCCAACACTTAGCTTCCTCCGTAGCCACCATGTCATGAGCAAACACTACAAGAAAACATCACTTAGACCATGGAAACGTAACTGTTCCGTGGTCCAAGTTACCCTTGGACGACGGAGAAGTAACACCTGGACGATGGAGAATACCTTCTCCGTCGTCCAGGTGATCACCTGGACCTCGGAGTCTTCTCCGTCCTCCAGGTGATAACCTGGACGATGGAGAATACCTTCTCCGTCGTCCAGGTGGACACCTGGACCTCGGAGTCTTCTCCGTCCTCTAGGTGATCACCTGGACAACGGACCGACACGCCGTCGTCCGAGTAACTTCCACTTAGACGACGTACCGACACCTCCGTCGTCTAAGTGAAGCATTATATAAGCCCGATGCCAAACTCTCTTCATTCCATCCGATCCTCTCTTCATTCCATTCGAAGAAGAATTGAAGGAGAAGGGAGAAGGAGAAGGAGAAGGGAGAATGCCGAGAAGGATCAGGATAAGGGATCTCCGCTGACTAGCTAGCTAGCTTAATTAACTGATATCGAGAAGGCCAGCAGGTACGTACGCAGTTAAAATTTGCTTAATATATATTTAGTGAAAACGTACGTACATACATGCATGGATGTTAGCTATATATACAGATTAAATTACGTACGTACGTAATTGATGGATCGATGTAGATCGAGTACGTATAATTAAGCGTAAATTAATGGACTAATATATATATATATATATATATGTAATAATTAATTAATTATAATATTTTGTAGCAGTATGGACAAGACTTGGATGAAGTCGAAGAATAGATGTGATGTCCGGTATATGGATGGAATTAGCGAATTTGTGAATTTTGCGATAGAACATGGTCAGGGAAAGAAGCGTTTCAGGTGTCCGTGCCAGAAATTTCTTAATTGTCAGTATGTGGAGGTTAATGTTATGGTGCAACACCTGTACGAAAATGGTATGATGTGGAGTTACACTACATGGAGCGAGCATGGTGAACCAGTAGAGTTCAGCGCAGCAGACTTCAGCTCAGGGTACAGTTACCATAGTGCCTCATCCAGCGGCAGTGGTGCCGGACCCCCAGCTTGCAATCCAACTGCAGATTTGGTCCATGATGCGTTTCCGGGATGTAGTCATGGTGGACACCAACACCAAGACGGAGGTTACAGTACCACTAATGAGCATGATGACACATTCCCCGCTGCTAGCTTGGCCACTGACACCAGTGAGATGGATAAGTACAACCAGATGCTACTTGAAGCACAGACCCCGGTGTTCCCTGGATGTCGAGAGAATGTGTTGCAATATGTGATGGAGCAAATGAAGATAAAAGTGAAGCACAAAATGTCAGTGAGTGCTTTTGACGAAATTCAGGAGCAAATATGTAAGTTGCTTCCTGATGATCACAATCTTCCTAAATCTCATTATAAGGTTAGAAATATCTTGAGCAGCCTCGACCTAAAGTACAGGATAATTGACGCATGTCCGAATGATTGTGTGCTATTTTTCAAAGAGTATAAAGATTTGGACTATTGTCCCGTATGTGGCCAGTGCAGATTCCAGGTGAATAGGAAGAGTTCGAAAAAGAGAATTCCTGTGAAAGTTGTTCGATATTTTCCCTTGATTCCCAAATTGCAGCACCTGTACATGTCTCTACACACAGCAGAGGCGATGCGATGGTACGCAGAAAAGCGAATAGATGACGATGTCCTGCGACACGCCGCGGATGGGGAGGGTTTCAAACATTTCTACAGAGAATTTGGAGACTTTGCTGCAGAGGTTAGAAATGTTAGACTCGGCCTATCTACAGACGGATTCAATCCTTGGGGAAGTAATAGCTCCGCCGTCAGCACTTGGCCAGTTATTCTGATGCCGTACAACTTGCCTCCGTGGATGTACATGAACAAGGAATTTAATTTCCTTACTGTACTAATTCCAGGTCCTAAATCTCCAGGGAAGTGCTTAGATGTCTACCTCAGACCTTTGATCGACGAGCTGAAACTGTTGTGGGAAAATGGAGTCCCAACTTATGACAAATTCACTGACACGATGTTCACGATAAGGGCTGCCGTAATGTGGACGATTAGCGATTTTCCTGCGTATAGGATGTTGGCAGCCTGCAGGACAAAAGGATATAATGGATGTCCTATATGTTTGGACGACGTGAACTCTAGTTGGCACGCGGGGAAGGTGTGTTACTTGGGTCACCGTAGATGGCTTCCTCACGACCACCCGTGGCGACAGGATGAAGCTCATTTCGACGGGACGGTAAAGAACAATCCTAAACCCCGTAGTTGGTCGGGCGAAGAGATTTTAGAGAGGTTGAGCTATTTCGACTTTGGTGTGTTGAGCAATGACGCGGATGTAAAGAAATGCAATCCAATTCCTCCACATGATCTGAGCTATTGGGATCACAAGAGTATATTCTTTGAACTCCCTTACTGGTCGAAGTTGAAGCTGAGGAACAACTTGGACGCGATGCACATAGAAAAGAATGTGTGCGACAGCGTGGTGGGAACAATTCTCAGTATTAAGTTCAAGACTAAAGATACTCCCAAAGCGCGCAAAGATTTGGAATCAATGAATCTACGTCGTCCCTTGTGGTTGAGGAGGGATAGGAATGGAGTGTACAACAAGATGCCAGCTGCACCTTACACAGTGAAGCCGATGCTTAGACGTTCTGTATTTCACTGGTTTAAGGGCGTTCGTTATCCGGCTACGTATGCAGCTACTATAACTGGAGCAGTGGACGAGGTGCAACACAAGTTTGTTGGTCTAAAGACACATGACTATCACGTTATGCTGCAACGTCTGATTCCAGTGGTAATTCGACCATACTTGCCTCATGACGTCGAAGAACCAATAGTGGCATTGTGCAGGTGGTGGCAGAGGTTATGCGCCAGAGAATTAAAGAAGTCAGATGTGGTGGAATTGCAACAATAAATTGTGCACATCATTTTCAAACTAGAGAGGATTTTTCCCCCTGCTTTCTTTGACATCATGATTCACCTAATGATCCACCTGCCCGAGCAGGTGCTCATTTCTGGTCCGGTCCAGTACACTTGGATATATCCTCAAGAAAGGTACGTACAACTAATTAATTATACAGGTTTTTCTATTCATAATTTGTTCCACTGCAGATTACTAGCTATATGTACTTATTCTTATTGTATGTTTGATTTTGTAGACAGCTTGGACAGTATAAGTCATTCGTCAAAAACAGGTCGGCCCCGGATGGCTCCATAGCAGGGATATACCTAATGCATGAGTGTGTTACTTACTGCAATAGGTACCTCAAAGATCCACCAACGTTTTTCTATTCAAGTGCAGATGGTTCAAGCGTACACTGGAAGACCTGAGACTATTATCAGTCGATACAAACTCAAGCTGGTATGAGGATGAGCTTTTCGCTCTCGCCACCTTAGTTCGGCAGGTATTCTATCTCGACGATCCAAAAGCCTGTGAAGGGTGGAAAATAGTGAACCATATCTCTCATCGAGGAATATGGAATACAGAGACAATTGAAGGGACACTGGCGACGACTGAAGATGCTGCTGAACCAGAAAGAGACATTTTGTCCTTTCAAGAGCCTAATATTTCTGTCATCCGCTCCGATATAATGGACCTGGTTCAAGATGGTGAACGGTTACCCATGCCTGATGGTTGTACAGATCTAACTGAAGATGAGATTATCGATGAGGTAGATGAAGAAGACGAGCAGGAAGAGGACGCGGACGAGGACTCAGGTTATTCGTCGGACGATGTTGAATATGATGAGGAGGATGAGTAATCGGATACCGGGGACGAGGATGATGACGATTATGATGATGACTACTTAACTAAGACGAGAAAAATTAATTGGTAGTTGAGTATGTAATTATTTTAATATATGATGCATCATCGATCAATAATTAATATAAATATTATGCGAAAAGGAAATTTCATACATAAATACGTACATTGAGCTATCTCCCTAAATCCTCGACCCTAAATCTAGCAAATCGGATCGATCGATCATTTTTTTAATTTTTTTTTATTCAAAATAATTGAACGGACACACAAATAACCCTGGACGACCTAAACCCTAAACCCTAAGGCCCTAACCCCTTACTTCAGGGTTTTTACACCTGGACGACGGAGATGGTCATTCTCCATCGTCCAGGTACACACTAGGACGACGGAGATGGTCATTCTCCGTCGTCTAAGTTCACAAACCCTAAACCCTAAACAGTAAGGCCCTAACCCCTGAATTCAGGGTCTATACACCTGGACGACGGAGATGAGATTTTCCGTCATCCAGGTTATTACCTGGACGACGGATAAGATCATATCCGTCGTCCAGGTACCAACCTAGACGACGAAAAAGCTCATCTCCGTCGTCCAGGTGCAGATATCGTAATTTTTTCTAAGACAACGACCATCTAGACCTTCTTCCAATGCATATTCTTTTCGTCAAGACTTTAGAGTAAACAATTCTTGGTGTGTGAGCTTCGACGGTTCGAAAATCGGAGTTGTGAAATGCCTTGTATCCACGTTTCCGGTTTGTGAAATTCTCGGTTTTGCAGTTGACTGTGCCGATGAAACCCTTCCCGAACTTATTATTTTATGGTCCTCTGAAGACAATTATATATTATGTTACGAGGAACATATCCAACAGTTGTTTTGTCCAAATTCAATTTCGTTAATACTCTGCTGCGAATGAGCCTCTACTCATGAACACTTAAGTCGTAAGGATTAGTCGATACTTAACAACTTTCAAGACGTAAAATTATTCGTCGGTTCAAATTTAACTGTTCATATATACGATGTGTTCATCGATATTGGACGACTATTTCACTCGAATGACAGATCGCTAAATTCCTAGCGAATTAATTTTAAAATTTTTTTTAACGTAAATTGAACCTGGACGACGGAGAATGACAAGATCCGTCGTCCAGGTTCAATTTACCATGGCGGTTCAATTTATTTTTTATTTTTTTTTCAATGAAAATTTCACTTGGACGACGGAGATGTAGTTCTCCGTCGTCCAAGTCAAAAATCATGGCGGTTCGATTTACCGCCTCAATTTTCGGCACCGCTTGAATTTCCACTTAGACGACGGAGATTCAATTCTCCGTCATCTAAGTCCAAATTTATGGCGGCTGAAATGTCCCGCCCATTAATTACGCGCCGCTTCGAAATTTTTTAACCCTTCACTTAGACGACGGAAATTAGTGCTCCGTCGTCTAAGTGAAAACCTATAAATAGAGCAGCACCCCCCCTTTTGTCATTCCATCTCCTCTCCTCTCCTCCTCTCCTCTCCTCTCCTCTCCTCTCCTCCAGCGATTTTTCTCCTCCGACGACGCTCCGACGACAAATTTTCCGGCGTGGTTCCTCCTCTCCGACGACTCAACTCCGGCGATATTCCCGATTACTCCGGTGAGGTAAATTTCTATTTTTTACCTTATTAAAATTATTTTCATTTAATTAATTAATTTCTAAATATAATTTAATAATTAGTTTTAAATATTTCATTATTGTAATTAATAATTAATTAAATGCATAATTGTAATTAGTTGATAATTAATTAAATGAATAAATTCATTATTGTAATTATAATAATTTAATAATTAGTTTTAAATAATTCATTATTGTAATTAGTTTTAAATAATAATTATTGTTAATAATTATTAATTATATTGGTAAATGATTAATTATTATTAAATGCATGATAAATAATAATTTATTATTGTAATTATTTATTGTTTTACTTAATAGTATTACGTGTATTTTCTAGTAAATTGCATGGTAGTACGTCTTCGATTTAAATTTAGTACATAGGCTTGCTTTATTAAGTCGCACTCTTTGGAATAGATGAAGCCTCTTTTCCTAGCTTATCTCCTTAACCCCTCGTGATGTATGGATTTCATCACCGCACACCATAACCTAAGTGAAGTTATGGACACGAGGTTGATGGCGGAGTTTGCAAAGGACTTGAGGAGTGTAAATTTTTGAAAAATTGGCCGAATGTCGGACATGGTGTCTAGAAACGGGTTATGACTGGTGACAGGTTTTGGATCTAAGAAAGACGACACCAATAGGTGTTTTGTAGAAATTAGTCCTGCCTCTCACGTTATCTCTATCCCTAATTGGCCATGTTTTTCGATTTAACCAAGGCTGATTAATTGAAAATTTACACTTTATCGCGCGGGTCGCACGTCCATTGAACGACCGAAAAAGCCAAGCTAGTGTACTCTATTTAAATCTTAACCGTACTTAATTAGCGTAAATTTTGCACTTGTAATTATTATGGTAAGTAGGTATTTTAACAACGTACTCCTAGGTTTAAATGGCTCCATCCGGCAAGAAGAAAGCCCAACAGGAGGCAGAAGATGCCATGCTCCGAATGTTGGCGGACCAAGTCGGTTGGGTTCAACAGGAGAGCAACGATGCCCTCAATCCGGACCCTTCATCTGGTTCGGAGATGGCGCCTCTTGGGGAAATTCCCTCTGCCCCATTTATCTCCGGCGGTGATGACGTCGACCCCTTTTCAACTCCGACGCCCGGTACCGGTTCAACGGCCAGTACTCAGGCGTCTTCGACCGCTGAATCTATCATGTACAGCGCCCGCCGTAAGCAAAGGAGGGCCCCCACTGACCCGGAACTGAAAAGGACTCGGGGTCTCGTTAAAGGGGGCAAAGCGGAGAAAATTTGCAAGGCGACCGGGAAAAAGATCGACTTGCCCTACGACTAATTCACCGGTGGCCCTCCCACAGCTCAGCTAGCAAGTCTCTCGGCGCATAACATAGGGTCAATCGTCCGTAGCCGGGTTCGTCTCACTGCCCCAACTTGGAAGGAGGTGCCGGATGATGAGAAGGCGAAAGTCTTTAAAGATCTTTCGTTACGTAATACGTCCAATTTTAGTTATTATATAATATTGTTAATATTAGTTATAATTTCATAATATATACGATTATAATTTTCTATTTATTTTTTATAGGAACAATTTGCGGTGGATCCGACACCGGTGATGTTGAGGCATATCAACCAAACCGCCAACTCCATCTACAAAGATTGGAAGTACAGGCTCCATCAGTACTTCCAAACTTACGGTCCCGCGCCTCCCCCCGTAGAGCTGCGTGGGGATAGAGAAGATGAGTGGCAGTGGTTGTGTAACCACTTTGCCGATGACGAATTTAAGGTGTTAATTTACTTTTTTTATTTCAATTAAGCTAATTGAATTATTTAAATTTTAGTTATTAATTTTTTAATGATTTAATTATGTTGTGTAACAGAAATTCTTCGGTGTCAACAAAGCCAACCGGGGGAAGAAGGACAAACACCATACTACCGGCGCCAAGTAGTTCATTCAAATAGCCAAGGAGCACAAGGATAAGGGCTCCAAACACCCTTATCTTGATGCAAGCATAAGCGCGTACGTGACGCCTGGGCTCGATAATGAAGCGAGTCAATGCAGCGTAAGTGATATATATATGTGCTTTTAATTATAGTAATTATTATTTAAATATTATTTCATTATAATAAATTAATTATGTGCTTGTAGGCGAGGGTGATAGAGCGTGCGCAGGAAGAATTGGCTAACACTCAGCTTGCGTTCCCAGATGTGCCGCCGGAAGACCTGTCTCCTCTATCCATAGAGAGCCAAATTGCAATTGCGGATGAGGTCTACGGTTGTAGAGCTGGCAAGGAGGATAGGCACTTCGGGCCTAAGGTGGTTCGAGATTTGTCGACGACCTCCGACTCATCATCTACGGGAGGTTCGGGCCAGCGGAGAAGGACTCAGGCTGCGGCCGTCGAAGCAGCCATTCAAGAGGCTCGGCTGGCACGAGAGGAGAATCGACTGGCACGAAAGGAGAATCAATCCATGCGGCAAAGACTTGACGAGCAACAAGCACAAATAGCCCAACTCATCGCCCTCGTGCAACAATCTCGAGAAGTATGTCAACCTCCTCCGAACCCATACCGCGATGACGACGACCCGGCAGGAGGCGGGGGACGCGGCGGTGCATCTGCTCCTCCAGTGTGTTAATTAGCTAGCTAGTTTTTTAATTATCTCGTTTCTTTCCGCATTCCGAACAATATTTTCATTTTTATGGGTTTTTTGGATGTGTATGTACAAATTAATTTTAATTATATATTTAATAATTAAGTAATATTAAAAATTTAGTTTATTTAATTAATTTTATCATTTTTCATTATTTAAATTCAATTAATAATAAATTAAATTAATAATATTTAATTACAATTTTTTTTTTAAATTAAAAAGACACTTGGACGACGGAGATTAAGTTCTCCGTCGTCCAGGTGATTACAGATCTCCGTCATCCAGGTGATTACAGATCTCCGTCGTCCAAGTGGTTACATGGGCCACGGAGATTGTTACATTCTCCGTGGCCCATGTAATCACCTGGACGACGGAGAACTTAATCTCCGTCATCCAAGTGATTACATGGGCCACAGACAATGTAACAATCTCCGTGGCCCATGTAATCACTTGGACGACGGAGAATTCCGTCGTCCAGGTGATTACATGGGCCATGGAGAATGTAACAATCTCCGTGGCCCAGGTTATCACCTGGACGACGGAGAACTTAATCTCCGTCGTCCAAGTGATTACATGGGCCACGGACAATGTCCGCGGTCCAAGTGAACTTGGACGACGGAGACCTTAATCTCCGTCATCTAAGTGCTTGGACGACAGCACTTGGAGCACGGAGCTTGGACGACGGAGATTCCGTCGTCTATGTACTTAGACGACGAAAAAATGCACTTAGATTATGGAAACGCTCCGTCGTCTAAGTGCGTTTTTCTTGTAGTGAAACCGAGATAAACGAGTAAATCTGTCCCAGTACTCAAGTACTGACATACTACCCTGTCTCAAGTTGGTGAACTCTTCATACTTCCGCTGCTGTGTAGCCTGGTTGAAATACCTCCGCATAAACAAATCCCTGAACAAAGTCCATGGAGTATCAACCGAAACACTATCGGTGCTAACCCACCAAAAGTAAGCATCAGACTCAAGTAAACCAACCGCTGCCACTGTCATCTGCTCAAGAGTAAAATGCAGACGCTCAGAAACTCGTTCAACCTGAACCAACCAAGCCTCACATATCTCTGGATCAGCTGAACCCAAGAAAACAATCGCTCCAGCAGTTCGAGCTTTGACCACAGGGTCAAAACACTCCTCCAAACGCAATACTCGCATAAGCAAGTCATGCGTCTGGCGATCCTCATCAGGATCCACATCCCTATTGACACGGGGACCACGTCTAGGAAGCATCTTAATGATAAGAGAAAAGCATTAGTCATAAAGCACAAGGAACGTAATCATGAAACTTCGGACATTTGAAAACATACAACACTCGAAGCATTGATGAGTTACCGCTGGTCAGTCGGGTCATCGCTCCAGACATGTTATATAATCTCAAATACCCTTAGTATCACAACTACAGAAGTCTACAGAACCTAAAACCTAATGCTCTGATACTAACCTGAAAGGACCCATCCCCGGTTTAGTTTCCTAAACCGGAATCAAACTCCTTTTGAAAACATGAACTTGCAAAAACCATAGAAATTTCGGCAGAGTTTCACTATATCGCGGAATTTATCATTAACCTGCACCCGAAAACACACTTCATCCTATACCACAAAAGCCAAACTGTGCGCACCAATCCCATCTGGATTTCTCAAAATCATATCATCATAATATAAAGTAAGAAGTAAAACTATAACTTTACAGAAATCCGGGAAAATCATAGGAAAATATAAACATCAGAGTATTCAGAGCGACCTCTAGTATATATATACATAAATACACAGCAATAGGTTAAACAAGAAACCTACTGAGAAAGAAAAGTAGCTCGAACACTAAGCCTCCGACTGCGACGTGCGACACCAGAATCCGAACTGCAAACTGGGCACGAAAACTGAAAAGCCCAGAGGAAAGGCAAATAAAATCGTTAGAGTGAGTGGACGAAAATAAACATATTCCTTTCACCATTTACATAACATAAAAATATTGCGAGTTCTTAAAGTAAATGGAGGTGTCGGGCGAATCTCTCAAGCCCGACGGTGATTGACTAGGCGAATCTCTCAAGCCTAGTGGGCATATCAGGCGAATCTCTCAAGCCTGGAACTGGACTACCGGTGATCAGCCGAGTTGTCAATGCATCGATGCTAAGTAAATGCCATCACCAATAAAAAATAAAACAATACCTCCAAAACAATAAATAATCTCAATATTGTATTGGAAATAAATACTGAAACCAAGAACTCGCTACGACAGTGTAAATAAATGTCCACTCACAGATAAGCACTGTGACGACCCGGACCGGAATGGTTATAATAATTGGCTTAATCTGCGAGTTTCATTAGTAATTGTGGTTTAGCGTAATTAATCAGATATGGAACTTCGTTTTGGACTTAATTTTCGGACATGAATTTGATTTGGGTTTGTTCGTGGAAAATGTAGAGAATTTGATTTCGAGTTCTTGGGAGCTTTCCGAGAATTTTTCGGATAATCGAAGAATATAAAATGAATATTTGAAATTATCGTCGAGTTAGTCGTGTTTATCTATTCGAGTTTGAGTTATCCGAATTGTGGATAGAGCCGAGTCGCGACGTATAAATAGCCGAATAGTCGTAAAGTTGTCGCAACAATGCGAAAATGAGCTGTTTTGACCGAGTTGACCAGAGCTTGGCCGAGATGACCGAGTCAACCGGGATGACTCAGTGAGTCACGAATCACCGTCGCGGTGGTTGCCGAAATACGGTGCGGTTGCCGAATTTCAAGGTAAGGAATTGAAGCCTATGATTCATGCTTCCTTTTGATATATGTTTTGTGATGTTTGGTGGAGTTTTTGGTGTGGAATTTTGGAGGAGAAACTGTGTGGAATCGGGGGTGACGAACGGTGGTGCTCCGGCCACGGTGGTGGCCGGGGATTTGAGAGGAATGACTCGTGGGGCCATGGCGAAGCCTTTGGGAGTGGCCTTGAGGGCCGCCGTGCGCCGTGGTCGGAGTTCCAGTGGGAATCCGTGTTGCCGGCCGATTTGAAATCCAAGGGATTTCGAGCAGTTCACAGCGGAATTGGAGGAGGACGTAGTTGAGAGATGTGTTGGGCTCGAGGAGGAGAGGAATTCTGAACTTTCCTCGCCGGAAAAATCTCTCCGGTGCGGCGGCGGTCAATGGCGGAGCTCAGGCGAGGCGTTGACTTTTTGAATTTTTGTCAAGTTTTATACCGTTTTGCTCGTAATCATGCCCCAATCGTAGCCTTGAGGTTTTCGAGTTGAATTGAGTAGCGGATTTTAAGTCGAGGGTTTATGTGGAGTATTTGGGGGTTTTCGACAATTATTTTGTATCCGAGTTATATGTTTCCGAAAATGATTGGTTTTCGAGGTGTGGTACAAAGTAATGAATTGTGATTTTGATCAGTTATATTTTGTGATTATTCAGGGGATCCAGATCTTACGTTGGGCGAGGGATCTTCCGCCGGATCTCAGGATTAGCGCGTTTGCGAGCTGTACCTATCTGTGAGTGGACCTTTATTTACACTGTCGTAGCGAGTTCTTGATTTCATAATTTTTTTCCAGTACAGTATTGAGATTATTTATTATTTTTTTTTGGAGGTATTGTTTTATATTTTATTTGTGATGACATTTACTTAGCATCGATGCATTGGCTACTCGGCTGATCATCAATAGTCCAGTTCCAGGGTTGAGAGATTCCCCTGATGTGCCCACTAGGCTTGAGAGATTCGCCTAGTCTATCACCGTCGGGCTTGAAAGCTTCGCCTGACCGTCGGGCTTGAGAAATTCGCCTGACACCTCCATTTATTTTAAGAACCCGCATTGTTTTTTATGTTATATAAATGGTGAAAGGCATATGGTTATTTTCGTCCACTCACTCTAACAATTTTATTTCCCTCCTGGGCTTTTCGGTTTCCGTGCCCAGTTTGCAGTTCGGATTCTGGTGTTGCACGTCGCAGTCTGAGGCTTAGTATTCGAGCTACCTTTATTTTCCAGTGGGTTTCTTGTTTAGCCTACTATTGTGTATTTATGTATATATATATATACACACACTAGAGGTCGCTCTGAATACTCTGATGTTATATTTTTATATGATTTTCCCCGGATTTATGTAAAGTTGCAGCTTTTGTTTATTATTTTATATTATGATATGATACTAGAAATAAATACTGAAACCAATATTGTACTGGAAATAAATACTGGAACCAATATTGTACTGAAAAACAATAAATAATCTCAATATTGTACTGGAAATAAATACTGAAACCAAGAACTCGTTACAACAGTGTAAATAAATGTCTACTCACAGATAAGCACAGCGCGCAGACGCGCTAATCTTGAGATCCGACGGAAGATCCCTCGCCCAACGTACGATCTCGATCCCTTGAATAATCACAAAATATCACTGATCAAAATCACAATTCATTACTCTGAACCATACCTCGGAAACCAACCATTTCTGGAAATATATAACTCGGACAACAAAATAATCTCCGAAAATCCCAAAATACTCCATATAAATCCTCAAATTAAAATCTGGCATCCAAATCAACTCAAAAACCTCAAGGCTACGATCGGGGCGCGATTACGAGCAAAACGGCATAAATTTGACAAAAATCCAAAAAATCAACCTTTCGCCGGAGCGTCGCTGTTGACCGCCGCCGGCGGCGGTGGCGCGGCGTCAACAGTGGTGGATTCCAACCAAACTTTCTAGAAATGGTTTACACCTCAAGCCCAACACATTTCTCTTCTACACCAAGCTCCAATTCTAAGCCCACCGGCCGGAATCGAGCCCGAAACCTCACGAAATCCATTGATTCCGGCGAGTCCCAAACGACGTCCAAACCAAAATTCCTTCCACCCAAAAGCATCAAGGGGTTGAGGGGAACCTTTCCCCCCATAACCCCGACCCCAAACGTTGCCGGAGCACCCCACCTGAATATGGCAAAATCCCTAATTTTCTTCGAACTCGTTCTCCCCCAAAACCTCATCAAATCACACAAATCCAAGCTTAAAACCATAGGAAATCATGAGAGGATTCCAACCATACCAAAATTGTAGCCGGAGGTGGCCGGAATCAGAAAGTCCACGACGAGTCAACGGCGGTGCTCTTCCTTCTCGGTGAACGTGGGTCAGCTCCAGTCAACGACGGTCAAACTTCTAAACAGTGATTTTTGACAATTTTACAACTATTCCGATATTTATACTCACGGCTCGATACGATCGACAGTCCAAATCGAATCACATCCACGTTTCGGATAACTCAAACTTAATTGAATAAACACGACTAAATCACGCGACTTCAAATATTCATAACATATTCCTCGGTTATCGAAACAATTATCCGAAACCGCCTACGAGCTCAAAATCACACATACTACAAATCTCGTGAAGAGACTCATCTCAATTTCTCACCCGGTAATTAAGTCATGAACCACACCGCCAATTCGATTAATTACGACAAACTATGATTATACGTGAAACTCGCGAATTATGCCGATTAACTATCATTTCCGGTTCGGGTTATCACATGTCAATAGTTCAGTAGTGGCTTTACCGTACGGTGGTCTCACCCAAGTGTTGATGTTCACTTAATGACCCAATCCTATAGACCTGGGCCATGCTTTCTTATTTGGTCATGTGTGGCCTCTTAGGTTTTGCTGGTCAATTAACTTAGCAACTCATATATACATTTGAGAAGAAGAGGTAAATAGGTATTGCCACATATGTGAGAGAAAAATAAATAAAAGTTTTCAAGAGAAAGCAGTGTTAGCCAAAACAGAAAATTCATTCCTATTGTTCTCTTAGATATTCAAGGTGCTTCCAAGTAGAAAGCTAAATAGCTTTAGAGTGGTGGAGTTAATTAAAATCTTGTATTTGAGAGAAGAATCTTCTCTAGTTGTGGAGGACTAATGAGTTTGGTCTATTGGACTTTAAGGTAGTTAGAATTTATTTTATAAACTCAAGTTGTAATATCTTTAATTGATCATATTGAAATTTCTTACCGGCCCCGAGAGTGGATGTAACTCAATCATTAGTAATGTTCTTATGGTCAATGATATCTATGGTTAGTTTCAATCAACTGTTGTTAAATCTGCACCTAATGGTAGATGATTACAAAGCTAGCTGAAATATAATTTATTATCTTCTGTTGGATGTAGGTCTAATGAGAGTTGATCACAACTGACCACTATAACATGATTGTTCTTGTGTTATTATGTTGCTTATTTATTCTTTGTTTTCGTTTCTCATTAATTATATACCATTGTTTGCCACGCTTCCACATAATATAAGTTACTCACTTTAATGTCAAATTTGTCAATATTACAATGTCAATTTAGTGACATGCATACTGACAATCTAACGAAAAAATAAAACAAAAAACTAACAGTGATGAAATTTTAACACATCAGGTAGTGATATTTTAATTTTAAGAGATCAGATAATAAATTGATGTCAACACATAGATTGAACTTCACTTTATATCCACATATGTAAGTCTCCATAATTGTCGAAAAGCTTTAGATTAGGGAATATATCTTCTGTTAAAAAAAGAAAACTATGGTTGGCCATTTAATTTTGATTCTTTCACCAATAATTTCTAAACTATCAATTTGACCAATGAACTTGGTTGTTTTTTATCGATTAAGTTTTTCTATTAAGACCTCCAAAATTTCACTTTAGACCTTCATCATTTTTCAATGACTTCGTAGTTTATGTTAATATTATGAATATGATGATATTAAGAAAACTGATATAGGTACTGGGTATACATTTTTTCCCTCTTGGGAGTATACTTTTCGTATATGACATTGCTATGTTGAAAGTATTCTAGTTTTCGCAATGAATGAGATTGAATGATGATTGTGGCTGAAATCATTAATATATGTAGTTAATTTGTTGAGATTATGTGTAGAAAATAGTTTGGTTATGTGTACAGACAACTAAAAATAGACCAAAGTCTATCTTCTAACTCATACTCATACCAATAGAATTATATAAACTCTGTCATTAAAGAACCACTCAAACAAATAAAATATTGTTGTAAAGTAGATAGACAAACAATAACAAAACATTAATATTCAGTTGTTTGAAACAAACATCAACTCAGTATTCAGTTCTTTGAAACAATAACATCAGAATTCAGTTATCTTCTTCTATGTCATATAACAAATATTAGTTGTTTGCATTTGTATGACACAACTCATAAGTGCTCAAGTGTCACTTTTTCAGACTTTTGAAACAACTGAACATCAGTTGTTGGAGTGCATATTCAACAATAGAAATTCTCCGCTGTGTGATATGTGTTCAGACAACTTCTCGATATACAACAGATTTTTGGGTGCTTTAGACAACAGATTAAAATAGTTGTTTGAAGCACTTTTTGTACTAGTGCCTATTTGTTAAGAAGAAGGAAATTAGTTTTTCGAAGTCTTTCACGAGGAAAGAAAATATTCTAGATCATGTACATTCGGACGTGTGTAGTTTGATGGAAGTGAAATCATTGAGCATGTATTTATATTTAGTTACTTATATTGATGATACTTCACAGAAGGTTTGGGTTTATTTGCTGAAATCCAATGACTAGGTGTTCCAGACATTTACAATTTTCTATGCAATGGTGGAAATCGAGAATGAAAGAAAGTTGAAGTGTCTCCACAGTGAGAATGGCAGAGAGTACAATTTGTACGTATTCATAGATTATTGTGTATTATATGACATCATACAAGAGAAGACAGTTCTAGTCACCTCATGTCATAACATTATGGCGTAGCAGAACGGATGAACAATACCATTATGGAGAGTTAAGATGGGCAAATTGTCAAAAGAAGTTTAGGGAGAAGCTGTGAAGACAACGTGTTATCTCATCAACAAGCACCGAGTGTACCTTTGGACTTTGAGACTCCAAATAGAGTTTGGACTAGAAAAGATGTATCATACTCACATTTGAGAATATTTGGATGTAAAGCATTTTCAGATGTATATAGGTATAAGAGATCAAAGCTTGATGACAACGCAACGCCATGTATATTTGTTGGTTATGGCGATAAAGAGTTTGGCTACCCTTTGTTGGATCTAGAGGCCAAGAAATTCATAAGAAATTAAACTAAGATATGTTTCATGAAAACCAATCAATTTCAAATTTTGACAAAGAGGTACTATCGAGAAATGCAACAACAAGGCCTGGATTCAGCTCAGATTTTGTCAAAAAATTTAAGATCTAGAATCAAAACTGTTTGAATTAGTACGGTTTGCTTCTATGTTTTTAAATGATGGAACCAATGTAGAACCGAGTCGAACGGTACCAGTTTGGTTCTAAAAAATCTCGGTTCGAAGTTGTGGAACCAAAATACATGAAAAAAAACCAAATACATTCTCAAACTAGAAGTGAAAAAAAATTAAAACTAGAACAAAATAATCCCAAAAAAATGAATGGGCCATATCACTCAATTGGGTATTCGGTTGGGCACAATATTGTGTTTGGTTTTAGTATTTAACATATTTCAATAATAAGACAGTTCTTTTTGGTATAAGAATTTAACAATTTTAGGATCTGAAACTGATTTGGTTGTGAAGACAACATGTTACCTCATCATTGTGAACATCGTTTTACTTCATTAACAAATTCTTATCTAGTCCAGGCAATGAGTATGTGTTGAAATGTTGTCAAGTGTATTATGAGATACTTGTGGGGAACGTTTATGGTATATCTATGCTTTGGATGGGTCAAGTCTGAGCTGGTTGACCACACATATGCACATATGGTCGGTGATATTAACACAAGAAAGTGTATATCAAGTTATCTGATTACCTTTTCAAGGGAAGTTGTCTCGTGGCAATCAAAGCTACAAAAATATGTTGCTTTATCAATGACAGAAGCAAAGTATATTGCAGCTACGAAAGCATACAAAGATATTTTGTGGTTAAAGAAATTCCTACTAGAATTGTCCATACACAACAAAAGTTTGTTCTGTTAGGGAAAATTGCATTCCCTTCGTCATGGCTAACCGAATATACTAATAGAAAAGTAAACAAACCAGAAGACAAACCATAAGAGTACACATAGATTTAATGAGGTTCGGCAAAATCCATGTCTACGTCCTCCAAGAGATATTTTTCTTCACTATGAGAATAATACATGTACAAGATACAATTGAGCTATATACTCTAACCCAAATCTTGTATTCCCTTATACACCTACACTCATAGAATTCTCGAGAACATTCATCTCTCCTAACCTAGAGAGTTATACTCACCCTCAACATCTTTACTCTTTTTTCCAAGAGATATACACTCTCTTGTTGATGATGGCACACCTTAGTTTACAACCCCTGCCACCTATTTATAGGCACACTAGTTTATAATCCAACTGCTTGTAGGTAAACCAAAATCATTTTGTAAAAGGGAAAGATATATTTGACATGAAATCATGTCCAATTAAGAAGATATTCTCCTAATTAATTCTCATCAAATCTAACAATTCTCCACCTTGATGAGAATGTCATGCAACTCTCCATGCACCTCTTTTGTCATTGGCCTTTCTTGCACCAGCTACACATAACCCGAATCAAATCTTGTCCTCTTTTAATTTGTAACATCAAAGCTAATGCATAATTGCACCAAGTCAACAAACATCATCAACTCCGAAGAGGGACCTCAAATTAATCCTTTCCCTAGCAGAAATTTCCTTCTCACCATCGTCTGAACCTGGAAACATGTCATTAATGTCTTTGTTGTACACGCAAAAGAGCTCGTCTCAAGTACTTGATTTCTTATGCACTGTGTTTCCCATGTATCCTTCGAGGTCAATATACTTATTAGACAATATCCAGCACAATATTCTCTTTATATAAGGACCATACCGCTATGTATTTTTTTTTCTAACTCCACTTGCTATAAAATACCTATAGCCCTTGAAAGCTAACTAGCTGCTGAATAATACATTCCTCTACAATTTTGGGAAAAGTTACACCACCCAAATTACTATCCTGAATATAACATCCATCCTGAGAACATGTGTAACCTATAAAGATTGTGAGAGCATCTTCATAGTCCTTTACTATTGCAATGTCACGCAAGCCTTTATAATCCATCTTTGATAATCCCGCTTCTTGTATCCCTAACCAAAACACATGTAGAATTCTACTTTTCACTACCACACATTTAGACCTTCTATAATCACTAAACCTCTTGGAAACTTCCTTCTCATACGATCAAGACTAACAAAGAGAGAATCAAATTGTCACACTGATCGAGAAGTGAGGTAGAAGTAATGGGGCTTACTTCACATCCTCAGTCATCAACCTGTCGCTAGTTGACCCATGCACATCATCCATTGTCTTCTCTGGCTTCCCATCCTTTTTATCCAACCCTTGCTACTTTGGCCATGTTGAACCAGAATGCAATTCACTTTTTTATAGCAAAAGACTAAATCTTTTTTCTATCAAAATACTCCACCATAAAGAAATATTCAAAGCCACAACTAACCATCATGACCATTCCCTTGAGTCACAGTCTCTTGCAACTCCATCGTTGATTAGGATTTTCATGAGTAAGCTCCACTAGAGTTTTCTTGAGCTGTCTCCACCTAATACAACTTTGAGTTTACAACTTTCCACGAACTCCAACTTGATTGATAAGGTGTCCCAGCTGAACCATCAGGTCTGATACCACTTGTTAGGGAAAATTACATTCTCCCGTCAAGGCTAACCGAATATACCGATAAAAAATAAACAAACCATAAGAGTCATAGAGATTTAACGAGGTTTGACAGAACCCATGCCTACATCCTCCAAGATATATTGTTCTTCACTATGAGAATAATACTTGTACAAGATACAATTGAGCTATATACCCAAACCCAAATCCCGTATTTTCTTGTACACCCACACTCATAGAATTCCCAAGAACACTCATCTCTCCTAGCCTAGAGAGTTATATTCACCCTCTACATCTTTACTCTTTTTTTCAAGAGATATACACTCTCTTGTCGATGATGGAAGGCCTTGGTTTACAACCCCCTACCACCTATAGCACACCAGTTTATAATCCAACTGCTTGTAGGTAAACCAAAATCATCTTGTATTGACATGAAATCATATCCAATTAGGAAGATACTCTCCTAATTAATTCTCATCAATTCTAACATGTTCTTCATTGTGATAGTCAAAGTACAATTCACTTGAGTAAGAATTCAAATTTTCACATGAGGTCAAAGCATATCGATGCACGTGAGGTATTACTAGATATGTTATATGCTAGAAGCTAAGAAAATATTGCTAAAAAAAATTCATACATACTATAATAGTTCGGATATGATAATATAGTCTCTACTAAAAGAAAAGTTTGAGTTCTACAAAAATGCAGCGGGAATGACGGACCCCCAAGGAGAAGGGAGATTGATGGGTAAAAACATCCCTCCAATTTTGAAGGAGAAGTCTATAACATCATGCCCAATCCATCTACTATGAGGCAAGTTGTTATTGCTATACATCAATAACATAATTACATTTTTTGAAATGCAAAAGAGCAACCTAGCTATGTATATAGATGTAATGGCCCGCTGCAAAGTCTGACAATGATAGAGTATGCATTAATATAGCACACAAACATTGAGCACGGAATAAGGAAGGAAATTTGATTTCTCTTTCCGACAGAATATGAATCGGCGTGCATGGGAAATAAGCATAGAGAGAGTTGCGTATATAAAAAGACATATGCAAGGTTGCAAAATATAGAAGAATCAGGAAGATTGTCTTGTGTTAAATAAGTGAGATAGAGAGAAAAATTTCTAGTAGAGAATTTAGTGTATGTAGAAAAATAAAGTGAGTGTGTAAGTGTATCCCTTCAAATGTGAATATTGAAGTAGTGTCTCTCTCGGCGTAACCTTTATTCGTATAGTACGTGAAGGTTATTTGTTGTCGTTGCACGACATGTCACGTTGACGTAGACACTTTACCTAAGAACGTTAACTCCCAATATTCTTTATTATTATTACTATTATTATTATATTTTTGATGCATATTTACATTTATGATTGTGAGTTAGATTCCAATTTCATTCTACAATTTATTCTTTTGCATTTCCTAATACAAATGACTTTGGGTGCCAAAGGTTAGATACGTCAGAGAAGAGAAAATCGAAATGCTACTGTAATAGGTCTTTTTGTATAAGCTGAGATTAGACTGAGTTGATCATTAAATCAAGTGATAACAACTCAAATATGTGATTCAAATCATGAAAGGGGTGTTAAGATATAAGCATAGTGTGGGAGCTAAAAATGCACTATATTGATTGAGAATTGGAGAAATAGGTTTCTGGAAAGCTAAGAAAGAGGTTGAGGGTGATAGAAAATGGTTGGAAGAATGGTATGCTTGAATTACTTGAATGCATGATCAAGGTACAGGGTTGTTCTGGGTTTTGGTGGTAATTGGCTTTTGTTATGGCCTGCTCGTTTCATGGTCAATGCTTCTTATTTATAGAAGTTTTGGAGAGAGGTCCTTGCTTGTCTGATTTCTCCTCCATCTGAAGTAAAGAATCTCATGAAATCCAAGAAAGCAAAGGCTACTGCAAAAGAGGGCATAAGACTTGCCAAATTAGGTGACATGTGTGGATAGGTAGGGAGCGCTACATCAGAGGAGTTCCATTGCAGTGACTCAAAGTGAATTCTATGAGGGCATTTTGCAAGGCTCAAAAATTGTAGGAGAGCCAAGCACATGGATCGATGTTTATTTTGAGAGAAACTTGTGGCATTCAAGGTAGAAAAAGGAGATGGTCTTCTGCTATGGGAAGTGAGAAATGAGAGAAGCATTGGTTTACCCAGTGTACCTTCCATTGCTGCAATGAAATTTAAGTTTAAACATAGCGAAACTTTGGTATAGCAGTGAGTGGTTTGTGCTACAGTGGTTGGTATTTGGGCTGCAAAGAATGATATTGAAATAATTAGGACCTCTATTTAATTTATGTGGTTTTAAGCTTTCAAAAGAAGTCCAATTCTCAATCACCATTTCGTTTTGGTTTAAACCATCGAGCCTGAATTTCGGGTCCAAGACCGAAATTATCGATCATTTAATCCACAAGCGAGCTTGCATATTTTTGTTACCGTCCATATCACACCCATGACTGTAAGCCCCAATAATGGCGTGAGTGTGGCTTAGGCCACACTAAGGGTACGATCACTCAATTGGATGTAGTTTGTAAGTAGTGTGCTATATTTTATGGTAAGAGCTTCAAATTAAATTGACTTGAAATTTGGGCTTGACCGCATCTTGGGCATAATAATTTATTGGGTATCAATATCTACATACTCTCTAACCAAAGATATGAGGTTGATGAGTGTTGGGGATTTTGTAGCCTTAGTAGTAGTTCAACTGTACCTCAACTTTTATCAGCCCTATCAAATTGATTAAAATGTATCGTACCTTAACTTCACTGCCTATCAAGTTGATTAAAACGTATCAAGAGACCTATAAAGTTTACTGACACTCCATACTAGTGTCGTCACGTGTCGACGTTTAGGGACACTCTGATACTTGGGGACACCATGTTCAAAATGTCACATGGCATGTCCCAAAATATTATTATTTGGACACTTGGGGACACTCCAAGGACGCTTGGGAACACTTTAGCCTATTAAATAATATATATAGTTTTTCAACGTAAATAAATAAAAATCCTATTTACTATAAGACTACGAGATTGTATTATATATAGTAGGTGGGATATTGCTGGAGATCAACATGATTCAATGGGAGTAGGAATTGTAGATGATCTTGAGCTTGCAAATCATTCTCTAGATGAACCAATAAGAGAGGATGTACTATTGGAATCTTAGACTGATGACAATGAAAGTGCTAGTTTTATTGAACGATGAACTTGCATGATCTTTATATCTTGATTGGATTTTTAATATTTTTTAAGACATGGATTTTTAAAAGTTATGGTTAATGGATAATTTTAATTATTTAACTCAATTTAAATTTGTTATATGTATATATTTAATATTTACGTATTTTAAGGTTCCTTAATATTTATGGGAACTCTTCCAATGATGACCTTTATAATAAGGACTTGATGAATACCTTTCATAAAATTGTCGTAAGAGTCATTTTTTTTTATAATATTTTCACAAAATTAACCGTTAGATATTTAGATATTCATGAGTAGATCATTTCTATAAATTTTCATTGAAATTGAAAATCGTTAAGGTATTGACACTACCGCTGGAAATACTATAGCCGACGAGAGAAAAATCTCGTCGACTATAGTGGAAAAAATGATTTTAAATTTTTTTTTTAAAAACTCGTCGGCTATAGTACTATAGCTGACGATAATGGGTAAAACCTCGTCGACTATACTATTACCGACAGGCTTTAGCCAGCCGACTATAGTACTATAGCCGACTTTAGTCGACGACTAAGGTCGTCGACTAAAGTCGGCTGGCTAAAACCTGTCGGTAATAGTATAGCCGACGAGGTTTTACCCATTATCGTCGGCTATAGTACTATAGCCGACGAGGTTTTAAAAAAAAATTAAAAAAATAAAAAAAAAATCATTTTTTCCACTATAGCCGACGAGATAAAAATCTCGTCGGCTATAGTTTTAAAAAAAAATTAAAAAAAATAAAAAAAAAAATTATTTTTTCCACTATAGCCGACGAGATTTTTATCTTGTCGGCTATAGTTTTAAAAAAATCGTCGACTATAGTGTTTCCAGCGGTAGTGTGAACAAGATCAAATCAATGGATGAACCAAATTTGTCAAACATACACCATTCATGTTCATAAGTGATAGATTTTGATTATGAACGACTTAACTATTTTTAATTTTTGTAAAATTTTGCATGAGTGATCTACTCATCATTATCTATCTAACTAATGGTGGATTTATCAAAAAATATATATAAAAAATAAGTTTAATAAAAAAGTACTCACCAAATTTCTATTATAAGGGTCTTCGATGATAATTTTCTCGAATATTTATATTTGAATTTGTTTAATTACCGTATCAATTCATGTCGGAGTCCTACCTTTTAAAATTTGTCTGTGTCCATATAACACAAGAGATGAAGACCAATTTTGATTTTTTCGGTGAGGACAAATCTTGATTTTTTTTACATGACAAATCTTGATTCTTTCCGTCACCTGAAGTGGAATTATTTTCGGTGAAATCTGGACCATTGGAGTCACGGCTGGTTTGATCGCAGCCGTCAATGTGAAAGGGATTGGAGAATCTCGATGGATTCGACCCGCTGGTTTTCTCGTTGATGAAACATGATTCCGGTCTTGCATGATTCGGTACATGTCTGTCGACGGAGCTGGTTCGATTCTCCAAAGCCCCCAATGTGTTCCACTTATCGTTTGCTATGATACAGGTAACCTATTAAGGACACTCTTTGGGCTCTACTTGTCTGTGTATAACTGGATTTCAATTTCGATTTTCATTTCGGTTAGTCGGTCATTGCATACGTTACTGTGTGTGATGATCCGGTTTGGATGATGAATGTGTTTTTGAGTTTGTACTGATATCTGGGTTTCTATGTTCAAACTTCAATGTTTCCTGCAAAGAGCTGCTCTTGTCTACTCAAAGTTACAAAGTAGACAACCTAGTTGTGGATGAGATATAAACGAACACGACATGAAAGGTGAACTCAAGTCTTAGACTTCTCAAATAGATGGACAATGACACTCTCGTGCAAGGAGTAAAATATCGGGTATCGAGGATATATCGACAGTCCAAAATTTGGATATATCGACGGAAATATTGACGAAATATCGATTCACTGAAAATTCTGACGGAAATTACGGAAATGACGGAAACTAATAAAAATATATGGAAATTTGTAATGAAACTTTTGGAGGTTGTTATATGATCAATTACTTACCTTACGTGAAAAGAAAATATTGATCAAACATCAAAACATATGAATTTGCTATATTACTATATGAATTAGTACGTGTTAAGTGTTGATAACTATTAAAATATAATTTAATAGTTCTATTTTTATTTTTTTGATGGCTAAACTTTAATGGGAGGCTTTTTGTACAATATGTTACACATCACACATTACAAAATCAAATATATATAAATACTTCAAAACCACATAGATGACCTATGAGGTTCGAAATTCACACTATTTTCCTCATCTCTCTGTGCAGAATCATGTGTGTATTGTGAAGAGTACTCATTCAATGATTGCTCTCCCATGTAATTCTGCACGTATTGACTTACATGCCAACCATATGGGTCAGGGGACGGTCTTTGAAGATTTTGGAGCTCGTAGTATGAACCAGGCATTGCTCGACTTTCTTCATTGCTATTATCATTTGACACATTTGTTTGTGATTGTAACGATGAGTTATCACTTGTTGGAAGACCATAAGGCATGATATATGAAGGATAAGGCATTGCAAATGACTGACAAGCTTTTAATTTTGTTAAATTAAAAAAGTTACTGAAAATTTCAAAAATTTCGGTAAATATCGAAAAATATCGGAAATATCGGGGATATATCGGAAATATCAGAAAATTTCGGAAAATTTCGAAAAGTTTGGAGATATATTCACGGATTTTTCAGGTAAGTTCAAAAAACCGAAATATCGGCGAAATATCGGCGATAATTTCGATTTTGTATTCCTTGCTCTCGTGGATAAGTTTTTTTATTCAGTATAATACTGTAGTATAATAATAGTGTATTAACTTCCTTCTTTTTTATGAGTTTCTTTTTTAAGAAGTCTACACAAGGATAATCCAGATATCTGTACTGACTTCCGATTGGTAAGTACTCATTTCTGGTTTTACATCTTTCTGTAATGGTTGACCTTTTGATTATTCATGCATCCTCCAAAAGCAATCTAAAGGAAAACTGAAATGCCCACTTTTTGATTCTCATGTTTTTCTACGTATGAAACTTCTGAGAGGCCAAAGTTCATGGACCTCATTGTAATTTCTACGCATTCGAGCTTCTATAATGAATAGGGTACTGATCCAAGGTAATTTTCAGAGCTCTTCTTTTCCCCCACTCATTCTTGTTCTATATGTCCCATTTCCTCCTTTTTGGTTGTGTGCTTAATTGATTTTAATGAATTTCCTTGCTTGATGCTGTTAGTGATCTCTTACTTTTTTCTTCCTCTTTTTTTGCTTGGTGTGTTTTTTTAAGGTCGAACCCCGGAAATTATCTTCTTTTTTTTTAAGGTTGAACCTCTGACCTCCTCTTTGGGAGTAATATCAGTTAGCTTAGTGTCTTAAATATTGGTGTTTTTAAGTTCTTGTTTGCTGTCTGTTTGTTTTTGTACTGTTAGTAAATTACAGGTTGTCCAAATTGAACATAATGACTGTTTGATCACTCTGCATCTTTTTCTATTGATGAAATGATCCATGCAATATTCTTTCATTTATTAGTTTAAAATCCGCACTATCCGTCTTATGTGTTGGAAGTTATAAAAGAAAATAAATTGTGAAATTGAGGAGTCTAGTAGTTTACCAGTTTCTCTTTTGTTTGGCAGTTCCAAGTCAACATATACCTCTGAATCTTCAATCATATTTCTTATCATTTTTTACAATCAGCTTTGGAGGACCTCATGGTTCTGAACACCTAATACTCTGGAACAGAGATATTTGAGGTCTAAATACTGTAATATAAATGTTATTTCTATTTCAACTTCATATGATATGGCACGGCTACCGGTTTTATCATGATCAGCAAGTAGGTATTATTGTTTCGTTCATGTTGAGCTTCTAGTGTTGATGTTGCCTATCAATGTGTGGTTCTACTGCTATCTTCAAATGGATATGGCTAGAAGGATGCTTATCCTACTGTTTGTCCTCATTATTTTTTTATTTTATTTTTGCCTCATATTTATGCTCATTCATGGTTCTCTTGTTTCATTTTGATGTTCAAACTTGCAGACGTCAAACAACTATTTGTGTATGGTTTCTTTGGAAGTTGAGTACCACTTTGATTGTGAAATGTTTAGGTGCTATTTGTTACTAACCCCTTTCATATTAATCAATTTTATGCCTTTGTGTGGGTATACTCTCGTATCCTGTTTCTTCTTGCAAACCCTTGGGTCTCTGAGCTTGAAACTGAACAAGTCAACATACATTGTTATTTAGCATAGTTAAACAGATAGAAATTGAAATGCTGAAAAAGATGTTCAATCTCATGCAAATACTCCTGCTGAAACAGAACGAGAACTTCTTGAGCTTGTTACTACATTCTTCCTTGGAATTAGTACTGCTGGCCATTTTTTTCATCCTCTTCTTGAAATGGTTTTCCAACTTCACAACTTCAGCTGCCACCACAAATGCATCTCCACCTTCTCCAGTAAAGCTACCAGTTATTGGAAACCTTCATCAACTAGGTTTGCACCTTCATCGCTGTCTTCATGTCTTAGCTCAACGACATGGACCCTCATGCTGCTGCACTTTGGTAGCATGCCTGTTTGTATAGCATTAGTTGTCCGATTAATATACTTATCCACTTAAGCAGGAAATCAACACTTACCAGACCACCCGAACGACCACCAAGGAGGCTCCAACTTCACCCGCAAGACCCACCCCATCCGAGCGCGCACGCGCCCGTGGGGCGCACGCCCGAATGTGCGGATCACACACCAACAGAACCAGACCAGTCCCACATCGAAGAACACCATCAAACACAAAGCTCAACCACATATATATGTAAGGTATTTATTACAGGTAAGGGCATTCATTACATTCTGGATCCATATACTACACTCCACACGCACGTTCGCTTAACTGTTATATCCAATACATCATCTGACTTAGGCATCGGAGTGTTGAAGGCGGGCCACCCCGTCTCGACCCCTGACCGCCCGTTTGTTGTTGTATTCTTCTAACAGCCGTAGCCGAACACCCGAACACGCCCACCCGTTCACCCGAAAGGAGAAGAAGCGCCCGCCCATCCGAACAGCCCCTGCGTTCGGACGCACGACAAGGAGAAGGAAGTTCACTCGTACTTGCTTCTGCCAGATTACGTCCCGCGCGTAATTCGGTAGAAATAGTTGGTGCCGTCTGTGGGAAACTTACAAATTGTAAACCTCGTATAAACACCACAAAAACCAAAGGACCACATGCTCAACCCGGTGACTAACGACAGCAACGTGCCCGACGGGGAGACAACGCCAGACTCGCAAGGGCGGTACGTATTAGCGATCGACAGGAACGATGGCGAGGAGCGCATCAGCAGCCTGGTCCAGGAGTTATGGGAGGCGGCGCTTGAGAGAGCAGAGGAGCGCCGAATCCGTCAGAGGTTGGAGGAGCGATTGGACGCACTCATCAGCCAGCAGCTGGGACAGCACGAGGAGACCCAAGAGACCACCAGCGAGGAGCAATACCCGCTCGGCGGGACCAGCGCACGGGCGACCCGAGTGCCCTCACCCATGGAAGAATCGGCGCTCCCGATGAACGATGCTCTAATCCTCCGGAGGATGGAGGAGCTGGCGGAAGAGGTCTCACGCTTGCGCAAGGACAAGCTGGCTGGTCAGGGAGGGACGTTCGTCCCCCAGGTCAGCCCGTTCTCGGCGCATATACTGGAGAGGGGAAGGGACCCCCATGCGAAGACAACGAAGATCGCTCGGTTCGACGGGAGCGGAGATCCACGCGCGCACGTGGACGAGTTTCGATCCACCACGGATGGAACCCGGTATTCGGATCAAACCTTGTGTTTCCTGTTCCAGGAAACGCTGGTGGAAGAAGCGCGGAGCTGGTTCTACGAGATTCCGCCAGGGTCCATCCATTCGTTCATCGAGCTGGCGGAGAGCTTCCAGAAGCGCTATCGGCTTCAGGGCAAGTACAACACCACGGGCATCCTCCTCAAGGTCCGCCAGGGGATGGACGAGAGCCTGTCGAGCTACATCAACCGATGGAGGACGCTCGCAAGCACATGCAGGGACCTTGATAAGCGAGTGGCCAAGGTAGCCCTGATGGATAACCTACTCGCCACCCCATTCGTGGAGAAACTAGTGAGGAAGGAGCATCTCGACTACGACGAGATCATGGACCTGGTCGTACAGAAGGCGTTAGTGGAGACGCGGGTGTACGGGTCCGCCTCCGAGTCTAGCACCAACAGACCGGAGGAGAGCGCTCAGCCTCGACGGCCCTTGGACGACGGAGGGGCACCAACCGGAGGGCACAAGAGATGCCAGGACGCGCCAAGACAGAATAATCAAAGGCCGTTCTTCCGCAACCACCAGGGCAACCACTACAACCGGCCGAGGGAACCAGCGCAGCAGAGTGCCCGCTTACCACCAGCGCCACGCTATCGACCGGCGGGACAGGAGGTCTTTACGGTCAATCAACAGCCGCTCGAGCAGCTTCTCCGCCTGCATCGACACCGGCTTCCACCTCCAAACAACATGACTGTAGCAAGGGCCCCGGTCGGCCGAATACCGAGTATCTGGTGTGAATTCCACAATGCCGCCACCCATCGCACCAACGGCTGCCTCATGTTGAAGAAAGCCCTCGAGGATATGAGGAAGGACGATCAGGCCACCCCTCCCAGGGCGGAAGGACAGCAGCGCCAGGCGAACACTGGCACCCGTGGGACTATCAATACGATATCCGGGGGCAAGCGCAAGAAGGGAACGTCATCGCCCGATCGCACGAGCAGAGAGGTGCTGGTGATCGGGTCGGGGAGAGCACCCAAGGTGGGAAGGAAGGAGGCAGCCGCCATTAGTTTCACGGCGGAAGACGAGGAGAGAAGCCCGAAGGATAGCACCCTGCTGTTTGTGATCGACGCGATCATCGACAGATTCCTTGTGAAGAGGGTGCTGATCGACAGTGGAGCGTCCGTGAACGTGATCTACTTTGACACGTACACGGCGCTCGGTAGGCCCGCGCGCAAAATGACGCAGGATCACGAGTGCGTCGCCAGCTTCACGGGCGAGACGTCGTATCCGATCGGGAGTGACAGCCTCCGGGTTGAAATTGGCGCGCCCGACTCTCCGCACAATGAGGTCCGGACGGACTTCATTGTCATGGACACCCCCTCCCCCTACAACGCCATACTCGGAAGGCCCGGGATCTGCAAGTTAAAGATGATCATCGCAGGACACATGCTCTTGGGACGCTTCCCAACCGAGCACGGAGTCGGATACATCCGGGGATACAACAGCGAGGAGGCAGCGAAACCCCGGGACAGGCATGAGGTCCTCGCCTTGGAACCCACGCCAGGATCAGAAGTACCCGACGACCCGCGCGACGGGCTGATGGCCGTGTCGCCCGTCCCCGAGCGCGAAGAGCTGAGGACGATCCAGCTATCCTCCGATAGCCGAGCGGCTGATCACACTACTGAAGCAGAAGCAGGAGGTGTTCGCCTGGTCATATAAAGACATGCCCGGAATCAGCACGAACATCATATCCCATTGGCTGAGCGTCAGCGCCAGCGCCCGGGCAGTGAAGCAGAAGAGGCGGTCGTATAAAGTGGAGCATTACGCGGCCATGCATGAGGAGGTGGACCGATTTCTGGGCATCGGGTTCATCCGAAAGGTGGATTATCCTAAGTGGATTTTCAACGTTCACTACAAGAAAATTGCACCTAGACCACGGACCATTTCCGTCGTCTAGGTGCAGTTTTCCGTCGTCTAAGTACTTAGACGACGGAAACTCCGTCGTCCAAGGTCCGTGCTCCAAGTGCTGTCGTCCAAGCACCTGGACGACGGAGATTTAGTGATCCGTCGTCCAAGTTCACTTGGACCTCGGACATTATCCGTGGCCCAGGTAGCCACCTGGACGACGGAAACTCTATGTCTCCGTCGTCCAAGTTCACTTGGGCCACGGATAATGTCCGAGGTCCAAGTGAACTTGGACGACAGATCACTAAATCTCCGTCGTCCAGGTGCATACATGGGCACGGAGAAGCTAACAATCTCCATCGCCCAGGTGTTCACCTGAACGATGGAGAACGGCAGGGTTTAGGGTTTAGGGGTTAGGGGTTAGGGGTTAGGGGTTTAGGGTTAGGTTTAGGGTTCTGCACCTGGACGACGGAGAACATAATCTCCGTCGTCCAAGTGAATATTTAATTTTTAAAAAAAAATAAATTGAAATTAAATATTTATTAATTTAATTTATTATTATTTTAATTTAAATAATGAAAAATGCTAAAATTAAATAAATAAACTAAATTTTGAATATTAATTAATAACTTAATTATTAAATAATCAAAGTAAATTAATTTGTACATACGAAAAAACCCATAAATTAAAAATTAAAATATTGTTCGGAATGCGGAAAGAAACGAGATAATATACTAGTAGCTAGCTAATACACTGGAGGAGCAGATGCGCCGCCGAGTCCTCCGCCTCCAGCCGAGTCGTTGTCGTCGGGGTGTGGGTTCGGAGGAGGTTGACATACTTCTCGATTTTGTTCCATGAGGGCGATGAGTTGGGATATTTGTGCTTGTTGTTCGTCAAGTCTTTGCCGCATTGACTCATTCTCCTCTCGTGCCAGTCGAGCCTCTTGAATGGCTGCTTCGACGGCCGCAGCCTGACTCCTTCTCCGCTGCCTCGAACCTCCCGTAGATGATGAGCCGGAGGTCGTCGACAAATCTCGTACCACCCTAGGCCCAAAGTGCCTAACCCCCTTGCCAGCTCTACGACCGTAGACCTCATCCGCGATTGCAATTTGGCTCTCTAAGGATAGAGGAGGCAGGTCTTCCGGCGACACATCTGGGAACGCAAGCTGAGTGTTAGCCAACTCTTCATGCGCACGCTCTATCGCCCTTGCCTACAAAAGCATAATTAATTTATTATAATGAAATCATATTTAAATAATAATTACTATAATTAAAAGCACATATATATATATATATCACTTACGCTGCATTGACTCGCTTCATTATCGAGCCCTGGCGTCACGTACGCGCTTACGCTTGCATCAAGATAAGGGTGTTTGGAACCCTTATCCTTGTGCTCCTTGACAATTTGAATGAACTGCTTGGCGCCGGTAGTATGGTGTTTCTCCTTCTTCCCCCGGTTGGCTTTGTTGAGACCGGAGAATTTCTGTTACACAACATAATTAAATCATTAAAAAATGAATAACTACAATTTAAATAATTCAATTATCTTAATTGAAATAAATAAAAAAAATTAATACCTTAAATTGTTCATCGGCAAAGTGGTTACACAACCACTCCCACTCATCTTCTCTCTCCCCTTGCAGCTCTACCGGGGGAGGCACGGGACCGACATCTTTGAAGTACTTATGGAGCCTGTACTTCCAATCTTTGTAGATGGAGTTGGCGGTTTGATTGATATGCCTCAACATAGCCGGTGTCGGATCCACGTCAAATTGTTCCTATCAAAAATAAATAGAAAATTATAATCGTATATATTATGAAATTTTAGGCCGAGATTAACAATATTATATAATAACTAAATTGAACGTATTACGTACCGAAAGATCTTTGAAGACTTTCGCCTTCTCATGATCCGGCGCCTCCTTCCAAGTAGGGGCAGTGATACAAACCCGGTTACGGATGATTGACCCTATCCCATGCGCCGAGAGACTTGCTAGCTGAGCTGTGGGAGGGCCACCGGTGAATTCGTCGTACGGCAAGTCGATCTTTTTACCGGTCGCCTTGCAAATACGCTCCGCTTTGCCCCCTTTAACGAGACCCCGAGTCCTTTTCGGTTTCGGGTCAGTGGGGGCCCTCATTTGCCTACGGCGGGCGCTGTACATGATTGATTCGGCGGTCGAGGACGCCTGAGTACTTCCCGTTGAATGGGTACCGGGCGTCGGAGATTGGAAGGGGTCGACGTCATCACCGCTCGAGATGAATGGGGGAGCGGGAATTTCCCCAGAGGGCGCTACGGACGGACCATATGATCCGTCCGGATTGAGAGCGTCGTTGCCCTCCGGTGGTAATTCCCAACCGACTTGGTCCGCCAAGCGGCGGAGCATGGCATCTTCTGCCTCTTGTTGGGCTTTCTTCTTGCCGGATGTCGTCTTTGGCGGAGCCATTTAAACCTAAGAGTACGGGGTTAAAATACCTACTTACTATAATAATTACAACTTAAAAATTTACGCTAATTAATTAAGTACGTTTAAGATTTAAATAGAGTACACTAGCTTGGCATTTTCGGTCGTTCAATGGACGTGCGACCCGCGCGATAAAGTGTAAATTTTCAATTAATCAGCCTTGGTTAAATCGAAAAACATGGCCAGTTAGGGATAGAGATAACGCGAGAGGCAGGACTAATTTCGACAAAAGTCTTTCTTAGTCCAAATCCTGTCACCAGTCATAACCCGTTTCTAGACACCATGTCCGACATTCGGCCAATTTTTCGAAAATTTACACTCCCTCAAGTCCTTTGCAAACTCCGCCCTCAACCTCGTGTCCATAACTTCACTTAGGTTATGGTGTGCGGTGATGAAATCCACACATCACGAGGGGTTAAGGAGATAAGCAAGGAAAAGAGGCGCCATCTATTCCAAAGAGTGCGACTTAATTACACCAAGCCTATGTACTAAATTTAAATCGAACACGTACTACTAATTAATTTACTAAAAAATACACGTAATTACATGCAATAATTTATTTTCCATTTAGCATGCAATAATTAACCATTTAATTAATTAATAACAATATTTATTTATTTAATTAATTAATAACAATAATTATTTATTTATTTAATTAATAACAACAAATTTACAATTATTCATTTAATTAGTATTAAATAACAATAATTATGATTTAATTAATTAATAACAACAATTAATCATTTATTAAATATTTAAAACTAATTACTAAATTAATTTCTACTAATTAATATATTTAGAATTTAATTAATTAATAAAATGAAAATTATTTAAATAAGGGAAAAATAGAAATTTACCGAATCGGAGTTTTCGGGAATTTTGCCGGAGTTGTGTCGTCGGAGAGGAGGAATCGAACCACGCCGGAGTTGTATCGTCGGAGCGTCGTCGCCGGAGGAGAATATCGCCGGAATGAGATTGAGAGAGAGAGAGGAGAGGAGAGATGGAGAGAATTGTAAGGGATGAGGAAAAGAAGATGAGCCGTACTCTATTTATAGAGTTTCACTTAGACGACGGAGCACTATTCTCCGTCGTCTAAGTGCACTTGGACGACGGAAACGGGCTTCTCCGTCGTCCAGGTGGCGGTTTCAAAATTTTGAAACGGCGCGTAATTAAGGGGTGGGACGTTTTGAACCGCCATGATTTTGGACTTAGACAACGGAGAATTCATTCTCCGTCGTCTAAGTGAAAATTCAAGCGGTCCCAAAAACGGAAGCGGTAAATTGAACCGCCATAATTTTGGACTTGGATGACGGAGATGGTAAGTTTCCGTCGTCCAAGTGAAAATTACATGAAAAAATTAAACAAAAATAAATTTGAACCGCCATGATTTTTGAACCTGGACGACGGAGATGGTCATTCTCCGTCGTTCAGGTGAACACCTGGACGATAGAAAATGACCATCTCCGTCGTCCAGGTTCATATTACGTAAAAAAAAATTAAAAAAATAATTCGCTAGGAATTTAGCGATCTGTCATTCGAGTGAAATAGTCGTACAATATCGATGAACGCATCGTATATATGAACAGTTAAATTTGAACCGCCGATTAATTTTACGTATTGAAACATGTTAAGTATCGACTAATCTTTACGACTTTAGTGTTCATGAGTAGACGCTCATTTGCAGCAGAGTATTAACGAAATTGAATTTCGACAAAACAACCGTTGGATATGTTCGTCGTAACATAATATATAATTGTCTTCAAAGGACCATAAAATAATAAGTTCGGGAAGGGTTTGATCGGCACAGTCAACCGCAAAACCGATAATTTCACAAACCGGAAACGTGGATACAAGGCATTTCGCAACTCCGATTTTCGAACCGTCGAAGCTCACACACCAAGAATTGTTTACTCTAAAGTCTTGATGAAAAGAAAATGCATTGGAAGAAGGTCTAGAGGGTCGTTGTCTTAGAAAAAATTACGATATCTGCACCTGGACGACGGATATGAGAGTTATCCGTCGTCCAGGTGCAGACCTGGACGACGGAGAATGACGTTCTCCGTCGTCCAAGTGTATAGACCCTGAATTCAGGGGTTAGGGCCTTACTGTTTAGGGTTTAGGGTTTCTGAACTTGGACGACGGAAACAGTGTTTTCCGTCGTCCTAGTGTGTACCTGGACGACGGATAATGACCATTATCCGTCGTCCAGGTGCATAGACCCCGATTTCAGGGGTTAGGGCCTTAGGGATTACGGTTTAGGTCGTCCCCGGTCATTTGTGTACGTGTCCGTTCAATTATCAATCGATCCGATCGAACTGCTACATTTAGGCCGGCTAGGGTCAAGGATTTAGCTAGGGTACGTTTTATATGATATTGAGATTTGGCGCCAATATTTATTAATTTCTCCGTTGGCGAGGATATATAATTCAGATTAATTTCTTACCGTAAACCGGCATCGATCATATATATATTACAATAATTACAGTAATTAATTACCAATTAATCTCCCTCGTCGTATGACCGTACTCTTCGTCATAATCATCATCGTCCTCATCCCCGTTAGTCGACGGCTCATCCTCGTCATCATACTCAACATCGTCCGACGAATAACCTGAGTCCTCGTCCGCGTCCTCTTCCTGCTCGTCTTCTTCATCTACCTCATCGATAATCTCATCTTTAGTTAGATCTGTACAACCATCAGACATGGGTAACCGTTCACCATCTTGAACCAGGTCCATTATATCGGAGCGGACCATAGAAATATTAGGCTCTTGATAGGCAGGAATGTCTCTTTCTGGTTCAGCAGCATCTTCAGTCGTCGCCGGTGTCCCTTCAATTGTCTCTGTATTCCATATTCCTCGGTGAGAGATATGGTTCACTATTTTCCACCCTTCACCGGCTTTCGGATCGTCGAGATAGAACACCTGCCGAACTAAGGTGGCGAGAGCGAAAGGCTCATCCTCATACCAGTGCGAGTTTGTATCGACTGATAATAGTCCCAGGTCTTCCTTTGTACGCTTGAACCATCTGCACTTGAATAGGAAAACGTTGACATCATTCCCGTAACATAGCTGAACCACGTATACAATAGCCCCGTAATATAGATCATTGTCTTTCCCAACCGCTACCCCACTGTTTTGTGTTCTTCTTCCTTCGTCTCGGGCCAATGAATGGAACTTTACACCGTTCACAAAACATCCGGGATAAATATAGTGTTTAACCGGCTTCCCTGCTAGCAAGTGCTTTGGCCATGATCACCACCCTCCGTGGTTATCAGATTTTTGCAGATCAATCATCTGCGAAAAAGGGCAAATTAATATAAGGGTTTACTTTCTACAAACATGAGCGATATGTATTTAAATAATTAATACCGAGTCGTACGTACGTACCCATTGGAAGAAATAATCAGGAAACTTCTTCTTAACCATTTTTTCAATCCACGCCGAACTCTTGTTTTGATTTAACGCCTGAAGCCTCTCCCTGTATGACATCATGTACGGCTCAACTTCATCACAGTCTCGCAACACTACCCAATGTGCCTCAATAAGTTCTTCCCGTGTTAACGATTCCTTTAATACTCCTCTATACGGTCGGACGACATTTGTGACGACAGAAAGATTGATGCGGGCACTGCGATCGGAGGCAGTGGGAGGGGGTGGATCTTTGAGGTACCTGTTGCAGTAAGTAACACACTCATGCATTAGGTATGTCTCTGCTATGGAGCCATCCGGGGCCAACCTGTTTTTGACGAATGACTTATACTGTCCAAGCTGTCTACAAAATCAAACGTACACATTACATAAGTACATATAGCTAGCTGGCTAGTATATATATAATCTCCAGTGGAACAAATTAATTAATTAGTTGTACGTACCTTTCTTGGGGATACATCCAAGTGTACTGGACCGGACCAGAAATAAGCACCTGCTCTGGCAGGTGGATCATTAGGTGAATCATGATGTCAAAGAAAGCAGGGGGGAAAATCCTCTCTAGTTTGCAAATGATGTGCACAATTTGTTGTTGCAATTCCACCACATCTGACTTCTTTAATTCTCTGGCGCATAACCTCTGCCACCACCTGCACAATGCCACTATTTGTTCTACGACGTCCCGAGGCAAGTATGGTCGAATTACCACTGGAATCAGACGTTGCAGCATAACGTGATAGTCATGTGTCTTTAGACCAACAAACTTGTGTTGCACCTCGTCCACTGCTCCAGTTATAGTAGCTGCATACGTAGCCGGATAACGAACACCCTTAAACCAGTGAAATACAGAACGTCTAAGCGTCGGCTTCACTGTGTAAGGTGCATCTGGCATCTTGTTGTACACTCCTTTCCTATCCCTCCTCAACCACAAGGGACGACGTAGATTCATTGATTCCAAATCTTTGCGCGCTTTGGGAGTATCTTTAGTCTTGAACTTAATACCGAGAATTGTTCCCACCACGCTGTCGCACACATTCTTTTCTATGTGCATCGCGTCCAAGTTGTTCCTCAGCTTCAACTTCGACCAGTAAGGGAGTTCAAAGAATATACTCTTGTGATCCCAATAGCTCAGATCATATGGAGGAATTGGATTGCATTTCTTTACATCCGCGTCATTGGTCAACACACCAAAGTCGAAATAGCTCAACCTCTCTAAAATCTCTTCGCCCGACCAACTACGGGGTTTAGGATTGTTCTCTACCGTACCGTCGAAATGAGCTTCATCCTGTCGCCACGGGTGGTCGTGAGGAAGCCATCTACGGTGACCCAAGTAACACACCTTCCCCGCGTGCCAAATAGAATTCACGTCGTCCAAACATATAGGACATCCATTATATCCTTTTGTCCTACAGGCTGCCAACATCCCATAAGCTGGAAAATCGCTGATCGTCCACATTACGGCAGCCCTCATCGTGAACATCGTGTCAGTGAATTTGTCATAAGTTGGGACTCCATTTTCCCACAACAGTTTCAGCTCGTCGATCAAAGGTCTGAGGTAGACATCTAAGCACTTCGATGGAGATTTAGGACCTGGAATTAATACGGTAAGGAAATTAAATTCCTTGTTCATGCACATCCACGGAGGCAAGTTGTACGGCATCAGAATAACTGGCCAAGTGCTGACGGCGGAGCTATTACTTCCCCAAGGATTGAATCCGTCTGTAGATAGGCCGAGTCTAACATTTCTAACCTCTGAAGCAAAGTCTCCAAATTCTCTGTCGAAATGTTTGAAACCCTCCCCATCCGCGGCGTGTCGCAGGACATTGTCATCTATTCGCTTTTCTGCGTACCATCGCATCGCCTCTGCTGTCTGTAGAGACATGTACAGGCGCTGCAATCTGGGAATCAAGGGAAAATATCGAACAACTTTCACAGGAATTCTCTTTTTCGAACTCTTCCTATTCAACTGGAATCTGCACTGGCCACATACGGGATAATAGTCCAACTCTTTATACTCTTTGTAAAATAGCACACAATCATTCGGACATGCGTCAATTATCCTGTACTTTAGGCCGAGGCTGCTCAGGATATTTCTAACCTTATAATGAGATTTAGAAAGATTGTGATTATCAGGAAGCAACTTACATATTTGCTCCTGAATTTCGTCAAAAGCACTCACTGACATTTTGTGCTTCACTTTTATCTTCATTTGCTCCATCACATATTGCAACACATTCTCTCGACATCCAGGGAACACCGGGGTCTGCGCTTCAAGTAGTATCCGGTTGTACTTTTCCATCTCACTGGTGTCAGTGGCCAACTAGCTGCGGGGAATGTGTCATCATGCTCATAAGTGGTACTGTAACCTCCGTCTTGGTGTTGGTGTCCACCATGACTACATCCCAGAAACGCATCATGGACCAAATCTGCAGTTGGGTTGCAAGCTGGGGGTCCGGCACCACTGCCGCTGGATGAGGCACCATGGTAACTGTACCCTGAGCTGAAGTCTGTTGCGCTGAACTTTACTGCTTCACCATGCTTGCTCCATGTAGTGTAACTCCACATCATACCATTTTCGTACAAGTGTTGCACCATAACATTAACCTCCACATACTGACAATTATGACATTTCTGACACGGACACCTGAAACGTTTCTTTCCCTGACCATGTTCTATCGCAAAATTCACAAATTCGCTAATTCCATCCATATACCGGACATCACATCACATCTATTCTTCAACTTCATCCAACTCTTGTCCATACTGCTACAAAATATTATAATTAATTAATTATTACATATATATATATTTGTCAATTAATTTACGCTTAATTATACGTACGTACTCGATCTACATCGATCCATCAATTACGTACGTACGTAATTTAATCGATCTGTACATATATATATAGCTAACATCAGCTAACATCCTTGCATGTATATATGTACGTACGTTTTCACTAAATATATATTAATTAATTAATTAAGCAAATTTTAACTGCGTACGTATACGTACCTGCTGGCCTTCTCGATATCTGTACGTTAATTAAGCTAACTAGCTAGTCAGCGGAGATCCCTTATCGATCCTGATTCTTCTCGGCCTAGCTACCTAGCTAGCTTCTAGCTAGCTAGCTCCTTAGCTTCTCCTTCTCCCTTCTCCTTCAATTCTTCTTCAAATGGAATGAATAGATCGAGGCCAGGAATGAATTCGATCAGCTTATATAATGCTTCACTTAGACGACGGAGGTGTCGGTACGTCGTCTAAGTGGAAGCACGTTTCGTATACTCGGACGACGGCGTGTCGGTCCGTTGTCCAGGTAATCACCTGGACGACGGAGAATACCATCTCCGTCGTCCAGGTGATTACCTGGACAACGGAGAAGACTCCGAGGTCCAGGTTATCCCCTGGACGACGGAAAATACAATCTCCGTCGTCCAGGTGACCACCTGGAGGACGGAGAAGACTCCGTGGTCCAGCTTACCACCTGGACGACAAAGATGGTATTCTCCGTCGTCCAGGTGGTACTTGGACGACGGAGTCATTTCCGTCGTCCAGGTGTCACTTGGACCACGGAACAATTATGTTTCCGTGGTCTAAGTGATGTTTTCTTGTAGTGGTTGTAATGGTGCAGAAGAGCAGCAAGAAGTGGAGGATGTGCATCGATTACAGTGATCTCAACAAGGCGTGCCCGAAAGACAGCTTCCCTCTACCGAGGATCGACCAGCTGGTGGATGCGACAGCGGGGCACGAGCTCCTATCGATGATGGACGCTTACTCGGGCTACAATCAGATCTTTATGGACCCCGAAGATCAGGAGGCGACAACGTTTGTCACGGACAAGGGCCTTTATTGCTACGTTGTCATGCCTTTCGAGCTGAAGAACGCCAGTTCCACGTACCAGAGGCTCATGAACGCGATGTTTCATGGCCTGATTGGCAACATCGTAGATGTATACGTGGATGACATACTGGTGAAGAGCGTCCAGGCGGTCGACCACGTCCAGAACTTGGGGACTGTGCTCGACGTCCTCATCAAGAACGGCAAGAGGCTGAACCCCGCCAAGTGCACATTCGGGGTCACCAACAGCAAATTTCTGGGGTATATTGTCAGCCAGCGGGGGATCGAGGTCGCGCCCGCCAAGGTCAAGGCGATCATCGACATGAAGCCGCCCGTCAAGAGGGTGGACCTGCAGAGCCTCACGGGAATGCTCGCGTCCCTGAACCGATTCATCTCCAGGTACTCGGACAGGTGCACACCGTTCTTCAAAGCCCTAAGAACCACAAACAAGCGCGAGGTTGTGTGGACGCCCGAGTGTGAGGAGTCTTTCCTTCAGATCAAGGAGTATTTGGCGTCCATCCCACTCCTCTCCAGGCTCGTCCGAGGGAAAGTTTTGTACATCTATCTGGCCGCTTCCCTCACGGCCGTCAGTTCTGCCCTCGTCCGCAGGGAGAACTGCACGGAGTTGCCCGTTTTCTTCTCAGGGAAGGGCATGACGGGCGTTGAGACCCAGTATCCGACAATCGAGAAGATGGCGCTCGCACTTGTAACCGCCGCCCGATGGTTGGGGCCATACTTCCAGGCGCACAGCATCCACATCCTCACTAACATACCTTTGCGTCAGATAGTCCAATCGCCCGACCACAACGGTCGCCTGGCAAAGTGGGTCATTGAACTCAGTGAATTCGACCTGGAGTATAAACCCCGCACGGCAATCAAAGGACAGGCCGTGGCGGACTTTATTGCCGAGTACACGGAGGCAGAAGGGGCGCCGGTCCAAGCGCCCGATGGCCCGACGGTAGAGGCGTCCGACAATCCCAAGGTCAAGGAGCGATCATTGTCGGAGTGGAACCTCTACGTCGATGGTTCATGCACGAAGAAGGTGAGCGGCACCGGTATCATCCTGACCGGGCCAGGAGGGGTAAACGCGGAGTATGCCCTCAAGTTCGAATTTAAAGCGACAAACAACGAGGCCGAGTACGAGGCACTCATTGCGGGCCTACAACTGGCCAAGAACTCAGAAGTGCCCGACCTCAACATATTCAGCGACTCGCAGCTGGTGGTGAACCAGGTCGGAGGGGAATTCCAAGCAAAGGAGGAGTCCATGATCGCCTATCTGAAGCATGTGCAGGCGCTGATCAAGGGATTCAAATACGTCAACATCAACCATATACGCCGAGGATTCAACACGAAGGCAGACAAGTTGGCCCGATTGGCCACGGCGCCCGTGCATACGGGGCCAGAACAGCGCATCGTCGAGGTGTTGCGACGACCAAGCATCTCAGGGACGGAGCAGGTTCTGACAATCGAACCGCACGAGTATAGCTACATGGACGTGCTCATCGCTTACAAGACAAAGGGAGAACTACCAGGGGATAAGCGAGAGGCTAGGACCATCGTCGCACGGGCGGCCAACTTCAGCGTGCGGGATGGGGCACTTTATAGACAAGGGAGGACTTGGGCGAGCCTCAAGTGCGTCACTCCGACAAAAGGCAGCTCAATCTTTAAGGAAATCCACTCGGGCACGTGCAGCCATCATGCGGACGCCAGATCAATCGCGCACAAGGCCCTCCGGCACGGTTTCTGGTGGCCCACTATCCTTGCGGACGCCACGACACTGACGAGTAAGTGTGACCCGTGCCAGCTGCACGCACACCACCACCATGCGCCCGCCGTCCCACTGTCCATCCTCCTATCACCCGTTCCATTTGCACAGTGGGGACTGGATCTGATCGGAGAGCTTCCGAAATCGAAAGGGCAGTACAAGTACCTGATCGTCATCATCGACTACCACACGAAGTTCATCGAAGCCCAGACCATGGCGAAGATCACCACGGAGAAGGTGGAACGTTTCCTTTGGCGTTTCCTCTTCTGCCGCTATGGGACGTCGATCAGCATCATCACGGACAACGGGCCACAGTTCAACAACCCCAGGCTCATAGCCTTCTGCAAGCGCCAGGGAACGGACCTCATTTTCACATCGCCAGCGCACCCCCAGACGAACGGACAGGTGGAAGCAACGAACAAAATCATCAAGTCTGGGATCAAGAGAAAGATTGAAGACATCGAACCCGTGGACGCGGGATACGGGCGCTGGCCCGAGGTCATCCCAGAGATTCTGTGGTCCATCCGAACGACCGCCAATACGGCTACAGGCGAAACCCAGTTCAGTCTGACATTCGGCACGGAAGCTGTGCTACCCCTAGAGATTACCCATCAGAGCCCACGGATCAAGGGGTATGATCCACGCACGAACAATGAGGGGCTGCGGCTCAACAACGACCTGTTGGAGGAACGAAGAGACATGGCGCATCTCCACAATGCCGCGAACAAGCAAAGGATCGCCCGATTATACAATCAGCGCATACGGGCGCGCCCAATCCAACTGGGGGACTGGGTGATGAAGGCGATCCAACAGAAGGTGAAGGCGCTTTGCCCGTTGTGGGAAGGCCCGTACATCGTTGATGAGGTGATAAGCGACAACACTTTCTACCTCAGGGACATGCAGGGTCAACGACTGCGCCACCCGTGGAACATCCAACACTTAAGGAAGTACTTTCATTAAACTTGCTATCTTAAGTGTAATTATTGTTGCGTTCGTTTGTCCTTACCCCGCCCGCCCACGTACTCGGGGGACTGGGGATAAACTACTCGCAAAGATGTAATACTTAGTCAAATTTCAGTTAAAGTACAAACGCGCGTTCGCATTAGTTACTCAAAAAAAAAGATGCCAAAAATAGAAATCATTGGGTACAAAGCACACAAACGGAAAGAAAAAAGAAACTTCATTTATTCGCCCGATTACAAAAGACAACGGACGGGGATCTAGGGCACGAAGGCCCGATTACAAAAGTCTACTCTATTACAAAAGGGAGAAAAGAAAGAAAGGAAAACTACTCTACTCCGCCCCCGCTTCATCGGCTCCGCCCGCCACCTCAGCAGTTTGCCCCACCACCGGCGGCTCTTGTTCCGGCTGTGCGGAAGCCCCACCCGCCTGCCCGTCAAGGAAAGCGTTGTACTTCTCCAAGTCCAGGAAGGGCGCTACCACCTTCTGGAACTGAGCTACCTGGACATCGGCCTCAGCGGCTACCAACTCCTTAAACTCCGAAGAATTCTTGAAGAAGGCGACCGCCTCCGCTCGGGCCTTCTTGACCTGAGCTTGCGCCTCAGCTCTAGACGGGACTCCACTTCCGCCACCCGGTTGGCTACTTCCGCCTTTGCCTCTTCCGGGGCAGCAAGAGCAGTATCACGTTCGGCCTTGTGCAGCGCCTCCCGCTCATCCGCCTCTTGGGCTCGCCCCGTCGCCGCTCGGGCTTCGCCTCGGAGACGATCCACCAGCTCTTCATACATGGCCAGATCATACTCGTGCTTCCTGTTGGCCTCGGTGAGCTTGCACATCTCCCCCTGCACCTCCTCCGCATAGCGTTTGTTGGCGAAGCGCTCGCGCGCCAGATACATCTTGTGCTGCATCACCATACAGAGGTTGAATGTCCTGTCCATCTCATCTTGCTCATTAGTCGCCCTGTCAGGTACCAGCCCGCTGACGGATTTTATGCCCAGCTCGATGGCCCGCGTCAGCGGTGTGCAGAAAGCGAACGGATTGGCGGACAGACTGTCCGTCCTTTGGCGCTTCGATGCAGGCTCACCGGTTCCTCCCTGCTCTGGTGCCCGTGGGGGACTTGGCGGACGAACAGACGCTTGAGGCGTAGTGGGGGTACGGGCGGCTGTCTGGGGCGTACGGGGAGTCTCTCGCCTGTCCCTGTCCTGCTGATCATCCCGGTCGTGCAGGCGCTGATCGCGACCCTCTTGGCGCTTCTTCCTGTGCTGCTCAGCACGATCGGCCTTCGCCTGCGCCTTCAAACCACCAGCATTGCCCGGGGGCGGGCGTGGGGCATCCGCCCGGATAGCTGGGGTAAAGTCGGCCACGTTGGAGATAGGGAGCTTCGATTGTGTGGTCTCCCCCAACACAAGTCCACCTCTTCCGTCGTCCGCCACCTTTCGGACCTTGGCGGCAGTTTCTCGAAGGGTGGCCAGGCGGCGCTTGAGCACCTCATCCTTGTCAATGGTCTTGGTCTTTGTCATTTTCACTGCAAGACACACAAACGGAAGGTTAGCAATAGAAGAACAATTAATCAAAACCTACTCCTACTCCTAGCAACAAACTACAAGACCCACGGACCAGGCCGTTTGGCAAGACGCGTCTGCTCGGTCAGATCCCAGTGGCAGGCGGCCCAGAAATATCTCGACTCGGGCGCCGGGTCGAACACGAACTTCAGGCGAGCGATCCGGGCCTCTTCGATGGGCGTGAGCGGATACTCGTTCGTGTCGAGTTGATGGAAGGCTTGGGGAACTCGATGGATCTTGTCGGCGTTGGCGGCATACTCGGGCGAGAAGGCGCCCAACTCCCAATCACCACCCACCAGGCAGTTGATCGTGCGCCAGGAGGTTGAAGAGCTCGGTGGGTCCACCAACCACCACTTCACACGAGGCTCCACTGTGAAGGTTCCCGAGTCCCTCTGGCGCGTGGAGTATCGCAGACGGAAGAAGTGGAGGAACTCCGCCCGCGTCGGCTGGTCCATGCCGCTCACCCGGAAAATATTGAATATCGCCACGAGTGTGCGGGTGAGCGTGGGCCCGCATTGACCAAGGGAGATCCTCAGCAGCGCCAGCATGTATTGGAAGAATGGATGCAGTGGCAGCTTGATCCCGGCCTTCAGATGGAACTCGCTCAGGCAGACGTGGCCTGGCGGGGGGGCGGGTGAACGTGTCGCCCTTGCCGGGTATCCGTAGGCACACCGAGCTCGGAATGTGGTAGTTTTTCACCCATCTGGCCATCTCCGAGACGGATGGCGCACGCTCCGGCTCCTGGACAGGCGTCCCGTCAGGAAACACCCAGTTGACGAGTCCCCCTTCCGCGAATTGAGGAACGGAATCTTCTCCCTCCGCCATCTCCTCACCCCATGGATTAGACCCACCCCAACGCCCGCCCGACGACTCCGACGAGCTTTCCAGTCCTGCTTCAACGAGCGCCCGCCTGGAATCCATTGAATGCTCCACGGGAGAAGTATTAGGAATGCAGCGCAGAGGCGTCACACTCAACACGGACTTGTAAGACGACGTACTCGACCCACTCGACCCACAACTAAACCACCCCGCCCCCGGAATGTAGATCCGCTCACGTGACTGTTCGCTCGATATCTCTATTGGCTCCATCCTAAGACGCACGCACGCGCAAACCCACACTTAGCAAAAAAAATTCCCAGACAGAAACAACAAAACCCACAAAAAGCTACCCAAAAACAGATCAAACCCACCCCACTAAAGAACACGCCCTGTTCTTGAGTTCAAAACCCAGAAAAAAAAAAAAAAAAAAAAAACAAAACAGAAACAAAAACAGGGACGAGAGCCTCACCAAGTTGAGTTTCGAGGGATTGAGGTTGCAAGTCGAGCGCGTAGTCCGGCAAGAAAACACGAACGAAGAAGAGCTTCACGGATGCAGGTTGCAGAGTGATTCCGGCAGAGTTTTAGTAAGTTATGAAAGTAATGAAGAAGACGACGGCTAGGGAAGCTCTATTTATATCACTCGGACGGGACACGCGAACGAACGCCAGCCGTCCATTTTCGCGTGTCCACCGTCGGATCTTGACACGTGGCCAGGGCGGTTTACTTACCCTCCTAAGTAACGGCGCCAACTCTTCAACTTCCCGCCTCGATTTCAAACCCTAGCACGGTCTCCAACAGCCCACCACGTGGCACCCATGCATCACCCCCACGCTCCCACGCGCGTGACGTTTGCCCTCCGAGCGATGATGACGACAACAGCATTTAATGCCAGGTCACGCCGGCATTAATGGCGACGGCTACATTTATGGTAAAAACGGTTCCCGAGGAGAAGTCAAAAGGAATGTCACTTCAAAGAACACCTTGTCAGACTGGATCACCCAACCCAAAACAGGTCGCGTCACGCCCCCCCGGACTGGCGCGCTTAGCACCCGCATGCCCATGCGCTCACATTACACCATCAGGTTAGCACAACACCATTCGGGCGCCCCGAAAAGAGGTTGAACGCAAGTTCCCTTTTCGGGCGCGCACCGAATGAAGAACTTACGCCATACGGGCATGAGGTTCTTCCTCTCCGTACACGTAAACGTTAGACTGCAAGCTGGGTCAGGCGGCAGAGGCACGGGGTCCGCCCTCTCTTTGCGCGCGCTGAGACCGATGGGCGGCACGGGTGTGGGGTCCGTCCTCTCCGTGAGCGCACCGTTACATGATCGAAGAGCAAGCCGGCTGTCATAACGGAGGCATGGGGTCTGTCCCCTCTCTGAGGGTGCTAAGCCGATGGGCGGCACGGGCGTGGGGTTTTATCCCCTCCGTGTGAGCGCAAAGTTAACGAACGATAAGCCGACTCGGATGGCTTGGGTGTGCGGTCCGTCCCCCCTTGATCGTACCGAGACCGATTAGCGTGGCGGGCTAGGGTGCGCCCTCCCCGGGCGCCGAAGGCAAGCCGGATTAGGCGGCAAAGGCATGCGGTCCGTCCCTCTTTGGCGCGCGCTAAGACCGATGGGTGGCACGGGGTGTGGCATCCGCCCTCTCCGTGAGCGTAACGTTAACGATCGATAAGCCGACTCGTCATAGCTTGGGCGTGTGGTCCGTCCCCCCTTGATCATGCCGAGACCGAGGAACGTCGCGGGCATTGGTCCCGCCCTCCCCGGGCGTTGAAGGCAAGCCGGATTAGGCGGCACAGGCATGCGGTCCGTCCCCTCTGTTGCGCGCACTAAGACCGAAGATGGTACAGGTACGGGGTCCGTCCCCTCTATACGCGTTTTGTACGTCGCGGTCTTGATCACTCCGTTGACGCTACACCGTACGCGACGGTCTCCCCGTTGACGTACGCGGTGCACAGCGGCATCCCAACGCTTGTGACACGAAAAACATTCGCATACATTCACACATCATACCATACATTCACACATTTGCATACCTATATATCTATGTTATACTTATTTATGTTTACAAAGCAACACCCCATCCGGGCGCGCGGCTCCAAAATAGCAAGTCTTGTTTGGACGCCGGGCCCGCAGGTACACGAACGCACGCACAGGTACACGGCCGCACGAACAGGTACACAAGCCCTTCCTTGACCGAAGAGTTGGGGGACTTGGGGGTTACAGGATCATACACCACTGCTCAATCGGATAAGTATTCTTGTTAATCGCACGAACCCTTTTTCAACTCCCCAGTCAAGAAAGGTCTCTTTGACTTGGGGACTTGGGGGACTTGTTTGTATATCATTAGTTGTCCGATTAATATACGTATCCACTTAAGCAGGAAATCAACACCTACCAGACCACCCGAACGACTACCAAGGAGGCTCCAACTTCACCCGCAAGACCCACCCCATCCGAGCACGCACGCGCCCGTGGGGCGCACGCCCGAATGTGCGGATCACACACCAACAGAACCAAACCAGTCCCACATCGAAGAACACCATCAAACACCAAGCTCAACCACCTATATATGTAAGGCATTTATTACAGGTAAGGGCATTCATTACATTTTGGATCCATATACTACACTCCACACGCACGTTCGCTTAACTGTTATATCTAATACATCATCTGACTTAGGCATCGGAGCGTTGAAGGCGGGCCACCCCGTCTCGACCCCTGACCGCCCGTTTGTTGTTGTATTCTTCTAACAGCCGTAGCCGAACACCCGAATACGCCCACCCGTTCACCCGAAAGGAGAAGAAGCGCCCGCCCATCCGAACAGCCCGTGCGTTCGGACGCACGACAAGGAGAAGGAAGTTCACTCGTACTTGCTTCTGCCAGATTACGTCCCGTGCGTAATTCGGTAGAAACAATGCCAGTCCTTGTGGTCTCATCGGCTGAGGCTGCCTATATGATAATGAAGACCCATGATGGCACATTCACGGACAGACCTAAGATGATCTTCAAAAACTTTTCTACAATTACAAAGACATCTTATCAGCACCTTATGGTGAGTATTGGAGGCAGATAAAAAGTATATGTGTTATAAATCTTTTGAGCAATAAAAGTGTTCACTCTTTTCGTGGGCTGAGAGAAGAGGAAACAAGATCCATGATCAGCACCATCAGAAAGAATTGTTCTATATCATTGTCGCCATCCGCCTCCTCACCTGTTTTGAATTTAAGTGAGTTGTTTTTGTCACTGACTACTGATGTTGTCTGTCGAGTGGTTCTTGGTAGGAAGTACAGTGATCAAGGGGAAAATGGGAGGATGTTTGAAGAGCTTTCTGTAGAGTTTTCGGACCTAATGTCACGTCTCAATATTGGTGATTATATCCCATGGCTTGCTTGGTTTAGTCTTGTTAACCGGTTGGATTGTAAAGTGAATAATATGGCAAGGCGGTTTGATGATTTTTTAGAAATGGTTGTTCAAGAGCATGTGTTCAACGAGTACTGATAATGATCATGACCATGTTCATAAGGACAACAGTGATCAGAGGGATTTTGTGGACATTTTGCTTAGTCTTCAGAAAGAAAATGCTGATGTGGTTGGATATCCTATTGATGCAGTTAGCATAAAGGCTATTGTCCTGGTAAGTTTCAAATCCTAAACCCATCAGTAACACTCTTTTAATCATTCTTCATTAAATACGTATCCATTGGTAGCAGATTGCTAAGCCTTTAACTAAATTTTTAATGTTTTTGGTTTTTACCTGGTCCTAAATTTACTCAAATTGTTTAAAAACTTCGGGATGAGGTACCAGTTTCTATCAAAGTTATTGTAGCAACCTTGGTGTGGTTAATACAAGTCTTATATAGCCTGGCCTAATCGAAACATACTTTTTTTGCAATTAAGTTTAAGTGACGCTGGCAATAATTTTTTTTCCTTTTTTTTGTTATTTAATCATGTTTTCTTGTTGAAACTGAATCAAAAGGTTCATGTTCTTTCATATTGGCTTAAATGTAGACTGTATAAATTGACGATGACGAATATATTAGTTGTGATCAATATTGTTTTTCCAAATAAAAAGTGGCTGGTGTAGTGGCACATTGGCCGCTCTAAACATATTCAGCAGACTTGAATTTAAATAAATGAAATACTGTTGTATCATTTGCGGAACAAATTTCTATCCGTCACAAATAAATAAATTTTCACCATCCGTAATACAACATTCACTATATATGTTTACTGTCATGGAGGCTGATCTAATTGGCTAAGCAATATATGTTTTGCAGGATATGTTTGCTGCCGGCACTGATACTGATGTTTGGGGCTGAAATAAATATTTCATATTGAGATTGAAAGACTGGAGTCTTGGCGAGCAGCCTAGGATGAGCCGAAGTCTTGGCGAGCGGCTCGGTTAGAAGATGTAGCTTGGCGAGCGGTCAAGTGGAAAAACAGAGTCCGTTTCTAGATCAACTTAAGTTTGTGGATTCCGTATAGCTGATTCATGTGGCTTAATGTCTATCATACCTTTTCTGCTTCAGATAGGTTTCTTCTAGTAAAAAAATTGTGATAGCATTAAATTATATAAAGATAAGACATGTGTGTCGGATGGTGTTAGAGTTATATTGAGATTCAAATAGCAAGAGCAGAAGAAGTTCAAGAGAATTGAAAGACGACTACTGAATATTATATAAAGAGAGTAAGAGCGTTGGTGAAAAGGTCCCCGATCAAACATAAAACATTTACTATACGCAAGTACACCTAGACATCTCATCAAGAGATTCTATCTTTGCAGTCAGACGATCATAGTGCTTATCACCGAATGAGTGAGAGTATTGCGATCAAAGGAAGCAATTATCGTGACTGGAAGATTGAAGAGCTTGTCACCGATCGAGTGAGAGTTTGGATATCCACAGGGAGTAAACGCAACTGGAAGGTTAAAGGGCTTATCACATATCGAGTGAGAGTTCGGACATCCAAGGAAGCGGTGTTCTCAACACATCGTCAGAGAAGTTGCTTTGCTTTGCACTCGTAAAGGGTAGTGTGAGGTATCGATTTTTGAGGCTCTGCTAGAGATACATAAACCTAAAGTCCTAGGTTACTGGGCGAGAAGGACTCATTCATGCAAGGTTGGTGCTCTTCTTGTCTTAATCGCTTATCAAGAAGTCAGACAGCTTTAAGTTCTATATTCCATTGAGAGACGGTGACATGCCAACATACGAAGCACATACAGAATAAACCGACAACTGAGGTCAAATTGTCCGAACTCAGTAAAAGAGACTGATTTGCAGAAGGATCTCTCCGCGAGAGATATTTTAGCTTCAAACATTTTGGCACGCCCAGTGGGACAATCTTTGTGTCTCTAAGTGACAATAGGGGATCCTTACCGAAGGATATACCCTCAGTGTCGCAAACATCCACAACCGACTTACCGTAAACATACATCTACTCGGTGTCGTTCACTAAGTAATCAAGCGGTTGGAATTATCTTCACTAAGGGATATCTTTCAACTATGTCATTCAAATCTTTAAGTGAAGCGGAGATTGAGGAACTTATGTTCCCGGAGTATCTAGCTTACTCGGCTAGGTGCGACGAACATCAGACTAATTACTACACGGCTCTCGGTGAAATGATTGAAGAACAAGCAACTCTTCTCACTACCCAAGGTGACAGAACAGACGCGACGTTAGCCAAAATCCAAGCATTACGGGTAGAACTCCATAGAGATCAGGAGGAGAGACAGGCAATTGGAGCTTAAGTAGCGAGTCTTGCGGAGGGTCAGGATAAATTACAGATAGATATCATGCAAATCTTGGGATCAAGTTTGGATGAATACAGCCGAAATGCGGCGACACTGTCTTAAAGAACAGACAGAGACATAGCGTCTTTTACGAAATCCGTTTCTGATCTCGCCAGAAAGACTAGACACGTGGAGTCTTTCCCACCTGCATGGGAACAACAGTTAAACAGGTTCATGAACGACTGCGACATACATCTGGCCAAGATGTATGAATCATACGAGATATCGTTTCCTCCCATGCAGAAGAATGATCCAGATGCTTGGCAATGGCTAAGGTACTACCGACATCAAACCTTCCAAAATTTCTCTGGCGACGATGATTCCAATGCGCCAACACACTTAGCATACTTCACACTGCAATTAGAGCAGTTTGCCGATAATGATGGACTTAAGTTGAGTCTTTGGTTCATCTTTTTCAGGATCGGCCCTCATATGGTATACGGGATTGGAAAAAGGGTTCGGTCAACGAGTGGAAAGACATTGAAGCTTTATTCATAGACCACTTCGGAATGGCTAGACTTGAAACCAGTGTTGGAAAACTGGCTTTCTTGAGCCAATTGGCGACAGAAAGTCCAGTCACCTTCCTGCACCGTTTTTGGTTAGAATATAATCTATGCAAGACTCCACTAGGTAAAGAGGAGGTAGTAGAGATGGCCAAGAATGGTTTGAAGGATACGTACCACCAACTGTTTTTGAATAGAAAATACTTTTCCTTGAACGAGCTTATCACAGCTGTAACTAAAGCTTACAGCACCATGCAAGAACGAGACAACAAAAGGAATGCATCTAAGGGAACGTACATTGCTAGGTCTTACGATAAACCAAAGCCAAAAACGGTGGCTTATATAGAAGACATAGACGACCAAGATTCAGACTCTGATGGAGAACAGGTGGGAGCTGTGGATTTATCGACAAATAAAATTTTAAAACCCCTCAAACTTCAAAAGAGTAAGGGCCCCATCAAGCCTTCAACAGTGGCTTTCACTAAGCCAGAGTTTGAAACATACACGTACGATGCTAACATGGCTCATGAGATCTTGGATGAGCTCTACGGCATGCGAGCTGTCAAAGCAGATTTCGGACCTCTCCCTACAGTTGAACAGTTAAAAGGTAAAAAGTATTACAAGTTCCATGGAGCATGGAACCACATTATGAATGACTGCATCAAGCTGAAAGATCAGATCCAAAAGTGGATCAATGAAGGAAGACTAGAACTAGAGGGCGTGACCAAGGCAGCTGCATTAGTAGATTCAAAACCCTTCCCATTGCCTCAAGTTAATATGATAATTATTGGTTGGTCATCAACTGATAGTTGTGTTGGAGGCGTGGAAGATTGGAATAAGCTAGTCTTTTTATCTTATTCTTTCCCGTCTGATAAGATGGAAGAGATCTTGGACAAGTTGTGTGAAATGTGGTTGATCTTTTATTGCCCTGTATTCAAACTCAGACATTTACGGTATGAGAGACCCGCTCAACATTTATGTAGATTCCATAATCAGTTTGGTCATCGAACAACAAGGTGTTCAACCTTGAGAGATAAAATTCAGGGATTGATCAACTGGGAGGTGATCAAAATTAACTATAAAGGAGTAGTTGAATGACATCCGCAAAATCCTCAGGCATCACCACCTTCCGATATATCATTTACTTCCCCGGACACATCTTCCGCTCGCAACGCATCTGAATCAATACACAGAAGGAAAAGATCAAGGCGGAAGCCTGGATGTAATATTGCATTTGTCCGACCTAAGCAGGCTGAGATAACTTATGATGCATCCAAGCGAGAAGAGATATTTGAAGAGCTAATCCAAGCAGGGATAGCAACAGTTCCTCATAACTGGGGAACACCAGACCCACATCTTGAAGATATTAGGGGCCTACCTTACTGACGGTATCATCATCGATGGGGTCATCATTCCACGAATGCTTGTCGTGACTTGAAGTTCAGGATTCAACAGTGGAGTGACGAGGGAGAAATAATAATAGATCAAGAGCCCTTGCCAAGCTTGGCGACCGAAATATCATTGACGGTTGGGATGCTAGAGTTAACAAGGGGCAACCCAAGTAAACGCAAACAGACCGTCAATCTCCAAACTACTGGCGAGAGTCCACCAAGAAAACAAAGGACAAAATCAAATAAAGGAAAAGAAAAGATGGATCCAAAAGCAGAGTCGCCAGTAGCCCTTTGTGCTCATTGTAAGCTCAGGGGCGGGCTGAAGATTTCCTATGAAGAGTTATTTTCACAAGGGCTGAAGATTTCCAAGGTCTTCCCGAAGTTATTTTCACAATCAGATCATCAGCTCCATAGCCCATGCAGAGCAAGGCAAAGGGATTCCCCAGCACCCAAGCGTTCACGAGCGACAGAGAAGGTCAGTGAAGCAAAGAAGTCTGAATCTAAAATTGTTGACACGTTCGCCAGACTATATGTTCCACCAGCTTCAAGAAACATCACGTAGGAGAATGTATGGTACGTGAAGGAGAAGGGAAAGACCATTGAGGTAACTCTAAGTAGAAGAAGAAACCTTCAACGGCGATTTGGAGAAACCAAAAGGGTATTAGAGGCTTATGAAACAGGCCTGCTCAAAGAAGAAGAACTGGTCTGTTCCCCAGAAACGCTGCGAAAGTGATTGAACGCTCTTGAAGTGAACACCTTGGTAGTTTTTGGGAAGAAGTCTCGCGAGCCTAAAGTGCAAGCACAATGACCAGGTGTCTTTGACCATAACCCAGAACTATGGTCCAAAGACAAACAACCCGAACCTGTTCATGAGGTTCGTCATGGAGTCACAAAGCGTAAACCAACAAGACGACGTCTTAGTTTTGATGACGACATTGGGGCTACATACACCACCAAAGGAAGGGGAGCATGTCCAAGGACATGTCACGCCAGGCAAGACTAGAGTTTTGCAGTGGAAACCGAAACCTTTAATCATAGAAGAACAAAAGAAGGTTAATCTTGACAAGACGTTTCCCCCTTCTAAATAACAAAGTTCTGAATTACTCATGCCAACAACCATATATCCTACACCTGAGGATCAGCTGCAACAGGTTGCTTCTCTGGAAGTCACTGCAACGATGGATCCCGAGGGACGGAAATCTGAAGACGACAATAATGCAGATGATGAAGAGTTGTTGGATTACGGTGAAGGTGAAGACGAGGAAATTGCAGAATACGTAGAGGAGGTGGACACCAATGTTAACATGGTGTTCGTTTTGTCTTCTATGTATGGTTTACCTTCACAAAAATCAACAGGTGAATCAGTCTCGAGCAGAAACGTTAAGAACTTGGTAGTGCCAAAAGATGAACCAATATTAACAGGACCAATCAGCACTCGTCAAGACATCAGAGACTGATCCATCATCGACAAAGGGAAAAATGATGTTCGCAAAGCCCACCCTGAACATGGCCATGCACATGCGGCCATTATATGTGATAGGAAACATCCAAGGAATTCAGGTCAACAAACTTTTAGTGGATTTTGGGGCAGCGGTGAACATCATCACAGTCAAAGCATGGCCTTATTAGGCGTTCCCAAGTCTGCTATCCAAGAGACCACCCTTAATGTCAGAAACTTTCAGGGTAACATTTCCAAGACTTTGGGCATTGTCTTTTTGCAGGTGCACATCAGTCCAGCCATCGGCACATACACGTTCTTTGTAGTAGAATGCACAGCTCCATACAGTGCAATTCTTGGGCGTGACTGGATCCACAAGAGCTATTGTGTACCTTCGTCCCTCCATCAGCAGATGTTACTGTGGAATATGGAGTCGAGTGAAGCAGAGATTGTCAATGCTGATCCTCGTCCATATTCCATATCCGCTAATTCTTTAGAAGCCAGTTATTACAACAGTGACCTCACGCCATTGGAAGTATGTGGCGTCGATAACAATGGCCGCCCAATTGGTGTTACAGCCTCTAAACTAGCTCAGTGGGGTATTATTCAAGTAAATCATGATAATAGTAGAACATACACCATTGAGCTACCATCCAAACTTTCTCAATGATCGGGTCTCAATCAAGTATAGAGACCGAGACTTGCTACTCTTTGTACGAATGCTTCCATAATTTTCTGATGGAGAGTCAAGCCTATGAGAGGGTTCCAATGATTGCAGCAGTGGAATATGTGGATGAAGATGTATTATACGACTTAGACGAGGGGGAAGAGATCAAATTAGCACCAGCAGCCTTAGATGATTTACCTCCTAAAGTCAAAGATTCCATTGAAAAAGTCAATCTTGGGAACAATGAAGAGCCATTAATCTCTGTGGCTATTAGTACCTTCCTAGAGCCTGAAGAACAACTAAAGCTCATTGAATTGCTACATGAATACGCTGATTATTTTGCAAAAAAATATGACGACATGTCAGGACTGTCACCGAAATTGGTTTGTCACAGCTTACCCATCATAGAAGGAAAGAAGTCGGTAAAACAAGAGATGCGTCGAATGAACACAGAAACAACAATTCTAGTCAAGGAAGAAGTAGAGAAAATGCTCAAGTCAGGGATCATACGAGTAGCTAAATATAATGAGTGGCTACCAACGTAGTCCCGGTCAAGAAGAAGAACGGAATAATGCGAGTTTGTGTTGATTATAGAGATTTGAACAATGCAACTCCAAAGGATGCATACCCAATGCCAGTAGCGGATTTGTTGGTGGACTCAGTAGCTCGTCATGAGATGTTAACATTCATGGATGGGACGGCTGGTTACCATTAAATCCCAATGGCAGAAGCAAATAGACATAAGACTGCGTTTCGGTGTCGAGGATTTGCAGGAGTATTTGAGTACGTGGACATGCCATTTGGACTCAAGAATGCAGGGGCAACCTACCAACGAGCAATAAACTTAATCTTCCATGATCTTATTGGTAAGACTATGGAAGTCGACATCGATGATGTGGTGGTTAAAACGAAATACAGGAGTAATCACATTGAAGACTTGCGACAAGTGTTTATCCGGATGATGCACCATCAACTGAAGATGAATCCAGCTAAATGTGTGTTTGGAGTACAAGCAAGAGATTTCCTGGGATTTCTGGTTCATCAGCGTGGGATTGAGATACCGAACGATAAAAAATAAGTGGTTCTTAGTGCAACCTCACCAAACAGTAAGAAAGAACTACAACGCTTATTAGGAAAAATAAATTTCGTACGACGATTCATTGCCAATGCTGCTGGAAAGACACAACCATTTTCAACCTTGCTCAAACTTCAAAATAAGAAAGACTTTGTGTGGGCGCCTATTCATCAAGAGGCATTTGAAACCATCAAAGCATATTTGACAAACCCGCCAGTCTTGGTACCTCCAGCTGTACATTTCAGCTACTGACCTATCTATTGGGAGTTTATTAGCTCAAAACGACACATCTGGCACTGAACGTGCTATTTTCTATCTCAGTCGTACCTTGAACGAGTGTGAAACGAGATACTCGCCAATGGAAAAACTGTGCTTGGCCTTATATTTTTCAGGATGCAAGTTAAGGCATTACTTGTTATCCTTCACCACGTGCGTCATAGCACAAACAGACTTGGTGAAATACATGCTTTTGAGATCCACTCTCCGGGGACGGATTGAGAAGTGGATTCTTGCTTTGTCAGAGTTTTCCTTGCAGTACGTTCCCCAGAAAGCGGTCAAAGGCCAAGCAGTGGCAGTTTTTTTGGCTCATCATCCAATGAAGGATGTTTGCGAGCGTCCAGAACGAGAACTCACTCGTATTGATCTGGTACCTTGGTGTTTATACTTTGCCAGGTCCAGTACGAGTACTATGGCTGGGGTAGGAGTAGCATTGGTTTCTCCATGCGGCCACACTTTTTCTTATTCTTTCAGGTTGTGAAAGGACCCAACCCCGATTTAGTTTCCTAAACCGGAATCAAACCCCTTCTGAAAACACAAACTTGCAAAAACCATAGAAATTTTGGCAGAGTTTCACTATAACGTGGAATTACCATTAACCTGCACCCGAAAAATACAGTTCATCATATGCCACAAAAGCCAAACCGTGGGCATCAATCCCATCCGGATTTCTCAATATCATAACAATAATATAAAATAATAAGCAAAACTGTACTTTATAGAAATCCGGGGAAAATCATATGAAAATATATCATTAGAGTATTCAGAGCGACCTCTAGTGTATATATACATAAATATACAACAGTAGGCTAAACTAGAAACCTACTGGAAAAGAAAGGTAGCTCGAACACTAAGCCTCCGACAGCGATGTGTGTCACCAGAATCTGAACTGCAAACTGGGCACGGAAATCGAAAAGCCCGGGGGAAAGGCAAATAAAATCGTTAGAGTGAGTGAACGAAAATAATCATATGCCTTTCACCATTTATACAATAAAAAAAACAACGCGAGTTCTTAGAATAAATGGAGGTGTCAGGCGAATCTCTCAAGTCCGACGGTCAGGCGAATCTCTCAAGCCCGACGGTGATAGACTAGGCGAATCTCTCAAGCCTAGTGGGCACATCAAGGGAATCTCTCAACCCTGGAACTGGACTACCGGTGATCAGCCGAGTAGTCAATGCATCGATGCTAAATAAATGCCATCACCATAAAATATAAAACAATACCTCAAAAACAATAAATAATCTCAATACTGTATTGGAAATAAATACTGAAATCAAGAACTCACTACGACAGTGTAAATAAAAGTCCACTCACAGATAGCACAGTGCGCAAACGCGTTAATCACGAGATACGACTGAAGATCCATTGCCCAACGTACGATTTCGATCCCCTGAATAATCACAAAATATAACTGATCAAAATCACAATTCATTACTCTGTACCACACCTCAAAACCAACCATTTATGGAAACATATAGCTCAAATACAAAATAATCAACGAAACCCCGAAATACCCCCACATAAACCCTCGACTTAAAATCCGGTATCCAAATCAACTCGAAAACCTCAAGGCGATGATCGGGGCGCGATTACGAGCAAAACGGCATAAAACTTATCAAATTCCAAAAAGTCAACACCTCGTCGGAGCTCCGCCGTTGACCGCTGCCGGCAGCGGCGGCGCGCCGTCACCGGAGAGATTTTCCAACGAGGAAAGTCCAGAATTCCTCTCCTCCTCGAGTCCAACATATCTCTCCACCACCGCAACCTCCAATTCCTTCTAAATCTTCCGGAAATCAGCTCTAAAATCTCAAAAACTTCTCCGGCAAAAATTCCACCGTGAGGCCACCTCGGCCTCCCAACTTCAAGGGGCTTTCTCCCTAGCTCAAACCCAACCTTTACCACCCAAAATCCCCTTCGGAAAGTCTCCGGAAAACACTCCACCATTAAACCCGATTTCGGCGAGATTCAAGCTCAAAATTGAACATGCAAACCACCACCAAAATAGACCATATATACATCAATAGAAAGCCCAAAGGAAGAGCTTTAAAACCTTACATTCCTTTCCGGAAACCGCGCCGTAATCCGGCGACCCACACGACGGCGAGTCACGGACTCACTGAGTCAGCCACGGGTTGACTCGGTCAACTTGGTCCAGAACAGTCAACTCGGTCAAACAACTCATTTTCGCATGATACGCGCAAAACATGCATTTAACGTTAACACAAAGTAGACCCTAAAAACACAGTTCACACGTAAAGCAATTTAAAACCCTTATTTTGTCCTTATAATATTGGCGAGTAGGGATCGTTCTATCCGGGGAATTAAAGGGCGCATGCATGGTTTCGTTAAAGCAGAAATCTAAAGGTTTGGGGGGGGATTGGAAATTGGTTAATTAATCTACGAAATTAAAGTACAAAAACATGCAAACACAACAAGAACTCCTAGACTTCTAACATGTTTTACTCATAGACAAGTTTAACAATCAAGAACCCTTAAAGTCTAATTATGCTTACTAAAAATAAGAAGTTACACTAGTAATTACAAGTGATCATCTCATCTTATCAACCTTAGTCTTTTTCATGCCTAAATACTCTAAGTAAGCTGCGAAATTTATAACTTCCAACTAAATATACATGCTTGATATTTGAGTAGGAATGCAACTTAGCGTCTAAACACCCTAAACAAAGTACGATCATCGAAACATGCGAAAGAGAGGGACTTAGCATATTATCTAACACATGCTTTCGAAGCTTTAAGATTGTATCAAACATGCATAAAAGGCTTGAAATTATAAACACATGCAATTTACGAAAAGACTTAAGAACATATAACTCAAATCCAAACTTGTTCTTCATTAAATACATCAAAGTGATCCAATACAAAGCAAAAGACAAGAGATTGAAGATCATGGTTACACTTTTTGTCTTGAATGCTTGATGAATTCTTGAAGGTGGTTCTCATTCACAAGGGACTTAGCGTATTGTGAATGATCCGATGGCTTCGGAGGCTGGAATGCTTCGGCTTGGAGAGGATCCTTGAAGTGTTTATGGAGGAGAGGTATTTGTGTAAAGGTTTGGCTTGTAAAATGGGAGATGATCTGTTTTATGGCTGGCCTCCCTCTTATATATAGGCAAAGGAATTGCTCACTCTCTCTTCCACCTTGCCTCTTTCATTAAATGCTAGTAATAATCACCAAGGCAGGTCACTCCCCTAGTCATCACTTGTGATCATCACAAACAAGAGTCATCAAGCCTTGTCACAACTTTAGTCACCATTGTGATGATCAAAAGCAAGAGTCACCAAGCCTTGTCACCCTTTGGCGCCGTTGCCGGGGAATTATAAAGTTTTTGTATGATTTCGTTGTACATATGTAATTAAAAGCATGTCTATAATTTTTGAAATACATACTTGTTTACACTTGTAGAAATTTACATACATGTTTACAATTCATATTTACTTATACGAATTTATTTACACTTCGTATTTACACTTGTATAATTTATTTTCATGTTAAAGGATAGTCTTTGATTTAATTTGAGTACTCGCACTTAGTTATTAAATAAATCTCTATGGAATAGGGAGGTGCCTCTTTTGTTTGTCTATCTCCTTAACCCTTCATGAAGTGTGGATTTTATCACCACACACTATAACCTAAGTGAAGTTATGGGCATGAGGTTGTGGGCGGAGTTTACAAACATTTGAGATTGTATACTATCTTGTGATTTCGAGTAATAATTGGTCATGATGTCTAGAAGGGTTATGAATGGTGACTGGTTTTGAACTAAGAAAACAGAACACCATTGGAGTACATACTCTTACGAGTAAGCCTCGGGGTGTTTCTAAGAACAACAATGGAGTATATACTCTTACGAGTTAGCCTCAGGTTGTTCCCAAAAATTAGTTCTCACCTCTTGCGTTACATCTATCCCAACTGGTCATTTCCAACAATTACGAGAATTAACAATAGTTAGTATACATTTTCGCGCGGGCCGCACGGACAAGAGATTTACTCAATAACTAAATCGTGTATTCCTTTTAAATCTTAGGCGCACTCAATTCATAGACGCACTTAAATTGATTTACATTGAGTACGAGTATTGGTTATTAAGTTTCGTTCTTTGGAATAGGGAGGTGCCTCTTTTTCTGGTTTATCTCCTTAACCCCTCATGAAGTGTGGATTTCATCACCACACGCCATAACCTAAGTGAAGTTATGGGCATGAGGTTGTGGGCGGAGTTTACTAAGGACTTGAGATTATATACTATCTCAAAAATTTGGCTGATTGTTGGATATGGTGAGTGGGTTTATGATTGGTGCCGGGTTTCGGATCTAAGCAATAGAACACCATTGGAGTATATACCATAACTGGTTAGCCTCGGGGTGTCTCTAAGAACAACAATGGAGTATATACTCTTACGAGTTAGCCTCAGGTTGTTCTAAATATTAGTCCTTACCTCTCGCGTTATCTCTATCCCTACTTGCCATTTCTAAACGTAACTAAGCTGAATTAGCGAGAGTCAGTATACATTTTCGCGCGGGCCGCACGTCCAAGAAATTTACCGAATGATCATTTCGAGTACTCTCTGTAAATCATAAGTGCATATAAATACAGACAATACATGAACTTAATAAATACGACATAATCCTTTAAAAGATGGTATATAGGATTATGCATGCTTACACCTCTTGGAATCAGACTTCATCTTTTGATGAACGAGACCCATTGCACAGTGGAGAGCCTCTGCACCATGTACCATCGGGGCCAAAGGAAAATAAATAATACTTAGTCAAATTTGTGTGTTTTTCTTTTTGCATTAAAATCTGTAAAGGACTAACAAAACGTTACATTTAGCTTGCATAACCTCTCTAAAGCTTTATGATGCTCGAATTTCACTACCGAGTACCCTAACCTAAGTGAAGTTAGGGGCATAAGACCGAAGAAGAGGTCATTCTTTGCAATCATATTTTTAAGCACGTAACTCGTGTGTTTTTTTGCAGGTTCTAACAATTTCCCTTATGCATTCACTCCATTTTTCACGTAGGATTGTTGTTTGATGCATTTTATTTAATGAGAATGTGTTGTGCATAAATTCAATGTGAATTATTGTTTGCTTGCATTTGAACCATGTTTATATATGTTCTAACTAAATTCTTAGCTTTTACATTATATAGTGTTCATTTGTAGAAAATGTGTCTTAGTTCATTACATTCATTTGCATAACCCTTAAAATTGATTAGATCATTTGCATTTCTTAGTAAATTACATTTAGTGTCTTAAACTTCATAAATTTTGTGTGTTTTAGTAGTTTTTAAGTCTTTTTGAGTTTTTATAGTTTGTTTCGGTAGTTTTACTATTTTATTTGTTATTTGTTTCGCTTTGCTTTCTTTATATGTTTTACGTTTTTTGGTTAGTATCTCTATATTCATTACATATTCTTTTTGATACTAACACTTGGTCTTTGGTGGATGCTCAGGCTAATGAATGTCCGATCAGAATCCTGGACCATCTAAAACAAAGTTTGAGGAAATCGCAGAGAGGATAGCTAGACTTAGAGCTCAATCAGAACCGCTGGATTATCCCATTATTGAGGAAGGTTACGATTCTTCACATTCATCAACTGATCATAATTCAGAGCCGGAAGCACAAGAAGTCAATATGGCCAATGCAGGACAATCCCTTCGTCAGCGCACCTGCTCAACTGAATGGAGCAGCGGGCCTTCAAGCATTGCTTTTCCACCACCGGGGGAAAACATGAAGGACATCGAGCTGAAGAGTGGTTTCCTCCACCGACTGCCCATTTTTCACGGACTTTCAAATGAAGATCCGAATAAGCATCTCAAACAATTCCAATTTGTTTGTAACAGCATGAAGCCAGCCGATGCTGATACGGAGCTCTTCAAGCTTAAAGCATTCCCATTCACCCTAACCGACAGGGCCGAGTCTTGGCTCATGGAACTACCGCCAAACCACATTACCACATGGAAGCAACTTGCGGACATGTTCCTGGCGAAGTACTTCCCGGCCTCAAAGATCACCGTCTTAAGGAAGCAAATCACTGGCATTACACAGATTCCGGACGAGACTTTCGGCCAATATTATGACCGATTCAAAGTTTTGTGTGCCACCTGCCCATCTCATGGATTTTCTGAGACCAATCTCATGAATTACTTTTATGATGGTCTCAAGGCGATCGATAGGGAATTGCTCGATGCAGCAGCTACCGGTGCATTCATGGACTTAAACGAAACCGAAGCTAGAACTCTTCTAGAGAATCGGGCGAACAACGATGCACAGTATGGAATGTCCAACAGAAGAGCAGTCGACGAAGTTAGTTCTAAAACCGACGCGGATGAAAAATATGACAAACTAGCTCATATGCTAGAGAAGGTTTTAGAGCACGAAACGACAAGAGTCAAAGCAACTCATGGACCTGTTTGTGGCATATGTCAAGTACAAGGTCACCATAATGACCAATGCCCTCAAGCGCCAGAGCAAGCTAGCGAAATGGAGCACGCTAACGCCATCGGTGGATATCAAGGAGGCCAACGATACAACAACTACAACAATTTCGGCAACCGAGATCATCCAGGCTTTCGATGGAGCAGCAATGAGGGAACTTTGAATCCTCCGGTACCTCAACAAAGCTACCAACGCCCTCCATTTCAGCCAAGGCCACCGATGCAGCATGGTTCTTCATCTCAACCCTTCACAAATCCGGATTATGACAAGATGTTGTCACAACTTTCAGCCTCCACACAAGTTCTCCTTGATGGACAATCGAAGACCAAGGAGACATTGGATTCTCATGGCCGAGACATCACCGAAGTGAAGAAGCAACTTGGCCAACTTGTTGATTTCATGGGACAAATCAAAGAAACTGGTCGGCTTCCACCTCAAACCACTCCTAATCAACGAAATGTGAATGCCATTATCACAAGGAGTGGGAAAATACTAGAAGAACCAAAGACCAAGAGATCTCATCAAGATGAAGTCACCATTGAGGACATAACCAACGAGGAGGAAGATGAGATCGATCCGGCAGCTCAAGAAGCCGAGAAGAAGAAGGTGACACCTATTGTCACCAAGGCACAATCCCCTCCACAACCCACCCCAATCAAAGGTAAAAGCCCTATTCCTTCAAATACGGTTATTACTAATTCTCCGTTTGCTGTTGCACCTTTCCCTAGCAGATTATTAAAATCAAAGAAGAAAGATGATCAATATGAAGATATCTTGGACATCTTTCGAAAGGTGCAAGTGAATTTGCCCTTGATCGAGTGCATAAAACAAGTGCCAATATACGCGAAGTTTCTAAAAGAATTATGCACACAGAGGAGGCAAACACGAGAAAATGAGGTTGTGAAGGTGAATGCAACCGTTTCGGCGGTTTTGCAACGACGACTACCCCCAAAACTGAAGGATCCAGGGAGTTTTGCAGTTCCCTGCGTAATTGGTGACAAACACTTCGAAGACGTAATGCTTGATCTTGGAGCCTCCATCAACGTCATGCCTTACTACCTCTACAAGTCAATGGAGCTTGGGGATCTCAAGCAAGATGGTGTTGTCATCCAACTAGCCGATCGTACACACAAGTATCCAAGGGGATACGTAGAAGACGTTCTTGTGCAAGTCAACAACCTGATTTTTCCAGCGGATTTTTATATCGTTGACATGGAGGAGAGTCCTTTGAACACCACGCCATTGCTTCTTGGACGACCCTTTATGCGGACTGCAAGAACGAAGATAGATGTTTATCAGGGAACTTTCTCCATGGAGATTGATGGAGAAAGAATTGAGTTCAACATATTAGACGGGATGAAATTTCCGATGTCAAGTGTGGCTTCCGTCTCAACATATGATCTCGTAGATACCTTAGCACAAGGCCACCTTGACACCATCAATGATGATGAACTCGACATGGCCATCAAACTTGGGGATGACGCCCTTTTCGAGGCCTTAATAGAGCTTAAGCCTCGAATTCAAGAAATGGCCATGGTTCTAAGTAACGCACCACGAAAAGTAAGTTTTTCTCCCCCTTTACCAATTACTTTTGGTATTAATAAAATTGTTCCCTCCATCGTAGAAGCTCCAGTTTTAGAACTCAAGCTATTACCGGATCATCTAAAGTATGCGTACTTGGGTGAGCATGAAACCTTGCCGGTAATTATTTCGTCTGCGTTAGAGGAGGAGCAGGAGAAGAAACTCGTGAGTGTACTTAAGAGGTACAAAACCGCAATAGGTTGGACGCTTGCAGATATAAAGGGAATTAATCCAGCAACATGTGTGCATCGGATTTTCCTAGAAGAAGGCACCAAGCCTACAAGGGAAGCACAACGTCGGCTCCACCCTCCCATGATGGAGGTGGTAAAAAAGGAGGTAATTAAACTCATGGACTATGGAGTTATTTACCCTATTTCTGATAGCAGTTGGGTTTCCCCTGTGCAGGTTGTACCTAAGAAATCTGGAATCACCGTCGTCGAAAATATGGAGAATGAACTCGTGCCACAAAGGACAATCACTGGACACCGTGTGTGCATTTATTACAGGAGGCTCAACGCCGCAACTCGCAAGGATCATTTTCCATTACCGTTCATAGATCAAATGCTGGAAAGGTTAGCCGGCCATGCATTCTACTGTTTTCTCGACGGATACTCCGGCTACAACCAAATTAGCATTGCGGAGGAGGATCAAGAAAAGACAACGTTCACATTCCCTTTCGGAACGTTTGCATACCGCCGAATGCCATTTGGATTATGTAATGCACCAGGTACATTTCAACACTGCATGCTCTCAATTTTTTCCGATTACATTGAAAAAATTATTGAAGTATTCATGGACGATTTTAGTGTATTTGGGAATGATTTCGATGCATGTTTAAACAATTTAGAAACTATTTTACAAAGATGCGTTGAAACCAACTTGGTGCTTAATTGGGAGAAGTGCCATTTCATGGTTACACAAGGGATCGTGTTAGGTCATATTATTTCTGAAAAATGATTAGAAGTTGATAAATCCAAAGTAGATCTTGTGCGTCACTTACCCTCTCCAACTTCGGTTAGAGAGATACGTTCTTTTCTTGGACACGCAGGATTTTATCGAAGGTTTATCAAAGATTTTTCCCACATCTCTCGCCCGTTGTGTAAATTGCTACAAAAGGAGACTCCGTTCGTATTTGACGAGGAATGCAACGCTGCCTTCAACAAGTTGAAGGAACTCCTCACGAGCGCTCCTGTTTTGAGCAGCCCTGATTGGTCTCTACCATTTGAACTCATGTGTGACGCCTCGGATTATGCCGTAGGAGCTGTTTTGGGTCAGCGGAAGGACAAGAAGCCTTATGTAATTTATTACGCCTCTCGGACGCTTGATGAAGCTCAAAGAAATTATACCACCACCGAGAAGGAGTTTCTTGCAGTGGTTTTTGCTTTAGATAAATTTCGGTCTTATTTACTGCAAACTAAAGTAACTGTGTATACTGATCATGCAGCTTTGAAGTACCTAATGCTGAAAAAGGACGCAAAACCAAGGCTTATTAGATGGATACTTCTACTCCAAGAATTCAACATCGAAATCAAGGATAAGAAGGGAGTAGAAAATGTTGTCGCTGACCACCTATCACGCTTGATAGGTGAGAATGAGACTGTTGAAATTGAGGAAACTTTTCCGGATGAAAAACTCTTCGGAATTGAGGTAACTGTTTCGGAAACTCCATGGTATGCAGATATCGTTAATTACTTAGTTACCGGTGAGTTTCCATCTACCATGCATAAATTTCAGCGTGACAAACTTAAACATAATGCTAGAACTTTTATCTGGGATGAGCCTTATTTATGGAAACAATGCTCCGATTTACTGATTAGGAGATGTATCCCAGATAGTGAATTTAAGCCTATTCTAGACTTTTGTCACAATGAAGCATGTGGGGGACATTTTAGTTCGAGGAGGACAGCCCTTAAGATTTTAGATTGCGGTTTCTTTTGGCCTAGTTTATTTCGCGATGCTCATACATTTTGTGCTGCATGTGATAAGTGCCAGAGATTCGGTAATTTAGGACCTAGAGATCAGATGCCACAACACTACATATTTAATGTCGAGATTTTTGATGTGTGGGGTATTGATTTTATGGGACCATTTCCTCCCTCCAATGGTTATACGTATATTTTACTCGCAGTAGATTATGTTTCAAAATGGGTAGAGGCAAAGGCCACCCGTACTAATGATTCGCAAGTTGTTGCAGATTTCCTACGAACTAACATTTTTAGTAGATTTGGAATGCCACGAGTTCTAATTAGCGATGGAGGAAGTCATTTTTGCAACCGCATGGTGGAAGCATTGATGAGGAAGTATGGCGTAAAACACAAGGTTTCCACACCATACCACCCTCAAACAAATGGAATGGCTGAAGTTTCCAACCGTGAGATCAAGAAGATTTTGGAACGAACCGTCCGCCCAAACCGGAAAGATTGGAGTCAGTGCTTAGATGATGCATTGTGGGCTTACAGGACTGCCTACAAGACCCCCATTGGTATGTCACCTTTCCGATTAATTTATGGGAAATCGTGCCATCTTCCGGTTGAATTGGAGCACAAGGCATGGTGGGCCGTGAAGAAATTCAACATCGATCGAGATGCAACAGGTTTGCATCGAAAGCTACAACTTTGTGAACTTGAAGAGATCAGAAATGATGCTTTCGACAATGCGTGGATTTACAAAGAGAAGACGAAAAAGATCCATGATAAGATGATTCGCGGGAAGAGTTTTGAAGTTGGGCAGAAAGTATTGCTTTTCAATTCTAGATTTAAGCTCTTTCCGGGAAAGCTTCGCTCTCGATGGATGGGGCCATTCATAGTTGCTCAAATTATGCCTCATGGAGCAGTTCTCATTCGATCAATAGACAAGGGCAGTGAGTTCAAAGTAAATGGCCATCGCTTGAAGCCCTATTTTGAGGCATTTGCGGAACATAACGTGGAGGAGATGCAACTCCAAGAACCGGCCATCTCGAAAGCAAAATGATGCATCACGTCTAAGCTATAGACGTAAAATGAGCGCTCATTGGGAGGCAACCCAATGGAGAAGACGACAACAGATTTGTTTTCTTCTCCTCCTTTTAATTAATTTAATGGCTTTTGCATTTTAAATCAGAATTTTCGTAGATCCTATACTCCATGTTTAAATTCTATACTTTTACTTTAGTACATTGAGGGCAATGTAGAGTTTAAGTGTGGGGGAAGGGTTTACAATTTAATTGTGTCTAAATTAGTGTTTTTCAGAGTCTTTAGAATGCCCTTAACTAGTCAATGATGAAATTGGACCAATACGAACACATATGGCGTATGAATCACATGCATCGAATTCTTGTGCTAATTGAGATATTCTATATGTTTTTAACATGTAGTAGATATGAATTGCAAAACATGGTACAGAAATCGCATGCTTGAATAAGTTTTTAATCATATGAACCCTATGTGAGCTTTTGAGCTATCTGTTCTTTATTTGATTGAATATACATCCATTTCGTAGCTACTAGCTTATATATGCCTCATTTGCTTGCTTGCCATAGATTTTAATGAACTAGAGAATGCTAGAACTTACTCATGTCAATTTGCAAAGCTTTTAAGTTGATACATACTTTGATTTTGGATATGATTAAAGACATTTAGGATTTTCCACCACTTCGCCAAATATCCATGTATCCCATTTGTACGCATGAGTTGCGACACCCCTAGATAAACCAATTGAGCCCACGTTAAGCTTTTCTTTCATCACCATATGTACCTAAACACTTACCCTAGTGTAGAATATCCTTACCTTGGTTCGAGAAACTTGGTGAGAATTTTTCGAAACTAGCACATAATATGATGGTTTGGTAAGAAAGATTGAAAGAGTTAATGTGAGTAAGGGGAAAGACTTGTCCAAATAACTAAAAAAGTATTAGATTGCCAAAAAGAAAAGAAAAAAAAATATATATATTTGAGAGAATGAAAAGAAAAAAATTATATATCTCTCATGGCAATGTGTTGTGTTCTAAATATAAACCCTTTGGATTAATGTCCCCCTTATTTGCGGATTTGGAGATTACGACAAATTGAAGGCCCAAAAATAGAACAAATATGGCATTTGTCCTGTCCGAAAAGCTCAAAAGGGTAGTTTAGATTGAAGTATACATGGTAACATTCGAGTGGAGATGGAGGACGAATTTGGTGCTAGACTAAGTCGTTGGAACGTTTTTATCACCACATATCTAAATTCCAATGCCTTAGCCTTAACCTCATTACAACCTCACTAAAAGTCCTTTATGATCATTAAAATGAGTAGCTTTCAATTAGTAGAGTAAGTTGCATGAGTAAGCTTATGGTTTTGGTTCATTTGTGCAAGTAATTAACTCCATTCATGAGGTTTTTTGTTTAAATTCATATACACTTTAAGTGAACCCTTTTCATGAGTGAAAAATATGTTGAGTGCATCCTTGTGAGCTGATTAAACCTTTATTCAAAGCATGCACAGCTATAACATAACCATTGTTTTCTCTATGTCTTACTTGTTCATTACATAATTATATCGCAATTATCTCTTGAATTCGTTAAGCATACAAAGTTGAAAATCATGTGAGCCATCGCCATACACTTAAAATTCTGAGACAAATTTTAGCTAAGGGCTTAGTTGTGTTCTTTCTGTTGTTTTAAATTCGTAGAGAGTCTTAGTTTAACTTAGTGTTTGCTAAGGGACTAGCAAAGTCTAAGTGTGGGGGAATTTGATATACGCATTTTATGCTCGATTCTTAACGCATTTCCCTTTACGTTTAGCTATGTTATAATCTTAGTTTTTATGTTTTTCTTATTTAGTTTGTTATTTTGAGGTTATTTACGGTGGAGATGAATAACGGTGCAATTCGGAGGAATTTCGGCGATTTTACGATTTTTGCGATTTTGGACCACCGGGAATGGGCCGGCCCAAAAAGCATTTTTTGGGCCCATTTCTCAAAGTTTGTTTCGGCCCAAAAACCAGCCCAAGCCCATTAATTTTGGCATGGAAGCAACTTGGGGAAGAGGAAAAGTCAAAGTTGTCAAGCTTTGTGACTAGGCTTAGTTGTGACTAGGCTTGGTGACTCTTGCTCGAACGGATAAACACGACTAACTCGGTGATAATTTCAAATATTCATTTTATATTCCTCGATTATCCAAAAAATCCTCGAAAAGTTCCCACAGACTCGAAATCAAATTCTCTACATTTTCCACGAACAAACCCAAATCAAATTTGTGTCCGAAAATTAAGTCGTGATCAAAACCGCTTAACCAATTAATTATGATAAATCTCGATTACTTGCAAAACTCGCGGATTAAGCCGATTACCATTCCAATTCTGTTTCGGGTCGTCACAAATCTACTCCCCTTAAAAAAATTTCGACCTCGAAATTTACGTACCTGCTAGGTAAAAAGATGAGGATACTGCTCCCGCATACGCTGCTCAATCACCCAAGTGGCTTCCTCAACTGAATGATTCTGCCATAAGACCTTCACAAGCGGTATGACTCTCTGTCTGAACTCCTGCTCACGTCGATCGAGAATCTGTACCGGCTCCTCCACATATGTCAAATCTTCCCAGATAGGAAGCTGATGTGGTGCTAATACATGTGATGGGTCTGGAATGTATTTCCGCAACATCGAGACATGGAAAACATCGTGTACTCGAGCCATCTCAGAAGGCAATTCTAACCTGTAAGCCACGACACCAACTGTCTCTGTAATCTCATACAGACCGATATACTGTGGTCGAAGCTTGCCACGCTTCCCGAAACGTACAACTCCCCTCCAAGGAGATAGTTTCAGGAAGACCCAATCGCCCACCTCGAACTCGAGACTCTTTCTTCTCACATCCGCATAACTTTTCTGGCGATCCTGGGCAATCTTCAGTCTGTCCCGGATAATCTGAATATCCTCTATGGTGCTCTTCACTAGATCAGGGCCAATAAGCCATCGCTCGCCTACCTCACTCCAACACAATGGAGTACGACATTGCCTCCCGTATAGAGCCTCATACGGTGTCATATCAATATTGGCCTGACAACTGTTGTTGTAAGCAAACTCAATCAAATGCAGTTGCTGGTCCCAATTCCCTTTAAACTGCAAAACACAAGACCGCAACATATCCTCGAGGGTCTGAATAGTCCGCTTAGACTGCCCATCAGTCTGAGGATGAAAAGCTATACTAAAATACAATCTGGTACCCAAGGCTCGCTGCAATGCCAGCTAGAACTCTGAAGTAAACTGACTGTCTCGGTCAGAAATAATGGATACAGGCACACCATGCAGATGAACGATCTCCACCAAATACATCTTTGCCAACATGCCCACTGAAATCTTCCCTGGAAGTGCAAGGAAATGAGAGGATTTCGTCAACCGATCAACAATAACCCAAATACCAGTATTACCAGCTGAAGTACGCGGTAACTAATACACGAAATCCATGGTAATGTGCTCCCACTTCCAAACCAGAATTTCCAAAGGTTGTAGCTTTCCCGCAAGCTTCTGCCTTTCTGATTTGACCTGCTGACAAATAAGATATCTACTCACATATGCGGCAATCTCCTTCTTCATATTTCGCCACCAGTAATAAGCTCGGAGTGTACGAAACATCTTCGTACCACCGGGATGCATCGCATAAGCAGAACAATGAGCTTCATCTAAAATCTCTTTCTTCAAACCCTCGCCCCTAGGTACACATAATCTGCCTCTGAATAGCAATGTACATCATCACTCAACCAAAACTCTATTGGCACACCATTTGGAATCATGGTCTTCTTGTCCAATAGATAGGAATCCGCATCCTGAGCTTTCTGAACCTGATCAACCAATAACGGTCAAACCTGGAAGCTAGCCAATAAGGCTCCAACATCATCCCACTCAAACTCAGCTCCCGTAGCCCGTAGCTCGGCTAACATAGAAACTCTGGCCACAGACACATGAAACAACGAGGCTCCAGATTTCCGACTGAGTGCATCAGCAACGACATTAGCCTTCCCTGGATGGTACTCAAAAGTGCAATATATCGTAATCGTTGATCAAGTCCATCTATATGCGCTGTCTCATGTTTAAGTCTGACTGCGTGCGCAAATAAGTGAAACTCTTGTGATCTATGTATATCTTGCACTGAGATCCGTACAGGTAGTGTCTCCAACTCTTCAAGGCTAATACAATAGCAGCCAACTCCAAATCGTGTGTAGGATAGTTGACTTCATATGGTTTCAGCTATATGGAACCGTAAGCCACCATTCTACCATACTGCATCATAACACAACCAAGTCCCAATTTCGATGCATCGCTGTAAACCACAAACTCTCCACTGTCGTCAGGTATGGTCAAAACCGGTGCAGTAGTCAACTTTTCCTTCAAGAGCAAGTAACTCTCCTCACATGCATCAGACCACTCGAACTTGACACATTTCTTCGTCAATCTAGTAAATGGAGTGGCAATCCGTGAAAATTCCTGTACAAAACGCCGATAGAAACCTGCCAAACCCAAGAAACTCCAGATCTCTGGTACAGTGGTAGGTCTACTCCAATTCAACACGGCTTCTATCTTGTCAGGATCCACGCTGACTCCTTCAGCTGGTATCACGTGACCCAAAAACTTCACGCTATCCAACCAAAATTCACACTTGCTGAACTTTGCAAACAGTTGATTATCTCGCAAAGTTCGCAAAACAGCTCGCAAATGCTTCTTGTGCTGGCCCACACACCTGGAGTAAATCAGGATGTCGTCGATGAACACGATCACAAACTTGTCCAAAAACTGTCTGAACACTCGATTCATCAAGTCCATGAAAGCTGCAGGGGCATTGGTCAACCCAAACGACATAACCAAGAACTCATAATGCCCATACCGTGACCTGAAAGCTATCCTGGTCACATCTGACTCTCTGATCCTCAACTGATGGTATCCGGACCTGAGATCAATCTTCGAAAATACCGAAGCTCCCTTGAGCTAATCAAATAAGTCATCAATCCGCAGCAACGGATACTTGTTCTTCACAGTGACCTGATTCAGCTTTCGGTAATTAATACACAACTGCATGGAACCATCATTCTTTCGCACAAACAGTACATGAGCACCCCATGGTGATACACTGAGTCGTATGAAACCTTTTTCTAGCAACTCTTGAAGTTGAACCTGTAGCTCCTTCAACTCCGCTGGCGCCATACGATAAGGTGTCTGTGATATGGGTCCAGTGCCTGGTAAGAGCTCAATAGTGAAATCGATTTCTCGAATAGGAGGAACACTTGGTAACTCCTCCGGAAACACATCTGGAAACTCGGAAACCACCTCAATATCACCAATGTCTGGTACAACAGCCGTAGTATCCATAACATGAGCCAAATATGCAACACAACCCTTCTTCATCATCCGCTCGGCCTTCATCGCTAAAATCACACATGGCAATGAAGTATTCTTCTCACCGCGAAACTGTATCTCTGGGAAACCTGGACGTTGAAACACAACCTCCTTCTTGTGATAATCGAACATAGCTGAATGTGTCTCCAAGAAGTCCATACCCAAAATCACATCAAAATCGACGATATTCAGCAATAACAAATCTGCAGCTAAACCATAACCTCCAACAAAGATCTCACAATCCCTATACACCCAACCAATACTCACAACCTCTCCGGATGGATACAACACTCTCCATATCCCCAGAAGTGGAGATGCAGGTATAGTAGCTAAACATGACAATCTATATGATATGAATGAATGCATAGCACCTGGATCTAGCAAAGTAAGTACTAGATAGCCAAAAATATGCAACGTACCAATAACAACCTCCGGTGAAGCTCTGCCCTCACACAATGACATGGCAAGAACCCTGGCCTGCCCGGCTGGTCGTCCACGTTGAGGATGACTCTGCTGTCCACCCTGGATAGAAGACTGTACTGGTCGAGCTCCAGAAGTGGTACCTCGCTCTGCTCCGGAACTCTGAGCTGCCTGACCACCAACACCAGCAGGCTGAGAACATTCCCTCGCATAGTAACCCTCTTGGCCACAACGATAGCAAATGATGACATGGACCAAAATGATGCCTGTTGCAGAGGTTGCATAATGGATACTCCCTTGGTACAGCAAAAGTGCCACCGGTATGTCGAGGATAGCTGGATCCGCTAGAACTCCCACTAGACTGTGGTCTCTGTGGCCGATTCCTCCTCCATCTCTGTCTCTGTCTAGCTGAACTACCCGGTGGTCTATATGGTCTACTGCCAGATGATGATGCCGATCCGGAAGTGTCAGAATTTAGCCTCTTGGAAGGTCCCTGACTCGGTCCACCCTCCTCAAATCATCGAGACTGGAATCTCATCTGCCTTTCCTTCTCGATATCCTCACCTCGAAGTGCAGCACTCACGAACTCATCAAAGTTGTTCGGAGGCATCGTAGTCAGTGTCCCCTTGATGTTCAGTTTCAAGTCCAACTTAAATCTTCGGCACTTGGCTTCCTCTGTAGCCACTATGTCACGAGCAAACCTAGATAAACGAGTAAATCTATCTCGGTACTCAAGTACTGACATACTACCCTGTCTCAAGTTGGTGAACTCCTCATACTTCCGCTGCTGTGTAGCCTGGTTGAAGTATCTCTGCATAAACAAATCCCTGAATAGTGTCCACGGAGTATCAACCGGAACTCTATCGGTGCTAACCCACCAGAAGTATGCATCCGACTCAAGTAAACCAACTGCTGCCCCTGTCATCTGCTCAGGAGTGAAACGCAGACGCTCACAAACTCGTTCAACCTGAACCAACCATGCCTCACAAATCTCTGGATCAGCTGAACCCGAGAAAACAGTCGCTCCAACAGTTCGAACTTTGACCACAGGGTCAAAACGTTTCTCCAAACGCAATACTCGCAGAAGCAAGTCCTGCGTCTAACGATCCTCATCAGGATCCACATCTCTATTAACACGGGAACCACGTCCAGGAGGCATCCTAATGATACAAGAAAAGCATTAGTCACAAAGCACAAGGAACGTAATCATGAAATTTTAGACATTTGAACACATACAACACCCGAAGCATTGATGAGTAACTGCTGGCCAGTCGGGTCATCGCTCTAGACATGCTGTACATACTCAAATACCCTTAGTAAACACGACTACAGAAGTCTACAGAACCTAAAACCTAATGCTCTGATACCAAGCTGAAAGGACCCAACCCCGATTTAGTTTCCTAAGCCGGAATCAAACCCCTTCTGAAAACACGAACTTGCAAAAACCATAGAAATTTCGGTAGAGTTTCACTATAACGTGGAATTACCATTTACCTGCACCCGAAAAATACACTTCATCCTATGCCACAAAAGCCAAACCGTTGGCACCAATCCCATCCGGATTTCTCAATATCATAACATTAATATAAAGTAATAAGCAAAACTGTACTTTATAGAAATCTAGGGAAAATCATATGAAAATATAACATCAGAGTATTCAGAGCGATCTCTAGTGTATATATACATAAACATTCAACAATAGGCTAAATTAGAAACCTATTGGAAAAGAAAGGTAGCTCGAACACTAAGCCTCCGACAGCGACGTGTGACACCAGAATCTGAACTGCAAACTAGGCACGGAAACTGAAAAGCTCAGGGGAAAGGCAAATAAAATCGTTAGAGTGAGTGGACGAAAATAATCATATGCCTTTCACCATTTATACAATAAAAAAAACAATGCGAGTTCTTAGAATAAATAGAGATGTCAGGAGAATCTCTTAAGCCCGACGGTGATAGACTAGGCAAATCTCTGAAGCGTAGTGGGCACATCAGGGGAATATCTCAACCCTGGAACTAGACTACCGGTGATCAGCCGAGTAGCCAATGCATTGATGCTAAATAAATGCCATCACCATAAAATATAAAACAATACCTCCAAAACAATAAATAATCTCAATACTGTACTGGAAATAAATACTGAAATCAAGAACTCGCTACAACAGTGTAAATAAAAGTCCACTGACAAATAGCACAGCGCGCAAATGCGCTAATCACGAGATCCGGCGAAAGATCCCTCGTCCAACGTACGATTTTGATCCCCTGAATAATCACAAAATATAACTGATCAAAATCACAATTCATTACTCTGTACCACACCTCGGAAATCAACCATTTCCGAAAACATATAGCTCGAATACAAAATAATCAATGAAACCCCGAAATATTCCACATAAACCCTCGACATAAAATCCCGTATCCAAATCAACTCGAAAACCTCAAGGCGATGATCGGGGTGCGATTACGAGAAAACGGAATAAAACTTGTCAAATTCCAAAAATTCAACGCATCGCCCGAGCTCCGCCGTTGACCGCCGCCGGCGGCGGCAACACGCAGTCATCGGAGAGATTTTTCGGCTAGGTAAGTCCAGAATTCCTCTCCTCCTCGAGCTCAACACATCTCTCCACCACCACAACCTCCAATTCCTTCTAAATCTTCTGGAAATCAGCTCCTAAATCTCAAAAACTTCAAACCGGCCGGAAAACTTCTCCGGCAAAAATCTCCACCGTGAGGCCACCTCGGCCTCCCAACTTCAAGGGGCTTCCTCCCTAACTCGAATCCAACCTTTACCACCCAAAATCCCCTTCAGAAAGTCGCCAGAAAATACTCCACCATTAAACCCAATTCCGGCGAGATTCAAGCTCAAAATTGAACAAGCAAACCACCACAAAAATAGACCATATATACATCAATAGAAAGCCCAAAGGAAGAGCTTCAAAACCTTACCTTCCTTTCCGGCAACCGCGCTGTAATCCGGCGACCCACACGACGGCGAGTCACGGACTCATTGAGTCAGGCACGGGTTGACTCGGTCAACTCGGTCAAACAACTCATTTTCGCATTTTTTCGACAATTTTACGACTATTTGGCTATTTATACGTCGCGAATCGGCTCTATCCATAATTCGGATAACTCAAACTCGAACGGATAAACACGACTAACTCGGCGATAATTTCAAATATTCATTTTATATTCCTCGATTATCCGAAAAATCCTCGAAAAGTTCCCACGGACTCGAAATCAAATTCTATACATTTTCCACGAACAAACCCAAATCAAATTCGTATCTGAAAATTAAGTCGTGATCAAAACCTCTTAACCGATTAATTATGATAAATATCAATTAGTCACAAAACTCGCGTATTAAGCCGATTACCATTCCAATTCCGGTTCGGGTCGTCACAGGTTGGATTTCTGGTGCACAAATAACCAAGCGGAGTATGAAGCACTTATCATTGGCTTGGAACTTTTATTAGATATGGTGATCACATATGTGCATATATTCGGAGATTCCCAACTAGTGATCTGACAACTTGAAACCAAGCATAAGGCTGGACTAGTAATAGAACCATATGCTAAGTGAGTCTGTGATTTACTCAAGTTGTTTACCGAGGTGGAGTTGAGCCATGTTCCTTGCGAGAGGAATTATGCAGCAAACGAGTTGGCCCAACTAGCAACGGGGGTGAGCTTGCAAGATGGAGTACGTGAACGTATATTAAAGGTTGAATGAAGGACCCTGCCATCTTTCTTTGCTCGCTAAGAAGAAAAAAATGAGTGGTACGTTGCTACCCTCGATCACATTGATGTGGATTGGAGACACAATATTATTTCTTATCTCAAGAATCCTAATAATCCGGTAGATAAGTGAAATCATTTTTTAGCTCCTAATTATATACTCTAGGATGATGAGTTGTATAGAAGAGGAGAGGAAGGCATATTCTTGCGATGTGTCTTTAGACGTGAAGCTAAGAGATAATTGAGGGAAGTTCATCTTGGGATAGCATGGGCACATCAGGCTGGTCCAAAGATGAGATGGTTAATACAACGACATGACTCTTATTGGCCATGAATGCTCAGAGATTGTATCACGTTCGCTAAAGGTTATGAAGAATGCCAGAAATATGGTCTAATCAGTCATATGCCCAGAATACCGTTACAGCCTATAATCAAGCCTTGGCCAGCTCGAAGATGGGCTCTGGACTTAATTGGAATAATTCATCCTCATTCATCAGATGGGCACAAATTCATCATCGTGGCTACTGACTTCTTCATTAAATGGGTTGAAACTCGACCTCTCAGAGTATCATCAGCAAAGGCCATCTGCCAGTTTTTATTCGAAGATATTATTTATAGGTTTGGCATTCCCGAGAGTTCTGTCTCAGATCGTGGGGCAGCGTTCATGTCTGGAGATGTAGACGAGCTTATGAAGAATTTTGGATTACATTTTCTACATTCTTCTCCATACTATGTCCAATCTAATGGTTAGGCTGAAGCAAGCAACAAGATCATCATACATATCCTTAAACGGATGCTTGCGAGCAATGCCAGATTGTGGCATGAAGAATTATTTAACACCCTGTGGGCTTATAGAACAAGTAAAAGAATGCCTACATGTACCATTCCTTATGCATTGATGTTCAGCCATGATGCAGTCCTGCCTTTAGAAATCAACGTCCAATCTTTACGAGTGATGGAACAACATAGCCTGATCAGTGAAAATTATGTGCAAGCAATGTGGCAGGAGCATGAAGACTTGGATGAAAAGAGAATACAAGCTTACGACAGTCTATGCGTTGAGAAACGAAAGGTGGCTCGTACCTATGACCGATGTACTTGGAGCATGAGTTTTGCAGAAGGAGAATTTTTCTGGCGAGTCATTCTGCCCGTTGGCGAGAAGACTGATGGCCGAGGAAAGTGGTCAGAGAAGTGGGAAGGACCATACATCGTCGATCGACTTTTAGGTAAAAGGAGCAGTTCGTTTACGTGATCGAGATGGAACCACTTATACTAACCCTATAAATGGTTGTTTCCTTAAGAAGTTCGTACAACCAGTCTGGGAGTATGAAGACCCTCCAACAGTGGCTTAATCCAGTTTATGCATGCTCATCACATCTCATCTCACTCGCATGATTAAACTGAAGGAGCAACACCCATGGATTATTTGCATCAGAATAGCCTATACTTGAGGTTAAATTTTTAGTTTCGGCCTATACTTAGGGCCAAGATTGTATTTTTTTTTCTTCTGGATTAAGAGAGTTCACGTTAGCCAATTACTGTGGTCAAACTTATGTGTAAGCTATATCTGAGTTTATCAATATAAATTTATTGTTTGCATAAGGAACTCTTTGCTCTAAATAAAAATATTACATTGTTCAGAAGAATACAAGGGTTTTGCGGCCTTAAGCTCTGACACCATATGAGAAACAAACTGCAGTTAGCAACAGAACAGAAAGATAAATACAGTTTACTTTTTCCAAATCCTCAAACAGTTGATAGCCGGTCTTTGGGTCCACATATCAAATATAGATACATTGAAAAGAGAGAGCGACCCCAAGAGACAAAAAAGAGAAGATTTAGAACGCCAAGGAAGTTAGTTCAGCAGATCAAAAGATCATTTAAACTAGGCTTGGCGTTTGTTGCCTTTCCCCAGTTGAACTCCCTGTTCTTCCTGTTCAGCGCAACCGTGTCCACAAGGCTTGCAGCCTCTATGCATCTGGAAACGGAGCGGGTGCCTACGAGGCAGACGATGTGAGTTATCCCTCGGGATTATGGCTTTGTCACTCGTAGAAACACAAGGTGAGTCAGCCAAGGCAACACCTGGACATAGATATTACTATCTATGTCCAGGTTTGGACATGGATATTACTATCTAAAGTCCACAATATGGACGGTTCTATCTGGAGGTTCTTTCAAATGAGAGAACCAGAGCAAACACACGAAAGGGGAGTTCATTCTCGCAAAGAAGTTTGGAAGGTTTGATCATAAAGCAGTAAGGAGGAAATCTTTTATAGAAAGGACTCATAGCGGTAAAGCTTTGCGAGAGAAAATGCACCTGTTAATAGAGAAAACGCGTCTAATGGAAATTGGGCCATGCTACGGTTTATCTACCCCTAGAAGAAAGCGTGATGAATGAAAGATTTTGGGGCAGGTAAAGCGTATTTTGAAGATTTGATGGTTGACGCGATACAGATTCCAAGCTTGGAATTAAAGTCCATTTAATCCAGATTATCAGGGCAGGCGAGCGCTTAGGTTCTATGAATGAAGCTAGTTTCGTTCGAGTAATTCTTGGAAGGCTTGATTTTGAGGCCCAATTTGGTGTCCAAGGCCCAATTGACATACTGATTCCAAAATTTGGACTGGACAGTCATATACTCAAGAGTTTTAGAATACCATGAATAACCTAAAAAGGGCTTAAGATCTGTGGCCCAATAATTACAAAACGAAGGTTTTTTCCCTCAACAATATTTTTTCAAACTCGAAGTCTCGCCAGGATTGTTTATACATGTGTACAACGTTGTTGGCTTCTTCATCTACATCCTGCAATAGTTGAGCTTGACTTTCTCCTTCAAACGTAAGTTGGCGAACGGACGCTCGATTTGAGTGAACATTGGACCTTAGGCGATCCACCTCAGCCTGGAGGGTAGCTAATTCAGCATCTTTAGTTGCTAAAACTTCTTGTTGAGTTGTTGCATCTTACAGAAGGGATTGGATTCGTTGGTTTTCTTCCTGTGTCTGGCGAACCAATGTCTCCACAGCCTCTTTCTTATGTTCAGCTTCAAGTTTCAAATGGTGGTGGGATTTGCTTTGACTAAGAAATTCATGAAGTTCTTTCTCAAGGTCAGGTATATTATGGAGGAATTCAGCAGGGGCAGTGACCCTTAAATTCCTAACTTGTTCTTGGACACGTTTGACGTCTTGATGGGAATCCAGACTACCAGAAAGGATATTCTGGAGAGCAATATCAATGACAGTAGGGAGGCTCTTTGCACTCAGTTTGGTTGAAATCCCTCGCAGGATTGATATTTCTTCTTGTAGGTTGGGTGCTTGAGAGGGAAGTCCCTTTGATGAAGACAGAGCTTTAGTTCTTTCGAGAGAAGTTTGAGGTTCTTCATCGATAGCATGTAGTGAGCTGGAAGGCTGGTCCATGGCTGCCATTGTGGAAGGCTCATAAGAGTGAAGTTGGCCTTGCGAGCTTGCTTGGTCATCTGAATTTGGTTGTGAATCAAGGACCATTTGGTCGCTTGTCCGAGGATTGGGTTTGGACTAAAAATAAATAACAAAAAGTCAAAAGGCCAACCAAAAAGAAATTAATATACATAACAAAGTAAGTGAAGGGAAATCTTACTTGAACAGAAAACAATTGTTGTGTTTCTTTAGTCGCTTGAAGCTTAGGCTTTGGCGAGGGAGGAGTTTGGTCCTTTGGTTCTGGAATAACTTCAACCAATGACTGTGGTTCTTCTACTGCGACTTGGAGCTCTGGCGAGGAAGGGATTTGAGTATCTTGATCTAGAATGACTTGGTCGTTCTGAGAACTTGTGCCCTCGCTAGAGGAAGGAGGAATGAAGCAAGATTGAAATTCAATCTGGAGACGCCGAAATAAAATAGCAATATCAACTGGCTTTCTCTTCTCTTATTCCTCAAGTTTCTTTAGTATGATTCCAGCCAGAAACCTGGCTATGAAGTATTTACAGCACTCTTTACTGCTGTTTATGACTTCAAGTCCTGTTTCATGATCTTCAGTTCCAAACATGATGCTGGAATCATCAAACTTTAAAACGTAGGCTTTCCAACATCCTTCAAAAAGCCTTTATCTGAGTGAGTCAATAATATAGTAGACTTCATCTTCAGCTTTGAGGATGAAGAAATAATCGTTCCAACTCACTAGGTACACTTGAGGCTTGGTGCTCTTGCTGATATGCTCCCATATTATATCAAACGATGCAAGATCACCTAGGGATGCAAACCTCTCTGGGTTGAAATACCTAATGAAGGAGTCATCAGGCGAAATCTTCAAGGGTCTGATGTTGGCCTTCAGAATAACCTCGAGATCATAATGTTGATCCGAGTAGGAGCTGGCGAGGGCCTCATCCTTGCATAGTTCCTACCACTCTGAAGCGCCTTGGACTATGAGGTCATCAAATTCGGAGACCGTGGGCATGCTGTCTGGATTTGCACATAGCTAGTGTGCAATGGTGAAAACCAATGCCGAGCAGGCGCTTGCCCCAGAGGCTTTGTCACTCCGTTGGTCAAATGAGGCGTAGAAGACGTGAGCTTGAAGCTTGGCTTGTCCATCACTGGTGAAAACCAATGCCGAGCAGGCGCTTGTCCCAGAGGCTTTGTCACTTCGTTGGTCAAAGGAGGCGTAGAAGACGTGAGCTTGAAGCTTGGCTTGTCCATCACTGCTGTTGATCTCTATAACTGTCCAGATACCACTTGGGGGCACCTCAGGCCTAGAGTGGGTTTTCCTGCGCTTATGAGACTATTAAAAGATTGGGTCAGCTATAGTTCAGTGAGAAAGTTGGAGAAACAATTGTTCTAGGCGAAGACTTTGCAATACTTACTGTTTGCCCAGAAGGATTGGACATTTTCTTCTTAAGAGCTTGTATGGCGACGATCACGTTTGTGTCTTGAGCGTGCTATGATTATAAGAGGGAAGGATTGGTCAAACACAATATGAGAAATTCCTAATGCATGTGGCAAAATTTGAATGTAGGAAGCATACATATGGCCAGGGAGTTCTATTCGTGTTCTTGTATAGCTTCCCAACAACCGCCAAATCTTCTTCATTCGAAAACCTTTTGCCAAAGTCGCAAAAGATGTTGGCAAAACGAGCAAGCGGTCCTATGTGTTGTATATCTTCCCAAAGTTGGAAGCACCATACTTGGTACGACTCGGTAACCAATTGAGATATCACAAGTGGCTTCGTCAATTCAGGAATAATCATCGTTGGAAAGCCAAAGTGTTTATTCGACGAGCAATGACACGGAACGCACGTCGTCGCGGAAAAATATGGGTACGTATATTTCCAGACAAACCGGTTACAGTAAGACCTACAGAAACACGTATGGGTTCGGGGAAAGGATCCCCTGAATATTGGGTAGCTGTTGTTAAACCCGGCCGAATACTTTATGAAATGAGTGGAGTAGCATAAAATATAGACAGAAGGGCTATTTCAATAGCGGCATCCAAAATGCCTATACGAACTCAATTCATTTTTTCGGTAGGATAGCATGTCTAGTGTTATATGATGACTTATCCCTTGCCAAAGAGTATATTTGTTCATAGAATAAGCGAGGGGCATGGAGGCATCTTGGGTGAGCCCGAGTTGTCTCGAGAAATAGTTTGGAGCATAGAGCTCATACCCGGGGCTCAAAGAATCAGGGACTGGCAGGTCCTTGCATGTGTGACATCGAAGGAAAAGGTTCCTCGAAAAGTCATCTTGCTCTAGTGAGGGCATAAATCCACTCGCAAGGCTGCCAAGATGACAACGATTCAAAATCACTTCAACTGCTGCGGTTGGAAAGTCTTTATGCGAGTAGAGGTAATTGAAGGAGGCTAGATATGACCATGCTTTAGTCCTAGTTGGTGCAGATACCAAGGTATGGCCTAGAAGTTTTTGTTTTTCAAAAGGAGGGACTGTTGACGGGCAAAAGAAAGGAAAGTACATCTGCAACTAGAACTCTACCATCCAGAGTGGCCCTGGTTGATTAAGGTCGAGCATTAAAAGAACAACTCACCTCAGACCATAGTAGATGTAAGCGAGAACGGATTCAACCAAGCCCAATTGTTCACAATTAAAGAGGCGTTCGACAAGGTTACTGCGGTTGGAAAGTCTTTATGCGAGCAGAGGTAGTTGAAGCAGGCTAGATAGGACCATGCTTTAGTGCTAGTTGGTACAGATACCAAGGTCTGGCCTAGAAGTTTTTGTTCTTCAAAAGGAGGGACTGTTGAAGGGCAAAAGAAAGAAAAGTACATCCGCAACCAGAACTCTACCATCCAGAGTGGCCCTGGTTGATTAAGGTCGAGCTTTGAAAGAACGACTTGCCTCAGACCATAGTAGATGTAGGCGAGAACGAATTCAACCAAGCCCAGTTGTTCACGATTAAAGAGGCGTTCAGCAAGGTTGCTGCAGTTGGAAAGTCTATGCGAGCAGAGGTAGTTGAAGTAGGCTAGATAGGACCATGCTTTAGTGCTAGTTAGTGCAGATACCAAGGTCTGGCCTAGAAGTTTTTGTTCTTCAAAAGGAGGGACTGTTGAAGGACAAAAGAAAGGAAATTACATCTGCAACCAGAACTCTACCATCTAGAGTGGCTCTAGTTGATTAAGGTCGAGCTTTGAAAGAACGACTCGCCTCAAACCATAGTAGATGTAGGCGAGAACGAATTTAACCAAGCCTAGTTGTTCACGATTAAATAGGCGTTCGGCAAGGTTGGTCCAGCATATACTGACCTTTGCAGAAGAAGGACATAAGATGTACTTTGATAGCCAATATTCCAAAAAGGCTATGCTTCCTTGATCGGTGCCTTTCTCCTCCGGTGCAAAATGCATAACCCAGGAAGAGTAGGAGGAAAGACGATTAATGGAGGCATGAACTAGTGTCCCGATTTGGTGATTATGTAACCAGGTGTGACGACCCGGAACAGAATCAGTAAGAGTAATCAGCTTAATCTACGAGCTTGCGCGTAGTCGCAGATGTCCGACGGTTGTTTGAATCGCCAGATTTGATAACGACTAAATTATTGGCCGAGAATTGGAGCTGGGTCTCTTCTCGAGAGTCGTTGTACGTGTGATTTCGAGTTCGTGGGCGGTTCTGGATCGTTATTTGGATGACCGAGGAATAAATGATGAATATTTGAAGTTTCGACGTAATCGGATTTAAATAGTGATGCTCTTAGCGACTAAATTACCGGACGAGAATTTGATTTCGAATTCTTCACGAAAGTTGTTGAGAATTTAATTTTGAGCTCGTGGGAACTTCCGGAGGATTTTTCCGAGTTACGAAAGATTAAGGTGTGAATATTTCCGATTGTTGATTATTTAGTCGGTTTAAATATGTGTTGGTTTGAATAGTTGACTTTTTATCCGATTGGTCGATGTGTTTGACTTCGGGTGATAATTGAAGAACATGTCGAGTCGAGTTTGTTGCCGCGAGAATTATCGGAATAGGAATTACGACGAAGAAGTTACGGGTATTTGAAGTTTGCCGAAAAGTGTGTTTGTTGATTTCCATTTTGGGTAAGTCCATAAATAGAAGTTACCTGTTTGGGCAAGTCAAACATTACCATAATGGGAGTTGACTTGGTCAACTCGGCAAGGGAGAGGAGTTCGACGGTGACCGACGGCCTCCACGGCGGCGCGACGATTCCGGCCACCCCACGGCTTGACCTTGGGCCCATTCCCTTCGCCTTGATGTCCCCATCACATCCCCGGCCACCACGCACGGCGAGGCTCGCCGGAGGAGGAGATATTTCCGGCCAAAAATGAGAAAATTTTGATGAATTCAGGTTCTTAGATTCCGGCCAAATTGAGCTGAAATTTGGAGTGGGCTTTGAAGCTCTCATCACCTAGATTCTAACCATGTAAGTATGGAGTTCTAATTCGATTTGTGGATGGAGAATTTTGGATTTGAAAATTTGGTACCAATTCGGTTTTGTATGAAATTGACCTAGTTAGAGTGAGAATTGGCCTTTGTTGCAGTTGACAAAGTTGCTCAGTGGGTGATTTTGCATGGAATAGGGGTTGCTCCGTCGAGAAATTTCACGGTTGGTGGTGGCACCGCTGGCGGCGGCGGTCAACGGTCAACTTTGACTTTTTGGGGTTTTCGACAAGTTGCATGTCATTTCACTCAAAATCGTGCCCCGATCGCAGTGGGGAGGTTCGTTTTTCGAGTTGAGCGTCCGAAATCATAGCGATGTATTGAGGTGTGAATATCGGATTTCCGACAGTTCGTTGTAATTGAATCGTGTGTTTCCGAGAACGGTGGTTTCTCGTGATTTGATTTGAATTGTCGAGTTATGATTTTGAGGAATGGTTATTGTGATTATTCAGGGTTCGTGATTGTTCGTTTGGCGAGGGACTTTCCGCCGAATCACAGGTTAACGCAAACTGCGTTACGCTAGTCTGTGAGTGGACATTTCTTTTCACGGATTGTTTGCGAGTCTTTATACACGTTTTATGAACTTGAGCATGCATATAAGATTTCTGATTACATGAGCATGTGTTTTACGATTATATATATACGGATATGCGTATACGAGTATACATACACTTATATGTTGTTTCATGCATTTGCATCGAACTATTTATGATTTGGTTTACACAGAGTACAGTCGTTATATATGTTGTTGTATCGATACACTCGCATCCCGGCTGATCCCCGAGGATGTGTACCGGGGGAGGCTGTGACTCCTGACCCGAGGCCTTTACCGGGGGGAGGCAGACCTCTGACCTGAGGCATTTCTGGCTAGAATTGCGTGGAAGTCTGGGACTCCGTGATTCTGACTGTACTAGCACGGATGTGTCCATGAGTGACCCCGTGAGATTTTCCATGCATGCTCTATTTACGAGTTGGAGTCAGCGTCTCCTCGTATACTATTTGATTTGATTTATTTATATTTCGACTTGCATATGTTTTTATAACATATATTACTCGGTGAAAGACATTTATTTTCGTCCACTCACTCTAACAGTTTTCATGTCTTTCCCCTGGGCTTTTCGGTTTTCGTGCCCAGTTTGCAGTTCGAATTCTGGTGTCGCACGTCGTGGTCGGAGGCATAGTGCTCGAGCTACCTTGTTTCTTCCAGTAGGTTTATTCTTTTACCTACTGTGGTATACTTATATGATTATACATTAGATGTCGCTTTGAGTATTCTGTTGTATATTTTATACGATTTTACTCTAGATTTCAGTAAAGTACAGATATATTTACTACTTTATTATTGTTGATATATTGAGAAATCCGGATGGGATTAGTGCCCACGGTTTGATTTTTGTGGCATAGGATGAAGTGTATTTTCCGCGTGCACGTAATGGTAATTCCACGTTAGTAACGAAACTCTGCCGAAATTTTTTTGGTTTTTGTTGGTTGGTGTTTTCGAATGGGTTCGATTCCGGTTTAGGCAACTAAATCGGGGTTGGGTCCTTTCACCAGGAGTTGGCGGTGCAATCTCAAAAAGGGTATATAAATAAAGAATAGTAATGCTCACATCACCACAGGGAAGACGGAAGCAGTTGGTGGTGCAATCCCAAAAACACATAGCTATGGCGAACGGTGCTCTATTGCCACCAGCAGGGAGTGAAAAGCATAAATCGATGAGTTGGGAAATGCCGATCGCTTCCCATCGTTCAATGTCTTGTCCGCGACGGTGCCGATACCAAGCAAGGTCTTCTGCGTTTGGATGTGGCAATTTCCCAATAAAATAAAGAGTATCTTTGTTTGTCCATTCTTTGGGTTCTGCCTTGGGATGTTCTTGGAATATCAAGGCTGAGTTGCAAAGGGGATGGCGGAGAAGATTAAAAAATTCTGGATTGAATGGAGTGTCCAGAAAGGGACCAAGTAGGCTAGTGCCTGCACTTGGGTCGACATTTAAGGAGATGATTGCCTCTGGATTCTGTCGACTGGCGACGGCTTTGACGTATCTTGAGAATTTCTCAATGTTACGGTCTGAATAGAGAATGAAGATGTCTTTGCGTGGAGGCATGTTTTTAATCGGAATAGATGGACGGCGGCGAGAATGAAAGTTTTTAGCTTTTAACCAAGGAGGTTGAAAGATTAGGATCAAGGCAAGTGAGAGAGTCTCGTTAGGGAATGAGATTTTGTTGATGTGGACTGATGCTTTTATATTACGTCAGTCGAGTGACGCAACTTTTTAGAGGAGTTGTGTAACGTTGCACTTGTGTGTGATGTTTCCGTTTGGTTTAACAGTGCGTCATTTGGGTAATATTCAAGTCTTTTCACTTGCATAGGTAATTTAAGCTCAAGGCTTGAGGGGCAATGTTTGGGCTTGAAATAAATATTTCATATTGGGCTTGAAATGCTGGAGTCTTGGCGAGCGGCCCAAGATGAGCCGAAGTCTTGGCGAGCGGCCCGGTTAGATGATGTAGCTTGGCAAGCGGTCAAGTGGAAAAACAGAGTCCGTTTCCACATCAACTTAGGATTGTGGATTCCGAATAGCTGATTCATGCGGCTTAATGTCTATCATACCTTTTCTGTTTTAGATAGGTTTCTTCTAATAAAGGAGTTGTGATAACATTAGAACTATATAAAGATAAGACCCGTGTGCTGGATGATGTTAGAGTTATATTGAGATTCAAATAGCAACAGCAAAAGAAGTTCAAGAGAATTGAAAGCCGACTACTGAGCATTATATAAAGAGAGTAAGAGCGTTGGTGAAAGGGTCCCGAATCAAACATAAAACATTTGCTATACGCAAGTACACCTAGACATCTCGTCAAGAGATTCTATCTTTGCAGCCAGACGATCAAAGTGTTTGTCACCGAACGAGTGAGAGTATTGCGATCAGAGGAAACAATTATCACTTCTGGAAGATTGAAGAGCTTGTCACCGATCGAGTGAGAGTTTGGATATCCAAAGGGAGTAAACATGGTTGAAAGTTGAAGGGCTTGTCACATATCGAGTGAGAGTTCAGATATCCAAGGAAGCAGTGTTCTCAATACATCGTCTGAGAAGTTGCTTTGCTTTGCACTCGTAAAGGGTAGTCTGAGGTATCGATTTCTGGGGCTCTGCTAGAGACACATAAACCCAAAGTCCTAGGTTACTAGGCGAGAAGGACCCATTCAGGCAAGGTTGGTGCTCTCCTTGTCTTAATCGCTTATCAAGAAGTCATGCAGCTTTAAGTTCTATATTCCGTAGAGAGACGGTGGCACGCCAGTATACGAAGCACATACAGTATAAACCGACAACTGCGGTCAAACTATCTGAAGTCAGTAAAAGAGACTGCTTTGCTGAAGGATCTCTCTGCAAGAGATATTTTAGCGTCAAACAACTATATTTACGGCCATAGAGTGGGTAATGTCCGAGCTTTTAAGGCATCCAAGAGTCATGAAAAAATTGCAAAATGAGATCAGAGCAATAGTAGGAGACAACATGGAGATAACAGACGATGATTTGGTTGGCATGCAGTATCTAAAGGCAGTGATAAAAGAAACCCTTCGCTTACATCCTCCAGCTCCATTACTAGTGCCTAGGGTCTCACGGCAAGATGTGAAAATAAACGGTTATGACATAAAGGCTAACACGCAAGTTATAGTAAATGCGTGGGCAATTGGAAGAGATCCAATGTCATACAACAACCCAAAAGAGTTTGAGCCCGAAAGGTTCTTGAATATTGTAATAGATTATAAGGGGGGTAACTATGAATACATTCCATTTGGGGCTAGCTGATGGAGATGCCCTGAAATTCAGTTTGCGTTGGCTGTTCCAGAGATTGCTTTTGCCAGTATAGTGCACTGTTTTGATTGGGCATTGCCGGATGTTGTCAATGGGGAGGACTTGGACATGTCTGAAGCAACTGGTGCAAGCATACACAGGAAATATCCTCTTAAATCGGTCACTTTTCCATATTCCTGTTGATATAAGAGCATTGTGCAAGTGTCTAACCGACTGTATTCCACTCATATAAGAAAATTGGAAGTTAGAATAGCATGTTACATGGGTAAATCTTCTCTTTCTGTGATGTATAAATATTTTCAGATGACACATTTTGTGGTAAATTCTTCTGATGACACCTTCATTTCAGATGACCCAATGGCCAGTATCATGCATTTAGTATACTGGTATTTTTAATTATCACATGTCTTTTGCTCAATTTATGGAGTATCAATAATTTTGTATGTTGTTGATAAAGTTTTTGAACACCAGGAAAGACCATAAAGATCATGCAGGTCTTTTAACTCGTTGTTCAAGTATCAAGTACATATTGAAAAAAGTAAGGACTGTGAATGGACTATGTGATGACGTAGAATGACTAGAAATGCCATGTTAGATTAAAAAGACCCCATGATTAAGGTCTTCTTTGAGCGGAGAGGCTACCCTCCACCGGTAGTAAGATTTCACCGGCAAAAAATACCACATATGCCCCTCAACTTCAATTAGGTAGGACGAGACCAATTTCCCATTGCATCATTCTTGATGGGTCCTGAGCTTCTTAACCGAGTATGGCAGCTCTGATCACAGTATTCAAATAACACAGGATGCTCATCGGAGATTCTCTTTTTCGACGAGATCGTACCAGCCCACCAATCGTCAAGATCGTAGGCGTCAATTATGTCCCTGATGCGAAACCCAGAGGAGACACCAGTCACCGACGGTGTTGGGTTCCCCATTTTATTATGGTTTTTCATGCTTAAGTCAGAAGTTCTATATTTTAGGCTTTAGTAGTCAGGCTTGCTTGTTGGTTCATTTCAATTACAATCAGTAGTGTCAGCCTCATGGCTTTGATCGGATGGTGTTGCGAGAGAGACGTTGTGATAGTCTTCTTCTCCTATCCATTCCCTTTTGTACTGATTTCCCTCATTTGTTGAGGCATCTATGAATTTATCAACAAAAACCTTATCTACATGTTTATCTGCTTGCAAACTATCCTCTCTGTATCAATATTTGCAAACCCCAGACCTAGAGGTCTAACATCTGGTATCAGAGCCTCGTCGATGGTTGGAGGAGTTCGAAACAAGGCTGATATAACACCTTCTCCCGCTGAAGACCCAAGGCCAGTGGAAGCACAGCTTCAGGAACACAGGGAAGAAACTTCGTACTAGATTAACGCCATCAGAGAGTCCTTATCCGAGTTGATGGAGGAGATACGAATGATGCGTGCGAGTACCCCCACTTCTGGGGTTGGACCTCCGGTCATCAACCCAGATTTAGATGTTGAGGAGATTCCCCCATCTCGGCCGAGTGTTAGCAGCTCGTCAACATAAGGTAATTTCTCTCGACCCTTATCTATATCTCCTCGACATGACTTGCAACAATTACTGAGTCAAATAAATGGTCGTAACGCTGTGAATTTGTCTGTATTACCATTGTTCTCTAAATTTATGAGGAAGTATCCATCCCATGCTAGTTTTGTATCGAGGTTGAATGAAGTTGAACCAATGAATGAACAACAAGCTCCTAGCCTAAATAGATTTATTTATAGAGAAGAGCATAATGAGGGTAATGCTAATGGGGCAATGAATCCTAGATTGGTCCAGCAACTGTGCAGTTTATTGGCTCAAAACCAGAACCACCAGAGCTATAGACCTTCCAGGGCCACTCCACCTGGATTCGGTCAGTACTTTTTAGCACTTCTTGCACACTTTACAATGTCATCAGTCCACATCAATCCTTATAATCACAATTTTGGGGCTTCCAGTTCCTCCAATATTTTTAGACCATTTCAACAAAACTCCCAACCACAAACCTTACATCACCATTTCAACCCAAACACACCCCACTACCCAAATCTACACTACAACCATGCTACCTTCCTTGAAATAGATGAAGCTAGATTTTCCTAGTGAAGCTGAGCAAAAATTTTGAACTCTACCAAGTTCCTAAGCTCCAAAAGTTGTCAATTGCTTCCCTACATCTCACTGGGTTGGTAAAAGCATTGTGACATTTGTTTCTACAGGACCGCACTAGTTCATAGAGTGACTTGGTGGATTTGTTACTGCAACAGTTTGGGGGACAGGATCGGGTGCAACACCAGGCAACCTTAGCTAAACTTAAACAAGAAGGGAGTGTGGAGGAATATAGGGAGAAGTTCACAAATATATGTGTAAGAGCACAAGGTTTCCCTCTTGAGTTGATACTAGCATGCTTTTGGGAAGGCCTTAAACTAGAGATCAAAGCTAAGTTGAATGTGATGAAGCCATTTGATCTCTTGGAAGCATATGAGATGGCACAAGCATGTGAGAAAAAGATGAATGTCCAGAAAAACAAGTTTCAAAAACCACCTTCCACTAGCAGTCACCCTCAGTACCAACAGAATTTCAAGCCCTACTAAAATTCCAAGCCTAACCAATTTCATACCTTAACCAAAAGTCACCAACCATACAAACAAGCTAAACCTGATAGGGTGTTAACACATGAGGAATTCATGGAGAGAATCTAGTCCAACAAATGCTTTTACTACCTTGAACCATATTTCCCTGGACATAAGTGCAAGAATAGGACAACCAAAGCTTTGTGCATTGAAACTTTCATTATCTCACATGAGCAAGAGCCACCAGCAGATGAGTGGAGGGCAACAAGCATAATGTGATTTGCTGACAGAGGAGACAAACATTGAAATGGAGGAACCTTTGATTGATCTGCATTCAATGATGAACCTAGATAAACCTGAGACTATGCAACTCAAGGGGGACATGAATAACAGAATAATGCATATATTGGTGGATGGAGGAGCCATGCACAGTTTCATACACCTTAGCTTACTGAAGTATTATAATGGAGTGAAGGTAGACAGTAGAGAAATTATGAAGACTAAGGGTTGTGTAGTAGGTGTTGAGTTAAAAGTTCAGGGCCAATCCATTGTGACTGACTTGCACATACTACCAATATCTGCATGTGAAGTCTTTCTTGAGGATGTTTTGCTCAAAACACTAGGTCACATTACCTGGAACTATGAGAAGTTATACATGAATATTGAGGTTGGTGGAAAACTGTACCACTTGCAAGGGATTACAGAGAACTCTTGTGAGGTGATGTTAGAACATCAAATGGTGTAGGTTTTGCACAAGGAGAGAGAAGCAATGTTTTTGGAGACCAGATCAGTTGGAAGACAAAATTCCCATAAAGCCTACATCCACCTTGAATTGAAAGAATTATTCTGAAATATTCTCTCCTCCAACCAGTCTGCCACAAAACAGAAGTCATGATCACAAAATAACATTGTTGCCTGGGAGCTTGCCTATAAACACCAGAGCCTATAGGTATGCTCATTTTCAGAAAGAAGAGATAAAAAGACAAGTTAAAGAGATGTTGAAGGAGGGTATAGTGCAGTTGAGTGAGAGTAATTTCTCTTCACCTGTTCACTTGGTTAAGAAGAAGGATGGTTCAACAAGAATGTGTGTGGATTTACAGGGTTTTGAATGCTATAACAATTAAGGATAAGTATCTCATACCTGTAGTAGATGAGCTTATGAATGAGGTGGGGGTTCTAACTTTTCACCAAGCTAGATCTTAGGTCTGGGTATCACCAAATCAGAATGAGAGAGGAAGACATCCCAAACACTACATTCAGAACCCATGATGGACACTATGAATTCTTAGTCATGCCCTTTGGACTGACTAATACACCTTCAACTTTTCAATCCCTTATGAATGAAACATTCAGGGATATGTTAAGGAAGCATGTCTTAGTCTTCTTTAATGACATACTGGTCTACATCAAATGTCTAGAAAAGCACATAGAACATGTAAGAGTAGTGTTACAAGGACTATATGAGCATTATTTCAAAGTAAAGTTGTCTAAATGTGTTTTCGGAGCCCCAAAAGTAGAGTATTTGGCACATATAATTTCTGCAAATTGGGTTGCAGTTGATCCTGCCAAGATCGAGTGTATTGCAGATTGGCAAAAACTAAAGACCTTGAGAGCACTGAGGGGGTTTTTAGGCCTAGCTGGGTACTGCATGAAGTTTGTGAGAAATTTTAGGATAATAGCTAAGCCTTTGACATCTATGTTGAAGAAAGATAGTTTTAAATGGTCTCCTGAGTCAAAATTTTCTTTTGAAAAGTTGAAAGTAGCTCTTACCACCACACCAGTCTTAGCATTGTCATATTGGAGCAAAGAGTTTACCATTGAATGTGATGCATTAGATAAGGGTATTGGGGCTGTGCTATCACAAGAAAACCATCATGTGGCGTTTCTAAGCAAAGCTCTAGCCCCTAAGCACAAGGCATATTCAGTGTATGACAAGGTGATGTTGGTTGTGGTTTGTGCAATACAACACTGGAGGTCATACTTATTAGGCCGCCATTTCAACATCTTAACTGATCACAGAAGAATTTAACACTTTCTAAACCAGAGAATAACAATACCACCTCAACAAAAGTGGTTGATCAAGCTATTAGGCTACAATTACACAGTGAAGTATAAGTCTGGAAGGCAGAATCACTACCAGAAAACTGCACTTAGGCGACGAACCTATTAAGCTTTCGTCACCTATGTGTGACTTGACCGACGAAACATAAGTCGTCGCCTAAGTGCACAAAACATGTTGTTTCATCGCCTAAGATGCAGACTTAGACAACGACAATAAATGACCGTCGTCTGAGTGTGCAGCTTAGGCGACAAAACACAAGTCATCGCCTAAGTGTGCAATTAGGCGACAAAACATGCCTTGTCGTCACCTAAGATGCATATAAACTAAATAATTAAACATACGTACCAATTGGAAGAAATAATCGAGAAATTTCTTCTTAACCATTTTCTCAACCCACGCTGAACTCTTGTCCAAATTTAACGCCTGAAGCCTCGCGTGGTACCCAATCATGTATGGCTCAACTTCATCACAGTCTCGCAATACTACCCAATGTGCCTCAATAAGTTCTTCTCGTGTTAACGATTCTTTTAATACTCCTTTAAACGGTCGTACGTCATTTGTGACGACCGAAAGATTTAAGCGGGCATTGGGATCAGAGGCGGTGGGAGGTGGTGGATCTTTGAGGTACATGTTGTAGTAAGTAACACACTCATGCATTAGGTATGTCTCTGCTATAGAGTCATCCGAGTTCGACCTATTTTTAACGAATCCTTTATACTGTCCAAGCTGTTTACAAAATTAAACGTTCAATTAATTCATTGTAGAATAAGTACATATAGCTAGTAATCTTTAGTGGAACAAATAATGGATCAAAAAAACTGTATAATTAATTAGTTATATGTACCTTTTTTGTGGTTACATCCAAGTGTACTGGATCACACAAAAAATGAGCACCTGCTCAGGCATGTGGATCATTAGGTAAATCATGATGTCAAAGAAAGCAAGGGGAAAAATCATCTCTAGTTTGCAAATGATGTGTACAATTTGTTGTTGCAGTTCAACCACATCTGATTTCTTTAACTTTATAGCGCATAACCTCTGCCACCATCTGCATAATACCACTGTTGGTTCTACAACGTCACGAGGCAAATATGGCCGAATTACCACTGGAATCAAACATTGCAACATAACGTGATAGTCATGTGTCTTTAGACCAACAAACTTGTGTTGCACCTCGTCCACTGCTCCAATTATAGTAGCTGCATACGTAGCCAGATAATGAACGCTCTTAAACTAGTGAAATATAGAACCTCTAAGTGTTGACTTCACTGTGTAAGGTGCAGCTGGCATCTTGTTGTACACTTCTCTCCTATCCCTCCTCAATTATAAGGGATGACGTAGATTCATAGATTCCAGATCTTTAAGTGTTTTGGGAGTATCTTTAGTCTTGAACTTAATACCGAGAATTTTTCCTACCACGCTGTCGCACACATTCTTTTCTATGTGCATCGCGTCCAAGTTGTTCCTCAGCTTCAACTTCGACCAGTAAAATCTCTTCGCCAAACCAACTACAGGGTTTAGGATTATTCTCTACCGTCCCGTCGACATGAGCCTCATCCTGTCGCCACAGGTGGTCGTGAGGAAGTCATCTACGGTGACTAGAGTAACACACTTTCCCCGCGTGCTAACTAGAGTTCACGACGTCCAAACATTATATCTTTTCGTCTTGTAGGTTGCCAACATCCCATACGCTGGAAAATCACTGATCATCCACAGTATGACAGCCCTCATCATGAACATCGTGTCAGTGAATTTGTTATAAGTTGGGACTCCATTTTCCCACAACAGTTTCAGCTTGACGATCAAAGGTCTGAGGTAGACATCTAAGCACTTCCCTGGAGATTTAGGATCTGGAATTAGTAGAGTAAGGAAATTAAATTCCTTGTTCATGCACATCCACGGAGGCAGGTTGTACGACATCATAATAACTGGGCAAGTGCTGACAGTAAAGCTATTACTACCCCAAGGATTGACTCCGTCTGTAGATAGTTCGAGTCTAACATTTCTAACCTCTGCGGCAAATTCTCTAAATTTGCTGTCGAAATGTTTGAAAGCCTCCTCATCTGCGGCGTGTCTCAGCATATCGTCATCTATTCACTTTTCTAAGTACCATCGTATCGCCTCTGTTATGTATAGAGACATGTACAAACGCTGCAATCTCGGAATCAATGGAAAATATCGAAGAACCTTCACAGGAATTTTCTTTTTTGAACTCTTCCTATTCAACTCATATTTGCACTGCCTACATATGGGACAATAGTCCAAATCTTTATACTCTTTGCACAATCATTTGGACAGGCGTCAATTATCCTGTACTTTAGGCCGAGGCTGCTCAAGATATTTTTTAACCTTATAATGGGATTTAGGAAGATTGTAATCATCAGAAAGTAACTTACATATTTGCTCCTGAATTTCGTCAAAAGCATTGATTGAGATTTTGTGCTTCACTTTTATCTTCATTTGCTCCATCACATATTGCAACACATTCTCTCGACATCCAGGGTACTCCGGGGTCTGCGCTTCAAGTAGCATCCTGTTGTAATTATCCATCTCGCTAGTGTTAGTGGCCAAGCTAGCAGCGGGGAATGTGTAATCATGCCCATGAGTGGTATTGTAACCTCCCTCTTGATGTTGGTGTTCACCATGACTAAATCTTGGAAACGCATCATGGACAAAATCTGCAGTTGGGTTCGAAGCAGGGGGGCCGGCACCACTGCCGCTGGATGAAGCACCATGGTAACTGTACCCTGAGCTGAAGTCTGGTGAGCTGAAGTCTACTGCTTCACCATGCTCGCTTCACGTAGTGTAAGTCCACATCATACCATTTTCGTATAGGTGTTGCACCATAACATTAACCTCCACATACTGATAGTTAAAACATTTTTTGCACGGACACCTGAAACGCTTCTTTCTCTGACCATGTTCAATTGCAAAATTCACAAATTATCTAATTTCATCTATATACCTGACATCACTTCTATTCCGCAACTTCATCAAAATCTTGTCCATACTTCTACGAAATTTAATAATTAATTATCATATTAGTCAACTATTATATATACAGATTTTCAAGTAATTATTAAACTATTATATATATACAAATTTTTAACTACCTTAATTATTAGTGTATAATTAATTAAAATATTTATTAATTACCTTTATTAATTATTGGTGAATATACTATATATACATCAATTACTTTATGCATGCATGTACGTTTTAACTAAATATTAACCAAATTTTAAAACATCCATGCATATATACGTACTATTGGTCTATATTAATTAACTAATATATTTATTTATCATCAATTACCTAACTTAATTATAAATATATATTAGACGTACTAATTAACAATGCAATCAATCAAACGTACAATTAATTATATATATAAACGTTAAGATTGTCAAAAATTAACTACGTACATACCTAGCCTTCTCCGATATATATATGGCTAATCGATGGTCGGAGCCGGAGATATATATATATATATAATGCTAGCTAGCTAGCTAGTCACGCATGTACATGTGAGGAGAGTGGACTGATCAAGGGAGAGAATGATCTATATGAGGATGAAGTTGAGACGAGCGAGTGGAGAGGAAAAAAGTTCAGCATGGACATTATTTAATGCTTCACTTAGACGACGGAGTGTCGGTGTGTCGTCGAAATGACCACTTAAACGACAAACTGAGCTAGTTTTCGTCATCCAAGTGGCCACAGAGATGACGGACCTAGACGCCGTCGTCCAAGTGACCACACAGACGACGGCATTTCGGTCCGTCGTCTGTATGACCACTTGGACGACGAAAAAAGTATTTTTGTCGTCCAAGTGTGTCTTAGACATCGCAAACTTTTACAGTTGTCTAAGTTACATTTAGACGACAAAACTATAAAGGTTCCGTGGTCTTGGTGTGTTTTTCTTGTAGTGTCTGGATGAGTCAGTTGACGACTCGATTCTCTACAGCGCCCGGTGTACGGTTATGAGGCAACCATCAGAAGCGCCTGCGAAAAGGACTAGGGGACTTGGAAATGGTGCCAAAGGTGAGTGCATAGTGAAGTCGATGGGGAAGAAGATCGACCTCCCATACGACGATTTCAACTGAGGCCCTCCGACCTTGCAGCTCGGAAGTCTGACCTCACACTTCATTGGCTTAACCATACGAAACAACATCCGTATGGTTGCCCCTTCATGGAACGAGCTGCCCCGAGCTAAAAAGTTGAGGGTGTACCGCGAACTATCAGTAATACTATTTATTATTATTTTTTTAAGTAATTACAAAATATAAATGCATTACTTATATATTTAATTTTAATTTGTTATTTATATTTGTAGTCACATTTTAAAATCTTCGGCTCAACGAAGATTATGGAGGATATAGAGAAGACGGCTTGTCTCATTTACAAGGACTGGAAGTACGACCTCCACAAATACTACCAGAGACACGGCGCCTCGTCTCCACCTGTGGAGCTCCGGAACGACAGAGAAGATGAGTGGCCAACAAGTATAAGGTTGGTCTTCATTTTATTTAATATAATTAAAATTGCATAAATTATTATATTTAACCATTATTTTATTATTTAATTATCTTTGTTGTGTACATAACAGACAAGGTCGGAGGCCAACAAAGAAAATTGGGACAAGAAGGGAAAACACCATGTATCGGGCTCACAAAAGTTCATTAACATCACAAAGTAGCACAAAGATGATGGTTTGAAGCATTGCTTCTTGGGTGCCAGCGTCCAAGCTTATGTGAAGCTCATGGTCGTCAATGAAGCGAGTCAACAAGGGGTAAGTAACTCACATTTCTAAAATTAATTGAATTTAGTTGTACTTTCCAACCAAATCGAGATTTAGTATAACGCTAATTATATTTTGAAGAAATTGAACTATGATTAGTGCATGATTTAGTTAGGTTGTACTATTGGAATACGATTTTGAACTTAAATTTGGTTTTGCTTTAGTTTAGTTGGTTAAATTATGATTTTCAACTTGAGAAATTTGGATGGGAATCGGTGCCCACGGTGTAATTGTGTTGTTGCAATTGGTTATTCGAAATGTAATCATGCATGCAATTTTTTTGGTTTTCGACAAATTTTAGTGGAAATTATTCCAAATTTTTTTAGAAATTAATATTATATTTATGTATTCTTCACTTGATTAATTTTAGGAAAGGTTCATAAAAATAGCCAGGGAGGAATTGGCCACTACCCGGCTGGCCAACCCAGAGATGATGCCTGAACAGGTGCCTTCCTTGTTGACGGAGAGTCAGATCGCTATTGCTGATATTATTTACGGCCGCCAACCTGACAAGGAGGTTCGTGGACTTGGACAGACAGTGTAGAGAGATTTTTCTGCTTCATCCGCTTCGTCCACTCGACACGGTATGGAGGATACCGAGGCATTCCGAGCTGACCTTCGATTGGCACAAGAGTCGGCCAATCGTGCCTAGGAGCATTCGAGGTCGGTGGAGGAGCAGTTTGTCCCTCACAACCGTAAGATGGCCGCCTTCTACGAGGCAAGCAGGCAAATGAGGTTACCAATTCCTGATTTTGAGAGTGTGGTCTCCCCTCGGCCCCTCTTCTGGCCCTAGAGACAATGATCTGAGCGGCGGCGGGGGAATTGGCAACATGTCTACCCCCAATTTAGTTTTGTAGTTTTTTAATTATTTTATTGTTATTTCTTTCGATGTACGTATACTTTTTATATTGAATGAATATTTTATCAATATTTTATTAATTTAATTAATAAATTTTTATATATTTTAAATTTATTTTTATAATTCAGATAAAAAAATACAAATTAAAAAAAATCCAACTTCGGCGACGAACACTCTTCGTTTCATCGCTCAAGTGGTCACACCTACACGATGACAAACAGGTCGTCGTGTAGGTGCATCACTTAGATGACGCCAATTATCGTCGTCTAAGTGCTCTCACTTAAATGACGAAATTAAGTCGTCTTCTCAGTGGCAATACTTAGACGACCACCACTGTCATCGTTTAGAGGAAGATTGGTTCGATGTCTAAGTGCTTAGATGACAAACCGTCTTGCGTCACCTAAGTAGTTTCTTAGGCGACAAAACAGATAATTTTCGTCGCCTAAGTACTTGGGCTATGATTGTAATGCGACGAGCTTTAAACGACAAAATCTTCGTCGCCTAAGTACTTGGCCGACAAAAAAACACCACTTAGGTGACGAAAATGCTTCGTCGCCTAAGTGCATTTTTCTGGTAGTGAATGTAGCACCTAATGCCCTTTCGAAGGCGAGGAAAGGTAAATGCCATTTTTGGTGTGTCAAACCCTATATCACAGTTCATATTTGATATTTGATATGCAGGGTGACATAACTAGAGATCCAGAAACTAGCCAGATAATACAGGAGATGAATAATAGGGACCAAAGAAGAAAAAAGATTACTCAATGGTAGATCAGAAATTACACTATAGAGGAAAAATGTATGTGCATGCAATTAATGGCTGGAGGGAAAAACTCTTTCATGAGTGCCATGCTAAAGTTCTAGGGGGGGGGGGGGGGGTTAAGAAAGATGTAAAGAAATGGGTAGCTGAATGTGACATCTGTCAAAGGACCCACTATGAGACCATTTTGCCTCCATGGTAGCTACTGCCACTGGAAATACCTGAAGGAGCTTGGAAAGGAATATCGATGGACTTTATTGAAGGGCTTCCCATTGATGAAGGCAAATCAGTGATTAGGTAATGGTTGATAAGTTCACCAAATATGGTCATTTTGTAGCTGTATCTCATCCATATTCAGCAAAGTCCATAGTTGAGTTGTTCATCAAAGAGATCTTTAGGCTTCATGGTCTTCTAGAAGCTATTATCTCTGACGGAGATCCAATATTCATGAGCAATTTTGGGAAGTCTTTCTTCAAAATTCAGGGAACTACATTGAATAGGAGTATAGCCTACCATCCTAAATTTGATGGATAGACAGAGAATTTAAATAGAACTCTAGAATAGTTCCTAAGGTGCCTTGTGACTGAGAAGAAAAGAAGTTGGGTAGCTTTACTGCTATGGGCAGAATGGTGGTACAATACCACCTTTCATACAACTTTGAAAATGTCACATTTTGAAGCACTTTATGGTTATCCAGCACCTAAGGTAATCCCATATCTACCCAGTGCTACTACAACACATGAAGTGGACCAAGCTCTTCAACAGAAGGATGAGGCTTTGGCAAGGATCAAGTTCAATTTGGATTAGGCCAGAGTCAGGATGAAGGTGTATGCAAATAAGAAGATATTAGAAAGAGAGTTTGAGATTAATGATTGATTTTTTCTGAAGCTACAGGCTAGGAGGCAACAATCAGTTGAACACAGGAGTAACAAGAAGCTGACACCAAGGTTTTTTGGACCCTATCAAGTGGTTGCGAAGATTAACAAAGTGGCTTACAAGTTGGCTTTACCAGCAGGCTCAAGGGTACACCATGTGTTTCATGTGTCTCTTTTGAAAAATAAGATAGGAGAAAATACCACTGCTCAATCTGAACTGCCCCCATCTTTGTACCCCTTGAATCCGAGGTGGTATCCCCATCAAATTTTGGCTAGAGGTATTTTTATAAAAGGAAATGTTGCTGTCACTAAATGGCTAATATGGTGGGAAGGTTCAACAACTGAAGAAGCTACTTGGGTTGAAGCTGAAGAAATCAGGAACACTTACCCATATTTTGTTGAAGAGTAAAGTGTTATTTGAAGGGAGATAAGATGTTGGGTTCCCCAGTTTATTATGGTTTTTCATGCTTAAGTTAGTAGTTCTATATTTTAAACTTTAGTAGTCGGGCTTGCTTGTTGGTCCATTTCAATTACAATCAGTTGTGTCAGCCTCATGCCTTTGATCGGATGGTGTTGCGAGAGAGGCGTTGTGTTTGTCTTCTTCTCCGATCCATTCCCTTTTGTACTGATTTTCCTCAATTTTTGAGGCAGCTATGAATTTATCAACAAAAATTTTATCTACATGTTTGTTTGCTTGTAAACTACCCTCTCTACATCAATATTTACAAACCCCAGACCTAGAGGTCTAACAGGTGGCCAAATAGGGCGAACCTCTATGGCCTTGACGGTTTCTTTCAACGATAGTTCGTATGGGTTGAAGTTGTGGGTGAGATTGGTGTACTGGATGACGTAGTTGGTGCCCATGTTTGCTATGACGGTGGCTTCGTAGTAAGAGCCCAGAACCCCCACGACTTTACTACAGATTTCGACATGGCCGCCTCTCTCGAATGAGAACCTTGAGTGGGATGCCATTTTTTGTGTGAAAGATCGAGGGTTATGGCCGTCGGCTCGATCGGAGGGGTAGGAAACTGTGTCAAGGACAAATGGGTCAATCACTAAAGGACGCAGTTCTCCAAATAATCTCCCGATTGTGATGAACGGCCAAGGACAATGCAAGAGAAATAATCTTTGCAGTGAAGTCTTACCGGGTGTGGAGAGAAGTCCTTTCGCAAAGACCAACAACATATTTCCGTTGTGGTACGTAAGAGTGGAGAGTAGCTAGGAAAGCGGCATAGATCATGGAGATGCATATACCCAAAAAATCTTCCGTTCTTAGAGCATCTCCAATGGAGAAGTCCTATATGAAGTCCTAAACCTATTTTTAGGATTTCATTTTGACACTATTCATTTAGGACTTCAATCATCTCCAATGGTTAAGGTCCTATATGAAGTCCTAAACCTATTTTTAGGACTTCAATCATCTCCGATGGTTAAAGTCCTATCTCAAAGTTCTAATTTTATATATTTAGACTTTGTAAAATATAATTGTACATGATAATTAATAAATATATTAATTTTTAAAAAAAAATTTGTATGACTTATGCATTATTCACAAATCGAATATACTTTCGTTTCACATGTGTCGATCGCTTCACTTATGCATTGTATAGATATCCGAGTTTGCGAGATTACGTTATCTGCCACGTGTAAAGTATCAAAATATCGGACAAGATTTTAGACAAGATTACGCTATCTTCCACGTAACTTATCGAGATATCGAACTAAATTTTGTGCAACACGTATCAACGTCTAATTAGTTGACGAGATTACGTTATCTGCCACGTGTAAAGGTGAAGCTCTTCGAAGATCATGTTGATCTTTTATAAAACCAGAGCATTCACTCTTTCATCTCTCACCAATTCACAAACACTCCTCCCCCCACACAAAAAAATTGTGGTTTCTTAGTAATTATTTTATAAAAAAAATTAGAATTTACTGTTCCAGCGGACTGATTAATATTCCCCAAAAATAATTAAATTTTTTTCATTTTTTTCTGACTGTTATATTAAAAATGGGAGTTGGATCGAATAATAACCGTTTGATCGATTTCAGCATATATTCTTTGTCGTTGGATCAGAATCAAAAATTCAAAAAAAAATATAAATAGATTTAACTGAGATTGAAATCTGGCCATTGATTTCAAGATGGAATCAAATCAGGCCATCTATTTCATTCGACCGTTGGTGCTCCAACAGGCTGAAGCAAGCATAACGTGGGGCGGGTCCCACTCTGCAGCAGCTATATGCTACTCGCCTCCTCGGTGGAGCGCGTCGCGCGTGAACGTCCCTCCCTCTCTCCTCCTGCGCGTCGCGTGGCTCATCTCTTTCTTCTCCGGCGCATCGTCTTTTTTTCTTCACTCTCTCCTTCTGCTGGCTTGGCCTACATGCTCTCCCTTTCAATTTATAGATCGGGTATTATATGAAGATCTAGTTTAGGACTTCATTTAAGACTTCAAGCTAGTTGGGCTAGGTTTTAGATCCCCAAAACACACTAATGAAGAAGCTGAATTGGAGACAAAGCTAGAAAAATAGGGTATAGGACTCTCCATTGGATGCCCTTAGTACCAAAATAGAAACCAAATCATGGCATGGTTCAACTTTTGAAATAAGTTCCGATATCTAAATTGACTAACGGTACTCATCTTTCTGTGAATAAACAGCTGTAAACCAATAAACCTTCACTACATAAATACCCAGAAACTTTTCACTTTTCACCAAAGTCCTTTAGAACATGCTTATTGAAAAGATAAACTTACATACACAAGGCAAACCATATATAAGTACTAGTGGATGCGTGGTAGCTAGTTCAACGCATACAATAAATTTGATTTCAAACCATTAACTTCTCCAACTGTTCTCATCCTTACCTGGTCGAATCATAAAGCATCGGAACGAGCTGTAAGCCGATGACCTTCGAGTATATATATGTTCGCATTGGTATAGAACCTTTTCATCACAATATATCCAATATCAAACATGAAATCTTCATCACATTTCAGTTCCCTCCCGGCCTCGTTTTTAGCTCTGTTAGCTTTCCTTCACTTCTTGTTCACCTATCCCACCCCAACAACTCTCTCTTTGTTCTGCATTTGGCTTCTACTCATTTCGAGTCTCTACCACTACTCCTCTCGTCCCAACCCTATTTACCTCCTCGATTACTCCTGCTTCAAACCAGACCCTACCCAAAAATGCAACTTGCAATCCTCTGAAGCCTTTGTGCACCGCACAAACAGGTTCAACAACGAAAGCGTAGGCTTCATGCGTCAGATCTTCCTCAAATCCGGCCTCGGAGACGAAACCTACGCGCCCAAGTTCGTCTTTCAATCCGAACCGGAAGCTAATATAAAGCTCGAGTCCGCCATGGATGAAGCTCGGCAAGGCATGTTCTCTGCCCTCACCTCACTCCTCTCCAAAACCGGCATTGACGCTTCTTGCATCGACGCCCTAATCGTCACAAGTGGCAGCTTCTCTCCCGTACCTTCGCTCTCGTCCCTCATCGTAAACCGCTTTAACCTCAAACCGGACGTGAAAACATACAACTTAAGCGGCATGGGGTGCAGCTCTGGGGTGTTATCGATCGATTTGGCTGCTAACTTGCTCAAGAGTAGCAAAGAGATTAGATATGCCCTAGTGGTCATAACCGAGAGTATTAGCTTGAGTTGGTATTTCGGTGACAGTCGTCCCATGCTCGTAACCAACTGCATTTTCCGCGTCGGTTGCGCGGCGGCGTTACTTACAAACGACCGGAGCTGTCGCCGAGCGGCCAAGATGGAACTACTTGGATCTCTTCGAACTCACCACGGCGCAAGCGACAGAGCTTATAAGGCTGCATTTCAAGGTGAAGATGAAAAAGGAAACCTAGGGTTTGCTCTCACCAAAGATCTCATTCCCGTGGCAGGGGCATATTTACTTGAACACATCAAGATCCTTGGTCCTCGAGTTCTGCCACTGAGCCAACTCGCTAGGTATGTCTACTCTGTGATTGTTTGTAAAATATTATCATGGAGGAGAAGCAAGTACTACTCCAAACGAGTATTTGTGCCGGACTTCACCAAGGCGTTTGACCATTTTTGTATCCACACCGGTGGGAAGGCGGTGATCGAGCAGGTGGGTAGGGTTCTACGACTGGGTGACGAGTTGACTGAGCCGGCTCGGATGAGTTTGCACCGGTTTGGGAACACTTCGAGTAGCCTAGTGTTCTATGAGTTGGCTTATTTTGAAGCCAAAAAAAGATTGAAGAAAGGAGATAGGGTGTGGATGTTGGCGTTTGGGACTGGGTTTAAGGTGGGGAGTCTTGTTTGGAAGTCACTCTCAGATTTAGGCAAAGAGGGTGATGATAACCCATGGGATGATTCCATTCATAACTACCCACTAAAGCCACAGTAACTTTGGAGTTAATATCCTTACTGCCCAAAAGATGTAGCTACGTACCTAACTAGCTCGGGCATTCTTTTTTGTACTTCTAATTTTTGGTGATCAATCACCCAAAATATTACAAGGACCAGTTAGATGGTCTTATCTTACTCTTTTGAAAGCTATTAGCTGTGTTGTTTAAGTTTTTGTACGGTATGCATGGTTGATCGATCTAGAAACAAAATGTGAGTAAAAGGAGTTTTAAGAAACAACAAAAAACAAACAAACAAAATTAGAAGTAATACAACCGAATATGTACGTGCTATCTTTATGTGCTAAAGAAACAATTAATTAGCAGCTGGTCTTCCTCTATTGCTCATGCTCATGTGGCACAAACATATGCTGGAAAATGAGCCATTTGGAATCTAATATCCAAAAGATGAAGTCGGTAAGAGTTATCGTTTCGCTATAAAGAGTTGTGTACCACATACACTAATTAATATTAAGGTCTATTGTATTAAAATTTCATACTTTGTTAGATGTTAGTTTGTGGGTCGCTAAAATGGGATGAGTGTCGTCATTATTAGTTTATTACAATGTGTGCGGTATTTGTCGCTTCTTTCCACGTAACAACATGAGCGTCCATATTCTAATTATTCTTTGATCTTCAAGATTCGGGGTTTCAATAAGCTCGATCGATTGTTATTCAGATTTTTCCTTCCAACAATTTTTTGAAGTTTTAAAATAGTAAGCTTACTTGAGCTATGTTTCTGACTTGTCTCCAATATACCTTACCCGGCCTTATCGATAGCGTTGTTTGGGCCAAAATAAAGAATTTCATTTTGGGCTTAGATAGCCGAGGTCTATGCGAGCGGCCCATTATATTAATGGTCTTGATAAGGAGTCAAGTTATATAGCGTCTGGCGAGCTTCGCTAGAAGAAGACTTTAAGTTCTATTAGAACTGTATCTTATTAGCTGGTTCTATGCGGCTTTGATTTCTGTCATAACTGTTCAGTTATAGATAGAACTCTTGGAAGAGTTATGATGGAATTAGAAGATCTATGAGTGATTACGACACGTATGCTGGTGTTGGATTCAGACTGTGATTACAAGAGCAGAAGAATTTGACATTGAATGAATGACTGTTATTAAGCGAGTATATAAGGAGAGCAATGATCTTATGAGAAGCCCCCCCCCCCCCCCCAATCGATCAAACAACCTTGCTATACGCAAACAAACCTAGACGGTTATCTCGTCCTCGAGATTTCTATCTTCTTGCAACCAGAAGGTCTAAGTGATTGTCACCTATCGAGTGAAAGTATTACGACTCCAAGGAAGCAATTGCAACCGGAAAGTTGAAGAGCGGCTCACTTGTAAGTTGGGAGCTTGAATACTCAAAGGGAGCGAGTGTTCTCAACACTCTGTTAAGAGATTGCTCTGCTTTGCACGAGAAATGACGTGTGGAGTATCGATTTCAAGACTTAGCGAGAGATTCACATATCAAAGTCCTAGGTTTCTAGGCAAAAAGGACCTATTCGAGCAGGGTTGGTGCTCTCCATGTTCTAATCGCTTAATATAGAAGTCAGGCGGCTGTGATCAGTCCATATTCCGTTGAGAGACGGTGGCACGCCATCATACGAAGCACATACAGGATAGACCGGCCCACGCGGTTAAAACATCTGAGGTAAAAGAGACTGCTTCGCGAGAAGGATTTCTTCCCGAGAGATATTTTTGCATCGAACATTTTGGCACGCCCAGTGGGAGCTATATATCTCTTTGCATCTATAAGCGACAATTGAAGATCCTTATCGAAGGGTCTATCCTCAGTGTCGCAAAAAGACAAAGGAAAGGTTATGCCTAGCCTTATACTTTTCAGGGTGTAAGTTAAGGCACTATATGCTTTCCTTCACTACGTGTGTTATTGCACAAACAAATTTAGTGAAGTATATGTTGTCCAGACCAATTCTCCGTGGACGCATTGGAAAGTGGATTTTGGCTTTGTCAGAATTTTCTTTACAATATGTCCCTCAGAAAGAGGTAAAAGGCCAAGCAGTGGCTGATTTTTTGGCTCATCATCCCATGGAAGAGGTGGTTGAGGGGCCAGAACTGGATCTCGCTCGTATTGACTTGGCTCCCTGGTATTTATATTTTGATGGGTCCAGTACAAGTACTATGGCTGGGGCAGGGGTAGCTTTGATCTCCCCACGCGGCCAAATTTATTCTTATTCTTTCAGGTTGGACTTCAAGTGCACAAATAATCAAGCAGAGTACGAAGCTTTAATCATTGGATTAGAACTTCTGATAGATATGGAGATCAATGATGTGCATGTCCTTGGAGATTCTCAACTGGTGATCAGACAACTTGAGACAAAATACAAGGCAGGTCTAATATTAGAACCTTATGCGAAGAGGGCCTGTGACTTATTAAAGTTGTTTACAGAAGTGGAGTTGAGCCATGTTCCTCGCGAGAAGAATTATGCAACTAATGAGTTGGCTCAACTAGCAACGGGTATCAGTTTGCAAGATGGAGTACGCGAACGAATATTAAAGGTTGAAAGAAGAACCCTTCCATCTTTCATTGCACGACAAGAAGATAAAAATGAATGGTACGTTGCTACACTTGATCACATCGACAGGGACTGGAGGCAGGAAATCATTTCTTATCTCCAGGATCCTAATCATCCGGCTGACAAGCGGATTCGATTTTTAGCTCCCAATTATGTACTCAAGGATGCTGAGTTATATCGAAGGGGAGAGGAAGGCATACTGTTACGGTGTGTCTTTGGAATTGACGCGAAGCGGTTAATGAGAGAGGTCCATCTTGGGATTGCATGGGCACACCAGGCTAGTCCCAAGATGAGATGGTTATTAAGGAGACATGGCTTTTATTGGCCAGGAATGCTTAGAGACTGCATCACGTTCGCCAAAGGTTGTGAAGAATACCAGAAACATGGTCCAGTCAACCATATGCCCAGAATACCATTACAGCCAATAATCAAGCCTTGGCCAGCTCGAGGATGGGCTTTGGACTTAATTGGAATGATTCATCCTCTTTCATCTAAAGGGCACAAGTTTATCATTGTGGCTACTGATTTCTTCACAAAATGGGTTGAAGCTCGACCTCTCAGGGTGTCCTTTGCAAAGGCCATCCGTCAGTTTCTTTTCGAAGACATTATTTGTAGGTTTGGTATCCCTGAGAGTTTTGTTTCAGACCGTGGGGCTACATTCATGTCTGGAGAAGTAGACATTCTAATGAAGGATCTTGGAATCCATTTTTTACACTCTTCTCCATACTATGCCCAATCCAATGGTCAAGCTGAAGCGAGCAATAAAATCATTATTCATATCCTTAAACGAATGCTCGCAAACAATGCCAGACTGTGGCATGAAGAACTTTTTAATACTCTGTGGGCTTATAGAACTAGTAAGAGGACACAGGTACAACTCCATATGCATTAATGTTTGGGCACGATGCTGTTCTGCCTCTGGAGATCAATTTTTAGTCTTTACGTGTGATGGAGCAACACAACTTGATCGGTGAAAACTATGTCCAAGCGATGTGGCAGGAACATGAAGACTTAGATGAGAAACGTATCCAAGATTATGATAGTCTACGTGCTGAGAAACAAAAGGTGGCTCGTGCCTATGACCAACGAACAAGGGGCATGAGTTTTGCAGAAGGAGAACTTGTCTGGCGAGTTATTTTGCCTGTTGGCAAGAAAACTGAAGGACGAGGTAAATGGTCAGAGAAATGGGAAGGACCATACATTATCGATCAACTGTTGGGTAAAGGAGCAGTACGTTTGCGAGATCAAGATGGAACTATACACGCGAACCCAATAAATGGTCGATATCTAAAGAAATTCATACAACCTGTTTGGGAATATGAGGATCCTCCTACTATTGCTTAATCTAGTTTATTTATGCTCTCGCACAAGTAAACTATAGGGGCAACACATACACATATCGAGGATCATGTACATTATAATAGCTTATTTATGAGGTTAAAAAGTTAGGGCCTGTACTCGAGGCCAAATTTTTATGGTTTTTCTTCCAAGTCAAAGTTCATATTAGCCAGTTTTTGTGGCCTAAATTTGAGCAAGCTATATGTGAGTTTATCAATACAAAGAACTTTTATATCTCAAATATAGCATTACATTCAATACTTGGAAGAATACAAAGGCTTTGCGGCCTCAAGCTCTAATACCATATGGAAAAACAAATCTGAATCGACAACAGAGAAAAAAGATAAAATAGTTTATTTTTTCACAAGATCCTCTTCGTTGTTCGCCATCCTCTGAGGTAGATGAAGACCAAAACACCAAGTTAAAAAGAGATCGACCTCGGTGAGGATGGGGAGGATCTGAAGCAGGAGGTGCATCAGGACAAAAGACCTATGCATCTGCCTTGACGTTTGTTGCCTTCTTCCCAGGGTGACACTCCCATCTTTCCCCATCTATTGCAGGCCACATTGAAGAGGCCTCCCACCTCCAGTGCATATGGACACCGAGCGGGTGCATCGGAGGAGGATGAAGAGGAATTCACCTCGGGATTGTGGCTTCTCCCTTCTTCTACTGACATAAGTTGGGAGAGCCAAGGCAACGCCTGGGTATAGATATTGCTATCTAGTCCAGGTTTTTGGATATTACTATCTAAGGAATACAACGTGAACAGATTTATCTAGAGGTTTCTTTAGATGGGAAGACCAGAGCAAATAGGCAGTGAGGTAGTTCATTCTCGCGAAAGTATTGGTTCATAACACAAAGCAAAAGGAAACCTTTTATAGACAGGAGTCATACCGGTTTGGTTTCGCGAGAGTAACTATGCTTGAAAATAGAGAACACGTGTCCAGATAAGAGCGGACCTTGAAGACGGTTTATCTGCTCGCAAGAAGTGCATGATAAATGAGGAGATTTTTGGGGCAGGTAAAACGTATTTCAAAGATTTTGATTGTTGGACTCGATACGGATTCCAAGTTAGAATTTAATTCCATTTATTGTTGAACGATCAAAATAGTCAAAATTAATTACAGCCTAAAACGAGGTTGGATCAAAAAATTGGAAAAGGGCTTATTCAAGAAGCCCAATTTGGGTTTTTTTTGGACCCAATTCAGAATTTGTTGTCAAAGCAATGTGAATACATATAAATCTTTAATGTTTGATAACAAAAGAAAAGGCCTACACCAGAGGCCCAAAAATTTTACAACTGAAGAAAGAAGCTCTTTATAGAGATTTTAGTCATCTCTGAGGCTACCCAGGCTTGATGAGCGGCTAAGCGAGCTTCATTGGCTTCATTGCATGCCTCTTGCAGGAGTTGAGCTCGGGTCTCGCCTTCCTCCAAAAAGTGATGCATTTCGTCTTGATAACTGGGGATGTCAGATTCCAATGCATTTACTTCTGCTCTAAGTACTGCGAGATCAGCTTCGAGAGCAATTATCTTGGCACGTTTTGTTGTTAAAGTCTCTTCCTTTGTAATTTTTTCATCTAAAAGCTTCTGGATGCTCTCTGTCTCCTTGTGAGTTTTTTGCTCCACGGTCTCTGCTGCTTCATTCTTATGCTCAGCCTCGAGTGTTAGTTCTTGGAAGACTTCGCTTTGGTGCTGGAATTCAAAGAGAGTTTCTTCTAGTTCGACCAAGCGAGGAATGAAGTTTGCTGGAGCAGTGGCCCGTAGGGTTTTCACTTGTCTTTGGATGGCCTGAGCGTCTTTTGGAGAATCTAGGGGCCCAGAGAGGATGTTTTGAAGTAAGGTTTTCGTGTCAGAAGGAGTTCTTAGTGTGCTCAGTTTGCCCACAAGATCTTGTATCTTGGTATTTGACTCTTGTACACTGAGCAGTTGAAGATTCTTTCCTTGTGATGAAGGTGGAATAGGACTTTCTTTGGCCAGAGTTATAAGATCTTCATCATCGACACTTGGAGGACTGTCAGGCTGATCTTTAGTAGCCATCACAATTGGCTCGCCTGATGTGCTCGCTTGGTTCCTTGGGCTGTTGGGAATGCTTTTGTGAGCGTCCAGGTCTACAGGAACAAGTTTGGACTACAATAGCAGGATAACAGGTCATGTCAGGACCAATTTAAAAATCATTAATCCAGAAGTAAGGGTACAGAGTTCTTACTTGTTGGGGAGACAATGGTTGTGTTTCTTCAAGAGCTTGAATTTGTTGCTCTGGCGAGGAGGGACTCGGTTCTTCGCCTTCTGGGTTATTCTCGACCAGGACTTGTGGTTGTTCAGCTATGAGCTCTGGCGAAGGGATAATTTGTTGCTCAGGCTCTGGAATGACTTGTTCATTTTGGGTACTGAAGCCTTCACCAGAGGAGTAAGGAATGAAACAAGATTGTACTTCAATCTGCAGACGTCTAAGCAAAACATCAAGGCCTACATGCTTTTTCTTCTCTTCTTCCTCAAGCTCTGTTCGATGTATTCCAGCTAGAAATTGGGCTATGAAGTCTTTGCAACATTCTTTGTGGCTATTGAGGACTTCACGGTTTGTAGCTTCATCTTCGTTACTGAGTATTTTGCTGGACTCATCGAACTTCAGATTGAAGGCTTTACGGTTCCCTTCAGAGAGCCTTTCTCCTAGTGAGTCAATTTTATAGTAGGCTTTGTTTTCAGCCTTGAGAACGAAGAAGTGGTCGTTCCAACTCACTATGTAGACTTGTGGCTTCTGGCTTTTCTGGACGTGTTCCCATAAACTATCAAAAGAGGGAAAGCCATTCAGGGCTGTAAACTTTTTAGGGTCAAACTACCCAATGAAGGAACCTTCGACTGAGAATTGAAGCGGTCTGATATTCGCCTTCAAGATAGCTTCCAAGTTAAAATGCTGATTTGGGTACTTGTTCGCGAGGGACTCGTCCTTGCATAATTCCTGCCACTCCTTTGAACCTTGGATTAGAAGGTCATCGAGCTGGGAGAGTGTAGGGGTGCTATCTGGATTTGCACAAAACCAGTGTGCAATAGTGAAAGCTATAGTCGAGCAAGCACTGGACCCTGAGGCTTTGCTGCTCCTCTGATCAAAAGAGGCGAGGAAGGCTCGAGCAGTGAGTCTTAGTTGTTTGTCCCTGCTAACAACTTGTGAGTCCAGCCAAACCCCACTTTCAGCCTCTGGGGTCCTTAATCTAAGCTTTTTGGGTTTTGGGGACTGTTAAGAGATTGGGGTCAGTATCAGAATCAGTGATAAAGTCAGTTTGTTCTGGATAAATAAAACAATTTGAAATACTTACAGGGGATCTAGAACGTTTGGTTCTTTTCTTCCTAAATGATTGAATGGCCATAGTCACATCCGGTTCAGGGTTGTGCTGTGCAAGGAAGAAAGGAGTGGTCAGTTATGATCCAAGAAATTGCTAATATATGTGGCAATTTTTGATAAAAACATACCTGTGGCCATGGGGGAGAACCTGGGCTGAGGTGTGGTTCGGTCAGTACAGCCAGGTCTCTTTCAAGCGAGAACTTCTGGCTGAATTTGTGAAAAATGGTAGCAAAACATAGGTTTGGCCCTTGGTTTCGTTTCTCTTCCCAGAATCGAGAGTACCATGTGAGATACGATGGGGTGACCAACCTTGATATCGACAGTGGCTTTGTTGTTGTTGGAAGCAGCACCAGTGGAAAGCCAAAGTGTTCGTCGCGTACTTTTGCTGCAATAGGTTTGTTGTTTCCTCGCCAGAGAGTATACTTGTTAACAGAACAGGCGAGGGGCATAGGAGCATCCTGGCTGAGCCCAAACTGTCTGCAGAAGTGGTTTGGGGCATAGAGCTCATATCCGGAGCTGGCTGAGTCTGGGATTTGCAGGTCTTGGCAAGTGTTGAACTTAATGAATAAGTCCCTCGAGTGAGCATCTTGTTCAGGGGATGGCATGAATCCACTTGCGAGGAGGCCAGGATAGCGACGGCTCAAAATTTTCTCAACTGCAGTATGAGGAAAATCCTTATGCAAATAGAGATACTTAAAGCAGTCGAGATAGGACCATTGCTTAGTCCTGGGCATTGTGGAAACCAATGATTTGCCCAACAGTGTTTGCTCTTTATAGTAAGGGGTTGCTGAGGGGCAGAAGAAGGGGAAGTAGATTTGCAACCAGAGTTCAGCCATCCACAGTAGTCCTGATTGGTTTAAATCAAGCTTCGATAAGGATACTCGCCTGAGGCCATAGTAGATGTAGGCGAGGATGGGCTCAACCAAGCTTAGTTGCTCACCGTTGTAAAGACGTTCAGGGAGGTTGGTCCATGTCTTGATAACCTTTACAGAGGTTGAACAGAACACATACTTCGATAGCCAATACTCCAGAAAGGCTATTCCTCCTTGTGGTGTATTCTTTTCCTCGGTTGCAAAATGTTTCACCCAGGAGGAGTAGGATGGAGGACGTTCTGTTGAGGCTTGGTGGGGTGTTTGGTTTGAATCTTGAGGAGCCCAGTTGTTTCCAGAGGCAGGAACTCCAAAGATAGTATAAAGGTCGACCATTGTGATGCTTACATCCCCACAAGGGAGTCGGAAACAATTTGCTGTGCAATCCCAAAAGTACATGGCTGTAGCTAATGGGGCTTTGTTACCTCCAGACGGAAGAGAGAAGCATAAATCGATAAGCTGGGCTATTCCGGCTAATTCCCACCGTTCGATGTCTTGCCTACGGCGGTGCTGGTACCAAGTAAGGTCGTCTGGGCTTGAATGTGGCCATTTCCCAATAAGACAAAGAGTGTCTTTTTGAGTCCATTCCTTTGGGTCTGCTCTAGGGTCTGCCTGGAGTATAAGGGATGAATTGCAGATGGGCTTGCAAAGATAGGTAAAAAGCTCTGGATTTAATGGAGTTTCCAGAAATGGACCAAGCAGACCTGTATTTTCTATCGGGTCTACAGTGAGAGTGCAAACAACGTCTGGGTTGTGTCGTTTAGCGACTGTCTTGAGCTGTTTTGAGAATCTCTTGGCTTCAGGAGTTTCATGAGGGATGGAGATGTCTTTGCGAGGAGGCATTTTTATCTGAGGAATAAGGATTGATGGCGGTGAGAGAGGAAGGTTTGAACTTTTTGACTGAGAGAGTTAGAAAGTGCAGGGTTCTGAGCAGGTGAAAGGGTTTTGTTGAAAGATGAAATTTGTAGATATGGACTGGTGTTCTTATAGAGGTGTCAGTCAAGCGTCATAATTTTTCGAAGAGTTGGTTGACGTGGCGTTCGAGTGATGGTATAGCGTTTCAAAGTCAATGGGCACGTTGGTCAAGATATATTCAAGTCTTTTAGCTTGTTCAGAAAGTTTCCAAGTTCAAGACCTGAGAGGCAATGTTTGGGCCTAAATAAAGAATTTCATTTTGGGCTTAGATGGCCGAGGTCTATGCGAGCGGCCCATTATATTAATGGTCTTGATAAGGAGTCAAGTTATATAGCATCTGGCGAGCTTCGCTAGAAGAAGACTTTGAGTTCTATTAGAACTGTGTCTTATTAGCTGGTTCTATGCGGCTTTGATTTCTGTCTTAACTGTTCAGTTATAGATAGAACTCTTGGAAGAGTTATGATGGAATTAGAAGATCTATGAGTGATTACGACACGTATGCTGGTGTTGGATTCAGACTGTGATTACAAGAGCAGAAGAATTTGACATTGAATGAATGACTGTTATTAAGCGAGTATATAAGGAGAGCAAGGATCTTATGAGAAGCCCCCCTCAATCGATCAAACAACCTTGCTATACGCAAACAAACCTAGACGGTTATCTCGTCCTCGAGATTTCTATCTTCTTGCAACCAGAAGGTCTAAGTGCTTGTCACCTATCGAGTGAAAGTATTACGACTCCAAGGAAGCAATTGCAACCGGAAAGTTGAAGAGCGGCTCACTTGTAAGTTTGGAGCTTGAATACTCAAAGGGAGCGAGTGTTCTCAACACTCTGTTAAGAGATTGCTCTGCTTTACACGAGAAAGGACGTGTGGAGTATCGATTTCAAGACTTAGCGAGAGATTCACATATCAAAGTCCTAGGTTTCTAGGCAAAAAGGACCTATTCGAGCAGAGTTGGTGCTCTCCCTGTTCTAATCGCTTAATATAGAAGTCAGGCGGCTGTGATCAGTCCATATTCCGTTGAGAGACGGTGGCACGCCAGCATATGAAGCACATACAGGATAGACCGGCCTACGCGGTTAAAACATCCGAGGTAAAAGAGACTGCTTCGCGAGAAGGATTTCTTCCCGAGAGATATTTTTGCATCGAATAAGCGTCATAGCGGGAAACGGATCATGGTGCTATGTGTCAACCCCACGGACCATGCAGGTGTTGGGAATGCTTGCTTTTTAAGGGTGGCTCCCATGAATTGTGCAAACCGCTGAATAATAAAGTTCAAGAACTTGTCGGATTGATTGATCATCCGACTCTTGCTCATAAACCCACATATTTCACTATTTCAGAACCATGCATCAACAACATACATGGCATCACAGTTCGTATTATCGCGTCTAAAAGGAAAGACACTCATATTGTCTATTCCATGACCCAGTGATCCAGTGCCATACCATTGAGGTATGGGATTTGCATGAACATATGCTTATTGTCACACTCCGCCAATCTTGGTTGTCTTGAGCATTCACGAAAGAAGTATGGCTCAAGGACGAGTTCAAAGAATTTTGGAAGCAGTAAGAGGCATCCGGAGGGGGTTACTAGAAACACCTGGAGGCAGGCGGGTGGCAGCCAGAAGCTTCCAAAAGCGCACAGGTAAGCCTGGGAAGTTCCGAAAGGGTCCGAAACATCAGGGATGGTTTGGAAAGGGTCCGAAATGGTATGGAGACACCGGAAACACTATGGAAGGTTCCAGAAGGCCGTAGAAGGCCATAGAAGGTTGCGGAAGTCTCCGGAAGATTTGGGATGCATCAAGGCAAGTCTTGAACTCTCTAACAAGATCACTCTGGAGACCTCTAGAACCGTCATGGGACATCTTAGAGTTGTATAGATAAGACTAGAACTCTCTATACTTGTACATGTGCTAAAATTCTCTAGAACACTTAGGTTTAGAGGAGGAGGCTATAAATAGGAAACCACCCCTCCCGTTTTAGGCATCAATCAATCAAGGAGCTTAGATTAGGAGAAAGCTATCAAATGCTCTTATAAAGCTTTCTTTAGCAATACAAGGTTCTTCTTTCAAAGTTCTTCTCCCTTTGATCTTTCGGTTATTCTAGTCAAGCGTTTGCGAGAGTTAGGCTGACTTAGCATAAGGGAAGTGCTAAGGCCGCACGAGTGCTATCTGAAAAATAAGCTCGTGACAGTTGGTACTTCGGAGCCTCATTCAATGATGGTAAAGCAAACAACGACCAAATATGCATCGAGGTCCAGCCCTTCCGATGTGGTGACGCAAGAGGGAGTTCGCAAAGAGCTTACCAACCTAAAAAGGTATACAAAGGACATGCTTTCTTATCTCGACTCATGCCTAGCTCTGGTGGAGGAGGCCGTGAGTGGCATAGGGGCCTAGGTGGAGGACCTAAGCCAACAAGTGGAGGGCTTAGAGGAGGAGGATATCACCATCCACGCTACGATCAAGGGGATGCTAATCCAATTGGAGGAGACCTTACTGGCGAGATGGGGAAGATTCGCGAGGAGTTCATGGGGGAACTCGCAAGGATGCGTCAAGTCCACGAGAAGGACCCGAGTAGCACGCTTGCACGCATGGAGGAGATGCATAGGGACTTGACCCTATGTAAGTACATATTGACATCAACAGGGACAAGCACCAGCGGTATAAGGGAGGCTGGGCATGTGGAGGTGCCAAAGCTAAATAGTTTTGTGGTTCGCGCAATGCTCGTGAAGTGTATAACTTCTTATGGGGGCTAGATCAATACTTCGGAGCCGTAGGCATCAACGAGGAGGATGTCAAGATTCAGGCAGTGGCTCTCTACCTCATCGACACAGCCATGTTGTGGTGGAGGCAAAGGCGAGGAGACATTGAAAAATGTACGTGCACCATCTATACCTTTGATGAATGTAAGAAGGAGCTTAGGAGGAAATTCTATCCCGAGAATGCCGAGGATGAGGCAAGAGCTCGATTACAAAGGCTCAAGCACTGAGGGTTGATTCGTGATTAAGTCACAGATTTCAAGAATCTTGTGCTTGAGATCCTCGATATGACCGACAAGGATGCTCTCTTCAATTTTATGGATGACCTCCAAGCATGGGCCAAGACCGATTTAAAGCAACGTGGGATGCAAGACCTTGCTACCACCCTAGCTATGGCCAAAAGCCTAATTGCCTACACTAGTCGAGAGGAGTCTATCAGCCAGCTGAGGGAAGAAGAGAGTATTCATGCCAATGGTGGGGGAGACAAAGTCCTACAAGAGGGGAACAGATGCCCACGCAGGGATGAGTTCCGGTAAAACAGCCACTTAGGATGGAGATTGGACAAGGGTAAGCAAAATGACACGAGGAGCTTGGGGAAGCTCAATGACAACTAGTGTTCGCTTTGTGACGATCTGCACTGGGCGAGGGACTGCCCATAGAAGAATGTGTTGAGCGCACTTCTAGGGAACCATCAAAGAGAGATGGAGGCCAAGGGTGGCCACAGAGGTGCACGTTTGGGGGTTATACAGCTGCTTAATGTAATCAAATCCACTCCTATGGATGAAGGAAAAGACATACACTTTGTTGACATCACTATAAAGGGAAAGCCAACGGTGGCGATGCTCAACATAGGTGCAACCCATAACTTCATCTATGTTGAGGAGGCCCAAAGGTTAGGACTTAGGAGCAATGATGTAGGGGGCTCCATCAAGGCGGTCAATTCACCAGCTTAACCAATTCAAGGGAGAGTTCGAGAAGTCAAGACAAGCATAGGGGCTTGGCATGGGAAATTAGACTTCTCAATAGTACTAATGGATGACTCAAAAGTAATCTTAGGGTTGGAGTTCCATGACCGGGTTAAGGCAATCCTGATATCATTCTCCAATAACATGTTCATCATGGATGGCGATAAGGCTTGTGTAGTGCCAACCAGGGGCACCAAGCAAAGCGCAAAGGTGTTGTAGGCATTACAAATCGTGGAGGAGCCAACAAGGGAAGCTACACATCGGGTGATAACAAAGGTAGTGGACAAAGTGCTCACGGATAGAGTCACTTATCACCGGGGAAAGCAAAGCCACAACGAGTACCTCATCAGGTGGAGAGGTCTACCCGATACGAAAGCCAGTTGGTAGTCTGAGGATGTATTGTGACGATTCAAGGACGAGATCTGTCGCTACAATGGGGAAGTCGCAATAAAGGCATAGCGAGATCGGGTGAGACAAAATGTCACGCCCCGTTAATCTTCCAAGGATTTCCTTGAGCATTCACAAGGGACGTATGACTCAAGGACGAGTTCAGACACTACCACCGCAAACACTATAGCCGACGATTTTTTTAAAACCATAGCCGACGAGATAAAAATCTCGTCGGCTATGGTTTTAAAAAAAATTGTCGGCTATAGTGTTTGCAGTGGTAGTGAGAGCATCTGTGAAGCAGTAAGAGGCACTTGGAGGGGGCAGCCGGAGGCATCCGGGGGCTTCCAGAAGCACCCAGAGGCAGATGAGTGGCAGCCATAGGCTGCCAAAAGCGCCCTTGTAAGCCTGAGAGGTTTCGAAAGGGTCTGGAACATCAGGGACGGTTCCGGAAGAGTCCGGAACATCACAGAGGTATCTGAAAGGGTCTGGAATGGTATGGAGGCACCCAGAACACTACAGAAGGTTCCAGAAAGCCGTGGAAGGCCATAGAAAGTCGCGAAAGTCTTCGGAAGTTTTGGGAAGCATCAAGGCAAGTCTTGAAGTCTCTAGAACCTTAGAGAGACTCATGGGTCAAGATCACTCTGGAGACCTCTAGAACCATCATAGGACATCTTAGAGTTGTATAGATAGGACTAGAACTCTCTATACTTGTACATGTGCTAGAATTCTCTAGAACACTTAGGTTTACAGGAGGAGGCTATAAATTGGGAACTACCCTTCCCATTTTAGGCATCAATCAAGCAAGGAGTTTAGCTTAGAAGCAAGCTATCAAACACTCTTGTAAAGCTTTCTTTAGCAATACAAGTTTCTTCTTTCAAAGTTCTTCTCCCTTTGATTTTTCGGTTGTTCTAGCCAAGCGTTAACGAAAGTTAAGCTGACTTAACATAAGAAAAGTGCTAAACCCGTACGAGTGCTAGCTGAAAAATAAGTTTGTGACATTATACTGAGATCGAGCAGGTGAGCTGGTGAAGTACATTGCAGAGACAGAGCTCCATAACTTTCCATTTCTGTTAGTTGATATCGCATACGTGAGACTTGAATACTAGTTTCGCTGCTTTGATGAAAAGTTAAAGAAGTTGGTAAAGAAATGAAGAGGAAGAAACAAACACCACCTACTCAATCTCTCTACATAGAGACTGTAAATTTGATACTACATTGATCTGAAGAGTCTCTATAGCTCTTAGTTGTGTCGTGTCTTTAATGTTGGCGAGACTTGCAAGGTAGCCCGTAGTCAACAAACTGCCCATGTTGGATGGAAGTTAGCTAAGGCGACCAAGTAGGTACGCGTCTTGGCATGGCATGCATATATGCATGGTGATCAGTTATATATGAACGTACATAGATACGTACAAGAGAAAGAGAGGTCAGTGTACGTACGTCTGGGCACTTGCAATGTACACGCGTAAATTAAGGGTATATATACGTATGGAGTACTAATTTCTGGAGACTAATTTTCATATTGAGACCTCGATCTTTTGATTCTATTCCATCGGATTTTACCCATTACAGAACATTAGATACCCACTTTCAGATTTTGATACCTCTGATATTACATTATTACGTACATTTGATTCTTATTAATTTGGATAGGAGAAAATTAGTATAAGAAGAATCATTATTACATAATTAAAAAAGAAGAAGATAATATATACAATATTAAAAAAGAATCATGTATGTATTGAGCTTAATTAATTAGAATCTGGTTTTCCTAAAGCATGATTATATATATGCTACTCTGACTTTGGTTTCCCTTAACAGTTACTCCTTAGCTAGGTTCTATGAGCTTAGTTACACAATAGACATGCACCACGTACATCTCACTATTCGACGAATTTATAAGGCCCAACAACAATGATTGATTACTCCATCTCCGGTAAGACCTAAACCACTTCGATCTATCTATAGACAGAGTTGGTACGCTCAAGTTGACCATCCTCACATGCCATGATTCCCAGAACAAAGTCTAACTAGCGAAGAAGCCCACGCGTTGCGTAGGAGACTGAGGAAGATGAAGAAAGAACATGGGAAAAAGAGAGGAGGAGTGAGACATGTGCAAAAGTTTTATGAGTTACAATTTTAAAAATAAATATTATCAGAATACATAACTTAGACGACAAAACCATTTTAGTTTCGTCGTTTAAGTCTGACTTAGACGACGAATAGATGTTTCATTGCTTAAGTTAATATTTTCATCGTCTAAGAAAGTTTTAGATGACGAAAATGTGTTTTGTCGCCATTTCCTTGGTTAAAAAGTATTTAAGACGATGAATTTTTTTTTTGTCGCCAGTTTCGTCGTCTGAGTGACTTATGAACAACAAAATTTAAATTCGTCATAAGTTTTATCATCTAAGAAAGTAGTTAGATGACAAAAATTTTCGTCGCCTAACAAAGTAGTTAGACGACGAATTTATATTCTTAAACAACAAAAAATTTTGTCGTCTAAGTGAAACAATTATTATGAGACAGTAGCAATTCCAGATCGAACCCTCATCTTCTCACAACCCCTCAAACACTATCTCAACACCTCCTCCGGCGATTTTTCGATCTCTAACGAAAAACCTTCAATCGTAGCCTCCTAAACCATTCCCGAATCTTCTTATATTGGTTAGTGTTTGTATATATTTATGTATTTGAATTTTTTTCAAATATTTGTGTGTATTTTGAAGTTTAACAATGAATGAATTCTGGCGAAAGATTTTCAGTGAATTTGTTGGTATAGAATCGCTTGATAAGTATAATGCTTTTGCATGTGTTAATTATATATATGAAATGTTAGATCAATTAGTAGGTTGAAAAATTAATAATTTTTGGATTAAATACATATATTAATTAGTTTAATTTAGGTTATGTAATTTATTAATTATTGGGTGTATGTAAGAATGATTCTCGATGTGTAATTAACTAGCTACGTAGGTTATGTTTATGATTTGTCCGGAAATTAGCTATATAGGTTCTTGAATAATGCATGATTATGACTCTAAATAGATTTGGACAATTTATTGTTCCACTCATTCCAACTCACGCAAAATATGAACAAGAGCTGGTTAATGTTGAAAAGGTGATCCAAAGTATATACAAGAAATTTATGACTTTATGTATTTTGCAATTGAACATGGTCGAGGAAAGACGCGTTACATGTGTCCGTGGAGGAGATGTTGTAACTCAGAGTATCTATCAGTTTCACAAATGTTCCTGCACTTGTCTAAACATGGTATGATGTGGGAGTTCGTATATGCTGAAGAATCAGAGACTAATACTGAAACTATAATGGCAGAGTTCATATCAAGGTTCCCAAGTGCCTCATCTAGCAATACTGACGGGCCTTCTCTAAACCCGGTAATGGAACTTGTGCACGATACATTTTCGTCGTATAATTCAAGTGGATATGGGTTTGAAGAGGGACATTATGATACTTCCAACCATGAGACAATCCCTCCAGCCTCCGACTTCATGAGATCCACTAATTACGATAAGTACAACATGCTTCTATAAAAAGCCCAGACACCGTTGCATCCACAGAGTAAAGAGACTGTTTATAGTGCCATAACGGAGGAAATGGGATATAAAGTGAAGAACAAAATATCGAATGCAGCGTTTGACGATATCCAACGAAATATATGTAAGTTGCTTCCTGGTGATTACAAACTTCCCAATAGTTATTATAAGGTAAAAAGAATCTTGACCGACCTTGACCTATCATCCACGAAAATCGATGTCTGCAAAAATAGTTGTGTCTTCTTTTATAAAGAACACGCAAACCTCAAAAACTGCTCAGTTTGTAGCGAGTTGAGATGGAACCTCAAGAACAAGAATAAGAAGAAACATGTTACTTGGAGGTGCTTAACCATTTTTCGTTGATTCCTAGACTGGAGCGATTGTACATGTCTCCATACACAGCAGAGGCAATGTGATGGCACAGTGAAAAGAGGTTAGATGACGATGTGCTTAGACACCCAGCATATGGGGAGGCTTTTAAATCTCTTGACATGATGTTTACAGACTTCGCATCAGAAGTTCGAAATGTCAGACTAGGACTTTCTATAGACGGGTTCAATCCTTATAATGATGGCACGTATATCACTTGGTATGTTATTGTCATGTTAAACAACCTGCCTCCCTGGATTTGTATGAGAAAGAAATTTAATTTCCTTACTCTGTTAATTCCGGGTCCTTACTCGCTAGGAAAGTGTTTTGATGTGTTCATGAGACCATTGATTGACGAGTTGAAGGAGGTGTGCGAATTAGGCGTGCGAATTTGGGACACCTACTCCCTTAGCTAGAATGAATGACTGTTTCATTCGGCAATACAGGAATGATTCGAAAAAACCAAGGTTCTTTTTCTATTTTAGATGAACGCTTAGACAACGAAATTTGGTATTTTTCGTCGTCTAAGAAATACATTAGATGAAAAAATACCAAATTTCGTCGTCTAAGACAAGTTAAACAAAAATTTTCCTAAAAGTGTCCTTCGACCCATGTAGGAATTTTCTCGATCCATCGTAGATTTTTGTTTGTTTGAGTACAGCCATAACTTTGACCCATCGAATGTCTTTTTGATCCATCGAACTCCTAGACGACAAAATTAGGTATCTTTGTCACGTAACTAAAGTCTTAGACGACGAAACATACATATTTCATCGTCGAAAATCTAATCTGAAACCTAACCCTAAACCCTAACCCCTAAACCATGATAACTTAGATGACAAAAATGCTTATTTTCGTCGCCTAAATGTTATCTTAGACGACAAAAATTGTATATATTTGTTGTCTAGCTGAGTCGCAGTTGACTGCCACTCATCTAAGGACACGATTATACATATCATCTTATAATGCATATTTTTTTTGTCGAGGCCATAGGCTAACCATTTCTGAGACAGTAAGTGTCTCTAGTTCGGAAAACGGAGATACAAAATATTTGATTATGAATGTTTCCGTGTCATTGAAAATTCAATTTTATGGTTGAGTACTATGATCAAAGCCTTACTAAATTTTGAATCTCTCAAAATTTTGTTTGTGTACATATTAATATGTGATGAATATATCTAATGGTTGTTTTGTCCAAATTGAATTCTGTTAATATTGACGTGGAGTGAATATAGACACACAAATACTTAAGTTATACAAACTTAGGAGATTTATATATTGCGCCCAAATTTTTACCCTTGCATCCAATTTTTAATTTTTTTAATGAAATTATATTCAAATTATAAATATTATGTATAATTTCTATCTAAATGATATATATAGGTACAAAAATTTAATTTCTACAAAATGATCTGAAAAAATTAAAGGAAATAACACTTAGGCGACGAAAAATTAACTGTTTCGTCAGGTAAGATCAAAAACTAACTCTTAGACGACGAAATCTCTACTTTTCGACGCCTAACACCAAATTATTTGGTGGCAATTTTTTTGTACTAATTTTTTTGAGAGATTTTAAATATTCTTAGGCAACGAAGTTAGTTTACTTAGACGACGAAACTATTTTGGCCTCTAAGTATTTGTTAATAAGATAGATTATGTTTGATCTTATTCCTAAAATCTCTAAAATTCCTAATTCTCTATCTCTACCTTTTGTCTACTACCGGTGACTACATAGACGTTGGAGGCTGGAAACCGTACTCCACCACCGCCACCTCACCCTGACCTTTGCCGGACACCACCACTGCCACCTCACCCTGACCGCTTCCGTATGCTTCCCTCTAGCCATAGGCCGATGTCCGACGCTATCTCTCTCCCCCAACGCTCTCTCTCTCCTCATTGAACTTTAAGGTAAAAGCTCACTATCTCTCTTATACCTAATCTCTATATTTCACTTTTTGGGGCAGTTGGATTGTTGATTGTTGAATGATTTGTGATTTAGGACTGTGATTTGGGTATGTACCTGTATGAATTGGATGAATTTTATTGTTTGTATGAATTGGATTGAATTGGATGTTATGGGTATGCCATTGTACGAATTAGGCAGCAAGTTTGTATGAATTCGATGAATAACAGGTTATGGGTATGCAACTATAGGAATTGGATTATTTGTGAATTTAATTGAATTGGATTGGTATGCAACTGTATGAATTAGGCTGCAGGTTTGTGTATTGGTGTTTGTATCTCTGAAAGGTCCCTATAAGTAAACCTGTTGATAAATCGGTACCTCCTTTCTATATTGGTGTTTGTATTAATGATGATGTTGATGATAAACCAATTTTAGATTAGTTTAGGGTGAAGATGTTATATGATACAATGTGATAAGTTTGTGCTTGTGTGATAAGTTTGTTTCGTAATTTGGATTATGAAATTGGCTTTTTCTTTACGTATTTGGATATCGCAAAATATGTCAGGTGGGAAATCGAACAGGAAACAACAGGAGGAAGAAAAACATGCAACATTTCGATTGGCGTGCCAAAGGAGTGGAGGTGGCACTTTAAATGAGAAGATGACTCAAGAGCCATGCGAAGGAGAATGAGCACCTGGTGCTCCGCTAAAACATATTCCACCCTGACTAGTCCATCACCATCTACTCCCTTAGATGATGTAGTGTGCATCAGTGCCCGCCGTAAAAGACGTAGCACCATGGGTAAATCTTTTATGCAATATGTAGAATGTTTCATGGTTTTATAAATCGATTAAGGGTGTTCAAAAAATACTAATTAAGTTTATAATTTTTGATGTAGGACCTAAATAATGAGTAGTTATAATATATATAATGCATCTTCATATTTTTTATAGGTACACTTTAATTTTTCAGAGATGTTTCAGGTCATTGAGGGGCGAGCTACAAAAATCTATGCCGAATGGAAGCACACATTGCACAATACCTATAAGGAGTTTGGGCCCTCTACCCCTGCTGAGTTCAAGAATTGGGAAGACGAATGATAATGGTTGGTCCAACACTTCTAGAGCGAAAAATTTAAGGTAATGTCTTAAATATCGAATAGGAAGTCTATTACTTGAATAATTTATTATTATTCAATATTTTCTTCCTATTTCCTACAACAAACAAGGTCGGATGCGAACACAATCAATCAGGATAAGAAGGATAAGAACCACCATTCTGGCTCAACTCCGCTAGGCTACCTGATAATGGAACATATGGAAAAAGGTTCTCATGTGCCATTCTTAGACGCATACAAAGATGCATATGTGAGGGCCGAGGAAGAGAATGCGATTTTGAATGCGGTAAGTAACCACTAAATTAAAAACTAATTAAAGGAAATGAACTTTTATGTGTGAATTTTTATGCGACAAAACCTTAGAAGCATCTTCCCGGTATGTACATAGGTTAGAGTAGATGGTGACTGGATGAAATTTACTTTATGTGCGTTGTTTGTTTGATTGGAGTACACTTTATGTGCGTTGTTAGTTTGATTACCACAATAGTGTTTATTGAGCATTGAAATGTAGTTATGGGGTTTATTTGTTGCTATATTGAGATTGTAGCATGTTTTGTATGCTAGAATGTTTCAATTTTAGGCAATTTCAGATTTTTGGTTTCCTTTATTTTTAGGGGAAATTATGTCAAATTTTCGGTAGAATTATCCATGTTAGTCGAGTTTAGTTTAATTTTCAATTATTTTTATATTGTAGGAGAAGATAGCGCAGTTTGCTGAGGAAGCATTGGCTGAAAGGGTGCCACAATACCCAAACACTCTGTACGAAGAGCTCTCTCCATTGGACGTACATACACAAATCCAGATGTTTGATAAGGCGCTTGGAATCTGACCTGGGAAGGAGATTCACGGTCTTGGACGAGCTGGCGTTCGAGATTTGAGCCATTCATCGATGTCCACCTCTCGAGCTCGTTCAAGTGGGATTGATGAGCACATCAAAGAGGTCGAGGAGTAGGCATAAGCGCATATTCTAGAGGAGAGAATGCAGTACGAGGAGCATCTTTGAGAGATGCAGCCGGCGACCGAGGCACGGATTCGAGATATGTTGTTACAAATGGGCTTACAGCCGCCTGCTTGCAATTTGTATGTGTCATCTCAACATTCACGAGACCGACACCAGAACGACGATGATGACGGTAGCGGGATTGAGAGGGTCCAAACACTGGTGTAGATATCGACTATTTTATAGATCATGTAGATATTAAATATATTTTTTATTAATTTAATCTTGAAGAAGACGAAATCAAAACAATTCGTCGTCTAAAAGAAATTATTAAACGACGAAAACTATAATAATTTCGCCGTTTAAAACATGCATGTCTCTAGACGATGAAATATTTTATGTTCGTTGTCTAAGTGTTTATACTTAGACGACGAAACACTACAAGAAAAACGCTCTTACACAACGAAACCTTTACGGTTCCGTTGTCTAAATATACATAAGACGACGAAAAAAAGTTGTGTCGTCTAAGACACACTTGGACAACGAAAATACTTTTTCCGTCGTCCAAGTGGTCAAATAGACGACACACCGACACACCATCATCTATTTAACCACTTGGACGACGCAGAGTCGATGCGTCATCTATTTGACCACTTGGACGATGGAAACTACCTCAGTCTGTCGTCTAAGTAGTAACTTAGACGATGCACCGATGCTGCGTCGTCTAAGTGAAGCATTATATAATGTCCACGCCAGACTCTCTTCCTCTCCACTCGCTCGTCTCATTTTTATCGTCATCCTCATATCGATTATTCTCTCTCGATCAGGCTCTCCTCACACTTATAACTAGCTAGCACTATATATATATATATATCTCCAACTCTGACCATCGATTCGCCATATATAAGAGAAGGTAAAGTACGTAAGTAGTTAATTTCGGACAATCTTAACGTTTTTATATATATAATTGTACGTTTGATTGATTGCATTGTTAGTACGTCTAATATTTATAATTAAGTTAGGTAAATGATTGATATATTTATATATTAGTTAATTAATATAGACCAGTAGTACGTATATATGCATGGATGTTTAAAATTTTCGTTAATATTTAGTTAAAATGTACATGCATGTTAGACATATTTGTAACAACCCGAATCGGAATGATATGTTAATTGGCTTGATTCGCGAGTTTCACGAATAATCGCAATTTATCGTAATTAGTCGATATGGCATATTTATTCTCGACTAAATTATCGGGCGAGAATTTGGCATAGGTTCCTTCATGAGAGTTGTAGTGTACGTGATTTCGAGCTTGTAGGAGTTTTCGGAGGATTATTTCGGATTACAAGAAATAAGTTATGAATATTTCCGACAGTTGGATTTAGTTGTGTTTATCTGTTTTGGTTTCGATTCATTTTGGACCGTCGATCATCTTGGGACGCGTGTATAAATATCAGGATAGTTGTTAAATTGTCAGAAAGTCACATTTGGGAAGTTTGACCGGCGTTGACCCGCGTTGACAGAAGCTCCACCGTGACCCACAAGCTGTCACCGTCCGACCTGGCGTTTCCGGCCACAATCTTGGTATGGTTAGAATCCTCTCGAGATTTCCTATTGTTTTGAACTTGATTTTTTGAGAATTAGTTGAGAATTGAGGGAGAAGGAGCTTGGCAAAGTTTGGGATTTTCGCCGGAATCAGGTGGCGTTTTCCGGCGACTTTGGATGTCGTTTGGAGCTCACCGGAATCTCGCCAGAATCCATGGAGTTTGTAACTTTCAAGCTCAATTACGGCCGGTGTGGTTGGAATTGGCTTTGATGGTAGAAGAAGAAGTTGTTGGGCTTGAGGAGTAGATGAGTTCTGGAATTTTTCACCGGAATTGGTTACCATTGAAGCCGTGCCGCCGTCGGCAGCGACGGTCAACAGCGGAGCTCTGGCGAGGTTGCCTTTTTGGGATTTTTGGGAAGTTTTATACCGTTTTTCTCACAATCGTGTCCTGAGGGTAGTTTTGAAGTTTTTGGGTTGAATTGAGTAGTCTATTTTGGGACGAGAGTTAATTGTGTATATTTAGTGAATTTTGTAATCCTCATCGATGTTTCGAGCGATATGTCTTTCGAGAACGCTAGGTTCTCGATGTATTAGTTTCGTATGTTGTGTTTCAATATGTATTCATCATATCCCTATTATTCAAGTGATCGTGATCGAGCGTTTGGAGAAGGATCTTCCTCCAGACCTCAAAGCTAGCATTGTTCTGTGAGTTGACACTTTATTTTCACTGTCGATTTACGAGTCTTGGATATGCATTTTATGTTATGCATGATATGAGTATGCAATTATGCTTATGCATTTACGTTTATACGTATACTGTTATGTATTTTATTTTGGAGGCATGTGCATGATTTGTTTTACATGGGTTATGGATATATGGATGTATCGATTCATGGCTTCTCGGCTAATCCCCGAGATGCTCCGGGGGGAGGGAGGGGAGTTATGAAAAATGCCTGACCCTTGATTATATGGCTCCTAGGAAGGTTATGACAAATCCCTTACCTTGGTTGAGTAGGATTGTAACTCTAAGGAGAAATGTACTCGAGTTACGGCCCCCACATTTTATACGTTATCCAGGAAGGTTATGGCAACCACCTTACCTGGGATTGATGATTTTAGACTCGCATCATGATTTCATGTTTATATTGGTGGAAGACATATTACTATTGTTTTCGTCCACTCACTCTAACGATTTTATTTGTCTTCCCCTGAGATTTTCGGTTTCCTTTGCCCAGTTTGCAGTTTGGGTTCCTGTGTTTCACGTTGACTGCAGAGGCCTAGAGTTCGGATCACACTTCAGTTTCTGTAGGTTTCTTGTTTGACCTACTTGTTGTAAATGATGTATATATGCGTCGCTCTGAATACCTATGTTTGTTTTCAGTGGAGTTTACTCCTGAATATTTCTGGATTTCTTGTAAACTTTTGGTTTATTATATATATGTGTTGTTGAGAAATCCGGATGGGGAACGGAGCCCCATGGTTTGGCTTTTGTAGAATATTCGAAGTGTATTTCTTTGCAGGTTCTAATAATGGTATGTCTTGTTTCAAAACAAACTCTGGCAAATTTTTTTTAGGTCGTGTTTTCGAAGGGGATTGATTTCGGTTTAGGCAACAAAATCGGAGCCAGGTCCTTTCAGTTGGTATCAAAGCATTAGGTTTCAGGTTCTGTAAACTCTTGTAGTTATGTTACTAAGGACATTTGAGAAGGTACAACATCTCCAGAGTGATGACCCGACCGGCTGGTGGATAATCATCAATAGTCTAGAGTGTTGTATGTTTTCAAAGGTTTGAAGTTCCATGATTACATCCTTTCTGTCTTGTGACTAATATCTTTTATCCTTAGGATACCTCCTCGACGTGGAGTCCGTGCTGAACGGACAGGGGATCCTGATGAGGATCAACGTACGCATGACTTGCTTATGCGAGTATTGCGTTTGGAGGAACGTATTGATCTAGTGGCTAAGGCCAGGACAGTGGGAGAAACTGTTTTCTCTGGTTCCCCTGATCCTGAGGTATGTGAAGCTTGGGTGGTTCAGGTTAAGCGTGTTTTTGAGAGTTTGCATTTCACTCCTGAACAGAAAACTGTAGCTGTAGTGGGTTTGCTTGAGTCAGATGCCTACTTCTGGTGGGTTATCTCGGTTTGCACGTGATATGGTGGCATCAGAGGAAGCCAAGTGCAAGAGGTTTAAGTTGTGTTTGAATCTGAATATCAAGGGGACTTACCCGGTGTTCCTCCAGTCAGGGAGATTGACTTCACCATTGAGTTACTTCTAGGTACCGGACCTATTTCGTAGACACTCTATCGTATGGCACCAGCAGAGTTGAGGGAGTTGCAGATTCAACTTCATGAGTTGATTGAGAAAGGCATCATTCGACCTAGCGTATCACCTTGAGGTGCTCAAGTATTGTTTGTGAGGAAGAAGGATGGTTCGATGAGCCTATGCATTGATTATCAGAAGTTGAATCAGGTTACGGTAAAGAACAAGTATCCGCTCCCACGGATTGACAATTTGTTCTATCAGCTGAAAGGAGCTTTAGTTTTCTCGAAAATTGATCTCAGGTCTGGATACCATCAGTAACGAATTCGGGAGTCCGATGTGGACAAGACGGTATTTCGGTCACGTTATGGGCACTGCCATCTGGGTTGACCAATGCGCTAGCTGCTTTCATGGACTTGATGAATCAGATTTTTAGACGTTATCTGGACAAGTTCGTCATTGTGTTCATCGACGACATCTTGATCTATTCCAGGAGTGTGACGCAACACAAGAAGCATTTGCATGCAGTCTTGCAGACTTTACAAGACGCTCAGTTTTACGCTGATCTACGCATTTTATGCTTGATTCTTAATGTCTTTCTCTCTACATTTATCTTTGTTTTATGCTTAGTAAATAAGTTTCTAACTGACTTTATGTTTTTAGGTAGAAATAAGGGAGGAATTAATAAAGGAGGCAATTTGGAGCTAAAAGCGTGCTAAGAAGGAAGTTCCTAATTCCGGAGAAGAAATGGTCCGAGAAATGGTCTTCAAGATGGTTACTAAAATGCTTCCCCATATGGTGTTAAAAATTGAAGACCAAATTCCACATGAAATGGATACCAAAATGGTGGACAAGAAGATGAAGACATTTCTCCTACGCGAGCCAGGAAAGAGCAAAAATGGCGGAATGTATGGCGCATTTTTGGAGGACGAATTTGGGAGATTTTCTATCAATTTTCAGACCTTATTTGAGGGCCAAAATGTGTGCAAGAATAAGGGAAAATAGGCCCCAAAATATCAAGGAATAAGGAAAGCAAGATTTGAAGATATTAATGGTTCCTTTTCCTTGAAGAAAAAGAAAACAGGGCAGCCCAGGTCACTAAACTTCTAAAATCCGTAGAAAATCCAAATTAATTTCAAATATAGCGTTCTTTATATGGATTTTATAGCCCTTTGATTAAGCTTTCCAACGCAACAAGAATCAGAATTGTTCGAGGTCTACAACTCCGGGAAAACGCGTTTTACTACAGCTGGCACCCTTAGATAAACCATTTGAGCCCACATTAAGATTTCTTTCGTCACCTGTAATACCTAAACACTTTGCCTAGTGTAGGACTTCTTTACCCTATGTTCTGCAGACTTAGTGTGAAAGAGCCGAAGATGGAGATTTTTGGTGATGCTCCTTGATTGGTATAATGTGTGTATGGGGATAGACTTGTCCAAATAGCTTAAAAAGTGTGTTATTGCTAAAAAAAAAGGAATTCGAGAGAATGAAAAGAAAAAAAAAATTGTGATTTCTCATGGCAATGTGTTCTGTTTTGTAAATGTTTGGATTAATGTCTCCCATACTTGTGAATTTGGAGTATGCTACGAATTGAAGGCCCAAAAAAATAAAGAAATATGGCCTTTGTCCTGTTCACAAAGCTCAATGGGAGTTTAGAATGAAGTTAGGGTCCAACAAAATGAAATTTGGCCCTTGTTTATAGAAGATTGACCATGGAGGCGTGGAAAAGATGAAGGAGTCTGGTTTTACAAAGTTTGTGATATTTCGACTAAGTCTTTGAAACGTTTTTAACCACCACTTATCTAAATTTTCGAATGCCTTAACCTTAGCCCCATTACAACCCTTGAAAGTCCTTTATGATCCTTAAGATGAGTAGCCTTCAATCTGTGGAGTAAGTTACATGAGTAAGCATATGATTTTGGTTCATTTGAGCAAGTAATTCATTCCATTCATTGATTTAAACACTTTGAGAAAAACCCTTGCATGAGTGGAAATATGATGAGAGCATCCATGTGAGTTGATTTGAACTTCATTCGAAACATGCACAGCTTTAACTCACCAATGTTTTCTCTATGTCTTACTTGTTCATAGCATGATCATGTCTCTATTATCTATTGAATTCAAAGATCATTCATGCTTGACATATTGTGATTCCCTCGCCATATACTTGAAAATTTTCTGAGACAAATTTCGACTAAGGGCTTAGTTTTGTGCACTTAATGTTTTCTTGCGTTTTCAAACATGATAACATGAGAATTTGCGGCTTTGAAACGAAGAAACATCTAAGTGTTTTGTGTAAAACGTTTTCCCTTATTATTTTCTTTCATTTGAGTCCGTAGTTTTGTTTTGTATTTGCTAGGGACTAGCAAAGTCTAAGTGTGGGGGAATTTGATCTACGCATTTTATGCTTGATTCTTAAAGTCTTTCTCTCTACATTTAGCTTTGTTTTATGCCTAGTAAATATGTTTCTAACTGACTTTATGTTTTTAGGTAGAAATAAGGGAGGAATTAATAAAGGAGGCAATTTGGAGCTAAAAGCGTGCTAAGAAGGAAGTTCCTAATTCCCGAGAAATGGTCTTCAAGATGGTTACTAAAATGCTTCCCCATATGGTGTTAAGAATTGAAGACCAAATTCCACATGAAATGGATAACAAAATGGTGGACAAGAAGATGAAGACATTTCTCCTACGCGAGCCAGGAAAGAGCAAAAATGGCGGAATGTATGGAGCATTTTTGGAGGACGAATTTGGGAGATTTTCTATCAATTTTCAGACCTGATTTGAGGGCCAAAATGTGTGCAAGAATAAGGGAAAATCGGTCCCAAAATATCAAGGAATAAGGAAAGCAAGATTTGAAGATATTAATGGTTCCTTTTCCTTGAAGAAAAAGAAAACAGGGCAGCGCAGGTCACTAAACTTCTAAAATCCGTAGAAAATCCAAATTAATTTCAAATATAGAGTTCTTTATATGGATTTTATAGCCCTTTGATTAAGATTTCCAACGCAACAAGAATCAGAATTGTTCGAGGTCTACAACTCCGGGAAAACGCGTTTTACTACAGCTGGCCAGATTTCTCCGAATTTGCTAGGAGTCATTGTTTTGGAAGGACTACTCCTCTTCTTCTTCTATATAAAGAGGGGCACGTCTAGGGTTTCAGTATCACACATTTAGAGAGCCGAACCCCTGTCTCTACATCACCTCCTCTCACACTTAGCCAAGAGAATTCTCAAGAAACCGAAACACCATCTCCACCACCTTCCAAATAAACCTACCTTCACCCGCGGCCTCTCTTGCTCGATTTGGCTTTGAGTTCGTGCGACTTCATCAACCATCAAGGAGCTGCTACACTTGGAGATTGCGGAGCGAATATCCCTCGGATCAAAAAGTGTAACAATATCTTGTAATTTGTTTCGGTTTTGTAAGGAATTTTCCAAACTTTGTGTAGTGAGATTATGTTTTGTTGTAAGATGTTTATTTTTAGATTTGTTTGAAACCTTCCATGTGTTCATAGCCTTAGGTTCGAATATGCATGCTAGTATACCAACACTTAATGCGTTAGAGCTTGTTAGGATGATACTCGAATATCCAGTTCATCCTCGCATGTTTTAATGACCCTAATCGGAAAGATATGTTAATTGGCTTGATTCGCGAGTTTCACAAATAATCGCAGTTTATCGTAATTAGTCGATATGGCATATTTGTTAGTGACTAAATTATCGGGCAAGATTTTGGTATAGGTTCCTTCATGAGAGTTGTAGTGTACGTGATTTCGAGCTCGTAGGAGAGTCTGGAGGATTATTTCGGATTATGAGGAATAAGTTATGAATATTTCCGACCGTTGGATTTAGTCGTGTTTATCTGTTTTGGTTTCGATTCATTTTAGATCGTCAATCGTCTTGGGATGCGCGTATAATTATCGGGATAGTCATAAAATTGTCGAAAAGTCACATTTGGGATGTTTGACTGGCGTTGACCCGCGTTGACCAGTGTTGACTGAAGCTCCACCGTGACCCACGGGCTGTCACTGTCCGCCCCGTCGTTTCTGGCCACCTCCAGCCACAATATTGTATGGTTAGAATCTTCTCGAGATTTCCTATTGTTTTAAACTTGATTTTGTGAGAATTGGTTGAGAATTGAGGGAGAACGAGCTTGGCAAAGTTTGAGATTTTCACCAGAATCGGGTAGCGTTTTTCGGCTACTTTTGATGTCGGGGTGGTAGGGGGAAAGGTTTCCCTCAACCCATAGATGCTTTTGGGTGAAAGAATTTTAGAATTAGACGTCGTTTGGAGTTCGCCAGAATCTTGCCGAAATCCATGGAGTTGGTAACTTTCGAGCTCAATTCCGGCTGGTGTGGTTTGAATTGGCTTTGATGGTAGAAGATGAAGTTGTTGGGCTTGAGGAGTAGATGAGTTATGGAATTTTTCACCGGAATTGGTCACCTGTGACGCAGTGCCGCCGCTGGCGGTCAACGGCGAAGCTCCGACGATGTTGACTGTTTGAGATGTTTGGGAAGTTTTATACCATTTTTCTCGTAATCGCGTCCCGAGCATAGTTTTGAGGTTTTTGGGTTGAATTGAGTAGTCAATTTTGGGACGAGAGTTAATTGGAACGCGGGGTTCTCGACGTATTAGCTCTGCATGTTGTATTTCAATATGTATTGATCGTATCCCTGTTATTTAGGTGATCGTGATCGATTTTAAATCTAGCCTTGTTCTGTGAGTGGACACTTTATTTTCACTGTCGATTTGCGAGTCTTGGATATGCATTTTATGTTATGGATGTTATGAGGATGCAATTATGCTTATGCATTTACGTTTATAGGTATACGTTTATGTATTTTATTTTGGAGGCATGTGCATGATTTATTTTACATGGATTATGGATATATGGATGCATCGATGCATGGCTTCTCGGCTGATCCCCGAGATGCTCCAGGGGGGGTTATGAAAAACGCGTGACCCGTGATTATATGGCTTCCAGGAAGGTTATGACAACCATTACCTTGGTTGAGCAGGATTGTAACTCTGAGGAGAAATGTATTCGAGTTACTGCCTCCACATTTTATACGTTATCCAGGAAGGTTATGGCAACCACCTTACCTGGGATTGATGATTTTAGACTCGCATCATGATTTCATGTTTATATTGGTGGAAGACATATTACTATTGTTTTCGTCCACTCACTCTAACGATTTTATTTGTCTTTCCCTGAGATTTTCGGTTTCCTTTGCCCAGTTTGCAGTTTGGGTTCCTGTGTTTCACGTCGACTGCAAAGGCCTAGAGTTCGGATCACACTTCAGTTTCTGTAGGTTTCTTGTTTGACCTACTTGTTGTAAATGATGTATATATGCGTCGCTCTGAATACCTATGTTTGTTTTCAGTTGAGTTTACTCCTGAATATTTCTGGATTTCTTGTAAACCTTTGGTTTATTATATATATGTGTTGTTGAGAAATTCGGATGGGGAACGGAGCCCCACGGTTTGGTTTTTGTGGAATATTCGAAGTGTATTTCTTTACAGGTTCTAATAACGGTCTGTCTTGTTTGAAAATAAACTCTGGCTAAAATTTTTTAGGTCATGTTTTCGAATGGGTTTGATTTCGGTTTATGCAACTAAATCGGAGTCTGGTCCTTTCAATATTAAAGGGATTGATGTATAGTATATTCACCAATAATTAATAAAGGTAATTAATAAATATTTTAATTAATTATTTGTTAATAATTAAGGTAGTTAAAAATTTGTATATATAATAGTTTAATAATTACTTGAAAATTTGTATGTATAATTGGTTGACTAGTATGATAATTAATTCACTACCACAATAAACACTATAACCGACGAGATCTGTAAAACTATAACCGACGAGATAAAAATCTCGTCGGTTATAGTGGAAATTTTTTTTTTTTTTAATTTTTTTTTTAAAAAAATAAAAAATCTCGTTGGTTATAGTACTATAACCAACGATAATGGCTAAAAATCTCGTCGGTTATACTATTACCGACCCCCTTTAACCAACGGACTATAACCGACGATGTTTAAGGGTCGTCGAATATAGTCCGTTGGTTAAAAGTGGTCGGTAATAGTATAACCGATGAGATTTTTAGCCATTATCGTCGGTTATAGTACAATAACCGACGAGATTTTTTATTTTTTTAAAAAAAAAAATTAAAAAAAAAAATATTTTTTCCACTATAACCGACGAGATTTTTATCTCGTCGGTTATAGTTTTACAGATCTCGTCGGTTATAGTGTTTATTGTGGTAGTGATTATTAAATTTCGTAGAAGTATGGACAAGAGTTGGATGAAGTTGCGGAATAGAAGTGATGTCTGGTATATTGATGGAATTAGGAGCGGGTTTATTTTCATCTTTCTTTGGATTGCAAAATTCATGGAGATGTCCCACCATAATTGCGTGTTCAGGGCTATGTTCATCTTCATAACTTTTATGTCTTTCGTGATGAAAGGATGCAAGTAAGCTTGACCGTTTGTCGAGCTTAGTGTTTTAAGTGAGTACTAGCTTTGTATTGGTTCTTTCTGCCTCTTATTAGAATAGGGTGCAATGTCAAAGTTTCTGTGTACTGTTCTGACCTAAAAGGTCTTTAATAATATCTTCTTTTCGTCCAAAAAAAATAAACGACAATATCTTTCTTTCTATCAACGTAAACGTACCATCTGGTGTCTATCTTATATTCAACAATATCATCACTATCTAGATCATCTTTCATTGGACATTTCGATAAAAAATAATTCTTGGCTGCCCCACCATGGGCAGTACCTTTTGCCATTCTTGAGTGTGCATGTGACACGTGTTCTTTTTTTTCTTTCTCTACCCTCGTTAATTTTTTTTGGATCCTTTTTTACTCCTCAACCCTCGCCGGACATCTCTTCCGACAACAAATAGTCTTCATTGGGGTCGGAGCTTCTCTACTCTTCCCCACTCTCCCCGCCTTCCTTTTCATATTCAAACTACGTCACCGATCTCGTACTTAAAATATCTTAGGCCACTTTATGCCGACGACCTCGCTGCTCCTGACCACCAAGTCTAATGAAACTGCAGTATACTCAGACCTTTGATTTTTTTGTTCAAAATGCTTCTTCCATTTTTAGCTTCCAAATTTTAACACTGAATACTTTTCAGATCAAGTACGTCCTCTTTCTACTACAAACAAGAAAGGAGTGCTTCACAGCTTCATAGAATTTGGGTTTCATGCTTTCATTCTTTTCATATATCGATGACGTAGCTGAAGTAGTCGGACTGAACAAACCTAGAAAACTGAACCCATATGGTTTCCATTATTTAGTGAAAATGGGTTCCATTTTTTAGTGAATATGGTTTCATTCTGTTAGTACTTTCCGAGAATTCAAGCTGCCATTTTTAAACCTCCGACTGAAGCCAAAATGGATTAATACGTGTCTGCTTGTGATTGGACGAAAACGAAAATGAGTAGCACGGGCAGTCCAGGCCTTGGGCAACAAAGAATTGTCCTCGACTAAATTAATTAGCTAGGATTTAAGCAGACCATCGACAATCTAGTTGCGTATTGTAGAAGACCTGAAGAACGTTCTTCAAGTTTGAATATTAATATTCAGTTCAATCTTGTATGGTTAGAAATAAAATTCTAGCAGCCAACGAAGCGCCGCGAGATATCAAAAAGTCCCTTACAAATTTATTGTTTGTCCGGCGGCCCTGAGCATCATTGGTAGCGGCCTCTGGCCTCACCGGCGCCGCCCTGCGGTGCAGCCGAACGGGTATGGGTTACTGGCCTACTTATGGGCAACTTGGGGAATCGGAGTTCAATGGGCAATGAGGTGTGAATCAGTTTCCTTTTGCAAAAATTTTGTTGCAGTGGGGATGATGGAAGAAGCTTGGCTTGCGATGTGTGGAAGGGGTCGTGTTACCCTCAGGCGGAGCAAAGTTATTCCTCTTATCAAGCGTCGATGACAACAACGTGTGTTTTATCGAGATTTGGAATGTTTCGACCATTGGGTTCGATGACTTAGTTTACGGTAAGCTATGTTTCAAATGGCTTGATTGATAGAAGGTTAATGGCGGATCGATATGTGGTGTGGTCCCACTCTATTTTGGCTGGTAGTGCTCGACTTGAAAGGGTGGCATTAACAGTGGTGGTGTACGCGGAGGTGAGATGAGGCTGTTGACAAAGCATGGAGGGAAGGGAGGCTGGGCTGCTATATTTCTGCTTGTGGGGTTCCAATGTTGGGCTTGGGTTCAAACCCTAGACCCTTTTGGTTTCTATTTCAATGTTTTAAGATCTAGTTGTTTTTATTTTGTCTTTTTATTGTTTTTGTTGCAAATAAGCTGATACCCTTTTGAGGTAGGCAAAAGTGGAATTTGTCTTGGTAAGTGCACCTTTAGTGCCTTGTCTACTCTAGGTCAGGTTTTGTTTATTGAGTTAGCGCACCCTCTTAGTGGCAAGATGAGATGTAGTGCCGACAGTATTTCCGTTCCGCAACATAGTTGGGAAAATGTTCAAAATGAGTTGATGCGTCGTCATGGTCGCGTTATCTTTCTGGTGCTGTGTAGCCTTAAAAGTAAAGCAAATTGAGTAGCCAATAATGCACTCTTTGCTAAATGGTGTAGTTTATGATACAATGTATTAGAGTCTCTTGATATTATTTTGGATGTTTCTCTTCTTATGGGGTTTAGGCATTATGTCTCCCCTTGTATTCTACCATTTTATTAATCAAGGCTTAAGGGTAGCCGCAAACCCTACTTCAAAAAAAAAAAAGATTGATCAGTGAATATAAATATCCAGTTTAGTCTTGTACGTACTTGCAAGGAATGAAATATCGATAATATCCTCGATATTTCCATGATATTTTCATTTTTTAGACTTCTCGATATTAATCCTACATATCAATATCATTCATCCGATATTTCTCGAAATATTCGATATTTTTCGATATATCACATAAATCCTCGATATTTTGGAATTTATTCGAGATTTTGACTTTATATATATGTTGATCGTACTAAATTCAAAACACAAAACCCACCACGCTAATAATCCAAAAGCTCAATATATAATCTCTATTAATAATCAACAGAACACAAGTTACAAGTTTCAAAACATATATTGATCATATAAGAATCTCATAAAGTTTCAATATAAATTTTTATATATTTATCTTAATTTCCATCGATTTTGTACTGAATTGATATTTTCATCAAAATATCAATATTTTCGACAGTAGATATATTTTTAATATCCGATATTTTAAGCGTTACTTGAGGCCATTTGAGTAATGATCTTGAGAGAAACTGGTATACGTGTCTTTCTCTAGTGATTAATAATTACTTAAAATAATGGTCGAGTTTGGATGGAATCTGTCTACTGCTACTATGTACGTACATGCATGCATATATATGGAAAATTAAGAATCCAGCTACCTGCAAATTATAGGGAAAGGGGAATTCTAGGCCTCCCCCAACTTATATGCATGCCTGTTTGATTCCCTGACTAAAATGAACTTAGATGTTTTATTTCTTGGATAATTGTGCATGTCTGGTCGAGCATTATTAGAGTATATATGTAGTCTGGTTAAAAACTCTCTCTTGGCCGCTGCTCCCTAGGGTTTTCTAGTGTTTAATGTTTTGTGAATTTTCTTTGCAATCTTTATCGACAAAAAGTGGATTCAGTTTCTAAGAAGATGCAGTTTCTTTGGTATCGTTAACGAGGACTTTTGGGGCAAAAGTAAGGAGAGGATGCGGTCTCTTCGAACATGTTTGCAGTGGGTTGGGTCTCGAAGGAACGCCGGTGGAGTACCCATATGCCATTAATTGCTAATCACCACCGGAGGTCTTGATTTAAGCGACAAAAAATAAAAATAAAAATAAAATTCGTTGCTTCAACTAATCTAAGTTACGATTATTGGCGTCGTCGCTTAAAAAACAGAGAGCGACTGCTCAATATTCGTCACTTACAAAAGTATTGAAGCGACCAATATTCATAGTTTGTCGCCTTCGTTTATCCCAAAATCATGTTTTGGAAAATCTAGTGACGATATTCAATCTTCGTCTCTAACTAATTATTGAAGCGACAAAGTTAAGTTAAGTCGTCGCTCGAGTATAAACAAAGCGACGATCATTAGTCAAACTTTGTCGCTTAGTTTTTTTTTCATCTGCCTTTGTACTTCGTCTTAAATGCAACCTGTATATATACGTAAAATTTTAGGTTTACAGATGCAGACGGGTTTTGCATCTGTTTTTGGAGGAGAAGAGGGAAAACTCAGAAGAAAGTGAGATTTGAAGGCTTTTGTTGCCAATTCTTTAATTCTTAAGTAATGTTAGCGCAATTTCCTTCTATTTATCCCTCTTTGAGAGCATATTATGTATTAATTCAATTTAAATAGTTGTTTATGCTGGTTAATGGAAGTTGGATGATGTTGTGTTGAATTTTGTGTTTTATTGTTGTTTTAGTATTAGAATATGGAAATTGTGGTGTTTATCAGCTTAGAACTCCCGTTTGAGAATCAACAACTCATCTAGTTGACCGAGATGAGTTGTTGATTCTCAAATTGTCCCATTTTTGGACACTTTAGTCGAACACGACTTTGTTGATCTTTTTGCTATTCATGTGGTTTCAGTTTCAGTTTTGGGATATAGTTTCGACAATGTCTCTCTACAATGTTCGTCGAATGTAAATTAGGTTGTTAAGATTTTTGTGCACTTGAGGAAGTTTAGGGAGATGCTGCCGAAATTTCTGAAACTTGTAGCGAAAACCACATGGGTGCAAGAGGGTTAACAAAAGTCGTGTTCTCCTGAAGGGGATATGACCCAGCCTAGAGGAAGAAGGAGAAGAAGTGTTGGGACATGTTTTGATTGTATCATAAATGTTGTATGCTAACCTTATGTATATTGTCTGTATATATTATGACAGGAAACATGGATGATGTCCCCAACAAATCTTTTATGAATCATCATTATACACACCCTGACTACATAACATGCGTACTTAACTTCATCAATTTATTGAAGACTCACACTATTGGAACCCAGTATCTCCCTTGCCCATGCGCAATTTGCAAAAATTGTCCTTATTATAAGAATATCGTAGAGATTTATCGTCATTGCATATACCGTGGTTTGGATCCGACTTACACAGTTTGGTACCTACATGGGAAGTTTTTGGTCAACCGACAAGGATCAGTAGACGGAAACAGTGGCTTAAAGACAGAGTCAAGGCTTCCAGTGTTGCGAGTCCTTTAGTGATCCCGCATGTGGAGATTATACAAGATGTATTTCCATACTATCCTGGATACCATGGAGATGCACCGCATAATGTTGTTGAAGAAAATGCTGAAGTTCCCTTTAATGACATGGTAGAAGATGATTATGCTAAGTATGAAAGGCTTCTAAGGGAGTCGCAAACCCCATTGTATGAAGGGAGTGAAGAAACTGCATTAAGTGCCATATTACATGCAATGAAAATTAAAGTTAAAAATGGATGGTCAAATACAAGTGTTGATAAATTATGTGAATGGTTGCATAAGTTTTTTAAAGGGCATAATTTCCCTGTGAGTTATTCGAGAATTAAAAAAATCCTCAAGGATCTTTCCCTTGGATATGAAAAAAATCATATTTGTGAGTTCAATTGTTACCTATTCAAGGGAGCTAAAAATAAAACTCATAGGACTTGTCCAGTATGTGGTGCTGAAAGATATAAGTCAGATACAGATGACATTCCGACAAAGGTAATATGGTATTTCTCTCTCACTCCTAGGTTTAAACAACTATTTATGTCCCCACACACCGCAAAACATATGCGATGGCATAAGAAGAGATGACTAGATGAAAGTACCCTCCGGCACCCATCTGATGGAGAAGCATGTCAACATTTTAACAGGACATTTCATGGTTTCGATGACATTAAGGGAAGAAATGTGCGGTTTGGATTGGCAACTGATGATTTCAGTCCATTTGGAACAATGTCAACCCAGCATAGTACATGGCCCGTGGTTGTGATGTCATTTAATCTACCCCCTAATATGTGTATGAGGAATGAATATCATATGCTGGCCGTGTTGATTCCTGACCCTAAATCTCCAGGAAAGTGCCTTAGTGTACTCATTCGTCCATTGATCGACGAGCTCAAAGACTTGTGGGAAAATGGAGTCTCTACTTTTAACAAAGTGGACAATAATGTATTCACGATGAAAGCAGTGTTGATGTGTACTATAAGTGACTTTCCTGGTTTAGGCCAGGGGATACTTGCGGGCTCAACGATGAAAGGATACAAGGCATGTCCAATTTGTCTAAATGAACTGACATCAGAGCATATATATTTGTTGGAGAATTGTTTATGAAGGGCATCGAAAATGGCTTGTCAAGACAAACTCGATGCGATCAAGTTTGACATTTAACGGGAAGCCAGAGTGGGAAAAATGACCAGCTCATAAAGACAGAGATGAAATTTTGGAGGAAATTAGGTCACACAATTACAGGACTCTTAGCCATCATCCAAATTTTCTGGTCCCTTACTCAGCACACAACAGACAATGTTGGACCCACGAGAGCGTATTTTGGTTGCTTCCCTATTGGTCTCCGTTGTTAATCAGGTACTGCTTAGATGCCATGCACATTGAAAAGAACGTGTGTGACGCTATCCTTGACATCATTCTTGCTATTGAAGAGAATACCAAGGATGGTCCAAGGGCTTGCGAAACGTTGGAGAAAAGGAAAATTCGCAAAAGTCAACATCAATCGGAAGCTGAAAAGAAGACGGGAAAAGTTCCTTATGCACCCTTTTTAGTTAAAGAGGAAATTGTGAAGAAGTATTTGAATGGTTTTGCAATGCTAGGTATCCACTTGGCTATGCGGGAAGTTTGAGAAATAAGGTCAAATTAACCGATAAAAAGTTTTATGGATTGAAGACGCATAATTGCCATGTTCTGCTTCAACGTCTTCTTCCAGTGGTTATCCGAGGATTTTTTTCAAATAACATCGTGAAGCCATTAATAACATTGTTAAACTAGTTTCGAAAATTATGTGCTAGAGAGTTGAAGAAGGCAGATGTTCAACAGATGGAAGTTGAGATAGTGATGATTCTCTGCATTACGGAGTTGATTTTTCCTCCATATTTATTCACCTCTATGGTTCATCTCATGGTTCACCTTCCCGAACAAGTTATGCTTGCAGGCCCAGTACATTTTACATGGATGTATCTGATGGAAAGGTATGTGCACTAACCAAATATTTTTCTTTTTGTTATACTGAAATTACACTAACTGTATGTATGCACTAATCGTAGATGACATTTTATAAGCAATTAGGTGAATATAAAAGTCAATGAGTAATACACGTTACCCCAAGGGGACTATTGCAGAAAGGTATGTATCATCGGAGTTGGTGAGGTACTGTAAGTCTTATCTGCAATTGGAAGAACATGAAGATCTCAATCCCCCAATATGGAATATTAGCTATGTTTCGCAGTTAGTTCAGCCGTGTATTATGGATACTACCGGAAATATTAGGTTACCAGAGGAGAAAACGGCTGAGGCTCACTGGAAAATTTTGATGGATACACAAGAAGCTTAATATTATATGGACACTCATTTGCAGGCGTACATAGCGAAAAATGGTGACGATTACGACAAGCGCCCCATGAGGAGGAGTTTCCATCGATGGTTCTTAAGATATGTACGAAAATTGAACAATTTTTTTCTTGTACAAATATTGGTGGTCCCTAGATAGTATAACACTGACGATCTAGATGTCGAAGAAATTGACACCGTCAAGGTAGATCATGGTTTGATATCAGTGGATACAAACACATACTAGTTACTATGAGAATTCACTATTTTGTCTTTCGATAAAGACAAAACAAGTGTTCTACTTTGACGATTCTGCGCCAGGTGGTACTTGGAAGGTGGTGTAAGAAATCTCGCACCGAAATGTATACAATGCCGAAGTACTGACAACTGAAGATAAAAGGCCTCCTTCAGGGAATCAAATCACAGAGCCTTACCAAGAGGACACACTAAGTTCAATACAATTTTACCATATTAATGCATCTAATGTCCAACTTGATTTAGAAGTACACGAAGATAATGAAGAATCAAGCGGTGATGACCGAGATGAAAACGATGATGGCGGAGACGATGAAGAGGAAGACTACTAGTTATTATGTTATATGTTGTAATATGATGATGACGATGATAAATATTTTATGTTGTAATTTTGAATAATATTACACTATTCTTATTAAATAAAAACATATGCAAACATGCATAACTAATCTGTTAAGTTCAATCCAAGCGACAAATATTTGTCATTATTGGTCGCTTTAAATGTAAAGCAATGTTGTCTGCACAAAAGTCGTCGCTTCAGATCATGTGAAGCGACGAAGTTGGACTCACTAAATGTGACGACCCGAACCAAAATCGGTAGAGTAATCAGCGTAATTCACGAGTTAGCGCGTAATCGCAGTTTTTCGATAATTGTGTGGTTTGCCGGTTTTGATTACGACTTAATTATCGGCCGAGAATTTGAGTTGAGTCTCTTTTCAAGAGTTGTTGTACACGTGATTTCGAGTTCGTGGGCGCGAGCGGTTTCGGATGATTATTTCGATGACTGAGGAATATAATATGAATATTTGAAATTTCATAATATCGACGAGTTTATCCGTTCGTATCGAGTTATCCGAATCATTATGGATATCTGTTTTGGACCGTCGATCGTCCCGAGACGTGAGTATAAATATCAGAAATAGTCAAAATTGTCGAAAAACACTGTTTTGGGAAGTTTGACCGGCGTTGACCATATTGAAGACGTTGACCCGCGTTGACCGAAGGAGGAAAACCGGCCACCGTTTGACTCGTCGGCGACCTTTTGTTTCTGGCCATCTCTTGCTTCGATTTGGGTATGAAACGATTCCTCTCTTCATTTGCAACTGTTTAGAACTTGGAATTGCTTGATTTGGTTTCGATTTGAGAAAGATATTGTGGTTTGAAGAATTTGAGATTATCCGGCCGGTTTTGGGTTTTGTGGACGGAGGTGCTCCGGCCACGGTGGTGGACGGAGAGTTGAGGGTTTCTACTCGTGGGGCCACGACGGTTCTTTTGGGACAAGTCTCGAAGGTTGCCGTGCGCCGTAGACGGCGGACCGACGACGAACAGTTTCGCCGGAGGTGGTGGATCGCCGTGACTTTCGAGTTGGTTTTGAGTTGCTTGCCGTCCGATTTGGCCTTTGGTGTAGTTGAGAGATGTGTTGTACTCGTCGAGATGAAACTTCGGTGAGCTTGGCCGCCGGGAAATCTCTCCGGTTGACGGCAGAGCTCCGGCGACCCGTTGACTTTTTAGAATTTGATTATTTTAATGTCGTTTTACTCGTATTCGCGCCCCGATCGTCACCTTGTGGTTTTCAAGTTGATTTGGGTACCGGATTTTTAGTCGAGGGTTTTGAGTAGAGATTTCGGGGATTTCGTCGATTATTTTGCATTGTGTTATATGTTTCCAGGAACGGTTGATTTCCCAGGTGTCACTACAAGAAAATTGCACCTAGACCACGGACCATTTCCGTCGTCTAGGTGCAGTTTTCCGTCGTCTAAGTACTTAGACGACGGAAACTCCGTCGTCCAAGGTCCGTGCTCCAAGTGCTGTCGTCCAAGCACCTGGACGACGGAGATTTAGTGATCCGTCGTCCAAGTTCACTTGGACCTCGGACATTATCCGTGGCCCAGGTAGCCACCTGGACGACGGAGACTTAGAGTTTCCGTCGTCCAGGTGAACACCTGGGCCACGGACATTGCTCGTTTGTCCGTGGCCCAGGTGTTCACCTGGACGACGGAGACTTAGAGTTTCCGTCGTCCAGGTGGCTACCTGGGCCACGGAGAAGCTAACAATCTCCGTGGCCCAGGTGTTCACCTGGACGACGGAGACTTAGAGTTTCCGTCGTCCAGGTGGCTACCTAGGCCACGGAGAACGGCAGGGTTTAGGGTTTAGGGGTTTAGGGTTCTGCACCTGGACGACGGAGAACATAATCTCCGTCGTCCAAGTGAATATTTAATTTTTTTAAAAAAATAAATTGAAAATAAATATTATTAATTTAATTTATTATTATTTTAATTTAAATAATGAAAAATGCTAAAATTAAATAAATAAACTAAATTTTGAATATTAATTAATAACTTGATTATTAAATAATCAAAGTAAATTAATTTGTACATACGAAAAAACCCATAAATTAAAAATTAAAATATTGTTCGGAATGCGGAAAGAAACGAGATAATATACTACTAGCTAGCTAATACACTGGAGGAGCAGATGCGCCGCCGAGTCCTCCGCCTCCAGCCGGGTCGTTGTCGTCGGGGTGTGGGTTCGGAGGAGGTTGACATACTTCTCGATTTTGTTCCATGAGGGCGATGAGTTGGGATATTTGTGCTTGTTGTTCGTCAAGTCTTTGCCGCATTGACTCATTCTCCTCTCGTGCTAGTCGAGCCTCTTGAATGGCTGCTTCGACGGCCGCAGCCTGACTCCTTCTCCGCTGCCTCGAACCTCCCGTAGAGGATGAGCCGGAGGTCGTCGACAAATCTCGTACCACACTAGGCCCAAAGTGCCTAACCTCCTTGCCAGCTCTACGACCGTAGACCTCATCCGCGATTGCAATTTGGCTCTCTAAGGATAGAGGAGACAGGTCTTCCGGCGACACATCTGGGAACGCAAGCTGAGTGTTAGCCAACTCTTCATGCGCACGCTCTATCGCCCTTGCCTACAAAAGAATAATTAATTTATTATAATGAAATCATATTTAAATAATAATTACTATAATTAAAAGCACATATATATATATCACTTACGCCGCATTGACTCGCTTCATTATCGAGCCCTGGCGTCACGTACGCGCTTACGCTTGCATCAAGATAAGGGTGTTTGGAACCCTTATCCTTGTGCTCCTTGGCAATTTGAATGAACTGCTTGGCGCCGGTAGTATGGTGTTTCTCCTTCTTCCCCCGGTTGGCTCTGTTGACACCGGAGAATTTCTGTTACACAACATAATTAAATCATTAAAAAATGAATAACTACAATTTAAATAATTCAATTATCTTAATTGAAATAAAATAAATAAATTAATACCTTAAATTGTTCATCGGCAAAGTGGTTACACAACCACTCCCACTCATCTTCTCTCTCCCCTTGCAGCTCTACCGGGGGAGGCACGGGACCGACATCTTTGAAGTACTTATGGAGCCTGTACTTCCAATCTTTGTAGATGGAGTTGGCGGTTTGATTGATATGCCTCAACATAGCCGGTGTCGGATCCACGTCAAATTGTTCCTATCAAAAATAAATAGAAAATTATAATCGTATATATTATGAAATTTTAAGCCGAGATTAACAATATTATATAATAACTAAATTGAACGTATTACGTACCGAAAGATCTTTGAAGACTTTCGCCTTCTCATGATCCGGCGCCTCCTTCCAAGTAGGGGCAGTGATACGAACCCGGTTACGGATGATTGACCCTATCCCATGCGCCGAGAGACTTGCTAGCTGAGTGGAAGCAAGGGTGATTCGAACTCACTCCCAAATGCTGTCGGATGGCCACCGGTGAATTCGTCATACGGCAAATCGATCTTTTTACCGGTCGCCTTGCAAATACGCTCCGCTTTGCCCCCTTTAACGAGACCCCGAGTCCTTTTCGGTTCCGGGTCAGTGGGGACCCTCCTTTGCCTACGGCGGGCGCTGTACATGATTGATTCGGCGGTCGAGGACGCCTGAGTACTTCCCGTTGAATGGGTACCGGGCGTCGGAGATTGGAAGGGGTCGACGTCATCACCGCTCGAGATGAATGGGGGAGCGGGAATTTCCCCAGAGGGCGCTACGGACGGACCAGATGATCCGTCCGGATTGAGAGCGTCGTTGCCCTCCGGTGGTAATTCCCAACCGACTTGGTCCGCCAAGCGGCAGAGCATGGCATATTCTGCCTCTTGTTGGGCTTTCTTCTTGCCGGATGTCGTCTTTGGCGGAGCCATTTAAACCTAAGAGTACGGGGTTAAAATACCTACTTACCATAATAATTACAACTTAAAAATTTACGCTAATTAATTAAGTACGTTTAAGATTTAAATAGAGTACACTAGCTTGGCATTTTCGGTCGTTCAATGGACGTGCGACCCGCGCGATAAAGTGTAAATTTTCAATTAATCAGCCTTGGTTAAATCGAAAAACATGGCCAGTTAGGGATAGAGATAACGCGAGAGGCATGACTAATTTCGAAAAAAGTCTTTCTTAGTCCAAATCCTGTCACCAGTCATAACCCGTTTCTAGACACCATGTCCGACATTCGGCCAATTTTTCGAAAATTTACACTCCCTCAAGTCCTTTGCAAACTCCGCCCTCAACCTCGTGTCCATAACTTCACTTAGGTTATGGTGTGCGGTGATGAAATTCACACATCACGAGGGGTTAAGGAGATAAGCAAGGAAAAGATGCGCCATCTATTCCAAAGAGTGCGACTTAATTACACCAAGCCTATGTACTAAATTTAAATCGAACACGTACTACTAATTAATTTACTAAAAAATACACGTAATTACATGCAATAATTTATTTTCCATTTAGCATGCAATAATTAACCATTTAATTAATTAATAACAATAATAATTTATTTAATTAATTAATAACAATAATTATGATTTAATTAATTAATAACAACAATTAATCATTTATTAAATATTTAAAACTAATTACTAAATTAATTTCTACTAATTAATTATATTTAGAATTTAATTAATTAATAAAATGAAAATTATTTAAATAAGGGAAAAATAGAAATTTACCGAATCGGAGTTTTCGAGAATTTCGCCGGAGTTGTGTCGTCGGAGAGGAGGAATCGAACCATGCCGGAGTTGTATCGTCGGAGCGTCGTCGCCGGAGGAGAATATCGCCGGAATCAGATTGAGAGAGAGAGGAGAGGAGAGATGGAGAGAATTGTAAGGGATGAGGAAAAGAAGATGAGCCGTACTCTATTTATAGAGTTTCACACTACAAGAAAATGACCCATTGCCGGCGACTTTTATGTCGCCGGCAATGTTTTTGGACATTACCGGCGATTTTTGCCGGAAAAATCGCTGGTAATGTCTTTTTTTTTTTTTTAACATTACCGGCGACATAAATGTAAGTCGCCGGTAATCTCTTGCCGGAAAAGACATTGCCGGCGACATACATTTATGTCGCCGGTAATGTAAAAAAAAAAAAAAAAAAGACATTACTGGCGACATAAATGAAGTCGCCGGTAATGTCTTTTTTTTTTTTTTTTTTACATTACCATCGAGAGATTGCCGGCGACGGACATTACCGGTGACAAAAATCGCCGGTAATGTAAAAAAAAAAAAGACATTACCGGCGATTTTTCCGGCAAAAATCGCCGGTAATGTCCAAAACATTGCCGGCGACATAAAAGTCGCCGGCAATGGGTCATTTTCTTGTAGTGTCACTTAGACGACGGAGCACTATTCTCCGTCGTCTAAGTGCACTTGGACGACAGAAACGGGCTTCTCCGTCGTCCAGGTGGCGGTTTCAAAATTTTGAAACGGCGCGTAATTAAGGGGCGGGACGTTTTAAACCGCCATGAAATTGGACTTAGACGACGGAGAATTAATTCTCCGTCGTCTAAGTGAAAATTCAAGCGGTGCCGAAAACGGAAGCGGTAAATTGAACCGCCATAATTTTGGACTTGGACGACGGAGATGGTAAGTTTCCGTCGTCCAAGTGAAAATTACATGAAAAAATTAAACAAAAAAAAATTTGAACCGCCATGACTTTTGAACCTGGACGACGGAGATGGTCATTCTCCGTCGTTCAGGTGAACACCTGGACGACGGAAAATGACCATCTCCGTCGTCCAGGTTCATATTACGTAAAAAAAAAATTAAAAAATAATTCGCTAGGAATTTAGCGATATGTCATTCGAGTGAAATAGTCGTACAATATCGATGAACGCATCGTATATATGAACAGTTAAATTTGAACCGCCGATTAATTTTACGTATTGAAACATGTTAAGTATCGACTAATCTTTCACTGTGTAAGGTGCATCTGGCATCTTGTTGTACACTCCTTTCCTATCCTTCCTCAACCACAAGGGACGACGTAGATTCATTGATTCCAAATATTTGCGCGCTTTGGGAGTATATTTAGTCTTGAACTTAATACCGAGAATTGTTCCCACCACGCTGTCGCACACATTCTTTTCTATGTGCATCGTGCCCAAGTTGTTCCTCAGCTTCAACTTCGACCAGTAAGGGAGTTCAAAGAATATACTCTTGTGATCCCAATAGCTCAGATCATGTGGAGGAATTAGATTGCATTTCTTTACATCCGCGTCATTGCTCAACACACCAAAGTCGAAATAGCTCAACCTCTCTAAAATCTCTTCGCCCGACCAACTACGGGGTTTAGGATTGTTCTCTACCGTACCGTCGAAATGAGGTTCATCCTGTCGCCACGAGTGGTCGTGAGGAAGCCATCTACGGTGACCCAAGTAACACACCTTCCCCGCGTGCCAACTAGAGTTCACGTCGTCCAAACATATAGGACATCCATTATATCCTTTTGTCCTGCAGGCTGCCAACATCCCATAAGCTGGAAAATAGCTGATCGTCCACATTACGGCAGCCCTCATCGTGAACATCGTGTCAGTGAATTTGTCATAAGTTGGGACTCCATTTTCCCACAACAGTTTCAGCTCGTCGATCAAAGGTCTGAGGTAGACATCTAAGCACTTCGATGGAGATTTAGGACCTGGAATTAATACGGTAAGGAAATTAAATTCCTTGTTCATGCACATCCACGGAGGCAAGTTGTACGGCATCAGAATAACTGGCCAAGTGCTGACGGCGGAGCTATTACTTCCCCAAGGATTGAATCCGTCTGTAGATAGGCCGAGTCTAACATTTCTAACCTCTGAAGCAAAGTCTCCAAATTCTCTGTCGAAATGTTTGAAACCCTCCCCATCTGCGGCGTGTCGCAGGACATCGTCATCTATTCGCTTTTCTGCGTACCATCGCATCGCCTCTGCTGTCTGTAGAGACATGTACAGGCGCTGCAATCTGGGAATCAAGGGAAAATATCGAACAACTTTCACAGGAATTCTCTTTTTCGAACTCTTCCTATTCAACTGGAATCTGCACTGGCCACATACGGGACAATAGTCCAACTCCTTATACTCTTTGTAAAATAGCACACAATCATTCGGACATGCGTCAATTATCCTGTACTTTAGGCCGAGGCTGCTCAGGATATTTCTAACCTTATAATGAGATTTAGGAAGATTGTGATCATCAGGAAGCAACTTACATATTTGCTCCTGAATTTCGTCAAAAGCACTCACTGACATTTTGTGCTTCACTTTTATCTTCATTTGGTCCATCACATATTGCAACACATTCTCTCGACATCCAGGGAACACCGGGGTCTGCGCTTCAAGTAGTATCCGGTTGTACTTTTCCATCTCACTGGTGTCAGTGGCCAAGCTAGCTGCGGGGAATGTGTCATCATGCTCATAAGTGGTACTGTAACCTCCGTCTTGGTGTTGGTGTCCACCATGACTACATCCCGGAAACGCATCATGGACCAAATCTGCAGTTGGGTTGCAAGCTGGGGGTCCGGCACCACTGCCGCTGGATGAGGCACCATGGTAACTGTACCCTGAGCTGAAGTCTGCTGCGCTGAACTCTACTGCTTCACCATGCTCGCTCCATGTAGTGTAACTCCACATCATACCATTTTCGTACAGGTGTTGCACCATAACATTAACCTCCGCATACTGACAATTAAGACATTTCTGACACGGACACCTGAAACGTTTCTTTCCCTGACCATGTTCTATCGCAAAATTCACAAATTCGCTAATTCCATCCATATACCGGACATCACATCTATTCTTCAACTTCATCCAACTCTTGTCCATACTGCTACAAAATATTATAATTAATTAATTATTACATATATATATATTTGTCAATTAATTTACGCTTAATTATACGTACGTACTCGATCTACATCGATCCATCAATTACGTACGTACGTAATTTAATCGATCTGTACATATATATATATATATAGCTAACATCAGCTAACATCCTTGCATGTATATATGTACGTACGTTTTCACTAAATATATATTAATTAATTAATTAAGCAAATTTTAACTGCGTACGTATACGTACCTGCTGGCCTTCTCGATATCTGTACGTTAATTAAGCTAACTAGCTAGTCAGCGGAGATCCCTTATCGATCCTGATTCTTCTCGGCTTACCTAGCTAGCTTCTAGCTAGCTAGCTCCCTAGCTTCTCCTTCTCCCTTCTCCTTCAATTCTTCTTCAAATGGAATGAATAGATCGAGGCCAGGAATGAATTCGATCAGCTTATATAATGCTTCACTTAGACGACGGAGGTGTCGGTACGTCATCTAAGTGGAAGCACGTTTCTTATACTCGGACGACGGCGTGTCGGTCCGTTGTCCAGGTAATCACCTGGACGACGGAGAATACCATCTCCGTCTTCCAGGTGATTACCTGGACAACGGAGAAGACTCCGAGGTCCAGGTTATACCCTGGACGACGGAAAATACAATCTCCGTCGTCCAGGTGACCACCTGGAGGACGGAGTCTTTTCCGTCGTCCAGGTGTCACTTGGACGACGAAGATGGTATTCTCCGTCGTCCAGGTGGTACTTGGACGACGGAGTCTTTTCCGTCGTCCAGGTGTCACTTGGACCACGGAACAATTATGTTTCCGTGGTCTAAGTGATGTTTTCTTGTAGTGTGTGGTACAGTGTTGTGAATTGTGATTTTGATCAGATATATTTTATGGTTATTCAGGGGATCGAGATCGTGCTTCAGGCGAGGGATCTTCCGCCGGGCCACGTGATTAGCGCGAGTTCGCGTTTTAGTCATCTGTGAGTAGACAATTTCTTTTCACTGATGATCGTGAGTCTTTAATACACGTTTTACGAGCATGAGCATGCATATGAGATTATGATTTATATGAGCATGTGTTAAACGATTATGCCTATATAATTATACATTACGTATATGCATTTATATGTTGCTTTATACACTTGCATCGAACTATTTATGAATTGGTTTACACAGAGTACAGTCACAGTATATGTTGTTGTATCGATACACTTGTATCCTGGCTGATCCCCAAGGATGTTTACCGGGGGAGCCTGTGACCCCTGACCCGAAGCCTTTACCGGGGGGGTGGGGGGCAGACCTCTGACCCGAGGCCTTTCTGGCTAGAATCACGTGTGGGTCTGGGATCGTGTGATTCAGACTGTACTAGCACGGATGTGTCCATGGGTGACCCCATGGGATTTTTCCATGCATGCTCTGTACGCTGGAGGAATTTGAATTCACCTCGTGTACTATATCATATTCATTCATTTTGACTCGCATATGTTATTATAACATATATTATTCGGCGAAAGACATTTATTTTCGTCCACTCACTAACAATTTTCATGTCTTTCCCCTGGGCTTTTCGATTTCTGTGCCGAGTTTGCAGTTCGGATTCTGGTGTTTCACGTCGTAGTCGGAGGCTAGTCGTTCGAGCTACCTTTCTTTTCCAATAGGTTTCTTGTTTTGCCTACTGTTGTATATTCTGTATATATACACTAGAGGTTGCTCTGATACGATACTGATACTTGTTTTATGTGGCTTTCCCCGGATTTTCTATATAGTACAGTTCTATTTACTGTTATTTATTAACGTTGTGATATTGAGAAATCCGGATGGGATTGGTGCCCACGGTTTGGCTTTTGTGGCATAGGATGAAGTGTTATTTTCCGGGTGCATGTAAAGGCAATTCCGCATTAGTAGCCTTACTCTGCCGAAATTTTAATGGTTTTTGTTGGTTCGTGTTTTCAGAAGGGGTTCGATTCCGGTTTAGGAAACTAAATCGGGGTTGTGTCCTTTCACTAAACTCTAAACCCTAGGGAGAAACCATAAACCCTAAACCCTGATCTAAAGCAACGAAGTTGGACTCAATAGGTAACCTAGTGAGTTTAAATTTCGTCGCTTCATATGATTCGAAGCGACAAATATTGTGTGATTGTTGTCGCTAACTTAAACATATTTGAATCGACAAGTTTTGACAATGTTCGTCGCTTCAGATTATCTGATTATATCTGCACTTTGCTTCTTCTTCCTCATTTTCCCGTTCTTGTTCTGGTTTGCTCTCTCTGTGTTCTTCCTTCTGCAAAAATGGTATCTCGTCTGTGTCCCTCTTCGGTTCTCCCTCTCTCTCCCTAAATTCACCCCCAAACCCCCTACCGGTTTTCAAGCTTTTCTTCAAGCCAAGGTAAGCTTCCCTCTCTTTCTCCCTTTTTGGTAAGCTTTTATTCTCGGTATCAGGTCAATTTTAGGGTTAGTTTTTCAATTTTAGGGTTTTTTTATTTATAGTTTTTCAGAAATTGTTTTGGTGTCTTTTTGTAAAGCTTTCGATCTAAACTAGAGTTTATGGATTCCATCAAGTATATGGATGGCTAAATCTGCTTGTGAGGATGTTCTCTTTGCTGTGAATAATGGTTCGAACTCACCAGGGCTTAAGCCCCGGGTGATACGGCTAATATATTTACTACTATTGCTTCAAGAGGCAGTCCGTGCCTTGGATCGTTCATAGATTTGCGTGTGATCGATCGTTCATATATGTAAGTTGCATGTAACTAGCTTTCACATAATTTGTTTAGTCTAAAGTGTGCTTGTTGATTATATCCACAACGTGAGCTTGGATTAATAAAACACTAGTATTTCTTGCGACTCATAAATCTACTACTAGAAAATAGAAATTTGCAACGGCTGTAAGATATCCATGCCATGGTGTCCATATATGTTGCAGAAATTACTTAATTATCACTCCGCTTCATCTGAAACGTGACGACACTGTCATTGCAGAGATCATAGCAATGCCATGCCAGCACGAACAGATCGACCTTTTTGCTGTAAGATATCTATCATATCCTTGCTCATTAGTTTATGCTCAATACATTTGGAAAATGATCTTAATCATCATGCATGAAACATGCACTGAAGAAGAAATCATGCATTATCTGTGTCAGTCAAATCCTCCACGGGCAACACTATGTACACAAGAATGACCTTGACAGTATAAGACAAACTTGTATTAATGTTCAACAGATGTGCTTTACTTGTACTTGGAAAGTTTGTAACCAGACGTATTTGTCTAATCACAAAAGTTGACGGGAATTCTACATAGTGATATGAAATTCTAAAATGCCTCCAAGTTTCTGGCATGATATGTATTTACAAGTTCTAGAGTAATGATACTAGGTTCTAATGCTCAGAAAAAGAAGAAGGAGCTCAAGGGGAGAAGGGAGAAGAAGGTGGCCGAAGCATTAAGGGCGGCCGCAACGGCGACGGCGACGACGAGACCAAAGGTGGCGAGAGACACGCTGGTACCCATCCCGTCGTTGGAAGATATCAACCTTCGAAACTAGGGGATGCTGGAGGTGGCGCTGATAGTGGCGCTGGGGAAGGCGATGACGATCCTCCGTTAAGTATTAGGACCAAGAGGGGTCCTATGGAGCCGGGTAAACTTTTTCGGCGTTATGTGAGTTGTGATAATTAAAGCTTTTAGTGTACTAATAACATTGGTTTATCTTACAACCCGGTATGTGTTTTGATATGGCAGAGGTGGTTGATATGACAACGGAGAAGAAGATGAATGGGCGGAACCTTGAGAAGCGCGGCATCGTAATGGGCACAAAGACTGCATATTTGAAGATGATGAATAACAACCAACCTCTGAAGGTTGAGTACGCCGAAGAACACAAGGGTCCCAAAGAATTGAAGTGGAGGACTTTGATGTCCCTAGACATCAGGAGCGCAGTCCGAAGAAATGTTCTGATGCTTGTGCCTACCTTTGCTAAGCTAGATGAGGGGCCCCAAGATGCATTGACTACTTATATGGAGGTAAAACATTGCTTTAGAATAATTTTGAAAAACTATTTTTCAGTCACATTATATTGAAATATGATAATCAAAGACTCGTTTGATTTTATTTGAATTATTTTTTACTAGATGTTTTATGACCTCCCTTCCACCGAGGCAGGCATATGGAAATATATCAACAAGACCACCGCAAAGATTTACAAGGATTGGAAACACGATTGCCATACCTATTACATTGAAGTATCAAAGGTGATGCCGGAAAAGTTCATCCACCGACCTAAGCAGTGGGAATACCTCAAAGCTCACTTTGAGGATGACGGTTATAAGGTACTGAAAATTAATTATTGATTTTTGTATTTCATATAATTTCTTAATTCTCATATGAAATATGTTAATATATATTTGAAATAGTTTTTGCAGGCGATGTGTGCCCGGAACGCCGTTAACCGGAACAAGGGAAAGGATAAGGGGTATGTAATCAACCATCATTCTGGCACCACTCCCTATAGTTACCGAGTCGCTGCAAATGAGAAGAAATGGCATCTAGCGCTTTTACACCAGACAGTCTGCGATGTTTATCAATCATCCCAGAATGCGAAGGAGAAAGTGGTGAATGACATTGTTTTATGCGAATATATTTTTAACATGGAATTAAAAAGTATAATAACACAAATCTATTGGACAATTATTTTTTTGCAGGCAGCGGTGAAGAGGAAGATGGATGAGCTGTGTGCTAGTCGAGTGAGTAATGAAGCAGGCGGGAGTCACGTGACTAACCCCGTTACCGTCGATGAGCAGATTGCTGTAATCAAGCAGGAGCTGGGTGGGAAGCCTGGGACGAGGGTCCGAGGTATTTTTTTTTTATGGTTTATCTTTTAATAAATCACTTGACTTTTTGTGTTGTGTTTTTATTTTTAGATACCACGTGGTTTTTAATTTGACCATTTTTTTGTTTTTACCAATTTTCAAGGTCCAGGGGGTGCATTAAGATGCCCACCAAAACTAAGAGGTGGTGCACGCGTGCCCCACAACGATGCGGAGGTTGAGGATTTGAGGAGGCAACTAGCAAACATTTCCGAGTGGTACGGTGCAAAGCCTCAGAAATCGAGAAAGAAGAGATGAAGCAACGTATGACAAGGTTGGAGGCCTCCCTTAATGATGTCATCTGGGCCCAAGGCAATCCGGGTGACAATGCCGCCACAGCAACTCTGTTTGTTGTCGATAAATCCTCATGTACTTCAGTAGGTATTCTCGAGGATGACCAAGACTAGGACCCTTCTATTTTCTTGTATTTAGATTTATGGACAATGTTGTTATCAAACATATTATAAATTTAGATGAAAACTACGTATTTATAAAATGTAATGTGTTTGTGTTATGTTGGATGTGTGTTTTATGTTATTTGAATGTACGTATTGTGTTATTAGGATGCGAAGGAAATTGGTTCAAACCAGACCAACAAACCTGTTTTTCTGCTCTGTAACACTAAATGAAGCGACAAAGATTTTTCAATATTTGTTGCATGAAAATTTAAGCGACAACCAAACTTCGTCGTTTCCATGTTATCATCCCATGTTAAGGGACAAATTTTGAACCAAAGTTCGTAGCTAGAAATCGTAAGTGACTAACCTAAAGTTTGTAGCAAAAACTCACAAGCGACGACCCAATTTGTGTCACTAGCTAGTGAGCGACGAACGTTTGGTTCGTGGCTTGAAATATCTATGCTACGAAGATGTGGTCAATGTTCGTCGCTTGAAATCTAAGCGACAAGAATGAAGCGACGACAGCCGAGCAACGACTTGTTGTCACTTAGGTATTGAAGCGACGTGTGCGGTGCTGAAGCGACGACAAAAAGTTGTCGCTTCGATCGATTTCTGGCATGGTGAATATGTACGGGAATACATGTTCGTGTCTTGTTTCGACTGTACCAGAGCAAAGCGACTCTGTCTTGGCAACAACGAACCCTAAAATGAGTTGCCTAAGCTAGGTTTTGTTTCTTACTGGATATTTCTCAACATGGCCAAGCATTTCCGGTGATGGTGGGAAGCTCATTCAAGATGCTTGCTCAGAGCTTGTAAGGTATGAATCTGCAGTTTCGGCTATGCCAACTAGAGCAGGGAAACACTGTCTTGGCAGCACAAAACTCTAAAGTGAGTTGCCTAATGTTTCCTACTGGAACTTTCTCAACATGGCCAAACATTTTCGTGGGAGGTGGGACGCTCGTTCATGTTTCGAATGCTCAGTTCGATCATGGTGCAAGGCAAGTTTGCAGTAGATCGATGATATGGCGGCTACGTTTCGTGGTCAACCAAGATCGAGACTTTCACGTCCCCATGCAAAACGTCAACATGCTGAGGACATTATTGTCTAAAGCAAGATTGAAGCCCAACAAGGAATAAAATATCGATAATAACCTCGATATTTTCGTGATATTTTTGTTTTTTTTACTTCTCAATATTAATCCTACATATCAATGTCTTTTGTCCGATATTTTCTGAAATATTCGATATTTTTCTATATATCGCCAAAATCCTCAATATTTTCAATTTATCCGAGATTTTGACTTTACATATATGTTGATTGCACTAAATCAAAAACACAACTTACAAGTTTCACGCTAATAACTCAAAAGTTCAATCAAATAATCTATATAAATAATCAACAAAACACAACTTACAAGTTTCAAAACACATATTGATTATATAAGAATCTCATAAAGTTCAAATAAAAATTTTCATGTATTTATCTCAATTTTCGTTATTTTTTTATTGAATCGATATTTCCATTGAAATATCCGTATTTTGGACAGTCGATATATCATCGATATTCAATATTTACTCCTTGATTGGGACTAAAAATTGACTTTTAGAAGTTCTGATTTTGGATTCACTTTCGTAACGGAAAGTTATAGAGAAAATTATTTCGAGTTTATCGATATTTAATTTATTAGAACTTTCGAAGCTTTGAGTAAATTTTGACAAATTTTGGAATTTTTATGAAAAAAAAAAAATGAAAATACAAGTTTATATTTGATGATTAATCCTAACCGTCAGATCAAATAATAATTTTCATTTAGACCGTTGATTGAGGTAATTTATTTTGGATAATTACCTAGAGGGATACAATCTAAATCTCTCTCTCTCTCTCTCTCTCTCTCTCTCTCTCTCTCTCTCTCTCTCTCTCTCTCTCTCTCTCTCTCTCTCTCTCTCTCACCGGCCTTAAGCCCAAACGCTGCTCGACTTTGCCGGGCGATTTTACGGCGATGACCATCCTCGACCCAAACCATATGGTTTCTTGATCGTCTCCCTCCCCTCTACAGTTATATATCATCAATTCAAACAAGTTCAAGTCAGAGAGGTTCAATCGGCGATGTCGAGTTTGAGGGTTTCAGGTCAAATTTCTCGCCACTCGCGGGAGTGCTATTGACCGTGTTGCATCGTTGGACAATAAGGGTTTGGAAGCCCTTGGTATGGGCTTTTGAATGCTGGTGGTGTTGTGGCCTGAGATGACCATTCGAGGCTAGACATCCGACAACGATCCATGATGAGATTTTCAGTATGTCGAGGTATATTTCGGCTATCTCCGATCACATTCATGGTATGGCGTAGTTAGATAGATTCTAGTACTTGGTGAGATGAAAGTTTTGGTGCAACAATTACAGTAAACAAAGATGGTTGATTTTGCACCGTGCAGCTGCAACCTATAATGGCGCGTGGGTCTCATGTGACGCTATGTCGGGCATAGCTCTGGTGACCAGAGACTTGATTATTTGACGGGTAGTTTTCAATGCCATATATACTTCATTTTCATGTTTTGTATAGCACTTCACTTATTAACCAATTATCTCATTAAATAGGTCAATATAGAGATTTCTAGGAATAGTGACTCTTGTTGGATTCTACGTGGATCGAACCACCACGTCATATGAAACCGAAATAGTGACTTCCTTCAAATGATTTGTAAGGTGAGGTTTAGACAATGGTTGTGTCTTGGTTTCCGTATTATTTTTTTCGTGTATGATCGTAGTGAATTTTCATAATGGTATTAGACCCTTAACTTTTCACGGGAGGACAACAAGTAACGCTTTTGAGCAAGGTGTTTGGCTATTTGTTATTTGAGCTAAAACAAGTGAGTAGATCTTTGCTTTTCACTGTTACGTATGCGACTAGTTCATTTTATTAAATTGTCAATGCTAGTTGTTATCAATAATTATGCTTTTATGATTTCCACTATACCAGTTGGAAGCATATTATTGTTAGAGGTTCGACTTCTTTTATCCTTGATTTAGCGAAGTCAAAGTCGTTAGTTCAAACTTCTTATATTTTACGGTTACGATTAAAGTACTATTACGACCTACATCTATGCTTTACTCTTAGCATTCCAGTTCAATAGTCATGGAGGCTATTTATTTGACATTATTATATATGCACATATATGCATGCTACCTGATTGACCCTCAGGTAGCCATTCTAGGGTTGTAGTTCACTACTAATGCATTATCTGGGGTTGTAGTTCACTACCAAAGAATAGGGGTTTCTGAGATTGTAGTTCACTACTTGTCATCCTCACCTCCTTATTTCTTGAGTCACGATAGTCACAGATGCGTCGTCCTGGATGCTAGACTCCTAAATGAAACTCGATGACTACAGACATCAGATACCTCTATTATCTTATTCTGCTTCTCCATCATCAAATTTAGTTTCCAGTTAATTAATCTCGGATTCATATGAGTTGAGATGCCTTATACCTCAGTCATCACCATCTGATTGTTTCATTTCCAGTTCAGTTCTTTGTCAGTTAATTTCAATTCTTATGACTTAATAGAGATCAATGTGGATACCTCTGTCATCGTTTTTACTAGATATCTAGACTGTCAGTTCAGATTTAACTCTTAGTCGCTTGATTACATACTCTACGGTTATCCTTTTGAGTTCCGAGTCAGTCACGGTGTTTGTTCTCAACTAGTCAATTTCGTCATGTGATATCTTTTCGTACTCGCATTCTTGTTTTTCACTGAAATTCAGCGTAAGGGCATAAATATAATTTTTTATATTCTTACGTTATTATGATTTTTGTCTACTTTAACCATTTTCTATATTTTGAAATATCATTCCTTGGGTCCTTTGGTTTAAAATGCTCAAGTTTACAGAGTTTTTATGGAGGTCCAGCGCGCACGTAGTTTGAAGCATAGTCGTACCCCACTGTAGGGTCCGCGGTAGATCTTACGTGGTTGTACCTTAGTGACTTAGTTAATTTAAAATATGTAGTAGCTCTGGTGTCAAATCAGCTTTCTTTACTAGTGGTATAGCCTTTTGACATGTTTTAGTGAAAGGTTCATTTTAGTTTTATTTTCGTTGTTCTACAAGAAGTTTTGATTAGAACGTTGATAAAAAACCTCAATTAGTCATTTCGTTAGGACCTAACCCTTCTTTAAGTTGCTAAATCAAGGTCGGATTCTAACAGGAGTTGTTGCAGCATTTCATTGATAACTTCATAATGAAGCGCAACCTATACATATATTATAGCCAAACGGCTAGAACAGGACCACAAGGTGTCAATATGACACGTGTATCCAAACAACTCAGCAACACTTAACAAATAATTAATATCAAAAACTATCTTAACGACTAATCTTTCTTGGTCAACATAGGAGAGTTTGAGTATCTCAACACCCAAGGTTATGTAGGTAACAAGAAGATGAAGCTTGGCTTTGATCCACCTTGTCTTCCCTGAAAATAATGGCTTGTTGACCAAGTCCCCGACCAAAAAGAGGGAGAGCAAAGAGTGAAGCTGAGATTATTGCTAACATCACTGGAGGGACAGTCCACAAGGAAAAGAAAAAAATAGCTCCGAAGTCTCTATTTTTGGATTTTTAGCTTGATATTATTGAGGAATTGGTTGATGTGGAGATGATTGATGGGTCTTCTAAGACCTTGCCTCTAGCTACTGTGAGCATCACTTCATGAATATGTGTCGTTTAATTTTATAGGTCGAGTTATTCAATACTAGTTTTTCATGTTGAGCTCAAGACGGAGGTCGAGGTGTGGCACATATTCTATATTTTTAATATATATGACTAGCATCATTCTCTTAAAAAGAAAGTCTTTGTTAATTAAAAGCTGTGTACATATATATGTATATTTATTCAACATTAATTCATTTATTGATCAATAATCATACAAATAATATTTTATCCATGTGGAGCTAACAAAAGAAGTAAGACTATATTTTTGCCAGAAACTAAACTGTTTGCCAAAACTACTAGTGAAAGAACTCAATCCCGATTTAGTTGTCTAAATCGGAATTAAACCCTAACGACACTGAAACTTACCCAAAAAAATCCAAAGTTTCCTTTACAAATCAACAAAACCTAAAACCTGCAAAGAAACCACACTTCCAAAATAGTCCACAAAAAAAAACCGTGAGGCACCGATTCCCATCCGAATTTCTCAAATCAACCAACTATTGTATAAACGACAAATGTACAGATTTCAAAGGTTTACAAGGAAATCAGTGAATATTTAGAAATACCACATAACGGAAGCAAACTAAACATAGTATTCAGAGCGACTTCTAATTTACATAATATACAGAACTAGCAGACTAAGCTAGGAACCAACTAGAAGAGAAATGTGACTCGAACTCTAGGCTTCCAACGACGACGTGCAACCACAGAATAGAAACTACAAACTAGGCAATAGAAAATTGAAAAGCCTAGGGAAAGACATATAAAATAATAAAACTGTTAGAGTGAGTGGACGAGAACAATGTTTTGTTTTAACTAAACAATATAGTTATTATGCCTTCCACTATAAAATAAACGAGAAATTATACTAGTCTAAAAATGTACACGCTCAGGTCATGTGTTTATCCTAACCCTCCTGGGTACTGTGTGACGTGTGGAGGTAGTGATTTGAGTCAATCGTCCTTAAATTACAAGAACGCCCAAGTCAAATGTTTGTCCTAACCCTCCCGGGTACAATGTGAATCACGGGTCAGACGTTTGTCCTACCCCTCCCAGAGCATCTTGGGAATCAGCTGAGAAGCCAATGCATCGATGCAACAACAATGATTATGCTCTATGTAAAACAATATGATGTATGCCTCCAAGCTAATGCATAACTATAATAATGCATAACTGAAAGATGCATAACTGTAAATGCATAAATGTAGACTCACAAAATGATAGTAAAAATAAAGTGTACACTCACTGCACACAGCTAGCTCTGTGGTCCGGTTGAAGTTCCCTCGCCAAAATCTCGATCACATTTTTCTGAACAATATTATAGTCAAATAATACTGAATTTCTATCAACAAAGCGAAAATCAACTGAGGAAGTTCCCCACAGGTGGCTGTTCCGATGGGAGTGTTCGATACATGGATGGAAAGAGCTCAACAAGCCCAACAAGCTTCCTAACTCACCTCCGTTTGGCCTAAAAATGCCCCGAAATTGGATTCCGACCGATTTCGATGTCGTCATCGCTCCTCGGTTCTCCAACTGTGACGACCCGAACCAGAATCAGTAGAGTAATCAGCGTAATCACTAGTTAGTGCGTAATCGCGGTTTATCGATAATTGTGTGGTTTGCCAGTTTTGTTTAAAACTTGATTATCGACCGAGAATTTGAGTTGAGTCTCTTCTCGAGAGTTGTAGTACACGTGATTTCGAGTTTGTGGGCGGTTCCGGATGATTTTTCGGATGACTGAGGAATATAATATGATTATTTGAAGTTTCAGAATATCGACGAGTTTATCCGTTCGTATCGAGTTTATCCGAATCGTAATGGTTATCCATTTTGGACCGTCGATCGTCCCAAGGCGCGAGTATAAATATCAGAAATAGTCGAAAATTGTCGAAAATCACTATTCGGGAAGTTTGACCGACGTTTGACCGCCTCTGACGCGTTGACCCGCGTTGACCAGAGAGAGAGAAACCGGCCACCGTTTGACTCGCCGACGACCTTCATTTTTTGGCCACCTCCGGCTTGGACCTTGGGGATCGAGATCGTGCTTCGGGCGAGGGATCTTCTGCCGGACCACGTGATTAGCGCGAGTGCACGTTTGGTTGATCTGTGAGTGGACATTTTTATATTTTTACAGTTGTTGTGAGTTCGTGATTTTTCGTGATTTTCCGTATTTACTTTATACAATGTTGAGATATATGTTATTTTCGGAGGTATTATTTTATGTTTATTGGTGATGGCATTACTGCATCGATGCTTCGGCTACTCGGCTGATCACCGGTAGTCCGCAAGAGTTGAAAGATTCCTCTGGACCAGAGTTGAGAGATTCCTTTGGGCAGGGTTGAGGGATTCCCATGTATGCCGCCGGGGTTGAGAGATTCCCTTGGCCTATCACCGTCGGGTTTGAGCGATTCACCTGACCGTCGGGCTTGAGAGATTCGCCTGGCAACCTCTATATATACTTTCTGAACTTGCATTGTTTTATATTGATTATGTATATGAAACTGGTGAAAGGCATGTGTTTATTTTCGTCCATTCACTCTAACGTTTTATTTGCCTTTCCCTGGGCTTTTCGGTTTCCGTGCCCAGTTTGCAGTTCGGATTCTGGTGTCTCACGTCGTGGTTGGAGGCTAGTTGTTCGAGCTACCTGTGTTTTTCAGTAGGTTTCTTGTTTCGCCTACTGATGTATATTTTGTATATGTTTACACTAGAGGTCGCTCTGATACATCACTGATACATGTTTTCTACGGATTTTCCCGGATTTACTATATATTACAGTTATGTTTAGTGTTGCTGGATATTGATATGATATTGAGAAATCCGGATGTGATTGGTGCCCACGGTTTGGCTTTTGTGGCATAGGATGAAGTGTTATTTTCCGGGTGCAGGTTAAGGCAATTCCGCGTTAGTAGGGTTACTCTGCCCAAATTTTTATGGTTTTTGTTGGTTCGTGTTTTCAGAAGGGGTTTGATTCCGATTTAGAAAACTAAATCGGGGTTGGATCCTTTCAGCTTGGTATTAGAGCATTAGGTTGTCAGATTCTGTAGACTCTTGTAGTTGTGACGCTTAGGGTATTTGAGTTTGTACAGCATGACTGGAGTGATGACCCGACTGGCTAGCGGTACTCATCAATACTTTGGGTGTTTTGTGTTCTCAAATATCTGAGGTCTCATGATTACGTTCCTTCTGCTTGTACCTAATGCTTTTCTTGTATCAGTAGGATGCCTCCTCGACGTGGTCCCCATGTTGATCGGAAAGAGGATCCTGATATGGATCGCCAGACACACGACTTGCTGATGCGAATGTTGCGTCTGGAGGAGTGTTTTGACCCTGTGGTCAAAGCTCGTACTGCTGGTGCGACTGTCTTTTCGGGTTCAGCTGATCCAGAGATGTGTGAGGCATGGTTGGTTCAGGTTGAACGTGTATGTGAGCGTCTGCGTTTTACCCCTAAGAAGATGACAGTGGCAGCAGTCGGATTACTTGAGTCAGATGCATATTTCTGGTGGGTTAGCACCGATCGAGTTCCAGTTGATACTCAGTGGACTTTGTTCCGTGATCTATTTATGCGGAGGTACTTCAACCAAGCTACCCAACAGCGGAAGTATGAGGAGTTCACGAACTTGAAACAGGGCAGTTTGTCTGTGCTTGAGTACCGCGACAGGTTTACCCGCTTATCTCGGTTTACGCGTGACATGGTGGCTACTGAGGAAGCCAAATGCCACAGTTTTAAGCTGAGTTTAAATTTGAACATCAAGAGAACTCTGAGTACGATGCCTCAGAACTTGCCTCGAAGCCCCGAATGATCAGCATTGAAATTGACACTACCAGTTACACAAACGTGAACCAAAATAGTGCCCCCAATGTAGTGGAGTTCATCTCATGCCAAACAGGAACTCGCAAGCCATAATGGAACTGACATGAACTTCATCAAGAAGAATAGAGGAACTCCACTGGCCTTTAAATGCAGTGAACAACTCGAGCACGCACCTCAAGCATTCAAAATTGCTTTGTGTGCCAAAGTCAGCTCAAAGAGGACAAACTTGGTGGAACAGTTCAGAAAAGCGCACCCGATTGAAGAATTTTTCGTCTGTCACTGCCTTGGTGTCCACAACAATACTTATCCACAACACTAATTCTTTAGTGCAATATAATGAATTTTCTTTTACCAGCCCAGGATTTAGAGTCTTAGAAAAAACTTTTTGTTATGTTTGTCATACACGTAAGATAATGTGCTACTACACAGAAATTCAAGTCCCAAGAAAAAAGTTTGTAGTTTACGTACGTACGTGCTGCATTCTATTCACAAACTTGTGGTGATAATAAAAACAAAGGTGCAATTGCTGATCTAAAATTCTTAGCTCTGATAGGATTTTCCCTAGAGTAAAAACGGACCAGTGAATGTATATAGTTGGAAAAAAGAGTACGTCAGCGAACGGTTCGCAACTAAACAAATAGTGCCAGTTGAGTGATGCTGCCGTCCTCTTCATGAAAACAACTATTTAATTGAGAGAAGGTTCTGGATGCATGGTCCAATCTCCAATTGTTGATTCCAATAGTCAAAAAACTTAAAAACATGTCGATCTCACCAAAAAACAAAAAAAAAACATGTCGATCTAAGCCACAAAGCAGGTGGAAGCAAACTCGACCTCACATTTGATCCACCGTATATAAATTGACGCATCTTTCTTTCAGGCGCCAAATTTGTTGTGCATGTCGGTATGTAGTAACTTTCACAACTATAAATATCACAAATAGAAATAGTGGTTCAAGTTTGAAATTTTTTATATTTTAATCATTACAAATATTATTTTAGTCATTGAACTTTGACAACAACATTTAAATTGGTCATTGAACTTTGACAATAACTTTTAAATTGCTCACTATTATATTTCTAGACAATAAATTCAAATTAACTCCATTAATTATCAAGGGTATTTGTTCACTGAACTAATTTTTTATTCGATTCCATACAAAAAATTTAAAGTCACTCAAAGCTTCACTAAATTATCATGGACAGAAAGATGTCGCAATACCTTTTTTGTCCAAAATATCTTTGATAATTAACAAACTTATCTTGGATTTAACATTTGAAAACATAACAATGACCAATTTGAATGTTTATCAAAATTCAATGATCAATTTGAACGTTGGTATTAATTGTTCGTTAATTAGGTTTTCCATGCATGATAATGTTAATTGAAGTAACTCAATGTGAACAACAATAAAACCAAGGGTTAACTATTTGTCAAACTAAGGACACGTACGCGTTACTAAACAAGGGAAGGAAAATGAAATAACAGAAGTAAATATTCAAATAGAGTATGCATCTTCAACAGAGTAGTTAAAAATTATATTTTTTAAAATTATAGCTAAAACTTAATCCAACGGAGTAGCTAAAACTAAATCAAATATGACTTAAGCTAAATTCACAAACTATATTTAGCTACAAAGGAGAGGCATAAAATAATTGAAAAACTAAATCTCCCACAATCCAAAAAGTCATCCAACCTTTCAAGTATTTAAAATGACTTAAATATAGCTACAATTACTAAAGTTTGAAGTGAAAAATATGTTGATTAAATATCATAAATGGTCACTCAAATTTGGTTGATTCTAAACTTTAGTCACTGATCGAAGTTTTGAAAATATAACTTTGGTCACTAAACTTTGACAATCATACAAATTGGTCATTGAACTTTTAACAATAACTTTCAAATTGGTCACTATTATATTTGTAGACATTAAATTAAAATTAAATCCGTTAACTCTCAAGGGTATTTTGGTCACTAAACTAATTATTTATTTGGCCTCCAACAAATTTCTTAAAGCTACTTAAAGCCTCACAAAGCTATCATGGAGAAAAAGACATAAAAGTACATTGTTTACGCAAAATATCTTTAATAATTAATGAAATTAGCTTCGTTCGATTTAACATTTGAAATAGAACAATGACCAATTTGAAAGACTGTAATAGTTGAGTGACCAATTTGAATATTGGTGTTAAAGTTCAGTGACCAAAGTTATAATTCTGAAACTTCAGTGACCAAAGTTTAGAAACAACCAAACTTGAGTGACAATTTGTGATTTTTTTCATAGAAAAATATATCTACCCTACAAGAAAAACGCACGTAGGCGAATTTTTTTTCGTCGCCTAAGGTTTGTTGGCTAAGTCTCATCGTCTAAATAACAACTTAGATGACGAAACAAACCTCGTCGTCAAGGTTTCAAGACGACAAAAATTTACCGAAAAAATGACGAACATTTTTGAACATTTTAGTGAACACTTAGACGACGAAAAAGAAAAAATTCGTCATCTAAGATGTAACAATTAGACGACAAAATTTTACGGTTTTCGTCATCTAAAAGTTGAATATTTGTTTAAAACAAAAATAAATAAATAAAATAAACCACTTAGACGATGAAATTGAAGTATTTTCATTGTCTAAATGGTTGATTTTAAAAAAAATTAAATAAAAAGTTTAAATAAATCACTTAGACGATGAAACCCAATACTTCAATCGTCTAAGAGATTAATTTAAAAAAAATATAATATTTTATTAACTATTAATTAATTCATTATATGTTAATTATTAATTAATACAAAATTTGTAATACATAAATAACTTAATGGTGGTGGTGGTGTGATGGTGCCGAGGTGATGGTGATGAGTTGGTGGTGCTGTCGATCAAGGTGGTGATGCTGTCGAGGTGGTGCCGTGCTAGTGGTGTTGTAGTAGTGTCGATGTGGTGGTGCCGAGGTGGTGGTGGTGTTGATGGTGGTTTGATTGAGAGATAGAGAGAGAGAGAAAGTGTGTGTGTGAAACTTGGGAAAGATAAGAAAGTAAATTTTGGGTTTTATAGCCGACCACTACCACATTAAGAGACATTGCCGGCGACTTAAAGTCGCCGGCCTTGTTTTTTTTTTCGCCGGAATTGACATTACCGGTGACAAGTCGCCGGAAATGCCGTAGCCGGAAATTTCCCGCCGGAGATAGCATTGCCGGCGACGGGAAACGCCGTCGCCGGCAATGTCAGCGCCGCCGTGGCCGAAATTTGAAGACATTGCCGGCGACTTAGGTCCATGTCGCCGGCAATGCTTGGAAAAATTTTGAAAAAAAAAACACGGTTCTGGATTGGGCCCAATTCCAGAACCTGCATTGAAAAACATAAACCGTACAATCATACAAGTTCAACAATACACATAAATGTCCAACGTACAGTACAAATAGCAACGACGATACAAAAATTAACTACAACTACACGTCAGGGTTGAGGAACTTGCGGGTTAGGGTCAAAGTAATCCATGTACTCATTTGAATTCCGGTGGCTACCCTGGTCTTGCTCTGGCGTTGACTGGTGCGGTGGTGGTGGTGGATAACTAGGGAACAGAGGGACCGGGGGAGGTGTGGGGAACGGTTGTCCGGTAGTCTGAGCCTCGTACATCGTCCGCATCCATGTGAACATCTGTGTCTGAGTCTGGACCATGTTTTGGTACTCGGCATCTCTGATTGCCTGCTGCTGGACCATGTTTTGGTACTCGGCATCTCTGATTGCCTGCTGCTCGGCTGCGTGCCTCTTTTGCTCCTCCAACTCCCTCCGCGTCCTCTGAAGCTCCGCTGCGAGGTTACGACTAGAAGTTGAACTTCTTGGCCCGGTAGAGTATTCTGAAGTGTTCTTCAATACTCCTTCGCCCGCCGAGCCCATTCCCCTACAGTAGTAGGTATTCTTTCCAGTCCCGCACGCTTTTGCCATGATCTGAGCCGCTATAGGGCGATCAAGCGGATCGATCTGAGAGGCATACTGGGTGACTTCTTCCTCAGAGCAGTCAGGATGGTTAGTCCGAGCTATATTCATGGTCACTTCTGCGGTCGCCTCCTCCACTCTCGCCTAATTGAAAAGCGAAAATGAATAACGTATTAGCTAACAAAATAAATTAATATCGAAAAATAGTTTTATTAACACATGGAGAGGCGAAAGACTTACCGCTTCGTCAGGGCACTGCGGATAGAACTTCTGATGAATATACACCAATGGGTTCACTTCTTATTGTTGCTGCGCCTTAGTCGACCAACCCAAATAGTTGAGTGAACCTGCATGATGGGCCCTGGTGTTTTTCAATCTATTCGCCCGGTTCGTCTTCGAAATCGCCTTGTTTGATAAACATATGAAAAAAAATTAGTAACTAACTATTTTAATGTGATACGATACATTAGGCTTGTAAGATATATTCAGGATGCATACCTGAGCTTTTGGGTGCTCGAAGTGGGCTATCAGCCACAGCCACTCGTACTCCCTAAACCGGAATTCGGTAGGGGTAGAACCTCGGCCTAGCTCCTTGTATACAGTGTAATGGGAAGAAAGCTCGTTCTTCCACTCTTTATACCTATATTAAAACAAGGAAAAAAAGTTAGAGATATTAAAACAGTTGGTAAACAAAAATCTAACTCGATATATACTCAAATAACTCGAAGCACATCACCTCATATGTAGTTGACGCTCTACCCACGTGTGAATAAGAACTTCATCCACGTCAAACCACACCTGCAATATGAATATATAAAAGGTAAAATTATATATTTATTCGGACTTAATTTATAAATGTAAAATTTACGTAATGAAAATACGATTTGACTCACACTCAGTGCATTATGCACTTGCATCTTCACGTAGGTGGGCATAGATTCCCAATCTGGCCAAAGCATTGAGACCTTGTCCCGCACGATTGCACCGGCCATGCTGACATATTTTCGCGTGGTGTCAAATGCCTCGATCACCTCGCCATCCTCATTGGCCCTTATGGGCGTTTTCCTTCCCCCGGTGGCCTGCTCAAGTCTCTTCCCGGTACAGGTGCCTCTAGCCCCTTTCCGTTTTCCAGTCCCATTAACGAAATTGCCTAATAATACAATGTCAACAAATTGATATCATTAATTGAACCTATCGTAAGTCTTAAGTAATAATTAAGTAATCAATCTGATGTTAAATAAAATTTACCTGCATCGTCCGTTTGTTGGTTGGTGCACCTCACACTCCAAATACACTTTGGTGTACGTTACACACTCGTGCGCAACATATGCTTCAGCGATACACCCTTCATGTGCATATTTATTCTTCACATAGTCCTTGTAGGCTCCCAATTGTCTACAAGTTAACAAGTGCATGTTAACTAAGGTAAAAATAAGACTTTACATATAAAAACAGAGGCAAACCAAATGTACCTTTCCATGGGATACATCCAAGTGTAGTGTACGGGACCGGTAAGCAACAATTGTTCGGGAAGATGGATCATTAGGTGACGCATGATGTCGAAAAAATTTGGCGGAAATATCCTCTCAAGCTTGCACATGATAAAAATGATGTCATCTTGCATCTCCCTGAGGTCTGATTTTTTAACTTCCCTGGTGCATAACTTCTGAAAGAATCTTGACAAGGCCACCAACGGCTCCACCACCTCTTTGGGCAGGTACCCTCGAATGAAAATAGGGAAAAGCCGTTGAAGCAGTACATGGCAGTCATGACTCTTTAATCTGTACATCTTATTGTCCCGGAAGTTAACACACCTGCTTATATTTCCTGTATAGCCATAAGGATACCTGCATATATATATATAGCCATAGGCAACAATTATAACACTCGCATATAACCATAATCCGGTAAAAATTTAAGGCAAACCAATTTCCGTACTGCATAGTCATATATAAGAATATATACCTGACATTACTCAGCCACCGAAAAATTTCATGCTTATGCTTCGGCTTGACGGTGTAAGGAGCTTGCGGCATTTTTCTCTTACCATCTCTTAACCACAAATGTTTCCGCAGTCCCATAGCTTTCAAATCAATGCGTGCCTTAGGGATGTCTTTTGTTTTCCCCTCCAAGTTAAGAACTGTGCCCACCACACTTTCATACACATTCTTCTCTATGTGCATGACATCTGGGTAGTGTCTGATAAGCAACCTGGGCCAGTAGGGGAGTTCCCAGAATATGCTCTTGTGTGTCCAAAACTTATACCTTTCGGGCTTGTCTGGAATTGACGCCACTATCTCAGGATGATTGCTCAACTGGCCAAAATCATATTCATTCAACACTTCCAAAATTTCTTCCCCTGTCCATCGCCTGGGTGCCACACCTATTTCCACAGTCTCATCAAACACGTCTGGATCCTGCATAAATGGGTGATCATATGGAAGCCAACAATGGTGACGCATCTGAACAATTTTACTACAATGAGGACTGCAACAATCAACCGTCATGCACTCTGAACAAGCCCTGTAACCCCTGGTAACGTTGCCCGACAACATACCGCGGGCAGGAAAATCACTGATGGTGCCAACAAGCATGGCATGCATCTGGAACATCTCATTTTTGAACCTATCGTAAGTGGGGTGGCCACACTCACTCAGGTACTTAAGCTCCTCAATAAAAGGCCTCAAATACACATCGAGACACTTTCCTGGATAACCCGGGTCCGGAATTAACAGAGTGAGCATATTGTATTCCTTCTTCATACACATCCATGGTGGAAGGTTGTACGATACCAAAATAACTGGCCATATACTGTATTGAAGACTCATGTTGCCAAAAAGGTTGAATCCGTCAGATGAGAGCCCTAGCCAAACATTTCGGACCTCTGCTGCAAAATTATCAAACTCCCTGACCATGTGCTTCCAAGCCTCTCCGTCGGAAGGGTGTATAAGGGTGTCTTCGTCAGGCAAATTCCTCTCAGCCCACCATCTCATTGCTTCGGCTGTGAAAGCACACATGAACAACCGCTCCAGCCTATCAATAAGCGGGAAATATCGAAGTATCTTCACAGCTTTCTTGTTGCCTGCAGGAGTCAACTTATACCTTTCTGTAAAACATACCGGGCAGGCTTCAAGGTCTTCGAGATCTTTTCCCCAGAAGAGAATACAATCATATCTGCATGCATGGATTTTGATGTAGGAAAGCCCAAGATCTTTCAGGATATGTCGCACCTTATAATGAGTGGTAGGAAGATGATGACCGGGTGGCAGTAGCGAAGCAGTCCACTTCAGCCAAGAATCAACAGCTTTGACTGACATTTTGTTCTCCATTTTGAGATGCATCACTCCCATGACACTTTCAAGAACAGTCTTACTACAACCGTCGTACAACGGAGTCTGTTGCAATGCAATCAGGTTGTTGTACTTGTCCATACCGCTTGTGTTGACATGAGCTCCAGGTAATGGCTCGACTGGCTCAATATGGGGGAAACCATCAACGACGGGAGGGACATTTGGTGCTTCATCAGCAAATACACCGCTCTCATGAGGAAACATATCATTGATTAACATCGATGTTGGATCATAGGATGAACTGCCCCTCTCAGCAAAATCTCCATGATCATAGCGTGGACTGGCCCTCTCACCAAAATGTCCATGATCATGCGGACCCGCTAACGATGTTTCATCGTGATAAATCCAACAAGTGTACTTATCCCAAAACCCGTATTTACTCAGGTGCTTCTGGACTTTATCAATGGGAAAATGAAATCGATCGCTGAAACACTTACATTCTTTACACGGGCAATAATGAAGTGTAGTGTCTCCACAATTAGCCTTCACAAAATTCACAAAACTCCTAATTCCCTGGTGATATCTGACATCCCATCTTTCGAGGCTCATCCAACTCTTGTCCATCCTGAAAATTCTAACAATTTTACGTATTATATATACACACATTCACTACGTACTAATAATCGACGCGATATCTCAATTCAACTCTAATTAAATCAACACATGCATGCATATATATATATATCGATCTAATCTCTGAATTCGATTCAGTACTCGATGATGGTATTCTTCTTTTTTCAGTTCAAAATGTATTTTACTAGGTAGGAGGCTCTCTTAAGCCTGACTCCGATAGCACTACGATAATACCAGTCGTTGATTCAGACACAAGATAAGATTAACTACAAGCAGTTTTCTCGTTTCGGTGACATCAACAACATTTCATATCTCACGAATTGGATTTGATCAACACACACATATATATATATATACACATATACGTATATATACGTACCTATATATATATAGCTTCCCGAGTGATCGAGTTTTCGACGTGCGCCTTAATTTTGACAATACCGAACGATCGATTTCAGAGTGTTTTCCTTCTTTCGATTTCACCGGATTTTTTTCGATCAAAATGAATGAGCTCCTACGATCTGCATCTAATATAAGAGGCATTGTCGACGATTCATTAAATCGCCGGAAATGGAGACATTACCGGCGACGGAGTAAGTCACCGGTAATGATGAACATTACCGGCGACTTTTCCGGTCGCCGGCCTTGTCTCCGGTAATCTCGCAGGTAATGATGACAAATGTGGTAGTGGACGAAACAAACAAGTTTCATCGCCTAGATGATTTGAACTTTTAGCAAAAATTTTGGGGGAAAAGAAATCCCACCAACTTTTTGGACTTAGGCGACGAAACCTAATAGTTTCGTTGTCTAACTGATTTCAAATTTTGATAAATATTGTGGTGAAAAAAAAATGCCAAAATTTTCACTTAGACGACGAAACTTTATAAATTCGTCATCTAAGTGTTTTAAATTTTAAATGAATTTTCAGATATTTATAAAAAAAATAATTTTCAGATATGTTAAATTAATATATATATTTCGTTGCCTAAGTATTTTAAATTTTCTCCAAAATTTTTGTGGAAAAAAATAATTTTCAGATATTTAAAAATAAATAAATAAAATTTACTTAGGCAACAAAACTAAGTGAATTTTATTTTATTTATACAATATTGTAGAAAACAACTCAACCAAATTCAGATTAGGTTAGGATTCGATCGATTGAATTAAGTGATTTTTTATCGAAAAATAGTTATAAAGACAGAAACAATTGTAAAATATAATTTGTAAACTCGTTTTCAAAGTTACGGCTATTTGTCTTGCCATAAAAACTTAATTTATCAACTAAATAGAAATTAATTAAAATTTGACATGAAAAGTTGATTTAAGACTAAAAACTTGTTATATATCTACTAATGTTGTACATAGTTGTGCTCTTTGATCGGATGTAATGAGATTCATCTTAAATGAAGAAATTAGTATAATTCGTCGTCTAGGTGGCCACTTAGACAAATTCCACCAATTTTATCGTCTAAGTGACCACTTAGACGACAAATTATACCAATTTTGTCGTCTAAGGGTTTAAGGGTTAGAGCTTAGGGGTTACGATTTAGGATTATTGTTAGGGTATGGACTTAGACGATCAATTGGTAACCATTTCGTCGTGTAAGTACGATTACTATAACGACGAAATTTTTAACTTAAGCGACAATTTGTATTTCGTTGTCTAAAGATTTCTTAGATGATGAATTTTTTTCCTTTTAAAGGACGTTTCTGGTTTCGTTGTTTAAGTGTTACTTAGACGACAAAGTGTTGTTTCTTCATCTAAGTCGTAATTAGGCGACAAAATCTTATTGATTTCGTCGTCTAAGTAAGATTTTTTTGATAGTGTACACTCTTACCATATCTAAAAAAATCAATTTTAATTACATTAAAATTATATTTTTAACATAACCAAACCCCATAAATTTCATGCGGACTTCATCAATAGGATCATAGTTCACCGATTGGAGCTCTATCAAATGTCCAACGATCACCCTTTCAAACCCTTTAGCTTTTTTTACGAATGTGTGTAAAAAGCTAGCATCACGTAAATATTCTAATATTGCTCCATCCTCTCTCATCTTGCATTGCCTTGACGAACCCCACTTTTAAGCTGGCCAGAATGCATGGTCAGGCAAAACCCTAGATTCCTCTTCATTTACCTCAAGAATTAATGCAAAATCCTCAAGTTTTTTCCTTTTTTCTACTCTGGATTAAATATGTTGTTTCACTTCTTAAGATCATCTCTAACAATAAAACTAAATTTATAATTATTTCTAATTGAAAAGCTAGATGTCGCTCACATGTTTGACAAAAAATCACAAATGGTAACTAAACTTTGGTTACTGAAGTTTCAAAAATATAACTTTGGTCACTGAATTTTGACACTAATATTCAAATTAGTCACTCAACTATGATAGTCTTTCAAATTGGTCATTATTTTATTTCAAATGTTAAATTGAAGCTAATTTCGTTACTTATCAAAGATATTTTAGGCAAACAATGTATTTTAACATCTTTTTCTCCAGGATAATTTTGTGAGGCTTTGAGTGGCTTTAAGAAGTTTGTAGGGGGGTGAATAAATAATTTGTTTAGTGACCCAAATACCCTTGATAGTTAACGGATTTAATTTAGATTTAATATCTAGAAATATAATAGTGACAAATTTAAAACTTATTGTCAAAGTTCAGTGACCAATTTGAATAATTGTCAAAATTCAGTGACCAATTTGAATGTTGATGTCATAGTTCAATGACCAAAGTTATATTTTCAAAACTTGAGTGACTAAAGTTTAGAATCAACCAAACTTGAGTGACCATTTGTGATATTTGGTCTTTTCTTAGTAGGAAACCACTTGTAATGGTATATTAACTCCAAAATTTGGATAAATAAAATCATTAAATTCTCCATGAATACTTTTTTACTTGGTATCAAATCCAAAATTCTGGATCGCTTTAATTGAAACCTTGAAATCTACCACTACTGAAATTTTTTTCGTTGCACCTGAAATCTGAAATCTTGAAATATATTCTTGAAATTATGAATCTTGGATTCCTGACTACTGGAAATTATGAATCTTGGATTCCGGCGGTTTTCCGATTGAGATTTTGGGTGGAATCGGTTGGGTTGGAGTTGGGGATGAAACCCCTTCAATTTAAGAGGACGAGGTGGCCTCACGGTGGTGAATTTCACCAGAGAAATTTTTCAGCCGATTTGGGTTTCTTGCCTTTCGGGGTGATTTTCGGCCACGGTGGTGGTTGGACGGTGGTGAGCCTTTGGGGAAAGAGGTTGGGTTTGAGGAGAGGAAGTTTTTAGGGTCTTGGTCGCCGGAGAATTTCACCGTTGATGCCGCAGTGCCGGCGGTGGTCAACGGCGGAGCTCCGGCGAGGGTTGACTTTTTGAGATTTTGGAAAGTTTTATACCGTTTTGCTCATAATCGCGTCCCGATCGTAGTCTTGAAGTTTTTGAGTTGATTTGGGTACTCTATTTTGGGACGAGGATTTATTGGGTATATTTTGAGAATTTTGTTATCCTCGTTGGTATTTCAAGCGATACGTCTTTCGAGAACGTGGGGTTCTCGACGTATTAACTCCGTATGTTGTATTTCGATATATATTGATCTTATCCCTGTTATTCAGGTGATCGGGACCACGTGTTTGGCGAGGGATCTTCCGCTGGACCTCAGAGTTAGCCCCGTACAGTGAGTGAACATTTTATTTTCACAGTTGAATTTGCGAGTCTGGAATTATGCATTTTATGAATATATATATATATGATTACGCATATACGTATGCAGTTATAATTATGCACATATAAGTATAAATTTTATAATTATACATTTTACGATTATGCATGTGCATGGAAAGGATTTATGATTTGGTTTACACAGAGTACAGTCTCGGATATAAAGGAATGCATCGATGCATTAGCTTCTCGGTTGATCCCCGAGATGCTCCAAGGGGGACAGATATCCTGATCCGAGGTGTTTCAGACTTATATTAATCATGTGTAGGTCAGGGATCCCGTGATTAGACTGTACTTGCGGAGGAGTCCATGTGTGACCCCGCAGGATACCACTACCACATATTGACTCATTGCTTGTTTTTGGACATTACCGGCGATTTTTGCCTGAAAAATCGCCGGTAATGTCTTTTTTTTTTTTTACATTACCGACGATTTATGTCGCCGGTAATGTCCGTCGCTGGCAATGTCTCGATGGTAATGTAAAAAAAAAAAAAAAAAAAACATTGCCGGCGACATACATTTATGTCGCCGGTAATGTAAAAAAAAAAAAAAAGACATTACCGGCGACTTTATTTATATCGCCGGTAATGTCTTTTTTTTTTTTTACATTACCATCGAGACATTGCCGGCGACGGACATTACCGGCGACATAAATCGCCGGTAATGTAAAAAAAAAAAGGACATTACCGGCGATTTTTCCGGCAAAAATCGCCGGTAATGTCCAAAAACATTGCCGGCGACTTAAAAGTCGTCTGCAATGAGTCAATATGTGGTAGTGTACGTGCATGTTTATGGACAGGGAAAATGTACCTGGTCGGGATTTTCATGTACATTGTCGTGCATTATACTTTTATGAGCATTTATTTGGGAAAGACATATTATTATTTTTGTCCACTCACTCTAACGATTTCATTTGTTTTCCCCTGGGCTTTTCGGTTTCCTTTGCCTAGTTTGCAGTTTAGATTCCAGTGTTGTGCGTCGATTGTGGAGGCATAGAGTTCGGATCACACTTCAGTTTTATTAGGTTTCTTGTTCGACCTACTTGATGTAAATGATGGATATAGGCGTCGCTCTGAATACTTATGTTGTGTTTTCAGTTGAGTTTACTCCTGAATGTTTTTGGATTTCTTGTGAACCTTTGGTTTACTATATATATGTTGTTGAGAAATCCGGATGGGTAACGGAGCCCCAGGGTTTGGCTTTTGTGGAATATTCGAAGCGTGTTTCTTTGCAGGTTCTAATAATGGTTCACGTATTTCAAAGTAAACTCTGGCAAAAAAAATTTAAGGTCGTGTTTTCGAAGAGATTTGATTTCGGTTTAGGCGACTAAATTGGAGTCGGGTCCTTTCATTAATGACCTTCCGTGAAAAGAATGACTAGTTTTTTTGTGAAGCATGAAAGAGATTCAAGGAATTAGAGCTTGGTTGTTCGAACCACGGATAATCCCAAGACATGCTTATGTCCCTTTTCTACCAAGGGCTAAGCACGGAGACGAGAATAAATGTTGACAATGCATGTGGTAGAGATTTCATGAACAAGACCGTGGAGGAAGCACATATTTTGCTTGAAAAGTTGGCAGAAATGTCGGCATTGTGGGATATAAAACCTAGTCTAAAGAAGTCAGAGGTATCAATGAGGGAGGCCACCCAAACCCAGAGGGGTGGTATATATGAAGTCAATCAAGGGATCCCATCAACAAGAAGATACTATTAAGCGGCTTGACGAATCAATGAATAGAAAGTTCGAGCTCTTAATGAAGCAAGGTAAAAGTGGTGGCCAAGCCCACCAAGTGTCAAAAATTTGTGTAAAGTCGGTCACTTGTTTGATATACGAAAGCACGGTGCATGAGACTTTGAGTTGCCCTCATCAAGAAGATTATCCAAAAATTATCAAAGAGTGCAAATGAGTCTTCTATGATTAATAAAAGAATGATCCATGCTCCAACACCTATAATCCAGGATCGATGAACCACTCTAACTTCTCATGGGGTGGTCAAAATCAAAATTAAGAGAACCAAGGTAATTAAAGAGGGTCGCAAAGGCCGAATAGTGATTATCAAGGAGGTTTTCAACGATTAAACAGACGATACAACAATCAAGGTGGAGGTCAAGGCAATTTTGGTGCTTCGAGAAGTGGAAGCAAGGGAGTCTCTACTTATCAAGGAGCTCCCAGATTTACACCAAGAACTAGTTAGAGTTTTGCTAATGCCTTGGGTGGTAGCCCTTACCCACCATGAGCTCCATTTGTTCCAGGAACTCAACAACAACCTTTTCTACAAGCGCCAATTGCTCCACTACAATTGGAAGCGCCCAAGTCCAACATGGACGAATTGCTTGCCAAGCTTGTTAAGAATCAAGAGGAGGACAAGAAGATGTATCTTGACATTTTCATGAGCATGAAGAATGAGAATAAAGTCCTCCGCAATGAAAGCCAAAGAGCCATTCATAAGTTGGAGACTCAAGTTAGTCAATAGGCAAAAGCAATCACCACTCAAGGGAATAGCAAAGCCCATGAGTTTTCATCCACAATCGAGAAGAACCCCAAGCACCAAGTCAACATGGTCAAGGCGTTGTTGAGATCCAGAAAGGGATTTAAGAACTATGATGATGCTCCTATTATGGAGAGCGATGATAAGATGACTTAGACACTCCATTAGTATCAAAGCCACAACCCCGGTTAGAGAAGGGTGCATCAAGTAGAGAAAACATGGTGCGTTTCCAAGAGAGAACCGAAGTGATTCTGTTTGAGGATGTTGAGGCATCGAATGACGAAGCGGATGAGTTAGATTTTGATCAAGCAGGGTCCAAGACAAGTTTGAGTAACCACGGGAATGCCGGAAAAGGCCAAAATGGAAGGGAAGTCAACGGAGAGCATCCCGGGTCAATTTTGAAGAAGAATGGTGGCAAAAAATATGTTTATTTGATGGGTCGAGAGACATCTTCGACCAATCGAAGCAAGCTCTCGGGATCGGATGTAGGAGGTTCTTGATGGATCGAATAGAACCTTCGACCATCGAAGGAAAGGATCAGGAAATTTCTAAGGGGCATTTTACAAAGGGTCAAGATGATGAGGAAGCATGTCTACCTTTCCCTCAAGTGTGGAACAAGGAGATGGCTCAAGTAAACTTGGATTGTAAGACCAATGAGTGCTTGGAAATCTTCAACAAGGTTGAGATTAATATCCCCCTTCTTGACGTCATTCAAACTATTCCTATATACTCCAAGTTCTTGAAGGACCTTTGCACGAACCGAAGATTAAAGAACAAGTTGCAAGGGGAAGAAAATACTGAAAAGGTGAAGTTCAATGCCACGGTGTCAGCTATCATACAAAGGAAGGTGCCCATGAAGTTGAAAGATCCGGGAAGCTTCACAGTGCCATGCACAATCGGGATGAAGTACTTTGAAAGGGTTTTGATGGACCTTAGAGCTTCCACTAACTTGATGTCATATTCGGTATGCAAGTCCATTGGCTTGGGAAAGTTGAAGCCGGTGAGCATGTCGTTACAACTAGCAGATCAGAGCATTATTCATCCAAGGGGCATAGTTGAAGATGTACTTGTCATGATTGATGACCTCATAGTTCCATTCGACTTTGTAATTCTCGACAAAAAGGAACCAAAAGGGCATGAGGATCTTCCTTTTATCTTCGGAAGAGCTTTCATGGCTACGGCGGGTACCAAGATTGACGTCAAAGCCTAAGAGCTTACCCTAACCATGTTTGAAAAGTTGAGAGCATTCAAGATATTTAGAAAGAAATCCTCAATCTTTTCACTACAAGCCATGAGCATTACAGCTATGAATGAAGAAGATGTGGGCTACACGCCGGAAGCCGAAGAGTTGAGTGTAGAAGAGCATACGATACCGGATGAGGTTAAGGGTTGTGAAAAGAAGAGATTGAAGCCAGAAAATCTTGTCATTGGAAGCAAAGTCAACTTGAAGAACTACGACCCCTCAAGAGATGCATGTTACAAATTGCTCGAGATATGTCCAAATGGATCAGTGCATTTGACAAACTTGATGAATGGAAGAACGTTGGAGCTTAAATAGAGAGCAAGTGGAGGCCTTGAAGGAGGCAACAATAAAGTGTAATGGGAGGGTTTATCATTCTAAGGACCCAACCATGATGGTGTGACCTTCTCTTCCCTGGATGGACCATGTTTATGTTCTTAAACCACAACCCGTCATGGTCAGAGTCCATAGGAGTACGAGCTTGAAAATAAAGTGTAACGTAGAGGAATTTGTATGTGACCCGAAGAAGACCAATCTTGGAGAAAATCCATGGATGCCTAGCAAGGAAGGTAAGACCAATCTTGGTCTTGCGTGTTGGTGATTGTTGATAACTTTGGATGCATTATCTTTGGTCTTCAAGGGGGAGCTTTCCTAACCTCTTGTCTCACTTTGAATTTGGTTCTTATGTTTACATTTGTGTGTATTAGATTGTTAGTTTGGTTCCTATGAAGTTTGAACTCGGAGGAGGTTATGTTGTTTTGATTTTATCATGTGATTTTGTGTTTTCTTATCGGCCAACCTGAGGTCCCCCTTCGATGGATCAAAGTATGATAGTTCAATGTCTTCGACCCATCGAAGTGCTACACAGAAGAGGTGTAACGACCCGAACTTTGAGTATATGATTATTGGCACGAATCGTAGTTATCGCGAGTTGTTTGTACATATGGGGTTTGTTAACGACTAAATTATTGGACAAGAATTTGGTTTGAGTTCCTTCGCAGTTATTATAGAGGATTTTATTTTGTGCTCGTAGGAGGTTTCAGAGGATTTTTTGGGTAATCGGAGAATATAAAATGGATATTTGAAATTGTCGTCGAGTAAGTCGTACTTATCCGTTCGTGTTAGAGTTATCCGAGTCGTGGTTTTGGTTGGTTCGCGACGTATAAATATCGAATAGTAGTAAAAATCGGAAAAAATCACACATTTGGACCGAGTTGGAACGAGTTGACCCGTTGACCCGTTTGAACTCCACCAACCCGGTTTGCTTCCACCATCGGACCCGACAATTCCGGCCACCTCCGGCCGTGTTCTTGGTATGGTTGGAAAGCTCTCTTGATTTTCTATTGTTTCATGTATTTATTTGTGAGAATTGGTTTAGGTTTGAGGGAGTTCAAACTAGTTGAAAATCATGGATTTTGCCAGAATCGGGTGGCAATTTCCGGCGCGATTTGGTGTCGGATTGATGGGGGTTTTGGTTCTCCTCAACCCCTTGAAGCTTTCTGGGTTGTTTGATTGGGAATTGATTGAGATTTTAGGTGGTTTGTGGTGGTGACCGGAGAGGAAAATTCTGCGTGATTTTCGATCAAAATTCTGGTCGGTGTAGTGTGTTTTAGCCTTGGAGATAGAAGGGAAAAGTATTAAGCTTGAGGAGAGGAACATTCTGAGGTATGGGTCGCTGGAGTTGGTCACTGTTGGCGCCGTGCTGCCGCCGCCGCCGCCGGTCAACGGCAGAGCTCCGGCGAGGAGTTGACTTTTAGGTTTTCGAAGATTTTTATGTCGTTTTGCTCATAATTGCGCCCCGATCGTAGTCGTGAGGTTTTTGAGTTGATTTTGGTGTGTTAAGTTGGGATGAGGGTTATTTGGGTGTATTTTGAGAATTTTGCTATCCTCGTCGATATTTCGAGCGATACGCTTTTCGAGAACGCGGGGTTCTTGACGTATTTATTCCGTATGTTGAAATTGAATATGTATTGATCGTAACCCACTACCAGCAAAAGTAGTATACCCGACGAAGTCCTCAAAAAACGACCGACGAGAAGGTTTCTCGTCGGTTATAGTAAACTATAACCGACGACAGGATTACCTCGTCGGTTATAGGTTTTTGACCGTCGAGATTTTCTTGTCGTCGGTTATAGTCGCCGGAAAATCATCGGTTATAGTTTTCGACTATTACCGACGATTTTTTTGGACTATTAGCCACGATTTTTTTCTATCGTCGACTATAGTTTCTTATTTCAGATCTGGGCAGCAGCTCGATCTGTCATTCAATAAAATTTCCATTTTTTCTGAAAATGCTCTGAAATCGATCTTTGGGTGATGTCGAGAATGAGTTCGTGATGATTCATGCATTATATATATAGGTACGTGCTTAATATATTTTTGAATATATTAATTTGTTGAATTGATCGATCGATATTGATTTTAATTTGAATATATATATATATATTGATCGATCGATCGATGCATGGTTGATTTTGAGTACGTGATTAATGACGATCGTAAATATATATATTAATTGTTGTTAATTTTGATTATTGTGAATATATATATAGCTAGCTAGCTAGGGTGATTAATTAATTTAATTAATATATTTCATTATATATATTGTGATTAATTATTATATATAGGATTAATATATTATATATATATAGCTAGCTAGCTAGCTAGTGTACGTACGTGCATGGTTATATATATATATTTAGATTTTTGTGATCGATCGAATATATATATAAATAATTAGGGTGTACGCGCGTGTGTGTATATATATATTAAAATTATGGGAATTATAATAATAAATATTTATATCTAGCTATGAAATTTTTATTAATAAGATCATGGGTATATATATATATACATGCAGTTATAATTTTCAGGATGGACAAGAGTTGGATGTGTCTTCCAAGATGGGATGTAAGATATCACCGTGGAATTAGAAGTTTTGTCGAATATGTGAAGGTTAATTGTGGAGGGATGACAATTCATTATTGTCCGTGTACGAAATGTCAGTGTCGCAGCGAGCGATATCGTTTTCACATCGATAAAGTATTGGAGCACTTGAAGAAAAACGGGTTTTGGGATAAGTACACATGTTGGATTTATCACGGTGAGAGCTCATCAGTTGGTGAACATGATCACGGACAATTTTTTGAGAGTGGTAGTACATCCAATGATCCAACAACAATGTTGATCAACGATATGTTTCCTCATGAGAGCGGTATATTTGCTCAAGCACCGGATATCCCTCCCGCCGTTGGAGACTTCCCTCATATTGAGCAAGTCCAGCAATTACCTACAGCTGTCAACACTGTTGGTATGGACAAGTACAACAACCTCATTGCCTTCCAACAGACCCCGTTGTACAACGGGTGTAATAAGACTGTTCTCGAAAGTGTTATGGGAGTAATGAAGCTCAAAGTGGAGAACAAAATGAGTGTAAAGGCTGTTGATGATTGGCTGAAGTGGTCTGGTTCGTTGTTGCCTCCCGGTCATCATCTTCCTACCACTCATCGTAAGGTGCGACAGATCCTTAAACATCTTGGCCTTTCCTACATCAAAATCCATGCTTGTATATATGATTGTGTTCTCTTCTGGGGTGAAGATGCTTATGGGAATGATCTTGAATCCCTTGCTGAATGCCCGGTATGTGGTACAGATAGGTATAAGTTGACTCCTGCCAGAAACAAGAAAGCTGTGAAGATACTTCGGTATTTTCCCCTGATAGATAGGCTAGAACGGTTGTTCATGTCTGCACACACGGCTGAAGCTATGAGATGGTGGGCCGAGAGGAATTTGCCCGACGGTGATCTGCTTATACACCCTGCTGACGGAGAGGCTTTGAAGTACATGGTGAAGGAGTTTTCTTATTTTGCATCAGAGGTTCGAAATGTTTGGTTGGGGCTTTCATCTGACGGATTCAACCCTTTTGGCAACATGAGTCTTCAATACAGTATATGGCCAGTTATTTTGGTACCGTACAACCTTCCTCCATGGATGTGCATGAAGAAAGAATACAATATGCTCACTATGATAATTCCAGGGCCGGGTTATCCAGGAAAGTGTCTCGATGTGTATTTGAGACCCTTGATTGAGGAGCTTAAGTACTTGATTGAGCATGGTCATCCCACTTATGACAAGTTCAAAAATGAGATGTTCCAGATGCATGCCATGCTTGTTGGCACCATTAGCGATTTTCCTGCACGCGGGATATTGTCGGGCAACGTTACCAGGGGATACAGGGCTTGTCCAGAGTGCATGACGGTTGAGTGTTGCAGACCTCATTGCAGGAAGATTGTACAGATGCGTCATCGTTGTTGGCTTCCACATGATCACCCATTTTGGGAGGCTATGGAGGCATTTGATGGGACTGTGGAAACAGGTGAGCAGCCGAGGAGATGGACGGGGGATGAAATATTAGAAGTACTAAATGAATACGATTTTGGGCAGCTAAGCAATCATCCTGAGATAGTGGCGTCAATACTTGACAAACCCGACAGGTATAAATTCTGGACACACAAAAGTATTTTTTTGGAACTTCCTTATTGGTCCAAGTTGCTGATCAGACACTACTTAGATGTCATGCACATAGAGAAAAATGTGTGCGAGAGTGTGGTCGGCACAGTGTTGAATTGGGAGGGAAAAACTAAAGACGGCCCGAAGGCACGCATTGATCTTAAAAGGATGGGACTGCGAAAACATTTGTGGTTGAGAGATGGGAAGAAAAAAATGCCACAAGCTCCTTATACCGTGAAGCCTGCCGAGAAGAATGAAATTTTTGGCTGGATGGGTAATGTTAGGTATCCTTCAGGCTATGCTGGAAATATAAGTAGATGTGTTAACTTCAAAGACAATAAGATATACGGACTAAAGAGTCACGACTGTCATATACTGCTTCAACGCCTCTTCCCTGTTTTCATTAGAGGGTACCTGTCCAAAGAGGTGGTGGAGCCGTTAGTGGCTTTGTCAAGATTCTTTCAGAAGTTATGCACGAGAGAAGTGAAGAAATCGGACTTGTTGGAAATGCAACAGGACATAATTTTTATTATGTGGAAATTCGAAAGGATATTTCCTCCAAACTTTTTCGACATCATGCCTCACCTGATGCTCCATCTTCCGGAACAATTGTTGCTTACTGGTCCAGTACACTACACATGGATGTATCCTATGGAAAGGTACGTAATGCATCTCTGAATCTGGCTATATATATGTCGATCTTTAATATTATTTACTCACTTATTGTTGCAATAAGCATAACATGCTCGATCTGTAATTACCAATTTACAGACAATTAGGGGACTACAAAGACTATGTGATGAACAAATCTGCACCCGAAGGGTGTATCGTTGAAGCATATATTGCGCATGAGTGCGTAACGTACACCAAGTTGTATTTGGGAGCGTTGGAGGACCCTCCACAACATATGCCAGTAGATGGAAGGCAGTTCACCCTTTCGATCATCTCCGATGATGTTGAAGTTTCTGGAAAGTTGCCCAACTCGTACAAGTTGGAACCTTATGAGCTAGTCATTGCCCATTGGTCGGTATTGATTAACTGTCCAGAAGTTCAATATTGGAAAAATTTGCACCTTTACTGCCCTGCTATTTCCGGTAATGTTGAGTATCACAACAAGACGTTCGCAAACTATTTTGGCAACTGGGTACGTTTATAGGTAAATTGACCTGTATATGATGTTAAGTGCATGTCTCTCATCTTATTTATAGTTAAGTTAATAAATGATTATTTTCAGATGAATCATGTACAAGATGATGGTATCCCTCAGTGGTCACACGAATTGAGGCTCTTGGCGCAGAAACCGATAACTTCCAGAGTTTATCCTATGTGTAAGGTAAATGGCGTGCTATTTATTTGTGAACATAGAGATGTCAGACGAAAAACACAGAATTCTGGGATAATGGTGCATGGTGGGCAGAATGGAGTTGACTATTACGGTGTTCTCCATTCTGTTGTCGAATTAATATATGGGGAAGGCATGACCGTGCACTTGTTTAAGTGTAGATGATTTGATACCGACCCTCAGAACACAAGGACCGATCAATACGGGATTTTTTCGGTGAATACTGCTACAAGCTGGTATGAAGATGATCCGTTTTTGTTGGCCACGGCGGTGAAACAATTGTTCTATCTTGATGATCTTGTGCATAAAGGCGCGTGGAAAGTGGTTAACCATGTTCTTCCATGAAACATATACAGTGCCTCAACCCTTGGTGTGACCTCGGATAATGAAGAAGTCAGTGCATACCAAGAGCCGAACGCAACTGGTATTCCTGAAACCTCAACAATTCGCCTTAATAATGTGAGACAGGGCAGTGTGGTACGAATTCCTCAACCGAATCTTATTGATGTACATCAAAATGAAGACAATGAAGACTCAAGTGACGAGGACATACACATCTTACCTGAAATTAACTCGGAAACAGAATCAGACTCAAGCAATGATTCTGATTATGCGCCTTAATTAGTGTATATATATATGTATGTTATTTTAATTTGAGTTAGAACGTGCAATGTAAAATGAATTATATTCAGATTATCGACTTTAAATTGTGTCGATCGATTAAATTGCTATATGGTAACATCATAAGAGAGAGAGACCTCGAGAGATCGAAAAAAAAAATACAACCGATCGACGATATATTATTAAATATTAATAAATATATATTATTAAATATAGCCAAAAAAAATTAATGCGTGCCATTTTAATTTAATTAGGCTGCGCTTTTAATTTATGTCGGTTTTTTTTCTTCTAATAATTACGTATTAAATATTAATAAATATATATATTAATACACTACATATATAGTTTACCGGCATATATGAAAAATAAATAGAAAAACTATATCCGACGACATTCATATGAAATCTCGTCGGATATAGTTTCGGTTCAACTATAACCGACGATATTACTTATATCGTCGGTTATAGTTCTTGTTTATATCCGGATCTGGGTACGTTTTGGGCAGAAACGAAACTGCCCAAAACGAAACTCAACTTTGTCGATCGATTTTCTCCATTTCCTTGGTGTTGGGAGCAAGCAATCGAAGCTCAAGTTAAAGCCCATCAATCCTCAAGCCAAAGCCCTCGTCGATTTTCTCCATTTCAGGTTTGAAATCCCTAATTTCCTAATTTAGAATTTTTTCAATTTAGGTTAGATTTGAAGTTGTGAAATTTTTTTATCGATAATGTGGATGCATGCATGAACATTGTGATTGGAAATTCGATATTGTTGAATTTTATGCATGTATTGATATATATTGGAATATATTAGAATTTTAATTAGGTTAAATTGGTATATTGGAAAATATTGGAATTTTAGGTTAAATTGGTATATTGGAATTTTATGCATGTATTGATATATATTGGAATATATTGATTTATTTTATGCATGTATTGATATATATTGGAATTTTAGGTTAAATTTGGATTTGGATTATTTATATATATATATATATTGGAATTTGGATTTGGAATTGGAATTTTTGGTTAAATTTGGTTAAATTTTTGGTTAATTGGATTTGGAATTTTTGTTGAATTTGGATTATTGATATATATATATTGGAATATATATATATAGTTAAATTATTGGATTATATATGTATTGGATGAATTATATTGGATTATATATATATATTGTAATTATTGTGGATTTTATGGAATTATTGTTGATTTTTGTGGAATATTTATATATTGGATTATTGATATATATTGGAATTTATGCATGTATTCGAATTTTTGGATGAATTAGGAATTATTTTGAATGTTTATAATTTTATAGCAACGATGAATTGGTTAAATTGCGGTGCTTCCCGAGGGGGGTCGAGCTCGAGGGGGAGGTCGAGAGGGAGAGGGAGATCGGGACGTGGGGATGAGGGCTCGGGACGTGGGGATGCGGGCACCGGAAGTCGGTCCGCATCAGGATCCACCAGCGTCGGCAACACTTACAGTCTTCCGCTGACCTCTCGACACCGTACACTGATGGGCGAGGGACAACCTCAGCAGCAGCAGCTCGAGCCTGCTCGATCCTCAGGCGCGAGGAGGGTTCATCAGGTCAGTCGCACGCCGGAAACGGATAGTGCGACTCAATCCTCGGTCCGAATGCCGGACATTCATCGCGAGGACCCTTCCCCCGTCATCCACCAGACAGCTCCTCATTCTTCCGAGGAGGCTGGTGGATCCACTCAGTCCTCGGCGAGGATGCGACTATGCCCGCCGTCTACCTTATTCTTACCGTTGGAAATCCCGACGATACCTCACGTCGATTCCGACGGGATTCCTGTTCCGGGATAGCTAGGGTTCATTACCCCGGACCAAGCATATGCGTATGTACCCTTCCCGGAACCTCTCTGGAGTGTGAGGATTCCGGGACAACGCACCGACGAATCAGGTAAATATTAATTAGTGATATCTTTTTACTTAGTAATATTTAAATTCAATAAGGTGTTGATGTTTAAAAAATCGTCTACATATATATGTGATAGGCGAGATCGTGCCCGGTGAGAAACAGAAGAGAACCAGAGGCCCCGTCGTCGGCAAGTTACTGGACGACGCCATTCAGGTTAGCGGTGGTGGCCAAGTTATGATTCTGACCGGGGATAGAGGGAAAGTGATCGAGGGAAAGGTCACACGAAAGTACGCGGGGATGGCGGGCAGCCTCATACGGGATAGAGTCCCAATGTTGTGGCCAGATTGGAATTCAGTGCCGCAATCCGTAAAAAATCAGCTGAATAATGCGTTGTCGGTGACTTGAATTGTATATTCATTATGTAAATTTTCTAAATAAATTTTTAATATTATTGATATATATATATATGCATTGCAGAGGTGGTTCCGCATGGATGCAGACATTAGACCCACGTGGGCGGATGAAGTGCATGGGAGCAGGTTTGCAGACCGGCATTTAATTTGTTTCAATTTTTTTGTTTCTTTTGATTATTTTCATACAATGTTGTAAGTTACTAACGCTTGATTTTATGGGTATATATAGGTATAAGGAGTGGAAGGGTGAGCTGAAGAAGCATTGGAAAAAGTACGGCGACGATCGTTCGGGTACCCCTAGCGAGTTTCGTTATAGGGAGTACGAGTGGCGATGGCTTCTGGTTCACTTCAACAACCCCAAATTGAAGGTACGCAACCTTCCATCGATTAAATTTTTGTTTTATCGTACTTCCCTTAAATTATTTCGCTAATGAGTGTTTTTTTGTTGAAGTTGGATTAATCGAGCAGGCTCTTTCTGAAGTCAACACAAGGAACCGGGCCAAAAACACCAAAAATCATCATGCCGGTTCCAAATCATACTCGGGTTGGATTGAGGAGGCGGCCAACCACCCAGAAGAGGATCCCCTTGTCTATACGATGCAGCACGCGTATCCGCAATCCCTCGAATATGTTGTAAGTGTCCTTATAACAAAATAAACTTATTTCTTATTTATTTAGATATAATTTTTTTAATTAATATTTTATTGTTCTTTGTAAATTAGGCGAGAATTCAGGAGGCGATTCCGGAGGTGTTGACTCAAGTGGCGAGAGAGCTCTATCCCGACACCCCCGATGCGGAACTCCCGATTGATCAGATTGATCGATCTGATCCGATCGTCAGGGCCAGGATTATGTCAGCTGCGATCCCTCCAGGGAAGAACACATTCTACTGCAGGGGTTCCGGAAAGTGGGGTCAAGGGCTGTTGAAGCAAACCCCTGAATTCTCTCGCGGATCGGGATCATCATCATCTTCGAGGACTAATGAGCTACAGGACCAGCTTCATAGGCAAGCAATTGAGATGGAAGCTCAACGGCATCGGATGGAGGAGATGGAGCATGCGCGAGCCGCAGAGCAGAATCGGTTGGCCGAACAGCAGCAGCAGATGGGGACATGGATGCAGCACTGTTATGCACAGCTGCAGGCATCTGGAATCCAGATAGCTCCCCCGCTTATTTTCGGTGCGCCACAGCCACAGCCTCAGCCTCAGCCGCAACCTCAGCCAGACCAGGACCAACCATCTGATAACAATCCATTTGATCACATAGATTTAGGACACCCGTAGATTTGAACAATTGTCGGTTTTTATTTTAATTATTTACTACGTACGCATGCATATGTATACAGATTTGAACGATTTCGGTTTTTTTTTATTTATTTATTACTATAGTTTCAATGGTTGTTGATGTGCAATTTGAACAATATTTGTGATTATTTGGGAATGCAGGTTTTGGGATAAAACCCAGAACCTGCAAAAAAAAATTATTATTAATAACTATAACCGACGATATGTGTCAACATCGTCGACTATAGTTTCCTCCACGGTCAACCATTTTGACCATGGGGAAAACTATAACCGACAATGACATCGTCGGTTATAGTTTTAAACTATGCCCGACAATAAACCATCGTTGCCTTTAGTCTCCCTTTTTTCCAATGATAACCCTAATTCATCGTCGGTTATAGTATCACCGACGGTCTATTATCGACGAGACTATAACCGACGATGTGTCGTCGGATATAGAGTATGACCGACGATGAAAGGAAACAGACCGACGACACCAAGTCGTCGGCTATAGTTATTCTTCTGGTAGTGTGTACCCTATTATTCAAGTGATCGTGATCGAGTGTTTGGCGAGGGATCTTCTGCCGGGCCTCAGGGCTAGCTGTTACCTATGAGTGGACATTTTATCACACGTTGATTTACATACTTTGATTTTCACAGTGGATTTGCGAGTCTTTGAGTATGCTTTACGATTGTGCATTTACGAGTATGCATTTATGATTATGCATTTTATGAGCATACATTGATTTGGAGGCACATGTGATTTATTTTTACACTGAGTATGGATATATGATGCATCGATGCAATGGCCTCTCGGCTGATCCCCGAGATGCTCCTGGCAAGTTACGACTTGTGAGAACCTGACCCGTGATTCACAATACCAGGCGAGTTAAGACTTGTGAGCACTTGACCCGTGCGTATTGTAACTTGAGGGAAACGTACTCAAGTTACTGCCTCCACACACACAGTACCCAGAAGAGTTACGACTTGTGAGCACTTGATCTGGGCTAGTTTGTTTTGACTCGCATGATTTTATGTGCATTTATTGTGAAAAGCATGTTTGATTTATTTATGCGGCATATTATGAATTACGTCCACTCACTCTAATGGTTTTATTATTTATATGCTTTTCTCTGGGATTTTCGGTTTTCGCCGCCTAGATTGCAGTATCTTTCCCGTTGTTGCACGTCATCGCAGGAGGCCTAGAGTTCAAATCACACTTTCCTTCTAGTAGGTTTCTGATGTAACCTGCTAGTCTTGTATATTTTGTAATTAGAAGTCGCTCTGAATACTTGTGTAGTGTTGTTCAGTTTAAGTTATACTCCTGAATATCTTCTGGATTTCTTGTCAACCTTGAGTTTTATGTAATATATGGATGTTGAGAAATTCGGATGGACAATGGAGGTCCACGGTGTGTCTGGGAATTTATCTGTGAAGTGTAATCTTCTTGCAAGTTTTTGGTTTGTATGTTTTATAGAGTAAACTCTCGCAAAATTTTTGTAAGTCATTGTTTTGTTAGGGCTTAATTTCGGTTTATGCAACTAAATCGGGGTTGGGTCCTTTCAGTTGGTATCAGAGCATTAGGTTTTAGGTTCTGTAGACTCTTGTAGTTGTGTTACTAAGGGTATTTGAGAATGTACAGCATATCAGGAGTGATGACCCGACTGGCCAGCGGATAATCATCAATACTCTAGAGTGTTGTATGCTTTCAAATGTTTGAAGTTTCATGATTACATTCTGTGTGTTGTGTGACTAATGACTTTTCATCTTTAGGATGCCTCCCTGACATGGAACCTATGCTAGCGGGGCTTGGGATCATATTGAGGATCAGCGTACGCAAGACTTGCTTATGCGAGTGTTACGTTTGGAGGAGCGTTTTGACTCTGTGGTTAACGCTAGGGCAGTTGGAGCAACTACCTTTTCTGGCTCCTCTGATCCTGAAGTATATGAGGCTTGGTTAGTTCAGGTGGAGCGTATTTGTGAACGCTTATATTTTACTCCTGAGCAGAGGACTGTGGCTGCTATTGGGTTACTGGATTCAGATGCTTATTTCTGGTGGGTTAGCACCGAGAGAGTTCCTATTGATACTCCATGACCTGCATCCAAAGATTTGTTTATGCGTCGATATTTCAACCAAGCCACCCAGCTGAGGAAATATAAGGAGTTTACCAATCTAAGGCAGGGAAATATGTTAGTGCTTGAGTATCGAGATAAGTTCACCCGTTTGTCTCGTTTTGCACGTAATATGGTGGCGTCTGAGGAAGCAAAATGCAGGAGGTTTGAGTTGGTTCTGAATCTAAATATCAAGGGAACTTTGACCACGATGTCTCGGGAGGTCAGAGATGGAGGAGGAATTAACCTCAGAGGCAAGCACTGAGTGAGAGTTCCAATGGATCGAGTTATCCTCGACGCACATTTGATCTGTCAGCTGCACCCAGAGACTATCCAGTGTGCAATATTTGTAATAGGCAGCATTATGGTTCATGTTATCGAGGCACCACCAGTTGTTACTGTTGTTGCCAGGAGGATCACTTTGTGAGAGAATGTCCGCAGGGTGGTAATTTTAGGGGTGTTGCAGCTTAGGGCAGCGGTCATGGTCAGGGTACTGCTTCTGGTGATCGTGTCATACAAGATTTTGAACATGATGGTCAGCAGAACCGTAGTCAGCATGGACGACCAACAGGACAAGCTCGAGTTTATGCCATGTCCCTGGGAGAGGGCAAAGCTTCCCCTGAGGTTATCATCGGTACGTTGTACATTTTTTGTCATCCAGTTCTTACTTTACTAGATCCAGGAGCTACGCATTCATTCATGTCATATAGATTAGCAACATTGGCTACTATGCCTGCATCTCCACTCCCTAGTTTGTGGCGAGTGTTGTATCCCTCCGGCGAGGTAGTGTGTGTCGAGTGGGTGTATCAAGATTGTGAGATTTTTATAGGAGGTTATGGGTTAGCCGCAGAATTGATGCTGCTGGATATTGTGGATTTTGATGTGATTTTGGATATGGATTTCTTGGAAAACCATTGGGCTGTTTTTGACCGTCACAAGGAGGAGGTTATTTTCAGGAGTCCAGGTGTACTGAAAATTTTATTTTGTGGTAAAAAGAATACTTCTTTACCTTGTCTGATTTCGGCAATGAAGGCTGAGCAGATGTTGAAAAAGGGATGTGTGGCATATCTAGCACATGTGATTGATACAGAGGTTCGTGTACTAGACATTGGGGATATATCGGTGGTTTGTGAGTATCCGGATGTATTTCCTGAGGATTTACCTGGTGTTCCTCCAGTCACAGAGATTGACTACACTATTGACTTACTTCCAGGTACTAGACCTATTTCGCAGATGCCCTATCGTATGGCACCAGCAAAGTTGAGAGAGTTGTAGATTCAATTTCAAGAATTGATTGAAAAAGGCTTCATTCGACCTAGTGTTTCACCTTGGGGTGCTTCAGTGTTGTTTGTGAGGAAAAAGGATGGTTCGATGAGGCTATGCATTGACTATCGGAAATTGAATCAGGTCACAGTGAAAAACAAGTATCTGCTTCCACGGATTGATGATTTGTTCGATCAGTTGAAGGAAGCTTCAGTCTTTTCGAAGATTGATCTCAGGTCAGGGTACCATCAGCTACTGATTCGGGAGTCTAATGTGGATAAGACAGTGTTTTGGTCACGCTATGGGCATTATGAGTTCCTTGTTATGCCATTTGGGTTGACCAATGCGCCAGCTGCTTTCATGGACTTGATGAATCAGATTTTCTGATGTTATCTGGACAAGTTCGTCATTGTATTCATCGACGATATATTGATATATTCCAGGAGTGTGGGGAAACACAAGAAGCATTTGCATACCATTTTGCAGACTTTGCAAGACGCTTAGTTGTATGCCAAGTTTAGCAAGTGTGAGTTTTGGCTGAACAGTGTGAAGTTTTTGGGTCACGTGATATCAGCTGAGGGAGTCAGCGTGGATCCAGATAAGATTGAAGCAGCGTTGAATTGAAGCAGACCTACAAATGTGACTGAGATATGAAGTTTCTTGGGTTTATCAAGTTACTATCGTCGATTTCTGCAAGATTTTTCACGAATTGCGACGCCGCTTACCCGTTTGACAAAGAAAGGAGTCAAGTTTGACTAGTCTGATGCTTGTGAGGAAAGCTACTTGACTTTGAAGGAAAGGTTGACTACTGCACTAGTGTTGACTCTACTTGACGATAGTGGTGAGTATGTTGTGTACAGTGATGCTTCGAAGTTAGATCCGGGTTGTGTTTTGATGCAGCATGGTAAAGTGGTGGCATATGGTTCGAGACAGTTGAAACCTCATGAAGTTAGCTATTCTACTTATGATCTGGAGTTGGCTGCCATTGTTGTAGCATTGAAGAGTTAGACACACTACTTGTACAGAGCGCAGTGCAAGATTTACACCGATCAGAAGAGTCTTACCTACTTGCGTACACAGCCAGATTTGAATATGAGACAGAGGAGATGGATGGAGCTGATTAATGATTACGACTGCACCTTTGAGTATCATCCAGGAAAAGCTAATGTGGTTGCTGATGCCCTTAGTCGGAAGCATGGTGCTTCTCTTTTCCATGTACGTGTTGCAAGGATGTCACTTTTGACAGAATTACGTGCAACGAGAGCAAAGTTGGAATGTAATGAAGATGGAGCATTGTTAGCCAGTTTTCATGTTCGTCTGGTATTACTTGATTAAGCTCGTGAAACTCAAGATTCGGATGCCTATCTGCTGAGCAAGAAGAATTTGATTCAGAATAGTATACCAACAGAGTTTCGGATGTGGAATGATGGTACTTTGATGTTTAGAGGAAGATTATGTGTGCCTAGAGATGATGATTTGAAGAAGGAAATAGTTGATGAAGCTCATTGTTCCGCGTATGCTATGCATCCTGGTAGTACGAAGATGTTTTGGACACTTAAAGCTCATTATTGGTGGTGTAACATGAAGCGGGAAATAGTAATGTATGTGACCAGATGCCTGATTTGTCAGCAAGTGAAGGCAGAACGTCAGAAACCTGCCAGTAAACTACAACCTTTGGAGATTCCAGTGTGGAAATGGGAGCATATCACTATGAATTTTGTGTATTAGTTACCTCGTACGTCTAGTGGTAATACTGGTATTTGGGTGATTGTGGATCGCCTTACGAAGTCAGCTCATTTCCTTGCACTTCCAAGAAAGCTTTCTGTAAGTAGATTGGCGAAGCTGTACCTGAGAGAGGTTGTGAGATTACATGGTGTGCCTGTGTCTATAGTTTCTGATCAGGATAGTCAGTTTACTTAAAAATTTTGGCGGGCATTACAGAGAGCATTAGGGACTAGATTACACTTCAGTACAACTTTTCATCCTCAGACATATGGTGAGTCAGAGAGGACTATTCAGACTCTGGAGGATATGTTACGATCTTGTGTATTGCAGTTCAAAGGAAATTGGGAGCAACAACTTCATTTGATTGAGTTTACGTACAATAAGAGCTATCAGGCTAGCATTGATATGGCACCTTATGAGGCTTTGTATGGAAAACAGTGTCGAACTCCATTATGTTGGAGTGAAGTTGGAGAGAAATGGCTTATTGGTCATGATTTGGTGAAAAGTACCACAAAAGATGTTCAAGTTATTCGGGACAGATTGAAAGCTGCACAGGATCGACAGAAGAGTTATGTTGATGTGAGACGGAAAGATCTTGAGTTTGAGGTTGGTGATTGGGTTTTCCTGAAACTTTCTCCTTGGAAGGGTGTTGTTCATTTCGGAAAGCGCGGTAAACTTCGTCAGCGTTATATTTGCCCATATGAGATCACTGAGCGAGTTGGTGCTATGGCATACAGATTGGCATTATCTTCAGAGATGGGCAGAGTGCACAATGTATTCCATATGTCCGTGTTGCGGAAGTACATCTCTGATCCATCTCATGTGTTAGAACCATATCAGCTTCCTATTCGGGAGGATTTGACTTATGTGGAAGAACTAGTCCAGATTCTCGATTGGAAGGTCTAGGAGTTGCGGCACAGAACTATTCCTCTTGTGAAAGTTTTACGGCGGAACTATTCAGTTGAAGAAGCCACATGGGAGACTGAGCAGCACATGTGAGATCAGTATCCCCACCACTTCAGTTAGCAGGTATGTAAATTTTGAGGACAAAATTTTTGTTAGGGGGTAGATTTGTAACGACCCGAACTTTGAGTATATGATTATTGGCACGAATCGTGGTTATCGCGAGTTGTTTGTACATATGTGGTTTTTTAACGACTAAATTATTGGGTAAGAATTTGGTTTGAGTTCCTTTGCGGTTATTGTAGAGGATTTGATTTTGAGCTCGTATGAGGTTTCAGAGGATTTTTTGGTAAATCAAAGAATATAAAATGGATATTTGAAATTGTCGTCAAGTTAGTCGTACTTATCCATTCATGTTGGAGTTATCTGAGTTGTGGTTTTGGTCGGTTCGCGACGTATAAATATCGAACAGTCATAAAAATCGGAAAATCACACATTTGGACCGAGTTGACCCATTGACCCGTTGACCTGTTTGACCTCCACCGACCCGGTTTGCTTCCGCCGTCGGACCCGGCGATTCCGGCCACCTCCGACCGTGTTCTTGGTTTGGTTGAAAAGCTCTCTTGATTTCCTATTGTTTCATGTATTTATTTGTGAGAATTGGTTGAGGTTTGAGAGGGTTCGAACTAGTTGAAAATCATGGATTTCACCGGAAACGGTGAAAGGACCCAACCCCGGTTTAGTTGCCTATACCGGAATCAAACCCCTTCGAAAACACGAACCAACAAAAACCGTAGAAATTTTGGCAGAGTTTCCTTACTATCGTGGAATTACCATTACCTGCACGCGGAAAATACACTTCATCCTATGCCATAAAAATCAAACCGTGGGCACCAATGTGACGACCCGAACTAGAATCAGATGTATGTTTGGCACGAATCTCGAGATTTGAGTTTAGTCGCAGTTTTGCGATATTATGTGGTTTGCCGATTCGATTCGCGACTTTGTTTTCAGTCGAGAATTTGAGTTGGGTGTCTTCACGGAAAGTGTAGAGTACGTGATTTCGAGTTCGTGGGTGGTTCCGGAAGATTTTTCCGATAACCGAGGAATATTTTATGATTATTTGAAGTTTCAGGTTCCGACGAGTTTATTCGATTGTTTCGAGCTTATCCGAATCATTTCGTATTTTCATTTTGGACCGTCGATCGACCCGAGACTCGAGTATAAATATCGAAAATAGCCGAGAATTAGTCGAAAACTTCATTTTGGGCGTTGACCAAACTGGAATTGTGTTGACTTTCCATATTTGGAAAGTGGACTAGCAGCCGAAAGGGGAAAGTTTCCCAAACGGGAAGTCACTTTCCGGCGACCTTTTTCCGGCCACCATCCGTCACGGGACAGGTATGGTTCGACCCCGCTCGTGATTTCGAGTGTGTATGGCTTGGGTTTGTATGGTTTTAGACCCGTTTTGTTGGAGCCCGATTAGGGCCGAGCTGGGTGGAATCGGTGGTGATGGGTGATATGGTTCCGGCGAGTTTTAGAAGGGGAGACTTGGGGGAATCGACTCCCCTCATCACTCTGAGTCTAGTGGTGTGATCAATTAAGCTTGGGGATGAGTTTTTGATCGAACCCGATTAGGGATTTGGTTTGGATGTTCGTTCGGTTTTGCTCGATTTTGGGGAGGTTCTGTTTTGAATTGGTCCTAGTGATAGAAGAGAAAAATGTTCGCATGATTGTGGGGATGAAAACTGGAAAATTTGGCCGCGAAACTCCACCGTTGACGGCGCGCCGCCGCCGCCGGCGGCGGTCAACGGCGGTCAATGGCCGGAAAGTTGACTTTTTCAAATTTCGATGTAATTAGTGTCATTTTTCTCGTAATCACGCCCTGGTTATCGTACGGAGGTTTTCGGGTTGATTTGAGTAGCCGATTTTCAGTCGAGGTTTCGAGTTGGGATTTCGGGATTTCTGTAATTCATTTTGCACCGCATTTCGTATTTCCGGAAACGGTTGGTTTCCGTGCATCAGTACAGTGTTGGGGATTACGTAATTGATCAGTTATGTTTTTGTGGATATTCAGGAGATCGGGATCGAGATCGGGATCGTGCTTCAGGCGAGGGATCTTCCGCCGGACCACGAGATTAGCGCGAGTGCGCGTTTTGCTCACCTGTGAGTGGACAATTTCTTTTCACGGAAATCTTGCGAGTCTTTTATATGATTTATGAACTCGAGTATGCGTATGAGATTTCGGATTTGCATGAGCATGTGTTTACGAATATACGATATACTTATACGAATATACGTATACAAGTATACATACACTTATATGTTGATTCATGCATTGCATAGAACTGTTTATGATTTGGTTTACACAGAGTACAGTCGTGGTTACGTTGTTGTATCGATACACATTGCCTCTCGGTTGATCCCCGATGGTAGGCCGCCTGGAGGGGCGTTTCCCCAACCAGACCGGTGAGGGGCGTATCCCCGGATCCGAGGCCATTTCTGGCTAGAATCACGTGTGGGTCTGGGATCCCGTGATTCTGACTGTACTAGCACGGTGTGTGTCCATGAGTGACCCCGTGAGATTTTACTTGCATGCTCAGTACACTGGAGGAGTGTGAGTTTTACCTCGTGTACTATATTGTTATATTTGCCTGGACTCGCATATGTTTTTATAACGTATATATATTAACTGGTGAAAGACATTTATTTTCGTCCACTCACTCTAACGTGTTTATTGTCTTTCCCCTGGGCTTTTCGGTTTCCGTGCCCAGTTTGCAGTTCAGGTTTAGTGTTTCACGTCGCGGTTTGGAGGCTAGTGATTAGAGTTGTCTGTGTTTTCCAGTAGGTTCTTGTTTCGCCTACTGATGTACATATTGTATATGTTTTACTCTAGAGGTCGCTCTGATACAATCTGATACATGTTTATGCGGATTTTCACAGATATACATATATACATTGTACAGTTTATTTACTGTTGTTGATTATATTGATGTTGAGAAATCCGGATGGGATTGGTGCCCACGGTTTGCTTTTTGTGGCATAGGACGAAGTGTTAATTTCCGCGTGCAGGTTATGGTAATTCTACGTTAGTAACGAAACTCTGCCCAAATTTCGAAAAGTTTTTGTTGGTTCGTATTTTCGAAAGGGTTTGATTCCGGTTTATATAGCTGAATCGGGATTGGGTCCTTTCAGCTTGGTATCAGAGCATTAGGTTGTCAGATTCTGTAGACTCTTGTAGTTGTGACGCTTAGGGTATTTGAGTTGATACAGCATGACTTGAGTGATGACCCGACTGGCCAGCGGTACTCATCAATACTTCGGGTGTTGTGTGTCCTCAAATATCTGCGGTTTCATGATTACGTTCTTTCTACTTGTGCCTAATGCTTGTCTTGTATCAGTAGGATGCCTCCTCGACGTGGTCCCCGTGTTGATCGGGATGATGATCCTGATGAGGATCGCCGAACGCGCGACTTGCTGATGCGAGTGCTGCGTTTGGAAGAGCGTTTTGACCCAGTGGTCAAGGCTCGTACTGCGGGTGCTACTGTGTTTTCGGGTTCAGTTGATCCGGAGATATGCGAGGCATGGTTGGTTCAGATTGAGCGTGTTTGTGAGCGTCTGCAGTTTACACCTGAGCAGATGTCAGTAGCCGCAGTTGGTTTACTTGAGGGTGATGCATACTTTTGGTGGGTCAGCACTGATAGAGTTCCTGTGGATACTCCGTGGACATTGTTTCGTGATTTGTTTATGCGAAGGTACTTCAATCAGGCTACCCAGCAGCGCAAGTACGAGGAGTTCACGAACTTGAGGCAGGGCAGTTTGTCTGTACTTGAGTATCGGGATCGGTTTACCCGGTTGTCTCGTTTTGCGCGGGATATGGTGGCTACGGAGGAAGCCAAGTGCCGTAGGTTTGAGCTGGGATTGAATTTGAACATCAAGGCGACCTTGACTACGATGCCGAGGAACAACTTTGATGAGTTTGTCAGTGCAGCTCTCCGGGGCGAGGACATTGAGCAGGAGAGACAGCGGCAGAGGTACCCGCCAAGACGATTTGAGGAAGGTGAACCGAGTCAGGGGCCTCCGAAGAGGCAGAGTTCCGATACTTCCGGTTCAGCTTCATCCTCTGGCGGTGGATCGTATCGCTCACCAGTTAGTGCACCGAGACGGAGACCATTATGGAGAAGAGATCGACCACAGCGTTCACAGGCTAGTGCAGGTTCCAGTGGTGCTAGCTATCCTCGGCGTACTGGTGGCACATTTGTTGTACCAAGGGAGTACCCGTTGTGTAGTCTCTGCAGCCGACATCATGTGGGTCCGTGTCAGCGAGGTCCTGTCACTTGTTTCCGCTGTGGCCAGGTGGGTCACTATGCGAGGGAGTGTCCTCAGTTGTATGGCGGTGACGGACAGGCAGCCCAGAGTTCCGGAGTTGAGCGAGGTGCCACTACGGGAGCTCGACCAGCACAGTTTGCAGGCCAGGGCCGACAGCAGGGACAGCCCCAGCGAGGACGACCAGCCGGACAGGCGAGAGTTCATGCTATGACTATGCGTGAGGGTAGAGCATCACCGGAGGTCGTCATCGGTACGTTATATGTCTTTGGTATTCCTGTAGTTGCATTGCTATATCCAGGTGCCACACATTCATTCATATCATTTAGACTGTCATCATTAGCCACGGTTCCTGCATCTCCACTTCCGGGGTTGTGGAGAGTGTTGTATCCGTCAGGTGAGGTTGTGAGCATCGGTTGGGTTTACCGAGATTGTGAGGTGTTTATTGATGGCCATGGTTTAGCCGCGGATCTGTTACTGCTTGATATTGTCGATTTTGATCTGATATTGGGTATGGACTTTTTGGAGTCGCACTGGGCCATGTTTGATTGCCACAGGAAGGAGGTCACGTTTCGACGACCAGGGTTACCTGAGATACTGTTTCGTGGCGAGAAGAACACTTCCCTACCGTGTTTGATTTCCGCGATGAGGGCGGATCGGTTGATGAAGAAGGGTTGTGTTGCGTATTTAGCCCATGTTGTGGATACTACAGCTGCAGTGCCGGATCTTGGTAGTATTGAGGTTGTGTCTGAGTTTTCAGATGTGTTTCCAGCGGAGTTACCTGGTATACCTCCTGTGCGGGAGATTGATTTTACCATTGAGTTATTGCCGGGTACTGGACCGATTTCCCAGACACCGTACCGGATGGCGCCTGCAGAGTTGAAGGAGTTGCAGATTCAGCTTCAGGAGTTGTTGGAGAAGGGATTCATTCGACCGAGTGTTTCTCCGTGGGGTGCTCCAGTGTTATTTGTGCAGAAGAAGGACGGGTCCATGGGGTGCTCCAGTGTTATTTGTGCATCGACTATCGGAAGCTGAATCAGGTTACAGTGAGGAACAAGTATCTGTTGCCACGGATTGACGACTTGTTCGATCAGCTAAATGGAGCAGCAGTCTTTTCGAAGATTGACCTTCGATCCGGATATCATCAGTTGAGGATCCGGGATTCAGATGTTGCCAGGACAGCATTCAGGACGCGGTATGGGCACTATGAGTTTTTGGTTATGCCGTTTGGGTTGACCAACGCCCCCGCAGCTTTCATGGACTTGATGAATCGGGTGTTTCGACGATTCCTGGATAAGTTCGTGATAGTATTCATTGATGATATTTTGATATACTCGAGGAGTGTGGGCCAGCACAAGAAGCACTTGCGAGTGGTGTTGCGGACTTTGCGGGACCATCAGTTGTTCGCGAAGTTTAGCAAGTGTGAGTTCTGGTTGGATAGTGTGAAGTTTTTGGGCCACGTGATTTCGGCCGAGGGAGTTAGTGTTGATCCTGACAAGATCGAGGCCGTGCTGAATTGGAGTCGACCCACTACTGTACCGGAGATCCGGAGTTTCTTGGGGTTAGCAGGCTATTATCGACGGTTTGTACAGGATTTCTCCCGGATAGCTACACCACTGACCAGATTGACGAAGAAGTGCGTCAAGTTTGAGTGGTCTGATGCGTGCGAGGAGAGTTATTTGCTCCTGAAGGAGAGATTGACTACCGCACCGGTTCTGACATTGCCAGACGACAGTGGTGAGTTTGTTGTGTACAGTGATGCGTCGAAGTTGGGCATTGGCTGTGTGTTGATGCAGCATGGTAGAGTCGTGGCATATGGTTCCAGACAGCTGAAACCGCACGAGGTCAACTATCCGACGCATGATTTGGAGTTAGCCGCTATTGTGTTAGCGTTGAAGAGTTGGAGACATTATCTATATGGTGCTCAGTGTAAGATTTTCACTGATCACAAGAGTCTCACTTACTTGCGGACACATCCGGATTTGAACATGAGGCAGCGCCGATGGATGGAGTTGATCAATGATTATGATTGTACATTTGAGTATCATCCGGGGAAGGCCAATGTTGTAGCGGACGCACTTAGCCGGAAATCGGGAGCCTCATTGTTTCACATGTGTGTGGTCAGAGTATCAATGTTAGCCGAGCTACGGGCTACGGGTGCTGTGTTTGGTTATGATGATGATGGAGCCTTGTTGGCTAGCTTTCAGGTACGACCCGTATTGGTTGATCAAGTACGGGAGGCACAGGATTCAGATCCTTACTTGCTGGGCAAGAAGACCATGATTCGGAATGGTGTGCCTACAGAGTTCCGATTGAGCGACGACGGTACATTGTTGTTCAGGGGCAGATTATGTGTACCCAGGGACGAAGATTTGAAAAAGGAGATTCTGGATGAGGCCCACAGTTTAGCGTATGCAATGCATCCCGGAGGTACGAAGATGTTTCGTACACTTAAAGCGTACTATTGGTGGCGCAATATGAAGCGGGAGATTGCCGCGTACGTGAGTCGATGTTTGATTTGTCAGCAGGTGAAGGCGGAGAGGCAGAAACCTGCAGGGAAACTACAGCCACTTGAGATTCCAGTATGGAAGTGGGAGCATATCACGATGGATTTCGTCTACCAGTTGCCGCGGACTTCGGCAGGCAACACTGGCATTTGGGTTATCGTTGATCGATTGACGAAATCTGCACATTTTCTTGCACTTCCAGGGAAGGTATCAGTGGGCAGATTGGCTAAGTTGTACTTATCTGAGATTGTTCGCTTGCATGGTGTGCCTGTGTCGATTGTTTCTGACCGTGATAGTCAATTCACTTCTGAGTTTTGGCAGGCTTTGCAGCGAGCATTGGGCACGAGGTTGCGGTTTAGTACAGCTTTTCATCCTCAGACTGACGGGCAGTCCGAGCGGACCATTCAGACTCTTGAGGATATGTTGAGATCGTGTGTGTTGCAGTTTCGTGGGAACTGGGATCAGCAGTTACACTTGATCGAGTTCGCCTACAACAACAGCTATCAGGCCAGTATTGAGATGGCACCGTACGAGGCTCTGTACGGGAAGCAGTGTCGCACTCCATTGTGTTGGAGTGAGGTGGGCGAGCGTTGGCTCATTGGTCCTGATTTGGTGAAAACCACGATGGAGGACATTCAGATTATTCGGGATCGCCTGAAAATTGCCCAGGATCGGCAGAAGAGTTACGTGGATGTGAGGAGGAAGAGCTTAGAGTTCGAGGTTGGTGATTGGGTCTTCCTGAAACTATCTCCGTGGAGGGGAGTAGTGCGTTTCGGGAAGCGTGGCAAGCTTCGGCCGCGGTATATTGGTCCGTATGAGATTACGGAGAGGGTTGGAGCTGTTGCTTACAGACTTGAGTTACCGACAGAGATGGCTCGTGTTCATGATGTCTTCCATGTTTCGATGTTGCGGAAGTACATCTCAGATCCTTCACATGTGATAGCCCCACAGCAGTTGCCGATCAGAGAGGATTTATCGTATATTGAGGAGCCAGTGCAGATTCTCGATCGACGTGATCAGGAGCTGAGGCATCGTGTGATTCCGCTGGTAAAAGTCTTGTGGCAGAACCATTCAGTGGAGGAGGCCACCTGGGAGACCGAGCAGCGTATGCGGGAGCAGTATCCTCATCTGTTCACATGAAAGGTACGTAAATTTCGAGGTCGAAATTTCTTTAAGGGGGGTAGATTTGTGACGACCCGAACCAGAATCAGATGTATGTTTGGCACGAATCTCGAGATTTGAGTTTAGTCACAGTTTTGCGATATTATGTGGTTTGCCGATTCGATTCGCGACTTTGTTTTCAGTCGAGAATTTGAGTTGGGTGTCTTCATGGAAAGTGTAGAGTACGTGATTTCGAGTTCGTGGGTGGTTCCGGAAGATTTTTCCGATAACCGAGGAATATTTTATGATTATTTGAAGTTTCGGGTTTCGACGAGTTTATTCGATTGTTTCGAGCTTATCCGAATCATTTCGTATTTTCATTTTGGACCGTCGATCGACCCGAGGCTCGAGTATAAATATCGAAAATAGCCGAGAATTAGTCGAAAACTTCATTTTGGGCGTTGACCAAACTGGAATTGTGTTGACTTTCCATATTTGGAAAGTGGACTAGCAGCCGAAAGGGGAAAGTTTCCCAAACGGGAAGTCACTTTCCGGCGACCTTTTTCCGGCCACCATCCGTCACGGGACAGGTATGGTTCGACCTCTCTCGTGATTTCGAGTGTGTATGGCTTGGGTTTGTATGGTTTTAGACCCGTTTTGTTGGAGCCCGCTTAGGGCCGAGCTGGGTGGAATCGGTGGTGATGGGTGATATGGTTCCGGCGAGTTTTGGAAGGGGAGACTTGGGGGAATCGACTCCCCTCATCACTCTGAGTCTAGTGGTGTGATCAATTAAGCTTGGGGATGAGTTTTTGATCGAACCCGATTAGGGATTTGGTTTGGATGTTCGTTCGGTTTTGCTCGATGTAATTAGTGTCATTTTTCTCGTAATCACGCCCTGGTTATCGTACGGAGGTTTTCGGGTTGATTTGAGTAGCCGATTTTCAGTCGAGGTTTCGAGTTGGGATTTCGGGATTTCTGTAATTCATTTTGCACCGCATTTCGTATTTCCGGAAACGGTTGGTTTCTGTGCATCAGTACAGTGTTGGGGATTACGTAATTGATCAGTTATGTTTTTGTGGATATTCAGGAGATCGGGATCGAGATCGTGATCGTGCTTCAGGCGAGGGATCTTCCGCCGGACCACGAGATTAGCGCGAGTGCGCGTTTTGCTCACCTGTGAGTGGACAATTTCTTTTCACGGAAATCTTGCGAGTCTTTTATATGATTTATGAACTCGAGTATGCGTATGAGATTTCGGATTTGCATGAGCATGTGTTTACGAATATACGATATACTTATACGAACATACGTATACAAGTATACATACACTTATATGTTGATTCATGCATTGCATAGAACTGTTTATGATTTGGTTTACACAGAGTACAGTCGTGGTTACGTTGTTGTATCGATACACATTGCCTATCGGTTGATCCCCGATGGTAGGCCGCCTGGAGGGGCGTTTCCCCAACCAGACCGGTGAGGGGCGTATCCCCGGATCCGAGGCCATTTCTGGCTAGAATCACGTGTGGGTCTGGGATCCCGTGATTCTGACTGTACTAGCACGGTGTGTGTCCATGAGTGACCCCGTGAGATTTTACTTGCATGCTCAGTACACTGGAGGAGTGTGAGTTTTACCTCGTGTACTATATTGTTATATTTGCCTGGACTCGCATATGTTTTTATAACGTATATATATTAACTGGTGAAAGACATTTATTTTCGTCCACTCACTCTAACGTGTTTATTGTCTTTCCCCTGGGCTTTTCGGTTTCCGTGCCCAGTTTGCAGTTCAGGTTTAGTGTTTCACGTCGCGGTTTGGAGGCTAGTGATCAGAGTTGTCTGTGTTTTCCAGTAGGTTCTTGTTTCGCCTACTGATGTACATATTGTATATGTTTTACTCTAGAGGTCGCTCTGATACAATCTGATACATGTTTATGCGGATTTTCACAGATATACATATATACATTGTACAGTTTATTTACTGTTGTTGATTATATTGATGTTGAGAAATCCGGATGGGATTGGTGCCCACGGTTTGCTTTTTGTGGCATAGGACGAAGTGTTAATTTCCGCGTGCAGGTTATGGTAATTCTACGTTAGTAACGAAACTCTGCCCAAATTTCGAAAAGTTTTTGTTGGTTCGTATTTTCGAAAGGGTTTGATTCCGGTTTATATAGCTGAATCGGGATTGGGTCCTTTCAACCAATCCCATCCGGATTTCTCAATATATCAACAATAATGTAAAGTAGTAAATATATCTGTACTTTACTGAAATCCGGAGTAAAATCGTATAATATATACAACAAAATATTCAGAGCGACCTCTAATGTATAATCATATAAGTATACCACAGTAGGTAGAACAATAAACCTACTGGAAGAAACAAGGTAGCTCGAGCACTATGCCTCTGACCACGACGTGCGACACCAGAATCCGAACTGCAAATTGGGCACGAAAACCGAAAAGCCCAGGGGAAAGACATGAAAACCGTTAAAGTGAGTGGACGAAAATAAATGTCTTTCACCAGTTGATATATATGTTTAAAATAACATATGCGAGTCCAGGTAAATAAAAACAACAGAGTACACGAGGTAAACTCATACTTCTCCAGCGTACTGTGCATGCAAGTAAAAATCTCACGGGGTCACTCATGGACACATCCGTGCTAGTACAGTCCGAATCACGGGATCCCAAACCCACACGTGACTCTAGCCAGAAAGGCCTCAGGTCAGAGGTCTGCCTCCCCCCGGTAAAGGCCTCGGGTCAGGAGTCACAGCCTCCCCCGGTACACATCCTCGGGGATCAGCCGGGATGCGAGTGTATCGATACAACAACATATATAAATTGTACTCTGTGTAAATCAAATCATAAATAGTTCGATGCAAATGCATGAAACAATATACAAGTGTATATACGTAATATATATACTGATATAAGTATAATCGTATAACACATGCTCATAATAAACATAATCTCGTATGAAATCTCATTCTCGTAAAACCATGATCATACTGCATGCTCAAGTTCGTAAAACGTATATAAAAGACTCGCAATCAATCCGTGAAAAGAAATTGTCCACTCACAGACTAGCGTAACGCAGTTCGCGTTAACCCGTGATCCGGCGGAAAGTCCCTCGCCAAACAAACGATCACGAACCCCTGAATATTCACAAAATCCATTACTCAAAGTCATAACTCGACAATTCAAATCAAATCACGAGAAACCACTGTTCTCGGAAACACATAATTCAATGTCGACGAATCGTCGAAAATCCGATATTTACACCTCAATACCTCGCTGTACTTTCGGACGCTCAATTCGAAAAACAAACCTCCCCACTGCGATCGGGGCGCAATTTCGAGTGAAATGACATGCAACTTGTCGAAAACCCCAAAAAGTCAAACTGTTGACCGTTGACCGCCGCCGCCGCCCTTAAAAAAAATTTCGACCTCGAAATTTCCGAGTCTGCCGACTAAAGGTTGGAGTACTGCCTTTGCATACTGCTCAACTCACAAGTGGCAACCTTAACTGAACGAATCTTCAGTGGCTACGTCAACTGAACAACTCTGATAATGGACTCCACAATAGGAGATATCTTCGTACTGTAATCCATGTACCCTCAAATCTCGAATCTGAACTGGCTCTACACAGACACCAAGTTATCCTGCATAAGGGACAGATAGGGTACACAACACGTAACAAATCTGAAACATAGTTCCGCCAAACGGAACACAACACACACAAAAGCCAATGATATAGGCGACGCCGAACTATACGGCATAACATAAACTCGCCAACGACCACATACAAATCAAAACAACGTGGCAATTCACAACTCAACACACCCATATCAACATAGCTCAAACATCGAACTCAAGCAATTATCATCCAATTTCCGCTAATCTGACAGTCTATGGTAACACATTTCACAAAGTCCGAATCAAATGTCAACTCAAACCCAAATCAAACTCGCTCCAGCACAATGGAGTACAACATCGTTCCTCAAAACGACATCAAGCAACATCAAAACTATAGTGGTCCACAAACTGGTACTGCAAGCAATCTTGAACAGCTGAAACTGCTGGTCCCAAATCCTCCGGAACTGCAATACCGAGGTCCACAATGTGCCCAACAACTGACATCACAAACCAAAGTGCGTACTGGCACACAAGACCACAGCGACAAATGCCACATCCAACCGGAAATCTCAAATGGCTGTAATTCTCTAGCAAGTCTCCGCCTCCTAGCCATCGCCTGCTGACAAATGTGGTATCTGCACACACAAGCTGCTACATTGCTCTTCATGTTGCGTCACGAGTAGTAAACTCGAAGTATCTGGTACATCTCCGCATCACTAGCGCCAAATGCGCGCGAAACAATGAGCTTTAACATCATCATACTCAAACTCAGCTTCCATAGTGCATAACTCGGCTAACACGAAAACTCGAGCCACACACACACATGAAACACTGAAGCTTCCGACTTCCGACTGAATGCATCAGCAACAACATCCCAAACGGGTAGTCAAAGTACAACTTCTAGCCTTCTCGAACAAACTCAAATGTGCAGCCATAATCGTTAGTCGACCCCATCCATCTACACTGCCTCAAGCCCAAATCTGGCCGAAAATGCAAGTGGATGAAACTCAAGTGATCAGTGTACGTCCTACACCGCGCTGCACACCATAGCTGTAGTGTCTCGAATTCTCTGATGCTAACATAAAGACAGCTACACCCAAATCATACACAGGATACGTAGCCCCATAAAGTTTCCACTGCCTGAAACCATGAGCCACTGCTCTGCTATACAGCATCAAAGCACAACCAAATCCAAACCTCAATGCATCGCCATAACCCACGAACTCACCACAATCATCAGGTAAGGTCAAAACCGAAACAACGGTCAACCATCCTATAGGAGTAAGTAACTCTCCTCGCGTGCATCGAACCACTCGAACTTGACGCCTTCTTCGTCAATCCGGAAAGTGAAGTGGCAATCCGGGAAAATCCTGTACAAGCCGTCGGTAATAGCCTGCCAAACCCAATAGACCCCTGATCTCTGGTACAATGGTAGGTCAACCCCAAATCAACACGGCTTCTAACTGATCGGAATCCACACTGACTTCTTCAGCTAACATCACACAACCCAACATCTTCACGCTAATCGATCAAAATTCCCGCTTACTGAACTTCGTAAACAGCCGATCATCTCGCGAAATCCACAAAACCGCTCACAATTGCTTCAGGTGCTGGCCCACACTCCTGGAGTACATCAGGACGTTGCCAACGAACATGACCGCAATTCGTCCAGAATCGTCTGAACACATGGTCCATCAAGTCCACAAGATCTACGGGGCATTGGTCAACCAAACGACGTGACCAAAAACTCCTGATGTCCGCACCGTGATCCGAAAATCGTCCAAGCCACAACTGACTCATCGAACCTCAACTGATGGGATTCGGACCCGAAATCAATCTTCGAAAAGACTGAAGCTCTCGCGAGCTGATCAACCAATCATCAATCCGAAGCGGAGGATACTCACTCTCCTCTGAAGCGAATCAGGCTTCGGTAGTCAATGCACCACCTCATCGAACCATCCAACATCCGTACAAACAATGCAAGAGCACACCACGCAAATACGCGGGGTCGCACAAAATCTTCTGAAACCTCCTCCAACAACTCCTGGAGTCGAACCTGTAGCTCCATCAGCTCCGCTGACTCCGAACGACAAGACGTCGGTAAAATGAGTCCAGCGCCCGGTACAAGCTCAATGGTGTAGTCGGTCTCCCGAACTGAAGGAACACCTAGTAACTCCTCCGGAACACACTTGGAAGCTCGGGAACCACCTCAACAACACCAATAACAGGCACAGCAACCGTAATATCCACAACATGAGCTAAGCAAACAACACAACCCGTTTCCACCATCCACTCGACCATCACCGCGAAACAGTATCTCGGGGAAACCTGGTCGTTGAAACACAACCTCCTTCTCGAGGCACTCGAACATAACCAAATGCGTCATCGGTAAGTCCATACTCACAATCACACCAAAACCACGATGTCCAGTTATAACAGATCCGCGACTAAGCCATATCATCCAACAAGGATCTCGCAACCTCCGGATGGATACAACACTCTCCAAGACCTCGGAAGTGGAGATGCAGGTACAATAGCCATGGATATCAAACAACAGTTACCTCAGAGAAAAGTTTGTCCTCAAACAAGGTCACGGCATGAACTCCGATATCCCAACTAGCCGCCCACGTCGATTGCGACTTTGCTGTTTAACTCGTCAAAAGGCTACATTGGTCAACTTCAGGAACAACATGAGGATCTCCTCGTGAACTCTGAGCTGTCAAACCGCTAACACAGCTAGCTGAGGGCGCTCCCTCGTAACGTGACCCTCCTAGCCACTACAATAGCAATTGAGAGTGCTCCACGAACACAAGTCACCGCAACAACTGCTACGAGAAAGGATCACCAATGATCACCCGAACTCATGCCACAGGAGCCAATCCGCTACTATGTGATCGCCGCCATCGTCAAACGGATCTTCTGCTTGATCTGATGACCCTCAACATAACCGAAAAGACCACAGCCTGATGAAGTCACTGATCCCGAGATGTCGGAACTCAACCTCTTCAAAATCTCGACTAAGTCCACTTTCCTCAAACCATCACATCGAAAACCGCGTACGTCTTTCCTTCTCAATAGCCTCGCCACTGAGTGCAGCACACTAAGCTCCTCACGGATGTCTCGAGGCACATCAATCAGACTCTCTCTGATGCTCAGGCTCAAACTCATATTAAATCTCGTGCACTGCTTCCTCTGTAGCCACACAACTCGTGCAAATAGGGACAAACATGTGGACAATGTATCTTTGCCTTAGGTGGGTAAACACTCCTCATTCGAATGCTGGGTATATAAACAACAACCTGAATGTAGGCCATGGAGTCGCAACCGGAACTCACACAATATCAGCCCACAAAATGCAATGATCTGACTCAGGCACACATCAACTGCTACAATTCACAGCTCTGAGGCAACATGTAGACGCTCATACACACACAACCAGGCAAACCGTGCCACACAATTCTCTGAACTCAGAATGCTCATCCAAATCCACAGTTCTCTGGCAAATCGCGTGTCGATTGATCCTCAATAGGATCCACAACCGTACCAACACGGAAAGCACGTCAAGGAGGCATCCTAATGAATAAAACATCGTTCACAACAAGTGGAACGTAATCATGGAACTTCAAATATTTGAAAGTATACAACACTCGGAATATTGATGAGTATCCGCCGGCCAGTCGGGTCACCATTCCAGACATGCTGTACATTCTCAAATATCCTTAGTAAACACGACTACAGAAGTCTACAGAACCTATAACCTAATGCTCTGATACCAAGCTGAAAGGACCCAACCCCGGTTTAGTTGCCTAAACCGGAATCAAACCCCTTCGAAAACACGAACCAACAAAAACCGTAGAAATTTTGGCAGAGTTTCGTTACTATCGTGGAATTACCATTTCCTGCACGCGGAAAATACACTTCATCCTATGCCACAAAAATCAAACCGTGGGCACCAATCCCATCCGGATTTCTCAATATATCAACAATAATGTAAAGTAGTAAAATATATCTGTAATTTACTGAAATCCGGAGTAAAATCGTATAATATATACAACAGAATATTCAGAGCGACCTCTAATGTATAATCATATAAGTATACCACAGTAGGTAGAACAATAAACCTACTGGAAGAAACAAGGTACCTCGAGCACTATGCCTCTGACCACGACGTGCGACACCAGAATCTGAAATGTAAACTGGGCACGGAAACCGAAAAGCCCAGGGGAAAGACATGAAAACCGTTAGAGTGAGTGGACGAAAATAAATGTCTTTCACCAGTTGATATATATGTTTAAAATAACATATGCGAGTCCAGGTAAATAAAAACAACAAAGTACACGAGGTAAACTCATACTTCTCCAGCGTACTGAGCATGTAAGTAAAAGTCCCACGGGGTCACTCATGAACACATCTGTGCTAGTACAGTCTGAATCACGGGATCCCAGACCCACACGTGTCTCTAGCCAGGGGAAAGACATGAAAACTGTTAGAGTGAGTGGACGAAAATAAATGTCTTTCACCGAGTAATATATGTTATAAAAACATATGCGAGTCGAAATATAAATAAACCAAATCAAATAGTATACGAGGAGACGCTGACTCCAACTCATAAATAGAGCATGCATGGAAAATCTCACGGGGTCACTCATGGACACATCCGTGCTAGTACTATCAGAATCACGGAGTCCCAGACTTCCACGCAATTCTAGCCAGAAAGGCCTCAGGTCAGAGGTCTGCCTCCCCCCGGTAAAGGCCTCGGGTCAGGAGTCACAGCCTCCCCCGGTACACATCCTCGGGGATCAGCCGGGATGCGAGTGTATCGATACAACAACATATATAAACTGTACTCTGTGTAAATCAAATCATAAATAGTTCGATGCAAATGCATGAAACAATATGCAAGTGTATATACGTAATATATATACTGATATAAGTATAATCGTATAACACATGCTCATAATAAACATAATCTCGTATGAAATCTCATGCTCTTAAAACCATGATCATACTGCATGCTCAAGTTCGTAAAACGTATATAAAAGACTCGCAATCAATCCGTGAAAAGAAATTGTCCACTCACAGACTAGCGTAACGCAGTTCGCGTTAACCCCTGATCCGGCGGAAAGTCCCTCGCCAAACAAACAATCATGAACCCCTGAATATTCACAAAGTCCATTACTCAAAGTCATAACTCGACAATTCAAATCAAATCACGAGAAACCACTGTTCTCGGAAACACATAATTCAATGTCGACGAATCGTCGAAAATCTGATATTTACACCTCAATACATCGCTGTACTTTCGGACGCTCAATTCGAAAAACAAACCTCCCCACTGCGATCGGGGCACGATTTCGAGTGAAATGACATGCAACTTGTCGAAAACCCCAAAAAGTCAAACTGTTGACCGTTGACCGCCGCCGCCGCCGCCACCATCTGAACTTTTCCCGGTGGAGCAACCCCTATTCCATGCAAAATCACCCACTGAGCAACTTTCACAACTACAACAAAGGCCAACTCACACTCTAACTTGTCCAATTTCATGAAAAACTGAATGTTCACACAAATTTCAATTTCAAAATTCTCCATGTACAAGATGAATTGGAACACCAAACTTACATGGTAGCTTCATGGTGATGAGGGTTACAAAACCCAGTCCTTTTTGCAGCTCGAATCGGCCGGAATCAGAAACCACCATTAACCTCCAAAATCTTCAAACTTTGGCCAGAAAAACTCCCATCTCCGGCGAGCCACGCCATGAAAGGAGGCCGGAATCCACAAGAGGGGACCAAGGCGAGAATAACGGGCTAAGGATTAGGCCGTGGGGTGGCCGGATGGCGAACCACCGCCTTGGACCACCGAGCTCCGTCGCACCACACTCTCTCTCCCCGCGTTGACCGGTCAAGCCTCAACAAGGAAAGTTTGACTTTCCACAAATAGAAACCTTCCATATATAGACCTTCCATATTTGGAAACTTCGTAATTATCTTTTCGACAAACTTCGAATATCCGTAACTTTCTCGTCGTAAATCTGATTCCAATAATTCACGCGGCAACAAACTCGACTCGACATATTCTTCAATTATCACCCGAAGTCAAACACATCGACCAATCGGATAAAAAGTCAACTATTCAAACCAACACATATTTAAACCGACTAAATAATCAACAATCGGAAATATTCACAACTAAATCTTCGTAACTCGGAATAATGCTCCGGAAGTTCCCACAAGCTCGAAATTAAATTCTCAACAACTTCCGTGAAGAAGCCAAAACTAAATTCTCGTCCGGTAATTTAGTCGCTAAGAGCACCACCATTTAAATTCGATTATGTCGAAACTTCAAATATTCATAACTTATTCCTCGGTTGTCCAAATAACGATCCGGAACCGCCCACGAACTCGAAATCACATGTACAACGACTCTCAAGAAGAGACCCAGCTCCAATTCTTGGCCAATAATTTAGTCGTTAACAAATCTGGCAATTCAAGTAACTGTCGGCAATCTGCGACTACACGCAAGCTCGTAGATTAAGCTGATTCCACTGCTGATTCTGTTCTGGGTCGTCACAATCGGGTGGCGGTTTCCAGCGAGATTTGGTGTCAGGTTGGTGGGGGTTTTGGTTCTCCTCAACCCCTTGAAGCTTTCTGGGTTGTTTGATTGGGAATTGGTTTAGGTTTTAGGTGGTTCCTGGTGGTGACCGGAGAGGAAAATCTAGCGTGATTTTCGATCGAAATTCTGACTGGTGTAGTGTGTTTTGGCCTTGGAGGTAGAAGGGAAAAGTATTGGGCTTGAGGAGAGGAACATTTTTAGGTATGGGTCACCGGAGTTGGTCACTGTTGGCGACGCGCCACCGCCGGCGGCGTCGGTCAACGACGAAGCTCGGGCGAGGGGTTGACTTTTGGGTTTTCAAATATTTTTATGTTGTTTTGCTCGTAATCGCGCCCCAATCGTAGTTGTGAGGTTTTCGAGTTGATTTGGGTGTATTAAGTTGGGAGTATGGTTATTTGATTGTAGGGATGGATAATGGAATTTGATCAGTCTTGGCCTCATTTCAGGATTCTCCTAATGACGATCTGTGAGCCAGCTTTGATGGATCGAAAATTCTCCTCAATCCATCGAACTTGCCTGCCATACAACGACCTGAGAGCCTACCTCGATGGATCGAAGGTATTTCTCGATCCATCGAAGGCCACTGTCATACATGGACTTGAGGCTATGCCTCAATGGATCGAAGGGTAATCTTCGATCCATCAAAGGTTATTCCACATCTACATGTTTCATGCCTCTTTGGAGTCCATATTCCATGGCCTTGATCTTTTATTCCCTCGGGCTTATCAATGTCATCAATCTCAATGCGAGGGCACCGTTTGCCGGTCCTTACTTCATTCATGCCACCTTGGATGGCGAGACCTAATTTGGTCTTCGTTGGTGTACATATTCTTACATATGGAGCTCGAAATCGGTCAATAAAGCGTTTGCACACTCTCTTTCCCTACTTTCTTTATTTCCTCGCTTCGCATGTATGTGTTTAGAAATGATGCTTAGTGTCTATTTGAGTCATGTTAGCATGTGGTAGTCTTAGTATGATACATGTTGTGATACTTGTTCCTATGACTTAAACGCCTTTCTACGTGTTAAAGTTCTAAGTGTGAGGTCCTCTCGTGTTACATGGTAGATTATAATGTGCTTCTCCTTTGAAATGTGATTAGTATGCATGTCTCCATTGTTGTTGATAGGACTCTAATAGCTTCATTATTTCTTAGAGACTATATGACCTTTTATGTGTGAATGCATGCTAGTTGCTATACCTAGGAGAACATGTGTTAGGTGAATAATTTTGTGAAATGATGATGCCTTGCTATCTTGTTTACACTTTTGGTTATTATGTGGTTTTATGCAAATTGAGGACAATTTAATTCTAAAGTATGAGGTAGGTGGCTAAGTCATTATCACTCCATATCCGGAAAATCAATAAAAATTAAAAAAATATGAGAAAGTGTAATACAAACATTTGTGTGTGTTGGTACGTTTTGTGTCTCAATAATCACTCCCAATGATGAAATTAAACTAATGACTAGTAGATTGCATTATTTTGAGCATGTTTAAAAAGAGAAAACAATGCATATCTAATCGGTTTGAAAAGTGCATATGTCATTCAAAATGAGTTCACATGAGAAAAATAAGGATTGATATGTTTTCGAAGTTATCCATGCCCATGTGAGATTTTGAGCCTTATTGTGCATGCATAGCTACATTATGCACTTATTCTTTCATGTGCGACATCGATAAATTATTGTGTAATTTAGAACTTTCTTTAAACCATGTAAAACATTTTCCAAATCATAAGTTGTTTTGAAAATGATAGAGGTATTAGAATGATCACCACCATGGCCAAATTGCTTTTGAACCCTATGATGTATATATCATTTAGCGAGCCAATTTGAGCCTTATATTATTTAGCCTTTTTAATTCTTGAACACCACAAATCCTTACCAAGCCTAAACACTTACTCCTACCCTTAACTAGGCAATCGAGCAAGCGATAATGAAGTCTTTTTAGGATGTGCTTAGAGTTGTGCTTATTATGAAGTTTAGCAAAAACTTAAGTGTGAGGTGGAGGACGTTGCTGTGATGTTCATTAGTGTTGTGTTTTGTTCAAAAAAAATAGAAAATAGAAAAGGGACCCACAAAAAAACTGGTAGTGTATATAAAGAATAAGTATTTTGAGAAATAGTTTGTGTGAAAAAGGGAAAGCTAGTAGTACCTAAAGTATGTTTGGAACTTCAACATGTGAGTTGCTTGCTAGGTTGCTTGGTTCTTGAACTCTTATATCCTTCTTTCATTTAAACCTCTTCCTTAAGCCTCGTTACAACCCGAATAAAAGTCCTCTTGATTTGGAATGCTTATATTTTTGGATTGTTGGAGCATTTGGTTGAAAATCGAGTTTATGGAGAACATGTGATTGATGCGATTTATGAGTACAAACACTAACCCTCAAACACTTGTGTGCATTAAGTGATATCTAGTGAGTTTGATGGTTAAAAAACATATTAATTTGAATACATCTCATTGTGATGCATTCGACTTAGCATATCTTATTTCAGCTTATTACATATGCATTGATTTCATGTTTTAAAAGTGTTTCTCAAAAGTAGTTGAATCCATCTAGCTATAGTTCTTTGAGGGAAACCAATAATCCATTTGGGACACTTACATACTTGTACATGCTTTATGTGTTGTTGCGCTTTGAGTCTAGTTTAGCTTCATTCTTTTCATCTTAGTTTGCTTAATGACAAGCAAAGTTTAAGTGTGAGGTAATTATTAGGACCATAATTATTTGCCTATTACGCTCATAACTTTATGCTTATAGCTTGTTTTCTATGAATAAAACATTGTTCTTATGACATTTTCTATTCTTGCTAGGAAATAAGAAGTTGGCTCAGAAATATATTAAATATGAAGAATTAGATACTTATTGGAGAAGGCGTATACACTTTCGAGGTCAAGATAGAATTTGGAGCAACTTTAGAAAAATGACGAAATACCTTTACTGGAGGTCACCGGAAGTTGCCTAGAACTCGCCAGAATTTGCCACAGCCGGCCGGCCCACCTTAGTCGGCCCAATAACATAGAGTCAAGCCCAATGGAGGCTCATTCATCCCATCTATGCTTACCAATCTGATTTGGAGAGAAAGAGGAGAAGATGGACCGCATAATGTCACTATTTTGGAGCTTAGCCTTCCATGGCCTAAAGTGGATCATGGTTTTCCTAATTCAAAGTTAACCTTTAGAACTTTTATCTCACCATTTCCTATCATCCAATGGTCTATATTTGCCTCCCCATTCAGCCAAAGTTCGAGCTCCTCCTTGCACCCACACACAACTCACTTCATTTTTCAGATTTCTCATAGTTTTTGCTCTCTCTAGCTCCCTTAACCATACCCCAACCCTCAAACACTCTTTTCTACCTCTCTTTCTCCCAACTAAATTCTAAACATCTCTATCTCCACCACTACAAGAGACCTAGCTCCTCCCACACTTGGGTAGAGCCAAACCTCATCATAATCTCACCATCTCTAGGATTGCTTTGGGTGTTCATCCTCTCATCCTCATCTCCAAGGACTTGTGTGATTCTCTAGAGCTTAAAGAAGTCAGAAGTAATCCCTCTTCTCCTTGGCTCCTTTGAGTCCTAGAGGTTACCTTTCCTCCTCTTAAAGACTTGGTGCTTATTCAAGAAGAAGAAGTGGAGCTAGAAGAGCTTAGAGTCACTTGGAAGCTTTGGCTAGGGAGCCTTAGTTATTTCTACTCTCGTTTACTTTCAAACATGTATCAACTCTTATATTTAGTTAAGTGTAGTGAGTAGTAGATTTTTGGGAGGCTAGGGTTAGAACCCTAGCCATGTGATGAACAAATATTGTCTTGGTTTTGTATGACTTTTGATTTAGTGAATGTTATGTAGCTTTTGTGTTGTGATTGAGCTATTGTGTGATTGTGGATGTTTATATGCTTGAGACTTATGTCTAGTTTCCTAAATGCATGTGTTAACCCTAGCTAAGTTGATAAATGCAATAAGAAGCTAAAAATGACCCTTAAATGAACTAACTACTCACTTAAGGATAGATGAGCATGTGAACATGATTAGAGTATTGTTTGAGAGATTTGCCTTGAGATTTGGTTTTCCTAGCACATAGCATGAATGAGAGTTTTCTTGAGTCTCAATAGACCCGAGAGATAAGCACACATTAATACAAAAAATTTAGTGTGTCAATTCGTAGAATTCTTTGGCTCGTAACTCACTAGGTGCGAGTCGAGGAGTTTATCTAGACTTCTTCTCGGATTCTCCAATATAGATTCGAGAGGTGAGAACTTTCAACATTCTTCATACAATATGCTTGCTCATTCACAACGTGACATACGATTGAGATGTGAGCCGAAATGGCTTGGGTCTTAGTCTCCAATTCATGATATTCTTCAATGTTGGGCTTGATTAGTCTAGAGCCGAAATGGCCTAGGAGCTTAGGTTCAAAACCAAACGTGACTCACAAGGTCATGATTTGGATATGCATTTGCTTGAACGAACTTAAATCTATATACATTAACCAGGATATTGTTTGATGCATCATATAGTTAGTGGGGATTACCTTAATCGACCATCTATAACTTATCCCTTATACTTGCGGGTAAATATCACGTTTGCACTTATGGGTTAGTAAATAGCTCACTAAGTGTAGGGGGTTAAAATCTTCAACAGAGGTCCCCTTATGTTTTATCCATGATTACAATGCGGTTTTTCTTTCAAATGTGATTAGTATGCATGCCCTCATTGTCGTTGATAGGACTCTAATAGTTTCATTATTTCTTAGAGACAATATGACATCTTAAGTGTGAATGCATGGTATTTGGTATGCCTAGGAGAACATGTGTTAGGAGAATAAAATGTGAAATTAGGATGCCTTTGCTATCTTATGTATACTTGTGTTTACTATGTGACTTGATGCAAATTGAGGACAATTTAATTCTAAAGTGTGAGGTACTAGGCCAAGTCGTATCACTTCTTATCCCAAAATCCATAAAAATTTTGAAAATTTTGAGAAAATTTAATGCAAAAATAGGTGTGTTTTTGGTGTGTTTGTGTCCTAATAATGGTTCTCAATCATGAAATTGAATTTATGGCTAGTGGATTGCATGATTTTAAGCATGTGTGAAACAAAAATGGAAACAATGCATTTTTAATTGGTTGAAAAGAATATGTCCCTCAAAATGTTTGCATGTGAGAAAAAGAAAGATTAAAATGTTTCAAAACTATCATTGCCTATGTGAGATTTTGAGCCAAATTGTGCATGACTAGCTTATTTAATGCACTCATTATTTCATATGTGATATCAATTGGTTATGTGTGATATAGAACTTGCTTTAAACCATGCACAGCATTTTTTGAAACATAAGTAATTTTCAAAGATAATAGAGGCATTAGGGTCACCACCATGGTCAAATTGCTTTTGAACCTATAATGCATAGATACTTTAGTGAGTCTATTTAAGCCTTTTAATGCTTAATATTTTCTTTCATAAACACCACAAATACCTACCTAACTTTAAAACTTACACTATCCATAACTCGGCTAACTAACAAGCGATGATGAAGTTCTATTAGGATGCAGTTGTAGTGTTGTACTTATAATAAGAATGTCAAGAGATAAGTGTGAGGTGGAGGATGTCTTCTGTTGGTCATTTTCTTGTGTATTTTTTTGTCCCAAAAAATAAAAAGTACCAAAGAAAAGCAAAGAGAGAAAAAAAAATGTTCTACAAAAAGAGTTGTGATTGAAAAACAAAGAAAATCCAAAAATAGTGAGTGTGTGTGTGTGTGTGTGTGTGTGTGTGTGTGTGTGTGTGTGTGTGTGTGTGTGTGTGTGTGTGTGTGTGTGTGTGTGTGTGTGTGTGTGTGTGTGTGTTGTGTTGTGTTGTGTTGTGTTGTGCATAAAGAATAAGGGGTTTGGGAAGTGATTTGATTTGAAAAAGGAAAATAGTAGCACCTAGAAGTAGTTTAGAGGTACTTTAACTTGTAAATTGCTTGTTATCATATCCATTTATTTGATTATCCTATCCATTTCTTTCGACTAAACCTCCTTCCTTAAAACCCCATTACAACCTAAATAAAAGTCCTCTTGATTTAAAACTCTTGTGTGTGGAATGGTTAGAGTAATTGGTTGAAGAGCAAGACTATGGAAAACATGTGATCAATTTGCTTTTTGAGTGCAAACACTAACCCTCTAAACACTTGAGTGTATTGAGTGATTTCTTATGAGTTAGATGGTTAGGAACATGTTAGTTTGAATACATCTCAATGCATGCATTTGGTTTTACATGCAGCATGTTTGACTTATTAGATATGCATTGATTCCATATGCTTTTGTGTTAAGTCTTTTGTACTTTGAGTCTAGTCTAGCTTAGCTTACTTTCTTTTCTTCTTTGTTTGCTTGGAGATGAGCAAAGTCTAAGTGTGAGGTAGTTTGTTAGGTCCATAATTATGCTCTAATTATGTTCATAACTCTATGCTTATTGCTCGTCTTTTATTGACAAAGCATCACACTACCAGAATAAGTACTATAGCCGACGAAATGACGAGAAACAAGCCAATGACTTTTGACGTCGTCGGTTATACCTGACAACACAAAGCATTTTTCGGCCATAGTTTTTGGTTGACGGGTATAAAACTATAGCCGACGACCCAAAAAAAAGTCATCGATGTTTGTGACGGTTCGACTATAGTTTTGACAAGCACCAACGACATTTTTCAACTATAGCCAACGACATTATTAAGTCGTCTGCTATAGTTCTTTATTACAGATCGATCTGGGTAGAAGCTCAATCATTCCAAAAAAATTGGGTGAGAAAAACTCAAAATGCTCTGAAATCATTAGGTGTTGTCGGAAGCTGTCAAATTAAGTCCATGAAGCTATATAGGTACGTACATATATATATATATATATGTGTGTGTGTGTGGAATGTTGATTTAGAGTTGATTGTTGATGTAGAGTTGATTGTTGATTTTGAGTAGAGTTGAGTTTGATTCGATAAATATATATATATATATATATAAATAGATGTAAATTGTTGATATATATGCATGTGTTAATTAATTTGTAATTAAGGAGTAGAAGAATTAATTAATGTAATTTGTACTTTAAAGATCGATATATATAGATATAATGATGAATTTTTAATTAATTAGTGCATGTATATATATACAGTTGGAATTTTCAGAATGGACATGAATTGGATGTGCCTTCCAAGATGGGATCCAAGATATGCCCATGGAATTTTGAGTTTTGTGGAATATTTGAAAGCTAATTATGGAGGGATGACAATTCATTATTGCCCGTATACGAAATGTCAGTGTCGCAGCGATAAATATCGTTTTCACATTGATAAAGTATGGGAACACAGAAAGAAAAACAGATTTTGAGATAAGTACACATGTTGAATTTATCACGGTGAAACATCATCAATGGGTCAGCATGATCATGGACAATTTCCTGAGAGGACCAGTACATCCAATGATCCAACAACGAGGTTGATCAACGATGTGTTTTATTATGTGAGCGGTGTATTTGCTCAAGCACCAGATATCTCTCCCGCCTTTATGGGCTTCCTTCATATTGAGCTAGTCCAACAATTACCTAGAGCTATCAACACTGTCGGTATGGACAAGTACAACAACTTGATTGCCTTCCAACAGACTCAGTTGTACAACGGGTGTAATAAGACTGTTCTTGAAAGTGTCATGGGAGTACTGAAGCTCAAAGTGGAGAATAAAATGAGTGTAAAGGCTGTTGATGATTGGCTAGAGTGGACTGGTTCGATGCTGCCCCCTGGTCATCGCCTTCCTACCACTCATCATAAGGTGCGACATATCCTGACACATCTTGGTCTTTCCTACATCAAAATCCATGCATGTAGATATGATTGCGTTCTCTTCTGGGGTGAAAATGCTTACGGGGATAATCTTGAGAGACTTGATGCATGTCCGATATGTGGTACGGATAGGTATAAGTTGACTCCTGCAGGGAATAAGAAAGTTGTGAAGATACTTCCGTATTTTCCGCTGATTGATAGGCTGGAACAATTGTTCATGTGTGTACACACGGCTGAAGCTATGAGATGGTAGGCTGAGAGGACTTTTCCTGACGATGATACCCTTATACACCCTACTGATGGAGAGGCTTGGAAGTACATGGTAAGGGTGTTTTCTTATTTTGCATCAGAGATCCGAAATATTTGGCTCAGGCTCTCATCTGACAGATTCAACCCTTTTGGTAACATGAGTCTCCAATACAGTATATGACAAGTTATTTTGGTATTGTACAACCTTCCTCCATGGATGTGCATGAAGAAGGAATACAATATTCTTACTCTATTAGTTCCAAGGCTGGGTTATCCAGGAAAGAGTTTCGATGTGTATTTGAGACCCTTAATAGAGGAGCTTAAGTACCTGAGTAACGTTGGCCATCCCACTTATGACAAATACAAAAATGAGATGTTCCAGATGCATGCCATGCTTGTTGGCACCATCAGTGATTTTCCTGCCCACGGGATGTTGTCGGGCAACGTTACCAGGGGATACAAGGCTTGTTCAGAGTGCATGACTGTTGAGTATTGTAGACCTCATTGCACAAAGATTGTCCAGATGCGTCACTATTGTTAGCTTCCACATGATCACCCATTTCGGCAGGATCACAAGGCTTTTGATGGAACTGTAGAAACGGGTGTGCAACCCAAGAGATGGAAGGGGAATGAAATTTTGGAAGTGTTAAATGAATACGATTTTGGGTAGCTGAGCAATCATCCTGAAATAGTGGCGTCAATACCTTACAGACCCGACATGTATAAATTCTGGACGTACAAAAGCATATTCTGGGAACTCCCGTACTAGTCCAAGTTGTCGATCAGGCACTACCAAGATGTCATGAACATAAAGAAGAATGCATGTGAAAGTGTGGTGGGCACAGTGCTGAATTGAGAGGGGAAAACTAAAGACGGCCCTAAGGCACGCATTGATCTGAAAAGAATGGGACTGCGAAAATATTAATTTGTGGTTGAGAGAAAGGAAGAAAAAAATTCTTCAAGCTCCTTACACCGTCAAGCCTGACCAGAATAATGAAATTTTTGTGTGGATGGGTAATGTCAGGTATCCTTTAGGCTATGCAGGAAATATAGGCCGGTGTGTTAATTCTCAGACAATAAGATGTATGGATTAAAAAGTCATAATTGTTATATATTATTTCAACGTCTCTTCCCTGTTTTCATTTGAAAGTATCTGCCCAAAGGGGTCGTGGAGCCGTTAGTGGCATTGTCAAGATTCTTTCAGAAGTTATGCACCAGAGAAGTAAAAAATCATACATGTGGGAAATGCAACAAGACATTATTTTTATCATGTAGAAATTTGAGAGGATATTTTCCCCAAATTTTTTTGACATCATGCCTCACCTGATGATTCATCTTTCTGAACAATTATTGCTTACCGGTCTAGTACACTATAGTTGGATTTATTCCATGGAAAGGTACATACGATTCAACATCTAAATTTGGGTCTGTTTTTATATGGAAATACTTATTTTTCATTAATCATAACATGCACTTTGCAACTTGATAGACAACTGGGGGACTACAAAGACTATATGATGAATAAATCTGCACCTGAATGGTGTATCACTGAAGTATATCTCGTGCACGAGTGCATAACGTACGTACACCAAGTTGTATTTGGGAGCTATGGAGGACCCTCGACAACGTATGCCAGTAGATGAACCACAGTTCAGCCTTTCTATCCTCTCCAATGATGTTGAAGTATATGGAAAGTTGCCAAACTCGTACAAGTTAGAACCAAACAGTGCACTTATTTAAATGTAGATGGTTTGATACTAACCCTGAGAACCAAATGACCGATCAGTATGGAATATTTTCGGTGAATACTGCTACAAGCTGGTATGAAGATGACCCATTTGTTTTTACCACATTGGTAAAACAAGTATTTTATCTTGATGATCTTGTGCACAAAGGCGCGTGGAAAGTAGTTAACCATGTTGTTCCTGGAAACATATACAGTGCTACTACACTTGATGAGACTGCAGATAATGAAGAAGTTACTACATACCCAGAGCCGAACGCAATTGGTATTCTTGAATCCTCTACAATTCGCCTTAATAATGTGAGACCGTGTAGTGTGGTTCGAATTCCTCGAGCAGTACTTATGGATGTTAATCCAAATAAAGACAACGAAGACTCTGGTGATGAGGAACAGCACATCTTACTAGAAATAAACTCGGACACTATATCAGATTCAAGCGATGATTCTGACTATGATCCTTAGTTAAAAATGTAGTGAGTATAAACGTGTATGCTTGTTGGTTATGAGCTTAATATTGTTAAGTATTTTCACACTTCTAAATATAGCGGACTATATTCTTTAATTAATTAAACAGATATTTATGGGAAACGTGTTTCCACATGAGACTACTTTGTAAAAAAAAAAAATTAACACTAGAGCCAATGACATAGAATCATGTTGTCTGTTATACAAACTATAGCCGACGACATAAGTATTGTCGTCGGCTATAGCTCTTGACCTAAAATCCCAACCCGCACCGCCCAACCTGAACCAAAACACCTCTAAACCCTAAATTTGATTTCACCTGCCACCGTTCACCGCCCAGCCTGCTCGCCGCCAGCCCCCCCCCCCCCCCCGTCTCTCTCTCTCTCTCTCTCTATCTATCTATCTCTATCTCTATCTCTATCTCTATCTCTATCTCTATCTCTCTCTCTCCCTCCCTCGCTCTCTCTCTATCTATCTATCTCTCCAGCAATTTCAGATTAATATATTTTTGTTGTGTGAATATGTTTTGGGTTGTGAATAAGATGATGTGAATAGAAGAATTAGATGAATTATAAGATGATTGATGATTGATTTTGTGAGAATATGAAATGTGATGTTGTGAATAGGCTTATGTGATTATTTGTGAGAATATGAAATATGATAAGTGTGTTTATTAGGGGTGTTTAGGGCTGTTAGGATTGATTATGGTTTGATTATGATTGTTCTGTGAATGCTTATTGTTACTGCGGTTATGATGTGATAAGCGTGTTTATTGATGTGATAAGTGTGATAAGTGTGTTTAGTGATGTGATAAGTGTAATTTTCTGAAATTGATTATGGTATGTGAAATTCATTTTGTATGTGAAATTGATTATGCTATGTGAAATTGATTAAGAACCATGAATTGGTTAAGATCAGGTTATTCGTCGAGATCCAAAGGTGGAAAAGGGACTAGCGCCTTAAGTTTCGGGTCCGCCACTATTGGCAACACGTATAGTGGTCCCGCCACCTCTCGCCATCTTCAACTACTTCAAGGGGCAACGCCGTAGAAGGAAGTAATGGCCTGCCAACCCTCCTGTGTGAGGCAGCTCTGGAAGGAAGGCGGCAACCGCACACCCTTAACGGGTCATGCGACTCAATCCTCGGTCTGTATACCAGACATTCGTCGGCCGGAGCCTTCTCTCTCTATGGGTTAGGCTCCTCATTCATCTGAGGCTGGTGCTTCAAATAGTTCCTCGGCCGGGATACGATTATGTCCGCCGTCTCACCTTTTCTTGCCCTTGAAGATACCTACCATACCGGCCCTCGATGACAAGAGAATGCCTATTCCAGGATAGCAAGGTTTCACTACCCCGAAACAAGCATACGTGTATGTACCGTTCGGTACACCTCTCTTGAGTGCGAGGGTTTCGGGATAATTGGCAGACGAATCAAGTAAATATTAATTAACAACCTTGGTTATTTAATTTTAAACTTAATAATAATATGTAAATTAAATTGGATGCTTATGTTTTAATCTTTTTACCATGTCGTAGGAGAAATCGTTGCCGGAGACAAACAAAGAAAGACTAGAGGCCTCGTCACCGGCAACCTACTTGAGGATGCGATCAGGGGTGGTGGGAAAGTGGTCATTCAGACCAGGGACGAAGGTGAGGTGATTGAGGGAAATATTACGTGCAAGTACGCCGGCCAAGTGGGAAGCATCATACGGGATAGAGTCCCAATGCTGTGGCAAGATTGGAATTCTTTGCCTCACTGCGTGAAGTACGAAGTGAATAATGCATTGTCGGTGAGTTATATTGTATATTCATTATGTATCTTTTCCACTTATTAATCTAGTTCGAATAAATATATAATTTTTACCATATATATATACATTGCATATGTGGTTTCACGTGCCCAACGAGCTCAAAATCACGTGGGTAGGTCAGGTGCAAGGAGGCAGATGATGTGATTCGAGTTATATTGTATATATCGAGTTAGATTTTTTTGATCAAGTGTTGTCAATTTCTAACATTTGAGTTGCATTAATATAGGTACAAGGAGTGGAAGGCAGACCTCAAAAAGCACTGGAAGAAGTACGGCGACGACAATTCGGGTACTCCTAGCGAGTTTCGATATAAGGAGTACGAGTGACGATGACTTGTAACCCACTTCAACAACCCAAGATTAAAGGTATGCAACCTGATTATATTTTTGTTGTATCATATTTGGCGAAAATAGTTAGCTAATATATTTTTTTGATATATGTTTATTTACCTAGGCCAATTCTGAAACAAACTCGAAGAATCGGGACAAAAAACACCAGGAACCATCATGCCGGTTCTAGATCTTATGCAGGTTGGATGTAGGAGGCCGCCTAACACCCAGAAGTCCCCCTGTTTGTGTATACGATACAACACACGTATCCACAGGCCCCCAACGATGCTGTAAGTCTTGAGCCCTTATAAATTAATTAACATATTTTCTTATATATGTATTTTCCCCGGGATAAATTATTTTGTCTATTTACTAATACATTATTTTATTTCCTTGTCAATTAGGCGAGAGTGGAAGAGGTGATGCCGAATGTGTTGACTCAGATCGCGAGAGAACGATATCCTAACACCCAGGATTAGGAGCTCCCGATTGATCAGATTGATCAATCTGATCCGATTTTAGGAGCGAGGATCATGGCTACCGTTATCCCACCATGGCAGAACACCTATTACTGTAGGGGTGTCAGAAAGAATGGCGAAAGAGTCTTAAAGAACACTCCCAAATTCTCACGCAGGTCGAGAACTTCTAGGAACTCTGAGCTACGAGAGTAGCTTCAGAAGCAGGCGAGATTAGCCGAGTAGCAGACGAGATTAGTCGAGTAAGCATCTATGGCAACATGGATGCATCAATGTTTTGCACAGTTTCAGGCCTCCGGAATCCAGGTCCCGCCCCCACCTTTGCATATTTTTAGTGCTCCACAACCGCAGCCGCATCCGCAAGATCATGCGCAAGATCATTGTAGTCACTCCTCTGATTTCATAAACAACATAGATTTTGATCACCCTTAGTGTAGGTATATTATGGGTGAATGTGTGTTTTATTTATATGGATGTGTACGTTGTTTGAATATGTGTTGTTAGCTAGCTACTGTGTAAATACAATTTTGCCAATGCAGGTTCTGGTAGTGGAAATCTAGAATCTGCAGTTTTTTTTAAAAACTAAAACACCAACTACAGCTGACGACATGAGATAATGTCGTCGCCTATAGTGTTCCAGAAACTGACATTTTGCAGACTATAGCCGATGAATTTCAAACTATTTTCGACAACATTCTTAACTTATAGCCGACGACATGCTTCCATAGCGTCGTCTACTATAGTCTGATTCGGGTCAACTTGTTGACCATGGGGGAAGGCTTGCCCGACGACATTATCGTCAGTAGTAGTGAAAACTATTCCCGACGATTTATATATCGTCGGATATAGTTAGAACTATAGCCAACGATAACCCTAATATCTCTTCGGCTATAGTATGATAGACCACCATGTTTCGACGATGCTATACCCGATGACATGTCGTCAGCTATAGTAACAGGCTGACGACTCTTTGTCATCGGCTATACTGATCCTTCTGGTAGTGTCATTTTTATTATACTTCCATGTTATGCTAGAAAATAAGGGATCAACATGGAAATGCTCTAAGGGATGAAATTTAATCAGTTTTTGGAGAAGCCGAGTACATTTGCGAGGCCTTTGGAAAAGATGGAGCAAAATCGGGAAAATGACGAAAAGTCAACACCTGTCAACGGTCAACTTCGGCCGATCAACGGTCAAACTCCAACAAGTTATCACCAGTCAATGGCAAAAGTCAAGTCAAGTTGGGCCAAGGCCCAAGAGTTCAAACCCACAAGAAAGATATTTTGAAAGATGGATGCACATGCAAGTCACATGACTTGGGGTGAGTCATACATTACGACCACCTAAAAGCCTAAAGTTTATGATCATGTCTAAGTATCTTATTTTGAATTTTAAACATCCACAATATCTCCTTGAAAGCCTTAGGTTCGAGCTCCCCTCTTACCACACACATATCTCACATCATTTCTCACTCCTACATAGTTTTAGCATCTTTCCTTAGCTCTCAACTTTCCCCTATCCCTTTAGCTCTTTCCTCCACCTCAAACACACTCTCTCTATCCCTACAAAATCAGCCTCTTAAGGTAGAGCTATCTTACTTCCCATACGGTTCCTCTCCCTTTCCTCATCCTCATCACTTGATTGTATACCTTCCTGTGTGCAATTAAGCTTTTCCCCCTCTTATCTCACATCTATCTCAAGTTGGATGCATTTGGGAGCCTAGAAGATAGAGCTTGAAGATCAAGGATGACTTAGCTTGCTTGGGAGTTCTTAGGTTATCTCTATCTCTATATCCCTTCAATTATGTATCTAAACTTGTTTTATATTATGCTTAGTAACTAGTTGCCTTTTGGAGCCAATTTGATGTACATACAACTATGTTTTGAGTTATGGAATCGAATTTGGTTTAGTGTACTACATATTGTGAATGAGTTTGATAGCTTGTGATGTGATTGTGGTATGTTTGCATGTTGAGCTTGATTCAATGTTTTCGTATGCATGTTTTACTCGTGACTAAGTTGAGATATATTTAGGGAGCTAAAAATGAACCCAAGTGAACTAGTCACTCACCTAAGAAACATAAGCATGTAAACATGACTTAGGTTACATTTGAGAAAATGGGCTTAAGGTTTGGTTTTCATTGAGCTTGAGCATGGACCGAAATATTCTTGAAGTCCAATTGACTCAAGGAGCTTCGGTCAAGCTTACATTGACTCAAATGGGCTTTGTAGCTAATTGTTACTTATTCTAATTCATGTTCTAAAAGGTGTGGATTAGGAAAGTCATTAGAACCTACTTTCATTTCCTCTAATAGGGACTTAGGAAGGAAAGTCATTCACATTCATCATAAGTGAACACATATTAAACTCATTAGGTATGTGGTATAATTAGGATACGATTCGTAATTGAGTTGCATTCTAGTTTCGATTTGCTTTATATTTGAATGTTAGACTGGAACACTTCTAGTGCCCTAATGTCCTAGAAGATTCAATTCACAACCAATGGTGACTCGAATGGATCACGAATTGAACAAGCACGTGTGAATCTGACTAAACTCATAACTTGGACATTATTGGTACATTGAGTTGGCTAGTGGCGACATCTCTAGGCGACCAAACATTTCTATTGTTTTGTTTTATTATACTTATGTTTTCACTTAATTTAGTTAATTAAACAACCATCAACCGGAAAATCATTCATTGTAATTACACCACCCCTTGCATAGTTAGGCCACAAAATGACTTAGCTAGGTAAGATACATTTCCATATTTTACTTTAACTTTAGTGTCGAGTTTAGTGTCTAGTTAATCTGTGATTTTAAGTGCTTAATCAAGTCAAGCTAAAGAGTTTAAGTGGTCAATCTTCGTGGGTTCGACACTCGACTTCCTTATAAATACTATAACTTGGCCATGTATATTTGCAGGTAAGAGAAATTCGCTAAGTCTTAGATTAATCAATAGTCAAAAAATTGAGGGGGTAAATCTCATCAACAATGAGGGAAGGTCGAGGAGGAGAAGAGGACACGATTTGGTCAGGTGCAGTGAGCTGAGGTGGCCAGACGGCAGGGATCTGATGGGGTCAACAATTCGGCTCGAGTACACCATTGAGTCAGACATCCGAGTTGCACAAATGGGTTCTACTGATCTGGATAGAATTTTTTGAATTTATACCTTAGGTTAAAAATGAATCAATGGTCCAGTTCAATCCATTGAGAAATTTGACGGTCCAAAATAATTCACCAATAATTGATTTTCTAATTTAATTTTCTTACTTTCTAAACTTTAAAAATTTATAACTAATTGCTCGGACCTCCGAAAAATAAAACAAAAATATTCACAAACTCACAATAAAATCCTCTACAACTTCTATGAAGGAAATAATTTACAATTTATAAAAAGATAATTTTTTAATCACAACGAACCTCGATAAATGTGACGTCTGATACATACCTCGTTAATTAGTGTGACTAATGATGATTAACGTACTAATCAAAGTCTAGGTCGTTGCACATGCATTTTGTATGATCTCATTTTTCTGTCATATCTACACAATCTACAGCTAAATTCTTCCTTCTTGAAAGCATATATAAAGCATACATAAAACACATATATCCAAACACAAGGCCTAAATGCTTGAAATGGTCCAGAAGTTTAACTACACATTTTTTTATTACCCAAGTCTCTCTCTGCAATCTGTATTTCCTATCGAGTATTTTCTCGATTTATCTGATTATTTTATTATTTTATTTATTTTGACGATTTTTGACAATGGTCGGTTCGTCACATTATGTTTATGACGTATTTGAAGGGGCGGGCACAAATCCCGCAAATCCCAAACCCGACCCGATCCCGCTGGGGACGGGACGGGACAAAAAATAAAATTTTCACTATTCTGTCCCGTCCTGATCCGTCCCATTTTTTGGGGACGTACGGGATCGGGTCTCGATTTTGAAATCCAGATAGACCCGTCCCGTCTCGAATAATATATTTTGTCTATTAATTTTATCATTTATTTCACTACAAGAAAACAACACTTAGACGACGGAGCGTTTCCGTCGTCCAAGGTACGTGCTCCAAGTGCTGTCGTCAAGGAACTTGGACGACGGAGATTAAGGTCTCCGTCGTCCAAGTTCAATTGGACCGCAGACAATCTCCGTGGCCCATGTAAACACCTGAACGACGGAGATTAAGTTCTCCGTCGTCCAAGTGTTTACATGGGCCACGGAGATTGTCCGCGGTCCAAGTGAACTTGGACGACGGAGATTGTTACCTTCTCCGTGGCCCAGGTAATCACTTGGACGACGGAGATTAAGTTCTCCGTCGTCCAAGTGTTTACATAGGCCACGGAGATTGTTACGTTCTCCGTGGCCCATGTAAACACTTGGACGACGGAGAACTTAATCTCCGTCGTCCAAGTGATTACCTGGGCCACGGAGAACGTAACAATCTCCGTGGCCCAGGTAATCACATGGACGACGGAGATTAAGTTCTCCGTCGTCCAAGTGTTTTTTAATTTAAAAAAAAATAAATTGTATTAAATATTATTAATTTAATTTATTATTAATTGAATTTAAATAATGAAAATTAATTAAATTAATTAAATAAACTAATTAATTTAATATTACTTAATTATTAAATAATTAAAATTAATTTGTACATACACATTCAAAAAACCCATAAAAATAAAAATATTGTTCGGAATGTGGAAAGAAACGAGATAATTAAAAAACTACAAGCTAATTAACACACTGGAGGAGCAGATGCATCGCCGCGTCCCCCGCCTCCAGCCGAGTCGTCGTCGTCGCGGTATGGGTTCGGAGGAGGTTGACATACTTCTCGAGATTGTTGCATGAGGGCGATGAGTTGGGCTATTTGTGTTTGTTGTTCGTCAAGTCTTTGCCGCATGGATTGATTCTCCTCTCATGCCAGTCGAGCCTCTTGAATGGCTGCTTCGACGGCCGCAGCCGTAGTCCTTCTCCGCTGGCCCGAACCTCTTGTAGATGATGAGTCGGAGGTCGTCGACAAATCTCGTACCACCTTAGGCCCGAAGTGCCTAACCTCCTTGCCAGCTCTACGACCGTAGACCTCATCCGCGATTGCAATTTGGCTCTCTAAGGATAGAGGAGGCAGGTCTTCCGGCGGCACATCTGGGAACGCAAGCTGAGTGTTAGCCAACTCTTCCTGCGCACGCTCTATCACCCTTGCCTACAAGCACATAATTAATTTATTATAATGAAATAATATTTAAATAATAATTACTATAATTAAAAGCACATATATATATCACTTACGCCGCATTGACTCGCTTCATTATCGAGCCCAGGCGTCACGTACGCGCTTATGCTTGCATCAAGATAAGGGTGTTTGGAGCCCTTATCCTTGTGCTCCTTGGCTATTTGAATGAACTGCTTGGCGCCGGTAGTATGGTGTTTGTCCTTCTTCCCCCGGTTGGCTTTGTTGACACCGGAGGATTTCTGTTACACAACATAATTAAATCATTAAAATATTAATAACTAAAATTTAAATAATTCAATTATCTTAATTGAAATAAAAAAAGTAAATTAACACCTTATCTTAATTGAACCCAACCGACTTGGTCCGCCAACATTCGGAGCATGGCATTTTCTGCCTCCTGTTGGGCTTTCTTCTTGCCGGATGGAGCCATTTAAACCTAGGAGTACGTTGTTAAAATACCTACTTACCATAATAATTACAAGTGCAAAATTTACGCTAATTAAGTACGGTTAAGATTTAAATAGAGTACACTAGCTTAGCTTTTTCGGTCGTTCAATGGACGTGCGACCCGCGTGATAAAGTGTAAATTTTCAATTAATCAGCCTTGGTTAAATCGAAAAACATGGCCAGTTAGGGATAGAGATAACGCGAGAGGCAGGACTAATTTCGACAAAACACCTATTGGTGTCGTCTTTCTTAGATCCAAAACCTGTCACCAGTCATAACCCGTTTCTAGACACCATGTCCGACATTCGGCCAATTTTTTGAAAATTTACACTCCCTCAAGTCCTTTGCAAACTCCGCCCTCAACCTCGTGTCCATAACTTCACTTAGGTTATGGTGTGCGGTGATGAAATCCACACATCACGAGGGGTTAAGGAGATAAGCTAGGAAAAGAGGCGCCATTTATTCCAAAGAGTGCGACTTAATAAACCAAGCTTATGTACTAAATTTAAATCGAAGACGTACTACCATGCAATTTACTAGAAAATACACGTAATTATCAATTAAGTAAAACAATAAATAAAGACAATAATAAATTATTATTTATCAACTAATTAATTATGAACTAATAACAATAATAAATTTATTCATTTAATTATCAACTAATAATAAATATTTACAATAATAAATTTATTCATTTAATTAATTATCAACTAATTACAATTATGCATTTAATTAATTATTAATTACATAATTAACCACTAAAATTTATTATAATTACAATAATGAAATATTTAAAACTAATTAATAAATTATATTTAGAAATTAATTAATTAAATGAAAATAATTTTAATAAGGTAAAAAATAGAAATTTACCTCACCGGAGTAATCGGGAATATAGCCGGAGTTGAGCCGTCGGAGAGGAAGAACCACGCCGGAAAAATTGTCGTCGGAGCGTCGCCGGAGGAGAAAACTCGCCGGAGGAGAGGAGAGGAGAGGAGAGGAGGAGAGGAGAGGAGATGGAATGAGAAAAGGGGGGGTGCTGTTTTATTTATAGGCTTTCACTTAGACGACGGAAAACTAATTTCCGTCGTCTAACTGCACTTGGACGATGGAAACAGTGTTTTCCGTCGTCTAAGTGAAGGGTTAAAAAATTTCGAAGCGGCGCGTAATTAATGGGCGGGACGTTTCACCCGCCATAAACTTGGACTTAGACGACGGAGAATTGATTCTCCGTCGTCTAAGTGGAAATTCAAGCGGCGCCGAAAATTGAGGCGGTAAATCGAACCGCCATGATTTTTCGACATGGACGACGGAGAACGACAGAAAGATTGATGCGGGCACTGGGATCAGAGGCAGTGGGAGGTGGTGGATCTTTGAGGTACCTGTTGCAGTAAGTAACACACTCATGCATTAGGTATGTCTCTGCTATGGAGCCATCCGGGGCCGACCTATTTTTGACGAATGACTTATACTGTCCAAGCTGTCTACAAAATCAAACGTACAATAAGAATAAGTACATATAGCTAGCTAGTAATCTCCAGTGGAACAAATTAATTAGTTGTACGTACCTTTCTTGAGGATACATCCAAGTATATTGGACCGGACCAGAAATGAGCACCTACTCGGGCAGGTGGATCATTAGGTGAATCATGATGTCAAAGAAAGCAGGGGGAAAAATCCTCTCTAGTTTGCAAATGATGTGCACAATTTGTTGTTGCAATTCCACCACATCTGACTTCTTTAATTCTCTGGCGCATAACATCTGCCACCACCTGCACAATGCCACTATTGGTTCTACGACGTCCCGAGGCAAGTATGGTCGAATTACCACTGGAATCAGACGTTGCAGCATAACGTGATAGTCATGTGTCTTTAGACCAACAAACTTGTGTTGCACCTCGTCCACTGCTCCAGTTATAGTAGCTGCATACGTAGCCGGATAACGAACGCCCTTAAACCAGTGAAATACAGAACGTCTAAGCGTCGGCTTCACTGTGTAAGGTGCAGCTGGCATCTTGTTGTACACTCCTTTCCTATCCCTCCTCAACCACAAGGGACGACGTAGATTCATTGATTCCAAATATTTGCGCACTTTGGGAGTATCTTTAGTCTTGAACTTAATACCGAGAATTGTTCCCACCACGCTGTCGCACACATTCTTTTCTATGTGCATCGCGTCCAAGTTGTTCCTCAGCTTCAACTTTGACCAGTAAGGGAGTTCAAAGAATATACTCTTGTGATCCCAATAGCTCAGATCATGTGGAGGAATTGGATTGCATTTCTTTACATCTGCGTCATTGCTCAACACACTAAAGTCGAAATAGCTCAACCTTTCTAAAATCTCTTCACCCGACCAACTACGAGGTTTAGGATTGTTCTCTACCGTCCCGTCGAAATGAGTTTCATCCTGTCGCCACGGGTGGTCGTGAGGAAGCCATCTACGGTGACCCAAGTAACACACCTTCCCCGCATACCAACTAGAGTTCACGTCGTCCAAACATATAGGACATCCATTATATCATTTTGTCCTGCAGGCTGCCAACATCCCATACGCTGGAAAATCGCTGATCGTCCACATTACGGCAGCCCTCATCGTGAACATCGTGTCAGTGAATTTGTCATAAGTTGGGACTCCATTTTGCCACAACAGTTTCAGCTCGTCGATCAAAGGTCTGAGGTAGACATCTAAGCACTTCCCTGGAGATTTAGGACCTGGAATTAGTACAGTAAGAAAATTAAATTCCTTGTTCATGCACATCCACGGAGGCAAGTTGTACGGCATCATAATAACTGGCCAAGTGCTGACAGCGGAGCTATTACTTCCTCAAGGATTGAATCCGTCTGTAGATAGGCCGAGTCTAACATTTCTAACCTCTGAAGCAAAGTCTCCAAATTCTCTGTCGAAATGTTTGAAACCCTCCCCATCCGCGGCGTGTCGCAGGACATCGTCATCTATTCACTTTTCTGCGTACCATCGTATCGCCTCTGCTGTGTGTAGAGACATGTACAGGCGCTGCAATCTGGGAATCAAGGGAAAATATCGAACAACTTTCACAGGAATTCTCTTTTTCGAACTCTTCCTATTCACCTGGAATCTGCACTGGCCACATACGGGACAATAGTCCAAATCTTTATACTCTTTGTAAAATAGCACACAATCATTTGGACATGCGTCAATTATCCTGTACTTTAGGCCGAGGCTGCTCAAGATATTTCTAACTTTATAATGAGATTTAGGAAGATTGTGATCATCAGGAAGCAACTTACATATTTGCTCCTGAATTTCGTCAAAAGTACTCACTGACATTTTGTGCTTCACTTTTGTCTTCATTTGCTCCATCACATATTGCAACACATTCTCTCGACATCCAGGGAACATCGGGGTCTGCGCTTCAAGTAGCATCCGGTTGTACTTGTCCATCTCACTTGTGTCAGTGGCCAAGCTAGCAGCGGGGAATGTGTCATCATGCTCATTAGTGGTACTGTAATCTCCGTCTTGGTGTTGGTGTCCACCATGACTACATCCCGGAAACGCATCATGGACCAAACCTGCAGTTGGGTTGCAAGCTGGGGGTCCGGCACCACTGCCGCTGGATGAGACACCATGGTAACTGTACCCTGAGCTGAAGTCTGCTGCGCTGAACTCTACTGCTTCACCATGCTCGCTCCAAGTAGTATAACTCCACATCATACCATTTTCGTACAGGTGTTGCACCATAACATTAACCTCCGCATACTGACAATTAAGACATTTCTGGCACGGACACCTGAAACGCTTCTTTCCCTGACCATGTTCTATCGCAAAATTCACAAATTCGCTAATTCCATCCATATACCGGACATCACATCTATTCTTCAACTTCATCCAACTCTTGTCCATACTGCTACTAAATATTATAATTAATTAATTATTACATATATATATATATATATTAGTCCATTAATTTACGCTTAATTATACGTACTCGATCTACATCGATCCATCAATTACGTACGTACGTAATTTAATCTGTATATATAGCTAACATCCATGCATGTATGTACGTACATTTTCACTAAATATATATTAAGCAAATTTTAACTGCGTACGTACCTGCTGGCCTTCTCGATATCAGTTAATTAAGCTAGCTAGCTAGTCAGCGGAGATCCTTGATCCTGATCCTTCTCGGCCTTCTCCCTTCTCATTCTTCTTCTCCTTCAATTCTTCTTCGAATGGAATGAATTAATTGAGGATCGGATGGAATGAAGAGAGTTTGGCATCGGGTTTATATAATGCTTCACTTAGACGACGGAGGTGTCGGTACGTCGTCTAAGTGGAAGTTACTAGGACCACGGCGTGTCGGTCCGTTGTCCAGGTGATCACCTGGACGACGGAGATGGTATTCTCCGTCTTCCAGGTGATCATCTGGACAACGGACCGACACGCCATGGTCCAGGTGTCCACCTGGACGACGGAGATTGTATTCTCCGTCGTCCAGGTGATCACCTGGAGGACGGAGAAGACTCCGAGGTCTAAGTTATCACCTGGACGACGGAGAATACAATCTCCGTCGTCCAGGTGGACACCTGGACCTCGGAGTCTTCTCCGTCCTCCAGTTGATCACCTGGACGACGGAGAATACAATCTCCGTCATCCAGGTGTTACTTGGACCACGGAGAAGTCTCCGTCGTCCAAGTGTCACTTGGACCACGGAACAATTACGTTTCCGTGGTCTAAGTGCTGTTTTCTTGTAGTGTTTATTAAAATTTAACATATTAAAATATCAAACAATTAGCATTATTCAACAAAAAAATTAAAATTACCATATAAGGATCAAAGTATTACACTACTTATAGTATTGTAATATGAATTAAATACATCACTTAACATGAAATTAAATTTCTTGTAGTTTTACTTCTTTTAAATAAACATTGAGTAAAACGATAATATTGTGTGTAGTTGTAGACTTCTAAATCTTATCAAACTATGTTTATCTTATATTGAACCTGAAATTTGGTTCATCTCGTCTCATTTGAATTTTTGTTGTTAAATACTCTATTAAATATTTATTTTTAATTTGGCCCAAAATTGAATCCGTCTCATCTCATCCCATTTGGGTTTCGGGACGATGGGGATGGACTTTTAAAATACATCATCTCTTCCCATTCGGGATAAAGATAGAGACGACCAAAAATGGATTTGACCCGTTCCATGCCCACGTATATGCCACATCTACTCCAGGGGTGTCTATTTTGAATGCCCGGCTTAAGTCGCACACGGTCTGGTCGATGACGCCATAACGCAGCTACATGATTCACCCTATCCGCCCACCAGGTCGTCCTTCCATCACCTCCGATGCCACAAAGTCGAGATCTACTACGGGCCTTAATCGTCTTATCTAATAAAATTACCTTCCGACTCTTTGGAATATCGTTTTCTTCAACGACAACAAAAATGAATGGCATCCACATGTCATGCATTGATTTCATAAATTTCTTCTGCGAATTACGAGAGATGGGAAAATAATCCCAAATTATTAGACCGACATGATGTATAAATTGGGGACGACCTTAGTTTTTAATTATGAAGATGATGATGAAAAGGAAGAAGAAATCAGTACTGGATTGGTTAAGAATACACAGCATCGCACATTAAAAATATTACAATGAGGTACGTGTCATGTAATTCAGACAAAGAATGGAAAGACTGAAAGAGAGAGACATGTGCTGCTTCTTAATAACTTTGCAATAGCCAATTATAAGAGGTCAGCAAGCTAGCTGATCCATTCCGGCCTCCTCCATATCAGCTGCCTTCAAAAACACCTTAGATCATCTTCTCCGACGAAGAACATTATTAGTCGATATAGCGTGCGATCAATCCATCCCTCGAGTTCGTCGATCAGTATACGTTGTCTGTGTATTCGTTTGCCTATAGCTCATTGCCATAAAAGATTGATCGACTACATACTTTTCTAGCTAGCTCTATCTTGATCATCAGGCATCAGCTCAGTAGCTACTTGTGTAATAACAAAACGTACCAAGCCGAATTTAAGGTATGTCCATTTCTATATATACTATCTAGCTCATCTTTCATACGTGCATATACTATTCTGGTGTTTTTATATTCTTTTCTGTATCGATCTCAGGAAGAGAGGAAACAGTGTTTCTCCTCCTTCCTTTCTTGTTTCTGCCTGCACTTTTTTTTTCCTTCCTTTTCTTTGAGCTTTGACCCGGCCATAGGTCCCAAAATTGATGAAAGCTTCTTTAAGAAAAACAAATCATGAAAGCTATTCTTCTTTAAAAATTCTATCCATAACAGAAAAAGATGAACAGCAGAAAGAACTATTCCTTTAGTTTCAACCATCTCAGTTGCTTAAAAGTGACTTTAAAATTTCGAATCCCATTACTAACAACATTTCCACTTTTTATATTCTGTTCTACTCATATTGGAGTGTTCTTCTTGTTACTGATCGATGCCCAGAAGAATGAAAAGTTTTTATTCAGTTCTATTAATTAAGTGGACTATATTAATTTATATATAGTTATACAGTAAATACAAAGTTTCATAGGAAAAAGACAGATTTTATATATGCCTCCCCATCTGTCATGATATGAGACCTCGAAAGAGACCTAATAAAGTTTTAAACTGGGGAAAATAGCTATACTACAGATTAACAAGGAACGTCCGAATTGAGACCACTGTACAAAATGTCATAATAGCAATACAATCTACAATTCTACTTAAGCTGACAAATATCGATCGGGCAGATATAACAAATGTTCCAGAAACCCCTCCTCATCAAATGGTTAGGTTTAACCAGAAAATAGGATTTTAAGAGGTACTTTTCTTTTTCTCAAGGGGTCGCATTGTAGTTTGACTTTAGAGTTTAGGGGGCATTTTTAAATTTATTTTCTGCTTTTCTAATAGAAAGAAGAATATACCTTGAACATTAACAATATTAACTAGGAAAGAAAAAAAACCCAAAATAATGAGCAGAAGCATATATGGGCATGATTGATTTGTTAACGGGACTATTATTGTCTTATTGTCGGAGTGGGAGACCCCGGATGCTCCATGTTGCCTCATTTTTCGGTGGATAAGCCTTGGCTACCCAGTCATGGGTAGCAAGGATTGTCCGCGGCTAATCAAAATTTAACACGTGACGTTTTTAGGTTAATTATGAGAAGAAGAATATGGGTTAAAGCCAAAAAATTTGGAGAGATTAATTCAAAACCGCCACGTATCGAATTTTGATTAGCTGTGAGCAGCTAGCCCTTGCTACCCATGGTTGGATAGCCAAGTCTCATCCTTTTTCGGTTGATACAACCAAAATGAGCACAAGTTCAATAAAATCTTAAACTGTGGACATAAGATCACCATTACTTTATTTATATTTTCGTGACATATTTCTTTGTTGGAATAACGCAGTCAAGGCTTTTTTTTGTTAGAAAAAAGGTTAGCTATAACATTGTTGTTCATAAAAGAAATGAATATCTAAATTAAACACTGTCGTATGATTGCTAGTTTAGGTTTATCTTGGATGGCCAAAATATTATCTTATATACTTATTTAATTATAACTTATTCGATATTTGGTCAATAAACTTTACAATCTTGTGTAAACCAAAGAAGGCAAAATAAACATAAAAGGAGTGAGCCGGCGAGTACTAAATTATTTGATAGTTGTGGTTCACTAAATTTTTGGGACTACAATAGGAGTACTAGGGTGATAATAGGAGTACTATGATTTGAATCTGGCTCGTCAGCGGATAAGTTCAACGCCTTGACCATGAAGCAACCTCAATGCTCAAATTTTCTATTTTTAAAGAATATGCTCTTAAAATAAGGAGTATTGAGATTTGAACTTGGTTTATCAGCGGATATGTTCAATGCTTTGACCAATGGAGCAACTCCACTGCTCAAAACAAAAAAATCATTGATGTACACCCATAAGACTTGTAGTCATACACATAACTCATTGGAAAAGCCTAAGGCGCCGTCTTCACCAAATTTCTTCTAGGTTTAGCTTCTTCCTTTGATTTTCAGAAAATCTATGGTTGAGGAAGTGTCTCAACAGATGTCAGATTCTCTGACAATCACTAGGCAGAGAGCCGCACAACATTTGGTGGCGGCGGACGTGTTGCGTTCTCCATGAACATCTTTGCGGTGGGACGTATTTTAGTAGCAAAAAAGAGACTGGTCCCTCAGGCGTTCATGAAAACAATTGGGACGGTGTGAGGCTTGAAGAAAGATTTGACGATCCGTGAGAATGTTGATCAATTTGTGTTCTGTTTCAAGGCGATAGCGAATCGTAATCGGATTGTGAATGACGATCCTTATTTCTATAATCAATCAACGGTCATGCTTAATAACTATGTTATGAATAGTGATCTTGCAGAGATCGTGCTGGATGGTTTTCCTATCTGGGTTAAGGTTATAGGGTTACCGTTGATATTACAACCGGAATAGGCTTTGAGCATGGTTGGTATCTCTTTGTGGACGGTGTTGTTCTTAGACAAGCATGGGCTACGTAAGGGGACTACTAGGATTCGAATCTATCACTTACTGACTGCACCAGTTTGTCAAGCTTTCCCTCTTGAAGATTTTGAGTTTGATAGCGTGTGGATGAAGCTTCGGTTCAGTTATAAGCAGGTTGTGGGTTTTTGTAAAGTTTGTGTGATGCTCGAGCATGCAAGAGGAGGGTGCCGAGGGCCGCCAATAGTGCGTGATGTTCAATTAATTGGAGGCTACGGTGAAAACCCCAATGGCAACTAAAGAAACCTCAAGCACATGAATTCTTGCATGGTGATAATTACTTGGCAGCGGCAGTGCGTAGAGTTGTGGTGGTAGCTGATGGTACAACCGAGATGCAAAAAATAGTTTGGGAGGCTAGGCTGGAAGCGGCAGTATCTGCTATGTCAGAGTTGCCTTTCCAAATCCCAGGCTTAGCTGAGCAAGTGCGCTCTTGGAGCATAACGCAAATGGCATCGCAGAAGCTTAGCCCTGAATCAAGTAGAGCATTGAAACGCACTAGAGACAGTCATGTGTCTTTGGTGATGAAGAAATGGCAGAAAGTGGAAGGCGAGATGTCTTTAGTATTTCCTTTTGAGCCCTCAATCAGCTTACCTGAGGCAGCGGGACGGTTATTGATCTCGTCGGCAAAAAAGAAGAAGAAGAAGAGGGTGGTCACTACATAGCTACAAAACCAACCAAGGATGGAGGATATTCCTCCTTGGAAGTTAGAGAAGCTGTCCAAAGTTGGTGCTAAGGTCAAGAAGGGGACTCGAAAGAAGTTGCTAGCCCAACTAATGGCTGAAGATGATTGAGACATCGTCTATGAATGAGAGTGATCTAGCTTTAGTGGGTGGTGAGTCGTCTATGGAGGCTATGTCTGAGGAAGAGTTAAGGAGGAGGGGCTAGCTAGCTTTAGTGCCTTTCATAGAGAAAGGTAGGGAGAATTCTCCCGCCCTTTAGACTAAGGGAGAAGTGCTACTTAGATTCAGACTTTGCGTTGCGCTGGGATGAATTTAGTTGCGTCGGGTTACTTAAGTTTTTGCTTGTGTAACATTCATGGGCGAGCTTGGTTACCCAGTAGTGGTATTTATAGGACGTGCCCTTTGGACGAGTCGCTAATTGTAATATTACTTATTATTTTAATAGAATTGATGCTCCGATTTTTCTTTAAAAAAAAGGCAAAATAAACTCTTTTTTTCTTCTGAAATATGCCAACTTTATTTATATTTTAAGTTACAACTCCTAATCCGTAGAGGCTACACCACAAAAGAAAACACATAACCAACAAATGAATGACATAAGTACTAGATGCATCAAGATATAATCCAACAAGGATATTACGAAATGCAATAATGCATTTGATAAGACCTAGTATAAATGCGATTTTGTTGTTGATTACCAATGGTATGACTGACATATACTAGCTTACAAGCTCGAATATATGTAAAAGTTCATGGCTAATTACCAATGGTATGACCGACCTAATCTAATCACTAAATTGATGAGTTATCTGATCTGCCTAATTTCTCTATCGATTGTACAACCACTAATATCGATACGTGACCCTACGCGTCATCACCGCCCCCTCCCACTGGGTCGACATAGTCTAAACATCAAATATATTTGGCGACTATGTTTATATCGTTGTTATAAACATAATGACATATAACACGACACATTTCATAAACATATTTCTGGAAGACGCGTCGCCACAGGCGGCGACAATTGACATACCGAATGAAAGCTCTCAAATACCCCATGGCGGCGATGATTGACATACCAAATGAAAGCTCTTAAAGACCCCATTATTCTGTATAACTACGACCACAACCAATTTGGCCAACAATTGACCGAAAAAAGCCCCAAAATAACACTAGCCAAAAATCATAGCTAGCGATTCCAACGCCACCATAGAGCCACCACTGGCCTCACAAATGGTCATGTTTGACTCATAAGGGAGACAGAAACCAAAGCCCCATCACCTCGCCGCCTAGAACGACGTCGATCGCTGGTTACGATGATGACCTAAAATCAGACTCATCGGAGATTGATTCGATATCCTCAAAATCTACCTGCATTGAGTCTAACCATATAAGGTTTGTCACCGGAAACGTCGCTAGGTACGATGAAAATTAAACCCGAACCTAATAAACTTCTCACTTTTGATTCGGCCTCTTCGAGGCTCCATCGTTGGAATTAAACCTAGAAGTAGGAAGATAGAGAGAAGAGCTTCAATTTCAAACCAAAATCATCCCCTAACATTTTCCACATGACATCGCGACGCCATCCAGAAGCTCAACGACGATTTCTATCACCAGAGATCTGTCAATGCTGATCCCCCTGTAATAGAAACTTTCCCCTTATCATTTCGGGTAAGCCCAATTTATATTCACGTATTGACATTTCTATAAATCTTGTAAAACTTCGGTTGACCATTTATTTTCTGTCGTAATTGTGTTTTTGATGTTTTGCACGTTTACTACGAGTTCCATATGAAGTCAACTTATATAATAAACCCATTAAAAAGTCAATCAGAAATCAATCAATATTTACCGACAATAAAATTATTTACTGCACTCGCTAATCAAATTCAAAAATATTTGTAGATGTTAATGATTATAAAAAAAGGTCGGGTACTACAAATGCTTTTGAATTATTTGAATTAATGTGCGAGATCATACAATGACTAGAAATTTAATTTTCTATATAGCTATTTGTTATAAACATATATACAAAATGTAAATTATATATTCCGACGCTTCTTAAGCTCACCCACTTCAAACAAAACAAAAATGCTTCGGTTCTACATACTCACATCTGATTCCATGCAACTTAGTGTTAAAGCACCATAAACATACTCCTCTGATGTGGTTGATTTTTTTCCAAGTATGGTGCTTGAATGGTAATCTAAAGGTTGAGTGATCAGCATGATTGTGTAAATTTGTCAATATTGTAAAATACATAATTTCACTCATTTTTTAAAAGCTGAACTTCAATAGAATATTTTCTATTATGACAATAGTAAATTAGTGTATTGTTCCCTTTCTCACACTGACGTAAAAAACGTCAAATGCAACCAACTTTTTCACACTAAAGCATGTCGTAAAGACTGCATGATCAATTAATAGTCTCAATAAAATGAAATTTTAACCAGGTACAAATAACAAAATGCGGATCAAACTTAAAGTACAAAATTTCCAAAGTTTGTATCTTAAATCTTGCGAAGGGATGTAAGCGGTGATGTACGTCAGCACGTTGGTATGTTTAGATTTTAAAGTAGTACGTCCTCAATCCCTGATCAGTGATCACGTATATACAGATACTTCTCGGCGAGCCTAATATACTATGAATCTAAGACATAATTTTCGTAAGTAATAAAAATCTCCATATGATCGCCCAATGAGATTGAAGTTACGGCAAACTGGCATGGATTCAGCCCAGCCACACAAGAGGACTATAAAATGCATGAGTACAATTCAAGCTGGCGTACGTATCGAAGTACGTAGGGTTAGGGTTGAATCTGGTCATCATCTGTCATGGTGCACATAAATGTTAATGCCGGTGGTCAACAATATTGGTGGCCGGTTGTGTGTGTATATATATGTGTGTATATATATATATATATATATATATATAGAGTTCGCTTTCATAAAAATGCTGAGGTGCTCAAGTTGGATAGGTTGATCGGTATGATGATCATGATGATGCATGGATTTATTTTTTTCCCGCAAGTCCCGTGAGCTCACTAAAGGCTTGGATATATAGATATATAAAAGGATAATGTCATTTTTCATGTATAATTGGAAAAGAATATGTCTAGTCTATTTCCACTGCAACTTTTCATGATATATCATAGTCGTCAATAAAAAAAATGATGTATGATAGTCGACTATGTTAGGTTTCTAAAACACTGTGGTATTAATTAGAAAAAGACCCCGAGTTTGTTAAACATCATCATATGTAGCTTTGGTTTCTAAAACACTATGGCCATGGCATTGTTATTAATTAGGTAATTAGGCCGTAAGACACTATTATGTTTTGGTTAGTCCGGTATCTAACATTTAATATACCTGTGTTGCCTTTCGTTTCAAAGACTTGTCTTTGGAATATACTAGACATTATAAGTCTGAGTCACCAAACTAATTAATCTCAATTCTCAATATTGGGGAATATATATGTGTGTGTGTGTGATGTAGTATCTCAATTTGGCATAGTAAGCCAACCATTCGAGCAAGGTTTGTATTAATTTGCTATGATGGTAAACAATGGTTTAATAGTTCTTCTTTAGATCATGGTTTGCTTAATTGGGGTGCATATTGTGCATAAAATGTAGATTATAATCGATGATTTTGCTAGTTTCTTTGTGGATAAGATAAATAATTTATAAGGAAGAACTTAAATAAGATAGATGAGAAGGAATGAGGGTTTTCACTCTCAACCCTAGGACCTTTCTAGCGGCAGGCGACATATCTTCTTTGGAGGCAATGCAAGCCCAGCAAGCCCAGCGTCCTCTTGGACTCGGCAAATTCGACACCACCACCCACTGGTGTAGCATCACTGTTTTCCAAGGCCGTGCTCAAGCTTTCTACTGTTGTGTGAAAGACAGTGGGATTCTAGTGGCGGCGCCTTGGTGTCATCGTCAGTTTCTTTCATCGGCTGCCTCTCCCGGTTCAACAGTCATGTCGTCCTTCCTTAAGGGTGTTGTATCAAAGGTGAAGTCACCATCGTCTCTGGGTATAAGTCCTCCTCGTCGGTGGCTGGTTGTAACCTTGGCAATTGAAGGTGAAAGTGAAGATGCTCGACATTGTGGCTTGGTTGGGCAGGTGAGCCGTGATCAGGTTCGGACGATAGTGCTCGATCAGTGGGGATGCATGTTGGAGTGTTGTTGGGCCTAGGGCTAGTGGGCTAATAGAGCTTAGCGGGTTATGGCTGGTAGAGCCTTTTGGGTTGTGGCCTTTTGCAGGGCTTGAGTCCGGGCAGTAGGCTCATATCCGTTTTGGATCTGGACTTGGGATCCGGGCAAGTCTTTGGTTACAGTTTGTTGTATTCTCTTTGTTGGGCTTGGCGGTCATGTACTCGTTCTAGAAGGAGTCTACAATAGGGTTCTATATTTGGTTTGTCGGGGCCTAGTTGGTCTACCTGCCCCGATAACGTCTCTTAATCATGGTTACATGGTGCTTTTGCGCTTCATCTTAGAGGTTTCATTTCGATCTAGGTCATATTAGGTTGCGTAGGTTCTTTAGGAACGTTGTTCCTCAAGTTATACCCATTGGGCGAATATAGGTGTAATGTAACCTATTATTAGTTTAATGTGATATACTGTGTTTCAAAATTACAAAAGTATCTGTAAAAATTACCATTTCAAAGTCAATGCGTGGAAAATGACTTTTTTATTTTCCAACTGTTTTTGTTGGCGGCACTTCTTCTTCTTCTTCACCCCCCTTCTCCCTCCAAAATATTTTCTTTATAATTTAAGTTTTGTTTTGTTCTGCAATCATGGCTCCCCAGATGAAGCCCCACCCAAAGAATCAGCAGCAGGTACTCTATCTTTGACTCTCTCTCTCTCTCTCTCTCTCTCTCTCTCTCTCTCTCTCTCTCTCTCTCTGTTATTATTGCTTCTTCTGTCACTTGTGTTTTTTTTGTTGGTTAATTTTGTTGTGGGGAAACTGAGAGCAAATCTGCAGAGGAGTTGGGCTGAAATGTGTTGTTTGGATTGGTCCTGCGTGCAGCTCTTCTGGCCCAAAGTCGTCGTCCGCAAATGGCTTAACATCTCTGCTAGAGACTCTGACTACAGCGCCGACACTGACGACGATGACGACTGGGATCCCAACTCTCCAACCCAGCAAGGTCACAACTTCATATTCGAATTTGATTATTTATTCCAATTCTGATAATGAGTTTGTTTTAAATTTTGATAACTGTTGTTTCTACTGTGGGACTGGTTTTTGTTTTTCGCTTAAGAATGACAGAAAGTTTGAATTTATTTTATGGTTATATTGTGGACATAATGCTAGTGAAATGAACAATTTGATTACTGTTTGGCCTTGACTTGTTCTTTAAGGAATACCCTATTCGCGGTGATGGAAATATAATGTTTGCAGATTTTGGTCAAGGGGGAAGAGAATCAAGGTTTAGAGATATCAAAGAAGATGTATCTGAGGATGAAGACCCTGACGGTACATTTATTCTGCACTGTGTATTTAACTTCCCTTTTGTTTCTTTTGTTTATGAATAGTGATGACTCATATCCCTGCTCTGGCTGAACCTATTTGAGATGAAAATTATCTGTTTCTAAAGCTCACAAAGTTTGCATTGAATGTTGTAAATCTCTGATCTATTCTCATTATTGTGTTCTCTTTTATCTTCTGGGTTCAGCAGATACTCTTCCTAGAATACGACGACGAAAATCAGAGACGTTTAGGAAACAGTATATAAATACAAAGGAACTCAGGTTCATCTCTAAAAATATCGTATTATGACTATTTTCAATATAAACCATACTTATGATAACCTTAGTACGGTGGAGGCATTGTTTATCAGGCTGTATTCATTAATGCTTTTATCCGGTGTTTTCAGAATATGTGTCGGCACATGGAATGTTGCAGGACAAATTCCACCTGATGACTTGGATATAGATGGTTGGCTAGATATCAACAATCCGGCCGACATCTATGTAATTGGGTTCGTATAGATAATTTAAATTCTCACTTTCCACTTTGAAGATGCACTGTTTTTCTGTTCCTCTCATGGCCTAAGGTTCCATAAAGCTTATTGCTTTGATAAATTTTATTGAATCATATCTATCATGTTATTCTCATTAAGCTCAATTTTCCTTTGCTATTTTTACCCTCTTGAATTGTTTGTGTACCACTTAAATCTGTTTTTTAATGTGTTGTAATTGCTTTACTGCCTTTTTTTATTCTTTCGGGGTCAAGTTTTAATTGTGTTTCTCAGTAATATGAAAATGTTTCAATTTCAGTCTTCAGGAGATTGTGCCACTTAATGCTGGGAACATATTTGGTGCTGAAGATAACCGCCCAGTTAGTAAGTGGGAAAATGTTATTCGTGACACGTTGGATAGATTTCGACCTGCAGTCAAGAAGGTTAAATCCTTTAGTGATCCTCCATCACCCTCAAAATATAAGCCAACTGATGATATCCCTTATTTGGACGAGGAGATATTAGATGACAGTGACAGTGATATTGGTGAAGAAGTCCATCCATTTGATGACGAAACCAAAGATTTGGGTTTCAGCAAGGGCACATCAGTCACAAGTGAAATAGTGAATGTTGATGCTCCACTTTCGGACTGTACTGATAATACTAAAGAGGGAATTCCAATGGGACTGAATATACAGAGGCAGCATTCTTCTTCAAAGAGATTAGATAGGTTGTATTGCCTCCGGGCAGATGATTGCTCATTAGATGAAGACACTTCTACTGTCCAACCTAATGGCAAGTTAACTGAAATGCTTAGTGCGTCTGAAAGAATTGGTTTGAGCTGGCCAGAGCGTCCCTTGAACTTGTTATCACAGCACTTATTAGAAAGACGAAATTCCTTTAAACCAACAAAATCTTTCAAGTCCTCAAAATCTTTTAGAGCATACAATTCATTCAAGGTAGCTGCAAATAACATGACACCAGAATTAACGTTGCTTTCAGAGATTGATCTTGAATCCCTCATGAAACGGGAACGAAAATCATCATATGTAAGGATAGTAAGCAAGCAGATGGTTGGGATTTTTATAACTGTATGGGTCCGTAGGAGCTTGCGTAAACACATTCAAAATTTAAAGGTGTCTACTGTTGGTGTTGGTGTAATGGGATACATTGGCAACAAGGTCAATTTCTTTCCAATTTCCATCTCTATTTTCCTTTATTAATTTTTTTTTCTCATTAGAACCATTGTTGTTAGTGGTATACTTACTGCACTAATCTAATGATCTCATTGGTGTTCTTGTTTATAGGCATTATATTTTTTTATTTTTTTTGGAGAAGTGCAATATCTATATTGACTACAATTATAAATTTCCCTTTTAAAAATTGTGGAAAATTCCATTTGTGTTAGGGTCCTTAATGATAATATCTTTGCAGAAGGTCTATCTTTATTAGATTTTCTGTTGTTAACAAATCATTCATAGTTAGGTGACTGTGCACTTAGTTCTGTTGGAGAATGTTCAAAATCAGGAGAGAATTTCATTAATGGAAATGATTTGGTTTTCTACATGTCTCATGCTTTTATGTTCTACAGTAGCCATGAACCTATAGAACTACTTCATTAAAGTGAATTTACTAATCTATTATTATAATTTGATATTAAAACAGTTTCTCATATTTTCCAGGGATCTGTATCTGTCAGTATGTCCATATATCAGACACTTTTTTGTTTTGTGTGCACTCACCTGACAGCAGGTGAAAAAGAGGGAGATGAATTGAAAAGAAATGCTGATGTTCATGAGATTCATAAGAGAACTCACTTTCATTCGTTTTCTGGTATTGGGCTTCCAAAAAGTATCCATGACCATGAGTAAGTATACAGCACCTAACATTTTTTTTTCTGAAAAGTATAGTACCTAATTTTGATAAGCTATTTTTTTTTTATTATTTGGCTTGAAATAATATATTTATCATATATAGGCCTGTTCTGTTAATGAATAATCAGTTTCTATGGAGAAATTCTAACTTGTTTCAGAAAATAAAAATGGTTGTATGACAGACTAATTTCCTCTCTGTTAAACTAATAATTAATAGTTTGACGAGGCCTTCAATGAGTAGAAAGCCTGTTGCTAAAAAGTAAACATTTTGAGATGAGAAACCAACCTCTCTATATAAAAATATTATAGTTTGTTTCATATGGTTGCTGCATATACTTGGTACATGAGCTATCTAGAATTCTGATCGAGAATGGAAGTCTTCCTTTTATACATTATACTTTAACAATTGAAAGATCAGCTGCATTGCCAGTATACAACTGTAACTTTACCAGTTGTCGTAAGGTTTCATTTATTCCTTATAGATCACAATAAGGGTATCTTGTCCTGCAGAAGGATAATTTGGTTGGGGGATCTAAATTATCGTATCAACTTGTCATATAAGAAAACACGAGAACTTATCTCCAAAAAGCAGTGGTCCAAGTTGGCCGAGAAGGACCAGGTACAATATAGTTTATGTTTTATTCTTTCCCTTTTTTAGAGATATCGTTGTATTAAAATTCATCTTTACTGATTGATAATGTGTCTATTGATTAGCAGTCAAGTATTTTTGTTTTTGTGACCGTGGATTTATCAGTGTTATCTATCCCATTTTGTCTGTTGAGTGATCTATGCTTACAGTTTCTACGGCAATCCTTGACACAAATGGTGTCTCAGTTGAGCATATATTTTTGGTCAAAATAATGTTAATGTTTGCCTTAGAGTAGATGGTTCAGTAACTTGTATAGTGCTTAACTATATCAATTGGTTATATTTTTTATTCTAGAAGTGGCCACAGATCAGCTGAATTTCTTGCAAAGACATCGAATAGATGAATTCAGTTTTATATTTATATTGATATTAAGATGTAGCAGGATAGATTATCTCAAATCGCTTGTGTGCACTTACAAGCCTATCAAATTATTTCATTAGTGATGTGTTATACTGAAACCAAAGTGTGACCGTGAAAGTAATACCCAATGTATGACTGGTTGTAACATGTCCATATGTATGGAGAGTTGCATGTTTTACTGTATAGCATCTATGCTTTTAGGTATTTCCAGATGAAAAACTTATAGATTTTGGGAGGGATCATGCCGGTGGGATTTTCAACCGTGAATTATTTCTTAATTGATTGAATGTTAGCCTTGTTTTCAAATATAGTGAGATTACAACACATAACTTAAGCACATTGGCATTTATTCTGACAGCTTACACGACAATTTAGAAAAGGTCGACCGTTTGATGGATGGTCTGAGGGTGTTCTAAACTTCCCGCCAACATATAAGTATGAAATGAATTCAGACAAGTACTATGGAGAGGATCCAAAAGCTGGACGGCGGACTCCAGCATGGTAGGTTTGCACTGATCCAATCTGCTTGTTCATTTTATATATACGTTATTTGATAATATATTAATTGCATAGTGTAACAATAAATATAGTTCACCAAATAAAGCTCAAATGCTGAATGTGGTAATCAAATGGCTAATTAATTCTGATTGGGCCTATTTTTTGCGAACTTGACGCTAGTTAAGGAATCTAAATGCGAAGTATTTTGATGATCAATTATTTTGTTAATTTAGTTGAAAATTGAGGTTCAATCCGGTAATTGGAAGCTTAGTTATGCACTTGATAGAAACTATATCTTTATAGATAAAATTTTCTAGTAAGGAGGCCCTTAACATAAATATGGTAAATATTTCATCATTAAATCATCATACAACTTCTTAAATGTGTACAATTTTCTGCCAAGAGATGTTTACGAGATTGTCCCTTTTACATGTGGCGTTTTTATAGTTCGCATCTTTGATTTGTAAAAGTTGGTTAAAATTCTTTCAGAGTTTTGTTTTTCTCTAAGATTATTCGGTTGCCCTGGTGGTAGTTTAGTGTTGAATCATTTGTGAAACTTTATGAAATGATACTTTGAAACTGGGAAATAATTCTGATGATCATTATACAGTAAATTAGGTCTGCCTTGATGTACTTGTCATTTATTTAGAACTCTTCTTCCCAATGTAGAATAAGAGTTTTATTCCTTGATGTTTGTAGTAATCCTTACCATTTATTATCTTTATGTTTATATGCTCCCATTTTCAGGTGTGACCGCATTCTTTCATATGGCCGAGGAATGAGGTTAATGCAATACAAAAGGATTGAACATAAATTTTCTGATCATCGACCAGTGACTGCAACATATATGGCAGAGGTTGAAGTGTTTTCTGCTAGAAAGCTTCAGCGAGCCCTCACATTCACTGATGCAGAGATCAAAAATGAGGAAGTCACGTCTGATATGGGCATCAATGTTGGAATGAACAGCTTCAAGATGGAACAGGCAAGTAATTTAATTAGCTTGTAATTGCTTAGTATCCGGTTGCTCATCTTTTACTCCACCCAGTATATAGACAACCTCCTTTCCTTGGTTTTTCTGGAATGGGTCTTATTCATAAGGGTTTTCGGGTATATTTATCCAAGCTAGATTTTGGAAGATTTTGGTTTCACCTAGTTGTGTCCAGATTTTTGAATACATGGACATGCTTGTGCTTCTATTCCTAAACTTTCTTCTTCCCCATGCAGGGTATATCTGATTGGGGACGTTGAGTGGTTAATCTGAGGCTGTAATGCTGTGCGTGGTAGTCCGGGAAACTGGTGATTTTTATCATCACAAACAACCATTTCATTCTTATTTGTGATTACTTTGTTAGCACTCAACAGTGATATATGTTGTCTGGCCAACAAGAGAAGAGAAACATTGATCTATGTTGCTGATAGATCGTAAATTGTTTAGGGTTGTTTGCAGATTGGTCTTGGAGCATATTAGTTGAGTCTGAGTTACACTTCATATAGAGTTCATATAGATCTTAGAGAAGTTTCATTTTTCATGTGGTGTATTGTATGATCCATCTTCTGGAGTGATTCCTTCTCGAATTGTACAGAAACAATCATATAAGTTACACAATTCTATTGTATCCTATTAGATAATGTTTGATGTTTGTGTTTCTCATGACTTGAAGCCTTTCTTTTGGCCACGAACCAAATATTTAGAGATCCCATTGAGATACGCAATCAGTTCAATCTAAACACTCCTGCGGTCCTGCTTACGCTATTTTTCCCAATATCAGATCGCTTGCATTGATGGTCATCACAAGGTCACCTCGATCATTTCGGTTGACAGCACCTTTTCCTCTGTGCATCACAAAAAGCTCCGTCACAGTTCATCTGGACCCAGATTAAAATTTGACTACTTCGATGGAGAGGTAGTGTCAACCGTTTGATATTGTCCTCTTGCGCGCGAGGAATTGGATGTACCATATCGTTCAAAATCTTCACATCACATTGATGTGCAGGTTCATTGTGTGGAGGACTCGGGTTTGGCATGGAGGTCGATCTCACACTCTAGGAATATTAGGAGTTGTATATTCTTTAATAGATCTAATTAGTTTCTTAGCAGGTGATGCAAAGATTCGAGAGTGGTCAATGTGATGCAAAGATTTCTCAAAAAAATTATCATAAAATTCCTCGTCTTTGTGTTCTCTTTGACTTGGTATCAGAGCCTAAACTTGATCATAAATTTCTCATAAAATAAACAAATAAATAAATTTCTCATAAAATTTCTCATCTTTGTGTTCTCTTTGACTTAGTATCATAGCCTAAATTTGATCCTGGATTTTTTAAGATTTATTTTTGTTTCCGCTGCCAACTTGTCCTTGTCCCTTTTCCATAAACGTTTGTCCTATTCTGCTTGACCTGACCCGTCGAAATTTGTTTTGTCCAATTGATACGCTCATTGTTTCTTGTCTCCTTGTGAAGAGTTCGAGATAGATTTATTTTGTTTGGAGAAGACCAACCAACCCTTGAAAACCGAGAAGTTTTGATGATTCAGAATACTACAAACAACTCTGGATTTGGTGTCAAACTTGATGTCATGAATTATCAAGTTTGACAAAGTTTGATGAAGTTGCACCTTCAAAGTATTTTATAGTGGGGATATGTGACAGAAACCATACAAAGACCAACTGGCGCAAAGAAGAAGCAAGATGCATAGGATATGGCCAACACCAATACGATGACGATTCTCTTTAGGGCGATGACTACAGAGATTATGTTGTTATTTGCCAACTCTGATTAACCAAAGGAAATTTGAGAATTTGTTGCTTCTACTTACTATGATGGCAACGATTTTGCTAGGGTCTATGACTGGATCACCCAAGCATATAGAACAACCCCAAATGACCCATTTTTGGTTGTATCTTACGCAAATTTGAAGACTATTTGGCAAGAGCTTGACAACAGGTATCCAAATCTAATGACAAGTGGAATTGATGTTCCCATATCCAATAGGGAGCAAGACATAATACGAATGCACATCTTCTTGGAAGGATTGGATTCAAAATTTGTCAGTGTGAAGAATGAGTTGCTGCTCCAAATTACTCCACCAACATTGGAACAAGTCTTTCAGTATATCCGGAGGGATAGTGCAAAAGAGTCACACACCGAAATATCTAGCCTCAATGTATAAGCAAAACCAACCTTGTCTCCTCAGATGCATCAACAAAATTGGAAGGTTGGTGTCGCTTTAAAGATGAGGAGAAACGAGGTAAAATTAGTGCCGCTTTAAAAATTCTAACTTTATTAGTGGTGATACATGGATACACTACAAGAAAACAACACTTAGACCACGGAAACGTAAACGTTCCGTGGTCCAAGTGTAACTTGGACGACAGAGACGATTATCTCCGTGGTCCAAGTTCCATCTGGACAACGGAGAATTCTCCGTTGTCCAGGTGAGCACCTGGACGACGGAGATAGTCGTCTCCGCCATCTAGGTGCACACCTGGACCTTGGAGAATTCTCCGTTGTCCAAGTGTGCACCTGGACGACGGAGACGACTATCTCCGTCTTCCAAGTTCCACTTGGTCAACGAACCGACACGCCGTGGTCCGAGTGGCCACTTAGACGACGTACCGACACCTCCGTCGTCTAAGTGAAGCATTATATAAGGCCAATGCCAAACTCTCTTCCGATCCTCTCCGCTCACTCGTCTCTCAACTGATCGATCATAATCTCTTCCTGTCTTGATCAGCTTCTCATGCGTGCACACAATGCAAACGACGACGTCCTAGCTAGCTAGCTACCTACCTAGGTAGCTAGATAACACTATATATATCGATCTTCGGCTCCGACCATCGATTAATTCACCATATATCGGAGAAGGCCAGGTACGTACGCAGTTAATTTTCCAACACCATTAACATAGGTTTATATATATATAATTAATTGCATGTATGTTTGTTAAAACGCCCATTGTTAATAATTAATTAGTACGTCTAATATATAATTAATATATTAAGTTAGGAAATTGATGATATATATATTAGTTAATTATAGACCTGTAGTACGTATATATGTATGGATGTTTTAAAATTTGGTTAATATTTAGTTAAAACGTACATACATGCATGTATGTTAGCTAGACATATTAAAGTACGTCATTGATGTAGATCAAGTACATATAATTAATAGTTAATTGACTAATATATATGTAATAATTAATTAATTATAATATTTTGTAGAAGTATGGACAAGAGTTGGATGAAGTTGCAGAATAGATGTGATGTCCGGTATATGGATGGAATTTGTGAATTTTGCGATAGAACATGGTCAGGGAAAGAAGCGTTTTAGGTGTCCGTGCCAGAAATGTCTTAATTGTCAGTATGTGGAGGTTAATGTTATGGTGCAACACCTGTAAGAAAATGGTATGATGTGGAGGTACACTACATGGAGCGAGTATGGTGAAGCAGTAGACTTCAGCTCAGCAGACTTCAGCTCAGGGTACAGTTACTAGGGTGCCTCATCTAGCGGCAGTGGTACCGGCCCCCCTGCTTGCAACCTAACTGCAGATTTGGTCCATGATGCGTTTTCGGGATTTAGTCATGTTGGATGCCAACACCAAGAGAGATGTTACAGTACCACTCATGAGCATGATGACACATTCCCCGCTGCTAGCTTGGCCACTGACACTAGTGAGATGGATAAGTACAACCGGATGCTACTTGAAGTGCAGACCCCGGTGTTCTCTGGATGTCGAGAGAATGTGTTGTAATATGTGATGGAGCAAATGAAGATAAAAGTGAAGCACAAAATGTCAATCAGTGCTTTTGACGAAATTTATGAGCAAATATGTAAGTTGCTTCCTGATGATCACAATCTTCCTAAATCTCATTATAAGGTTAGAAATATCTTGAGCAGCCTCGGCCTAAAGTATAGGATAATTGACGCATGTCCGAATGATTGTGTGATTTTTTACAAAGAGTATAAAGATTTGGACTATTGTCCCGTATGTGGCCAGTGCAGATATGAGCTGAATAGGAAGAGTTCGAAAAAGAGAATTCCTGTGAAAGTTGTTCGATATTTTCCCTCGATTCCCAGATTGCAGCGCCTGTACATGTCTCTACACACAGTAGAGGCGATGCGATGGTATGCAGAAAAGCGAATAGATGACGATGTCCTGCGACACGCCGCGGATGGGGAAGGTTTCAAACATTTCGACAGAGAATTTGGAGACTTTGCTGCAGAGGTTAGAAATGTTAGACTCGGACTATCTACAGACGGATTCAATCGTTGGGGTAGTAATAGCTTCGTCGTCAGCACTTGGCTAGTTATTCTGATGCCGTACAACTTGCCTCCGTGGATGTGCATGAACAAGGAATTTAATTTCCTTACTGTACTAATTCCAGGTCCTAAATCTTAAGAGAAGTGCTTAGATGTCTACCTCAGACCTTTGATCGATGAGCTGAAACTGTTGTGGCAAAATCGAGTCCCAACTTATGACAAATTCACTAACACGATGTTCATGATGAGGGCTGCCGTAATGTGGACGATCAGCAATTTTCCAGCGTATGAGATGTTGGCAGCCTGTAGGACAAAAGGATATAATGGATGTCCTATATGTTTGGATGACGCGAGCTCTAGTTGGCACGCGGGGAATGTGTGTGACTTGGGTCACCGTAGATGGCTTCCTCACGACCACCGGTGGCAACAGGATGAAGCTCATTTCGACGGGACGGTAGAGAACGATCTTAAACCCTGTGGTTGGTCGGGCGAAGAGATTTTAGAGAGATTGAGCTATTTCGACTTTGGTATGTTGACCAATGACGCGGATGTAAAGAAATGCAATCCATTTTCTCCACATGATCTCCGCTATTGGAATCACAAGAGTATATTCTTTGAACTCCCTTACTGGTCGAAGTTGAAGCTGAGGAACAACTTGGACGCGATGCACATAGAAAAGAATGTGTGCCACAGCGTGGTGGGAACAATTCTCGGTATTAAGTTCAAGACTAAAGATACTCCTAAAGCATGCAAATATCTGGAATCAATGAATCTACGTCGTCCCTTGTGGTTGAGGAGGAATAGGAAAGGAGTGTACAACAAGATGCCAGCTGCACCTTACACAGTGAAGCCGACGCTTAGACGTTCTGTATTTCACTGGTTTAAGGGCGTTCGTTATCCGGCTACGTATGCAGCTACTATAACTGGAGCAGTGGACGAGGTGCAACACAAGTTTGTTGGTCTAAAGACACATGACTATCACGTTATGCTGCAACGTCTAATTCTAGTGGTAATTCGACCATATTTACCTCGTGACGTTGTAGAACCAATAGTGGCATTGTACAGATGGTGGCAGAGGTTATGCGCTAGAGAATTAAAGAAGTCAAATGTGGTGGAACTGCAACAACAAATTATGCACATCATTTGCAAACTAGAGAGGATTTTTCCCCCTGCTTTCTTTGACATCATGATTCACCTGATGATCCACCTGCCCGAGCAGGTGCTCATTTCTGGTCTGATCCAGTACACTTGGATGTATCCTCAAGAAAGGTACGTACAATTATATTAATTATACAGGTGATTCGATTCATAATTTGTTCCACTGGAGATTACTAGCTATATGTACTTATTCTTATTGTACGTTTGATTTTGTAGACAGTTTGGACAGTATAAAGGATTCGTCAAAAATAGGTCGGCCCCGGATGGCTCCATAGCTGAGACATACCTAATGCATGAGTGTGTTACTTACTGCAACAGGTACCTCAAAGATCCACCACCTCCGACTGCCTCCGATTCCAGTGCCCGCATCAATCTTTCTTTCGTCACCAATGTCGTCCGATCGTTTAGAGGAGTAATAAAGGAATCGTTAACACGGGAAGAACTTATTGAGGCACATTGGGTAGTGTTGCGAGACTGTGACGAAGTTGAGCCATACATGATGTCATACAGGGAGAGGCTTCAGGCATTAAATCCAGACAAGAGTTCGGCGTGGATTGAGAAAATGGTTAAGAAAAAGTTCCCTGATTATTTCTTCCAATGGGTACGTACATACGTCTCGGTATTTAGTAATTTATATACATATCGATCATGTTTGTAGAAAGTAAACCCTTAAATTTTCCCATTTTCGCAGATGATTAATCTACAAAAATCCGAAAACCACGGGGGGTGGTGGTCCTGGCCAAAGCACTTGCTAGCAGGGAAGCCGATTAAACACTATATTTATCCCGGATTTTTTGTGAACGATGTAAAGTTTCATTCATTGGCCCGAGATGAAGGAAGAAGAACACAAAACAATGGGATAGCGGTTGGGAAAGACAATGATCTATATTACGGGGCTATTGTATATGTGGTTCAGCTATGATACGGGAATGATGTCAACGTTTTCCTATTCAAGTGCAGATGGTTCAAGCGTACAAAGGAAGACCTGGGACTTTTATCAGTCGATACAAACTCAAGTTGGTATGAGGATGAGCATTTTGCTCTCGCCACCTTAGTTAGGCAGGTGTTCTATTTCAACGATCTGAAAGCTGGTGAAGGGTGGAAAATAGTGAACTATATCTCTCATCGAGGAATATGGAATACAGAGACAATTGAAGGGACATCGGCGACTGAAGATGCTGCTGAACCAGAAAGAGACATTCCTGCCTATCAAGAGCCTAATATTTTTGTCATCCACTCCGATATAATGGACCTGGTTCAAGATGGTGAACGGTTACCCATGCCCGATGGTTGTACAGATCTAACTGAAGATGAGATTATTGAGGCAATTAATGAGATAGATGAAGAAGACGTGCAGGATGAGAACGAGGACGTGGACTCAGGTTATTCGTCGAACGATGTTGAGTATGATGAGGATGATGAGCAATCGGATAACGGGGATGAAGATGATGACGATTATGACGAAGAGTACAATTATACGACGAGGATTATTAATTGGTAATTAATTATTGTAATTATTGTAATATATGATGCATCATCGATCAATAATTAATATAAATATTATAAGGAGGAGTACGTATGTACGTATGTAAAACTATTATTTTTGTACTTTATTAATTACACGCGTCCATGCTCGGATCGGATCGACCGACGTACGTAAATTAAATTAAATTAATTAATTAATTAATCGATCCGGATCTGATCAAATCGAATCGGATCGGAGCGGATCGGATCGATGATTTTTTCGATCGAATTGAATCAGAAGAATTGAATGGAGACACTTGGACGACGGAGACTCCATTTTGCGTCGTCCAAGTGAATCAAAACCCTAAACCCTAAACAGTTAGCCCCTAACCCCTAAATTCAGGATTTTGTACTTGTACAACGTAAATGAGATTCTTCGTCGTCCAGGAACTTACTTGGACGACGGAAAACTCATTCTCCGTCGTTCAGGTACTCACTTGGACGACGGAGAAGATCATTTGCGTCGTCCAAGTTCAGAATTCGTAATTTTATCTAAAACAACGTCCATCTAGACCATCTCCCAATGCATATTCTTTTCATCAAGACTATAGAGTAAACAATTCTTGGTGTGTGAGCTTCGACGGTTCAAAAATTGGATATACGAAATGTCTTGTATCCACGTTTCCAGTTTGTCAAAATCTCGGTTTTGCGGTTGACTGTGCTGATGAAACCCTTCACGAACTTATTATTTTCTGAAAATTATTGTAATTATATATTATGTTATGGTGAACGTATCCAACGGTTGTTTTGTCCAAATTCAATTTCGTTAATATCAATATGCAAATGAGCCTATACTTAATAACACTTAAGTCATAAAGATTAGTAGATACTTAACAATTTTAAAGACGTAAAATTATTTGTCGTTTCAAATTCAATTGTTTATATATACGATGCGTTAATCGATATTTTATGACTATTTCATTCGAATGACAGATCGGTAAATTCCTTGCGAATTAATTTTTAAATTGTTTTTAACGTAAATTCAACTTGAACCACGGAGATGGCCTTTCTCCGTCGTCCTGGTTCACACCTGGATGACGGAGATTATCTTCTCCGTAGTCCAAGTTCAAAACCCATGGCGGTTGATTGCACCGCCTAAATTTTTGGCGCCATTTCGAATGTTGACTTAGACGACGGAGAATCTATTCTCCGTCGTCTAAGTCAACATTTGGAACGGCGCCGAAATTTAACGCAGTTGAAATCGTCCCACCTATTAATTGGGTGCCGTTTCAAAATTTTGAAACGGTTAACTTAGACGACGGAAACGCCATTTTTCGTCGTCCAAGTGTACTTAGACGACGGAAAATAGGGCTCCGTCGTCTAAGTGAAAGCCTATATATAGCACTGCTCATTCTCTCTTTTCCTCATCCCATCTCATTTCCTCCTCTCATCTCATCTCTTCTCACTCTCTCTCAAAACCTCTGGCCTTCCTCCTCCGGCGACCAAAATTTCGGCGACTTTCCTTCTCTCCGGCGACTCTCTACTCCGGCGACATTACAACGACTTTCCGGCTAGGTAATAATTATGTTTTTAATTAACATTATTATTATTTAAGTAATTATTTAATTTGTAAATTGGTTAATTAATTAGTAATTAATATATTAGTAATATTAATTATTAGTAAAAATAAATTATTAGTAATAATATATTAGTAATAATTATTATCGGTAATACTAATAATTGGTAATAATAATTATTAGTAAATGAATAATTATTAGTTAAAATTAATTAATAGTAATAATTATTATCGTTAATAATAATTAATTATATTGGTAAATGAATAATTATTATTAAATGCATGATAAATAATAATTATTTTTTGTAATTATTTTTTGTTTTAATTAATAGTATAATTGATTATTATTATTTTATGTAATTAAAAATAATTAATTGATAATTATGGAAATTTTGTAGTAAATTGGTAGTCTTTGATTTAAATTTAGTACATAAGTTTGGTTTATTAAGTCGCACTCTTTGGAAAAGATAGCGCCTCATTTCCTAGTTTATCTCTTTAACCCCTCGTGATGTGTGGATTTCATCACCGCACATAATCTAAGTGAATTTATGGACACGAGGTTGAGGGCGGAGTTTGCAAAGGACTTGAAGGAGTGTAAATTTTTGAAAGATTGGTTGAATGTCGGACGTGGTGTCTAGAAACGGGTTATGACTGGTGACAGGTTTTGGATCTAAGAAAGACGACACCAATAGAGTATATACCATTGATTTGGTTAGCCTCGGGGTGTTTTGTCGAAATTATTCCTGCCTCTCGCGTTATCTCTATCCCTAACTGGCCATGTTTTTCGATTGAACCAAGGCTGATTAATTGAAAGTTTACACTTTATCGCGTGGGTCGCACGTCCATTGAACGACCCAAATACCAAGCTAGTGTACTCTATTTAAATCTTGGGCGCACTCAATACTAAGGTGTAAATACCGTAATTTTTTTTATATAATTATTATGGTAATCAGGTATTTTAACAACGTACTCCTAGATTTAAATGGCTCCGTAGGGAAAGAAAAAGGCCCAACAGGAGGCCAAAGATGCTATGCTCCAACGCTTGGCGGAGCAAGTTCGTTGGGAATTACAGCAGGCCAACGATGCGCTCTCTCCGGACCCTTCAGCTGGTCCGTCGACAGCGCCCACTGGGGAAATTTCCGCTGCCCCAGTTATCCCGACCGGTGATGACGACGCCTATTCCAGTCCGACGCCCGGTTCAGCAGGAAGTACTCAGGCGTCCTCGACCTCTAAATCTATCCTCTATAGCACCCTGCGCAAGCTCAGGAGGGCCCCGACTGACCCGGAACTGAAAAGGACTCGCGGTCTCGTTAAAGGCGGAAAATCAGAGAAAATTTTAAAGGCAACCGGGAAAAAGATCGACTTGCCGTACGACGAATTCACCGGTGGCCTTCCCACAGCTCAGCTAGCTAGTCTCTCGGCGCATATCATAGGGTCAATCCTTCGTAGCAGGGTTCGTATGACTTCCCCTACTTGGAAGAAGTTGCCGGATGAAGAGAAGACGAAACTGTTTAAAGAACTTTCGGTACGTAATACGTACAATTTTAAATTTATTTTCTAATAACCAATAAAAATTATAATTTCATAATATATACGATTATAATTTTCTATTTATTTCTGATAGGAACAATGTGAGGTGGATCCCACACCGGCGATGCTTAGGCATATCAACTAAACCGCCAACTCCATCTACCGTGATTGGAAGTACAAGCTTCATGTGTACTTCGACAATATCGGCCCCGTGCCTACCCCCGTAGAGCTGCGTGGGGATAGGGAAGATGAGTGACAGTGGTTGTGTAACCACTTCCAAGATGAAGAATATAAGGTGTTTACTTTTTTTATTTAAATTAAGAGAATTGAATTATTTTAATTTTAGTTACTCATTAATTTTTTAATGATTTATGTTGTCCAACAAAAATTCTCCGAAATCAACAAAACCAACCGGGGGAAAAAGGACAAACACCATACCTCCGGCGCCAAGCAAGTGATTCAAATAGCCAAGGAGCACAGGGATAAGGGCTCCAAACACCCTTATCTCGGTGCTGAGATGCTAGCATAAGCACATACGTTGTGCCTGGGCTCGTGAATGAAGCAAGTCAATACGGCGTAAGTGATATATATATGTGCTTTTAATTATAGTAGTTATTATTTAATTATTATTTTTTAGGCAAGGTTGGTAGAACATGCGCAGGAGAAATTGGCCAACACTCAGCTTGCATACCCAGATTTGCCGCCCGAAGACCTGCCTCCTCTATCGATGGAGAGCCAAATTGGAATCGCCGATGAGGTATACGGTCGTAGAGCTGGAAAGGAGGTTAGGGGGATGGGACCTAAGGTGATTCGAGATTTGTCGACCTCCGACTCATCATCTACGGGAGGTTCGGCGAGGAAAAGTACTCAGGTTGCGGTCGTCCAAGCAGCCATTCAAGAGGCTCGACTCGCACAGGAGGAAAATCTATCTATGCGTCAAAGGCTTGATCAGCAAGAAGCGCAGATAGCCCAACTCGTCGCCCTCATGGAAAATCAAGCTCGACAACAGTGTCAACCTCCACCGAACTCATACCCCGACGACGACGACGACGACGACCCTGCTGGAGGCGGGGGACTCGGCAACGCATCTGCTCCTCCAATATTTTAGTAGTTAATTTGTGTAGTTTATTATATCGTTTTTTTCCCGATTCCGAAAAATATTTTAATTTATATTTAATTTCATGTATGTACAAATTAATTGTTATTATTTAATTAAGTAATTACAAATTTATTTTATTTAATTAATTTTAACATTTTTAATTATTTAAATGAGATTGGAGTTTTTTAATTAAATTATTAATATTTTACAACAATTTAAAATTTAATTTTAAAAAAAATTAAATAACCACTTAGACCACGGAGAATTGATTTCCGAGGTCCAAGTAAGAACTTAGACCGCGGAGTTCCGTCTTCCAAGTTATTACTAAGACCGCGGACAATCTCCGCGGTCTAAGTTTCACTTGGACCGCGGAGTTGACCTTCTCCGTCGTCCAAGTGCTTGGACGACAGCACTTGGAGCACAGAACTTGGAGCACGGAACTTGGAGGACGGAGGTTCCGTCATCTAAGTACTTAGACGACGGAAAAACGCACCTAGACGATGGCAACGCTCCGTGGTCTAGGTGCGTTTTTCTTGTAGTGATAATTAATTTTGGTGCGTCTGATCAGATGATCTTTGATAAGTCCTTGTTTTCGAGTCTGTCTACATCTCTTATTTCTGAAATGTCTAATGTGAATGATGTGTCTTTTTCGGTCTTAGGCATTGGATCAATCCAAGTTACTCCTTCTATTGTGTTATATAATATTCTTTATGTCCTCTCTATTCCATCATCTATTGTTTGTTTTTGAGTTGAATTTACAAAACAAATACTCTGTAAACTTTTATCATGTATATGTGATATTTTAAGATATATCATCTCAGGTGATAATAAGTAAGGGAGATCTGATAGGGAGACTGCTTCACTTAGATTGCATGTACATCAGGGAGACACAAGCGCCATCAAGACCTGTTGTCATGACATTAAGTTCTGATTGAGTGAAACAAATTTGGCTATGGCATCGCCAATTTGGTCATCCGTCATTTGATGTTATAAAGAAGTCTATGCCATCTTTGTTTTTTGGAATAAAGGAGTTTAATCTCCATAATGAAATCTGTGTTTTTGTTAAAAGTCACAAGTCCAGTTCTTCTCCTATTTTTCATTCTAGTTTGATCAGCACCATTTGAGTTTATTCATTATGATGTATATGGGCCTTCAAAACATCCAACTTTTATAGGAATGAAATACTTTATTTTGTTCATTAATAATTTACAAGATTAACATGAGTTGTGTTGCTGAAAAAGAAGAATGATATATTTAATTGCATTTACTGCGTTTCATAGACTCATTTGAACTCAGTATAGTGCTTATGTGAAAGTTTTTTGATATGATATTGGAGGAAAATTTGTCCATCACTCTTTTCAAGACTATTTTTAGTAGCATGGAATTGTTCATCAAACTACTTGTCCTCAGATATTGGAGCAGAATGGAATATTAGATAGAAACAATCGCCATCTCTTAGACATGGGAAGAGATTTCTTACTCAATGCCAACTTGCCAAAATACCTTTGGGGAGAAGCTATAATGTGTGCCTCTCATCTCATCAACCGCCTACCATTTGCATCTCTTAGAATCGTGTTCCATTTGAGGTATCTCAACAAGTTGAAATCCCATCTCTCAACAAACTTCTTGTTTGTGTGTTTGATTGTGTGGCATATTAGGAAACAGAGATCGAAGTTGGATGGTCATGCTCTCAAGTGTGTGTTTGTTGGTTACAGCTCCCATTACAAAGGATACAAGTATTACCATCCTCCATCTAAATGGTTATATGTTATCATGGATGTCACCTTTAGTGAAGCCTTCTATTATTTCTCTCCCATAGCGACTACAAATGAAGAGGAAACACATTTGTTCTATGAAGATCTGTTTGAAGGCCAACAAATTACAATTGTGGAAACATGATAAACATCCAGTAGGACTTTCGACATGTCAAAAAATTCTCGACCCGTCAAAGTGCCCTGTATGCCGGACTAAAGGCTACAGCAGCAGATGTTCAACCCATCAAAGATCCTTCTCAACGGGTTAAAGAGGGTTCTAAGGAGTAGCATTGATTCAAGGAGGAGGATTGACTCATCGAAGAAGATTCATAACAGGTCGAAGTTGGTTCCAAGGGCTCTCTGAGTGTTGAGTTCGACGGGTTGAAGAATTTTTAACCCGTCAAGAATTCCAAGGCCGTCGATTATGTTTGAGTCTCTAAGATTGTTTAACCAGTCGAAGAATTGTTCAACTCGTCTAAAGAAGAGAACCAGTCAGTAATCAACCATTTGTTTTGGAAGGTGTACATGCAATTCCAGTCTCTCCCTCTTTATCAACAATCTCTCCTGGCATGTCATCACCTGGGATATGTAGTAGTCTTCCTTTGTCAAAGTCTAGTGTACCTTATTCTAGAAAAGTCTTGCCTGACAGGTTAACCCATGGTTAATCTTCAAAGAAATATGAACCTACCTTGCCAGCTAAAGCCAAGTATCGTATAGTTAATTATGTGTCAACTTATAGATTGTCTAAACCTTATATAGCCTTTGTGAATCAATTATCTGCTCTGTCTGTTTCTAGTAAAGTGAATGAAGGAGGAGAAGTGGGTCAAGGCGATAGAGGTTGAGATGGATGTTCTCAACAAGAGTAGTACTTGGGACTTGGTACCTTTGCCACCATGGAAGAAGACAGTTAAGTGCATATGGGTTTATACCGTGAAGCATAATGTGATGGTTCAGTTAACAAGTATAAGGCGAGGTTGGTTGCAAAAGAATATACTCAGAAATATATAATGGATTATGATAAAACTTTTGCACTAGTGACAAAGATCAATACCATTCACGTTCTCCTATCTTTAGTAGCTATCTTAGATTGGCCATTATTGCAGTTTGATATGAAGAATGAACTTTTTCATAGAGATTTGAATGAAGAAATCTATATGGATCTACCTTCAGGATATAATACTTTTTATGGATTGAAGCAGTTCCCGAGAGCTTGGTTTGGAAGATTCACAACATTCATGAAGAATATTGGGTATTGGCAAATTAATTCAGGTCATACTTTGTTTCTAAAACACCGACAGTGTAGGGTTACTGCTTTGACCATTTATGTAGATGACATGATTGTGACAGGTGATGATTATGAAGAAATCAAGAAGTTACAAGTTCAGTTGTCTTCTAAGTTTGAGATGAAGGACCATGCAAACTTAAAGTATTTCTTATGCATTGAGGTAGCCCAGAACAAGAATTGTATTATGTTGAGTCAAAGGAAGTATGTTTTGGACTTGTTTACAGAAATCGGTATGCTTGACTAAAAATCTATAGATACACCTTTTGACCTAAATCATCGTATTGCAGAGTATCTAGATCAAGTCCATACAAACAAGTCTTGGTATCAGAGGTTAACTGAGCAATTAATCGACTCGTCTCACACTAGACCTGATCGTGCGTATGTTAGTGTGGTGAACTAGTATATGCTCAACTCTAGTGAAGCTTATATGGTTGCTATGATAAGAATCTTGAGGTACTTGATGTCTGCTCCCGATAAAGGCCTGATATTTCACAAGAATAAAGATTTAGGTGGTAGTGAATATACTGATGTTGATTAGGCAAGTAACATTACAGACAGACGGTATACTTCTAGCTACTTCACATTTATTGGTGGAAATCTAATACATGGAAAAGCAAGAAGAAAAAAATGGGGGCTCGTTTAAGTGCTAAAGCTGAATATGGAGGTATGGCTCGTGGTGTTTATATGTTATTATAGTTGAGGCATTTTTTTAGAGGGATTTGAGGTTTATGCAGAAACAACTAATGCATCTTTTTTGTGATAACAAGGTTAAAGTAGAGATAGCACACAATCCAGTTTAGCTACGTTGCTAGTGCAGTGAAAATCTAACCAGAAAGAGTATGCAAATGTCTCACCGTTGGGATTAACCAATGCAATGCATGTCCCTACGAGTGTACTTGTGCTAGAACCGTTAAAGTATAATCTCAATGGGGCGAGGGAAATACAAGCGAGGTCTAATTTTCTGAATTCAAGCCTCTCCAACATAGGATGATGTGACAAAAATTTAGCCACTGCCTGGCTTTTAACAGCTTTCTGTGGAACATATTACAACGAGAATTCTAATAATACAAGAATGCATTTACCAATACGGCCCCTTAGTATAGGACGAGGCAGCATGTATCTGACTAAATCTGTTTGGGCGATAACACACGTCGTTAAAGACAGCATGTAATGCCTCACCTTGCATCCTAAAAAGTATAGTGCAAGGCAAATTTTCTCCATAAGTGAGTACCTAATCTTGTAATCTGTCAAAGCCCGGCTAAGGTAGAAGATTTCTCACTCCACCTTAGCGTTATCATATTGTGCTAATAAGCTACCACTTGATGTATCCATAGTGGAAATATATAGCTTAAGAGGTACTCCTAGTCATGGTGGCACCAAAAGTGGTGGATTTGTCAAATATTACTTAATAGCGTGGAAAACCTCATCATGAATAGGCTCCCATACAAACTCTTAATGTCCTTGCAGTTTCAACAAAGGAGGGAATGAAAGAGTTTTCTCCGTAGCGTTTGCAATAAACCATCTCAAGAAATATATTTTTCCAAGCAACTGTTGGAGCTCCGTTTTGTTCCTTGGTGGGGATGCATTAATCATAGCTTCATTTTTATCATCTGGTACCTCTATTCCTCGCTGATGAACAAAAAACCCTAAAAAGTCGCCCCCTGGACTCCGAACACACATTTGGCTGGATTCATCTTGAGCTGATATCTCCTCATTCTTTCAAATACTTGGCAAAGATCTTGAACATGGTCCTCTCTCCTTTTGGATTTAACAACATCATCAATGTAAACCTCAACGGATATTCCCAACAAGACATGAAAGACAAAGTGCATTGCTCGCTGATAAGTAGCACTCGCATTCTTTAGTCCAAATGACATGTCTATATATTCCAAGACTCCTGCAGCGCCTGAACAACGAAAGGCTGTTTTATGTGTATCTTCTTCTACTACGGGAATATGATGATACCCCGCTGTACCATCCATGAATGACAACATCTCATGTCGATCCACAGAATCCACCAATAGATCCGTTCCTGGCATAGGATATGTATCCTTTGGAGTTGCATTATTAAGGTGTAACGACCCGAACCCAATTCACAACTTAATCATCGTTAGTTGTGTAAAATATCGCATTAATCAGTATACAGTACTTTTATTGGGATTAGTCGTATTTTAATGATCGACTTTTGATAAGTTATGATTTTTGATGGACTCGTTTCTTCACGGGAGTTGTAGAGAATTTTATTACGAATTCAGGCATATTTTTTATCTTATTTTTCCAAGGTCTGAGCTAATTTCTATGAATTAGCTCCAACAACGGGTTGGGCATCCATGACGGCGAGGGAAGGAATCAGGACTGATTCACCGCGAGTTTTCATCGTCGTCGACGACAAAGCTACTACTGGAGTCGGTCAGCTGGAACTTGGGGATTCTAAATCCCATCATCTGGGAAGTCGAATGCGACCAGTCCTAGGCTTTGCCATAGCCTGACGCCGGCGATCAGTCACCATGAAATCTGGCTAGGGTTCCGGATTTCAACAGGTAATTTTGTTAGTTTTTGAAGTTGTGTTGACAATGTTGTTGGGCTCGTTAAGATGTTCAATTTGATGTGCACGTTGAAGAAATTAATCCTGGTCAGATTCTGATCGCCGCCGGTGGCAGCGCGTGAACCCTATGTGGCGCCGTGCGCAGTAGAGCTCCGATGACCCGAAAATCCAAATTTTCACAGGAAGTTTTCTAAGCCATTTTCTAGTTGTTTTCATGTAGTTTTATGTCTTTTATTAGATTTGGTAATGTCTTGGCTTCGGCTTAGGATTCGAGGTGACTCAACAATTCGACGTGGTCGAGACGAGGCTTATCTTTGGTCAAGTTTTTTTGCAAGGCACGAAGACTAGGATCAAGCATTGGGTTCATTGATACAAGGATCTTGGGTAGCGTCTCCCATTTATCGAAATGGAAATGTGAGTTTCCGATAAACATTTTGTCTCCAACTATTTTATCTACTTTAATTGTACAACAAAACTTCCATTAAATAATTTAGATCTATGATTTGGCTTAGGAGTACCGGGTACTACTTATGAGTTAGAGGATAGATTATGATTCTATAGACAATCCAGGTGAGTGGACCTTTGTTTTCACAGTCATGGCGAGTCATTATTATTTTTATTTACTGCGGTGCAAGTATCGATTTCAGTATCAGTTGCAGCATACAGTTTTAGTTTTTAGTGTTGAGACTTATGTCCATATTTTCTTTCATTGCATCGATGCATAGCTACTCGGTTTTTGAGGGCCCCAGGATGGATTAGAGGCCCCGACCTAACACTTATATTAGCTACTCGTTTACGAGGGCCCCAGGATGGGTTAGAGGCCCTGACCTGGCACTTATATATTAGCTACTTGTTAACGAGGGCTCCAGGATGAGTTAGAGGCTCTGGCCTGGTTTGCACATTCAAATATCGTCTCGGATCAAAGTTTCCTAGACGATGGCTCCACTTCACTTGCACCTTGAGATTTTACTTTCACTTGCTTAGTCAGTATCAGTGGAAAGACAAATACGTACTTTTACGTTTTCAAGCATACTCGAGTATTATTTTTTGTCCACTCACTCTAACGATTTTTATATTTTTTTATGTCTTTCCCTGGACTCCTCAGTTTCAAATGCCCAGATTTGCAGGATTGTCAGTGGAGGTCGGGAGCGCATGCGGATCGAGGTATAGCGGTATCCGTTATAGGATCTGATGTTGATCCTACACGCTAGTAATTTATTTATATTAGTTTAGTATGTCTAGCTGCTCTGATGTCAAATAGAGTTTATGTATTCAAAATTAAGAAATAATTTAAATGATCTTTAATCATGTGATTATTGTATCTTTGTTTCAATTTGTGGTTTAGTTTAAGTAGGCACGTACTAAGAGTATTGAGGGTCTAATCCTAATTTAGGCAGCTAAATCAGGTTAGGGTCGTCACATAAGGTCTCTATAATCCACGCAGACCCTGATCTTCCCATTCTTCTTCCAAACATTGACTATATTTGATAGCCACTCATTATACTTGGTCACTCAAATAATCCCAGACTTGTGCATCTTCTGAACTTCTTCCTTCACCAATATGTCTCGGTATTCATTCTTCACATTTGCTACTGTACTGCTTTCATATTTGGTAAGGTTGGTAGTTTGTGACATACCAAATCTGGAGACAAACCTGAAATGTCTTCTTATTTCTCCGAATTTTTGTATTCTTGTAACAAGTCTATGAGCCTCTTTCTTTCTACAGGCTCCAAGAAGGTGTTAATAGCCACTTCCATTGTCTCACTCGTTGTTCCTAAATTGCTTTCTCTATACGGTCCTTAACTTTAGGTGGTGTATCATCCAAGGACGATGGTGCCAACTGGATAATTTCCTCCTCTTATGTGATTCCTCAATGCACGTCTTCATTGATACACGCAACCGTGGAAATGGTAGGTAAACATTCATAGGCTTGTTTCTCTATTATATAAGTCTGCAATCGTTCTCGTAGAGAAGTACAAGCATCTACTTCAATTCTCTAGAAGGTCGTATAATTGATGGTAGGCAGAAGGTAGCTCAAGGAAACAAGGCCGTGTTTTGTCACTTTGAGCCTGAGTAATTCCCTATTGAGCTAGATCCGAGGCCATCACACCCATCGATTAGCTCTTGCTATCGACGTCACACACTTCCAATGGTCTTATAGTCCCATTATAATTATTGGCATCCACTGCATTAGTGGAAACAAAGTAAGGTCTAGAATCTGCGTTAATCGACTCGGCTTCTCCTATCTCTATATTCCAGAGCAACAATTGTCCATGAAGCGACGAAGGCACGCAATTGCTCCGGTGTATCCAATCCCTCCCCTAAATCATGTTAAGGAGCATTATAATCGAGGGCGAAAAATGTATGGGTTCCTGCTGCAAGCCCAATAGTTACGTCAACGAATAACAATCCTAGAGTCTACGAGACATTTCCTGCAAAATTCTTGATTGTCATTGATGTTTACTTGAATAGCATATTTTGAAATTTCCAATAGGGCCATCGTTCTGGTCGTGAGTATGTTTACCACAGCACCTGTATCCACCATGATCTTGCTGAGCTGCATGCCCCCTATGCCCGCTGTGATGTATAAAGGTCGTATACACATTGTCATTGAAGTTGTGGGTTTGGCAAACATCCTGAAGGGCTTCTTGGTAACTTGATCCGCAACTAGTGGCACCGAACCCTCATCTTCTTCAGATTCCTCTAATGCGATTCCTTCTATTGCTCTAGAAATATTTTCTTTAGCAAAGCGGGCAGGAAGAACATATACCATGTTTACTGCAGTTTCCTCTTCGTAAACTTTCTCCAGATCGTTCTCATCATTCTAATCTATGAGTTGTTCATCCTTATTTGACTCATCATCAATTCTTATTGTTGTGTTATTCTCAACCATGTCTTGATCGAGTGTGATGTTCTCTCTTGCTAGGTCGTGTCTTGCTGTCAAAACCTCATAAATAGGTTTTTTCGTAGCCAGACTCGCTGGAACTTGCGTCACTACTAGAATGGCTAGGCTATTTTCCTTAGCTTTGATATTTTTAGTTTTGGCCGTAGCAAGTTTCTTCTGTTCTTCAATGACCAAAGACTTTGGTTGCCATCGAAGAACCTTTCTTTTGACCGGCTCAACCTTTGTCGACGTTATGCCTAGACTTTTCAGGTTGTTTCTTATAGCTAGCACATTTTCCTCCTTACTCGGTTTCTTTGCTTCTTTCTCTTGATAGGACATCTTCGTAGCTCGTTAATCGTCTAATGCAGGCTCTACCTTACCTAATCTAAAGAAAACACTCGCGCCTGATGTTCTGACCTTAGGTCTGTTAGAATTTCTGTCAAAAGCTATGATTGGATTGGCTGCCAACCGATTCATCCTTCTTTGGATTTTTTTAGGAGATTTTACTAATGTCCTTTTGGTTGTTCCATATTGTCTTTTCAATTTACTCTTTCTAGTATGAGTAATCTCTACTGTTTGTCCTCGCTCCCTGACATACCATACATCCTCCTTGATAGTGGATCTACTTGATGGAGGCACATATGGCACCATTGTATATCCCGAGCCACTTTCTTTACTCGCAGTTGGCTTCATGTATTTCTACGCTACCCTCATTCTCTTAAAAACATTGGAGTCCCTTTTTGAAAACTCTTCCTTCCTAGGACTAGCCGATTGGTAATTTACTGGTGGTGACGCCATTCGTGATGTTATGCGGACTTCTTCGATAAACTCATCATATGTCATCTTTAACTCGCATTCAGCCTTGCATTTGGTACACAACACGACGAGTGTATGTATACTTTCTCCTTACCCTTAGCACTCGTGCCAGGTTTGCCAACTATTGCTTGATCTTCACTAGTCGTGTCCAGGTCTATTACTTGTCACCTCTTTGCTTTGTTGCCCTATGAGACTTCCAATGTCCAGACCAAAAATGCTCCTCTTTCAACAGAGCTATCCTTCTTGTCAACTTCTAGGACCACGATCTTTCCTTCATCAACCCACTGTTATATCTGCCTTTGCAATCCAGTACATTGATTCATACCATGGGTCCATGCATGATGGAATCTACAATAAGGCTTGCCTGTAACTACTCATGAATTTGACCTTGGACCGAATAATACCGTTGCTACTCCTTCCTTAATGAGATCCTCCCAATATTTTAGAGCTTGGGAGGATATGTTGGAGGATATGGCTTAACCGCGGATCTGTTATAGCTGGATATCGTCGATTTTGGTGTGATTATGGGTATGGACTTCTTGACGACGCATTGAGCTATATTCGATGGTCACAAGAAGGTGGTTGTGTTCGACGACCAGACTTTTCCCGAGATACTGTTTCGCGGTGATGGTCGAGTGGATGGTGGAAACGGGTTATGTTGTTGCTTAGCTTATGTTGTGGATACTATGGTTGCTATGCCCGACATTGGCGACATTGAGGCGATTTCCGAGTTTCCAGGTGTGTTCCGGAGGAATTACCGGGTATTCCTCCAGTTCGGGAGACCGACTACACCATTGAGTTTTTACCGGGCGCCGGACTCATATCACCGATATTTTGTTGTTCGGTGTCAGCAGAGCTGATGAAGCTACAGATTCAACTTCGAGAGTTTCTGGAGGAGATTTCATGCGACCCAGTGTATCACTATGGGGTGCTCTTGTACTATTTGTACAGAAGAATGATGGTTCGACGGGGTGGTGCATTGACCACCGGAAGCTGAATCAGGCTTCAGAGGAGAGCAAGTATCCTCTGCTTCAGATTGGCGACTTTGACGACTTGTTTGATCAGCTCACGGGATTTTCAGTCTTTTTGAAGATTGATGTCGGGTCCGGATACCATCAGTTGTGGATCAGAGAGTCAGATGTGGCCAGAATAGCTTTTAGATCACGGTGCGGCCATTACGAGTTCTTGGTCACGCCGTTTGGTTGACCAATGCCCCCGCAGCTTTTACGGACTTGATGGACCGGATGTTCAGAAGGTTTCTGGATGAGTTTGTGGTCGTGTTCGTCGGCAACATCCTGATTTACTCCAGGAGTGTGGGCCAGCACCTAAAGCAATTGCGAGCGGTTTTGTGGACCTCGCGAGATGATCGACTGTTTGTGAAGTTCAACCAGTGTGAGTTTTGGCTGATTAGCATGAATATTTTGGGCCACATGATGTCAGCTGTAGGAGTCATAGTGGATCCTGACCAGTTAGAAGCCGAGTTGATTTGGAGTTGACCTACCACTGTACCAGAGATCCGGAGTTTCTCGGGTTTGGCAGGTTATTGTCGGCATTTTGTGCAAGATTTTCCCGGATTACCACTCCACTTTCCGGATTGACGGAGAAAAGCGTCAAGTTCGAGTGGTCTAATGCACGCGAGGAGAATTATTTACTCCTAAAGGAAGGTTGACCGTTGCTTCGGTTTTAATGTTACCTGACGATCATGGTGAGTTCATGGTTTACGGCGATGCATCGAGATTTGGATTTGGTTATGCTTGATGCAGCATTGCGGAGCGGTGGCTCATGGGTTCAGGCAGTGGAACTTTATAAAGCTACGTGTCCTATGTGTGATTTGGGGGTAGTTGTTTTTATTTTAGCATCGAAGAGTTCGAGACACTACTGTTACAGCATGCAGCGCAGTGTAGGACATACACTGATCACTTGAGTTTCATCCCCTTGCATATTCAGCCGGATTTGAGCTTGAGGCAATGTAGATGTATGGGGTCGACTAACGACTATGGCTGCACATTTGAATTTATCCGAGAGAGAGGCTAATATTGTTGCTGATGCATTCAATCAGAGGTTGGGAGCTGCATTGTTTCATGTGTGTGTGTGGCTCGAGTTTCCGTGTTAGCCGACTTGCGAGCTACAGGAGGTGAGTTCGAGTGAGATGATGTTGAAGCTCATTGTTTTGCGTGCATTATGCACTGGTGGTATGGAGATGTATCATATATTTCGAGCTTACTACTCGTGACGTAACCTGTATAAGAACGTAGCAGCTTGTGTGTGCAGATGCCACATTTGTCGGAAGGCGATAGCTAGGAGGCGGAGACTTGTCGGGAAGTAACAGCCATTGGAGATTTCCGACTAGAAGTTGGAGCTTGTCACTGTGGAGATTGTGTTCCAGTACGCACATCGGTTTGTGGTACCAGTTGTCGGGTCTTTGTGAACCATTTGATGAACTTAATTCTTTTCCTTGTACTTTCGGGAGAGGATTTTGGTGGCAGGCTGGTATAGCTGTGTTTGGCGGAGGTTGTCCATTTTCGTGGTGCGCCTGTGTTCCAGATCGTTGATCGAGATAATCAGCTACAACAGAGTGTTGGCAAACGTTGCAGTGAGCATTGGGGACCAGATTACAAGTTAGTACCAGTTCTTAGCCTCAGATTGGTGAGCGATCTTTGAGGACTATTCAGACCTTGGAGGGCATGTTGTGGTCTTGTGTATTGCAGTTCCGAGAGATTTGGGACCAGCAGTTTCAACAATTCGAGATTGCATGCAGTACCAGTTTCTGGACCACTATGATTATGACGTTGCATGATGTCATTTTAAGGAACGATGTTGTACTCCATTGTGTTGGAGCGAGTTTGGTGTGAGTTGACGTTTGATTCTGATTTAGTGGAATGTGCTACCACAAACTTTTGGATTAGCGGAAACAGGTTGATACTTGCCCGAGTTCGACGTTTGAGTTATGTTGATGTGAGCAGGCTGAGTTGTGAATTGCCACGTTATTTTGATCCGTATGTGATAATAGGCGAGTTTGTGTTGTGCCGTATAGTTCGGCATTGCCTATAGCGTTGGCTTTTGTGTGTGTTGTATTCCGTGTGGTGGAACTACATTTCAGATTTGTTGCGTGTTTTATACCCTATCAGTTCCTTATGCGGGAAGACTCGGCATTTGTGAGGAGCTAGTCCAGATTCGAGGCTTGAGGGTACCGAGATATTTTCCATTGACAGAGTTGTTCAGTCGACGTGGCCACTGGAGTGTTGAGCTGTATGCAGAGGCAGTGCTCCTACTTTTTAGTCGGCAGACTTGGAAATTTCGAGGTCGGCTTATGCCGATGTATTTCCGGGTGGGTACAGATTTCTGTTTCTTGTGCCGATGTATTTCAAGGTGGAAACAGATACCCTGACCTGAGGTCTTTCTGGCTAGAATCACGTGTGGGTCTGGGATCCCATGATTCAGACTGTACTAGCACGGATGTGTCCATTAGCGACCCCGTGGGATTTTTACATGCATGCTCAGTACGCTGGAGGAGTATGAGTTTACCTCGTGTACTTTATTATGTTTATTTATCTGGACTCTTATATGTTATTTTAACATATATCATCTGGTGAAAGACATTTATTTTCGTCCACTCACTCTAACGGTTTTCATGTCTTTCCCCTGGGCTTTTCGGTTTCCGTGCCCAGTTTGCAGTTCAGATTCTGGTGTCGCACATCGTGGTCGGAGGCATAGTATTCGAGCGATGTTTCTTTTATGGTAGGTTAGTTTGCCTACTATTTGTATATATACTAGAAGTTGCTATGAGTATTCTGATGTATATTTTTATACGATTTTCCCCGGATTTCGGTAAAGTATAGTTATATTTATTACTTTACATTACTGTTGATATATTGAGAAATCTGGATGGGATTGGTGCCCACGGTTTGATTCTTGTGGCATAGGATGAAGTGTATTTTCCGGGTGCAAGTAATGGCAATTTCGCGTTAGTAGCGTTACTCTGCCGAAATTTTGATGGTTTTTGTTGGTTCGTGTTTTCAGAAGGGGTTTGATTCCGGTTTAGGAAACTAAATCGGGGTTGGGTCCTTTCAGAGTATGCGTCCATCATTGACAGTAGTTCGTACCTAGCAGTGGCGTCTACGAGCTTATTGATCCGGGGTAACGGGAAACTATCTTTCGGACACGCCTTGTTCAAATTACTGTAATCTATGCACATGCGCCAAGATCCGTTGTGCTTCTTAACCATGACGGCGTTGGAGATCCATTTCGGGTAGTTGACTTTCTAGATGAAGCCGATTTTCTGCAGTCTATCAACCTCCGCGTGCATAGCCGCATATCGTTCTTGGTCATACCACTACCAGAAATGGAGACATTACCGGCGACCTGCCGTCGCCGGCCTTGTCTTTTTTTGGCCGGAATTGTCATTACCGGCGACAAGTCGCCGGCAAGGACGTCGCCAGAAATTCCCCGCCGGTGTTAACATTGCCGGCGACGGGAAACACGGTCGCCGGTAATGTCGTAGACATCACCGGCGACTTGAGTCGCCGGCAATGTCAAGACATGACCAGCGACTCAAGTCGCCGGTGATGTCTAGGACATTACCGGCGACGGCGTCGCCGGCAATGGCAGCGCCGCCGTGGCCGGAATGTGAGACATTGCCGGCGACTGAGGTCCATGTCGCCGGAAATGTGTGGAAAAATTTTGAAAAAAAAACGCGGTTTTGGATTGGGCCCAATTCCAGAACCTGCATTGAAAGACATAAATCGTACAATCATACAAGTTCAACAGTACACATAAATGTCCAACGTACAGTACAAATAGCAACGACGATACGAAAATTAACTACAACTACAGGTCAGGGTCCAGGAACTTGCGGGTCAGGGTCAAAGTAATCCATGTACTCATTTGAATTCTGGTGGCTACCTTGGTCTTGCTCTGGCGTTGACTGGTGCGGTGGTGGTGGTGGATAGCTAGGGAAGGGAGGGACCGGGGGAGGTGTGGGGAACGGTTGTTCGGTAGTCTGAGCCTCGTACATCGTCCGCATCCATGTGTACATCTGAGCCTGCATCTGTGTCTGCTGCTGGACCATGTTTTGGTACTCGGCCATCTGCCTCTTTTGCTCCTCTAACTCCCTCTGCGTCCTCTGAAGCTCCACTGCGAGGTTACGACTAGAAGTTGAACTTCTTGACCCGGTTGAGTATTGTGAAGTGTTTTTCAATACTCCTTCGCCTGCCGAGCCCATTCCCCTACAGTAGTAGGTATTCTTTCCAGTCCCGCACGCTTTTGCTATGATCTGAGCCGCTATCGGGGGATCAAGCGGATCGATCTGAGAGGCATACTTGATGACTTCTTCCTCGGAGCAGTCCGGATGGTTAGTCCGAGCTATACTCATGGTCACTTCTGCGGTCGCCTCCTCCACTCTCGCCTAATTGAAAAGCGAAAATGAACAATGTATTAACTAACAAAATCTATTAATATCGAAAAATAGTTTTATTAACACATGGAGAGGCGAAAGACTTACCGCTTTGTCAGGGCACTGCAGATAGAACTTCTGATGAATATACACCAAGGGGTTCACTTCTTGTTATTGCTGCGCCTTAGTCGACCAACCCATGTAGTTGAGTGAACCTGCATGATGGGCCCTGGTGTTTTTCAATCTATTCGCCCGGTTCGTCTTCGAAATCGCCTTGTTTGATAAACATATGGAAAAAAATTAGTAACTAACTATTTCAATCTGATACGATACATTAGGCTTGTAAGATATATTAAGGATGCATACCTGAGCTTTGGGGTGCTAGAAGTGGGCTATCAGCCACAGCCACTCGTACTCCCTAAACCAGAATTCGCTAGGGGTAGAACCTCGGCCTAGCTCCTTGTATACAGTGTAATGGGAAGAAAGCTCGTTCTTCCACTCTTTATACCTATATTAAAACAAGGAAAAAAAGTTAGAGAGATTAAAACACTTGATAAACAAAAATCTAACTCGATATATGTTCAAATAAGTCGAAGCACATCACCTCATATGTAGTTGACGCTCTACCCACGTGTGAATAAGAACTTCATCCACGTCAAACCACACCTGCAATATGAATATATAAAAGGTAAAATTATATATTTATTCGGACTTAATTAATAAATGTAAAATTTACGTAATGAAAATACGATTTTACTCACACTGAGTGCATTATGCACTTGCATCTTCACGTAGATAGGCACAGATTCCCAATCTGGCCAAAGCATTGGGACCTTGTCCCGCACGATCGCACCGGCCATGCTGACATATTTGCGCGTGGTGTCGAATGCCTCGATCACCTCGCCATCCTCATTGGCCCTTATGGGCGTTTTCCTTCCGCCGGTAGCCTACTCAAGTCTCTTCCCGGTGCAAGTGCCTCTAGCCCCTTTCCGTTTTCCAGTCCCATTAACGAAATTGCCTAATAATACAATGTCAACAAATTGATATCATTAATTGAACCTATCGCAAGTCTTAAGTAATAATTAAGTAATCAATCTGATGTTAAATAAAATTTACCTGCATCGTCCGTTTGTTGGTTGGTGCACCTCACACTCCAAAGATACACGAGGTCGAACGGGAGGAAGTTATACGCTTCCTCCACGGTCAGGAACTCCGGCCGTCCTTCAACATAAACAGGCATCCCCCTATCATCGAATTCAGGGATGACAGGAATCTCGTCGGGTAGGAAGAGACCGGACGGCGGAGATAGACGAGGCCTGGACGATGAGGCGCCAGCACCACCATGTGTCTCAGATGATTCCCGTGAAACGGGAGTAGGCACCGGGCGAATATGGGGCATTCGGATTGAGGGAGTTTCTGATGCCCCCATTGACTGTCGCTCGTCTGAGGCTCTGCCACCGGAGGGACGTCTGCTGATTGAGCGTCTGGAGACTGAGGCTCGAGCCTCGACTTCCGGTTGCACGGCTCTTGATCGTGCAGCTTCCTCCTCAGCTCGTTCCTCTAGCAAGGCTCTCGTGCGAGCAGTCATCATTGGCCCACTGGGCGTGTTGCTAACTGCGGGTGAGGAGGAAGCTTGACTATTGTTCCCTCCACTATTTCGGGAACCTCTCCGAAGCCAATTAGCCGCAAAACCTCCTGGACACCGTAATAGTCATGGATTCGGTTCTATAACAAATCGGAACCGGAACGGTTTGGAACCGGAACCGTTTGAACCTGGAACCGTTATATTATAAACGGTTCCGGTTACAAACAGTTCCGGTTCCAAACGGTTCCGGTTCCAACGTACTAAGGTTCTATAACAAATCGGAACCGGAACGGTTTGGAACCGGAACCGTTTGAAACCAGAACTGTTTGTAACCGGAACCGTTATGTTACAAACAGTTCCGGTTACAAACAGTTCCGGTTCCAAACCGTTCCGGTTCCAAACCGTTTCGGTTCTATAACAAATTAATCGGAACCGGAACGGTTTGGAACCAGAACCGTTTGAACCTGGAACCGTTTCGAACTGGAACCGTTATGTTACAAATGGTTTCGGTTATAAACATTTCCGGTTTCAAACCGTTCCGGTTTCAAACCGTTGTGGTTCCAAACTGTTCCAATTCCGATTTTTCACCTTAATTTATACGTTAAATTAACAACTATATCACCTTAATCCAAACACGTTAAATTCTGAAGCCGATTTTTCACCTATTATACGTTAAATTAACAACTATATCACCTAACTTAACATATATACATACATCATTTCCGGCTTTAAACTTTTCACATATATATACATCACATATACACTTTGTATACATCGATCATGCATCTTAATTTCACCTTAATTCACACACATATATATACATCACATATTAATCCAATTCACCCTAGCTAATTAATTTTCCACATTTTTCAAACATACGTATATATATACATTCCATATAAATTAATTAATTTTTCACATATATACATCACATATATTTCTCCTTCACCCCACAATTATCCACATTATTTTCCCACATACCGCTTGTGTTGACATGAGCTCCAGGTAATGGCTCGACTGGCTCGATATGGGGGAAACCCTCAACGACGGGAGGGACATTTGGTGCTTCATCAGCAAATACACCGCTCTCATGAGGAAACATATCATTGATTAACATCGATGTTGGATCATAGGATGAACTGCCCCTCTCAGCAAAATCTCCATGATCATAGCGTGGACTGGCCCTCTCACCAAATTGTCCATGATCATGCGGACCCGCTAACGATGTTTCACCGTGATAAATCCAACAAGTGTACTTATCCCAAAACCCGTATTTACTCAGGTGCCTCTGGACTTTATCAATGGGAAAACGAAATCGATCGCTGAAACACTTACATTCTTTACACGGGCAATAATGAAGTGTAGTGTCTCCACAATTAGCCTTCACAAAATCCACAAAACTTCTAATTCCCTGGTGATATCTGACATCCCATCTTTCGAGGCTCATCCAACTCTTGTCCATCCTAAAAATTCTAACAATTTTACGGATTAATTATATATATATACACACATTCACTACTAATAATCGACGCGATATCTCAAATCAACTCTAATTAAATCAACACATGCATGCATATATATATATATATATATATATCGATCTGATCTCTGAATTCGATTCAGTACTCGATGATGGTATTCTTCTTTTTTCAATTCAAAACGTATTTGACTAGGTAAGAGGCTCTGTTAAGCTTGGCTCCGATAACACTACGATAATACCAGTCGTTGATTCAGACACAAGATAAGATTAACTACAAGCAGTTTTCTCGTTTCCGTGACATCAACAACATTTCATATATATCTCACGAATTGGATTTGATCAACACACACACACATATATATATATACACGTACCTATATATATAGCTTCCCGAGTGATCGAGTTTTAGACGCGCGCCTTAATTTTGACAATATACCGAAGGATCGATTTCAGAGCGTACATTTTCCTTCTTTCGATTTCTCTGGATTTTTTTCGATCAAAATGAATGAATGATCGAGCTGCTGCAATCTGCGTCTAATATAAGAGACATTGCCGGCGATGGAGTAAGTCGCCGGAAATGAAGACATTACCGGCGACTTTACGCCGGAAAATCGCCAGTAATGTTTCAAAACATTACCGGCGACTCCAACCATCGCCGGCAATGTCGAGCCACACATTTCCGGCGCAATTCCGGCCACAAAATCACCGGAAATGTTTGGCTTGACATTGCCGGCGACGGTTGGAGTCGCCGGTAATGTTTTGAAACATTACCGGCGATTTTTCGGCGACATTACCGGCGACGGAGTAAGTCGCCGGTAATGATGAACATTACCGGCCACTTTTCCGGTCGCCGGCCTTGTCTCCGGTGATCTCGCCGGTAATGATGCCATATGTGGTAGTGTACGCCCACTATTTCTGCTTTATCGGCTTTGCAAGTGAGCTGATGCTAAGTTTGTGGGAGATGATGCTTGGGGCAATTCCAGGCATGTCCGTGTCAGACCATGCGAATACCTATTGGCAGTCCGTTAGGACTTGGGTTAGCCGAGCCACCTTGTCGGGCTCTAATTGTGCGCCGATGCGGATCGTGCGCTCCGGGTGTTCACGGGACAGTTGTATCGTATGTTTCCCTTCCCGCTCTTCAACGGGTCGGATAGTGTTTAGTTTATCACGATGGTCATCTGGTTGCTGCTCTTCAGGGGAGCACTCTACCACTGCGAGTACCTCCAATCGCATGTTGTCTTTGTCCGGTCGAATTATTTTTTCCACGACATCATACCCCCTGACCGCGCCGATTCCGTAGTTTGTCGGGAACTTTGCCATGAGCATATGGCCTGCAATGATCAACCTCAGCTTCGAGATACTCGGTCGCCCAAGGATCATGTTGTAAGACGTGTAGAGGTCTATGATAACGAAGTCTGTTCTGATCTCGCTTTGAGGGGATCCTGGTGCTTCAATGCCGAATCGCATGTAGTCTCTACCGAGGGGGTAAATGGTCTCACCTAAGAAGCTGGCGATGCTCTCATGGTCCTGTGTCATCTTGTATTTTGGGCGCTTGAGGCCTTCGTATGCCTTCCGAAAGATGATGTTGACGGAAGCTCTGTTATCGATGAGGATGCGATTGACTAAGTATTGGTCCACCATTCCGTCGATGACGATAGGGAGCATGTTGTTCCAGTTGCCCTCTTCCTCATAGGTAAAGGTGATTGGAGGCCAATCCTTCTTGACAGCTTTCGGCAGATTTCCAGGATGTATAGAAAATACGTCCCTAGGTCGGGGTTCTTCCCGTTCTTATGGGCATTCGGCCTTCTATTTCCCTCCCGAGATGTTGTTAATGATGCCCCTCGCTCGTATATCCGTAGTCGGGCGTTCCGCGTTCGTTGCTCGGGAGATCAGCGTTCCCTCTGCGTGCAGTCGCTCGATTTCTCTAGCTAGGATTTCGCAGTCGTTGGTGTTGTGGGTATTCGAATCATGAAACATGCACCACGTTCCCCTGTTGTTCCGCATATGGGCGATGTCGGGCACCCTAGGCATGGGCGGGCGGAATTGTTGTTTATTCTTGTGACGACCCAGAACAGAATCAGTAGTGTAATCGGCTTAATCCTCGAGCTTGCGCATAATCACAGTTTTCCGTAAATTTATTAAATTACCGGTTTTGATCACGACTTAATTATTGGCTGAGAATTTGAGTTGAGTCTCTTCTCGAGAGTTGTTGTACGTGTGATTTCTAGTTCGTGGGCGATTTCGGATTATTATTTCGACGACCGAGGAATATAATATGAATATTTGAAATTTTGGAATATCGTCGAGTTTATCCGTTCGTATTCGAGTTTATCCGAATCGTGATTGTGATCCGTTTTGGACCATTAATCGACCCGAACCGAAATTGGAATGGTTATCGACTTGATTTGCGAGTTTCGCGATTAGTCGCGATTTTGACGTAATTAATTAATATGGAGGCTTCATTAACGACTAAATTATCGGGCAATAATTTGATTTGGGATCCTTCACAAAAGTTGTAGAGAATTTAATTTCAAGCTCGTGGGAACTTCCGGAGGATTATTCCGAGTTACGAGGAAGAAATTGTGAATATTTTCGGCCGTCGGATATTGTCGTATTTATCCGTTTGGGATTCGATGCGCGTATGGTATAAATACAGAAGCGATACGTGAAGATTTTGGAAAGTTTCCAAAAGAGGAAAGCTTATGTTGACCTCATTGACCGGGTGGGTCAACCCGTTTGGTATGCCGAATTGGTCTCGCCGCCGTGGAGGCCGATTCCGGCCACGATTGGCCGGGGTTCCTTCATGGAATGTGTTGGGCTCGTGCCCCTCTTCAATTTGAAAGGTGGATCGACCCTTGAGGTGGCCGGAGGAGGAAGAAACGGCGCAGTGAAGTTCGGCGTTTTCCGGCGAGTTTTCAACGGCTTCGGGTGGCGGCGTTTCGGCCGAGTTGGTGGTGGCTCTTTGAAGGGATTTGTTAGCCTTGAGGAGAGGAAACTATTGGAAATGGTTTCAAGGGTTTCCGTGGCCGGAGGAGGGAGATCGGAAAAGTTGAAACTCCGGTGAGGGTTTGCACCTTTGAGGTGAGTTTTGGACCTTTTCCGATCAAAATTGGCCTTAACTTTGAACTGGAAAGTTGTTGGAAATGTCGAGATCTTCAAATCCATGTGTAGGTTGCATTTTTCTGGGCCGGTGTGATTTTCAGGCTGCAGCGGCGACTTTTTGTCCGACGTGTTTTTCGACGAGTTGTATGTCGTTTCCCTCGGAATCGCGCACTGATCGCAGTGGTGAGGTTTATTTTTCGAATTGAGCATCGAAAATTATAGCGAGATTTTATGGTGTGATTATCGGATTTTGACGATTTCGTCGATATTGAATTATATGTTTCCGGGAACGGTTGTTTCTCGTGATGTGATTTTAGGTTTCGAGTTATGTTTTTGAGTAGTGGATTTTATGATTATCCAGGGGATCGTGATCATTCGTTTGGCAAGGGATTTTTTGCCGGATCACTGGATTAACGCGTATTGTGTTATGCTCATCTGTGAATGGACTTTTCTATTTTCACTGTCATTGCGAGTTCGTGATTTTTCGTATTTATTTATATACAATATTGAAATTATTTATTACTTTTGGTGGCATTATGTTATATTTTATATGGTGATGGCATTACTTGCATCGATGCTTCGGCTACTCGGCTGATCACCGGTAGTCTGACCAGAGTTGAGAAATTCCTCTGGGCAGGGTTGAGATATTCCCCTGTTATGCCGCTGGGGTTGAGAGATTCTCCTAGCCTATCACCATCGGGCTTGAGAGATTCGTCTGGCACCTCCATATATATTTTTCAAACTCGCTATACTTTACATTGTTTATTGTATATGAAATTAGTGAAAGGCATATGATTATTTTCGTCCACTCACTCTAACATTTTATTTGCCTTTCCCCTGGGCTTTTCGGTTTCCATGCCCAGTTTGCAGTTCGGATTCTGGTGTCGCACGTCGCGGTCGGAGGCTTAGTATTTGAGTGATATTTCTTTTTTGGTAGGTTCTTAGTTTGGCCTACTATTTGTGTGTATATATATATATACACTAGAAGTCACTCTGAGCATTCTGATGTTATACTTTTATACGATTTTTCCCTGGATTTTTGTAAAGTATAGTTTTATTGATTACTTTACATTACTGTTGTGATATTGAGAAATCCGGATGGGATTGGTGCCCACGGTTTGAATTTTGTGGCATAGGATGAAATGTATTTTCCGGGTGCAGGTTAATGGCAATTTCGCGTTAGTAGCGTTACTCTGCCGAAATTTTTATGGTTTTTGTTGGTTCGTGTTTTCAGAAAGGGTTTGATTCCGGTTTAGGAAACTAAATCGGAGTTTGGTCCTTTCAATTCTGTTTGAGCACTTCCTCATTTGTGCCCCGGGTAATGGAGAAGACTATGCGTCGCTGGTGGGGATCCCTAGGTGGTGGCGGGTTTCGACGTGGTAAACGCTCCCGATATGCTTGCCAATATTGTTTGTTGTTATTGTGCTCGCGATAGTGATCTTCGCGCTCGGGATATAGTGGGTTGTGTTTTTGGCGGTGGGTCCTTGGCTACATGGGGGGATGGCGAGCGATCTTGTGTGTAGCCATGTGTCTTCGAGGTCGGTGTTGTGCTTGGGCCTTGCGCCCCATACACATGGGTCTCCATCAGTGCCTTTTGGACGATTAGGTCGATGATCACGTCATACCCGAGATGGTCCTTTCTGACCATCTTCTCTACGAACGGGGTTCCCGTCAGGTTTTCTAATAGCGTTGTTTTTGCCACGTTCTTGTAGAGGTTCCTGCACATGTTCGCAAGGGCCCTCCACCGATTGATGAAGCCGGATAAGTTTTCGTTGTCCCCCTGACGGATCTTTAGAAGCGTTCTGGCAGTGTTGTACTTGCCCTGTAACCAGTATCGCTTGAGGAAACTGTAACAACCCGAACCAAAAATGGTATGTTTATCGGCTTGATTTGCAAGTTTCACGAATAGTCGCGATTTTGTCGTAATTGGTTGATATGGCAAGCTTGTTAATAACTAAATTCTCGGGCAAGAATTTTATTTAAGTTCCTTCAAGAAAGTTGTAGAGAATTTAATTTCGAGTTCGTGGGAATTTCCGGAGGATTATTTCAAGTTACGAGGAATAAGTTATGAATATTTTTTGCCGTTGGATTTAGTCGTATTTATCCATTTGGTTTCGATACGTGTACAGTATAAATACGGGTGAATACGTGACGAATTAGGAAAATTTCTAATTATGGAAACTGGGTGTTGACCCGCGTTGACCATGGGTGGGTTTCAACCCGTTTGGAGGCCGTGGTTCGTCGCCGTGATTGTGCTTGATTCCGGCCACTGTTGACCATGGTCCCTTGACGGAACGTGTTGGGCTTTGTCTCCTCTTTAGTTTGGTAGGTGGAACACCCTCTATGGTGGCCGGAGTAGGGAGAATCGACGCGGCAACGTTCATGGAATTCCAGCGAGTTTCGGCGGCTTTAGTGGCGGCGGTGGCGGCCGAGATGGAGATCGACCCTATAGGGATTTTGAAGCCCATGGTGAGGTGAGTTGAACCCAAGTGGTCTTGCACCTTGCCGTGGCCGGAGGAGGGAAATCGGAGTGCATGAATTCTGGCGAGGGTTTTCGACTTCAAGGTGAGTTTTGGACCTTTTCCGGTCAAAATTGGGCTTAACTTTGAACTAGAAAGCTGTTGGAAATGTCGAGATCTTCAAATCCATGTGTAGGTTGAAATTTTCTGGGCTGAAGGAATTTTCCGGCGGCGGTGGCCTGGCGCGCCGCCGTGCGAGGCGGTTTTCCGGCCGAGGTGTTTTTCGACAAGTTTTATGTCATTTTGCTCCTCGAGATGTGGTTCAGGGTTTTGAATTGTAATTTTGAACAGTGGTATTTGTGATTATTCAGGAGATCATGATCGTTCGTTTGGCGAGGGATTTTCCGCCGGATCTTATGATTAGCGCGTTTGCGCTCTGTGCTTATTTGTGAGTGGACATTTATTTACACTGTCGTAGCGAGTTCTTGGTTTCAGTATTTATTTCCAGTACAGTATTGAGATTATTTATTGTTTTGGATGTATTGTTTTATGTTTTATTGGTGATGGCATTTACTTAGCATCGATGCATTGACTACTCGGCTGATCACCAGTAGTCCAGTTCTAGGCTTGAGAGATTCGCCTAGTCTATCACCATCGGGCTTGAGAGATTCGCCCGAAACCTCCATTTATTTTAAGAACTCGCATTATTTTTATGTTATGTAAATGGTGAAAGGCATATGCTTATTTTCGTCCACTCACTCTAACGATTTTATTTGTCTTTCCCCTGAGTTCTTCGGTTTCCGTGCCCAGTTTGTAGTTTGGATTCAGGTGTCACACGTCGAGGTTGGAGGCATAGTATTCGAGCCACTCTTCATTTTTCAGTAGGTTTCTTGTTTGGCCTACTGTTGTGTATATATGTACGTACTAGAGGTCGCTCTGAATACTGGAAATGTTTATATTTTCATATGATTTTCCCGGATGGTTTGTTTATTACTTTACATTATGATATGTATTTGAGAAATCCAGATGAGATTGGTACCCACGGTTTGGCTTTTGTGGCATAGGATGAAGTGTATTTTCAGGTGCAGGTTAATGGTAACTTCACGATATAATGAAACTCTGCCAAAATTTCTATGGTTTTTGAAAGTTCGTGTTTTCAGAAGGGGTTTGATTCCGGTTTAGGAAACTAAATCGGGGTTGGATCCTTTCAGAAACACTCCATGAGCTCATCGAACGAGTGAATGGATCCCGTGGGCACCTCGTAGAACCAGTTTCGTGCCTCTTCTGTCAGTGTCTCCTGGAACAGGAAACAGAGGGTTGCATCCGAGTACTGGGTACCTGCGGTGGTGGATTGATACTCGTCAATGTGTGTTCGCGGGTTTCCCTTCCCATTGAACCTGCTGATCTTGACGATTTTGGAATACGGATCCCTGCCCTGCGCTAGGATATCGTCTCATAAGGGGCTCACACAGGGAGTGTACATTCCTTTTGGCCCAGTGTGCGTGCTTTTCTTGAGTGACTTGATTTAGGCCTCCATCTCTACCATTCGCCGGAGCATGGCGTTCCCAACTATCGTGGTAGGTTCCTCGTCGTCGTATTCCCGTATTCTTTCAGGCAACGGTGGAGGTCCTAGGAGTCAGATGTTTCGCAGTCCTCATGGTGGGTCGATTTCGATGACTTGCCTACTCGTTCCTGGCTCCTCTGTTGGTCCTGATTCCTCTCGTTGGGTCTCCTAGCTCCGGATGAATGCGTCAAGCCGATCCTCCAACTGCTGTCGGGCTTGGCATTCCTGGTCTCTTTCGGTTCGAGCCGTTTGGAGTTCCTTCACGAGGTGGGCTGCTGTTTCATCCTTCGTTAGGTCGTTGATGCTGCTGATCGCGTCGATGGGAGCGTCTCTTGTCTTTCAGCTTTCGGGTTTAATGTGGTCTGTCACCATCTTTGCTGCTATGGTTTTGGGTGGTTTACGATTACTCGATTCCCACAGACGGCGCCAATTGTTTCTACCAAACTCCGTAGGAATTCCAGTAGAAGTGCGGATGGGGTTAATTCGAATGATCTGAGCTATCGTGCGTACGTCGTCCTTTACCTGCTATTAAGAGTAATACACCAAACGGTCGTTAGGTGCCTTGACGGGTTGTTCCCGCCTTCGACTCTCCGACGCTTAAGTTAGTGTATGAAGCGTAGCAGTAGTATTGGTAGAGTAACGGGCGTGTACCTTGTATCTGTTGTAGGTGTGTTGCTTATATCACTGATTGAGTGTGGAGTCTTTTGTTGCTCTTCGATGTGGGATCCTGTTTTGTACATAGCCAGTCCTGGTATCTTCTGTTTGTCGTACCGAACGTGTGGACGTTCGGATGGAGTAGTTTTCTTGTTTAGAGTTGGAGCCTGTATTGCTATCTTGCGTTTGGTCTGAGCTGTGTTGACCCGTTTGGAGTGAATAAATGTGTAATAATTATGTGGAGGGGGATCACACACTAACAGAATATTTCTCCCTTTCAAAAAAAAATACATATATCTAATTCTAATTGTAGTAGGTTGTGTCGAATTATCAGCATTAATTGCAAATCAAAATATAAATATTTAACTATAATTATGAAATCTAAAATACATTCTATAATTGGTATCTAATTATAATTATCACTAATATAATTTTGAAACGAAATTACGATTGATACAATAATTTGAAATTTGAAAATATGAGATAATACTGATTAGATTTGTACAAATCATAAATCGAAAAAGGAATGAAGCATAAGCTTAATACCATTTCTCAGAATTGGTGTTACTATGGGTTTAAGCTTTTAATGGAGGCATGAAGGTTAAGGAAAAGGATTTGGCTCTGTTTCTCAAGGTTAGTGTTCTTCAGATATTGAACTCCACTCACTTGACAAGAGAAAAATGATTTATATTGTCAACTTATCAAACCACTACAAGTTCTACTCTGTCGGATTATTTTTTTTGCGGAATGAAGACATATGTCGACATTTTAAAGGTGTGAGATGAATATGAAACTCTAAAGGTTGATGCAAACTAGTATCTACACATACCGTTGATGCAATTATTCATGTTAAGATTTAGTTTTCATTCTACTATACTTGACATAGGTCAAGTGCATTCGACGCTTTTTATTTCCTTAGATCTTTGACTATTTTAGTGTTTACTGTATTCATGTTAAGATTTAGTTTTCATTATATATGCTATACTTGACATAGGTCAAGTGCATTCGACGCTTTTTATTTCCTTAGATCTTTGACTATTTTAGTGTTTACTGATATAAATTATGTAACCGTCTCATTTCAAACAATTTTATTTCGTGTGATTCAAATCGTTTGAATTGTATGTGTTTTGGTGGTTCTTTAACCGATTATATTCTTAAGATTGTGATGCTCACATCATAGTTATATGTTTCTTAATTAATTAAAATGATACATTGGGATGGAAAAGGAAACCGAAACATTAGGCATACTCTGACTCCCTATCGGTCAAGTCTTAATGGTGTTATAGATGACATCATGACATTGGCATGTACTATAGTTTTTGAATGAATATGTACTAAAGATGATACTATTGCAGGAGAAAGTAAAATAGACAGAAAGTAGTTATTCTTCTCATTGATAGAATGCCTTAAATATAGGCTGATACAATCTGTTACAATAACTATCCCGATATAACAGGGATTCTCTATATCTATCTAATCAATATCCGTATCTAACTAGGACAAGACACACACTGGGATTAATGGAGAATAAATCTCCTTAAACACTCCCCCGTGTGTCGATGGCCATAAGAATGATGCATGACTTGTTGTCTCATTAAAAATCTCGCCAAGCAAACAAAAACTTCATGGGTAAAACAAAAACTTGGTCTAAAGGAAAAGGAGTACAACGCACCAACTACTAAAGCTACTACATGTGATGTAGACTCCCCCTGAAGTTTACAGAAATGGAACTCCCTCTGACTATAAACTTAGTCTAGGAGTTCAGATAATCCTAGCATACCAATGTCTCTCACATGTTTCACAAAAGTAGATTTAGGAAGTGACTTGTAATCAAGTTCGCAGCATTATCAACAGAATCAAACCAGTTCATATGGATAATCAATAACTGCTGCTATTGTTGATTGTAGGAATACTTTAGCGAAAAGGACTACGTTTAACACCCTTAATGGAACTATGCTTCATTGACTCAATGCAAAATGCATTATCCTCAAAGATGCAAGTTGGTGTTGTCATAGTAGATAATAATCTACTAGACCCTCGAATGTGGTGTATTATTGTCTTATACCAAACACACTCATCAACAGCTTTAAAGAAAGTTTTAATTTTTAGAATAATTCGAGGCAATAGCAATAAGGGTTTACTTAGTTGTTCTCGAAGGAACTGCCATGTTTCCCAAGGTTAATAACCTATACATAAACTAGTGTCTCAGAATAGGAGATAGTATGAAAACATTTGTACCCTACATTTTTTCGATGGATCAAAATCCCCCTTCAATGGATCGAATGAAGAACTCGGCTCCGTCCAGGGAACATCCTTCGATGGGTCGAAGGTTTCCTTCGATGGATCGAGGGAATGCCTCAGCTCCGTCTAGGGGACATCCTTCGATGGGTCGAAGGTTTACTTCGATGCATCGAGGGAACTGGAGCCAACAAAAAAATTTCAACTTTCCCTTGTCCAGAAATTTCATACTTTTCTCTATATTCTTTATAAGAGAAGAATATGCCCAAATCAGTGGATCACTTCAAGTAGCTGAAGATTTGTTTTATTCCATTCCAATGACTTTGCGTTGGTGCACACTTAGAAGGCATTCATGTCTGGATATGTATAGTGAGCTAAATTCAATCAAGCTCTAATCATACTAAGATATAGAATCTCAGCTCCAAAAGTTCCTCATCATCATCTTTTCAGATGAAATTGATCCTTTTGGTTTCCAGGCTGCAAACAACCATTGGTGTATTAATAGGGTCTGCTATGTTCATAGCCTGATTTGACATAAGCAAACTGGTGAATAAGAATTCAACCAACTCGATGTACCGTCTCTAAACCAAAACTTAATCGAGCCCTACCAAGGTCTGTCATCTCAAACAATTTGTTCATATACTGAACACGCACGGGCATAACTTTTCATTCTTATATCCCTTCACAATCAAGTAGTCACTAAGACGTGTATACCACATCCAACCGGATTATTCTAATCCTTACCGTGATCGTCTCAATCTAATCACATGAGAACTCCATGGTTCAGAGTTACTTGATTTGGGTAAAACTATGTCATTCGGCACTATCATGTATATCTCTGAATTAAGATCTCTAACGAGAAATACAGTAACCACATCTATAAGCTGCATACTTAATATTTTGGACACTACCAAACTGATAAGATAGCGGAAAGTAATGATGCCCATGACCAAAGAATACATCTCCTCATAATCAATACTAGGGCATTGAGAGAATCCTTGTACCACATGTTCTTCTCATTATGCTCCCAAACAAGACTCATTTGTGTCTAACTAGCATATCATTCGATGGTTATATTACTAACATATCGAAAACTTGCCATTTGTAAGAGAGTCTAGTTCAGCCTAGATTGCAACTTTTCATATTGATCAATTTGCTCTACATTAACTGTTGACAATCTGCAACAGAGCAATGTTCCACTTCATCGTCATCAATTACTGAGCGACGGAATAAGTAAACACATCATCAACGAACATGGAAGAACTATCCATAATAATGCTAGCGTTTGTTTCACTTTGTGAGATTTCTTTGTTTACTGACATTGTCATTGACTCTGAGGTGTCCCCCAGTGTATGTCAATGTCGACTATTAGACACAATTGCAGTTAGAAACAATCTTATGTGTTGATGATGAACGGTTGTGCCTTAATGTTTTGCCTTTTTACTGGCAACTCATCAGTGGATTTTGATCGACGCTACACCTCCACTATGGGTGTTGCATTTAACTTGCTCAATATCAGGGACTTTCAACCTTGCAGGATTTGCAGCATGTATAAACGATCTTGTCACTCTCATGATATTAGTAAAAAAGTCAGACAGTGAATCTGCTACTTTATGAAAATTAAGAATACATTGCACTTCAATCTCAAACTGAGATGTGCGGGGATCATGATGAGACATAGTGGGGATATACCACATCAATTTTCGACATTAATCCAGAATGGAACCATTCATATCTCCCCCTAACGGTGGGAATTATGTCTTATTACAGTGACTATCAGCAAAACTAGCAGTAAAGAGATCTCTTGTCAAATGTTCAAATAGCGGACAAACGTTGGTGAAACAACATAGATGCTCAATCAACGTTGATGACCCATTATCATACGCAGTGGAAGCGTATTAGGCACTTGCATCGCGCAACCAGAGATGTGTAGATGTGAGATATCAGGCTCATATCCAGTTACCAACTGGTACACACAAAATGGTTGGCATTTTTATGGGTATCAAACGAATGAGTATAGCTGCAAATAACATTACGTATCTCCAAGCAGATACCGGTAAATTAACATACATTACCATAGTTCTGGCCACAAGCTTAAACCGCTTGATTTCTGCCTCTGCTTAACCTGCTCTTATGAAAGAACATGTGGAACTAGGATATTCAACAACAATCCCAATCAATATGCAATAATCAACAATGTATGTCGATTTAAACTCTCCTATATTAAACCAATCTGAATGACCAAATTGAAATGTTCGGGTGGTGAGCCCGAAGCTGAATAATATGTGCTAGGAGTTTTGAAATGCAGTGTAGCATGTGGATTGCAAAGACGTGTGACCGATGCGTCAATGTAGCAATTAGAACCATATATAAATAGTCCGCATATTGGCTTGATTGATCCACAAATAGATTCTTGGAATCTATAGAGAAAGAAATATGTGTCTGCAACAAAAGATTGTCACACATGTAAGAAACATTACAGCATTACAGACATAATTAAGCTTTGCAAAACGAGCAATGTGCATCAAGGATTACAACATATGAATCTTGTAGGATAAAGCACAACGCCTCAGTGGTACTTTGCCGGGATGGTGTTGCACTCGTCTTGGAGACCGAGCCTAAACTGAGTGGAGTAAACTCAGTTCCTCCATCTAAACCAATGGTTTTTAAAATTCTCATTACTTCTTTGCTCTTAAGAACAGATGACCATGAGAATTTCTCAATATGTTAATCATCAAAGTGCAAAAGCTTATATGAGGCTAAGTCACGCATAGTAATATGAGTGACGGCATTGATTTCAATGGTCCAAACCGTAGTAAGATATAAACAACTACAATGCCTCATAAACTTCTCCAGCTTGCGCCTTTAGCAGCAGTCTACGGAGATTAGACACAAAATGTGACGACCCGAACCAGAATCAGTAGAGTAATCAGCGTAATCCACGAGTTTGTGTGTAATTGCGGTTTATCGTTTATTGTGTGATTTGCCGGTTTAGCTCGCGACTTAATTATCGGCCGAGAATTTGAGTTGAGTCTCTTCTCGAAAGTTGTAGTGCACGTGATTTCGAACTCGTGGGCGGTTCCGGATGATTTTTTTGATAACCGAGGAATATAATATGATTATTTAAAGTTTCGGTTTAACGACGAGTTTATCCGTTCGTATCGTGTTTATCCGAATCGTAATGGTTATCCGTTTTGGACCGTCGATCGTCCCGAGGCATGAGTATAAATATCGGAAATAGTCGAAAAATTGTCGAAAACACTGTTTGGGAAGTTTGACCGTCGTTGACCAGAAGTTGACCTTTGACTTTCGTTGACCGGAGGAGAGAAAACGGACCGTTTGGCTTCCGTCGCCGGACCGGCTAATTCCGAACATTTCAGGCCACGACCATTGAAGGTAAAATGTTCTCCTCGTGATTCTAAACAGTTTAGAACTTGGAATTGCTTGATTTGGTTGAGATTTGAGGGAGAAATTTGGATTTGAAAATTTGGAAATTTTGGCCGGAATCGGCCTCGACGGAGGGAGGTGCTCCGGTGACTTTCCGGGGTGGATCCTTCATGGGTTTTGTTGGGTTTTGCATGGTGATCATTTCCCCTTTGGTTTGGAGGGACGAGGTGGCGCGTCGGCACCGGAATCGGCTCGAGAAGTTTTCCGACCGGTTTGAACCACCGTGGCTTTCGAGCTGATTTCCGGCCACGGTGGTGGTTGGATGGTGGTGGCCCCTTCATTAAAGTTGCTTGCCTTTTTGAGAAGATCATTGTGGCAGCTCAGTCGCCGAGAAATCTCTCCGGTTGACAGCGCGCCGCCGACGACTGCGGTGGTCAACGCCGGAGCTCCGGCGACCCGTTGACTTTTTAGATTTCTATGTTTTTAATGTCATTTTTCTCGTAATTGCGCCCCGATCATCGCCTTGAGGTTTTCGAGTTGATTTGGGTATCGGATTTTCAGTCGAGGGTTTCGAGTGGAGATTTCGGGAATTTCGTCGATTTTGATTTTGATCAGATACATTTTATGACTATTCAGGGGATCAAGATCATGCTTCAAGTGAGGGATTTTTCGCCAGACCACGTGATTAGCGCGAGTGCGCGCTCTGCTGATCTGTGAGTGGACATTTTTATATTTTCACAGTTTTTTGTGAGTTCGTGATTTTTCGTGAATTTCCGTATTTACTTTATACGATGTTGAGATATATATTATTTTCGGAGGTATTATTTTATATTTATTGGTGATGGCATTACTGCATCGATGCTTCGGCTACTCGGCTGATCACCGGTAGTCCGCCAGAGTTGAGAGATTCCTCTGGGCAGGGTTGAGATATTCCCCTGTATGCCGCCGGGGTTGAAATATTCCCCTGGCCTATCACCGTCGGGTTTGAGCGATTCACCTGACCGTCGGGCTTGAGAGATTCGCCTGGCAACCTCCATATATATACTTTCCGAACTCGCATTGTTTTATATTGATTATGTATATGAAACTGGTGAAAGACATATGTTTATTTTCGTCCACTCACTCTAACATTTTATTTGCCTTTCCCCTGGGCTTTTCGGTTTCCGTGCCCAGTTTGCAGTTCGGATTCTGGTGTCTCACGTCGTGGTTGGAGGCTAGTTGTTCGAGCTACCTGTGTTTTCCTGTAGGTTTCTTGTTTCGCCTACTGTTGTATACTTTGTATATATTTACACTAGAGGTCGCTCTGATACATGTTTTATACGGTCTTTCCCGGATATACTATATATTACAATATGTTTACTGTTTATTGATATTGATATGATATTGAGAAATCCGGATGGGATTGGTGCCCACGATTTGGTTTTTGTAGCATAGGATGAAATGTTATTTTCTGGGTGCAGGTAATGGCAATTCCGCGTTAGTAGCGTTACTCTGCCCAAATTTTTACGGTTTTTGTTTGTTCGTGTTTTCAGAAGGGGTTTGATTCCGGTTTAGAAAACTAAATCGGGGTTGGGTCCTTTCAGCTTGGTATCAAAGCATTAGGTTGTCAGATTCTGTAGACTCTTGTAGTTGTGACGCTTAAGGTATTTGAGTTTGTACAGCATAACTGGAGTGATGACCCGACTGGCCAGCGGTACTCATCAATACTTCGGGTGTTGTGTATTCACAAATATCTGAGGTCTCATGATTACGTTCCTTCTGCTTGTACCTAATGCTTGTCTTGTATCAGTAGGATGCCTTCTCGATGTGGTCCCTGTGTTGATCGGGAAGCGGAACCTTATATGGATCGTCAGACGCAAGACTTGTTGATGCGAGTGCTGCGTTTGGAAGAGCATTTTGACCCTGTGGTCAAAGCTCGTACTGCTGGTGCCACTGTCTTTTTGGGTTCAACTGATCCAGAGATGTGTGAGGCATGGTTGGTTCAGGTTGAACGAGTTTGTGAGCGTCTGCGTTTTACCCCTGAGCAGATGACAGTGGCAGGAGTCGGATTACTTGAGTCAGATGCATATTTTTGGTGGGTTAGCACCGAAAGAGTTCCAGTTGATACTCCGTGGACTTTGTTCCGAGATTTGTTTATGCGAAGGTACTTCAATCAGGCTACCCAGTAGCGGAAGTATGAGGAGTTCACGAACTTGAGACAGGGCAGTTTGTCTGTGCTTGAGTACCGAGACAGGTTTACCCACTTATCTCGTTTTACGTGACATGGTGGCTACTAAGGAAGCCAAGTACCACATATTTGAGCTGGGTTTGAATTTGAACATCAAGGGGACTCTGACTACGATGCCTCGGAACAACTTTGATGAGTTTGTCAGTGCAGCACTCCGAGGTGAGGATATCGAGAAGGAGAGGCAGATGAGATACCAGCCTAGACAGTTTGAGGAGGGTGGACCAAGTCAGGGGCCTTCAAAGAGGCAGAGTTCTGCTGGGTTTGAATTTGAACATCAAGGGAACTCTGACTATGATGCCTCGGAACAACTTTGATGAGTTTGTCAGTGCAGCACTCTGAGGTGAGGATATCGAGAAGGATAGGCAGATGAGATACCAGCCTCGACGGTTTGAGGAGGGTAGACCAAGTCAGGGGCCTTCAAAGAGGCAAAGTTCTGATACTTCCGGTTCGGCCTCATCCTCGGGCAGTGGACCTTATAAACCAGCAGCTGGTGCACCGAGACAGAGATCGAGATGGAGGAGAGATCGACCGCAGTGACCGCAGGCTAGTGGGGGTTCCAGCAGTTCTAGTTATCCTTGGCGTACTGGTGGCTCATTTGCTGTACTGAGGGAGTACCCATTGTGTAGTCTCTGCAGCAAACATCATGTTGGTCCATGTCAGTGAGGCCCTGTTACTTGTTTTCGCTGTGGCCAAGTGGGTCGATATGCGAGGGAGTGTTTCCAGCTTGATGGTGCTGGTGGACAGGCGGCCCAGAGTTCCGGAGGAGAGTGAGGTGCCACTTCGGGGGCTCGACCAGTACAGTTTGTGGGCCAGGGCGGACAGCAAGGACAGAGCTTCACCAGAGGTCGTTATCGGTACGTTGCATATCTTTGGTATTCCAGTACTTACATTGTTAGATCCAGGTGCCACACATTCATTCATGTCGTATAGACTATCATCTTTAGCTACGGTACCTGCGTCTCCACTTCCTGGGTTGTGGAGAGTGTTGTATCCGTCTGGTGAGATTGTGAGTATTGGCTGGGTGTACCGAGACTGTGAGATTTTTATTGGAGGTCATGGGTTAGCCGCAGATTTGTTATTGCTTGATATCGTTGACTTTGATCTGATCTTGGGTATGGACTTTTTGGAGACGCATTGGGCCATGTTTGACTGTCACAAGAAGGAGGTCGCGTTTCGACGACCAGGCTTTCCCGAGATATTGTTTCGCGGCGAGAAGAATACATCCTTGCCATGTTTGATTTCCGTGATGAAGGCGGATCGGTTGATGAAGAAGGGTCGTGTTGCTTACTTAGCTCATGTGGTGGATACTACGGCTGATGTGCCGGACCGTGGTGGTATTGAGGTTGTTTCTGAGTTTCCGGATGTGTTTCCGGAGGAGTTACCTGGTATACCTCCTGTTCGGGAGATTGATTTCACTATTGAGCTGTTACCGGGTACATGACCCATTTCTCAGGCACCGTATCGTATGGCGCCAGCGGAGTTGAAAGAGTTACAGGTTCAGCTCCAGGAATTGCTGGAAAATGGTTTCATTCAAACCAGTGTTTCGCCATGGGGTGCCCCGGTTTTGTTTGTGCGGAAGAAGGATGGATCCATGCGGTTGTGCATCGACTATCAGAAGCTAAATCAGGTTACGGTGAAGAACAAGTATCCGTTGCCGCGGATTGATGATTTGTTCGATCAGCTCAAGGGAGCTTCAGTCTTTTCGAAGATTGATCTTCGATCTGGATATCACCAGTTGAGGATCCGAGAGTCTGATGGGGCCAGAACAGCTTTCAGGTCGCGGTATGGGCATTACGAGTTTTTGGTTACGTCGTTTGGGTTGACCAACGCCCCCGCAGCTTTCATGGACTTGATGAATCGGGTGTTCAGACAGTTTCTGGACAAGTTCGTGATTGTGTTCATCGATGATATTTTGATCTATTCCAAGAGTGTGGGCCAGCATAAGAAGCATTTATGAGCGGTGTTGCAGACTTTGCGGGACCATCAGTTGTTTGCGAAGTTTAGCAAGTGCGAGTTTTGGTTGGACAGTGTGAAGTTTCTGGGCCACGTGATATCGGCTGAGGGAGTCAGTGTTGATCCTGACAAGATCGAGGCTGTGTTGAATTGGAGTAGACCTACCACTGTACCGGAGATCCGGAGTTTCTTGGGTTTGGCAGGTTACTACCGACGGTTTGTACAGGATTTTTCTCGGATTGCTACTCCATTGACCAGACTGACGAAGAAGGGCATCCAATTTGAGTGGTCGGATGCATGTGAGGAGAGTTATTTGCTCCTGAAGGAGAAGTTGACTACTGTACCGGTTCTGACATTACCCGACGACAGCGGTGAGTTTGTGGTTTATAGTGATGCGTCAAAGTTGGGACTAGGTTGTGTGCTGATGCAGCATGGCAGAGTTGTAGCCTACGGTTCCAGGCAGTTGAAACCACACGAAGTCAACTATCTGACCCATGATTTGGAGTTGGCCGCTATTATACTAGTGTTGAAGAGTTGGAGACATTACTTGTACGGAGCCCAGTGTAAGATTTACACTGATCACAAGAGTCTCACTTACTTGCGGACACAGCCAGATTTGAACATGAGGCAACGCCGGTGGATGGAGTTGATTAACAACTATGATTGCATTTTCGAGTACCATCCAGGAAAGGCCAATGTTGTAGCTGATGCACTTAGCCGGAAATCTGGAGCTTCGTTGTTCCATGTGTGTGTGGCTAGAGTGTCTATGTTAGCCAAACTTTTGGCTACGGGTGCCGAGTTTGAGTGGGATAATGAGGGAGCTTTGTTGGCTAGTTTTCAGGTTCAACCCGTATTGATTGATCAGGTACGGGAGGCTCAGGATTCAGATTCTTACCTGTTGGGCAAGAAGACCATGATACGAAATGGTGTGCCTACAGAGTTCCGATTGAGAGACGACGGTATGTTGTTGTTCAGAGGCAGGTTGTGTGTGCCCAGAGACGAGAGCCTGAAGAAGGAGATTCTGGATGAAGCTCATAGTTCGGCGTATGCGATGCATCCCGGAAGAACGAAGATGTTTCGTACACTTCAAGCGTATTACTGGTGGCACAACATGAAGCGGGGGATTGCCGCATATGTGAGCCAATGTTTGATCTGTCAGCAGGTTAAAGCGGAGAGGCAGAAACCTGCAGGGAAATTACAGCCACTGGAGATTCCGGTTTGGAAGTGGGAACACATTACCATGGATTTTGTTTATCAGTTGCCGCGTACTTCAGCTGGCAACACTGGCAGTTGGGTCATTGTGGATCGATTGACGAAATCCGCTCATCTTCTGGCACTTCCGGGGAAGATATCAGTGGGCAGATTGGCCAAGATGTATTTGTCAGAGATTGTTCGACTGCACGGTGTGCCTGTGTCTATTGTTTCTGACCGAGACAGTCAGTTTACCTCTAAGTTCTAGCAGGCATTGCAGCGAGCCATGAGCACGAGGTTACGTTTTAGTACAGCTTTTCATCCTCAGACTGACAAGCAGTCTGAGCGGACTACACAGACACTTGAGGACATGTTGCGGTCATGCGTGTTGCAGTTTCGCAGGAATTGGGATCAGCAACTGCATTTGATAGAGTTCGCCTACAACAATAGCTATCAGGCCAGTATCGAGATGGCACCGTACGAGGCCCTGTACGAGAGGCAGTGCCGCACTCCATTGTGTTGGAGTGAGGTGGGCGAGCGATGACTTATCAGCCCTGATCTGGTGAAAAGCACTATGGAGGACGTCCAGATTATTCGGGACAGATTGAAGATCGCCCAGGATCGTCAGAAGAGTTACGCGGACGTGAGGAGGAAAAGCCTCGAGTTTGATGTGGGTGACTGGGTCTTCCTGAAACTATCTCTATGGAGGGGTGTTATGCGTTTCGGGAAGTGTGGCAAGTTTCGACCATAGTACATTGGTCCGTACGAGATCACCGAGAGGGTTGGAGCTGTTGCTTACAGACTTGAGTTATCGGCTGAGATGGCTCGTGTTCATGATGTTTTCCACGTTTCGATGTTGCAGAAATACATCTCATATCCGTCACATGTGTTAGCCCCACAACAGTTATCGATCCGAGAGGATTTGACGTATGTGGAGGAGCCAGCACAGATTCTTGATCGATGTGAGCAGGAGTTAAGGCACCGTGTTATACCGCTGGTGAAGGTCTTGTGGCAGAATCACTCGGTTGAAGAGGCCACCTGGGAGACTGAGCAGTGTATGCGGGAGCAGTATCCTCATCTGTTCACTTCACAGGTATGTAAATTTCGAGGTCGAAATTTTTTTTAAGGGGGGTAGATTTGTAACAACCCGAACCAGAATCAGTAGAGTAATCAGCGTAATCCACGAGTTTGTGTGTAATCGCGGTTTATCGTTTATTGTGTGATTTGCCGGTTTAGCTCGCGACTTAATTATCAGCCAAGAATTTGAATTGAGTCTCTTCTCGAAAGTTGTAGTGCACGTGATTTCGAACTCGTGGGCGGTTCCGGATGATTTTTCTGATAACCGAGGAATATAATATGATTATTTGAAGTTTCGGTTTAACGATGAGTTTATCCGTTCGTATCGTGTTTATCCGAATCGTAATGGTTATCGGTTTTGGACCGTCGATCGTCCCGAGGCGAGAGTATAAATATCGAAAATAGTCGAAAAATTGTCGAAAACACTGTTTGGGAAGTTTGACCGTCGTTGACCAAAAGTTGACCGTTGACTTTCGTTGACCAGAGGAGAGAAAACGGACCGTTTGTCTTCCGTCGCCGAACTGGCTAATTCCGACCATTTCAGGCCACGACCCTTGAAGGTAAAATGTTCTCCTCGTGATTCTAAACAGTTTAGAACTTGGAATTGCTTGATTTGGTTGAGATTTAAGGGAGAAATTTGGATTTGAAAATTTGAAAATTTGAAAATTTTGGCCGGAATCGACCTCGACGGAGGGAGGTGCTCCAGTGACTTTCCGGGGTGGATCCTTGGTGGGTTTTTTTGGGTTTTGCATGGTGATCATTTCCCCTTTGGTTTGGAGGGACGAGGTGGCGCGTCGGCGCCGGAATCGGCTCGGGAAGTTTTCCGGCCGGTTTGAACCACTGTGGCTTTCGAACTGATTTCCGGCCACGGTGGTGGTTGGATGGTGGTGGCCCCTTCATTAAAGTTGCTTGCCTTGTTGAGAAGATCATTGTGGCAGCTCAGTCGCCGGGAAATCTCTCCGGTTGACGGCACGCCGCCGACAGCGGCGGCGGTCAACGCCGGAGCTTCGGCGACCCGTTGACTTTTTAGATTTCAATGTTTTTAATGTCATTTTTCTCGTAATCTCGCCCCGATCATCGCCTTGAGGTTTTCGAGTTGATTTGGGTATCGGATTTTCAGTCGAGGGTTTCGAGTGGAGATTTCGGGAATTTCGTCGATTATTTTGTACTGTATTATACATTTCCGGGAACGGTTGGTTTCCGCGGTGTGGTACAGTGTTGTGGATTATGATTTTGATCAGATACATTTTATGACTATTCAGGGGATCGAGATCGTACTTCGAGCCAGGGATCTTCCGCCAGACCACGTGATTAGCGCGAGTGCGCGCTCTACTGATCTGTGAGTGGACATTTTTATATTTTCACAGTTGTTTGCGAGTTCGTGATTTTTCGTGAATTTCCGTATTTACTTTATACGATGTTGAGATATATGTTATTTTCGGAGGTATTATTTTATATTTATTGGTGATGGCATTACTGCATCGATGCTTCGGCTACTCGGCTGATCACCAGTAGTCCGCCAGAGTTGAGAGATTCCTCTGGACCAGAGTTGAGAGATTCCTCTGGGTAGGGTTGAGAGATTCCCCTGTATATATGCCGCCAGGGTTGAGAGATTCCCCTGGCCTATCACCGTCGGGTTTGAGCGATTCACCTGACTGTCGGGCTTGAGAGATTCGCCTGGCAACCTCCATATATATACTTTCCGAACTCGCATTGATTTATATTGATTATGTATATGAAACTAGTGAAAGGCATATGTTTATTTTTGTCCACTCACTCTAACGTTTTATTTGCCTTTCCCCTGGGCTTTTCGGTTTCCGTGCCCAGTTTGCAGTTCAGATTCTGGTGTCTCACGTCGTGGTTGGAGGCTAGTTGTTCGAGCTACCTGTGTTTTCCAGTAGGTTTCTTGTTTCACCTACTGTTGTATACTTTGTATATATTTACACTAGAGGTCGCTCTGATACATTCTGATACATGTTTTATACGGTCTTTCCCGGATATACTGTTTATTAATATTGATATGATATTGAGAAATCCAGATGGGATTGGTGCCCACGGTTTGGCTTTTTTGGCATAGGATGAAGTGTTATTTTCCGGGTGCAGGTAATGGCAATTCCGCGTTAGTAGCGTTACTCTGCCCAAATTTTTACAGTTTTTGTTGGTTCGTGTTTTCAGAAGGGGTTTGATTCCAGTTTAGGAAACTAAATCGGGGTTGGGTCCTTTCAGCTTGGTATCAGAGCATTAAGTTGTCAGATTCTGTAGACTCTTGTAGTTGTGACGCTTAAGGTATTTGAGTTTGTACAGCATGACTGGAGTGATGACCCGACTGGCCAGCGGTACTCATCAATACTTCTGGTGTTGTGTATTCTCAAATATCCGAGGTCTCATGATTATGTTCCTTCTGCTTGTACCTAATGCTTGTCTTGTATCAGTAGGATGCCTCCTCGACGTGGTCCCTGTGTTGATCGGGAAGCGGATCCTGATATGGATCACCAGACGCACGACTTGCTGATGCGAGAGCTGCGTTTGGAAGAGCGTTTTGACCCTGTGGTCAAAGCTCGTACTGCTGGTGCGACTGTCTTTTCGGGTTCAGCTGATCCAGAGATGTGTGAGGCATGGTTGGTTCAGGTTGAACGAGTTTGTGAGCGTCTGCGTTTTACCCCTGAGCAGATGACAGTGGCAGCAGTCGGATTACTTGAGTCAGATGCATATTTTTGGTGGGTTAGCACCGACAGAGTTCCAATTGATACTCCGTGGACTTTGTTCCGAGATTTGTTTATGCGGAGGTACTTCAATCAGGCTACCCAGTAGCGGAAGTATGAGGAGTTCACGAACTTGAGACAGGGCAGTTTGTCTGTGCTTGAGTACCGAGACAGGTTTACCCGCTTATCTCGTTTTACGCATGACATGGTGGCTACTGAGGAAGCCAAGTACCGCAGATTTGAGCTGGGTTTGAATTTGAACATCAAGGGGACTCTGACTATGATGCCTCGGAATAACTTTGATGAGTTTGTCAGTGCAGCACTCCGAGGTGAGGATATCGAGAAAAAGAGGCAGATGAGATACCAGCCTAGACGGTTTGAGGAGGGTGGACCGAGTCAGGGGCCTTCAAAGAGGCAGAGTTCTGATACTTCCGGTTCGGCCTCATCCTCGGGCAGTGGACCTTATAGACCAGCAGCTAGTACACCGAGACAGAGATCGAGATGGAGGAGAGATCGACCGCAGTGACCGCAGGCTAGTGGGGGTTCCAGCAGTTCTAGTTATCCTCGGCGTACTGGTGGCTCATTTGCTGTACTGAGGGAGTACCCATTGTGTAGTCTCTGCAGTAGACATCATGTTGGTCCATGTCAGCGAGGCCCTGTTACTTGTTTTCGCTGTGGCCAGGTGGGTCATGTGGCCGCTGATATAGCATGACGCAAACTGATGTATAACCACATCTGGTGTTGAAATCCAAGTTGGTGTTCAATATTTTCCAAGAAAACTGATGTATAAACAACATCATAAGCCAATAGATACTGATGAAGAACTCATCTAAGTACATCACTCCCGGGTTACATCATTGATGGGTCGAAGGAAAACTTTTGATGCATTGAAGAACCCAAAATAAAATGTGATTTTCCGATACCATTTTCGATGGATCAAAGCAAGGCTTCGATGGATCGAAAAGTTGTCCAGAGCGATCTCTTCGATGGGACGAATGGATTTCTGATGGGTCGAAGTGTTTACCAAAAGGATGTCTTCGATGGGTCGAATTAATTCCTTCGATGGATCGAAGGAACCCAAAAACGAGATCAAATTTCCGACATCAATATTCGATGGGTCGAATGGATTTTCGATGGGTAGAAAAATTGACCTGAGGCATCCTTTCAATGGGTCGAATAAGTGCTCGATGGATCGAATGTGCAACCAAAGGACCCAAGGATAAGCTTCGATGGATCGAAGTATTTTTCGATGGATCGAAAATGCCAGAAAACAACCCGAGAGATAGTTTCGATGGATCGAAGTGCAATACTTCGATGGATCGAAAATGTCACCGAGTTCAAAATAAAATCCTCTCCTTTGTGTCACGTTTGGATCGTATCATTGTCTCATATTGCCATATACTTATAAACATCGAACCATTCATAAGAATTGTACGAAATAGAACATTCTCAAACACTTTCATATATGGAAAGATAGAGAAATATTCATTATACTGCCAACAAATAACAGTTACATCATAAATGTTCTTATCGACTAAAACAAAGTCTCAAAACATGACTAAAACCAAGTAAAAAATGAAACTGGATTACATAGCAAAGACATGAGCCTAATACATAGGCTACTCAAAGTCGGAGTCACCAGACTTGCCTTTGTATTGTCTGCTATAATAAGGTTTGCTACAGGGCAATCTCCCATCTCATAAACTTCAGTGAAATGAAGTCTCATGTGCCAGATATTTCTTGCACTTCTTGTAGGCATATTGAAGATCCTTGGGTGCATAATATTTTTTTGTTTGTTTGTGTGCATGTGCTTGGTAAAACTACATCTATATCAAGATGACAAGCACTAATTAGAAGCAAAATATAAATAATTCCATCTATTCCTAAAAACTGGAATTGAGAGGATTCTTATTGGAGTAATGGCTATTGTCATGGTGAGTCCAAGTCAAGATTTGACTATATTCTCTACCACAAACATTGTCATGTCCTTCTCTTCCACCATGGTTATTGTAAGGCTCAGAACGTCTGTTCATTTTTTTTCTTCAGGAAGTGTACTAATAGACTTCTCGATCATAGCCTGATCAGTCTTTATAACGCCATAAATGCTCTACTCTGATTGAAGCTCTAACATTGCGTGATTAAAAGCATAAATATTTGGATAATCCAATAACTAGATGAAATCTCATCCTTTTCTTAGTTCATGAAGTTGTGTATTATACACATTATTGAACATGTCTTGTAAAGTCGCCCACAAACCGTGGGGTCATTCTTTAGTAAATACTTTTCTTTAGAACTGGATGTATATCCAGCCTCAAAAACATGAGGACTTGATCTTTACGAGCTAGAGTTAGTGGCTCAGTACCAGATGGTGGTGGTGGTTAGATTATATCCGTCAGATTCATACTGAGAAGCTTGTTCTCAACGTCTAACACCCAACAATAATATTCTGCTCCTTGAGGATCAATGACATCAATTCAGACTGTTCCGGCTCAATTGATGTTAACCACAAGAGAGACACGAGATGTTGATTAGTAACGCTCGAAAATTACGATCACTAATATCAAGTGTGAGGAATAAGAACGTGATCCAAGATGTATGGTCACAAAAATCGATTTATAAACGGTGGTTCAAAACCACACCCAGCAACCGTGACAAAATCGTCACATAGTATCGATTTTCCTTTATTTTATTTTAGTTTCTTTTCTAAACCGTGACTCCCCCAGGATCGTCACTTATACTCTATGGATATAGGTCCATAGGAACTAGGGCAAACATGTAATATAAATACAACTCATATCACAATTATCATCAACTTAGATCTAGAGTTTTGCAGTAAGTAAGTTTGCTAGATCTAGAGATTAATGGTTTAGAAAAGTTTACCTCGATGTTGTTATGCTCGGTATGAAAACTTCGCTGTGAAAGAAGTTTGAAGAGAGGAAGTACGTCCACGAAGCTTTTAGCACGAGGAGGATTTCTTCTCCTTTTTTCTCTTTCTTGGGCAGACTGACTTTTGTGCACTCAAATGGCTATAACTTTCTCTGGACACCTCCAAATTGAGATTTTCTGGATGTTCTGGAAACTTGACATCTGGGGCTTTCCGTGCATATAAAGATCGCCATCTGGTTCATCCTGAACTGGTCGCAATCTTTTGTCGAAATTGGTTGAATGATTTTGGCAGAAGAAGAGGGAAGAGGCCGATGGTGGTCGGCGGTGGAGTGAGCTGTTGGTGACGGCGGTGATCTAACTTTTTCCAAGTTTTAGGGTTTTTCTATTAACTCTGGGAGTGGTGTTGATAACGTGTTGCAGGAGAAAGTAGAATAGACAGAAAGTAGTTACTCTTCTCATTGATAGAATGTCTTAAATATAGGCTGATACAATCTGTTACAATAACTATCCCGATATAACAGAGATTCTCTATATCTATCTAATCAATATCCGTATCTAATTAGAACAAAACACATACCGGAATTAATGGAGAATAAATCTCCTTAAATAGATACAACACTCAAATTTCAGATTCTAATCTTATGCTTATATTTCAAATTTCAGATATTAGTCTTATGCTTATATTTCAAATTTCAGAAAAATGGACCCATGCGTATGATGATCAATTTTTTTTGTTTGTTTGAAATAATAATCAGTTTTTCCGGTAGTTATGCAAAGATGAAGTTTTAGATAAGAGATGGTGATTTTCTAGAAGATAAAAATATATTTTATACTTTATATTATTTAATTTTTTATTTTGTAATTAATCTTCATATATTAAATCTCTCCAAGGTGGAAACGACTTTTTGGAAGAATCGGTGAATGCATCTTTCTTTTCTTTATTTTCTTTAAAGAAAAGTATATATAGATTTGAGTAGGGGTATGTATTATGGCTCTCTTTTTTCAATTAAGTATGATGTTAGGGGGCAGTTGGCAAACCGTAAAGTTACTGACCTGGGCATTCTTAATTGGCGGCATAAATCACTTGACGCGCGAGTTCTTCCAAGTCTCCAATTCTGCGTATCCCGTGGAGCGTTCACCATGTTTCTTCTCAAGGTACTCATCAATCGACTTTGTTTGATTTGCATCAGCAGTTGTTCAATTCATTCTACTTGTATGATTTTTGTTTGTGTTGCAGGCATGGAGACAAACGGCTTTCGTAACCTATGGGTACCTCAATTTCACCAAGTCCGGTTTCATGTAATCTCCAATTCTACTCCTCTATGTCTCTCTCTCTTATGTTCTAAGTTATCAGACTGAACTGTTACATTAGATGATGCTCAGTTGCGTGGCAATTCTAAATATGTTTGTAATTTTAAGTAGATATGGAGATTACTCCAACTATGTGAGTTTTCAATGTAACCAAGAAGCATGCGTGTTGCTCACACCGACAACATCGATCTTTGTTGTGTTCAACTGATTACTTTATGTTGAACTAACTGCATATTGTAGAGATCATTCGAAGAGATTCAAACCAGAAGAGATGGAGACCCGTATCGATGGGAAAAACTGCATTGTAACAGGAGCTAATTCAGGCATTGGTTACGCCACTGCTGAGGGACTTGCATCACGGTGCTTTTTTTTTTGCGTTAGATATTGGCTAGTGTCTTCTTTTCTTTAAAGAGAAGTATGCCGTAGATAACTGATTTTCTTCTCTCGGTGATGTTCTGTGATTTTGAAGTGGGGCAACTGTTTATATGGTATGTCGAAACAAGGAGAGGGGCATAGCTGCACAATCTGAAATTCAGTCTAAAACTGGTAACCAAAATGTTCATTTGGAGGTATATGTCAACCGTTTTGTGGTCTTTATATTCGCTGGATATCATTTACTATATAGTTAGTGATATCCTCTATGCAGCTAGCTACCTAATCAACTTTGTGTCCCAGGTCTGTGATCTTTCATCTGTTAGTGATGTCAAGTCATTCACATCCACCTTTGCCTCAAAGAATGTGCCGGTTCACGTTTTGGTAATTATCAACTATTTACATCTACAAACAGGATCCTCTAGTGAAATGGACTGAGTGCTTGAATATTTCGTTGTTCTTCTATCTGTTTATACAATTTGCTGATTTTGTGGTACTGGCTTCTTTTTCATTCTATTTTAAATCTAGAAGAAAAATATCACAGTAGGCTGATTGATAATGCAGTTCTTAACTTCAATACTTTTAAATGATTTTAAGAAAGCTAATATAATATACTATGCACTTTTAGGTTAACAACGCTGGTGTGCTTGAGCATAGTAAAGTTACCACATCAGACGGGTGCATCCTTGATCATCTGTGAATTCACCTTCTAAAGGTTCTCTCTTTGGATTTATATGACTCAGCATTTTGCTTATTTGAAATGTCAGGTTTGAGTTAAACTTTGCTGTAAATGTGCTTGGCACCTATGCCATGACTGAACTGATGTTGCCATTTCTGGAGAAAGCTGCACCGGATGCAAGAGTTATTACTGTTTCCTCTGGTGGAATGTACACGGCTCCATTGACCAAAGATTTGCAGGTATCCCCTATCAAAAAAAAAAGATTTGCAGGTATCTGCTGGTGCTCTAAAAAAATATGTTTATTGTTTGTTTCTTTTTTACTTTTAAATCATAAATGTGTGTCCTACTGCAGTTTGATGAAGGCAATTTCAGTGGGGTTGAACAGTACACTCGAAACAAAAGAGTTCAGGTTGATAATCTTTACATGCTTATTAAATTTGCATTACTTTTTAGTAAATTCTTGCATTTTAGCTGTGATGCTTCAGAAAAATGTTAAATTTGGTGAATTTGATATGTGATAAGTCGTAACTGCTCTATATATAAGGTGGAGTAGAACATAGCAAATCCAAGAATCTTGTTGCACGAAACTTGCATAGAATCATTGACATTGCAGTGTGCTAGGGAGCATTAGCTTAATTAATTATTTAACTCAACGTTCAACTTATACAAATTCATATAATTGAATTCAGTGCTTGGCTTTGGAAGCTATGATTTTGATTTGGAATGAGTAGTTCTGCTATTGGATCCAGGAAATTGAAAGACATTCAGGAAAAACGTGTCAGGGAGAGAATCCTGGGACTTATCTTGGTCTATCTATGTTTTTCTAGTTCACTCCTTAAACCATAAATGAATATTCAATAAATGCTAGTGATGGCGGACATTCGTAAGGTGGTCTATAATGATATATATCTTCTAACTGCATATCAGGAAAAAACAGTGCTTTTTTCTTTTTAAAGCCCTGTAACATAAAACTTGGTCTATCTGTACAATACTAGCATCACCTTTAATTGCATAACTAAATAAGCCTAAAATGTGTTTAGGTGGAACTGTGTGAATATAACAATGATTTGTTTAAGCAATTTTTGGAGCCAACATATTCTTTTGCAGGTGGCACTTACTGAGAAATGGGCTGAAACAAACAAAAACAAGGGGATTGGATTCTATTCTATGCACCCGGGTTGGGCTGAGACACCTGGGCTTTCCAAGAGTTTACCAAGTTTCTCAAAAGCGTATGTAACATTTCACAATATATTTATTTTGGGGGGTGAAATTGGCAACCCCATTTTTTACAAACCACACCCCCCTCCCCTTGCTAGTTTTTGTGTGTATTTTGAACACACTTTTGGGTGAAAAAGGGGGTGCCAATTTCACCTCCCTATATCTTGACTTAAATTTTGTTTCTGTCTTACTCATATTTTTCTTCCCGTTTATATTGTCTTCAGTCTTTCGAGTAAGCTTAGAACAAATGAAGAAGGTGCGGACACCATTATTTGGTTAGCTTTACAGCCAAAAGAGAAACTGGTATCAGGTGCATTCTATTTTGACAGAGCAGAAGCACCTAAGCACCTGTTGTTTGCAGCTACCCGTGCCTCTCCTGGTGTGATTGACTCGGTTATTGACAGTCTCAAATGCTTATCTACTAGCATTGCTGCATAAGATTAGGAACTTTATATTTGATCTGCAGCGATATCATGTAAAGTCTGAATGAAAGGAGACAAATCAATAAAAAAGAAGAGAGATCGAGGCTATTGTTGTAGAGAGAGACACGGATAATTCATCGAGTACAAGGGGCTATGTATGTATGATTGAAATGAAGACAAATTTACAGAAACTATTATCGTAGAATTTTGCGCATTAAAGTTGTTTCCTAGTGTTGTACTTGATTCAAAGAGAGATGGGAGTAGAATGCGCGTCACGCACTCGGGATCGGGATAATAGTGAGAATTGGGACTTAGGGTTTTCGATAAATTTCTTCTGGGTTCTCCAATTTCTTGAGTGGATTTCAGTTCTTCCTCATCATAGAATCTTTTTCACGATATCTAAATCTCCAAATAGACAAACATATTCCTTAATTTCACCTTGCGCGCATTGGAGTTCTTCAACCCTAGTTTGCAACTTGTGATGTCAAGAGTGTTCTTCTTCAAGGTTTGCTTCACAACTTGGTTCCATGGATTGCTTCACATATTGCCAGAACCTAATACTCGACTTACTAATCTAGATAAGGAGGACATAGTTACCTTTGTTTGGGCGAAAAATTGGAAGAAGCTAAACCACCGAGACTCGATCAACTTCAGGAGTTTTTCCTTCAAAACTAGGTAATAAATTCGCATGAAGAGTACCTGGGCAATCAAGGTAACTATTTTGAGTTTCTTCTCTTAACAGCTGCAACATATAGGAATTTTCATCTAAACCAAGTATGCACGACATCCTTTTCTTTTGCTTTAATTAGTTTCTTTTGTGGTAAGAGCATCTGCAACGGTCGACGAGTAATCTTTTCTCCTCCCCTCTGCTCGAGCGAGCAATCTCTGCTTGTGTAATTACTTTTTAGCTTGATCAACGAGCAGTCCTTGCTGCAGGGCCCACCTCCCTCCCCTCTGCTCGTGCTATCGGATGCACCGATGCAGATGCTCTAAAGAACTAGTAATGAATATAACAGTTGTGTGATTTATGTATTATCACAAAAATACTAGAAGTCTTGATTATACTAGAAGACATGACTCAAATTACTTCAGTTTGAGTTTTTGGTATGATTTCTATGAGGTATCGGTCTCGCCCACTGCTGGAATGGTCTGGTTGCATAAATGGTGTTTTAACTCCATATTAGACGTTGTAGAAACTACAATTCATATTAGTTCTATATATAATCTTGTTGTTCTTAGTAAATTAATAATTGTCATTCTCAAAGTGTATGTTGATCCCCAATTTCGAGAAAAGCAAACTAGAGCAATGATAAAAGCCTGGGAGATGAACAAGGCCACCGGAAAGGCCAATTTCGAGGAGGGCACCTCCTCCCCCAAAGACAATGTTGATCAATGAAGATCATGTCCTGGAATAGCTGGGAAATTTTTTGGCCTTGTTTTAAAGCGCAGGTTTTAGATTATATTTCCAAACTTGCTATTGATATTCTTTGTGTAATTGATACTAGTGAAAGGACCCAATCCCGATTCAGTTACCTAAACCGGAACCGAACCCTTTCTGAAAATACGAACCAACAAAAACTTTTCAAAATTTCGGCAGAGTTTCGTTACTATCGTGGAATTGCATAAACCTGCACCCTGAAAATAACACTTCATCCTATGCCACAAAAGCCAAACCGTGGGCACCAATCCCATCCGGATTTCTCAATATCAATATATGAATCATAAACAGTAAACAATATTGTAGTATATATATATATATATCCGAGAAAATCCGCATAAACAAGTATCAGAATGTATCAGAGCGACATCTAGAGTAAAATATATACAATATACACATCAGTAGGCGAAACAAGAACCTACTGGAAAGCACAGGTAACTCTGATCACTAGCATCCAACCCGCGACGTGAAAACACCAAAACCTGAACTGCAACTGGGCACGGAAACCGAAAAGCCCAGGGGAAAGACATAAAACACGTTAGAGTGAGTGGACGAAAATAAATGTCTTTCACCAGTTTATATATATGTTTAAAATAACATATGCGAGTCCAGGTAATTAAAAAACAGCATAGTACACGAGGTAAAACTCACACTCCTCCAGTGTACTGAGCATGCAAGTAAAAATCCCACGGGGTCACTCATGGACACCTCCGTGCTAGTACAGTCCGAATCACGGGATCCCAGACCCACACGTGACTCTAGCCAGAAAGGCCTCAGGTCAGAGGTCTGCCTCCCCCCGGTAAAGACCTCGGGTCAGGAGTCACAGCCTCCCCTGGCACACATCCTCGGGGATCAGCCGGGATGCAAGTGTATCGATACAACATCATATATAAACTGTACTCTGTGTAAACCAAATCATGAATAGTTCGATGCAAATGCATGAAACAACATATAAGTGTATGTATTCTCATATACGTATATCCGTATAAGTATAATCGTATAATCGTAAAAACACATGCTCATGTAATCCGTAATCTCAATACGCATGTTCAAGTTCGTAAATCATATAAAAGACTCGCAAGAATTCCGTGAAAAGAAATTGTCCACTCACAGGTGAGCAAAACGCGCACTCGCGCTAATCTCGAGGACCGGCGGAAGATCCCTCGCCAGAAGCACGATCACGATCCCAATCTCGATCTCGATCTCGATCTCCTTTCACGTGGCTGGAGGTGGCTGGAAAGTGGGTCGTCGGATGGCAAGCCGAAACGGGAAACTTCTCCCTCTCTCGGTCAACGGTCAACTTTCCAATTTTGGAAAGTCAAAGCAAGTCAACGTCAGTCAAAGCCCAAAATGAAGTTTTCGACTAATTCTCGACTATTCCGATATTTATACTCGCACCTCGGGTCAATCGACGGTCCGAAATGAATATACGAAATGATTCGGATAAACACGAAACAATCGGATAAACTCGTCGAAAACCAAAACTTCGAATAATCATAAAATATTCCTCGGTTATCGGAAAAATCTTCCGAAACCGCCCACGAGCTCGAAATCACGTACTCTACAATTTCCATGGAGACATTCAACTCAAATTCTCGACCGAAAACATAGTCGCGAATAGAATCGGCAAATCACATATACGACGTAAAACCGCGACTAAACTCAATCTCGAGAATCGTGCCGAATACGCAACAGATTCTGGTTCTGGTCGTCACAACTAGAGCTTCTAGTGAATTAAGCTATAACATTGCTAGTAATTTTTTTAGCTTTTGTGTAGTCCTTGCAATTGGCCAATGTGAAGGCCTCTTGTTTCTATGGAAAACTCATGTTGTCCATGTTAATGTAATTTTTGAGCATGAACGGTTTATTTTTTGTCAAATTCTCAATCGTGTTACAAATGATACTTGTTTTGCTACCTTTCTCTACATATATCCCCAAAAGGAAAAACAACTTAACCTATGGATCGAATGAACTTTCAAATTGGATTCCTACAAATAATGATCATCGCTTCTTTATGGGTGACTTCAATGCTATTCTGAGCCTGAATGAGAAAGTTTGAGAGAACTTAACTTTCATAGTTTATATGAGGAACTTTGAAAAGTTTTTGAATGACAATGGTCTAATATTTGTTCCTAGCTTTGGTATGCCTTACACTTGGACTAACAATCATAAAGATAGTACAATTATCATTGAAAAGCTTGATAGGGTCTGTGCTAATTCAAATTATCTTTCTTTATTCCCAAAAATGTGTATTGAGAACTTATCAATTGCAGGTTCTGACCATGGTCCAATTTGCCTTACTCTAGACCAATACAGGCAGTACTTTCCTTCAAGGTTCAAATTCGAAGCTATTTGGCTATCACATTAGACCTTTAAACCTTTTGTTTCTTCTATTTGGAACATAAACTTAGATAATAACCATATGAGAAATTACATGATGATTTCCAACAAATTTGGTGATCAGGCAAAGCACTGGAATAGACAAGTGTTTGACAACTTAATGACAAAAATCAAAGGCTTCTGGTCCTGATGGCCTACATGCCATGTTTTTCCAGAAAGATTGGAAAGAGGTTAGATATACTGTTCTTCCTCTTATCTAAAGTTTTTTCAACAATGAAACTTCTGTTAGGGAAATTAAACTCAAATATTGCCTTGATTCCAAAAGTAGATAGCCCTGATTTAGTTTGTCAATTCAGACCTATTAGCCTATGCAATGTTGTTTATAAAATTATTACTAAAATTATGGTGAAAAAGTTGAGACCTCTTCTGGAAAAGTGTATGTTTGAGAACCAGAGAGCTTTTGCCCCAGGAAGAGCTATTCAAGACAATATTCTTATAGCTCATGAGCTGTTTTTAGACTTCAAAAGAAAAAAGAAAAAATACAGGGTAGATACTATGGTTGTTAAACTTGATTTAGAAAATGCTTGTGATTTTTTAGATTGAAACTATATTGGTAAATGTCTTGAGGCTTTTGATTTTAGCACAGTCTGGATAAAGAGCATCATGAACTGCATTTCAACTGTTTCTTTCTCTCTACTTATTAATGGGAAGCATGGAGGCTATTTCTACCCCTCTAGAGGAATCAGGCAGTGAAGCCCTCTCTCTCCCTATATTTTCATTCTCTATATGTAGCTTTTGATAAGGAACTTGAATGTGCTAGCCAGGAACATCAAAGCTCAAGTAGGTGTTATCTCTAGCCCTGGTGGTCCTAGAATTTCTAATATGATGTTTTCAGATGGCTGTTTGTTTTTTGGCAAGGCTTCACAGAAGGCAGCAAGGAACATCATGAAAACCTTGCAACTCTTCTCTCAGGCTTCTAGTCAAAGTATAAATTTCCATAAATCTTCTATTTACTTTTCTCCTAAAATTCAAAATAGTATTAGAAATGATATTGCAAGTATTACATGAATTCAACATAAGTATACTATAGGTAAGTATTTGGGTATTCATAACATTGTCTTTTGGAAAGACCCTATCAATGTAAAGGAATTTCTTTCTAAAATCAGCAACAAATTGGCTGGCTGGAAGCAGAAGACCTTATCCAGAGTAGGTAGACTAGTTCTGATTAACTCTTGTATTTTCAATATTCAAAATCATGTTATGTCTTGTTTCAAGTGTCCTGCTTAGGTAATTAAAGAGATAAGAAAAGTGACCAGGAAGTTCTTCTGGGGAAGCTCATCTAAAGTCTCTCTTGTTGCTTGGGAGAAAGCATGCAAACCAAAATAATTTGGTGGTCTAGGAATAAGAGACCCATAAGTCTTCAACAAGGCAGCTTTGACAAAGCTTGGATGGAAAATTTTAACCTAACTAAACAACTGGTGGGTTAGAATTGTTAAAAAAAAATATTTGAAGAAGTATGTTTTTTTGAAGCAAAAAGTACCAATACAAGTTCCCTGGCTTGGAAAGAAATCCTTGAGTCAAGAGACATCAACCATAAAGGTTTGAGATGGAGTATAGGATCTGGCAGGGAGGTAAGTTTTTGGTTCTATAATTGGGCTTTCGATGTTCCTCTTTATAATCTGATTGAGAAAACTTCTTCTATTACCTCTTGGAATGATAAAGTAGATGGTTATATTCATAATGGTACCTGGAATAAAGAAAAAATTTTAAACCATGGTACTTGACCATAATGATTATATCTGTACTTGACCATGGTATTGTAGACCAAATTTGCAGTATTCCAATCCCATCTTTGCCACTGGAAGACAAATTTATCTGGGGTCCTAACTTTTCTAGTGAGCTCTCTATAAAGTCTGCCTGCTGGCTTCAATATAATGAAAGCCAGAAACATGTTAATGCAAAGGCTTTGAGTAGAATCTGGAAGTTGAAGCTTATGCCAAAAGTTAAAATTTTTGCTTGGATCCTGTTGAGAGGCAGACTGAAAACGAGAGATAGATTATTGAGATATGATATTATTCAGACTAATGTTTGTCCCTTGTGCATCAGTGATGAGGAATCTATAGACCACCTCTTTTGCCACTGTACAGTGGCTAAAGAAGTGCGGAGACTGTCAAACTTGAATGTTTTCAGGATGAATCATACCTTGAATGGAAAATTATCTGACATCTTACTCAATAACCAGAATTCAAATTTTCTTATTGGAAAATGCATAACTACTATCTGGGAGATTTGGAGAGTAAGGAACAATTTGATCTTCAAGATTGAGAAAATAAATGCAGCTTCCATTGCAGTTACGGCTGCTGTCATTTCACAAGACTATATCAATAACAATAGTTGTAAGAAGGAAAAGAAGAAACAACAAAAGATCATCATCTGGCAACCCCCTCCTCATAATTTTTCAAAGCTAAATTTTGATGGCTCGGTGATTGGACCTGGTGTTGATGCTGGTGTTGGAGGATTCATCATAAGAGACTACCATGAAAATCCTGTTATTGTAGGAGTCTCAAATTTGGGAAGAACTAATGTTTTGATTGCTGAAGCCTCTGCCTTAAGAGATGGACTCCTCTATGCAAGTAGATTAGACCTCCATAAGATCGTGGTAGAAGGTGGCACAAAGCTAATAATTGATTGTATTAAAGGGAAGACAAGAATCTCATGGCACCTGAGATCTATTATAGAAGACATAAAAAGAATTCTCCAAGGATTTGATGAAATCTCTTTCCACCACATTTACAGAGAATCAAATTTTATAACTGACAAGATTGTAAATAGAGGTCACACGAAGGAAAGTAGCAGAAATTGGATGGAGTTTGTTCTTGATTGTTCTTGATTGTGCTAGGAATGTTTACTTGTTTGATAGAGGAGATTTAGGTTGTCAAAACGTCTTCTGCCTCTGACTTTGTTCCCTTTTAGTTTTTGTATCAAAAACAAAAATGTTGTACTTAATTCCTGTAATCACAAAGCTAAGTTTACACAAAATTTCAATACGAATACTAGACAACAAAGCTACCATATGCTCCATGGTTCCAGCTCGGATCTCAATACGAACATCACAAACAAACACGAGCCCCCTTCTACTACAATGTCCTATATATAATATAAGTAGCACATTCCGTCCACACGCAACCACCTGAACAAGTCTCTGCCTCGCAGACTCCAAACCCTAAGACCCGCCGGAAACAGATCGAACATGTCCAATCAACCAACGGACATCACCGCTCTACAAGCCCTCGTCAATTCCCTTCAACACAGACTTGAGGTATTCTCACTCTCACACCTCTGGCTCTAGCTCTAGCTCTAGCTCTAGTTCAATTTGTCTTCAGTAAGCAAACCAAACCACTACTTTTCTTATGTCGCGTCTAAATAAATAGGAAATTGGGTCAGTTGTCGAACAATCTAATAGTGCTCTGGGCATCACCAGTCTTCTATTTTCTGGTTGGATGTGAGTAACCGGCTCTTGGAGAATGTCACTCCAATGAGAGAGTTAAGGAAACCACTTCAAGTTTGAGTCAAGGAATCAGTGTCATACTGGTCCTGTTCACAAGTACAGGCTCAAGAGAGAAAAATGTATTGTATTTCCATTCTTGGGAGAGAGTGGGTACGAGCAAAAAGACAGAGAAGAAAAGAGAAACTCCTTGCTAGTTATATTAAAGTTTTGTGTCATTGACGGGGTAAAATTGTGTACTCTGTTTGATTCTCGTGGTCTGCTGTTATTTAGTTTTGATTTCGCATTGTAAGCAGTCACAACAATGTTTGTTGAATACAGTAATTATATGTCTTCTTTGTATTTATCCTATAGGCTATAGTGAGTATAGTCCCATATTACTTTAAGTGACTATCTATTCTATACATTATCTATGAGTGTATTGTTTCGATAACTTAATTCAATATGAATTCCAGGAATTGGAGGCTTTGAATGCCAAGTTGTCATCTCAACTCGCAGATTGTTGTTGTCATCAGGTTTGCTGTTTTGCTACTAGATTCTTTTATTGTTCTAGTTATTGTTTTTTTCTTCTTCTGTATATAAGGAATAAATCCTCTTCTGTATATTTAATGCATCAAAAACCCAGAATATACATTTTCAATTCAAAATGAAAGGAGAAAAAAATTTGATGAGTTCCTCAACAGAAATAAGACAAGGCTTTTACAAAAAATTGAGCTAGGGGGCGCTTACACTATAATTTATAATCAAATTGTTTAAGTTGTTTACCACTGTCAATAATTGACAACCTAAACAATTCAAACAGTTCTTTTAGTTTGACGAGTACACGTATGTTGTGATGCAGGGACAGGAGAAGACTGAATATTCTTCTCTAATTTCTGATATTTTAGTTGATAAAAGCAAATCAAGCTTTGGAAGTAAGAGGACTACCAAAAAGAAAGTAAAAGCGAAATTGCCAGGTATTTTCATTTCATCTTCTCTTGTGAAACAGGTAAGAAAAATAAAATTGCACACAATTTCCTAAAACACACTCCAACTATTTCAATATACTAGACCTATATAATATCATCACAAAGATGACTTGTATATTGCTGGTATGAGGTGCTGAAACATCTATGCTGAAATTATTTTTTCTTTCTTGAGTTCTAAGTTATCTACTGTTATTGTTCTTTGTATTATGTAGCTGTGTGGAGACTCATTCTGTAATCACTGATGCAGTATAACATCTGCATACAGTACCAGGATCAACAAGCTCTAACTTTTAGAGCAACTTGGACTGAAACAGTAAACCAAAAAAAAAAAGATTCTCTCCCCAGGCTTCACACCCTCATTCTGTTGTGATTTCGGTCAGAAACAATAAATATGCACAACAAACCATGAGAAACATACACAGAGATAAGAACACAAGACCACTGAATTTAACGTGGTTCAGCAATTTGCCTACGTCCACGGGCAGAAAAGTCTCCACTATATTTATAATGGGTATATAGAAAGAATGTGAAAACTAAGACTTTCTCTGCTCTTCTTATTTCTCTCTCCTCTCTTCTAATCCCACAACTCACTCTCTAACCCGAGAATGGAATACACTTGCTCTCTGTCTCGGTGTTACATAAACTAGAGCAGAACTCTCCTTATATAGACATAAGGAACTCTAACACCACATAGGAACAGGTTTTCCTACTAATGTTAGCCTTCTTCTTTCTATAGTCAGCAAGGATTACGAAACCTACATCAATAAAGATCAGAGACATCCTTATTGGAACCTATAATCATCTAAGACAATATACCCTATTGACTTAGGTAAACTCGTGGGCTTGAAAAACCCCACACATTCCCATCCCTGTAAACTCACATGCAGTATATCTGAAAATTCTTATTCATCATAACCGTAATACTAATTTATACTTGAGGAAAAATGCCCCAATAATAAACCTTAAGACTTAATCAACATAGGATTTCCAGAATTTTAAACTGAAACATCAGAGACTCAATAAAGAGAACTTTTGAGACTGTTATACTGGCACTTAAGTAATTGAAAAGACACCAAACTCAACATACTTCTAGAATACAAACTCATGTATCTACAGTGAGCAATTAATCCATCCATATGGTGACGGACAGATTGGCTGCTCTTTCTTTCTCCATTTACTTTGCTCATAACCCCTAAAGGATTTGGCTATGATGTCAATGACATGTAACTTATTTTAATTCATTAATCTATTTTCTTTATGAAAGTTATTCTTTTGAAGAGTGATGAAGGTGTTCGCTATAATTCAAAATATTTGTGTTGCTATCAGGCTATGACACAAGGATAATGAATCACCACAGCAAGAGATATGTTGCTCTGAAAGTTATGTATTTTGGCCCAAGGTACAACATGCAACTCAAATGATATTATCTGTCGGCAGCCCCATTTTTTATAAAATAAACAAAAAAGCCATAAAACATATAGTTTTAAAGGCTGTTAGAGGCTACATTTTTTTTTCTTTTTCATTTACTAGCTAGTCCTAAACTCTTCTAATGACCTCCTTTCCTCTACTAGAAAAAAAATGACATACCTCTCCCCTTGAATCCAAATTTCCCAAATTATTGCCACCTCCAACTTCTTCCAACTTTCTTTGACTTCTTCCACTCCATCTCTTTCTCTCAAGTTCCCCAAATCCCACTATCGCTACCATTGCACCACTAGCCTGCTGTGAAGGTGGGGCCACAACCCAACTTGACAGCTCTCCACATTGCTAAACTCATCCATTCATATTCAACCATCAATCACTCTCATTCTTGCTCCTGAGGCCTGGCAAGTTCGCCCAATCCCTTTTCAAAGTCCAAACTTCTCCAAAAAAGTTCAAAATGGATTAATACCCCGACTACATGTGCTGATCCACAATTCTAATTGGGGAAAGACTCTCTTCGCTTTGACGCTCTTGCTTCGTATACATCTGCAGCAAGATAGTCTCCCCCGATTTACTGGACTCCTTGTCAGTCTAACACCCAACATATCTCCTTTGTAAATAGAGCAGTGCAAATTTTTTTCCCAAAAGTTACTAACCTTTTTATAATGTGGATTCTGAAGGTCTTTTTACAATATTCGTTGTGATTTCTGCCTTTCAGGTTCTATGGTTTTGCTGCAGAGGCACAGATGGATCCAACTATTGAGGTATTGATCATGTTTAAGTTTCCTAATTAGTTTCTGATGTATTCAATTGTCATGCGAACTAGTACACCATAAGAAAGAAAGTATACGTGTATCTAGAATTTGCAGTAGAAGAAACTCCTAATTAGCTAAAGTTAGTTCGGCATATGAGCTTATACTGTCAATTCAATATTGTGCAGTCTGAAATTTTTAAAGCTCTTGAGGAGACGAGGCTTTTAGTTGGTGACAAGAAGGAATCACAATACTCAAGATGTGGCAGGACAGACAAGGGAGTATCTGCTGTTGGGCAAGTAAGTTGGTAAAAGAAAGTCTCAATTCATATTTTGTTGATTGATGTTGAGAAAGGAAATGTTTCGAACTTTGAAATGTCTCTAACTTTTAACCTATCTGTTATTAATATATTTTTTAGTTTGTTATTCTTTGGTTGTTTCTTTATTTATTTTCTCAAGTTTGGGTCAGGATGCTGGAAGTAGATTTCCATTATTGTTGCTGTATTTTTCTTAAAAGTTTCTACTCATGGCTTCTTTTCATCACAATTGGTATAATTGTATCCTATCATCACTAATAAAGGTGCTGGAAGTAGATTTCAATATATGAATGCAACTTTTAAAATGTTAATGGGGTGAAAATATTGTTATATGGAGGGAGAATAACGTTATGGAAAAGATGGGATTTGCTTTCAATATTTTCTCAATCTAAATAGTGATTCAACCAGCATTCCCTCCATCATCATTCTCTAGCATTATCTAAGTTCACCACTTAAGAGAGGGTTGGTTCATGATATCTCAATGACCAATAATGATTAATAATAGTCGGCCACTCAAGATACAGGTATGGTCACAGGGGACACCATGCAGTGACAAGAGCAAAACCATGACAATACATCTCAATCTTTTTAACATGATACATAGTTGCTTCCAAAGAGTTTTACTCAACGAGTATATGAATTAGTTATAGTTCTCAATCGTATCTTGATGCTCAAGATTATCATGGTTACGGACTGAGATCAAACTACAAACTTACAATGTAGTTAAGGCAGTTTAAGCCAGTTTTTCTGGCATATTCATCCTCTCCAAAGAGCATATAGAGCTTTGGATGTTGTTGGGTATACTGTCCTTTTATGAAGCAACCATATTAAGTACCATAATATATTATGGATGACTGTTGGGCAAGCTTGCTTACTCCGTAGGTTAGTGTTAGAATTTCAGGAATTTAAGATGCATCTCATACACTGTGCATCTAAATCCATAGCAAACCTGTTGGTGATATAAGTCATGTACTATTTTATATGCACAGAGTTTTTTTTATCTTGTTTGTTAGTTAGGTGCCTTACTACTGTTTCTACATTTTCTTTAAAGGAAAAAAAAGCTTTTGTTTGCCCCATTGAGGTTTTTAAAAACTTTTTGCACTTAGTTTTGGAGAGTCTAATTGTTTGATAGGTACAGCATATCAACATAATAATCTATGCTCACTGTTGAAAACCAAATATTTATAGATAAATCTGTGAACAAGGAGTACGAAACCAAAACCAACAGTATATTGATGGTAGCCTATATATTCCTCTCTATGTACTTGATATATTGTAACTATCTTATGCAGGTTATTGCTCTCTATTTAAGATCAAACCTAAAGGAAGCATGTGACAATAGTGAAGATTCCACCAAAATGATATTCCACAAACAATATGGTTAGCCACTTTTTTATTTCTTTATCTATTTATCATTTTATTTATTTAGGTTAATCTGGAGAGTAACTCTACATCCATGTTGGGATGCTAGCCATCAATGTTAAACTTCAACCAATGAAGAAGAACAACACTAAACCACAAATGTTTCTTTAAGTTTGAAAGAAATTCCAAGGAGAGGCTTGAAGTTTGATTGTATCTAAACTGAAGTAGAAGAGAGAGCATTCAGTGAATTTTCTATTCTTGCTTCGCCTTGTGTAGAACATGCCATTAGAGGAGTTGATATGCATTTGCAGGCATAGCTTTGTTGACTCAAGCTATTTTGAATCACTTATCCATCTGGTAGGTAGTAGAAATTTGTGGCAATCTTGTGTAGGTATTGAATAATCTCGTGTACTTTTGAAGAGCATAGCTAATTCATGTGTCTAGCATACCATGTTCTTACAAGACATTTGTAAGAAGACATCTATGCATTGTATGGTTTTTCAATACATAATTGATATAGTCATGTTTTCCTTATTTAAAAGTGAAAAGTTTGTGTCTATGCATATAATGCGTGTAAATTGTAGGTGTTCTTTCAGGGGCATCTTGAAGATAATTTGACCTCGGTATTTAGTTGCAAGTCCACTTGAGCAGTTGTCTGTCTTGATGGTAGATACTAGATATACCTAAAGTGGGACAAGATTTGGTTATTATGAACATGGGTAGATGGAAATGAGTGTATGACTTGGACTGTTGGTGTCTAACCCTTAACTTTCACACAATAAAATGTTAGACGTGGAGATGGATGAGAAGTTCCTTTAAGGGAAAAAATACACTAGTACTGTAGTTGAGATTGTAAAGGTTAATTTTCACTGGACTAATATCGTTTGAGCCATTCGTAATTTGCTCGAGTTTCATTCAAGATTTGTAGTACGTTTGAGGTTGATATCTATTTTATCTAATCAATTATTTTGTATAACACATGCTCCTATGTTTCCCTCAGAAGGTGAGATCGATTATGTGAGGGTACTGAACCGAGCCCTTCCAGATGATATTCGAGTTTTTGGTTGGTGTCCTGTACCATTGGGTTTCAGTGCAAGGTTTGATTACCTTGAATGAAATTTTACATTTCTTGAGATGCTATGGTAAAACCTTCCTTTTCTTCGCAAGTAGTTCAATATGTTCGATGCTGTGTGCTTCTTTCTCTTTACAAATGACATATCTTTAACCTAAACAGCATCTTGAAGTATTGAGACCTTTATCAAGTAAATCCCTGCAGAGTCAGCTCCCAGTCCTCCTAATATCATTGCAAATTTTACATGGTCTGCTTGTCTTAACTGCTACTTAACAACTGTTTGTGTTAATGTAATACTGATAATGTTAAGAGTATTTTGACTTTAGAAATCATTGACATCCCAAACTTTAGCATAATGATTGCCAATTAAGGTCATGTGCTTATAGGTTTTGCTTTTAAAGCTCACCTTAAATGAGAAGAAGGATTAGGTAATTTTGGATTTCATATGCGCGGTCGATTACTTGGGGTTAATGAATTTATGTGGGTTATCACCACTTGCCTTTCATATGGAAGATTGGGGAGGTTGTTGAATAAGTTTGAATTTTTTCTTTTGTAAATTGTCTTGCTTCCTTCAACTGATTACCATGATTGTGGTGATCCAAGTCTGGGAGAAAACTCCACTTTCACAAGATGTTGTAGAATAATATATTGAATCTGGAGCTGATATACCATGTACTCTTATGCTTTGAGGTTGGATTTGAAACTTACAGAATTTATGTTAATATTTTGTGAAAACATATAATATATACATAAATTTCTTTTGGAATTAGCAAGTACTTAACAAAGCTATGAACACAATCAATTGAATATTGCCAATCTGATATATATTCTCCAACTCTAGATTATTATATTTATAATTTTAGGCTGCACATATTTCCTCTCCTCTTCTCTTCTCTTGGTAAACGTGGGGCCTTGCATTACCATAATTTGTTGTTTTCCCTTAAACAGATTCAGCTGTTTAAGCAGGGAGTATTGCTATCTATTTTGGGGAGAAAATCTGGATCTCTCAGTATGTGATTATTAACTCTCTTGGTTTCGATTTACAACATCCTCTCTTTCAAATGTATTTTGGTGATCCAATTGACAGTGAGATACTTTGTCTTTCTTTCATTTCACCAGGCTATGGAGAATGCTGGAAAGAAATTCATTGGTGAACATGACTTCCGGAATTTCTGTAAGATGGATGCGCTTAATGTGCACAACTACATGCGGAAAATAATTTCACTTGCAATATATCCTTCTGATGTGAGGTTAATTTGGGTAGATAAATCTTTATACTCTTTCCCTTCTCTAGAGTTAGTTAACTGAGACTTCCCTAATTACTTTTTGGGGTAGCATAAGTCATGTATATCAAGTTCCAGATTTTTATTTCATCAACTCAACAAGAAGAAACTAGAATTTTGTTTACTGAGATGATGGCTGTCTTGAGTACTACCTTATATGCTTTTCATGATTCGCAGGTTTGAGACAAACCAGCTTTGGGCATTTAAAATCAGAGGTAGTGCATTTCTCTGGCACCAGGTCCGGTGCATGGTTGCTATACTACTCTTGATTGGTCAAGGTCATGAATCTCCTGATGTGAGTATCAAATATTTTCTTTACTATTTAGTTCTCAAGTTTTTATAAGTAATGCATAATTAAGCTATTAAGGATGAGTCTCATAAAATTCAGCTCAGTGGATCTCCCAAAAGTCTAAAATTGTCATGTTGACATGGGCCTAAATTTGTCGCACCTTGAAAGTATGAGGGTGACAACCTTACTGGCTTTCGAGTCCAATTAATAATATAAAAACACTGCATCTGTTTTGTATCTAGTACTGGTGTCCATGAGCTAAATCATATTATGCACCTCCCAATCTACAACTGCTTAACAATCAAGAAATAGTGTTGGATGCTTAATATGCCTCAGAACATACACTGCATATGCCACCCAATTGAAAACGTGCTGAATATCATTGATTTCAACTTTCCACTTATCAAAACCTCCAAGCTAAACTAGAATGGTACACAGGCTTGTGTATTTGATTACCAGCACTTTCATATATTATCAGGATATCTTTCTCTTTTTTACACTATGTACTCCAAATGTGGTCTCTACTTTAAGATTCCCCTTTTGTCATATAAATGTAACTCAAGTTACACCTCTTGAATGGTAGGTGATAGATGCGCTACTGGATACTGATAGAATCCCGAGAAAACCTCAATATGCCATGGCATCAGAGATTCCATTGGTTCTACAGTCCTGTGAATTTGAGGGTCTCAAATTCACCTGCTCGTCAGGTACTTTGTTGGCAAGAGAAGCATCATATGCATCTTGTATACGAAATATTCTTCATATGCTTGCTGGAGGATCAAAATCACCACCTGTTATCTCACCCAAATTTCTGACAATTTCATTTGGCTGTGTTCCTAGATGCTGGACAAGCTTTACGTGTACACTTGGCACATGAATGTAAAAAATATCATGTCCAAGCTGCAATCTTTAACGAGGCTTTAAGGTGCTGTTTGCCTGTAGAAAAAGGTGCTGAAAGTTATATCTCATATCATTCTCAATAAACCATGTGATATTTGTGTTACACACACAGGCACACACATACACTTTGTTAAATATGTATATGTATATATCCATATATTTACGTGCATTTCCCTATTGATGAGATCACAAATGTTGCTCAGATCATAGCTCATTGGATGCTAGAAAAGTAAAGAAGAAATCTTCCTATGTTCCTATCATGTTGCGCCCAACTGAGCGTAAGTACTTATATTGCATACAACGATGCGTGGTACAGTAACATGGACTACTTATGCATTTTTATTATTATACTCATGTTCAATGTTTATAACAATTCCCATCCTCGCATACCACTTCTTCAAGCTTCACCTTGCATCTCAGATGTATTACTATATCCTTGTGATAATAAATTCTATTGAGGTCATCTTTCTAAGGCCCCTATATTTTTGGTACCATTTGAGCTTTGATCACATATCATTTCATTTTCGTACTTGCTGTGATTTACCAGTTTCCTATCTAATAACTGTTAATATATTATTCCAGCATCATATGAAGAGAGACGTGCAAAACTAAACACAAGAGCCTGCAGCCTCAAAAGTTCATGACATTTTGGTGGATATTATACCAAAGGCTGATGTACCAGTAATTTAATTGTACCAAAAAGGAAAATAATGAATATTCTGTTTCATTGCATAGTCAGGTTTGATGATTTTGTTTCTTATGTAATGTTCTAAGCATTTAGAGATATCTACTTCTTTCTTCAAGGAAATGAGATCGATCAACTTGGTAGTATTTTTATGTGTCTGCGGTGTGCCTGTGTGTTGCACTTTGTTTCAAAATTCGTTCCTATCATTCATTAAACCGTGTAATCTATTTTACAGTCACACAGATATGCACATTTTGTTTTGAATAGGTACACATTGTTATATATCTACATATTTATAGAAATATGTACATTGCTCTATTTCTGAAAGCACCTTCATAGTACTTGATGACGGGTCTTTGCTAATCTGGTAGGTTGCTCAAAGCTGTGTCTTTGCTTGCTCTACTCTCGTAGTGGTCATGGGCTCCCACGACCATCTGGCGTATCTACTCGAAGCGAACCACAATGTAGATGAGGTCCACCAGCCATGTCTTCTTGGAGCTATTAAGGGTTCTCTGGCTTTCAAATAGCTCATTAATGGAAAGAACATCTTCATCAAGAAGGATAGTGATGCTGCTGCTGACCAAGTCCTCGAAGGTTAGGGACATTTTTGTTGGAATTGTGGTCGTCTTGGTGGAGTACAAGGCGAACCGTGTATCATTGAAATAAAGGCGAATTTACATGAACTACTCGTAGAATTTTGCTTATTATGTTTGTTACAGATGTCCCAGTGTTCTACTTAATTCCTCTAATCATATAGCTCTCACAAAGGTTTACACAAAATTTCAATACGATACTATACAATAAAGTTATTAGTAAACAAGGCAGAGAGAACATTATTTACAAGTCTCATCCAGCTCGGATATTATGTGCTGTCATAAGCGAATATTCACCTCTATTCATATGAACATCACAAACAAACAGGTAAGAGCCACAAGCCCTACTACATGTTCTATAAGTTGCACACATTCCATCACACGCAACCATCTGAAGAAGCCAACAGTGCTGGTTTTCTCAACCAGTATTGCTCGAATCTCTGCCTCGCATACTCCATGTAGTCAAAATCAATTTTGTTCACATAACCCTGCAAACCAGCAATAAATTTGATTTCCGTAGGGAACTCAATGTACAGGCTATTGTGAATAGAAATGTAATCAGAAAATGTAGAATTGTTACCGAGATTATTCCCCATAAGCCCCAAAAGATATGGTTCGCGATTGTCTACTGCTCTACTTTGCAAACAAACTGCTCCACCTCAGCTCCACTCGGTTCGTACCCTGCATGGAATGGATTGACAGTAAAGTAAGTCTCGAATATCAAACATTTTTTTTGTAAAGGGGATCTAATTCACTCCTACCGCCTAGCAATTTAGCATGATTCGAACACAGGACCTAAGGCCTACGTCCTAGGTAGTGAAGCTCTTACCACTTGGCTAACTCACTTCGTCCATTTGCAAGGTCATATGCAACAGGATTGAAACTGGCATATTCATAATCCTGGAAACATTGAAATAAAATACTATAACTATCCTATAGACAGAGCAACTGAGTATTTAACAGAGTATTAAAAGAATTCAAGATGAAGTAACTGGTGAGCCTTTTCTGGAAAAGTACTGCAGAACTTCCTGTCTAAATAATACCAGAATAAAGCATCCTAAAATTCTTTGGGATTACTGATTCTTGGTTTCACTTTCATTCTGCATAAACACCATTCTATAGTACCAATATGGCAATATCCACATTAGAAGACCTTCATAGCTATTTAATACTATTCATGAGTCAACAAAAGTAAGTTATTAAGAACGCTCACATTAAATTATCCAAGTCAAGAATATTAATTCATGTGGCTTTTGCAAGGCATCACAGGCCCAAGTGCCTATCATTGCAACCAATACAGAAGTTTCTTATGACTAGCAGTTGGCCTATTATGAGGTAGATACAAACTATGTCGTGTGAAAGGTGGATGAGAAACTAACCAAGTAACTTCTAAAACCATTGAAAAAAATTACCAAAAATGGAACAGAAAACTCACAATAAAAGTGATGAATCTGGTTTCTTCATCCATCATTATGTTACCATACTGCAGGTCATTGTGACAGAACCCAATATCTTGACAGTCCTCTGATAGATCCTTCTCCAACATATTAATTTCTTCCTCCAAAGTATCCAAACCAAATTTCTTTTTGTCTTTTATCGAACACAGAGTTTTAGCCTCACCAAGCCAGTTTCTGTGAACATGAGTAAGTTGCATTAAAAAAATAAATTATTTCAGAAGGGCTTAAGTAACTTTAAAAGAAATTTAAAGTACCACATTCTATCCCAAAGTACCACATTTCTTGAACCAAGCATATCTAGATTGTGGAACTCTCTCAGCTTAGCTGCTATGATAACAGATATTTCCGGATGACGGAGGTCAGCTGCACAGTGTCTGACAATATGAAGAAGAAAAAACTATTAGGGGAAGTGTTCTTCTACAATTGGGATTAGGAAAAGATTAAGCTAAACTACTATCTTTGGACAACTTAACAAAAAAAAAAAACGCATTTTGTGTCCAACCTAAAATTAGGAGACTGAAAAAATTGGATTTTGTCAATATATTGAGAGTTTTAACAACCCTGAAAATTCATCTGCCCTGATAAGCTGATGAAATTTAACTAAGATGCAGTAGTTTGGTTCTGCTTTCAGTACTATCCAAACTAGATTTTCCATAAGGTGTAGTAGCTAAGCAATTCAGACAAATGGAAGGAGAAAGTGGGAAAAAAGCACAATGTGTAACATCTTCATTACCTGTAACTAATAGCTATTAATTCTCCGGGTTTCTATAAATTTGCAAACAAGTGGTTCAGTATATCCTCACATCATACTTTAAATTAGGCTTAACAGTAATCATTTAAGTAGTTATTGTTTAGGATCTTGCAATCTTATTCACAGCCTCATAGAAATTGAGTTGGGAAGAATCCATCATATCCCTAATACCTCTCCTTCAACAAAAGAGGAAGTTAAAGCACCTCTTTCAAACAAACAAAAAAATGGTCAATGATACTCTGAGCATTACTCTCTGGACCATTCAATACAGTTCTAAAGGGCAAATTAAACCTTATTCTTATTCTAATTAAGCAATAATATACTTTAAATGTGCCACTCTCCTTACAGAATAAAGGTGACAATCATAGCTGATTTAGTAAAAGTATTCCAATAATCATGCATCATCACTAAAAAGACCTCAACTTATGAAATGGCAACCCGAGAAAGAGATAGGGATACCCTAGCATGAATGAACTCCTCGACACGTCCTTCTGGGAACCGTTCAAGAAGGCGCGGCCCTTGACCATGCTTGGACATGCACTCAAAGGTCCTGATCTCATCGTCCCTATTGAAAAACAGATCAACCCCTTCGCCATAAACCCGGACAAGAACTTTCCGGGCCTGACCGCCATTCCTAGTCGGCCAGTACACTTGATACACCTCATTAATCATGGCCCCCTTCAGCGGGATGACCTGCAAGGCATTCATATCATCCACTACATCACCCCATCCAGAAGCTACAGATACAAGTGTTAGACCAAAACTGAATATTTCAATACATCATAAACACGTAATCAATAATAAGACGAAGATCAAACATAGAATTTTATAGAACAATCACTGAATACATATATCAAAGTAATCGATAATATGAGTTTGATCTTCTATTCTTTAATGTTGTTAAACACCTTCAATGGGGTAGGTTCTAAATGCTTTTCCACATAAGAACAGGGACCAAAACTCTCATACTTATAAGAATAGACTTGTGCCTTTACCCATGACAGAGTCCAAGTCTAATTCTATTAGGTTTACTTTAAACGAAGAGATTTATATCAGAATAAGTTGGACTTTAATCATGTAATTTGATATACAAATATACATGTACTAAATAAACAATCCTAATACGATTCTTACTAAATGACTTAGTTATTAACTTGTTGCATAAACGACTAGATACATAGTATTGTTGAGTCATATTCTAACAATCTCCCACTAGGACCAACAATGCTCATGTTTCGCAACATAGTCAATATCAGAATGCCAAAAAGTAACTTAAGGAGCTCGTGAATCATATTAATGTTCAAAATCCAAAAATGCAATTCTGTCACATTAAAGTCACTACGGTAGAACTCAGAAAGAAACAACTTTATTATTCAAAATTGCCCTTTAAGAACCACTACAATAACATCTATAATGCACATGAATTCCAGATATGAAATATGGAGCAATTGACAACGTATATCAACTTAAAACCTATGTCAAATATCTCCTTGTCCTACTGAATGGTTTTCTAAAAAAAAAAAAAACTCCAAAATACAAACACCTCTATACACTAGTGGATTTGTGTTTGTTAACTGTAAAGGCTACACATATGCAACACAAATGTTACATATCACATCCACTTGAATTGATCAAACTTGACAGACTACAGAATAAATGAATAGTTTTCAGATTTGTACCGAAGGTTGCAACACATCAAATCTGAAAAATCTCCATTATCATTGATATCCAAAAGTCAAGTTTACAGAATATGATAATAACTTCTCAAAACAAAAAACTGAATCAAGAACATAAAACTGAAACAAAAATCTCTAACTTATGTTTGCTCCCACTGAATTTAAGAACTAAAATGTGATGACCCGGACCAGAATCAGCAGTATGATCAGCTATATACGTGAGTTACTGCATAGTCGCAGAGTTCCGACAGTATTTGAACCGCCAGGTTTGATAACGACTTAATTATTGGCCGAGAATTGGAGCTAGGTCTCTTCTCGAAAGTCGTTGTACGTGTAATGACGAGTTCGTGGGCGGTTCCGGATCGTTATTTGGACGACCGAGGAATTAATTATGAATATTTGAAGTTCGGATTTAAATGGTGGTGCTCTTAACGACTAAATTACCGGTCGAGAATTTGGTTTCGGCTTCTTCACGGAAGTTGTTCAAAATTCATTTTCGAGTTCGTGGGAACTTCCAGAACATTATTCTGAGTTACAAAGATTAAGTTGTGATTATTTCCGATTGTTGATTAATTAGTCGATTAAATATGTGTTGGTTTGAACCGTTGACTTTTTATCGGTTTGGTCGATGTGTTTGACTTTGGGTGATAATTGAAGATCATGTCGAGTCGAGTTTGTTGCCGCGAGAATTATTGGAATCGGAATTACGACGAGAAAGTTACGGATATTCAAAGTTTACCGAAAAGGGTGTTTGAAAGTTTCCAAAAATAGAAAGTCTATAAATAGCAGTTTCCCATTTGAGAAAGTCAACTTGCCATTTCTGTTTAGTTGACTGGGTTGACCAAGGTGGGTCGACCCATTTCGATACCGTTGGGTTGTCGACTTTGTTTGCCGGATTTGGAGCCGATTCCGGCCATGTTTGTGCATGATTCCTTCACGGTTTTTGTTGGGCTTTGATTGCTCTTTAACGTGGTGGTTAAATCCCCTTGTATGGTGGCCGGAGGAGGACAAATTTCAGTGGTGAAAAACGTGGTTTTCCGGCAAGAAACGGTGGCGGACGGAGGCGTTGATTCCGGCCGATTTGGTGGTCCTCCTTTGAGGGCTTTTGTTAGCCTCGAGCCAAGGAGTCTTTTCCAAGTGGTTTTAAAGGTCCCCGTGGCCGGAGGAGTGAGATCGAACGGTTTGAATTCCGGTAAGGGTTTGAAACTTTGAGTTGATTTTTGGAGATTTTCCGGTCAAAATTGGCCTTAACCTATAACTAGAAAGTTGTTGGGCTCGTCGAGATCTTTGAAACCATGTGTAACATGAAATTTTCTGGGCAGGTTTGGATTTTCCGGCGACGGCGGCGATTTTTCGCCCGGAGTAGTTTTCGACGAATTGCATGTCATTTCACTCGAAATCACGCCCCGATCGCAGTGGGGAGGTTCGTTTTTCGAGTTGAGCATCCAAAAGTACAGCGAGGTATTGAGGTGTGATTTTTGGATTTCTGACAGTTTATCGTATTCGGATTATGTGTTTCCGAGAACGGTGGTTTCTCGTGATTTGATTTGAATTTTTGAGTTATGATATTGAGAAATGATTATTATGAATATTCAGGGGTTCGTGATCGTTCGTTTGGCGATGGACTTTCCGCCGGATCACGGGTTAACGCGTATCGCGTTACGCTAGTCAGTGAGTGGACATTTCTTTTCACGGATTGTTTGCGAGTCTTTATATATGTTTTACGAACTTGAGCATGCGTATGAGATTTCGGATTACATGAGCATATGTTTTACGATTATATATATACGGATATACGTATACGAATATACATACAGTTATATGCTGAAAGGACCCAACCCCGATTTAGCTCCCTAAACCGGAATCAAACCCTCTCGAAAATACGAACCAACAAAAACTTTTCGAAATTTCGGCAGAGTTTCGTTACTAACGTGGAATTACCATTACCTGCACGCGGAAAATACACTTCATCCTATGCCACAAAAATCAAACCGTGGGCACCAATCCCATCCGGATTTCTCAATATATCAACAATAATGTAAAATAGTAAATATATCTATACTTTACTGAAATCCGGTGTAAAATCGTACAACGTAAACAACAGATTTCTCAGAGCGACCTCTAATATATAAACATATAAGTATACCATAGTAGGTAGAACAATAAACCTACTGGACGAAACAAGGTAGCTCGAGCACCATGCCTCCGACCACGACGTGCGACACCAGAGCCTGAACTGCAAACTGGGCACGAAAACCGAAAAGCCCAGGGGAAAGACATGAAAACTGTTAGAGTGAGTGGACGAAAATAAATGTCTTTCACCAGTTAATATATATGTTTAAAATAACATATGCGAGTCCAGGTAACTAAAAAGAACAAAGTACACGAGGTAAAACCATAATCCTCCAGCGTACTGAGCATGCAAGTAAAAATCCCACGGGGTCACTCATGGACACATTCGTGCTAGTACAGTCCGAATCATGGGATCCAAGACTCACACGTGATTCTAAGCCAGAAAGGCCTCGGTTCCGGGGAAAACGCCCCTCGCCAGTCAGGTCGGGGTAACGCCCCGCCTGGGATGCCTACCATCGGGGATCAGCCGAGAGGCTAGTGTATCGATACAACAACGTAACTGAGACTGTACTCTGTGTAAATCAAATCATAAACAGTTCGATGCAAATGCATGAAACAGCATATAAGTGTATGTATATTCGTATATGTATATCCGTATAAGTATAATCGTATAATCGTAAAAACACATGCTCATGTAATCCGTAATCTCAATACGCATGCTCAAATTCGTAAATCATATAAAAGACTCGCAAGAATTCCGTGAAAAGAAATTGTGCACTCACATACTAGTGTAATGCGATACGCGTTAACCCGTGATCCGGCGGAAAGTCCATCGCCAAACGAACGATCACGAACCCCTGAATATTCACAACAACCATTTCTCAAAATCATAACTCGACAATTCAAATCAAATCACGAGAAACCACCGTTCTCGGAAACACATAATCCGATTACGACAAACAGTCGAAAATCCGGAAATCACACCCCAATACCTCGCTATACTTTCGGACGCTCAACTCGAAAAACGAACCTCCCCACTGCGATCGGGGCGCGATTTCGAGTGAAATGACATGCAATTTGTCGAAAACCCAAAAAGTCAAACTGTTGACCGCCGTTGACCACCGCTCACGGCGGCGCCACCACCTGAACTGAAAATTTCTCGGCAGAGCAACCTCCATTCCATGCAAAATCACCCACTGAGCAACTTTGTCAACTATAACAAAAGCCAATTCTCACTCTAACTAGGTCAATTTCAAATCCAAAATTCTCCATGTACACATCGAATTGAATCACCAAACTTACAGGGTAGCATCAAGGGGATGAGAGCTTCAAAGCCCACTCCAAATTGTAGCTCAAATCGGTCGGAATCAGAAACCACCATTAACCTCAAAATCTTCAAACTTTGGCCGGAAAAACCGAGCACCTCCGGCGAGCCACGCCGGAAAAGGAGACCGGCAATGGACTCGGGAGACCGGGACGAAGGGAAAGGGACAAGCCCCGTGGCCTAAGGTGGCCGGACGGCGAGCCACCGCCGTGGCCGCCTGTCACCGTCGCGCCTCCTCCCCACAGCCCGCGTTGACCGGTCAACATACCAGTCAACCATTAATGACATCTTTGACTTACCTGATATGGAAACCTTCTATTTATATACATGCCAAAAATGGAAACTTCCCCATTTAATTGCGACAAACTTTGAATATCCATAACTCTCGCGTCGTAACTCCGATTCCGATAATTCTCGCGGCCACAAACTCGACTCAACATACTCTTCAATTATCACCCAAAGTCAAACACATCGACTAAATAGATAAAAAGTCAACTGTTCAACCCAAACACATATTTAAACCGACTAAATAATCAACAATCGGAAATAATCACAACTTAATCTTCGTAACTCAGAATAATGCTCCGAAAGTTCCCACAAACTCGAAATTAAATTCTCAACAACTTCCATGAAGAAGCCGAAACCAAATTCTGGTCCGGTAATTTAGTCGTTAAGAGCACCACCATTTAAATCCGAACTTCAAATATTCATAATTAATTCCTCGGTCGTCTAAATAACGATCCGGAACCGCCCACGAACTTGAAATCATATGTAAAACGACTCTCGAGAAGAGACCCAGCTCCAATTTTCGGCCAATAATTAAGTCGTTAACAAACCCTGGCGAGTAAATCCATTATCGGAAATCCACGCTGATACGCTAACTCGCGAATTGAGCTGATTTCACTGTTGATTCTGGTCCGGGTCGTCACATATGCTGTTTCATGCAATTGCATCGAACTGTTTGTGATTTGATTTACACAGAATACAATATCTGTTATGTTGTTGTATCGATACACTTGCCTCTCGGCTGATCCCCGATAGTAGGCTTTTACCAGGGGAGGCTGTGACTCCTGACCCGAGGCCTTTACCGGGGGGAGGCAGACCTCTGACCTGAGGCCTTTTTGGCTAGAGTCACGTGTGGGTCTGGGATCCCGTGATTCGGACTATACTAGAACGGACGTGTCCATGAGTGACCCCGTGGGATTTTTACTTGCATGCTCAGTACGCTGGAGGAGTGTGAGTTTACCTCGCGTACTATACTATGTTTATTTACCTGGACTCGCATATGCTATTTTAAACATATATATTAACTGGTGAAAGACATTTATTTTCGTCCACTCACTCTAACGAGTTTATTGTCTTTCCCCTGGGCTTTTCGGTTTCCGTGCCCAGTTTGCAGTTCAGGCTCTGGTGTCGCACGTCGTGGTCGGAGGCATAGTGCTCGAGCTACCTTATTTCTTCCATTAGGTTTATTGTTCTACCTACTGTGGTATATATATGTGTTTATACATTAGAGGTCGCTTTGAGTAATTTGTTGATTATGTTATACGATTTTACTCCGGATTTCAGTAAAGTATAGTTATACGTACTACTTTACATTATTGTTGATATATTGAGAAATCCGGATGGGATTGGTGCCCACGGTTTGATTTTTGTGGCATAGGATGAAGTGTATTTTCTGCGTGCAGGTAATGGTAATTCCACGTTAGTAACGAAACTCTGCCAAAATTTCTACGGTTTTTGTTGGTTCGTGTTTTCGAAGGGGTTCGATTCCGGTTTAGGCAACTAAATCGGGGTTGGGTCCTTTCATAAAATAACTACAAAACTTCAAATAACCACTCTCTCACTAACACATTTCAAAACTGAAATTTTATATGCTTTGAATTCTGAATCTGTTTTCCAAGGACAACAGTAGACATAGCATCAAACTTACCTTAAATAATGCTTCTTAAGGCTTTGGTATTCATCAGAGAATTTCTGAGCCAAAGTTCTTTACAAACACTCTCTTACATGGCTATTACAGCCTGCATAATAGAGATAACTGTAAGTGTTCTTGCATTATATCTTAACGCTACAAAAAACATAAAGACATTCACATATATACAGAATAGAAACTGTATAGTTCTCTTGTTAACTAAAAAAACATTAATCTCTTAATTAATTAACCCACAGGCAGCCTAACTCCCACACATAATAAGCACATAGAACTTAATTTTCATGTTTTAGTGACCACTTAGATTTAGATATTGATTTAGAAATAAGTTAAAAACTGACTGTTGATTTTTGTAGACTTATCTGAATGCAAAACTGATACTGTTCAATTCTTTTATCTTTGTCACATTATACTATAACATTTACAAGGAACTATATCAAGAGTCTATCTACCAAATATAATACTTAGACTCTTCCTTGTTCATTCTCAATATAATTTTCACAATACTTTCCCCCCCTTTTATTAGATTTTGCAGTCTATATCCCAAAATCTAAATGTAGATCAACTTCTAGTTAGTAATCTTAAAGACTGCAACATCAAATAAAAGTCTTAATGTGAAAAGGTTGACAAATCATCTACAAATATGACAAACAAATATTTGAGATAGCTTCTTCGTCTCAACTTTAGTGAATGAGGTTTACAGTAGCATTATGAGAGAAGTGACGATGGAAGTGGTTTTAAAACTCAAGGTTTCACTGAATTTTCTTTATTAGATGACCGTCTTAATAAGAGTGTTTGTCTTATACCATTGTAAGTAACATGACATTCTTGATTCCTGAGTTAGGTAAAAGTCTATGAACTGATAATTCCTAAGGAGCAAACTCGAGAAAAATTTTTAAGTAGTTCTTTGTACTAAAATTTGTTAAACACCAAGTTTTGTTTTTTTCGACTTCAACGTTTTATGTTTATAGCTAATATAAAAGTAAAACAAACCATACTGATAACAAAATATAAGTTTAACAAGCATATCCAATATATATAAATAAAATAACTAAATATTTATAACAAAATACCCCAAACTGAAAACAATACTTAACACCACCTTTGGGCAGTAGACTAAGCATTCTGAAGTTTCTATATCAACAACCCATGCTAAGGTAATCTAACATATATAAGGAAGCAGTCAACACCTTTGGGCAGAAGAAAAGCTTCAAAATATCCGAATATCAGATTAGTTAGCATGTTTGTCGCTGTTTTAGCTCTAGAAACCATGCTGACACACTTCTTTGGAAGCAAAATTAGACATGGATTTTAAAACCAAATACACAAGTTTCAATCTGTTGTAAACTACATTGATTTGATGAAAATATAAACAAGTTTTGCTTTGTGCAATATACTTGTTCATATAACCAGTAAACCCAGATTTTGTTTATAAGAATTTAGTTTATGGGTTATGTATATCAAGTTATACCAAAGCTTGATCAATAAACTAATTCTTATTCTGCAAAATTTTCTTTGAAAACTGTAGAGATCTTGGGAGATAATAACATTAATAATCATTCAAATAGAAAACTCACAGATCTGTAATCAATCAAATTATACCCGTTTACTTATGTAATTACAAGACAATATCTATTTTCATTTGCTTTACAGTTTCTTGATTGGCTTTCCAATTAGTCATTTAAGATCAAACAATCGTTTTCATTTTCTAAAGCCATGACAGACTAAAATGCCAATAAAATATATGATTGATGACAACAACCTTAATCTTTATAACGTAGCAAAGTGTGAGCATGCAAGTTTATTACGTTTCTCATTTTTCGTAATCATTAACCAATTATTACAGCCACACATGAATAACTGAATCCAAAGTTGAATATAATCACTTTAGTAGAAACGTAAAACACATGCTTCAATATTAACTTAACTATAAGAATTCTAGCATTAACATACCTTAGCCTCTGCTACAGCGCTACAATTTAAAACTTAGCGGAAGCAAAATAGTGATTATACAAATGATGAAATAATCTGATTATTACCTCAAGTTGTATTTCAAAATGCGGAAACAGAAAAGAAACACTTTGTATCATCAATATCATGCATTACTTAAAGTTAGAGTCAAAACTGAAGGTGAACTAAATGCATTTGTCTCTTCTGTGACAAAAGAACAAGATTTTCTTAAGTTTCCATATCACTAAACCAAAAGAATAAAACACTATATGCAAAGATCAATCAACACCTTTAATGGCAAGAAGAAGAGAACTAAGCGAGCTTTATGTGTTTTAGTCATTTTCATTTGTGTGGTAATCATAAATTGTGTTAAACACAATCACAGTCTATGTATCCACCAGGTTTTTGGAACAGAAATTAAAAACACCTTGCTTTGTGCAATACGTGTCTTAAAATCTAACCAAGAACTTTAGACTAGTTGTTGGTTTACTTAAGTTTTCATCAATTACTTAATGAAAATGTTTACCAACAGTATTTGCATTATTTCTTTAATAATTTTGTTCAGAACAATATTCTTTATACATGCTTTGTTATATAGAATTCTAATATCCCTGATGAATTCTGCAAACAATACTCTTTATTCATGCTTTATCAAATTCTGCAAATACTTAATTAATCTTTGTTCATTATCTGTATCCAAAATGTCCCAAATATCAAACTCCACATAACACTATTTATCATATATAATCATTCATATGAAAATCAATGCAATTCTAAAGTGAGTTTCATAAGACACTTTCTTTACTAACTTAATTGAAATAAACAAATGACCAATCACAAATTCTCAACAAATTCAAGATACTCACATGTGTGCTTTTTAGCGCTGCATAAAACAAAATTGACGGAAGCAGTACCAAATTCCCAGATTTGAGTAAGGAATAATTTCAGTCCGTCCATTTCGTGTTCCACGAGTCTAGCAAAACATTATACACTACAGTGTAAGTATACGCAATATGTTTATCTGCCCATATGAAAAATTTAACATCAAAAAACAGAATTCTGTACATTGTGGGTTTCATCCCCTAAAGTTACAGTGTTCTTAATAGCATTAGAAATCAAAAAGTGTTCGTTAGAAAACTTATCTGGACAATTTTGAGCAGTAGCGCAGCAGCAAGCAGAAAACACAGACATCTAACTGTAGTCTTCTCCATAAAGAACTTGCACCTAGGGCATCTCATCCAGTTCTTCTCCTTGGCAAGTTGATTCACCATGAGATCCTTCCTGTCTCTCTCGTCCTTATTAAGCCTCTGAAACTCCTCATATTCAACTCTGGAATGCCACAACACCTTGCTTCTTAATCTGATCTTGAGCAAGCATGGTACTTAAGTGCTTTGTTCCAAACTAAAACCAAATCAGAATCTCCTGTAGAAAATTGCCAATCTTGTTTCATCTTCATTCGATCATAGCAGCCATTCGATCAAGACCAACAACCAAAATAGCAAACTTGATTTCAAAAAACAGTTTGAAACCGAAAGTCCACGCGTTTTCCCTTCATCGCTCCCGGTAGTACGTTGCTGCAAGTAATCGAAGGTCCGAGAGATGACATTGTGTCCACCAGGTGCTTGTCCACCGGAGAGAGCAACTCCGATCTTCAAGGTCTTGTGCTTAGACAATGTTGACGACGAAGCATCACCCGCCTTGAGCGAAGCAAAAGGGCTGTCCAAATAGACTAGGGAACAACTTGGCAATCTCATATGGATTTCCGGCGGCGAAGCTTTTAGGGCAGTCGGCGACATCAAAATTGGGTTTGATTTTGAGTTGGATCAAAATCGATGCATGATTCGTGGTGTTGATGTTGAAGAGGACACCCCGTAGCGAAATTCGAACTTGGAGGTGAGACTGATCAGGCTACCGATGTAGGAATCTGCAGGCCTAGAAGATTTGGGAGGTTGAGCTTCTATTGTTGCTGCTTCAAGTTACAGAAGTCTTCATACACAGCAAGAATATAGTGAAACGCTTTCACAAGTGAAAGCAACGACGACTTCTCATCAAAAATTGGGTTTGAAAACCGGTAGGTCACGCTGAAGCTGAAGCAGAGCACCGACTGGGTTTTCGGTGGAGATCAAGATGCTCTGTGATCGGTTCCTACTCTCTCCAATTCGACGACGGGTCGTGATCGTCGTTCCGGGTTCAAAAGAGCCCAGTGACATGGAGAATCTTGAAGACCCAATCGGAGCCGAACCCCAGGGGAAGATTTGGGTGGTGCTTCTTGATGACGACAGGTGCATTCCCGATGAGTGATCTGTGGCGATTTGGGTGTGGAGCAAGTAGAGAAGAGCGTAGAGGAAGGTCAAGTAGAGGAAAGAGTGTTTCCAATTTGCAGGTGACGACAATGATGAGTCCATTGTTGCTGATGCTGATGCTGCAGTCTGCAGCTTCAGACTTGTTTTGTTGTTACCGAACAGGTTTGGGCTTGGTTTGCATCTGTTGCAGGCCCAGGTCAATATGAACAGGCCAGAATATGTTCTTTACCTATTCTTTAATTTCTGAAGTTTTTGTTACGATTTGCAAAATCAATGTATACCCCAATTTTGGTATACATTGATTTTCTTAATCGGTTTATGAATCATGAACAAGCCAAAGCTCTGATACCAATTGTTAGACCAAAACTGAATATTTCAATACATCATAAACACGTAATCAATAATAAGACGAAGATCAAACATAGAACTTTATAGAACAATCACTGAATACATATATCAAAGTAATCGATAATATGAGTTTGATCTTCTATTCTTTAATGTTGTTAAGCACCTTCAATGGGGTAGGTTCTAAATGCTTTTCCACACAAGAACAGGGACTAAAACTCTCATACTTATAAGAATAGACTTGTGCCTTTACCCATGACAGAGTCCAAGTCTAATTCTATTAGGTTTACTTTAAACGAAGAGATTCATATCAGAATAAGTTGGACTTTAATCATGTAATTTGATATACAGATATACATGTACTAAATAAACAATCCTAATACGATTCTTACTAAATGACTTAGTTATTAACTTGTTGCATAAACGACTAGATACATAGTATTGTTGAGTCCTATTCTAACAACAAGTACCTTATTTAATTCCTCAGGAAGACAACCTTCAAGGAAACCAATTGTCTTTATGGCCATTGTGTAATATCACAATCCAACAAAACAAGACAGAGCTAGACGGGTTTTCGCTAACCACATTCGACCTGCATAGCACAAAGCCTGAACCATGAACTACAGCAGAATCATAAAACTCTACAACCTCATATCCAATAGACTCATAGTAAAATCCTTACTGGGTTCAAACAACATTTCCGAAACTTCAAAGAAACCATGAACACACAAACAAAAAAAGTCGATGAAATTCAGGGTTCTTATATTATCATGCTACTGATATAATTGACAAAGTTTTAATGAAAAGAAACACAGCCAAGAATCAAAACTAGAACTCAGAATGAAAAACAAGCTCAAAGCTGCAATCTTTTCTCTTCAGAATCTTGTAAATTACTGAAATGCTTAATATATGAGCGGATGAAAACAACAAAGAGGGTCTCACCTTGTAAACCAAGAAGAAATGGAAAGTCCGAGAACGCAGCAGTGTGTGACCAAAACTCCAGAGACTTGTAAGGAAACAGAATATTTCAAAGTTAGACACTTTTTATTGAGTGTGGGCTTCACACTTGCTCGCTCTCTCTCGTTTGTCTCATGTGAAATGCACGTGAGGTGCATGAGTCGTGTGTTAGAAGTTTTTGGTTGGTTTCAAAGCGTACGTAAGAAGTTTTGATAGTCTTTGGCGAGAAGCAGTCTTTGATAAGTAAGTGAGGTTGTTGGAGAGATAGTTGTAGAAAAACAGAGTAGTGAGAGTATTAGTGTGTGGTTCTCTCTGAGAGTTTTATGGCTCTGTTTTGTAATCCCCACTCTCTCCTTGAAAACTTCCATTGATAATGAAGTATTCTCCCGTTGCTCCGTGGACGTAGGCTATTGCCGAACCACGTATATTTTGTGTTCTTGTTCTTATCTTCTTATCTTCTATCACAACCAACATTTTCACTATAGTCGACGACGACATTAAAAAAACAGGCCAACGACATTTTAAATCGTAGGCTATAGTAGACTATCGCCGATGACAACACCAAAAATTGTCGGTTATACTTTTGCCGACGCTTTTTAGCCTACGAGACTATAGCCGACGATTTTTGGTGTTGTCGTCGGCTATAGTCTACTATAACAAGATAGATAAACACAATAACAAGATGATCAGAATAGAAATCAACAACAACCCAACCAACACATATACTACCAGCATTTTCACTATAGCCGACGATTTAAAATGTCGTCAACTTGTATTTTATAATGTCATGGGTTATAGTGAAAATGCTGGTAGTGTATGTGTTGCTTGAGTTGTTGTTGATTTTTATTCTGATCCTCTTATTATTGTGTTCATCTATCTTGTTGTTGGGTCATTTAGTGCTGTTTCGAACAAATGGTATCAGAGCTTAGGCTTTGATCCGGTTGAAATAGGTGACAGATAATAAAGATGAGGATATCAACCCATTTGGTAAAACTGAGAGCCTATTTGTTAATTTCTATTCTGATCCTCTTGTTATTGTGTTCATCTATCTTGTTGTTGGGTCGCTGATCATCCGAACAACACTCTTGCCCTAAAAAGAAAACAAATGACAGAAAGAAACAGGACCCGGAATCGTGTGCACCAATTGTATAATCATGGTGGGGTCGTTTGAGGAAGTAAAAAAGAAATCCCCAGACATTATTTCCAAGAAAATAGTCCAAAAACGGACTTTTGGTTTTGTCAGCAGAAAAATCCGAGTTGGGAAAATCTCTAGCATTCTGAGAAGTGGTAACTGTTAAACTAAAAACCCAAATGGTAAAAAGCAGCAGGATTCTGGACCTGGGAATGAGGGATTCTGAATTCGACGAAATTCCAAGTAAGGTAAACGAGGAAAAAGTTAAAAGAGTCAAACAGGTCAGGTTGTATATTGTGATTTGATGATTCATTCGTTGATATAATTGAGACGTGTAGTGCTTTCTTTCTTTCTTTTGTGCTGTAGAAATAAATATATGGATTATAAGGATTGGATTACAGAGAGCACGTGGAAACAAGTGGTTGACTTTCAGGGTTTTTTATGGTGGACGTGTTCAAAGGCCGGGATATAATCGAAAATTGCCATATTTTTCTGTTTTCTTCGTTAATCGAAAACAAGCTACTGTGTTTTCTTTGGGTGCAAAACGGCATTTTTTAATAATGTTTTTACAGAAGAGGCTAAAAGCCTAAACAAAAACCAAGAAAGAACTAAGAACTACTGGTTCTAGTTTGTCTAGGAAACATTCTTCTAGACATATCGCTGGAATAGCAATCAATGGCATAGATGGGAGGGGTCTCAAAGGTAATAAGACCAAGCTCATGAGTCAAGCTAGCCCTGGTCATAGCATCAGCAGCCCCATTATATTCCGTGTAGATATGATTTAGAGTGAACTGTTCCAGGGTTTCCAAGTTCTGAACACATCGAGCAATCAGTGACCTTAAAGGATGATTAACAACGTCACCATTGAGGACCAAGTTTACAAGGATGGCATAATCAAATTCAATCCCCACCTTAGCCACCTGGAGCTGCTTAACCAACATAATCCCAAAGTGTAAGCCCCAAGCTTTCGTTGTCAAAATATCCCCAACAATAAGATTAACTTGAAAGCCAGCGAGCCAATTCCCATAACTATCTCTCACCACCCCACCAGCATCAATATGGCCCGAGACATTTATTGTACCATCCACATTTAATTTGCACCAGTTAACAGGAGGCTTATTCCATCCAAATAAAGAAAAATCTGAAGAACTAGCCACCTGAGACTTTTGAGCCTGAACCCACTCTTTAACAGCAGACCAAATTACATCCTCAGGAGCCCCAAGAAAACTGGAAGAATGGTCAAAAATCAATCTATTCATCCATTTCCAAATATACCAACAGATAGCAAAAAAGAGCACATTCCATCCAACTTCATTCTGAACAACACATTTATTATGAAGATTAGCCAGCATCCATTCATTCCAGTTCAAAAGAAAAACATTTCTTACATTAGTAGGAATATCAAACTCCTTCCAGACTTTAGCAGTAGATGGGCACTCTTTAAAACGATGAATAAGGGTCTCATATGCAGAATTGCACATCTCATCTGCAGAATTGCACAACTGACATGTAGCATTTGTGGTAAGCTTCCTTCTGCATCTCTGAACATTAGCCAACAGTTTTCCATGTAACAATGTCCACAAAAAATTCTTCTGTTTGGGAGGTACCCTCAGCTACCAGAGCATTTTCCATTTAGGATCACATTGGCTCAAATCAAATAAGGACAAATTGGCAGAACTAACTGTGAACTTGCCATTAGGAGAAGGACACCAAATTTGAGTATTCTCACCACATCCTTCAAAACCTATTGGAACATTGACAGTCCTTTGAACCATCTCAACGGAGAGCATAGAGGATAAAAGCTCAATATCTCATCCTGTATCATTCCAAAACTCACAAACCTTAGTTCCAATATGTGTATTCACACCCTCTAGAGCATGAGAGGCAAGAACATCAGGTAAGAGCCATAAGTCCTGCCAAAACTCAATGGATTTACCATCTCCAACTCTCCATATAAGATTCCTCCTAAATAATTACGCTCCATGCAATATACTTCTCCAAACACTAAGAGCATCCGCACCCGTTTTATGGAGAGGAAGTCCTATTTTGAGGAATTCCTCAAAATAGGAAGTCCAATTCTTGTTTTTCGTGCAGCGGTGCTAAAAATAGGACTTCCTATTACTATTCATTATTATTTAAAATTTTAATTTTTTATTTTTGAGTAATATTTTTCAACCAATTTCCAATTAATAGGAAGTCCTATTTAGACGCGCGTTAATATGCTTTGAATCAATTTTGTATGCCGGTAGCATACGGGGTCCAGGGGCGACGCGCCCTGGTGGGGGCTCGGGGGCAACGCCCCCGGAGATAAATGTAATCCGAGTCATGTTGGATTTAGGTTTTTTGTTGAGCATACATTCGTTATAACAACGTGTTTATTATGATTCTTTATTTGTCGCGATTCAAAAATGACATTTTTTTAAGTTATGATTTTTGACTCATTTTCTTCACGAAAGTTATAGAGGACATTAATATGAAATTGTCCGTATTTTTATTGAATTTTTCGGAAGTCCGAGCTATTTATTATGATTTTTTAAGTTTTAGAGTAAATAATTTATTTAAAATAGTTTTAGGAGTCGACACGTGGCAGCCTGTGATTGGCTGGTAAGTTTCGGTAAAAAAAATTACTTTTTAACTGGCGCGTGTATTACACGCGCCAGATTCAAAAAAAATTGTTCCCGCCTGACGTCACCCACGAGCGTGGGCTCCGCCAGGGGAACTTCCTCTCCGGCGTGCTCCTCGCGAACGTCCTCGAGGACGTTCTCCTCGTCGCCGTGCGGTCCACCCTCCCTCGATGCCACGGTGCACGCTCTTTTCGCCGAGGACGTCCGATTTCTGGCGGGCCCCGCTTGAAAACGGTGAGGACGTCCTCCATTTCCCCCCACGGTGCAGATGCTCTAAAACAGTCACCAGAGAATCTATGATCCTTAGAAAACATTTTTTTCCCTTCAAATACTTATCCTGGTACATTTTAATCCAAAGGACTGATTCACGAATGAAATTCTCCAGCTCAACTTAGCCAACATACATAGCTTGGTTCATCTCCACATTTATTTTAATGCCAAGATCACCATGTTGCTTTGGTTTGCACACTAAGTCTCAATTGACCAAGTGAATTTTGGGTGTAAAACGTCTTTGCCAATGCTTTTTGTTGTGTACGCGGAAGGTGTGTTGTTGGCCAGAAACGCCACAATGTATGTTTTGGCATTGGCCCGAAGGCCCAATCTTGTTCTATAATGGATCACAATGAATCAAATGACGTTGGACAGTTGGAGGATGGATGTGATGTGATGTGACATGACAGATTGGGCTAGACTTGACCAAAGTCAAATAAGATGAGATTAGGTTGGACTTAATTGAGGCTAACTAAAAGGACTCGACCTTAGATTAACTAGTAATTCAGAATCGAGCCCTAACGACTACCCCTAATCTACGAGTTTCTATGAAAATTTGGACATAACTTCTCTTATAAAAGAGACAACAAAAAACCTGCAAGGAAAACTGACATTCTGCAGGTAAACCTGCAAATAATACCGTGGACCACCAATGTCCATCCGGATTTCTCAACATAAAACTGAAATTAAACCTGATACATTATTCAGAATTGGAAAACATAACTCTAGTAAATATACTAATTCATAAACAAAGAAACTCAACATGACAACTATACGAGTGACAACCTATTCACAAGAGTCTCACTAAGACGATACTACAGAACTAGTATCCAGAGTGACTTTAATAACACAAGAGACATACTGACAATGAGTTGGAACCTACTGCTGAAGGAATTGACTGATGGACTCGATGCCCTTGAAGACATCCGGCACCCTCATGATACACACTGCAATCTGGGCAAATAAAACTGAAAAACCCAGGAAAAAGGCATATAAAATCATAAAAACTGTTAGAGTGAGTGCACGAACATAATAATTCACTTTTAAACTGAAACTGTAAACAATATGCCTTCATATATAATGTACATAAAAATAATGCGAGTCTGAAAATAAACAAGCCCAGGTCAGGTGTTTGTCCTAACCCTCCTGGGTACTGTGTATGTGTGGAGGCAGTAGCTTGAGTACGTTTCCCTCAAGTTACAAACATGCCTAGGTCAAGTGCTTATCTGAACCCTCCTGGGTGCTGTGTAATCACAGGTCAGGTGTTTGTCATAACCCTCCTGGAGCATCTCGGAGATCAGCCGAGAGGCCATAACATTGATGCATCAATAATAACTATACTCTGTGTAAAAACAAATCATATGTGCCTCCGAACCAATGTATGCTCATAAAATGCATAATCATAAATGCATACTCGTAAATGCATAATCGTAAAAACATAATCATAGACTCGTAAATCAACAGTGAAAATCAAAGTGTCCACTCACAACATTTTGCCGGGATAATTACAAAGCTGAAACTTGCCAAACGACACACTTATTCATTTGACACGTCCGCTAACTCAAGATCCTGAAACCACGATTAAAATTAATATCTGATCATGGGAGTTCATACGGAATAGCAAAGATCGTAATCTGGTAAGTAATAACATCGAGAATCTTGCAAACTAGAATAACGTAATTTCTGTTTAATTACTAACTCAATCAAATTCTGAATTCAATTCCCTGTAAGCCCTCACATTTAAGAGTCGCAACAAATTCGAAATATCAAACGACTCGCAATTAAACAGATAAACAAAGCGTCCTTTCATTTTTGTCCTGAATTAAACTGATAATTGTCTGATTAAATACTCACACAAATTTATCAAAATCAAATTCGAAAATAAACCTCACCATTGTGTTCGGCACGCGAAAACGAGCGAAACAACATAAAACTTGTCAAAAATTCCACTTCGTCGAAGTTCCACCGAGCACTGCAGCGCGTGGGACCGCAGACCGCCGCCGCCAGCCGCCAGAATCCTACCGGCACCAAAATCTGCAATTGATACATCAATGGAAAGCTCAAGACAAGCCCAACCACCTCCATAACTGAGACAAACCCAAAAACTAACCGGATAACCGAAATAGTCACCGGAATTTCTTTCCCTCCGATCGCCGGAATTCGGCCACGGAAAGGGCCAAGACCACTTAGGATCGGCTCACCATCCCAAGGGCTACAAAAATCCTATGGTTTCGTCCCCCAACACCGCCATCTCCGCCACCTCCTTCACCGGCGAAATCCGGCCGGAAATCCCCATTTTTCTTCGCGTCGATTCCTCCTCCTCCGACCACCATCGTGAGCTAACCACCAACCAAATGAAAGAGAAACTCGAGCCCAAAAATTTTCATCAAGAAATCACGGCCAAAGGTGGCCGAAATAGAGCACACCGCCGCCAACAATTCCGTGGTCAACGCGGGTCAAACCTAGTAATCCCAAAATGGAAACTTTCCAATTTTGTCTCGTATTTATATCATATTCATACCGTACACATACCATCCCAAATCAACGGTTCAAAATAAATCTGATCAAGATCGGACGGTCACAATTAAATCATCAATTAAATCAATACATTTTAAGTACTTTCACCAACCGATTTCAAAATTCGATAAAACATTGCTCGCTTCACTGAAAAATTCCCTGAAAATTCACATGAGCTCGGAATAAAATTCGCTACAATTACCGTAAAGGAAGTCAACCCAAATTCTCGCATGGTGAAAAAGTCGTTAACAAATCTAATTATGCGACTAATCTGCGATAACGTGTAACACAGATTGATAACTACATGATTACGGTTTGGGTTGTCACAATCCACCCCCCTTACAAAAATTTGATCCTCAAAATTTACATACCTACTAGGAGAACGAAGCTACTACTCACACAAACTGTTCTGACTGTTATGTGACGACGTTTACTGCATGATTTCTGTACAACACCGATATTAACCGAATATTCTTGTTCCAGAGAATCTACTTTCGACATCTAAGAATATCCAACGGTTCCACAACCTGAACTGAACTGTCTGCAACATAAATTTTTTGAGGCACACTAATATCAGAGGATTAGGAATGTACATCTATAACCACGATGCGTGAAATACGTCATATACATATGCCAGCCCCGATAATATTTCTCACACACTAAACCATAATGCCCATATCCTTACTAATCTCATATGGTTTCAAGAACCGCGACAGCAACTTGCGGCATCAACAAATGTGCATAACTCCTTTCCACGGCGATAGCTAGAGGGATACTCAATTACCACGGTATACTCTGACTGACATTAGCGCAATATTTTCTGATAATTTGACAACTTTAATCTATTAAGAACAAACTACATGTTATCTGTCAACTCTGGCACACTAACTAGATTGATAACGCTTCCTTACTAACTTTATTTCAGCATAGCTGAATACTACCTGGCTTAACATAAAATGCTCCACAAAGTGGTATCTTGATATTTAAATGCAAACTGTAATCGTAGGCGAATTCTGCCCAAATACTGACACTTCATAAGAAAATAACTGTAATACACATAATCATAGCATACCACAACAATCTGAGTAGTTCTCATGAACTGACACCCTGCCTGGGATGAAAACTATGTTAACCTGCAACTGATATACAACACTGCCATTTATTTACTTTAGAATGCTCAACTGAATCGAGCAACAAGCCTCATCAGAATTCTTCTATTTTTGACTAATCTTTAACTGATACACATAAACTTCCTTTATATAACAACAATCTCATCTACAAGAAATCAGGTGATTCACCATCATACAATTTACTAAAGAAAAATCACAATTCTGGAGTTCACGAACTCGATAAGAAGTAACTGGTCGAATCAGGAATTAATAACAAAACCTCTGCTCAAAAACTGCGATATAAAAGAAAACACTTCTAACACACATCACTAACTGAAGTAGTATTCGCGATTCCTGAATACACAATAATGTAACACCAGATTTCTAGCTAAATATATCAGTAATAAAATTAACTTTCTCGCTAATCACAACATGGTCAACATTGAAACTGAAATTAACTTGTTCTTTGAACTGTCTTGTTAGACTGAGACCATCTAAATCGAATTCTTTTTTTCAACAATAAGGTCAGTAGCGCCGTAATACGTGAAAAGTCTAACACAAATCGGAGATAAAAACAAACTAACCACAGAAAGCTCCGAATAACTTCCACGTTAATAAATTTACTCCATATCAACACATCTTCAACCTTATCCGGGTCCATACTGACATACCCTGCTGATAACACATGGCCCATGAGTTTAACATTGTTAACATAAAAATCTTGTACTCACTGAACCTGAAATACAACTAAATTTTTCCCAGTTTCTGATCAATTAACTTAACTCTCTTCCACGGAAACTTACGTGAAAATTCTGTATCAATCTGCAGTTGCAACCAGCTCAAACCCAGAAAGTTTCTAATATTTACTACACTCACTTATCTACTTTGCTTTAACACCACTTCAATCTTAACTAGGTCAACACCAACATGCTTTACTAATAATACATGGTCGAAAAATCCAGCACCACAAATCAGAACCTATATTGCTAAATCAGATATCTCACCTGCTGCTGTACATCCCTGGAAATAAACTAATATGTCGTCAATGTAGTCAATAAAGAATTCGCCTGAATATGCTCGGTACACACGATTCATTATACTCATATAGCAACAGATGCGTTTAGTAAAACAAACTGCATCACCTGAAATTTATATCGACTGAAACACGATCGAAAATCAAATTTAAGCAATACTAGAGCTCCTTTCGAATTATCAAACCAAGCATCACAACAAAATGGTGGATAATTGCTTTTCACGATAACTCAGTTCAACTACCATCAGACATCACATAATCATATGAAATCATCTGATACAACGCCTATGCAATGAGACATATTCCGGGAAAAGAATACTCATACATAACAGTAATTTCCCATAATAGAGGAAGACCTAATAATTCCTCAGAATATACATCAGGATATTCCCTGACTACTGCAATTTCTTCAAGATTCGAAGGGAAACACAAGTATTTACATCGTTCGTTAAATATGAAGTGCACCATTATACCGTATTCTGCTGCTTCACAGCGGCGATCACTGATAGAGATATTCCACCTTTCTAAAAGCTATATAATGCTATCGGCTCGACTAGTCTGTCCAATCCTCACAACCTCTTATCCTGCTAAACTGACAGTCTGGGTGGCGGTGCGGCTCTAACCTCTGAAGTGACTCCCTGAATCACCACAAGCACTCTGCACCAAAATTCCACCTGAGGGGTTCTAGTATGGACACAACCTCCCAAAGTGACCTAACTGACCACAATAAAAATAACTTAAATCTCAAATGGATACTGTCTGTGAAAATACTGGTAGTATCTGCAACAAAAGAGACATCTCTAAGTACAGAAAAGTAATTTAATAAGTGCTGATTTCACTGATATTGGCTCCTGACACTCACCATTAGAGTCAACTCTTTCCAATTATGAAAATAAGTCGGATAACATACATTGGGAGCAGGAATGTGAAATTCCATGCCTGAAGAGATACTATAAACTGAAATGCTCAAACTTCCTACACCAAGGACTCTGACAAAGTACACTACCATCAAATTATTGAGTTTCTCCACACACAAATTGGCATCTAACCTTGCATCAAACTGTAATACTGATTACTGTTAAAACCACGCGTATTACATCTGATAGATATAGAGTGACATCAGACCGCAAACTCTGCTCCAAACCTCAACGCTTCACTTTCACTGTCCTATTAGAATTTGGTGTCAACTTGGACCAAATAGGGGAAACGATCACGATACTCTAACCACTGAACAAAAACTTCATCTTTCTCAATACCCTACCACTGGAAAATTGCATGGTCCAACAATAGACCAACAACCACTACAATTTTCTGTTCAGAAATCAACTGAGATCGCAAATGATCAAACTCGACCAAATCCGCTAGCTACAGGGTTATGGGAGTATGTAAAAGAAATTATGCCTACTATAGTAACTTTACTAATTAATTCTCAAAATCCACTTAGAAAACTGGCATCATGCGTACAATCAAATCATGAATAAGCAAACCAGAGTTTGTGTATCATGCAGACAACCTGGGTGTCGAGGCGTACCGACTGATTGACTACCGAGTCCAAAACTGACAGCTCACTAAAAGAAGTCACAAACCGAATCAACTAGGAGACTCTAGATATCTGACAAAGCACAACACTTGGAATATTGAGCATTCGCCAGCTGGTTGGGCTATCCTTTTAGAAGTGTCGTATGTTCTCAAATGCCTGTACTGACCTGACCAGAAGAGTCTACAGAATCTGTAACCTAATGCTCTGATACCAAACTAAAAGGGTCCGATCCTAGATTAACTAGTAATCCAGAATCAAGCCCTAATGACTAACCCTAATCTATGAGTTTCTGTGAAAATTCGGACATAACTTCTCTTATAAAAGAGACAACCAAAAACTTGCAAGGAAAACTGATACTCCTCAGGTAAACCCACAAACAATACCGTAGACCACCGAAATTAAACCTGATACATTATTCAGAATTGAAAAACATAACTCCAGTAAATATACTGATTCATAAACAAAGAAACTCAACTCGACAACTACGAGTGACAACCTATTCACAAGAGTCTCACTAAGACGATACTACAGAACTAGTATGCAGAGTGATTTTAATAACACAAGAGACATACTGATAATGAGCTGGAACCTACTGCTGAAGGAATTAATTGATGGACTCGACGCCCTCGATGACATCCGGCACCCTTATGATACACACTGCAATCTGGGCAAATAAAACTGAAAAAGCCCGGGAAAAATGCATATAAAATCATAAAAACTGTTAGAGTGAGTGCACGAAAATAATAATTCACTTTTAAACTGAAACTGTAAATAATATGCCTTCATAAATAATGTACAAAAAAATAATGCGAGTTTGAAAATAAACAAGCTCATGTCAAGTGTTTGTCCTAATCCTCCTAGGTACTGTGTATGTGTGGAGGCAGTAACTTGAGTATATTTCCCTCAAGTTATAAACATGCCTAGGTTAGGTGCTTGTCTGAACCCTCCTAGTTGCTGTGTAATCACGGGTCAGGTGTTTGTCATAACCCTCCCGGAGCATCTCGGGGATCAGCCGAGAGGCCATAGCATCGATGCATAAATAATAACTATACTCTGTGTAAAAACAAATCATATGTGCCTCCGAACCAATGTATGCTCATAAAATACATAATCATAAATACATACTTGTAATGTATAATCGTAAAAACATAATCATAAACTGGCAAATCAACTGTGAAAATCAAAGTGTCCACTCACAACATTTTGCCGGGATAATTACAAAGCTGAAACTTACCAAACGACACACTTATTCATTTGACATGTCCGCTAACTCAAGATCCTGAAACCACGATTAAAATTAATATATGATCATGGGAGTTCATACTGAATAGCAAAGATCGTAATCTGGTGAGTAATAACATCGAGAATCTCGTAAACTCGAATAACGCAATTTCTGTTTAATTACTAACTCAACCAAATTCTGAATTCAATTCCTTGTAATCCCTTACATTTAAGAGTCGCAAAAAAATCCCAAATATCAAACGACTCGCAATTAAACTGATAAACAAAGCGTCCTTTAATTTTTGTCATGAATTAAACTGATAATTGTCTGATTAAACACTTGCCTAAATTTATCAAAATCCAATCTGGATATAAACCTCACCATTGCATTCGACACGCGAAAACGAGCGAAACGACATAAAACTTGTCGAAAATTCCACCATGCCAGAGCTCCACTAATCACGGCGGCGCGTGGGGCCGCGGACTGCCGCCGGAATCCTATCAGCACCAAAATTTGAAATTGATACATCAATGGAAAGCGCAAGATAAGTCCAACAACTTAGATAACTAAGACAAACCCAAAAACTAACCGGAAGACCTCTAATTTACCGGAAAACCAAAATAGTGACTGGAATTTCTTTCCCTCCGATCGCCGAAATCTGGCCATGGCAAGGGCCAAGACCACTTGGGATTGGCTCAACATCCTAAGGGCTACAAAGCCCATATGGTTTCGTCCCCTAACGTCGCCGTCTCCGCGCCTCCGTCACCGGCGAAATCCGGCTGGAAATCCTCATTTTTCTTCGCGTCGATTCCTCCTCCTCCAGCCACTATCGTGAGCACACCATAAACCAAATGAAAGAGGAACTCGAGCCTAACAACTTTCATCAAGGAATCACGGCCAAAGGTGGCCGGAATAGAGCACACCACCGACAACAATTCCGTGGCCAAAACAGGTCAGTTTGACCCTTGGTCAACGCGGGTCAAACCCAGTAATCCAAAAATGGAAACTTTCCAATTTTGTCTTATATTTATACCATATTCATACCGTACACATAATATCCCAAATCAACGGTTTAAAACAAATCTGATCAAGATCGGACGGTCAAGATTAAATCAGCAATTAAATCAATACATTTTAAATACTTTCACCAACCGACTTCAAAATTCGATAAAACATGGCTCACTTAACCGAAAAATTCCCTGAAAATTCACATGAGGTTGGAATTAAATTCTCTACAATTCCCGTGAAGGAAGTCAACCCAAATTCAAGCTTGGTGAAAAAGTCGTTAACAAACCCAATTATGCGACTAATTTGCGATAACGAGTAACACAAAATCGTTAACTGCATGATTACAGTTCGGGTTGTCACACTAACAATATAGCAGCATTTATCCTCCGTATAGGGTTGGGACCCGGGACTAAAGAGACGGGGTAGAGTTGACCAAAATAAGCTAGGACTAGTAGTTTGCATTGAGTTTGAAAAATTTCACAAATGATTAACCGCCAGGTTGGGCTGGGCACATATGCCCGAAAATTTTGGTCTGACTCGGTTTTGAGTCGTTCTGCAGAAGAACAATACAAGTTTGTATTTTTCAAATAGAAGACCCTTCCTATTCCATCTCGTTTAAAAAAAAATGGGACGAGTTTTAGGTTTATTTTTCAATGTAGATAATATCTCAGCCTGACTCGAATATTATACCCAAAATAATACAATCTTAACAAATCTTCAAAGACTAATAAACTACTTAATTTTTTTTCTCAATCCTTAATTATCTCCCATTATTTTTCACCGCCGCATCTCACTCTCTTCGATAGTTCTACAACTTCCATCAAGTTGATAGAGGTTCAAGGTTAATTTTCTATTTTTTTCATTGTATTGATCAACTATTGCTTTGAGTTTGGTTATCATATGTCATAATTGATTAAGCTACTGAAAGCAATTTGTACGTACATATTTGGGGCTTATAGTTCACATTTGAAGCTTCTATGTAAACCCTTGCAATTAATTGTTTTTAGATATATGAAAATCCTGAAATGAACTTGTTCTGAACAGGTCTCGTTTGGATTTGGGTCTTCTCGGATTTCATTTTTAGAATGTCAAATCCTGTTTTGCTACAAAATTTTCGGGATTGATATGATTTTTATCCCGAACCAATCGATTCTGTCACATGCTCGGTCGTACCATCAGGGGTTAAATTGTAATCTAGTCCTGTATGCTACCGGAATCTTTCGATGGATGATCTCTGATCAACATTTGCTAGGACCAAGAGCGATCAACTATTTATAGGCGGTTGAAGTTGGTTATTTCACTAGGTTGAAAGCCCGCGCGCGAGGCGCGGTTATGTAATCACTAAAACAATATATATTGTGTATGAACTGAAAATCAAAATCTAAACTCATGCAAATATCAAATCATAAGAGTAACATAACATCAACCATAGTACAAACCCATTAAAACAGCAAAACTTTCAAAGAACATAAATTGATACATAAATTGAAACAGCAAAGCTTTCAAAGAACATAAATTGATACATACCTTGGCATCCATTGAACCACAACAGTAGAGGATCTTCATTCAGACTACATTCATACACGAAAACGTAAAAGAGTTGCACATCTTTATTGTCACCCACACCAATATATCTATACACAGGAACTGCATAAGAGAAAAAATTCACCATAAGCATAAAATAAACACAATATAAGATGCATGTCATACATTTTATCAAACAGGTTGTGTGCACCTCATGAGAAACAAAACTCATCCGGATTCTAGTGTGAAAGGAAGGTCACCGGACTACCGGAGTAACCCGGTAAAGTTGTAAGATTGGTTACAGTAATGTTTACAACTCAAGTTGAAGAGAGTATGATGGTGAACATGAGTAAGAGAAAGCCCTGGGCAAACAAATCCAACTCCTTGTTATACCAACCCACGCATTCTCACATAATCTAAAACTCACAACAAACAAACAAAGCTACTCAAGTTATTCATATCAAAGCTAATAAACAAAACTTTTGGGTTTCAATTCAGTTAGCAAAGACCAGCTCATGAGACATTGTCACCAAATTTTATTGGCGCAAACTCAAAGCATCAAGTAAAGGTTGTGAAAAGTGTAATAGCAAGGAAAAAAAATCATCACAATATAAACTCCTTACCCATAAAACCCAGCAGTTGAATAACCCCCAGCATGTGAGAGGATGACATCACCACCCGGGTGCACCTGCACATCTGTACATATGCTGTAAGGTTATAGACCTACAATTATTGAAGAAAAAATAACATGGAAGTGATAAATGTGAATTTAACGCAAGCAAGCAGAAAAAATCTCAATCGGGAAAAAATAATAATGACAATAACTCCATAATTTACACCAACTGCTGTAAAATAACTCACTCTATGGATTAGATGGCAGTCATATCACTGTTCACTAAGGCAACTGTCAATAACTCAATGTGACAATATCAAGTGAAAATGAACTAAGGCTTATGAAAATGAATGCAGGGAAAAACATCAAATAGATTGATTGAGCATCAGAAACCAAACATATATTCATTCCTTAAAGAACAACTAATCCAGAAATGCCCACTGACCTTGACCATGAGAAGGAGAAAGAGTGGGGTTGATGGCCTTGGAGTAGAGCTAATTAGTGTTGGAATCCACATCGATGATTGAGGTTGTAGCAGAGCAAAATCCACCTTCAGCCACTGCCAACTGGATCAAGACTGAAACTTTTCAAGATTGAAAGTACCAAGTTAGCAAAACATGCGGAAGCACATTGTCAAATACATAACAAAAATGGTAAACACAATTCAATCAGATCAATTTTGGGTTGCAGCCAAAATCCTACTGATAGCTGAGGGAGAGTGAGACTATAGTTGCAATTGAGGTTCATTTAATCAGAATAACCAAAGGAAAAGAATCGAGAAAGAACAAACCTTCATAATTGAAGACTCTATAACTGGGTGCAGTGGGTTGCATTCAAGAAACACTAAACCACACACTTCCATATCGTATTGAAATCATTAATAACCTATATTGTAGAACTAAAAGCAATGAAGATATATCAATCAGATAGATGCGAAGAACTACCCATTATTTTTCCAACAAAAAAACTACCCAATATCAAAACTGAAGAATCAATTCGTGTTGAACATACCCAGTTTATTACATATTAAAGATGATGAGCTACCGACCTGAAACTCAATATAAATCCAATAATCAAAACCAGTATATTAGATCACAATTGAATCACAGAGAGTAACATAAAGAAAGAACAATCTAAGAATCTTGGAACTGGGTTGTTGATATAATCAAAGATCTTAACACAAATACAGTAATATTAATGTTGAGCTGATGATATTAACCTGATGATATATAATACAATAAAGGTGGACAATAACTACCTTTATTGGGTGGCTTATTCCCATCCTCATCTTCTGCTGAAGAAAGTAGTGGCTCTGAAGTCACACTCATTTTGGGTAATGGAAACTCATCCTGATCTTCATCATCTGCAATTGAGATTGGTTGAGCTGAATCGAACCAGAACCCAGAACAAAAATAAAAGTAAAAAGAAGGAATCTAGACAACATATATGTATATACATACTCACCAGTCAATAACATCTAGGATTTTCGACTTTCCGTCGGATGTAACCTGTAATCCAGCAGCACCAGGATCCACACCAGAATCTGATTCACAGTAAACACATCAAAATCTCTCAATCCAAAAACAACTTCATCAACTAATTTGCAGATCAAATAAACACAGTGGAGGAAGCTCAAAGTTAGTACCGAAGATAGCGATGACGACGGCGCGACCGTCGTAGTTAGGATGAGCCTCGATGAACCGATCGGCGCCAATCTCCTTCTTCGGCATGAGCGAGGCTAAGAAAATGGACTCGTGGAGCTTGAAATTATTACGCAGAGAACCATTACCGTCGCTACCGCCTCCGCTAACCGCCGAGCAAGGCATTTCCCAAAGCCTACCTCCGCCGCTACCGTTACTACTACTCCAATCACTCGCTCTCGCTCTTCTCAGCCTTTTGGATCGGTTAATGATTAGAGAGTATGACAGTATGAGAGCTGGGAAGGTGCAGAGAGAGAGAGAGAGAGAGAGAGAGAGAGAGAGAGAGAGAGAGAGAGAGAGAGAGAGAGAGAGAGAGAGAGAGAGAGAGAGAGAGAGAGAGAGGCTGAGAGATTACAGAGTTGAGAGATTACAAAAATGCCCTGCAACAGTGAAATGTACAGTAACTTTGCGAGGAACAGTAACTTGGGAGGGAGGAAGATTGTTATATAGGGAATTATGACTTTGATGTGGGACATAATACACTTCAATTTCCCATAACATGGATGATGGTCTAGCCTTAATGATGCGCGTGAGCGGAAACCATGGTTTTGCTGGAGCCGGTAGTCACCCCACCAAGTCCCTCAGCTCTTCAACTAAGATTGAAAACCTGTAAAATGTAACCGTTAATGTAAAGTGTAGATTTTATGGGTAGTGAGTCCAGTGACGTAATTATTGACGGTGTACTCCTTCATATCTCCCAATAAGGTATGTCTCGAATGGGCATGACTACAAACAAGTCTCCTTTGGGTGGTGTACTCACTGCACATCTCCCAACTTAGAGCCCTTTCACCGGTGTACTCCTTCATATCTCCCGGTGAGAATCACAAGCGACAGCTTGACCTACAGCAGCTTGAACTGTGTACCAGTAAGGTAAAATAAAGTAAATGTGCGTAATAAGAGATAAGGGAGTTGCCAACTAACGATGCATATAGTACTGGAAATGGGAAGTCCCCAGTTTCCCAAGGAGATCATAATGACGAAGGGAGTCCTCAAGTAGCAATGCATAAAACAGAAATGAAAAGTTCCTTTAAAATTAGGAAATGCTCGACCTTTGTGTGTAGGTTGAACTATTGGTTTACATAATTGAAAATAACTAATTAGGTTTACAAAGGACTTAATGTATAAATGTACAAAAAATAAGTAAAAAATTAGAACCGTTTTGACATGATATATCCATATATCTCGAAGAGGATCGCATAGTGATGGGGGAAGTCCCCAATTTTCGGAGAGGATCATATTGATGGGCAAAGTTCCCAAATGCACGATGCAGAAATTCTCTAATTTTAGAGTGGACCATGGTGATGGGGAGTACTCAGCTTTCCAAAAATCTTTGGTAGTGATTGGTGTGGAAACGAAACTCTGTTGACATACCAATGGAAGAAGCATTTTTCTTCTTCTTGGCACATGAATTGGGTTTTGAGGTAATAATTGTCACCTAATGTCAAGGTGACATGTGCCGTGATGGGTGTCTAGGGGCGTGCAAATGTCGAATCCTAGGTTATCGTGTTAGTGTGTATATATTTAATAAAAGATTTCCCAAACTGATTCGTATTATCTTCTCAACGGTTCCATGCAGTTACTTCGTACTAAGTTCGTACGTGTCATCATCCCAACGAGCGAACTTGACCACATCCGACGATCCAGATTGATTTTCGGCGAACCTATATTTTCGAAACTCTCACTTTCCTACATTTTGTTCATTTTGCTCACATTTTCAAAAATTTCCCTCCGGCGTTCAGAAATCCCTCCGACGATCTTCAACATGGCTTATGGGTACTAGAATTATGGTATTTAGGGGAACAATCGGTTTTTGTGTTGATATTATGGTAGTATAAATGATATATATAATGACAATCGATTTTTCTGAAAAATTTGACTTGTGCACCGTCGTTGACCCGACCCAACAAAATTTTCTGATTCCGGCCACCTCTGCTGCCATCGGTGGCAGTGCTCCGCTGGGTATTGGGGGTTGAAGGTGGGAGGGTTTTGAAGCTCTCCCTCCCCCGAGTCTCGTGTGAGGGGTCTCGAGCGTTGTCGTGGCTCGACAACAGAGTTTCGATGATTCAAATTTTCCAACCGATTTCGAGTCGTGAGGTTTGAGCGCCGATTCCGGCAAATTGGCAGTGAGTTAGGATGTATGAGGTTAGGGGTTTGGTTGGGCTCAAGGAGAGGAAGGTTTTGATGGGTTAATCGCCGCCATCAGTTGCGGCCGCCAAAAATAGGTTTTTTGGTCTATTTTAGGTATTTCCGGCCAAACGCCGTCGAATTGGACTCTGGCTCAATTACAAAAGTTGTAGGCATTGTTACCAGCTTTTCAAGGAGGTATTAACCTCTGGCATCAGAGCACATTGCCGAATGCGCGTGAAACCTACACTCCGCCGCCTGTGGAGGTGCATGACGGCCACGCGCCGCCGTCCACGTCAGAGTTCCAGCAAGGTAGGTTATAGGATTTAACGACGGGGTCTTTAGGGTTGTTTTTAGAGAATATTTTCGTACTTTTATGTGTTTTGATATTATGTGATCCTTATGGACAAGACATCATGACCGTGACCCCAGCGAGGTGGATTCTTCTAGACCTCAGCAGTAGTTGCAAGCTTGTGAGTGAACTTTTATTTTTATAATCGATAGCGAGTTCATATTTTCATGCATTATGCTTTACAATATATCTTCATAGCATTTATTTGGAGGTTTATTATGTGATGGTTCTATTTTGGATGCATTGATGCCCTAACTATTTAGCTGATCACTGGATACCCTGTCGGACCGGGTTAGGACAAGCACCCTGCCCGATCCAAATTGTCTCGGGTTAGGACAAACATCATAGACGATCCCATCACCTTACTTTTCATACATACAGTCGTTTCGGGTTAAGACAAACACCCTGAACAACCACCTCCATTGTATTTCAGTTTATTAGATTTGAACTCGCATTATTTCACGAAAATCAGCGAAAATGCATGATAATATAGTTTTATTGATTTACGCTGATTATATTATTTTTATCAACTCACGCTAACATTTTATATTTTAATACATCTCTCTGGGTTTTTCGGTTTCCGTCGCCCAAGTTGCAGTGTATATCTTGGAAGTGCTTGGTATTGTCGAAGTCTTCGAGTCCACCAGTCATCCCTTCAGCAATATGTTTTAGCTTACTGTTTGTTTGTATCATAGGTAGTAAATGAATGTAAAATTCTCTATGGATACCAGTTGTAGTATGTTGTTTTCAGTGAGACTCTTGTGTTTAGTCAGTTACTCAAGTAGTCATCAAGCTAGTTTACTTTCCTTTGTATTCAGAACCAGTAGCTTGTAAATATGTTTTAAAATTCCTAAGTTGAGTTCCTGATTTTGTTTATAACATTTGTTGAGAAATCTGGATTGACATCGGTGGTCCACGTTCTGTATTTGGGATTTTTTTGTGAAGTGTCATCTTCATGCAGATTTTTAGTTGTCTTAGTTTCTAGTGAGGTTATGTCAAAAATTTCATAGAATTTCCTAGATTATGGTCAGTTGTTAGGGCTTAATATTAGTTTACTAGTTAAACTAGGGTTGAGTTCTTTCAGTTTGGTATCAGAGCATTAGGTCACAGATTCTGTAGACTCTTTCGGTTATGTTAGTGCATGCATTTGAGAATGTACAACACTCCCAGGAGGATGACCCGACTGGCCGGCGGATCTCCATTACTCCAAGTGTTGTGTATTGTTGGATGTCTAGTGTCTCTTAGTTTAGCCAGTTTGTGACTTCTTTCAGTGAATTAATCTGTATTTGAACTCATAGAATGATGCCTCAATAACCAGCCTAACAGGATGATACACTGTCCTTGGTTTAGTAGATGCGTGAGTTAATTTCACGTATGATGCCAGGACCACAAGAGGATAATGAGGATCTAATTACCAGGGCTAAGAAAGCTGGAGCAGTTTCTTTTACTGGATCCCATGACCCTGAGACTAGTGAGAACTGGCTTGTTGAGATTGGTTGAGTGTATGATCATTTGCGTCCCCAGTTGACTCCTGAGCAGAGGACCGAGGTAGCTGCAGGTCTTTTGCAGGACCATGCATATCGCTGGTGGCAGGGGACTGGGAGGAATGAAGCCATCTGTAACGAACCGAACCAGAAATGATATGTAAATTGGCTTGATTTGTGAGTTTCACGATTAGTCGCAGTTTGTTGTAATTGGTCGATATGGCGGGTTTGTTTACGACTAAATTATCGAGCAAGAATTTGGTATGAGTCTCTTCACTAGAGTTGTAGTGTGCGTGATCATGATTTCGATCTCGTGAAAGTTTTCGGAGAATTATTTCGAGCTACGTGGAATAAGTTATGAATATTTCCGGCTATTGGATTTAGTCGTGTTTATTCGTTTTGTTTCGATTCATTTTGGACCGTTGATCATTTTGGGTCATGCGTATAAATATGAAAATAGTCCTAAAATTGTCGAAAAGTTGCATTTGGGTCGTTTGACCAGCGTTGATCACGGTTGACCGCGTTGACCGAGCACCACCGTGACCCGTTTCGGGTTCGCCATCCAACCCGAAAATTTCGGCCACCTCTGGCCACAATTCTGGCATGGTTTGAATCCTCTTGTGATTCTCTATTGATTCAAGCTTGATTTTGTGAGAATTGGTTGAGAATTGAGGTAGTTTAAGTGTGTTGAAGTTTCGTGATTTCGCCGCCATCGGGGGCGGTGATCCAGCGAGTTGCGGTGTCGTGGATGATGGGAGTTAGGTTCCCCTTATCCCCTAGATGAGTTCTAGGTGGTATGATTTAAGTTAGGATGAGTTTTGGTGGTCGCCGTGGTGGTGACCGGAGAGGAGAAATCCGGCAAGGTTTCGGGCTCAATTCTGGCCGATATGGTTGGAATTGGCCTTGATGGTAGAAGAGAAAGATGTTGGGTTTGAGGAGAAGATGAGTTCTGGGCTTTCTCCGCCGGAGTTGGTCAAAGTTAACGCCGCGCGGCCGGCGGCGGTTAACGGCGGAGCTCCGGCGAGCGTTGACTATTTGGGATTTTGGAGATTTTTATACCGTTTTACTCGTAATCGCTTCCCGATCGTAGTCGTGAGGTGTTTGAGTTGAATTGAGTATTCTATTTTGGGACGAGGGTTAATTGGGTATATTTTGGGAATTTTGTTATTCTCGTCGATATTTTGAGCGATACGTCTTTCGAGAACACGGGGTTCTTGACGTATTAGCTCCGTATGATGTGTTTCAATATGTATTGATCGTATCCCTGTTATTCAGGTGATCGGGATCGAGCTTTTAGCGAGGGATCTTCCGCCGGACCTCAGAGTTAGCCTCGATCTGTGAGTGGATATTTATTTACACTGTCGTAGCGAGTTCTTGGTTTCAGTATTTGTTTCCAGTACAATGTTGAAATTATTTATTGTTTTGAAGTAATTATATATTTTATTGGTGATGACATTTATTTATTTAGCATCGATGCATTGGCTACGCTGCTGATCACCGGTGGTCCATCTATCAGGCTTGAGAGATTTGCTTGATATGCCGACTAGGTTTGAGAGATTCATTTAGTCTATCACTGTCGGACTTAAGAGATTCGCCCGACATGTTACTCTAGCAGAGAAATCCGCCGGAGTGGTGACCTTCATTTATTTAAAGAACTCGTATTATTTAATGAATATATAAATGGTGAAAGACATATGATTATTTTCGTCCACTCACTCTAACGATTTATTTGCCTTTACCCTGGGCTTTTCGGTTTCATTTGCCCAGTTTGCAATTTGAATTCCGAGGTATGGCGCCAAAATTGATACACGCTAAAACTAACTCCTAAATAAACACAAAGAAATCACTCAAAACGTGCATGCAATTAAAACCCTTTGTTGTAGATGTAGCATTGGTAAATAGGGTATCGTTCTTAACTGGGGATTGAGGGTGCATGCATGATTATGCTATGGTTTAGGGGGGTTTTATAAGTAGTTTTTTACTAATTTTCCTACAAAGGTAAAACATTGGCAATAACACATATCGAGAAATCCTAGAATTCTAACATGTTTCACTCATAGACAAGCAAACAATCAAGAACCCTAAAATTACTAAACATACATCATTGTCGAAAATTCTAAGCTAATATGTACATGTGATCATCTCAATTTTTCACTTAACTCTTTACACTAAGTCATATTATATGCAACCTAAAAGTATCTAAGTCTTTAGCTCACATGTGATTCGTTTTCATGCTTCGGGAATTTGCCCTATGACATATCTATCAACTTGACAAAGAATTTGCCTTAGCTTCAATTGACGCATTAAGTACACATGCTTTGCTAAAAGAAATAAACACAAGGTTAGATTACATAAAATATTCGAAGAGTGTTTAACCAAAATACATAACACCAATCATTCAAAACCGAAAATAAATACAAGAAGATAGTAGAAGGAATCATGTTACACTTTTTGTAAGGGAATTTTCTCTATACAAGAGTTATGCGACAACCCTTCAATGGAGATGGATGCACAGAGCCCTCAAGGAATTTGCCTTAGAGTTGCGTCGGTGATGGAGATGATTTGTGATGATGGAGGAGGTGGCTTCTTGTAGATCTTCAACTTTGGGAGGAGAGGGTAAGTGTTTTGGCAGAGCTCTTGCTAGTAAATTGACATATGATGATGAATGAGTCGAGCTCCCCAATTTATAGAAGAAGATTAGGTCTTTTCCTACCAAAACAAGACTTTCCTTATATACCCGGGTAAATCTGATAGTCTGTCTTCAAACACATTTTCCCGGAGATATAGAGATCAGAAAATTATTATTATTGATTCGTTAGAAAGATCAGCTCAAGGGCTATCGAATAACATATCTGATCACTAAATTCGGAGTTGAATGGAAGCTTCGGTGATCTCTTGAAGTTGGGTAACCTGGCAACCCAGATTTTCTTCTTTTATAAAGAGTAGGAAATCTTAATATCTTCAAATCTTGCATTCCTTATTCTCCAATCTTCCTTGGCCGAATATACCATATATTTGCACATATTTTGACTCTCAAATCAGGTATAAATCTTCATGGAATATCCTCCAAATTCGTCCATCATTTATGCTCCATATATTCCGCCATTTTTGCTCATTCCTAGATTACGCAGGAGAAATGTCTTCAACTTTTTGTCCACCATTTTGGCATCCATTTCATTTGGCATTTGGTTTCCAATTCTTGACACCATATGGGAGTGCATTTTAGTAACCATTTGAAGACCATTCCTCGGACCATTTCTTCTCCGGAATTAGGAACTTCCTCCTTAGCACGCTTTTCACTCCAAATCGCCTCCATTATTTGTGACGACCCGGACCAGAATCAGCAGTATGATCAGCTGTATACATGAGTTACTGCGTAGCCGCAGATTGACGACTGGGTTTGAACCGCCAGGGATTGTTAACGACTAAATTATTGGCCAAGAATTGGAGCTGGGTCTCTTCTCGAGAGTCGTTGTACGTGTGATTACGAGTTCGTGGGCGGTTCCGGATCGTTATTTGGACGACCGAGGAATTAATTATGAATATTTGAAGTTCAGATTTAAATGGTGGGCTACTTAGCGACTTAATTACCGGACGAGAATTTGGTTTCGGTTTCTTCACGGAAGTTGTTCAGAATTTAACTTCGAGTTCGTGGGAACTTCCGGACCATGATTTGGAGTTACGAGGAATTAGTTGAAAATTTTGCCGTTTGTTGATTATTTAGCCGATTAAATGTGTGTTGCTTTGAAGGGTTGACTTTTTATTCGGTTGGCTGATATGTTTGACTTTGGATAATATTGGAAGAATATGTCGAGACGAGTTCGTGGCCGCGAGAATTATCGGAATCGGATTTACGACGAGAAAGTTACGTGAGTTTGAAGTTCGTCGAAATGGATAAACATGAAGTTTCCGTTTTGGGAAATGCTATATATAGTAACCTGCTATTTTGGGCAAGGGTGTGACTTACCATTTTGGGAGGTTGACCGAGTTGACTGAGTCAACTCGGTGGAGGAGAATTTCACGTTGGTGGCGACGGCTTCCACGGTGGTGCTTGGATTCCGGCCGTTTCCGGCTTCGGGATAGGGTGCTATCAACTCGCCTAGCCTTCCTCCGGCCTCCACGCACGGCGAGGCTCACCGGAAGAGGAGCAAAATCCGGCCAAAGTTGGTGAATTTTTGGTGAATTCGGGTTGCTTGTTTTTGGCCGATTTGAGCTGCAATTCTTAGTGGGCTTTGAAGCTCTCATCCCCTTGATGCTTCCCTGTAAGTTTCGTGTTTCAATTCGATGTATACATGGAGAATTTTGGATTGGAAAATTTGTGTACAATTCGGGTTTCATTGAAATTGGATGTGTTAGAGTGAGAACTGGACTTCGGTGCAGTTGACAAAGTTGCTCAGTGGGTGATTTTGAGTGGAATAGGGGTGGCTCCGCCGTGAAATTTTCCGGTCAACAGTGGCGCCGCCGTGGACGGCGGTCAACGGTCAACGGGTTGACTTTTGGACTTTCGGCAAGTTGCATGTCGTTTGACTCGAAATCGCGCTCCGAACGCAGTGGGGAGGTTCGTTTTTCGAGTTGAGCGTCCGAACGTAAAACGAGGTATTGAGGTGGTATATATGGATTTTCGACGATTCGTCGTTTTCGAATTGTGTATTTCCGAGAACTGTGGTTTCTCGTGGTTTGATTCGAATTGTCGGATTATGACTTTGAATATTGGACGTTGTGATTATTCAGGGGTTCGTGATCGTTTGTTTGGCGATGGACTTTCCGCCGGATCACGGGTTAACGCGATACGCGTTACGCCAGTCTGTGAGTGGACATTTCTTTTCACGGATTGTTTGCGAGTCTTTTATATGATTTTCGAACTTGAGCATGCGTATTGAGATTACGAATTGCATGAGCATGTGTTTTACGATTATACGATATACTTATACGAATATACGTATACGAGTATACATACACTTATATACTGTTTCATGCATTTGCATCGAAATGTTTATGATTTGGTTTACACAGAGTACAGTCGTGGTTACGTTGTTGTATCGATACACTTGCCTCTCGGCTGATCCCCGATGGTAGGCCTTATTGCCAGGGGAGGCTGTGACTCCTGACCCGAGGTCTTTACCGGGGGGAGGCAGACCTTTGACCTGAGGCCATTTCTGGCTAGAGTCACGTGTGGGTCTGGGATCCCGTGATTCTGACTGTACTAGCATGGAGGAGTCCATGAGTGACCCCGTGAGATTTTACTTGCATGCTCAGTACACTGGAGGAGTATGAGTTTTACCTTGTGTACTATGTTGTTTTTATTTACCTGGACTCGCATATGTGATTTTAAACATATATATAAACTGGTGAAAGACATTTATTTTCGTCCACTCACTCTAACGTGTTTATTGTCTTTCACCTGGGCTTTTCGGTTTCCGTGCCCAGTTTGCAGTTCAGGCTCTGGTGTCGCACGTCGTGGTCGGAGGCATAGTGCTCGAGCTACTTTGTTTCATCCAGTAGGTTTATTGTTCTACCTACTGTGATATGAGTATATGATTATGTATTAGATGTCGCTCTGAGCTTCCTATTGAATACGTTATACGATTTTACACTGGATTTCAGTAAAGTGCATATATATTTACTACTTTACTTTACTGTTGATATATTGAAAAATCCGGATGGGATTGGTGCCCACGGTTTGCTTTTTGTGGCATAGGATGAAGTGTATTTTCCGCGTGCAGGTTATGGTAATTCCACGGTAGTAACGAAACTCTGCCCAAATTTCGAAAAGTTTTTGTTGGTTCGTGTTTTCGGAGGGGTTCGATTCCGGTTTAGGGAGCTAAATCGGGGTTGGGTCCTTTCAGCTTGGTATCAGAGCATTAGGTTATAGGTTCTGTAGACTTCTGTAGTCGTGTTTACTAAGGGTATTTGAGAATGTACATCATGTCTGGAATGGTGACCCGACCGGCCGGCGGATAATCATCAAATTCCGGGTGTTATATGCTTTCAAATATTTGAAGTTCCATGATTATGTTCCACTTGTTGTGAATGATATTGTATTCATTAGGATGCCTCCTGACGTGCTTTCCGTGTCGTTTCGGTTGTGGATCCTATTGAGGATCAATCGACGCGCGATTTGCCAGAGAACAGTGGATTGGGATGAGTATTCAGAGTTCAGAGATTTGTGTGGCACGGTTTGCCTGGGGATGTGTATACGGGCGTCTATATATTGCCTCAGAGCTGAGAATTGTGGCAGAGATGCATTGTTCACATGTTGTCCTTATGTGCGTGAGTTATGTGGCATCAGAGGAAGCAGAGTACGAGGTTTGAGATGAGCTTGAACCTGAGCATCAGAGAGAGTCTGATTGATGTGCCTCGAGATATCCGTGAGGAGCTTAGTGTGTTTCACTCAGCGGCGAGGTTATTGTGAAGAAAAGATGTACACGGTTTTCGATGTGACGGTTTGAGGAAAGTGGATTCAGCAGTGAGATTTTGATGAGGTTGAGTTCCGACACTTCAGGATCAGTGATTTCATCAAGCTGTGGCCTTATCGTTTATGTTGAGGATCCTCTACTGATCCGTTTGATGATGGCGGAGATCACAGAGTAGCGGATTTGCTCTTGTGGCATGAGTTTGGGCGATCGTTGGCGATCCTTTCACGCAGCAGGTGTTGCGGTGATTTGTGTTCGAGGAGTACTTTCAGTTGCTGTTTCGGTGGCCAGGAGGGTCATGTTACGAGGGAGCACCCTCAGCCAGCTGTTGTAGCGGTTCGGCAGCTCAGAACCTACGAGGAGATCCTCATGTTGTTCCTGAAGTTTGACCAATGTACCCTTTTGATGAGTTATTCAGCATGTCGCAATTGACGTGGGCGGCTAGTTGGGCATGTTGGAGTTCGTGCCATGACCTTGTTTGAGGACAGACTTTTCTCCGAGGTTGCTGTTGTTTGATATCCATGGTCATTTTACCTGCATCTCCACATCCGAGGTTTTGGAGAGTGTTGTATCCATCCGGAGGTTGCGAGATCCTTGTTGGAGATTATGGCTTAGCCGCGGATCTGTTATAGCTGGACATTGTGGTTTTGGAGTGCTGGTGAGCATAGACTTACTGACGACGCATTTGGCGATGTTCGAGTACCACGAGAAGGAGGTTGTGTTTAGACGACCAGATTTCCCCGAGATACTGTTTCGCGGTGATGGTCGAGCGGATGATGGAGACGGATTATGTTGCTTGCTTAGCCCATGTTGTGGATACTATGGTTGCTGTACCCGACATTGGTGACATTGTGGTGGTTCCCGAGTTTCCAAGAGTATTCCGGAGGAGTTACCAGGTGTTCCTCCTGTTCGGGAGACTGATTACATCATTGAGCTTGTACCGAGCGCTGGACTCATTTTACTGACATCTTGTCGTTCGGAGCCAGCGGAACTGATGGAGCTATTGTTTCGACTCCAGGAGTTGCTGAAGGAGGTTTCATGAGATTTCATGCGACCCCGCGTATTTGCGTGGTGTGCTCTTGCATCAGTTGTGCGACTGTTTGTATGGTTCGATGAGGTGGCGCATTGACTACCGGAAGCCTGATTCGCTTCAGAGGAGAGTGAGTATCCTCCGCTTCGGATTGACGATTGGTTGATCAGCTTGTGAGAGCTTCAGTCTTTTCGAGGATTGATTTCGGATCCGGATACCATCAGTGGAGGTTTGATGAGTCAGATGTGGCTATGTTGGCTTTCGGATCTCGGTGCGGACATCAGGAGTTCTTGGTCACGCCGTTGGGTTGACCAATGCTCCTTAGATCGTGTGGACTTGATGGACCATGTGTTCAGACAGTTTCTGGACGAGTTGCGACCATGTTCGTCGGCAACTTCCTGATGTATCCCAGGAGTGTGGGCCAGCACCTGAAGCAGTTGCAAGCGGTTTTGCGGACTTCGCGAGATGATCTTGTGTTTGCGAAGTTCAGCCAGTGTAAGTTTTGGCCGATTAGCGTGATGATTTTAAGCTGTGTGATGCTATCCGAGTGAGTGGCGTGGATCCTGACCAGTTAGAAGCCGTGTTGATTTGGAGTTGACCTACCATGGTAGCAGAGATCGGGAGTCTCTTGGGTTTGGCAGGCTATTATCGATGGCTTGTGCAGGATTTTCCCGGGGTACCATTTCATTTTCCGGATTGACGAAGAAGGCGTCAAGTTCGAGCGGTTCGATGCACGCGAGGAGAGTTACTTCCTCCTGCAGGATGGTTGACCGTTGTTTCGATTTTGACCTTACCTGACGACTACGACGAGTTCGTGTGATATGGCGATGCATCGAGGTTTGGATTTGGTTGTGCTTTGATGCTGTGTAGTAGAGCGGTGACTCGTGGTTCCAGACAGTGGAACTTTGTGTGGTTGCATATCCTATGCGTGATTTGGATGTAGATGTCCTTGTGCTAGCACCAGAGAGTTGGAGATACTGCTACTATGGCGTGCAGTGTGATGTAGGAGGTACCCTGATCACTTGAGTTTCATCCACTTGCATTTTCGGCCAGATTTGGGCTTGAGACAGTGTAAATGGATGGGATCGACTCACGACTATGGCTACACTTTTGAGTTTGTGCAGGAAAGGCTAGAGGTTGTACTTTGATTATCTGTCTGGGTTGTGGTTGTTGATGCATTCAGTCGAGAATCGGGAGCTTCAGTGTTTCATGTGTGTGTGGCTCGAGTTTCTGTGTTAGCCGAGTTTGGGCTACGAGAGCTGAGTTCGAGTATGATGGTGTTGAGGCTCGTGATTTTACGTGCGTTTGGCACTAGTGATGCGGAGATGTATCCGATACTTTGAGTTTATTACTCGTGACGCAACATGAAGAGCAATGTAGCAGCTTATGTGTACTGATGCCACATTCGTCGACTGGCGATGGCTAGGAGGCAGAGGTTTGCCGAGATGTGTTAGCCATTTGAGATTTCCGGTTAGACGTGGCGAATGTTGCTGTGATTGTGTGTGTTTGTATGCACTTCGGTTTGTGGTACCAGTTGTTTGGCCATTGTGGATCATTTGATGAACTCTGTACATTTCCTTGTACTTTCGGAGATGATTCCAGTGGTTGGCTGTCATAGCTATGTTTGACGAAGATTGGCTATTTACGTGGTGTATCTGTGTCCCAGTCCGCTGATCGAGATAATCAGCTACGACGGAGTGTTGGCAAGCTTTGCAGTAAGCATTGGGGACCAGATTACGAGTTGGTACCAGTTCTTATCCTCAGATTGGCGAGCGATCTTTGAGGACTATTCAGGCCTTGGAGGGCATGTTGTGGACCTTGGTATTGTAGTTCCGGAGGATTCGGGACCAGCAGTTTCAGCTGTTCGAGGTTACTTGCAGTACCAGGTTGTTTTCCACTGTGATTTTGATATTGTTTGAAGTCGTTTTGAGGAACGATGTTGTACTTCATTGTGTTGGAGTGAGTTTGGTTTGAATTTAAGTTGATGTTTGTTTCCGATTTTGTGGAGTGTGTTACCACAGACTATCAGATTAGCGGAAATGGATTGGTTATTGCCCGAGTTTGATGTTCGAGCTATGCTGATATGAATATGTGAGATATATTGATGTGTGATCTGAGTTGTGATTTGCCTTGATATTTTGATCCGTGTGTGGCCATAGGCGAGGTTGTGTTATGCCGTATGGTTCGGCATCGCCTATAGTGTTGGCTTTTATGTGTGTAGTGTTCCGTGTGGCGGAACTGTGTTTCGGGTTTGCTATCTATTGTGCACCCTATCTGTTCCTTATGTAGGAACACTTGGCAATTGTGTGAGCCAGTTCAGATTTGTGATTTGAGGGTACAGGGATTCCAACACGGAATTATCTCCTATTGTGGAGACGGTTGTCAGAGTTGTTCAGTTGAGGTTGCCGTTGGTGAGTTGAGCAGTATGCAGAGGCAGTGCTCCTACCTTGTAGCCAGCAGACTCGGAAATTTCGAGGTCGAACTTTTTCTAAGGGGGGTGGATTTGTGACGACCCGGACCAGAATCAGCAGTATGATCAGCTGTATACATGAGTTACTGCGTAGCCGCAGATTGACGACTGGGTTTGAACCGCCAGGGATTGTTAACGACTAAATTATTGGCCGAGAATTGGAGCTGGGTCTCTTCTCGAGAGTCGTTGTACGTGTGATTACGAGTTCGTGGGCGGTTCCAGATCGTTATTTGGACGACCGAGGAATTAATTATGAATATTTGAAGTTCAGATTTAAATGGTGGGCTACTTAGCGACTTAATTACCGGACGAGAATTTGGTTTCGGTTTCTTCACGGAAGTTGTTCAGAATTTAATTTCGAGTTCGTGGGAACTTCCGGACCATGATTTGGAGTTACGAGGAATTAGTTGAAAATTTTGCCGTTTGTTGATTATTTAGTCGATTAAATGTGTGTTGCTTTGAAGGGTTGACTTTTTATTCGGTTGGCCGATATGTTTGACTTCGGATAATATTGGAAGAATATGTCGAGACGAGTTCGTGGCCGCGAGAATTATCGGAATCGGATATACGACGAGAAAGTTACGTGAGTTTGAAGTTCGTCGAAATGGATAAACATGAAGTTTCCGTTTTGGGAAATGCTATATATAGTAACCTGCTATTTTGGGCAAGGGTGTGACTTACCATTTTGGGAGGTTGACCGAGTTGACTGAGTCAACTCGGTGGAGGAGGATTTCACGTTGGTGGCGACGGCTTCCACGGTGGTGCTTGGATTCCGGCCGTTTCCGGCTTCGGGATAGGGTGCTATCAACTCGCCTAGCCTTCCTCGTTCTAACCCCGGCCTCCACGCACGGCGAGGCTCGCCGGAAGAGGAGCAAAATCCGGCCAAAGTTGGTGAATTTTTGGTGAATTCGGGTTGCTTGTTTTTGGCCGATTTGAGCTGCAATTCTTAGTGGGCTTTGAAGCTCTCATCCCCTTGATGCTTCCCTGTAAGTTTCGTGTTTCAATTCGATGTATACATGGAGAATTTTGGATTGGAAAATTTGTGTACAATTCGGGTTTCATTGAAATTGGATGTGTTAGAGTGAGAATTGGACTTCGGTGCAGTTGACAAAGTTGCTCAGTGGGTGATTTTGAGTGGAATAGGGGTGGCTCCGCCGTGAAATTTTCCGGTCAACAGTGGCGCCGCCGTGGACGGCGGTCAACGGTCAACGGGTTGACTTTTGGACTTTCGGCAAGTTGCATGTCGTTTGACTCGAAATCGCGCTCCGAACGCAGTGGGGAGGTTCATTTTTCGAGTTGAGCGTCCGAACGTAAAACGAGGTATTGAGGTGGTATATATGGATTTTCGACGATTCGTCGTATTCGAATTGTGTATTTCTGAGAACTGTGGTTTCTCGTGGTTTGATTCGAATTGTCGGATTATGACTTTGAATATTGGACGTTGTGATTATTCAGGGGTTCGTGATCGTTTGTTTGGCGATGGACTTTCCGCCGGATCACGGGTTAACGCGATACGCGTTACGCCAGTCTGTGAGTGGACATTTCTTTTCACGGATTGTTTGCGAGTCTTTTATATGATTTTCGAACTTGAGCATGCGTATTGAGATTACGAATTGCATGAGCATGTGTTTTACGATTATACGATATACTTATACGAATATACGTATACGAGTATACATACACTTATATGCTGTTTCATGCATTTGCATCGAAATGTTTATGATTTGGTTTACACAGAGTACAGTAGTGGTTACGTTGTTGTATCGATACACTTGCCTCTCGGCTGATCCCCGATGGTAGGCCTTATTGCCAGGGGAGGCTGTGACTCCTGACCCGAGGTCTTTACCGGGGGGAGGCAGACCTTTGACCTGAGGCCATTTCTGGCTAGAGTCACGTGTGGGTCTGGGATCCCGTGATTCTGACTGTACTAGCACGGAGGAGTCCATGAGTGACCCCGTGAGATTTTACTTGCATGCTCAGTACACTGGAGGAGTATGAGTTTTACCTCGTGTACTATGTTGTTTTTATTTACCTGGACTCGCATATGTGATTTTAAACATATATATAAACTGGTGAAAGACATTTATTTTCGTCCACTCACTCTAACGTGTTTATTGTCTTTCACCTGGGCTTTTCGGTTTCCGTGCCCAGTTTGCAGTTCAGGCTCTGGTGTCGCACGTCGTGGTCGGAGGCATAGTGCTCGAGCTACTTTGTTTCATCCAGTAGGTTTATTGTTCTACCTACTGTGATATGAGTATATGATTATGTATTAGATGTCGCTCTGAGCTTCCTATTGAATACGTTATACGATTTTACACTGGATTTCAGTAAAGTGCATATATATTTACTACTTTACTTTACTGTTGATATATTGAGAAATCCGGATGGGATTGGTGCCCACGGTTTGCTTTTTGTGGCATAGGATGAAGTGTATTTTCCGCGTGCAGGTTATGGTAATTCTACGGTAGTAACGAAACTCTGCCCAAATTTCGAAAAGTTTTTGTTGGTTCGTGTTTTCGGAGGGGTTTGATTCCGGTTTAGGGAGCTAAATCGGGGTTGGGTCCTTTCATTATTATTTCCTCCATTATTTCTACCTACAAACATAAAGTAAGTTAAAAACATATTTACTAAGCACAAAACAAAGCTAAATATAGAGAGAAAGACATTAATAATCAAGCATAAAATGCGTAGATCAAATTCCCCCACACTTAGACTTTGCTAGTCCCTAGCAAATACACAACAAAGCAATGGACTCGATAAAAGAAAAATAATAAAGGAAAAACACAAAGGTAAACGTGACACTTATATACAAACATACTTAGATATTTCAACATTTCAAAGCCGCAAATTCTCATGTAATCATGTTTGAAAACGATAGAAATACTAAGTTGAACAAAACTAAGCCCTTAGTCAAATTTGTCTCAGAAAATTCTTCAAGTCTATGGCGATGGAATCATAATGTTTTCACATGAATGTTCAATAATTCAATAGATAATAGAGATATGATCATGTCATGAACAAGTAAGACGTGGAGAAAACCATGGTGATGTTAAAGTTGTGCATGTTTCGACTAAAGTTCAAATCAACTCACATGGATGCACTCATCATATTTTCACTTATGCAGAGGTTTCACTCAAAGTGTTTGTTAATTCCAACGAAAATTCATGCATGGGAAGATATACTTGCACAAATGAACCAAAACCATATGCTTACTCATGCAACTTACTCCACAGATTGAAGGCTACTTATCTTAAAGATCAAAAAGGACTTTTAAGGGTTGTAAAGGGGCTTAGGCTAAGGCATTCAAAAATATGGATATGTGGTGGTTAAGAACATTCAAAAGACTTAGTCAAAGCACCAAAAACTTCATAAATTTCGTTTATCCTCCTCTCACCAACGTCACCATGGTCAAATCCTAGGTACACGGGCCAGATTTCATCTTGTTGGACCCTAACTTCATTCTAAACTTCCCTTGAGCTTTTGTAGACAGGACAAATGCCATATTTCTTCACTTTTGGGCATTCAATTCAATACAAACTCCAAATCCACAAGTATGGGGGACATTAATCCAAACATTGTACACGAAAAACCTATTGCCGGAGAGCTTTTGATTTTTTTCTTTTTACTCTTTTCTTTTTCTTGCTCTCGATTTTTTTTTCTTTCTATTTTCGGCAATTGCAAACTTTTTTTCAAGGTATTTGGACAAGTCTATCCCGATACACACATCTCCTTATGATCTTCACACCATCTCCATGATTCTAGCTTCAAAAATCCCCACCAAGTCTTTTGAACAAGGGTACGAATATTCTAGACTAGGTTAAAGTGTTTAGATATGTATGGTAATGAAAGAAAGGCATATTGTGGGCTCAAATGGGTTATCTAGGGGTGTCGCAACTCGTGCGCACAAATGGGACACATGGCTATTTGGCAAAGTGGTGGATATCCTAAGTATCTTTAATCACATCCAAAATCAGAGTATGTATCAACTATAAGCTTTGCAAATTGACATGAGTAAGTTCTAGTATTCTCTAGTTCATTAAGATCTATGGCAAGTGAGTATATGCATGATTTTGAGACCTATATCTAATATGCACGAAATTTTCACTCAAAAAGAAGTGTTCAAGGCTCAAAATCTCACTTAAGGCTCATATGATTCACAACTTATTCTAACATGCAATTTCTGTACCAATTTTACAAACCATATCTACAACATGTCATGACACTCAAAAATATCTCAATTAGCACATGAATTCCTTATGATTATGATATGCAATGCCATAGGATGTTTATTTCGGTCCAATTTCATCATAGACTAATTAAGGGCATCCTAAAGACTCTTTAAAACATTAAGTCAAACACAAAGACTCAAAACAACAATTTTTTTTAGGGCATCATCCTTGAGTGAACTCTTATCCGCCCAATTTTTCAATTTATGACTCAAATAAATTGTAAACCCCTCCCCCACACTTAAACTCTACATTGTCCTCAATGTGCTAAAGTAAACATAAAATAAAGTATGAAGAGAGAGACCCACGAAAATTTTAGCTAAGTAAAGTAAATAAGCAAGGAAATGAAAAACATAAGGGAGGAGAGAACAAATCCTTGACGATTCCTCCATTGGGTTGCCTCCCAACAAGCGCTTATTTTTTTAACGTCTTCCAGCCTAGACGTGATGCATCTTTTATGCTCTATGAACAACCTCATCTTGGAGGTGCATCTCCTCCATTGGTTTCCACTTTTCAACTTTCATGTTCTGACCTCAGTGTCTTTAAACTGATATTTCCGACGATGTAGAGCTTAGAATTTCGTGATCTTTATATGGTTGGAAAATAGATGTTCAGCGCTTTCCAAGCATATAAATAACTCCGTCTAACTCCAACCAAGCTGAAAGTTATGGCTTTTCGAATTTGACTGTTCTTTTTGGACAGAAGCTGCGAATTTATGAAAACACTTGGAGCACGTTCCTCCATCGTATCCTTCAAAACTCAACAAACATCAAATCCAATAGAAAAATGCATGAAATGCAATGATGAATATGATGCATGATGATGCAACTATGTAATGAATGACATGATATGCAAAGATGTATATGCATCCTAAATATTACAAAAATCGAGCAGCCTGAGCATGACTCCTTGCATAATTTTTCTAGACTTAATTACATGTTGGCACTAACTGAAATTTTACAACTGCAAACTAGACACATATACAAACATGTCATAAAAGTTTTAGAATTTTCCGTGACATGAAAATATGTCAGATAAATCACACAAAATAGCCTATTACCCAGCTCCGATTTGACTCTCTAAACTAAAATTAACAATTAACATCTACATTGTACAAAACATGAAATGATTAGAGTATGATTAGTCTCCTTTACAAAGTTCACTTTCGACATGTATGCACAAGTATTGTCTAAACTGAGTGCGCCAATGATTTAAAGAGAGTACACTAGCTTGATCTTTAGATCGTTCAATGGACGTGCGACCCGCGCGATAAAGCATAAACTTGCAATCAATCAGCCTTGGTTCAATCGAAAAATATGGCTAGTTAGGGATAGAGATAACGCGAGAGGTAGGACTAATTTCGACAAAACACTCCGAGGCTAACCGGGCCAATGGTATATACTCTATTGGTGTTAGTCTTTCTTAGATCTAGAACCTGTCACCAGTCATAACCCGTTTTAGACACCATGTCCGACATTCAGCCAATCTTTCGAAAATTTACACTCCCTCAAGTCCTTTATAAACTCCGCCCTCAACCTCATGCCCATAACTTCACTTAGGTTATGGTGTGCGGTGATGAAATCCATCCATCATGAGGGGTTAAGGAGATAAACAAGGAAAAGAGGCGCCATCTATTCCAAAGAGTGCGACTTAATCAACCAAACTTATGTACTAAATTTAAATCAAAGACTACCTTTAAGGTGTACACATGGCTGCAAAAATACAATATGAACAAGTGTTAGTAACATAAATAATTACAAAATTTCGTTGGTGTTATACACATGTTAAATATTTACATAATTTCACATAATCACAAAGAACACATGCAATTTTCAGATTCGCGCAAATTGAACACAGCTGCTTGTCGATTTTTTCCAGAATTATTGGCTTGGCCGAATGTAATGAAATTTTACAGACACCAACTAGACACGTAACCAAACAATCCTGAAAATGTTCAGATTTTTATGAGACATGTAGCTATATCAAATAATTTACACAAAACAGGGCAGTGCACAGTTCCGAAAACAGAAAAATATAAACATATTGTACACGCATAATCACACAATTCTTTACAATCCCCAGCAACGGCGCCAAAATTGATACACGCTAAAACTAACTCCTAAATAAACACTTAGAAATCACTCAAAACGTGCATGCAATTAAAACCCTTTGTTGTAGATGTAGCATTGGTAAATAGGGTATCGTTCTTAACTGGGGATTGAGGGTGCATGCATGATTATGCTATGGTTTAGGGGGGTTTTATAAGTTGTTTTTTACTAATTTTCCTACAAAGGTGAAACGTTGGCAATAACACATATCGAGGAATCCTAGAATTCTAACATGTTTCACTCATAGACAAGCAAACAATCAAGAACCCTAAAATTACTAAACATACATCATTGTCGAAAATTCTAAGCTAATATTTACATGTGATCATCTCAATTTTTTACTTAACTCTTTACACTAAGTCATATAATATGAAACCTAAAAGTATCTAAGTCTTTAGCTCACATGTGATTCGTTTTCATGCTTCGGGAATTTGCCCTATGACATATCTATCAACTTGACAAGGAATTTGCCCTAGCCTCAATTGACGCATTAAGTACACATGCTTTGCTAAAAGAAATAAACACAAGGTTAGATTACATAAAATATTCAAAGAGTGTTTAACCAAAATACATAACACCAATCATTCAAAACCGAAAATAAATACAAGAAGATAGTAGAAGGAATCATGTTACACTTTTTGTAAGGGAATTTGCCCTATACAAGAGTTATGCGACGACCCTTCAATGGACATGGATGCACAGAGCCCTCAAGGAATTTGCCTTAGAGTTGCGTCGGTGATGGAGACGATTTGTGATGATGGAGGAGGCGGCTTCTTGTAGATCTTCGACTTTAGGAGGAGAGGGTAAGTGTTTTGGCAGAGCTCTTGCTAGTAAATTGAGAGATGATGATGAATGAGTCGAGCTCCCCAATTTATAGAAGAAGATTAGGTCTTTTCCTACCAAAACAAGACTTTCCTTATGTACCCGGGTAAATCTGACAGTCTGTCTTCAAACGCATTTTCTCAGAGATTTAGAGATCAGAAAATTATGATTATTGATTCGTTAGAATGATCAGCTCAAGGGCTATCGAATAACATATCTGATCACTAAATTCGGAGTTGAATGGAAGCTTCGGTGATCTCTTGAAGTTGGGTGACCTGGCAACCCAGATTTTCTTCTTTTACAAGGAGTAGGAAATCTTGATATCTTCAAATCTTGTATTCCTTATTCTCCAATCTTCCTTAGCCGAATATACCATATATTTGCACATATTTTGACTCTCAAATCAGGTATAAATCTTCATGAAATATCCTCCAAATTCGTCCATCATTTATGCTCCATATATTCTGCCATTTTTGCTCATTCCTGGATTGCGCAGGAGAAATGTCTTCAACTTTTTATCCACCATTTTGGCATCCATTACATTTGGCATTTGGTTTCCAATTCTTGACACCATATGGGAGTGCATTTTAGTAACCATTTGAAGACCATTCCTCGGACCATTTCTTCTCCGGAATTAGGAACTTCCTCCTTGGCACGCTTTTCACTCCAAATCGCCTCCATTATTATTTCCTCCTTTATTTCTACCTACAAACATAAAGTAAGTTAAAAACATATTTACTAAGCACAAAACAAAGCTAAATATAGAGAGAAAGACATTAATAATCAAGCATAAAATGCGTAGATCATGGAGGCATAGAGTTTGGGTCACACTTCAATTTCTGTAGGTTCCTTGTTCGACATACTAGTTGTAAATGATGTATATAGGCATCGGTCCGAATACTTATGTTGTGTTTTCAGTTTAGTTTACTCCTGAATATTTCTGGATTTCTTGTAAACCTTTTGGTTTATTATATATATGTTGTTGAGAAATCCGGATAGGGAACGGAGCCCCACGGTTTGGCTTATGTGGAATATTCGAAGTGTGTTTCTTTGCAGGTTCTAATAATTGTTCACGTGTTTCAAAGTGAACTCTGGCAAAAAAAATTTTAAGGTCGTGTTTTCGAATGGGTTTGATTTTGGTTTAGGCAACTAAATTGGAGTCGGGTCCTTTCAGTTGGTATCAGAGCTTTAGGTTTCAGGTTCTGTAGACTCTTGTAATTGTGTTACTAAGGGCATTAGGTTTCGGGAGCGATGACCCGACCGGCCGGCGGATAATCATCAATGCTCTAGAGTGTTGTATGTTTTCAAACGTTTGAAGTTCCATGATTACATCCTTTCTGTCCTATGACTAATATCTTTTATCCTTAGGATGCCTCCTCGACGTGGAGTCCGTGCTAAACTGACTGAGGATTCTGATGAGGATCAACGTACGTGTGACTTGCTTATGCGAGTATTGCGTTTGGAGGAACTTATTGATCCAGTGGCTAAGGCCAGGACAGCGGGAGCAACTATTTTCTCTGGTTCCCCTGATCCTGAAGTGTGTGAAGCTTGGGTGGTTATGGTTGAGATTGTTTGTGAGCGCCTGCATTTCACTCATGAACAGAAAACAGTAGCAGCAGTGGGTTTGCTTGAGTCAGATGCTTACTTTTGGTAGGTTGGTACAGACAGGGTTCCTATTGATACTCCTTGGCCAGTGTTTAAAGAGATGTTCATGCATCGGTATTTCAATCCAGCTACTCAGCAGTAGAAATATGAGGAGTTCACCAACTTGAAGCAGGGGAATATGTCAGTGCTTGAGTATCGGGATAAGTTCACTCATTTGTCTCGGTTTGCACGTGATATGGTAGCATCAGAATAAGTCAAGTGTAGGAGGTTTGAGTTGGGTCTAAATCTGAATATCAAGGGGACTTTGACCACTATGCCTTGTGATAACTTTGATTATTTTGTTAGTGCTGCACTCAGAGGTGAGGATTTCGAGAGGGAGAGACAGATGCGGTTTCAGACGCGTCGTTTCGAAGAGGGTGGACCTTGCAGATTCAACTTCAAGAGTTGATTGAGAAAGGCTTTATTTGACCAAATGTTTCACCATGGGGTGCTCCAGTGTTGTTTGTGAGGAAGAAGGATGGTTCGATGAGGCTATGCATTGATTATTGGAAATTGAATCAGGTTACGGTGAGGAACAAGTATCCACTTCCACGGATTGACGATTTGTTCGATAAGCTAAAAGGAGCTTCAGTTTTCTCGAAGATTGATCTCAGGTCTGGATAGCATCAGTTACAGATTCGGGAGTTCGATGTGGACAAAATGGCGTTTTGGTCACGTTATGGGCACTATGAGTTCCTTGTTATGCCATTTGGGTTGACCAATGCGCCAGCTGCTTTCATGGACCTGATGAATCGGATTTTCAGACGTTATTTGGACAAGTTCGTCACTGTGTTCATCGACGACATCCTGATCTATTCCAGGAGTGTCGGCCAGCACAAGAAACATTTGCATGCAATCTTGCAGACTTTACGAGACGCTCAGATGTATGTAAAGTTCAGTAAATGTGAATTTTCGCTAAACAGTGTAAATTTTTTGGGCCACGTGATATCAGCTGAGGGAGTCAGTGTGGATCCAGATAAGACTGATGCAGTATTGAATTGGAGCAGACCTACCAACGTGGCAGAGATACAGAGTTTCTTGGGCTTAGCATGCTATTATCCTCGATTCGTACAGGACTTTTCGCGGATAGCGATACCACTTACCTGTTTGACGAAGAAAGGAGTCAAGTTTGAATGGCCTGATGCTTGCGAGGAAAGCTACTTGACTTTAAAGGAAAGGTTGACTATTGCACCAGTGTTGACCTTACCTGACGATAGCGGTGAGTTTGTGGTGTACATTGATGCTTCGAAGCTAGGCCTGGGTTGTGTTTTGATGTAGCATGGAAAGGTGGTGGCATATGGTTCGAGACAGTTGAAACCACACGAAGTTAACTATCCTACTCATGATCTGGAGTTAGCTACCACTGTGTTAGCATTGAAGAGTTGGAGAGATTATTTGTACGGGGCACAACGCAAGATCTTCACCGATCACAAAAGTCTTACCTACTTGTGTACGCAGCCAGATTTGAACATGAGGCAGCAGAGATGGATGGAGCTGATTAACGATTACGAATGCACTTTCGAGTATCATCCAGGGAAAGCTAATGTGGTTGTTGATGCTCTTAGTCGGAAACATGGTGCTTCTCTCTTTCATGTATGTGTTGCTAGAGTGTCACTTTTGACAGAGTTACGAACAAAGGGAGCAGAGTTGGAATGGAATGATGATGGAGCATTGTTGGCCAACTTCCAAGTTCGTCCGGTGTTACTTGATCAAGTTTGTGAAGCTTAAGATTCAGATGCTTATCTGCTGAGCAAGAAGAATTTGATTCAGAATAGTGTACCGACCGAGTTTTGGATGAGGAATGATGGCACCTTGATGTTCAGGGGGAGATTATGTCTGTCCAGAGATGAGGATTTGAAGAAGGAAATACTCGACGAAGCTCATTGTTCAGCATATACTATGCATCCTGGTAGTACAAAAGATGTTCCGGACACTTAAAGCTCATTATTGGTGGCGAAACATGAAGAGGGAAATAGCAATGTACGCGAGCAGATGCCTGATTTGTCAGCAAGTGAAGGCAGAACGTCAGAAACCGGCAGGTAAACTACAACCTTTGGAGATTCCAGTGTGGAAATGGGACCATATCACCATGGATTTTGTGTATCAGTTACCTCGTACTTCTGGTGGTAGTACTGGTATTTGGGTGATTGTGGATCGCCTTACGAAGTTAGCTCATTTCCTAGCACTTCCAGGAAAACTTCCTGTGAGCAGATTGGCGAAGTTGTACTTGAAAGAGGTTGTGAGATTGCATGGTGTACCTGTGTCTATAGTTTCTGATCGGGATAGTCAGTTCACTTCCAAATTTTGGCGGGCATTACAGAAGGCAATGGCCGGGGACTAGACTATAATTTAGCACGACTTTTCATCCTTAGTCAGATGGTCAGTCGGAGAGGACTATTCAGACTCTGGAAGATATGTTGCGATCTGGTGTTTTACAGTTCAAAGTGAATTGGGATCAGTAACTTCATTTGATTGAGTTTGCGTACAACAACAGCTATCAGGCTAGTGTTGGTATGGCACCTTACGAGGCGTTGTACGACAAACAGTGTCGAACTCCATTGTGTTGGAGTGAAGTTCGCGAGAAATGGCTTCTTAGTCCTGATTTGGTGAAAAATACCACAGAAAACGTTTAGATTATTCGGGACAGATTGAAGGCTGCACAGGATCGATAGAAAAGTTATGTGGACGTAAGACGGAAGGATCTTGAGTTTGAGATTGGTGATTGGGTATTCCTGAAACTTTCTCCTTGGAAGGGTGTTGTTCGTTTCGGGAAACGCGGTAAACTTCGTCCACGATATGTAGGCCCATATGAGATCACCGAGTGAGTCAGTGTTGTAGCGTATAGATTGGCATTACCTTCCGAGATGGCCAGGGTATATGATGTGTTTCATGTGTCTATGTTGCGGAAGTATATTTCTGATCCATCTCATGTGTTGACACCGTATCAACTTCCTATACGAGAGGACTTGACCTATGTGGAGGAACCAGTTCAGATTCTTGATCGGAAAGTCCAGGATTTGCGGCACAGAGCAATTCCTCTTGTGAAGGTATTGTGGAATAACCATTCAGTTGAAGAGGCTACTTGGGAGACCGAGCAGCACTTGCGTGAGCAGTATCCCTACCTCTTCAGTTAGCAGGTATGTAAATTTTGAGGGTGAAATTTTTGTTAGGGGGGTAGATTTGTAACAACCTGAATTGGAAATGGTATGTTAATTGGCTTGATTTGCGAGTTTCACGATTAGTTGCAGTTTGTCGTAATTGGTCGATATGATGGGTATGTTTACGACTAAATTATCAGGCAAGAATTTGGTATTAGTCTCTTCACGAGAGTTGGAGTTTGCGTGATTTCGAGCTCGTGAAATTTTCTGGAGGATTATTTCGAGCTACGTGGAATAAGTTATGAATATTTCTGGCCGTTGGATTTAGTCGTGTTTATCCATTTTGTTTCGATTCATTTTGGACCGTTGATCATTTTGGGTCACGCGTATAAATATCGGAATAGTCCTAAAATTGTCGAAAAATTGCATTTGGGCTGTTTGACCAGCGTTGACCACTGTAGACCGCGTTGACCGAGCACCACTGTGACCCGTTTCAGGTTCGCCATCCGACATGAAAATTTCGGCCATCTTCGGCCACAAATCAGGTATGGTTAGAATCCTCTCGTGATTCTCTATTGATTCAAGCTTGATTTTGTGAGAATTGGTTGAGAATTGAGGCAGTTTGAGTGTGTTGAAGTTTCGGGATTTCGCCGCCGTCGGGGGCGATGCTCCGACGAGTTGTGGTGTCGCGGATGATGGGGGTTAGGTTCCCCTCATCCCGTAGATAAGTTCTGGGTGGTTTGATTTGAGTAAGGATGAGTTTTGGTGGTCGCCGTGGTGGTGACCGGAGAGGAGAAATACGGCGAGGTTTTGGGCTCAATTATGGCCGGTATGGATGGAATTGGCCTTGATGGTAGAAGAGAAAGATGTTGGGTTTGAGGAGAAGATGAGTTCTGGGCTTTCTCCGCCAGAATTGGTCACCGTTGACGCATAATCATAAATGCATAACGTAAATGCATAACGTAAGTGCATAATCATAAATGCATAACGTAAATGCATAATCAATAATGTATATGCATAATCGAAAATCTATACTCATAAAATATATAAATCCAGACTCGCAAATCCAACTGTGAAAATAAAATGTCCACTCACAGAGCAAAGCTAGCTTTGAGGTCCGGCGGAAGATCCCTCGCCAAACGCTCGATCTCGATCACCTGAATAGCAGGGATACAGTCAATATATATTGAAACACAACATACAGAGCTAATACGTTGAGAACCCCGCGTTCTCGAAAGACGTATCACTCGGAATATCGAGTTGTGGTAAGGGAATACCCTAATATTTTTCTTGAGGAATTATCAGTCTTTCTCTAGAAAGGGAAATAGATTTCACGATTGAGCTACTTCCGGGTACAGGTCTCATAGCTCAGGCGTCGTACCGTACGGCTCCAACTGAATTAATGAAGTTGTAGGTTCAGCTTTAAGAACTGATTGATAAATGTTTCATCTGTCCTAGCGTATTACCGTGAGGAGCTATAGTTTTATTTGTGAAAAAAAGGATGGGTCTATGAGATTATGCGTCGATTATTGGATACTGAATTAGGTTACAGTGAAGAAAAGTATTCACTGCCTTGTATTAATGATTTGTTTGATCGGTTAAAGGGAGCTAGAGTATTCTCTAGGATTGATCTTCAATTAGGATACCATCAGTTGCAGATTAGAGAGTGAGATGTCTCTAAGATGGCATTCCAATCGCGCTACGGGCATTAAGAGTTTCTTGTGATGGCATTCGGTTTGATGAATGCACATGTTGCCTTCATAACGTTGATGAATCAAGTATTTCGGGCTTATCTTGATAAGTTTATAATTGTATTTATTGATGATATCTTGATTTACTTAAAGGATGTGAAGCAGCATGCAAGACATCCATATGTAGTTTTGGAGACATTGAGCCAGCCTCAGTTATACACCAAGTTCAGTAAATGCGAGTTCTGGTTGGATAATGTGAAATTTCTTGGCCATGTGATTTCAGCAGATGGTGTTAGTCTTGATCTTGATAAGGTGGAAGCAGTGTTGAATTGAAGCAGACTTGTAAGTGTGCCAGATATTAGAAGCTTTCAAGGTCTAGCAGGTTACTATCGTCGATTTGTGCAAGACTTTTCACAAATTGCAACACCTCTTACAAGACTTACACGAAAAGAAGTTAAGTTTGAATGGTCAGAGGCTTATGAGAAGAGTTTCCAGACTTTGAAGACAAGGTTGACCACAACCCCAGTGTTGACGTTACCAGATGATAGTGAGGAGTTTATTGTTTTCAGTGATGCCTCTAAGTTAGGTTTGGGTTGCGTATTGATGTAGCATGGCATGGTGGTCGCGTATGGTTCACGACAGTTAAAACCTCATGAGGCGAACTTGTGACAACCCGGACTAGAATCAGCAGTATGATCAGCTAGATCGATGAGTTACTGCGTAGTCGCAGTTGTCCGACAGTTATTCGAATCGCCAGGCTCGTTAACGACTAAATTATTGGCCGAGAATTGGAGCTGGGTCTCTTCTCGAGAGTCGTTCTACGTGTGATTATGAGTTCGTAGGAGGTTCCGGATCGTTATTTGGACGACCGAGGAATTAGTTATGAATATTTGAAGTTTCGACGGAAACGGATTTAAATGGCAGGTTTGTTCGCGACTAAATTATCAGACGAGAATTTGGTTTCGGCTTCTTCACAGAAGTTGTTCAGAATTTAATTTCGAGTTCGTAGGAACTTCCGGAGCATGATTTTGAGTTACGGAGTTTAAGTTGCGAATTTTGCCGATTGTTAATTGTTTGGTTGATTTAATTATGTGTTGGTTTGAACAGTTGACTTTTTATCCGATTGGCCGATGTGTTTGACTTCGGGTGATTATTGAAGAGTACGTCGAGACGAGTTTGTGACCGCGAGAATTATCGGAATCGGAATCACGACGAGAAAGTTACGCGCGTTTGAAGTTCGTCGAAATGGATAATTATGAAGTTTCCGTTTTGGGAAAGTATTTAATGAAGTATAAATATTGGGGTTTCCTTAAGAGGAAAGTCAACTGTGGTCATTAACTCCTTGACCGGTCAACGCGAGCTTGGATGAGGGTGGCGATGGTTCACGGTGGTTCGCCGGCGGTGAAGCCCTTTCGGCCATCTCCGGCCTCGGAGGAGGACCCAAACGACTCGGCCCGCTGTCCCGAACTCAATTCTGGCCACTCTCCACGCCGTGGCTCACCGGAGGGGGCAGTTTTTCCTGCTTGAAGTTCATGAAATTTTGAAGAATTCGGGTTTGATTTTTCTGGCCGATTCGAGCTGAATTTTTTAGTGGGCTTTGTAGCTCTCATCACTAGCAAGCTACCATGTAAGTTTGGAGTTCTAATTTTGATTGTGGAAGGACAATTTTGGATTTGAAATTTGTGTGTACATTCGGTTTTTCGTGAAATTGACATGGTTAGAGTGAGAATTGGACTTTGTTGCAGTTATGAAAGTTGCTCAGTGGGTGATTTTGAGTGGAATAAGGGTTGCTCCGCCTTGAAATTCTCCGGTCAGCGGTGGCGCCGCCGTGGACGGTGGTCAACGCGGCGGTCAACGGTCAACAGGTTTGACTTTTTGGATTTTCGACAAGTCGCATGTCATTTGACTCGAAATCGGGCCCCGATCGCAGTGGGGAGGTTCGTTTCTCGATTTGAGCATCCGAATGTATAGCGAGGTGTTCGTGATCGTTCGTTTGGCGAGGGACATTCCGCCGGATCACGGGTTAACATGATACGCGTTACGCCAGACTGTGAGTGGACAAATTTATGTTTTCACTGTTGATTTGCGAGTTCGTGGATTTTATGATTTTCCGTATTTAAATTATACGATGTTGAGATATATGTTGTTTTCGGAGGTATTGTTATATGTTTCTTTGTGATGGCATTATTTACATCGATGTACCAGAGTTGAGAGATTCCTCTGGGCGGGGTTGAGTGGTCCCCTGCGTGCCGCCAGGGTTGAGTGGTCCCCTGGCCTATCACTGTCAGGTTTGAGCGATTCACCTGACGTCGGGTTTGAGAGGTCGCCCGACAACCTCCGTATATATATTTATATGTGTTGTGTTTTCCGAACTCGCACTGTTTTATATTGAGTATGTGCATAAACTGGTGAAAGGCATATGTTATTTTTGTCCACTCACTCTAACGTGTTTATTGTCTTTCACCTGGGCTTTTCGGTTTCCGTGCCCAGTTTGCAGTTCGGACTCTGGTGTCGCACGTCGTGGTCGGAGGCATAGTGCTCGAGCTACCTTATTTCTTCCAGTAGGTTTATTGTCCTACCTACTGTGGTATACTTATATGGTTATGTATTAGAGGTCGCTCTGAGTTCTCTGTTGAATATGTTATACGATTTTAAACCCGGATTTCAGTAAAGTACTATTATATGTATTGTTTACTTTACTGTTGAGATATTGAGAAATCCGGATGGGATTGGTGCCCACGGTTTGCTTTTTGTGGCATAGGATGAAGTGTATTTTCCGCGTGCAGGTAATGATAATTCCACGCTAGTAATGAAACTCTGCCCAAATTTCGAAAAGTTTTTGTTGGTTCGTGTTTTTGAAGGGGTTCGATTCCGATTTAGAGAGCTAAATCGGGGTTGGGTCCTTTCAGAACTACCCCACTCATGATATGGAGTTCGCAGCGATAGTTTTCACATTGAAATTATGGAGACATTACTTGTATGGTGCTAGATTTTAGATTTTCACCGATCATAAAAGTCTTACATACCTCCTCACACAGCCAGAACTAAACTTGAGACAGAAAGGTGGATATAGTTGATAACAATTATGAGTGCACCTTGAGTATCACCTTGGAAAGGTGAATGTAGTTCAGACATTCTTAGTTGGAAGTCCGGAGTTTCCTTGTCTTATATACAGATGGCGCACTTATAAAGTTGCGATCCACTGGAGTAGTGATGTACATTGATGAGAGCAAGGATGGAGTAGTGGTCTGTAAGTTCGACCCATTCTTATTGATAGAGTACGTGAATTGCAGGATTCTTATCCTTCACTTTTGAAACTAAAAGAGCAGTGCATGACGGTGGATAACCATATTTCACAATAAGGAGAGATGGGTTGCTGATATTCAAAGGTAGACTCTGTGTTCTGAATAATGAGGAGTTGAAGCGGGAAATACTTGACGAGGCCCATTGTTCAAATTATGCTGTACACCCTGGTAGTACGAAGATGTACCGCATTGTTAGAGAATATTATTGGTGGCCTAATATGAAGAGGGAAGTAGCGATATATGTGATTCCAGTTTGGAAATGGGAGCATGTCACTATGGACTTCGTATACAAGTTACCTCGTACAATCAAAGGTCATACATGTGTTTGGATGATTGTGGATCGCTTTACAAAGTCTGCACATTTCATACCAGTCTCAGAGAAATTTTCGGTGAGCAAGTTAGCTATGTTGTATATGCAGAAAATCGTAAAGCTTCATGGTGTACCTTTGTCCATTATATCCTATCGAGATTCTCATTTTACTTCACAATTTTGGAGAGCTTTATAGGAGGCTTTGGGAACCAAGTTATGATTCAGTACGACCTTTCATCCCCATACTGATGGTCAGTCTGAGAGAAATATTCAGACGCTTGAGGATATACTGAGATCCTGTGTATTGTTGGTTCCAGGGAAATGGAATAAGTATCTACACCTTATAGAGTTCGCGTATAATAACAGTTTTCACTCAAGCATTGGAATGTTGTCATGAAGCTTTGTATGGGAAGCAATGTCAGACTCCCTTGTGCTGGAGCAAAGTAGGAGAAATGAGCCTTATTGGTCCAAACATAGTTCAGGAAACCATAGAGAATGTGCAGATCATTCGAGACAGACTAAAGATCGCTCAAGGTAGACAAAAAAGTTATGTAGACATCAGACAAAAATATCTTGAGTTTGAGGTGGGAGACTGGGTATTCTTGAAGCTGTCTCCATGGAAAGGGGTGATGCATTTCGGGAAACATGGTAAACTCCAACCTCGTTACATCAGACCTTATGAGATTATAGAACATGTGGGTGAGGTGGATCATCATTTGGAGTTAACCTCAGAATTGGCGTGAATTCATGATGTATTCCACGAGTCTATGCTACGGAAGTACATTCCTAATCCCTTTTATGTCATCGTGCCTCAGCAAATCCCGTTATGGGAGGACTTGGTTCATATAGAGGAACCAGTGGAGATTTTTGACCGTAAAGAGAAGGTTCTCCGAAACAAGACCATTTCTTTAGTGAAAATATTGTGGAGGAATCATGCTGTGGAAGAAACCACCTAGGAACCAGAGCAGCATATGAGGGAGCACTACCCTCATATTTTCTAGCAGGTATGCAAATTTCGAGCACAAATTTTTTGTAAGGGGGGAGGGGGGGTGGTAGATTGTTACGATCCGAACTAAAATTACGCATTTATCAACTCGTATTAAATTTTATCGCAGATTAGTCGTACTACCAAGGTTGTTAATGAACTTTTCACCGTGCAAGAATTTGACTTGACTTTCTTCAAATAAGTTGTAGAGTATTTTATTTTGAGCTTGTAGGAATTTTCGGGAAATTTTTCGAATAAGCGAGTTAATTTTTATATTTATTAGAAGTCGGCGCGAGAAATAAATAGAAGAAATAATTTTTAGTAAGTTTCATCTCGACCGTTTGATCGCGATGAGATTGAATTTGGGACGTCGATCTAGCAAGCAGCTTAGGGGTATAAATATGAATTTTCGAAAACCCAAATCAAAAAACACTTCCGGATTGACCCGTTTCTAAATATTTTGACCCGTGTGCCGCCGTTGACCCGACCTGACGAAAATTTCCAATTCCAGCCACCTATGCTGCCGAAAAAGGTAGGAAATCGAAGCTTGATGCTTCCTTGTGTGTTTTGTTGGTTTTTTTGTGAGAAATTACAAGTATTTTGGTTAACCAGAATCGGGTTATCCCGAGGGAGTTGCCACCGTTGGTGGTAGTGCTCCGGCGGGTATTGAGTCTTGTGTGAGGGGTCTCGAACTCTGTCATGGCTTGACGACGGAGTTTCGACTATTCGAATTTTTCAGCCGATTTCGAGCCGTGAGGTTCGGCCGCCGATTCCGGCGAATTGGCGGTGAGTTAGGGTGCGTGAGGTTAGGGGTTTTGTTGGGTTCGAGGAGATGAAGGTTTTGAGGAGTTAATCGCTGCTGTTAGTGATGGCCGCCGAAAATACATTTTTTGGTCTATTTTAGGTATTTCCAACCAACCGCCATCAAATTGGATTCCGGCTCAGTTATAAAAGTTGTAAGCCTTGTTACCTGCTTTCCAATGAGGTATTAACCACTGGCATCAAAGCACATTCGCCAGAGGCGCGTGAAACCCACGCGCCGTCTTTTGTGTAGCCGCGTGATTGCTACACGCCGCCGTATACGGCAGAGGTCTGGCGAGGTAGGTTATAGGATTTCATGACGGGGTTTTCAGGGTTATTTTTTAGAACCGATTTTCATACTTTTCTACGTTCTGATATTATGTGATCCTTATGGACAAGACATCGTGACCGTGACCCTAGCGAGGAGAATTATGCTGGACCTTAGCAATAATCGCAGACTTGTGAGTGAAATTTTATTTTCACAGTCGATAGTGAGTTCATATTTTTATGCATTACACTTTACGGTTGTGACGACCCGAACCAGAATCAGATGTGTGTTTGGCACGATTCTCGAGATTTGGTTATAGTCGCAGTTTTACGACATTGTGTGGTTTGTCAATTCGATTCGCGACTATGTTTTCAGTCGAGAATTTGAGTTCGGTGTCTTCACGGAAATTGTAGAGTACATGATTTCGAGCTCGTGGGCGGTTCCGGAAGATTTTTCTGATAACCAAGGAATATTTTATGATTATTTGAAGTTTCGGGTTCCGACGAGTTTATCCGATTGTTTCGAGCTTATCCGAATCACATCGTATATTCATTCCGGACCGTTGATCGACCCGAGGGACGAGTATAAATATCGAAAGGTCGAAAAATAGTCGAGAAATAGTCGCAAAAACACGAATTTGCATTGACTTGCGTTAACTTTCCCATTTTGGAAAGTTTGACTGGTTGACCCGAGGGGGAGGAGTTTCCGTTTCTGTCTTGCCGTCCGTCGACCGGTTTTCCGGCCACCGTTGGCTTCGAGGAAGGTACGGTTAGAATCCTTGGGTATTTTCGAGTCGATTGATGTTAAAAATTGTGAGATTTGATGAGGTTTTCTTGATGCCCGAATCGGGCCGAACCGGGGTTCATCGCCGTTATCGGTTGGTCGTATTCCGACGAGTGTTGGTGGTGGTGGATGGGGGGATTCGACTCCCCTTGTCTCTCTGAACCTCCTGGTATGCTTTATGGTGGTTGTGGTTGAGTTTTGGGGGTCACCGGTTAGGTCACCGGAAAACTGGACCCGAGCTGTTTCGAGGGGAAATTGGTGAGGTTTTGGTTCGAATTAGGGGTCGTGTTAGTTATGGAAGTTGTTCGACTAGTGTTGGCCTATAGTTCTGGAAGTTTTCCGCCGGAAAATCTTGCCGTTGACAGCGCGCCGCCGCCGCCGCCGGCGGTCAACGGTGGTCAACGGCGAGGAAAAAGTCAACTTTTCAGATTTCGATGTAATTAGTGTTGTTTTTCTCGAAATCGCGCCCTGGTTATCGTACGGAGGTTTTTGGGTTGATTTGGTTAGCCGATTGTCAGTCGAAATTTCGAGTGGGGATTTCGGGATTACCGTTATACATTTTGTACTGCATTTCGTATTTCCGGGAACGGTTGGTTTCCGTGCATCAGTACAGTGTTGTGGATTACGATATTGATCAGTTATGTTTATATATATTCAGGAGATCGAGATCGAGATCTGGATCGTGATCGTGCTTCAGGCGAGGGAACTTCCGCCGGACCACGAATTTCGCGCGAGTTCGCGCTAGCTGATCTGTGAGTGGACAAGTTTATGTTTTCACTGTTGATTTGCGAGTTCGTGGATTTTATGATTTCCGTATTTAATTATACGATGTTGTGATATATGTTGTTTCCGGAGGTATTGTTATAAGTGTTTATTTGTGATGGCATTTAATACATCGATGTACCAGAGTTGAGAGATTCCTCTGGGCGGGGTTGAGTGGTCCCCTGCGTGCCCCAGGGTTGAGTGGTCCCCTGGCCTATCACCGTCAGGTTTGAGCGATTCACCTGACGTCGGGTTTGAGAGGTCGCCCGACAACCTCCGTGTATATATATTTATATGTGTTATGTTTCTTCCGAACTCGCACTGTTTTATATGAGAATGTGTATAACTGGTGAAAGGCATATGATTATTTTCGTCCACTCACTCTAACATTTTTATTTGCCTTTCCCCTGGGCTTTTCGGTTTCCATGCCTAGTTTGCAGTTCGGATTCCACTGTTTCACGTCGCGGTTTGGAGGCTAGTGATCAGAGCTATCTGTGTTTTCCAGTAGGTTCTTGTTTCGCCTACTGCTGTATATATTTTATATGTTTTACTTTAGAGGTCGCTCTGATACGTTCTGATATTTGTTATGCGAATTTTCATGAATATATTATATATGTTACAGTACTATTTACTGTTTATGATTCATACATTGATGTTGAGAAATCCGGATGGGATTGGTGCCCACGGTTTGCTTTTTGTAGCATAGGACGAAGTGTTAATTTCTGGGTGCAGGTTATGGTAATTCTACGCTAGTAACGAAACTCTGCCCAAATTTCGAAAAGTTTTTGTTGGTTCGTATTTTCGAAGGGTTTGATTCCGGTTTAGGTAACTGAATCGGGATTGGGTGCTTTCAGCTTGGTATCAGAGCATTAGGTTGTCAGATTCTGTAAACTCTTGTAGTTGTGACGCTTGGGGTATTTGAGTTGATACAGCATGACTGGAGTGATGACCCGACTGGCCAGCGGTACTCATCAATACTTCGGGTGTTGTGTGTTCTCAAATATCTGCGGTTTCATGATTACGTTCTTTCTGCTTGTACCTAATGCTTGTCTTGTATCAGTAGGATGCCTCCTCGACGTGGTCCCCGTGTCGATCGGGATGATGATCCTGATGAGGATCGCCGAACGCGCGACTTGCTGATGCGAGTGCTGCGTTTGGAAGAGCGTTTTGACCCTGTGGTCAAGGCTCGCACTGCGGGTGCTACTATGTTTTCGGGTTCAGTTGATCCAGAGATATGCGAGGCATGGTTGGTTCAGATTGAGCGTGTTTGTGAGCGTCTGCAGTTTACACCTGAGCAGATGACAGTAGCCGCAGTTGGTTTACTTGAGGGTGATGCATACTTTTGGTGGGTCAGCACTGACAGAGTTCCTGTGGATACTCCGTGGACATTGTTTCGTGATCTGTTTATGCGGAGGTATTTTAATCAGGCTACCCAGCAGCGCAAGTACGAGGAGTTCACGAACTTGAGGCAGGGCAGTTTGTCTGTACTTGAGTATTGGGATCGGTTTACTCGATTGTCTCATTTTGCGTGGGATATGGTGGCTACAGAGGAAGCCAAGTGTCGCAGATTTAAGCTGGGATTGAATTTGAACATCAAGGCCACGTTGACTACGATGCCAAGGAACAACTTTGATGAGTTTGTTAGTGCTGCACTCCGAGGCGAGGATATTGAGCAGGAGAGACAGCAGAGGTACCAGCCGAGACGATTTGAGGAAGGTGGACCGAGTCAGGGGCCTTCAAAGAGGCAGAGTTCTGATACTTCCGGTTCAGCCTCATCCTCAGGCGGTGGATCTTATCGTTCACCAGTTGATGTACCGAGGCAGAGATCGAGATGGAGGAGAGACCGACCGCGACAACCGCAGGCGAGTGCAGGTTCTAGCGGTTCTAGTTATCCTCGGCATACTGGTGGCACTTTTGCCGTACCGAGGGAGTACCCGTTGTGTAGTCTCTGCAGTCGGCATCATGTGGGTCCATGTCGGCGAGGTCCTGTTACTTGTTATCATTGTGGCCAGGTGGGTCACTACTTGAGGGAGTGTCCCCAGTTGTTTGGTACTGATGGTCAGGCGGCTCAGAGTTCCGGAGGAGAGCGAGATGCCACTTTGGGAGCGCGACCAGTATAGTTTGTAGGCCAGGGTAGGCAGCAGGGACAGCCCCAACGAGGATGACCAGCCGGACAGGCGAGAGTTCATGCTATGACATCACCGGAGGTCGTTATCGGTATGTTACATGTTTTTGGTATTCCTGTAGTTGCATTGCTAGATCCAGGTGCTACACATTCATTCATATCATTTAGACTGTCATCATTGGCTACGGTACCTGCATCTCCACTTCCGGGGTTGTGGAGAGTGTTGTATCCATCAGGTGAGGTTGTGAGCATCAGTTGGGTTTACCGAGATTGTGAGGTGTTTGTTGATGGCCATGGTTTAGCCGCTGATCTGTTGTTGCTCGATATTGTGGATTTTGATTTGATATTGGGTATGGACTTTTTAGAGTCGCACTGGGCTATGTTTGATTGCCACAGGAAGGAGGTCGTGTTCCGACGACCAGGTTTGCCTGAGATACTGTTTCGTGGCGAGAAGAACACTTCCCTACCGTGTTTGATTTCCGCGATGAGGGCGGATCGATTGATGAATAAGGGTTGTGTTGCATATTCAGCCCATGTTGTGGATACTACAGCTGCAGTGCCGGATCTTGGTAGTATTGAGGTTGTGTCTGAGTTTCCGGATGTGTTTCCAGCAGAGTTACCTGGTATACCCCCTGTGCGGGAGATTGATTTTACCATTGAGTTGTTGCCGGGTACTGGACCGATTTCCCAGACACCGTACCGGATGGCGCCTGCAGAGTTGAGGGAGTTGCAGATTCAGCTTCAGGAGTTGTTGGAGAAGGGATTCATTCGACCGAGTGTTTCTCCGTGGGGTGCTCCAGTGTTATTTGGGCGGAAGAAGGATGGGTTCATGCGTTTGTGCATCGACTATCGGAAGCTGAATCAGATTACAGTGAGGAACAAGTATCCGTTGCCACGGATTGATGACTTGTTTGATCAGCTGAAGGGAGCCGCAGTCTTTTCGAAGATTGATCTTCGATCCGGATATCACCAGTTGAGGATCCGGGATTCAGATGTGACCAGGACAGCTTTCAGGACGCGGTATGGGCACTATGAGTTTCTGGTTATGCCGTTTGGGTTGACCAACGCCCCCGCAGCTTTCATGGACTTGATGAATCGGGTGTTTCGTCGATTCTTGGACAAGTTCGTGATTGTATTCATAGACGATATCCTGATTTATTCGAGGAGTGTGGGCCAGCACAAGAAGCACTTGCGAGCGGTGTTGCGGACTTTGCGGGACCATCAGCTGTTCGCGAAGTTTAGCAAGTGTGAGTTCTGGTTGGATAGTGTGAAGTTTTTGGGCCACGTGATTTCGGCCGAGGGAGTTAGTGTTGATCCTGACAAGATCGAGGCCGTGCTGAATTGGAGTCGACCCACTACTGTGCCGGAGATCCGGAGTTTCTTGGGGTTAGCAGGTTATTATCGACGGTTTGTACAGGATTTCTCCCGGATAGCTACACCACTGACCAGATTGACGAAGAAGGGCGTCAAGTTTGAGTGGTCTGATGCGTGCGAGGAGAGTTATTTGCTCCTGAAGGAGAGATTGACTACCGCACCAGTTCTGACATTACCAGACGACAGTGGTGAGTTTGTTGTGTACAGCGATGCGTCGAAGTTGGGCCTTGGCTGTGTGTTGATGCAGCATGGTAGAGTTGTGGCATACGGTTCTAGACAGCTGAAACCGCATGAGGTCAACTATCCGACGCATGATTTGGAGTTAGCCGCTATTGTGTTAGCTTTGAAGAGTTGGAGACATTACCTGTATGGTGCTCAGTGTAAGATTTTCACTGACCACAAGAGTCTCACCTATTTGCAGACACAGTCGGATCTGAACATGAGGCAGCGCCGATGGATGGAGTTGATCAATGATTATGATTGCACGTTTGAGTACCATCCGGGGAAGGCCAACGTTGTGGCAGATGCGCTTAGTCGGAAATGTGGAGCCTCGTTGTTTCACATATGTGTGGCCAGAGTGTCGATGTTAGCTGAGCTTCGAGCTACGGGTGCTGTGTTTGAGTATGATAATGATGGAGCTTTGTTGGCCAGTTTCCAGGTTCGACCAGTGTTGGTTGATCAGGTACGGGAGGCACAGGATTCAGATTCTTACATACTGGGCAAGAAGACCATGATTCGGAATGGTGTGCCTACGGAGTTCCGATTGAGCGACAACGGTACGTTGTTGTTCAGGGGCAGATTATGTGTACCCAGGGACGAGGACTTGAAGAAGGAGATTCTGGATGAGGCCCACAGTTCGGCGTATGCGATGCATCCCGGAGGTACGAAGATGTTTCGTACACTTCGAGCGTACTATTGGTGGCGCAACATGAAGCGGGAGATTGCCGCGTACGTGAGTCGGTGTTTGATTTGTCAGCAGGTGAAGGCGGAGAGGCAGAAACCTGCAGGGAAACTATAGCTACTTGAGATTCCAGTTTGGAAGTGGGAGCATATCACGATGGATTTCGTCTATCAGTTGCCACGTACTTCGGCAGGCAACACTGGCATTTGGGTTATTGTTGATCGATTGACGAAATCCCCACACTTTCTTGCACTTCCGGGGAAGATTTCAGTAGGCAGATTGGCCAGGTTGTACTTATCCGAGATTGTTCGCTTGCATGGTGTGCCTGTGTCGATTGTTTCTGACCGAGATAGTCAGTTCACTTCTGAGTTTTGGCAGGCTTTACAGCGAGCGTTGGGCACGAGGTTGCGGTTTAGTACAACTTTTCATCCTCAGACTGACGGGCAGTCCGAGCGGACCATTCAGACTCTTGAGGATATGCTGAGATCGTGTGTGTTGCAGTTTCGTGGAAACTGGGATCAGCAGTTGCACTTGATTGAGTTTGCTTACAACAACAGCTATCAGGCCAGTATTGAGATGGCACCGTACGAGGCTCTATACGGAAAGCAGTGTCGCACTTCATTGTGTTGGAGTGAGGTGGGCGAGCGTTGCCTCATTGGTCCTGATTTGGTGAAAACCACGATGGAGGACATTCAGGTTATTCGGGATCGACTGAAGATTGCCCAGGATCGGCAGAAGAGTTACGCGGATGTGAGGAGGAAGAGTTTAGAGTTCGAGGTTGGTGATTGGGTCTTTCTGAAACTATCCCCGTGGAGGGGAGTTGTGCGTTTCGGAAAGCGTGGCAAGCTTCGACCGCGGTACATTGGTCCGTATGAGATTACAGAGAGGGTTGGAACTGTTGCTTACAGACTTGAGTTACCAGCTGAGATGGCTCGTGTGCATGATGTCTTCCATGTTTCGATGTTGCAGAAGTACATCTCAGATCCTTCACATGTGATAGCCCCACAGCAGTTGCCGATCAGAGAGGATTTATCGTATGTTGAGGAGCCAGTGCAGATTCTCGATCGTCGTGAGCAGGAGTTTAGGCACCGTGTGATTCCGCTGGTGAAGGTCTTGTGGCAGAACCATTCAGTTGAGGAGGCCACTTGGGAGACCGAGCACCGTATGCGGGAGCAGTATCCTCATCTGTTCACCTGACAGGTACGTAAATTTCGAGGTCGAAATTTCTTTAAGGGGGGTAGATTTGTGACGACCCGAACCAGAATCAGATGTGTGTTTGGCACGATTCTCGCGATTTGGTTATAGTCGCAGTTTTACGACATTGTGTGGTTTGTTAATTCGATTCGCGACTATGTTTTCAGTCGAGAATTTGAGTTCGGTGTCTTCACGGAAATTGTAGAGTACGTGATTTCGAGCTCGTGGTCGGTTCCAGAAGATTTTTCCGATAACCGAGGAATATTTTATGATTATTTGAAGTTTCGGGTTCCGACGAGTTTATCCGATTGTTTCGAGCTTATCCGAATCACATCGTATATTCATTCCGGACCATTGATCGACCCGAGGGACGAGTATAAATATCGAAAGGTCGAAAAATAGTCGAGAAATAGTCGCAAAAATACGAATTTGCATTGACTTGCGTTGACTTTCCCATTTTGGAAAGTTTGACTGGTTGACCCGAGGGGGAGGAGTTTCCGTTTCTGTCTTGCCGTCCGTCGACCGGTTTTCCGGCCACCGTTGGCTTCGAGGAAGGTACGGTTAGAATCCTTGGGTATTTTCGAGTCGATTGATGTTAAAAATTGTGAGATTTGATGAGGTTTTCTTGATGCCCGAATCGGGCCGAACTGGGGTTCATCGCCGTTATCGGTTGGCCGTATTCCGGCGAGTGTTGGTGGTGGTGGATGGGGGGATTCGACTCCCCTTGTCCCTCTGAACCTCCTGGTATGCTTTATGGTGGTTGTGGTTGAGTTTTGGGGGTCACCGGTTAGGTCACCGGAAAACTGGACCCGAGCTGTTTCGAGGGGAAATTGGTGAGGTTTTGGTTCGAATTAGGGGTCGTGTTAGTTATGGAAGTTGTTCGCCTAGTGTTGGCCTATAGTTCTGGAAGTTTTCCGCCGGAAAATCTTGCCGTTGACAGCGCGCCGCCGCCGCCGGCGGCGGTCAACGGTGGTCAACGGCGAGGAAAAAGTCAACTTTTCAGATTTCGATGTAATTAGTGTTGTTTTCTCGAAATCGCGCCCTGGTTATCCTACGGAGGTTTTTGGGTTGATTTGGTTAGCCGATTGTCAGTCGAGATTTCGAGTGGGGATTTCGGGATTACCGTTATACATTTTGTACTGCATTTCGTATTTCCGGGAACGGTTGGTTTCCGTGCATCAGTACAGTGTTGTGGATTACGATATTGATCAGTTATGTTTATATATATTCAGGAGATCGAGATCGAGATCTGGATCGTGATCGTGCTTCAGGCGAGGGAACTTCCGCCGGACCACGAATTTAGCGCGAGTTCGCGCTAGCTGATCTGTGAGTGGACAAGTTTATGTTTTCACTGTTGATTTGCGAGTTCGTGGATTTTATGATTTCCGTATTTAATTATACGATGTTGTGATATATGTTGTTTCCGGAGGTATTGTTAGAAGTGTTTATTTGTGATGGCATTTAATACATCGATGTACCAGAGTTGAGAGATTCCTCTGGGCGGGGTTGAGTGGTCCCCTGCGTGCCGCCAGGGTTGAGTGGTCCCCTGGCCTATCACCGTCAGGTTTGAGCGATTCACCTGACGTCGGGTTTGAGAGGTCGCCCGACAACCTCCGTGTATATATATTTATATGTGTTATGTTTCTTCCGAACTCGCACTGTTTTATATGAGAATGTGTATAACTGGTGAAAGGCATATGATTATTTTCGTCCACTCACTCTAACGTTTTTATTTGCCTTTCCCCTGGGCTTTTCGGTTTCCGTGCCCAGTTTGCAGTTCGGATTCCACTGTTTCACGTCGCGGTTTGGAGGCTAGTGATCAGAGCTATCTGTGTTTTCCAGTAGGTTCTTGTTTCACCTACTGATGTATATATTGTATATGTTTTACTTTAGAGGTCGCTCTGATACGTTCTTATATTTGTTATGCGGATTTTCACGAATATATTATATATGTTACAGTACTATTTACTGTTTATGATTCATACATTGATGTTGAGAAATCCGAATGGGATTGGTGCCCACGGTTTGCTTTTTGTGGCATAGGACGAAGTGTTAATTTCTGGGTGCAGGTTATGGTAATTCTACGCTAGTAACGAAACTCTGCCCAAATTTCGAAAAGTTTTTGTTGGTTCGTATTTTCGAAGGGTTTGATTCCGGTTTAGGTAACTGAATCGGGATTGGGTCCTTTCAACGGTATATTTTCAAAACGTTTGTTTGAAGGTTTATTATGTGATGGTTTTATTTAGTTGCATCGATGCCCTAGCTATTTGGCTGATCACCAGATAATCAGTCAGACCAAGATAGCACAAACACCATGCCCGACTCAGATTGTCACAGGTTAGGACAAACACCCTAGACGATCCCATCACCTTACTTTTCAAACATACAGTTGTTCCAGGTTAGGACAAACACCCTAGATGATCACATGACCTTACTTTTCAAACATACAGTTGTTCCAGGTTAGGACAAACCCCTTAAATGACCACATCCATTGTATTTTAGTTTAGTAGATTTGAACTCGCATTATTTCACGAAAATCAGTGGAAATAAATGATAATTCAATTTTATTGATTTACGTTGATTATATTATTTTTGTCCACTCACGCTAACTTTTTATATTTAATGTCTTTCCCTGTGCTTTTCAGTTTTCGTCACCCAGGCTGCAGTGTATATCCTGGGAGTGCTTGGTATCATTGAAGGCTTCGAGTCTACCGCTCATCCCTTCATCAGTATGTTTTAGCTCATTGTCGGTTTGTATCATATGTATTATATGTATGTAGAAGTCGATCTGGATACCAGTTGTAGTATGTTGCTTTCAGTGAGACTCTTGTGTTTAGTCAGTTACTCAGTCGTCAAGTTTACTTTCCTTTGTATTCAGAACCAGTAGCTTGTAAATATGTTTCTAAATTCCTTAGTTGAGTTCTTGATTTTGTTCATGACATTTGTTGAGAAATCTGGATTGACATCTGTGGTCCACGGTCTATATTTGGGATTTTTTTCGTGAAGTGTCATCTTCATGCAGGTTTTTGGTTATCTCAGTTTCTAGTGAGGTTATGTCAAAATTTTCATAGAATTCCCTAGATTAGGGTTAGTTGTTAGGGCTTAATCTTAGTTTACTAGTTAAACTAGGGTTGGGTCCTTTCATAACACTAACCCGAAAATACTATCAATCTCTCACACTCTGCCTCTCTCAGTGTGGTTGCGCATATCTCAAACAATAACTAACTCAAACCATTGCCTAAATGCACTACAAGAAAACAGAACTTAGACCACGGAAACGTAATTGTTCCGTGGTCCAAGTGACACTTGGACGACGGAGTCTTCTCCGTCGTCCAAGTACCACCTGGACGACGGAGAAGGTATTCTCCCTCGTCCATGTGATCACCTGGAGGACGGAGAAGACTCCGAGGTCCAGGTGTCCACCTGGACGACGGATATGGTATTCTCCGTCGTCCAGGTGATCACCTGGACAACGGACCGACACGCCGTGGTCCGAGTAACGTCCACTTAGACGATGTACCGACACCTCCGTCGTCTAAGTGAAGCATTATATAAGCCCGATGCCAAACTCTCTTCATTCCATCCGATCTCTTCATTCCATTCGAAGAAGAATTGAAGGAGAAGGGAGAAGGAGAAGGATCAGAGAAGGGAGAAGGCCGAGAAGGATCAGGCCGATAAGGGATCTCCGCTGACTAGCTAGCTAGCTTAATTAACTGATATCGAGAAGGCCAGCAGGTACGTACGCAGTTAAAATTTGCTTAATATATATTTAGTGAAAACGTACGTACATACATGCATGGATGTTAGCTATATATACAGATTAAATTACGTACGTACGTAATTGATGGATCGATGTAGATCGAGTACGTATAATTAAGCGTAAATTAATGGACTAATTAATATATATATATATGTAATAATTAATTAATTATAATATTTTGTAGCAGTATGGACAAGAGTTGGATGAAGTTGAAGAATAGATGTGATGTCCGGTATATGGATGGAATTAGCGAATTTGTGAATTTTACGATAGAACATGGTCAGGGAAAGAAACGTTTCAGGTGTCCGTGTCAGAAATGTCTTAATTGTCAGTATGCGGAGGTTAATGTTATGGTGCAACATCTGTACGAAAATGGTATGATGTGGAGTTACACTACATGGAGCGAGCATGGTGAAGCAGTAGAGTTCAGCGCAGTAGACTTCAGCTCAGGGTACAGTTAGCATGGTGCCTCATCCAGCGGGAGTGGTGCCGGACCCCCAGCTTGCAACCCAACTGCAGATTTGGTCCTTGATGCGTTTCCGGGATGTAGTCATGGTGGACACCAACACCAAGACGGAGGTTACAGTACCACTAATGAGCATGATGACACATTCCCCGATGTTAGCTTGGCCACTGACACCAGTGAGATGGATAAGTACAACCGGATGCTACTTGAAGCGCAGACCCTGGTGTTCCCTGGATGTCGAGAGAATGTGTTGCAATATGTGATGGAGCAAATGAAGATAAAAGTGAAGCACAAAATGTCAGTGAGTGCTTTTGACGAAATTCAGGAGCAAATATATAAGTTGCTTCCTGATAATCACAATCTTCCTAAATCTCATTATAAGGTTAGAAATATCTTGAGCAGCCTCGGCCTAAAGTACAGGATAATTGACGCATGTCCGAATGATTGTGTGCTATTTTACAAAGAGTATAAAGATTTGGACTATTGTCCCGTATGTGGCCAGTGCAGATTCCAGGTGAATAGGAAGAGTTCGAAAAAGAGAATTCATGTGAAAGTTGTTCGATATTTTCCCTTGATTCCCAGATTGCAACGCCTGTACATGTCTGTACACACAGCAGAGGCGATGCGATGGTAGGCAGAAAAGCGAATAGATGACGATGTCCTGCGACACGCCGCGGATGGGGAGGGTTTCAAACATTTCGACAGAGAATTTGGAGACTTTGCTACAGAGGTTAGAAATGTTAGACTCGGCCTATCTACAGACGGATTCAATCCTTGGGGAAGTAATAGCTCCGCCGTCAGCACTTGGCCAGTTATTCTGATGCCGTACAACTTGCCTCCGTGGATGAGCATGAACAAGGAATTTAATTTCCTTACTGTACTAATTCCAGGTCCTAAATCTCCAGGGAAGTGCTTAGATGTCTACCTCAGACCTTTGATCGACGAGCTGAAACTGTTGTGGGAAAATGGAGTCCCAACTTATGACAAATTCACTGACACGATGTTCACGATGAGGGCTGCCGTAATGTGGACGATCAGCGATTTTCCAGCGTATGGGATGTTGGCAGCCTGCAGGACAAAAGGATATAATGGATGTCCTATATGTTTGGACGACGTGAACTCTAGTTGGCACGCGGGGAAGGTGTGTTACTTGGGTCACCATAGATGGCTTCCTCACGACCACCCGTGGCGACAGGATGAAGCTCATTTAATCGGGACGGTAGAGAAAAATCCTAAACCCCGTAGTTGGTCGGGCGAAGAGATTTTAGAGAGGTTGAGCTATTTCGACTTTGGTGTGTTGAGCAATGACGCGGATGTAAAGAAATGCAATCCAATTCCTCCACATGATCTGAGCTATTGGGATCACAAGAGTATATTCTTTGAACTCCCTTACTGGTCGAAGTTGAAGCTGAGGAACAACTTGGACGCGATGCACATAGAAAAGAATGTGTGCGACAGCATGGTGGGAACAATTCTCGGTATTAAGTTCAAGACTAAAGATACTCCCAAAGCGCGCAAAGATCTGGAATCAATGAATCTACGTCGTGCCTTGTGGTTGAGGAGGGATAGGAAAGGAGTGTACAAGAAGATGCCAGCTGCACCTTACACAGTGAAGCCGACGCTTAGACGTTCTGTATTTCATTGGTTTAAGGGCGTTCGTTATCTGGCTACGTATGCAGCTACTATAACTGGAGCAGTGGACGAGGTGCAACACAAGTTTGTGGGTCTAAAGACACATGACTATCACGTTATGCTGCAACGTCTGATTCCAGTGGTAATTCGACCATACTTGCCTCGTGACGTCGTAGAACCAATTGTGGCATTGTGCAGGTAGTGGCAGAGGTTATGCGCCAGAGAATTAAAGAAGTCAGATGTGGTGGAATTGCAACAACAAATTGTGCACATCATTTGCAAACTAGAGAGGATTTTTCCCCCTGCTTTCTTTGACATCATGATTCACCTAATGATCCACCTGCCCGAGCAGGTGCTCATTTCTGGTCCGGTCTAGTACACTTGGATGTATCCTCAAGAAAGGTACGTACAACTAATTAATTTGTTCCACTGGAGATTACTAGCTAGCTATATGTACTTATTCTTATTGTACGTTTGATTTTGTAGACAGCTTGGACAGTATAAGTCCTTCGTCAAAAATAGGTCGGCCCCGGATGGTTCCATAGCAGAGACATACCTAATGCATGAGTGTGTTACTTACTGCAACAGGTACCTCAAAGATCCACCACCTCCCACTGCCTCCGATCGCAGTGCCCGCATCAATCTTTCTGTCGTCACCAATGTCGTCCGACCGTTTAGAGGAGTATTAAAGGAATCGTTAACACGGGAAGAACTTATTGAGGCACATTGGGTAGTGTTGCGAGACTGTGATGAAGTTGAGCCGTACATGATGTCATACAGGGAGAGGCTTCAGGCGTTAAATCAAAACAAGAGTTCGGCATGGATTGAGAAAATGGTTAAGAAGAAGTTTCCCGATTATTTCTTCCAATGGGTACGTACGTACCTCTCAGTATTTAATTAGTAATTTATATACGTACATATCGATCATGTTTGGAGAAAGTCCAAATTAAACCCTTATATTAATTTGCCCTTTTTTGCAGATGATTGATCTGCAAAAATCTGAAAACCACGGGGGGTGGTGGTCATGGCCAAAGCACTTGCTAGCAGGGAAGCCGGTTAAACACTATATTTATCCCGGATGTTTTGTGAACGGTGTAAAGTTCCATTCATTGGCCCGAGACGAAGGAAGAAGAACACAAAACAGTGGGGTAGCGGTTGGGAAAGACAATGATCTATATTACGGGGCTATTGTATATGTGGTTCAGCTATGTTACGGGAATGATGTCAACGTTTTCCTATTCAAGTGCAGATGGTTCAAGCGTACAAAGGAAGACCTGGGACTATTATCAGTCGATACAAACTCTAGCTGGTATGAGGATGAGCCTTTCGCTCTCGCCACCTTAGTTCGGCAGGTGTTCTATCTCGACGATCTGAAAGCCGGTGAAGGGTGGAAAATAGTGAACCATATCTCTCACCGAGGAATATGGAATACAGAGACAATTGAAGGGACACCGACGACGACTGAAGATGCTGCTGAACTAGAAAGAGACATTCCTGCCTATCAAGAGCCTAATATTTTTGTCATCCGCTCCGATATAATGGACCTGGTTCAAGATGGTGAACGGTTACCCATGCCTGATGGTTGTACTGATCTAACTAAAGATGAGATTATCAATGAGGTAGATGAAGAAGACGAGCAGGAAGAGGACGCGGACGAGGACTCAGGTTATTCGTCGGACGATGTTGAGTACGATGACGAGGATGAGCCGTCGTCTAACGGGGATGAGGACGATGACGATTATGACGAAGAGTACGGTCATACGACGAGGATTATTAATTGGTAATTAATTATTGTAATTATTGTAATATATGATCGATGCAGGTTTACGGTAATTAATTAATCCAAATTATATATCCTGGACAATGGAGAAATTAATTGCAGGTTGTCGCCTTTGGGTATCCTGGACAATGAAGAGTACGGTCAATTTTTTTTTGATTCAAAATAATTGAACGGACACCTGAATTCAGGGACTATACACCTGGACGACGGAGATGAGATATTCCATCGACATTTATATTAGGTCCCCCGCCATTTTCACCTTTGGCGCCCCGCCAAATCTCAATCTCATATAAAACCCTAAATCCTGGACCCTAAATCTAGTAGATCGGATCGATCGATCAATTTTTTAATTATATTCTTGAATCAGAATAATTGAACGGACACACAAATGACCGGGGACGACCTAAACCGTAAACCCTAAGGCCCTAACCCCTGAATTCGGGGTTTAGAACTTGGACGACGGAGAATGACCTTATCCGTCGTCCAAGTGTGTACCTGAACGACGGAGACTGACCTTCTCCGTCGTTCAAGTGTTAAACCCTATACCCTATACCATAAGGACCCCTAACCCCTGAATTCAGGGTCTATACACCTGGACGACGGAGATGAGATTTTCCGTCGTCCAGGTTAGTACCTGGACGACGGATAATATCATATCCGTCGTCCAGGTGATTACCTGGACGACGAACAAGCTCATATCCGTCGTCCAGGTGCAGATATCGTATATTTTTCTAAGACAACGACCATCTAGACCTTCTTCCAATGCATATTCTCTTCGTCAAGACTTTAGAGTAAACAATTCTTGGTGTGTGAGCTTCGACGGTTCGAAAATCAGAGTTGCGAAATGCCTTATATCCACGTTTCCGGTTTGTTAAATTCTCGGTTTTGCGGTTGACTGTGCCGATGAAACCATTCCCGAACTTATTATTTTATGGTCCTTTGAAGACAATTCTATATTATGTTATGACGAACATATCCAACGGTTGTTTTGTCCAAATTCAATTTCGTTAATACTCTGCTGCAAATGAGCCTCTACTCATGAACACTTAAGTCGTAAGGATTAGTCGATACTTAACAACTTTCAAAACGAAAAATTATTCGTCGGTTCAAATTTAACTGTTCATATATACGATGTGTTCATCGATATTGGACGACTATTTCACTCGAATGACAGATCGCTAAATTCCTAGCGAAATATTTTTTAAATTTTTTTTAACGTAATTTTTCACCTGGACGTCGGAGAATGACCATCTCCGTCGTCCAGGTTCAAATTACCATGGCGGTTCGAATTTATTTTTTTTTATTTTTTCCATGTAATTTTCACTTGGACGGCGGAGATGGTCATTCTCCGTCGTCCAAGTCCAAAATTATGGCGGTTCAATTTACCGCTTCCGTTTTTGGAACCGCTTGAATTTTCACTTAGACGACGGAGAATTCATTCTCCGTCGTCTAAGTCCAAAATCATGGCGGTTCAGAACGTCCTGCCGATTAATTGGTGCCGCTTGAAATTTTTTAAAACCGCCACTTAGACGACGGAAAACACTGTTTCCGTCGTCCAAGTGAACTTAGACGACGGAGAATAGTGCTCCGTCGTCTAAGTGTAACTCTATAAATAGAACAGCACCCCCCTCCCTCCTTTTCTCATTTCATCTCCTCTCCTCTCCTCTCCTCTCCTCTGGTGATCCTCCTCCGGCGACGCTCCGACGACCAAATTTCTAGCGTGGTTCCCCCTCTTCGACGACTCTACTCTTCCGATATTCCGGCGAAATTTCGACGAGGTAATAATTCTATTTTTTAACTCTTTAACATTTTTTTATTTAATTAATTATTTATTTTCTAAATATTTTTAATTTATTAGTTTTAAATAATAAATAGTTGTAATTATAATAATTATTTTGTTGTTATTATTATTATTTAGTAATCATTATTAGTTGTTAATTATTTGGTAATGAATAATTATTAATTAAAATTAAATAATAGTAATAATAATAATTGTTAATAATAATTAATTATATTGGTAAATGAATAATTATTATTAAATGCATGATAAATAATAATTCATTATTGTTATTATTGTTTTAATTAATTGATAATTACGTGTATTTTCTATTAAATTGCATGGTAGTACGTCTTCGATTTAAATTTAGTACATAGGCTTGGTTTATTAAGTCGCACTATTTGGAATAGATGGCGCCTCTTTTCCTAGCTTATCTCCTTAACCCCACGTGATGTGTGGATTTCATCACCACACACCATAACCTAAGTGAAGTTATGGACACGAGGTTGAGGGCGGAGTTTGCAAAGGACTTGAGGGAGTGTAAATTTTCGAAAAATTGGCCGAATGTCGGACATGGTGTCTAGAAACGGGTTATGACTGGTAACAGGATTTGGACTAAGAAAGACTTTTGTCGAAATTAGTCCTGCCTCTCGCGTTATCTCTATCCCTAACTGGCCATGTTTTTCGATTTAACCAAGGCTGATTAATTAAAAATTTACACTTTATCGCGCGGGTCGCACGTCCATTGAACTACCGAAAAAGCCAAGCTAGTGTACTCTATTTAAATCTTAACCGTACTTAATTAGCGTAAATTTTGCACTTGTAATTATTATCGTAAGTAGGTAATTTAACAGCGTACTCCTAGGTATAAATGGCTCCATCCGGCAAGAAGAAAGCCCAACAGGAGGCAGAAGATGCCATGCTCCGCCGCTTGGCGGACCAAGTCGGTTGGGAATTACCGAAGGGCAACGACGCCCTCAATCCGGACCCTTCATTTGCTTCGGAGGCGGCGCCTGTTGGGGAAATTCTGTCTGCCCCATTTATCTCCGGCGGTGATGACGTCGACCCTTTTTCAACTCCGACGCCCGGTACCGGATCAACGGCAAGTACTCAGGCGTCCTCCACCGCGGAATCAATCATGTACAGCGCCCGCCGTAAGCAAAGGAGGGCCCCCACTGACCCGGAACCGAAAAGGACTCGGGGTCTCGTTAAATGGGGCAAAGCGGAGAAAATTTGCAAGGAGACCGGGAAAAAGATCGACTTGCCCTACGACGAATTCACTGGTGGCCCTCCCACAGCTCAGCTAGCAAGTCTCTCGGCGCATAGCATAGGGTCAATCGTCCATAGCCGAGTTCATCTCACTGCCCCTACTTGGAAGGAGGCGCCGGATAATGAGAAGGCAAAAGTCTTTAAAGATCTTTCGGTACGTAATACGTCCAATTTAGTTATTATATAATATTTTTAATATTAGTTATAATTTCATAATATATACGATTATAATTTTCTATTTATTTTTGATAGGAACAATTTGCGGTGGATCCGACGCCGGCGATGTTGAGGCATATCAACCAAACCGCCAACTCCATCTACAAAGATTGGAAGTACAGGCTCCATCAGTACTTCCAAACTTACGGTCCCTCGCCTCCCCCCGTAGAGCTGCGTGGGGATAGAGAAGATGAGTGGGAGTGGTTGTGTAACCACTTTGCCGATGAGTCCTTTAAGGTGTTAATTTAATTTTTTTATTTCAATTAAGATAATTGAATTATTTAAATTTTAGTTATTAATTTTTTAATGATTTAATTATGTTGTGTAACAGAAATTCTCCAGTGTCAACAAAGCCAACCGGGGGAAGAAGGACAAACACCATACTACCGGCGCCAAGCAGTTCATTCAAATAGCCAAGGAGCACAAGGATAAGGGCTCCAAACACCCTTATCTTGATGCAAGCATAAGCGCGTACGTGACGCCTGGGCTCGATAATGAAGCGAGTCAATGCGGCGTAAGTGATATATATATATATATGTGCTTTTAATTATAGTAATTATTATTTAAATATTATTTCATTATAATAAATTAATTATTCTTTTGTAGGCAAGGGTGATAGAGCGTGCGCATGAAGAGTTGGCTAACACTCAGCTTGCGTTCCCAGATGTGCCGCCGGAAGACCTGCCTCCTTTATCCTTAGAGAGCCAAATTGCAATAGCGGATGAGGTCTGCGGTCGTAGAGCTGGCAAGGAGGTTAGGCACTTCAGGCCTAGGGTGGTACGAGATTTTTCAACGACCTCCGACTCATCATCTACGGGAGGTTCGGGCCAGCGGAGAAGGACTCAGGCTGCGACCGTTGAAGCAGCCATTCAAGAGGCTCGACTGGCACGAGAGGAGAATCAATCCATGCGGCAAAGACTTGACGAACAACAAGCACAAATAGCCCAACTCATCGCCCTCATGCAACAAAATCGAGAAGTATGTCAACCTCCTCCGAACCCACACCCCGATGACAACGACCCGGCTGGAGGCGGAGGACTCGGCGGCGCATCTGCTCCTCCAGTGTATTAGCTAGCTAGTAGTTTATTATCTCGTTTCTTTCCGCATTCCGAACAATATTTTAATTTTTAATTTATGGGTTTTTTCGATTATTCATGTATGTACAAATTAATTTTAATTATTTAATAATTAAGTAATTCAAAATTTAGTTTATTTAATTAATTTTAGCATTTTTCATTATTTAAATTCAATTAATAATAAATTAAATTAATAATATTTTATTACAATTTATTTTATTTTTAAATTAATAAGTCACTTGGACGACGGATAACTAAGTCTCCGTCGTCCAGGTGTTTACCTGGGCCACGGACAACGTATCATTCTCCGTGGCCCAGGTAGTCACTTGGACGACGGAGAAATAAGTCTCCGTCGTCCAGGTGTTTACCTGGGCCTCGGAGAACTTATCCTTCTCCGTGACCCAGGTAAACACCTGGACGACGGAGACTTATTTCTCCGTCGTCCAAGTGTTTACCTGGGCCTCGGAGAACGTCCGCGGTCCAAGTGAACTTGGACAATGGATAGATTATTCTCCTTCGTCTAAGTGCTTGGACGACAGCCCTTGGAGCACTGACCTTGGACGACGGAGATTGCGTCGTCTAAGTACTTAGACGACGGAAAACGTCACTTAAACGACGGAAATGCTCCGTGGTCTAAGTCCGTTTTTCTTGTAGTGATGGAAGTTTTATCGAAAAATCAATCCAAAACTTGTTGGGCCCAAAACACTTGAGATGGGATAGTCGAAAAACTGAATCAAATTAGACTCAAACTGAATTCTTTATTACGGTATGGTACAAGTTTCGACCTAATACTGAACCAATCCCGAGCCTAATAAAGTTTGTTTAATATTACATAACTATCGATCTCAACAAAATATAAAGAAAGTCCATTGGTCTAAAAACTTTCTCGATAAAACTAAACGTGTGGGTTAGTAGAAATATTTACGTATTGCAACTGATTAGATCAAAACCATATTACATAGCTGTACAATCTATTGCTCATTAACCCAATCATAACCAACTATTTCTTTACAATTTAAACCCCACTACAAGAAAAAGGCACCTAGACCGCGGACCATTTCCTTAGTCTAGGTGCACTTTTCTGTCGTCCAAGTACCTAGACGATGGACTCTCCGTCGTCCAGGGTACGTCTTCCAAGTACTGTCGTCTAGGTACTTGGACTACGGAAAAGAACGTTTCGGTCATCCAAGTGGCCTCCTGAACCGCGGAGGTTTTGCGTCGTCCAAGTGCTCACTTAGACGACGCAAACAAACGTATGTGTTGTCTAAGTTAGTACTTGGACGACGCAAACACATGTTTGCGTCGTCTAAGTGAAAATTTCCTTAATTTAGGGTTAGGGCCTTAAGGTTTAGGGTTTAGGGTATACTTAAACGACGGTTTGACCATTTTGCGTCGTCTAAGTACTATTTTTAGGATTTAGGATTTTATATATGTATAATTAATTACTATTGTGTTTAATTACCTTAGTATGGACTACGAAAAGTCGTTCTTTCGTCCCCGTGTTAGGGTTTCGTGAAAATTAATGTGATTCAATTATCGATCAATTTGATCCTCCGGATTAATTAATTAATTTTAATTTACGTCGGTCAAAGCGACCATGCTATTTAATTAATTATTAAATTAAATAAGTAGTAAATTAATAGTTGTACATACTCCTCCTCATAATATATATATATTAATTAATGGATCATGCATTATTACGTACAATAATTACAATAATTAATTGCCAATTAATATTCCTCATCGTTATATTGTACTTTTCGTCATAATCGTCATTATTCTCATCCCTGTTATCCAATTGCTCCTCCTCCTCATAATACTCAACATCGTTCGACGAATATCTTGAGTCCTCGTCCTCGTCCTCATCCTCTGCCTCTTCTTCATCTACCTCATTAATTACATCAATAATCTCATCTTCAGTTAGATCTGTACAACCATCAGGCATGGGTAAGCGTTCACCAGCTTGTACCAGGTCCATTATGTCGGAGTGGATGACATAAATATTAGGCTCTTAATAGGCAGGAATGTCTCTTTCCGGTTCATCAGCATCTTCAGTCGTCGGTGTCCCTTCAGTTGTCGTAGTATTCCATATTCCTCGATTAGAGATATGATTCACTGTTTTCCACCCTTCACCAACTTTCGGAACATCGAGATAGAACACCTGCCTAACGAAGATGGCGAGAGCGAAAAGTACATCCTCATACCAGCTTAAGTTTGTATCGACTGATAAAAGTCTCAAGTCTTCCTTTCTACGCTTGAACCATTTGCACTTGAATAGGAAAACGTTGACATCATTCCTGTAACATACCTGAACGACATGTACAATAGCCCGGTAATATATATCATTGTCTTTCCCAACTGCTACCCCACTGTTTTGTATTCTTCTTCCTTCATCTCGGGCCAATGAATGAAACTTTACACAGTTCACAAAACATCCGGGGTAAATATAGTGTTTAATCGGCTTCCCTACTAACAAGTGCTTCGGCCAGGACCACCACCCCCGTGGTTTTCGGATTTTTGTAGATCAATCATCTGGGAAAATGAGATATATATATATATATATAATTAAAGGGTTTACTTTCTACAAACATGTATATAAACTAAATAATTAAACATACGTACCCATTGGAAGAAATAATCGGGGAACTTCTTCTTAACCATTTTCTCAAACAACGCCGAACTCTTGTCCTGATTTAATGTCTGAAGCCTCTCCTTGTACCCAATCAAGTACGGCTCAACTTTGTCACTGTCTCGCCACACTACTAAATGTGCCTCAATAAGTTCTTCTCGTATTAACGATTCCTTTAATACTCCTCTAAACGGTTGTACGACATTTGTGACGACAGAAAGATTGATGCGGACACTGGGATCAGAGGCAGTGGGAGGTGGTGGATCTTTGAGGTACCTATCGCAGTAAGTAACACACTCAAGCATTAGGTATGTCTCGGCTATGGAGTCATCCGGGCCCAACCTGTTTTTGACGAATCCATTATACTGTTCAAGTTGTCTACAAAATCAAACGTTCAATTAATACATTGTAGAATAAGAATAAGTACATATAGCTAGTAATCTCCAGTGGAACAACTTGGATGTGATGCACATAGAAAATAATGTGTGCGACAGCATGGTGGGAACAATTCTTGGTATTAAGTTCAAGACTAAAGATACTCCCAAAGCACGCAAAGATCAGGAATCTATGAATCTACATCGTCCCTTGTGGTTGAGGAGGGATAGGAGAGGAGTGTACAACAAGATTCCAGCTGCACCTTACACAGTGAAGCCGACACTTAGACGTTCTGTATTATGGATCAAAAAATCTGTATAATTAATTAGTTGTATGTACCTTTCTTGAGGATACATCCAAGTGTACTGGACCAGACCAGAAATGAGCACCTGCTCGAGCAGGTGGATCATTAGGTGACTCATGATGTCAAAGAAAGCAAGGGGGAAAATCATCTCTAGTTTGTAAATGATGTGCACAATTTGTTGTTTCAGCTCCACCACATTGGTTCTACGACGTCATGAGGCAAATATGGCTGAATTACCACTGGAATTAGACGTTGCAGCATAACGTGATAGTCATGGGTCTTTAGACCAACAAACTTGTGTTGCACCTCGTCCACTGCTCCAGTTATAGTAGCTGCATACGTAGCCGGATAACGAACGCCCTTAAACAAGTGAAATACAGAACGTCTAAGTGTCGGCTTCACCGTGTAAGGTGCAGCTGGCATCTTGTTGTACACTCATTTTCTATCCCTCCTCAACCACAAGGCACGACGTAGATTCATTGATTCCAGATCTTTGCGCGCTTTGGGAGTATCTTTAGTCTTGAACTTAATACCGAGAATTGTTCCCACCATGCTGTCGCACACATTCTTTTCTATGTGCATCGCGTCCAAGTTGTTCCTCAGCTTCAACTTCGACCAGTAATGGAGTTCAAATAATATACTCTTGTGATCCCAATAGCTCAGATCATGTGGAGGAATTGGATTGCATTTCTTTACATCCGCGTCATTGGTCAACACACCAAAGTCGAAATAGCTCAACCTCTCTAAAATCTCTTCGCCCGACCAACTACGGGGTTTAGGATTGTTCTCTACCGTCCCATCGAAATGAGCTTCATCCTGTCGCCAGGGGTGGTCGTGAGGAAGCCATCTACAGTGACCCAAGTAACACACCTTCCCCGCCTGCCAACTAAAGTTCACGTCGTCCAAACATATAGGACATCCACTATAACCTTTTGTCCTGCAGGTTGCCAACATCCCATACGCCGGAAAATCGCTGATCGTCCACATTACGGTAGCCCTCATCGTGAACATCATGTCAGTGAATTTGTCATAAGTTGGGACTCCATTTTCCCACAACAGTTTCAGCTCGTCGATCAAAGGTCTGAGGTAGACATCTAAGCACTTCCCTGGAGATTTAGGACCTGGAATTAGTACAGTAAGGAAATTAAATTCCTTGTTCATGCACATCCACGGAGGCAAGTTGTACGGCATCAGAATAACTGGCCAAGTGCTGACGGCGGAGCTATTACTTCCCCAAGGATTGAATCCGTCTGTAGATATGCCGAGTCTAACATTTCTAACCTCTGGAGCAAAGTCTCCAAATTCTCTGTCGAAATGTTTGAAACCCTCCCCATCCGCGGCGTGTCGCAGGACATCGTCATCTATTCGATTTTCTGCGTACCATCGCATCGCCTCTGCTGTGTGTACAGACATGTACAGGCGTTGCAATCTGGGAATCAAGGGAAAATATCGAACAACTTTCACAGGAATTCTCTTTTTCGAACTCTTCCTATTCACCTGGAATCTGCACTGGCCACATACGGGACAATAGTCCAAATCTTTATACTCTTTGTAAAATAGCACACAATCATTCGGACATGCGTCAATTATCCTGTACTTTAGGCCGAGGCTGCTCAAGATATTTCTAACCTTATAATGAGATTTAGGAAGATTGTGATCATCAGGAAGCAACTTATATATTTGCTCCTGAATTTCGTCAAAAGCACTCACTGAAATTTTGTGCTTCACTTTTATCTTCATTTGCTCCATCACATATTGCAACACATTCTCTCGACATCCAGGGAACACCGGGGTCTGCGCTTCAAGTAGCATCCGGTTGTACTTATCCATCTCACTAGTGTCAGTGGCCAAGCTAGCAGCGGGGAATATGTCATCATGCTCATTAGTGGTACTGTAACCTCTGTCTTGATGTTGGTGTCCACCATGACTAAATTCTGGAAACGCATCATGGACCAAATCTGTAGTTGGGTTGCAAGCTGGGGGTCCGGCACCACTGCCGCTGGATGAGGCACCCTAGTAACTGTACCCTGAGCTGAAGTCTGCTGCGCTAAAGTCTACTGCTTCACCATGCTCGCTCCATGTAGTGTAACTCCACATCATACCATTTTCGTACAGGTGTTGCACCATAACATTAACCTCCACATACTGACAATTAAGACATTTCTGGCACGGACACCTGAAACGCTTCTTTCCCTGACCATGTTCTATCGCAAAATTCACAAATTCGCTAATTCCATCCATATACCGGACATCACATCTATTCTTCAACTTCATCCAACTCTTGTCCATACTGCTACAAAATATTATAATTAATTAATTATTACATATATATATTAGTCCATTAATTTACGCTTAATTATACGTACTCGATCTACATCAATCCATCAATTACGTACGTACGTAATTTAATCTGTATATATAGCTAACATCCATGCATGTATGTACGTTTTCACTAAATATATATTAAGCAAATTTTAACTGCGTACGTACCTGCTGGCCTTCTCGATATCAGTTAATTAAGCTAGCTAGCTAGTCAGCGGAGATCCTGATCCTTCTCCTTCTCCCTTCTCCTTCTTCTTCGATCTTTAAAATTTCCCGCGGGAGATAGAGGATGGAATGAAGAGAGTTTGGCATCGGGCTTATATAATGCTTCACTTAGACGATGGAGGTGTCGGTACGTCGTCTAAGTGGAAGTTACTCGGACCACAGCGTGTCGGTCCGTTGTCAAGGAATTTAATTCAGACCTTTGATCGAATTCAGACCTTTGATCGAATTTAAATTCCTTGTTCATGCACATCCACAGAGGCAGGTTGTACAACATCAGAATAACTGGCCATGTGCTGACGTTAGAGCTATTACTAATCCAAGGATTGAATCCGTCAGTAAATAGTCCGAGTCTAACATTTTGAAGCTCTGTGGCAAAGTCTCCAAATTCGCAGTCGAAATGTTTGAAAGCCTCCCTATTCATGGCGTGTCTCAGCACATCGTCATCTATTCACTTTTCTGCGTACCATCCTAACGCCTCTGCTGTGTATAGAGACATGTATATACGCTGCAATCCCGGAATCAATGGAAAATATCGAAGAACCTTCACATGAGTTTTATTTTTCGAACTCTTCGTATTCTGCTCATATCTGCACTGGCCACATACGGGACAATAGTCCAAATCTGCATACTCTTTGTAAAACAACACACAATCATTTGGACATGCGTCAATTATCCTGTACTTTAGGCCGAGGTTGCTCAAGATATTTCTAACCTTATAATGGGATTTAGGAAGATTGTGATCATCAGGAAGCAACTTACATATTTGCTCCTGAATTTCGTCAAAAGCACTGACTGAAATTTTGTTCTTCACTTTTATCTCCATTTGCTTCATCACATATTGCAACAACTTCTCTCGACATCTAGGGTACACCGGGGTCTGGGCTTCAAGTAGCATTATGTTGTACTTATCCATCTCATTGGTGCCAGTGGCCAAGCTAGCAGCAGAGAATGTGTCATCATGCCCATGAGTGGTATTGTAACCTCTCTCTTGGTGTTGCTCTCCACCATGACTAACTCCATAAATGCATCATGGACCAAATCCGCTATTGGGTTCCAAGCAGGGGGCCGACACCACTATCGCTGGATGAGGCACTATGGTAATTGTACTCTGAGCTGAAGTCTACTGCTTCACCATGCTCGCTCCACGTAGTATAACTCCACATCATACCATTTTCGTACAAGTGTTGCATCATAACATTAACTTCCACATATTGATAGTTAAGACATTTTTTGTACGGACACTTGAAACGCTTTTTTCCCTGACCATGTTCCATCGCAAAATTCACAAATTCTCTGATTCCATCCATATACCGGACATCATTTCTATTTCACAACTATATCCAACTCTTGTTCATACTCCCACGAAATTTAATAATTATCATATTAGTCAACTATTATATATATACATATTTTCAAGTAATTATTAAACTATTATATATACGAATTTTCAACTACCTTAATTATTAACGTATAATTAATTAAAATATTAATTACCTTTATTAATTAACAGTGAATATACTATACATCAACTACTTTAATATACATAACACGCATGTGCGTTTTAACTAAATATTAACCAAATTTTTAAACATCCATGCATATATACTAGTTAATTAACTAATATATATATCAATAAGTTATATATCATGTATATATATCAATCAATTATATAACACGTATATATATTAATCAATTATATATATACTTAATTATAAATATTAGACATACTAACAATGCAATCAATCAAACGTACAATTAATTATATATAAACGTTAAGATTGTCGAAAATTAACTACGTACGTACCTAGCTTTCACCGATATATGGCAAATTAATGGTCGGAGTTGGAGATATATATATATATATATATATATATATACACACACACACACACACAGTGCTAGTTGTACGTGTGAGAAGAGTCTGATCGAGAGAGAATGAGAATGAAAATGAGACGAGCGAGCGAAGAGGAAAAGAATCTGACACAATATATAATGCATCACTTAGACGACGGAAATGAGTGTTTATCTTTTAAGTGGCTACTTAGATGACGCAACGTCGGTGCGTCGTCTAAATGACTACTTAGACGATGGACTATGTATAGTTTCCATCGTCCAAGTGATGCATTAGACGACGCACCGGTGCTGCGTCGTCTAAGTAGCCATATAGACGACGATGTGTTGGTGCGTCGTCGCACTCCTGACTTGGATGACAAAGACTCATTTTCGTCGTCTAAATGTGACTTAGACGACGGAAAAATGTTTAAGACGACACAAATTATTGGCATCGTCTAAATTCGATTTAGACGATGAAACTTTTATTGTTTCGTCGTCTAAAAGTGTTTTTCTTGTAGTGTTTCTAGTTCGATACATTGATTGATCTACTGCTTTGATTAGGCATGTGAAAAAATCGTTTTATAAGTGAAAACTGCATTGCACCGATCGAAGAAAAAAAAATGGGAACCGCACTGAATAATGTGGGTGTAAGTTCATCGACGAACTGCATCGCTTCCGAATTAAAGAAGTGGTTGTGGGTTGAGCAACCAAACCTCCTGAATATACCGCACTGCACCACATCTAATTTTTTTCACATATGTAATGTAATTTATTTTATTATGTTTATATTTTATTGGTATATTTAATAGAGCTTATGCGTATCTACCTCTATCTAATTTTGATTTTAACTATTTATTTTTGTTTGAAAATGAAAATAGGACAAATCTGATCGACCCAAAATTTTAATAGTATATATATCGAAATTATTAACCCTTCTGTTACTTTTTTTCTTCACGGTTCTAGGGTTTATAAAATAATTATAAAAGACGCTTTATTCATTTATCTATTTTCACCACGACTAAGTTAGTGATTGTGTAATATTTAAATTTTTGATATGCTTAGACATTATTATGTCATTTTTAAATTTTAAATTTATTTTTATTTCAAAATTATTAAATATGGGTTAAATATCGAAACCGTATCATTCCGCACCGAAGATGTGATGCACCAAAATATGAGTACAAAATAATTGTGATTTATATTTTTAACAAACCATAACAAAGAGATTCAAACTACACGGACTTAGTTCGCGTCTACCCTAATTTTGATGAACAAATTTGGATTGAGATTGTATTGGACGGAGAATACTCACAATAACTAGCAAGCAGTTTTTTTATTTTGTTTTTTTTATGATAGAGGCCTCCATACCATACCATACCATACCATACCATACCATACCCATTTGTGATTTGATCTCTCAGTGGTGAACCGGTTGTCATCAATGATCCTAACAGATCCGGGTCCATCCTAGCAAGCGTCGCTCGAAGACCCACCCATTCCAAGCTGCGCTGGTTTTGTCATTCCAAAGGTGTTCATTCGATTCTTTCCCGCCACATGTATGCCCCCACACCCACTGTAACAAATACACAAAACAAATATCAAGTGCTTGCATTTATGTATCATGCATTGTAATGTTGTATCACAGAATATGCAGACTTAAATAAAATCTGTTTTTTTTTGGTCTGATAAATAAAATCTGGTTAATCACTCAACTCAGAAAAAATTTATTAGACAGAAGCGTTTACCTCACAATTTTATGAAAAGTAATTTTGGTGTGAAAAAGAATTATCGGCTATTGTGGATTGTATTCCTACAAACTAAACGAGCATGGCTTGTAAATTAATTTTAGCTTCTATCAAAAAATCTGACGAGTGAGCAACATCGTTTGCTGTTCTTTGGCATATTTAGAGCATGTTTGTGACTACTTTCTACAGTTCTAGAAGCGTTTCTGAAGATTTTTTTTAAGTACTTTTAAAAGAAGGAAGCAGCTTCTCAAACACACCCATGGTTATTCTAAGATATAAGGTGAGTTGAATTCACTAAGCTCGTAAATAGGGAGGTTTTGCTCCGTTTTTCTCGAAAGAGAAACTACGGTTTTCTTAAAAGTTTCCTTATTTCTTGTTCGGTAGCCTTGAGATCCGCAGCGGGCCTTGACCTCGTCGACGCTCCCAAAAGTTGGCCAGACAGGAATGTGGTGACCTGAGATGATTGATAGCGGTTACTCTTGTTGTGTTGGTGCTCACTGACATTTGTTTTGGTTCAGGTGGAGAGGATAAGGCGACACGGGGCTATGGTGGAGGCAAGATGGCTTCGTGGAGGTGGGGTGCATGCACACAAAAAAAGCCACGGCCTTTATCAACGGCCGTTGGATTTTGGCTCACAATATTCTTCTTGCATGTGCGGGCGTGCCAACTCGCGGCATGTTGGCCAAACGATATATGATAGATTTGTGCATGAAATTGATTTCTTCAAACAATTGTCGGCCGAGGAAGGAACTTTCTTTGCTTCAAAGTTCTCTTACCTTTGTAAATAAGGACTTTTCAGCGCTGTTTTTTGTGCTTTTCTGGTATATAGTTGCAAGAAAAAAAAGATGCATAAATTAACTAGCAAAAAAGTAAATATTGTAGTCTAAAGAGCATATAAATGAAAGCTGAATAACAAATCTATAACGACTAAGTTGCTGCAAGAAAAGAGAAGCGATAAATGAAGATAAATTTAACTAAGAAGAAATGCAAGGTATTTGGAGAAAAAAAGGTTAATTGTATTAATGTATTGTATTGGTCGAGGACCCTTTACATTGTGCTAGAGTAGTTCTATTTATACAAGTACGAATCTTGATGGAGAAGTATAATTCCTAAACAAAAATCATCAACATTAATAGTCCTCTTTAGTTCATTAAATCAAAATATCAATGTGCATGTCCATAAAGAGGTCTAAATACAGTCCCATTTTGGTAGCAATCCTTGAAGAAATATTCTTCATATCCTAGTTCAATTAGGTATCTGATTGATAATAATACGCGATAAATCCCATAATAATAACAAAATAATTATTGAGATTTAGAAAATATCAATAATAATGAGCAACATTTTTTCCTCGTTCATCGGCTATAATATATGAAAGTTGATGTGCTAAAAATAAGGCCCAAAATACCTTCTCCTTCAATGATTGGGCTTAATAGGCCGACGTGCAAAAATCAGGTATAAACATGGGGATCGATCGACCCTCTTTGCTGAGCATCATTTTTTTGGCTTCTAGTTGCGAGGTTTGGTCGGATCACTAGGCCTAGTATGCCTCAGAAGATTGTGGCTTGAAGGCGACGAAGGGCTGAGCTTCAGTTGGGGAGCCACATGACTTAGCCGAGGTAGATCAGGGCGGAGCAAAGCTGGTTGAGCGGCAGTCACGGTGAAGAGGTTGTGGCAGTTAGGTTTTCCTCCAGAAATAGACCATGCATGAGGCCCACATGGTAGTTGGGACTATGGTCTATTCATTTTTGGGCCTAGTTTTTTTTGTTTGCACAGGGAGGGTCTATTCACACCTACAAATTTGTTCATTACACCTCTTTTCATACTTTTACAATTTTACACATCAAACTTCAACTTTACCCGTATTCTCTCTCGATGATCTCCCATTAATTGGGTTATATAAAGATTTTGGTTTAGGAAGTAATGTTTTCTTGATCAATAACAAGTTTTCTTTTCTGATAGTTTACTTTAACTTTTGCAAGTTTGCAATATTGATGAGATTGATTCTAGTACACCAAGATACCTGATCGGTTCAAGTTTTACTTATAACCCGAGTTAAACCACTATCCTTTCTTTAATCAAAATATTTTGTACTGTGTTTTTAGGAATATATATTGTATTGTATATCATCGGGCTCTTGTCAAATCGACAAAATAATATGTAGATAATTAGTTATTATTGTAAAAGTAATGGCAATTTAGAAATTATTTATTGACATGGGGAGTGATAGGCTCAAACTCATCTTGTGGGTGTGTGTGTGAGCCACACTCAACTATTTGTCAAGCTCTGATTTGTTTCGAATATTAAATTAGAAAGCAACTTCTATTGTTCTCCGACCTCTCACTCACATGACAAACAGAAAAATGTCGAGACATTATACCCAGTCCAGCGGAAACCCCATGTACACTGGACACCTGAGCCCCTCCTTTTGATTATCATAAGCATCCATGCGATTAGAGATTGCCGTAAGTAAAATGGGTTGGGAGATCGATCTCACCTATTCTTATATTCATTCTTTTTGGATACTGATTTAGCAGCATAATGGTTTATTGGAATTTGTTTGATCTTCTTAATTTGAGATACAACTAGTGGTAGTGAACTTCTAGCAAGTAAAGAGATCCTTCAAATAAATTGAATTCCTCTATCAACTTTGCGGAATGTTTCTGGGATTTCAAAATAATTAAGGATTTGTGATTTGCGAGCAAAATTTGGCGTCTTTAAATAACAAATAATTGTTAAAGATATGGGTAATAATCTTTGTATTTAACTGGAAAATGAGGAGTTGGCTATATGGGTAGAGAGAGCAGCTTTGGCGAAGAATCGATGGTAGAAAAGGTATCATAAACACATTGCAATACTCTATGTCAAATAAAATATTACGAAAAAATTGAGAACTTGACAAATGACTGAGTGTGGCTCACATACCCACAATGTGACTTTGATCCTATCACTCCCCGACATTGACATTATAAAAAATTCATTCAAAACTTAGTTTCGGGGAACCCAGGCCAAGAGGAAAAACAAATCGAACAAGAAAAAAGAGCTAGCAAGCTGCTTGATTCTTCAATTTTTTGAATTAATTTTAGGTGAGGATAGAGAAAGAGTGAGAAGTGCTTATCTATGAACATTGATCGACAATATGGGATGAAGAAAATAATGACACAAGCCTGGCAAATTTCCAAAATATAGGGTTCTTTGTCAATTCATTGTGAATAAGGGCAGAAGTGGAATTAAGATGTTCCAAATATTAGAGGAACATTTTGAACTATTTTACATAGGTTTAGCTAGTGTTTCATTTTGGTGAGAATAAGTGTTTAAATTTGTGGGTTGGACTTCCGTGTTGAGAACTCGTGTTTGCTCATCGTCGGTGAGTAGCCCTGAGTAAACACTACCATAAATTCGTACTTAGACGACGAAACTTTGACCGTTTCATTGTCTAAGTAGGAGTTAGACACGAAAAAATAATTCATCATGCAAGAAAATATTTCATCATCTAGACTGGACTTAGACGATGAACTTCCAGTTTCGTCGCCTAAGAGTTTGCTTAGACGATGAACATCTAATTTCGTCGTCTAAAAGTTCCCTTATTGAGGACCGACCATGTAAATGTGGAGGCTCTGTGCAAAATTCAAAATTAAGTTTTCTAATCAAAAACAAGTAATTTAAATTCAAAATTGTATTTTACCAATTTTACGACCCCAAATTTGTTATCTTTATAGTGGCAAAATAATTTTTTTGATTTTTTTTCACTATATAATTAATGTGCGACTCGAAAAAAAAAATGAAACTCATGAAGGTATTTTTCAAAATACAATATATATCCAAAATAAATAAAATATGTGAATGCAATTTCACATTTTTCTAAAAAAAATACAATATCCAATTTAGTTTAACCAAAGTAAAAGAAGAATGAATAAGCACACTGAAACAAGTATGCAAAAGGTGGGTATGGGGGGATTTGATCCTCATTCATGGCAGTACAATGCATTGAATAAGTTAAGACTTGGACAACTCAGCTCTATAACAATCTTTGTGTATATGTGATTTTCTCTGTATATATATTATATCTCTGCAACTTTTGGAGGCCCCCCAAAATTGGAGGCTTTGTGCAGTTGCATTGGTGGCACACCCTTAGGGCCGCTCCTACCCTTATTCATTGTCTATGATTTTTCTTAGATGAAGAATACATGTTTCGTCGTCTAATAAAAATCTTAGACGACAAATAAAAGTTTTGCTATCTAAGTACAACTTCTTAGATGACGAAAATATTATCCGTCGCCTAAAAACTCAACTTAGACAATGAATTATGTATGTCGTCGTCTAAAAGCTAACCTAGACGACGAACCTATCTTCTTTGTCTAAGTACAAATTTAGACAACGAAGTGTTACACTTTGACGACGAATTATTTTGTCGTCTAAGAAAACTTAATTATTTGGATCAGATTCCATTTCCAGTGAAAGGACCCAACCCCGATTTAGTTTCCTAAACCAGAATCAAACCCCTTCTGAAAACACGAACTTCCAAAAATCATAGAAATTTCGGTAGAGTTTCACTATATCGCGGAATTACCATTAACCTGCACTCGAAAACACACTTCATCCTATGGCACAAAAGTCAGACCGTGGGCACCAATCCCATCCGGATTTATCAAATACATATCATAATGTAAAGTAATAAACAAAATTGTAACTTTACAGAAATCCGGGAAAATCATATGAAAATATAAACATATTCAGTATTCAGAGCGACCGGCCTCTAGTATGTACATATATACAAATAGTAGGCCAAACTAAAACCTACTATAAAAGAAATATAGCTCGAATACTAAGCCTCCGACTGCGACGTGTGACACCAGAATCCGAAATGTCCAGGGGAAAGGCAAATAAAATCGTTAGAGTGAGTGGACGAAAATAAACATATGCCTTTCACCATTTACATAACATAAAAATAATGCGAGTTCTTAAAATAAATGGAGGTGTCAGGCGAATCTCTCAAGCCCGACGGTGATAGACTAGGCGAATCTCTCAAGCCTAGTGGGCACATCAGAGGAATCTCTCAACCCTGGAACTGGACTACCAGTGATCAGCCGAGTAGTCAATGCATCGATGCTAAGTAAATGCCATCACCAATAAAACATAAAACAATACCTCCAAAACAATAAATAATCTCAATATTGTACTGGAAATAAATACTGAAATCAAGAAGTCGCTACGACAGTGTAAATAAATGTCCACTCACAGACTTGCACGACGCAAAACGCGTTAATCTTGAGATCCGGCGGAAAATCCCTCGCCAAATGAACGATCACGATCCCCTGAATAATCACAAATACTACTGTTCAAAATCACATTTCAAAATGCTGAACCGCATCTCGAGGACGAACCATTTCCGAAAACATATAACCCGAGTATCGACAAAATCGTCAAAAAACCAATAAACACACTATAAAACCTCGCTATAATTTTCGATCCTCAATTCAAAAAATAAACCTCACCACTATCGGTGATCGATTCCGAGCAAAACGACATAAAACCTGTCGAAAAACACCTCGGCTGGAAAACCACCGCCGGAAAATTCTTTCGGCCCAAAAAATTTCAACATATACATGGATTTGAAGACCTCAACATTTCCAACAACTTTCTAGTTCAAAGTTAAGCCCAACTTTGACCGGAAAAGGTCCAAATCTCACCTTGAAGTCGAAAACCCTCGCCGGAATTCATTAACTCCGATCTCCCTTCTCCGGCCACGGCAAGGTGAAAGACCACTTCTAAAAGCTTCCTCTCCCCAAGGGCTACAAAACCCCTAACAAGTCGACCTCCATCTCGGCCACCACCGCTGCCTCCGTCGCCGGCGATTTAGCATGAAAAATCACTCAAAATTCTCGAATTTTGACAAGCCATAACTTCTTCATCTGACAACCAAATTGAGTGAATAACCTATCAAAAGAAAGAGGAGCTCAAGCCCAACAACGTTCATGAAGACACTATGGCCAAAAGAGGTCAGAATCGAGCTCAACGAAGGCAAACAAAACTTGGCCTAGAATGGGTCAGTTTTGACTCACGGGTCAACATGGTCAACGGGCCAGATTTGCAAAATTAGGAAGTTTCATAATTCGTCACGTATTCCTTCCGTAATTATACCATACACGTATCATCCAAATTGTATCAAAACCAAACGGATAAATACGATGTGACGACCCGAATCAGAATTAGCACGTTAAACGGCTTAATCCGCGAGTTTACGAGTAATCACTGTTTGTCGTAATTGAGCAGTTTTAGCGACCTTACTCACGACTAATTTATCGGGCGAGAATTTGAGATAAGTCTCTTCATAAGAATTGTAGTATGCGTGATTTCGAGTTCGTGGGCGGTTTCAGATAATTGTTTCGATAACCGAGGAATATGTTATGAATATTTGAAATCGCGTGATTTCGTCGTGTTTATCCATTTGAGTTTGAGTTATCCGAAACGTGGATGTGATTCGATTTGGACCGTCGATCATATCGAGCCGCGAGTATAAATATCGGAATAGTCAAAAAATTGTCGAAAATCACTGTTTGGGAAGTTTGACCGCCATTTGACCCGTTGACCCGCGTTGACCGAGTTCAAACCGGACCGTCGTTGACTCGCCGTCGGACTTGACGTTTCCGGCAACCTCCTGCCTTGATTTTGGTATGCCTAGCTTCCTCTCTTGATTTCCTATGGTTTAGAACTTGATTTGAGTTGAATTGATCACGATTTGGAGGAGAACGAGTTCGAGGAAATCTAGGGTTTTCGCCGGAATCGGGTGGGGTGCTCCCGCGATGTTTAGGGTCAAGGGTGTGGGGGGAAAGTTTCCCCTCATCCTTGTGTAGCTTTTGGGTGAAGGAATTGTGAATTGGTTGAGATTTGAAGCTCGCCGGAAAACTCACCGGAATCCATGGATTCTGTGAGTTTGGAGGCGATTTCCAGCCAGTGCGCTTGGAATTGGGTCTCGGTGTAGAAGACGAAGTTGTTGAGCTTGAGGAGTACTTGTAATCTAGAAAGTTTGGTTGGAATCCGTCATCGTTGACGCCGCGCCGCCGGCGGCGGCGACGGTCAAAGGCAGAGCTCCGGCGAGGCGTTTACTTTTTGAAATTTGACAAGTTTTATGTCGTTTTGCTTGTAATCGCGCCCCGATCATTGCCTTGAGGTTTTCGAGTTGATTTGGATATCGAATTTTAAGTCGAGGGTTTATGTGGAGAATTTGAGGGTTTTCGTCGATTATTTTGTATTTGAGTTATATGTTTCCGGAAATGGTTGGTTTCCGAGGTGTGGTACAAAGTAATGAATTGTGATTTTGATCAGTTATATTTTGTGATTATTCAGGGAATCGAGATCGTACGTTGGGCGAGGGATCTTCCGCTGGATCTCATGATTAGCGCGTTTGCGCGCTGTGCTATCTAGTGAGTGTACTTTTATTTACACTGTCGTAGCGAGTTCTTGATTTCACTATTTATTTCCCGTACAGTATTGAGATTATTTATTGTTTTGGAGGTATTGTTTTATATTTTATGGTGATGACATTTATTTAGCATCGATGCATTGGCTACTCGACTGATCACCGGTAGTCTAGTTCCAGGGTTGAGAGATTCCCCTGATGTGCTCACTAGGTTTGAGAGATTTGCCTAGTCTATCACCGTCGGGCTTGAGAGATTCGCCTGACCATCGGGCTTGAGAGATTCGCCTGACACCTCCATTTATTTTAAGAACTCGCTTTGTATTTATGCTATATAAATGGTGAAAGGCATATGATTATTTTCGTCCACTCACTCTACCGATTTTCTTTGCCTTTCCTTTGGGCTTTTCAGTTTCCGTGCCCAGTTTGCAGTTCGGATTCTGGTGTCACACGTCGCAGTCGGAGGCTTAATGTTCGAGCTACCTTTCTTTTCCAGTAGGTTTCTTGTTTAGCCTACTGTTGTATATTTATGTATATGTACACTAGAGGTCGCTCTGATCACTCTACTGTTATACTTTCATATGATTTTTCTTGGATTTCTGTAAAGTACAGTTTTGCTTATTACTTTACATTATTGTTACGATATTGAGAAATCCGAATGGGATTGGTACCCACGGTTTGGCTTTTGCGGCATAGGATGAAGTGTGTTTTCGGGTGCAGGTTAATGGCAATTCCACGTTATAATGAAACTCTGCCAAAATTTCTATGGTTTTTGCAAGTTCGTGTTTTCAGAAGGGGTTTGATTCCGGTTTAGGAAACTAAATCGGGATTGGGTCCTTTCATATGACTAAATTCAACGGCCAAAAATATTCATAACTTATTCCTCGTAACTCGAAATAATCCTAAGGAAGTTGCTACGAGATCGAAATTAAATTCTCTACAACTTTTATGAAGGATCTCAAATCAAATATTTGCCCGATAATTTAGTCGTTAACAAGCCCGCCATATTGATCAATTACGACAAAATCGCGACTATTCGTGAAACTCGCAAATCAAGCCGATAAACATACCATTTCCGGTTCGGGTTGTCACATCCAGGTCGAGCATTTCATTTCTCTCCCATCTCTCAACATCTCTCAAAACCTCTCAACACTACCTCCGGCCACAATTTCAATTTATATGGTTTTTCTACCTCCAGAGTTCTAGTTTACCCACTTATTTCCTTATCGCTGAAGGTATTATCTCGTTTTAAAAAAATTAATTACTACGTAATAACGTACGGTGATGAAGTTCTCTAGTGAATACTCTGGCGAATCATTCTGGTGACGTCTTTGCTTGTTTGCATATTATATTAATTAATTGTTTAATTGTTAGTTAATTGCATGCATGTGTTGATTATTTATATATATGATTAAATGTTAGATTAATTAGTTAAAAAATTATATATAATATGTCAATGCATATTATTGTGTTATGTAATTTAATTATATAGTATTAGATGAATATTAATATAAGTTAATTAAGAATGATAAGATAATTCCTTCCATGTGTAATTAGATGAATATTGTAAGAACGACAATTTTTTTCTAACTTATGGCTTGTTCGATAAAAAAAATTTCGCTCATGATAATTAACTTGCACAAAAATATGGACAAGAGTTTGATACATTTGGCAAATAGAAGTAATGAGAGGTATATATACGGAATCAGAGAGTTTATATTATTTGCGATACAACATGGTTAAGGAAAGAAGCGTTACAATTGTCCATTCAGAAAATATCTTAACCATTAGTTTGTGGAGGTTAATATTGTGTCATAATACTTGTATGACCATGGTATGATGTGGAGTTAAACTACATAGAGTGAGAATAGTGAAGTAGTAGACTTCAGCTCAGGGTACAGTTACTAGAGTGCCTCATCCAATGGTAGTGGCACTCCTTCTTGGAACCCCACTGTGGATTTGGTCCATGATGCTTTTCTAAAATTTAGTCATGTTAAACACCAATATGAAGACAAATGTTTTGATACTCCTCATTATGACACAGTCCATGTAGCCTTGCCGGACACCGACACTGCTGAGATGGATAAGTACAATAGGATGCTACTTCAAGCCCAAACCCCGGTGTACCCTGGATGTGCAAAGAATGTCCTGCGAACCATAATGACTGAAATTGAGTACAGGATGAAGAATAAAATCTCGAATGGCGGTTTTAACAAAATCCAGCAACACATATTTGAGTTGCATCCTAATCATCACAAGACTCCCGAATTCCATTCACGGCATGAAAAATCTTGAGAGACCTTGGTCTTAAGTACGAGAAATTTCACATGCGCATGGACGATTGTGTGTTGCTTTACAAAGAGTATGCACTTTTGGACTACTGCCCCATATGCAACAAGTCTAGATGGTGTAACACTAATAAAAGAAGATCGAAGAAGAAGAATTATGTGAAGGTGCTTCGCTATTTTTCGTTGACTCTTAGACTGCAGCGTTTGTACATGTCTCCATACACATTAGAGGTGATGAGATGGTACGTGGAACAAAGAATAGATGACAATATGCTCAGACTCATGGCAGATGAGGAGACTTTTAAAGATTTTGACAGAGAATTTCATGACTTTGCAACAAAGATTCAAAATGTTAGACTCCAATTTTCTACAGATGGAATCAATCATTGGGGTAATAATAATGCTTCCGTCAGCACTCAGTCAGTTATTGTCATGCCGTACAACCTGCCTCCAGGGATTTGTATGAACGAGGAATTTAATTTCCGTACTCTACTAATTTTGGGTAGTTTCCTGGAAAGTGTTTAGAAGTGTACCTCAAACTATTGATTGACAAGCAGAAACTGTTGTGGGATAATTGAGTCCGAAATTATGATAAGTTCACTTACACAATGTTCATGATGAGAGAAAAAGTAATGTAGACCATCATCGATTTTCCTGGATATAAGATGTTAGCATATTGCACAACCAAAGGGTACAATGTTTATCCTGTCTGCTTGGACAACGTCAACTCTAGTTGGCACGCGGAGAAGGTGTGTTATATGAGTCACCGTAGATAGCTTCCTCATGATCACTAGAGGCAGCAAGATAAGGAGAATTTCGATGGGACAATAGAGAATAATCCTGAACCCCAATAGTTTTCTGGTGAAGAGGTTTTTGAGAGGATAAATGGCTTCTATTTCAGTGTGTTGAGTAATGACGATCATGTGAAAAATCCACACCCTTTCAAACATCTTAGATATTAGAAGCATATGAGAATTTTCTTTGAACTCTCTTACTGGTCGAAGTTGAAACTCAAGAATAATCTATAAGTCATGCACATAGAAAAGAATGTGTGTAACAACGTGGTTGGAATAATTCTCGGTATTAAGTTCAAGACGAAAGATACTCCCAAAGCGCGAAAAGATCTAGAATTTATGAATTTACGTCATCTCTTGTGGTTAAAGAGGGATATAAAAGGAGTGTATAACAAGATGTCAGATGCACCTTACATAGTGAAGGCTACACTGAGGGATATCAACTAGTTTAAAAGTGTTTGTTATCCGTCTAATTATGTAACGAATATATATGAATGTGTCAAAGTTGGGGAACTTAAGTTCATTGGTCTAAAGACTCATGACTGTCACTTTATGTTGCAATGTATGATTTCAGTGGTAATTCAACCATATTTGTCTCATGACATCATCGAACTAATACTAGCATTGTGCAGATGGTGACAGAGATTATGCACTAGAGAGTTAAAGAAATCAGATGTGGTCGAACTACAATATGAAATTGTCCACATCCTTTGTAAATTAGTGAGGATTTTCCCCCTACATTCTTTGACATCGTGATTCACCTTATGATCCACCTTCTCGAAAAAGTGTTGCTTTATGGTCTAGTCCACTACACTTAGATTTATCCTCATGAAACATATAATATTTCATGTAACTTAAATTGATTTATACATGATTTTCATCATTTTATATCTTTTTGTCTTGCATATTTGCTTATATGTTTTACCATTTTACAGACAACTCAGATAGTATAAAGAATTCGCCAAAAATAAATCTGCCCGAGATGGCTGCATAGCAGAAATATACCTAATGCATGAGTATGTAACTTACTGCAACATGTACCTCAAAGATCCAGTCCAGACCATTACAAGGCACTAATTTAAAGAGATTCATTTAGAGTGTTTAAAATACTTGTTATGTCTTACATGAATGATTTTAGAATAAACAAATGCAAAATACTTTTATGTTAAAGAGGACATCTTAGAAGAAAAAATAAAGAAATTTCGTCGTCCAAGTGTACCTTAGATGTTGAACAAGTGATTGTTTTGTATCCAATACATATGTTAGCTACAATTTTTCAGTTGTCACGGATGTTGAACGACCGTTTAGAGGAGTATTAAACGAAACATTAACTAGATTAAGAAGAATTTAATGAAGTCTATTGGGTAGTGGTGCGAGACTGTGAGAAGGTCGACCTATACATGCAACCTCACAAGGAGAAAATTCAGACAACCAAACCGGGCAAGAGTCATAACTAGGTTGAAAGAGTGCTTAAGAAGATGTTCCCTGATTGTTTTCTCAAATGGGTATGTTTAAACCATATAGGTTTGTACATTCTTTATTTTGATATTGAGAAATCTGGATGGGAATAGGTGCCCATGGTAAATTAATTTGTTATTTTGGTGTTTGCTTAATCAAAGTGTTTTTCCTTAATTTGTGCATGCATATTTTTGGTTTTATTTAGATTTAGGGAAACTATGTCAAATTTTTCATAGAAATTAAATAGACATTCATATATTTTTTTCACAATTTTGAAGATGAAAGAGCTAGAAAAAGCCACTAACAACCAGGGGAGGTGGTCATGGAAAAAGAACTTACTAACCCATAAGCCAGTCCAACATTATATTTACCTTGGATGCTTTGTCAACAGTGTGAAGTTTCTTTCAATAGACCGAGATGAAGGAATAAGAACACAAAAGAGTGGGATCACGATATGATAAGGCACTAATATATATTACAGGGTTCTTGTTAATGTCATTCAGCTGCTATATGAGAATGATATCAACATTTTTTTATTCAAGTGTAGATGGTTCAAATGTACAAAGGAAGATCTTGACCTTTTATCAGTCGATACAAACTCAAGCTAGTATGAAGATGAGTCATTCACTCTTACCACCTTAGTTAAGCAGGTGTTCTATTTGGATGATCCGAAAGCAGATGCAGGTTAAAAAGTAGTTAATCATATGTCTCACTGATAAATATGAAGTGCCAAAATACTTGAAGGAACGTTAACGACTGACAATACTGGAGCAAATAATGTCAATGCATATAAAGAGCATAATACTTCTGTCATCCCCGACATATAGAGTAAAAATGCTGATAACGTGTTATAAACTTGGAAGACTAGACTTAGAAATCGAGAAAAGAGAACTTAAAGAGATTGGAATGAGAAAAGTGTAGAATATTGTATTATTCATCTCAATAACCTATACATATAAAGATATAATTCACTTAATAAGTACACAATTATTAATTGTTTGCAGAGGCATTCACATCAATATAATACGTACAAAAACCCAGATAAAATACTTGAGATCAGTCGGTCGAGCGTTGAGACCTCCTAAAATTATCCACATTCGATCCCTCAGGCAGGCTCAGGCTGGTGCTGCCGTCCCTCCCTCCGAAGATGTCAACCGAAACAACAACTCCAATCCGGTTCGGGATTCTGGGCTGCGCTGAAATAGCCCGAAAACTATCACGCGCCATCAATCTCGCCTCCAACGCCAAACTCTATGCCGTCGGCAGCCGTTCGATCGACAAAGCCACTGCTTTTGCTAAGGCCAACAACTTCCCTCCAGACGCCAAAATCTACGGCTCCTACGACGCCCTTTTGGACGACCCTGACGTCGACGCTGTTTACGTCCCTCTTCCAACCAGCCTTCACATCCAGTGGGCCATCCTCGCGGCACAGAAGAAGAAGCACATCTTGCTCGAGAAGCCCGTTGCTCTCAACGTCGCTGAGTTTGACAGAATCACCGAGGCCTGTGAATCCAATGGGGTGCAGCTCATGGATGGTACCATGTGGATGCACCATCCCAGGACCGCTAAGATGTGGGAGTTTCTTTCTGACCCCAACCGTTTCGGTCAGCTCACAACGGTAATGTCGTTTTTTCATTGCTTTTATCGCTGACTTTACATTTATACTAAATATCTGAAATGAACTCAGCCACTCCGGGAGTGTGAGATGCTAGAACTGGGTTGACACTGATTAGTGAGGTTTGCGAGGTTTTCTGGTGGAGTGACAAAACTAGCTAATAAGGTTTTCGCTTGCTGAGAGCTGTATCGTGGTCGAAACAACTAAAAAAAAATGTATGTGTGCTGCTCAGTTGCTTATATGGAATTTGGAGGAGATTCTTAACTATTTACTTGATATTCATTTTCTACTATTCTGTGGCAAAAAATTGTGGCAGCTATTCATGTCATAAAGTACTCGTGCATCTGAAATGCTCTTGGCCCCTTCTGTGTAATAGTAATAGTAATAGTATTTTTCAGAAGGGGTTGAAAATATTTGTAGTTTCAGAGATTAGATGAGTTTCAATTTCTGTCAAGTGTAGATCTCTTAATATATCTCGTACCTTCTTAAAGACAATCTCTCTGTTTTCCTCAGATACACACCGTCTTTACATTTGCTGCTGATCCTGATTTTCTAAAGAATGATATTCGCGTGAAGCCAGACCTTGATGCTCATGGTGCTCTTGGGGATGCAGGGTGGTACTGCATCAGGGCAATCCTGTGGGCTAATAACTATGAACTTCCAAAGACAGTAGTTGCCTTGCGCAACCCTATATTGAATGAAGCAGGAGTGATTTTATCTTGTGGGGCTTCTCTACACTGGGAAGATGGGAAAGTAGGAACCTTCCACTGCTCCTTCTTATCAAGTTTGACAATGGATATAGCTGCTATTGGTACAAAGGGAACTTTACATGTTAGTGGTTTTGTTATCCCTCATCGAGAGAAAGAGGCTTCTTTCACTGCAGCTACAGAAACTGATTTTGATGATCTTGTGACCAGTTGGGTACCACTGCCAAGTGATCACATTGTTACCACAGATCTTCCGCAGGAGGTTCTTATGGTTATGGAGTTTTCTCGCCTGGTAGGGACTGTGAAAAATGGTTCGAAACCTGAGAAGAAATGGCCAATTCTTAGCAGGAAGACACAACTAGTAATCGATGCTGTCAAGGCATCAATTGACAACGGTTATGAGCCTATTCAAACTTAAAATGCATTGCATTGGGGTTATCTTAGTTCTGTTTCTACCTTTGTTCTTTCCCATGGTATTTGTTGCAGCCAATAAAGATCCTATTGCGTTTTATGGAATCTATATCACTCGTTACCAGTGCCTGGTGAAGCCATATAGTATCTATGTTCCATGCCTAGTTTGTTAGATTTATAGCTATCCTCATGCCGGTGTCTCGGGGCTCTGTGGAGTGATAGTGCCTGATTGTAAAAATGTCTGTTTTTGGCCAAATTAGATGTAATTTGTAAAACAAAAATAAAAAATGTATGTTGAAGAGACAGGGACTCGCATTAAACTGAAGAGCGAGCTTTATTTGCTTTACTTGCTTGTGAATATGGATATGCAAGTGTTTTTTTTCTTACCAAACTATTTATTGTGGAATTATCGTATTTTGGTGAGATAATCTCACAGATCCTTCTGTTTCCTTGGGATGATTTGCTCCAATCTGAATTTTTTTTTAAATGCATTCTCTACCTAAATGTTATGTGAACTCATTAGCTTTGTTTTTTTATCATTATTTGTTGCTGGTTTCCCAGTAGATTCTAGGATCGCATATATTTCACAAGATAGTTATAATTATAGGGCAACTGATTCCTGTAGTACTTCTGTTTTTATCAACTCTAAATTCTCCGTCAACATGTGTATATACTCTAAACTCTTTGCTTTCAAAGTGTGCAGATATAATTCATTATCATAACTATTTCTCTTTCATATCGTAGAATTCAATAGTTGACCAAATCAAATTCAATAAAAAATGTATGTTTTTATCAACTCTAAATTCTCCATTTGGTCTACCTTCGCAGTTACTTTGATATTCATACTTTACCTTGTTTTGTTCTTTTTGTCGTCATATTTGGATCAACTTTCACTGTTGCAAGATCGAATATCTCCATTTTCTACGGAAGTTGCTATTAGGACAATAAAAAATGAGCTCAATTTACCCATAGATGAGCTTTTCTCGGAGATTTCACCACAACCTGTTGCTGCAGCTTCCCTCGGACAGGTTTTATTTGTTTATGTGTTGTTCCTAGTCCTTGATTATTTCTGCGTCATTACAGTTCTCTTTGCTTTATAGTGGCTTTTGAATATGAGACTTCAGCTGAAGGATTCAATTTTGCCTTGACTGTTTTCATTCTCTCGTCTTTACTCATGCCAGGTGTATAAAGCTAAGCTTCGCCGTACGGGAGAGATTGTTGCAGTTAAAGTCCAAAGGCCTGGAGTACAAGCTGCTATTTCCTTGGACATTTTGATCTTGCATTCCTTGCAGGGATTCTCAGGAAAATAAGAAAATTAAACACTGATCTTCAGGTAGTGTTTTTGTGTCAAGTAGATTACTGATGCACTAACCATCTTGTAGAGTGCGGAAGTTTGGGAATGGATGCATCCCTACTTATTGTGCTATGGCATTGATGATGATGATGTCGATCATACAGCATAGGTCTTGGTGAAACACTTGTATCTATGATGTCTGATAGGACTATGCATATGCCTAACCTTTTATTTCCTCTACCTTTTAGGATTTCTTTTATGACATAAAACATGACCTTAACATGCAGGCAGTTGTTGATGAATGGGCAGCAAGTCTTTTTCGGGTACTACGTTCTTCTCCTTATGCTCTATCAAGGATTGTTGTTTATCTGGATACATTTTCAGTCTTCTGATTAGAGAATTTAATGTATAATTACACAAAACTTTCAGCATAGTTACCCCATTTGAAGACATTATACCGAAATATGTGAGCCTGTGAAATTTTGCGCCCTTGATCTATCTTCTTTTCTTTTCCTCATTTTCATACTTCGATGAACCTCATTCTATTGATCTATAATACTTTAAAAATTATGTGTTTTATTCTAAGAGCTTTAAATTGAATACAGGTAAATCACATTGAATGCAGGAGATGGACTACAGACAAGAAGCAAATAATGGTATCAAGTTTAGGTAAGAGCAACAGTGTCGACTTTACATAACTCTAGTGATCAAAGTATCCAACTTTAATCTGTATATAAGTATTCATAGTGTTTGGGATTCAGTGCTGTGGAGAAACCAACCCAATCAGTGATTCAAACTACCATTGAAGCTGCTTGGCCTTATGTTTTTGTAGTGTTTCTCTTTCTCTTGTGCAGATTTAATAAACTTTTGGGCTCCTGCCAGAATACACACAAGAGTAAATACACGTTAATTGAGTTCACTGCATTGCAAACAAGAGTAAAATGGGATTGTTACAGTTTCCTTCTTTATTCAGGATTGGGATTTTAATGGTTTCCTTATTTTACCAGGAATGGTTCATTAAGCTAGCTAGGGTCTATATATCCTGCTGCATGCTCTAGAGTTTAGAGATTGATAATATGGTACAAAGATTCTACTCTAAACGCTGCTGCAACAGCAAATCAGCAGAAACCGTAGGCAGCATGGAAGAACTCCTCACCGAAATTCTCTTGCGTGTGCCGGCTCTACTACTGTTATGCTTCAAATGTGTAGCGAAGCATTGGCTCTCTCTTATCTCCAACCCCAACTTTTGTCATCACCACACCCTCCGAAACCCAAACTCTTCCATCTCCACTGTCGTTCATGATAGTTCAGAAAACTTCGCTGTCATCCCTGTTCCTTTTGACAATAATCCCAATGCTACATACTGTGCAACCCATATCCACAATAATGCAACAAGCTGGAATCCTCTTGATATCATTGCAAACCAATATGGTTGCATCTGGATTTTCGACTCCTGCAATGGCCTCTTCGTGTGTCGGCCCAAATCTGCAAAAAGTACTCGTAGATCCTCATATTTTGTCCTCAATCCCACAACTAAACAGTTCTTGACACTCACAATTCCCCCAGTTGCTGCTGTTAGTAAGGGTCAAGAAGAAACTCATATCATTGGCTGCTTGGTGGCTTTTGACCCTTCCAAATCACCTCATTACAAGGTTATCTGCCTTAACATCTGTTTCTACCGGATTACGCGGGACGTAATCTAGCAGAAGCAACTACGAGTAATCCTCTCGCGTCCGAACGTTCGGGTTGTTCGGATGATCGGATGTTACCTCTCTCTTCGGGTGTTCGGCTTCCACTGTTAGAAGAATACAACAACAAACGGGCGGTCAGATGGTCAAGACAGGGTCGGCCAGCCTTCAATGCTCCGATGCCTAAGTTAGAAGATGTATTGGATATAACAGTCAAGCGAACGTGTAGGAAAGTAGGTTCGGGTATTTAAGATTGGAATTAATTATCTTGAATGGAATTTGTCATTACCTGTAGTAAATGCCTTACCTATATAGGTGGTTGAGATTTGTTGCTTACTTGTGTTCTTCGATGTGAGATGGAGCCGTTTTGCTGTCATTTGGTCCGAGCATTCGGATGTGCGCTTGTCGGGTGCGTGCTTGGTCGGATGGGCTCGGTCTTGCGGGTGAAGTTGTAGGCTGCTTGGTGGTCTATCGGGTGGTCGGGTAGATGTTGATCACCTGTTTAATTAGGTAAGTATGTTTAATTAACGAACTAATGATGTTATACTAACAAGTCCCCAAGTCAAAGAGATCTTTTGTTTTTTTTCACCAAGTGTTACATAAGTACGAATGATCGATCTCCAGTCCCCGAGTGGGCGAGTGGGCGAATGGGCGGATCAAGAGAATACAAAACGTAACGAAAGAACACAAAACGTAACGAAAGAACTTTTAAGTACATAATACAATAAGGCTTAATGAAAGTACGTACTTTCTCAAGTGTTGGATGTTCCACGGGTGTCACAGTCTTTGACCTTGCATGTCCCCAAGGTAAAAGGTGCTCGGGCTGACCACCTCGTCCACGACATACGGGTCTTCCCACGATGGACGAAGTGCCTTGACTTTTTGTTGTATTGCCTTCATGACCCAGTCCCCCTGTTGGATCGGTCGAGCCCGAATGCGCTGGTTGTACAATCGGGCTATTCTCTGTTTTTTCGCGGCGTTGTGAAGATGTGTCGTGTCCTTCCTTTCTTCTAATAAATCGTTGTTGAGTCGTAGCCCCTCCTCGTTCGTGTTCGGATCGTACCCCTCGATCCGTGGGCTCTAGTGGGTGATTTCTAGGGGTAGCACGGCTTCGGTTCCGAACGTCAGGCTGAACGAGGTTTCGCCTGTGGTCGTGTTGACGGTCGTTCGGATGGACTATAAGATCTCTGGGATGACCTCGGGCCAGCACCCGTATCCCGCATCCTCGGGTTAGATGTCTTCAATCTTCTTCTTAATGCCTGCCTTGATGATTTTGTTTGCTGCTTCGACCTATCCGTTCGTCTGAGGGTGTGCGGGTGACGCGAATACGAGCTCAATTCCTTGTCGTTTGCAAAAGGCTGTGAGTCAAGGATTGTTGAATTGTGGCTCATTGTCTGTGATGATGCTGATTGGGGTCCCGTAGCGGCAGAAAAGGAACCGCCAGAGAAAGCGTTCAACTTTTTCTGTCATGATCTTTACCATCGGTTGAGCCTCGATGAACTTGGTGTGGTAGTCAATGATAACGATTAAGTACTTGTACTGCCCCTTGGATTTTGGGAGCTCCCCAATTAAGTCCAGTCCCCACTGTGTGAACGAAACTGGCGATAGGAGGATTGAAAGTGGGACGGCGGGCGCGTGGTGATGGTGTGCGTGCAGCTAGCACTGGTGGCATTTGCTCGTCAGTGTTGTGGCGTCTGCGTAGATGGTGGGCCACCAGAATCCGCACCGAAGGACCTTGTGTGTGATCGATCTTGCTCCCGCATGGTGGCTGCACGTGCCTGAGTGTATTTCTTATAGAATTGTGTTGCCCTTTGCTGCAAATTAGTTCTGTCTGTAAATCACAACTGACCAAAACATTCTAGTATGTGATACATCTAATATGTACATCTCCTAGGATTGTAACCAAAACTGCAAAGAAGATTTGGCTGCAATAACACATCAATAGGTTCTTCTGTGTGTCAAAATAGGTTCTTCTGTGCAATAAAGGCAACAATAGGTTCTTCTGAATATCAAAATCAACTAATTTCCTCCTCAAGTTACCCTACATAAGCTGATAGGCAAAGATATAATTACTCTAACATACTAGCCATCCAGAAACCCTGTTTATTCTGATGAAAGATAAAACCACATGGACTCCCAACATCAGCTAATTCACCGTGTGTGTGTACCAATCGCATATAAAAGAACAAATATTAACATTTTATAGGCACATGGATTCACTTTAGTCTTTTAATAGCAAGTAACTATTAGAAGACATTAAAAGTGGTGGAAAGGGATGCATAATCTTACCATATGAGATGTACAAAGATGCCATTTAAGAATCAGAAGGTTTGTCACGATCTTTCAGTCGCATACCCCTCCTACATTTGGTGAGCTCTTTTGCCCCTGCCAGGGAACAAATAATTTTGATATTGTTCGAGAGTACCACTTCAGCCATCCGAAATCTCAACGTAAAACCCTAATTCCGAATCAAGCCCGATCTTCATGGCATCTTCGTCGTCCAGAGCAAGTCGGAAGCCTCTTTCTCTCACGGCCGAGGAGGAGAGGCTCCTCATGTTTTGAAGCTCCAGAAAGAGGGGCTTTTCGTAGCTAAGAATGAAGATAGGATATTCCTGCATTATCGAGATCCAATTGTACCGCCGAAACTATTCTACGTCTGGAAACCAGAGAATGACGAAGGCTTCATCGACGATACTTCTGTGGAGAGCTTATCTCGGTTGCCCATCACTAACCCTGTCTCCCTTGTGGGACAGTCTAGGGGTGTCTTATGTTTTCAAGATCTGATCTGTCGTACATTCTACCTTTACAATGTTGATAATGAAAAGATAGAGGCGGCGATTTGTGCCGTTGCTCAGCCCCTGCGTCCCGGATTTTCAATTGAATCATCGTACGGCTTCGGTCACACCCTCACAGGCTCTTTCAAGATCGTAAGATTCCCGATGCTCTTGACGGGGGAAGTAACTGGCGTTACCCATGTGGAGATGTATGACAGTAAGACTAAGTTGTGGACTGAATTTCTATTTCCTGATAAGCCTGTCTTTAGCCCAGTGTGCGAGCCCTCGTTTATGGCCAATCAGTTGATTTTCTGGAAAGTAGTATGTGCTTTTGAGTATTTCTTGGTAGCGTATAATCTTGAGAATGATGAGCTATCGGTTATAAGTTCCCGGAGGACACAGGAGAGTTTGCTCGTCGTGACACTCATTTTATCAAGTCCTTAACGTTTAGGCCTGGCTGTAATGGCCAGATAATTGGTACCAAACTCAAGATGCAACCATCGGACTTGGCCGTAGTCCAGTTATACACATTGCATCAGAATGTGGACCGAAAGTGGAGATTTCATCTTTACTCAAGACTTTATAATGTCCATGATACCAACTGCAAATCTAAAACCCTTGGCTGGCTTTGCATCCTCTACTAATGAGCACCAGCATATTATTTTTCTCCGTGATGAGGACAACATTGTGGGTTTTAAGTTTGTGTCTGATGGTTTTATGTGGCACCCAGTCAAGAGATACAAGCTGGACTTGTATCCACTTGGACCGGCTGCAGGCATTGATATGCGTAAGTTCAGAGCAGTCGCCCTTGGTCCTAGGGTTATTCCCATGGAGAAAGTGCATGGTATCATTGGTATGTGTAATCTATTTTATTTTGCTTACCTCATGTACACCTGTTTATATATGTTTGTGCTAATCTTGTGTGTATTCTGGCAAGAGCCAAAAAGTTTACTAAATCTGCACGAGAAAGAGACACTACAAAAACATAACGTCAAGCAGCTTCAATGGTAGTTTGAATTTCCTATGATGTGGTCTTTAGATCTCTCTGTTCTGTTTTTTTTTTTTGCTAGAGTAGGGCTTCTAGGAAGAAATTTATGTGTGAGTTTGCGATCTGCCTCTCATGTCTTTAGAGATAGAAGTTAAAATTCTAAAGCATTAGGTCGTAATATATAAGTAAAATCTCTTGACTCAAGTTACCCTACATAAGCTGATAGGCAAAGATATAATTACTCTAACATACTAGCCATCCAGAAACCCTGTTTATTCTGATGAAAGATAAAACCACATGGACTCCCAACATCAGTTAATTCACCGTGTGTGTGTGTACCAATCGCATATAAAAGAACAAGTATTAACATTTTATAGGCACATGGATTCACTTTAGTGTTTTAATAGCAAGCAACCATTAGAAGACATTAAAAGTGGTGGAAAGGGATGCATAATCTTACCATATGAGATGTACAAAGATGCCATTTAAGAATCAGAAGGTTTGTCAAGATCTTTCAGTCGCATACCCCTCCTACATTTGGTGAGCTCTTTTGCCCCTGCCAGGGAACAAACAAGGGAAGGGATTAAAAGTCAAGAGATTTTACTTATATGTTACGACCTAATGCTTTAGCAATTTAACTTCTATCTCTAAAGACATGAGAGGCAGATCGTAAACTCACACATAAATTTCTTCCTAGAAGCCCTACTCTAGCCAAAAAAAAAACAATATACGAAAGCAAAAAAAACATAACAGAGAGATATAAAGACCACATCACAGGAAATTCAAACTAACATTGAAGCTGCTTGACATTATGTTTTTGTAGTGTTTCTCTTTCTCTTGTGCAGATTTAATAAACTTTTGGGCTCCTACCAAAATACACACAAGATTAGCACAAACATATATAAACAGGATTACATGATGTAAGCAAAATAAAATAGATTACACATACCAATAATACCATACACTTTCTCCATGGGTATAACCCTAGGACCAAGGGCGACTGCTCTGAACTTATGCACATCAATGCCTGCAGCCGGTCCAACTGGATATAGGTCCAGCTTGTAGCTCTTGACAGCGTGCCACATAAAACCATCAGACACAAACTTAAAACCCACAATGTTGTCCTCATCACGGAGAAAAATAATATGATGGTGCTCATTAGTAGAGGATGCAAAGCCAGCCAAGGGTTTTAGATTTGCAGTTGGTATCATGGACACTGTAAAGTCTAAGTAAAGATGAAATCTCCACTTTCGGTCCACATTCTGATGCAATGTGTATAACTGGACTACGGCCAAGTCCGATGGTTGCATATTGAGTTTGGTACCAATTATCTGGTCATTACAGCCAGGCCTAAACGTTAAGGACTTGATAAAATGAGTGTAACGACGAGCAAACTCTCTTGTGTCCTCCGAGAACTTATAACCGATAGCTCATCATTCTCAAGATTATACGCTACCAAGAAATACTCAAAAGCACATACTACTTTCCAGAAAATCAATTGATTGGCCATAAACGAGGGCTCGCACACTGGACTAAAGACAGGCTTATCAGGAAATAGAAATTCAGTCCACAACTTAGTCTTACTGTCATACATCTCCACATGGGTAACGCCAGTTACTTCCCCCGTTAAGAGCATCGGGAATCTTACAATCTTGAAAGAGCCTGTGAGGGTGTGACCAAAGCCGTACGATGATTCAATTGAAAATCCAGGACGCGGGGGCTGAGCAACGGCACAAATCGCCTCCTCTATCTTTTCATCATCAACATTGTAAAGGTAGAATGTACGACAGATCGGATCTTAAAAACATAAGACACCCCTAGACTGTCCCACAAGGGAGATAGGGTTAGTGATGGGCAACCGAGATAAGCTCTCCACAGAAGTATCGTCAATGAAGCCTTCGTCATTCTCTGGTTTCCAGACGTAGAATAGTTTCGGCGGCACAATTGGATCTTGATAATGCAGGAATATCCTATCTGCATTCTCAGCTACGAAAAGCCCCTCTTTCTGGAGCTTCAAAACATGAGGAGCCTCTCCTCCTCGGCCGTGAGAGAAAGAGGCTTCCGACTTGCTCTGGACAACGAAGATGCCATGAAGATCAGGCTTGATTCGAAATTAGGGTTTTACGTTGAGATTTCGGATGGCTGAAGTGGGCTGAGATTCAAGACCAGACTGATTGGGGGTTTCGATTTAAAGAAAAGTTTGAATAAGGGGTTAGGTTTCTAAGCACATTGGGGTTTTCGAATTTGGGGGTTAGGGTTATACAATTTCTACGCAAATCGAAGAGACCGTTAAGGACGAGAGCTCCTACTGCCTGTTTCCGAGACCAAAAACTCCATATTGAAGATTTTGAAGCCACTCTTCTTTCTCTTTACCCTACAACAGTCATCACAATTCCATCATCAGAAGAAAAAACTATAAGCAATCATAGTCTGGTCTAAACAGTAACCTACACACCAATGTCTGATCAACTCCATCAAGAAAATTTCACTGCAACTTACCTCTGTAAACCACTTGTAAAATCTAGCAGCATTATCGGTTGGCTCACCATCACCATACCTGCAACCATCACCAAATACAAACATATTATCTACAACGCCACAAAAAGGATCAAGCATATTTTAAAACAGAGACTGAATAGTAAAACTCACGTGGCCAAGAAGAAAAATGCTAAGCTCTCATTCTTCAACTTCTCTTCATATGCCTCGTCATCAGCTGCATAATCGTCCTACCAAATACAAACCACTCAATTTCATTGCCCATAAACATCAAAACTTAATCCTACTAATCAACAGCATTAAAATGAAACATAAAAACAAAGCCAGGACTTGGCAAATTAGCCATACCGAATCTATGACTTTGAATGTGACCTTGTTGTAGCGAGTTTTCGCTTCTTCAGCCAAAGCCTGCATTTCAAATCGAACAGAAATCCATTAAGTAAATTAAAGCACAAGAAATTCAGCTCACAAATCCAAACATAATATAAATGAGGAATTATTACCTTGGCGAAACCCTCAGCGGTACCGGTTTGCGTGCCGAAGAAGATTGTGACCTTCTTACTACCGTCGTCGAGCTCCGGCTCCGGCTCCGGCTCCGGCTCCGGCAACACCAACGGCGTAAGCTGCTGCACAACTCTAGGCTTCTGAGCGCTGGACCGCCGTTGAAGATCGCCGCCATCAGATCCAACGGCGAGATTTTCATCGAGCTATCCGCCATCGCCGATTCAGTTCCAAATCAACTGAGTTTCGGAATCCGGTGGCAAAAATGATGAGCGTCGGCGTCGGGGAGAGAGTGACCGGATTCCGGCGAAACCGCGTTGATGCAGGAGTAGTCGGAGTAATGCGTGGTGTTTGGCACCGGTGTGGTGGTTGGGGTAGTTGAAGAGAGAGAGAGAGAGAAAGAGGTCTTGAATCGAACGAAGGAGTAGAGGAGGGAATGGGCCAGAGAGAATTGAAGCTTTGAGAGGAGCAGAGAGAACTCAAGCTTTGAGAGGAGCCGTGAGAAATTTGGGCTCTCGGTTGCAGAGAGAAAGGGAAAGGAGAGGCGGAGGTGAGAATTAGGGTTATAGACTTATAGGTAGAATTTTTACTTATATACATACGAGAGAAATTAAGTGTGGGCTAGTGTACAATAGTAAGAATGTATCACTTCTCAAATCGCGACACGTGTACAACTCGGTTTCGGAACCAATCGGATCGGTATGAGTACAAAACCGAATCCGTACCGGATTACACCCTCGGTTTCGGGCCCAAAAAAATTTCATCCCTTTTTTTTCGGGCCAATCGGTTTCGGGCAGGTTTTCGGGCTGATTCGGGCCGATTTTTCGGGCTAAAGTCCCAGCCCTAGACGAGAGCTTCGCAGGAGAGAACAACGATCGCAGCTGAAAAGAAAAGAGTCAAATTTGAAAGGAAGGGTCAAAAGACAAAATACCCATAATATATACACTGTATACTATAGCACAATTTGTATCCATGACAGACTCGCACATCGATCACTTTTGTAGCCATTTGCTTGTTGCGTGTTATGCACTATGTAGAAAGCCCACGCACGAGGCACAGTTACTCAATTATCTAAACTTAACTCGTATAGCATAGTTGCATATTACTATAAACATCTAAAAACCTCAAGTTCATTTAGTACTTAAAATCCGCTTCGTCATGGTTACAAAGCTGTATTTGATCCGCTTGCACCTTAATTCTCAAAATAGTAAGATGGTACTGATGTCTCATGACCTATTAAAACCTATCAAATCTTGTTCAAAATTTTGGATGTTCAAAACATATGCAACTTCACTTTTAAAAATATTTTTTAAATCCCTTTGGACCTCACAATTGAAGAAAATAATACTGATCAATAACTATCTGTTGAAAACAAATATGCTGCCCCAAGATTATAGTGACTCAGAGTATGTGGTAGTAGACCCACATCTCTTTCAAAAACATGATCATATTTCATTCATTATAAGCTGCCATTCATGTTATAAAAAAAATAAAAAATAAAAACTGCCCTGCATAGCAAGGATGTTCCAGAGTGAAAACATATATTCATATACTAAATGCTACCTTACAACAACGAACAACAAAGTAGCTCTCATTTTGCATAAAACGACCAGTTAAATACTACTGTAGGACATGTAAAATTCAATCCAACAAAGCAACAAAACAGATTTCACGAAAACAATAATCCATATATACATCCATCAACAGACTCTAGGTTTCATTCATCACACTACAAAAATGAATACAACAACATGGACGAACATAACCCAATAACTTACATCATAATCAACACAATACATGAAACATGAATTTTCAATCACATCCAACGTAATCATTAATTTACAGTCTATTATTTGCTTTGTTAGTTCATTAAGGACAAAGTAGTTCGATCTCAAAAGAACCAAACGCCCTGAGCTGCACTCATAGGAGAAATAGCACCCAGAGAACTTTTTTCTTTCTCTTATGATCTATTAGTTGTATGTGCCTGTAAATAAACCTGTCAACTTTGCTGATAAGATATGAATTAAGAATAATCTCTGAGACGAATAGAAAGTAAATGCATGAGAGAAATATAATTTGCATGAGTAATGTTGCAGACCAGGACTTAGAGAAAATTAAGAAACTTCCAAAACAAAAACCAAACATCTATTGATATTCGAAGGACTCCAGAAGACAGAAGTAGAAAAATGAACTGTCTGGCTTCAAATCAGATAAATAAACAACAACGTGATAAAACCATAAATGTACATTACGATTTCTTTTGCTTCACACGGACTATTAAAGTCAGTAAAGGAATGCCAATCAAAAGAAACCAAAACACTATTAATTAGTTTCATATTATAAATGACTAAATGCATAGTACAATACCTGGATTATATTGCAATATCGATTAATCAAACCCCAATCCGAGTATGTCATTTGCTAGAGAATGATTGGGAAAGGAAATGAAACATCTTATGATAAGCAAGTACCTATTTGCAAATTCTATTAAAGCAAGGAAAAGAAAACATTTTTTCCACCTAAGAGAAAGCAAGTACCCCATTTCAAAATTCTAATATGGACAATCTTTTCCACTTATATGTCTTATCTACTATTGATTAATAAACAATGTTAAACTTAAGAATATTTGAACAAATCTATTATGGATCTGCTGCGACGAAGTTTCCAGCCATTTATGCTATGAGACATGGCATTTATTCATCAACATATATATATATCGTCATGATTAATTCTTAACATGCCATCTGAGCTTATACATAACAAATGCTCAAATTTTAGCCAGCTTATTTTCTAGCAAGAGTATGTAATCTGAATTGCATACCATAGTGAGTGTTAAACATACCATCCAATCCCTGAATTGCACCCAAAGCATCCATGTCAAATGCATATCCCATTGGCCCTCTGAGCATGAAAGTAAATATCAGAATCCACAATTAACATGAATAATAAAAACTGAAGGCACACTTAACGTTGAATCAATAATGAATCAAATGCATTTAGACCGACGAAGAACACCAAAAATGCAGAACTCATCTTCAAGATCCCTATTGCTCACGCGATGATCCAAAGTTCTCAACCAAAATATTGATGAACACTGCAGCTATTCCAGTGCCTGAAAAACCACCAAAAATAAAAACCACCAAAAATAGATTCACAACAGTTACAAAGAAGCCAAACATGCCAACTTCGGCGCCAGGGACGGAGTCAGGATTTTCGGTTAGGGAGGGGCCTAAATGAAAAGCTTAAAAAATAGTCTCGGTTAGGGTAGTCAATTCGATTTTAATCTGTATATTTTGCTAAAACAGTCTCAATGTGTTGTTTTTGGTTTGATAAAACATCACAATTACTCGCAACCTGATTATGAGTAATAATTTATCCTTCATAAAGTGATATTAGCGTTTGCTTCTTCTTCCAATTACTGAATCAATGACCAGCACCAACAAAAGATTCACCACCGCTTTGTTCTCCAATAGCTGGTTTGAAAAGATAACAACATAAACAAAATATAGCATCATCTTTAATACTGTACTCTAACCAATATGAAAATTCAATAAACCAATCACGAATAAACCTTATTTTCGTCTTTTTTTTTCTCCAAATTCCGTAAAAAGAAAAGTATGATGTTTAGGTCGACAAGGGCCTTGTTGTAGACAATATATTCGAACTTCTTCTTGAATGTTAGGATGATAACTTGAAATTGATGGGTGTTTAGCGGGATCCGATGGATATTTTTCTGTAATATCTCCAGTACGAGACTTTTTCATATTGTTACTATTCTTCTTTTGAATTTTCGTAGGTGATTGCTCATCTGATGTTGGAGTAGAAGAAGAGGATTTGTTTTTTGAAGTATCTCTCCATATCTAATAAACTTAATAAAAATGATTGTATTTTAATTTCAGGAACGGTAGAGCTTTTATAAAGAAAAAAAGACCATAAAATCTTAAACCTGGTAAGAGATTAAGTCCTAATTGACCTAATATTTGGACTTCATTATTGAAATAATATATAATAATATTCTTACAAAGTCGTCAGATTTGAATTAATCATGCACTCATACGCGTCAATGAAGTTTAGATATACTTCAAATAAATTATAATATTTATATTATATAATAATACTAATTTTTTTTCCACATAAACTTAGGGGGGGCCAGGCCCACCCTGGCCCCCACTTGCCTCCGTCCTTGTTCGGCGCCTCAAACCCATTATTAAAGTGATTCGACAATATTGTCGCAGTGAAAGGACCCAACCCCGATTTAGTTTCCTAAATCGGAATCAAACCCCTTATGAAAACACGAACCAACAAAAACCAATAAAATTTCGGCATAGTAACGCTACTAATGCGGAATTGCCATTAACCTGCACCCGGAAAATAACACTTCATCCTATGCCACAAAAGTCAAACCGTGGGCACCCATCCCATCCGGATTTCTCAATATCATAACAATAATAATAAACAGTAAACATCACTGTATAGTATAGAAAATCCGGGAAAAACCACATAAAAATATGTATCAGTATCGTATCAGAGCGACCACTAGTGTATATATACAAAATATACAACAGTAGGCGAAACAAGGAACCTACTGGAAAAGACAGGTAACTCGAACAACTAGCCTCCGACCGCGACGTGAGACACCAGAATCCGAACTGCAAACTGGGCACGGAAACCGAAAAGCCCAGGGGAAATGCAATAAAACGTTAGAGTGAGTGGACGAAAATAATCATATGCCTTTCACCAATTTCATATTCAATAAACAGGTATAGCGAGTTCGGAAAATATATATGGAGGTGCCAGGCGAATCTCTCAAGCCCGACGGTCAGGCGAATCGCTCAAGCCCGACGGTGATAAGCCAGGGGAATCTCTCAACCCCCGCGGCACAACAGGGGAATCTCTCAACCCTGCCCAGAGGAATCTCTCAACTCTAGTCCAGAGGAATCTCTCAACTTTGGTCAGACTACCGGTGATCAGCCGAGTAGCCGAAACATCGATGCAAGTATGCCATCACCATAAAATATAAAATAATGCCTCCAAAAATAATAAATAATCTCAACATCGTATATAAATAAATACGAAAAAAATAAATACGAAAAATCACGAACTCGCAACGACTCTGAAAATATAAAAGTGTCCACTCACAGATGAGCAAAGCGCGCACTCGCGCTAATCACGTGGTCCGGCGGAAGACCCTCACCCGAAGCACGATCTCGATCCCCTGAATAACCACAAAATATATCTGATCAAAATCACAATTCACAACACTGTACCACACCTCAGAAACCAACCGTTCCCGAAAATATATAATGCAGTGCGAAATAATCGACGAAATTCCCAAAATCTCCACTCAAAACCCTCGACTGAAAATTCGATACCCAAATCAACTCAAAAACCTCAAGACGACGATCGGGGCGTGAATACGAGCGAAACGACATATAACTCGACACATTTCCAAAAAGATCAACGGTCGCCGGAGCTCCGCTGTTGACCGCCGCCGCCGGCGGCGGCGCGCCGTCAACCGGAGAGATTTTCCGGCGGCCAAGCTCCCAAACAGTTCTCCTCCTCAAGCCAAGAAAATTTCCTCAAGGCGCCATCACCATCCAGCCATCACCGTGGCCGGAAATCAGCTCGAAAGTGCCACGGCCGAGAATCGCCGGAAAACTTTCCTGGCCGATTCCGGCGCCGTCCCGCCACCTCAACCCTCGAAACCAAAGGGGAAATCCTCCCTGACCAAAACCTAACCGTTTTCACCTAAAATCCTCCCTGGAAAGTCGCCGGAGCACCGCCCCCAAACGAGGCCGATTTCGGCCGGAAAAACCCAAACTTCAATCTTATCGTTCTCCCTTAAATCAACATCAAATTCCAAAATTCCAAGTTCTAAACAGTAGGAAATTGAAAGAGGAATCGATCCATACCAATATCTTGGCCGGAGGTGGCCGGAAAATGAAGGTCGCCGGCGAGTCAGCGGCGATGGAGTTTTTTCTTCTTTGGTCAACGCGGGTCAACGCTCTCAATATGGTCAACGTCGGTCAAACTTCCCAAAACAGTGTTTTCAACAATTTTTTTTTGACTATTTCCGATATTTATACTCGCGTCTCGGGACGATCCACGATCCAAAACGGATAACCAATACGATTCGGATAAACTCGATACGAACGGATAAACTCGACGAAATTCTGAAACTTCAAATAATCATTTTATATTCCTCGGTCATCGAAATAATCATCTCGAACCGCCACAAACTCGAAATCACATATACTACAACTCTCGAGAAGAGACTCAACTCAAATTTTCGGCCGATAATTAAGTCGTGATTAAAACCGGTAAATCAACCAATATACGAAAAACCAGTGATTACGTATAATCTCGTGAATTAAGTCATTTACTCAACTGATTCTGGTTCGGGTCGTCACACGCAGAGGCATTTAAATCTAAATAAAAACCTAAAATATCCGAGTCCAAGTACAATCGTCATCGATGAGATGGTTTATTGTGGCAGGGTTGAAGTTTGGTGAGGGAAACTGGGACACTGATTAGGAGAAAAGTCGAATGAATAGGGAAGGAAGCTAAGAGATGCAAGTAGAGAGAGAGAGGCTAGGTTTGGTCGAAACGTCTCAAATGGCTTTACTGGTGAAAGTCAAGAATACCCTCATAATGATGAATAGTAGGTGAACAGGAAAAAGAATAGTAACCAATTAGTTCACTTTTATTATATAGGAAATAAGTGTTGTTAGCATGTTGCCGCCATGTTAATTCCCTGTTTTTAATCTGTTGAGTGCTACTATATACATGCAACCCCAAGTTTTCCAGCACCAAACTCGATGTAGATTGGTGGGTTGTTTTCCCTATCTTTGATTTGATGATCTAGTCAGATCTCAGATCTCGCGCTCTTGATCGATTGCCTTTTGTTTGTTCCAGGTGAACATAGATGTATAGTATCATACTATATAGCAGGGACAGAGTCACGTTAGGCCAGGTCGGCCCAGCGTCCCCTCCCCCAAAAAATATTATATATAGAGCCAGTATGTAATAAATGCAAAGATGTTGTCTTGGTGGAATTGTAAAGCACTCGATTCTCCCACTTAAGAATAGAGTTTGAACCCCAGCATTGCTAATATTGCATGCTCACTTTTTTTCCTTTCTTTTGCTCCCTCCTCTATTGAGTCTTCTATATTTTTCTGTTATATTTTTGCTTCTCTTCTCTCTTTATATTTTTTTTAATTTGCTCCCTTTCTCTTTCTGTAGTGTTTATTTTTTGGCTCCCTTTCTATACACTTCTGCTTACATTTTTATTCATACTAATCAATATTGTCTAGTTTTATGTATTTATATGTACTTTTATACATATATTTTTATTTTTTTATTCATATTTTTTTCTTCATTTTTTATGTCCCCCTCAACACAAATCTTGGCCCTGCCCCAGCCATACAGATACTATCTGGCAGGTATATTACTTTCTCCCTACAACTTGGCTCAGTTTGCAAATTTGCATGTATGGGACCAGGGGCGACTCAACGATGAGAAATTTGTAGGGGCTAATTTTATCCTATTCTTTTTCTTTTGTTAAAATTGGTAATGCTTCTAAATTTATAAAAGTTTTTTTTTGGATAAGTGTTTTAAAGAATTATCAAAAGAATATTTACGTTTTGTATAATTATAGATTTTGTTTTTGTTTTGTACGTATAACAAACAATGAAATTTCTTATAAGATGTGACGACCTGAACCAGAATCAGTTGTGTATTCGGCACGATTCTCGAGATTCTGTTTAGTCGCAGCTTTACGTCGTATATGTGGTTTGCCGATTCGATTCGCGACTATGTTTTCAGTCGAGAATTTGAGTTGAGTGTTTTCACGGGAATTGTAGAGTACGTGATTTCGAGCTCGTGGGCGGTTCCGGAAGATTTTTCCGATAACCGAGGAATATTTTATGATTATTCGAAGTTTCAGTTTCCGACGAGTTAATCCGATTGTTTCGAGTTTATCCGAATCGTGATGGTTATCCATTTCGAATCGTCGATCGACCCGAGGCGCGAGTATAAATATCGGAATAGTCAAGAATTAGTCGTAAAACACTGTTTTATGTTGACCAGACGTTGACTCTCCGTTTTTGGCAAGTTTGACCATTGACTCGTGGAGAAAGCTTTCCCGTTTGGGTGTTGTCGTCCGACGACCAACTTTCCGGCCACCTCCGGCCACGAGACAGGTATAGCTAGCTTCCCCTTGTAATTTCAAGTGTGATGGTATTTGGATTGAGAGGAATTGATGCCGTTTTGATTGAACCCGAATTGGGTCCGATTCGATGATGTCGTCGTTAATGGTTGGCCGTTTTCCGGCGAGGTTTGGAGGTGGTGGTTAGGGGGGTTAGACTCCCCTTGCTCCTTTGAGTCTCGTGGTGTAATTAATTTGGTCTGAGATTGTGTTTTTGGGGTGCTCCGATTAGGTATCCGATTTGAAATTCCGATTTGATTTTTGAGGTAATTGATGATGTTAGAGTTGGAATTGGCTTGTGTGTCAGTTATGAAAGTGGTTCGAAATGTCGAGACCTTGTGATCTGGAAGTTCTCCGCTGGTGAATCTCGCCGTTGACAGCGCACCGCCGGCGGCGGCGGCGGTCAACGGTGGTCAACGGCGGAGGAGTTGATTTTTTCAGATTTTGATGAAATTAATGTCATTTTTCTCGTAATCACGCCCTGATTATCGTCCAGAGGTTTTTGGGTTGATTTGGTTAGCCGATTTTCAGTCGAGGTTTCGAGTGGGGATTTCGGAATTTCCGTTATTCATTTTGTATCGCATTGCATATTTCCGGGAACGGTTGGTTTCCGTGATTCAGTACAGGGTTGAGAACTATGATTTTGATCAGTTATGTTTTTGTGAATATTCAGGAGATCGAGATCGGGATCATGACCGTGCTTCTGGCGAGGGATCTTCCGCCGGTCCTCGAGATTAACGCGAGTGCACGTTTTGCTCACCTGTGAGTGGACAATTTCTTTTCACGGAATTCTTGCGAGTCTTTTATATGATTTACGAACTTGAGCATGCGTATGAGATTTCGGATTACATGAGCATATGTTTTACGATTATACATATACGGATATACGTATACGAATATACATACACTTATATGTTATTTCATGCATTTGCATCGAAATGTTTGTGATTTAGTTTACACAGAGTACAGTCGTTATATGTTGTTGTATCAATACACTCGCATCCCGGATGATCCCCGAGGATGTGTACCGGGGGAGGCTGTGACTCCTGACCCGTGACCTGTACCGGGGGGAGGCAGACCTCTGACCTGAGGCCTTTCTGGCTAGAATTGCGTGGAAGTCTGGGACTCCGTGATTCTGACTGTACTAGCACGGATGTGTCCATGAGTGACCCCGTGGGATTTTTACTTGCATGCTCAGTACGCTGGAGGATTATGGTTTTACCTCGTGTACTTGTTATATTTTATTTACCTGGACTCGCATATCTTATTCTAAACATATATATCAACTGGTGAAAGACAGTTATTTTCGTCCACTCACTCTAACGTGTTTATTGTCTTTCCCCTGGGCTTTTCAGTTTCCGTGCCCAGTTGCTGTTCAGGTTTTGGTGTTTTCACGTCGTGGTTTGTAGGCTAGTGATCAAAGTTACCTGTGCTTTCCAGTAGGTTCTTGTTTCGCCTACTGATGTGTATAGTGTATATATTTTACTTTAGAGGTCGCTCTGATACATTCTGATACTTGTTTATACGGATTTTCTCGGATATATATATATATATATACTACAGTACTGTTTACTGTTTATGATTCATATATTGATGTTGAGAAATCCGGATGGGATTGGTGCCCACGGTTTGGCTTTTGTGGCATAGGATGAAGTGTTATTTTCTGGGTGCAGGTTATGGCAATTCCACGTTAGTAACAAAACTCTGCCAAAATTTTGAAATTTTTTTGTTGGTTCTTATTTTCAGAAGGGGTTCGATTCCGATTTTGGTAACTGAATCGGGGTTGGGTCCTTTCACCTTGGTATCAGAGCATTAGGTTGTCATATTCTGTAGACTCTTGTAGTTGTGACGCTTAGGGTATTTGAGTTGATACAGCACAACTAGAGTGATGACCCGACTGGCCAGCGGTACTCATTAATACTTCGAGTGTTGTGTATTCTCAAAAATCTGCGGTTTCATGATTACGTTCTTTCTGCTTGTACCTAATGCTTGTCTTGTATCAGTAGGATGCCTCCTCGACGTGGTCCCCGTGTTGATCGGGACGAGGATCCTGATGAGGATCGCCGAACGCGCGACTTGCTGATGCGAGTGCTGCGTTTGGAAGAGCGTTTTGACCCTGTGGTCAAGGCTCGCACAGCTGGTGCTACTGTGTTTTCGGGTTCAGTTGAGCCAGAGATATGCGAGGCATGGTTGGTTCAGATTGAACGTGTTTGTGAGCGTCTGCAGTTTACTCCTGAGCAGATGACCGTAGCCGCAGTTGGTTTACTTGAGGGTGATGCATACTTTTGGTGGGTTAGCACCGACAGAGTTCCAGCTGACACTCCGTGGACATTGTTCCATGATCTGTTAATGCGGAGGTATTTTAATCAGGCTACCCAGCAGCGCAAGTACGAGGAATTTACGAACTTGAGGCAGGGCAGTTTGTCTGTACTTGAGTATCGGGATCGGTTTACCCGTTTGTCTCGTTTGTCCGTAAGTGATTATTTATTTATTTTAATTAAAATTTGAATTTAAAGTAAAATATTAATAATTTAATTAAAATGCTAAATTCTCATTTAAATATTAATAAATTAATTAAAATACTAAGGAGTGGGAGGAAGTCGCCGGATGGAGAGAGTCGCCGAAGAGAGGAAGTCGCCGGAGGGAAGGAGTCGCCAGAGAGGGAGGAGTCGCCGGAGGGAGGGGATCATCGGATTTTTGGTCGCCGGAAAGTTGCCGGATTTTTGAGAGAGAGTGAGAGTGAGAGTGAGAGAGAGAAGAGGAGGAATTAAAATACAAAGGAAAGTGGAGTTGCCCGAGGGAGGAAGTCACCGGAGAGGGGAGTCGCCGGAGGGAGGTAGTCGCCGGAGAGAGGGGAGTCGCCGGAGGGAGGAGATCACTGGATTTTGGGTCTCTGTAAAATAATAAATTAATTTAAACTCTCGGGAGAGTGGAGTGGCCGGAGAGGGGAGTCACAGGAGGGAGGAAGTCGCCAGATTTTGGGTCACCGGAAAGTTGCTGGATTTTTGAGAGAGAGTGAGAGTGAGAGTGAGAGTGAGAGTGAGAGAGAGAAGAGGAGGAATTAAAATACAAAGGAGAGTGGAGTCGCCGGAGAGAGGGGAGTCGCCGGAGGGAGGCACTACTAGAAAAAGTATTTTAGACATCGCACCTTTAACATCGGTTGGAAAAACCCCTGATGTAAAAAAGTTTTTAGACATCATATTTTTAAAAACCAATGTCATTTGTATAATTTACATCGGTTTTAAGTCAGACTGATGTTAGGTATCCCATTATTGGTTTTTGAAAGCGCGAAAAAAAAACCTAAGTGTCGAGCGGGTTATGTTAGAGGGAAACAAAATTCTCTCTCTCTCTCACAAACCACTGACTTCCTCTCTCACAAAAAAACGTAAGTGTCGGCCGCGTCAATACAACACGTAAGCCTCTCTCTCTCTCTACTCTCGAATTTCATCGTCGTCGCTCTGATTCCCTTCGGTACAATTTCGACCGGTTTTCTCAATTTTTGGTTTCGGATTTGATTCGATTCCTAGGGCTCGGCGAGCATGATGCGAAGCGATAGCGGCAAACACAGCTCTGCGAGCGATTACGACGGCGCTGAAGTTGTTTATATGAAAGATAATGTGACCATCCACCCCTCCATGCTCGCAACGGAGAGGATCAGCGGACGATTGAGGCTCATCAAGCAAGGCTCGTCTCTGTTTATGGTATGAACCGATCAATTGCGATGGTTTTCTCATCTGATTCTTATAATTTTGGGAAGAAATTGAAGTTGAAATGTCTTCGGTGTGTGATTTTGTAGACCTGGATACCATACAAAGGGAAAAACGCAAACGCCAGGGTTTTTGAGAAAGGTTTGGCAGCTACAGACTCTCCAATTTTATTTTATTTTAGCTTCGTTGATTTGTACTGTGTTTACAATTTCGTTGAATTTTGAATTGTGGTGTTGTTTGTGGTTTCTGATGGTGTAGATAGAGTTCTGTACACTATAAGGGCAGTGGCGTTGACAGAGGTTAGGTCGATTCGTCGCCACGCTCCACCACTTGGATGGTAGTACATCATTATTGTTTTGGCAACTGGTAAAATAACTGATTTTCGTGTTTGGATACAGTTAGTTAGTTGCTGGTGAAAAAATTCATCATCACTTTTGCTTATTGATCTACCTATGCTTCTGTTTGAACCTATATGCATTCTATGATTTGTTTGTATTCTGGATTTTGGTCTAAAAGCAACTCTTTTTCAGGACTTGCATTCCCCCCCCTGTACTTCTACAGCGGAGGAGTCAAGGAGTTCCTGGCTACAATAAAGCAGCATGTTTTCATTATGAGGTCGGTATTGCTATGTTGTTTTCTGTTGTGTGGTTTTTTTATGCTATACATGGGGTAGATGCATTTGTCAAATCTTAAACATTAGTTTTTAGCTTATGAAGGAGAATGTGTTTGTGTGTGTGAGATTCAGAGAGGGTTCCTTTTTGCTCAAATTTTTACAATACTTGTGCACATATGTGTATAACATTATGTCAACTGGCTTGCTTGCTCGGTGGCTCCTTTTCTCTTCTATTGATGCAACATTTTGGTAAACATCAACAGCATGATGTTCCCAATACTTGTATGGAATAATCTCATTAGATCTTACTAATTTGATGAATCACCCCAGCTGGAAACTGTAAGTTTATCTCATAATTTATTTTCTACAGAAAACTCTTTCATCTTTGGAGATTCCAAGGGCACTTTCTGTCGGAAGTGAGCCATCTACATCTTTCTCGGTCGGCGAGACCTCTGTAGATGAAAATCAGGAGAGAACGAGTGAGAATGTTCAGAATGAAATGAATATTTCTCAATATAACGAGAGGCAAAGGCGAAAGTCTCATGATCCTGCACGAGATCTCTCAATTCAAGTGTTGGAAAAGTTCTCTCTCCTGACAAAATTTGCTCGAGAAACAAATTCACAACTAATCCGCGAAAGCCATAGCAATGGGTATGGTGCAATAGAAAGGAGGAGTAATAGTCTGTCTTCCATTGACTTCTCTCAGAAGGCATCCGATGATTCAAACAGAGTTCCTGATAAGAGTCCAGTGCCCAAAGATCTGTTATCACATTTAGTTGCTTGACTAATTAAACTGTTGGTGGATGAGTTGTGTCATTTCATTTTAATCCAATCATTGCTATATATATACAAGGGGTTGCTGAACAAGTTGGTGGAGTTGAATGTTGGTGGAGTTATGTCATTTCATTTTAATCCAATCATTGCTATCTGATGTATAAGATGAGAGCTGGAAACCAAAAAGAACCCAAATTCTGATGTCAAATATAGTTTTTAACATCAGGTACAAACTCAACATCTGATGTATAAGATACGAACTAGAACAAAAAAAACCCAAAATCTGATGTCAAATATAGTTTTTAACATCAGGTACAAACTCAACATCTGATGTCAAAACATACATCTTACATCGGTTATAAATGGAATATCGATGTAAAGGTAATAAATTGTAATGTAGATTTCGATTTCATTGGGTCTTTCACTCTAAATATGAATGTTTGAAAGTACCTACACACACTGGAATAGTGAGATGTACATAAGCAACCGATGTCTATTGTAACCTTTGACATCGGTTCCTAACCGATGTCCCATTTTTTCGATCTTTTACATCACCCACTAAGACATCGGTCTGGTATGATTTTTTACATCGGTTCTGAACCGATGTCTGAAATACTTTTTCTAGTAGTGAAGGGATCGCCGGATTTTGGGTCGCCGTAAAATAATAAATTAATTTAAACTCTCGGGAGAGCGGAGTGGCCAGAGAGCGGAGTGGCCAGAGAGGGGAGTCACCAGAGGGAGGAAGTCGCCAGATTTTGGGTCGTCGGATTTTTGAGAGAGAGTGAGAGTGAAAGAGAGGAGAGGAGGAATTGAGAATGGGAGGAGGAAAAAGGATCGGATGGGTCCTTTATATAGAGTTTCACTTAGACCGTGGAGGTGTTTTTTTTTGTCGTCTAAGTGAACAGTACGTTTAAATTTTTGGAACCGGCGCCCAATTAATTTGGCGGGTGGGAGTTAACCGCCCTAATTTTGAGGAGCATTTCAAATTTCATTTAGACGACGAAAATAGGCATCTCCGTCATCCAGGTGAAATTTGAACCGTTCCCCAAAAAATTGGCGGTGGAAATTGAATCACCATCTTTTTCAACCTTGACGACGGAGATAGACATCTCCGTTGTCCAAGTGACCACCTGGACGATGGAGATGGTCTGTTTTCGTCGTCCAAGTGGTCACCTGGACAACGGAGATGTCCATCTCCGTGGTCCAGGTGAAATTTTCGTAAAATTAATTTTTAAAAATAATTCGCAAGGAAGTTTCCGACGAATCGTATATATAAACAATTGAATTTAAGACGACGAATAATATTATGCCTTTAAACTTGTTAAGTATCCACTAATATGTATAACTTAAGTGCTATTAAGTATAGGCTCATTGCATATCGATATTAACAAAATTGAATTTGAAAAAACTAACCGTTGGATACATTCGCCATAAGACAATATATAAATAGAATAATTTTCATAAAATAGTAAGTTCGTTAAGAGTTTCATCAGCACAATCAACCGCAAAACCAAAATTTTTACAAACCGAAATGTGGATACACGAAAATCCATAAGTTCTATTTTGGAACTGTCGATGGTCACACTCCGAGAATTGTTTACTCTATGGTCTCGACGAAAAGAATATGCATTGGACCATGGTCTAGATAGTCGTTGTCTTAGATGAAATTACAAAAAATTTACTTAGACAACGCAAATGCACATTTACGTCGTCCAAGTAAGCACTTAGATGATGCAAAGACACGTTTGCATCATCCAAGTACTCACTTAGACGATGCAAACATGTGTTTGCGTTGTCTAAGTGAAAAGTCAGGGTTTAGGGTTAAGGCACTTAGACGACGGAGATGTCTTTTTCCGTCGTCCAAGTGGATATATGGACGAGGAACCTAAACGCCGTCGTCCAAGTGGCCACTCAGACCACCGCGTGTCGATCCGTTGTCCAAGTGACCACTTGGACGACGGAAAAAGACATCTCCATCGTCTAAGTCATACTTCGACGACAGAAACAATTTTCCTCGTCTAAGTTACACTTAGACCATAGAACCGTAAATGTTCCGTGGTCTAAGTGCGTTTTTCTTGTAGTGTCAATTAATTCAAGATATATCAAGATGAATAACCAATGTTGAACTTCAATATTACTTTAAAAAAAATTAATATACAAACATATTACTTATAAGAGATGAAACTCATCAAAGATAACACTTCAAATTATAGATTCAAGAGTCATTATTCAAAGATGCACTTTCAAAAATTGAAGTCCTACAGAAGTGTCTGAAGTATCAATGATATGACACCTCACATTTGTTTGGCAGCACTAAGCGCGTCTGCCTTGATGAAAACACTTTCCTGTATTGTGAATCATGCATATCACTCATGGAAGAAAACAATAAGACCTTGAGCAAAGATCTTTTAGGAAATAATCACATCCAACATGAATAATAGTACCTGAAAGTGAATCAATGACAATCCAACATAAAAAACAGCGCAATGAATCAATTTCTTAAGTGGGTAACCACAATATCATCGAAACTATCATCTTTATATAACACGAAATCAAAACTAATGAAATTCCAAATTTTAAATTGGGACTTAACTGGATAGAGCGCCAAACCAAATTATATTCAATCAATCATATAGTCAAAGATCACACTAAATAGCTAAACCAATCTATATTCAATCAATCATGTAGTCAAAAATTAATCACACTAAGCAGCTCATAATAAAGCTATATCAATCCTTTAAAGAATCAAGCCTGTAGACCAAACATTAAAAAACATAGTCGGCAGTAAAATGCGCAGAAAAAAAAATATCAAGCTTAAGCTCAGTAAATTCTCATCCAATACTACACATAACAAATATTATTAAAGCAAAGCAAGGTGCATCAATCAAGCTGAATTTCGAGTTTAATATGTTAGCAAAACATGATATATTAATTAGGATAAAGTCTCATACCTCAGTTGTAATCAACGATGACTTGGAGTTGCTTAAAATTTCAGAATAGCCGAAAAATGGAAGTTTCACATCAATTGGACATTGTCAGAAACAACCTTTAAAAAAGATGTCAAAAACAGCCATTCTGCCAAAAAAAAAACACTTGGTCAGAAGCATTTGTAAATTAACTGAAAAGACCCGATCGGTTTTGTGAAATAAGCAATTGTCAATATTCAAGGGGCCAGGATAAACTTCCAATTTTAGTGTTGAATTAATCAAGTATAGTACAAATATTGTGCTTGCAAGCAGAGATTGAATTGTAAGGATGGTAGTTCTATCAGGGCAGGATAGAAAGCTATGTTGAGTTTCGGTGACCAAAGGAAGAGGGAATGATATCTATGTTGAAGATGCATAGGACTGGTGATATATAGTTAGATGCACACAGAGGCATAACCTGAGTAAGGTAGGTTGTGCCATATGTATCAAACTTTACAGCAAATAGAGATACCGGTACGCAGCTCGGAAAAGAAATGGAACAAAAGTAGGTGACACAAAGCAAGTTAATTAACCTCCTTTACCAAAACTCCAAAAGGCATTCTCCAGAGCAAAAAGCTAGGAATAAGTAACCTACATATGTATAAATTCTCTGGAAAAAAAATATATCATTTATTAAACATATTGATCTTTAGCCTAATTTCTCAAAAGCAAAGATAAGGAAAATTGTACCTTAAAACAAACCCAGGAACCAAATCCAGAGAGAATCAGGCTTGTTGTACCTGAAACCAAAGATAAGCTAAGCTAAAGATAACATATGCAAATCATACCATAATCAACCAAATGAATCAAACCCAGAGACAATCATGCATATCTAAACCAGATTAGCTTAAATGAAAGGACCACAAAGATTCAAACTTTACCAAAAACCGTGGTCATCTCTACTGCTGGACATTTATGCAGCACTATTGTTGCACTATTAACAATCATGTTATCCTCCAAACTCTTATTAGATTCTAGAAGTAATAATGTAGAATCTCCTAGAAGGACTTATATATATAGTAACTAATAAGTAGCATTAGTTATCACTGGAAATGCTTTATTACTTAAATTCGACCTCAAATAATCACCAAATAAAGTTTCCAACTTTCACCCGACACCTGAAAGAATTGAGAGATCAGACCTAAATCTTAACATAAACTGCAAGAATTGCTTTTGCTACCAATCCATGCTAGATAAGTAAGAGTTAAATTAGAAAACATCCTGAGGCTTTTAATTTAAGTTCTAAATACAAATTCCTCTCAAGAAAAGAAACACATAATCCCAAATAGTGAAGAGATGGGTTTAAGAGTGTTCTTCTAGTCTATTAAACACAAAACAGATTGATACCTTCAATCCATCTTTGTTACCCTTCCAACCAATGCCAAGATAACAATTCAGTATTTCTTTCTCCAACTTGAAGCCAAGGATATAATCACTATATTACAATAATGCTCTAAAGTACATGAAAAAAATCAAACAAACAACAAACATTCCACGTTACATACACTTGTTATGTCAAAAAATGCTTTAACTACTCAAACAATTAAACAAAGAGCTCAAACTAATCCAACTCAATTAAAAGGCACCAATCTACAACCCCTATTGGAACTACTATGTACAAAACTTCCAGCATAGCATAATGACTCTAACATGATTGCTAGCTAATTTTTTTTGTCTTGAGAAAAACACTTTTAGAATTGCCGACAGGAAAAAAAACCCAGGGATTGTACATAATGGCTATTGTATGATATGTCAGATTCGCTAGATATGTACTACTGAATGGTTAATTGATTTGTGTTTTCAATGATTCATTATAGGTTGAAATTTGATTAAAAAAACCCAGCCCTGAATGGCAGAATCGCAAGACCAACTCACTATAAGAAAACATCACTTAGACCACGGAAACGTAATTGTTCCGTGGTCCAAGTGACACTTGGACGACGGAGACTTCTCCGTCGTCCAAGTACCACCAGGACGACGGAGATGGTATTATCCGTCGTCCAGGTGATCACCTGGACGACGGAAATGGTATTCTCCGTCGTCCAGGTGATCACCTGGACAACGGACCGATACGCCGTGGTCCGAGTAACTTCCACTTAGATGACGTACCGACACCTCCGTCGTCTAAGTGAAGCATTATATAAGCCCGATGCCAAACTCTCTTCATTCCATCCTCTATCTCCCGCGGGAAATTTTAAAGATCGAAGAAGAAGGAGAAGGGAGAAGGAGAAGGATCAGGATCAGGATCTCCGCTGACTAGCTAGCTAGCTTAAATAACTGATATCGAGAAGGCCAGCAGGTACGTACGCAGTTAAAATTTGCTTAATATATATTTAGTGAAAACGTACATACATGCATGGATGTTAGCTATATATACAGATTAAATTACGTACGTAATTTATGGATCGATGTAGATCGAGTATGTATAATTAAGCGTAAATTAATGGACTAATATATATATGTACTAATTAATTAATTATAATATTTTGTAGCAGTATGGACAAGAGTTGGATGAAGTTGAAGAATAGATGTGATGTCCGGTATATGGATGAAATTAGCGAATTTGTGAATTTTGCGATAGAACATGGTCAGGGAAAGAAGCGTTTCAGGTGTCCGTGCCAGAAATGTCTTAATTGTCAGTATGTGGAGGTTAATGTTATGGTGCTACACCTGTACGAAAATGGTATGATGTGGAGTTACACTACATGGAGCGAGCATGGTGAAGCAGTAGACTTCAGCGCAGCAGACTTCAGCTCAGGGTACAGTTACCAGGGTGCCTCATCCAACGGCAGTGGTGCCGGACCCCTAGCTTGCAACCCAACTGCAGATTTGGTCCATGATGCGTTTCCGAGATTTAGTCATGGTGGACACCAATACCAAGACGGAGGTTACAGTACCACTAATGAGCATGATGACACATTCCCCGCTGCTAGCTTGGCCACTGACACCAGTGAGATGGATAAGTACAACCGGATGCTACTTGAAGCGCAGACCCCGGTGTTCCCTGGATGTCGAGAGAATGTGTTGCAATATGTGATGGAGCAAATGAAGATAAAAGTGAAGCACAAAATGTCAGTGAGTGCTTTTGTCGAAATTCAGGAGCAAATATATAAGTTGCTTCCTGATGATCACAATATTCCTAAATCTCATTATAAGGTTAGAAATATCTTGAGCAGCCTCGGCCTAAAGTACAGGATAATTGACGCATGTCCGAATGATTGTGTGCTATTTTACAAAGAGTATAAATGTGACGACCCGAAACAGATTGAGCAGTGTCATCAGCTGGGTCCGACAGATTATGAGTTAATAGCAGATTTCCAATAATGGATTTACTCGCCTGGTTTCTTAACGAATTAATTATTGACCGAGAATTGGAGCTGGGTCTCTTCTCGAGAGTCGTTCTATGTGTGATTTCGAGTTCGTCAGCGGTTCCGGATCGTTATTTGGACGACCGAGGAATTAGTTATGAATATTTGAAGTTCGGGTTTAAATGGTGGGCTACTTAACGACTAAATTACCGGACGAGAATTTGGTTTTGGCCTCTTCACAAAAGTTGTTCAGAATTTAATTTCGAGTTCGTGGGAACTTTCGGAGCATGATTTTGAGTTACGAAGATTTAGTTGTGATTATTTCCGTTTGTTGATTAATTAGTCGATTTAAATATGTGTTTGGTTGAAAGGGTTGACTTTTTATCCATTTGGCCGATGTGTTTGACTTCGGATGATAAATGAAGAACATGTCGAGACGAGTTTGTGGCCGTAAGAATTATCGAAATCGGGTATACGACACGAAAGTTACGCGTGTTTAAAGTTCGTCGAATTGGATAAACATGAGTTTCCAAATCGGGAAAGTCTATATATGGATGTTTCCCCTTTGGGAAAGTCAAAAACAGAAATTAATGTGTTGACTTGCGTTGACCCGGTCAACGCGGGCTGGTTTGAGGGTCATGACAGTGACAGGTGCTCCACGGCGGTGGCGGCCGTTCGGCCACCCCACGGCCCGAGAGTGGTCTCTTCCGTTTCGTCTCAGCCCTCTAGTGATGTTCCCGGCCTCCGTTTGCGGCGAGGACGCCGGATGAGGAAGTTTTTCCGGCGAGAATTGAAGGAATTTTGGGTTGATTCGGGTTTGGAGATTTCGGCCGAATTGAACTTCAAGAGGTACTGGGTTTTGTAGCCCTCTTCAATGTGATTCTAACCATATAAACATGGTGTTCTAATTCGATTTGTAGATTGAGAATTTTGGGTTTGAATTTTGTGTTCTAATTCGGTTTTGCTTGAAATTGGATGTGTTAGAGTGAGAATTGGACTTCGGTGCAGTTGACAAAGTTGCTCAGTGCATGATTTTGAGTGGAATAGGTGCAGCTCCGCCTTGAAATTCTCCGTCCGGCAGCGGCGCCTTCGTGGACGGCGGTCAACGGCAGCGGTCAACGGTCAAAGTTTGACTTTTTGGACTTTCGACAAGTTGCATGTCATTTGACTCGAAATTGCGCTCCGATCGCAGTGGGGAGGTTCGTTTTTAGAGTTGAGCGTCCGAACGTAAAACGAGGTATTGAGGTGTTGTATACGGATTTTCGACGATTCGTCGACTTTGGATTATGTGTTTCCGAGAACGGTGGTTTCTCGTGATTTGTCTTGCATTGTCGAGATATGATTTTGAGATATGGATTTTGTGAATATTCAGGTGTTCGTGATCGTTCGTTTGGCGAGGGACTTTCCGCCGGATCACGGGTTAACGTGGTACGCGTTACGCCAGTCTGTGAGTGGACAATTTCTTTTCACGGAATTCTTGCGAGTCTTTTTATATGATTTTCGAACTTGAGCATGCGTATGAGATTTCGGATTACATGAGCATGTGTTTACAATTATATATATATATATACGGATATACGTATACGAATAAACAGATATGAGCATATTTACGAGATTACAATTATTATGAGCATGTGGTACACACCTAGACGACGGAGAAGCTCATCTCCGTCATCCAGGTGCAGAGACCCTATGCCCTAAACAGTAAGGCCCCTAACCCCTGAATTCAGGGTCTCTGCACCTGGACGACGGAGATGAGTTTCTCCGTCGTCTAGGTACACACCTGGACGACGGAGAAGTTCATCTCCGTCGTCCAGGTGCAGATTTCGTAATTTTTTCTAAGACAACGACCATCTAGACCTTCTTCCAATGCATATTCTTTTCGTCAAGACTTTAGAGTAAACAATTCTTGGTGTGTGAGTTTCGACAGTTCGAAAATCGGAGTTGCGAAATGTCTTGTATCCACGTTTCTGGTTTGTGAAATTCTCGGTTTTGCGGTTGACTGTGCCGATGAAACCCTTCCCGAACTTATTATTTTCTAGTCCTTTATTGTAATTATATACTAGCCTTCCTGCACGCGCATATGCGCGTGCGAAAGGCGTCGCGCTCGCGCGTGCGACTTGTCGGTGGCATTTTAAAAAGTGTGCAATTATATCGTCGTGAGCAATGGACTTGGGCAATTAAGTGAAGACGATATAATTGCACGCTTTTAAAAATGTCACCAAAAAAACTATACAGTGATGATATACCTTCGGTGAAAAATCGACGGACTTATTAAAGTCAAGCACATCAAATTTTAGAATGAAATGAGTGGTGAATTTCAGGTACAACATAGACAAAGAATACAGCATTTTATTGACAGCAGACAAAGAAAATTACAACCTTATGTCAAAAAAAAAACATATATAAAAAACCTCTAACTCATGTAGTATTGGTATATATGCTAACAGAGACAGCATCCATTGACTGGCTTACACCCAAAAACATGAATAAAAGCATTGCTCTTGTAAGGAATTAAAAAAGGAATGATCAATTTCATCCCCCCGTCTTTTTAAGCAATAGTAGTATACATTTACTAAAAAGCCAGGAAAAAAGAAACTTCATATGTTATAACTGATTTGATCTCGACATTTGGAAGGTGCATCTTTTGAAAAGAGAAAGAGAAAAAATAAACAAATTCATCTTAACAATCCGCATATGATTTTCATAACCAGACCCTGACTTACATAAGCACAGTTATATAAATGGACAAAACGATCTATATCAAATGGTCTATGCTTCTACCAACATATAATTATGACTTCTGAAGAGGCTCTATACACCAAATGAAGGAACAAATTAATTAAGATTTAAATGATCAATAATTGGAGAAGGAAGGAAGCAACCCTACAGATAAAAAACCACTGAAGCTGTATTGCATTGTTGGTACAGTAGTCACCCCCATTTCCAAGTCATTAAAGTAAGGGCCATTTGTGTCCATGATCGATCTAACATCTGGAAATCCCGATAAAGCCCACGTGTGATTAAGACGTATACTATAATCGAAAATTTGAGGTCCTTGATCATGAAATATTACTGCTCCTTTGATTCTTGGATGAGAGCAATTCCTAAACAAAAAGATAAGTTTATTCAGTAACACAGCCAGATTCAAAATTGTGAGTTTCACAGAATCAAACAGCTTGATCTCATTATGATATAACACACTTCCCAGCAGTTTGATGTAGCCATAAGAAATACAACAAAGTTTCGGAATATAAGTAAGATGAGAAAAACAGGAAGAAAAAACAGCTTTGGCAACTTTGGCTTTTATTGCTTTCTCCATTGCATCCTACAATATAAACCACAGCCTTAAGTAAAAGTCTATTGTCCCAGATACAGTTGATCATTCCAAAAAGCAAAATATAAAGATGACAATTCACGCCAAGCAAACAGCTGGATAGAGACCATTGGTCTGTATTCAATCAGAGAGTCAAAGACTTTAGTAGCACATAGGAACCAGTAGAATCCACAATAGAAAAACCCTTGCTATGTCGACTTTCTTCAACATTTCCCTACTGTTTTCAATTTCTCAGCCTGCAGACAACCATTTCTGGTATATAAACACTTGAACTGATATCCTTCCGTCCACCGGTCCTCTCTCTTCATTTCTCTCACTGTATATAGATATATATGACTGGATAAAAAATTACCGACATCTTTCTATTGAATAGAAAAGGTGTTCTGCTGTATAAACTGGATTCATATTCATCCCATGTCATTGAGAGTTCCGTACCAAAGAGTCCAACTTTATGACAACAACTCCCAGGTATGATCGATCCACCTCACGGAAACAACCTCCAACACAACACATTTCACTCTAGCTACTATTACTAAGCAATCTATAACTTATCCAATTACCAGAAGCATCCCCGCTACTTTGCAGCTCACAAAAGCTACTACTATTAATACTGCATTACACCGCATTGCAACTACCAAACTCTGTGCAGGTGAAAACAGTAATAAACAAAGAGCATAACTTACCAAAAAAGCATCCACGGCCTCCAATTCGACCCAAAGCATAAACAAAGCCTGAGCCTTTTCCACCGTCTTCGGCCTCCCCGTGAGGCATTTTGCCACAATTGTATCGCATGATCTGTTTGGTTTTTGTTCAATCAATCGTCAAAAGTATTACATACAGCAGTATATATATACATATATAAAGACCAAAACTGAAAACGTCCTGATGATGATGACGACGAAGAACGAATAGAAACATATTGAATAAACAGTTCTTAAAACATACAGATAGATATCCATGCATGTTCACCTATATATATATACAGAAAAAAGCTATTGATTGCTTATGGGATTGATGCATCATCTCAAAAATTTGGAATTGGAGGAGAAATCGCTCTACAGTATGATTACAGATAAAACTATCAATCTTGTATAAATTAAATTCGAGATTATAGTATACCCCATCGATCCCTTAAAAACACAAAAACATATAACAAAGTCATACCAAGTTCTACAACTTCCATGGCGGCCGTGCCTGGATTTGAACCCATAGGAAACGAATCCGAGATAATGAATTTGGGGCTGAGAGCCCAGTGGAAGTTGATGCTCGATTTGGCTTGAATCACTGCGACTTGGAGGTAACGACATTAGGGCTAAGGGACATGAAGAAGAGAGAAAGGGACTGAGACCAATTTGGTGGCTGGAGGCGAGGGCGGTGCGACTTGGAGGCGAGGGCAAGGACCATTCGACGACAACCAACATTTGAGGCCGGTGATGGTTGCTGGAGTTGCGAGAGAGAGAGAGAGAGAGAGAGAGAGAGAGGAGTGAGAGGAGTGAGACCGATGATATGGAGAGGAAAGTACAAGAGGAGGCTAAATTTCTGTCATTACTTTTTTGCCCTTATTTTCTGAAAATCATTTCATACCGAAGTTTGCTGAAGGAAGGGCAGAAAATGGTATTATCAATGTTCTACCATCAACCTCTTTTTAACCGACGTAAAGACTTCTACAGTAATTAATAGAGATTATGTTACGACGAACATATTCAACGGTTGTTTTGTCCAAATTCAATTTTGTTAATACTCTGCTGTAAATGAGCCTCTACTCATGAACACTTAAGTCGTAAAGATTAGTCGATACTTAACAACTTTTAAGACGTAAAATTATTCGTCGGTTCAAATTTAACTGTTCATATATACGATGCGTTCATCGATATTGTACGACTATTTCACTCGAATAACAGATCGCTAAATTCCTAGCGAATTAATTTTTAAATTTTTTTTTACGTAATTTGAACCTGGACGACGGAGCTGGTCATTCTCCGTCGTTCAGGTTCAAATTACCATGGCGGTTCGAATTAATTTTTTTATTTTTTTTCATGTAAATTTCACTTGGACGACAGAGAATGACCATCTCCGTCGTCCAAGTCGAAAATTATGGCGGTTCATTGTGCCGCCTCAAATTTCGGCACCGCTTGAAATTCCACTTAGACGACGGAGAATCAATTCTCCGTCGTCTAAGTTCAAATTTATGGCGGGTGAAACGTCCCGCCCATTAATTACGCGCCGCTTCGAAAAAATTTAACGCTTCACCTAGACGACGGAAAACCCTGTTTCCGTCGTCCAAGTGAACTTAGACGACGAAAAATAGTGCTCCGTCGTCTAAGTGAAACTCTATAAATAGAACAGCACCCCTCCTTCTCTCATTCTCTCTCCTCTCCTCTCCTCTCCTCTCCTCCGGCGATCCTCTTCCGGCGACGCTCCGACGACTAAATTTCCGGCGTGGTTCCCCCTCTCTGACGTCTCTACTCTTCCGATATTCCGGCGACATTCTGACGAGGTAATAATTCTATTTTTTACCTCTTTAACATTTTTTTATTTAATTTCTAAATAGTTTTAATTTATTAGTTTTAAATAATTAATAGTTGTAATTATAATAATTATTTAGTTGTTATTATTAATATTTAGTAATCATTATTAGTTGTTAATTATTTGGTAATGAATAATTATTAGTTAAAATTAAATAATAGTAATAATAATTATTGTTAATAATAATTAATTATATTGGTAAATGAATAATTATTATTAAATGCATGATAAATAATAATACATTATTGTCATTATTTATTGTTTTAATTAATTGATAATTACGTGTATTTTCTAGTAAATTGCATGGTAGTACGTCTTCGATTTAAATTTAGTACATAGGCTTGGTTTATTAAGTCGCACTCTTTGGAATAGATGACGCCTCTTTTCCTAACTTATCTCCTTAACCCCTCGTGATGTGTGGATTTCATCACCGCACACCATAACCTAAGTGAAGTTATGGACATGAGGTTGAGGGCGGAGTTTGCAAAGGACTTGAGGTAGTGTAAATTTTTTAAAAATTGGCCGAATGTCGGACATGGTGTCTAGAAACGGATTATGACTGGTGACAGGTTTTGGATCTAAGAAAGACGACACCAATAGAGTATATACCATTCATTTGGTTAGCCTCGGGGTGTTTTGTCGAAATTAATCCTGCCTCTCGCGTTATCTTTGTCCCTAACTGGCCATGTTTTTCGATTTAACCAAGGCTGATTAATTGAAAATTTACACTTTATCGCGCGGGTCGCACGTCCATTGAACGACCGAAAAAGCCAAGCTAGTGTACTCTATTTAAATCTTAACCGTACTTAATTAGCGTAAATTTTGCACTTGTAATTATTATGGTAAGTTGGTATTTTAACAACGTACTCCTAGGTTTAAATGGCTCCATCCGACAAGAAGAAAGCCCAACAGGAGGCAGAAGATGCCATGCTCCGCCGCTTGGCGGACCAAGTCGGTTGGGTTCTGAAAGGACCCAACTCCGATTTAGCTACCTAAACCGGAATCGAACCCCTTCGAAAACACGAACCAACAAAAATTTTCCGAAATTTGGGCAGAGTTTCGTTACTAGCGTGGGATTACCTTAACCTGCACGCGGAAATTAACACTTCATCCTATGCCACAAAAAGCAAACCGTGGGCACCAATCCCATCCGGATTTCTCAACATCAATATAATCCATAACAATAAATAAACTGTACTATGTATATATGTATATCCGTGAAAATCCGCACAAACATGTATCAGAATGTATCAGAGCGACCACTAGAGTAAAACATATACAATATGTACATCAGTAGGCGAAACAAGAACCTACTGGAAAACACAGGTGACTCTGATCACTAGCCTCCAAACCGCGACGTGAAACACCAAACCTGAACTGCAACTGGGCACGGAAACCGAACAGCCCAGGGGAAAGACAATAAACACGTTAGGGTGAGTGGACGAAAATAAATGTCTTTCACCAGTTTATATATATATGTTTAAAACAACATATGCGAGTCCAGGTAAAACAACATCGTATAGTACGCGAGGTAAACTCACACTCCTCCAGCGTACTGAGCATGCAAGTATAAATCCCACGGGGTCACTCATGGACACACACCGTGCTAGTACAGTCCGAATCACGAGGTCCTTGGTCCCCGTGATTCTAAGCCAGAAATGGCCTCGGTTCCGGGGATCCGCCCCTCACCGGTCAGGTAGGGATGACGACGCCCCTCCTGGATGGCCTACCATCGGGGATCAGCCGAGAGGCAAAGTGTATCGATACAACAACGTAACCAAGACTGTACTCTGTGAAAAACCAAATCACAAATATCTCGATGCAAATGCATGAAACAATATATAAGTGTATGCATATTCGTATACGTATATTCGTATAAACATAATCGTATAATCGTAAACACATGCTCATAATAAATATAATCTCGTATGAAATCTCATGCTCGTAAAACCATAATCATGCTGCATGCTCAAGTTCATAAATCACATAAAAGACTCGCAAGATTTCCGCGAAAAGAAATTGTCCACTCACAGATCCGCTAGCGCGAACTCGCGCTAAATTCGTGGTCCGGCGGAAGTTCCCTCGCCTGAAGCACGATCACGATCCAGATCTCGATCTCGATCTCCTGAATATAAATATAACACAACTGATCAATATCGTAATCCACAACACTGTACTGATACACGGAAACCAACCGTTCCCGGAAATACGAAATGCAGTGCAAAATGAATTACGGAAATCCCGAAATCCCAACTCGAAATCTCGACTGAAAATCGGCTAATCAAATCAACCCGAAAACCTCCGTACGATAACCGGGGCGTGATTACGAGAAAAACGACATTAAAATTATCGAAATCTGAAAAGTTGACTTTTTGACCGCCGTTGACCACCGTTGACCGCCGCCGGCGGCGGCGGCGCGCCGTCAACGGTGGAATTACACGGCCAAACTCTCCAGTTCCCATGGTCTCATCAAGGCGAGCAAGTTTCCCTTCTACCACGCGAGCCAATTCCAAGTAGAACCACCACAATTTCACGAAACCAAATCGGGATACCCAAATCGGATCCCAAATCGGGTTCATCCCAAATCACCATCTCCGATCAAATTAAATACACCTTGAGGTTCAGAGGAGCAAGGGGAGTCTTTCCCCCCCAACCACCACCTCCAAACCTCGCCGGAAACGGCCAACCGCCACCGGCGATTCCATCCCGATCGGCATAGCTCGGGTTATCCTAAAACCTCACCAAATCTCATCAAAACGTATACCAACGTACTCGAAATCACATAGAGGTTCGATCTGTACCTGTCCCGTGGCCGATGGTGGCCGGAATCCGGTCACCGGAAATCAACTTCCCGTTTGGGAAACTTTCCCCTTTCGGCAGCTGGTCTACTTTCCAAAATAGGAAAGTCAACAATTTTGCAAGTGGTCAACGCCAAAAATGAAGTTCCCGACTAATTCTCGACTATTCTTCGACTTTTCGATATTTATACTAGTCCCTCGGGTCGATCAACGGTCCGAAATAAGTATACGATGTGATTCGGATAAACTCGAAACAATCGGATAAACTAGTCGGAACCCGAAACTTCAAATAATCATAAAATATTCCTCGGTTATCGGAAAAATCTTTCGGAACAGCCCACAAGCTTGAAATCACGTGCTCTACAATTTTCATGAAGACACTCAACTCAAATTCTCGACCGAAAACAAAGTCGCGAATCAAATCCGCAAACCACATAACATCGCAAAACTGCGACAATAACCAAATCTCGAGAATCGTGCCAAACACACATCTAATTCTGGTTCGGGTCGTCACAAATCTACCCCCTTAAAGAAATTTCGACCTCGAAATTTACGTACCTGTCATGTGAACATATGAGGATACTGCTCCCGCATACGCTGCTCGGTCTCCCAGGTGGCCTCCTCAATCGAGTGGTTCTGCCACAAGACCTTCACCAGCGGAATCACACGATGCCTCAGTTCCTACTCACGTCGATCGAGAATCTGCACTGGCTCCTCAACATACGATAAGTCCTCCCTGATCGGCAACTGCTGTGGGGCTATCACATGTGAAGGATCTGAGATGTACTTCCGCAACATCGAAACATGGAATACATCATGTACGCGAGCCATCTCATCTGGTAACTCGAGTCTGTAAGCAACAACTCCAACCCTCTTCGTAATCTCATACGGACCAATGTATCGCGGCCGAAGCTTGCCACGCTTCCCGAAACGCACCACTCCCCTCCACGGAGACAGTTTCAGGAAGACCCAATCACCAACCTCAAACTCCAAACTCTTCCTCCTCACATCCGCGTAACTCTTCTGCCGATCCTGGGCAATCTTCAGTCGATCCCGAATAACCTGAATGTCCTCCATCGTGGTTTTCACCAAATCAGGACCAATGAGCCAACGCTCGCCCACCTCACTCCAACACAATGGAGTGCGACACTGCTTCCCGTACAGGGCCTCGTACGGTGCCATCTCAATACTGGCCTGATAGCTGTTGTTGTAGGCGAACTCGATCAAATGCAACTGCTGATCCCAGTTTCCACGAAACTGCAACACACACGATCTCAGCATATCCTCAAGAGTCTGAATGGTCCGCTCAGACTGCCCATCAGTCTGAGGATGAAAAGCTGTACTAAACCGCAACCTCGTGCCCAACGCTCGCTGTAAAGCCTGCCAAAACTCAGAGGTGAACTGACTATCACGGTCAGAAGCAATCGACACAGGCACACCATGCAAGCGAACAATCTCGGATAAGTACAACTTGGCTAATCTGCCCACTGATACCTTCCCTGGAAGTGCAAGAAAATGTGCGGATTTCGTTAGTCGGTCAACAATAACCCATATGCCAGTGTTGCCCGCCGAAGTACGCGACAACTGATAGACGAAATCCATCGTGATATGCTCCCACTTCCAAACCGGAATCTCAAGTGGCTGTAGCTTCCCTGCAGGTTTCTGCCTCTCCGCCTTCACCTGCTGACAAATCAAACACCGACTCACGTACGCGGCAATCTCCCGCTTCATGTTGCGCCACCAATAATATGCTCGAAGTGTACGAAACATCTTCGTACCTCCGGGATGCATCGCATACGCTGAACTGTGAGCCTCGTCCAGAATCTCCTTCTTCAAGTCCTCGTCCCTGGGTACACATAATCTGCCCCTGAACAACAACGTACCGTCGTCGCTCAATCGGAACTTTGTAGGCACACCATTCCGAATCATGGTCTTCTTGCTCAACAAGTAAGGATCTGAATCCTGTGCCTCCCGTACCTGATCAACCAGCACTGGTCGAACCTGGAAACTGGCCAACAAAGCTCCATCATCATCATAGCCAAATACAGCACCTGTAGCTCGAAGCTCGGCTAACATCGATACTCTGGCCAGACACATGTGAAACAACGAAGCTCCAGATTTCCGACTAAGTGCATCTGCCACAACGTTGGCCTTCCCCGGATGGTACTCAAACGTGCAATCATAATCATTGATCAACTCCATCCATCGACGCTGCCTCATGTTCAAATCCGGCTGTGTCCGCAAGTAAGTGAGACTCTTGTGGTCAGTGAAAATCTTACACTGAGCACCATACAGGTAATGTCTCCAACTCTTCAACGCTAATACAATATCGGCTAACTCCAAATCATGCGTCGGATAGTTGACCTCGTACGGTTTCAGCTGTCTGGAACCATATGCCACGACTCTACCATGCTGCATCAACACGCAACTAAGACCCAACTTCGACGCATCGCTGTACACAACAAACTCACCACTGTCGTCTGGCAATGTCAGAACGGGTGCGGTAGTCAATCTCTCCTTCAGGAGCAAATACTCTCCTCGCACGCATCAGACCACTCAAACTTGACGCCCTTCTTCGTCAATCTAGTCAGTGGTGTAGCTATCCGTGAAAAATCCTGTACAAACCGTCGATAATAGCCTGCTAACCCCAAGAAACTCTGAATCTCTGGCACAGTAGTGGGTCGACTCCAATTCAGCACAGTCTCAATTTTGTCAGGATCAACACTAACTCCCTCGGCCGAAATCACATGGCCCAGAAACTTCACACTATTTAACCAGAACTCACACTTGCTAAACTTCGCGAACAGCTGATGGTCCCGCAAAGTCCGCAACACCGCTCGCAAGTGCTTCTTGTGCTGGCCCACACTCCTCGAATAAATCAGAATATCATCTATGAACACAATCACGAACTTGTCTAGGAATCAACGAAACACCCGATTCATCAAGTCCATGAAAGCTGCGGGGGCATTGGTCAACCCAAACGGCATAACCAAAAACTCATAGTGCCCATACCGCGTCCTAAATGCTGTCCTGGCAACATCTGAATCTCGGATCCTCAACTGATGATACCCGGATCGAAGATCAATCTTCGAAAAGACTGCTGCTCCCTTCAGCTGATCGAATAAGTCGTCAATCCGCGGCAACGGATACTTGTTCCTCACTGTAATCTGATTCAGCTTCCGATAGTCGATGCACAAACGCATGGACCCATCCTTCTTCCGTACTCTGGGCCGCCTGTCCACCAGCACCTCGCTCAGCTCCGGAACTCTGGGCCGCCTGTCCACCAGCACCATACGACTGAGGACACTCCCTCGAATATTGACCCACCTGGCCACAGCTATAACAAATAACTGTCCTCCGCTGACATACACCAGAGTGATACTTGTTGCAGAAGCTACACAATGGATGGTCTCTCGGAACAGGAAATGTACCACCGGTACGCCGAGGATAGCTAGAACCACTGGAATCAATACTAGCTTGTGGTCGCCGCGGTCGATCTCTCCTCCACCCAGACTTCTGCCTTGATACACCAGCTGGTGGGCGATAAGATCCACCACCTGAGGATGAAGCTGAACCGGAAGTATCAGAACTCAGCCTCTTCGAAGGCCCCTGACTCGGTCCACCTTCCTCAAATCGCCTCGGCTGGTACCTCTGCTGTCTCTCCTGCTCAATATCCTCGCCTCGGAGAGCTGCACTGACAAACTCATCAAAGTTGTTCCTCGACATCGTAGTCAACGTCGCCTTGATGTTCAGATTCAATCCCAGCTCAAACCTGCGACACTTGGCTTCTTCTGTAGCCACCATATCCCGCGCAAAACGAGACAAACGAGTAAACCGATCCCGATACTCAAGTACAGACAAACTGCCCTGCCTCAAGTTTGTAAACTCCTCGTACTTGCGCTGCTGGGTAGCCTGATTAAAATACCTCCGCATAAACAAATCACGAAACAATATCCACGGAGTATCCACAGGAACTCTGTCAGTGCTTACCCACCAAAAGTATGCATCACCCTCAAGTAAACCAACTGCGGCTACTGTCATTTGCTCAGGTGTAAACTGCAGACGCTCACAAACACGCTCAATCTGAACCAACCATGCCTCGCATATCTCTGGATCAACTGAACCCTAAAACACAGTAGCACCCGCAGTGCGAGCCTTGACCACAGGGTCAAAACGCTCTTCCAAACGCAGCACTCGCATGAGCAAGTCGCGCGTTCGGCGATCCTCATCAGGATCATCATCCCGATCAACACGGGGACCATGTCGAGGAGGCATCCTACTGATACAAGACAAGCATTAGGTACAAGCAGAAAGAACGTAATCATGAAACCGCAGATATTTGAGGACACACAACACCCGAAGTATTGATGAGTACCGCTGGCCAGTCGGGTCATCACTCCAGTCATGCTGTATCAACTCAAATACCCTAAGCGTCACAACTACAAGAGTCTACAGAATCTAACAACCTAATGCTCTGATACCAAGCTGAAAGGACCCAACTCCGATTTAGCTACCTAAACCGGAATCGAACCCCTTCGAAAACACGAACCAACAAAAATTTTCCGAAATTTGGGCAGAGTTTCGTTACTAGCGTGGGATTACCTTAACCTGCACGCGGAAATTAACACTTCATCCTATGCCACAAAAAGCAAACCGTGGGCACCAATCCCATCTGGATTTCTCAACATCAATATAATCCATAACAATAAATAAACTGTACTATGTATATATGTATATCCGTGAAAATCCGCACAAACATGTATCAGAATGTATCAGAGCGACCACTAGAGTAAAACATATACAATATGTACATCAGTAGGCGAAACAAGAACCTACTGGAAAACACAGGTGACTCTGATCACTAGCCTCCAAACCGCGACGTGAAACACCAAACCTGAACTGCAACTGGGCACGGAAACCGAAAAGCCCAGGGGAAAGACAATAAACACGTTAGAGTGAGTGGACGAAAATAAATGTCTTTCACCAGTTTATATATATATGTTTAAAACAACATATGCGAGTCTAGGTAAAACAACATCGTATAGTACGCGAGGTAAACTCACACTCCTCCAGCGTACTGAGCATGCAAGTATAAATCCCACAGGGTCACTCATGGACACACACCGTGCTAGTACAGTCCGAATCACGAGGTCCTTGGTCCCCGTGATTCTAAACCAGAAATGGCCTCGGTTCTGGGGATCCGCCCCTCACCGGTCAGGTAGGGATGACGACGCCCCTCCTGGATGGCCTACCATCGGGGATCAGCCGAGAGGCAAAGTGTATCGATACAACAACGTAACCAAGACTGTACTCTGTGAAAAACCAAATCACAAATATCTCGATGCAAATGCATGAAACAATATATAAGTGTATGCATATTCGTATACGTATATTCGTATAAATATAATCGTATAATCGTAAACACATGCTCATAATAAATATAATCTCGTATGAAATCTCATGCTCGTAAAACCATAATCATGTTGCATGCTCAAGTTCATAAATCACATAAAAGACTCGCAAGATTTCCGCGAAAAGAAATTGTCCACTCACAGAGCCGCTAGCGCGAACTCGCGCTAAATTCGTAGTCCGGCGGAAGTTCCCTCGCCTGAAGCACGATCACGATCCAGATCTCGATCTCGATCTCCTGAATATAAATATAACACAACTGATCAATATCGTAATCCACAACACTGTACTGATACACGGAAACCAACCGTTCCCGGAAATACGAAATGCAGTGCAAAATGAATTACGGAAATCCCGAAATCCCAACTCGAAACCTCGACTGAAAATTGGCTAATCAAATCAACCCAAAAACCTCCGTACGATAACCGGGGCGTGATTACGAGAAAAATGACATTAAAATTATCGAAATCTGAAAAGTTGACTTTTTGACCGCCGTTGACCACCGTTGACCGCCGCCGCCGGCGGCGGCGCGCCGTCAACGGTGGAATTACACGGCCAAACTCTCCAGTTCCCATGGTCTCATCAAGGCGAGCAAGTTTCCCTTCTACCACGCGAGCCAATTCCAAGTAGAACCACCACAATTTCACGAAACCAAATCGGGATACCCAAATCGGATCCCAAATCGGGTCCATCCCAAATCACCATCTCCGATCAAATTAAATACACCTTGAGGTTCAGAGGAGCAAGGGGAGTCTTTCCCCCCCAACCACCACCTCCAAACCTCGCCGGAAACGGCCAACCGCCACCGGCGATTCCATCCCGATCGGCATAGCTCGGGTTACCCCAAAACCTCACCAAATCTCATCAAAACGTATACCAACGTACTCGAAATCACATAGAGGTTCGATCTGTACCTGTCCCGTGGCCGATGGTGGCCGGAATCCGGTCACCGGAAATCAACTTCCCGTTTGGGAAACTTTCCCCTTTCGGCAGCTGGTCTACTTTCCAAAATAGGAAAGTCAACAATTTTGCAAGTGGTCAACGCCAAAAATGAAGTTCCCGACTAATTCTCGACTATTCTTCGACTTTTCGATATTTATACTAGTCCCTCGGGTCGATCAACGGTCCGAAATAAGTATACGATGTGATTCGGATAAACTCGAAACAATCGGATAAACTCGTCGGAACCCGAAACTTCAAATAATCATAAAATATTCCTCGGTTATCGGAAAAATCTTCCGGAACAGCCCACAAGCTCGAAATCACGTGCTCTACAATTTCTATGAAGACACTCAACTCAAATTCTCGACCAAAAACAAAATCGCGAATCAAATCGGCAAACCACATAATATCCCAAAACTGCGACAATAACCAAATCTCGAGAATCGTGCCAAAAACACATCTAATTCTGGTTCGGGTCGTCACAGGTTCAACAGGAGGGCAACGCCGCCCTCAATCCAGACCCTTCATCTGGTCCGGAGGTGACGCCTTCTGGGGAAATTCCCTCTGCCCCATTTATCTCCAGCGGTGATGATGTCGACCCCTTTTCAACTCCGACGCCCGGTACTGGTTCAACGGCAAGTACTCAGGCGTCCTCGACCGCTGACTCTATCATGTACAGCGCCCGCCGTAAGCAAAGGAGGGCCCCGATTGACTCGGAACCGAAAAGGACTCGGGGTCTCGTTAAAGGGGGCAAAGCGGAGAAAATTTGCAAGGCGACCGGGAAAAAGATCGACTTGCCCTACGACGAATTCACCGGTGGCCCTCCTACAGCTCAGCTAGCAAGTCTCTCGGCGCATAGCATAGGGTCAATTGTTCGTAGCCGGGTTCGAATTAATTCCCCTACTTGGAAGGAGGTGCCGGATGATGAGAAGGCGAAAGTCTTTAAAGAACTTTCGGTACGTAATACGTCCAATTTTAGTTATTATATAATATTGTTAATATTAGTTATAATTTCATAATATATACGATTATAATTTTCTATTTATTTCTGATAGGAACAATTTGCAGTGGATCCGACACCGGCGATGTTGAGGCATATCAACCAAACCGCCAACTCCATCTACAAAGATTGGAAGTACAGGCTCCATCAGTACTTCGAAACTATCGGTCCCGTGCCTCCCCTCATAAAGCTGCGTGGGGATAGAGAAGATGAGTGGCAGTGGTTGTGTAACCACTTTGCCGATGAAGAATTTAAGGTGTTAATTTACTTTTTTTTATTTCAATTAAGATAATTGAATTATTTAAATTTTAGTTACTTATTAATTTTTTAATGATTTAATTATGTTGTCTAACAGAAATTCTCCGGTGTCAACAAAGCCAACCGGGGGAAGAAGGACAAACACCATACTTTCAGCGCCAAGCAACTCATTCAAATAGCCAAGGAGCACAGGGATAAGGGCTCCAAACACCCTAATCTCGATGCAAGGATAAGCGCGTACGTGACGCCTGGGCTCGATAATGAAGTGAGTCAATGCGGCGTAAGTGATATATATATGTGCTTTTAATTATAGTAATTATTATTTAAATATTATTTCATTATAATGAATTAATTATTCTTTTGTAGGCAAGGGTGATAGAGCGTGCGCAGGTAGAATTGGCTAACACTCAGCTTGCGTTCCCAGATGTGCCGCCGGAAGACCTGCCTCCTCTATCCATGGAGAGCCAAATTGCAATCGCGGATGAGGTCTACGGTCGTAGAGCTGGCAAGGAGGTTAGGCACTTCGGGCCTAAGGTGGTTCGAGATTTGTCGACGACCTCCGACTCATCATCTACGGGAGGTTCGGGGCGGCGGAGAAAGACTCAGGCTGCGACCGTCGAAGAGGCCATTCAAGAGGCTCGACTGGCACGAGAGGAGAATGAATCCATGCGTCAAAGACTTGATGAGCAACAAGCACAAATAGCCCAACTCATCGTCCTCATGCAACAATCTCGAGAAGAATGTCAACCTCCTCCGAACTCATACCGCGACGACGACGACCCGGCTGGAGGCGGGGGACGCGGCGGCGCATCTGCTCCTCCAGTGTGTTAATTAGCTAGTAGTTTATTAGTTATCTCGTTTCTTTCCGCATTCTGAACAATATTTTACTTTTTATGGGTTTTTTGGATGTGTATGTACAAATTAATTTTAATTATTTAATTAAGTAATATTAAAAATTTAGTTTATTTAATTAATTTTAACATTTTTCATTATTTAAATTCAATTAATAATAAATTAAATTAATAATATTTAATTACAATTTAATTTTTTTTAAAAAAATTAAATAATCACTTGGACGATGGAGATTAAGTTCTCCGTCGTCCAGGTGCTTACCTGGGCCACGGAGAAGCTAACAATCTCTGTGGCCCATGTAAGAACTTGGATGACGGAGATTAAGTTCTCCGTCGTCCAGGTGCTTACATGGGCCACGGAGATTGTTAGCTTCTCCGTGGCCCAGGTAAGCACCTGGACGACGGAGATTAAGTTCTCCGTTGTCCAGGTTCTTACATGGGCCATGGAGAATGTCCGCGGTCCAAGTGAACTTAGACGACGGAGAACTTAATCTCCATCGTCTAAGTGCTTGGACGACAGCACTTGGAGCACGGAACTTGGACGACGGAGGTTCAGTCGTCTAAGTACTTAGACGACGGAAAAACGAACTTAGACGACGGAAACTCTCCGTCGTCTAAGTGCGTTTTTCTTGTAATGACTATAGCTTTTATACAGTGAATCCCAAAATGCAAAGTCTGTGTCCCAATTGAAACTATCATTTATCGTTAAGCTTTGAACCAATAGCTAGTGATACAAAGTGTAACCAATTTAGCATTCCACCAGTCTGTAGTTTCATTTAGAAGAGGAGTAGAACATTACAGAAATAAAAGAAAATGGACGAAAGTTGGTTTAAGGTCAAATATGGTCTTTGATGAAAGCGAGCACAAACCGAATCAGAAAAATCGTAAGATCGACTGAGATTGAAGCCACGTCAGTGGGTCCGATCGATTAAATGCCGGACTCCATGGAAAGAGATGTTGTTGGCCGTAGATGGAGAGTCAAAATAGTTTGATTGAAAGTCAGAGAGAGGCTAAAAATTGTGAGAGCCTGAGAGAGCGTATGCAGAGTGAGGCCGAGAGGCTGAACATAAGAGCGTGTGATCTCGAGAGAGAGAGAGAGAGGGGAATATGTTAGGTTTCTCTCTCACGGGCCGCACGCTCGCAATATGAGGACAAAAAGGACCCTTTAAACAGTGAAAAATGAATAGTGAATCCTAGAAAACCCACAATTGTTATATAGTAAATAAGTCGTTGACAAAAATTTTACCAAACTACTGTTGTCCGAATAAAACTTGCCAATTGTTTAACTAAAAGAAAAATTAATCTCAGTTATTTTTAAAAACCATATTCAGTCTATATATAGTTGATTAACCAAGTAAGTTGATCAAAATCAATGGTAGATGGAGCCCGAAATGATTAATTTTCGTTCAAACCAAGCTAAGTGCCTATTTGGCATGCATGGCTTTTGAAGACGGTAAATGCTTCTATTTTAATTTGGGTGTGTTTTTGTTATGATGAAAAATCACTTAGATAAAAATTTAAAAAATCACTTGTAAGTCTTAAATAGTTTTTAATGAAGTACATGGGAGTGCTTCCAAACTACTACTAAAAATTACTTTTAAGAATCAATTCGAAACAAACCTTAAGATCTAAGTCTTAAAAAAATGGGAGAGAAATAAAGGGAAAAAATTGAAACAGATTAATGAAACTAGAGGAAGAAAAACAAATTATTAAGAAATTATACAGTATAGTAAGATCGAGAGCATCTTATAGAGAAGTTACCTAGACATCGGTCTTTATTCCCAAATCATTGTGTTAATTAACTAGCGGACTATAATGCTCCGCTTACATAATAAAGGAATTAGAGTCATTTACATACTAACAAACCTCAACCTACTATTCACCTAAACCCTACGGATGCCCTAACCCTACGCCTGCGACACGTGGGAGGGAAATGAAACCTAACTGATCAAAAATCACTCGCATATTGTTTTGGATAGGATTTCTCCATTCTGCATCGATTCTCTCTCTTGCTTCTCTTCTCTTCTGGATAATATTTTTCCATTCTCTCTCTCGATCGGTCGATCGATCTCAGGGGTTTTGACCTTCACTAACCTCCATCGAAGCCTAATTTCTGTTGGTCCTCGGCTCTGGGTCTCCATCACTTCAATCTCGAGATTTTTCTCGCCCTCGTCCAACATCGAAGCTTGTTGGTCTCTTCTCTTGCTGATCATCCCAGCATCGAAGCTCACCGTTAATTTCCGCGGCACGACCTTCATGTGTGCTCTCTCTTTTCGTGTTTGGGTAATTGATTTGGTAATTGATTTCGTGATTATAGTTGATTGATTTGTCGAATTTTCATGATTTTGCAGGTTCTCAAGATCATGTTCTGACCTTAGTGCCTACTGGACCCTCCCGCTAACTCCAATGGAATCGTAGCTCCGATCCTAAGACGGTTTTGACGGAGAAAGTGAATCGCGATGGTTATTTTGAAGATTCTGAGTTCGTCGAAGTCATCAACATTTGTGGCCGCAAGGAAGCTATCGTCGATTTCTGTCTCGAATCTCCGTTCAGTCTTTCGCATATGTGATTTTGGTGAGGGATTTGTATATATACAATTTAATATTTTCTTAGATTAGATTTTAGAACTAAACGAAAAACATGTGTTAATGTTGATGTTAATTTCTGGCTATGGTGAATGGGGTTTTGTTGCAGGCATACGTGGCAGGCATATTGAAAATCAGCCCTTCCAAACGTATTTTGCTACTAAAGGTATTGCACCACATCATGCCTATTTTGCTCTCTCTGTACTCTATTGCATATTCCATTTTGCTAAAGGTATTGCACCACACCATGTCTATTTTGCTTGATTGGGTATATAGTTTGGATCGAAGGGCGGTGGCGGAGGATTAATACCCCAAATTGTTTCGTCTAACTTGGTTGATCTTTGTGTTTACTATATGTCTATTCCATCAGTTCTATCAATTATAAGTTGTTTTATGTTGATGTTTGATAATGGATTTCGTTTTTATAAAAGCTTCAGATTTTGCTATTCAGAGTAATATGTTTTGTACATCAGCTTTATTGGCTTAGGTACAGTTATACGCTATTTATTTACAGTTAAATTGATAGGTTTAGTCAAGCTACTATTTATGGGTAAGAGTATATAGCCTATAAAGCCTTGCTGCTGGTATTTCACAGCTAGCTAGGACACAAATTATACATGTACCTAAGCCCACTTCTCAGACTCAAAGGCTTCAAATACTATATATTGTGCAGTTGAAGCCATCTCCTTTTTCTAACCTAAAGCTCTTGCTAATACTTCAGGGAATAATGTTGCGCTTAAGAGAACATCATATGCAGCTTCCACACAAATTTGGGGGTATCAATTGGTGAAATTGAAAATTGAACCTCAAATATAGAAGTATGTTATATAGTTTATCTTTTGATTCCATAATTGCAATTACTTCTCAGGATCTTAGTTCTTGCATTCTTTTTACTAGGAAAATCAAGCATCTGAATAGTATTAGAAGTTGATTAGTAAGTTTGAAGTCGCAAGTATTTTAGGAATGATTTAGGAAAAGATTATTGTACATATCAATAGAATTATGTTGGCTCGAGTATGGTTCCTAATTTAGTTTAAAAAATGTTAATGAACTAAATATCAAGACACTAGACTTAGGAAAAAAAATGAAGGAACTTAGGTTGCATCATGGCATTATGGTAGCCATGGAAGATTCTAATATATTCTTGACTAGGTCGGATTATGCAGAATAGTAAGATAACAACAATGTTTTTAGCTTTTCTCGATTGATTGAATTTCATATAGGATGTAACTGACTGGGATTATGTTCTTTTCAGGCATTATAGATAAGGGACATTTGATAAGGTATCTTCTGATGAGTGGGTGGATTTAGCTGAGGCCCCTGCTATCCCAGCAAGTTTGAAACAGTACAAGGGCTTGAAGAGCTGGGTTTCAAGATTTTTCTGCTAGCTGGACGGAGCGAACATAAGAGAAACGCCACTTAGAAAAACCTCCTACACTCAGGTTTCAGCAGTAGGGAGAGGCTGCTATTGAGGTACATTATCATCTTAGTTGCTCTCTAAGGTATAACTAATGCAGATAACTAATAGTCATATTGAACAAAAACTTAAGTAATACACACTATCTACATAATTCAATTTTTGGTAGCATAAGAGTCTTTTCTATTGTGGTAATTATCAAATTTGTCCAAGAAATTTGATATGGAATTATTTTGATATTGATTAAAAGTTGAAACAGATCAAGGAACTATGTATGAATTGACTGAAGAATTGTGGATCATTTTATTTATTATAGTTATTTGGATTTGAACTCTTAATTAAGTTCTTTTGATATTCTCATCTAGGGCCCATGGAGCAGTGACCTGAGAAAAAATCTACATGTCAAATGCAAGTAATAACTTTTTCCCTTCCGAAGTTCATACGGTGATATTTTGCATTATAGCAGCTGAACTGTAATATTATTAGTTACCATATGGTTTTATTGAACATGTATCTGAAAACTTAACCAACATATATGTATCCTTTTGTTTCAAGGGAAAAAAAATGCATCCTATTGTTTATCATGTGTATATTCAAATATTTCATTAAGCTTATATTTGGGTTTAGGTGATGTTTGAGATAAGTTTGGTCTGTAATTGAATTTAAGAACGTGTAGACAAACACACAAAAGTTCTCTGATCACATCATGTTTACAAAAATGACAGTTTCTATTCACTCTCATTTACTCTAATTCTTTTTCTGCTTTTTAATGGTTCGCGTTGTCCAGTCTTATGATTTGCTACGAGGTCCATACCCAGCTGACCAAGTTGTTAAGGATCTCAATGGGCAATTTGTTTTTGTTGTCTATGATAGCAAGTCTTCGCTGCACTGGTATGCCACAGTAAAATCTTCTCAAGTCTTAGTAATGAAAAAAGTTCCGTATGATGCCCCTTAATTGTAGAGATTATAATTAAGGTTTACAAATGTTTGTATGTGTGTTATGGTTTGTAAAGTTCCGATGGTGGAGTGCAGTTGTATTGTAATCCACGATATAATTGCATAATGTAATACCATATTTAACTGATGTATAATCGTTATTAAATGTATAATATTTCAAAAGTGTATCATTATTAATTTCACTTTTTGTATATACAGTAATCAGTTTATATACTGAATGTGGATGTTTGTGGTGTCATGTGCAGTCACATTCCTTATGTTTGACAGCTTTTGTTGTGACGACCCGAACCAGATCAGATGTGTGTTTGTCACGATTCTCGAGATTTGGTTATAGTCGCAGTTTTGCGATATTGTGTGGTTTGCCGATTCGATTCGCGACTTTGTTTTCGGTCGAGAATTTGAGTTGGGTATCTTCACGGAAAGTGTAGAGTACATGATTTCGAGTTCGTGGGCGGTTCCGGAACATTTTTCCGATAACCGAGGAATATTTTATGATTATTTGAAGTTTCGGGTTCCGACGAGTTTATCCGATTGTTTCGAGCTTATCCGAATCACATCGTATATTCATTCCGGACCGTTGATCGACCCGAGAGATGAGTATAAATATCGAAAAGTCGAAAAATAGTCGAGAATTCATTGTGGGAGTTGACCAGTCGTTGACTTTCCAAAATTGGAAAGTAGACCAGCAGCCCGAAAGGGAAAGTTTCCCAAACGGGAAGTCACTTTCCGGCGACCTTTTTCCAGCCACCTCCGACCACGAATCAGGTATGGTTAGATTCCTCTATGAATTTCGAGCATGATGGTGTTTGGTTTGGAAAGATTTTATGTTGTTTTGGTTGAGTTCGATTGGGGCCGAGATGGTTGATTTCGCCGGTGACGGTGGAGGTTGTTCCGGCGAGTTTTGAGGGTCGGGGTGTTGGGGGTTTTGCTCCCCATGCCTTGTAGATGCTTTCTAGTGAATTGGTTTCGAACGAGATGTGATTTTGGGGTGAACCCGATTAGGGATTCGGGTTGGAATTTTCGATCGGATTTTGTGAAATTGACATGGTTCCTCTGTGAATTAGCTTAAGTGGTAGAAGAGAAAGTGATTCAGCTCATCGAGACCTTGAAATCTGGAAAATTTGGCCTTGAAATTCCACCGTTGACGGCGCGCCGGCGGCGGCGGAGGCGGTCAACGGCCGGAAAGTTGACTTTTTCAGATTTCGACAATTTTAATGTCGTTTTTCTCGTAATCACGCCCTGGTTATTGTACGGAGGTTTTCGGGTTGATTTGAGTAGCCGATTTTCAGTCGAGGTTTCGAGTTGGGATTTCGGGATTTCTGTAATTCATTTTTGCACTGCATTTCGTATTTCCGGGAACGGTTGGTTTCCGTGCATCAGTACAGTGTTGTGGATTACGATATTGATCAGTATGTTTTGTGAATATTCAGGAGATCGAGATCGAGATCTGGATCGTGATCGTGCTTCGGGTGAGGGAACTTCCGCCGGACCACGAGTTTAGCGCGAGTTCGCGTTAGCTGATTTTTGAGTGGACAATTTCTTTTCACGGAAATGATTGCGAGTCTTTTTATATGATTTTCGGATTACATGAGCATGTGTTTACAATTATATATATATATACGGATATACGTATACGAATAAACAGATATGAGCATGTTTACGAGATCACGATTATTACGAACATGTGTTATACGATTATGAAACGCATATGCATTCTTATGATATTTATTGCATTTGCATCGAGATATTTGTGATTTGATTTTCACAGAGTACAGTCGTAGTTCATGTTGTTGTATCGATACACACGCATCCCCGGCTGATCACCGAGGGTGCCTACCAGGGGGACGCTGTGCCTTGTGCCGATGTATTTCCGGGTATGTACAGTTATCTGTTTCTTGTGCCGAGGTATTTTTGGGTGGAAACAGTTACCTTTACCTGAGGCCTTTCTGGTTCGAATCACGTGTGGGTCTGGGATCCCGTGATTCGGACTGTACTAGCACGGACGTGTCCATGAGTGGCTCCGTGGGATTTTTACTTGCATGCTCTGTACGCTGGAGGAGTATGAGTTTACCTCGCGTATTTATTTATATTTATTCAGACTCACATATGTTTTTATAACATATATACTTGGTGAAAGACATTTATTTTCGTCCACTCACTCTAACGTGTTTATTGTCTTTCCCCTGGGCTTTTCGGTTTCCGTGCCCAGTTGCAGTTCAGGTTTGGTGTTTTCACGTCGCGGTTTGTAGGCTAGTGATCAGAGTTACCTGTGCTTTCCAGTAGGTTCTTGTTTCGCCTACTGATGTGTATATTGTATATGTTTTACTTTAGAGGTCGCTTTGATACATTCTGATACATGTTTATACGGATTTTCTCGGATATACATATATACATAGTACAGTTTGTTTACTGTTATTGATTATATTGATGTTGAGAAATCCGGATGGGATTGGTGCCCACGGTTTGGTTTTTGTGGCATAGGATGAAGTGTTATTTTCTGGGTGCAGGTTATAGTAATTCCACGTTAGTAACGAAACTCTGCCGAAATTTTGAAAATTTTTTGTTGGTTCGTATTTTCGAAAGGGTTTGATTCCGGTTTAGGTAACTGAATCGGGATTGGGTCCTTTCAGCTTGGTATCAGAGCATTAGGTTGTCAGATTCTGTAGACTCTTGTAGTTGTGACGCTTAGGGTATTTGAGTTGATACAGCATGACTGGAGTGATGACCCGACAGGCCAGCGGTACTCATCAATACTTCGGGTGTTGTGTGTCCTCAAATATCTGCGGTTTCATGATTACGTTCTTTCTGCTTGTGCCTAATGCTTGTCTTGTATCAGTAGGATGCCTCCTCGACGTGGTCCCCGTGTGGATCGGGATGATGATCCTGATGAGGATCGCCGAACGCGCGACTTGCTGATGCGAGTGCTGCGTTTGGAAGAGCGTTTTGACCCTGTGGTCAAGGCTCACACTGCGGGTGCTACTGTGTTTTCGGGTTCAGTGGATCCAGAGATATGCGAGGCATGGTTGGTTCAGATTGAGCGTGTTTGTGAGCGTCTGCAGTTTACACCTGAGCAGATGACAGTAGCCGCAGTTGGTTTACTTGAGGGTGATGCATATTTTTGGTGGGTTAGCACTGACAGAGTTCCTGTGGATACTCCGTGGACATTGTTTCGTGATTTGTTTATGCAGAGGTACTTCAATCAGGCTACCCAGCAGCGCAAGTACGAGGAGTTTACGAACTTGAGGCAGGGCAGTTTGTCTGTACTTGAGTATCGGGATCGGTTTACTCGATTGTCTCGTTTTGCGCGGGATATGGTGGCTACAGAGGAAGCCAAGTGTCGCAGGTTTGAGCTGGGATTGAATCTAAACATCAAGGCGACATTGACTACGATGCCGAGGAACAATTTTGATGAGTTTGTCAGTGCAGCTCTCCGAGGCGAGGATATTGAGCAGGAGAGACAGCAGAGGTACCAGCCGAGGAGATTTGAGGAAGGTGGACCGAGTTAGGGGCCTTCAAAGAGGCAGAGTTCTGATACTTCCGGTTCAGCTTCATCTTCAGGTAGTCGACCCTATCGACCTTATCGACCACCAGCTAGTGCTTCGAGACAGAGGCAGAGGTGAAGGAGAGACCAACCGCAGAGATCTCTGGCTAGTGAGGATTCTAGCGGTTCTAGTTACCCTCGGCGTACAGGTGGCACGTTTCCTATACCGAGGGAGTACCCATTGTGCATCCTCTGCAATAGATACCACTATGGTTCTTGTCAGCGAGTTCCTACCCTTTGTTATCGTTGTGGCCAGAAGGGTCACTTTGCGAGGGATTGTTCCCAGCCCGTTGGTGGACAGACGGCCCAGAGTTCCGGAGTTGAGCGAGGTGCCGCTTCTGGAGCGCGACTGGCACAGTTTGCAGGCCAGGGCCGACAGCAGAGACAGCCTCAGCGAGGACGACCAGCCGGACATGCGAGAGTTCATGCTATGACTATGCGTGAGGGCAGAGCATCACCGGAGGTCGTTATTGGTACGTTACATGTATTTGGTATTCCTGTAGTTGCATTGTTAGATCCAGGTGCCACACATTCATTCATATCATTTAGACTGTCATCATTGGCTACGGTACCTGCATCTCCACTTCCGGGGTTGTGGAGAGTGTTGTATCCGTCAGGTGAGGTTGTGAGCATCGGGTGGGTTTATCGAGATTGTGAGGTATTTGTTGATGGCCATGGTTTAGCCGCTGATCTGTTACTGCTTGATATTGTGGATTTTGATCTGATATTGGGTATGGATTTTTGGAGTCGCACTGGGCCATGTTTGATTGCCACAGGAAGGAGGTCGCGTTTCGACGACCCGGGTTACCTGAGATACTGTTTCGTGGCGAGAAGAACACTTCCCTACCATGTTTGATTTCCGCGATGAGGACGGATCGGTTGATGAAGAAGGGTTGTGTAGCTTACTTAGCCCATGTTGTGGACACTACAGCTGCAGTGCCGGATCTTGGTAGTATTGAGATTGTGTCTGAGTTTCCGGATGTGTTTCTAGTGGAGTTACCTGGTATACCTCCTGTGCGGGAGATTGATTTTACTATTGAGTTATTGCCGGGTACTGGACCGATTTCCCAGACACCGTACCGGATGGCACCTGCAGAGTTGAGGGAGTTGCAGATTCAGCTTCAGGAGTTGTTAGAGAAGGGATTCATTCGACCGAGTGTTTCTCCGTGGGGTGCTCCAGTGTTGTTTGTGTGGAAGAAGGACGGGTCCATGAGTTTGTGCATCGACTATCGGAAGCTGAATCAGATTACAGTGAGGAACAAGTATCCGTTGCCGCGGATTGACGACTTGTTCGATCAGCTGAAAGGAGCAGCAGTCTTTTCGAAGATTGATCTTCGATCTGGGTATCATCAGTTGAGGATCCGGGATTCAGATGTTGCCAGAATAGCATTCAGGACGCGGTATGGGCACTATGAGTTTCTGGTTATGCCGTTTGGGTTGACCAACGCCCCCGCAGCGTTTATGGACTTGATGAATCGGGTGTTTCGTCGATTCCTGGACAAGTTCGTGATAGTATTCATTGATGATATCTTGATTTATTCAAGGAGTGTGGGCCAGCACAAGAAGCACTTGCGTGCGGTGTTGCGGACTTTGCGGGACCATCATCTGTTCGCGAAGTTTAGCAAGTGTGAGTTCTGGTTGGATAGTGTGAAGTTTCTGGGCCACGTGATTTCGGCCGAGGGAGTTAGTGTTGATCCTGACAAGATCGAGGCCGTGCTGAATTGGAGTCGACCCACTACTGTGCCGGAGATCCGGAGTTTCTTGGGGTTAGCAGGCTATTATCGACGATTTGTGCAGGATTTCTCCCGGATTGCTACACCACTGACCAGATTGATGAAGAAAGGCGTCAAGTTTGAGTGGTCTGATGCGTGTGAGGAGAGTTATTTGCTCCTGAAGGAGAGATTGACTACCGCACCGGTTTTGACGTTGCCAGACGACAGTGGTGAGTTTGTAGTATATAGTGATGCGTCGAAATTGGGCCTTGGCTGTGTGTTGATGCAACATGGTAGAGTCGTCGCATATGGTTCCAGACAGCTGAAACCGCATGAGGTCAACTATCCGACGCATGATTTGGAGTTAGCCGCTATTGTTTTAGCGTTGAAGAGTTGGAGACATTACCTGTATGGTGCTCAGTGTAAGATTTTCACTGACCACAAGAGTCTCACTTACTTGCGGACACAGCCGGATCTGAATATGAGGCAGCGCCGGTGGATGGAGTCGATCAATGATTATGATTGCACGTTTGAGTACCATCCAGGGAAGGCCAACGTTGTAGCGGATGCACTTAGCCGGAAATCTAGAGCTTCATTGTTTCACATGTGTGTGGCCAGAGTGTCGATGTTAGCCGAGCTTCGAGCTACAGGTGCTGTATTTGGGTATGATGATGATGGAGCTTTGTTAGCCAGTTTCCAGGTTCGACCAGTGTTGGTTGATCAGGTACGGGAGGCACAGGATTCAGATCCTTACTTGTTGAGCAAGAAGACCATGATTCGGAATGGTGTGCCTACAGAGTTCCGATTGAGCGATGACGGTACGTTGTTGTTCAGGGGCAGATTATGTGTACCCAGGGATGAGGACTTGAAGAAGGAGATTCTGGATGAGGCCCACAGTTCAGCGTATGCGATGCATCCCGGGGGTACGAAGATGTTTCGTACACTTCGAGCGTACTATTGGTGGCGCAACATGAAGCGGGAGATTGCCGCGTACGTGAGTCGGTGTTTGATTTGTCAGCAGGTGAAGGCGGAGAGGCAGAAACCTGCATGGAAGTTACAGCCACTTGAGATTCCAGTTTGGAAGTGGGAGCATATCACGATGGATTTCGTCTATCAGTTGCCGCGTACTTCGGCGGGAAACACTGGCATTTGGGTTATAGTTGACCGATTGACGAAATCCGCACACTTTCTTGCACTTCAAGGGAAGATTTCAGTGGGCAGATTGGCCAAGTTTTACTTATCCGAGATTGTTCTCTTGCATGGTGTGCCTGTGTCGATTGTTTCTGACCGAGATAGTCAGTTCACTTCTGAGTTTTGGCAGGCTTTACAGCGAGCGTTGGGCACGAAGTTGCGATTTAGTACAGCTTTTCATCCTCAGACTGACGGGCAGTTCGAGCGGACCATTCAGACTCTTGAGGATATGCTGAGATCATGTGTGTTGCAGTTTCGCGGAAACTGGGATCAGCAGTTGCACTTGATCGAGTTCGCCTACAACAACAGCTATCAGGCCAGTATTGAGATGGCACCGTACGAGGCCCTGTACGGGAAGCAGTGTCGTACTCCATTGTGTTGGAGTGAGGTGGGCGAGCGTTGGCTTATTGGTCCGGATTTGGTGAAAACCACGATGGAGGACATTCAGGTTATTCGAGATCGACTGAAGATTGCCCAGGATCGGCAGAAGAGTTACGCGGATGTGAGGAGGAAGAGTTTAGAGTTCGAGGTTGGTGATTGGGTCTTCCTGAAACTATCTCCGTGGAGGGGAGTTATGCGTTTCGGGAAGCGTGGCAAGCTTCGACCGCGGTACATTGGTCCGTATGAGATTACGGAGAGGGTTGGAGCTGTTGCTTACAGACTTGAGTTACCGGCTGAGATGGCTCGTGTGCATGATGTCTTCCATGTTTCGATGTTGCGGAAGTACATCTCAGATCCTTCACATGTGATAGCCCCACAGCAGTTGCCGATCAGGGAGGATTTATCGTATGTTGAGGAGCCAGTGCAGATTCTCGATCGTCGTGAGCAGGAGTTGAGACACCGTGTGATTCCGCTGGTGAAGGTCTTGTGGCAGAACCATGCAGTTGAGGAGGCCACCTGGGAGACCGAGCAGCGCATGCGGGAGTAGTATCCTCATCTGTTCACATGACAGGTACGTAAATTTCGAGGTCGAAATTTCTTTAAGGGGGGTAGATTTGTGACGACCCGAACCAGATCAGATGTGTGTTTGGCACGATTCTCGAGATTTGGTTATAGTCGCAGTTTTGCGATATTGTGTAGTTTGCCGATTCGATTCGCGACTTTGTTTTTGGTCGAGAATTTGAGTTGGGTATCTTCACGGAAAGTGTAGAGTACGTGATTTCGAGTTCGTGGGCGGTTCCGGAACATTTTTCTGATAACTGAGGAATATTTTATGATTATTTGAAGTTTTGGGTTCCGACGAGTTTATCCGATTGTTTCGAGCTTATCCGAATCACATCGTATATTCATTCCGGACCGTTGATCGACCCGAGAGACGAGTATAAATATCGAAAAGTCAAAAAATAGTCGAGAATTCATTGTGGGAGTTGACCAGTCGTTGACTTTCCAAAATTGGAAAGTAGACCAGCAGCCCGAAAAGGAAAGTTTCCCAAACGGGAAGTCACTTTCCGGCGACCTTTTTCCAGCCACCTCCGACCACGAATCAGGTATGGTTAGATTCCTCTGTGAATTTCGAGCATGATGGTGTTTGGTTTGGAAAGATTTTATGTTGTTTTGGTTGAGTTCGATTGGGGCCGAGATGGTTGATTTCGCCGGTGACGGTGGAGGTTGTTCCGGCGAGTTTTGAGGGTCGGGGTGTTGGGGGTTTTGCTCCCCATGCCTCGTAGATGCTTTCTAGTGAATTGGTTTCGAACGAGATGTGATTTTGGGGTGAACCCGATTAGGGATTCGGGTTGGAATTTTCGATCGGATTTTGTGAAATTGACATGGTTCCTCTGTGAATTAGCTTAAGTGGTAGAAGAGAAAGTGATTCAGCTCATCGAGACCTTGAAATCTGGAAAATTTGGCCTTGAAATTCCACCGTTGACGGCGCGCCGGCGGCGGCGGAGGCGGTCAACGGCCGGAAAGTTGACTTTTTCAGATTTCGACAATTTTAATGTCGTTTTTCTCGTAATCACGCCCTGGTTATTGTACGGAGGTTTTCGGGTTGATTTGAGTAGCCGATTTTCAGTCGAGGTTTCGAGTTGGGATTTCGGGATTTCTGTAATTCATTTTTGCACTGCATTTCGTATTTCCGGGAACGGTTGGTTTCCGTGCATCAGTACAGTGTTGTGGATTACGATATTGATCAGTATGTTTTGTGAATATTCAGGAGATCGAGATCGAGATCTGGATCGTGATCGTGCTTCGGGCGAGAAAACTTCCGCCGGACCACGAGTTTAGCGCGAGTTCGCGCTAGCTGATTTGTGAGTGGACAATTTCTTTTCACGGAAATGATTGCGAGTCTTTTTATATGATTTTCGGATTACATGAGCATGTGTTTACAATTTTATATATATATATACGGATATACGTATACGAATAAACAGATATGAGCATGTTTACGAGATCACGATTATTACGAACATGTGTTATACGATTATGAAACGCATATGCATTCTTATGATATTTATTGCATTTGCATCGAGATATTTGTGATTTGATTTTCACAGAGTACAGTCGTAGTTCATGTTGTTGTATCGATACACACGCATCCCCGGCTGATCACCGAGGGTGCCTACCAGGGGGACGCTGTGCCTTGTGCCGATGTATTTCCGGGTAGGTACAGTTATCTGTTTCTTGTGCCGAGGTATTTCCGGGTGGAAACAGTTACCCTGACCTGAGGCCTTTCTGGCTCGAATCACGTGTGGGTCTAGGATCCCGTGATTCGGACTGTACTAGCACGGACGTGTCCATGAGTGGCTCCGTGGGATTTTTACTTGCATGCTCTGTACGCTGGAGGAGTATGAGTTTACCTCGCGTATTTATTTATATTTATTCAGACTCGCATATGTTTTTATAATATATAATATTCGGCGAAAGACATTTATTTTTGTCCACTCACTCTAACAGTTTTCATGTCTTTCCCTTGGGCTTTTCGGTTTCCGTGCCCAGTTTGCAGTTCAGGTTCTGGTATTTCAGGTCGCGGTTTGGAGGCTAGTGATCAGAGTTACCTGTGTTTTCCAGTAGGTTCTTGTTTCGCCTACTGATGTACATATTGTATATGTTTTACTCTAGAGGTCGCTCTGATACATTCTGATACATGTTATGCGGATTTTCACGGATATACATATATACATAGTACAATTTATTTACTGTTGTTGATTATATTGATGTTGAGAAATCCGGATGGGATTGGTGCCCACGGTTTGTTTTTTTGTGGCATAGGACGAAGTGTTAATTTTCTCGTGCAGGTTATGGTAATTCCACGCTAGTAACGAAACTCTGCCGAAATTTTGAAAAAATTTTGTTGGTTCGTATTTTCGAAAGGGTTTGATTCCGGTTTAGGTAACTGAATCGGGATTGGGTCTTTCATTTGTTCATTACATTATGCAATACTATCTCTGTCTTTCCAAAATATGTCCCCCTTAACAAAAAGTTTTTCTTCAAATGGTCTGTAGGCAGTGACGAAGGGAGATACTATTTTCATTAGCCAGTACCTGCTCATTGGAAGTGAAACTACTTCTGCATGGTTGGAGGTAAGAAAAAAACCTAAAGACCTTTTGTAGATGGACATGAAGTGCATCAAGGACTAGGCTAATTACATTTCCCTTTCTCCACTAGACATATTTCAAAGCAAACAAAGCACTGGAGATGGAAAGATGATCGTAACATCACTAACATGTGCCTTTCCTTCTTCTATTTACTATTGCTTCCTACTTTGGTTGCTTTCTATTTAGAAAGAAGGTTGGTTTGGATTTTATCTGTTCACGGGTCATTGGGAAAATCGGTGTTGAGTTCTAATTGGACGAGTAGTTGAGAGAATGACAAAGTAATGGTAGTGTAGAGACAGATTCTAACCATCAAGGGATGAGTTTGTTTTTTAAAAACTGTAAGAACTTTGATTTTTTATGTCCTTCGTGTTTGTTTTCTCTCCATCTTGCTTAGCTCCTTCGTTTATGTTTTTCTTTGGTTTCAGGCCAAGCTTTCTTCGTTGTATCTGGGTTTAGTTCCTGGGTTTAGTTTCAGGTACAGTCTTTCTTATCTTTGCTAATGTCAATTTTGGCCAAGCTTATTGCTAAGACATGTTGCATGTTGGTGCCCTATGTTGTTGTCCTATCTTGCTTGCCATGAATACTATTTGATCTTCTGGGATGTGAATGAAATTGTCTATTTTTGGGTAATGAAGAGCTTGGGTTTTCACCATAAGCTACTATCCAAACAGGTCAGACAGGGTTTAGGGTGATTTATATGCTTCTGGTTCTAGCTAGTTGATTATAGGAATGTTATGGTTAAAGAAGTGTCCTTTGATGGTTATTCAAACCTAGAATGCCTGGAAAATTGAATTTAAGTACTGTGATTGTTTCATTTAGTCGATGTCTTTATGGTTATGTGTTAAATGTGCTGAAATGCATAATGCCTCTGATTGTTGTTATTAGTGTGGTGATAGAATTTCATTTACATTAATCCATAAGTGTCACTTCGTTTAATTAACCTCGGTTCGAAAGTTTGTCTATTTTGTGTCGCTACTGCTGTTTAATTAGTTATGCTTTCTGATTGGTCATGATTGTGAATGCATCAATTTTGTGGCTAAGGTATTTCACACATAAGAAAAAAAATTAAGCCATAGATGGTATGCATGTTCAGCTTTTAATCTTTTATATTATGTTTTCTTATTGATTATACTCTACTTGGTTTTTCTAATGGGAAGGAGTTGTGGGTTTAAAATTAAAAAAAAAACAGTAGCTTGATCACAGGAAGATGGGTGTGGTTTTGGAGATATGCAAACTTCGTTAGGTTTGTTTGCTGAAACAAATAGTCCTTATTTCACTAGAATTTATGCACTGTTAGGATAGAATTAGAAACCAGTAACAAATCACAAGAGACAGTTACTAGCAAGAGTGCTAAAAAGCTTTAGATCAATATACTTTTACAAGCTGATGCCACCCACCACTAGCCTATTCCTATGCGTGTTTGATCAATATTCTGTAATCAGTCTAATTTCTAGAAGGTAATTGATTTTTTTTCATATAATCCTTGCATGTTTTCGCAAGAAGCTGATATTATGATACTGAAGTTCAGAGAACTCCTAACTGCTGCCTTAAGTGCTTGGTGTCCTCCACTTTCTCAACATTTTATTCCATGTTGTAGATATCTTGACCTAGAGACATGGCTACCTTATGCAGCAAAGGAAGCTATGAAGATGATTCATTAGTGGTATGCTTTCGCTATATTTTGGATTCTCTTTGAAAATTATAGCAAATGTTTGCTTAATTTTACATCCATATTTTTGTGTACATATAGACTACTTTATGTTTTTTTTAATAATATAGACTGATTTATGTTTCTGGATTGATTTTGATGATTTTATTCTATGATATCTCTAAAATATCGTGTTCTTTTTCATCACTCTATTTGATGAAATTTGCCTGCCTATTTGTTATGTAGGTTCTTCTTTTTGCAGACCTTTTTAATGTTGAAGCTCAGAAGAAAGTTGAAGCTGCTATTGGCCAATTTAGTGGTTATAAATTTGTCAAAGGTGTGAAGCTCCCTTCTCATTACTTATGTTATAGTTTCTCTTTCATAATAGTTGCCAACCGTAACAGTCCCAGAGTCATCAAAGTTGAAATGCTTTTAATTTCTGAAATTTTCTGATTTGTAATTGCATGTTTGTTGTTTTGAGAGATCAATGTAAAACTAGGCTTTCTGCAGGAATTCCTGGTTTGCTCGAGATTTAATCTTCATGTAATGTTTAAGAAGTTTAGTAATTCCACCTAAGGTGGGGTTGCTAGCTGTTGTATTTTCTAGGTTTATTAGTTCATGTTGGAAACGAATTGATCTATGTTAATTTGGTTGCAGATATACATGGAAGATATATGCAAACAAAATGTTGAACATGGAATCGACTTATGGGTTTCTGAGGCAGTTGAGGAACAAGCATAAGCTAGGAATGCAAAGCTACATCCACGTGTTTTACAATCTCATATTCTACACTTAGGTAGGCTAATTCATCACTTAAAGATTAATACTGAAGTAAATGTTCGATTAATGTAGCTGACTGATGGAGTGTTTTGTTCGCTTATAGACAAGGACTATGTTTGCCCTAAGCTATAGACATGATCAAGTAACAACGATGCCTAAGGAAATAACATGTGCAACTGAGCAGGGGGAACCAAAGCCACCAACAGGTAGCAGAAATGCCAACAGTTCCACTTGTTGTGCCTATTGAGCCTACCAGAGTTCCAACTCTAAACTACAAGAGTAATTACATATGTTAATCATGATATAAATTCAAGGTATCGTCCTCCCTCTTATTCTTCACCCTATTGTACTTTCATTTGAATCATTTATACCAATCTGAATGAATGATTCAGTTTTACTGGCCTTCAATGACTAGGCATTTGTTAATATGTTTGAGAATCTGAAAGGACCCAACTCTGATTTAGATGCCTAAACTGGAATCAAACCCTTTCTGAAAATGTGAACCAACAAAAACCATTAAAATTTCGGCAAAGTAACGCTACTAACGCGGAATTTCCATTACCTGCATGCGGAAAATAGCACTTCATCATATGCCACAAAAGCCAAACCGTGGGCACCAATCCCATCCGGATTTCTCAATATCATATCATAAACAGTAAACACAACTGTAATATATAGTATATCCGGGAAAAACCGTATAAAACATGTATCAGAGTGTATCAGAGCGACCTCTATTGTTTATATATACAAAATATACAACAGTAGGCGAAACAAGAAACCTACTGGAAAACACAGGTAGCTCGAACTACTAGCCTCCAACCACGACCTGAAATACCAGAACCTGAACTGCAAACTGGGCACGGAAACCGAAAAGCCCAAGGGAAAGACATGAAAACTGTTAGAGTGAGTGGACGAAAATAAATGTCTTTCGCCGAATATTATATATTATAAAAATATATGCGAGTCAAATGCATGAAAATCAAATGGTACGTGAGGAGACGCTGACTCCAAACCACGTATAGAGCATGCATCATAATACTGCGGGGTCACTCATGGACTCAATCGCGATAGCACAGTCTGAATCACGGGATCCCAGACCCACACGTGATTCCTAGCCAGAAAGGCCTCGGGTCAGGATATATGTCCTCCCCAGAGCGTACTCGGGGATCAGCCGAGGAGCCAATGTGTATCGATACAACCCTGATAACTGAGACTGTAGTCTGTGTAAATCAAATCATAAATCCTTTCCATGCACATGCATAAAACATAATATATATATATGTATGTATATTCGTATACGTATCTTCGTATATGCATAATCGTAAAACACATGCTCATAAAAATCATGATCATACTTCATGCTCAAGTTCTTAAAACGTATATAAAAGACTCGCAATCAATCCGTGAAAAGAAATGTCCACTCACAGGTGAGCAAAATGCGCACTCGCGCTAATCTCGTGGCCCGGCGGAAGATCCCTCGCCCGAAACGCGATCTCGATCCCCTGAATAGTCATAAAATATATCTGATCAAAATCATAGCTCACAACACTGTACTTAACCACGGAAACCAACCGTTCCCGGAAACATAAAATACTATACAAAATAATCAACTGAATTCCCGAAATCTCCACTCGAAACCCTCGACTAAAAATCTGATACCCAAATCAACTCGAAAACCTCAAGGCAACGATCGGGGCGCGATTACGAGAAAAACGACATTAAAAACACCGAAATCCAAAAAGTCAACGGGTCGCCGGATCTCCGACGTTGACCGCAGCCGGCGGCTCCGGCGCGCGGTCAACCGGAGAGTTTTCCCGGCGACCGAGCTGCTACAATGATCTTCTCAACAAGGCGAACAATTTTAATGAAGGAACCACCACCATCCAACCACCACTGTGGCCGGAAATCAGCTCGAAACCTTTCAAACCGGCCGGAAAACTTCCCGAGCCGATTTCTGTGTCGTCGCACCACCTCGTCCCTCCAAACCAAAGGGGAAATGATCAACATGCAAAACCCAACAAAACCCACCAATGATGCACCCCAGAAAGTCACCGGAGCACCACCCACCGTTGAGGCCGATTCCGGCCAAAAATCTCAAATTTTCAAATCACAATATCTCCCTCAAATCTCAACCAAATCAAGGAATTCCAAGTTCTAAACTGTTTAGAATCACGAGGAGAACATTTTACCTTCAAGGGCCGTGGCCTGAAATGGCCGGAATCAGCCGATCCGGCGACGGAAGCCAAACGGTCTGTTTTCTCTCCTCTGGTCAACAAAAGTCAATGGTCAACTTCTGGTCAACGACGATCAAACTTCCCAAACAGTGTTTTCGACAATTTTTTTGACTATTTCCGATATTTATACTCGCGCCTCAGGACGATCAACAGTTCAAAACGGATAACCATTACGATTCGGATAAACATGATTCGAACGGATAAACTCGTCGTTAAAGAAACCGCCCACGAGTTCAAAATCACGTGCACTACAACTCTCGAGAAGAGACTCAACTCAAATTCTCGGCCGATAATTAAGTCGCGAGCTAAACCGGCAAATCACACAATAAACAATAAACCGCGATTACGCGCTAACACGTGAATCATATCGATTACACTACGGATTCTGGTTTGGGTCGTCACAAATCTATCCCCCTTAAAAAAAAATTTGCCTCGAAATTTACGTACCTGTCAAGTGAACAAATGAGGATACTACTCCCGCATACGCTGCTCAGTCTCCCAGGTGGCCTCCTCAACTGAGTGATTCTGCCACAAGACCATCACTAACGGGATCACACGGTGCCTCAACTCCTGCTCACGACAATCAAGAATCTGTACAGGCTCCTCCACGTACGTCAAATCCTCTCGGATCGGTAACTGCTGTGGGGCTAACACATGGGAAGGATCTGAGATGTACTTCCGCAACATCGAAACGTGGAAGACATCATGAACATGAGCCATCTCAGCCGGTAACTAAAGTTAGTAAGCCACAACTCCAACCCTCTCGGTGATCTCATACAGACCAATGTACCGTGGTCGAAGCTTGCCACGCTTCCGGAAACGCACAACTCCCCTCCACGGAGATAGTTTCAGGAAGACCCAGTCACCCACATCAAACTCGAGGCTTTTCCTCCTCACGTCCGCATAACTCTTTTGACAATCCTGGGTAATCTTCAATCTGTCCCGGATAATTTGGACGTCCTCCATGGTGCTCTTCACCAGATCAGGGCCAATAAGCTATCGCTCGCCCACCTCACTCCAACACAACGGAGTGCGGCACTGCTTCCCGTAAATGGCCTCGTACGGTGCCATCTCGATACTGGCCTGATAGCTATTGTTGTAGGCAAACTCTATCAAATGCAGTTGCTGGTCCCAATTCCTGCGGAACTGCAACACACAAGACTGCAACATATCCTCAAGTGTCTGTATAGTCCGCTCAGACTGCCCGTCAGTCTGAGGATGAAAAGCTGTACTGAAACGCAACTTCGTGCCCAAGGCTCGCTGCAATGCCTGCCAAAACTCAGTGGTGAACTGACTGTCTCGGTCGAAAACAATAAACACAGGTACACCGTGCAGCCGAACAATCTCTGACAAATACAACTTGGCCAATCTGCCCACTGATATCTTCCCCGGAAGTGAGAGAAAATGAGCGGATTTCGTCAGTCGATCCACAATAACCTATATACCAGTGTTGCCAGCCGAAGTACGCGGCAACTGATAAACGAAATCCATAGTAATGTGCTCCCACTTCCAAACCAGAATCTCCAGTGGCTGTAACTTCCCTGCAGGTTTCTACCTCTCTGCTTTAACCTACTGACAGATCAAACATCGGCTCACATATGCGGAAATCTCCCGCTTCATGTTGTGCCACCAATAATACGCTCGAAGTGTACGAAACTTCTTCGTACCTCTGGGATGCTTCGCATACGCCGAACTATGGGCCTCATCCAGAATCTCCTTCTTCAGGCTCTCATCTCTAGGCACACACAATCTGCCCCTGAACAACAACATACCGTCGTCGCTCAATCGAAACTCTGTAGGCACACCATTCTGTATCATGGTCTTCTTGCCCAACAAGTAGGAATCTGAATCCTGAGCCTTTCGCACCTGATCAACCAATACGGGTCGAACCTGAAAACTGGCTAACAAGGCTCCCTCATCATCCCACTCGAACTCGGCACCAGTAGCCCAAAGCTCGGATAACATAGATACTCTAGCCACACACACATGGAACAACGAAGCTCCGGATTTACGACCAAGTGCATCTGCAACAACATTGGCCTTTCCAGGATGGTACTCGAAAGTGCAATCCTAGTCGTTGATCAACTCCATCCACCGGCGTTGCCTCATGTTCAAACTGGCTGTGCCCGCAAGTAAGTGATACTCTTGTGATCAGTGTAAATCTTACACTGGGTTCCATACAAGTAATGTCTCCAACTTTTCAACGCTAACACAATAGCGGCCAACTCTAAATCATGGGTCGGATAGTTGACTTCGTGTGGTTTCAACTGCCTGGAACCATAGGCTACAACTCTGCCATGCTGCATCAGCACACAACTTAGTCCCAACTTCGACGCATCACTATAAACCATAAACTCACCGTTATTGTCTGGTAATGTCAGAACCGGTGCAGTAGTCAACTTCTCCTTCAGGAGAAAATAACTCTCCTCACATGCATCAGACCACTCAAACTTGACGCCCTTCTTCGTCAATCTGGTCAATGGAGTAGCAATCAGTGAAAAATCCTGTACAAACCGTCGGTAGTAGCCAGCCAAACCTAGGAAACTCCGGATCTCTGGTACAGTGGTAGGTCTACTCCAATTCAGCACGGCCTCGATCTTGTCAGGATCAACACTAACTCCCTTAGCCGATATCACGTGGCCCAGAAACTTTACACTGTCCTGCCAAAACTCGCACTTGCTGAACTTCGCAAACAACTGATGGTCCTGCAAAGTCCGCAACACCGTTCGCAAATGCTTCTTATGTTGGCCCACACTCCTGGAATAGATCAAAATATCATTGATGAACACAATCACGAACTTGTCCAGAAACCGTCTGAATACTCGATTCATCAAGTCCATGAATGCTGCGGGGGCGTTGGTCAACCCAAACAGCATAACCAAAAACTCATAATGCCCATACCGCCACCTGAAAGCTGTCCTAGCCACATCAGAGTCTCGGATCCTTAACTAGTGATATACGGATCGAAGATCAATCTTTGAAAAGACTGAAGCTCCCTTGAGCTGAGCAAACAAATCATCAATCCGCGGCAACGGATACTTGTTCTTCACCGTAACCTGATTCAGCTTCCGGTAGTCGATGCACAATCGCATAGATCCATCCTTCTTCCGCACAAACAAAACCGGGGCACCCCATGGTGAAACACTGGGTCGAATGAAACCCTTTTCCAGCAACTCCTGGGGTTGAACCTGCAACTCTTTCAACTCCGCTGGCGCCATACGATACGGTGTCTGTGAAATCGGTCCTGTACCCAGTAACAGCTCAATAGTGTATTCAATCTCCCGCACAAGAGGTATACCATGTAACTCCTCCAGAAACTCAGAAACAACCTCAATACCACCAAGGTCCGGCACAGCAGCCGTAGTGTCTACCACATGAGCTAAGTAAGCTACACAGCCCTTCTTCATCAACCGATCCGCCCTCATCGCGGAAATCAAACACGGTAGTGAAGTGTTCTTCTCGCCGCGAAACAATATCTCGGGAAAGCCTGGTCGTCGAAATGCGACCTCCTTCTTGTGACAGTCAAACATGGCCCAATGCGTCTCCAAGAAGTCCATACCCAAGATCAGATCAAAATCAACGATATCAAGTAACAACAAATCTGCGGCTAACCCATGACCTCCAATAAAAATCTCACAGTCTCTGTACACCCAGCCAATACTAACTACCTCACCGGATGGATACAACACTCTCCACAACCCCGAAGTGGAGACGCAGGTACCGTAGCTAATGATGATAGTCTATATGACATGAATGAATGTGTGGCCCCTGGATCTAACAATGTAAGTACGGGAATACCAAATACATGTAACGTACCGATAACGACCTCCAATGAAGCTCTGCCCTCTCGCAAAGTCATGGCATGAACCCTCGCCTGTCCGGCTGGTCGTCCACGTTGAGGCTGTCCCTGCTGTCTACCCTGGCCCGCATACTGTACTGGTCAAGCTCCCGAAGTGGCACCTCGCTCTCCTCCGGAACTCTGGGATGCCTGATCACCAGCACCAACCAACTGAGGACACGCCCTCGCATAGTGGCCCACCTGGCCACAATGATAACAGTTGAGGGTACCTCGCTGACATGAACCAAGATGATACCTATTGCACAAGTTGCACGATGGATACTCCCTCGGTGTAGCAAAAGTGCTAAAAAATCGTCGAGGATAACTGGAACCGCTGGAACCCCCACTAGCCTGTGGTCCCTGCGGTCGATCTCCCCTCCATCTCGGTCTCTGTCTTGGTGCACCAGCTGCTAGTCTATATGGTCCACTACCTGCCTCTCATATCATTCATTCCACTGTCCATGCTGCCTGCATGGCCCGCAAACTGTACTAGTCATGCTCCTGAAGTGGCACCTCGCTCAGCTCTGGAACTCTGGGCTGCCTGTCTATCAGCACCAAACAACTGAGGACACTCCCTCGAAAAGTGACCCACCTGGCCACAAGGATAACAAGTGACAGGACCCCGCTGACATGGACCAAAATGATGTCTGTTGCAGAGGCTGCATAACGGGTACTCCCTCGGTACAAGAAACATGCCACCGGTACGCCGAGGATAACTAAAGCTGCTAGAACCCCCACTAGCCTGTGGTCGCTGCGGCCGATCTCTCCTCCACCTCTGCCTCTGTCTCGATGCACTAGCTGGTGGTCGATATGGTCCACTACCCGAGGATGAAGCCGAACCGGAAGTATCAAAACTCTGCCTCTTTGAAGGCTCCTGACTCGGTCCACCCTCCTCAAATCGTCTAGGCTGGTACCTCAGCTGCCTCTCCTTCTCGATATCCTCACCTCGGAGTGCTGCACTGATAAACTCATCAAAGTTGTTCCGAGGAATCGTAGTCAGAGTCCCCTTGATGTTCAAATTCAAACCCAGCTCAAACCTGCGGCACTTGGCTACTTCAGTAGCCACCATGTCACGCGTAAAACGAGATAAGCGGGTAAACCTGTCTCGATACTCAAGTACAGACATACTGCCATGTCTCAAGTTCGTAAACTCCACATACTTACGCTGCTGGGTAGCCTGGTTGAAATATCTCCGCATAAACAAATCTCGGAACAAAGTCCACGGAGTATACTCTGGAACTCTGTCGGTACTAACCCACCAGAAATATGCATCAGACTCAAGTAATGCGACTGCTGCCACTGTCATCCGCTCAGGGGTAAATCGCAGACGCTCACATACACGTTCAACCTGAACCACCCATACCTCACATATCTCTGGATCAGCTGAACCCGAAAACACAGTCGCACCAGCAGTACGAGCTTTGACCACAGGGTCAAAATGCTCTTCCAAACGCAGCACTCGCATCAGCAAGTCGTGCGTCTGGCGATCCATATCAGGTATGATTCACGTCGAGGAGGCATCCTACTGATACAAGACAAACATTATGTACAAGCAGAAAGAACGTAATCATGAGACCTCAGATATTTGAGAACACACAACACCCGAAGTATTGATGAGTACCGCTGGCCAGTCGGGTCATCACTCCAGTCATGCTGTACAAACTCAAATACCCTAAGCGTCACAACTACAAGAGTCTACAGAATCTGACAACCTAATGCTCTGATACAAAGCTGAAAGGACCCAACCCCGATTTAGTTGCCTAAACCGGAATCAAACACCTTCTGAAAACGTGAACCAACAAAAACCATTAAAAATTTCGGCAGAGTAATGCTACTAACGCGGAATTGCCATTACCTGCACCCGAAAAATAACACTTCATCCTATGCCACAAAAGCCAAACCGTGGGCACTAATCCCAACCGGATTTCTCAATATCATAACAACATCAATAAACAGTAAACATACTGTACTATATAGTATATCTGGGAAAAACCGTATAAAACATGTATCAGAATGTATCAGAGCGACCTCTAGTGTAAATATATACAATATACACATCAGTAGACGAAACAAGAAACCTACTGGAAAACACCGGTAGCTCGAACTACTAGCCTCCAACCACGACGTGAAACACTAGAACTTGAACTGCAAACTGGGCACAGAAACCGAAAAGCCCAGGGGAAAGACATGAAAACCGTTAGAGTGAGTGGACGAAAATAAATGTCTTTCGCCGCAAGATATATGTTATAATAACATATGTGAGTCAAGATGAATAAACATAATAAATTACACGAGGTAAACTCATACTCCTCCAGCGTACTGAGCATGCATGTAAAAATCCCACGGGGTCGCTCATGGACACATCCGTGCTAGTACAGTCCGAATCACGGGATCCCAGATCCACACGTGATTCTAGCCAGAAAGGCCTCAGGTCAGGGTATCTGTTTCCACCCGGAAATACATCGGCACAAGGTACAGTTCCCCCCTGGTAGGCACCCTCGGGGATCAGCCGGGATGCGAGTGTATCGATACAATCACATATACTAAGACTGTATTCTGTGTAAACCAAATCATAAATAGTTCGATGCAAAGGCATAAAGCAATATATAAATGCACATACGTAATATATAAATATATAAGCATAATTGTATAACACATGCTCATATAAATCATAATCTCATATGCATGCTCATGCTCATAAAACGTGTATAAAGACTCGCGATTATCAATGAAAAGAAATTGTCCACTCACAGGTGAGCAAAATGAGCACACGCGCTAATCTCGTGGACTGGCGGAAGATCCCTCGCCCGAAGCACGATCACGATCCCCTGAATAGTCATTAAACATATCTGATCAAAATCATAGCTCACAACTCAGTACTTCACCACGGAAACCAACTGTTCTCCAAAACATATTAAACCGTATAAAATAATTAATTGAACTCCCGAAATCTCCACTCGAAACTCTCGACTGAAAATCCGATACTCAATTCAATTCGAAAATCTCAAGGCGACGATCGGGGCGCGATTACGAGAAAAATGACACTAAAATCATCGAAAACCAAAAAGTCAACGTTCTCGCCGGAGCGCTGCCGTTGACCGCCGCTATCGCCGGCGGCGCGCCGTCAACGGAGAGCTTCTCCGGCGAAGAAAGCCCAGTCTTGAAGCTTACCTCAAACCCAACACAATTCATAACTAGGACAAAACCCAATTCAAACTGTATCATCACCAAATTAGCTCGAAACCAAATCGGAGCTTAACTCTGGCAACCCCCACGGGTTCACCCAAAAACCTAACCTCAACCAAATTCAAGCACATAAGGAGCTTCACTGGAGCAAGGGGAGTCGAAACCCCCTCACCCCCGCCACCGTGGCTCGCCGGAGCACCACCTCCCGTCACCGGCGAAATCCGGCAACACAACCCGATTCGAAACCACTCCAAACATAATCAATTTTCAAAATTTCAAACACCAAACCACTCAAGAACTCAAGGGGAGAAGAATTATACCCCAAACGTGGCTGGAGGTGGCCGAAAAATCCGGGTCGGCCGGCGAAATTCAAATGGGTCAATTTCTCCTTCACGGGTCGACGGTCAACGACCAAATAGTGAAAGTCAACGCTCGGTCAACGCCTCAAACAGTGTTTTCGACAATTTTTTGACTATTTCCGATATTTATACTCGCGCCTCGGGACGATCAACGGTCCAAAACGGATAACCACTACGATTCGGATAAATACGAAACGGAAGGATAAACTCGTCGATAAACCGAAACTTCAAATAATCATATTATATTCCTCGGTTATCGGAAAAATCATCCGGAATTGCCCACGAGCTCGAAATCACGTGTACTACAACTCTCGAGAAGAGACTCAACTCAAATTTTTGGCCAAAAATTAAGTCGCGAACTAAACCTACAAATCACACACTTAACAATAAACCACGATTACGTGCTAACACGTGAATCAAACCGATTACACTACTGATTCTGGTTTGGGTCGTCACAAATCTACCCCCCTTAAAAAAAATTTGACCTCGAAATTTACGTACCTGTCAGGTGAACAGATGAGGATACTGCTCCCGCATACGCTGCTCAGTCTCCCAGGTGGCCTCCTCAACCGAGTGATTCTGCCACAAGACCTTCACTAGCGAGATCACACGGTGTCTCAACTCCTGCTCACGACGATCGAGAATCTGTACTGGCTCCTCCACGTACGTCAAATCCTCTCGGATCGGTAACTGCTGTGGGGCTAACACATGTGAAGGATCTGAGATGTACTTTCGCAACATCGAAACGTGGAAAACATCATGAACACAAGCCATATCAGCTGGCAACTCAAGTCTATAAGCAACAGCTCCAACCCTCTCGGTGATCTCATACGGACCAATGTACCGTGGTCGAAGCTTGCCACGCTTCTCGAAATGCACAACTCCCCTCCACGGAGACAGTTTCAGGAAGACCCAGTCACCCACATCAAACTTGAGGCTTTTCCTCCTCACGTCCGCATAACTCTTTTGACGATCCTGGGTGATCTTCAATCTGTCCCGAATAATTTGGACGTTCTCCATGGTGCTCTTCACCAGATCAAGTCCAATAAACCATCGCTCGCCCACCTCACTCCAACACAACGGAGTGCGGCACTGCTTCCCGTACAGGGCCTCGTACGGTGCCATCTCGATACTGGCCTGATAGCTATTATTGTAGGCAAACTCTATCAAATGCAGTTGCTGGTCCCAATTCCCGCGGAACTGCAACACACAAGACCGCAACATATCCTCAAGTGTTTGTATAGTCCGTTCAGACTGCCTGTCAATCTGAGGATGAAAAGCTGTACTGAAACGCAACTTCGTGCCCAAGGCTCGCTGCAATGCCTGCCAAAACTCAGAGGTGAACTGACTGTCTCGGTTGAAAACAATAGACACAGGCACACCGTGCAGCCGAACAATCTCTGACAAATACAGCTTGGCCAATCTGCTCACTGATATCTTTCCCGGAAGTGTGGGAAAATGAGCGGATTTTGTCAGTCGATCTACAATAACCCATATACCAGTGTTGCCAGCCGAAGTACGCGGCAACTGATAAACGAAATGCATAGTAATGTGCTCATACTTCCAAACCGGAATCTCCAGTAGCGGTAACTTCCCTGCAGGTTTCTGCCTATCTGCTTTAACCTGCTGACAGATCAAACATCGGCTCACATATGCAGCAATCTCCCGCTTCATGTTGTGCCACTAGTAATACGCTCGAAGTGTACGAAACATCTTCGTACCTCCGGGATGCATTGCATACGCCGAACTATGGTCCTCATCCAGAATCTCCTTCTTCAGGCTCCCGTCTCTGAGCACACACAATCTGCCCCTGAACAACAACGTACCGTCGTTGCTCAATCGAAACTCTGTAGGCACACCATTCCGTATCATGGTCTTCTTGCCCAACAGGTAGGAATCTGAATCCTGAGCCTCACGCACTTGATCAACCAACACGGGTCGAACCTGGAAACTGGCTAACAAGGCTCCCTCATCATCCCACTCGAACTCGGCACCAGTAGCCCGAAGCTCGGCTAATATAGCCACTCTAGCTACACAAACATGGAACAATGAAGCTGCAGATTTCCGGCTAAGTGCATCAGCCACAACATTGGCCTTTCCTGGATGGTACTCGAAAGTGCAGTCATAATCGTTAATCAACTCCATCCACCGGCGTTGCCTCATGTTCAAATCTGGCTGCGTCCGCAAGTAGGTAAGACTCTTATGGTCGGTGTAGATCTTACACTGGGCTCCATACAAGTAATGTCTCCAACTCTTCAACGCTAGCACAATAGCGGCCAACTCCAAATCATGAATCGGATAGTTGACTTCGTGTGGTTTCAACTGTCTGGAACTGTAGGCTACAACTCTGCCATGCTGCATCAGCACACAACCTAGTCCCAACTTCGACGCGTCACTATAAACCACAAACTCACTGCTGTCGTCTGGTAATGTCAGAACCGGTGCAGTAGTCAACTTCTCCTTCAGGAGCAAATAACTCTCCTCACATTCACCTGACCACTCAAACTTGACACCCTTCTTCGTCAACCTGGTCAGTAGGGTTGCAATCCGAGAAAAATCCTGTACAAACTGCCGGTAATAGCCTGCCAAACCCAGAAAACTCCGAATCTCCGGTATTGTGGTAGGTCTACACCAATTCAGTACGGCCTCAATCTTGTCAGGATCAACACTGACTCCCTCAGCCGATATCACGTGCCCCAGAAATTTCACACTATCCAGCCAAAACTCGCACTTGCTAAACTTCGCAAACAACTGATGGTCCCGCAAGGTCCACAACACCGCTCGTAAATGCTTCTTATGCTGGCTCACACTCCTGTAATAGATCAAAATATCATCGATGAACACAATCACGAATTTGTCCAGAAACCGTCTGAACACTCGATTCATCAAGTCCATGAAAGCTGCGGGGGCATTGGTCAACCCAAACGGCATAACGAAAAACTCGTAATGCCCATACCGCGACCTGAAAGCTGTCCTGGCCACATCAGAGTCTCGGATCCTTAACTGGTGATATCCGGATCGAAGATCAATCTACGAAAAAACAAATCATCAATCCACGGCAACAGATACTTGTTCTTCACTGTAACCTGATTCAGCTTCCGGTAGTCAATGCACAACCGCATGGATCCATCCTTCTTCCGTACAAACAAAATCGGGGCACCCCATGGCAAAACATTGTGTCGAATAAAACCCTTCTCCAGCAACTCCTGGAGCTGAACCTGCAACTCTTTTAACTCCGCTGGTGCTATACGATACGGTGTCTGTGAAATCGGTCCTATACTCGGTAACAGCTCAATCGTGAAGTCAATCTCCCGCACAAGAGGTATACCAGGTAACTCCTCCGGAAACACATCCGAAAACTCAGAAACAACCTCAATACTACCAAGGTCTGGCACTGCAATCGTAGTGTCAACCACATGAGCTAAGTAAGCAACACAGCCCTTCTTCATCAACCGATCCGCCCTCATCGCGGAAATCAAACATGGTAGTGAAGTATTCTTCTCGCCGCGAAACAATATCTCGAGAAAGCCTGGTCGTCGAAACGCGACCTCCTTCTTGTGACAGTCAAACATGGCCAAATGCGTCTCCAAGAAATCCATACCCAAAATCAGATCAAAGTCAACGATATCAAGCAACAACAAATCTGCGGCTAAACCATGGCCACCAATAAAAATCTCACAGTCTCTGTACACCCAGCCAATACTCACAATCTCACCAGACGGATACAACACTCTCTATAACCCCGGAAGTGGAGATGCAGGTACCGTAGCTAATGATGATAATATATATGACATGAATGAATGTGTGGCACCTGGATCTAATAATGTAAGTACTGGAATACCAAATACATGCAACGTACCGATAACGATTTCTGGTGAAACTCTGCCCTCTCGCAAAGTCATGGAATGAACCCTCGCCTGTCCGGCTGGTCGTCCACGCTGAGGCTGTCCCTGCTGCCTACCCTGGCCTGCAAACTGTACTAGTCAAGCTCCCGAAGTGGCACCTCGCTCAGCCCCGGAACTCTGGGCCGCCTGTCCATCAGCACCAAACAACTGAGGACACTCCCTCGAAAAGTGACCCACCTGGACACAAGGATAACAAGTGACAGGACCCCGCTGACATTGACCAAAATGATGTATGTTGCAGAGGCTGCACAACGGGTACTCCCTCGATACAGGAAACATGCCACCGGTACGCCGAGGATAACTAAAGCCGCTAGAACCCCCACTAGCCTGTGGTCGCTGCGGCCGATCTCTCCTCCACCTCTGCCTCTGTCTCGATGCACTAGCTGGTGGTCGATATGGTCTACTACCCGAGGATGAAGCCGAACCGGAAGTATCAAAACTCTGCCTCTTTGAAGGCCCCTGACTCGGTCCACCCTCCTCAAACCGTCTAGGCTGGTACCTCAGCTGCCTCTCCTTCTCGATATCCTCACCTCGGAGTGCTGCACTGACAAACTCATCAAAGTTGCTCCTAGGCATCGTAGTCAGAGTCTCCTTGATGTTCAAATTCAAACCCAGCTCAAACCTGCGGCACTTGGCTACTTCTGTAGCCACCATGTCACGAGCAAAGCGAGATAAGCGGGTAAACCTGTCTCGATACTCAAGTACAGACATACTGCCCTGTCTCAAGTTCGTAAACTCCTCATACTTACGCTGCTAGGTAGCCTGGTTGAAATACCTCCGCATAAACAAATCTCGGAACAAAGTCCACGGAGTATCAACTGGAACTCTGTCGGTGCTAACCCACCAGAAATATGCATCAGACTCAAGTAATCCGACTGCTGCCACTGTCATCCGCTCAGGGGTAAATCGCAGACGCTCACATATACGTTTAACCTGAACCACTTATGCCTCACATATCTCTGGATCAACTGAACCCGAAAACACAGTCGCACCAGCAGTACGAGCTTTGACCACAGGGTCAAAACGCTCTTCCAAACGCAGAACTCGCATCAGTAAGTCATGCGTCTGGCGATCCATATCAGGATCCTCTTCCCAATCAACATGGGGACCACGTCGAGGAGGCATCCTACTGATATAAGACAAGCATTAGGTACAAGCAGAAAGAACGTAATCATGAGACCTCAGATATTTGAGAACACACAACACCCGAAGTATTGATGAGTACCGCTAGCCAGTCGGGTCATCACTCCAGTCATGCTGTACAAACTCAAATACCCTAAGCGTCACAACTACAAGAGTCTACAGAATCTGACAACCTAATGCTCTGATACAAAGCTGAAAGGACCCAACCCCGATTTAGTTGCCTAAACCGGAATCAAACCCCTTCTAAAAAAGTGAACCAACAAAAACCATTAAAAATTTTGGCAGAGTAATGCTACTAACGCGGAATTTCCATTACCTGCACCCGGAAAATAACACTTCATCCTATGCCACAAAAGCCAAACCGTGGGCGCCAATCCCAACCAGATTTCTCAATATCATAACAATAACAAAAAACAGTAAACATACTGTAATATATAGTATATCTGGGAAAAACCGTATAAAACATGTATCAGAATATATCAGAGCGACCTCTAGTGTAAATATATACAATATACACATCAGTAGGCAAAACAAGAAACCTACTGGAAAACACAGGTAGCTCGAACTATTACCCTCCAACCACGACGTGAAACACCAGAACCTGAACTGCAAATTGGGCACGAAAACCGAAAAGCCCAGGGGAAAGACATGAAAACCGTTAGAGTGAGTGGACGAAAATAAATGTCTTTCGCCACAAGATATATGTTATAATAACATATGCAAGTCAAGATGAATAAACATAATAAAGTACACGAGGTAAACTCATACTCCTCCAGCGTACTGAGCATGCATGTAAAAATCCCACGGGGTCGCTCATGGACACATCCGTGCTAGTACAGTCCGAATCACGGGATCCCAGACCCACACGTGATTCTAGCCAGAAAGGCCTCAGGTCAGGGTATCTGTTTCCACCCGGAAATACATCGGCACAAGAAACAGATATCTGTACCCACCCGGAAATACATCGGTACAAGGTACAGTTCCCCCCTGGTAGGCACCCTCAGGGATCAGCCGGGATGCGAATGTATCGATACAACAACACATACTAAGACTGTACTCTGTGTAAACCAAATCATAAATAGTTCGATGCAAATGCATAAAACAATATATAAATGCACATACGTAATATATAAATATATAAGCATAATCGTATAACACATGCTCATATAAATCATAATCTCATATGCATTCTCATGCTCGTAAAACGTGTATAAAGACTCGCGATTATCAGTGAAAAGAAATTGTTCACTCACAGGTAAGCAAAATGCGCACACGCGCTAATCTCGTGGCCCGGCGGAAGATCCGTCGCCCGAAGCATGATCACGATCCCTTGAATAGTCATTAAACATATCTGATCAAAATCATAGCTCACAACTCAGTACTTCACCTCAGAAACCAACTGTTCTCGAAAACATATTAAACCGTATAAAATAATTAACTGAACTCCCGAAATCTCCACTCGAAACCCTCGACTGAAAATCCGATACTCAAATCAATTCGAAAACCTCAAGGCGATGATCGGGGCGTGATTACGAGAAAAATGACACTAAAATCATCGAAAACCAAAAAGTCAACGTTCTCGCCGGAGCGCCGCCGTTGACCGCCGCCGCCGCAGCCGGCGCGCCGTCAATGGAGAGTTTCTCCGGCGAGGAAAGCCCAGTCTTGAAGCTTACCTCAAACCCAACACAATTCATAACTAGGACAAAACCTAATTCAAACTGTATCATCACCAAATTAGCTCGAAACCAAATCAGAGCTTAACTCTGGCAACCCCCACGGGTTCACCCAAAAACCTAACCTCAACCAAATTCAAGCACATAAGGAGCTTCACTGGAGCAAGGGGAGTCGAAACCCCCTCACCCCCGCCACCGTGGCTCGCCGGAGCACCACCTCCCATCACCGGCGAAATCCGGGAACACAACCCGATTCGAAACCATTCCAAACATAATCAATTTTCAAAATTTCAAACACCAAACCACTCAAGAACTCAAGGGGAGAAGAATTATACCCCAAACGTGGCCGGAGGTGGTCGGAAAATCCGGATCGGCCGGCGAAATTCAAACGGGTCAATTTCTCCTTCACGGGTCAACGGTCAACGACCCAATAGTGAAAGTCAACGCTCGGTCAACACCTCAAACAGTGTTTTCGACAATTTTTCGACTATTTCCGATATTTATACTCGCGCCTTGGGACGATCAACGGTCCAAAACGGATAACCACTACGATTCGGATATATACGAAACGAACGGATAAACTCGTCGATAAACCAAAACTTCAAATAATCATATTATATTCCTCGGTTATCAGAAAAATCATCTGGAACCGCCCACGAACTCGAAATCACGTGTACTACAACTCTCGAGCTGAGACTCAACTCAAATTCTTGGCCGAAAATTAAGTCGCGAACTAAACCGGCAAATCACATACTTAACGATAAACCACGATTACGCGCTAACACGTGAATCAAACCGATTACACTACTGATTCTGGTTCGGGTCGTCACACTGTGCAAACTATATAATACTGTGTAATTCTAGCTGGGCTTTTATATATGCTGAAGAAATTAGATCATCCAGTTTTTTTCCTTTTCCAGAATGGAAGGAGGTGGTACAGACAGAATTTAGTCATATGTCACAAAGGAACCTAGATGTATTTCAAGGTGCTAAAGTTAAATGCCTTGAACACCATAAAAACTCATCTAAAACCAGAAACTTTGTGCTCAAGAATGAAGTCCAGAATTTGTCTTTTATAATCATACAAGTGTTAATAAGCTACTGTATAGTTTGCGTTAAAAATGCTTTATTTATTATTGCATTAGTGAAACCCAGACGGGCTTGAGGATCTTGATATCAATGGCCTCTGTTTTCTTGCTGATGTTGAGGTGTGAGAGGAAGTGTGTTGAGGAAGAATGTCAACACTGAGTTGTGATGTCTAAGAATATTAGGGTGAGTTTTGATCAGATCAAGATTATTGGGTTTGAGTAAATTGGTGTTGATAACTCTGACATGGTAAAGATGTAAACTTTCTGCTTTTCAATGTTTAATTTGTATACGTGAAGGGTTTAGGGAAATGCCGTGAACTGTAATATCTTGATTCCTTAGTTTGGGTTCAGCAATAATTTGAGTTTTCTTCATTTGGTCTGGCCATACCCAAGAGGAATTGATTGAGAAAATCATAGCTGGAATAGAGTCTCTCATTATGATGACTGTTGGAAGTGGCAAATAAATGTGGTATTAATTTTTGTAGCTGAATTTGCCAGTTGGTACAATGCTAAATTAGGTAGACTTTTTGGTTGTACAATGCTATGAGGGATTTTAAATCTGAGAACAATGAAGTGGAGGTTGGTGAGGACCTAGCTGTTGTTACCAAAAGTATAGCAAGGGATTAGTGAGATTGAGGATCAACTTTCATGGATTGAGGAGAAGGTGAAGTTGGGAGACTGAGCAGAGTATGATTTTTGAGTATTTGAACATGGTAGAGGCCTGACAGCTGATTGAGAGCTTACAAGGTTTGTTGTAATGTAATATCAAACAAATTTGTGTATTCAGTTTTTGATGTAAGTCATGTAATAGTTTGATGACCATATAGATGTCTGATCAGATTAGTATATGTTGTACTTAATTTATACTTCTTACCTAATTTGAATTTATGCAGTGTAACTATTCTGATATCTGTATCTTATCTTTGTAAAATGCACTTTGAATTAGAACTTAATGTTATAGCCATGATGTTTGGAGGGGGTTCTGTTTGCAGATCAGTTCTACCGATCATGTATGAAGCATACAGTGCTTTAATATCTGCAAATAACCTATTATATGTATGCTGAGTTATTCATAATATAATTTGAACTCATAGAAGCCATGAGACAACAGAGGTTTTGTTTGCAAATTAATTCTACCAATCATGCTTGAAACATACAGTGCTTTACACTTGTTGATGAGATATTATATATGTGGTGAGTTTTTCATACATATAATTGGTGTTAAACAATACAGAAGCAATGAAACATAGATAAATAATAACTAATCTTCTCATGAGAAGCATAACATTTGCAATTCATCAGCATTATGTTGGTTGACTCTCTCCTCAAATGTTATTTTTTGAGCAATTTCATATGGGATGTCAACTTCATTCACCCTTCTATATGCATGCCCAGTAGTCACAATACGAGAACAGAAGCCAGATCCTTTCCTAATAAACATTGTCCATATCTTTTCCAGCCATGCTTTTATTGATGGAGCAGTAAGATCTTTTGACACACTAATTCTTGCATCAATATTGCTTAAAGCCTTTCCGGTACCCCTGACTTCATAGTACTCCTCAGCCGTTACTGATTGTATGAAATTAACATGTTTCAATGTGCAAATACCATCTAACTTGCAGGTGCTGATTGTGTTGTTATTTTACAACTAAATATGCATCTGATCTCTTCTTCACTATGCTTGATATGTTGAAATATACATAAGCTTTCAGCCTAGACAAATTGACTAAATAATGTCCATCCACTAAATTATAACAATAATTGCAGCATACAATAAGGAACTGGGCCAAAAACATCTTAAGGTTATTTATATTGTAACAACACAATGGTATATATATATATATACACAAAATTGTTAGCTGAAACAATTAGGATACATTATGCCTTGCATCTCAGTTTGATTAAATTATAGATCTCTATATTATGCTCCAATGAATAACTTCTACTATTTGAATTACCTGATGACACTTTGTCTTGGGCACAGATGTCCTTCATGATTACCCAATAGTGTTTGCCGATGAGAGTCCTTTACAATTGCCTGTTTTTATGGAGTTCTATTAATATCTTTAGTTATGGAATGTCCTTGCCTCACTGTTATACATTCAAAGATGTCATTGGTACATTCTAATGTGTATAATTCGCGGAGCTCTATTTCATATAGAACCATCTAATTTCACTTGCAATATACAACTCTAATCTCTTGATAACGAATGAAACTTTATGTACTTAAACCCAAACCTCATTATACATATACATATTAAATATAAATGAGTCTCAAACCATGATCTCATATACATGTACATATGTAATAAAATTAAAGATAATCAAATCACATGACCCAATTTGTGATATTTTTGTGACGACCCGAACCAGAATCAGATGTGTGTTTGGCACGATTCTCGAGATTTGGTTATAGTCGCAGTTTTACGATATTGTGTAGTTTACCGTTTCGATTCGCGACTATGTTTTCAGTCGAGAATTTGAGTTGAGTGTCTTCACGGAAGTTGTAGAGTACGTGATTTCGAGTTCGTGGGCGGTTTCGGAAGATTTTTCCGATAATCGAGGAATATTTTATGATTATTTGAAGTTTCAGGTTCCGACGAGTTTAACCGATTGTTTCGAGTTTATCCGAATTGTGATGGTTATCCATTTCGAATCGTCGTTTGACCCGAGGGACGAGTATAAATATCGAAAAGTCGAAAAATAGTCGGGAATTGTCGAAAACTTCATTGTGAACTTTGACCAAGCTTTGACTTTTGGTTGACTTTCCTATTTTGGAAAGTGGAAGAGCTGCCGAGAAGGGGAGGTTTCCCGAACGGGAAAGTGAACTCCGGCGACCGGATTCCGGCAACGATTCACCTCGGGACAGGTACGGTTTGATTCCTCTTGTGATTTCGAGTGTGTATGGCTTGAGTTTGAATGGTTTTAGACCCGTTTTGGTGGAGGCCGATTAGGGCCGAGTTTGATGAGTTTGCCGGCGACGGTGGTGGTAGCTCCGACGAGATTTGGAGGTGGGGATTAGGGGCATTCGACTCCCCTCATCTCTCTGAGTCTCGTGGTATGAGTATTTGGGGTTGAGGATGAGTTTTGGGGGTGACCCGAATTGGTCACCGGATTGTGTTCACCGATCGGATTTTGGACAAATTGGAGAGGTTGTGTTTGAAATTGGCCTTCGGGGTAGAAGGGAAACATGTTCGCCTTGATGAGACCTAGAGGACTGGAGAGTTTGGCCGTGGGATTCCTCCGTTGACGGCGCGCCGCCGCCGGCGGCGGCGGTCAACGGCGGTCAACGGCGGAGCAAAAAGTCAACTTTCAGATTTTGACGTTTTTAGTGTCATTTTTCTCGTAATCACGCCCTGATTATCGTACGGAGGTTTTCGAGTTGATTTGGTTAGCCGATTTTCAGTCGAGATTTCGAGTGGGGATTTCGGGATTTCCGTAATTCATTTTGCACCGCATTTTGTATTTTCGGGAACGGTTGGTTTCCGTGCATCCGTTCAGTGTTGTGGATTACGATTTTGATCAGTTATGTTTATATATATTCAGGAGATCGAGATCGAGATTTGGATCGTGATCGTGCTTCGGGCGAGGGTACTTCCGCCGGACCACGTGTTTAGAGCGAGTTTGCGCTAGCGGATCTGTGAGTGGACAATTTCTTTTCACGGAAACGATTGCGAGTCTTTTATATGATTTATGAACTTGAGCATGCGTATTGAGATTACGGATTACATAAGTATGTGTTTTTACGATTATACGATTATATTTAAACGGATACACGTATACGAATATGCATACACTATATGTTGTTTCATGCATTTGCATCGAACTGTTTATGATTTGGTTTTCACTGAGTACAGTCTTGGTTACGTTGTTGTATCGATACACATTGCCTCTCGGCTGATCCCCGATGGTAGGCCGCCAGGAGGGACGTCGTTATCCCGACCTGACCGGTGAGGGGCGTTTCCCCGGAACCGAGGCCATTTCTGGCTTAGAGTCACGGGGACTAAGGACCTCGTGATTCGGACTGTACTAGCACGGTGTGTGTCCATGAGTGACCCCGTGGAATTTATACTTGCATGCTCAGTACACTGGAGGAGTGTGAGTTTTACCTCGTGTACCATGTTATGTTTTTATTTACCTGGACTCGCATATGTTTTTATAACATATATACTCGGTGAAAGACATTTATTTTCGTCCACTCACTCTAACGTGTTTATTGTCTTTCCCCTGGGCTTTTCGGTTTCCGTGCCCAGTTTGCAGTTCAGGTTTGGTGTTTCACGTCGCGGTTTGGAGGCTAGTGATCAGAGTCACCTGTGTTTTCCAGTAGGTTTCAGTTTCACCTACTGATGTACATATTGTATATGTTTTACACTAGAGGTCGCTCTGATACATTCCGATACTTGTTTATACGGATTTTCTCAGATATACATATATATAGTTCAATATGTTACTATTTGTTGATTATATTGATGTTGAGAAATCCGGATGGGATTGGTGCCCACGGTTTGATTTTTGTGGCATAGGACGAAGTGTTAATTTCCGCGTGCAGGTTATGGTAATTCCACGCTAGTAACGAAACTCTGCCGAAATTTTGAAAAGTTTTTGTTGGTTCGTATTTTCGAAGGGGTTCGATTCCGGTTTAGGGAGCTAAATCGGGGTTGGGTCCTTTCAGCTTGGTATCAGAGCATTAGGTTGTCAGATTCTGTAGACTCTTGTAGTTGTGACGCTTAGGGTATTTGAGTTGATACAGCATGGCTGGAGTGATGACTCGACTGGCCAGCGGTACTCATCAATACTTCGGGTGTTGTGTGTCCTCAAATATCTGCGGTTTCATGATTACGTTCTTTCTGCTTGTGCCTAATGCTTGTCTTGTATCAGTAGGATGCCTCCTCGACGTGGTCCCCGTGTTGATCGGGATGATGATCCTGATGAGGATCGCCGAACGCGCGACTTGCTGATGCGAGTGCTGCGTTTGGAAGAGCGTTTTGACCCTGTGGTCAAGGCTCGTACTGCGGGTGCTACTGTGTTTTCGGGTTCAGTTGATCCAGAGATATGCGAGGCATGGTTGGTTCAGATTGAGCGTGTTTGTGAGCGTCTGCAGTTTACACCTGAGCAGATGTCAGTAGCCGCAGTTGGTTTACTTGAGGGTGATGCTTACTTTTGGTGGGTCAGCACTGACAGAGTTCCTGTGGATACTCCGTGGACATTGTTTCGTGATCTGTTTATGCGGAGGTATTTTAATCAGGCTACCCAGCAGCGCAAGTACGAGGAGTTCACGAACTTGAGGCAGGGCAGTTTGTCTGTACTTGAGTATCGGGATCGGTTTACTCGTTTGTCTCGTTTTGCGCGGGATATGGTGGCTACAGAGGAAGCCAAGTGTCGTAGGTTTGAGCTGGGATTGAATCTGAACATCAAGGCGACGTTGACTACGATGCCGAGGAACAACTTTGATGAGTTTGTCAGTGCAGCTCTCCGAGGCGAGGATATTGAGCAGGAGAGACAGCAGAGGTACCAGCCGAGACGATTTGAGGAAGGTGGACCGAGTCAGGGGCCTTCGAAGAGGCTGAGTTCTGATACTTCCGGTTCAGCTTCATCCTCAGGTGGTGGATCTTATCGATCACCAGCTAATGTATCTAGACGGAGACCGGGATGGAGGAGAGATCGACCGCAGCGACCACAGGCTAGTGGGAGTTCTAGCGGTTCTAGTTATCCTCGACGTACAGGTGGCACTTTTGCTGTACCGCGGGAGTATCCCTTATGTAGCTTCTGCAACAAGCGTCATCTTGGTGTATGTCAGCGGAGCACTGTTATTTGTTATAGCTGTGGCCAGGTGGGTCACTATTCGAGAGAGTGTCCTCAGTCGTATGGTACTGGTGGACAGGCGGCCCAGAGTTCCGGAGTTGAGCGAGGTGCCACTACGGGAGCTCGACCAGCACAGTCTGCAGGTCAGGGTAGACAGCAGGGACAACCCCAGCGAGGACGACCAGCCGGACAGGCGAGAGTTCATGCTATGACTATGCGTGAGGGCAGAGCATCACCGGAGGTCGTTATTGGTACGTTACATGTTTTTGGTATTCCTGTAGTTGCATTGCTAGATCCAGGTGCCACACACTCATTCATATCATTTAGACTATCGTCATTGGCTATGGTTCCTGCATCTCCACTTCCGGGGTTGTGGAGAGTGCTGTATCCGTCAGGTGAGGTGGTGAGCATCGGTTGGGTTTACCGGGATTGTGAGGTGTTTGTTGATGGCCATGGTTTAGCCGCAGATCTGTTACTGCTTGATATTGTGGATTTCGATCTGATCTTGGGTATGGACTTCCTTGAGTCGCATTGGGCCATGTTCGACTGCCACAGGAAGGAGGTCGCGTTTCGACGACCAGGGTTACCCGAGATACTATTTCGCGGCGAGAAGAACACTTCCCTACCGTGTTTGATTTCCGCGATGAGGGCGGATCGGTTGATGAAGAAGGGTTGTGTTGCTTACTTAGCCCATGTTGTGGACACTACAGCTGCAGTGCCAGAGCTTGGTAGTATTGAGGTTGTGTCTGAGTTTCCGGATGTGTTTCCAGCGGAGTTACCTGGTATACCCCCGGTGCGGGAGATTGATTTTACCATTGAGTTATTGCCGGGTACTGGACCGATTTCCCAGACACCATACCGGATGGCGCCTGCAGAGTTGAGGGAGTTGCAGATTCAGCTTCAGGAGTTGTTAGAGAAGGGATTCATTCGACCGAGTGTTTCTCCGTGGGGTGCTCCAGTGTTGTTTGTGCGGAAGAAGGACGGGTCCATGCGTTTGTGCATCGACTACCGGAAGCTGAATCAGATTACAGTGAGGAACAAGTATCCGTTGCCACGGATTGACGACTTGTTCGATCAGCTGAAGGGAGCAGCAGTCTTTTCGAAGATTGATCTTCGATCCGGATATCATCAGTTGAGGATCCGGGATTCAGATGTTGCCAGGACAGCGTTCAGGACGCGGTATGGGCACTATGAGTTTTTGGTTATGCCGTTTGGGTTGACCAATGCCCCCGCAGCTTTCATGGACTTGATGAATCGGGTGTTTCGTCGATTCCTGGACAAGTTCGTGATTGTGTTCATTGATGACATTTTGATATACTCGAGGAGTGTGGGCCAGCACAAGAAGCACTTGCGAGCGGTGTTGCGGACTTTGCGGGACCATCAGTTGTTCGCGAAGTTTAGCAAGTGTGAGTTCTGGTTGAATAGTGTGAAATTTCTGGGCCACGTGATTTCGGCTGAGGGAGTTAGTGTTGATCCTGACAAGATCGAGGCTGTGCTGAATTGGAGTAGACCCACTACTGTGCCAGAGATTCGGAGTTTCTTGGGTTTAGCGGGCTACTACCGACGATTTGTGCAGGATTTCTCCCGGATAGCTACACCACTGACCAGATTGACGAAGAAGGGCGTCAAGTTTGAGTGGTCTGATGCGTGCGAGGAGAGTTACTTGCTCCTGAAGGAGAGATTGACTACCGCACCAGTTCTGACATTACCAGACGACAGTGGTGAGTATGTTGTGTACAGTGACGCGTCGAAGTTGGGCCTTGGCTGTGTGTTGATGCAGCATGGTAGAGTTGTGGCATATGGTTCCAGACAGCTGAAACCGCACGAGGTCAACTATCCGACGCATGATTTGGAGTTAGCCGCTATTGTGTTAGCGTTGAAGAGTTGGAGACATTACCTGTATGGTGCTCAGTGTAAGATTTTCACTGACCACAAGAGTCTCACTTACTTGCGGACACAGCCGGATCTAAACATGAGGCAGCGTCGATGGATGGAGTTGATCAACGATTACGATTGCACTTTCGAGTACCATCCGGGAAAGGCCAATGTTGTGGCAGATGCACTTAGCCGGAAATCGGGAGCCTCATTGTTTCATATGTGTGTGGCTAGAGTATCGATGTTAGCCGAGTTACGGGCTACGGGTGCTGTATTCGGTTATGATGATGACGGAGCCTTGTTGGCTAGTTTTCAGGTACGACCAGTGTTGGTTGATCAGGTGCGGGAGGCACAGGATTCAGATCCTTACCTGCTGGGCAAGAAGACCATGATACGGAATGGTGTGCCTACAGAGTTTCGATTGAGTGACGACGGTACGTTGTTGTTCAGAGGCAGACTATGCGTGCCCCGAGACGAGGATTTGAAGAAGGAGATTCTGGATGAGGCTCACAGTTCTGCGTATGCGATGCATCCCGGAGGTACGAAGATGTTTCGTACACTTCGAGCGTACTATTGGTGGCGCAACATGAAGCGGGAGATTGCCGCATACGTGAGTCGGTGCTTGATTTGTCAGCAGGTGAAGGCGGAGAGGCAGAAACCTGCAGGGAAATTACAGCCACTCGAGATTCCGGTTTGGAAGTGGGAGCACATTACGATGGATTTCGTCTATCAGTTGCCGCGTACTTCGGCGGGCAACACTGGTATTTGGGTTATTGTTGACCGACTGACGAAATCCGCACACTTTCTTGCACTTCCAGGGAAGGTATCAGTGGGCAGATTGGCCAAGTTGTACCTATCAGAGATTGTTCGCTTGCATGGTGTGCCTGTGTCCATTGTTTCTGACCGTGATAGTCAGTTCACATCTGAGTTTTGGCGGGCGTTGCAGCGAGCTTTGGGCACGAAGTTGCGATTTAGTACAGCTTTTCATCCTCAGACTGACGGGCAGTCCGAGCGGACCATTCAGACTCTTGAGGATATGCTGAGATCATGTGTGTTACAGTTTCGCGGGAACTGGGATCAGCAGTTGCACCTGATTGAGTTCGCCTACAACAACAGCTATCAGGCCAGTATTGAGATGGCACCGTACGAGGCTTTGTACGGGAAGCAGTGTCGCACTCCGTTGTGTTGGAGTGAGGTGGGCGAGCGTTGGCTTATTGGTCCGGATTTGGTGAAAACCACGATGGAGGACATACAGGTGATTCGGGATCGGTTGAAGATCGCCCAGGATCGGCAGAAGAGTTATGCGGATGTGCGGAGGAAGAGCTTGGAGTTCGAGGTCGGTGACTGGGTTTTCCTGAAACTGTCTCCGTGGAAGGGAGTAGTGCGTTTCGGGAAGCGTGGCAAGCTTCGGCCACGGTACATTGGTCCGTATGAGATTACGGAGAGAGTTGGAGCTGTTGCTTATCGACTTGAGTTACCGGCTGAGATGGCTCGTGTGCATGATGTCTTCCATGTTTCGATGTTGCGGAAGTACATCTCAGATCCTTCACATGTGATAACCCCACAGCAGTTACCGATCAGAGAGGATTTATCGTATGTTGAGGAACCAGTGCAGATTCTCGATCGTCGTGAGCAGGAGTTGAGGCACCGCGTGATTCCGCTGGTGAAGGTCTTGTGGCAGAACCACTCGGTTGAGGAGGCCACCTGGGAGACCGAGCAGCGTATGCGGGAGCAATATCCTCATCTGTTCACATGACAGGTACGTAAATTTCGAGGTCGAAATTTCTTTAAGGGGGGTAGATTTGTGACGACCCGAACCAGAATCAGATGTGTGTTTGGCACGATTCTCGAGATTTGGTTATAGTCGCAGTTTTACGATATTGTGTAGTTTACCGTTTCGATTCGCGACTATGTTTTCAGTCGAGAATTTGAGTTGAGTGTCTTCACGGAAGTTGTAGAGTACGTGATTTCGAGTTCGTGGGCGGTTTCGGAAGATTTTTCCGATAATCGAGGAATATTTTATGATTATTTGAAGTTTCAGGTTCCGACGAGTTTAACCGATTGTTTCGAGTTTATCCGAATTGTGATGGTTATCCATTTCGAATCGTCGTTTGACCCGAGGGACGAGTATAAATATCGAAAAGTCGAAAAATAGTCGGGAATTGTCGAAAACTTCATTGTGAACTTTGACCAAGCTTTGACTTTTGGTTGACTTTCCTATTTTGGAAAGTGGAAGAGCTGCCGAGAAGGGGAGGTTTCCCGAACGGGAAAGTGAACTCCGGCGACCGGATTCCGGCAACGATTCACCTCGGGACAGGTACGGTTTGATTCCTCTTGTGATTTCGAGTGTGTATGGCTTGAGTTTGAATGGTTTTAGACCCGTTTTGGTGGAGGCCGATTAGGGCCGAGTTTGATGAGTTTGCCGGCGACGGTGGTGGTAGCTCCGACGAGATTTGGAGGTGGGGATTAGGGGCATTCGACTCCCCTCATCTCTCTGAGTCTCGTGGTATGAGTATTTGGGGTTGAGGATGAGTTTTGGGGGTGACCCGAATTGGTCACCGGATTGTGTTCACCGATCGGATTTTGGACAAATTGGAGAGGTTGTGTTTGAAATTGGCCTTCGGGGTAGAAGGGAAACATGTTCGCCTTGATGAGACCTAGAGGACTGGAGAGTTTGGCCGTGGGATTCCTCCGTTGACGGCGCGCCGCCGCCGGCGGCGGCGGTCAACGGCGGTCAACGGCGGAGCAAAAAGTCAACTTTCAGATTTTGACGTTTTTAGTGTCATTTTTCTCGTAATCACGCCCTGATTATCGTACGGAGGTTTTCGAGTTGATTTGGTTAGCCGATTTTCAGTCGAGATTTCGAGTGGGGATTTCGGGATTTCCGTAATTCATTTTGCACCGCATTTTGTATTTTCGGGAACGGTTGGTTTCCGTGCATCCGTTCAGTGTTGTGGATTACGATTTTGATCAGTTATGTTTATATATATTCAGGAGATCGAGATCGAGATTTGGATCGTGATCGTGCTTCGGGCGAGGGTACTTCCGCCGGACCACGTGTTTAGAGCGAGTTTGCGCTAGCGGATCTGTGAGTGGACAATTTCTTTTCACGGAAACGATTGCGAGTCTTTTATATGATTTATGAACTTGAGCATGCGTATTGAGATTACGGATTACATAAGTATGTGTTTTTACGATTATACGATTATATTTAAACGGATACACGTATACGAATATGCATACACTATATGTTGTTTCATGCATTTGCATCGAACTGTTTATGATTTGGTTTTCACTGAGTACAGTCTTGGTTACGTTGTTGTATCGATACACATTGCCTCTCGGCTGATCCCCGATGGTAGGCCGCCAGGAGGGACGTCGTTATCCCGACCTGACCGGTGAGGGGCGTTTCCCCGGAACCGAGGCCATTTCTGGCTTAGAGTCACGGGGACTAAGGACCTCGTGATTCGGACTGTACTAGCACGGTGTGTGTCCATGAGTGACCCCGTGGAATTTATACTTGCATGCTCAGTACACTGGAGGAGTGTGAGTTTTACCTCGTGTACCATGTTATGTTTTTATTTACCTGGACTCGCATATGTTTTTATAACATATATACTCGGTGAAAGACATTTATTTTCGTCCACTCACTCTAACGTGTTTATTGTCTTTCCCCTGGGCTTTTCGGTTTCCGTGCCCAGTTTGCAGTTCAGGTTTGGTGTTTCACGTCGCGGTTTGGAGGCTAGTGATCAGAGTCACCTGTGTTTTCCAGTAGGTTTCAGTTTCACCTACTGATGTACATATTGTATATGTTTTACACTAGAGGTCGCTCTGATACATTCCGATACTTGTTTATACGGATTTTCTCAGATATACATATATATAGTTCAATATGTTACTATTTGTTGATTATATTGATGTTGAGAAATCCGGATGGGATTGGTGCCCACGGTTTGATTTTTGTGGCATAGGACGAAGTGTTAATTTCCGCGTGCAGGTTATGGTAATTCCACGCTAGTAACGAAACTCTGCCGAAATTTTGAAAAGTTTTTGTTGGTTCGTATTTTCGAAGGGGTTCGATTCCGGTTTAGGGAGCTAAATCGGGGTTGGGTCCTTTCAATTTTAACCTCAAATTTAACAATTGACAACTAATACTTACAACACATCATTTCTTCATTTATGTCGATGTATCATTAGTGCATTTATATCGTTAGTTGGGATGATGAACTAGGATTTTTGATCTAGGTTAGTTTTGATGTATCGTTGTGATGATGAACTGGTGGAGATTGCCCTACAAACCTGCAAAGATTAGGAACTAGATAGGATTGAGGGAGGCAGAGATTTATATAGGCCAGATTTTGGAATTGTATCAGGAACTTACTGCATCCAAAGAGGCAATAACTGTGTCAAAAAGTTATAGCCCGTTTTGTATTCCAAGCCATAGATTTACATAATCTAGGCAAGAATTGCAACCATCACTTCATGCATTGGTAAGTACCATTATATTAGAATCCAAAAATAAAATTGTGCTCCCCATGGAAAATATTAAACAGCCATTATTATTAAAGTAAATGATCACAATCACAGGCATATGCAATGGTTTAAAACTCTGTATAGTTCATCCACACTAAGAACAATGCTTTTGATGCTCTTGGAGAACAACATACAATAGAAATAAGGAAAGTGGATCATACATGGCCCTAAACACAATCTTCATAAGGATCAGGACGAAAATTGATCATTATTGGTAACGTCCCATACAATCTATTTTGGTTTGTTATAGTAGGTTATCATACTTGAAAATTTGTAGCTCTTCCATCTTCATCAATCCTCTATGTATGGGATTCATACGTATTTACTACTGTGAAAAGCAAAAGGAAAAGACAAACCATGGCAAAAGATTGGTCCATGAAGCATATTAATCTCAGTATCATATCAGTCTCATTATGCCACTACAACTTTCCGATCAAAAGTTCAAAAAGAAGTAGACAGAGAGTTGTATCCCAAATGAAGAAATATCGTCAATTACAACCTTTATCAAGTTAGAAAAACTAGTGACATACTTAGCATTATAAAGGCACAAAATATATTTCTCATCTCTATTACAATAACATATCCTGTTACTGCACATAGATTCAAAGCTTACTTAATAACCGCCCCAATGGGGCGGGCATCCAGCTAGTATATACTATCAATCATACTCCATCGTGGTTATCGATATTCACTCGTTCCTCTCGTTCTCTTACTTTTCCTAAACCCTAACCCTAGTGCTGACTATCTTTTTTCCTTCTTTCTTCCCAATTTCTTCTCTTAATTCTATTGAGATTCCAGTTTTGAAATCCCCTTGTCATTCCCTTTCTACTAATACCCTTGCATGTTGGATAAGGATAGATCCACGAACCTAACAATGACATCACCGCCTAGGTTGGGCATGTTTAAAGTTTGTGACATGTTAGATGGGGCATGGAAGAGGACGATGATTACGGATTTGCCGTTATCAGGGTCTTCTCTCTAAGGACCATATCAGATACACGAGAAGAATCATTGAAGCATTTGATGATTCACCTATGGCGATGTTTGTCCGGGCTAAGTGCAATAAGCATTTGGCGTTGCACCTATGATCGGTCTGTCGCTGACTCAAAGAGAAGGTTATTCTTTGAAGGGTGATTAAGCTTAGCCCTTGGTTCTTCAAGGATATCACTACCAGAGAAAACAATGTAGCCGAAGACTGGCCGAAAAACAGGCCGACGACAACCCTTGTCGTCAGGTATAGTAGGGTATAGCCGACGAGGTTCTCCAGTCGTCGGTCATAGTATTATAGCCGACGACTTAATTCTAGTCGTCGACTATAGTAGCCAAAAAATCTTCAGGTATAGTTTGTAACTATTACTGACCGACTATAACCGACGACTTTGTAGTATTGTCGGCTATAAGTTTTTATAGATCCAATATGGGTAGCAGCTTGGTCATTCAAAAAAAATTCTCCCGCGAAAACTGAAAAACGCTCTGAAATCATTGGGTGTTGTTGATAACTGTCTACAATGAGTTCGTGATTCATTATATAGGTACGTACTTACGTACTATATATATAGGTATATATATGTGCATGTGTACGTGTTGATTGTGGTACATATATATATATATGCATGATGTATATAGTTGAGATATATATTGTTAATTTTGAGTTGATTGTTGAGTTTGAGTGATTGATAGTTTATTTGAAGTAATTGTCGTTGAATATTGTGAATATAGGGTGATTTATTTGATTATTGTGATTATTATAGGGTTAATTGTGATTATTATGGTTAATATATATTGTGATTATTGTGTGTTTTGGTTAATTATGATTGTAGTGTGGTTATTATTTAGATTTTTGTGATTATAGTTAGGGTATATATGAAAGGACCCAACCTCGATTTAGTTTCCTAAACCGGAGTCGAACCCCTTCTAAAAACACGAACTTGCAAAAATCATAGAAATTTTGGCAGAGTTTCACTATATCGTGGAATTACCATTAACCTGCACCCGAAAACACACTTCATCCTATGCCATAAAAGCCAAACCGTGGGCACCAATCCCATCCGGATTTCTCAATATCATAACAATAATGTAAAGTAATAAGCAAAATTGTACTTTACCGAAATCCGAGGAAAATCATATGAAAGTATAACATTAGAGCAATCAAAGCGACCTCTAGTGTATATATACATAAATATACAACATTAGGCAAAACAAGAAACCTACTGGAAAAGAAAGGTAGCTCAAACACTAAGCCTCCGACTGCGACGTGTGACACCAGAATCCGAACTGCAAACTGGGTACGAAAACCGAAAAGCCCAGGGGAAAGGCAAATAAAATTGTTAGAGTGAGTGGACGAAAATAATCATATGCCTTTCACCATTTATATAACATGAAAACAATGCGAGTTCTTAAAATGAATGGAGGTGTCAGGCGAATCTCTCGAGCCTGACGCTCAGGCGAATCTCTCAAACCCGACGGTGATAGACTAGGCGAATCTCTCAAGCCTAGTGGACACAACAGGGGAATCTCTTAACCCTGGAACTGGACTACCAGTGATCAGTCGAGTAGCCAATGCATCGATGCTAAGTAAATGCCATCACCATATAAAACAAAAAATAATACCTCCAAAAATAATAAATAATTCTCAATACTGTACTGGAAATAAATACTGAAATCAAGAACTCGCTACAACAGTGTAAATAAATGTTCACTCACAGATAGCACATCGCACAAAGGCGCTAATCATGAGATCCGGCGGAAGATCCCTCACCCAACGTACGATCTCGATCCCCTGAATAATCACAAAATATAACTGATCAAAATCACAATTCATTACTTTGTACCACACCTCGGAAACCAACCATTTCCGGAAACATAAAACTCGGATACAAAATAATCGAAGAAAATCCTGAAATACACCACATAAACCCTCGACTCAAAATCCGGTATCCAAATCATCTCGAAAACCTCAAGGCGATGATCGGAGCGCGATTACGAGCAAAACAGCATAAAACTTGTCAAATTTCAAAAAGTCAACGCCTCGCCTGAGCTTTGCTGTTGACCGCCGCCGATGGCGGCGACGCGCTGTCACTGGAGAGATTTTCCGGCGAGGAAAGTCCAAAATTCCTCTCCTCCTCGAGCCCAACACATCACACAACTACGTCTTCCTTCAATTCCGCCGTGAACTGCCAGAAATCAGCTCGAAATCCCTTTGATTTCAAATCGGTCGGCAACTCGGATTCTCACTAGAACTCTGGCCACGGCTCACGGTGGCCCTCGAGGCCACTCCCAAAGGCTCCGTCGTAGCCCCACGAGTCATTCCCCCCTAATCTTCGGCCACCACCGTGGCCGGAGCACCACCGTCCGTCGACCCCGATTTCCCACAATTTCTAGCTTCTCGTTCTCTCTCAATTCGTGATCAATTCTCCTCAAATCAAGTTCTAAAGAATTACAAATCACAAGGGGAAGCCATACCTACCAAAATCGTGGCCGGAAGTGGCCGGAAACAGCAAGTCTGACGGCGAGTTCAAACCGGGTCAACTTGGCCCACACGGTCAACGCGAGTCAAACGGGTCCAATTCAGTCAACACACGTCAAACGGCCCTAAATGCAATTTTTCAATAATTTTACGGCTATTCGGCTATTTATACGTCGCGACTCGGCTCTATCCACAATTCGGATAACTCAAACTCGAACGGATAAACACGACTAACTCGGCGACAACTTCAAATATTCATTTTATATTCCTCGGCTATCCAAAAAATCCTCGGAAAGTTCCCACGAACTCGAAATCAAATTCTCTACCTTTTCCATGAACAAACCCAAATCAAATTCGTATCCAAAAATTAAGTCATGATCAAAACCGCCAATTCGATTAATTATGATAAACTGTGATTACTCACAAAACTCGCGGATTAAGTCGATTACTATTCCAATTCTGGTTCGGGTCGTCACAATATATATTAAAATTATGAGAATTGTACGTGCGTGTAATTATATATATATTAATTGATTGATTGTTGATTTAATTTGAGTTAAATTAGACGAAAATAAATATATGATCGAATAATTAGAGATTGAGTAGAATATATAATTAGACAAAAATAAGTTTTATATATGAATATAAATTACACAATATATATGTTCATTTGTAATTAGGGATCGATCGAGTAGCATAATTCAATTACGTAATTTATAGTTTAAATATCGATATATATAATGATGAATTTTTAATTAATTAGATCATGGGCATATATACAGCTATAATTTTCAGGATGGACAAGAGTTGGATGTGTCTTCCAAGATGGGATGTAAGATATCACCGTGAAATTAGGAGTTTTGTGGAATAAGTGAAGGTTAATTGTGGAGGGATGACAATTCATTATTGTCCGTGTATGAAATGTCAGTGTCGCAGCGAGCGATATCGTTTTCACATCGATAAAGAATTGGAGCACTTGAAGAAAAACGGGTTTTGGGATAAGTACACATGTTGGATTTATCACGGTGAGAGCTCATCAGTTGGTCAGCATGATCAGGGACAATCTTTTGAGAGTACCAGTACATCCAATGATCCAACAACAAGGTTGATCAACGATATGTTTCCTCATGAGAGCGGTGTATTTGCTCAAGCATTAGATATTTCTTCCGCCGTTGAGGGTTTCCCTCATATTGAGACAGTCCAACAATTACCTACAGCTGTCAACACTGCTAGTATGGACAAGTACAATAACCTCATTGCCTTCCAATAGACCCCGTTGTACAACGAGTGTAATAAGACTGTTCTTGAAAGTGTTATGGGAGTAATGAAGCTCAAAGTGGAAAACAAAATAAGTGTGAAGGCTGTTGATGATTGGCTGAAGTGGTCCGGTTCGTTGTTACCTCCCGGTCATCGTCTTCCTATCACTCATCGTAAAGTGCAACAGATCCTGAAACATCTTGGTCTTTCCTACATCAAAATCCATACTTGTAGCTATGATTGCGTTTTGTTCTGGGGTGAAGATGCTTATAGGAATGATCTTGAATCCTTTGATGGTTGCCCGGTATGTGGTACAGATAGGTATACGAGGACTTACACATCTTACCTGAAATTAACTCGGAAATCGAGTCAGACTCAAGCGATGATTTTGACTATGTGCCTTAGTGTACGTATGTTAATTTGAGTATGAACGTGCAATGTAAAATGATGTGTAAGACGATGACTTGAACGTGCAATTTGAGTATGAACGTGCGATGTAAAATGATGTGTAGGGCGATGTGAACTAATTCTTTTGAGTATGAACGTGCAATTTGAGTATGAACGTGCGATGTAAAATGATGTGTAGGGCGATGTGAACTAATTCTTTTGAGTATGAACGTGCGATGTAAAATGATGAGTATATATTACCACGAGCTCATAGGATGTTTTCTTTTGTTATATTTTTTGGAGTTCCGCACTTTATTTTTATTTTTTATGATTATTCGAAGTTAGAGTTTTGGATATATACTTGTGACATGGCAGTTTGGGATTGGTTGAACATTAAACTTAGTGACTAAAGTTAGCAGTGATGATACCTTGTTCCATTAAGCCAAAAACCTGGCTCCGCCACTGAGCTTACCCCTACAAAGATATTGCAAGTTATTTCCTAGAATCGAAAGGATTAGCCGCGCATATAACAATGAATCTAGAGGAGTTATTTTTAGTAACTTGTAATAAAGTTTCCATTGTTTTGAATAAGAACCAAGTTGAGTTTATAGTTTTCCATTTCATTTTTACTATTCACGCTCACACCTCAGCTTAGCTTCAGGCGAATCGCAGGATCCTGCCGACGGTCGAAAACCAGGGCATGACGAAACCCCTTACTTGGAACAGAAACAACACCACAACTATTTAGAAACCTATTGAGATCAACATATACTTTGTGAAAACATTATTCCTTCCTAAGTTTTAAGAAAGACAAGTAATCATGTCAAAGTCACAAGGAAGGAACCAGACTTCATCATTTACAGTTTTCATCATTTAGTAGCCTTGTTTATTTTGTTTGTGGGTAAGCATATACAAAGGTGAAAAAAAATTGATATTTGAACTAGGATTCCTAATTGAAAAATGTATGAAACTCTCATGTCGCAAGATAATATTAAGACTTAGAGTTCTAGAATTTCAACAGAAAAACACCTCCACATTAGCCTATTCCTGAGATCACCAGTGATTGGTCAAAAGGAAGACTCTGAACAACATTATTTTCGGTACTAGAAGATGCCCTGGTGTCTAGCACACACTGAGCATCAAGACACAATATATAAACAATAAAAGGTGGCTTGTGACCTAAAGACAGGTTAGGAACTCCTCAGGATATTCAAAATAGCTATCTTCATTCAACCAACTTTGAAGTTCTGTTCATTGCCTCCATGACATTTCCCATATCTATTTTCAAATCTCGTATCATCTCTTGGTCCTCTTCTTAGGACTCTTGTATCTAGAGCTAACTTCCATGAGCTTATTCTCAATGGCATTGACTCTTCTTAAAGCCGCATTGGATCCAACATGGTTCCCTTCCTAAGAGAAACTAGGACCTACAACATCTTCAAAATTTTCCTAATTTTCAGCAAATTCATCATTTAAGAAGAAGTTGTAAAAACTAACTACTGTAGTGGAGGAATAGTCACACAATGGATAAATGACTAAGTTTAAGTCAGGTAAGTGTTAGGTCTATAATTACGTTCGAATTATGTGCCTATAACTATGCTTAATGCTTGCCTTCTTGGAATAAAACATCGTTTTTGATACGTTTCTTTATCATGCTAGGAAATTGTGAGTTTGTGTGGAAACGAGCTTAAAGATGGAGATTAATCACTTTTTGAAGAAGCCAAGCAAGTTTCCTAAGCATTTGGAGAAGAATGACCAAAACCGGGAAGAAGACAAAAATCAACCACCGGTCAACGGTCAACTCTGGCGATTTTTTACCGGTCAATGACCAGGTCAAGATATGATGGCCCAAGACTTCAAAGCTTAAGCCTACAAGAGCCCACATAAGAAGATATTTAAGTGTGCAGACAAAACACATGCAACTCACATGACATAGGTGAGTCATCTTAAGACCACCACTTTAAAGCCTAAAAATGTGGATCATGTCTAAGCTTGAATTTGAATTATTAGCACCCAAAATATCTCCCTCAACAATATAGGGTCGAGCTCCCCCTCGCACACATAGATAACTCACCTCATTTTCATATTTTTCAAAGTTTTAGTCTCTTTCTAGGCCCCTTATCTTTATCCCAACCCCCTAGCACTCTCTTCTACCTCTTCTCCACCCTTTTTAGGCCAAAACACTTCCATAACTACCACCATTAGAGACCTAGCTCTTCCCTCTCTTGGGTAGAGTCAAACTTCTTGAAAGGACCCGACCCCGATTTAGTTGCCTAAATCGAAATCAAACCCCTTCTGAAAACACGAACTTTCAAAAACCATATAAATTTTGGCAGAGTTTCACTATATCGTGAAGTTACCATTAACCTGCACCCAAAAATACATTTCATCCTATGCCACAAAAGCCAAACCGTGGGCACCAATCCCATCCGGATTTCTCAAAAACATAACATAATATAAAGTAATAAACAAAACTGTAACTTTACAGAAATCCAAGAAAATCATATGAAAATATAAACATCAGAGTATTCAGAGCGACCTCTAATATATACATAAATATACAACAGTATGCCAAACTAGAAACCTACTGAGAAGGAAAAGTAGCTCGAATACTAAGCCTCCAACCTTGACGTGCGACACCAGAAACTAAACTGTAAACTAGGAATTGAAAACAAAGAGCCCAGGGAAAGACATATAAACTATTAGAGTGAGTGGACGGAAATAAATGTCTTTCGCCGAATAATATGTTATAAAAACATATGCGAGTCTAAATGCATGAAAATCATATGGTACACGAGGGAGACTCTAACTCCTCACGCGTACAGAGCATGCATCGAAAATCCTGCGGGGTCACTCATGAATACATCCGCGCTAGTACAGTTTGAATCACGGGATCCCAGACCCACACGTGATTCAAGCCAGAAAGGCCTCAGGTCAGGGTGTCTGCCCCCCCCCAGTAAAGACCTCGGGTCAGGGTCACAGTCCCCCCCGGTAAACATCCTCAGGGATCAGCCGAGATGTTAGGTGTATCGATACAACAATATATACTAAGACTGTACTCTATGTAAACCAAATCATAAATAGTGTCATGCAAATGTATAAAGCATAATGTAAATGCATATTCGTAATTCGTAATTCATAATTATAATAGCATATTCGTAGATGCTTATCTGTAAATGCATAACGTAAAACACATGCTCGTATAAATCATAATCGTATATGCATGCTCATGCTCGTAAAACATATAAGAAAGACTCGCAACCAATCAGTGAAAATAAATGTTCACTCACAGACAAGCACAACGTGCAAACGCGCTAATCCCGAGATTCGGTGGAAGATCCCTCGCCAAGCGTACGATCTCGATCTCCTGAATATTCATAAAATATCACTGATAAAAATCACAATTTAATACTATGAACCACATCTCGGAAACCGACCATTTCCGGAAATATATAACTCGGATAACAAGAAAATCGTCCAAAATCCCAAAATACTCCACATAATCCTCTACATAAAATCCACCATTCAAATCAATTCTAAAACCTCAAGACGATGATCGGGCCGCAATTACGAGTAAAACGGCATAAAACTTTCCAAAATCTAAAAAGTCAACGCATCGCCGGAGCTCCGCCGTTAACCGCAGCCGCGCCGTCACCGGGGAGATTTTCCGGCGACCAAGACCACCAAAGCTTCCTCTCCTCAATCCAAGGCCAAAACTCTTCTACACCAAGACCCAATTCGGCCGGCAACCCCTCCAAAACCACCCCGAAAGGTCCACGGCCAAGAATCGCCGGAAAAGTTCTCTAGCAGACTCCGGCGCCGTTGCTCCACCAAAACCTCTCAAACCAAGGGGGTTTTCATCCTTGGGTTGAGCCCAACCTAATCCAACCTAAAAGTCTGCCGGAAAGTCACTGGAGCACCACCCACCGTTAAACCCGATTCCGTTCACCTTCCTCCTCAAAATTCTCCAACCAAATCACAACCAAAACACACCATACATACATCAAATGAAAGCCCATAAGACAAGCTTCAAAACCATACCTCAAACTCCGGCAACCGTGTCGTTCTCCAGCGGCCACAACGACGGTGAGTCACGGCTCACTGAGTCAACACCGGTTGACTCGGTCAACTCGGTCAGAATGGTTCAACTCGGTCAAATAGCCAATTTTCGAACTTTTGCGACAACTTTACGACTATTCGGCTATTTATACGTTGTGAATCAACTCTATCCACAATTCGGATAACTCAAACGGATAAACACGACTAACTCGACGATAATTTCAAATATTCATTTTATATTCCTCGATTATCCGAAAAATCCTCGGAAAGCTCCTACGAACTCGAAATCAGATTCTCTACATTTCCCTTGAACAAACACAAATCAAATTCGTGTCCGATAATTAAGTCGTTAACAAAACCGCATATCCAATTAATTACGATAAACCACAATTATACGTATAACCCGCGAATTAAGCCGATTAATATACCAATTCCGGTTAGGGTCGTCACACCTCCACCACCACACCATCACTTTGGCCTTTTTTGGGTGTTCCTTTTCCCATCTTTGCCTCTAGGGTTTGGTTTGGTTTGGTCTTTAGAGTTCAAAGGAGTGGGAAGTAATCCCTCTTCCCCTTGGATCCTTGGAATTATAAGAACTACCCTTATCTTCTCTTGAAGACTTGGTGCTAGCTTGGAGTGAAAAAGTGGAGCAAGAAGTCTTGGAGTCATTTGGTGGAGCTTTGGTTAAGGGGACTCTTGGTTATTTTTTTCCTCTTCTTATTTTGAGTATGTATATAGTCTTACTTTATATTATTCTTAGCGAGTAGTTGCATTTTGGAAGGCTACGGCTTAGCCCTAACCAATTTGATGTATATACAACTATGTTTTGAGTTATGGATTTGAATTCAGTTTAGTTTACTATATGTTGTGAATGCGTTTGATAGTTTGTGATGTGATTGTGGTATGTTTTCATGTTTGGGCTTGATTCAATATTTTTATACTTATGTCTTAGCCATGACTAAGTTGAGATATGTTTAAGAAAGCTAAAAATAAACCTAAGTGAATTAGTCACTCACCTAAGGAAGATAAGCATGTAAACATGACTGAGGTTGCATTTGAGAAGATGGGCCTAAGGCTTGGTTTTTATTGGGCTTGAGCATGGACTGAAGCCTTCTTGAAGTCCAAATGACTCGAGGAGCTTCAGTCAAGCTTACATTGACTCGAATGAGCTTTGTAGCTAATTGTTACTTCTTCTAATTCATTTTTTAAAAGGTGTGGATTAAGAAAGTCATCATGTCCTCTAATAGGGACTTAGGAAGAAAAGTCATTCACATTTATCATAAGTGAGCATGTGAACTCATTAGGCATGTGGTATGATTAAGATACGATTCATAATTGAGTTGCATTCTAGTTTCGGTTTGCTTTATATTTGAATGTTGGACTGGAACACTTCTAGTGCTCTAATGGCCTAGAAGATTCGATTCACAACCAATGGTGACTCGAAAAGATCACAAATTGGACAAACATGTGTGAATCAGAGTAAACTTATAACTTGGACATTGTTGGTACATTGATTTGGCTAGTGGCGACATCTCTAACCGACCAAACATTTACATTTTGTTTTGTTCTTACTTTATGTTTTCACTTAATTAGTTAATAGTAAACATTCAATCAACCTTTCGTGTCACCATTCATCGTAATTCAACCATCCCTTACAATGCTAAGTCTGCAAAGGACTTAGTCATGTAAGATCGTATACACTTCTACATCTTGCTTTAGTTTTAGTGTCATGTATTATGTTTAGTTAATCCGTGATTTCAAGTGCATAATTAAGTCAGGCTAAGGAGTTTAACTAGTCAATCCTCATGGGTTCAACACTCGACTTCCTTACAAATATTATAACTTGACCCCGTATACTTGCGGGTAAGAGAAATTCACATAGCCTTAGACTAATCGATAGTCAAAAGGTTGAGGGGATAAATCTCACGAACAAGTTTTTGGCGCCGTTGTCGAGGATTGATTTCACTTTGATTTCTTAGCTTCGGTTAGCCTTTGAATGTAGATTATCCGAACATTTTGACTTGATGTTTGTTTTGTAGCTTTTAGTTTTCTTCAATTTATCCCTTATAACTTTTTTTTGCTTATGTTTGTTGCATATGATACTTTGATAGGTGTGTTGAGGTGAAATTATGTTAGAATTTGTGCTACAACCTTTGCTGCAGGACAATTTTTGATCCATCGAAGGGTACATTTTGATCCATCGAAGCTTGTTTGCAAGACGGTCCAGGGTGCCTCCTTCGATCCATCGAGAAGTTTTCTTTATCCATCGAAGGGCATTTGGTATAACCATCCATGGGAGTTGCTTCTATCTATCGAAGAAAAACCTTCGACCCATCAAAACTAGGCTATAATTAAGGTTGTTTCACTTATTCTCTAATCTTTTTCCCTTGATTATCTATATCCTTTTGGAGCATATCTAACTAGTGTCTTACTTTTATGCATCGTAGTTTGTTTGTGTCTAGTTTTAGCAAACTTAATTTTCGCTACATCCTAGATTCTTAGGACTTTATTTCGCGATTACGATATATTGGATCACACGTGCCTTTACCTCGGTTCACCTCAGTGTCCATAGCACAATGAATGCCACTGCACCATGTACTGGAATCCCATTAGAACTCTTAGAGTGATCACTGATGTTTTCTTGAGGAGGGTGTCAAAGAAGCACCATGGAAGGCCCTCAAGGCTTCGAGTACTTTAAGAATTTGGAGGACTAATATCTAACGGTTGCTTAGTGTGATTTTAGGTGTCATGTCTTCTAATCCTCTTTTTGAGGAAGAATTCATCATGGATGAGGACGTCATTGAAGCAAGACCTTTGAGGTATAATGCGTTACCATCTTTGTCAAGGCATACCGATTGCATTATTCTTCAACCATTAGCGAGCTAATCCTTTGAGATTAAATCTAATTTTCTCCAAACTTTACCAATCTTCATGGGACATCCACATTCCGATCCCTATTCTCACTTGTTGGAGTTCGAGGAAGCATGTACAAGGTTTAACACCTGGAACATGGATCTGGGACAATTAAAGCTTCGAGTATTCCATTTGAGTTTACCGGATAAGGCAAAGATTTAGTTCAACAAGCTTGCTCCTAACTTGATTTACTCTTGGGAGGCGATGCAACGCAAGTTCATCACCAAGTATTTTCCATCGGGGAAGATCAATGAGATAAAGACAAGGTTGATGACATTTTGTGAGGACCATGGAGAGTTGTTCCATGAGACATGGGAGCGTTCCAAGGAGCTTGAGCTTGGGTGCCCTAACCACGGTCAAACTCAAGACATGTTATTATCTCTCTTCTACCAAGGATTGTGCATGGAGACGAAAAGGAAGGTTGACAATGCAAGTGGTGGAGATTTCATGGACAAAACCGTCGAGGAGGCGTATGTTCTACTTGAAAAGATATTGGAACGGTCTTCCTTGTGGGATGTCAATCCCAATGTTCAAAAACTGGCAATATCAATGAGAGAAGCCACCCGAGCCAACCGGAAAAGTAGGAATGAAGTCAAGGGAGCCACATATGTACAAGAGGATGCCATCAAATGACTTGAAGAGACCATGAACAAGAAGTTCGATCTTTTGTTGAAGCAAACTCAGAATAGAGGCTATGTTAATCAAATTGCGGAGACCAGTGTGGCACCTTGCATAATTTGTAAGAGTATGATGCATGAGGCTCCATGTTGCCCACATTAAGGAGACCATCCGGAGATTATTGAGGAGCGGAAGCACATGTCATTGGGTGCACAAAGAAGTAATCCGGGGTGGCACACCAATCCTATTTTCTCATGGGATGATCCTAGCTAAGCCAATCATTGTGGTCAAGTAAATGATCAAGATTTTAAGCATGGAGCTACCAGAGTTACAAGGGCTAGTGGAGAGTACTTTAATACTATGGAAGGCAACTCTTGCCAACCACAGGTATATTTCTCTCCAATACCACAAAAGGCTCCGATGCAACAAACACCTCCACCTCAAGGAAAATTGTCAAAGTCTAACTTGGAGGAGTTGATGACCAAGCTATTTTCACAATATGAGATGCTTCTTTAAAGCAAATTGGAAGCTCAATGAGCGAAAGACAAGAACATGTACATGGATATCTTCAAGAGCTTGATGGAAGAGAACAAGGAGATCCAGAAGGAGAATGAATGTGCACTCCGGAAGATGGAGGAAAAATTAAGTCAATTTGCAAAGGCACATCAAGTTTAACAAGGCGGAAGGATCAATGAATTCCCGTCTTCCACCAAAAAGGATCAAAAACATCAAGGTCAAGTGGTCAATGCGGTGTTGGCTACTGGAATAAGATGTGATGATTATAATGATGCCCCCTTGGTAAAATGCGATTTTGAGAGTGATAATGAGGATGATGTAGGCACATCGGGTGTACCTAGCATTCCTCCTGGATTTGATAATGAATCCAAGTGGAAACATAAGGGTATCAAGACCTAAGCCGAGACTAAGGTGAACCCGGATGAACTTAGGTTCTTACATTTTCCTCCAACCAATGCTAAAGGAAGGACACAAGCCATCATGAGCCATCACGCAAAAGCCTTCAAGTTATTCAATGAAGCTTCTTCGATTCCGACACTGCAAGTCTATAGTGTTGATGTTGTGGGAAGGATGGTCAATGATGTTAAAGAAGTTAAGGCATTAGATAGGGGAAAGATCGGCCAAAAGAAAAAGAAATTGAAGCCGAACAAGCTTGAGAAATCGGCATTGGTAGTTGGTAGCAAGGTCACCTTGAAAAGCCTTAATCCCTTGAAGAGTGCTAATTACAAGTTACTTGAGCTATGTTCTCAAGGAATCGTCCATTTGATGAATTTAAAGAATGAGAGAACTTTCAAGCTCTATGAGACACAAATTGAGGCTTTCGAGCCAAACACAAAGTGGAGTGCGGAGGTCTATCACTTTAAGGACCCAACTATGATAGCTTGACCTACTCATCCCTTCATGGACCATGTTTACATCCTTAAACTATAACCCGTGATGATCAGAAACTATTGGTATGTTAGAAGAATAAGTGTGAGGTTGGAGGAGTGTAGAACATCATGGCATGGGCATGGAAGTCAAAAACTTGAAGACGGGTAAAATGTACTGAAAATGCTGAAGAAATGCAAACCCTGCCTCGATGGATCAAAGGTTTTCCTCGATCCATCGAAATCTGTTGTCACTTGCGATCCTGGGGCTCTGCCCCAATGGATCAAAGGGTTTCCATCGACCCATCGAAGGCCATTCCTAGTGCACACTTTTTAAGCTTTTTTTGGAGTCCGAATGCCATGGCCTAGACCATATACCCCTTTGAGATTTCAAATGCTATCAATTTCAATTCAAGGGTGCCGTTTTCCAGTTCTTACTTCACTCATGCAACCTTTGGATAACGGGGCCTAACTTAGCATTCGTTGGTTTACATGTTTATACATTTGGAGCTAGGAGCTGGTCTCAAAGCGTTTACACCATCTTTATCCATACTCTCTTTATTTTCTTGCTTTGTATGGACATGTTTAAGAATGATGCTTAGTGTATATTTGAGTCATTTTATAATGTGGTAATCTTTGTGTGATACTGAAAGGACCCAACCCCGATTTAGCTTCCTAAATCGGAATCAAACCCCCTCGAAACACGAACCAACAAAAACTTTTCGAAATTTGGGCAGAGTTTCGTTACTAACGTGGAATTACCATTACCTGCACGCGGAAAATACACTTCATCCTATGCCACAAAAAGCAAACCGTGGGCACCAATCCCATCCGGATTTTTCAATATATCAACAGTAAAGTAAACAATACATATAATATATACTTTACTGAAATCCGAATAAAATCGTATAACATATTCAATAGGAAACTCAGAGCGACTTCTAATACATAACCATATACGCATACCACAGTAGGTAGAATAATAAACCTACTGGATGAAACAAAGTAGCTCGAGTACTATGCCTCCGACCACGACGTGCGACACCAGAGCCTGAACTGCAAACTGGGCACGGAAACCGAAAAGCCCAGGGGAAAGACATGAAAATCGTTAGAGTGAGTGGACGAAAATAAATGTCTTCCACCAGTTAATATATATGTTTAAAATAACATATGCGAGTCCAGGTAAATAAAAACAACATAGTACACGAGGTAAAACCATAGTCCTCCAGCGTACAGAGCATGTAAGTAAAAATCCCACGGGGCCACTCATGGACACGTCCGTGCTAGTACAGTCCTAATCACGGGATCCCAGACCCACACGTGATTCGAGCCAGAAAGGCCTCAGGTCAGGGTAGCTGTTTCCACCCGGAAATACCTCGGCACAAGAAACAGATAACTGTACCTACCCGGAAATACATCGGCACAAGGCACAGCGTCCCCCCTGGTAAGCACCCTCGGTGATCAGCCGGGGATGCGTGTGTATCGATACAACAACATCAACTACGACTGTACTCTGTGAAAATCAAATCACAAATATCTCGATGCATGTACAGTAAACAGCATAAAAATGCATATGCGTAACATAATCGTATATCACACATGCTCATAATTATCGTAATCTCGTAAATATGCTCATATTTGTTTATCCGTATACGTATATCCGTATATATATATATAATTGTAAACACATGCTCATGTAATTCGAAATCTCATACGCATGCTCAAGTTCGAAAATCATATAAAAAGACTCGCAATCATTTCCGTGAAAAGAAATTGTCCACTCACAGACTAGCGTAACGCGTAACGCCTTAACCCGTAATCCGGCGGAATGTCCCTCGCCAAACGAACAATCACGAACACCTTAATATTCACAAAATCCATATCTCAAAATCATATCTCGACAATGCAAGACAAATCACGAGAAACCACCGTTCTCGGAAACACGTAATTCGAATACGACGAATCGTCGAAAATCCATATATAACACCTCAATACCTCTCTTTACATTCGGACGCTCAACTCGAAAAACGAACCTCCCCACTGCGATCAGAGCGCGATTTCGAGTCAAATGACATGCAACTTGTCGAAAGTCAAAAAGTCAACCCGTTGACCGTTGACCGCCGTTGACCGCCGTCCACGGCGGCGCCACTGTTGACCGGAAGAATTCACGGCGGAGCAACCCCTATTCCATGCAAAACCACCCACTGAGCAACTTTGTCAACTACAACAAAGGCCAATTCTCACTCTAACTAGGTCAATTTCATGTAAAACCGAATGAACACACAAATTTCAAATCCAAAATTCTCCTTCCACAAACAAAATTAGGATCCCAAACTTACATGGTAGCTTGATAGTGATGAGAGCTACAAAGCCCAACCAAAAATTCAGCTCAAATCGGTCTAAAACCATGCACCCGAATTCACAAAGTTTCCTCCATTTTTGGCCGGATTTATCACCTTCTCCGGCGAGCCTCGCCGTGCATGGTGGCTAGGGATGGCTTCGGGACATCAAGACGAAGAGAAAGAGGCAAGAACCAAGCCGTGAGGTGGCCGGATTCGGCTCGCCGCCGGCGATGCCGTGGAGGTCACCGCCACCGTCGCACCTCCATGGTCAAACTGGGTTGACCCAGTCAACTCAGTTAATGCCATGTGTTGACTTACCAGATTAGGCAACTTACTATTTATAGCTCTTCCCAAAAAGGAAACTCCCATATTTATCCATTTCGACGAACATCAAACCCACGTAACTTTCTCGTCGTGATTCAGATTCCGATAATTCTCGCGGCCACAAACTCATCTCAACGTACTCTTCAATTATCATCCAAAGTCAACCATATCGGCCAATCGGATAAAAAGTCAACCCTTTGAACCAACACACATTTAAATCGACTAATTAATCAACGAATGGAAATATTCACAATTAAATCTTCGTAACTTAAAATCATGCTCCGAAAGTTCCCACAAACTCGAAATTAAATTCTGAACAACTTCCGTGAAGAAGCCGAAACCAAATTCTCGTCCGGTAATTTAGTCGCGAACAAACCTGCCACTTAAATCTGTTTCCATCGAAACTTCAAATATTCATAACTAATTCCTCGGTCGTCCAAATAACGATCCGGAACCGCCCACGAACTCGAAATCACATGTACTACGACTCTCAAGAAGAGACCCAGCTCCAATTCTCGGCCAATAATTTAGTCGTTAACAAGCTTGGCGATTCGAATAACCATCGGACAACTGCGACTACGCAGTAACTCATCGATCAAGCTGATCATACTGCTGATTCTGTTCCGGGTCGTCACAGATACATCTTGTGATATTTATTGCTATGGACTAAATGTCTTTGTAGGTTTATGATGATTCCATGCTAGGGTGTTCAAGTTCCAAGTGTGAGGTCCCCTCGTGTTACATGCTAGATTACAATGTGGTTTTCCTTTGAAATTTAATTAATATGCATGCCCCTATTGTGGTTGATAGGACTTTAATAGATTCATTATTTCTTAGAGACTATATAACCCTTTAAGTGTGAATGCATGTTAGTTACTATGCCTAGGAGAACATGTGTTAGGCGAATAATTTTGTGAAATGATGATGCCTTGCTATCTTGTCTACATTTTTGTTTCATATGTAGCTTTATGCAAATTGATGACAGTTTGGTTCTAAAGTAGTGTAAGGTAAGCGGCTAAGTCATTATCACTTTTTATCAGGAAAATCCATACAAACTGAAAAATGTGAGAAAATGTAATAAAAAAATATGTGTGTTTTGTTATATTTTATGTCCCAATAACCACTCTCAATGATGAGATTAAACTAATGGCCAGTAGATTGCATAATTTTGAGCATGTTTAAAAAGAGAAAACAATGCATATTTAGTTGGTTTGAAAAGTGCATATGTCATTCAAAATGAGTTAACATGAGAAAAAAAATTATTGATATGTTTTTGAAGCTATTCATGACCATGTGAGATTTGTGAGCCTTATTGTACATACATAGTTACATTATGGACCTATTCCTTCATGTGTGACATCGATCAATCATAGAATCGATTAAATATGCATTAAACCGTGCAAAACTTTTTCCAAATCATGAGTTATTTTCGTAAATGATAGAGGTATTAGGATTACCACCATGGCCAAATTTCTTTTGAACCCTATGATGCATATATTCTTTAGTGAGCCAATTTGAGCCTTATATTATTAAGCATTTTAATTCTTGAACACCACAAATCCTTACCAAGCCTAAACACTTACTTCTACCCTTAACTAGACAATCAAGCAAGCGATAATGAAGTCCTATTAGAATGTGCTTAGAGTTTGTACCTATTGTGAAGTTTAGCAAAAGCTTAAGTGTGGGGTGGAAGAGGTTGTTGTGGTGTTTATTTGTGTTGTATTTTGTTCTAAAAGAAAAGAAATGAAAAGAAAAAAAATGAGAAAATAGTATCAAAGAAAATAAAAGAAAAAAAAGAAAATAGAAAGAAGAAAAGAGTTTCACAAAAAGAGTATGAGCTATACATAAAGAATCAGAGTTTTGGGAAGTAGTTTTGTGTAAGAAAAGGAAGTTAATGGCACCTAGATATTTAGTAAGGAACTTCGACATGTGAATTGCTTGCTAAGTTGTTTGGTTCTCAAATTCCTATACCCTTCTTTCATTAAACCCCTTCCTTAAGCTCTGTTACAACATAAATAAAAGTCCTCTTGATTTGAAATGCTTGTGCTTTTGGATTGTTGGAGCATTTGGTCGAAAATCGAGCTTATGGAGAACATGTGATTGATGGATTTATGAGTGCAAACACTAACCCTCAAACACTTGTGTGCATTGAGTGATATCTTGAGAGTTAGATGGTTAGGAGACATGTTAGTTTGAATACATCTCATTGTGATGCATTTGGGTTGACATATTACATAACCATTTCGGCTTATTACATATGCATTGATTTCATGTTTTAAAGTGTTGCTCCAAAGTAGTTCAATCCATCTAGCTATGAGTCTTTGAGGAAAACCAATCATCCATTTGTGACACTTACATGCCTTGTGTATTTTTGTGCTTAAAGTCTAGCTTAGTTTCATTCTTTTCTTCTTAGTTTGCTTGAGAACAAATAATGTTTAAGTGTGAGGTAGTTTTTTAGGTCCATAGTTACGTTCTAATTATGTGTCTAACCTTATGCTTAATGCTTGTCTTCTTGGAATAAAGCATCATTTTAATACGTTTCCATGTCATGCTAGAAAATGATGAGTTTACTTGAAAACGAGCTTAAAGATAAAGATTAACCACTTTTTGAAGAAGCCAAGCAAGTTCCTTAAGCATTTGGAGAAGAATGACCAAAACCAAGAAGAAAACAAAAGGTCAACTCTGGCAGTCAACGATCAACTCCAACGAGTCTTCACCGGTCCATGATCAGGTCAAGATATGATGGCCCAAAATATCTCCCTCAACAATATAGGGTTGAGCTCCCCCTCTCACATAGATAACTCTCCTTATTTTCATATTTTTCATAGTTTTAGTCTCTCTCTAGACCCCTTAAACCTTATCCTAATCCTCTAACACTCTCTTCTACCTCTTGTCCTCCCTTTCTAGGTTAAAACACCTTCATAATCACAACCATCAGAGACCTAGCTCTTCCCTCTCTTGGGTAGAGTCGAGCCTCTCCACCACCACATCATCACTTTGGCCTATTTTGGGTGTTCCTCCTCTCATCTTTGCCTCTAGGGTTTGGTTTGGTCTTTAGAGTTCAAAGGAGTATGAGGTAATCCCTCTTCCCTTAGCTCCTTAGAATTCTAAGGATTACCATTATCTCCTCTTGAAGACTTAGTGCTAGCTTGGAGTGAAGAAATGAAGCAAGAAGCCATCTAGTCATTTGGTGGAGCTTTGGCTAAGGGGACTATCGGTTATTTCTTTTCTCTTCTTATTTTGAGCATGTATCTAGTCTTGCTTTATATTATGCTTAGTACGTAGTTACCTTTTGGAAGGCTAGGGTTTCGCCCTAACCAATTTGATGTACATACAACTATGTTTTGAGTTATGAACTTGAATTCGGTTTAGTTTACTATATGTTGTGAATGAGTTTGATAGCTAGTGATGTGATTATGGTAAACGCATGTTTGTGCTTGATTTAATGTTTTCATACTCATGTCTTAGCCATGACTAAGTTGAGATTGTTTAAGGAAGCTAAAAATGAACCTAAGTAAATTAGTGACTCACCTAAGGAAGATAAAAATTTAAACATGACTTAGGTTGCATTTGAGAAGATGGGTCTAAGGTTTGGTTTTTATTGGGCTTGAGTATGGACCGAAGCCTTCTTGAAGTCCAAATGACTCAAGGAGCTTCGGTCAAGCTTACATTGAGTCGAATGAGCTTTGTAGCTAATCGTTACTTCTTCTAATTCATATTCTAAAAGATGTGGATTAGGAAAGTCATTAGAATATATTTTCATGTCCTCTGATAAAGACTTAGGAAGGAAAACCATTCACATTCATCATAGGTGAACACATATTGAACTCATTAGGCATGTGGTATAATTAAGATACGATTCATAATTGAGTTGCATTTTAGTTTTGTTTTGCTTTATATTTGAATGTTGGACCGGGACACTTCTCGTGTCCTAATGGCCTAGGAGATTCGGTTCACAACCAATGATGACTCAAAAAGATTACGAATTGAACAAACACGTGTGAATCGGACTAAACTCATAACTTGAACATTGTTGGTACATTGAGTTGGCTAGTGGCGACATCTCTAGGCGATCAAACATTTACATTTTGTTTTGTTCTTATTTTATGTTTTTACTTAATTAGTTAGTAGTAAACATTCAATCAATCTTTCGTGTAACTACTCATCGTAATTCAACCATCCATTGCAATGCTAAGGCTCCAAATTGTGAGATACACTTCCACATCTTGCTTTAGTTTTAGTGTCATGTCTTGTGTCTAGTTAATCCGTGATTTCAAGTGCATAATCAAGTTAAGATAAGGAGTTTAAGTGGTCAATACTCATGGATTCGACACTCGACTTCCTTACAGATACTATAACTTGATCCTATATACTTGCGGGTAAGAGAAATTCACCATGAAGATATCCCACCTCGAAGATGAACCGAAGCGATCTAGATCATAATCTTTCGCGTGCAGAGTTGTAGACACATTTAAAACACTTGTCAAAAACCCTGACACAGACGGAAATAATCGTTCGATATATAATCTTAACAAAACCTACGCTGCTCATCCTCATCACCAAGCATCTTAAGCATACGAAAAGCAATAAGTATAAGGGAATGAGTGACTGAGCAATTAACAGACCTACAGAGTGACCAAGTAGAAAAGATCTTAGTAATATTACCTAAATCTCTTCGTGATGATGGATATTGTTTGACTTTTACTTGCTCTGCGAATTGAATGTAGTGGAGATCACCAATGGGAGTCTAAGGGGTTGTGAAATCATGATTAAGCAGATATGGATTCATTTCTTGCGTTGGGGTAGGGAAAACATAAAATCCAATAGCCAATGAGAAAGGCCACGCATGAACAAAATGGGGCTGATTTGGTTATTATGAGCTTAATCTAGATAAACTAGAAGATTTTGGTTAACAAATTGTGGCAAACAATAATGATTAAGGAGATTTGGTCATGGGGGTTGCCAATTGAAGATCTAGGCGAAGAAGATGAGGAGCTGAAAACCTAGTAGAGATCTTGGGGTTTTTAGCCAAGGGCATCGCATTTAGTCAATGTTAGTTATATATAGAAGTTAACCTTCCATCCTACCACATTTTTTTAATTAAAAATAAAATTTTGTTTTTTCACTAATTAAAAAAAAAGTTTGTTTTTTCCAACATGCATCGCATGTGTATAGTTTCTAGTTTCAATGAATACATAACAAAATATGAGAGAAAACCAAGAAAGAAAGAAAGGCTTTGTTGTGCATAGATAGCGTTAGTGTAGACTTGTGCAAAGTGTTGTGCACAATCAGTTGGACATGTCTACATTTGTTTGGTGAATTGATAGCAATGAGTTTTAGCCTAATTTTTGGGCAGGTTCTACTGCTGCTTGTTGGACGTTGATGATTGCAAAGTGAGATCGAAAGATGAGGCTCCTCATTTTTTTTAAAATTACCCTAACATCCTTTAAGTTTTACTATGCATTGTACTTCTGTGTTTAGGTGATTTTATTCTAAGAGATTCTTTTTGTCGTGTCATTAAGTGGTGGGCATGTTGTAGTTTTGTAATAAAGCAACACCTAGTATAAGACTCTTATAAGGAAGATATAAATGGAAAAGAGTTTCGTCATCAAAGTTGTTACAATTTGTCTTGCGATACTTGAATGACATTTGATGATCCACCACTGGTGCAAAGAAATGTGGACATTTCATTAGAAGTTGATGAAAATCCAAACGGATTTACTCTAACACAAAGTTCGACTCCCGATTCTCTTCTAGACCAAGGGACCAAATACCGCAAGAAGAAAGCAATTATAGGCTAAAGAAAATGAGGAAAAAGCCTTTCAAGAAAAATATATTGGATAACATAGAGTAAAAGAGGGAAGAAAACATTAAGGTGGAAGAGGCAAAAGCCTTAGGAGAAAAAATAAAAGAGGATTGACAAGAGAGAGAGAAGGAAGCCATTGTGATGATGCAAACCGTTTGATTTTACTCCAAGAACCTGACATATCACTAATAATAGAGTATAGGAAGGCCTTACGAGTTTGAGATGACACAAATTATATCCCTACTATTTCTATGAATAATGATCTTCTGGGGCTAAATTTTAGCCCAAGGGCTACATTACCTCCTCAGAAGAATTGTAAATGCCCCAAGAGTCTAGGCTGAGCTAAACTCAAGAGGCTGAAATAGATTGGGTCATAAGGCAGAGAATTAGGATGGACTTCAACTATATGGCACGAACCTACTGTATTGTAGAAAAGGGGGATCAGCTGACACAAAAGAGACAATCCTTTAAAGCTTTGGGTTTCGGGATGAACTTTTAAAATATCCCATCCTGTTCCGTTCAGGATAAGGATAGGGACGGCCAAAATTGACCCAACTCGTCTACTGTCCACCCCTAGAGAAAAGGGTTATACAGCAGGGTGTTATCCTGATACGGGCCCAATTGGTTTTTGTGGACCTAGGCCCAATTCGGGTTTGTTGGGCCATTTGATTTTATGAAAACGTTGCCGCAAAAGGGGGTACAAATAACAGGGGAGACGCTGTGATCTCTCAACCCGTTTTTGGAAGAAATCAACCAAATCCAGCCACCCGGTAAATATCTTACTTTTTGTTAGTCAGCATTTGTTTCCTGACGATAGCCAACCTACCTATAAATACTGCCCCATCTCCTTAACGACGCGTTCAACAGATTTGGGAACCTGCAAAATGAGTAGCAGCAACTCCTTAAACCAGTGTTTGGCAACAGTCACTGTCACTGGACAAAACCAACAACAAGTTACTCCATTCAACTTTTTGGGTGTTTTCTTCGGTATATACTATCGATGTTCAAGTAGTTTTTAATATAAATGTGTGTTTATATGTTGTGGTCACAATGAAGATAGTAATGAATTTGACATTTTTCGCTTTGTTGTTGCAGATAGTATTGTGGCTGGTGGTGCTGCTGGTGTTGTTGTCGAAGCCACTTTATACCCAATTGACACAATTAAAACTCGATTACAGGTATATCGCCACAATCTGGCTTTAGAGTTGTGTTTGGTTCTATGGTTATGATACATTAGGTGTCTTGTTTTTCATAGATTTCTAATAGTAGACTTGCTTGTTTTCACTTCCCTATGTTCCTTCTCTGAAAGTGCATTATTTTTGTTTTTCGATAATGTGTCTACCAGTAGTTTATGTACGTCTTCATGCTGCATAAAACTTGAATGTTCTTTAAGTTTTTATTATTCTCTTCTCATATGACTACTTTTAGGTTGCCCATACTGGAGGGAAAATTATCTTAAAGGGTCTATATTCTGGATTGGCTGGAAACCTTGCTGGTGCCTTACCGTAAGTACCTTAAGGGGTCTAGATTCAAGCTTGCTGCTTTATTTGGTGCTTTTCTGTTCTGGCCATCTTTGGGTACAAAGCATCTGAGACTATGAAGTATTAACCCAAGAAAGCTTTAGATGTGTGTATATATATATATATATATATATATATATATATAGGTCTGCAACAGTGAATTCATTTCAGGTGCATTCGTCCTTGGTTCTTTTTTGTTTCTTTTCTTGATTCATTTTTCATAATTTTCCTCTAAGAACTTTTGTAGTACGAAATTGGCCGGGTTCAGTATACTTCACATTTATTTTCCAACTCTAAACATGGTTTATGATGATTGAGGAATAGTACACAACAAATTCTCGGGTTGGACTGGTTGCTCAAGACCCTTTCTTGATCCTCTGAAATCTGGACAATAGAAGAAACAATTTTTTTTTTTGTACAAAAGTCAAGAATAGCATTTGAAATGAAAATGAATAGGCGCATCTGAGGGTGGGAAGAAAACAAGCATAGACGCATCTGTAGGTACACTTGTTTGTGATGATTTATAGTTCTCATTTTTAGTATAATGTTTGAACTATCCCAAGCAAACAAGCATCTGAGGGCGGGAACAAAATGTAGATCATGTAACTACAATGAGTAAGTGTCTTGTTCAGTTTGAAGACCATGTAATTTATAGTTTGGAACACTTCTGTATAGGAGAAGTGCAGAGTTATTTCCTTTATTAAAGCTCGTTGAAATGCTGAAGTTCTCTCATTGAGAGTCATGTGGTTGACAGACTTTCTTTTCCTCACAGGGCTTCTGCCATATTTGTTGGTGTATATGAACCTACTAAGCAAAAGCTGCTGAAGTCACTCCCAGAAAGTCTCAGTGCTTTAGCTCATTTGGTATGTTACCTAATTTTCCATGTACAATTGTCTAATTCATGTCTAGGAAAGAACTGCTATAATAAAAATCTCTAATTGGTACCTGGAATGTAGCCTAATGCACATTTTGATTCCTCAACTAGTGGCACCTGAAATAGTGTTCTGTTTCCCAGTATAGTACCTCCGTACAATTCCTACGTGGCTCCTACATGGCCAATTTTTTATAATGATAGCTTTGCCGTAAATTATTTCTAAAGTTAAAAATCTTAAGTTGTCACTGTAGGCGACATGATCCCCGCCTGTCGTGAATTAGCCAACTAGGTGCTAGTAGATGCTTTCATTATTGAATCCTAGGTTTGTTTGTTCCAAGCAAGCTTTTAGTGGTATTGTGTGTTTAGTTTCTGCTCAATGGACTTCTTCTCCATCATCTTTATAAATCTCCTTCCATAGTCATATTTTCTATGAGTTTATATAACTATAGTCATAAAATAAATAATTACTGCTTAAGTAGACTTATGGTTCTGGTACTTGTAGAGAATAAGGTTCTCGTGTCACTTGATAGCACTTGTTGCGTAATAGTGATGGGTGATGGTAGGGAAAAGTTTAACTTTCAGTATACAAGATCAGGGCATTGCTATTTTAACAGGTGTTCAGCCATCAATCAGACTGCAGGTGCTATTGGAGGTGCTGCTTCTTCTATTGTACGAGTGCCAACTGAGGTAGGAAATTTGAATCTCTTACCATTTATTTATATATTCTTTTCTTCTGCTTATTACCACTTTATTTCTTCCCAGGTTGTCAAGCAAAGGATGCAAACTGCACAATTTGCTTCTGCCCCTGATGCAGTCCGCCTTATTCTTGCCAAGGAAGGTTTCAAAGGTCTTTACGCGGTACACCCTTCTCCATTCTTACTTTCTTAGTCTGAGTCAAGTTTTTAAGTCTGAAGTTGTGTTTTGTTTAACCTAGCACTCTAGCATGTATCCCTGAGAGACTACTTTAAAAGGTCTAATTATTATCTTAAACATGTGTAGATTTCTGTTGAATGTGAGCGATAAGTTCTTTATGTTTGTCAACTGTTTACAGTTCTCATGCTATGATTTGTTTCCGGGATTGCAGGGTTACGGATCGTTCTTATTGCGAGATTTACCATTTGATGCACTTCAGTTTTGCATCTATGAGCAACTTCGAATAGGGTTCAAACTAGCGGTAAGAGAGGATAATTATACTATGGAGACATTTAAGAATTTACAAAAACCAAAACTAAGCTCTTCGTTTAAAAACATAATAATAATAGACTCCATTGTACAGATGCTGGAAGAGCATTCACAACTTCATGTTTTCTCTGTCAAAACAGTATTTAAATAATCGATCTGTGGTGGAATATATGGATGTTTGCTTTGTTGGGGAGGAAAAGATCCCATTTTGATAAAGTGACAAAGTAAAGATAACTTATAAGTGGTTGGACTAAACCCAATACTAACCGAGGCCTTTTGTATAGATAACTTATAAGTGTAGAAATTATTGAATTCTGAATTCGCTATCCTGCAGGCACGAAGAGATCTGAATGACCCTGAGGTAGCTATGATCGGTGCCATTTCCGGTAATTTAACAATCCAACTGATTTCTGTTTGTCTGTCGGGATCTTTTATTTTTAACTCTGCGGAATATAGTTTTCTGTTATTATAATATAGTATGTACTGCAGGTGTATGAAGGTATGCTTTGTTTTGTATACTTCTGGTATCTTTAATATTTGATGATTAGACTTTTGTTCCCCCCTTTAAGAAGTCTTTTTTCACTACCTAGACTAGCTGCAAAATCAATACTGAGAGTTTTTACCTAGGCCAACTCTTCCTGGTCTCTCATCCTAAACTTTGACGTTTGGAAACGTAAAAGAAAGCAAAGACGTCTTAATCAATATCTTGTGCAGTCAAATTGCTGATTTGGAATCTGTAATTAGTGGAGCATAAGGCTTCAGTAGCATTTGGTTTTAATTGATAATATTGCAAAAGTCTGCATGTAGGATGATCAGCCTAAGCATGTAGGTAATTTCCAGAGGATTTTTTTTTTTCAATGTGAGCCTCATTTAATGTATTCAACAAGGGTTTTCTCTCAGGAAATGAACTTTTTCGTGTGTTTTGCTTGATTTGTGCAAAGTATAGAAGTCACTCTAGTCACTAGGTGAATCATGCATATAAAATGCACCCTTTACTGAAAGCTCTTCAATCACCTCTAAATAACTTGCAGGCGCAATAACTGGAGCAATAACTACTCCTCTTGATGTGATAAAAACGAGATTAATGGTTCAGGTAATGACTGTCACTCCCCTTTACTTTTCTTTTATAAAGGAAACTCTGTTATCGTTTGATTCGTTTCTGACATTTCTTTCGGTGTAAAACCTGTACAGGGATCAGAAAACCAGTACCAAGGAATTTGTGACTGTGTTAGAACCATAATGAGAGAAGAAGGAACTAGTGCTTTCTGGAAGGTTTGCCCTTTACTGTTGTACATGACGATTGTATTTTCAAAGTGGAACACTCCTGTTATTAATTTTTCAAAGTGGCCCTTTACAATTCTACGTGATTAATGTATTTTTAAAGTGGAACTTCCATTTTTCATGTGGTCATTATAAGTTTGCACTTTGCAGAAAATTAAGTTTGGCTTCCATTTTCTTTATTTCTGTTTTTCTTTTTCTTTTTTTTGTTGAATTTTTTCCATCTCTGTGGCGGCTAGCAGCTTCATTTGTTAAAAAATAGTCCTCTTCAAAATTTTAATTTTTTATCAGTTGCCAGTTCATTTACATACCAGTGGTTTACCAGTTCTCAACAAAGTATTGTGACCCCACTTTCTATTTAAGTCTGCTGCTCTGCATATCTATATCATGACGTTTCTTAGTTTTTATCTATTGCATGCATCATTTTTCTCATATCTCCAAAGAGTTGGTTCTTTCATGCTGTGCTTGAGTCTCAAAAGGAAGAAACTCTTTAATACAAATCAAACGCGAAAGATGTTGATGGTTTAACAAGAACTTTGTTCACGTAATACTTCATTTCTTATGGCGTAGAATTAGGATTTGCATCTGTGACAGCTTTCACTGTGTAAATTTAAGACGGGGAACCAGTTAATGATATGTATGATATCCATTAATCCCATTATCTAGAACACAGAAAAGCACTACAAGCCTACAACTCATAGAGGGTTTTAATATCTGCTAAATATAGTAGAGTGATGGGGCCTTGGAACTTGGAAGGATAAAATGGATAGAAGTACAAGTAAATTACATAAGAACCAAGTCTGCAGTTTTTTATATTGACACAAGGAAACAAGCAAATGATACCTGTGAAAATATGAATATCCAGAGGAGGAGCTCATATATGTACTCGGCAGGACTTAGTTTTCTTTGAATTTAATTGTGGAGCAAAACTTAAGTCAAAAATGAACTTTTGACCCATGCAGCAATTTTCTTTGAAATTAAGCAGCTAAAACACAATTTAATGTGTATGTGCTAAAAGATTCAGACTGAGTTCCTGCTTTGGAAAAATATCAATGCTGAATATCCAAATTTTTTATTTTTTGTAAGTTAAGGGCTTTGCAATGAGGTGAGAGCTTATTTTTGCCATTTCTGCAGGGAATTGGGCCAAGAGTTCTTTGGATCGGTGTCGGAGGTTCTATTTTCTTTGGTGTTCTTGAACGGACAAAGCAAATACTCGACAAAAGACGCCTCAGGGATCAAGAGTCGATGAGTTCCAAGCGTCGGTGACTGCAGGAGACTTGTGTTTAGATCAACAGGCCGGTTGCAACACAGGAAGTGCTACGCATATAAATTGAACTAGTCGATCCCTTCATCTAAAATAAGACTAAATAAAGACCAAGGAAGATATCAGTCATGTAGTTGTTGCACAGAATAGTTTCCCAGCCTTTCTATTTCATTGTTCCTCATGAATCAGGCAGGAATTGATAATTATCAAGCTTGTCTTTCTAACTATTTTTTGCCAAGTTGACCAGGTTGCTTGACTGGTCTAGCATCACGTGCATGGAACATGATCAGGACGTACACGGTACGCTAGTAGTGCACACTAGATCCCATTCTTCGCTGTTGCATTCATGTGGACCTACATTATTGACCTGGATGCCATATTGGCAACTTGACGGTCAATTTTATGCGTAGAAAATGAAACAAAAACTGAATTAAAGGGCTATTGTTGCCAATAACTAGTGAACTGATTGATCTTCAACATCAAGTTAATTGGAATCTTTATGTATCAATTCAGCCTTCTTTTTTCCATAATTATGACGAGGAGGGTTCGTCAATCTGTGTGGCGAGATCTTTCGTCAATCTGTGTGGCGAGATCTTTCGTCAATCATATATACAGTAATTGAATATATGGTGGTTATTGTCCCCAAAAAAATTTGAATATGGTGGTGGTTTAACTCATGGAGTCTTGTTTTGTTCTGGTGATCAGTGAATTTTGTGGTCATTTATCGTTAGGTAATTAAAAATAGTTAAAAGATAATTTAATATCTGTTGGAGGTAGATCTAATGTTAATTGACTACGACTGATCACGAACTCATTGACAACCAGAATATAGTCGTTAACTCAAGTACTTTATTTCAAAAAAATTTCATCGAACAGTATTTGAATTACTTGAATGTTTGTTTATTTTAAATTTGCATACTCCAGTTGTATCAAATATTAAAATTATATCCCAAATTTGGATCCCCACTCAAGCATCATACACTAACACTGCTAATCTTTATACTCCTAAAATTATGCCATTGATAAAGAGTAATTGATAAAGAGTAAGACGGAGTTAGTCACGGCGGTTATGATTTTTGAGTCGGCATTAAAAGTTATGATATGATTTTGATATTTTATAATATTAAGGTATGAAAATTTAGAATTAGTTTAAAGTAGGGATGTGATTATAATATTATATATGAAAATTTAGAATTAGCTTAAATTCAGGTACCGATGGTTGAATTATCTCTAAATTTATGTTCGGCACTACGTCTAGATAAATTATGTTGAGTACTCTAACAAGTCCATTTCGTCCACACGAAGATGCCTATGTAAAGATTCTATTTAACAACAGGAGCTCTCTGCTCTCCCTCTCTCTCTCTCAACCCAACAGATCTCTCATATTACAAACATAACATGGCCAAGCTACCAAAGAGCTCCTACGTCTTGTGTCTGCTGGTGTTTTCTGTAGCTCTTAATCTATCATTGATCTTCATGCTGTACGGACATGGAGGTAGTCAGTGGGAGCTCAGCTGGACCAGAAAGGCAGCGGAAGAAGCCGAGCACGCCGCGGCGGTCCCTTGCTCAGGACACGGCAGAGCTTACTTGGATGGCTTGGTTCTCGACGGCAAGGCACCTGCTTGTGAGTGCAATTCTTGCTATGGAGGGTCAGATTGTTCTCAGTTCTTCATTGATTGTGAATCAAATGCAGACAGGTCTGTCTTTAATTATCTCTGTTTCTTTCTCTTGCATTATAATGGTGATCGAGGCGAGTCACTTTGATTCTTCATGTCAGTCTTGCTTGCTTAGTAAATCAAGAATCCTGGCCTGCAGGACCAAAGAAAATGGGGGATTAATTATTTTTTAATTTTCATTGCTTAATTAATAATGTCAAGTAATTAACTCTTCTTAATAACAAATTGTGGGATTTGTGGGTCAGTATGACTTGATTAGCTTACCAAGTAATATATCGACATGCAGCTCGAAAAGACTATTTTCGACTAGCTCTCCCGCCTCTCCGATGAAATGAAAACGAGAGCTTGAAGATAATAATGTTTTGTACGTATATAATTATATTGCTGTCATGTGTTGTTATATTTGACAAGTCTTGTATGACAACACAGTAGCCAGCAAACAAGTTGTCACAAGTATGTAGGCAATTTCTGGCTACTAAGACTCAGATACTTGAGTCTAAATATACTTATATACCTCCTCTATAGATGTTAGGGAATGGAATTTTCATTTTATATCCGTAGGGGCTTTTGTATTCTCCAAATTTGAACTTTGAATCATAGAGGGACCGGACCTCATATATATGGAATCATATCAGAAACATTAAAATTAAATATTAAAAGCAAGAGGCCATGTGGAGTTGCATATATATGAGACATCTATCCGCGCGCGCTTTTGTGATGTCAAACTCAAATATTGTTGTTTTCTATTTGCTTGGAGAAACTCAATCCTGATATTTATCTTGTCAAGTACCTCATTATGGTTATTAATGGATCTAAAATCTAAATAATGAGACAGATATATGAATGATAGCTAGAAACTACGAATTCAAAATTCAGAAAATTAATTGTGTTTGGAAATTTCAAATTTAGTAATAGTTAGCTCAAGTTCTTGTAGCTGGGTGCATGGCATCGATTGACAAAATTGGTAACGCTTGATTGCAGTGGTGATCCATATTTCTTAGAGCCCTTTTGGATGCAGCATGCTTCTGAAAGTGCACTTCTAGTAGCAGGGTGGCATCGAATGGGCTATTCATTCTCTGATCATGCTTTCATTTCACAAGAGCTAGAGAGGCTCATCCGCAAAGTGCACTCCATTGCTGGTAATGCAGTCACTCAAGGAAGATACATTGTGATTGGTTCCGGCTCAACCCATCTCCTCAACGCCGCAGTTAAAGCTCTATCTTCCTCGTCGACATCGGATAGTTTCAACACCTCCTCCTCACCTGCTAGTGTTGTTGTTTCAATTCCTTACTATGTGGTTCGATTCTACTTCTTAACTTGACTTAAACTTGCTCCTGTATGAAAAGATGAGATAATGGTTAGCATCACGTACTTTAGCAGCAGTAACCAAGAAACTTGTTGAACAAGTAATGTGGTTAAACTGTACGTCTTCTTTTTGGAGCTTTAATTAATTATGAACTAGCTAGGAATGTCATTTCACATCACAAATATGTATATGTGACTCAACTCTTGTGGTTTATGACAGCTTTATGAATCGCAAACGGAATATATCCGGTCGTTGGATTACAAGTTTGAAGGGGATGGATCGTTGGTGCACAACATAACTGATGGTACAAAGAGGGTAATTGAGTTTGTAACCGCACCAAACAATCCCGATGGAAAGCTAAACAAGGCTAAATTTCAAGGACCAAATTCTGAAGCAATCTATGATCGTGTTTATTATTGGCCACACTTCACACCAATTCCAACTCCAGCAGATGACAATGTCATGATATTTTCCATTTCCAAGCTCACTGGCCATGCCGGTACTAGACTCGGGTATCAATAAAACCACACAACTACTTCGATCTCTTAATTCCATAAAACTACTATATCTGGCAATTTGTTACTTGTACGTGCTTAGACTACTAATTGTGCATGTGCAGGTGGGCAGTTGTAAAGGATAAGTCGGTGTACGAAAGAATGTTGCAACATACTCTGACAACTAACTTGGGAATTTCTCGCGATGCTCAGCTAAGAGCTTTGAAGCTTCTGAGTGTAGTCGTTGCAGATGGCGGCGTGGACATTTTCGACTTCGGATACACCACTATGAGGAAACGTTGGGAAGATTTGAATAACGTACTGTCTGTATCGAACCGCTTTTCTCTTCAGGAAATGGAACCTCAGTACTGCACTTTTGTCCGGAAAATTAGAGGACCTTCTCCAGGTAATATAAATTTTTGCAATTTTCCATACGTATTGTCGATCTAGGGTAGCAATTTGTAACACATACACAATAGAGAAGGAAATTTTACCATTAATGCACCATATACTTGGACTAACATTGATACGAAGGTAGACCGAATGAAAGTAGTCTACTATATATAAAACAAGTCTCTTAGATATCGAGCATCATCAGGTAGACTTATTTGATATTTATATCAAAGTATTCTACTTACTCATGAATCCGTTTGTTAATGCACCGTAAAACATCTTGATCAATACAGAATATTAATTATGATAACAGTACTTTGTTATGATCGATATGAGAGAAAATTTATTATGTACGTTGACATATATATGACATACATGCAACGTACTTATCTTACGAGTTGATTTATATGTTGTCATGGAAGCCTATGCGTGGGTGAAGTGCGAGAGAGAAGAGGATAGAGATTGCTTTGCAATCCTCCAAGATGAAGTGAATGTTACCGGACGCCAAGGAAGTGTATTTGGTGCTGAGGATCGATATGTTCGACTCAGCCTCATAAAGAGTCAAGATGATTTTGATATATTGCTTCAACGACTGAAACAGTTAGTGTCCAAGGAAGATGGCGAGTCAAAAACCTATATGAACAATGCGATATAGGTAGTTTAAAGGCAGAATAAGTAGTAGTATGTAGTCGATCATTAGTAGTCATACTCTCGAAGTGTACGTAGAGTTCGGCCACGAATTCTTCATAATAGAGGTACTTTCGAAGTGTGAACTGTGAAGTGTCATATTGTGTAATAATATGTTTGACTTAATGCGTTCAATATTAATTTGTTTTAATTTTTTTTGTTATTATTAATTGCCATCTTTATACTTAAAATTTATCGTAGTGTCAATTTGTTATCCTAGAAATTTTTGTTCTCGTAAAATTTGTCAAGCTACTAATTTATTAGCTTGTCGTCTAATTAATTGAATTTTGTCAATTATTTGATCTAAATTTGAACCTTTGAAAGCATACCATTGAACCTATGTCGGTCCGTGAACACGTCTCAGATTTTGTACTCACCTCACGCACAGCGATTTTCTCTTGTTTATGTACTGTTGTAGATCGCAAGCTATCATTGGTCCGTTTCTCAATTTCAATTGTCGATCTACTTGCACCGTCACTGGCCTGGTGGCTTAATCCGCGAATTTTGTCTTCTCTACCCTTCTTAAGGGAAGTGATGGAGGGGATCTGGAGATGAGCTCTCAACGAAAGTGAATGAAGAGTGGTGGTGACCTCAATTTTGAGATGCAGGCATTTCAAGTGGAGGATATTGATTCAAGTCAGGTTCGATCCATGACTAAGGCGGGTAAGGCCCACGTCTAGGGTCCCAAGCCCAAAAGTCCCCAAAATTTCATATTTTTAAGAAAAAAATGAAAAACAAAAATCCTCAAACCCAAAAGTCCCCAAAATCCAAAACCCATACGACACCGCAACATACCTCTACTAATTGGATTAATTATAGGCAAGTGGATAGGGATGGCAAAATAACCTGAACCAAGGTATCCACCCTAACTAAACCTGATTTTTAAGGCAAATAACGGGTATCGAGTATTTACCGACGTGAAACCGAATGAATGGTGGCGGATTCGGGTCGGGTATGAATATGCATCTGCCGAACCCGAACCCGACCCGTATATTTTCTAAAATTTATTTGTCATATTTTATAATTTAATAACTAATTTTTTATAGAATGGTAACATTTATAATCCTATTTTTATATTTATTTTTTTGTTTTATCTATATTTGGTTCGGGTAAACATATAGGGTTCGGGTATTAAATATCTGACGGGTTCGAGCCGGGTGAAAACCCAAATTAAATTTTTTTGGTTCAGGTCGGGTTCGGTCGAACGGGTTTATTTTGAGTTTGGGCTCGGGTACCCAAAATCTGGCCCCAACCCGACCCGTTGTCATCCCTACAAGTGGACGAGTACACTTTACACGCAACCTAATGACACCTAATTGGCCAATCAAAAGTAAATGTAAAGAGAAAGACTTAAAAAGGATCCTCACTTTTTTGCAAACGAAAAATTGGCAGAGGCATATCTTCCTATTTGTTTAATTATTTTCTCTCTTTCTTATTTTGATGAATTTAATTGTTTTCACTTCTTCTGCTTTGTGTTTTGTAAAAACACATATGATGATAGTTTTTCTTTTGGTTATAAGCAAATATGTTAATTAAGTTATAAGGGCATAACACTTACAATATCTTCGGTGGAATGAGGATACACTTTCTCGTACATATACATGTACGGATTGACTTCAGGGTGTTTGATTGCCTCCTCCATCCAACTCACAAATGGTCTAGACCCGGTATAATGGTTACTCATGTTATGCCCCCGGTTCGCCACGTTTATTGCAGAAATGGCCTTGCCGGATAAACATATATTTAAAAAATATTATGAAACTAATTTCACCAAATAGGATACAAGTAAACACAAATATGATGTTACATACCTCATATGAGTTGTTGAAGTGGACTAGAAGTCACTGTCACTCGTACTCCTTATACATAAACTCGATAGGGGTATCCGAACGGTTGTTGCCATGCGTCTTTGAGTGGTTATGGAGCTTATTTTCCACTTCTTGTACCTATATATGCAACACAAATGTTAGAAAGTGAAAATACATGATCAACAAAATATCTCAATATATAAAATATAACTCCCACCACATTTTTTCTTGCATGTCATTTGCCCACATGGATTTAACGTGCTCTGGAACAACAAACCACACCTGCAATGTACCCATTTATGATAATATATATATATATATATTTATTAGGACTTAATTAATATAGGTAGACATACATAATGAATATCTAACATACTCACCGACATAGTATTGTTCACCATGTCCTTCACATACCGTGGCACCAAGGACCACTCTCCCCACAGAAAAGGGACTCTGTCCCGTATGATACATCCTACTTTGTCGGAGTACTTGCGCGTCTTTCCCCTCAACTTCACTGATCCATCCTCTGTGGTCTCTATGACCAGTGGCCCGCTGTTCTTGACAGTCTTGTCAAGACCCTTGCTGGTGACGGAGCCTCTTGTCTTTTTTTTGTTGCCTCCGACGTCTGTCACATAAAAAAAGTAAAAATATTAAAATATAAGCACCCAATTTAATATAAATATTATTAATAAGTTATAAATTAAATAACCAAGGTATTTAATATTTACCCGATTCTGACGTCGATGTGTTTGTTACCCTTGCACTAACAAGAGGTATATCAAACTGCACATAGAGGTATACTTGTTGTGGGGTAATGTAACTAAGCTGTCCTGGAATAGGCACTCCCCGCTCATCGACAGTAGATATGGCAGGTACACTCTTGGGCATGAAGAGGTAAGGCGACGACAATTGTACCCCCGATGACGATGAAGCACCAGCCTGAGAAGTAGAAGGAGCTTGAGCCATAGAGGGAGAAGGCTCTAGCCGGTTAATGGGATGCATACAGACACTTGAAGGAGCTGGACCCATAGAGCTAGCTGGTGAGGGCATGGGGGAGCGGTCTTGCGTGAAAAGCTGCCTCATGCTTTGTGGTCGGTGGTGGCAGCCCACTACATCCTGCTATAGTGGCTGATCAAGTAGTTGACGGTGTCGAGGGTTCAGAGGGCTGCGAAATGTGGTGTGATGGTTGTTGTGCCTAGAGGTAGCCTCGAAACTATCGACACTAGATTCTTGTCCCTTAGATCCCTTCTTGGAGTTAATGATATTCATGATGCCTACAATAAAAATCACCCATAAATTACTCAAATACATAAAATCTACAATTACCAATACCAATATGCTTATCCAATATGCAATATCAATACCAATCTACAATACATATAATCTGTCTACCAATACCATAACCAATATGAATTTGCATGTGAGAGTGAAAGAGACATCATGCATTAAATGTATATCCAAGGGTGGAACCAAGATTTTAGAACACTGCAGGCTGCTATATGCACATAGCGCACAATTTTTTTGAGGTTTGTAATCCAATTTACTATGAGGCTCATTGGGAGAATATACAAAAGCAATGAAAATATGTGAACTTATGTTTTGATAGATTTGTTGTTTTTTGGTTCTCTACTATCTAACTATAAAACAGAGCACAATTTTAGCCATTTTTAGACAGTCGTGGACCACTTAGCACAACAACATGTCAAAATGCAAGAATGCCAAGCAATATAAATGAAACTAACAAAATCTGACCGTAATAACCCAATTATATATTCAATTCCATGCAGCAAAATATATACACAAGACCAAATTGTTAACAAAATCATATACATGAACAGAACATGACATTGCAATTTCTTCTACCAAGTACGTACAGACATATTGTACAAACAAGAAACACAACACTAAGGCAAATATTATTTTGTGGCGTCAAATTATAGAGAGAACTGAATATATGAAGATACCCAGGTGTGATATAACTAGAGAGATGAGAGATTGAGAGCTGATGTAGGCGTTGGTGGTTGAGGGAGGGGCAGCATCTGCGTCGCTGATGAGGAGGCGACGTCGGCGTATCCTACTTCCAGATACTGGGCAGAGGCCAGAATCGGGACGGATTAGGGAGGTCGACGGCTTCGCTGGTAATGGAATCGGCGGCTAGGGTTTAGGGAGGCCGAAGAGGGAGGAGGCAACGTCGGTGTCGGTGGGTCAGAGTGACGGCGAGGCGACACGACAGTCTGAGAGAGAGAGAGAGAGAGAGAGAGAGAGAGAGAGAGAGAGAGAGAGAGAGAGAGAGAGAGAGAGAGAGAGAGAGAGAGAGAGAGAGAGAGAGAGAGAGGAAAAATTAGGTTTATGAGATAGGAGGTTGCGGTCCTGGGTGAAACTAGGTAGTTAAACTCAATGACTTAAGCCGACGATGTAAAAAAGTCGTCGACTAAAGTATGAAACTCGTGGGCTAAAGTATAGCCGACAAAAATGCTATTTATTATTGTTGGCTATACTTTGGCCGACGACACGTGTCACAGTCATCGGCTAAAGTTACTTTACCCGACGACTTTTGTCTATTTCGTCGAGTAAAGTATGAAAATATTTTTAAAAATTAGGCTCATGTGAAAACACGTTTCACACAAATTTCTGTTTAAATAAGGAGCGCATAATCAGAATCATAACAATCATGTGAAGTGTGAAAATACTTCAAAAAATTAGGCTCATGTGAAAACACGTTTAACATAAATTTCTGTTTAACTAAGGCACATATTCAGAATCATCACTTAAGTCTTCCTCGGTGTCCGAGTTAATTTTCTGGTAATATGTGCCGCTCTTCGTCACTGGAGTCTTCGTCGATGGCATTTGGATCAACATCAATAAGCCTTACATCTTTGTCACGAATTTGAACCACATGAACCGGTCTCACATTATTAAGGAAAATTGTAGAGGATTCAGTAATATCAATTGCGTTCGGCTCTTGGTATGAAGTATCTTCTTCATTATCAGCGACATCTCCAAGTGTAGCAGCGTTGTATATGTTTTCAGAAACAACATGGTTGACTACTTTTCACGCTACTTTGTGCACCATATCATCATGATAAAACACTTGTTTTACCGCTGTGGCAAAAATAAAATGGACATCTTCATACTAGCTTCTAACAGTATTCACCGAAAATATTTCGTACTAATCAGTCCTTGTGTTCGTAGCGTTAGTATAACATCATCTACACTTAAACAAGTGCACTGTCATGCCTTCCCTATAAATTAGTTCAACCATTGGATGGAGAACATCATAATAGTCAATGTCATTCTGCCCACCATGCACTACTACCCCATAATTCTATGTTCTCTGTCTGTCGTCTCTATGTTCACATATAAATTACACGTCTTTGACCTTACACATCAGATAAACTCTTGAAGTTATCGATTTCATCGCCAAAAGCCTCAATTCGTGTGACAAGTTTAGGTGACCATAAAATTGTATATGGTTCATCTGAAAAATTGATCGCAACCATTAACTTTAAATATAAACAATGATATTTTTATATATATTGTGACGACCCGGACCAGAATCAGCAGTATGATCAGCTATATACGTGAGTTACGGCGTAGTCGCAGAGTTCCGACAGCATTTGAACCGTCAGATTTGTTAGCGACTTAATTATTGGCCGAGAATTGGAGCTGGATCTCTTCTCGAGAGTCGTTCTACATGTGATTACGAGTTCGTGGGCGATTCCGGATTGTTAGTTGGACGACTGAGGAATTATTTATGAATATTTGAGGTTTCGACGGAAATGGATTTAAATGGCAGGTTTGCTCGCGACTAAATTATCGGACGGGAATTTGGTCTCGGCTTCTTCACGCAAGTTGTTCAGAATTTAATTTCGAGCTCGTGGGAACTTCCGGAGCATGATTTGGAGTTACGAGGAATTAGTTGCGAATTTTGCCGATTGTTGATTTTTTTGGTTGATTTAATTATATGTTGATCGGAACAGTTGACTTTTTATCCGTTTGGCCGATATGTTTGAATTCGGGTGATTATTGAAGATCATGTCGAGACGAGTTTGTGGCCGCGAGAATTATCAGAATCGGAATCACGACGAGAAAGTTACGCGCGTTTGAAGTTTGTCGAAATGGATAATTATGAAGTTTCCGTTTTGGGAAAGGCTATAAATAGTGAAGTTTCTATAATGGGAAAGTCAAAATCTGGTATTAAATGGCATTGACCGGTCAACTGGGTTTGACCGTGGAGGAGGAGAGCTCACGACGGCAAGGACGGCTCGCCGGCGACGGAGCTTATTCCGGCCACCCCCGAGCCCGAAACCAGTCCCAAACCACTCGCCTCGGTGTTCTGAGTGGGTTTCCGGCTACCCCTCACGGCGAGGGTGGTTGTAGAGGGGAGATTTTCCGGCGAGAAAGTGATGGAATTTTAGGGATTTCGGGTTCCTCAAATTCGGCCGAATTGAACTTCAAGAGGTACTGGGTTTTGTAGCCCTCTTCATTGTGATTCTAACCATATAAACATGGTGTTCTAATTCGATTTGAGTCTGGAGAATTTTGAGATTGAAATTTGTGGAACAATTCGGTTTTTCGTGAAATTGGGTGAGTTAGAGTTTGATATGGACTTTGTTGCAGTTATGAAAGTTGCTCAGTGGGTGATTTTGCATGGAATAGGGGTTGCTCCGCTGGAAAATTTTCAGGTTGAAGGTGGCGCCGCCGTGGGCGGTGGTCAACGCGGCGGTCAACGGTCAACGGGTTGACTTTTTGACTTTCGACAAGTCGCATGTCATTTGACTCGAAATCGCGCCCCGATCGCAGTGGGGAGGTTCGTTTTTCGAGTTGAGCGTCTGAACGTAAAGCGAGGTATTGAAGTGGTATATACGGATTTTCGACGATTCGTCGACTCTGAATTATTTGTTTCCGAGAACAGTGGTTTCTCGTGGTTTGATTCGAATTGTCGGATTATGACTTTGAATATTGGACGTTTTGATTATTCAGGGGTTCGTGATCATTTGTTTGGTGATGGACTTTCCGCCGGATCACGGGTTAACGCGAACTGCGTTACGCCAGTCAGTGAGTGGACACTTTATTTTCACGGGTTGATTGCGAGTCCTTATTTATGATTTACGAACTTGAGCATGCAGATTGATTATGATTTTACGAGCATGTGTTTTACGAATTATTCTTATACGAATATACGTATACGAATATATACATATACGTACATATTATGTTTTAAGCATGTGCATAGAAAAGATTTATGATTTGGTTTACACAGAGTACAGTCTCAGTATATGTTGTGGTATCGATACGCACTGGCTTCTCGGCTGATCCCCGAGTACGCTCCGGGAAGGACAGATATCCTGACCCGAGGCCTTTCTGGCTAGGAATCACGTGTGGGTCTGGGATCCCGTGATTCAGACTGTGCTATCACGTGGTAGTCCATGAGTGATTCCGCGATTTTATATTGCATGCTCTGTACGCGTGAGGAGTTGGAGTCTCCCTCGTGTACCATTTCTTTACTTATACATTTGACTCGCATATGATTTTATACGTATATATTACCTGGTGAAAGACATTTATTTTCGTCCACTCACTCTAACGTGTTTATTGTCTTTCACCTGGGCTTTTCGGTTTCCGTGCCCAGTTTGCAGTTCAGGCTCTGGTGTCGCACGTCGTGGTCGGAGGCATAGTGCTCGAGCTACTTTGTTTCATCCAGTAGGTTTATTGTTCTACCTACTGTGGTATGCGTATATGATTATGTATTAGAAGTCGCTCTGAGTTTCCTATTGAATATGTTATACAATTTTATACCGGATTTCAGTAAAGTATAGATATATTTATTGATTTACTTTACTGTTGATATATTGAGAAATCCGGATGGGATTGGTGCCCACGGTTTGCTTTTTGTGGCATAGGATGAAGTGTATTTTCCGCGTGCAGGTAATGGTAATTCCACGCTAGTAACGAAACTCTGCCCAAATTTCGAAAAGTTTTTGTTGGTTCGTGTTTTCGAGGGGATTCAATTCCAGTTTAGGGAGCTAAATCGGGGTTGGGTCCTTTCATATATATATAAATATATATAGCAGTAAATATATATATATATATAGACGTACCCAGCTGCATAAATAGTTTACAAACTACCTATTATGGTACTCAAGGTCACCGGAAACCTGGTCACAGTAAAGATGGAGATCTTTCTAGTATGTCACTCCTAGAAAGTTAATCAATACCCACCAATGGGCAATGACTAGTTTGTATGGTTCCAACTGGTATGAGTTCCACTGGTACGAGTTTGGCAACTTTCCATAAACTTCAACATCATAGGAGAGGATGTAAAGATTGAAATGTGGTTCATCTACCGACATATATTGTGGACGGTCCTCTAACGCTTCCTAATACAACTTAGTATACGTTACAAACTCATGCGTAAGATATGTTTCAGCTATACATCCTTCAGGTGCGGATTTATTAACCACATAGTCTTTGTGCTCCCCCAGTTGTCTATCAAGTTGCAAAGTGCATCTTATGATTATTGAAAAATATTTTTATATAAAAATAGATTGATCTTCAGATGTTGAAAGAAACAATTGTAAGAAACATCCAAGTGTAGTGTACTGGACTAGTAAGAAACAATTGTTCGGGAAGATGGATCATCACATGAGACATGATGTCAAAAAAATTTGGGGAAAATATCCTCTCAAATTTGCACATGATAAAAATGATGCCCTCTTGCATTTCTCTCAGGTCTGATTTTTTCACTTCTCTTGTGTATAACTTCTAAAAAAATCTTGACAACACTACTAACGACTCCACCACCTGACAGGGCAGATATGATCGAATGAAAACAGGGAAGCGATGTTGAAGCAGTATATGGAAATCATGACTCTTTAATCCGTACATCTTATTGTCCCGAAAGTTAACACACCAACCTATATTTTTTGCATAGCCTGAAGGATACTTAACATTACCCATCCACCTAAAAATTTCATTCTAATGTTCAGGCTTGACAGTGTAAGGAGTTTGAGGCAGTTTTTTCTTCCCTTCTTTCAACCACAAATATTTTTGTAAAGCCATTCTTTTCGGATCAATGCGTGCCTTTTTAGGGTGTCTTTAGTTTTTCCCTCCCAATTCAGCACTGTGCCCACCACACTTTTGCACACATTCTTTTCTATATGTATGATATTAGGGAGTGCCTAATCAACAACTTACTCCAGTACGAGAGTTCCCAGAATATGTTTTTGTGTGTCAAGAATTTATATCTGTCGGGTCTGTCAGGTATTACTGCCACTATATTAGGATGATTGCTGAGCTGCCCAAAATCGTATTCATTCAGCACACTACCAAAAAACACACTATAGACGACGACCAAAAATCATCGGCTTGTTAGCCTTTGTCGACGGCTATAGTAAACGCCGACAAACATTTGTCGGCTATATTAGGAGAACGTCGTCGACCAACCTATAGCTGACGACGATTGTGCATGTCGTCAGCTATAGTTGGACAATAACCCGACGACAAAAAAAGTCGTCGGTTTAAGTTTGTGACTTTTGCCGACAACAAAGTCATCGGCCATACCTTCCCCTTCCGGTCAATATGGTTGACCCAGCTATACTATAGCCGACGACTATGAAAGACCATCATCGGCTATATGTTTTAACTGTCGTCGACTATAGTATGCAACTTGTCAGCTATAGTATAAAACTTGTCAGTTTATGTGAGCACTTTAGTTGACGACTTTGACTAAATTCGTCGGCTAATGTTGCTGATTTCTGAAGAAGAAAAAACAGTTGATTCTGGATTTCTATTTCCAGAACCTGCCAACTCCACAATTTTATTTCCACAATAGCCAACAACACATAAAATGAAAACAAAACACATATTCACCAACAAACAAAAATTAATAATGAAACTTAAGCGTATGATACATCCTACTTGTCCTAGAAAACATATAATTAAACTAAGGGTTATCCAAATCTATGTTCTGGAAAACATAAGGGGTATTACCATCATCTTGTTGATTCTCCTACTGATGTGGAGCATCAAAAGGGCACTTGACAGATGGAAACAGAGGTGGGGCCAAGACCTAGAGTCCTTGCGCCCGAAGTTGTGTGTTCATTTCCTAAAAATAGGAAGCCATCTAAACTTGCATCTCCTCCTTCTGAGCCTGCTAGGTGGCAATCCGTCTCTCAATCTCTTCCTGCTGTCTTTAATGCTCTATTGCCTTCTTTTGCAGTTGCTCCTATTGCTGGGCAGCCTTGGAAGATCCTGACTTGCGTGCGAAACCGAGCATCTTCTTCAATACCCCATCATCGAGCTTTCTTAGACCCCTGCAGTAGTAATTACTCCCTCGTGTGGGGAAAACGTTAGCCATGATCCTCGCCCCAACTGTCACATCAGATTTATCAATCTGAGAGATGGCCTGGGGGAGGTTCTCCTCCTGGGTCTAAGGCTATCGCTCCCTCACGATTTGAGTCAACACCTCCTCAGTCACCTCCTGCACTCTCGCCTGATTGACAAGGAAAATATAATAAAATATTAGCAAACATACATAAAAAAAGTTAGAGAAATTACATATATAAGCAATTATGTTAAGTTATAAGGGCATATGACTTACAATATCTTCGGGGGATAGAGGATACACTTTCTCGAGCGTATACGCAAATTAGTTGACTTCAGAGTGTTGGTTGGCCGCCTCATCCATATAACTCACAAATGATCTAGAACCGGCATGATGGTTACTCATGTTTTTTCCCCGGTTTGCCGCGTTTATTTTAGAAATGGCCTTGTTGAATAAACATATATTAAAAAAATATTAGGAAACTAATTTTGTCAAATAGGATACATGTAAACACAAATATGATGTTACATATATACCTCAAATTGTGGGTTGTTGAAGTGGATTGGAAGCCACTGCCACTCATACTCCCTATACATAAACTCGATTGGGGTACCCGAACGACCATTTCCATGCATCCACCAGTGCAAGCACAGCTCAATTTTCCACTCCTTATACCTATATGTGCAACACAAATGTTAGAAAATGACTATACATGATCAACATAATATCTCAATATACATTATATAACTCTCATTACCTTTTTCATTGAACCTCATTTGCCCAGGTGGATTTAAGGTGCTCCAGAACATCGAACCACACTTGCAATGTACCTATTTATGGTTATATATATTATGACTTAATTAATATAGGTAGACATACATAATGAATATCTAACTAACTTACCGACATAGCATTGTTCACCATGTTCTTCACTTCTTGCGGCACCGAGGACCACTCTCCCCACAAAATAGGGACTCTATCCCATATGATACTTCCTACTTTGTTGGAGTACCTCCGCACTGCCTTCTGCCCCAACTTCACTGATCCATCAAGGTTCGTCTTTATGACTAGTGGTCTGTTATCTTTTGCGTCCTTCTCAAGTTGCTTATCGGTGACACATCCTCTGGTCTTTTTTATGTTGCCTCCGACGTCTATCACATAAGACAAAGTAAAAAGATTAAAATATGACCACTCAATTTAATATAAAACTTATTAATATGTTACAAATTAAATAACCAAGGTATTTACCCGATTCTGACGTCGATGTGTTTGTTACCCTCGCACTAAAAAGAGGTGTGTCAAACGACACATAGATGTATGCTTCTTGCGGGTAGATGTAATGGAGCTCTCCTGGAATAGTGTACTGGACCATGGGATACATCCAAGTGTAGTATACTATACCAGTATGGAACAATTGTTTGGGAATATGGATCATCAGGTGAGGCATGATGTCAAAAAAATTTGGGGAAAATATCCTCAAATTTGCACATGATAAAGATGATGTCCTGTTGCATTTCCCTTGGGTCTGATTTTTTCACTTCTGGTGCATAACTTCTGAAAAAAATCTATTGATAACGCTACTAATGGCTCCACCACCTGACGGGATAGATATGGTTGAATGAAAACAAAGAAGAGACATTGAAGCAGTATATGGCAGTCACGACTCTTTAATCCATATATCTTATTGTCCCGGAAGTTAACACACTGACCGATATTTCCTGCATAACCTAAAGGATACCTAACATGACCCATCCACCTAAAAATTTCATTCTTCTGGTCAGGCTTGACTGTGTAAGGATGAAAGGACCCAACCCCGATTTAGCTTCCTAAATCGGAATCAAACCCCTTCGAAAACACGAACCAACAAAAACTTTTCAAAATTTTGGCAGAGTTTCGTTACTAGCGTGGAATTACCATTACATGCACGCGGAAAATACACTTCATCCTATGCCAAAAAAATCAAACCGTGGGCACCAATCCCATCCGGATTTCTCAATATCTCAACAATAAAGTAAACAATACATATAATAGTACTTTACTGAAATCCGGGTTTAAAATCGTATAACATATTCAAAAGAAAAAATAGAGCGACCTCTAATACATAATCATATAAGTATACCACAGTAGGTAGGACAATAAACCTAGTGGAAGAAATAAGGTAGCTCGAGCACTATGGCTCCGACCACGACGTGCGACTCCAGAGTTCGAACTGCAAACTGGGCACGGAAACCGAAAAGCCCAGGGGAGAGACAATAAACACGTTAGAGTGAGTGGACAAAAATAAATGTCTTTCACCAAGTAATATATACATATAAAATCATATGCGAGTCAAATGCATGAAAATCAAATGGTACGTGAGGAGACGCTGGCTACCACTCACGTACAGAGCATGCAACGTAAAACATATCGCGGAGACTCTCGTGGGCTTCCACGCGATAGCACAGTCTAAATCACGGGATCCCAGACCCACACATGATTCATAGCCAGAAAGGCCTCGGGTCAGGATATCTGTCCTCCCCGGAGCGTACTCGGGGATCAGCCGAGAAGCCAATGTGTATCGATACCACAACATATACTGAGACTGTACTCTGTGTAAACCAAATCATAACTCTTTTCTATGCACATGCTTAAAACATAATATATATACATGTATACTCGTATACGTATATTCGTATATGCATAATCGTAAAACACATGCTCGTAAAATCATAATCAATCTGCATGCTCAAGTTCGTAAATCATAAATAAAAGACTCGCAATCAATCCGTGAAAATAAATGTCCACTCACAGACTGGCGTAACGCGTATCGCGTTAACCCGTGATCCGGCGAAAAGTCCATCGCCAAACGAACGATCACGAACCCCTGAATATTCACAAAATCCATTTCTCAAAGTCATAACTCGACAATACAAATCAAATCACGAGAAACCACCGTTCTCGGAAACACGTAATTCAAAGTCGACGAATCGTCGAAAATCTGAATATGTACACCTCAATACCTCGCTATACTTTCAGACGCTCAACTCGAAAAACGAACCTCCCCACTGCGATCGGGGCGTGATTTCGAGTCAAATGACATGCAACTTGTCGAAAGTCCAAAAAAGTCAAACTTTGACCGTTGACCGCCGCCCACGGCGGCGCCACCGCTGACCGGAAAATTTCACGGCGGAGCAACCCCTATTCCACTCAAAATCACCCACTGAGCAACTTTGTCAACTGCAACAAAGGCTAATTCTCACTCTAACCATGTCAATTTCAAGCAAAACAGAATTGATTCACAAATTTCAATTCCAAAATTCTCCATACACAAGATGAATTAGAACTCCAAACTTACATGGTAGCTTGCTAGTGATGAGAGCTTCAAAATCCACTCGAAGTTGTAGCTCAATTCGGTCCAAAATGTTGAACCCGAATCACCAAGTTTCTCCTCTATTTTTGGCCGGATTTCCTTCCATTTCCGGCGAGTCTCACCTTGAACGGTGGCCGGGGAAAGGACGAGGAAGCTGAGGCACTTCGAACGGGACCAACCCCGTCCCACGGGGTGGCCGGAATCGATCGCCGCCGTGGAGTCACCGTCGTGCACGTCGGCCACCAATCTCCCTCCACCGAGTTGACCGAGTCAACTTGGTCAACACCCAAAAAGGAAATGTTTGACTTGCCCAAAATGGCAACTGCTATTTATAGACTTTCCATTTTTGGAAACTTCATAATTATCCTTTTCGACAAACTTTAAACACGCGTAACTTTCTCGTCGTAACTCCGATCCCGATAATTCTCGCGGCCACGAATTCGACTTGACGTACTCTTCAATTATCACCCAAAGTCAAACACATCGACCAATTGGATAAAAAGTCAACCGTTCAACCATACACACATTTAAATCGACTAAACAGTCCACAATCGGAAATAATCACAACTAAATCTTCGTAACTCAAAATCATGCTCCGGAAGTTCCCATGAACTCGAAATTAAATACTGAACAACTTTCGTGAAGGAACCGAAACCAAATTCTCGTCCGGTAATTTAGTCGTTAACAAACCTGCTATTTAAATCCGTTTCCGTCGAAACTTCAAATATTCATATTTAATTCCTCGGTCGTCCAAATAACGATCCGGAACCGCCCACAAACTTGAAATCACACGTACAACGACTCTCGAGAAGAGACCCAGCTCCAATTCTCAGCCAATAATTTAGTCGTTAAGAAGCTTCGGCGATTAAAATAACTGTCGCAACTCTGCGACTATGCAGTAACTCATGTATACAGCTGATCATACTGCTAATTCTGGTTCGGGTCGTCACAAATCCACCCCCCTTAGAAAAATTTCGACCTCGAAATTTCCAAGTTTGCCAACTCAAAGGTAGAAGCACTGCCTCTGCATACTGCTCAACTGCTCAGTAATTACATCAACTGAACAACTCTGACAACTAACTCCACAATAGGAGATAGCTCCGTGCTGAAATCTCTGTACCCTCAAATTACAAATCTGAACTGGCTCTACACAAGCTCAAGTGTTCCTACATAAGGAACAGATAGGGTACACAACCCGCAATAAACCTAAAACATAGTTCCGTCACACGGAACACATCACACATAAAAGCCAACACTATAGGCGGCGCCGAACTATAGGGCATGACACAAACTCGCCTATGACCACATACGATCAAAACAAAGTGGCAAATCACAACTCAGTCTGCACACATCAACATAACTCATACACTCATATCAACATAGCTCAAACATCGGACTCGGGCAATTATCAACCCATTTCCGCTAATCTGACAGTCTGTGGTAGCACATTCCACAAAATCAGAATCAAACATCAACTCAAACTCAAACCAAACCAAACTCTCTCCAGCACAATGGAGTACAACATCGTATCTCAAATCGACATCAAGCAACGTCAAAATCAAAGTGGTCAACTAACCGGTACTGCATGCAATCTCGAACAACTGAAACTGCTGGTCTCAAATCCTCCGGAACTGCAATACCGAGGTCCACAATATGCCCTCCAATCTAAGGATAAGAACCGGTACTAACTCGTAATCTGGTCCCCAACGCTCGCTGCAAAGCTCACCAACACTTTGTTGTAGCTGATTACCTCGACCAGCAAGCTGGGACACAGGTACACCGCAAAAATGACCAATCTTCGTCAAACACGGCTATACCAGCCTACCACTGGAATCTTCTCCGAAAGTACAAGGAAATGTACTGAGTTCATCAAATGGTCCACAAAGGCCTAACAACTGGTATCACAAACCAAAGTGCATACAAGCACACACAATCACAGCAACAATCGCCACGTCTAACCGGAAATCTCATATGGCTGACACATCTCGGCAAGTCTCTGCCTCCTAGCCATCGCTAGTCGACAAATGTGGCATTTACACACACAAACTGCTACATTGCTCTTCATGTTGCGTCACGAGTAGTAAACTCGAAGTATCAGACACGTCTCCGTATCACTAGCGTCAAACATGCGCAAAACCACGAGTCTCAACATCATCACACTCGAACTCAGTTCCCCGTAGCTCGCAACTCGGCTAACACGGAAACTCGAGCCATACATACACACATGCAATACTGAAGCTCCTAACTCTCGACTGAATGCATCAACAACAACATCCCAAACGGATGGTCAAAGTACAACCACTAACTTTTCCGAACAAACTCAAAGGTACAACCATGGTCATGAGTCGACCCCATCCATCTACACTGCCTCAAGCCCAAATCTGGCCGAAAATGCAAGTGGATGAAACTCAATGGTCGGTGTACATCCTACACTGCGCTGCACGCCATAGTAGTAGTGTCTCGAACTCTCTGATGCTAACATAAAGACAGCTACACCTAAAACATACACAGGATACGTAGCTACATAAAGTCTCCAATGCCTGAAACCATGAGCCACCGCTCTGCTACACAACATCAAAACATAACCCAATCTATACCTCGATGCATCGCCACAACCCACGAACTCGTCACGATCGTCGGGTAAGGTCAGAACCGAAACAACGGTCAACCATTCTGCAGGAGTAAGTAACTCTCCTCGCGTGCATCGAACCACACGAACTTGCTGCCTTCTTCGTCAATCCGGAAAGTAGAGTGGCAATCCGGAAAAATCCTGCACAAGCCGTCGGTAATAGCTTGCTAACTCAAGAGACCTTTGATCTCTGGTACAATGGTAGGGCAATCCCCAAATCAACACGGCTTCAATCTGGTCAGGATCCTCGCCAACTCCCTCGGATAACATCTCATAGCCCAAAATCTTCACGCTAATAAGCCAAAATCACACTGGCTGAACTTCACAAACAACTGATCGTCTCGCGAAGTCCGCGAAACCACTCGCTATTGCATCAGGTGCTGGCTCACGCTCCTGGAGTACATCAGGACATTGCATACAACATGACCGCAAACTCGTCCAGAAATCGTCTGAACACCTGGTCCATCAAGTCCACACGATCTACGGAACATTGGTCAACCAACAACGTGACCAAAAGCTCCTAATGCCCGCACTGCGATCCGAAAGCCAACATAGCCACATCTGACTCATCAAACCTCCACTGATGGTATCCGGATCTAAAATCAATCTTCGAAAAGACTGAAGCTCTCACAAGCTGATCAAACCAATCGTCAATCCGAAGCGGAGGATACTCACTCTCCTCTAAAGCGAATCAGGCTTCCGGTAGTCAATGCACCACCAGTCGAACCATCCATCATCCGTACACACAAATGCAAAAGCACACACGCAAATATGCGGGATCGTCTGAAATCTCCTCCAGCAACTCCTGGAGTCGAAACAATAGCTCCATCAACTCCGCTGGCTCCGAACGACAAGACGTCGGTAAAATGAGTCCAGCGCCTGGTACAAGCTCAATGGTGTAGTCGGTCTCCCGAACTGGAGGAACACCTGATAACTCCTCCAAAACACATCTGGAAACTCGGGAACCACCTCAATGTCACCCATGTCAGACACAGCAACCGTAGTATCCACAACATGAGCCAAGCAATAACACATCTCGTTTCACCATCTGCTCGACCATCACCGCGAAACAGTATCTCGGGGAAACCTAGTTATTGCAACACAACCTCCTTCTCGAGGCACTCGCACATAGCCAAATGCGTTGTCTGTAAGTCCATACTCACAATCACACCAAAACCACGGTGTCCAGCTATAGCAAATCCGCAGCTAAGCCATATCCTCCAACAAGGATCGCAACCTCCGGATGGATACAACACTCTCCAAAACCTCGGAAGTGGAGATACAGGTACAATAGCCATGGATATCAAGTAACAGTAACCTCGGAGAAAAGTCCATCCTCGATACAGGTACAATAGCCGCACACATCAACCGCGACTTGCTGAATAACTTATCAAAAGGATACATTGATCAGATTGCAGGAACAACATGAGGATCTCCTCGCGAACTCTGAGCTGTCGAACCGCTAAAACAGCTGACTGAGGGTGCTCCCTTGTAACGTGACCCGTCTGGTCACCACAATGGCAACAGAGAATACTCTACAAACACACGTCACCGCAACACCTGTTGCGTGAAAGGATCACCAACGATCACCTAAACTCATGCCACAGGAGTAAGTCTGCTACACTGTGATCTCCGCCATCGCCAAACGGATCCTCTGCTTTGATCTGATGGCCCACAACATAATCGATAAGGTCGCAGCCTGATACAGTCACTGATCTTGAAGTGCCAGAACTCAACCTCATCAAAATCTCGGCTAAGTCTACTTCCCTCAAACCATCACATCGGAAACCGGGTACAACTTTCCTTCTCAATAGCCTCGCCTCGGAGTACAGCGCACTAAGCTCCTCACGGTTATCTCGAGGCACATCAATTAGAATCTCTCTCATGCTCAGGTTCAAACTCATCTCGAACCTCGTGCCCTACTTCCTCTGAAGCCACATAACTCGTGCAAATAGGGACAAACATGTGAACATTGCATCTCTGCCTCAGGTGGGTAAACACTCCACAGTCAAATGCTGGGTAGCTTGATGGAACCATTATCGTATACACAACACCCTGAATGTAGGCCATGGAGTCGCAACCGGAACTCACACAATATCAGCCCACCAAACACAATGTTCTGAATCAGGCAAACATCACCGCCACAATTCTCAGCTCTGAGGCAACATATAGACGCCCATATACATACAACACGGCAAACCGTGCAACACATATCTCTGAACTCAGAATACTGATCCAAATCCACAGTTCTCTGGCAACTCACGCGTCGAATGATCATCAACATGATCCACAACCGAAACGACACGGAAAGCACGTCAGGAGGCATCCTAATGAATACAATATCGTTCACAACAAGTGGAACGTAATCATGAAACTTCAAATATTTGAAAGTATACAACACCCGAAATATTGATGAGTATTCGCCGGCCGGTCAGGTCACCATTCTAGACATGCTGTACATTCTCAAATATCCTTAGTAAACACGACTACAGAAGTCTACAGAACCTACAATCTAAGGCTCTGATACCAAGCTGAAAGGACCCAATCCCGATTTAGCTTCCAAAATCGGAATCAAACCCCTTCGAAAACACGAACCAACAAAAACTTTTTGAAATTTTGGCAGAGTTTCGTTACTAGCGTGGAATTACCATTACCTGCACGCGGAAAATACACTTCATCCTATGCCACAAAAATCAAACCGTGGGCACCAATCCCATCCGGATTTCTCAATATCTCAACAGTAAAGTAAACAATACATATAATAGTACTTTACTGAAATCCGGGTTTAAAATCGTATAACATATTCAACAGAAAACTCAGAGCGACCTCTAATACATAATCATATAAGTATACCACAGTAGGTAGGACAATAAACCTACTGGAAGAAATAAGGTAGCTCGAGCACTATGCCTCCGACCACGACGTGCGACTCCAGAGTCCGAACTGCAAACTGGGCACGGAAACCGAAAAGCCCAGGGGAAAGACAATAAACACGTTAGAGTGAGTGGACAAAAATAAATGTCTTTCACCAAGTAATATATACATATAAAATCATATGCGAGTCAAATGCATGAAAATCAAATGGTACGTAAGGAGACGCTGGCTACCACTCACGTACAGAGCATGCAACGTAAAACATATCGCGAAGACTCTCGTGGGCTTCCATGCGATAGCACAGTCTAAATCACGGGATCCCAGACCCACACGTGATTCCTAGCCAAAAAGGCCTCGGGTCAGGATATCTGTCCCCCCCGGAGCGTACTCGGGGATCAGCCGAGAAGCCAATGTGTATCGATACCACAACATATACTGAGACTGTACTCTGTGTAAACCAAATCATAAATCTTTTCTATGCACATGCTTAAAACATAATATATATACATGTATACTCGTATACGTATATTCGTATATGCATAATCGTAAAACACATGCTCGTAAAATCATAATCAATCTGCATGCTCAAGTTCGTAAATCATAAATAAAAGACTCGCAATCAATCCGTGAAAATAAATGTCCACTCACAGACTGGCGTAATGCGTATCGCGTTAACCCGTGATCCGGCGGAAAGTCCATCGCCAAACGAACGATCACGAACCCCTGAATATTCACAAAATCCATTTCTCAAAGTCATAACTCGACAATACAAATCAAATCACGAGAAACCACCGTTCTCGGAAACACGTAATTCAAAGTCGACGAATCGTCGAAAATCTGAATATGTACACCTCAATACCTCGCTATACTTTCGGACGCTCAACTCGAAAAACGAACCTCCCCACTGTGATCGGGGCACGATTTCGAGTCAAATGACATGCAACTTGTCGAAAGTCCAAAAAAGTCAAATTTTGACCGTTGACCGCCGCCCACGGCAGCGCCACCGCTGACCAGAAAATTTCACGACGGAGTAACCCCTATTCCACTCAAAATCACCCACTGAGAAACTTTGTCAACTGCAACAAAGGCCAATTCTCACTCTAACCATGTCAATTTCAAGCAAAACCGAATTGGTTCACAAATTTCAATTCCAAAATTCTCCATACAGATGAATTAGAACTCCAAACTTACATGGTAGCTTGCTAGTGATGAGCGCTTCAAAGCTCACTCAAAGTTGTAGCTCAATTCGGTCCAAAATGTTGAACCCGAATCACCAAGTTTCTCCTCTATTTTTGGCCGGATTTCCTTCCATTTCCGGCGAGTCTCGCCTTGAACGGTGGCCGGGGAAAGGACGAGGAAGCTGAGGCGCTTCGAACGGGACCAACCCCGTCCCACGGGGTGGCCAGAATCGATCGCCGCCGTGGAGTCACCATCGTGCACGTCGGCCACCAATCTCCCTCCACCGAGTTGACCGAGTCAACTCGGTCAACACCCAAAAAGGAAATGTTTGACTTGCCCAAAATGGCAACTGCTATTTATAGACTTTCCATTTTTGGAAACTTCATAATTATCCTTTTCGACAAACTTTAAACACGCGTAACTTTCTCGTCGTAACTCCGATCCCGATAATTCTCGCGGCCACGAATTCGACTCGACGTACTCTTTAATTATCACCCAAAGTCAAACACATCGAACAATTGGATAAAAAGTCAACCGTTCAACCATACACACATTTAAATCGACTAAACAGTCCACAATCGGAAATAATCACAACTAAATCTTCGTAACTCAAAATCATGCTTCGGAAGTTCCCACAAACTCGAAGTTAAATACTGAACAACTTCCGTGAAGGAACCGAAACCAAATTCTGGTCCGGTAATTTAGTCGTTAACAAACCTGCTATTTAAATCTGTTTCCGTCGAAACTTCGAATTTTCATAATTAATTCCTCGGTCGTTCAAATAACGATCCGGAACCGCCCACAAACTCGAAATCACACGTACAATGACTCTCGAGAAGAGACCCAGCTCCAATTCTCGGCCAATAATTTAGTCGTTAAGAAGCTTCGGCGATTAAAATAACTGTCGCAACTCTGCGACTATGCAGTAACTCATGTATATAGCTGATCATACTGCTGATTCTGGTCCGGGTCGTCACAAAGGAGCTTAGTTCTTCCCTTATCTCAACCACAAATGTTTTCATATATCCATTCTTTTCAAATCAATGCGCGCCATATGGTCATCTTTAGTTTTCCCCTCCTAATTCAGCACTGTGCCCACCATACATTCGCACACATTCTTTTCTATGTGCATGACATCTAGGTAGTGCCTGATCGACAACTTAATCTAGTATGAGAGTTCCCAGAATATGCTTTTGTGTGTCCAGAATTTATATCTGTTGGGTCTATCAGGTATTGCCGCCACTATATCAGGATGATTGCTGAGCTGCCCAAAATCGTATTCATTCAACACTTTCAACATTTCATCCTCCGTCTATCTCATGGGTTGCACATCCTTTTCTACAATCTTATCAAATGCCTTTGCATCCTCCCGCCATGGGTGATCAAGTCCAAGCCAACAACGGTAACACATCTAGACAATCTTCCTGCAATTAAGGTTGCCGCACTCATCAGTCATGTACTCTGGACAAGCCATATATCCCTTGGTAGCGTTGCCCTACAACATCCCGCGGGCAGAAAAATTATTGATGGTGCCAACAAGCATGGCATGCATCTGGCACATCTCGTGCTTATACTTGTCATAAGTGGGATGACCAATGTTACTCAGGTACTTAAGCTCCTCAATCAAGGGTCTCAAATACACATCGAGACACTTTTCTGGATAACCTGGCACTAGAATTAAAAGAGTCAGCATATTGTATTCATTCTCTATGCACGTCCATGGAGGAAGGTTGTATGATACCAAAATAACTGGTCATATACTATATTGAGGACTCATGTTTCCAAAAGGGTTGAATCCGTCAAATGAGAGCCTGAACCAAACATTTGGGACCTCTGATACAAAATAAGAAAACTCCCTAACCATGTGCTTCCAAGCCTCTCCGTCAGCGGGGTGTATAAGGGTGTCATCGTCAGAAAAATTCCTCTCAGCGTGCCAGCTCATAGCTTTGGCCGTGTGTGGAGACATGAACAACCGTTCCAGTGTATCAATCAGCGGGAAAAACCGAAGTACTACATAGCTTTGTTATTCCCTACAGGAGTCAATTTATACATATCCGTGTGACATACCGAACAGGCATCAAAGTTTTCAAGATCATTCCCTTCAGGATCTTTACCTCAGAAGAGAACGTAATCATATCTACATGTATGGATTTTGATGTAGGTAAGGCCAAAATGTTTCAGGATATGCTGTACCTTACGATGAGTGGTAGGAAGACGATGACTGGGGGCAGCATCGAAGCGGTTAACTCCAGATAATCATCAACTTCTTTGACACTCACTTTGTTCTCCACTTTGACCTTCATTACTCCTCCCATGACCATTTCAAGAATAGTCTTATTACACCTATTGTACAACGAGGTCTGTTGGAATGCAAGCAGCTTGTTGTACTTATCAATACTGACAGTGTTGACAGCTCTAGGGATATCTTGTATTTGAGAAAATACACCGCTCTCATACGGAAACATATCGTTGATCAACCTCGTTCTTGGATCATCGGATGTACTGGCCCTCTTAGAAAATTGTCTATGATCATGCTGACCCGCTGATGATGTTTCACCGTGACAGATCCAACATGTGTACTTATCCAAAAACCCATTATTCTTCAGGTGCTCTCATACTATATCAATGGAAAAACGATACAAATTGCTGCGACACTGACATTTCTTACACAGGCAATAATGAATTGTATTCCCCTTAGCATTAGCCTTCACATATTCCACAAAACTCTACATTCCAACAGCATATCTTCGATCCCATTTTTGAAGGCAAATCCAACTTTTGTCCATCCTAAAAATTCCAACTACACACACACACACACACACACACACACACACGCACGCACGCACGCACGCACTAATTAAAAATTCATCATTATATCTATATATATCTTTAAACTACAAATTACATTAATTCTTCTACTACTTAATTAAAAATTAACACATACCATGTATATACATAATATCAACAATTAACACATAATTATATATATTGATATATTTTCATCGAAAACAACTCAAAATTAATAATTAATATAAAAAATAATTCAACTCAAAATCAACAATCAACACACATATATATACGTACCTATATATATGTAGTGGGATATAGCGTCACGAACTCATTTTGGACAGCTTCCGACAACACCTAATGATTTGACAGCGATTTGTGTTTTTCTCACTGTTTTTTTTAATGAATGAGTTGCTACCCAGATCTGTAAATATAAAAAAATTTAGCTGACCATCTTATTATTTCGTCGGCTAAAAGACATAATTTTTGTCGGCTAAAAACAAAATTTTCATCAGCAAAACTTACACTTTCGTCGACGATTATTTTAAGGTAAAGTCGACGACGCAAAGTTGTCGTTGGCTAAAGTGTAGTATAGCCAACCAAAAAAAATTGGCCTGTTTTGCTTACTTTCGTCAGCTTAAGTGTTTTTTCTGGTAGTGTGAAATTTTCTTTGTTTGCCATTGGGCTCAAAGCTCTAGTCCATGATGGCTTTCCAACTTCCTTTTATCAGCACCATTGAGACTTGTATTCTGATAAGTTTTCAAAATTGTACATGAGGCTTTCAGTTTTGGCGTGATTCCAACTGATTTGAATCACATCATTATTGCCTTAATTCTCAAGGTTGAATGTCCTCAATACATGGTGAATTTCAGGCTTATAAGCCTTTGTACTATCATGTATAAGGTGATATCTAAGATGATTGTGGCTATGACTGGGCCACTTATGCAACACTTTATTAATCCTAATCAAGTTAGTTACATTCTAGGTAGGCACATATCTGATAATATTATAATTGCTCAAGAGTTTCTTTAAAAGTTTAGAAAGTCCTCTGGTGATCAAGATTTCTTGGCTTGGAAGGTATACCTCTCTAAAGCCTATGATAGGCTAAGGTGGGATTTCATTGAATATGTCTTCTATGAAACTCAGATGCCATTATGCCTTGTAAAGTTGATTATGAGCTGTATTAGATTGACCAGCTTCCAAATATCTATCAATGGTGAGCTCTCTGAGAATTTCATGGCTCACAGGGACATTAGACAAGGTGACCCCTTGTCTCCCTACATTTTTGTGATATGCATGGAAAAACTTTCTCACTTGATTAAAGTAAATTTTGAAGACATGACTTGGATTCCTGTGAAGTCTTCCCAATCGGGTTCTGGAATCTCCCACTTATTTTTTACAGATGACTTAATGTTGTTTGTTGAGACTTCCCATGCTCAAGCCAAAGTTTTGAAGAACTATTTTGATCTATTTTGCAAACTCTCATAGCAGGTTGTAAGTGGGAGAAGTCTCTCTTATTTGTGTCTCCCAATACTTGCAGGAGTTTAGCCCAGTCAATAAACAAGGTTTATGGATCTTCCTTGATTAAGGATCTTGAAAAATACTTGGGGATGCCACTTATCCACTCAAGGATTAATAAGTACAGTTTGTGGATGCCACTTATCTACTCAAGGATCAATCAACAAGGTTTGTGGTTCTCCCTTGATGGTATCTTTGATAAAGTTCAAAATAGACTTGCTAGCTGAAAATGCAAACATTTGAGTATGGCTAGCAGATTGAGTCTCATTCATTCTGTTACATCATCTATCCCAGTGTACACAATGAACACTGCTAAACTTCCGGTTGATTTGTGCGATAGGATAGATAATCTTAATAGGGATTTCCTGTGGGGAGATACTGATGAGAAGAAAAAGATTCACTTAGTTAATTAAGACATTATGCATGCCTAAGCATGTTGGTGCATTAGATATAATTAAAGAAGACTTGTCAAATGAACCAGGCAATGCTTGCCAAGTCAAGTTGGAGGATATTTCAGAATGATGAAGGGTTGTGGGTTAAAATGTTCAAGGAAAAGCATTTCAAGAAGGACAGCTTATTTGATTCTCAATTTTCTAATCCTTCTTATTTTTCGAGCACTTGGAGAAGAATTGCTCATGGTGCTTCTTTTTTCAAACGGAATTTGAAATAGAGAGTTGGAGATGATACCATGATTAAAATCTGGAGTGATAAGTGGATGGAGTACTCTACTCTGAGTCTCCACATGCTCCCTGAAGTTAATTTCAATCTTAATACTACTGTTTGAGTTTTTGGACAACCATGGGTGGGATACTATCAAGCTCATAAGTGTTTTGCCTGAAATTATTAATAAACCTACTGGGTTTGTTGGATGTGGTAATGATGAGCAAATGTGGAATGCTTCTTCCAATGGCTTTTTTAGTGTGAAATCTACTTACCAGTCTAATTTTTGTTTTAATGAATCTAATCCTTTGCGAAGGTTTATCTGGAAGCTATAAATTCTTCCAAAACAGAAGATTTTTCTTTGGATCTTGGCGTAAGGCAATTGTTAACAAATGTGCAAAGAGTGAGAAGAGACCTTGCTATGGATCCCCCATGTCCTATATGTCACTAACATGATGAGACCCTCCTTCATCTTCTAAGGGACTTCCCTCAAGTTAGGAAGATATGGACTAACATGAAAATTTCTTCTCCCATTTCCACTATTTTTGGTCTTATTTGGAAGGATTGGTTTTCTCCGTAATTGCATTGCTCTTATACAGTTCATCAAATGCAGTGATGTGTGCTTTTGTTTAATGCATGTTGGTGCATTTGGAATTGGAGGAATATGCAAAAAAAATTTATTTTTTTACTCTTGTTTTAGTATGCCTCATAATCCAATTAGGGTTATCCTTAATTCTACTAATAAATGGGTTCAAAGGAAGCATAAGTCCTTGCAGCAATTTGGTGTTAGCTATTTCACATGGATTAAACCTCCCTTTGGAGTTTGTAAGTTGAATATTGATGGAACAAGAAGCAGTACTGGCCTTGTTGGGACTGGAAAAGTAAGTAGAGATCATATGGGTCACTTGATTGCTGGATTTTAGGTCAATTTGGAGCAAGGTGAAATCCTTGAGGTTGAAGTTTGGAGGATGCATTTTGGTATTAAACTTCTCTTGGAGCATAATGTGAAGAATTTAGAGATTGAATTAGACTCAGCTCTATTAGTTAATTTGGTTAAATCTGATTATACTCAAAATCACACTCTGGGCTCATTAATCAGTGGCTGCAAAAGAGACTTTGACTATTTTGAGAAGATAACCTTGTCTCATGTGATGCGTGAGAGGAACATGATTGATGAAGGCAGTATCAATCATGATATGGGGTTCATTCAGTTCTTGGAGCCTCTTGTTCATGTTGTGGAGCCTTATTGGGGAAATATAGATAGTGTCATTTTTCCTAGGCGTACTAGGAACGCTAGAAATGGCTAGGTGGTGTCTTTTCTTTTCTAGGTCCTCTGGGCCTTTCTTTTCACCAAAAAAAAGCATACCATTGAACCTAACCCGTGCAGTTTTTGAGAAAAATGCATTGTTACATCTCTTCGTTTTGCATCCTTAAAAATGTGAGCACGATGCATCTCAAACTATGGCATCTCGATTTACATATCTATATATGCCGATTACAAAGTTGCACAAGATTGAAGCCAAGGCTAAGGCTAACATAACAGAAAACATCGCTTTTGGTATGGTTAGGGCTTAGTAAAGGGATATTATACTATAAGTTTTATGTTATTGTTGAATGGTCGACCTTTTTGAACTATGATCTCCTTTGCGTACAAGCTTATGGCTTGCCAAATGAAGCAAATTCTTGATTCTTGCTTTCTTATGCTAAAACAACATTAAATAGCAAACTTGTTAAAAAAATTGCATAATTTGTTGTATGGGTAGCAAATAGGCTAGTTTTGAAAACTTAGTGTAGCATTTTGTAGAAATACAATCTAAGAACAGGAAATTCACACGCACTAAGGTAATCCCTAAGGCAACAAATTGGCAATGAAAAAAAAAATCAATTATTTCCAAACCGAAATTATGGTAATTTGTTGTTATTATTCGCAAATTCAACATTTATGCATGTTGAATTTACAACATGTCACGTCAAAAGCACAGTAAATTTCAAAAGAATAAATCACTCATACGACCTTAAGCTCAAATTACACACAGCTATAATAGCTATGAAAGATGGCATATCCCACTTGTTTACTTTGCAAACATATAATGGTTTACAGTAAGGTTCTGCTAAGGACCTCTGCATTTTTCAATAAATATTTATTTGATTCATTTTTAAGTCATATAATCACATCTCTACCATTCAGTTTCTAGATACTAGTGTATAGATCACTTCTACAAAATTTCATCCAATTTGATGATCGTTTAAGCTTCCAAAATCGTGATTTGTCGTATATAAACATTAAACATTCCAGTTGGACAAACTACAATCCGTTCATGGGTTTGATCTAGTTAGGTACCTTAAACATCATCAAATTGGATGAAATTTTGCATAATTGATCCATACACTAGTGTCTAGAAACTGAATGGTAAAGATATAATTATGTTTTCAAAAAGTGAACCAAATCAAAGAAAAATCAAGAAATCCGCATTTTTCATTAAATGCGGACGTTCTTAGCTGAGCATTGTAATTATTTATTTGCATATGATTGATAAGAATCATATTCATTGTCACAATAAAAATGTGACTCTCATGTTTATGGGGTAAACATTACATGACAATATGTGGCCTACCTTGAGGGATCAACTTTGCAATGTACGCTATATAAACCATTCATCATATCCTACCAATTCAACATTGTGAAAAATCGACCCACCAACTATGCATGTGATGAGATATAAGAACAAACTAAGATGAAGTAATCAACTAATCATTGTTCCTCATCATTGACACATCAATTATCTTCTCATAAGGTCATCTCCTATAAGGTTGATATAGCCCCAAAACACCCAAAAATCATCTTCAACCTAAGACTACGCCAAACCAAAAAAGTGATTTGAGGGGGCTAAAATGTTCGAGAGCTAGGTTACATTAAGCCCCTTGTATAGTCCTTGGAATATTTGTGGAGGAGACCAATTTGGCTAAAATAATATGAAATTTAATTTTACAGCCCTGAGAGCAAATGCATCCATTTTAGGAGGGTTCAACATGGAAATTTTTAGCCCAGACTAATACATTATTCATCAAAATTAATCTTTGATCTTCAGTTGGACAATACACCAACGAGATCAATCCAATGACTAATTACTATTCATATTTTAGAAATATATTTTTTTATTGATAAATGTTTACTTGTCTTTACTCAATTATTAAATTGAATAAATATTTACTCATACACAAATTGCTCTTTTTTTTAAATGACACAAATTGCTCATATTAGTATCTATAATTTCTAATTATATATTGTATTTCTCCAAATTCTACTAGCATTTTGAATTAAATCTGGACCGTCAAATATTGATCTATGGCTCACAATAAATTACCATTGTAAACGAGGGCATTTAAATTTATGAATTTTAAAATTACAATAAAACCTCAATTTAAAAATACTTTATATAGGAATAATTTCTTTATAGTGATAAAAATTCTCAGTTTGAACTCGGTACTAATTATAAATAGGAATAACCCTCACATGGTAATAAGTTATAAACTTTTTTGTTCCATATATATAAAAGTGACCTTCATAAAAGAATAATTGTTAATGTTACCAATATATAATGTGATTTACAAAGAATTAAAATATGTTAAATACTATTTTGATAGTTCATATCACGTTGTAAATGTTGAGGTACATAATAACTCATATTTATGCTCTATAGTTGAGTTAGTTATTATCACAAATAGACTAGTTACTTAATATTTCTAACTAAGACTTTGGACTTAATTTTTCTATTGAACCTCCATTAAAGAATAACTTCCATTTCCATATAAGAATAAATTATGTTAGTCCCAACAATATGACTGTATAGAAGTTTTACTGTAACTACAAAAGTGATGGCTGACCTGCATTTTCATGAGGTGGGGCTACATAGGAAAGAAGAGAGAGAATGCATGTGTTATCTCAAATGAAGTAATTGGTGGCTCCATGTTGTCAGTCAACCCAGACTTCGCCTTGGGTTCACGATTACCCTAGCTCCTGATATGGTTAGATGGGACCCGCATATGGCCCACCATCAACCCAGACCAATTTTAGCCTTTTGGATTGTGAAATTGGTCCTCTTTTTGATCTAACCCACCAAATTAGACCATTGTTGCTGTGACGACCCGGACCAGAATCAGAAGTATAATCAGCTCAATTTGCGAGTTAGCGTATCGACGTGGATTTCCGATAGCGGATTTACTCGCCAGGGTTCTGTTAACGACTAAATTATTGGCCGAGAATCGGAGCTGGATCTCTTCTCGAGAGTCGTTCTATATGTGATTACGAGTTCGTGGGCGGTTCCGGATCGTTATTTGGACGACCGAAGAATTAGTTATGAATATTTGAAGTCCAGATTTAAGTGGTGGGCCACTTAACGACTAAATTATCGGACGGGAATTTGGTTTCGGTTTCTTCACGGAAGTTGTTCGGAATTTAATTTCGAGTTTGTGGGAACTTCCGGAGCATGATTTGGAGTTACGAGGAATTAGTTGCGAATATTTCCTTTTGTTGGTTATTTAGTCGATTTAATGTGTGTTGCTTTAAAGGGTTGACTTTTTATCCGTTTGGCCGATGTGTTTGACTTTGGGTGATTATTGAAGATCATGTTGAGTCAAGTTTGTGGCCGCGAGATTTATCGGAATCGGATATACGACGAGGAAGTTACGCGCTTTTGAAGTTCGACGAAAAGGATAAGTATGAAGTTTCCTAATTGGGAAAGCTATAAATAGTGACTTGCCCCTTTGGGAAAGTCAAAGACTGATTTAATATGGTTGACCTTGGTCAACTCGGTTTGACCGAGTTGGGAGAGTGAGTCACGACGGTGGCGTCGGCCTCCACTCCGGCGACCGGATTCCGGCGACTTCCGGGCTCGGCCCGTGGCCCATTCAACTCGCCCCGATGCTCTTTACCCATTTCCGGTCTTACTTTCCGGCAAGCTTCATGGTGGAGAGAGAAAACTTGAAGCAAAGTTCAAGGTTTTTGGGTTTAATGGTGACTTTTGATTCGGGCCGAGTTGAGCTCAAACAAGGACTGGGTTTTGTAGCCCTCTTTAAGGTGATTCTAACCATATAAACATGGTGTTCTAATTCGATTTGAGCATGAAGAATTTTGGGTTTGAATTTTGTGTTTCATTTCGGTTTATCATGAAATTGGATGTGTTAGAGTGAGAATTGGACTTCGGTGCAGTTATGAAAGTTGCTCAGTGGACGATTTTGAGTGGAATTGGTGAAGCTCCGCCGTGAAATTTTCCGGTCAACAGTGGCGCCGCCGTGGGCGGCGGTCAACGGCGGTCAACGGGTTGACTTTTTGACTTTCGGCAAGTCGCATATCATTTGACTCGAAATCGCGCCCCGATCGCAGTGGGGAGGTTCGTTTTTCGAGTTGAGCGTCCGAACGTAAAGTGAGGTATTGAAGTGGTATATACGGATTTTCGACGATTCGTCGACTTTGAATTATCTGTTTCCGAGAACGGTGGTTTCTCGTGGTTTGATTTGTATTGTCGAATTATGGTTATGAGAATTGGATTTTGTGAATATTCAGGGGTTCGTGATCGTTCTTTTGGCGAGGGACTTTCCGCCGGATCACGGGTTAACGCGAAACGCGTTACGCTAGTCTGTGAGTGGACAATTTCTTTTCACGGAAATTCTTGCGAGTCTTTTATGTGATTTACGATCTTGAGCATGCCTATGAGATTTCGGATATATGAGCATGTGTTTTACGATTATACGATATACTTATACGAATATACGTATACGAGTATACATACACTTATATGCTGTTTCATGCATTTGCATTGAACTGTCTATGATTTGGTTTACACAGAGTACAGTCTTGGTTACGTTGTTGTATCGATACACTTAGCCTCTCGGCTGATCCCCGATGGTAGGCATCCCAGGCGGGGCGTTACCCCGACCTGACCGGCGAGGGGCGTATCCCCGGAACCGAGGCCTTTCTGGCTTAGAATCACGTGTGGGTCCGGGATCCCGTGATTCGGACTGTACTAGCACGGTGTGTGTCCATGAGCGACCCCGTGGGATTTTTACTTGCATGCTCTGTACACTGGAGGAGTGTGAGTTTTACCTCGTGTACTATGTTGTTTTTATTTATCTGGACTCGCATATGTTTTTATAACATATATAAACTGGTGAAAGACGTTTATTTTCGTCCACTCACTCTAACGTGTTTATTGTCTTTCACCTGGGCTTTTCGGTTTCCGTGCCCAGTTTGCAGTTCAGGCTCTGGTGTCGCACGTCGTGGTCGGAGGCATAGTGCTCGAGCAATCTTGTTTCATCCAGTAGGTTTGTTGTTCTACCTACTGTGGTACACGTATATGGTTATGTATTAGATGTCGCTCTGAGCTTTCTGTGGAATATGTTATACGATTTTAAACCCGGATTTCAGTAAGTACTACTATATGTATTGTTTACTTTACTGTTGTGATATTGAGAAATCCGGATGGGATTGGTGCCCACGGTTTGTTTTTGTGGCATAGGATGAAGTGTATTTTCCGCGTGCAGGTAATGGTAATTCCACGTTAGTAACGAAACTCTGCCCAAATTTTGAAAAGTTTTTGTTGGTTCGCGTTTTCGAAGGGGTTTGATTCCGATTTAGGGAGCTAAATCGGGGTTGGGTCTTTTCAGTTTGGTATCAGAGCATTAGGTTGTAGGTTCTGTAGACTTCTGTAGTCGTGTTTACTAAGGATATTTGAGAATGTACAGCATGTCTGGAATGGTGACCCGACCGGCCGGCGGATAATCATCAAATTCCGGGTGTTGTATACTTTCAAATATTTGAAGTTCCATGATTACGTTCCACTTGTTGTGAACGATATTGTATTCATTAGGATGCCTCCTGACGTGCTTTTCGTGTCATTTCGGTTGTGGATCCTGTTGAGGATCATTCGACGCGTGAATTGCCAGAGAACAATGGATTCAGATGAGTATTCAGAGTTCAGTGAACTGTGTGGCACGGTTTGCCTGGGGATGTGTATATGGGCGTCTATATGTGGCCTCAGAGCTGAGATTTGTGGCAGTTGATGTATGCCTGAGTCAGATCAGTGTATTTTGTGGGCTGTTATTGTGTGAGTACTGATTGCGACTCCATGGCCTACATTCAGGGTGTTGTTTATAAGGTAATGGTTTATCAGGCTACCCAGCATTCGAATGTGGAGTGCTTACCCACCTGAGGCAGAGATGCATTGTTCCTATGTTATTTCGGTTTGCACGAGTTATGTGGCTTCAGAGGAAGCAGTGTACGAGGTTCGAGATGAGTTTGAACCTGAGCATCAGAGAGATTCTGATTGATGTGCCTCGAGTTATCCGTGAGGAGCTTAGTGTGTTGCACTCAGCGGCGAGGTTATTGTGAAGAAAAGATGTACACGGTTTTCGATGTGACGGTTTGAGGAAGTGGATTCAGCAGTGAGATTTTTGATGAGGTTGAGTTCCAACACTTCGGGATCAGTGACTTCATCAGGCTGTGGCCTTTTCGATTATGTTGAGGATCCTCTACTGGTCCGTTTGGCGATGGCGGAGATCACAGTGTAGCGGACTTGCTCCTGTGGCATGAGTTTGGGTGATCGTTGGTGATCCTTTCACGCAGCAGGTGTTGCGGTGACATGTGTTTGTGGAGCACTTTCAGTTGCTGTTTCGGTGGCCAGGAGGGTCACGTTGCGAGGGAACGCCCTCAGCCAACTGTGTTTGAGGTTCGACAGCTCAGAATTCGCGAAGGAATCATAATGCTGTTCTTGCAGTCTGATCAATGTATCCTTTTGATGAGTTATTCAGAAAGTTGTGGTTGATGTGTGCGGCTAGTTGGGTATGTTGGAGTTTGTGCCATGACCTTGTTTGAGGACAGACTTTTCTCCGAGGTTACTGTTGCTTGATGTCCATGGCGATTGTACCTGTATCTCCACTTCCGAGGTCTTGGAGAGTGTTGTATCCATCCGGAGGTTGCGAGATCCTTGTTGGAGGTTATGACTTAGCCGCGGATCTTTTATAGCTGGATATTGCGGTTACAGTATGTTTGTGAGTCTGACGACGCATTTGGTTGTGTTCGAGTGCATCGAGGAGGAGGTTGTGTTTCGACGACCAGTTTTCCCGAGATGCTGTTTCTTGGTGATGGTCGAGCAGTTTGTGTAGATGAGTTGTGTGGTTTTCTTAGCTCATGTTGTGGATACTGTAGTTGCTGTGTCCGACATTGGTGACATTGTGGTGGTTTCCGAGTTTCCAGGTGTGTGTTGGAGGAGTTACCAGGTGTTCCTCCAATTCGGGAGACTGACTACATCATTGAGTTTGTTCCAGGCGCTGGACTCATTTTATCGACGTCTTGTCGTTCAGAGCCAGCGGAACTGATGGAGCTATTGTTTCGACTCCAGGAGTTGCTGGAGGAGGTTTCAGGAGAATTCATGTGACCCCACATATTTGCGTGGTGTGCTCTTGCATTGTTTGCACTGATGTTGTATGGGTTGACGAGGTGGTGCATTGACTACCGGAAGCCTAATTCATTTCAGAGGAGAGTGTGTATCCTCCGCTTCGGATTGATGATTGGTTTGATCAGCTTGTGAGAGCTTCAGACTGGTCGAAGATCGATTTCGGATCCAGATACCATCAGTGGTGGTTTGTTGAGTCAGGTGTGGTTTTCGGATCTCGGAGCGAGCATCTGGAGTTCTTGGTCACTTCATTGGTTGACCAATGCTCCGTAGATTGTGTGGACTTGATGGACCATGTGTTCAGACGGTTTCTGGATGAGTTGCGGTCATGTTTGTTGGCAATGTCCTGATGTACTCGGAGAGTGTGGACCAGTACCTGGAGCAGTTGCGAGCGGTTTTGTGGACTTCGCGAGACGATTAGCTGTTTGTGAAAGTTCATTCAGTGTGAGTTTTGGTCGATTAGCGTGAAGATTTTGGGCTATATGATGTTATCCGAGGGAGTTGGAGTGGATCCTGACCAGTTCGAAGCCGTGTTGATTTGGAGTTTGCCCTACTACTGTGCCAGAGATTGGGGGTCTCTTGGGTTTTGGCAGGCTTGTACCGACGGCTTTGTACAGGATTTTTTCCTGGATTGCCACTTCACTTTCCGGATTGACGAAGAAGGCGTCAGGTTCATGTGGTTCGATGCACGCGACGAGAGTTGCTTACTCCTGCAGGTTGGTGACCGTTACTGCGGCTTTGACCTTACCTGACGATCATGACGAGTTCGTGGGTTATGGCGATGCATCGAGATTTGGTTGGGTTATGCTTTGATACTGTGTAGCAGAGCGGTGGCTCATGGTTGCAGACAGTGGAAACCTTGTGTGGTTACGTATCCTTTGTTTGATTTGGGTGTAGCTGTCCTATTGTTAGCATCGGAGAGTTCGAGATTTTATAGCTACGGCGTGCAGCGTGGTGTAGGATGTACACCGACCATTGAGTTTCATCCACTTGCATTATCGGCCAGATTTGGGCTTGAGGCAGTGTCGATGGATGGAGTCGACTGACGACTATGGCTGTACATTAGAGTTTGTTCGAGGAAGGCTAATGGTTGCACTTTGACCATCCGTTTGGGATGATGTTGCTGTTGATGCATTCAGTCGAGAGTTAGGAGCTTCGGTATTGCATGCGTGTATGTGTGGCTCGAGTTTCCGTATTAGCCGAGTTATGGGCTACGAGAGCTGAATTTGAGTATGATGATGTTGAGGCTTGTGATTTTGCGCGTGTTTGGCGCTAGTGACGCGGAGAAATGTCAGATACTTCAAGTTTACTACTCGTGACGCAACATGAAGAGCGATATAGCAGCTAGTGCGAGCACAGTATGTGTGTACTGATGCCACATTCGTCGACTGGCGATGGCTAGGAGGCAGAGACGTGCCAAGATGTGTTAGCCATTTGAGATTTCCGGTTAGACGTGGCGGTTGCTATTGTGATCTCGTGTGTGTTTATACGCAGTTTGGTTTGTGATACCGGTTGTTGGATCTTTGTGGACAGTTTGATAAACTTGGGGTATGTTTACTTGTACTTTCGGAAATGATTTCAGTGACAGGCGGTTATGGCTATGTTTGGTGGAGGTTGTCCATCTACATGGTGTACCTGTGTCCCAGTTCGCCGATTGAGGTGATCAGCTACGACTGTGTGTTGGTGAGCTTTGCAACGAGCATTGGAGACCAGACTACGAGATAGTACCAGTTCTTATCCTCGGATTGGCGAGCGATCTTTGAGGACTATTTAGGCCTTGGAGGGCATGTTGTGGACCTTGGTATTGCAGTTCCGGAGGATTCGGGACCAGCAGTTTCAGCTGTTCGAGGTTGCTTGCAGTACCAGGTTGTTGTCCACTGTGATTTTGATATTGTTTGACGTCGTTTTGTGGAGTGTGTTACCACAGACTGTCAGATTAGCGGAATTGGGTTGATTATTGCTCAAGTTCGATGTTTGAACTATGCTGATATGAGTGTCTGAGTTATGTTGATGTGTGAACTGAGTTGTGATTTGCCTTGATGTTTTGATCCATATGTGGTCATAGGCGAGTTTGTGTTATGCCGTATGGTTCGGCATCGCCTATAGTGTTGGTTTTGTGTGTTGTGTTCCGCGTGGCGGAACTATGTTTCAGGTTTGCTATGTGTTGTGTACCCTGTTTGTTCCTTATGTAGGAACACTTGGCGCTTGTGTGGAGCCAGTTCAGATTTGTGATTTGAGGGTACAGGGATTCCAGCACGGAATTGTCTCCTATTGTGGAGTTTATGATCAGAGTTGTTCTGTTGAGATTGCAGTTGGTGAGTTGAGCAGTATGCAGAGGCAGTGCTCCTACATTGTAGTCGGCAGACTCGGAAATTTCGAGGTCGAAATTTTTCTAAGGGGGGTGGATTTGTGACGACCCGGACCAGAATCAGAAGTATAATCAGCTCAATTTGCGAGTTAGCGTATCGACGTGGATTTCCGATAACGGATTTACTCGCCAGGGTTCTGTTAACGACTAAATTATTGGCCGAGAATCGGAGCTGGATCTCTTCTCGAGAGTCGTTCTATATGTGATTACGAGTTCGTGGGCGGTTCCGGATCGTTATTTGGACGACCGAAGAATTAGTTATGAATATTTGAAGTCCAGATTTAAGTGGTGGGCCACTTAACGACTAAATTATCGGACGGGAATTTGGTTTCGGTTTCTTCACGGAAGTTGTTCGGAATTTAATTTCGAGTTTGTGGGAACTTCCGGAGCATGATTTGGAGTTACGAGGAATTAGTTGCGAATATTTCCTTTTGTTGGTTATTTAGTCGATTTAATGTGTGTTGCTTTAAAGGGTTGACTTTTTATCCGTTTGGCCGATGTGTTTGACTTTGGGTGATTATTGAAGATCATGTTGAGTCAAGTTTGTGGCCGCGAGATTTATCGGAATCGGATATACGACGAGGAAGTTACGCGCTTTTGAAGTTCGACGAAAAGGATAAGTATGAAGTTTCCTAATTGGGAAAGCTATAAATAGTGACTTGCCCCTTTGGGAAAGTCAAAGACTGATTTAATATGGTTGACCTTGGTCAACTCGGTTTGACCGAGTTGGGAGAGTGAGTCACGACGGTGGCGTCGGCCTCCACTCCGGCGACCGGATTCCGGCGACTTCCGGGCTCGGCCCGTGGCCCATTCAACTCGCCCCGATGCTCTTTACCCATTTCCGGTCTTACTTTCCGGCAAGCTTCATGGTGGAGAGAGAAAACTTGAAGCAAAGTTCAAGGTTTTTGGGTTTAATGGTGACTTTTGATTCGGGCCGAGTTGAGCTCAAACAAGGACTGGGTTTTGTAGCCCTCTTTAAGGTGATTCTAACCATATAAACATGGTGTTCTAATTCGATTTGAGCATGAAGAATTTTGGGTTTGAATTTTGTGTTTCATTTCGGTTTATCATGAAATTGGATGTGTTAGAGTGAGAATTGGACTTCGGTGCAGTTATGAAAGTTGCTCAGTGGACGATTTTGAGTGGAATTGGTGAAGCTCCGCCGTGAAATTTTCCGGTCAACAGTGGCGCCGCCGTGGGCGGCGGTCAACGGCGGTCAACGGGTTGACTTTTTGACTTTCGGCAAGTCGCATATCATTTGACTCGAAATCGCGCCCCGATCGCAGTGGGGAGGTTCGTTTTTCGAGTTGAGCGTCCGAACGTAAAGTGAGGTATTGAAGTGGTATATACGGATTTTCGACGATTCGTCGACTTTGAATTATCTGTTTCCGAGAACGGTGGTTTCTCGTGGTTTGATTTGTATTGTCGAATTATGGTTATGAGAATTGGATTTTGTGAATATTCAGGGGTTCGTGATCGTTCTTTTGGCGAGGGACTTTCCGCCGGATCACGGGTTAACGCGAAACGCGTTACGCTAGTCTGTGAGTGGACAATTTCTTTTCACGGAAATTCTTGCGAGTCTTTTATGTGATTTACGATCTTGAGCATGCCTATGAGATTTCGGATATATGAGCATGTGTTTTACGATTATACGATATACTTATACGAATATACGTATACGAGTATACATACACTTATATGCTGTTTCATGCATTTGCATTGAACTGTCTATGATTTGGTTTACACAGAGTACAGTCTTGGTTACGTTGTTGTATCGATACACTTAGCCTCTCGGCTGATCCCCGATGGTAGGCATCCCAGGCGGGGCGTTACCCCGACCTGACCGGCGAGGGGCGTATCCCCGGAACCGAGGCCTTTCTGGCTTAGAATCACGTGTGGGTCCGGGATCCCGTGATTCGGACTGTACTAGCACGGTGTGTGTCCATGAGCGACCCCGTGGGATTTTTACTTGCATGCTCTGTACACTGGAGGAGTGTGAGTTTTACCTCGTGTACTATGTTGTTTTTATTTATCTGGACTCGCATATGTTTTTATAACATATATAAACTGGTGAAAGACGTTTATTTTCGTCCACTCACTCTAACGTGTTTATTGTCTTTCACCTGGGCTTTTCGGTTTCCGTGCCCAGTTTGCAGTTCAGGCTCTGGTGTCGCACGTCGTGGTCGGAGGCATAGTGCTCGAGCAATCTTGTTTCATCCAGTAGGTTTGTTGTTCTACCTACTGTGGTACACGTATATGGTTATGTATTAGATGTCGCTCTGAGCTTTCTGTGGAATATGTTATACGATTTTAAACCCGGATTTCAGTAAGTACTACTATATGTATTGTTTACTTTACTGTTGTGATATTGAGAAATCCGGATGGGATTGGTGCCCACGGTTTGTTTTTGTGGCATAGGATGAAGTGTATTTTCCGCGTGCAGGTAATGGTAATTCCACGTTAGTAACGAAACTCTGCCCAAATTTTGAAAAGTTTTTGTTGGTTCGCGTTTTCGAAGGGGTTTGATTCCGATTTAGGGAGCTAAATCGGGGTTGGGTCTTTTCAGTTGCATTTTCTCTAAGGGTTGGGGATGGCACAAATTATAGCTTTTATATGTCCATAAATAGTAATTCCTGAGGGTTTAAAATTTGCAATTTTAAATAATGCATGATATTTGATTTGCATTGACACATCAATTATCTTTCGCACCACCGACTGATGTGACTAGTTCCATGTATAGATTAAAATTTCTTGTTAATTAGATAAGAGTTTTTCTATTGGGACCTCCTAATTTACTAAATGACATTCTCTTATTTTCTATTATATAATTACATAATTAGCCGTATACAAAATGACAAATACAGACATTAAATAAAATAATAAGTAACAATCTCTTCTCTTTTTTTTAAAAAGAACCATCTCTTTAACCTCTAGGTTTAGTTTTTTCTTTTTTTAATTCAACCTAGCATTGACGTTTCAAGCTAAACCTCCACGCTCAATTTGAAACGTCAACAAGTTCTATATTCATACAACATTGTCGTGTTGCTCCATTCTTCAAACGACAATGCAATGATCATATAGAACAACAAAACTAAAGAAAAAAAATTCTAAGTTCATTTTTTTTAGACTAGGCCATTTTAAAGTTTTTTTTTATGTTTGGTTGAACGCTATGCAAATTGCACAGTTGTTTTCATTGATTTTTATATTTGCAATGATTTAATACTCGTCTTCAATTAGTGTATCTATAACCTCGGTTTGACTTTTTATTTTGCTCAGAATAAAATATAATAATTATGAATGAATTACTTGTAATATTCGGAGGGATATATGTATACGATCAATCAAATTTTGTATTCTGACATTGTAAAAGTATACCATTTCACTTTAGAATAATTCAAGATCGATCGTTGTTTTATTTTAAAATCATGTGATACAGGCTTTGTTCAGAATTATAAACAAATATTGGATCATTTGTATCATCGATCGGTGAAAATTTTATGTTAGTTTCTTTAGTAATATTTTTATCAAACAAAATAAAATAAAGATTGGAAATGTAATGAGAAAATTAAAGGTGTTGTGAGCAATTCGATGTTTTATAGATGAATTACAACAATAAGGTTAAGATGGAAATTTAATTGGAGGTGTAGTGAGCAATTTCATGTAATAAAATAAAAGTGGAGATGTGAAGAGTAATGATGTGTAGTGAGGTTAAGATGGACATTTAATTAGAGGTGTAGTGAGCAATTTCATGTAATAAAAATAAAAATGGAAATGTGAAGAGTAACAAAGTCTAATGAGCAAAATGAGAAGTTCCAATAGAAATCATCTTCGATAATACATGACATTTGATTAACACAATAAGTACACAAAATATAAGCAACTCCTTGCATCTATGGACTAAAATTCCATTGCATTCATAAATACTTGATGACATGATTCAAAAAAGTAGCAGATATAATTATATTCCTTTGTTGACAAGGTCAAATTCCAAGAAATGATTGAAATTTCTTTGCAATTATGGATATTTGATGACATTTAATTCAAAAATGTGGCGGAATAATTAGTCTTTTGTTAACAAGAGAGAAAATGCTTGAAGATAATACAGAATTAGCATTCCTACCGGTAAAACCACAATACAGCCTCAAACCATGACTGGTCTTTTTGATCCTGCTAATTGTCTATGTTTTAATCGACTAAACATCCTTCTTTTGTATAAAAACAAAAGGAACCCTGTAATAACAATCAAAAGCAAATATAATGTAACGACCCAAACCGTAGAATGTGTACATATTGGTCTGAGTCGTGATTATTATGAATTAATTGTACTCGTAGGTTTGTTCACGACTAAATTATCGGGCAAGAATTTGATTTGAGTTTCTTCGTGAAAATTGTAGAAGATTTGATTTCGAGCTCGTAGGAGGTTTCGGAGGATTTTTCGGATAATCGAAGAATATAAAATGGATATTTGAAATTTTCGTCAAGTTAGTCGTACTTATCCGATTGGGTTTGAGTTATCCAAATCGTGAATTTGGTCAGTTCGCGATGTATAAATATCGAATTGTCGTAAAAGTTGGAAAATTACGCATTTGGGCTGTTTGACCAGCATTGACCAAAGTTGACTCACATTGACCTCGTTGATCGAAGCTCCACCATGACCTGCGAGCTTGTCGTCGTCCGACCCGAAATTTTCGGCCACCTCCGGCCACGTTTTTGGTATGGTTGGAAAGCTCTTGACTTGTACTATTGATTTGTGTGTTCATTTGTGAGATTTGGTTGAGAATTGAGGGTGTTCGTGCTCGGCAAAGTTTGGTATTTTCGCCGAAAACGGGTGACAGTTTCAGGCGAGTTTTAGTGTCGGGTCATGAAGGTTTCTGGGTATTCAATTTGGGATTTGGTGGAGGTTTCGTGGGGGTCCGTGGTGGTGACCGGAAAGAAAATCCAGCGAGACTTTCGGCCGGAATTCTGGCCGGTGTGGTTAGTTGTGGCTTTAATGGTAAAAGGATAATGTGTTGAGTTTGAGGAAAGGAAGAGTTTGAGGTAAGGGTTGCCGCGGTTTTTCACCGTTGACGCCGCGTTGCCGTCGGCGGCGGCGGTCAATGGCGGTGCTCCGGCGAGGGTCAACTCTTTGGGATTTTTAGAGATTTTATACCGTTTTGCTCGTAATCGCGTCCCGATCATAATCGTAAGGTTTTTGAGTTGATTTGAGTATTCTATTTTGGGACGAGGGTTGTTTGGGTGTATTTTTGGAATTTTGCTATCCTCATCGATATTTCGAGTGATACGTCTTTCGAGAATGCAGGGTTCTTGAAGTGTTAGCTTCGTATATAGTGATTTTATATGTATTGATCGTATCCAAGGAATGCAAAATAAAAATTATCGGCGTATCTGACACATCTCCGTATCACTAGCGTCAAACGCACGCAAACCACAAGCCTCAACATCATCACACTCAAACACAGCTCTCATAGCCCACACACGGCTAATACGGAAACTCGAGCCACACACACATGAAACACTGAAATCTCGACTCTCGACTGAATGCATCAGCAACAACCTCCCAGATGGGTAGTCAAAGTACAACCTCTAGCCTTTCCTACACAAGCTTAAAAGTGCAGCCATAGTCGTTAATCGACTCCATCCATCGACACTGCCTCAAGCCCAAATCTGGCTGAAAACGCAAGTGGATACAACTAAAGTGATCAGTGCTCGTCCTACACCGCGCTGCACGCCATAGCAGTAGTATCTCCAACTCTCTAATATTAACATAAAAACAGCTACACCCAAACCACATATGGGATACGTAGCTACATAAAGTCTCTAATACCTGGAATCATGAGCCACCACTCTGCTACACAACATCAAAACATAACCAAATCTATACCTCGATGCATCGCCGTAACCCACGAACTCGTCACAATCGTCAGGTCAGGTCAAAACCGAAGCAACGGTCAATCATCCTGCAGGAGTAAGTAACTCTCCTCGCGTGCATCGAACCACACGAACGTGACACCTTCTTCGTCAATCCGGAAAGTAGGGTGGCAATCCGGGAAAATCCTGTACAAGCCGTCGGTAATAGCCTGCCAAACCCAAGGGACCTCTGATTTCTGGTACAATGGTAGAGCAATCCCCAAATCAAAACGGCTTCTAACTGGTCAGGATCCACGTCAACTCCCTCGGATAATATCACACAGCCCAAAATCTTCACGCTAACCATCCAACACTCACACTGGCTGAACTTCGCAAATAGCTGATCGTCTCGCGAAGTCCGCAAAATCGCTCACAATTGCTTCAGGTACTGGCCCACACTCCTAGAGTGAATCAAAATGTTGCTGACAAACATGGCCGCAACTCATCCAGAAACCGTCTGAACATCTGGTCCATCAAGTCCACACGATCTACGGGGCACTGGTCAACCAAACAGCGTGACCAAAAGCTCATGATGCCCGCACCGAGATCCGAAAGCCAACATAGCCACAACTGACTTATCAACCTCAACTAATGGTATCCGGATCCGAAATCATTCTTCGAAAAGACTGAAGCTCTCGCGAGCTGATCAACCAATCGTCAATCCGAAGCGGAGGATACTTGCACTCCTCTGAAGCAAATCGAGCTTCCGGTAGTCAATGCACCACCATGTCGAACCATCAAGCGTCCATACAAACAATGCAGGGGCACACCACACAAATACGCGGGGTCGCACGAAGTCTCCTGAAACCTCCTCCAGCAACTTCTGAAGTCGAAACTATAGCTCCCTCAGCTCCGCTGGCTCCAAACAACAAGATGCCGGTAAAATGAGTCCAGCGCCTGGTACAAGCTCAATGGTGTAGACAATCTCCCGAACTGGAGGGATACCTGGTAACTCCTCCGGAATACACCCGGAAACTCAGTAACCACCTCAATGTCACCAATGTCGGACACAGTAACCGTAGTATTCACAACATGGGCTAAGCAAACAACACAAACTGTCTCCATCATCCGCTCGACCATCACCAAGGAACAGCATCTCGGGGAAATCTGGTCATCGAAACACAACCTCCTTCTCGAGGCACTCGAACTCAGCTAAATGCATCGTCAGTAAGTCCACACACACAATCTCACCAAAAACCACAATGTCCAGCTATAACAGGTCCGCGACTAACACATAACCTCCAACAAGGATCCCGCAACCTCCGGATGGATGCAACACTCTCCAAAACCTCGGAGAAAAGTCTGTCCTCAAACAAGGTCATGGCACGAACTCCAACATGTCCAACTAACCGCCCACATCAAATGCGACTTGCTGAATAACTCGTCAAAAGGTACATTGTCATACTGCAGGAACAACATGAGGATCTCCTCGTAAATTCTGAGCTACCGAATTGCTACAACAGCTGACTGAGGGCGCTCCCTCGTAACGTGACCCTCCTGGTCACCGAACAGCAACTGAAAGTGTACCACGAACACAAGTCACCGCAACACCTGCTGCGTAAAAAGATCACCAACGATCACTCAAACTCATGCCACAGGAGCAAGTCCGCTACATTGTAATCTCCGCCATCGCCAAACGGATCCTCTACTTGATCTGATGGCCCTCAACAATATCGGAAAGACCACAGCCTGATGAAATCACTGATCCCAAAGTGTCGGAACTCAACCTCATCAAAATCTCGACTAAATCCACTTTCCTCAAACCATCACATCAAAACCACGTACGTCTTTCCTTCTCAATAGCCTCGCCTCGGAGTACAGCACACTAAGCTCCTCACGGTTATCTCGAGGCACATCAATCAGACTCTCTCTGATGCTCAGGTTCAGACTCATCTCGAACCTCGTGCGTAGCTCCCTCTGAAGCCACATACCCGTGCAAACAGGGACAAACATATGAATAATGCATCTCTGCCTCAGGTGGTAAACACTCCACATTCAATTGCTGGGTAGCCTGATGGAACCATTACCGTATACACAACACCCAGAATGTAGGCCATGGAGTCGCAACCGGAACTCACACAATACCAGCCCACTAAATACACTGATCTAACTCAGGCAAACATCAACTGCCACAAATCTCAGCTCTGAGGCAACATATAGATGCCCATATACACATCCCCAGGCAAATCGTGCCACACAATTCTCTGAACTCTAAATACTCATCCGAATCCACTGTTCTCTGGCAAATCGCGCGTCGATTGATCCTCAACAGGATCCACAACCGAAATGACACGGAAAGCACGTCAGGAGGCATCCTAATGAATACAATATCGTTCACAACAAGTGAAATGTAATCATGAAACTTCAAATATTTGAAAGCATACAACACCCGGAATTTGATGATTATCTGCCGGCCGGTCGGGTCACCATTCCAGACATGCTGTACATTCTCAAATACCCTTAGTAAACACGACTACAGAAGTCTACAGAACCTATAACCTAATGCTCTGATACCAAGCTGAAAGGACCCAACCCCGATTTAGCTCCCTAAACCGGAATCGAACCCCCTCGAAAACACGAACCAACAAAAAAATTTCGAAATTTGGGCAGAGTTTCGTTACTAACGTGGAATTACCATTACCTGCACGCGGAAAATACACTTCATCCTATGCCACAAAAAGCAAACCGTGGGCACCAATCCCATCCGGATTTCTCAATATATCAACAGTAAAATAAAACAATAAATATAATCTATACTTTACTGAAATCCGGTGTAAAATCGTATAACAATAACAACAGATTTCTCAGAGCGACCTCTAATATATAAACATATAAATATACCACAGTAGGTAGAACAATAAACCTACTGGAAGAAACAAGGTAGCTCGAGCACTATGCCTCCGACCACGACGTGCGACACCAGAGCCTGAACTGCAAACTGGGCACGGAAACCGAAAAGCGCAGGGGAAAGACAATAAACACGTTAGAGTGAGTGGACGAAAATAAATGTCTTTCACCAAGTAATATATATATTAAAAACATATGCGAGTCGAAAGTATAAATAATCAAATGGTACACGAGGGAGACTCTAACTCCTCACGCGTCCGAGTACACGAGGGAGACTCTAACTCCACACGTATACGGAGCATGCATAAAAATCTCACGGGGTCGCTCGTGGACACACCCGTGCTAGTACAGTCAGAACCACGGAGTCCCTGACTTCCACGTGATTTTAGCCGAAAATGGCCTCAGGTCAAAGGTCTGCCTCCCCCCGGTAAAGACCTCGGGTCAGGAGTCACAGCCTCCCCTGGAATAAAGCCTACCATCGGGGATCAGCCGAGAGGCAAGTGCATCGATACAACAACGTAACCACGACTGTACTCTGTGTAAACCAAATCATAAACATTTCGATGCAAATGCATGAACAGCATATAAGTATATGTATACTCGTATACGTATATCCGTATAAGTATAATCGTATAATCGTAAAACACATGCTCATGTAATCCGAAATCTCATATGCATGCTCAAGTTCATAAAACGTATATCAAGACTCGCAAATAATCCGTGAAAAGAAATGTCCACTCACAGACTGGCGTAACGCGTATCGCGTTAACCCGTGATCCGGCGGAAACTTCCTCGCCAAACAAACGATCACGAACCCCTGAATAATCACAATAATCATTTCTCAAAGTCATAACCCGACAATACAAATCAAATCACGAGAAACCACCGTTCTCGGAAACACGAAATTCAAAGTCGACGAATCGTCGAAAATCCGTATAATACACCTCAATACCTCGCTACAATTTCGGACGCTCAATTCGAAAAACGAACCTCCCCACTGCGATCGGGGCGCGATTTCGAGTCAAATGACATGCGACTTGTCGAAAATCCAAAAAGTCAAACCAGTTGACCGTTGACCGCCGTCCACGGCGGCGCCGTTGCCGGACGGAGAATTTCAAGGCGGAGCTGCACCTATTCCACTCAAAATCATGCACTGAGCAACTTTGTCAACTGCACCGAAGTCCAATTCTCACTCTAACACATCCAATTTCAAGCAAAACCGAATTAGAACACAAAATTCAAACCCAAAATTCTCCATCTACAAATCGAATAAGAACACCATGTTTATATGGTTAGAATCACATTGAAAAGGGCTACAAAACCCAGTACCTCTTGAAGTTCAATTCGGCCGAAATCGGATTTCACCATTAAACCCAAAAATCCCAAACTTTGGTCCATGATTTCTCTCTCCACCGTGGGACTTGCCGGAATATGAGGTCGGGAAAGTGACGAGGAGATAGAGGCGAGTCGGAAGACACCAACAACATGCTCGGAGGTGGCCGGATTAGGTTCGCCGCCGGCGAACCCGTGAGCAAGTCGCCACCGTCGCCCACCACTCGGTCAAACCGAGTTGACCGAGTCAAAGAGAGTAAATGAAAGTGTTGACTTGCCTATTATAGAAACCTTCTATTTATATACATGCCAAAAATGGAAACTTTCCCAATTAATCGCGACAACTTCAAATATCCATAACTTCTTCGTCGTAATTCCGATTCCGATAATTCTTGCGGCCACAAACTCGTCTCAACATATTCTTCAATAATCACCCAAAGTCAAACACATCGGCCAACCGAATAAAAAGTCAACCCTTCAAAGCAACACACATTAAATCGACTAAATAATCAACAAACGGAAATAATCACAACTAAATCATCGTAGCTCAAAATCATGCTCCAGAAGTTCCCACAAACTCAAAATTAAATTCCGGACAACTTTTGTGAAGGATCCGAAGCCAAATTCTCGTTTGATAATTTAGTCGCGAACAAACCTGCCATTTAAATCCGTTTCCGTCGAAACTTCAAATATTCATAACTATTTCCTCGGTCGTCCAAATAACGATCCGGAAACGCCCACGAACTCAAAATCACACGTAGAACAACTCTTGAGAAGGGACCCAGCTCCAATTCTCGGCCAATAATTTAGTCGTTAACAATCCCTGGCGGTTCAAACCCTGTCGTCAATCTGCGGCTACGCAGTAACTCATGTATACAGCTGATCATACTGCTGATTCTGGTCCGGGTCGTCACATCATTACAATCACAAACAAATGCCTCAAATGATGATAGCAATGAAGAAAGTCGAGCAATGCCTGGTTCATACTACGAGCTCCAAAATCTTCAAAGACTACCCCCTGACCCATATGGTTGGCATTTAAGTCAATACGTGCAGAATTACATGGGAGAGCAATCATTTAATGAGTACTCTTCACAATACACACATGATTCTGCACAGAGAGATGAGGAAAATAGTGTGAATTTCGAACCTCATAGGTCCTCTATGTGGTTTTGAAGTATTTATATATTTGATTTTATAATGTGTGATGTGTAACATATTGTACAAAAATGTGATGGTCTAGCCTCCCATTAAAGTTTAGCCATCAAAAAAATAAAAATAGAACTATTAAATTATATTTTAATAGTTATCAGCACTTAACACATACTAATTCATATAGTAATATAGCAAATTCATATGTTTTGATGTTTGATCAATATTTTCTTTTTACATAAGGTAGGTAATTGATCATATAACAACCTCCAAAAGTTTCATTACAAATTTCCATATATTTTTATTAGTTTCCGTCATTTCCGTCAGAATTTTCAGTAGATCGATATTTCGTCGATATTTCCGTCGAAATATCCAAATTTTGGACTGTCGATATATCCTCGATACCCGATATTTTACTCCTTAATCGTATCCCTGTTGTTTAGGTGATCGTGATCGAGTGTTTGGCGAGGGAACTTCCACCGGACCTCAGAGTTAGCTTCGTACTGTGAGTGGACACTTTGATTTTCACTGTTGATTTGCGAGTCTTGATTATGCATTTACGATTACGTATTTTTACTTGGAGGCACATATATGATTTATTTTACATGGATTATGGATATATGGATGCATCGATGCATTGACTTCTCGGTTGATCCCCGAGATGCTCTGGGAAGGTTATGACAAACGCCTAACTCGTGATTATATGGCTCCCAGGAAAGTTATGACAAACCCTTTACCTGGTTGAGCATGATTGTAACTTTGAGGAAAATGTACTCAAGTTACGGCCTCCACATTTTATACGGTATCTAGGAAGGTTACGACAACCACCTTACCTGTGTTTGATGATTTTAGACTCGCATCATGTTTTCATATATATTGGTGAAAGGCATATTATTATTTTCGTCCACTCACTCTAACGATTTCATTTGCCTTTCCCTGGGCTTTTCGGTTTCCTTTGCCCAGTTTGCAGTTTGGGTTCCAGGGTTGCACGTCGACGGTGGAGGCGTAAAGTTCAAGTTACACTTCAATTCGAGTAGGTTCTTAGTTTGACCTACTGGTTGTATATGATGTGTATAGGCGTCGCTCTGAATACTTATGTTATGTTTTCAGTTGAGTTTACTCCTGACTGTTTTCTGGATTTCTTGTAAACCTTGTGGTTTATTATATATATGATGTTGAGAAATCCGGATGGGGAACGAAGCCCCACGGTTTGGCTTTTGTGGAATATTCGAAGTGTGATTTTCTTTGCAGGTTCTTATATTGGCTCACGTATTTCAAAGTAAACTCTGGCAAAAAAATGTAAGGTCATGTTTTCGAAGGGGTTTGATCTCGGTTTACGCAACTAAATCGGAGTCGGGTCCTTTCAGTTGGTATCAGAGCATTGGGTTTTAGGTTATGTAGACTCTTGTAGTTGTGTTACTAAGGACATTTACGAACGTACAGCATTTCCGAAGCGATGACCTGACCGGCCGGCAGATAATCATCAATGCTCTAGAGTGTTTTATGCTTTCAAACGTTTGAAGCTCCATGATTGCCTCCTTTATGTCTTATGACTAATATCTTTTATCCTTAGGATTCCTCCTCGACGTGGAGTCCGTGCTGAACGGACTGGGGATCCTGATGAGGATCAACGTACGCGTGACTTGCTTATGCGAGTATTGCGTTTGGAGGAATGTATTGACCCTGTAGCTAAGGCTAGGACAACGGGAGCAACTGCTTTCTCTGGTTCCCCTGATCCTGAGGTGTGTGAAGTTTGGGTGGTTCAGATTGAGCGTGTTTGTGAGCGCCTGCATTTTACTCCTGAATAGAAAACTGTAGCAGCAGTGGGTTTGCTTGAGTCAGATGCCTATTTTTGGTGGATTGGCACAGACAGAGTTCCTATTGATACTCATTGGTTGATGTTCAAAGAGATGATCATGTGTCGATATTTCAATCCAGCTACTCAGCAGCTGAAATATGAGGAGTTTACTGACCTGAAGCAGAGGAATATGTTAGTGCTTGAGTATCGGGATAAGTTCACCCGTTTGTCTCGATTTGTACATGATATGGTGGCATTAGAGGAAGCAAAGTGTAGGAGGTTTGAATTGGGTTTGAATCTGAATATCAAGGGGACTTTGACCACTATGCCTCGAGATAACTTTGATGAGTTTGTTAGTGCTACACTCAGAGGTAAAGACATTGAGAGGGAGAGACTGATGCGGTTTCAGACGCGTCGCTTTGAAGAGGGTGGACCTAGTCAGGGTGCTTCAAAGAGGTTAAGTTCAGGTACTTCTGGATCAACATCATCTTCTGGTAGTGGACCATACAGATACCTTACTAGCACTACTAGGCAGAGTCATAGATAGAGGAGGAATCGATCGCAGAGGGAGCAGTTGAGTGGGAGTTCTAGTGGATCGAGTTATCCTCGACCTATCTTCAGCACACCAGCTACACCAAGGGATATTCCATTATGTAATCTTTGTAATAAGCGACATCATGGTTCATGTTACCGGGGTACTATGAGTTGTTACCATTATGGCTAGAAGGGTCACTTTGTGAGGTAGTGTCCTCATCTTGGCACTTTTAGAGGTGTTGTAGATCAGAGTGCTGGTCGAGATTAGGGTACTGCTTCTGGTGATCATGCAACACGGTCTTCTAGATAGGGTAGTCAGCAGAATCGCAACCAATGTGGACGACCAGCTGGATAGGCTCGAGTTCATGCCATGTCTCTACGTGAGGGCAGAGCTTCCCGAAAGGTTATCATCGGTGTGTTGTACATTTTTGGTCATCCAGTTCTTACTTTACTAGATCCAGAGGCTACGCATTCATTCATGTCATATAGATTAGCATCATTGGCTACTGTACTTGCATCTCCACTCCCTAGTTTGTGGCGAGTGTTGTATCTATCTGGCGAGGTAGTGTGTGTTGGGTGGGTATATAGAGATTGTGAGATTTTTATTGGAGGTTATGAGTTAGCCGCGGATTTGATGCTGCTGGATATTGTGGATTTTGATGTGATTTTGGGCATGGATTTCTTGGAGAACCATTGGGTTGCTCTTGATTGTCACAAGAATGAGGTTATTTTCAGAAGTCCAGGCATGCCGGAAATCTTGTTTCGGGGTGAAATGAATACTTCTTTACCTTGTTTGATTTCAGCAATGAAGGCTGCGCAGATTTTGAGGAAGGGTTGTGTGGCGTATCTAGCACATGTGATTGATACGAGTGTTCGTGTACCAAACATTGGTGATATTGCGGTGGTTTGTGAGTATCCACATGTGTTTCCCGAGGACTTACCCGGTGTTCCTCCAGTCAGAGAGATTGACTTCACCATTGAGTTACTTCCAGGTACTGGACCTATTTCGCAGACACCATATCGTATGGCACCAGCAGAGTTGAGGGAGTTACAAATTCAACTTCAGATATTGATTGAGAAAGGCTTCATTCGACCTAGTATTTCACTTTGGGGAACTCCAGTGTTGTTTGTGAGGAAAAAGGATGGTTCGATGAGGTTATGCATTGACTATTGGGAGTTGAATCAGGTTACGGTGAAGAACAAGTATCCACTCCCACAGATTGATGATTTGTTCGATCAGCTGAAAGGAGCTTCAGTCTTCTCGAACATTGATCTCATGTCTGGGTACCATCAGCTACGGATTCGGGAGTCCGATGTAGACAAGACGACGTTTCGATCGAGTTATGGGCATTATGAGTTCCTTGTTATGCCATTTGGGTTGACCAATGCGCCAGCTGCTTTCATGGACTTGATGAATCGGATTTTCAGGCGTTATTTGGACAAGTTTGTCATTGTGTTCATCGACGACATCCTGATTTATTCTATGAGTGTGGGGTAACACAAGAAGCATTTGCATGCAGTTTTGCAGACTTTGCGAGACGCTCAGTTGTACGCCAAGTTTAGCAAGTGTGAGTTTTGGCTAGACTGTGTAAAGTTTTTGGGTCTCGTGGTATCAATTGAAGGAGTCAGCGTGGATCCTGATAAGATTGATGTAGTGCTGAATTGGAGCAGACCTACCAATGTGGCAGAGATACGAAGTTTCTTGGGTTTAGCAGGCTACTATCGCCGATTCGTGCAGAACTTTTCACGGATAGCGACACCGCTTATCCGTTTGACGAAGAAATGAGTCAAGTTTGAATGGTCTGATGCTTGTGAGGAAAGCTACTTGACTTTGAAGGAGAGGTTGCTACTACACTAGTGTTGACTTTACCTGACGATAGCGGTGAGTATGTTGTGTACAGTGATGCTTCGAAGTTAGGTCTGGGTTGTGTCTTGATGCAGCATGGAAAGGTGGTGGCATATGGTTCTAGAAAATTGAAACCACATGAAGTTAACTATCATACTCATGATCTGGAGTTAGCTACCACTGTGTTAGCATTGAAGAGTTGGAGACCCTACTTATACGGAGCACAGTGCAAGATTTATACTGATCATAAAAGTCTTACCTACTTGCGTACAAAGCCAGATTTGAATATGAGGCAGCGGAGATGGATGGAGCTGATTAATGACTACGATTGCACTTTCGAGTATCATCCAGGAAAGGCTAATGTGGTTGTTGATGCTCTTAATCGGAAGCATGGTGCTTCTCTCTTCCATGTACGTATTGCTAAAGTGTCACTTTTGACATAGTTGCGAGCAACGGGAGCAAAGTTGGAGTGGAATGATGATGGAGCAGTGTTAGCCAGTTTCCAAGTTCATCCGGTGTTACTTGATCAAGTTCGTGAAGCTCAAGATTCAGATGCATATCTGCTGAGCAAGAAGAATTTGATTCAGAATAATGTACCGATAAAATTTTGGATGAGGAGTGATGGCACTTTGATGTTCAGAGGGAGATTGTATATGCCCAGAGATGAGGATTTGAAGAAGGAAATACTTGATGAAGCTCATTGTTCCGCATATGCTATGCATCCTGGTAGTACAAAGATGTTCCGGACACTTAAAGCTCATTATTGGTGACAAAACATGAAGAGTGAAATAGCAATGTGCGTGAGCAGATGCCTGATTTTTCAGCAAGTGAAGACAGAACATCAGAAACCAGCACGGAAATGGGAGCATATCACCATGGATTTTGTGTATCAGTTACCTCGTACTTCTTGTGGTAGTACTGGTGTTTGGGTGATTTTGGATCGCCTTACGAAGTCAACTCATTTCCTTGCACTTCCAAGAAAGCTTCCCGTGAGCAGATTGGGGAAGCTATACTTGAGAGAAGTTGTGAGATTGCATGGTGTACATATGTCTATAGTTTCTGATCGGGATAGTCAGTTCACTTTAGAGTTTTGGCAGGCATTGCAGAGAGCAATGAGGATTAGACTACACTTCAGCACAGATTTTCATCCTCAGACAGATGGTCAATCAGAGAGGAATATTCAGACTCTGGAGGATATGTTGCGATCTTGTGTATTGCAGTTTAAAGGGAATTGGGATCAGCAACTTCATTTGATTGAGTTTGCATACAACAACAGCTATCAGGCTAGCATCGGTATGACACCTTATGAGGCTTTGTACGGCAAACAGTGTCGAACTCCATTGTGTTGGAGTGAAGTTAGTGAGAAATGGCTTCTTGGTCCTGATTTGGTGAAAAGTACCATGGAAGATGTTCAAGTTATTCAGGACAGATTGAAGGCTGCACAAGATCGACAGAAGAGTTATGCTGATGTGAGAAAAGGATATTGAGTTTGAGATTGGAATGGTGTTGTTCGTTTCGGAAAGCGCGGTAAACTTCGTCCACGATATGTTGGCCCATATGAGATCACTGAACGAGTTGGTACTGTGGCGTACAGGTTGGCATTACCATCTGAGATGGCCAGGGTACATGACGTGTCCCATGTGTCTATGTTGCAGAAGTACATTTCCGATCCATCACATGTGTTGGCACCGTATTAGCTTCCTATATGGGAGGACTTGACCTATGTGGAAGAACCAGTTCAAATTCTTGATCGGAAGGTCCAGGAGTTGCGACACAGAGCTATTCCTCTTGTGAAGGTATTGTAGCGGAATCGTTCAATTGAAGAGGCTACTTGGGAGACCGAGCAGCACATGCGTGAGCAGTATCCCTACCTCTTCAATTAGAAAGTACGTAAATTTCGAGGGCGAAATTTTTGTTAGGTGAGTAGATTTGTAACGACTCGAACCGTGGAATGTGTACGTATTGGTCCGAGCCGTGATTATTGTGAATTAATCATACTCGTGGGTTTGTTCACGACTAAATTATTGGGCAAGAATTTAATTTGAGTTTCTTTGCAAAAATTGTAGAGAATTTGATTTCGAGCTCGTAGGAGGTTTCGGAGGATTTTTCAGATAATCGGAAAATATAAAATGGATATTTGAAATTTTCGTCGAGTTAATCATACTTATGCGATTGGGTTTGAGTTATCTAAATCGTGAATTTGGTCGTTTCGCGATGTATAAACATCGAATCTTCGTAAAATTACGCATTTTGGCTTTTTGACCAAAGTTGACTCACGTTGACCGGAGCTCCACCGTGACCCGCGAGTTTGTCGCCGTCCGACCCGAAATTTTCGGCCACCTCCGGCCACGTTTTTGGTATGGTTGGAAAGCCCTTGACTTGTACTATTGATTTGTGTATTCATTTGTGAGATTTGGTTGAGAATTGAGGATGTTCGAGCTCGGCAAAGTTTGGGATTTTCGCCGAAAACGAGTGGCAGTTTCAGGTGAGTTTTAGTGTCGAGTTGGTGGGGGTTTAGGTTCCCCTCAACCCCATAAAGGTTTTTGGGTATTCAATTTGGGATTTGGTGGAGGTTTGGTGGTGGTCCATGGTGGTGACCAGAGAGAAAATCCGGCGAGACTTTCAGCCAAAATTCCGGCCGGTGTGGTTAGTTGTGGCTTTAATGGTAGAAGGATAATGTGTTGGGTTTGAGGAGATGAAGAGTTTGAGGTAAGGGTTGCCGGGGTTTTTCGCCGTTGACGCCGCGCCGCCGCCGCCAGCGGTGGTCAACGGCGGTGCTCCAACGATGGTTAACTTTTTGGAATTTTTGGAGATTTTATACCGTTTTGCTCGTAATCGCGTCGCGATCGTAGTCGTGGGGTTTTTGAGATGATTTGAGTATTCTATTTTGGGACGAGGGTTGTTTGGGTGTATTTTAGAAATTTTGCTATCCTCGTCAATATTTCGAGTGATACGTTTTTCGAGAACACGAGGTTCTTGATGTGTTAGCTTTGTATATCGTGATTTTATATGTATTGATCGTATCCCTGTTGTTCAGGTGATCGTGATCGAGTGTTTAGCGAAGGATCTTCCGCCGGACCTCAAAGTTAGTTTCGTACTATGAGTGGATATTTTGATTTTCACTATTGATTTGTGAGTCTTGATTATGCATTTACGATTATGTATTTTTACTTGGAGGCACATATATGATTTATTTTACATGGCTTATGGATATATGGATGCATCGATGCACTGGCTTCTCGGCTGATCTCCGAGATGCTCCGAGAAGGTTATGACAAACGCCTGACCCTTGATTATATGGCTCCCAAGAAGGTTATGACAAACCCCTTACCTGGTTGAACGTAACTTTGAGAAAAATGTACTCAAGTTACGGCCTCCACATTTCATACGGTATCCAGGAAGGTTATGACAACCACCTTACCTGTGTTTAATGATTTTAAACTCGCATCATGTTTTCATATATATTGGTGAAAGACATATTATTATTTTCGTCCACTCACTCTAACGATTTCATTTGCCTTTCCCTGAGCTTTTCGGTTTCCTTTGCCCAGTTTGGATTTCAGGGTTGCACGTCGACGGTAGAGGCATAAAGTTCAAGTCACACTTCAGTTCGAGTAGGTTCTTAGTTCGACCTACTAGTTGTATATGATGTATATATGCGTCGCTCTAAATACTTGTGTTATGTTTTCAGTTGAGTTACTCCTGACTGTTTTCTGGATTTCTTGTAAACTTTGTGATTTATTATATATATGATGTTGAGAAATCCGAATGGGGAACGGAACCCCACAGTTTGACTTTTGTGAAATATTCGAAGTGTAATTTTCTTTATAGGTTCTAATATTAGCTCACGTATTTCAAAGTAAACTCTAATAAAAAAATTTAGGGTCATATTTTCAAAGAGGTTTGATCTCAGTTTAGACAACTAAATCGGAACCGGATCCTTTCATATAATTCCAAAGGGGTGCCCCAAATGATGTTCATAGTATCCCAATTGCATTCGCTGGCACTTGGTAGTAGAATCCCTCCACCTCCACGATTGACTTCAGGATCAAGAACAAAATCAACATTTGTGCTTGATTCTTCCAACCAAATAACTGTAGTCTTAGATTTGTAACCAGGGGCAACTGCTGTGACTGCACAAGCCACAACCAGTAATCTTACCACAAACTAAGGATAGAAACTAAAAAAGAATTATAAGAACACATTCTATCAAGTGACGATCAAATATGCGGCCCATCCATTAGTTGGTAAGCAACTAATAAAACAGTTCAATGGCCTTAGGTATTAAGACAACAAACTCCTGTCCCACTCCCCCAATGTTAAAACACCATAAAAAATAGAATGGAAAATATGTCAAAGGGGAACAGTAGAAATAGGGAATTCATGTTCTTTGCAGAAACATGAGCAATTATTACAAATTTGGGCTTTTTTACCATTAATATAAAAAGTATCAGCATATATCATAATCATATGTAAAAACTGTAACAGTTGTGCAACTATGGACATGGAGATCCATAACATGATGTAAGAAGTTGTATTTCATGACTAATTACCATAATTCTTTCAAGTCTTTTTATAAAGCATCCACCTCATTATGATTAGGCCATGTAATCTGCATATACCTTCATATCTTCCTCTGGGTGCAAGCAACCGATGGTAATCTGCAAATGCTGCTCTAGCTTTCACCTGTCAGTCAGAACTCATAATAAGATAGTCATGAACATATAAAAAAAGTTCAAAATGCACACCAATAACAGGTGACACATTAACAGATAGAATTAGAAGTGAAACAAAAGGTGTAAACAAATTAGGACCCTTAAATAAAGTTTTAGGTTCAAATGCAGGGAAACCCCAATAGGAATAGCATAGATCTGACAAGGAAACCATATTTGTTAATTTGATAAACATAGATATGGCAGAGAAAAAGAAAAGATAAAAAAATTTAGTTTATATTCACTATCACACCACTCTTCCATAATATATTCTTCATTCATCACACCACTCTTCCTTGGGTGACCATTAACTTTTGAAGCACCAACAGTCATCAATTTTTTTCTGTATAACTCAGATTGATCAGTGTCTATTTAATTTAAGATGATCATGTTAGGTGTTCCGTCACATGAAAAATGGAATCTTCAGTGTTCCAACAAGTATTAAAGTTATTTCAAAGGGACGGTTTATGTGGATTTTTGTAGTTCAAGTATTGAGTGTCCAAGCCAGATTTACTCAAGTAATCCAAAAGGTTGTCTAGTTTATTATTTTGTACACCATCCATTTTTAAGTCTTGAAGTTCAGTCTCACACTGTAGCTATATGAAAGCAGAAAAATATGAAAAATATTTGCATATGAAGACAATAATGAGAGTTTGCGAGCATACCGTATAATTTATTCCTTTGATCGCAATAGAGACTAGCAATGGCCTTCCTGCATCTGAGGAAAAGATCCTTCCATGTACTCCTGCCTGAAGAGTACAGGTTAGATGCAGATAAACAATCACACCCATTTATCTTTAAAGTTTTTCAACAATAGAAATGACTAGGCTTATCATATGATACTCCACAAAAGGGTCATTTGCTGACAATTCTTCAAAATATAAAAACAAGCTTACCACTTGGGATTAGTCTACTCAAGATTACCAAGTGTGGCAGAGCCATCAATATGAACTGGCCTATGTAAAAGAAGATATTGTGAAGCTTATTTACAGATATGAAATAAGCATGGAAATTTCCCACCATACTGTACCTTTACTAGGCTCGCAACGAGATTAAGCATGCTCATTTTGTTGTATTCCCATAGAGTATGAAGCTGCTTATGTACACACTAAATATCACATCAAACAGCTAAACTGTAGCAAGAAAATTCAGAAGGAACGGCTGAGGTGAAAGATAAAAGTCAACAGTGCCAATTTACTGATCACTAAGAAAATTATGAAGCAAACTATGCTATGAAACATTCCCTTTAACAAGTGACGGCACCAGTGTTTCAGGAGACATCCTACCATTAGATATTAAAACATGTGAAGCAAACTACACTAGGAAAACTATTGCTAAAAAGCTCATGTGTTAATAAACACTACACCTCACATGTACGTCAAGAACCATGCAAACCACTGAAACAACACATTAAAGTACAACGAGGGTAAACTAAGGATTATATATAGATCAATATCAAGACTTGAGGAAAGGAAAACAAATCAACAACCAATTAGCCTACAAATTAACACAAAATCTTATATCAATAAGAAAAAATAAAGGATTAAATATGTGTTTGAATCATGCGATACACTGAAACAACACATTAAACTACAACAAGGGGAAACTAAGGATTATGTATAGATCAATATCAAGACTTAAGGAAAGGAAGACAAATCAACAACCCATAGGCTTCAATTTAACACAGGATCTTAAACCAATAAGAAGAAAGAAAGGATTAAAACATGTGTTTGAAGTTTCAAATGCATACAGATATACTCCAGTTTATGTCTGAGGGACAAACAGACCAGTCAAGCAAAGAATAGTTTTCCAAGGATACTTAGAATGGTAGGTGACCAACTGTTGAAGAGATCGTCATTTTTAACAGTCTCACATAGAATGTGATGAGAACTTTGTATCTTATAAGAAACGAAGACTTAAATAACTAAAGAGGAAGAAAAATATAACAAAACAGAGATGACACACAAGTTCATGATATTCCTAACTGGAAACCTCAAAGTCTCAACAAACAAGCCCCACGCCAATTCCTGATGAGTACAAAGGATGTCCTCTTGAGATTAATTGAAATGGAAGCACAAAGGGAAACAGGAAAATAAAATTGTCCATTGCAGAAGCCAATTCATCACATCTTTATCAGCAAGATCAGAATTTGGAACTGCACGCAAGATTCTCTTCTCTTTCAAAGGGATTGGTGTTAAGCTATAAACTCCTGGCCAATGTGAAAAGACACTGACAAGATTAAAAACATTTACCACAGGGGAAATATATAATGCGGGATCATCAGATCAAGGATACAATGGTTTTCACATGCTCTGAGTTAACTTTCCTTTGGCAAAGCACAAATTTTTTGCCTTTAATTATTTTAAGGTGACATTGTTATTTGGCAAGCATATAGTCAGTGAAACAATTGGGAGATAAAAAATTTGATGGCATGAGATAGATGCGCACCACTGCGTTTCACTGGACAGGGAACAGATTAGAATGTAACTTAATTAGCACCGGTAAGGTATTGCCTTCTTTTGTCATTTTATTCCTCATATTTTTTTTTCTCTTGGTGAATCAGAAATACTTCCAGTATCCTAGAAATGTATAGGACATCACAAAAACCAACAAATTTAAGTACCAAAATTTAAGTTTATGAAGTGACAAGTCATCAGATGTCATGCCCAAAATTTTACAACTGAAGGCTAAAAGCTATAGAAATAATGAGCTTCACACTTATCACTATGGTTTGAGGAGCTACACAAAATTTCAAATACAACTGTTTGACTAAAGTTACACATAGCAATAAATTTCTAGTTCATTGTAAATGGAGCATGTATATGGTCAATACAACAAAAAAGTTGGGTGTTCTTATACACCATTGAAAACTTGGCTAAAGAGGAGTACTATAGGATTAAAGTATGCAAAACTTGTCTAACCTCATCAGCAGGGGGCCATTTGTTGTCACTAATCTCCAATGTCAATCAAGACAGCCAGCATGTATGTAATTCCAGTCTTGCATGCCTCCATAGATTGGGTACCTGCAACAGGTGTCTTAAGAAACAATTGATGAATACCAAACGAGAAAGCAATATGTACACGTATTTGTTAGCTCACAAAGAGAGTGGGGAGAAGTAATTGCATTCGAATTGCAATTCATCATTTTGTAAACTCCATAAAATCATAGATATTAGTGTGAACGCACCAGGAGGCTCCATTTGTAATCCCTCCGTCAAATTCCTTGCTCAAGGACATATTATGGTGAGAGCGACTATAAACACTCGCCAAGAACCGGAATGTTTTGTCATCAGGACATGCAAAGTACTCCCTCCTGCAAATTGAATTTGATCAGAAGTGCCAGAAAATGCTAAAAGTCTCTTCATCAGGCATATTCTGGATATGATGCAAGGACCCCACTGTTTATAGCGCATTCAGAAGTTTGTACTCAAAATCAAAGGCTTAATTTTCAATCACTATGGCATGTTTCACCGTACCAAGGATATCACAGCAATGAACCACCTTTCATATTCATGATAAGCTGAACTATGAATAAGAATTTGAAAACAATCTAGAAAAGTATAATGAAGCAAAATAAAGCCAGAGAATAATCTCTCCAATAGAAAGAAACCCAAATCAAGCTTAGAATAATACATAGCCAATAGGAAAAACAGATCCAATTATTTTTTTGTGAGATAGCCAATAGGAAAGAATAATGCTCTTTTTCCTTTGGCTACCAAGTATCTTACAAGTCACAACAAGCCACATTTGGCAGATTATTTGTGAACTGTGAACAAGAGGTTTCAAGCTTTTGAGCAGCAAACTAATAAAAAAAAACTGACAGGAAATCCAGAAGATATGACAGCACTATGAGCATCGTACAACGGAAAACTACGGGGATATTAAATTTCTACCTTTTGTCCTGGGTGCCATCCCATGGATAGTTTGCAACAAGTGCACCCTGTGAATAAGTAAAAGGATTAGTGACTGATTCTCCTTATTTTAATCAAAGAATTCATATTCCTGATGGAAACAAACATAATGTTGGATATTACTATTAATAATGCATTTGTCATATCAATAAGACAAGTCGGCCCTTTGCAAAAGTAATTTCCCTTTTGGCAATTGACAATATCTCGTATAGTCCCATGTGGAAGTCTTACCTTTTCTCAGAAGAGACAAGTAAAGAAAGCATTCCCTGATATAGCTTAAACATTCTCTATTAAAAAAAATTTAAAAAAAATAACTTAATTTCCTTCATGTGGATGAGTTTCTTATCTTATAAGCGAGAACTAGGAGAAGTAGAGAAAGCACCCTTCATACCCTCGAGTATTGTGACAATGCCCATAGGTTTGAATAAAAATTTACTATCTCTCGTGTAGGTGCAGGTCAATCATTATGGCACACGGTTCTTCTTCTACCTGATTATTTCTAAAGCTTTTAGTAGGTCATTGTTTTAACAACCTTAGGATAGATATAAGCTACGAAGGTATGAGTATGTAACACTCTAAAAGCAAGGATTGTAGCATGAAATACAATTAAATAATTACCCCATGCAAGCTGGCAGATCCCGTGAATTGTATATTTCTCAACCACTTCATTATTGCTCTTGTTTCTGGTTGCAGCAGTCACATCATCGTTCACAGGAAAGAACTGATATTTGCCAATTTCTCTTATTAATAAAAATATTTAATAAGCAAAGGTCAAAGCAATTTGTAAATAAGTGCCAAGTTAAAAATACTATGGACGTTCCACTATATAAAAATTGGTCATCAAGTTTAAACCCTTTTCAACTAGTTCAAGTGAATATAATAACAGAAATTACAATACATTGTGCAACAAGATTAAGTACTCATGATATTCATAAGTTATTCTTTTTCATACTCAGGTTGATAATATATCTGATATTTAGGCTTTCAGTCATTACACATTAAATGACACTTCCTACATTTAAAATGTCTTAACAGAATTGTTATAAACTTCAACTGTTCAATAATGATTGTTCCACCCAAAAGATACCTGATCAGGGAAATCTCGATTCAGGTCTATATTATTTGCATTACCCCGCCTCCTTAAGGTATACCCATCAGGATTCATAGATGGTAGTATATGAAGATGCGTACTGTCCACGATAAATGCTGCCCGTTGAGACCAATGGACGTGTGAAAGTAGATTATGAACATCAACTACAACTAATATTGTAATCACATGTCTTGAAGATATAGACCTTCAAATAAGATTATGGAATGGAAACTGAGTTCCTTATAACCTTACTAATTCAATCAAACCAATATAAAAGGATCAATCAAACAAGGGAAAAAAATAGAGAAAAGAATAGAAAGCGCAGATTTTTGGTCGGAAGCAAAAAACAGATAGACTTGATGTTTAGTTTGGTCTGATTAAAGTACAAAAAGATGGCTACATACGTGAATGACGAGAAGAACTCCATTCTTTTAATCTATCAAGATGTATACAAAAGTTGGTAGGACAATGATTTAAGTTCTTTTAAGAAAAAAAAAACTATATGGGCTGAAAGGTACTGGACTCTGTGAGTGAAAAAGTTGTAGCTACCAATCACAAAACTTCAAAAAGAACAGAATACCTTCTGCAGAGTTTCAATCACCAAACCTTGAAAAATAATAATAGGCATTCAACAAATAAGATCCCACAGTTATGTCATACAATTTTAAAGCTCCTAAAACAAAGAACATTACTTGGGTTTAAAATGAATAAAAAATTGATTTGTTTTACCAAAAAACCTTTAGGCCAGTCACATGCAAAATTCAGAAGAATAAAGGACAACCAAAAGGAAGCCTACTGAAACTTTCAGGAGACAAATTTAAATAGTCAGGAGACAAATTTAAATAGTTTAATCATCGGTACAAGTTTTCAAATGGGTCCAGCAACTGCCAAATTAATAGATAATACAGAGTGAAACAAAGAGAAGAAAAATAAACAAATATTCAGAACAATGTAAACACAAAAGAATTTTTCGAAAAGTACAGGGTGGAAATGGAGTGGGAAATATATATGGAAGTAACAACAGACAATCTTCTACATGTAAAGAAATATACCAAGGGATCTGTCAAATAGTTGTCACATATCCAATTTGCAAGTTTCAATAGAAGCTCACGACCTACAGGTTCATCTCCATGCACATTTCCGATGTACTGCAACATCAAGCAGATTCATCAAAACAATTTCTCATACCAGCAATTTGAGATTGCAAGTAATTAAAATTCTGGGAAAGAACAAAAGATAATTAAAAGCTCGGTCTTGAAGTAGATACGTCAAAGTCAAATATACACTCAAAACTTAAAAGATCATTCACCTTAAATGCAGGTTCAGGCTCCTCTTCCCCAGGCTTATCAGAAATTTCAATCACCCACTACAATAAATGCAGAAAACAAGAGTTCATAAAATGTGGAAAAATAAATCAACACAAATAAATACGAGAAAAGGAAGGTACTGTGGTAAAATGATTACCAGAGGAACTCCATGCACACTTTTACCAATACTGATAATCCGTTCCAAAAATCCCTCAACGAGAGAACAAAAACAAAAATTCAGCATGATCATCAAGAACAGCCTAGCACACACACTTCAAATAGTCCATACATCTAACTAAATTACTGTTTCTTAATTCCATAAACCAGTATACGTTTTAAAAAATAATTATTAAAAAATTAGCACGAGTACAAGTAATCACCTGTAAACCCTGGAAATGTTACTGCACCTTTTACCAAAGATCTCAATGGCCTTTTCCAGGTCAGAATTAGTCATGTAACCTTGAGCCACATCGACACTGCACCACACATTCTCACCTTTTTTTTCAGTACACAAGCACTTTTAAACTCTAAAGTACAAAACAATTCAACTCTACTAAAAATTAATACCTATTCTGCGATCCATCCTCCCCAAACAGTTGCCTGCCGAAACCGTATCCAAACCCTGCGCACATCAACATTAACTTACTATTTCCTAGCCTTGATTTTATATTATTTTCTTAAAATTTCTAGAGCTAAATTCTAACATTAAGAGTAATGCAACTAAAACCTAGAAACTGATTATAATCGGAGCTGTAGCTTAGTATTTAGTATATTAGCATATTCTGATATGAAAATTTCGACTGCAAAAGAAGTGAGAAGAAGAGAGAGACCTGAATGATTAGAGCTGCGAGTGGCGCCGCCTCTGGCAATAACAGAGGAGACGCCAAGAGAGATCAGTAGGATAGAGAATAGAAGAAGCTTCATACTGAAACGGTGGCTGCAACATGACAAGTCAGGAAGGCATTATTGAAATAGACTAGTGTGTAATTTGACGAAGAAGAAGAAGAAGATCTGGAATTCTTGGATGCCACGCTGATAATTTGATTATACCGATTTTAGTGTACGCAGTGACCCAGAATTGTAGGGAGGAGAGAAATAGGCTTCGTGTAGTTGATTTGGAGGTTCGGCCCATTTTATTTTATTTTTAACGGGAACATGCAAGATTGTATTAAATGATTAGTCAAGTACATCAAAAAATACCTAATTTAATCCTCCTTAACTTAATACAAGACAAATTTAGATTAAATAATGGTGTGTACATAGTAACTCATTGGAAACTAGGTCTAGATAATCAACTTTCAAAGATTGAAATAGACCTACATAAAATATAGATCATGACAATAAAATTAGCCTTGCCCTTATCAGCAAGACCTCCTTCCTTCTCCATGGGATATGTAAGCCGCAGTGGTCCGAGGGCAGACTCTTTCATGAAGCTCTGATCCTTTTCTGGCTTCTTATTCTTGCATTCAACCGGTCTTCCTCTCTTCTTCTTTTTCGGATCCTTTCTTTTTTTCTGGTGATTTCAAGTCCAAACTCGTGCTATCCAGCAGAATCTTGCCTATCAACAAGCTTAGTCGAGGCTTTTTTGAAGAAATCATCTTCTGCCCTGCTGCTTTCTTCCTTTCTCGAGCTCTTTGTTGGTGTTGCTACTACTGTCTTCCCCATATTGTTCTTCCCTTGGTTCTCTACATCCTTTACTGCCTGGTTCTCCTCATTGATTTCTTGGATTGCTTGTCCACTTTCCTGCATTCTCTGCTCTTTCTCATTCTCCAGAGCCATGATGCCTTGCCCTAACTCCCCATCACCTTCCTATGCTTCATGATCTTATACCTATTGTAAAGTACCATTATTAATAGCATGAGTATCTATGTTCTTACCCTTGTTTAAGACCTCGTCCATCTGGTTTGGTGATGTAGCATCCTCGACACTAGCTTCCTCGCGGTTTAGCTCCCTCCGATGGATCCTAACCGGCCTCCTTGATGTCACCGGTGGCCGAGGCCTCTGGTTTCCCAGCTAGCTGCCATGGAACTTAATCTCCGCTCCCAACATAGGCCTCGGTGAGGGTGGTGTTACTGCCTCAAAGCCAGGTGGAGGAGCCGTAAAGATTCTGGGGCTAGGGTTTTCAGTTGTCGTTGTCTCCACTATCCCCATAGGAGCCCAAACACATGTCCTCCCATAATGATTGATTCTCCAGCAGTTGGCACACTTGCCTGTGACATAGTCATACTAAAACCTTAGTTCCAGTTCAACACCTGGATCCAATCGGAATTTGCAACTACTTCGAATTGGTTTCGATAATTTGTGACGAACTCGAACCATAATTACCCCTCTCTCGAAAGCTTCCTCGTCATAATCTTGAAACTCCCCAAGTGTTGCTTCAATTTTGAAGGCGTTTTCCTCAGTGTGATACCTTGGAGGCACGTTTGCACTACTGGAGGAGAGAATCGGGGCGACGTAGATTGCCCGTCGCCTCGTATGGATTTTACGTCGCCTCGATTTCTTGTGACCAAAACTACGTCGCCTCGTCTTGTCGCTTCAGATTGATCACTCTAACATTGGGGCGACAAAGAACCAATCTTCGTCGCTTCATTTGATTTCACGCGACGTAACAAATTTTACGTCGCTTCATCGTATCGCCCCCTGAAGCGACGTAGATTGATCAATCTACGTCGCTTCATTTTATTTTTTTTTTAATTTTTTTTTCTTTTTGGCTCAATGAGGCGACGTAGATTGCGCAATCTACTTCGCTTAAATGTATTTAATGTTAATTTTTTTTTTCTTTTCGAATAAAGGAGGCGACGTAAATTGCTCAATCTACGTCGCGTAATTGTATTTAATTTTTATTTTTTTTATTTTTGAATAAAGGAGGCGACGTAGATTGCTCAATCTACGTCGCCTCAATGTATTTAATTTTTATTTTTTTTCTTTATTTAGACAATGAGGCGACGTAGATTGAGCAATCTACGTCGCCTCCTTTATTCAAAAATAAAAAAAATAAAAATTAAATATTATTGTACCAAGTCACGACCTATCGCAATTTACAAACACAAAAACCCATTTAAACACAAAAACGCATTCAACCACAAATCAAGTTATATAGAAAAAATTGGCACAAATCAAAACGTTAAAAGTTTATACAAATCAAGTTTACACAAATCAAGTTTATACAAAGCCTAGATACAGTTTACGAGCCAGGAGGTGGTGGAGGAGTTTGAGGTTGTTGACTCGCAGTGTGGAATGATCGCATCATGGCCTCCATCTCTTGCATCCTTTGGGTGAGCGCATTAAATTCCGCTATGGCCTTCTGCGCCACCTCGCTCGATCTGCGCGCCTCCTCTTTGGCTTCATCGATCTCCCTTTGCATTCGGGTTTGGGTTTCCTGTACTCAGGCCCCTCCTCTCGGTTTGGGGTCGCGTGTGAGAGCGCGCCCCACCCCTGTAACGTCGAACAAGAACAAATATTAGTATACTCTATGGTAAAGCAAAACGTAAATCGACGAAGAACGACGGTGGTTTAGGAGATTTATTACCTCTTATAGAGGTCCCGTGCCTTGAACCCACATCTTCCTCTATGATATTTATTTGTGTATCAAGAGGAAGCGGCTGGGGTTGGGAAACCTCATCGCCGTCAACTGGGCCCGCAACACTATCTTGTTGCGACAAGACTTCATCGAATCGACGCTTCACTGCCGCCTGCTCAATTAAAATAGATCAAATAAATAATATTACAATATAGTAAACAAAAATAATTGAAATAACGTAACATGAACCTATTTGAGCTTACCACTTTCTCAGCCGCATTCTTGTCCGGATGGTATACGTTAATCCACGTCTGGACGGCGGGCGCTCTATGACCCTCCTTCTCCAACACCTCGCTTCGGTACGAGAGGGCGAGGGATCCCGAATGGTGGTTGAGCTACTGCTCCTTGTTCTTGTTTCGGTTTCCTCGGTTCCGTTCGCACAATCGCTGCCACACACACACAAAAATCATTTTAAAATAAGAACAGATAAACATGCATATTGTTCGAATGTTGGCTACCAAAACTGTGCGGATAGTTTATGAAACTCACCAAGTAAGCAGGGTCTTCGAAGTGGGCTTTTAACCACGCCCATTGGTCTTCCCTCCCGAGAAACTCGGCCGGAGTCTCCTGACTAACGTGGAGATAATGTTGATGGCAATCGTACTTCCAATCCTTATAGATTGTTTGCGCCGTCGCATCAATGAAGTTCCACATCTCCACATCAGTCGCCGGGATGTCGTAGTTCGTCTAGCACAACACATTTAAATTCTGTTATGTAAAAGTTATATTTACATTTACTACAAGTAGGTAAGTAAGCTAAGGCCAGTAAGTATACCTCAAGACTTCTACTGACGATATCGCGATGCAAATCGCTAAGTCCCAAAAGGCTAGATGCAAGCATTGGAACTTTTCCGCGGATGATGCTACCGATGTCTCTGCACATCATACTCCTCATTTCCCTCGTCGCAGGCCCCCCATGCCTCGTAGAGTAAGCGACTTATAGTCGCCTATTGTTGTTCATCCGGACGAGGTACTCCATCTTCGTCCCGACAACGACTCCGCGCTGTTGCGTCTTCGGATCTCCGGTTGCCATGTCCACCATATCGGGGAGTTTGGTCTTCTTGCACCGGATGCTGAGTGCGGGAGGGTGCTGTGACGCCGTAGTGGCGTCGCTGTCATCCACTTGAGGAATCGCATCCTCAAGGTTTGGGGCGGGCGTTAAAACCCCTACTTCTGGAATCGTCGGGGTCGCAGATTGTCCCGTGGGGCAACCCGACCCGGAAGCCCCATCTCTGCTGAATGCTTACCACGCCGCCTCCGTAGCCTCCGCAGCTGCCGCCGCGACCGCTTCACGACGCTTGATCGCCGCTTTCTTCCTCGCGTATCCAGTATTTCCGGGAGCCATTCTGTTAAAACTAAACTGTTATGTATTAATTAGATGATTTACTCGTTTGTACTTCTATAATGCTATAGTTACCTAGGTTACGCATATTCTCGATAATATATTTCCATTGGTGCAGTTAACCAAATTCTGACCATGTCACTATGTCTAGTTTTTCTCCATATGAAAAAAAGAAGAAGCATGTAGATGACTAAGAACAAACTGATCGAACAATACAGAAACATTCATGCTTATCATCATATATAGCAAGTCGCTTTTATTTTATTTTCGTTTGTTGGGTTAGATATCAAAAAGAGTATGAACCGAAGTACCATCACATATAGCTTATCATCACATATAGCTTATCATCACAAAACACAACACACAAAACACATATAGCTTATCGCATTCGCACAGGAAGAATCACATTCATTTATCGCATATAAGCAATATAAACAAATGATTATTCTTCAACAATGAACCATATTCATCAAACCTTCATCCATATAAACAGAAACAATGAACCATATTCTTCAACAATGAACCATATTCAACAAATGGTTACACAAATTATAATTTTCATACCAAATTCATCAAAAACTCATCCATATAAACAGAAACATCACCCAATGATTATTCTTCAACAATGAACCATATTAACAAATTAACAATTCACTCACGCAAACAAAACTAATCATTATGAAGAAAACAGATTTCTGATACAAGAAGGAACAAGAAAAATGGAATTGGAATCATGATTAGGAAATGATGATTAAGACTTGAGAGTTAAGAGCGTAAACATAAAACCCAATCAAAGTGGTAAAGTAGAACATAAAACAACAGCAACCAAAGAATCTCAAATTCACCTTCTTCAAGCTCTCGGTTTAGCAGATCCACACCAGAATTTGCAGCAACCAAACCTAAACAAACCAATAAAAAATCACAATCCAAATTCAATCAAAAATTCACACGCATCGGAAGAAGAAAAAAAAACGTACGACGAAGAACGAACGGAGTAGAATATATCAAAGGGATTTCAGTTTTTTTTTACCTAAATGGTTTTTAAAGAGGCTCAAAACCTCTCTTCCTTCTTCCCTTCTTCTCTGTGCTGCGAAGGGGTTATTCGAAATCTGGGTTAGGGATTCAATCGAGGGGATTTACGATTCGGTGGAGGGGATTTGGTGGAGGGGAAATGGAAACGAGATTGATCGGGAAGGGAAATTGAAACGAGTTCCGAGTTGAGATTTGGGGAGGTCGATTTGGTGGAGGGAAATGAATTTGGGGCGAGGTCGATTTGGTTTGGGGATTAGGGCTTTGGGGCGAGCTCGAACAGAAAAGAATAGGGTAGGAAACGAAATGAGAAGAAAAAGAAAGAAACAGTGCTTCTGGGATTATAAAGCCAACGAGGCGACGTAGATTGGAATCTTCGTCGCTTCGATTAATTGAAGCGACAAAGAACTCAATCTTCGTCGCCTCATATGCTTTCTTAATACGTTCACGCGACATATAACTCAATCTACGTCGCTTCCTTTAGTTTGAAGCGACGTATATTGCAATATATGTCGCTTCCTTTAGTTCTAAGCGACATATATTACAACATACGTCGCTTCCTTTAGTTTATATTTATTTAAATGAGGCGACGTAGATTGATCAATCTACGTCGCTTAAATTTGGAGATACTAACAAATGTCGAATTCTTCGTCGCTTCAATTTTTTATGAAGTTTGGAATTATGAAGTTAGTACTATTTTATCGAATACATAAATTATGCTTTAAAGAAAATGCGAATTTAGGTTTCAAATTCATAATAATATTATGAGTTTAGTCCTCGTCTTCGTCCTCGTCCTCGTCTTCGTCCTCGTCCTCGTCTTTGTCTTCGTCCTCGTCCTCGTACGCCTCCTCGTCTTCGTCCTCGTCCTCGTCCTCCTCGTCCTCGTCATCCTCGTCCTCGTCCTCGTCCTCGTCTCCTTCTTCGTCCAAAAGTAGTTGAAAATCTGGGTAAAATTGTATCACCGTGGGAGTGTCCTCTTGGTAAGGCTCGAATATATGATCTCCTGTACGCGATATGTTTTCATCTATGGCAAGTACTTCGGCGTTGTAGACATTGCGGTGCGACATTTCTTGTACTACCTTCCAAGTACCACCAGCCTTTGGATCGTCTATGTAGAATACCTGTTTTGCTTTGGTTGCAATTATGAAGGGTGAATCCTCATAGTAACTGTTGTTTGTATTCACTGATATCAGTCCATGATCAATTATAACGGTGTCAAGATCTTCAGGGTCCTCGGAGTTGTGCCATGTGCACTTAAACAACACCACTGGCATACGGCCTGCATATAATACTTCGACCACGTAGTTAACATGGCCGTAGAACTTGGATGAACCCATGTCTATCATGACACCGCTGTTTTGAGTCACGGTTCTTTGATCTCTATCAAATGAGGTGAACTTGACACCGTTCACATAACACGACTTATAAACCCGACATTGCTGAGGTCCTTGAGCTAATGACTTTATTCCTGCAACCAAGCTCGGGTCCGAGTTTTTTTTCTTTAAGGGACACCTGAGAGATAAGTGTTAAGAGAAGTTAGAGATAAGTGTTATAAACCCTCAAAGAACCTTACAAGAATTAATAGGCATATGTACCCATGTTAAGAACCATCGAAGAAAACTCCTCCTCCGACGAAGCTCGTCGAAATCTTCACCATTTTTAGCCTCAAACCTTCTGAGATGTTCTTCTAGGTAAGGTTTGACTTCGTCTGTTTCCACCAAGACTTGCCAGTGACCTCAGCAGTCTCTGCCTCAGTCAACCTGAACTGGCGACGAGTCTCGATAATATCTGGTCTTACTAAGAGTGAAACACAGCTGATATTCCACCCAGCTATGGAAGTGTCGATATCTTCGTTGTCCATCCATCTGAGATAAGACTTACAATACGTCACCGACTCATGTACGAGGTACTGTTCAGCAATACTACCTTCCGGGTAACGTGTATTCCTCATTGACTTTTTATATTTTCATAATTGCCTGCAAAAACACCACTCAAGATTAGTACAATAAACCCTAATTGCATCCATATTACATAACGAACATAATATTAGCAATGAAAAACATTTTACCTTTCAATTGGATACATCCATGTATAGTGTACTGGACCTGTAAGGAATACTTGTTCGGGCAGATGAACCATGAGATGAACCATAGATGTAAAAAAATGTGAAGGAAATATGAGCTCCAAATTGCAGAGAATCATCACTATCTCAGTTTCCATGTCACGCACAACCTCCTTCTTAAGCTCCCTACTGCATAGTTGACGAAACCAATTTGACAGTGCTATCAATGGCTTCACAACGTTTTCTGGCAGGAACCCTCTGATAACCACAGGAAGAAGACGTTGAAGCAAGACATGGCAATCATGCGTCTTCAATCCATAAAACTGTGACGGGGAACTTACTTTCACCTTACTTCTCAAACTACCTGCATAACCAAGAGGATACTTAACATCCCTGAACCACTGGAACACATCTTCTAGATCATCCTTTTTAACTAAAAAGGGTGCATGAGGAACTTTTCCCGTACCCAAGTCACCCGCTCTTTGCCACTGGTTTTTTCGCACATTCCTCTTCTTCAAAGCAGCGCGAACTTTTGGACCATCCTTAGACTTCGATTCAATCGAAAAAATGGTTCCAAGGATGTTGTCACACACATTTTTTTTCAATGTGCATGACATCTAGGCAATGTCTGATCTTCAATGATGACCAATACGGCAGCTTCCAAAATATGCTTTCGTGAGTCCAACACTGTCTGTTATTCGGATTGTACGGCACCTTCAAGTCTTCATGTTGGCTAAGAATAGGGTAAACGTGTGACCTAACGTCCTCCAAAATTTCATCTCCACTCTTACGATAGGGTCTTCCGCCAAACTCCTCCTTCCCGTTAAATGCCTTGCTCAATCTCCAAGGATGATCTTGGTGGAGCCATTTTCGATGACCTTCATAAACTATCCTCCCACATATATGCTCTGAAGTTAGCTCATCTAGACAGATTGGACATGCCTTGTACCCTTTCACAGTTGACCCCGCAAGCATCCCTAAACCAGGAAAGTCGCTAATAGTCCACATTACCGCTGCCTTCATCAAGAATACCTCATTGTCTACTCGATCAAAAGTATGGACTCCAACGACCCATAAATGTATTAGCTCCTCGATCATCGGCTCAATGAGTACACTAAGGCACTTTCCTGGAGATTTAGGGCCTGGAATCAACACTGATAACATGTTATATTCCTTCTTCATGCACATTGATGGTGGTAGATTGTACGGCATCACAACAACGGGCCATGTACTATGCAAAGTTCCCATTGTTCCGAATGGATTGAAACCGTCTGTTGCTACTACAAGGCGCACATTCCTGCAGTCCCGTGCAAAACCTGGAAAAGTTCTGTCAAAATGTTGAAACGCTTCTCCGTCAGCTGGGTGGCTGAGGCTACCAGCCACGCATATCCGCTCCCCCAGCCATCGCATATGTTTGGCAGTGTGTGGGGACATAAACAAGCGCTTCAACCTTGGTGTTAGAGGGAAGTTACGAATTATTTTTTTGGGAATATCGTTCGTATTTGGCTTATATCTTTCAGAATAACACACTGGACAAATCCTCTCGTTTACAAGCACCCCCCTGAACAACACACAGTTAAACTCACAGGCATCAATTCTTTCGTAACCCAGTGAAAGATCACTCAAGATTTTTTTTATTCTCGAGTATGAACAGGGGAATGTGTGCCCTTTAGGAAGAAGTTTATTAATGTAAATACATAAAGAGTCAACACTTGTGTCCGACCATCCATTTTCATTTTTCATTTCCATTGCATCTAATATGGCACTCAAAACAGTTTCCTCACTGCCTTCATATAATGGGGTATGTGACTCCTTCAATAATCTATCGTACTTTTCATAATCATCGTCTACTATGTCATTGAAGTTCATGCCCGAATTATCTTCCACTAATTGTTGGGGTGCATCTACATGGTATCCAGGATAATAGGGATATGCATCATGTAGAATCTCCAACTGCGGGTTCACTGAAGGACCGGCACCACTAGAAGGACCGACTCTGTCTTGAAGCCATTGTCTTCGTTGACTGAGCATTGCCGGTTCACCAGAAACTTCCCCGTGAAGGTGCCAGACTGTATAAGTAGGACTCAAACCGTTGTGTGATAAGTGATGATACATGACATCCATAGTAACCTTGAACGGACCGTTCTTACAACGTTTGCACGAGCAGAAGTAATAATCGGCTCCGTTACTATGTAGCCTGGCAAAATTCATGAACTCGAATATGCCTGTGATGTACCTTGGATCAGCACGATGATATGTCATCCAAGTTTTGTCTGGGAGTCCGTCCATGTTTCCTGTTAACATAAACAATCAATATGAACAAAGTTACCACGCCACAGTTGCGATTTAACCAAAACCCCACACTTCTTCGCCTTATGCCTCCGGGTTGGGTCCTATCCTCTTCAGGGGAACACGACATTTGTCAACGCTTTTGCACCCATGCGTTTCAGCTCCAGTTTAGGGAAATTTCGGCAGCATCTCCCTACAGTTCCCCGAGTGCACACATATCTAAACAACCTAATTTGCACTCGGGGAACATTTAAAGGAGACACTGTCGAAACCATATCCCAAAACTGAAACTGAAATCACATGAATAGCAAAAGGATCAACAAAGTCATGTTCACCTAAAGTGTCCAAAAATGGGACAATTCGAGAATCAACAACTCAACTCGATCAACTAGATGAGTTGTTCATTCTCAAACGGGAGTTCTAAGTTGATAAACACCACAATTATATATAGCCATACGCTCGATTTCATGATTAACACTAATAACACTACTAATTAAGGCTCGAATACACATAATCTACACTAATCATCAATTAATTTCACTAAATTTAACCAAATTTCAAACATTAATCATGAATCCATAACATGATTTATCACAATTTAATGATTAAAACACTAAAACTACAACATAACACCAAATTCAATTCAACTTCAAACATTTCACCAAAACTTCAATTTCACTTCTAATCATCAATAAATTTCACTAAACTTAACCAAATTTCAAACATTATTCATGAACCCATAACATGATTTAACACAATTCAATGATTCAAACACTAAAACTACAACATAACACCAAATTCAATTCAACTTCAAACATTTCACCAAAGCTTCAATTTCACTTCTAATTTAACATATTATGGTCATAAAGAGGGTTAAAGAGATACAAATCAAACTAACCTTACTCAAGAATCAAATCAATGGCAAGAACAACCTTCTTTCTCAATTTCCTCTAATTTCTCCCAAAATCGCCCAAAACAGCTGCAGAACGACGGGGAACTGTTTTTCTAAAATTCTAACTTTATGAACGGGTTGACTTTAAGAAGAAGAGTAGATCCAGATTTTAAAAAAACGAGGCAACGTAGATTGCTCAATCTACGTCGCCTCGTTTTTATTCGAAGCGACCAAACTAATCTACGTCGCTTAGAATAAAATCTAGGCGACGTAGATTGCTCAATCTACGTCGCCTAGTTTTTATTCGAAGCGACGTAGATTAGTTTGGTCGCTTTGAATGAAAAAGTAGTCGCCTCAGTTTGTTGAAGCGACAAGTATGAATCTACATCGCCTTAGTTTTTTGAAGCGACGTACTTTTTATCAAGGGCAATGTACGTCGCCTCATCTAAAATCGGAGCGACGTAGAAATATAACTACGTCGCCCCGATTCTCTCCTCCAGTAGTGTTGAGATCTTTACCCATAAACTAATGGTGCTTATTGGCACCCTGTCAACCCTCTTCATTCCCTCGTACTTCACAGTTTGAATGGGGGCTTTATCAAAATCCCAAGGTCCTCCTTTGTATACCCTATTCCAATCTCGTTCTTTGTCGAAGCTCAGCAAGAAACGATCGTCATGGTCCTGAATTCCTACTCGATCTGACACCTTCCACATCCTTGCAAACTTGCGAGTCAAAGCCTCCCTATCATAGGGTTTGAATGTCAGTGAGCGAGCGATGAGGAAGCTCTTTGATGATCTCTTTGTTGATAATTGTCCTCCCGGACACAGATCCACCAGCCCTCCCTCCTCTTCCAAAGCAATTGCCGAGGTAAAGCGAGCCGCGATTGCGTCAATCTTGTTCATGGTCACGATGAGATTGGGAAGAGATTAGATAGTACGTATGTTGCGTTGTAGTTTTGGTCAATCGGCTTACACCACAAGAATGCCGCCACTAGGAAACTTGGCTTCCCTCGATAAAGAGACTAAGGTTCAAAATAGTTTGACAATTTTTTTTCCTTTATATTAAGGTAGTTGGCTCAATTTTTCTTTTTCTCTCGTGTAGAAAATAGTAATTATTATCTATATATTTATCTATACGAGTATATGCATACCCTATAGATGTGGGTGTGGGATCTGGAAGAGTTTTTATTTTTCTTCTTTCTGATAATATAAAAAACAAAATAGTGGGAGAGGTAATTGTTAAAATTCATCAGTGAAGAGAAAAAGATGTTACTACACTTGTTTTGCATAGAAGTTGTTTTGCAGGGAGAGGGATTAGAAAGTAGTTTTTGCATAAAAGAGAAGTTACTGAGAGAGGGAATGGTTTCTTTTAGGTGAAACGATAGAAATTTTATTGATGTAATTACAAGTCAAGAAGTACAATCATTTGTTAGGACATCATCATAAAAGTAGGAGCAGAATGGAAAATTACATCAGTACTATCATGTCGAAAAGCCCATTGTGCCATGGTATGAGCTGTTTAATTACCTCCTCGACGCAAATGAACAAAAGAAGCATTTGGTATCTGAAAGTACAACTCTTGTACACCGGCACATAGATCCCGATAGGTATAGCATTCACAGTAGACAAATCTCATATTGCATTTACCATTATCAATGCATCTGAACACATTCTCACAGGTGCCAGACTCTTATCTATCACAATCTGGCAGGCTTTCCATGCCACAACTATCTCCACTGCTAAAGCTGAGTATACTCTATCAACTCAACCAGCCCAAGCCATAAAAAAAAAAGTTGTCATGCCAGTCACGAACCACTAAACCAATACCTCATATAGACAAACTGGAATCAAAAGCACTATCCATACACACACAATACTGACCTCCATAGGGCCTTTTCCAAACCTGAATCTCCCGACTAAGTCGGTCCGGTGACCAGTTAACTATAAAAAAATGGTCAAACCATGCACCTGCTTGCACCCTAAGGGAATTTTCATCAAACTACTTCTGATTCCAGACCTTATCATTTCTGCTTTTCCAGATAAACCACAAATACACTATTAATCTAGCAAGTATATCAAAAGTAAGGACTAAGAAACATGCTTGTAACCATGTCTGCATAGTCTCCTCCGTCTGTCCAATACCCGAAGTAACAAACAGTGTAGCTCCCTGAACCGCAGAGCAATCTTTGAATAAATGAAGATCAAGATCAGTCTCCCACTCAGCTTGGCACGAGGGAAGGGTTGAGGAACAGAAAAAGGGTTGGGGTTTTTTCCAGTAAAAACAGTTTACTTTCATTAACTATTTTTTGTTGTTTTTTTTCTTATTTTGTGAATGTACTACATTACCCTTAAATTATTAAAATTGAATAAGATGAAAAGGTTAAAACTAGAAAAATTCGTAAAAGTGGAGAAACAATTTCACTTCTCTTAAAAAATAGTATAGATATATATTATTATATTATTATTAAAGAAACTCACGTTATCAACCATAACTAATTTTTTACAAAAATAACCATCTAACTGTAAAAAGTATTGATAAGGAAAAATGAATTAAGGTTAAAACTATAATTGACATACATTTTTTTATCTCAGAAAATAGTCTTGTTTTCCCCCCTAGGGTTTAGCTATGGTTCCTACTTTTTCTCTACTTCTTTTAACGACAGTTTCAAAAACGAAAAAGATTTTAACTATTTTTTTCTTCAAAAATTGTGAAAGAAAAATATATATTATTTTTGTCTCAAATAACTATTTATAATTTCTATTTTATTTTATTTTTTATTTACTACTACACACATAGTGTGTACCTTTTTCTAGTATGAAAGAAAAATAAGAATTACAAACATATCGATTCCCTACTGCAACCTACTTCACATTAATTAAATAAGTGTGTGGTGGAGGAGGGGCTGAGGGAGAGAGGGAGGGAGGAGGGGGGAAATTTCACTAAAAATAGTGAAGTGCTACAAACAGTTTTCATCTCCTGATGATGTATTTAAGGGGAAAAAAAAGGGATGTCAAATCACAGCCGTCTATCTAAATTTTGCTTCTTTAAATATTTATTGAAAAGAGCTTCTCAGGAAGACAAATTTATTGAATCGATAAGCGTTTAATTTGCAGTCTCTTCCTGCACCAGATTAGAAGTTGAAAGATGAGAACAAGATGAGTTATGTTGTAGTGACAAAGTTAAGCCATACATAAGTACAACAACTTCTGCTAATGAAATCTTGTGACAACTTGAATTATTTAACTTCGCTAATATGCAATGGCGACTTTCAAACTTTTTCATTGATTGGCAAGTTCCGCTAATGTTAATATGAGATATTTGAAACTTGTTGGCGACAAAATTGACAGCAACTGAGTGATTAAAAAGAATATAGTAATCAAAATTAAGCTTTAGACTAGGGGCTTGTGAGGTTATGGTAGGTAAAGATTTCCATAGAGAGTAGGGAAAGAGTTAGCTAATTAATAAGGCTCTTGGCGAGAGCTTTCAACGTACTTCATTGTTTTTCGTAAGAAACTAATTCAAACTTGATAAGACGGACAGGGTATTTTTCTCGTTACTATTTCTAACAAAAATTATGTCAAACATAACATGGTTACGTTTGAGCGAACATCGCACATCAACAAGACAACTTTTGATATTATTTTCATAGCATACCCTTGTTTAAAGTGCCTTATTTGGTTCAAGGAACAAAAACTACTTCCTTCATAATTCCCTTTCCATAGCCATGAGTAAGTAAATTGGACTCTAGATTTCCAAACCATCTCTATTATTATGTTGTTTGTTTTCCACTAAGGAAGGAATGGAAATCCAATCACTTTGAATTTAATAATAATTTAAACAAAAATATTATGTGTGGAAGGATAAACATGTATACAATAACTGTAGATTAAAACTGTATCTTTATTCATTAATAAGAGGTGAATGAGTTCGAGGCGTGGCAAGCCCCCAAAAAACTGAAGTGTTCGCTTGAGGAGCCAAAGGGCGGGTCGCATGCTGGTGCTGGGGTGCCGAAGACGGGGGAGGGTGGGGTTGATGCTTCTACTGGGGCCAACTGATTATCTTGTACTTTCGCTTTCTTTTTTTTGCTTTGTAGTATTTTGCTCTAGCACCTGCATCGTTTGTTTGTCTTTGTACAACTTTTGGAGATATATCTAAGTACATTTGTTTCATGTACATTGCTTGTCTGAATGCGTTTGACTTACATTAATACTTTCATTGTCATTGGCTAAAAATAAAATGCGTGAATGTACTCATACAAAAAGTTACATAATGTTCGATGTACGTGTGCCAGTGCCAATCAAACGCAGGCAGATAAACACTTAGTGGAAATATTTCCTCAAGTGTTGTGTGTTCCAGGGGTTTCTTAGCCTTTTTCCGAACATGTCCTTGATGTAGAACATGTCTGGGCTTGCGACTGCGTCGATGACGTAAAGACTTTCCCATGACCGGCGTAAACTCTTTGTCTTCATTTGAATTGCCTTCATGATCCAGTCCCCCAGTTGGAGTGGGCGTTCCCAAACATGTTGGTTGAATAGGCGAGCGACTCGCTGCTTGTTCGCGGTGTTGTGAAGATGTGTCGTGTCCCGCTTCTCCTCGAGGAGGTCGTTGTCGAGTCGTAACCCTTCTCTGTTTGTGGTGGGGTCATAGCTTTCAATTCTTGGGCTTCTGTATGTAAGTTCGACATGCATTATAATCAATACAATCAATGTTCTGAATAATCAGGGATTACTAGAATCTATATCTAATCTAATTAGGATAAGACACATATCGGAAGATATGGAATATATTTTTCTTAAACACTCCCCATTGTGTCGAACTCTTAATATGTAATACATAACTTGTTGCCTCACTAAAAACCTTGTCAAGTAAACAAAAATCTCATGAGCAAAACAAAGACTTAGTGGAAGGGAAAAAAAGTACAACGCATCAACTACAAATGATACTACTTATGATGTAAACTCTCATTGATGTCTACCAAAATGACTCCCCTTGATTGGTACCTCAATCTCGGAGTTCAGATAATCATCGCATGCCAATGTGTTTCACATGTTTCACAAATGTAACTTTTGGAAGTGACTTGGTGAACAAGTCCACAACATTATCTACACAACATTATCACATAGATATTCAAAAACTGTTGTGTTGCAAATTGTATAAGAATTTTGGTGAAATATGTTTTGTATCGTCATCCTTAATGAAACTCAACCTCATCTGCTCAATGCAAGCTACATTATTCTCAAAGATACAAGTTGGTGTTGTCGTAGTAGATGATAATCCACTATACCCTCGAATATGATGTATTACTAACTTAAGTCATACACACCCTTTAAAAGCTTTATGTAGATCTATGATTTCAGAATGATTTGTCGGATGCCAATGCGTTTCACAAATATAGATTTTTGAAGTGACTTGGTGAAAAAACTCACAGCATTATCTGCATAACCAATCTGGTTCACATGGATATTCAAAAATTGTTGTGTTGTTGATTGTAGAAGAAATTTTGCAAAATGTGTTTTATATTGTCACCTTTAATGAAACTCAACCTCATATGCTCAATGCAAGCTACATTATCCTCCAAGAATATGAACATTGTTGATAGGAAGATACACGGATTAAAAATTCATTATTGTCATGTTCTACTTCAACGCCTGCTTCCTGTTGGTATTCGCTCATATTTGGACAAGGATGTGTGCAATACACTTGTTGAACTATCCATTTTCTTCCAACAAATTTGTGCAAAGGCTTTAAAGATATCGGACTTGGAACGGATGGAGAAAGAAATTGTTTTGATATTATGCAAGTTGGAAAGAATTTTTCCACCTACTTTCTTTGATGTGATGGTGCACCTAGTGGTCTATTTACCTCAAGAAGCTATACTCGGAGGTCCTATTACTTTTCGATAGATGTATCCAATCGAGAGGAATTTGGGAATGTATAAAAAGTATGTTACAAATAAAGCTCGATCGGAAGGTTCTATTGCATAAGCATATATAGTGAATGGAGCGATTACATTTTTTTCAATGTATTTTTATGCTATTGAAACGCAGTTCAATCCAGTTGAACGGAATGTTGATGTCGAACATGACCAAGCAGATGAAGCTTTATCTGTGTTTAGTCAAAAAGCTCGTCCTCTTTATGGAAAAAAATATGTGCTCGTGGATGACAATGAGCTCGACAAAGCTCATTGGTATGTGCTATACAACTGTGATGAGATTTAACCATATCTCAAGTAAGTATTTTGTACTGCCTTCTTCATTACTTGTATCGTTTACAGTATTACCTTCATATATATATATATATATATATATATATATATATTCCATTTGTTGAGATCCTAATGGAACAAATCAAACCAATTGATAACGGTACGCCATATAACTGGTGTTGAGCAAAAACTTGAATAAATTGTTTCAAGGACAATGGCTACCTATTCGGGATAAAGTATATAGTATTTCCAAAATTTATTGTATGTTATATCTTTGTTGTGGGAATTACACATTTTTGTTTTGATAACATACTAGTTAGGTTGTATAATTGGTAACTATATATATAGCAACTCACGTTTTTATTTTGATCTTCAATCCTACTTTCTTTGTTACACATGTCTTGTTATTATAATAAAATTTATTTCATTTTTTCTTGATCACTCGTGTCTTTCCTGTCTTTTTTTTTTTGTGGGGGGGGGGGGGGGGTGTTTCCGAAAGTCTTTGCTGTCTATATACATTGAAATATAATAGAACACTAATGAAGCATAGTATATATTATTGTGATGTTCAAGTAATCTTTATATATATATATATGCGCACGTGTGCGCACGGAACATGAGAATGAGTTAAAGAACACAACGAGTGATGCCAACTTATATAACAAACAAGAGAAATAGTTTCCTACTTCATTTGAAAAAATGAGTAATTTATTCAAGCTCAGTTTATAACATTTCATTTCATATTCTGAAAGTGAAAGCGTGCTAAATTCTAATATCAATTCATGAGGAAGTAATTATTTGGAGTGATGAAGACGGTGATTAATTACTCCGTGAATGTTTGAATTGTTTTTTTTTTCAATTAACTGTTGGATTGTATATACCTTTATATGATCTCGTACTTTTTTTGGTTTTTAATGGTATACTTTTTTATCAGGTATATATACTTTATACATATTATCGATATAAATTGTTTTATTCTATAAAACAGTCATCACTATTATTGTTCATATTTTTGTTGATAATATGGATTCAGATTATATATGGAGGATAACATACTGTAGATCTGTAGCCTCTTTTTTATTGTTGATCGAACAATTTAATTATCGTTGCACCGTACTTGTCGAGTAACCTTACCTTGTATATTAAATAACATGTATGCAATTTTGTATATTATTATTTTGATGTTAACTTTATAGAGAAGTTCTATTTGGGTCAACCAAAGAGACTAGCCCTCTATCAATCAGATAAATAAATGAAACCAAGAATTTACCAGGTATTGTCAAAACTTTAATGCTTTCATAAAATAAATAATAATTAGTTCAACACAACACCAAAATAGTAATCTATATTCTCCAAATATGTGAAAGTAAAATAAATGCGAAACACCCTAGAAACAAATCAATAAACTATTTGCTTTAACGGAATAAACTATTTACTGTTGAATTCCTCATGTCATTTGTTAGGCCCATTTATTGATGAAAAAATCAAAAAAAAAATTCTCATATTATCTTTGTCGAGAATATTTTTCCTTGCTACAAATAGAGCTTCAGCGAGGAAAGAATAAATTTGTCACTGATAAGTTTAGAAATTCATAGAAAATTTGCGCCAAATCAATAACAAGAAAATCCATATTTTCTCACAAAAAGTTGTATGCGCGAGAAAAAATGTCATCGCAAAAGCCTCATATATTCTCGCTAATAACATTTCTATTTGGTCTTCAAAATTATCATGTTTTCAACAAAGAAATTAATTATTAGTCGTAAAAAGCTATATTTCACGAGGAATACATATTCCTCGCAAAAAGGATCATTGACTTCAGCGATGACCTAAAATTTTCCTCGTAAAAAGTAACATTTAGCGACCATAAAATCTTCGTCGCAAAAAAATTTGGTTGCTAAAAGCACATTCTGTTGTAGTGTAATGTCAACTTCAGCCCTATACCTCTATGTGACACATCCTCACTTCGGCTATAACAAAAAAGTAAGTATGCATACTCCATGAATATTACTGATCACTAATAGATCGACTCGTATAATATATATAATACCCCGACTCACAAATAATAGACATTCTTCACTTGAAAATATAGAAAGACATTGAAAGTAGAATAAATAACATTGAAACACATTACATAACCCACTCACCTTAAATCCGAGATAATCATCGAGCATAACAACGACATCGTGAGTCACCTAACGAACGCCTTAAAAAATTATTAAACTATGTTGTAATCACTTTCCTCTAATGGATAAAGCTCGTCGAGACAAATATGTAGGTACTAACGAATCTTAATTCAGAATTACGGATCAAAAGTTATGGTCAACTAAAATTTACACAAATTTCGAAAAAATCTAGAGAGAGAAAGAAATCTAGAGAGATAAAGCTCTCTAAGCTGAGATGAATAAAACAATAGGTTGAACGCACTATTTATAGGTTTTGGGCTTACCGACTAAATAAGATCAAGAAATTAAACTTAATTAGGAAGAATTGGTATCTTAATCACCATTGTAATTGCCAAATGTCAAAACATTATTCATCCTTCTCTCACACGCTGCCACATGACCAAATGACTAGCTACATTTGGTTTGATCACATCCGGGTGCAACACATAGCCATTAAGTATCCTCTCAACCAATGAGAAGTTGCCACGTCACCACGAATACACCAAAATTTCTAAATTCATAAAATTGTAGAAAAAAGTTTAAAACTCCGAAAATATAAAGAAAAAATCTACAAACTCGTGGTAATTCCTGCTATCTAATTCCAACCTCAAAATTAAATATTGACTAATTTAAAAATTCATCGTCTTGCATATTTCTTAACAATAACTCAACACCCGTTGGGGCCAAAAAAACACTTGAGAATACAATTTTGGGGGGGGGGAGTGTTAGCACCATAATTATGTGCCTATTATGCTCCTAACTTTATGCTTATAGCTTATTTTATATGAATAAAACATTGTTCTTATGATGTTTCCTGTTCTTGTTAGGAAATGTAGAGTTGGCTCGGAAATGCATTAAATATGAAGAATTAGATACTTATTGGAGAAGATGTATATATTTACGAGGTCACGAGAGAATTTGGAATAACTTTGGGAAAAGGACGAAATATCTTCACCGGAAGTCGCCGGAAGTTGCCTGGAACCCGCCGAAATTTACCACAGCCGGCCAGCACACCTTTACCGGCCCAATCACATGGAGTCCACCCCAATGTAGGCCGATTCTGCCCATATATGCTTACCAATCTGATTTGGAGAGAAAGGAAAGAAATTGGACCACATGATGTCAATAATTTTGAGCTTTGCCTTCCATAGCCTAAAATAGTGGATCATGGTCTCTCTAATTCAAAGTTAACCCGTAGATCTTCCACCTCTTCTTTTATTATCATCCTAGGTTCGAAATGGAGCCTCCCAACTCAGCCAAATTTGAGCTCCCCTCTCACCCACATATACCACACTTCATTTCACTCATTTTCCAAGTTTTGAGTCATTTTCCAAGCTTCTCTCTACGGTTCTTTGTTGAGTTCTCTAGAGAGAAGTTAGATTTATATTTCAATCTTGTTCCATTTTCTCCTCTACAAGCTTGAAGACACTTTGGAGTAAAAAAGGTGAAGTTAGAAGTACAAAGGTGGACTTGAAGAAACTTGGCTTACTTTGGGGAGATTCCTTGGTTATTTCTTCATCCTATTTACTCTATTGATGTATTTAAATTTGATTTTAATTATGTGTAATGAGTAGTTTTATTTGGGAGGCTAGGATTAGAACCTAGCCAAGTGATGAATAAATGATGTCTTGGATTATGCATGATTTATGATTTTAGTGTATGTTATGTGATTATGTGTTGTGAATCAGCAATTGTGTGTTTGTGGATGTGTATTGTACTTGAGCTTCATGTGTAGTTTCACTTATGTATGTATTGACCCTACCTAAGTTAATGTATGTGTAAAGAGACTAAAAATGGACTTTAATTGAATTAGCTACTCACTTAGGGCTAGACGAGCATGTAAACATGATTAGGGTATTTTCTAAAATGTTACCTTAAAACTTGGTTACTTTAGCACTAAGCAAGGATTAGAGTCCCCTTGAGTCTCAATAGACTTGTGGGACTCTAGTAAAGCACACATTAAATCCAAAAATTCAAAAGGTTATTGTGTCAATTGTAGAATCTCTTGGCTCGTAACTCACTAGGTGCGAGTTGGAGGATTCACCTAGACTTCCTCTTAGATTCTCCAATAATTTTTTTGAATCAATTCCAAATCAAAATTGAAAAAAGAATCACATATTCATAGATCAAATCATCCACTACATTTATCACATAGTTTGTTTGTTTGCTTCACTCACATGACATACGATTAAGATGTAAGCCCGAAATGGCTTAGGTCTTAATTTCGATTCACTAAACACTTAAATGTTGGACTTAAGTCGTCTAGTATCCGAAATGACCTAGGAACTTGGGTTCAAAACCAAACATGACTCAAAAGGTCACGATTTAGACAATAACTTGTGTGAATGAACTTTAATCCAATACATAAACCGGGACATTGTTTGATATATCATGTGGTTAGTGGGACTGCCCTCGTTGACCATCTTTCCTTATCTTGAATTTGTGTACTCTTTTTGTGTTTGCATTTTAGCATAATCAACCAATCAACCAACCATCGTTTAATCACACATCGTAAATTAATCATCCCTCATAATGCTAAGTCTCCAAAGGACTTGGACTTGGTAGTGTGAGATACACATTTCTGCATTTTAATTCTCATTTAGTGTCAAGTTAGTGTCTAGTTAATCCGTAATTTTAGTGCTTAATCTAGTCAAGCTAAGGAGTTTAAGTGGTCAATCCTCGTGAGTTCGACACTCGACTTCCTACATTTATACTAAAACTTGACCTCGTGCACTTGCGATTGAAGAACTCTTTGTACTTATGAGTTAAGCAATATATCATAAGTTTAAGGGGTACAAAACCTTCAACAAGTTTTTGGCGCCATTGTTGGGGATTGATTTCACTTTGATTCTTTAGCTTCGGTTTGCCTTTAATTGTGGCGAATCTAAACATTTTCTGTGACATTTGCTTCTTAGCCTTGTTATTTTTCTTTATTTTATCACTTAGGACTTTATTTTCTTTGTCTTTGATCTCTAGAATACTTTGATATGTAGCTTAAGTGTGAACTTGTGCTATAGTTGAACTTTCTAACCATTTACAGGAAACCTAGTTTGACCCATCGAGGAAATTTCTTGACCCGTCAAAATTTTTCTGAAATAGGAACAATAGCTATCATTCGACTAGTCAAAAAATTTCTTCGACCCGTCAAAGAATGACTGTGTTTGAAAGTGTTATTTTGGCCCTTGTTAACTTGCTCTAGCTGATCTATATTCTTGAGAGCATATCTAAAATAGTATATTCTTTGTGGTTGCAAATCAGTATATTAGATACCGTACGCCTTTACCTTGGTTCATTTCGGTGTCCATTACACAGTGAATACCACTACGCCGTGTACTATTTTGTGTTTATCCCTTCGAGTCTTTTTGTTAACATCTCTAACGTAGTATTTTAAAGAGTCTTAGAGTCTTACTTCATAGGTTGTTGGTGACTCATTGTTGTGAAGAACCACAATCTTTGAGCATTTAACGTTTTAGCTTTGTTTTTGCTTGTTAGATTGATTACCTTATACCATGGATTAAGGGTATAATGGTCAGGAAACTTCAAGTGGTTTTGGGGAACAAGATTCATACAATAGAGGCTATCAAGATTGGAATTATCAAGCCAAACAGTCCATGTTCTCTTATGTTAAAGCATGTGCTCTATGTGGTTCTCAATTGCATTCACCTCTTGAATGCAACTTGATATTTAAGTACTCCGAATATGTGCAAGAGTACGAGTACAACATCGGGATGCATCAAGCACACTCGGTACCTATTCAAGAAGTAGCTCCTAGTTCAAATTTGGAAGCACTCATTCACGCCCACCTAGCCTGAGTTGAGAAGCACTTAGCTCGAGGAGAAGAGACCCGTGCCTAATTTAGGTAATTAATGGCACCCTCTCCACCTCAAGAAGAAAGCCCTACTCCGAACTTGGAGGAGATGCTTGCCGACTTGCTTGCTCAACAAGAAGCTTCAAGTCAATATATGAGGAATGAATTCCAATGTATACAAGAAGAACTTCAATGTGCAAGAGTGGAATTTCAAAGGAACATTCTATGATTTACTAGCCAAGAAAGCATAAGAGACTATTCAAGAAGATGTGGCAGCTCATGAGCCTTTCATCCATCATGAAGCTTCAACCTCTCAAGGAGCCGAGTATGATGATTCCACATCTGAGGAAGGAGAGCTAAATCCATATTGGGTGAAATCTTGTCAAGGTGCTATAGATGATTAATTCTCATCCAATTATGATTGTAGGACCGTGTATGATGAATCTTGGAGTGTTGAAGAAAAAATATTTTTGGACTCATCTACGTGACCGGTTATGGGCTATCGTGATGAATTGATGAATGAGTTAGATAAAAGGGATGCCCAAAGTGAAGAGAATGTGTTTGTGCCAAGCATTGAAGACCAAGTTGAAGAAGCACCACCATTCCTTCCCCCACCACTAAAAGAGTACCACCAAGAACTCCCAATGGAGCAAGAAGAAGCATTGAGTTATGATCATGACGATAGGATTGAGACCAAGGTATTCTTGCCTCTTGATCCTCCATTTAGCAACCAATGTTTCTATGAAGAAGTGAAGAATTGGAAAGGAAACTTTGTTTCCGACTCTCCACCTTATTTTGAGATGTCACAACCACCTACTTTCTTCCCACACATCAAGTCTACATCAACATTAAAAGAAAAGTTTGGAATGTTACTAGGAAGAGCGATCAAGAAGAACAAGAACACATCAAGGAGGTATCCATTTTGGTCTACCATTAGAAATTACATGGATCACTTTGATGTTTGCATCTATAACAAGTCAAGAAGCCTTCTAGCTCCAAGTAGTAGAGTGGTACTACTCAAGAAGTATCCACCATAACAAGATGGTGGAGTTATGGACCATGTTTACATCCTTAAACTATAACCCTTGATGGTTGGACACCATTGGTATGTTAGAGGAATAAGTGTGAGGTTGGAGGAGCATAGAACATTGCTGCCTCCTGCTCCAGCTGATAAAAAGAGTGACAAACGGAAAGAAAGCGTTCAAAAGCAAGGAAAGAAGTACTTATACTTTTCTAAAGTTAAATGAAAGCCGATAACAAACTTGCAAAAATAAATCAAAAAATACCTGTTTTAGACTTTGAACTGGCCTAAAAGCGGAATATCTTAAGAAGAAAGTAGGAGAACCGCCGAGAAAGCTTTTTTTTTTACTCAACTCGGCCTCGAATCAAAAGTCTTTCTCCTTTCGCTACGATCTTTCTTCTCTTATGAAATTTCGAGATCAAAAGAGCGCTCCTAAAAGCAGCCTTTCTCTTATCCGCCAAAGGCTCTTATTCTTTTACATACGTAATTAGAGAAGTGAACCCGGTTCTGTTCTGAGCTAGAACCTCTTACTGGCCGGATGAGAGTTCGTATATCTGGAAGCTTTCTTTTGCTGACTGGGAAAAGTTGGGGCGAAAGCTCATGGGTAACCAGGATTCTGATAGTTTAGACCAAAGGTATCGCCTGAAATCGGGAATCCGCTTGGAAAACGCAGGAGTGGAATAAGCATAGAAGTCAAGAACTTGAAAAAGAGCCAAATCTAGCAATTTTCGACTAGTCGAAAAACCCACCCTAGACCAGTTTGACCCGTCAAATGTAATGTGACGACCCAAACCAGAATCAGTAGAGTAATCAGCGTAATCCACGAGTTAGTGCGTAATCGCTGTTTATCGATTATTGTGTGGTTTACCGATTTCGTATACGACTTAATTAACGTCCGAGAATTTGAGTTGAGTCTCTTCTCGAGAGTTGTAGTGCACGTGATTTCGAACTCGTGGGCGGTTCCGGATGATTTTTCCGATGACCGAGGAATATAATTTGATTATTTGAAGTTTCGATTTATCGACGAGTTTATCCGTTTGTACTGAGTTTATCCGAATCGTAATGGTTATCCGTTTTGAACCATCGATCGTTCCGAGACGCGAGTATAAATATCGGAAATAGTGAAAAAAATTCGAAAACACTGTTTGGGAAGTTTGACCGTCGTTGACCAAGGCTGACCGTTGACTTTTTCGTTGACCGGTTCTCCACTGTGCTGCCTCCGTCGGATATCACGATTTCGGCCACCTTCGGCTGAGTTATTGGTATATTTCGATTCCTCTCTTAATTTTATGTTGGTTAGAACTTGGAATTGCTTGAATTGGTTGAGATTTGAGGGAGATATATCGATTTGAAAATTGGGGAAAACTCGCCGGAATCGTCCTTGAACGGGGACGGTGCTCCGGTTTCTCTCCGGCGATGAGACTTGATGGGTTTTGTTGGGTTTTAGCTCAGGATCATTTTCCCTTTGGTTTGAGGGGACGAGGTGGCGTGACGGCGCCGGAATCGGTCTGGGAAGTTTTCCGGCCGGTTTGGACCACCGTGGCTTTCGAGCTGGATTCCTGCCACGGTGGTGGTTGGATGGTGGTGGTCCCCTTTGTTAAAGTTGTTCGCCTTGTTGAGGAGATCATTGTGGCAGCTCGGTCGCTGGGAAAACTCTTCGGTTGACGGCGCGCCGCCGCCAACGGCGGCGGTCAACGCCGGAGCTCCGACGACCCGTTGACTTTTTGGATTTCGATGTTTTTAATGTCGTTTTTCTCGTATTCGTGCCCCGATCGCCGCCTAGAGGTTTTCGAATTGATTTGGATATCAAATTTGCAGTCGAGGGTTTCGAGTGGAGATTTCGGGAATTTCGTCGCTTATTTTGTACAGTATTGTATATTTTCGGGAACAGTTGGTTTCCGCGGTCTGGTACAGTGTTGGGAATTATGATTTTGATCAGATATATTTTATGACTATTCAGGGGATCGAGATCGTGCTTCGGGCGAGGGATCTTCCGCCGGACCACGTGATTAGCGCGAGTGCGCGTTTTGCTCACCTGTGAGTGGACAATTTCTTTTCACTGATAATCGCGAATCTTTATACATGTTTTACGAGCATGAGCATGCATATGAGATTATGATTTATATGAGCATGTGTTATACGATTATGCCTATACAAATATATTACGTATATGCATTTATTTATTGCGTTATACATTTGCATCGAACTATTTACGATTTGGTTTACATAGAGTACAGTCTCAGTATATGTTGTTGTATCGATACACTTGCATCCCGGCTGATCCCCGATGATGTTTACCGGGGGAGGCTGTGACCCCTGACCCGAGGCCTTTACGGGGGGGCAGACCTCTGACCTGAGGCCTTTCTGGCTAGAATCACGTGTGGGTCTAGGATCCCGTGATTTGGACTGTACTAGCACGGATGTGTACATGAGCGACCCCGTGGGATTTTTACATGCATGCTCAGTACGCTGGAGGAGTATGAGTTTACCTCGTGTACTTTATAATATTTATTCATCTGGACTCGCATATGTTATTTTAACATATATCATCTGGCGAAAGACATTTGTTTTCGTCCACTCACTCTAACGGTTTTCATGTCTTTCCCCTGGGCTTTTCGGTTTCCATGCCCAGTTTGCAGTTCAGATTCTGGAGTCTCATGTCGTGGTTGGAGGCTAGTTGTTCGAGCTACTTGTGTTTTCAAGTAGGTTTCTTGTTTTACCTACTGTTGTATATTTTGTATATGTATACACTAGAGGTTTCTCTGATACGTTCTGATACATGTTTTATACGGTTTTTCCCGGATATACTACATATTTCAGTTATGTGTACTGTTTATTGCTATTGTTATGATATTGAGAAATCCGGATGGGATTGGTGCCCACGGTTTGGCTTTTGTGGCATAGGATGAAGTGTTATTTTTCAGGGTGCAGGTAAAGGCAATTCCGCGTTAGTAGCATTACTCTGCCGAAATTTTAATGGTTTTTGTTGGTTCACGTTTTCAGAATTGGTTTGATTCCGGTTTAGGAAACTAAATTGGGGTTGGGTCCTTTCAGCTTGGTATCAGAGCATTAGGTTGTCAGAATCTGTAGACTATTGTAGTTGTGACGCTTAGGGTATTTGAGTTTGTACAGCATGACTGGAGTGATGACCCGACTGGCCAGCGGTACTCATCAATACTTCGGGTATTGTGTGTTATGAAATATCTGAGGTCTCATGATTAAGTTCCTTCTGCTTGTACCTAATGCATGTCTTGTATCAGTAGGATGCCTCCTCGACATGGTCCCCGTGTTGATCGTGAAGCTGATCCTGATGAGGATCGCCAGAAGCATGACTTGCTGATACGAGTGTTGCGTTTGGAGGAGCGTTTTGACCCTGTGGTCAAAGCTCGTACTGCTGGTGTGACTGTCTTTTCGGGTTTAGCTAATCCAGAGATGTGTGAGGCATGGTTGGTTCAGAATGAACGAGTTTGTGAGCGTCTGCGATTTACCCCTGAGCAGATGACAGTGGCAGCAGTTGAATTACTTGAGTCTGATGCATATTTCTGGTGGGTTAGCACCGACACAGTTCCAGTTGATACTCCGTGGACTTTGTTCCGTGATTTTTTTATGCGGAGGTACTTCAACCAGGCAACCCAGCAGCGCAAGTATGAGGAGTTTACGAACTTGAGACAGGGCAGTATGTATGTGCTTGAGTATCGGGATAGGTTTACCCGCTTATCTCGTTTTACGCGTGACATGGTGGCTACTGAGGAAGCCAAGTGCCGCAGATTTGAGCTGGGTTTGAACTTGAACATCAAGGGGACTCTGACTATGATGCCTCGGAACAACTTCGATGAGTTTGTCAGTGCAGCACTCCAAGGTGAGGATATCGAGAAGGAGAGGCAGATGAGATACCAGCCTAGACGGTTTGAGGAGGGTGGACCGAGTCAGGGGCCTTCAAAGAGGAAGAGTTCTGATACTTCCAGTTCGGCTTCATCCTCAGGCAGTGGACCATATAGACCAGCTGCTGGTGTATCGAGACAGAGACCAAGATGGAGGAGAGATCGACCGCAGCGACCACAGGCTAGTGGGGGTTTCAGCGGTTCCAGTTATCCTCGGCGTACCGGTGGCACGTTTGTTGTACCGAGAAAGTACCCATTGTGTAGCTTCTGCAACAAGCATCACTTTGGTCCGTGTCAGCGAGGCCCTGTCACTTGTTTTAGTTGTGGCCAGGTGGGTTACTATGCGAGAGAGTGTTTCCAGCTTGATGGTGCTGATGGACAAGCGGTCTAGAGTTCCAAAGTTGAGCGAGGTGCCACTTCGGGAGCTCGACCAGTACAGTTTACGGGCCAGGGCAGACAGCAGGGACAGCCTCAACGTAGAAGACCAGCCGGGCAGGCGAGGGTTTATGCCATGACTTTGCAAGAGGGCAGGGCTTCACCGGAGGTCGTTATCGGTATGTTGCATGTATTTGGTATTCCAGTACTTACATTGTTAGATCCAGGTGCCACGCATTCATTCATGTCATATAGACTATCATCATTATCTACGGTACCTGCGTCTCTACTTTCGGGGTTGTGGAGAGTGTTGTATCCGTCTGGTGAGATTATGAGTATTGGCTGGGTGTACCGAGACTGTGAGATTTTTTTTGGAGGCTATGGTTTAGCCGCAGATTTATTGTTGCTTGATATCATCGACTTTGATCTGATCTTGGGGATGGACTTCTTGGAGACGCATTGGGCCATGTTTGACTGTCACAAGAAGGAGGTCGCGTTTCGACGACCAGGTTTTCCCGAGATATTGTTTCGCGGCGAGAAGAACACTTCACTACCATGTTTGATTTCCGTGATGAAGGAGGATCGGTTGATGAAGAAGGGTTATGTTGCTTACTTAGCTCATGTGGTAGACACTACGACTACTGTGCCGGACCTTGGTGGTATTGAGGTTGTTTCTGAGTTTCCGGATGTGTTTCCGGAGGAGTTACCGGGTATACCTCCAGTTCGGGAGATTGATTTCACTATTGAGTTATTACCGGGTACAGGACCCATTTCACAGGCACCGTATCGTATGGCGCCAGCGGAGTTGAAAGAGTTACAGGTTCAGCTCCAGGAGTTGTTGGAGAAGGGTTTTATTCAACCTAGTATTTCGCCATGGGGTGCCCCGGTTTTATTTGTACGGAAGAAAGATGGATCCATGCGGTTGTGCATCGACTACCGGAAGCTGAATCAGGTTACAGTGAAGAACAAGTATCCGTTTCCGCGGATTGATGATTTGTTCGATCAGCTCAAGAGAGCTTCAGTCTTTTCGAAGATTGATCTTCGATCCGGATATCACCAGTTGAGGATCCGAGAGTCTGATGTGGCCAGGACAGCTTTCAGGTCGCGGTATGGGCAGTACGAGTTTTTGGTTATGCCGTTTGGGTTGACCAACGCCCCCGCAGCTTTCATGGACTTGATGAATCGGGTGTTCAGACGGTTTCTGGACAAGTTCGTGATTGTGTTCATCGATGATATTTTGATCTATTCCAGGAGTGTGGGCCAGCATAAAAAGCATTTGCGAGTAGTGTTGCGGACTTTGCGGGACCATCAGTTGTTTGCGAAGTTTAGCAAGTGCGAGTTTTGGCTGGACAGTGTGAAGTTTCTAGGCCACGTGATATCGGCTGAGGGAGTCAGTGTTGATCCTGACAAGATCGAGGCCGTGTTGAATTAGAGTAGACCTACCACTGTACCGGATATCCGGAGTTTCTTGGGTTTGGCAGGCTACTACCGACGGTTTGTACATGATTTTTCTCAGATTGCTACTCCACTGACCAGACTGACGAAGAAGGGCGTCAAGTTTGAGTAGTCTGATGCATGTGAGGATAGTTATTTGCTCTTGAAGGAGAAGTTGACTATTGCACCGGTTCTGACATTACCAGACGACAACGGTGAGTTTGTGGTTTATAGTGATGCGTCGAAGATGGGACTTGGTTGTGTGCTGATGCACCATGGCAGAGTTGTAGCCTACTGTTCCAGAATGCTAAAACCACACGAAGTCAACTATCCGACCCATGATTTGGAGTTGGCCGCTATCGTGTTAGCGTTGAAGAGTTGGAGACATTACTTGTACGGGGCCCAGTGTAAGATTTACACTGATCACAAGAGTCTCACCTACTTGCGGACGCAGCCAGATTTGAACATGAGGCAACGCCAGTGGATGGAGTTGATCAACGACTATGATTGCACTTTCGAGTACCATCCAGGGAAGGTCAATGTTGTTGCCGATGCAATCAGTCGAAAATCCGGAGCTTCGTTGTTCCATGTGTGTGTGGCTAGAGTGTCTATGTTAGCCGAGCTTTGGGCTACAGGTGCTGAGTTCGAGTGGGATGACGAGGGAGCCTTGTTAGCCAGTTTCCAGGTTCGACCCGTATTGGTTGATCAGGTTCGGGAGGCTCAGGATTCAAATTCCTACTTGTTGGGCAAGAAGACCATGATACGGAATGGTGTGCCTACAAAGTTTCGATTGAGCGACGATGGTACGTTGCTTTTCCGAGGCAGGTTATGCGTACCCCGAGACGAGAGTCTGAAGAAGAAGATTCTGGATGAGGCTCATAGTTTGGCGTATGCGATGCATCCCGGAGGTACAAAGATGTTTCGTACATTTCGAGCGTATTACTGGTGGCGCAACATGAAGCGGGAGATTGCCGCGTATGTGAGCCGATGTTTGATCTGTCAGCAGGTTAATACGGAGAGGCAGAAACCTGCATGGAAGTTACAGCCACTGGAGATTCTGGTTTGGAAGTGGGAGCACATTACCATGGATTTTGTTTATCAGTTGCCGCGTACTTCGACTGGCAACACTGGTATATGGGTTATTGTGGATCGACTGACGAAATCCGCTCATTTTCTCGCACTTCCGGGGAAGATATCAGTGGACAGATTGGCCAAGCTGTATTTGTCAGAGATTGTTCGACTGCACGGTGTGCCTGTGTCTATTGTTTCTGACCGAGACAGTCAGTTTACTTCTGAGTTCTGGCAGGCATTGCAGTGAGCCATGGGCACGAGATTGCATTTCAGTACAGCTTTTCATCCTCAGACTGACGGGCAGTCTGAGCGGACTATACAGACACTTGAGGATATGTTGCGGTCATGTGTGTTGCAATTTCGCGGGAATTGGGACTAGCAACTACATTTGATAGAGTTCGCCTACAACAATAGCTATCAGGCCAGTATCGAGATGGCACCGTACGAGGCCATGTACGGGAGGTAGTGCCGCACTCCGTTTTGTTGGAGTAAGGTGGGCGAGTAATGGCTTATTGGCCCTGATCTGGTGAAGAGCACTATGGAGGACGTCCAGATTATCCGGGACAGATTGAAGATCACCCAGGATCGTCAGAAGAGTTATGCAGACGTGAGGAGGAAGAGTCTCGAGTTTGAAGTAGGGGATTGGGTCTTCTTGAAACTATCTCCATGGAGGGGAGTTGTGCGTTTCGGGAAGCTTTGCAAGCTTCGACCACGGTACATTGGTCCGTACAAGATCACCGAGAGGGTTGGAGTTGTGGCTTACAGAATTGAGTTACCGGCTGAGATGGCTCGTGTTCATGATGTTTTCCATGTTTCGATGTTGCGGAAGTACATCTCAGATCCTTCACATGTGTTAACCCCACAGCAGTTACCGATCCGAGAGGATTTGACGTACGTGGAGGAGCCAGTACAGATTCTCGATCGTCGTGAGCAGGAGTTGAGGCACTGTGTTATACTGCTGGTGAAGGTCTTGTGGCAGAATCACTCAGTATAAGTTGGAATTGCTTGAATTGGTTGAGATTTGAGGGAGATATATCGATTTGAAACTTGGGGAAAACTCGTCGGAATCGGCCTTAAACGGGGACGATGCTCTGGTTGCTCTCCGGCGATGAGACTTGATGGGTTTTGTTGGGTTTTAGCTCAGGATCATTTTTCCTTTGGTTTGAGGGGACGAGGTGCCGTGACGGCGCCGGAATCGGTTCGGGAAGTTTTCCGGCCGGTTTGGACCATCGTGGCTTTCGAGCTGGATTCCGGCCACAGTGGTGGTTAGATGGTGGTGGTCCCTTTGTATAAGTTGTTCGCCTTGTTGAGGAGATCATTGTGGCAGCTCGGTCACCGGGAAAACTCTTCGGTTGACGGCGCGCCGCCGCCGACGGCGGCGATCAACGCCGGAGCTCCGGCGACCCGTTGTCTTTTTGGATTTCGATGTTTTTAATGTCGTTTTTCTCGTATTCGCGCCCCGATCGTCACCTTGAGGTTTTCGAGTTGATTTGGGTATCGGATTTTCAGTCGAGGGTTTCGAGTGGAGATTTCGGGAATTTCGTCGATTATTTTGTACAGTATTGTATATTTTCTGGAACAGTTGGTTTCCGTGGTGTGGTACAGTGTTGGGAATTATGATTTTGATCAGATATATTTTATGACTATTCAGGGGATCGAGATCGTGCTTGGGCGAGGGATCTTCTGCCGGACCACGTGATTAGTGCGAGTGCGCGTTTTGCTCACTTGTGAGTGGACAATTTCTTTTCACTAATAATCGCGAGTCTTTATACACGTTTTACAAGCATGAGCATGCATATGAGATTATGATTTATATGAGCATGTGTTATACGATTATGCCTATACAAATATATATTACGTATATGCATTTATTTATTGCGTTATACATTTGCATCGAACTATTTACGATTTGGTTTACACAGAGTACAGTCTCAGTATATGTTGTTGTATCAATACACTTGCATCCCGGCTGATCCCCGAGGATGTTTACCGGGGGAGGCTGTGACCTCTGACCCGAGGCCTTTACAGGGGGGGGCAGACCTCTGACCTGAGGCCTTTCTGGCTAGAATCACGTGTGGGTCTGGGATCCCGTGATTCAGACTGTACTAGCACAGATGTGTCCATGAGCGACCCCGTGAGATTTTTACATGCATGCTCAGTACGCTGGAGGAGTATGAGTTTACCTCGTGTACTTTATTATATTTATTCATCTGGACTCGCATATGTTATTTTAACATATATCATCTGGCGAAATACATTTGTTTTCGTCCACTCACTCTAACGATTTTCATGTCTTTCCCCTGGGCTTTTCGGTTGCCGTGCCCAGTTTGCAGTTCAGATTTTGGAGTCTCACGTCGTGGTTGGAGGCTAGTTGTTCGAGCTACTTGTGTTTTCCAGTAGGTTTCTTGTTTTACCTACTGTTGTATATTTTGTATATGTATACACTAGAGGTCGCTCTGATACGTTCTGATACATGTTTTATACGGTTTTTCCCGGATATACTATATATTTCAGTTATGTGTACTGTTTATTGCTATTGTTATGATATTGAGAAATCCGGATGGGATTGGTGCCCACGGTTTGGCTTTTGTGGCATAGGATGAAGTATTATTTTTCCGGGTGCAGGTAAAGACAATTCCGCGTTAGTAGCGTTACTCTGCCGAAATTTTAATGGTTTTTGTTGGTTCACGTTTTCAGAAGGGGTTTGATTCCGGTTTAGGAAACTAAATCGGGGTTGGGTCCTTTCATATAACCCCCTAGATGGTGCCGAGCATCAAATTTGACCCGTCAAAGGAGGTTCTTGACCCGTCGAAGGATTCCCCTGCAAATGTTGACTTTTATGGAGTTTGTGAAGACTAAGAGCTTGGGGCTTTGAGGCATAGAGCATAGTGCAATACCTTGAGTCTAAGACAAGTCCTAAAGCACCATTTGAGGATCATGACTAAGCATATGTAACCTTAGATGGCGATGCCTAACTTGACCTTCGTTGGTTTACATTCTAACGCATATAGAGCTATGAGTCGGTCAGCTAAGAGTTTGCATCCTCTTTCTCTCTAATCTTTTTTCCTCCTTGCTTAACATGGATATGTTTAAGAATGATGTTATGTTATGATGCTTAGGTTTAACACTCATCCCCCAAGAGTATACATCTTCCAAGGGTTGTTAGCCTTGCAATGTCTTGATGGCTCACCCTTGTCTGATGAGAGAGCTACCTATTTATCATTAGTGTATTGTTTTAAGTCTTTGTTAGGTTGTGGTGATCTTGTGTGATACATGTTGTGATACTTGTTGCTATGGACTAAATGCCTTTATAAGTTTTCGATCATTCTTTGCTAAGTGTTAAAGTTCTAAGTGTGAGGTCCCCTCGTGTTACATGCTAGATTACAATGTGATTATCTTTTGAAATGTGATTAGTATGCATGCCCCCATTGTGGTTGATAGGACTCTAATAGCTTCATTATTTCTTAGAGACTATATGACCCTTTAAGTGTGAATGCATGTTAGTCACTATGCCTAGGAGAACATGTGTTGGACGAATAAATTTGTGAAATGATGATGCCTTGCTATCTTCTCTACACTTTTGTTTCGTATATGGCTTTATGCAAATTGAGGACAATTTGGTTCTAAAGTGTGAGGTGTGTGGTTAAGTCATTATCACTCCTTAACCAAAAAATCCATAAAAATTAAAAATGTGAGAAAATGTAATACAAAAATATGTGTGTGTTGGTATGTTTTGAGTCTCAATAACCACTCCCAATGATGAAACTAAACTAATGACTAGTAGATTGCATAATTTTGAGCATGTTTTAAAAAAGAAAACAATGCATGTTTAATCGGTTTGAAAAATGTTTATGTCATTCAAAATTCTTTCACTTGAGAAAAACAAGGATTGACATGTTTTCGAAACTATTCATGCCCCATGTGAGATTTTGAGCCTTGTTATGCATGCATAGCTACATTATGCACATATTCTTTCATGTGTGATATTGTTTGATTATTGTGTAATCTACAACTTTCTTGAAACCATGTAAAACGTTTTCCAAATCATAAGTTGTTTTAAAAATGATAAAGGCATTAAGATTACCACCATGGCCAAATTGCTTTTGAACCCTATGATGCATATATCCTTTAGTGAGCTAATTTGAGCCTTATATTATTTAGCCTTTTAATTTTTGAACACCACAAATCCGTACTAAGCATAAACACTTACTTCTACCCTTAACTAGACAATTGAGCAAACGATAATGAAGTCCTATTAGGATATGCTTAGAGTTTATACCTATTGTGAAGTTTAGCAAAACCTTAAGTGTGAGGTGGAGGAGGTCGTTGTGATGTTTATTAGTGTTGTGTTTCGTTCAAAAAAATAATGAGAAAAGAGTATCAAAGAATGGAAAAAAATAGATAGAAGAAAAGAGTTTCACAAAAAGAGTATGAGTTGTGAATAAAGAATAAGAGTTGTGGGAAGTAGTTTTGTGTAAAAAAGGAGTTAATGGCACCTAGATGTTTAGTAAGGAACTTTGATATGTGAATTACTTGCTAGGTTGCTTGGTTCTCGAATTCCTATACCCTTCTTTCATTAAACCCCTTCCCTAAACCCCGTTACAACCCGAATAAAAGTCCGCTTGAATTGAAATGCTTGTGCTTTTGGATTGTTGGAGCATTTGGTTGAAAATCGAGTTTATGGAGAACATGTGATTGATGCGATTTTTGAGTGTAAACACTAACCTTCAAACACTTGTGTGCATTGAGTGATATCTAGTGAGTTTGATGGTTAGGAAACATATTAATTTGAATACATCTCATTGTAATGCATTTGGCTTAGTATAGTGCATAACCATTTCGACTTATTACATTTGCATTTATTCCATGTTTTAAAAGTATTGCTCAAAAGTAGTTCAATCCATCTAGCCATAGTTCTTTGAGAGATATCGATTATTAAGTCGGGACACTTACATAATTGTATATGCTTTGTGTGCTTTTATGCTTTGAGTCTAACTTAGCTTATTTCTTTTCACCTTAGTTTTCCTGAGGACAAGCAAAGATTAAGTGTGTGGTAGTTGTTAAGACCATAATTATGTGCCTATTACGCTCCTAACTTTATGTTGTAGCTTGTTTTTTTTGAATAAAGCATTGTTCTTATGACGTTTCCTATTCTTGCTAGGAAATGTGGACTTGGTTCGGAAATGCATTAAATATTTAGAATTAGATACTTATGGGAGAAGACGTAAACATTTATGAGATCACGAGAGAATTTGGAGTAACTTCGGAAAAAGTACGAAATAGCTTCATTGGAAGTCGTCGGAAGTTGCCCGGAACCCGCCGAAGTTTGCCACATTCGACCGGCCTACCTTGGCCTGCCCAATCACATGGAGTCTAGCCTAGTAGAGGCCCATTCAGCCCATTTATGCTTACCAATCTAATTTGGAGAGAATGGAAAGAAGTTGGACCACATGATGTCACTAATTTTGAGCTTAGCCTTCGATAGCCTAAAATAATGGATCATGGTCTCCCTAATTCAAAGATAACCCTTAGATCTTCCACCTCTTCTTTTATTATCATCCTAGGGTCGAAATGGATCCTCCCAACTCAGCCAAATTCGAGCTCCCCTCTCACCCACACATACCACACTTCATTTCACTCATTTTCCAAGTTTTGAGCCATTTTTCTCTCTAGATTTCTCTCTAGCTTCTCTCTAGGGTTCTTTGTTAAGTTCTCTAGAGAGAAGCTATATTTATGTTTCAATCTTCCTTCCTTTTCTCCTCTACGAGCTTGAAGACACTTTGGAGTAAAGAAGATAAAGTTAGAAGCACAAGGGTGGACTTAAAGAAGTTTGGTTTGCTTTGGGGAGATTCCTTGGTTATTTCTTCATCCTATTTACTCTATTGATGTATTTAAACTTGATTTTAATTATGTGTAGTGAGTAGTTTTATTTAGGAGGTTAGGGTTAGAACCCTAGCCTCGTGATGAATAAATGATGTCTTGGATTATGCATGATTTATGATTTTAGTGTATGTTATGTGATTGTGTGTTATGAATGAGCAATTATGTATTTGAGGATGTTTATTATGCTTGAGCTTCATATATAGTTTTACTTATGCATGTGTTGACCCTCGCTAAGTTAATGTAAGTGTAAAGAGACTAAAAATGGACATTAATTGAATTAACTACTCACTTAGGGGTAGATGAGCATGTAAACATGATTAGGGTATTTTCTAAAATGTTACCTTAAGACTCGGTTACTTTAGCACTAAGCAAGGATTAGAGTCCCCTTGAGTCTCAATAGACTTGTGAGACTCTAGGCAAGCACACATTAAATCCAAAAATTCAAAAGGTTATTGTGTCAATTGTAGAATCTCTTGGCTCGTAACTCACTAGGTGCGAGTTGGGGGATTCACCTAGACTTCCTCTCGAATTCTCCAATAGATATTCGAGGAGGGGAACCTTCCACATTTATCACATAGTTCGTTTGTTTGCTTCACTCACGTGACATACGATTGATATGTATGCCCGAAATGGCTTAGGTCTTGGTTTCGATTCACTAAACACTTCAATGTTGGGCTTAAGTCATCTAGTGTCCAAAATGGCCTAAGAACTTGGGTTCAAAGCCAAACATGACTCAAAGGGTCACGATTTGGACAATAACTTGTGTGAAAGGACTTTAATCCAATACATAAACTGGGACATTGTTTGATGCATCATGTGGTTAGTGGGACTCCCCTAGTTGACCATCTTTCCTTATCTTGAATTTGTGTACTCTTTTCGTGTTTGCATTTTAGCATAATCAACCAATCAACCAACCACCATTTAATCACTCATCGTAAATTAATCATCCCTCACAATGCTAAGTTTCCAAAGGACGTGGACTTGGTAGTGTGAGATACACATTTCTGCATTTTAATTCTCATTTAGTATCAAGTTAGTGTCTAGTTAATCTGTAATTTGAGTGCTTAATCGAGTCAAGCTAAGGAGTTTAAGTGGTCAATCCTCGTGGGTTCAACACTCGACTTCCTACATTTATAATAAAACTTGACCTCGTGCACTTGCGAGTGAAGAACTCTTTGTACTTATGAATTAGTCAATAGTTCATAAGTTTAAGGGGTATAAAACCTTCAACGGACGACACCGTGAGGACAAGAAGAACAATCGTTCAAAACCTTACAACTTTGGAGGACGAGCTTTACGTGGTGGGAGAGGAGGTTGTGGCAATAGAAGAAACCATAGCCGAAACTAGACTTGCACAGAGGTCAGGACTCCAACTCCAACACGAACTAGTTAGGTTCCAAGAATGAATGAAATTCTACACACTCTCCTCTGTCTGGAAAGTTTTCATATTTTAAATGTGGCTATACTAAGCATATGCACAAGCAATGTCATGCAAGCAAGGAAATTCAGAGTATCTACAAGAGGCACAAATAATACTTGGCACAATAGACTAACTTTTCTAGGGAAGACTATGAGATTGAAGAAGACGTTGATGTCAATCTCATTGTAGCAGACGACAAGAAAGAAAGTCTCGAGACTTCAAATTATAATTAGTCTATATATTGGGTTATTATCTCTGCTATTTAATCTCTCAAGTTTAGTTTTTGGCTTGTTTGGTCATGTTTTTGAGACTTTGTTTTTAGTCATTTCATGGTACACTTGTTAGGTTGACTCCAATAAGACAGAATTATATTAGGCGTCGGGCTAAAATTTTGCCCTTGATATATTGTTTGTTTAATTTTAGCTCCGGGCTGTCTGTTGATGGTTTCAAGTAAGTGAGAACTAAATTTGGTCCAATTACATTTTATTGCCCGCCGAGTCCGCATTGGCCTTTGGTTTCAAATTTAACCCTGGTTATATAAAGAACTACATTTAGCTCTCCTTTTAGTCCTTTTTGTTTAATTGTAACCTTATATGTCTTTAAGGAAAATTCTATGATGCAGCCTTATGCTAATTTTAAAGTGACATGTGTCATAATTTGATTGGTTATTCATGTCAACATTTTTGAAGGCTGACTAAGCTTATGGTAAGCTTAGCTATATGATCCTTCTCTTGTGTCACCAGATTGAGTTGTCTCATCCTCACCTCCATCACTATAGCTATTGCGATGCTCCTATTCTACCTCATCATATTCGCTAGAGCTTCTAGAAGCCTTGTGGCCAAGCACTTTGGGATCGTGCATTTCTTTGCGGGAATGCAATTGCGATTGAGACCTAGGGTTGTTTCTAGCCGTTCATCGTTGCCAAAAGAAATAAACAAGATTGCCGAGATAATGACTGATCGATTGTCGACAAAAGAAGAGGGTGAGATGGTATTGATAAACGTACCCATACCCGGTGGGCATGCGATTTCATCTCATGGATGAGGGATTTGTGTCTTACTATCTCCAATTCTCCATAACAAGGCTAACATGAGTCATCGATTCTAATCCCATGTGATCTCTGAGTGTCATGAATTTTACATCTTCCCCAAAAGCAAGAACACTGTGAGATTTAGCGCAAACGCGCACAGAGAGTTGGTCATGAAGCCCTTAGACGGGAGGAGGATTTGGATCATGACGAGGCAGGTGGCCTCGAAGATGACAGCGTCGGGTTGAAGATTTGTTAGTGATGTTGATGGGAAAAGGGATTATTAGACTTATCAGCTCAGTCAAATGTGAAGAAAATTGAAAAAATCAACAACTTAGATTGTTTAGATCGTGACATTTGTTATAGGAAAATTTTAGATTTTTGGGTGCTTAGTCTTGAAGTGCATTTCAGCCTTATCCACTCTCTAACTATTTCTTGCTGGAGACCGTTATAGGGCTAACATTTGACATTTAGTCATTTAACCACCTTACTTTAGTTGTTACAACTCGACTGGACTATACTCGACTATACATATGTGAAAGGACCCAACCCCGATTTAGTTTCCTAAATCAGAATCAAACCCCTTCTGAAAACACGAACAAGCAAAAATCACAAAAATTTCGGTAGAGTTTTGTTACTACGCCAAATTGCCATTAACCTGCACACTACCACATATTGATTCATTGCCGGCGGCAATGTTTTTGGACATTACCGGCGATTTTTCCGGCAAAAATCGCCGGTAATGTCTTCTTTTTTTTGACATTACCGGCGACATAAATGTATGTTGCCGGCAATGTCTCGATGGTAATGTAAAAAAAAAAAAGGACATTGCCGGCGACATACATTTATGTCCCCAGTAATGTCAAAAAAAAAAAAAACATTACCGGCGACATAAATGAAGTCGCCGGCAATATCTTTTTTTTTTTTTTTACATTACCATCGAGACATTGCCGGCGACATACATTTATGTCGCCGGTAATGTCAAAAAAAAAAAAGACATTACCGGCGATTTTTCCTGCAAAAATCGCCGGTAATGTCCAAAAACATTACCGGCGACTTAAAAGTCGCCGGCAATGAGTCAATATGTGGTAGTGGCACCCGAAAACACACTTCATCATATGCCACAAAAGCCGAACCGTGGGCACCAATCCCATCCGGATTTCTCAATATCATAACAATAATGTAAAGTAGTAATCAAAAACTGTACTTTACAAAAATCAGGGGAAAATCATATGAAAAATATAACAGTAGTGTAATCAGAGCAACCTCTAATGTATATATACAAAATATACAACAGTAGGCAAAACAAGAAACCTACTGGAAAAGAAAGGTAGCTCGAACACTAAGCTTCCGACTGCGACGTGAGACACCAGAATCTGAACTGCAAACTGGGAATGGAAATCGAAAAACCCAGGGGAAAGGCAAATAAAATTGTTAGAGTGAGTGGACGAAAATAAACATATGTTTTTCACCATTTACATAACATAAAAATAATGCGAGTTCTTAAAATAAATGGAGGTGTCAAGCGAATCTCTCAAGCCCGACGGTCAGGTGAATCTCTCAAGTCCGACGGTGATGGACTAGGCGAATCTCTCAAGCCTAGTGGGCACATAAGGGAATCTCTCAACCCTGTAACTGGACTACCGGTGATCAGCCGAGTAGCTAATGCATCGATGCTAAGTAAATGTCATCACCAATAAAACATAAAACAATACATCCAAAACAATAATTAATCTCAATACTGTACTGGAAATAAATACTGAAATCAAGAACTCGCTACGACAGTGTAAATAAATGTCCACTCACAGATAGCACAGCGCGCACACGCGCTAATCACGAGATCCGGCGGAAGATCCATCGCCCAACGTACCATCTCGATCCCCTGAATAATCACAAAATATAACTGATCAAAATCACAATTCATCACACTGTACCACACCTCGGAAACCAACCATTTCCGGAAACATACAACTCGATACCAAATAATCGACGTAAACTCCTGAAATGTCCACATAAATCCTCGACTAAAAATCTGGCTTCCAAATCAACTCGAAAACCTAAAGGCGATGATCGGGGCGCGATTACGAGCAAAACGACATAAAATTCGTCGAAAACCAAAAAGTCAACGGCTAGCCGGAGCTCCGATGTTGATCGCCGCCACCCCCGGCGGCGCGCCGTCAACCTGAGAAATTTCTCGGCGGCCAAGCTCACCGTAGCTTCTCCTCCTCGAGCCCAACACATCTCTCAACTGAGTCAACACTCAATTCCGGCCCAAATCGCCGAAAATCAGATCGAAAGGATCACGGTCGAGAATCGCCGGAAAACTTTCTCGGCCGATTCTGGCGCCGTCACACAACCTCGTCCCTCAAAACCAAGGGGCAAAGCATCCTAGAGCGAAACCCAGTCGATTCCACCCAAAAACCTTACCGGAAAGTCACCGGAGCGCCGCCCCCACAAAACCCGATTCCGGCCGGATTTCCATGAACTTCAACTCACTCGTTCTCCCTTGAAACCTCACTAATTTTCACAAATCCAAGTTCTAAACAATAGAAAATTTCAAGGAGAATCAAAATATACCAAAATCAAAGCTGGTGGCCGAAAACAAAAGGTCGCCGGTGAGTCAAACCGTGGCCGGTTCTTTCCTTTGGTCAATGCGGTCAATGCCCAAAATCCTTGGTCAACGGCGGTCAAACTTCTCGAACAGTGTTTTCGGCAATTTTTCAACTATTTTCGATACTTATACTCGCGGCTTGACATGATCGACGGTCCGAATCGAATCACAATCACGTTTCGGATAACTCAAATCCAAACGGATAAACACGATGAAATTTCGCGATTTCAAATATCCATAACATATTCCTCGGTCGTCGAAACATTTATCCGGAACATCCCATGAACTCGAAATCACGCGTGCTACAATTCTCGTAAAGTGACTCAACTCAGAATCTCGCTTGATAATTAAGTCGTGATCAAAACCGCCAATTCCATTAAGTTACAGAAAAATGTGATTACGCGTAAACTCGTGGATTAAGTCGATTACTATACTGATTCTAGTTCGGGTCGTCACAAATCTATCCCCCTTAAACAAAATTCGACCTCGAAATTTACATACCTGCTAGGTGAACAGATGAGGATACTGCTCCCGCATACGCTGCTCAGTCTCCCAGGTGGCCTCCTCAACCAAGTGATTCTGCCTCAAGACCTTCACCAACGGTATAACACGGTGCCTCAACTCCTACTCACGCCGATCAAGAATCTGTACCGATCAAGAATCTGTACCGGCTCCTCCATATATGTCAAATCCTCTCGGATAGGAAGCTGATGTGGTGCTAACACATGTGATGGATCTGGAATATACTTCAGCAACATTGAGACATGAAAAACATCGTGTACTCGAGCCATCTCGGAAGGTAACTCTAATCTAGAAGCCACGGCACCAACTCTTTCGGTAATCTCGTCCGGACCAATGTACCGTGGTCGAAGCTTGCCACGCTTCCCGAAATGCACAACTCCCCTCCAAGGAGATAGTCTAAGAAATACCCAATCGCCCACCTCGAACTCAAGACTCTTTCTTCTCACGTCTGCATAACTCTTCTGGCGATCCTGGGCAATCTTCAGTCTGTCCTGGATAATCTGAATGTCTTACATGGTGCTCTTCACCAGATCAGGGCCAATAAGCCATCGTTCGCCCACCTTACTCTAACACAATGGAGTGCGGCACTACCTCCCGTATAGAGCCTCATACGATGCCATATCGATATTGGCCTGATAACTGTTGTTGTAAGCAAACTCAACCAAATGCAGTTGCTGGTCCCAATTTCCTCTGAACTGATAAACACAAGACCACAACATATCCTCGAGAGTCTGAATAGTCTTCTCAGACTACCCATCAGTCTGAGGATGGAAAGCTTTACTGAAACGCAATCTAGTGCCCAAAGCTCGCTGCAATGCCTGCCAGAAATCTAAGGTAAACTGACTGTCTCGGTTAGAAACAATAGATACAGGCACACCGTGCAGACGAACAATCTCCGCCAAATACAGCTTTGTCAATCTGCTCACTGAAATCTTCCCCGGAAGTGCAAGAAAATGAGCGGATTTCATCAACCGATCAACAATAACCCGAATGCCCGTGTTACCAGCAGAAGTACGCGGTAACTGATACACGAAATCCATGGTAATGTGCTCCCACTTCCAAACCGGAATCTCCAAAGGCTGTAGCTTTTCTGCAGGTTTCTGCCTCTCTGCTTTGACCTGCTGACAAATAAGACATCTGCTCACATATGCAGCAATCTCCTGCTTCATATTGCGCCACCAGTAATAAGCTCGAAGTGTACGAAACATCTTCGTACCGCCGGGATACATCGCATACACCGAACAATGAACTTCGTCTAAAATCTCTTTCTTCAAACTCTCGTCCCTGGGTACACACAATCTTCCTCTGAATAACAATGTACCATCATCACTCAACCGAAACTCTATTGGCACACCATTCCAAATCATGGCCTTCTTATCCAAAAAATAAGAATCCGCATCCAGAGCTTCCCGAACCTAATCAACCAATACCGGTCAAACCTGGAAGCTAGCCAACAACGCTCCATCATCGTCCCACTCAAACTCAGCTCCCGTAGCTCGTAGCTCAGCTAACATGGAAACTCTGGCCACACACAGATGAAACAACGAGGCTCCGAATTTCCGACTGAGTGCATCAACAACGACATTAGCCTTCCCTGGATGGCACTCGAAAGTGCAATCATAGCCGTTGATCAACTCCATCCATCTGCGCTGCCTCATGTTCAAGTCTGGCTGCGTGCGCAAATAAGTGAGACTCTTGTGATCTATGTATATCTTGCTCTGAGCTCCGTTCAAATAGTGTCTCCAACTCTTCAAAGCTAATACAATAGCAGCTAACTCCAAATCATGGGTGGGATAGTTGACTTCATATGGTTTCAGCTGCCTGGAACCGTAGGCCACTACTCTGCCATGCTGCATCAAAACACAACTAAGTCCCAATTTTGATGCGTCGCTATATACCACAAACTCTCCACTGTCGTCAGGTAGAGTCAAAACCGGTGCAGTAGTCAACTTCTCCTTCAAGAGCAAATAACTCTCCTCACATGCGTCAGACCACTCGAACTTGACGCCTTTCTTCGTCAATCTGGTAAGTGGAGTGGCAATCCGTGAAAAATCCTGCACAAAACGCCGATAGTAACCTGTCAAACCCAAGAAACTCCTGATCTCTGGTACGGTGGTAGGTCTACTCCAATTCAACACGGCTTCAATCTTGTCAGGATCCACGCTGACTCCCTTAACTGATATCACGTGACCCAAAAACTTCACGCTATCCAACCAAAACTCGCACTTGCTAAACTTCGCAAACAGCTGATTATCTCGCAAAGTCCGCAAAACAGCTCGCAAATGCTTCTTGTGCTGGCCCACACTCTTGGAGTAAATCAGGATGTCGTCGATGAACACAATCACAAACTTGTCCAGAAATCGCCTGAACACCTGATTCATCAAGTCCATAAAAGCTGCGAGGGCATTGGTCAACCCAAACGGCATAACTAAGAACTCATAATGCCCGTACCGTGATCTGAAAGCTGTCCTGGCCACATCTGACTCTCTGATCCTCAACTGATGATATCCGGACCTGAGATCGATCTTCGAAAAGACTGAAGCTCCCTTGAGCTGATCAAACAAGTCGTCAATCCGCGGCAACAGATACTTGTTCTTCACAGTGACCTGATTCAGCTTCCGGTAATCAATACACAACAGCATGGAACCATCCTTCTTCCGCACAAACAGGACAGGAGCACCCAACGGTGATACACTGGGTCGTATGAAACATTTCTCCAGCTCCTTCAACTCCGCTGGCGCCATACGATATGGTGCCTATGATATGGGTTCAGTGCCCGGTAATAGCTCAATGGTGAAATCTATCTCCCGAACTGGAGGAATACCCGGTAACTCCTCCGGAAACACATCCGGAAACTCGGAAACCACCTCAATATCACCAATGTCTGGTACAGCCGCTGTAGTATCCATAACATGAGCTAAATATGCAACACAACCCTTCTTCATCATCAGTTCGACTTTCATCACTGAAATCACACATGGCAATGAAGTATTCTTCTCACCGCGCAACAGTATCTCTGGGAAACCTGGTCGTCGGAGCATAACCTCCTTCTTATGACAATCGAACATAGCCCATTGTGTCTCCAAGAAGTCCATACCCAAAATCACATCAAAGTCGACGATATCCAGCAATAACAAATCCGCGGCTAAACCATGACCTCCAACAAAAATCTCACAATCCATATACACCCAACCAATACTCACAACCTCACCGAACGGATACAACACTCTCCACAACCCTGGAAGTGGAGATGCAGGCATAGTAGCCAAAGATGACAATCTATATGATATGAATGAATGCGTAGCACCTGGATCTAGCAAAGTAAGTACTGGATAGCCAAAAACATGCAACGTACTAATCACAACCTCCGGAGAAGCTCTGCCCTCACGCAAAGACATAGCATGAACCCTGGCCTGCCCGGCTGGTCGTCCACGCTGAGGGTGACCGTGCTGTCCGCCTTGGCTAGAAGACTGTACTGGTCGAGCCCCAGAAGTGGTACATCGCTCTCCTCCGAAACTCTGGGTCGCCTGTCCACCAACACCAGCAAGCTAGAAACATTCCCTCGCATAGTGACCCTCCTGGCCACAACGATAGCAAACGACAGGGCCTCGCTGGCATGGACCATTATGATGCCTGCTGCAAAGACTACACAATGGGTACTCCCTCGGTACGGCAAAAGTGCCACCGGTACGCCGAGGATAACTGGATCCGCTAGAACACCCACTAGATCGTGGCCTCTGCGGTCGATCCCTCCTCCATCTCTGCCTCTGTCTAGCTGTACTAGCTGATGGTCTATATGGTCCACTGCCAGATGATGATGCCGATCCGGAAGTGCCAGAACTCACCCTCTTGGAAGGTCCCTGACTCGGTCCACCCTCCTCAAATCATCGAGACTGGAATCTCATATGCCTTTCCTTCTTGATATCCTCGCCTCGAAGTGCAGCACTTACAAACTCATCAAAGTTGTTCCGAGGCATCGTAGTCAGTGTCCCCTTGATGTTCAAATTCAAACCCAACTCAAATCTACGGCACTTGGCTTCCTCTGTAGCCACCATGTCACGAGCAAACCGAGATAAGCGGGTAAATCTGTCCTGGTACTCAAGTACTGACATACTGCCTTGTCTTAAGTTGGTGAACTCCTCATACTTCCGCTGCTGTGTAGCCTGGTTGAAATACCTCTACATAAACAAATCTCAAAACAAAGTCCACGGAGTATCAACTGGTACTCTATCGGTGCTAACCCACAAGAAGTATGCATCTGACTCAAGTAAACCAACTGCTGCCACTGTCATCTGCTCAGGAGTGAAACGCAGACGCTCACAAACTCGTTCAACCTGAACTAACCATGCCTCACAAATCTCTGGATCAGCTGAACCCGAGAAAACAGTCGCTCCAGCAGTTCGAGCTTTGACCACAGGGTCAAAACGCTCATCCAAACGCAATACTCGCTTAAGCAAGTCACGCGTCTGGCGATCCTCATCAAGATCCACATCCCTATTAACAAGGGAACCACGTCGAGGAGGCATCCTACTGATACAAGACAAGCATTAGTCACAAGCACAAGGAACGTAATCATGAGACTTCATACATTTGAACATATACAACACCCAAAGCATTTATGAGTAACCACGAGCCAGTCGGGTCATCACCCCAGACATGCTGTACATACTCAAATACCCTTAGTGTCACAACTACAGAAGTCTACAGAACCTGAAACCTAATGCTCTGATACCAAGCTGAAAGGACCCAACCCCGATTTAGTTTCCTAAATCAGAATCAAACCCCTTCTGAAAACACGAACTAGCAAAAACCACAAAAATTTCGGCAGAGTTTCGTTACTACGCGGAATTGCCATTAACCTGCACCCGAAAACACACTTCATCCTATGCCACAAAAGCCAAACCGTGGGCACAAATCCCATTCGGATTTCTCAATATCATAACAATAATGTAAAGTAGTAATCAAAAACTGTACTTTACAGAAATCCGGGGAAAATCATATGAAAAACATAACAATAGTGTAATCAGAGCGACCTCTAATGTATATATACAAAATATACAACAGTAGGCAAAACAAGAAACCTACTGGAAAAGAAAGGTAGCTCGAACACTAAGCCTCCGACTGCGACGTGAGACACCAAAATCTGAACTGCAAACTGGGCACGGAAACTGAAAAGCCCAGGGAAAAGGCAAATAAAATCGTTAGAGTGAGTAGACAAAAATAAACATATGCCTTTCACTATTTACATAACATAAAAATAATGCGAGTTCTTAAAATAAATGGAGGTGTCAGACGAATCTCTCAAGCCCGACGGTGATAGACTAGGCGAATCTCTCAAGCCTAGTGGCCACATCAGGGGAATCTCTCAACCCTGGAACTAGACTACCGGTGATCAGCCGAGTAGCCAATGCATCGATGCTAAGTAAATGTCATTACCAATAAAACATAAAATAATACCTCCAAAACAATAAATAATCTCAATACTGTACTGGAAATAAATACTGAAATCAAGAACTCGCTACGATAGTGTAAATAAATGTCCACTCATAGATAGCACAGCGCGCACACGCGCTAATCACAAGATCCGACGGAAGATCCCTGGCCCAACGTACGATCTCGATCCCCTGAATAATCACAAAATATAACTGATCAAAATCACAGTTCATCACACTGTACCACACCTCGGAAACCAACCATTTCCGGAAACATACAACTCGATACAAAATAATCGACGTAAACTCCCGAAATCTCCACATAAATCCTCGACTAAAAATCTGGCTTCCAAATCAACTAGAAAACCTCAAGGCGATGATTGGGGCGCGATTACGAGCAAAACGACATAAAATTCGTCGAAAACCAAAAGGTCAACGGATCGCCGGAGCTCCGCCGTTGACCGCCGCCGGCGCACCGTCAACCGGAGAAATTTCCCGGCGGCCACGCTCACCGTAGCTTCTCCTCCTCGAGCCCAACACATCTCTCAACTGAGTCAACACCCAATTCAGGCCCAAATCACCGAAAATCAGCTCAAAAGGCTCACGGCCGAGAATCGCCGAAAAACTTTCCCGGCCGATTCCGGCGCCGTCATGCCAGCTCGTCCCTCAAAACAAAGGGCAAAGCATCCTACAGCAAAACCCAGTCGATTCCACCCAAAAACCTCACCGGAAAGTCACCGGAGCGCCGCCCATCAAACCCGATTCCGGCCGGATTTCCATGAACTTCAACTCACTCGTTCACCCTCGAAACCTCACTAATTTTCACAAATCCAAGTTCTAAACAATAGCAAATTTCAAGGAGAATCAAAATATACCAAAATCAAAGCCGAAGGTGGCCAGAAACGAAAGGTCTCCGACGAGTCAAACGGTGGCCAGTTCTCTCCTTCGGTCAACGTGGTCAACGCCCAAAATCCTTGGTCAACGGCGGTCAAACTTCCCGAACAGTGTTTTCGACTATTTTTGATATTTATACTCGCGGCTCGACACGATCGACGGTCCGATTTGAATCACAGTCACGTTTCGGATAACTCAAATCCAAACAGATAAACACGACGAAATTAAACAATTTCAAATATCCATAAGATATTCCTCGGTCGTCGAAACAATTATCCGGAACCGCCCATGAACTAGAAATTACGCATGCTACAATTCTCGTGAAGAGACTCGACTCAAATTCTCGCCCGATAATTAAGTCGTGATCAAAACCACCAATTCCATTAACTTACGGAAAAATGTGATTACGCGTAAACTCGTGGATTAAGCCGATTACTATACTGATTTTGGTTCAGGTCGTCACAATATGTGATTGCATGAAATCAGATATGGGTGTGTGGAAGGGAAACGTTTAGAAATGTGGAAGCATTTTCTTGAAAAATTAGTGGAAGCGGGTATGCGAAGGAGATGTGTAATAAATAATAAAATTAGTTATATAATATCTATATATAATATAAGAAATTAAGTATTTTAAATTACATAACACTAATTTCAATTTCATTGCTTATAATCACGTACATTTATAAATGATAGGGTGGATATATAAGAAGAACTTTTTGGGTACCCAAAGGGTATGCTATACCCTTATTTACTACTTGAAAACTAAAATTATAATATATTTTGAATATGGATTTACAAAATTTAGGACATTATTACAACAATGACTAAATATTTTTATGATTATTTATAATATTTACAACTTTGAGAATAATTTGTTCAAAATTGTAATTGAGTTTCTAAATTAAGTAATTACTTCAAATATAACTAAATAACACAAATAATAGCTCAGGTTACCATAATGACTGTCAAATTTATTCTCAAGTGATAAATTAAAGTTATCATACCCCTTGGGTATCTAAGAATTATCCTATATAAGAAATCCAATATATAGCTAGAATAAATTTAATTTCTCTCGATATTACTTGTGAAATTTTCAATTTTATGCTTCCAAAGTGCTTTCATATTCAAATTGCGCTTTCAAAAATGGAAACTCATGTTTTCGACACGCTTTCAAAAGGATTACTTTTAGAATCGCTCTTTAAGACGCTTCTGATGCACTCCTAAAATGTTTCCACTTCCAAAGCGTAAAACGCGACCTCTTTGAAGTTTTATGTTGGGTAAATTACGTATAAGGTCACTTACGTAATATCTATACTATATAAGGTCACCCAATATTTCTTTCCCAAATAAGGTCACCTCATTTAAGAAAAAAAAACCCTCTTGTTCCAACTATTTCCGTTAATGTCATCGTATATAAACCCTGTCTCTCTCTGGTTCAGACCAAAACCAAATCGACCCAAAATTTCCAAATTTGGAGAAACCCTAACAGAGCTCTCTCTTCGCTGCTCTCCTCTCTCTGTCGCCGTCTCTCTCCATCGTACTCCTCTCTCCCCCGCGTTTCACTCTCCTCTTGATCGCGCTTTCGTCTCCCCCATTCCTTGTGACGCTGCTGCCAAGCTTGCTGCCACCTGATTCCCGATTCTGATCGCTACAACTCTCTCTCTCTCTCTCTCTCTCTCTCTCTCTCTCTCTCTCTCTCTCTCTCTCTCTCTCTCTCTCTCTCTCTCTCTCTCTCTCTCTCTCTCTCTCTCATCTGATTTTGTCTAACTATGAGTTTTGCCCCTCCTGCAGCTGCAAAAAAGGGCGCCTCCAGTAGTTACAAACCCTAGCCTCCGCAAAAAGCGTCTCGCGCAGCCACAAACGGCAACACATATAGATAAAGGATTTAGTGTGGTCTGTAGTAGTATGTAGAATTGATGTGAGTAGTATGTAGTGTGTTAGTTGTGAGTAGTATGTAGTGTGGTCTGTAGTAGATTGATGTTAGAAGACAGTAATGTGTATGATGTGAGTAGTATGTATGGTGGTTTGTAGTAGTATATAGTGTGGTCTGTAGTAGTATTGATGTTAGAAGACAGTAGTGTGTATAACGTGAGTAGAAGCTTTTAGTCCTCCCTATTACTTGAGTGGCCTGAACTTTTATAGTTTTGCTGTAATTTTCTGTCAAATTTAGACTGCTCTTTTGTCCAACGCTATAGTTCAATTTGTCACTTGAACCAGAATCTTAAAGTTTTTGATGAGGTCAACTAATTAACGGCATGCCTTCAATTCCAGAGTGGCTTTTTTTCGGATATAAATTTGTAGAAAGTAGTACGTTAGATCTCAGTAGTGTCTATTGTTGTCTGGAGTAGTGTTTAAGTTTGTGGAGAGTAGTGTCTATTGTTGTTACGCAGTAATATCTACGTTAGTCTGTGGTAGTGTGTATGTTAGTCTGTAGTAGTGTATATAAATTGGTGTGCTTTGGTTGTTACACACTAGTGTCTACGTTAGTCTGTGGTAGTGTGTATGTTAGTCTGTAGTAATATAATCAGATTGGTGTGCTTTGGTTGTTACGCAGTAGTGTCTACGTTAATCTGTGGTAGTGTGTATGTTAGTTTGTAGTAGTGTATACAAATTAGTGTGCTTTGGTTGTTACGCAGTAGTGTGTACGTTAGTCTGTGGTAATGTGTATGTTAATCTATAATAGTGTATACAGATTGGTGTACTTTGGTTGTTTGTGAAAAACTGATTTTCTTTTTTATAATAATGGTGATGACATGCAAGGCATCACCGATAGTGATCAGAGATATGAATTCAAGTCCAAAAGGAAACACGATACGGTGACAAAACCTATCGACGCTGGATGTGAGTTGAGGTCGAAAAAAAGACATGATGGGCCGACAGAACTAATGAAACGCCAATTGAGGTCGCGGCAGAATGTTGTTGTAGCCAGAAAAGGTAAAGGAAGTCACCATCTTCGTTGGTCTGTGGTAGTGTGTATGTTAATCTGTAGTAGTGTATATAAATTGGTGTGCTTTGGTTGTTACACAGTAGTGTCTACGTTAGTCTGTGGTAGTGTGTATGTTAGTCTGTAGTAATGTAATTAGATTGGTGTGCTTTGGTTGTTACGCAGTAGTGTCTACGTTAATCTGTGGTAGTGTGTATGTTAGTTTGTAGTAGTGTATACAAATTGGTGTGCTTTGGTTGTTACGCAGTAGTGTGTACGTTAGTCTGTGGTAATGTGTATGTTAATCTATAATAGTGTATACAGATTGGTGTACTTTGGTTGTTTGTGAAAAACTGATTTTCTTTTTTATAATAATGGTGATGACATGCAAGGCAGCACCGATAGTGATCAGAGATATGAATTCAAGTCGAAAAGGAAACACGATACGGTGACAGAACCTATCGACGCTGGATGTGAGTTGAGGTCGAAAAAAAGACATGATGGGCCGACAGAACTAGTGAAACGCCAATTGAGGTCGCGGCAGAATGTTGTTGTAGCCAGAAAAGGTAAAAGGAAGTCACCATCTTCGTTGGTCTGTGGTAGTGTGTATGTTAATCTGTACTAGTGTATATAAATTGGTGTGCTTTGATTGTTACATAGTAGTGTCTAAGTTAGTCTGTGGTAGTGTGTATGTTAGTCTGTAGTAATGTAATCAGATTGGTGTGCTTTGGTTGTTACGCAGTAGTGTCTACGTTAATCTGTGGTAGTGTGTATGTTAGTTTGTAGTAGTGTATACAAATTGGTGTGTTTTGGTTGTTATGCAGTAGTGTATACGTTAGTCTGTGGTAGTGTGTATGTTAATCTATAATAGTGTATACAGATTGGTGTACTTTGGTTGTTTGTGAAAAACTGATTTTCCTTTTTATAATAATGGTGATGACATGCAAGGCAGCACCGATAGTGATCAGAGATATGAATTCAAGTCGAAAAGGAAACACGATACGGTGACAGAACCTATCGACGCTGGATGTGAGTTGAGGTCGAAAAAAAGACATGATGGGCCGACAGAACTAGTGAAACGCCAATTAAGATCGCAGCAGAATGTTGTTGTAGCCAGAAAAGGTAAAAGGAAGTCACCATCTTCGTTAGTCAAAGCTGTGAAGGGCAAGAAGAGGAAGATGGCAAACCAAGACGCTCAATTCGACTACGGAACATGAAGAAGGCAACTGAAAGCATCAAAGTCTAAGTAGTAGTATAGTGCTTTCTGTTGTGTTAGGGTCTGATGTAGTACCATGTTGTTAAGGTCTAATGCAATACATTGTGTTACAAAACAATAGTACTTATCATGTTTTGAAGTAGTACTCTAAATGTTTTGAAGTAGTACCCTGAATGTTTCGGAGTAGTATTTACTAGTAACAGCAGTAGTACATTGTGTTACAGAACAGTAGTACATTGTGTTACAGAACAGTAGTACATTGTGTTACAGAACAGCAGTCCCCCATTGTTTCTCTCTCTCTCTTTCTGAAATTTTGAAGAAAATGAAAAAAGAAAAGCTAATATAAATAGACAAAACTGAAAAAACAAAAAATATGAATAAAAATATGACATTAATTAAAATAAAAAAAAATATAAATAACTTTATGTAAAATAAAGTCTCTAATTAACCTTATATATAATTTCCTATTTTATATTCTTCCAGGCTACATGTCTCCGTTATACCGTACTCCTTACTAGTGTCGGCTTCTTGCTGCTAATCAATAAACTTCGATTAACCAGTAATGGAAATCTAGTCAGCCAGCGCATAATGCACGTAGCTAATTATCTCCAACCGTCCACCACCCCCCATTTGCCAATTTTCCATTCCAAATAAGCTAGTCTAGTTAGATAGGTCATCATTGCCGACCACCAAAATGTCAACCAGGGAGGACACGCATACGGTCGCTACTCCCCCACATGCATAATCTAGTATATTTGTTTGTCATCGTTAATTATTTTTGTTTAATCAATCATGTTTAATTAGTATTAATCAGTCACCTAAACCATCAGCCATTGGCTACAAGAGAACCAGCACCGACTCCTTTATTTCTTTATAATTTCCATTCTTTGCCTTTGAGTAATCTTATATAGATTGGTAGTGCTTGGACGACATGTATATATGTTCCATCAATACAAAACTTCTTTTGATCTTATGTTTTTGTTCTAGATTGTTCTCCAAGGAGGTCAATTCCATTGCATATATATCAATATATGTACGTGAGAGTTACGTTTCCTTGGGCATTTTGTTTAATTTCTTGGGTGGATTGTGCTTCAGCTAGCTTTTAGCTTTTTTTTCAAAGAATATATGGCTACGGTCGATATCCATGAACATTTGAACCTAGCTATTTCTTATATATTTACTTTAATTTTTACGTCTTGTTCTTCGTGTTAGTGTTATTAGGTGAATGAGACTTACATTATTTAGTAGTACATTACACCCAATAATTTCAAACAATAGGGTTACACTCTACACATAACATAAGTATCTCAACAATCAAAATTTAGATCATTTAAATTAAAACATAACAATGTGCGTACCATGTTTTTCTACGCTCAGCTTACTTATAATATTATAGTAGAATAGTCAGGCACGAAAAATGAAAATACAAGAAAAGCATATCTTCGAAGTTTTATCACCATTTTAAATCTAGTTTTATCACCATTTTACTATTTTACATTTTTACCAAAAGAAACAAGCATAGAATATGCGTGACACTCTGAATTCACGAAGAAATGGTCAACGGGAAACGTCTTGGCAATTAGTTTATGCCTCACCAATAGAACTCCTCCACGTATGAGCAAAGCCACATGACATCTGATGCATGCCATGCATGCCCATAACTAAGGCAATGGCCAAATAGTCTAGACTCCTTAGAACAAAAAATGTTGCATGGGACACATCAATTGAAATGGATGATCACGAGCCAAGTTGGGACTTAAAAATTGGAATAAGATCCGACGGCGGAGACTCTGGTGTTTCCAATAGGCGAAGAAAGATATATTCCTTGCACTGTATTATGCCACGTTACAATTCCCAAGTCTCGACTCGTGTATATCTAGAGCTCATCTCCGATTGGCTGAGAAAATATCTAGGTCGATGCCTAGCCAAGTGCCTAAGATATTTCTGTCTTTGACCGTTAAACCCCTCCTCGCCTGGTCGTTCCCAGCCACTCAATCTGCCCATCATCCACGGGTCCGAGCTGCCGGCTGCTTGCCATATTTTTTTTAGGCGAAGGATAGAAATTTTATTCAATTTTGATTAATACAATCAAATCAGTTATGTTTTTTGGTGCCGAATAAAAACATAAAGTCTTATTGTATTACACAAGATCTCACACTTATCTAGTCTAACAATCATAATATACGGAAAAGTAACACTACAAGAAATTGAAAACATATAACTCAAGAACATAAAGACAATATTTGCTAAAGTGGCAACTTGGCTAAACTTTAATAAATATGTATTGACGAATGTACTCGGTGACTGTTTTACTAATTGAACTTTTGGATGTTTGGTGTCCTGGTTGATAACACTTGTTGGGACAAGCATTCTCTAGTCGATATCCGAGTTCCATCGTCACCGTAGTCTCAACCTGTGTCGTAAGAAAATACGATAGTTGAGTGTGATGGACTGAGGCCTCCTTATTCGAAAAACATATTTAACTTCTCCCGGGTCCTAAATTGGGTACCAGAAAAGTCCACAAAACCCACATAAACCAATCAAAAAAGCCAAAAGTCCACTCCAAGGCCCAATTTTCTGTTGTATTGGAGAGCCCATTAACCCACTTGTTTTTTTTATGGATAGCCCAGTAGGGTTGCCACATCATCCAAGCATTGCAGGTATGGTGAAGCTGCACCACCCAAAGGGCCTTACTCTCTTGCCCACCGCTAGGCAGATGATTTCTACCACCTCGCCGGAACCCCATGTCTATCACCGAGACTCTATTAATGCTCCAATGGAGCTGCCTTGGCATCATCCAAATTTCAACAAGCCGCAGTCTTATCTCCATGAACGTTTGTCGTTGCTCCTTCACCTTAGCCGACGTCTCCGTGATCCACCATTCACGCTTCTCTGTTTTGAGGCGAGCTCGAGGTGGTCTCAGTCCTTCAGCCTTCTCAAAGGCTATCCAACGGTGAAAGGAAACGTGAATCGGACTTAGTTGAGAGGAGTCGGCAACCTTTGCTTGGAAAGCCAGCAAAAGGGTATCTGGACTCGTCGTCCCTAGAATCGAGGTATATAGAGGTGAGGCCTGATCTCGATGAACTTCATACCCGTTGGATTCCTTGCATTATCGATCGAAAGAAACCCTTTCTCACAGTCATATTTCTACACACTCTTGGACCCCTCAACACCATAACCGTCTCAGCGCACCAGAGGTCGACAAGAGTCGCCACCGTACCAACCCTAGTGTTATGTTAGGTCATTCAGTCGCTTCGTAAAACTCGGAGCCCTTTATATTTATTTATTTTCTTAATACAGAAAAAAAAAACGTTACAAATAAGATGTGAAATACAATCATAAGCAATTGAAAAAACTGTTGGACTAAAATTTTCACATTTGATTTTTTTTTTGGTAATAACATCCAAAAGTTTAGTAACAGAACTCTTGAAAACAACAAATAGTCACTGAACGGACTATTATTCTGTATACATTGTCATTGTATCCAGATATTAACTCTCATGAAGTTTTTTAAATTTTAAAAAGAAATATTATTGAAATAGTTATTAAATTTTGCTTAGATTAATAATTTGGTCATTGATATTTTGAATATATCAGTTTTTTGGAAGTAATATATCAGTTTGGTCACGGACGTTATGTCGTCGCATATTAATTTTGTCACTTTATTAAATTTAGCTGTTAGATGTTGATTTGCCCGTTAACTCTAAAAGGTTATGTGCACATTTCATATCCTTAGAGAGAGAGAGAGAGAGAGAGAGAGAGAGAGAGAGAGAGAGAGAGAGAGAGAGAGAGAGAGAGAGAGAGAGAGAGAGAGAGAGAGAGAGAGAGAGAGAGAGAGAGAGAGAGAGAGAGAGAGAGAGAGTATAACTTAAATATGGTTTGGTTATTCATAATTGTATCAATACCTTTTGTGGATAAAATTCAACACCTTAGAGGTAGTTAAGTTGAGACAATATCGGTACAATGCGAACCTCATGTGCCACACTTGTTGCTCAAATTGAATTAGGCATTCGAAAAATTGTTGCGTTGGTTTCACATGTTAACCTTGTACTTAGGTTGCACGTGAAGAAACGTGTTGGATTGGAGATCTCACATCAAAATATGACAATATTAAATATAACTTAAATGTAGTTGAGCTATTTTTAATTGTACCGATGCCTTTTGTGGATAAAATTAAACACCTTAAAAGTGATAAAATTGGGACAATATAGGTACCATGTGAACTTCAAGTGTCGCGCTTGTTGCTGTTCAACTTGGTTAGCTATAATTTTATTTTATCTTTTTCTTAATAATATAAAAACTTTGATTTAGTTCCGTGGTTGATGGTTTTATGATCTATTGTGGTATTTTTTTCTTTTATTGATCTAAATTTATTCCATTAATTATACACACAATTTAGTTGATGATCTCTTAGTGTAGACACCCTATGGGTATGCAAGAAAATACCACTGCTAAGCTACACTAGAGAACCTTCCTAACATAACTCACGAACATTGCACCAAGAATAGGGAACAACAGTAACCAGGACATGTCACACGTGAACTAGGCAAGTACCAATACGGATAAACCAAGATAAGGCTCGCCTAAACTTACTACACACAAATTAGAAAGGATAGGACCCCTATCTAAAGTTGTGTAAAGGAAAAAAATTCTCCCAGATCCCATTCCATAATCCAAAAGACCAAAATTCTAGCCCAAGGAGCCTAAAATCCAGGCCCAATTGACCCAACCCTAAAGGGGAGCTCAGAACCCACTCCCTTCTTCTAACACGACACTGTTTTTCTTGAAGCCGTTGAAACTCCATCAGGCACCCATTTGCCACTAGGATAATCATAGAGAACGGTGATGGAAACCAGCCACATCTTCAGCTTCCGAACTTTATCCAATGAATGAAAGCTCCTCGCCTAGAACTAGATTCGTGAGCCACCCACTCATCGCGAAGCCACATGAAGACGCTGAGACAGATCCCAACGTCTTACCCCCGATCCGCCTTCTGCCAACTGCTACAGCTACGCTCTATTCCCACTGCCACTCTGATAGCCTCCTCAACGTAGCCGACCACTTGAGCTTGGCATGAGCTGGACATAAACCATTACAACCATGGTCTCCCCAACCAGAAAAAAACACCCGACATCAGCCAGGAACATCTCGTTCAATCATGAGACAAAGGTATCGACCAAGTGTCAGCCAAGGTGCCACACCAAGGAGAGACGCCATGAGTGTTCCGTCTGACAAGAGAGCAAGTTGGGGCAATGAAGCTGCCGCCGCCACCGCCACCGCCACCCAAGAGTTGGGGAGAGCAAAAGTGAGAGCACTCATTTTTTTCGTTGGTATTTGAGATCGAGTCTAATTTAACATGCTTGTATGTTTTTCTTGTTTTTCCTTCTTCAATTTAATGTGTTCTTCTTGCTTTTTATTCTACATCTTCTATTTGTTTTAATATTTAATTATTATTTTTACGAGAATAATGGAAATAAATTAGTCTAGTTGATATCTCTCGTGGAAATAGGAGAATTTTTCAATAATTTATGAAGATAAATATATGATTTTGTAAGATTCTCTTTCGAAAATGCTAATTATAAATTTATACCTAAATAATAACCCAAAAAATATAGCTAACCATGGTTCAATGTTAACTAGCTTAACCACCCGTGTGTACACACGTGTTAAATCAGATCACCAACTGCTTTATCCACTTCTATGACGTACAGTTTTTGTTGGGCAAAATTGTTGTTTGTCTCCCGTGGGTTTTTTCTTTTCTTTCTCTTTTTTTCTGTTTTTTTTCTTGAGGCTGCTTTTATTTTTTCATATGGGTATTTTTGGGTTTCCATAATTTGGTATGGGATGACACCAAAAGCTACGCTTGGCTTTATATTAGTAGAGATTGTAATCTCAAAATTTCCCAACACATGCGCACCATGCAGATCTCAAATACCGTACATGTCCCACTGAACCTGGAGTCTGAACTACCTTCCCGACTGCCATACCATAAGTCGCCTTGGCTTGCACTGCCTACAACAAATCCACCATGGATCCCTCCCCCGCCTTCACCGTGAATCCCAGTGGTGGACCATCCTGTAGTGTTGGCATAAGACTCGAGGGATCCTCTCTTAACGGAGAGGACCTAAACATTTACCTAATCCATCATCTGGGTCGTCCATTACGTTTGTAAAGTCACGATTATTTTCTGCTTTAATTCTTTCACTGCCGTCACCATTACAAGACTTCATTGGATCATCCGGTTTGATAAAACAAAGCTCAAAAGTAAAAATATACTAGACAATAATTGGGAACAAATCCTAGACTAGCAAATCTAAAACAAGGACTATAAAAATATCTATAGGCTCCACCCATAACAATCTAGTTACCATATTTATTGAATCAAACTAAGAAACAAAACAAACTCAATTGAGCCATTGAACCCAAGTCTACCATAAGACCCTAGAGTTTCTATAATAAAAAAAAAAAAACCAGTCACCACATATTCATGTCACCGTCATCGCACAATTGCCTCCAAGAAGAGGCATATCGTCGCGGCCACTCGTGTTGCTAATATCACGAACATGAAGTTGATGCCATCGTGTATATTGTATCTACTTGGAGGGAGAAACAATTATCGCTATCACCAAACATGAATCCACAAATGATGCACCAATCGAGACCCAAGCTACCCGCAATCATGGCAACTGCATCACTAACATACCACACAAGAAGAACATCAAAAGGAAGAGCTTCATCTTCCCTACTCACCATCCCATGAGCTTCCAAATAAAAGATGTCTTGAAAATCTTCAATAAAACTCCATGGTGACAACATATATCTTTTTTTTAGAGGAAGGCAAGTACCACAAAAATCAGACAAAGCGACACAGAGAAATCAAATAATGGACGATTGGAGAATGAAAATATTGATGGACAAAAAAGTTTTCTCAATGAACTTTTGTGGTTAGCCAAAGCTTATTCATATTCATAAACAAGAACTTCGTAAACCCTTTAAAACGTTAACTCATTGATAAATAAAATTAGATGGTTTACTAATATTAGGTAAATTATTTTGTAAAACAAGTAGATTGACATCATGAAATAAATAATATAATTTTTACCATATCAGTTTATTTATTCTGTAAAGCAGTCTACCTTATATTAGTAGATCATTTATTTTTAATCTACTTATTTTACGATGTTAGTCTATCTATTTTGCGAAGCAGTCTACCTAATATTAGTAGATCATTTAATTTTAATCTACTTGTTTTACGATGTTAATCTTCCTATTTTACGAAATAGTCCACTTAATATTAATAGATCATCTAATTCTATTGTATCAGTGAAGATAATCCTAGCTCATTGTTGCTCACAACAAAATCTAATAATTAACCGTCCAAAATGCATGTACACAACTGTTATTTGGTCTAATACCAATCTTCCTCCCAATCACAGACTTGCATGTTCGTTCACCGTCAAAATATCTCCTCCAACTGTTTCTAAACTTGTTTAATTCCCCATTCCATTCCCTGCTTTATAATATAAAATCAGCAATAATTCTACCATGGCACAATAATATTCTTCTTTTAATATGTGATGTGGACAACAACAATAAAGTAGAACCCAAGTGCCTTCTCCACTCTCTCCTCCTGGTCATTGGCGGACTTTAACATAATTAACTTTCCTAATCACATTAATTTTAGGAAAAAATTCTCAAGTGATATCACCTAATTCATTTTTTTACACTTGATCTTTTAAAATTACTCACAGTACCCGTACTTATGCAAAGTGGTCCGAAATAGTACATTGTCAGGGTAAAATTGTCAAAATACTATTTAAAGTCCTTTTTTAGCATGTTTACATATTATCATGTATTTTTAAAGCGTAGTGGGACCATAATTTGTTTGTTCTAACACTTGCAGTTAAAGATCTATCCTCAATACTCGAAAGTAAACAATTATCTCTTACTATAAAAATTTCTCATTTTCGAATCACTCGTCACACAGGAAGAAAACTTAAGTTAGTTGGAGACTTTATTAGCAACTGCAAACAAAAAATTAGATTTTTAGAAAAATTAAGAAGGGAAGTTCCTTCTCACGATAGAACAAGAGTTGAAAGAAAAATTGCTTTAGAGCAATCCTTTTTAGCTGGTTGTTTAAAAGATAAAGTTAAATTTGAACAACATAGACTATTCATCTGAGCTTGCTGGTTAGATCCACATTGTTACTGGTATCAAAGCTTGCTATAGCTTAACAAATTCCCAAAGATACGAACAGCTTCTAAGAAAATAATAGAGAAACTAGATTCTTTATTAAATATGTCTGATGTGAGGCATCAAAAATCTTTATCAGAGATCTCTAGATACAAAGAGTATCTAGAAATTCTTCCAGTAATTAGTATCCAATTACAAAAATTAGAAATTAAAATGGATTACATCCAAATCCATCTGGAAAACAAGAGAAAACTATTAACAAAGCTTAATAGTAAAATCGAGGAACTAGATCTTCAACATATGAAGATTCTTGACTATGTTCAAAGGATAGCCCGAGAACATAAAACGTTATGCGACAGTCCACCTCGAATAGTCTTGAGGAAAACTAATGATTTTAAACAACTACAAGTTCCAAAAGGAAACCCATCTCCAAAAGCTTTTCTTCTAGATCCCCCAACAAATCTGTGAAGTATCAAATTTTAAGAATCCAAAACTGAAGATATTTAGATATTCGTACATAAACATGTTAAATATCTTCAAGAAGAAAACGGTACAACTGTTGAATTCAGAATAGTTTGAATTCAATGAAATTGAAAATAATGTTCGAAATGCTTCGATCCCTAAGTTCGAATTCAATCAGATCTATAAAAGAGAAAATTTTGACATGTTGGATACCCATAAGTTCAAAATCCTTGAATTCACCACTCCAATAACAACAGGAGAAACAGATCTCCTTTTGGTAACACCTGGAGAGGTTGCTAAAGCAAGAAAAAGAAATTACAAATTTATGCACATTGGAACAGTCCCCCAAGTTGGCATAAAATTACTTGCCATAGAAGGCATAAATTGTTCAGTTTTATGTGTCTTACAGGACAATAGACTGATTACTTTCCAGAAAAGTCTACTGGGAACCCTCCAAGCATCGCTATGCAAACAAGTTGAATAATTTAACTGCTTCCCAACCTTCTCAACCATCCTAACTGATGCTGCTCACAGTTTACGATTGAGAGTCAAAACAGAAGGCACATCAATGAAAGACAGCATGCAAAAGCTTGCTATAGTGTATAGACACTACCGGAATAAGCAACATTACCGGCGAGATTACCGGCGACAAGGCCGGCGACCGGAAAAGTCGCCGGTAATGTTCATCATTACCGGCGACTTACTCCGTCGCCGGTAATGTCTCCATTTCCGGCGATTTAATGAATCGCCGGCAATGCCTCTTATATTAGATGCCGATCGCAGCAGTTTATTCATTTGGATCGAAAAAAATCCGGTGAAATCGAAAGAAGGAAAACGCTCTGAAATCGATCCTTCGGTATTGTCAAAATTAAGGCGCGCGTCGAAAACTCGATCACTCGGGAAGCTATATATATATAGGTACGTGTATATATATGTATATGTGTATGTATATATATGTGTGTGTGTGTTGATCAAATCCAATTCGTGAGATATGAAATGTTGTTGATGTCACCGAAACGAGAAAACTGCTTGTAGTTAATCTTATCTTGTGTCTGAATCAACGACTGGTATTATCGTAGTGCTATCGGAGCCAGGCTTAAGAGAGCCTCCTACCTAGTCAAATACATTTTGAACTGAAAAAAGAAGAATACCATCATCGAGCACTGAATCGAATTCAGAGATTAGATCGATATATATATATATATGCATGCATGTGTTGATTTAATTAGAGTTGAATTGAGATATCGTGTCGATTATTAGTAGTGAATGTGTGTATATATAATACGTAAAATTGTTAGAATTTTCAGGATGGACAAGAGTTGGATGAGCCTCGAAAGATGGGATGTCAGATATCACCAGGGAATTAGGAGTTTTGTGAATTTTGTGAAGGCTAATTGTGGAGACACTACACTTCATTATTGCCCGTGTAAAGAGTGTAAGTGTTTCAGCGATCGATTTCGTTTTCCCATTGATAAAGTCCAGAAGCACCTGAGTAAATACGGGTTTTTGGATAAGTACACTTGTTGGATTTATCACGGTGAAACATCGTTAGCGGGTCCGCATGATCATGGACAATTTGGTGAGAGGGTCAGTCCACGCTATGATCATGAAGATTTTGCTGAGAGGGGCAGTTCATCCTATGATCCAACATCGATGTTAATCAATGATATGTTTCCTCATGAGAGCGGTGTATTTGCTGATGAAGCACCAAATGTCCCTCCCATCGTTGAGGGTTTCCCCTATATTGAGCCAGTCGAGCCATTACCTGGAGCTCATGTCAACACAAGCGGTATGGACAAGTACAACAACTTGATTGCATTGCAACAGACTCCGTTGTACGACGGTTGTAGTAAGACTGTTCTTGAAAGTGTGATGGGAGTGATGCAGCTCAAAATGGAGAACAAAATGTCTGTCAAAGCTGTTGATTCTTGGTTGAAGTGGACTGCTTCGCTACTGCCACCCAGTGATCGTCTTCCTACCACTCATCATAAGGTGCGACATATCCTGAAAGATCTTGGGCTTTCCTACATCAAAATCCATGCATGCAGATATGATTGTATTCTCTTCTGGGGAAAAGATCTTGAAGACCTTGAAGCCTGCCCGGTATGTTTTACAGAAAGGTATAAGTTGACTCCTGCAGGCAACAAGAAAGCTGTGAAGATACTTCGATATTTCCCGCTTATGGATAGGCTGGAGCGGTTGTTCATGTGTGCTTTCACGGCCGAAGCAATGAGATGGTGGGTTGAGAGGAATTTGCCTGACGATGATACCCTTATACACCCTTCCGACGGAGAGGCTCGGAAGCACATGGTCAGGGAGTTTGATCATTTTGCAGCAGAGGTCCGAAATGTTTGGCTAGGGCTCTCATCTGACGGATTCAACCCTTTTGGCAACATGAGTCTTCAATACAGTATATGGCCAGTTATTTTAGTACCGTACAACCTTCCACCATGGATGTGCATGAAGAAGGAATACAATATGCTGACTCTGTTAATTCCGGGCCCGGGTTATCCAGGAAAGTGTCTCGATGTGTATTTGAGGCCTTTGATTGAGGAGCTTAAGTACCTGAGTGAGTGTGGCCACCCCACTTACGATAGGTTCAAAAATGAGATGTTCCAGATGCATGTCATGCTTGTTGGCACCATCAGTGATTTTCCTGCCCGCGGTATGTTGTCGGGCAACGTTACCAGGGGTTACAGGGCTTGTTCAGAGTGCATGACTGTTGATTGTTGCAGTCCTTATTGTAGTAAAATTGTTCAGATGCGTCACCGTTGTTGGCTTCCATATGATCACCCATTTAGGCAGGATCCAAACGCGTTTGATGGGACTGCGGAAACATGTGTGGCACCCAGGCGATGGACAGGGGAAGAAATTTTGGAAGTGTTGAATGAATATGATTTTGGCCAGCTGAGCAATCATCCTGACATAGTGGCGTCAATTCCAGACAAGCCCGAAAGGTATAAGTTTTGGACACACAAGAGCATATTCTGGGAACTCCCCTACTGGCCCAGGTTGCCTATCAGACACTACCTAGATGTCATGCACATAGAGAAGAATGTGTGTGAAAGTGTGGTGGGCACATGTCTTAACTTGGAGGGGAAAACAAAAGACATCCCTAAGGCACGCATTAATCTGAAAGCTATGGGACTGCGGAAACATTTGTGGTTAAGAGATGGTAAGAGAAAAATGCCGCAAGCTCCTTACACCGTCAAGCCGAAGCATAAGCATGAAATTTTTCGGTGGCTGAGTAATGTCAGGTATATATTCTTATATATGACTATGCAGGAAATTGGTTTGCCTTAAATTTTTACCGGATTATGGTTATATGCGAGAAATATAATTGTTGCCTATGGCTATATATATATATATGCAGGTATCCTTATGGCTATGCAAGAAATATAAGCAGGTGTGTTAACTTCCGGGACAATAAGATGTACGGATTAAAGAGTCATGACTGCCATGTACTGCTTCAACGCCTTTTCCCTATTTTCATTCGAGGGTACCTGCTGAAAGGACCCAACCCCGATTTAGCTTCCTAAATCGGAATCAAACCCCTTCGAAAACACGAACCAACAAAAAAATTTCAAAATTCCGGCAGAGTTTCGTTGCTAACGTGGAATTACCATAACCTGCACCCAGAAAATAACACTTCATCCTATGCCACAAAAGTCAAACCGTGGGCACCAATCCCATCCGGATTTCTCAACATCAATATAATCAATAACAGAAACAAACTGTACTATATATATATGTATATCTGAGAAAATCCGTATATACATGTATCAGAATGTATTAGAGCGACCTCTAGTATAAAATACATACAACATATACATCAGTAGGCGAAACAAGAACCTACTGGAAACACAGGTAGCTCAGATCACTAGCCTCCAAACCGCGACGTGAAAACACCAAAACCTGAACTGCAAACTGGGCACGGAAACCGAAAAACCCAGGGGAAAGACAATAAACACGTTAGAGTGAGTGGACGAAAATAAATGTCTTTCACCAGTTGATATATATGTTTAAAATAACATATGCGAGTCCAGGTAAATAAAATATAACAAGTACAAGGAGGTAAAACCATAATCCTCCAGCGTACTGAGCATGCAAGTATAAATCCCACGGGGTCACTCATGGACACACACCGTGCTAGTACAGTCCGAATCACGAGGTCCTTAGTCCCCGTGACTCTAAGCCAGAAATGGCCTCGGTTCCGGGGAAACGCCCCTCACCGGTCAGGTAGGGATAACGACGCCCCTCCTGGATGGCCTACCATCGGGGATCAACCGAGAGGCAAGTATATCGATACAACAACGTAACCAAGACTATACTCTGTGAAAACCAAATCATAAACAGTTCGATGCAAATGCATGAAACAACATATAGTGTATGCATATTCGTATACGTATATCCGTATAAATATAATCGTATAATCGTAAAACATATGCTCATGTAATCCGAAATCTCATACGCATGCTCAAATTCGTAAATCACATAAAAGACTCGCAATAATTCCGTGAAAAGAAATTGTCCACTCACAGGTGAGCAAAATGCGCACTCGCGCTAATCTCGAGGACCGGCGGAAGATCCCTCGCCAGAAGCTCGATCACGATCCCGATCTCGATCTCCTGAATATCCACAAAACATAACTGATCAATATCGTAATCCACAACATTGTACTGATGCACGGAAACCAACCGTTCCCGGAAACACGAAATGCAGTACAAAATGAATTACGGAAATCCCGAAATCCCCACTCGAAATCTCGACTGAAAATCGGCTAATCAAATCGACCCAAAAACCTCTGGACGATGATCAGGGCGCGATTACGAGAAAAATGACATTAAAAACATCGAAATCTGAAAAGTCAACTTTTGGCCGGAGCTCCGCCGTTGACCGCCGCCGGCGGCGGCGGCGCGCAGTCAACCGTGGAGTTTCACGGCGAAAAGCTCCAGTTTTCAAGGTCTCACTCATCCAAACACTTTTCTTAACTGGTACACAAGCCAATTCGGACTCAAACCACATCAATTCCATCGAAAACCAACCGGAAAATCTCACCGGAAAACCCAATCGGGTTCGAGCCAAACCACCACCAATCTCGAAATAAAACACATGGGGAGCTTCCTTGGGGTAAGGCGAGTCAAATCCCTCACCCCTCGGCCACCAAGGGTCACCGGAAAACCACCCCCCGTCAAGGGCGAATTCAGGCAACATAACCTGAATCGGGTTCAACTAAAAACCCACCAATTCTCATCAACCCACACATCATTCAACTCGAAATTGAACAAGGAATCGAACCATACCCTCGCCGAAGTCGGAGGTGGCCGGAATCTATGTCGTCGGACGGTGACTCCCAAACGGGAAACTTACTTATCGGGTCAACTTGGTCAACTTACCAAAAACATAAAGTCCACATCTGGTCAAAGAAAAACAGTATTTTTACGACAATTCTCGACTATTTCGATATTTATACTCGTCCTCGGGTCAACCAACGGTCCAAAACGAATATACGAAATGATTCGGATAAGCTCGAAACAATCGGATAAACTCGTCGGACACCAAAACTTCAAATAATCATAAAATATTCCTCGATTATCAGAAAAATCTTCCAAAACCACCCATGAACTCGAAATCACGTACTCTACAATTTCTGTGAAGACACCCAACTCAAATTCTCAACCGAAAACATAGTCGCGAATCGAATCAGCAAACCACAATTACGACAATAAACTGCAACTAAACTCAATCTCGAGAATCGTGCCGAATATGCATCAGATTCTGGTTAGGGTCGTCACACCTGCCCAAAGAGGTGGTGGAGCCGTTGGTAGCCTTGTCAAGATTCTTTCAGAAGTTATGCACTAGGGAAGTTAAAAAATCAGATCTCAGGGAGATGCAAGATGACATCATTTTTATCATGTGCAAGCTTGAGAGGATATTTCCGCCAAATTTTTTCGACATCATGCCTCACCTAATGATACATCTTCCCGAACAATTGTTGCTTACCGGTCCCATACACTACACTTGGATGTATCCCATGGAAAGGTACAAATGATTCATACATTTGGTTTGCCTCTGTTTTTATATGTAAATTCTTATTTTTACCTTAGTTAACATGCACTTGTTAACTTGTAGACAATTGGGAGCCTACAAGGACTATGTGAAGAATAAATATGCACCTGAAGGGTGTATCGCTGAAGCATATGTTGCGCACGAGTGTGTAACGTATACCAAAGTGTATTTGGGAGCGCTTGAGGACCCCCAACAACAGATGCCGATAGATGAACCGCAGTTCAACCTTTCTATCATCTCCAATGACGTGGTAGTACAGGGAAGCTTGCCAAAGTCGTACAAGTTGGATGGAAATGAGGTAGCCATTGCCCACTGGTCGGTACTGATTAACTGTGAAGAAGTACAATATTGGAAAAACTATCATCTTCACTGCCCTGCTATTGCCGGAAATGTTGATTACCACAACAGGACGTTTGCAAACTACTTTGGTCAATGGGTAAGGGTATATGTCTATTTTTTATTGCAATTTTCCTTATATAGCATGTGTGTACGTACGTGGTTTTGTGGTTTCTATGTTCATAATTTCTTGTGTGGTTTCTTATCGTTTTCAGATGAACCATGTAGTAAATGATGGTTGCCCAGAGTGGTCAAACGAATTGAGGGTCCTGGCGATGAAACCGATAGCTTCCAAAGTTTACTCGATGTGTCAGGTCAATGGCGTGAAATTTATATGTGAAAATCGAGACGATCGACTGAAAACACAGAATTGTGGGGTGATGGTCCATGGTGGGCAGGATGGCGTTGACTATTACGGTGTCCTTCATTCAGTAGTTGAACTAATTTATGGGAACCGCATGAAAGTGCACTTGTTCAAGTGTAGATGGTTTGATACTAGCCTGGAGAATACAAGGACCGATCAGTAGATGATTACGATTATCATCCTTAGTACGTTAATGATGTAGTCGGAAATTCTTGTCGGAAATCGTGTCGGAAATCGTTGTCGGAAATTGTACGTAGTCGGAAATCATGTTGGAAATTGTACGTAGTCGGAAATCATGTTGGAAATTGTAGTCGGAAAATGTAGTCCGAAATTGTACGTAGTCGGAAATCGTGTTGGAAATCGTAGTCGGAAATTGTAGTAGTCGGAAATTGTTGTCGGAAATTGTAGTCGGAAATCGTAGACGGAAATTGATGTCGGAAATTGTAGTCAGAAATCGTGTTGGAAATTGTAGTCGGAAATTGTTGTCGGATATTCTTTGGGAAATGTCAACATTACCAACGAGTTGATAAGCAACTCGTTCGTAATGACATTACCAACGAGTTAATCAACTCGTTGGTAATGTCAACTTGTTGCTTATCAACTCGTTGGTAATGTCATTACCAACGAGGTTAAGTCGTTGGTAATGACATTACCAACGAGTTAAACTAACTCGCCGGCAATGTTTAATGGATATGCAAGAACCCAGCTCGAGCCCGAGCTTCATTTCTCACAATCCTCTCCTCCTCCTCTCCTGCTCTCCTCCTCCCAACTCGTTCCGGCCGCCTCCCTCTCCTCAAAACTCTCTTCCTCTCCTCCCCTCTCCCCTCCCCTCACCTCCTTTCCCTTCTCCTCTCTCCTCACTAAATATCCCGATTTCAAATTGAATTTCCCCTCCTCCCCTCCTCCTTTACCTCCTCCCCTCACCTCCGTCGCCGGAAAAGCAGCTTGAGCTCCACCATGGCAGGTGCTCTCTCTCTCTCTCTCTCTCAATTTTTATTTATTTTTGTGCATAAATATATATACGTATGTACATATGTACGTATGTGGGAATGTGTATATATATATATATGTATGTGGAAATTAAATTTAATTAGGGTGATAAGCATGAAATTTAGATGCAATGTATATATATACCGGTAATGTTTGAAAAATGTGAAAAATTAATTAGGGTGTGTGATTTAGATGAATATGTGATGTATATATATATATATGAAAATTAAATTTAATTAAGATGCATGATGTATATATATGTGTGAAAAATGTGGAAAATTAATTAGGGTGTGTGGTTTGGATGAATATGTGATGTATATATATATATATGTGAAAATTAAATTTAATTAAGATGCATGATGTGTATATATATGTACATCGAAAATGTATATATGTTAATTTAGGTGATATAGTTGTTAATTAATCGTATAAATTAAGGTGGAAAATCGGAATCGGAACGGTGCAGAACCAGAACGGTTTTAAACCGGAACCGCGTGGAACCGGAACCGTTTGGAACCGGAACTGTTTGTAACCAGAACCGTTTGAAACCGAACGGTTCCAGTTCCAAACGGTTCCGGGTTCAAACGGTTCCGGTTCCGCCCGGAATTGGTTACATTTGGTTCCGGTTCCGATTTGTTATAGAACCGAATCCATGACTATTACGGTGTCCTGGAGGTTTTGCGGCAAATTGGCTTCGGAGAGGTTCCCGAAATAGTGGAGGGAGCAGTAGTCAAGCTTTCTCCTCAGCCGCAGTTAGCAACACGCGCAGTGGGCCAATGATGAATGCTCGCACGAGAGCCTTGCTAGATGCGCGAGCTAAGGAGGAAGCTACACAATCAAGAGCCATGCAACCGGAAGTCGAGCCTTGAGCCTCAGTCAGCAGACGCTCAGTCAGCAGACGTCCCTCCGTCAGCAGACCCTCAGACGAGCGACAGTCAACGGGGGCATCAGAAACTCCCTCAATCCGAATGCCCCCTATTCGCCCGGTGCCTACTCCCGTTTCACGGGAATTATCTGAGGCAGATGGTGGTGCTGGCGCCTCATCGTCCAGGCCTCGTCTATCTCCGCCGTCCGGTCTCTTCCTACCCGACGAGATTCCTGTGATCCCTGAATTCGATGATAGGGGGATGCCTGTTTATGTTGAAGGACGGCCGGAGTTTCTGAGCGTGGAGGAAGCATACAACTTCATCCCGTTCGACCCCGTGTATCTTTAGAGTGTGAGGTGCACCAACCAACAAACGGACGATGTAGGTAAATTTTATTTAACATCAGATTGATTACTTAATTATTACTAAAGACTTACGATAGGTTCAATTAATGATATCAATTTGTTGACATTGTATTATTAGGCAATTTCGTTAATGGGACTGGAAAATGGAAAGGGGCTAGAGGCACCTGCACCGGGAAGAGACTTGAGCAGGCCACCGGGGGAAGGAAAACGCCCATAAGGGCCAATGAGGATGGCGAGGTGATCGAGGAATTTGACACCACGCGAAAATATGCCAGCGTGGTCGGGGCGATCGCGCGGGACAAGGTCCCAATGCTTTGGCCAGATTGGGAATCTGTGCCTATCTACGTGAAGATGCAAGTGCATAATGCACTGAGTGTGAGTTAAATCGTATTTTCATTACGTAAATTTTACATTTATTAATTAAGTCCAAATAAATATAAAATTTTACCTTTTATATATTCATATTGCATGTGTGGTTTGACGTGGATGAAATTCTTATTCACACGTGGGTAGAGCGTCAACTACATATGAGGTGATGTGCTTCGAGTTATTTGAGTATATATCGAGTTAGATTTTTGTTTATCAAGTATTTTAATATCTCTAACTTTTTTTTCCTGGTGTTAATATAGGTATAAAGAGTGGAAGAACGAGCTTTCTTCCCATTACACTGTATACAAGGAGCTAGGCCGAGGTTCTACCCCTAGCGAATTCCGGTTTAGGGAGTACGAGTGGAAGTCGCTGATAGCCCACTTCGAGCACCCCAAAGCTCAGCTATGCATCCTGAATATATCTTACAAGCCTAATGTATCGTATCACATTGAAATAGTTAGTTACTAATTTTTTTTCATATGTTTATCAAACAAGGCGATTTCGAAGACGAACTGGGCGAATAGATTGAAAAACACCAGGGCCCATCATGCAGGTTCACTCAACTATTTGGGTTGGTCGACTAAGGCCCAGCAACAACAAGAAGTGAACCCGTTGGTGTATATTCATCAAAAGTTCTATCTGCAGTGCCCTGAAGAAGCGGTAAGTCTTTCGCCTCTCCATGTGTTAATAAAACTATTTTTCGATATTAATTTATTTTGTTAGCTAATACGTTATTCATTTTCGCTTTTCAATTAGGCGAGAGTGGAGGAGGCGACCGCAGAAGTGACCATGAATATAGCTCGGACTAACCATCCTGACTGCTCCGAGGAAGAAGTCACCCAGTATGCCTCTCAGATCGATCCGCTTGATCGCCCTATGGCGGCTCAGATCATGGCAAAAGCGTGCGGGATTGGAAAGAATACCTACTACTGTAAGGGAATGGGCTCGGCGGGCGAAGGAGTATTGAAGAACACTTCAGAATACTCTACCGGGTCAAGAAGTTCAGCTTCTAGTCGTAACCTCGCAGCGGAGCTTCAGAGGACGTGGAGGGAGTTGGAGGAGCAAAAGAGGCAGATAGCCGAGCAGCAGGCAATCAGAGATGCCGAGTACCAACACATGGTCCAGCAGCAGACACAGATGTTCACATGGATGCAGACCATGTACGAGGCTCAGACTACCGGACGCCCGTTCCCCACACCTCCCCCGCACCCTGTGTTCCCTAGTTATCCACCACCACCACCGCACCAGTCACCGCCACAGCAAGACCAGGGTAGCCACCGGAGTTCAAATGAGTACATGGATTACTTTGACCCTGACCCGCAAGTTCCTCGACCCTGACGTGTAGTTGTAGTTAATTTTCGTATCGTCGTTGCTATTTGTACTGTACGTTGGACATTTATGTGTACTGTTGAACTTGTATGATTGTACGGTTTATGTCTTTTAATGCAGGTTCTGGAATTGGGCCCAATCCAGAACTGTGTTTTTTTTTCAAAATTTTTCCAAGCATTGCCGGCGACATGGACCTAAGTCGCCGGCAATGTCTTCAAATTTCGGCCACGGCGGCGCTGACATTGCCGGCGACTTGAGTCGCCGGTGATGTTTAGGACATTACCGGCGACGGCGTTTCCCGTCGCCGGCAATGCTATCTCTGGCGGGCAATTTCCGGCGACGGCATTGCCGGCGACTTGTCGCCGGTAATGACAATTCCGGCAAAAAAAAAAAACAAGGCCGGCGACTTAAAGTCGCCGGCAATGTCTCTTAATCTGGTAGTGAGAATCTACTATAAAATTATGAGCATTCAAAGCAAATTCATAAGGTTACATCGGATGAGGTAACATTTCCACTAGAATGGAAATTTTCTGGCCCTTAAGAGAAGCCAGAAAGTGTAAAGGCATCGGTCTATAAGAATAGAAGAATTGGAGACATTAACCTGAAATTCGAAGGACATAGAAGTAGTGATATATCTCTCCAAAGCTTAAGAGGTGAAAGTTCTAGATCATTCAGAAGAAGCAGCCCTTCCAGAGAAAAAGATATTAGAAGTACCAAAATTTCAATAAGAGAAGAAACCAATCCAATGATGGAAGAAGATTTAGATGCTGTATTAGAAAGAGATATCAGCATGTTAAAATTTGAAAGATCAAAATCAGAGAAACTCTTCAAGCTTTTTAAGGAAGCGAAAGAGTGTAAAGATCCATCTCATCTGGAACAATTAATGAAAGAGATCAAAATTTTCACATTCAAAAAGGAAATAAAAGTCTTTCTTTATCAAGAGGTGCAAATGGAAGAAGGAGAGCCTTTAGGAACCACGGAAATCGCCATCATCAAAGTTGGTGGAAATACAAGACTTCCAAACATGAAAGGTCCTACTGGAAAAAAGGGAGAAATAAGTTCCCAAAAATTCATTCCATGGGATAATACGCCAAAGGTGCCAATTATGCAATTTGGAGTATGACTTGATCTAGACATATCTCTAGACAAGAAGAAATTCATAGATGAATTGGTTGGTAGCCTATTCATGGCATCTTGCACCACCTATGGAAAGTTTGAAGCACCAGACTTGTAAATAATCTATGAATCAACCCTTTTGGGAATGGCAAAAAAGTTCTATTTTGCCTTCAAAGAAATTTTCAGAGAAAATGAATGGTTGGAGAGAATAAAGACTGACAAGTCGCCATCTACTTTTGCAATTCTGATCTATGAACAATTATGTGGAGATTTCTCATATGTTGGAGACAGAGCTAAAGAGTTGGCAAAAATCAACATATATGCTTTCAAAATATGCAATATGAAGTATTTGATGAATATCTGAATGAATTTCAAGAATACTATTGTACGATAGGAGAGTTGGAAAATGCCGACTTGATACATCTCATGCATAGAAAGTTCCTTGAACCTTGGAGGACAGCTATGAGAGAAAGCATATAAGAGAAACCTCTAGAAATGTGTTATGTTGGAGGAGTCGCAGAAAGAACCAGACAACTAATGCACGAGCAATGTAAAGCCAACACCAGGGCAAAAGCTGCTAAGAAGCAACTTAAATGAACTGATAATTTCTGCATCAGGATGGTAGATGTTCTAACCAACCAGGGATGTGATGAAAATAGGCAGAAAATGAAGCATTTCCAAAAATGTTTCAGAGGAAACGAAAGGAAAAAAATTGGAGATTCAAGAAAAGCTCCAATTACAAAAGAGAGAAACAAAATCCAAGAAAGAGATTTTTCAAAAAGAAAGGATTCCCTCAAGAAATAGAAAAGAAGAAAACATGCAGATATTGGTTATGCAAGGCCGAAGGGCACTTTGCTAACGCATGCCCTAAGAAATAAAAGAGAAGTTCAAAATCTTTTCTTAGGAAATATGAAGGGGCCATAGAGATAGCTAATATGAAAGGCTACGAGGTAGTCTATTCAGAAGACGAAGAAGATAATATATCTGTTTATTTAGCCTGGACAGAAGACGAATCATCAGAAGAATCATAGACAGATTCTAAAGAGAAATATGAACCTAGAGGGGTTTATCTCCTTGAAATAAAAAATTGAGGAGAAAACACTGAGGAAGAGAATATTTCTCCTTACAAAGTTAATTCAGGATCATTTGTCTATGACTACTGTCATTGCTATGAGAATGATGACCTTCCCATGTTTTGTGAAGCGTTGAAAAAAAACGTATCACAAAGAATGCTTCATAGCTGAAGCAAGAAGAAAAATAAAAAATGGTTCAATAAATCAGATTACTGAATAAGAATATGAAGATTACTTTTATGAAGTAGAAGAAAGACAGAAAGTTCTAGAAAGAGATCTAGAAGGAATGAAGTTCGATACTACTACTGAGAAAGACAAAGTAGTATCTACAGAAAGTCCAGTTTGTGAAAAAGAATAATGCAGTCCCTTTACAGAAAGGGTAGAAGAAGAAGGTTATTCGAAACAAAATTTGTGCAAAGCAGCAACTGTTTCCCCAAGTAGATTCAGTAACTACATAAAAATTGGATCAAAATTTCCAGGGTACAAGAAATATCATCGACATGCCTTTGTAGATAACGTTTTTGGTTTCAGTTTAGCAAAAAGTTTGTTATAGCGGAAGAACTTTGGACAACAAATCCAAAAAGAAGTGCAATCGGAAAAATTGTAGAAGGAAGAAGAATTTCCATGAATAAATTTGCCAAAAAGGTTTAGATCTCGATAGGAGGAGGAATCTTTGTAATTGAAGATATTTGGCAATCAAAGGCCAAGACTCAGACATACTAATTGGCAATGATTTTCTTCTACAACAAAGTTTTATCCAGAAGTCAGAAGAGAACTTATTAGGCTTCGAAAAAAATAACAAAATCCTTTGGACCGAAATGCTAAAAGAAGCAAAAATGATTGTTGGTCCAGGATTTATAGAACAATATCAGAGATTACAATAGAATAATGGTGGATATATACTAAAATTCGAAACGATATTGCAATACAAGCAACAACCCTTCATTCATGAGTATAATCTCAAACACTTTAAGTCCAAGCTTGAGAAACAAAGGATGCATACCCTCGGAGAGATCAAGGAAATGCTCAAATAAAACATTAACATCAATCCTCTGGAAAAAAGACCCAGTGGTCTATGAACTTAAGCTACATGACATGAATTCTATCTGTCATGTAAAAGCAATCTCTCAGTGCAAAGAAGAACATCATAAAGAATTCAGAAAAGATATAGGTGATCTTTTAGAAAAAAAGGATTGATAAGAACATCAAATAATCTTCATCATGTTCCAGCTTTCTATGTCAAAAATCATGCAGAAGAAGTTCGCGGGAAAACAAGTATGGTGATAGACTATAAAGATGCCAACAAGAAAACCGTAAAAGACGGTTATCATATAGCAGATGCAAGAGTGCTAATGAATAGGCTCCAAGGAGCAAGAGTAATCTCAAAATTTGATGCTAAATTAGAATTCTGGCAAGTTAAAATGCATCCTGATAGCGTTCCCCTTATTGCCTTCAGAACTCCACCGGGACACTACGAATGACTAGTAATGCATTTTGGGCTGAAACAAGCTCCTTCCATTTTTCAGAGAAAAATGGACAACATATTCAAGCAAGTGGCAGACTTTTGTGTCGTCTATATAGACTATATGTTAGATTTCTCAAATAATAAGGAAGAACACATGAATCATCTCTTTGAAATAGTCAAGCTCATAGTTCAGCATAGAATCATTCTAGTAGAAAAGAAAATCTTTCTCGTCCTAGATGAAATTGACTTCTTAGGGATCAACATAAGAAATGGGGTTATCAATCTTCAACCTCATATCTTAGAAAATGTTTGGAAGTTCTCAGACAAAATTTTTGATGCTAAAAGTCTACAAAGATTTTTAGGGGTCATAAACTATGGAAGAGATTTCCTTTATAAGATTTCTGGATTAACAACAATATTGTCCTTCCAAAACCAGCTCAAAGAGAGCTTGAAAATTCATAAAAGATGATGAAAAGATCGTCAGGCAAATTAAAGAACTGTGCAAAAATTTACGATGACATGTAAAGAAGAAGAATTGAATTGAATTTGAAGAATCATATCTTAGGGAAAACTCAAAAATATACGACGACATGTAAATACATGAAATGTCGTATTGTCTTAAGTAGGGAACATCTCTTATTGTGAAGGAATCAACTTTCCAAAAAAAACAATGGAGGAAAGTAGAAACCTGATCAGCATGGGGTCACTATCTTTTGTGGAGCTACTGTTAATTATGTGTGTTTCAATTCCATTTTGAGTTCCGCTCCCTATAAAATGAGCCTTGAGTCTTAGTTCTAGGCATCGAAAATCAGAATAGAAGAGATCTATCTGAGAGTATAATTGCATGAGTGTAGAGTGTGAGTCGAGAGATAGAGTGGAAGCAAATTGTTCAACTTCTCTATTTCCAAGTAAGTATGTCTACTACTACGAGTGACTAAATAACTTATAGTTGTTTACCATAGAGTGAGACTTTGGATCTATAGTCTGTAATTATGTTGGAATAAATAAGATATGGTTTTCCACTACAAGTATTTTAATTTGTTAATTACATGTTTATAAAAACTCATTAAATTTCCCTGAGAGGCGGACTACCGCCCAAAAGGAGGAAGAAAATGGGTTGTTCATACTTGTTCATACTCGTTTGATCTCCTAGGAGGCGGACTACCGCCCAAAAGGAGGAAAATATGGGTTGATTGTTATTACTAAGCATCATAAGGCTGAAGCCTATAGGTGAATTTGTGACCTGACGAAAGCTAGTTTTGTTTTGTTTTTGGAGGTATTTTTCTTTTCTTCAGTATTTATTAGTATACCAAGAGCATATTTGGCACAACATAAATAATTAAATCACGTAAGTACTATATGAAGACATATGTTATAAGTTCAGGTACGATCCGGGTATTTTTTAAACACTAACTATCAAAATGTGCAAAAGGCTATATTCTATTCTAGGGACTAAACGGAGATTATTCTCTAATTATGTATGGATGCATGTGTATATCTATGTATGTATGTATGTATGAATAAGACATGCATGCCATGTTGGTTGAAGGCGAGGACACTGGAGCAAATATCATAGCCACGTATCCAGCAATCTACGAGAACAAGCCTAAGGCCTTGTAAAGATCTTCTCTCTCTTTCTTTAACCCAAAACCACAGCCAGCCATCTCTTCACAAATATTCCACCTAGCTACCTCTCTCTCCAGCTCTACAGCTCCTTACTCAATTTTACTTACACTCACATTTTCTATCTCGCTTAATATTAAGAGATTCGAGGAATTAGCTCTCACTGAACCCCAAGGTATATAATTTTATTTTATTTTTTTTTTTTGTGGAAAGTTTTGGTTGAATTTGTGCAGATATTTGATTAGATAGCTTTGGCGGTAGTTACTTTTGACTTTCTCAGTTTTGTGATTCAGGTTTATGCATTTTACGTAATTAGTTTTGAATTTAGATACGATTATTCAGTTCGGATTAGTACAGGCTGTTGTCGCATTTCTGTGATTTAGGGTCGTGAATTTGTTGTTGGTTTTGTTTAAAAATTAAGATATGATTCATCAAATTTGATGTTATGAGCTAGATGAGCTAGAAGAAGGAAAAAGTGCAATTGTATTGCACACCTGAGTTTTCTTTATAATTTTTGTTCTATGTTCATATGAGTTAGATTTCTCCAGATTTTGGTGATTTAACAGATATTTTTGTCTAATTTTATGTTGTGCACTGCTTGTGCAGTCATCTGTCCTGTAATGATCAAGATCTGGAGAAATTCCATGAAGGAAGAAGCAGAGACTTGGAAGTCGTAGTAACTTGCCACAAACTGATATTCATCGTTTTCTGGGTAGCGCTAGTGCTTTAGCTTTATTGTTGGAGATTGGTCCAGTAGCTTATTTTATGTTGGGATACTAAACTATCAACTTTTGGTTCTTGATTGGTAGTGCTTGAAGAGAAAGCTCGTAGAATTTTGTGTGCGAGTGTTGTTTTTTGTGGTGGTTGCGAATCGGTGCCGGATTGGTATTTTTCTGGTGAATAAGTTTTGCAATGGCGTGTTCATCTGAAAGGTGGATTGATCGACTTCAATTCTCCTCACTATTTGCACCTCCCCCACAAGATGCTCCTAGGCGGAAGGTAAGCCAATGTTTATCTTTCCTGCTTAATATGGATGCATCTGTCTCTGCACGTGCCCATGTGTTTGTGAATGATCATTTCATATTGTGACAATAAATTTTTCATATAATGATTATCTAAGATTGCATTAGAGCACATTTCCTAGAAGTCTGCAGTAGACACCCTCTCGATCACCTTCAACTCAGTAATTTGCCAACTACACATATAGTATTGATTTCTGTGATAGACCTTTTGAGTTCGATAAAATGTTATGATCAAACTTACGAGTTCTTGCTCAAGCTAAACTAATGACCTGCCACAGTATTAGTCAAGTTTCTTCCTTGGATTGTGTCAGTAGCTGATAAAGTGGGCTACTTCGTATGGCCTACCAAGTTTTGACTTTATGGTCTTGAGATGTTAGCCCTTTGGAGTGTATCACCAATCTAAGAATGGCAATAACAACATGTTAGTCTCCAAACTCTTGAGGCTGATGGTTGAGAAGTTATCCTTAAATTAAACCACACATGGCAGCACTGCTGATTTGAGAACTGTGAAATTTGCATGAAGACATTGCTCCTCTTTCCCTTGATAATGTCATTTTGCTAAAGTGAAAGTAAAAGGTTCCCAAGGTTCAACGAATACTGTTCTTAATCCAAACATTTCTTACTACCAATACCCTATGTATGAGACTTGAAGAGTGTAGGATCATTCAGAGGGTGATAGCATTTCTTAGTATGATAGCATTTCTTAGTACTGAGTTTAGGGTAGTATTTGCGCTTAAAAGTAACACATTTTGATTCACTGAGCTTCAATCAGTTTCAGTTTCAAGCCTCTGTCAACTTCGTGCAAGAACTAATAACCTTTTCTCTTTTTTCCCTTATTTGAAGGCTCAAATAGCTGCCTATGTGGAGTACTTTGGTCAGTTTACATCAGAACAGTTTCCAGAGGATATTTCCGAGGTAGGACAGTAGTGTTTTTGTTCCGACTCTTAAGCTCAGTCTTATCTTGGATATGGAAAAATGCGAATATTTTTCATCAAAATACCGTACATTTTCATTCGTAGTTTCAGTTTCAGAAAGAGTTGTCTACTTACAATTGTATTTTGACAGCTGATCCGCAATCGTTACCCGTCAGATGTGAAGCGTCTCTTTGATGATGTTTTAGGTATTTATGATTCACCCCTACTAATATCCCCTATGATTGTTTAGTTATGGTAATTTTCATATCATGTCTTCTCATTATTGTTAATGACTAGTTAATCTATTTGGATGTAATCCAGCTATGTTTGTTCTACATCATCCTGAGCATGGGCATGCTGTTGTCCTTCCCATCATTTCATGTATCATAGATGGCACTCTGCCGTATGACAGAACTAGTCCGCCATTTGCCTCTTTCATATCATTAGTCTGCCCAAGCAGTGAGGTAATTGGTTATCCGACAATAAGATTTGTTTTAAAATTCCTCTCTTACGGTTATTTTGAGATCTTCTTTGTTGATGAACTGTATCTTAAGTTGAACTATCAATTCTCCACAAATTTGATGCTTTTGTGAATTAGTGTTAATTTGTTCCATTTTCCTTTTCAAAATGTACCATGATTCAATCCTATTTTGACTTGGACAAAGGACGCTAAAGGCCCAAATTAAACCCTAAACTCAACCCATACAGCTCTTAGAAATATTTGACAATCTGGAAACTCCATACAAGTCATCCAGAAAAACCATGGTGACTTGAGGATGAGGTTGCTAAAAAAAGTTAACTCCAGGATCAATAAAAAGAATACCCTTAATAAGGGAACCTGTAGAAATAGATAATCTGTAATTCCTTGATTCACAAATGTATACAAGTGTATAAATACAGCAAGTTTACTCCTCAATAAGGAAAATAATCAAGCCTTAAAGAGTCTTTACAGTCATATCAAATCAAGGGAGTTATGGTCGGTCATGAATTGTGATTTGATGGTGATGATACAGTGGCTGGGTTTAAGGAGCTAACTGTGCTAATATGCACCTATTCGCAGTTCACTATAGACATAATAAATGTATGGTCATGTTTATTGTTGTACGAAATGTCAGAGGTATTATCATTTATATCTTTCGATCTTCCACAGAATGAGTACTCTGAGCAGTGGGCTCTGGCATGCGGGGAGATTCTACGAATATTAACTCATTACAATCGCCCAATATACAAGGTGGAGCAGCAGAACAGTGAAACAGAAAGAAGCAGTAGTGGCAGCCATGCTACAACAAGTGACTCTGTTGATGGTGTATCAGGCCAGATGCCTTGTATACAGCAAGAGAGGAAACCTGTAAGGCCATTGTCACCCTGGATCACTGATATATTGATTGCTGCTCCTCTGGGTATTAGAAGTGATTACTTCCGCTGGTGAGTGCACATATGGATTGAGATGCTGTTGTCAATTCTATCAAAATCGTAGAGATTCATCTTGTTTCCATGCCATTATATACAAACACCAACTAAAAAGCACCAGTTCAATTGCAATTTTTTTCATAATGATTTTTCTGTGAACATTCTCTCTATCAGGAAATGTGTAATTATATTTCTCCATCAATTGTAACAGGCCTTTGAAGGTTCCAGATATGACTTGTTTGCTATTAAAAGTAGACTGAGATTTTAACATTTAGGAATGCCTGTCAAGCATTAGTTTGTCATCCTTCAACAAACATCGATATTTTTCTTGTCGATTGAATGAGATGGTTTTAGCCGGGAAACTTTAATCTTCTTGGTGGTCTATCTTGGTAATTGTTTCTGATCTAGATTGAGAAGATTAAACTCTCAGTAGATTGACATTTCCGTATTTGTTCCTGGATCAAGTTATAGGAATAGTTAACTTTTGTATTGGGTTGATGGTATTCTTAGTACTTAATTCAACCAAATTTTCTTGCCACGGATTGTTTACAACTGTAAGAATATGTCTAAGGTCACCATTTTTTAGTAAATTTAGTCACTCAATTGATGTAGGCCTGCCTTAAATATTCTGTTAGTAACTTTAACCTTTTTTATATTTTGCCCACAATAACAGGTGCAGCGGAGTTATGGGAAAATATGCTGCTGGAGAACTGAAGCCACCATCAACTGGTTAGTTAAAACTATCTTTGATGAGTATAATGTAATCTTCTATGGTTGAGTCTTAACTTTCACATAAAACTCTGTTTACAATGATTATAGCGCTAGACTTTCCAACTACCAAAATGATTGTTGTTTGGTAGTTGGGTAGTTTGTGCTCGGCTCTTTTGCCATTTGTCCTGTTTTTAGCAAGTTCTTTGCATTCCTAGTTGGTTGGGTTCAAAATTTTAAAAAGGAGAAATAAATTTTGTGTATTCACGTTATTTTCTCTGAAATTTGCAACAATATTAGAATTTCTTTAAATGTTTTCTATTATTCAAAGATTTAGCCCACTATCATAACGGTGGGAACCATTTGTGAATGATCCTTTCTTCCCATTCCTAGCCTCTTCTCGTGGATCTGGAAAACATCCTCAACTCATGCCATCCACTCCAAGGTGGGCAGTTGCTAATGGTGCTGGAGTTATATTAAGTGTTTGTGATGAAGAAGTCTCTCGCTATGAGACTGCCACTTTAACAGCAGTAGCTGTTCCTGCACTTCTACTTCCTCCCCCAACAACTGCTTTGGACGAGCATTTAGTGGCGGGGTTACCAGCTCTGGAGCCATATGCACGCTTATTTCATAGGTAAATCTTGAAAGTTCAATTGTAACAGTAATTGAAATGCGATAACCTTCACATATACGTGACTTAATTTTGCCAATAGTCATTAATTTGTTATTTTGGCAACAGGTATTATGCTATTGCTACTCCAAGTGCTACTCAAAGACTTCTTCTTGGACTTCTAGAGGCGCCACCGTCATGGGCTCCCGATGCACTTGATGCAGCAGTACAGCTTGTGGAGCTTCTTCGTGCTGCTGAAGACTATGCATCTGGAATAAGGGTAAGCTGGAAACTAGTGATTACGTATGAAAATAATTCAAAGCCAAACAAGTACGGTCTGGTATTATACTTGGTCATCAAGCTGTACTGTCAGTTGGACAAACTATTCTCTGATACCTGGGGTGTTGGATACTTCAAAAATTAAGTAGATGTACTCATGTCAATTTTACAGTTGAATGACAGAGCAGTCACTAATAAATAGTTCAATGCTTGCCATATTAGATAGACAATAATTTTTTTTTTTAAATCTGAGCTTGTAAATAACATTTTTAAAATGTAACCTTCCACGATCTTTGATATTTGAGCTGTTGAAGGTGACAGCTTACTTTTCCTCTTCTGATCTTCTGTCCCCCTCCTTTTGGTGATAGATATATCTATTTCTAATTGAGTTGAAAGTTGACAGACATAACATTTGAATGATTGTTCTCTGTTGCTGCAGCTTCCCAGGAACTGGATGCATTTACATTTCTTGCGCGCGATTGGGACAGCAATGTCAATGAGAGCAGGGATAGCAGCTGATGCTGCAGCAGCTTTACTTTTCCGGATACTGTCACAACCTGCATTGCTCTTTCCTCCATTAAGACAAGTTGATGGGGTTGAAGTTCAGCATGAGCCTTTGGGTGGCTACATCTCAAGCTACAGGAAGCAGGTACCAGTAACCAACTTTCACGATTCAAGTTTCTTTTCTATCAGCACAAAAGCACTTTGATCTATTTTTCTCCGTGTAACCAACCTTGTTATGTCTTAATAGAATAACTATTAATCTGAACTTATGTATTACATAAAATTCTTTATTAAGCAGATAGAAGTTCCGGCCGCTGAAGCAACAATTGAAGCTACTGCCCAAGGGATTGCTTCTATGCTCTGTGCCCATGGACCGGAGGTTGAATGGAGAATCTGTACCATATGGGAAGCTGCCTATGGTCTCATTCCATTAAGTTCCTCTGCTGTTGATCTTCCTGAGATCATTGTTGCCACTCCATTACAGCCTCCAATATTATCTTGGAATCTGTATATTCCGCTCCTTAAGGTATTAGAATATCTTCCTCGCGGTAGTCCATCTGAGGCATGTCTTATGAAGATATTTGTTGCCACAGTTGAAGCGATTCTTCAGAGGACGTTTCCGCCTGAATCATCAAGAGAGCAAAACAGGAAAACTAAATACCTTTTTGGCATAGGTTCTGCCTCAAAAAACCTGGCTGTGGCAGAGCTTCGAACAATGGTTCATTCACTATTTTTAGAATCATGTGCAACGGTAGAGCTGGCTTCGCGTCTATTGTTTGTGGTGTTAACCGTGTGTGTTAGTCATGAAGCTCAGTCCAGTGGGAGCAAGAAAGCAAGAGTTGAAGAAAGCTACCCAGCTCATGAAAGCATAGAGGAATCACGAGAAATGTCTGAACAGCAGAGCGACAGAACGACTAAAAAGGCCAAAAAACAAGGACCTGTAGCAGCATTTGACTCTTATGTTCTTGCTGCTGTTTGTGCTCTTTCCTGTGAGCTTCAGTTGTTCCCATTGGTTTCAAGGGGGAGCAATCATTCACTCTCTAAAGATGCAAAACGTATGGCCAAACCTGCCAAACCAAATGGATTCGCTACTTCCGGTAAAGCGATAAATGGATCTGACACTTCTTCCAGAAAAATAAATGGATCCACTAATGAGTTTCAAAGTAGTGTTAACTCAGCAATTTGTCACACACGCAGAATATTAGCCATTTTGGAAGCGCTTTTTTTGCTGAAGCCATCTTCTGTGGGCACTTCCTGGAGTTACAGTTCGAATGAGATTGTTGCAGCTGCTATGGTTGCCGCCCACGTATCTGAGTTATTTAGATGTTCAAAGGCTTGCATGCATGCACTCTCTGTCTTGATGCGCTGCAAGTGGGACAATGAAATTTTTTCTCGAGCTTCATCACTATACAACCTCATTGACATACACAGCAAGGCTGTGGCATCCATTGTGAACAAGGCTGAACCATTGGAAGCACACTTGATGCAAGTACCAATTTGGAGGGATTCTCTTGTGTGTTCTGAAGGTAGAAAGCTACGACAATGTGAAAAGGGTAGATGCTTTAATATAGGGCAGTCCTCTGCCTCACAAGTTGAGGACTCTGCGCATCCAGAAGCTGTAATCAAATCTGAGAGTGCATCACATTCGAAGGGCTCTGGAAACACATTTTGTAAAGGTGTTGCAAATTTTCCGTTAGATGCTTCAGATTTGGCCAACATCCTCACAATGGACAGGCATATAGGATTTAGTTGCAGTGCACAGGTTCTTCTAAGATCTGTACTAACAGAGAAGCAAGAGCTATGTTTCTCAGTAGTCTCACTGTTGTGGCACAAGTTGATTGCGTCTCCTGAAACACAACCTACTGCAGAAAGCACTTCTGCTCAGCAAGGATGGCGACAGGTAATCTTATAATCATCGTCTCTTCACATCATGGCCATCTCTGTTGTTATTGCGTATGATTCTAATTGTTATACTTGATTGGTTCTTGTGCATTAGTTGCGCATGAGTGGAGTTCACGTTTTTCTTTCATTAAAGTTTCTATTTTCAAACTCCAAGTTTAAATATATTTTACAAATTTATAAGAAGTGTGCAATGGACCGTGTGATGCACCTGAAAAGAAAAGGCTTCCACTAATTAATCATTCATTGAAATTCTGAGCTACCATGCTGGTAGATTTTTCAAAAATTGGTTTGTTGTATTCATATTTTTCTTCTTCAGATTATTATGTAATAATGTATTTGCCAGTCAAAATTCTTCACCTTCATTATGTCATTTATGTGGTAGGTTATAACATGAGCTTATGATACAAACTTCCAAAGTTATCATACGCTGACAACAGGAATGATAAGCAGCAGTATGCCCTGTATTTTTAAAATATTTTTTCTTCTGATTACAAAAGAAAAGAGGACAGCCCCAAGTAGAACCCACCCTACATCAGCCCCTCCCCCAATTATCTAAATGAAAGGCATTATAGATGCAGGATGCACTGTATTGACATTAACATAGTATAGATAAAAATATACACGTATATATATACAACAAATAAGCGAATTGTATCTGTTGCCGTAATAAAAATAGTATTTCTTCATTGTATTTTTGTATTAGTATTAGTACATTTCTGAAGTCATTGTTGATAGGTTTTCTGTTTCTTGTTAATAATTAAAAAATGTGAAATGATATACTCCTCCAGTAAATTCTTGTGTCGTATGCATTCTCATTTGTACTATGGTTTATAATAGTCCATTTCAAAATGTATAATGTTGACATGCAACTTCAATGCTCAGGTCGTTGATGCATTATGCAATGTTGTATCAGCAACACCAACAAAAGCAGCCACAGCAGTTGTTCTTCAGGTGTTAATTTTGCTCTTATAAGATATATTTCTCCTGGACTTATCTTTGTTGGCTACCGACTTGTAAGCCACATAATTTGCTGATGGAGGATGTCATTTCCTGTTTTATCCTTAAATTCGAAACTGCTCTTCTTATACATACTGAGGATAACATAACAACTATTCAGACCAAATAAAATAAACTATGAAAAAAAAGAATAGTGGACAGAATTCTATATTATTGGTAACTTTTATATGACCTGATTTTGGACGAGAGTTCTAGTTACTGTCCCAGTTGGTTATTTTCTAAGAAAATTTCTTCTTGTAATTGCTTTAGAATTCTAGTCACTTTCATGACTTTGTATTTTTGCAGGCGGAGAGGGAATTGCAGCCTTGGATTGCGAAAGATGATGATCAAGGTCAGAAGATGTGGAGAATCAACCAAAGGATTGTGAAATTGATTGTAGAGTTGATGAGAATTCATGATAGCCCAGAATCATTAGTGATTTTGTCTAGCGCCTCGGATCTACTTCTGCGTGCCACTGATGGGATGCTTGTTGATGGAGAAGCTTGCACCTTACCCCAGCTTGAGGTAACAGTCCAATACACCAGTCTGCATTATGACCCATGACATACGTACACTAATTGTCATGAATGTTCGTTACAATAATCATCCCTTTTTGGGTATTTGAAACATTTTGGATTTGAAAGGAGAGTCCGCAATACTTTTATCAAACATAGATTTCGTATTTCATACGCTTTTTGAGTTTTATATTCATATGCAAGTAACTAATACATTAGGTTGCTCATAGGTCATTGCTTAAGACATTAAAGAAAGAAAAGTGAAAAGGAAGTCTATAAATGTCCTAAATACCTTATCTTGGAACTGCCTATTATGTTTTGTGATCCATTATTGGTTATGTCTAATTTTTCTCGCTAAAAGCCATTGGGGCACGCTTCCACATCAACTGACTGACCATATGTTCTCTTTCATGATATATTTTCTCATTTGGTGGCAATGGGGGCATCTTTTCTTCCTTAACCATCATCATTCCATATCCAGTCTGCTATGATGCTGTTATTTATCAAAAATTAGATCCTAAGTTGCATATCTTGAATTGCTTTAGGCTTTTTTGTACTCCTTTTAGAAAGCATAGAGCAAATATATATCAATTCTCACATCTGCATGTAAATGTTCAGTTACTGGAGGCAACTGCTAGAGCAGTTAAACCTGTGCTGGAGTGGGGAGAGTCTGGTCTGGCAGTCGCAGATGGCCTTTCAAACCTGTTAAAGGTAAATACACGCCCTTGGTAAATACATTCAAGTGATACGCGCTGATGGGGGTGCTCTTATTATAGAGAGAAATAAAATTAAAAATCTGTAATGCTTAGTTTGAGTTTAGGATATTGTAAATCTTGCTCAAAGGATTTATTATCTCCACTTTATGATGTGCAGTGTCGTCTGTCAGCTACGATTCGATGCCTTTCTCATCCTAGTGCACATGTTCGGGCTCTGAGTGTATCAGTTCTCCGCGACATTTTGCAAACCAGCTCAGTTAGACCTAACCCTAATCCAGTGGAAATAAATGGTACCCATGGTCCATCGTACAAGTATTTCAACCTAGATGTTATTGATTGGCAAGCTGATGTTGAAAAGTGCTTGACATGGGAAGCTCATAGTCGACTTGCGACTGGATTGCCTATTAAATTTCTCAATACTGCTGCCAAGGAGTTGGGGTGTGCTATTTCTGTATAACGTAGACTATCATCACGCGGGTCATTTTTCTTGTGAGATTTACCAGTAGAAACTCTGAAAGTAAATATTATTGTTCATTCCCCTCTGTTCACATTGTCTAATTGCCTAATTGGGGAGGACCACACTTTCCTAATTCAGATTATGTGTAAAGTGAGAATTGAGACTCAAACCTGCTGACAGAGCCCAGATGAGGCATCATTTGTTCCATGTTCGCCTAGGCACAAACAATTTCAACCCGGTTGAGTGTGTTTCTAGACCTAATTTGTTTAGTTGTGGGAAAATTGTTAGAAAGATTACTGGACTAAAACGGATTTTAAAATGGTCATTAAATGTTAAACCTGTCTTAATTTGGTCACTTATTTTTAAAAATTAAAAATTGTCATGAAAAATAATGTGTTTTGGACGTATGATCGAATTGATATTTGGAATGATAGTTCAGTGTCTATATAAATAAGGGGTTAACTGTTTGAGCCGGAAATAAAGTATCTATTATTGGATTTTGAGGGCTTGATTAAGCCAGCGGTCCGAGCGAAGTGTACAAGTCTTGATTGTAATGGGCTCAAAGGGAACAAGGTTAAAAGGCTGATCCGTGTGGTTTGTTTTTATATAACCTTTCCTATAATGAGTAGGACTCTGTTGGAAGGATTATTGATAAGATTATGGAGTATAGAGATAAGATCACGGACGAGATTGTTGATCAGTTAGAGTTATATTGTGAGTTTTGTTACTGATACTAGAAGAGTTCCAAGTAAAGTGGAACGCGGATACGATCTTCTATATAGAGTTGAAAAACGATTGAAAAAGGATCCTCGATCAAATACATATTTTTCTCCCGGCAAACTATCCTTATCATCACGAGAAAACCCTTGCAACCGACGATCTAGAGAGTGGTCACCAGGAAGAGTGAGATTCTTGCCATTCAAGGACGCAAAACCCTACAACCGGCGATCAAGAGGCTTGTCACCAAGAAGAGTGAGAGTTTCGAGATTCAAGGACGCAACACTCTTGTGTTCTCAACACCGCGTCAAGGAGATTGCTATGCTTTACACCAGGAGGAATGTAGAGTATCTATTTTCGTGGCTCAGCTAGAGACATGAAAACCCACAAGTCCTAAGTCATTAGGCAAGAAGGATCTATTCAGGCGAGGTTGGTGCTCTCCTCGTCTAAATCGCTTATCAAGAAGTCAGTAGCCGCTAGTTCACGATTCAACATTCCGTCGCGAGATGGTGGCACGCCAGCGCACGAAGCACAATCGAGGAAAAGAGATAGTTTGCAAGATCTCTCAGATCCGCTGGGAGAATTTGGGGTTAAACAGAAACTATGCCATGTGATGTATACAGTCAGAAACGATGACTATGAATGTATTGATTACTGGGTCAGGTGCAAAAGAGCTTTTCTTCATCAAATGGCTGAACTTCAGCTCACTCTGCTAAGGTCCAAAACATTGTGTGTTTTGCTGGTGGCATTTGTCATCAATATGGATCTATCTTAATCCTCTAGTCTTTCACCTCCATTAACACTTCTGGTTCTTTCCGTTGCCTCTACTCGCTTGCTTGTTTGACTTGGTGTATTCATTAGGGTGGTGGTTTCGAGTAAGGCCTTGCCTTTCTCAGGTCAACCTCATCATCATTAGGCTCTCCTTCCCAATGGTGTCTATTTTGCTTGGCCACTGTTTATCTTTGAATGGACTTTTCCAAGATTGTTCAATCACTTCTCATTTACTACTACTATGATTTTTTAGTCTTCCTAATAACGAGTATAGAGCAATGAGTCATTACTTCCTTTCTCTCTGCATGTCCCTCGCTGCATGCCACATTCTCATTGCCTGTGCCATTTGGCATGTTTGTAGAACCCTAATCTCTTTATACTATAGTACACCTCTTAAGCTAGATTTTAGGTAGTCCATCTCCTTTTTCTTAACTCATCTTCCCTTCTAGTCGTCTGAGTTTTGGTCCCTTGGACTAGTTTTCTATGGGTCTTAACGTTTGGTGAGAAATAGTTTTAGGTATCTCATTTCTCCTATTTATTACAACTTTGTTTGCTGTTGTAATGGCTGATAGAATCAACTCTCCCTTTACCAACCTTACCAACTTCACTAAGAATCCCATTAACGTGCCTCCTTTTACTGGTTCAAAGTCACGGAGGAAGAAGACTTGCAATATATGTGGGAGAACAGATTACGGTCTGGGTGCATCTTCCTTTTCTTTCAATCCATCTTTGTAATCAGGTGGATCTAACTCTCATTGGAGACATGCTGGGAACCGTGGATCAGATTGATCCGAACACTGTGAATGGTTCTCGCTCCATGGGCTCTAAAAGATCCCGTGAAGAGTTATTTCCTTTCGTCATCAAAGCCGACTTTGATGAGGCTCTGACAACCTTCATCCAAACCTTCAACCAAGGGAACAACGACGACTTCAGGTTCGCTCTCATCTCCGACAGGGCGAAAGTATCAGAGCTTGAGAAAACTCATGGTCCGAGTCTGCTGGTCCACCCATTCCAGATCGTTTATGGTCTGACATTTTTGATTCCTGCCTTCATATGCGCCACTCTAGAGTTCTATGGGTACCCTATTGAATAATGGTGTCCTAACTCCTTTTGCATCTTCTCATGCTTCGACCGCCTCAATTGGTGGTTCGACTGCCACATGGGCCTCCCCCAGTTCCAGGTATTCTTTCAAATAAAACCCACTCCTCCTAACCACTTCTACCTAAGCCACCGGGTACTGTACGTGAAGGAGTCCCTGCTGCTCAATCCCATACTCTCCAAAGGATTAGAAGAAGACCACCATCTTCGTCATTGGGGATTGGGAAAAACTTGGCCGAGAAGATGGTTGCAAGGTGCCTACCGTCATCAACTCCATTAAGCCCACCAAGGTGGTCGTGCGCACCATCGACTTCCATTGGGATCTGGTGAATGATGCCCTCAAGATCTCCTCAAAGCACTGCCAGGTTTAATGGCTATGGAGTCGCGAGAGCCTTTTCCCTGAAGGCTTAGAGGGAATCATCCCTTTAGATCATGAAGATCGTACCATGGTCTTCGATGTCCCTAGTGCCCCCCAGGTTCACCACAAGGGAGCATCCACCCCCAAGTCTGCTAATGTTCCTACTCTAACCGAGATATGGGAGGCTCCCAAGCCCAAGCCCAAGGTGTGGCGACACTTGGTCAATCCTCCGAACTGGAGAAGAAGAAAGGAAAGGATTTGGTCTTAACTAAGGAGCCTATGGAGGTCTCCCTCCCAGATGAGAATGAGAAGCTTGAGGTGTCTCCCTGTCCTCCATAAGATGAACTTCCACCACCATCATCCCTAAGGAAGAAAGTTTGCATTGAATCCCGTGGGTCGTCACAACGAGTAGCCTTATCTGTTGGTAAGGCATCGTGCTAGAAATTCTGCTTTTTTGTAATTGCACTTTTTAAGTTTGTGGAATGTGATTGTGCTATGAATCAAACTAGTGGTATAAATGTTCTATATGTCGTATGTTTACTGTACAAGTTTGAACGAAGAACTAGTTTAGGGTTCTCACCCCCATCTCCCCCACGTATACTTCAAGCGCATTGACAACGAGCGGGGGTTCGTCGTCAACCCTCCCCAAGATCTGATCGAGCAGAAGGTCGAGAAGCTCACGTGCGGTGTTCATCTCCCCACCGTTGGGAAGCATTCCCTCTCCAATCTCTACTTTGGAGTAAACAGGACGTTGCGGCAGTGACTTTGGCAGCTAGCATGCTCGAGCAGGTCCACCAAGATTTGACCTCCTTGGACCTCCCTGACTTGGTCACCATGTCTTAGACCTCTTTGTATCGAGTAAGTTTTACCATCTCGCTTCTTCCTACTTTATCCATACAATTCGTCTTTCAATTTCTTTAACTAATATCGTTCATGCGGGCTCCTATAACCCTCACGGTGGTCCTAGGAACCTTGCTAAGATGTGTGCAAGATGCTGAAGGCAAGGCTGCCATAGTCGAAGAGGCGGTGGCGAACCTGAGGGAGAAAGTGTCCGCGTTGGAGGAGCGCATTGCTAGGTATGGCAAGGACCATGAGCTAGTAATCCTTTAGCTGGATGTCAAGGATTTTTCTCTTGAGCAAGAACGTACCTTGCATTAAGCTGAGGTGGCCAACCTGAAGGCTGATCTACCCAAGGCCCGACTCGAACACAACTTGACAGTCTGTGCTGCTAAGGAAAAGATTGACGAGAGGATGAGGGTTTTTCAAGAGGAGCACGCAAAGGAGATAGCTACCCTTAAGGAATATCACGAGCTCGAGTTGGAGAGCTAAAAGTGGATTTCGAGAAGGAGAGACAAGATCTTATTAATGCATACAACCCTACAACTTCTGATGATGAGTGAAGCCCCATTCCTGTCTCCAGGGGTGTATTATGTTATAGCTTAGGACCCCCTTTATCGAACAATTAATATTTTGTTTATAATTTCCTATATATTTATTTCCTTTGAACTAAAGTATGTAACGTATTCGATCGTTTAACCGCCTTTCTCATTTTCCGTGCTTATTCCAACCTTGGGGGTTTGCCTCGATATGATTCTCGAACCCCTTACCTTTGTACAAAATTGCTCATGGATGAGGCTTAATGAGAGCCTCCATAACCTTGAGGTCTCCAAGGATACTCACGATTTTCAGATTGTCCTTTAATAAAAGACTTACATGCTCAGCTTTAGCCATGTACAAAGGACTATCGTTCTCTAGGATCTTCCCTCAACCAGGTTTTTTCCTTCTAAGGCAATGCCAACCTCAAGGAACACCTCGTGCTATCACTAAGACCAAATGAGGCCTACCCCCAGACCTTAGAAAAACCTGTCTCGAGTGTTGTGGCAGGGTCCCCAACTTTCTTATGCCAATCGTCCTTGGTTTATCTTAAAATGGCGTCACCATATGAATACGCATGTACTTAAATGCCCAAAGTTCCAAAATTAGGCTAAGGTTTCCACCAGCTGTGTACTGATTGATTCTTACTGTTCATACCAAAGCTTGATAACTTATCATTCTAGAACCGTCTCATCTTATGAGTTTTTGTCAAAGTGTTTTGACCCGATAATGAGGAGCTCCCTTGATACCCCTAGCTTTCCCTCCTTTTTCCCTAGATTGCCAAAAAAAGTTAAGCGAGCTTACACAAGAGGAAATCTGTCCATGGGGGCCAACGTCGTCTGCCCCACTTAAGTTCATACCCCCAGACACCAAGTTCCTCAAAATCAAATGTATAAGTAAATCATAAACAACAAAATAAAAATAAATCTAAGGAAACATAAGCTTTTATTGAATAATCGTATAATTGTACAATGTTAATCGGATAAGCAAGGAAGTTTCTGACATGTCTCATTAAACCTGTCAACTCGTAAAACAAACTTAATAAATTGCGAGTCGGTTAGGAAAAGTATATGCCCCTTCTAGACGCTTGCCCACTTCTACTCTAATTCTTCAATCATACCCCATATAGTACTCCTTAAGGTGGACGACATTCAACTTTTTGTTGACTAATGCACCTGTTCTGGGGTTCTCGAGCTTGTACGACCTATTGTAGCTTTCTCCCACAATTATGTATAGTCATTCCTAGTTTTCCCTCTCCTGGAAACTTGGTATTTTCAAAGACTTTTTGTAAAACCATGTTGCTAGGGAGGAAAACTCAAGGTCTAACTTTCCTGTCATAATAAGCCTTAAGCTTTTGCTGATATACCGCTACTCTAACTTGGGCATGTTCCCTACATTCTTCCAGGAGATCAAGTTTGTGCTTCAAGCTTTCTACATTTCGCTCAACCGGTCACTCAGTGGTCTTCAGATTTGGCACCCTATGGTTTATTGGAATTACAGCTTGGGTCCCATAAACAATAGCAAAAGGGGTTTCTCCTGTGGGCTTCGTCTTGGTCGTTCGATAGGCCCATAACACATTTGACAGTTGCGATACCCAGTTACCCTTTGCCATTTGACCTAGCAGTCTTCTCAAGCCTTGGAATATATTTTTATTAGACGCCTATGCCTGCCTATTTCCTTATGGATACCTCAAGGTGGAGAACATCAACATGATTCTTTACGCCTCACAATATTCCCTGACCTCTACACAGTTGAATTTTGGTCCATTATCAGTAACGATTGCCATAGGAACCCCAAAGCGGCATATGATCATCTTCCATATGAAGTTCTTAACCTCTGCTCCTCTTATCCTCGAAAATGCTTCTGCTTCAATCCACTTGGAGTAATAGTCAATTTCAACCAAAAAATGTACTTTTTATGTCCGCCCCCAGTTCCGGTTAGGAAGTCCCCTATGATGTCCAACCCCTACTGGGCAAAGGGAAACGGTGTTGTAACTGGGTGTAACTCCTCTGGGTGCAGGAGAGGTTGAGGGGCATGCCTCTGGTAGGCTTCACAAGTTAGTGTACACTCTATAAAGTTTATCTTCATAGTGGGCCAATAATATCTTTCAGTTAAGCATCTGAACACGAGGCAGGCATGAAGAGCGATATGGCAGCTTGTGCGAGTGCAGCAGCATGTGTGTACTGATGCCACATTCGTCGACTGGCGATGGCTAGGAGGCAGAGACATGCTGAGATGTGTTAGCCATTTGTGATTTCCGGTTAGACATGGCGGTTACTGCTGTGATATTGTGTGTGTTTGTATGCACTTTGGTTTGTAGTACCAGTTGTCAGGTCTTTGTGGATCGTTTGATGAATTTAGTACGTTCCTTGTACTTTCGAAGACGATTTCAGTGGCAGGCTGTTATGGCTGTGTTTGATGGAGGTTGTCCCTCTACGTGGTGTATTTTGTCCCAGTTCGCCGATCGAGGTAATCAGCTACGACTATGTGTTGGCGAGCTTTGCAGCGAGCATTGGGGACCAGATTACGAGTTGGTACCGGTTATTGTCCTCGAATTGACGAGCGATCTTTGAGGACTATTCAGACCTTGGAGGGCATGTTGTGGATCTCGGTATTGCAGTTCCGGAGGATTCGGGACCAGCAGTTTCAGCTGTTCGAGATTGCTTGCAGTACCAGGTTGTTGTCCACTGTGATTTTGATATTGTTTGACGTCGTTTTGAGGAACGATGTTGTACTTCATTGTGTTGGAGTGAGTTTGGTTTGAATTTGAGTTGATGTTTGTTTCCGATTTTGTGGAGTGTGTTACCACAGACTGTCAGATTAGCGGAAATGGGTTGATAATTATTTGAGTCCGATGCTTCAGCTATGTTGATGTGAGTGTGTGAGTTATGTTGATGTGTGTAAACTGAGTTGTGCTTTGCCATATTGTTTTGATCCAGTTGTGGTCATTGGCGAGTTTGTGTTATACCGTATGGTTCGGCATCGCCTATAGTGTTGGTTTTTATGTGTGTTGTGTTCCGTGAGGCGGAACTGTGTTTCAGGTTGGTTTTGCATTGTGTACCCTGTCTGTTCCTTATGTGGGAACACTTGGCGCTTGTGTGGAGCCAGTTAAGATTTGTGATTTGTGGGTACAGGGATTTTAGTTCGGAGCTATCTCCTATTGTGGAGTTTGTGATCAGAGTTGTTCAGTTGAGATTGCCGTTGGTGAGTTGAGCAGTATGCAGAGGCAGTGCTCCTACCTTGTAGCCGACAGACTCAGAAATTTCGAGGTCGAAATTTTTCTAAGGGGGGTGGATTTGTGACGACCCGGACCAGAATCAGCCGTATGATCAGCTATATTCGTGAGCTACGGCGTAGTCGCAGAGTTGCGACAGTTGTTTTAATCGCCGAGCTTCTTAACGACTAAATTATTGGCCGAGAATTGGAGCTAGGTCTCTTCTCGAGAGTCGTTCTATATGTAATTACGAGTTCGTGGGCGGTTCCGGATTGTTATTTGGACGACCGAAGAATTAGTTATGAATATTTGAAGTTCAGATTTAAATGGTGGGCTACTTAACGACTAAATTATCGGACGGGAATTTGGTTTCGGCTTCTTCACGGAAGTTGTTCAGAATTTAATTTCGAGTTCGTGGGAACTTTTGGAGCATGATTTGGAGTTACGAGGAATTAGTTACGAATTTTGCCGATTGTTGTTTGTTTGGTTGATTTAATTGTGTGTTGGTTCGAAGAGTTGACTTTTTATCCATTTGGCCGATGTGTTTGACTTTGGGTAATGTTGGAAGATTATGTCGAGTCGAGTTCGTGACCGCGAGAATTATCGGAATTGGAGTTACGACGCGAAAGTTATGCGTGTTTAAAGTTCGTCGAAATGGATAAGTTTGAGTTTCCATTTTGGGAAAGCTATAAATAGTGACCTGCCTAAAAGGGAAAGTCAAAGTTGTATTGATTATGGTTGACCTGGTCAACACGGGTTGACCGAGGTGGAGGAGAGAGAGAGCACGACGGCTCTCGGTGCTCGCCGGCGGCGTGGGGATTCTGGCCACCCCGTGGCTTGCTCCTTACCTCGTTCCCTTCGCCTTGTTGCCCCGAGTCTATCCCCGGCCACCGTTCACGGCGAGGTGGACGGTGGAGAGAGAAAGCTTGAACCAAGTTTTGAAGTTTTGGGGTTTAATGGTGGTTTGTGATTTCGGCCGAGTTGAACTCAATCATGGACTGGGTTTTGTAGCTCTCTTCAAGGTGATTCTAACCATATAAACATGGTGTTCTAATTTGATTTGAGCATGGAGAATTTTGGGTTTGAATTTTGTGTTTCATTTCGGTTTATCATGAAATTGGATGAGTTAGAGTGAGAATTGGCCTTTGTTGTAGTTGACAAAATTGCTCAGTGGGTGATTTGGAGTGGAACAAGGGTAGCTCCGCCGTGAAATTCTCCGGTCAACAGTGGCGCCGCCGTGGACGGCGGTCAACGGTCAACGGTCAACGAGTTGACTTTTTGACTTTCGACAAGTCGCATGTCATTTGACTCGAAATCGCGCCCCGATCGCAGTGGGGAGGTTTGTTTTTCGAGTTGAGCGTCCGAAATTACAGTGAGGTATTGTGGTATGATTTCCGGATTTCCGACAGTTTGTCGTGATCGGATTACGTGTTTCCGAGAACTATGGTTTCTCGTGATTTGTTTTGAATTGTCGAATTATGTTTGTGAGAATTGGATATTATGATTATTCAGGTGTTCGTGATCGTTTGTTTGGCGAGGGACTTTCCGCCGGATCACAGGTTAACGCGATATGCGTTACGCCAGACTGTGAGTGGACAAGTTTCTATTTTTTACTGTTGATTTTGCGAGTTCGTGGATTTATTGATTTCCGTATTTAATTATACGATGATTTTGATATATGTTATTTTCGGAGGTATGTTATTATGTGTTATTGGTGATTGGCATTTATTGCATCGATGCTACCAGAGTTGAGAGATTCCTCTGGCCCAGAGTTGAGAGATTCCTCTGAAGCAGGGTTGAGAGATTCCCCTGAGTGCCGCCAGGGTTGAGAGGTCCCCTAGCCTATCACCGTCAGGTTTGAGCGATTCACCTGACGTCGGGTTTGAGAGGTCGCCTGACAACCTCCATATATATATGTGTTGTTGTTGTTGTGTTTTCCGAACTCGTACTGTTTTACATTGAGTATGTATATAAACTGGTGAAAGGCATATGTTTATTTTCGTCCACTCACTCTAACGTTTTATTTGCCTTTCCCCTGGGCTTTCGGTTTCCGTGCCCAGTTTGCAGTTCAGGCTCTGATGTCGCACGTCGTGGTCGGAGGCATAGTGCTCGAGCTACTTTGTTTCTTCCAGTAGGTTTATTGTTCTACCTACTGTGGTATACGTATATGATTATGTATTAGAAGTCGCTCTGAGCTTCCTATTGTATATGTTATATGATTTTACTCCGGATGTTCCGTAAAGTACATATATATTTACTACTTTACGTTATTGTTAATATATTGAGAAATCCGGTTGGGATTGGTGCCCACGGTTTGCTTTTTGTGGCATAGGATGAAGTGTATTTTCCGCGTGCAGGTAATGGTAATTCAACGTTAGTAACGAAACTCTGCCCAAATTTCGAAAAGTTTTTGTTGGTTCGTGTTTTCGAAAGGGTTTGATTCCGATTTAGGGAGCTAAATCGGGGTTGGGTCCTTTCATATGCATCCATATATCTCTGAGTGTAGCTCCTCAATTACCATACTGATCTGGGTATAATGCATTGTCAACAAATTTGACCCACTAAAGGATCGACGATATAGCTTACCGTCTCTTATATTGTACGGTGTTGCATGTCTAACGATCCTTCTGGAATCTGATCTTCCTTCTAGTAATTCTCGATGTAGTTCATAATTTCATCCATGTATGAGAGTCCCAACAGTATTTCCATAACTGACACTGACTCCTCCATGTTTGTATTGGGTGTTGGTAGGTGCTCCACTGGTATCGTACGTCTCAACTAGTAATTTATGGACAAGGAAAGATTTGCTAATACATCCGCATGCGTGTTCTCAGTTCGTGGTAGCTGCATAATCAAAAACTCCTCAAACTGACTAACTTGTCCCTTTGCTACCTTGAGGTACGCCTCCATGAAGGTGTGATGAATTGCGTATTCCCCAAGTACTTGATTTGCAATCAACTGGGAGTCACAGAACACTTTGATCTTGTTTATGTTCAACTCTCGTGCTAATCGTAACCCTACAAGAATTGCTTTATACTCTGCTCCATTATTGGTGGCCTTTTACCCTAGGGTCACGGCTTGCTCCATGATCGTGCCATCTGAGGTTTAAGCACCAGATCTGCTCCCGCACCCTTATCCTTTGATGACCTGTCAGTATACAAGGTCTAGTGATTGGCCCTCAACTCACTTACCTCGGCCTATTCTGTTCTTTCCATGACGTATGGCTCTGGGGTAGTAAATTCTTCCAAGAAATTTATTAGTGACTGACCCTTCATAGTTGTCCTTGGTCTGTACTCTATATCGTGTTAAGAAAGTTCTATAGCCCATTTTGTCACTCTGCTGGAAGAATAAGGTGTATGCCATATTGTCCTTAGTGGGTGCTCGGCCATCACGATGACCTTAAAGGAATGAAAATATGGTTTGAGCTTACGTGACGACATGATGAGCACCAGTATCAACCTCTCCATGCTTGGGATAACAAGTCTCTGGATTGAGAAGAGTGTACGGGTAGCTTCTCCCTAGTATATTCTCAGACCAGAGCTCCACTTACTGCTACCTCTAAGACTGCTAGGTACAAATACAGATCCTCCCCTAGCACGGGTTTACTCAGAACTGGTGGAGAGACTAGATAATGCTTAAGGCCGGTGCTTGAAAGACTTTTTCACACTCATCGGTCCATATCTCTCTTTGGTCTTTTTGAGTGCTTTGAAGAACGGCTTGCATTTGTCAATAGAACTTGATAGGAACCTGCTCAGGGCCGCGAGCTTCTCATTCAAGCTCTATATCTCCTTTATAATTGACGAGGATCTCATCTTCACGATCGTTGCTACATGGTTTTGATTCACCTCTATCCCTCGTTGTGTGACGAGGTACCCGAGGAAATTTCCCAACCCCAGGCCAAATGTGCACTTTTCTGGGTTCAGCTTCATACCATGCTTCTTAAGGAGGTTGAAGCATCCCCTTAGGTCTGACACGTGGTCCTATTTTTTCTTACTCTTCATGAGCATGTCATCCACATATACCTCCATCGTATTCTCCGATCTAGGGCTTGAACACTTTGTAAACTAGCCTTTGGTACATCGCTCCTGCGTTCTTCAACCCAAGTGACATTAGCTTGTATGCGTAGACTTCCTTTTCCATTACGAATGCTGTCTTTGCTCGGTCTTCCTATGCCATTCTGATATGGTTGTAGCCGTTGTACGCATCTATGAAACTAAGAAGCTCATGCCCTGTGGTTGAGTCTACCAGGAAATGGTAGAGAGATTCGGCATGCTGCTCACTGAACCTCTATAATATCTAACAAGTCGAGTCTTATGCTTATCAACCAAGGTAGAGGAAAGCCATCCTTGGGGCAGGCATTGTTCAAATTTGTGAAATCCACACACACCCTTGGCTTCCCGTTCTTCTTTTTAACCAACACCACATTGGAAAGCCATTCCGAGTGTGGTACCTCCTTTATGAATCCTGCCGCGAGTAACTTTTCTATCTCATGTTTGATGATTTTGTTTCGCTCCATGGCAAAGATTCTTTTCTTCTGCACCACTGGTTTGGCCTTTAGGTCCATGTCCAGCTGATGTTTGATGACCGTCTGATCTATTCCAATCATGTCCCTTGCTAACTAAGGAAATACGTCTTTGTATTCACTCAACAGCTCAATCAGCTTCTTTAGTTCAGCGCTGCTTAGTCTTGAGCCTATCTGTGCACATCTATCCAGCTTCTCAAGATCTAATGGCTCAATGGCCACATCCTCTTCATCCTTTTCTTTAAAAGGCCCCTCATGGGGGTTAGGCTATACGTCCAGATCTTCGAGCTTACTGTCTTGACCCCTTGTCTCATATTGCTATAATGACGTTATTGGAGTTGGGGTGACCGTACCCCCAGCCTCTTCCTGGGAATCCTTCTTTATACCCTTGATGGGCCTATCCCCTTTGATGGTAATCAACATATCTGGGGTCGGGTACTTCAATGCCTGGTGGTAGGTGGAAGCGACTGCTTTAGATAGACTGTCTCCAATCTGTGTCAATGTGATCTAGTGTAGCAACGTACCATTAATTGTTCTCTTCTTGGCGAGCAAAGAAAGATGGTAGGGTCCTTTGTTCAACCTTTAATACACGTTCACATACTCCATCTTGCAAACTCAACCCCATTGCTAATTGGGCCAACTCGTTTGCAGCATAGTTTCTCTTACGAGGAACATGGCTCAACTCAACTTCGGGAAACAACTTGAGTAATTCACAGGCTCGCTTAGCATATGGCTTTAATACTGGTCCAACCTTATACTTAGTTTCAAGTTGTCGAATGACTAGTTGGGAATCACCGTATATATGCACATCTATGATCTCCATATCTAGTAAAAGCTCTAATCCAATGATAAGTGCCTCGTACTCTGCTTGGTTATTTGTACAGCGGAAATCCAACCGGAAAGAATAAGAAAATGTTTGGTCGCGTGGAAAGACCAATGTTATTCCTGCCCCAGCCATAGTATTCGTGTTTGACCCATCAAAGTATAAACATCAAGGTGCCAGATCAATACGAGTAAGTTCTAGTTCCGGCCCCTCGCGAACATCCTTCATCGGATGATGAGCCAAAAAATCAGCCACAGCCTGGCCTTTGATTTCTTTCTGGGAAACATACTATAAAGAAAACTCTGACAAAGCTAGAATCCACTTCCCAATCCGGCCCCTGAGTACAGTTCTCGAAAGCATATATTTCACCAAATCGGTTTGCGCTATGACACATGTGGTAAAAGATAACATGTAGTGCCTCAACTTGCATCCTGAAAAATACAAGGCCAGGCACAATTTTTCCATTGGAGAGTATCGCATTTCACACTCTTTCCTTCCATGATGGGTAAGTTGTGACAAACCAATTCTGGTGATAGTCCTGGCATGTCGTCATATTTTTCTGCAAAACAATCAGCGTATTCTTGTAGCAATTCACCGAGCCTCAGTCATTCGCCAGGCTCTAGGAAGGTACTTATAGCCACAGATATTGACTCTTCGTTGTTCCCAAGATTGACTTTCTCAATGGGATCTTGGACTTTAGGAGGTGTATCATCTAAAACTGCTGGTGCCCATTTAATCTCATCCTCCCTATCCATGTTATTTAATACATCTTCATCCACATACTCCAATGCTGCAATCATTAGAATCCTCTCATAGGCTTGACTCTCCATCAAAAAATTATGGAAGCGTTCGTACAAAGAGTAACAAGCCTCGGTCTCTATATTCGATAGAGACCTACTCATTGAGAATGTTTGGATGGTAACTCAATGGTGTAGGGTCTGCTATTATCGTGATCTACTTAAATAATACCCCACTGAGCTAGTTCAGAGGCCGTAACACCAACTGGGCGGCCTTTGTTATCGATGCCACATACTTCCAGTGGCCTGAGGTCACTGTTGTAATAACTGGCTTCTAGAGAATTAGCAGACACGGAATATGGACGAGGGTCTGCATCTACAATTTCTGCTTCACCAGACTCCATATTCCAAAGCAACATCTGCTGATGAAGGGACGAAGGTACACAATAGCTCATGTGGATCCAATCACGCCTAAGAATTGCACTGTATGGAGCTGTGCACTCTTCTACAAAGAACGTGTATGTACCGGTGGCTGGACCAATGTGTACTTGCAGAAAGACAATGCCCAAAGTCTTGGAAATGCTACCCTGAAAGTTTCTGATGTTAAGGGTGGTTTCCTGGATAGCAGACTTGGGAACGCCTAATAAGGCCATTGCTTTGACTGTGATGATATTTACCGCTACCCCAGAATCCACTAAAAGTTTGTTGATTTGAATTCCCTGGATATTTCCTATCACATATAGTGGCCGCATATGCATGGCCATGTTCAAGGTGGGCTTTGTGAACATCATTTGTCCCTTGGTTGATGATGAATTAGTCTCTAATGGTTTGGCGAGCGCTGATCGTTCTTTCAATATTGGTTCATCTTCTGGTACTACCAAATTATTAACGTTTCTGCTCGATAAGACGAACACCATGTTAACATTAGTGTCCACCTCCTCTACGTACTCTTCTGCTTCCTCTTCATCGGCTAAAAAGCGTCAGCAAAAGTATAGTCGACGCTTTTTGTTGCAAAAATCGTCGGCTATAGTACTATAGCTGACGATTTTTGGTGTTGTCGTCGGTTATAGTCTACTATAGCCGATGATTTAAAATGTCGCCGACCTTTTTTTTTAATGTCGTCGGCTATATTGAAAATGCTGGTAGTGGTCATAGACCAACTTTGAAGCTTTTGACCCTATTTATCAAAGGTTGGTGTTTGATTTGGCTTAAATTCTAAACTGTTGATCCTTCATCCTTAAGCTTCTTTGTAATCCAAAGACGGTTCGAGATAGGAGATGATGAGATCGGCTGCTTTACATCCGGAAGCTAATGCTTTGCCAAAAGACAATCCACCCATGTGGTTGGTTACCTGAAGTAGAAAGTACTCATGTTTTAAAATGTGCATACTATACTATATATGGCAAAATCTTATGAGTTATGAGGTGACTGATTACACAATCGAGTAATTACCTGCGTAGAATAACCCGGGAAGATTTTTCTCCATCTTCTTAATTGCTTCTATCAATGAATCGTAGTTATGCCCATACTTTTGCTCCAAAAGTAATGCATGTTAATAAGTCACAAGTGTTTAGGAGAAAATAGATAACATTATTATGTACTTTCTTGGATTAAATTCACCCATGATGCCTGAGAATTTCAAAACACATCAAAGTGATGCTTGGAAATTCAAAACGTTATTAAAGGGATGCTCGGAGCACCTGAACTCCCGGTCTCCGGTAATGTTGCTGATGTGACAGTTACTGTTTTCAAATCATAGGGGTACACTCGTCATTTTTCCCTTAATTATATTATTTTAAAAAAAAATTAATTTTTCTTCTTCTGATCTCTCTCTCTCCCTTCGGCATTGTCGTCGCTTGTCACCTCCAAACCTCACAAGCCGCGAACTCGCCGTACCATGACTCCGGCTCCCTCAAGTTTGCCACCCACCGTGCTTGCTCGCCTCGACCTCGCCTCGACTCCCTCATCTCATCAAACACCCCAACCGCCTCCCTTGGAAACCTGTTCTACTCGTAACCCCCCGAAATCATCGAATTCTATGCAACCACAGTTTTCTTAGTCATTTCGTTGAACACCTCCCGCGCAAGCCCAATTTCTCCGCATTTCCCATACAAACTCACATGCCCCGCCTAAATAAACCTGCATCTTTGCAATTGATCCAACCTACCACTCTACAAGGTGTGTTTTGGCCTTCATAGTAAACTGGGAAATGAAATTACCACAAGTCCACGTACAACATACTTTGAGAATGTTTCAATTTGCCTATCTAATAATGCAAACCCTGTCAAACAGATTGTTTCTGCATTAAAACAAGAAATTGCTTGATTGACATACATATCATTACATATTTACCTCAAAAATTATGGAGCAGGCATTATCCGAAGCCTTTCCTCAAAGACTTGACAACTGCCAAAGTCGCTCTCCATCTATAGCAGAGATTGCAAGTCACTACCATTAGCCAAGCTATTGAACTCAACAGATTTTGATGGCATAGTTGGGTAGCGTCGTTGGCAGAAAGTCATCAGCCTCTTCACCGACTGTAAGTATTTCTGAGTTGTCTTATCATTCATGATGTGAGTGACACTGTTAGTATACATCTTCCCGCGAGTAGAACGTTCATGGATACCAACCACAGTAACACCAATTGGCCACGGTGCATTTCCAATTGCCATCTTAATGTATTGGTCCAAGTCGTTACTCCACATGAAATTGGTCGATCCGAGAACGTGAGTCGAGGGCGGGAGTCATTGGCGGTGAGATGGAGTCGCGGTGCTGTGATTGATGTGGTCGTCGTAGCTACACATCAACATTAGCCTTGCCAGAGGTAGAACAAGATTATCGTCCCATGAGACAGTGTTGCGCGATTGCGGCAATGAATCGAGCAAGTCCAAGTAGCTCTGCGGCAAACTGTTAGCTTCGGCTTTGGACCCATTAGATGAGAGGCTTTGGCCCATCCCTTCTGCTTAAAACTGATTGCAATAGCCGACTCCCTATTTTTGATGAGTTTAAACCAATCTTCCTCCTCCTTGTTGGAACTCTCGAGCTTGACCACAGAGGATTCCGGCCAGGTAGGCGGCTGCCTGAGCGCAAGACATGGGCGCCGTTCACGCCCTTCCCCACGCCAAAAACCCTTGTGGTCCTCCTTAGCTCTATTGATGGCATTTTCGTCCTCCTCAACTCTCGGCTTCTTTTTCTTCTTAGACTCAGAGTCACTGGCCAAAGCTAACCGATCGGAATCGGTTCGATTCTGACGTCGTACACCCGCAACCAAAATTTTTCACACATAAACACAATCCATAGATCAAGACGATTCGAACCTTACCTATCTTTGACTATTTTCGAGAGAAATTCTGGCTTACTCCAGTCGTATCGGGGTCGAAGACCATGGGGGATCAAAAGAGCATCCTGAGCCGATCAAATCCATACCAGGATTGGCCGGTATGGTGGCCGAACGGCGCCGCGCCGGCGACGCCAGTCTCGACGTCAAAACTCGCTGGGGAGGAGAGGTCAACGCGGGTCAACCTCTGCCTGGCCCAAAATGGAGAGAGAAGAGAGATGAAAATTATGAGGGCAAAAAAGTCATTTCCACCAATTACCGGTGCCACGTCAGCAACATTACCGGAGACCGGGAGCTCAAGTGTTCTGGGCATCCCTTTAATAGCGTTTTGAATTTACATGCATCACTTTGATAATTTTTAAAGGTTAAGCATCACTTTGATGTTTTCTGGAATTCCTAGGCATCATGGGTGAATTTAATCCTACTTTCTTATACGAGTCTTATAATCAGACCACCAGAATAGAAAAGAGAGAAAAAATATACTTCACAAATGTCGGCTCGCCTTTTTCTCTTAACAATTGCCTTACGTCAGATGTAACAATTTCCTTCAACTCATTCCTACAGCAAGAGTAAAATGGGAAGTATCAACCGTGTAATTAGACTTGATTCCGCTAAATCAACAACTGAAAAGAAAGCTTGTTACGGAGAAGCAAGCTTTCACATATGTTGAAGCTTTAGCAAGTTCCTTGTTTCGACTTCCCCCAACAAAGGTAGTGTAAAGATATTGGTCACTAGGTGCACGATCTGGAAACATCATGGAGGAAAACAGCGTACCAAGAGTTTTTAATCCATTTGCCTGTTCTTTGGAAGGTACGAGGACTCCAAATCCTTCAAGAGGTTTCTCAACGTTTTCCTTCTTGTAACTGGTTATTAACAATGATAGTGGCATGTAAGCCACCTGCAATCAAAACAAGAAACGAGAGATTATTACTAAGACAGGCCTTTGTTCAAAAACTCAATTGTCAGGCTTAGCGGTGTGACAAGTACCTCAGGAAGAAAATTAAGAGGAAAGATGATTCCTCTTTTTGTGATCTTCATTCTTTGATACTACATAGTGGAGCCTGTGGTAGAGAACAAACCTTGTTGGGTTAGCCATATTTTCTTGACATATCAGTAATCATAACACAAAGCATGGCGGGAACCATGGAACTAAATAAGGCGACGAGTAGAGATATGCATGGAAAGAGAGTTGTATCCCAAATCATAGAACAAGATAAAGTGAAGCAGAAGCTTAAGAAGAAAACTTTTAACTACTTCACATGTGTGCTTATATCACAAACTTCTAGATTTGTATGAAAACACAAGCTTCTTTTACAAGTAACAATGCCAGATGATAAGTCATACCTTTGTATGTGTGAATACATGGGAACCAACAGTTTATCTCTGTGAGAAAGTAAATGATCCACATAATCAATGTCCAGAAATAAAAACGTATATACTAACCGTCAAGATTACAGCATCTACAGATGATCTTTGCGAACGCTTGTCATTATTTGCCGCACAAAACTGACCAATTTTCTGATTTGGAGGTGTCACCATAAGTGTAAGATAGCGACAAAACCTTTGAGCTCAGTTTAAGTTCATTTTCGCCAAGCTGTTTGCATAGTGAGTGTTTGCACTACACATAAAACACAAAAGGGCAGATAAGTTAGTTTCAAACTAAATGTGTCACAGATATCAAACCTAAAATGTTATAGCAAATGAAAACAGTTAAGGCTCATAAAAATATCACAGGAAAGCATCAGCAAAAAAATGAAATATACAGAAGTTGTCATCACTCGCAAGGGAAGAAAAGTAAACCACTGAAATGATACCTGCATTCCACCCTGAAATGAAAAAGAACAACATTGACGCTTCCCCTTCTCTACAGAACCCTTTGTTTCTCTACCTTTATCCTTTCTCGAAAATAGCTTCGATTGAATTGCCCCAGCTATAACTGAACCATATCTGACAAAGTATAGAATCTTTTGCTTACCAACAATCATATATCACTGTAGAAACTTTTTCTATTTCTATAGCGCATGACCAGCTCACTCACTCCAACTTAATTGAAAGGTAGAAACGATGAGAATTGATGCTATACCTAACCACTATAAATTTGATGCAAAATGTGATTTCAGGTAGACTGAGATTACATCGAAGAGTAAAGGAGACAGTACTTTGGAAGGCCCAGTAAGTTATGACTTATTTTCAAAATACGTATTCAGCAAAGAAGACAAAGAAATGAAGGCAGGACCAAAAGTCTGTATATCAAATTGAAAGAAACATAAAACTTGACGGACAAGTGTAGACTACATACCTTTTCTCTATGTTCCATAGCTCTGGAAAAGAATGAGGCATCTGTTTAGCAAAACACGATAAAGTTATCAAAGATATGGATGCAGGGATAATAAGGCAGACCACATTTTTAATCTTTTCCACTTTAAGGTAACAATCACACAATCCACACAATGTGGAACACAGATAATTAAGTCACCCAAACACTAACACACATCACTCACCGAAAGAGATTCGGGATCTCCAGCACTTGTACCAGCAACGAAAGGATCAACCAGATAATCAACACCTTAAAGCAACAAGAAGAGAAAAAAAAACAATATATTTTAGGAACAAGTACAAGGAATTCGACAGTAGCATGTGTGAATTCAACGACTGCGATAATCATAGACTCCAATCAATGCAATATATACCTCTTTTCCAAAATGACGCTGAAAGAAACCACCCACACTGCAGCAAAAGTAAAGAGCTAAAGTATTCAAAAGAAATGACTAAACGTAAGAATAAACTGGGGAAACTGAGATGAATTGGAAGTACAAGAAAGAGAGAAGACTGATACCTTTCTTGGGTGTGATCATCCGAAACTCTTTTTCTCTTCCACAAATATGGCTCCAGAAGAAGCTGAAACTGGAATATAGAAATGGAAATGAGATTAATTCGGGTGATTAAATGGCACAGAATGTGATCAAACAAAGATGTAAATACGTTGAACATGATGCATATGGGGTTGAGACTGACCTTTGACTTTGTAGATAGAATGTTGCTCTTGAACAGCTCAATCGGATTGGTAGGTAACTGATGTACAAAATATGAGAAAACGTGATGGTTGAGTCAAAATCATTAATCCCCGAAGAACTCACAGATACATATTACTAAACAATCAGTTTCATGTCACACTCATTTAACACAAACAGATGCAACGGAAAAAAAAGAAGCATACCAGCACAGGCAATCCATTCCTTGCAATGTAGCGTTTGTTCTGCGCAATTGGCTACAAAAACAAAAACAAAAAAATTTATTCAGTATACCAATACACAAAACAATATTTTACCAACTCATACATAATTTAAGAAAATCAATCCTTACAAATTGTTGTTTTTCTCGTAGTTCCAGATCCACAAGAAATTCTCGGACCTCAATCTCACTCTCGTTCTGGCACGAAAAACCAACCGCAACATTGTCATATTCATCCCATCGAACATTTCATTAACAATCCATTTCAAAACTATATAACGTTAAACAGTGACAAACTAATTAAAACAAACACACACACACACACCATTGTGTTAGCTCCTTCATCCCAAACAAGACCATTACACGAAAAACTCCTCAGCTTCCCTCCAGCTCTCTCCTCGGCTTCGAACACCGTCACTTGAAAACCATTTGACTTCAGCTTGAACACAGCAGCAAGCCCACTTCATCATCATTGTGACGTCATAAATGTAATTTAAATTAATTATTATTGAAAAATTCCGCAGTCAAATTTCAACGAAAATTGAAGTGAGATTGAGAAAGTGTGAGATTGAAGAAGCAAATGTTACCTAACACCAGCGCCAACAACAGCTACTCTTTTAGCTGATCCTGTAAAAAAATAAAACTCAAAACTCATTAGAGAGAGAGAGAGAGATTACTACTGTGCTTATCGTTGGCCATTTTCGGTGAGCTCTGAGACTGAGAAGGACCGAAAAGGAGAGAGTCAGCGTTGACTGATGGAGCAGTGTAGAAGAAAGTAAGACTCTAAATCGTAAAGGTACTGGGCTGGGCCATGTTGGTGATTTGAGAAACTATTTAAGCCCAATAGAAAGTCATATGGTGTTTTTTCAGTTTTTGTCTAGATGTGGAAACATAACCAAATCCAACCGAACCGTTTTTTACTTTTTTATAATATATCAAAATTTGGTGTAGAAGTTTGCCGCCAGCTTCATCTACGGCTTTTAATTTGCATTTAGGAAATAGTGGTTGTGTAATAGGGGATTTGTGTTTTTGTAGCTTGTTTTTCTTGTGTAATCAAAAAATTAAAAAACTCACTTTTATATTCGATGTAACAACAACCAAGCATATGAAATATGTGAATTTTTTTTTCCTTTTGTCAAAAAGGTAATTCAAAGGCCTTCTAGGCTTAGCACAAATCCACTATGATATCACACTATCGAGAGCAATCAAGTGATATTGAGGTGACTGGTATCACACAATCGAGAGCAACTAATATTGAGGGGTATCCAAAATCTTGGAAGAAGATAAAGTGAGACAGAAGCTTAAGAAGAAAACTTTTAACTACTTCATATGTGCAATATCAGTTGGCAAAGCAGGGAATTTCAGTTGGCAAAGCAATAGCTTCAGGATGCAAAGCAGCCGATCTCGTCATCTCCTATTTCAAATCGTCTTCGGATTACAAGAAGCTTAAGGAGGAGGTGGAGGAGGAGGGATCAACAGTTTAGATTTTAAGCTAATGCCAAATCAAACACCAAGCTTTGATAATTATGGACAAAAGCTTAAAAGTTGTCAAATCTAAAGAGATCAATGTATGGTACCTTGCTGTGCTTTGCTTTCTCTATTCAACTTCTTTCTATATCTATATATAATACAAAGCTTAGATTACCTTTCCTAATTTTAGGAAAGAGGATTGATATATATATAACACTGCTCAGATGAAATTGACAGGACTTGAGAGAGATGCCATATCCAAATACAAAAGCAAAGTACAGAAGCCAAATACACAATCACCAAATACGCAAAAGAGTTATTAACACTCATTATCCTTGAAAAGCATAAACTAATTAAAATGCTCACACACATTATATTATAAGATAAGAACAAGCGCGAAGAGGACTCCTCCTCCTTGACCTCATTCGAAATCTTCCTGACGACCAAGGAAGAAAACTCCAGCCATCTAAAAGGAAGAAAAGCAAAAGAGAGAAGAGAAGAATAAACATACATCAGTGATTATCTGAGCAATCATTATCTTTCAAAAACACAAACAAAAATTGCTCACCAAGCGCGAACGAAACCCCTCCTTGTTCCTCTGTTTAAGGGGTAATAAGTCCAGCCACACTGAAAGGAAGAAAAGCAAATTAAAGAGCATTATTCTTCAAAAACACAAACTAATAATATGCTCGAGAGGAGAAGAGAAGGATAAAGGGTTGTGAAAAACTTACACTATCCATTATTTCAGCTTCTAGCCACTACTGGAGGAGGAAATCGGGGCGACGTAGAAAGGTGGTCGCCTCGTATGAATTTTACGTCGCCTCGATTTCTTGTGACCAAAACGACGTCGCCTCGTCTTGTCGCTTCAGATTCATCACGCCACCATTGGGGCGACGTAGATACAATCTACGTCGCTTCGTTTCATTTCACGTGACGTAAATAATGTTACGTCGCTTCAATTGAAACGACGTATATTGATAACGTCGCTTGAACTGAGGCGACGTAGATTGCTCAATCTACGTCGCTTCATTTTATTTATTTTTAATTTATTTTTCTTTTTTAAATCCATTGAGGCGACGTACATTGATCAATGTACGTCGCCTCCATTTTTTTAATATTTATTTTATTTTATTTTTTAATCAATAAGGCGACGTACATTGATAAATGTACGTCGCTTAAATTTATTTAATATTTATTTTATTTTATTTTTTAATAAATGAGGCGACGTACATTGATCAATGTACGTCGCTTTAATTTATTTAATATTTATTTTATTTTATTTTTTAATAAATTGAGGCGACGTACATTGATCAATGTACGTCGCGGAAATTTATTTAATTTTTATTTTTTTTATTTTTTAATAATTGAGGCGACGTACATTGATCAATGTACGTCGCCTCATTTATTTAATATTTATTTATTTTTTATTTAGAAATAAATGAGGCGACGTACATTGAGCAATGTACGTCGCCTCAATTATTAAAAAATAAAAAAAATAAAAATTAAATATTATTGTACCAAGTCACGACCTATCACAATTTACAAACACAAAAACGCATTCAAATTGCAGATACGCATTCAACCACAAAAACGCATTCAATCACAAATCAAAACGCTTCATTTATACAAATCAAGTTTACACAAATCAAGTTTATACAAATCCTATATACAGTTTACGAGCCGGGAGGTGGTGGAGGAGCTTGAGGTTGTTGACTCGCAGCGAGATATGATCGCATCAAGGCCTCCATTTCTTGCATCCTTTGGGCGAGCGCACTCGCTTCCGATATGGCCTTCTGCGCCACCTCGCTCGATCTGCGCGCCGCCTCTTTGGCTTCATCGATCTCCTTTTGCATTTGAATTTGGCGTTCGTGGTTTACCCGGGCCCCTCCTCTCGGTTTGGGGTCGCGTGTGAGAGCGCGCCCCACCCCTGTAACGTCGAACAAGAACAAATATTAGTAAACTATATCGTAAACCAAAATAAAGCAAAATGTAAATCGAGATATGCATCGACGGAATCGTTTTGGAGATTTATTACCTCTTATAGAGGTCCCGTGCCTTGAACCCACCTCTTCCTCTATGATATTTATTTGTGTATCAAGAGGAAGAGGCTGGGGTTGGGAAACCTCTTCGCCCTCAACTGGGCCCGCAGCACTATCTTGTTGCGACAAGACTTCATCGAGTCGACGCTTCACTGCCGCCTGCTCAATTAAAATAGATAAAATAAATAATATTACAATTTAGTAGACAAAAATAATTGAAATAACGTAACGTGAACCTATTTGAGCTTACCACTTTCTCAGCCGCATTCCTCTCCGGCTGGTATACGTTAATCCACGTCTGGACGGCAGGCGCTCTATGACCCTCCTTCTCCAACACCTCGCTTCGGTACGAGAGGGCGAGGGATCCCGAATGGTGGTTGAGCTGCTGCTCCTTGTTCTTGTTTCGATTCCCTCGGTTCCGTTCGCACAATCGCTGTCACACACACACAAAAATCATTTTAAAATAAGAACAGATAAACATGCATATTGTTCGAATGTTGGCTACCAAAACTGTAGGTTCGTTTATGAAACTCACCAAGTAAGCAGGGTCTTCGAAGTGGGATTTTAACCACACCCATTGGTCTGCCCTCCCGAGAAACTCGGCCGGAGTCTCCTGGCTGACGTGGAGATAATGTTGATGGCAATCGTACTTCCAATCCTTATAGATTGTTTGCGCCGTCCTATCAATGAAGTTCCACATCTCCACATCAGTCGCCGGGATGTCGTAGTTCGTCTAGCACAACACATTTAAATTTCGTTATGTAAAAATTATATTTACATTTACTACAAGTATGTAAGTAAGCTCGGAGTCCAGCAAGTATACCTCAAGACTCCGGCCGACGATATCGCGATGCAAATCGCTAAGTCCCAAGAAGCTAGATGCAAGCATTGGAACTTTTCCGCGGATGATGCTACCGATGTCTCGGCACATCAGACTCCGCATTTCCCTCGTCGCCGGCCCCGCATGCCTCGTAGAGTAAGCGACTTGTAGTCGCCTATTTTTGTTCATCCGGACGAGGTACTCCGTCTTCGTCCCGACAACGACTCCGCGCTGTTCCGTCGTCGGGTCTCCGGTTGCCATGTCGACCATGTCGGGGAGTTTGGTCTTCTTGCACCGGATGCTGAGGGCGGGAGACTGCTGTGACGCCGTAGTGGCGTCGCTGCTGTCATCCTGTCCTTGCGGAATCGCATCCTCAAGCTCAGGGGCGGGCGTTAACTGCGGAGCTTCTGGATTCGACCCGTTCACCGATTGTCCCGTGGGGCAACCAGACCCGGAAGCCCCATCTCGGCTGAATGCTCGCCACCCCGCCTCCGCCGCCTCCGCAGCTGCCGCCTCCGCAGCTGCCGCCGCGGCCGCCGCTTCCGCTTCACGACGCTGCTGCAACGCTTTCCTCCTCTTGTATGCAGTATCTCCGGGAGCCATTCTATTAAAACTATTCTATTAAAATTGAACTACTCTTATCAATCTAGGCTTTGAAATTGATGAAAGAAACATCAAGTAATAATCACATAAGATTAACCAAACTTCAATAACCAAACAATCATCCACATTACGCATATATTTATTTAACCAAACCCTTAATCCTTAATCCCGACAGTACTACAATCATTTAACCAACCAGCTTGAAAACAGATTGAAAACACATTCGAAATCATTATATTCACAAAGCAACATCACATTCACAAAGCAACTAAACATGAACATTAAGCAACCTACACATATAGCTTATCATACAACTTTCTATCATTTGTTACTATAAAACTCAACTTTCTATCATACAACTTTCTATCATTTGTTACTATAAGACAATCTATCATCCATAAACATGAACACACTAACTCATTATATTCATCATCATAAACCGCATGCCCCGAGTCTCTTTTACCAAATTTCACCAACACATGAACAATCTACGTATATGCATCTAACAAGCTGACAATTAATGAGCAGATGCATACCTTATGCCTATGGAAGTTTACACCGTTGACCACAACAGTAATATCACTCAGCAATCCGGCCTTGCAAGACCTGACCACAAACAGAACCACTGATTACATCAATTACAAAATTATCTTCTATTCATGAAATCCCATGACATATATATGATCAGTCTCAATTCTAAATGAACTGTGTATTCGGGATACGATGACATGATACTATGATCAGAACAACTTGATCAACAAATCTAAAGCCAGACTCACTATATACAACTAATCATATCTCACAAGCATTTTATCAAATTGATTTCCTGTAGCCGAAATTCCCCCTCCCAAAATCTACATCTCATATGAAGAATAATACCTCAAGAAGAAGTTTGAACGAAATAATTAGTACACAGAATACTATCCGGTCAACAATTAAGTACATCAACATTCTATTGAAGAATAAAATTCAAATAATCAGTACACAGAATACTTGAAAGTGAAAGCAGTACCCACATTAGCAACAAAGCTACCTAATTGACGGTCATAACACCTTGAGAGAAGTTTATACACCAAGAACAATCGCGAAACATGACATGTCACAAAAACAATTCTACACTTTCAACAAGTGCTTGTAATTCCAACTTTCATTCAAGTATATCAACATTAACCCTCGGAATCAAAGGCCGTGGACACATTACTATTTCGACAAATGGTAAATTTATTCATTAACAAAGATGCAACCTTGGTGATGATGGCGCTGGTCTGAGGAGGCACTGTGAATTCTTCGGCGGCGAGTTTGAGCACGGCGGTGAAGATTGCTGCCTCGGGAACGCTAAACGCACACAAGAGGAAAACAAGATTCGATTAAAGAGAGTGAGAAGAGAGAGAGAGAGAGAGAGAGAGAGAGAGAGAGAGAGAGAGAGAGAGAGAGAGAGAGAGAGAGAGAGAGAGAGAGAGAGAGAGAGAGAGAGAGAGAGACGAACCTGTGAAGATTGAGATTAGGGAGGAAGAAGATGGTTTCGGGATGTTGGGATTAATTAGGGAGGAGGGTTGAGATGGAGGAGTTTAGATTAGGGATTTGTGGGTTAGGGATTTGGGGGCGCGGCGCGAGGAAGAAGAAGAAGATTGGACGAAATGAAAAGAAGAAGAGAGAAACTGTGATTCTGGGATTATATAGCCAACAAGGCGACGTAGATTGAATTCTATGTCGCTTCGATTAATTAATGACATTGAGGCGACGTAGATTGATCAATCTACGTCGCCTCAGTTTATATAATTTAATATTAAATTATATAAACTGAGGCGACGTAGATTGATCAATCTATGTCGCCTCAGTTTATATAATTTAATTATATAATTAATGACATTGAGGCGACGTAGATTGATCAATCTACGTCGCCTCAGTTTATATAATTTAATATTAAATTAAATAAACTGAGGCGACGTAGATTAATCAATCTATGTCGCCTCAGTTATTCAAAAATATAAAAAAAAAATTAAATCCCTTGAGGCGACGTAGATTGATCAATCTATGTCGCCTCAGTTTATATAATTTAATTATATAATTAATGACATTGAGGCGACGTAGCTTGATCAATCTACGTCGCCTCAGTTTATATAATTTAATTATAAATTAAATAAATTTAGGCGACGTAGATTGATCAATCTACGTCGCCTTAACATATTTTTTATGTTATTCCTGCAAAATTTTATTTTTATGTTATTCCTGCAAAATTTATGTTATTCCTGCAAAATTTTATCAATTTATTTATTATGTTATTTTAGGGTTTACACACATCCATACAAAATTTATACACAATCATTTTTCCCCTTACTGTTTCTGAGTCTGCAAACTGTTTCCTACTACTTTTTTATAGGGAATCACGGGGTATGAGGAATTTTTTCCCTTACTGTTTCTTACTGTTTCTGAGCCATGCAAACTCATCTTGGTTATATGATTCATCATGATTCACCATGATTTAAATGAATTCACCATGATTCACCATGATTCACCATGGTTCATCATGATTCACCATGATTCACCATGATTCATCATGATTCACCATGATTCACCACGATTCACCATAAATTATACTTTAAAGAAAATACGAATTTAGGTTTCAAATTCATAATAAAATTAGTTTAGTCCTCGTCTTCGTCCTCCTCCTCCTCCTCCTCCTCCTCCTCCTCCTCGGCTTCGTCCTCATCCTCCTCCTCTTCGTCTTCGTCTTCGTCCTCGTCCTCGTCCTCGTCCTCTTCCTCGTCCTCGTCATCGTCTCCTTCTTCGTCCAAAAGTAGTTGAAAATCTGGGTAAAATTGTATCACCGTGGGAGTGTCCTCTTGGTAAGGCTCGAATATATGATCTCCTGTACGGGCTATGTTTTCATCTATGGCCAGAACTTCGGCGCTGTAGACATTGCGGTGCGACATCTCTTGTACTACCTTCCAAGTACCACCAGCCTTTGGATCGTCTATGTAGAATACTTGTTTTGCTTTGGTTGCAATTATGAAGGGTGAATCCTCATAGTAACTGTTGTTTGTATTCACTGATATCAGTCCATGATCTTTTATAAGGGTGTCAAGATCTTCAGGGTCCTCGGAATTGTGCCATGTGCACTTAAACAACACCACTGGCATACGGCCTGCATATAATACTTCGACCACGTAGTTAACATGGCCGTAGAACTTGGATGAACCCATGTCTATCATGACACCGCTGTTTTGAGTCACGGTTCTTTGATCTCTATCAAACGATGTGAACTTGACACCGTTCACATAACACGACTTATAAACCCGACATTGCTGAGGTCCTTGAGCTAATGACTTTATTCCAGCAACCAAGCTCGGGTCCGAGTTTTTTTCTTTAAGGGACACCTGAGAGATAAGTGTTAAGAGGAGTTAAAGATAAGTGTTATAAACCCTCAAAGAACCTTACAAGAATTAATAGGCATATGTACCCATGTTAAGAACCATCGAAGATAACTCCTCCGACGACGAAGCTCGTCGAAATCTTCACCATTTTTAGCCTCGAACCTTCTGAGATGTTCTTCTAGGTAAGGTTTGACTTCGTCTGTTTCCACCAAGACTTGCCAGTGAGCCTCAGCAGTCTCTGCCTCAGTCAACCTGAACTGGCGACGAGTCTCGATAATATCTGGTCTTACTAAGAGTGAAACACAGCTGACATTCCACCCAGATATGGAAGTGTCGATATCTTCGTTGTCCATCCGTCTGAGATAAGCCTTACAATACGTCACCGACTCATGTACGAGGTACTGTTCAGCAATACTACCTTCCGGGTAACGTGTATTCCTCATTGACTTTTTATATTTTCCTAATTGCCTGCAAAAACACCACTCAAGATTAGTACAATATTTTCCTAATTGCCGACATATTACACAAGATTAGTAGGAATCAATATTAGTACAAACATAATTTCCTAATATTAGCAATAACAAAAAATTTTACCTTTCAATCGGATACATCCATGTATAGTGTACTGGACCTGTAAGGAATACTTGTTCGGGCAGATGAACCATGAGATGAACCATAGATGTAAAAAAATGTGGAGGAAATATGAGCTCCAAATTGCAGAGAATCATCACTATCTCAGTTTCCATGTCACGCACAACCTCCTTCTTAAGCTCCCTACTGCATAGTTGACGAAACCAATTTGACAGTGCTATCAATGGCTTGACAACGTTTTCTGGCAGGAACCCTCTTATAACCACAGGCAGAAGACGTTGAAGCAAGACATGGCAATCATGCGTCTTCAATCCATAAAACTGTGACTGGGAACTTATTTTCACCTTACTTCTCAAACTACCTGCATAACCAAGAGGATACTTAACATCCCTGAACCACTGGAACACATCTTCTAGATCATCCTTTTTAACTAAAAAATGTGCATGAGGAACTTTCCCCGTAGCCAAGTCACCCGCTCTTTGCCACTGGTTTTTTCGCACATTCCTCTTCTTCAAAGCAGCGCGAGCTTTTGGACCATCCTTAGACTTCGATTCAATCGAAAAAATGGTTCCAAGGATGTTGTCACACACATTTTTTTCAATGTGCATGACATCTAGGCAATGTCTGATCTTCAATGATGACCAATACGGCAGCTTCCAAAATATGCTTTCGTGAGTCCAACACTGTCTGTTATTCGGATTGTACGGCACCTTCAAGTCTTCATGTTGGCTAAGAATAGGGTAAACGTTTGACCTAACGTCCTCCAAAATTTCATCTCCACTCTTACGATAGGGTCTTCCGCCAAACTCCTCCTTCCCGTTAAATGCCTTGCTCAATCTCCAAGGGTGATCCTGGTGGAGCCATTTTCGATGACCTTCATAAACTATCCTCCCACATATATGCTCTGAAGTTAGCTCATCTAGACAGATTGGACATGCCTTGTACCCTTTCACAGTTGACCCCGCAAGCATCCCTAAACCTGGAAAGTCGCTAATAGTCCACATTACCGCTGCCTTCATCAAGAATACCTCATTGTCTACTCGATCAAAAGTATGGACTCCAACGACCCATAAATGTATTAGCTCCTCGATCATCGGCTCAATGATTACACTAAGGCACTTTCCGGGAGATTTAGGGCCTGGAATCAACACTGATAACATGTTATATTCCTTCTTCATGCACATTGATGGTGGTAGATTGTACGGCATCACAACAACGGGCCATGTACTATGCAAAGTTCCCATTGTTCCGAATGGATTGAAACCGTCTGTTGCTACTCCAAGGCGCACATTCCTGCAGTCCCGTGCAAAACCTGGAAAAGTTCTGTCAAAATGTTGAAACGCTTCTCCGTCAGCTGGGTGGCTGAGGCTACCAGCCACGCATATCCGCTCCCCCAGCCATCGCATATGCTTGGCAGTGTGTGGGGACATAAACAAGCGCTTCAACCTTGGTGTTAGAGGGAAGTTACGAATTATTTTTTTGGGAATATCATTCGTATTTGGCTTATATCTTTCTGAATAACACACTGGACAAATCCTCTCGTTTACAAGCGCCCCCCTGAACAACACACAGTTAAACTCACACGCATCAATTCTTTCGTAACCCAGTGAAAGATCACTCAAGATTTTTTTTATTCTCGAGTATGAACAGGGGAATGTGTGCCCTTTAGGAAGAAGTTTATTAATGTAAATACATAAAGAGTCAACACTTGTGTCCGACCATCCATTTTCATTTTTCATTTCCATTGCATCTAATATGGCACTCAAAACAGTTTCCTCACTGCCTTCATATAATGGGGTCTGTGACTCCTTCAATAATCTATCGTACTTTTCATAATCATCGTCTACCATGTCATTGAAGTTCATGCCCGAATTATCTTCCACAAATTGTTGGGGTGCATCTGCATGGTATCCAGGATAATAGGGATATGCATCATGTAGAATCTCCAACTGCGGGTTCACTGAAGGACCGGCACCACTAGAAGGACCGACTCTGTCTTGAAGCCACTGTCTTCGTTGACTGAGCATTGCTGGTTCACCAGAAACTTCCCCGTGAAGGTGCCAGACTGTATAAGTAGGACTCATACCACTGTGTGATAAGTGATGATACATGACATCCATAGTAACCTTGAACGGACCGTTCTTACAACGTTTGCACGGGCAGAAGTAATAATCGGCTCCGTTACTATGTAGCCGGGCAAAATTCATGAACTCGAATATGCCGTTGATGTACCTTGGATCAGCACGATGATATGTCATCCAAGTTTTGTCTGGGAGTCCGTCCATGTTTCCTGTCAACATAAACAATCAATATGAACAAAGTTACCACGCCACAGTTGCGATTCAACCATCTTCGCCTTATGCCTCCGGGTTGGGTCCTATCCCCTTCAGGGGAACACGACATTTGTCAACGCTTTTGCACCCATGCGTTTCAGCTCCAGTTTAGGGAAATTTTGGCAGCATCTCCCTACAGTTCCCCGAGTGCACACATATCTAAACAACCTAATTTGCACTCGGGGAACATTTAAAGGAGACACTGTCGAAACCATATCCCAAAACTGAAACTGAAATCACACGAATAGCAAAAGGATCAACAAAGTCATGTTCACCTAAAGTGTCCAAAAATGGGACAATTCGAGAATCAACAACTCAACTCGATCAACTAGATGAGTTGTTAATTCTCAAACGGGAGTTCTAAGTTGATAAACACCACAATTATATATAGTCATAATACTAATAACACTACTAATTAAGGCTCGAATACACATAATCTACACTAATCATCAATTAATTTCACTAAATTTAACCAAATTTCAAACATTAATCATGAACCCATAACATGATTTATCACAATTCAATGCTTAACACACTAAAACTACAACATAATACCAAATTCAATTCAACTTCAAACATTTCACCAAAACTTCAATTTCACTTCTAATTTAACATATTATGGTCATAAAGAGGGTTAAAGAGATACAAATCAAACTAACCTTACTCAAGAATCAAATCAATGGCAAGAACAACCTTCTTTCTCAATTTCCTCTAATTTCTCCCCAAAATCGCCCAAAACAGCTGCAGAACGAAATGAAACTGTTTTTCTAAACTTTTCACTTTATGAACGGGTTGACTTTAAGAAGAAGAGTAGATCCAGATTTTAAAAAAACGAGGCGACGTAGATTGATCAATCTACGTCGCCTCGTTTTCTTTCCAAGTGACCAAACTAATCTACGTCGCTTCGATTAAAAACGATGCGACGTAGATTGATCAATCTACGTCGCCTCGTTTTTAATCGAAGCGACGTAGATTAGTTTGGTCACTTGGAAAGAAAAACTAGTCGCCTCAGTTTTTTGAAGCGACGTACTTCAATATACGTCGCACCAATTTTTTGAAGCGACGTAATTTTTGTCAAAGGTATTTTACGTCGCCTCGTTGAAAATCGGAGCGACGTAGAAATGTAACTACGTCGCCCCGATTCCTTTCTCCAGTAGTGAGCGCGAACGAACACACCGGCTTTCTCTTCCTGCTGGGTTCGGGCGAAAACTCCACGAGCCAAATGTCGCTGAACTCTCCTGTAACAGGCAAATCCAAGTTCTCCTTCAAAACAGACAACGCTTCGTCCATCTGATTTTTGGGCAAATCCTTGGCAACAACACAAGTAGGCACCCACGATTCATCATCAGCCTCCTCTTCGATTTCCAAGCCTTTACTTTTCAATGCCTCAACCAACTTGGACCGAAGCTGCTTCAACGTTTGCAAAGCCGAAGGCGTCGGCACCAGAAACAAACGGCCATGGCCATCGTTGTTGTTGTCGTCGTCCAACGAGAGAGATATTGGGAAAGACCTTTTGTTTGCCTCGACAAAAGCCTTGATGGTTTTCTGTATCTCCGCCGATAGCTTGACGCTGCTGGAGAAGAGAGTGATGCAAGGGGTCGTATCGAATCTGGATCTAGTGATATCACAAAGAAAATACCGAGCTTTCTGAACCTCGTTTAGAAACATCACTTCGAAGGAAAGCTCGACTGCGTACCCCGATGCTTGTGACATTGTTATATGAGAGATGACGAAAAAGCTGAGAGATCAATAACGGAATGAAACCCTAGAATAAGAATAAGAATAATGACCAAAAGAAAACCCTATCTATCTATATATATACACATACATATGCTTTGAGTCGGTAGGCTTAGGTTTTGGGTTTGGGTTTCGATGCAATTGGGCTATTTATTCATTGGCCTACTCAATAACTTTGGGCCAATACGTTTTTTTTTCTCTGTGTTCTTTCTTTATTACAAATTATATAATTATTATATTTTTTAGAGAAATTTTTTTAAAAACTCAAAATCAGTAGAAAGATTTAAAAAAAAAACAACTTATAACACCAAGGTAAAAAATATCTAAATTATAACCCATTTTTTTTCAAAAACATCCAACTAACGTCATTTTCTCTAAAAAAAAATTTAAAAAATTATTAAAATATTTTTTTACCAATTTTACCCGTGAACTTAAATCAGTCTCTTTTCTCCCAAATCCTCTCCGCCAGCTTCTTCTCCAAAGCCTCTCTGACAGCTTCTCCACCGACTAAAACTCCGACCTCCGCATCCGGCAACTCCTCCTCCTGCGTTACCCGTTTCTTCAGGGCCTAGTGGCCGTCCTCCACAGCAATCACTATGTATATTAGCTAGGCCATGCAAGGTGAGAAATCGATCGAGTGGTGCAGATTTGTAACGTGAAACCTGGTGAAAACAGTTACAATGTTCATATATTTGGTTGGTTGGTTTGATATGATTGACATGGAACAATACTAGCTAGCTGAGGTGCATGCTGTCTGAATCCCTATATATCCAGGATTCCAGGGTTGACGAACGAGCTACTCTGGTCTTGATGTATTGGTATAGTACTATAGCTCGAGCTGTCTGGCTCGCATTGGTTCAGTTCATCTCCAAGGATGCCGCCATGCCACTAGGAGGTTAGGTGAAGATTTGACCGAAGACTACTCATGGGATTCTTATCTGGCCATTGTGATCATTTGAATGTTTCAGTATTTGTTAATTGGACTATATTCAATGCACTAAATTCGAGTTCGAGTTCGGCGGTGGTGAATATCGAAGATGGTGGTAGTGACTTGGTATGTATGATATGTTAAGGATTAATTGTTCGAGTTCACCTGGATTTTCCCTTAGTTCATGTATTCTGTAAATTCTTTTATGTTGTAGTCTTCTACTTTTGGTATGATGTTTAGTTGTTTACTGCCCTCAGGAATGAGGGTATTATTAAGGTACGTATAAACGTTGTTGTCTCACTCAGTTTCTTGTTCCATTATATTAAGATGGGGGTAAAGTCGGCTACAATTACTGGCCTATCAAGAATTGGTGACATTATTCTTACATGCTTTGTAAACCTTTCTAGAAATAGAACAATTGGAGTTCGTCTGAAGACCTGGGGAGAACTTCGATGACATATTAAGTTCTATGAATCAAGTATCTATTCAAGTATCACCATCAAAAATCTGAATATATATACAAGTATCTGTCTAAATATCTGTTCATATATCTGTCTAAATATCTGTTCAAATATACCATCAATAGTCCATATATATGTACAAAGTATCAATCTAAGTATTTGTTCAAGTATATGTCTAAATATTTATTCAAGTCTAAGTATATATTCAAGTATCTAACTAAGTATCTGTCCAAATATTTACATTTTATGAAGATTAAGAATAATCTCAAATCGGGTAAGCCCAAAATTCACTACAAATCGACAGCGGCCCCAAAGCAAAGTTGTTATATATACTGCTCATATGCATATTTCTCACTGCTTTAAGTTTGTGTCTTCCATCGTGAGTACTAGTTTCATACGTGAATAGTTGTTGGATAATTGTCATCAAACATCGTTCCATACTAGACATGATATGAATTCTGTCCTGGGGAATGTCTTGAGTTACTCTTTTGTTATGTGTATTAGCGTAAAAGAAATGTCCTTCCAAACTCCACACAAAACATAACATTGTGTGCATAACAACAACATGGTATTACAAGTGTAGTTTCAACTTTTCTTACAAACAAATTGGAAGGAAAAAAAGGACATAGTCTCTCAAGTCTGAACTGCTCATCTCAACTTCGTTCCCCTCTACCTTCCTTCCTCAACTAGAATCCTAAATTTAATGCTTATCAAAATGAAACCCTCATATCGTATATCCGTTTGTCTGCCTTTGAATAAACCTACAATGAAGCAAGATTTTGTGTCATGAAGTGTCGGACTGCATAGCCTTATAGTTTTCATATATATAACAAAATGCATCTCAATCAGTCTTGATATGTAGACTATCCATATTTACTCAATCACTAATATTACATAGACAGTGTTAGTATGTGATTCCGTAACACACAATTACCGCACACTTAGTCACTAAAAACGGGTCAACACAGCTTAAACCAAACGCAAGACACCAATGCAGGCTTCAACTTTAAACAAGGAACCAACACCATCCGAACGTCCACGCATTCTGTACGTCAAACGAAAAGTATCAGGATAGGCCATGTACAAAAGATAGGATCCCACATCGAAGAACAACAAAAGGCTTCATACTCAACCATCAATATAAGCAACACCTTTATGACAGATACAAAGTACGCCCGTTACTCTACCAATACTACTGTTACACTCTATACATTCTAACTAGAGCGTCGGAGAGTCGAAGGCGGGAACACCCTGTCAAGACTCCTAACTCCCGTTTGGTGTATTTTTAACAACAGGTAAAGGACGACATACGCGCGATAGACCAGGTCAGCCCGAAATAGGCCACATCTGCTCTTCTGCTAAAGACCCTTATGGAATTTGGTAGAAACAATTTGCGCCGTCTATGGGAAGTGAGCAATCGTAAACCACGTACAACCCGCAAAAAAAAGAGCCTGGAAACCAAACCTAGCAGCTAAGATGGCGATAAACCACATCACACCCGAAAGCAGGAAGACAAGAGACACACCCATAGACACGACCAGCAGCATCAACGACTTAACGGAGGACAAAGCGGCAGCCCATCTTATGAAGGAACTCCAAACGGCCAGAACCGAAAGAGATCAGGAACGCCAGGCTCGAAAGCGATTGGAGGAACGACTTGACGCATTCATCCGAAGCCAGGAGACCCAACGCGAGGAACCAAGATAGACAGAGGAACCAAGTGCGGACATGCAGGTCATCAGAATCAACCCACCATGGGGACTGTGAAACAACCAACTTTCGGGACCACCCCCACCGCCCGAAAGAATACAAGAATACGATGAAGAGGAACCAACTGCGACAATCGAGGATACTATGCTTCGACGGATGGAAGAAATGGAGGCCGAAATCACATCACTCAAAAAAAGCACGCACACGGGGCCGAGGGGATGTACACGCCCCGTGTAAGCCCATTATCGGACGTTATCATAGCACAGGGCAAGGACTCATATTCCAAGGCCGTCAAGATCAGCAAATTCAATGGGAAGGGAGACCCATGAACACACATCGACGAATATCAATCGGCCACCGCAGGTACCCGGTACTCGGACGCAACCATCTGCTTCCTGTTCCAAGAGACGTTAACGGAAGAAGCGCGAAACTTGTTCTACGAGGTGCCCAATGGATCCATACACTCGTTCGAGGAGCTAACAGAGTGTTTCCTCAAACGATACCGACTGCATGGCAAGTACAACACCGTCAGCACACTCCTCAAGATCCATCAGGGGGACAATGACAACCTGTCTAGCTTCATCAATCGATTGAGAGCCATTGCGAAATAAATACAAGATGAAGTAACACAAGAAAGTACATTATGGCAGTATCTTAAAGGTTCTATCTTAAGATTCTACCTTAGCAGTTTTATAAACAAACAAACAATAAGGTTATTGCTTTTCTTTCTGACATGCTCTCACTGCATGAATCTGAAACAGAAATAGTGAAATCATGTAATATCTTTCTCATTTGCTATGTCCTTACCACATAAAATGATACTCATGTCCCATTATAGTGAACACTAAATAACGGATGAGAATGTTTCATATAATTTGTATAAATGGCAGATCACTAGAGCTAGAATATCATAATAACTGTTGGTGAGAGAGAGGGTGCACCTTCCAAGGTTGAGAATGCTCTCGGTACAAAGTAAATGTAGATGGAATCGAAATGGTTGATCTTGTGCTATTGCAAATAAGTCCTGTCACGAGTGAAAGAGAAATATTAAATATTAATCATGATCCAAGCAACCAAGATATTAATTCTCTAACTGATTCAGTTGATTCCCTAACCTGTCTCTATACAAGCATTTCCCTTTTTCTAGTAAATTGCATATATAAGAGCGAAAATTGGACACTAGTACACCAAACATCACTTTAGCTCATTTAGAGTCATAAGTATAATCATACCTCCTCGATTGCAGAAAACGTAGTCTGCTGATCTGGTCTAGCAAATTGTTCAGAAAAAACTAAACAGATCTCCGTACCTAGAATTAGGGGGAAACAGTGAGAAAGTTGGTACCAAATGCTTTAGAAAATCTCCCTTATATGTTTTTGGCAAGATGCATACTGATGATAAATCTCATCTGGGGTGAAGAGCTCCAAGATCTATAAGGCATTGCATAACCTGCATGTGGTTTAGTACTTTAATCAAATAAATCGTTTGCAAAAATGTCAGCTACATTTGTAACTAAGTATCTATCAAAATATTTGTTCAATTTTAAAATTATCAAAATTATCATACTATCTGTTTAAGTATCTGTTAATTTATGTGTTTAAGTATCTGAAATTTTTTTAGAATTATCCAAATCTAAAGGAAAAAAGTTTTCATTTGGGTATTTGTTTAAGTATCTGTCAAAGTATCTGTTTAAGTATCTGTTTAAGTATCTGTCAAGCTATCTATTTAAGCATATGTTCAAATTTCAGAATTATCAAAGCCTTTTCTTCCTAAAAGAAAAGGCTTTCATTTGTGTATCTATTTAAGTATCTGTCAAAGACCAAAGAAAAACTAAAACACAGTATTTGCTCTGGAAATTACCTTGTCCCAAAGATCATTAGAAAGCTAGCATCAAGAACTCGCATTCTGGATTAATTGGTAGGAATGTTGTCTCCGGTTCTGCTATAACCCATTGCTTAAGTTGTCTGGCTCCAATTCCTCTCGAGACAGCAAGAGACCCTTGTATTCTCCAAACACCGCAGCACAATCCACATAACCACCCTGAAAAAATAATACACATCAAATCTCCAATCAGAAACAAGGTCCATAAACTCCTATACTAATCTCTATCTTCTAGCCAAATATTTTCAATTTCCATCTATCAAGTTTGAAATCACTACCACATTTCTCTTCATTGCCGGCGATTATCTAAAAAGAAAGGCCGACGAGATGGACTATCGTCGGCAATAATAAGCATTGCCAACGATATTCTCCGTCGCCAGCAATACTTTGCCCTAATCGCCGGAAATGTTATTATTGCCGACGACTCGTCAGTAATAATGGGGAAATTATTGCCGGCGACGGAGAATATCATTGGCAATAATTTCATTGTATTGCCGACGATATTCCGGCCAAAATATTGTCGGTAATAATGGAGAAATTATTGCCGGCGATGGAGAATATCGTCGGCAATAATTTCATTGTATTGCCGGCGATATTTTGGCCGGAATATCGTCGGCAATAACTCCATAGCCGACGATTTAATGAATCGGCGGCAATAACTCTTATATCAGATCTCCGCACCAGCAGCTCATTCATTTTACAAATATCTGGTGAGAAAGAAGGAAAACGCTCTGAAATCGTTGGGTATTGTCAAAAGGCGTCCAAAACCCGCTTGGGAAGCTATATAGCTAGGTACGTATGTATATATATGTGGATCGATGTATATGTGTGTTGATTTAGATATATGAATGTGTTGATTTAGAGTTGAGATTAATGGTTTGATATGCAAATAGAGCTGATATATTGTTGATTTTGAGTGATTGACTGTTGATTTTGAGTTGATTTGAGATGATTTCGATGAAAATATATATGTTTGTGTATATATATATGCATATAAATTTATTTTGTGATTAATTGTTAATATGTATATATATATACATGTTAATTTGTAATTGTGAATTGTTGGTATATATATATATATATTTTTATATGCATGGGTCAACTTTTGTTAAATAATCGGATGCATGTAATTAATGATGATTTTTTAATTAATTAATAGTGAATGTATATACATAAGTATATAGTACTGTCAGAATTTTCAGGATGGACAAGAGTTGGATGAGCCTTGAAAGATGGGATGTGAGATATCACCATGGAATTAAGAGTTTTGTGGATTTTGTGAAGGCTAATTGTGGAGACACTACACTTCATTATTGCCCGTGTAAAGAATGTAAGTGTCGCAATGATCGATTTCGTTTTCCCATTGATAAAGTCCAGAAGCACCTGAGTAAATACAGGTTATGGGATAAGTACACTTGTTGGATTTATCACGGTGAAACATCGTTAGTGGGTCCGCATGATCATGGAAAATTTGCTGAGAGGGCCAGTCCATCCTATGATCCAACAACGATGTTGATCAATGATATGTATCCTCATGAGAGCGGTGTATTTGCTGATGAAGCACCAAATGTCCCTCCCGTCGTTGAGGGTTTCCCCCATATTGAGCCAGTCGAGCCATTACCTGGAGTTCATGTCAACACAAGCGGTATAGACAAGTACAACAACCCGATTGCATTGCAAGAGACTCCGTTGTATGACGGTTGTAGTAAGACTGTTCTTGGAAGTGTCATGGGAGTGATGCAGCTCAAAATGGAGAACAAAATGTCTGTCAAAGCTGTTGATTCTTGGCTGAAGTGGACTGCTTCGCTACTGTCACCCGGTCATCGTCTTCCTACCACTCATCATAAGGTGCGACATATCCTGAAAGATCTTGGGCTTTCCTACATCAAAATCCATGCATGCAGATATGATTGTATTCTCTTCTGGGGGAAAGATCTTGAAGACCTTGAAGCCTGCCCGGTATGTATTACAAAAAGGTATAAGTTGACTCCTGCAGGCAACAAGAAAGCTGTGAAGATACTTCGATATTTCCCACTGATTGATAGGCTGGAGCGGTTGTTCATGTGTGCTTTCACGGCTGAAGCTATGAGATGGTGAGCTGAGAGGAATTTTCCTGACGATGACACCCTTACACACTCTGCCGACGGAGAGGCTTGGAAGCACATGATCAGGGAGTTTGATCATTTTGCAGCAGAGGTCCGAAATGTTTGGCTAGGGCTCTCATCTGACGGATTCAACCCTTTTGGCAACATGAGTCTTCAATACAGTATATGGCCAGCTATTTTGGTACCGTACAACCTTCCACCATGGATGTGCATGAAGAAGGAATACAATATGCTCACTCTGTTAATTCCGGGCCCGGGTTATCCAGGATAGTGTCTCGATGTGTATTTGAGGCCTTTGATTGAGGAGCTTAAGTACCTGAGTGAGTGTGGCCACCCCACTTACGATAGGTTCAAAACTGAGATGTTCCAGATGCATGCCATGCTTGTTGGCACCATCAGTGATTTTCCTGCCCGCTGTATGTTGTCGAGCAACGTTACCAGGGGTTACAGGGCTTGTTCAGAGTGCATGACTGTTGATTGTTGCAGTCCTCATTGCAGTAAAATTGTTCAGATGCGTCACCGTTGTTGGCATTCAGATGATAACCCATTTAGGCAGGATCAAGACGCTTTTGATGGGACTGTGGAAACGGGTGTGGCACCCAGGCGATGGACAGGGGATGAAATTTTGGAAGTGCTGAATGAATATGATTTTGGCCAGCTGAGCAATTATCCTGAGATAGTGTCGTCAATTCCAGACAAGCCCGAAAGGTAAAAGTTTTGGACACACAAGAGCATATTCTGGGAACTCCCCTACTGGCCAGGTTTCCTATCAGACACTACCTAGATGTCATGCACATAGAGAAGAATGTGTGTGAAAGTGTGGTGGGCACAGTTCTTAATTTGGAGGGGAAAACAAAAGACATCCCTAAGGCACGCATTGATCTGAAAGTTATGAGACTGCGGAAACATTTGTGGTTAAGAGATGGTAAGAAAAAAATGCCTCAAGCTCCTTACACCGTCAAGCCGAAGCAGAAGCATGAAATTTTTGGGTGGATGAGTAATGTCAGGTATTCTTATGGCTATGCAGGAAATTAATATAATTTTTGCTTCTATATGGTTATATGCAAGAAATATCATTGTTGCTTATGGCTATATATGCAGGTATTCTTATGGCTATGCAGGAAATATAAGCAAGTGTGTTAACTTCCGGGACAATAAGATGTACGGATTAAAGAGTCATGACTGCCATGTACTGCTTCAACGCCTTTTCCTTATTTTCATTCGAGGGTTCCTGCCCAAAGAGGTGGTGGAGCCGTTGGTGGCCTTGTCAAGATTCTTTCAGAAGTAATGCACCAGAGAAGTTAAAAAATCAGACCTCAGGGAGATGCAAGATGACATCATTTTTGTCATGTGCAAGCTTGAGAGGATATTTTCCCCAAATTTTTTCGACATCATGCCTCACCTGATGATCCATCTTCCCGAACAATTGTTGCTTATCGGTCCGGTACACTACACTTGGATGTATCCCATGGAAAGGTACAAATGATTCATACATTTGTGTTTGCCTCTGTTTTTATATGTAAATTCTTATTTTTTAAGTATCATAACATGCACTTGTTAACTTGTAGACAATTGGGAGCCTACAAGGACTATGTGAAGAATAAATCTGCACCTGAAGGGTGTATCGCTGAAGCATATCTTGCGCACGAGTGTGTAACGTACACCAACTTGTATTTGGAAGCGCTGAAGGACCCCCAACAACATATGCCGATAGATGAACCCAAGTTCAACCTTTCTATCATCTCCAATGACGTGGTAGTACATGGAAGCTTGCCAAAGTCGTACAAGTTGGATGGAAATGAGGTAGCCATTGCCCATTGGTCGGTACTGATTAACTGTCCAGAAGTTCAATATTGGAAAAACTATCATCTTCACTGCCCTTCTATTGCCGGAAATGTTGATTACCACAACAGGACGTTTGCAAACTACTTTAGTCAATGGGTAAGGGTATATGTGTATATATATATTTTTTATATCCTTATATAGCATGTGTGTACGTGGTTTTCTTTTGCTATATATGTTCATAATTTCTTGTGTACATCTTTTTCAGATGAACCATGTAGCAAATGATGGTTACCCAGAGTGGTCAAACGAATTGAGGCTCTTGGCGATGAAACTGATAGCTTCAAAAGTTTACTCGAAGTGTCAGGTCAATGGCGTAAAATTTATATGTGAAAATAGAGACGACCGACTGAAAACACAGAATTGTGGGGTGATAGTCTATAGTGGGCTGGATGGCGTTGACTATTACGGAGTCATTCATTCAGTTGTTGAACTAATTTATGGGAACCGCATGAAAGTGCACTTGTTCAAGTGTAGATGGTTTGATACTAGCCCGGAGAACACAAGGACCGATCAGTACGGAATATTTTCGGTGAATACTGCTACAAGCTGGTATAAAGAATACTCTTTCGTTCTTGCCACATCAGTAAAACAAGTGTTTTACCTTGACGATTTTCTGAACAAAGTCCCGTGGAAGGTGGTTAACCATGTTACTCATAGAAACATATACAGTGCTGCCACACTTGGTGAGACCGCAGATGATGAAGAAGTTACTGCATACCAAGAGCCGAACGCTTTTGACATTCCGGAATCCTCTACGATTCGCTTTAATAATGTGAGATCTGGGAGTATGGTTCGAATTACTGGAGTAGAACTTCTCGATGTTAATCCAAATGAAGTAGACGATGATTCAGATGACGATGAGCGTCACATATTGCCAGATGTTACCTATGAAACCGAGTCAGACTCAAGTGACGAAGATGATTATGATTATCATCCTTAGTATGTTAATGATGTACGTATTTTAGTATATATAAACGTGCATGTATGTTTGTTATACTATCACCAAAATAGAAGAACTCACACAGCTTCGTAAAAACAAAAATTTGGCCAACATCATATCAACCAGTGTTTATACTACGGAGCATATATGTAGAATATATATGGTGTTATACTACATTAGACTTGAAATGGAAAATGAACATAATGGTGTTATTTGCCGGAAAATGGGAATCACTATCACCGACGAGTTGCATAAGAAACTCGTCGGTGATAGTATTACCGACGCATTGCATTAACTCGTTGGTAATACTTTATAGTATTACCGACAAGTTAGTGCAACTCGTTGGTAATACTCCCTTTAAAACCCAGCTCGTTTCGGGCAGGGGCCATTTCCCTCTTCACTCCAAAAAAAAACCCTAAAATCTCTCCTCCCCTCTCGCCGCCCACCCAGCTTGAATCTCCTCCTTAGCCTCCCCTCTCCTCCTCCCCTCTCCCCTCTCCACCCAAATAAACCCCAAATCTCCTCTCCTCTCTCCCCGGCCTCTCCCCTCCTCCCCTACCTCCTCCCCTCCCTCCGGTTGCCGGAATTCGAGCACCGCCGCCGCCATCTCTCTCAACATCTCCAATGACAGGTCCCCTCCCCTCTCTCTCTCTCAATTTGAGTTAATTAGTAATTATGTAATTATGTATGCAATATTAATTATGTAATGGTGTAAAATTAATCTTCAATTTTAATTAAGTTAGTGTAAAATTATGTGTATATGTATGCATTTTAATTATGTATGCATTTTAATTATGAATTTGGTGTATGCATATATATGTAGAATATATGTAGGACATTTTGTGTATATATGTAGAATATATTTTTGTAAAATTATTTTTGTGTTGGTTAATTAAGATTTGGGTTAATTGATATTTTTGATAATTATACTGGTAATGATATTTTTGGTGATTTGGTTAATTGATATTTTTGATAATTATATTGGTAATGATATGTTTGGTTAATTGATATTTTGGTAATGATATGTAGGATATGTTGTGTATATATTTTTGTGTTGGTTATTTTTGGCATATAGAATATATTTTTGGCTGTTCTGTTTAATTGTTGGATGTGCAGGAGGTTTTGCGGCAAATTGGCTTGGGGGCATCACACGGAGAGGGACTAGATTCAGTGGAGAGAGCAGTAGTCAAGCATCCTCATCCGCAATCAGCAACACGCGCAACGGCCCTATTATGAATGCTCACACACAAATTTTGCTACGTGCGTGAGAACAGGAAGAAGCTGCACGATACGGATCCGTGCAACCCTCAGTCCAGCCTCGACCCTCAGGCAGCAGACACTCAGGCGAGCGACACTCAACTGGCGCATCAGAAACTCCCTCCATCCGAATACCCCCTATTGGCTCGGTGCCTACTCCCCTTTCACGGGAATCATCTTAGGCAGATGGTGCAGGCGCCTCATCGTCCAGGCCTCGTCTATCTCCGCCGTCTGGTCTTTTCGTGCCCGACGAGATTCCCGTGATCCCTCAATTCGATGATAGGGGGATGATTATTTATATTGAATGACGGCCGAAGTTCCTGACCGTTGAGGAAGCGTACAGGTTCTTCCCGTTCGACCCCGTGTATCTTTGGAGTGCGAGGTGCATGAACCAACAAACGGACGATGCAGGTAAATTTTATTTAACAAGATTGATTACTTAATTATTACTTAAGACTATAAATAGTGTCAATTAATAATTTCGATTTTTTGACATTGTATTATTAGGCAATATCGTTAATGGCAATGAAAAATGAAAGACTAGAGGCCCCTGCACTGGGAAGAATCTTGAGCAGGCCACCGGGGGAAGGAAAACGATCATTAAGGCCAATGAGCGTGGTGAGTTGATCGAGACAGAAAAAACCACGCGAAAGTATGCCAGCATGGCCGGGGCCGTCGTGCGGGACAAGGTCCCAATGCTGTGGCCAGATTGGGGATGTGTGCCTCGCTACGTGAAGTTGCAAGTGCATAATGCACTGAGTGTGAGTTAAATCGTATTTTCATTACGTAAATTTTACATTTATTAATTAAGTCCGAAGAAATAGATAATTTTACCATTTATATATTCATCTTGCAGCTGTGGTTTGACGTGGATGAATGCCTTATTCACACGTGGGCAGAGCATTAACTACATATCAGGTGATGTGATTCGAGTTATTTGAGTATATATCGAGTTAGATTTTCACTTTATCAAGTGTTTTAATATCTCTAATATTTGTTTCTGGTATTAATATAGGTATAAAGAGTGGAAGAACGAGCTTTCAAAACATTGGACACAGTACAAGGATCTAGGCCGAGGTTCTACCCCTAGCGAACTCTGGTTTAGGGAGTACGAGTGGCTGTGGCTGGTAACCCACTTCAAGCACCCCAAAGTGAAGGTATGCATCCTGAATATATTTTACAACCCTAATGTATCGTATCACATTGAAATAGTTAGTTACTAATTTTTTTACATATGTTTATCAAACAAGGCGATTTCCAAGACGAACAGGGAGAACAGATTGAAAAACACCAAGTCCCATCATGCAGGTTCACTCAACTATTTGGGTTGGTCGGGTAGGGCGCAGAAATAACAAGAAGTCAACCCGTTGGTGTTTGTTCATCAGAAGTTCTATCCGCAGTGCCCTGAAGAAGCGGTAAGTCTTTGGCCTCATTATTTTGTAGTTCGCATATGAGTTCACATATGCATGTGTTAATAAAACTATTTTCTCTATTAATTTATTTTGTTTAATAATACGTTATTCATATTCGCTTTTCAATTAGGTGAGAGTGGAGGATGCGATCACAGAGGTCACCATGAATATAACTCGAAACGACCATCCTGACTGCTCGGAGGAAGAAGTGACCCAGTATGCCTCTCAGATTGATACGCTTCATCGCCCTATAACGGCTCAGATCATGGCAAAAACGTGCGGGACTGAGAAGAATATCTACTACTGCAGGGGAATGGGCTCGGCAGGCGAAGGAGTATTGAAGAACACTTCAGAATACTCTAGCGGGTCAAGAACTTCTTCTAGGAACTCTAACCTAGCAGCGGAGCTTTATAAGACGCAGAGGGAGTTTGAGGAGTAAAGGAGGGTGATGGAGGAGATGCGGCAATTGGCCGAGCAGCAGGCAATCAGAGATGCCGAGCACCGGACGATGGTCGAGCAACACCGAATTATGGTCAAGCAGCAGACACAAATATTCACATGGATACAGACGATGTACGTGTGCCAAACTACTGGACAACCGCTCCCCACACCTCCACCGATGCATGTGTTCCACAACCGCAGATGTCGCCGTCGCAGCAAGACCAGGGTAGCCGCCGGAGTTCAAATGATTTCGCCAACAGAGATTTCGTCGACCCTTATTGTAGTTGTATTTTATTTTCGTATTGTTGTTGTTTGTACTGTTGGACAATTATGTGTGTACTGTTGAATGTGTATTTGTACGGTTTCTGTTTTTCAGTGCAGGTTCTGGAATTGGGCCCAATTCAGAACCTGTTTTTTTTTTTAAAATGTCACCGGGTATTGCCGACAAGATGGATCAATCTCGTCGGCAATAACTCCCACTTTCCGGCCACGGCGGCGCATCATTGCCGGCGACTAAAGTCGTCGGTGATGATAGTTGTCATTGTCGGCGACTTTAGTCGTCGGTGATAAGTGTGCCATTGCCGGCGACTTTAGTCGTCGGTGATACTTCAAGGTATCACCGACGACTTCCACATATTCTCGTCGGTGATAGTATCACCGACGGGTTGCTTCCGGCGACATGTCGTCGGTAATGACTATCATCGGCAATTTAAATACTAAGGCCGACGACTTTAAGTCGTCGGCAATAGTGAAAAATGTTGTAGTTGTAGTGAATGCTTACCAAATTTTCAATTCTAGCTTTTTCGTCTGTTCTACAAGGATGATGATCAAAAGTAAGTGCCTCAGCGACCCCTTCTCGGCTCATGACAACGCGACAATCACCAACATTCGCTTCCTATTGAATTCAGAAATTATAGGCATCCAAAAACCGAGCAAAATATCCAAACAATCCCAATCAAACGAATCAAATTCTGCGAACAACTTTGATTTCTACGGCTTTTGCTAATAAATAAGAGATTACCAGCAGTAACAAGAAAGTGGAAAACAGATATGTATGTGAAGCATCTACTAATTCTTTTTCTCAAGACAGGAAATTAGACATGAATAATCATGGAGGGGGATGTGCGGCGGTCGCCGGTGAGGGATGCACAGATGCATCAGCGATGAAAGGGTGCGGGACCCGAGTTGAGGCTGCAATGGTGGATCGAGCTCGAGGATGGGAGCGGCGGCGTATTGCGAGCTGCTATGCCTCGACGGCGACCGGAGGCGGCGACAAGCGGTTGGACGGCGTCAGTGTGAGGATTGGAGGCATCAGCCTTTTTTTTTGGTCTTGCGACAGAAAGAGAGAGAGAGAGAGATGTTGCTAGTGATTAGACTTAAAAAATACAGTGACATTTTTTGTAAAATATTTTAAATATCATGGTTTGATGACTTTGATCTAATTTTTAAAAATAGAATGAATTTTTTTTAGATTGAAAATTTATGTTGAGTTTTTGAGAAAAAAGAAAGTCTAAATTGAATGTTTTTTTCATTTCCCTAATTTTTATATAAAGATATTTATGAATGTTTTGATAATTTCCTTGACTAACACAAGCCAATCGGGCCAACTTGTCAAAATTTCACTCAACAGAAAAAATGGTAAATTTATATGTGGACGGGCAATATATATATACTAGAGCAGAAGCCCGTGCGGGTGATGAATCATATAAACTCATAAGGAAAAGAAAATGAATCGATGAGATAAGGTAATACTGCGGTGTTTGATTAGAGAAGAATGTGAATATATGATGGTACTTCAGATCGGAGTACTCCTTGAATCTTTTGTAGGCATGGCGGGGTTGCTTTTGTTATGCAACTTTGAACTTTCTATTTATGTGCTTGTATTTATTTAGTTGTGTATGAAAACACCTTGGGCATATATTGAAGGAAGCTGATCTGAATTTTCATGTACTTATTTAGCTTCCTTCAATATATGATGATGTTTTATTCCGATAAGTACTTCTAGGTGTACGACAAACTATGAAGATGTTTTATTCCGATATATTACTAAATCATCCAGAATGAGAACTAGCTTAGCTATCTATCTTTGATACCCCAAAACAATAACATATTCATTTTATCTCACTCACTGCACTACAAACTCTGCACCCTCAACTGGCAAGCTACTACTAAAACCAACCAGAAGACAAAATTGAGTTGGAAGCTTGAAACTCCAACGAAGTTTCTACATCTCTCTCAAGTCTTGAATATCACATCACGTATATACTATAATCTCGGTAGCCGGAAGAATATTGAGGTCAAAAAACTGTCCAAAGCTACCCAAGAATCACGCGTTTAGCTTCTGGTAAGAACTGACGGCACCCATATGCTGGAGATGCAATGCAGCAAATAGGCCCTTCAAGGTTTCCCCGGGCGCACCTCTCACTTGAAAATCAATGAGCTTGTTCTGTTTTCTGTACTAGTCCTCCAACAACTTGCTCTGTAATTCGAAACCATTAACCATTAGCAAGTCTGTAGAGAAGAAAACTTATCGCTCATATCAACAAGCAACTTTCAAAAGAGAACAACGTGATACCTGCTCGGCATTTCCACATTTCAGTGCGTTGCTCCTTGTCATAAGATCCAAGCTTTCAATGTCGAGATTCTTCTTCACCAAGTTGTCATCAGTGAATTTCAAATTCAACACTAGATCAATTTCCGCAATCTGGTCCATTAACTCCTGTAACAAACAATCAAATGTAAAACACTTAGAACTCAATCAACTCGTACACTCTTAATGGTTCTAAACAATAAGACGTGAAAATTGATTCCAACATTGTTCGAATACTTGCAGCTTGAATTCTACTGCGAGGAATCCCATCAAGAATGATCTCATTTTCACCTCTGTAGTATCCTTCTTCAAGCCTCTTCGACAACAACACGAAAATCACTTCATCCTCAACCATCTTTCCTTCATTCACAATCTAAAATCCCCAAAATCAACAACAACTTAAAACCCTTAAAAACTAAATCAATTTGCTTTTCAAACAATCACAATTGTAAAGGCACACAATTCTCTGTCTTGATTTTTTAGATGCAGGCAAGTCAATAACATAAGCATTATCATTGATCTTCTTCAAAATCTTATACGGTCCATACTTGCGGGGCTTCAGCTTGCTGTAGGTTCCAACAGGGAATCGCTCTTTTCTGAGATACACCATCACATAATCTCCCTCATCGAAAACTTTGGCACGCCTATGCTTGTCTGCAGCAGCTTTGTACCTAGCATTGGTTTTTTCCAGCTTATCTCGCACTTCTTCTTTAACCTCCATAACGTTTTTAGCCATATGTTGAGCACGTACGCTAACCCCATGAGCTTTGGGAAGCTTTACCAAGTCAACGACATGGTTAGGAACTGAAGTATAGACCAAAGAGAAAGGAGACTTTCCTGTGGCACTATGAACCGCATTGTTGTAAGCAAACTCCACTTGAGGTAAGGCATTATCCCACTTCTTGGACTTATCAGCACAAACACTTCGAACCATGTTGCCAAGCGTTCTATTAGTCACCTCCGTCTGGCCATCGGTTTGTGGATGTGCTGTACTGCTACGTTTCAAGGTAGTGCCAAAGAGCTTCCATAGGGTAATCCAGAAGTGACTCAGAAATTTGGTGTCACGATCAGATGTAATAGTTTTGGGTACACCGTGCAAACGCACAACCTCCCTGAAAAATAGTTTGGCTATGTGAGTAGCGTCAGAAGTCTTTCTACAAGCTATAAAGTGTGCCATCTTAGAGAACCTGTCAACCACAACAAACACAGAATCGACCCCACTTTGGGTTCGAGGAAGTCCCAACACAAAGTCCATGGACAAGTCTTGCCAAATGTCGTTAGGAACCGGTAAAGGCATATAAAGACCAGTATTTTGTGCTTGACCCTTTGACACCTGACAAACATAACAATTTCTCACAATTTTTCCAACATCCTTCTTCAACTGAGGCCAAAAATAACGTTCCTCAATTCCTGCAATGGTTTTGTCTCTGCCTAGGTGTCCGCTCAAACCACCTCCATGAATATCTCGAATAAGTTTCTCTCGTAAAGACGAGCTAGGAATGCACAACCTGTTGCCTTTAAACAAATATCCATCTCTAATGTGGTAATCTGAAACAGGTTGATTCTGATCACACTTCAGCCAAATTTCTTTGAAATCAAAATCAGCTTCATATAACTCCTTTAGAAACTCAAACCCCACAATCTCTTGTGCTAAAGTAATCAACAAGGTTGCTCTCCGACTCAAAGCATCAGCAACACGGTTGAGAGATCCAGATTTATGCTTAATCACAAAAGGAAATTTTTGAAGGAAAGTGGCCCATCTTACATGCATTTTACTCACACTCTTCTGGTTGTTGATGAACTTCAAAGCTTCATGGTCAGTATAAAGAACGAATTCTCGTTGCACTAGATAATGCTCCCAATGCTTCAAAGCACGCACAACCGCATAAAATTCCTGATCATAAGTACTCCATTTTTGACGGGCTTCACTCAATTTTTCACTGAAGAAAGCCACTGGTCTTTTTTCTTGAGACAACACAGCTCCCACTCCCAATCCACTTGCATCACATTCAACCTCGAATATCTTTTCGAAATTAGGAAGAGCTAAAACTGGTGCAGTGCTAAGCTTTTCTTTAATCAACGCAAAGCTTTTGTCTTGTGCTTCACCCCAATGAAACTTTCCTTGCTTGAGACATTCAGTAATAGGGGCTGCAAGGGTACTAAAGTTTCGTACAAAACGTCTGTAAAAAGTAGCAAGACCATGAAAACTACGTAACTCACTTACGGTCTTCGGAGTCGGCCATTCTCTGATTGCACGTACTTTGTCTTGATCCACATGAATTCCATCTTCGCTAATAATATACCCCAAAAATAGCAGCTTATTTGTAAAGAATGTGCACTTCTTCAAATTAATATAAAGTTTATTCTCTTTCAAAACATCCAGAACTTGACCCAAGTGCACTAAATGTTCTTCTTTGGTTTTACTGTAAATCAGAATATCATCAAAATACACAACAACAAATGACCCAGTAAAAGGACGCAAAACCTGGTTCATAAGTCGCATGAAAGTACTGGGTGCATTTGATAATCCGAATGGCATTACCAGCCATTCATACAGACCATCCTTGCTCTTAAATGCCGTCTTCCATTCATCCCCTGGTTTAATTCGAATTTGATGATAGCCACTGCGCAAATCAATTTTCGAAAACACCTTAGAACCCTCAAGAACATCCAACATATCCTCCAACCGTGGAATTGGGAATCTATACTTGATGGTGATTTTATTAATGGCTCTACTGTCAACACACATACGCCAAGTGTTATCTTTTTTTGGCACTAACAAGACGGGAACTGCACAAGGACTCATACTCTCACGAATAAATCCTTTTTTAAGCAGTTCTTCGATCTTCTCTTTCAAGATCGCATTTTCTTTCGGACTCATCCGATAATGGGGTAGATTAGGAAGGCTTGCTCCGGGGACTAAATCAATCTGATGTTGAATATCTCGCATAGGAGGAAGTTGTTCTGGTAAATCTTCAGAAACCAGATCTTCAAACTTTCTCAAAATTTCCTGCACTTCTTGAGGAATGTGACTTATAACAGCATCTGTCACCATGAGCCCCTTAAGTACAACTGGATACATGAATCCAACTTCTTTAATAATGTCTTCAAACTCGCGGCTATTTCTGGAGATAGCTAGAAAATTTGAACTCCCAGCTTGGGGTTTTTCTAATCTTCCAGATTGGTCAACAGGAGCAAGAGCAATTTTACGAGAACCCCACTCAAAGATAAACACATTATCACGCCCTTTGTGGGTAGCATCAACATCAAACTGCCAAGGCCTTCCTAGTAATACATGGCTGGCATCCATGTCAATTACATCGCACCAAATCTCATGTTTATAATGCTTACCGATAGAAAGAGGAATCTTGCATGCTTCTGTTACCTTCACCGACGGTCCTTTCTTCACCCAACCTAACATATAAGGATCCGTACGCTTCTTTGTTGGAAGTTTTAAATAATCAACCAGCTTTTGTGACACAAAATTTTCACAACTACCACCGTCTACTATCAACGTACATACCTTGTTGTCAATAGAACATAGGGAGCGAAATATATGATTTCTCTGCCCTTCTTGTTTTGGTGAAAGGAGAGCTCGTTGTAGCACCATGCTGAGCTCTTCGTCTTCTGTAATAGCAGTACGATTCATCATCAGATTTACAACCTCATTATTATCTTCATATGCAAACTCAACCCCGTCATACTCATCATCATAATTTCCACTGTGGTCATCAGCTTCTTCGGTTCCTTCTATAAGGTTTGCTTGCTTCCGCTTCGGACAGTTATTGGACCGGTGGCCAGGCTGGAAACACCTATAGCAGACATCACCAGTGGCTCTGGCATACGGACCAAAGTTTGGTCTCTGATTTCGATTCGGATTTATGTCAGTGTTCTGGCTGCTCTCTCCTCTGTAATTCTGCCCTTTATAATTATTCCTTTGGGTCGGCTGAACCTCTTTCTTCTCCTTGTTAGGATCATAAGAATCTGCTGCCTTCCTCTGGTAGTTATTGTTATTGCCATAGCTTGATTTCTTCTCCTTTTGTTCACGTTCTTTCAGTTCTTTCTCTAATTGTTGTGCCTTCATAGCCATATTTTGAGCCTCATGGACATTCCAGAAAACTTGTAACCCGATTCTGTCCTGTATTGACGTCGTCAATCCATTGACATATCTTGATACCATCTGCCCCTGAGTCTCATTCAACGAATTTCTCTCTGCCAACCGTAGGAACTCGTCAGTATAATCCTCTACTGCCCTGTTACCTTGGGTACAATTATGGTAGAGGCGATAGAGATGCTGCTCATAATCTACTGGAAGAAAACGGTCCATCATCAACTGTTTCATCTTACGCCATGTCCTGACCGGTTGTTTGGCCTGCCTCTGTCGTGACTTTTGCAAATTATCCCACCATACGGCCGCACTTCCCTTCAAGCGAAAAGCCGCTATCTTAGTCATCTTCTCCTCCGGTATCGACATAATCTCAAAGAATCGCTCTACCTCCACAAGCCAATCTAAAAATCCTTCAATGGATAGATGGCCATTAAAATAAGGGATGTCGGCCTTCATCCGATAATCTTCAAGGGGTTGTCGGTTATTTTGATTAGCAACTGGGTTCTCGTGACGTTCCATCTCCTCCTCAGAATTAGATTCACTATCATCCCGTTGACGACGACCATCGCGGTTGCCCCTGCCACCACCACGACGGTTATCTCGATCGTTGTTGTTGTTGTTGTTTCCCATGTTGAGAAGCAATTGCCGAATCTCTTCAACGCTCGCAGCAAGAGCGTCAAACTCTCTCCTAGAAACTGGTTCCCCACCAGGAAGGGGCCGATCAATGTTCGGGTCATTCGTCATCGAGCCAAGGCAAACCTGCTCTGATGCCAATTGACGCAGCAGAAGATACACAGAGGGATCCTCACGTTCACCCTCAGAGGTTCATCTGGAATCCACCAGAAAAGAAGTCTCAAAGACTATATTGATTAATCAGGAATACAAAAGATGATCCTAAGGCAACGCATACATTGCCTATTTATTCTACTTGTAACTTGCATGGTTAAATATACATATTGAATGCTGTTTAAACCATGGCATGTAATACTCATGACCTATTCATCTTCACCTTGCGTCTATCAAGCTGTGCTTCAAATTCCTCCGATAAACGTTCTACGTCAGTACTGACGTAGAACGTTTATCGGAGGAATTTGAAGCACAGCTTGATAGACGCAAGGTGAAGATGAATAGGTCATGAGTATTACATGCCATGGTTTAAACAGCATTCAATATGTATATTTAACCATGCAAGTTACAAGTAGAATAAATAGGCAATGTATGCGTTGCCTTAGGATCATCTTTTGTATTCCTGATTAATCAATATAGTCTTTGAGACTTCTTTTCTGGTGGATTCCAGATGAACCTCTGAGGGTGAACGTGAGGATCCCTCTGTGTATCTTCTGCTGCGTCAATTGGCATCAGAGCAGGTTTGCCTTGGCTCGATGACGAATGACCCGAACATTGATCGGCCCCTTCCTGGTGGGGAACCAGTTTCTAGGAGAGAGTTTGACGCTCTTGCTGCGAGCGTTGAAGAGATTCGGCAATTGCTTCTCAACATGGGAAACAACAACAACAACAACGATCGAGATAACCGTCGTGGTGGTGGCAGGGGCAACCGCGATGGTCGTCGTCAACGGGATGATAGTGAATCTAATTCTGAGGAGGAGATGGAACGTCACGAGAACCCAGTTGCTAATCAAAATAACCGACAACCCCTTGAAGATTATCGGATGAAGGCCGACATCCCTTATTTTAATGGCCATCTATCCATTGAAGGATTTTTAGATTGGCTTGTGGAGGTAGAGCGATTCTTTGAGATTATGTCGATACCGGAGGAGAAGATGACTAAGATAGCGGCTTTTCGCTTGAAGGGAAGTGCGGCCGTATGGTGGGATAATTTGCAAAAGTCACGACAGAGGCAGGCCAAACAACCGGTCAGGACATGGCGTAAGATGAAACAGTTGATGATGGACCGTTTTCTTCCAGTAGATTATGAGCAGCATCTCTATCGCCTCTACCATAATTGTACCCAAGGTAACAGGGCAGTAGAGGATTATACTGACGAGTTCCTACGGTTGGCAGAGAGAAATTCGTTGAATGAGACTCAGGGGCAGATGGTATCAAGATATGTCAATGGATTGACGACGTCAATACAGGACAGAATCGGGTTACAAGTTTTCTGGAATGTCCATGAGGCTCAAAATATGGCTATGAAGGCACAACAATTAGAGAAAGAACTGAAAGAACGTGAACAAAAGGAGAAGAAATCAAGCTATGGCAATAACAATAACTACCAGAGGAAGGCAGCAGATTCTTATGATCCTAACAAGGAGAAGAAAGAGGTTCAGCCGACCCAAAGGAATAATTATAAAGGGCAGAATTACAGAGGAGAGAGCAGCCAGAACACTGACATAAATCCGAATCGAAATCAGAGACCAAACTTTGGTCCGTATGCCAGAGCCACTGGTGATGTCTGCTATAGGTGTTTCCAGCCTGGCCACCGGTCCAATAACTGTCCGAAGCGGAAGCAAGCAAACCTTATAGAAGGAACCGAAGAAGCTGATGACCACAGTGGAAATTATGATGATGAGTATGACGGGGTTGAGTTTGCATATGAAGATAATAATGAGGTTGTAAATCTGATGATGAATCGTACTGCTATTACAGAAGACGAAGAGCTCAGCATGGTGCTACAACGAGCTCTCCTTTCACCAAAACAAGAAGGGCAGAGAAATCATATATTTCGCTCCCTATGTTCTATTGACAACAAGGTATGTACGTTGATAGTAGACGGTGGTAGTTGTGAAAATTTTGTGTCACAAAAGCTGGTTGATTATTTAAAACTTCCAACAAAGAAGCGTACGGATCCTTATATGTTAGGTTGGGTGAAGAAAGGACCGTCGGTGAAGGTAACAGAAGCATGCAAGATTCCTCTTTCTATCGGTAAGCATTATAAACATGAGATTTGGTGCGATGTAATTGACATGGATGCCAGCCATGTATTACTAGGAAGGCCTTGGCAGTTTGATGTTGATGCTACCCACAAAGGGCGTGATAATGTGTTTATCTTTGAGTGGGGTTCTCGTAAAATTGCTCTTGCTCCTGTTGACCAATCTGGAAGATTAGAAAAACCCCAAGCTGGGAGTTCAAATTTTCTAGCTATCTCCAGAAATAGCCGCGAGTTTGAAGACATTATTAAAGAAGTTGGATTCATGTATCCAGTTGTACTTAAGGGGCTCATGGTGACAGATGCTGTTATAAGTCACATTCCTCAAGAAGTGCAGGAAATTTTGAGAAAGTTTGAAGATCTGGTTTCTGAAGATTTACCAGAACAACTTCCTCCTATGCGAGATATTCAACATCAGATTGATTTAGTCCCCGGAGCAAGCCTTCCTAATCTACCCCATTATCGGATGAGTCCGAAAGAAAATGCGATCTTGAAAGAGAAGATCGAAGAACTGCTTAAAAAAGGATTTATTCGTGAGAGTATGAGTCCTTGTGCAGTTCCCGTCTTGTTAGTGCCAAAAAAAGATAACACTTGGCGTATGTGTGTTGACAGTAGAGCCATTAATAAAATCACCATCAAGTATAGATTCCCAATTCCACGGTTGGAGGATATGTTGGATGTTCTTGAGGGTTCTAAGGTGTTTTCGAAAATTGATTTGCGCAGTGGCTATCATCAAATTCGAATTAAACCAGGGGATGAATGGAAGACGGCATTTAAGAGCAAGGATGGTCTGTATGAATGGCTGGTAATGCCATTCGGATTATCAAATGCACCCAGTACTTTCATGCGACTTATGAACCAGGTTTTGCGTCCTTTTACTGGGTCATTTGTTGTTGTGTATTTTGATGATATTCTGATTTACAGTAAAACCAAAGAAGAACATTTAGTGCACTTGGGTCAAGTTCTGGATGTTTTGAAAGAGAATAAACTTTATATTAATTTGAAGAAGTGCACATTCTTTACAAATAAGCTGCTATTTTTGGGGTATATTATTAGCGAAGATGGAATTCATGTGGATCAAGACAAAGTACGTGCAATCAGAGAATGGCCGACTCCGAAGACCGTAAGTGAGTTACGTAGTTTTCATGGTCTTGCTACTTTTTACAGACGTTTTGTACGAAACTTTAGTACCCTTGCAGCCCCTATTACTGAATGTCTCAAGCAAGGAAAGTTTCATTGGGGTGAAGCACAAGACAAAAGCTTTGCGTTGATTAAAGAAAAGCTTAGCACTGCACCAGTTTTAGCTCTTCCTAATTTCGAAAAGATATTCGAGGTTGAATGTGATGCAAGTGGATTGGGAGTGGGAGCTGTGTTGTCTCAAGAAAAAAGACCAGTGGCTTTCTTCAGTGAAAAATTGAGTGAAGCCCGTCAAAAATGGAGTACTTATGATCAGGAATTTTATGCGGTTGTGCGTGCTTTGAAGCATTGGGAGCATTATCTAGTGCAACGAGAATTCGTTCTTTATACTGACCATGAAGCTTTGAAGTTCATCAACAACCAGAAGAGTGTGAGTAAAATGCATGTAAGATGGGCCACTTTCCTTCAAAAATTTCCTTTTGTGATTAAGCATAAATCTGGATCTCTCAACCGTGTTGCTGATGCTTTGAGTCGGAGAGCAACCTTGTTGATTACTTTAGCACAAGAGATTGTGGGGTTTGAGTTTCTAAAGGAGTTATATGAAGCTGATTTTGATTTCAAAGAAATTTGGCTGAAGTGTGATCAGAATCAACCTGTTTCAGATTACCACATTAGAGATGGATATTTGTTTAAAGGCAACAGGTTGTGCATTCCTAGCTCGTCTTTACGAGAGAAACTTATTCGAGATATTCATGGAGGTGGTTTGAGCGGACACCTAGGCAGAGACAAAACCATTGCAGGAATTGAGGAACGTTATTTTTGGCCTCAGTTGAAGAAGGATGTTGGAAAAATTGTGAGAAATTGTTATGTTTGTCAGGTGTCAAAGGGTCAAGCACAAAATACTGGTCTTTATATGCCTTTACCGGTTCCTAACGACATTTGGCAAGACTTGTCCATGGACTTTGTGTTGGGACTTCCTCGAACCCAAAGTGGGGTCGATTCTGTGTTTGTTGTGGTTGACAGGTTCTCTAAGATGGCACACTTTATAGCTTGTAGAAAGACTTCTGACGCTACTCACATAGCCAAACTATTTTTCAGGGAGGTTGTGCGTTTGCACGGTGTACCCAAAACTATTACATCTGATCGTGACACCAAATTTCTGAGTCACTTCTGGATTACCCTATGGAAGCTCTTTGGCACTACCTTGAAACGTAGCAGTACAGCACATCCACAAACCGATGGCCAGACGGAGGTGACTAATAGAACGCTTGGCAACATGGTTCGAAGTGTTTGTGCTGATAAGTCCAAGAAGTGGGATAATGCCTTACCTCAAGTGGAGTTTGCTTACAACAATGCGGTTCATAGTGCCACAGGAAAGTCTCCTTTCTCTTTGGTCTATACTTCAGTTCCTAACCATGTCGTTGACTTGGTAAAGCTTCCCAAAGCTCATGGGGTTAGCGTACGTGCTCAACATATGGCTAAAAACGTTATGGAGGTTAAAGAAGAAGTGCGAGATAAGCTGGAAAAAACCAATGCTAGGTACAAAGCTGCTGCAGACAAGCATAGGCGTGCCAAAGTTTTCGATGAGGGAGATTATGTGATGGTGTATCTCAGAAAAGAGCGATTCCCTGTTGGAACCTACAGCAAGCTGAAGCCCCGCAAGTATGGACCGTATAAGATTTTGAAGAAGATCAATGATAATGCTTATGTTATTGACTTGCCTGCATCTATGGGAATTTCGAGCACTTTTAATGTTACAGATTTGTATGAGTACCATGAAGATGAGGCCCTCTATTCTGAAGATAACTCAGGGGCGAGTTCTTCCGAAGTGGAAGAGACTGACGTAGAACGTTTATCGGAGGAATTTGAAGCACAGCTTGATAGACGCAAGGTGAAGATGAATAGGTCATGAGTATTACATGCCATGGTTTAAACAGCATTCAATATGTATATTTAACCATGCAAGTTACAAGTAGAATAAATAGGCAATGTATGCGTTGCCTTAGGATCATCTTTTGTATTCCTGATTAATCAATATAGTCTTTGAGACTTCTTTTCTGGTGGATTCCAGATGAACCTCTGAGGGTGAACGTGAGGATCCCTCTGTGTATCTTCTGCTGCGTCAAATTTTAAACTAAACTCAAAAAAATTATAGAGAGAGAGAGAGAGAGAGAGAGAGAGAGACGAACGCTCTTGGCGGACGAGGCTCCCCATAGAGATGTACGGAACTTCTAGAAGCTTCGAGAGCCTCTTGACGTACAAGTGCTTCTTCGCGCCACGATCTCTGATCAGCACCCAATGTATCCCTCTTCGCAGGACCCATCCCAACGAATCGGCTGCCACCGCCGCTCTCCGTAGGAGTAGTAGGAGTACTCGTCGTCGTCGTCGTCGTAGTCGAGCTGAGCTGCGGCGGCGGATCCATAGGCGCGGCGAGCGAGGTAAAGGAGGACGGCGTCAGAGCTGCGGCGTTGTTTCAGAAGCGACGCGGCGGCTAGTCCGTGGCGGCTGAGTCCGACCACGGTGGCACCGGCGGCGGCGATTAGGGTTTTATGGAAAAGAGCTAGAGAGAGAGAGAAGCGCTTTTTTAAGGGATTAGGTGGGAGAGATGAAGACGAGGATTTTAGTGAGAGTTTGTTAATGAATGATATGGGTGGGAGTGGAATTACTTTGTGCCCACTCGTTTACTGTTTCTGATTGGTTAGTCGGCGATCTACAGAAAAGGTACAATTACGTGTCGGCTTTATAGTGTGGCGTTGAGGTGGACCTGCGATGTAGGTGATGGAGTCACAGGCTCGTGGAGTCCACAGATAGTGGATTCAATGCTTCGCGCGCCCTGGCTAGAAGGGCTATGCGCATGCCACGTTGCACGATTCCTACCAAACAAAGTCCGGTTATATGCTTCAGCAGCTCGGCTTCCTTTGCAGACAACCCCTATGAATACTGTCGTTAAAAGTTCCACTAGTTAGTTCTTGCAAAAACAGTGAGAAACAGAAGTAAAACAGAGCACTGACAACAGTGAGCAAAATCAAAGAACAACTACAATCATGTTCCCATACAAAATTGGGATAATTAGAGATACATCCCAAAAGTTAGGAAGTAAATACGAAGGAGGAACTTAAGCCAAAATCGGGAAGAAAAAAAATGTTCTTCAATTACACCCAAAAACGAGTGGCTATCAAATACGAGCAACTTAGCACCAATATGTTCAGAAAGTGCCTTTACCAACATCTCTTATTATATCTCAGACCCTACAAAGGCATTCAGAAACAAACACTAAAAATTTGGAGTAAAAGACCAAAGCAAAAATGTCAAATGACATGTAAATATTGATATAAATCACATGTAAAATGGTCATCCACAGATAGCATAATATACACACCTGCAGGACCAGAAAGTAATATTCGAGGATTCACAGTTGTAAGCTCTGAGGTATACTTTGCATGTTCTTTATGTTTCAAGTGTATAACTGAGGCTGCAACCAGCACATTCTTCCGTATTCTCACTACAATTTACAAAGTCAATAAATTACTAGTGCTTCTTTGAATTTACAAACTCAAAAGTCAACAGTGTAGGATAGGCAGGGATATTAGGAAAAAGAGCTAAAGCACTTAGCAGTAACAAACATTATATCGATACCTCAAATAGTGTGGGAAAGTATCGAAAGAAACATCCACGTCATTGGTTTCAAGAATTGCTTCTTTAAAAAGAGCACACTGCACAGACACGCCTGATGTTGATGCTGACAGCGAATCCCTCGTTCCCTTATTTCTTTCGTCCAATATCTGTTTACAGATACCTTTGCTCAATTTCAGTTTATAACTAGGTGTTCGTGCTAACATCCTCAATAAAGGCTCTAGCAAATCATTCATCCCAGAGAAGTTTACATTGTCTGCTTGTATGGTGGCATCTAGATTGTACCCTCACGCCGATATGGTACAAAAACAACAATTTACACACATTTTGAAAAGAACATAAGAAAGCTTACACAAATAATCATTTACTATATAACAATTCTAATCCAGCCTTGATACTGTTCATAGTTGCTATTGCATATTGCCATTTTGGTCATTTTCTCCATTTTCGTACGAACCGTGTGAGCTTTATCTCTCTCAACTGATCACTGTTTTGCATAGATATCCCTTCGCAAAATATGATTTGACTCTCTCTCCATCATAATCTCTCACCACTACAAGAAAACTGCACCTAGACCACGGACCATTTCCGTCGTCTAGGTACAGTTTTCAGTCGTCTAAGTACTTGGACGACGGAATCTCCGTCGTCCAAGGTCCGTGCTCCAAGTGCTGTCGTCCAAGAACCTGGACGACGGAGATTTAGTGCTCCGTCGTCCAAGTTCACTTGGACCGCGGACGTTATCCGTGGCCCATGTAGACACCTGGACGACAGAAACTCTAAGTCTCCGTCGTCCAGGTGTCTACATGGGCCACGGACATTGCTCGTTTCTCTGTGGCCCAGGTATTCACCTGGACGACGGAGAATAAGTTATCCGTCGTCCAGGTGAACACGTGGGCCACGGATAATGCTAGCTTCTCCGTGGCCCAGATGTTCACCTGGACGACGGATAACTAATTCTCCGTTGTCCAGGTTCTTGGACGACAGCACTTGGAGCACGGACCTTGGACGACGGAGATTCCGTCGTCCAAGTACTTAGACGACGGAAAACTGTACCTAGACGACGAAAATGGTCCGTCGGAGAACGGCAGGGTTTAGGGTTTAGGGGTTAGGGGTTAGGGGTTTAGGGTTAGGTTTTGGGTTTTGTACATGGACGACGGAGAACATAATCTCCGTCGTCCAAGTGAATATTTAATTTAAAAAAAAAATAAATTGAAATTAAATATTATTAATTTAATTTATTATTAATTTAATTTAAATAATGAAAAATAGTCGAAAATAATTAATTGAACTAAATTTTTAATATTAAATAATTAATTAATTTGTACATATATACACATCCAAATTAAAAACCCAGAAAAATTATATAATATTGTTCGGAACTCGGAAATAAAGAAACGCGATAATTAACTAGCTAGCTAATACACTGGAGGAGCAGATGCGCCACCGAGTCCTCCACCTCCAGCCGGGTCGTTGTCGTCGGGGTGTGGGTTCGGAGGAGGTTGACATACTTCTCGATTTTGTTGCATGAGGGCGATGAGTTGGGCTATTTGTGCTTGTTGTTCGTCAAGTCTTTGCCGCATTGACTCATTCTCCTCTCGTGCCAGTCGAGCCTCTTGAATGGCTGCTTCGACGGCCGCAGCCTGACTCCTTCTCCGCTGCCCAGAACCTCCAGTAGATGATGAGCCGGAGGTCGTCGACAAATCTTGTACCACCCTAGGCCCAAAGTGTCTAACCTCCTTGCCAGCTCTACGACCGTAGACCTCATCCGCGATTGCAATTTGGCTCTCTAAGGATAGAGGAGGCAGGTCTTCCGGTGGCACATCTGGGAACGCAAGCTGAGTGTTAGCCAACTCTTCATGCGCACGCTCTATCGCCCTTACTTTCAAAAGAATAATTAATTTATTATAATGAAATCATATTTAAATAATAATTACTATAATTAAAAGCACATATATATATATATATATCATTTACGCCGCATTGACTCGCTTCATTATCGAGCCTTGGCGTCACGTACGCGCTTACGCTTGCATCAAGATAAGGGTGTTTGGAGCCCTTATCCTTGTGCTCCTTGGCTATTTGAATGATCTGCTTGGCGCCGGTAGTATGGTGTTTCTCCTTCTTCCCCCGGTTGGCTTTGTTGACACCGGAGAATTTCTGTTACACAACATAATTAAATCATTAAAAACTGAATAACTACAATTTAAATAATTCAATTATCTTAATTGAAATAAAAAAAAAAATTAATACCTTAAATTGTTCATCGGCAAAGTGGTTACACAACCACTCCCACTCATCTTCTCTCTCCCCTTGCAGTTCTACCGGGGGAGGCACGGGACCGACATCTTGGAAGTACTTATGGAGCTTGTACTTCCAATCTTTGTAGATGGAGTTGGCGGTTAGGTTGATATGCCTCAACATAGCCGGTGTCGGATCCACGTCAAATTGTTCCTATCAAAAATAAATAGAAAATTATAATCGTATATATTATGAAATTTTAGGCCGAGATTAACAATATTATATAATAACTAAATTGGACGTATTACATACCGAAAGATCTTTGAAGACTTTCGCCTTCTCATGATCCGGCGCCTCCTTCCAAGTAGGGGCAGTGATACGAACCCGGTTACGGATGATTGACCATATCCCATGCGCCGAGAGACTTGCTAGCTGAGCTGTGGGAGGGCCACCGGTGAATTCGTCGTACGGCAAGTCGATCTTTTTACCGGTCGCCTTGCAAATACGCTCTTCTTTGCCCCCTTTAACGAGACCCCGAGTCCTTTTCGGTTCCGGGTCAGTGGGGGCCCTCCTTTGCCTACGGCGGGCGCTGTACATGATTGATTCGGCGGTCGAGGACGCCTGAGTACTTCCCGTTGAACCGGTACCAGGCGTCGGAGATTGGAAGGGGTCGACGTCATCACCGCTCGAGATGAATGGGGGAGCGGGAATTTCCCCAGAGGGCGCTACGGACGGACCAGATGATCCGTTCGGATTGAGAGCGTCGTTGCCCTCCTGTTGAACCCAACCGACTTGGGCCGCCAACATTCGGAGCATGGCATCTTCTGCCTCCTGTTGGGATTTCTTCTTGCCGGATGTCGTCTTTGGCGGAGCCATTTAAACCTAAGAGTACGGTGTTAAAATACCTACTTACCATAATAATTACAACTTAAAAATTTACGCTAATTAATTAAGTACGTTTAAGATTTAAATAGAGTACACTAGCTTGGCATTTTCGGTCGTTCAATGGACGTGCGACCCGCGCGATAAAGTGTAAATTTTCAATTAATCAGCCTTAGTTAAATCGAAAAACATGGCCAGTTAGGGATAGAGATAACGCGAGATGCAGGACTAATTTCGACAAAAGTCTTTCTTAGTCCAAATCCTGTCACCAGTCATAACCCGTTTCTAGACACCATGTCCGACATTCGGCCAATTTTTCGAAAATTTACACTCTCTCAAGTCCTTTGCAAACTCCGCCCTCAACCTCGTGTCCATAACTTCACTTAGGTTATGGTGTGCGGTGATGAAATCCACACATTACGAGGGGTTAAGGAGATAAGCAAGGAAAAGAGGCGCCATCTATTCCAAAGAGTGCGACTTAATAAACCAAGCATATGTACTAAATTTAAATCGAACACGTACTACTAATTAATTTACTAGAAAATAAACGTAAATATTAATTAATAATTTTTAATTAGATACAATAATTTATATTTATTTATCATGCATTTAATAAAAAATTGATTCATTTAATAAATTTAATAATAAATTCATTTAATCATGCAACTAATAATAAATAATTACAATAATTACAATAATTATGATTTAATAAATTAATAACAATAATTAATTATTTATTAAATATTTAAAGTAATTAATCAATTAATTTCTACTTCTAAATTATATTTAGAATTTAATTAATTAATTAAATGAAAATTATTTTAATAAGGGAAAAATAGAAATGTACCGAATCGGAGTTTTCGGGAATATCGCCGGAGTTGAGTCGTCAGAGAGGAGGAACTACGCCGGAAAAAATGTCGTCGGAGCGTCGCCAGAGGAGGATCGCCGGAGGAGAGGAGAGGAGAGGAGAGGAGAGGAGAGGAGAGGGAGAGGAGGAGATGGAATGATGAGAAAATGAGGGGGGGTGCAACTCTATTTATAGAGTTGCACTTAGACGACGGAGCACTATTCTCCGTCGTCTAAGTTCACTTGGACGACGGAAATAGTGTTTTCCGTCGTCTAGGTAACGGTTTCAAAAAATTTCAAGCGGCGCCAATTAATCGGCGGGACGCTCTGAACCGCCATAATTTTGGACTTAGACGACGGAGAATGAATTCTCCGTCGTCTAAGTGAAAATTCAAGCGGTCCCAAAAACGGAAGCGGTAAATTGAACCACCATAAAAATTGGACTTGGACGACGGAGACTGACCATCTCCGTCGTCCAAGTGAAAATTACATGAAAAAAATAAACAAAAAAAATTTGAACCGCCATGATTTTTGAACCTGGACGACGGAGATGGTCATTCTCCGTCGTTCAGGTGAACACCTGGACGACGGAAAATGACCATCTCCGTCGTCCAGGTTCAAATTACGTAAAAAAAAATTTAAAAAATAATTCGCTAGGAATTTAGCGATCTGTCATTCGAGTGAAATAGTCGTACAATATCGATGAACGCATCGTATATATGAACAGTTAAATTTGAACCGATGATTAATTGTACGTATTGAAACATGTTAAGTATCGACTAATCTTTACGACTTAAGTGTTCATGAGTAGACGCTCATTTGCAGCAGAGTATTAACGAAATTGAATTTGGACAAAACAACCGTTGGATATGTTCGTCGTAACATAATATATAATTGTCTTCAAAGGACCATAAAATAATAAGTTCGGGAAGGGTTTGATCGGCACAGTCAACCGCAAAACCGATAATTTCACAAACCGGAAACGTGGATACAAGGCATTTCGCAACTCCGATTTTTGAACCGTCGAAGCTCACACACCAAGAATTGTTTACTCTAAAGTCTTGATGAAAAGACTTTGCATTGGAAGAAGGTCTAGATGGTCGTTGTCTTAGAAAAAATTGCGATATCTGCACCTGGACGACGGAAATGAGCGTTTCCGTCGTTTAGGTAATCACCTGTACAATGGATATGAAGTTATCCGTCGTCCAGGTTCTAACCTGGACGACGGAGAATGACGTTCTCCGTCGTCCAGGTGTATAGACCCTGAATTCAGGGGTTAGGGCCTTACTGTTTAGGGTTTAGGGTTTGTGAACTTGGACGACGGATAATGACCATATCCGTCGTCCTAGTATGTACCTGGACGACGGATAATGACCATTCTCGGTCGTCCAAGTTCTAAACCCCGATTTCAGGGGTTAGGGCCTTAGGGTTTACGGTTTAGGTCGTCCCCGGTCATTTGTGTGTCCGTTCAATTATTCTGATTCAAAAATATAATTAAAAAATTGATCGATCGATCCGAACTGCTAGATTTAGGGTCCAGGATTTAGCAAGGGTTTTATATGAGATTGAGATTTGGCGACAACCTGCAATTAATTTCTCCGTTGTCCAGGATATATAATTCGGATTAATTTCTTACCGTAAACCGGCATCGATCATATATATATTACAATAATTACAGTAATTAATTACCAATTAATCTCCCTCGTCGTATGACCGTACTCTTCGTCATAATCATCATCGTCCTCATCCCCGTTAGACGACGGCTCATCCTCGTCATCGTACTCAACATCGTCCGACGAATAACCTGAGTCCTCGTCCGCGTCCTCTTCCTACTCGTCTTCTTCATCTACCTCATCGATAATCTCATCTTCAGTTAGATCTGTACAACCATCAGGCATGGGTAACCGTTCACCATCTTGAACCAGGTCCATTATATCGGAGCGGACCATAGAAATATTAGGCTCTTGATAGGCAGGAATGTCTCTTTCTGGTTCAGCAGCATCTTCAGTCGTCGCCGGTGTCCCTTCAATTATCTCTGTATTCCATATTCCTCGGTGAGAGATATGGTTCACTATTTTCCACCCTTCACCGGCTTTCGGATCGTCGAGATAGAACACCTGCCGAACTAAAGTGGCAAGAGCGAAAGGCTCATCCTCATACCAGTGCGAGTTTGTATCGACTGATAATAGTCCCAGGTCTTCCTTTGTACGCTTGAACCATCTGCACTTGAATAGGAAAACGTTGACATCATTCCTGTAACATAGCTGAACCACGTATACAATAGCCCCGTAATATAGATCATTGTCTTTCCCAACCGCTACCCCACTGTTTTGTGTTCTTCTTCCTTCGTCTCGGGCCAATGAATGGAACTTTACACCGTTCACAAAACATCCGGGATAAATATAGTGTTTAACCGGCTTCTCTGCTAGCAAGTGCTTTGGCCATGACCACCACCCTCCGTGGTTATCAGATTTTTACAGATCAATCATCTGCGAAAAAGGGCAAATTAATATAAGGGTTTACTTTCTACAAACATGAGCGATATGTATTTAAATAATTAATACCGAGACGTACGTACGTACCCATTGGAAGAAATAATCGGGAAACTTCTTCTTAACCATTTTCTCAATCCACGCCGAACTCTTGTTTTGATTTAACGCCTGAAGCCTCTCCCTGTGTGACAACATGTACGGCTCAACTTCGTCACAGTCTCGCAACACTACCCAATGTGCCTCAATAAGTTCTTCCCGTGTTAACGATTCCTTTAATACTCCTCTAAACGGTCGGACGACATTGGTGACGACAGAAAGATTGATGCGGGCACTGCGATTGGAGGCAGTGGGAGGGGGTGGATCTTTGAGGTACATGTTGCAGTAAGTAACACACTCATGCATTAGGTATGTCTCTGCTATGGAGCCATCCGGGGCCGACCTGTTTTTGACGAATGACTTATACTGTCCAAGCTGTCTACAAAATCAAATGTACACATTACATAAGTACATATAGCTAGCTAGTATATATATAATCTCCAGTGGAACAAATTAATTAGTTAGTTGTACGTACCTTTCTTGTGGATACATCCAAGTGTACTGGACCGGACCAGAAATGAGCACCTGCTCGGGCAGGTGGATCATTAGGTGAATCATGATGTCAAAGAAAGCAGGGGGAAAATCCTCTCTAGTTTGCAAATGATGTGCACAATTTGTTGTTGCAATTCCACCACATCTGGCTTCTTTAATTCTCTGGCGCATAACCTCTGCCAGCACCTGCACAATGCTACTATTGGTTCTACGACGTCCCGAGGCAAGTATGGTCGAATTACCACTGGAATCAGACGTTGCAGCATAACGTGATAGTCATGTGTCTTTAGACCAACAAACTTGTGTTGCACCTCGTCCACTGCTCCAGTTATAGTAGCTGCATACTTAGCCGGATAACGAACGCCCTTAAACCAGTGAAATACAGAACGTCTAAGCGTCGGCTTCACTGTGTAAGGTGCATCTGGCATCTTGTTGTACACTCCTTTCCTATCCCTCCTCAACCATAAGGGATGACGTAGATTCATTGATTCCAAATCTTTGCGCGCTTTGGGAGTATCTTTAGTCTTGAACTTAATACCGAGAATTGTTCCCACCACACTGTCGCACACATTCTTTTCTATGTGCATCGTGTCCAAGTTGTTCCTCAGCTTCAACTTCGACCAGTAAGGGAGTTCAAAGAATATACTCTTGTGATCCCAATAGCTCAGATCATGTGGAGGAATTAGATTGCATTTCTTTACATCCGCGTCATTGCTCAACACACCAAAGTCGAAATAGCTCAACCTCTCTAAAATCTCTTTGCCCGACCAACTACGGGGTTTAGGATTGTTCTCTACCGTACCGTCGAAATGAGCTTCATCCTGTCGCCAGGGGTGGTCGTGAGGAAGCCATCTACGGTGACCCAAGTAACACACCTTCCCCGCGTGCCAACTAGAGTTCACGTCGTCCAAACATATAGGACATCCATTATATCCTTTTGTCCTGCAGGCTGCCAACATCCCATAAGCTGGAAAATCGCTGATCGTCCACATTACGGTAGCCCTCATCGTGAACATCGTGTCAGTGAATTTGTCATAAGTTGGGACTCCATTTTCCCACAACAGTTTCAGCTCGTCGATCAAAGGTCTGAGGTAGACATCTAAGCACTTCGATGGAGATTTAGGACCTGGAATTAGTACGGTAAGGAAATTAAATTCCTTGTTCATGCACATCCACGGAGGCAAGTTGTACGGCATCAGAATAACTGGCCAAGTGCTGACGGCGGAGCTATTACTTCCCCAAGGATTGAATCCGTCTGTAGATAGGCCGAGTCTAACATTTCTAACCTCTGAAGCAAAGTCTCCAAATTCTCTATCGAAATGTTTGAAACCCTCCCCATCCGCGGCGTGTCGCAGGACATCGTCATCTATTCGCTTTTCTACGTACCATCGCATCGCCTCTGCTGTGTGTAGAGACATGTATAGGCGCTGCAATCTGGGAATCAAGGGAAAATATCGAACAACTTTCACAGGAATTCTCTTTTTCGAACTCTTCCTATTCAACTGGAATCTGCACTGGCCACATACGGGACAATAGTCCAACTCTTTATACTATTTGTAAAATAACACACAATCATTCGGACATGCGTCAATTATCCTGTACTTTAGGCCGAGGCTGCTCAGGATATTTCTAACCTTATAATGAGATTTAGGAAGATTGTGATCATCAGGAAGCAACTTACATATTTGCTCCTGAATTTAGTCAAAAGCACTCACTGACATTTTGTGCTTCACTTTTATCTTCATTTGCTCCATCACATATTGCAACACATTCTCTCGACATCCAGGGAACACCGGGGTCTGCGCTTCAAGTAGTATCCGGTTGTACTTTTCCATCTCACTGGTGTCAGTGGCCAAGCTAGCTGCGGGGAATGTGTCATCATGCTCATTAGTGGTACTGTAACCTCCGTCTTAGTGTTGGTGTCCACTATGACTACATCCCGGAAACGCATCATGGACCAAATCTGCAGTTGGGTTGCAAGCTGGGGGTCCGGCACCACTGCCGCTGGATGAGGCACCATGGTAACTGTACCCTGAGCTGAAGTTTGTTGCACTGAACTCTACTGCTTCACCATGCTCGCTCCATGTAGTGTAACTCCACATCATACCATTTTCGTACAGGTGTTGCACCATAACATTAACCTCCGCATACTGACAATTAAGACATTTCTGACACGGACACCTGAAACGTTTCTTTCCCTGACCATGTTCTATCGCAAAATTCACAAATTCGCTAATTCCATCCATATACCGGACATCACATCTATTCTTCAACTTCATCCAACTCTTGTCCATACTGCTACAAAATATTATAATTAATTAATTATTTCATATATATATATATTTGTCCATTAATTTACGCTTAATTATACGTACTCGATCTACATCGATCCATCAATTACGTACGTACGTAATTTAATCGATCTGTACATATATATATATAGCTAACATCAGCTAACATCCTTGCATGTATATATGTACGTACGTTTTCACTAAATATATATTAATTAAGCAAATTTTAACTGCGTACGTACGTACCTGCTGGCCTTCTCGATATCTGTACGTTAATTAAGCTACCTAGCTAGTCAGTGGAGATCCCTTATCGATCCTGATTCTTCTCGGCCTTCTAGCTAGCTAGCTCCCTTCTCCTTCTCCCTTCTCCTTCAATTCTTCTTCAAATGGAATGAAGAGATCGAGGAATGAATTCAGTTTGGCATCGGGCTTATATAATGCTTCACTTAGACGACGGAGGTGTCGGTACGTCGTCTAAGTAGAAGTACGTTACGTATACTCGGATGACGGCATGTCGGTCCGTTGTCCAGGTAATCACCTGGACGACGGAGAATACCATCTCCGTCGTCCAGGTGATCACCTGGAGGACGGAGAAGACTCCGAGGTCCAGGTGATCACCTGGACGACGGATATGGTATTCTCCGTCGTCCAGGTGGTACTTGGACCACGGAGTATTTTCCGTGGTCTAGGTGTCACTTGGACCACAGAACAATTACGTTTCCATGATCTAAGTGCTGTTTTCTTGTAGTGCACTCCGTGGTCCAGGTGACCACCTGGACGACGGAGATGGTATTCTCCGTCGTCCAGGTGGTACTTGGACCACGGAGTATTTTCCGTGGTCTAGGTGTCACTTGGACCACGGAACAATTACGTTTCCGTGGTCTAAGTGCTGTTTTCTTGTAGTGCACACTCGATCTCTCATTGTTCTCTTGCTATTTCGGATCTCTCTCTATCAGCCAAAGCCAATCGCCGCCTCAATCTCACTCTGTTTCGATTGGGTAAGATTTTGTCGCTCTGTTTTCATCGTCTCAGGCTCTTTTCGCTGTGTATGATTTGCTTTTAAGCTAAATTTCATCTCCATCCATCTCATGATTTCTCAGATGGGGTTCGTCGTAGCTTTAATCTAGAGGTTTGCTATTATGGATTCATTCGGTTGATCCTTCTCAGATTTCTGTCGCCATTTTTGTTTTCGCTTCTCACGATTTGTCTCGAGTTTGATTTTGAGTCTGGATGCCATCTCTAATCCGATTCTGATTTCAATTGAGAGCGAAAGAGCTTAGTGCATATAGTATCCATTGGGTTTAGGGGAGTTTGACGAGCTTCATATTAGTCAGTTTTTCATGCTAATCTTTTGTCTGATTTCAGTATATATTAATTTATTGATAGGATATTGGGTTTAGGGCTACTATTGCTGCTTATGCTGGTTTTGTGAAGGTCTTATGCTAACTAGAAACTGTAAGAGCTCAAAAAATTTAGCTTTGAATATTTTTCTCTATTACAAACTTAGGAGGGGAAAACTGTTATCGATTTGATTCTATATTATTGGAATGAGTGAATTTAGTTATTACAAACTTAACCATGGTGTAAAATGAAAAAAGAAGAAGGTGATTTTATCTTGATATAGGATAATCATGATTGTTTCAAAGCATTAGCAAGAGTAATGGGAGTTCCAATTCTTGATCATCTTATGTATATACAGGACACAACCTCCATATCATGATTTTTTCAATTTGAGGATATGGGTACTACTACATTATATGTAGTTTATAGTTTGGGGATTTAAAGTTCTCCAGTGATCTGTTTTCCATACTTCCCTAGTAAGTTATTAGCATTTAGGTTTATGAAAGTTGACAGAATGATCTTAAATGAGACATGCTTATTGTTTATTGTTGCTCAAATAATACCTGTTTTGATTTGCTTCATCGCGATTTTCTTTTGCAGGGCATAAATCGGCCATTCTAATCGATGAAGGAGCTGAACATTCTGCAGGTGATTTAGCAAAATGGATGACTTGATGTACTGCAAGCCATTGAGAATAGGACATAAATGTTGTTGTAAGCAAATTGTGTTGTGCTACGCTGAAAGTAGAAACTGCTAAACTACATAGTTTTGATTTTTCTTTTCTCTGATTAGATTTTTATTGAGAGGTTAACCAAAAGACCATTTCAACTAAATGTAGTAGTCTTGAATTTACTTTTCACTTTTCTTAGAGCACCTACACTGGTACTGAAGAAACAGCACGAGCAAAGAAAATTTGGTGGGACCGCGGCGGCGACCGCTCGTTGACCGAGCTGAAAAGCAGTTACACGAGCAATCCTTGCTCGCTCTTCTGCTTGAGCAGAGGGGAGGAGCAGCTCGAGTAGCTGCACCACTGCACATGCTCTTAATTGGGTGAATGTCATATATGGCATTGTTGCATACAGTATGTATGACACCTGCTCACCAAACTAATGCATATGTTAGTTTTGCTTATGTTAGTCTTTATAGTAATCTATGCTTATGCATATATATAGATGATAATCTATGTTTATATATAGAGATGATAATCTATACATACATGAAATAATTCACCTTTTTAGAATTAATCTATGTTTATAATAGTCTTGGAAAGACCAGGAGGGTATTGCACAAATCATATTGTTGCCATACATGTCATTCATGCCATGTATCCCTAGCCAACCATAACAAATTATGGATGAATGAATGAACATTTTATTAAACTGCTTAAGAAGTGAACTCATAATAATTTTTGAAACTTTAACATTCTATTTTATTTCTATGCTTAATTCCTATTTCCTCTTTTGAAAAGTGATTGACAAGCACAAGTTGATTATAGAATAAGAGCAACTTTTCATAGTTCAGGGGTATTGGATTGATAGGAGTTTTTGCTCAATCGGTATTAGTCCTTTTCACAATTAAGGAAACATATTTGGGAAGGGACAATTTTGGTTACTTTTCGTGTCTACATTATTGTAGGTTCTATTGCAAAGGTATTTTTTTGATAATTCACGTATCTATTTTCTGGTGTCGTTTTCAGGTCTCTAAACCCAATTCAAATAACAAAATTGAGCACATAGAACTCAAGGTGAAATAAGATATATATATACACACACACACACACACACATATATATATGGCACTCCACATTAGCGCTAATGTGATCAAACATTAAGAAGCAATATAGTTACCTGTCCTCCGTGCTTATTGAATAATCTCTGATGTGCTTACACTATATGTCATAAAATTTTGTGGATTTGATAGTGCTTCTTAGTTTTTGATAGAAGCCAAAAAGCTCAAGATTAGCCACAATACATGACTATATATATTTAATACACAAATTCATTATAAGAGCATGAACTCATGCAATGCACTCGCGATTGCGTAAGTTGGATTTGCTGAAATATGAACTATGTTTTAGAGAACTAGATTGGCTTCTTGCTTTTCATTAACGGTAAAGCAATATGTGCATATATCTTTTTTATCTAAAAGTTATGAAGATATTACTATTTGACTAACTTAGAAGTACAAAATTTGCTAAAATATAGTTTTCAATAAATCAGTATTTGACTAACTTCTTATAGCCAATCTAACACTACCACATTTTTAACCATTACCAACGAAACGGAAAACTAAGGCCGACGATTTAAAAAATCGTCGGCAATAGTTTTCATTATTGCCGGCGATTAGGGGCAAAAATCTCCGGCAATAATGCGCCGGAAATAGCCAAAAAAAAAAGTATTACTGGCGACTTGAGGAAAATCGCCGGCAATAATAATAATAAAAAAGTATTGCCGGCGATTTTCCCCAAGTCGCCGGCAATACTTTTTTTTGTGGCTATTTCCGGCGCATTATTGCCGGCGATTTTTGTCCCAAATCGTCGGCAATAATGAAAACTATTGCCGACGATTTTTTAAATCGTCTGCCTTAGTTTTCTGTTTCGTTGGTAATGGTTAAAAATGTGGTAGTGTAAAGTATTTGAAGCTATCATCTATTATCCGTTTTTAGCTCAGATGACACTTTGGATTTGGTTTAGTTAGTATCACTACAAGAAAAGGAGACATTACCGGCGACGGGAGGTCGCCGGCCTTGTCTTTTTTTTTCGCCGGAAATGTCATTCCCGGCGACGAGTCGCCGGCAATGACGTCGCCGGAAATCTCCCGCCGGTGTTAACATTGCCGGCGACGGCAATGGTTCCGCCGCCGTGGCCGGAATTTGTGACATTGCCGGCGACTGAGGTCCATGTCGCCGGCAATGTCAGAAAAAATTTTGAAAAAAAAACGCGGTTCTGGATTGGGCCCAATTCCAGAACCTGCATTGAAAGACATAAACCGTACAATCATACAAGTTCAACAGTACACATAAATGTCCAACGTACAGTACAAATAGCAACGACGATACGAAAATTAACTACAACTACAGGTCAGGGTCGAGGAACTTGCGGGTCAGGGTCGAAGTAATCAAAGTACTCATTTGAATTCCGGTGGCTACCTTGGTCTTGCTCTGGCGTTGACTGGTGCGGTGGTGGTGGTGGATAGCTAGGGAACGGAGGGACCGGGTCCGGGGGAGGTGTGGGGAACGGTTGTCCGGTAGTCTGAGCCTCGTACATCGTCCGCATCCATGTGTACATCTGAGCCTGCACCTGTGTCTGCTGCATTTGGTACTCGGCCATCTGCCTCTTTTGCTCCTCCAACTCCCTCTGCGTCCTATGAAGCTCCGCTGCGAGGTTACGACTAGAAGTTGAACTTCTTGACCCGGTAGAGTATTGTGAAGTGGTTTTCAATACTCCTTCGCCCGCCGAGCCCATTCCCCTACAGTAGTAGGTATTCTTTCCAGTCCCGCACGCTTTTGCCATGATCTGAGCCGCTATCGGGGGATCAAGCGGATCGATCTGAGAGGCATACTGGGTGACTTCTTCCTCGGAGCAGTCAGGATGGTTAGTCCGAGCTATACTCATGGTCACTTCTGTCGTCGCCTCCTCCACTCTTGCCTAATTGAAAAGCGAAAATGAACAACGTATTAACTAACAACATCTATTAATATCGAAAAATAGTTTTATTAACACATGGAGAGGCGAAAGACTTACCGCTTCATCAGGGCATTGCGGATAGAACTTCTGATGAATATACACCAAGGGGTTCACTTCTTGTTGTTGCTGCGCCTTAGTCGACCAACCCATGTAGTTGAGTGAACCTGCATGATGGGCCCTGGTGTTTTTCAATCTATTCGCCCGGTTCGTCTTCGAAATCGCCTTGTTTGATAAACATATGGAAAAAAATTAGTAACTAACTATTTCAATCTGATACGATACATTAGGCTTGTAAGATATATTAAGGATGCATACCTGAGCTTTGGGGTGCTCGAAGTGGGCTATCAGCCACAGCCACTCGTACTCCCTAAACCGGAATTCGCTAGGAGTAGAACCTCGGCCTAGCTCCTTGTATACAGTGTAATGGGAAGAAAGCTCGTTCTTCCACTCTTTATACCTATATTAAAACAAGGAAAAAAAGTTAGAGATATTAAAACATTTGATAAACAAAAATCTAACTCGATATATATTCAAATAAGTGGAAGCACATCACCGATTATGTAGTTGACGCTCTACCCACGTGTGAATAAGAACTTCATCCACGTCAAACCACACCTGCAATATGAATATATAAAAGGTAAAATTATATATTTAAGTGGACTTAATTAATAAATGTAAAATTTACGTAATGAAAATACGATTTTACTCACACTGAGTGCATTATGCACTTGCATCTTCACGTAGATAGGCACAGATTCCCAATCTGGCCAAAGCATTGGGACCTTGTCCCGCACGATCGCACCGGCCATGCTGACATATTTGCGCGTGGTGTCGAATGCCTTGATCACCTCGCCATCCTCATTGGCCCTTATGGGCGTTTTCCTTCCGCCGGTGGCCTGCTCAAGTCTCTTCCCGGTGCAGGTGCCTCTAGCCCCTTTCCGTTTTCCAGTCCCATTAACGAAATTGCCTAATAAAACAATGTCAACAAATTGATATCATTAATTGAACCAATCGCAAGTCTTAAGTAATAATTAAGTAATCAATCTGATGTTAAATAAAATTTACCTGCATCGTCCGTTTGTTGGTTGGTGCACCTCACACTCCAAAGATACACGGGGTCGAACGGGAGGAAGTTATACGCTTCCTCCACGGTCAGGAAATCCGGCCGTCCTTCAATATAAACAGGCATCCCCCTATCATCGAATTCAGGGATGACAGGAATCTCGTCGGGTAGGAAGAGACCGGACGGCGGAGATAGACGAGGCCTGGACGATGAGGCGCCAGCACCACCATGTGCCTCAGATGATTCCCGTGAAACGGGAGTAGGCACCATCCGAATATGGGGCATTCGGATTGAGGGAGTTTCTGATGCCCCCGTTGACTGTCGCTCGTCTGAGGCTCTGCCACCGGAGGGACGTCTGCTGATTGAGCGTCTAGAGACTGAGGCTCGAGCCTCGAATTCCGGTTCCACGGCTCTTGATCGTGCAGCTTCCTCCTCAGCTCGCGCCTCTAGCAAGGCTCTCGTGCGAGCAGTCATCATTGGCCCACTGGGCGTGTTGCTAACTGCGGCCGAGGAGGAAGCTTGACTACTGTTCCCTCCACTATTTCGGGAACCTCTCCGAAGCCAATTAGCCGCAAAACCTCCTGGACATCGTAATAGTCATGGATTCGGTTCAATAACAAATCGGAACCGGAACGGTGTGGAACCGGAACCGTTTGAAACCGAAACTGTTTGTAACCGGAACCGTTTGTAACATAACGGTTCCGGTTACAAACAGTTCCGGTTCCAAACCGTTCCGGTTCTATAACAAATCGGAACCGGAACGGTGTGGAACCGGAACCGTTTGAAACCGGAACTGTTTGTAACCGGAACCGTTTGTAACATAACGGTTCCGGTTACAAACAGTTCCGGTTCCACACCGTTCCGGTTCTATAACAAATCGGAACCGGAACGGTGTGGAACCGGAACCGTTTGAAACCGGAACTGTTTGTAACCGGAACCGTTTGTAACATAACGGTTCCAGTTACAATAAGTTCCGGTTCCAAACCGTTCCGGTTCCAAACCGTCCCGATCCCGATTTCCACCTTCATTTATACGATTAATTAACAACTATATCACCTAAATTAACGACTATACATATTCGATGTGTATATATATATACATCATGCATCTTAATTAAATTTATCCATCACATATTCATCCAAATCACAAACCCTAATTAATTTTCCACATTTTTCACATATATATATATCATGCATCTTAATTAGGTTTAATTTCCGTATATATATACATCACATATTCATCAAAACCACATTTATACATAATTTTCACATATATATATACATCACTTCATATTCACATACCTAAATATATATATACATCACATATATACATACATGCTAATTTAGAACTTATCACCCTAATTTCCAACTTAGCACCCTAATTAATTTACACATACACATACACATACACATACACATACACATACACATACACATACACATACACATACACATACACATGCACATGCAAAAAAATAATTAAAAATTGAGAGAGAGAGAGAGAGGGAGAGAGAGAGGATCGGACCTGCCATTTTCTTCCACCTACAATGGTGAGGGGAGGAGAGGAGGGGAGGAGGGGAGGAGGGGAGGAGGAGATTTTCGGAGGAGGAGAGGAGAGGGGATCGGTGGGGAGGAGGAGAGGGAGAGGAGGAGTAGAGGATAAGGAGGAGGAGTGGGAGAGGAGGAGGAGGACACTCACCGGACCGATTTGGGAGGAGGAGAGGGAGAGGAGAGGGAGAGGAGGAGGAGAGGGAGAGGAGGAGAAATGAAAGGCTCGGGCTGGATAAAATCACAAACCAGAAGACATTACCGGCGAGTTGCTTATAACTCGTTGGTAATGTCATTACCAACGACTTCAACTCGTTGGTAATGACATTACCAACGAGTTAACTCGTTGGTAATGACATTACCAACGAGTTATAAGCAACTCGTTGGTAATGACATTACCAACGACGAGTTAACTCGTGGGTAATGTCATTACCAACGAGTTGCTTATAACTCGTTGGTAATGTCATTACCAACGACTTCAACTCGTTGGTAATGTCATTATTTCCCGAAGAATATCCGACAACATTTTCCGTCTACGATTTCCGGCTACATTTTCCGACTACATTTTCGATTATCAATTTCCGTATCCGTACGATTAATGACTACATTTTCCGTCTACATTTTCGATTAATGATTTCCGTATACGTACGATTAACGACTACATTTTCCGTATACGTCCGATTAACGACTACATTTTCCGTATACGTACGATTAACGACTACGATTAACGACTACGATTTCCGTATACGTACGATTAACGACTACGATTTCCGTATACGTACGATTAACGACTACATTTTCCGTCTACGATATCCGGCTACATTTTCCGACTACAATTTCGATTATCAATTTCCGTATACGTACGATTAACGACTACATTTTCCGACTACATTTTCGATTATCAATTTTCGTATACGTACGATTAACGACTACATTTTCCGTATACATACGTACCATTTCCAGCTATGCACATTTTCCGACTACAATTTCGATTATCAATTTCCGTCTACGATTAACGACTATAATTTCCGTATAGGAATTCAATGAGGATCTGTCATAGACCAATCTATGTTTTCAAATACATAGTTATATCTGTGTATATATTGCAGTAACTTCAAAAGGCACATCAGTTCAACAGAACTGATGCATTGGTTCACATTGGTTCACATTGGTTCACATTGATTCAGTCCCTGAACTGATGCATTGGTTCACATTGTTCAGATCAGTTTCTGAACACAGATGCATTGGTTCACATTGGTTCACACTAATGCATTGGTTCACATTGGTTCACATTGGTTCACACTGATGCATTGGTTCACATTGGTTCACATTGGTTCACATTGATTCAGTCCCTGTAAGTTCTATTTGTTTTCATTCTATAAACACAGATGTTCTTAACATGAGTTTTGCAGAATTCATATCACTAGAAACTAAGTTATCTAACATTAGTACCCAGTCTTAAGTGTCTAACAATCAATGCTTCAACAGATTTGTAATCAATGCTTCAAAATAAATTAATAAGATAGCATTAAAGTGACTAAACCACAAACAATCAAGTAATCAACAATTCAAAATGAATTCCCGCTGTGAGAAGATATAATGCAGAAGTTGATTATCCTCTTATGCATTTCTCAGCCCTACAATTTTCGACTACAATTTCGACTACATTTTCCGACTACGTACGATTTCCGACTACAATTTCCGACTACAATTTCCAACGTACTAAGGATGATAATCGTAATCATCTTCATCACTTGAGTCTGACTCGGTTTCATAGGTAACCTCTGGCAATATGTGCCGCTCCTCGTCATCTGAATCAGCGTCAACTTCATATGGATTAACATCGAGAAGTTCTGCTCCAGTAATTCGAACCACACTCCCAGATCTCACATTATTAAGGCGAATCGTAGATGATTCCGGAATGTCAAAAGCGTTCGGCTCTTGGTATGCAGTAACTTCCTCATCATCTGCGGTATCACCAAGTGTGGCAGCACTGTATATGTTTCTATGAGCAACATGGTTAACCACCTTCCACGGGACTTTGTTAAGAAGATCGTCCAGGTAAAACACTTGTTTTACTGATGAGGCAAGAACGAAAGGGTCATCTTCATACCAGGTAGTAGCAGTATTCACCGAAAATGTTCCGTACTGATCGGTCCTTGTGTTCTCCGGGCTAGTATCAAACCATCTACACTTGAACAAGTGCACTTTCATGCGGTTCCCATAAATTAGTTCAACAACTGAATGAAGGACACCGTAATAGTCAACGCCATCCTGCCCACCATGGACCATCACCCCACAATTCTGTGTTTTCAGTCGGTCGTCTCGATTTTCACATATAAATTTCACGCCATTGACCTGACACATCGAGTACACTTTTGAAGCAATCGGTTTCATCGCCAGGACCCTCAATTCGTTTGACCACTCTGGGCAACCATCATCTGCTACATGGTTCATCTGAAAACGTCCATATATTAATACGTACAGAAGAAATTATGTCATCTTGAAACCACAAAAGCACGTACATACATACATGCTATGTAAGGATATATATATATAAAAATAGACATATACACATATACTTACCCATTGACCAAAGTAGTTTGCAAACGTCTTGTTGTGGTAATCAACATTTCCGGCAATAGCAGGGCAGTGAAGATGATAGTTTTTCCAATATTGTACTTCTTGACAGTTAATCAGTACCGACCAGTGGGCAATGGCTACCTCATTTCCATCCAACTTGTACGACTTTGGTAAGCTTCCATGTACTACCACGTCACTGGAGATGATAGAAAGGTTGAACTGGGGTTCATCTATTGGCATATGTTGTTGGGGGTCCTCTACATTTTCGAGGTACACTTTGGTGTACGTTACACACTCGTGCGCAAGATATGCTTCAGCGATACACCCTTCAGGTGCATATTTATTCTTCACATAGTCCTTGTAGGCTCCCAATTGTCTACAAGTTAACAAGTACATGTTAACTTACTTAACCAGAAGTCATTACATATAAAAACCATAGGCAAACCAAATTTATGAATCATTTGTACCTTTCCATGGGATACATCCAAGTGTAGTGTACGGGACCGGTAAGCAACAATTGTTCGGGAAGATGGATCATCAGGTGCGGCATTATGTCGAAAAAATTTGGGGGAAATATCCTCTCAAGCTTGCACATGATAAAAATGATGTCATCTTGCATCTCCCTCAGGTCTGCTTTTTTAACTTCCCTGGTGCATAACTTCAGAAAGAATCTTGACAAGGCCACCAACGGCTCCACCACCTCTTTGGGCATGTACCCTCGAATGAAAATAGGGAAAAGGCGTTGAAGCAGTACATGGCAGTCATGACTCTTTAATCCGTACATCTTATTGTCCCGGAAGTTAACACACCTGCTTATATTTCCTGCATAGCCATAAGGATACCTGCATATATATATAGATGAAGCCATATATATGGACCAATTATATTTCTCGCATATAACCATATATACTCCGCTAAAAATTTAAGGACAAATTCATACATAGCCATAAGATCGAATATATACCTGACATTACTCAGCCACCGAAAAATTTCATGCTTATGCTTCGGCTTTACGGTGTACGGAGCTTGCGGCATTTTTCTCTTACCATCTCTTAACCACAAATGTTTCCGCACACCCATTGCTTTAAGATCAGTGCGTGCCTTAGGGATGTCTTTTGTTTTCCCCTCCAAGTTAAGAACTGTGCCCACCACACTTTCACACACATTCTTCTCTATGTGCATGACATCTAGGTAATGTCTGATAGGCAACCTGGGCCAGTAGGAGAGTTCCCAGAATATGCTCTTGTGTGTCCAAAACTTATACCTTTCGGGCTTTTCTGGAATTGACGCCACTATGTCAGGATGATTGCTCAGCTGGCCAAAATCGTATTCATTCAACACTTCCAAAATTTCGTCCCCTGTCCATCGCCTGGGTGCCACACCAGTTTCAACAGTCCCATCAAACGCGTCTGGATCCTGCCTAAATGGGTGATCATATGGAAGCCAACAACGGTGACGCATCGAGACAATTTTACTGCAATGAGGACTGCAACAATCAACCGTCATGCACTCTGAACAAGCCCTGTAACCCCTGGTAACGTTGCCCGACAACATACCGCGGGCAGGAAAATCACTGATGGTGCCAACAAGCATGGCATGCATCTGGAACATCTCCTTTTTGAACCTATCGTAAGTGGGGTGGCCACACTCACTCAGGTACTTAAGCTCCTCAATCAAAGGCCTCAAATACACATCGAGACACTTTCCTGGATAACCCGGGCCCGGAATTAACAGAGTGAGCATATTGTATTCCTTCTTCATGCACATCCATGGTGGAAGGTTGTACGGTACCAAAATAACTGGCCATATACTGTATTGAAGACTCATGTTGCCAAAAGGGTTGAATCCGTCAGATGAGAGCCCTAGCCAAACATTTCGGACCTCTGCTGCAAAATGATCAAACTCCCTGACCATGTGCTTCCAAGCCTCTCCGTCGGAAGGGTGTATAAGGGTGTCATCGTCAGGCAAGTTCCTCTCAGCCCACCATCTCATTGCCTCGGCCGTGAAAGCACACATGAACAACCGCTCCAGCCTATCAATAAGCGGGAAATATCGAAGTATCTTCACAGCTTTCTTGTTGCCTGCAGGAGTCAACTTATACCTTTCTGTAAAACATACCGGGCAGGCTTCAAGGTCTTCGAGATCTTTTCCCCAGAAGAGAATACAATCATATCTGCATGCATGGATTTTGATGTAGGAAAGCCCAAGATCTTTCAGGATATGTCGCACCTTATGATGAGTGGTAGGAAGACGATGACCGGGTGGCAGTAGCGAAGCAGTCCACTTCAACCAAGAATCAACAGCTTTGACAGACATTTTGTTCTCCATTTTTAGCTGCATCACTCCCATCACACTTTCAAGAATAGTCTTACTACAACTGTCGTACAACGGAGTCTGTTGCAATGCAATCAGGTTGTTGTACTTGTCCATACCGCTTGTGTTGGCATGACCTCCAGGTAATGGTTCGACTGGCTCGATATGGGGGAAACCCTCAACGACGGGAGGGACATTTGGTGCTTCATCAGCAAATACACCGCTCTCATGAGGAAACATATCATTGATTAACATCGATGTTGGATCATAGGATGAACTGCCCCTCTCAGCAAAATGTCCATAATCATAGCGTGGACTGGCCCTCTCACCAAATTGTCCATGATCATGCGGACCCGCTACCGATGTTTCACCGTGATAAATCCAACAAGTGTACTTATCCCAAAACCCGTATTTACTCAGGTGCCTCTGCACTTTATCAATGGGAAATCGAAATCGATCGCTGAAACACTTACATTCTTTACACGGGCAATAATGAAGTGTAGTGTCTCCACAATTAGCCTTCACAAAATCCACAAAACTCCTAATTCCCTCGTGATATCTGACATCCCATCTTTCGAGGCTCATCCAACTCTTGTCCATCCTAAAAATTCTAACAATTTTACGTATTAATTATATATATATACACACATTCACTACTAATAATCGACGTGATCTCTCAATTCAACTCTAATTAAATCAACACATGCATGCATATGTATATATATCGATCTAATCTCTGAATTCGATTCAGTACTCGATGATAGTACGTATTCAGTACTCGATGATAGTACGTATTCAGTACTCGATGATAGTACTCAATGATATATCGATCTAATCTCTGTTAAGCCTGGCTCCGATAACAATACGATAATACCAGTCATTGATTCAGACACAAGATTAACTACAAGCTGTTTTCTCGTTTCGGTGACCGTACATCAACAACATTTCATATATATATATATATATATATATCTCACGAATTGGATTTGATCAACACACACACACACACACATATATATACCACATATACGTATATATACACCTACGTACCTATATAAATAGCTTCCCGACTGATCGAGTTTTCGACGGCCGCCTTAATTTTGACAATATACCGAATGATCGATTTCAGAGCGTACGTTTTCCTTCTTTCGATTTCTCTGGATTTTTTTCGCTCAAAATGATTGAATGATCAAGCTGCCCGATCCGGCATCTAATATAAGACACATTGCCGGCGACGGAGTAAGTCGCCGGAAATGAAGACATTACCGGCGACTATACGCCGGAATCTCGCCGGTAATGTTGCAAAACATTACCGGCGACTCCAACCGTCGCCGGCAATGTCTAGGGAGACATTTCCGGCGAAATTCCCGCCGGAAAATCGCCGGTAATGTCTCCCTAGACATTGCCGGCGACGGTTGGAGTCGCCAGTAATGTTTTGCAACATTACCGGCGAGATTCCGGCGACATTGCCGGCGACGGGCTAAGTCGCCGGTAATGTTGAACATTACCGGCGACTTTTCCGGTCGCCGGCCTTGTCTCCGGTGATCTCGCCGGTAATGGGCAAAAATGTTGTAGTGTATTATTGGATTTAGTTTGATACATGTTTCCGGTTGGGAATGAATTTTTGATGATTTGCATGTTTTTTTATGGCATGGATTTGAGCGCTGGTGTTGGAGCGTAATCAGTAGTTACTACCTCGATCTACTGTCTTTGCCATGGCTATAAGGTATAGTCATTTTTTGAGTCGTGAGTTAGTTAATTTGGATCATATCTTAACGATTAATTGTTTGAACAAAATGTTGAACAATGATGTCAATTTGCATGTATAACCTACATAAGTCAAGCTGAGAATTACTAATACATATACTCCTGACTGTAAAAGATGTTTAAATGGATGTTTTGCATAACCCGCACACTGCGTGGGCATCGCACCTAGTCATCAACATGACTGATCCCATGACATACCTGTTCATGTTTGATCTTGCACGACAGAGCACTAATAGTACTTTCCTTGAGATGGAAATTGCAGGTTCTGCTTGAACCAATTGAGAAGCACTCCTAAAAAGAACCTCATATGGATACTTGGCGGAGCTGGCTTCAGCTATGTGTGGAATTAATGCAGGTTCTTCAATTTCCTGATGAAAAACGAAGTACAAACCATGAAATTTGTTAGTGCAAGACAATAGCAGATTTTTTTTCCTGAATGTAAACGGAATCAATGATTTACAAACTAGAGAAGGAGATACAACGTTTTTAACTGCACAACTAATTTGTCACAATACATGTTTCCTTGATATTTTAATGTTGCAAGCAATTGAAATGCCAAAATGTTTTTCTTCGAAATAAAAATAACATAATTAGCAGAACAGCTTCCTTGTAAACAATATCTCAAGCATATTTTAACAGAACTGAACTTGAAATGCAGATGAACGCCTCAGGTTTATAGTGCATCCACAGTATGATCTATACATTAGACATTTATAGACGTCTCCATTTTGATTTGGACAATGCTAACTAAAGATCATATATCGACAAAAGCTAAATGAAATAGAAAACTATCAAGATGATCACACCAATGAGAAAACAAATATCAACCCATCCAAGGATTCGTAAAGTTATTGAACGTTTCACCTTAGTTCTAAGTCTATCTTATTGCTACTTATTCCATAATTTATGATAATAATGAACCATGATACGAGCCTATAATAACACCAGTGCACCACTTTTGCTACCCCACGGTGTGCTTCACTTGCCTTGGTAATGTAGAAGGAGAACATATCAAAGGTTGTCCTAAAAGATCTAAATTTGGTGATATCATGGAACAAGGGCAAGGCAACATGAAATGGTCCACATAATAAATAGTAACACCATTGATATGTATTTTACGTATTACAAAGATTCAATTTTCTTCTACAGTTTCACTCAACTATGCTAAAGAAACCGGGAATTACAACTCTTTATTGAGAACAATACAAATGTAGAATTCCAATAAGTTTGATTTTAGCAAGGAAAATAAATACCTTCAAAATTTTAATCCTCTCAGCAAGAGCAAAAACAGCAGAGCGGATCTTCAGTGGTTCCCTTCCTCTTGAAAATAGACTTGTATTTCTTGTCTCAACACCAATTTAAGTCACTAGCTGTGGCAATATCCAACTGCAGTTTTTCAAGTGCCTGAATATAGGCACGGAAATGTGCACTTAGTACCTGCAAAACAAACAAATGAATGTAACACACTACAAACATTATCCTTCCCATAATATTTATATATTGCAGCACCTTAGCTACAGAGCTACACCCTATGTACAGTGAGATCCTATTTTCTAAATATCATATTACATAGCTAAAGGTCTTTTACAACGAGTAAGCTGAAAGGACCCAATCCCGATTGAGTTACCTAAACCGGAATCAAACCCTTTGGAAAATATGAACCAACAAAAATTTTTCAAAATTTCGGCAGAGTTTCGTTACTAGCGTGGAATTACCTTAACCTGCACGCGGAAATTAACACTTCGTCATATGCCACAAAAAGCAAACCGTGGGCACCAATCCCATCCGGATTTCTCAACAACAATATAATCATCAACAAACAGTAACATACTGTACTATATATATGTATATCTGAGAAAATCCGTATAAACAAGTATCGGAATGTATCAGAGCGACCTCTAGTGTAAAATATATACAACATGTACATCAGTAGGTGAAACTGAAACCTACTGGAAAACACAGGTGACTCTGATCACTAGCCTCCAAACTGCGACGTGAAACACCAAACCTGAACTGCACACTGGGCACGGAAACCGAAAAGCCCAGGGGAAAGACAATAAACACGTTAGAGTGAGTGGACGAAAATAAATGTCTTTCACCAGTTATAATATATGTTATAAAAATATGTGCGAGTCCAGGAAAATAAAAACATAACATAGTACACGAGGTAAAACTCATACTCCTCCAGTGTACTGAGCATGCAAGTATAAATCTCACGGGGTCACTCATGGACACACACCGTGCTAGTACAGTCCGAATCACGAGGTCCTTGGTCCCCGTGATTCTAAGCCAGAAATGGCCTCGGTTCCGGGGAAACGCCCCTCACCGGTCAGGTCGGGATGACGACGTCCCTCCTGGTGGCCTACCATCGGGGATCAGCCGAGAGGCAAAGTGTATCGATACAACAACGTAACCAAGACTGTACTCTGTGAAAACCAAATCATAAACAGTTTGATGCAAATGCATGAAACAATATAAAAGTGTATGCATATTCGTATACGTGTATCCGTATAAACATATTCGTATAATCGTAAACACATGCTTATATAATCACAATCTCGTATGAAATCTCATGCTCGTAAAACCATAATCATGCTGCATGCTCAAGTTCATTAACGTATATAAAAGACCCGCATTCAATCCGTGAAAATAAAATGTCCACTCACAGACTCTCGATACGCGCACACGCGCTAAACTCGTGGTCCGGCGGAAGATCCCTCGCCTGAAGCACGATCACGATCCAGATCTCGATCACGATCTCCTGAATATTCACAAAACATAACTGATCAAAATCGTAGTCCACAACACTGTACGAATGCACGGAAACCAACCGTTCCCGGAAATGCGAAAAGCAGTGCCAAATGAATTACGGAAATCCCGAAATCCCAACTCGAAACCTCGACTGAAAATCGGCTACTCAAATCAACCCGAAAACCTCCGTACGATAATCAGGGCGCGATTACGAGAAAAATGACACTAATTACATCGAAATCTGAAAATTTGACTTTTTGACCGCCGTTGACCGCCGCCGGCGGCGGCGGCGCGCGGTCAACGGTGGAATTTCACGGCCAACTTCTCCAGTTTTCAAGGTCTCGTCAAGGCGAGCAAGATTCCCTTCTACCCCAAAGTCCAATTCCAAGCGCATCCCCTCCAAAAACGTGCAAAACCGAGCCAAAATCCTTGCCGGAAAACCCAATCGGGTTTCAAGCAAACCTCCACCAAACACCAAACCAAACACATAGGAAGCTTCCTTGGGGCAAGGCGAGGTGAAGCCCTCACCCCTCGGCTTCCAACACCCACCGGAAAGTCCTCCACCGTTAAGGCCGATTTCCGGCAAGGTTACCCAATTCGGGTTCCCTTAAAAACTCATCTATTCTCATCAACACATATACCAAACAACTCGAAATTGAACAAGGAACCTAGCCATACCTTCCTCGAAGCCCAAGGTGGCCGGAATCCGGTCGCCGGAAAACAACTTCCCGTTTGGGAAACTTCCTTAATCGGTCAAGCTGGTCAACTTTCCAAAACGGGAAAGTCAAAGCAATTCCGTGTTTTTGCGACTATTTCTCGACTTTTCGATATTTATACACGTCCCTCGGGTCAATCAACAGTCCAAAATGAATATACGAAACGATTCGGATAAGCTCGAAACAATCGGATAAACTCGTCGAATACCGAAACTTCAAATAATCATAAAATATTCCTCGGCTATCGGAAAAATCTTCCGAAACCGCCCACGAGCTCGAAATCACGAACTCCACACTTCCCGTGAAGACACTCAACTCAAATTCTCGACTGAAAACATAGTCGCGAATCGAATCGACAAACTACACAATATCGTAAAACTGCGACTATAACCAAATCTCGAGAATCATGCCAAACACACATCTGATTCTGGTTCGGGTCGTCACATAAGCACATAACCCCGGCCTAAACCTAAGGCCTTTTCTTCGGCCACAATAATAATGTTGATCAGATACAAACTTCAAAGAGCTAAACAAGAAATAATCTGAAGAATGGAGAAGTAGAAAAAGAAAAACAATGTATTTTAAGCTACTAGCTAGCCTAAAAACTATATCCTCAGGTCTCTTAAATTTATAATTGATAGATAGTATGTCATCGGTTTCATAGTGTTGACCTTGTTCATTGTCTCGATGTATGCTGCTCGAACCTCAATGTATACTTCCTTTCCATGTTCCTTCAGGAAGGAAATAACGTATCTGCGTTAAAAAAAAGGAACAGTCATTAACAGTGGTACTCCTTCGATGAAGACACGGGCCTTCCTTATCTTTATCCTTTCTCTCGTTATTTTGCTTTCTTACTATATATCATAGGTCATTCTGCCATTTTCAGAACCAAAGTTTCCATCGTATTGACCAAAAGACAACAAAATACACTTCTCAAACATCACAAACCATAATATCCTTTTTGAACAAAAGTACTATATTGTAGCTGAGAATCCAAATTTCAGCAACCACAGCTTTCAATGGATTGTTTTCATTATTCGAGAACTGAACTTGAGTTTGGCTAGATAAATTTGAAAAATGTAACTTGCACATCAATTATTGACTTTTAATGTTTAAATAGAACCAGATGAATCTCTATCAATATCTTGATCTCAGCTGAGGGTCAATAAATAGAATCAGCATAGACTTAAGCTATGTATTTGTTCATAAGCATGTGCTATGTTGGACCACATGTTTTTCCTCCTAGTCAATGGAAAAACATACGAAACATGTGCTACTTGCTTGTACTTGAGTAGAACATTCTGTTGAAGAATCTGGATATTTGTTTTTGGTTTTCTCAATGCATGAAGCTTCTGCACAATGAAGTCAAAGACCTGCATGGATATAGATAGAGTAAGTTACTGAGTAATTTAAAAATACAGAGCATAGAGCATATTATGCAACACGAGTTCCAATGTGTGGCAATTTAATGTGAATGCATAACAAGTTGGGATAACATGAAAATCTGTTGTCTGAGTATTGCTTGATTTAAATCAGACCACTTTATCACATAACATAATTATTTTCTTGTTGTGTGAATCAAAAATATCAAAACATAAACAACAGATTAAAATAATTTATGTTGTTGTTGTAACGTGTTCCTAGATAGAGTCATTTTCAATAACAAAATTCTGTAGTTTAATTGGTCTTATAACAGCAATCAATATAACCATCTGTTGTTTTTACCAATTTTTTCTTGATTTACAAGTCACACAACAGCAAACAACTCATCTATTATTGTCCTGGCGTTGTCTCTCGACAGTTTTTTTAGTAGTGAGCTTACACGAGCTGCTTATGGACACTACTACTTCTGAGTACCTTAGCTTTCTCTACTAGCATGATGGATTGCCCGTACTGATGTATGTTTCATTTCCCTCTTGAAAGTACCATTTCTGTGATGATTTCTTTAGCGAAGAAGCCACATTTTATGAAACCTTTGCTGGTAAAGCCGACAAGTATTCCTTGTTTCTTTTACAAAAGAATAGTTTATACAAAACTTCATAGTGATTGTAAAGACAAAGAGCTGATATCTTTTTCTACTGGTGACGTATTGGATAAAGATACAAGGATGATATATGTTTTTTGGCACCCAGGTCCATTCACTGTAATTGACGAACGCTTCAACACAATACTTCCAAATTGTTATGATGCTATTGGTGTAATGCTTATGATTCGCATCATACACCAGCACCAGGTAATGTTCCCATTCTGTTTTTTAGCTATCTTCATGAACAAGTTGAGAAATTCGAGACGCGTCTTTGTTAATTCAATTGGAAGTCTCAGAGACGCTGCATTGAAGAGCGACACTGAAACTGATCTCCGCACATTATCTGCCTGATTAATACAAGGCAAGTCTGGACAACTATTTCTTGTTCCATATAACTCAGGGTATAGTTTATTAATTTAATGAACAGAAGAGATATGGTATGTATCCCTACTGTTGGTTTCTTTATGCATTTAAATTGTTGTTTGTGTCATGTAGGGATCATTGGGAGTTGTCGGTTATTAAGTTGGATAAGTAAATTGTGTACCACGTAGATCCGTCGAGGAGACATTTACCTGCTGGTGAATGGCGAACAATTGTTGGCAAATACCTTTTGTTTTCCTTTCGGAAATTGTTCTCATGCAAAGTAATTGAACTATACCCTAAATCTTCTCTTGTTTCTGACATGTGAAGTGCAATCATAATTTACAATGCGCATGCGAACAACAAAAGCAGGAAATCGGTTACATGGAAGCCTTTACCGGTATTATGTTTGATTCTTTCCTTTCAAATATATGTGCTATGTATTGTATCTTAGCGATCTATATGTGTACTTAATCTGTTGAATTGTATTCAGGGAATTCCGACACAAAAGGGTAGAGGCTGTGGACTTTGGATAATGCTTAACGTGAATGACATAGTGAAGGACAAGAATTTGAAATTTGCAACTAAGGTAAGATTAGCAGCTAAATTTTGATTGATGTCATGCTATGATTTGTAGTGTAATTTGGATGCAACAAAATTTGTGTACGTTAAGCATTATGAAGGGAACTGTGATATTTAATATATAGAACTGTGTTGTACGTACATGTGAGGTTTATATACATGTGTTGTACATGTGAGGTTTATTAATTGAATTGTGAAATGTACCTGCTGTGATATTTATATATAAACTGTGTTAGCACTACAACAAAAAATACAATTTGCGACGGCTAGCTGTCGTTGCAAAAGATGAAAACGCCGTAGCAAATACTCTTTTGCGACGGCAAAAATAGTATTTGCGACGGCAACGCTTCCGTCGCAATTGGTGGCGACGCAATTGCTAATTGCAACGGTTTTTCACCGTCGTCTGAACCTATTGCGACGGTAAAACACTACCGTTGTAAATATAGTCCTTTTGTGACGGTAAAAATGCCGTCGCAAAATTTGGTAACCGTAGTGTTATTTTTGTATTTGCGACGGTAAATTACCATCGTAAACCCACCGTTGCGACGACACTTTTGCCGTCGCAAATACATGTTCCCGTGACAAAAAAATCTCCATTTTTTTGCGACGGTAACTTGTCCATCGCAAATAAATGAAGATAATCAAAATGTGAAAATATGCTAATTAACAATGGCAACACGACCATCACAAAGAAATAGAGCTGATCATTGTTGTGCAAATTTGCAAATCTACTAGTGCATTACACTTTTATCATTCATAAAGTCTACATAGCCATTCAAGTTCACAGAGTTAACTATACAAAAAGATAAAGCTCTTCTTCAGCCATTCATAAGCCTCTAGTCCAATATGTTCGGTATAAATCTTATTTCTGCCATCATATATGAAAGATAAGCCATTAGAATCATCAGTGCAACTTCACGATCAGTAGAGTGCCTGGAGATATTGATAGAGTTCATCAAAAGTTCACGTTGAGTAATCATTAACAGTATATATTCAACGGATCTTATTAGTATATGTTGCTTGAAAAGAAAAGACAAAGAAAATGATAAAGATTAGAAGCTACCAGCAATTTTTCCCCTCCAGTCTTTCGAACCTGCAATTAGAACATACATAATTAACAACTAATCATCCATCACCATGACATGGTCCTGCGTAGCTACTTCTAGTGAAGCACAGACAGACAAACAAGACTAAGATATACATATTAACACAGATCATGAACTAGTTTCTCATTGCTTTGATTTGAAGTCACAGTGCTATTCTTTAAGCAACCAAACAACAAGAAAGAAAAAATGCAATGAGATCGCCTAGAATTATAGATTTAGCACATATAAAAACTGCAACTAATTTAAAAAAGTAAAGGAAGGATGAGTATCATAAACTTACAGCTGGTCCAGAGTTGACATTACAAAACTCCATTTTGAAGCTCTTGCGGAAATCCTCCCGCTGATTCACCACAAACACTATAACATTACAAATAAAGGCAAAGAAAACATTGACAGAAGTTCAATACAAATCTAACAGTGAAGTACAAGAGTATTAGCTCACACGAATATGAAGATTCCAGTAGCACGCTTCAGAGCATTAGCATCCTTGAATTCTTGATCTTCTTTGGTTTCGATACTCTCTCCTTCTTCAATGCCTTCATCGGCCTTTCAGCAACCTAGTTACACAGTGATTATCAGACAAACCATTGCAATGAACTTATGCCATTAAAATAATAAGTAACAAGGACCATTGTTATCTGCTCTACTCCTTTTTGTCCATTCCCGAGGTTCTGTGAAACTACAACAGCTATATATATATATATATGCCTTCTCGTTAATCCTCAAACTAGTATATCTCTAACTAGAGACAGACATAATAACTTGTAAAACCGGGTTAGGATTTCTAGAATGATAGTGGAAAGTTTACTTATTGTATGATATAATCCAATGATAGACCTCCCTTTAGTGCAATATGCACTGCAGAAATCAAAATAATTTAGAGACATGGAGAAAAGACAACAAATGGATCACACATAATACCTTCAAGTTTAATTACAGTCTCTTTATTGCTCGCTCCACCTATCACACAGATAAGTAACCATTGAGAACACTTAAACTGTTAGTTATAGTTATATAGCATAGAGAGGTGAACTAGATGCCAAATTGGCTCCTGACCTGTCTAATATGTACCGGTCGCTCCCCCATCGTAGAGCAGATTGCTGCAAGTTCCGCTTCTACAACTGCAATACCATGATAATGAAGAACTAAAGAATATGGAATTGCAGGCCCACCTCAATGATAACGTGCATGTCAAATTCTTTTGTGTTGAGCCCAATGCCTTCATTGAAGGCTGTGCGTTGGCAGTCATTTAGGTACATTGTTACATACACCTGCAAAAAAAGATTGTTAAGAATGGTTGAATAGGAATCTATGGACAGCTGCTTCACTTCCATAATTTGATACTGAACCATTCTACTTATATACATTGGCAAAGAAGGAACACATATAACATATATGTAACTTTGTAACTTCGTATCAACAGATCTTATAAAAATTGGTCAAAGAATATATTAAGCGGTTTAAACAATTGGGGGGGGGGGGTTTAGTTGGATACTTATCACCAGCCAATTAAAGCTACACTGCAAGGATTAGAAACTGATATGAGTCCTCATGCTATCTGTCTGTTTGTTTCAAGTACCGATAAGCAGAAGAATCGAGACCACAACTTTGCTTTCCAGTCATTCAAGAATTGGGGCTGTGCCTTCATGAGTGCAGAAAAGAAGTCACCATGTCTGTTCTCATCCTGGCACCAATTCTCAAAGTACTTGAAAATGGGATAGCACTGGTACTTGGGGTTTGCCTTGAGATGCCTGTATATGGTGATGTATCTCCAGTATCCAATTTTCTCTGACAAGTAAGTCGCATAGAAGATAAACTTGGGCTTGAAAAAAGTATACTTCCTGGCCTTGGTCAGAAACCCCAAGTCTAGCGCCAAATTGAAATCAGAAAGTCCTTTGTTCAAGAACCTGGCACATCCAGCAATCAAAACACAAACTTATTCAGTTTTACAGTGATCATTCAAAACAATAGATATCAAGAGTCTAAATTATGTTCACTCATACATACCCAGCATGCCTGGCTTCATCCCTGGACATGAGAGAGAAAATCTCAGCCACCACTGGATTAGTTTTCTGCAACATTCAGAATTCATACATCAACCTAAAATTACGTCTCTATTAACCCAAAATCACATCATATAACCGTCAAATTACCACATAATCTAAATGTTTGCATGTTATTCAATCAAAATTACAAGATTGACAATAAAATGTCCTCAAAGTAGTAACAAGGCTACTAATGGACTAAAATTACAAGAATAAAGACTCATGCTACAACTACAACGGCCAATTTATAAGTAGAAGTATATCAATATGTGGAACACATACTATAAATTCCCCTCCCCTCAGAAAATGGGTTCATGTCTAATCAAATACATAGCTGAATTAATTTACCTTGAGCCTTCTTCCGTGCTCCTTGTAGAGAAGAAACCCAGAGAACTCAGCAGTGCAAGACCTCTCTAAGAACTCGACAAAGATTTGTCTGAGCGGGCCTTGGAGATTATCAGCAGCTTCCTTAAATTGAACAATCCACTTGGCTTTGTTACTCGAATTCACAGAAGGAAAAGAGAGTTCCACAATCTCATTGTCCACCAATCTCCTCCCTTTAGAAGTAGAAAGTGCAGTAACCACCGTCTCTCCCACCAAAAGCCAATCAGCCTCCGTAGCGAAATCGCCATCCTCCAAATTCGGAGGCCTCACTATTTTAACCGAAATCACTTCACAATCCAAAACTACTTCCTTCTTCACCACCTCACTCTTCGGCACATCAATCCTAGCAGCCCCCATGCTCGTGTTGATCTTCTTAACCACAATAGCCCCTGCATGCTCCAAAATGAAATTGACCGAGCCCAGGCTGCGAATCGAGGCCGAGCTCACCAACTACCGCGACTGTGCCATTGCAAGCACTGGAAGAGATAGTCGAGGTCGACTGCGAGGTTTTGAGACGGTGCGCAGAGGCTGAGGTGGCTCGAGGGAATCGACACATAGGAGAAACTCTTCGAAGACCCTGAGACGGATTTGGAGAGGGATTTTATATGATCCAAGCTCCTCATGCTCGGAAACCCTAGCTTTTGAGGAAGTCAAGCGCGACGGCGGCGTAGGCTCAAGGAGACGGCGGCGTGACTCGGCGGTGGTGAGAGAAAATTCGGCAGCGCAGTGAGAGGTATTCGCGAAGCCGAGCTAAACTAGTGGTGTCGTGGTCGGCGGAGAGAGGCGTTGTGGTCGGAGGTTGACTTGTCGGTCAGTTGATCGCGAGAGAGGGGGAGAGAGAGAGAGCGGTGCATCCATTGAGTGAATTGAGAGAGGGTTTCGAAATAGAAGAGAGAGGCACAAATAGATGTTTAGAAATTTTTTATTTTTTAACTTTTCATTTAGGGTTTAGGGTATTCATTTAGGGTTTAGGGTTTAAAACTTAGAAATTTGATTTTTTTACATGGAAAGATAGATGTGAATCCTACGAGAATGGGAGTGACGTATTTGGTCTCAAATTATTTTTGACAAAACGGCAAATTGCGTTTTACTCTAAAGGACAATATGGTCATAATAGTATAATACTCAGATCGAAGTCGAATTCAATTCGGAAAGTTCTAAATTTTTTACAGCGTGTTTAGATAAGTCTCACCGTCTAATCCAATGGTCACATTTGCAGAATGATTAATTGTTAGTAGTTTAGATTCATAAAGGTTTTATTTTCATATAACCAATAAACATTGTAGGTAATATTAGTAGTCATACATGCAATTATCAGCATATGAAAACCATAATAGTCTAATGAGAAATGTGTCCATACACATGCATCAACCTCGTAATAACATAAACTTTTCAAAAAACTTACCCCCGTCGAAGTTCGTTTAGAGATCAGTCAATGAGGTCAAATCTTACCAAAAGACTAAAATAACATTTTCCAAGGATTTTGCTCATTCTCCTATGGGAGGAGTACCTAAATTAAGTTTTTTTGGTCATTTTGTTCACATAGTAAGATAGATATGAGCTCCACGATAATACATGTGCGGAAATTTATCTCAAATATTTTTTTTACATAGTGGCAAATCGAGTTTTAGTATAAAACATCTTAGGAACACAACGATTTAATGCACAGATCGACGTCGAATTCAAGTAAAAAAATTATAATTTTTTAATATCATACTTATAGTATCCTAATCATCCCATCAAATGGTCATTTTTTTGTAAAAAAATTATTTGTCGGCAAAACTAATTTTGCGACTACCTTTCTTTTCCGTCGCAATTGATGAAACTTTTTGCAACGGCGTAAAAGTGCCGTCACAATTGGTGAAACCTTTTGCCACGGCGTCGGTTTGCCGTCGCAAAAGGTCTACCCATTCGCGACGGTGAATTTGTCGTCGCCATTGGTAGGTATTTGCGACGACATTCATTTCCGTCGCAAAAAAGCGTAGCTAATTGAATTTTTTGTTGTAGTGTAGGCATATGAAAGTGTAATCATAGAACTGTGAGTTACTATTTAGTAAGATGTTGTATCTACACTTGTGTTTCCAGTGGAAGGTGAGAAGTGGCAAAAAATAACAAGTGTACACGGAAAATGAAATTGATGCTGTCCGGATTCAATGGGCAAATCATCTTATAAAGATTTAGTTTTCAAAGTAGTTGGCGCGCCCCTATCGAATTAGGTGGTAATACTAAGATCATGCACATCTTTTTTGTGAACAATTATGCTTGATCGATAAGTTTGTGTAGCGCACATTTTACTTTTTTCGATCATGTGAATGTGTAGAGCAATAGAACAATTCACTATGAAGCTAGCTAGCTATTATATATATGTTGATTTTGGCACCAACAAATGCTCATGTACTGTGATGAATGACCAAAATTTCTCTTGTCTATTGTTGTTCTAATTTTCACACTACAAAATGTACACAAAAACAGCAATTCATCCATCTCTCTTATAACAGAATTCCACATTTCTGTTGTTCCCCACTCCAAACACTACAAGAAGTCTGCAGTATTTTCAGACATTGGACAATAGAAATTTCACATTTTCTGTTGAGTCTTGCATCACAAAACTTCATAAACAAATTCACAATCGTACTTTTAAAAACTTTCCAACAACAGAAATGTAATAGTTATGTTGTACGTCAGAACTCCTATAACAATTCACATATCAGACATTATATAAACAAGTTGTTTCAGTAAATAAGGAACTTCAGAAAATAAAATGATTATGTCAGTTGAAGACTATAGAAACAACATATAAAATATATGTTGTTGTTCTCGTTTCTCAATGACCAACTCTAACTTCAGACAATATAAATATATGTCGTTTGAATAGACTTGAATCAACATATAGGACCCAAAAATGCATAATTTTTTGTCACTCACAAATAACATAAGTTATAAATCGCCGTTGTTGGAAATAGCTTTTAACAACAGAAATTATCTGTTGTCCAAGACGGTAACTATCAACAACGCAATAGACAACAGAAAAATCCCTATTAGACAACAGAACAGTTATGTTGTCTATTGACCCCTTTGGTGTGTAGTGACCAACTCATTAAACAACGAAAAAAATAAAAGGTTAATCTACTTGACATAACATTCATTCCTGCAAACACTCTAATTCTTAGTTTCAAAGTGCTCTACATATTTACAATTATGACAATACCAAAATTGATCCAACAAAGTAAATTATTCATACCCTATCTGCACAATAGATCTACTATTCACAAAACACAAACTTAATATCAGCTTCAAGTTTTGACACTTCATCATAATACCAATTGTTTAAGAAAAAGTCACATACAATGTCATATTACACAACATCCTAAGCATAAACTAAATACCCAAAATAACTAATCCCCAGATCAAGAACATTTTCTTGATCATAGTATTAGTTGAATATAACTTGTATCATTACATATTCAAACAAAATAACTACAAACTAAACAACTACTTGGCCAAGCAATAATTAGTTGGAAGTCAACACTACCAGAATAATGATTATAGCTGAGGACCAAAAGTCGTCGGCCTGTTAGCAAATTTTGTCGGCTAGGTTCGTTGACTATAGTGTCGTTGGCAGAAGGGCGCCGACCATACTTTAGCCGACGAAAAAAAATTTGTCGACTAAAGTTTAAACTTTAGCTGACGATTTTGTCGTCGGCAAAAATTTGAAACTCATCGGCTAAAGTCTACAGATTTCAGAAAAAAAAAATTGCAGATTTTGGGAAATCTATTCCCAGAACTTGCCAAATTCCCAGACTAGCTAAACTACACAAATTACAACAATTCACCAAAAACAATCACAAAATTACACAAATTACAACAACCTAAACCCTATACAAAATTACAACAACCTAATCACAAAGCTCGGTGGCGGGCTTGGGCGAGGCGGCGGTCAATCCATATCATCCTGAAATTAGGGTTCATCACCGTATCAGAAATCAACATCTAAATTTTCGGGGGGGGGGAGAGAGAGAGAGAGAGAGAGAGAGAGAGAATTTGAAATGAAGCATGGGCGGTGGTCTGGGCGAGTGGCGGAGAGAGAGAGGCTAGGAAACCCTAATTTTCGGAGATGGGCGAAGGTCTGGGCGAACCTGGGGTATTAAACCCAATAACTTTAGCCGACGACACATGGCACAGTCGTCGGCATTAGTTAAAAATATCGTCAGCTTTGGTAAAAAAAATCGTCGGCTTTAGGCAAACTTTAGCCGACGTTTTTTTTTACTAAAAAGCCGACAACATTTTTTTTGTCCCTATAGCCGACGAAAAGACTTAAGCCAATGATGAAATATTTTCATCAGCTAAAGTATACTTTATCCAACGAAAAAAAAACTCGTCGGCCTGTTTTTCTAGTTTTCGTCGGCTATAGTGTTTTCTCTAGTAGTGCAAGAACTATTTTCATGAAAAAAGCTGCGTCCTGTAACGTTAGATTATATCAAAAAAGACTTTCTCTTATAAACATGATCATCAATAATTTCTATACTTGCAATTAAAATGAATGTAATATATCAAAAATTAAAGATCACATAAAATTAGATTATAAATGAGATAGTATATATATATATGTTTACTTTATAGCCATTTAGCCTATCACTAACAAAAATTACTAACAAAGTCGAGAATGTACATCCAAAATAATGAGAAAAAATTCATTACCAAACAAATATCACTATTACTAAGTCACCATAAAACTCAATAAATATCAATGCATATTTATCCAGTTAACTTATATTATCCACTTCCATGGTCTCATGTTGCTCCTCTTCCAATATGATATTATCAACGCATATTTACCCAATTAACAATGAGTAATATTATTATCTAAAATGCAACATACATTTTAGTTTTCTTTACCCCATCTGCTAGGAAAAATTCTCTTGAAGCATTCAAGTTTACTTTCTTTCTCTTGTACTCAATTTTATCAGGTGTCAGTGAGCTTGGTTCGTCATTATCATTCTCATTTGGCACTGCAACATCTTCACATATAGTTATTAACAAAAGGTCACCAATTTGATTTACCCTTAACTCCAAAAGGAAGCTTTTGCCAATCATCACAGAGATCTCTTCCAACAGACTTTGGTCTGTAGCATAGGATCTCTTCTCCAGCCGTTGATCACATGTAGGACCAAAAGCCTCTTCAACTGATTTTCCCATAATGCAAACTGTTAATTGATCTTAAGCATAGACTCTATAGCTACAAAATGGTATGCTGAAATGAGTAAAACTCAGCCTAAATAATGAAATGATACTCATTGTATTTAAACATGTTAGCAACAACTCATTTACAAACAATCAAGCTACAATTAAATAAATAATAACAAATTATATAGTTTCAATAAAGCTACTACACTATCAAGCTGAAATGAAGACCACTGAAACATATAATTAAACAACCATAATACACAAATCACACTTTTCAATTTGATCATTATTATGAGATTAACTACAATATTATTTGATCCTCGCTAAATATAAATAAATATTATCCTTTCGTATAAAAACTGCAAGGTTCATCACACATGACTATCAAACTAATTTTTTTCATGTTCTTTGGCTGCGGTAAGCCATGCACTATATAAGAGTAACCATCTCCTGTCTCCTCCTTTTTACAACTACCTGTAAATCTTTCAGTAGAGCAACATCTATACCACCACTCTCTACTGACAACAGTCCTCAGAACGATCACAATACAATAGATCGATTTATTCTAGATAAAAAATGAATTAATAATGTCACTCACAATATGTATATATTACTAAATACTAGATACTACATACGATCAATAGTCATTACGTAATAGATACAAAATCAATAATCAGCATCTTTAAACTGAAAAATCAAAATAAATATAAAATACAAAAAAAAAATTCATAGAATACGCAGGTTTAGCATCACTTATTAGTTGATCTGCCATACAATTAATCAAGAGTTTTGGTATGTGGTAGATAAATTAAACAATTATCTCACCATAAACACAGCTGGGTCCAATGTCTTTAAGTTAGAAACAATCTTCATGTAAACTTCTTTGATCTTCTCTGATGTTTGCAAGATAAAATACACCAGACAATTTGACTTTGTGATCGCTTTTGGAAAACCTGATAATAACATAGCATTTGAAGCCAAAACACAACAAATGCATATAAAGATAATAAAATCAATTATATTAAAATAAATCAGACAATAAAATCTAATAAAACTAACTCACTCAGCTCTATACTCTTTTGTCATTGAAATATTTGGATTGAACACAATGCATGTATGCCTCGTGCTAGATGTTGATCGATCTGCATGTTTTTTGCAGCACTTGTTGTCAAAATAAGCAAAAGACAAAATTCACTATAATAATAATCAAAATCACCAAAACACAAAACTGAATTGATGATCAAATACCTTGGTATTTTGTCATTTTCATACATGTCATGATATACTGAATTGGGAAAGATCTTCTGCATTCACCCCACAAATAGATTTTCAGTTCCTCCCTTACAAATACTACAAACACAACTTCTTTCTTGACTAAAAACAGCAAAACAAATATAATACCCTATGAACTCGATTGTGATATCAATTCCCGAGTTTCTCTTTGCTTCTTTTTTCTCACATCAACATCTTGCGGTACTTTTATAGTCTTCACATATCCATAGAGATCTTTAGAATTCAGTAATACAAATATAATCAAATAAAAGAATAAAAAGAGATAAACCACTTGCCTGCAAGGAATAGCTGATATTTAGCTTGCTATGGCAGTTGCTGAAAGTAAAGTAGGCAAAACGAATATCTTGGAAACAATGACAAGATTTGTTGAACGCGATTAAACGTAGTCTTCTCCATAAATGATAACATTGTATCATAGTCAGCAACTTTATGCTTGGACCAATCTATTTTGCATCCAAAGGATGAGACATCATATATTTCGCCTTTTTCCATAATGATTGGCATATGATCATAGTGACCTTCAGCAATCACATCATGAATTAATGACCCATACAGTTATTTAAAAAAAAAAGAGAGAATCCCATCCAAAATTGATGACCCTCGAGCAAACGCTAGCCCGAAGTCACCGCTGCATCGTCGAATTTATTTTGCTTCGAGCAGTCGCCAGCCGGACCCAGCTCTTGCTAGAGCAAAACACCCTCCTGGTGCAGATGCTCTAATAGTCTTGACTCTCTTTTCATTTTAAGCCGTTCAATGTTGGGGCAATTATTTTGGTTACTTGACCTTTCGGGAACCAAAAAGACGAGTAAAGTCACAATGTTGTTTTCATTTTAACCGTTCAATGTTTTGTTAAGTTCGATAACAATTTAATATTTATTAATTATGCGAAAAGATTAAAGTTAAATTTTAAACATTCCATTAAATACCCTCTAATTTATATCTGCTTCTGATTATAGGAAACAAAATAAAAAATATTAAATTCACCCATGGTGCCCGAATTCTTCGGGTCAGGTCAAAAAGGTGTCCAAACTCAAAAAATTATCAAAATGGTGCCCAGACTTTGAAAACGCTATAAGTGTGGTGTCTAGAGCCAGTTTCCTACAAATCTTCGGCTCCAATGATGACGTGTGCATGGTGATTATTTGAAATCAGGGGTATATTTATCATTTAACACACCGGGTCTTTTTTTATTTTTTATTTTTTCATCAAACCCGACCTGGCCATCCAGCAATGACTGGAGCTCTTACTGCTTCAAGACCTGACTCGTCATGACCCGACAAACCAACATGGCTCTCCTCCCCCTTGCCCCGCTCGCTCCACCATTATCGTGGGCCATGCTGCTGCCGAAGAACGTACAAATTGTGGCGGACTTTCCCTTGCCGGGGAACTCCCACACGCGATTGTCAACTCCGCTCGACGGCCCGAGGCAATGGAACTTCATGACCTCGTTCCCGTCGGCCACGCACCGCGCATTCTCTTCCTCCTCGTACTCGAATCCAAGTTTCGGAGCCCTGCCGCCACAACCCAACCATGACCAAGATCTCACACCCACCTTGTCCGCTTCATCCAGTTCCCCCACCACAACAAGCTCCACCTCCTCCTGGGACGTCGCCAGAGAAACTCCCCTCCGTGACTTTAGGGGACACAAGGACTACGTCTAGTACGGCAATTGGTCCCCTGCCGACGACAACACCTTCCTCACCGGCTCCTATGACCACATCATCAAGCTCAGGGACGTCAGGGATGACTCTGCGCGCCACTGGTTCATTTTCTGCTTCGAACCAGCTAGGCCACGACGGCTTCGGCTCAGTCTACAAAGCCACGCTCCCTTTCGGCCAATTGCTCATCGTGAAAGTGATGGACTCCAAGGGCCCTTTGAAAGGCAAGCATGAGTTCCACAATGAGCTTTCCCTCGCTTTAAACTTTGCCGATCCTTACATACTCTCTCTACTTGGCTTCGCCACCGACCGCCATGGCTAGAAATTGTGCTTGGTCTACGAGCTCATGCCCAATCAGAGCCTCCAAGAGGCTCTGCTGGATTGCAAGTGTCGGAGCTCATGGACTGGAAGAACATATTGAGCATCGTACTCCACGTCGCTCGTGGAATGGAGTATTTACACGACGAATGTTACCCTGCAGTGATTCATGACGATGTGAAGCCCAGCAATGTGCAAAGAGAGAGAGAGAGAGAGAGAGAGAGAGAGAGATAAAATAAAAGAAAAAAATGAAAATAGAAAATTGTTGGAGCCAGAGATTTGTCGGAAAATGGATCTAGACACCACACTTATAGCGATTTAAGAGTCTGGGCACCATTTTGATAGTTTTTCGAGCTCAGGCACCATGGGTGAATTTTATCCTAGTATCTATCTTAATACTAATATGATCACGGATAAGCTTTCGGTTGTTCTTTCACCTCTTTGATATGGAACGAAATTTCCCTACCACAAGCCCCAACGGATCACCAGACCGACCAATCAACACGTGCCACGTATGCATTTTTCTCAACCAAAAGAGTAGACCCGTGCGGGTCTACTTTACGTGGCAGCAAAAGAGTGGTGGGTTTGATGATTGAGAAAGGGTGGAGGGTTGGAAAATTTTGTTCCTTTTGACACTATCTTCAGGCTCGGCCCTGACGTAGGACGGCCCAAGGCCCAAAAAATTTATTATATGAAAGAAAAACAAACTTTCGAGTTCCTTGTCCTCTTTTAACCCAACCCTCTTTGCTCCTCGTAGTTACCAAGACCTCGAATATGAGAGTCGATACCCATTACTCTTGGGTGGGTTTGGATTTGGTTCTCATCATTTTCCTCCCTCAGTATTGCCACAAAATCCCAATATATCTGTAACTCCATCAACCCTTTTCTTTATATATATTATTTGTTATGTCTCTCTGCTAAGATCTCTCCGATGAGATAAACAAGAAAGGTCTATTGTTCTTGGTTACCAATTACTGAGATGAAGCCCTTCCTTTTTCATTTTGTCGATTTTATCTTTTGGCTATTGTTGCTGTGTAAAAGTAGTGAATTTCAGGTTTGGTTTGGGTATTGGGGAGTAGGGATTAGAGGCGGTGGTGTTTGAAAATTTGATGTTCTTTTTGTTTTGGTATGAATGAGATTTGAGAATAGATTTTTGGAGTTAGTAGAGAAGTGAGTGGGGTTTTTCAGTAGAAAAGAAAGAAGAAGGTTGAAGGTGAGAATAAGAGGTTTTTTTGTTTTTAAGTTAGAAAGTTAGAGACAGTCATAAACTGGTTTTCATGTAAATGCAATGAATCTAAACCCAAAAGTGACTATTAGTTCTAGTCGAATAGAATTTTAAACTTGGCATGTTATATTTTGATATTGTCACTCGGTTGTTTTCCTATTGCTTTCTACCATTTCCATTTTGTGCAACTTCATTTGATAATTCATGTTCATATTAAACTTTGTTAGTTTGAAGATAATTTTGGAACACTTACTCAATGTCAAGGAACATCATTTAAGGTTGAGTCCTAAGTATGTTCTGATCAAGCTATAGGGAAACGACCTTAAAAATTAATGCTATAGTGTTGACATCATTTAAAGTTGTTGTCTATTTTGACATCATTAAAAATTAACTCTAGTGTTGACATCATTTCAACATCATTTAAGGTTGTTGTCTATCTTGACTCTTGTGTTTATGGTGGTGGTTGTTATGACATTAATGCTAGTGTTGAGGAGTATTTATCCTTTGTTTATGGGTTAAACCATTGTTTATAGTTTATGGATTATGGATTTTGGCTTAGTTTATGTTTGTGCTTTGTTTATGTTTGTGATTTGTTTATGTTTATGCTTTGTTTATGTTTGTGCTTTGTTTAAGTCTTTTATTTTGAGGGGTTATAATCTGGTGTGCACATTGTTTAGGTTATGGGTGATATCCTGGTCTTCTTATATGAGAAAAGCTTGGGTTTGAAGTGCTTATATGCCATGCTTTGTTTTTTTTGGCAATGTCACCTGATATGTACAATTTGCAAATTCACCTTGGTGGTTACTTCCACAAGAATTTTTATGAGACAATGAAGTATAAGATACCTAGATTCAGGAAGAAAACTGGTGGTAAGGTGTGGTTGGATGGACTTGATGCAGATAGGTCAAGTTGGGTAGAGTTGAATAATATTGCTTGAGATTTAGGTTATAGAGAGAAGCCTATTTGTTTTTATTTCAAGAGGCCTAAAACTACATGGAGTGAAGGATGTATTCAATTAATAGGGGATGGTGATGTTGTAGAGATGGATAAGGCTGCTATGACTATTAAGAAAAGGATAATAGGTCTGTACATTATAGGTGGTGGCAAGAGAAGGATAAAAGAAGTTAAGGATGATGATGCAAATGGAACTACATCATTTGGCAGGTTTGGAAATCCCTTGACTAACATGACATCTGATGAGAGGAGTACAATTTTTGAAGATGCTAATTTGCAGGCTTCCCAAATTGCATACAATGAAGTTATAGAATGTGTTGGTGAAGTGGAAAATGAGGTTGATATATGTTAGTGATGAAGTTGAAGATGTGGATGAGTCAGATGATGGTGTTGTTGCTAATAAAGAGGGAGGTGGTGATGGTTCTGATGGTAATGAAAATGGTGGTGGCAATGCACAAATTGAAGTAGAGAGGCCTCATCAAACTCAATCTACATTTACTGGTTTGGATGATATTATTCCTGAAATATTTGATGGTCTTACCCCCCCCCCCCCCCCTCTCGCGCAAGAAAAAGGGCCTAGGGTTAAACATGTTGCCACTAGGAAAGATAAGAGTCAAGCTGATTTGCAGAAGGAGTTAGAAGCTAAGTTAATGGAGCAGGTAGATGATGATCTGCGCCATGATATATATAGAGATGGCTGCTTAAGCTAGTTATGAGTTAGATGAATAAGTTGCATATGCAAAGAGAGCAAGGCTGCTGGAAGAAAATGTAAAGAAGGGAAGAGTTAAGTACAATGAGAAGCTGAAGAGAATATTGGGTCTCCACGTTAGTGCAGTAGCCAAGGGAAAGGGAAAAGCTATTGTTGATAAAGTGTACACCAAACCAAAGTCCAAGAGAAATTTAAAGGAACCAAGGTACAACATCAGGAAGCATGGTCAACATTAATCCTTGCCAGAAGAAAATGTAGAAGAAAATGATGAAGATGGCAATGAAGAGGCATACCAAGATAGTTATGTGATTCTTTATTGCAGAAAAAAAGGTATTTAGGGAACCCATAGAGAATTGAGAGTGATGATGATAACTAATGGGGGAGGTCGTCTCCACTAAATTTGTTCCCATCAGAAGCTTCTGGGACAATGGTGCTTTAGATGAGTATACATGTTTCATGATTAATTATATTCTTCGTAATGTTTTTCAGGTACTAAATCAAACAACCACTAAGCATGCAAAAGATGTCAGAAGTTCATTGGAGCAAGATGACTACATCAGATTCAGGTTCCGGAGATCCCAAATCCTAGCTCTCTTCATCCGTCCTCTACTAGGGTTTTGGATGACACATATGTGAACGGTGCTGGAAGGTTTATTCTTTCTCTATTCTTTTCCTTTGGGTTCAGGATTTCAAAACCGATCTCTCTTTTTTGGGTTCTTACTACCTTTTGTTAGATTTTGAATGGAACAGGTCTCTCGGCCGAAGAAAAAGAAGGATCAGAAGAATGTTGCAGAACTACAGTGGCAGAGGGAAGCTGTTGCTGAATCTTGACTAGCAGAATATTATATTTTGGTAGGGGATGTTTTGATGATACTGGATGTATTTGTTGACTTTTTGGTCAACACACTTGAAGGTACTGACCTGATGTTGAAATATTGGGAACCGATTGTGAGATGTAATATGTGGTTTGGATTAATACTCTTCTGCATGTCTAATAGATTGTAAAAAGCCGATTGTTGCTGCCATGGAAGGACTTGCACTTAGAGGTGGCTTGGAGTTGGCATTGTTGTGTGTTCCGATTCATAAGCTGATAAATTTTAGTTTTTGTTTTGTTAAAATTTGGGTGGATTGAATTGATGTGTTCAATCTAAATCATCTAATTTGTAAATTCCACAGTGGGATGTCACAGATTGCTGCTCTAAGAACTCAACTTGGCCTGCCAAAATTGATGCTTGGTGTAATTCCACGGTTTGGAGGTTTGAACTTTGTTCTACACAAAGTTGTAAAGTAGCATGATGATTTGTTAATATTCTTTGTCTACACGGACACATCGTCTTCCAAGGCTTGCAGGACTACGAAAGGCAATTGAGATGATACTGGTAATTCCCTTATGTACTCTTTTTTTTTACTTTTTGTTGGTAATTGAAACTTCCTGTACATTTTATGTTGAAATTACTTAATCACTGTTGTAAATAATTTTCATATGACAATTAGCATTCAGATGTGTCAACTTAGTCGATCTTTGTTGTATTTTATGTTTGGATTTGATAGTAATAGCTACATACAGCATTGAGCCTAAACTATAGGTAGCTATTACTATCACATCCTAACTATTGTTACTGCCTATCATCTTCATCAGGTTGTGTGATAACACAATTCTATCTGGTATGTTTTGCAAAAAAAAAAAAAAAAACCAAGGTTTACTCATTCCAATAATAGGATCGACAGTAGGAATTTCAGTCCTCTTATTAGGTTTCTTCTGCTGCCGGAAAAGAAGACAGCCTAAGCCTCCTGGTGAGATTTTGTTCTCATATGTTTAATGCTGTATAAATATTTGTTGAACTGAGATATAATGTGCAAGTTAAATGCTGAGCCAAGCTTATTTAAAAATGGGATTCATTCTTAAAGTTCATAACAAAGTGCTCATATATAAAATAAGTTTATATGTCTGTTCATTCATAGGAGCTGCTGCAACGGAACTAGAGCCAACAAACCAGAACTTCACATATGCAGAGATGCTCAAGATAACTAACAATAGACAGAGCATTCTTGGTACATGAGGATTTGGAACTGTTTATCATGGTTACATAGATTAAAGTCAAGTAGCAGTCAAGCTTCTTTCTTCAACATCAAATCAAGGACTTCAACAATTTCACGGAGAGGCAAGTTAGTTAATTTGTTGCATTTTCTCTCTTTGAAAGTCTGAATCATATAAAATAAAAAGAGAATGTGTCTTGAATATAGGTTCACCTTCTTCTGCGAGTTCATCATACAAACCTGACAAGCCTTATCGATTACTGTAATGATAAAACCAACAAATGGCTCATTTACGAATACATGGCCGGGGGAAACTTACAAGAATATCTTTCAAGTTTGACAAGCTGGCCTTCTACATTCTTGAAGCAGCCAATACACTGTATGCTTTACTGTTCATAAGAGGGGCATTTTTGTCATTTACCCGAGCATGCGGCTCATGCATGCCATTCTTGACCTAATCTCTCGGCCTCTCAAGTCTTGATCGAGTCTATTTTATCCACATCTCATTCCTCTCTCTGCGAATAGAGTAGCAGAAGGCCAGAAGCTCATCCATGTCACCATTGCCACCACATTCACCCCGACATCGACCTCTCCTCGGCTTAGCTGCTCCTCTATAAGGTGCTTGCTGCACCTCGGCTTAACTCGAGCCCAGCCGCTCCCCCTGAGCTCACATCGCCGCTGCGAGCTTCACAGTCGCTCCTCGACCACAAGCTTCGCCGAGCTTTATCCATCACTACGCCTTCCTGGTTTCTCACGTGCTCCTAATCAGGTACCTACCTATCCCCTTATCTTCTCTTCGCTTTCCTTCTTTTATTTGTTTCCAACTTTCTATTACAATTTACAACCTAAATGCTAAATTTTCTCTCTATCCAAGCCAATGCAGCTGTGTGTCACATAAGAAGGTTGGAAAAGTTGATTAGTTTGGAAAGTGGACAAAGCAGGTTTGTCTCTCTTTAATTCGTCTTCGTGCATGTAATTGAGATTGTCGGATATCAGAAGATAGGGAACTTGATTGATTCTGTGGAATACTATTCTATGTTTTGGTGGATTAGGTATATAGGAATTAGTTTCTATTGAGCTATAAAGAAATATGGGAATTGGTCTTTTGAGTTTGATTTCATATTACATATCGATTTTGGATCTCTTTGTTTCTGCAGGCAATGGAGAAGATTAGTTTAGCAGCAGAATCACAAGCAAAAGTGTTGGGTTTTTAATCCTTGAATGTTGTTTATGTGATTAATATGGCGAAGAAGCAGAAAAGTCAGCGCCATGGTCAATTCACAGAGGAGTTGGCTGTGATTAGTGTGTGGTAAACTTTCACATTTATATTGGTGCTTTAAATTATGTAGATTAGTGTTGCTTTGATATCTTTTTATCTCCATTGGATGGGTTTATGGTAGTGCAATGTCGTTATGTGGATACTGAATATTTACCTATTCACATTGTATGGGACTTGACTTGGCACATGTTGATTCATGTTTAGACCAAATTCTTCTTTTAACCTCTTATTTTTCTATTTACACGAGACATCTGAAATTTGCAAGATGTTCTCATTGTAGGTTACTGTAAGTGTGTAGCTCAATGACCAACTTGCTCATGAAAAGTTAAAATGCAATCCGTTATTTTTCATAGTTGTAGTTGAATTAAATATAATAAGAAAGCCAACATTGTTGGACATAATACCTTATTGTCTGTACAAAGTGTTTGTGCTTCCTTGCCGGATTTCAGTCCTTGCTTTAAATGTGCATCATCATTCATTAATGTTGTGAAATTGATATGTGTAGGGGCTGCAGTAATGCCTAATGTTATGTAAAACAACATTTATATCTATATGCTTGCATTGATCAGGTTCACAGAGTATATCTGTATTGTTTTACTTGATTAACCCTTGGTTGTATCTACAATTGATCTCCATTTCTCATTGTTGATATCAGTATTATGTAAAATAACTTGATAGGCTTTATGCTTTTTCTGTAAGAAATTTGGGTTCTACCTTCGATCCTGGTTGGGTTTTAATGACATTTAGGTCATTTGGTTTGTTTATATTGCTTGATGTAGGTTGACTAAGGCATGAGTATCAGCATTGCAGGGTTGGTTTGTTTGTAAAGGGGTTTTCACACTTTCGTTTTTTCCTATGTTGTGTTTTGAATTAGGATAAATGGAGAGTAATGTTGTTTCTATATGCACAACGACGTTACATTACAAGAATAAGCTGTACAGTGACCACCTCGAATCGTTGCATGTGATGGAGAAGAACTATGTTACCATGGCTAGGGAGGTCGAAAATCTACAGACAGTTTTTAAATAATTCCAAAGTAGGGGAACCAGTAGGTTACTATGATATTTAGTATTGATTTATATTTGTTTAGTGTTGAAAGCCTTGATGTTTTTGTATTACTTTATCCCTGAAGGTACTTTGAGAAAAGGTTTTAGTATTTGTATATTATCGGAACATATACAATCTTTGTTGGTGATTTATTGCATAATTAATTTGCAGTAATCAATTATCGACTTATCTTGGTAAATTGATATTATATTGGTAAACACGCCCCAAGTGTATAAATATACTGTATTTTGAGGAGTTGTAAATATACTGTGCTTATATGTTCTGCAATATAAAATATAGATTGAAGTCATTGACTTAGGGGAAGGTGGTGGTTTAGATTACGAATATAAAATATAGAAAGGGACTCGGCTAAAGTTAGTGTTTTCTGGGCTTCTTTTGACCGGGTTTGAAATTGTTTTCTTGATTTGTCTTTAGTTTTTTTGGATTACTTTGATTTGATTTATTGGTTACTGTTTAGTTAGTTGCTGAGATCATTGTAGCATTTAACAAATTATTACATTGCTGAACATAAGAGCCCGGCATATCAAAGAACAACTTCTCTCGCTGCGAGTTTTATGTGGTTGTGTTCATCAGATAAAGAATAGGTATAAAAGGTGAGCTGCTGCTCTAAAGAATAAGATAATTATAATCCCATATTGTTATTACATACAAATATATGCTAAGATTAGGGGTATAGGCCATTAGCTCTACCGATATTGTTAATTGCGACAATGATATAGTAAACGATGATATCTTTCCATTTTGTATGTTTTCCTAGAGTAATTGTATATAACAGATGATTGGACTCTGAGGTTCCTAATATTGTTGCTAAATTTTGGGGTTAACAGTAGAAAAATTGTATTTTTTAGGTAAAAATAGGGTCTTAAGGTCCAAAATCTGTAGTACTTATTTTTTTTAGTCACATGGCTCCCATAGTCGTATTATTTTATTTCTGTTCGCTTCCATTTGCATATAATGAGGTGTTAGGTTTCCTTTTGGCTTTTGTCTCTTTTTTTTTTGCTGATTTATCTTTGATTTTGTTTTTTTTGTTTACATTTTATGTCATCTGATTTGCATTTTTGTCTGTATATATCTTATAATTTAGCTTTTTGACGCCTTTATTTTCTACCTTTTTTTTTGCAGGTTGTATTTTGTTCGTTGGAACCATATTTTACATGAAAAGGTATATACATGTGAAAAATGCATTAGTTGCTGGAAGGTATATATATTGTACATCCATATATTAGTCTACTGTACATACAGGAATATATATTACTAATATATAGCTTGCTTAAACTTTAGTTTATTGTATATATTACTATTATATAGCTACCTTAAACTTTAGGTAATGTACAATAGCCATATATATTAGTCCGTTGCATGCATTAGATTTTTAGTCTAATTAATGTACAATAGCCATATATATTAGGTCATGGGTTCTGTTTTTTCTAAGAGACATCGGTAAGTGGATTTAGCAAAGATTTGAGTGAATATAGCCCCGTTATAATCACAATTAATAAAAGTTTTTGATTATGTGAGTGTAGTAATTGCTGTTATTCAAATTTGATACATGCATATTGTAAATTGGTTTTGTTGAGTATATGTAGTGTGGCTAATATAGTGATATACTGATTGTCAACCCATTTTTAAAAAGTCAGCTTCCTCTCAGAACCACTTTCATGTTGGAAAATGGACTGTGAAGTTCATCTTCTTTTAGTAAGAGTATTATGTGGTGTATTAACATGTGGATTTCATTAGCTTTAGGGTTGCAAAGCTCCAGAAAAAGGAGTTGAGAGAAGAGTTGGTTGTTGATTAATATAATTATGCTCGAGAGCTATGGCTTTGGAATTCATTTATGTGTTGTCGTGTAAGGTTAATGAGTTAGATGGCTGTCAGATGTCGAAGGAATTATTTTAATTTGTTGCGTTGTGTTTAAATGTGTTATAGTTGAACTTCTGACTTAATTACATTCTCTTCGTTTTGGATACTTTATGGAATTTTGTCAGTAGAGGTGATGTAAAATATGTTGAATTAACTTTTGTTTGTATTGTTCGATTAATTTATGCTATTTGGTTTATTACAGTGTCCTCATTTATTATAGTTCTTAATTAATTTGTTGTATTATGTAAGATCTAAAGGTTGTATGCAAAGAAAACTTCAGTGTATCGCCTTGGTGCTACTTGTCTGGCAATTGTCGTATTTTGTTTCAGTTTCTCCTTAACATTCAGGTCTATATTTAAATTGACTTATGATGTCCAGTAGTGTGGTATTAGAAAAATCAAGTTTCTGATTTGAATCACAAATATACATGTATGAATTTGAAAACTTATGTATTTTTCTATACACACCAAATGTAAGCATATATAGAAAGCTTAGTTTCCCATATCCTAAGTCTCATAACCTGGACGAAAATGATTGACAGAGAAGGAAGTAGCGATGGTAGGTCAAATCAATGAGACGACATATAATATTGTTTAGAAGATTTGATATAGAGTATCGATAAGGTTTTTCGTTGGGTTTTTCATTGGTTTTCAACCAACATGTTTGATTTTCAATCTATGCAAAATTTGAACATTTCTGTTGGTTTACCGTTAAATTTGATTTTAACATTCTGAAACATGCTAACATGTCTAATTAAACCTGTTATTCAAGCAGGTTTCCAAATCCAATACAATATATGAGAAAAGTTGCATTTTGTTGAAGACCAAGATGTTATTTTGCAAAGCTCAATGGAGTTGGCAACTTTTGTGCTTTGTTAATTAGATGTTAGTGCAACTGTTTTTCTAATCAATTATGTAATGTAATTTTGGACAAATTCATGTATTCGGTTATGTAATCAGACTCATCTATTAGCTTCATGACTATATGATGTACCTAATCTCTATTTTCTACTTTATTTGAATTTATGCATACATGAGTTTTCCGATTTTTAACATCCAGCCCATGACGATGGTGTAGTTTGTACAATCCTGGTATTACATTGCATATAACATAGCTCAACTTGTTGTTGAATTGATATATTACATTCATATTGATGGAAATATTCTGATTTTCCTAAAATATCTTAAATTAATACAAATACGAATCAATAATACTGACAATATATTTAATCTTATTTGCGGCCCCTTTTGTCGAGCCGCCAATTCACACCTAGTTACATAATATAGCTCGGATAGAAATGAAATGAAGAAACGGTATTATGCTAGTACATTCCAGATATGAAATGAAGGGTGTAATTTACTTTTGCTTAGATGAATACGGACCTGAAAGATAGGTACGATAATTCCCACTAGAGATGTATTCATGTACAAGGAAGACTCGGTGGCCACCAAAGTCATCCTGTCCGCAACCATCAATGCAATGACCCAACAAGCCAACCAAATGAGGATGATGAATCTTCGAGAGTGCATCCAGCCGAACTTTAAGGTTTTGAGTCGAGTACTTCTTTGATATAGCCAGAGATCGGATGGCAACACAGCTCCCGTTTTCCAACTTTCCTTTGTAAAGCTAAAAGACGAGAACGTGAAATAATCTTTAGACAATAACGTAACGATTCTATCCATAATGTTGAATCTGATAGTTACCTTTCCCAGAGAGCGTTCACCCAAAAACGTCGAGAAATCAAAGTTGCTTGTTGCTTCCTTCAACTCTTCGAGTGAAAACAATCGACAGGCTGGGGCACCATGTGTCTCTAATTTAACTAAAATCCTTGAGATTTCGCTAATTTAACTTCAAAGTATATAAGCTCAACTTACTGGCATTTGTAACGAGCTCTGAGCAACCATTTGGCGAATTATCTGGCACGGCTTTAGCAAATATGTTATGCTCAGACGTTCTTGAACGGTATCTTCTGCACAAGGAAATAACCGCAAGTACAGACAGTACTAAAACAAGAACAGCTCCACTGGCAATAGCAACAAGCACTACAATCTCTCTCACTCTAGATTGGTCATTCCTCCTTACAAGAGCTTGCTTACAATACGAAAGCTCATGCTGGTGATGAGAAACATTCGCCAAACAATTCCTGGTGAGTTCAACAGCTCTATCACCTGAATTATTACTAAGGCAAGAAGGGAGACTACCCATCAACTTGTTACTGGAGAAATCAACGAAACTGAGTTTGCTACTACATTTCAGATCCACTGTTAATGCTCCACTCAGTATTGGATGCTAAGTTGAGATAACTGATCTCTGGCAATGAGAACAAGGTAGCTGGCCGCGTTCCACTGAGGTTATTGAATGAAATGTCAAGGTGCTGAAGCTGATGCAAATCACCATATTGAGCCGGAATCTTTCCTGAGAATGAGTTCTTGCTAAGTAGTGCTGTCACCAATCCTTTCGGCATCACTGGCAGCTCGGAATCTAATTGATTCTCTCTCACGTCGAATAAATGCAGGCTACCTAAAGTACTCATGTCAGGTAATTCCCCGGAGAGTTCATTGTGAGACAAGGCTAGGCCTGTGAGTGTCTTGACCTACATATTGAAGAAGGAAACAGACCCTTGAACCGATTGTTCTTCAAGCACAAAATGGTGAGGTTCGTAACCGAATCCAACCAATCAGGGACAGTCTCATTGAAATAATTGGCCTCCAAGCTTAGTGTGTGAAGTTTCACCATTGTCGAAATCCAAGGTGGAACTGAACCAAACATGAAACTTGAGCTCAAGTCCAAGACTTCAAGCTGAGCTAATCTATGAACCTTATCAGAAAGCGGTCCCCAAATCCCTAAAGAGACTAAGCTAGCTCAGAACCTTCAAACTAGGCAACCTTGAAAATGTGGTAACAAAACTATCAATGGAGAAACTCTCGGAGTCGGAGAGAGTCTTGTTGGGAATAGCGAAATCATTGAAGTCACTGTGTCCCCCATTATTTTGAGCTCAGTGACTGAATTGTCATGGAATGAAATTGTTCGAGTTCAGGCCCAAACAGAAATGCTCAACTTTGCAGAGGAAGAAGACAAGTTACAGAAGTCTCCATAGTAATTCTCCATAAATTCTAATTGTGAAGGAAACTCCAAATGTTTCCTTAGCTGTAACAAGACTTGGGTCTGAGAGGTTTGGAGTTCATGACTACTTGGTAGAAACAAAACCCATAAACCAATCACTGAAACCAACAAGAATAGACACCCCATTGCTCAAATTAACACTAATCTCCCAAATTCCAAGACATCAATTACTCCCCAAAAGCTCAAACCTCAGAGATTCCTCCTCATTTCAGATTGAACTGTTACAAACAAGTTATCAAAGACCCAGAAAACAAAACTTACAGAGTTACATAAAACACAGAAACAAAGCTACACTAATTCAAAGAAAGCATCTTTAAGAATAATACATAGAGAAAACAGAGAACAAGAACAAGGCACAGAAATTGTGAAGAAAAACCCAACATGTAACAATGCCCTACTACAGTACTATTACAAAGTTTAGAACAAAACCCAATAAGCCAAACAAGCTTATATAACCAAATTAACATAAAGGAAGCATCTTTATTTTACCAAATTCTACTACGAAAAACAAGAGACAACCCAATCTAAACTGTTGATCCTTCCTCCTCAAGCTTCTTTGTAATCCGAAGACGATTCTAGATAGAAGAAGACGAGATCGGCTGCTTTGCATCCGGAAGCTATTGGGTACCTGAAGTACTCATTTCAATATGCGCATACTATCTGGCAAAAGCTCATGTATAATGAGGTGACTGATCAAACAATCGAGCAATTACCTCCGTAGAATAACCCGGGAAAATTTTCTCCATCTTCTCGATTCCTTCTATCACTGAATTGTAGTTATGCCCATACAATGGAAATGCTTTGCTCCAAAAGTAATGCCTGTTAATAAGTTACAAGTGTCGAGGAGAAAACAGAAAAGATTATATACTTCCATAAACGAGTCTAAACATTCAAACCACCAGAAGAGAAAAGAGGAGTGAGAAAAATATACTTCAGTCGGCTTGCCTTTCGCTCCTAACAATTGCCTTATGTCAGATGCAACAATTTCCTTCAAATCATTCCTACAGCAAGAGTTAAATGGGAGGTGTCAACCATGTAATTAGACCTGACTCCGCCAAATCAACGACAGAAAAGAAGGCTTGTTACGGACAAGCAAGCTCTCACATACGTTGAAGGTTTAGCGAGTTCCTTGTTTCGACTTGCCCCAACAAAGGTAGTATAAAAATATTGATCACTAGGTGCACGATCCGGAAACATCATGGAGAAAACAAAGTACCAAGAGTTTTTAATCCATTTGCCTGTTCTTTGGAAGGAACTAGGACTCCAAATCCCTCGTGAGGATTCTCAATGTTTTCCTTCTTGAAACTAGTTATTAGCACCGATAGTGGCCACCTGCAACTTAGACATCAAAACAACAAACAAGAGATTATTACTAAGACAGGCCTTTGTTCAAAAATAATTTCCACATCATCGTAATTGTGGAAAAAGAATTACAATCATTTCTTTACAATCGTTAGAGCCAAAAATTTGTCAAAAATGACTTTAGGCACCACGATTTAGAGTCTGAACACTATTTGATAATTTTTCGAGTTCGATTATTTCTTAGACCTGACCCAAAGAGTTCGATCATTTTTTTGACCATAGATAAATTTTACCCTTATCAAAACTAAGATCTAATAGGCATGTGCGACGTACTCTAATTACTCTATACGTGCACTACAAGAAGAAAAAATGGTCTGTAACCGCGGGGTCATTGCCACGGGTCAATTTTATCAAATGTACCAAGTAACGGAAGAGGATTTGTCGCAAGTTTAAACCAAAAGGTAACGGACTCCGTTGCAAATTGACAAATATGTATGTAAAATGGTCTTGTAAAGGCTCGTTTCCAGATTATTACTAGAAAAGTGTTAAGGTAGCATCTAGCAACGGAACATTAATCCGTTTCCAATTCATATTTTGTATGTAGAAGATGTTTGAGTGGGAATGAAATTCTAATCCGTGAAGTCCTAATATTATTATATTAAATAAGTAGGCAACAGTATGTCATTCCGTTCCAATATGAGACGGACATTCTTAGTAAGCAATGGATTGGAATTCCGTTGCTTGTGTTACCTATTCCTACTTTGTGTTGCCTATTCTTACGTGTTACCTATTCCTACGTTGCTATTTTGTGTTTCCTATTCTTACGTGTACCATTTGCCACTAAAGCTACCTCCTCCAGGTTCCTATCGATCAGATTTAGACGAAACTAAAGCTAAAAAAACCTATCTCGACTACAGTATCAACAACACTCGCCAAATAAAAAGAGTATCAACAACACTCGCCAAATAGCTAATATTCATAGCCTCTAGGTACTTTCTTTCGGTATCAACAACACTCGCCAAATAAAAAGAAAGAACTTTTAAGCCTTCTCTTCCAGGGAAACTGCTCTCAACATTCATGTTTATTGTCAAGGTGCATCAATTGCAATGTTAAGTGATTAGCAGACATCAGATGGAGCTTCGATAAATTTTAATAACCAGATAATTGTCATTGTTGGATCATATAGTTTATTTGAGAGGATTTGTCATTTGCCAGTGCTGAATAGGGATGGCGCTACTCATAATTTGATTCAAGGTATACTTCCTTTTTATAATCAATACAATCCCCAGTAGTTTTCTGTGAATGCAGACCAGAATATTACTGCTCAAGTACTTTCAAGGTATGGCATTCGATTTAAGAGAAATCTGAATGGTCTCCAAATTCGTTACCACCGTGATAATTAGGTAATAATGTTTTCTTTGTATTTTTGAAAGATAATGTGTTATAAAACTAGTTTGTTTTTGTTAATTGTGTTTATTTTATTACTTTTTTGTTTTTCTTCCTTTTAAATTTGCTAGAGTTTTCCTTGATTGTCAAGCAGATTTCAAATGGGGTCAAGACGGTGGATTCCTGTTTACACTTGATGGTGACAACTTATCTTATGTGTGAGCATCTTTTGCGTATTTATTGATTCCTGTTGGCGCTTAATGATAACAACTTATCTTATGTGTGAGCATTTTTATTAATTTGTGTCTTTGAAAGATAATGAATGTTAATAACTCTCAATATTCAACTACCATACATATAAACATTGCTCTGATGCCAAATCCAAATACAAAGTGCAGAAGCCAAATCAAAATACACAATCACCAAATGCGCAAGAGAGTTATTAACACTCATTATTCTTCAAAAACACAAACTAATAAAAATGCTCACATATAAGATAAGTTGTCACCATCAAGCGCCAACAGGAATCACCAAATACGCAAAAGAGTTATTAACACTCATTATCCTTCAAAAACACAAACTAATAAAAATGCTCACACATAAGATAAGTTGTAACCATCGAGCGCAAACAGGAATCCACGATCTTAATCCAATTTGAAATCTGTTTGACAATCATGAAAAACTCCAGCAAATCTAAAAGGAAGAAAAGTAAAAGAGTAATAAAATAAACACATACACAATTAACAAAAGCAAACTAGTTGTATAACACTCATTATCTTTCAAAAACACAAAGAAAACATTATTACCTAATTATCACGGTGGTAACAAATTTGGAGACCATTTGAATTTCTCCCAAATCGAATGCCATACCTTGATAGTGCTCAAGCAACAGCATTCTGGTCTACATTCATAGAAAACCACTGAAAATTGTATTAATCATAAAAGAAGTATACCTTGAATCAAATGATGAGTAGTATCATCCTATTCAACACTAACAAATGACAAATCCTTTCAAATAAACTATATAATTCAACAATTAACTGATTATTAAAATTTACCCAACCTCATTCTGATGTCTGCCAATCACTTAACATTAAAATTACAATTGATGCACCTTGACAATAAGAATGAAACAATGCTGCTTGTTGGTCAGAAACAAACTCTTCCATTGCAGAATGGTTGACAAAGGTCTCGATCCTTGAAGCTGACCAGGCAATCACATCGTAATCAGGATACTCCCTGTATCCATGAATGCGCCTCAACACAACCCCAACACCAGCCTGGTAAAGATCAAAGTACACAGAACGAGAATGAGGATTCTCGCGGAGTGAACAGTGGATGTTTTTGTGCAGGGAAGAAAGATAAAAATAACATGAGGTTTTATTGAAAGGCGAAAGAAAGCATCAAGGTCTATGAAGGAGGAGGGAACTTGTAACATATACGCAGGGAGCTTCAGATCAGAGTTAGCAGAGAAATTGAATGCTTATGTGAAAATAGAAAAGAAAAAGAGAAGGTAAACTTTTGTAGCCGCCTCTACAGTTTCTGTATATATATAATGTCGCTAACAAAAGGGAGAGACTAGGGTGTAAAACTTTGGAAAGACGAAATTAACCCTATCTGACCGACAAGAACGGGTGGAAGTTCAGACACGAATCCAAGACTGATTCATAATAAGATTTTTTATTATTATTAATTATATTTCGGAAATTATACACAATAAAGAAATAAATAAAAGGAATTTGTTTTCAATTTGCTTTAACCTTTTAAATTTATTTCATATTTCATTTCTTTTGTAGGATAAAGAAATACTTTTTTAAAAGACAAAATTGCATAAATAGTTACTAATCTTTACCTAAAACAACATTTTGGTCACTATTGTATGATATATGTAAAAATGATCACTTCCGATAAGGTTTCAGTGTCAAATTGGTCATTCATCCGTTAAAAAACAAATTCTGTTTATTTTTTAGAGATATTTTTGTCTCTCTATACATTAACGTTATATATTTACATCAGCAACGACTCTCTCTCTCTCTCTCTCTCTCTCTCTCTCTCTCTCTCTCTCTCTCTCTCTCTCTCTCTCCCTCTCTCCCTTGTAGTTTATATTATTTTTCGTCGAACAACGAGAATCTCAGCAGCGACAGAGCCGATTGAGTCAACGACTAACCCACCCAATCTAGTTGACCTACGAACAACATTCTCCGACTCAAAGTCATAGTCAAATCTCACGCCTCCCTCCTAGAGCTCCTCACCAGGTTTTAACTCCTCATCATCTCCTCGTCATCGTACCCAACCTGCAGCCACTACGTCACCTCAACTTGACCTCGACTCGTGCTGCCCCTCCGATCTATACATCATCAACCCTTCGAACTCGCCGGTCGCCTCGATTTTTTATACGAAGATCTCGGACCCTGCCTTCGTCGACCTTGGGATCTGCCACCGCACATCGAAATCGACCTCTATCGGAAGGAGATTAAGCTCGAGCCTCGCGAAAGTCGGTCAGACCCCGCTAATTGATGTAGATGAAGTTGTTGCCCATATAATTGTTTGATTTGATGTAGATGAGTTGTGGTTGTCCTCAGAGACGGAGGTGCCACTACATGAAAACATCACTTAGACCACGGAAACGTAATTGTTCCGTGGTCCAGGTGACACGTGGACGACGGAGACTTCTCCGTCGTCCAGGTGATCACCTGGACAACGGACCGACACGCCGTGGTCCAAGTAACTTCCACTTAGACGACGTACTGACACCTCCGTCGTCTAAGTGAATCATTATATAAGCCCGATGCCAAACTATCTTCATTCCATCCCCTCCCGCGGGAAATTTTAAAGATCGAAGAAGAAGGAGAAGGGAGAAGGAGAAGGATCAGGATCAGGATCTCCGCTGACTAGCTAGCTAGCTTAATTAACTGATATCGAGAAGGCCAGCAGGTACGTACGCAGTTAAAATTTGCTTAATATATATTTAGTGAAAACATACATACATGCATGGATGTTAGCTATGTATACAGATTAAATTACGTACGTAATTGATGGATCGATGTAGATCGAGTACGTATAATTAAGCGTAAATTAATGGACTAATATACATATGTAATAATTAATTAATTAATTATAATATTTTGTAGCATTATGGATGAAATGACCCAACCCCGATTCAATTACCTAAATCGAAATCGAACCCCTTCTGAAAATACGAACCAACAAAAACTTTTCGAAATTTCGGCAGAGTTTCGTTACTAACGTAGAATTGCATAAACCTGCACCCTGAAAATAACACTTCATCCTATGCCACAAAAGCCAAACCGTGGGCACCAATCCCATCCGGATTTCTCAACATCAATATATGAATCATAAACAGTAAACAGTACTGTAGTATATATATATCCGAGAAAATCCGTATAAACAAGTATCAGAATGTATCAGAGCGACCTCTAGAGTAAAATATATACAATATACACATCAGTAGGCGAAACAAGAAACTACTGGAAGGCACAGGTAGCTCAGATCACTAGCCTTCAAACCGACGTGAAACAGCAGAATCCGAACTGCAAACTGGGCACGGAAACCGAAAAGCTCAGGGGAAAGGCAAATGAAAACGTTAGAGTGAGTGAACGAAAATAAATATATGCCTTCCACCAGTTATATACATAATCAATGTAAAACAGTGCGAGTTCGGAAAACACATATATAAGGAGGTTGTCGGGCGACCTCTCAAACCCGACGTTAGGTGAATCGCTCAAACCCGACGATGATAGGCCAAGGGACCTCTCAACCCTGGCGGCATACAGGGGACCTCTCAACCCTGCCCAGAGGACCTCTCTACTCTGGTGGACTACCAGTGATCAGCCGAGTAGTCGAAGCATCGATGCAATAATGCCATCACCAATAAATATAAATAATACCTCCGGAAACAATACATATCATAATATCATATAAAGTAAATACGAAAATCATAAAATCCACGAACTCGCAATTCAACAGTGAAAACATAAACTTGTCCACTCACAGATCTGCTAGCGCGAACTCGCGCTAATCTCGTGGTCCAGCGGAAGATCCCTCGCCTGAAGCACGATCACGATCCCGATCTCGATCTCCCTTTACAATATCGGAGGTGGCCGGAAAATAGGTCGTCGGACGGCAACACCGAAACGGGAAACTTCCCTCTTCGATCAACAAGTCAACTCACTATTTTTGGAAAGTCAACGGTCCGGTCAAACTTCAACAATGTTTTTCGACTAATTCTCGACTATTCTGATATTTATACTCGCGCCTCGGGTCGATCAACGATTCAAAATGGATAACCATCACAATTCGGATAAACACGAAACAATCGGATAAACTCGTCGGAAACCGAAACTTCGAATAATCAAAAAATATTCCTCGATTATCGGAAAAATCTTCCGGAACCGCCCTCGAGCTTGAAATCACGTACTCTACAATTTCCGTGAAGACACCCAATTCAAATTCTTGACCAAAAATATAGTCGCGAATAAGGTCGACGAATCACACATATATCGAAAAACTGCGACTATACTCAATCTCGAGAATCGTGCCGAATATTCGACTGATTCAGGTTCGGGTCGTCACAAATCTACTCCCCTTAAAGAAATTTTGACCTCGAAATTTAAGTACCTGTCAGGTGAACAAATGAGGATACTGCTCCCGCATACGCTGCTCGGTCTCCCAGGTGGCCTCCTCAACTGAGTAGTTCTGCCACAAGACCTTCACTAGCGGAATCACGCGGTGCCTCAACTCTTGCTCACGACGATCGAGAATCTGTACTGGCTCCTCTACATACGTCAAATCCTCCCTGATTGGCAACTGATGCGGGGCTAACACATGTGAAGGATCTGAGATGTACTTCCGCAACATCGAAACATGGAAGACATCATGCACATGAGCCATCTCAACCGGTAACTCAAGTCTATAAGCAACAGCTCCAACCCTCTCCGTAATCTCATATGGACCAATGTACCGTGGTCGAAGCTTGCCACGCTTCCCGAAACGCACAACTCCCCTCCACGGAGATAGTTTCAGGAAGACCCAATCACCAACCTCGAACTCTAAACTCTTCCTCCTCACGTCCGCATGGCTCTTCTGCCGATCCTGGGCGATCTTCAACTGATCCCGGATAACCTGTATGTCCTCCATCGTGGTTTTCACCAAATCAGGACCAATAAGCCAACGCTCGCCCACCTCACTCCAACACAACGGAGTGCGACACTGCTTCCCGTACAAGGCCTCGTATGGTGCCATCTCAATACTGGCCTGATAGCTGTTGTTGTAGGCGAACTCAATCAAGTGTAACTACTGATCCTAGTTTCCGCGAAACTGCAACACACATGATCTCAGCATATCCTCAAGAGTCTGAATGGTCCGCTCGGACTGCCCGTCAGTCTAAGGATGAAAAGTTGTACTAAATCGCAACCTCGTGCCCAAAGCTCGCTGCAACGCCTGCCAGAACCTAGAAGTGAACTGACTATCTCGGTCAGAAACAATCGACACAGGCACACCGTGCAAGCGAACAATCTCGGATAAGTACAACTTGGCCAATCTGCCCACTAATATCTTCCCTGGAAGTGCAAGAAACTGTGCGGATTTCGTCAATCGGTCAACAATAACCCAAATGCCAGTGTTGCCCGCCGAAGTACGCGGCAACTGATAGACGAAATCCATCGTAATGTGCTCCCACTTCCAAAACGGAATCTCAAGTGGCTGTAGTTTCCCTGCAGGTTTCTGCCTCTCCGCCTTTACCTGCTGACAGATCAAACATCGACTCACATACGCGACAATCTCCCGCTTCATATTGCGCCACCAATAGTACGCTCGAAGTGTACGAAACATCTTCGTACCTCCGGGATGCATCTCATACGCTGAACTGTGGGCCTCATCCAGAATCTCCTTCTTCAAGTCCTCGTCTCTGGGTACACATAACCTGCCTCTGAACAACAACGTACCATCGTCGCTCAATCGGAACTTTGTAGGCACACCATTCCGTATCATGGTCTTCTTGCCCAACAGGTAAGAATCCGAATCCTAAGCCTCTCGTACCTGATCAACCAGTACCGGTCGAACCTGAAAACTGGCCAACAAAGCTCCATCATCATCATATCCAAACACGGCATCCGTAGGTCGAAGCTCGGCCAACATCGATACTCTGGCCACACACATGTGAAACAACGAGGCTCCAGATTTCCGGCTAAGTGCATCTACTACCACATTGGCTTTCCCCGGATGGTACTCAAAAGTGCAATCGTAGTCGTTGATCAACTCCATCCATCGGCGCTGCCTCATGTTCAGATCCGGCTGCGTCCGCAAATAGGTGAGACTCTTGTGATCAGTGTAAATCTTACATTGAGCACCATACAAATAATGCCTCCAACTCTTCAACGCTAACACGATAGCGGCTAACTCAAGATCATGCATCGGATAGTTGACCTCATGTGGTTTCAGCTGCCTGGAACCATAGGCCATAACTCTTCCATGCTGCATCAATACACAGCCAAGCCCCAACTTCGACGCATCGATGTACACAACAAACTCACCACTGTCGTCTGGCAATGTCAGAACCGGTGTGGTAGTCAATCTCTCCTTCAGGAGCAAATAACTCTCCTCGCACGCATCAGACCACTCAAACTTGACGCCCTTCTTCGTCAATCTAGTCAGTGGTGTAGCAATCCGGGAGAAATCATGTACAAACCGTCGATAATAGCCTGCTAAACCCAAGAAACTCCGAATCTCCGGCACAGTAGTGGTTCTACTCCAATTCAGCACGGCCTCGATCTTGTCAGGATCAACACTAACTCCCTCAGCCGAAATCACGTGGCCCAGAAACTTCACACTATCCAACCAGAACTCACACTTGCTAAACTTCGCGAACAACTTATGGTCCCGCAAAGTCCGCAACACTGCTCTCAAGTGCTTCTTGTGCTGGCCCACACTCCTAGAATAGATCAAGATATCGTCAATGAATACAATCACAAACTTGTCCAGGAATCGTCTGAACACTCGATTCATCAAGTCCATGAAAGCTGCGGGGGCGTTGGTCAACCCAAACGGCATAACCAAAAACTCGTAGTGCCCATACCGCGTCCTGAAAGCTGTCCTGGCTACATCAGAGTCTCGGATCCTCAACTGGTGATATCCGGATCGAAGGTCAATCTTCGAAAAGACTGCTGCTCCCTTCAGCTGATCGAACAAGTCATCAATCCGCAGCAACGGATACTTGTTCCTCACTGTAATCTGATTTGGTTTCCGATAGTCGATGCACAAACGCATGGACCTATCCTTCTTACGCACAAACAACACTGGAGCACCCCACGGAGAAACACTCGGTCGAATGAATACCTTTTCTAACAACTCCTGGAGCTGAATCTGTAACTCCTTCAACTCCGCAGGCGCCATACGATATGGTGTCTGGGAAATCGGTCCGGTACCCGGCAACAACTCAATGGTAAAATCAATCTCCCGTACAGGGGGTATACCATGTAACTCCGCTGGAAACACATCCGGAAACTCAGACACAACTTTAACACTACCAAGGTCTGGCACTGCAGCTGTAGTGTCCACAACATGGGCTAAGTAAGCAACACAACCCTTCTTCATCAACCGATCTGCCCTCATCGCGGAAATCAGACACGGTAGGGAAGTGTTCTTCTCGCCGCGAAACAGTATCTCGGGTAACCCTGGTCGTCGAAACGCGACCTCCTTCCTGTGGCAGTCAAACATGGCCCAGTGCGACTCCAAGAAGTCCATACCCAAAATCAAATCAAAATCCACAATATCAAGCAGTAACAGATCCGCGGCTAATCCATGATCATCAATAAACACTTCACAATCTCTGTAAACCCAACCAATGCTCACAACCTCACCTGACGGATACAACACTCTCCACAACCCCGGAAGTGGAGATGCAGGTACCGTAGCCAATGATGACAGTCTAAATGATATGAATGAATGTGTAGCGCCCGGATCTAACAATGCAAGTACAGGAATACCAAAAACATGTAACGTACCGATAACGACCTCCGGTGATGCTCTGCCCTCACGTAGAGTCATAGCATGAACCCTCGCCTATCCGGCTGGTCGTCCTCGCTGGGGCTGTCCCTGCTGTCTACCTTGACCTGCAAACTGTGCTGGTCGAACTCCCAAAGTGGCACCTCGCTCAACTCCGGAACTCTGGGCCGCCTGTCCATCAGCACCATTCGACTGAGGACACTCCCTCGAAGAGTGACCCTCCTGGCCACAACTATAACAAATAACAGGGCCTCGCCGGCATGGTCCAACATGGTGTCTGCTGCAGAGACTACACAACGGATATTCCCTCGGTACAGCAAAAGTGCCACCAGTACGTCGAGGATAACTAGAACCGCTAGAGTCTGCACCAGCCTGTGGTCGTCGCGGTCTATCTCTCCTCCATATCGATCTCTGCCTCGGTGCACTAACTGGTGAGCGATAAGATCCACCGCTAGAGGATGAAGCTGAACCGGAAGTATCAGAACTCAGCCTCTTTGAAGGCCCCTGACTCGGTCCACCCTCCTCCAACTGTCTCGGCTGGTACCTCTGCCGCTGTCTCTCCTGCTCAATATCCTCGCCTCGGAGTGCAGCACTAACAAACTCATCAAAGTTGTTCTGAGGCATCGTAGTCAAAGTCGCCTTGATGTTCAGATTCAATCCCAGCTCAAACCTACGACACTTGACTTCCTCAGTAGCCACCATATCCCGCGCAAAACGAGACAAACGGGTAAATCGATCCCAGTACTCAAGTACAGACAAATTGCCCTACCTCAAGTTCGTAAACTCCTCATACTTGCGCTGCTGGGTAGCCTGATTAAAATACCTCCGCATAAACAGAACACGGAACAATGTCCATGAGGTATCAACTGGAACTCTGTCGGTGCTAACCCACCAAAAGTATGCATCACCCTCAAGTAAACCAACTGCGGCTACTGTCATCTGCTCAGGAGTAAACTGCAGACGCTCACAAACACGTTCAATCTGAACCAACCATGCCTCGCATATCTCTAGATCAACTAAACCCGAAAATACAGTAGCACCCGCAGTGCGAGCCTTGACCACAGGGTCAAAACGCTCTTCCAAACGCAGCACTCGCATCAGCAAGTCACGCGTTCGGCGATCCTCATCAGGATCCTCATCCCGATCAACACGGAGACCACGTCGAGGAGACATCCTACTGATACAAGACAAGCATTAGGTACAAGCAGAAAGAACGAAATCATGAAACCGCAAATATTTGAGGACACACAACACCCGAAGTATTGATGAGTACCGCTGGCCAGTCGGGTCATCACTCCAGTCATGATGTATCAACTCAAATACCCTAAGCATCACAACTACAAGAGTCTACAGAATCTGACAACCTAATGCTCTGATACCAAGCTGAAAGGACCCAACCCTGATTCAGTTACCTAAATCGGAATCGAACTCCTTCTGAAAATACGAACCAACAAAAACTTTTTGAAATTTCGGCAGAGTTTCGTTACTAACGTAGAATTGCATAAACCTGCACCCTGAAAATAACACTTCATCCTATGCCACAAAAGCCAAACCGTGGGCACCAATCCCATCCGGATTTCTCAACATCAATATATGAATCATAAACAGTAAACAGTAATGTAGTATATATATATATATATATATCCGAGAAAATCCGTATAAACAAGTATCAGAATGTATCAGAGCGACCTCTAGAGTAAAATATATACAATATACACATCAGTAGGCGAAACAAGAACCTACTGGAAAGCACAGGTAGCTCAGATCACTAGCCTCCAAACCGCGACGTGAAACAGCAGAATCCGAACTGCAAACTGGGCACGGAAACCGAAAAGCTCAGGGGAAAGGCAAAAGAAAACGTTAGAGTGAGTGGACGAAAATAAATATATGCCTTCCACCAGTTATATACATAATCAATGTAAAACAGTGCGAGTTCGGAAAACACATATATAAGGAGGTTGTCGGGCGACCTCTCAAACCCGACGTTAGGTGAATCGCTCAAACCCGACGGTGATAGGCCAGGGGACCTCTCAACCCTAGCGGCATACAGGGGACCTCTCAACCCTGCCCAGAGGACCTCTCTACTCTGGTGGACTACCAGTGATCAGCCGAGTAGTCGAAGCATCGATGCAATAATGCCATCACCAATAAATATAAATAATACCTCCGGAAACAATACATATCATAATATCATATAAAGTAAATACGAAAATCATAAAATCCACGAACTCGCAATTCAACAGTGAAAACATAAACTTGTCCACTCACAGATCTGCTAGCGCGAACTCGCGCTAATCTCGTGGTCCAGTGGAAGATCCCTTGCCTGAAGCACGATCACGATCCCGATCTCGATCTCCCTTTACAATAACGGAGGTGGCCGGAAAATAGGTCGTCGGACGGCAACACCCAAACGGGAAACTTCCCTCTTCGGTCAACAAGTCAACTCACTATTTTTGGAAAGTCAATGGTCCGGTCAATGGGTCGATATTTATACTTGACTATTCTGATATTTATACTCGCGCCATGGGTCGATCAACGATTCGAAATGGATAACCATCACAATTCGGATAAACACGAAACAATCGGATAAACTCGTCGAAAACCGAAACTTCGAATAATCATAAAATATTTCTCGGTTATCAGAAAAATCTTCCAGAATCGCCCTCGAGCTCGAAATCACGTACTCTACAATTTCCGTGCAGACACCCAATTCAAATTCTTGACCGAAAACATAGTCGCGAATAAGGTCGACGAATCACACATATATCGAAAAACTGCGACTATACTCAATCTCGAGAATCGTGCCGAATATTCGACTGATTCAGGTTCGGGTCGTCATAATGGACAAGAGTTAGATGAAGTTGAAGAATAGATGTGATGTCCGGTATATGGATGGAATTAGCGAATTTGTGAATTTTGCGATAGAACATGGTCAGGGAAAGAAGCGTTTCAGGTGTCCGTGCCAGAAATGTCTTAATTGTCAGTATGTGGAGGTTAATGTTATGGTGCAACACCTGTACGAAAATGGTATGATGTGGAGTTACACTACATGGAGCGAGCATGGTGAAGCAGTAGAGTTCAGCGCAGCAGACTTCAGCTCAGGGTACAGTTACCATGGTGCCTTATCCAGCGGCAGTGGTGCCGGACCCCCAGCTTGCAACCCAACTGCAGATTTGGTCCATGATGCGTTTCCGGGATGTAGTCATGGTGGACACCAACACCAAGACGGAGGTTACAGTACCACCAATGAGCATGATGACACATTTCCCGCAGCTAGCTTGGCCACTGACACCAGTGAGATGGAAAAGTACAACCGGATGCTACTTGAAGCGCAGACCCCGGTGTTCCCTGGATGTCGAGAGAATGTGTTGCAATATGTGATGGAGCAAATGAAGATAAAAGTGAAGCACAAAATGTCAGTGAGTGCTTTTGACGAAATTCAGGAGCAAATATGTAAGTTGCTTCCTGATGATCACAATCTTCCTAAATCTCATTATAAGGTTAGAAATATCCTCAGCAGCCTCGGCCTAAAGTACAGGATAATTGACGCATGTCCGAATGATTGTGTGCTATTTTACAAAGAGTATAAAGAGTTGGACTATTGTCCCGTATGTGGCCAGTGCAGATTCCAGTTGAATAGGAAGAGTTCGAAAAAGAGAATTCCTGTGAAAGTTGTTCGATATTTTCCCTTGATTCCCAGATTGCAGCGCCTGTACATGTCTCTACACACAGCAGAGGCGATGAGATGGTACGTAGAAAAGCGAATAGATGACGATGTCCTGCGACACGCCGCGGATGGGGAGGGTTTTAAACATTTCGACAGAGAATTTGGAGACTTTGCTTCAGAGGTTAGAAATGTTAGACTCGGCCTATCTACAGACGGATTCAATCCTTGGGGAAGTAATAGCTCCGCCGTCAGCACTTGGCCAGTTATTCTGATGCCGTACAACTTGCCTCCGTGGATGTGCATGAACAAGGAATTTAATTTCCTTACCGTACTAATTCCAGGTCCTAAATCTCCATCGAAGTGCTTAGATGTCTACCTCAGACCTTTGATCGACGAGCTGAAACTGTTGTGGGAAAATGGAGTCTCAACTTATGACAAATTCACTGACACGATGTTCACGATGAGGGCTGCCGTAATGTGGACGATCAGGGATTTTCCAGCTTATGGGATGTTGGCAGCCTGCAGGACAAAAGGTTATAATGGATGTCCTATATGTTTGGACGACGTGAACTCTAGTTGGCACGCGGGGAAGGTGTGTTACTTGGGTCACCGTAGATGGCTTCCTCACGACCACCCGTGGCGACAGGATGAAGCTCATTTCGACGGTACGGTAGAGAACAATCCTAAACCCCGTAGTTGGTCGGGCGAAGAGATTTTAGAAAGGTTGAGCTATTTCGACTTTGGTGTGTTGAGCAATGACGCGGATGTAAAGAAATGCAATCCAATTCCTCCACATGATCTGAGCTATTGGGATCACAAGAGTATATTCTTTGAACTCCCTTACTAGTCGAAGTTGAAGCTGAGGAACAACTTGGACGCAATGCACATAGAAAAGAATGTGTGCGACAGCGTGGTCGGAACAATTCTCAGTATTAAGTTCAAGACTAAAGATACTCCCAAAGCGCGCAAAGATTTGGAATCAATGAATCTACGTCGTCCCTTGTGGTTGAGGAGGGATAGGAAAGGTGTGTACAACAAGATGCCAGATGCACCTTACACAGTGAAGCCGACGCTTAGACGTTCTGTATTTCACTGGTTTAAGGGCGTTCGTTATCCGGCTACGTATGCAGCTACTATAACTGGAGCAGTGGACGAGGTGCAACACAAGTTTGTTGGTCTAAAGACACATGACTATCACGTTATGCTGCAACGTCTGATTCCAGTGGTAATTCGACCATACTTGCCTCGGGACGTCGTAGAACCAATAGTGGCATTGTGCAGGTGGTGGCAGAGGTTATGCGCCAGAGAATTAAAGAAGTCAGATGTGGTGGAATTGCAACAACAAATTGTGCACATCATTTGCAAACTAGAGAGGATTTTCCCCCCTGCTTTCTTTGACATCATGATTCACCTAATGATCCACCTGCCCGAGCAGGTGCTGATTTCTGGTCCGGTCCAGTACACTTGGATGTATCCTCAAGAAAGGTACGTACAACTAATTAATTAATTTGTTCCACATGAGATTATATATATACTAGCCAGCTAGCTATATGTACTTATGTAATGTGTACGTTTGATTTTGTAGACAGCTTGGACAGTATAAGTCATTCGTCAAAAACAGGTCGGCCCCGGATGGCTCCATAGCAGAGACATACCTAATGCATGAGTGTGTTACTTACTGCAACAGGTACCTCAAAAATCCACCCCCTCCCACTGCCTCCGATCGCAGTGCCCGCATCAATCTTTCTGTCGTCACCAATGTCGTCCGACCGTTTAGAGGAGTATTAAAGGAATCGTTAACACGGGAAGAACTTATTGAGGCACATTGGGTAGTGTTGCGAGACTGTGATGAAGTTGAGCCGTACATGATGTCATACAGGGAGAGGGTTCAGGCGTTAAATCAAAACAAGAGTTCGGCGTGGATTGAGAAAATGGTTAAGAAGAAGTTTCCTGATTATTTCTTCCAATGGGTACGTACGTACGACTCGGTATTAATTATTTAAATACATATTGCTCATGTTTGTAGAAAGTAAACCATTATATTAATTTGGCCTTTTTCGCAGATGATTGATCTGCAAAAATCTGATAACCACGGAGGGTGGTGGTCATGGCCAAAGCACTTGCTAGCAGGGAAGCCGGTTAAACACTATATTTATCCCGGATGTTTTGTGAACGGTGTAAAGTTCCATTCATTGGCCCGAGACGAAGGAAGAAGAACACAAAACAGTGGGGTAGCGGTTGGGAAAGACAATGATCTATATTACGGGGCTATTGTATACGTGGTTCAGCTATGTTACGGGAATGATGTCAACGTTTTCCTATTCAAGTGCAGATGGTTCAAACGTACAAAGGAAGACCTGGGACTATTATCAGTCGATACAAACTCGCACTGGTATGAGGATGAGCCTTTCGCTCTCGCCACCTTAGTTCGGCAGGTGTTCTATCTCGACGATCCGAAAGCCGGTGAATGGTGGAAAATAGTGAACCATATCTCTCACCGAGGAATATGGAATACAGAGACAATTGAAGGGACACCGGCGACGACTGAAGATGCTGCTGAACCAGAAAGAGACATTCCTGCCTATCAAGAGCCTAATATTTCTACGGTCCGCTCCGATATAATGGATCTGGTTCAAGATGGTGAACGGTTACCCATGCCTGATGGTTGTACAGATCTAACTGAAGATGAGATTATCGATGAGGTAGATGAAGAAGACGAGCAGGAAGAGGACGCGGACGAGGACTCAGGTTATTCGTCGGACGATGTTGAGTACGATGATGAGGATGAGCCGTCGACTAACGGGGATGAGGACGATGATGATTATGACGAAGAGTACGGTCATACGACGAGGGAGATTAATTGGTAATTAATTACTGTAATTATTGTACGTAATATATATATGATCGATGCCGGTTTACGGTAAGAAATTAATCGATCTGAATTATATATCCTGGCTAACGGAGAAATTAATAAATATTGGCGCCAAATCTCAATCTCATATAAAACGTAATAATATTTTCGATCTGAATTATATATATATATATCTGAATTTTTTAATAATATTTTTGAATTAGAAATTAATAAACGGACACGTACGTACACAAATGACCGGGGACGACCTAAACCGTAATCCCTAAGGCCCTAACCCCTGAAATCGGGGTCTATACACCTGGACGATGGAAACTGGTCATTCTCCGTCGTCCAGGTACACACTAGGACGACGGAGAATGGTCATTCTCCGTCGTCCAAGTTCACAAACCCTAAACCCTAAACAGTAAGCCCCTAAACCCTGAATTCAGGGTCTATGCACCTGGACGACGGAGAACGTCGGTCTCCGTCGTCCAGGTGAAGATATCGTAATTTTTTCTAAGACAACGACCCTCTAGACCTTCTTCCAATGCATTTTCTTTTCATCAAGACTTTAGAGTAAACAATTCTTGGAGTGTGAGCTTCGACGGTTCGAAAATCGGAGTTGCGAAATGCCTTGTATCCACGTTTCCGGTTTGTGAAATTATCGGTTTTGCGGTTGACTGTGCCGATCAAACCCTTCCCGAACTTATTATTTTATGGTCCTTTGAAGATAATTATATATTATGTTACGACGAACATATCCAACGGTTGTTTTGTCCAAATTCAATTTCGTTAATACTCTGCTGCAAATGAGCGTCTACTCATGAACACTTAAGTCGTAAAGATTAGTCGATACTTAACAACTTTCAAGACGTAAAATTATTCGTCGGTTCAAATTTAACTGTTCATATATACGATGCGTTCATCGATATTGTACGACTATTTCACTCGAATGACAGATCGCGAAATTCCTAGGGAATTATTTTTTAAATTTTTTTTACGTAATTTCAACCTGGACGACGGAGATGGTCATTTTCCGTCGTCCAGGTTCAAAAATCATGGCGGTTCAAATAATTATTTGTTTAATTTTTTCGTGTAATTTTCACTTGGACGACGGAAACTTACCATCTCCGTCGTCCAAGTCCAAAATTATGGCGGTTCAATTTACTGCTTCCGTTTTCAGCACCGCTTGAATTTTCACTTAGACGACGGAGAATTCATTCTCCGTCGTCTAAGTCCAAAATCATGGCGGTTCAAAGCGTCCCGCCGATTAATTGGCGCCGATTGAAATTTTTTGAAACCGCCACCTAGACGACGGAAAACACTGTTTCCGTCGTCCAGGTGAACTTAGACGACGGAGAATAGTTCTCCGTCGTCTAAGTCAAACACTATAAATAGAACAGCACCCCCCCCTCATTTTCTCATCATTCCATCTCCTCCTCTCCCTCTCCTCTCCTCCGGCGATCCTCCTCCGGCGACGCTCCGACGACATTTTTTCCGGCGTGGTTCCTCCTCTCCGACGACTCAACTCCGGCGAAATTCCCGAAAACTCCGATTCGGTAAATTTCTATTTTTTCCTTATTAAAATAATTTTCATTTAATTAATTAATTTAATTCTAAATATAATTAATTAGTAGAATTTAATTGATTAATTAGTTTAAATATTTAATAAATGATTAATTATTGTTATTAATTAATTAAATCATAATTATTGTATTTATTGTAATTATTTATATATTATTAGTTGCATGATCGATTAAATGAATTGACTATTAAATTATTTATTATTAGTTGCATGATAAATAAATATAAATTATTGCATCTAATTAGAGGAATTATTAATTAATATTTACGTTTATTTTCTAGTAAATTAATTAGTAGTACGTGTTCGATTTAAATTTAGTACATAGGCTTGGTAATTATTAAGTCGCACTCTTTGGAATAGATGGCGCCTCTTTTCCTTGCTTATCTCCTTAACCCCTCGTGATGTGTGGATTTCATCACCGCACACCATAACCTAAGTGAAGTTATGGACACGAGGTTGAGGGCGGAGTTTGCAAAGGACTTGAGGGAGTGTAAATTTTTGAAAAATTGGCCGAATGTCGGACATGGTGTCTAGAAACGGGTTATGACTGGTGACAGGATTTGGACTAAGAAAGACTTTTGTCGAAATTAGTCCTGCCTCTCGCGTTATCTCTATCCCTAACTGGCCATGTTTTTCGATTTAACCAAGGCTGATTAATTGAAAATTTACACTTTATCGCGCGGGTCGCACGTCCATTGAACGACCGAAAATGCCAAGCTAGTGTACTCTATTTAAATCTTAAACGTACTTAATTAATTAGCGTAAATTTTTAAGTTGTAATTATTATGGTAAGTAGGTATTTTAACCATGTACTCTTAGGTTTAAATGGCTCCGCCAAAGACGACATCCGGCAAGAAGAAAGCTCAACAAGAGGCAGAAGATGCCATGCTCCGCCGCTTGGCGGACCAAGTCGGTTGGGAATTACCACCGGAGGGCAACGACGCTCTCAATCCGGACGGATCATCTGGTCCGTCCGTAGCGCCCTCTGGGGAAATTCCCGCTCCCCCATTCATCTCGAGCGATGATGACGTCGACCCCTTCCAATCTCCGACACCCGGTACCCATTCAACGGGAAGTACTCAGGCGTCCTCCACCGCCGAATCAATCATGTACAGCGCCCGCCGTAGGCAAAGGAGGGCCCCCACTGACCCGGAACCGAAAAGGACTCGGGGTCTCGTTAAAGGGGGGAAAGCGGAGCGTATTTGCAAGGCGACCGGTAAAAAGATCGACTTGCCGTACGATGAATTCACCGGTGGCCCTCCCACAGCTCAACTAGCAAGTCTCTCGGCGCATGGGATATGGTCAATCATCCGTAACCGGGTTCGTATCACTGCCCCTACTTGGAAGGAGGCGCCGGATCATGAGAATGCGAAAGTTTTCAAAGATCTTTCGGTACGTAATACGTTCAATTTAGTTATTATATAATATTGTTAATCTCGGCCTAAAATTTCATAATATATACGATTATAATTTTCTATTTATTTTTCATAGGAACAATTTGACGTGGATCCGACACCGGCTATGTTGAGGCATATCAATCAAACCGCCAACTCCATCTACAAAGATTGGAAGTACAGGCTCCATAAGTACTTCAAAGATGTCGGTCCCGTGCCTCCCCCGGTAGAGCTGCAAGGGGAGAGAGAAGATGAGTGGGAGTGGTTGTGTAACCACTTTGCCGATGAACAATTTAAGGTATTAATTTAATTTTTTTATTTCAATTAAAATAATTGAATTATTTAAATTGTAGTTATTCATTTTTTAATGATTTAATTATCTTGTGTAACAGAAATTCTCCGGTGTCAACAAAGCCAACCGGGGGAAGAAGGAGAAACACCATACTACCAGCGCTAAGCAGTTCATTCAAATTGCCAAGGAGCACAAGGATAAGGGTTCCAAACACCCTTTTATTGATGCAAGCGTAAGCGCGTACGTGACGCCAAGGCTCGATAATGAAGCGAGTCAATGCGGGGTAAGTGATATATATATATGTGCTTTTAATTATAGTAATTATTATTTAAATATGATTACAAAATTATAATAAATTAATTATAATTTTGTAGGCAAGGGCGATAGAGCGTGCGCATGAAGAGTTGGCCAACACTCAGCTTGCGTTCCCAGATGTGCCGCCGGATGACCTGCCTCCTCTATCCTTAGAGAGCCAAATTGCAATCGCGGATGAGGTCTACGGTCGTAGAGCTGGCAAGGAGGTTAGGCACTTTGGGCCTAGGGTGGTACGAGATTTGTCGACGACCTCCGGCTCATCATCTACGGGAGGTTCGAGGCAGCGGAGAATGAGTCAAGCTGCGGCCGTCGAAGCAGCCATTCAAGAGGCTCGACTGGCACGAGAGGAGAATCGACTGACACAAGAGCAGAATGAGGCAATGCGGCAAAGACTTGACCAACAACAAGCACAAATAGTCCAACTCATCGCCCTTATGGAACAAAATCGAGAAGTATGTCAACCTCCTCCGAACCCACACCCCGACGACAACGACCCGGCTGGAGGCGGAGGACTCGGCCCCGCATCTGCTCCTCCAGTGTATTAGCTAGCACGTAGTATATTATCTTGTTTCTTTCCGCATTCCGAACAATATTTTAATTTTTAATTTATGGGTTTTTTCGTATGTACAAATTAATTTACTTTGATTATTTAATAATTAAGTTATTAATTTTAATATTCAAAATTTAGTTTATTTATTTAATTTTAGCATTTTTCATTATTTAAATTAAAATAATAATAAATTAAATTAATAATTTTTAATTTCAATTTATTTTTTAAAAAAAATTAAATATTCACTTGGACGACGGAGATTATGTTCTCCGTCGTCCAGGTGCAGAACCCTAAACCCCTAACCCCTAACCCCTAAACCCTAAACTCTGTCGTTCTCCGTGGCCCAGGTGTTCACCTGGACGACGGAGACTTAGTGTTTCCGTCGTCCAGGTGAACACCTGGGCCACGGATAAGCTACCATTATCCGTGGCCCATGTACACACTTGGACGACGGAAACACTACTTCTCCGTCGTCCAGGTGGAGACCTGGGCCACGGACATTGCTCGTCTGTCCGTGGCCCAGGTCTCCACCTGGACGACGGAGAAGTAGTGTTTCCGTCGTCCAAGTGTGTACATGGGCCACGGATAATGTCCGAGGTCCAAGTTCACTTGGACGACGGATCACTAAATCTCCGTCGTCCAGGTGCTTGGACGACAGCACTTGGAGCACGGACCTTGGACGACGGAGTTTCCGTCGTCCAAGTACTTAGACGACGGAAAACTGCACTTAGACGACGGAAATGGTCCGTGGTCTAAGTGCAGTTTTCTTGTAGTGTACGTACGTCTTGGTATTTAATTAGTAATTTATATACATATCGATCATGTTTGTAGAAAGTAAACCCTTATATTAATTTGCCCATTTTCGTAGATGATTGATCTGCAAAAATCTGAAAACCACGGGGAGTGGTGGTCATGGCCAAAGCACTTGCTAGCAGGGAAGCCGATTAAACACTATATTTATCCCGGATATTTTGTGAACGGTGTAAAGTTCCATTCATTGGCCCGAGATAAAGGAAGAAGAACACAAAACAGTGGGGTAGCGGTTGGGAAAGACAATGATCTATATTACGGGGCTATTCTATATGTGGTTCAGCTATGTTACGGGAATGATGTCAACGTTTTCCTATTCAAGTGCAGATGGTTCAAGCGTACAAAGGAAGACCTGGGACTATTGTCAGTCGATACAAACTCAAGCTGGTATGAGGATAAGACTTTCGCTCTCGCCACCTTAGTTAGGCAGGTGTTCTATCTCGACGATCCGAAAGCCGGTGAAGGGTGGAAAATAGTGAACCATATCTCTCATCGAGGAATATGGAATATAGAGACAATTGAAGGGACACCGGCGACGATTGAAGATGTTGCTGAACCAGAAAGAGACATTCCTGCCTATCAAGAGCCTAATATTTCTGTCATCCGCTCTGATATAATGGACCTGGTTCAAGATGGTGAACCGTTACCCATGCCTGATGGTTGTACAGATCTAACTGAAGATGAGATTATCGATGCCATTAATGAAGAAGATGAAGAAGACGAGCAGGATGAGGACGCGGACGAGGACTCAGGTTATTCGTCGGACGATGTTGAGTATGATGAAGAGGATGAGCAATCGGATACCGGAGACGAGGATGATGACGATTATGATGATGACTACTTAACTAAGACGAGAAAAATTAATTGGTAATTAATTTATGTAATTATTGTAATATATGATCGATGCATCATCGATCAATAATTAATATAAATAGGATTAATTCTAGGATTAATTATAGGATTAATCAATAAAAAAGGGACGTGAAAGCTTTCTATTATGTCCAAGAAGCTTCCTCAAGAAGCTTTCGTTCGTTTAATTGTTTTTAAATAATATTTATGTGTAAATTGGATTAATTATGGGTTCCTATATATGATTATATAATGCATGAGAGATTAATGAAATAAATGTTTCGGAAATTATACTATATTATTCTATGATTGATTATGTCGACATGTGATAGTATTATTGTGAGCACAAATGTAGTATATATATGTTGTTTTTATTACGGCGTTAAATCTATATATCATGCGAGAAGGAAAGTTCATACATAAATACCTTGAGCTATCTCCCTAAATCCTCGACCCTAAATCTAGCAGATCGGATCGATCGATCATTTTTTTTTGATTATATTCTTGAATCAGAATAATTGAACGGACACACAAATGACCGGGGACGACCTAAACCCTAAACCCTAAGGCCCTAACCCCTGAATTCAGGGTTTGTACACTTGGACGACGGAGATGGTCATTCTCCGTCGTCCAGGTACTCACTAGGACGACGGAGAAGGGAATTTGCGTCGTCCAAGTGTAAAACCCTAGACCCTAACGCCCCCTAACCCCTGAATTCAGGGTTTCTGTACCTGGACGACGGAGATGAGCTTCTCCGTCGTCCAGGTTCGTAACCACTTTCAAGTAGTTGTGTAAGTGGTTGTGTAACCACTTTCAAGATGAAGAATTTAAGGTGTTTACTTTTTTTAATTCAATTAAGAGAATTGAATTATTTTAATTTTAGTTACTTATTAATTTTTTAATAATTTATGTTGTCTAACAGAAATTCTCCGAAGTCAACAAAGCCAACTGGGGGAAGAAGGACAAACACCATACTTCCGGCGCCAAGCAACTCATTCAAAGAGCCAAGGAGCACAAGAATAAGGGTTCCAAACACCCTTATCTCGATGCTAGCATAAGCGCGTACGTGACGCCTGAGCTCGATAATGAAGCGAGTCAATACGACGTAAGTGATATATATATATATGCTTTTAATTGTAGTAATTATTATTTAAATATTATTTCATTATAATTTTTTAATTATTCTTTTGTAGGCAAGGGTGGTAAAGCGTGCGCAGGAAGAATTGGCTAACACTCAGCTTGCGTTCCCAGATTTGCCGCCGGAAGACCTGCCTCCTCTATCGATGGAGAGCCAAATTGCAATCGCGGATGAGGTCTACGGTCGTAGAGCTGGTAGAGAGGTTAGGGGGTTCAGACCTAAGGTGGTTCGAGATTTGTCGACAACTTCCGACTCATCATCTACGGGAGGTTTGGGGCGGAGAAGTACTCAGGCTGCGGCCGTCGAAACAGCCATTCAAGAGGCTCGACTCGCACGAGAGGAAAATCAATCCATGCGTCAAAGACTTGATGAGCAACAAGCACAAATAACCCAACTCATCGCCCTCATGCAACAAGCTCGAGGAGAATGTCAACCTCCTCCGAACCCATACCCCAACGACGACGACCCGGCTGGAGGCGGGGGACTCGGCGGTGCATCTGCTCCTCCAGTTTATTAGCTAGTAGTTTATTATCTTGTTTCTTTCCACATTCCGAACAATATTTTAATTTTTATGCATTTTCGATTATGTATGTATAAATTAATTTTATTATTTAATTAAGTAATATTACAAATTTAGTTTATTTAATTAATTTTAACATTTTTCATTATTTAAATTCAATTAATAATAAATTAAATTATTAATATTTAATAACAATTTAATTTTAAAAAAAAAATTAAATAAGCACTTGGACGACGGAGCCGTGGCCTAGGTAAGCACCTGGACGACGGAGAATTTCTTCTCCGTCGTCCAAGTACCTACCTAGGCCACGGAGAAGGTCTGCGGTCCAAGTGCCTGGACGACGGCACTTGGAGCACGGAACCTGGAGGGCGGAGCCTCCGTCGTCGGAAAAACGCACTTAGACGACGGAAACGCTCCGCGGTCTAAGTGCGTTTTTCTTGTAGTGATCATAAATTCCACTGCTCAAAATTATAATTCAAAACCTTGAACCACATCTCGAGAACCAACCATTCTCGGAAACGTATAACTCAATATCGACGAAATCGTCAAAAAATCCAATAATCACACCATAAAACCTCGCTATAGTTTCTGATGCTCAATTCGAAATATAAACCTCACCACTGCGATCGGTGCGCGATTCCAAGCAAAACGACATAAAACTTGTCGAAAAACACCTCGGCCGAAAAATCGCCGTCGTCGCTGGAAAATGTAATCAGCCCAGAAAATTCCACCTACACATGGATTTAAAAATCTCGACATTTCCAACAACTTTCTAGATCAAAGTTAAGGCCAGTTTTGACCAGAAAAGATCCAAAACTCACCTTAAAGTCACAAACCCTCGCCGGAATTTCAACTTCTCCGATCTCCCTCCTCCGGCCACGGCAAGTCTTGAAACCAATTCCAAAAGCTTCCTCTCTCCAAGGCTAACAAAACCCCTAACAAGTCGACCTCTATCTTGGCCGCCTCCGCCGCCACCAACGTTGCCAAAACTCGCCGGAATACCACCAAAATTTTCAAACTTTGACAAGTCATAACTTCTTCATCCGGCAACCAAATTGAACGAATGGCCTATCAAAAGAAAGAGGATCTCAAGACCAACAACTTTCATGAAGAAACCACGGCCTAAAGACACCGTAAAAAGGCCCAACGATGGCGATGAAATCTCGGCCCGAAATGAGTCATTTCGACCCACCTGTCAAACTGGTCAACGGGCCAGATTTTCCAAAATCGTCACATATTCGCCCGTATTTATAACGTACACGTATCGAATCCCAAACGGATAAATACTACAAAATTCAACGGTCGAAAATATTCACAACTTATTTCTCGTAACTCGGAATAATCCTCCGGAAGTTCCCACGAGCTCGAAATTGAATTCTCTACAACTTTCGTGAAGGATTTCAGATCAAATTCTTGCCCGATAATTTAGTCGATAACGAGGCCGCCATATTAACCAATTACGACGAAATTGCGACTAATCGTGAAACTCGCAAATCAAGTCGATAATCATTCCATTTTCGGTTCGGGTCGTCACAAAATGTACTGGAAAAAGTATGGCAGTGACCAAGATGGTACCCCTAGCGAGTTATGGTTTAGGGAGTACGAGTGCCGATGGTTGGTAACTCACTTCAAGCACCCATGATTCAAGGTATGCAACTTGAACATATTTGTGTTGTGTCGTAATAATTATATTCAGAAAATTAGTTAATCATTTTCTGACGTATATTTATCCAACAAGGCCATGTCCGAGACAAACTCTTAGAACCGGGCAAAAAACACCAAGAACCATCATTGCGGTTCCAGATCTTATTCCGGTTAGGCTGAGGTGGCAGCCGCCAAACACCCAGAAGTCTCTCCGTTGGTGTTTACTATGCATCAAGTGTATCCGCAATGCCCCGAAGATGTTGTAAGTCTCTCATAAATTAATTCACATATTTGCTACATTATATATATTTTTTCTCCACATATTTTTGTATGTTTAATACGTTAATCGTATTTCCTTGACAATTAGGAGAGAGAGTGGAGGAGGCAATCCCACAAGTGTTAACTCAGGTAGCTCGAGAGCGATATCCTAACACCTCGGATGAGGAGCTGGCCCAGTACGCCTCTCAGATTGATACATTTGATCTAACTGTGTCAGCGAGGCTCATGGCAGCCGCGATACCTCTTGGGAAGAACACCTTCTACTTCAAGGGGTTTGGGCAAGAAGGGCCAAGGGGTCTTGAAAACGACTCTCGAATTCTCCCGCCAATCAGGATCTTCCAGGACCTTCCATCTACATGAGCAGCTCCAGAGGCAGACGAGGGAGATGGAGGAGCAACGGAGACGGATAGAGGAGATAGAGCAGGCGATTACATTACAAAATGCAAGATTCGCCGAGCAGCAGAGATTAGCCGAACAGTATGCATTTATAGCGGCATGGTGGTAGCAGTGTATGCCACAGTTTTAGGCTGCTGGAATCCAGATCCCGCCCCCACCTTCGAACGTTTTCGATGCTCCACAACCGCAGCCGCAACCACCAGAGGATCAGCGCGACCAGGGGAGTCACCACTCTGATTATTTACACAACATAGATTTTGATCAGCCTTAGTGTAGTTGCCTTTTCTTTGTATGGATCCATACGTTGTTGGATAATATATGTTGTTGAAAAAATATGTGTTGTATTCTACAATTGCAGGTTCTGGAATTGGGCCCAATCAAGAATCTACCTTTTTTTATAAAAAAATGCACCAACTATAGCAAACGACATGGAGCTACGCTTTCTGCTTTAACCGACGATAACATCGTCGGCTATGCTGTAAGTTATTACCAATGAATTTTTGTAGTCGGTTATAATCCCACACTATAACCAACGACTGCCCTAACCGGTTGTAGGTTATAGTATAACCGACGGTGAATTCCCGACGAGGGTATGACCAACGACACGTCGTCGGTTATACCTATAACCGACGAGTTAAGTTAACAGGTCGACGACTTCACGTCGTCGGCTATAGTAGAATTTCTAGTAGTGAATTCTAACAATATATATATATACATGCACTAATTAATTAAAAATTCATCATTATATCTATATATATATTGAACTTTAAACTACAAATTACATAATTAAATTATTCTACTACCTAACTACAAATTTGCATATATATATATATATATATATATCGATCATATATATCAACAATTAACATATATACGTACATATCAACAATCAACAATTTCAAATTTAATAACATACAACTCTCTCTCTCTCTCTATCTCTCTCTCTATATATATATATAAACAATTAATCAACAAATTTACATATAATTATACATATATATATACACATTTTCATCGAATTCAACTCAACTCAACTCAAAATCAACAATCAACTCTACATCAACAATTAATTAATCAACTTTAAATCAACATTAATCAACACACACACACACACACATATATACGTACCTATATAGCTTTACGAACCTATTTTTGACAACTTCTGACAACACCCAACGATTTCAGAGCATTTTGAGTTTTTCTCACCGAATTTTTTTTGAATGATTGAGCTGCTGTAAACCAGATCCGATATACGAACTATAACAGACGACTCACTAAATTGTTCGGTATAGGTTCAAAATGTCGTCGGTGTTTGTCAAAAACTATTGCCGACGACGGTCCCGTCACAAACACTAATGACTTTTTCTAAGTCGTCGGCTATAGTACTATGCCCGACGATAGGAAACTATGGCCGACAATCCCTTTTCTCATCGGGTATAGTGAACTACACCCGACGATAAACCTTGTTGTCGGCCTGTTTTTCGAGATCTCGTTGGGTATGATACTTATTCTGGTAATGTATATCAAAGTCGTCCACGCGTACGTAACTCGTTCTTCCTAGTTCTCTTCACTTGCCTCTATTAATATACTAATTACAATTGTGGGAGGAATGGACTACAACCCGAAGTCTCATGATCTACTAATTAAGATTTTAACTCATCTTGTTATATGAAGGAAGTTCTCTTTTTTAATTATTTTCATAACACTTTGTTTAGTTATTTATTGTTATTCTCGATTCAAAATTTGATAACTAATAGCACCTTTGATAACATGAAGTTGGATTTTTCAGTATATTGATATGTTTTGGATTCAACAATATTTATATGGATTACATTTTCATATTTACATAAAAATATTGATGGATTACTTACCTTTCTTTTTATAATTTAACTTTGTGTAATGTTACAATTGAAAAAAAAAAACTTTATGTACGCCTGCATTTTTTTTAATCCGCCACTGGTGATACGGTGATACCTAGATCTTCTTCTTACTTTCTTTTCTATTTATGTAACCAGATATTTTGATTCCGTAATTCTGCAAATATAGAAAATATAAACCATAACGTATCTTAAGGAATAGGACACTTGAGGAACCTAGCTCCGAGTTTCCCGGTTACCCCGGGAAATCCTATACAGCGCTAGGGGTTGATTTGCGAGCCGCGTTCCAACGTCGCCGCCCCTGTTGAGAAAGTAACTTGTTGGGAAGGTTCATGTTGAGAGTGTTGGCGTGCAATCATGGAAAACTAGCTCTTAATGGCTTTGGTGGCCGGTATTATCCGCTGGGCGATGACTAGCATCCATTCACCGTGGCTTTCATCGAAATCCATGGGTGCATCCATGGATTTGGCATCTGCGACGACATCCCTCTCGACGGGGCTGGCAAGTCGTCTCCATGGGCGGCATATCTCTCTGGCGGATTGGACGAGGCAGGTGAAGGAGGCGAGCCTCCATTCTGTCAAGAGGGGTTTTTCTAACTGTGGGTCAATTAAGACCGGCTCGGGCTAGGTTGGAGTACAAGGTCGGAGGTGGTACCAGCAACAGACTCAAGCGGTAAAGGAAATTTGGATGGCCGAGATCGTTGCGTCCATGGAGCGACATCTATAGATTTCGTTGAACCTGCAACGGCGGACGAGGCCGTCCTTGTTTGGCCAGCAGCGGCGGCGTGGGTCGACGGCTGTTTTGGTGGCCAGAGGGGTTGCGGGGCGGTGACGGTCAGGACCCGCGACCCGGTGAGAGATCGGCAAACAGGGCGACCAGATTAAAGTTAACCGCTGATGAAGGCGCTGATGCGCTGTTCCACTATCTCTCATGGTCAACAGGGACCTAGGGTATCTTTTGGGCCTGTGGACCTGGCTCGAAATTGGCGTATGACTTTTTGGGGGGAGCAAGGACTTTTTTGGGTACAAGATCTAGGTCCCAGGAGAGCTTCTTGATTACTGGCAAAATTGGATGACGCGACTCGTTCAAAGTTGTCACTCTCAATTGTTAAGTTTTTTATAGGCTCAAGGTGAGGAATTGGCAGTGATGGAGGTATATGTTGCACTCGATTTGCAAGACTCACCTGTGGCGTTACAGGCAGCTCACCATAAACCAAGCATGCCGAACAGTCAGACTTCAATTAGTAATCGATTTCAACCAATGATCTATGGACAGAGTCCAAACCATTCCCGACGAATGGCGATATCCAATTCATGTTTTATTATTATTTTGTTTTGTATGTCAAATTTCTATTGTACGAGAGTTTTAATTACTAATATATTCTATTGTTTCACCTCAATATATATATATATATATGAACTTTTCCATTTAGGACTTCTATGGTAAGGACTTAGCGAGAACCTTCTATACAATAGTTTATAAATCTCAATTTTGATCATATTTTGATATATCAACCGTTAGATATTTAGATATATATGAGCAAATCATTCTTGTAAATTTTCAACCAAATTGAAAATCGTTAAGAGATTCAAAATCATAGTTTATGAATTATAAACATGAACGGTTCAAGTTCGATAAATTTAGAACGTTCATTTATATCATCTTGTTCGACCCCTTAACGATTTTTAAATTGAATGAAAATTTATAAAAATGATCTAAATATATATAGCTAGCTATACAACCATTGATCTTCCAAAATATTATTGAGAAGTGTGATTTTTAAGAAGGTACTCACCAAGTCATCACCAAAGAGGTCCTCAATAAAAAAAGTTCATATATATATATATATATACATATAAAAAAAACTAAAACATGTGCATGGAATGGTAACAATTTATAAACTTAACAATATTCATTCTTGATTCTATCATACATTGACTTTATTTTTTTAACAAGCTTGATTAGAAGGCAAAGAAATGCTATACTATTGTGAGATTCAAAACTCATGTCTGATTGTTCAAGTAAATCTATCCTATTTTATAAATCAAGGTGAGTAGAATATTGTTCATCCATTTAAGTATGAGACCAGGGCAGGGACCCTGGATAAGGAGCAACTCCGCAATATCTGAATAGACCTTCAATCTCAGGACACCCATTTGGATAGGGAATAGTCCGGTGAAATGGATCACGCCCTAGTTTTTTACGATATAGTGAACCTTGACACCCATATGGATCTTCTTGGAACTGAGCTCGCACCATTGCCTCTCCTTTTCGGGCTGCTTCTTTTGCAGTAAAAGTTGCTGGGGTACCAGCATAGAAGAATCTTGACCCTGGAAAACCAATTGCAGACCGGTGTAAATCTGCAAATCTTTCCTCCTTGAAATCATAACTTACCACCTGGTTTGCAAACAACCTTGTGAAATTACAGAGCTAATGTTGGGTAAAACATGAACTAGCTTAATCTTTCATTGTAGTAGTAAGCCAACCAATTTTAACGAATTATACCAAGTGAATAGAGACTCAAACAAAACCAATATATGCTGTGGTGATTCGATTTTATACAAGTGAAGAAGCTGACTCATGATTGAACATGCTCTCTAACTTCTTATGGAAAAAATCTTTAAGATGCTTTGTCCAATACTAACAATACAAGAGAATCATTAATTCAATGAAGTAATTTATGGCGAATTTAAGACTTGTGTTCTGAAAGGTAAATGAAAAGGACTGAGGAATTATGATTTAGCTTTAAGGTGGGGGAAAATTACCTAAACAATAAGGGATTAAGACTTTTTTAAACGCTTTAGCCTCTATGAACCAGTAAGGCGATACTTTTGTATTATGCCTTCAAGACCAAAACACTTTTAAGAGTGAGAGACAGATTCGTCTCACATATTCTGAATCAGTAATGCATATACGGATGCTATTGTGTGAACAATCCAACTGTTTAAAATCAAGAGAAAATTGCTCGGACGATCACTCATGTATGACACGTTCTAAACTTTGCTCAATCATGTATGCCAAATATCATTAAGGTCATTATCGACTTACACCATCAATCCCTTTGATCACTCTGCCTCAAACAGAGGTTAAAAACTAACTGACATCGTTAAAAAGATGGTATGTGTCATTCACGTCATTTTACAAGGATTTTTTAGGAATTTTGATTTTTTTTGATTTTTTATTTTTTTGTCCTCTCTCTCTCTCTCACTGTGTGCTAGTAATGGCCTCAAGCTTCGATCCATGGCCACCCAACTCTCCGCCGCAACCAAACGCCCAGGGTAATAATAATAATAACACTACTAACTGTCCCACCCAATTCTTCTTGAATTCAAAAACCACCAATTCTTGTTTCTTCAGAAATTCAAAATTAAAAGCAAAACCCCCAATTTTTTTGTATTGACTCGAGTGAGATGGAAGAAGGGGCAGTGGCGGCGGTAGAGGGTGAGTGGGAAGGGGGAGTCGGCAAAGGAGGAGGCACAGCGGTTGAGGTCGAAGTTGGGGTTTGCTCCAGCGAGGTCGAGTCGGGAGAAAGGAAGGAGGGACTTGAAGGAGAGAGTGACCCAATTTTGAGATTCTTCAGGTCCATTTCAATGAGTAAGTCCACAGCTTCTTGAATTTTGCTCTGTTTGGAGGGAGTGGTCACTTGATTGAATTAGGATTTGGGTAGAATTTGATTGTGGGTTGCATTTTCTTAAAGTTTTGGGAAATGGGTCTGCGAGAATTTCAGGTTTTGTGATGTGGGTATGGAGTGTTTTGAGGAAGAAGAGATCTGCGGATTGGGAATGTTGGTGTAAGACAGATGAGTAGCCATGGCTGATAAGAAAAGCTTAGAGAAGGATATGGTTGGTTGGTTGGTAATTACTGGAGCCCGCGGCTGGTTGTGTGTGGAGAGAGAGAGAGAACAAAAAAAGAAAAAAAAAATTGTACTTAACTTTCCTAATTAGTCCTTAGAAATTAGCACGTGATTGGTATGAGATATTTTTTTAACTACGTCATGTATTTCTTAACGTCCGTTTCAGACGGAGTGATCAAAGTGATTAACGGTGTAGTTCGATAATGACCTTAGTGATATTTGACATACATGAGTGAGCAAAGTTTAGAACGTGTCATACATGAGTGATCATCTGAGCAATTTTTCCTATTTATCAATATCATCAAGATAACCTAGTAAATAGTGTATCATATATAAACATCATGTCTAAAATTTATTATGTAAAAAAACTTTGCAGTACATCTTAATTGCATATCTTGTTCAGCCTACCTAGTCATTTCTTTCGTGAATGAGTGATCAATTATCTTAATGAAATTTTCATCCGATCTCAATACTCAAACACATCATTCGTTTGCTAAGCTCTAAACAAGAAAATTAAAGGTTAATTGACTTACAGTTATATTGTGAGGATACATGCCAGTGAGCTCTCGAAATCGGCATATACTGAAAAGAAGATTCTCAAAGCTGTCCCTTGCATGCTCCTCTGTGAGTGCCCTCTGTCTCAAATCTTCTTTGCCTACACAAACCATTATTGTAAAAGTTAAATTCAAGTTAAAGAATAAGTATCAGATGGTTCACAGTCAACATATTTATGCATACTAATGAGGGTTGAATGATCAGATTATTTTCTTCATCGTAATAGAACTTAAGAACTTAAGAACTTGCTATTAAGAGAAAAGTAGTGATATATAGAACAAGAATTACAATGAATGTCAGACCAGTAGTAGAAAGATCACATATGCATAAGGGAGGAGCTTTTGGGGAAGAAGCAATCCTATGTAAGCAAAGACCAAAATGAAGCAACAACAACAATAATAATAAGAACAAAATGAAGCAACAACACCAATAATAAGACCAAATGAAGTACATTTCCTTTGTAATGATAAGTTAATACACTTTTCTTTCTGTTCCCTATGACCACCCTATTAAGCAGGATGATTTTACAAACAACAGGGTATTGCGTCTACGAATGCATACAATCTTTACGCCACTAACAGTAAGAAGCATTGGCGATTATGATCAATAAAATTTGCATCATAATTCTTATTTATTCTTTTTGATACCTCCTGCAATTTCAACCAAATCTAAGAAAGCATTTCCTTGAAACCGCAAACTATTAAACAGCCTATGACTCCAATTTAATTCTATTTCTGCAAATTATGACTATCTAAACGTTTAATATTTACAAATATTGGCCTGTTTAGAATTGTTTTCTGGAGACCCAAAAGCGCTTTCAGATTCATAAGAATAATTGATTAAAAACAGAAAAAATTCAAAGAGTTCATAAAAAAAAGGTTTGGTTGATTTTAAAAACAGTTGGAAGTTGGTTGATAAGCACTTAGAAGTGGTTTGAGAAGCACATGGTAGGTGCTTCCGGGTTAAAAAGCACTTTTGAGACTATCTTCTCAACCCTTTTATGTTGAGAAGCAAGCAGAACAATCCTGCTACATGCATACCCTACCCCCACTGTAAAATTATGTCTATTCAAAATGCCAACCAGAACATATTATTAACTTTTTAACATAACATGAAGAAACATTTCTACAGACCAAAGACAATACAATAAAATAGAATAAATTATAACAGACACCAGGAAATTCAATTTGAACTGTCACAAAGGTTAGTATTGTAAACTTGTAAGTTGCAAAGATATGGGTTGCACTCCAGCGTTTAGTTTTTCCTTAATGAAATTGCCAAGGCATTCGATGCTTATAACTAGGGATTGATCATATTACAACTTATACACATTACACAGAAACTCTATGAGCAGCATGTCAAACCATTATTTGATACACAAAAAAAAACAAATTCTGCATTATTCTAGGTGGAAGCAACTTCTAGAATCAGGATGACAAATTGTCATGAATCACCATGCTGCGGGATGTTCATATCAGATCTGTTAAGACATCTCATCCTTGAGCAAAAATAACATGTTACTATTATATATTTATATTGAAATGAACAAAAAATTGCTACTTCTGGCACATTTACTAGACTGTAAGCCAGATGACTTCCAGATATAACTATTCTTACACTTTCTTTCTCTTACAGAAGATGTTCATCAAAACTTTAGATATGAAACCAAGCTTTAACCCCAGAAGCATCAATAATAAATAGTTAGTCTTGGTTAAAATCCAATATCAACTTAATAACTTGGTAAACATTATCTATTTTAGTAATATTCAAGTTTTATTGGCATCAATAGTGTAAATCAAGAAGAGCACACATACAACACAGATCATAAGCAATGGCACATATGTGAAATCAACATCCTACAATCACTTATCATAGCATGATCATTCCATTTAACCTTAATATATACACAATCATATTTAAAGGAATGTAAGAGAAATGGCAGGAACTCACCAAACCATTCTTTAGATTCGGCAACTGCCCAATAACTCTGAGCCTCACTCCGAGGGCCTGCATCTCTCCTAGTTTCTCCACCACTAAAAAGAAGCAGAGCTGCATCGTCTTTGGCTGCGATTTCAATTCCCTCTTCAATATGGGCCACAAAAGTAGAAGCTTGTCCAGGATTCTTCTGATATGACTCCAAAAACCAAGAATCCTCTTTCTCAACTTTTCCACAGCTACTACTAGTATATACTGAATGCCCAGCAACCATGACCAGATTCTTGAGATTCGGCAAAGGATAACTATTGATATCCATGTCAAATTTTCGATAGGTGTTCATTTGAAACCGGTTCTCATATAGAGGCAAAAGTACAAGAACTGTGACCCCAAGTGACAACGTGATCAAGAAAATCAATATAGGGTGAAGCTTGCAATAATATTTCAGGCGGTTCCCCATAGACCTAATCATCTTGATTGGCTGTAGGCGTGCTTTTTTGTGCTTTCGGGTTCTTCTCACGGTTCCAAATTCTAAATCAAACTCACCACTTGGGTACGCAACAAAGGACTTAGGATTTCCAGACCCATATGGAATATTGCTCATTATAGTATGGATCCAGCTTATGGGGATCTAGCTGAATTGATACTAGCATTACCCAGATGGAAAATTTAAAGAGAACACAAATAGGTGATAATGAATTTGATACTTATGAAGAGGTAAAAACTAGATTGAGTAATGAACGAATATGGTAAAGTGTGGAGCTTTGGAAAATTTGAAATTGATTTGAGGGTCAAGGGTGAACCAGAGAGAAAAACTCACCGGAACTCCTTGAAATTGCAGCTGTAACCTTGTTTTAGGTTTCGAACAATCTTTTAGTCATTCAAATGCAGGGAGGAAGATCCAGGTTTTAACTTCATTTGGACTTCCAATTTCTTTCTCTCCATTCATTATTTATTGTACTTTAATTTTTAAAATTATCAGATATATATTTAATTTTATAAACTTATACAAGAACGATACTTGTCTACAATTTTAGTATTAATTTTTTATAAGGTGTTAAATTTTTACAGGTAAAATAGTTCAACCAATTCTTCACACCAAAACTATACATTGATATTTAATTTTCTTCAAAAATATAGACAACTCATCTTTTTTCCCTCCAGAATTAAAACATTTCATCTATTTATCTCCATACAACTAAAAGACCTTGAATTTAAAAATAGGTGGAATAAAAAATAATTTTAAAAAATTTAGAGTGGTCGAATTTTTAATTTTCATATTTTGAACTAAAATTAAGTCATGATATAGTTTTTTTTTTATGATTTTTTTAATTTTGATGGGTTGTGACCTATCGTAATCTAAGTGTAGTTCCGTCTTGCTATTTCTCTTTTAGATGTATACTTGTTAATTTTCTCTCATTCTAAATTTGGGAGAAAAGAGAGAGACTTTCTCTCTGACCAATTTAAATTAAGTTGAACTTAAGTCCTTTATTTATCTATGTCTTTTTGAATATAAAAACAAAAGAAAAAAAAAACCTTTTTGGGCCAGGTTAATTAACATTGAATAATGTGCAATCGATATTGCTAGTAACCCTGAGAAGCGGAGTGAATTGCAAGCAGCAGCATCACTGCGCTCCACATTGAATGTGCACTCACATAATCTTACTGACAAAGATAGTGTTAGGCAAAATCGCTACACAAGTGTGAACTGTACTGCATCGATCCGAAAAAATAAAACGGGAACCGCATTAAATGATATATGTGTAAGTTCACAGACTCACCACACTGCTACTAAATGTAACGGGGTGGTTGCGAGTTGAGCAAACAAATTGTCCGAATATACCACATCACACCGCTTTATTTTTTTAGCAAACTACTCTTAAGAACAAGGTAGAGAAGTCCAATACACTTAAGAAAATGATCCTATTATTTGGATAATGAAGGACAAAATATTACTCATAAGGACAAGTACATTATAGGTTGCTATGTTGCAGAGATAAATTTACTTTTTTGCCCTCCTTATTTTTTTGGAATTAAATACTTTTTTTCTTTCAAAATATAAATAAAAAATAAAAAAATTGATATTTATCTTTTCTATCCTAATTTCAGTTCAACTTTTAAAAATTTTCGTTTAATTATTTTTTCAGAATGAATTTATAGTATCAACTGTTTCAAAACACAGTAGCAGTCTAGGAATGAATTCAATATAGGCTCCAATGCACATTTAATATCAATATCAGCTCGGGTTTTTTTATATATATAAAAAATCATTATCATTTTTTTCGATAAAAATTCTACAGCACTTGTATTTTTTACATTCAGTAGAAATGTTAAGTTTTAAAAATGATGCAGTAACATCTCGATAAAACTTCAATAACAGCTTGACGAACGATTCAGTAGCAACTTAAAAAATCTTCAGTAGTAGCTAGAGAAAACTCTAGTGACACTTTACTAGCAACATGATGAACGATTCAGTAGCAGCTTAAAAAACTTCATTAACAGCTAGAAAAAACTCTAGTAACACTTCAGTAGCAGCTATATGAACAATTTAGTACCAGCAGTTTGAAAAACACAGTATCACCTGTTTGAAAATTTGAAACGCAGTATAAACCGTTTGAAAAACGTGGTATCAGCAGTTTGAAAACGCAGTATCATCAGTTTGAAAACACAGTATCAATTTTAATTTCAATACAAATTCATAAACTTGATATTTATACAAATAAAGTGGCAGTCTAGATTCAATTTGAATAACATTTCCGACATAAATTTGTTATATTCAATAACACTTTCTCCAGTAGCAGCTGTGTTAGAAATAATTTCAGTATCACTTTCGATATAAATATAATAAAATTTAGAGAACGATTCAGTAACAGTTCAACTAAATTTCAATAGCAGCTCAACAAAGGATTTAGTGCAGTTCAAGACTAATACAGTAACATTTAGATGAAACTTCAGTAACATCTTGACGAACGATTCAATAATGACTCATTGAGTGATTCAGTAACATCTCGACGAATGATAAATAACACTTAAAAAATAATTCAGTAGCAATTTGACGAACCTTCATAGCACTTCAAACTATTCAATAGCAATTTATAAACACAATCCCCCAACTAAAAATGCAGTAGCAATCCCAAAAACACAATAGCAGTCCTAAAAATGTAATAACCAACGAAAACAAGTCTCAAAACCAAAAGTGCTATAGCAGTCCCAAAAATACAATTGCACTCAACAAAAACGTAGTAGCAATCCCAAAATGAAAACTTCAGTAGCAGCAAATCTATTTGGTTAGCAAAACCATGCAACAAAAAAATTAAAAGTTTGAATTCATATAGTTCATAATAGCTATTGAACTCATGAAAGCACATGCTACTACAGAGAAGAAAAAAAATGAAATCTCTATAACCTTATAGCGTCTGTAACAATAACTAAGACATAATAGTAACATTTTCCCCTAAACATCAAAAGAGACGTAGTCGATCTCAATGAGCTACCCAAATTTCTCTTATAATGACCTTCAACTTGCACTACAAAATCTTTTACCTATTGCCATGGATTTTGGCAACGGCAGTGATTTGCCATCGCAATTGATATATTTTTTGCGACGATCAAGTACTCCGCTACAGATACTAGCGACGGTTAGTTCATGCCATCACTAAATGTATTTTTGGCAACGGATAATAACACACTAGCGCTAAATGTATAATTTTAGCGACCAAAAATTATTGTCGTAACCAATTCGACTCCCTCTATACTCTAATTTTTTTTAGGGAAAATTGCTAGTTTGGTCACTCATATTTGAAAGATGAGACGATATGGTGACTCATGTTTGATAAATATCGTTTTGATCATCAATGTTTTATTTTTTCATTCAGAATGGTCACTTTGTTCATTTAGATGTTAAAAATCGCACATGTGACGCATACATGTTTTACTTAAATTGATATTTTTGTCATTGTCATGCTAATAAACATGCTTAATTATATGTACTTTACAAATAAATAAATATATTTTTTAATATTCAAAATAGGAAAAATGACAAATCTGAATGATAAAGTAAAATATGAGTGACCAATTTGATATTTGTCAAACATGAGTGACCAATCAGTTTTAACTGTCAAGCATAAGTGACCAAACCAGCATTTTTATTTTATTTTATGTGTAATCTAATTTTTATCTCTCTCTCCCCCGCCTCACCCTCCACTCTTTCTCTTTCTTCTCTCCCTTATTGCTCTCTCTCACTCGAAATCCCAATCCCTCGAGCCCTCGATCCCTCAAGCCTACAACAACGCCTCCACCGAGGTGTCAATATTCAGCCCTAATCCCACTCCTTGCCGCCTACACTGCCTTCCTCTAGCCCTGCAATTACTACACCTCTGGCGACAAAAGATCTCTGCCACCTCAATTAGCTCGGAAAACTTCTCTCAATGTGTTTCAATTAGAATTGTTTCTCACTTTGAAATAATCTAATGTTTCTCTGCGATGGTGCTCAGAATCGAAGAACAAAGACAGCTCCAACTCGTCAAATGCGAAGAGATCGAAGATGAAGGAGATCTTTTCTAAGTCATCGACAAGAGTAAGCTTCTCAACCTCTGCTCGCTTTCAATTTTCATTCACGTTTTTTGATTCTCGATTTCTCTCACTGTTATTTTATACATCTATACACTTAATAATGGTTTCAAGCTCTCAATCACTATCGGTTTTTAATTTTAGATGAGTATTTGCTTTGATATTTTTGTGCAGTATGATTTATGTGTTTATTAGTTTGTTTAAGTTGATTTGTATTTTCATAATTTAAAGGCAGAGTTGAGACTAGGGCAATCACTGAAGCTTTTAGGGATTTTCATTAAGCAGATGTCGCAGCTTCTTGCCTCAATTGGTGCATTAATGTTGGTATTGCTTCTATTATACTAAGCTTTTATTTGCAATTCCTCTTTAGTACAGACCATTTTACATCAATCTCATGTTTATCTCTCTCAAGTTTTGTCAATGCTTGTTTGTAACCTTGTACTTGCTTTAATTGTGAGTTTCCCTTGCATATTTGCGTATGATACTATTTGGATTGTGTAGAATCTGGTAATCTGATTGCTTTGTAGGTTGATTTCTCTCATTTTGGTTTTTCGTATTATTATGCCTTAAATTATTACAGTCTAATAAGATAAAGATAGTGGCAACTGTACCGTTGCAACCATATAGGAATAATGTGATGAAACCTTCATCTGCATCTATCTTCTATTTTTTGCTTAATTTGTGTCGTGTTGTTTTGTTAGTATTGAAGTTGTTCACTAGTTGAGATATAGTTTATTGTCTTGAAATGTTCTCTAATCTATGATGACTATTTATTTTTCCCATTTAGTGCCTTCTCTTGAAATATTTTATATTTATTTCAGGGTAATGTTTATCATGGTGTTGTTACTATTCTCGGTGAGTACAGCTTATGAACTGTTAGTGCACAATGCAGCATGTGTAATCTAGTTTACAATTTAAGCCTTTAATAGATTCTTTAGCATATATTGATGTAATTGTGTTGCTTATTGACTAGTTGTATAATCGAGTTGTTTTTCTTATTAGTGAGCTATATAGTTAATTTACTATTTAATTTAACTGAAGCTAAATTTCACACACTTTAACTGATCATGATTCTTGAATTCAAATTCAGCTTGATCAAATGTAACAAAAGGGTAGGAGTAACCAATTTTGATCCTAATGCATATGAAGGGGAGGTAGTAGTGGTAGAGTCAAGTACTGAAGGTAATCCTCAATAAACTTAGTTTATGTCTGTTTGTAGTCCAAAATTGAGCCATGCTCCTGGTCATATTACTGCAGTGGTACTTGGATATTGCTAGGTGGAAACATAGAAAATTGACCAAATGTACATAGTTCAGTTGTATGTTCTTTTCCCTTATTCTGATTGATTATGATATGTGAATGTAACAACCAACAAATGTTTATAATTATATTATTCTTAGTTTTTCCATGGAATTATGTTGTTTTGCAATCTGCATTTAGAGTGTTGATTCCTTAAAGGAATCATGTGTTGGTGAATTACTGCATGTATGATGTTACATGTATATACTGATCAAGTAAGAAGAAAATTGATTCTGGTATTGTGATTTACATACTAGAATCATTTTTTTAATTAAAAATTTATTCATTTGTGATGACCAAAAATTGTCATTGCAACCCCTTAGAAAAAGTCTTAAATGCCCTTGATATATGTTAGGTGACGACAATTTTTCAGTCGCCAAATTTTTTTTGTAACAGCCATTTTCTGTCGCCAAGAGCAATGACAACTACACCAATGACAACGGTTTTGTTGCCATCACCCAACCGTCGCTAAAGATCATTGATGACGGCAAAACAGCTTTTGGCGACGGCGTCGTGCCATGGCTGTAGCAATTAGCTTCCACACTATTATAAACTCCACCATAAACATGCTTATTCCTACTGAAAAATCAAGACGAGACGACCTTTATTAACATATAACCATCCAACATAATCACCAAAAAGATCACAAACACTTCAAATTTCCCACAGCTACAAACTCGTATGATCAGACTGAAAGCAATCGAACTAATTAAATCCCAAACAGTACTTCGGTCTAACGAAATCAAAAACCAAACACACATTCAAATCTGTACTAGTATCAGATTACACTTGTACATAATTAGCAAAGGCTAAGAGTGTGAGCGAACCTATAAAGCTCTTTGAAACTGAGCCCACTAGCATTGTGATTATACATTTCCTTAATCGCACGCTCCATAATCATCCATGTCTTCTCTGCGTACTTGGGATCAACCACGATTCGGTGCTTGAAGGCCTCAATTTAGAAGTTCCTCTTCTTCTAAGCACTCGTCACGTCTCCGTAAAGCTTTTCACTAACTGAAAACCATAGAAACCCTCAATTTCCAAATCGGAGCTTGATAGAGAGGTTGCAATGATAGAGGTCGCGACGAGTGGAAGAGGTAGCCGCGGCGATGGGTTGCGGAGGCTGCGAGGGAACGTCGAAGAGGTTGTCGAGGGCGAGGCGGCGACGGCGTCGGAGGTGGCGGCGTCGAGTGGAGAGGATTGCTGCTACTATATTTTAGAATCATAGGCTGCTACTATGTTTGATAGCGGCTCACATAAATCTTGTTCATCTTAAATCAAGTCAATTTTACTCACAAAAAATGAAACCTACTCGAGGAAAAAACAGAGATCCACTAATTTTGTGTGTTACAGGCGAACTAAGTTCACTCGAGAATCTTTGATTTGGTAGAGAGAGAGAATTGATGAAATGAATTGTGTTTCAAATTTCTATATTTCATATTTTTTTATTATTATTAAATGTGAGTCAAATACAGAAACCATATCACTCCACTGTACTGAAGATTTGATGCACCCAATAAATAAAGATATTGTGATTTACATTTTTAAAAACCATAACATGTAAAGTAGTTGAAATTTAGACTTCAAACAACACCAACTTAACCCCTTCCAGCCCTACCATATATAAGTTTGTTACACTAATATATATGGTTCAATTGTAATAACTAATAAGCATCACACTCCCTGAGAAACAAAACTAGTTAAGAAACTCAAGAAAAACACATACTCGGAACTTATACAGAACCAGAAAACATAAAGACAGAATAATACGTTATGCTAATCACAGAATGCATTCTGTAAAGCAACTCATTGACATCACAATGATCGCACATCCCAACATAAACAACAACAAAACCATCCAAGTTCAGCATAATCCTAACATTGACATATCATAAAACTTGACAAAATCAGATCTTTTCTACTCGAGACTTTAAAGAAATTAACAGAACCTAGCTTCTTCAGTTTACAATTAAAGAGAGATATCTCAGACATAGCTGTCGATCAATGACTTCCTCATTTCATCCACAATTGCAGTAGGTTGAGAATCCCTCAGCTTGAAAACACTTTCAATTACAGAAACTTCTGTGGCAGTGGTATCAGATCCACAGAATGCTGTCCAATCATTCACGGTCAAACCAGCAGCTATCACTTCACTACCACGGTTGACTGTCCCAGCAACCAGAGGGATCTGAAGAAGAGTTGAAAGTTCATCCAAGTCTTCAACAGATGTGTGGGGATGAACCTGAGCCAATTATATTCCAAATAAGGATTTAGATTAGCATGAAACAGAAAGAAAGAAAATAATCAGCACAAAAGCACCATACACACAAGATGCATGTTCTTACCAAGCCACCTCTGTTGGACAAGGCACAAAAGCTTCCCACCAGAACATTTTCAGCAATTGTCTGCCTAAAAACTTCCACTCCAAGCACATCTGCGATCATCTCCTCAGTTTCCTGAAAAAATAAGTAAATAAAAGTGGACTAATGCAGGAGAAACTTAAAAAGGTTACTAAATTTCATGGAATGTCATCGAGGGGTGCCGGGATGTATTCACCACCTTTCGATGCACTGCAACATTGTATATTCAACTAGTGAATGAATGCATTTTTTGTAGTGTGTACTCATGGCTCGTTTATGATCATATCATAACCAAAGTCTTCTTGCAACAAGCACAAGAAAGACTACAAGTACAGGGGAAAACAATTGCTCGCCACAAGCACAGAAAACTCTGCTTGCCACAAGCACCGGAAACATGGCTTGCTACAAGCACATGAAGCATTGCTAGCCACAAGCACATGAAGCACTCAAGCACAGGAAACACTGCTTGCATACAATCTCAGTCAAGACGTCCAACTGAAGATATAATGTTGAAAAGCCTACTTCCGTAACAATCTGAAAAATTGACTCTAAAGACAGATTTCTAAGAGAAATTTGATGGAAGTATTGGCTTAGTTGGAGGAATCAATATTAATGAAGCATTCAATTCCTCTTTATGTTTGAGCAAGGGAGATTATTAAAGAAGAGCTACCGGTAAAGGCATAAAGGTACAACGAGTTGATACTAAGGGAGATTATTAATGTTGGATAACTGATGCTCCCCAGTATTCCAAGGAGTGCAAACTGACTAGTATCTCTACGATTAATGTAAATCAATGAATTTTGTAAGGGCAAGAAAGCCAACATGTTATATCCACTTACCCTATATCATAGTCATTGTGTGTATAACCCTAAGCTTAATAATATTTCAATGAATTAAGCAAGGAAAAGAAAGAAACATGTAATAGCAACTTTAAACAAGTATGAAAAGATTACCCTATCAAGATCAGTGTGTGAAAGAGCAACATGATCATTGCAAGCGATGCAGTTACCCAGAGCAGATAGTCTCTCTTCAACACGCTGAACAACAACTTGATCAGGTAAGCTGTTCCTCAAGTGCTGTAATTCTTCAATTTTCAAAGAACAAAATGAAAGCTCAGTAAGTTGCAAATTAAAGAATTCGGTAACCAGCAGAACAGATTGGAATAGAAAAGAGTTGGGAATAAAACCTTGGTCTGTAGTGGTGTGAGGCAAGAGAAGCCCGTTTTTGTTGCCTGAAATAAATTTGTGTCATTGTAACATACAAAGATGATATTAAAACACAAATAAAGATATCAAAATGGCATTGAATCTAATGTAATACCAGCACAGAGGCGACCAATAATGCGAGTGCCACCAATGGAGGTCTTAACCACAGGGATCACGTCTGCCAACTCAGCTTCAAATGTGCTATAAAAGCTCTCAGAGCCTCCAATGGCAACCAAACAGTACGCATTCGTCAGCTTTGAGAACACACCAATCTCACAAGAGTTCTCAAATTGCAGCCCTACATAACCCAATCCGGTTTTCATCATCATCCACATATTTATATCAATATAATGTATATACTCAACAACATCATTAGGACTAAGAACAAAAAAAAAAAACAAGTACTTACTGGTAGCCATAGCAAGGCAAACAAATAGAAATTCCTCAACGTGGTTGTCGGTCTGTATCACGGAGCAAGAAATTTTCACGACTAAGCTGATAATCTCGATATATATAAAAAAAAAACACAAATCACATGAATAATAGGCAAGACAGGTCTCAGCGATTCGAAGTTCCCTAAGTAAATTAGAGCATTGATAGATTTAGGTTATATTATTGCAAACCACATAGAGTAAATAGTCTACGAATTACATTAAGCATGATAAACACTTGAAAATCTAAAACAGGTTCAATAACAGGTCAAGAGGAGTAGGGAACCTACGGAACAAGCAGCGAAATAGAAGCGGCGGTGGGGAAGGTGAGGCGGGGTGGGGCGAGGCGGCGGCGAACCGAAGAGCAAAGTTTGCAAACAAGGGGAAAACCTGTTCCGGGTCCTTCCTCTCTGTTCAAAGAAGAGGAGAGAGAACGTGAGAAGGAGACACGTATATATAGTTTTAGGGCATTGGAGAAAGAAAAAAGTATTTAAACGAGAAAAATATGATAATTGAAAATTAGTTGGAACTCTTTTATTGATAAAATGTCATATCACTACCACACTTTGCATTATTGTCGGCGAAAAAAAAAGAAAGGCCGGCGACGGAGCAAGTCGCCGACAATAATGAGCATTGCCGATGACTTGCACCGTCGCCGGTCTTTTTTCCAAAAAGTTGCCGGCAATGCTCAAAATTATTGCCGGCGACCTTCTCCGTCGCCGACAATAATCTCTCCACCATTGTCGGCGAAATTCCGGCCGAAAAATCGCCGGCAATGATGAAAAATTATTGCCGGCGACGAAGAAAGTCGCCAGCAATAATTTTCCACAATTTCCGGCGATTTTTGACCGGAATTTTGCCGGCAATACCTCTTATATCAGATCCAGATCGCAGCAGCTCATTCATTTGGATATAGAAAAATCTGGTGAAATCGAAAGAAGGAAAACACTCTGAAATCCTTTGGTATTATTAAAAGGCGTCGAAAACCCGCTCAGGAAGCTATATACATAGCTATATATAGGTACGTATATACGTATATATATGTGTGTGTGTGTGTTGATTTAATTAGATCGATATAGAGTTGAGATATCGATTATTGGTTTGATATGCAAATAGAGTGGATATATTGTTGATTTCGAGTGATTGACTGTTGATTTTGAGTTGCTTTGAGATTATTTCGATGAAAATATGTTAATTTGTGTATATATATATGTATGGATATAAAATTATTTTGTGAATATTAATTGTTAATATGTCTATATATATACAGGCATGTTAATTTGTAATTATGAATTGTTGGTATATATATATATTTTTTAATTTATATGCATGCATGGGTCAACTTTTGTTAATTAATTGGATGAATTCGAATGTAATTAATGATGAATTAATTAGTAGTGAATGTGTATATATATATTTATAGTACGTAATGTTAAAATTTTCAGGATGGACAAGAGTTTGATGAGCCTCGAAAGATGGGATGTGAGATATCACCATGGAATTAGGAGTTTTGTGGATTTTGTGAAGGCTAATTGTGGAGACACTACACTTCATTATTGCCCGTGTAAAGAATGTAAGTGTCGCAGCAATCGATTTCGTTTCCCATTGATAAAGTTCAGAAGCACCTGAGTAAATACGGGTTTTGGGATAAGTACACTTGTTGGATTTATCACGGTGAAACATCGTTAGCGGGTCCGCATGATCATGGACAATTTGGTGAGAGGGCCAGTCCATCCTATGATCCAACATCGATGTTAATCAATGATATGTTTCCTCATGAGAGCGGTGTATTTGCTAATAAAGCACCAAATGTCCCTCCCCTCGTGCAGGGTTTCCCCCATATTGAGCCAGTCGAGCCATTACCTGGAGCTCATGTCAACACAAGCGGTATGGACAAGTACAACAACCTGATTGCATTGCAACAGACTCCGTTGTACGACAGTTGTAGTAAGACTGTTCTTGAAAGTGTCATGGGAGTGATGCAGCTCAAAATGGAGAACAAAATGTCTGTCAAAGCTGTTGATTCTTGGCTGAAGTGGACTGCTTCGCTACTGCCACCCGGTCATCGTCTTCCTACCACTCATCATAAGGTGCGACATATCTTGAAAGATCTTGGGCTTTCCTACATCAAAATCCATGCATGCAGATATGATTGCATTCTCTTCTGGGGAAAAGATCTTGAAGACCTTGAAGCCTGCCCGGTGTGTTTTTACAGAAAGGTATAAGTTGACTCCTGCAGGCAACAAGAAAGCTGTGAAGATACTTTGATATTTCCCGCTTATTGATAGGCTGGAGCGGTTGTTCATGTGTACTTTCACGGCCGAAGCTATGAGATGGTGGGCTGAGAGGAATTTGCCTGATGATGACACCCTTATACACCCTTCCGACGGAGAGGCTTGGAAGCACATGGTCAGGGAGTTTGATCATTTTGCAGCAGAGGTCCGAAATGTTTGGCTAGGGCTCTCATCTGACGGATTCAACCTTTTTGGCAACATGAGTCTTCAATACAGTATATGGCCAGTTATTTTGGTACCGTACAACCTTCCACCATGGATGTGCATGAAGAAGGAATACAATATGCTGACTCTGTTAATTCTGGGCCCGGGTTATCCAGGAAAGTGTCTCGATGTGTATTTGAGGCCTTTGATTGAGGAGCTTAAGTACCTGAGTGAGTGTGGCCACCCCACTTACGATAGGTTCAAAAATGAGATGTTCCAGATGCATGCCATGCTTGTTGGCACCATCAGTGATTTTCCAGCCTGCGGTATGTTGTCGAGCAACGTTACCAGGGGTTACAAGGCTTGTTCAGAGTGCATGACGGTTGATTGTTGCAGTCCTCATTGCAGTAAAATTGTTCAGATGCGTCACCGTTGTTGGCTTCCATATGATCACCCATTTAGACAGGATCAAGACGCTTTTGATGAGACTGTGGAAATAGGTGTGGCACCCAGGCGATGGACAGGGGATGAAAGTTTGGAAGTGTTGAATGAATATGATTTTGGCCAACTGAGCAATCATCCTGAGATAGTGGCGTCAATTCCAGACAAGCCCGAAAAGTATAAGTTTTGGACACACAAGAGCATATTCTGGGAACTCCCCTACTGGCCCAGGTTGCCTATCAGACACTACCTAGATGTCATGCCCATAGAGAAGAATGTGTGTGAAAGTGTGGAGGGCACTGTTCTTAATTTGGAGGGGAAAACAAAAGATATCCCTAAGGCACGCATTGATCTGAAAGCTATGGGACTGCGGAAACATTTGTGGTTAAGAGATGGTAAGAAAAAAATGTCGCAAGCTCCTTACACCGTCAAGCCGAAGCATAAGCATGAATTTTTTGGGTGGTTGAGTAATGTCAGGTATATATTCTTATGGCTATGCAGGAAATTAATATAATTTGTACTTATATATGGTTAAATGCGAGAAATATAATTGTTGCTTATGGCTATATATGCAGGTATCCTTATGGCTATGCAGGAAATATAAGCAGGTGTGTTAACTTCCGGGACAATAAGATGTACGGATTAAAGAGTCATGACTGCCATGTACTGCTTCAACGCCTTTTTCCTTATTTTCATTCGAGGGTACCTGCCCAAAGAGGTGGTGGAGCCATTGGTGGCCTTGTCAAGATTCTTTCAGAAGTTATGCACCAGGGAAGTTAAAAAATCAGATCTCAGGGAGATGCAAGATGACATCATTTTTTTCATGTGCAAGCTTGAGAGGATATTTCCCCCAAATTTTTTCGACATCATGCCTCACCTGATGATCCATCTTCCCGAACAATTGTTGCTTACCGGTCCCGTACACTACACTTGGATGTATCCCATGGAAAGGTACAAATGATTCATACATTTGGTTTGCCTCTGTTTTTATATGTAAATTCTTATTTTCTAAGTATCATAACATGCACTTGTTAACTTGTAGACAATTGGGAGCCTACAAGGACTATGTGAAGAATAAATATGCACCTGAAGGGTGTATCGCTGAAGCATATATTGCGCACGAGTGTATAACGTACACCAACTTGTATTTGGGAGCGCTGGAGGACCCCCAACAACAGATGCCGATAGATGAACTCCAGTTCAACATTTCTATCATCTCCAATGACGTGGTAGTACATGGAAGCTTGCCAAAGTCGTACAAGTTGGATGAAAATGAGGTAGCCATTGCCCACTGGTCGGTACTGATTAACTGTCCAGAAGTACAATATTGGAAAAACTATCATCTTCACTGCCCTGCTATTGCCGGAAATGTTGATTACCACAACAGGACGTTTACAAACTACTTTGGTCAATGGGTAAGGGTATATGTGTATATATATATTTTTTATATCCTTATATAGCATATGTGTACGTGGTTTTCTTTTTCTATGTTCATAATTTCTTGTGTGGTTTCTTATCGTTTTCAGATGAACCATGTAGCAAATGATGGTTGCCCAGAGTGGTCAAACGAATTGAGGGTCTTGGCGATGAAACCGATAGCTTCAAAAGTTTACTCGATGTGTCAGGTCAATGGTGTGAAATTTATATGTGAAAATCGAGACGACCGACTGAAAACACAGAATTGTGGGGTGATGGTCCATAGTGGGCAGGATGGCGTTGACTATTACGGTGTCCTTCATTCAGTTGTTGAACTAATTTATGGGAACAGCATGAAAGTGCACTTGTTCAAGTGTAGATGGTTTGATACTAGCCCAGAGAACACAAGGACCGATCAGTACGAAATATTTTAGGTGAATACTGCTACAAGTTGGTATAAAGAAGACCCTTTCGTTCTTGCCACATCAGTAAAACAAGTGTTTTACCTTGACGATCTTCTCAACAAAGTCTCATGGAAGGTGGTTAACCATGTTGCTCATAGAAACATATACAATGCTGCCACACTTGGTGAGACTGCAGATGATGAAGAAGTTACTGCATACCAAGAGCCGAACGCTTTTGACATTCCAGAATCATCTACGATTCGCCTTAATAATGTGAGATCTGGGAGTGTGGTTCGAATTACTGGAGCAGAACTTCTCGATGTTAATCCAAATGAAGTTGACGCTGATTCAGATGACGAGGAGCGACACATATTGCCAGAGGTTACCTATGAAACCGAGTCAGACTCAAGTGATGAAGATGATTATGATTATCATCCTTAGTACGTTAATGATGTACTTATTTTAATTAGTATATATAAACGTGCATGTATGTTTGTTATATAAACGTGCATGTACGTATTTATATTATAGTCGTAAATTATAGTCGTAAATTGTAGTCGGAAATTCTAGTCGGAAATTATAGTCGTAAATTATAGTCGAAAATTCTAGTTGAAAATTCTAGTCATAAATTATATATAGTCGGAAATTATAGTCATAAATTATAGTCAGAAATTATAGTTGGAAATTCTAGTCGACGAGTATATATAGTCGGAAATTATAGTCGTACATTATAGTCGGAAATTGTATATAGTCGTAATTTATAGTCGGAAATTATAGTCGTATTTCTAGTACGTCGTAAATTATAGTCGTAAATTAGAGTCGGAAATTATAGTCGTAAATTGGCCGGGAATTGGTCGGAAATTGGCCGGGAATTGGTCGGAAATTGGTTGGAATTGGTCTGGAATCACTATCATTACCAACAAGTTGATAACTCGTTGGTAATAGTATTGCCCACGAGTTATCATCTCGTTGGTAATAGTATTACCAACGAGTTGCTTATCAACTCGTGGGCAATACTATTACCAACGAGTTAACTCGTTGGTAATAGTATTGCCCACGAGTTAACTCGTAACTCGCCGGCAATACCCCTCGTTATTTCCCAGGAGGCAGCTCGAGCTGCTTCCTCATTTCTTCACCTCTCTCTTCCTTGAAAACCCTAAAACCCCATATCATCTCTTCCTCTCCTCCCCCCTCCTCCCTTCTCCCTTCTCCCCTCTCCACACAAAAATACCCCAAAAACCCCAAATCTCAATTTCCTCTCCTCCCCTCCCCTCCTCCTCTCCTCCTCCCCTCCTCCTCTACCTCCTTCACTCACCTTCGTCGCCGGAATTCGAAGCCGAGCTCGACCATGACAGGTCCTAGCTCCCCCCCCCTCTCTCTCTCTCTCTCTCTCTCTCTCTCTCTCTCTCTCTCTCTCAATTTTTGTTTTTTATAATTATGTATATATATGCATTTTAATTATATTTTTATGCATTTTAATTAACTTGATTAATTAAGTTTTGGGTGATGTTTTAATTTTTGATAATTATTAGGCAAGTGTATGTATGTATATATGTGGAAAATATTTAGGTAATTTAAGGTGATTTGGGTGGATTAATTGATATATATAGTTGATAATTATATTGTATTTTTAAGGTGTTGCATGGGCAAATTAAGGTGATTTGGATTCATTTGGCCTATGAAATTTAACTTAATGTTTGATATGATGCAAACGGTTCGAAACGGTTCCAGTTCTGAACGGTTCCGGTTCGAAACGGTTCCGGTTCCGGTTCCGGTTCCGAACGGTTCCGGTTCCGGTTCCGGTTTCAAACGGTTCCGGTTCGAAATGGGTCCGGTTCCAAACGGTTCCTGTTCCAAACGGTTATCGGTTCCAATAATTAGTCCTGGATTCGGTTCTATGAAAAACCGGAACCATTTGGAACCGGAACCGTTTGGAACCGGAATCGTTTGGAACCGGAACCATTTGAAACCAGAACCGTTTTGAACCGGAAACGTTTGGAACCAGAACCGTTCAAAACCGATTCCGGTTCTAGCGGTTATCAGGTTCAAAACGGTTCAGGTTCCGAACGGTTCCGGTTCCGAACGGTTCCGGTTCAAAACGGTTCAGGCTTTTCATAGAACCGAAACCAGGACTAATTGTTGGAACCGATAACTGTTTGGAACCAGAACCGTTTGGAACCGGAACCGTTTGGAACCGAAACCGTTTCAAACCGGAACCGTTCGGTTCAAAACGGTTCCGGTTCTAGCGGTTATCAGTTCCGGTTCCAGTTCCAAACGGTTCCAGTTCCGGTTTCAAATGGTTCCGGTTCCAAACGGTTCCGGTTCCTTACGGTTCCGGTTCCTTAATTTTCATAGAACCGAATCCAGGTCTAATGGTTGGATATGCAGGAGGTTTTGCGGCAAATTGGCTTGGAGGCATCAAACGGAGAAGGATTAGAAACAGTGGAGGGAGCAGCAGTCAAGGTTCCTCAGCCGCAGTCAGCAACACGCGCAGTGACCCAATTATGAATGCTCACACACAAATGTTGCTAGCTACGCGAGGAAAGGAGGAAGCTGCACGATCCGGATCCGTGCAACCCCCAGTCCAGCCTCGAGCCTCAGTCAGCAGACGCTCAGTCAGCAGACCCTCAGTCAACAGACCCACAGACGAGCGACAGTCAATGGGGGCATCAGAAACTCCCTCAATCCGAATGCCCCATATTCGCCCAGTGCATACTCCCGTTTCACGGGAACCATTTGAGACACATGGTGGTGCTGGCGCCTCATCGTCCAGGCCTCGTCTATCTCCGCCGTCCGGTCTCTTCCTGCCCGACAAGATTCCTGTGATCCCTGAATTCGATGATAGGGGGATGCCTATTTATATTGAAGGACGGCCGGAGTTCCTGAGCGTGGAGGAAGCGTACAACTTCATCCAGTTCGACCCCGTGTATCTTTGGAGTGCGAGGTGCACCAACCAGCAAACGGACGATGCAGGTAAATTTTATTTAACAAGATTGATTACTTAATTATTACTTAAGACTTACAATAGGTTCAATTAATGATATCAATTTGTTGACATTGTATTATTAGGCAATTTCGTTAATGGCACTGGAAAATGAAACACTAGAGGCCCCTGCACCGGGAAGAATCTTGAGCAGGCCACCAGGGGAAGGAAAACGCTCATTAGGGCCAATGAGCATGGTGAGGTGATCAAGACATTTGACACCACGCGAAAGTATGCCAGCATGGTCGGGGCCGTCGTGCGGGACAAGGTCCCAATGCTGTGGCCAGATTGGGAATCTGTGCCTCTCTACGTGAAGATGCAAGTGCATAAATTATGCACTGAGTGTGAGTTAAATCGTATTTTCATTATGTAAATTTTACATTTATTAATTAAGTCCGAATAAATATATAATTTTACCGTTTATATATTCATCTTGCAGGTGTGGTTTGACGTTGATGAATGCCTTATTCACACGTGGGTAGAGCGTCAACTACATATCAGGTGATGTGATTTGAGTTATTTGAGTATATATCGAGTTAGATTTTTGTTTATCAAGTGTTTTAATATCTCTAACTTTTTTTTCTGGTGTTAATATAGGTATAAAGAGTGGAAGAACGAGCTTTCAAAACATTACACACAGTACAAGGAGCTAGGCCGAGGTTCTACCCCTAGCGAATTCCGGTTTAGGGAGTACGAGTGGCTGTGGCTGGTAGCCCACTTCGAGCACCCCAAAGCGAAAGTATGCATCCTGAATATATTTTACAACCCTAATGTATCGTATCACATTGAAATAATTAGTTACTAATTTTTTTACATATGTTTATCAAACAAGGCGATTTCCAAGACGAACAGGGAGAACAGATTGAAAAACACCAAGGCCCATCATGCAGGTTCACTCAACTATTTGGGTTGGTCGAGTAAGGCGCAGTAACAACAAGAAGTCAACCCGTTGGTGTTTATTCATCAGAAGTTCTATCCGCAGTGTCCTGAAGAAGCGGTAAGTCTTTAGCCTTATTATTTTGTACTTCACATATGCATGTGTTAATAAAACTATTTTTCTCTATTAATTTATTTTGTTTAATAATACGCTATTCATATTCGCTTTTCAATTAGGCGAGAGTGGAGGAGGCGATCACAGAAGTCACCATGAATATAGCTCGAAACAACCATCTTGACTGCTCGGAGGAAGAAGTGACCCAATATGCCTCTCAGATCGATCCGCTTGATCGCCCTATAGCGACTCAGATCGTGGCAAAAGCGTGCGAGACTGGAAAGAATACCTACTATTGCAGGGGAATGGGCTTGGCGGGCGAAGGAGTATTGAAGAACACTTCGGAATACTCTACCGGGTCAAGAACTTCAACTTCTAGGAACTCTAACCTAGCAACGGAGCTTCAGAGGACGCAGAGGGAGTTGGAGGAGCAAAGGAGGCAGATGGAGGAGATGCGGCAATTGGCCGAGCAGCAGGCAGTTAGAGATGTCGAGTACCGGGTGATGGCTGAGCAACACCGAATTATGGTCCAGCAGCAGACACAAATGTTCACATGGATGCAGACGATGTACGCGTGCCAAACTACCGGACAACCGCTCCCCACACCTCCCCCGGTCCCTGTGTTCCACACTGATCCACCACCGCAGCAGTCACTGCCACAGCAAGACCAAGGTAGCCACCGGAGTTCAAATGATTACGTCCACATGGATTTCCTCGACCCTTAGTGTAGTTGTAGTTTATTTTCGTATTGTTGCTGTTTGTACTGTACGTTGGACAATTATGTGTGTACTGTTGAACTTGTATTTGTACGGTTTCTGTTTTTCAGTGTAGGTTCTGGAATTTGGCCCAATCCGGAACTGGCTTTTTTTTTGACAAATTTCTCCGGGTTTTGCTGACGACTTTGTCCAAGTCGCCGACAAAACCCCTCATTTTCCGGCCACGGCGGAGGGGCATTACCGGCGACTCAAGTCGCCGGCAATGCTTGAGGGCATTACCGGCGACTTAAGTCGCCGGCAATGCTTAATCATTGCTGGCGACTCAAGTCGCCGGTGATTCATTGAGCATTGCCGGCGACTTTTTTTTAAAGTCGCCGGTAATACTTTCACCGGCGCCAAATTTCCGGCGAGAGTATTACCGGCGACTTAAAAAGAAAGGAAAGTCACCGGCAATAGTACTAAATGTGGTAGTGTATATATAGGTTGATATAATCTGTTATAATAATTGTCCCTATAAAACAGGAATTATCTATATCATCCATATCTAACTAGAACACGACACACACAAGGAATTACGGAGAATAAATCTCCTTAAACGTACACTTCATCTTGTGTCGATTGCTTAAACAATGATGCATAACATGTTGCCTCACTAAAAACCTTGTCAAGCAAACAAAAATCTCATAGGTAAAACAAAACTTTGGTCTGTAGGAAAAAGAGTACAACGCATCAACTACATAAGTGATCACATATGATGTAGATTCCCCCTGATGTCTACAAAGATATAACTCCTCCTGACTGTAAACTCAGTCATGGAGTTTAGATATCGTGCACATACTAATACGTCTCACATGTTTCACAAATGTAGATTTATAACATGACTTGGTAAACAAGCATGCAATATTATTCGCCGAACCAACTAGGTTCACATGGATAATCAATAACCGTTATTATTGCTGATTGTAGGAGTACTTTGACGAAATGAATTAAGTATGACACTCTTGATGTAACCCAACTTCATTTGTTCAATGCAAACCACATTATTTTCAAAGATGCAAGTTGGTACTGTCGTAGTAGATGTTAATCCACTAGACCCTCGAAGGTTGTGTATCATTATCCTAAACTAGACATACTCATCAACTGCTTTATAGAAAGCTTTTAATCTTAGAATAGTTTGAGGAAGTAACAACAAGAGTTTACTTTGTCATTCTCCAAGAAATTGCCATGTTCCCCATGGTGAATACATAACCTATTTGGGAACGTCTTTTATATGGGTCAGAGAGGTAACCAAAATCAGCAAATTTGACCACCGCATCAACTGATGTTTCAGAGTAGGGAACTGCACTAAAACTGCTTGCAATAGGGGATGAGTTTGACTGGTAGAAAACCTCATTCTACAGGTCGAACGGATGATTCTATTCGATCCAGGGCACCGACTTTGATGGGTCGAAGCCATTCCTTGATGGGTCAAAGGGCAACTTTGGGTTATCACAATTCACTGCTTTCGATGGGTCAAGAGATTCACTCAACGGGTCGAAGAGCCCAAAACCTGCATACTACGATTCAACCAACCCTTTTCTGGGAATTTCAAGTTTCTCTCCGTATTCTTTAAAAGGCAAGAATAAGATCAAGTCAATGGTTACCTTTAAGTACTAGAAGGTATACTATACTCCATTCTAATGACTTTGTGTTGGTGCATACCAAGAGGATAATGTCTGGATGTGTGCACCAAGCTATATTTTACCAACCTCTAACTGCACTAAGATATAGAATCTCAACTCAAAAGATCTTTACCATCATCATCCTAATGAAATTTGATCATTTTGGGTTCCGGACTGCAAATAACCATTGGTGTGTTAATAGGATGTGCTTTGTCTATTGCCTAATTTAGACATAAGCAGACTAGTGAATAATAATTCAACCAACTCGATATTCCATCTCAAAACCAAGACTTAATCGATTCCTACCAAGGTTTATCATCTCAAACAACTTGTTCATCTACTAAACACACATGGGCATAACTAATCATTCTTGTATCCCTTCCCAATCAAGTAGCCACTAAGACATGTATACCAAATCCTACCAGATTGTTTCAATCCACAAAGTGAACGTTTCAATCTAATTACATGAGCACTCTGTGGTTTAGAGTTACTTGAATTGAGTAGAACCATATCAATCGACACTCTCATGTATATCTTTGAATTAAGATCCCCATAGAGATATATAACCATATCTATAAGCTGCATACTCAGTATTTTGGATACTACCAAATTGATAAGGTAGCGGAAAGTGATGATGTCCATGCCCAGAGAATACATCTCCTCATAATCAATACTAGGGTGTTGAGAATATTTCTGCGCCTTAAGTTCTTCTCATTGTGCTTCTAAACAAAGACTCATTTGTGTCTAACCAGTTTTTCATTCGGTGGTTATAACACGTACTACCATATCGAAAACTTGCCATTTGTAAGAGAGTCTAGTTTAGTCTAGATTATAACTTTCCATATCGGTCAATTTTTTCTACGTTACCCATTGACAATATGCAACAGAGCAATGTTCCACTTCATCGTCGTCAATTCTTGATCGACAGAATAAGTAAATGTATCATCAACAAACATGGAAGAACCATCCATAATACCCCCAACATTTGTTTAACTTGGTAACATTTATTTGTTTACTGACATCGTCATTGACTCTTAGGCGTTCCCCAGTGTTTGTTAATGTCGACTTTTAGACATAATTGTGGTCAGAAACAATCTCATGTGTTGATGATGAACGGTTGTGCCTTGATGGCTTGCCTTTTCACTGGCAACTCATCAATGAATTTTGGCTGATGCTACACCCCCACTATAGGAAGGAGAAACAGTAACTTGCCCGTGTGTTGCATTAACTTACCCAATTCTAGGGACTTTTAACCTTGTAGGATTTGCAACATATATAACCGATCTCGTCACTTTCATGATATAAGTAAATAATTCAGATATCGAATTTGCTACTTTTTGAAGATCAAGAATACATTGTACTTCAATCTCACACTGAGATATGCAAAGATCATGATGAGATATAGTGGAGACATACCATGTAACGACTCGAACCAAAATTACTCACAAAGCGGCATGAATCGGGTTTATCGCGAATTAGTCACATCGTGAGATTTGTTAACAACTTTTTCACTGAGCGAGAAATAGACTTTATTTTCTTCATAGAAGTCATAGAGTATTTTATTTTGAGCTTGTAAAAATTTTTTGGAATTTTTTTGGATTAGGGAGCTATTTTTTTAATGATTTTTGGAAGTCTGCATGGGGAAGATATTAAAAAAGATTTTCTTTAAAGTCAGTTTGATCTAGACAGTTGATTCCTGATCAGATCAAATCTGGACCGTTCATCTGATCAGGAGTTTAGGGGTATAATTACGGTATTTATTTTGAAAAATAATTTGGAAAAACCAAGAATATCTCGGCTCGACCCGTATCTTTCCATCGACCCGTTTTGCCGTCTGACCCGCCGGAAATGCCACTGTTGCCAGCATTCTTGGTATGGTTTTGAAGCTCTCCTCTCCCTATTTTGATTCATATATGTGTTGTTGGATTTTTGATGGTTTTAGGATGCGAACCGATTCGATAAACCCGTCGGATTTTGGGTTTATAGGTCGACGGTGCTCTGGCCATTTCTTGGTGACGGGGTAGGGTGGAATCGATTGGGTTTCACCCCAGGAGTTGAATCCCTATGGGTTGGAGGACCGAGGAGTGACGATGCCATCAAAATTGGCGAGAATCCGATTCTGGCGATTTTCGAGCCGTTTACCGGCCAAACGGCAACGAGTTGGGGGTTGGGCTAGTTAGGAATGTTGTGGTACAAGTTTAGGTTTTCCAACCATGTATTGAACGCTCCCATCGGAGCAGTGACCACCAGAGGCACGCGTCGGGTCACGCACTGCCGTCCACGGAGGAGCTCCGACGAGGCAAAAATCCAAAATTGACAGGGGTGTTTCCGGGATAGTTTCTGAGTTGATTTTCACTTTGTTTATCGAGATTCAGTATTAATTGACTATAATATTGTTCAGGAAACCGTGATTGAAATTTTGGCAAGGGAACTTCCGCCGGACCACAAAGCTAACTATGTACGGTGAATGAACACTTTATTTTCACTAGCGTTTTGCGAGTCTACATTTATGCATTTTTCAGTTATGCATTATTATAGTTATGCATTAACTTAGAGGCATACAACATATTATTTTACACAGAGCATAATCACAGTTGTTACATCGATGCATTGGCTTCTCGGCTGATCCCCGAGACGCTCCGGGAGGGCTAGGATAAACGCATGACCCATGATTCACATTGTACCCGGGAGGGTTAGGACAAATACTTGACCAAGGCATTCTTGTGGCTTGAGGATGATTAACTCAAATCTCTGCTTCCACACATCATACAGTACCCAGAAGGGTTAGGATAAATACCTGACCTGGGCATGTACATTTTTAGACACATAATTTCTCATTTATTTTATAGTGGAAGGTATAATAATTATATTTTCCAGTTAAAATCAAACATTATTTTCATCCACTCAATCTAATATTTTTATCATTTTATATGCCTTTATCTGGGTTTTTAGTTTCCTTTTACCCAGTTTGCAGTTTCTATCCTATAGTTCATGTCATCGTTAGAGACCTAGAGTTTGAGTCACACTTCTCTTCTAGTAGGCTTCTAGCATAGCCTACTAGTTCTGTTTATTATGTAAATTAAAAGTCACTCTGAATAGTATGTTTAGTTTGCTTCTGTTGTGTTGTATTTCTAAATATTCATTGATTTCCTTGTAAATCTTTGAAATTTAGTACATTTGTTATTTATACAGTAGTTGATTGATTTGAGAAATCCAGATGGGAATCAGTGCCCCACGGTTTATTTTTATGGACTATTTTGAAATTGTGGTTTCTTTGCAGATTTTGGGTTTTCTTGATTTATAAAGGAAACTCTAGAATTTTTTTTGTAGCCTGTTGTCGTTAGGGTATAATTCCGGTTTAGGAAACTAAAATCGTTGTCGGGTCCTTTCAGTTAGTATCATAGCATTAGGTTATAGGTTATGTAGGCCTCTGCAATTGTGTTACTAAGGACATTTGAGAATGTACAGCACTTTCGGAGCGATGGCCCGACCGTTCTGTGAACCCCTATCGATGCTCACGGTGTTATGTATTTTCAAATGTTTGAAATCTCATGATTGCATCCTTTGTGTTTTGTGACTAATATGTTTTTGTCCATAGGAATGCCTCCTCGACATAGAGCCTGAACTAATAGGGCTGAGGATCATGATGAGGATCAGCGAACGTGAGACTTACTCTCGTGAGCTTTACATTTAAACCAGTGTTTTGATCCGGTAGTAAAAGCAAGGAAAGCTGGAGCAGCCTCATTCCATGATAACACTGATCTTAAAGCATGCGAGGCTTGGATAGTTCAGATTGAGCGAGTTCGTAAGCGTCTGCACTTTACTCCTGCGCAAAGGACTGTGGCAGCTGTTAGATTACTTGAGTCAGATGCTTATTTTTGGTGGGAAAGTACAGAGAGACTTACTGTTGACACCCCATGGCCTACTTTCAAGGAATTGTTTATGCGCCGATATTTCAATGAAGCTACTCAGCAGAAAAATATGAGGAGTTCACAAACTTGAGGCAAGGGGGGATGTCAATGCTTGAGTATCGAGATAAGTTCACCCATTTATCTCGTTTTGCGCGTGATATGGTTGCATCTGAAGAGGCAAATTGTAGAAGGTTTGAGTTGCATGGGTTTAAATCTGAATATCAAGGGGACCTAGACAATTATGCCTCAGAATAACTTTGATGAGTTTGTTAGTGTAACAATCAGAGGCGAGGATGTAGAAAGGGAGAGACAGTTGCAGTTTCAGTCTTGCCGTATTGAGGAAGGTGGACCCAACCAAGGTCCATCAAAGAGATTGAGTTCAAGTACATCGGGCTCAGCCTCTTCTTCTGGCAGTGGACCTTATAGATTTCATGATGGCACATGTGGTTAGAATAAAAGCTAGAGATGAAGGAGGAATTGACCTCAGAGACAATAATCAAGTGCGAGTTCTAGTGGATCAAGTTACCCTCGGTGTCCATATGACACACTAGCTGCATCGAGATATTTCCCGTTGTGTAATAATTGTAATAGGCTTCATCTCGGTCAGTGTTAACGGGGCACCACCATTTATTATCGTTGTAACCAAGAGGGTCATTATGCAAGGGAGTGTCCATAGAGGGGCACTTTGGTGGTGTTGCAGCTCAGAGTATTGGCTGAGATCAGGGAGCCACTTCTGGGGATCGAGCAATGTTGGCCACAGGGCAAACAAGTCAACAAAACCGCAACCAGCGTGGACGACCAGTTAGATAGGCCCGAGTGCATGTCATGACTCTGCGAGAAGGCAGAGCTTCCCCAAAGGTTATCATCAGTACGTTATATGTTTTTGGTTATCTAGTTCTTACTTTATTATACCCTAGGGCTATGCATTCTTTTATGTCATATAGATTGGCATCTATGGCCACTATACCTGCCTATCCTTTTCTGGAAATAAGGTGAGTATTTTATCCGTTCGGTGAGATTGTGAGTGTTGGATGGGTGTATAGGGATTGCGAGATATTCATAGGAGGTTATGGGTTAGCAGCGGATTTTATATTGTTGGACATTGTAGAAGATTTTGATATAATAGTGGGGATAAACTTCTTAGAGGCTTACTGGGTAGTCTTTGATTGTCATAAGTAGGAGGTAATCTTTAGAAGTGGTATGCCAGAAATCTTGTTTCGTGGCGAGAGAAATACTTCTCCACTTTGTTTAATTTTGGCGGTGAAAGCAGAGAAAATGCTGAAGAAGGGTTGTGAGGCATACTTGGCACATGTGAACAATACAGAAGTTTTTGCGCCAAGTATAGAAGATATTCCTGTGGTTTATGAGTATCTAGATTTATTTCTGGAGGACTTACCTGATTTGCCTCCGATGAGGGAGATTGACTTTACCATCGAATTACTTCCAGGTATGGGTCCTATTTCTCAGGCACTATATGAAATGGCTCCAGCAGAGTTGAAGGAGTTGCAGGTTCAACTGTAGGAGTTGATTGATAAGTGCTTCATTCGACCTAATGTTTCATCCTAGGGTGCTCCAGTGTTATTTGTGAGAAATAATGATGGTTCGATGAGGTTATGCATTGACTATATATCAAAAGTTGACTCAAGTCACAATGAAGAATAAGTATGTTTTACCGAAGATTGATGATTTGTTTGATCAAATAAAAATAGCTACAGTTTTCTCAATGATTGAATTAAGGTCAAGGTACCATCAGCTTCGGATTAGAGAATTAGATGTTCCTAAAACAGCCTTTCAATCACGTTATGGGCATTATAAGTTTCTTATCATGCATTTTGGTTTGACAAATGCCCTAACTGCTTTTATGGACCTCATGAATCGAGTCTTCAGGCGATTCTTGGATAATTTTGTCATTGTATTTATCGATGACACCTTAATATATTTCAAGGATGTAAAGCAGCATAGGAAACATCTACGTGCCATTTTGCAAACTTTGCGAGATTCTCAGTTGTATGTAAAGTTTAGCAAATGTGAATTTTGGTTGGATAATGTGAAATTTATGGCACTACAAGAAAAACGCACTTAGACCACAGAACCTTTAGGTTCCTTCGTCCAAGTGTAACTTAAACCACGGAAAAAATTTCCGTCGTCTAAGACACGCTTGGACGACAGAAAGAATTTTTTCGTCGTCCAAGTGGCCACTTGGACCACAGACTGACATGTCGTGGTCTAAGTGGCCACATGGACGACTGAAACTTCCTAAGTCCGTCGTCTAAGTGGTAACTTAGACGACACACCGACGCTCTGTCGTAGTGAAGCATTATATAAGGTCCATGCCGAACTCTCTTCCTCTCCGCTCGCTCATCTCAACTTCATCCTCATTGTCTCAACTCTCTTCCTCTCTTGATCTGACTCTCCTCACGCGTACATGCATGCAATTCAAACTAGCTAGCACTATATATATATATATATATATATATCTCCGGCTCCGACCATCGATTCGCCATATATCAGAGAAGGTTAGGTACGTACGTAGTTAACTTCCCAACACTATTAACGTTAATATATAAAATTAATTGTACGTTTGTTTGATTGCATTGTTAATTAATTAGTACGTCTAATATTTAATTTTAATTAAGTTAGGTAATTGATGGTATATATATTAGTTAATTATTATAGACCAGTAGTACGTATATATGCATGGATGTTTAAAAATTTGGTTAATATTTAGTTAAAACGTACATACATGCATGCTAGACATATTAAAGTAATTGATGTAGAGTACGTATATTCACCAATAATTAATAAAGGTAATTATTGAAGATAATTAATTAATAATTTAATTTAATGAAGGTAGTTGAAAATTTGTGTATATATATAACAGTTTAATAATTACTTGAAAATCTGTATATATAGAATAGTTAATTGACTAATATGATAATTAATTATTAAATTTCGTAGAAGTATGGACAAGAGTTGGATGAAGTTGCGGAATAGAAGTGATGTCCGGCATATGGATGGAATTAGCAAATTTGTGAATTTTGCGATAGAACATGGTCAAGGAAAGAAGCGTTTCAGGTGTCCGTGCAAAAAATATTTTAACTGTCAGTATGTGGAGGTTAATGTTATGGTGCAACACTTGTACGGAAATTGTATGATGTGGAGTTACACTACATAGAGCGAGCATGGTGAAGCAGTAGACTCCAGCTCAGCAGACTTCAGCTCAGGGTACAGTTACCATGGTGCCTCATCCAGCGACAGTGGTGGCGGCCCCCCTACTTGGAACCAACTGCGGATTTGGTCCATGATGCGTTTCCGGGATTTAGTAATGGTGGACACCAACACCAAGAAGGAGGTTACAATACCACTCATGGGCATGATGACACATTCCCTGCTGCTAGCTTGGCCACTGACACTCATGAGATGGATAAGTACGACATGATGCTACTTGAAGCGCAGACCCCAGTGTACCCTGGATGTCGAGAGAATGTGTTGCAATATGTGATGGAGCAAATGAAGATAAAAGTAAATCACAAAATGTCAATCAATGCTTTTGACGAAATTCAGGAGCAAATATGTAAGTTGCTTCCTGATGATTACAATCTTCCTATATCCCATTATAAGGTTAGAAATATCTTGAGTAGCATCGACCTAAAGCACATGATAATTGATGCATGTCCAAATGATTGTGTGCTATTTTACAAAGAATATAAAGATTTAGACTATTGTCCCGTATGTGAGCAGTGCAAATATGAGCTGAATATGAAGAGTTCGAAAAAGAAAATTCCTGTGAAGGTTCTTCGATATTTTCCATTGATTCCCAGATTACAGCGTCTGTACATATCTCTATACACAGCAGAGGCGATGCGATGGCACACAGATTAGTGAATAGATGACGATGTGCTAAGACAAGCCGCGGATGGGGAGGCTTTCATACATTTTGACAGGGAATGTGGAGACTTTGCCGCAACGGTTAGAAATGTTAGGCTCAGACTATCTACAAACGGATTCAATCCTTGGGGTACTAATAGCTCTTCCGTTAGCACTTGGCTAGTTATTCTGATGCCGTACAACCTGCCTCCGTGGATGTGCATGAACAAGGAATTTAATTTCCTTACTCTGCTTATTCCAGGTCCTAAATCTCCGGGGAAGTGCGTAGATGTCTACCTTAGACCTTTGATCTACGAGCTGAAACTGTTATGGAAAAATGGAGTCCCAACTTATGACAAATTCACTGACACGATGTTCATGATGAGGGCTGCCGTAATGTGGACGATCAACGATTTTCCAGCGTATGGGATGTTGGTAGCCTGCATGACGAAAGGATATAATAGATGTCCTATATGTTTGGACGACGTGAACTCTAGTTGGCACACGGGGAAGGTGTGTTACTTGGATCACCATAGATTGCTTCCTCACGACCACCCGTGGCAACAGGTTGAAGCTCATTTCGACAGAACGGTAGAGAATAATCCTAGACCTCGTAGTTGGTCGGGCGAAGAGATTTTAGAGAGGTTGAGCTATTTCGACTTTAGTGTGTTGACCAATGACAAGGATGTAAAGAAATGTAATCCAATACCTCCACATGATCTCAACTATTGGCATCACAAGAGTATATTCTTTGAACTCCCTTACTATTCGAAGTTGAAGTTGAGGAACAACTTGGACGCGATGCACATAGAAAAGCATGTGTGTGACAACGTGGTGGGAACAATTCTCAATATTAAGTTCAAGACTAAAGATACTCCCAAAGCGCGCAAAGATCTTAAATCTATGAATCTACATCGTCCCTTGTGGTTGAGGAGGGATAGGAGAGGAGTGTACAACAAGATGTCAGCTGCACCTTACATAGTGAAGCTGGCACTTAGACGTTCTGTATTTCACTGGTTTAAGAGCGTTCGTTATCCAGCTACGTATGCAGCTACTATAATTGGAACAGTGAACGAGGTGCAACACAAGTTTGTTGGTCTAAAGACACATGACTATCATGTTATGCTGCAATGTCTGATTCCAGTGGTAATTCGGCCATATTTGCCTCGTGACGTCGTAGAACCAATAGTGGCATTGTGCAGATGGTGGCAGAGGTTATGCGCTAGAGAATTAAAGAAGTCAGATGTGGCGGAACTGTAACAACAAATTGTGCACATCATTTGAAAACTAGAGAGGATTTTTCCCTCTGCTTTCTTTGACATCATGATTCACCTAATGATCTACCTGCCCGAGCAGGTGCTCATTTCTGGTCCAGTCCAGTACACTTGGATGTATCCTCAAGAAAGGTACGTACAACTAATTAATTATACAGGTTTTCAATCCATTATTTGTTCCACCGGAGATTACTAGCTATATGTACTTATTCTACAATGTATTAATTGAATGCTTGATTTTGTAGACAGCTTGGACAGTATAAATGATTCGTCAAAAACAGGTCGGCCCCGGATGGCTCCATAGCAGAGACATACCTAATGTATGAGTGTGTTACTTACTGCAACAGGTACCTGAAAGATCCACCACCTCCCACCGCCTTCGATCCTAGTGCCCGCATCAATTTTTCTGTTGTCACAAATGTCGTACGACTGTTTAGAGGAGTATTAAAGGAATCGTTAACACGAGAAGAACTTATTGAGACACATTGGGTAGTATTGCGAGACAGTGACGAGGTTGAGCCGTACATGATTGGGTATAGGGAGAGGCTTCAGGCGTTAAATCCGGACAAGAGTTCAGCGTGGTTTGAGAAAATGGTTAAGAAGAAGTTTCCCGATTATTTCTTCCAATGGTTACGCACGTATGTCTCGGTATTTAGTTTATATATATGTTTGTAGAAAGTAAACCCTTTAGTTAATTATATATATTTCCTATTTTTCTAGATGATTGATCTACAAAAATCCCATTTTCCCACGTATGTCCTGGCTAAAGCACTTGCTAGCAGGGAAACTGATTAAACACTATATTTACCCCGAATATTTTGTGAACGGTGTAAAGTTTCATTCATTGGCCCGAGATAAAGGAAGAAGAACACAAAACAGTGGGGTAGCGGTCGGGAAAAACAATGATCTATATTACGGGGCTATTGTATATTTCGTTCAGCTATGTTACAAGAATGATGTCAACGTTTTCCTATTCAAGTGCAAATGATTCAAGCGTGCAAATGATTCAAGCGTACAAATGAAGACCTGAGACTTTTATCAGTTTATACAAACTCAAGCTAGTATGAGGATGAGCCTTTCGCTCTCGCCACCTTATTTAGGCATATGTTCTATCTCGATGATCCAAAAGCTAGTGAAGGGTTTAAAATAGTGAACCATATCTCTCATCGAGATATATGGAATACAACGACAACTAAAGGGACACCGGCGACTGAAGATGCTGATGAACCGGAAATAGACATTCCTGCCTATCAAGAGCCTAATATTTCTGTCATCCGCTTTGACATAATGGACCTGGTTCAAGCTGATGAACGCTTACCCATGCCTGATGGTTGTACGGATCTAACTGAAGATGTGATTATTGATGCAATTAATGAGGTAGATGAAGAAGAGGCGCAAGACGAGGACGAGGACGAGGACGAGGACTCAGGATATTCGTCGGACGATGTTGAGTATGATGAGGAGGAGGAGCAATCAGATAACGAGGATGAAGATGATGAAAATTATGACGAAGAGTACAATATAATAACGAGGAATATTAATTGGTAATTAATTATTGTAATTATTGTAATGATGCATGATCGATTAATTATACATATTATGAGGAGAAGTATGTACAACTATTAATTTTGTACTCAATTAATTTAATAATTAATTTAATAATTAATTAAATAGCATGGTCGCTTCGACCGACGTAAATTAAAATTAATTAATTAATCCGGAGGATCGGATCGATCGATTGAGAATCACATTTTCACGAAACCCTAACACGGGGGCGAAAGAACGACTTTTCGTAGTCCATACTACGGTAATTAAACACAATAGTAATTAATTATACATATATAAAACCCTAAAATCCAAAAAATAGCACTTTGGCGACGCAAATGGGTGAAACCGTGGTCTAAGTATACCCTAAATCCTAAACCTAAATTATGAAACTTTCACTTAGACAATGTAAAGACACTTTTGCGTCGTCCAAGTACTCACTTAGACGACGCAAACGTGTCTTTGCGTCGTCTAAGTGCTTACTTGGACGACGCAAAAGTGTCTTTGCGTCGTCTAAGTGAAAGTTTCATAATTTCATCTAAGACAACAGCCATCTAGACCATGTCCCAATGCATATTCTTTTTGTCGAGACCATAGAGTAAACAATTCTCGGAGTGTGAGCATCGACGGTTCCAAAATAGGACTTACGAATTTTTCTGTATCCACGTTTTCGGTTTGTAAAAATTTCAGTTTTGCGGTCGACTGTGCCGATGAAACCCTTAACGAACTTACTATTTTGTCTAATGGCGAATGTATCCAACGGTTGTTTTCAACAAATTCAATTTCGTTAATATCGATATACAATGAGGCTATACTTAATAACACTTAAATAATACAGATTAATAGATACTTAACAAATTTAAAGACGTAAGATTATTCGTCGTCTTAAATTCAATTGTTTATATATACGATTCTTCAGTCGATATTTTACGACTATTTCATTCGAATGACAAATCAGAAACTTCCTTGCGAATTATTTTGAAAAATTAATTTTACGAAAATTTCACCTGGACCACGTAGATAGACCATCTCTGTCGTCCAGGTGACCACTTGGACGACGAAGATGGTCTATCTTCGTCGTCTAAGTTGGAAAAATCATGGCGGTTCAATTTCCACCGCCAAATTTTTGGGGAACGGTTCAAATTTCACCTGAACGACGAAAATATGCATCTCCGTCGTCTAAGTGAAATTTGAAACGTTCCAAAAAATTATGGCGGTTAACTCCCACCTGCCAAATTAATTGGGCGCCGATTCCAAAAATTGAAACGGTTCACTTAAACTATGGAAACACCCGTTTTCGTTGTCCAAGTGCACTTAGACGACAGAAAACAAGTCTCCGTCGTCTAAGTGAAACTCTATAAAAGTAGAGAGGCCGATCCTTTTTTCCTCATCCAATTCTCAATCAACCCTCTCCTCTCCTCTCTCTCTCACTCTCTCTCAAAAATTCAGCCTCCCTCCCTCCGGCTACTCAAAATCCGGCGACTCCCTCCCTCCGATGACTCTCCACTCCGGCGACTCTGATTCCTCCCTCAGGCGACTTCGCTCTCCGGCGACTCCTCTTTCCGGTATTTTTAAATTTTTTAACATAATTATAATTTTATTAATAAATTAGTAAATTGGTAAATTAATTAGTAAAAAAATAGTAATAATTGGTAAATTGGTAATAATAATTAATAATAGTTAGTAAATTGGTAATTATAGTAAATTATTGTAAATTATGATTAATTTAGTAATTAATTATTTTAATTATTGTAAATGCACGATAATTATAATTGTAATTATTAAAAATTATAATTATGATTGTAATTATATATTGTTGTAATTAATATTATAATTAGTAATTAATATTGCATGTAATTATAGTTTGTAATTATTGTTGTAATTATTGTAAATTTAGAAATAAGGTAAATTATTGAATTATTAAAAATAATAAATTGGTAATTATGGAAATTTAGTAATAATTGGTAATAATAATTAATAACAATTGGTAAATTGGTAATTATAGTAAATTATTGTAAATTATGATAATTATGGTCATTTAATAATTAATTATTGTAATTATTGTAAATGATAATTATTATTGTAATTATTAGAAATTATAATGTGTAATTATAATTTGTAATTATTGTTGTAATTATTGTAAATTTGTAATAATTATGGTAAATTATTTAATTATTAAAAATAATAAATTAGTAATTATGGTAATTTAGTAATTATTATAACAAATTATTTAATTATTAATAATAATAAATTGATAATTTTACCTATTTTAGTAATTATGGTAAATTTTTACATATAGTTATTACAGTAATTATATTTTAATAACTCCTAGGTTAAAATGGCCCCGTGGGGTAAGAAAAATGCCTAAAAGGAGGCCGAAGATGCTCTACTCCGACGCTTGGTAGAGCAAGTCGGTTGGCAGTTAGAGGAGGACAACGTCGCGCCTTCTCCGGACCCTTTAGCTGGTCCTTCGACAGCGGTGACTGGAGAAATCCTCGCTGCCCCAGCTATCCCGATCGATGATGATGACTCCCATTATGGTTCGACCTTGATGTCAAAAAGTGCTCAGGCGTTGTCGGCCTCCTCCGAATCAATTCTCTATAACACGCGGCTCAAGGTCAAGAGGGCCTTGACAGACCCTCAACCCAAAAGGTCTCAAGGAATCATAAAAGGCGAGAAATCCAAGAAGTTGTTCAAGGCGACCGGGCAACAGATCCAGTTGCCGTACGACGATTTCACCGATGGCCCTCCCACCTCTCAGCTAGCTAGTCTCTCCTCGCACAACATCGGGTTAATTCTTCGCATCAAGGTTCATATGATTGCTCCTAGCTGGAAGGAGTTGCCGGCTGAAGAGAAGGCGAAAGTGTTTAAAGAACTTTCGGTACGTAATAAGTACAATTTTAAATTTATTTTCTAATAACCAATAAAAATCGTAATTTCATAATATATACGATTATAATTTTTTATTCTTTTCTTATAGGAACAATTTGAGGTGGATTCCACACCGGAGATACTTAGGCACATCAACAACACCGCCAACGCCATCTACCGTGATTGGAAGTACAAACTTCATAAGTATTATGAAGATATTGACCGAGTGCCTACCCTTATAAAGCTGCGTGGGGATAGGGAAGATGAGTGGGAGTGGTTGGTCACCTACTTCGAATCAGAAGAATATAAGGTGATTATTTTTTTATTTAAATTGACGAAATTGAATTATTATTTTTTCAGTTATTTATTAATTTTTGAATGATTTATGTTGTCCAACAGAAATTCTCGAAAATCAACAAGACTAACCAGGAGAAGAAGAAAAAAAAATCATACCTCTGACTCCAAACAGATGATCCAAATTGCCAAGGAGCACAGAGATAAGAGCTCCAAACACCCTTATCTAAATGCTAGCGTCAGCGCTTACGTGACGCCTGAGCTCGACAATGAAGTGAGTCAATACGGCGTAAGTGCCGTATATATTTCTTCTTAATTAGCGTAATTATTATTTAATTATTATTTATTAAACTATCGTACAAATTTATAATTATTTAATTATTATTATTATTTTTAGGCGAGGTTGGTAGAACGGGCGCAGGAGGAAATTGCCAACACGTAGCTTGCACACCCGGATTTGCCACCAGAAGACCTGCCTCCTCTATCGATGGAGAGCCAAATTGCAATTGCTGATGAGGTATACGGTCGTCGAGCTGGCAAAGAGGTTAGGGGGATTGGACGCAAGGTGCAGCGAGATTTGTCTTCTGACTCATCTACAAGATGTTCGGTGAGGAAAGGTGCTCGCGATGTGTCGGTCCAAACAGCCCTTCAGAAGGCTCGACTCGCACGGGAGAAAATGCAATATATGTGTCAGAGGCTTGATAAGCAACAAGCCCAGATAGCCCCGCTCATCGCCCTCATGAAAAATCATGCTCGACAACAGTGTCAACCTCCTCCGAACCCATACCCCGACGACGACGACACGGCTAGAGACAGGGGACTCAGCGGCGCATCTGCTCCTTCTGTATTTTAGTAGTTTGTATTCTACGTATGTAGTTTATCATGATATCGTATTTTCGATTCCGAACGATTTAATTTGATGTATGTACAAATTTGAATTATTTAAATGATAATTTAATAATTTAATAAATTTATTAATATTTAATTATTTAAATGAGAATTTAGAATTTTAATTAAATTAATAATATTTTACTTTAAATTCAAATTTTAATTAAAATAAAAATAAATAATCACTCAGACTACGGAGATATTCATATGCGTGGTCTAAGTGTTCACTTACACTACGGAATATAGCTAGATATCCGTGGTCTAAGTGGTCACTTAGACTACGGAAAATAGATGTTCGTGGTCTAAGTAAACACTTAGACCATGGAGTTTTTGCGTGGTCTAAGTGCTCACTCAGACCACGCAAAAACTCCCTAGTCTAAGTGACCACTTGGACGACGGAGAGTTTGCGTCGTCCGAGTGGCACTTAGACCACGGAGATTTTGCGTCGTCCAACTGCACTTGGACGACGCACACTACATTTACGTTATCCAAGTGGTACTTGGACAACACAAAACCTTCGCGGTCCAAGAGCCTACTTGGATGACAGAAACGTCCATTTCCGTCGTCCAACTACCTAGACGACAATACTTGGGGGACGTACCCTAAACGACGGAGAGTCCGATGTCTAGGTACTTGGATGAAGGAGATGTGCACCTAGACGACTGAAATGGTCCACGGTCTAGGTGTATTTTTCTTGTAGTGTGGGTCACGTGATTTCAGCTGAGGGAGTTAGTGTTGATCTAGTTAAAATTGAGGCGGTGCTAAATTGGAGCAGACCTACAAGTGTAAGTGAGATAAGAAGTTTCTTGGGTTTAGCGGGTTATTATCTCTATTTTGTATAAGACTTTTCGCGGATTGCAACTCCGCTTACCCGATTGACATAGAAGGGGGTCAAATTTGAGTGGTCTGATGTCAGTGAATAGAGTTATCTAACGTTGAAATAGAGGTTAACTACAACACTAGTGTTAACATTACTTGACGACAATAGGGAATATGTCATTTATAGTGACGCTTCGAAATTGGGTCTAGGCTGTGTTTTGATGCAGTATGACAAAGTCATTGCATATGATTCCAGGCAGTTGAAGTCCCATGAAATTAATTATCCCACAAATGATCTTGAACTAGCCATTATAGTGTTGGCACTGAAGATTTGAAGGCACTACTTATACGGAGCGCAATGTAAGATTTACGATGATCACAAGAGTCTCACTTACTTGCGTACTCAACCAAATCTAAATATGAGGTAGCTAAGGTGGATGGAATTGATTAATGATTATGACTGCACTTTTGAGTACCATCCGGAAAAAGCTAATGTTGTTGCTGATGCCCTTAGTACGAAATTTGGAGCCTCTCTATTTCATGTACGCGCTGCAAGAGTATCACTTTTAGCTGAATTGCAATCTACGAGAGCAGAACTGGAATGGAGAGATGATGGAGCATTGTTAGCTAGTTTTCAAGTCTGACCAGTGTTGTTTGACCAGATGTGTGGAACCCAGGATGTAGATTCCTATCTATTGAGTAAAAAGAATATGATTCAGAATGACAAACCGACGGAGTTTCACTTTAAGGAATGATGAACTAGAGAAGGAAATACTTGATGAACTGGAGAAGGAAATACTTGATGAAGGTCATTGTTCAGCCTATACCATGTATTCGGGTAGTACCAAAATATTTCGGACACTTAAACCTATTACTGGTGAAGGAATATGAAGAGAGAAATAACAATCTATGTAAGCAAGTGCCTTGTTTGTCAAAGGGTGAAAGCAAAGCAGGAAAAACCTGCTAGAAAACTGCAACCATTAGAGATTCCAGTGTGGAAATGAGAGCACATCACGATGGACTTCGTGTATCAGTTACCTCGTACATCCAATGGTAATACTGGTATTTGGGTAATTGTTGACCACCTTACGAAATCAGCTCATTCCCTAGCTTTTCAGGGAAAACTCTATGTGAGTAAATTAGCAAAGTTATATATAGAGGATATTGTGAGGTTGCACGGGCTGTCTGTGTCTATAGTTTCTGATCGGGATCATCAATTCACGTTGGAATTTTGGCGAGCATTGCAAAGGGCATTAAGGACCAAATTAGATTTTAGTACAACTTTTCACCCTCAAACTGATGGTCAATCCGAAAGGACGATTCAAACTTTGGAGGATATGTTGCGGTCCTGTGTTCTGTAGTTTAAAGGGAACTGGGATCAACAACTTCACCTGATAGAATTTTCTAACAACAACAATTATCAGGCCAGCATCGGGATGACTCCTTATGAAGCTTTATATGGAAAACAAGGTTCTAAAAAATGGTCTAGGCTGCCGCCTAGGCGCACGGAGAAGGGTTGCCGTCCCGATTTTAGGCAAATCGGCAGGTGTAGGCGGCTGGCCATTTTTTGGCCTCTTCGGTGGCGACTAGGTGGACAAAAAATGTTTTTTTTTAAACAGAAAAAAAAACTATTATAAGAGAAGTTCTAGGAGCCTAGTGGCTTAGAGTCTAGGAGAAGTTCTAGGATTCAAGAAATAAGAGAACTTGAAGAAGATTTTGATTCGGATGAAGAGGAAGACGAAACTATGGATTTTGATTTTGACTTCGATACCGAAGAAGTACTTGAAGAATATGGAGAAGAAGAATTGGAGAAGTAGGCTTGCAAGAATGTATTTTTCTTTATTTGAATTATTTTTTGGACATTGTTGCCTAGTTGGTGAATTGTGTTTTTTATTTTCGGATTTTCTTAAAGACCATGTTGTTTAATTGCATTTCTTACTTGCGTCAATTACATTATCGTTGAAATGTTGAATTGTATTTCTTATTTTCCTTAGAACATTGTTGTTAGTACATTTTTAAGGACACATGTTATGTATTTTCATTTTTTTCAGCATTATATGTTGTTTTTTTCGTTATTTTTACACATTAATCACATTATAATACCTATTTTAATTGTATTTATATAATTATTTGTTATTAAAAAATAAAATAAATACAAAAATACAAATCCGATTAATCCCCGATTAATCTTTTGGACGCTGTCCGCCTGACAATCGCCCATCGTTTTTTAGAACCTTGATGGAAAATAATGTCGAACTCCGTTGTGTTAGAGCGATGTGGGGGGAAAAGTGGCTTATTAGTCTTGACACAGTGAAAGACACCGCAGAGGATATTCAAATTATTCGAGACAGATTGAAAGTTGTGCAAGACCGACAAAAGGGCTATGCTGACACGAGGAGAAAAGATCTTGAATTTGAAATGGGTGATTGGGTTTTTCTAAAATTGTCTCATTGGAAAGGTGTTGTGCGTTTCGGCCCATATGAGATTAACAATTGAGTAGGGGCTATAGCATATCAACCGGCTTTACCTACCGAGATGGCTATAGTTCATGACGTTTTCCACGTGTCTATGCTATGGAATTATGTATCTGATCTATCTCATCTTCTGACATCTTATTAGCTCCCTATACGGGGAGGATTTGACTTATGTGGAAGAGCCAGTCCAGATTCTTGATCAGAGACTGCAGGAACTACGTTACAAGACCATCCCACTTATGAAGGTCTTGTGGAGGAGCCATGCAGTGGAAGAGGCCATGTGGTAAATTGAATAGCCTATGCGAGAGTAATACCCATATCTCTTCGATGAGCAGATATGTAAATTTCAAGTAAGAAATTTTTATTATGAGGGTAGATTTGTAACGACACGAACTAAAATTACACACAAATTTCTCAGGTGTTACGTTAACTTGCCCAATTCCAGGGACTTTCAATCTTGTAGGATTTGCAGCATATATAACCGATCTCGTCACTTTGATGATATCAGTAAAGTATTCAGACATCGAATATACTACTTTCTGAAAATCAAAAATACATTGAACTTCAATCTAACACTGAGATGTTCGGAAATAATGATGAGACATAGTGGGGACATACCATATAATGACCCGAACCAAAATTATGCACAAATCGGCATGACTCGAGATTTATCGCGAATTAGTCGCATCATGATATTTGTTAACGACTTTTTCATCGAACGACAATTAGACTTTATTTTCTTCACGGAAGTCGTAGAATATTTTACTTCGAGCGTGTAAACATTTTCGAGAAATTTTTCGAATTAGCGAGCTATTTTATTTATTTATAATTTTTGGAAGTCTGCGTGAGAAAGATATTAAAAAGGATTTTCTTTTAAGTCAGTTTGATCTGGATAGTTGATTCCTGATCAGATCAAATCTGGACTGTTGATCTGATCAGGAGCTTAGGGGTATAAATACGGTATTTACTTTGAAATATAATTTAGAAAAATCAGAAATACTTCGGCTTGACCTATATCTCTCTGCCAACCCGTTTCGCCACCGTTCGACCCGACCTATTATCGGACCTGCAGGAAAATGCCACCGTTGCCGGCATTCTTGGTATGGTATTGAAGATATCCTCTCCATCTTTCGATTTATGTATGTGTTATTTGATTTTGGATGGTTTTAGGCTGCGAACCGATTCGATAATCCCATCGTATTTCGGGTTTATCGGTCGACGATGCTTCGATCGTTTTTCGGTGACGGGTTAGGGTGGAATCAATTTGGTTCCACCCCAGGATTTGAACCCCTATGGGTTGGAGGATCGAGGAGCAACGACGACGTTGAGATTGGCCGAAATCTGATTTCGACGATATTCGGGCCGTTTTCCAGCCAAACGTTGGCGAGTTAGGGGTTGGGCTAGTTAGGAATGCTATTGGCCTTGTTGTACTTTTTCCAACTATATATCGAAACATCCCATCAGAGAAGTCACTGTTAGAGGCGCATAGGACTCATGCGCTGGCGCCTCTGAAGGCACGTGAGGGCCACGCGCCGTCGTCCACGGTGGAGCTCCAGCGAGGGGAAAAATTCAAAAGTGACCGGGGGGTTTCCCAGATAGTTTTTGAGTTGGTTTTAGCTTTGTTTATCGAGATTCACTATTAATTGACTATAATATTGTTTAGGAAACCGTAATCGAGATTTTGGTGATGGAACTTCTGCCGGACCACAAAGCTAGCTGTGTACGGTGAATGGACACTTTATTTTCACTGACGTTTTGTGAGTCTACAGTTATGCATTTTTCAATTATGCATTATTACAGTTATGCATTAGCTTGGAGGCATACAACATATTGTTTTACACAGAGCATAATCACAGTTGTTACATCGATGCATTGGCTTCTCGGCTGATCCCCGAGACGCTCCAAGAGGGCTAGGACAAACGCTTGACCCGTGATTCACATTGTACTCGGGAGGGTTAGGACAAACACCTTACTTGGGCGTTCTTGTGGCTTCAGGATGAATGACTCAAATCACTGCCTCCATACATCACACAGCACCCATAAGGGTTGGGATAAACACCTGACCTGGGTATGTACCTTTTTAGACTCCCATCATTTCTTTTTTATTTTATAGTGGAAGACATAATAATTATATTTTTCAGTTAAAATCAAATATTATTTTCATCCACTCACTCTAATAGTTTTAATATTTTATACGTCTTTTCCTAAGCTTTTTCGATTTCTTATTGCTCAGTTTGCAGTTTCTATCATGTGGTTGCACGTCATCTTCAGAGGCTTAGAGTTCAAGTCACACTTCTCTTCTAGTAGGTTTTTAGGTTAGCCTGCTAAATCTATTTATTATATAAATTAGAAGTCACTCTGAATATTATGTTTAGTTTGCTTCTGTTGTGTTGTATTTCTAAATATTCACTATTTTCCTTGTAAACCTTTGAAATCAGTACATTTGTTGTTTGTGCAATAGTTGGTTGATTTAAAAAATTTGGATGGAAATCGGTGCCCCACAGTTTATTTTTGTGGACTATTTTGGAAGTGTGGTTTCTTTGCAGGTTTTGGGTTTTCTTAATTTGTAGAGGAAACTCTGGAATTTTTTTTGTAAAGTTTGTTGTCGTTATGGTCTAATTCTGGTTTAGGCAACTAAAATCGGGGTGAGGTCCTTTCATATCATGCCAATTTTTGATGTTTATCCAGAATGGAACCATTCCTATCTTCGCCTGACAGCGGAAACTATGTCTCATCAAAGTCACTATCTATAAAACTAGCAGTAAAGAGATCTTTTGTCAAAGGTTCTTAATAGCGGACAATCGTTGGAGAATCATAACCAATATAAATGCATATTCGTCACTGATGACCCATATTTATATGCAGTGGAAGCGTAGTAGGCATATGTACCGTTCAACTAAAGATGCATAGGTGTGAGATATCATGTTCATATCTAGTTACCAACTAGTACGCACGAAATGATTAGCGATTTATAGGTATCAAGCGAATAAGCATAGATGCATATAACATTGCATATCTCCAAGCAAATACCTGAAAATTGGCATACATTACCATTGCTCTAGCCATAAGCTTTAACTGCTAGATTTGTGCCTCTGCAAAACCGTTCTCTGAATGAATATGGGGAACCTGGATGTTCATCTACAATCCCAATCAACATGCAATAATCAACAAAATAGTTTTATGTAAACTCTCGTATATTATCCAATCAAAGTGACCTGATTGAATTGTTTGGGTGGTGCGCCCGAAGCTTAATAATCTGTGTTAGGATGATAAGTGCAACATACCATGTGGATTGTAAAGACGTGTGACCTATGCGTCGATGCAACAATCAAAACCATATATAAACAGTCCGCATAGCGGCTTGATTGATCCATAAATATATTCTTGGAATTTATGGAGGAATGGAAGTTGTGTCTACAACAAAAGACTATCATGCATGTAAACAACATTATAGACATGAACAAGCTTTGCAAAATGAGTGATATGCATCAGAGATTACCACTACCAGAAAACTGCACTCAGGCAACGAAGCAATTTCGTTACCTAAGTACTTTTTTCGTCCCTAACTTCGTCGTCTAGGTTTTTGGATGACGAAAAATTAATGAAAAAACAACGAATTTTTTTGTCATTTAAGTGCAAACTTAGAAGACGATCGAAACTTCCAATTCGTCGCCTAAGTGTTACAACTTAGACGACAAAATTTTAGGATTTTCGTCGCCTAAGTGTTGATTTTTTTTTAAAATAAATAATGTCTTAGACGACGAAATTTTTTTGTCGTCTAAGTGGTAAAATTTAACATAAAACAACAAAAAAATAAAGAACCTAGACAATAAACAATTGGTTTCATCGTCCAATTTTTTTCTTTTAAAAAAAATAAATAAAAATTAACTGAATGTTAATTATTAATTGAAAATCATAATTAAATATTAATTATTAATTAATACAAAATTTATAATTAGGAGATAATTAATTTAATGATGGTGATGGCGGTGGCGGTGGCAGTGGCGTTTGTGTGGTGGTGCTGAGGTGCAACGATGGAGATGGTGGTGGTGTCGTGGTGGTGGTGCCGAGGTGTCGGCGTGTGGTGGTGGTAGTAGTGGTATGTTGTAAGGTTCGAGAGAGAGAGAGAGAGTTTGAGAGAATAAGAGACTGTGAAAATAGTAGATGAATTTTTTTTATAGGCAACCACTTGATTTCGTCACCCAAGTGATTCAATTTTTTAGTAAAAGAAATTGGCGGAAAAAATTACTGTCAAAAATTTAATTTTAGGCGATGAAACTATACATTTTTGTCACCTAAGTGATTTTCAATTTTTGGTAAAAAAATTTGACAGAAAAAATAAACTGCCAAAATTTTGGACAAAGGTGACGAAAGTAGTAGATTAAAATAAAAGAAAATAAAAGAAATTAAAATTAAAAAAAATTGAAATTTATTTAGGCGACGAAATCTACTAGGGTTTCGTCGCCAACGTGATTTTTTTATTTTTTATTTTTTAAATTTCGCTTAGGCATGAAATGTTTCGCTGCCTAATTGAATTATTTTTTAAAAATATATGAAAATTAATTTTGGTAGTTGCTTAAAAATCATCAAAAATTAACTGTCATATGTAAACATTCCATTTATACAATATTGTAGAAAAAAATTCAACATAATTCGGATTAGTTTAGGATTCGATCGAATGAATTTATAGTGATTAATTATCGAAAAATAGTTAAAAGACGAAAACTATCGTAAAAAATAATTCGTAGACCCGTTTCTGAAGTTACGGGTGTTCGTCTTGTCGTAAAAACTTAATTTATCAACTAAATATAAATTAATTGATATTTGACAAAAAAAATTAAGAGTAAAAACTTGTTATATATCTATTAAAGTTGTATAACTTAAGTGTTCATATGTCTATATTCACTACACATAAATATTAGCGAAATTAAATTTTGACAAAACAACTGTTGAATATATTCATCATAAGATAATATGTAATTGAATGAATTTTCATTCAAAATGAAGTTCGTTAAGGGTTTGATTGACGTAGTCAAAAATAAAACTGAAATTTCAATGAAACGGAAATGTTGATATGCGAATCTTCGTAACTTCGATTTTCAAACCGTACGTTGACACTCACAGTCCAAGAATTATTTACTCTATGCCCTCGACGAAAAAAATATGTATGTTAAGATGGAATACATTGTCGTGCTCTTAGATGCCAGATTATGAAACTCTACTTAGAAGACGCAATTGGTTGTATTTCGTCGTCTAAATACTACTTAGACGATGAAAAAAGAGTTTCGTCGCCTAAGACAATCCGGGTTTTAGGGGAAAGGGTTTAAGGCTTAAGGCTTAGGGTTTAGGGTTTAGGTTTAGGATAAGATCTTAGGCAACAAAATGAAAATTTTCATCGTCTAAGTGCAACTTTAGACGATGAATTCTGTTTTCGTCGTCTAAGACATTTCTTAGGCGACAGAAATCAATTTCGTCATCTAAGTCATTTCTTAGAAGACGAATTTTTGCTCTCTTAGGTGACGCTTTATGTTTCGTCATCTAAGTACACTTAGACGACTAAATATTATTTCTTCGTCTAAGTGGTACTTAGGCGACGAAACCATTACCTTAATGGTTTCGTCACCTAAGTGGCCTTTTCTCGTAGTGTACAACATAAGAATCTTGTGGGATAACGCACGATGCCACAGAGGTATGTTGCCAGAATTGTGTTGCACTCGTGTTGAAAACCAAGCCATGAATGAGAGGAGTAGTCTCATCCTCCATATCTAAACTGATGGATTTAGGTATTCCCAGATGCTTCTTCGCTCTGAATAACCGATGACCATGAGAACCTTGTAGGGGTCAAAAGGTATGTGAACCGATCCAGAACGTGGTCTACGATGAGTTGAGAGAAATCTCGACGGGTCGAATGAGGCCTGAGATAAAAAATACCATATTTTTTATGTCTCATTTTTACTGTATCTTTGTGTCATTATGCCATATGTAATTATAAACATCGAACCATACACGTAATTTGTAATGAAATAGCATTCTCAACACTTTCATATACCAAAAAATAGAGAAAATTTTATTACTCACCAACTTTTAAAAAATTACATCGAAGATGTCTTATTCTAGAACCAACTAAAACAAGTCTCAAAACATGACTAAAATTAAGTCAAAAATAAAGCTAAACTTGATTACATAGCATAAACATCAGCCTAATACATAGACTACTAAAAAATCACAGTCTCCAGACTTGCTTTCGTATTTTTTGTTGTTGCTATTATTAGATTTGCATCACCGCAATCTTCCATGTCATAGACTTTAGTGAATTTAAGTCTCTTGGTCTAGATATTGCTTGCACTTCTTATAGGCATTTTGAATATCCTTGGGTGCATAACATTGTTTGTGAATGTGCTTGATAGAACCACATTTATAACAAGATGACAAACGCGAATTAGAAGCAGAATTGAAAGAATTTCTTCCATTCCTAGAACCGGAATGATTCTTCTTGGAGTTATGGCTATTGTCATGGTGTGTCCAAATCAAGTTCTGACTATATCCTCTACCACGAACTTTGCCACATTATCCTCTTCCACCATGGTTATTGTAAGGCTTAGAACGACCATTCCTCCTATCCTTACTTGTCTGCCCACCAGTGTTATATGACTCATGGATATTTTTTAGTATCAGTTGCCTGAGCATTATTGATGCGAAGAATCTCGTGAAACCGCTCTTTCTTGGCCAGCACAATCATGAGATCACTAAATAATCTAAGTCGTCCTTGCACAAAATCCATGCGATATTTGTGCGCAAGGTTTTTCATAGAGGTAGAAAATGTGCTTAAAGACTTCTCGATCATAGCTTTATCGGTCTTTACAATGCCACTAACACTCAACTCTGATTGTAGCTCCAACATAGCTTGATTAAAAGTATTAATACTTGGATAATCTATTAACTAGATTGAATCCCATTTTTATCGCAGTTCAGGAAGTTGTTATGCATTATGCACATTATTGAACCTATTTTGTAAAGTCACCCACAAAACTGTGGGGTCATTCTTTAACAATTACTGTTTCTTTAGAATTGCATGTATATGATGCCTCAAAAATATGAGGGCTTAAGCTTTGCAAGATGGAGTAGGTGGCTTAGTACTAGGTAGTGACAATGGTTGGATTATATCTGTCAAATTCAAGGATATCAAATTCAGGCCATTCTGGCTCAATTGATGCTATATACAAGAGAAACAAGAGATGTAATTAGTTTACCGATTGAAAAACTGCGATCACTAATATCAAGTTTAGGGAATAAGAACCATGATTAATGATGCTTGCTCACAAAAATCGATTATCAATAAACGGTGGCTCAAAACTACACCTAGAAACAGTGATGAACCATCACATCGTATCGATTTTTCTTTCTTTTATGTTCATTTTCTTTTTCTAAACCGTGACTCCCCCAAGACTGTCACTTATACTCTATAGATATAGGTCCATAGGAACTAGGGTACATATATTCAATAATCACAATATCAAAATAGCACAATCCCAAGATCTAGGGGTTTTGCAGGAAGTAAGTTTTATTCCAAGATCTATAGATTGAAGGTTTACAAAATTTACCTCGAGGGTGTTATGCCCAGTATGAAAACTTTGTAGTAAAAATTTTAAAAAAACACAAAAAATGGCGACAAGCTTCTTGTGGTAGATGATCGTTGGCGGTGGAGAATTCTGTCAAGGAGGAACTTTTTGCTTCTTTTCTTCTTTTCGGATAGACTGACCTTCGTGCACTAAATTAGCCATAACTTACTCTAGACAGATTCGAATTATGATCTGAAGCATGTTCTGGAAATTATACATCTGGGGCTTTCCGTGTATATAAATATATCCTTCTAGTTCATTATGAGCTGCTCGAAATCTTTTGTCAAAGTTGGTGGATGTGCACAGGGTATGAGATTAAAGTGGTCAATCTCGAATTTGAGAATGAGAAAAGTGTTTTGGAATTGGCACAAAGCTTCGGGTTAGAATATGATAACGTGTTGAAGGAGAAAAATATGATAATTGAAAACTGTAACTCTTTCATTGATAGAATGCCTTATATATAGGCTGATATAATATGTTATAATAACTGTCTCTATAAAATAGGGATTCTCTGTATCTCTATCTAATCTAATATGTATCTAACTAGGACACGACACACACCAGAAATTACAGAGAATTAATTTCCTTAAACAAATAGAAATTACAAAGTTAGCGGGGTTAAAGGAAAGTTTGATAGGAGGACAGGTGTCAGAAAATCATTGATGTGACAGGTTTGGCAGATGATCCTCTCCCGCATCTCCGGCCTTTAACTCTAAAATGAGTTAAATCCTATAACGAGGAAAGTTTAATATTCGTTTGTAAAAAAAAAAAATTATTTAAAAGCTCAAAAACACATTTGGTTTTTAAAAAAACTCAACTTATGACACCATGGTATAAAAGGTCCAACATATGACCCATATTTTTCTGAAAAACCCAATTATCCTAAAATTATCCCTAAAAATCCAAAAAGTTATAAAATATATTTTTGACATTCCGATTTTGCCCCTTAAAACAAAGATAGGTGGAGGTATAATCTTTCTCTGACTCATCGTGCCAATTAATCCAAACTCCTCTCTCTCTCTCTCCCTCTCTCTCTCTCTCTCTATCTCTCTCTCTCTCTTCTTCGTCTTCTTTTCCTTTCTTCTACGATCCCAATTTCAACTGTCACGTCGATCGAGCCCAGTCCCAAACTCCGTTGAATCAGATCGGATCTGCTCTGGTGCTCAAATCGAGACACCAATCCGTGAATTCAATTTGTAAGTGATGGATTCGATCCGGAGAGGTATGGAGTCGTACTTGCGGTCTCGGAGTTGGAGAGCTATTGTAGAAGACCCGCAAGTTTGAGAAGACACTTTGTGTTACTAGTGCGAATCTTGGTTGTGAGTGTTGGAATGAGTCACACTCCTTGTATATTTAGGAAAGATATATTCTATAATTAAGTAGGATTCTGTAATTGATTAGGTTTCCTTCTATATCTGTAAGTATGCTTGTATACATACTAAATTTGGGATTGATCAATATATCAGAAAATTTTCAAAATATTTGTGTTCTATTTAACATGGTATCAGAGCCAAGGTTGATCCTGGTAATCTTGAAGATCTGGTATGTTTTCCCACTGCAATTCTGTCCTGACCCGTCTTGACCTGTTATGTTCGATGTGTCGAAAAAAGCTCTCGACTTGTCGAAATTTGTTATGTCTGACTGTTTTTCCTGGTGATCTGATCAATTATTTGAATTTGTTTGGAGATCTACTCTTGTTCCTTATTCAAGATCGTCTTGTCTCGAATTATTCCTGTCGTAATCAATAGACCGGTCAGTTTTTTGCTTTGTTCGTTGCTAGCTTTTGAAGAATTTGTCATGGCTATAGATATTTCGTTGTTTGAAGAACCTGTTTTTTATGGCATGGAGAGTCAAGACCGCATGGAGGTTAATGTTTCTCTAACTGAGAAATATCAAGGTAAAATTTGTATTACATAGAAAGTTTTTGACTTTATTGGTGGTGATACATGGATAATTTATTCTGGTGCATTTGATCATATGGCATTTTATAAGTCCTTGTTTTCGAGTCTGTCATCTTCTCTTATACCTGAAGTGTCTAATGCAAATGGTGTGTCCTTTCTAGTCTTAAGTATTGGGTCAATCCAAGTTACTTCATCTCTTGTGTTACATAATTTTCTTTATGTTCCTTGTCTATCTCCTCATCTGTTGTCAGTATCTGAGTTGGATTGCCAAAACAAATACTCAATTACTTTTTATCCTATGTATGTAGTATTTCAGAATTTATGTATTCAGGCAATAATAAGCAAGGGAGATCAGAGCGGGAGACTGTTTCACTTGGATTACATGTATAGCGGGGAGACACAAGTGCCACTAATACATGTTGCTTTGACATCGAATTCAGATCGAGTTACAGAAATTTGGTTATGGCATTGCCAGTTGTGTCATCGGTCCTTTGGTGTTATAAAGAAGTCTATGCCATCCTTGTTTTTGGGAATATAAGAATCTTGTCTCTATTGTGAAACTTGTGTGTTTGCTAAAAGTCATAAGTCTAGTTACTCTTCTACTTCTCATTCTAGTTCAAAACTATTTGAGTTGATCAATTCTGATGTTTGAGGGTCGTTGAAGAATCCAACATTGACAAGAATGAGATACTTTGTTATGTTCACTACAAGAAAACTGCACCTAGACCACGGACAATTTCCGTCGTCTAAGTGCAGTTTTCCGTCGTCTAAGTACTTGGACAACGGAATCTCCGTCGTCCAAGGTCCGTGCTCCAAGTGCTGTCGTCCAAGCACCTGGACGACGGAGAATTAGTTCTCCGTCGTCCAAGTTAACTTGGACCGCGGACATTATCCGTGGCCCATGTATGCACCTGGACGATGGAAACGCTAATTCTCCGTCGTCCAGGTGACTACATGGGCCACGGACATTGCTCATTTCTCCGTGGCCCACGTGTTCACCTGGACGACGGAGAATTAGCGTTTCCGTCATCCAGCTGCATACATGGGCTACGGAGAATGCTAGCTTCTCCGTGGCCCAGGTGTTCACCTGGACGACGGAAACTCTAATTCTCCGTCGTCCAGGTGAACACGTGGGCCACGGAGAATGGCAGGGTTTAGGGTTTAGGGTTTAGGGGTTAGGGGTTAGGGGTTATGGGTTAGGTTTAGGGTTTTTGCACCTGGACGACGGAGAACATAATCTCCGTCGTCCAAGTGACTTTTTAATTTTAAAAAAAAAATAAATTGAAATTAAATATTATTAATTTAATTTATTATTAATTTAATTTAAATAATGAAAAATAGTCAAAATTAATTAATTAAACTAAATTTTTAATATTAATTAATGTATTAATTAAATAATTAATTAATTTGTACATACACATCCAAATTAAAAACCCATAAAAATTATAAAATATTGTTCGAAACTCGGAAATAAAGAAACGCGATAATTAACTAGCTAGCTAATACACTGGAGGAGCAGATGCGCCACCGGGTCCTCCGCCTCCAGCCGGGTCGTTGTCGTCGGGGTGTGGGTTCGGAGGAGGTTGACATACTTCTCGATTTTGGTTCATGAGCGCGATGAGTTGGGCTATTTGTGCTTATTGTTCGTTAATTCTTTGCCGCATTGCCTCATTCTGCTCTTGTGTCAGTCGATTCTCCTCTCGTGCCAGTCGAGCATCTTGAATGGCTGCTTCGACGGCCGCTGCCTGACTCCTTCTCCGCTGCCCCGAACCTCCCGTAGATGATGAGCCGGAGGTCGTCGACAAATCTCGTACCACCCTAGGCCCGAAGTGCCTAACCTCCTTGCCAGCTCTACGACCGTAGACCTCATCCGCGATTGCAATTTGGCTCTCTAAGGATAGAGGAGGCAGGTCTTCCGGCGGCACATCTGGGAACGCAAGCTGAGTGTTAGCCAACTCTTCATGCGCACGCTCTATCACCCTTGCCTACAAAAGAATAATTAATTTATTATAATGAAATCATATTTAAATAATAATTACTATAATTAAAAGCACATAATAAATATATCACTTACGCCGCATTGACTCACTTCATTATCGAGCCCAGGTGTCACGTACGCGCTTACGCTTACATCAAGATAAGGGTGTTTGGAGCCCTTATCCTTGTGCTCCTTGGCTATTTGAATGAACTGCTTGGCGCCGGTAGTATGGTGTTTCTCCTTCTTCCCCCGGTTGGCTTTGTTGACACCGGAGAATTTCTGTTACACAACATAATTAAATCATTAAAAAATTAATAACTACAATTTAAATAATTCAATTATCTTAATTGAAATAAAAAAATAAATTAACACCTTAAAGGAGTCATCGGAAAAGTGGTTACACAACCACTCTCACTCATCTTCTCTATCCCCTTGCAGCTCTACCGGGGGAGGCACGGGACCGACATCTTGGAAGTACTTATGGAGCTTGTACTTCCAATCTTTGTAGATGGAGTTGGCGGTTTGGTTGATATGCCTCAACATGGCCGGTGTCGGATCTACCGCAAATTGTTCCTATCAAAAATAAATAGAAAATTATAATCGTATATATTATGAAATTTTAACTAATATTAACAATATTATATAATAACTAAATTGGACGTATTACGTACCGAAAGATCTTTAAAGACTTTCGCCTTCTCATGATCCGGCGCCTCCTTCCAAGTAGGGGCAGTGATACGAACCCGGTTACGGATGATTGACCATATCCCATGTGCCAAGAGACTTGCTAGCTGAGCTGTGGGAGGGCCACCGGTGAATTCGTCGTAGGGCAAGTCGATCTTTTTCCCGGTCGCCTTGTAAATACGCTCCGCTTTGCCCCCTTTAACGAGACCCCGAGTCCTTTTCGGTTCAGGGTCAGTGGGGGCCCTCCTTTGCCTACGGCGGGCGTTGTACATGATTGATTCGGCGGTCGAGGACGCCTGAGTACTTCCCGTTGAACCGGTACCGGGCGTCGGAGATTGGAAGGGGTCGACGTCATCACCGCTCGAGATGAATGGGGGAGCGGGAATTTCCCCAGAGGGCGCTACGGACGGACCAGATGAACCCAACCGACTTGGGCCGCCAACATTCGGAGCATGGCATCTTCTGCCTCCTGTTGCGCTTTCTTCTTGCCGGATGGAGCCATTTCAACCTAGGAGTACATTGTTAAAATACCTACTTACCATAATAATTACGAGTGCAAAATTTACGCTAATTAAGTACGGTTAAGATTTAAATAGAGTACACTAGCTTAGCTTTTTCGGTCGTTCAATGGACGTGCGACCCACGCGATAAAGTGTAAATTTTCAATTAATCAGCCTTGGTTAAATCGAAAAACATGGCCAGTTAGGGATAGAGATAACGCGAGAGGCAGGACTAATTTCGACAAAAGTCTTTCTTAGTCCAAATCCTGTCACCAGTCATAATCCGTTTCTAGACACCATGTCCGACATTCGGCCAATTTTTCGAAAATTTACACTCCCTCAAGTCCTTTGCAAACTCCGCCCTCAACCTCGTGTCCATAACTTCACTTAGGTTATGGTGTGCGGTGATGAAATCCACACATCACGAGGGGTTAAGGAGATAAGCTAGGAAAAGAGGCGCCATCTATTCCAAAGAGTGCGACTTAATAAACCAAGCCTATGTACTAAATTTAAATCGAACACGTACTACTAATTAATTTACTAGAAAATACACGTAAATATTAATTAATAATTTTTAATTACATGCAATAATTTATTTTTATTTATCATGCATTTAATAAAAAATTGATTCATTTAATAAATTATGAATAATAATTTATTCATTTAATAAATTTAATAATAAATTCATTTAATCATGCAACTAATAATAAATAATTACAATAATAAATTTATTCATTTAATAAATTATCAAGTAAATACAATTATTCATTTAATTATTATTAATAACAATAATTAACCATTTAATTAATTAATAACAATAATTAATCATTTATTTAATTAATAACAATAATTAATCCAAATATTTAATTAATAACAATAAATTTACAATTAATTATATTTAGAATTTAATTAATTAATTAAATGAAAATTATTTTAATAAGGGAAAAATTGAAATTTACCGAATTGGAGTTTTCTGGAATATCGCCGGAGTTGAGTTGTCGGAGAGGAGGAACCACGCCGGAAAAAATGTCGTCGAAGCGTCGCCGGAGGAGGATCGCCAGAGTGAGAGAGAGAGAGAGAGGAGAGGAGAATGTTGTATGGGATGAGGAAAAGAAGATGAGCCGCGGGCTATTTATAGAGTTTCACTTAGACAACGGAGCACTATTCTCCGTCGTCTAAGTGCACTTGGACGACGGAAATGGTGTTTTCCGTCGTCTAAGTGAAGGGTTAAATATTTTCGAAGCGGCGCGTAATTAATGGGCGGGACGTTTCACCCGCCATAAATTTGGACTTAGACGACAGACAATGGATTCTCCGTCGTCTAAGTGGAAAATCAAGCGGCGCCGAAAATTGAGGCGGTAAATTGAACCGCCATGTTTTTGACTTGGACGACGGAGAATGACGTTCTCCGTCGTCCGGGTGAACACCTGAACGACGGAGAACGACATTCTCCGTCATCCAAGTCAAAAATTCATTGAAAAAAAAAATAAAAAAAAATCGAACCGCCATGGTAAATTGAACCTGGATGATGGAACTTGTCATTCTCCGTCGTCCGGGTGTTCACCTGGACGACAGAGAACGTCATTCTCCGTCGTCCAGGTGAAATTTACGTTAAAAAAAAGTTTAAAATTAATTCGCTAGGAATTTAGCGATCTGTCATTGGAGTGAAATAGTCGTCCAATATCGATGAACGCATCATATATATGAACAGTTAAATTTGAACCGACGAATAGATTTTCGTTTTGAAAGTTGTTAAGTATCGACTAATCCTTACGACTTAAGTGTTCATGAGTAGAGGCTCATTTGCAACAGAGTATTAACGAAATTGAATTTGGACAAAACAACCGTTGGATATGTTCGTCGTAACATAATATATAATTGTCTTCAAAGGACCATAAAATAATAAGTTCGGGAATGGTTTGATCGGCACAGTCAACCGCAAAACCGATAATTTCACAAACCGGAAACGTGGATACAAGGCATTTCGCAACTCCGATTTTCGAACAGTCGAAGCTCACACACCAAGAATTGTTTACTCTAAAGTCTTGACGAAAAGAATATGCATTGGAAGAAGGTCTAGATGGTCGTTGTCTTAGAAAAAATTACGAAATCTGCACCTGGACGACGGAGATGAGATTCTCCGTCGTCCAGGTTAGTACATGGACGACGGATTTGACCTTATCCGTCGTCCATGTTAGTACCTGGACGACGGAGAATGTCATCTCCGTCGTCCAGGTGTATAGACCCTGAATTCAAGGGTTAGGGCCTTACTGTTTAGGGTTTAGGGTTTGTGAACTTGGACGACGGAGAATGACTATATCCGTCGTCCTAGTGTGGACCTGGACGACGGATAATGACCATTCTCCGTCGTCCAAGTTCTAAACCCCGAATTCAGGGGTTAGGGCCTTAGGGTTTACGGTTTAGGTCGTCCCCGGTCATTTGTGTGTCCGTTCAATTATTCTGATTCAAAAATATAATTAAAAAATTGATCGATCGATCCGATCTGCTAGATTTAGGGTCCAGGATTGAAGGTTTTATATGAGATTGAGATTTGGCGGGGCGCCAAAGGTGAAAATGGCGGGGGACCTAATATAAACGTGGACGGAATATCTCATCTCCGTCGTCCAGGTGTATAGACCCTGAATTCAGGTGTCCGTTCAATTATTTTGAATGGCCATAAAAAAATTAAATAAATGATCGATCCGATTTGCTAGATTTAGGGTCGAGGATTTAGGGAGAACGCCAAAATACCCAAAGGCGACAATCTGCAATTAATTTCTCCGTTGTTCAGGATATATAATTCGGATTAATTAATTACCGTAAATTAACCTGCATCGATCATATATATATTACAATAATTACAATAATTAATTACCAATTAATCTCCCTCGTCGTATGACCGTACTCTTCGTCATAATCATCATCGTCCTCATCCCCGTTAGACGACGGCTCATCCTTGTCATCGTACTCAACATCGTCCGACGAATAACTTGAGTCCTCGTCCTCGTCCACGTCCTCTTCCTGCTAGTCTTCTTCATCTACCTCATCGATAATCTCATCTTCAGTTAGATCTGTACAACCATCAGGCATGGGTAACCGTTCACCATCTTGAACCAGGTCCATTATATCGGAGCGGATGACAGAAATATTAGGCTCTTGATAGGCAGGAATGTCTCTTTCTGGTTCAGCAGCATCTTCAGTCGTCGCCGGTGTCCCTTCAATTGTCTCTGTATTCCATATTCCTCGGTGAGAGATATGGTTCACTATTTTCCACCCTTCACCGGCTTTCGGATCTTCGAGATAGAACACCTGCCGAACTAAGGTGGCGAGAGCGAAAGGCTCATTCTCATACCAGCTAGAGTTTGTATCGACTGATAATAGTCCCAGGTCTTCCTTTGTACACTTGAACCATCTGCACTTGAATAGGAAAACGTTGACATCATTCCCGTAACATAGCTGAACCACATATACAATAGCCCCGTAATATAGATCATTGTCTTTCCCAACCGCCACCCCACTATTTTGTGTTCTTCTTCCTTCGTCTCGGGCCAATGAATGGAACTTTACACCGTTCACAAAACATCCGGGATAAATATAGTGTTTAACCGGCTTCCCTGCTAGCAAGTGCTTTGGCCATGACCACCACCCTCATTGGTTTTCAGATTTTCGCAGATCAATCATCTGCGAAAAAGGGCAAATTAATATAAGGGTTTACTTTCTACAAACATGATCGATATGTATTTAAATAATTAATACCGAGACGTACGTACGTACCCATTGGAAGAAATAATCGGGAAACTTCTTCTTAACCATTTTCTCAATCCACGCCGAACTCTTGTTTTGATTTAACGCCTGAAGCCTCTCCCTGTATGACATCATGTACGGCTCAACTTCGTCACAGTCTCGCAACACTACCCAATGTGCCTCAATAAGTTCTTCCCGTGTTAACGATTCCTTTAATACTCCTCTAAACGGTCGGACGACATTGGTGACGACAGAAAGATTAATGCGGGCACTGTGATCGGATGCAGTGGGAGGTGGTGGATCTTTGAGGTACCTTTTGCAGTAAGTAACACACTCATGCATTAGGTATGTCTCTGCTATGGAGCCATCCGGGGCCGACCTGTTTTTGACGAATGACTTATACTGTCCAAGCTGTCTACAAAATCAAACGTACAATAAGAATAAGTACATATAGCTAGCTAGTATATATATAATCTCCAGTGGAACAAATAAATTAATTAGTTGTACGTACCTTTCTTGAGGATACATCCAAGTGTACTGAATCGGACCAGAAATGAGCACCTGCTCGGGCAGGTGGATCATTAGGTGAATCATGATGTCAAAGAAAGCAGGGGGGAAAATCATCTCTAGTTTGCAAATGATGTGCACAATTTGTTGTTGCAATTCCACCACATCTGACTTCTTTAATTCTCTAGCGCATAACCTCTGCCACCACCTGCACAATGCCACTATTGGTTCTACGACGTCCCGAGGCAAGTATGGTCGAATTACCACTGGAATCAGACGTTGCAGCATAACGTGATAGTCATGTGTCTTTAGACCAACAAACTTGTGTTGCACCTCGTCCACTGCTCCAGTTATAGTAGCTGCATACGTAGCCGGATAACGAACGCCCTTAAACCAGTGAAATACAGAACGTCTAAGCGTCGGCTTCACTGTGTAAGGTGCATCTGGCATCTTGTTGTACACACCTTTCCTATCCTTCCTCAACCACAAGGGACGACGTAGATTCATTGATTCCAAATCTTTGCGCGCTTTGGGAGTATCTTTAGTCTTGAACTTAATACCGAGAATTGTTCCCACCACGTTGTCGCACACATTCTTTTCTATGTGCATCGCGTCCAAGTTGTTCCTCAGCTTCAACTTCGACCAGTAAGGGAGTTCAAAGAATATACTCTTGTGATCCCAATAGCTCAGATCATGTGGAGGAATTGGATTGCATTTCTTTACATCTGCGTCATTGCTCAACACACCAAAGTCGAAATAGCTCAACCTCTCTAAAATCTCTTCTCCCGACCAACTACGGGGTTTATGATTGTTCTCTACCGTACCGTCGAAATGAGCTTCATCCTGTCGCCACGGGTGGTTGTGAGGAAGCCATCTACGGTGACCCAAGTAACACACCTTCCTCGCGTGCCAACTAGAGTTCACGTCGTCCAAACATATAGGACATCCATTATATCCTTTTGTCCTGCAGGCTGCCAACATCCCATAAGCTGGAAAATCGCTGATCGTCCACATTACGGCAGCCCTCATCGTGAACATCGTGTCAGTGAATTTGTCATAAGTTGTGACTCCATTTTCCCACAACAGTTTCAGCTCGTCGATCAAAGGTCTGAGGTAGACATCTAAGCACTTCGATGGAGATTTAGGACCTGGAATTAGTACGGTAAGGAAATTAAATTCCTTGTTCATGCACATCCACGGAGGCAAGTTGTACGACATCAGAATAACTGGCCAAGTGCTGACGGCGGAGCTATTACTTCCCCAAGGATTGAATCCATCTGTAGATAGGCCGAGTCTAACATTTCTAACCTCTGAAGCAAATTCTCCAAATTCTCTGTCGAAATGTTTGAAACCCTCCCCATCCGCGGCGTGTCGCAGGACATCGTCATCTATTCGCTTTTCTGCGTACCATCGCATCGCCTCTGCTGTGTGTAGAGACATGTACAGGCGCTGCAATCTGGGAATCAAGGGAAAATATCGAACAACTTTCACAGGAATTCTCTTTTTCGAACTCTTCTTATTCAACTGGAATCTGCACTGGCCACATACGGGACAATAGTCCAAATCTTTATACTCTTTGTAAAATAGCACACAATCATTCGGACATGCGTTAATTATCCTGTACTTTAGGCCGAGGCTGCTCAGGATATTTCTAACCTTATAATGAGATTTAGGAAGATTGTGATCATCAGGAAGCAACTTACATATTTGCTCCTGAATTTCGTCAAAAGCACTCACTGACATTTTGTTCTTCACTTTTATCTTCATTTGCTCAATCACATATTGCAACACATTCTCTCGACATCCAGGGAACACCGGGGTCTGCGCTTCAAGTAGCATCCAGTTGTACTTTTCCATCTCATTGGTGTCAGTGGCCAAGCTAGCTGCGGGGAATGTGTCATCATGCTCATTAGTGGTACTGTAACCTCCGTCTTGGTGTTGGTGTCCACCATGACTACATCTCAGAAACGCATCATGGACCAAATCTACAGTTGGGTTCCAAGCTGGGGGTCCGGCACCACTGCCGCTGGATGAGGCACCATGGTAACTGTACCCTGAGCTGAAGTCTGCTACGCCGAACTCTACTGCTTCACCATGCTCGCTCCATGTAGTGTAACTCCACATCATACCATTTTCGTACAGGTGTTGCACCATAACATTAACCTCCGCATACTGACAATTAAGACATTTCTGACACGGACACCTGAAACGTTTCTTTCCCTGACCATCTTCTATTGCAAAATTGACAAATTCGCTAATTCCATCCATATACCGGACATCACATCTATTCTTCAACTTCATCCAACTCTTGTCCATACTGCTACAAAATATTATAATTAATTAATTATATATTACACACATATATATATATATATTAGTCCATTAATTTACGCTTAATTATACGTACTCGATCTACATCGATCCATCAATTACGTACGTACGTAATTTAATCTGTATATATAGCTAACATCCATGCATGTATGTACGTACGTACGTTTTCACTAAATATATATATTAATTAAGCACATTTTAACTGCGTACGTACCTGCTGGCCTTCTCGATATCTGTTAATTAAGCTAGCTAGCTAGTCAGCGGAGATCCCTTATCCTGATCGATCCTTCTCGGCCCTTCGAATTCGATCGATCTCCGATCCCTTCTCCTTCTCCTTCTCCCTTCTCCTTCAATTCTTCTTCGAATGGAAAATGAAGAGATCGATGGAATGAATCGAAGAGATCGAGAGTTTGGCATCGGTCTTATATAATGCTTCACTTAGACGACGAAGGTGTCGGTACGTCGTCTAAGTGAAGTTACTCGGACCACGGCGTGTTGGTCCGTTGTCCAGGTGATCACCTGGACTACGAAGAATACCATCTCCGTCGTCCAGGTGATCACCTGGACCTCGGACTCTTCTCCGTCCTCCAGGTTATAACCTGGACGACGGAGATGTTATTCTCCATCGTCTAGGTGATCACCTGGAGGACGGAGAAGACTCCGAGGTTCAGGTGATCACCTGGACGACGGAGAATAACATCTCCGTCGTCTAGGTGGACACTTGGACCTCGGAGACTTCTCCGTCCTCCAGGTGATCACCTGGACGACGTAGAAGGTATTATCCGTCGTCCAGGTGGTTCTTAGACGACGGAGACTTCTCCGTCGTCCAAGTGTAACTTGGACCACGGAACAATTACGTTTCCGTGGTCTAAGTGCTGTTTTCTTGTAGTGGTTCATTGATGATTTTACAAGACTGGCATGGGTGGTGTTGCTGAAAAAGAAGGATGCTATGTTTTCTACCTTTACTGCGTTTTATAATTTGATTCGAACTCAGTATGATGCTTGTGTGAAAGTATTTTGGTCTGATAATGAAGGAGAGTTTTTTAATCATTCTTTCCAAGATTATGTTCAGCAACATGGAATTGTTCATCAGATTACTTGTCCGCAGACACCAGAGCAGAATGGAGTTTCTGAGAGAAAGAATTGTCATGTTCTAGACATGGGAAGAACCTTTTTACTCAGTGCCAACATGCCAAAATATCTTTGAGGAGAAGCTTTATTGTGTGCCTCTCATCTCATCAATCGCTTACCATCAATAACTCTTCAAAATCAGATATCATTTCAAGTATTGTCTTGTCATGTTGTCATCCCATCTTTTAACGAACTTCCTGCTCGTGTCTTTGATCGTGTGATATATGTTCATTTTCAAATGAATCAGAGATCTAAGTTAGAGGCTCGTGCTCTCAAGTGTGTGTTCGTTGGCTATGACACTCACCAGAAACGATACAAGTGCTACCATCCTCCATCTCAGAAGTTCTATGTCACCATGGATGCCACTTTTAGTGAAAACTTATGTTAATTCATTTCTTCAGCAACTCTTAATGAGGAGGAGAAGAATGTGTTTTATGAGGACCAATTTAGGAAACCAGAAGTTCGTATTCTAGTTGAAAGTGTCCCAGCAAGAAGTGTCTTTCGACTCATCGAGAATGGGCCTCTACCCATCAAACTGGTGCCCAAAAGCAACTCGTAGCTGACCTTCGACTCGTCGAGGAGGAGTCTTGACCTGTCAAGGGCTGCACCCTGGATCATCTCGAAGTAGTGTCTTGACAGGTCGAAGGTGTGGCTCGACCCGTCAAAAATACCCAAGCTGATGGGTCTGTTCCAAGTTTTGAAAGTGTTCAACATGTCGATCAAGTGTCCGACACGTCGAAATGAGGATAATTACTCAGTGATCAATCATAAGTTGTTTAAGATGTACATGCAAGTCCAGTCTCTCCCTCTCTATCAACGATCTCTCCTGGCTTATCATCGCTTGATGTATATAGTAGTGTTCCTTTGTTAAATTCTAGTGTACCCGAGTCTGGTAGAGTCTTACCTGTTAGGTCAACATTCAAAGAAATATGAGTCTCTTTTATTATCTAAAGCCAAGTACCCTATAGCTAAGTATATGTCACACTACAACATTTTTGCCCATTACCGGCGAGATCACCGGAGACAAGGCCGGCGACCGGAAAAGTCGCCGGTAATGTTCAACATTACCGGCGACTTAGCCCGTCGCCGGTAATGTCGCCGGAATCTCGCCGGTAATGTTGCAAAACATTACCAGCGACTCCAACCGTCGCCGACAATGTCTAGGGAGACATTTCCGACGATTTTCCGGCGGGAATTTCGCCGGAAATGTCTCCCTAGACATTGCCGGCGACGGTTGGAGTCGCCGGTAATGTTTTGCAACATTACCGGCGAGATTCCGGCGTAAAGTCGCCGGTAATGTCTTCATTTCCGGCGACTTACTCCGTCGCCGGCAATGTGTCTTATATTAGATGCCGGATCGGGCAGCTCGATCATTCAATCATTTTGAGCGAAAAAAATCCAGAGAAATCGAAAGAAGGAAAACGTATGCTCTGAAATCGATCATTCGGTATATTGTCAAAATTAAGGCGGGCGTCGAAAACTCGATCACTCGGGAAGCTATATATATAGGTACGTAGGTGTATATATACGTATATGTGGTATATATATATGTGTGTGTGTGTGTTGATCAAATCCAATTCGTGAGATATATATATATATATGAAATGTTGTTGATGTACGGTCACCGAAACGAGAAAACAGTTTGTAGTTAATCTTGTGTCTGAATCAATGACTGGTATTATCGTATTGTTATCGGAGCCAGGCTTAACAGAGCCTCCTCCTATATACCCAGTCAAATACGTTTTGAATTGAAAAAAGGAGAATACTATCATCGAGTACTGAATCGAATTCAGAGATTAGATCGATATATATACATATGCATGCATGTGTTGATTTAATTAGAGTTGAATTGAGAGATCACGTCGATTATTAGTAGTACGTGAATGTGTGTATATATATATAATTAATACGTAAAATTGTTAGAATTTTCAGGATGGACAAGAGTTGGATGAGCCTCGAAAGATGGGATGTCAGATATCACGAGGGAATTAGGAGTTTTGTGGATTTTGTGAAGGTTAATTATGGAGACACTACACTTCATTATTGCCCGTGTAAAGAATGTAAGTGTTTCAGCGATCGATTTCGATTTCCCATTGATAAAGTCCAGAGGCACCTGAGTAAATACGGGTTTTGGGATAAGTACACTTGTTGGATTTATCACGGTGAAACATCGGTAGCGGGTCCGCATGATCATGGACAATTTGGTGAGAGGGCCAGTCCACGCTATGATTATGGAGATTTTGCTGAGAGGGGCAGTTCATCCTATGATCCAACATCGATGTTAATCAATGATATGTTTCCTCATGAGAGCGGTGTATTTGCTGATGAAGCACCAAATGTCCCTCCCGTCGTTGAGGGTTTCCCCCATATCGAGCCAGTCGAACCATTACCTGGAGGTCATGCCAACACAAGCGGTATGGACAAGTACAACAACCTGATTGCATTGCAACAGACTCCGTTGTACGACGGTTGTAGTAAGACTGTTCTTGAAAGTCTGATGGGAGTGATGCAGCTAAAAATGGAGAACAAAATGTCTGTCAAAGCTGTTGATTCTTGGTTGAAGTGGACTGCTTCACTACTGCCACCCGGTCATCGTCTTCCTACCACTCATCATAAGGTGCGACATATCTTGAAAGATCTTGGGCTTTCCTACATCAAAATCCATGCATGCAGATATGATTGTATTCTCTTCTGGGGAAAAGATCTCGAAGACCTTGAAGCCTGCCCGGTATGTTTTACAGAAAGGTATAAGTTGACTCCTGCAGGCAACAAGAAAGCTGTGAAGATACTTCGATATTTCCCGCTTATTGATAGGCTGGAGCGGTTGTTCATGTGTGCTTTCACGGCCGAGGCAATGAGATGGTGGGCTGAGAGGAACTTGCCTGACGATGACACCCTTATACACCCTTCCGACGGAGAGGCTTGGAAGCACATGGTCAGGGAGTTTGATCATTTTGCAGCAGAGGTCCGAAATGTTTGGCTAGGGCTCTCATCTGACGGATTCAACCCTTTTGGCAACATGAGTCTTCAATACAGTATATGGCCAGTTATTTTGGTACCGTACAACCTTCCACCATGGATGTGCATGAAGAAGGAATACAATATGCTCACTCTGTTAATTCCGGGCCCGGGTTATCCAGGAAAGTGTCTCGATGTGTATTTGAGGCCTTTGATTGAGGAGCTTAAGTACCTGAGTGAGTGTGGCCACCCCACTTACGATAGGTTCAAAAAGGAGATGTTCCAGATGCATGCCATGCTTGTTGGCACCATCAGTGATTTTCCTGCCCGCGGTATGTTGTCGGGCAACGTTACTAGGGGTTACAGGGCTTGTTCAGAGTGCATGACGGTTGATTGTTGCAGTCCTCATTGCAGTAAAATTGTCTCGATGCGTCACCGTTGTTGGCTTCCATATGATCACCCATTTAGGCAGGATCCAGACGCGTTTGATGGGACTGTTGAAACTGGTGTGGCACCCAGGCGATGCACAGGGGACGAAATTTTGGAAGTGTTGAATGAATACGATTTTGGCCAGCTGAGCAATCATCCTGACATAGTGGCGTCAATTCCAGAAAAGCCCGAAAGGTATAAGTTTTGGACACACAAGAGCATATTCTGGGAACTCTCCTACTGGCCCAGGTTGCCTATCAGACATTACCTAGATGTCATGCACATAGAGAAGAATGTGTGTGAAAGTGTGGTGGGTACAGTTCTTAACTTGGAGGGGAAAACAAAAGACATCCCTAAGGCACGCATTGATCTTAAAGCAATGGGTGTGCGGAAACATTTGTGGTTAAGAGATGGTAAGAGAAAAATGCCGCAAGCTCCGTACACCGTAAAGCCGAAGCATAAGCATGAAATTTTTCGGTGGCTGAGTAATGTCAGGTATATATTCTTATGGCTATGTATGAATTTGTCCTTAAATTTTTAGCGGAGTATATATGGTTATATGCGAGAAATATAATTGGTCCATATATATGGCTTCATCTATATATATATGCAGGTATCCTTATGGCTATGCAGGAAATATAAGCAGGTGTGTTAACTTCCGGGACAATAAGATGTACGGATTAAAGAGTCATGACTGCCATGTACTGCTTCAACGCCTTTTCCCTATTTTCATTCGAGGGTACATGCCCAAAGAGGTGGTGGAGCCGTTGGTGGCCTTGTCAAGATTCTTTCAGAAGTTATGCACCAGGGAAGTTAAAAAAGCAGACCTGAGGGAGATGCAAGATGACATCATTTTTATCATGTGCAAGCTTGAGAGGATATTTCCCCCAAATTTTTTCGACATAATGCCGCACCTGATGATCCATCTTCCCGAACAATTGTTGCTTACCGGTCCCGTACACTACACTTGGATGTATCCCATGGAAAGGTACAAATGATTCATAAATTTGGTTTGCCTATGGTTTTTATATGTAATGACTTCTGGTTAAGTAAGTTAACATGTACTTGTTAACTTGTAGACAATTGGGAGCCTACAAGGACTATGTGAAGAATAAATATGCACCTGAAGGGTGTATCGCTGAAGCATATCTTGCGCACGAGTGTGTAACGTACACCAAAGTGTACCTCGAAAATGTAGAGGACCCCCAACAACATATGCCGATAGATGAACCCCAGTTCAACCTTTCTATCATCTCCAGTGACGTGGTAGTACAGGGAAGCTTGCCAAAGTCGTACAAGTTGGATGGAAATGAGGTAGCCATTGCCCACTGGTCGGTACTGATTAACTGTCAAGAAGTACAATATTGGAAAAACTATCATCTTCACTGCCCTGCTATTGCCGGAAATGTTGATTACCACAACAAGACGTTTGCAAACTACTTTGGTCAATGGGTAAGTATATGTGTATATGTCTATTTTTATATATATATCCTTACATAGCATGTATGTATGTACGTGCTTTTGTGGTTTCAAGATGACATAATTTCTTCTGTACGTATTAATATATGGACGTTTTCAGATGAACCATGTAGCAGATGATGGTTGCCCAGAGTGGTCAAACGAATTGAGGGTCCTGGCGATGAAACCGATTGCTTCAAAAGTTTACTCGATGTGTCAGGTCAATGGCGTGAAATTTATATGTGAAAATCGAGACGACCGACTGAAAACACAGAATTGTGGGGTGATGGTCCATGGTGGGCAGGATGGCGTTGACTATTACGGTGTCCTTCATTCAGTTGTTGAACTAATTTATGGGAACCGCATGAAAGTGCACTTGTTCAAGTGTAGATGGTTTGATACTAGCCCGGAGAACACAAGGACCGATCAGTACGGAACATTTTCGGTGAATATTGCTACTACCTGGTATGAAGATGACCCTTTCGTTCTTGCCTCATCAGTAAAACAAGTGTTTTACCTGGACGATCTTCTTAACAAAGTCCCGTGGAAGGTGGTTAACCATGTTGCTCATAGAAACATATACAGTGCTGCCACACTTGGTGATACCGCAGATGATGAGGAAGTTACTGCATACCAAGAGCCGAACGCTTTTGACATTCCGGAATCATCTACGATTTGCCTTAATAATGTGAGATCTGGGAGTGTGGTTCGAATTACTGGAGCAGAACTTCTCGATGTTAATCCATATGAAGTTGACGCTGATTCAGATGACGAGGAGCGGCACATATTGCCAGAGGTTACCTATGAAACCGAGTCAGACTCAAGTGATGAAGATGATTACGATTATCATCCTTAGTACGTTGGAAATTGTAGTCGGAAATTGTAGTCGGAAATCGTACGTAGTCTGAAAATGTAGTCTGAAAATGTAGTCGGAAATTGTAGTCGTTAATCGTACGTATACGGAAATTGATAATCGAAATTTTAGTCGGAAAATGTAGCCGGAAATCGTAGACGGAAATTGTAGTCGTTAATCGTAGACGGAAATTGATAATGGAAATTGTAGTCGGAAAATGTGCATAGCTGGAAATGGTACGTACGTATACGGAAAATGTAGTCGTTAATCGTACGTATACGAAAATTGATAATCGAAAATGTAGTCGGAAAATGTAGTCGTTAATCGTACGTATACGGAAATTGATAATCGAAATTTTAGTCGGAAAATGTAGCCGGAAATCGTAGACGGAAAATGTAGTCGTTAATCGTACGTATACGGAAATCGTAGTCGTTAATCGTACGTATACGGAAATCGTAGTCGTTAATCGTACGTATACGGAAAATGTAGTCGTTAATCGTACGTATACGGAAAATGTAGTCGTTAATCATACGTATACGGAAATCATTAATCGAAAATGTAGACGGAAAATGTAGTCATTAATCGTACGGATACGGAAATTGATAATCGAAATTGTAGTCGGAAAATGTAGCCGGAAATCGTAGACGGAAAATGTTGTCGGATATTCTTCGGGAAATAATGACATTACCAACGAGTTGAAGTCGTTGGTAATGACATTACCAACGAGTTATAAGCAACTCGTTGGTAATGACATTACCCACGAGTTAACTCGTCGTTGGTAATGTCATTACCAACGAGTTGCTTATAACTCGTTGGTAATGTCATTACCAACGAGTTAACTCGTTGGTAATGTCATTACCAACGACTTGAAGTCGTTGGTAATGACATTACCAACGAGTTATAAGCAACTCGCCGGTAATGTTTTCTGGTTTCCCCCATATCGAGCCCGAGCCTTTCATTTCTCCTCCTCTCCCTCTCCTCCTCCTCTCCCTCTCCTCTCCCTCTCCTCCTCCCAAATCGGTCCGGTGAGTGTATGTGCTCCTCCTCCTCCTCTCCCACTCCTCCTCCTTATCCTCTACTCCTCCTCTCCCTCTCCTCCTCTCCACCGATCCCCTCTCCTCTCCTCCTCCGAAAATCTCCTCCTCCCCTCCTCCCCTCCTCTCCTCCCCTCACCATTGTAGGTGGAAATTCATGGCAGGTCCGATCCTCTCTCTCTCCCTCTCTCTCTCTCTCTCACTCTCTCAATTTTTAATTATTTTTTTGCATGTGTATGTGTATGTGTATGTGTATGTGTATGTGTATGTGTATGTGCATGTGTATGTGTATGTGTATGTGTATGTGTATGTGTATGTGTATGTGCATGTGTATGTGTATGTGTATGTGTAAATTAATTAGGGTGCTAAGTTGGAAATTAGGGTGATAAGTTCTAAATTAGCATGTATATATGTGATGTATATATATATTTAGGTATGTGAATATGAAGTGATGTATATATATATGTGAAAATTATGTATAAATGTGGTTTGGATGAATATGTGATGTATATATATGTGGAAATTAAACCTAATTAAGATGCATGATATATATATGTGTGAAAAATGTGGAAAATTAATTAGGGTTTGTGATTTGGATGAATATGTGATGGATAAATTTAATTAAGATGCATGGTGTATATATATATACACATCGAATATGTATAGTCGTTAATTTAGGTGATATAGTTGTTAATTAATCGTATAAATGAAGGTGGAAATCGGGATCGGGACGGTTTAGAACCAGAACGGTTTTAAACCGGAACGGTTTGGAACCGGAACGGTTTGGAACCGGAACGGTTTGGAACCGGAACGGTTTGGAACCGGAACGGTTTGGAACCTGAACGGTTTGGAACCGGAACTTATTGTAACTGGAACCGTTATGTTACAAACGGTTCCGGTTACAAACAGTTCCGGTTTCAAACGGTTCCGGTTCCAAACCGTTCCGGTTCCGATTTGTTATAGAACCGAAACGGTTTGGAACCGGAACTTATTGTAACTGGAACCGTTATGTTACAAACGGTTCCGGTTCCAAACAGTTCCGGTTTCAAACGGTTCCGGTTCCAAACCGTTCCGGTTCCGATTTGTTATAGAACCGAAACGGTTTGGAACCGGAACGGTTTGGAACCGGAACTGTTTGTAACCGGAACCGTTATGTTAGAAACGATTCCGGTTTCAAACGGTTCCGGTTTCAAACGGTTCCGGTTCCAAACCGTTCCGGTTCCGATTTGTTATAGAACCGAAACGGTTTGGAACCGGAACTTATTGTAACTGGAACCGTTATGTTACAAACGGTTCCGGTTCCAAACAGTTCCGGTTTCAAACGGTTCCGGTTCCAAACCGTTCCGGTTCCGATTTGTTATAGAACCGAAACGGTTTGGAACCGGAACGGTTTGGAAACGGAATGGTTTGGAACCGGAACGGTTTGGAACCGGAACTGTTTGTAACCGGAACCGTTATGTTAGAAACGGTTCCGGTTTCAAACGGTTCCGGTTTCAAACCGTTCCGGTTCCGATTTGTTATAGAACCGAAACGGTTTGGAACCGGAACTTATTGCAACTGGAACCGTTATGTTACAAACGGTTCCGGTTCCAAACAGTTCCGGTTTTAAACGGTTCCGGTTCCAAACCGTTCCGGTTCCGATTTGTTATAGAACCGAAACGGTGTGGAACCGGAACGGTTTGGAACCAGAACTGTTTGTGGCAGGAACCGTTATGTTACAAACGGTTCCGGTTACAAACAGTTCCGGTTTCAAACGGTTCCGGTTCCACACCGTTCCGGTTCCGATTTGTTATTGAACCGAATCCATGACTATTACGATGTCCAGGAGGTTTTGCGGTTAATTGGCTTCGGAGAGGTTCCCGAAATAGTGGAGGGAACAGTAGTCAAGCTTCCTCCTCGCCCGCAGTTAGCAACACGCCCAGTGGGCCAATGATGACTGCTCGCACGAGAACCTTGCTAGAGGCGCGAGCTGAGGAGGAAGCTGCACGATCAAGAGCCGTGGAACCGAAATTCGAGGCTCGAGCCTCAGTCTCTAGACGCTCAATCAGCAGACGTCCCTCCGGTGGCAGAGCCTCAGACGAGCGACAGTCAACGGGGGCATCAGAAACTCCCTCAATCCGAATGCCCCATATTCGGATGGTGCCTACTCCCGTTTCACGGGAATCATCTGAGGCACATGGTGGTGCTGGCGCCTCATCGTCCAGGCCTCGTCTATCTCCGCCGTCCGGTCTCTTCCTACCCGACGAGATTCCTGTCATCCCTGAATTCGATGATAGGGGGATGCCTGTTTATATTGAAGGACGGCCGGATTTCCTGACCGTGGAGGAAGCGTATAACTTCCTCCCGTTCGACCCCGTGTATCTTTGGAGTGTGAGGTGCACCAACCAACAAACGGACGATGCAGGTAAATTTTATTTAACATCAGATTGATTACTTAATTATTACTTAAGACTTGCGATTGGTTCAATTAATGATATCAATTTGTTGACATTGTTTTATTAGGCAATTTCGTTAATGGGACTGGAAAACGGAAAGGGGCTAGAGGCACCTGCACCGGGAAGAGACTTGAGCAGGCCACCGGCGGAAGGAAAACGCCCATAAGGGCCAATGAGGATGGCGAGGTGATCGAGGCATTCGACACCACGCGCAAATATGTCAGCATGGCCGGTGCGATCGTGCGGGACAATGTCCCAATGCTTTGGCCAGATTGGGAATCTGTGCCTATCTACGTGAAGATGCAAGTGCATAATGCACTCAGTGTGAGTAAAATCGTATTTTCATTACGTAAATTTTACATTTATTAATTAAGTCCACTTAAATATATAATTTTACCTTTTATATATTCATATTGCAGGTGTGGTTTGACGTGGATGAAGTTCTTATTCACACGTGGGTAGAGCGTCAACTACATAATCGGTGATGTGCTTCGACTTATTTGAATATATATCGAGTTAGATTTTTGTTTATCAACTGTTTTAATATCTCTAACTTTTTTTCCTTGTTTTAATATAGGTATAAAGAGTGGAAGAACGAGCTTTCTTCCCATTACACTGTATACAAGGAGCTAGGCCGAGGTTCTACCCCTAGCGAATTCCGGTTTAGGGAGTACGAGTGGCTGTGGCTGATAGCCCACTTCGAGCACCCCAAAGCTCAGGTATGCATCCTTAATATATCTTACAAGCCTAATGTATCGTATCAGATTGAAATAGTGTGAGATCTAATTTTTTTCCATATGTTTATCAAACAAGGCGATTTCGAAGACGAACCGGGCGAATAGATTGAAAAACACCAGGGCCCATCATGCTGGTTCACTCAACTACATGGGTTGGTCGACTAAGGCGCAGCAACAACAAGAAGTGAACCCCTTGGTGTATATTCATCAGAAGTTCTATCCGCAGTGCCCTGACGAAGCGGTAAGTCTTTCGCCTCTCCATGTGTTAATAAAACTATTTTTCGATATTAATAGATGTTGTTAGTTAATACGTTGTTCATTTTCGCTATTCAATTAGGCGAGAGTGGAGGAGGCGACCGCAGAAGTGACCATGAGTATAGCTCGGACTAACCATCCTGACTGCTCCGAGGAAGAAGTCACCCAGTATGCCTCTCAGATCGATCCGCTTGATCCCCCGATAGCGGCTCAGATCATGGCAAAAGCGTGCGGGACTGGAAAGAATACCTACTACTGTAGGGGAATGGGCTCGGCGGGCGAAGGAGTATTGAAAACCACTTCACAATACTCTACCGGGTCAAGAAGTTCAAATTCTAGTCGTAACCTCGCATCGGAGCTTCAGAGGACGCAGAGAGAGTTGGAGGAGCAAAAGAGGCAGATGACCGAGTACCAAATGCAGCAGACACAGGTGCAGGCTCAGATGTACACATGGATGCGGACGATGTACGAGGCTCACACTACCGGACAACCGTTCCCCACACCTCCACCGGTCCCGGTCCCTCCGTTCCTTAGCTATCCACCACCACCACCGCACCAGTCAACGCCAGAGCAAGACCAAGGAAGCCACCGGAATTCAAATGAGTACATGGATTACTTCGACCCTGACCCGCAAGTTCCTGGACCCTGACCTGTAGTTGTAGTTAATTTTCGTATCGTCGTTGCTATTTGTACTGTACGTTGGACATTTATGTGTACTGTTGAACTTGTATGATTGTACGGTTTATGTCTTTCAATGCAGGTTCTGGAATTGGGCCCAATCCAGAACCGCGTTTTTTTTTCAAAATTTTTTCAGACATTGCCGGCGACATGGACCTCAGTCGCCGGCAATGTCACAAATTCCGGCCACGGCGGCGGAACCATTGCCGGCGACGGCGTCGCCGGCAATGTTAACACCGGCGGGAGATTTCCGGCGACGTCATTGCCGGCGACTCGTCGCCGGGAATGACATTTCCGGCGAAAAAAAAAGACAAGGCCGGCGACCTCCCGTCGCCGGTAATGTCTCCTTTTCTTGTAGTGTCAACTCATAGACTGTATAAGCTTTATGTAGCCTTTGTGAATCAATTATCTATTGTGTCTTTTCCTAGTAAAGTAAAGGATGTAATCAAGGAGGAGAAGTGGGCCAAGGCAATGGAGGTTGAGATGGAGACTCTCAAAAATAATGGTACTTGATACATTTACCACCTGAAAAGAAAACCGTTGGGTGTATATGGGTTTATACTGTAAAGCATAATGCAGATGACTCAGTTGACAAATTCAAGGTCAGGTTGGTTGCAAAAGGATATACTCAGAAATATGGAGTGGATTATAATGAGACATTTGCACCAGTGATGAAGATCAATGTCATTTGAGTCCTCTTGTCTTTAGCAGCTAATATGGATTGGCCCTTGCAACAGTTTGATGTGAAGAATGTATTTCTTTATGGAGACTTAAATGAACAAAATTTACATGGATCTTCCTCCAGGATATGGTACTTCTATAAGTGACAAAGTGGTGTGCAGATTGAAGAAGTCTTTGTATTGATTGAAACAGTCTCTAAGAGCTTGGTTTGGAAGGTTGACAACTTTCATCACACTTTGTTCCTGAAGCACCGACAAGGTAAGCTGACAGCTTTGATTATTTATGTGGATGATATGGTTGTGACAGGTGATGACTTTGATGAGATTAAGAGATTACTAGTTCAATTGTCTTCTAAATTTGAGATGAATGACCTTAGGAACTTGAAGTATTTCTTGGGTATTGAGGTGGCTCAGAACAAGGACTGCATCATGTTGAATCAAAGAAAATATGTTTTAGATCTGTTGGACAAAATTGGTATGCTTAACTGTAAACCGGTTGATACACTTATTGAGCAGAATCATCAGATTGCAGAGTATCCTAATCAAGTTTCTACAGACAAAGCTCGGTATCAGAGGTTTGTTGGGAGGTTAATTTATTTGTCACACACTAGACTTGATATAGCTTATATTGTTAGTGTGGTGAGTCAATATATGCATAATCTTAGTGAGGATCATATGAATGCTGTGATAAGAAGCTTGAGGTACTTGAAGACTGCTCCCTATAAAGTCTTTGTGTTTCGTAAGCATGGAGAATTGGAGACTAGTGGGTACACTGATACAGACTGGGCAAGTAACATTACTGACAAGCATTCCACTTCTTACTATTTTATATTTGTTGGTGAAAATTTAATTACTTGGAGGAGTAAGAAACATAATATGTGGTAGCTCGTTCTAGTGCAGAGGCTGAGCACAAAGGTATGGCTTACGGGGTTTGTGTGTTTTTATGCTTGACGTATTTGCTAAGAGAGTTGAGTTTCAAGCAGAGACGACCCATGCCTCTTTACTGTGACAACATTGCTGTAGTTGAAATTGCACATAATCCTGTTTAGCATAACCGGACGAAGCATGTAGAGATTGATGGACACTTCATCAAAGAGAAGCTATATGCTCGTATTATCTCATTCCCATTTGTTTATTCAGATGAGCAATTAGCTGATATCCTTACCAAAACTATTTCGTACACTTCAGTGACTCACTTGACAAGTTGGGTATTTGAAACTTGTACACTCTAACTTGAGGAGGAGTGTTGTAGTGAGTTACACTCGTATATTTAGGAAGTGCATATTCTGTAATTAAGAGAATTCTGTAATTGATTAGGTCTCCTTCTAAACCTGTAAATATGCTTATATATATACCAAATTCGGGATTGAACAATATATCAGAAAATTCCTCAAACATTTGTGTTCTATTTGACTGTGAGTAGCTTTGTTTAGATTCTTATATATACACCGTACCATTTATATGATAATTAAATTGTCAAAGCTATATTTTGTTTAGGAGGAATGACTGGCCCAAGTTGGATGTGTTCTTGAGCTGTGGTCTGTTCACTTTTGAGTAAATGAGTGTACGCTTCTACATTGGCATTTCGCTAGTTAACTTGCATTCTTGTTTGGGTCTTGAAGATTGTAGTACAAAGCCATTTGAGCTTGGTTGCTGGGGTGTGAAGGATAGGAAATCATAGATAGTTCGTTGTAATTAGTAGGTTAAGTTATTGTTAGTTTGTTTAATCTGGTTTGGCTGCTTGTTGCTTTTCATGTCTTGTTCCCAGGGTATGGGAATCTCTGTCTAGGGGTCGGCAAAAATCCCGGCCCGGCCCATGTATATCTGGCACGGGCCGGGCCTCAACAACATTTTAATATTTGTGGGCCGGGCTGGGCCGGGCTTTATCTTTTATATAAGGATCCGGGCCCGGCCCATTCAAGCGGGTTTTACGGGCCTTTGCGGGGTTTTACGGGCCGGGCCTATCGGGCTTTAATTATTAAAAAATTAAGACATTTCAAAATAAACGTAACCTTCATCCATGCACCGGGGTTTAAACGTACTCCGACGAGTCTAAATTTTACGTACGGTATATATCACTATAAGATGGACCTTTCTACATATCCTTATTTATCATTAAAACATATTTAATTCTCATATTGCTTGAATTCTCCATATGTATATTAATGTTCTTACGCTTGTTCCTTTGTTATATGGAATGAAATACCTTTGTGAAACTTAATCGGACATGTTTAATTATTTTATAAAATTGATCGTTGGATTGATTGGTTAGAATATTATAACCATGCCTTTAAAATTTTATAAATTTTGGACTTGATTTAGATATCGATCAATGTATTTCGCCAAATATGACCGTATTACTCTTACAACTAAAACGGAAATTACCCCTCCCGAAAATAATTTTTTAACATCAAATTTTGGACACATTCTTATGGAATACATATCTATCTCATAGTGTCAAAAAATTGACATAAAAAATTGATTTATCTACTCCCCCCATAGGATAATAAGGAAAATAAGATGAGTGTATTTTAGCGTTTTCACAAATTTTGTTTAACTGTATTGACCGGGATCCAAACGTACTTCGATTAGGCTAATTTTTACGTACGGTGTCTTTTATTACAAGGTGAACTATTATATATGGCCTTCTTTATTGTTAAAACATTTTTAATTCTTATATTGCTTGAATTCTCTATATGCACACTAATGTTCTTACCTTTATTCCTTGGTTATATGGGTTGAAAGACCTTTGTGAAACGTAATCGATCATGTATCATCATTTTACAAAACTGACTGTCAGATTGGTTGTTCATAATATTCTAAGTATGCCGTTAAAATTTTATAAATTTTGGACTTGATTTAGACCTACATCTATGGGTTTCGCTAAATGTGACCGTAGTACCCTTACAACTAAAACGTAAATTACCCATCCCTAAAGGATTTTTTTAGGATCAAAATTTTAATACACATTCTTGTAAATTACAGATCTATCTCATAGTGTCAAAAAAATTGACATAAAAATTTGATTTATCTAGTTTCTCCATGGAAAAATAAGCAATATATAAGAGAAGGGTATTGATGTCATTTCACACACTCTCAATTAAACTCTCACCATTGAAAAATTACAAGATCTAATCTGAACCATCTATTATATTTACTGTTTTACTGTGTAAGGTAAATCGATAAAAAAAATTACAATGAAACCCTAAACCCTAAACCTAAACCCTAACCCTAAAACCTAAACCCTAAACCCTAACTTACTCTAAACCTCAAAATTCCTAAAACCTAAACCCTAACTTACTCTAAACCTCAAAATTCCTAAACCTTAACTTACCCTAAATCTCAATCCCCTAAACCCTAACTTACCTTAAACCTAAACCCTAACTTATCCTAAACTCTAAACAATGATTTAATAGTAAAATAGATACACAAATATAACTATATATGGAATTCAAATATTTGATCAATATATGTATATGTAATATATTAATATAGACATACACAAATATAAAATATATATCTATATAGTACTAGTCACTATATTATATATATAAGTGTAGGTATAATGATATATGTACTACTATCTTATATATATATAATTGCGGGCTTTGACGGGCCGGGTCTAACGGGCCTTGACGGGTTTTTGGCGGGCCGGGCCGGACTTTAGATCTCTAAACCAAGTTCGGCCCACCAACCACCTTGGCGGGCTTTTGCAGGTTTTTTTTCGAGCCGGGCCGGGCTTTTAACCCACGGGCTTGCGGGCCTCCACCGACCCACGAGGCCCACAGGCCAAATGATGACCCCTATCTCTGTCAAATGCGATATGTTGTTGGTCTTTGGTTGTAGTTTAAGATGGGAGAGATGGGAGATCTATCCTTCATATCGGTTTTGCAGCTGTATCTTCAGATGGTGAAGGTGAGGAGATAAAAGAAAAGGAAACTTTACTGAACAATTTTCTGAGTTAATCAGTGAAATACTATGCTTTGAAACTTCTGGTATTACACATATACTTTCTTCTAACTTACCGCAGCTGGCATGAATCCCATTCAAATTGCTCAGGGATCAAGAAGATGAAATATCTGCTTATCACTATGGTTGCCCGAAGAATATGTTGATGGACCAAGATGCTTTTCCAGTTTCTACAATATTATGTATCAAGATTTGTGTTTCTGAAATGATTATTGCCATATTATACTCGGTTCCAAAGCTGTAATCATGTATCATAAAAACTGCCAAGTTTCATTTTCTCATTGCTTAGTAATTCCTTTACTCTTCTATATTTGTCGTCTATAGCTTGATGGATATGCTTGCTACAGTCCTTAACCCAACTAGACTCAAAGAGCTTTCCTTAGAGCATCCGCACCATAGAGGATGTTCTCTTGGGTGAGAAATTCCTATTTCAGGAATTTCTCTCACAATTCAGCAAATAGGAAGTTCTATTCAGGTTTTTTGCATAACGGTGTAACAAATAGGAATTCTCACTACCACATTTGTGAACATTACCGGCGAGATCACTGGAGACAAGGCCGGCGACCGGAAAAGTCGCCGGTAATGTTCATCATTACCGGCGACTTACTCCGTCGCCGGTAATGTCGCCGGAAAATCGCCGGTAATGTTTCAAAACATTACCGGCGACTCCAACCGTCACCGGCAATGTCAAGCCGAACATTTCCGGCGATTTTCCGGCCAGAATTTTTTCGGAAATGTGTGGCTCGACATTGACGGCGACGGTTGGAGTCGCCGGTAATGTTTTGAAACATTACCGGCGATTTTCCGGCGTAAAGTCGCCGGTAATGTCTTCATTTCCGGCGACTTACTCCGTCGCCGGCAATGTCTCTTATATTAGTCGCAGCTCAATCATTCATTCATTTTGATCGAAAAAAATCCAGAGAAATCGAAAGAAGGAAAACGTACGCTCTGAAATCGATCCTTCAATTCGGTATATTGTCAAAATTAAGGCGCGCGTCGAAAACTCGATCACTCGGGAAGCTATATATATAGGTATGTGTGTATATATATATACGTATATGTGTATGTATATATATATATATGCGTGTGTTGATCAAATCCAATTCGTGAGATATATATGAAATGTTGTTGATGTCACGGAAACGAGAAAACTGCTTGTAGTTAATCTTATCTTGTGTCTGAATCAATGACTGGTATTATCGTAGTGCTATCGGAGCCACGCTTAACAGAGCCTCCTACCTAGTCAAATACGTTTTGAATTGAAAAAAGAAGAATACCATCATCGAGTACTGAATCGAATTCAGAGATTAGATCGATATATATATGTGCATGCATGTGTTGATTTAATTAGAGTTGAATTGAGATATCGCGTCGATTATTAGTAGTGAATGTGTGTATATATATATAATTAATACGTAAATTTGTTAGAATTTTCAGGATGGACAAGAGTTGGATGAGCCTCGAAAGATGGGATGTCAGATATCACCAGGGAATTAGGAGTTTTGTGGATTTTGTGAAGGCTAATTGTGGAGACAATACACTTCATTATTGCCCGTGTAAAGAATTTAAGTGTTTCAGCGATCGATTTCGTTTTCCTATTGATAAAGTCCAGAGGCACCTGAGTAAATACGGGTTTTGGGATAAGTACACTTGTTGGATTTATCACGGTGAAACATAGTTAGCGGGTCCGCATGATCATGGATAATTTGGTGAGAGGGCCAGTCCACGCTATGATCATGGAGATTTTGCTGAGAGGGGCAGTTCATCCTATGATCCAACAGCGATGTTAATCAATGATATGTTTCCTCATGAGAGCGGTGTATTTGCTGATGAAGCACCAAATGTCCCTCCCGTTATTGAGGGTTTCCCCCATATCGAGCCAGTCGAGCCATTACCTGGAGCTCATGTCAACTCAAGCGGTATGGACAAGTACAACAACCTGATTGCATTGCAACAGACTCCGTTGTACGACGGTTGTAGTAAGACTGTTCTTGAAAGTGTGATGGGAGTGATGCAGCTCAAAATGGAGAACAAAATGTCTGTCAAAGCTGTTGATTCTTGGTTGAAGTGGACTGCTTCGCTACTGCCACCCGGTCATCGTCTTCCTACCACTCATCATAAGGTGCGACATATCCTGAAAGATCTTGGGCTTTCCTACATCAAAATCCATGCATGCAGATATGATTGTATTCTCTTCTGGGGAAAAGATCTCGAAGACCTTGAAGCCTGCCCGGTATGTTATACAGAAAGGTATAAGTTGACTCCTGCAGGCAACAAGAAGGCTGTGAAGATACTTCGATATTTCCCGCTTATTGATAGGCTGGAGCGGTTGTTCATGTATGCTTTCACGGCCGAGGCAATGAGATGGTGGGCTGAGAGGAATTTGCCTGACGATGACACCCTTATACACCCTTCCGACGGAGAGGCTTGGAAGCACATGGTCAGGGAGTTTGATCATTTTGCAGCAGAGGTCCGAAATGTTTGGCTAGGGCTCTCATCTGATGGATTCAACCCTTTTGGCAACATGAGTCTTCAATACAGTATATGGCCAGTTATTTTGATACCGTACAACCTTCCACCATGGATGTGCATGAAGAAGGAATACAATATGCTCACTGTGTTAATTCCGGGCCCGGGTTATCCAGGAAAGTGTCTCGATGTGTATTTGAGGCCTTTGATTGAGGAGCTTAAGTACCTGAGTGAGTGTGGCCACCCCACTTACGATAGGTTCAAAAACGAGATGTTCCAGATGCATGCCATGCTTGTTGGCACCATCAGTGATTTTCCTGCCCGCGGTATGTTGTCGGGCAACGTTACCAGGGGTTACAGGGCTTATTCAGAGTGCATGACGGTTGATTGTTGCAGTCCTCATTGCAGTAAAATTGTTCAGATGCGTCACCGTTGTTGGCTTCCATATGATCACCCATTTAGGCAGGATCCAGACGCGTTTGATGGGACTGTGGAAACAGGTGTGGCACCCAGGCGATGGATAGGGGAAGAAATTTTGGAAGTGTTGAATGAATATGATTTTGGCCAGCTGAGCAATCATCCTGACATAGTGGCGTCAATTCCAGACAAGCCCGAAAGGTATAAGTTTTGGACACACAAGAGCATATTCTGGGAACTCCCCTACTGGCCCAGGTTGCCTATCAGACATTACCTAGATGTCATGCACATAGAGAAGAATGTGTGTGAAAGTGTGGTGGGCACAGTTCTTAACTTGGAGGGGAAAACAAAAGACATCCCTAAGGCACGTATTGATCTGAAAGCTATGGGACTACGGAAACATTTGTGGTTAAGAGATGGTAAGAGAAAAATGCCGCAAGCTCCTTACACCGTCAAGCCGAAGCATAAGCAGGAAATTTTTCGGTGGCTGAGTAATGTCAGGTAAATATTCTTATATATGACTATGCAGTACGGAAATTGGTTTGCCTTTAATTTTTACCGGATTATGGTGATATGCGAGAAATATAATTGTTGCCTATGACTATATATATATACATGCAGGTATCCTTATGGCTATGCAGGAAATATAAGCAGGTGTGTTAACTACCGGGACAATAAGATGTACGGATTAAAGAGTCATGACTGCCATGTACTGCTTCAACGCCTTTTCCCTATTTTCATTCGAGGGTACCTGCCCAAGGAGGTGGCGGAGCCGTTGGTGGCCTTATCAAGATTCTTTCAGAAGTTATGCACCAGGGAAGTTAAAAAATCAGATCTCTGGGAGATGCAAGATGACATAATTTTTATCATGTGCAAGCTTGAGAGGATATTTCCGCCAAATTTTTTCGACATCATGCCTCACCTAACGATCCATCTTCCCGAACAATTGTTGCTTACCGGTCCCGTACACTACACTTGGATGTATCCCATGGAAAGGTACATTTGGTTTGCCTCTGTTTTTATATGTAAAGTCTTATTTTTACCCCTTTTAACATGCACTTGTTAACTTGTAGACAATTGGGAGCCTATAAGGACTATGTGAAGAATAAATATGCACCTGAAGGGTGTATCGCTGAAGCATATATTGCGCACGAGTGTGTAACGTACACCAAAGTGTATTTGGGAGCGCTTGAGGACCCCCAACAACAGATGCCGATAGATGAACCTCAGTTCAACCTTTCTATCATCTCCAATGACGTTGTAGTACAGGGAAGCTTGCCAAAGTCGTACAAGTTGGATGAAAATGAGGTAATCATTGCCCACTGGTCGGTACTGATTAACTATGAAGAAGTACAATATTGGAAAAACTATCATCTTCACTGCCCTGCTATTGCCGGAAATGTTGAATACCACAACAGAACGTTTGCAAACTACTTTGGTCCATGGGTAAGGGTATATGTGTATATGTCTTTATTTTTATTGCCATTTTCCTTATATAGCATGTGTGGACGTACGTGGTTTTGTGGTTTCTATGTTCATAATTTCTTGTGTGGTTTCTTATCGTTTGCAGATGAACCATGTAGCAGATGATGGTTACCCAGAGTGGTCAAACGAATTGAGGGTCCTTGCGATGAAACCGATAGCTTCAAAAGTTTACTCGATGTGTCAGGTCAATGGCGTTAAATTTATATGTGAAAATCGAGACGACCGACTGAAAACACAGAATTGTGGGGTGATGGTCCATGGTGGGCAGGATGGCGTTGACTATTATGGTGTCCTTCATTCAGTTGTTGAACTAATTTATGGGAACCGCATGAAAGTGCACTTGTTCAAGTGTAGATGGTTTGATACTAGCCCGGAGAACACAAGGACCGATCAGTACGGAACATTTTCGGTGAATACTGCTACTACCTGGTATGAAGAAGACCCTTTCGTTCTTACCTCATCAGTAAAAAAAGTGTTTTACCTGGACGATCTTCTTAACAAAGTCCCGTGGAAGGTGGTTAACCATGTTGCTCATAGAAACATATACAGTGCTGCCAGACTTGGTGATACCGCAGATGATGAGGAAGTTACTGCATACCAAGAGCCGAACGCTTTTGACATTCCGGAATCATCTACGATTCGCCTTAATAATGTGAGATCTGGGAGTGTGGTTCGAATTACTGGGGCAGAACTTCTCAATGTTAATCCATATGAAGTTGACGCTGATTCAGATGACGAGGAGATGCACATATTGCCAGAGGTTACCTATGAAACCGAGTCAGACTCAAGTGATGACGATGATTACGATTATCATCCTTAGTACGTTAATGATGTCGTCGGAAATTGTAGACGGAAAATGTAGTCGGAAAATGTAGTCGGAAAATGTAGACGGAAATCCTAGACGGAAAATGTAGACGGAAAATGTAGTCGGAAAATGTAGTCGGAAAATGTAGTCGGAAAATGTAGACGAAAATCGTAGACGGAAAATGTTGTCGGATAATGTAGACGGAAATCGTAGACGGAAAATGTAGTCGGAAAATGTTGTCGGATATTTTTCGGGAAATGTCAACATTACCAATGAGTTATAAGCAACTCGTTGGTAATGACATTACCAACGACGAGCGAGTTGCTTATAACTCGTTGGTAATGTCATTACCAACGAGTTGAAGTCGTTGGTAATGACATTACCAACGAGTTATAAGAAACTCGCCGGCAATGTTGTCTGGATAGAAACTACCCAGTCGAGCCCGAGCTTCATTTCTCCTCCTCCTCCTCTCCCTCTCCTCCTCCTTATCCGAAAACTAGCTCACCTCCTCCTCCTCTCCCTCTCCTCCTCCTTTGTTTGCCTCTACTCCTCCTTATCCTCTCCTCCTCCTCCTCTCCACCGATTCTCATCTCCTCTCCTCCTCCGATCCTCTCCTCCTCTCCTCCTCCCCTCCTCCCCTCCTCTCCTCCCCTCACCTCCGTCGCCGGCAAAGCAGATCGGACTCCACCATGGCAGGTCCGATCCTCTCTCTCTCCCTCTCTCTCTCTCTCAATTTTTAATTATTTTTGTGTATGTGTATGTGTATGTGTATGTGTATGTGTATGTGTATGTGTATGTGTATGTGTATGTGTATGTGTATGTGTATGTGTATGTGTATGTGTATGTGTATGTGTATGTGTAAATTAATTAGGGTGCTAAGTTGGAAATTATGGTGATAAGTTGTAAATTTATATGCAATGTATATATATGTGATGTATATATATATATAGGTATGTGAAAATTATGTGATGTATATATATGTGATAATTATGTATATATGTGGTTTGGATGAATATGTGATGTATATATATGTGAAAATTAAACCTAATTAAAATGCATGATGTATATATATGTGTGAAAAATGTGGAAAATTAATTAGGGTTTGTGATTTGGATGAATATGTGAAAATTAAATTTAATTAAGATGCATGATGTATATATATACATCGAAAATGTATATATGTTAATTTAGGTGATATAGTTGTTAATTAATCGTATAAATGAAGGTGGAAATCGGGATCGGAACGGTTTAGAACCAGAACGGTTTTAAACCGGAACCGCGCGGAACCGGAACCGTTTGGAACCGGAACTGTTTGTAACCGGAACCGTTATGTTACAAACGTTTCCAGTTACAAACAGTTCCAGTTTCTAACGGTTCCGGTTCCAAACCGTTCCTGTTCCGATGTGTTATAGAACCGAAACGGTTTGGAACCGGAACCGTTTGGAACCGGAACTGTTTGTAACCTTTCCCGTTATGTTACAAACGGTTCCGGTTCCGATTTGTTATTGAACCGAATCCATGACTATTACGGTGTCCAGGAGGTTTTGCGGCAAATTGGCTTCGGAGAGGTTCCTGAAATAGTGGAGGGAACAGTAGTCAAGCTTCCTCCTCGCCCGCAGTTAGCAACACGCCCAGTGGGCCAATGATGACTGCTCGCATGAGAGCCTTGCTAGAGGCGCGAGCTGAGGAGGAAGCTGCACGATCAAGAGCCGTGGAACCGGAAGTCGAGGCTCGAGCCTCAGTCTCCAGACACTCAATCAGTAGACGTCCCTCCGGTGGCAGAGCCTCAGACGAGCGATAGTCAACGGGGTCATCAGAAACTCCCTCAATCCGAATGCCCCATATTCGCCCAGTGCCTACTCCCGTTTCACGAGAACCATCTGAGACACATAGTGGTGCTGGCGCCTCATCGTCCATGCCTCGTTTATCTCCGCCGTCTGGTCTCTTCCTACCCGACGAGATTCCTGTCATCCCTGAATTCGATGATAGGGGGATGCCTGTTTATGTTGAAGGACGGCCGGAGTTCCTGACCGTGGAGGAAGCGTATAACTTCCTCCCGTTCGACCCCGTGTATCTTTGGAGTGTGAGGTGCACCAACCAACAAACGGACGATGCAGGTAAATTTTATTTAACATCAGATTGATTACTTAATTATTACTTAAGACTTGCGATAGGTTCAATAAATGATATCAATTTGTTGACATTGTATTATTAGGCAATTTCGTTAATGGGACTGGAAAACGGAAAGGGGCTAGAGGCACCTGCACCAGGAAGAGACTTGAGCAGGTCACCGGCGGAAGGAAAACGCCCATAAGGGCCAATGAGGATGGCGAGGTGATCGAGGCATTCGACACCACGCGTAAATATGTCAGCATGGCCGGTGCGTGAAAGGACCCAACCCCGATTTAGCTCCCTAAACCGGAATCGAACCCCTTCGAAAACACGAACCAACAAAAACTTTTCGAAATTTGGGCAGAGTTTCGCTACTAACGTAGAATTGCCATTACCTGCACGCGGAAAATACACTTCATCCTATGCCACAAAAATTAAACCGTGGGCACCAATCCCATCCGGATTTCTCAATATATCAACAGTAAAGTAAAGTAGTAAATATATATGCACTTTACTGAAATCCAGTGTAAAATCGTATAACGTATTCAACAGGAAGCTCAGAGCGACATCTAATACATAATCGTATACTCATACCACAGTAGGTAGAACAATAAACCTACTGGATGAAACAAAGTAGCTCGAGCACTATGCCTCCGACCACGACGTGCGACACCAGAGCCTGAACTGCAAACTGGGCACGGAAACCGAAAAGCCCAGGTGAAAGACAATAAACACGTTAGAGTGAGTGGACGAAAATAAATGTCTTTCACCAGTTAATATATATGTATAAAATAACATATGCGAGTCCAGGTAAATAAAAACAACATAGTACACGAGGTAAAACTCATATTCCTCCAGTGTACAGAGCATGCAAGTAAAATCCCACGGGGTCACTCATGGACTCCTCCGTGCTAGTACAGTCTGAACCACGGAGTCCTTGACTACCACGTGATTCTAAGCCAGAAATGGCCTCGGTTCCGGGGAATACGCCCCTCACCGGTCTGGTTGGGGAAACGCCCCTCCAGGCGGCCCTCCGTCGGGGATCAGCCGACGAGGCAAGTGTATCGATACAACAACGTAACTGAGACTGTACTCTGTGTAAATCAAATCATAAAAAGTTCGATGCAAATGTATGAAACAACATATAAGTGTATGCATACTCGTATACGTATATCCGTATAAGTATAATCGTATAACACATGCTCGTAATAAACTTAATCTCGTATGAAATCTCATGCTCGTAAAACCATAATCATGCTGCATGCTCAAGTTTGTAAAACGTATATAAACGACTCGCAATTAATCCGTGAAAATAAATTGTCCACTCACAGACTGGCGTAACGCGTATCGCGTTAACCCGTGATCCGGCGGAAAGTTCATCGCCAAACGAACGATCACGAACACCTGAATATTCACAAAATTCATATCTCAAAATCATATCTCGACAATACAAGGCAAATCACGAGAAATCACCGTTCCCGGAAACACATAACTCAAAGTCGACGAATCGTCGAAAATCCATATATACCACCTCAATATCTCGCTTTACGTTCGGACGCTCAACTCGAAAAACGAACCTCCCCACTGCGATCGGGGCGCGATTTCGAGTCAAATGACATGCAACTTGTCGAAAACTAGAAAAAGTCAAACTGGACCGCCGTTGACCGCCGCGTTGACCACCGCCCACGGCGGCGCCACCGCCAACCGGAGAATTTCAAGGCGGAGCAACCCTTATTCCACTCAAAATCACCCACTGAGCAACTTTTATAACTGCAACAAAGTCCAATTCAAACTCTAACTCATCCAATTTCATGTAAAACCGAATTGTCTCATAAATTTCAAACCCAAAATTCTCCTCACACAAATCAAATTGGAACACCATACCTATATGGTTAGAATCATGGAGATGAGGGCTACAAAATCCAGTGCTTGATGTAGCTCAACTCGGCCCGAATCAAAAACCACCATTAAACCCAAATTTCACAAACTTTGGTTCAAGCTTTCTCTCTCCACCGTCCACCTCGCCGTGAACGGTGGCCGGCATCCACACGGGGCAGCCAAGCCGAGTCCAAAGAGGTATGGATCAAGCTCGGAGGTGGCCGGTTAAAGAATCACCGCCGGCGAGCCGTGAAGGTGACGAACTCTTCTCCTCCACCATGGTCAACCCGAGTTGACCAGGTCAACTCCCAAAATGGCAAGTCAAAGACTTGCCCAAAGAGGAAAACTGCTATATATAGACTTTCCCAATAAGGAAACTCATACATATCCATTTCGACGAACTTCAAACGCGCGTAACTTTCTCGTCGTAATTCCGATTCCGATAATTCTTGCGGCCACATACTCGTCTCGACATATTCTTCCAATATTACCCAAAGTCAAACATATCGGCCAACCGAATAAAAAGTCAACCCTTCAAAGCAACACACATTAAATCGACTAAATAATCAACAAACGGCAAAATTTGCAACTAATTCCTCGTAACTCCAAATCATGCTCCGGAAGTTCTCACGAACTCGAAATTAAATTCTGAACAACTTCCGTGAAGAAGCCAAGACCAAATTCTTGTCCGATAATTTAGTCGCGAACAAACCCGCCATTTAAATCCGTTTCCGTCGAAACTTCAAATATTCATAACTTATTCCTCGGTCGTCCAAATAACGATCCGGAACCGTCCACGAACTCGAAATCACTCGTACTACGACTCTCGAGAAGAGACTCAGCTCCAATTCTTGGCCAATAATTTAGTCGTTAACAATCCCTGGCGGTTCAAACCCAGTCGTCAATCTGCGGCTACGCAGTAACTCATGTATACAGCTGATCATACTGCTGATTCTGGTCCGGGTCGTCACAAATCCACCCCCCTTAGAAAAATTTCGACCTCGAAATTTCCGAGTCTGCTGGCTACAAGGTAGGAGCACTGCCTCTGCATACCGCTCAACTGCCCAGTGGTAATCTCAACTGAACAACTCTGATCACAACTCCACAATAGGAGATAATTCCGTGCTGGAATCCCTGTACCCTCAAATCACAAATCTGAACTGGCTCCAAACAATAGCCAAGTGTTCCTGCATAAGGAACCGATAGGGTACACAACACGAAACCAACCTAAAACACAGTTCCGCCACACGGAACACAACACGCATAAAAGCCAACACTATAGGTGATGCCGAACCATACGACATAACACAAACTCGCCTATGACCACATATAGATCAAAACATCAAAGCAACTCACAACTCAAACTGCACACATCAACATAACTCAAATCAACATCAAACAACCTCAAACCACAGTGGTCCACAAACTGGTACTGCAAGCAAACTCAAACCGCTGAAACAGCTGGTCCCGAATCCTCCGGAACTGCAATACCAAGGTCCACAACATGCCCTCCAAGGTCTGAATAGTCCTCAAAGATCACCATCCAATCTGAGGATAAGAACCGGTACTAACTCGTAATTTGGTCCACAATGCTCGCTATAAAGCTCGCCAACATACAGTCGTAGCTGATTACTTCGATCGGCGAATTGGGACACAGGTACACCACGTAGACGGACAACCTCCGTCAATCACAACTATGTCAGCCTGCCACTGAAATCATTTCCGAAAGTGCAAGGAAATGTACCGAGTTCATCAAACGATCCACAATGGCCAAACAACTGGTACCACAAACCGAAGTGCATACAAACACACACAATCGCAGCAACAATCGCCACGTCTAACCGGAAATCTCAAATGGCTGACACATCTCGGCAAACCTCTGCCTCCTAGCCATCGCCAGTCGACGAATGTGGCATCTGCACACATAAACCGCTACACTGCTCTTCATGTTGTGTCACGAGTAGTAAACTCGAAGTATCTGATACTTCTCTGCGTCACTAGCGCCAAACACGCGCAAAATCACGAGCCTCAACATCATCATACTCAAACTCAGCTCTCGTAGCCCATAACTCGGCTAACACGGAAACTCGAGCCACACATACATGAAACACTGAAGCTCCCGATTCTCGACTGAATGCATCAACAACCACAACCCAGACGGATAATCAAAGTACAACCTCTAGCCTTTCCTGCACAAACTCAAAAGTGCAGCCACAGTCGTGAGTCGATCCCATCCATTTACACTGTCTCAAGCCCAAATCTGACCGAAAATGCAAGTGGATAAAACTCAGTGGTCAGTGTACACCCTACACCACGCTGCATGCCATAGCAATAGTATCTCCAACTCGCTGGTGCTAACATAAGGGCAGCTACACCCAAATCATACATAGGATATGTAGCTACACAAAGTTCCACTGCCTGGAATCAGGAGCCACCGCTCTGCTACACAATATCAAAACATAACCAAATCCAAACCTTGATGCATCGCCATAACCCACGTACTCATCACGATCGTCAGGTAAGGTCAAAACCGACACAACGGTCAACCGTCCCGCAAGAGTAAGTAACTCTCCTTGCGTGCATCGAACCACTCGAACTTGACGCCTTCTTCGTCAATCCGGAAAATAGAGTGGCAATCCGGGAAAATCCTGTACAAGCCGTCGGTAATAGCCTGCCAACCCAAGAGACCCCTGATCTCTGGCACAATGGTAGGGCAACCCCAAATCAACACGGCTTCAATCTGGTCAGGATCCACATCACTCACTCAGATAGCATCACACAGCTCAAAATCTTCATGCTAATCAGCCAAAACTCACACTGGCTGAACTTCGCAAATAACTGATCACCTTGCGAAGTCCGAAAAATCGTTCACAATTGCATCAGGTACTGGTCCACACTCCTGGAGTACATCAGGAAGTTGCCGACAAACATGGTCGCAACTCGTCCAAAAACCGTCTGAACACCTGGTCCATCAAGTCCACACGATCTACAGAGCATTGGTCAATCAATGAAATGACCAAGAACTCCTGATGCCCGCATTGTGATCTGAAAGCCAACAAAGCCACATCTGACTCACCGAACCATAACTGATGGTATCCGGATCTGGAATCAATCCTCGAAAAGACTGAAACTCTCGCGAGCTGATCAACTAACCGTCAATCCCAAGCGGAGGATACTCACTCTCCTCTGAAGCGAATCAGGCTTCCGGTAGTCAATGCACCACCACATCGAACCATCCATCATCCGTACACACGATGCAAGAATACACCACGCAAATACACGGGGTCGCATGAAATCTCCCGAAATCTCCTCCAGCAACTTCTGGAGTCGAAACTGTAGCTCCATCAGCTCCGCTGGCTCCGAACAACAAGATGTCAGTAAAATGAGTCCAGCGCTCGGTACAAGTTCAATGATGTAATCAGTCTCCCGAACAGGAGGAACACCTGGTAACTCCTCCGGAATACACCTGGAAACTCGGGAACCACCACAATGTCACCAATGTCGGGTACAGCAACCATAGTATCCACATCATGGGCTAAGCAAGCAACATAATCCGTCTCCATCATCCGCTCGACCATCACCGCGAAACAGTATCTCGGGGAAATCTGGTCGTCGAAACACAACCTCCTTCTTGTGGTACTCGAACATCGCCAAATGCGTCGTCAATAAGCCCATACTCACAAGCATACCAAAACCACAATATCCAACTATAACAGATCCGCGGCTAAGTCATAACCTCCAACAAGGATCTCGCAACCTCCGGATGGATACAATACTCTCCAAAACCTCGGAAGTGGAGATACAGGTACAATAGCCATGGATATCAAACAACAGTAACCTCGGAGAAAAGTCTGTCCTCAAACGAGGTCGTGGCACGAACTCCAACATGCCCAACTAGCCGCCCACGTCAATTGCGACTTGCTGAATAACTCATCAAAAGGGTACATTGGTCAAACTTCAGGAACAACATGAGGATCTCCTCGTAGGTTCTGAGCTGCTGAACCGCTACAACAGCTGGCTGAGGGCGCTCCCTCGTAACATGACCCTCCTGGCCACCGAAACAGCAACTGAAAGTACTCCTCAAACACAAATCACCGCAACACCTGCTGCGTGAAAGGATCGCCAACGATCGCCCAAACTCATGCCACAGGAGCAAGTTCACTACTCTGCGATCTCCGCCATCGTCAAACGGATCTTCTGCTTGATCTGATATCCCACAACATAATCGATAAGGCCACAGCCTGATGAAATCACTGATCCCGAAGTGTCGGAACTCAACCTCATCAAAATCTCACTGCTGAATCCACTTTCCTCAAACCGTCACATCGAAAACCGTGTACATCTTTTCTTCACAATAACCTCGCCGCTGAGTGCAACACACTAAGCTCCTCACGGATATCTCGAGGCACATCAATCAGACTCTCTCTAATGCTCAGGTTCAAGCTCATCTCGAACCTCGTACTCTGCTTCCTCTGATGCCACATAACTCACGCACATAGGGACAACATGTGAACAATGCATCTCTGCCTCAGGTGGATAAACACTCCACATTCGAACGCTGGTTAGCCTGATTAAACCATCACCGTTTACACAACACTCTGAATGTAGGCCATGGAGTCGCAACTGGAACTCACACAACATCAGCCCACCAAATACAACAATCTGACTCAGGCAAACATCTCTGCCACAATTCTCAGCTCTGAGGCAACATATAGACGCCCGTATACACATCCCCAGGCAAACGGTGCCACACAAATCTCTGAACTCTGAATACTCATCCCAATCCACTGTTCTCTGGCAAATCGCGCGTCGATTGATCCTCAATAGGATCCATAACCGAAACGACACAGAAAACACGTCAGGAGGCATCTTAATGAATAAAATATCGTTCACAACAAGTGGAACGTAATCATGGAACTTCAAATATTTGAAAGTATACAACACCCGGAATTTGATGATTATCCGCCGGCCTGTCGGGTCACCATTCCAGACATGCTGTACATTCTCAAATATCCTTAGTAAACACGACTACAGAACTCTACAGAACCTATAACCTAATGCTCTGATACCAAGCTGAAAGGACCCAACCCCGATTTAGCTCCCTAAACCGGAATCGAACCCCTTCGAAAACACGAACCAACAAAAACTTTTCGAAATTTGGGCAGAGTTTCGCTACTAACGTAGAATTGCCATTACCTGCACGCGGAAAATACACTTCATCCTATGCCACAAAAATTAAACCGTGGGCACCAATCCCATCCGGATTTCTCAATATATCAACAGTAAAGTAAAGTAGTAAATATATATGCACTTTACTGAAATCCAGTGTAAAATCGTATAACGTATTCAACAGGAAGCTCAGAGCGACATCTAATACATAATCGTATACGCATACCACAGTAGGTAGAACAATAAACCTACTGGATGAAACAAAGTAGCTCGAGCACTATGCCTCCGACCACGACGTGCGACACCAGAGCCTGAACTGCAAACTGGGCACGGAAACCGAAAAGCCCAGGTGAAAGACAATAAACACGTTAGAGTGAGTGGACGAAAATAAATGTCTTTCACCAGTTAATATATATGTATAAAATAACATATGCGAGTCCAGGTAAATAAAAACAACATAGTACACGAGGTAAAACTCATATTCCTCCAGTGTACAGAGCATGCAAGTAAAATCCCACGGGGTCACTCATGGACTCCTCCGTGCTAGTACAGTCTGAACCACGGAGTCCTTGACTACCACGTGATTCTAAGCCAGAAATGGCCTCGGTTCCGGGGAATACGCCCCTCACCGGTCTGGTTGGGGAAACGCCCCTCCAGGCGGCCCTCCGTCGGGGATCAGCCGACGAGGCAAGTGTATCGATACAACAACGTAACTGAGACTGTACTCTATGTAAATCAAATCATAAACAGTTCGATGCAAATGTATGAAACAACATATAAGTGTATGCATACTCGTATACGTATATCCGTATAAGTATAATCGTATAACACATGCTCGTAATAAACTTAATCTCGTATGAAATCTCATGCTCGTAAAACCATAATCATGCTGCATGCTCAAGTTTGTAAAACGTATATAAACGACTCACAATTAATCCGTGAAAATAAATTGTCCACTCACAGACTGGCGTAACGCGTATCGCGTTAACCCGTGATCCGGCGGAAAGTTCATCACCAAACGAACGATCACGAACACCTGAATATTCACAAAATTCATATCTCAAAATCATATCTCGACAATACAAGGCAAATCACGAGAAATCACCGTTCCCGGAAACACATAACTCAAAGTCAACGAATCGTCGAAAATCCATATATACCACCTCAATATCTCGCTTTACGTTCGGACGCTCAACTCGAAAAACGAACCTCCCCACTGCGATCGGGGCGCGATTTCGAGTCAAATGACATGCAACTTGTCGAAAACTAGAAAAAGTCAAACTGGACCGCCGTTGACCGCCGCGTTGACCACCGCCCACGGCGGCGCCACCGCCAACCGGAGAATTTCAAGGCGGAGCAACCCTTATTCCACTCAAAATCACCCACTGAGCAACTTTTATAACTGAAACAAAGTCCAATTCAAACTCTAACTCATCCAATTTCATGTAAAACCGAATTGTCTCATAAATTTCAAACCCAAAATTCTCCTCACACAAATCAAATTGGAACACCATACCTATATGGTTAGAATCATGGAGATGAGGGCTACAAAACCCAGTGCTTGATGTAGCTCAACTCGGCCCGAATCAAAAACCACCATTAAACCCAAATTTCACAAACTTTGGTTCAAGCTTTCTCTCTCCACCGTCCACCTCGCCGTGAACGGTGGCCGGCATCCACACGGGGCAGCCAAGCCGAGTCCAAAGAGGTATGGATCAAGCTCGGAGGTGGCCGGTTAAAGAATCACCGCCGGCGAGCCGTGAAGGTGACGAACTCTTCTCCTCCACCATGGTCAACCCGAGTTGACCAGGTCAACTCCCAAAATGGCAAGTCAAAGACTTGCCCAAAGAGGAAAACTGCTATATATAGACTTTCCCAATAAGGAAACTCATACATATCCATTTCGACGAACTTCAAACGCGCGTAACTTTCTCGTCGTAATTCCGATTCCGATAATTCTTGCGGCCACATACTCGTCTCGACATATTCTTCCAATATTACCCAAAGTCAAACATATCGGCCAACCGAATAAAAAGTCAACCCTTCAAAGCAACACACATTAAATCGACTAAATAATCAACAAACGGCAAAATTTGCAACTAATTCCTCGTAACTCCAAATCATGCTCCGGAAGTTCTCACGAACTCGAAATTAAATTCTAAACAACTTCCGTGAAGAAGCCAAGACCAAATTCTCGTCCGATAATTTAGTCGCGAACAAACCCGCCATTTAAATCCGTTTCCGTCGAAACTTCAAATATTCATAACTTATTCCTCGGTCGTCCAAATAACGATCCGAAACCGTCCACGAACTCGAAATCACTCGTACTACGACTCTCGAGAAGAGACTCAGCTCCAATTCTTGGCCAATAATTTAGTCGTTAACAATCCCTGGCGGTTCAAACCCAGTCGTCAATCTGCGGCTACGCAGTAACTCATGTATACAGCTGATCATACTGCTGATTCTGGTCCGGGTCGTCACAGTGCGATCGTGCGGACAAGGTCCCAATGCTTTGGCCAGATTGGGAATCTGTGCCTATCTACGTGAAGATGCAAGTGCATAATGCACTCAGTGTGAGTAAAATCGTATTTTCATTACGTAAATTTTAAATTTATTAATTAAATCCGAATAAATATATAATTTTACCTTTTATATATTCATATTGCATGTGTGGTTTGACGTGGATGAAGTTCTTATTCACACGTGGGTAGAGCGTCAACTACATATGAGGTGATGTGCTTCGACTTATTTGAATATATATCGAGTTAGATTTTTGTTTATCAAGTGTTTTAATATCTCTAACTTTTTTTCTTTGTTTTAATATAGGTATAAAGAGTGGAAGAACGAGCTTTCTTCCCATTACACTGTATACAAGGAGCTAGGCCGAGGTTCTACCCCTAGCGAATTCCGGTTTAGGGAGTACGAGTGGCTGTGGCTGATAGCCCACTTCGAGCACCCCAAAGCTCAGGTATGCATCCTTAATATATCTTACAAGCCTAATGTATCGTATCAGATTGAAATAGTTAGTTACTAATTTTTTTCCATATGTTTATCAAACAAGGCGATTTCGAAGACGAACCGGGCGAATAGATTGAAAAACACCAGGGCCCATCATGCAGGTTCACTCAACTACATGGGTTGGTCGACTAAGGCGCAGCAACAACAAGAAGTGAACCCCTTGGTGTATATTCATTAGAAGTTCTATCCGCAGTGCCCTGACGAAGCGGTAAGTCTTTCGCCTCTCCATGTGTTAATAAAACTATTTTTCGATAATAATAGATTTTGTTAGTTAATACGTTGTTCATTTTCGCTTTTCAATTAGGCGAGAGTAGAGGAGGCAACCGCAGAAGTGACCATGAGTATAGCTCGAACTAACCATCCTGACTGCTCCGAGGAAGAAGTCACCCAGTATGCCTCTCAGATCGATCTGCTTGATCCCCCGATAGCGGCTCAGATCATGGCAAAAGCGTGCGGGACTGGAAAGAATACCTACTACTGTAGGGGAATGGGCTCGGCTGGCGAAGGAGTATTGAAAAACACTTCACAATACTCTACCGGGTCAAGAAGTTCAACTTCTAGTCGTAACCTCGCAGCGGAGCTTCAGAGGACGCAGAGGGAGTTGGAGGAGCAAAAGAGGCAGATGGCCGAGTACCAAAACATGGTCCAGCAGCAGACACAGATGCAGGCTCAGATGTACACATGGATGCGGACGATGTACGAGGCTCAGACTACCGGACAACCGTTCCCCACACTTCCCCCGGTCCCGGTCCCTCCGTTCCCTAGCTATCCACCACCACCACCACACCAGTCAACGCCAGAGCAAGACCAAGGTAGCCACCGGAATTCAAATGAGTACATGGATCACTTCGACCCTGACCCGCAAGTTCCTCGACCCTGACCTGTAGTTGTAGTTAATTTTCGTATCGTTGTTGTTATTTGTACTGTACGTTGGACATTTATGTGTACTGTTGAACTTGTATGATTGTACGGTTTATGTCTTTCAATGCAGGTTCTGGAATTGGGCCCAATCCAGAACCGCGTTTTTTTTTCAAAATTTTTCCAGACATTGCCGGCGACATGGACCTCAGTCGCCGGCAATGTCTCACATTCCGGCCACGGCGGTGCTGCCATTGCCGGTGACGCCGTCGCCGGTAATGTCCCGTCGCCGGTGATGTCAAGACATTACCGGCGACGTGAAACTCCGTCGCCGGCAATGTTAATTCCAGCGGGGGATTTCCGGCGACTTGTCGCCGGTAATGACAATTCCGGCGAAAAAAAAGACAAGGCCGGCGACGGCAAGTCGCCGGTAATGTCTCCATTTCTGGTAGTGTCTTATTACTATTCATAAATTATAAAAATTGATTTTATTTCATTATTAGCAATATGTTTATCCAATGACTATCCGACATGTGTCATTATCGTGTACATTATCGAACCAAATTTTTGATAAGATTTTTGACGACTCATAATGTGACACGTGTCACGTCCACGTGTCATTGTTGGCTAAATTATTGAAGCAGATTTCTGGTAACATTTCAAACCAGTGATAATACGACACGTGTCACGTCCACGTGTCGTTATCGGCTAAGTTATCGATTGAAGATTTCCGGTAAGATTTGTGACCAATGAGGATGTGACACGTGTACTCGTCTTTCAACATCAGATTATCCAAAACTTGCTATAAAATCATCAACCATGGCTCCTTGCCTTGAAACCTCACAACACCCGTAAACACACTTCTTCACTTTCTCTCATACAGAAGATGGATCCTAACGATTACGATGAGTCTATGAGGAGGAGGCGTCAACAACGTCGGCAAGCTGTCGCAATGATGAATTCTTTCGTCATTGATGCAGCCATGGTAGTTGCCTCGTTCAATGACGAGCCACCTCGCCGCCACCGCCCAAACGTACAAAAGCAAAGGGAACCAAGGGGTCAGAATCTGCTTGAAGATTACTTTATGGAGCGCCCTGTTTTCCACGAGCAAGATTTTTGCCGGAGGTTCCGAATGAGCACGTACTTGTTCAACCGCCGCCGCCCAAACGTACAAAGGCAAAGGAAACCAAGGGGTCAGAATCTGCTGGAAGATTACTTCATGGAGCGCCCTGTTTTCCACGAGCAAGATTTTTTCCGGAGGTTCCGAATGAGCACGCACTTGCCGGAGGTTCCGAATGAGCACGCACCTGTAACCACGACCCATTTTCGCATCAAAGAGCAGATGCCATTGGATTGCAAGAACTCCTCCCCGAGCAAAAGATGACCGGTGCTGTACGAATGTTGGCGTACGACGCAGCCGCAGATCAGTGTACTGAATATACAAGGATGGGGGAGTTAACAACACTCAAATGCATGAAGAAGTGGTGCACACATATGGTCTTGCTTTACCAAGACCGTTACCTCCGCGTTCCGAATGCGGCTGACATAACTCAACTTCTAAAAAGGGCGAGGCAATGGGGATTTCCTGGTATGATCGGAAGCATCGACTGCATGCACTGGGAATGGAAGAATTGCCCAACATCTTGGCAAGGGTCATACTCGGGGCAGAAGGCTTGTTCGACAATAATTTTAGAGGCAGTGGCCTCATATGACACGTGGATATGACACAGCTTCTTTGGGACGCCTGGAGCACAAAATGATATTAATGTACTCAACAGCTCTGATGTCTTCGATGAACTCCTTGCCGAAAGAAGCCTGCAATCGACGTATAAAGTCCATGGTATGACTTACCACCATACTTATTATCTAGCTGATGGAATATATCCCAGGTATTCCTCGTTCATCAAGACAATATCCAATCCGCAAGATCAACCACAGAAGCTGTTCGCAAGGAAACAAGAGGCATATCGTAAAGATGTGGAAATGTGCTTTAGCATCTTACAATCTCGTTGGGCTATCATTCGTCACTCAGTCATGTGTCATCATAAATCGACATTAAAAATGATCATGTTGGCTTACATCATAATGCATAACATGATTGTCGAGGAAGAATTTGTGGAAGACAATTTTGAGGAGAATGAGGAAGAAGATTTACAAAACCTAATGACTGCTTCCACAGTATATGATGGGCTGGTGGATGAAAATGGTCACCGAATTCCATTTGAGCCAGTGGGAAGAGATCAACATCATCAACGGTTTAGCGACTGCCTCATCGATTTACAATTATTTTATCTCCATGGTGAGCTTCAAAAGGACTTAGTGAAGCACAACTAGTTTCTTGAAACCGGTGAACATCTCTCAATAATGTGCGCGAGATATGTGTGTTTGCAATTTGTGCTTAACCCCTTTTGTATGTGTGTTTCCCTTTTGTGTTTTTTTTTTGAGTTTGTGTGTATGCATTTAATTATGATTAAATGTATTTAAATTTGAAGCTTGGTCTAAATAAATAAAGTGCGTTTTTATTTCTTGAAATTAAAATTACATGAATTGAAATTACATAAATTGAAATTACATAAATAAAGACATGCCAATCATAGATTTATAATTAAAACAAACTAAACTAATCACTAAAATCAAGGTTGCGGGGACGATAACAATCGGTAAAGCTTGCATTGCCAACTTCTTCTTCATCGTCATCTACTTGCTTTTGGATATCCGATTTCTGCTTCATGAAGTACCTCTTTAAATTTGGGGTCATAGCCTCGAAATTCATTGTCATGATCCTTGTTTCTTCTCCTCGTGCTCTCAATTTGTAGTTTTTCTCATCAAGCATTCGTTGAGATTCTTCGCTTGCCTTTTGCCAATCGGAGAACATCTTTTGATTAGCCGCGATGTTCTTCAAAGTCTCATCTCGAAGCTCATTCGTAGGTGTCATGGCATTCTTTCTCTTTCTTTTTGCTTCCTTCGCCGCATTCACTCCTTGAGGTCTAGGCAAACTCGAGGTACCTCCAAGGTTGCTTTGTGATGTTGGAATCACTTCATATTTATCCAAGTTGACGATAGGAGACACTACACTCTCGGTAGGCGTAACTTCGACGTATGAATGGTAAGAAGGTGGAGTGCTAGTTTCGACGACTCTAAATGTAGGATGATTCTTGACCTCTTCCCAACACGCAAAGTGCGCAAACTCCTTTTTTTTGCCCACATAAAACGTTTGGGCTTTCCTTAACTACAAAAAAAATTACAAGTAACGACTTAATATTTTACATTTTATATTTCCAAAAATTAATTAAATTTGAAAGGACCAACATAAATAAATCATTACCTCATCATGAAAATTTCCGCTGGATTCCGGATTCCTTCTTGCGTATGCTAGCGCCGCTTTCCATTGCGACAAGTTTGGCTTCAACTTAGCAAAACGAGATGCAAGTGCATTTTGTGACCTAGGTTCCGCCCTCGCTTCACCTTCACCCATCACCCAATTTTGTTGATAATCGGCATAAATTTTTTTCCACAATTTGTCGACCTTTTGTTTGTTGCCGGAGATAGGGCACACACTATGACGACAATATAAAATGCATAATTGTACATTTTCGGACATGAGCCAATTGGTCGACATTTTTGGCAAAAACTGAAAGAGGATTGTGAGATAGAGAGAGAAGAGAGGGAGGAGGAAGATAATTTGTTGTGCACAAATGGGTGTGAAATTTTTAGAAAATGAAGGTAGTATTTATACAAAAATAATAGGGGTTTTCTAGAAAAATTTTGGGAATTTTTTGGGGGTAATTTTGGGGTAGCCATTCTGAAAATTCTGAAAATATCAGGTTGTCGTTACCTTTGAATTCTGGCCGTTCGATTGAAATTTGGATTCAAAATGGACGGCCCAGATCAAGCTGACTGTTGCCAGCCAATCGGCCTGACAAGCTGACACGTGACATCTTGTGATTGGTTAGTAACTTCAGTTAAAAAAAATTACTTTTTAACTGGCGTGTGTAATACACGCGCCAGATTAAAAAAAAAAATCTTCCCGCCTGACGTCACCCACGAGCATGGGCTCCGCCAGGGGGAGCTCCTCTCCGGCGTGCTGGAGACGGACGTCTTCCTGGTTGCCGTCCGGTCCAACCTCCCTCCTGTCTGCGCTGCACGTCGACTTCACCGAGGACGTCCCATTTTCGGCGGGCCTGGCCGAAATTTGGAGAACGTTCTCCATAAGGCAGGCTGCGCTGCAGCTGCTCTTAGATTTACTGTCGTGGAAATATATATAAGAGCTCTAGTGTATGAATCTTCATCAGTATTTATCTGATTGTTGGAGAGTTTGCAATACTTGTATTTTATTGTGTAAACTCAACAAACATATAATTACAGTTTTGTACTATGCACTTGTGTATCTTTGAAGATATTTTAGTAGTATAACAATGAGGGTTATGAGGTTATAAATTTTTTGCCACCTCAATGTCTCATCATTCTTATGATCTCTACTAGCTAGTTGGTAGTTGACACTTTCTCACATAGATAGTTGGAACAAAAATTCAGACATATAGTTGAATATATATTTAAACTTTTGGTACTTCCAACAACTAGGTTATGATCAAATCTTTATTTTTTTTCCAGTAATTCTTCCAATCTGATTATTTTTTGAATCAAAGTAAAGGTTTTCAAAACAAATAAAGAGTTTTACACTATTCTTAAACTTGATGACATATAATTATTTAGACAGATTGTTGAACAAATATTTAGACATATATTCAGACTTTTAGTAGTTCCAACAAATAGGTTATTGTTAAATTCTTATTTTTCAGTTATTATTCTAAACTGATTCTTTTTTGAAGCAAAGTAGATATTTTCAAAACATATAAATGATTTTGTTTAGAATAATAATTGAAAATATCTTAAACTTGATGACATATAGATTTTTAAACAGATTGTTCAACAAATATTTAAACAGGTAGTTAAACAAGTATTCAGACTTTTGATACTTCTAGCAACTAGGTTATGATGAAGCCACTATTTTTCCGTAATTCTTCCAATCTAATTCTTTTTTTAAAGCAAAATAGAGATTTTCAAAACTTATAAAGAGTCTTGTTTACGCTATTCTTAAACTTGATGAAAGATAAATATTTAAACAAATAATTGAACAGATATTAAGACAGATAGTTGAACAAATATTCAAACTTTTTATATTTCTAGCATGTAAGTTATTGTTAAACCCTTATTTTTCAGTAATTCTTTCGATTTGATACTTTTTTAAAGCAAAATAAATATTTTCAAAACATATAAAGAGTCTTATTTATACTATTCTTAAACTTAATAAGAGATAAATATTTAGACAAATAGTCAAACAAATATTAAGACAATAGTTGAACACAACTTTGACCTTGTATTGACAATACTCTTTACAACTAGTTATTTGCTGCTTTTGGCGAAACAATAAACTACATGCATCAATATTAACAAGCAAATTACCATAGAGTGAGCCACTTAGGTTCTTCTATACTTAGTGTATATCTATCACTAAACTTGATAAAATGCAAACATTCTAACAAAGCACGTAATGTACTGACGAGATCGGTACATTCTAAACATAGCATTACATGTCCAAACTTCACAATCATCACGCAACACCATGCCACCAATTAGGGTTTAACAACTCTATGTGTTCGATAATATAGACAAGAGAATTAATCTAATTGCAGGGATGAATCCGGCTGATGAAAACTCTATGTATTCGTCTTTCGATCATAATTCATCAACGAATGACTTTGCCACTTTCCACAACTCAATGAACCACTAGAGATGACTGCCTCATCTGCATGAAATGAAAGAGAAGATTTACAAGGGACGAGTGTACCATATTTCTCAGCTTCAGTCCCTCTATTAGGTTTCTGTTTAATTCTTTTCTGTAAAATTATTAGGCAGTTCCATTTCTCTTTAGTTTCAGTTAGTCTTTGGCACACTACGATTTCAAATTTGATTTCTTCATTTTGTCCTATAATGGAAGCAGAGTCCAATGCATGATCTTCTTGAACATTATTCAAGATCAACTTCAAGGGTTTAATGAGTGATCATAATAGAAGTCTGAAGTGTAGACCTCCTTCGTATTGCATATCCTCTGGTTAAAAGCAGCTTCTTTTCTCTTAAGTCTCAATGAGAACTTGCCTTTTCAACACTTACCTGAAAAAATAATTATAATTGAGCAATTAAAAGTCCATAGCCATGAAGTTAGGAACAACAACAACACATGACCACTTGATCCTTGCTTTCTTCCGCCTCGCCTATATGCTCACTTTTAAGCCTGTGTATTTCAAGTTTTCAACCTTGACTGTTCAAAGCATATTCCATCAAGGTCTTCTTCACCACAAAGAAATGCATAAGTTTGATCTCATAAACCTACATCTAATCATTAGCCATTCCGCATCTATAAACCATAGGTCAATCATCAAAACACCCTAGAAACACTAAAGCTATCCCTTGTATTCTGTTTCCCGACGAATTACTAGAACTTGAACTATCCCCTTAATTAGTTTTATATCCAGAAGCATACCTTTGCTATCACTTCACTAATTTTCCAGTTCCGATTCTGCAGCAAAAGCAATTTAAGTTTACAAGAATAGCCTGATTCTCAAATAGTAAAAACGATCATACCTTGATGTAACAGAGAAGCGACCCAACCAAACACCCCATAACCGCTATAAACGTCATGAACCGACATCCTTATATGACCTTCTCCAAGTATCATAAACATTTAGCATTCCAGAAATCCAACCATGACCTTCTCCAAGTATCATAAACATTTAGCATTCCAGAAATCCAACCATTGTGAAACTGTAAAACAAATAAGATACTCATATCTACAAAGCCAACTACCCAAGTATGTTACTTTTCAACATTCAGGTTTGCTTAATGGGCACAAACATCAATTTCAACTCCAAAACTTATCATATCTATTTATCATTTAAATTTGGCATTAAAAAGGAAACAGAAGAACAAAGACTTTTATTATATGAAAAACAACGAAAGGTCGGAATACTGACTCAAACAAAAAATGAGAACCAACTATGAAGTATTTTTAAACCTAAAGTTGTAAAATCTATAGACAAACCTGATCTGCTGGAGTAGCTAGGTATTGTTAGCTGAAACTTTGATATAATGCAGCTGCATTTCTAACATCAAGCTTCAGAGTTGATCAAGTTTACTCAGCGAGACGCCGCCGGATTCAGAGGCGGAGGCGGAGGAGACAGTGGAAGGGATCAACGACGAGTCGACGTCGACAAAGAGGAGTGTTGTGGCTGAAGAAATGCCGGGTCACGGCTAAAGCGCGGCGGCGATCAAAGGAAGACGGAGGCGGCGAGCCAAGGCTTAAAGGCGGCGTCACCAGGCTTGGATGCATCATCGGCGGCGAGGCAGTGAGGCAGCGGCGGTGACGGTGGGTTGACCACTGTTGCTGATCGTATTGAGAGAGAGAGAGAGAGAGAGAGTTAGTCGCTCTACATCCCCTAATTTTTACACGTGTTATCATAAGATTAGTTATTAAAGTTAAAACTCAGCGAGCTTACGATAAGTTCAGGCCACCAGATCCTCGTTCTGGCCCAGCTCGCACCGGACATCAACTTAAGCAGATTTAACCTCAAAATGCTTCGAAGGTTGAACAATCTCAATCTACCGGATTTCTAAAACCCACGTCAATTCGCTCTGTCACTTCTCAAACCCTCTAAGCACCATAGCCCCCGAGTCTCCGGAGCTTCCAAGCTGGGTCAAGTTCTTTGACAACGATCACCCAAATGACAACGACGACGAAGACTTCGTCATTCCTTCACTCGCCAAATGGGTCGAGATCCACAACCTCACTCAACCTGCTGAACCCCCCAAGCCCTTTGCTACCCATCCCGACATCGAAAACATCAGCAGAGTCTTGAAAATCTGGTACCCTTCACCGGAAACTGCAGCTCAGGCTTTATAGGTACGACTTCGAGTTGTCTGAGGGTTTAATGCTTAGGGTTTTTCACTTGGGCAAAACGTCGAACAGGTTATAGGGCATGGTCATGAAGCGTATAACTCCATTGTTGACATTTTGGGGAAGTCCAACAACTTCGAACTGATGTGGGATTTGGTTAAAGAAATGGATCAAATTGGAGATGGGTATGTTACATTGGAGACAATGACTAAAGTCTTCAGGAGGCTTGCCAAGGCTGGTAAGCACCAAGAGGCCGTCGAGGCATTTCGCGCCATGGAGCGTCGCGGTACCCGGTGTTGGAGTGGCTAAAATTTCAGATTCAAAGGTTATGATCTGTTAGCTCAAGCTCATCGTAAGCTTGGATTCAGATTTTAAACTACCAGGTAAGATTTAAAAAGATTTGGGTTCCAGCTGGCGGAACCCACCTCACGTGGGTGACGCCAGCTGACGGAGCCCACCTCACTCTGACAAATTTTCCACTACCACAATAAACACTATAACCGACGAGATCTGTAAAATTATAACCGACGAGATACTACAACCGACGAGATTTTTTATTTTTTTAAAAAAAAAATTAAAAAAAAATATTTTTTCCACTATAACCGACGAGATTTTTATCTCATCGGTTATAGTTTTACAAATCTCGTCGGTTATAGTGTTTATTGTGGTAGTGTTCGTGGTGTTTTCCGGCTCCGGTGAGCCACCCCGAGACACCACAACACTCCTAATCCCTTCCCCTACGCCTAGGCTCCAAGACCCGCCCCATTTCGAGGTCCAAGAACCCGCCAAACCACCGTCACACACGATGGCCGAGTCCACCCACTACAAGAAAACTGCACTTAGACCACGGACCATTTCCGTCGTCTAAGTGCAGTTTTCCGTCGTCTAAGTACTTGGACGACGGAAACTCCGTCGTCCAAGGTCCGTGCTCCAAGTGCTGTCGTCCAAGCACCTGGACGACGGAGATTTAGTGATCCGTCGTCCAAGTGAACTTGGACCTCAGACATTATCCGTGGCCCATGTACACACTTGGACGACGGAAACACTACTTCTCCGTCGTCCAGGTGGAGACCTGGGCCACGGACAGACGAGCAATGTCCGTGGCCCAGGTCTCCACCTGGACGACGGAGAAGTAGTGTTTCCGTCGTCCAAGTGTGTACATGGGCCACGGATAATGGTAGCTTATCCGTGGCCCAGGTGTTCACCTGGACGACGGAAACACTAAGTCTCCGTCGTCCAGGTGAACACCTGGGCCACGGAGAACGACAGGGTTTAGGGTTTAGGGGTTAGGGGTTAGGGGTTTAGGGTTCTGCACCTGGACGACGGAGAACATAATCTCCGTCGTCCAAGTGAATATTTAATTTTTTTAAAAAAATAAATTGAAATTAAAAATTATTATTTTAATTTATTATTATTTTAATTTAAATAATGAAAAATGCTAAAATTAAATAAATAAACTAAATTTTGAATATTAAAATTAATAACTTAATTATTAAATAATCAAAGTAAATTAATTTGTACATACGAAAAAACCCATAAATTAAAAATTAATATATTGTTCGGAATGCGGAAAGAAACGAGATAATATACTACGTGCTAGCTAATACACTGGAGGAGCAGATGCGAGCCCGAGTCCTCCGCCTCCAGCCGGGTCGTTGTCGTCGGGGTGTGGGTTCGGAGGAGGTTGACATACTTCTCGATTTTGGTTCATGAGCGCGATGAGTTGGGCTATTTGTGCTTGTTGTTCGTCAAGTCTTTGCCGCATTGACTCATTCTGCTCTTGTGTCCGTCGATTCTCCTCTCGTGCCAGTCGAGCCTCTTGAATGGCTGCTTCGACGGCCGCTGCCTGACTCCTTCTCCGCTGCCCCGAACCTCCCGTAGATGATGAGCCGGAGGTCGTCGACAAATCTCGTACCACCCTAGGCCCAAAGTGCCTAACCTCCTTGCCAGCTCTACGACCGTAGACCTCATCCGCGATTGCAATTTGGCTCTCTAAGGATAGAGGAGGCAGGTCTTCCGGCGGCACATCTGGGAACGCAAGCTGAGTGTTGGCCAACTCTTCATGTGCACGCTCTATCGCCCTTGCCTACAAAATTATAATTAATTTATTATAATTTTGTAATCATATTTAAATAATAATTACTATAATTAAAAGCATATATATATATATATCACTTACCCCGCATTGACTCCTCTCATTATCGAGCCCTGGCGTCACGTACGCGCTTACGCTTGCATCAATAAAAGGGTGTTTGGAACCCTTATCCTTGTGCTCCTTGGCAATTTGAATGAAGTGCTTGGCGCCGGTAGTATGGTGTTTCTCCTTCTTCCCCCGGTTGGCTTTGTTGACACCGGAGAATTTCTGTTACACAAGATAATTAAATCATTAAAAAATGAATAACTACAATTTAAATAATTCAATTATTTTAATTGAAATAAAAAATTAAATTAATACCTTAAATTGTTCATCGGCAAAGTGGTTACACAACCACTCCCACTCATCTTCTCTCTCCCCTTGCAGCTCTACCGGGGGAGGCACGGGACCGACATCTTTGAAGTACTTATGGAGCCTGTACTTCCAATCTTTGTAGATGGAGTTGGCGGTTTGATTGATATGCCTCAACATAGCCGGTGTCGGATCCACGTCAAATTGTTCCTATGAAAAATAAATAGAAAATTATAATCGTATATATTATGAAATTTTAGGCCGAGATTAACAATATTATATAATAACTAAATTTAACGTATTACGTACCGAAAGATCTTTGAAGACTTTCGCCTTCTCATGATCCGGCGCCTCCTTCCAAGTAGGGGCAGTGATACGAACCCGGTTACGGATGATTGACCCTATCCCATGCGCCGAGAGACTTGCTAGTTGAGCTGTGGGAGGGCCACCGGTGAATTCGTCGTACCGCAAGTCGATCTTTTTACCGGTCGCCTTGCAAATACGCTCCGCTTTCCCCCCTTTAACGAGACCCCGAGTCCTTTTCGGTTCCGGGTCAGTGGGGGCCCTCCTTTGCCTACGGCGGGCGCTGTACATGATTGATTCGGTGGTGGAGGACGCCTGAGTACTTCCCGTTGAATGGGTACCGGGCGTCGGAGATTGGAAGGGGTCGACGTCAACACCGCTCGAGATGAATGGGGGAGTGGGAATTTCCCCAAAGGGCGCTACGGACGGACCAGATGATCCGTCCGGATTGAGAGCGTCGTTGCCCTCCTGTTGAACCCAACCGACTTGGGCCGCCAACATTCGGAGCATCTCATCTTCAGCCTCCAGTTGGGCTTTCTTCTTGCCGGATGTGGTCTTTGGCGGAGCCATTTAAACCTAAGAGTACGGTGTTAAAATACCTACTTACCATAATAATTACAACTTAAAAATTTACGCTAATTAATTAAGTACGTTTAAGATTTAAATAGAGTACACTAGCTTGGTATTTTCGGTCGTTCAATGGACGTGCGACCCGCGCGATAAAATGTAAATTTTCAATTAATCAGCCTTGGTTAAATCGAAAAACATGGCCAGTTAGGGATAGAGATAACGCGAGAGGCAAGACTAATTTCGACAAAAGTCTTTCTTAGTCCAAATCCTGTCACCAGTCATAACCCGTTTCTAGACACCATGTCCGACATTCGGCCAATTTTTCGAAAATTTACACTCCCTCAAGTCCTTTGCAAACTCCGCCCTCAACCTCGTGTCCATAACTTCACTTAGGTTATGGTGTGCGGTGATGAAATCCACACATCACGAGGGGTTAAGGAGATAAGCAAGGAAAAGAGGCGCCATCTATTCCAAAGAGTGCGACTTAATAATTACCAAGCCTATGTACTAAATTTAAATCGAACACGTACTACTAATTAATTTACTAGAAAATAAACGTAAATATTAATTAATAATTCCTCTAATTAGATGCAATAATTTATATTTATTTATCATGCAACTAATAATAAATAATTTAATAGTCAATTAATTTAATCGATCATGCAACTAATAATATATAAATAATTACAATAATTACAATAATTATGATTTAATTAATTAATAACAATAATTAAACATTTATTAAATATTTAAACTAATTAATCAATTAAATTCTACTAATTAATTATATTTAGAATTAAATTAATTAATTAAATGAAAATTATTTTAATAAGGGAAAAATAGAAATTTACCGAATCGGAGTTTTCGGGAATTTCGCCGGAGTTGAGTCGTCGGAGAAGAGGAACCACGCCGGAAAAAATGTCGTCGGAGCGTCGCCGGAGGAGGATCGTCGGAGGAGAGGAGAGGGAGAGGAGGAGATGGAATGATGAGAAAATGAGGGGGGTGCAACTCTATTTATAGAGTTGCACCTAGACGACGGAGCACTATTCTCCGTCGTCTAAGTGAACCTGGACGACGGAAACAGTGTTTTCCGTCGTCCAGGTGGCGGTTTAAAAATTTTCAATCGGCGTGTAATTAATCGGCGGGACGTTTTGAACCGCCATGGAATTGGACTTAGACGACGGAGAATGAATTCTCCGTCGTCTAAGTGAAAATTCAAGCGGTGCCGAAAACGGAAGCGGTAAATTGAACCGCCATAATTTTGGACTTGGACGACGGAGATGGTAAGTTTCCGTCGTCCAAGTGAAAATTACACGAAAAAATTAAACAAATAATTATTTGAACCGCCATGATTTTTGAACCTGGACGACGGAGATGGTCATTTTCCGTCGTCCAGGTTACCACCTGGACGACGGAAAATGACCATCTCCGTCGTCCAGGTTCAAATTACGTAAAAAAAATTTAAAAAATAATTCGCTAGAAATTTAGCGATCTGTCATTCGAGTGAAATAGTCGTACAATATCGATGAACGCATCGTATATATGAACAGTTAAATTTGAACCGCCGATTAATTTTACGTATTGAAACATGTTAAGTATCGACTAATCTTTACGACTTAAGTGTTCATGAGTAGACGCTCATTTGCAGCAGAGTATTAACGAAATTGAATTTGGACAAAACAACCGTTGGATATGTTCGTCGTAACATAATATATAATTGTCTTCAAAGGACCATAAAATAATAAGTTCGGGAAGGGTTTGATCGGCACAGTCAACCGCAAAACCGATAATTTCACAAACCGGAAACGTGGATACAAGGCATTTCGCAACTCCGATTTTCGAACTGTCGAAGCTCACACTCCAAGAATTGTTTACTCTAAAGTCTTGATGAAAAGAAAATGCATTGGAAGAAGGTCTAGAGGGTCGTTGTCTTAGAAAAAATTACGATATCTTCACCTGGACGACGGAGAACGTCGGTCTCCGTCGTCCAGGTAAGAACCTGGACGACGGAGAATGACGTTCTCCGTCGTCCAGGTGCATAGATCCTGAATTCAGGGTTTAGGGGCTTACTGTTTAGGGTTTAGGGTTTGTGAACTTGGACGACGGAGAATGACCATTCTCCGTCGTCCTAGTGTGTACCTGGACGACGGAGAATGACCAGTCTCCGTCGTCCAGGTGTATAGACCCCGATTTCAGGGGTTAGGGCCTTAGGGATTACGGTTTAGGTCGTCCCCGGTCATTTGTGTACGTACGTGTCCGTTTATTAATTTCTAATTCAAAAATATTATTAAAAAATTCAGATATATATATATAATTCAGATCGAAAATATTATTACGTTTTATATGAGATTGAGATTTGGCGCCAATATTTATTAATTTCTCCGTTGGCCAGGATATATAATTTAGATCGATTAATTTCTTACCGTAAACCGGCATCGATCATATATATATTACGTACAATAATTACAGTAATTAATTACCAATTAATCTCCCTCGTCGTATGACCGTACTCTTCGTCATAATCATCATCGTCCTCATCCCCGTTAGTCGACGGGTCATCCTCGTCATCGTACTCAACATCGTCCGACGAATAACCTGAGTCCTCGTCCGCGTCCTCTTCCTGCTCGTCTTCTTCATCTACCTCATCGATAATCTCATCTTCAGTTAGATCTGTACAACCATCAGGCATGGGTAACCGTTCACCATCTTGAACCAGATCCATTATATCGGAGCGGACCATAGAATTATTAGGCTCTTGATAGGCAGGAATGTCTCTTTCTGGTTCAGCAGCATCTTCAGTCGTCGCCGGTGTCCCTTCAATTGTCTCTGTATTCCATATTCCTCGGTGAGAGATATGGTTCACTATTTTCCACCCTTCACCGGCTTTCAGATCGTCGAGATAGAACACCTGCTGAACTAAGGTGGCGAGAGCGAAAGGCTCATCCTCATACCAGTGCGAGTTTGTATCGACTGATAATAGTCCCAGGTCTTCCTTTGTACGTTTGAACCATCTGCACTTGAATAGGAAAACGTTGACATCATTCCCGTAACATAGCTGAACCACGTATACAATAGCCCCGTAATATAGATCATTGTCTTTCCCAACCGCTACCCCACTGTTTTGTGTTCTTCTTCCTTCGTCTCGGGCCAATGAATGGAACTTTACACCGTTCACAAAACATCCGGGATAAATATAGTGTTTAACCGGCTTCCCTGCTAACAAGTGCTTTGGCCATGACCACCACCCTCCGTGGTTATCAGATTTTTGCAGATCAATCATCTGCGAAAAAGGCCAAATTAATATAATGGTTTACTTTCTACAAACATGAGCAATATGTATTTAAATAATTAATACCGAGTCGTACGTACGTACCCATTGGAAGAAATAATCAGGAAACTTCTTCTTAACCATTTTCTCAATCCACGCCGAACTCTTGTTTTGATTTAACGCCTGAACCCTCTCCCTGTATGACATCATGTACGGCTCAACTTCATCACAGTCTCGCAACACTACCCAATGTGCCTCAATAAGTTCTTCCCGTGTTAACGATTCCTTTAATACTCCTCTAAACGGTCGGACGACATTGGTGACGACAGAAAGATTGATGCGGGCACTGCGATCGGAGGCAGTGGGAGGGGGTGGATCTTTGAGGTACCTGTTGCAGTAAGTAACACACTCATGCATTAGGTATGTCTCTGCTATGGAGCCATCCGGGGCCGACCTGTTTTTGACGAATGACTTATACTGTCCAAGCTGTCTACAAAATCAAACGTACACATTACATAAGTACATATAGCTAGCTGGCTAGTATATATATAATCTCATGTGGAACAAATTAATTAATTAGTTGTACGTACCTTTCTTGAGGATACATCCAAGTGTACTGGACCGGACCAGAAATCAGCACCTGCTCGGGCAGGTGGATCATTAGGTGAATCATGATGTCAAAGAAAGCAGGGGGGAAAATCCTCTCTAGTTTGCAAATGATGTGCACAATTTGTTGTTGCAATTCCACCACATCTGACTTCTTTAATTCTCTGGCGCATAACCTCTGCCACCACCTGCACAATGCCACTATTGGTTCTACGACGTCCCGAGGCAAGTATGGTCGAATTACCACTGGAATCAGACGTTGCAGCATAACGTGATAGTCATGTGTCTTTAGACCAACAAACTTGTGTTGCACCTCGTCCACTGCTCCAGTTATAGTAGCTGCATACGTAGCCGGATAACGAACGCCCTTAAACCAGTGAAATACAGAACGTCTAAGCGTCGGCTTCACAGTGTAAGGTGCATCTGGCATCTTGTTGTACACACATTTCCTATCCCTCCTCAACCACAAGGGACGACATAGATTCATTGATTCCAAATCTTTGCGCGCTTTGGGAGTATCTTTAGTCTTGAACTTAATACCGAGAATTGTTCCGACCACGCTGTTGCACACATTCTTTTCTATGTGCATCGCGTCCAAGTTGTTCCTCAGCTTCAACTTCGACCAGTAAGGGAGTTCAAAGAATATACTCTTGTGATCCCAATAGCTCAGATCATGTGGAGGAATTGGATTGCATTTCTTTACATCCGCGTCATTGCTCAACACACCAAAGTCGAAATAGCTCAACCTCTCTAAAATCTCTTCGCCCGACCAACTACGGGGTTTAGGATTGTTCTCTACCGTACCGTCGAAATGAGCTTCATCCTGTCGCCACGGGTGGTCGTGAGGAAGCCATCTACGGTGACCCAAGTAACACACCTTCCCCGCGTGCCAACTAGAGTTCACGTCGTCCAAACATATAGGACATCCATTATATCCTTTTGTCCTGCAGGCTGCCAACATCCCATAAGCTGGAAAATCGCTGATCGTCCACATTACGGCAGCCCTCATCGTGAACATCGTGTCAGTGAATTTGTCATAAGTTGAGACTCCATTTTCCCACAACAGTTTCAGCTCGTCGATCAAAGGTCTGAGGTAGACATCTAAGCACTTCGATGGAGATTTAGGACCTGGAATTAGTACGGTAAGGAAATTAAATTCCTTGTTCATGCACATCCACGGAGGCAAGTTGTACGGCATCAGAATAACTGGCCAAGTGCTGACAGCGGAGCTATTACTTCCCCAAGGATTGAATCCGTCTGTAGATAGGCCGAGTCTAACATTTCTAACCTCTGAAGCAAAGTCTCCAAATTCTCTGTCGAAATGTTTGAAACCCTCCCCATCCGCGGCGTGTCGCAGGACATCGTCATCTATTCGCTTTTCTGCGTACCATCTCATCACCTCTGCTGTGTGTAGAGACATGTACAGGCGCTGCAATCTGGGAATCAAGGGAAAATATCGAACAACTTTCACAGGAATTCTCTTTTTCGAACTCTTCCTATGCAACTGGAATCTGCACTGGCCACATACGGGACAATAGTCCAACTCTTTATACTCTTTGTAAAATAGCACACAATCATTCGGACATGCGTCAATTATCCTGTACTTTAGGCCGAGGCTGCTGAGGATATTTCTAACCTTATAATGAGATTTAGGAAGATTGTGATCATCAGGAAGCAACTTACATATTTGCTCCTGAATTTCGTCAAAAGCACTCACTGACATTTTGTGCTTCACTTTTATCTTCATTTGCTCCATCACATATTGCAACACATTCTCTCGACATCCAGGGAACACCGGGGTCTGCGCTTCAAGTAGCATCCGGTTGTACTTTTCCATCTCACTGGTGTCAGTGGCCAAGCTAGCTGCGGGGAATGTGTCATCATGCTCATTAGTGGTACTGTAACCTCCGTCTTGGTGTTGGTGTCCACCATGACTACATCCCGGAAACGCATCATGGACCAAATCTGCAGTTGGGTTGCAAGCTGGGGGTCCGGCACCACTGCCGCTGGATGAGGCACCATGGTAACTGTACCCTGAGCTGAAGTCTGCTGCGCTGAACTCTACTGCTTCACCATGCTCGCTCCATGTAGTGTAACTCCACATCATACCATTTTCGTACAGGTGTTGCACCATAACATTAACCTCCGCATACTGACAATTAAGACATTTCTGACACGGACACCTGAAACGTTTCTTTCCCTGACCATGTTCTATCGCAAAATTCACAAATTCACTAATTCCATCCATATACCGGACATCACATCTATTCTTCAACTTCATCCAACTTTTGTCCATACTGCTACAAAATATTATAATTAATTAATTATATATTACATATATATTAGTCCATTAATTTACGCTTAATTATACGTACTCGATCTACATCGATCCATCAATTACGTACGTACGTAATTTAATCTATATATATAGCTAACATCCATGCATGTATGTACGTACGTTTTCACTAAATATATATATTAATTAAGCAAATTTTAACTGCGTACGTACCTGCTGGCCTTCTCGATATCTGTTAATTAAGCTATAGCTAGCGGAGATCCCTTATCCTGATCCTTCTCGGCCTTCTTTCTTCTCCGATATATCCTATAGCCTTCTCCTTCTCCCTTCTCCTTCAATTCTTCTTCGAATGGAATGAAGAGATGGAATATATATATGAATCGAAGAGAGTTTGGCATCGGGCTTATATAATACTTCACTTAGACGACGGAGGTGTCGGTACGTCGTCTAAGTAGAAGTTAATTACTCGGACCACGACGTGTCGGTCCGTTGTCCAGGTGGCCACCTGGACGACGGAGGTGTTATTCTTCGTCGTCCAGGTGATAACCTGGACCTCGGAGTCTTATCCATCCTCCAGGTTATCACCTGGACGACGGAGAAGTATATTTCCGTCGTCCAGGTGATCACCTGGAGGACGGAGAAGACTCTGAGGTCCAGGTTATCACCTGGACGACGGAGAATACCGTCTCCGTCGTCTAGGTGATCACTTGGACCTCGGAGTCTTCTCCGTCCTCCAGGTGATCACCTGGACGACGGAAATATACTTCTCCGTCGTCCAGGTGTTACTTGGACGACGGGAAAGTCTCCGTCGTCCAAGTGGCACTTGGACCACGGAAAAATTACTTTTCCGTGGTCTAAGTGTAGTTTTCTTGTAGTGACCGGAGGAAACCCACTGGTTTCCACTCCTTACCAAACTGCAAATCACACAAACACAACACCACAAACAACAAAAACAGTACCACCCCTTTCCTTACCTTAGGACCACCACCTTGAGGTCGGCCGAGAAGTCCTCCGGTGAGCCACTCACCACCACGGTTACTCCCTCACTCTCTCTCTTACCAACCAAGCTCACGAACAAGAAGAAAATAAATAAAAAGAAAAGTGAAGTTAGCTGGGCCAAGCCCAAGGTGAAGAAGGAAATTGGACCAAAAATAAATCAATGGCCCAAAATGGCCAAGATCAATCCAACGGTCCTGGAATAATCTCACATTTAGCAACAAAATTTCAGAAAATTTCGAATATCGAAACTAATTTCCGCAACTTCCACAAGCTCGCAACAAAAACCTAAATACCCTGGCATAAGTGTTTAAACAAAGTCTTAAAGGAAAATCTTTTATTTACCAACAACCCCAAGCGTTACTTCGAAAATTATCGTAAAGTGCGCCATAAGAGTCTGGGTCGTTATAGAAAATCTCACCGACAATCGGCTTCAATTATTTCGTCGAAATTACAATCCGGATAGGACATGTGTCGCATTCTTATTGGTCACTGGAATAGTAACTGCTCAAGCAGTTTGATTACCGCTGCATTGTTTTTTCGAACTGCTCAAGCAGTTTAGGATAGTCAAACTGCTCAATCAAGCAGTTTTGGGTGGGAACTGCTTGAGCAATTGCTCATTTCATGGGTGCGGATGCTCTAACAAGAGAGAGAGATTTCACATATTTTTAGACTATTACATACCTGAAAAATAAAATATATTTTTTTAGATTGAAAATTTATGGTTGGTTTATTAGGAAAGAGATTGTCCAAATGGATTTTTCTTTCATTTAAAAAAAAAATTCACATATTTTTTTTTTGAAGAATTCACACAGCCGACTATCACCAATAGACAAAAAAATTGTTTAAAGAAATTAATTATATTATGTATGAGGAATCATAAGCTAAATAGTGATGTACGTCAAAGATATATTTGTTATGTTTGTGTTGCTATGGTTAAAATAAAATGACAATTTTATTTTGTATAAAAAAATCTAAGAAAAAAACAACAATATAAAAACTAAAAAAATTATGATCGGTGATGTAGCTTTTACAAGGTCGATTGGTTTTCGAACAACAAAAGAAGTGCTCACGAGTATAGAATTTAATTATGATGCATGATATAAAGTAAATTTTTTTGGAATATGATAACTCGGATAGAAAAAGAAGAAGCAAAATAACATAGTGAAGATTCAAATTGCAAAAAAAAGAGGAGAAAAAATGAATGTTTTATGAAAATATGGGATTTAGAGGTTGGATTTGTATTAGAATTTTGTAGTTATAAATCCACAATAATTCAATATTTAAGAATTTCATAAAATTTCTAGAGTTTTTGATACCTTAAGATTGTTGTGGAAATAAAAACTTTATTAGAATTTCAAACCGAATACCTCATGATTTTTATAAACTTTTTAAAAGTCTTGATAAATCCTGATTGAATACCCATAAACTTTTTCAATCTGAGAAGGTACCTAAAACACCTGAGAAAGATAAATATAATCCCCCCCCCCCAAAGTATTATTTTAAAGTCTATAAGTACTAGTCCTCAATTGGGATTTATTAAGACTTTAAAAAAGTTCGTAAAAGTTATGAGGTATTCAATTTAGATTTTAAATTGAAATTTTTATTTTACAAAAGTCTTTGAGTATTCATAAACTCTTTAAATTCTATGGAATTCTTATTTATTGGATTCTTGTGGATAGCATACTTCAATTATAACTACATAATCCTCAAACAAATCCGACCTCTAAACCAAAGATTTTCCGAAAACTTCTTATCTTCTCCTCTGTTTTTTGCATTTTGGATCTTCACTATTATGTTATTTTTCTTCTTCTTCCTTTTCTCTCTAGGTTGCTGTGCTTTGATATATTCCACTAAACCCTACCTTATATCATTCTATCATAATTAAACTCTATACTCAATAAACTCTTTCTTTTTGTTGAAAAACCAATGAACCTTGTAAAAACTACATCATCGAGGATCTTTATTTTGAATGGATGAGAAGAACAAAGCAACACTGGTAGTCTTTAAATACACTAATCATTCAAAAAAATAAAATGCAAAGGATGCTCAAGCCCCTACACTATACGCATTTATCAACCACAGTAATAATACTTACATAGTAGCTATAATTGCCTACATACATGACAAGCATTTTCCTAATCTCACTATCCAACTCACTTGGCTTCTGATTCATTCTCACAAACTTGACCTTCAGCCTAAGGAACCCTCTAAATCTTTCTTTTGTCATTCTTTCATTTGGGCTTTGACATGTTTGACATAGCTAGGTTTTTGACCTAAGGACATCTCCAATGGGATAGTTTTATCCCTATAATTGTTGGGGTTGTAGGAAACTTCATCTCCAACAGTAATAGATGAAGGGTATTAGAAGCTATATATATAAGACTCGTCCCAAACAAAGTATCAAAAGGAGACCTCATTTAAGACCCAGTCTTAAAAGACAAAGGTAGGCCATGCTCATGTTTGGTCCAGTTTGGAGCATATGAGACTATGAGAGACGCAAGCAAAGGCAAAACTGCTGGGTAATTGCACTAAATGACGAAAAAGGGAAGAACTATCAAATACAAGGTCTTGGTGCCTTCACTTAAACATAATTAATTATTTTTATATTTTCAAATAATTAATATAATTATTATGTATTTCCTAAGATAATTTTTAATAAAAATAAAATAAAATAAAACTAAAGTTAAAACCTCATTATAAGACCTCATTATTGGAGTGAAAGAGGTCTCATATGAATAATACTTTTATGGAGGTCTTATAATACACTACAAGAAAATTGCACCTAGACCACGGACCATTTCCGTCGTCTAGGTGCAGTTTTCCGTCGTCTAAGTACTTAGACGACGGAATCTCCGTCGTCCAAGGTCCGTGCTCCAAGTGCTGTCGTCCAAGCACCTGGACGACGAAGATTTAGTGCTCTGTCGTCCAAGTTCACTTGGACCGCGGACATTATCCGTGGCCCAGGTAGACACCTGGACGACGGAAAATATAATTCTCCGTCGTCCAGGTGTCTACCTGGGCCATGGACATTGCTCGTTTCTCCGTGGCCCAGGTGTTCACCTGGACGACGGAGAATTAGATTTTCCGTCGTCCAGGTGTCTACCTGGGCCACGGAGAACGACAGGGTTTAGGGGTTAGGGGTTAGGGGTTTAGGGTTAGGTTTAGGGTTTTTCACCTGGACGACGGAGAACATAATTTCCGTCGTCCAAGTGAATATTTAATTTAAAAAAAATTGAAATTAAATATTATTAATTTAATTTAAATAATGAAAAATGCTAAAATTAATTAAATAAACTAAATTTTGAATATTACTTAATTATTAAATAATTAAATTAAATTAATTTGTACATACATCAATAATCGAAAAAACCCATAAATTAAAAATTAAAATATTGTTCGGAATGCGGAAAGAAACGAGATAATAAACTACTAGCTAGCTAATACACTGGAGGAGCAGATGCGCCGCCGAGTCCTCCGCCTCCAGCCGGGTCGTTGTCGTCGGGGTGTGGGTTCGGAGGAGGTTGACATACTTCTCGATTTTGTTACATGAGGGCGATGAGTTGGGCTATTTGTGCTTGTTGTTCGTCAAGTCTTTGCCGCATTGACTCATTCTCCTCTCGTGCCAGTCGAGCCTCTTGAATGGCTGCTTCGACGGCCGCAACCTGACTCCTTCTCCGCTGCCCCGAACCTCCCGTAGATGATGAGCCAGAGGTCGTCGACAAATCTCGTACCACCCTAGGCCCAAAGTGCCTAACCTCCTTGCCAGTTCTACGACCGTAGACCTCATCCGCGATTGCAATTTGGCTCTCTAAGGATAGAGGAGGCAGGTCTTTCGGTGGCACATCTGGGAACGCAAGCTGAGTGTTAGCCAACTCTTCATGCGCACGCTCTATCGCCCTTGCCTACAAAAGAATAATTAATTTATTATAATGAAATCATATTTAAATAATAATTACTATAATTAAAAGCGCACACATATATATATATATCACTTACGCCGCATTGACTCGCTTCATTATCGAGCCCTGGCGTCACGTACGCGCTTACGCTTGCATCAAGATAAGGGTGTTTGGAGCCCTTATCCTTGTGCTCCTTGGCTATTTGAATGAACTGCTTGGCGCCGGTAGTATGGTGTTTCTCCTTCTTCCCCCGGTTGGCTTTGTTGACATCGGAGAATTTCTGTTACACAACATAATTAAATCATTAAAAAATGAATAACTACAATTTAAATAATTCAATTATCTTAATTGAAATAAAAAAAATAAATTAATACCTTAAATTGTTCATCGGCAAAGTGGTTACACAACCACTCCCACTCATCTTCTCTCTCCCCTTGCAGATCTACCGGGGGAGGCACGGGACCGACATCTTGGAAGTACTTATGGAGCTTGTACTTCCAATCTTTGTAGATGGAGTTGGCGGTTTGGTTGATATGCCTCAACATAGCCGGTGTCGGATCCACGTCAAATTGTTCCTATCAAAAATAAATAGAAAATTATAATCGTATATATTATGAAATTTTAGGCCGAGATTAACAATAATATATAATAACTAAATTGGACGTATTACGTACCGAAAGATCTTTGAAGACTTTCGCCTTCTCATGATCCGGCGCCTCCTTCCAAGTAGCACTACCAACATAAGCACTTTAGGCAACGAAATGGAAAACAACGCGCAACGAGGGGGGAATTTCGTTGCCTATAGTTTACAATAGGCAACGAAATGGATTTTCGTTGCCTATTGTAAACTATAGGCAACGACATCTTTGCCTATAGTAATAAAATCGTTGCCTAAAGTCCATTTTATAGGCAACGAAAAAAATCGTTGCCTATAGTTTTCCATTTTATAGCCAACGAAAAAAATCGTTGCCTATAGTTTTCGTTGCCTAAAGTTTGGTTATAGGCAACGAAAAAATCGTTGCCTATAGTTAATAGGCAACGAAAAATAAGTATAGGCAACGAATTACTATTTCGTTGCCTATAATTAGTATTATATCAGATCTAGCCAGCAGCTATTCAAATCAAAATCGGTGGAAAAATCTGAAACGTTTTGGAATCGGCAGTACATTTCAGGATGGACAAGAGTTGGATGAGGCTGGATAGAACTGATGCAAGATATGGGCAGGGAATTAGGAGATTTCTGGAATTTGTGGCGGCTAATTGTGGAGAGTTGCCAGTGCATTATTGTCCATGTAAACAATGTCGGTGTCGCGGCAATCGTTGTCCCATTGCTACAGTTGAGCGACACCTTCATAGAAACGGATTTTGGAATAAGTACACCCGTTGGATTTATCACGGTGAAGCATCAGCAGCAGCCGATCCGCATGATCATGGACAATTTGCTGATACTGCGAGGTCATCCAATTATGATCCCACCAGGAGGTTCATCGACGATATGTTTCCTCATGAGAGCGGTGTATTTCATGATTCTGAAGCGCCCGTATATGTTCCTCCAGAAGTTGAGAATTTTCCTCACATTGAGCCAGTCCAGCCATTACCTAGAGTTTATGTCAACACACGTGGTATGGACAAGTACCACAACCTGATTCAGATGCATCAAACTCCGTTGTACCACGGATGTCCTAAGACAGTCCTTGAAAGTGTGATGGCAGTGATGCAGCTAAAAGTGGAGACCAAGAGCACCGTGGCAGCGGTCGATAGGTGGCTTCAGTTGACTGGTGATCTGCTGCCCCCCGGTCATCGTCTTCCCCCCACTCATCGTAAGATACGACATGTCCTCAAAGATCTTGGACTTTCGTACACCAAGATTCACGCATGCATGTATGATTGCGTTCTCTTTTGGGGTGTAGACGATGACGGGAAGGATCTATCGAAGCTTGAATACTGTCCGGTGTGTGGTACGGAAAGGTGGAAGTACACTCCTGCAGGAAACAAGAAAGCAGTGAAGATACTTCGGTATTTCCCACTTATTGATAGGCTGGAAAGGTTGTTCATGTGTGCATTCACGGCGAAAGCTATGAGATGGTGGGCTGAGAGGACTTTGCCTGACGATGATATCCTTAGACACCCTGCTGATGGTCAGGCTTGGAAGCACCTGGTGAATGTGTTTTCTGATTTTGCAGCTGAAGTCCGAAATGTTTGGCTGGGGCTATCGACTGACGGATTCAACCCCTTCGGCAACATGAGTCAGAAGTACAGCATATGGCCCGTTATATTGGTACCGTACAACCTTCCTCCGTGGATGTGCATGAAGAAAGAATATAATATGCTGACTCTGTTGATTCCAGGGCCGGGTTATCCAGGAAAGTGTTTGGATGTGTACATGAGGCCATTGATTATAGAGCTTCAGCAGTTGAGTACAGTTGGTCATCCCACTTACGACAGGTTTAAAAATGAGATGTTCCGAATGCGTGCTATGCTTGTGGGCACAATCAGTGATTTTCCAGGTCGAGGGATGTTGTCGGGAAACCCAACCAAGGGGTACAGGGCCTGTCCAGAGTGCATGACTGCCATGTTTGGACAAGCTCATTGCTCGAAGATTGTCCATATGCGTCACCGATGTTGGCTTCCACGACATCACCCATTTCGCCAGGACGCCCAGGATTTTGACGGCACTGTAGAAGAAGGTCTGCAACCCATGGGATGGACTGGAGATGAAATCTTAGAAGTCCTGAATGAGTATAATTTTGGGCCATTGAGCAATCATCCTGAGGTTGTTGCGACTATACCGAAGATACCCGACAGGTATAAGTTCTGGACACACAAGAGCATCTTCTGGGAACTCCCGTACTGGCGGATGTTGCCTATCAGGAACTATCTAGATGTCATGCACATAGAGAAGAATGTGTGTGAAAGTGTGGTGGGCACCGTTCTAAATTGGCAAGGTAAAACCAAAGATGGCCCTAAAGCTCGCGTTGATTTGGAAAAAATGAAACTGCGGGAACATCTGTGGTTGAAAAAGAAGGGGAGAAAGATGCCCCAAGCTCCTTACACGGTCACGCGTGACGAGAAGCATGAAATTTTTGTGTGGATGGCTAACGTCCAGTATCCTTATGGGTTTGCTGGAAATATAAGTCGGTGTGTTAACTACAGGGACAATAAGATTTATGGATTAAAGAGTCATGACTGCCATGTACTACTTCAACGCCTCTTCCCTATTATGATTCGAGGGTACTTTGATGATGAGGTGGTAGAGCCGTTAGTGGCGCTGTCAAGGTTCTTTCAAAAGTTATGCACCAGAGAAGTGAAAATGTCAGACCTCGAAGAAATGCGAAAGGACATCATTTTTATCATGTGCAAGTTGGAGAGGATTTTCCCCCCAAATTTCTTCGACATCATGCCTCACTTGATGATGCATCTTCCCGAGCAATTGATGCTCACCGGTCCCGTTCACTACACTTGGATGTATCCAATGGAGAGGTATATACCCCGCATTTGTATGATGTTTGCTAATTAAGTCTTTATATATTAATTTATTCTTGTTCTACGTACAACAATAATAACAAGCTGTTTTCATCATTGTAGACAACTGGGAGAGTACAAAGGGTATGTACATAATACATCTGCACCTGAAGGGTGTATCGCCGAAGCATATCTTGCGAACGAGTGCGTAACGTACGTCAAACTGTTTTTGGGAGCGCTTGAGGACCCACATTCGAATATGTCGGTAGATGAACCCCAGTTCAACCTTTCTGTAGTCTCTAATGATGTTTATCCACAGAGTAGGTTGCACGGGGAGTGGGAGTTGACACCATATGAGTTAGACATTGCACACTGGTGTGTACTAATTAATTGTAAAGAAGTTAAATATTGGAAAGACACACACCTTGGAAGTCCAGAGGTTCGCGGGGATGTTGCGTACCACAATCGGACCTTTGCAAATTTTTTTGGCACATGGGTGAGTATATATTCATTTAGTCATAATATATATGACGTGTAAAAGCAAATTGTGACGGTTATTTATATGAAATGTCGTATCTAATGTTGACGGTTATTTATTTCAGATGAACTATGTAGAAGATGATGGTTACCCACAATGGTCACACGCATTGAGGCTCTTGGCTATGAAACCTATATCATCAAAAGTTTACGCGATGTGTAGGGTCAATGACGTGAAATTTATGTGTCAAGAAAGAGACAATAGGGTGAAGACACAGAATTGTGGGGTAATGGTGCATGGTGGGGATAACGACCCTGACTACTACGGGGTACTCCATTCAGTGGTTGAACTCATGTATGGTGAGCGCATGAAAGTTTACTTGTTTAAGTGCAGATGGTTTGATACTCGTCCGGAGAACGTTCGCATCGATCAATATGGATACATTTCCGTGAATACTGCCACAAGTTGGTATGAGGAGGATCCTTTCGTTCTTGCCACATCGATCAAACAAGTGTTTTACCTTGACGATCTTATGAACAGACCCCCCTGGAAAGTAGTAAACCATGTGCAAGCTAGGAATGTGTACAATGCTGCCACACTTGGTGAAAATGAAGATGACGAAGAAGTTGCAGCATACCAAGAGGGAAATGGAATTGACATTCCGAAATCCGATACAATTCGCCATTATAATGTTCGACCTGGTATTGTGGTTCAAAATTCTGGAGCAGCACTTCTAAATGTTAATCCAAATGACTTTGATGAAGACTCGAGTGACGAGGACGAGGAGCGACACCTATTACCAGACTTCAACTATCAAACTGCGTCAGACTCTAGCGATGATTCTGATTATCAGCCTTAGTTAGAGATGTAATTGAGTATAGTCTTCGAGCTTGTATTCAGTTGATTAACTCCTAAATGTATATATGTGTTGATCGAATCGAAGTTTACTTGTGTAATTTGATGGATTAGTTTAACGGTTATTTTCATGTATGTTGTGGAAAACATGTGAATTTCGTTGCTTATAAATTGAAGTTCGTTGCCTTTAACATTGATTTCGTTGCCTTTAACATTGATGTCGTTGCCTTTAACATTGATGTCGTTGCCTTTAACATTGATTTCGTTGCCTTTATCATGGATTTCGTTGCTTTTGTTATGCATTTCGTTGCCTATAGTATAGGCAACGAAAATTTCGTTGCCTATAGTATAAGCAACGACACACTTCGTTGCCTTTAGGGTGCATTTCGTTGCCTAAAGTATACGCAACGATACACCTCGTTGCCTATAGTCTTGATTTCGTTGCCTAATGTATATGCAACGAAAAATTCGTTGCCTATAAGTCCTCCTCGTTGCCTATACTATAGGCAACGATGCCACCATTTCGTTGCCTATAGTCCTGGAATATATTTCCAGCTCGCGAACAGCTCCGCCGCAACTAGCATTCTCTCCGCAAACCTCGCCGGATTTCTGCCCTCTCCGCAACCCGAAAAGTACGGTTCACATTCTCCCTCTCTCCTTACTTGAATAAACAACGTGATTTTAGTTGGATTTGTGTTGGGTTGTTTGTTGGGTTGATTTTAGATGGATTTGTGTTGTGATTTAGGTTAGGTTGTGTTGGATTTGTGTTGGGTTGTTTGTTAGATTGATTTTAGTAGGATTATATTGTGGATTAGAGGATTATATTGTGGATTATATTGTGGAGTAGGATTATATTGTGGATTGTGGATTAGGATTATATATATTGTGGATTATATTGTGGATTATATTGTGGATTAGGATTATATTGTGGATTATATTGTGGATTGTGGATTAGGATTATATTGTGGATTATATTGTGGATTATATTGTGGATTAGGATTATATATATTTAGTTTATGTAATTAGAATTGGGAATAATTAGAATTGGGAATAATTAAGTGTGATTTTAGTTTGGTTATTTAGTTTAGGTAATTAGAATTGGCCGGGAATAAGTGTGATTGTTAGTTTGGGTTGTTCATTTTAGTTAGACAAAATTTAAATTTAGGTTATTGTTGCCTCAATTGTAAGGTATTCATTATGTTATTTTGTTGCAGACATTAATAAAAATGTCCGTGTTCAAAAGATTGATTCCCGGGAAAAGTGGGAAACAAAAAGGAGCTTCCTCCTCGTCACCTCAAGGACCGACACCTCAAATGTCCTCCGGGTTGAACCCTCAAGGACCCAGGAGTGGGTCTAGGTCCGTTGGTGGGAGTTCTGGAAGCACCGTACCGGACAGTCTTGAGACCGTCTATGTACATTCCAATCGTCATCTCCAACTTCTTGCCACATCCCAGGATCCCCAAGGTCCACGTCACTCGGTGTCTCATGAACGACCCTCCCGCAACAGCAGCCGAAACTCCACCACGGAATCCGGTCGTCACTCAGTCAGCGGCGAACGCCCAAATAGTACGAGGGTACTATTTGGGCGTTCGCAGCAGGACCCACCGCGTATGCCACCTCTTCCTCCCAATGCGGCGACGCCACAACCTAATTCCGGATCAGCTGGGCCATCCGGCAGTGCATCCCGCACGGATTCTGTGCACTTATGCCCGCCAAGGGACTTGTTCTTCCCTACGGTTATTCCGAAGATACCTCAGCTCGACCCTAACAACGTGGCCGTCTATGATGAGGACCCGTTCACGACGCCTGAGGAAGCATACACATATGAGCCGTTCTCTCAACCTCTGTTGAGTGTGAGGGTTAAGGGTCAGCTCACTTACGAGAATGGTAAGTTTATGTTCATTTACTAGATACAGTACATTAAATTAGGTTCTATTTCTTAATTTCCTTCTTTTGTACCGTGTCTTAGGCACCGTCGTCAACCCTAAAGCTAAACAGAGCAGAGGTACCACAACTGGGAAGGGTATTGAAGATCGAGTCGGTGACAATCGGGCTCATATTGATTATGAAGATGATGGGGAGGCTATCGAGTATTCTGACAAAGGGATGTATGCTAGCCAAGCAGGATTTGTCATACGTGATTTCGTCCCGATGTTGTGGGATTCGTGGGGTTCAGTTGATGCTGAAGTGAAGGCCCGAGTGCATAATGCACTGTCGGTGAGTTAAATTTACATTAATTTGTCATAAAAATAGACGTTCTTATATATTATTGTAAGGCACCAAACATACATATTTATGAGGCTAATTATGTATACGTGTATTGCAGCAATGGTTTATTATTGACGATCGGCTGAAGGAGCCCGGGGGGTGGTGTGAACGAAAGCTCACGTCTAGGTGATGTGATTTTGGATTTATATAAGGCTAAGTATCCTTATATGATTTGTGAATACGTTAGATTTGTGAATATAAAGTGTTGGTTATATGATATTTTTGTTGCATCAATATAGGTATCGAGAGTGGAAGTCTCACTTGAAGAAGTTCTGGGAGGAGAACATAGATAAAGGCCGAAATGGCACTCCAAGTGAGTTCAGATACCGGGAGTACGAGTGGAACTGGCTTATAGCCCACTGGAAGCATCCCAAACTTGTGGTATGCACATGAATTATGTTGCGTACCTAAATCTAAACTAATATTATTATTATTATTAATTTACCTACATTTTATGATATATTATTTTATATACGCAAGAGGTAGTAGGTAAATCTCTATCTATGTTATTAATTTAATATGTAGGTAAATCTCTAATATATTGTGTAGGTAAATTAAATTATACAATTTACATTGTTTATACGAAGTAAAGATAGTGAACTGTATTAGTGATTGAGATGCTAGAAATTAAAACAAAAAATAACAAAGATTAAATTATTTCCCTGCAGAATAACATGAAAAAACCTAGAAATTAAAGGAAACAATTCTAGGTCCGAGGACTAAATATGTGAAAAATAAATGGGTTGGATTTTAATCAAAAAAATTAATGTTGCGAGGATATTCTCTAATTTATGCTATATATATAATTGGCTAATAATTGTGCACATTTTCTTTTTCTACAAGCACATTTCGAAACAAAATGCTAAAAACCGAGCGCAGAACGTGAACCCACATCATTGCGGTTCCCGAACGTATGAGAGATGGACTCGACGTGGGGCAAGGTTGGAACCAGAGACTGATCCTCTCGTGTATTCCATCCGACATGGGTATCCGAACAACCCTGAATATGTTGTAAGTATCTAATAAATATTTGTCCATATTTGATACATCTCATGTTTAATTAATTCTTGTATTTTACTCAATTATTAATGCGTCACCGATTTTGCATTGTCTATTAGGAGAGATTGGTTGAGTCGATCCCAAAGGTGCGTGCTAAAGTAGCTCGAGAGCTGCATCAGGGGTGCACGGAGGAAGAGGTGACCCAGTATGCATCTCAGGTTGACCACATGACGCCCATTAATGCGGCGAGGTGCGTGTCAGATGCGATTCCCGTTGGAAAGAACAAGTTTTGGGCCAAGGGGATGGGTTACAGAGGAAATGGAGTCTTGAAGATGACTCCAGAATTCTCCAGCGGGTCCAGCAGTTCTAGGTCGTCCGGCCTACAAGAGCAGATTCAGAGGCAGCAGGAGGAGATTCGGAGGCAGCAGGAGGAGTTGGAGGAGATGAGGCGTGCCAGGGAAGCCATGGAGCAGGAAAGAGCCCGTGAGAAGGAGCAGCACGACCAAATGTGGGCATTCTTTCAATCTCAGCAACCTCGGGAGGCTTCGCACCCGCACCCACAGACTCAGCCAAATCTGTTCACGCCTACAACACAGCCGCAGTATTTTGGGGGTCACCAGCAGCCGCCGTTATATGGGGACCACCAGCAGCCGCCGCAGCAGCATCAGTTTTGGACGGGTGCCGAGCAGCCGCCGCCTCCGCCGCCGCAGCATCAGTTTTACGGGGGTGACCAGCAGCCGCAGCTTCATCAGTTTTATGGGGATGACGACCAGCAGCACCAGGAGGGTTCACACGAGGACTTCCTCAATTCTGTTAACTTTGATCAGTAGCACGTAGCTAGTTTTTGATTTCGGTTGAAATGTGTACGCTGTTGTGGTTTGAACTCATGTAAATGTTGCAGATTCTGGAATTGGGCCCAATCCAGAATCAAGTATTTTTTTTAAAAATTCCACACACTATAGGCAACGAAATGGACCAATTTCGTTGCCTATAGTTTGCCAGAAATGCAAAAATTCAAACTATAGGCAACGAAATTCAAAAGTATAGGCAACGAAATTCAAAAGTATAGGCAACGACGTCGTTGCCTATAGTTTGAAAGGTGACATCCTGTTTAGGGTTTAGGCAACGAAGAAGTCGTTGCCTATAGTGAAACTATAGGCAACGAATTAAGCTGGGGTCGTTGCCTATTGTTGAAAACCCTAACCCCTAAACCCCGAACTATAGGCAACGAATTGGTTATTGATTTCGTTGCCTATAGTATAGTCAACGAACTATAGGCAACGAAAGTATAGGCAACGAAAATTCGTTGCCTATAACTATAGGCAACGAATTTTGGACTATAGGCAACGATTTGAAATCGTTGCCTATACCTGTTATTCTGGTAGTGTAGGGGCAGTGATACGAACCCGGTTACGGATGATTGACCCTATCCCATGCGCCGAGAGACTTGCTAGCTGAGCTGTGGGAGGGCCACCGGTGAATTCGTCGTACGGCAAGTCGATCTTTTTACCGGTCGCCTTGCAAATACGCTCCGCTTTGCCCCCTTTAACGAGACCCCGAGTCCTTTTCGGTTCCGGGTCAGTGGGGGCCCTCCTTTGCCTACGGCGGGCGCTGTACATGATTGATTCGGCGGTCGAGGACGCTTGAGTACTTCCCGTTGAATGGGTACCGGGCGTCGGAGATTGGAAGGGGTCGACGTCATCACCGCTCGAGATGAACGGGGGAGCGGGAATTTCCCCAGAGGACGCTACGGACAGACCAGATGATCCGTCCGGATTGAGAGCGTCGTTGCCCTCCTGTTGAACCCAACCGACTTGGGCCGCCAACATTCGGAGCATCTCATCTTCTGCCTCCTGTTGGGTTTTCTTCTTGTCGGATGTGGTCTTTGGCGGAGCCATTTAAACCTAAGAGTACGGTGTTAAAATACCTACTTACCATAATAATTACAACTTAAAAATTTACGCTAATTAATTAAGTACGTTTAAGATTTAAATAGAGTACACTAGCTTGGCATTTTCGGTCGTTCAATGGACGTGCGACCCGCGCGATAAAGTGTAAATTTTCAATTAATCAGCCTTGGTTAAATCGAAAAACATGGCCAGTTAGGGATAGAGATAACGCGAGAGGCAGGACTAATTTCGACAAAAGTCTTTCTTAGTCCAAATCCTGTCACCAGTCATAACCCGTTTCTAGACACCATGTCCGACATTCGGCCAATTTTTCGAAAATTTACACTCCCTCAAGTCCTTTGCAAACTTCGCCCTCAACCTCGTGTCCATAACTCCACTTAGGTTATGGTGTGCGGTGATGAAATCCACACATCACGAGGGGTTAAGGAGATAAGCTAGGAAAAGAGGCGCCATCTATTCCAAAGAGTGCGACTTAATAAACCAAGTTTATGTACAAAATTTAAATCGAACACGTACTACCATGCAATTTACTCGAAAATACACGTAATTAATTATCAATTAATTAAAACAATAAATAATTACAATAATGAATTATTATTTATCATGCATATAATAATAATTATTCATTTACCACTATAATTAATTATTATTAACAATAATAATTATTGCTATTATTTAATTTTAACTAACAAATATAAAATTATTACCAAATAATTAACAACTAATAATAATTATCCCAATATTAATAATAACAACTCATTAATGATTATAATTATAACTATTAATTATTTTAAACTAATTAATAAATTAAAACTATTTATTAATTAAATAATTAATTAATTAACAAAAATGTAAAAGAGGTAAAAAAATAGAATTATTACCTCGTCGGAATGTCGCCGGAATATCGGAAGAGTTGAGTCGTCGGAGAGGAGGAACCACGCCGGAAAAAATGTCGTCGGAGCGTCGCCGGAGGAGGAGAGGAGAGGAGAGGAGAGGGAGAGGAGGAGATGGAATGATGAGAAAATGAGGGGGGGTGCAACTCTATTTATAGAGTTGCACTTAGACGACGGATCACTATTCTCCGTCGTCTAAATCCACCTGGACGACGGAAACAGTGTTTTCCGTCGTCTAGGTGGCGGTTTCAAAAAATTTCAATCGGTGCCAATTAATCGGCGGGACGTTCTGAACCGCCATGATTTTGGACTTAGACGACGAAGAATGAATTCTCCGTCGTCTAAGTGAAAATTCAAGCGGTCCCAAAACGGAAGCGGTAAATTGAACCGCCATAAAAATTGGACTTGGACGACGGAGATGGTCAGTTTCCGTCGTCCAAGTGAAAATTACATGAAAAAAATAAACAAAAAAAGATTTGAACCGCCATGATTTTTGAACCTGGACGACGGAGATGGTCATTTTCCGTCGTTCAGGTGAACACCTGGACGACGGAGATGGTCATTTTCCGTCATTCAGGTGAACACCTGGACGACGGAAAATGACCATCTCCGTCGTCCAGGTTCAAATTACGTAAAAAAAATTTAAAAAATAATTCGCTAGAAATTTAGCGATCTGTCATTCGAGTGAAATAGTCGTACAATATCGATGAACGCATCGTATATATGAACAGTTAAATTTGAACCGCCGATTAATTTTACGTATTGAAACATGTTAAGTATCGACTAATCTTTACGACTTCAGTGTTCATGAGTAGACGCTCATTTGCAGCAGAGTATTAACGAAATTGAATTTGGACAAAACAACCGTTGGATATGTTCGTCGTAACATAATATATAATTGTCTTCAAAGGACCATAAAATAATAAGTTCGGGAAGGGTTTGATCAGCACAGTCAACCGCAAAACCGATAATTTCACAAACCGGAAACGTGGATACAAGGCATTTCGCAACTCCGATTTTCGAACCGTCGAAGCTCACACACCAAGAATTGTTTACTCTAAAGTCTTGATGAAAAGACTTTGCATTGGAAGAAGGTCTAGATGGTCGTTGTCTTAGAAAAAATTACGATATCTGCACCTGGACGACGAAAATGAGTGTTTCCGTCGTTCAGGTAATCACCTGGACGACAGATATGAAGTTATCCGTCGTCCAGGTTCTGACCTGAATGACGGAGAATGACGTTCTCCGTCGTCCAGGTGTACGTATAGACCCTGAATTCAGGGGTTATGGCCTTACTGTTTAGGGTTTAGGGTTTGTGAACTTGGACGACGGAGAATTACCATATCCGTCGTCCTAGTGTGTACCTGGACGACGGATAATGACCATTCTCCGTCGTCCAAGTTCTAAACCCCGAATTCAGGGGTTAGGGCCTTAGGGTTTACGGTTTAGGTCGTCCCCGGTCATTTGTGTGTCCGTTCAATTATTCTGATTCAAAAATATAATTAAAAAATTGATCGATCGATCCGATCTGCTAGATTTAGGGTCCAGGATTTAGGGTTTTATATGAGATTGAGATTTGGCGTGGCGCCAAAGGTGAAAATGGCGGGGGACCTAATATAAACATGGACGGAATTCAGGTGTCCGTTCAATTATTTTGAATGACCATAAAAAAATTAAATAAATGATCGATCGATCTGATTTGCTAGATTTAGGGTCGAGAATTTAGGGAGATAGCCAAAATACCCAAAGGCGACAATCTGCAATTAATTTCTCCGTTGTCCAGGATATATAATTCGGATTAATTAATTACCGTAAATTAACCTGCATCGATCATATATGTATTACAATAATTACAATAATTAATTACCAATTAATCTCCCTCGTCGTATGACCGTACTCTTCGTCATAATCATCATTGTCCTCATCCCCGTTAGACGACGGCTCATCCTCGTCATCGTACTCAACATCGTCCGACGAATAACGTGAGTCCTCGTCCGCAACCTCTTCCTGCTCGTCTTCTTCATCTACCTCATCGATAATCTCATCTTCAGTTAGATCTATACAACCATCAGGCATGGGTAACCGTTCACCATCTTGAACCAGGTCCATTATATCGGAGCGGACCATAGAAATATTAGGCTCTTGATAGGCATGAATGTCTCTTTCTGGTTCAGCAGCATCTTCATTCGTAGCCGGTGTCCCTTCAATTGTCTCTGTATTCCATATTCCTCGGTGAGAGATATGGTTCACTATTTTCCACCCTTCACCGGCTTTCGGATCGTCGAGATAGAACACCTGCCGAACTAAGGTGGCGAGAGCGAAAGGCTCATCCTCATACCAGTGCGAGTTTGTATCGACTGATAATAGTCTCAGGTCTTCCTTTGTACACTTGAACCATCTGCACTTGAATAGGAAAACGTTGACATCATTCCCGTAACATAGCTGAACCACGTATACAATAGCCCCGTAATATAGATCATTGTCTTTCCCAACCGCTACCCCACTGTTTTGTGTTCTTCTTCCTTCGTCTCGGGCCAATGAATGGAACTTTACAGTGCTCACAAAACATCCGGGATAAATATAGTGTTTAACCGGCTTCCCTGCTAGCAAGTGCTTTGGCCATGACCACCACCCTCCGTGGTTATCAGATTTTTGCAGATCAATCATCTGCGAAAATGGGCAAATTAATATAAGGGTTTACTTTCTACAAACATGAGTGATATGTATTTAAATAATTAATACCGAGTCGTACGTACGTAGCCATTGGAAGAAATAATCAGGAAACTTCTTCTTAACCATTTTCTCAATCCACGCCGAACTCTTGTTTTGATTTAACGCCTGAACCCTCTCCCTGTATGACAACATGTACTGTTCAACTTTGTCACAGTCTCGCAACACTACCCAATGTGCCTCAATAAGTTCTTCCCGTGTTAACGATTCCTTTAATACTCCTCTAAACGGTCGGACGACATTGGTGACGACAGAAAGATTGATGCGGGCACTGCGATCGGAGGCCGTGGGAGGGGGTGGATCTTTGAGGTACCTGTTGCAGTAAGTAACACACTCATGCATTAGGTATGTCTCTGCTATGGAGCCATCTGGGGCCGACCTGTTTTTGACGAATGACTTATACTGTCCAAGCTGTCTACAAAATCAAACGTACACATTACATAAGTACATATAGCTAGCTAGCTAGTATATATATAATCTCCAGTGGAACAAATTAATTAATTAGTTGTACGTACCTTTCTTGAGGATACATCCAAGTGTACTGGACCGGACCAGAAATAAGCACCTGCTCGGGCAGGTGGATCATTAGGTGAATCATGATGTCAAAGAAAGCAGGGGGGAAAATCCTCTCTATTTTGCAAATGATGTGCACAATTTGTTGTTGCAATTCCACCACATCTGACTTCTTTAATTCTCTGGCGCATAACCTCTGCCACCACCTGCACAATGCCACTATTGGTTCTACGATGTCCCGAGGCAAGTATGGTCGAATTACCACTGGAATCAGACGTTGCAGCATAACGTGATAGTCATGTGTCTTTAGACCAACAAAATTGTGTTGCACCTCGTCCACTGCTCCAGTTATAGTAGCTGCATACGTAGCCGGATAACGAACGCCCTTAAACCAGTGAAATACAGAACGTCTAAGCGTCGGCTTCACTGTGTATGGTGCATCTGGCATCTTGTTGTACACTCCTTTCCTATCCCTCCTCAACCACAAGGGACGACGTAGATTCATTGATTCCAAATCTTTGCGCGCTTTGGGAGTATCTTTAGTCTTGAACTTAATACCGAGAATTGTTCCCACCACGCTGTCGCACACATTCTTTTCTATGTGCATCGCGTCCAAGTTGTTCCTCAGCTTCAACTTCGACCAGTAAGGGAGTTCAAAGAATATACTCTTGTGATCCCAATAGCTCAGATCATGTGGAGGAATTGGATTGCATTTCTTTACATCCGCGTCATTGCTCAACACACCAAAGTCGAAATAGCTCAACCTCTCTAAAATCTCTTCGCCCGACCAACTACGGGGTTTAGGATTGTTCTCTACCGTACCGTCGAAATGAGCTTCATCCTGTCGCCACGGGTGGTCGTGAGGGAAGACATCTACGGTGACCCAAGTAACACACCTTCCCCGCGTGCCAACTAGAGTTCACGTCGTCCAAACATATAGGACATCCATTATATCCTTTTGTCCTGCAGGCTGCCAACATCCCATAAGCTGGAAAATCGCTGATCGTCCACATTACAGCAGCCCTCATAGTGAACATCGTGTCAGTGAATTTTTCATAAGTTGGGACTCCATTTTCCCACAACAGTTTCAGCTCGTCGATCAAAGGTCTGAGGTAGACATCTAAGCACTTCGATGGAGATTTAGGACCTGGAATTAGTACGGTAAGGAAATTAAATTCCTTGTTCATGCACATCCACGGAGGCAAGTTGTACGGCATCAGAATAACTGGCCAAGTGCTGACGGCGGAGCTATTACTTCCCCAAGGATTGAATCCGTCTGTAAATAGGCCGAGTCTAACATTTCTAACCTCTGAAGCAAAGTCTCCAAATTCTCTGTCGAAATGTTTGAAACCCTCCCCATCCGCGGCGTGTCGCAGGACATCGTCATCTATTCGCTTTTCTGCGTACCATCGCATCGCCTCTGCTGTGTGTAGAGACATGTACAGGCGCTGCAATCTGGGAATCAAGGGAAAATATCGAACAACTTTCACAGGAATTTTCTTTTTCGAACTCTTCCTATTCAACTGGAATCTGCACTGGCCACATACGGGACAATAGTCCAACTCTTTATACTCTTTGTAAAATAGCACACAATCATTCAGACATGCGTCAATTATCCTGTACTTTAGGCCGAGGCTGCTCAGGATATTTCTAACCTTATAATGAGATTTAGGAAGATTGTGATCATCAGGAAGCAACTTACATATTTGCTCCTGAATTTCGTCAAAAGCACTCACTGACATTTTGTGCTTCACTTTTATCTTCATTTGCTTCATCACATATTGCAACACATTCTCTCGACATCCAGGGAACACCGGGGTCTGCGCTTCAAGTAGTATCCGGTTGTACTTTTCCATCTCACTGGTGTCAGTGGCCAAGCTAGCTGCGGGGAATGTGTCATCATGCTCATTAGTGGTACTGTAACCTCCGTCTTGGTGTTGGTGTCCACTATGACTACATCCCGGAAACGCATCATAGACCTAATCTGCAGTTGGGTTGCAAGCTGGGGGTCTGGCACCACTGCCGCTGGATGAGGCACCATGGTAACTGTACCCTGAGCTGAAGTCTGCTGCGCTGAACTCTACTGCTTCACCATGCTCGCTCCATGTAGTGTAACTCCACATCATACCATTTTCGTACAGGTGTTGCACCATAACATTAACCTCCGCATACTGACAATTAAGACATTTCTGACACGGACACCTGAAACGTTTCTTTCCCTGACCATGTTCTATCGCAAAATTCACAAATTCGCTAATTCCATCCATATACCGGACATCACATCTATTCTTCAACTTCATCCAACTCTTGTCCATACTGCTACAAAATATTATAATTAATTATTACATATATATATTTGTCCATTAATTTACGCTTAATTATACGTACTCGATCTACATATCGATTCATCAATTACGTACGTACGTACGTAATTTAATCGATCTGTACATATATATATATAGCTAACATCAGCTAACATCCTTGCATGTATATATATATATACGTACGTTTTCACTAAATATATATTAATTAAGCAAATTTTAACTGCGTACGTACGTACCTGCTGGCCTTCTCGATATCTTTACGTTAATTAAGCTAACTAGCTAGTCAGCGGAGATCCCTTATCGATCCTGATTCTTCTCGGCCTTCTAGCTACCTAGCTCCCTTCTCCTTCAATTCTTCTTCAAATGGAATGAAGAGATCGAGGCTAGGAATGAATTCGATCAGTTTGGCATCGGGCTTATATAATGCTTCACTTAGACGACGGAGGTGTCGGTACATCGTCTAAGTGGAAGTACGTTTCGTATACTCGGACGACGGCGTGTCGGTCCGTCCTCCAGGTAATCACCTGGACGACGGAGAATACCATCTCCGTCGTCTAGGTGATCACCTGGAGGACGGAGAAGACTCCGAGGTCCAGGTGATCACCTGGACGACGGAGAATACCATCTCCGTCGTCCAGGTGATCACTTGGAGGACGGAGAAGACTCCGAGGTCCAGGTGATCACCTGGACGACGGAGAATACCATCTCCGTCGTCCAGGTTATCACCTGGACCTCGGAAAAGACTCCGTGGTCCAGGTGACCACCTGGACGACGGAGATGATATTCTCCATCGTCCAGGTGGTACTTGGACCACAGAGTATTTTCCGTGGTCTAGATGTCACTTGAACCACGGAACAATTACGTTTCCGTGGTCTAAGTGCTGTTTTCTTGTAGTGATAGGTATAAGACCTAAATATGAGACTTCATGATTAGATATGCTCTAATGATATTAAAAAAAGAGAGTCTATTAATGTCTGTCAAAATTGATGAAAAAAATTATGAAAATCTGTAAAAAGTTTTCGAAAGTCTAGTTCACAAAATTCGTACATTTGTAAGATTTTTAAAATTCCTATACAATCCATGAATATTTAGAAATTCATTACTTAATTAAAGTTCACCCAAATCTAAAAGTATACCCCTGAAAAGTAATTTCGTTTTCTTACATTTTTCTCCAACAAAACTACTGTTATCCGATTGCTCTTCCTCCTCATCATACTCAACATCGTCCGACGAATATCCTGAGTCCTCGTCCTCATCGTCATCCTGCGCATTTTCTTCATTGACCTCATTAATTGCATCAATAATCCTATCTTGAGTTAGATCCCTACAACCATCAGGCATGGGTAAGCGTTCACCAGCTTGAACCATGTCCATTATGTTGGAACAGATCACAGAAATATGAGGCTCTTGATATGCAGTAATATCTCTTTGCGGTTCAACATCTTTAGTCGTCGACGTTTCTTCAGATGTCATGACATTCTATATACCTCGATGAGAGATATGGTTCACTATTTTTCACTCTTCACCAGCTTTCGGACCATCAAGATAGAACATCTGCCTAACTAAGGTGGCAAGAGCAAAATACTCATCCTCATACCAGCTTGAGTTTGTATCGACTAATAAAAGACTCAGGTCTTCCATTGTATGCTTGAACCATTTGCACTTGAATAGGAAAACATTGACATCATTCCCGTTACATAGCTGAACGACATATACAAGAGCCCCGTAATATATATCATTGTCTTTCCCAACAGCTACCCCAGAAAGGACTCAACCCCGATTTAGCTCCCTAAACCGGAGTCAAACCCCTTCGAAAAAACGAACCAACAAAAACTTTTCGAAATTTGGGCAGAGTTTCGTTACTAACGTGGAATTACTGTTACTTGCACGCGGAAAATACACTTCATCCTATGCCACAAAAAGCAAACCGTGGGCACCAATCCCATCCGGATTTCTCAATATATCAACAGTAAAGTAAACAATACATATAATATATACTTTACTGAAATCCGGGTAAAATCGTATAACATATTCAATAGGAAACTCAGAGCGACTTCTAATACATAATCATATACGCATACCACAGTAGGTAGAACAATAAACCTACTGGATGAAACAAAGTAGCTCGAGTACTATGCCTCCGACCACGACGTGCGACACCAGAGCCTGAACTGCAAACTGGGCACAGAAACCGAAAAGCCCAGGGGAAAGACATAAAACACGTTAGAGTGAGTGGACGAAAATAAATGTCTTTCACCAGTAATATATACGTATAAAATCATATGCGAGTCAAATGCACATAAAATCAAATGGTACACGAGGGAGACTCTAACTCCTCACGCGTACAGAGCATGCAACGTAAAACATATCGCGGAGACTCTCGTGGGCTTCCACGCGATAGCACAGTCTGAATCACGGGATCCCAGACCCACACGTGATTCCTAGCCAGAAAGGCCTCGGGTCAGGATATCTGTCCCCCCCGGAGCGTACTCGGGGATCAGCCGAGAAGCCAATGTGTATCGATACCACAACATATACTGAGACTGTACTCTGTGTAAACCAAATCATAAATCTTTTCCATGCACATGCATACAACATAATATGTACATATATGTATATATTCGTATACGTATATTCGTATAAGCATAATCGTAAAATACATGCTCGTAAAATCATAATCAATCTGCATGCTCAAGTTCGTAAATCATTTATAAAGGACTCGCAATCAATCCGTGAAAAGAAAAGTCCACTCACAGACTTGCGTAACGCGATACGCGTTAACCCGTGATCCGGCGGAAAGTCCCTCGCCAAACAAACGATCACGAACTCTTGAATATTCACAAAGTCCATTATTCAAGGTCATAATCCGACAATACAAGACAAATCACGAGAAACCACCGTCCTCGAAAACACGAAATCCGAATACGACGAATCGTCGAAAATCCATATATAACACCTCAATACCTTGCTTTACGTTCGGACGCTTAACTCGAAAAACGAACCTCCCCACTGCGATCGGGGCGCGATTTCGAGTCAAATGACATGCAATTCGTCAAAAACTACTCCGGGCGAAAAATCGCCGCCGCCGCCGTCGCCGGAAAATCCAAACCTGCCCAGAAAATTTCGTGCTACACATGGTTTCAAAGATCTCGACGATTCCAACAAATTTCCAGTTATAAGTTAAGGCCAATTTTGACCGGAAAACCTCCAAAAATCAACCCAAAGTTCCAAACCCTTACCGGAATTTCAATTCAACGGATCTCTCTCCTCCAGCCACGGCAACCCTCAAGACCACTTGGAAAAGCTTCCTTAGCTCAAGGCTAACAAAACCCCTCAAGGTAGAGCCACCAACTCGGCCTCCACGCCGCCACCCGAACACCACAAAACTCGCCGGAATTTCACTAACTTTGCCGATTCGATTCTCTCTCCTCCGGCCACCCCACGGGACGATCCACCTACCAATCCGAAGAGGAGCTCGAGCCCAACAAGTTTCGTGAAGGAACCATACCCAAATATGGCCGGAATCGGCCTCAATTTCGGCGAACAAAATCGGCAACCCAAGGAACCAAAACGGGTCGACCCACTTTGGTCAACCCAGTCAACAGACCAAAATGGAAAGTGGACTTTCCCAAATGGGAAACTTGCTATTTATAGTCCCTCCCAAAATGGAAACCACATAATTCACTTTTCGGCAAACCTCAAATACCCATAACTTTCTCGTCGTAATTCCGATTCCGATAATTCTCGCGGTCACAAACTCATCTCGACATGATCTTCAATTATCATCCAAAGTCAAACACATCGGCCAAATTGATAAAAAGTCAACCCTTCAACCAAATACATATTTAATCGACTAAATAACTAACAATCGGAAATAATCACAACTTAATCTTCGTAACTCAGAAAAATGCTCCGGTAGTTCCCACAAACTCGAAATTAAATTCTGAACAACTTCCGTGAAGAAGCCGAAACCAAATTCTAGTCCGGTAATTTAGTCGCTAAGTAGCTCGCCATATTAATCCGTTTTCGTCGAAACTTCAAATATTCATAACTAATTCCTCGGTCGTCCAAATAACAATCCGGAACCGCCCACAAACTCATAATCACACGTACAAAGACTCTCGAGAAGAGACCCAGCTCCAATTCTCGGCCAATATTTTAGTCGTTAACAAGCTTGGCGATTCAATCAACTCTCGGCAATCTGCGACTATGCGATTTCACTGCTGATTCTGGTCCGGGTCGTCACAAATCCACCCCCCTTAAAAAAATTTCGACCTCGAAATTTCCAAGTCTGCCAACTAAAAGGTAGGAGCACTGCCTCTGCATACTGCTCAACTGCTCAGTAATCACATCAACTGAACGACTCAGATAACCGACTCCACAATATGAGATAGCTCCGTACTGAAATCCCTGTACCCTCAAATCACAAATCTGAACTGGCTCCACACAATAGCCAAGTGTTCCTGCATAAGGAACAAACATGGTACACAATGCGAAACCAACCTGAAACACAGTTTCGCCACACGGAGCACAACTCGCACAAAAACCAATGCTATAGGCGATGCCGAACCATATGGCACAACACACACTCGCCTATGATCACATACAGATCAAAACAACATGGCATTTCACAATTCAGTTCACACATCTCAACATAACTCACACCCTCATATCAACATAGTTCAAACATCGGACTCGGGCAATTAACAACCCCATTTCCGCTAATCTGACAGTCTGTGATAGCACATTCCACTAAATCAGAATCAAACATCAACCCAAACTCAAACCAAACTCACTCCAACACAACGGAGTACAACAACATCCCTCAAAACGACATCACGCAACGTCAATATCACAGTGGTCAACAAACTGGTACTGCAAGCAATCTCGAACAACTGAAACTGCTGGTCCCGAATCCTTCGGAACTGCAATACCGAGGTCCACAACAAGCCCTCCAAGGTCTGAATAGTCCTCAAAGATCGCCCGCCAATCCGAGGATAAAAACTGGTACTAACTTGTAATCTGGTCCCCAATGCTCGCTGCAACTCTCGCCAACACTCTATCGTACCTGATTGCTTCGACCAGCAAACTGGGACACAGGTACACCACGTAAATGACCAATCTCCGTCAAACACAGCTATGCCAGTCTGCCACTGAAATCGTCTCCGAAAGTACAAGGGAACGTACTAAATTCATCAAATGGTCCACAAAAGTCTGACAACTGGTATCACCAACCAAAGTGCATACAAACACACACAAATACAGCAACAGTCGCCACGTCTAACCGGAATCTCAAATGGCTGACACATCTCGGCAAATCTCTGCCTCCTAGCCATCGCCAGTCGACAAAAGTGGCATCTGCACACATACAAACCGCTACATTGCTCTTCATGTTGCGTCACGAGTAATAAACCCGGAGTATCAGACACATCTCCGCACCACTAGCGCCAATTGTGCGTAAAACAATGAGCTTCACATCATCACACTCGAACACAGCTCCCATAGCTCGCAACTCGGCTAATACGGAAACTCGAACCACACCTACATGAAACACTGAAACTCCCGACTCTCAACTGAATGCATCAACAACAACATCCCAGACGGATGGTCAAAGTACAACCTCTAGCCTTTCCCGAACAAACTCAAAGGTGCAGCCATAGTCGTGAGTCGACCCCATCCATCTACACTGCCTCAAGCCCAAATCTGGCCGAAAATGCAAGTGGATGAAACTCAAGTGATCAGTGCACTGCGCTGCACGCCGTAGTAGTAGTGTCTCGGACTCTCTGATGCTATCACAAGGACAGCTACACCCAAATCATACACAGGATATGCAACCACATAAGGTTTCCACGGCCCCAAACCACGAGCCATCGCTCTGCTACACAACATCAAAACATAACCAACTCTAAATCTCGATGCATCACCAAAACCCATGACCACGAACTCATCACGATCGTCAGGTAAGGTCAAAACCGAAGCAACAGTCAACCATCCTGCATGAGTAAGTAACTCTCCTCGCGTGCATCGAACCACTCGAACTTGACGCCTTCTTCGTCAATCCGGGAAGTGAAGTGGCAATCCAGGAAAATCCTGTACAAGCCGTCGGTAATAGCCTGCCAAACCCAAGAGACCCCTGATCTCTGGCACAATGGTAGGGCAACCCCAAATCAACACGGCTTCAATCTGGTCAGGATCCACATCACTCACACGGATAGCATCACACAGCTCAAAATCTTCATACTAATCAGCCAAAACTCACACTGGCTGAACTTCGCAAACAGCTGATCATCTCGCGAAGTCCGCAAAATCGCTCGCAATTGCATCAGGTACTGGTCCACACTCCTGGAGTACATCAGGAAGTTGCCGATGAACATGGTCGCAACTCGTCCAGAAATCGTCTGAACACCTGGTCCATCAAGTCCACATGACCTACGGGGCATTGGTCAACCAAACAGCGTGACCAAAAGCTCCTGATGCCCGTACCATGATCCGAAAGTCGTCCTAGCCACAACTGACTCATCAAACCTCAAATGATGGTATCCGAACTCATAATCAATCTTCAACAAGACTGAAGCTCTCGCAAGCTGATCAAACCACTCGTCAATCCGAAGCGGAGGATACTCGCACTCCTCTGAAGCAAATTAGGCTTCTGGCAGTCAACGTACCACCATGTCTAACCATCCATCCTCCGTACACACAATGCAAAAGCACACCATGCAAACACGCGGGGTCGCATGAAATCCCCTCCAGCAACTCCTGGAGTCGAAACTATAGCTCCATCAGCTCCGCTGGCTCCAAATGACAAGATGTCGGTAAAATGAATCCAGCGCCTGGTACAAGCTCAATGGTGTAATCAGTCTCCCGAACTGGAGGAACACCTGGTAACTCCTCCGAAACACACCTGGAAACTCAGGAACCACCTCAACGTGACCAATGTCAGACACAGCAACCACAGCATCCACAACATGAGCTAAGCAAACCACACAACTCATCTTCACAAACCGCTCGACCATCACCAAGAAACAGCATCTCGGAAAATCTGGTCGTCGAACATAACCTCCTCCTCGAGGCTCTCGAACATTGCCAAATGCGTCGACTGTAAGTCCATACTCACAAGCACACCAAAACCACAATGTCCAGCTATTACAGATCCACGGCTAACAAATAACCTCCAACAAGGATCTCACAACCTCCGGATGGATGCAACACCCTCCAAGACCTCGGAAGTGGAGATGCAGGTACAATTGCCATGGATATCAAACAACAGTAACCTCGGAGAAAAGTCTGTCCTCAAACAAGGTCATGGCACGAACTCCAACATGCTCAACTAGTCGTGCACGTCAAGTACGATTTGCTGAATAACTTGTCAAAGGGTACATTGATCAGACTACAGGAACAACATGAGGATCTCCTCGTAAACTCTGGGCTACCAAACCGCTAACAAAGCTGGCTGAGGGCGCTTCCTCGTAACGTGACCCTCCTGGCCACCACAATGGCAACTGAAAGTGTTCCACAAACACAAATAACCGCAACACCTGCTGCGGGAAAGGATCACCAACGATCGCCCAACTCATGCCACAGGAGCAAGTCCGCTACACTGTGATCTCCGCCATCGACAAACGGATCCTCTGCCTGATTTGATGGTCACAACAATATCGGAGAGCTCGCAGCATGATGAAGTCACTGATCCCAAAGTGTCGGAACCTAACCTCATCAAAATCTCGACTAAGTCCACTTCCTCAAACCATCACATCAGAAACCGTGTACATCATTCCTTCTCAATAGCCTCGCCACTGAGTGCAGCACACAAAGCTCCTCATGGACATCCCGAGGCACATCAATCATACTCTCTCTGATACTCAGGTTCAGACTCATCTCGAACCTCGTGCACAGCTCCCTCTGAAGCCACATAACACGTGCAAACAGGAACAAACATGTGAACAATGCATCTCTGCCTCAGGTGGATAAACACTCCACATTCGAATGCTGGGAAGCCTGATAAAACCATTACCGTATAAACAACACCCTGAATGTAGGCCATGGAGTCACAACCGGAACTCACACAACACCAGCCCACCAAATACACCGATCTAACTCAGGCAAACATCAACTGCCACAATTCTCAGCTCTGAGGCAACATACAGACGCTCATACACACAAAACTAGGCAAACCGTGCCACACAGTTCACTGAACTCTGAATACCCATCCAAATCCACAATCTCTGGCAAATCGCGCGTCGATTGATCCTTAATAGGATCCACAACCGAAACGACACGGAAAGCACGTCAGGAGGCATCCTAATGAATACAATATCGTTCACAACAAGTGGAACGTCATCATGGAACTTCAAATATTTGAAAGCATACAACACCCGGAATTTGATGATTATCCGCCGGCCGGTCGGGTCACCATTCCAGACATGCTGTACATTCTCAAATATCCTTAGTAGACACGACTACAGAAGTCTACAGAACCTATAACCTAATGCTCTGATACCAAGCTAAAAGGACCCAACCCCGATTTAGCTCCCTAAACCGGAGTTAAACCCCTTCGAAAACACGAACCAACAAAAACTTTTCGAAATTTGGGCAGAGTTTCGTTACTAACGTGGAATTACTGTTACCTGCACGCGGAAAATACACTTCATCCTATGCCACAAAAAGCAAACCGTGGGCACCAATCCCATCCGGATTTCTCAATATATCAACAGTAAAGTAAACAATACATATAATATATACTTTACTGAAATCCGGGTAAAATCTTATAACATATTCAATAGGAAACTCAGAGCGACTTCTAATACATAATCATATACGCATACCACAGTAGGTAGAACAATAAACCTACTGGATGAAACAAAGTAGCTCGAGTACTATGCCTCCGACCACGACGTGCGACACCAGAGCCTGAACTGCAAACTGGGCACAGAAACCGAAAAGCCCAGGGGAAAGACATAAAACACGTTAGAGTGAGTGGACGAAAATAAATGTCTTTCACCAGTAATATATACGTATAAAATCATATGCGAGTCAAATGCACATAAAATCAAATGGTACACGAGGGAGACTCTAACTCCTCACACGTACAGAGCATGCAACGTAAAACATATCGCGGAGACTCTCGTGGGCTTCCACGCGATAGCACAGTCTGAATCACGGGATCCCAGACCCACACGTGATTCCTAGCCAGAAAGGCCTCGGGTCAGGATATCTGTCCCCCCCGGAGCGTACTCGGGGATCAGCCGAGAAGCCAATGTGTATCGATACCACAACATATACTGAGACTGTACTCTGTGTAAACCAAATCATAAATCTTTTCCATGCACATGCATACAACATAATATGTACATATATGTATATATTCGTATACGTATATTCGTATAAGCATAATCGTAAAACACATGCTCGTAAAATCATAATCAATCTGCATGCTCAAGTTCGTAAATCATTTATAAAGGACTCGCAATCAATCCGTGAAAAGAAAAGTTCACTCACAGACTTGCGTAACGCGATACGCGTTAACCCGTGATCCGGCGGAAAGTCCCTCGCCAAACAAACGATCACGAACTCCTGAATATTCACAAAGTCCATTATTCAAGGTCATAATCCGACAATACAAGACAAATCACGAGAAACCACCGTCCTCGAAAACACGAAAACACGAAATCCGAATACGACGAATCGGACGTCCATATATAACACCTCAATACCTTGTTTACGTTCGGACGCTCAACTCGAAAAACGAACCTCCCCACTACGATCGGGGCGCGATTTCGAGTCAAATGACATGCAATTCGTCAAAAACTACTCCGGGCGAAAATTCGCCGCCGCCGTCGCCGCTGCCACCGTCGCCGGAAAATCCAAACCTACCCAGAAAATTTCGTGCTACACATGGTTTCAAAGATCTCGACGATTCCAACAACTTTCCAGTTATAAGTTAAGGCCAATTTTGACCGGAAAACCTCCAAAAATCAACCCAAAGTTCCAAACCCTTACCGGAATTTCAATTCAACGGATCTCTCTCCTCCGGCCACGGCAACCCTCAAGACCACTTGGAAAAGCTTCCTTAGCTCAAGGCTAACAAAACCCCTCAAGGTAGAGCCACCAACTCGGCCTCCACGCCGCCACCCGAACACCACAAAACTCGCCGGAATTTCACTAACTTTGCCGATTCGATTCTCTCTCCTCCGGCCACCCCACGGGACGATCCACCTACCAATCCGAAGAGGAGCTCGAGCCCAACAAGTTTCGTGAAGGAACCATACCCAAATATGGCCGGAATCGGCCTCAATTTCGGCGAACAAAATCGGCAACCCAAGGAACCAAAACGGGTCGACCCACTTTGGTCAACCTAGTCAATAGACCAAAATGGAAAGTGGACTTTCCCAAATGGGAAACTTGCTATTTATAGGCCTTCCCAAAATGGAAACCACATAATTCACTTTTCGGCAAACCTCAAATACCCATAACTTTCTCGTCGTAATTCCGATTCCGATAATTCTCGCGGTCACAAACTCGTCTCGACATGATCTTCAATTATCATCCAAAGTCAAACACATCGACCAAACGGATAAAAAGTCAACCCTTCAACCAAATACATATTTAATCGACTAAATAACTAACAATCGGAAATAATCACAACTTAATCTTCGTAACTCAGAAAAATACTTCGAAAGTTCCCACAAACTCGAAATTAAATTCTGAACAACTTCCGTGAAGAAGCCGAAACCAAATTCTCGTTCGGTAATTTAGTCGCTAAGTAGCTCGCCATATTAATCCGTTTTCGTCGAAACTTCAAATATCCATAACTAATTCCTCGGTCGTCGAAATAACGATCCGGAACCGCCCACAAACACGTAATCACACGTACAACGACTCTCGAGAAGAGACCCAGCTCTAATTCTCGGCCAATATTTTAGTCGTTAACAAGCTTGGCGATTCAATCAACTCTCGGCAATTTGCGACTATGCGATTTCACTGCTGATTTTGGTCCGGGTAGTCACAACCCCACTGTTTTGTGTTCTTCTTCCTTCATCTTGGGTCAATGAATGAAACTTTATACCGTTCACAAAATATACGGGGTAAATATAGTGTTTAGTCGGCTTCTCTGCTAGCAAGTGCTTTGGTCAGGACCACCACCCCCCGTGGTTTTCAGATTTTTGTAGATCAATCATTTGGAAAAATGGGAAATATATATAATTAAAGGGTTTAATTCTACAAATATGTATATAAATTAAATAAGTAAACATACGTACACATTGGAAGAAATAATCGAGGAACTTCTTCTTAACCACTTTCTCAAACCACGCCGAACTCTTGTTTGGATTTAACGCCTGAAGCGTCTCCCTGTACCCAATCATGTAAGGCTCGATTTCATCACAATCTCGCAACACCACCCAATGTGCCTTAATAAATTCTTCTCGTGCTAACGATTCATTTAATACTCTTCTAAACGGTCGTATGACATTTGTGACGACAGAAAGATTGATGCGGGAACTGGGATCAGAGGCAGTGGGAGGTGGTGGATCCTTGAGGTACCTGTTGCAGTAAGTAACACACTCATGCATTAGGTATGTCTCTGCTATGGAGCTATCTAGGACCGACTTACTTTTCATGAATCCTTTATACTGTCCAAGCTGTCTACAAAATCAAACATTTAATCAATTAATTGTAGAATAAGTACATATAACTAGTAATCTCAAGTGGAACAAATAATGGATCGGAAAATCTGTATAATTAATTAGTTGTACGTACCTTTCTTGAGGATACATCCAAATGTACTAGACCGGACCAGAAATGAGCACCTGCTCGGGCAGGTGGATCATTAGGTGAATCATGATGTCAAAGAAAGCAGGGGGAAAAATCATCTCTAGTTTTCAAATGATGTGTACAATTTGTTGTTGCAGTTCCACCACATCTGACTTCTTTAACTCTCTGGCGCATAACGTCTGCCACCATATGCACAATGCTACTATTGGTTCTACGACGTTACGAGACAAATATGGTCAAATTACCACTGAAATCAGAGGTTGCAGCATAATGTAATAGTCATGTGTATTTAGACCAACAAACTTATGTTGCATCTCATCCACTGCTCCAATTATAGTAGCTGCATATGTAGCCGGATAATGAACGCTCTTAAACCAGTGAAATACATAACCTCTAAGTGTCGAGTTCACTGTGTAAGGTGCAGCTGACATCTTGTTGTAGACTCCTCTCATATCCCTCCTCAACCTTAAAGGGACGACGTAGATTCATAGATTCCAGATCTTTACGCGCTTTGAGAGTATCTTTAGTCTTGAACTTGAAACCGAGAATTGTTCCCACTACGCTGTTGCACACATTCTTTTCTATGTGCATTGCATCCAAGTTGTTCCTCAGCTTCAACTTTGATCAGTAAGAGAGTTCAATATAATATTGTAATGCCAATAGCTAAGATCATGTGGAGGTGTTGGATTGTATTTCTGTATATCCTTGTCATTGGTCACACACACCAAAGTCGAAATAGCTCAACCTCTCTAAAATCTGTTCGCCAGATCAACTACGGAGTTTAGAATTATTCTCTAAGTCCCGTCGAAATGAGCTCATCCTGTCGCCACGGGTGATCTTTAGGAAGCCATCTACGGTGACCCAGGTAACACACCTTCCCCGCGTGCCAACTAGAGTTCACGTAGTCCAAACATACAAGACATCCATTGTATCCTTTCGTCCTACAGGCTGCCAACATCTAATACGTTGGAAAATTACTGATCGTCCACATTACGGCTGCCCTCATCATGAACATCATGTCAGTGAATTTGTCATAAGTTAGGACTCCATTTTCCCACAACAGTGTCAGCTCGTCGATCAAAAGTCTGAGGTAAACATCTAAGCAGTTCCCCGGAGATTTAGGACCTCGAATTAGCAAAGTAAGGAAATTAAATTCCTTCTTTATGCATATCTACGGAGGCATGTTGTATGATATCAGAATAACTGGTCAAGTGCTGACGCTAGAGCTATTACTAACCAAGGATTGAATCCTTCTGTAGATAGTCCGAATCTAACATTTCGAACCTCGGCAACAAAGTCTCCAAATTCGTTGTTGAAATGTTTGAAAGCCTCCTCATACGCGGTGTGTCTCAGCACATCGTCATCTATTTCTTTTTTGCATACCATCGCATCACCTCTGTTGTGTATAGAGACATATACAGACGCTGTAATCTGAGAATCAATGGAAAATATCGAAGAATCTTCACATGAATTTTCTTTTTTGTATTCTTCCTATTCAGCTCATATCTGCACTAGCCACATACGGGACAATAGTCTTAATCTTTATACTCTTTGTAAAACAGCACACAATCATTTGGACAGACGTCAATTATCCTGTACTTTAGGCCGAGGCTGCTCAAGATATTTCTAACCTTATAATGGAATTTAAGAAGATTGTGATCATCAGGAAGCAACTTACATATTTGCTCCAGAATTTCATCAAAAGCACTGACTGACATTTTGTGCTTCACTTTTATCTGCATTTGCTGCATCACATATTGCAACACATTCTCTCGACATCCAGGGTACACTGGGGTCTGGGTTTCAAGTAGCATCTTGTTGTACTTATCCATCTCACTAGTATCAGTGACCAAGCTAGCAGTGAGGAATGTGTCATCATGCTCATGAGTGGTATTGTAACCTCCTTATTGGTGTTGGTGTCCACCATGACTAAATCCCAAAAATACATCATGGACCAAATCCGCAGTTGGGTTCCAAGGGGCCAACACCACTGCCACTGGATGAGACACTATGGTAACTGTACCCTGAGCTAAATTCTGCTGAGCTGAAGTCTGCTGCTTCACCATGCTCGCTCCACGTAGTGTAACTCCACATCATACCATTTTGTACAGGTATTACCATTTTGTAACTCCACATCATACTATTCAGTTCGACGAGAAGTTCTTGTGCTGCAGTACAAAATTTTGAAGTTGTTTTATCCTGGGAGAATAACGCCATACAAGCCCATGGGCGGCGTAAAAGTTCTTAAGGAGAACGTGTGATACACGTGACTCAAATTCTTCTTCAAGAATTTGTTCTTCGTTCGTTCATTTGTATTTTACTAATTAATTAATTAATTAATTAGTATTTTTTAGGGGTGGGATGTTTTACCGAAAAATCGAACCGAAAACCAAAATAAACCGAACCGAAACTTGTTGGGCCCGAAACTCGTGGGACGGACTAATTTAGAAACCGAACCGAAATAAATCCGAACCGAATCTTTTTATGGTACGATACCGAATAAAACCAAACCGTTCCGAAATGATACATGTGACAAAATTGTGCTTATTTCTTTACCCAAATGAATATATATTCACCCACTTTTAATCTTTTTAAGACATATATATAGAAAATTCCTACAAAAATACTCTTATTCTCTCACATTTCTTCTATCTCTCTATGATATTGCATTTTTCAAATAATAATTAACTTAAACAATTGTTTAGGCCTAGAAAAGTTTATCGAAAACCGAACCGAAATATACTGATCCGAAACCCGTTGGGACCAAAACTCGTGGGACAAGCTTACCAAAAAACCGAACCGAATAGGATCCGAACCGAATATTTTATTACGGTACGGTACAGGTTCCGACCTAATACCGAACCGTTCCGAACCGATCTCACCCCTAGTATTTTTAGTATTTATTAGTTTAATATCACTACTTTTTCCTACAATCTTAAGAACTTTTATATGTGATATTGACTAACGTAGTTTCTTTAAGGAAATGGTTGCCTAACGGAAGGATGTTGGCTTAAGGAATTGGTTACTAAACAAATTAAAATAATGTTGCCTTAAGGAAGTGGTTGCCTTTGGAGTTGTGTAGTGAAATACAAAACGTTGCCTAAAAGAAATAGACTCCAAAGAAATTATCGATTAGCTATCTATCACTACCACATATTGACTCATTGCCGGCGACTTTTAAGTCGCCGACAATGTTTTTGGACATTACCGGCGATTTTTGCCGGAAAAATCGCCGGTAATGTCTTTTTTTTTTAACATTACCGGCGACATTGCCGGCAATGTATGTCGCCGGCAATGTCTCGATGGTAATGTAAAAAAAAAGACATTACCGGCGACTTCATTTATGTCGCCGGTAATGTCTTTTTTTTTTTTTTTACATTACCGGCGACATAAATGTATGTCGCCGGCAATGTCTTTTTTTTTTTTTTACATTACCAATCAGACATTGCCGGCGACGGACATTACCGGCGACATAAATCGCCGGTAATGTAAAAAAAAAAAAAGAGACATTACCGGCGATTTTTCTGGCAAAAATCGCCGGTAATGTCCAAAAACATTGCCGGCGACTTAAAAGTCGCCGGCAATTAGTCAATATGTGGTAGTGTATGCTAATGAGAGTTTTTTCAAGGATAATTAAAAGTTTCCTTGTAATAATGAAGCACTATGATTTGGTTATATGCCAAATTCAAGTGATTGAATATTGAGATATTCAATAAGAAATTCATTGTGAATTTGACCATGAAATTAATAGAGAAATACTATCAGATATTATTTATTGATTAAGAAAATAACACGTTGTGTGTATTTTCAGAAAGAAAAAAAGGGCAACGAAATGTTTGAAACGTTGAAAGAGCTATAGGCCTCATCGAGTCTTCTGGTTGAAAAGGAGGATGTGATAATGAGTGTTAATTAATGCAAACTATGAGTAGCTTGCACTAGATGATGTAAGATCCAACATCACTTGGAGAAGATGAGGTGATATGCCTTATATGTGGAGACTTACCTCTCTATAGCAAGAGACATTTTGGGATGAGACCCAAAATCAAAACCGTGAGCGGTTGGCCAAATCAGGTAATATCTTGCTATGAGGATGTGTCGTGGCAAATGACGTCATAAACAACGCCCATGGCATAGAAGCAATCAAAGATTATGATTGTGAGATGGAAGACTTGGAACTGTTATATGACCATGCCAAGCTGGATGAACAATCAAGGGTCAAGAAACGAGGTCTGAATGATGATCTCTAGAAAGGAACTAAATAATGTACTGTATGTTCTTAAAAATTGAGTTGAGGCTCAGTGAAAATAAATTTCACTTATTGATTAAATAAAAATAAATTCTTGTTTTAACAGAGAGTTTATATTGGCAATAGAGCTACAAGTGGTGGAAATTAAAAATTGAAATATAATGACTATGGTCAATGATAGCACTTCCACCTTTGTGTCTACCAATACATGGTATGGTAAGGAATGACAAGTTAATTATGATACTCTGCGGATGTCAATTAACTTGAAGAAGTTTACCAATGTTTCAAGCATAAGATTGTAACTTGTGTTGAGACAAACAAATGAAATCGTCTTTCAAAAGCATTGAAAGAAATAATGAATCCATTGATTTAAAAACATCTCAAGCAAAAGTGGTAATAAGTATTTTATCATTGTGTACCTCATGAAGAGTAAAGATGATGCTATAGAGAAATTTAGACTCTATAAATTGAGATGAGAAATCAACTCAATTGAACAATTAAGGTCATAAAAAGTAATTGACCGCAGAGGTGAGTCCGAATCACTATTTGCGTATTGTGCTCAGTATGTGATCATACATGAATAAACTCTTTATTCACCATAATCATATAATATGATTGAACAAAAGAATTGTATCTTAAAGGATATAATGGATGCAATGTTGTTTAGCTTAGCATTGCCACCAAGCATGTGGTAAGATGCCATTTTATTGGCTAAAGATCTTTTAAATAAGATACCTAAAACGTTTGTTGAACAAACGACTCCATATGAATAGGGAAATGAAGAAAGTCATCCTACAATTAGTTTGCGAATGTGGGGATGTTTTGTCAAGGTGGAGAATCTCTATCTAGAAAAGAAAATTATGTGGAAATAGTCAATTGGATTTGATATGAACATAATTATAAGAATTATCGATCTCTTTTGTGCAACAAACGCAAGGCATGATAAGGAGCTCTAAAAATTACATTGTTCTTTGAAGATGTATTTTCGAGTACATCCAACTTATTATTGATGATGGACTGTAACAGCTAAATCACTAGCTTGTAACAATTGACTAAATAGCCATCAATGCAAAACGTTTGAAACAACCATATAATGGTTAGTTGATGAGCAAACTAATGACTTATGAACCAATGAGAGTAACCGACAAGTTTAAAGTCATCAACAAAAAACTTATTTTGTGTTATTCAGTGTTATGCTTTCTAAATGAAGCATAATAAAGTGGGGATCTTCCAGAATCAAAGAATTGAGATAAGGATTGGAAAATCCTTAGGTTTCAACTCTTAATATGTATGGTTAAGAGTAAACTTAAATCTTTAAGGGATAGGTACATTGTGTACTGTTCTGATTAGGAAGATGCCACTAAAATATGATTCTGACTTTCCGAATCATACTTGGAAACTTGTGGATTTTCCACTTAGTTATGAAACTCTAAGTTTCAAGTGGATTTTCAAAAGGAAAATGAAGTCCTATAGAAAAAAAGAAGGCCTTGATGATTTCGACACTAAATCTCTGATGACGAAATGACTTTCATCATAACGGTACTTGTTATTGCCACATTGGGCAACTGTGAAGTACATCAAATGGATATGAAAAATAGTTTTCCTAGACAGAGATATAGAAAAGAAAATCTATATAGAAGAACCTAAAAGTTTCTCAGCTCCTGATCAAAAGGAAAAATATGTAAATTGGTGAAGTCATTATATGGCTTAGAACAACATCAATGTAATGACATGAAAGATTTGACAACATATCATTGATTGCGATAAATGTGCCCATGTTAAAACCATAGAGAACATATATGGTGTCATTATGTGTTTATACGTAGATAACATCTGTGACGACCCGAACCAGAATCAGTAGAGTAATCAGCGTAATCCACGAGTTAGTGCGTAATCGCAATTAATCGATAATTGTGTTGTTTGCCGGTTTAGTTCGCGACTTAATTATCAGTCGAGAATTTGAGTTGAATCTTTTCTCAAGAGTTGTAGTACATGTGATTTGGAGCTCGTGGGCGGTTCCGGATGATTTTTCCGATAACCGAGGAATATAATATGATTATTTGAAGTTTCGGTTTATCGACGAGTTTATCCGTTCATATCGAGTTTATCCGAATTGTAATGATTATCCGTTTTGGACCGTCGATCATTCCGAAGCGCGAGTATAAATATCGGAAATAGTCAAAAATTGTCGAAAATGCACTGTTTGGAAGTTTGACCGACGTTTGACCAAAATTGGTGAGTTGACCCGCGTTGACCGAGGAGGAGAAACGGCCACCGTTTGACTCGCCGACGACTTTCATTATCCGGCCATCTCCGACGTTGATTTGGGTATGAATCGATTCCTCTCTTCATTTGCAACTGTTTAGAACTTGGATTTGCATAATTTGGTTGAGAATTGTGGGAGAAATTACGGTTTGAAATTTGAAGTTTTCTAGCCGGTTTTGGGGTTTCGGTGACGGAGGTGCTCCGGCCACCACCGTGGTGGCCGGAGAGTTGAGGGATCCTACTCGTGGGGCCGCGGCAGTCCTTTTGGGACAAGTCTCGAGGGCTGCCGTGCGCCGTAGACGGAGGAACGACGGTGGACAGGTTCGCCGGAGGGGTTTGAACAATCGTGGCTTTCGAGCTGGATTCCGGCCACGGTGGTGGTTGGATGGTGGTGGTCCCTTCATTAAAGTTGCTCGCCTTGTTGAGATATTCGTTGTGGCAGCTCGGTCGCCGGGAAAACTCTCCGGTTGACGGCGCGCCACCGGCGGCGGCGACGGTCAACGCCGGAGCTCCGGCGACCCGTTGACTTTTTGGATTTCGGTGTTTTTAATGTCGTTTTTCTTGTAATCGCTCCCCGATCGTCGCCTTGAGGTTTTCGAGTTGATTTGAGTATCGAATTTTCAGTCGAGGGTTTCGAGTGGTGATTTCGGGAATTCAGTTGATTATTTGTGTACAGTATTTTATGTTTTCGGGAACGGTTGGTTTCCGTGGTGAAGTACAGTGTTGTGAGCTATGATTTTGATTAGATATATTTTATGATTATTCAGGGGATCGAGATTGTGTTTCGGGTGAGGGATCTTCCGCCGGACCACGAGATTAGCGCGAGAGCGCATTTTGCTCACCTGCGAGTGGACATTTCTTTTCACGGATTGATTGCGAGTCTTTTATATACGTTTTACGAACTTGAGCATGCAGTATGATCATGGTTTTATGAGCATGTGTTTTACGATTATGCATATACGAATATACGTATACGAATATACATACATACATATATATATTATGTTTTATGCATGTGTATGGAAAGGATTTATGATTTGGTTAACACAGAGTACAGTCTCAGTTATCAGGGTTGTATCGATATACATTGGCTTCTCGGCTGATCCCGGAGTACGCTCCGGGGGGGGAGACAGATATCCTGACCCGAGGCCTTTCTGACTAGGAATCACGTGTGGGTCTGGGATCCCGTGATTCAGACTGTGCTATCGCGAGGGAGTCCATGAGTGACCCCGCGGTATTATGATGCATGCTCTGCACGTGGGTTAGAGTCAGCGTCTCCTCACGTACCATTTGATTTTCATGCATTTGACTCGCATATGTTTTTATAACATATATATATTATTATTCGGCGAAAGACATTTATTTTCGTCTACTAACTTTAACGGTTTTCATGTCTTTCCCCTGGGCTTTTCGGTTTCCGTGCCCAGTTTGCAGTTCAGGTTCTGGTGTTTCACGTCGTGGTTGGAGGCTAGTAGTTCGAGCTACCTGTGTTTTCCAGTAGGTTTCTTGTTTCGCCTACTGATGTATATATTGTATATATTCACACTAGAGGTCGCTCTGATACATTCTGATACATGTTTTATACGGTTTTTCCCGGATATACTATATATTACAGTATGTTTACTATTTATTGATGTTGATATGATATTGAGAAATCCGGATGGGATTGGTGCCCACGGTTTGGCTTTTGTGGCATAGGATGAAGTGTTATTTTTCGCGTGCAGGTAAAGGCAATTCCGCGTTAGTAGCGTTACTTTGCCGAAATTTTTAATGGTTTTTTTGTTGGTTCACGTTTTTAGAAGGGGTTTGATTCGTGTTTAGGCATCTAAATCAGGGTTGGGTTCTTTCAGCTTGGTATCAGAGCATTAGGTTGTCAGATTCTGTAGACACCTGTAGTTGTGACGCTTAGGGTATTTGAGTTTGTACATCATGACTGGAGTGATGACCCGACTGGCCAGCGGTACTCATCAATACTTCGGGTGTTGTGTGTTCTCAAATATCTGAGGTCTCATGATTATGTTCTTTTTGCTTGTTCCTAATGCTTGTCTTGTATCAGTAGGATGCCTCCTCGACGTGGTCCCCGTGTTGATCGGGAAGAAGATCCTAATTTGGATCACCAGACGCACGACTTGCTGATGCGAGTGCTGCATTTGGAAGAGCGTTTTGACCCTGTGGTCAAAGCTCGTACTGCTAGTGCGACTGTGTTTTCGGGTTCAGCTGATCCAGAGATATGTGAGGCATGGTTGGTTCAGGTTGAACGTGTATGTGAGCGTCTGCGTTTTACCCCTAAGCAGATGACAGTGGCAGCAGTCGGATTACTTGAGTCTGATGCATATTTCTGGTGGGTTAGCACTGACAGAGTTCCAGTTGATACTCCATGGACTTTGTTCCGAGATTTGTTTATACGGAGGTATTTCAACCAGGCTACCCAGCAGCGCAAGTATGAGGAGTTTACGAACTTGAGACAGGGCAGTATGTCTGTGCTTGAGTACCGGGATAGGTTTACCCGCTTATCTTGTTTTGCGCGTGACATGGTGGCTACTGAGGAAGCCAAGTGCCACAAATTTGAGCTGGGTTTGAATTTGAACATCAAGGGGACTCTGACTATGATGCCTCGGAACAACTTTAATGAGTTTGTCAATACAGCACTCCGAGGTGAGGATATCGAGAAGGAGAGGCAGCTGAGGTACCAGCCTAGATGGTTTGAGGAGGGTAGACCAGGTCAGGGGCCTTCAAAGTGGCAGAGTTCTGATACTTCTGGTTCGGCTTCATCCTTGGGCAGTGGACCTTATAGACCAGTAGCTGGTGCACCGAGGCAGAGACCGAGATTGAGGGGAGATCGACCGCAGCGACCACAGGCTAGTGGGGGTTCCAGCGGTTCCAGTTACCCTCGACGATCTTTTGGCACTTTGGCTACACCGAGGGAGTATCCATTGTGCAACTTGTGCAATAGGTATCATCTTGGTTCATGTCAGCGGGGTACCCTCAACTGTTATCATTGTGGCCAGGTGGGCCACTATGCGAGGGCGTGTCCTCAGTTGGTTGGTACTGGTGACCAGGCAGCCCAGAGTTCCGGAGGAGAGCGAGGTGCCACTTCGACAGCTCGACCAGTACAGTATGCGGGCCATGGGGGACGGCAGGGACAGCCTCAGCGTGGACGACCAGCCGGGTAGGCGAGGGTTCATGCCATGACTTTGCGAGAGGGCAGAGCTTCACCAGAGGTCGTTATCGGTACGTTGCATGTATTTGGTATTCCAGTACTTACATTATTAGATCCAGGTGCCACGCATTCATTCATGTCATATAGACTATCATCATTAGCTACGGTACCTGCGTCTCCAGTTCCGGGGTTGTGGAGAGTGCTGTATCCATCGGGTGAGATTGTGAGTATTGGCTGGGTGTACAGAGATTGTGAGATTTTTATTGAAGGCCATGGGTTAGCCGCAGATTTGTTGTTGCTTGATATTGTTGATTTTGATCTGATCTTGGAGACGCATTTGGCCATGTTTGACTGTCACAAGAAGGTGGTCGCGTTTCGACGATCAGGTTTTCCCGAGATATTATTTCGCGGCGAGAAGAATACATCCTTGCCATGTTTGATTTCCGCGATGATGGCGGATCGGTTGATGAAGAAGGGTTGTGTTGCTTACTTAGGTCATGTGGTAGACACTACGGCTGCTGTACCAGACATTGGTGGTATTGAGGTTGTTTATGAGTTTCCGGATGTGTTTCCGGAGGAGTTACCTGGTATACCTCCTGTGCGGGAGATTGACTTCACTATTGAGCTGTTGTCGAGTACATGACCGATTTCACAGACACCGCATCGTATGGCGCCAGCGGAGTTGAAAGAGTTGCAAGTTCAGCTCCAGGAGTTGCTGGAGAAGGATTTTATTCGACCCAGTGTTTCGCCGTGGGGTGCCCCGGTTTTGTTTGTGCGGAAGAAGGATGGATCTATGCGTTTGTGCATCGACTACCGGAAGCTGAATCAGGTTACGGTGAAGAACAAGTATCCGTTGCCGCGGATTGATGATTTGTTCGATCAGCTCAAGGGAGCATCCGTCTTTTCGAAGATTGACCTTCAATCTAGATATCACCAATTGAGGATATGAGATTCTGATGTGGCCAAGACAGCTTTCAGGTCGCGGGGGCATTACGAGTTTTTGGTTATGCCGTTTGGATTGACCAACGCCCCCGCAGCTTTCATGGACTTGATGAACCGGGTATTCAAACGGTTTCTGGACAAGTTCGTGATTGTGTTCATTGATGATATTTTGATCTATTCCAGGAGTGTGGGCCAGCATAAGAAGCATTTGCGAGCGGTGTTGCGGACTTTGCGGGACCATCAGTTGTTTGCGAAGTTTAGCAAGTGAGAGTTTTTGCTAGACAGTGTGAAGTTTCTAGGCCACGTGATATCGGCTGATGGAGTCAGTGTTGATCCTGACAAGATCGAGGCCGTGCTGAATTGGAGTAGACCTACCACTGTACCGGAGATCCGGAGTTTCTTGGGTTTGGCAGGCTACTACCGACGGTTTGTACAGGATTTTTCTCAGATTGCTACTCCATTGACCAGGTTGACGAAGAAGGGCATCAAGTTTGAGTGGTCCGATGCATGTGAGGAGAATTATTTGCTCCTGAAGGAGAAGTTGACTACTGTACCGGTTCTGACATTGCCAGACGACAGCGGTGAGTTTGTGGTTTATAGTGATGCGTCGAAGTTGGGACTAGGTTGTGTGTTGATGCAGCATGGCAGAGTTGTAGCCTATGGTTCCAGGCAGTTGAAACCACACGAAGTCAACTATCCGACCCATAATTTGGAGTTGGCCACTATTGTGCTAGCGTTGAAGAGTTGGAGACATACTTGTATGGAGCCCAGTGTAAGATCTACACCGACCATAAGAGTCTCACCTACTTGCGGACGCAGCCAGATTTGAACATGAGGCAACGCCGGTGGATGGAGTTGATTAACGACTATGATTATACTTTCGAGTACCATCCAGGAAAGGCCAATGTTGTGGCTGATGCACTTAGCCGGAAATCCTGAGCTTCGTTGTTCCATGTGTGTGTGGCTAGAGTGTCGATGTTAGCCGAGCTTCGGGCTATGGGTGCCGAGTTCGAGTGGGATGATGAGGGAGCTTTGTTGGCCAGTTTTCAGGTTCGACCCATATTGGTTGATCAGAGGCAGGCTATGTGTACCTAGAAACGACGACGGTACGTTGTTATTCAGAGGCAGGCTGTGTGTACCTAGAGACGAGAGCCTGAAGAAGGAGATTCTGGATGAGGCTCATAGTTCGGCGTATGCGATGCATCCCGGAGGTACAAAGATGTTTCATACACTTCGAGCATATTACTGGTGGCGCAATATGAAGCAGGAGATTGCTACATATGTGAGCCGATGCTTGATCTGTCAGCAGGTTAAAGCGGAGAGGCAAAAACCTGCAGGGAAGTTACAGCCATTGGAGATTCCAGTTTGTAAGTGGGAGCACATTACTATGGATTTCGTTTATCATTTGCCACGTACTTCAGCTGGCAATACTGGTATTTGGGTTATTGTGGATCGATTGACGAAATCCGCTCATTTTCTCGTACTTCAGGGGAAGATATCAGTGGGCAGATTGGCCAAGCTGTATTTATCGGAGATTGTTCGTCTGCACGGTGTGCCTGTGTCTATTGTTTCTGACCGAGACAGTCAGTTCACCTCTGAGTTTTGGCAGGCATTGCAGCGAGCCATGGTCACGAGGTTGCGTTTCAGTACAGCTTTTCATCCTCAGACTGACGAGCAGTCTGAGCGGAGTATCCAGACACTTGAGGATATGTTGCGGTCTTGTGTGTTGCAGTTCCGTGGGAATTGGGACCAGCAACTACATTTGATAGAGTTCGCCTACAACAACAGTTATCAGGCCAGTATCGAGATGGCACCGTACGAGGCCCTATACGGGAGGCAGTGTCGCACTCCGTTGTGCTGGAGTGAGGTGGGCGAGCGATGACTTATTGGCCTCGATCTGGTGAAGAGGACTATGGAGGACGTCCAGATTATTCGGGACAGATTGAAGATCAGCCAGGATCGTCAGAAGAGTTACGCGGACGTGAGGAGGAAGAGCCTCAAGTTTGATGTGGGTGATTGGGTCTTCCTGAAACTATCTCCGTGGAAGGGAGTTGTGTGTTTCGGGAAGCGTGGCAAGCTTCGACCGTGGTACATTGGTCCGTACGAGATCACCGAGAGGGTTGGAGCTGTTGCTTATAGACTTGAGTTGCCAGCTGAGATGGCTCGTGTTCATGATGTTTTCCACGTTTCGATGTTGCGGAAGTACATCTCAGATCCTTCCCATGTGTTAGCCCCATAGCAGTTACCGATCCGTGAGGATTTGACGTATGTGGAGGAGCCTGTACAGATTCTCGATCGTCGTGAGCAGGAGTTGAGGCACCGTGTGATCCCGCTAGTGAAGGTCTTGTGGCAGAATCACTCGGTTGAGGAGGCCACCTGGGAGACTGAGCAGCGTAAGCGGGAGCAGTATCCTCATCTGTTCACTTGACAGGTACGTAAATTTCGAGGTCGAAATTTTTTTAAGGGGGGTAGATTTGTGACGACCCGAACCAGAATCAGTAGAGTAATCAGCGTAATCCACGAGTTAGTGCGTAATCGCGATTAATCGATAATTGTATGGTTTGCCAGTTTAGTTCGCGACTTAATTATCGGTCGAGAATTTGAGTTGAGTCTCTTCTCGAGAGTTGTAGTACACGTGATTTCGAGCTCGTGGGCGGTTCCGGATGATTTTTCTGATAACCGAGGAATATAATATGATTATTTGAAGTTTCGGTTTATCGACGAGTTTTTCCGTTCGTATCGAGTTTATTCAAATCGTAATGGTTATCCGTTTTAGACCGTTGATCGTTCCGAGGCGCGAGTATAAATATCGAAAATAGTCAAAAATTGTGGAAAATGCACTGTTTGGAAGTTTGACCGACGTTTGACCAAAATTGGTGAGTTGACCTACGTTGACCGAGGAGGAGAAACGGCCACCGTTTGACTCGCCGACGACTTTCATTTTCCGGCCATCTCCGGCGTTAATTTGGGTATGAATCGATTCCTCTCTTCATTTGCAACTGTTTAGAACTTGGATTTCCATGATTTGGTTGAGAATTGTGGGAGAAATTACGGTTTGAAATTTGAAGTTTTCCGGCCGGTTTTGGGGTTTTGATGACGGAGGTGCTCCGGCCACGGTGGTGGCCGGAGAGTTGAGGGATCCTACTCGTGGGGCCACGACGGTCCTTTTGGGACAGGTCTCTAAGGCTGCCGTGCGCCGTAGACGGAGGAACGGCGGTGGACAGGTTCGCCGGAGGGGTTTGAACCACCGTGGCTTTCGAGCTGGATTCTGGCCACGTGGTGGTTGGATGGTGGTGGTCCCTTTATTAAAGTTGCTCGCCTTGTTGAGATGTTTGTTGTGGCAGCTCGGTCGCTAGGAAAACTCTCCGGTTGATGGCGCGCCGCCGTCGGCGGCGGCGGTCAACGCCGGAGCTCCTGCGACCCGTTGACTTTTTGGATTTCAGTGTTTTTAATGTCGTTTTTCTCCTAATCGCGCCCCGATCGTCGCCTTGAGGTTTTCGAGTTGATTTGAGTATCGAATTTTCAGTCGAGGGTTTCGAGTGGTGATTTCGGGAATTCAGTTGATTATTTTTGTACAGTATTTTATGTTTTCGGGAACTGTTGGTTTTCGTGGTGAAGTAGAGTGTTGTGAGCTATGATTTTGATCAGATATATTTTATGACTATTCAGGGGATCGAGATCGTGCTTCGGGCAAGAGATCTTCCGCCGGACCACGAGATTAGCGCGTGCGCATTTTGCTCACCTGTGAGTGGACATTTCTTTTCACGGATTGATTGCGAGTCTTTTATATACGTTTTACGAACTTGAGCATGCAGTATGATCATGATTTTTATGAGCATGTGTTTTACGATTATGCATATACGAATATACGTATACGAATATACATACATATATATATATTATGTTTTATGCATGTGCATGCAAAGGATTTGTGATTTGGTTTACGCAGAGTACAGTCTTAGTTATCAGGGTTGTATCGATACACATTGGCTTCTCGGCTGATCCCCGAGTACGCTCCGGGGGGGACAGATATCCTGACCCGAGGCCTTTCTGGCTAGGAATCACGTGTGGGTCTGGGATCCCGTGATTCAGACTGTGCTATCGCGAGGGAGTCCATGAGTGACCCCGCGGTATTATGATGCATGCTCTGCACGTGGGTTAGAGTCAGCGTCTCCTCACGTACCATTTGATTTTCATGCATTTGACTCGCATATGTTTTTATAACATATATATTATTATTCGGCGAAAGACATTTATTTTCGTCCACTCACTCTAATGGTTTTCATGTCTTTCTCCTGGGCTTTTCGGTTTCCGTGCCCAGTTTGCAGTTCAGGTTCTGGTGTTTCACGTCGTGGTTGGAGGCTAGTAGTTCGAGCTACCTATGTTTTCCTGTAGATTTCTTGTTTCGCCTACTGATGTATATATTGTATATATTCACACTAGAGGTCGCTCTGATACATTCTGATACATGTTTTATACGGTTTTTCCCGGATATACTATATATTACAGTATGTTTACTATTTATTGATGTTGATATGATATTGAGAAATTCGGATGGGATTGGTGCCCATGGTTTGGCTTTTGTGGCATAGGATGAAGTGTTATTTTCCGGGTGCAGGTAAAGGCAATTCCGTGTTAGTAGCATTACTCTGCCAAAATTTTTAATGGTTTTTTTGTTGGTTCACGTTTTTAGAAGGGGTTTGATTCCGGTTCAGACATCTAAATCGGGGTTGAGTTCTTTCAACATCTTTATCACTGGAAGCATTGATAAGATGGTCAAATCTGCTAAAGATATGTACTCAATTTACAGTATTTATAACTCTATTTTTTAATAGGGCTCACCTTAGTAACTCATAATGTCTAGAAAAAGAGATTTTCGATAATAGTGTACTTGAGCGGACCTCACCCCACCTATATCAATTTCTCCTAGCCTGGTTATGAGTGAAAAGTGTTACCCAAACGATTATAAAATTTATAATTAACAGCAAATTCGTTCATGTACTATTTAGGAATGCAAAAGCATTTGAATCCTTAGAAAATATCACAAGAATGTTAAAAGAGATGATATCAAATTAGTTACATTACATGGAGAATATCCTTGGAAATTTGACAAGGAGAATTCTTGAATTGCCAGAACTCTGATTGACATGACTCTTCATCTTTTGAAGAATAAAGGAGAGAGTGTTTCTCAATAGTCATTTTGGAAGCCTAATGTACTTAACAAGTTGTACAAGGCCAAAATTGGCTTATGCTGTGAATAAGCTAAGCGGGTACACAAGTAATCCTGGAGGAATGCATTGGCAAAAAATTGCAAGAGTACTCAAGTACTTAAGATATACTTGTACCTACGGGCTGCACTATGCCAGATATCCAGCTGTCATAGAAGGGTACAACGATGCAAACTGGATTTCTGATATGAAAGACTCAAACTCTACTAGTGGGTATGTATTTACACTGGAGGTACAGTAGTGTCTTGGAAATCCTCAAAACAAACTATTATAACTAGATCCACGATGAAATCTGAATTTGTTGCCGTAGACAAATGTGGGAGAGAGGTTGAATGGCTATGCCAATTCATAGAGGATATTCTAAAATGGACGAAACCTATGCCTACAATTTGCATACAATGCGATAGTCAATTTGTAATTGGCAGGCACAAAACAATATGTACAATGGTAAGTCAAGACATATTCGTCGAAGACATATATAATACCATTAAAAAACTACTCTCTACTGGTGTCATCTTCATTGACTATGTGAAGTCAAAAGATAACAAAGCGGATCCGTTAATCAAAGGGTTATATAGAGAGTTGGTTGATAAATCATCGAGGGGAATGAGACTAAAGCCTATGAGTTAAAGTCTTTACAGTGGACACCCAACCTAGCTGACTGGAGATCCCAAGATCTATGTTCAAAAGGGACAACTAAATTGTAGAGATCGTGTTGGATCACTGTGGGAATTTTCCCTAAGTTTATTCCTATGATGAAAACAGTGATGCCCGTAAGGAATGAGGTTAAGCTTAAACCTTTTAATGATTCTTATGTGTCAAAAATCTGAGCGGAGCAACCAACCCCAATCCTTTTACCTATTAATATCTTAGAAGATTTTACAAAACCGTTATCGCTTAGTTTTCGACTTTTCAGAAATATTTTAGCTGATGAATTAGTAGTTGTTGTTCTTGTTTCTTTAGTACCTTTAGTAGTTCCTATACCTGTTATGTTCCTTGGATTATTTACAAGCAGTATTCAAGCTCTTATTTTGGCAACCTTAGTTGCGGCTTATATAGGTGAATCTATGGAAGGTCATCATTGACTAGTTTTCAACACAATTTTTTTAGCTGAGCCTGACTACGGGTTACTCTTAATTAAGAAATCACCTATGTAGGAGGGAAGTGGGGCCACTTCTAAGAGAATTGTTCAGGGCACAATTCCTGTCAAGCTCTTACAGAACCAGGCACGTGTCTAGGGCCAAAACAGACACAACAATGAGAACTGAAAGTATCAGGAAGATACTTGTGTGAAGTATGTCATCATTTACACAAATAGAAAACAGTTCAAAGACATCGCGTCTACTGTTTAGTTAGTAAAGTAAGCATGCTTTCACAAGGAAAAGTTCAAAGGGTTAACCATACCTATCATATGCAGGTTTTCAACCGTAGAATCTATCACCAAGTCCATCGAGTCTTTGGTCGCTAATTTCATTCATGTGGAAAATTGTTAGAAAAATAGGTGTTTAAACACTATTTTAACTAACCATTTTGAGGAAATTAAATTAAGATATTTACTTGCTTGTTCAAATGGTTAAATAGATGAATGAAAAATTATCACCCAAAGCAAGATAAAAGCTTTCGAATTGTCAATTAAATTGTTTATGACGGCTAATAAACCTTAGTAATGACAAGTAATTGAATAACGAACTAAATGGTTTGTAGTGGTTTTGTAACCGCTCATAAACCTTAGTTATATATGGTATACAATTGAAACCTACTAAATGGATTATTTTGTAACCGTTCGTAAACATTATTGACGACAAATTAAATATCTTGCAACTGCCAATTGATGACGAGTTTAATGACCAAAAACGGTTTTGGTATTAACTCGACAATAAGTGGCTTGTCCCCAATTAAACTTATATAAAGTGACATTCTTCTTCTCATTTCATGGATTCAAACGATCCCATCAGAATCAATCTCCTCTCCTCTTCTGATCTCTTCTCTCCCAAAGAGTTCCGGTGATAGAGTAAGGTACTATTTAGTTCGACGAGAAGTTCTTGTGTTGTGGTACAAAACTTTGAAGTTGTTTTATCCTAGGAGAACAATGCCATACAACCCCGTGTGCGGCGTAAAAGTTCTTAAGGAGAGCGTGTGATACACGTGACTCAATTTAGTTCATATTCTTCAAGAATTTGTTCTTCGTTCGTTCATCTGTATTTAATTAATTAATTAATTAGTATTTTTGGTATTTATTAGTTTAATATCACTACTTTTTCCTACAATCCTGACATCTACCGCGGTATCTTTGGACTTCCTCAGCAGCCATGAGCTCCTCAGAGAGCCATTATTGTAGGACTGTTCATGAAGATCGACTATTGGCTTCATGTTACAGCTCTTGTCCTCTCCAGCGGCGCCAGTGTCATGCTCAGTCTTGTGCCTCTTCAGTAAAATTGTCAATTTCATTCCAACAACAAAAGAAAGCAAAAATGTTATGACGGTTTATTAGTATTTGCTGCAGTTAATTGTTCCCGAAACAAAGCCATCATTTTTATGCAAAAAATAGAGATCAAGCCATAAAATATCCTAATAAATCTGCCCAATTGAAAAGGAAAACTACTGCAAGCAAACCATATACTGTAATTTATTTTTCAATGAAAATAACCCAAATCCTTAATCTTTGTTTTCTCATAGACAACAGATGGAGAAACAGGCATATATGTAAGGAAACTAACAAACTGGATATCAGAAAAACATTGTATCAAGGTATGCAACCAGATTAAAACAACCAGCAACCAAATCAAAACCAATCAACTAATTAAGAAGTGAATAGTACCTTGGTCGGGTTTGGCACCAAATTCTTCAAAGATTATGTGATTCATCCCATCTCGTTTTTGATCTTGATGAGAGCGTCGAGGACCATAGGGTTGCAGTCGTTGAGGTCGACCTCATAGTTCTTCAGCTCGGGTTTCGCTTGAGAGCTTGGGCTCCAACGGTAGATCGAGAACATCTTCAGCTTCGAAGAGTCGCCAGAGACGGCGCCTTTTCGGACCGAGGCGTCAGTCTGCGACTCCGAGGCGAAGGCTCGGAATAGTGCCAGCCTCGCCGTATAAGATTTTGGAGATGAGATTTCGGTCAAGGACCTCCTTAACAGACTCGTCGCCATTGCTCAGCTATTCATATTGTTGAAGGTGGATGAGAGGCTTTGGCTGGTACTGTTCGGATTGAGTATGGAGTTAGATCGGGTCGTGTGTATAGAGAGAGAGAGAGAGAGAGAGAGAGAGAGAGAGAGAGAGAGAGAGAGAGAGAGAGAGAGAGACAGAGAGAGAGATTGCTTTTTAGGTGATTGTATATCTTGAAAAATACAGTGATATTTTTTGTAAATATTTTAAATATCATGGTCTGTCATCTATTTAAAAAATAGAAAATAATTTTTTTTTGTATTGAAAATTTATAGTAAATTTTTGAGAAAAAAGAAAGTTTAAACTCAATTTTTTTTTCTCCTTAAAATTTTACTATTTTGGAACAATGAGTTTGATAAGGACTTCCATCAGATATTAAAAAAAAAAGAATAAAACATAATGTTGAATTGCTATTTGTTTTGTGAAAATCAACTGTGTCATTGTCATCTACAATGATCATGTTGTTTGTTTACTAGGTACATTGAATCTCATGTTGTATACTGAATCTCCGTGCGGGCCTTCTTTATAGTAGTAAAACTATATTACTGACCAGGTACGTGCTATCAAACCATATTGATAGTTTCGAACCATTGGTATATAGTGACCCATTCAAATCGCGCGTGTTACTACAATTGGTATATTGATACTTACGAACAATTGGCAAATAAGAACCTATTCAAATCGTATTACTTGAAAAGTCGCATTTAGTATATAATGTTATATAATAAACGTTGTTGTAGTAGGAAGGTACGTAGTGGGTGCTGTCAAACCTATATTGATAATTAAGAATAATGATCTTTTCTTTGTATTGGGTCGTGGCATGGTTGGATTTTCATGTGGAATATATATCATCAAAGAACTGAATTGGGTGATGCGTTGCTCTCTTACTCGGAGTAGACAACGTACTAGTGTGGTACTAGTTTGATGCTTCTCATGATAGTTTGATAGTTTGATAGTTTAATAGTTTTTAGTTTTTGTTTTGTTTGTTTGATAATTTTATGGGATCAAATTGTCATGCACTCTAGGGTTAAACTTGTCATACACTCTAGGGTTAAACATCTCAGGGACTAATTTTGTCTTGTGACACGTGTTATAATTTCATAGATTATTTTTCTTTCTTTCAATTTTCTCCAAACATGACTGAGCCTATAATAAGCTCAATTTATATGATCTTCTCTTTACAACTACCCAAACTATTTGCATGACTCCAGCTATATTCGCTGTCGTCGATCTCCGATAACTCTCACCGCCGCAAAGTGCAACAAACTCCGCCACAGAATCCTCTCTTTCTCTTTCCTCCTCCTCCTCCTCCTCCTCCTCTCTCTCTCTCTCTCTCTCTCTCTCTCTCTCTTCTCTCTTCTCTGTCCCTCCACACTCCTCTCCCATGACCCAAACCTCCGACCTGATACAAACCGCTTCATTCCACCCAACCCGAGTGGCTCGCTCATCGTGCTCTGTCTGGGCTACAAGTCACATGACGCCATGCTCTGTCTCCGTGCTATCCGTGCCTTCGCAACGCTGCTCCGCATCAGTAGTGACTTGCATGTCCCAGCTACAAGTCACACGAAACATTGCCCAAAAGCTCGCGAGAAAACCGGTCTTCTTTTGTCTCTCGACCGTTGCCGTCGAGAAGAAGAAGTGGTGGTGAGAATGGATCCGTTATACTTACTCGAAAATGGATGACTTAGATTATGCCATGTTCACTTCGTGAAAAAGTGCGTCAAACGACTCTTATGTCTGCATTGTCTGAGGATGTTCGTACTATCATGTACCACGCTGTTGTCTGTTGAAATGTCATCAGATGACGGTTTAGAATATGTCGTTTATTAAGGTTAACAGATAATTGATCAAATCTGTCGTCTAAATTCACATACAAGAAACGATATATATTTGTCGTTTTGTAATAGTATAGCATGACATCATATATGTCGTTTCATTGACATCCTTCTATTGCAGATGACAACATATCTGTTGTCTCAATTTATATTTAGGTTTTACTTCTTTAAATTATATATATTTATACATATATTGAGAAATACAATGACAAATCTGAAAATTCAAAGTGATTGTATTCACATTGAAACTGTGATTAACACACTAAATATAGTTGGCATTACAATTATTTCATGTTTTGATACACATATATAACCAACTAAGTAATAATTGAATTGAGCGAAATTGACTATCTACAATATTGACTATACTCGACTAATCCCATCACAACACCAGACCTAAGCCTTGTCGTCCTTTGCCTATGCTGCGAGGTTTGGTACTTCACCAGCTTGTGAGTGGTAAATGTGTGTTGTTGCTTTGCAGTTGTTGGTAACAAACAAAAGGGATATCAATTCTACATACACAAAACGCATGCCTAAAAAAAAATCTAACAATGGTTTGGTTACATGCCTTATACACAAATGAAACTTGCCAGAAGCTTACTCCTAACTCAATATCAACCAAAATGCATATTTTTAGCAGAATTTTCCTTAATAAACGACATATTCTAAACCGTTATGCATTTTTTAGCAGACTTTTCCAATTTTACATTAGTTTAGGCTTGGTCCATCAACAATGTAATTTTCTTCTCGATCTTCATAGAATAAATTTGTGGGCTGGTCCTTTTTTATATATAATTAAAAATAGAAAACAACAACAATGAACTTCTTTATTTTTGTCAGCACCATGTCTTCTAAAAACAAGAAGACATGGTGCTGACAAGTTGTACACTTTACATGAAAACACAAGTATTAATTAATTCACATTATTAGACTCATGCTCATAGGGTCCAGAGTCAATGTCTTAGAGCAATTCCAAAAGCTTTCTTATTTTTGAGTTTTTCTCTATTTTAAGAAAAATTTTAGTTGTTTTGTTCCAACAGATTTCCTAAACACATTTCATATTTTAGAGAATTTGATGAGAAAGAAAACTACATTCCCTAAATTTACAAAATTCTCTATATGTTTAGAGAAATCTTTAAAATGGGAAATTTGTTGGAGTTGAAACACAAAATGCATTGTAAGTTGTGATTTTTGCTTCTCTATAATGAAGAAATTATAAGAAAATTGTTGGAGATGCACTTGGTGGGTGTTGTTTAATGTCAAAAATTATAGACATCAGTTTCAAACCGATGTCTATGTTACACTAAGACATCTTTTTTTTTATATAACCAATGTATATGGTAATTTTAGACATTAGTTTTTAACAAACAGACATCAGTTTTGATTGGTGTCTATGTAACACTAGACATCGATTTTGTAGAAAAAATTAATGTCTATAATAATTTTAAATGTCAATTTTTAAGTAAAAAACATATTCTTAGCTTATAAAACGGATGTCTATATATGTTAGTCGTAGACATCAGTTTTATATATATATTTTTAATAATCTGATGTGCAATGCTTTTGTTTGGGCATAAAATAAATATAACATTTTGGGCTAAGATGGCTGGAGTCTTGGCGAGCGGCCCAAGATGGCTGAAGTCTTGGCAAACAGTTTATTGTCTTATAAAAGCTTGGTGAGGGGACAAGTATAAAAGGAGCTTGGCGAGCGTTCGCTAGGAGCAGACTTAGAGTTCTATTAGAATTGTGTCTCATTAATTAGCCGATTCCATGCGGCTTGGATTCCGTCTGAGCTTGTTCCATTTCAGATAGACTTCTTAAGATGGAAGAGTTATGATAGGATTAAAAGATCTATAAGGACAACAACACATATGCTGGTGTTAGTTTCAGACTGTGATTACAAGAGCAGAACAAAAGAAGTTCAAAACAGAGTGAATGACTGTTGTTTAAGCGAGTATATAAGGAAAGTAAGAGCTTGGTGGAAAAGGTCCCCGACCAAATACAAAATTTGCTATACGCAAGTACACCTAGACATCTTGTCCTCGAGATTCTAACCTTTGCAGCCAGACGATCTAAGTGATTGTCACCTATCAAGTGAGAGTATTACGATCAAAGGAAGCAAAAGCAACCGGACGGTTGAAAGGGCTTGTCACCTATCGAGTGAGAGTTCGGACATCCGAAGGAAGCAGTGTTCTCGACACTCCGTCAGCGGGATTACTCTGCTCTGCAGTGAATAGGAGTGTGGAGTATTGATTTCAAAGGCTCAGCAAGAGACGCATATCAGAAGTCCTAGGTTACTAGGCAGCAAGGACCTATTCGGGCGAGGTTGGTGCTCTCCTTGTTCTAATCGCTTATATAAGAAGTCAAGCGGCTCACATAGTCCATATTCCGTCGAGAGACGGTGGCAAGCTAGCATACGAAGCACACGGCAGGATAAACCGGCTCCCGCGTTTAAGACATCCGGAATCACAAAAGAGACTGCTTCGCGAGAAGGACCTCTCCTGCGAGAGATATTTTTGCATTGAAAATTTTGGCATGCCCAATGGGATCATCTCTTAGCAATCTCTAAGCGACAATTGGGGATCCTTACCAAAGGGTCTACCCTCAGTGTCACAAACATCTACAACCGGCTTATCGTGAACATACATCTGTTAAGTGTCGTTCATTAAGTAAACAAGCGGTTGACATCATCTTCGCCAATAACTTCAATACCATGACGTTCAAATCTTTGAATGAGGCAGAGATAACAGAACTTACGTTCCCAGAGTACCTAGCTTATGCAGCTAGGCGCGATAGCCACCAGGCCAATTATCATTTGGCTCTCAAAGAAAGGATCGAGCAGCAGGAAACTCTTCTCGCCACCTAGAGCAATTCAATTGACACAGTGGTAGCTGGAATTCAATCAATGCGGGTGGACTTCGACCAAGATCGAGAAGAAAGAGAGGCCATGGGAGCCCAGGTAACTAGTTTGGTGGAATGCCAAGATAGATTACGGACAAAAATCCTTCACTACATGGAAACAGGTTTGGAGGAATACCGCCGGTACACGGCGACTCTGTCTCAAAGGACATACAGGGACATTGCGTCTCTAACTAAGTCCGTATCCGACTTGGCAAGGAAGACTAGACAAGCAGAGTTTTTCCCTCCTGCTTGGGAGCAACAGTTAAATAGGTTCCTCAACGATTGTGACATACATTTAGCAAAGATGTATGAAACATACGAAACACCGTTTCCTCCCGTACAGAAAGACGATCCTGATACATGGCAATGACCAAAGTTCTACAGGCATCAGAGCTTCCAAACTTTCTCTGGCTATGACGATGCAAACGCAGCAACACACTTGGCCTACTTTACGCTACAATTGGGGCAGTTTGCCGATAACGAGGGGCTCAAGTTAAGGGTCTTCGGGTCATCGTTGTCAGGATCAGCCCTTGTATGGTATACAAGATTGGAAAAGGGCTCGATAAGTAAGTTGAAGGACATGGAGGCCTTATTCATAGATCACTTTGGAACGGCAAGACCAGAGACCAGTGTAGGAAAACTGGCTTCCCTGAGTCAATCGGAGACGGAAAGTCCAGTCACCTTTCTGCACCACTTCCGGTCAGAATATAATCTATGCAAGACCCCTCTTGGTAAGGAAGATGTGGTCGAGATGGCCAAGAATGGTTTGGAGGACACGTTTCACCAACTATTCTTAAAAAAAAAGTATTTCTCTTTGAATGAGCTTATCACAGCTGTAACCAGAGCTCACAGCACCATGCAAGAAAGAGATAACAGAAGGAATGCATCCAAGGGGACGTACAATGCTAAAACCTACGACAGGTTAAGGCCAAAAACAGTGGCCTATATCGAAGGTATGGACGACCAAGAGTCGGACTCTGAAAGCGAGCAAGTAGGTGTTGTTGATTTATCCACCAGCAAAGTTCTAAAGCCCCGCAAGCTTCAGAAGAGTAAGGGTCCAATCAAGCTCTCAACAGTGGCTTTCACTAAGCCATAATTTGAGACGTACATTTATGATGCCAATATGGCTCATGAGATCTTGGACGAACTATACAGTCTGTGTGCCGTCAAGGCAGACTTTGGACTACTTCCTACGGCCGAGCAGTTGAAAGGTAAGAAGTACTGCAAGTTCCATGGAGCATGGAACCACTTTACAAAGGACTGCATCAAACTCAAAGACCAGATCCAGAGATGGATCAACGAAGGAAGATTAGAGCTAGAAGGGATGTCTAAAACAGCGGCACTAGTGGATTCTGAGCCCTTCCCTACCCCACAGGTCAATATGGTTGAGGTTGATTGGTCATCACCTGACAGCCATGTTAAGGGTGCGGAGACTCGGGATCAAGCCGTCTTTGAAGCCTATTCATTCAAATCTGACATGATGGAAGACATCCTTGATAGGCTCAGAGACATGGGGCTGATCCTCTATTACCCGATCAACGAGCTCAGATAGTTACGGTACAGAGGTCCAGCCCAACAATTCTGCAGGTTTCATAACCACTTTGGTCATCGAACAGTGATGTGTTCGACCTTGAGAGATAAAATCCAAGGACTGATCAATTGGGAGGTGATCGAAATCAACGTCAGGGGAGAGGTAGAATTCCATCCACGATATCCCCACAGGACATTACCTCCTCCTGACACCACTTCTCCTTCCATCGAGACTTCTTCAAAGTACAGTCAAGCTGAACAAACATGTAAAAGGAAGAGGTCGAGACGGGGGTTTAGACGTAACATTGCAATTGTCCGACCTAAGCGGACTATAATTACCTATGATGCGTCTCGGCGAGAGGAGATATTCAATGAGCTAGTCCAAGCATGAATAGCTGTGGTTCCTGACAACTGGGGAACTCTAGACCCACATCCAGAGGATGTCAGGGGTTTGCCTTATTGTCAATACCACCATAAATGGGGGCGCCATTCCACAAGTGCTTGTCAAGATTTAAAGTTCAAGATACAGCAGTGGATTGACGAGGGGGAGATAGTGATAGAACAAAAACCCTCATCAAGCTTGGTGACCAATATACCGATGATGGTTGGGATGCTGGAGTTAACACAAGACACATCCAACAAAAGAAATTAGTCCAACAGTCATCTGGTCACTGGCGAAGGTTCACCAAATAAGCAAAAGACAAAAGGAAAAGAAAATGGGGACCCTAAAGCAGAATCGCCAGTAGTCCTTTGTGCTCACTGTAAATTGAGGAGCGGGTTGAAGATCTCTTATGAAGAATTGGCTGAAGCGGCCAAGTTTTTCCCAGATTTATTTTCAAGAACAGATCATCAACCCCAACACGCGAAGCAAAGGGATAGTCCAACTCCTAAACGATCGCGAGCAACGGAAAAGACGAATATAGTCAAACCAACCGAATCAAAGGTTGTAGATGCGCTCGCAAGACCATACGTACCTCTAGCTTCAAGAAACGTCACAAAGGAGGATGTTTGGTACGTAAGGGAAAAATGAAAAACCATTGAGGTAACCCCAAGCAGAAGAAGAAATCTTCAACGACGCTTTGGGAGAGCCAAAAGAGCACTAGAGGCCTACGAAGCAGGCTTGCTCAACAAAGAAGACCTGGTGTGTTCTCCAGAAACACTGCAAAGGCAGATGAATGCCCTTGCAGCAAATCCATTAGTGGTTTTTGGGAAAAAGTCTCGAGAACCCAAATTAAGAACACAGCGACCAAGAGTCTTTGACCGAAACCCAGAGTTAGGATCCAAAGGCAAACAGCCCGAGTCTACTCCTGAGAATCATCGTGAAGATATGAAACGAGGACCAGTGAGAAGACGTCTCACTTTTGAAGAAGACACGATGAAAGCAGTAGGGCTACATACATCTCCTAAGGAAAGGAAAAATATTCAGAAATAGAATAGTCCAGGCAAGCCCCAGGTCTTGTGATGGAAACTGAGGCCTTTAGTTGTCGAAGAACAAAAGAAGGCCCGACAGCTTTTGTCCAATCCTAAGGAACAGGATCCACCACTACTTTCACCTGCAGCTATTGAACCTATCCCATAGGATCAATTTCAACAGGTTGCTTCTCTCGAGGTTATTACAACTTCGAACAATGGGGAACAACATGCTAAGGGTGATAACTGCAAAGAAGATGAGCAGTTGGTGGATTACGGTATAGATGAGGATGAAGAGATCGAAGACTACGATGAGGAAGACGATACCACTGTTAACATGGTGTTTGTTTTGTCCTCTAAATACTCCTTATCTCCACCAGCATCAATGGTTGAATCCGTTACAAGCGAGAGCGTCAACAACTTGGTGGTGCCGGAAGAAGAAACAAACCCGGAAAGAGGTTGCACACCGACTGAGACACCAGAGATGGATTCACCACAAACGAACAGACTGATGATGTTCGCCAAGCCTATTATAGACATGGCCATGCACATGTGGCCGTTATACGTCACAGAAAAAGTCCAAGGAATTCAGTTAAACAAACTCCTAGTGGACTCAGGGGCTGCGGTGAACATTATCACAGTCAAGGCAATGGCCCTATTAGGTATCCCCAAGTCTGTTATCCAAGAAACCTCATTAAACGTTAGAAACTTTCAGGGTAGCATATCTAAGACTTTGGGCATTATCTTTTTACAGGTACACATTGGTCCAGCCACCGGTACTTAAACGTTCTTTGTAGCAGAATGTACAACTCCTTATTGTGCAATTCTGGGACGTGACTGGATCCACATGAGCTATTATGTACCTTCTTCTCTCCATCAGCAGATGTTACTCTGGAATATGGAGTCAGGAGAGGCAGAAATTATCGGTGCTGACCCTCGTCCATATTCTGTTTCTGCTAATGCATTAGAAGCTAGCTATTACCACCGTGACCTTAGGCCATTGGAGGTATGTGGCATCGATAACAAAGACCGCCCAGTTGGTGTCACGGCCTCTGAACTAGCTCAGTGGGGTATAATCCAAGCTAATCAAGACAGCAGGAGGCCCTACACTATTGAGCTACCATCCAAGCTTTCACAACTTTTTGTTAGAGAGTCAAGCCTTTGAGAAGGTTCCAACGGTGGCAGCGTTGGAATATGTGGATAAAGATGTTTTGCACGACTTTAAAGAGGAGGACGAGATTAAATTAGCTCCAGCAGCCTTAGACGATTTGCCTCCTAAAGTCAAAGATCCCATTGAATACATCAATCTTGGGACAAGCAAAGAGCCAATCTCTGTGGCCATCAGTACCTTCATAGAACCTGAAGAACGCCTCACGCTGATAGAATTGCTACAAGAGTACGCTGATTGTTTTGCAGAAAAGTATGACGACATGCCAGGACTGTCACCAGATTTGGTTTGTCATAACTTACCCATCATAGAGGGAAAGAAGCCCGTGAAACAAGAGATGCGTCACATGAATACAGAAACCGCAATTCTAGTTAAGGAAGAGGTCGAGAAAATGCTCAAATCAGGAATTATACGAGTAGCCAAATACAATGAATGACTTTCCAACGTAGTCCCAGTCAAGAAAAAGAATGGAAAAATGCGAGTGTGTGTGGACTACAGAGACTTGAACAATGCAACCCCAAAGGATGCATACCCCATGCCAGTAGCGGATTTGTTGGTGGACTCAGTAGCTCGCCATGAGATGTTAACATTCATGGATGGAACTGCTGGATATCATCAAATTCCAGTGGCTGAAGCAGATATACATAAAACAGTGTTTTGGTGCCCAGGATTTGCAGGCATTTTTGAGTACGTGGATATGCCATTTGGACTCAAGAATGCAGGGGCAACCTACCAATGAGCAATGAACTTGATCTTCCATGATCTTATTGGTAAAATTATGGAAGTATACATCGATGATGTGGTAGTCAAAATGAAACGCAAAAGTGACCATTTTGAAGACTTACGACAAGTGTTTCTCAGAATGAGGCAACATCAACTGAAGATGAATCCAGCCAAATGTGTGTTTGGAGTCCAGGCAGGAGACTTCTTGGGTTTTTTGGTTCATCAGCGTGGGATCGAGATACCGGATGACAAGAAACAAGCGGTTCTTAGTGCTGTCCCACCAAGGAGTAAGAAGGACCTACAGCGTTTATTGGGAAAGATCAATTTCTTACGACGGTTTATTGCTAACGCTGTTGGGAAGACACAACCATTCTCAACTTTGCTCAAGCTTCAAAATCAGAAAGACTTTGCATGGGAGCTTATACATCAAGAGGCGTTTGATACCATCAAAGCATACTTAACGAACCCACCTATCTTGGTTCCTCCAAGGCCAGGGGTTCCTCTCAAGCTGTATATATCAGCTACCGACATTTCCATTGGAAGTCTATTAGCTCAGGACGACACCTCAGGAACTGAACGTGCTATTTTCTATCTGAGTTGTACATTGAATGATTGTGAAACAAGATACTCTCCAATGGAAAGACTTTGCCTGGCTTTATACTTTTCAGGGTGTAAGTTGAGGCATTATATGCTTTCTTTCACCACGTGTGTCATCGTACAAACAGATTTGGTGAAATACATGCTGTCCAGACCTATTCTCCGGGGGCGCATTGGGAAGTGGATTCTGGCTCTGTCGGAATTTTCTTTACAATACGTTCCCCAGAAGGCGGTAAAAGGCCAAGCAGTGGTTGATTTTTTGGCTCATCATCCAATGGAAGATGTTGTTGACGGGCCAGAACTGGACCTTGCTCGTATCGATGTGGCCCCTTGGTGTTTATACTTTGATGGGTCAAGTACGAGTACTATGACTGGGGCAGGGGTAGCATTAACCTCTCCACGCGGCCAAACTTTTTCCTATTCTTTTAGGTTGGACTTCAGATGCACAAATAATCAATCAGAATATGAAGCTTTGATCATTGGATTAGAACTTCTGTTGGATATGGAGATCGCCGATGTGCATATATATGGAGATTCCCAACTAGTGATCAGACAACTTGAAACAAAGTATAAGGCTGGGCCAGTCTTAGAGCCATATGCTAAACGAGCATGTGATTTGCTCAAGTTGTTTACAGAGGTGGAGTTGAGTCATGTTCCTCGCGAAAAGAATTATGCAGCAAATGAGCTGGCTCAACTCGCAACGGGGGTGAGTTTGCAAGATGGGGTATGCGAACGAATACTAAAGGTTGAAAGAAGAACCCTTCCATCTTTCTTTGCTCGCCAAGAAGATAAAAACGAATTGTACGTTGCTACACTTGATCACATTGACGTGGATTGGAGACAGGAAATAATTTCTTATCTCCAGAATCCCAACAATCCGGTAACCAAGCGGATTCGATTTTTAGCTCCTAACTATGTACTCAAAGACATTGAGTTATATAGACGGGGAGAGGAAGGCATACTGTTATGGTGTGTCTTTGGACATGAAGCTAAGCGGTTAATGAGAGAAGGCATACTATTTTTAGCTCGACCTCTCAGGGTATCATCAGTAAAGGCCATCCGCCAGTTCCTATTTGAAGATATCATTTGTCGGTTCGGCATTCCTGAGAGTTTCATTTCAGATCGAGGGGCAGCATTTATGTCTGGAGAGGTGGATACACTTATGAAGGATCTTAGGATACATTTTCTCCATTCTTCTCCATATTATGCCCAATCCAATGGTCAAGCTGAAGCAAGCAATAAAATCATTATCCATATCCTTAAACGAATGCTGACGAACAATGCCAGGCAGTGGCATGAAGACCTATTTAACACCTTATGGGCTTATAGAACTAGTAAGAGGGCACCCATAGGTACAACTCCTTATGCATAAATGTTTGGACATGATGTGGTCCTGCCATTAGAAATCAACGTTCAGTCTTTATGGGTGATGGAGCAACACAACTTGATCGGTGAAGATTATGTACAAGCAATATGGCAGGAGCATGAAGACTTGGATGAGAAACGTATACAAGCTTATGATAGTCTATGTGCTGAAAAACAAAAGGTGGATCGTGCCTATGACCGACGTACCAGGGGCATGAGTTTTGCAGAAGGAGAACTCGTCTGGCGAGTCATTTTTCCTGTTGGCGAGAAGATTGACGGTCGAGAAAAATGGTCAGAAAAATGGGAAGGGCCATAAATTATCGATTGAATTTTAGGTAAAGGAGCAGTTCGTTTGCGAGATCGAGATGGTACAATACACGCTAATCCTATAAATGGTCGATTCCTTAAGAAGTTCATACAACCAGTCTGGGCGTATGAAGATCCTCCAACTACGGCTTAATCCAGTTTATTCATGCTCATCCAATACTTCTCGCATGAGTAAACTGCAAGGGCAACACATACCAAGGATTATTTACGTCATAATAGCCTATACATGGGGCTAAATCTTTAGTTAGAGCCCGTATCCGAGGCCAAATTGTTAAAATTTTTGTATTTCTTCTAAGTCAAAGAGTTCAAGTTAGCCAAAGATTGTGGCCAAAGTTATGAACAAACTATATCTGAGTTTATCAATATAAGGAACTCTTGTACTTCAAATAAAGTATTACATTTATCATTTTAGAATAATACAAAGGCTTTGCGGCCTCAAGATCTGATACCATGCGAGAAACAAACTACAAATCAGCAACAAAACAGAAATTAAATACAGTTTGTTTTCCTAGAATCCTTTGTTTGCTCATCAGAAAGAAGAGATTGACCTCAACAATGAGATGTAGAGGATTTGAAACGCTAAGGAAGCTAGTACATCAGATCAGAAGACCTTTTACACTAGACTTGGCGATTGTTGCCTTTTTCCCGGTTGAACTCCCTGTCTTTCCTCTTCAGTGCAGTCATATTCATAGGGCCTACAGCCTCCATGCATATGGAAACGAAGCGGGTGCACCGGAGGAAGATGAGGAATGCCACAACCTCGGGATTGTGGCTTTTCCCTTCTTCTGCTGATACAGAAGGGATAGCCGAGGCAACGCCTGGACGTAGATATTGCTATCTAGTCCAGGTTTGGACGTGGATTTTGCTATCTAAGGAACATAATATGGAAGACTATTTCTTGAGGTTTCTTTGGATAGGAAAACCAAATAAGTGGGGAGTTCATTCTTGCAAGAAGGTTGATTCGTAATACAGAAAAAGGGAAACCTTTTATAGACCAAAGTCATAGCGGTAAGGCTCTGCGAGAGTAATTACCCCCAACAATAGAGAGTACGTGTCCAATAGATATTGGACCACGATATGGTTTATCTGCCCGAAAAGAGAGCACAATAATGAAGAAATTTTTGGGGCAGGTAAAACATATTTCAAAAGATTTTGATTTAATTGTTTGACGCGATACGGATTCCAAGCCTAGAATTGAATTTCATTTATTGTCGAACAGTCGAACAAATCGAACATGCAGCTTAAAAATGAGGCTGAGACAAAGACAAAAGAGGGCTTGTTTTAGAGGCCCAATCTTATCTTTGATCCCAATATACACTTTGTTACCAAAGTTGATTAAATAAACACTTAAAGAGTTTTGGAACAAACAAAATAGGGCCTAAAAGTTGAGGCCCAAAAAAGTTTACAATTGGAGGGAACGATTTCTCACTGCCAGTTTGGCGGCTTCCAGGGCCATCCAGGCTTGATGAACTGCTTGGCAAGCGTTGAGGGTTTCTTCTTGTGCCTCCTGCATGAGTTGAGCTTGGTTCTCGCCTTCTATCGTGGTTTGGCAAACAATATCCTGTTGCTTGAGGGCATTAGCCTGTAGGACATCTACTTCAGTTTTAAGGGAAGCAAGTTCGGCTTCAAGAATGGACATTCTAGCCTGCTTGGCTGCTAAAGATTCATCCTGGGCAGATGTATTCCTCAGAATTGCCTGGATATGTTCCTTCTCTCTTCGAGTTTGGCGCTCCAACATCTCTGTTGCTTCTTTCTTACGTTCAACTTCGAGTTTTAGATGTTGATAGTTTTCACTTTGGCTCAATAGAAGAGAAAGATTCTCCTCAAGTTCGTCTAGGCGAGGGACAGAGCCTGTTGGGGCAGTGGCATTTATGTTCTTGACTTGTTTGCAGACCGCTTGGATGTCTTGTGGAGAATCCAGTTCCCCAGAGAGGATGTCTTGAACCATGACAGCAGTGTCAGAAGGAGTGCTCAGTGTACCTAGTTGGCTTACAAGCTCTTGTAACCTTGCTGTTGCTTCTTGTGCCCTGAGTAGTTGAGTGGAGTCTCCTTGCGATGAAGAGGGTACAATAACTTCTTCAAATGGAAAAACAGGACCTTCATCAACACGTGGAGAACTATTGGGTTGACCTTCAGCGGCCATTTTAGAAGTTTGGCCTGACAAGCTCATTTGTTCCTTGGGACTTGCGAGGATCATCTTACGAACATCTGTGTCCACAGGAACATGTTTGGACTACAATACAAATACAGAAGTGTCAGGACCAATGAAAGAATCACGAATCCAGAAGAAGGTGAGAGATTTCTTACTTGTATAGGAGACAATGGCTGTGTTTCTTCATTTGCCTAGACATAGGGCTCTGGCGAGGAAGAAATTAAGCCTTCGCGTTCTGGTTAACCTCGACCAGTTGTAGTGGTTGATCAACTAAAGGCTCTGGAGAGGAAGGAATTGGTTCTGGCTCTTCGATGACTTGGTCATTTTGAGTGCTGGTACCCTCGCCAAAGGAGGAAGGAATAAAACAATATTGGAATTCAATCTACAGACGCCGGGATAGAACAACAAGATCAACGGCCGTCTTCTTCTCTGCTTCCTCGAGTTCTGTTCGATGTATTCCAGCTAGGATTTGGGTTATGAAGTCTTTGCAACATTCTTTACCACTATTGATGACTTCACAATCCATATCATGATCTTCATTGCTATATATGATGCTGGAATCATCGAACTTCAAGATAAAAGCTTTACGGCATCCTTCTGAAAGCCTTTCTCCTAGTGAGTCTATTACATAATAGGCTTCGTCTTCAGCTTTGAGGACGAAGAAATAGTCGTTCCAATTCACTATATACACTTGAGGCTTTTGGCTATTCCGGACTTGCTCCCATAACACATCAAAAGATGGAAAGCCGTGCAGGGCTATAAACTTTTCTAGGTCGAAATACCCAATGAAGGAGTCATCAGACGAGAACTTCAGCGGTCTGATGCTAGCCTTCGAGATAACTTCCAGATCGAAGTGATGATCTGGATAACTGGTTGCAAGGGCTTCATCCTTGCATAATTCTTGCCACTCCCTGGAACCTTGAATCAATAGGTCATCAAATTGGGAGAGCGTGGGCAGACTGTTCAGATTTGCACGTAGCCAGTGTGTAATGGTGAAAACTAAGGTTGAACAGGAGCTTGTCCCTGAGGCTTGGTCACTCCTCTGATCAAACGAGGCATGGAAGACTTGAGTTTGAAGTTATGTCTGTTTGTTCATGCCTGTGATCTCTGTAGCTAGCCATTCTCCACTTGGTGGCCCTTTGGGCTTCAATCGAAATTTCCTGCGTTTTTGAGACTGTCAAATAAGCTGGGTTAGTTGCAGGGTTAGTGACAACATTAGACCTTTTTGGGTAAACAAGTGCAAATACTTACGGAGTGCCCAGAAGAGTTGGACCTTTTCTTCTTAAGAGATTGTATAGCCACAGTCACGTCAGGTTCAGAGGTGTGCTGTGTAAGGAGCAATAAGGGAGAAAGGTCAATCAGTTAACAGTGCAAGAGATTGTTGATACATATGGCATTCTTTGAGATGAAGGGGCATACTTGTGGCCAAGAAGTGGAGCTTATGTTCCGATAAGACCTATTTATTGCTGCCAAGTCTTCTTCATTGGAAAACTTTTTGCCGAAGTCATAAAAGATGGCGGCAAAGCATGAGAGCGGTCCTTTGTGTCGTACTTCTTCCCAAAGCTGGGAGCACCATACTTGGTACGACTGGGTGACCGATTGAGAGATCACTAGTGGCTTTGTGATGATAGGAAGCATTACTGTTGGAAAGCCAAAGTGTTCATCTTGCACTTCTGCTGCAAGAGGATGACCGATTCCTCGCCAGAGAGTATATCTGTTTATAGAACAGGCGAGGGGCATGGGGCATCTTGAGTAAGCCCAAACTGTTTGAAGAAGTGGTTGGGGGCATAGAGCTCATACTCGGGGCTTGCTGAATCTGGAACTGACAGGTCCTGGCAAGTGTTGCACCGGACGAAAAAGTTCCCCGCAAGAGTATCTTGCTCAGGCGAAGGCATAAATCCACTTGCAAGAAGGTCAGGATGGCGACGATTAAGAATGGTATTAACCGCTGCGAACTGAAAGTCTTTATGCAAGCATAGTTGCTTGAAGCAGTTGAGGTAGGACTATGATCTGGTCCTGGTTGGTGCAGAAACCAACGTCTGGCGCAGCAGCTTTTGGTCTTCGTAGATAGGGGGTGCTGAGGGACAGAAGAAAGGGAAGTACATCCACAACCAGAGCTCTACCATCCAGAGTGGTCCTGGTTGATTAAGGTCGAGCTTTGAAAGTGTGACTCGCCTCAAGCCATAATATATGTAGGCGAGGACGGATTCAACCAAGCCCAGTTGTTCACCATTGAAGAGGCGTTCGACAAGGTTATTTCAGCATCTGTTGACCTTTGCGGAAGTTGAACAGAAGATGTACTTCGATAGCCAATATTCCAGGAAGGCTATTCCTCCTTAAGCCGTGTCTTTTTCCTCGCGAGCAAAATGTTTCATCCAAGAGGAATAAGAAGAAGGACGCTCAGATGAGGCTTGAATCGGTGTTCCGTGGTGTTGGTTAAGTGACCAGGAGTTTGCAAATGTAGGAATTCCAAAAATGGTATATAAATCGAGCATTGTGATGCTCACATCACCACAAGGGAGACGGAAACAGTTGGCTGAGCAGCCCCAGAAACACATGGTTGTTACAAACGGAGCTCTGTTGCCACCGGCTGGGAGAGAAAAGCACAAATCAATGAGTTGGGCTATTCCAACTGCTTCCCATCGATCAATATCTTGAGCGTGACGATGCCAATACCAGGCGAGATCTTCTGCGCTTGAATATGGCCATTTCTCAATGAGACAAAGGACGTCTTTGATGGTCCATTCCTTGGGGTCTGCCCTGGGATTTTCTTGGACTATTAAGGATGAGTTCCAGATGGGCTGACGAAGGATATTGAATAGCTCTAGATCAATTGGAATATCCAGAAAGGGACCAAGAAGGCCAGTACCTTCGATTGGGTCTATGGAAAGGGTACAGACAGCTTCTGGCTTTTGTCGTCTGGCGACGGCCTTGAGTTGTTTGGAAAACTTCTTGACGTCACGGGTTTCATGAAGGATGGAGATGTCTTTGCGAGGAGGCATTTTCTGGGATAGAAAAGATGGACGGTGGCGAGAAGGAAAGGTCTTTGATTTTTGATTGAGAGTGTTAAATTTGTAGGGTTAGAGCAGGTGAAAAGGTCTCGTTGAGGAATGAGATTTTGTGGATATAGACTGATGCTTTTATATATATATATATATCACGTCAGTCAAGCGATGCAGCTTCTCTGAAAAGAGTTGTGTAACGTGGCACTTAGGTGTTGGGTTACCGTTTGGTTTTCTAGCGCGTCAGCCGAGTGATATTCAAGTCTTTTCGCTTGTTCAATGATTTCAAGTTTAAGACTTGAGGGGCAATGTTTGGGCCTAAAATAAATATAACATTTTGGGCTAAGATAGCTGGAGCCTTGGCGAGCGGCCCAAGATGGCTGAAGTCTTGGCGAACAGTTTATTGTCTTATAGAAGCTTGGCGAGGGGCCAAGTATTAAAGGAGCTTGGCGAGCGTTCGCCAGGAGCAGACTTAGAGTTCTATTAGAATTGTGTCTCATTAATTAGCCGATTCCATGCGACTTGGATTCCCTCAGAGCTTGTTCCATTTCAGATAGACTTCTTAAGATGGAAGAGTTATGATAGGATTAAAAGATCTATAAGGACAACAACACGTATGCTGGTGTTCGTTTCAGACTGTGATTACAAGAGCAGAACAAAAGAAGTTCAAAACAGAGTGAATGACTGTTGTTTAAGCGAGTATATAAGGAAAGTAAGAGCTTCGTGGAAAAGGTCCCTGACCAAATACAAATTTTGCTATACGCAAGTACACCTAGACATCTCGTCCTCGAGATTCTAACCTTTGCAGCCAGACGATCTAAGTGCTTGTCACCTATCGAGTGAGAGTTCGGACATCCGAATGATGCAGTGTTCTCGACATTCCGTCAGCGGGATTGCTCTGTTCTGCACTGAATAGGAGTGTGGAGTATCGATTTCAAAGGCTCAGCAAGAGACGCATATCAGAAGTCCTAGGTTACTAGGCAGTAAGGACCTATTCGGGCGAGGTTGATGCTCTCTTCGTTCTAATCGCTTATATAAGAAGTCAGGCGGCTCACACAGTCCATATTCCGTCGAGAGACGGTGGCACGCTAGCATACGAAGCACAAGGCAGGATAAACCGGCTCCCGCGGTTAAGACATCCAGAATCACAAAAGAGACTGCTTCGCGAGAAGGACCTCTCATGCGAGAGATATTTTTGCATCGAACAACTTTTATTGCTAATAGTCCTCACATACCACCAAAACAACAAAATTAGAAACAAAAGCACTTTCATTTCAAACCAAAATAATAGTACAAATTATTTGTATATGGAGAAGCCATAAGCAAAAACACTTTCAAAAAGAAAATATCACGTACGAGCTACAATAAGTTCAAAAGTACAAGTATTTTAACTGTATAGATGTCTTGCTTAAATAAGGTCATTTATGTGCAAGCATATTGAACTTGCAATACAACTGAATATTAAAACACTAATAATTAAAAGACGAACCCTAGCCTTTGATCTTGTAGTGCACTGGAATGCTAGCTTCGGCAAATCCCAAGATGCAGAAGAAGCTCTCCACTTCTATTATCTTGAACAAAAAGAAAGTTTAGACTAAACAAAATAGAACACAGACTAAATAAAAAGAAGCTCCCCACCTCTACGTACATTCTCAGATCTCAGTTTCAATATATAACCACTAAGGACACAAGTTATCACCTACTTATAAAAACAAGCCTGCCAATTCACTATCATGCCCTTCGTAGTTACCTCATATAAACCCAAAAGCCACCATATTCCATTTCAAACTATCTTTCTTCCTATAAGAACACGAATCCCAAATTTCATATGAACAACTAAACTGGAAGAAATCTATAAACGATTTGATCAAAACAAGCTGAACCCACATGAAAACTAATCTCGAACTCTCAAAACAAGATCTTTACCATCATCGCCATGACTGATGCTCAAACTCATAAGCATGCACCTTCCTTGAAGCCAAAATTACATTGATATTAACCTCCTGTATATGAAGAGAGTATAAGATGAAATGCATTTATTTGAAATATATACAAAAATTATAAAGGTACAGAAAAAAGGTTGTCATTTTTTAACCTCAATCGATGGTTCTCTATCAAGTGCAGGAGACATCGAAGTTTCTGCAAGAATGTGAGGAGACCATAGCTGGCGGTCTTGAATGCATTCTATTAGCAGAATGCAAAACTAAGGGGGATTATAGGTTTATAACATCCATTCCAATTGTTCATCAGCTTCCACTCATTATAGGATCTAAGGCCTAAAACACATTCAACAACCTTCCCGGCTGATCTACCTCCAATGTGTTTCTACCGAATTACGCGGGACGTAATTAGCAGAAGCAAGTATGAGTAATCTTCTCTCTTCGTCGGGTACGCGAACGTTCGGACTGTTCGGATGATCGGGTACTCTCTCTCTATTCGGATGTTCGGGTTGTCGGGTGTACAGACTTGCGTGTTCGGCTCCAACTGTTAGAAGAATACAATAAACGGGCGGTCAGATGGTCAAGACAGGGTCGGCCTGCCTTCAACGCTCCGATGCCTAAGTTAGAATGTATTGGATATAACAGATAAGCGAACGTGTAAGAAAGTGGGTTGGAGTATTTAAGACTGAATTGAATGTCCTCTTACCTGTAGTAAATGCCTTACCTATATAGGTGGGTGGAATGGTTGCTTGCATGTGCTCTTCGATGTGGGATTGGGCTGTTTCTGCTTGTCATGTGGGCCGAATGTTCAGATGTACGCTTATTGGGCGCGTGCCCAATCGTATGGGCTCGGTCTTGCGGGCGAAGTTGTAGCCCTATCTGGTGGTCTTTCGGGTGGTCGGGTAGGTTTTGATCACTTGCTTAAGTGGGTAAGTATATGTTTAATTGCCTATTAGCAGAGCTACACCAACAAGTCCCCCAAGTCCCCAAGTCAAAGAGACCTTTCTTGATTGGGGAGTTGAAAAGGGGTTCGTGCGATTAAACGAATACTTATCTGATTGAGCAGTGATGCGTGGTCCTGTAACCCCCAAGTCCCCTAACTCTCCGGTTAAGAATGGTCTCGCTTGACGGAGTGGGTACCTGTGTGTTCGATCGTGTACCTGTGCGAATGATTCTGTGTCCGGATATCCGACCTCCAAACGAATCCTGCTGTTTGGAGCCGTGTACCCGGGTCATGTACCTGTAGGGTCATGCAAGCGGATATGTATGTTTTTGAGTATGCGGATGTATGTTAGTTTGTAGGAGTGAATATGTATATGTATACGGTACAGATATACAAGTAGGTATAAGTGAATGAGTGAGTGAATGTATGCGGATGTATGTATGATTGTGATGCGAATGAGTGATGATGCGTTTGTGTATGGGTGTTGATGTGTGTTTATGTATGCGGATGCATGGATGGTTTCGAGCCGCTTGCCCGGCCCTGCAACGAATGTTGCTGTCCAGAGTCCGCCAAAGATGGGTCTTCGGAACAGCCTTTCTTGAGATGCATGGATGGTTCCGAGCCACTTACTCGGCCCCACGACGAATGTTGCTGTCCGAAGTCCGCCAAGGATAGGCCTTCGGAATAGCCTTTCTTGATGCATGAATGGTTCTGAGCCGCTTGCACGACACTCCCGAACGAATCTTGCTGTTCGGAGCCCGTCAAGAGTAGGCCTCGGAATGGCCGTGCTGTTAGGTGCCCGAGAGGAGGTCCTCATTCTCGACGCCAACCTATAGTATCGTCAACGGTGGGGCCCTGACCATTACGTACATGTGGTGCAGCGCGCACGGAGGGACATGGACAGCGTGCCCGTGCTGCTCATCAGTTTACCGCACGCACGAAAGGAAACTTGTCGCTATCGTGCCGCCTAATTTGGTGAATGGTGACGTTACGCCCTCGGAAGAGATGGGGCTACTCCCGAGTTTCCCATCATTCGGCGCGCACTCCGAAAGGAAACATGCTGCTTTCGAGCCACCCGAATGGTCCTGTAGGTTGCGCGCCCCGGAAAGTAACGTGTGATGTTAGCCGCTTCCGTGCCGTGTAGCTCGAATGGTGGGTCACCTCTTACTGGGTGTCTAGGCGCGGACTGCTCAAGCGGCCGCTTATGACCAGGCTTCGTTAACAGAGCCAGGGAGACGATACCACTCGCCGACTACTTTTCTTCATTTAGCGCGCGCAGGCCGAAAGGAAACTCAGACGTTTAACCTCTTTCGGGACGCCTAAATGGTCTTGGTTTTTAGCGCGCACACGCCGCAAGGAAACTCGGACGTTTACCCTCTTTCGGCCTAAATGGTGTTGCACTAACCTGGTGGTGTGGCGTTCGTTTGCCTGTGAGATCGTGAGGCGCTTGATCGTGCTGGCGGTGCACCTGATGGTCTGAGTGGCGGGAAAATCGTATCGGGACGTGCGTGCATTGATTGTGGTGATTTGATTGATGGAGCGGTTGAAGTGACTTCTTTTCGGCTTCTCCTAGGAAACCGTAAGGTCGTAATAAATGTTGGTGGCGTAATAAATGTTGGCAGGTCAGACGTCACGCGCGTGGGAGCGTGGGAAGCTAGGGTTTGAAACCGCGCGTGGGAGCGTGGGAAGCTAGGGTTTGAAACCGAGGCGGGAAGCCGAAGGGTGATCGCGGTTACTTAGGAGGGAAAGTAAACCGCCTGAAGACATGTATTATCATCTGACGGTGGGCGCATGAAGTTTTGGACGACTGGCATTCACTCGTGTGTTAGGTTGGGTTAATATAAATAGGCCCTCGGGTGCCGTCTTCTCCTATCGTTTTCACTTTCACTGAAGCTTTGTTAAAATTTTCTCTCGCTTGCTATTCTGTTTCTGTTCTTGCTCTTTGCCGGAGTTTTCGTCGTTGCTTGATTTATCAGCCGTAATCTCTACTTTCCGGTAAGGCTTTCAACTCAAACTCTGCCTCCTGCAATTCCTGGAATAGGCGGTCGGCCATTTCCCCTTCGCTCATTTCGGGGCTGCTGCTTGTTCCCGGTTCGATCATTTTTCGCGTTCGTGTTAGTGGTGTTTCTTCAATGGGTGCGTCGCTGATGTTTCTCTCCTGGGTATTCATGTGAGTTTTTATGTAGTGGTGTTTATACGTGGTTTGCGATTTATAAGTTTCCCACAGACGGCGCCAACTATTTCTACCGAATTACGCGGGACGTAATTAGCATAAGCAAGTACGAGTAATGTTCTCTCTTCATCGGGTACGCGAACGTTCGGGCTGTTCGGATGATCGGGTACTCTCTCTCTCTCTTCAGATGTTTGGGTCATCGGGTGTGTGGACTTGCGTGTTGGACTCCAACTGTTAGAAGAATACAATAAACGGGCGGTCAGATGGTCAAGACAGGGTCGGCCTGCCTTCACCGCTCTGATGCCTAAGTTAGAATGTATTAGATATAACAGATAAGCGAACGTGTAAGAAAGTGGGTTAGAGTATTTAAGACTGAATTGAATGCCCTCTTACCTGTAGTAAATGCCTTACCTATATAAGTGTGTGTAATTGTTGCTTGCATGTGCTCTTCGATGTGGGATTGGGCTATTTCTGCTTGTCATGTGGGCTGAATGTTCGGATGTGCGCTTGTCGGGCGAAGTTGTAGCCTGCCTGGTAGTCTTTCGGGTGGTTGGGTAGGTGTCGATCACCTGCTTAAGTGGGTAAGTATATGTTTAATTGCCTATTAGCGGAGCTATACCAACACAATGCATCCTGAGAAAGAATGAAAAAATGATTAACAATCTTCCCTGAACACTTTTGTGATCTAGTAATACATTTCACATACTGTATAGGCAGAAGCTTCATAAACATGCATCTTTAACTCTTCAACAGTGACAAAAATACTAATAAGCAGGCAGTGGTTAAGATTTCAAAACATTACATATATTCATATATACGAATAAAACGATATGCAAATGCAACTTAATGCAATGGACATAGGGAAGATTGAACACACTAGTATGAAGTACAGTCCAACATTTATTGAAATATAAACAATCCCAAGTGTTACGTATAAAAAGAATTACCTTTTTATACCCTTCCGCAAATATACGGAGATAAGTAATAGTATAGATTTAAGAAATTGGATGTCAAACTCATAAAGATTGACCACCCTAATTCTGAAGCGTTTTCGATTAGACCCCTAGATTATGTTATTAACACACAAACAATGTGGCAAAAACAAAGCACACAATGAAGTGAATATCACCATGCTAGGTCCTTTAGAGACCTAAGATCATAAGGGGATGGTATTACTACAATGAATGGAGTCTGATTGATTGATTGATTGAGACTAATGCAAAGCTATTAAATGAATGCAATTCAAATTCAATGTAAATGAATGGTTGGCTAGAAGTATTGTCACTAACCACCCAATACACAAACAATATCTCAATTTACGTTTATGAATTGTTTAGTCTGTTTCACACAAAGATGCCCAAATCGTACCTTGTGAATCACGTTTGGTTTTGAACCGAAGCTCCTAGACCATTTTGGGATTCTAGAAGACTTTCGGCCCAACTTTGAAGCTTTTAGTGAACCGAAATCAAGGCTTAAGTCATTTCGGACTTACATCTTAACCGTATGTCACATGAAATGAGTGCAAGAAGCAAATAATGTGATAAATGTGGATGGCTTCTCTTCCCAAACTTCTTTTGGAGGATCTGGGAGAAAGTCTAAGCGATTTCCTCAATCCGCACCTATTAGGATACGAATCAAGAGAATCAACCATTAGCCACAAAGGCCTTTTGAATCAATGTGAGAGTGACCAAAACTCATTCACATGTATAAAGGAACCATTCATTAAGCCAAAGCACACAAACAACTACAAACAACTCATTCACAAATTCATTCACAACACACATACACTAAAACTTGGAGTCACATCATAAATTAAGCTTTGTTTGTCACATCAAATGGGTAGGGTTTGACCACTAACCTCTCATAAAGGTACTAGTCACTATACATGCCCAGAAACAAATTTGAATACATATATAGAGTAAATAGAACGAAGATATAACCCAAGAATCTCCCGACTTCTTCAAGTCAAGCTTCTTCAAGTCATCCTTGTACTCCAAACTTCACCTTCTTTGTCACCAAATTCCTTCAAACTTGTAGAGGAAATAAGGAAGACCTTTAGGACCTCAAGAGGCCAGGGAGAAGAGGGACTACATCTCACCCCTTTGAGCTCTAGAAATCTAACCAAATCCTAAGAAATATATGAGAGGAAGAATCACACATCTAAGCCAAAATGGTGAGGATGGAGAGTAGAGTTTGATGATGGTGGTGATGGATGTGAGATTTGGGTAGGTGTTGGAGGTGAAAAGAGATTTTGAGAGGATTGGAAGAGAAGAGAAGAGAACTAGAGAGAGAAAGTCTAAAGCTAAGAACTTGGAAAATGAAAGTGTCTAGACTGAAGGAGAGAGAAAACCAATCTGAAATTTTTGTCTTAGGAGATATTTTGCATATTTTTTAATTTTGAATTAAAGCTAATGTGGTTCTAATGGTAACTCACCCTTGGTGACTCACCATGACATGTGCTTCTCATGTGACTTGCTCTTGTCCAAAATACCTTTATGGATGAATTGTTGACTTGACTCAAGGTTGACAACCGGAGTTAGCTGCCAATATTCTAGCGAAGCTTCGATGACTATTTTTCGTCTTTTTTCCAGAGTTGCTCAATCTTCTCACACGGTCTTAGAAATGTCCTCACCTTCTCCGAAAAGCACATAATTATCGTTTTTAATGCATTTCTGTGTCAATCCATAATTTCTTAACATAAACAGAAAACGTCATAAGCGTGATGTTTTATCAATGAAAAATAAGTACGTATTAAGCATGAAGTTAGGGAGATAATTAAAGCCTAATTATGGACTTAACGTTGAGCTAATATGTTGGTAAACTTCTTGCCTAATCATTAATACTAAATGAAAGTTTACCATATAACCACAAGATTCCATCACTTGCATTTCATGATCCATATATACATCAACTGGAGCTCTTAATGCCCCCTTGTGATAGGTACAAGTACACTTTTAAGTTTAAGCTAGATTGGACTGCAGAGCTATAAGAAAGCTAACCCTTGGTTGCAACAAAAAAAAATTGTCTTGTGAAATCCGAAAACAATCGCACCCACTGCAACAACAAGTACCCCAAGAAGAAGTTAACATAACAAATTAAAACCATAACAACAATCACATCTCATCAAAGAGTCTAAAATGGCAATAATGTGTTCAATATCTCACCTCCATTGATAATGAATTTCATAAGATGAAACACCTTTTGCATCGTCCAATTCGATTCTTATCAGTTGAAATTGTCAATCATCATAAAACACACACAAAAATATGCTCAACATCACAATATTCAATCAAACCAAATTTTATAATACTGCTTCACCAATCAATTTCTACATAACACTGACATTTATTAAAATAATCTACTAGAGTCTTATTACCACAAATCCAAAATTGATAGATGTGATTGCTTAGTCTTCTAAATCTAATGAGAGAGGGGGCGAGGTTATGGGAGTCGAACCTATTTGAGAGGCCAAGGTTCAAATTGGGTTTGTATCTTCTGGGGCATCTAAGGCAACCCTTTGCAAGAGACATAGGAACTCACTGCCACCTCCTCTTAAACGTTAACTTAGCTGACCTTGCCGTTTCCTCCCGCCACGAAGTTTACAAGGTTGGGGTCAACCTTGTCGGCGTTGTCATTGGTGAGACTGATCCTTAGGTGGTTTTCGAGGATCTTCTATGAGATTATACGGAGAAGAGAGGCCATATTTGGAGTATGCACCAAGGAGGAGAAGGCGTAGTCGATGACGGAGAACAGAGTGTGACAAAGGGTGACTTAATCTAGTCATTAACGAAGAGAGAGAGAGAGAGAGAGAGAGAGAGAGAGAGAGAGAGAGAGAGAGAGAGAGATGGGTCAGGCTAGGTCGCACGGATGAAAGGAGATGAGAAAGGTCAAGGGCGAACAACAAAAAGTGCAATATATAATGCCCATTGCCCAACGAGTTTAAAAATTTGTTGTGTGATAGTGAAAAAATGGATACCTACTATCATACATCGGTTTGTTTTCATCACCATTGTCTTTTAAAAATGAAAAGCTCTATCACACAACAAACTTTAGCTATTACGTCTTATAATGGTGATAAAATGAGCGGCATTTCCCCTATATTCTGAAGTCAAACTTACTTTAAATATGGTTCTTCTAAGCACATGAAACAACAGATATATACATAATTGTTATGTGTTTTCAAATGGAGCTCCCAAAATTGGCTTCTTTGAGTTTCCTTTAATGTCTGAATTATCACACATCTGTTATTATAAGCTCCCGTTGTATGAAAACAATGTTGACGGAAACTATTAGATGTCATTTTGTTTCCCTCCAATTTTAACATTTTAAAACAACGAAGCATATAACAAATCGTTGTATCCATACATGTTAGAGGCATCTATTGGATTTCAACATTTTTACATAACAAACCATATAACACTGAGTTGTATAAAGAAATTGTTGGCGGCAACTATTGGATGTCATTTTTTCCTCCAATTGCAATATTTTCACACAACAAAGAATATCACACTGTCTTGTATGAAGAAAATGTTAGCGGCAACTATTCGATGTCATTTTGTTTCCCTCAAATTTCATCATTTTCACACAACGAAGCATAAAACACTGTGTTATATCAAGAAAATGTTGGTGGAAACTATTTGATGTCATTTTGTTTTCCCCCAAGTCAAAATATTCACACAATACAAGATATAACATTTTGTTGTATGATGCAAACCTTCATTAATTAAGTGTCGAAACTATCACACAACGAAGACTAACGCATCGTTATGTGAAGTCCGAGACACTATTTTTAGGGTATATTTAGTAATTAAGAATAGGAATCAAATTTGTTTGAATGATTCCGAGATGAGAGAGTTTCGGCGTTTACTTGCACATTAGGGAATCAAAATGGAGGTTGGTCTCACCTCCTTATCAAGAATCATTTTTGAATAAATTCATAATTGGATTCCCAAGGAGGGAGGTGGGTTTGAGAATTATTCCTCCCAGAATTAACTTTTGTACCAATAATACCCTTACATATAGTTTTTTAAAGAACCGTATTATTAAATGACTCCTATTTATTTAGACATGATATCTCAATTTATTTTCTAAATATCTACTATGAATGGTTATATTTAAAAAAATTCTAAATGTATTATGATTATTAATTTGTTGAATTTGAAGCTTTGTCTAGCTATAGAGCTTGCTAGATTTGACGTTTGATTTTCATTTTTGGTATGTAGTTAGCTCTTATGATTTGTTCTTATGTCGGTATTGTTTTAATTAGTTTTTCAATTAATAAACTTTGCTTAAATTCATAAAAAGAAAAAAAATAAAGTAATTGAATATGAAAATATAGTTATTGTTTTATAGGGATATTTTAGTAATCTAACTAGTTTTGATTCTGATTCCTGTTATGATTTCAAATAGAAAGTAAACAACTCAATATAAATGACTAATTCCTTGTGATTCCGATTCGTGATAATTTTTATTCTAAGTAAGTAAACGTGCCCTAAAGGTTTGGGGTTTGGGGAATTAGAGTTTACGGTTTAAGGTTTAAATTTTAGGGTTTGGGGTTTGGGGTTTGGGGTTTAGGGTTTAAGATTGAGTGTTTAAGTTAAGGTTTGTTGATATGAATAAAGGGTTTAGGATAAATTCTTACCTTAAATTAGAGTATTTTTTTTGTTACTTATTTAAGTATGTAAAAATTAAAAGGTAAAAAATTAACTAGACGGTTCAGATTTGATCGATTATTTTTCCAACTATGAGATTACATTGAATAGTACATGAAAAGACTTATATACCCTTTTTAATTTTTTGCTCATTTTCCTACGGGAGTTGTAGCTAATAAAAAAAATTGTTAACATAATTAGATAGAAATGAATTCCACGAGAATGTGTACACAAGGTTTCATATCAAATTATTTTTTTACGAAGTGATAAATTATGTTTTAGTCATAAGGGAACTATAGCCATAACTATTGGGAACACGGATCGAAGTCGTATTAAAGTAAAAAAATTGTAAATATTTTACAGTGTGCTTATATCATTTTGATTGTCACATGTAATAGCCGGGTTTGAAAAATTAGTATATATTTATGATTGAGTATCACAAATATTTATATTTTCATACAACCATTACACAAAGTCAACAACACTAATTATCATATAGTGAATTTTAGCAATACGAGAACATGCATTTCCATACAACCAATAAAGAAAGTGAACAACTCTAGTTATCATATAGTGAATTTAAGCAATACGAGAAATTAAAATGGTGTAACGAGAAATGTCATTATACACGTGCGTTCACCTTGTAGTAATAGGCAACATTGGAAAAAATTTACCTCATCAGAATCCTTTTTGGTGAGGGTCAATGAAGTCGAACAATATTTGTGAAAGACTTGTATACCTTTTTTTTATATTATGCTCATTTTTCTATAAGAGGAGTAGCTATATAATTTATTTTTTTCAATATTTTTAACATAATTAGATAGAAATGAATCTCACGAGAATGTGTGCACAATGTTGGTCTAAAATTATTTTTTTACGGAGTGTTAAATTATGTTTTAATCGTAAAGGCACTATGGTGATAATTATTATACACACATATCGATGTCGTATTGAAGTTTTTAAGGAGACTTGGCCTTTGGAGAATGTAGTGGCTGCTGAGATTGAGGTTCCATGGGCGCAAGAACCTATCATTATTGAAGAGCCATATACTACATATGGATTTGACATCCATAGAACAAGGACCTAGGGTTGGCTATTTACCATTTTCAAATTTTGCATCTGGACATATATGTTTGGTTATATCCATTATCCTAACTACTTTTATGTATGTCGCCTTTGCAAATGTCCACGTCGAGGGACTGAAATCAAAGCTATGCTAGCAATAGGCGTAATAGACAATGTTGTTGCCAAATGAACATTTATGGATAGTGATAATCCATGACTATTTGTTCACAAAGTTCGACTTGTGAAGATAGAGTTCATGTTTCAGTATATTGGTTTGTTAATGGTCATGAGAAAGACCGTATTCTTTTTCTAGTTAGTGATCATAATTATTACTGTACAACAAGCAATGGGGAGTTAGGTAGCATGACCTAAGGAGTTGGTCATTAGAGAAAATGAAGAGAAAGAGGTACTTGGTTCCATAATTTTAGCAATTATATATATAATTTTTACTTGAAATATTTGAGAAATTCTAATGTACTTGCTTATTATTGGTTTTGCAAAGGAACATGGTGATGGTCCGAGAAAGAGGAGAAGAAAGGCTACTGAACCATGGTCCATGAATATCAATTGGAATGCTATTTTAGAATCCGTGCTACCATCAGTTTATCAATGTTGTGCAGATGGGTGAAGAAAAATTTAATAGATGGTAAAACAATTAACTCCATATATAGTGTATCCATAATTGTTTGGTAAACAAAGAAAAATATATCTATAGACATTGATGTTCAGGTTATTACTAGATTGGTTGAAATAGGAAGCAATTACATTGTCAGGTACCAAAGGTATATATGTCTCAGTTTTGTGATGTGCCTTTCCGTTTTAAAATTATTGCAAACTATTGGTTACTCATAATTGATATTTATATATCTCATGTGCCTATTTGATATGCCGCTTAAATCAAAACTAGTGAATCATTACCAGAACAAATACTATAGCCGATGAAATGTTAAAAAACAGGTCGACAACGCAAACTTTTGTCGGCACCTGAGATATACACTATAGCCGACGACAATATTTAACCGATGATTAAAAAAAAGTTGTCGGCTTTAGCTGAAAAAAATTATCGGCCATATTGATAACTATAGCCGACGATGTATAATGTCGTCGGCTATAGTATACCCGACGAAATAACGATATATTGTCGACGGCTATACTATAGCCGATGACATTATATATCGTCAGCTATAATTATCGGGTTTATATCCTCAGACCGCTGCTTCTCTCTCAAAAATCCTAAAAAAAAATTTTCTCTCATACCTCCGCCGCGCTGCTCCTTGCCATCTCCGCCACCACCTCCCCCTCTCTGCCGCCGCCTCTTCCTCTCCTCCGTCTCGCCCTAGGTAATCCCTATTATTTGGATTTTTTTATTTTTAAATTTAGGGTTAATTAAGGTTTAATTTGTGTGTAATTCGATTTCTAGGTCCAGCCACCGCTGCTCTGTAGGTTTAATTTTTGTGTAATTCGTGAATTTGGTTGTAATTTTGGTTTGGTTTGAATTGTAACTTTGTTTTGGTGAAATAAAATTGAGTGTGGTGAATTTCGCTAGCTTTTGTGATTTATGATCTAGTAAAGTGATTATGGTTTGGTGAAGGTGTGACGACCCGAACCAGAATCAGATTTGTGTTTGGCACGATTCTCGAGATTTGGTTATAGTCGCAGTTTTATGATATTGTGTGGTTTGTCGATCCGATTCGCGACTATATTTTCAGTCGAGAATTTGAGTTGAGTGTCTTCACGGAATTTGTAGAGTACGTGATTTCGAGTCCGTGGGCGGTTCCGGAAGATTTTTCTGATAACCGAGGAATATTTTATGATTATTTGAAGTTTCGGGTTTCGACGAGTTTATCCGTTTGTTTCGTGTTTATCCGAATCATTTCGTATATTCGTTTTGGACTGTCGATCGACCCGATGCTCGATTATAAATAGCGGAAAGTCGAAAAATAGTCGTAAAAACACGAATTTGCATTGACCATCGTTGACTTTCTGTTTTTCGTAAGTTGACTTTTTGGACAAAAAGGAAAGTTTCCCGTTTCGGTGCTTGTCGTCCGACGTCGAGTTTCCGGCCACCTCCGATCAATTAAAAGGTAGGGACTTCTTCCTCTCGTGATTTCGTGTTGGTCTGTAATTCGTTTGAGAGAAATTGATGGGGTTTTAGTCGATTTCGAATCGGGCCGAGGGGGAGGATTTCGCCGGTGACAGTGAGCATGGTTCCGACGAGATTTGAGAGGGGATTTGTTGGGGGTTTTGCTCCCCACACCTAGGAGAAGCTCACGGGGTAGCTAGTTTTGGATGAGGTGAGGTTTTGGGGTGAACCCGATTAGGGATCCGGTTTGGGTATTCCGATTTGGTTTCAAAGAATTGAGGTGGTTCCTTTGTGAATTGGGCTTAGTGTTAGAAGGGAAAGAGGTTCGCATGGTTGAGATGGTCTGATCTGGAAAGTTTCGCCGCGTGATTCCACCGTTGACGGCGCGCCGCCAGCGGCGGCGGCGGTCAACGGCGAGGAAAAAGTCAACTTTTCAGATTTCGACAATTTTAATGTCATTTTTCTCGTAATCGCGCCCTGATCGTCGTCCAGAGGTTTTTGGGTCGATTTGATTAGCCGATTTTCAGTCGAGATTTCGAGTGGGGATTTCGGGATTTCCTTAATTCATTTTGTACTGCATTTTGTATTTCCGGGAGCGGTTGGTTTCCGTGCATCAGTACAGTGTTGAGGATTACGGTATTGATCAGTTATGTTTTTGTGAATATTCAGGAGATCGAGACCGAGATCGTGCTTCTGGCGAGGGATCTTCCGCCGGTCCTCTAGATTAGCGCGAGTTCGCGCTAGCAGATCTGTGAGTGGACAAGTTTGTGTTTTCACTGTTGATTTGCGAGTTCGTGGATTTCATGATTCTCGTATTTACCTTATACGATATTGTTATTTATATATATGTTGTATTTGGAGGTATTGTTTATATTTATTGGTGATGGCATTATTGCATCGATGCTTCGACTACTCGGCTGATCACCGGTAGTCCACCAGAGTTGAGAGGTCCTCTGGGCAGGGTTGAGAGGTCCCCTGTATGCCGCCAGGGTTGAGAGGTCCCCTGGCCTATCACCGTCAGGTTTGAGCGATTCACCTGACGTCGGGTTTGAGAGGTCGCCCGACAACCTCCTTATATCTATGTTTTCCGAACTCGCATTGTTTTACATTGAGTATGTATATAAACTGGTGAAAAGCATATGTTTATTTTCGTCCACTCACTCTAACGTTTTATTTGCCTTTCCCCTGGGCTTTTCGGTTTCCGTGCCCAGTTTGCAGTTCGGATTCTGCTGTGTCACGTCATGGTTTGGAGGCTAGTGATCAGAGTTACCTGTGCTTTCCAGTAGGTCCTTGTTTCGCCTACTGATGTATATATGTTGTATATAAGTTATACTAGAGGTCGCTCTGATACATTCTGATACATGTTTATACGAATTTTCATGGATATACATATATACATAGTACAGTTTATTTACTGTTGTTGATTATATTGATGTTGAGAAATCCGGATGGGATTGGTGCCCACGGTTTGGCTTTTGTGGCATAGGACGAAGTGTTATTTTCAGGGTGCAGGTTTATGCAATTCCACGCTAGTAATGAAACTCTGCCGAAATTTTGAAAATTTTTGTTGGTTCGTATTTTTGGAAGGGTTTAATTCCGGTTTAGGTGTCTGAATCGGGATTGGGTCCTTTCAGAAGGAATGGATAGATCTAGATTTCTGGGAATAGAAATCCAGATCTGGGACTATATCCAATGAAATTCATATGTACTGTCGTTGGCTATAGTTTCTTCGTTCAACAATTTTGGCCGGAGGGGGAAGTTTTGGCCAACGACTTTGTCGTCGGTTATAGTCCAACTATAGCTGATGATGTGCAAAATTGTCGTTGGCTATAGTATGGCCGACAACCATGTCCCGAAGACACTATAGCTGACGAAAATAATGAACAGGCCGATGATTTTTGGTCGTCGGCTATAGTACTTATTTTGGTAATGAATATGGTTGCATTTTTTGATCTGCATAAAATCAGTGGAGAAAAGAGTAATAGGGATATAAGCTCTAGATTCATTAGGGATAGATTGATTACTATAAAACCAGGACAACTCTTCCTTCGACCCTATAACCCAGGGTAAGTATACCATGGATTTTATGGTTTGCCAAACTCTTTTTGTTTTACTTTTAACCTTTTTTATGGTAACTGCTACTTACCTAACTGAAATGTCATAGATGCTTATTTGTAGTCAACATTGAATGTTGACTGTTGTCGATCCAACCAAAGAAATTGTGTACTACCTGGACCCTATAACAAGGCGTCTTCCTACTAGAGAATTGAATGGAAATGGGTTGTAGACATGTAAATTAACTACCACTATTTCTTTCTTTCAATTTTTGCTTAACTTAACTATATATGCATCTGTTGTTGGTTACTTTCGTTACATGTATGGCCTATTTTTTCTGCTTTCAATATACACAAACACATATTGTGATTGTATCTATCTGTTCGTTTATTAAGTGCTCATAATGTGGTTATAAGTTTCTAATTCGGGATGTTGGTTTATTTAGTACTCATTTGTACGTTGTAAGTTTCTGATTAATTTGGGATGTTGATAGTGCTCCTAATCTGGTTATTATTTTGTTCAAGTTCAATGACAATGTGTAAGTTTCTGATTTGGGATGTTGATAGTGCTCCTAATATGGTTATTATTTTGTTCAAGTGCAATGACAATATATAATGCGCACATGGGCAGGAAAGGTTTGATTTCACCTACATAATTTTTTTTATCGGTACAGTAAAAACTCTCTACAGTCATAATGTTGGACCTACAAACATTTATTCCTTTATAGAGGTTATTTTTAATAGAGGTTTACATATAAATTAGTTCATAAATATTATGAAAGTAATATATTTATAATTTAAATGAGAAACTTATATGATTAATAAAGGAAACTAGTTTATTTAAAATTTTTTCATTGAAATTATATTTCTTAATCGTTCTACAATAATTTTTTGTCTATAAATAAAGGTATTGTATTAGTTGTTAGTCAAACTCACTTAAAGTACTTAAGTTATTTCAAGTCAAACATGCCGCAACGAACACAGTTAGCTGAAAAGATACAAATCGAGATGTGCAAGAAGAAAGAATCAAATCCCAGCTGGATGCAAAAGGAACTTTTAAATTGGTTATAGAAAAATTATAACATTAAAGTTTCTGAAGCAGCAATATCTAAGACACTTAAGCGATCATCTGATGTTCTTCAAGAAGATATACTATTGAAACCAGATGCAAAACATGTGAAGATGGCAAGGTACTCTTTAACGGAGACTGCTCTCTATGAATGGTTAACGTGTAATCAAGACCTTATCGACATGAGTGGAGATCTCTTGAAGGAGAAAGACAAATTATTCCTAAATGTACTTTATTCTGAAGTTACCACATTTGAGTTTTCAAATGGATGGTTGGGGAAGTTCAAACAATGTCATGTTATTCAATCCTACCGACGCTTTGGAGAGAATGGTTCAGTAGAGATAGATAAACTTGAAGCTAGCCTGCCATTAATAAGAGAAGAATTAAACAAGTGGGCTTGAAAGGACATCTACAATATGGATGAAACTGGCTTATTTTACCGAATGCAAGCCAATAATTCTCTTGCAGCAAAATAATTAGAAAGTCGAAAGCGAAATAAAGAGAGGGTGGTTACTTTAGTTATTTGTTGCAATGATGATGGCTCTAACAAATTTTCGCTTTGGGTCATAGGCAAGTTTATGAATCCGAGATGCTTTAAGAATGTCAATTGTGATAATCTTAACTACAAGTATCAAGCAAATTCAAATGCATAGATGACATCTTTGATTTTTTTGGAGTGGCTTAAGTGGTTTGATAGTCTATTAAATAGGAATGTCTTACTGATTATGGATAATTACACTGCTCATGGAAAAAGAAAAAATCTTCCCCAACTTAAACACACAACTGCCATTTTTTCTTCCACCAAACAACACTTCCAAAATCTAGCCTTGTGATGCAGATATAATAAAAAATTTCAAAGGTTACTATCGTAAATGGTTCAATCGTGAACTTTTGAAATGAATAAAAACTCAAGTCGTGGAACCATCGAAGATAAACATCCTTGATAGAATTGTCAAAGCAATTGCTGCATGGTCAATGGATGTGAAGCCAGAGACAATTGCGAATTGTTTCAAGCATTGTAAGTTTAGGACTATTGATGACGTTGATGACTTGCATGCTACAAATGACATGGATTAAAAGCATGAGAGATTAATAAGATCGAGAATTGAATGGTCAGATGCAACAACTTCACTACACGAATCCAATGGATATCAACGTATTTCTTCATCATCCTAATGAGAAACAACTTGTATACCCTTTACGGAAGAGAAAATTATTACCGCAATTAGACAAGAACAAGAAGAAGATAATCCGAAGGACGAGAGTGTAGAACTACCAAAAGTTTTAACTAGAGAAGCCATCGACATGCTAGAGAAGTTGGAAACATTTTGGCTTCAACAACAAGGTGAATATGCCAACGAGTTACTACGAACCCGCAAGGTTAAAGACGTGATTGCAATAATCAATCATAAATCATTGTCTCAAACTAGTATAGATAAATATTTTAATTCTTCTTAAATAATATTTTATATATTATTATTATTATTGACAATTATTACTATATGGAGATAACTTTTCTATATATGGAACCAAAAAATCACATAACTTATCACAAAGTGGAGGTTATTCCAATTTATAATTGGTCCCGAGTTTGGACCAAGATTTTTTTATCACTATAAAAAGGTTATTCCTTTATAAAGTATTCTTAAATCAAGTTTTTACTATACACTTCTTTTTCCACATTTTCAGAGATCCGAGCAATTTTATATCATTTGGTTTGGTTGTTTTGGTCTTGACTCACATGTGATGCACTTGTTTTAAGGTATTCCTAAACAACTTGCAGGTAAGGAATGTTGCTACTTTGTGATACTTTACTTGAAGGAGATAAATGAGGACAACGAATTGAAATTTATGCACATGGTAAACATTGCCTTATCCAAACTTGTTGTCTAGTTGTCAAATTCAGCATTAAAACTCATGCCAGACTCTAAAATTTAACCCTTTATTGAATTTGTATCACTGGGAGATGAGATTCAAGCCTGAGCCCAAGTATAGTCAAGGTGACATTGATAACATGAGCAATCATTTTTTCAAGTTTGTTATATCCGAGTCATGTCAAAACATTAGGAGAGACATCTTTTTTTGGGCTATGTTTCTGGTAGATATATATATATATATATTGTAATGTTCAAGAATGTTGAGGCCAGTGCTAGTTTTGTATATATGCATGTCAAAGTCTGGTCAAGAGACAGTTACTAAGTTAGTAGTAGCTAGGCTTCGGTTAAATGCATTATGACTAGGCAAGTGCTCCCATTTTGCTACTTTTGGAATTGTTGAAAATGTATTTTTGAATTGTAGGAATTGCATAATAGATATTGATATGTTTCACTATTCTTTTGGTATTGATTACTTATTTGGTTGTTCATGTGGTCAGTTTTAAGGCCATTACAATTCATTACTAGCTGTTCATTTGATATATTTTGACTTTAAAACATACAATATATCACTCTTATAAATTGTTGTGTAAGGATAGACATAATAGAGCTTCACACAACTAAAAGAGATTAACACATACAATGTTCAATGCATGATATATATCTTATAAACACAACTAGCACTACATGATAATCCAATAACTGTTGTCGAGTATAAAATCACACAATGGTTTCATAATTTTTTTTTTTGTATGTTGGACCCAGATACACAATAGTTTCATAAAATATTCATTGTATGTTGAACCTAGATAGATATAAATAATATAAATATATATCCAACAACAATTATTATAAATATAAATGTGTGAACAATTAACAAATTAACAAAATGTCACAACGGTAGAAAGATTAAAAACGTTGAGTGATGCCATTTAGTTTGCTGAATTTCTTTGTCTGATTACAATGTCATGCCATGCATGCCAAATAACATGCACGTACATTGAATATCGTGTCGAATGCCACGCTTGCACTACGGCATGCGCGAACTGGCATGCCTCATTACATAACAAATTCTAAATAAACATCGTTGTAGAAGTTTTGTAACACAACAATTATTTTACCATCGTCTGATAATTTCAATCACACAACATGCGCTAACACAACGGTTTCCAATACTTGTTTGCAATGGTTTTTTTCCAGTTGCGTGATGCATACTGTGTAGTAGTACATGTCGTCGAGTTTTTGAGGTTGAGTTCGAGGGAATTGAGAAAGAGATTGAGGTCGGGCTAGTTCGCGTATTTTGGGAGTAAAATTTAAGTTGTCGCACTTATAAAATTACTAATCTATCGTCATGTTTCTTTTAATTTAAAAAATAATAATATAGATTACCGTATGTCAAACATAAAAACATGTCTTTATTAAAAAAAATATCGATTTTTAGAAAATCAATGTCATAAACACATTTAAATTGGTGACATTTTTAACCCATGTTAATAACTTGATGTCTATGAGCTTGGTTCTAGTAGTGTCACATCATTAACATGTTACAGATTAGTATGCATGGACAAATTAGCCGCGATCAATCTCTTGTATTACGTAATTTGAGAGAACTTGGTGGTATATACATATCTATAATTTGAGATCAAACGCTGATAAGTTTTGAACATGTAATTTTATTGATTATGACAAGTATCTGATAAGTTTTGAACATATAATTTTATTGATTATGATATGAGCCATGTATTACAACTCACTAACTCGTATATATAAATATATATAAAGAGAGAATCCGACAACAAAGCTTGGTCGAGATCTACTCAAGGAAAAAAAATACTAATGAACAACAATGATCTGCTGCACCGTTGGAGCTTCAAAAGCTCATACACGCAGGACCATTAATTATTAACGTTGAGAGATCGCGCTGCATGCATGTATGCCATTGACTTGGTCCATCATCAATTATCGGCCTTGACTCGGATGTGATCTAAACACGGCCTCACGTATGAGGCTGGGCTAGCCTGAAGTTCCATGAACTCTTCATAGGACATTCCAGTGTATTTTGGTGCTTCGCCTCTCAACAACTCCGGAATTGGCAACGCCACCGTGTCTAGTGCAGGTCCATGTGGTACAGCTATGGAGATCCTTGTAGCTCTGTTATTCACAGTCGCCCGATGCCATATGCTCTTGTACTTGTCATTAGTCAGAATCTGAATAAGATTGCAAAAATATATTAGAACATGCATGGATATGGCAAATTAACGTAGATATTATTTGGTAAGCAGAAGTACGCACCTGCATTTGGTCACCGATGTTAACAACAAAGGCACCTGGAGCACCATCAACAAGAACCCACTTGCCTTTGTGCTGGACTTCAAGGCCATGCTCGTCATTCTGAATTAGAAGAGTGATAAGTCCGTGATCGGTGTGAGGGGGAATTCCGATGGCTTGATCGGGCTGTGGACACGCCGGATAGTAGTTAGCTGCGAGGATCTGTAGGCCGCGGTCCCAGTTCATTGCCTTGGCTATATACTCTGCCTCCAACCCTAAGCTCTCCGATATGCCACTCAATAACTCGGTAGCAACTTGACGGGTTTGTTTGCTGAATTTCAATGAAACCTCGCTGTACTCGGCGGGTTTGTGGAGTGAGTGGAACTCCGGGTGTGCGATGACCTTGAGGAAATCCCTCCATAGACGAACCTTGCCGATTGCGATGTTTACGCTGGTACCGTACTTGAATGGTTCTAGAAGCTTCCTTGATTGGAACTCCTTCTTCTCCTCCTCAGGGAGATCAAAAAAATTGTGGCACGCTTGGATCATCGATTTCATCAGGCTCTCGGGCACACCATGGTTGATCACCTAATAACCAAACACCGTTTATTAGTAAATTATATTTCTATCTACTTAGCATGCTGACGATATATATTTGATATTTTCTATACCTGGAAGAAACCCCACTCCTCACAAGCTCTTCCTATCTCTTCAACGGTTTTCGAACGGAGTTCGGGGGAGGTGGAGGTGAGTTCGCCAAAGTCGATGATTGGGATCGAATGCTCTGGGTCGCTTGCATCGGCTTGATCTTTGGGGTCTTTGATGTACGTGTACTTGAATGGTACAGAGGTGAGTTCAGAGCCGGTAAGTGTCTTGATGCTTGCTACTTTTGCTTCATCGGCAACAGTACTTGTTGTAGGTGCCATTTGGAAGAGGGTAAAGAGAATGATGATATGTTTGTTTGATAAGGAAATGAGGGATGAAAGTGAGGATGATATGTTTTGATCTTGTACGTTGTGTGAGTTTGTTGAGCGAGTCTGTCGAAAGATAGAGTTGTTACTTATAGCACGGGAAGTAAGCAAGTTGCAAAGAAAGAGAAACAATTAAAGGCGCTTACATTTGACCGAGAGTTGGTGAAAACTATCGTAAACGTCGGTATGTTGGAAGAGTCAACAAAATAATTGGGTTTGGGCTTCAACTCCCGACATTGGGAAACAAAGTGTGACAATATTTTATTTGTTTACCTAATCTGTCTAGTTCTCCTTTTTTCTTTCTTTGAGGAGAACAGGGCAGAGCTAGCATTTAATATGAGGGAGGTCTGAATTTTCTTGGTCTAAAACTTGAAAAGAAAAATAAATTGAAAAAAACCTGTCACTTTTTGAATGAAAAAATTGAAAGAATAAGAAAACTGAAATGAATCTGCTATTTTTTTGGTTAAAAACACTAAAAAAAGATAATTGAAGAAAATTTGCCAAAAAAATTAAAAAAATATACCATTTTTCTGGTCAAAAAACTAAAAAGAAAGAAAAAATATGAAAATGTGACGAAGAGAAGCCCAAGACCTCCTGTACAAATTTTAACATCTCTACCACCACATCAGTACAACATTCATGTAAATAGTAGAAACAAAAAGTATTTATTCCAAAATTCAGGGGAGCTTGGGCCTGCTGACTCTTAAGTGGCTCTGATCTGCCACTTAAGGAGAATGAGGCTGCGTCGTAAATGAACAAATCAAGTGCACTTCTTTTATCTCGTCTTAAAACTTTTGTAAAAATATTTCTCAAATGAATTGTGGCATAGGTCTGGGACTTTGGAACCGGGAAACGCAAAATCGATTTGAATCGAACCGGAACCGGGTGATTCGGTTCGATTCCAAAATTTAAAACATATATTTTGTCAGGAATCAAACCGTATTCTGATGGTTCGATTCAGTTCCGTATCCTCGTTTTTATTTTACAAGGAACCGACAAGAACCGCACATAGTCTATATTTTAACTAAATATTAGAATTATATGTCATTATATCATTACATATGAAATATTTGTTATTTTGTTTGTCACTCAAATTATCAAGTTGCTAATCATGGTAATATATTGGGTATGTCATTTATTATTTTGTTTATGTCACTCAAATGACTTATTTGGTGTTCTTCAGATCATGAGTCAACCCTGTTTTATGAAGTTGTATGATATTTTTATTTGATTATATCACTCAACAGAAGAACTATGATATATATTTGTATGTTAATATTAATAAGTTAATGTATTATGATGAGTATAGACTCATATATAGTAGAAACAACAATCATAGAGTTTAGTTTGGTTTCAAATTGAGGAACTGTGGAACCGAACCTGTTCTAAAACCGATTCGGTTCCAAACAGTTTTGCTTTTTAAATTAAAGGAACCGAACCGTATATACATTAAACGGCTCGATTCCAGTTCTTCAAAATTATGGCCGGAACCGAATCATTCCCAAGCCCATTGTGGCATGACCTTGAGGTTCAGTTTCACCTTTATCAATTGGGCTTCTTATATAAAGTCCATTAGTTTCACTAATACACATTTTATGAATGTCTGGTTTGGCTTCAAATCAGGAGGCTCTTGGATTCGATATTTGGGTTGGCAGTAGTTTATGCAGGTCTATGTTGCACTAGATTTTCAGATGTCCTTCGCTATTCAAAAGGCTTTGATTCATCAAGTTCTTTTAACTTGTCATTAACGTGGCACATACATGTTAGGGCATTGGTGAAAATTGGGGTAGAGTAGTGTGAAGGTAAGTTTGGTAAGCATATTTCTTATATAACAAACATTAGTTATTGTATATTTCATGGTTCATAAGAGGGACATTTTTTTCTTTTCATGTTAAAGCCTTTCATATTTACTACTCTCTCTCTCTCTTTTTCTCGTTAGTCTTGGATGTACCCATCTCTCTACACCCCTATTTTTTTGAAAAATTGTCACGTGTCACCATTCAATTGGTTAATGAAGTAAAAATTCAACGAGCTTACAATAAGCTCAGGGCATCGAATTATCGTCCTTGCTCAGATTTATCTGTCAGTTCGATCAAAAGTTATATGAAAAGTTTCCGAATAGGAATCAATATCTGCCAGTTCGATCAAAAGTTGTCGATGGCTAGGGAATTTGTATAAATATTACCCAACAGCAAAGAATAATTCCTATTTTCACACACAATTGCCAATCAGGAAGGCTTTATTGCAATTTTCTCTCATTAATGCCATATCACAAACTTTATCATTTCCATTGATCAATACGAAATCAAAATCTAAAGCAGAAGGGCTGAAACTAAAGCAAACCACTCTACCTATAATCAACCCAACAACACCTAAAAGCACACTCACTTGCAAAAGAGTTGAAGTAGTCGGAGAAACAGTGGCGGGTCTGGAGATGGGCCTCGTCAAGTTAGAGACGAAAGATTTGGGCGTTGTTTTCATCAAGTTTGAGAGGGAAGAGTGGCTGATGTTGTAAGGTAAGGACGATATCTTGTGCTCTTTGCTCACCGTAACCTCATTTTGGTTTTCAAGATGGACGGCTGAGATTTAAAAATTTTGAGGATGCAGAGAGAGGGAGTGTATCCAAGACTAGTCTTGTTTAACCCAAAAATCTCCTAGCGGACTCGAGAGATTTTTCAAACTGTCTCTTTTCCTCGATTGTGCTTCGTGCGTTGATGTGACAACCCGAACCAGAATCAGTAGAGTAATCAGTACGATTCACGAGATTGTGCGTAATCGCGATTAATCGTTATTTGTGTGGTTTGCCGGATTAGTTCGCGACTTAATTATTGGTTGAGAATTTGGGTTGAGTCTCTTCTCGAGAGTTGTAGTACACGTGATTTCGAGCTCGTGGGAGGTTCCAGATGATTTTTCCGATAACCGAGGAATATAGTATGATTATTTAAAGTTTCGGTTTATCGACGAGTTTATCCGTTCATTTTGTATTTATCCGAATCGTAATGGTTATCCGTTTTGGACTGTTGATCGTCCCGAGACGCGAGTATAAATATCGGAAATAGTCAAAAAATTGTCGAAAACACTGTTTGAGGCATTGACCAAGTGTTGACTTTCCTTTTTGGGCTGTTGACCGTTGACCCGTGAAGGACATCGACCCGTTTGAAATTTCGCCGGCCGACTTGGATTTTCCGGCCATCTCCGGCCACGTTTGGGGTATAATATTACTTCCCTTGAGTTTCTAAGTGGTTTAGTGTTTGAAATCATGAAAATTGGTTATGATTTGGTTGATTTTGAATCGGGTTTGGTTGCCGGATTTCGCCGGTGACAGGGGGTGGACTTCCGGCGAGCCACGGTGGCGGAGGGGTGAGGGTTTCAACTCCCCTTGCCCGAGTGAAGCTTCCCATGTGATTGAATTTGACTGTGGGTGAGTTTTCGGTTGAACCGTGGGGGGTTGCCGGAGTTTAGCTCCGATTTTATTTCGAGCTGAATTCGTGATGATACAGGTTGAATTGGGTTTCATGGTAGTTATGATTTGTGTTGGGCTTGAGGTAAGCTTCAAGATTGGGCCTTCCTCGCCGGAGAAACTCTCCGTTGACGACGCGTCGGCGGTGCTCCGGCGAGAACGTTGACTTTTTAGTTTTCGATGATTTTAGTGTCATTTTTTTCGTAATCGCGCCCCGATCGTCGCCTTGAGGTTTTCGAGTTGATTTGAGTATCGGATTTTCAGTCGAGGGTTTTGAGTGGAGATTTCGGAAATTCAGTTGATTATTTTATACAGTTTTGTATATTTCCGGGAACGGTTGGTTTCCGTGGTAAAGTACAGTGTTGTGAGCTATGATTTTGATCAAATATATTTTATGACTATTCAGGGGATCGAGATCTTGCTTCGGGCGAGAGATCTTCCGTGGGGCCACGAGATTAGCACGAGTGCGCGTTTTGCTCACTTGTTAATCATGAGTCTTTATACGCGTTTTACGAGCATGAGCATGCATACGAGATTATGTTTTATGTGAACATGTGTTATACGATTATGCTTATACCATTATACATTACGTATATACATTTAAATATTGCTTTATGCATTTGCATCGAACTATTTATGATTTGGTTTACACAGAGTACAGTCTCAGTATATGTTATTGTATCGATACACTTGCATCTCGGCTGATCCCCGATGGATGCCTACCAGGAGGGGCAGTACCCCGACCTGACCGGCAAGGGGTAGTACCCCGGAACCGAGGCCTTTCTGGCTAGAATCACGTGTGGGTCTGGGAACCCGTGATTCGAACTGTACTAGCACGGATGTGTCCATGAGTGACCCCGTGGGATTTTCCATGCATGCTCTGTACACTGGAGGAGTTTCAGTTCACCTCGTCTACTACATTATGATTATTCATTTTGACTCGCATATGTTTTTATAACATATATTATTCGGCGAAAGACATTTATTTTCGTCCACTCACTCTAACGGTTTTCATGTCTTTCCCCTGGGCTTTTCGGTTTCCGTGCCCAGTTTGCAATTCAGGTTCTGGTGTTTCACGTCGTGGTTGGAGGCTAGTAGTTCGAGCTACCTGTGTTTTCCAGTAGGTTTCTTGTTTCGCCTACTGATGTATATATTGTATATATTTACACTAGATGTCGCTCTGATACATTCTGATACATGTTTTATACGGTTTTTCCCGGATATACTATATATTACAGTTATGTTTACTGTTTTCTGTTAATGATATGATATTGAGAAATCCGGATGGGATTGGTGCCGACGGTTTGGCTTTTGTGGCATAGGATGAAGTGTTATTTTCTGGGTGCAAGTAATGGCAATTCCACGTTAGTAACGTTACTCTGCCGAAAATTTTAATGGTTTTTGTTGGTTCACGTTTTCAGAAGGGGTTTGATTCCGGTTTAGGCAACTAAATCGGGGTTGGGTCCTTTCAGTTGACGTGCCACCGTCTCACGACGGAATGTTGATTTGTATGCTAACGGCTACTGACTTCTTGACTAAGCGATTTAGAAGAGGAGAGCACCAACCTCTCCTGAATGAATCCTTCTTTCCTAGTGACCTAGGACTTTCTGGTTTCATGTCTCTAACTGAGCCACGGAAATCGATACTTTACACTCCTCCTAGTGTAAAGCATAGCATTCCCCTTGACCAAGTGTCGGAAACACTGGGTGTTGCTTCCTTGAACCTCGAAACTCTGAATCTTCCTGTTGACAAGCTTCTTGATTGTCGATTGGAGATTTTTGCGTCCTTAAATCACAAGAATCTCACGCTCTTTGGGTGACAACTATATTGATCGCTTGTTGCAAGGTTTTTCTCGTATAGAGATGGATAGTTTGCTTAGAGAAAAATATTTATTTGATCAAGGATCCCTTCCAAATCGCTTTCCACTTCTTTATATAAAAGACCATAACCGTATTCCACTTTACTTGGAACTCTTTGATATTGGTAATTAGACTCTTAATACAACTCTAGGTACTCAATAGAGCTCATTCGATATTTATAAATATCTCTTATAATAATCATAACCACAATAGGAAAGGTTAAAAATAAGCCGCATGGATCAACCCATTCCGACCTGGATCTGGTATATTTCACTCGGTCCGCTTGCCAGACTCAGCCCCACTACCACATTAAGTACCATTGCCGGCGACTTTAAGTCGCCGGCCTTTATATTTTTTTTCGCCGGAAATGACTATTACCGGCGACAAGTCGCCGGTAATTCTCTCGCCGAAAATTTGGCGCCGGCGAGAGTATTACTGGCGACTTGTCGCTAGTAATGACCTTCATCATTGCCGGCGACTTGAGTCGCCAGCAATGCTCAATCATCACCAGCGACTTGAGTTGCCGACAATGATGAAGGCCATTACCGGCGATTTGAGTTGCCGGTAATGATTGCTCCGCCATGGCCGGAAAATGAGGGGTATTGCCGGCAACTTTGGTCCAAGTCGCCGGCAATGGTTGGAGAAATTTGTCAAAAAAAAGCCTGTTTTGGATTGGGCCCAATTCCAGAACCTGCACTGAAAAACATAAATCGTACAAATACAAGTTCAACAGTACACACATAATTGTCCAATGTACAGTACAAATAGCAACAATAAGAAAATAAACTACAACTATAAGTCAGGGTCGAGAAACTCCCGCGTCAGGGTCGAAGAAATCCATGTATCATTTGAACTCCGGTGGCTACCCTGATCTTGTTGTGGCGGTGATGCTGCGGTGGTGGATGAGTGTGGAACACAGGGACCGGGGGAGGTGTGGGGAGCGATTTTTCGGTAGTCTGGCACGCGTACATCGTCTGCATCCATGTGAACATTTGTGTCTGTTGCTGGACCATGAGTCGGTGTTGCTCAATCATCCCCCGGTACTCGGCATCTCTGACTGCATGCTGCTCGGCCATCTACCTCATCTGCCTCCTTTGGTCCTCCAACTCCCTCTGCGTCCTCTGAAGCTCCGCTGTTAGGTTAGAGTTCCTAGAAGTTGAAGTTCTTGACCCGGTAGAGTATTCCGAAGTGTTCTTCAATACTCCTTCGCCCGCCGAGCCCATTCCCCTGCATTAGTAGGTATTCTTTCCAGTCCCGCACGCTTTGGCCATGATCTGAGCCGTTATAGGGCGATCAAGCGGATCGATCTGAGAGGCATACTGGGTCACTTCTTCCTCCGAGCAGTCAGGATGGTTGTTTCGAGCTATATTCATGGTGACTTCTGTGGTCACCTCCTCCACTCTCGCCTAATTGAAAAGCGAATATGAATAACGTATTATTAAACAAAATAAATTACTAGAGAAAAATAGTTTTATTAACACATGCATATGTGAAGTACAAAATATAGAGGCGAAAGACTTACCGCTTCTTCAGGACACTGCAGATAGAACTTCTGATGAATAAACACCAACGGGTTGACTTCTTGTTGTTGTTGCACCTTACTCGACCAACCCAAATAGTTGAGTGAACCTGCATGATGGGCCTTGGTGTTTTTCAATCTATTCTCCCGGTTCGTCTTGGAAATCGCCTTGTTTGATAAACATATGTAAAAAAATTAGTAACTAACTATTTCAATGTGATACGATACATTAGGGTTGTAAGATATATTCAGGATGCATACCTTCGCTTTGGGGTGCTCGAAGTGGGCTACCAGCCACAGCCACTCGTACTCCCTAAACTGGAATTCGCTAGGAGTAGAACCTCGGCCTAGCTCCTTGTACTATGTGTAATGTTTTGAAAGCTCGTTCTTCCACTCTTTATACCTATATTAACACCAGAAAAAAAACAGTTAGAGATATTAAAACACTTGATAAACAAAAATCTAACTCGATATATACTCAAATAACTCGAATCACATCACCTGATATGTAGTTGACGCTCTACCCACATGTGAATAAGGCATTCATCCACGTCAAACCACACCTGCAAGATGAATATATAAACGGTAAAATTATCAATTTATTCGGACTTAATTAATAAATGTAAAATTTACGTAATGAAAATAGGATTTAACTCACACTCAGTGCATTATGCACTTGCATCTTCACGTAGAGAGGCACAGATTCCCAATCTGGCCAAAGCATTGGGACCTTGTCCCGCACGACGGCCCCGGCCATGCTGGCATACTTTCATGTGGTGTCTAATGTCTCGATCACCTCACCATGCTCATTGGCCCTAATGAGCGTTTTCCTTCCCCCGGTGGCCTGCTCAAGTCTCTTCCCGGTGCAGGTGCCTCTAGTCTTTCGTTTTCAAGTGCCATTAACGAAATTGCCTAATAATACAATGTCAACAAATTGATATCATTAATTGAACCTATCGTAAGTCTTAAGTAATAATTAAGTAATCAATCTTGTTAAATAAAATTTACCTGCATCGTCCGTTTGCTGGTTGGTGCACCTCGCACTCTAAAGATACACGGGGTCAAATGGGATAAAGTTGTACGCTTCCTCCACGCTCAGGAACTCCGGCCGTCCTTCAATATAAATAGGCCTCCCCTTATCATCGAATTTAGGGATCACAGGAATCTCGTCGGGCAGGAAGAGACCGGACGGCGGAGATAGACGAGGCCTGGACGATGAGGCGCCAGCACCATCTGCCTCAGATGATTCTCGTGAAACGGGAGTAGGCACCGGGCCAATAGGGGGCATTCGGATGGAGGGAGTTTCTGATGCCCCCGTTGACTGTCGCTCGTCTGTGGGTCTGCTGACTGAGGCTCGAGGCTGGACTGGGGGTTGCACGGATCCGGATCGTGCAGCTTCCTCCTCTCCTCACACAGCTAGCAACATTTGTGTGCGAGCATTCATAATTGGCCCACTGCGCGTGTTGCTGACTGCGGCTGAGCAAGCTTGACTACTGCTTCCTCCACTATTTCTAGTCCCTCTCCGTTTGATGCCTCCAAGCCAATTTGCCGCAAAACCTCCTGCACATCCAACAATTAGTCCTGAATTCGGTTCTATGAAAATTAAGGATGGAACCGGAACCGTTTGGAACCGGAACCGTTCGGTTCCAAACGGTTCCAGTACCAAACGGTTATCGGTTCCAACAATGAGTCCTGGATTCGGTTCTATGAAAAATCAGAATCGGAACCGTTTGGAACCGGAACCGTTTGAACCCTGAACCGTTTGGAACCGGAACCGTTCGGTTTCAAACGGTTCCGGTTCCAAACAGTTCCGGTTCCAAACAGTTCCGGTTCCAAATGGTTCCGGTTCCGGTTTTTCATAGAACCTAATCCAGGACTAATTGTTGGAACCGATAACGGTTTGGAACCGGAACCGTTTGTAACCGGAACTATTTGGAACCGGAACCGTTCGGTTTCGGTTCCGGTTCTAGCGGTTATCGGTTCCAAACCAAACGGTTCCGGTTCCAAACGGTTCTAAATGCGGTTATGATATCGTACATTAAATTAAACATTAAACATTAAATTAAATTGCATCATATCATATCATATCGATCATTACGAATATAATTATCAAAATATCAATTAATTATTATCCAAATGCTTATTTAACCAATTAATTAAGTTAACAAATATACCTTAAATTATCAACTATATCAATTAATCCAAATCACCTTAATTTGCCCAACACCCTAAATTACCTTAAATTACCTATATCAATGAATCCAAATCACCTTAATTTGCCCATATATGCAACACCTTAAAAATACAATATAATTATGAACTATATATATCAATTAATCCACCCAAATCACCTTAAATTACCTAAATATTTTCCACATATATACATCACCTTAAATTATCAAAAATTATCAAAACTTAATTATATACATCACATATATACATATATACATCACCTTAATTAAATTTTTCACATATATACATCACATATATACATCACCTTAATTAAATTTTCCAAATATTTTCCACATACATACATCACATATATACATCACCTTAAATTATGAAAAATTAAAACATCACCCAAAACTTAATTAATCAAGTTAATTAAAATGCATAAAAATATAATTAAAATGCATATATATACATAATTATAAAAAAAAATTGAGAGAAGAGAGAGAGAGAGAGAGAGAGGGAGAGAGAGAGAGAGAGAGAGAGAGAGAGAGAGAGAGAGAGAGAGAGAGGGAGGGAGAGAGGGAGAGAGAGGGAGCTAGGACCTGTCATGGTCGAGCTCCGCTTCGAATTCCGGTGACGGAGGTGAGGGGAGGAGGTAGAGGAGGAGGGGAGGAGGAGAGGAGGAGGGGAGGAGAGGAAATTGAGATTTGGGGTTTTTTGTGTGGAGAGGGGAGAAGGGAGAGGGGAGGAGGGGAGGGGAGGGGGGAGGAGAGGAAGAGAGGTTTGAGGAGAGGGAGGAGAGTTAGGTGAGGAAGAGATGAAGAAATGGGGTTTTAGGGTTTGAGAGGGAAGAGAGAGAGGTGAAGAAATGAGGAGCAGCTCGAGTTGCCTCCTGGGAAATATCGAGACAATTGCCGGCGAGTTATCAATTAACTCGTGGGAAATGTCATTACCAACGAGTTAACTCGTTGGTAATGACATTGTCCACGAGTTGATAAGCAACTCGTTGGTAATACTATTACCAACGAGTTGATAACTCGTTGGTAATGACATTTCCCACGAGTTGCTTATCAACTCGTGGGTAATGATAGTGATTCCCGACCAATTCAATTTCCAAAACTTATACCTTTCGGGCTTGTCTGGAATTGACGCCACTATCTCAGGATGATTGCTCAGCTGGCCAAAATCATATTCATTCAACACTTCTAAAATTTCATCCCCTGTCTATCGCCTGGGTGCCACACCTCTTTCCACAGTCCCATCAAAAGCGTCTGGATCCTGCCTAAATGGGTGATCATATGGAAGCCAACAACGGTGACGCATCTGAACAATTTTACTGCAATGAGGACTGCAACAATCAACAGTCATGCACTCTGAACAAGCCCTGTAACCCCTGGTAACGTTGCCCGACAACATACCGCGGGCAGCAAAATCACTGATGGTGCCAACAAGCATGGCATGCATCTGGAACATCTCATTTTTGAACCTATCGTAAGTGGGGTGGCCACACTCACTCAGGTACTTAAGCTCCTCAATCAAAGGCCTCAAATACACATCGAGACACTTTCCTGGATAACCCGGGCACGGAATTAATAGAGTCAGCATATTGTATTCCTTCTTCATGCACATCCATGGTGGAAGGTTGTACGGTACCAAAATAACTGGCCATATACTGTATTGAAGACTCATGTTGCCAAAAGGGTTGAATCCGTCAGATGAGAGCCCTAGCCAAACATTTCGGACCTCTGCTGCAAAATGATCAAACTCCCTGACCATGTGCTTCCAAGCCTCTCCGTTGGAAGGGTGTATAAGGGTGTCATCGTCAGGCAAATTCCTCTCAGCCCACCATCTCATAGCTTCGGCCGTGAAAGCACACATGAACAACCGCTCCAGCCTATCAATAAGCGGGAAATATCGAAGTATCTTCACAGCTTTCTTATTGCCTGCAGGAGTCAACTTATACCTTTCTGTAAAAACATACCGGGCAGGCTTCAAAGTCTTCCAGATCTTTTCCCCAGAAGAGAATACAATCATATCTGCATGCATGGATTTTGATGTAGGAAAGCCCAAGATCTTTCAGGATATGTCGCACCTTATGATGAGTGGTAGGAAGACGATGACCGGGTGGCAGTAGCGAAGCAGTCCATTTCAGCCAAGAATTAACAGCTTTGACAGATATTTTGTTCTCCATTTTGAGCTGCAGCACTCCCATGACACTTTCAAGAACAGTCTTACTACAACCATCGTACAACGGAGTCTGTTGCAATGCAATCAGGTTGTTGTACTTGTCCATACCGCTTGAGTTGACATGAGCTCCAGGTAATGGCTCGACTGGCTCAATATGGGGGAAACCCTGCACGACGGGAGGGACATTTGGTGCTTGATCAGCAAATACACCGCTCTCATGAGGAAACATATCATTGATTAACATCGATGTTGGATCATAGGATGGACTGCCCCTCTTAGCAAAATGTCCATGATCATAGCATGGACTGGCCCTCTCACCAAATTGTCCATGATCATGCGGACCCGCTAACGATGTTTCACCGTGATAAATCCAACAAGTGTACTTATCCCAAAACCCGTATTTACTCAGGTGCTTCTGGACTTTATCAATGGGAAAACGAAATCGATCACTGCGACACTTACATTCTTTACACGGGCAATAATGAAGTGTAGTGTCTCCACAATTAGCCTTCACAAAATCCACAAAACTCCTAATTCCCTGGTGATATCTCACATCCCATCTTTCAAGGCTCATCCAACTCTTGTCCATCCTGAAAATTCTAACAATATTACGTACTATAAATATATATATATACACACATTCACTACTAATTAATTAATAAATCATCATTAATTACATTCGAATTCATCGGATTAATTAACAAAAGTCGACCCATGCATGCATATAAATTAAAATATATATATATACCAACAATTCACAATTACAAATTAACATGCCTGTATATATAGACATATTAACAATTAATATTCACAAAATCATTTTATATCCATACATATATATATACACAAATTAACATATTTTCATCAAAATAATCTCAAATCCACTCAAAATCAACAGTCAATGACTCGAAATCAACAATATATCCACTCTAGCTATTTGCGTATCAAACCAATAATCGATATCTCAACTCTAAATCAACACATGCATATATATATATATATCGATCTAATTAAATCAACACACATATATATACATACGTACATACGTACCTATATATAGCTACGTATATAGCTTCCCGAGCGGGTTTTCGACGCCTTTTGACAATACCCAAGGATTTCAGAGCGTTTTCCTTCTTCCGATTTCGCCGGATTTTTTTCTATCCAAATGAATGAGCTGTTGCGATCTGCATCTGATATAAGAGGTATTGCCGGCGATTCATTAAATCGCCGGAAATGGAGTTTTTGCGGGAGAAATTCCGGCCAAAAATCGCCGAAAATGCTTCAAACTATTGCCGGCGACCAATTCCGTCGCCGGCAATGATTGCTCAACCATTGCCGGCGATTTTTCGGCCGGAATGAAAGGACCCAACCCCGGTTTAGTTGTCTAAACCGGAATCATACCCCTTCGAAAACACGAACCAACAAAAACCGTAGAAATTTTGGCAGAGTTTCGCTACTAAAGTGGAATAACCATTACCTGCACGCGGAAAATACACTTCATCCTATGCCACAAAAATCAAACCGTGGGCACCAATCCCATCCGGATTTCTCAATATATCAACAGTAAAGTAAAACAATAAATATAATAGTACTTTACTGAAATCCGGTGTAAAATCGTACAACGTAAACAACAGATTTCTCAGAGCGACCTCTAATGTATAAACATACAAGTATACCACAATAGGTAGAATAATAAACCTACTTGAAGAAACAAGGTACCTCGAGCACTATGCCTCCGACCACGACATGCGACACCAGAGTCCGAACTGCAAACTGGGCACGGAAACCGAAAAGCCCAGGGAAAAGACATGAAAACTGTTAGAGTGAGTGGACGAAAACAAATGTGTTTCACCGAGTAATATATATATAAAAACATAGGCGAGTCGAAAGTGTAAATAATCAAATGGTACACGAGGGAGACTCTAACTCCTCACGCGTCCGAGTACACGAGGGAGACTCTAACTCCTTACGTATACGGAGCATGCATAAAATCCCACGGGGTCACTCGAGGACACAACCATGCTAGTATAGTCCGAATCACGGGATCCCAGACCCACACGTGATTCTAGCCAGAAAGGCCTCAGGTCAGAGGTCTGCCTCCCCCCGGTAAAGGCCTCGGGTCAGGAGTCACAGCCTCCCCTGGTAAAAGCCTACCATCGGGGATCAGCCGAGAGGCAAGTGTATCGATACAACAACGTAACTGAGACTGTACTCTATATAAATCAAATCATAAATAGTTCGATGCAAATGCATGAAACAACATATAAGTGTATGTATATTCGTATACGCATATCCATATATGTATAATCGTAAAACACATGCTCATGTAATCCGAAATCTCATATGCATGCTCAAGTTCATAAAACGTGTATAAAGACTCGCAAACAATCCGTGAAAAGAAATGTCCACTCACAGACTGGCGTAACGCGATACGCGTTAACCCGTGATCCGGCGGAAAGTCCCTCGCCAAAAGAACGATCACGAACCCCTGAATAATCACAATAACCATTTCTCAAAATCATAATTCGACAATTCAAGACAAATCACGAGAAACCACCGTTCTCGGAAACACATAATCCGAATACGACGAATCGTCGAAAATCCGATATGTACACCACAATACCTCGCTATACTTTCGGATGCTCAAATCGAGAAACGAACCTCCCCACTGCGATCGGGGCGCGATTTAGAGTGAAATGACATGCAATTTGTCGAAAACCCAAAAAGTCAAACTATTGACCGCCGTTGACCACCGCCCACGGCGGCGCCGCCACCCGACCGGAAAATTCCACGGCGGAGCCACTTCCATTCAATGCAAAATCATCCACTGATCAACTTTCATAACTGCAACAAAGTCCAATTCAAACTCTAACTAGCTCAATTTCGTGATAAACCGAATTGGTACCAAATTTTCCAATCCAAAATTCTCCATCCACAATCAAAATTAGAACTCCAAACTTACTGGGTAGCTTGTAGGGGATGAGAGCTACAAAGCCCACTCAAAATTGTAGCTCGAATCGGCCTAAAACATGGAACTCGAATCACAAAGTTTTCCTCCATTTTTAGCCGGATTTCTCTCTCTCTCCGGCGAGCCTTGCCTTGAAAGGAGGCCGGAGTCACCATCAAGGGACCGAGGCACATCGAATGGGACCAACCCCGTCCAACGGGGTGGCCGGAATCGATCGCCGCCGTGGAGCACCGAACCACCGTCGCGCCACCATCTTCTCTCCACCGAGTTGACTCAGTCAACTCGGTCAACACCCTTTATGGCAAGTTTGACTTGCCCAAAACAGCAGGTTTCTATTTATAGCCTTACCCAAAATGGAAACTTCGTAATTATCATTTTCGACAAACTTCGAATATCCGTAACTTTCTCGTCGTAATTCCGATTTCGATAATTCTCGCGGCCACAAACTCGTCTCGACGTACTCTTCAATTATCACCTGAAGTCAAACACATCGACCAATCGGATAAAAAGTCAACCATTCAACCCAAACACATGCGTAATCAGACTAAACAATCAACAAACAGAAATATTCACAACTTAATTTTCGTAACTCAAAATAATTTTCCGGAAGTTCCCACGAACTCAAAATTAAATTCTGAACAACTTCCGTGAAGAAGCTGAAACCAAATTCTCGACCGGTAATTTAGTCGTTAAGAATGTCGCCATTATAAACTCGATTATATCGAAACTTCAAATATTCATAATTAATTCCTTGTTCGTTCAAATAATGATCTGGAACCGCCCACGAACTCGAAATCACATGTACAACGACTCTCGAGAAGAGACCCAGCTCCAATTCTCGGCCAATAATTAAGTCGTTATCAAACCTGGCGATTCAATCATCAGTCGGACATCTGCGTCTATGCAGTAACTCACGTATATAGCTGATCATACTGCTGATTCTGGTCCGGGTCGTCACACGGAATTTCGCCGACAATGGTTGACCAATCATTGCCGACGACGGAATAGGTCGCCGGGGATAGTTTTTTACATTGCCGGCGACTTTTCGGACTTTTGTCGGCGACGGAGCAAGTCGCCGGCAATAATGAGCAAAATCAAGGTCATACTTGCATCATATTTGAATCATTACCGAACTGTTATGATACATTTCATTTTGATTAGGGTTTAGGGTTTAGGGTTTAGGGATCCGGATCCAGATATAATTTCAAAATCAAGGGGTTTAGGGATCCGGATCCAGATATAATTTCAAAATCAAGGTCATACTGGCATCATATTTGAATCATTACCGAACTGTTATGATACATTTCTTTTGGATCGATTAGTCAGTTATGCTTAAACTCTTCTTAATTTCATATCCGAGCACAGTGAAATTGGAATGAACTGAATTCTTTTTTGTCTATTGAACACCTAATACTTGGAGCCGAATCCTCTCCAAACATAGAACCTAACGCATCACCTAACAAGTCAATCTAAACTGTCTATTGTCGTCAATATTTCTTCAATTTATGTCCTCTTCTACTTATCAATCCCAATCAACTAAAATCATCGAACAATACTATATGGCCTGGTAACCTTCCAAGGATCAAAAACTAAAATGTTAGAAAATAATGTGATGACGAGATTGGTAGGTATATCTCCAACCGAGAATAATTGGTTTTCTTTTTATATTGCTTTGTTTATGATACATGCTCTTCTTTCAAAATTTCATAAAACAGTTGAAAAAAGAAAAAAAAACAGTAAGGTGTTTCGAACTGCAACCCAACACAGGCAATTGAAAGGCCTAACCACTGAACTACCATGCTATCTTGTATTAGTATTCTGTAAATATAGCTTATGTCTTCTCTGTTTTGTACGACAACATAATAAAAGAGTATGCAGTTAACAGAACGTTCACTCTAAAACAGATTAGTGTTGGTTTCCCTCTTCTCCAATTCAAAATCCGAAATGGGTTAGAATGATAGGCGAAATTCTCTGAAATTCATCCTCTCCTGAAACTGCTCAACTGCAATTCAAAGGATTTCAACGGGAAACATTCTAACCATCTTGGTATCCAGATAAGAATCGTATCTACTCAAACGTAGTCGGTGTGCTCTTCATCTTCATCATGCCTATAGCAAAGCTATTGCTATTCTCCGATCTGGTTTAGGTTGAACGAAGTGGGCAAAGCTATCCTCCGATCTTCTTTAAATTGGTATGTCTATTTTAATTGTCTACAGCCTATTGCTATTCAAACAGACCAACTCATATTGCTAGGCTACATTCTTGTGCTTGTTCAAATTGGGGTGTAAACATGTGAAGATGAGAACTGTGAAATACATCCTTCCTTCTAAGAAGTAAATGGTCTTGTGCTTGTTTAAATTGGTGTTTTTCTATTTTAATGTTATACAGCCTATTTCCTAAGACGAAGGAAGGACATACCTGTTTGCTAAGGACTGGAGATCGAAAGAGAAATCAATCCAATCTTATGTTGTCTACAAAGTTCTAGTTGTACCCAGTGTTTAGATTTTCTACTGTGAGTGTCCTTACCTTCCACTTTATTTGTTTTTGGGTTCCAATTGCTTGTTTAAGCTGATTGAAGGAAAACCCTCTTTTAGGTGGCTGGATACTAAGTTTGAGATTGAGTGCATGAAACTTGAGAATTTTGCTTGGCTTGAGGTTTCCTCTCTTTTGGCTGCTGTAAAATAAGCTTTGAGGTGGGAAAAACAAAACTTTTCTTATAGCTCTGATTTTAGCTTTGACAGTATTTGGGTGTGATAGAATTGAGATTGATGTTTACTGACTCGTTTTATATTGTGATTGTTATGTTTGTTTTGCATGTGTCTATGCAATTCTGTGCGAAAATTTTTGTTATTTCTCAGATATCTCTGTTATGTCAGCTCAAAGTAATGTTTGACAGTGTTTATGACTGTCATTTCTTTCTCTGCATTCCAGATTCCCTTAGTTAAAACTTTTTATGTTTGTTGAGTCAACGAAAAGCCATGGAAATGGTGATCGATTCAGATGCCATATACAAATAATTGAGTGCTTAGTGACATATTTAGCTACCCAACTCATGTTATCTCTATCTGTCATTTCCCCAAGCTAGCTAATTCAATTATAGTTTCTACGAGAATAAGTCTCTGTCTCTGTGCTTGTAAGTGGGTTATCCTCCATTTATTTTAGAACAGCTTATATAGTAAGGTGTATAGGTTAGTTAGGTAGGTGATTGGTATGGACATTCATCAATTTCTATTGTCATATGTCATCTAGTCGTATATAGTAAACTGAACTTCACCAAGAAAATGTTCAGTTATCATTTCGTTTTGAGTGGCAATATATGTAGATGCCAAGCAAACTTGCAGGGTGAATGCCATGGAACCTAACTTATCATACAAATGTAGTTTCAGAAGAACAACTGGCACTTGTCTATATCTTACTTGGTCTCATCATTTTTATTCTCCCTTATGCTTGCTTTCAATGCTTTTTGTTTCATGCCACTAATCCTCTAGACTGTCAGAACTGTCATAAAATGTTAGACTTGGTTATAAGGATGCACCCCACAGATTCAACATCATAATGGATTGAAGAAACGATAGGTTCATGACTTTCAACTATGAAGAAGTTTGTATGCTCAGTTTACTTGAGAAAACGATAGCTGTTTTATTGTTCTTCATTTTGTACAAAAGAGGAGCTTCATTTAAAACACAAACTATTTACTAAGTTTTCATCACATGTACAAAATAGTTCCAGGCTACTACCTTTCCCAAAACTGATATTTAAAAAGCTAGCTACCCTGCTTCTATTTCAAAGCGTTAAGTTTCAGACCAAGAGTATACCAAAAGCAAGAGATTACAGCCAACAACAAAATAGGCAAAAGTCACACTTCAAATGCAACATATTTCTATCAAGACAGCTATGAAATCTTCATATTATGTTCCCCGTTGGTTTCCTTTCCAGAATTGTCCTTATACTTAATTGGACATGTTAGCAAATGATTGCTCATCTTTGCAAGTGATTGCATTTTTCTTACTCTCCATGTCAGCATTCTAATTTTTGATAAACAAGTTGTAGTGATCTTTCTTGACTTGGAATTTATGGGTTGCTTCGTTTCCAGTAATGACTTTATGAATTGAGTTCTCCTTGCTACAAATAGCTTAATCACAGTAAAACAAAATAATTATAGTATTCTTATTGTTCTGATTATGCCAGGTGGATTCAAGTGGTGTTTGCATGGATGGTTTGAAAAATTCAGCGGTGGATGACGTGATAGACTACCATAAGCTGACCAAGCATGATGTCTTACGTATGCAGCTTGATAAGGTTGAAGACGCTGAAGATTTTTATAAAATTATTCTTTAGCAATTGGTTTCAGCATAAGAAAGGATGCCCAAGGATTTTCAAAGGAGAGAATGACTAGAAGGCAGTGGGTATGTTCTAAGGAGGGAGTTAGAGCTTCGGGCTGGAACAAGAGAAAAGATAGAGCTTACGGCCCGAAGATGGAAACCAGAGAGTCATGCAAGTCTCGATTCCGTATTAACTATGCAGAGTGTATGGGGGCATATGTTGTAAGAGAATTCATCGATGAGCACAACCATGTTTTAGCTAAACCGCGTGAGGTCCAATTTCTACGATCACACCGTGTCATCAGTGAAGCCAATTTAGCGATAGCAAACACTATGCGCGAAGCCTCAATTAGAACCTGCAATGTCATGGAGTATATGGTAAATCAGGCTGGAGGTTATACTGAAGTTGGGTTTATGGAGCAAGATCTGTATAATAAATTGAATTTGAGACGACGCGCTGCTTCGTTAGATGGAGACTCACAATCAGCCCTGTCTTATATGGAAGGTCGTGCAACCACAGATCCTCATTTTTATTGCAGAATAACTGTAGATAAACTTGATAGATTGGAAAATGTATTTTGGAGGGATTCTCATTCTCTAGTCGAGTACTCTAGTTTTGGGGATGTACTGATATTTGATAGCACGTACAAGACTAATTCATACATTAAGCCGCTGGTTTTGTTTGTTGGCACAAACAACCATCGTGGGACTATTGTTTTTGGTGCTGCCCTATTGGTGAATGAGACTGAGGATTCATATATTTGGGCACTAAAAGTCTTTCTTCATTCCATGATGGATAAAAAACCTATTTCTGTTGTGACGGACGGTGATGAATCTATGCGGAAAGCCATTGACACAGTTTTACCTGAAGCTAGGCATCGCCTTTGTTTGTGGCACATTGTAAGGAATGCACCAAGCTACCTTCATGATGCTGCACTGAAAAAATCCTTTAACAAGTGTATGAGGAAGTATCAGAGTATTGAGCAATTTGAGACCATGTGGCAGCAAATGATCGATGATTTCAAGCTTGAGAACCATGAATGGATTAGAACTATGTATCAGAAAAGGCATAGGTGGGCACAAGCGTATTTGGGTGATCACTTTTTTGCTGGCATTCAAAGCACACAACGTTGTGAAAGTATGAACAATTTCATTAAAGGATATGTGGGACAACATTTGAAGTTATACGAGTTTGTCCCCGCAATACACCGAGCATTGCTGAAGATGAGGATCAATGAGGCCGAAGCTGATTTCTTTTCCAAAATTTACAAACCTTTTCCTCAAACTCACCTAAGTGATTTAGAGGAAGAAGCTACAAAATATTACACACATGGGACTTTCAGTTGGATCAAAAAAGAATGTCTAAAAGAGGCTGATTATTTTGTACTCGGTAGTCCAGTTGACGAATGTAATTGTCTCGTCTTCACAATTTCGAAGTATAAAATGAAGGAGATGAGATGGGAGGTTATTTACTACCATCTGAGTGATGAATCTGGTTGTGATGAGAAAGGAGATGAAAGGGGTTGCGGCGTAGATGACACTGAAGATCCTATTATGGAATGTTCTTACAGGATGTTCGAATACAAGGGCATCCCATGTCGACATATGATGTGTGTTATGAAACATTTGCACATGACTACCATCCCAAAGTCATTGATGAAGAAAAGATGGTTGAAATCTGCAAGATCCGGATGCATAATTGAATTGCCAGAGAATGATATACAACTCGAGTCGCTGCAAGCGACAAGGTTTGGGGCACTCAGCATTGAGTGCAATAGACTTTGTTTCCATGGTTCAAGGACGGCTGATGGATATATATTCTTGAAGAATGAGATTGAAAGATTGACATATATAGTCGAAGATTACAAAAAGAAGGCAGAAGATGCTGAAGTCAAGAATAATGCTGCTACAGGTGTAAAGGGAAGAGTAATCAAAGATCCAAGTGTTGTCAAGACTAAAGGAAGGGTGAAAGGGATAAGTAAGAGTATTAATCGTAGGAGGTTATATCATTGTCGCGCTTGTGGAGGCGCAGGCCACAACAAGAGTACTTGTCCGCGTAAAAAAAATTCCAAACTAAATAATGATGAGTAACCACCATTATGCCATGCTCTCGACAAAAGATGGAGTGTAAGTTTTCCATCCTAATACAACTAGAAGAAAGAAACTCCTTCATTTTAACTTAAGATTCAGGTTTTTAGGCAATGCATATTTGAGTCATTTTCTCTTGTTACAACCCATGAATGGTTCTGGACAACCCACAGTTGGTAAAACCTTCCTTGAGGAAAGGAGACTATTTGTAGACGAATATTTGTATTGGATTTCCGTTGGAGCACTTATTAGACATTCTCTTATTTGTAACATTCTTTTTTCATTGTAGGTGGATGTACGAAGGCGGTGGATGTTTATAGGGGTGGAGATGAAGGATATGCGATGACCCTTTTGAGCTACATTTCCACTTGCTCACTATCTTATTTCAGAAACATCTTAAATTTCTGGTTACTAGAAAGTGATGCTCATACCATATTTTCAATTTGGTATCCCAAATGATCCTAGAAATACAGTTTAAGTGTGATTTAGTGTGCGTGTGGCCTTCACATGTGATTCTTATATTACAATGTTGCAGGTTAGCTTGAAGATACAGCTTATTTTGTTGCAATTGACAGCAGTGTAGATTCCCTCAGCTGGTACGAGTGGCCTGAACCCTTTAAAAATCGCCATCTTACAGCATTAGAAGACATTTATCAGAGCAAAGAGCATTTTGTGAGATCTGGGTGACTGGCTGTTGCTTTTGAATTTACTGTTCCTTTTGGTATATATACTTGATGCTAGGAACCCCTTGGTTGCCCATTTTCCCTCATACTTCTATTTGTGCAGATAAATGTTTTCATTGCCGAACAATTTTTGTTCCACAGGCAATGGCAGAGAGTTCTGTCGGTATGCGCTTTAAAATGCGTTTTGAGGGAGAGGACTCCCCTGAAAGAAGGTAATTAAATTTTGGTCAATGACATTTTCATTTTGTTTTTACTAACCTCAACTTGATTGATTTTTTTTTCTTGCAATATTGCAATATTGGTCAAATTCACTGGAACGATAGTAGGGGTTGGAGATTTATCTCCTTACTGGCCTGAATCTAAATGGCGGTCACTCAAGGTTAGGATATTTTATATATGTATTCATTGGAAGTCTAATTGATATATTCTCTGATATGTACTCATTTCTTCATCGTTGCAGGTTCAATGGGATGAACATGCCACAGTTCCAAGGCCAGACAGGGTTTCTCCCTGGGAGATAGAGCCATTTGTAGCTTCCGTTCCATTAAATCTTGCTCAACCAGTAGTAAAGAGCAAAAGGCATAAAACTGTTGACATTGCTTCATCAGGTATGTATACCTTGGTGTGAGATTTTTTTTCTCGAAAAACTTGTATCTGTTTGTGATGCGAGTGTGTTGACTCTTGTATACCAATTGGAATGTAGAAATTACGACCAATTCCACTGCTTCACCATTCTGGTATCAAGGGTCAAACCAGTCTGCTGAAGTAACTCAATTGGGCAGAGTTGCTGAAGTCCAAAGCTCTGGTAGCCAGGTTGTTTGGTCCTTGAGGCAGAAAGAAAGCAATGGTGTTAGCTACTCTAGCTCAAGGATCTGCTCAGAGAGCATCTGGCCATCTTTGCCAAATGTGAATGTCTCTTTGAGCCAGTTTACAGACTCACAAGAGGGCAACAAAATTGTTACTGTGGGGTCTGCACCACCTAGTATCCCCTCCCCTCTCTCTTCAAAGCCAAGCATTAGTGTGGTGCTTGACCAGCTGGAAACAGGGATGAAGTCTAAGTCATCTTCAAGTTTTAGGCTGTTTGGTTATGATGTGCCAAACTGTACAACTGATGGTCTCCGAGAGAGGGAACTGTTGTTTGAAACAGTGTTCTGCGGTGCCAAAGCTATTTTGGCCGCTGCATCTGAAGTTGATCAGGAGCTGGATACATTAAACCTTTCAGCGGAGCAGAAGCAAGTTGTACCCGAGATGCTACCAATGGAGACACAAAGCAAGCAGGCTAACACTGTTTCTACAAGATCTCGTACTAAGGTAAAGTGCAGAGACTGCTAGCTCTACTTGAATTCCTCCGCTACAAAGTTCATTCTGATGAGTTTAATGCACTTTATGTAAAGTTTTCAGAATTAACCGCATTAATGATGAACTTGTCTAGCCCTATTTTGTCAATGCTCTATCTAGGTTTTGGAAGTGATGCTGCTAACCCTCATTTACCTCATAATCATGACCGCAACCAAGTTGTTTACACGGGAACTCATGACAATGACACAGTAAATTCATCAACTTCTTGGTTGAATTGAATGAGTGTATTGACTCATCGGTTTTCTTTTTTTCTCAAAAAGCCATAGGGCCTTTCAGTTTTTGAATTAAACTAGGTAATGGTTAATTTGTTACAGATCTAAGGTTGGTCGGATGTTTTGCCCCAAGAAGAGAAGTTAAACGTGAGTTTCTTGTTCTTCAGATGTACAAGCCTCTTCTTACTAGCACATGTTTTTTCCTTAACAGGAATAGCTAGGCTTCCTATTAATTTCCCACTGCCATCACAGGTTCTGAAGTACCTTTCAATTACTGAAGAAGAAGGTATGTCCTGGGCAATGATAAAGGTTGCCATAACGTCCGTGGCCCAAACTGCAATCATGCCTATGCAAGATATTCTTAGGTTAGGAAACTCTGCCAGGATAAATATTCCTACAACACAGGTAAATGACAACTTCATACAGAGTTCCCTTTTCTATTTTGGCCAATGCATTATGGACAGCAGAATGGTGTTTCTTGTCTACGAGTCTCAGGATTGAAAAGAAAGAGTGAAACATAAGCAATTAGGAAGAATGGTAGTCCTGGCATGTATTTTTAGGCAAAGAATTATATAAAAGTTAAATCACTAACTCACTGTGCATTGTGAGACCCTTTCTATTTGAAATTTTGCTTCCAATTTTATTCCCTCCTTGTCATGTAGTCATATAGCAGCGTAAGACTGATTTGCATACAGCATGCACTGATATTGTTATATCTTTGCACAATTCGGAAACTGGGGTTGGAGGCTGCCTAGTTCCCTGAGCTTTGATAGCTTGGAGACAGAAGCTTTACAACTGAGGGAGATGTTGTCAATGTATGGGCGCCTGTAGATTATAGATGCTGAGCATCTTTGTATTTATTTTTTCATTCAATAAGTGGTCAGAAACAAATAGCAACGTAGCCGGTCAACTTTGTTGTATTGCAGTAACAGTCTAAGGAGTTTGATCAATAAATCCACGATGCTATCAATTGATACTATGAACTTTTTTCATTGCAGTATGTTTACCTATGTACAATGTACGATAGTAAATATCTTCTGTGTTCCAACTTATATATTTTTGTTGACTAATTTGTTAGTCAAGTTTGAGATAAACGGCTAGGCTTTACTGTAAAAATTACTGAAATGAATGTTTGTGCTCTATTCGGGTCATCTAGCGTTTAACACTCGTAAAGAACGTACTCTATTTTATGATCTTTGTTTCTCTCATGATGTTACTGCAGATGGTTCTGGGAACTTTCATCAATTCAAACTAGAATGAAATGTTGCAAATGATGGGTGTTACAAAGCTACAGTCCACTGTTACTTCATTTAGCTCATAGATAGTAAATAAGCAAAACTGTAATGATATAGCCATTGATAAAATCATCCAACTTTATATATATATGATTGATGGTTAGCCTCACATCAAAATGAAGTAAAGACTTTTACAAGTTCTCAAAAAATGAGATCTACTGGAGAAATAATGAGATCTACAAAATGTTGTCACTTGCTAAAAACTGATGTTGTCACTAACTAAAACTGACTCTGCGAATCCAAGCAGTATAATAAAAAGAGCAATCGTTGATCACAGCTTCTCCTCTTGCATACCCTTCCAGCATACACTCCAATATGGGCAAGTTAGGCATGATTCCTGATAACACCATTTCTTCATAAAATGTATCAGCAAGCTTCAAGTTTCTCAATATTATGTAACCTGAAATCAAAGACTGATAAGTTGCAATATCAGAATTGAATCCAACAGCCTTCATGGCAAATAACCAAGCTTGCACCGAATATGTTTTGCTGGACTTCAAAATTGCAGACATGAATGCATCATAAGTGTTGCCTATCGGTTTAAACTCCTCTGAGCTCTTCATTATCTCGAACAGACTGATAGCCCTCAACACATTCCCAGAAGATAAGCAAACATGTATAAGCGAATTGAAAACAGCAGAATAGGGTTTAACACCACTAGCAAGCTAATGACACTTTGTACCATTCTTCTAATGTCTCATCCCTGAATAGAATACAACATGCATGTTGGTTTAATATACATCATCAGAGTATGCAGTTATAGAAATGATTTTTGAACATTAAGACATAATGCCTAATCGGATAAACCATTTAAAACCGAAGTGATCTCCCACATGAAGATTTCAAAACATCCAAAAGTTATGAATATGTTTTTATCAAATAAAAGTGGAGAACACATGCTACAGTATTGCATATGATGAAAGTTATTCTTACCCGTAGCCCTCTTCAGACCAGCCAGCAATAAGAATATGAAAAAGAAACCTGGTTGCAGCTGGATTGAGGTAAAAGATGAAGTGCTTGCATTTTTTTGTTGGGGACAAGGCTCATCCAAGAAGTAGAAAGTTATATGATAGACTTGATTTGTTAGTTGTTGAGATGACTAAGGTTGGGTATAGGCCAGAAATTGAAATTTTGCTTGGTGAGGCGGTCATGGAAGAACAGGAGATCCAAGTGGAGGAGATATGTATATGAATTCATTGAAATTTACCAGTTTATAATGCAAGGGAGATTTTGTAATTTACCAGGTGCTAGTGGTTTTCAAAATTTTGAAGTATATTCAAGTTGTATAATGACAACTAGTTCTAGGCTAAATGGTATCTTTTCTCAACAAACTAACATTTTTAATCTTAGGATCAACTCTTGGGAAAAGATTAAATGAGAATCAAGTCAATCAACACACTGTTCCAAAGTCAAGTGAAGCCTGAGTAATAGATAGTTTATTATCAAATCAAAAACTCACTTCAGAGTTATTGCAGCAGGAAAAATGAACCTGAGGCAAACTGCAGCAGTTGGTCCAGTGAACTGGAAAGCATCCCATCAGCTGGGTATAAAGTTTGCACCCAAGAATATAATACTGATGAGTCCAATTGTCATCAGTGTACTCAGTAAGACAATTACTCAACACATAAGCACTGGCGATCAAAAAGTGAACACATATAAAACATGAGATCTCATATACCCATTTCTAATACCATTGCTTAAAAAAAAGGTTCCATACCTTTGTAGTGACAGATGTAAGCTGTGACAAGAACAGGGACTACAATGAAGCATTTAAAGAGTAATGAAACATCAGTAACATCAGGCAGGAATCTGGGCATTCCAATACTTCCATCAAACAACTTGATAACTGTAATACCAACAGTGATAACAAGAAACACATCTGCTAGGCCAACTGATAAGGCAGAGGTGAAGCTCAATGAATCTGCAAGCAGGATAGGCTAGTAAGAAATACAACATACTCACATTTTCAACCAGAAAATGAAAGGCAATGAAGTCTGAACAAATAATAGACCGTATTACAATAAACAGTAAAAATTGCACAGTACCACACCACTCCAACACAAATCAAAAGCTGTCTTAATAGACTAAGTAAGGTTTACCTGTGAATGGGAAGAACAAATACAAAAACTTCAGACCAAGCTAATCTCAGAATTTTAATTTTAAGTAAATCATACAATGGAAACCCATTGTCTGATCATAACTTAAAGCCTCACCAATTCGCTTAAAGCATGCTAATGGAGCAATTGTCAAATGGCATGTACTGTGCCATAATTGCCCGGATCTTTGAGTCTGTATCTCTGCACAAACATAGTTCCACATACAAGTTTTCATATCAGTATGTATAGTAAACCTCCACTGCAGCTGCACTCGTAACTGCCCCAAGTATTCTTGCATTTACATTGTGAACATTGGCAAGCAGCTTTCTCGTTGCACTCATCAACATCTAGAATATGAACGGAAGTATATATATATATATATTTGATCATAATCTTTCTTGTTTTCTAGGTTAGCATTTGTATCTCAAATTTGAAAAATGCTAGAATGCACCCAATACTAAAATACTACGATAGTACTATCAATCATTGCAATATCTCAATGAAAAACAGGAAGAATATGATAGCGGTATAGGACTACAGGCCTTCGTTAAGGCACTAGAGAGGTGATGGAAAACATATAGTCTCCATAAGCGCAATGTTTGCTCATGATATAAATAGTAAGATTGTTGCCGGTGAAGCAGCTTGATACTAATAACGTTGATATTGGTTCTCCATTAGATGTTCCTTTCATCTTCCTTGTGTTAGTGAATATTATGCCTTGAGGCACAGAAAATCTGCACAACGAAAACAAAATGAAGAATGAATATTTCTTTAAATGGACTGAAATGAAAGCCTCAAGGATTGAATGGACTAATTACCTTTACAGGTGGTGATCCTACCTCTAAACTTCACAACCATTAGAATGAATGTTCTTATGCTCCTTTGAGTCCTTTCTCTTCGCATTAGTGTATTTACAGTGTCAATTGTACAACTCAAACTTTAGCACCTCAGAATAATTGTTTCAGCTGCTATTTTAGCCTGGAAATTAAGGTAAACATTCACCTCTAATTGAGAGCTAATCTTTAAGACCCTATCTAATAAGGCCAATCCAATTGTTTTAAGATAATTACTGAATGATCAGTCCATGAGATCATTAAGCTCTATAAAGTCTCCCTTTATGATGGAACGTAAATGCTTGGGTGACAAATCTTCAAGCAACAATATATTACTAACAGCAATTAATGCAAATTTTTATTGAGATACTGATATCAAAAAATAGTTAGATCCGAAAGAAATCCAAATCATTTAAGCACACATCATAACATCCAATTAATGCAAGAGTGCAACAAAAAAGCTACATGTCTATTGCCAATATCTTACAGTGAAGAGTTCAATACATTTGTGCTGTGAAGTCATCGAAGTCCATGAAATGTACAAATGGACAAGTCTATAAGATCAAAATGACAATGTACAGGTTATACATCAAGCTTAAGGTTCACAATTTCTCATTCAAGTTTAAATGTAGTTTGAAAGGAAGAAAATGACTTAAACCTCATGTTTAGCAACACCGTGTAAGCACAAAATTCCTGATTTTCATTAAAAAGTGTGGTAAAAAATGTACCTTTGAAATTATTAAATGGCTGAAAGAACCAGAAAAATAATAATGAAGAAAACTAAGAAATAAACAAAATGGATCATGATCAAGCACTATACAGGCACCAAGCACCAATTTGAACATCATCACCAGTTCACATTAAGATGGTCAACTCATGGAATGACTGCTTAAATCACTTTCCAAAACATGATTAGCACCTACTTTGACAGATTTGCAGAAAAACGGTCATTTTTGAAAAATTACTGGGGGTTACTCCCTTAGTATTTTCAAAAGAAACTTTCCAGATCACAACTAGACATATAGGGCTATCTCCTTACAAAAATTGAGAAAATTCGGAGTTTATTTGGGTAGTGAAACAGCCATGCAAAGTAGTGTTAGAAAACAGAATTCTGCAGAAAACTGCTGTGAGGAACAATCTTTGTAAAATCATAACAAATTCATTAGAACTCCGATTGTCGTGAAACTGATTTCTAAATGATCATTAAAGAGTATACTTTTATTCTGAAAAAGGATAGATCAAACTGAGAAGTAAAGGTTACTCGAAAGTCACAGCAAACCCACTGATCTATGTAGTCAATCATTTGAGGCATTTTATCGAACACTTGATGTGCAGCAAATAAAACATCACGAAATCTACTTCTAATTGTTCCAGCAGTAGCTTCATATTTATCAAAATCTCTAGTTTTCACTGATTAATCAGAATGCCAGAAGTCAACATAGACAAAACAAAATCGAACAAATGTAGGAGATAACTATGTTACCTGGATTCTACGCTCGGTGTTCCAGGCCATCTCCCTGTGACGCGGCGTTCATATGCAAGAGGTCAAGCGGTGTGAGATTGAAGAAGAAACTCAAAAGTTATCTTTCGAAGCGTTCGTAGAAGAATGTCGACTCAACAATTTCCATGACTTTCATTCCTAGCTTGATTGAAGGTCGTCTAAGCCAGGCACCATGGGGTCTATCGTTATTGCAACCAATCGTCTCACAATTAGAAAGTGATTCGATTGATCTTCAACAGAAAGATGCCTTTGAATTTTTCATTGGGCTGTTCAAAGATGTTTGAAAGATAATATATGGGGCATGAATGGTGGCCTCCTGATTATACGATTAATTTATTGAAACATCTTTAACAGGTAGCAGGTAAAATTTTTAAAAATAACACAACCGTTAGATCGAATTAAAAAAATATGAATGATCAAGAATAAATTATAAATTTAAAATAAAAATTTACCTTTTTAGGTTTAGTACTATTCCTTAGAAAAAAACTAAACTAGAATTTTCAACCTTAAAAAAGTAACTTAGTTTACCATTTTATGGTAAACTTATAAACATGTGTTCTATTGTAACTTGTGTTAACACACTGAAGTATTCTCCTTGTTGTTTTTGTATTCATACAACACCTTTTATTTTATAGGCTTGCCTTCCAGGATAGGTAAGTTATGGCATACCTGGTCTGGCAATAGGCCTAGCATGTCTTCGTACTTTTCTACAAAATAGTCCGCGTATTCCTTCAACAATTCTATGATCTTCTGACATTCTTCAGGTTCCAGGAAGTTACTTAGAGCCACAGTCATTGGCTCGTTTGGAGTCCCAAGATTAATCTTTTCAATGAGATCTTTAACTTTGGGAGGTGTATCATCTAACGCTACTGGAGCTAACTGGATTTCCTCTTCTTCGTTTGACTCATGTAGTATGTCATTATTAACATATTCCAATGCTGTAATCATCAGAATACTCTCGAGGGCCTGACTCTTCATTATAAAATATTGGAATCTATCGTGCAGGGAGAAGCAAGCCTCGATCTCTATACTTGATAGAGACCCTATCATTAGGATGATTTGGGTGGTAGCTCAATGGTATAAGGTCGACGACCATCTTCGCCTACTTGGATGATACCCCATTGAGCTAATTTAGAGGTCGTAACTCCAACCAAGCGGCCTTTGTTATCGGCGCCACATACCTCCAACGGTGGCAGGTCACTATTGTAACAGCTGGCGTCTATAGTATCGGCAGATACGAAATAAGGACGAGGGTCAGCGTCAATAACTTTTGCCTCACCTAATTCCATATTCCATAATACCATATGCTAAGGAATAGAAGAGGGTACATAATAGCTTCTATGAATCCAATTGCGTCCCAAGATTGTGCTATATGGTGTTGTGCATTTTGCCACGAAGAATGTGTATATACCTGGGGCTGGTCCTACTTGCACATGTATGAAGACAATACACAAAGTCTTGGATATGTTGCCTTGGAAGTTTCGAACATTCAAGGCTATTTCTTGGATAGCCAATTTGGGAATACCTAGTAGTAACATTGCTTTGACGGTGATAATGTTGATGGCTGCCCCTGAATCCACCAAAAGCTTATTTATTTGATTTCCTTGGATCTTCCCTATGACATATATATAGTGGCTGCATGTGCATGGCCATGTTCAGAAAGGGCTCTGCGAACATCATGTATGCCTTTTTTAATGATAAGTCAACATCTGACTGCTTGGCGAGCGACTGCTGATCGGCTAATATAGTCTCCTCTTCTGAGGTCGCCAAACTGTTCACACTTTTCATCGGGTGATTGGTGACTTCTGTCGCTGTTGTTGAGGGTTTTGCAAATTTGGAAGGTAAGACAAATACCATATTAACATTAATATCTACATTGTCTTCGTATTCTTGCATGTCTTCCTCCTCGTCTTCACCATAGTCTACTAGTTCCTCATCGTTGTTACCTTCAACACTGTCTTCAGTCTTCTATGCATCCATGTTTGCCTCATCATCGATTTCTAAGGCGGCAACGTGCTGCTCTGGAACCTCAAGTATAGGTTCTAACGTAGTTGGTTGAAATAAGCCAGAGCTTTTCTTAGAGGTAGGAAAGGTTTGTTCAAGCTAGTCGGTTTCCTCTTTTCTTCTTCAATTAAAGGTTTTGGACTCTGACGGAAGCCCTTCATTTTGCTCATTGAAACATTACCACGTGCATCCTCCTTCGTCCTCTGAGGGCGCTTTACTGTTTATTTAGCTTCCTCGTCAAATTGAAGTCGTTGCCTAGTTGTTCTATGTCTTCTTATTTCACTGTGAACCTCAGGTATAGGTTTCTAACGTCTTTTATCTGGCCCATAACCTTAGGTTACGACCAAAGACGATGGGTTTGGCTGCTCGGATTTTAGCTTCACGTGATTTCATTCCAAACACAACCAGAGGGTTCGCTGCTAAGGCATTCAGATGCCTCTGCAACTATTCTGGAGTATATTTAATTGTTCTTCATGTACCAAGCCCATTTCTAATGTCTCCAAAGCTCTCTTAGGTTCTCTGAAGCGCCGTTGTAAGTTGCGTCTTCTGCTTGGAGACACCTCCACTGTCTTACCTTTATCTTTCACATACCATACGTTTTCCTTAGTGATGTTTCTTGAAGCGGGTGAAATGTATGGTCTACCGAACGTGTTGACCGTGGCTGTTTCAGATTTTTTTGAAGTGCCAGACTTCTCCATAGCTCTTCTTCGTTTGAAATCTTGAGAAGTCCTTTGACTCAGCTCCCTTGGGCTGCTTAGCTGATAGTGTTCTGGTGTTAAGATCAGTTTCAGACAGCTTTGAACTGCTTTTTTCAATTCTTCGTATGTGATCTTTAGCCCACAATGGAACTTGCATCTTGCACACAATGCCACCGTCGACTCGTCCTTCGGGTCGACCTTCTCTTTTCCTTTTGATGCATTATCTTGTGTTTTTTCCTTGAAGTGTCATCACTACTGGTTCGAAGGTCGAGTGTTGGTTTTCTTTTGTTTAGGTTACCCCCTGACAATTCTAGCATGCCAACAATCAACACTTCTTCGGTCACCAGATTTGGCGAGGGTGCTGCTATCTGTACTTCTCCCTCGTCTATCCACTATTGAATTCTATACAATAAGTTAATGCATTCACTAGTGGAATGGCGCCCCCATTTATTGTGGTATTGGCAATGAGTTAGACCTTTGACATCTTCAGGATTTGGATCTAGAGTCCCCCAATTATCAGGAACCACTGTTATTCCTGCTCGGAATAGCTCTTCGAAGATTTCTTCTCGCCTAGACGCATAATATGTGATTTCGGCTCGCCTGGGTTGGACAAATGCAATATTCGTTTAGGCCTTCGCCTTGATCTTTTCCGTCTTTATGTAGGCCCAAATGCATCGCAAGATAGGGAAGTTTCTTGAACTTTGGTAGAAGGTGGTGATGTCTTAGGATGCCATTCTACCACTCCTTCTTGGCCAACTTCTATCACTTCCCAGTTAATCAAACCCTAAATTTTTTCTTTCAAGGCTGAACACGTTGTTGTCCGATATCCGAATGTGTTGTGGAACCTGCAGAAATGTTCGCCTGGCCATTTATAATTTAGATGTCTCATCTTGAACACTGGCCAATAAGTGATAAGCTTCATTTCTTGCAGTTCGTCCATCATTTCTTCCACCTTATCTTGCAGAAAGGTATACTGCGGCAAGACTAGTGAATTCTCTTCCTCCACTCCCATTGCACATCTAACGGCTGGCGACCAACCGATATTTACTATATTAACTTGAGGCGCTGGGAAAGGTTGAGAATTGACTAACGAGGCTATCTTGGGAGCTCCTTCTAAAGCTAATTGGCCTTCATTTATCCATTTCTGGATCTAATCTTTGAGCTTAATATAGTCCTTAGTCATATGGTTCCATGCGTCGTGGAACTTACAGTACTTCTTCCCTTTTAATTGTTCTACACTGGGTAATGGGCCAAAGTCTGTTTTGGAAGCTCACATACTGAAAAGCTCATCCAGTATCTCGTGAGCCATGTTGGCATCATATGTGTACGTCTCAAATTTTGGCTTTGCGAAGTCATTGTCAACAGCTTTATAAGACCTCTGTTCTTTTAGAGATTGCGGGGTTTTATTACTTTGTTTGTCGCAAACTCGACGGCTCCCACTTGCTCTTCTTTAGAGTCAGACTCCTGTTCTACTTGGTCCTCTATATAAGCCACAGTTATTGGCTTGTGTTTATCGTATACCCTTGATGCATACATCCCATTTGATGAGTTATGCTTGTTATCGCGTTCTTGCATGGCGCTATGAGCTTTTGTTACAGTCGTGATAAGCTCATTCAACGTAAAGTACTTGTTGTTGAAAAACAGATTATAATACTGATCTTCCAAGCCATTTATGGCCATTTCAACAACAGCGTCTTTACCCAGCGGGGTTCTGCATAGGTTGTACTCTGATCTGAAACGGTGCAGGAAAGTTACTGGTGTTTCTATTGACGACTGACTCATGGCCGCTGGATTTTCGATGCTGGTTTCTGGTCTCATCATTTCGAAGTGGTCTATGAATAATGCTTATATTGTCACCCACCTCATGATAGACCCCTTCTCCAAACCTGAATACCAAACAAGGGCTGATCTTGATAAAGATGATAAAAAAAGTTCTCAAATGTATTAGTGCGTTGGCATCATCATCTCCTGTAAAGGTCTAGAAACTAATCTGCTTGTAATGTCTTGGTCACTGCCAAGCCTTGGTGTCACCTTTCTGGATATGCGGATAAGGAGTTTCGTATGGCTCGTGTGCTTTAGCAATGTGAATATCATATTGATCCATAAATCTATCTAGATGTTCTTCCCATGCGGGCGGGAAAGCCTCGGCTTACCATGTCCTCCTAGTGAGATCGAAGACAGACTTAGTAAGGTGAGATGTCCCTCTCCATTCTCTGAAATTGGGTGGCCACTATTTTGGCTTACTTTGTGAGGTTTGTGTCTAGAGTATGCATGATTTCAACATGCATCCCCTTTTGACCCTCTACGAGGGTTGCTATCTAGACCTTAAGCAACTTCAGGTCTTCCAAGCCTTTGTTGTGTTCTAGCCTTAAAGCTTTGATTTTGGCTATTGCCGTGTTCGTCTTTTCACAATTGGAAGCGAGCAGCTCTGCTTAATCCTTACACCTCCACTATATTGTTTCAAAGTAACCTCCGAGCTGTATGTCCTTCCTAGCGGCGTACGCTCGATAATTTTTGTAACTTAGGTGATTAATATTACCCTCACTTAACAAGGTAATGTTGATATTCCAATGTTGTGTCGTTGCGAAGATAATGTCAACCGACTTTCTCGGATAGTGAACGACATTTAGAAGAAGTGTGTTCCCGATACTTCCGTTACGGATGTTTATGACACTGAGGGTATTCCTTTTTTTATAGGGATTCCCAATTTTCGCTTAGAGATACTAAATATCAAGCCACACTGGGTATGCCAAAATGTTTAACACAAAAATCTCCTAGCGGATTCGAGAGATTTTTCAAACTGTATATTTTCCTCGATTATGCTTCGTGCATTGGCGTGCCACCGTCTCACGATGGAATGTTGATTTGTTTTCTAGCAGCTACTGACTTCTTGACTAAGCGATTTAGACGAGGAGAACACCAACCTCGCCTAAATGGATCCTTCTTTCCTAGTGACCTAGGACTTTCTGGTTTCGTGTCTCTAACTGAGCCACGGAAATCGATAATCTACACTCCTTCTGGTGGAAAGCGGAGCAATCCCCTTGACCGAGTGTCGGGAACACTGGGTGTTGCTTCCTTGAACCTTGAAACTCTGAATCTTCTTGTTGACAAGCTTCTTGTTTGTCGATTGCAGGTTTTTGCGACCTTAAATCGCAAGAATCTGACACTCTTTGGGTGACAACTCTATTGATCGCTGGTTGCAAGGGTTTTCTCGTATAGAGAAGGATAGTTTGCTGAGCGAAAACTATGTATTTGATCAAGGATCCATTCCAAATTGTGATGACCCGAACCAGAATCTGATGCATGTTCGGCACGATTCTCGAGATTTGGTTGTAGTCGCAGTTTTACGATATTGCGTGGTTTACCGATTCGATTCGTGACTATGTTTTCGGTCAAGAATTTGAGTTAGGTGTCTTCACAGAAATTGTAGAGTACGTGATTTCGAGCTTGTGGGCGGTTCCGGAAGATTTTTCCGATAACCGAGGAATATTTTATGATTATTTGAAGTTTCGGGTTCCGACGAGTTTATCCGATTGTTTCGTGGTTATCCGAATCATTTCGTATATTCATTTCGGACCGTCGATCGACCCGAGGCTCGAGTATAAATAGCGGAATAGTCGAGAATTGTCGTAAAAATTTCAGATTGAGCTTTGAATGTGTTGACTATCGTTGACTTTCTATATTTGGGAAGTTGACCTGCAGACCGAAAGGGAAAGTTTCCCGTTTGGGAGTCACCGTCCGACGACCTACTTTCCGGCCACCTCCGGCCACGGGACAGGTATAATAAGCTTCCTTGCATGATTTCGAGTTGAGTGATGTGTGTGTTGATGTGAATTGGTGGGTTTTTAATTGAACCCGATTCGGGTAAGTTTGCCAGAATTCGCCCTTAACGGGGGAAGGTTTTCCGGTGAGCTTTGGTGGCCGAGGGGTGAGGGCTTTGACTCGCCTTGCCCCAAGGAAGCTTCCTATGTGGTTTATTTCGGAATTGGTTATAGATTGGCTCAAACTCGATTGGGTTTTTCCGGTGAGTTTTCCGTTCGGTTTTTGCCGGAATTCGAGGGGTTGTGGTTTGAATTGGCCTGTGAGGTAGAAGAGGAATTGGTTCGAAATGTCGAGACCTTGAAATCTGGAAGATTTCGCCATGGGATTTCACCGTTGTCGGCGCGCCGCCGCCGACGGCGGCAGTCAACGGCGAGGAAAAGTCAACTTTTCAGATTTCGAAAATTTTAATGTCATTTTTCTCGTAATCGCGCCCTGATTATCGTACAGAGGTTTTCGTGTTGATTTGATTAGCCGATTTTCAGTCGAGGTTTCGAGTGGGGGTTTCGAGATTTCCGTAATTCATTTTGTACTGCATTTCGTATTTCCGGGAACGGTTGGTTTCCGTGCATCAGTACAGTGTTGTGGACTATGATTTTGATCAGTTGTGTTTTATGAATATATTCAGGAGATCGAGATCGAGATAGTGATCGTGCTTCTGGCGAGGGATCTTCCGCCGGGCCACGAGATTAGAGCGAGTGTGCTTTTTGCTCACCTGTGAGTGGACAATTTCTTTTCACGGAAATCTTGCGAGTCTTTTATATGATCTATGAACTTGAGCATGCGTATGAGATTTCGGATTATATGAGCATGTATTTTACGATTATACGATTATACTTATACGAATATACGTATACGAGTATACATACACTTACATGCTGTATCTTGCATTTGCATCGAACTGTTTATGATTTGATTTTCACAGAGTACAGTTTCAGTTACGTTGTTGTATCGATACACTGCATCCCGGCTGATTCCCGAGGATGTTACCGGCTGGAATCACATGTGGGCTATGGACCCCGTGGTTCTGAATCACGTGTGGGCTAGGGACCCCGTGGTTCTGACTGTACTACCCAGCTAGGATCACGTGTGGGCTAGGGACCCCGTGGTTCTATCTGTGAGATTTTTACTTGCATGCTCAGTACGCTGGAGGAGTATGATTTTTACCTCGCGTATTTTATTATTTTATTTACCTGGACTCGCATATGTTATTTTAAACATATATATCAACTGGTGAAAGACATTTATTTTCGTCCACTCACTCTAACGTGTTTATTGTCTTTCCCTGGGCTTTTCGGTTTCTGTGCCCAGTTGCAGTTCAGGTTTTGGTGTTTGCACGTCGCGGTTTGGAGGCTAGTGATCAGAGTTACCTGTGCTTTCCAGTAGGTTCTTGTTTCGCCTAGTGATGTGTATATTGTATATATTTTACTTTAGAGGTCGCTCTGATACATTCTGATACTTGTTTATACGGATTTTCTCGGATATACATATATACATAGTACAGTTGGTTTACTGTTATTGATTATATTGATGTTGAGAAATCCGGATGGGATTGGTGCCCACGGTTTGGCTTTTGTGGCATAGGATGAAGTGTTATTTTCTGGGTGTAGGATATGGTAATTCCACGTTAGTAACGAAACTCTGCCGAAATTTTGAAATTTTTTTGTTGGTTTGTATTTTCGAAGGGGTTCGATTCCGGTTTCGGTATCTGAATCGGGATTGGGTCCTTTCACAAATCGCTTTCTACTTCTTTATATAGAAGACCGTAGCCGTATTTCACTTTACTTGGAACTCTTTGATATCGGAAATTAGACTCTTAATACACTCTACGTACTCAATAGAGCTCATCCGATATTTATAAATATGTCTTATAACAATCCTAACTACTATAGGAAAGGTTAAAAATCAGCCGCATGGATCAGCTTTATGTATTGTTTCCATCAAGTCCATTCTGACATAGATCTGGTATATTTCACTTGGCCCGCTCGCTAGACTCAGCCCTCCAAGCTCAATAAGAAATATTTATTTCGGGTCCAAACAAATCTCTCTCTCATTGCTGATAGTAGAGTAGTGACGTATAGAAGTTTTGCCCGATATACTTTTATTTTGGTAAATCTTATGAAAATATGATGATTCATTGAGCAAGTGACTAAAGTCATCAACTTGAAGTTAAGGAAGGAAAAGATGTACTCCGCTTCACTTGAAGCTCTGTGTTCAATATAAATATAAATTCTTTCTACACGTTTTGCTCCCTACACACATATATATATATATATATAAATACCCTATACTCCCAATAACAGTTTCTTCTTGCTTACTATGTACATAAATTGCTTTGTAGTTTGTCTTGTCTCACATCAAAACTTAATCATATGCTGAAGATTAAACATGAATATTTGAACTATTTATTACATAACCTTTAAAGTACTGCGTCATGTTTACCTTTAAAATTATTCCTTAATCTTCTGTTGTAGTCTTAGATTATTTTTAATAGTTACTCTATAATAAAAAATTCATCCATTTTAATATTAGAGTAAAAAGTGATGTTTTTAACTCCAACAGCTATTTTAAACATCTCTCTATTTTAGAGAGAGTGTTAAAGAGAGGGAACTAAAAACTCTATGTCTATAGAACAATCAAAAACTCTAAACCTCTCCCTTAATCTCTAAAATTTAATAATTATTTAATATTTTCATTCTCTTTCTTCACCATCTTCTATTTTAACTCTTCTCTTTTGTAATAAATGGTTTAATCTAATATAACTTATTATTAAAAATATAATTTATGTTAATTTTATTAAATTATAGAAGAAAACATTAAATTATAGAGTAAAATTTGAAGTAACTGTAAGAGTTTGAGACAAATTTATTTAGAGTTTTTGACTTTTCTATCTCTATAATAGAGAAATTTTAAGGAGACTATTGGAGATGCTCTTATAGCTGCATGATATTTCTACTTTGTAAAATCCTCCATGAGGAAATACTGTATTCATTTACTAGCTATTTTGATTCGTGATTACTTCTAGAAATATATGAGTACAACTAGTAGCACGAGACCTACGAAAAAAATGTCTCTTCTGCTTTGCACTTCTTAAAGCATCTCCAATAGCTTCTCCATTTTGGAGAAAAGAAAGAATTTTGGGGAATATTGAGCTTTTTAGACTCCAACAGCTTCCTCATCTTATTCCATAAATTGGAGGAAGGGATGAGAAAGAAAGCTAAAATCGCCAAATTTACAGTAAGCGGTAGAATTTTGCCGAACGCGCCATAATTAATTTTTCACAAGTTTCTAAGCTCCCGGGCGATTCAACTTCAAGCTTCAATAATTAATGTTGAACCCAAAGAGTGTTGATTCTCAACAGAGAAAGAAGATATGAGCACAAGGTGAGTCATCTCCTCCAACTCTATTGGGTTCAATGTAGGTACAATTTCTCTAATTTTTTTCGTCGATTCACTCTTGTTGTTTCATTAAGGTGATTTATATTCCTTGATTTTGTATTTTTGTTCTTGATATTATGTTTGTGTTGTTTATTATTGATAGTTGCATAAATGTGCAACGTATCTATGCTTAATTGAACTTGATCTTTAGCTTTATTGTTATGTTTTTGGTTTATTTATTAATGTTGATTTATTATGTATGTTTTTGGAGAAAATAAAGAAAAATAAATTAATTGGAACTTTCTTATTACAATCAGGATTTAATTAATGGGCGGTTGATGAGTCCATGCGATGAGAGGAAATCAGGCCATTAATTGGTGGGATACCAAAAGAAATCCATATGCAATTTGGATTAGCTTGCACGTGATGATGAGCTAGGTTTATTAATCTAGCTTTAAAGGAGTCCATAATCTTGAGGTTGATGGAGAGCATATGGAAATCACTAGGTGATTTTACCTAGTTGATTCGGTGGAGATATATAAGGAGGAAGAAAAAGAAAGTGTGATAGACTTGGATGAGAAGAGACGAAAACGGATGGGAGGAAAAGTATAAGCACACAGTAGCCTCTACTTCATCTATTTGTATTACTTTCTTATGGATTCTTTGATATTTTTATCTACTCATAGTTAAATATCTTGTTAAGGGGCATCTTGAAGCCCCGTACATGAAATCTTTCTAATTCATACACTTTAATCTAGTTTTGCATATTCAATTCAAATGAGGTTTATTTTTCTATGTGACTCGTCGTATGAATTCTTGTATGTTTGCTTTGGTGGCCAAATTAGTGTGCATGCTATGATTCTATTATTATGAGATACTAGCGACTGAAGATAATTTCTTCCACCGGATTCTCTATAGTGATACACCGATTTTCCCGTCGGGTGATTGAAACTTTAGGTCTAGCAGGAAACGCCCATAGTGTACATGTGAACCCGTGTAGATTCTCAAATCTTTTCTAGAACTTAATGTTTTCTTCTTTGTAAACCTTGAGATCCAATGACTATGGGTTCAATAGAAGGATAGATGTGGGGGAGGTCCATGACAAACTCATATAGGCATAAGGATTAAGTAATAGGATGTGTTGTGTTTATCGATCTTCCTGGAAACTTTCATTGATTAGATATGTGCATTATATTAAGTATGTGTTAGAGAGATGGAATGACTTTGGTCGATTGCATTCCTCTTAACTCATTAATCATATAGTTTAAACTCATTTGTATTCATAAACATATTTACTTTCAGCATTTATTTTTTGCATTAGCTGTATCTTAGACAATTCAATTCGGTACTCAAAACAACTCCAAGTATCCTAATATTTTTTGTGGTAGTCCGCCACTGTGTCTAGTTTATTGTGTTAAATTTTTGTGTTATTTGAGTCTGTTTAGTGTAGGTTCATAATGTCATTAGTATACTGTAGTCGATTCTGTCAGGATTTTAATTTCTTGTTATGATTTAGTTTCACCAATTCTTCATGTTCGATAACTCCTATTTATCATACTACATTGATATATCTAAGTTGAGAATATGGTATCTTTGCATAGGTGTTTATCCGCCTATCAAATTTTGGCGCCGTTGCCAGGAAATTGTGTAATTCTAAGTCTTAATAGAGTCTTTAAATTTCTGTTTTGTTTTGTTTCTTTTTCTTTTGAGTTTTATAGTTTCTTTAGTGTGCAGGAACATTGTGTATGCATACTAAGCACACTAGAAGCGCTGAGTCTTTACTACTTGATCCAGAGATTGAACTCTCAACAAGGCAAAACAGAAAGCAGCAGGGACAATGGTCCATGAACTTGAATAGTAGTGGTGAACCATCTGAGCAAGAAAGACATTCAGGTTCTGAGTCTGACTTTGAAGAAGAACAAAAAATTCCAACACCACCACCACCACCATCACCGAGAACAATGACAAACACAACAAAGTTGAGAGAGTCCTTTGTACCGGGCACAAGTGCAGTAGATTCACCGATCCTTCTACCAGAGAATTTGGTATTCTATTCCCTCATCCCTTATATCAAATCTGCCACACTTCAAAGGGATGCCTTCTGAAGACCCTCATGACCATCTCAATGAAGTCATAGCATTGTGCAGAATCCAGAGATCGACTATTGTGGAAGAGGACACTGTCAAGCTTCTCTTGTTTTCCTTCTCTTTGAAGGAGCAAGCAAAAACATGGTATAATTCTTTAGCTCCTCTATCTATGGACACATGGGAGAAGATGTGCTCTGCATTTATGAAAGAGTTCTTCTCTGCTTCCCGCACCAAGAACTTGAAGAAGCAAATTAGCACATTTAGGCAGAAAGACAGTGATGACTCCTTGATTACTTCTTCACTCTATTCACTCCATTTATGTATTCAAACTTGTCTCTAAGTATATATAGTGAGTAATACCTTTATGGGAGGCTAGGGGTCAAACCCTAGCCATTTGATGTGAACAAATTATGCTTGATGTATGATATGAGTTATGATTTTGTGTATGTTTTGCTTTGAATGAGTTTGTGATTGATTTATGATGTGTTTATGGTTGTTTATATGCTTGGGCTCAATAAATGGTTTCACTTATGCATGTGTCAACTTTAGCTAAGTTGATGTATGTGTTAAGAAACTAAAACTTGAACCTTGGTTGAATTATCTACTGATCTAGGGCAAGATGAGCATATAAACATGATTAGGGTTGAATCTGAGAGGGTAAGTCTTGAGGTGTGGTTTCCTTATGCACAAAGCAAGGGTCAAAGCCTTCTTGAGTTCCAATAGGCTCAAGGAGCTTTGATCAAGTTCACATCGAGTTGAGAGATCATTGTGGCTAATGGTTGATTCTCTACATTTGTATGTCAATGGGTGCAGATTGAGAGATTCCGTTAGAAATTCCTCTTGGGTCCTCCAAAAGAGCTTTGGGAAGGGGAGTCATCCACATCTATCACATTATCTTTTTGTTGAACACATTCCATTTGACATACGGTCAAGGGGTAGGCTCGAAATGACTTAGATCTTGATCCCGGTTCACTATATGCTTCAAAGTTGGGCCGTAAGTTATCTTCTAGAGTCCTAAAATGGCCTAAAAGTTTCAGTTTAGACCCAAACGTGACTCACAAGGCCACGATTTGGACATTATTGTGTGAAACAGACTAAAATAACCGATCATCGTAAATTGGGGCATTGTTTGTATATTGAGTGATTAGTGGGGACATCCTTAACCGACCACTCCCTTTATATTGCATTTACATCATTAAGTTGCTATCTTTACTTTAGTATTAATCAATCAATCAACCATTCGTTATTCACACACCATAATGTAACTATCCCTTATAATGGTAAGCCTCCAAAGAGTTTAATTAACATTGTAAGATTCACATTCCCGCTTTGTATTTGTTTTGTGTTATATCGAGTGTTTGCATATAACGTAATCTAAGGTTTAATAGAACGAAAAGCTATGAAATTAGGATATTCAATCATCGTGGGTCCGACATCTAACTTTCTAATCTATACTAAAACTTGACACCATGCACTTGCAGTTCTAGAGAGTTTCGCTCACCCTTAGACTAATTCATTGTTCAAAAGGTTAGGGAGATAATTTTTCTAACAAGTTTTTTGCGCTGTTGTCGGGAATTGAGCTCATCTTGATTCCTTAGCTTCGGTTTTCCTTTGATTGAGGTATATCCGAACATTTGTGTGACCTTTATTTCTTAGATTTGTAGTTTTGTTAATTTTTTCCTTTAGGACTTTGTTTTGAGTGTCTTTGTTCTCTTGGATACTTTGGTTGATAGCTTGGAGTGTGAACTTGCTTGTTTGGACTTGTGAAAGTTATTTTTAGGGCATTGGTTTGACTAGTCGAGAGAAAATTTTGACCCTTCGAATTTGATCCGATTTTAGGACAAAAGCTTTGCTTCGACAGGACAAAAGCAATTAACCCTTATATCTGTTCAACATTTCCTATGTTTGAAGTTGTTTAAGTGTACTTGTTCACTTGCTTTTAAGTTATTAATATCCATGAGAAGCATATCTATTTTAATGTATTTGTTTGGAGCATGTTTAGTTAGAGAGTCTAGATTTAACGAACTTAATTTCCGGAACACCTAAAATTAGGACTTTATTCACAAGTTTGGTAAATCAGATAATGTATGCCTACATCAAGGATTGCTTGAGATGTCCATTGCACATGATGGCCACTACGCCACATTTCAAACTTGTGTTTGAATTCTTAAACTGCTCATTGATGTTTCCTTGAAGGGGGTGTCAAATAACCGTGAAAGATTCTCAAGACTTTGAGTTACTTTAAGAGTTCGGAGAACAAATCTCAAGTTGTTTGCCTAATGTGTTTTCAGGTTTATACCGTTTCTTCAATCGAATCTACACACGTCATCTGCAAGCTCAGCATGTTGATTGTGTATGTTTGTTTGATTTCATCAATTCAAGACTGTAATAGAGACAGGTTAATGATCTATTGATGGGTTGTACCGGTTCTTCTAGTTCTGACTGTTGATTCTTAATTGATGGGTTGTATTGGAGAGTAGATAGATGTTATAAATCTATTAACATAACTAGAAGATATGCTCTTCTGATTTGATGAAGAACATTTGTCCACAAAAGTACATACAAAGTGGTGGTGTAAGAAACAAGGCTAGTCAAGGCCGGCATAGCAAAATAAGCCCAAACCCTATGTAGATAACCCATTTTAGATTTTTTTAGTCAAACCCTTAATTGGTTCTCTCTTTCTCTCCATTCTCTCTTCTCCTCACAGACAAGACAGACATGGTGGCGTCCTCGTCTTCTTCGTTGTCGTCGGACTCCTCGTCCGGGTCTCGGCGGCCTGTTCGGCGCCGCTGCCGTAGTCGCCGGGACAAGGACAAAGACAAAGATGCCCTCAAGATCCGGAAGAAGAGCAGCCGCTCTCACGCCAAACAACGTCGTAGGCACCGCCACCGCGACTCTTCCTCGTCGTCGTATGATTCCGACGACTCCAGGTTCGAACATGTTTCAAAAGAATTTATCTTTTATGACTACTGTTGTTCTTTGATTTCTGGTTTTTTTTTTAATTTTAATTTTTTTAATTTTGTTACTCTAATTGCGTAGTTGATTGAATAAAGATGACTAACTTCGAGTAGATATTTTTATTCGGCATCCTTATAATTGAGCACAATGGTTTCAGTGTTGAGAAAGATTGGATCGGATGAGCTGTGGAAACCTTAGAATAGTTTATAGTGTTACAAGACTAGTACTTCTCAAGATTTGTGATGATTGGAAACTTTAATGATGATTAATGCAGAAGTGATAGCTCTTCGAACAGTGAGCACGGAACATCTAGTCAGTCAAAGAGGCACAAGAAGAATGACAGACAAAAGAAGGTGGTTGTTTGGTTTTTCTTTATTCTTGTGGCACATGCTTTTTTTACTTGTCCTTGGACTCATTCCACTGTACATTATCTGCTAGAGCAAAGAAAAGGACCAGAGCAAGAGTCATCATCATAAACATCATAGGAGTAAACTAAAAGAGGTAAGCCAGTATTCTTTCTATAGCTCTGTTGGCTTCATTCAACTTTTCTTTTAAAATGCTTATTTGTCTTTCACTTTAGTAAGAAATGATAGATGATGTTATAGATTAAAATCAGAGGTGAAAAGCTCTACCCCGTGAATGCATTTTCAGAGCTCGTTTTTTCGCAATGTCTTTGTCAAGTCAGAACATAAGTGCAGCTTTATTACAAAAACAAAGTAAAAAATTGGTAGAGGATATAGTATGTAGGATTTGAATATTTGGTACACAAATGCCAATTTTCTGCTCAGCGTGAACTTTGTTTGGCATTATATGCATATTATTTTTATAAATAGTGATTTATGAGGTGCTTATAGTACTTTCTGCCTGTTTATGGATTGGCTCTTTGAAATTGGAGTTGGGATCTGCGACATGATGACTGGGTGCTTAATTTGCTTCCTGGATGATGTTTCTGGGTTGGTTTCTGTTTTTCCTGGTAATTGGAGAATATATAGAAGCAGCAGAATGAGAGAAATAGCAGCCCCGTTCGGCTTTCAAAGGTTTTTATTTCACTCATGATAATTACAGTTTCAACTTTGTAGTTGTCTTGAAATAAATCGATAATTATGTTGCTTCATACAGTTTTTAGGGCGTGACAAGGATGATGGAGTGCGTCGGAGTGCTATCTCTGGCAAAAAGGTAATTTAAGAGATTTACGGATAGTTGTCTTGAAATAAATCAACTTTGTAGGTCTTTGTTTTGTTCCTCGGGATAGGAAAAGTGAAATAGTATACTTTTCTAATGATACAGATTCTGTTGAAACTTGAGAAAACAAAGGAGGACAAGGCTGCAGAGAACAAACGGAATGAATTGCTGAAGTTCTTGAATGCTAGTTTCGACTGATGACAAAGTTGCAGAAACTAAAGGAATGAATGGTCCTAGAAACTAGTTTTGATTGATGTTGCCAAGTGCTTGTGTCTATGGAATCAGATGTGAATGAGGGAAGTGGGACAGTTCTGATCCCTTCTGGAAGATCCCTGGTTTTTATTTTGCTCGAGTTGCTGATGATGAATGTGGGCTCATGATGAATGCAAAACTCTTTAATTAGTCATGTGTTTGTTTTGGTGATTCTTTTTATTTTTGTACAATAGAATTATAGTCTTGGTTCAATTTATTTTAAATTTGGGATTTATTCTGCTGCTGCCAATATAATTATTTGAGAAGTTTGTTCCTTCAAGGTTCACCACTAGAATCTTGATTCATGGTGTACTTCAATATCTGTTCAATATATTTGATTGGGATTCTAATGTGCTGTTTTTGAGGCTGAACTTAAATCAAATAACAAGCTTTACGACGACAAAAGCGAGAATACCTGCCTCCTTCCCTCAAGTTTTGCCAACAGGTCGGCTCACCAGATTCAGAACATTAAACATTCTGGATATCCACATGACAGGTTATAGACAGTTAGACACCACACAATTGTGGAAGTTCATCATGAACTTCTCTACCAATTTTAGAGCATATCTCAGACTTGGGTGTTCACATTCATCATGTATCAATCCTTTCGACTGCAAAACTGAGTGACGGTTTAGGCAATATGAAGGTATGAGAATATTGAACACAGCGCAACCGTTTTCAGTTTGTTAATGGCATTCAGTTTTTAGTTGTGACAAGGCTTCGTTTGGTTCAAATCACAAGATAATCAGGAACTTTGTACAAATTTTTGTGCTTCAAATGCAGACGAAGGGGAAATAGTTTATGCTAGGGATTGGGAAATATATAGGTCAAACATTTTTCACTTCTTCTTAGGTTCAAGGTTACTTAATTTGTAGTTTTGTACGAAGGTAGAGTTCTTACTGCCTTCTATGTTTCTCTCGTGAGAAGCTCTAAAATACTCAAAGCAGGTCTTCGCGCCGGCAGCGTCCAAACCTCCGACCAACTATGCAAGATTTTAAAATCTTGGCATGGAACTGTAGGGGGCTTGCGAACACTGAAACTCAAAATGCTCTTATTACTCTCATTCGAAAACACAACCCACCCTAATCTTGTTTTCGTCTCAGAAACCCTAGCGTCTACTGGAACAATGGAAATCTTGCGGGGCAAGTTGGGTTTTGATGGAGTCAATACCCAACTGAGAACTGGGGAATCACAAGGCCTGGCTTTATTCTCGAAGAAGGTTTATGCGATTGCGCTACGTCCGTATTCAGCTCATCACATTGACATCGCAATAGGGGTGTTTGGCTTTGCGGGACAAGGAGATCGCAATCAAAACTGGGACTTGCTCCGTCTCTTGGCTTCTCAGTCCTCACATCCATCTCTTGTTGCGGGGGAGTAAAATGAGATCTTTTTCTCACACGAGAAATCGGGCGGACCACCAAGGAGACCGGTTTTGATGCGCCGATTTCGGGAGGCACTGTGATTGTGGTTTGATGGGCATGGCATACGTTGGACCTAAATTCACTTGGCATAATACCACAACGAAGGAGCGTTTGGATCGAGCCTGTCAAACAGTAGACTGGAGAGGGATGTTCCCTCACTCTTGGGTGCTTGTTTAGAATCCAGATCGATCGGATCATATGCCGTTATTGATTGAAGCAGCACAAACTCCCTCTCAACCTAAGAGAAGGCACATGCCGTTTCAGTTTGAGGAGATGTTGGCGCAACATGCACTGTTGGATATAGTTCAACGTGGTTGGTCTTCTCCAGGGACTGGAGTTCCTTTGAACCGATCCTTTGAACCGAGTAGGGAAGCAGATTAAGGCTATGGGCCAACTGTTGCTACAATGGAATCACGGTGTGTTTCGACAGCAGAGAGTAGAGATGGAGTTAGTCCAGAAGAAATTGGGAGTTTTGATGAATACGTTGTTTTTGGATGAGCAGCATGTTGAGTTTTAAGATTTGGAAATTCGATATAATGAATTGTTATCACAAGAAACGTACTGGCGCCAACGTTCACGTGTGCTGTGGTTGAAAGGTGGAGACGAGATTTCTTCGTATTTCCATCGACGTGCTTCCAATCGCCGCAGCCGTAACCTTATTAGAGGGGTGGAGAACAGCAGTGGGGTTTGGTTGACTAAGCCGGAGGTGGTAGGTGCGGTTTTGGTGGACTATTATGAAAACTTTTTTGCTTCTGAAGATGTTGATGAACCAAAAGTCTCAAGTGAGATGAATGCATCACTTAGGTGTGAGTATTCACACAGTGACATAAAAAAGGCACCATTCCAAATGCATCCCTCAAAGGCGTCGGGTGCGGATAGTATTTCCCTCTTTTTTTTCAAAAATATTGGGCGATTGTGCACCATGATGTTTGCTCGGCTGTTAGGACCTTTTTGTACACTGGGGTGATTCCCAACTTGTCAAACTTCACTCATTTGACTCTTATTAGCCATGGATTTTTGCCCTATAACATTGTATAATATTGTTTACAAGATTAGCTCAAAGGTCTTAGCTAATAGTTTGAAGTAAGTTTTGTCCGCTATTGTCTCTCCTTTACAAAAGTGCTTTTTTCCAGGGTGTTTGATCTCTGATAACACTCTAGTAGCAATGGAGGTGGCACATTTTATGCACAGATTGCGGCGAAGTTCTGGTGATGGCTTCTTTTCATTGAACTTAGATATTAGCAAAACCTATGGTAGGATTGAATGACATTTCATAGAGCCTATGTTGACCAGGTTGGGTTTTGGTGTTGCTTGGATTCAGATAATAATGGCTACTATCAAGATGGTGAGCTATTCCGTATTACATAATGGCTCTCCTACAGGTTACTTGGTGCCTACGCAAGGTTCGGCAAGGGGACCCGCTCTCTCCTTATTTATTTATCCTGTGTGTGGAAGGTTTGTCGTCTTTGATCTCTCACCCGGTACAAACCGACAAGATTAAAGGTCTGTTCGTGTGTTCGGAAGCACCAGTAATTCATCACTTTCGTTCTTATTTGGGGAGGCCACACAAGAAGAGTGTATTAATTTTGGAGATATATTGGTCTTATGCGAACAAGCATCTGGTCAAAAAATTAATCTACAAAATAGCAGTGTGGTCCTTAGTAAAAATGTGTCTCAACAAAGATCGGAAGAATTGGCATCACTTTTAGGGGTGCAATGTGTGAACGATCATGGCTGTTATCTGGGGCTGTTAATGCAGTTTGGTAGATCAAAAATGGATGCATTCGGGTATTTGAAGGACAAGCTTACACACTAGTTAGTAAGTTGGAGGACAAAGTTGCTTAGCTCTGTAGGTAAAGAAGTACTATTAAAAGCAGTGGCTTAAATAATTCCTTTCTAAATGTACCATGCGTTGTTATCTATTGTCTAAAGGATTGTGCTTAGATATGCATTAATTGTGTTGTCAGTTTTTTTGGAAGGAGATGAGAGTATGAGGAAGATACATAAGAGGACTTGGGACAAGATGTGTTTATCAAAAAGTGATGGTGGCTTAGGTTTTAAGAACATTTACGTACACAATCTTGCCATGCTAGCAAAGTAAGGATAGCATCTGGTTACCATTCCGAAGACGTAAATCGTGCGTTTATATAAAGCGGTGTACCATCCGTATACCTCTTTTTTGGAGGCGACATCATGTGAGGGAGCTTCTTTCTCATGGTAGAGCATTCTAGAAGGTGTGTTAGTAATACGTGACCTATGTGTATGTTGTGGGTGTGGGTGTGTGTGTGTGTGTGTGTGTGTGTGGAGGGGGGGGGGGGGGGGGGGGGGGGTGTTGGTGTGATGTTTCGAATATAAATATATTTTTCCCCAGACTTTATTTTCTCCTAATGTGGTCTCTATAGCATAAGGAGTGTTGATAAACTGATTTAGAAATTGGAGAAAAGAGGATACTTTATTGTCAAAACAACTTATTGGGTAGCAAAAGACATAGTGATAAACTTGGCTCTTGCTTCTGGTTCAATTGCTTCGGGTTTTCAACTATTGTGGAAGAAATTATGGAAAACAAAAGTGCCAGAGAAGGTTGATATGTGTATATGGAGAGTTGCAAACAATATCTTGCCATCGAAGGAATCTTTGAGCTACAAGGGGTTTTCCAGATCTTTGGGTTGTGTTCTTTGTTCTTATCCTGAAGAAACCACTAACCACTTTTCTGTGAGTGCCCTGTAGCTTGAGCTTTACTGTCGGTACATCCCTTTAACTTTCAAGTGATCATGTCACCAAATTTTAACTTCAAAGAAAGGTTACTTAAGCAATCTAGTATTCTAAATTCTTCATGGTTTGAGCAACTGTGATGGTGTTGTGGGGGCTGTGGTTGAATTGTAATGACAAAGTATGGAATGATAAATCTAAGACTGCTTCGGTGATCTCTGCTAGTGCTATGGCACTCTATATGGAGTTTTAGGCAGCTTGGTCTTCTCCAAACCCGAGCAAGAAGGTAAGCACGGTGATTTCAAAAAAATGGCAACCTCCTCCAAGACATCCTTGTCACACCCTGCTCTGGAAAATAGTTGGTAATTTAGAGTTGGTTTGATCACGAGTTCGGATGTGACGGTTTAAAAAGTGAAAGATAAATAAACAAAACGAATAACACTGTGGTCGAATTATAATTACAAATTTACTATATAACATTCCTGAATCAGGGTTTTACTTTTCCTTTTACTATGCAAAGGGGAATTTTGGTCATCATTTTGTGACCGTGTGAGGCGTGCGAGGTTTTCCCAGACCTAACCCAAATCTAGCCTTATTTTCATCGTCTCCTCTCTCTCTCTCTCTCTCTCTCTCTCTCTCACACACACACACACACAAAAGTCACAAGTGCTCTCGATCCCTCAACCAATTGGTCTGTCAAATTTGCTCTGAGCACATATCTCTCCCTCTCTTGCAGTCTGAAATCCTTCTCTATCATGGTGATTATGTCTGACATGCAAGAGGAGCAGAAGAGCGAGACCCATGCCAAATCGGCGGCCTCTCCAACAGCGAGAGTGGCGACGACGTTCTTCACTATCGAACTCGAGTCTAGGCGACTGGAGAAGCTGAGAATCTAAGACGAGCTTAGAGCGGAGAAGAAGAAGACGAGATTCTTAGTCTGCTACGTTTCAGTGTCAGTCCCTAGCCTTCGTCTCCCATTATAGAACGAAAAGTTCTGTTTGAATTCGTTTTCATCCCTAAATCTCCAGTTAAATCCAAACTTGGATCAAATGGATTTCATTTCAGAACACTGAGTTGTGTAAATTTTGGTTACAGATCGAAGAAGATATTGACGTTTGAGCTATATCGGAGGTCAGTGATAAGAGATGTACCATATGGCCATTACTTTGATTTACGGTGCCCAAATGCCCTTCATCAAGGTTTTTTCTTTTTACAATTTTTAGTTTTTACTCTTCACTATTCAATTTGTGGTTGTTTTGATTTCTATGGTAATTGATGCAGATGGTTTTTGAATTTTTCCTTAAAAATTACTATTTTGTAGCTCTAAAAATAGAGGAATGAAGCAAAACCGTGAGATAGGGGAAAAAGGAGTATAGGCCTAGGTTTAGAAGTATAGGCTTGCTCTTATTTTTACCTTCTAAGGACTTTGCCTTTCTTATCGGTCAAAGTTTTGTTATAGGTGAATGTGTAGGGTTTATTTTCAAGCCTATAGATATATAATAACAAAATTTACATACTAGAATGACTAGAAAAGAAAGTACATTAAAGTTGTTGACTCTGCATCTATGTAATTCATTAACTGCTTACTAATATGAGGAGGAAAAAATTATATTACTATTTGGCATTTGGATCTTAGCCATGCTCAAACTCAAATTATTGTGCTTTTGACAAGATGTTTGTTTGAATAGATAAATACTAAAATTGTTCCCATCATTATCATCATGTATGCAAACTTGCCATGCTATATAAAACAGCTGAGTTTTTTGTATTCTCAGAGTATGAACAATACTGCACTGTCTGTAGTTAAAGTGTTTAACCACCTTAGAAACTTAAAAGCTACAGTCTTGGTTTTACATTTGATTTTAAATGCACTATTGATTTTTGTGGTTCAGTTAGAGGAATGAGACATTAGAAATCAAGTATGCAATTGAGTAGTTGATAAAGGAGGAGACCATCCCGAGGTAATGCTTTATTCCCTTGAAACAATATTATGCTTTCTAGTGAAATTTCACAGTTGGAGCTTCATCTGTTTCATGAACATTCATGAATCATGATGACCATATTTTATATACTCAAGTCTATTTATTACTTATTGAGGTGAAAACATGACTACCATTATATTTATCTTTTTTGCAGAATTAGTAACTTGCCTTCAAAGGAATTAGAAGAGGTTTTAGGAAACTCTCCATCTTCAGCTAATGTCTACTTGATTATTCAAACAAATCATTCTTAACAATATAGTTACAATACTTTCTTCAATCTCAGTTGATAAAGCATCTGTAAGTTACTCTTGATGTTTCCTTATTGAAGTTTTTTTCCCTTGATTTGCCTGGTATAGCCTTTGTCTACTTGAAATTGTAGTGCCGCATTATTAGGATAGTATTGAAAATACTTGGTATTTGCTAAACTATGTGCACCTTGCGGTATTGAGTTGCCATCAATTAAGGATCAAAATCATCATACATCCATAATCCATCTATTCAATGATTAAAACACATTTAGTACTAAGTTGTGGCTGCCATAAAGTCAATGTTCTATTGTCTAGAACATGAATCTCATAAGTTCTTTTTTATTACTATTCCAAGACTCATGTGTTAGCACAGTTTGGGTGATATGATAATCGGTTGCCTCCGTGTCATGGCCAGAAAGAATCTGTTGCTCTGAAACAACTTTTCCCTATCTTGATCATTGCAAGTATTGAAAGATTGCATGCAACTAAGATTATATATTACAGTGTGAAGTGTAGGAGCTGATTTCCTATCATTTGAAAAGAAGTCATTATTTGCTTTAACAGATTGCATAACTGAGGTTTGGATATACAGCTCTAAGCGTAATTTGATTAATCAATGTTAGTAATTTAGGCTTTGCTGAATGCTTTTTGTAGTAGCCGGAGGTTGTGGTTTGATAATTATATTTTGATATGCTCAAGTTTTATTTTTGCAGGCAATTTTTGTGTATTTGATGGGCACGGAGGTGTGAAAGCTGTCAAATTTGCAGTGGAGAACTTGGGGAAGAGTATTTGAGAGGAAGTTTTGAGGAGGGCCAATGAAAATAAGAATGAGGAGTCAGTCAAACATGGATACCTGAATACAGATTCTTGATGTATTTAAGGTCTGATTTGTTAGATTTTACAAAGTTCTTACCTTGAATCACCCTCAGTTACTTCCGCATACAAAACTTTTGTGCCAGTTAAGCTTCATTAATGTTTTGAGGTTGCACATACAAACCTTCAACTTCAACTTTGTGACTAAATTAATAAAAGGTCACAATCTTGAATTTTTCAGAATATTCTGGATATGACATGATTAACATTAGCATTGAACTGAATTAAATGTATCTGACATTGATGAGACTACTTTCGATCTAGAACTTTTTTTTTTGGTTACAAATCTAGAACTTCTTTGCAAACTAAATACATTTATAAATCTATAATTTAGAACATAATATGCAGTTAAAATGTATAATTTTCAGTTGATTACATCTCAAGTGCGGGGGTTTTAACGTTCTTTTCTCGCCTCCCACATTGAATTCCCTCACTTCATTGGAAAATTGCTCCTCGGCGAGTGCACCCACAAACAAAAGAGTGCAGGTAACAAACCACTTGTACATTAAATTTAGACATTTTTATTTTTCCCATTTACAATTATAGGTAACATCTTTTATTAACATGTGACGACTATCCATTAGAACAATTATACCTTTCTCATTCGAATATAACTTTATAGTAAAACCACGACTAGGCGTGGGCAGCTACCTAGTTTGTTACAATGATCGATACAATATATTACAATACACAATTTAATCTAACTACAAATGTCCATACAACTTCTTTCCTCCGTTACTTTGTCACGTAAACCAATAATCACAAGAGGTGAGAAACACTCAGTAGGGCTTTCAACCTATTATAGTAATAACTAGTTTATATGTAATATTCTATAAATAAATTATAATGCATATGAGATGCTGACTCGATCATCATATTTTGATTTCTCACACTCGGTATTTCTCATTTGTTAGTACTCTTAAACTATTATTGGTCACCAGTGTTATCTGTCTTAATAAGATCATTTTATCAACTTTTAGATGAAATGGATTCTCTCCTTATTTGTATATATGTTTAGGCTGACGAAACTGGTCCCTTACGAGCATAGCCTCAATTACACAATTAGAATTCTTTTATCTCAATTTCATTCTCTAGTATGCATACCCCTAAATCCTAACACTGCATGAGTATGATTAAATCAATATTATTGCACTACGTGTAATGCTTTTATAAAATAACGGTAAATGATAATACACAAAACCATAATAATATTATAGGAAGCTTTCCCCAAAATTCCTATCTTCAACTCTTTGTATACATGCCAGACCGAGTAAACAATTAACCAATATGAGTTCTCCTAGCTAATCGACAAGACCCCTCAAATGTTTAACAACTTCATCTGAACTTCAGATCAACTAAGGTAGATAAAAAAAAATATCAATCTAAGAATCTCTACTTCTACGGATATTACTCTCAGGGACCAGTGGCGGAGCCAGGAATAAAGTCTTACCTGGGCTAATTATAGCACTAATTTTTTGCTTCAAGAATATCAATGATACAAGAAAATATTTATTAACAAAAAAAGGGGAACATAGTAAGCCTTACTCTCGTACACATTTGCATAAACAAAAAATACAACATAAAAGGAAAATTAACTAAATCTTACTCTACGCGAACCCGAAGATTCGAAATCTTTAATCACCACCTCATTCTTAACCGTTTCACCAAATTCTTTTTCAATGTGAAGCACCATACAGTCATCAAGAAAATCATCCTCTATCTTATTTCTAAGCTTGTTTTTGATGATGTTCATGGATGAAAAAGCTCTTTCAGTGGTTGCAGTAGAAACAGGGAGAGTCGACACCAAACAAATCAACATATAAATCATAGGAAAGAACTCTGACCTTCTTGTTTGAACAAGTTGCCGACACAAATCAGAGATAGAATCTAAGTTGTGAAATGTTGAATCTGTAGCCATATCTTTCTGATAATATGCACACTCTAACCCAAGAGAAAGAAGTTCATCTTGCACAAAATCTTGAGGATAAAAGCTCTTAGCAAGACGGAGCACCTTTTCGATATGAAAAAGACTGAACTTACAGACCCAACATGTACTCTTAGAACATTCTTATCCTTCCAATTTCTCAGCCCTCCTACAGTAAATGCAGGATGATGAGGGTTTTCTTTATCGAAAAGAAAACATGGGAAACAATAAATCTTGTCAAACTTCTCCGAGTACTCAAGCCATGAATGACCTTCAAACCACTCATAACTAAACTTACGATTCTGTGTACCATGGAGTGAAAGTCGATACTGATCCAGCTTAGGTTGACATGGACCCAATGCAATATAAGCTTTTCGAATAGCATCACGCTCATTCACAGGATATTTCCATATAAGACACCGTTTTCCGGGATCACGTTCAATGGCATTAATATTTCCATGTGGATCATACTCATTCCTTTGGGACTCAAGAAAAGAAGACGTTGCAGACGGTTCCTCACTTACTTGAACAACAATTGGAGTGCTAACAGAAGCTTGCGAACTAGCACATGATGATGGTTGTTTTCGTTGATCATTCTTTTTAACAAACCATGAACTAATATCTTTAGTTTTAGGTCGTTTGACATGATCATTTTGTTCATTCTGAAAAATAAAGACATCAAATTAAGTACGAGTAGGTCATAATTTATAGAATATTAAAGCATTCTTTTACATACATACATACATACATATATATATATATATATATTCACAGTTTCACACACACATGATTATCTCTTAATTGAACTTGCTAGCTATCACAACATTCCCAACTATAAGCAAGGAGATCCGGATGGCAACCCATATTTCATTCAAATAGAAATCCAATTTCTTTGAGCTATTTTGCTCCTTCAAAACCAAAAACAAGGGACACTTTCTAAATGCAGACAGTATATCATCTTCAGTCAGACCCCACTTCTTATAAAATTCCATCTTTTGATGCATTCGTCACCGATATCACATACAAGGCTTTCATGAATGTTGCAGAGGCGGCTTCTAAGGATATCATAACAAGGTTTGATACATTTCTCTAAGCTATATGTCAAGACACTTGAATTTGAACAGACACTTGGTTTTTCTGTGGATTCAAAGTTTATCTTATATTTTTTGACACTTAGTGAACAAATTCTGGAGACAACCCACATGAGTTTATAAGGTATGAAACTGTAAAAGAGCTATCCTACTAATGCTGATGATTTAGATGAACAGGGATGGATCCTTATAAAAGGAGTTCTCTTTTCAAAGGAATGAAAATTGTCAACTGAATAATCAACAACAGCAAATCTCCTGCAACTGGGAACAAGTGATTGCAATCTTCTACAGCAAAAACCCAAGTGCTAACCAAAACTATCAAATTCAAGTGCTGCTCTTGATTTTTTGCTCACTTTCTAGCTCCTACCTCAATTTGCTAGCTATCACAACATTTCATTATCATTGAATAATGCAGAAAATGAGCTGTTAATGCTGGATGGGAACTGCTCTAGATACCAGGATCAGCAAAATCTGGTTTTGGAGGAATCATGATAGAATAGTAGGCTAGCAAAACATAAATAAACTGGATAAGTAGATCCCGAAATCACCACATCCATTTGCTTGCAGTCGATTATAATTGTACTAGCAGCAAATGCATCACTCGCTTATGAAAACTCAACATCCACATCCCACAATAACTCTTCTTTCCTTACCAAATTCCCCTCCTCTCAGGCAAAAACTACCTTTCTATTTTATAACATGAGACACAAATTTCAAATCATATGCAAGCTAAGTGACCGGTTTGTTACAAGTGGTCTGTACCTGGAGATCGAAGTCACGCTCTGAAGAGAGCGCTTTAGCAGATTCTGGTACACAAGCTAAGTGACCAAAACTCGTGTAGCACGGAATTGTAGCCTGAAAACCACTTTCACTTTCGTCTTCTCAAGCTTCCACTTATCTGAATTAAGAAAGAAGCAACATAAATGAAAGCAGTTTAGGGAAAGAAGAGCACAAACCCAGAAACAATCTGAAATGACAGTGCTGAACAGACCCGGATCCAAGCCCAACAGAAAGCTGAGAACTCAGATTTCCAACAGAGACAAAAACCCAGAAGAACAAAGAACTCCAAAACCAAAAACATCAATGCTGCTATTTGAATACCAGCTGCAAGCCTGCAAAACCAATCTCCAATTTCATTGAAGTAGGTTTTTTTTTGGGCTCAAAATTTTTACCCGGGCTTAAGCCCAGGGGAGCCTTGGGCTGGCTCCGCCACTGTCAGGGACTCTTTCTCTTCTTTTTCCCTCGTTAAAACGACTACTTCTATAATTATACTCTCTCTCTCTCTCTCTCTCTCTCTCTCTCTCTCTCTCTCTCTCTCTCTCTCTCTCTCTCTCTCTCTCTCTCTCTCTCTCTCTCTCTCTCTCTCTCCCTCCCTCCCTCCCTCCCTCCCTCCCTCCCTCCCTCCCTCCCTCCCTCCCTCCCTCCCTCCTACCACCTTGGCTCTGAGCCCCAAAACTCTATTTATAGTCGAGTGTCTTCATTGTCTTGGCCTCCAAAATTCAACTAAGCCTATTAAACTCCTATAATAAAATACCAAGATTGGATATGCTATGTTTGTCTCCCTCCCTCCCTCCCTCCCTCCCTCCCTCCCTCCTCCCTCCCTCCCTCCCTCCCTCCCTCCTACCACCTTGGCTCTGAGCCCCAAAACTCTATTTATAGTCGAGTGTCTTCATTGTCTTGGCCTCCAAAATTCAACTAAGCCTATTAAACTCCTATAATAAAATACCAAGATTGGATATGCTATGTTTGTTCAAACTTAGAGAACAAAGTTTGGTATCTAGAAGATCCCAAAGGTATCAATTGATCTCTCTCAAGTGATGCCAACACCGAAGACAATCCCTCAAATTTAACCTTTTGTTACAATCTAGCCCTTGCCACCTCCTGCTTAAATCAATTATCTTCTAGGATTGAGTCGACCACACACTGAAGGCATACCAATCCCGTTGATAAACTACTTGGCCACAAAACAACTCTTCTTCTCCACAAGTCTAATTATGTCAACCACCCCTTAGCTCTTGTTGCAAACATGTTTGGCTTCAAGCCAACACCCGCCTCAGTCCAGATGAATCTCTAAGGAACCAATCAAATACTACCACGTCAACATATTTAATTATAAATATTTGACATTCAAAACAATTGTAGAGAATAGTTCAATATTCCGAAAAATATAACGAAAAGTGTTATGAACTCACGCGGATGCCTATTTTCTTGTTCCAACCTCAAAACTTAATTTTGATTTGTTAAAAAATATGGGATCTTACAATTCTCTTAAGCTTAATGTCGATCGGGCTTTCTTAGTTAATGCTCATTTTGGTGGTGGATGTGGAGTTTTGAGGGATAACTCGGGTAACTTTGTGGCAGGGTTTAGCAAGCATTATGTGCATGTGTTGAAATGACCCAATCTCAATTTAGTTGGCTAAACCGGAATTAAATCTTAACCACACCTGAGTCTACAAATATTTTGTCAGAGTTTCTTCTAAAACCAAGAAACCCAAAAACCTGCAAAGAAAACACACTTCTAAAATATCCAAAAAAAAATAAACCATGGGCACCAAATCCCATCCGCATTTCTCAAATCAGTCAAACACTGAATCCACTAGACATATGAACTGTATACATAAGGTGCTAAGAAATCTGAAGACTGAATGAAAATACAACACAACAGAAGTAAACTCTTATACAGTATTCAGAGCGACCTCTAATTTACAAATTACACAAGACTAGCAGGTTATGCTAGGAACCTACTAGGTGAATACAGTGACACAAACTCTATGCCTTTGTCTCCGACATGAAAACTAAGGATATAAACTGCAAACTGGGAGGAGGAATCCGAAAAGCCTAAGAAAAGCATATAAAATAACAAAAACTGTTAGAGTGAGCGGACGAAAATAATATTTCATTTTTTAACTGAAACAGTAACTAATATGCTTTTCATATATAATATATATATAAATAATGCTAGTCTAAAAACATAATTATCCAGGTACTCCTGGGTACTATAAAATATGTGGAGGCTATGACTCGGGTCATCTGACCTCAAGTCTAATACTGCCCAGGTCAGATTTATTGGCCCTTCTGGGTGCTGTGTAAATTACGGGGTCCCTCTCGACACTTGCGTAAATTCCGGGGTCCCTCTTGGACAGTTCAGGAAATCTCGGGATCCCTCTCAGACACTTTCGGAGCATCCCGGGGATCAGTCGAGAGGCTAGTGCATCGATGCAACACTGTGACTATGCTCAATGTAAACCAAATCATGCATATGCCTCCAAATGAAAACTCATAACTATAAATGCATAACTGTATACTATATATTTGATACATGCATAACTACCAATGCATACTGAAGACTTGCAAATAACAGTGAAAATAAAATGTCCACTCACAATACAGAGGATAGCTTCATGGTCCGACGGAAGTTCCCTCGCCAAAATCTTGATCACCATCTCCTCAATCGACCGAAATGGTGGTTGGACAAAGCCGTTTTCGACGGGTAAAAAAAAGGGGTCAAAATCCGGGTCGGGTCAACGGGTTGGTCAACACTTTGTCAACTCCTAGTCTAACTTTCTAAATCGAGTAAACCGACTATTTTCGGAAACTTGCTATTTATAGGGGAAGCTCCTCAATTGATCAATGGCTATTATTCGACTATATCGCGATCGTGCGGTCAATAATTAACTGATAAAAATAAGTTTCTTTTCGATTTATCCGTTACGAAAAATTCCGATAAACATCGCGATAGTTATTTGAAAATAAAAACTTCCAAAAAAACATAACAAATTGCTCGTTTAACCGAAAAACTCCCCGAAAATTTCTACGTGCTCGAAATTAAATATTCTACAACTCCCGTGAAGAAAATCATGTCAAATTCTTGCCCGATGAAAAAGTCATTAATAACTCACGCGATACAATTAATTCACGATAATACTATTTTGTGTTGATTTATACGTGAATTTTGGTTCGGGTTGTTACAATCTACCCCCTAATAAAAATTTCATCCTCGAAATTTACATACCTATTCATCGAAGAGGTAGGGGTACTGCTCTCACATCTGCAACTCAGGTTCCCAAGTGGCCTCCTCGACTGCATGGTTCCTCCACAGAACCTTCACAAGTGGAATGGTCTTGTAACGTAGTTCCTGGACTTTCTGATCAAGAATCTGAACTGCCTCTTCCACATAAGTCAAATCCTCCCGTATAGAGAACTAATAAGGTATCAGAACATGAGATGGATCAGAAATGTATTTCCATAGCATAGACATATGAAACATATCATGTACTCTGGTCATCTCAGAAGGTAGTACCAACTTATATGCCATTGCACCCACATGTTCAATAATCTTATACGGACTGATATAATGTGGACGAAGTTTGCCACGTTTCCTGAAACGCACACCATCTTTCCAAGGAGATAATTTCAAAAATACCCAATCATCAACCTCAAACTCAAGGTCCTTCCTCCTTACATCAGCATAACTCTTTTGTTAGTCTTGTGCAGCTTTTAGCCTGTCTCGAATAATTTGAATGTCCTCTGCGGTGTCTTTCACTAAGTCAGAACCAATAAGCCACATTTCTCCTACATCACTCCAACACAATGGAGTTCGACATTGTTTTCCATATAAAGCTTCATATGGAGCCATTTCGATGCTGGCCTGATAACTGTTGTTGTACGCAAATTCAATCAAATGAAGCTGTTGATCCTAATTTTCTTTGAACTGCAACACACAGGAATGCAACATATTCGTCTGCATGGTTCTTTCTGATTTGCCATCAGTCTGAGGGTGGAAAGCTGTACTAAAATGTAATCTGGTCCCCAACGCCTTTTGCAACGCTCGCCAAAATTCTGATGTGAATTGAGTATCCCAATCAGAAACTATAGACACAAGCACTCCGTGCAACCTTACAATCTCCGCCATATATAACTTTGCTAATTTGCTCACAGAGATCTTTCCTGGAAGAGTTAGAAAATGAGATGATTTCGTAAGACGGTCAACAATTACCCAAATGCTAGTATTACCATTGGATGTACGAGGTAGCCGATATACAAAGTCCATGATAATATGCTCCCACTTCTCAACCGGAATCTCTAATGATTACAACTTTCCAGCAGGTTTTTGCCGCTCTGCCTTCACCTATTGACAAATAGGGCACTTGCTCACGTAGATTGCTATTTCTCTTTTCATGTTACGCCACCACTAGTAAGCTTTAAATGTCCGAAATATCTTTGTATTGCCCGGATGCATATCATAGGCTACACAATGGGCCTCATCAAGTATCTCCTTCTTCAATTCATCATTCTGGGGAACACACAATCTTCCCCCGAACATTAAGGTTTCGTCACTCCTTAGCCGAAACTCTGTTGGTTGATCATTCTAAATCATATTCTTTTTACTCAGCAAATAAGGATCCGCATCCTGAGTCTCTCACACCTTATCAAACAACACAGGTCGGACTTAAAAATTGGCTAACAGTGCTCCATCATCACACCAATCCAGTTCTGCTCCTGTAGCTCGCAACTTAGTTAACATCGATACTCGTGCGACTCGTACATGAAATAAAGAGGCTCCAGATTTTCTGCTAAGAGCATCCGTCACAACATTGGCTTTCCCTAGATGGTACTTGAAAGTACAGTCATAATCATTAATTAACTTTATCCATCTTCGTTGCCTCATGTTCAAATCTGGTTGAGTATGCAAGTAAGTGAGACTCTTGTGATTGATACACGCATTTGCAACCATTAAATTAACACTTAACAATCAACAAAAACGCGTAGACAATTAAAACCCTTTTGTGTAGATGTAGCATTGGTAAATAGGGTATCGTTCTTAACCGGGGATTGAGGGTGCATGCATATTTACGCTAAGGTTTGAAAGGGGGGTTTGAAAGTTGGTTATTTATAATCTACGAAAATAAAGAAAGAAAATGGTTAGTAAACATATAGAGAAATCCTAGGTTCTATCATGCTTCACTCATAGACAAGTAGAAAACAAACAAGAACAAAGAACCCTAAACATGCTTACTAAACCGAAAATAAACACTAAACTATTATATACATGTGATCGACGCATTCTTTCATCCCTTGCCGTTTTATACCTAGACTCCCTAAGTGTCAACGAAATTCCTAACTCTAATCAAAACACACACACATGCTTATCATTGAACAAGACAGCAACCAAAGCGAGCTAACTCTCTAATCCAATTTTATCTTTGTTATTAGTTCGTGAAACATGCTTAAAAGAGAACCAAAGCGAGTATCTACTTAAAAACAGTTTCAAGCATTAAGAACATATAAGCACACACATGTATTCGAATCAAAGTTAAAAACACATGGAAGAAACTTAGAAGAATTTAGAAATATAAAGCCTCTTATCAAAACTTGTTCTCAAAATACAAACAAAGGAAATCCAAACAAAAACCGAAACAAAATAAAAAGGGGTCATGTTACACTTTTAGACTCCGTGAAAGCGCACCGCAAATCTTCAAGTGTAGCTACTCCTTAGTTGATGACGAGCCCAAGAATTTCCAGCCAAAGCGAGCAAAGTCCTTCTTGAGGTGGAGGAGAGTGTTTACGGGATGAAGTTGGTGGTGTTTCGGATTTTGGGGGGATGGCCGAGTGTTTGGAGGTTGAGGAGCTGATCTTTGGCAAGCTTAGAAGTCTAGAATGAGTGATGATGATGAATGAGTCGAGCTCCCCTTTATATAGGAGAAGAGTAGGGCTTTTCCTACCAAAACAAGACTTTCCTTATGTACCCGGGCAAATCTGACAGTCTGTCTTCAAACGCGTTTTCCCGGAGTTTCAGATCTTGGAAAATTCCGATTCTTGTTTCATTGGAAAGCTTATTCAAAGGGCTATAAAATCCATATAAGGAACGCCATATTTGGAATTGAATTGGATTTACTACGGATTTTAGAAGTTAAGTGACCTGGCTGCCCTGTTTTCTTCTTCTTCAAGGAAAAGGAAATCTTCATATCTTCAAATCTTGCATTCCTTATTCCCTAATAATTCTTGGCCGAATATACCATATTCTTGCACATATTTTGGCCCTCAAATCAGTTATTTATCTTCATGGAATATCCTCCAAAATTCGTCCATTATATGCTCCATATATTCCGCCATATTTGCTCTTTCCTGGGTCGCGCAGGAGAAATGTCTTCATCTTTTTGTCCACCATTTTGGTATCCATTTCTTTTGGCATTTGGTCTTCAATTCTTGACACCATATGGGAATGCATTTTAGTAACCATTTGAAGACCATTCCTCGGACCATTTCTTCTCCGGATTTGAGAACTTCCTCCTTAATACGCTTTTAGCTCCAAAACTCCTCCTTTATTATTTTCTCCTTTATTTCTACCTAAAAGCATAAAGTAAATTAGAAACATATTTATTAAGCATAAAACAAAGTTAAATGTAGAGAGAATTGCGTTAAGAATCAAGTATGAAATGCGTTGATCAAAATCCCCCACACTTAAACTTTGCTAGTCCCTAGCAAAAACTTAAAATAAAGGAAACGAGAAGGCAAGCAACAAAATTCCAACGATGAGGCTAGCCTTTACGTTGAACATAATTCATGGACTCAAATAAAATAAAAACAACTTCTAAGCCCTTAGCAAAATTTGTCTCAGAAATTTTCTTAAGTATATGGCGATGGAATCACACGATTTTAGAATTTAAAGTTCAACAATTTTCGATAGATAAGAGAAATATGATCATGTCATGAACAAGTAGGACTTGGAGAAAACAATGGTGAAGTTAAAGCTATGCATGTTTCGAAAAAGTTTAAATCAATCTCACATGGATGCACTCATCATATTTTCTCTCATGAAAAGAGGTTCACTCAAAATATATATGCATTTTATCGAAATACCTCATAATTACTTGCACAAATGAACCAAACCATATGCTTACTCATGTAACTTACTCAACCAATCGAAGGCTACTCATCTTTAAGGATCATAAAGGACTTTAGAAAGGTTGTAATGGGGCTAAGGCTAAGGCATTCGAAATTTAGATAAGTGGTGGTGTAAAAACGTTCAAAAGACTTAGTTTAGCACTTAAAACTTCTTGAATTCGTGGCTCATCCTTTCTACACTTCTTTATGTGTCAAATTTTCAAGATCGGGGCCAATTTTCATCTTTTTGGGCCCTAACTTCATTCTCAACTTCCTTTGAGCTTTATGAACAGGACAAAGGCCATATTTCTTCACTTTTGGGCCTTCAATTCGTAGCAATCTCCAGATTCATAAGTATAGGGGACATTAATCCAAACTTATACAATCTAAACACAATGCCTCGAGATCTTTATACATTTTTCTTCTATTTCTTTTTTTATCTCGAAAATTTTGGCATTCAAATACAAAATTTGTTGGACAAGTCTATCCCTATACACACATCTTTTCATCATCTTCACGCCACTTTTATTGTGCTAGCTTCGAAATTCTTCACCAAGTCTTTTAGAACAAGGGTAGGAACTCTACACTAGGCTAAGTGTTTAGATATAATGTGGTAATGAAAGAAAGGCTAAACGTGGGCTCAAAGGGGTTAATCTAGGGGTGTCGCAACTCGTGCGCACAATGGGACACAAGGCCATTTGGTTTAAGTGGTGGTAACCTAATTTGCCTTTAATCATATCCAAAATCAGAGCATATATCAACTTAAAAGCGTTGTAAATCTACATGAGTAAGTTCTAGTAATCTCTAGTTCATTAAAATCTATGGCAAGTAATTAGATGAAGCATGTTTTGTTTTTGAGAGCCATATGCACGAAATTCACTCTCAAATGAAGTAATGTAGGCTCAAAAACTCACTTTAAGGTTTGTATGATTTAAAACTTACTCTAACATGCGAAATCTGTACCATGTTTAATCAAACCATATCCACTACATGTTATGACAAAATATCTCACTTATCACACGAAAACAGTTTTGTGTTTATTCATCGCCATATATATTCTTTTTCCGTCCATTTTCATCATAGACTTACTAAGGGCATCCTAAAAATGAAAAAGACTCTTTAAAAACAATTTTTTTAGGGCATCATCCGCCGGAAAGTTCCATTGTCCGCCCGGTTTTAACTATTTATGACTCAAATAAAGTTGTAAACCCCTCCCCCACACTTAAACTCTACATTGTCCTCAATGTATTTAAGGGAATCATAGAATTTCGTATGAAGAGAGAGTCCCACGAAAATTTTTAGCTAAGGAAAGTAAATAAGCAATGAAATTAAAAAGATAAGGGAGGAGAGAACAAAGCCTTGGCGATTTCCTCCATTGGGTTGCCTCCCAACAAGCGCTTGTTTTTTAACGTCTTACAGCCTAGACATGATAGTTCTTCATTTGTGTGAGAGGGCTGGATTGGGTCCTCAAGCCGTGAATCTTTAATGATGTCTTAGTGTTGTTGAGCTGCCTCTTCCACCATATCCATTGAAAATATGGCATGTACACTTGCCGCGGGAACCTTCATGGCATCTAATATGTTGAATTCGATCTTTTCTCCATCAATCTCCATGGAAAACGTTCCCTCAAACACATCTATCTTCGTTCTTGCAGTCCTCATGAAAGGTCGTCCAAGAAGCAATTGTGTGGTATTCAAAGGACTCTCCTCCATGTCAACAATGTAAAAATCCGCTGGAAAAATCAGGTTGTTGACTTGCACAAGAACATCTTCAACGTATCCCCTAGGATACTTATGCGAACGGTCGGCTAGCTGAATGATGACGTTATCTTGTTTGAGCTCGCCTAAATCCATGGATGCATATAAGTAATAAGGCATTACGTTGATGGATGCACCAAGATCTAGCATAACATCTTCGAATTTGTTGTCACCAATCACGCAAGGAACAGAAAAGCTCCCCGGATCCTTCAATTTGGGGGGTAACCGACGCTGTAAAACCGCTGAAACGGTTGCATTCACCTTCACAACCTCCTTCGCTCTCGTTTGCCTCCTTTGGGTGCATAACTCTTTGAGAAATTTATCATAGATAGGCACTTGCTTTATGCACTCGATCAATGGCAGATTTACTTGCACCTTCCGAAAGATGTCCAAGATGTCTTCGTATTGATCATCTCTCTTAGATTTCGTCAATCTATGTGGGAATGGTGCACGAGCAAACGAAGCATTAGTATTAACCAAACTTGAAGGGATAGAGTTAATACCTTTGGTTGGGGCAGGGTGTGACGATGAAGGTTGTGCCTTAGTGGCGTGAGGAGCCACATTCTTCTTCTTCTCGGCATCTTTAGTAGCCGGATCTTTTTCTAAGTCCTCCTCAAAATAGTGTTAGTATCAAAAAAAATATACAAGTAATGCAAGACACTAACCAAAAACGTTGAAAATTAAAAGAAAGCAAGAAAAACACACAAAATCACACCAAAAACAAATCACACGAAGAAAAACAAACCAAAAACACACCAAAAACACACGAAAGCTGTAAAACACTAAGTTAAGACACTTCAAGAATTGTAAACGTGAATGCAAGGCTTTAGACTCCCTAAAATGAATGCAAAGTTGATAGAATAAGTTAAGACTCAATTTACACGTTTTCTGCAAAATTAGGCATATTTACAATGCAAAGATTTAGAAACATATATATATATACAAGTAGAGTAATGCAAGCACACCACGTTTCATTCAAATTCATGCTCAAAACAATTAAATCGTCATTCAAATGCATCAAACAAGAACCTAAGTGAAATATGAAGTGAATGCATAAGAGAAAAACGTTAGAACCTGCAGAAAACACACAAAGTTACGTGTTAAATACATGATGCAACGTGACCATACGTTTGACCTCATGCCCCTAACTTCACTTAGGTTAGGGTACCCGGTGGTGAAATCCGAGCATCACAAAGCCGCCGGTAGGTTATGCAAGCTAATGCAATATGGTTAGTTCTTTACAAGTTTTAATGCACACGAAATTTTACAAGTAATATGCACAAGTATTTTTGTTCATTGATTTTCGCCTTCAATTTAAAGAGAGTACGTTCGTTTAGCCTTTAGGTCTTTCATTGGACGTGCGACCCGCGCGATAAAATGTACATTCTCAATCAATCGGCCTTGGTTCAATCGAAAAACATGGCCAGTTGGGGATAGAGATAACGCGAGAGGCAGGACTAATTTCGACGATGCATCCCGAGGCTTACCGATCATGGTAAGTAGATTTAGTCCTTGTCTTCTTTGGGCAACTTTAATAAGCTTGGCCAGTTGGCAAGAGAGACCACGAGAGGCAGGACCGATTTGAGATCTCGGATCCAGAACCCGTCATAGAAACCGTCACCTTCTAGACACCAAGTTACCAAAGATTTCTTACTAAAAGACAAGTATTCATCCACTCACCGGATCATTGGTATATACTCCATTGATGCAAGTCTTTCTTAGATCCAGAACCTGTCACCAGTCATAACCCGTTTCTAGACACCATGTCCGACATTCAGCCAAAATCTCGAGAAAGACATTCCCTCAAGTTCTTGTAGACTCCGCCCTCAACCTCATGTCCATAACTTCACTTAGGTTATGGTGTGCGGTGATGAAATCCACACATCACGAGGGGTTAAGGAGATAAACAAGAAAAAGAGGCGCCATCTATTCCAATGAGTGAGACTTAATCAACCAAACTTGCGTACTCAATGCAAATCGAAGACTTCCTTTAATATGTACCTATTTACATGGCTGCAAAAACAAAAAGTTAGAATGGAACGTATTATGAACATGTATAAAAATTTTCGACACTTTACATATATATACCTATTTACACAATTTCACATATTTACAAGCATAAACACACAATTCTTTACAATCCCCGGCAACGGCGCCAAAATTGATACGCGCTTCTGCAATTATTAAATTAACACTTAACAATCAACAAAAACGCGTAAGCAATTAAAACCCTTTTGTGTAGATGTAGCATTGGTAAATAGGGTATCGTTCTTAACCGGGGATTGAGGGTGCATGCATATTTACGCTAAGGTTTGAAAGGGGGGTTTGAAAGTTGGTTATTTATAATCTACGAAAATAAAGAAAGAAAATGGTTAGTAAACATATAGAGAAATCCTAGGTTCTATCATGCTTCACTCATAGACAAGTAGAAAACAAACAAGAACAAAGAACCCTAAACATGCTTACTAAACCGAAAATAAACACTAAACTATTATATACATGTGATCGACGCATTCTTTCATCCCTTGCCGTTTTATACCTAGACTCCCTAAGTGTCAACGAAATTCCTAACTCTAATCAAAACACACACACATGCTTATCATTGAACAAGACAGCAACCAAAGCGAGCTAACTCTCTAATCCAATTTTATCTTTGTTATTAGTTCGTGAAACATGCTTAAAAGAGAACCAAAGCGAGTATCTACTTAAAAACAGTTTCAAGCATTAAGAACATATAAGCACACACATGTATTCGAATCAAAGTTAAAAACACATGGAAGAAACTTAGAAGAATTTAGAAATATAAAGCCTCTTATCAAAACTTGTTCTCAAAATACAAACAAAGGAAATCCAAACAAAAACCGAAACAAAATAAAAAGGGGTCATGTTACACTTTTAGACTCCGTGAAAGCGCACCGCAAATCTTCAAGTGTAGCTACTCCTTAGTTGATGACGAGCCCAAGAATTTCCAGCCAAAGCGAGCAAAGTCCTTCTTGAGGTGGAGGAGAGTGTTTACGGGATGAAGTTGGTGGTGTTTCGGATTTTGGGGGGATGGCCGAGTGTTTGGAGGTTGAGGAGCTGATCTTTGGCAAGCTTAGAAGTCTAGAATGAGTGATGATGATGAATGAGTCGAGCTCCCCTTTATATAGGAGAAGAGTAGGGCTTTTCCTACCAAAACAAGACTTTCCTTATGTACCCGGGCAAATCTGACAGTCTGTCTTCAAACGCGTTTTCCCGGAGTTTCAGATCTTGGAAAATTCCGATTCTTGTTTCATTGGAAAGCTTATTCAAAGGGCTATAAAATCCATATAAGGAACGCCATATTTGGAATTGAATTGGATTTACTACGGATTTTAGAAGTTAAGTGACCTGGCTGCCCTGTTTTCTTCTTCTTCAAGGAAAAGGAAATCTTCATATCTTCAAATCTTGCATTCCTTATTCCCTAATAATTCTTGGCCGAATATACCATATTCTTGCACATATTTTGGCCCTCAAATCAGTTATTTATCTTCATGGAATATCCTCCAAAATTCGTCCATTATATGCTCCATATATTCCGCCATATTTGCTCTTTCCTGGGTCGCGCAGGAGAAATGTCTTCATCTTTTTGTCCACCATTTTGGTATCCATTTCTTTTGGCATTTGGTCTTCAATTCTTGACACCATATGGGAATGCATTTTAGTAACCATTTGAAGACCATTCCTCGGACCATTTCTTCTCCGGATTTGAGAACTTCCTCCTTAATACGCTTTTAGCTCCAAAACTCCTCCTTTATTATTTTCTCCTTTATTTCTACCTAAAAGCATAAAGTAAATTAGAAACATATTTATTAAGCATAAAACAAAGTTAAATGTAGAGAGAATTGCGTTAAGAATCAAGTATGAAATGCGTTGATCAGTGATCAGTATAAATCTTACACTGCGCTCCATACAAGTAGTGCCTCTAAATTTTTCAGTGCTAACACAATGGCAGTAAGCTCCAGATCATGTGTGGGATAATTAATTTCATGGGGTTTCAGTTGTCTGGAACTATACACAACGACCTTGCCATGCTGCATCAAAAACACAACTCAAGCTTAGTTTCGAAACATCACTTAAATAACATAGTCTCTACCTTCGTCAGGCAATGTCAACACCGGTGCTGTGGTCAACTTTTCCTTCAATGTCAGGTAACTCTCTTCACAAGCATCAGACCACTCAAACTTGACCCCCTTCTTCGTTAATCAGGTAAGCGGAGTCGCAATTCGCGAGAAATCTTATACAAAATGGCGATAATAACCTACTAAACTCATGAAACTTCTTATCTCAGTTACACTTGTAGGTCTGCTCTAATTCAACACCGCCTCAATTTTATCTAGATCAACGCTAACTCCCTTAGCTGAAATCACATGACCCAGAAATTTCACATTATCCAGCCAGAGTTCACACTTGCTAAACTTTGCATACAACTGAGATTCCCGCAAAGTTTGCAAAATTGCACGTAGATGCTTCTAGTGTTGCTTCACATCATTGGAATATATTAAGATGTCATCGATAAATACAATGACACACTTATCCAAATATCGCCTGAAGACCCGATTCATGAGGTCCATAAAAGTGGCTAGGGCAGTTGTTAAGCCAAAATGCATAACAAGAAACTCATAATGTTCATAGCATGATTCTTAGAAATATCTGATTCTTGAATCCGAAGTTAGTGGTATCCTGACCTGAGATCAATCTTCGAGAAAACTATTACTTCTTTGTGTTGATCGAAAAAATCATCAATCCGCGGTAAAGGATATTAATGTATTCTTCACCATGACTTGATTCAATTTCTGATAGTCAATACACAACCTCATTGAACCATCCTTCTTCCTCACAAACAACACTAGAGCACCTCAAGGTGAAACACTAGGTCGAATAAAACCCTTATCGATCAACTCCTGCAATTGAACTTGCAGCTCCTTCAACTCTGCTGGGGCCATTCGATATGGTGCTTGAGAAATAGGATCAGTACCCGGAAGTAATTCAATAGTAAAATCAATCTTCCTCATTGAAGGAAGACCAGGTAAGTCCTCTGGAAAGGCATTCAGATACTCACAAACTATTGGAATATCCCCGATACTTGGGATATAAACTTCAGTATTAATCACATGTGCCAAGTATGCCTCACAGCCTTTCTTTAACATCTTTTCGACTTTCATTGCCGAAATCATATAAGGTGGAGAAATATTTCTTTTGCCGCAAAATAAGATTTCTGGCATACCTGGACTTCTAAAGACTACCTCCTTTTTGTGACAATCAAAGACTGCCCAAAGAGCCTCTAAGAAGTCCATCCCTAAAATTACATCAAAATCTACAATTGAAAGGACCCAACCCCGATTTAGTTGCCTAAACCGGAATCGAACCCCTTCGAAAACACGAACCAACAAAAACCAACAAATTTTCGGCAGAGTTTCGTTACTAATGTGGAATTACCATTACCTGCACGCGGAAAATACACTTCATCCTATGCCACAAAAATCAAACCGTGGGCACCAATCCCATCCGGATTTCTCAATATATCAACAATAATGTAAAGTAGTAAATATAACTATACTTTACTGAAATCCGGAGTAAAATCGTATAAAATATACAACAGAATACTCAGAGCGACCTCTAATGTATAATCATATAAGTATACCACAGTAGGTAGAACAATAAACCTACTGGAAGAAATAAGGTAGCTCGAGCACTATGCCTCCGACTACGACGTGCGACACCAGAGTCCGAACTGCAAACTGGGCACGGAAACCGAAAAGTCCAGGGGAAAGACATGAAAACTGTTAGAGTGAGTGGACGAAAATTAATGTATTTCACCACATAATATATATGTTATAAAAACATATGCGATTCGAAAGTATAAATAATCAAATGGTACACGAGGGAGACTCTAACTCCTCACGTGTCCGGGTACACGAGGGAGACTCTAACTCCTCACGCATACAGAGCATGCATAAAAATCTCACGGGGTCACTCGTGGACACATCCGTGCTAGTATAGTCAGAACCACGGAGTCCCACAGACTTCCACGTGATTCTAGCCAGAAAAGCCTCAGGTCAGAGGTCTGCCTCCCCCCGGTAGAGGCCTCAGGTCAGGAGTCACAGCCTCCCCCGATAAACATCCTCGGGGATCAGCCGGGATGCGGGTGTATCGATACAACAACATATATAACGATTGTACTCTGTGTAAACCAAATCATAAATAGTTCGATGTAAATGCATGAAACAACATATAAATGTATATACGTAATATATATACTGGTATAGACATAATCGTATAACACATGCTCATGTAAATCGAAATCTCATATGCATGCTCAAGTTCGTAAAACGTGTATAAAGAATCGCAAACAATCCGTGAAAAGAAATGACCACTCACAGACTAGCGTAACGCAGTTCGCGTTAACCCGTGATCCGGCGGAAAATCCCTCGCCAAACAAACGATTACGAACCCCTGAATAATCACAAAATCCATTTCTCAAAATCATAACTCGACAATTCAAATCAAATCACGAGGAACCACCGTTCTCGGAAACACGTAATTCAATGTCGACGAATCGTCGAAAATCCGATATTTACTCCTCAATACCTCGCTGTACTTTTGGACGCTCAATTCGAAAAACGAACCTCCCCACTGCGATCGGGGCGCGATTTCGAGTGAAATGACATGCAACTTGTCGAAAACCCCAAAAGTCAAACTGTTGACCGCCGTTGACCGCCGCCGCGCCACCAACTTGAACTTTTCCTGGCAGAGCAGCCCTTATTCCATGCAAAATCACCCACTGAGCAACTTTCACAACTGCAACAAAGGCCAATTCACACTCTAACTAGTCCAATTTCGTGATAAACCGAATTGTTCCCAAAATTTCAAATCCAAAATTCTCCAAGCACAAATCGAATTAGAACTCCATACTTACATGGTTAGAATCATGGTGAGGAGAGCTTCAAAGCCTGCTACAATTTGTAACTCAACTTGGCCGGAATCAAATCCACCTAAAACCCCCAAAATTCTCCATTTTCAAACATGAAATTCTCTCTCCACCGCCACCCACGCCGTGAGTGGCGGCCGGGGATGGAACGAGGAGGTCGAGGCGAGTCATTTGGGTCCTCCCCCGTGACCGAAGACGGCCGAACGGCAGCTCACCGTCGACCACCGTGGCCACCGTCGCGTTTCTCTCTCTCTACCACGTGTTGACCAAGTCAACACGGTCAACACCCATAATGGCAAGGTTGACTTGCCCAAACAGGTAACCTTCTATTTATAGGCCTTCCCAAAATGGAAACCACATAATTCACTTTTCGGCAAACTTCAAATACCCGTAACCTTTTCGTCGTAATTCCGATTTCGATAATTCTCGCGGCAACAAACTCGACTCGACATATTCTTCAATTATCACCCGAAGTTAAACACATTGACCAAACCGATAAAAAGTCAACGGTTCAAACCAACACATGTTTAACCGACTAAATAATCAACAATCGGAAATATTCACAACTTAATCTTCGTAACTCGAAATAATGCTCTGGAAGTTCCCACGAGCTCAAAATTAAATTCTTAACAACTTTCGTGAAGAATCTGAAATCAAATTCTCGTCCGGTAATTTAGTCGCTAACAAATCTGACATATAAAACCGATTGAATCAAAACTTCAAATATTCGTAGTATATTCCTCGGTTGTCCAAATAACGATCCGAAACTGCCCACGAACTCGAAATCACACGTACAACGACTCTCGAGAAGAGACTCAGCTCCAATTCTCGACCAATAATTTAGTCGTTAGCAAACCTGGCGTTTCAAACAACCGTTGGAAATCTGCGACTACGCGTAAGCTCGTAGATTAAGCTGATTTCACTGCTGATTCTGTTCTGGGTCGTCATAACAATATCCAACAACATTAAATCTACAACTAGCCCATGATCTCCTATGAATATTTCACAGTCCCTATATACCCATCCAACACACACAACCACACCGGATGGATATAACATTCGCCACATACCCGGAAGTGGAGATGCAAGTATAGTTGCCAAAGATGCCAATCTATACAACATAAAAGAATGTGTAGCCCCCGGGTTCAATAAAGTAAGGACTAGATAACCAAAAATATATAACGTACCAATTATAATCTCAGGGGAAGCTCTACCCTCTTGCAGGCTCATGGCATATACTCGGGCCTGCCCAATGGGTCTTCCACACTGATTGCAGTTCTGCTGATTTGCTTGTTCTGTGGGCTGCGCTGGCCGAACTCTAGAAGTGGTACCCTAATCTCCACCTGAACTCTGGGTTGCTGAACCACCATAAGTGCCCCTATACGGACATTCCCTAGAAAAATAGCCCTCCTGGCCACAGGGATAACAAGTGGTGGTGCCCTGCTGACAAAAACCAAAATGTCGTTTGTTACAAATGTTGCATAATGGAAAATCTCTCGGTGCAGCTGATGTATTATATAAGCATCGAGGGTAACTCGACCCACTAGAACTCCCACTTGTTGTTACCTCTGAGGTCGATTCCTCTTCCATCATTGGCTCCTACTCTAACCAGATGTGCTAGCAAGAAATCTATAAGGTCCACTGCCAGAAGAAGATGCTGACCCCGAAGTACCTGAGCTTACTTTCGTTGGAGGACCCTGGCTGGGTCCACCCTCCTCAAAGCGGCGAGATCGAAACTGCATTTGTTTCTCCCTTTCCACATCCTCGCCTCTAATGGTTGCACTAACAAACTCATCAAAGTTATCCCGAGGCATAGCTGTCAATGTCCCCTTAATGTTCAAATTCAAACCCAGTTCAAACCTCCTGCATTTGGCTTCCTCACTCGCCACTATATAACGCGCAAATCGAGACAAACTAATAAATGTATCTCGATACTCAAGCACTCATATATTGCCTTGTCTCATATTGGTGAACTCTTCATATTTCCGCTGCTGAGTAGCCTGATTAAAATATCGGCGCATGAACAATTCCTTGAATGTAGGCCATAGGGTGTCAACAGGAACCCTCTCAGTGCTGGCCCACCAGAAGTAAGCATGTGACTCAAGTAACCTAACAGCTGCTACAGTCTTCTGCTCTGAAGTGAAGTGAAGTAGTTCACATACTCGTTCCAACTGGACTAACCATGCCTAACAAATTTCAGAATCTGTAGGACCGGAGAAAGTTGTTGCTCCAGCTGTTCTTGCCTTTGCTACAGGATCAAAATGCTCCTTTAATTGTAAAACTCGCATAAGCAAGTCACGTGTTTGGTGATCCTCATCACGATCCTCAACCATATTAGCATAAGCTCCATATCTATGAGGCATCCCCTATGAATGAGAAAACAAATTAGTCAACAAACACGAAGGATACAGTCATGAAACCTTAAACATTTAAAAACACACAACACCGAGAGCATTGATGGGGATCTGCTAGCCGGTCGAGCCATCGCTTCAGAAGTGCTGTGTATTCCTAAATTTCCTTAGTAACACAACTGCAAAAGACTACAGAACCTATAACCTAATGCTCTGATATCAACTGAAAGGACCCGATCCCAATTTAGTTGCCTAAACCGGAATTAAGTCCTAACGACACCTGTGTCTACAAAATTTTTGCCAAAGTTTCTTCTAAAACCAGGAAACCCAAAAACCAGCAAAGAAAACATACTTTTAAAATATCCACAAAAACAAACCGTGGGCACCAAATCCCATCGGGATTTCTCAAATCAGATAAATACTTAATCCACTAGACATATGAACTGTATATAGAAGGTGCTCAGAAATCCGAAGACTAAATGAAAATACAACACAACAGAAGTAAACTCTTATACAATATTCAGAGTGACCTCTAATTTACATATTACACAGGACTAGCAGGTTAAGCTAGGAACCTACTAGGTGAGTACAGTGACACGAAGTCTATGCCTCCGTCTCCGACGTGCAAACTCAGGATATAAACTGCAAACTGGGCGGAGGAAACCGAAAAGCCTAGGAAAGGCATATAAAATAACAAAAATTGTTAGAGTGAGCGGACGAAAATAATATTTCACTTTTAAACTGAAATAGTAACTAACATGCTTTCCATATATAATGTACATAAAAATAATGCGAGTCTAAAAATATAATCATCTAGATACTCCTGGTTACTTTAAAATATGTGGAGGCTACGACTCGAGTCATCTGACCTCAAGTCCAATATTGCCTAGGTTAGGTTTACTGGTCCTCCTGGGTGTTGTGTAAATTATAGGGTCCCTCTCAGACACTTGCGTAAATCCCGGGGTCCCTCTCTGACACTTTTGGAAATTCTGGGGTTCCTCTCGGACACTTCCGGAGCATCTCGGGGATCATTCGAGAGGCTAGTGCATCGATGCAACATTGTGACTATGCTCAATGTAAAACAAATCATGCATATGCCTCCAAATGAAAGCTCATAACTATAAATGCATAAATGTATACTATATATCTGATACATTCATAACTACCAATGCATACTGAAGACTCGCAAATAACAGTGAAAATAAAATGTTCACTCACAGTATAGAGGCTAGCTCCATGGTCCGGCGGAAGTTCCCTCACCAAAATCTCGATCACCATCTATCTCCTCAATCAGTCGAAATGGTGGCTGGACAGAGCCGTTTCTGGTGGGTCAAAAAAATGGGCCAAAAATTTGGGTCAGGTCAACGCTTGGTCAACTCCCAGTCTAACTTTCTAAATCAGGTAAACCGGCTATTTTCAGAAACTTGGTATTTATAGGGGAAACTCTTCAATCGATCAACAGATATTATTCGACTATATCGTGATCGTACGGTCAATAATTAATTGATAAAAATAAGTTTCTTTTCAATTTATCCATTACGAAAAATTCCGATAAACATCATGATAGTTATCCAAAAGCAAAAACTTCCGAAAAAACATAACAAATAGCTCGCTTAACTGAAAAATTCCCTGAAAATTCCTACGTGCTCGAAATTAAATATTCTACAACTTTTGTGAAGAAAAATAAGTGAAATTCTCGCGTGATGAAAAAGTCGTTAATAACTCACGCGATACAACCAATTCGCGATAATACTTTTCCAAAGGAATTCTACAGGAATTTCCCTCCTTACAACTCACTTTTACTTCTAGATCATGTAATAGGGTTGGTCACCAATTAGTCAACTATGCTTACAATACTTGTGTAAACATATATTGGTTTGTCAACGCTCCGAAACTTATTCTAGATACTATGTATTACGACCTTAGTTGTATAAGTTAATTTCAATAAACCTGCTTTATGGAGGTGGTTTGTTCAAAAAAATTAAAGAAGAGGAAATAGTTTGCACAAAAAAATGTCACGTTCAAAAAAAAAATCTTTTCCTACTTACGCATGGTCGAAACCTAGCACATAAAAAAACATAATTTATATTTCTCACATGGAATAGAAAATATAATTACTTTGTTACTAGTGACCAAACGAATAATTAAGAACCTCACATTGGTTTTTTCGTTATTGAATTTTCTGTTTTAGCTCATTTATGTCCATTATTAGTCGTATAACTGTTACCATGAGCTGTGAGGGACCCCATTACATATGACTTCATGTTCCTCTTCACTTTTCTATTTAGGACTTTGTAATGGAAAGAAAATGTGACTCATGTGATGCATCATATGTAATAAAACAGGTTTCCAACCATGCTACCGAACCACAATTAAGTCATCGACAGTACATTTCATCCTGCCACTGGGAGGATGCGACTATTTGATCACAACTCACACCTTCACTAGGACAGACCAGACACCAAGAGTGCACATACAAGCATATCACCTAGATCACTCGACTAGGCCCATTCTATAGAGAGATGGCATTATTATAGACATAAAAAAATAATAACAACCTACTAAATACTTCATAAAAGACAATAACATAAAGTAACAACAACTAGTGGGTCTATAGTAATTCCCTAAGCCCATAACTCACAAAAACTGCACAGTCACGAGCCCAAACAAACCCCCCCCCCCTATATCATTGGAAAACCAACTGTTTGTCGATGCCTCCCCGTTGTGCCTAGGTCCTCAACAACCAACTGCTTCGGAGAATTGAAAGCCAAAGCTCTGAGTCAATGCGATGAACCACGTCTCGTCCAATACCCTTCGCCCGTTTGCACCATCACTGCCTCTGGTTTCTAATAGATCTAGGTCCGGTCGAGCCACAACCGTCGTCTTCAATTCGAGATCACTGTACATGCCTGAGATTATTTTCTAACTACCACTATAAACCTCCAAGGAAAAATTGCGTGTCCTAAAGGACACCACCACCAATTTGGCCGCTCCCACATGGCGTTGACGAGGCTGAAAGCCATCGCCGACCAGTAGAGCCGCTAAACAAGGGACATAGATGAAGAGATGAACCAAGGTTTTTTTTTAGAACAGTTCGTGTCCTAGGCTAGGTTAATTTTTCTTTTCAGGACTTCTTTGTTAGCCACTAGTTTAATGTGTAAGTAACATAAGTGACATCAATGTGAGGTTCACATTGAACCTCATATGGCTTGATGAACCTCACATTTACTTTCCCGGTTTTGAATTTTCCGTTTTGACTCATTTATGTCCATTAATAGTAGTATAATTATTACCGTGGTTGTTAGGTCTATAATTATGTTATTATTATGTCCCTAACTTCACGCTTCTAGTTTGTTTTGCATGAACAAAGCATAATTCTTATCTGCGTTTTCCGTTTATGTTAGAAAATGATGTATTTATGCATAAATGCACTAAAAGATAATAAGTACGCACTTTCCAGAAGAAAGTGAGAACATTTCCTGGGTTGTGGGAGAAGAAGGAAAAACTTCTGCAAAAAAAAAATGGTCGTCAGAGATTTACCTAAATATTCCAAGATTCCGATCAATGGAGGTCAACTCCGGTCATGGTCAATACTTAGTCAAGACCTTATGTCACACATGAAAATATTTTGGGCCAAAAGCAAGTCACATGTAAAGCACATGGGAGGGTGAGTCACCAAAACCACATTAAAGCCAAAAATAGTGAATCGTGTTTCTTAGCCTTTTATTTTCAAAATTCAAATTCGCTCAAATACCTTCCTAAGCCATATATTTTCAAATTGTTCTCTCTTTACACACTAAATACCTACATCACTTCATTTACACACCTTAGAAGTTTAGCATAACATTTCTCTCTTTAGTTTTCTCTCTAGCTTCTTTATAGAGTTCTTGGTTTAGCATAACATTTCTCTCCTTAGAAGCTATATTTCTCTTTATCCCTGATCTTCTCTTCAAACCCTCTATAAATCCAAGAGACCTAGCATCTCCTCTTTGGTGTAGGTCGAACCTCTTTCACTCTCCCTAACATCCTCCTCTCGTCTTTGCCTCCAAGGTTTGGATAATTCTCTAGATCTTGAATAAGTAGGGAGTAATCCCTTTTCCCATTGGCTTATTTGAGTGTTAGAAGTTTCCCTTTCCTCCTCTTCAAGTGTTGGATGCAAGTTCAAGTCATGAAGTTGAGTTAAAAACTTGAAGTGCTTTGGGTGAAGCTTTGCAAGTTTGGTGGAGCTTAGCTTGGGGACCATTCAATTATTTCTCATTCTTGTAGCTTCTAAACTTGTATCTAAACACTATTGTATATAATAATTTTGAGGAGCATTTGTATGGAAGGCTAGGGTTTGACCCCTAGCCACTTGATGTAGAACAATGACGCTTTGGTTTATGTTAATGAGTATGTTTTCCGGAATAGCATGCTATTGAATTAGTTTGATGTGTCATGCTATGTGTTTATGGCTTGTGTACATGTTTGAGCTTCTTATATGTTCTCTTATGCATGTTGTGACATTGAATAAGTCTTAATGTCTATAAAGGACTAAAAAATAAAACTTGAATTGGGTGAAATAGTCTCTCACTTAAGTAAAGATAAGCAGTAACATGACCTAGGTTTAAATCGAAAAGGTTGAGCTTATAGGTTTGGTTAATTTCCTAGGGCCTAAAGCATGGACTGAAGCCTCCTTGAATTTCAAAAGACTGTTGGATCTTCGGTCAAGCTTATATTAATCCAAAAGACTTTGCGGCGAATGGTTGACCCTTCTAGTCCGTACACCAAAAGATGTGGACTGGGAGAGTTCCTTAGAAAACATTTCCATGTCCTCCAAAAGAGGCTTGGAAAGAGAAAACCTTCAACATCACTAGCATGTATGATTAATTGAACTTATTACGCATGACATAGGTTTAGAGTTTAGCACCAAAAGTCTAGAGCCTAACCTTGATTTACTTTGTTCTTTATGGATGGACCTAAACCTTTTAGAATCTCAGAAGGCCTAGGAGTTTCGGTCCAAAATAAGCATTGGACATTATTGTTTGTAAACCGAACTAAAATACTTATGACCATAAATTGGATATTGTTTGTGCATCAAGTTGGCTAGCGGTGATATCTCTAGTCGACCATACTGTTACCTTGTATTTGAGTCTTAATTAGTTGTTGTCTTTGTGTAGCTTAATGGTTAATTAATCAATTGTATCTCATCCATCGTAAGGAAACCATCCCTGTGATGCTAAGTCTCCAAAGGACTTAGTGTCGTGAGATTCACCTCCATTGTGTATTTTGTTTTTGTTACATTATGTTTGTGTTATAACGTAATCAAAGAACTAATTGAATCAAGCTTAGAATTAGGGTACTCCATCCTTGTGGGTTCGACATCCAGGTTCCTTTCTCTATACTAAAACTTGACGCCGTGCACTTGCGGTTCTAGAGAGTTTTATTTACCCTTAGACTAATCTTTAGTCAAAATGTTAGGGGAATTAATTTCTCTAACAAGTTTTTGGCGTTGTTGTAGGAGAATGATTTCATCTTGATTTCTTAGTTTCAGTTAACTTTTGATTGCACAATATCCGGACATTCGTGTGGCATTTATTTATATGTTAGCTTTTTAGTTTTGTTTATTTCTCCATCTAAAACTTGTTTTTACTTGTCTAGGATCTCTTGAATGCTTTGGTGGATTGTTTGAGTGTGAACTTATACTATTTTGAGCTTTTGTTGCATTTACAGGAAATTCCATTTGACCCGTCAAAATTTCCATACAAGAAAATTGGTATAACATGTTGAAATTGTCATTCGACCCGCCGAAGTTTTCATACAGGGAACTCGTTTCGACTGGTAAAAGTTCCATTCGACTTGTTGAATTTTGCCTGTATTTTTGGTTGCTTAAGTGGTGCTTGTTTACTTTCTTGAAGTTATCTACATTCTTGAGAGCATATCTAAATTAGTGTATTGTTTGTAGTCACAATCAGGATATTGGATAACGTATGTTTACATCCGGGATTGCTTCAGACATTGCACATGATGATCACTATGTCATGTACCCTTTCTGTTTATCGCTTTGAGTTGTCTTACTTCAAAGGTTGTTGGTGGCCTATTGTTGAGAGGAATAACAATGGTTGAGCATTTAATGTTTTTGCTTTGTTTTTTTGTTAGTTTGAATAGCTTGAACCATGGATGGATGAAATTATGGTTGGGAAGATTCAAGTGGTTATGGGCAACAAGATCTATACAATGGTGGCTATCAAGATTGAAATTATCAAGCCGAGAAGCTGATGTTCTCTTATGTTGAAGCTTATGCTCCATGTGCTTCTCAATTTCATTCATTTCTTGAGGTTTGAGTGCAACTTGAGATTTGAGTACCCAGAATATATTCAAGAGTATGAGTACAACATGAGGATGCATCAAGCACATTCGGTTCTTCCTCAAGAAGAAGCCTCTAGTTCAAATTTGGAAGCACTCATTCACACCAAATAAGATCGACATAAGGAGTACCTAGCCTTGCAAGAGGAGACCCATGCGCAATTTAGGCAATTGGTGGCACCTCTTCCATCTCAAGAAGAAAGCCGTAAACCAAAATTGGAGGATATGCTTGCCAATTTGCTTGCTTGACAAGAAGCATCAAGACAATGTGTGTGGAATGAACTCTAATATTACCGGGAAGAGCTTCAAAAGGACATCCAAAGATTGGAAGCTCAAGTGAGTGTAATAGCCAAGAGAGAACAAGAGTTTATTCAAGAAGAAGGGGCACCTCAAGAGCCTTCCATCAACCATGAAGCTTCGGAGGCAACCTCTCAAGGAATCGAGTATGATGACTCCTCATCCAACGAGGAAGAGCCAATGCCATATATAGTGAAAGATTGTCAAGATGTCGTAGATGATGAGTCTTTATCCATGGATGAAGTCATGACCGTGTACGATGAGTCTTGGATTATTCAAGAGGAATGCATGCAAGCTGTATTATCCTCAAAGATAAAAGTTGGTGTTGTAGTAGATGGTAATCCACTAGACCTTCGAATATGGTGAATTACTGACCTCAGCTAGACACACTCTTTAATTGCTTCATGTAAAGCTATGATTTTAGAACGATTCAAGGAAGTAGCAACAAGGGTGTGCTTTGTAGAACTCTAAGAAATCCTTGTGTTCTGCATAGTGAATACATATCAAGTTTGGGAACATCCTCTATATGGGTCAAAGAGATGCCCAACATCATCAAATCTAACCAACATATCACACAGTGTCTCAGGATATGGGACTACACTGAAATGAGGTTCAATGCTTGCATCTGAAGAAGCCTTCAACTGGTCGAAGGTATCTCTCTACGGGTCGAGAAACCTGCTCTGGTCGATCCAGGGATTTCCATTCGACGGGTTGAGAAAAGTATTCGATGGGTTGAACATCCCAGATTCTGAAAGTTGTGTTTCAACAATTACATTTACTGGAATTTAAAGTCTCTCTCTAGTTTCTTTGAGGGAAAGAACATGCCCAAGTCAGTAGATCCCTTCAAGTGCCTAAAGTTATGTTTTACTCCATTCTAATGACTTTGCGTAGGCGCAGACCAAGAATGCAATGTTTGGATGTGTGTACCAAGCTATATATAACCAAGCTCCAACCACATGCCCAAGGTATAAAATCTCAACTTCAAAAGTTCCTCATCATCATCACTAAGATGAAATTGATCATTTTGGGTTCCAAAATGCAAACAACTATTGATGTGCTAAGAGAGTGTGTTTTGTCCATTGCCTGTCTTGGACATAAAAAGATCAACTGGTGAATAAGGATTCCACTAACTCGATGTTCCATCTCTAAACTGAGACAAAATCGAGTCCTACCAAGGTCTATCATCTCAAATAACTTATTTATATAATGAACACACATGTGCATAACTTATCATTCTTGTATCACTTCCCAATCAAGTAGTCACTTAGAATAGTGAACGTCTCAAGTTGATCCCATAAGCACTCCGTGGTTTAGAGTTACTTGAATTGGGTATAACCATACTAACCAGATCTCTCATGTATATCTCTGAATCAAGATCCCCATAGAGATATGTTGTAACCACATTCATAAGCTGCATACTCAGTATTTTCGGACACTACCCAACTGATAAGGTAGCGAAAAATAATGATTGCCATGACTAAAGAACACATTTCTTCATAATCAATACAATGGCGTTGAGAAAACCTTGTGCTACAAGTTTTACTCATTGTGCTTTAGAAGAAAAACGCATTCATGTCCAACTGGCTTACTATTCGGTGGTCATAGAACTACTTGACCAAAAACTTGCCTTTGTAAGCGAGTTTTTTTTCAGCCTGCATTGCTATTTTCCATATCGGTTAATCTGCTTTATATTGACAATCCGCAACAGAGTGGGGTTCCACTTCATCGTCATTAATTTCTGAGCAAATGAATAAGTAAATACATCATCAACGAAACATGGAATAACTATCCATAAAATTGCTAGCATTTATTTAACTTGGTGAAATTTCTTTGTTTGCTAGCATCGTCATTGACTCTGAGGCGTCCCCCATTGTTTGTCAATGTCGACTTTTAGCATATGATTATAGTCAGAAACAATCTCATATGTTGATGATACAAGAATCATTTTATGCCTTAATGGCTTGCCTTTTCACCGATAGCTGCATCATTGGATTTTGACTGATGCCACACCTCCACTATGAGCATGAGAAAGTCTACCTTGCTCAGGTGTTGCATTAACTTGCCTAATTCCAGGAACTTTCAATCTTGCAGGATTGTTTGCAATATGTATAACTGATCTCGTCACTCTCACAATATCAGTAAAGGAGTCAGACATCAAATCTGCTACTTTCTGAAGATTGAGAATACATTGCACTTCTATCCCACACTGAGATGTGTGGGGATTATGATAAGACATAGTGGGGATATACCATATCAATTTTTGACGTTTAACCAGAATGAAACCATTCCTATCTCTTCCTAACGTCGGAAAGTATGTCTCATCACAGTGACAATCTACAAAACTAACAGTAGAGAGATCTCATGTCTAAGGTTCTAGATAACGGACAATCGTTGGACATTCATAACAACCATAAATGCCTAATCGTCATTGATGACCCATTTTTGTACACAAATGAGGCATAATAGACACATATACCACGCAACCAAATATGCGTAGATGTGAAATATCAAGCTCATATCCAGTTATCAACTAGTACGCATTGAATGGTTGCCATGTTATAAGTCTCAAACGAATAAGCATAGCTGCATGTAATATTGTATACCCACAAGATATGGCAAACACTTTAAGTAAATACTTAATATTTTTCAAAGGGTTATGACCCTTATAGAATGTTGATATGGCATGAAAAAAATCGATGTAGAACACCGATCTCAACGGGTCGAAGAACACCCAAAAATGGAATTGATTTTTGATATTGACGTCCGATGGGTCAAAATTGTGTCAAAATTGAGACAGTAGCTATCCTTCGATGAGTCGAGATATTCCCTCGACAAGTCAAAGGTGCTATTACATAACCGGAGGACATGCTTTGATGGATCAAAGGAAATTAGGCAAAAAATTTCGACGGGTCGAAATGTACCAAAATCAATCTAGGCGGTCACCTTCAACAGGTCGAAAGAGAATCTCGACCGGTCAAAAATTTTCTGGGATCAAAATGTCCTCTCTTTTAGTCTCGTTTTTCTGGCATTTTTATGTCATATTGCCACATAATATTGTATAATTTGACCCATTCATGCATTATAAAGTAAAATAGCATTCTCAACACTTTCATGAACCGAAAGAATAGAATTTTATTACTTTGCCAACATAAAACTTACATCAAACATACTTTATTCTTAAACCATGACTAAAAACAAGCCAAAATAAACTAAACTTGAATACATAGAAGAGCTAACAACCTAATACTTAGACTAATCAAAATCCAGACTCCCAATATTCTCTTTTTTGTCATTTGCTACAATGAGATTGACATCATAGCCTCCTTCCATCTCATAATCTCCAGTAAAATTTGACCCTTGTGCAAGGTATTGCTGGCACATCTTGTAGGCATTATAGATAGCCTTGTTTGCAAGATATTACTTATGCATATGCTTCGTAGATCTACAGCTATAGCATGGGTACGTGCCAGATGGGGCAGAGTATGAAGAATTTTCATTATTCTAGGACCGTAATTAGATTGATTCTTGTTGGAGTTACTTGGGCATGCGTCTTGGTGAGTCCAAGTCAAATTTTGACTATGACCTTAAAAATGACATCTGCCACGTCTTCCTCTTCCACCATGGTTATTGTAAGGCTCTGAACGGCTGTTCTTCTCCTCCTTACGTGCCTTCTCATTAGTGTTGTAATTCTCAGGTATTTTTTTTAGTCCCAGGGGGACTTGCATTGTTTTTGAGAATTATCTCAGGATATAGTTCCTTTTTAGCCAGAACATTTATGAGATAATTGAATGTTTTGATTCTTCCTTACTTATACTCAAGCTGGTACTGATGAGGCAATAAACTCATGGAAGAAGGGAAGGTGCTCAAAGATTTTTCGATCATATCCTGATCAGTCTTGACAACACCGTAGAAGCTCGAATCCGATTGTAGCTCTAACATAGCTTGGTTGTATTGTGCAACCTTCAGATAATCCAATAACTAGATATCATTCCATCTTGCTTGCAACTCTGAAAGCTGTGGGTCATGCACATTGTTGAAGCGATGCTTCAAAACGTTCCATAAATCTTTGGGATCGATCATCATTCTGTAAGTATAATTTTTTTTAGAAGTGGATGAATATTCTATCTAAATAATATGAGGGCTTGAGATTTTTGGGCTGCAGATGGTAGAATATATTCTCACCAGGAGCTGTAGTTGGTCGGTCAATTGTATCAGTGAGATCTTTTCCGATGAATGTATTCTTAACATCAGAAACTCATCGTTGATACTCTTTTCCATCGGCATCAAGGATGTCGAATTCAGGTATAATCGGCTCCATTGATGTCATCTACAAGAAGAGACAACAGATATAATTAGTATCAATCAAAAAATCACGATCACTAATATCAAGTTTAGAGAATAAAATCATAATCAATGATGTATGGTTACAAAAATGATGCTCGATAAACGGTGGCTTCATAGCACACCCAGAAACCATGACTGTCAAAATCCGTCACAAATATCGATTTTTTTTTAATGTGAAATAAAAAATAACCATGATATTCACCAATAACCGTGACTTACCCAGGACCATCACTAATATCAAACTTTTTATAAACATGTATTAATTTATAGGAACTAGAGTATACAATAAAAATCACGGTAATAAATCAACCTAAATTTAGACCCAAATCTAGGGTATTGCGGTAATTAAATTTTGCAACTTAATTTCTAAATCCAAACTAGTTAGAAAATTTATCTTGAGGGTGTACGTTATGCTCGGGATTAAAAACTTGAAACAAGGACGAAGAAACCGCGAAGGATGTTGCCGGCGAGGGTGGTGGTCAACGACGGTGATGCTTAGTGGCGATGACGGCCGACGGTGGCGGTGGTGATGAAGGTTGTAAGGTGATGGCTATCAACTCAAGAGTTGCTGATAACATGTTGAAGGAGAAAATAAATAGAATAACTGTAGACTGAAACTGTATATTTATTCATTGATAAATGGATCTTAAATATATGCCTTATAATTAATTACAATCTATATCTCTATAAATCAAAGATTAATAAAATATTTACTTCTATTCTAATCATGGTAACACCCACCGAAATATAAATAATATACATTCTTTAAACATTCCCGAAATATAAATAATATACATTCTTTAAACATTTTTTTTATCTCTATCTCTTCGATACTTCGATTTTTTTTATACCTATTTTTATTTTATTTTTTTTTCGAAAGGAGAAAACCCCTATTTATATCCAAAGTAAAACATATGGCTCAATATATCAGCCATGGCTGTTGCCACTCTCTACTCTGCTTGCGCATGTCTGCTTCGTTCACCGCCGAAAGCCGTGTCCCAGTTTACACCTCAGTACTCCTCGTTGTCCTTCAAATTGAATTTCAATTCTCGGCAACCGCGGACCACTTTTTCGTCCAGAAAGTTTGTGATTCGAGCAGCTAGAACCGAGTCCAGAGGAGTCTCTTTGGGCTTCAGAGCTCCCAACTTTGAGGTACAAAATTTGTTTACTGGTGATTTGTGACTGGTGAATAGTACTTCTATTCAAGTCTAAAGAACTGTTATTGGATTTTATTTATTTAGTTTATTGTAGATTCCAGAGCCACTTACGGGGAGAGTTTGGAAATTGGAAGACTTTGAATCACATCCTGCTTTACTGGTAAGTTCCAGTTCTGTATTTTACATTTTCACTATTTTTTGTGCAGTTATATAGTCGAGAAATGCGCACATTGTAGTGAACCATGGACCCATGGTTGGCGTTTGAAAAAGGAAAGTCTTGGATGATTAACAGTCTTGTTTATTTGTGCCTGAAGCCATCCCTACACAGTTTGATATTGCATTTTTTCGATTGGGGTGGATAGTGAATGCTTTTGTTGCATTAAAGATGAGCCGACGATAGGCCAGTGTTGGGGACTTACAAGTATTTTTAGATTGGGTGTACAATGTGAGGGATCGAGACATGTTATGTTTATGCTTACTTAGGAGTTTTACGATTGATTGAATTCACTTTCATTGAAAGTTTTGTCGGTTTAAGGATGCTTGAACATAAGCTGTTTTAGTTCAGTAGTTGATTTGAGCTTTATCTATGAACAAGCTGAACCCAAGAACGATACTAGAAGTTAGTGCCAATTGCTGACTTGAACTAAAGATAAATTTTGAATGTGACTACATTCAACTCTAATGTGGCATCAGTTAGCAGAACCATAGCCTCCCTGATATTGAATATTATAGAAAACTTAGGGTTTATATAGTTAGGAAGTTGGATCTATAATATGCCACATGTGACCTTTGACTAGTTTTGCGTCTTTGGTTGACATCCTTATGATCTTTTTCGTGCATACATGCAAATGAACTACATCATATGTAGTGTCATTCTATCTCTCTTAACATAGAGCAAGGATTCGATGCATTTTAACAATTTTGATGATGCAGGTTATGTTTATTTGCAACCACTGCCCATTTGTCATACACTTGAAGAAAGCTATTGTGAAACTTGCAAATTTCTATATGAAGGTAATGAGTTGAATATGTTTCTTCACAGAGTTTGCTCTGTTCTACGATTATCTCCAAACTCAGCTGAGTATGAATATAAACAGTAACTTTTAAAACCAAAGAAAAGTAACATATACAACATGTTTGTTTATATCTTTTTAGATATTATTGGAAGTTACAGTTTGAAGAGGAAAAATGTGGCGTTACAAAGTAGGCTTAGCTACTAAAGTACTCATTGTTTATCAAAGCAGCATTAAGTTAAGTTATAGATGTAAACTGTATAAACTATATCTATCGTCATCATACTCATACTTGCTGTTTGTTTTCAGAAAGGACTTGCAGTTGTTGCGATATCTTCAAATTCTGTAACTACTCACCCACAGGTACTAGATTTGTGCTGATTCCAAATTTTTGTATTAGAGCTTGTGAGGCTATTATATGATGGAAAAAAGTCACCTGAAGTACTTGAACTCTCGCGAACATATAAGTTTAGTACTCGAACTCTCAAAACTATCAATATGATACTTGAATTTTGAAAACACAATGAACATGATACTTCCGTCCAGTTTTTCGTTAACGACCCCGTCTATTTGATGATATAAATTTTTTTGTGATAAAAAAAACTGAGAAATGACCTAACTATCCTTGCAACAACGTATAAGTTTAGTACTCGAACTTTCAAAACTATCATTATGGTACGTGAACTTTGAAAACACGATGAATATGATACTTTCGTCATCGAACAAGGCGGTGGATGTTAGAGGCGAGCAACGGCATCAAACAAGGCTAGAGGCGTGTGGCCTAGGTACCCAATCGGCTGTGCGTTAGAGACCACGGAGTCGTGAGGGGAATCGACTGACAATGAAGGCCAGCTAAGCTTGCCGGGCAAAGGAGGCGCCATGACTGCGTGCTGGTGCTGGTTAGGTGGTGTTGTGCAGAATAAGGAAGAAAGCCAAAAACTCGGTGGCTGCAGGTCGACGATGAGTGTCCAAATCAGTTTGGACGAGTCTCGGAGGTGCGAGTGGAGTTGTCGATGTCCAAGAGGAACAACGACTAGTCGGACCAGTGCAATCGAGGCGCGACGATTTATCGTCGTGCGCGGAGATTAGGTTTTCCAAAGTTTTCCTAAAGGAACATCATGTTATCATTGTGCTTTCATTGCCGGTCGATTCCCCACACGACTCCGTGGTTTCTAGCGCGCCGCCAATCTGGTGCCTAGGCTGCGCGCCTCCAGCCTTGTTCGACGCCATTGCTCCACTTTGACATCCACCGCCTTGTTCGATGACGAAAGTATCATGTTCATCGTGTTTTCAAAGTTCAAGTACCATATTGATAGCTTTGAGAGTTCGAGTACTAAACTTATATGCCCGTGAGAGTTCAAGTACCTTTGGTCACTTTTTCCTTCTTGACAGGATGGACCAGAATTTATGTCGGAAGAAGCTAAACTTTTCAAGTATCCGTTTCCATATCTTTATGATGAGGTATGCTATGCTCAACCAAAACATATTTTGTAAATTTTTAATTTTATCTTGTTGTTCTTTGATGCGAGCACTGTTTTTATGTCTTTATTTGAAAATTTCTTGTTTACAAGTGCATGCACACATGGATATTTCAAATTAGCCAATATTCAACTTTTTTGGCATTTTTGATATGGATTATATCAAGATGTTCCATCAGTAAGGGGTCAATATAGTGCAACTAAAAACACATTTCAAGATGTTCCAAGTATACATGAATATTTGGTTAGTTGCTCAATTTGGATTAGAGAAAATAAAACAACTGTGACTCATTCTTAGGGTTGAGGGCCTTATCCTATTTTATTTGTTTTTGGTTCATTGTCTGGTGTAGGCAAGCCAATATAATACTCAGATTCCCAGGGCAGTAGAAATTGTTTGAATTGTATCAAGTAGAAATGTATAATTGTGTACTAATAGTCCAATACTTTGATCCAAGTGAAATAAAATTGCTGTTTCATACCTGATACATTATTTGACTCCGGAAAGCTGGAAAGACACTATTTCATACAGTATATGTTCGATACAGTCACAGGATGTTGCCCGAGAGTTTGGAGCCGTTTGCACACCAGAATTTTTTCTTTTTAAAAAGGTGACCACAACCTTTCTGAAATTTTTTTAGATAGCTCTTTCCCCGAGGGTAATTCCAAAATCATCACGATAATCTCGGTGCAAGTGAGTATCATTCATTTAATCCTTTCTAGCATGACCTCAATTTAGTTCTGTGTGACAGGATGGACGAAGGCCTTTTGAGCTGGTGTACCATGGCCAATTTGATGATTCGAGACCTAGTAATAATGTGCCTGTAACAGGACGGTTAGGATATTTAAAATTTAGCTTAATTTATTAAAGTAATTAGCTGTATAACTTCTATTTTATACTATCTCAACTGGTTAATACTTTATGTAGGGACTTGAGCCTGGCAATAGATTGTGCTCTCAGTTGCCAACCAGTTCCATCAGCCCAGAAACCCAGGTACTCTCCCTCTTCAGATACTACGGTTCACCAGATTTTTTTATTTTATATAAATCTGCATTGATCACAATCTGAGCTTCATTTACCTCCCCCTTTCTTTCTGTTTTGGCAGTGTTGGATGTGGCATAAAGTGGCACCCTCAGGGAGATGGATTATAATCTGAGTACTATCTTTCAGTGTTTGTTTGGAGTGGCGAACAGTCATGATGACATCAGATTGTAGCTTATCTTTTTACATTCTCGATTCATCTCCATATATCACTTTTTGATCTCTCAGAGTCCAGGAACAAAAATTGTAAAATCTCATTTTTATCTTTATTCTCATTTGGGTAAGAACCTGTTGTATATCAGTAACTTAAACAATTTTTTTTTATAAACTATTATTAATCAATAAAGTCATCTCCATTGTTTTTCTTATGTGTTTATTTATACGATGAAGAGTAGGTTTTCCTTTTCCACCTCACCCTATTCTTCTAGGTTGGAACTCTTAAAATCATTTATCTGGACATTAAAACAGCCCATCATGAGTGGATTAGAAGATATATTGCAATTGGATAGAAGTAGGATAATATAATATGGACAAGGAGATATTGTGACCTTGGAACTCACTCCAAGTGTAAGATATATATCGGTGATTGTTAATATATTTATATGAATCTCAGTATCTATCTGTTTCCTAGAATTGTCCCATGTTGTGTGTTTTCTGAGTAGTGTTGGTGTACAAATGAACTAAAATGAACATTATCATGTAACCTAAGATCTTTGTAGAATGGTATCTTCGATCGTACTATCTTGATTTGATGTTTGTAGCTAGCTTTGGAGTGTTCTTATTTTCTTTCAACTGCACAGTGCAAATAATCTCTTTTTAATGTTCCCATATTTGGTGGTCGTGATGAAGTGAGTATTTATGGTCCACACTTTTATAATAAACTCTCATTGACCAAATTACAGCCAACTCCTGGGTTCTGAAATGAGTATAATTTAGTTATCTGGGTCGTAGTGACATCCAAGTTACAAATTACAATTCAATCTCTAAATGAGTTCGTTTGCTAATCGACATATATTGCAGTTGATTTTTTATGTAGGATAGGATAATACCAAACTATGCCAGTCAATATTTTATCTGTTTTAGTAGCACATCTGTGGGAGAAATCATAAATATCTGAGGAAACTTTTAGTAAAAAACTTTATGGTCATTGCTAATGTTTTGAGTATAGCTTTAAAAGATTTAGATATATGATAAAAGTTTACAGTAGAATGTTTACCAATTCAGGGAGTTGGATAAGAATACTTGAGAGCATGAGTTAGTTAATCGTTTGCTTGCATTGTTAGCGATTAAAGTTCAAGAAGTTACAATATAGAGATCAGTGGGCCTTACATGGTGTAGTATCACATGCCGAAAGGACAGTGTTTCCTTTCATGAACATGCAGCATGAGATATCTTTTTCTTTGTGAAAATAATTGCTGGGAAAGCTTGAGGGGGATAGTGGTCCAATTGCTTCTTCATAATCCCATGTTTTCTTTGGATGATGCCAAACAAGAATGTCACTACCATTGCCCCCACAGACAACTCAATTAGGCTTGAAAGCTGATGTTGGTCCCCATATTGATAATTGCAAAGCTTGTTAACTCGGTCGCTGGTAATGTAATGTGTATTAAAATCTGTTTTTGAAAAGAAACCAAAACAATACCAGATTAGTTATCTGAAAGTGGGATTAGTTTGTGTTTATACTACTCGAGTTGTTTATACAATCGTTTGGTTATGTATTGTGTAATACGATTTGTTTGTAAAAGGAATCAAAACTCTTTCAGGAAAGTGGCCAAAAACTGGGGCTTGTTTGTGTTTAAACTATTACTAAAACATATTTGCAAACGATTGTCTTCCGTTCTTAGGCTTCAACTGTAGGAGTTAAAAGATTTGCAAACGATTGTCTTCTTTAAACCCTAAGCATGCTTTTCTTTGATTTGTTAATAGATTTATTTATATCAGTTTTGTTTTTATTTATTTTGGATTGAACATATTTAAACCTTGAGAATACTCTCTTGAGCATTCACTTGGAATATAAACATAAGTTCTGAATAGTAACAATAATTCTCTTTCTGACTTTTAAATTAAATGAATCAACCAATTTTACTCTTGCTGAAACACAGTGGAGGATATAAGTCTTATTGCTACTATGCAAACAATTTGTCTTCACCACATTATATACAAACTGTACTTTATCTGGGAAAACAAGAAGGTGAGCCAATTAAAGGTTCAGATGACCTGGAGAAACTAGAACTGTGAAGTGCATTTTTACTGTTTGTCACCACTCCTTGGCCATTTGGTTTTTCACAATCTTCATTTTCATGCCTGATCTCCTTGAGCATTGCTGTTACATCTTTCATCGTTGGCCTTTCCTCTGGGGAGGGATTGACACAGAGTAGAGCCACCCCAAGCACTTGAAGCATTTCTTGAATCTGTGTCCCTGATCTCAGTATCAACTGCGGGTCGAGAACTGATGTGAATTCTCTTTTCCTCTCCCTAAGTTCCTTACTAACCCAAGTGACAATATGGGTACCTCCTGGAGTATTGTTATCTGTTGGTTCCCTCCCTGTTAGGACCTCTAAGAGCACAACTCCATAGCTATACACATCACTCTTTTCTGTGATCCTCAAACTGTATCCATATTCTGCAATGTGAAATAATTTAGAGTAGGAACATACTGTATTACCAAAAAAATATTCAACTGTATTAGCTTTAGTTCAGTACCCATAAGTTGGATCATTAGACAAATTGTAGTAGGAACACTCACCTGGAGCAATATACCCATAAGAACCTGCAACTGTATGGGAAGTTATGCAGCATTCTGCTTCCGAAGAACTTAAAAGCTTTGCAAGGCCAAAATCTGCAAGAAGAGATTCATATTGTGGTCCTACCAAGATGTTGTTTGCCTTGATATCCCGATGAACGATTGGAGGTATACAATCATGATGAAGATAAGCTAAACCATGGGCTGCTCCCAGTACAATTTTGTACCTTGTATTCCAGTCCAAGAATAGCCTATTTTCATGGAGCAATCCAGCTAAACTCCCATTGCTGATGTAGTCGAACAAAAGTAATCGCGTTTTACCATTGTTACAACAACCCAGAAGCCTGACTATATTCTTATGCCTAATTGACCCAAGAGTGTGCACTTCTGCGGAGAAATAGTCTCTCTCTGGAGGCTCCCCATTTTTTACTGGCCATAACTGTTTCACTGCAATGACATGTTTTGTGGGAGTCTCCACACGATAAACCATTCCTGAGCAGCCCCTCCCAATGATGTTTGAATCTGATAGCTTAGTGGCAATATCATTCACTGTGAAGTCAAGCTTTTGAAATGGGGTGAAGTCCCAAACTAGATCATCTTCATTACTGTTCATCACCCCAAATGTGATTCCCCAAACTCTTACAAACAGAGCTATTCCGGCAAGCATAAGAAACATAGTTGCAGTTATACTAAGAAGGATACAAATAATGAGATATCCGATGGGTTTCTTGTCATGCAGGCTTCCAATTTGTTGGCACTTGTTTATGTTGATGCATAACTTGTCATTACCAGCAAACGCTGCAGGTGGAATATCTTTGAAGAAATTAGTAGTGGGAAGTGGACCTGAGAGGTCATTGTATGAGACATTTAGGGAGACGAGGTTGTCCAAATCGCCGAGTACATTCAGGTGTCCTGTCAGCCTATTGTGGGAGAGATCCATATTGGCGAGTTTTGAGAGAGTGGAGAAGCTTTCCGGAATGGAGCCTGTCAGAGAATTCCAACTGAGATTCAAGAGAATGTCGAGCCCTTGCAAGCGTCCGATCTCATCGGGGATAGCTCCTGTGATTCTGTTGCTGCTCATATCCAACAACTGCAAACCTCTACAGAGTCCCAATGACCTGGGAATGGAACCTGTAATGTGGTTCCCATTGATGACTAACTTGTTTAAGGATTTCAGTTTCCCCAGATTTTCAGGAATCGTACCATCTATCTGGTTCATGGATAGGTCTAAGACATTAAGACCAGTAAGGAATTGGAGAGAGGAAGGAATCATGCCTTGGAGCTCATTTCCGTGCAGATCAATCATTTCCAACTGGGTGCAGTCTCCTATTTCGGGAGGTATTTGCCCTGTGAAATGGTTTTCTGACAATTCAAGGAAGCTTAATCTCTGTAAGAGCTGGATATCGGATGGAATGTGACCTGTTAAGTTGTTTGATCCAAGGCGTAGGCGGATCATGCTACTGCAGTTACCGATATTGCTTGGAACCTGTCCCGATAATTCATTTGATATCAGCAACAGTTGTGTCAAGTTCTTGAGGTCGAACAGAGAACTCGGTATTGAACCAGTGAGGAGATTATGTGAAAGATCCAGTGCTTCAAGTTTCTGGCAATTGGCCAGCTCATGTGGTATGCTCCCTTGGAGCTGATTTTGCCAGGCAAAGAAAAGACTGAGTTCTTTTAGTTGCCCAATGACAGAGGGAATCGTACCTGAGAACCTGTTATTATCCAATTCCAGTTGCTTTAGTCTCGAAAAATTTCCAAGTAAAGGTGGTATGCTCCCTGATATCTGATTCCCAGACAGAAGAAGCTCCTCCAATGCCATTAAATTTGCAAGAGACAGAGGAACCTCTCCACTCAAAAGATTCAACGAGAAATCAACAACCATCAATTTCGAACAGTTTCCTAGTGCGTCTGGGATGCTACCATTAAGATTGTTCTTCCACAGCAGTACTCTTCTGAGTGTCTTCAGCAGACCAAGCTCACCAGGAATTCGACCAACAAGCTGGTTATCATAAAGAAACAGATTTTCTAAGGCTGAACAATTACCAATCTCTGGTGGGATGTCACCTGTTAGATTAGCAGAATAGACCGAAAGAGTTTTCAGATTTTGAAGTTCTCCTATGCTGCTTGGAATCCGCCCCGTGATTCCTGTAGCTGCAAGGCCAAGAAAAGTTAGTCCCTTGCAGCTTGATAGCTGCATTGGAATTTCACCATGGATATTAGGATTCCCGCCTGAACGGAATATTTCCAGAGCCCACAACTGGCCTATATCCGCAGGAATTTCTCCGGATAGCTTGTTATCATACAGTTCAAGTTTCCGAAGCTCTGAACAATTTCCGAGTTCTTTTGGAACTGCACCCTCCAAAGAATTTGAGTTCAGTGACAAAATCTGAAGTTGTGGCAATTTCCCTATCTCCTGTGGGATGTCACCTGTTAGAGCATTGAAGCTGAGATCCAGAGTGATTAGCGATGACAAGTTTCCGACTGCCTGTGGAATTTCTCCGGTGAGGTTTGCATTGGAGAGTACAAGGGTAGTGAGATGATTGAAGGAGCTCAGCAACTGGATTGGAAAACTGGTTGGAATATTGATCGAGGTTATTGTGATTTCAGCTACAAATCCTGTATCGGAACACGTGATATATTCCCATTTGCATGGATCGATGGCAGTTGGATTCCACGAAGAGAAAATGGTAGCAGAGGGAGAAGAATTAAAAGTTGAAAGCCATGACAGCAGGGAGAGACCCTCTTGGTTTAGAGCAGAGATGGAAGGAAATAGAGAGATGTTGAGAAGCAAGAGGATTATAGTGATTGCCTTGGTTGACATGATGAGGCTGATAAGAACACTGATCTATCTCATCAGAATCTTTGCATGTAGATGCTGATATATAGAAATGCCTCAGAAATCCTTCGAACTGCTGTTTTCTTGGAAAAAATGGCTTAAATGTATGGAAATAAACCAAGAGATAGGGTATGGGAGGGACAGATTAGTTTATTGTTTCGAACTAGTTTGAGTAGGAAGGGTCCTAATTTCCGGTTTTATGATTGGAGTTGTGAAAGTTGCTTGTCTTCCATGAATTATTGACAAAATAATAACTATTCACCGGTTGTAGATCCTTTTGGCCTTTGTTTTTGTTTCACTGCTAAATACTTTTTGGAGTAACAAGGCTGATCATGTGAGGCAAACACTACAGGACACCATGGGAAAGATTTCGTTTTACTTTACTCGTTTTCATTATATTATTCACCAAGATTTTTGATGGCGTTTCTTTTAGTGTCACAGCACAGAAGCTCGAGTGATGTCTAAAGTAATATCATGTGCATGCTTTTGAGTTTAGATGTTCTGAAGTTTTCAAGTATGCTTGTGCATGCCATTCATATGTTCATAGTACAAATTATTTATACGACATAGGTCTCACAGTAGCCGACCACCAGAACATTATGTTATTCCTTGAGCCAGAAATAGGGTTTTCAAGTTTCTGCTATACTGTTCAACTATCTTGATTCCTGTTGTGTTTGATTGATTGCAAAACAAACAATACCAGCCATCGAAAATGACTAAGCAATTGAAGAGGTGACACATCAATACCAGCCTTCTATGAGCTATATCACTATATGAGTCTGGTGAGGACTGGAATTCTGAATTCATGTTGTACTGTTAGCCTAATCCTTGCCCATAATATGCATGAGCCTTGCCAATTGAAGACCCCAATAATAGGGCAGCAAAGATAGATTTCCCTTGTTCACAAAATCTACTTGAAAAATCTCTGCAAGCACCTCTGCTTTACTTAATTTGTTTTTTTTCTTTCTTTTCTTTCGGACCCATATTTATCAGATAACTGTTCCTTTGCAAGTTTGATGCTTATTGAAGACATATGGCTGTCCCGGAAGAATGATAAACACATATAGTAGAGATTTTTCTTATACATATTTTAAAAATAGAAGTACACATATATATGATCCACTCCAAGTTTTCTATGATATATGGAAAATATATATTGGGAGACATATATATGAAGGGAATATTGGGAATATAGGAAACATACAAACAGAAAAGAATAAAGAAAATGATGTATCATTAGCAACAGTAGGCCTCATCCATCTGTACATGCACGCAAACACAATTGTGGAATGGAAATTAGTGTGATAGTATAGTTGTACATCATGGCCCAGTATGCTTCATGTTTGGGATAAGTAGCGTATGGATGGTGGGGGGGAGCAAGTGATCCCTTCAAGTCCCCAACCCACAGTTGATGCCAACTGAAGTTACCACTCTATCTCTATATCAGTATATTGTTTACTTAATTAAGCCATTTTAAACGTTCTGAGCTGATTTATCGACAGATTTTGCATCTAATAAGATGGTATCTCGCGCTCATCTAGCAAATCATTGTTTAGCTTCTGTCTGACAGATTGTTATTGTAAAATGTATATCTTTCAAGCGTTATAAATTTAGGGTTGGATAATCAAAGACTAAACTATTTTACCAATCCTACAATAAAACAATTCTCAATAATATAAAACAAAGAGAGCAACAAGTTTGTCTGTTAGAAATTAACAGACATGTTCAATGAAAAATCAAATGTATACAACTCTTAGTGAAGAGATATATCCATTGGAAATAAACCAAATAGATGCAATTCTTAATGAAGAGGCATGTTCACTGGAAGATAACCAGAAAGATGCAATATTTCTAGGTGAAAAGACATAATCACTTCTATAAATAGGAGTGATCGATCATCTACAGATTAACATAATCAAAAGTTCATTCTCTTCTCTCAAGTTCTCCATCATTCTCTAGTTTTTAAGATAGAAAATCTAGAAACTATATTTCTACATAAATAGTTTCTAGTAACCTTGAGTCTCTTGTAAAACCTTCGATTGAGTGTTGGGTTGATCTTCGTTAGTGCATACCGACGATCAACAAATAACAAGTTGCTAGGCTTCATTGTATCCTAAAGGTTTATTTGATTATTCCCCCTTGCACACTAATTAAATAGTGGGGCAAATAAAGTCTAAAGAAAAATGTAAACCTTTACGTGCCTTTGAGGCGTTTTTCCTTCTCTTGCTATACCCACAAATACAAAATTTCCAACAAATACATCATAACTTGAGTTTACTAGAGATGTACACATGTACAGAAATGAAGGACAAAGGTCTGTTAGACATACACTACAACATTCTTACCCATTGCCGGCGACTTTTATGTTGCCGGCAATGTTTTTGGACATTACCGGCGATTTTTGCCGGAAAAATCGTGTGTAATGTCTTTTTTTTTTTTTAACATTACCGGCGACATAAATGTAAGTCGCCGGTAATGTCTTGCCGGAAAAGACATTGCCGGCGACATACATTTATGTCGCCGGTAATGTAAAAAAAAAAAAAAAAAAAAAGACATTACTGGCGACATAAATGAAGTCGCCGGTAATGTCTTTTTTTTTTTTTTTACATTACCATCGAGACATTGCCGGCGACAAAAATCGCCGGTAATATAAAAAAAAAAAAAAGACATTACCGGCGATTTTTCCGGCAAAAATCGCCGGTAATGTCCAAAAACATTGCCGGCGACTTACAAGTTGCCGGCAATGAGTCAATTTCCAGTAGTGATAAGAGGCCCCAAGAATGGTAGATAGTGATCGATCCATCAGTGTTAAGCTAGCTAGGTGGCTGACTAAAGAGAGAAGGGATGCCTTTTGTGGGGAGGGCCGTCCTCTTTGTTGCTAGCTAGCTTCTGTATGGAAGCAAGAACAAGCAGCTGTATACTAGCTAATTCTAATGTGGATCGTGTTTCATATAATCCAACCATGCAAAGCAAACGAAAGGATTAATTGGCTGGCCTTTGGGTATTGAGAAGCATGCATATATGATTCACGTGTAACTGGTCATATTCGAATGACTTGATTGTTTGGTGGATCGACAACTTTTTGATCATGTACTACGTACAACTGTACAACTGAGAATCTACTTAAGATTTACGGAGATCGATCAAAAAGAAGTTAAAATATATTAATAACTAATGATAACAACTACTAGGGTTTTCAACTTCCCGTTCTGAAATCTGGGTTGCATTTGTTTACAACAATGGGAAAAAGATGAAATGAACCAGCTATTGAAGAGTTCATAAAGTTAGCTAGACTTCTTTGCCTCATTCTCAATCATATATAGAATAGTGCAGCAGGAGGACAGGTAGTGTACGTAGTACAGATGAGGAAAATCAAGTCCTTGCTTCATGTATCTGATCTCTCATTCGTACGTTGCATATTTGCAAGACTACGTACAAATTGTCTCTAGCTATATCAAAAATTAATCTCTATGGCCTCTCTATTAGTTTTAGCTTATTGCCTCAGCTCAATGCTAAGAAACCTTCATCAACATCAACACATATTCTCACAAACACTGCTGCATGCTAAAGGTCATAAAACTAGTACTTGGAATTCTTCTTTTCTATTAATACCATTCAACGTACATTGAGAAGACGGCTTCGGTTTTAAATATCAATGGAACGTACAAAATGCAAAGATGATCAATGGAAAGACTTTGGAAGTGAGGATGGATCGTGCACGCAGTACTGTGGGATAGCGCCCATTCCAGCTCCACCTTCTGTCTTGGAGTTGGTTTTAGAATCCTAGCTAGCTACAAAGCCATCAACTCTAAAGACATAGATCGAGCAAATTGATCCATTTCTAGCAGATGACTACCAGTATTAGCATCTTGTACACGCTGCACAGATAATATTTCAAACTGTTATGCATTATTAGGTTTTTGGACATATGAATAATGAGTTGAGAATTTGAGCTATGTATGCATTGCAACAGGCTGTTTTTCCTTTCTTTGCTAACTCGTCGAGGCAATGGGGCCAAATATGCATTTCGTCATTGATAAAGCCACGGAAGGGGCAAAATTTGACAGTCAGTGTGATTTGGCACCTAGGCGTATATTGAATTGACTTACATCGTTAATTAAGTATATACGTACAAGGAGTTCTGGAGTTCTTGATTGTTAATATTGTAGTAGTTCTCGATTTGTGTACAGAGTGGAAAGAAAATGATGTACACTACAACAACAAAAATTGGAGTTTGCCGCGGCATCCCATGTACAGTAGAACATGTGCTCAAAATTGTCATTCGTAATTTCGTATCAGGGAGAGTTGCAATTCTTATTGGTGGTCGAAATTTCAACTCCTCTACTAATGCTTGTGTTTCTAAACTTTTCGGCCACCATGTTGCTAGGTTCTTCTAAAACTAAGTGTCTAAGTCTTTGAACTCTTGAAATTCATGCAGGAAAAGTAAGTGATATAAAATTAAATATAATAAACAAAATATTAATTAAATAATTAGTAAATTACAAGCATATGAACGAAGAACAAATTTTGGGTAAAAATATGAACTAAGTTGAGTCACGTGTATCACACGCTTTCCTTAAGAACTTTTACGCTGCCCACAGGCTTGTATGGCGTTGTTCTCCCAGGATAAAACAACTTCAAAGTTTTGTACCGCAGTACAAGAACTTCTCTTCGAACTGAAAAATACATTTCTCTCTCACCGGATTTTGCTCTGAGTTAAGAGAGGGAGAGAAGTGATTAGAAGAGGATTGCTTCTGATGGGTTCAAGAATGAGGGAGAATGGAGCCTCTATTTATACATGGAGGAGATGTGAGTTATCACTCATTAACCTTTCGGCCAATAGCCACCATAACCGGCGAAGTTGAAAGGTCTCGAGGAATGCAAAAAATCTTTCTACTCATTTCATCCAAGATTTGCACCCCCCCTACGCGCGTGAGAGAGAGCCTCTCTACTCACTTACTCAAGGTATAGTAAGGTTCAGTCATATATAAAGACCTCCACATTTCTAGTTTCTCCCATGTGGGATCACAGTCCTTCCTTTTGTTTCAAGTAGCCATCTTTGGGTGACAATTTCTCATTCACCCCTTAACCAATTTAAACAAATGAATATATAATCTTTATATACTCTTGTAGGAGAATACAAATCCATGTTTCCTTCACATCAAAATTAAGTGCAACACACTCAATTATTTTATTTAAATTGTCACTTTAAAATGGTGGAAAACCACCATTTTCCAACAATTCAAACAAGTGATGAGAATTCAGTTCAAAAACCTCTCTTGAAAGAAAGACCGAGAAACTCCCCCGACCAATAAATTATAATTCAGATTCACGAAAAGAAACATCAAGATCGAAAAACGCAAACGATGCCTGTGATAGGATCATAAAATTGATACTCTTTCTTAAATTATGCATAGCCAACAAAGACACACTTCTTGGCACATAGATCAAGCTTGCTACGCTAATGCTTGTGTATATGAACATACACATTACACTCAAATATACAAGGCTCCAAATTTGGCAAGGGATGGACCACGAGTAAACTTGTGAAACTTCCGATGAAACTCCCCCTATAAATTATAGTTCAGATTCATGAAAAAAACCATGGACAATGCCCATGACAGGATCATAACATCGACGCCCTTTCTTAAATTATACATAGCAAACAAAGACACACTTCTTGACACACAGATCAAGCTTGTTATGCTAATGCTTGTAGATGTTAACATACACATTACACTCAAATACATGAGACTCCAAATTTGGCAAGGGAGGGATCACGAGTAAACTTGTGAAACTTTTGATGATAATTTTGAAACTCAATTCATTCGCAAAGGTGCTGTGTTGATGAGGTATGCATCAGACTTCATAACTTCACCCCGAAAAGACAGAGGCATATTCATTCCCAACAAAGAAGCATATACAAGCTTCAATAACTATCTATTTTCTATTTCAACTAAACCACTACGATGAGAGGTATAAAAATTTGAGGTTTGATGACAAATGCCATATGAACCCAGGATCTTAGTCCTGAGATCATTAACAAACTCTCTTCCATTATCAAATTGCAAACTTTAAATGAATCATTGATATTGAGTAGCTATTATTTTATGAAACTTCATGAAACTCGGAAAAAAAAACTTTGATCACTATGCTATTTCAATGCGAAAACTCAAGTTATATGAGTATAATCATCAATAAAGATAAAAAATAGGGAGGGAAATAAAGCGAAGGGACTTTAGCAAGACCTCATACATTTAAATGAATCGTCACAAACGTCTTAAGACGTATCTGTATGCTAGAAAAATACGAAATACAATCACACAAGAAAATGTGAAGCACTCGCTTTCGGAAACAAAAGAGGTTGACGCTTCTTCGGGTAATGAAAATTTGAGTGACCAAGAGGTGCCATAATCACACTTTTTCCTTAACATCTTCAACTATACTATAAAAGGTCACAATACAATAGGTATTCGAGATGCGAAATTAAGAATGTCTTTTGGGATTACATGCAAGTTCAAAATTTCAGGTGTAGGGAATTTGTGGTGACTCAAGGATCGAGAATTTAATGTTCACGGTCTCTGGTGTAGAGATTTTTGTGACGACCCGGAACAGAATTAGTAGTGTAATCGGCTTAATCCACGAGTTAGCGCGTAATCACCGTTTTCCGTAAATTGATTGATTTGCCAGTTTTGATCACGACTTAAATATTGGCTGAGAATTTGAGTTGAGTCTCTTCTTGAGAGTTGTTGTACCCGTGATTTCGAGTTCGTGGACGGTTTCGGATAATTATTTCCATAACCGAGGAATATCTTATGAATATTTGAAATCACGGAATCTCGTCGTGTTTATCCGTTCGATTTGAGTTATCCGAAACGTGGATGTGATTCATTTTGGACCGTCGATCGTATCGAGCCACGAGTATAAATATCGGAATAGTAGAAAAAATTTCAAAAAATTACTGTTTGGAAGTTTGACGGAAGTTTGAAGGCTCCACCTTGGGTTGTGAACTGCCACTGTCCGACCCGGATTTTTTGGCCACTTCCGGCCACAAAATTGGTATGGTTAGAATCCTCTCTTGATTTCCTATGGTTTAGAACTTGGATTTGGGTGATTTGATGAAGTTATGAGGGAGAACGAACTCGGTGAAGTTCATGGATTTTGCCGGATTTGGGTGGCCGGCTCCGGCCACTTTTGGGGTTGGGTGTTTGGGGGGAAAGGTTCCCCTCATCCTTGTGAAGCTTTTGGGTGAAGGAATTGTGATTTGGTTGAGGTTTGAAGCTCGTCGGAATCTCACCGGAATCCATGGATTTCGTGAGTTTCGAGCTCAATTCCGGCCGGTGGGCTTGGAATTGGGTCTCGGTGTAGAAGAGAAATGTGTTGGGCTTGAGGAGGACTTGTGATCTGGAAATTTTAGTCGGGATCCGTCACCGTTGACGCCGCGCCGCCGCCGCCTACGGCGTTTCGGCGAGGGAGTTGACTTTTTAGAATTTGATGAGTTTTATGTCATTTTACTCGTTTTCGCGCTCCGAACGCAGTCGTGAGGTTTTCGAGATGATTTGAGTGCCGGATTTTTAGTTAAGGGTTTGTGTGGAGATTTCGGGAGTTTACGTCGATTATTTTGTATCGAGTTATATGTTTCTGGAAATGGTTGGTTTCCGAGGTGTGGTACAGAGTAGTGAATTGTGATTTTGATCAGTCATATTTTGTGATTATTCAGGGGATCGAGATCGTACTTTGGGCGAGGGATCTTTCACCGGATCTCGGGATTAGCGCGTTTGCGCGCTGTGCTTGTCTGTCAGTGGACATTTCTTTTCACTGATCGATTGTGAGTCTTTATATTACATTTTACAAGCATGAGCATACGTTTGTGATTATGACTTATACGAGCATGTGCTTTATGATTATGCATTTACATTATGCTTTATACGTATGCATGAAACTATTTATGATTTGATTTACACAGAGTACAGTCTTAGTATATGTGGTTGTATCGATACACTTGCATCCCGGCTGATCCCCGAGGATGTCTACCAGGGGGAACTGTACCTTGTGCCGATGTATTTCCGGGTGGGTACAGATTTCTTTTCCTTGTGTCGATGTATTTCCGGGTGGGAACAGATACCCTGACCTGAGGCCTTTCTGGCTAGAATCACGTGTGGGTCTGGGATCCCGTGATTCGGACTGTACTAGCACAGATGTGTCCATGAGTGACCCCGTGAGATTTTTCTATGCATGCTTTGTACGTTGGAGGAGTTTGGGTTCACCTCGTGTACTATATCATATTCATTCATTTTGACTCGCATATGTTTTTATAACATATATTATTCAGCGAAAGAAATTTATTTTCGTCCACTCACTCTAACGGTTTATATGTCTTTCCCCTGGGCTTTTCGCTTTCCGTGCCCAGTTTGCAGTTCGGATCCTGCTGTCTCACATCGCGGTCGGAGGCTAGTTATTCGAGCTATCTTTCTTTTCCAGTAAGTTTCTTGTTTTCCCTACTGTTGTACATTTTGTATATATACACTAGAGGTCGCTCTGATACGATACTGATACATGTTTTATGTGGTATTTCCCGGATTTTCTATATTATACAGTTATGTTTACTGTTTATTGCTATTGTTATGATATTGAGAAATCCGGATGGGATTGGTGCCCACGGTTTGGATTTTGTGGCATAGGATGAAGTGTTATTTTTCGGGTGCAGGTAAAGGCAATTCCGTATTAGTAGCGTTACTCTGCCGAAATTTTAATGGTTTTTGTTGGTTCGTGTTTTCAGAAGGGGTTTGATTTCGGTTTAGGAAACTAAATCGGGGTTGAGTCCTTTCATTTTTGCTCTAGTACAAAGTTAAAAAGTATGAATGAATAATTATATCCAAGGATAAAAGTATGCGCAATAATTGTAAACTGAAAATTATATTTTTATTTATTGTTAAATGTCCTTAAATACATGCATTACAATCCAATACAATCAATCTCTCTTGAATAATCAGAGATTGCTAGAACCTATATCTAATCAATTTAGGACAAGACACATATTGAAAGATCTAGAAGATACTTTCCTTAAACACTCCCCCTTGTGTTGAGCTCCCAATGTATAATGCATAACTTGTTGCCTCACTAGAAATCTTGTTAAGTAAACAGAAACCTCATGAGTAAAACAAAAGTTTGGTCGAAGGAAAATAGAGTACAACGCATCAACTATAAAAGATAATACATGTGGTGTAGACTCTCTCTGATGTCTACCAAAAGTGACTCCCCCTGATTGCTAACTCAATCTCGGACTTCAGATAATCGTTGCATGGAAACGTGCTTTACATGTTTCACAAATGTAGATTTTGGAAGTGACTTGGTGAACAATCTGTAACATTATCCACAGATCCAATATGGCTCATATGGATATTCAAATACTGCTATTCTTGTTGATTGAAGAAGAACTTTGGCGAAATGTGTTTCGTATTGTCACCCTTAATATATCTCAACTTCATATGTTTAATACAAGCTGCATTATCCTCAAAGATGTAAGTTGTTGCAGTCGTAGTAGATGATAATCCCCTAAACCCTCAAATATGGTGTATTACTAACCTAAGTCAGACACACTCTTTAACAGATTAATGCATAGTTATGATTTCAGAAAGATTTGAGGAAGTGGCAAATCCTAATTGTGTTCGTAATTAGGATTTTGTAGATCTCAAAGAAATTGTTATTTTCCTTATTTTGTAGATCTCAAAGAAATTGTTGTTTTCCTAATTGTGAAAACATAACCAGTTTTGGAACGTCCTCTGTGCGGATCAGAGAGATACCCGACATCAGCAAATCCTACTAACACATCATTTAATGTCTTAGAATAGGGAACTAAGTAGAAAGAAGGTTTAGCGTCAACGTTCGACGGGTCGAACTCCGCAGAATCAGAAAGTTGCGTTGCAACCATTCCTTGTTTTTTTTTTTTGGAATTTCAAGTTTCTCTCTTGCTTCTTTGTTGGAAAAGAATAGACCCAAGTGAAAAGACCCGACTCCGATTTAGTTGCCTAAACCGAAATCAAACCCCTTCGAAAACATGACATTTGCCAGAGTTTGCTTTGAAACATGTGAACCATTCTTAGAACCTACAGAGAAATACACTTCGAATATTGAAAGGACCCAACCCCAGTTTAGTTTCCTAAACCGGAATCAAACTTCTTCGAAAACACGAACCAACAAAAACCGTAGAAATTTTGGCAGAGTTTCGCTACTAACATAGAATTACCATTACCTGCACGCGGAAAATACACTTCATCCTATGCCACAAAAATCAAACCGTGGGCACCAATCCCATCCGGATTTCTCAATATATCAACAATAATGTAAAATAATAAATATATCTGTACTTTACTGAAATCCGGAGTAAAATCGTATAAAATATACAACAGAATACTCAGAGCGACCTCTAATGTATAATCATATAAGTATACCACAGTAGGTAGAACAATAAACCTACTGGAAGAAACAAGGTAGCTCGAGCACTATGCCTCCGACCACGACGTGCGACACCAGAGTCCGAACTGCAAACTGGGCACGGAAACCGAAAAGCCCAGGGGGAAGACATGAAAATCGTTAGAGTGAGTGGACGAAAATAAATGTCTTTCACCACGTAATATACGTTATAAAAACATAAGCGAGTCCGAATGAATAAATATAATAAAATACGCGAGGTAAACTCATACTCATCCAGCGTACAAAGCATGCAAGTAAAATCCCACGGGGTCACTCATGGACACGTCCGTGCTAGTACAGTCTGAATCACGGGATCCCAGACTCACACGTGATTCGAGCCAGAAAGGCCTCAGGTCAAGGTATCTGTTTCCACCCGGAACTACATCGGCACAAGAAACAGATATCTGTACCTACCCGGAACTACATCAGCACAAGGTACAGATTCCCCCTGGTAGGCACCCTCGGGGATCAGCCGCGATGCGTGTGTATCGATACAACAACATAAACTGCGACTGTACTCTGTATAAACCAAATCATAAACAATTCGATGCAAATGCAATAAACAACATATACGCAATATAATCGTATAACACATGCTCATATAAATCGTAATCTCGGAAGCATGCTCAAGTTCGTAAATCATATAAAAGACTCGCAAGAATTCCGTGAAAAGAAGTTGTCCACTCACAGACTAGCGTAACACAGTTCGCGTTAACCCGTGATCCGGCGGAAAGTCCCTCGCCAAAAGAACGATCACGAACCCCTGAATAATCACAAAGTCCATTACTCAAAGTCATAACTCGACACTTCAAGACAAATCACGAGAAACCACTGTTCTCGGAAACACGTAATTCAATGTCGACGAACTGTCGGAAATCCGATATTTACACTCAATACCTCGCTGTACTTTCGGACGCTCAATTCGAAAAACGAACCTCCCCACTATGATCGGGGTGCGATTTCGAGTGAAATGACATGCAACTCGTCGAAAACCATGCCGGGCGAAAAGTCGCCGCCGCCTCCGGCCACCGGAAAATGCAACCTGCCCAGAAAATTTCGTGCTACACATGGTTTCAAAGATCTCGACGATTCCAATAACTTTCCAGTTATAAGTTAAGGCCAATTTTTACCGGAAAACCTCCAAAAATCAACCCAAAGTTCCAAACCCTTACCGGAATTTCAATTCGACGGATCTCTCTCCTCCGGCCACGGCAACCCTCAAGACCACTTGGAAAAGCTTTCTTGGCTCGAGGCTAACAAAACCCCTCAAAGAGGAGCCACCACCTCGGCCTCCACGTCGCCACCCGAACGCCACAAAACTCGCCGAAAAATCCATAACTTTGCCGATTCGATTCTCTCTCCTCCGGCCACCCCACGGGACGATCCAAATACCAATCCGAAGAGGAGCTCGAGCCCAACAAATCTCGTGAAGAAGTCGTTCCCAAATATGGCCGAAATCGGCCTCAATTTCGGCGAACCATTTCGGCATCCAAACGGCATTCAAACGGGTCGACCCATCATGGTCAACCCAGTCAACAAAACTGAAATGGCAAGTTGACTTCCCCAAATAGGAAACTTCTATTTATAGCCCTTCCCAATATGGAAACCCCCATAATTCACGTTTCGGCAAACTTCAAATACACATAACTTTCTCGTCGTAATTCCGATTCCAATAATTCTCGCGGCAACAAACTCGACTCGACATATTCTTCAATTATCACCCAAAGTCAAACACTTCGACCAAACCGATAAAAAGTCAACGGTTCAACCCAAACACATTCTTAAACTGACTAAATAATCAACAATCGGAAATATTCACAACTTAATCCTCGTAACTCGGAATATTGCTCTGAAAGTTCCCACGAGCTCGAAATTAAATTCTCAACATCTTCTGTGAAGAAGCCGAAACCAAATTCTCGTCCAGTAATTTAGTCGCTAAGAGCATCACCATTATAACCCGATTCCGTCGAAACTTCAAATATTCATAACTTATTCCTCGGTCGTCCAAATAACGATCCGGAACCGCCCACGAACTCGAAATCACACGTACAACGACTCTCGAGAAGAGACTCAGCTCTAATTCTCGGCCAATAATTTAGTCGTTATCAAATTCGGCGATTCGACTAACTGTTGTAATTCTGCGACTACGTGCAAGCTCGTAGATTAAGCTGATTTCATTGCTGATTCTGTTCTGGGTCGTCACAAATATTCCACAAAAACCAAACCGCGGGGCTCCGTTCCCCATCTGGATTTCTCAACAACATATATATACTAAACCAAATGGTTTACAAGAAATCCAAAATATTTAGGAGTAAACTCAACTGAAAACAAACATAAGTATTCAGAGCAATGGCTATATAGATCATTTACATTAGGTAGGTCGAACAAAAAACCTACAGAAACTGAAGTGTGATCCGAACTCTATGCCTCCACCGATGACGTGCAACAATGGAACCCAAACTACAAACTGGGCAAAGAAAACCGAAAAGCCCAGGGGAAGACAAATAAAATTGCTAGAGTGAGTGGACGAAAATAATAATATGTCTTTCCCAAATATATGCTCATAAAAGCATAAAGTGAGTCAATGCACATGAAAATCCCGACCAGTTACATTTTCCCTGATCCATAAATATGCACGAAAAATCCTGCAGGGTCACTCTCATGGACTCCTCCGCATAGTATAGTCTAATCACGGGATCATAGACCCCCTCGTGATTAATAAGCCTGAAAGACCTCAGGTCAGGATATCTGTCCCCCCCCTGGAGCACCTCTGGGATCAGCAGAGAAGCCAAAGCATCGATGCATACCTCAATATCCAAGACTGTACTTTTTGTAAACCAAATCATAAATCCTTTCCGTGCACATGCATAATCATAAATTTATACTCATAATATGTATAAATAAAGACACGCAAATCGACATTGAAAATAAAGTGTACACTCACAGTACTGAGCTAACTCTAAGGTCCGGCGAAAGATCCCTCGCCAAACACTCAATCCCAATCACCTGAATAATAGGGATACGATCAATATATATTGAAACACAACATACAGAGCTAATACGTCGAGAACCCCGCGTCCTCGAAAGACGTATCGCTCGAAATATCGACGAGGATAACAAAATTACCAAAATAAACCCAATTAACCCTCGTCCCAAAATAGAATGCTCAAATCAACTCAAAAACCTCAAGACTACAATCGGTACGTGATTACGAGCACAACGGTATAAAAATCTCCAAAATTCAAAAAGTCAACCGTTGCCAGAGCTCTGCCGTTGACGGTCGCCGCCGCCGATGGCGCGGCTTCAATGGTGACATTTACTGGCGACCAAGACCCCAAAACCTTCCTCTCCTTAAGCCCAACCTCTTTCCCCAAAGGGTCACCACCATCCAACCACCACCGTGGCCGGAAATCACCTCGAAAACCATGAAATCCCAAATCGGCTGGAAAACTTTTCCGGTGAAATTCACCACCGTGAGGCCACCTCGTCCTCCCAAACTCAAGGGGTTTCATCCCCAAGTCATACCCAACTGATTCCACCCAAAAGCTCCATCGGAAAACCTCCAGGAAACCTCCCCCCCGTTTACCCCGATTCCGTCCAATTTCTCCTCCAAAATCAACCACTCAAACCACCTCAAAACATCACAATATAAACGTCAATCAATAGCCCAAGGGAATAGCTTCAAATTCCTACCTTAATCTCCGGCAACCATGCCGTTTTCCGGCAAGAATCACGATGGCGAGTTCAACAACTTGGCGGTCAACTCGGTTGACTCGGTCAACTCGGGTCTGGCTCGCTCAACTTTTGTCAAACGGCCCAAATGCGACTTTTCGACAACTTTTACGACTATTCCGCTATTTATACGTCGCGAACTGACCAAATTCACGATTCGGATAACTCAAACCCAAACGGATAAGTACGACTAACTCGACGATAATTTCAAATATTCATTTTATATTCTCCGCTTATCCGAAAAATCCTCCGAAACCTCCTACAAACTCGAAATCAAATCCTCTGCAATTTCCGCGAAGAAACTCAAACCAAATTCGTGTTCGTTAATTAAGTCGTGAACAAAGCCGCCAGATCGATCAATTACAACTAACTGCGACTAATCGTGAAACTCGTAAATCAAGCCAATTAGCATGGCATACCATTTCTGATTCGGGTCGTTACACCAAGTCAATGGATCCCTTCACGTACGTGAAGATGTGTTTTACTCAATTTCAATGATGTTGCATAGGTGCAGAGCTAAATCTAGCTCATAAGTTCACAGAGAAGGCAATGTCTGGACGTGTGCACTGAGTTAAATACAACAAAGCTCCAATAATAGTAAGATATGGAATCACAGGTCCCAAAAAATCATCATAATCATCTTTCAAACAAAACGAATCCTTTTTAGGTTAAAGACTGCGAACAACCATTGGTGTGCTAAGAGGGTATGTTTTGTCCATGTTAAATTGTCTGAGCATCTTTTCGACATAAGCAGACTGATGAATGAGAATTCCACCTACTTAATGTTCTAGCTCTAAACCTCGACAAAATCAAGTCCTACCAAGGTCTTTCATCTCAAACTTGGATTTCAAGTAGCCAACTGTCTCATTAATCTCATCAATAGACTCGATGATATTCATGTCATCAACATAGACTGCTACAATGGCAAATTCTGAACTCATTCTTTAAATGATCGAACACGCATGAGCATAAAACACCATTCTTGTATCCCTGCCCAATCAAGTAGTCACTTGGACGTGTGTACCACGTCTGACAGAATTGCTTCAATTGATAGAGTGAACATCTCAATCTTATCAGATGATCACTCCTTGTTTTAGAGTTACTTGAATTGGGTATAACTATGCCATCTGAGACTCTCATGTATTTCTCTAAATCAATATCTCCGTAGAGATATGTTGTAACCACATCCATAAGCTTCATACTCAGTTTTTTGGACACTACAAAACTGATAAGGTAGTGGAAAATAATGATGTCCATGACTGGAGAATACATCTCTTCATAATCAATACTAGGGCGTTGAGAAAATCCTTACGCCACTAGTCTAGCTTTATACCATAAGACTTCATTCTTCTCATTGTACTTCCGATCAAAGACACATTTATGTCCAACTGGTTTAACATTTGGTGAACATAGCACTAACATACTGAAAACTTGTCTTTTTCTCAGAGAGCATATATAAGCATGGATTGCATCTTTCCATTTTGGCCAATCTACTCTATGTTGAAAATTCGTAGAAGAGCGATGTTCCACTTCATTGTCCTAAATGATCTCCTAAGTGACAAAATAAATAAATGCATCATCAACTAACATGAAAATTTTATCCATAATAACGTGCACATCATTCTTACTTAGTGAGATTTCTTTGTTTTCTGACATCATAAATGAATATGAAGTGTCCCCTAGAGATGCAAATTGTGATTATAGGACATAATTATAGTCAGAAACAATCTCATGTGAAGGACTCACAATGTGGATGATGAACGAATCATTTTGTGTCTGGATGATCTACTTTTTAACCGGTGACTCAAGTGTGGATTTTCTTGGTCTTCCTCTTTTCCTTGTGGGAGCCGAGGCCAACCCCACACCTCCACTATGGGCAGAAGTATCATCTCATTGCCCAGTTGTGGCGTTTACTCATATGTTACTAGAGATTTCTAACCTTGCAGGAACTTTTACAACATGTATATCTAATCTCGTTCTTTCACAATATCAATAAAGGAGTCAGGCATCGAATTTGCTACATTTGATCGAGAATACGTTGCACTTCTATCTCACTCTGAGATGTCCTAAGATCATGATGAGACATAGTGGGGTTTGACCACATCAATTCTTGACGTTCAACTAGAATAGAACCATTCTCATCTCCCATTACTGGCAGGAAGTATATCTCATCAAAGTGATTGGTGTGCATAACCAAACCCCGATCCACAAGCCGTAATTGCTTGATTTGTGCTTTTGCATGACAATTCTATGAATGAACATGGGGTTAGGGAAGTTCAACATAAATCCCAACAGACTTGCAACAGTCATCAAAATATTTTGATGTAAACTCTTCTGCATTATCTAATCGAATAGACATGATTGGATAATTTGGGTGGTGAGCCTAGAGCTTAATGATCTGTGGTAAGAGTTTTTTAAATTTAGCATTCCTTTTGGATAGCAAAGCAACGTGTGATCAATACGTCGATGCATTTACCAGAACTATAAACTATTTAAATGACATGCATTCTGGTTTGATAGTTTCACAAATATCGCCTTGGATTCTTTGCAAGAATGGGATATTCTCAGTTGTATATACATTAAAAGAAGGTCGTGATTATGACTTTGATAATTGAAAAACTTTGCAAAACAATCGATGTGCATCTGAGATTGCCACGAAGGAATCTAGTGGGATAACGCACAACTCCTTAGCAGTATGTCGTCTAGATTATGCTGCACTCATCTTAGAGACTGAGCCTGGACTGGGAGGAGTAATCACAGCCCTCTCCATCTAAACTGATAGTTTTGAGTATTCCCACATGCTTCTTTGCTCTAAAAAACAGATGACCATTTTTCAATATTTTGATCATCATATCGTGACCTGGGTGACCCAAACGATAATGCCAAAGCTTATATGAGACAGAGTCACATACAATTTTATGAGTGACTGCATTGGATTCAATGATCCAAATTATAGTAAGATATAAACCACTACGAATAGTTGAAAACTTCTCCAGAATGCGTTTTTTGCCACATTTTACAGAGGCTATACACAAAATTTCTTTTCCATTCTCACAATATGTTTCCAAGTGTAAACCAGTGGCGCAAATGTCCTTAAAACTTAACAAGATTCGATTGGCCTTTGGCACATATAAGGCATCAATGACAAAAATTCTTGTACCATGTAGCAATAAGAATTATGCAGAAGCACACCCTTGTATTGTCGACGCTGAACCAATCATGGTTATCACTGAAGAACTATATGGAACAAGATCCATAAACAATTGCATAATCTGCAGAACAGTGTGGGTAGTACCACTATTTTCTAAATAATCAATCTCGCTTTCAAAAACATCTACAGAAGAATGTAAATCAATTAGTCTTTGAACTCAAGACATGATAAACACTTTAAGTGAATACTTAATGATTTTCAAAGGGTTGTGACCCTTATAGAGTACTTGACATGGCAAAACAAAACTGATGTACTAAAAACATCAAAATAACACCAATTCTGTTAATGAACCTCGACGGGTTGATGGATTTTGGACGGGTCAAAATTGATTCAAGTTTGGATCCAGGGTACCAGTCTCGACGGGTCGAGACTTTCTCTTAACGGGTCGAGAGTGCTCGAAGTCGAATCCATGGTAACATCTTCGATGGGTCGAAGAAAAGGCAAAATATTTTGACGTGTTGAAGATATGTCAACACCGTTCCAGGGTGATGAGTTCGATGAATAGAAGGAGGATCTTCGACAGGTCAAAACTTACAAGAACTTGAATTTTCCCTTTTTCTATTTTTTATGTTTTTCAGTGTCATAGTGCCATGAAATAACGTATATCACGAATCATTCATGCATTATATAGTAAAATAACATTCTCAACACTTTTCATATACCAAAACAGAGAAATTTTATTACTTGTCAACACAAATTACATCAAAGATGTCATATTCCACAACGACTAAAAACAAAGTCTCAAAAACATGACCAATATAAGTAAAAAAAAACTAAATTTGAATGAGTACATAGCAGAGATAACAGCATAGTACATAGAGTAATCAAAATTCAAAGTCTCAAGACTTGCTTTCTTTTTATATGCTACCATGAGATTGACATCATAGTCTTCTTCCATCTCATAGTCTTCTCCAACAAAGTTAGCTTCTTATGCTAAGTATTGCTTCTTGAAGCATGCATACTTTCCAGATAGAGTAGAGTGTGAAGACGATCCTTCATGCTTAGTACCAAAGCCTCTTTGATTCTTGTTGGATTTACTGAGGTCGGCGTCCCGGCGGTGCTAATTCAAATTGCGACTTTGGCCTCTACCATGACCTCTGCCACATCCTCCTCTCCCACTATGGTTGTGAGGCTTAGAACGGTTGTTCTTCGTTTCCTTATGTGCTTTTCCTCTAGTGTTGTAATTCTTAGGTGTTTTCTTCGTTCTAGTGGGCCTAGAGTTACTGTTGAGAATTATATCTGATGTCTCTCCTTCTTTGCAAGAATATTCATGGGATCACTGAAAGTTGTGATTCTTCCTTGCTCATACTCAAGCTGGTACTAAGAAGTCAATATACTCATGGAAAATGGGAAGGTGTTCAAAGACTTCTCTATCATATCCTGATTAGTCTTATCAACACCACATAAACAAAGCTCAGATTCTAGCTCCAACATGGCTCGGTTGTATGCATCAACCTTCAGATAATCGAATAAACGGATGGAGTCTCATCTTTCTGTCAATTCTTGAAGTTATGTGTCATGCACGTTGTTGAAGCGTTGCTCCAAAACGTCACATAAATCCTTAGGATCAATTTTCTTCAGATACTGCTTCTTGAGAATTTTATTAATATGACGCCTCAAAAATATGAGGTCTTGAGCTTTAGTTTTAAAGCATTTGGGGCGGCCTCATTGGGCTCGGTTTGTGGGTAGATGGTGATGGTGAATCCCTTTTCGATGAATGTGTTTTCTATGTCAGAGATGAGAGATGATACTCTGTTCCTTTGGAATCAATGATGTTAAACTCTGGCCTAGTTGGCTCGTTGAAGTAGTCATCTACAAAAGAGACAAATGAGATAATTAGTAACGATCGAAAATACGATCATTAATATCAAGTTTAGGGAATAAGAACGTGATCCAAGATGTATGGTCACCAAAATTGATGCTCGATAAACGGTAGCTTCATACCACACCCAAAAATTGTGACAATCAAAATCAGTCACTTATAATCGATTTCCCTCTTTCTTTTCTTTTTTACTACCAAGACTCCCCCAGAACCATCACTAATCAAACTTTTTTAGTAAAGAAGTGATGAAATCCCCTTTTCTCGACATTATATAATATCAACAATATTATTCAAAGTAATAAACAACATAGGATTTAGGGTGCTACAAAAATTAAGTTTTGCAATCTAATCTCTAAATTAAGGATATTTAAAAAATTTACCTAGATGGGTGTTATGCTCGGTATGAGGAAATATGGATAACAAGGACATAGCGAGGTCCGGCCCTGGCCAAGGCCAGATAGGGCCACAGCCCAGGGCCTAGAATTTGAAGGTGCCCAAAATTTTGACATGTTAAATTTTTAGAAAAAAATTCACCACTAGGGTATAAACTCTTGTAAAATCCTCAATGTGATGCCCACACTTTGAAAATTATTAAAATGATGCTTAGAGTTTTAAAAACAGCGTTTTCGTGATGCCTCCGGCCAATTTTCGTCATGACTTGGTTAAGTCCAATAACGTTGCAATTTTTTTTAAAAAATAGAGGCAAAAAGATTTTAATGTCTTTAATTCTCTCTCTCTCTCTCTCCACCTTTTCACCACCCTCTCTCCCCACCTTCACCGCCCAGGATGAAACAACCTGCACCACCACAATCAAATTCCTCAGAAGCGGGTTTTAATGACTCGTTATCGGATCCATGTGTTCCTAGAATGAGTTGCTACAAATATCCAACACTGTCAAGTTAGATACCTTTGTCAACCACCATGGAAAATTGCCGCCAATCTTATTTCGCTGAAGATCCAAAACTAACAGGCCACTAAAACATGATGTAGGCTCTGGGGGACCTCACAATATCTGTGAACGAATTAGACCCTAGATGAACAATCTTAAGCGACGCCGTATTGACCAAATCTTTACAAAACATTGAGGACGGTAGCATACCAAAGAAGCAATTTTGTGAAAGCAAAACCACCTGAAGCTTCGGAAGAGCTCCAATGGCCGTCGGAACCACACCGCAAAGCGCATTCCCTTCGACTCTCAAATGCACCAACGCCAAGCAATTCACAATCGCCTAGGGGAGCGTTCCTTCTAGAAGGTTGTGGTCAAGCCATAAGAACTGCAACTGCTGCAGCTCGCCGAAGCTCACCAAAATTTGATCGAAGAACTGGTTCCACGACAGGTTGATGAGCTGGAGCCGAGCTAAATTCGCCACGCTCCTCAGAATCTCGCCGGATAACGAGTTGGAGGAGCGATCGAGGAGGACTAGGCTACGGGGGAGCTCTCCAAAGATTTCACCTGAGAGGAGGTTGCTTGCGACATTGAGAATCTGGTGGTTAGGGAGGTTTCCGATCTCGGGAGGGAGCTTCCAAGAGAGAGCTATTCTGGAGGAAGACAGCGCGTAGACGCGTGCATTGAGAGAGAACAAATTAAAAAATAAAATTAAGGGCATATATTAAAGTCTTTTTGTCTCTGTTTTTGGGAAAGAAAAAAAAAACATTGCCATGTCATCGGACTTAATCAAGCCGTGGCGAAAATTGGCCGGAGTGTTAGAGTTTGAATTAGTCTTTGTTAAGAAGTTCATTTGTTGTTAATAATCCCTAGTTTGTAGGGTATTGGATAGATTTTGAATCATTCCTGTAACCAAGTACCACGCACTAGATTAGTGCATTGCGTGGACTATTTTTCGGCTTTCGGTTATTTCTTGCAAGCCTATTTATATGCTTGCTCTGTTAATAATGAATACAGAAAGATATTCTCCCAATTTTCTTTGAGTTGTTCTGATTCTATACCAAAAAAATATGGTATCAGAGCCACTTAAAGGGGCCTGAGTGTGTGTAGAGTGAAACACAGGGAGAAAGGAGAGTGCGCAACCTGAGTGTTAGAGTGAAACACGGTGAGAAAAGAGAGAGTAAGAATGGTAGCAGAAGGGAGTTCTACACCGATTTCGATTCCAAAATTCGACGGGTATTATGACCACTGGTCATTGTTGATGGAGAATTTCATACGATCGAGGAAGCTTTGGAATCTGATTGAAGAAGGTATTCCAATTGCAGAGCAAGTGACTCAACAAGCTTCTACCTTCTCTACTATTGTGGCAGAACAAAGACAACAAACAAAGACACAAAGAAAGCAAGCAGAAGAACATAGCCAAAGGATGGAGCAGATGAAAGAGGATGATCTCAAACTCAAGAATTATCTTTTCCAAGCCATCCACTGAACCATCATGGAGACGATAATCAAGTTCCAAAATTATTTGGGACTCCATGAAGCAGAAATATCATGGTACTAACAAGGTGAAAAGGGCTCATCGACAAGCCTTGAAAAAGGAGTTTGAAGTGCTTCAAATGGGAGAAGATGAAAAAGTGGATGAGTATTTTTCTCAGACACTTTCACTGATCAACAAGCTGAAGGTCCATGGAGGGGAGACTATGTCACAAGTGGACATTGTTGAGAAAATCTTGAGGTCAATAACCTCTAGGTTTGATTATGTGCGGTGTTCTATTGAAGAGTCGAATAATTTAAATTTGATGACATTGGATGAACTGCAAAGCAACCTCTTGGTTCATGAACAAAGGTTGAATCGACACAAAGGAGGTTCAAGAGAAGAACAAGTTTGAAGGTCTCTCATGCAGATAGGTATGATGGAAGCAGCAGAGGTAGTGGTTATGTAGTTCGAGGCCGAGGAAGAGGTAGAGGGAGGTAGCCCTTGAACAAAGCAACCGTGGAGTGCTTCAAGTGTCATAAATTAGGACACTTTCAATGAGAATGTTTTAGTTGGGACAAGAAAGCCAATTATGCAGAGATTGATGGAGAAGATGAGATGCTTCTCATGGCATATGTTGGGAATAATTCAAAAAGAGAGGATGTGTGGTTCTTTGATTCAGGTTGGAGCAATCACATGTGTGGCAGCAAGAAGTGGTTTACTCACCTTGATGAGCAGTACAGACACTTAGTAAAGCTCGACAATGACACAAGGATGTAAGTGATGGGAAAGGGAAACATCAAGATGAGAGTTGATGGCATCACTCAGGTGATCAGTGAAGTTTATTATGTTCCCAAGTTACATAATAATTTACTGAGCATAGGTCAACTACAAGAGAAGAAACTAACTATTCTTATACAAGATGGAGTGTGTAAACTCTATCGTTCAAGAAAAGGGTTTATCATGAAGACATCAATGACAGCAAACCGAATGTTTATCATTCTTGCTAGTGTTGTTGTCACAGACTCACTAATCTGTCTTCAAGTAGACTCAGATAATCTCACACACCTTTGGCACCGTCGGTATGGTGACTTGAGCCATAAAAGTCTTCGAACAATGAGTAATGCAAAAATGGTGAAAGGGCTACCCCAACTCAAAGCTTCAAAAAGAGTATGTCAAGATTGCTTGGTAGGAAAGCAAAAGTGAGATTCATTTCCGAAAAGGAGTTCATGGAGGGCATCACACAAGCTTCAATTGGTACACTCAGACCTTTGTGGACCAATCACACCTACCTCAAATAGTGGCAAGAGGTATCTTCTCAGTTTTATTGATGACTACTCTAGGAAAATGTGGGTTTATTTTCTATCTAAGAAGTCAGAGACGTTTCAAATGTTCAACTACTTCAAAAACTTGGTTGAGAAGGAAACTGGTTCCTTTATTTCTTGCTTAAGAACTAACAGGGGTGAGGAGTTCACATCCAATGAGTTTAATGAGTATTGTCAGACAAACAACATCAAGAGACAACTCACTGCTGCATACACACCTCAACAAAATGGAATAGCTGAAAGATAGAATCAAACAGTCATGAACCTTATTCGCAACATATTGTCTGAGAAGAAAATTCGCAAGAACTTCTGGCCGGAAGATGTCAACTAGATCACTCATGTCCTTAATGGAAGCCCAACTATAGTGGTACAACATGTCACTCTTGAAGAAGCATGGAGCAGAATACAACTAAGTGTGGACTACTTCAGAGTGTTCGGTTGTGTTGCTCATGTTCATATCCCAGATGCCAAGAGAAAGAAACTAGATGACAAAAGCTGCAAATGTGTCTTGCTTGGTGTGAGTGAGGAATCGAAGGCTTATAGACTGTACAATCCCACTTCAAAGAAAATCATTATGAGTAGAGACGTAGTATTTAAAGAACATGCTGCTTGGGATTGGGGGAGGAGTGTTGAAGAGTCCAAGCTTGAAGTACTGTATTGGGGAGATGACAATGAAGAAAATAGAGAGCTTGATCATGATGAGGGTGTAAATGAAGAAGACAACAGTAGTGGAAGTGATAGTTCAAATGGGAGTGATGGTTCGAGTGTGCTTGATACTCAGCCAAGAGAAGAAGATTCGAGTGTTCTTAATACTCAGCCAAGAGAAAAAAGAAGCAGAAGAAGCCCTCAATACTTAGAAGACTACACACCAGGAGAAGGCTTGAGTGAGGAAGAAGGTGAAGAAGCTATTAGTTTTGTGGCACTTTCTTCGTATGAGGATCCAGTAAGTTTTGAAGAAGTCGTTGTAGATTCAAAATGGTGTGATGCAATGAGTTCTGAAATTCAAGCCATAGAAAAGAAGAATGACACATGGAAGCTTCCTGATCTACCAAAAGGAGTGAAAGCTATTGGAGTCAAGTGGATATTTAAGACAAAATACAATGAACATGTGAAGGTAGATAAATGCAAAGCTCGCTTGGTTGCAAAAGGGTATGCGCAAAAAATTGGTGTGGATTACCTTGAAGTTTATGCTCCTGTTGCTAGGTGGGATACCATTCATGTGATCATGGCTTTGGCAGCACATAAAGACTGGAACATCTATCAATTAGATATTAAAAGTGCCTTTCAACATGGGGAACTAACAGAAGATGTTTATGTTGATCAACCTCAAGGGTTTGTAAGGATTGGAGAAGAAGCAAAGGTGTACAAGCTTAGAAAGGCCTTATACGGACTCAAACAAGCACTGAGGGCATGGTTCAGCAGGATAGAAACCTACTTCATTAAGCAAGGTTCCGAAAAGTGTGAATCTGAGCATACTTTGTTCATCAAGACTGATGAAAGAGGTAACATTTTAATTGTAGTTTATATGTGGATGATTTAATTTTCACTGGGAATTGTGAGAGCGTGATCATTGATTTTAAGAACTCCATGAAACAAGAGTTCGACATGACTGATCTAGGCAAGATGAGATACTTTCTTGGTGTAGAAGTATTGCAGTGCTCAGAAGGTATATATATTAGTCAGAAGAAGTTTGCGAAGGAAGTGTTGGAAAGGTTTGGTTTGGAACAATGTAATCGTGTGAGAAATCCAATTGTTCCTGGAACTAAATTGTCAAAGGATGAGGAGGGAAGTAGAGTTGATGTCACTGCATTCAAGCAAATGGTGGGCAGCTTAATGTATCTCACTGTGACAAGACACTACAAGAAAACTGCACCTAGACCACAGATAATTTCCGTCGTCTAAGTGTAGTTTTCCGTCGTCTAAGTACTTGGATGACGGAATCTCCGTCGTCCAAGATCCGTGCTCCAAGTGCTGTCGTCCAGGCACCTGGACGACAGAGAATTAGTTCTCCGTCGTCCAAGTTCACTTGGACCGCAGACATTATCTGTGGCCCATGTATGCACCTGGACGACGGAAACGCTAATTCTCCGTCGTCCAGGTGACTACATGGGCCACGGACATTGCTCGTTTCTCCGTGGCCCACGTGTTCACCTGGACGACGGAGAATCAGTTCTCCGTCGTCCAGGTGCATACATTGGCCACGGATAATGCTAGCTTCTCCGTGGCCCAGGTGTTCACCTGGACGACGGAGAACTGATTCTCCGTCGTCCAGGTGAACACGTGGGCCACGAAGAATGGCAGGGTTTAGGGTTTAGGGGTTAGGGGTTAGGGGTTAGGGTTAGGTTTAGGGTTTGTGCACCTGGACGACTGAGAACATAATCTCCGTCGTCCAAATGTCTATTTAATTTTTTTTTTTAAAATAAATTGAAATTAAATATTATTAATTTAATTTATTATTAATTTAATTTAAATAATGAAAAATAGTCGAAAATAATTAATTAAACTAAATTTTTAATATTAATTAATGTATTAATTAAATAATTAATTAATTTGTACATACACATCCAAATTAAAAACCCACAAAAATTATAAAATATTGTTCGGAACTCGGAAATAAAGAAACGCGATAATTAACTAGCTAGCTAATACACTGGAGGAGCAGATGCGCCGCCGGGTCCTCCGCCTTCAGCCGGGTCGTTGTCGTCGGGGTATGGGTTCAGAGGAGGTTGACATACTTCTCGATTTTGGTTCATGAGCGCGATGAGTTGGGCTATTTTTGCTTGTTGTTCGTCAAGTCTTTGCAGCATTGACTCATTTTCCTCTCGTGCCAGTCGAGCCTCTTGAATGGCTGCTTCGACGGCCGCTGCCTGACTCCTTCTCCGCTGCCCCGAACCTCCCGTAGATGATGAGCCGGATGTCGTTGACAAATCTCGTACCACCCTAGGCCCAAAGTGCCTAACCTCCTTGCCAGCTCTACGACCGTAGACCTCATCCGCGATTGCAATTTGGCTCTCTAAGGATAGAGGAGGCAGGTCTTCCGGCGGCACATCTGGGAACGCAAGCTGAGTGTTAGCCAACTCTTCATGTGCACGCTCTATCACCCTTGCCTACAAAAGAATAATTAATTTATTATAATGAAATCATATTTAAATAATAATTACTATAATTAAAAGCATATAATTAATATATCACTTACGCCGCATTGACTCGCTTCATTATCGAGCCCTGGCGTCACGTACGCGCTTACGCTTGCATCAAGATAAGGGTGTTTGGAGCCCTTATCCTTGTGCTCCTTGGCTATTTGAATGAACTGCTTGGCGCCGGTAGTATGGTGTTTCTCCTTCTTCCCCCGGTTGGCTTTGTTGACACCGGAGAATTTCTGTTACACAACATAATTAAATCATTAAAAAATGAATAACTACAATTTAAATAATTCAATTATCTTAATTGAAATAACAAAAATAAATTAATACCTTAAATTGTTCATCGGCAAAGTGGTTACACAACCACTCCCACTCATCTTCTCTCTCCACTTGCAGCTCTACCGGGGGAGGCACGGGACCAACATCTTGGAAGTACTTATGGAGCTTGTACTTCCAATCTTTGTAGATGGAGTTGGCGGTTTGGTTGATATGCCTCAACATAGCCGGTGTCGGATCCACGTTAAATTGTTCCTATCAAAAATAAATAGAAAATTATAATCGTATATATTATGAAATTTTAACTAATATTAACAATATTATATAATAACTAAATTGAACGTATTACGTACCGAAAGATCTTTGAAGACTTTCGCCTTCTCATGATCCGGCGCCTCCTTCCAAGTAGGGGTAGTGATACGAACTCGGTTATGGATGATTGACCCTATCCCTTGCGCCGAGAGACTTGCTAGCTGAGCTATGGGAGGGCCACCGGTGAATTCGTCGTACGGCAAGTCGATCTTTTTACCGGTCGCCTTGCAAATACGCTCCGTTTTGCCCCCTTTAACGAGACCCCGAGTCCTTTTCGGTTCCGGGTCAGTGGGGGCCCACCTTTGCCTACGGCGGGCGCTGTACATGATTGATTCGGCGATCAAGGACACCTGAGTACTTCCCGTTGAACCGGTACCGGGCGTCGGAGATTGGAAGGGGTCGACGTCATCACCGCTCGAGATGAATGGGGGAGCGGGAATTTCCCCAGAGGGCGCTACGGACGGACCAGATGATCCGTCCGGATTGAGAGCGTCGTTGCCCTCCTGTTGAACCCAACCGACTTGGGCCGCCAACATTCGGAGCATGGCATCTTCTGCCTCCTGTTGGGATTTCTTCTTGCCGGATGTCGTCTTTGGCGGAGCCATTTAAACCTAAGAGTGCGGTGTTAAAATACCTACTTAACATAATAATTACAACTTAAAAATTTACGCTAATTAATTAAGTACGTTTAAGATTTAAATAGAGTACACTAGCTTGGCATTTTCGGTCGTTCAATGGACGTGCGACCCGCGCGATAAAGTGTAAATTTTCAATTAATCAGCCTTGGTTAAATCGAAAAACATGGCCAGTTAGGGATAGAGATAACGCGAGAGGCAGGACTAATTTCGACAAAAGTCTTTCTTAGTCCAAATCCTGTCACCAGTCATAACCCGTTTCTAGACACCATGTCCGACATTCGGCCAATTTTTCGAAAATTTACACTCCCTCAAGTCCTTTGCAAACTCCGCTCTCAACCTCGTGTCCATAACTTCACTTAGGTTATGGTGTGCGGTGATGAAATCCACACATCACGAGGGGTTAAGGAGATAAGCAAGGAAAAGAGGCGCCATCTATTCCAAAGAGTGCGACTTAATAAACCAAGCATATGTACTAAATTTAAATCGAACACGTACTACTAATTTATTTACGAGAAAATAAACGTAAATATTAATTAATAATTTTTAATTAGATGCAATAATTTATATTTATTTATCATGCATTTAATAAAAAATTGATTCATTTAATAAATTATGAATAATAATTTATTCATTTAATAAATTTAATAATAAATTCATTTAATCATGCAACTAATAATAAATAATTACAATAATTACAATAATTATGATTTAATAAATTAATAACAATAATTAATCATTTATTAAATATTTAAACTAATTAATCAATTAAATTCTACTTCTAAATTATATTTAGAATTTAATTAATTAATTAAATGAAAATTATTTTAATAAGGGAAAAATAGAAATTTACCGAATCGGAGTTTTCGGGAATATCGCCGGAGTTGAGTCGTCGGAGAGGAGGAACCACGCCGGAAAAAATGTCGTCGGAGCGTCGCTGGAGGAGGATCGCCGGAGGAGAGGAGAGGAGAGGAGAGGAGAGGAGGAGATGGAATGATGACAAAATGAGGGGGGATGCAACTCTATTTATAGAGTTTCACCTAGACGACGGAGCACTATTCTCCGTCGTCTAAGTCCACTTGGACGACGGAAATAGTGTTTTCCGTCGTCTAGGTGGCGGTTTCAAAAAAATTCAAGCGGCGCCAATTAATCGGCGGGACGCTCTGAACCGCCATTATTTTGGACTTAGACGACGGAGAATGAATTCTCCGTCGTCTAAGTGAAAATTCAAGCGGTCCCAAAAACGGAAGCGGTAAATTGAACCGCCATAAAAAATGGACTTGGACGACGGAGATGGTCTGTCTCCGTCGTCCAAGTGAAAATTAAATGAAAAAAATAAACAAAAATAAATTTGAACCGGCATGGTTTTTGAACCTGGACGACGGAGATGGTCATTATCCGTCGTTCAAGTTAACGCCTGGACGACGGAAAATGACCATCTCCGTCGTCCAGGTTCAAATTACTTTTAAAAAATTTAAAAAATAATTCGCTAGGAATTTAGCGATCTGTCATTCGAGTGAAATAGTCGTACAATATCGATGAACGCATCGTATATATGAACAGTTAAATTTGAACCGACAATTTATTTTATGTCTTGAAACATGTTAAGTATCGACTAATCTTTACGACTTAAGTGTTCATGAGTAGACGCTCATTTGCAGCAGAGTATTAACGAAATTGAATTTGGACAAAACAACCGTTGGATATGTTCGTCGTAACATAATATATAATTGTCTTCAAAGGACCATAAAATAATAAGTTCGGGAAGGGTTTGATCGGCACAGTCAACCGCAAAACCGATAATTTCACAAACCGGAAACGTGGATACAAGGCATTTCGCAACTCCGATTTTCGAACCGTCGAAGCTCACACACCAAGAATTGTTTACTCTAAAGTCTTGATGAAAAGACTTTGGATTGGAAGAAGGTCTAGATGGTCGTTGTCTTAGAAAAAATTACGATATCTGCACTTGGACGACGGAAATGAGCGTTTCTGTCGTTCAGGTAATCACCTGGACGACGGAGAATGACGTTCTCCGTCGTCCAGGTGTATAGACCCTGAATTCAAGGGTTAGGGCCTTACTGTTTAGGGTTTAGGGTTTGTGAACTTGGACGACGGATAATGACCATATCCGTCATCCTAGTATGTACCTGGACGACGGATAATGACCATTCTCCGTCGTCCAAGTTCTAAACCCCGATTTCAGGGGTTAGGGCCTTAGGGTTTACGGTTTAGGTCATCCCCGGTCATTTGTGTGTCCGTTCAATTATTCTGATTCAAAAATATAATTAAAAAATTGATCGATCGATCCGAACTGCTAGATTTAGGGTCCAGGATTTAGCTAGGGTTTTATATGAGATTGAGATTTGGCGACAACCTGCAATTAATTTCTCCGTTGTCCAGGATATATAATTCGGATTAATTTCTTACCGTAAACCGGCATCGATCATATATATATCACAATAATTACAGTAATTAATTACCAATTAATCTCCCTCGTCGTATGACCGTACTCTTCGTAATAATCATCATCGTCCTCATCCTCGTTAGACGACGGCTCATCCTCGTCATCGTACTCAACATCGTCCGACGAATAACCTGAGTCCTCGTCCGCGTCCTCTTCCTGCTCGTCTTCTTCATCTACCTCATCGATAATCTCATCTTCAGTTAGATCTGTACAACCATCAGGCATGGGTAACCGTTCACCAACTTGAACCAGGTCCATTATATCGGAGCGGACCATAGAAATATTAGGCTCTTGATAGGCAGGAATGTCTCTTTCTGGTTCAACAGCATCTTCAGTCGTCGCCGGTGTCCCTTCAATTGTCTCTGTATTCCATATTCCTCGGTGAGAGATATGGTTCACTATTTTCCACCCTTCACCGGCTTTCGGATCGTCGAGATAGAACACCTGCCGAACTAAGGTGGCGAGAGCGAAAGGCTCATCCTCATACCAGTGCGAGTTTGTATCGACTGATAATAGTCCCAGGTCTTCCTTTGTACGCTTGAACCATCTGCACTTGAATAGGAAAACGTTGACATCATTCCCGTAACATAGCTGAACCACGTATACAATAGCCCCGTAATATAGATCATTGTCTTTCCCAACCGCTACCCCACTGTTTTCTGTTCTTCTTCCTTCGTCTCGGGCCAATGAATGGAACTTTACACCGTTCACAAAACATCCGGGATAAATATAGTGTTTAACCGGCTTCCCTGCTAGCAAGTGCTTTGGCCATGACCACCACCCTCCGTGGTTATCAGATTTTTGCAGATCAATCATCTGCGAAAAAGGGCAAATTAATATAAGGGTTTACTTTGTACAAACATGAGCGATATGTATTTAAATAATTAATACCGAGACGTACGTACGTACCCATTGGAAGAAATAATCGGGAAACTTCTTCTTAACCATTTTCTCAATCCACGCCGAACTCTTGTTTTGATTTAACGCCTGAAGCCTCTCCCTGTATGACAACATGTACGGCTCAACTTCGTCACAGTCTCGCAACACTACCAAATGTGCCTCAATAAGTTCTTCCCGTGTTAACGATTCCTTTAATACTCCTCTAAACGGTCGGACGACATTGGTGACGACAGAAAGATTGATGCGGGCACTGCTCTCCGAGGCAGTGGGAGGTGGTGGATCTTTGAGGTACCTGTTGCAGTAAGTAACACACTCATGCATTAGGTATGTCTCTGCTATGGAGCCATCCGGGGCCGACCTGTTTTTGACGAATGACTTATACTGTCCAAGCTGTCTACAAAATCAAACGTACAATAAGAATAAGTACATATAGCTAGCTAGTATATACATAATCTCCAGTGGAACAAATTAATTTATTAGTTGTACGTACCTTTCTTGAGGATACATCCAAGTGTACTGGACCGGACCAGAAATGAGCACCTGCTCGGGCAGGTGGATCATTAGGTGAATCATGATGTCAAAGAAAGCAGGGGGAAAAATCCTCTCTAGTTTGCAAATGATGTGCACAATTTGTTGTTGCAATTCCACCACATCTGACTTCTTTAATTCTCTGGCGCATAACCTCTGCCACCACCTGCACAATGCCACTATTGGTTCTACGACGTCCCGAGGCAAGTATGGTCGAATTACCACTGGAATCAGACGTTGCAGCATAACGTGATAGTCATGCGTCTTTAGACCAACAAACTTGTGTTGCACCTCGTCCACTGCTCCAGTTATAGTAGCTGCATACGTAGCCGGATAACGAACGCCCTTAAACCAGTGAAATACAGAACGTCTAAGCGTCGGCTTCACTGTGTAAGGTGCATCTGGCATCTTGTTGTACACTCCTTTCCTATCCCTCCTCAACCACAAGGGACAACGTAGATTCATTAATTCCAAATCTTTGCGCGCTTTGGGAGTATCTTTAGTATTGAACTTAATACCGAGAATTGTTCCCACCACGCTGTCGCACACATTCTTTTCTATGTGCATCGCGTCCAAGTTGTTCCTCAGCTTCAACTTCGACCAGTAAAGGAGTTCAAAGAATATACTCTTGTGATCCCAATAGCTCAGATCATGTGGAGGAATTGGATTGCATTTCTTTACATCCGCGTCATTGCTTAACACACCAAAGTCGAAATAGCTCAACCTCTCTAAAATCTCTTCGCCCGACCAACTACGGGGTTTAGGATTGTTCTCTACCGTACCGTCGAAATGAGCTTCATCCTGTCGCCACGGGTGGTCGTGAGGAAGCCATCTACGGTGACCCAAGTAACACACCTTCCCCGCGTGCCAACTAGAGTTCACGTCGTCCAAACATATAGGACATCCATTATATCATTTTGTCCTGCAGGCTGCCAACATCCCATAAGCTGGAAAATCGCTGATCGTCCACATTACGGCAGCCCTCATCGTGAACATCGTGTCAGTGAATTTGTCATAAGTTGGGACTCCATTTTCCCACAACAGTTTCAGCTCGTCGATCAAAGGTCTGAGGTAGACATCTAAGCACTTCGATGGAGATTTAGGACCTGGAATTAGTACGGTAAGGAAATTAAATTCCTTGTTCATGCACATCCACGGAGGCAAGTTGTACGGCATCAGAATAACTGGCCAAGTGCTGACGGCGGAGCTATTACTTCCCCAAGGATTGAATCCGTCTGTAGATAGGCCGAGTCTAACATTTCTAACCTCTGAAGCAAAGTCTCCAAATTCTCTGTCGAAATGTTTGAAACCCTCCCCATCCGCGGCGTGTCGCAGGACATCGTCATCTATTCGCTTTTCTGCGAACCATCGCATCGCCTCTGCTGTGTGTAGAGACATGTACAGGCGCTGCAATCTGGGAATCAAGGGAAAATATCGAACAACTTTCACAGGAATTCTCTTTTTCGAACTCTTCCTATTCAACTGGAATTTGCACTGGCCACATACGGGACAATAGTCTAACTCTTTATACTCTTTGCAAAATAGCACACAATCATTCGGACATGCGTCAATTATCCTGTACTTTAGGCCGAGGCTGCTCAGGATATTTCTAACCTTATAATGAGATTTAGGAAGATTGTGATCATCAGGAAGCAACTTACATATTTGCTCCTGAATTTCGTCAAAAGCACTCACTGAGATTTTGTGCTTCACTTTTATCTTCATTTGCTCCATCACATATTGCAACACATTCTCTCGACATCCAGGGAACACCGGGGTCTGCGCTTCAAGTAGCATCAGGTTGTACTTTTCCATCTCACTGGTGTCAGTGGCCAAGCTAGCTGCGGGGAATGTGCCATCATGCTCATTAGTGGTACTGTAACCTCCGTCTTGGTGTTGGTGTCCACCATGACTACATCCCGGAAACGCATCATGGACCAAATCTGCAGTTGGGTTGCAAGCTGGGGGTCCGGCACCAGTCCCGCTGGATGAGGCACCATGGTAACTGTACCCTGAGCTGAAGTCTGCTGCGCTGAACTCTACTGCTTTACCATGCTCGCTCCATGTAGTGTAACTCCACATCATACCATTTTCGTACAGGTGATGCACCATAACATTAACCTCCGCATACTGACAATTAAGACATTTCTGACACGGACACCTGAAACGTTTCTTTCCCTGACCATGTTCTATCGCAAAATTCACAAATTCGCTAATTCCATCCATATACCGGACATCACATCTATTCTTCAACTTCATCCAACTCTTGTCCATACTGCTACAAAATATTATAATTAATTAATTATTATATATATATATTTGCCCATTAATTTACACTTAATTATACGTACTCGATCTACATCGATCCATCAATTACGTACGTACGTAATTTAATCGATCTGTACATATATATATATATAGCTAACATCCTTGCATGTATGTACGTACGTTTTCACTAAATATATATTAATTAAGCAAATTTTAACTGCGTATGTACGTACCTGATGGCCTTCTCGATATCTGTACGTTAATTAAGCTAGCTAGCTAGTCAGCGGAGATCCCTTATCGATCCTGATTCTTCTCGGCCTTCTAGCTAGCTAGCTCCCTTCTCCTTCTCCCTTCTCCTTCAATTCTTCTTCAAATGGAATGAAGAGATCGAGGAATGAATTCAGTTTGGCATCGGGCTTATATAATGCTTCACTTAGACGACGGAGGTGTCGGTACGTCGTCTAAGTGGAAGTACGTTACGTACTCGGACGACGGCGTGTCGGTCCGTTGTCCAGGTAATCACCTGGACGACGGAGAATACCATCTCCGTCGTCCAGGTGGTCACCTGGACCACGGAGATGGTATTCTCCGTCGTCCAGGTGGTACTTGGACCACAGAGTATTTTCCGTGGTCCAGGTGTCACTTGGACCACGGAACAATTACGTTTCCGTGGTCTAAGTGCTGTTTTCTTGTAGTGAGACCCGATTTGATGTATGTAGTGTCACTTGCTAGTAGATACAAGTCAAACCCAACTAAAATGCATTTCCAGGTTGTGAAGAGGACTCTTCATTATGTGAAAGAGACATTGGATTTGGGTATCTTCTACAAAAGGAGAGGTGATGCAGAGTTGAAAGCCTACATGGATAACGATTATGCCGGCGATGTGAATGACCGGAAGAGTACGTCTGGTTATATGTTTTGTTTAAGTGGTGGAGTTGTGGCATGGGCGACCAAGAAGCAGCCAATAATCACTCTGCCCACCACTGAAGCAGAGTATATATGTAGCTGTTATGTCTTGTGCTACTCAGGGTATATGAATGTAGCTAAACTTGGTCACAATTCTCCTGGAAGCTGCATTACTATTTGGTGTGATAATAGCTCAACGACCAAGCTTTCAAGGAATCCAGTTTTACATGGTCGTAGTAAGCATATCGATGTTCGTTTCCATTTCTTACGTGATCTTACCAAGGAAGGGAAAGTAAAGCTGGTTCAGTGTGATTCAAAGGACCAAGTGGCTGATGTTATGACCAAACCTCTCAAATTGGATGTGTTTGAGGAGCTAAGAGAGCTACTGGGAGTGTGCAAGGTTCCAACTATAAACTGATTGCCTATGGCAATTAATTTATTGGAGGATGTTAGAGTTTGAATTAGCCTCTGTTAAGAAATTCATTTGTTGTTAATAATCCCTAGTTTGTTGGGTATTGTATAGACTTTGAATCATTCCTATAACCAAGTACCACGCACTAGATTAGTGCATTGCGTGGACTGTTTTTCGGCTTTCGGTTATTTCTTGCAAGGCTATTTATATGCCTACTCTGTTAATAATGAATACAGAAAGGTATTCTCCCAATTTTCTTTGAGTTGTTCTGATTCTGTACCAAACACGGAGGCATCACGAAAATGCTGTTTTAAAACTCTGGGTATAACTTTGATAGTTTTCAAAGTGTATGCATCACATTGAAGACTTTGCAAAAGTTCAGACCCTAATGGTGATAATTTTTCAAATTTTTATTAATACTTTCTATGGAAAAAATTGTAATTAAGCAGACTTGTGAAACCTTCTGCATTCCGAGACTTCGATCGTCCTCCCAATTCTTCAATTTCTAAACAGAAACCATAAAGAATCTTAACCCATATACCATTCCAAATTAAAGATGAATCTGATTCATCGTCTTAGCTTATTATACCAAAATCTCTCTATAAATAGTTAACAATCTTTTGAATCTTCCATCAACCATCATCTCCTATCTCTCAATCTGGTATCTGTATCCTTCATTCTTTTTCAACTGTAGTTCCATTTGTTCCAGCCTGTTCTTGACAATTTCAAGATAAATGGCTTATTTTTCAGGGTTTTTAATATGATATCAGTTATGGGTTTTGTTTCTGATTTCTATCTACAATTTCAATTCATGTGCTTGAAAGTTTGCAACTTTCAGTTCATGTTTCTGTTTGATCTTATATACTTATGTTTTTTGCGGGCTAATGCAGGTTTGGGAAAATAAGACTCCAAAGCAAGTTCAACGTAAGTTGACCTATTTTTACAAGGTTTGGATTTGGGTTTTAACTTGATCAAATTTTGACAACATATCAATTGAGAATTCAAAGAATTAGAAAGATTTCTTGCTGTGGTGCAGCATATACATTTGTTGATTGGTTCATCATGTATTTTATTTTGATTACTAGCTCACTAATGATTCTAAAAGTTACAATTAATATGAAATTTTGAATTGCGTATTGGCTGAGGTCTGAGGATATGTTGATTGTTGAAGTTGAGAGGATATAAATGAATGATGAATGCAAGAAGAAATCATTGTAGATGAGATGAGATTGGATCAGTTTTAGTTTTCGTTCTTATACAAAGGCCCCTGTTTGAGACTGAGGTTTCGGGATAAAATCAGTTTACTTTTAACTATATTAATAGAATGAGTGTTTAGTAAAATAAGAAAAACTGCTTATTTTTAAATTATTAGTTCAAAAACCACGGTTAGAAATAAGCAAGTCAAGGGTTGCTTATTTTAAACTGTGTTTTATAAAGTTGAATATTTTCACCTTAATCTTAAATTAAGCCTAAAGAGAATGCGAAATAATTCAAGTTATATGAAGTTATGTAATATTTATTTTTTGGGGTATTGGTTTCATATCTTAGTATACTATTAGGTGTGGGCATTATATATGGTTCAAAAGGAAACCTATTTAAGATTGGAAATTTTTTTTTTTTATATATAAAGGGGTCCGATTTTATTTTTTCCCCAAGCCTCAAATATCTCAGGGTCGGGCGTAGAGGGAGCATGCGTCTGACTTGAGAATTTGGAAGACGACTAATCTTAACGATGTTCTTCTCTCTTTTTCTTTTTTGTGACGGAGGAAGTGATCGACAACGGTGATGTGTGATGGTGGTGGAGGATATAGGTCTTTAGGGTTAAAGTTTTTTTTTCTTTGTAGTGATGACTATCAAGTCAGAGCTGCTGATAACGTATTGAAGGATAATAATATATGTGTGCAATAACAGTAGACTAAAAACTGTATCTTTATTCATTGATAGAGGAATTTAAATACATGCATTACAATCCAAAACAATCAATGTCTCCCAAATAATAAGGAATTGTTAGAATCTATATCTAATCTAATTAGAACAAGGCACATACAGGAAGATCTGGAAGATACTTTCCTTAAACAAATCATATAATTTCATGCATCCTAATATGTGAATTATATATTTTACAGGGGTATCCTATTAAGAAAGAAATATCAACAATATCATAACATAAAAAGAATATTTTATACAATTCAACAGAATGTTTCTCGAATACCTCGCTTCTTCTGCGAGTACCTCAATATTCTCATCATCAACTTCAAAAAACGAAGGAATAAAATCAAATTGTACCTTGACAATGGGTGGACTCCATTATTAAGCACCATTAACGGAACCTTCTTATAGTATCATGCATCTCCATAAAGAACATGCTTCTTATCTGCATTACCTTTAAACGTAACACCTGTGGGAACAATAATTTTTAGATTCGAACTTGGAATCGACAATATGAAGCCAAGTGAGCATAGATCGAAGGTTAAGAGCAAGAGAATAGGAACTTCGAAGCTAGACCTTCAAAGTGTATTTCGAGGTTCAATGTTCAACCTCAAAAGTGTTACTCGAGGTTCGAAACTTGACCTTCAGGGGTCGAGATGTGTTTTGAAGTGCCATGTTCGTGGCTAGGATAAGATCCATCTTGTGGAATCAATGGTTTATAAGCCCAGAGTAAGGATTAGGTTTGGTAGGCCAATAATCCACTTAGCCCTAAAAAGGGGCACCAAACGTGGATTGGGGCGCAAGCCTAGGGAAGCAGCACCAAAATTGGAAGGTGTTGGAGTTTGAGGCTGAAGATTGAGGATCGAAGATGAGCATCGAAAAGCTGATCAGCTCAACATACTTAATCAGAAGGATAAGTCAAGCAAGTAGTGGCACGAAAATAGGGGAATATGGCTCCTATGAACATGGGACTTGGTGGGAAGCTAAGCACTATAAATACCAAGGAGTACAGTAAGATAAAAGTTGGATGAAATTTCTTATAAACTTGCATTGAACTATGTCTGACTTGAGCAACATAGTATTTTTTGTAGGTACCCCCCCCCCCCCTTATGTTCATACATCTTGAAAATCTTCGTCGAAAATAGGTTCATATGTTATTAGTTGGAATTGTCTTGTGGAAGCAGGCAAAATCTACTACATTTTTTTTGCTCCCAAAAATGGTACCATCTGTGGAAAGCGATAGAAATAGACATTTCTAAGGCAACTGATCTGACTGAGATGAAGAAGAATAGAGGAAATCTCAAGTTTGAATGGATGGAGCTCGACACCGTCACAAGTTGATTGTTGCGAGAATCGTTTCGCACTCTCAAATGGCACCAACGATGTTAGCCTCCGCACCCAGATAAGGATCGGATGATCAAAGAACAATGTCGTGAAGTCTTCACAGCAGCCAGACGAGGAGCAAGATTAGTCGGGTTAAAATCTAGCGACCCGAGTGCGGCTCACTTAGCAGTCGCAAGTCTACGACTCGAGCACTGGGACTTGAGCTAAATACTGAGGCTTAATCTAAGTTTTTTTTTGTTAGTTGAATGTGTTGTTGTATATTTTTCTAGAATTTAGGGCATTCGATAATCATTGGTGATATTTCAAGGAAATGGATGCTAAGAGCATAATCGGAGAACCAGAGATGAGACTGGCAGTGAGATTAGTTCGAGGAGAAAGAAGGACTCTGTGGATTTTGGAGATTGCAAGTCTGAAAATCAAATTGGAGCTTGCAAAGAGAAGCAGTGCACTATAGCTTGAGTTGAAACTAATGCACACTTTGTTTTCCCGAGTTTGTTATACAATGGCGTTGAGAATGTTTCCAGGAATGTGAAATGCTAAGGGGTGTGAAGTTTCAGTTGAAGAGACAAGAGCTAAGAAGGAAGGACCTTCATTTGGTTGAGGCAAAGGCTAGAAGATGCAAAAAAGGTGACTTACATAATGATTGATTGAGCAATACGATTAAGAAAAATAGGAGTAAGTTTGTGTCAATTAAGTACAATTTGGGTACGTTTAGGTAAACTTCCATGAATGGTTTTTGAGTTACTGGATTGAGTGATAGTATACTCATGGAGAAAACCCATTAGCGAATTAATTTTCCAAATTTTGTACTATATCAGCATATAGGACAGTGCTGTTATGGATGTTAATTGATATCTTTGAGTTGTGACATCTCATTTATGGGAAATAATATTAGTTCTTGCAATTTTTTTGAAGTTGTTTTTGCAGAACTTTGCAAATTTCAATCATGAGAAAGAGGTATTTCTCAAGGAAAAGTTGAAGTGGAATCATAGGATTCAAGGTATTCTAACAACCAAAGAACGAGAAGCTTCAACCAAATCAAACTTCGAAGTTCGATGAGGATCGAGGCAGGAGGTCTGAAAATAAGCAAGATTGAGATTGGTGAGAAAATGTTGCTAAATGAATATAGGGAATACCCGAGGCATTGTAGCGAATGAAACTTGCAATATGAGTGGAGATGTACATGCTTAAGGTCACTTAGAACCTACAACAGGGTATGAAGTCGAAGATGTAATTAGTTGCTTGAGAGATCGACTCATTGGGATCATCTCACTATATTAGGTGAGATCACATAAGTGTGAACGTTGGAGGTAACATATTTTCGGTATTAAGTTGCTTTGTTACGTTTCAAGTTGCTTTGTTACGTTTCAAGGTGTGATATACATCTTGCATATATAATGGATGGATTGATATGTCGGCTTGAAATGCTTGTGTACAATGCTGATTTGAGTTTCGAGGTGTAGCCTCATAAGCATGTGAAGCACTAATTGTGCTTAGTGAGTAATTTTAGTTCATGCAAATTTTATTTTCTAAGATTCATATCGGTGGAAAATTGTTAGCATTCGTTGGGATTATAAATATTTATAAGATGTCTCATGTTCTTATTGTTTTGGCATAAGTATATTATGATCAAATATGTCATGAACATCGTTATACATGTGTAGTATTTTAAAAACTTGTTTTGGTTGATATATATGTATATATTTATGATTGGAATGATTGGTCAACCAGGACTGATGCAAACATTTTTTGTGAGTCTTTTTGAGATTGGTATTGCAGAATAACCTATGAAAATGATGGTTTATCTGATGACGTCAACACGTACAAGACTCGAATGAGAGAAAGACCGGGTATACAGATGAACTCATCAAAGATGAGGTTGAGGCTCGAGCTCGAAGGTGGCGTTCAAGATTGAAAAGCTAAGGTTCGAGATGACATGGTCGAGGTCTAAGGTTGAAAGATTGAAGCTTGAGATTATGGTGAAGTTCGAGGTCAGAGATGCAAAATTAATGAATAATTGAATTGGCTACATCTTTGAATTGAGTCATGAAACTCAACAAATAAAGAGCCGTGCACAAATAGGAACGGATGAAACATGGGGAAGCATCGAAACTTGGGAGCAACTCTCATACCTCCATGTTAAGTATGGACAAAGAGATGGTGTACATTTAGAGTTTGATTCACCAATCGTCGAGAAAGACTTTCACGATAGAATGATGAAAGAGTTGTTAGGACAACTCAAGAGGTAATATCAATTTAGTTTGGTTTTGAAAGTGATTGATATACAATTGAGCAGCCAGCATCAGACATCGATAGGGTATCAATGGAAAACTGATGGAAGATTGATAATGTTTTGACTAAGTGTCAAGTAAGGTCAACGGTGTCGTGTTAATTATAAATAACATTTGGTGATTAAAATGCATGATTTGATGTTTGTATGCATAAATTGTGCATCTTATTGATGTGACTGATGTTAGATCTTAACACATGTGTAAATTTGGTTAAGTTATTCAATCACCCTAATATCCATCGAGCATGGATAGAAGGTTGCAGGTGATGAACAAGATGAAAGAGGCTAGATGTGAAGCGCACAAAGTTGGTCAGGTCAAATGTCTCTAGCGCGACTTGATGAACGAGAATACTTCGTCAAGTTCGAAGCTTATGAGTAGAACCTCTTACAGAAGTATAATTGTCAAGTCTAAAATTATCGAGTAAAACATCTGACCAAAAAAATGTGTATAGTCTAGTTCGAAAGCTTGAGAACAGAACCTTTGACAAGAATGTATTTCAGTTAAGTTCAAAATCTTGATAGCAGAACCTCTGACAAGAATGTATGCGGTTAAGTTCAAAAGCTTGAGAGCGGAGCCTCTAACCGGAAAAATATATTAACAAGTTTCAAAAGCTTAACCTCTAACTAAAATATAATAGTCAAGTTTGACATTATAGAGTAAATCCTCTGACTAGAGAAGAATACCATTCATGGGGGTATGAATATTAAGATCGAAGCTTTCGAATAGAACCACTGATGGCGATACTCATGGAAGACACGAGTGTCAAGCCATGGATTACGAGAGGGGTCGTCAACAAGAAGCTTCGAAATCAGAGTTTCGAACTTCAAACTTCTAAATATGGACCTCAAAAAGGTAAGCTTTGAAGAGTAACGAGTATCCATGTAAAGTTCGCATACAAAAGTAAATAATCCTCTCTTCAAACGTGGAGATCGGAAGACAAAATTACTGGGGGCATATATGTATGAAGATGTATAAAATACATGTGGTATACTTATGATGTTAAAATAAAAAAAACAAAAACAAAAATTATTGTGCCACCAAAACTCGCAATGGACTTTTTAAGGTTGTTACAATGAAAATTCATGGAAAAGAGATTTAGAAAAGTGTAGGGAAGAAAAAATTAGTTAAAGCTTAACGAGGTTTGAAGCAGTTAGTGACGAGCTTGGTGGCCTTGGTAAGAAGGGAAGAAATGCGCAGGAACACCCTTCTCAATGAGTTCAAATTGGTAAAATTTGACTCAAGAGTTAAAACCATGAGCATAGGCTACACTCTAAGCTCTCAGATACTGTCCAGCAAGCGGTGGATGGTGTCGTCATTATGGGCCAAGTTGTGTCAAAGCCGAAATACTGTCTCCACCAGACCATTAGCCTTGGCTTGGCTGGCCTTGAGTTTAAGCTTAAAATCATGGGAATCGTGATGACCTTGAACGCTAGTATGCTCGAAGTGGTCTAAGCTACAACTCATGCGGTCGTGAGGGGAGGAAGGGCTGCATTGGCGATGACTAGACTCAGTGAGATCACGACGATGGCAAGAGGACAACATCTCTTCAAGATGGGTAACTCGCTTCTTTAAACTCATGCCTTAAGTGTCGGGGCTGGGAGAACAGGAATTAGTATAAGAAGACATCAATTCATCAGATCGAGAATGTAACCTGAAAAAGAACGAATGTGAGTAAGTAATTTTACAATTCGTATAAGTTACATAAAATGCAGAGATTGTTGGGTTACCGAGCGGAGGACTCAAGAGAGGATAGGACAAGAGGCATGTTGGAAAGCTCTTTTAATTTCCCTTGATGATGGAAGTGTTAATGTCAAGTCTGAAAATTTGAGTAGGACCTCCGACAGGAAAAGTATGAGCGTCAAGTTCGGGCTGAAAAGCTGAGCCGCTAATGTGACGACCCGGACCAGAATCAGCAGTATGATCAGCTTGATTGATGAGTTTGTGTGTAGTCGCAGAGTTGTTCGACAGTTATTGAATCGCCAGGCTCGTTAACGACTAAATTATTGGCCGAGAATTGGAGCTGGGTCTCTTCTCGAGAGTCGTTGTACGTGTTATTACGAGTTCGTGGACGGTTCCGGATCATTATTTGGACGACCGAGGAATTAGTTATGAATATTTGAAGTTCAGATTTAAATGGTGGGCTACTTAACGACTAAATTATCGGACGGGAATTTGGTTTCGGCTTCTTCACGGAAGTTGTTTAGAATTTAATTTCGAGTTTGTGGGAACTTCCGGAGCATGATTTGGAGTTACGAGGAATTAGTTGCGAATTTTGCCGTTTGTTGATTATTTAGTCGATTTAATGTGTGTTGCTTTGAAGGGTTGACTTTTTATTCGATTGGCCGATATGTTTGACTTTGGGTGATTATTGAAGAGTATGTTGAGACGAGTTCGTGGCTGCGAGAATTATCGGAATCGGAATTACGACGAGAAAGTTACGCGCGTTTGAAGTTTGCCGAAATGGATAATTATGGGGTTTCCTTTTTGGGAAAGTATAAATAGGGGACTTACTATTTTGAGAAAGTCAAAGATGGTCATAAATATTGTTGACCGAGTTGACTGAGTCAACTCGGTGAGGAGAGAGAGAGCTTCACGTCGTGCTCCACGGTGGTCGTCGGAGGTGGTGCCCTTCCGGCCGTCTCCGGCCACGGGGGAGGTGGCTTCCTGTGCGCCTTGACTTCCTCTACCCACTCCCGGCCTCCCTTCACGGCCTAGCTCACCGGAGTAAGAGATTTTCCGGCATGAAATTTGAGGAAAACTTGGTGATTTCGGGTGCTATGATTTTGACCGATTCGAGCTACAATTTTGGGTGGGCTTTGTAGCCCTCATCACCATGAATCTACCCTGTAAGTTTCATGTTTCAATTCGATGTGTATAAGGAGAATTCTTGATTTGAAATTTGTGTTCCAATTCGGTTTTACATGGAATTGACCTAGTTAGAGTGAGAATTGGACTTCGGTGCAGTTGACAAAGTTGCTCAGTGCACGATTTGGAGTGGAATAGGGGTGGCTCCGCCTTGAAATTCTCCGGTCGGCGGTGGCGCCGCCGTGGGCGGCGGTCAACGCGGCGGTCAACGGTCAACGGCGGTCAACTTTGACTTTTTCGGAGTTTTCGACGAGTTGCATGTCATTTTACTCGAAATCGCGCCCCGATCGCAGTGGGGAGGTTTGTTTTTCGAGTTGAGCGTCCGAAATTACAGCAAGGTATTGTGGTATGATTTCCGGATTTCGGACAGTTTGTCGTGAACGGATTATGTGTTTCCGAGAATGGTGGTTTCTCGTGGTTTGATTTGTATTGTCGGATTATGATATTGAGAAATGGATTTTGTGAATATTCAGGTGTTCGTGATCGTTCGTTTGGCGATGGACTTTCCGCTGGATCACGGGTTAACGCGATACGCGTTACGCCAGTCTGTGAGTGGACAATTTCTTTTCACGGAATTCTTGCGAGTCTTTTATGTGATTTATGAACTTGAGCATGCGTATGAGATTTCGGATTTGCATAAGCATATGATTTACGATTATACGATTATACTTATACAGATATACGTATACGAGTATACTTATACTTATATGCTATTACATGCATTTACATCGAAATATTTGTGATTTAGTTTACACAGAGTACAGTCGTTATATGTTGTTGTATCGATACACTCGCATCCCGGCTGATCCCCGAGGATGTGTACCGGGGGAGGCTGTGACTCCTGACCCGTGACCTGTACCGGGGGGAGGCAGACCTCTGACCTGAGGCCTTTCTGGCTTAGAATCACGTGTGGGTCCGGGATCCCGTGATTCGGACTGTACTAGCACGGTGTGTGTCCATGAGCGACCCCGTGGGATTTTTACTTGCATGCTCTATACACTGGAGGAGTGTGAGTTTTACCTCGTGTACTATGTTGTTTTTATTTACTTGGACTCGCATATGTTTTTATAACATATATAACTGGTGAAAGACATTTATTTTCGTCCACTCACTCTAACGTGTTTATTGTCTTTCACCTGGGCTTTTCGGTTTCCGTGCCCAGTTTGCAGTTCGGACTCTGGTGTCGCACGTCGTGGTCGGAGGCATAGTGCTCGAGCTACTTTGTTTCTTCCAGTAGGTTTATTGTTCTACCTACTGTGGTATACGTATATGATTATGTATTAGAAGTCGCTCTGAGCTTTCTATTGTATATCTTATACGATTTTACACCGGATTTCAGTAAAGTACTATTATATGTATTGTTTACTTTACTGTTGAGATATTGAGAAATCCGGATGGGATTGGTGCCCACGGTTTGATTTTTGTGGCATAGGTTGGAGTGTATTTTACGCGTGCAGGTAATGGTAATTCCACGCTAGTAACGAAACTCTGCCCAAATTTCGAAAAGTTTTTGTTGGTTCGTGTTTTCGAAGGGGTTCGATTCCGATTTAGGGTGCTAAATCGGGGTTGGGTCCTTTCAGCTTGGTATCAGAGCATTAGGTTGTCAGATTCTGTAGACTCTTGTAGTTGTGACGCTTAGGGTATTTGAGTTGATACAGCATGGCTGGAGTGATGACCCGACTGGCCAGCGGTACTCATCAATACTTCGGGTGTTGTGTGTCCTCAAATATCTGCGGTTTCATGATTACGTTCCACTTGTTGTGAACGATGTTTTATTCATTAGGATGCCTCCTGACGTGCTTTCCGTGTCGGTACGGTTGTGGATCCTGTTGAGGATCAATCGACGCGTGATTTGTCAGTAAATTGTGGATTTGGATGAGTATTCAGAGTTCAGTGAACTGTGTGGCACGGGTTGCCTGGTTGTGTGTGTGAGAGCCTACATGTTGCCTCAGAGCTGAGATTTATGGCAGTGATGTTTGCCTGAGTCAGATTGTGTATTGGTGGGCTGATGTTGTGCGAGTCCCAGTTGCGACTCCATGGCCTACATTCAGGGTGTTGTTTATACGGTAATGGTTTTATCAGGCTATCCAGCAATTGTTTGTGGAGTGTTTACCCACCTGAGGCAGAGATGCATTGTCCACATGTTTGTTTCGGTGTGCATGAGTTATGTGGCTTCAGAGGAAGCAGAGCACGAGGTTCGAGATGAGTTTGAACCTGAGCATCAGAGAGAGTCTGATTGATATGCCTCGAGACATCCGTGAGGAGCTTAGTGTGTTGCACTCAGTGGCGAGGCTATTATGAGGAAAAGATGTATGTGGTTTTCGATGTGATGGTTCGAGGAAAGTGGATTTAGTTGAGATTTTGATGAGGTTGAGTTCCGACACTTCGGGATCAGTGACTTCATCAGGCTGTGGTCTTTTCGATTATGTTGAGGATCCTCTGCTGATCCATTTGGCGATGGCGGAGATCACTAAGTAGCGGATTTGCTCCTGTAGCATGAGTTTGGGCGATCATTGGTGATCCTTTCACGCAGCAGGTGTTGCGGTGATTTGTGTTCGAGGAGCACTTTTAGTTGTTGTTTCGGTGGCCAGGAGGGTCACGTTGTGAGGGAGCGCCTCAGCGAGCTGTTGTATCGGTTCGACAAATCAGAGTTACGAGGAGATCCTCATGTTGTTCCTGTAGTCTGGCCAATGTACCCTTTTGACGAGTTATTCAGCAAGTCGCGTGTGACGTGGGCGACTAGTTGGGCATGTTGGGGTTCGTGCCAGGACCTTGTTTGAGGACAGACTATTCTCCGAGGTTACTGTTGTTGGATATCCATGGCTATTGTACTTGCATCTCCACTTCCGAGGTTTTGGAGAGTATTGCATCCATCCGGAGGTTGCGAGATCCTTGTTGGCGGTTATGACTTAGCCGCGGATCTGTTATAGCTGGATGTTGTGATTTTGGTGTGTTTGTGGGTACGGACTTACTGACGATGCATTTTGGTTGTGTTTGTGTGCCTCGATGAGGAGGTTGTGTTTCGACGACCAGATTTCCCCGAGAAGCTGTTTCGCGGTGATGGTCGAGCGGATGATGGAGACGAGTTGTGTTGCTTGCTTAGCATATGTTGTGGATACTTTGGTTGCTGTGTCCGACATTGGTGACATTGAGGTGGTTTCCGAGTTACCAGGAGTATTCCGGAGGAATTACCAGGTGTTTCTCCAGTTCGGGAGACTGACTACACCGTTGAGCTTGTACCAGGTGCTGGACTCATTTTACCGGCATCTTGTCGTTCGGAGCCAGCGGAGCTGATGGAGCTACAGTTTCGACTCCAGGAGTTGCTGGAGGAGGTTTCAGGAGATTTCATGTGACCTAGCGTATTTGCGTGGTGTGCTCTTGCATTGTGTGTACGGACGTTGGTTGGTTCGACGAGATGGTGTATTGACTACCGAAGCCTGATTCGCTTCAGAGAAGAGTGAGTATCCTCCGCTTCGGATTGACGAGTGGTTTGATCAGCTTCCGAGAGCTTCAGTCTTTTCGAGGATTGATTTCGGATCCGGATATCATCAGTGGAGGTTTGATGAGTCAGATGTGACTATGTTAGCTTTCGGATCTCGGTGTATGCATTTGGAGTTCTTGGTCACTTCATTGGTTGACCAATGCTCCGTAGATCGTGTGGACTTGATGGACCATGTGTTCAGATGGTTTCTGGACGAGTTTACGGTCTTGTACGTTGGCAATTTCTTGATGTACTCCGAGAGTGTGGGCCAGCACCTGAGACAATTATGAGTGGTTTTGCGGACTTCGCAAGATGGTCAGCTGTTTGTGAAGTTCAGCCAGTGTGAGTTTTGGCCGATTAGCGTGAAGATTTTGAGTTATGTGATGCTAGCCGAGGGAGTCGGCGTGGATCCTGACCAGTTAGAGGTCGTGTCGATTTGGGGATTTCCCTACTATTGTACCAGAGATCGGGAGTCTCTTGGGTTTGGCAGGCTATTACTGAGGGCTTGTGCAGGATTTTTCCGGATTGACGAAAAGGCGTCAAGTTCGAGTAGTTCGATGCACACGAGAAGAGTTACTTACTCCTGCAGGATGGTTGACCGTTGCTTCGGTTTTGTCCTTACTTGGCGACCGCGACGAGTTCGTGGGTTATGGTGATGCGTCGAGATTTGGGTTAGGCAATGTTTTGATGCTGTGTAGCAGAGCGGTGGCTCATGATTCCAGGCAGTGAAACTTTGTGTAGCTACGTATCCAGTGTATGATATGGGTGTAGCTGTCTTTTTGTTAGCATCGGAGAGTTCGAGACACTACAGCTATGGCGTGCAGCGAGGTGTAGGATGTACACTGATCATTTGAGTTTCCTCCACTTGCATTTTCGGCCAGATTTGGGCTTGAGACAGTGTAGACGGATGAGGTTGACTCACGACAAGGGCTGCACCTTTGAGCTTGTTCGAGAAAGGCTGGTGGCTGCATTCTGACCATCCGTTTGGGATGTTGTTGTTGATGCATTTAGTCGAGAGTCGGGAGCTTCAGTATTACATGTGTGTATGTGTGGCTTGAGTTTCGGTGTTAGCCGAGTATGGGCTACGAGAGCTGAGTTCGAGTGTGATGATGTTGAAGCTCATTGTTTTGCGCGTGGTTGGTGCTAGTCATGCGGAGATGTGTCTGATATTTCGAGTTACTACTCGTGACGCAACATGAAGAACGATATAGCAACTTGTGCGAGCGCAGCTTGTGTGTGATTCGTCGACTGGCGATGGCTAGGAGGCAGAGACTTGCCGAGATGTGTTAGCCATTCGAGATTTTCAGTTGGACGTAACGGTTACTGCTGTGATTGTGTGTGTTTGTACACTTTGGTTTGTGATACCAGTTGTCAGGCCTTTGTGGACCACCGTGATATTGACTTTGCTTGATGTCGTTTTGTGGACGTTATTGTACTCCATTGTGCTGGAGCGAGTTGGTTCGAGTTGAATTGACGTTTGAATCTGATTGTGTGGAATGTGTTACCACAGATTGTCAGATTAGCGGAAATGGGGTTGTTTGTTGCTTGAGTTCAATGCTTAAGTTATGTGAATGTGTGTGGACTAAGTTGTGTTGGCCACGTTGTTTTGATCCGTATGTGGTCATAGGCGAGTTTGTGTTGTGCCGTGTGGTTCGGCATCGCCTATAGCGTTGGCTTTTATGTGTGTTGTCTTCCGTGTGGTGGAACTACATTTCAGGTTGTTACGTGTGGTGTACCCTATCGGTTCCTTATGCAGGAACACTTGGCGATTGTGTGAGCCAGTTCAGATTTGTGATTTGAGGGTACAGAGATTCCAGTACGGAAATATCTCCTATTGTGGAGTTTGTGATTAGAGTTGTTTATTTGAGATTGCTGTTGGTGAGTTGAGCAGTATGCAGAGGCAGTGCTCCTACCGTGTAGTCGGCAGACTCGGAAATTTTGAGGTCGAAATTTTTCTAAGGGGGGTGGATTTGTGACGACCCGGACCAGAATCAGCAGTATGATCAGCTTGATTGATGAGTTTGTGTGTAGTCGCAGAGTTGTTCGACAGTTATTGAATCGCCAGGCTCGTTAACGACTAAATTATTGGCCGAGAATTGGAGCTGGGTCTCTTCTCGAGAGTCGTTGTACGTGTTATTACGAGTTCGTGGACGGTTCCGGATCATTATTTGGACGACCGAGGAATTAGTTATGAATATTTGAAGTTCAGATTTAAATGGTGGGCTACTTAACGACTAAATTATCGGACGGGAATTTGGTTTCGGTTTCTTCACGGAAGTTGTTTAGAATTTAATTTCGAGTTTGTGGGAACTTCCGGAGCATGATTTGGAGTTACGAGGAATTAGTTGCGAATTTTGCCGTTTGTTGATTATTTAGTCGATTTAATGTGTGTTGCTTTGAAGGGTTGACTTTTTATTCGATTGGCCGATATGTTTGACTTTGGGTGATTATTGAAGAGTATGTTGAGACGAGTTCGTGGCTGCGAGAATTATCGGAATCGGAATTACGACGAGAAAGTTACGCGCGTTTGAAGTTTGCCGAAATGGATAATTATGGGGTTTCCTTTTTGGGAAAGTATAAATAGGGGACTTACTATTTTGAGAAAGTCAAAGATGGTCATAAATATTGTTGACCGAGTTGACTGAGTCAACTCGGTGAGGAGAGAGAGAGCTTCACGTCGTGCTCCACGGTGGTCGTCGGAGGTGGTGCCCTTCCGGCCGTCTCCGGCCACGGGGGAGGTGGCTTCCTGTGCGCCTTGACTTCCTCTACCCACTCCCGGCCTCCCTTCACGGCCTAGCTCACCGGAGTAAGAGATTTTCCGGCATGAAATTTGAGGAAAACTTGGTGATTTCGGGTGCTATGATTTTGACCGATTCGAGCTACAATTTTGGGTGGGCTTTGTAGCCCTCATCACCATGAATCTACCCTGTAAGTTTCATGTTTCAATTCGATGTGTACAAGGAGAATTCTTGATTTGAAATTTGTGTTCCAATTCGGTTTTACATGGAATTGACCTAGTTAGAGTGAGAATTGGACTTCGGTGCAGTTGACAAAGTTGCTCAGTGCACGATTTGGAGTGGAATAGGGGTGGCTCCGCCTTGAAATTCTCCGGTCGGCGGTGGCGCCGCCGTGGGCGGCGGTCAACGCGGCGGTCAACGGTCAACGGCGGTCAACTTTGACTTTTTCGGAGTTTTCGACGAGTTGCATGTCATTTTACTCGAAATCGCGCCCCGATCGCAGTGGGGAGGTTTGTTTTTCGAGTTGAGCGTCCGAAATTACAGCAAGGTATTGTGGTATGATTTCCGGATTTCGGACAGTTTGTCGTGAACGGATTATGTGTTTCCGAGAATGGTGGTTTCTCGTGGTTTGATTTGTATTGTCGGATTATGATATTGAGAAATGGATTTTGTGAATATTCAGGTGTTCGTGATCGTTCGTTTAGCGATGGACTTTCTGCCGGATCACGGGTTAACGCGATACGCGTTACGCCAGTCTGTGAGTGGACAATTTCTTTTCAAGGAATTCTTGCGAGTCTTTTATGTGATTTATGAACTTGAGCATACGTATGAGATTTCGGATTTGCATAAGCATATGATTTACGATTATACGATTATACTTATACAGATATACGTATACGAGTATACTTATACTTATATGCTATTACATGCATTTACATCGAAATATTTGTGATTTAGTTTACACAGAGTACAGTCGTTATATGTTGTTGTATCGATACACTCGCATCCCGGCTGATCCCCGAGGATGTGTACCGGGGGAGGCTGTGACTCCTGACCCGTGACCTGTACCGGGGGGAGGCAGACCTCTGACCTGAGGCCTTTCTGGCTTAGAATCACGTGTGGGTCCGGGATCCCGTGATTCGGACTGTACTAGCACGGTGTGTGTCCATGAGCGACCCCGTGGGATTTTTACTTGCATGCTCTGTACACTGGAGGAGTGTGAGTTTTACCTCGTGTACTATGTTGTTTTTATTTACTTGGACTCGCATATGTTTTTATAACATATATAACTGGTGAAAGACATTTATTTTCATCCACTCACTCTAACGTGTTTATTGTCTTTCACCTGGGCTTTTCGGTTTCCGTGCCCAGTTTGCAGTTCGGACTCTGGTGTCGCACGTCGTGGTCGGAGGCATAGTGCTCGAGCTACTTTGTTTCTTCCAGTAGGTTTATTGTTCTACCTACTGTGGTATACGTATATGATTATGTATTAGAAGTCGCTCTGAGCTTCCTATTGTATATCTTATACGATTTTACACCGGATTTCAGTAAAGTACTATTATATGTATTGTTTACTTTACTGTTGAGATATTGAGAAATCCGGATGGGATTGGTGCCCACGGTTTGATTTTTGTGGCATAGGTTGGAGTGTATTTTACGCGTGCAGGTAATGGTAATTCCACGCTAGTAACGAAACTCTGCCCAAATTTCGAAAAGTTTTTGTTGGTTCGTGTTTTCGAAGGGGTTCGATTCCGATTTAGGGTGCTAAATCGGGGTTGGGTCCTTTCAGCTAACAACGTGAAGTGTTGGCATCAAGTTCAAGTGGTGAGCCAAACCGTTGACGCCATGAATGTGAATGTCATGTTTTAAGGTTTGAGTAGAACCTTTGATGAAAAAGTATGAGTCTTGAGTTCGGGTGGTGAGCCAAACTGCTGATGATGTGAATGTGAGTGTCAAGTTTAAAGCTTTGAGTAAAACCTCTAACAACATGAGATAATGAATGATAATCTCTAACTACGAGCTAAACCTCTAACAACGTGAGGTGTTAATTCCAAGTTTGAACTATGAGAAGGACTTCTAGCAGGACGAAGCATCGAGATGCAGCTTCGAACGATGCGTTTTGAAGGATAAGCTTTGAAAGGACCTGTGAAATTTTCTCAGGTAAGATTTACATGTAAGAATAATTCTAGCTTCAATTTTGATGATCTGAACAGAGAAATTATTGGGGGCATGTGTTTGAGAATGTTTGTGATATATTTGTGAGATATATGATATATATGATATCAAGAAAAAATCAAATAGCAAAAATAGATTATTGTGGAACCGAAACCTGTGGTGGACTTTTTCATGTTCGGTGTTCAGAAAAGAAATAAACGAAATTGTAGAAAAGATTGAGAATCACTTACCAGACAAAGGGTCCGAACAGATGGTTGAGTGAAATCGAACAAAGATGTTCCAAAATAATCAAGTGAACAGGTACGTTCAAATATAGAAGAATGAACGACCAAGTTTGAGAGTCCATTGTTCGCTGAAGTTCAAGCATCACTTGAAGATTGCTTAAGACGTGCGTAAAGAGTTTGTGTGCTACAAAAGTTAAGGAAGCACTTAACTCGGAAAGAGTATGAAGATACACGGCTGGGATGCAGTGTTTTAGAGTATATGATGGGGTAGAAGTAGGAATAGAGCATTGAGTTGAATTTAATCTCAAAATAAGTTAAAAATTCTCAGAGGAACCTCAAGTTAGCGTATATATTGTTGCAATAGAAAATATTGTTACATGAATAGAAATATTGTTGCAGCAAGGTAGGATGCGACGAATTCAAAACTGGACCTAAAGGTTCGAGAGATTATTAGCAAAAGATGAAGTTGCTACATAAGTTTCAACAAAGAGTGATCGAGGAATATAGACACTCGAAGCAAAGTTGAAGTTCGAGACATAGACTCGATGTCTCGAAGCAAAAGTTGAAGTTGAAGTTCAAGACATAGACTCGCACAAATCAAAATAGAAGTTGAAGTCCGAGACGTAGACTTGAAGTCTCAAAGCAGAGTTTGAATTTGAAAATATTCTCGGAGCTAAATGGAATATCCATAAAGGCCATGAGACATTAAGGGGCGATGATGTAGTCAAGATGAGATGATGTTGCTCCCTCTACGAAACAAGTGGGTATGGAAAAATGTATGTGAGGGGCATATGAGCAACACCCTAAAAAGCATTGAAGGCATGATCACTTGAAACTTAGCTCGAAGTAGAGACTATAAGCAAACAGTTACGATTGGAAAGTCATATTTTGTTGTTGTGATTGATTACTTGAGAAGCAAAATGAAACTGATTGTTTAAAATTGGTTTCTTAGCATGGAAACTTGCTATTCATTTCTCAATTGAGAACTTGCAGTTAAGTTGTATTGTCTCACGAGTTTTGGGAGCATTGTCATGATATTCTTCAAAGAGGAGACATCTCAAGAGAAATATTAAATCCTCACGAGACTCGAGGGAATCATTATGATAATATTGAGAAGGAGATATCATAAATGATATGTGTAACGCTTCTTGTGTACAGGAGACGTCGTGGTGATGATCTTCGAGGAGAAGATGGTACGATCAAGGACGAATTCGAACAACCAAGATATCTTGGGTCAAGAAAAGTTGGTTCAATGAAATATTGGATTCATCAAAATCCCAACATAGGCCACGTAGGGGAAGAGTTGTGTTTGAAGTGGGAAGTTTATGAGTTTTCTGGTGCATCAACTCAAGGAAGCGTGGGAAGTGCATGTTGAAAGTAAGGGTCGACGCCGGAAGGCTCGAGAAGAATCAAGGATCGAAGTATGAAATTTTGAATTGTGCTTTGAAGCTAAATTTCCTATGTTGGGCACAAGTTTTTGGCCCACAGATGAAATTAGGGGCATTATGGGAACAAGAATTTTTGGATTTGAACATGGAATTGACGATGAAAGGACCCGATCCCGATTTACTTGCCGAAACCAGAATTAAGCGCTAACGACTATGCTAACATTAGTTACTACTCTCTAATTGACAGCCAATGCGGAGATCTAAAATTCAAAAGTCACGAAATAATGAAATTTCGCACATATAGATTCCATACTAAAATATACAAAATATACAACTATTTTCGACATCAGAGTTGTTAAAAAAATTAAGCTAACAATTAAAAGTAAAATACTAACTCTCAGGATCAACCTTAGATCCTACAGTAAATATCACTATGCCTCGATCTACGTGCACGCTCGACCTCAGAAGAAACTTGGCAAACTGGGCAATTGAAACAGAAAAGCCAAGGAAAAAGGCATATAAAATAATAAAACTGTAAGAGTGAGTGAACGAAAATAATATTTCACTTTAATCTGAAAACTATAAATAATATCCCTTTCATAAATATTGTACATAAAAAGGATGCGAGTCTGAAAATAAACAAACCTAGGTCAGGTGTTTGTCCTAACCCTCCTTGGTACTGTGTGATATTTGGAGGCAGTAACTTGAGTACGTTTTCCTCAAAGTTACAATAAAGCCTAGGTCAGGTGTTTATCATAACCCTCCTAGGTACTGTGAAATCCAAGTGTCAGGAGTTTGTCCTATCTCTCCTAGGAGCGTCTCAGGGATAAGCCAAGAGACTAATGCATCCATGCAACAACTGTGACTATGCTCTGTGTGAAAAAAAATCATATATGCCTCCAAATTCAAATGAACAAACATAAATGCATAACTGTAAATTGTATAACTGAAGACTCGCATAACAATAATGAAAATAAAATATCCACTCACAGTATTGTGCCATGATTTTCACCAGCCGAAGCCTGTCAGTCGGCGTTTTGTATGTATGATACTAGATGCTATCACATCGTCCTATATGTTTAGCTTCGTGTGATGAGAGCTTTAAAACCCAGTGCTTCACGCCGATCGATTTGGCCGGAAAATGGACTACCCGAAACCCATAACTTCCAGAAATTTTCGATCAACATTACGGCTTGCTCTAGTCAAACTGAGGTCGGAGACTATAGGGAAAAGGTAGGGGACATCGAGATGAACGTTTTGACATATTGGATAGTCGGTTTGGTGGCTCGATGGCGTGGCTTCGCCGGAGCAGAGCTCGACGGCGTTTTCGCCGTAATGAGCAGGCCAACGCGGCCAATCCCGCCTGGCCCAAAATGGAAACTTCTCAGTTTCTCAAAATGGAAACTTGTATTTATACCCGAGATTTTGCTAAAAAACGTTTTCCGATATTTCCGTAAAATTTTCGCTGACCATAACTTCTTCGTTATAACTCCGATTTCAACACTTGACATGGCTACGAACTCGTATCGATAAACTCTAGAACTTTTTGTAAAAAAATTCCTCGGAAAATATAATCGGTAAAATTTTGATAAATACCACCGATAATTTGCGACGGTAAAAAATTATTACCATCGCCAATTAACAATAACTAAATCCTGAAGAAAAAAAATTTGGAACGAGTTATTACAACATACCCCCCTTAAGAAAATTTCGTCCTCGAAATTTACGCATCTACAAATAAAATACCAACGGGTCACTCCTGCATGAGTTCTTCCGGTTTTCAAGTAACATCCACAATTACGAGAACTTTCCATAAAATAGTCACTATACAAACATCTTGCTACAAAGTCTACTTGTTCTAATTTCAAGTCTAAATCACTACTCAATAAAAGCCTGATACATGATCGCGTTCTGACCCAAACTCTGTAACATAAATACCAGGAAACATTAGGTACCCAAGCCAACTCTGGTGGCAAATTCTACCAATGTAAATGAGCCTATCCGGTTAGTCTAGTCTGGCATCCCCCAATTTGCAATCCTGATAAGATACATTATGACTACTGGTACAACTTTAACTTCTGTGGTGGCTCCTTCATCATCACCAGAATCATGCACCGAAAACTTAACTAAGGTGTCCCTCCGCGGACACGTGCATAAAGTGACCCTCTGAGCCACAAAGGTAACAGGCTGAGGATCCGGTCTAACCATTCCAAAATTGAAACATAGGTAGGGCATCCAATCGGTCACACGGAAAATTCCAACCCTACAAGTGTCGTATGCTTGAAAAATTCTACGAAAAATTGGGCATAGTTTCCCCTGAAATTAAGGAACCCAAAAACCTGTACGAAGAGAATACTTCCAATAACGAATCCTATAAACAAATCGTGAGCACCGATTCTCATCCGAATTTCTCATAATCAATGTACACAACACTATAAACATAAACCACCAGTATCCATCAAAAATCATGATTTACTAGGATCACAATACTAAAAATCTCCATGCTTCTAATAACCCAAGTTCGATACACTGTAACCATTAACTTGAATATCAATAACTATAATATAAGGAGACTCATAAGAAATTTCCTAGAACTGGTTTCTAATACACCCAAAATAACAAGCGGACTCCACAGAGTCTTATAAACTCAATTCACTGACAAATCTGGCGATATGAACTCGGTAACCCATCTCAGGTCTGAGTAATACTGACAAGCTATTCATACATCCATGACGAGTAAGTTGAGTCCCAAAACTCATAGTCCAGTAACGATAACCATAAAATTACAAGGCTCATAAAAGATCACTTGACCTTAACTTCTGTTACACCCAATAATATGGGCGGACTCCAACGAGTCTAACAATACTCTCCAATCACACTCAAATTTTTGATTCTGTAAACCAAAATGCACTAAAAGCTGAGCATCACAAGCTTATAACAAGACTCACATATAGCATATGGAAAGTTATCCAATGTCGCAAAATTCATTGGAAACAAAAATATGCCTCACTTAAAATAACTGTCCACTCGAGGTGGTAAAATAAAGAGGCACTAATTTATAAACCTGATAAGCTCTCGAATTCAATAGCTGAATTGATACCACTATATTCATTACACCATTACAGAAATGAGTGATTTCCTAAACATTGGATGCTTAACCAATGAAAACCAACTAGAGAACAAAAAATGTTGTGAAATTCTAGAAACGTGACAACTCTCTGGTAGTAATCAATGATAAGAATTATATCCCATCATTGTTGATAAACCACAACTTCATTTAACAAAAATCTAAAACTAGTGGGAAGTTTGCGTTTTCGTGTAAAATTCTCATATAATCTTTGGCAAATAAAGAATGCTTAGTCACCTGCATTATGTTCATTTAACTAATTTAGCATGAATCCGAAGATCGTGCAACAATATCAAAACAACTTATACCCATATTTTCTGACTTTAACACATACTTATGATGTACACAAATCCTTGCTGATTACTGAACTTATTGTTTCCAAGGTGTACAAGCATAAAATGCACAACTCTGATTTAGAACCTTAATATCAACATCTCCATCCTAGCGAACCCTCTTGATTCAAAAGAAGGAAAATTATATTTCAATGACACTACATATTTTCCCGATGGGAAAGAAAACATATTAGCCCAAAATACTTCATGTTGGAGTCGTTGAAATCGGTGAAACCACAAACACGAGGGTTATTGACTTTGAGGTCTGAAGTATATCCATCGAGACAATCCGGTCGTTAAGTTCGTTTAGTTATCAACATAAACACCTCATTTACTATAATAATAATAATACTCATGACTCACATCACCCAAACAAGTTTAAAATGAAGGAAAAGACCAAACGAACATAGAAAAGAGGTTCGTTGGTATCACATAACTGAGGAGAAAATGATTACCTGACTACTAATTATTTTATTTTTTTAAACATTCGAGTCGTAACTACGGGTCGAAAACTAGACAAACTACTATCACTAAATTCTCATACTGCCACATAATAGACCCAATAGTAAGTGTATAGTACTGTACTGTTTCCATCGTAAAACTGAGAAACAACGTAAATGATCAATAATTGTAAGTTCTCTATGCGCACGTCGAAAAAGAAAACTGAAACTTGAATGAAGACACGTGATATACAACCATGGTAATGCAGCATCCGACCATTTCCATCACAGAAAAGACACAGGCAACATGTAAAACAGTGAATATAAATAGTTCACCATACTACTCCAAAGACGCGAGGAAACCCGTCCAATACATGACTCCTCACTGAACTTACATTCCTTAAGAACTCAATTAATTATAATCGTTTCATCACGTTCTGCTAACGTGGAAAAATGTCTGAGCACTTCCAATAATCTGATCAAGGTCGGTGCACTCAAGTCATAGCGACAAGAGCACACTGACTCACATGTTGAAGTTCATACTCAGTCACATTCGTCACATATTCGACGACGTTCAATACCATGAGTATTCAATGGGGATCCGCTGCAGTCGGGCCATCACTCCAGAAGTGTTGAGCGTAATCCAACATAGGGACAAAAGAAACCAAGTACACTCTACAAAACCTATAACCTAATGCTCTAATACCAACTGAAAGGACCTCGATCTACGTTCGCGCTAGACCTCAGAAGAAACTCTGCAAACTAAGAAATAAACCGAAAACCCCAGGAAAAAGGCACATAAAATAATAAAAACTGTTAGAGTGAGTGGACAAAAATAATATTTCACTTTAATCTGAAAACTATAAATAATATCCCTTTCATAAATAATGTACATAAAAAGGATGCGAGTCTGAAAATAAACAAGCCAAAATCAAGTCTTTGTCCTAACCCTCCTGGTTACTGTGTGATATGTGGAGGCAGTAACTTGAGTATGTTTTCCTCAAAGTTACAATAAAGCCCAGGTCAGGTGTTTGTCCTAACCCTCCTGTGTACTGTGAAATCCACGGGTCAAGAGTTTGTCATATCCCTCTCGGGAGCTTCTCGGGGATCAGCCGAGAGGCTAGTGCATCGATGCAACATCTGTGACTATGCTCTGTGTAAAAAAAAATCATATATGCCTCCAAATGCAAATGCACAAACGTAAATGCATAACTTTAAACTACATGAACTGAAGACTCGTATAACAACAGTGAAAATAAAATGTCCACTTACAGTACTGTGCCGTGATTTTCACCAGCCGAAGCCTGTCAGTCGGCGTTTTATATGTATGGTACTGGCTGCTATCACATCATCCTATATGGTTAGTAGCGCTATGATGAGAGCTTCAAAGCTCAGTGCTTCATGCCAGTCAATTTGGCCAAAAAATGGACGTCCTGAATCCCACAAATTCTGGCAACTTTCGATCAACATTTCAGCTTGCTTCGGTCAAATTGAGGTCGAAAACTATAGGCAAAAGGTAAGGGATATCGAGATGAACATTTTGACATATTGGATAGTCGGTTTGCACTACCACATTAAGAGACATTGCCGGCGACTTAAAGTCGCCGGCCTTGTTTTTTTTTTCGCCGGAATTGACATTACCGGCGACAAGTCGCCGGCAATGCCGTCGCCGGAAATTTCCCGCCGAAGATAGCATTGGCGGCGATGGAAGTCGCTGGCAGTGTCAGCGCCGCCGTGGTCGGAATTTGAAGACATTGCCGGCGACTTAGGTCCATGTCGCCGGCAATGCTTGGAAAAATTTTGAAAAAAAACACGGTTCTGGATTGGGCCCAATTCCAGAACCTGCATTGAAAAACATAAACCGTACAATCATACAAGTTCAACAGTACACATAAATGTCCAACGTACAGTACAAATAGCAACGACGATACGAAAATTAACTACAACTACAAGTCAGGGGGTCGAGGAACTTGCGGGTCAGGGTCGAAGTAATCCATGTACTCATTTGAATTCCGGTGGCTACCCTGGTTTTGCTCTGGCGTTGACTGGTGCGGTGGTGGTGGTGGTGGATAACTAGGGAACACAGGGAACTGGTGCGGTGGTGGTGGTGGTGGAGGTGTGGCTAACGGTTGTCCGGTAGTCTGAGCCTCGTACATCGTCCGCATCCATGTGAACATCTGTGCTTAACTCTGGACAAGGTTTTGGTACTCGGCATCTCTGATTGCCTGCTGCTCGGCTGCTTGCCTCTTTTGGTCCTCCAACTCCCTCTGCGTCCTCTGAAGCTCCGCTACGACGTTACGACTAGAAGTTGAACTTCTTGACCCGGTAGAGTATTCTGAAGTGTTTTTCAATACTCCTTCGCCCGCCGAGCCCATTCCCCTACAGTAGTAGGTATTCTTTCCAGTCCCGCACGCTTTTGCCATGATCTGAGCCATTATCGGGCGATCAAGCTGATCGATCTGAGAGGCATACTGGGTGACTTCTTCCTCGGAGCAGTCAGGATGGTTAGACCGAGCTATACTCATGGTCACTTCTGCAGTCGCGTCCTCCACTCTCGCCTAATTGAAAAGCGAAAATGAATAACGTATTAGCTAACAAAATCTATTAATATCGAAAAATCATATTCATTAACACATGGAGAGGCGAAAGACTTACCACTTCTTCAGGTCACTGCGGATAGAACTTCTGATGAATATACACCAACGGGTTCACATCTTGTTGTTGCTGTGCCTTAGTCGACCAACCCATGTAGTTGAGTGAACTTGCATGATGGGCCCTGGTGTTTTTCAATCTATTCGCCCGGTTCGTCTTTGAAATCGCCTTGTTTGATAAACATATGAAAAAAAAATTAGTAACTAACTATTTCAATCTGATACGATACATTAGGCTTGTAAGATATATTCAGGATGCATACCTTCGCTTTGGGGTGCTCGAAGTGGGCTATCAGCCACAGCCACTCGTACTCCCTAAACCGGAATTCGCTAGGGGTAGAACCTCGGCCTAGCTCCTTGTATACAGTGTAATGGGAAGAAAGCTCGTTCTTCCTCTCTTTATACCTATATTAAAACAAGGAAAAAAAGTTAGAGATATTAAAACACTTGATAAACAAAAATCTAACTCGATATATATTCAAATAAGTCGAAGCACATCACCTCATATGTAGTTAATGCTCTACCCACGTGTGAATAAGAACTTCATCCACGTCAAACCACACCTGCAATATGAATATATAAAAGGTAAAATTATATATTTATTCGGACTTAATTAATAAATGTAAAATTTACGTAATGAAAATACGATTTTACTCACACTGAGTGCATTGTGCACTTGCATCTTCACGTAGATAGGCACAGATTCCCAATCTGGCCAAAGCATTGGTACCTTGTCCCGCACGATCGCACCGGCCATGCTGACATATTTGCGCGTGGTGTCGAATGCCTCGATCACCTCGCCATCCTCATTGGCCCTTATGGGCGTTTTCCTTCCCCCGGTGGCCTACTCAAGTCTCTTCCTGGTGCAGGTGCCTCTAGCCCCTTTCCGTTTTCCAGTCCCATTAACGAAATTGCCTAATAATACAATGTCAACAAATTGATATCATTAATTGAACCTACCGTAAATCTTAAGTAATAATTAAGTCATCAATCTGATGTTAAATAAAATTTACCTGCATCGTCCGTTTGTTGGTTGGTGCACCTCACACCTCAAAGATACACGGGGTCGAACGGGATGAAGTTGTACGCTTCCTCCACGCTCAGGAACTCCGGTCGTCCTTTAACATAAACAGGCATCCCCCTATCATCGAATTCAGGGATCACAGGAATCTCGTCGGGTAGGAAGAGACCAGACGGCGGAGATAGACGAGCCCTGGACGATGAGGCGCCAGCACCACCATGTGCCTCAGATGATTCCCGTGAAACGGGAGTAGGCACCGGGCGAATATGGGGCATTCGGATTGAGGGAGTTTCTGATGCCCCCGTTGACTGTCGCTCGTCTGAGGGTACACCGACGGGGGGACGTCTGCTGACTGAGCGTCTGCTGACTGAGGCTCGAGGCTCGACTTCCGGTTGCACGGCTCTTGATCGTGCAGCTTCCTCCTCAGCTCGCGCCTCTAGCAAGGCTCTCGTGCGAGCACTCATCATTGGCCCACTGGGCGTGTTGCTAATTGCGGGTGAGGAGGAAGCTTGACTACTGCTCCCTCCACTATTTCGGGAACCTTTCCGTAATTTGCCTCCAAGCCAATTTGCCGCAAAACCTCCTGGACACCGTAATAGTCATAAGGATTCGGTTCTATAACAAATCGGAACCGGAACCGGGCGAAACCGGAACCGTTTGGAACTGGAACCGTTCGGTTTCAAACGGTTCCGGTTACAAACAGTTCCGGTTCCAAAGGGTTCCGGTTCCGCGCGGTTCTGGTTTAAAATCGTTCTGGTTCTAAACCGTTCCGATCCCGATTTCCACCTTAATTTATACGATTAATTAACAACTATATCACCTAAATTAACATATATACATTTTCGATGTATATATATATACATTTTCGATGTATATATATACATCATGCATCTTAATCAAATTTAATTTTCACATATTCATCCAAATCACACACCCTAATTAATTTTCCACATTTTTCACACATATATATACATCATGCATCTTAATTAGGTTTAATTTTCACATATATATACGTCACATATTCATCCAAACCACATATATACATAATTTTCACATATATATACATCACTCAATTTTCACATACCTATATATATATATACATCACATATATATACAATATTGCATATAAATTTACAACTTATCACCCTAATTTCCAACTTAGCACCCTAATTAATTTACACATACACATACACATACACATACACATACACATACACATACACATACACATACACAAAACTAATTAAAAATTGAGAGAGAGAGAGAGAGAGAGAGGGAGAGAGAGAGGATCAGACCTGCCATGGTGGAGTCCGTTCTGCTTTGCCGGCGACGGAGGTGAAGGGAGGGGAGGAGGAGAGGATCGGAGGAGGAGAGGATAAGAGGAGTAGAGGATAAGGAGGAGGAGGTGAGCTAGTTTTTTCGCCAGACAGAGTTGGGAGGAGGAGAGGAGGAGAGGATCAGAGGAGGAGAGGATAAGGAGAAATGAAGCTCGGGCTCGAGCTGGGCAGTTCCTATCCAGACAACATTGCCGGCGAGTTGCTTATAACTCGTTGGTAATGATATTACCAACGACTTCAACTCGTTGGTAATGACATTACCAACGACGAGTTAACTCGTTGGTAATGTCATTACCAACGACGAGAGTTGGGAGGAGGAGTGGAGGAGAGGATCGGAGGAGGAGAGGATAAGGAGAAATGAAGCTCAGGCTCGAGCTGGACAGTTCCTATCCAGACAACATTGCCGGCGAGTTGCTTATAACTCGTTGGTAATGATATTACCAACGACTTCAACTCGTTGGTAATGACATTACCAACGAGTTATAAGCAACTCGTTGGTAATGACATTACCAACGAGTTAACTCGTCGTTGGTAATGTCATTACCAACGACGAGTTAACTCGTTGGTAATGTTGACATTTCCCGAAGAATATCCGACAACAATTTCCGACTACAATTTCCGTCTACGATTTCCGTTTACATTTTCCGACTACAATTTCCGTCTACGATTTCCGACTACATTTTCCGACTACAATTTCCATTATCAATTTCCGTCTACGATTTCCGACTACAATTTCCGTCTACTATTTCCGACTACAATTTCCATTATCAATTTCCGTCTACGATTTCCGACTACAATTTCCGACAACAATTTCCGTCTACAATTTCCATTATTAATTTCCGACTACATCATATTTCCGACTACATTTTCCGACAACAATTTCCGACTACATCATTAACGTACTAAGGATAATAATCGTAATCATCGTCATCACTTGAGTCTGACTCGGTTTCATAGGTAACCTCTGGCAATATGTGTCTCTCCTCGTCATCTGAATCAGCGTCAACTTCATATGGATTAACATCGAGAAGTTCTGCTCCAGTAATTCGAACCACACTCCCATATCTCACATTATTAAGGCGAATCGTAGATGATTCCGGAATGTCAAAAGCGTTCGGCTCTTGGTATGCAGTAACTTCCTCATCATCTGCGGTATCACCAAATGTGGCAGCACTGTATATGTTTCTATGAGCAACATGGTTAACCACCTTCCACGAGACTTTGTTAAGAAGATCGTCCAGGTAAAACACTTGTTTTACTGATGAGGCAAGAACGAAAGGGTCATCTTCATACCAGGTAGTAGCAGTATTCACCGAAAATGTTCCGTACTGATCGGTCCTTGTGTTCTCCGGGCTAGTATCAAACCATCTACACTTGAACAAGTGCACTTTCATGCGGTTCCCATAAATTAGTTCAACTACTGAATGAAGGACACCATAATAGTCAGCGCCATCCTGCCCACCATGGACCATCACCCCACAATTCTGTGTTTTCAGTCGGTCGTCTCGATTTTCACATATAAATTTAACGCCATTGACCTGACACATCGAGTAAACTTTTGAAGCTATCGGTTTCATCGCCAGGACCCTCAATTCGTTTGACCACTCTGGGCAACCATCATTTGCTACATGGTTCATCTGAAAACGATAAGAAACCACACAAGAAATTATGAACATAGAAACCACAAAACCACGTACACACATGCTATATAAGGAAAATGGCAATAAAAAAAAGACATATACACATATACCCATACCCATTGACCAAAGTAGTTTGCAAACGTCCTGTTGTGGTAATCAACATTTCCGGCAATAGCAGGGCAGTGAAGATGATAGTTTTTCCAATATTGTACTTCTTGACAGTTAATCAGTACCGACCAGTGGGCAATGACTACCTCATTTCCATCCAACTTGTACGACTTTGGCAAGCTTCCCTGTACTACCACGTCATTGGAGATGATAGAAAGGTTGAACTGAGGTTCATCTATCGGCATCTATTGTTGGGGGTCCTCAAGCGCTCCCAAATACACTTTGGTGTACGTTACACACTCGTGCGCAACATATGCTTCAGCGATACACCCTTCAAGTGCATATTTATTCTTCACATATTCCTTGTAGGCTCCCAATTGTCTACAAGTTAACAAGTGCATGTTAACTAAGATAAAAATAAGACTTTACATATAAAAACAGAGGCAAACCAAATGTACCTTTCCATGGGATACATCCAAGTGTAGTGTACGGGACCGGTAAGCAACAATTGTTCGGGAACATGGATCATTAGGTGAGGCATGATGTCGAAAACATTTGGCGGAAATATCCTCTCAAGCTTGCACATGATAAAAATGATGTCATCTTGCATCTCCCTGAGATCTAATTTCTTAACTTCCCTGGTGCATAACTTCTGAAAGAATCTTGACAAGGCCGGCCACCAACGGCTCCACCACCTCTTTGGGTAGGTACCCTCGAATGAAAATAGGGAAAAGCCGTTGAAGCAGTACATGGCAGTCATGACTCTTTAATCCGTACATCTTATTTTCCCGGAAGTGAACACACCTGCTTATATTTCCTGCATATCCATAAGGATACCTGCATATATATATATAGCCATAGGCAACAATTATATTTCTCGCATATCACCATAATCCGGTAAAAATTGAAGGCAAACCAATTTCCGTACTGCATAGTCATATATAAGAATATATACCTGACATTACTCAGCCACCGAAAAATTTCATGCTTATGCTTCGGCTTGACGGTGTAAGGAGCTTGCGGCATTTTTCTCTTACCATCTCTTAACCACATATGTTTCCGCAGTCCCATAGCTTTCAGATCAATACGTGCCTTAGGGATGTCTTTTGTTTTCCCCTCCAAGTTAAGAACTGTGCCCACCACACTTTCACACACATTCTTCTCTATGTGCATGACATCTAGGTAGTGTCTGATAGGCAACCTGGGCCAGTAGGGGAGTTCCCAGAATATGCTCTTGTGTGTCCAAAACTTATACATTTCGGGCTTGTCTAGAATTGACGCCACTATGTCAGGATGATTGCTCAGCTGGCCAAAATCATATTCATTCAACACTTCCAAAATTTCATCCCCTGTCCATCGCCTGGGTGCCACACCTGTTTCCACAGTCCCATCAAATGCGTCTGGATCCTGCCTAAATGGGTGATCATATGGAAGCCAACAACGGTGACGCATCTGAACAATTTTACTACAAAGAGGACTGCAACAATCAACCTTCATGCACTCTGAACAAACCCTATAACCCCTGGTAACGTTGCCCGACAACATACCGCGGGCAGGAAAATCACCGATGGTGCCAACAAGCATGGCATGCATCTGGAACATCTCATTTTTGAACCTATCGTAAATGGGGTGGCCACACTCACTCAGGTACTTAAGCTCCTCAATCAAAGGCCTCAAATACACATCGAGACACTTTCCTGGATAACCCGGGCCCGGAATTAACAGAGTGAACATATTCTATTCCTTCTTTATGCACATCCATGGTGGAAGGTTGTACGGTACCAAAATAACTGGCCATATACTGTATTGAAGACTCATGTTGCCAAAAGGGTTAAATCCGTCAGATGAGAGCCCTAGCCAAACATTTCGGACCTCTGCTGCAAAATGATCAAACTCCATGACCATGTGCTTCCAAGCCTCTCCGTCAGAAGGGTGTATAAGAGTGTCTTCGTCAGGCAAATTCCTCTCAGCCCACCATCTCATTGCTTCGGCCGTGAAAGCACACATGAACAACTGCTCCAGCCTATCAATAAGCGGGAAATATCGAAGTATCTTCACAGCTTTCTTGTTGCCTGCAGGAGTCAACTTATACCTTTCTGTAAAACATACCGGGCAGGCTTCAAGGTCTTCGAGATCTTTTCCCCAGAAGAGAATACAATCATATCTGCATGCATGGATTTTGATGTAGGAAAGCCCAAGATCTTTCAGGATATGTCGCACCTTATGATGAGTGGTAGGAAGACGATGACCGGGTGGCAATAGCGAAGCAGTCCACTTTAGCCAAGAATCAACAGCTTTGACAGACATTTTGTTCTCCATTTTGAGCTGCATCACTCCCATGACACTTTCAAGAACAGTCTTACTACAACCGTCGTACAACGGAGTCTGTTGCAATGCAATCAGGTTGTTGTACTTGTCCATACTGCTTGTGTTGACATGAGCTCCAGGTAATGGCTCGACTGGCTCAATATGGGGGAAACCCTCAACTACGGGAGGGACATTTGGTGCTTCATCAGCAAATACACCGCTCTCATGAGGAAACATATCATTGATTAACATCGATGTTGGATCATAGGATGAGCTGCCCCTCTCAGCAAAATCTCCATGATCATAGCATGGACTGGCCCTCTCACCAAATTGTCCATGATCATGCGGACCCGCTAACGATGTTTCACCGTGATAAATCCAACAAGTGTACTTATCCCAAAACCCGTATTTACTCAGGTGCTTCTAGACTTTATCAATGGGAAAACGAAATCGATCGCTGAAACACTTACATTCTTTACACGGGCAATAATGAAGTGTAGTGTCTCCACAATTAGCCTTCACAAAATTCACAAAACTCCTAATTCCCTGGTGATATCTGACATCCCATCTTTCGAGACTCATCCAACTCTTGTCCATCCTGAAAATTCTAACAATTTTACGTATTATATATACACACATTCACTACGTACTAATAACCGACGCGATATCTCAATTCAACTCTAATTAAATCAACACATGCATGCATATATATATATATATATATCGATCTAATCTCTGAATTCGATTCAGTACTCGATGATGATGTTCTTCTTTTTTCAGTTCAAAATGTATTTGACTAGGTAGGAGGCTCTCTTAAGCCTGACTCCGATAGCACTACGATAATACCAGTCGTTGATTCACACACAAGATAAGATTAACTACAAGCAGTTTCTCGTTTCGGTGACATCAACAACATTTCATATCTCACCTTTCGGATTTGATCAACACACATATATATATATACCTACACATATACGTATATATACGTACCTATATATATATAGCTTCCCGAGTGATCGAGTTTTCGACGCACGCCTTAATTTTGACAATACCGAACGATCGATTTCAGAGTGTTTTCCTTCTTTCGATTTCACCGGATTTTTTCCGATCAAAATGAATGAGCTCCTGCGATCTGCATCTAATATAAGAGGCATTGCCGGCGATTCATTAAATCACCGGAAATGGAGACATTACCGGCGACTTTACGCCGGAAAATCGCCGGTAATGTTTCAAAACATTACCGGCGACTCCAACCGTCACCGACAATGTCAAGCCAAACATTGCCGGCGAAATTCTCGCCGGAAAATTGCCGAAAATGTTCGGCTTGACATTGCCGGCGACGGTTGGATTCGCCGGTAATGTTTTGAAACATTACCGGCGATTTTCCGACGACATTACCGGCGACTTTTCCGGTCGCCGGCCTTGTCTCCGGTAATCTCGCCGGTAATGATGACAAATGTGGCAGTGTTGGTGGACGGACGACGTGGCTTCCCTGCAACCGAGCTCGCCAGTGTTTTCGCAGTGGAGAGTCGGTCAACGCGAGTTAACCCTGCCTGGCCCAAAATGAAAACTCGTATTTATACCCGCAATTTCGCGACAAAACATTTTCTGATATTTTCGTAAAATTTTCGTTGACCATAACTTCTTCGTTATAACTCTGATTTCAACACTCGACGTGGCTACGGACTCGTATCGACAAATGCTACAACTTTGTTCAAAGTAATCCCTCGAAAATATAATCGGTAAAATTTCAATAAATACCATCGATAATTTGTGACGGTAAAAATTTATTACCATCACCAATTAGCAATGACTAAATTGTGAACAAAAAAAATTTGGAACGGGTTATTGCAGACGATATGACGCCAAATGAAGATAGATCTAAGGTTAAGAGCAAGAGAATAGGAACTGCGAAGCTGGACCTTCAAAGTGTAATTCGAGGTTCAATGTTCAACCTGAAGAGTGTTACTCGAGGTTCGAAGATCAACCTTCAAAGGTCGAGATGTGTTTCGAAGTTCCATGTCCGTGGCCAGGATGTGATCCATCTTGTGTAATCGATGGATTGTAAGGCCTAGAGTAAGGATCATGTTTGAAAGGCCAATAACCCACATAGCCCTGAAAAGGGGCACTAAACGTGGATTGGGGCGCAAGCCTAGGGAAGTGGCACCAAAATTGGAGGGTGTTCGAATTTGAGGCCAAAGATGGAGGATCAAGGACGAGCATCGAAGATTAGCATCAAAAGTTGATCTAGTTAGCAAATTTAATCAGAGGGATAAGTTATGCGAGTAGTGGCACAAAAATAGGGGAATATGGCTCCTATGAACGTGGGACTTGGTAAGCAAGCTTCGCTTATATTTTGGTGGGAAGCTAAGCACTCTAAATACATTGAACTATAAGATGGATGAAATCCCCCCCCCTCTTGTTAATACATCTCGAAGATCTTTGTCGGAAGCGCGTCATCAATGAGGTTCACCTGTTGTTCATTGAAATTATCTTGTGGAAGCAGGAAGCATCTACTACATTTTTTGTGCTCCTACAACACCCCATTTGGCCGCTCTTAGATCTTGAGAGCACTATCAATCAACCATGCACGGCGAAATAGTGAATTTAAATTTTGGATATCAATTACAGGATCATTCTTAGGTACCCATGAGTATCATTTATCACTTGAGAACAAATTTTTTGGTCATGGTAGTAATCTGAGTTCTTATTTATGTAATTTTAGTTGTATTTTAGGTAATTACTACTTTAAAATCTAGTTATAAATTTCAAAAAGAATTGTCCTAGATATAATTATAATGTTTACAACTAACTGAATCAAATTACAACTTTGACTCAGTTACGAGCATCATACGGCTAACGATCGTAAAACCATTTCCGACGTTACGAGCATTTTCACTTAAGTCGAAACTTGATATACCAATTAGATATAAATTAATTAAAATTTGACATAAAAATTAGAATAACGAATTAATACTTGTTATAGATCGAGTCATGTACAAACGCTACGGTCTAGAAATCAACGAAAAATAGTGAAACACATTCACAGTAATCCTCTTCTTCGAACTCCTTTTATTAGGGTTATACCACTTGGATTATTGGCATACAGAACAATAGTCCAAATGTGCATACTCCTTATAAAACAGTACACAATCATTTCTGTATGTATGGATTTTCTCGTACTTTAGACCAATGTTGCTCAAGATCTTTTATACCTTGTAATGGGAATCGAGACACTTGTGATCCTTAGTGAAAGGATATGACCCCGATTTAGTTGCCTAAACCAGAGTTAGACCCTAGCGACCCTACTAATTCAAGTGTCTACTCCAATAACTCAAGAATCGAACTGGAGGTCTAAAACTCAAAAGCCATAACTAAACAAAACTATTTACTTTTATATCAACTAAAAGCTAAAAATAGCAATTATAAACTGTTTGCGATATCAGAGAAGCAAGACATTCTAAACTAACTACACTGATGAGAATACTAACTTGTAGGATCTACCTTAGATCCTACGGTAGATACCACTATATCTCGATCTGCGTGCATTCGACTCAAACAAACTCTGCAAACTGGACAATTAAACCGAAAGCCCTGAAAAATGCACATAAAATAATAAAACTCTTAGACTGAGTGAACGAAATTAATATTTCACTTTAAATGGAAAACTATAAATAATATATTTTTCACTATAAATGTACATAAAAATGATGCGAGTCTAAAAATATACAAGCTCAGGTAAGATGTTTGTCCTAACCCTCCTATGTACTGTATAATGTATGAAGGTAGTAACTTGAGTTTATGTTTCAATTCCTCAAAGTTACAAGAACGCCCAGGTCAGGTGTTTGTCCTAATCCTTCTGAGTACTGTGTAAATCATCGAGTCTGATACCTAGCCTTCGTAGAGCGTCTCGGGGATCAGCTGAGAAGTCAGTGCATGGATGCAACAACTGTGACTATGCTCTATGTAAAACAAATGATATATGCCTCCATGAAAATGCATTACTGTAAATTGTATAACTAAAAAATGCATAACTACAAATGCATAATCATAGACTGACAAATCAACAGTGAAAATAAAGTGTCCATTCACAGTTTGTGCCGTGATTTCCACCAAGCCAAAACCTGTCAGTCGTCATTTCTATACATTTGCCACTGGCTTCTAATACATCATCCTGAAACAATGATTCATATTAACAACTAATCGTTGAGAATAATATTGAATAACTAAGCTCGTTCACCAAACAAGCAATACCTTCAAGAACATTGCCGCCTCGAGTAACGTGTTTTCTGAACTTCTTAATAGTTTAATTCCAATTCTAATTTGTGACCTTAATTCTCAAGTCACAATACGTTCCTCAATTATTGCATGACTTAAGGTCGAATGGACATATTACTCGACTGAACAATAAAATTGTAAAAATGTCCAATTAATTCAAAGTTCACACGAAACTACGTCCAATGAATTTAATAACCTCATCATTGCGATCAGTTGGTGATTATGAGTAAAACAACCTAAAACTTTTACCAAAATTCATCTTCACTAGAGCACCGCCATGAACCTTCATCGGCGGTGCCGATGAATTTTCCCAGCGACCGGAACACCAAACCGTTCCTCTCAAAAAGCCCAACAACCTGTTCAACTACGATCACGGCCAATTCGGCCGACAACCGGTCCAAAACCGGCCCGAAACCTAATTGGCCGAAAAATTACAAATTCTGATTCCAGTGCTATCAAGCCATGTCAAAAATCGAGGCCAGTCGGGTTAGACTCTCATGACGGTGGGCTACAAAATCCCTAACCCCTCGGCGCCTATCATAGGCATTAACCACCGTCCCTAAAATTTCTCGTTGTCGATTCATCCTCCACCGTCCTCCATCGCCAGATATAAATCCATAAAAAGAAAGAGGGAGAGGAGGTGGTTCGATTCCGATTGGAATCGGCCTTTATGGTGGCCGGACAGCGCTGCATCTCCGGACACAATTCGCTGGCAATTTTTGGTTGGCAAGCTTGGTTAACACGGGTCAACGTTAGTTGACCCAAAATGGAAAGTCTGACTTTCTATTTTTTGAAATTCTATTTATATGTGCGAATTACGACTAACCAATTTCGTAAAATCGTACAAAACTTTCATTGACCACAACTTCTTCATCATAACTCCGATTTTAACCCTTGACATGGCTACGAACTCGTCTCGATAAACTCTATGACTTTCCTAAATATAATTTTCTGAAATATAAAGTCCTATTTATACTTGTCCATTCACGAATATTATATTTCTAATGAACTTTTGTTGATCATAACATTCTTGTCATAACTCCGTTTTCAGCATTCTTTATGTCTACGAACTCATCTTGACAATTTCTACAACTTCTATCCAAAGTCAACAAACTTCGATAATCTGATAAAAAGTCAACTAAAAGCTCTCAATATTTATCGACGATAACAAAACTAACTACCTTTCTCGATTAATCTTAAATAAATCATAAAAATAGAATTTTCAGGACGGGATGTTACAATCTACCCCCCTTAAGAAAATTTCATCCTCAAAATTTACACACATACTAGTAAAACACCAATGGGTACACTCGCATGAGTTCTTTTGACTTGCAAGTAATATCCGCAATTACGAGAATTGTCCATAGAATTGTCACCATACAATCATTTTTCTACGTACAAAGTCTGCCTCTTCTAATCTCTAGTCTAAATCAACAACTCAATAAAAGCCTGATACATAAGAATGTCTTGATCCAAACTCTGTAACATAAATACCTAGAAACACTAAGTACTGATGCCAACCCTAGTGGCATGCAAATTCTACTAATATAAGTAGGCTTATCTGGTTAGTCCAACCTTGCATCCCCCAAGCTACGATCCTGATAAGATACTGTATGAATGGTGGTGCGACTCTAACTCATGTAGTGGCTCATTGATCACCACCAGAATCCTACACCAAAAAGTCAACTGAGTTGTGCCTTGGCAGACACGCACATAAAATGACCATCCAGGCCACAAAGGTATCAAGCTGAGTACCCAGACTAACCATTCTAAAGTCGTAACACAAGTGGGCATTTGACTGATCTCAGGGAATGTTCCGATCCTGCTCAATTCCTTTATTCTCGAAAGTTCTACTAAAAACTGGACATAGTTTCCCCTAAAACTTAAGGAAACTAAAAACCTACACGAAGAGAACACTTTCCAATAACAAATCTCACAAAAAATTCGTGGGCACCGATTCTCATCCGGATTTCTCATAATCAATATACACAACACTATGAACATAAACCACAGATACTCATATGAAATTATAATTTACAAGGATCACAATACTAAAAATCTCTATGCTTCAAATAACACCACATCAATACAGTGAAAAGACTAACTCAAATATTAATAATTGTAATGTACAAAGGCTCATAAGGGATCACTTGATCTTTGCTTCAGCTACACCCAATAATATGGGCGAACTCCAATAAGTCTAACTATACTCTCCAATCACACTCAAATATTCGAATTTGCAAACCAAACTGCACTGAAAGCTAAGCATCTAGCTCAAAACAAGACTCACATATAGCATAAGGACAAGGATACAATGTAGAAATTTTTTTTAGAAATAGATATGCCTTTGCTTAAAATATCTGTCCACTCGAGGTGGTAAAACAAAGAGGCGCTAATTTACATACCCAGACTCGCTCTTGAAATGAATAGTTGAATTGATGCCACTATGCTCATTATACAACTACCAAAATTTGTGATTTCCTAGACATTGGATGCTTAACCAATAAAACTAATCAGAGGACGAGAGTGCTGTGAAGTTTAAGAAACATGACAACTCTTCGGTAGAAATCAATGATAAGACTTATACCCCATCAAGCCGATAAATCACATCTTCATTGAACACAAATCTAAACTGCTAGAAAGTTTGTGTTTTCGCGTAAAATTCTGATATATGCTCCAGCCAGTAATGAATGCTTGGTCACCTGCATGATGCTCCTCTAACAAGTCTAGTGTGAATCCGAAGATCATGCAACATATATCAAAACAAGTCATACTTATGTTTTTCTGATTTCAACACGTACTTATGATGTACAAAAATCCTTGTTGATTGTCAAACTTAGTGTTTCTTAGGTGTACAAGCATAAAATGCACAACTCTGATTCAGAACCTCGATATCAACGTCTTCATCCTCGCGAACCCTCTTGATTTAAAACAAGGAAAAATATATTTCTGACTTGGCTACACATCATGAAAGATATCTTTATAGAGCAAAGTGTGTTCACGACATAAAATAAACACAACTTGATCATGAAGAGATTGGTGTAGAGAAATTTAAGGTTAATCCTGACTAACCAGTCTAAATTAATAGAATCACAAGATAGTGAATAAATCTCCACTGGTGACGTCAATACAAAACTCTCTACACGACAAGGTGACCAGTGGTGATATATTTAATTAAATTTCACGTAGTGTGAAGCAACTATCTACCTCGAGCCATACAAATTCACTCCATGAAAATGTGTTAAACAAAGAAATCGAACGTCTAAAATGAAATAAATACGCATTCCTGCGATATTGTTCGGTGAAATCATTGCGGATTGCGATGAAAATGTGAAGTTACGGGACAGTAACATAAACCACAAGAACCTTTCCGCATAACGAGCAGGCTAAGGCATAATATAGTAACTCCTTACCTCCAACGTCAACCATGACATGAAGCACATCACAGAACTTAGTGATAAAGCTACATGGAGATAAAACTATTTGATTCGCTTATACTAGTACTCGTAGGCACCAAACCCAACAAAAATCGAATAAAGAGAAGGAAGCCTCAGAACGTTTTCTGAAACATTGATAAAGATTGACTGGAAAAGATGATAGAAAATCTTATAGTTAGGTCAGTTTGTGCTAATGAGTAAAAATAGGGTTAGATAAAATTAACTCTCGATCAAACCCAGGTTCCCCAAAAATATCAGAGAATAAACTTGAGCTCTGCAATAAATTTCATCTTCAATTTCACGATTACACCATATCCTTGGTACTCTATTCGCATCATCCACGACTATAGCACTGCATATTTTTTCGATGGGACAGAAAATATACTAACCCAACGTACTTCATGTTGAAGCTAAAGAAATTACTGAAATCGCTCAAATCACCAACTCGAGGGTCAATGACTCTGAGGTTTGAAGTATGTCCATCGAGGCAATCCGGTCGTTAAGTCTATTCCTAAGGAATCTTACTTCCTATAGTTATCATCATAAATACCTCGTCTACTACAGTAATAATACCCATGACTCACATAGGCCAAACTAATCTAGAATTGAGGAAAAGACTAAACGAGCACAGGAAATAGGGTTGTTGATATCACATAACTGAGGGGAAACGATTATAGGACTACAAAATATTCTATTTTTCCCTATAGAGCAACCTCATATCTCGACTAACATTCGAGTTGATGCTACGGGTTAATAACTACGCACTACTGTCACTGAATTCTCATAGTGCCACTCAATAGACCCGATAGCAAATGCATAGTACTGCTCAGGTTGCAATCGTAAAACTAAGAAATAATGCAAATGATCAATATCTGCAAGTTCTCTATGAACGCATCAAAAAAGGAAAACCAAAACCTAAATGAAGACACGTGGTATATAACTATAGTGGTGAAGTATCCAGCTGGTACCATCGCAGAATAGACACAAGTAAGTGGTAGACATTGAATACAAGAAGTTCACCATATTACTCAAATAACACGATGAAACCGATCCAAATCTTGACTCCTCACTAAACTTACATTCCTTAAAACTCAATTATTTCTAATCGTTTCATCACATTCTACTTAACGTGGAGAAATGTCTGAACACTTCCATAAATCTGATCAAGGTCGATGCACGCAATGCATAGCGACAAGGGCACACTGACTCACGGGCAGAAGTTCATACTTAGTCACATTCGTCACGTATTCGACGACGTTCAACACCATGAGTATTCAATGGGGATCTGTTGCAATTGGGCCATCACTACGGAAGTCTTGAGCATAATCGAACATGACAATGGAAGAAACCAAGTACAGTCTACAAAACCTATAACTTAATTCTCTGATACCAACTGAAAAAACCTGACCCCGATTTAGTTACCTAAACCAGAGTTAGACCCTAACGATCCTACTAATTCAAGTGTCTACTCAAATTACACAATAATCGATTTGGATTGTTAAGCGACGCTTTGATTTCTCGATCTGCAATGGGAACAGCAATCTACGATTTCCGTCTCGATTCAAACATTGAAGCTAGGTCGATCTCTCTTCTCTCTCTAGATTCGTTTTTGTTAATTTTTTTTATTTTGATTTTGGATTTTTGATATGGTTTGCGTTTTTATCTATGAATTTGGATTTGTGAAGTTTTTTGATGCTGCTGATATAGAGTGTTTAATTTCTTGTTTTCGTTATGTTACGATGTTTTGTGCATGGAGATGTATGTGAATTGTTGTATATTTCAGAAATTTGCAGATTTTGGGATCAACGGATAGTCAGTTGAGTCTTAACTGATACTTAGTTGAAGGCTACTATATTTAGATTTGGGATGAACTGAATATGAGTTGACCTTCAACTGAATATCAGTTGACACCCAACTGAAACTCAGTTGAAGGCTGCTGTGTTTAGATTTGTGATGAATTGAGTATCAGTTGACCCTCAACTGAGTATTAGTTGAAGATTGCTTTGTTTAGATTTTGTTAAACTGAATGGTTATGTGTTTCAATAATAACCTTTTCTGTTATTATTTGTACAATAGTGTTGCTATGAAATTCTTGTATTCAGGGAAAGGATTTGTTTTATCTTGTAATGAGCACATGAGTTATGCCATTCTTTTCAAGTACATTTTTCATAAGAACAAGGGGATCAAGTTTGTAGAAGAGATGGAGTAGAAGCTAATTCGATGTAGTCAATGTCTGAAAATGGGACATCATAACAAGGCAACTTGTAATGAGCCTATAACTGTAGCCTATCAGGGTTGTTCTTTTCTTTTTTAGATTGAGATTCTTTGAGTTGATAACATTATTGGTAAATCACATGGATATATCTATAATACATTATGTTTTATTAGTTGTGTTTGTGTTTTTGAATCTGTTAATTAGACCACTTGTGTTAAGAGTACAGTGAATTAGATATGAAACTGAGTATCAGGTGACCATCAACTAAGTATCGGTTGATCCTCAGTTGTTACTCAGTTGACCCTCAATTAAGTACCAGTTGAACCTTTTTATAACTCAGATGTGTTTAATTATCTGTTGAACTACCATCAACTGAGTATCAGTTGACCCTTAACTGATACTCAGTTGAACCATTTTCAGAAAGTGGACGTGGATTGATTTTTGAACCTCAACTGAGTATCAGTTGACCCCCAACTGAACCTCAACTGAGTATTAGTTGAACCTCAACTGATACTTAGTTGAGCCATTTTTAGAAAGCATATGTGTTAATTTTTTTGAACTGGGTTGATTCTGAACCTCAACTCAATGTTAGTTGACTCTTAACTAATACTCAGTTGAACCAAATCTTTGAAGAGAAACACAACTAGCTGATCATTCTTAACAAAACTCATCCATAAAACACAACATACATTACATAAGCACAACATAAATAACAAGAGCAAAAGGGAGCTCTCCTTCATGTGCTTCTTTCCTTTCCTATCATTTTCCCTCTTCCTTTTATTTTGTACTGGTAGTCTCACTATTAGATCTCTAATTATTAGATTTGGTCTCTTGGTATCCACATCAGACGACGACGACATCCTAGTTATTAACATGAAACAAAAATAAGTCAAATATAATTGAGGTCCAAACTCAGTGTTAGTTGACCCTAATCTGATACTCAGTTTACCATCAACTGACACTCAGTTTACTCTCAACTGAGTATCTGTTGAGATCAAATCCCATCAATCCCAGAAGAAACAAAAGCCTAAACTGACTATCAATTATGCCTAAACTGAGTAGCAGTTGAGTCTAAACTGGTACTCAGTTTACTCTCAAATGAGTGTCAGTTTAAGCTCATATCACATCAAACCCAGAACAAACAAATTCAAATTCAAAATCATATCACACTCAAATCATATCATACCCTGAACAACTTCATAATTCCAACTATCAAATACAATACAACCTCAAATTCTATCGAAACCCTAAACTGATTTTGCATTTGCATAAACAAATGGGAATAGTTATTGTAAACTTTAGTCGTAGTTGAAAGAGAATAATTATTGTAGAAACTTACTTTGAGATTGAGAAGAAGTTCGAACGATTTGGTTTCTCCTTCTGTTGAATAGATCAGCGAAGGTTTGAGTTGTTGTTGCGAGTTGATCGGGGGCAATCGACGATTTGATCTGAAAGGTAAGAGAGAGTGAGTGAGATAGTCTGTGAGAGAGAGAGTGAGGGAGAGAGAAAAAAAAATCTCACACACACCTCTCTCTTGTTATGGGATTCAGGCAAATTTTATTTATTGCTAATTTGTTGATAGTGTTCAAGATGCGTGCAAGTACTGATGGCTGTCCGGGCAGCGGGATAATGCAAGTGTTCCTAACAGTACGTACTATTATACGTATACGCAGTAATTAACTATATACAAGGCAAAACTTTAGCGAGGCATTGCATGAACAAATGATCATCAATCCCAGAACATACTATGAATCTATATATAATCTATATAAAAGTCATGTGAGCCCAATATTGATAAAGATATTATTGTTGTATAATAATGTCGCATGTAAATATGCCATGATATTATTTTCCCCATGGTTTCTAAACTCCTATCTATATGTAAGTATACCGGACAAGCAAAAATTGTAAAAATGAAAAGGATCAATAACAAATTAATTAAATGCTTGTAATTTGCATCTAATTAACTAGTTAATTAAGATCCTGAGAAAACTTCCAAGCCTGAAAAATCAAAGGAGCTCCAATTCTCGCTACAGAGATTCGTCGTCGTTGTTGATATCTTCATATCAACATCGTCATCGGCTGGGAATGAATGATCCAACTCTTGCCATGTGAAACTGTTGGTAGTACTTGTCAAACTGGTAGTTGCTGCGTCAGACCAAAACACATCGTCATCGCCTAGCATACCCTGCAACCCAAATTCATGAACACTCATATCATGGTGGGGTTGATTTCCCATGAAGGATTCATGATCAACGTGATCAGGGAGTACGAGTTGTTCAAGTAGCTCAACTGATTCAAGAAGATCTTCCGCAGGGCTTGAAGAAATTTGGGAGTGATCAGATAATTTACGTCCCTCATAAAAATCATCTGGCATGGATTCTGATCCAGCCAAATTGGGATCATGTTCGGTTGTAGAGCTGTGGTTCAAGAAGTTAGCAAACACAACAGCCATGTCAATATCGGATCCCTTGACTCCATCTTCCTTAGAGTAGTGTTCAGCTAGATCATCACCGCTACTAGTACTGGACCCGTTGTGACGATAGTAACTCAACGAAGCCCGGTCAGCCTGGGAGAGCCTGACCGACCTGCTGCGGCGATTCTTCCTGCAACCTCCCCCAACGGGCACGTTCCTCAAGGAACCGCCTTTTGTCCAGTATCTCCTGCAGCCTTTGCAGAAGTAGCGCGGCTGCGACAGGCTGTAGTTGTTGTAGTAACAGAATTTGGTGTTGGAAGACGCACACCGGGGACAGTTTGGAGCGATCTCAATGTGAGGCTTCCACGACGACTTCTGGTTCATGAGGATTTGTCCGGACTGACAGTGCAGCATCTGCTCGACCACGGGAGCTGTGAACATTGTTTTTGACAAAGAGAGAGGGAGGGAGAGAGGGTGTGTTTGGCAGTTGAGTTTACGTGAGGAAGCAGATCGAGTTGCGGGGAGTTATATAACGAAGTGGTGATCGAGTATGGGAATTAGTGCAAGAGCATGTGTTCGTGTGGGACTGAAAGGGTTGTAACTGAACATGGGCGGTTGGGGAAGCGTTAGGTCCAAGCAAGGGTGTGAGTGCGGGTGAGGTGATAAGGAAAATAGTGATATTAAATTAAATAAATTATGATAAATATTAATTAATTAATTAGTAAAATTTAAAAATATGAACGGAGAACAAATTTTGGAAAAAAAAATGAATTAAATTGAGTCACGTGTATCACACGCTCTCCTTAAGAACTTTCATGTCGCCTACATGGTTGTATGACATTGTTCTCACAGGATAAAACAACTTCAAAGTTTTATACCGCAACACAAGAACTTCTCATCCAATTAAAGAGTACATTACTCTATCACTGGAACCGAACTTCAAAGCTTGAGAGGGAGAGAAGAGTACCTTACCCATAAATCCATACATAACTCTGGCAAATAAACATCATAAAATTGGTCAATAATGGTGTGAAAACCCACCATAAATCGGTTAATAATAGGTGTGTAACCAGAGATGTTGGAAAGCCAAAATGGTATTCGTGTCCACATGATGAGGGCACACACAAGTCCATATCGCAAGCTTAGTCCAAGATTTGCACCCCCCCCTGCACGCATAAGAGAAAGTCTCTCTACTTGCTCACTCAAACACCATAGCCGATGAAATATTGAATAACAAGTCGACGAGTTTTCTAATCGTCGGCTATACTATATATACTATAGCAGACGAAATGTTTAAGTTGTCGTTATAAAACTATAGTCGGCGAGTTGAAAATATGTCGTCGGTTTTTGTTTAACTAATGCCGACGAAGGTTTTTCGTGTCGTCGACCATAGTATGGCCGACAAGTATAACTACCCAATGTCGTCTGCTATACTATAACCTTCCCTTGCAAGGTCGACAAGTATACGACCTTTTAAATGTCGTCGGCTATAGTCATCGGGCTTATCGCAGATCTACCACGCCTTCTCTTGCATCAAAACTCTAAAAACCCAAAAACAATTCCTCCGGCGGACCTCGCCTCCTCCTCACCTTCCCTGAACCTCGCTGTAGCTCCTTCCGAGGTCTCTCTCTCTCTCTCTCTCTCTCTCTCTCTCTCTCTCTCTCTCTCTCTCTCTCTCTCTCTCTCTCTCTCTCTCTCTCTCTCTCTCTCTCTCTCTCCATATATATATATATGCTTCCCTGAAATTTCATGGTGTAATATCCCAGGTTCACCGTCGCCAAGCCCAGCCCAGCCTGCCGCCGCTGAAATTGATTTTTTTGGATTTTTAGGGTTTGTGTAATAGGGTAATTTTATGGTTTGGGTTTGTGGTTGTAAATTTTGGAGTTGGAAATACAAGTTCTAGAATAGAAATCCAGAATCTGGAAAAAAAAATAAAATAGAATTCAGCAACTATAGCCGACGAGTTGGATATATAATGTCATCGGCTGTAGCTAGGTATAGCCGACGAAAATATCGAACAAGCTGACGATTTTTGGTCGTTGGCTATAATACTTATTCTAGTAGTGAAAGCATAGTATAGTGCAATCATACTTAAAGACCTTCACATTCTTAATTTCTCTCATGTGGAATAAAATTCATTCATTTTGTTTCAAGTGACAAATTTTAGGTGATAATTTCTCATTCACCTCTTAACCAATTTAAACAAATGAATACATAATATTTATGTACTCTTGTAGGAGAACACAAATCTATGTATCCCTTACATCAATATTAAGTGCAAGTCACTTAATTTATTTTGTTTAAATTATCCTATTAAAATGGTGGAAAACCACCATTTTTTCAACAATGAGAGCTAGATTTTTGGCCGACGTGAGAAAGAGTCTCTCTATTTGCTCACTCAAAGCATAGTATAGTGCAATCATACTTAAAAACCTCCACATTCTTAATTTCTCTCATGTGGAATAAAACTCATTCATTTTGTTTTAAGTGACAAATTTTGGGTGATAATTTCTCATTCAGCTCTTAACTAATTTAAACAAATGAATACATAATCTTTATATACTGTTGTAAGAGAACACAGATCTATATATCATTTACATTAATATTAAATACATCTTATTTTATTTATTTTATTTAAATTATCCTATTAATGGTTGAAACCACCATTTTCCCAACAATGAGAGCTGGGTTTTCGGTTATTTTCATGTTATGAGGAGCTTCTAAATAGGCGGATTAATCGTGGCTCTTTGGCCTCATGTGGCATTTCCTCATTGGAAGACGTCGTGAAAGTGATTGTGGTTGAAAAGTCAAAGCTTTCTTTGCTTGTCATATTTTCTGTGTGGTAGGGTTTCCTAATGACCGATATGCCCTTGGCAGTATTTCGATGCATACGAAATGGTAGCTGCTTCTTCTAGATAGCTAGTTATATGGTCATGGGGATCAGAGAACTTGTATTTGGAGCCATGTGTTTGAGGAATAAGAAATCCTTAACTGATTATAAGTGAAGAGAGTGAAGGTCAGCATCAACAGCCTTAAAGAGAGGAACAAATTAAGTCACACAACATTACAAGCATATATACCAAACTTTGTTAATTTCACCGATTGCTATCGATCTTTGTGAACCCGTAATGATGAAAGTAATACGAATTCACAATTTCTCTATCAATATATATAACAATATTTCTCTCCAAAAAGTCGTGTTTAAGTCGATCAATAGAAAAACAATGCATTATTAGGGCATTTGTATGTGTTAGAATATGTCTTTAATTAGGTTTGTATATCAGCAGGATACAGAGGTCTAACTGCCTGGTGGGGGGTCGGGGCAACGCCCCCGAAGCTAAATCAATTCGTTATGCTGGGGTTAGGTTTTCTGTTGGGTCTATTATTAGGGGGTATATATATTTTTTAGGTTATTAACTTAGTATGGTATTCTATAATCTGTAATCTGTTTTCTTCAAGGATAATAAAACTGTTCTCCTCTGTTCGTGGACGTAACTAACATATTGTTAGTGAACCACATAAATCTGTGTTCCTTCTTACATTCATTATAACAGTATGTACAAACTCATTATCTGAAAAATTGTTATACTCATTTAAGCGAATATTAGTAGTTTTCACGAAAGCCACGATTCAAGAATATGCTCGATCAAAACGTTATCACATCAACAAATGCTAAGTTACGGTTAAAAAATTAATGGCTATTAATTAATTATTGATGTATTCGAAAAATCAACGATCTAGTACAAATTAGAGTACGTACAAGTTTTTTTTCTTTCTTTCTTTAAGAAATAACCAATTATGCTATTAGAATGTCAAAGAGCAGAAATGTCGGCATGCATGCAATGCATGTATGAACGGAGTTGACACATAATACAGTGTACGTTACTTGCAAATATTGGGATCAACAAAGAATGAGTGCAACTGTGTAAGAGATGTGACTAATCATTGCCTAGCCTCACGGCTAATCCACAATCACATGTAATCATAATGATACGTGGAACGTTTCTATTCCACTAAAACTTTTAAAACTTCCAACCTTAATTTATTCCGAGAATAGTGAAATATACTCTAGGTATCGGAAAAAGATTGATTAGCTAGCTAAGGTTGATTTGCATACTTGAAGTGGATACTGAACGCTCCGTCGCGAGACACTTGTTAAATATTAATACATAGTAGACACTTAACACATGTTTCACGCGTACGCAATTTAAAACCCTTTTTGTGTAGATGTAGCATTGGTAAATAGGGATCGTTCTTATCGGGGATTTGAAGGATGCATGCGAAATTTGTGTGAATAAAAATAAGGGGGGTTGTAAAAGTTGATTTTTAATTTCCTAAGTTACTACCTAAAAATGTCACAAGCATAAATCAAAATTCTTAGGATTCTAGTATGTAAAAACTCATAGACAAGCCACACATAGAAGACTCCTAGGAAATCTAAATCATGCCTAAGACGAAAATAAACCTAACTAATTATATACATGTGATCGACTTATTCTACACTCAGCTCAATTATTAACATATACAAATAACAATACTACCGAAATTCCATAACCCTAGATTTCGATTAAACATGGATAATTCAAATTATGTGCTAGGTACCCCCTAAACACCATTGATCTAGACTAGGTACCCCCTAAATCTAAATCAAAGCATTAAGAATCAACTATCTTCATGCAAATCGAAATCTAGAATAAGGAACACATGGAAAAGTTATTGAAATTCATATAAGTAATAAAACCAAGATAAACACATTGTCTTTACAAACAAAATAATACAATTACAAGGAGAACTACGGAGCAAAGGTTCCATTAACACTTTTTGATTTCCGGTATCTCCTGTCAAAATCTCGAGTGGATGGATCCTTCGGTGGAAGCTACACACCTTCTAAAGGAATTAACCGTATTTAGAAGTGTGAGATGAAGAATTTGAGAGGTGGTGGTGGAGTAGTTTTCCTAGCACTTGGAGAGTTTTGATGTGGAAAGACTTTGTGAAAATTTGGCATCAAGAAAGTGTAGAGAAGTGATCAAGAGGGAGAGTGGAGAGAAAATGGGGAGGAAGGAAAAATGGGAGAAGAGAAGATTTCAGGAATTTGGATTCTGCTGGAAAAGAAGGGATGGATAGCTGGGCAGCCAGCCTTCTATTTATAGGATACCAGGCAGCTCAGCTATCCCTGTTCCAACTACCATAACTCTGTCAGCACTCCTTTTCTGACTACTCACTTTTCTTTCCCTGATTTCAGGCTAGCTGGACATCCTTCTATCCCTCTTTCTCTGATTTTTCTCTTTTTCTTTTTACTTGCTTTCTCCACTTCTCCACTCTTCTACCTACTCTTTTATTGGTGCAAGCAAGCTTCCTTTTCTTCTTCTTTACATGCCGATTGTTCTTCTTCTTTCTTGATTGTTTTTCTTCTTTGCTTGATTGTTTTTCTCCACTTTTCCACTCTTCCATCTACTCTCAAGTCATCATTTCATTTCTTCATTCAAGCAATCTTTACTTTGCTTTTCTCCACCATTGAACTCTTCTTGGATTGCCGGTTGGTTTCTCTCTTCTTCTTTCTCTTCTTCTTTGCTTACATTGCTTTTCTCCATCACTAACCAATTACCTACTCATGCATTCATGCAAGCAAGCTATATTCAACACTCTTTGCCGAATTGTTTCTTTCTTTGTAGCCAACCATCATTTCCTTCAACACTCTTTGCAATATGGTACACTAGTTAGTGTAATTGGTGTCCTTTACTCCGTCTCTTTTGGTCAACACCTGAAAATGACAAAATAAGTAAAAACTAACTATACTAAGTGAATAACACAGTTAAATTTGGAGAGAAGTACATTAATTAGTACGCCTAAAATGCGTTGATCAAATTCCCCCACACTTAAACTTTGCTAGTCCCTTAGCAAATACTAAACTAAGAAATAAAAGTTTAATGAAAATTCTCCAATGTTTCCACAAGGTGTCATCAACGTTGGAAACTCAAAAACATATTAAGATAACAACTAAGCCCTTTACCGATATGTCTCAGAATATTTTTATATGGCAATCACAATTTTTGAGCAAAAGGAATTCAAGAGTTAACAAAGACATTCTCATGCATGAACAAGTAAGACTTAGATGAAAACAATGGTGATTTAAAGCTGTGCATGCACTAGAGAAGTTCAAAATTGCCTCACATGGATGCACTCATCATCTTTTCACTCATGAAGAAAATGTTTTCACTCAAGATGTTCATGCGAATCAATGAAATACTTCATGAATGAAACTAATTTCTTGCGCAAATGAACCCAAACTATATGCTTACTCATGTGATTAACTCTACAGATCAAAGGTTACTCATCTTAAGGATCATAAAGGACTTGCAAGGGTTGTAATGGGGCTAAGGCTAAGGTATTCAAAAATTTGGGAAAGTGGTGATCAATCACGTTCCAAGGACTTCGTCTAAGCTCCATAACTTCATTAACTTCGTGCATCACCTTCTTCTCCAACGCCAAAGATATCAAACTTTAACATTAATTTAAGAGCTGGATATCATCATGTTGGGTCCCGAACTTCATTCTATCCTTCCTTTGAGTTTTGCGAACAGGACAAAGACCATATTTCTTCACTATTAGGCCTTCAATTTGTAGCACCCTCCAAATTCGCAAGTATGGGGGACATTAATCCAAATTTTAACATTAAGAACTCATTGCCGGAGAGCTTCACATTTTTTTTTTCTTTTTTTTTTCTTTCGGCAAATCACATTTTTCATGTTATTTGGACAAGTCTAACCCCATACACACTATTATATTAAAGTAATTAAGGGACATCACCAAAAATGTCATCTTCTTCTCTTGTCGACATTTCTTCACACTACGTCTGCATAACATAGGGTAAAGAAGTCCTACACTAGGCTAAGTGTTAAACATTAAGGGTGATGAAAGAAAAGCTTAATGTGGGCTCAAAATGGCTGTCTAGAGGAATCGCAACTTGTGCGCACAAAAGGGACACATGGCTGTTTGGCAAAGTGGTGGTAAATCCTAAGTGCCTTTAATCATATCCAAAATCAGAGTATATATTGACTATAAGCTTTGAAAATCAATCATGAGTAAGTTCTAGCAATCTCTAGTTCATTAAAAACTATGGCAAGAAATCAGATGAGACATATAAACCTATAAGCTACGAAAATATGATGGAATATCACTCAAGAAATAAAGCACATGTAGCTCAAAACTCACATAGGTTCATATGATTCAAACTTATTCTAGCATGCGAATTCTGTACCAAGTTTTGCTATCCATATCTACTACATGTCAATGCAATCAAAACATCTCAATTAACAAAAGAATTCCATTAATTAGTGATCAAAATGCCATGTATACTCTTCATTTTGGTCCAAAATCATCATCGACTAGTTAAGGGCATCCTAAGACTCTGTAAAACACTAAATTAGACTCAAAATAATTTAAACTAATAGAAGCAACGAAAATTAAACAATTTTTTTTTTTTGTTTTGAATTAAAACAAAGTTGTAAACCCCTCCCCCACACTTAAATCCTACATTGTCCTCAATGTACTAAAGTAAAAGCATAGAATCAAGCATGGAGACATGGTTTTACGAAAAAGAACTAACTACTTAACAAACAAACAAACTAATTACTAAATTAAGAGAAAGGGAAAAGAAGCAAATCTGATTGTCGATCAGCCATTGGGTTGCCTCCCAACAAGCGCTTATTTTTTTAACGTCTTTTCAGCCAAGACATGATGCAACGTTTAAGCACTAGGAACAGTCAGCTCTTGGAGGCGCATCTCCTCCACATTTTTCTCCTTGGAAGCATCGTAATATGGCTTCAGTCGATGACCGTTCACTTTGAATTCCTTCCCTGATGTGTTGGAACGAATCTGGATTGCACCATGATTGAAAATCTGCGTGATAATGAAAGGTCCAACCCATCGTGATCTCAGCTTCCCAGGAAATAGCTTAAGTCGAGAATGAAAGAGTATCACTTTTTGTCCGACTTCAAACGACTTGTTCTTGATCCTCTTGTCATGGAATGCTTTAGTCTTTTCTTTGTAGAGCCAAGAACTCTCATAAGCTTCATTCCTAATTTCTTCAAGTTCATCAAGCTGTAATTTTCGATGTAGGCCAGCTTCGTCATAGGCGACGTTGAACTTTTTCACTGCCCAATAAGCTCTATGCTCCAGCTCTACCGGAAGATAACATGATTTTCCATAAACTAACCTGTAAGGTGACATTCCGATAGGTGTCTTGTAAGCAGTTCGATAGGCCCATAATGCGTCTTCTAGACGTTGGCTCCAATCTTTTCTGTTAGGTGCCACAGTCCTCTCCAGAATCTTCTTGATCTCACGGTTGGAAACTTCGGCTAAGCCATTAGTTTGTGGATGGTATGGTGTTGAGACTTTGTGAGTGACTCCATACTTCTTCATCAGAGCATCCACTGTTTTGTTGCAAAAGTGACTCCCTCCATCACTAATTAATACACGAGGCATTCCAAATCTGGAAAAGATGTTGGAACGAAGGAAATCTGCAACAACTTTAGAATCATTGGTGCGTGTAGCCTTAGCTTCAACCCATTTTGAGACATAGTCCACTGCGAGCAAGATGTAGATGAAACTGTTGGAGGTGGGAAAGGGTCCCATGAAATCGATCCCCCAAACATCAAAGATCTCAACATTGAGGAAGTAAGTCATTGGCATTTGATCTCGAGGTCCCAAGTTACCACTGCGTTGGCACTGATCACATGTAGAACAAAACTCTGCAGCATCTTTGAATAATGTTGGCCAGAAGAATCCTGCTTCCAAGATCTTCAAGGCCGTCTTCTTTGAACCGAAATGACCTCCACAAGCTTTAGTGTGACAAAATTCAATGATCGATCTATGCTCGCTGTCTGGAACACACCTTCTAATTAATGCATCAGCACAATGTTTCCACAGATAAGGCTCATCCCACACATATTGCCGCGCCACATACTTGAGGTGATCTCGTTTTGCTTTAGGCATATTGGCTGGAAACTCCCTTGTCACAAGATAATTCACAATGTCTGCATACCATGGAGTTTCTTGTGGACTTGTTTGAATTCTGAAAAGCTGCTCGTCTAGAAAATTCTCCTTGATGTCAGTGAATTCCTCTTTGTCATGTACAATTCGTGAGAGATGATCTGCCACAACGTTCTCTACTCCTTTCTTGTCTTTGATCTCAATATCAAACTCTTGGAGAAGTAGAACCCATCGAATAAGCCTAGGCTTTGCATCTTTCTTTGCCATTAAGTATTTCAATGCTGCATGATCTGTGTAAATCGTTACCTTAGTCTGAAGCAGATATGATCGAAATTTGTCTAAGGCAAATACTACAGCAAGTAGCTCCTTCTCGGTTGTGGTGTAGTTGATCTGGGCTTCATCCAGAGTCCGAGAGGCATAATAAATGGCATAAGGTTTCTTGTCCTTGCGTTGCCCTAAAACAGCTCCAACTGCATAGTCTGAGGCATCACACATAAGCTCAAAGGGCAAGGACCAATCCGGGGCACAAAGGATGGGAGCTGAAGTTAAAAGCTCCTTCAACTTGCCAAAGGCACGTTGACAGTCTTCATCAAAGGAGAATGGTGTCTCCTTCTGCAGTAGGCGGCATAGAGGTCGTGCAATATGAGAAAAATCTTTGATAAAGCGTCTGTAGAACCCTGCGTGTCCAAGAAAAGAACGAACTTCCCTCACACTTGTTGGAGGTGGTAGGTTTCGAATAAGGTCCACTTTGGCTTTGTCAACTTCAATGCCTCTAGCCGAAATAATGTGTCCAAGAACAATGCCTTGTGTCACCATGAAATGACACTTCTCCCAATTCAGCACCAGCTTAGTTTCCACGCATCGTTGCAAAATCAGCTCCAAGTTACCAAGGCATGCGTCAAAACTATCTCCAAAGACGCTGAAGTCATCCATGAATACTTCAATGATCTTCTCAATGTAATCTGAAAAGATGGCTAACATACATCTCTGAAAAGTTCCTGGTGCGTTGCATAATCCGAAGGGCATTCTTCTATAAGCAAAGGTACCAAATGGACAAGTAAATGTGGTCTTCTCTTGGTCCTCTTCGGCTATGCTGATCTGATTGTACCCGGAATAACCATCAAGGAAGCAGTAATAAGCATGGCCAGCCAACCGTTCAAGCATCTGATCAATGAATGGTAAAGGAAAGTGATCCTTTCTAGTGGTGGCATTTAGCTTCCTGTAGTCGATGCAAACTCGATGTCCTGTGACAGTTCTCTGAGGCACTAACTCATTGTCTTCATTTTTTACAACAGTAATTCCAGACTTCTTCGGAACAACTTGTACAGGAGATACCCAACGACTATCTGAGATAGGGTAAATCACGCCACAATCATATAGCTTGATTACCTCCTTTTTCACAACTTCCATCATAGGTGGATGCAGTCTGCGTTGAGCCTCCCTACTAGGCTTGGCGCCATCTTCAAGTAAAATCCGGTGAACACAGGTTGCCGGATTGATTCCTTTGATATCAGCAAGCGTCCAACCTATAGCAGTCTTGTGTTTCTTCAACATCTCAACAAGTTTGTGTTCCTGCTCAGCTTCCAACGTTGCAGAGATGATGATAGGCAACGTTTCCTCTTCTCCCAAGTAAGCATACTTCAAATGTTCAGGTAAGACTTTTAGCTCTAATTCTGGTGCTTGAACAGTTGAAGGCAACATCTTGTTTTCTCCAAAAGTAATTGGCATAGGAGGAGAGTGTCGAAGCTCATACTGTGCTGCATCTAACAGGGCCAATACTTCACGAGCTACTGGCTCCATCTCGAGCCAAAGTTCATTAAAATGGGCATTATCCCCGAGTTGAGTCCGCCCTGATCCTTCTTGAAGAACCAAGTCTAACAGATCTTCCTTCCTTGTGTCCAAGTGTGCTTGCGCCAATGAGTCAACAATATCCACAGAAAAGCACGAGTTGACACTAACTGAAGGATGTCTCATAGCATCAAAAATGTTGAACTCGATGACTTTTCCATCGAATTCCATGCTGAATGTACCACTGAACACATCAATCTTCGTTCTTGCAGTCCTCATAAATGGACGTCCCAATAGTATTGGCGTGGTATTGACGTCACTATCTTCAATATCAACAACATAGAAATCAGCTGGGAAGATAAGCTGATTGACCTGTACAAGAACATCTTCCACATAACCTCGTGGATAAGTTTCAGAACGATCAGCTAACTGGATGATAACATCATCTTTCTTCAATGCAGGAAGACCTAAAGCTTGATACAATGAATAAGGCATCACGTTGATGGAAGCTCCAAGATCTAGCATCACATTGTTGAAAGATCTGGCACCAATCACACAGGGAACAGAGAAACTCCCTGGATCCTTCAATTTCGGGGGTAGCCGTCGTTGAATGACTGCTGAAACAGTCTCATTTACCTTCACAATCTTCTTCTCTCTCGTTTGTCTCCTCGTGGTGCACAATTCCTTGAGAAATTTAGCATATTTTGGCACTTGCTTGAGGCACTCAATGAGGGGTAGATTAACTTGCACCTTCTTAAAGATTTCCAAGATTTCTTCATCTGTTTCCTGTTTCTTCTTGCTGATCAAACGGCTTGGAAATGGTGCACTGACAAACGGGGAATTGGCAGGAGTCGAATTTGAAGGAATTGAGCTCTTGCCTTGTGTCTCCGGGTCGACTTGTGAAGATAATGGTGCCGAGGTGACTATAGGTGGCGTCACCTTCATTTTTTCGGCCTTAAGGATGGCCAGATCTTCTTCAACGTCCTCTAAGTGAATAAGAGGTGGCGTTGGCTTCTTTTGATACTCCTTAAACTGTTTTCCGCTCCGAGTTGCTACTGCATTTGTTGGTTTAAAATCTCCTCCTGGATTCGGAACAATTTGAGTTGGCAATTTTCCAGATCCATCTTTAATTTGACCCATAAATTCAACAACTTGGCCCATTTGTTTCTTTAATTCAGCAATATCATTTCCATGTTGGGCCTGTCCATTCAGCAAGACTTGTGTTGACGCAGATAGTTGAGCCAACATCTTGTCATAGTTTGGATTGGTGAGAACAGGCTGAGCTGGACTATTATTGACATGAGGAGCTCTTTGCTGAGTCGATTGTTGTTGCTGAAATCCTTGTGGTTGAGATGCAGGAGGGTTTAAGCAGCCATCATTGTTCCTCCATTGAAACCCCGGATGATTGTTCCGGAACCCCTGATTGTAGTTGTTTCCATAATTGTTGTATCGCGGGGCGCCTTGGTTGAGTTGAAATCCTCCCACGGCGTTGGCTTCTTCTACTACTGGAGCAGGTATGTTTTGAGGACACTGATCATTGTGATGGCCATCAAGTAGACAAACCCCGCAGACAGGTGCTGCTGGAGCCATTGGTTGTGGTGACTTCGCATCCAGAAGCTTGGTGATTAGTGAAGTGAGCTTGGCAAGTTCTACGTTGGTGCTTGAAGAAGATACTTCATTGACTTTTTTGCTTTGCTGCAACTTCATACCCTCATATTGTTGTGTGTTGAGAGCACGCTGGTTTAATAATGCACGGCCTACAGTTGCAGGCTTCTCCAGAAATGATCCTCCAGCTGCTGCGTCTAGGAGCTCTCTCTCCAAAGGTTTGAGTCCTTCATAAAAGTATGTCAAGAGGTTGCTTTCTGATATTCCATGTGATGGACAGGATTCACACAACTCCTTGAATCTCTCATAATAAGCAGCAAAAGACTCATCATGGTCTTGCAGGACGCCGGTTATCTTTTTCCTCAAGTTAGTGATCTTTGTCGCCGGAAAGTACTTGGTGAGAAATTCCTGCACACACTTATCCCACGTTGTAATTGATCCCGAGGGTAAACTGAATAACCAACGTTTCGCCTTGTCTTCCAGTGAGAATGGAAATGCCCTGAGTCTGAATGCTTCTTTTGAGGTGTTGGCAGGGCACATGGAGTCACACACAAACAGAAATGTTGTCAAATGTGTATTGGCATCTTCAGTCGAATTTCCATGAAAGCGCGGAAGATGGTGTATGACACCACTCTTTAGCTCTGGGGCAGTTTGGCCTTCTGCTGGCTGAGGATAAACGATCGAAGTTGGGCCAAAGTTACCCAAATTCGAACAAGTCTGCTGACGAATAGACTGTTCAACGTTGTTGTTATTTTCTGCACCTGCCATGGATTCTGCGTCTGATATCTCTACTGATGATGCAGGTGATGCAGGTGGACTGTCTTCAAAAATAGGTGGATCCTGTTCTGCGTTATCTTGAGCTCTGTTCTGTCTAGGCACTGTTCGAGATCTAAGTTCAAGCTGACGCAGTACTGGCTCGACCATTCATAAGTTTCCTGAATTGTCAACATATCCAGTGTCAGCATCATCGGAAGACAAAAGAAATGCAAAAAATATGTTGATTAAACATACAAAATGTGAAAACACACTTAAACGTGAATGCAGATGATATATAACAAAAATGTAATGCAAATGATGCACAAACATAAAAACCAACGAAAATCATATATATAGATAAATATATAATGTTTCACACGTTGGAATTCAAATTCAGAACATGTTTAGGAACTTTTTCACCCAATGTCACAATTTGATTCATCATGGATCAAGCATTTACTTAATCAAAATTGACTAAATGCATCAAACAAAATCAACCTTAATGATAAAAGTGTGTGAATGCATAAGAGAAAATTGTTAGAACCTGTAGAAAACACCCAAGTTACATGAACAGTTATGAATAGAATGACTCGTCCTTTGGTCTCATGTCCCTAACTTCACTTAGGTTAGGGTACCCGGTGATGAAATCCGAGCATCACAAAACCGCAGGGGAGTTAATGCAGCTAAAGTATGTAACGTTGGTCATCCTTTATAAGTTCAAAAATTTTCGACATTTATAACATACATGCCCCAAATTGAGTTCACCTAAGATTTAAAGAGAATACATAGCTTGATCTTTAGGTAAATCTCTTCGGACGTGCGACCCGCGCGATAATGTATGCTGGTTCTCAGTCATTCGGCTTAGGTAACATCGTGATACAGCCAGTAGGGATAGAGATAACGCGAGAGGTAGGACTAATTTCGAGAAACACCCCGAGGCTAACCGGGCCAATGGTATATACTCTATTGGTGTTCTCTTTCTTAGATCCAAAACCTGTCACCAGTCATAACCCTTCTAGACACTATATCCGACAATCAGCCAAAATCATGAGATAGCTCACACCCTCAAGTCCTTGTAAACTCCGCCCTCTACCTCATGTCCATAACTTCACTTAGGTTATGGTGTGCGGTGATGAAATCCACACATCATGAGGGGTTAAGGAGATGAACAAGAAAAAGAGGCGCCATCTATTCCAGAAGAGCGAAACTTATTTAATCAAGCTTTTGTACTCAATGTAAATCGAAGACTTTCCTTTAACATGCTTAACAAAATATAAATATAAATATATAAGCGATAAATTTAAAAAAAAAAAAAAAAAAAATTAAAATGACTAAATATCACATATTCACAAAAGCAATAAAAATTTAATCAATGTATGACACATGTATATATTCGAAGAGAATGAAAATTTTGTAGAATTAGTATGTAACTATGTATGATTTCTAAGTATAAATCCTGCAGTGTAAAAGTTAGTCATATACAAGTATAAACGTAAATTATGAACAAGGATGTATAAAAAGGTAAGGCACATATTTACACACAAAAATCACAAACAATTTTCAGAATCCCCGGCAACGGCGCCAAAAATTGAACGCTCCGTCGCGAGACACTTGCTAAATATTAACACAGAGTAGACACTTAACACATGTTTCACGCGTACGCAATTTAAAACCCTTTTTGTGTAGATGTAGCATTGGTAAATAGGGATCGTTCTTACCGGGGATTTGAGGGATGCATGCGAAATTTGTGTGAATAAAAATAAGGGGGGTTGTAAAAGTTGATTTTTAATTTCCTAAGTTACTACCTAAAAATGTCACAAGCATAAATCAAAATTCTTAGGATTCTAGTATGTAAAAACTCATAGACAAGCCACACATAGAAGACTCCTAGGAAATCTAAATCATGCCTAAGACGAAAATAAACCTAACTAATTATATACATGTGATCGACTTATTCTACACTCAGCTCAATTATTAACATATACAAATAACAATACTACCGAAATTCCATAACCCTAGATTTCGATTAAACATGGATAATTCAAATTATGTGCTAGGTACCCCCTAAACACCATTGATCTAGACTAGGTACCCCCTAAATCTAAATCAAAGCATTAAGAATCAACTATCTTCATGCAAATCGAAATCTAGAATAAGGAACACATGGAAAAGTTATTGAAATTCATATAAGTAATAAAACCAAGATAAACACATTGTCTTTACAAACAAAATAATACAATTACAAGGAGAACTACGGAGCAAAGGTTCCATTAACACTTTTTGATTTCCGGTATCTCCTGTCAAAATCTCGAGTGGATGGATCCTTCGGTGGAAGCTACACACCTTCTAAAGGAATTAACCGTATTTAGAAGTGTGAGATGAAGAATTTGAGAGGTGGTGGTGGAGTAGTTTTCCTAGCACTTGGAGAGTTTTGATGTGGAAAGACTTTGTGAAAATTTGGCATCAAGAAAGTGTAGAGAAGTGATCAAGAGGGAGAGTGGAGAGAAAATGGGGAGGAAGGAAAAATGGGAGAAGAGAAGATTTCAGGAATTTGGATTCTGCTGGAAAAGAAGGGATGGATAGCTGGGCAGCCAGCCTTCTATTTATAGGATACCAGGCAGCTCAGCTATCCCTGTTCCAACTGCCATAACTCTGTCAGCACTCCTTTTCTGACTACTCACTTTTCTTTCCCTGATTTCAGGCTGGCTGGACATCCTTCTATCCCTGTTCCAACTGCCACAACTCTGTCAGCACTCTTTCTCTTTCACTTTTCTTTCCCTGATTTCAGGCTGGCTGGACATCCTTCTATCCCTCTTTCTCTGATTTTTCTCTTTTTCTTTTTACTTGCTTTCTCCACTTCTCCACTCTTCTACCTACTCTTTTATTGGTGCAAGCAAGCTTCCTTTTCTTCTTCTTTACATGCCGATTGTTCTTCTTCTTTCTTGATTGTTTTTCTTCTTTGCTTGATTGTTTTTCTCCACTTTTCCACTCTTCCATCTACTCTCAAGTCATCATTTCATTTCTTCATTCAAGCAATCTTTACTTTGCTTTTCTCCACCATTGAACTCTTCTTGGATTGCCGGTTGGTTTCTCTCTTCTTCTTTCTCTTCTTCTTTGCTTACATTGCTTTTCTCCATCACTAACCAATTACCTACTCATGCATTCATGCAAGCAAGCTATATTCAACACTCTTTGCCGAATTGTTTCTTTCTTTGTAGCCAACCATCATTTCCTTCAACACTCTTTGCAATATGGTACACTAGTTAGTGTAATTGGTGTCCTTTACTCCGTCTCTTTTGGTCAACACCTGAAAATGACAAAATAAGTAAAAACTAACTATACTAAGTGAATAACACAGTTAAATTTGGAGAGAAGTACATTAATTAGTACGCCTAAAATGCGTTGATCAGATACTGGATCTCAACTTACCCATATGTTGAGTACACGACATTATTAGAAAAATATCAAAACGAAATATTTTTATCGCCTAAGTACCTGAGCGATGACAATTTCGTCGTTTAAGGTTCGTCGCGTAACAATCGTAGCTCAAGTACTTAAGCAACAAAAATCTTTTGTTTCGTCACGTAAGTAGCTTTTTAGGCGACGCAAGATGGTTCATCGTCTAAAATCTTCCTCTAAACGACGACAATAGTCGTCTAAGAATCATTGTAGGCGATGAACAGCTAGAGTCGCTGTCTAAGTGAGAGTACTTAGACGACCACTTGGTTTTGTCGTCTAAGTGCTCTCACTTAGACGAAGGTAGTCTGTCATCGTCTAAGTGATGCATCTAAACGACAACTTGTTTGTCGTCGTGTAGGTGTCACTACTTAGGTGATGAACACTCTTCATTTTGTTGTCTAAGCGTACACTTAGGCGACGAACAGTCAGTCATCTTAGGTGTTCACTTGGACGACGAAACGAAAAGTGCTCGTCGCCCAAGTTGAAATTTTTTTTAATTTTTTTTTATCTGAATTATAAAAGAAATTTAAAATATATAAAAATCTATTAATTAAATTAATTAAATATTCATTAAATATAAAAAATATGCATACATCGATAGACATAATAATAAAATAACGAAAAAACTATGAAACTAAACCGGGGGTAGACATGTTGTCAATTCCCCGCCGCCGCTCAGATCGTCGTTGTTGGGGCCAGAAGTTGGGCGGGGGGGGGGGGGGGGGGGGGGGGGACCACACTCGTCATCAAAATTAGGAACGGGCAACCCATTTGCCTGCATGCCTTGTAGATTACGGCCATCTTATGGTTGTGAGCGATAAACCGCGCCTCCACCAACTTCGAATGCTCCCACGCACGATCGGCCGACTCTTATGCCAATCGAAGGTCGGCTCGGACTGCCTCGGTATCCTTCGTAACGCGCTGAGTTGACGAAGCGGACAAATCTCTCTTCACCGTACGTCTAATCTCACGAACCTCCTTGCCAGGTCGGGGGCCGTAAACAGTATCTGCAATAGCGATCTGACTCTGCATCGACAGAGGAGGCACCTGCTCAGGCGTCATATCCGGGTTGGCTAGCAGGGTTGCGGCCAATTCCTCCTCGGCCATTTGTATCAACCTCTCTAGACATTAATCAAGTGTATAATACATAAATATAATATTAATTTCGAACAAAAATTTGACATAATTTTCCCTAAAATTTGTCGAAAACCAAAAAATTTGCAGGCAAGATTACACTTCAAATAACTAATTACAACAACACAATTACACTCTGTGCACTGATTCTCATCCGGATTTCTCAAGTTGAAAATAATAATTTAACCAACATACTAAACTAAAGCATAACCAAATTTAAGTTCAAAATTGATCATATTGCAATAGTACAACCTAACTAAATCATGCACTAATCATAATTCAATTTCTTAAAAATGCAATTAGCGTTATATTAAATCTCGATATGCTTTAAAAAAAGTACAAGTAAATTCAACTGATTTTAGAAATGTGAGTTACTTACTCCTTATTGACTCGCTTCATTAACGATCCCGGGCTTCACATAAGTTTGGACGCTGGCATCTAAGAAGCAATGCTTCGAACCCGCATCTTTGTGCTTCTTCGCGATGTAAATGAACTTTCACAAGCCCAATCCATGCCATGGCGTTTGTCCTTCTTATCCCGATTTGCCTTGTTGGCCGAGGACCTTGTCTGTTACACAACAAAGATAATTAAATAATAAAATAATGGTTAAAAATAATAAATTATGCAATTTTCATTACATTAAAGAAAATAAAGACGAATCTTAAACTTGTCAGTCTGAAAGTGTTCGACCAACCATTGTCACTCCTCTTCTCTGTCGTTCCAAAGCTCCATAGGCGGAGGTGAGGCGTCGTATCGCTAGTAGTACTTGTGGAGGTCGTACTTCCAGTTCTTGCAAATGCGGCCAGCTGTCTTCTCTATATCATTCATCATCTCCGCTGAGCCGGAGATTTCAAAATGATGGTCCTCATACATCAGAGGAGTGTACTTTGTCAAAAACTTTACTAGAATGTGTTACAGACTCAAAAAGGTAGTTTATGCATTTTTCCATTAAGACAATATGAACACAGAGAAGTATATCTAGCAGAAGACTTAATATTGCAAGTAGACAATATCTTAGAGACTATATCAAATGTAGGATGTCCCAGTCTTTGATGCCATATTGTAGACTTAACTACAGCTCCTAATTAAGCAGGAGAGGATAGATTTTGAAAGGGTGACAATTGAGGGGTCTTGAAAAGAAACAAACCATCAACACTGCTTTTTCCCCGATAGAGAGGCATTCTTGTCAGCTTGTCCTACACACAAATGTCTATATCATCAAGAGTGATGAAACATTTTTTATCCATGCATAACTTGGTAAACGGTAAGAGATTTACTGCAAGATTAGGAACATGCATGACATTATGCAGATTGAACGTATGATCATTAGGTGTAATCTAAGAGAAGCCTATATGAGAGATATGTAAACCCTTTCCATCACCAATTGTTATTTTACCATCAGAATAATATGGTTGAGCATTGAGAAGAGTTCGGAGATTAGAAGTCATGTGGTGTGTTACACCAGTGTCACCAATCCAAACTTCACTGTGAGATAGATATTGAAAGTGGGAAGAGGAAGCACCATTGGCATTGATAGTGCCACTAGTGTGAGCGGTCATGGTAGTCAGAGAGCTAGGTGGTTCAACACCTTGAAAGGAGACATTAGACCTGTGTGTACAGTCCAAAGATCCATGTCCTTTCAGTTCACAAATCTGATAATTGACTAGAAGGATGATTAGAAGAAATCTCATTCCTATAAAAATAATTAACTATAGTGTGCCCCTTTTTTCCACAGATTTGACACTCAGGAGAAGGTCTAACATTAACTCTATAGCCAGGAGCTTTTTATGGCTGAGAAACTTGAGGTGATACCGTGCTGTTTCCTTTGAAGTTAGCGTCATTAGGGTTGTGAGAATAGGTTGATGCAAGGTGACCTTTTCTCCCACTTATTTGACAATTATTCAGTTGGTAGCAAGTAGACATGGTATGTCCTCTCTTGCCATAGTGTTGGCACTCAGTACTGGCACCAGATCTTTCCATTTGACCAGAAGAACCACCATTAGAGCATGTTGCTTCCTTGTTATTGTTTAAAATACCACTTCCACCAGAGTAGGAGTTAGGTCTTTGATATTGTGAACAACCATGTCTTGCTGCCATAGCAGACATTCCAGGAGAGGAGAGAAAACTAGACTCAATACGCCTTTCAGCAGAAAATAATTGTGATCTGAGATCTCTCACAGTAATAGGAGTTTCTCTGTCTTCAAAAACCATACTCATAGTGGAGTATTCATTAGGGAGACCACTGAGAAAAACAATGATTAAGTCTTTATAAAACATGGACACACCAACTGAGAGTAGTTGATCGCGGGCACATTTGACTCTTTGAAGATACATTTCAACACTATCTGATCCTTTCTTGATGTTTTACAGGTCAGTCTTGTTAGTATAGCATCATTAGTTCATGGATTAAACATACTTACCCATTTAAGCAGGTAATCAATATCTACCCGACTACCCGAAAGATCACCAAGCAGACAACAACTTCACTCGCAAGATCGAACCCATCTGATTGGGCACGCGCCTGATCAGCGCACATCTGAATTGAATACTCCTCCCACATGATAGCAAGTACAGCCCTATCCCACATCGAAGAGCACAAGCAAGCAACAATCACACCCCTATATAGGTAAGGCATTTACTACAGGTAAGAGGGCAACCAATTCTAGTCTTAAATACTCCAACCTACTTTCTTACACGTTCGCTTGACTGTTATATCAAATACATCCTCTAACTTAGGCATCAGAGCATTGAAGGCAGGCCGACCCTGTCTTGACCATCTGACCGCCGGTTTGTTTGTATTCTTCTGACAGCTGAAGCCGAACACGCGAGTCCGACAACCCGAACACTCGAAGAGAGAGAAGGTACCCGATCATCCGAACAGTCCGAATGTTCGGACAACCAGAAAGAGGAAATTACTCGTACTTATTTCTGCTTGATTACGTCCCGCGTAATTCGGTAGAAACAGTTGGCGCCGTCTGTGGAAAAATTACAAATTGCAAACCTCGTATAAACACGATTAACCAAAAGCCCACATGAATACCCAAGAGACAAACATCAGCGACACTCCCGTCGGGGAAACACCCCCGAGCGCGCGGGGGCGACAGGTAATGGAGCTTGGAACAAGCAGCAGCCTCGGACTGAGCGGCGAGGAACGCGCCGACTGCCTGCTCCAGGAGCTGAGAAAGGCAGCATTCGAAAGAGACCATGAGCGCCAAATTCGACAAAGGCTGGAAGAACGGCTGGACGCGCTCGTCAACCAGTAGCAGATACAACACGGGCGGGGTCCCGTCAGGGAAGACACCAACACTGAGGATCTCCGGCATCCGTTCGGCAGGGCTGACCCTCAGGTGACCCGAACACCCACGCCGACGGAGGAACCAGCGCCCAAGGGCACGCCCCCGATGGACAACACCCTGATCCTCCGGAGGATGGAGAAGCTATTGGAGGAGGTGTCGCGCCTACGAAAGGACAAGCTTGCCAGGCAAGGTGGGGTGTTCACCCCTCGAGTTAGTCCGTTCTCGGCGCACATACTGGAGAGAGGCAGGGACCTGAACTCGAAGACAACGAAGGTCACCTGGTTCGACGGAAGTGGGGACCCTCGCACGCACATCAACGAGTTCCGGTCTGCTACGGACGGAACCAGGTACTCGAACTCAACTTTGTGCTTTCTATTCCAGGAGACGCAGTCCGAGGAGGCGAGAAGCTGGTTCTACGAAATTCCGCCAGGCTCCATCCATTCGTTCCTTGAACTAGCAGAAAGTTTCCAAAGGCGCTACAGGCTCCAGGGCAAATACAACACCACGGGCATCCTCCTCAAGGTCCGCTAGGGGGAAAACGAGAGCCTATCTAGCTACATCAACCGGTGGAGGGTGCTGGCGAGCACGTGCAGGAACCTGGACAAGCGAGTGGCTAAGGTCGCCCTGCTGGACAACATGCTCACAACACCATTCGTAAAGAAACTCATTAGGAAGGAGCATCTCGACTATGATGAGATCATGGATTTGATCGTATAGAAGGCGCTAGTAGAAACGCTAGTGTACGGGACCACCTCCGAATCTAAAACTGACCGACCAGACAGCACAGACGCTCAGCCGCGACAATTGGCCGATGACAGGAGAGAATCTGGCGGAGGCTACAAGCGGAGCCAAGATGTGCACGGACAGAATAACCAGAGGTTGTCTTCCCGTGGCTACCAAAGCATCCGACATGACCGGGTGAAGGCACCGGCACTGCAAGGAACCCGTTCCCGAGAGACCCCCCGGTACCGACCGACCGGGCAAGAGATCTACGCGATCGATCGGCCGTCGAACGAACAGCTGCTCTGCCAGCACCGAAACAAGAATCAACCGCTAAACAACGTGTCAAAGGACAGGGCCCCGATCGGTCGAACCCCGGACAGGTGGTGCGAATACCACCACACCGCCACCCACCACACCAATGACTGCATGATGCTGAAGAAGGTGCTCAGGCACATGCAGAGGGACAGACAAATCGCCCTCCCCAGAACTGAGAAACGACCGTGCGAGGCGAACGTCAAAACCCGGGGGACGATCAGCACGATATCCGGAGGGAAGCGCAAGGAGGGGACTTCGTTGCCCAACCATCTGAGCAAGGAAGTACTAACGATCGGGACAGGGAGGACGAATAAGCCAGGAAGAAGGGGGTCGTCGACCATCAGCTTCACAGCGGAAGATGAGGAGAGGAGTCCAAAGAACAGCACCCTGCCATTTGTGATCAACGCGATCGTAGATCGATTTCTCGTGAGGAGAGTGCTGGTGGATAACGGGGCGTCCGTAAACGTGATCTACCTGGACGCGTATACAGCGCTAGGCAGACCCTCACACAAAATGACACAGGACCACGAGTGTGTCACAAGCTTCACGGGCGAGACGTCATATCCAATCGAAAGTGACAACATTCGGGTCGGGATCGGCGCCCCTGACTCCCCGCACAGCGTGGTCCGAACGGACTTCATCATCATGGACACACCCTCCCCGTACAACGCCATACTTGGGAGACCGGGGATCAGCAGGCTAAAACTGATCATCGCAGGGCACATGTTACTGGGCCAATTCCCGACGGATCACGGAGTCGAGCATGTCCGGGGCTACAACTACGAGGAGGCAGCAAAACCCGGGAATAGGCAAGAAATCCTAGCTCTGGATAAACTGGTGCCAGAGGCGGAAAACCGGACGACCCGCGCGACGGACTGATGGCAGTGTCCCCCATCCCCGAACGCGAAGAGCTGCGGTCGATCCAGCTATCCTCCGAGCATCCGGAGAGGACGATCCAGATTGGCGCCCGCAATTGCCGAATGGTTGGTCGCACTGCTAAAGGAGAAGCAGGAGGTGTTCGCATGGTCATATAAGGACATGCCCGGGATTAACACAAGCGTTATATCCCACAAACTGAGCGTCAACACTGGCGCGAGGGCAGTGAAGCAAAAGCGAAGGGCATACAAGGCAGAACACTACGTAGCAATTCACGAGGAGGTGGACCGACTGCTGGGAATCGGGTTTATCCGAAAGGTGGATTACCCGAAGTGGATCTCCAACGTTGTGATGGTGCAGAAGAACAATAAGAAATGGAGGATGTGCATCGACTACAGTGACCTCAACAAGGCATGTCCCAAGGACAGCTTCCCTCTACCGAGAATCGACCAGCTGGTGGACGCAACAGCCGGGCACGAACTCCTATCGATGATGGACGCATACTCGGGATACAACTAAATCTTCATGGACCCCGAAGACCAGGAGGCGACGTGCTTTATCACGGACAAAGGCATGTACTGCTACGTCGTCACACCTTTCGGACTGAAGAACGCAGGCTCCACATATCAAAGGCTCATGAACGCGATGTTTCATGACTTGATAGGCAACATCGTGGACGTCTACGTAGACGACATACTTGTGAAGAGCGTCCAGGCGATCGACCACGTCTGAAACTTGGGGAATGTGCTCGATGTCCTAATCAAGAACGGCATGAGGTTGAATCCGGCCAAGTGCACGTTCAGGGTCACAAACAGAAAATTCCTGGGGTACATCGTAATCTAGAGGGGTATCGAAGCTTCGCTCGCCAAGGTGAGGGCGATCATCGACGTGAAGTCACCGGTTAAGAAGGCGGACCTACAGAGCCTCACGGGCAAACTCACATCGCTGAACAGATTCATATCCCACTACTCGAACAAGTGCGCTCCGTTTTTCAAAGCCCTCCGAACGACGAACAAGCGAGAGGTCGTATGGACGCCCGAATACATGGCATCATTCCTCCAGAATACATGGACGCACAGAATACATGCGAGGCATCATTCCTCCAGAATACATGCAGAACAGATCCTGGCGATCGAACCACACGAACGCAATTACATGGACGTTCTCATCGCATACAAGGTAAGAGGGGAACTACCAGAAGACAAGCGAGAGGCCAGGATCGTCGTCGCACGGTTGGCAAACTTCAGCATGAGGGATGGCATGCTTTATCGACGAGGAAAAACTTGGGCGAGCCTTAAGTGCATCACCCCGATGAGGGGCAATGCAATCCAATAAGAGATCCACTCGGGCACGTGCAGCCACCACGCGGGAGCAAGATGAATCGCGCACAAAGCCCTCCGATGCGGATTCTGGTGGCCCACCAACCATACGGATGCCACAACACTGATGAGCAAGTGCCACCAGTGCCAGCTGCACGCACACCGCTACCACGCGCCCGTCGTCCCGCTCTCAATCCTCCTATCGCCTGTACCTTTCGCACAGTGGGGACTGGACTTAATCGGGGAACTTCCAAAATCCAAGGGGCAGTACAAGTACCTGATCGTCATCATCGACTACCACACCAAGTTCATCGAGCCCCAGCCAATGATAAAAATCACGACAGAAAAGTTTGAATGCTTCCTTTGGCGGTTTCTCTTTTGTCGCTACGGGACCCCGATCAGCATCATCACGGACAACGGGCCACAGTTCAACAACCCTCGGCTCAGGGCCTTCTGCAAACGGCAGGGAACAGAACTCATATTCGCATCACCAGCGCACCCTCAGACGAATGAGCAGGTAGAAGCGGCAAACAAAATAATCAAGGCAGGCATCAAGAACAAGATCGAAGACATTGAGCCCGAGGAGGCAGGATACGGGCGCTGGCCCGAGATCATCCCGGAGATCCAATGGTCTATCCGAACAACCGTCAATACAGCCACGGGCGAAACCCCGTTCAGTCTGACGTTCGGAACTGAGGTTGTGCTACCTCTAGAAATCACCCACCAGAGCCTGCGAATCGAGGGGTATGATTCGAGCACGAACGATGAAGGGCTACGACTCAACAACGATCTCTTAGAAGAGAAGAGAGACACAGCACACCTCCATAATGCCGCGAACAAACAAAGAGTCGCCCGGTTGTACAACCAGCGCATTCGGGCTCGACCGATCCAACAGGGGGACTGGGTCATGAAGGCAATACAATAGAAGGTCAAGGCACTCCGTTCATCATGGGAAGGCCCGTATATCGTGGACGAGGTTGTAAGCCCCAGCACCTTTTACCTAAGGGATATGAGAGGCCAACGACTACGACACCCTTGGAACATCCAGCACTTGCAGAAGTACTTTCATTAAGTCATATTTATTACGTCATGTACTTTTGTGATCCGTCCACCCGATACTCGGGGACTGGAGATAGATTGTTCGCTTCGATGTAACACTTGGTGAAAATACTATTCGCAAAAAAAAAGACCAAACAAACAAAAAGCAGGCACACGCATACGGAAAAGAAAAGAAACTTCATTACTTGAGGGCACGAACGGCCAGTTACAAAATCCTATCTACAAGCTACAAAAAAAATCTACTATTCTACTTCCGCCCCCGCACCATCTGCCTGCTCCGCCACTTGCTCAGCGCCCGTATGCTGGGGCAGCTACTCCGCGTTCTCGGTAGAGGGGCTAGCCGGTCCAGCCGCTCGCTCTTGCAGATGTGCCCGGTAGCGCTCCAAATCGATGAAAGGGGCCACAGCCACCCGAAATGCAGTCACCTACTCCTCTGCCTCAGTCGTTACCAACTCTAAGAAATCAACCGACCCCTTAAAAGCGGCAACAACCTCAGCCTGGGTAAGCTGGACCCGATCCTCCGTCCAGGCACAGCGCTCAGCCTCCATCTCAGCTACGCGATTGGCAGCCTCAACGCACATCCGCTCCACCTCGGCTAGGGCACTGTCGCGCTCGGCCTTCAAGACGGTCTCCCGCTCGGTGCTCTCCCGAAGCTCCTGAGTAAGCTCATTCACCCGGGTGGCCTTCCGCTCGACCAGCTCATTTGCCTTGGAGAACCCGGCCTGAAGCTTCTCGTGGGCCACGGCAGCCTTGCGGGAATCAGCCCTCAACAGTATCAGCTCCTTCGAGTTCTCACGCGCACGCAAGCAGAAGAGTTGATGCTGCAGCTTCACGCACGCGTTGAAGGCCCGGTCCAAGCCGTCAAGGGCAGGGGCAGGACCCGGTTGCAGCAGATGCTGGAGTGATGACACACCCTCGCCCAAGGATTGGCGGAGACTCTCAAGGAGGGTGCGAGTCGCATCCCCACCAACTTCCACCGCAACGCCAGCAGCATCCGTCCGTAGGCGCTTGAAAGGACGACCGGCCCCACCTTCAGGAGTAGGCAAACCAGAGGAGAGATCTGCACCACTAGATGACTGGGAGACCCAGACCCGCGAGCCCGAATTTAGGGAGGGCTCCCGCCGATTCCTCTGCTCCACGCGCCTCTGGTCGCGCTCTGTCTGCCGCTACTCCTTCTCACGGGAGAGCCGATCCCATTTGGCCCGGTTCTGACCCCGAGCAGCAGAGGAACCCGCGTGCGGAGGAAGCCCAGACCCCTCAGCAACCTCCCCAGCAACACGCACCCGCGGGACGATGATAGCGGCCGCACGCACGGCAGGAGCGTGGTCAAAAACATTCAGCGCCTGGACCGTATCCCCCAGGACCAGCCCACCTTGCCCGTCATCCATGACCCAGCACACAGTCTCAGCACTCGCCGGCAGCAACTCCATGCGGTGCTGGAGGGCATCGTCCATCTCGGTGGCCTTGCACTTGGTCATTTTTTCTACAAACAAACACGAACGAAAGGTTAGTAACAATTATCAAATATATGTAAACATGCAAAATGAAACAAATATCAGAGGCCCGAACAGACCAGGTGCTCGGGCCAGACGCGTGTGCTCGATCAAATCCCAATAGCACGCTACCCAGAAGTGTCTCGCCTCGAGCGCCGGGTCAAAGACAAACTTCAGGCGAGCAACCCGGGCCTTCTCCACGGGCGTCATCGGGTACTCGTTCGTATTGAGAGGGTAGAAGTGCTGGGGGACTCGATCAATATGGTGCGCGTTAGCCGCATACTCTGGGGAGAAGGCACCAAACTCTCAATCACCTCCCGCCAGGCAACTGATCGTACGCCACGAAGTCGATGAGCTGGGCAGATCGATCAACCACCACTTCACCCGCGGCTCCACGATGAAGGTGTCTGAGTCCCTTCGGCGGGAGGAGTGCTTGAGGAAGAAGAAGTGAAGGAACTCTGCCCGCCTCGGATGATTCAACCCGCTCAGACGGAAGATGTTGAAGAAGGCCACCAGCGTGCGGGTCAGCCTCAGCCCACACTAACCGAGCGAAATCTTCAGCAGGGCCAGCATGTACTGGAAGAACAAATGCAGAGGCAGCTTGATGCCCGCCTTCAAGTGGAACTCGCTCATGCGTATATGACCGGGCAGAGGCCGCGTGAACGTCTCAACCTTCCTAAGAATCTTCAGCTTCACGGAAGAAGGAATGTGGTAGTCACGCGTCCATCGTGCCATCTGCTTCACTGAGGGCGCTCGTTCGGGCTCCTGCACCGGTACTCCATCGGGAAGCACCCAGTGCACACGTCCGCCCTCCGCGAACTGGGGCATGGGGCACTCCCCCTGCGCGCACTCTTCGCCCCACGGCCCTGATGAAGACGACCCACCCGACGACCCTGAAGACACAGATGCATCCCCCAACCTTCTTCGGCCACAGTCCGCACTCGTTCCTCTTCCATCAACTGCACGACAGGAGAATCGCCATTAGGTATATACCGCAATGGCGTTACACTCACCACGGAGTCGGACGCGAACCCCGATCCGCTCGTGCACGAACTACAGCTAACCCATCCCGCCCCCGGAACATACACCCGTTCACGTGACATGCCGCTCGAAACTTCTATCGGTTCCATCTCCTAGACAAGACGCACGCATGCAACACCCAAACACTTCGCAAGAAAAATCCTACTACAAACAACAAAAACCCAGAAATCTACCCCAAAACAGGCACGCCTCAAGAACACGCCTTGTTCTTGAGACGAAAACCCAGAAAAACCAAGAAACGTGAAAACAAAAACAGAAACGAAACCGAAAATACCAAAGACAGAACGGAAAGCAACACAAATTCAGTTTAGAGCCTCACCAAAACTTGAGATTGAGGGTTGAAGGTGAACGTCGACGAAAACTCAGGCAAGAACACAACAAAACAGAAATCAGAAGCAAGAAACAAGGTAACTTTTGCAGAGTTTCGGTGAAAGTAAAAAGCAATGGGAGAAGACGACACCCCGAAGGCGTATTTATACCGATCCAATATCACAAGCGAGCGAATGCCTGCCGTTCATTTTTCGCGTGCCCACTGTCAGATGATAACACGTGTCCACGAAGCGGTTTAATTCCCCTCCTAAGTAACCACGCTCACCCTTCGGCTTCCCGCCTCGTTTTCAAACCCTAGCACGATCTCCCACGACTCACCACGTGTCAGCCATGCAGACTCCCACGCTCCCACGCGCGTGACGCCTGACCTGCCAGCAGTCATTACGTCACCAGCATTTATCACGCATGACCTGCTAGCATTTATTGTACACCCCAGCGGTTTCCAATGAGAAGTTGAAAAGATGTCACTCCAAAAGTCTCGTCAATCAGATCACCCCACTCGAGGCACCCACACGCACGTCACAATTCCCGACATTCGGAGTATCGCACGCACCATCAGCACGATCAAGCGCCCTACAATCTCATAGGCAAGTAAACGCCACCCCACCAGGTTAGTGCAAGACCATTGAGGCGTCCCGAAAGAGGCTAACGACATGCGTTTCCTTTCGGCGTGTGTGCGCTCAAAGCAAGACCATTTAGGCGTCCCGAAAGAGGCTAACGGTCGGCGTTCCCTTTTCGGCGTGCGCGCGCTATATGGACAGTAGGCGGCGTGTAGTATCGTCTCCCTGGCTCTGTTGGCGAAGCCGGATCACAAGCGGCCACTTGTGCAGTCCGCGCCTAGACACCCAGTAAGAGGTGACCCACCGTTTGGGCTACGCGGCACGGAAGTGGCTAACGTCACCCATTACCTTCCGGGGCGCGCAAAACCGCAGGACCATTCGGGCGGCTCGAAAGCGGCACGTTCCTTTCGGAGCGCGCGCCGAATGATGGGCGATTCGGGAGTGGCCCCATTCCTTTCGAGGGTGTAACGCTACCATTCGCCGAATTAGGCGGCACGATAGCGGCAAGTTCCTTTCGTGCGCGCGCTAAACCGAAGAGCGGCACGGGTATGCTATCCGTCCTTCTGTGCGCACTGCAACATATGTACATAATGGTCGAGGCCCTACCGTTGACGCTACGATAGGTCAGCGCCGAGAGTGAGGATCTCCTCTCGGGCACCTAAGCATGACTGTTCCGAGGCCCATTCTTGACGGGCTCTGAATAGCAAGATCCGTTTGGGAGTGCCGTGCAAGTGGCTCGGAACCATTCATGCATCAAGAAAGGCCGTTCCGAAGGCCTATCCTTGGCGGACTCCGGACAGCAACATTCGTCGCAGGGCCGGGTAAGTGGCTCGGAACCATCCATGCATCTCAAGAAAGGCCGTTCCATAGGACTATCCTTGGCGGACTCCGAACAGCAAGATTCGTTGCGGGGCCGGATAAATGGCTCGGAACCATCCACGCATCCACATACACGCATACATCAACACTCATTCACTCAAACCGCATCATCACTCAATCACATCACACGATCATACATACATCCACATACATACTCATTCACTCATACACTTATATCAGTACCGCATCACACGATCATACATACATCCGTATACATAGTCATTCACTCATACACTTCTATCTGTACCGCATACATCTACATATTCACTCCTACATACTGACATACATCCATATACACATACATATTCGTTCACATGGCTCCACAGGCACACAACCGGGCACACGGCTCTAAACAGCAAGATTCGTTTGGGAGTCGGGTACCCAGGTACAGGATCACACGAACAGGTACACGATCAGACGCACAGATACCCACTCCATCAAGCGAGCTCTTCCTTGACCAGGGAATTGGGGGACTTGGGGGTTAACAGGACCACGCATCACTGCTCAATCGGATAAATATTTGTTTAATCGCACGAACCCTTTTTTCAAATCCCCAATCAAGAAAGGTCTCTTTGACTTGGGGGACTTGTTAGTATAGCACCATTAGTTCATAGATTAAACATACTTACCCACTTAAACAAGTAATCAACACCTGTCATACCACCTGAAAGACCACCAAGCGGACTACAACTTCACTCGCAAGACCGAACCCATCCGATCGGGCACGCGCCCGACAAGCGCACATCCGAATACTCGACCCACATGACAGCAAGTACAGTCATATCCCACATCGAAGAGCACAAGCAAGCAACAATCTCACCCACCTATATAGGTAAGGCATTTACTACAGGTAAGAGGGCAATCAATTCTAGTCTTAAATACTACAACCTACTTTCTTACACATTCGCTTGACTATTATATCCAATACATCCTCTAACTTAGGTATCGGAGCGTTGAAGGCAGGCCGACCCTGTCTTGACCATCTGACCGCCGATTTGTTTGTATTCTTCTGACAGCTGAAGCCGAACACGCGAGTCTGACAACCCGAACACCCGAAGGGAGAGAAGGTACCCGATCATCCAAACAACCCGAACGTTCGGACAACCAGAAAGAGGAAATTACTCGTACTTGCTTCTGCTTGATTACGTCTCGCGTAATTCGGTAGAAACAAGTCTTTAGTTGCATGATATTGACTCGTGAAACTATAAAAAAAATCTCTCCTGCAAAGAAATACATGCCTGCCTTGAAGACTTGCAACGCACAATGATATCGATGGTATCCTCTTCTAGTGTAGCCATGAGAAGAGAGATCAATGCCTTATCATTTTGCTTCCATGCCAAATAGGCCTCAAATACCTCACTGGTGATGACAATGTCAACAGACATCACAAATCTTGGAGGAGCAAATTCAGTTCCATCAAAGTAACCAAAGAGTCTTCTGCCCTCCAATGCAGATTGAAATTGGAAACTCCATTTGATGAAGTTACACTCACCAAGCCATACAGTTATCATGGCGAACAGTGAGTTGACATCAACTTGTGTCAAAGGACGAGATCCAGAGGATGAAGATGCAGAAAAATCCATGATTAAACACAGATATTATATTAACACCTTAGTAGTAGATGAACTAAAATCAACAGGCAATATGTACCACTTCACCATAGTAAATTGCACACCATAGTACAGATATTCACTACAACTTCTCCAAAGACAAATACACATACCAATAACTCTAATCTGCAAACTTAACAAATCTTCCAATTCTTCAAGTACCAATTGTAAGAGCAATTTTGCTACTTAGTCACCACATCATAAGGAATATGCGAAACCACGACCACAAACCACAAATTTTTCACTAGTTTTACCACAATTTTTATTTATAATAACCAAGATTTGCCACCAATCCACAATTTTCCACGGACTTTAGCAAGTTAATACCACAACAGCCATTAATTTTATCGAATTTTGCTATTTCAATCAACAATTTTAGCGAGATTTTGCTAATTGTTTTTTTAGCTACTAACAAGAATCACATACTCCACAAGCAGTGGAATCAATTAAACTCATAATCACTGCTATGAGATAAAGTTTTAAGTGGTGAATGTTCAGAAATATACCAAATGTTCTCTGATTGAGATATTGTATGCACCGATAGAACTAGAATCAAATGTGCTCGCTGAAGAGATGAGAACCATCTGAATCCCTCGAGAAATTCGAAGAGCAATGAGTACCGTTCTAGAGAGAGAAAAGAGAGGTGGAATCGATCAAGTTAGTCTCAGGATCTATGTGAACTCTGATACCATGTTAACACGGTAAAAGAAACGCACAAACACCACAAGAAAACTAATCTTTTGTATTTGTGAGACCTGGGAATACAATTTGACAGAGCTTCGTTAATAATTTGCAAGCTTACAAACAGAAAACCTCTAACATCTATTTATAGATTTTGTATCAGTTATACTAACCATACACTATTGAAACGATAAGGAAAATATCTTCTCCTGATGTCACCAACTCAGAGATGGACAAGTTGCAGAAACTTCTAGATGAGTGCTGACACGGTAAGTCGTCAATGCGAAAGTCAACCTTTCTATTGAATAGCTCCCTCACCTTTCTCAAATCAAAGAATAAATCTGGTTTTATTGTGCTTCTTCTCTCTCTCCATTTTCTATGTATAATAGATCGATTAACCCATGAAAATAAGGTCTCTCAAAAACAATTGGCCTAGCTGAGGTAATACTTGTATAAAGGGTTTGAGCAGCTTTAGACACACCCTCCTCAGAGGAGGAGTGGGGATAGAGGGTACTTCAGTTGTTCGTTTGTTTGGAGGATGCTGTTTTTGAGTGTTGGAAGAGGGAGCCGACTACTTCTTTGGGGCCGAGGGTTTGGAAATAGTAGGACTCTTTCCCTTGGCCCTAGGGGAAGAAGGAGGGGCGGCACTAATAATGTGGAGGGAGGGTGACAACTAAGGGAAAAACCTGATTGCCACACCTTCTTCCTTACGGTTTACATTTTGCGACCACTTAAAGCAGAAAGAGGTCTCAATGAGGCAGCTTTAGCATGATTTGGGGGTGATTGAGTAGATGGCTCGCCTTGAGTACCAACCATAGGTGACTCAGAAAAAGACTTTGTCTTCTTCTTGGACAGTTTTGAAAGTTTTGTGTCCATGGTTTCATTTTCATTGTCAGAGTCCTTGTGCTTCCTCGAACTAGTGGGTTCAATATCATCTCCTCGGGGAGAATTGGGGTTCGCCGAAACTGATGGAAGAGACCAAAAGGAGGCAATCGGTGACTTCTCCGGTGATTCTTCCAAGGGATCAGACTCAGAGGAGTTGGATGGAGGAGTGAGGAAGAGAATGGGAGACCTGTGAATCTGAGAGGATGGATTGGAATAAAGAGCTTGCTGAGAAATTTGGTTGGGTTAATGTTCTAGCGTCTCTGCCTAGGGTCAATTTGTCCATAGTCAGGGAATTCTATGTTAATTTCCCTACAGCCATGCCTACTTTAGTCAAAACTCGCTCTTCCACCTCTTTGATTGTTCGAGTGCGAGATTGTAGTGTTCATATAGCTCCAGTTAAGATTAGGGAAGTCCTCTCTTTACCTCTCACTGAAAAGAATGTCCTAAAGAAGGTTAAGGATTTTACCAAAAAACTCAAACTTGCTGCTCTTGCTATAGAATTCTATTCGACACCTCTCACTTCAGCTCTTAGAGTCCCACACCTTAGCGGTCAATTTGTTTCAGAATATTACAAGTTCTTGGGGTTCCTTGTTTGGTTTTTGATTGTTCCTACTACTCACTCGTCCAAAGTCTATTTCAAATAGGCTGCTCTCATGAAATACATCTCTTCATCCCACCCCACCCTCCTTATTGAGTTCTACATGTATCAATCTATTAGAGATGCAGCTGTTACTAAACAGAAAATGAAAGGCAAGTTCTTGGTGTTTCCTGCTGTGATTACTATGTTGTGTATAGAAGCTGGAGTTTGTTTCATTGATGGTGATATAGCTTGTCCAAGGATCCAGCCCATGTTGACAAGACCACCCTAACCAAGTCCTTAAGTCAATCTTCAGTCTATGCAGAGCCCATAGAGTACATTTTTCTCAAGAGAGAGCTTAAGGAGATGGTTGATAAAGGCATTTCTCAAACCAGGGAAGAAATCATGACTGAAATAGCCAAGATTCTTGTTGTGCTAGCTGAGGATATGGTTGTTGGTTCCTCTCCTGATAATGGCTCTGGTACTTTCTGAATGGTTGTGACTAACTCTGATGATGACTCTAAAGAAGCCATGGAGGAAGAGGATATGGTTGAAAGCCATGAGACTGATGGTGAGGATGAAGAAGTCTATGGGGATGAAGAAGATGCTGATGATGCTGAAGATGATCATGATTACTGATTTCCTTTTTCTTTACTTGTACTTTTTATGCTTTGTAGGTTCATTCTCGTCTCTATGCTCCTGATAGAACCACACCCCAATTTAGTAGCCTAATCTAGAATTAGGTCCAAATGACACCACTAATTGGAAATTTCTAATTAACATTCTAAACTAGCTAACCAGATAAGCTACAGGCCTGTAGGATCAACCACAGATCCTACGGTGAAGAGATGTTATGTATCGAACTGCGTGCGCATCCGATCTCCATAGAAACTCTGCAAACCTGGCCATTTGAATCCAAAGGGCCCGGCGAAGGACATTCCAAAAATAGAAATCTGTTAGAGTGAGTGAACAAAATTGTAATAAAGTAAGAAAAATATTTTTTTTAAATTGACTTATGCTCTTCTGCTGAATTTCAGTGAAAAGCTATGCGAGTACTAAAATTCAAAAGACAGAACTGAATAACTGAGAATAAACCATGAGACTAACTGCAAACTCAAATGTCTAAACGTGGGATATAAAATTGACTGGCTGAGAGTTAAGTCTATACTGCATGTTTAGATCTAAAATATTTAATCAAGACGATCATCGAGGTATCTAAATCTCTAGCCATCGAAAGTGACAGTTGACTAATTGAGATCTAAATATGAACTGAAATGATCAAATAAGGATGACTGGGGTATTTGACCTCTCTAGTCCTCATAAATTGGAGCCAGCTGACACTGGCTAAGAACTGAATCTAAGATGAAATAAGAGAAATGATTGAGGAATATGATATCTCTAGTCATCGAGTGTCGTTTAGGAGTCTAGCATCTAAGACGACACATGACTATCGTGACTCAAATAATAAGGAGGCGATGATGCTGGTAGTGAACTACAACCTCAGTCACTCATATTATCTGGTAGTGAACTACAACCCCAGATAATACATCAGTAGTGAATTATAACTCTGGAATGGCTACCTGAGGGCCAGTCAGGTAGCATATATAAAATCTCAAATATATATATATATATAATATAGCCTCCATGGCTACTGACGCATCTCCAAATAAGACACAAGAAAGGAACTGACATGTCAAGAGCCAACGCTAACTGAACTGGAAATACTAAGAGTGAACCATAGACTTAAGGCATCACTGTACTTAAGTCGTAAACATGAAATGTAAGAAGTTGAGATAACTGAACTAACTTCAAGCTAAACTAATGAACATGAAGTCGAGAACTTAACACAAATAATCTTCTAGGTAGTATAGCGGAACTCGTATAACATAATCACTAAAAAGTACTAGCATCAAAAATATTACTCACATTTGCAATAGTGAAAAGGAAAGGTCCAGTCACCTCGATCACTAGAAAAGTAAGTTGTCAATCATCTCACTCGAAACCTAGCTTACTCAATTCTTATGAAAAATCAAGATTCTAAAAATAATTAATGAGACATTGCGATCGTACGACTAAGGGAGAAAATGAATCCTAGATGGAACGTCTATTAAATCCTCACCTTCAAAATTTGTACATTTACAAGTCAATGTTTTGATCCGTATGATCTGTTGGTTGGTTCCTCAAATTAGCCAGGATGCCACATCACTAAGAAATTGTTGTGTTCCCTTATTTAATGACAATGTTAATTAATAATTGAAATCGAAAGTAAAATAGCAAGAAAGCCAATCAAACACGTAGTTGGAAACTTCCTGTGAAAAGTTGAGTGTTTGGTCGTCAGAGCTCCACCATATACGGCGGTGTGCGGGCCCACACGTCACCACAAGCGGCGGCACAACCCACCAGCTCTGATTAGGTCCATATGCATGTCAAATTGAATATATTAACAAGACCAACAACATTCATCAAATCCACAAAGTTCAAATACGAATAGGCCGAAATTTACCTTCAAAACTCAAAAATTCGCCAAAAATTCAAATCGAGGTCACGGAGGCAGTCGACGGCGACGACACCAGACATGGTTAACAATTTACTCTTGAGGTGAAGAGATTCAAAAACCCTAAAATTTGATGGTGCATCACCGCCCAAAATGTCGTCGTCGTCAACAATTCCAGGCGAAACCTTAGAACTCGTCAGCGTCGATTTGAGCTCACCCTCTCTCTAAATGAAGAAATCGAGGGTAGGATACTAATGAGGAGAAGGAGGTGATCTGAACGAGGCCAAGATGGTGGTCAGAGCTGGCATGACAGCGGCGATTAGCCGGAGAAGTCCACACCGTGTTTTAGGAGGGAGAGAGAGAGAGAGAGAGAGAGAGAGAGAGAGAGAGAGAGAGAGAGAGAGAAACTTTCTACTCGACAAGGTTTTCTATCCATCGAGGTAAAAAATTTACAAATATCACCTAATCAATTAACGGCCCAGATCGTTTCACTTTTTGATCTGACGGCATGATGTTTTTGATCAATAGTAAATCTATTTTTCATTTCGATTAATTAGGAACTTCTAAAATTCATTAAAATTAGATCGAAGCTCCAAAAATTTCAAGAAAAATCAAATAGGAAATAATTTTCTCCACAACTTCCATGAAGGAAGTAAACCCAAAATTAGAACTTCAAAAACATCGATCTCAGATTCATGACGAATTAAAGATTCTTGGTAGTTCAGTAAAGTAGAATTATGTCGTTAATAAACTCGATGAATAAGGATTAGTGTGATAATCTTAGTACGGGTTGTTACAGTTCCTATGGTGAACATCTTTGGTTTTAAATGATGCCTTTCGATTTTTTTGCATCTCTTTTTATCCTTTGTCAATCCTAGACAAAAGGGGGGAGAACCAGTAAAGATAGAGATGTCATGTTGTTGTGAGTTTTCATGTTATTGGCCTTGTTTAAAACTCTGATGCTAGTATGCTTTTATCTACATAAGTCTTGTGTTTTAAACTTTGCAAATCTCTACTGTTCATATTTTACTTCACCTGTATCTTCTCTTGCTGAGATCTGATTACTCGAAGATGAGGTTGTAAAATATGTTTTGTTTGTGAATGTCAAAAGGAGAGAATATTAGTAAGACATTTATTAGTATGTCTCAATATGAACAAAACATGGATCTGAGGTGTTAACAAGTGAAGGTTGAAGATAAAGATCAACAATAAAGAACTATAATGATGTCATGAGACTCAGGTAAAACATGCATATGCACTTAATTGTTTTTCGCAAAGGATACCAAAATTGTCTTCTATTCTGAGTCTCTGCATTGGAGTTCTTTGTCTAGAAATCTCAAAGCTCCATCATGTTAGTAATCCTACTTACAAACATATGCTTGGACAGTTTTTATGAGTAAATTAAGTTATGGTTTTCCACATACAAGTAATAGGTTTTTTACACCACTCAAAGATATCCATGTTCTTGTGCAAATTATATCAATGTAGTATTATTACAAATAAGGGATAATTACCCACTAAAGATTGATGAAACTAAGTATCACAACACAACCAAACACTAAATACCAATTTCCTGGAAAACTCTACCTATAGACATAAACCTAATTAATTACGTAACTTAAACTAACATTGGACACACTAGATATAGTGATGGACTACCACACAAAATTCTAGATAATTCAGAGTTGATTTGATATATAAACAAAATTAAACAAAACAGACTAATGCAGAAAAAAAATATATTATTATTTATGACGGAAATCAATGGACAAACGAGCTAAAGGGATTTCATCCACCACCACCACTCTATCTAGACAACATATGCTCAACCTAACACTTCTATGCCTATGGATGAAAGTTCTCAGGAAGATTCAATCGTTATGAACACAACCTATTACGCTTATCAACGATGACTATCCTTCAAACAACTCAAAGGTCACAGACTCAGATTTACTGAGAATGAAGCATTATGAGCTAGAAAAGGTGTGAGAATAAAAGACTTCATAACTACACTAAGAGAATGTCTTAGTAGATTTAGGATTTCTTATAACCAAAAAGCTTAGTTTCTACTAAAGAGAAAATGAGAAAGATCATGGAGAATTAACAGGCATCAAACTCTCATAGATATAAATCCATAAACATGCATACTAAGCATGCACTCAAAGCATACAAGATAAAAATCATCAATGGAAAGTCAACAAAGAAACATCACCCAAAAACACCGCAAAATTATATCAAAGTGTATATATTATCTAGACTTCATGTACGGGGCTTCAAAACATCCCCTTAACAATGATTCAGTTACTCATAGTATATGAAAACGAATCAAAACAATCCATGGAAAAACTGGTACAAACGAAGAAGAGATGAATTATTGCAGGCACAATTTTGACTCGTTGAGACAATATCTCGACCCGTCGAACCTGGGCGGCTAGAACTCCTTTGGTTGGCTGCTCTTGCTTGCTCATCTCTAGCTCCCCAAATTGTTTATTAGTCTTTCCAAAAACTCTAAAGAGAATTTATATACTGGCTTTATTGAACTAGACCTTGTCCAAAAATCCAAAATCTTCTTTTATTTGCAAGACACACCACTTCTTAATCTTTTTTGCACCTCAATTTTACTCATTTTCTTTATTTTCTCCATAAACCTATCAAAAAAAAGTAAACATAAGCATTTTAACTGAAAACATAATAATAACACCAAATATTATGATCATTTAAGCACGATTTAGTTGCATAAATATGCAACTATCAACAAGTAACCTGATTTTAAGTAAGAATGCATGTGAAAACCTTTTCCCTTTTACCTTGTTTTAAGGAAGATATTTGTAAGAGTAAAAGGTGTTATGCGTGAACTTCAAGTTTCAGCCACGTTTTTAAGTGACTACTTTACAAAACACTTTTCAAATATATGGCCGAGATTATTTTGGTCATTCCCATTAGACCATCTTGGTGGTCTATATAAACAGTAAGCTATGCCTTTGACATAGTCGATTGTGAAAATTGTATTTCCTCATTTTCTCTCAAATGTGAGTCTTAGTTCTTAGCTTATCTTTGTGTAGTGCTTTAAGTTTTTCTCTAGTGATCATATATCTTAGAGTCTGCAAAAAACCCCTTTCAAACTTATTTTCATTTACATGTTGTATACCATGAGATCAGACTAGTAGTGCAAGCAACCCCGAAGTGTTCAAAGGGGAATCAGTTATGTGATAACTAAGTTCTTAAGTGAAACTACGTTATCTTTCATTTGTAAAATTCTTAGAGACAAGATGGAGTATAGTTCTTAGGCTAATACGTGATACTAGATAGGATAGCATTGTATCCTTGTATTATCATATCTACAGTCTTGTATGAAGTGGGTTTACATATTGGAAATGTTTGTTCTTCAAGAGTAAAGGCCACACAGTTTTTCTCCCTGATTGCTAGGTCGTTTCTGCCAGTAAAACATGTACTCGTGTTATTTGTCTCATTTACTTATCACATTGTTTATTTACTTCGTTATATTTTTTACTTAGGATAGACTATCACATAATTATCTTTGATAACAATACTTTGGCGAAAAAGTTGGCAAATGCCTTCATATTATAGATTACATATACTATACTCTTTATTTCACTCAGAAGTATTGTTGTTGTACGTGTATGCACATACACATTATTCACCAAATAAAGTATTTTCACAAATGGTTTCCCTCGTACCCGTATGATGGTACAATAATGGATGATGGTAGTTGACTATTCTGTGCCAACAACCTCCATCTTAGGACTTAGATTTTGTAATAACAATCTCTAATCCAGATTGATAGTAATGTATTACCGACTTCGTTGACCATGTTAGGAGGATTTTTTGGAGCAATTTTGATTTTGTTTCATCTGCGATCCTCGGCTCAGTTACAGCCTCTAGCCTCCTTAGTGTTGCATGGGTGTGGCCGTAAAGAAATTTGGTGCCCTAAGATATGTGAGGATGATTGTAGAAGACTAGAAGTTGTGATGAGTTTCGACGACCGTTGGTCGACCATCGGTTACACTACCACATTTCTTCCTATTGCCCACGAAATGGGAAAAGAAAGGCCGACAATATCATATATCGTCGGCAATAATAAGCATTGCCAACGAAATTCTCCATCGCCGGCAATACTTTCCCCTAATCGCCGGCAATGAAATTATTGCCGACGACTCGTCGGTAATAATGTCCTCGTCGCCGGCGATTAGGGGAAAGTATTGTTGGCGACGGAGAATTTCGTTGGCAATAATTTCATTGTATTGCCGGCGATGTTTTGGCCGGAATATGGTCGGCAATAAATCTTATATCAGATCTCCGCCGCAGCAGCTCATTCATTTTACAAATATCCAGTGAGAAAGAAGGAAAACGCTCTGAAATCGTTGGGTATTGTCAAAAGGTGTCCAAAACCCGCTCGGGAAGCTATATAGCTAGGTACGTATGTATATATATATGTGGATCGATCGATGTATATGTGTGTTGATTTAGATATATGCATGTGTTGATTTAGAGTTGAGATTAATGGTTTGATATGCAAATAGATCGAGTTGATATATTGTTGATTTTGAGTGATTGACCGTTGATTTTGAGTTGATTTGAGATGATTTCGATAAAAATATATATGTTTGTGTATATATATATATGTATATAAATTTATTTTGTGATTAATTGTTAATATGTATATATATACATGTTAATTTGTAATTGTGAATTGTTGGTATATATATATATATATATTTTTATACGCATGGGTCAACTTTTGTTAATTAATCGGATGCATGCATGGAATTAATGATGATTTTTTAATTAATTAGTAGTGAATGTATATACATAAATATATAGTACTGTTAGAATTTTCAGGATGAACAAAAGTTGGATGAGCCTTGAAAGATGGGATGTGAGATATCACCATGGAATTAAGAGTTTTGTGGATTTTGTGAAGGCTAATTGTGGAGACACTACACTTCATTATTGCCCGTGTAAAGAATGTAAGTGTCGCAGCGATCGATTTCGTTTTCCCATTGATAAAGTCCAGAAGCACCTGAGTAAATACGGGTTTTGGGATAAGTACACTTGTTGGATTTATCACGGTGAAACATTGTTAGTGGGTCCGCATGATCATGGACAATTTGCTGAGAAGGTCAGTCCATCCTATGATCATGGACAATTTGCTGAGAGGGCCAGTCCATCCTATGATCCAACAACGATGTTGATCAATGATATGTTTCCTCATGAGAGCGGTGTATTTGCTGATGAAGCACCAAATGTCCCTCCCGTCGTTGAGGGTTTCCCCCATATTGAGCCAGTCGAGCCATTACCTGGAGCTCATGTCAACACAAGCGGTATAGACAAGTACAACAACCTGATTGCATTGCAACAGACTCCGTTGTACGACGGTTGTAGTAAGACTGTTCTTGGAAGTGTCATGGGAGTGATGCAGCTCAAAATGGAGAACAAAATGTCTGTCAAAGCTGTTGATTCTTGGATGAAGTGGACTGCTTCGCTACTGCCACCCGGTCATCGCCTTCCTACCACTCATCATAAGGTGCGACATATCCTGAAAGATCTTGGGCTTTCCTACATCAAAATCCATGCATGCAGATATGATTGTATTCTCTTCTGGGAGAAAGATCTTGAAGACTTTGAAGCATGCCCGGTATATTTTACAGTTTGGTATACGTTGACTCCTGCAGGCAACAAGAAAGCTGTGAAGATACTTCGATATTTCCCGCTGATTGATAGGCTGGAGCGGTTGTTCATGTGTGCTTTCATGACCGAAGCTATGAGATGGTGGGCTGAGAGGAATTTGTGTGACGATGACACCCTTATACACCCTGCCGACGGAGAGGCTTGGAAGCACATGGTCAGGGAGTTTGATCATTTTGCAGCATAGGTCCGAAATGTTTGGTTAGGGCTCTCATATGATGGATTCAACCCTTTTAGCAACATGAGTCTTCAATACAGTATATGGCCAGTTATTTTGGTACCGTACAACCTTCCACCATGGATGTGCATGAAGAAGGAATACAATATGCTCACTCTGTTAATTCCGGGCCCGAGTTATCCAGGAAAGTGTCTCGATGTGTATTTGAGGTCTTTGATTGAGGAGCTTAAGTACCTGAGTGAGTGTGGCCACCCCACTTACGATAGGTTCAAAAATGAGATGTTCCAGATGCATGTCATGCTTGTTGGCACCATCAGTGATTCTCCTGCCCGCGGTATGTTGTCGGGCAACGTTACCAGGGGTTACAGGACTTGTTCAGAGTGCATGACTGTTGATTGTTGCAGTTCTCATTGTAGTAAAATTGTTCAGATGCATCACCGTTGTTGGCTTCCAGATGATCATCCATTTAGGCAGGATCAAGATGTTTTTGATGGGACTGTGGAAACGGGTGTGGCACCTAGGCGATGGACAGGGGATGAAATTTTGGAAGTGCTGAATGAATATGATTTTGGCCAGATGAGCAATCATCCTGAGATAGTGTCGTCAATTCCAGACAAGCCCGAAAGGTATAAGTTTTGGACACACAAGAGAATATTCTGAGAACTCCCCTACTAGCCCAGGTTGCCTATCAGACACTACCTAGATGTCATGCACATAAAGAAGAATGTGTGTGAAAGTGTGGTGGACACAGTTCTGAATTTGGAGGGGAAAACAAAAGACATCCCTAAGGCACGCATTGATCAGAAAGCAATGGGACTGCGAAAACATTTGTGGTTAAGAGATGGTAAGAAAAAAATGCCCCAAGCTCTTTACACCGTCAAGCCGAAGCAGAAGCATGAAATTTTTAGGTGGATGAGTAATGTCAGGTATTCTTATGGTTATGCAGGAAATTAATATAATTGTTGCTTATGGTTATATGCAAGAAATATAATTGTTGCTTATGGCTATATATGCAGGTATCATTATGGCTATGCAGGAAATATAAGCAAGTGTGTTAACTTCAGAGACAATAAGATGTACGGATTAAAGAGTCATGACTGTCATGTACTGCTTCAACGCCTTTTCCCTATTTTCATTCGAGGGTACCTACCCAAAGAGGTGGTGGAGCCGTTGGTGGCCTTGTCAAGATTCTTTCAGAAGTTATGCACCAGAGAAGTTAAAAAAATCAGACCTCAGGGAGATGCAAGATGACATCATTTTTATCATGTGCAAGCTTGAGAGGATATTTCCCCCAAATTTTTTCTACAGCATGCCTCACCTGATGATCAATCTTCCCGAACAATTGTTGCTTACCAGTCCGGTACACTACACTTGGATGTATCACATGGAAAGGTACAAATGATTCATACATTTGTGTTTGCCTCTATTTTTATATGTAAATTATTATTTTTTAAGTATCATAACATGCACTTGTTAACTTGTAGACAATTGGGAGACTACAAGGACTATGTGAAGAATAAATCTGCACCTGAAGGGTGTATCGCTGAAGCATATCTTGCACATGAGTGTGTAACATACACCAACTTGTATTTGGGAGCGCTGGAGGACCCTCAACAACATATGCCGATAAATGAACCCAAGTTCAACCTTTCTATCATCTCCAATGACGTGGTAGTACATGGAAGCTTGCCAAAGTCATACAAGTTGGATGGAAATGAGGTAGTCATTGTCTACTTGTCGGTACTGATTAACTGTCCGGAAGTTCAATATTGGAAAAACTATCATCTTCACTGCCCTGCTATTGCCGGTGATGTTGATTACCACAACATGACGTTTGCAAACTACTTTAGTTAATGGGTAAGGGTATATGTGTATATATATTTTTTATATCCTTATATAGCATGTGTGTACGTGGTTTTCTTTTTCTATGTTCATCATTTCTTGTGTACGTGCTTTCTTATCTTTTTCAGATGAACCATTTTAGTATATATAAACGTGGTAATGATATTTTTGATAATTATATTGGTAATGATATTTTACGTTAATGGTTAATTGATATTTTACGTTAATGGTTAATTGATATTTGTGGCTGTTCTGTTTAATTGTTGGATGTGCAGGAGGTTTTGTGGCAAATTGGCTTGGGGGCATCAAACGGAGAGGGACTAGATCCAGTGGAGGGAGCAGTAGTCAAGCATCCTCATCCGCAATCAACAACACGCACAGCGTCCCTATTATGAATGCTCGCACACAAATTTTGCTACGTGCGCGAGAACAGGAGGAAGCTGCACGATCCGGATCCGTGCAACCCTCAGTCCAGCCTCGACCCTCAGGCAGCAGACACTCAGGCGAGCGACACTCAAAGGGCGCATCAGAAACTCCCTCCATCCGAATGCCCTCTATTGGCCTGGTGCCTACTCCCGTTTCATGGGAATCATCTGATGCAGATGGTGCAGGTTGCTCATCGTCCAGGCCTCGTCTATCTCCGTCGTCCGGTCTCTTCGTGCTCGACGAGATTCCTGTCATCCCTCAATTCGATGCTAGGGGAAGGGTTATTTTTATTGAAGGACAGCCGGAGTTCCTGACCGTGGAGGAAGCGTACAAGTTCTTCCCGTTCGATCCCGTGTATCTTTGGAGTGCGAGGTGCATGAACCAGCAAACGGACGATGCAGGTAAATTTTATTTAACAAGATTGATTACTTAATTATTACTTAAGGCTATAAATAGTGTCAATTAATAATTTCAATTTTTTGACATTGTATTATTAGGCAATATCGTTAATGGCAATGGAAAACGAAATACTAGAGGCCCCTGCATCGGGAAGAATCTTGAGCAAGTCACCGGGGGAAGGAAAACGATCATTAAGGCCAATGAGCGTGGTGAGGTGATCAAGACAGAAAACACCACACGAAAATATGGCAGCATGGCTGGGGCCGTCGTGCGGGACAAGGTCCCAATGTTGTGGCTAGATTAGGGTGTTGTGCCTCGCTACGTGAAGTTGCAAGTGTATAATGCACTAACTGTGAGTTAAATCGTATTTTTATTACGTAAATTTTACATTTCTTAATTAAGTCTGAAGAAATATATAATTTTACCATTTATATATTCATCTTGCAGCTGTGGTTTGACGTGGATGAATGCCTTATTGAGACGTGGGCAGAGCGTCAACTACATATCAGGTGATGTGATTCGAGTTATTTGAGTATATATCGAGTTAGATTTTCACTTTATCAAGTGTTTTAATATCTCTAACATTTGTTTCTGGTGTTAATATAGGTATAAAGAGTGGAAGAACGAGCTTTCAAAACATTACACACAGTACAAGGATCTAGGCCGAGGTTCTACCCGTAGCGAACTCCAGTTTAGGGAGTACGAGTGGTTGTGGCTGGTAGCCCACTTCAAGCACCCCAAAGTGAAGGTATGCATCCTGAATATATTTTACAACCCTAATGTATCGTATCACATTGAAATAGTTAGTTACTAATTTTTTGACATATGTTTATCAAACAAGGCGATTTCCAAGACGAACAGGGAGAACAGATTGAAAAACACCAGGTCCCATCATGCAGGTTCACTCAACTATTTGGGTTGGTCGGGTAGGGCGCAGAAATAACAAGAAGTCAACCCGTTGGTATTTGTTCATCAGAAGTTCTATCCGCAGTGCCCTGAAGAAGCAGTAAGTCTTTGGCCTCATTATTTTGTAGTTCACATATGCATGTGTTAATAAAACTATTTTTCTCTATTAATTTATTTTGTTTAATAATACGTTATTCATATTCGCTTTTCAATTAGGTGAGAGTGGAGGATGCGATCACAGAGGTCACCATGAATATAGCTCGAAACGACCATCCTGACTGCTCGGAGGAAGAAGTGACCCAATATGCCTCTCAGATCGATACGCTTGATCGCCCTATAACGGCTCAGATCATGGCAAAAGCGTGCGGGACTGGGAAAAATATCCACTACTGCAGGGGAATGGGCTCGGCAGGCGAAGGAGTATTGAAGAACACTTCGGAATACTCTAGCCGGTCAAGAACTTCTTCTAGGAACTCTAACCTAGCAGCGGAGCTTCAGAGGACGTAGAGGGAGTTGGAGGAGCAAAGGAGGGTGGTGGAGGAGATGCGGCAATTGGCCGAGCAGCAGGCAGTCAGAGATGCCGAGCACCGGATGATGGTCGAGCAACACCGAATTATGGTCGAGCAGCAGACACAAATGTTCACATGGATGCAGACGATGTACGCGTGCCAGACTACCGGAAAACTGCTCCCCACACCTCCACGGATGCCTGTGTTCCACAACCGCAACCGTCGCAGTCACAGCAAGACCAGGGTAGCCACCGCAGTTCAAATGATTTCGTCAACATGGATTTCGTCGACCCTTAGTGTAGTTGTATTTTATTTTCATATTGTTGTTGTTTGTACTGTTGGACAATTATGTGTGTACTGTTGAATGTGTATTTGTATGGTTTCTGTTTTTCAGTGCAGGTTCTGGAATTGGACCCAATCCAGAACCTGCTTTTTTCTTAAAATGTCACCGGGTATTACCGACGAGATGGATCAATCTCGTCGGCAATAACTCCCACTTTCCGGCGTATCACCGACTAAATTCTTCAAAAATGTCGTCGGCAATAATTGTGGCGTTGACCACGGCGGAGCATCATCACCGACGACTATCTCGTCCGTGATGCTATTAATTATTGCTAGCGACCAACTGTCGTCGGTGATACTTCAACGGTATCACCGACGACTTCCTCATTTTCTCATCGGTGATACTATCACCGACAGGTTGCTTCCGGCGACATTATTACCGACGACATGCGATTTAAAGACAAAGGCCGACGACTTTAAGTCGTCGGCAATAATGATAAATGTGGTAGTGTTGGTATTTGGAGGAGAATCTGGGGTCAGCATGCAATGGCATAGTGAGAGAGCCCCATAGAGGCCAACAAGAGGGCCTCCTCACCTTGAGTTTGAATAAAGGTCTTTAGTTTTACATGGATGTACCACTTGTCATAGTGGTAAGCTTGTATAGTTGTATCAACCTAATCATGGTATTTAGTTTTCATTAGTTTTAATTTTTGGCTCGCTAAGAGAATAAAGTTGAGCTTTTGGTGGCGAGATGCAAGTTGGTGGAGGAAGGGTTTTCATCGATCGACCGTGGTCCTTAGTCGAGCATCGATGGCGGCATGAGAAATTGCAGAGCAACGTAGTTCATCTCAGAGAGATGCTCTAATGGCTAGGTAGATTGTTCTTGACGTTTTATGACAGCAGAGGAGTGTCGACGGGGTGGGGTGCAACATGTTCCTCACATAGGCTGGTCGACAAGGAACGATGGGTGTGGTGTGGTGTGGCGAGTCTAGGAATTACAGTGATGGAGAAAAAATTACCTTCAGTTATATATGAGCTAGGCTTGAGACTTACAGTAAAACTTCGATAAATTAATAACTACTTCAATAAATTAATAACTACTTCAGAACTGACAAAATTTATTAATTTAACAAAATTGATTAATCGAGTATTAAATTAATACTCAAGTCTCCAAGTTAGAACCGGCAAAAAATATTATTTTATCGGAGTTATTAACAAATTGAGTATTAAATTATCGAGATTTTACTATATTTGGCTTCTGTAAGAGTTGTGTGGTCCATTTTGGAAATAAAAATTTGGAAAAAAAATTTACTGGTGGTATCTAAACTCTTTCTGTTATACTTAAAAGGGTTCTGAACTTTAAAAACTATTAGCAAGGTACCCAAACTCTTAAATCCTATTAACGAGATATCTGGAACAAAATGAAGACAACTTTTCGTCTTCTCTTCGTCGATTTTGATGACGTGACAATTTAAAAAAAAAAATGAAGACAAAAAAAACTTAATACCCTTTTTTATTTTTTTCTCAGTTTCATTTTTTATTCTCTCTCTCTGGATCCTGCTCCGGCAAAAACTGTGTCGCCGAAGAATGCCATCGAACTTGCATCTCCGTCCTCCACTGAGATTCCCAGGGCGGTATTCACATCTCCCTCTCACATCGGCCTTTCTCCCTCTCTCTGTTCACCACCACCATCACCGATCACCATTTAACCTGACCTTGCTATGGAACCCGACAACACCATTCTAGTCTACAATGGGGTCGTCGTAGAGCCGAAAGGGACCTACGCAGTTGAGGAGGGGGAGCGTTTGGAGCAGAGGCGGTAGAGGGAGGTGGGTTCGGAGCAGTCGGCGACGAGGATGGTTATTGGCGGCAGCGGGTTCAGGTCGGAGACCTATTTGAGGATCGTGAGTTTCGATCGGGCCGATACTGCTCGTCAGTGTAGAATCTCAGTGCCTTGGACTTTGAAAGTCGTCAAGCCTTCGGAATGGCGCCTCGGCCCCCTATTGTCGTCGCCTCGCTGCCCGAGCTTCTCCACTGGATCTCGCGTTGCGACGGAGCTGGTAGAAGTTGTTTTTTCTCAGCGATGCACTGAGTTTGTTGGGAAGCAATATCAGGTTGCCCGAAATCGAATCTAATATGGGATTAGTTTTGCATATGAGCAGATTGGGTCGAAAGGTTTTCCGGCGAGGACAAAGACGACGATCAAACTTCGAGGTATGGTTGTCGGAGGGTATTGTAGAGAGAGAGAGAACCGAAATACAAAAAGAAAAAAAAGGACATTAAGGTCTTTTGCACTTATTTTTCAAAAAATAAATTATCACGTCAGTAAAAATGACGAATAATAGATGAAAAATTGACGGAGGTATCTCGTTAATAGGATTTAAAAGTTTAAGTATCTTTGTTGATAGTTTTTAAAATTTGGAACCATTTTAGGTATAGCGAAAAGAGTCTAGATACTGGAGGTGAATTTTTTTCTAAAGGTTTTATCTATGTTTTCTTTTTTGTGTACTTTGGTCTAGGTGTAATTAGTCCTTACTCTTTTGAGCTGAGCTATAGTGTCAAAATAGTTGTTAGGTCATGGAGCCATATTTATGGCGTTTCTGCAAAGAACAAAGTGACTTACATCAATTACTTTCAAGTTATCAACATGATAGTGAATTTCCCCTAAATGTGGTGTAGGGGGTTTGGTACACTTTGCTGAAGAGGGTGAGTTTATTTAAGGCTGGGATTTAAAACCCGAAATGTGAAGAAACCGAGCCGAATAACCTGAACCAACCGGAAAATTGTTAGTTCAGTTCGGTTTTGATTTTATTCTGTGTTTTATTCGGGTTCGGGTTATATGGTGAAATTTTGGTTCAAGTTCGGTGTCCATGTTCGAAACTACATAGAACCCGAAGAACCGAGTATACAGAATGTGTTTAGATAATAACTACCAAGTGGCGCGTTTCAAATGGACTCTCATTTTTTATTTCACTAATTATCTCTCTCCCCTCTTGGATGTCCCATCCCCTCACGTCTTTCTTCTACCTAATCTCGTCTTCTCTCTCTTCTTCTTCTTCTTCTTCTTCTTTGGTCGAACTCTCTCTTCTATTCAGTTCTTCTTTCATATTTATGCTTGACATCTGCTCTTTGTCCGCTCGACTTGAACGTATGGCGTTCCCGCTCGAAAACGACAGATTCTAGCTTGGTTTTCGACAAACCGTTCACGGTGACTATAAATTTTACAGCTTTTGCAGTGCTCTAGAGCTCCAACGCCAACGCCAATTTTGCACCGGGTTTGACGACCTTCTTGGAAGAGTTTTTGAAGGCCAAGCTGCCGCGACCGCCATCGTCAAAAAGCATGAAAGTTCTCTTATTGAGTTTTGTTTAAATTACAATGGCATATCAGATTCTTAGATATATATATATATATATATATATGATATGAGTTGATCAATAACGGATTAACGGGTGAATTAGAACGAACAAACCGAACGAAAAACCGACACCCGAGAAACCGAGCTGATTTCTATAGGTTCGGATTTTGCTCAGTTGCTGACTTGCGACATGTGAAATCGACCCGAACTAAGTTCTCTCGGTTCGGTTTCGGTTCTTGACATTTCGTGCGTAAATGAAACTGATCCCAGCCCTAAGTTTATTCATCTTACTGATGGTTGCAGGCTTGCTGGGTTGTACCAAGACATCAGGTATTGATTATCTTGTTATGTAATCCGGTTTGGGTGTTCCGTTTGATTAGGATTGGGCACAACTGCCTATTTATTTTCATTTGCTCAAACAAACCTTTAATACCTAGTCTTATTCGAAATGAGTGTCCTAATATAAGTGTTTGGACCTGTTCGAGTAATTTAATCGAGTGTTGATGAGTAAAATGGTTCTTTCTCAAGAAAAGGGGAAGAAAAAAATCATGTGGCTTTTGGGCTATAATTGGTAAGACTAGGAGGCGGGACGGTGTTTATTTTCGTGTTATATGGCAGATTTATACCGATGTTATCCGATTTATACCGATGTTATCCGATTTATACCGATGTTACTTATGCAGTGTTACTTTGATAAACAAAAACAATAAATTGGGCACCAAATTCGCACTTGGGCCTTGTGCAAACATTCCCAGCAGACTAGCAGCCCAGCACCTATCTTCCGCCATCGATCAAGTCATACATATAAAAGACCACCTCACACGACGAAGATTACAACCCCGATTCGTAACCAATAGTCCCAGACTAATTGGACTTGTACAGTTCTATGAGAATGTCACACGGGTGTGCTGGTGCAGGCGAATATGAATGCAGAATGCCTGCTAGTGACCAACTGACCAACCATACGCGCAGAACGCCCAATTCAGACCAACTGACCAACCACCTGCAAGAAATGCTTAGTGATTGGAATTGGTCAATTTTGAGCTGCTCCATGCCCCCTTCCCTCTTTGGTACTCACTATAGTTTTGAATAAACTATTCTAGTTTACAGACCGATTACGTTATAATCAAACCATAAATCATTTAACAATTTAAGTAACCAACGTTCAAAACCATACTTAAAAGTTGAAGATGTGTATTATTTTATCTAAAGGATGATGACCAAACATTCTATTCAATCCAAAACATTCATCTCAAGCTGAAACTGAATTCAAATCTATCCCATTAAAAACAATACCAACTGCCTAAAACCCGAGAACTACCAGGCATACAAAATACATAATCTAGGCAAGCCGGCATTGGCAACCATCCCTTCTCCTTAGAGTTCCACTGCTTAAGCTTCGGCAAATCTGCAGAATAATGCAGGTATACCACATTAATGCCCACTCTTCGGTGAAAACAGAAAAAAATATCATAGCATTCTCAGCGAAAACCTACCCAAGCTCAGAGAGCCTCTGGTGTGCTGCAGCGTAATCAGCAAAGAAAGCATCTTCATCCTGAAATAAAGTTTCAGGATCAGAACAATACCCCAAATAATAATAATAATAATAATAATAATAATAATGCAGATAGAACTATCCATAACAAATCAAAAAACTCACTGCAGCATATTTGTCAACAAGAGGGCGGAAGACTGGATCTGACAGAAGAGCCTTGTCAGTAGGAAGCTGTAGAAGGCCTTCCTTCTCTCCACTCAGTAGCTCACTGGAAAAAAAAATGCACCACATTGTAAGTTGCTTTGAGAAACAGATTACAAACACGTAGCCAGTAGGCATCCCAGACAGCATGAATTGCCAAAGCTTAGGGCGAAAGCACTCACGTGAAATATGAGTTGTCAAAGATAAGGGGGTTGGGAGTCCAAGGTCCCTCAAATCCAGATCGCTCTTTGTGTGCCCTTCCCTGCAACAGACCATGATCATCAGGCCAAGAGAAATCAGCATTGATCAATGATACAAAAACAAGCATTTCATGACCCGTCTGTAATAGCACAGCTAACACTCAAAATAGAGGTACATATAGAAATTTAGCCTACCAAGGTGTGACCACCAGAGAGGGCAACAATGTCCTGGTCACTGAGACCCATAGTTTTGCCGAACACTTCCCTCAAGTGGTCAGAACCTGCAGAAAGCAAAGACAAGATCAATCACTAAGACCAGCATTACACATTTGAAACAGACTAACCAAGACCAATTCAGATATACTAACCCTTGCCAGCATCAGGAAGGCGGCCTTCTGGAGGTGGGTTAGGCTTGTCCTGAAAGATGAGCAGTATACATATCAGCATCTATAGCATAGAGATCAAATACTAAAACCCTTGACTAATATAACAGTGGAAAATTGGATTAGTGCATGAACCAAACAGATTCTTAACTCTGGACATAATCTTCCGTTGCTTTGTTTTGGTTAATACATAATTGAGCATTGCCTTGGATCATGCAATTGCATTTTTGTCAATCAAGATCATACCTAAATCTAACTTATAAACTGTGTCCTGTACCAGTAAAATTGAACACAACACAATCCAATTTTTTATGAACAAAATACTTGAATAAAATTTTAGACCTCCCAATCAAACATAAATGTAAACAAGTGAAATCTAGTCAAATCAAGACTGCACACTAACTTATATATACTCAGAGCCCAGTCAACCTCAGTCAAGGACCAATCAAAGCAAAATCACATCTATATTACAAAAACAAAGTTAACTGACCTCTCTTCCTGGGTGGAATGGAACATCAGGCCCGCCGGTAATCTCTACGGCAACAACTCCAGCCAACTATTTACATAATAAACAACCAAAATTAATAATTAAAATAGCTGTAACCCCATTACAAAAATCAAATTGATCAAATTGTTTAAATTTAATATACCTGGTAAAAGTCAGCGTAAGAGAGAATAGGGAACTGCTCCTTGATCGGCTCCAATAGCCTGACAGCGATGTCTAGACCGTTGTTAGCACCGTGAGCGAGCTCAGCTGGTTGCTTCATGGTTCCAAAAGGTCCTCCGGTCTTGGTCTTCACATCGAAGGTTCCAGCAGAGTGCCATCTGCAACCAACCACACACGATCAACAATCTAAAATCTCCACACACACACACACACAGAAAATCAAAATCAAGAGATGAAGAACATACGCGAGTCGGAGCATGAGAGGAGCGCAGTTCTTCTCGGCGATCAAACCTCTGAGCTTCCTCTTGGCCTTGTCGACGGCCTTCAAGTACTCCTCGCTCACGGTTGGGTAACACTTCGTCATCGTTAAACTTGTTTCTGCAGATCAAAAACAAAATTCACAGACCGGAATTTAAATTAAAATATATATATAAATTCGAATTCGATGAGTCAGATCGGAATTCTGAAGCGCCGGCATTGGAAGCAGACGCGAAGCAGACGCGAATAGGGATCTAAAAAACGAGGTCGTTTCGATCTCGGAGTGTGGTAGGCACATACCCGGAGAGAGCAGAGAGGGTTTGTTTGGTTGGGGAAATGAGAGGTCAAAACCCTAAGAGCGATGGATGGACTGGCACGAGTAGAACACAGGCAGTAGGAGAGTGTGGGAATATATAAAGGAGGGGCGTGAGGAAAGAGAAGGTTCTAGTTGTTTGCTATCAGCCGTTGGATTATATGTACAGGTGTTTGAACAGTCGATATATGCTTGGAGAGAGTCCTGGACGATGCTTGTGGTTTTGGGGCTATGGGTTTGGTTGGTGGGGCGCTCATGGAACATTGGTCAGCCAAGGCGTCGTGCTTTTGGTTGTTTTGGAGCACATTTCGATTTTTGTTCTCCCTTTTATGGCGAGAAAATTAATAGTGGAAACGAAGCGCCCTTATTCTGGAGCAATTTGGTCAGCCATTAGAGCATCCGCAGCTGAGACATGCCCTTATTCTAGAGCAATTGGTCAGCCATTAGAGCACCTACAGCCCAGACATCCTCTCCGCCGGAAATAAGGAATTCCGGGGCAAAAGCGACGTGCAATGGTGCTAGGAGGGGGGGTGTTGATTGATCGGCGACGAGAAGCAATTCCTCCGTGCCGTTCGCAAATAGCAATTCGGAGAGGAATTCCCCCTGGCGGACCCACACATGTGGGTGACGTCAAGCGTGAAACCTTTTTTCTTAATCCGACGCGTGTATTACATGCGCAAGTAACAAAGTTTTTTTTTCCTACTGGATTAACCAGCCAATGACAGCCTACCACGTGCCAGGCTATCAGCCAGCGTAATCCAATAACGACTATGCTAATCTAGACGGCCCAAATTCAAGGTTTGAATGATCGGACGGCTCATATTCAAATGCAACAGCTACTGTTGGTTCTGAAAATTTCAGAACAGATACTACCAAAAATACTCTGAAAAAAATCCCAAAAAATTTCTAATAACCCCCTACTATTTTTGAATAAATACTACCTTCATTTTTCTATACACTTCACACCAATTTTTGCACAACAAATTATCCTCCTCCTCTCTCTCTCTCTCAATATCTTTGGTTTTTTGCAAAAGATGTCCACTAATTGGCTCATGTGACGACCCGAACCAGAATCAGAGGTGCGTTTGGCACGATTCTCGAGATTTGAGTTTAGTCGCAGCTTTGCGATATATTGTGGTTTGCCGATTCGATTCGCGACTTGGTTTTCGGTCGAGAATTTGAGTTGGGTATCTTCACGGAAAGTGTAGAGTACGTGATTTAGAGTTCGTGGGTGGTTTCGGAAGATTTTTCCGATAGTCGAGGAATATTTTATGATTATTTGAAGTTTCAGGTTTCGACGAGTTTATCCGAATCATTTCGTATATTCATTTTGGACCGTCGATCGACCCGAGGGACGAGTATAAATATCGAAAAGTTGAAAAATAGTCGTGGAATAGTCGAGAATTCATTGTGGGAGTTGACCAGCCGTTGACTTTCCTATTCTGGAAAGTAGACTAGCAGCCGAGAAGGGAAAGTTTCCCAAACGGGAAAACAGTTTCCGGCGACCGGATTCCGGCAACGATTCACCTCGGGACAGGTATGGTTAGAACCTCTATGTGATTTCGAGTACGATGAGGTATGTTGTTTTGAGATTTGAGCTTGTTTTGTATGGACCCGAATCGGGTCGAACTTGTCACCGTCGCCGGAGTCGGTCGGGATGGTTCCGGTGGGTAATTGAGTTTGGGTTGTTGGGGGTTTTGATCCCCATCCCTCAAGGATGCTCCTTGGGTTGCTGTTTTTGAGCGAGGGTGAGTTTGGGATCGGACCCGATTAGATTTTCCGGTGAGAAGAATTGCTCGGTTTTGCTTGATTTTGGAAGGGTTGCGGTTGGATTTGGACTTCGTGGTAGAAGAGAAACATGCTCGCCTTGATGAGACCTAGAGGACTGGAGAGTTTGGCCGTGTGATTCCTCCGTTGACGGCGCGCCGCCGCCGCCGGCGGCGGTCAACGGCGGTCAACGGTGGAGAAAAAGTCAACTTTTCAGATTTCGACGTTTTTAGTGTCATTTTTCTCGTAATCACGCCCTGGTTATCGTACGGAGGTTTTCGGGTTGATTTGGTTAGCCGATTTTCAGTCGAGGTTTCGAGTGGGGATTTCGGGATTTCCGTAATTCATTTTGCACTGCATTTCGTATTTCCGGGAACGTTTGGTTTCCGTGCATCAGTACAGTGTTGTGAATTACGATATTGATCAGTTGTATTTTATGAATATATTCAGGAGATCGGGATCGAGATCTGGATCGTGAGCGTGCTTCTGGCGAGGGATCTTCCGCCGGACCACGAGTTTAGCCCGAGTGCGCATTTCACGTGTCTGTGAGTGGACAATTTCTTTTCACGGAAATCTTGCGAGTCTTTTATGTGATTTATGAACTTGAGCATGTGTATGAGATTTCGGATTACATGAGCATGTGTTTTACGATTATACGATTATACTTATACGGATATACGTATACGAATATGCATACACTTATATGTTGTTTCATGCATTTGCATCGATTTGTTTGTGATTTGGTTTTCACAGAGTACAGTCTCAGTTACGTTGTTGTATCGATACACTTGCCTCTCGGCTAATCCCCGATGGTAGGCCATCCAGGAGGGGCGTCGTCATCCCTACCTGACCGGTGATGGGCGTTTTCCCCGGAACCGAGGCCATTTCTGGCTTAGAATCACGGGGACCAAGGACCTCGTGATTCGGACTGTACTAGCACGGTGTGTGTCCATGAGTGACCCCGTGGAATTTATACTTGCATGCTCAGTACACTGGAGGAGTATGAGTTTTACCTCGTGTACTATGTTATGTTTTTATTTACCTGGACTCGCATATGTTTTTTTATAACATATATACTTGGTGAAAGACATTTATTTTCGTCCACTCACTCTAACGTGTTTATTGTTTTTCCTCTGGGCTTTTCGGTTTCCGTGCCCAGTTTGCAGTTCAGGTTTGGTGTTTTCACGTCGCGGTTTGGAGGCTAGTGATCAGAGTCACCTGTGTTTTCCAGTAGGTTCTTGTTTCGCCTACTGATGTACATATTGTATATGTTTTACTCTAGTGGTCGCTCTGATACATTCTGATACATGTTGTGCGGATTTTCACGGATATACATATATACATAGTACAGTTTATTTACTGTTGTTGATTATTTTGATGTTGAGAAATCCGGATGGGATTGGTGCCCACGGTTTGCTTTTTGTGGCATAGGATGAAGTGTATTTTCCGCGTGCAGGTTAAGGTAATTCCACGCTAGTAACAAAACTCTGCCCAAATTTTGGAAAATTTTTGTTGGTTCGTGTTTTCGAAGGGGTTCGATTCCGATTTAGAGTGCTAAATCGGGGTTGGGTCCTTTCACTCATTTCCGAAGATGTACAATTTTGCATATCATATTGTCATCATAGTGTGTGCCCTATCTCCGGCAACAAGCAAAAGGTCGACAAATTGGGTGATGGGTCAAGGTGAAGTGAGGGTGAAACCTAGGACCCAAAATGCACTTACCTCTCGTTTTGCTAAGTTGAAGCCAAACTTGTCACAATGGAAAGCGGCGCTTGCATACGCAAGAAGAAATCCGGAATTTGGCAGAAGTTTGCATGATGAGGTAAGAATTTATTTATGTTGTTCCTCTCAATTTTAATTAATTTTATGAAATATAAAAATGTGAAATATTAATTCGTTACTTGTATTTTTTGTAGTTAAGGAAAGCTCAAACGTTTTATATGGGCAAAAAAAAAGAGTTTATGCACTTTGCGTATTGGAAAGCGGTCATGGATCATCCTACTTTTAGAGTCGTCAAAAATAGCACTCCACCTTCTTACCATTCCAACTTCGAAGCTACTCCTCACATTAGTGAAGTGTCTCCTATCGTCAACTTTGATGAAGATGAAATGATTCCAACATCACAAAGCAACCTTCAAGGTACCTCGAGTCCGCCTAGACCTCAATGAGTGAAGGTGGCCAAGGAAGCAAAAAGAAAGGGAAAGAAGTCTATGACACCTACAAATGAGGTTAAAGATGAGAGTTAAAGAGCATTGTGGCTAATCAAAAAATGTTCACTGATTAGCAAAAGGCAAATTAAGAAAATCAACAAATGCTTGATGAGAAAAGCTACAAATTGAGGGCATGAGAGGAAGAAAACAAGGATCATGACAATGAATTTCGAGGCTATGACCCCCAAATCAAAGAGGTACTTCATGAAGAGGAAAGAGGAGATCTTTAAGCAAGTAGATGACGATGAAGAAGAAGTTGGCGACGTAAGCTTTACAAATTTTTATCGTCCCCGCAACCTTGATTTTAGTGATTAGTTTAGTTTGTCTTAAAAATAAATCTATGATTGGCATATCATTATGTAATTTAAATTTTTAAGAAATAAAAATGCACTTTATTTAAATCATAATTAAATGCAAACACACAAGATTAAACTTCAAACACATTACATAAAATCATAATTAGATGCAAACACACAAAAGGGAAACACACAAGATTAAAACACACAAAAGGGAAACACACAAGATCAAAACACACAAGATGCAAACACACATGCATCGCACACATTATTTAGAGATGTTCACTAGTTTTAAGAAACCAGTTGTGCTTCACTAAGTCCTTTTGAAGCTCTCCATGGAGATAAACTGGTTGTAAATCGACGAGACGGTCGCTAAACCGTTGATGATGTTGATCTCTTCCAACCGACTCAAAGGGAATTCAGTTACCATTTTCATCCACCGACCCATCATAAACTGTGAAAGCAGTAGCTGGGTTTTGTAAATCTTCTTCCTCGTTCTCCTCAAAATTGTCCTCCACAAATTCTTCCTTAACAATCATGTTATGCATTATGATGCGAGCCAACATGATCATTTTCAATGTCGATTTGTAATGACACATAGCTGAGTGACGAATAAGCACATTGATATCATTTTATGCTCCAGGCATGCCGAAGAAGCTGTGTCATATCCACGTGTCATAAAGATTATGGTCGGACGAGCATTCCGCCCCGAGTATGACCCTTGCCGAGCTGTTGGGCAGTTCTTCCATTCTCAGTGCATGCAGTCTATGCTTCCGATCATACCAGGAAATCCCTGCTGCCTCACCCTTCTTAGAAGTTGAGTGATGTCTGTTGCATTCGGAGCACAGAGGTAACGGTCTTGGTAAAGCAAGACCACTTGTGTGCACCACTTCTTCATGCACTCCAGAGTTGCTGACTCCCTCATCCTCATGTATTTGGTACACTGATCTACGGCTGCGCTGTACACCAACATTCCTAGAGCACCAGTCATCTTTTGCTCGGGGAGGAGTCCTTGCAATCTAGTGGTATCTGATCTTTCATGCCAAAATAGGTCGTAGTTGCAGAGTTCTGTCTTGATCCGGTTGAACAAGTGCGTGCTTATTCAAAACCTTCGGCGAAAATCTTGCTCGTGATAGTAATGCCGACAATGACACATGGAAGTAACACGTGTCACATTTTGACTAATCGGAAATCTTATCGAAAATTTGGATCAATAATGTAGACGATAATGACATGTGTCGGCTAATTATTGGATGAACATATTATTAATAATTAAATAAAATAATTTTTTATAATTGATTAATAGTAATAGGAATTCCTATTTGTTACACTGCTGCGCAAAAAACATAAATAGGATATTCTATTTGATGAATAGTAACATGAATTTCTGAAATAGGAGTTCCTCACCCAATAGGACTTCATAAATGGGTGTAGATGTTCTTATGTTGTCTAGTTCAATTTTAGAATTACAATTTGGTTAATTCCATTCATGTTTGGGTTACAATTTTAATAACGGATCATATACCTTATCTATATGAATGATGTTTTATTGAAACTGAAACAGTATTTACAATTTATTTATTTTGAATAAACAGTATTTACAATATTTTACATGGAATGAAACGTTCAAAAATCTAAATCGAACCAAAATGAGAATGTTGAAGTATATTATTGATATTTCTTACGAATCTCTATATATTAAAAGAGGTGAGGTTTTTACAGTTATGATGGTCAAACATTCAAAATTCTTAATATTGTCCTTGATTTATATATGTTGAGAAAAAAATTAATAAATTAAAGATAAAACTATAATTGAAGTAGATTAACAAATTTAATAAAAGAGAAAATGAAAATTAGAAAATAATCTACTCTAAATAAAATAGGTGAAAATATGACATTTTTAAATCCGTGGTAACGTTGAACATTATTATTGTAAATATATATACATTTTGTTATATATTACATTTTTAAAAAAGAAAGACACATTTTAATAACAATAAAATACATATCATTTTCTCTACGCATAACAGACAACACTAGTTAGCTTAGGACAAGATTTGTCTACCTAAATCTGAAAGAGGTATGGGATTTAAAAGTTTGTCATAATTTTTCACTCCTAGCTAAGCAAGGTTGGAGATTGATCAAGAAACCGGACTCTCTACTAGCCAGGCTATACAAAGCTCGATACTTTCCCCACAAAACCTTTTGGGACACTGATGTGCCTCGAAACGCATCTCAAAGTTGGAGAGGAATTTTAGAGGGCCGTAAACTCTTAGAGAAAGGCGTGATGTGGACAATAGGTGATGGGAGCCGAGTGAAGGTACATATTGATCCCTGGATCCCACGCATTAGATGTTTGAGGTCGATTTCCTGTCAACTCAAGGATGATATCAGGGTTTCAGACTTGCTGTCGTACCCAGGAATATGGAATGAAGCTCTTGTACATGATTCTTTCTCTCAGATTGAAGCAGACTTCATCCTATCTATCCCTTTGAATAATGGAATGGACATGGATCCTCTATGCTGGTTCCCGGATAGTAAAGGCCAATTCTCCACTTCGTCGGCTTACAAACCCGTGATTCAAGCAATGGTGTGTAATGAAGGGTTGTCATCTTCGTCGAATTTGATCCTCGTGTAGCCTAAACTCTGGAAGCTACCTCTGCAGGCCTCTGTTAGTAAAAAATGGTACGCTAATTAAATGCCAAAAATACATATGTGTATAATTCGATAGTTTTATATGAATAAAATTCGTATAAATTTGGCAAAAATTTTTAAAATTTTTTAGAGGAAGAAAACTAGAGAAATCTAATAAAAATATATATTTTTTAAAAAAAAATTATTGAAAAAAAACGTAAAATTCATAAATTATTTGCGAATAATTCGGTTGAGATGTGCAGCGTTGACATCGTGGAGCGTTGGCATGAACATCGTCCTGGATGTGATAGTGTGGGTATGTGAAGTGGTGTTATAATTGGTTGATTTTTCAGTCAGGAATTAGCACCTGGAGTTGAAGACTGATGCACCAGTATACCAACGATGATGAAATTGGAAGATTGATGCACCAGTATACTAAAATCAGAATCATATGGACTAATTAAAAATGTTAGCCTTGGGTGACGAACCTCTGGCAGCTAAGATTCGTTGATGGGTTTATGGTTTCTTAGGCCTATGGTTATGCCTCGGGTCCTTCTATGGTCCAAAATGTGGTATGTTTTATTTGTAATCCATGAGGCTTATTGATTGTGGTCCTAGAAACTTGCATTTAAGTCATGAGTTAGGATTTACGTTTAAGTTTATCTTTTGATTTTTCATGTCATATTTCTTCAAGCTCTTAGCTTACCTCACCACAATTGTGTGTTTAAGAGTTTTGTTAGGACGTTAGTTTAATTTTATATCTAGGATTGTCGAGGATGAGCTTAACAAGTGTTGGGCTCATTATTTTAAAGGGTAGTAGTTTATTTCTTAAGGTTCTAGGGATATAGAGTGATTATGTGACTCTTTTGGAACATTTGTACTGCTTCAATTGACATTCTACAGTGAGAAAGTATGTTTCAAAAAAAAATAGTGATCACTAACCTCTCTTGGAACTTATGTATTGCTTCGGATTTATTTTCTAATAGAAAGTTTGATTTTACTTTAAAAAGATGGACAAATTCTTGTTACTACCTAAGGTTTTCAATTGTTTAGCTTACTACCTGAGACTTTTATTCTCATTACTTTCTATCTTCCGTTAAAAAAATTCCATTAAGAGAAAGGTATTTCGAATAATTTGCTTATTTTTAACAAAAGTTAGTCATATTTTAATTCAGTTACAAAATAATAAGCAAACTATCCAAAATATCTTCCTTATTAGTTGAATTCTTTAACATAAGTTAGAAACTGATGTAAAAATGCAATCTCAAGTAGTAATCTAAATATATCAAAAATTTAATTAGTTACACATAAAGAAACCCAAATCTCTAGTAAAATGAAAAAGTCAAAACCTAAACTGAGCACGTATGTTGAGAAACGAAAGTCTTCTCAAAAGTCGTGGATTGTCATTCCTTATATCCTGGATGGTCACGACTTCAGTCGACTAACCTATGGATTAAGAAATTTAAAACAAAAGGCTCGGGAAAAGACATCAAAATAGAAAATTTTTAGAGTGAGTGGATAAACAAATATGAAAACGTAAAAATAACTTGATGCCTGTCTACCGACATAGATATTAAAAAAATATCCGAGCCTAAAATATCGCAAATAAATCCAAAGACATGTAGATGGGTTACTTAATCTGACTCATAGTATAAAAAATAAACAATCGCAGTGACTAGAATAACTTCGCCTCTAGACTCACATAATCGTTCGGAGAGTTTGTCGTAGCCCAGAGAGGATATGAAAATAGTGGAGGCAATGACTAGATTACTCCAACCTCTAATCACTTTAAGTTGTTAGGGAAGTTAGTTGTAGCCCAAGGACAACTCAAGGAGCATCCAAAGAGTTCGTTGTAGCCCAAAGACAATCCATAGATCATTTAGGGAATTTGACATAGCCCATAGATGATCAAGTGCAGGGGGGAGAGGAGTTTGTCGTATCTCAGCTCAGAGCTATTCGGAGATCAGTCATTAGCTGACACATTGATGCAACATAACATAAATAACCTCCAATATGACTGAAAGATGAAACCACATAAATAGACTCAAACATAAAATAACTAAAAAACTAAAATAACGGAGTCTTAATCAATCATAAAGACTTGCGACTGTAAAAAGAAAGGTGTCTACTCACATTGTTAGATTCAAAACTCCTGCCTTGAAGAGTTCCACTTCGTTATTGGATCAACGCGTTATCCTATACCAATAAATATTATTTAATAGCTATATGTCAAAATAATACCAAAAATTAAGCTCGTTCGCTCAACGAGCATTCATGTCGAGAATATTACATTCTCTAACCTAATGCTTTCCAAATCCTGACAAGCCTTTTAAACTAACCATACTACAAAAATCCTTAATTTTTCTTGAAATCGTGATACGCTTCTCGAACGTTATGCGACTCGAGGTTGAGTCGACGCTCAACTAGATCAACTCATTTTATTCATAAAAATGTTTAATTAACTCAGATTCATTTAAGGCCACATTAAACTACTTGCAATCATTTCAATAATCTCTTCATTACAATCGGTATAGTATTTCAAAAACTCTCTGCTTGAGACACCGTCGTGAGCCACCATCGACAGCGGCGCTGGTCCCTTTTTGGGCCACCAGAACTCCAACCTCTGCAAATTAACCCAACAATAACTTCCTAACTATAACAAAGTCCAAATCAAAAGGGAAACTAACCGAATTTACCTTTAAACTCAAGAACACCAAAAAAAATTAAAAACTTCAAATCATTGATTCTTCCACCTCGGTTGGAATTAGAGTGAGTCCTTGGTATGCTTAGACTACTGGAAAGGATAGCAACAAAGCCCATGGAATTTTCCCATCCAATTCGGCACAAAATTGAGAAACCCCCAAATTCTAAGGTTCTTGAAAATTCGAAGCTTCTTCATCGAATTCGAGAAAAACTAAAGAGCGAGATATAGGTGCTGGTGTTAAAGGCAAGTGATAGAGGCGGTGAAGACGGAGATATTGACACGTACCTTGGATGACTAATTTGGTGGCTGTTGGTGGTGATTCATTGTCGACAAACTCAACACTGTGAGTGAGAGTCGGGAGGAAGAGAGAGAGAAAGAGAGCTTGTGGGGTAGGGGTGTGGTAGGGGAGAGACAGAAGAGTTGACCTATAATGGAAAGTCTGACTTCTCATTTTTGGCAACTTTGTATATATAGTCATTATTTACTGAACTTTTAATTCTGTACAAACTTTCGCTTCCACTAATCAAAACTTCTTCCTCGTATATATACTGATTATATTTTCTTGCTAATTAATGTGTGCTTCAATTCATAGATGCTAGAGCCTAGGAGTAGTCTAGCTTATTATTATTTGAAATGTTATAGTTGATCTTAATGTAAATTCGTACTACAATGTTTACGCTTCATGCTTCATGTACCTGCAGGTATGTATTCAACAATTTCATCCACAGAAGGCCGCCGCAAAGTCTGTTTTCTATTTAAAACAAAAAACTTTAGTTGATTTCTGTATAGTAATACTAACACCAGTCAAACTTAATTTTCGATTTAATAATGTCTAAGTAACTAATTAATGTGAAACTCTGATAAACTAAAAGTTAATATAGTGTAACAAAAAAATACCATATGGAGGTAAAAGATTTTCATGATTAAGCATAAAACTTTCTCAATTTTAATACTAAATTCTAACACAATATATGGATAACTTAAAGTCTATGTATCGAACAAAAATAATGAAGTCTATAACAATACTATTATTTAAAGAAACTCACGGTTTTAATAATAACTAAATTTTTGTACAAAAATAATCCTCTAACTATAAAAATATTGATAAAGAAACATATGCAAAGATAAAATTGTAACTACAAAAAAAAAACTAATATATATAGGGTGAAATTGACACCCCATTTTTTACATTTCACACCCGCTTTCTATGTTTTTTGTGTTCACTTTCATTACACTTTTGCATCAAAAGATGAAGAAGGGGTGTGAAATGTAAAAAATGGGGTGTCAATTTCACCTCCCTATATATATATATAGAAGCACATTGGAAATAACATATATTTTAATAAATAAAAAATGCACATTGGAACTAACATCCTGTTAGGGAGAAAATAATAACAAAAAAACTATCTTAAGAAAACTTCCAATATTTTTCTCTAAAAAAACTACCACATGAACAGATAAAATAACTACCTCAAAAAAATTATTCTCAAAAGCACATGCATAATATGTGTATATTTCTAGTAATATAGAATTAAAAGTAAGAGTTTATAACACACTTTCTGTAAAATAAGTGAAAGGACCCAACCCCGATTTAGCTTCCTAAATCGGAATTAAACCCCTTCGAAAACACGAACCAACAAAAACTTTTCGAAATTTGGGCAGAGTTTCGTTACTAACGTGGAATTACATTAACCTGCACGCGAAAAATACACTTCATCCTATGCCACAAAAAACAAACCGTGGGCACCAATCCCATCCGGATTTCTCAATATAACAACAGTAAAGTAAAGTAGTAAATATATATGCACTTTACTGAAATCCAGTGTAAAATCGTATAACGTATTCAACAGGAAGCTCAGAGCGACATCTAATACATAATCGTATACGCATACCACAGTAGGTAGAACAATAAACCTACTGGATGAAACAAAGTAGCTCGAGCACTATGCCTCCGACCACGACGTGCGACACCAGAGCCTGAACTGCAAACTGGGCACGGAAACCGAAAAGCCCAGGTGAAAGACAATAAACACGTTAGAGTGAGTGGACAAAAATAAATGTCTTTCACCAGTCACTATGTATGATATAAAAACATATGCGAGTCCAGGTAAATAGAAATAATAAAGTACACGAGGAAAAACCATAATCCTCCAGCGTACTGAGCATGCAAATATAAATCCCACGGGGTCACTCATGGACACACATCGTGCTAGTACAGTCTGAATCACGAGGTCCTTAGTCCCCGTGACTCTAAGCCAGAAATGGCCTCGGTTCCGGGGAAACGCCCCTCACCGGTCAGGTCGGGATAACGACGTCCCTCCTGGCGGCCTACCATCGGGGATCAGCCGAGAGGCAAAGTGTATCGATACAACAACGTAACCAAGACTGTACTCTGTGAAAACCAAATCATAAACAATTCGATGCAAATGCATGAAACAATATAAAAGTGTATGCATATTCGTATACGTATATCCGTATAAACATATTCGTATTATCGTAAACACATGCTTATATAATCATAATCTCGTATGAAATCTCATGCTCGTAAAACCATAATCATGCTGCATGCTCAAGTTCATAAATCACATAAAAGACTCGCAAGATTTCCGTGAAAAGAAATTGTCCACTCACAGACTAGCGTAACGCGTATCGCGTTAACCCGTGATCCGGCGGAAAGTCCCTCGCCAAACGAACGATCAGGAACACCTGAATATTCACAAAATCCATATCTCAAAATCATATCTCGACAATGCAAGACAAACCACGAGAAACCACCGTTCTCGGAAACACACAATTCGAATACGACGAATCGTCGAAAATCCGTATATGTATACCACAATACCTCGCTTTACGTTCGGACGCTCAACTCGAAAAACGAACCTCCCCACTGCGATCGGGGCGCGATTTCGAGTCAAATGACATGCAACTTGCCGAAAGTCAAAAAGTCAACCCTGACCGTTGACCGCCGCCGTTGACCGCCGTCCACGGCGGCGCCACTGTTGACCGGAGAATTTCACGGCGGAGCAACCCTTGTTCCACTCAAAATCACCCACTTAGCAACTTTGTCAACTGCACCGAAGTCCAATTCTCATTCTAACATGGTCAATTTCATGAAAAACCGAATGAACACACAAATTTCAAATCCAAAATTCTCCTTGTACACATCGAATTGAAACACAAAACTTACAGGGTAGCATCAAGGGAATGAGAGCTTCAAATCCCACTAAGAATTGTAGCTCGAATCGGCCAATTTCACAAACCACCATTAACCCAAAATTTTGCAAACTTTGATCGGAAATATCTTTCACCTCCGGCAACCTCGCCGTGAGAGGAGACCGGCACGGTGTCGAGGACTCCAAGGCGAGTCGGACGGGCCAAGGACCATGCCTTGGGGTGGCCGGAATCATCGCGCCACCGTGGAGCCACCATGAAGCCGACGGGAAACCTCTCTCTCCACCGAGTTGACCGAGTCAACTCGGTCAACACCCAAATAGGAAAGGTCTGACCTGCCCAAAATAGCAACTTCCATTTATAGACTTTCCATTTTTGGAAACTTCATGTTTATCCAATTCAACGAACTTCAAACGCGCGTAACTTTCTCGTCGTAATTCCGATTCCAATAATTCTCGCGGCCACATACTCATCTCGACATATTCTTCCAATATTACTTGAAGTCAAACATATCGGCCAACCGAATAAAAATTCAACCCTTCAAAGCAACACACATTAAATCGACTAAATAACCAACAAACGGCAAAAATCGCAACTAATTCCTCGTAACTCCAAATCATGCTCCGAAAGTTCCCACGAACTCGAAATTAAATTCTGAACAACTTCCGTGAAGAAGCCGAAACCAAATTTTTGACCGGTAATTTAGTCGCGAACAAACCCGCCATTTAAATCTGAACTTCAAATATTCATAACTAATTCCTCGGTCGTCCAAATAATGATCCGGAATAGCCCACGAACTCGTAATCACATGTAGAACGACTCTCGAGAAGAGACCCAGCTCCAATTCTCGGCCAATAATTAAGTCGTTAACAAGCTCGGCGATTCCAAACAACCGTCGGATACCAGTGACTACGCGGTAACTCACGTACATAGCTGGTCGTACTGCTGATTCTGGTTCGGGTCGTCACAATAAGATAATAGATTTTTAGTTTATCATCAAACAACAGCGCTATGAGATCAACATTAGTGACATTTATATGCATGAATTTTACGTACTCTCATACACTTCTTGCATGTAAAAGATAGAAATATCAAAATAGCCAGTATTGTCATACTAAAAGTGAACCAATGAATTCAATGAACTGATTTATAACATTTTATACTCAAATTAATAGTTCAATGCAAACGAGTTTAATTCATAGTTTATATATGTATGATCCTTTTGTATTGATCTTACACTCCTTGACATGTAAATAAGCAATACAAAAATGAATATATGAATGTATCAAGCTGGAATTGCGATAAAAATTGATTCAACATGACCAAATGAGCTAGGTTGTATCATTTATATATACTTAATTAATTATAAAATTTATATGAGTTAAACTCAAAACGTATATATACATGATCTTTACATACTCTCGTATACTTTGACATGCAAAAGATACTAACTAGAAAAAAAGATATCGAGCCATTATATAAAATTTGACCGATTCGTGAGCAAACACTTGTCAACATGTATGTCAAAACCAAAGGCATTAACATAGAACGATTACATATTTAATAATCCATTGATAATATATTTGAAAAATGATTGTAGGTCTATACTCTATAGCAATACTTATACTTAAAAACAATAAACGCAAATCCTAAACACTATTAATATGGCTTACACTTATTTTATTCGTCAAACATAATGTCATGCTTTTCTAACAACTCACAAATAGAAATAAGGAATAAAGATAATTTCAATCCGATATGATTTTGCTTCTTCAGACGTTCTTAATTAATAAGAAATAGGATCGACTTGATCGAGCAAGACAATGCTTTCGATTTCAGAAGTGTTATAAAGAGAAATTTATTAACATAGAAAATATACTATTCTAGACAGCAAACTAATGAGAAACATAACACTAAATTGAACTCATATTTTTCTTGTAGTTCGACAATGAAAAACAACATCATCGAAAGGAATTCTATAACATATGTAACTCAATACTAATAGTTTACATGTACAAACTGTAGAAAATATCTCTTAGAGAACTATATATCAAAGAAAGAGTACTAAAATAGATTGAAGGATAAAATTTAGGTTATAAACAACAGTCTTATTATACACTTCAACAAATATCTCGACTTTGTCTCCATCTTTGGACTAATGCAACAACTTTCAAATTTCTTCTTGTAAGCCTCCATGGTTCATCAACATACTTACTTGCACATTCCACTAGCTCAGTCGCTTCCATTACTGTGACTTACTTGAGAATTACTTGCATTATCGAGTTTGTTAAAGACTTTTTCACTGGATGATAATTTGATTTGACTTTCTTCGTGAAAATTATGGAGTATTTAATTTCGAACTCATAGGAATTTTCGGAGAATTTTTCGGATAAGTGAACTAGTTTTTATGTTTATTGGAAGTCGACGTGTGGAATTATTTTAAAGAAAATTATTTTTAGTCGATTAAATCTAGATCGTCCTATCTTGATCAGATCAAATGTGGATCATCGATGTAATCATGCATATTTTTGGGGTATAAATAGGAGATTTTTGAGATTTTTATTTTTGAAATAAAAAAAATATCATCGGCCTCAACCCGTTTTCCTCCACGCTGACCCGCGCCGCTTTCTGATTCGACCCGCCATTTTTGGCGAAGTAACATGCAAGGATTTGAAGACCATGGCTTCCTTGATTGATAGGTGTAAATATTTTTGGGTGATTTACAGGTTTTAGGGGTATCTGAATCGGGTTTTGCCGTGGGAGTCGCTGCCTGTGCTCCGACGTGTTTCCGGCGTCGGGAGTTAAGGGGTTTTGAACCTTTCCTCCCCTTGAGTCTTTCTGGATAGGTTTCATAGTCCGTCGAGGCTCCACGGCAGAGCTTCGACAACGGAGAGTTAATCGGGCGATTTTGGCTGGCTGTTTTCGTGTGATTTTCCTGCAAGTTGGTCGCGTATTGGAGCGCATAGGTATAGAAGATTGATTGGGCTCAACGAGAGGAACATTTGAAGAGGTTAATCGCCATCGTTGGTGGCAGTTGCCTGAAAGTGGTTTTCCGGCATGTTTGCGCTATTTCCAGCCAAACATTGGTGAGTTGGACTTCGGTCCAGTTATGAAAGTGTAAGGGCTCGTGGAGATATTTCGAATGAGGGGTTGAACGCCCCCATTGGAAAAGGTTCACCGGAGGTGCGTGAAACCCACACGCCGCCGTCCACGGTGGAGCTTCGGCGAGACAGTTTGTGGAATTCTTTGACAGGACTTTTGGGGTTATTTTTAGAACGTATTTCCATAGTTTCACATGTTCTGATACTATGTGATATATATGGACAAGTCACCTTGATCGCGACCCTAACAGCAAAAGGAATTCCGCTGGACTCCAGCAGTAGTCGCAGACTTATGAGTAGACCATTTATTTTCACAATCAATAGCGAGTTCATATTTTATACATTACACTTTACGGTATGTTTTCAGATCATTTATTTAGAGGTTTACTTTCTGATGGTTTATTTAGTCACATTGATACCCTAGTTATTCGGATGATCACCAAATAGCCAGTCGGACCGGGTTAGGACAAACACCGTGCTCGACCCAGATTGTCTCAAGTTAGGACAAATACCCTAGATGATCCCATCACCTTACTTTTTGTATTTATAGGCGTTCCGAGTCAGGACAAACATCTTGAACGACCACCTCCATTGCATTTCAGTTTATTAGATTTGAACTCGCATTATTTCACAGAAATCAGCGAAAATGCATGATAGACCATTTTTATTGATTTACGCTGATTATATTATTTTTTTCCATTCACTCTAACGTTTTATATTTTAATGCCTTTCCCTAGACTTTTCGATTTCCGTCGTCTAGGCTGCAATGTATATCTTGGAAGTGCTTGGTATCGTCGAAGGCTTTAAGTCCACCAGCCATCTTTTCTACTGTATGTCTTAGCTCACTGTTCGAATTGTATCATATGTAGAATATGCTAGTAAAAGTTGCTTTGAATATCGTTTGTATTATGTTACTTCCAGTGATGTTCATGTAAAGAGTTGAGTCAGTTTCTTATGTTATCGTAGAGTTATTTTCCTTTATATTCAGAACCAGTATCTTGTAAATATGTTTTTAAATTCCTGAGTTGAGTTATGGTTTTTTTCATTACTTATGTTGAGAAATTCGGATGGACATTGGTGATCCATGATGTGTTTGTGGGAATTAGTCTCTGATGTGTATTTTCTTGCATGTTTTTAGTAGTCTCAGTTTCAGGAGAAGTTATTTCAAAATTTTCATAGAATTTCCTAGATTATGGTTAGTCGTTAGGGCTTAATCTTAGTTTACTAGCTAAACTAGGGTTGGGTCCTTTCAGTTTGGAATCAAAGCATTAGGTCACAGATTCTGTAAACTCCTTGGCCATGTTAGTTCAAGCATTTGATTGTGTACAACACTCCTGGGAGGATGGCCCAACCGGCAGGCAGATCCCCAGTACTCTAAGGGTTGTGCATTGTTGGATGTCTAGAGTCTCTTAGTTGAGCTAGTTTATGAATTCTTTCAGTTAACTAATATGTTTTTGGACTCGTAGGTCACTATGCCTCGACAAGAAGCCCAGCGGGATGATACCCAGTCCTTGGCACAACAGATGCATGAGTTAATTACACGCATGATGTCAAGACCAAAAGAGGATCATGTGGATCTAATTACCATGGCTAAGAAGGCTGGAGAAGTTCCTTTTACTGGCTCCCATGACCCTGAGACTAGTGAGAATTGGCTTGTGAAAATTGGACGAGTTTATGATTATTTACGTCCCTAGTTGACTCCTGAGCAGAGGACCGAGGTAGCTACAGGTCTCTTGTAGGACCATGCATATCACTGGTGGGAGGGGACTGGGAGGAATGAAGCCATCACTCTATAGACAGAGTTGACAGAATTGTTCATGAACCACTTTTTCAGTGAAGAATCAGAGAAGCTGAAGTATAACGAGTTTATGAATCCCGCTTGGAGTATCGGGATTGTTTCACTCGCTTGGCTCGATTTGCACAAAATTCAGTCAGGCTAGTGAAAGAAAAGTGTTGGAGGTTTTAGCAAGGATTACGGTAAAATATTGCTTCATACTTATCTGGTGTACCACGTGCTGATTTTGATGAGTTTGTTAGTGCTGCAATAAGATGTGAGGATAGGGTTTGAGTGAGCGAGGCCAGACTCGATGATTTGAGGAATGTGAGCCTAGTCAAGGTCCTTCAAAGAGGGGAAGCTAAAGTACTTCTGGTTCCACTGTATCTTCAAGCGAGGGATCTCACACTTTTGCACCTATTACACGTTGTCCGAGTCATTTTCAGAGGTGGATGAAAAGAGGTTGATCGCAGAGACAGGGATCTGTTGCCAGTTCTAGTGGACTTCATTTTACTCCATCAGCACCCAGAGATTTTTCTTTGTGCAATCGATGTCACAAGCACCATCATTGGCAGTGCCGGTTCTGGACTTTAGTTTGTTTCAGTTTTGGCCAGACGAGTCTCTTTGCTAGGGAGTGTCTGTAGAGGGACTCTCCAGGTGGATTTTCGGTGCAAAGTTCTGGTGGTGATCAGGGAGGCACTTCCGGGGTTAGAACTACACTGCCACCCAGACAACCAGCTTATCAGGATCTGAACCAGAGAGAGTGACTGGCTGGACAGGCTAGGCAGGCACGACTACATCATATGACTCTTCAGGATGGTAGAGCAGCTCTAGAAGTGATCATTGGTACGTTATATATTTTTGGTTATGCTGCTTATACTTTAATTGATCCCGGGGCAACACACTTATTTATCTCCGTGAGATTAGCATCAATAATTAACGTACCTGCCACTCCCTTATCGGTGATGTGGCGAGTGACTTATCCCTCTGGTGAGGTGGTTTTAGTTGGGTTAGTTTATAAAGGTTGTAGTATTATGGTTAGAGGTTTTGGGTTGTCTGCCGTCTTGATACCTCTTGATGTCGCGGATTTTGATTTGATTTTGGGGATGGACTTTTTGAGCAATCGTCAAGCTTTGGTTGATTTTCATCGGAAAGAGGTGGTGTTTCAAAGTCTGGGTTTACCAAAGTTTTTTTTTTTGTGGAGAACGAAATGTTCTTTCATCGTGTCTTATTTTAGCTTTGAAAGCCGAGACAATATTACGGACAGGGTGTACTGCATATCTGGCACATGTCGTGAACACTTGTGTTTCCACCCCTAACCTGGAGGATATCGTTGTGGTCAGGGAATACCCTGATGTTTTTCAAAAGGACTTACCTGGTCTTCCTCCAGAAAGGGAAATTGATTTCACGATTGATTTACTTCCGGGTACATGTCCCATAGCTCAGGCACCATACCATATGGTTCCAACTGAATTAAGGAAGTTACAGGTTCAACTTCAAGAACTGATTGATAAAGGTTTCATCTATCCTAGCGTTTCTCCATGGGGAGCTCTAGTTTTATTTGTGAAGGAGAAACATGGGTCTATGAGGTTATTTGTTGACTATCCAAAACTGAACCAGGTAACCGTGAATAACAAATATCTGATACCTCGTATTGATGATTTGTTTGATCAGTTGAAGGGAGCTACGGTATTCTCCAAGATTGATCTTCGATTGGGATACCATTAATTACGAATTAGAGACCCATTAGATGTCTCTAAGACTGCGTTCCGATCGCGCTACGGGCACTACGAGTTTCATGTGATGCCATTTGGTTTGAGGAATGCACCTACTGCCCTCATGGCATTGATGAATCAAGTATTTCGGGCTTATCTTGATAAATTCGTCATTGTATTTATTAACGACCTCCTGATTTACTTAAAGGATGTGAGGCAGCATGCGATGCATCTACATTTAGTTTTGGAGACATTGAGGTAATCTCAGTTATATGCTAAGTTTAGTAAATGCGAGTTCTGGTTAGATAATGTGAAATTTCTTAGGCATGTGATTTCGACATATGGTGTTAGTGTTAATCCTAACAAGGTGGAGGCACTGTTGAATTGAAGCAGACCTGCAAGTGTACAGATATCAGAAGTTTTCTATGTCTGGCTGGTTACTACCGTCGATTGGTACATAACTTTTCCCAAATTGCAACACCTCTTACAAGACTCACAAGAAAAGGAGTTAAGTATGAATGGTCAGAAGATTGTGAGGAGAGTTTACATACTGTGAAGATAAAGTTGACCACAACCCCAGTGTTAACATTATCAAATGATAATGGAAAGTTTACTGTTTTCAGTGATGCCTCCAAGTTAGGTTTGAGTTATGTATTGATGCAGCATGGTAGGGTGGTCGCATATGGATCACGACAATTGAAACTGTGAGAACCCGACCCCAATTTAGCTGCCAAAATCAGGATTAGGCCATCAAGACTACTATTCAATTCATAACATGAACATAACTGAACTCCTCACTAAAGTTTTTCTAACTCGATTACAGGGCAACGAAAACTCTAAATACTCTAATACACCTACGGCGGGGTTCTGCTATGCTTTGATCCGCGTGCGTGCTCAACCTCCAATAAAATCATTTAACCTGGGCAGAGAAACCAAAGGGCTCAGGGGAAAGGCACGTAAAAACAAGGGAAAACGTCAGAGTGAGTGGACAAAAAAAATAACATTTCATGAGAAATTGTAATATAATAAAGTATGGCTTTTCCCAAAGTTTACATGTATAGAAAAATAAGCGAGTCGCAGTAAAACATGATAGCATGTGGAGGCGGAAATATCGTGGTCGTGTCATCAAGTCAGGTATTGTCGTGTCCCTCTTGGAGCACATCGGTTCAGCCGACGCGCAAAAGCATCGATGCTTATCGTGATCGTGAATGAAAATCATGAAAACAGAACATGTTGCCTCCAAACGTGATCATGATCAAAGCATGCCGTGATACGTATATAATTAAATACTTGTTTATATATATACATATATGTATATGTATACATCTAAAAATCAGATGCATATTTGTAATCGTAAATTTAATTATGTTCTGATAATTAGACTCGCTAATTATGTTATGATAACTATGAACATGAATTAGACTCGCTAATTTATCGTGAAAACAAATGTCCACTCACCTGAATCGCCAGAGACATTGTCGAGTCACTAACTCGCTCAACATGTTTAGCGCCCCTAGACAAAATAAAGGTCAATTAATTAGTAATTTAATTCAATTGCGTAATTTCACAAAAATAAGAAACCCGAGGCGACTCATAAATTGGGTACTCACGATTAAGTCCGATAATTAGATGACACATCCTCGTCAAATCATAATTTTCCAAATTATAACTGTCGGTACAAATACACTACGTCGTTAGTCCCAGAATATACTCATCGAGCCTTGACTCCCAAAGCTTTGTAGTGGGTTGAGTCTCGACTCGACACACTTCGCAAGACGGTAAAAGTGTCGAGTCGGCTCGAAACCTGAAATTAGTCAAAATATTATAAAAATGATCGTAATGCACCAAACTACACATAAGCCGACAAGGAATAGGCTTAGAAACTTCTTGTGAGTTTCTGGTTTTTCGGGGAGCCGGAGCTCCGCAGCACACGGCGGCGCATGGGGCCCACGCGCTACTGGAATCAACTGGCTCCGATCCCTGCAATCGACCCATCATTTTGAAGATCTCAATGAGTACACCATATTATCTAACTACACTAAGCCGAGAAAATGATCGGAGGTGGTCAGATTTTACCTCGAAAGACGGTAAATATTGCCGAAAAAACTGCATAGGCCGATCAGCGTCGAACGGCCATGACGTGGCTTGAGACCGATCATGTTCGACTCCTGGAAGTTCAAGGTTCAAAATCCCCAAGGTGTCGTCGCCCAAAATTGGCAGAAACGGTGTCGACGATGATAAAGCCGAACCAAGAAAAACCAAGAAAATTCTCAGCCTTGATTCGCTCCCGTGTGGCGAGGAATGGCAATTTTTAGGGCAAAGGAAGGTGGAGGATGATGAGATGATCATTTTACGGCCGGAGCCCCGTTCTGAGGTGGCCGGACGGCAACAATCAGACGGGGTCAAGGATTCGGGTCAAATCGCACCATCGGATCCTGATTCGGGTTGAACGGTATGGGTTCTACCCAACCAGGTAGAAATTCTAAATTTATACCCTAGGTTACAAATGCATCAACGGCCCAGAATGATTTACTGTTTGATCTAACGGTCCAAGATTTTCTGATCGAATATTGATTTTTTAGAATAAATTTATAATTCTCAAATTTCAAATATTCATAACTAATTGCTCGGACCTCCGTAAAATAAAATAAAAATATGCTTGAGTTCACAATAAAATCCTCTATAGTTTCTGTGAAGAAAACAAGTCCAAAATCATAACTTATAAAAAGTCAATTTTTAAACCACTACTAAACTCAAAAAACATGTGAGGTGATGATTAGCTCGAAAAATAGCGTGATTAACAATGATTAACTTCATATTTTGGTTTGGGTTGTTACAGAAATCTCATGAGGCGAACAACCCCACTCATGATATGGAGTTGGTAGCGATAGTTTTTGTGTTGAAAATCTAGTGACATAACTTATATAGTGTCAGAGTCGGATTTTCACCGATCATAAAAGTCTTACATACTTCATCACACAGCCAGAATTGAACCTGAGGTAGAGAAGGTGGATGGAGTTGATAAGTCATTATGAGTGCACTTTTGAGTATCACCCTGGAAAGGCAAAATGTTGCTGCAGACGCTCTTAGCCGGAAGTCTAGAGTTTCCTCGTCTCATATTCAGATGGTTCGTGTACCACTGCTTACGGAGTTGCGAGCCACTGGAGTAGTGTTGTACACCGATGAGTGTGAGGAGGGAGTTTTATTCACCAATTTGCAGGTTCGACCCATTCTGATTGACCGAGTACATGACTTACAGGATTCCAATCCATCACTTTTGAAACTAAAAGGAGCAGTGCATGATGGTGGACAATCATATTTCACAATAAGGGGAGATGGGTTGTTGGTATTTAAGAATAGACTCTGTGTTCCAAATAATGAGGAGTTGAAGTGGGAAATACTTAACGAGACTCATTGTTCAACTTATGCTATGCACTCGGGTAGCATGAAGATGTATTGCTCTCTCGTAGAATACTATTGGTGTCTTAATATGAAGAGAGAGGTAGCGACTTATGTGAGTCAATGCCCTATTTGCCAACATGTGTAAGCTGAGTGAGAGAAACCTTCAGGTTTGATGCAACGACTAGAGATTCCAGTTTGGAAATTGGAGCATATCACTATGGAATTTGTATACAAATTACCTCATACATCCAAATATCATACAAGTGTTTAGGTGATTATGGATCTCTCTACAAAGTCTACACATTTCATATAAGATAGCTATGTTGTATATGCAAAAGATCGTGAAGCTGCATGGTGTACTAGTATCCATTATATCTGATCGAGGTTCTCATTTTACTTCACAATTCTAGAGTGCTTTACATAAGGCTTTGAGAACCAAGTTACGATTCAGTACGACCTTTCAACCTCAGACTGATGGTCAGTCTGAAAGAACTATTTAGACGCTTGAGGATATGTTGAGATCTTGTGTGTTGCAGTTTCCTGGGAAATAGAATAAGTATTTGCACCTGATCGAGTTCGCGTATAATAACAGTTTTCACTCCACCATGGGAATCTCATCATATGAAGCCTTATACGGGAAACAAGTAGGACCCCGCTATGTTGGAGCGAAGTTGGAGAAAAGAGCCTCATTGGTCCAGATATAGTACATGAGACAACAGAGAATGTGCAGATCATTCGAGACAGACTGAAGATTGCTCAAGATATACAAAAGAGTTTTGCAGACGTTAGACGAAAAGATCTTGAGTTTGAAGTTGGAGACTTGGTATTTCAGAAACTGTCTCCATGGAAAGAAATGATGCGTTTCGAGAAATGCGGTAAACTCCAACCCCGTTACATCGAACCCTATGAGATTATAGAGCGTGTAGGCATTGTGGCTTATCGTTTGGAGTTACCCTCAGAGTTGGGGCGAGTTCATGATGTATTCCACATATCCATGTTACGGAAGTACATATCTAATCCCTCTCATGTAATCGTGCCTCAACAAATTTCGCTATAGGAGGACTTGGTTTATATTAAGGAACCAGTGGAGATTCTTGACTGTAGAGAGCAGGTTCTCTAGAAGAAGACCATTCCTCTAGTGAAAGTATTATGGAGGAATCATGTAGTAGAAGAAGGCACCTGGGAACCAGAGCAACATATGAGGGAGCAGTACCCTCATCTTTTCTAGTAGGTATGTATATTTTGATGACGAAATTTTTGTAAGGGGGGTAGATTGTGACAACTCGAACCGAGATTATGCACTTATCGGAAATATTAAGCTTTATCGCGAATTAGGCACATTATCGAATTTGTTAACAACTTTTTAGATTTTGATTTGACTTTCTTCGCAGAAGTTGTAGAGTATTTAATTTTGACCTCGTAAGAATTTTCGGGGAACTTTTTGGATAGCTAAGCTAGTTTTTATGTTTATCAGAAGTCGGCGTGAGGAATTTTTTTAAAGAAAATTATTTTTAGTTGGTTAAATCTAGCCATTACCGTATACACAACACCTTGAATGTAGGCCATGGAGTCGCAACCAGAACTCACACAATATCAGCCCACCAAATACAACAATCTGACTCAGGCAAACACATCAACTGCCACAATTCTCTGCTCTGAGGCCACATATAGACGCTCATATACACATCCCCAGGCAAACCGTGCCACACAATTCTCTGAACTCTGAATACTCATCCAAATCCACAATCTCTGGCAAATCGCGCGTCGATTGATCCTCAACAGGATCCACAACCGAAACGACATGGAAAGCACGTCAGGAGGCATCTTAATGAATACAATATCATTCACAATAAGTGGAACGTAATCATGGAACTTCAAATATTTGAAAACAAACAACACCCGGAATTTGATGATTATCTGCCGGCCGGTCGGGTCACCATTCCAGACATGCTGTACATTCTCAAATATCCTTAGTAAACAAGACTATAGAAGTCTACAGAACCTATAACCTAATGCTCTGATACCAAGCTGAAAGGACCCAACCCCGATTTAGCTTCCTAAATCGGAATCAAACCCCTTCGAAAACACGAACCAACAAAAACTTTTCGAAATTTGGGCAGAGTTTCGTTACTAGCGTGGAATTACCATTCCCTGCACGCGGAAAATACACTTCATCCTATGCCACAAAAAGCAAACCGTGGGCACCAATCCCATCCGGATTTCTCAATATCTCAACAGTAAAGTAAACAATACATATCATAGTACTTTACTGAAATCCAGCGTAAAATCGTATAACATATTCAACAGGAAGCTCAGAGCGACATCTAATACATAATCATATACGTATACCACAGTAGGTAGAACAATAAACCTACTGGATGAAACAAAGTAGCTCGAGCACTATGCATCCGACCACGACGTGCGACACCAGAGCCTGAACTGCAAACTGGGCACGGAAACCGAAAAGCCCAGGGGAAAGACAATAAACACGTTAGAGTGAGTGGACGAAAATAAATGTCTTTCACCAATTATATATATAATATAACACATATGCGAGTCTAAATGCATAAGTAAGAAATGGTACACGAGGGAGACTCTAACTCCTCACGCGTCCGAGTACACGAGGGAGACTCAAACTCCTCACGCGTACGGAGCATGCAACATAAAAATCGCGGAATCACTCATGGACTACCACGCGATAGCACAGTCTGAATCACGGGATCCCAGACCCACACGTGATTCCTAGCCAGAAAGGCCTCGGGTCAGGATATATGTCCTTCCCGAAGCGTACTCGGGGATCAGCCGAGAAGCCAAGGTGTATCGATACAACAACATATACTGAGACTGTACTCTGTGTAAACCAAATCATAAAACCATTATGTGCATATGCATAAAACATAATATGTACGTATATGTATATACTCGTATACGTATATTCGTATAAGCATAAACGTAAAACACATGCTCGTAAAATCATAATCAATCTGCATGCTCAAGTTCGTAAATCATAAATAAAAGACTCACAAACAATCCGTGAAAAGAAATGTCCACTCACAGAAAACACATGCTCGTAAAATCATAATCAATCTGCATGCTCAAGTTCGTAAATCATAAATAAAAGACTCACAAACAATCCGTGAAAAGAAATGTCCACTCACAGACTGGCGTAACGCGATACGCGTTAACCCGTGATCCGGCGGAAAGTCCCTCGCCAAACGAACGATCACGAACACTTGAATATTCACAAAATCCATATCTCAAAGTCATAATCCGACAATACAAGTCAAACCACGAGAAACCACCGTTCTCGGAAATACACAATTCGAATACGACGAATCGTCGAAAATCCATATATACCACCTCAATACCTCGTTTTACTTTCGAACGCTCAAATCGAGAAACGAACCTCCCCACTGCGATCGGAGCGCGATTTCGAGTCAAACGACATGCAACTTGCCGAAAGTCCAAAAAGTCAAACCTGTTGACAGTTGACCGCCGCCTTTGACCGCCGTCCACGGCGGCGCCGCCGCCGACTGAAGAATTTCACGGCGGAGCAACCCTTATTCCACTCAAAATCACCCACTGAGCAACTTCCATAACTGCACCGAAGTCCAATTCTCACTCTAACTAGGTCAATTTCATGAAAACCCGAATTGAAACACAAATTTCAAACCCAAAATTCTCCTTCCACAAATCGAATTAGAACTTCATACTTACATGGTTAGAATCCTTGAGAGGAGGGCTACAAAACCCAGTCCATGTTTGAGCTCAACTCGGCCGGAATCAAAATCCACCATTAACTCAAAAATTCTCCATTTTCAACCGAAAAATTCTCTCTCCACCGTCCACCTCGCCGTGAACGGTGGCCGGCAAGAGGATGAGAGTACCTTGGCGAGTCGAACCAGCCCTAGGCCGAGCCCTAGGGTGGTCGGAAAACTCAAAGCCGCCGATGAGCCGTGGCAAGCCGTCGAACTCCCTCTCTCTCCACCGAGTTGACTCGGTCAACTCATTAAATGGTCATCTTTGACTTTCCCAAAACAGTAAGTCCACTATTTATATTTTCCCAAAAAGGAAACTTCATGTTTATCCATTTCGACGAACTTTAAACACGCGTAACTTTCTCGTCGTATATCCGATTCCGATAATTCTCGCGGCCACAAATTCATCTCAACATATACTTCCAATATCACCCGAAGTCAAACACATCGGCCAAACGGATAAAAAGTCAACCCTTCAAACCAACACATATTTAATCGACAAAATAACCAACAAACGGAAATATTCGCAACTAATTCTTCGTAACTCAAAATCATACCCCGGAAGTTCCCACGAACTCGAAATTAAATTCCGAACAACTTCCGTGAAGAAGATGAAACCAAATTCTCGACCGGTAATTTAGTCGCGAACAAATCTGCCATTTAAATCCGTCTCCGTCGAAACTTCAAATATTCATAATTAATTCCTCGGTCGTCCAAATAACAATCCGGAACCGCCCACGAACTCGTAATCACATATAGAACGACTCTCGAGAAGAGACCCAGCTCCAATTCTCGGCCAATAATTTAGTCGTTAACGAGCCTGACGATTCAAATAACTGCCGACAAACTGCGACTATGCAGTAACTCATCAATCAAGCTGATCATACGGTTGATTCTGGTCCGGGTCGTCACAGCAACCAAATTAATTTTTTCCTTGGGAGTTGCCATCGTCGATGGCGGTGCTCTAGCGTGTTTCCAGGGTCGAGAGTTGAGGGGTTTTGAACCTCTAATCCCTCTGTGTCTTTCTAGATAGGTTTCGTGATCCGTTGAGGCTCCATGGCGGAGGTTCGACGATGAAGAGTTAACCGACCGATTTTGGCCGGTTATTTTTGTGTGATTTTCATGCGAGTTGGTCGCGAGTTGGAGCGCATAGGTATATAAGATCGATTGGGCTCGACGAGAGGAACATTTGGATGGGTTAATCGCCGTTGTTGGTGGCAGTTGCCGAAAAGTTGTTTTCCGGCATGTTTACGCTATTTTCGGCCAAACTCCATTGAGTTGGACTTCGCTCCAGTTATGAAAGTGTTAGGGCTCGTGGAGAGCTTTCTAATGACCAGTTGAACACCCCCATTGGAGAAGGTTGACCGGAGGCCATGAAACCCATGCGCCGTTGTCCACGGCGGAACTCCGGCGAGACAGTTTGTGGAATTTTTCAACGGGACTTTCAGGTTCATTTTTAGAACGTATTTCCATAGTTTTACCTGTTCCGTATGGACAGGACACTGTGATCGCGACCCTAGTAGCCAAGGGAATTTCACTTGAACCCAACAGTAATCGCAGACTTGTGAATGGACCTTTATTTTTCTAGTCGATAGCGAGTTCATGTTTCATACATTACGCTTTACGGTATGTTTTCAGAGTATTTATTTGGAGGTTTACTTTATGATGATTTATTTAGTCGCATCGATGCCTTAACTATTCTGTTGATCACTAAATAGTCGGTCATACCGGGTTAGGACAAACACCCTGCCCGACTCAGATTGTCTCGAATTAGGACAAACATCCTAGACAATCCCATCACCTTACTTTTTTTATTTACAAGCATTCCGTGTTAGGACAAACACCCTGAATGACCACCTCTATTGCATTTCAGTTTATTAGATTTGAACTTGCATTATTTTACGGAAATAAGTGGAAAGACATGATAGACCAGTTTTATTGTTTTACGCTGTTATATTATTTTTGTCCACTCACAGTAACATTTTATATTTTAATATTTTTTCCTGGGCTTTTCGGTTTCCGTCCCCGAGGCTGCAGTGTATATCTTGGAAGTGCTTGGTATCGTCGAAAGCTTTGAGTCCACCAGTCATCTTTTCAGCTGTATGTCTTAGCTCATTGTGGGTTTGTATCATATGTAGTACGTATATGCTAGTAAAAGTAGCTTTGAACCATTTATATTCTGTTACTTCCAGTGATGTTCATGTAAATAGCTGAGTCAGTTTCTCATGTTATCGTAGAGTTACTTTCCTTTGTATTCAGAACTAGTACCTTGTAAATATACTTTTAAATTCCTGAGTTGAGTTTTGGTTTTGTTCATGACTTATGTTGAGAAATCCAGATGGACATTGGTGTTCCATGGTGTGTTTAATGGAATTAGTCTCTGAAGTGTATTTTCTTTTAGATTTTTTGTAGTCTCAACTTTAGGAGAAGTTATGTCAAAGTTTTCATAGAATTTCCTAGATTTTGGTCAGTGATTAGGGGTTAATCTTAGTTTACTAGAAAAACTAGGGTTGAGTCCTTTCAGTACAACTTGCATAATGTGGAAAAAAAATTCACATTCACATTTAAACTTAAACTTAGATTTTCTTCAATGCAAATCCAAATCATCAAATACTTAATCTTTATCTAAGGAAAAAAAAAGTGTGGCATTGTTGAAAATAGAAAAGAAAAAAAGGAAGAGGAAATCAGAGAGAGAGATAAAGAGGGTAACACAACCACCTTAATTAAAAATAAACGGCTAAAATTGTTAAACTCACCGAGGACTTGAGACATCTCGAGTATTTATCAACGAAGTAGCCCTTTGATTAATGACACTAGTGCTGCATTGCCGAATTAGATCATGATATTTAAGGGGTTAAAAATGGTGGGGTTGGGGTAGGGTTTGACTTGGCGAGGATCAGATTGGGGTATGCTTCAATGATGTAATTCTGCAACAATTTGCAACCGTTCCAAATCAGCCTCGAAGATTTCATTACAATTTGTTCATCTAAAAACTATAGTAGATCAACTGTAAGTTGTTCCATGAAACCTTACGATGTTGACTTGGACCAAAGACATGCATGACCATTAAACATACTTCCTCGTAATAACAGGGGGATCAACTTGCTAGGATCCTTTATTCTTAAACTTTCTAGGAGAGATGCATGATATGAGGAAGACGCAGTAGCTTATATGAGGCAAAATTCTTCTCAGACTATAAAGGGAATGAGTAATACTCAACTTAGAACAACTGCATAAAATTTAAATTTAAAACACTTGGCCAATTCGTGTAACTTAAACGTGTTTATATACATAACCAATAGAGTATGAAACGGTCAATGGGATACCTTCCAAATGATCATGTAAAAAGATGTCAAGGAGACTTAATTAGCTTTATCGGCTTCATCTGTTGATCAAGCTTGAAGCCATAGAAGGAAAGACAATACACTGTGGCCTCTTCTATGTTGCAAAATTTAGTCTATTAACAAACAGCTTGAAATAGGGCAGAATTTGTTAGTAGAAGCTAGACTGATTATGATGACGAAGCTGAGTTCACATACAAACTTACAATGAGAAGGTAATTTCCACGATAAAATTACTACCCATAAAATAACTCAAATACACATCAATGAGGAACATTTTCTTGACAAACCCACATAACCAATAAGCTCCATGTACTTTTAAAAGAAGCATTTGTAGCCAAGATCCATCAAAAGGAAGAAAATACATAGCCACTTCACACAAAACATTAAATGCATAACATGAACAACCAACTGCTTCCTGCACCTCTGCATGAACAACCAACTGATTCCTATACCTCTCCTAGCGATGATGGATATTTGAGAGGATTCAAGACTTCGACACACTCATTTAGGATAACTAAATAGAATATGACTCTAGCTTTTGTCACATTCTCTCCTCGTGTTATCTCACTAAACAAATGTAATTCTATCTACAACCATACCAAAAATAGCATAATCAATTTTACAAAGCAATTACCTTCCAAAGAGATTCACTACCTCCTCACACTCAGATGTATTGTAGAACCAAATCTCGTTAACCTCTCGAGTTGCATTTCAATACAACATATACGAAAATTGGACTTCACATTCAAAATCTCCCAAAAGATCCTTCACCATGTTTTCTGCATACATACAGAAATTGTAGAAAACTTTTACGCATATTATATAATAGAAACTCACACTTGATTGATCATTACAATATTCACAGTAAGTGAAGAAGAAGTATGAGAAATTGAAGAGAGAGAGAGAGAGAGAGAGAGAGAGAGAGAGAGAGCAGTGTTGAGGTGGTTCATGAAAATAAACTAAAAGCGAGGTCGGTGTTCCTCTTGACGATGAAGAGAGATCCCTCGACATACATACATGATCCCAATAGCAAGTACGTATCTCGATGGCTCCCTAGCCTGATCCCAATAGCAAGTGCATAATCTGGTCAATGCCCTAGCCTATAACAGAAGCATATGCTAAATGTATACCAAAATTGATTAGAAAAAAAAATAGAAATTCTGATACCTAAATCAACAAAACCTAAATCTTCACCTAACTCAATGATCCTGAAGTGATTATGAAAAATAGGTGATAAAAAACTAGATAACAGTCGTAACCTTCAGTTCAGTAGTGTGTTGTTGAGGAAGAGGAAGAGGAAGAGAGAGCGAGATTATCCGAGATAATAGCGCCAGTCTTCAACTGTTCAATTCAGAGGGTTTGGGCAATGATAGGAGAGCCGACAGCAGAAGAGAGGAGAGGAGAGATGGATGGAGCCACCAAAGATGACGTCGTTATCAAGGAGCTTTAAGTCAAGATCGAGTCTAGCGAGTTGGTGTTGCGACATCCGACATCGATCGCAAGAGAATAGAAATCCCAAGAGAGAAAGTGTCTGAGGTTCAGATAGATCAATCGATATATATATATAAATATATATATATATATATATATAGAGAGAGAGAGAGAGAGAGAGAGAGAGAGAGAGAGAGAGAGAGAGAGAGAGAGAGAGAGGGAGGGAGACAGTACAGTTGAGAGGATGAAAGTGATCGATGTGAAGAGAGGAAACTAATCTAAGAGAAGTCCAAATGACCTAAAGGAGGTCAAAGTGAATGAAAAAAGAGAGAGTACGTACGAAGAGGAGGATTGAAAAAATATGATGAGGTAAAATATGAGTGAGATGGTGAATGACCAAAACACTCATTTGTGAACAATAAATTGTATATAACAAATATATTTGTATTCTTCAAAAAAAATTCCTTATATTTATTTACATTATTTTTCTTCATATTTGATTTAATTATGTGCTATACTATATATTTTGAAAAATATCTTTGTAAAATATATTTTTTGTATAATTATTTGGTATGTCCTTACCATTATTTATTATAATCTTTCAGTTTTTTTATGTAACTCTTGATAATGCAACGTAAAATTGTCCGTGACTAAAAATTGGTTCAGTCAAATATATTTCTACTTGGTTTAGCGATTGACATTGACTTTTGTTGATCGTCATTGCATAATAGGCTCTGACAAGAAATTGACTAAAATATGTTCTTTTATCACCAGATAATAAATTAATTACATATTTATTTATTTCATGTACAGTTGCATTTCTGGGCGACGATGACACGCTCTCTCAAATAACTTGTATCATTGTACTTACAATCAAAATTTGGATAAGTAGCCGAAAAATGGACTTGATAAGATTTAAAGTTGAATCAGTAAGTAAATCTTCGGGAATATGAATCCAAGATGTATCGAGATCATTTGTAGGAAAATTTGCTTGCGATCGACCATCACCTATCTGTAGCCTCCATTCTGTAAATTTTTTTATCTCATCTTTTTGTGCAACCGTTAATCCGATAAACGACAATCTCATATTTTTTGTTAAAAAAAATACTTTAAGATAAGGCTACAAATATGAATTATTTGAAGACGCCTCAATAATATCATTTTTGCTTCCTCCTTCTACAACTGGTAAAGTCTGTCTAAAATCTCCGCTGAACAAAATTGAATTACCACCAAATGATATCTTTTTTTTTCAATCTTTAGAATTAACTGACAAAATATCATGAAGAGTTTTATCCAATAATTCGATAGCACATTTGTTACACATTGGAGCTTCGTCCCAGATTATCAGCGCAGTTTTTTCAATCAACTCTACAAGATCGATTTTTTATTTATTTATCGAACACGCTAAATCTTTATCTACAACCGGCTTTATTTTAAAACGTGAATGAGCAGTTCTGCATTTCGGAAGTAATAACGAAGCTATTTCTGATGAAGCAATGGCTAAAACAATTTTTTCTTCAGATTTGAGCTTAGTATTTATAGTATTCCATAAAAAAGTTTTTCCTGTTCCACCACTACCATAAATAAAAAATTATTTTTCGTTTTTCTATTCGACAACTTTAATCACTTCATCGTATATAGCTCTTTGACACGTACTCATTTTAGTACTCAATTTACAATGTTCATGTTTAAGTGTCTCACAATCAAAATCTAAGTCCTCTCTCATTAATCTATTGTTCAACTCTTGTACCTTTTCAATTTTGGGCATCGGCAAATGATGGTCTTTCAGTGAAGTGGATTCCATGTTGCACAATTTTTCAAGTTCGTCTAAAACATCATTTTTCAAATCATCCTCAGGTACAGTATGATTGGGCATGTTGAATTCCTATCGAATTTTGTATAAAATATTATCAGAAATGCTCAACCAATGTGCATTAAGTAGTGTTGGTGGATTCGAGACATCACAAAAAAGAATAATGGTAACAAATAATTGTCTGATCTGAGAAGCAGTCGCATTAAATGCAATTCAACCAATGCATCGTTCCATTCTTTATTATCATCTAGTAATCCAAATGCTTGACATGCTTCCTGAAAAGTGGAGTAAGTAATTCCATTAACAGTTCTAATCCACTCAAAATTGTGACATCCTTTCTGACTATTCAACAACATTCGTAGGTAAAATAATTCACCTTCAATTAATAGTACGTGCACAATTCTGGTAATAACATCATGCTGTTTTCTTGGATTCCATATTTTTCCGTCACTGTCCCAAACAAACTTAGAAGAAAATTGAGCATAAGTTAATTCTCTTGCATCCTTGTAAACAATATTTAAATCAAACTAAGCAGTGAGCATAGTACATTTTGCATTTGGATTTTTCACCACTTGTTCAAAAGATTGACCTTTATTAAAAAAAACACTGCTCGTTTGGCAAATAAATTTTTAAGTATTGCACTACAAGATATCTGAAATGAATAAAAAATTCAAACAACTTCCACGCAAATTCATGAGGAGTTAAATACTGATAGTTCAAATAATTTTCGATTTCATCATTGACATTATCCTACACCAACACTCGAGCTCTTTCGAGACCTTTATTTATATACTTGAATAAATATTTTATCAACATAGACTGAGAGCATGATTCAACGTTTATATGAGCGGTATACCTCAACAACAAAAGTTGCATGTACGGAACAACAAAATTATTACCAATGTGAAATCCGTTTTTAACAGTAAACTTTGAATCTTTGTCACGTCTTCTATATTGAGGAACTTTGATTGCTTGAAATTTAGTGTCAGAAATGTATAGCTTTGGGAATGATTTTGTACATTTACCATCTCTCATGCACGGGGATTGTGTATCTAATCACTCACAATGACCATGTATCATCAATTGACTCACTATTTCACAAAGTTTAGAATTGATATTTTTATCCGGTAATTTAGCTAAAATAATAGAATCAATATCTGTGGAAGTGCAACATTTGTATAGTCTCTAAAGCCAAAATAATAAATAAGCATGAGGCAACCCTCATTTCTGAAATTCAATTATACAAACATGTGTATTAACAGTTCTAAAAGGTTCTCTGGATTTTATAACTTCAATCATATCATCCAATTTAATTTTGAAAATCTGAGAAACAATATCGGGTTGGTCTTCAGCTTTGGATCCCATTTTTTTCACAATATCTGACAATTTTTGGCCATTTGACATTGCAAGTGGAAGTTATGAACAAATTTGGATTGTTGTAATATCTGCAAATTGTCATTACATCTTATTAATTTTTTAGCATATCTCCGGGACTACTGGTGTGACTACTTGGAATTCTTTTTCCCACATCCGAACATTGCGTCACACGATTAGAAACAAAATCAGATAATTGATTCCATTGTTCACACCTCAACGATGGTTGATGATTTCTTAAATATTCCAAGCGATTTTCCTCAATAGTTGATTATGCATCTACCAAGTATTGTTGAAATAATCTTCTGTGTTTTAGTAAAGTGCCTGAATCATTTGCTCTATCATGGCTTTGATAAAAAAACATTTTATCATTGTCAATTTCATTCTCTTATTGCCTATTCTTCCAATGCGATGCAACAAAGTATTTATTATGAACCCATCTTCGCCATATGGGAAATACAGAGGATATTGCAATGATATTAATTTTGGATGTATCTTGGATATTCATTTCAATGGTCCATCAACCGACAATATCACCAACAATCAAGCCGCCAATTTCAAAAACACTCTGTAATTCGTATTGCTTACCATCAGTTGGTTGACGATCGAATAAAGTCATGCTAAAATTAGGCACCAAACCGTTTCAAATTCATCCCTGACTGATCAAAACTTTTTAGCCAATTCATTAACCATATCAAAAATGTCTACTAACTTTTCAACAGTGTCCGCATTGAGTTTTTTATTTGTATTTTTGGACCAACAACACTAATACAATTAGATCTCTCATTAACAGTGTGATAAACATATAATTGCGCAAACTTAGGACAATTATTTTCGGAAAGTACGACCAATCCCATCAAATGATGCACTTATCCACAGATTTTAAATACATAAGGACCGCTATCACTGTTTATTTTATGATCAATTTGTGCACCCATAGAAGTAAAAGCGAACATCGAATTGTAAACTCGAATATTTTCACGAAAAATTATGCTTCCACGACCATTAATTGGATTCAATAATGGTTTAACAATAGCAGAAGTTAGATTTGACAGTGGAAGTCTAACTTGTCCTTTTTTGGCAACAACTTGTATATACCAATTTATTTTTTTCTTTAAAGCTTCATCTGACAAAAAAAAAAGCATGGCAATGATTACAAGTGTAAAAGTCATCGCCAGAATCCTTAGTCTATAATCACACATGAATGAGAAATGTTCAAATCATAAATCAAAAAATTGCTACATTATTTGTTCATGAAAAACATAGTAATACAATTCTCACATTGACAGTTGATTTAATACGACGTTTGACCAAAGGTAGATGAATATGAGACTTAATTTTCTATCAAACAAAAAATATTGTTATTCTTAGCCATACCTACTGTATAAATACTATAATTCATGAAATATTGTACTAAATATATAAATACCTGATATATCTTGATCACAAACATCCATGGCTAAAACATCAACACCTTCTTTCTCAACAGTAATTGCCTCATTTGGTAATATCCATTGCATACTTCTATCTACACATCAAAAATAAACAATAAAGACATTACAAAATAGTCTAGAAATAAGATTGAAAATTGTATTGGTTATATGAATGAAACAATGTTCGGTCTCACCTGAGCATTGAGAAGTAGTTGGATCAGTAACACCAACATCTTTGTCAGTGTTTCCATGGACAGTTGACCGATTTTGGAGAAGCATTTGTTTGTTCTTTGAAAAGCCTGAATTGGATCCGTAAGGTTCCACTTCTCGAAAATAGCTCCAGAGTGATGTTGTCTCATGGCATGCCAAAGATTCTCGACATATTTATTCACAAAGATCATCTGGAGCTTTCCTCTTTATCTTGTTACTCAAATCTTTTTTAAGCGGCATACCTAAAACATTAGTGAAAACATTACTCAAATTTGATATCAATTGGCAACTCATTCATACGATTAATCTGATTAGAAAAATGTCCAAAAACCCTTTGAAGATGAGGTTTGCTTTCATAGCCCGCCAAAAAACAAATAACATAGGACTCAAAAAATAGAGTTCTCTTGCCAAGTCACATATGTTTTGATCAAACAATAACAAAATCTCACTTAACCAAATATGACCGTAAGCAAAGAACTACATGCATCCACAAATAAACAAAACGAATCACTAATCAGTTATCTTAGCTCAACTAAGAACCCTATTTTACTTCAAAGCAAAATGAAAATAAAAATAAAAAAGAGACCTGAGCCTACGACACAAGCCAAAATGAACTTTGCTAAGATTCATGAGAACTGGAGCTGCTTTTATATAGCCCAGCAACCTTAAGACAATAATGGTTCTTAGTTAAATAGTACAAAAATTTTTAGCTAGAGATGATAGAAACCACGAAAGACGAAAGAGATACAGGTCAACATTAACCCAAAAAAGTGCAAAGGAGTAACATTGTAAAAATGAATACATTGAGGTATTGCTCTCTAGTGATTAATTTAGGACTCTTACATGCACATAAGCCTTGAATGAAAGACCCAATGGCAAACCTAGATGAATATATCAATCATTGCTCAAATGAAAAATTCAAGTACATCAAAGGTAAAAAAAAAAGAATTACTTCAATGAAGAAAATGAATCAAGGTCGGGACATAATTGGGGAAACCAATCATTGGGCTCTAAATACATACCCTAATATGGAACACCAAATGATCAATAAGTCATCATCTACGGACCCTCATATACAAAACAAATGTACACATTGAGACCTGCTTGAGATTAGTGAACGGCCAAATCCTTACCGTATGTGATCTCGATGAAGCACTCGGTGGAGAAGGTGTCCCAAATCAGGGCCTTGATGACTTCAATGTCAACGTTTAGGGTTCTGGTGGGGAACTCGACTTCAGTGGTGGACTTGAACTCATTAGTGAACCTGGAGAGCAAAGACGAACAACTTAATATAGAAACAAAAAATTGATCAAAACATAGAAGAAAATACCCAAAATACGAACAATGAAATCAATCGAGACACAGACGAAATTGTTCACCAACAGATCGATAAAAAAAACAACCAAATCTCAAGCTCAAAAAGAGAGGGAGATTTAAGCTAAAAAAACAAAACAGATCGATACAAAGAAGTTGATCATGGTGATTACCAAAATATAAGGATACCAAACCAACACAAAATGAATTGCATATTATATACCAAATCAAATTCAGGAATTGAAAGAGAGAAAAAGAGAGAGAAAAAAAAACTTGTGCTTTGTAATAAGCATTTGCAATTTGATTGATAAAAAAAAGTAGTCGAAAAAGAGAAAAGAATGCCCCAGAAAATGGAAAGAGAGCAAAAGAAAAAACAATAAACTTCACTAACAAACCTCAAACAGTCTTTTTTCATAGTGTCTCTGAAAGGACCTGATCCCGATTTAGTTGCCTAAACCGAAATTAAGCCCTAACAACAACCGAATCTACAAATTTTTTGCCAGAGTTTCTTCTAAAATCAAGAAACTCAAAAACCTGCAAGTAAAATACACTTCTAAAAAAATGTCCACAAAAACAAATGATGGGCACCAAATCCCAACCGAATTTCTCAAATCAGTCAAACACTGAATCCACTAGAAATATAAACTATTTATAGAAGGTGATAAGAAATTCAAAGACTGAATGAAAAATACAACACAACGGAAATAAAACTTATACAGTATTAAGAGCGACTTCTAATTTACATAATACATAGGATTAACAAGTTAAACTAGGAACCTACTAGATGAGTACAGTGACATGAACTCTATGCCTCCATCGTTGACGTGTAATCTCAGAATACAAACGGCAAACTGGGCGAAGGAAATCGAAAAGCCCAGGGAAAGACATATAAAATAATAAAACTATTAGAGTAAGTGGACAAAAATAATATTTCACTATGCATGTACATAAAAATAATGCGAGTCTAAAAATATGATCATCCAAGTACTCCTGGGCACTATAAAATATGTGGAGGCTACGACTCGGGTCACCTGACCTCAAGTCCTAATACTGCCCAGGTTAGATTTTTGGCCATCTTAGGTGCTCTTAAATCCTCAAGTCAGGTCTCTGGCCCTCCTCGAGCATCTCGATGCATCAACTGTACTATGCTCTGTATAAAATCAAATCATATATGCTTCCAAATAAAAATGCATAAACGTAAATGCATAACCATAAATTGTATAACTGTAAAATGCATTACTGTAAAATGCATAACTGTACACTCGCAAAATAAAAGTGAAAATAAATTGTCCACTCACAGTACAAAGCTAGCTCCGTGGTCGGGCGGAAGTCCCCTCTCCAAAATCTCGATCACGGTCTCCTGAATAAATAATAGATTAATTTAATACTAAAATTCGATAAAATGTGCAAAAATCAACTTAGAAACTATCCCGGAAACCCCCCGGTGGACAGCAGCGCGTGGCCCTCACGCGCCTCCACATGCGGCGAGTGAGTCCCAAGTGCCTCCGGCAGTGATTTCTACGATAGGAGCTAAAAGGACCCAACCCCGATTTAGTTTCCTAAACTGGAATCAAACCCCTTCTGAAAACACAAACCAGCAAAAACCAATAAAATTTCGGCAGAGTAACGCTACTAACGCGGAATTGCCATTAACCTGCACCCGGAAAATAACACTTCATGCTATGTCACAAAAGCCAAACCGTGGGCACCAATCCCATCCGGATTTCTCAATATCATATCAATATCAATAAATAGTAAACTGTGACGACCCGAACCAGAATCAGTAGAGTAATCAGCGTAATCCACGAGTTAGTGTGTAATCGCGGTTTATCAATTATTGTTTGGTTTGCCGGTTTTGTATACGACTTAATTATCGGCCGAGAATTTGAGTTGAGTCTCTTCTCGAGAGTTGTAGTGCACGCGATTTCGACCTCATGGGCGGTTCCGGATGATTTTTTTGATAACCGAGGAATATAATATGATTATTTGAAGTTTTGGTTTATCGACGAGTTTATCCGAATCGTAATGGTTATCCGTTTTAGACCGTCGATTGTCCCGAGGCGTGAGTATAAATATCAGAAATTGTCGAAAACACTGTTTGGGAAGTTTGACCGTCGTTGACCGAGAGTTGACCGTTGACTTTCGTTGACCGGAGGAGAAAATGGACCGTGTGGCTTCCGTCGCCGGACCGGCGGATTCCGGCCATTTCAGGCCACGACCCTTGGAGGTAAAATGTTCTCCTCGTGATTCTAAACAGTTTAGTACTTGGAATTGCTTGATTTGGTTGAGATTTAAGGGAGATATTTGGTTTGAGGGGATGAGGTGGCGCGAACTGGAATCGGTCCGGGAAGTTTTCCGGCCGGTTTGGACCACCGTGGCTTTCGAGCTGGATTCCGGCCACGGTGGTGGTTGGATGGTGGATGTCCCTTTGTTAAAGTTGTTCGCCTTGTTGTGGAGATTATTGTGGCAGCTCGATCGCCGGGAAAACACTCAGGTTGACGGCGCGCCACCGCCGGCGGCGGCGGTGTTGACTTTTTGGAATTTAGTGATTTTAATGTCGTTTTTCTCTTAATCGTGCCCCGATCGTCACCTTGAGGTTTTCGAGTTGATTTGGGTATCGGATTTTCAGTCGAGGGTTTCGAGTGGAGATTTCGGGAATTTCGTCGATTATTTTGCACAGTATTATATGTTTCCGGGAACGGTTGGTTTCCGAGGTGTGGTACGGTGTTGTGGATTATGATTTTGATCAGATATATTTTATGACTATTCAGGGGATCGAGATCATGCTTCGGACGAGGGATCTTCCGCCGGGCCACGAGATTAGCACAAGAGCGCGTTTTGCTCAACTGTGAGTGGACATTTCTTTTCACGGATTGATTGCGAGTCTTTTATATACGTTTTACGAGCTTAAGCATGCAGTTATGATCATGATTTATTATGAGCATGTGTTTTTACGATTATGCATTTACGGTTATGCATTTACGAATATATATATATACACACATTTGCATTAAGTTTTATGCATGTGCATGGAAAGGATATATGATTTGGTTTACACAGAGTACAGTCTCAGTTATCAGGGTTGTATCGATACACATTGGCTTCTCGGCTGATCCCCGAGTACGCTCCGGGGGGGGGGGGGGGACAGATATTATGACCCGAGGCCTTTCTGGCTTGGAATCACGTGTGGGTCTGGGATCCCGCGATTCAGACTGTACTAGCGCGAGGGAGTCCATGAGTGACCCCGCGGTATTTCTGATGCATGCTCTGTACGCGTGAGGAGTTAGAGTCTCCCTCGTGTACCATTTGATTTTTATACATTTAGACTCGCATATGTTTTTATAACATATATTATTCGGCGAAAGACATTTATTTTCGTCCACTCACTCTAACGGTTTCCATGTCTTTCCCCTGGGCTTTTCTGTTTCCGTGCCCAGTTTGCAGTTCAGATTCTGGTGTTTCACGTCGTGGTTGTGGGCTAGTTGTTCGAGCTACCTGTGTTTTCCGGTAGGTTTCTTGTTTCGCCTACTGTTGTATATTTTGTATATATTTACACTAGAGGTCACTCTGATATGTTCTGATACATGTTTTATACGGTTTTTCCCGAATATACTATATATTACAGTTGTGTTTACTGTTTACTGTTAATAGTATGATATTGAGAAATCCGGATGGGATTGATGCCCACGGTTTGGCTTTTGTGGCATAGGATGATGTGTTATTTTCCGAGTGCAGGTAATGGCAATTCTGCGTTAGTAGCGTTACTCTGCCCAAATTTTTACTGTTTTTGTTGGTTCACGTTTTCAGAAGGGGTTTGATTCCGGTTTAGGAAACTAAATCGGGGTTAGGTCCTTTCAGCTTGGTATCAGAGCATTAGGTTGTCAGATTCTGTAGACTCTTGTAGTTGTGACGCTTATGGTAATTGAGTTTTTACAACATGACTACATTGATGACCCGACTGGCCAGCGGTACTCATCAATACTTCGGGTGTTGTGTATTCTCAAATATCTGAGGTCTCATAATTACGTTCCTTCTGCTTATACCTAATGCTTGTCTTGTATCAGTAGGATGCCTCCTCGACGTGGTCCTCGTGTTGATCGGGAAGCGGATCCTGATGAGGATCGCCAGACGCACGACTTGCTGATGCGAGTGTTGCGTTTGGAAGAGTGTTTTGACCCTGTGGTCAAAGCTCGTACTACTGGTGCGACTGTCTTTTCGGGTTCAGCTGATCCAGAGATATGTGAGGCATGGTTGGTTCAGGTTGAACGTGTATGTGAGCGTCTGCGATTTACCCCTGAGTAGATGACAGTGGCAGCAGTCGGATTACTTGAGTCAGATGCATATTTCTGGTGGGTTAGCACTGATAGAGTTCCAGTTGATACTCCGTGGACTTTGTTCCGAGATTTGTTTATGCGGAGGTACTTCAACCAGGCTACCCAGCAGTGCAAGTATGAGGAGTTTACGAACTTGAGACAGGGTAGTATGTCTCTGCTTGAGTACTGGGACAGGTTTACCCGCTTATCTCGTTTTACGCGTGATATGGTGGCTACTGAGGAAGCCAAGTGCCGCAGGTTTGAGCTGGGTTTGAACTTGAACATTGAGGGGACTCTGACTACGATGCCTCGGAATAACTTCGATGAGTTTTTCAGTGCAGCACTCCGGGGTGAGGATATCGAGAAGGAGAGGCAGATGAGATACCAGCCTAGACGGTTTGAGGAGGGTGGACCGAGTCAGGGGCCTTCAAAGAGGCAGAGTTTTGATACTTCTGGTTCGGCTTCATCCTCGGGTAGTGGACCATATAGACTAGCAGCTGGTGTATCGAGACAGAGGCAGAGATGGAGGAGAGATCGACCGCAGCGACCACAGTCCAGTGGGGGTTCTAGAGGTTCTAGTTACCCTCGACGACCTTTTGGTACTTTTGCTACACCGAGGGAGTACCCATTGTGCAATTTTTGCAATAGGTATCATGTTGGTCCATGTCAGTGGGGTACCCTCAACTGCTATCATTGTGGCCAGGTGGGTCACTTTGCGAGGGAGTGTCCTCAGTTGGTTGGTGTTGGTGGCCAGACAGCCCAGAGTTCCGGAGGAAAGCGAGGTGCCACTTCGGGAGCTCGACCAGTACAGTATGCGGGCCAGGGCGGACAGCAGGGACAGCCTCAGCGTGAACGACCAGCCGGGCAGGCGAGGGTTTACGCTATGACTTTCCGAGAGGGCATAGCTTCACCAGAGGTCGTTATCGGTATGTTGCATATCTTTGGTATTCCAGTACTTACATTGTTAGATCCAGGTGCCACGCATTCATTCATGTCATATAGACTATCATCATTAGCTACGGTACCTGCATCTCCACTTCCGGGGTTGTGGAGAGTGTTGCATCCGTCTGGTGAGATTGTGAGTATTGGCTGGGTGTACAGAGACTGTGAGATTTTTATTGGAGGCCATGGTTTAGCCGCAGATTTTTTGTTGCTTGATATCGTTGATTTTGATTTGATCTTGGGTATGGACTTCTTGGAGACGCATTGGGCTATATTTGACTGTCACAAGAAGGAGGTTGCGTTACGACGACCAGGTTTTCCCGAGATATTGTTTCGCGGCGAGAAGAACACTTCACTACCATGTTTGATTTCCACAATGAGGGCGGATCAGATGATGAAGAAGGGCTGTGTTGCTTACTTAGCTCATGTGGTAGACACTATGGCTGTTGTGCCAGACTTTGGTGGTATTGAGGTTGTTTCTGAGTTTCCGGATGTGTTTCCGAAGGAGTTACCAGGCATACCTCCTGTCCGGGAGATTGATTTCACTATTGAGTTGTTACCGGGTACAGGACCCATTTCACAGGCATCGTATCGTATAGCGCCAGCGGAGTTGAAAGAGTTTCAGGTTCAGCTCCAGGAGTTGCTGGAGAAGGGTTTTATTCGACCCAGTGTTTCGCCATGGGGTGCCCCAGTTTTGTTTGTACGGAAGAAGGATGGATCTATGCGTTTGTGTATCGACTACCGGAAGCTGAATCAGGTTACAGTGAAGAACAAGTATCCGTTGCCGGGGATTGATGATTTGTTCGATCAGCTCAAGGGAGCTTCAGTCTTTTCGAAGATTGATCTTCGATCCGGATATCACCAGTTGAGGATCCGAGACTCTGATGTGGCCAGGACAGCTTTCAGGTCGCGATATGGGCATTACGAGTTTTTGGTTATGCCGTTTGGGTTGACCAACGCCCCCGCAGCCTTCATAGACTTGATGAATCGGGTGTTCAGACGGTTTCTGGATAAGTTCGTGATTGTGTTCATCGATGATATTTTGATCTATTCCAGGAGTGTGGGCCAGCATAAAAAGCATTTGCGAGCGGTGTTACGGACTTTGCGGGACCATCAGTTGTTTGCGAAGTTTAGAAAGTGCGAGTTTTGTCTGGACAGTGTGAAGTTTCTGGGGCATGTGATATCGGCTGAGGGAGTCAGCGTTGATCCTAACAAGATCGAGGCCGTGCTGAATTGGAGTAGACCTACCACTGTACCGGAGATCCGGAGTTTCTTGGGTTTGGCAGGCTACAACCGGCGGTTTGTACAGGATTTTTCTCGGATTGCTACTCCACTGACCAGGTTGACGAAGAAGGGCGTCAAGTTTGAGTGGTCTGATGCATGTGAGGAGAGTCATTTGCTCCTGAAGGAGAAGTTGACTACTGCACCGGTTTTGACATTACCAGACGACAATGGTGAGTTTGTGGTATATAGTTATGCGTCGAAGTTGGGACTACGTTGTGTGCTGATGCAGCATGGCAGAGTTGTAGCCTACGGTTCCAGACAGCTGAAACCACATGAAGTCAACTGTCCGACCCATGATTTAGAGTTGGCCGCTATTGTGCTAGCGTTGAAGAGTTGGAGACATTACTTGTACGGGGCTCAGTGTAAGATCTACACCGACCACAAGAGTCTTACCTACTTGCGGACGCAGCCAGACTTGAACATGAGGTAACCCCGGTGGATATAGTTGATTAACGACTATGATTGCACTTTCGAGTATCATCCAGGGAAGGCCAATGTCGTGGCTGATGCACTTAGCCAGAAATCTGGAGCTTCGTTATTCCATGTATGTGTGGCTAGAGTGTTTATGTTAGCCGAGCTTCGGGTTACGGGAGCCGAGTTCGAGTGGGATGACAAGGGAGCCTTGTTGGCCAGTTTCCAGGTTCGACCAGTGTTGGTTGATCAGGTTCGGGAGGCTCAGGATTCAGATTCCTACCTGGTGGGCAAGAAGACCATGATACGGAATGGTGTGCCTACAGAGTTCCGGTTGAGTGACGACGGTACGTTGTTATTCAGAGGCAGATTGTGCGTGCCTAGAGAAGAGAGTCTGAAGAAGAAGATTCTGGATGAGGCTCATTGTTCGGTGTATGCGATGCATCTCGGAGGTACGAAGATGTTTCGTACACTTCGAGCGTATTACTGGTGGCGCAACATGAAGCGGGAGATTGCCGCATATGTGAGCCGATGTTTAATCTATCAGCAGGTTAAAGCGGAGAGGCATAAACCTGCAGGGAAATTACAGCCACTGGAGATTCCGGTTTGGAAGTGGGAGCACATTACTATGGATTTCGTTTATCAGTTGCCGCGTACTTCGGCTGGCAACACTAGTATTTGGGTTATTGTAGATCGACTGACGAAATCCGCTCATTTTCTCACACTTCCGGGAAAGACATCAGTGGGCAGATTGGCCAAACTGTATTTGTCAGAGATTGTTCGACTGCACAGTGTGCCTGTGTCTATTGTTTCTAACCGAGACAGTCAGTTTACTTCTGAGTTTTGGCAGGCATTGCAGCGAGCCATGGGCACGAGGTTGCGTTTCAGTACAGCTTTTCATCCTCAGACTGACGGGCAATCTGAGCGGACTATACAGACACTTGAGGATATGTTGCGGTCATGTGTGTTGCAGTTTCGCGAAAATTGGGACCATCAACTACATTTGATAGATTTCGCCTACAACAATAGCTATCAGGCCAGTATCGAGATGGCACCATACGTGGCCCTGTACGGGAGGCAGTGTCGCACTCCGTTGTGTTGGAGTGAGGTGGGCGAACGATGGCTTATTGGCTCTGATCTGGTGATTGAGGTTGGCGATTGGGTCTTCCTGAAACTATCTCCGTGGTGGGGAGTTGTGCGTTTCGGGAAGCATGGCAAGCTTCGACCACGGTACATTGGTCCGTACGAGATCACCGAGAGGGTTGGAGCTGTTGCTTACAGACTTGAGTTACCAGCTGAGATGGCTCGTGTTCATGATGTTTTCTACGTTTCGATGTTGCGGAAGTACATCTCTGATCCTTCCCATGTGTTAGCCCCACAGCAGTTACCGATCTGAGAGGATTTGACGTACGTGGAGGAGCCAATACAGATTCTTGATCGTCGTGAGCAGGAGTTGAGGCACCGTGTGATCCCGCTAGTGAAGGTCTTGTGGCAGAATCACTCGGTTGAGGAAGCCACCTGGGAGACTGAGCAGCGTATGCAGGAGCAGTATCCTCAACTGTTCACCTGACAGGCACATAAATTTCGAGGTCAAAATTTTTTTAAGGGGGGTAGATTTGTGACGACCCGAACCAGAATCAGTAGAGTAATCAGCGTAATCCACGAGTTAGTGTGTAATCGCGGTTTTTGATTATTGTGTGGTTTGCTGGTTTTGTATACGACTTAATTATCGGCTGAGAATTTGAGTTGAGTCTCTTCTCGAGAGTTGTAGTGCACGTGATTTCGAACTCGTGGGCGGTTCCGGATGATTTTTCCGATAACCGAGGAATATAATATGATTATTTGAAGTTTCGGTTTATCAACGAGTTTATCCGTTCGTATCGAGTTTATCCGAATCGTAATGGTTATCCATTTTGGACCGTCAATCATCCCGAGGCATGAGTATAAATATCGGAAATAGTCGAAAAATTGTCGAAAACACTGTTTGGGAAGTTTGACAGTCGTTGACCGAGAGTTGACCGTTAACTTTCGTTGACCGGAGGAGAAAAACGGACCATTTGGCTTTCGTCGCCGGACCGGCTGATTCCGGCCATTTCAGGCCACGACCCTTAGAGGTAAAATGTTCTCCTTGTGATTCTAAACAGTTTAGAACTTGGAATTGCTTGATTTGGTTGAGATTTGAGGGAGATATTTCGATTTGAAATTTAGGAATTTTTGGCCAGAATCAGCCTTGACGGAGGGAGGTGCTCCGGTGACTTTCCGGGGTGGATCTTTGGTGGGTTTTGTTGGGTTTTGGCTCAGGATCATTTTCCCTTTGGTTTGAGGGGACGAGGTGGCGCGACGGCGCCGGAATCGGTCCTGGAAGTTTTCCGGCCGGTTTGGACCACCGTGGCTTTCGAGCTGGATTCCGGCCATGGTGGTGGTTGGATGGTGGTGGTTCCTTTGTTAAAGTTGTTCGCCTTGTTGTGGAGATTATAATGGCAGCTCGGTCGTCGGGAAAACTCTTCGGTAGACGGCGCCCCGCTGCCGGCGGCGGCGGTCAACGCCGGAGCTCCGGCGACCCGTTGACTTTTGGAATTTAGTGATTTTAATGTCGTTTTTCTCGTAATCGCGCCCCGATTGTCGCCTTGAGGTTTTCGAGTTGATTTGGGTATCAGATTTTCAGTCGAGGGTTTCGAGTGGAGATTTAGGGAATTTCGTCGATTATTTTGCACAGTATTATATGTTTCCGGGAACGGTTGGTTTCCGAGGTGTGGTACGGTGTTGTGGATTATGATTTTGATCAGATATATTTTATGACTATTCAGGGGATCGAGATCGTGCTTCGGGCGAGGGATCTTCCGCCGGGCCATGAGATTAGCGCGAGAGCGCGTTTTGCTCATCTGTGAGTGGACATTTCTTTTCACGGATTGATTGCGAGTCTTTTATATACGTTTTATGCGCTTGAGCATGCAGTTATGATCATGATTTATTATGAGCATGTGTTTTTACGATTATGCATTTATAGTTATGCATTTACGAATATATATATACACACACATTTGCATTAAGTTTTATGCATGTGCATGGAAAGGATTTATGATTTGGTTTACACAGAGAACAGTCTCAGTTATCAGGGTTGTATCAATACACATTGGCTTCTCGGCTGATCCTCGAGTACGCTCCGGGGGGGGGACAGATATCCTAACCCGAGGCCTTTCTGGCTTGGAATCACGTGTGGGTCTGGGATCCCGCGATTCAGACTGTACTAGCGCGAGGGAGTCCATGAGTGACCCCGCAGTATTTATGATGCATGCTCTGTACGCATGAGGAGTTAGAGTCTCCCTCGTGTACCATTTGATTTTTATGCATTTATACTCGCATATGTTTTTATAACATATATTATTCGGCGAAAGACATTTATTTTCGTCCACTCACTCTAACGGTTTCCATGTCATTCCCCTGGGCTTTTCGGTTTCCGTGCCCAGTTTGCAGTTCAGATTCTGGTGTTTCACGTCGTGGTTGGAGGCTAGTTGTTCGAGCTACCTGTGTTTTCCAGTAGGTTTCTTGTTTCGCCTACTGTTGTATATTTTGTATATATTTACACTAGAGATCGCTCTTATACGTTCTGATACATGTTTTATACGGTTTTTCCCGGATATACTATATATTACAGTTATGTTTACTGTTTACTGTTAATAGTATAATATTGAGAAATCCGGATGGGATTGATGCCCATGGTTTGGCTTTTGTGGCATAGGATGAAGTGTTATTTTCTCGGTGCAAGTAATGGCAATTCCGCGTTAGTAGCGTTACTCTGCCCACGTTTTTACGGTTTTTGTTGGTTCACATTTTCAGAAGGGGTTTGATTCCGGTTTACGAAACTAAATCGGGGTTGGGTCCTTTCATAAACATAACTGTACTATATTGAAAATCCGGAGAAAATCATATAAAACATGTATCAGTATCGTATCAGAGCGACCTCTAGTGTATATATATATAAAATATACAACAGTAAGCGAAACAAGGAACCTACTGGAAAAGACATGTAGCTCGAACAACTAGCCTCCGACCGCAACGTGAGACACCAGAATCCAAACTGCAAACTGGGCACGGAAACCGAAAATCCCAAGGGATAGGCAATAAAACGTTAGAGTGAGTGGACGAAAATAAACATATGTCTTTCACCAGTTTCATATATAATAAATAAGTATAGCGAGTTCGGAAATTATATATGGAGGTGCCAGACGAATCTCTCAAGCCCGACGGTCAGGCGAATCGCTCAAGCCCAACGGTGATAGGCCAGGGGAATCTCTCAACCCCAGCCGCATAACAAGGGAATCTCTCAACCCTGCTCAAAGGAATCTCTCAACTTTGGACCAGAGGAATCTCTCAACTCTGATCAGACTACCGGTGATCAGCCGAGTAGCCGAAGCATCGATGCAAGAATGCCATCACCATAAAACATAAAATAATACCTCCAAAAATAATAAATAATCTCAACATCGTATATAAATAAATACGAAAAATCACGAACTCGCAACAACTGTGAAAATATAAAAGTTTCCACTCACTGATGAGCAAAGCGCACACTCGCGCTAATCATGTGGTCTGGAGGAAGATCCCTCTCCCGAAACACGATCTCGATCCCCTGAATAATCACAAAATATATCTGATCAAAATCACAATTCAAAACACTGTACCACACCTCGGAAACCAACCGTTCCCAGAAATATAGAACACAATGCGAAATAATCGACGAAATTCCCGAAATCTCCACCCAAAACTCTCGACTGAAAATCTGATACCCAAATCAACTCGAAAATCTCAAGGCGACGATCGGGGCACGAATACGAGCGAAACGACATATAACTCGACACATTTCCAAAAATTCAACGGTCGTCGGAGCTCTGCCATTGACCGCCACCGCCGACAGCGGCGCGCCATCAACCGGAGAGATTTTCCGGCGGCCAAGCTCACCGTAGCATCTCCTCCTCGAGCCTAACACATCTCTCAACTACACCAAAGGCCAAATCGGACGGCAAGTAGCTCAAAATCATCTCGAAAGTTCAAAATCCAATTTCGGCCAGCGAAGCTGTACCTCCGTCGAACTCCGTCCACGGCGCATGGCTTCCCTCGAGGGTCGAACCACCCTAATCCCCGGCCACCCCCGTGGCCAGAGCGCTACCATCGAACCACCCCGAATCCGGCCGGAAAATCCCAATTTTCAACTTACAATTTCTCCCTCAATTCTCAACCAAATCAAGAAATTCCAAGTTCTAAACTGTTTAGAATCACGAGGAGAACATTTTACCTTCCAAAGTCGTGGCCTGAAACGGCCGGAATCAGCAGGTCCGCCGAAGAATCCAAACGGTCCGAAAATTCCTCCACGGTCAACGGTCAACAGCTCGGTCAACGTCGGTCAAACTTCCCGAACAGTGATTTTCGACAATTTTTGAGTATTTCCGATATTTATACTCGCATCTCGGGACGATCGACGGTCCAAAACGGATAACCATTAGGATTCGGATAAACTCGATACGAACGGATAAACTCGACGATATTCTGAAACTTCAAATATTCATATTATATTCCTCGGTCGTCGAAATAATCATCCGGAACCGCCCACGAACTCGAAATCACGTGTACTACAACTCTCGAGAAGAGACTCAACTCAAATTCTCGGCCGATAATTAAGTCGTGATTAAAACCGGCAATCCACACAATTATCGAAAAACTGCGATTACACGCTAACTCGTGAATTAAGCCGATTCCACAACTGATTCTGGTTCGGGTCGTCACAAATCTACCCCCCTTAAAAAAAATTGACCTCGGAATTTACGTACCTGTCAGGTGAACAGATGAGGATACTGCTCCCGCATACGTTGCTCAGTCTCTCAGGTGGCCTCCTCAACCGAGTGATTCTGGCACAAGACCTTCACCAGCGGTATCACACGGTGCCTGAACTCCTGCTCACGCCGATCGAGAATCTGTACCAGCTCCTCCACATATGTCAAATCCTCTCGGATAGGTAACTGATGTGGCGCTAACACATGTGACTGATCTAAAATATATTTCCGTAACATCAAAACATGGAAAACATCATGAACACGAGCCATCTCAGCTGGCAACTCAAGCCTGTAAGCCACAGCTCCAACCCTATCGGTGATCTCGTACGGACCAATGTACCGTGGTCAAAGCTTGTCACGCTTTCCGAAATGCACAACTCCCCTCCACGGAGATAGTCTCGGGAAGACCCATTCGCCCACATCAAACTCGAGGCTCTTTCTCCTCACGTCCGCATAACTCTTCTAGCGATCCTGGGCAATCTTCAATCTATCCCGGATAACCTAGATATCCTCCATGGTGCTCCTCACCAGATCAGGGCCAATAAGCCATCGTTCGCCCACCTCACTCCAACACAAAGGAGTGAGGCACTGCCTCCCGTCCAGGGCCTCGTACGGTGCCATCTCAATACTGGCCTGATAGCTGTTGTTGTAGGCGAACTCAATCAAATGTAGTTGTTGGTCCCAGTTTCCTCAAAACTGCAAAACGCAGGACCGCAACATATCCTCAAGAGTTTGTATAGTCCGCTCAGACTGCCCATCAGTCTGAGGATGAAAAGGTGTACTGAAGTGCAATCTCATGCCCATGGCTCGCTGCAATGCCTGCCAGAACTCAGAAGTAAACTGACTGTCTCGGTCAGAAACAATAGATACAGGCACACCGTGCAGTCAAACGATATCCGACAAATACAGCTTGGCTAATCTGTCCACTAATATCTTCCCCAGAAGTGCGAGAAAATGAGCAGATTTCGTCAGTCGATCCACAATAACCCAAATACCAGTGTTGCCAGCCGAAGTACGCGGCAACTGATAAACGAAATCCATGGTAATATGCTCCCACTTCCAAACCGGAATCTCCAGTGGCTGTAACTTTCCCGCAGGCTTCTGCCTCTCTGCTTTAACCTGTTGACAGATCAAACATCGGCTCACATACACGGCAATCTCCCGCTTCATGTTGCGCCACCAATAATATGCTCGAAGTGTACGAAACATCTTTGTACCTCTGGGATGCATCGCATACGCCGAACAATGAGCCTCGTCTAAAATCTCCTTCCTGAGACTCTCGACTCTGGGCATGCACAACCTGCCTCTGAAAAGCAACGTACCATCATCACTCAACCGAAACTCTGTTGGCACACCATTCTGTATCATGGTCTTCTTGTCCAACAGGTAGGAATCTGAATCTTGAGCTTCTCGAACCTGATCAACCAACACTGGTCGAACCTGAAAACTGGCCAACAAAGCTCCCTCATTGTCCTACTCGAACTCGACTCTCGTAGCCTGAAGCTTGGTTAACATAGATACTCCAGCCACACACACGTGAAATAACGACGCTCCGAATTTCCGACTGAGTGCATCGGCAAAAACATTAGCCTTCCCTGCATCATCAACTTAGCGTAGTCACCTGTTGAATGATCCACTTAGCATAGTCCCTGTTGAAAGACATTTATCCTCACAATCTTTTGACTATTAATTATTCTAAGATCAAGTAATTTTTTCTTACCCGTAAGTATACATGGTCAAGTTATAGAATTTGTAAGGAAATCGAGTGTCGAACCCACGAACATTGACCACTTAAACTCTTTAGCTTGACTCGATTAAGCACTCAAACTACGGATTAACTAGACACAAGACATGTGTGACGACCCGAACCAGAATCAGTAGAGTAATCAGCGTAATTCACTAGTTAGCGCGTAATCGTAGTTTTTCGATAATTGTGTGGTTTGCCGGTTTTGATTACGACTTAATTATCGGTCGAGAATTTGAGTTGAGTCTCTTCCCGAGAGTTGTTGTACACGTGATTTCGAGTTCGTGGGTGGTTCCAGATGATTTTTCCGATGACCGAGGAATATAATATGAATATTTGAAGTTTTGGAATATCGACGAGTTTATCCGTTCGTATCGAGTTTATCCGAATCATTATGGTTATCCGTTTTGGACCATCGATCATCCAGAGATGTGAGTATAAATATCGGAAATAGTCAAAAATTGTCGAAAATGCACTGTTTGGAAGTTTGACCGGCGTTGACCACTATTGGGAGCGTTGACCCGCGTTGACCGGAGAAGAAAATCTCCACCGCCGCTGACTCGCCGGCGACCTTCATTTTCCGGCCATCTCCGGCCTTGTGGTTGGTATATTTCGAATCCTTGTTTGATTTCCTGTCGTTTGGAACTTGGAATTTTTGAAATTGATTAGGAATTGAGAGAGAACGAGTGGCTTGAACTTTGGGATTTTTCCGGCCGGTTGTGGGTTTCGTGGACGGAGGTGCTCCGGCCACGGTGGTGGCCAGAGATTTGAGGGTTTCTACTTGTGGGGCCACGACGGTCCTTTTGGGACAAGCCTCGATGGCTGCCGTGCGCCGTAGACGGTGGAACGACGGCAAACAGCTTCGCCGGAGGTGGTGGATCGCCGTGACTTTCGAGCTGGTTTTGAGCTGCTTGCCGTCCGATTTGGCCTTTGGTGTAGTTGAGAGATGTGTTGTACTCGTCGAGATGAAGCTTCGGTGAGCTTGGCCGCTGGAAAAACTCTCCGGTTGACGGCGCGCCGGCGGCGGCGACGGCGGTCCACGCCAGAGCTCCGGCGACCCGTTGACTTTTTAGAATTTGATGATTTTAATGTCATTTTACTCGTATTCGCGCCCCGATCGTCTCCTTGAGGTTTTCGAGTTGATTTGAGTATCGGATTTTCAGTCGAGGGTTTTGAGTGGAGATTTCGGGAATTTCGTCGATTATTTTGCACTGTGTTATATATTTTCGGGAACAGTTGATTTCCGAGGTGTGGTACAGTGTTGTGAATTGTGATTTTGATCAGATATATTTTATGATTATTCAGTGGATCGAGATCGTGCTTCGGGCGAGGGATCTTTCGCCGGGCCACGTGATTAGCGCGAGTGCGCGTTTTGCTCGTCTGTGAGTGGACAATTTCTTTTCACTGATCATCGCGAGTCTTTAATTCACGTTTTACGAGCATGAGCATGCATATGAGATTATGATTTATATGACCATGTGTTATACGATTATGCCTATATAATTATACATTACGTATATGCATTTACATGTTGCTTTATACATTTGCATCGAACTATTTATGATTTGGTTTACACAGAGTACAGTCTTAGTATATGTGGTTGTATCGATACACTTGCATCCCGGCTGATCCCCGATGATGTTTACCAGAGGAGGCTGTGACCCCTGACCCGAGGCCTTTACCCGGGGGGGGCAGACCTCTGACCTGAGGCCTTTCTGGCTAGAATCACGTGTGGGTCTGGGATCCCGTGATTCGAACTGTACTAGCACGGATGTGTCCATGAGCGACCCCGTGGGATTTTTCCATGCATCCTCTGTACGCTGGAGGAGTTTGAGTTCACCTCGTGTACTATATCATATTTATTCATTTTGACTCGCATATGTTATTATAACATATATCATTCGGCGAAAGACATTTATTTTCGTCCACTCACTCTAACGATTTTCATGTCTTTCTCCTGGGATTTTCGGTTTCCGTGTCCAGTTTGCAGTTCGGATTCTGGTGTCTCACGTTGTGGTCGGATGCTAGGTTTTCGAGCTACCTGTGTTTTCCAGTAGGTTTCTTGTTTCGCCTACTGTTGTATATTTTGTATATGTATACACTAGAGGTCGCTCTGATACAATACCGATACATGTTTTATGTGGTTTTTCCCGAATTTTCTATATTATACAGTTATGTTTACTGTTTACTACTATTGATATGATATTGAGAAATCCGGATGAGATTGGTGCGATGAAGTGTTATTTTTCGGGTACAGATAAAGGCAATTCCGCGTTAGTGGCGTTACTGTGCCGAAATTTTAATGGTTTTTGTTGGTTCGTGTTTTTAGAAGGGGTTTGATTCCGGTTTAGGAAACTAAATCGGGGTTGGGTCCTTTCAACATGACATTAAAACTAAAGTAAAATTTGGAAATATATCTTACAAGACTAAGTCCTTTGGAGACTTAGCATCGTAAGGGATTGTTGAGCTACGATGAATGAAAGACGATTGAAGGGTTAATTAACTAACTAAATACAATCATAAAGTAAAACAAACAAAACAATATAAATCTTTGGTCAACTAGAGATGTCACCATTAGTCAACTCAATATACAAGCAATGTCCAAGTTATGAGTTTAGTTCGATTCATATGTGCTTGTCCAACTTGTGATCATTTCGAGTCACCATTGGTTGTGAACCGAATCTCCTAGGCCATTGGGGCACTAGAAGTGTCCGATCCAACATTCAAATATAAAGCAAACCGAAACTAGATTGCAACTCAATTACAAATCATATTCTAATCACACCGCATGCCTAATGAATTCAATATGTGTTCACTTATGATGAATGTGAATGACTTTCCTTCCTAAGTCCCTATTAGAAGACATAGAAATAAGTTCTAATGAATTTTCCTAATCCACACATTTTAGAACATGAATTAGAAGAAGTAACGATTAGCTACAAAGCCCCTTCGAGTCAATGTAAGTTTGATCGAAGCTTTTTGAGTTATTTGGACTTTAAGAATGCTTCGGTCCATGCTCAAGCCCAATGAAAACCAAACCTTAAGCTTAACCTTTTAAGTTCAGACCTAAGTTATGTTTACATGCTTATCTTCTTTAGGTGAGTGACTAGTTCACTTAGGTTCATTTTTAGCTTCCCTAAGCATATCTCAACTTATTCATGGCTAAGACATGAATATGAAGATATTGAATCAAGCTCAACATGAAAACATACCACAATCATACTACAAGCTATCAAACTCATTCACAACATGTAGTACACTAAACCAAATTCAATTTCATAGCTCAAAATATAGTTATATGTACATCAAATTGACTAGGGCTAACCAAAAGGCAACTACTCACTAAGCATAATTTAAAGCAAGTTTAGATACATAATTGAAGAGATAGAGAGATATAGAGATAATCCAAGAACTCTCAAGTAAGCTAAATCATCATTGGTCTTCAAGCTCCATCTTCTAGGATCCTAAATGCATCCAACTTGAGGTAGATGTGAGATAAAAGGAGGAAAAAACTTAATTGCACAAAGAAGGGTGTATAATCAATTGAGGAGGAGGAGGAGGAAAGGGAGAGAGACCTTAAGGGAAGCAAGATAGCTCCACCTTAACAGGCTGATTTGGTGGTGATGGAGAGGGTGTTTGTGGTGGAGGAGAGAACTAAAAAGATAGGAAAAGGTTGTGAGCTAAGAAAATATGCTAAAACTACGTATAAGTGAAAAATGAGGTGTGTTATGTATCTGAAGAGAGGGGATCTCGACCCTATAGCTTCCAAGGGGATAGTTTGGTTGTTTAAAATTTAAAATAAGATGCTTAGACATGATCCTAAACTTTATGCTTTAAGGTGGTCCTAATGTGTGACTCACCCCAAGTCATGTGACTTGCATGTGCATCCATCTCTCAAAATATCTTATTTGTGGGCTTGGGTCTTAAGGCATTGACCCGACTTGACTTGACCTTTACATTGACCGGGAAAAACTTGCCGGAGTTGACCGTTCACTGGACAGAGTTGACCGTTGACCGATTGTTGACTTTTCGTCATTTTCTCGGTTTTGCTCCATCTTCTCCAAAGGCTTAGGAAACTTGCTTAGATTCTCCAAAAAATGATTAGTTTCCATATTTAATCACATTTCCTTGCCAACTTTCCATTTCCTAGCATAACAAGGAAACATAATAAAAATGATGCTTTATTGATAAAGAGCAAGCAATAAGCATAGAGTTAGGGACATAATTAGCGCATAATTATGGACCTAACAAACTACCTCACACTTAGACTTTGCTTGTCCTCAAGAAAATCATGTAGGTGTCCCGAATTGATGATCGAGTTTCCTCAAAGAACCATGGCTAGATGGATTGAACTATTTTTGAGCAACACTTTAAAGTATGAAATCAATGCACATGTAATAAGCCGAAATGGTCATGCTATATGTCAAGCCAAATGCATCACAGTGAGATGTATTCAAATCACATGTCTTATAACCATCAAACTCATAAGATATCACTCAATGCACACAAGTGTTTGAGGGTTAGTGTTTGCACTCAACAATATTAAATTAATCATATGTTCTCCATAAGATTAATTTTCAACCAAATGCTCTAATAATCCACAAACACGAGCATTTCAAATCAAGAAGACTTTTATTTGGGTTGTAGTGGGGGTTAAGGAAGGGATTTAATAAAAAAAAGGTATAGAAATTCGAGAACCAAGTAACCTAGCAAACACTTCACATGTTGAAGTTCCTTACATAACATCTAGGTGCCACTAACTTCCCTTTTTCACACAAAGCTACATCCCAAAACTCTTATTCTTTATGTACAACTCATACTCTTTTTGTGAAACTCTTTTCTATTTCCTATTTTTCTCTTTTATTTTATTTTATTTGGTACTCTAACTCTTTTTTTCTTCTTTTCTTTCTTTTCTCTTTGAAAAAAAAACACAACACAATTAAACATCACAACAACCTCCTCCACCTCACACTTAAGCTTTTGACATTCTTTACAACAAGCACAAACTCTAAGCATATCCTAATAGGACTACATCATTGCTTGCTTGATTGCCTAGTTAAGGGTATGAGTAAGTGTTTAGGCTTGGTTAGGATTTGTATTGTTCAGGAAATAAATGGATAAATAATATAAGGCTCAAATTGGCTCACTAAAGGATATATGTATCATAGAGTTCAAAAGCAATTTGGCCATGGTGGTAATCCTAATGCCGCTATCATTTTCAAAAATAACTTGTGATTTGGAAAACGCTTTGCATGGCTTCAAGCAAGTTCTAGATTACACAATGATCAATCAATGTCACACATGAAAGAATAGATGCATAAGGTAGCTATGCATGCATAATTAGACTCAAAATCTCACATAGGGCATGGATAGCTTTGAAAGCATGTTAATCATTCTTTTTCTCATGTAAACGCAATTTGAATGACATATCCAATCTTTGAGTTAGGATCAAGCTTTTGAACCATATCTTTGCTTTATCCCTCAAATTTGAAGGAAATATCTGAAGCTTCAATTATCCCAGATCCATGTTCCGGATGTTAAACCTTGTATATGCCTCTTCGAACTCCAATAAGTGAGAATAGGGATCGGAATGTAGATGTCCCATGAAGATTGGTAATGCTTGGAGAAAACTAGATTGATTTCAAAGGATTCGCCCGTTAACGATTGAAGAACAATGTAACTGGTATGCATTGACAAAGATGGTAAAACAGTATCCCTCAAATGTCTTGCTTTAATGATGTCCTCGTCCATAATAAATTCTTCCTCGAAAAGAGGATTTGACAGCATGACACCTAAAATCACACTAAGCAATCAATAGATATTAGTCCTTTAAACTCTTAAAGTACTCAAAGCCTCGAGGGCCTTCCACGATACTAATTTACACATGGGAGGTGATGCAACGCAAGTTCATCACTAAGTATTTTCCACCGGGGAAGAAAAATGAGAGAAGGACAAGGTTGATGACATTTTGTGAGGAAGATGGCGAGTTGTTCTATGAGACTTGTGAGCGTTTTAAGGAGCTTGAACTTGGTTTCCCTAACCACGGCCAAACCCAAGACATGCTATTGTCTCTTTTCTACCAATGGTTAAACCCAGAGACAAGAAGGAAGGTTGACAATGCATGTAGAGGAGATTTCATGGATAAAACCGGAAAGGAGGCATAAGTTCTACTTGAAAAGATGTCGGAACGGTCTTCCTTATGGGATGTCAATCTCAATGTTCAAAACTGACAATATCAATAAGAGAGACCACCCAAGCCAACCGGGGAAGTAGGTATAAAGCCAAGGGAGCCGCATATGCGCAAGAGGATGTCATCAAGTGACTTGAAGAGACCATAAACAAGAAATTTGATCTTTTGTTAAAGCAAACTCGGAATGGAGGCTATGTTAATCAAATTGCGGAGACTAGAATGACACCTTGCATGATTTGTAAAAGTGTGATGCATGAGGCTGTATGTTGCCCACATAAAGGAGACTATTGAGGAGTGGAAGCACATGTCATTGGGTGCACAAAAGAGTAATCCGGGTTGGCATACCAATCCTATTTTCTCATAGTATTATCCGAGCCAAGTCAACCATTGTGGTCAAGAAAATGGTCAAGATTTTAAACATGGAGCTACCGGAATTACAAGGGCTACTGGAGGGTATGTTAATGCTATGGGAGGAAACTCTTGCCAACAATAAGCATTTTTCTCTCCAATACCACAAGAAGCTCCGATACAACAAGCATCTCCACCTCAAAGAGAATTGTCAAAGTCTAACTTGAAGGAGGTTATAACCAAGCTATTTTCACAACATAAGATGCTTCTTTAAAGCAAGTTTGAAGCTCAACAAGCGAAGCATAAGAAGATGTACTTGGATATCTTCAAGAGCTTAATAGAAAAAAATAAGGAGATATAAAAGGAGAACCAATGTGCACTCCGGAAGATGAAGGAATAATTAAGTCAATTTGCAAAGGCACATCAAGTTCCATAAGGCGGAAGGACGAATGAATTCCCGTCTTTCATCAAAAAAGGTCCTAAGTACCAAAGACAAGTGGTCAATGCGGTGTTGGATACCGGAAGAAGATGTGATGATTTTGGTGATGCACCTTTGGTAGAAAGTGATTATGAAAGTGATGATGAGGAGGACCTAGGCACATCGGGTGCATCTAGCATACCTCCCAAATTTGATAATGAAACCAAGCAGAAGCATGAGGGTATCAAGACTCAAGCCAAGACTAAGGTGAACCCGGATGAACTTAAGTTCTTACACTTTTCTCAAGCCAATGCTAAAGGAAGGATGTAAGTTATCATGAGCCGTAACACAAAAGCCTTCAAGTTATTCAATGAATCTCTACCGATTTTCGGCATTAGATGTCTATAGTGTTGATGTTGTAGGAATAAAGACCAATGATGTTGAAGAAGTCAACACACTGGATAGGGGCAATTGAAGCCAAACTAGCTTGAGAAACCGGCATTCGTAGTTGGTAACAAGGTCACCTTGAAGAGCCTTAAACCCTTGAGGAGTGCTAAGTACAAGTTGCTTGAGCTACGTCCTCAAGGAGTCATCCAATTGAAGAATTTGAAGAATGAGAGAACTTTCAAACTCTGTGAGATACAAATTGAGGCTTTCGAGCCAAACACGAAATAGAGTGTGGAAGTCTATCACTTTAAGGACCCAACTATGGTTCTTTGAATTCATAGCTTCCACCACTGACCGTGTTAATGTCGATAAACTTGAACTCGGAATGGTCGAACACCCTTGGTTTTGCTAGAAGAATAAGTGTGAGGTTGGAAAAGCATTGGGCATGAAGAATGGAACATTAAGATCATGAACTTGGACCATAGTTTTAGGAAATTTTTTACGGGTCGAAGGTTTTTCTCGACCCATCGAATGCAAGCTACTATCCAGATTGTGCCATATTTTTGACCCGTAGAGGAAATCTCTTGACCCATAGAAAATTTCCTGCAAATGTTGACTTGTATGGAGTTTGTGAAGACCAAGAGAAAGCATAGAGAAAGCACATTTTGAGGATCATGATCAAGCCTATGCAACCTTGGATAGCGAGGCCTAACTTAGCCTTCATTAGTTCATATTCTAACACATACGGAGCTTAGAGTTGGTCGACAAAGCGTTTGCATTTATTTCTCCTTACTCTCTTTACTTCCTTGCTTGACATGGATATGGTTAAAAACAATGATATGTTATGATGCTTAGGTATAACTCTCATCCTCAAAAGTAGACAGCTTCCAAGGGTTGTTAGCTTTACAATGTCTTGATGGCTCACTCTTGTTCGATGATTGAGCTACCTATTCATCATTAGTGTATTATTTTGATTCTTGATTAGGTTGTGGTGATCTTGTGTGATACATGATGAGATTCTTTATGCTTTGAATATAATGCCTATTTAAGTTTTTAGCTATTCCATGCTAATGTGTTCAAGCTCTAAGTGTGAGGTCCCCTCATGTTATCTGCTAGATTACAATATTTTTTTCCTTTGAATTATGATTAGTATGCATGTCCTCATTGTGGTTAATAAGCCAGAACCTAAATTACCCAGTTAATCTTTATTCGTTAAATTTATTATTAAGTTAATCTAGTTTTGACGCATTAATCGAGATTATTAATTTTGTCACGATTTGAAAATCGACATTTTTGAAGTAGTGATTCTCAATTCATTTCCTTCATGAAAGTTATAGAGGGAATTAGTACAAGCTTGAGTGTATTTTTATTTTATTTTTCAGAGGTCCAAGCTAATTGTTACGTATTTTTGAAGTTTGGAGTATTTAAATGATTATTTTAGAAGGCTACAATGGTCAAAAATTTTGAACCGTCAGATCTTTAGAAGATCGAATCTGGGCCGTTGATTCTTTTCAACCCTATGGTATAATTTTGAATTTTCTACCCGGTTAGGTAAAACCCTTTCCGCTCGACCTAAATCAAGACCTAACAGCGTGATTCGACCTGGATTCTTAACCCGGTCGACCACCACTAGAAGGCGCTTCGGTTGAAAAATGTCCCTCTCATCGTCCCCCACCTCCCTCTGCTCTAGAAATTGTCGTTCATTATCAAATCGAGTGTGAATCTAAGCCGAGAAACTTCTCAGTTATTCAGCTCCATCGCCGACAATGTCGTTCCGATAAAGTTGAGGTGGCGAAACCATAGGGGTTTTGATCCTTGTCCTTCTAGGGGTCGATTTCACCAAACCTTGAGTCGTGTCATGGCCGGAGATGGTCGGTCGGCCGTTTTAAAATTTCAACGAAACCCGCCGACTTTCGAGGTAGTTTTCAACCACTTCCGGTTATTTTTAGACTTAGATTCAGTTATGAAAGTTGATCGGTGTATTAAGAGCTTTGAAATGGTGTATCATTTGCAGGTCTCAGAGCTTATCAATCTTCGGCAGCCCGTTGGCCCCACACGTCGCCGTGCACGATGGTGCTCTGGTGACAGAAGGTCCCTTTTTCAGCAGGAAAGTCCTAGGCTTTTTCCGTAATCGTTTTCGCATAGTTTTAATGTAATTCGACAAATTTTGTGACATATCGTCTCGTGCACAAGATTTTAGGTGACCCGACACATTGACGCACTTACGTGTCGAGTCGAGGCTCACCGTCATAGTCACTCGGGTTGGCAGAAATGTTGCGTTGCTCCTTCAAAGTGGTTATCGAATATGTTTCAACAAGATGATACGATTATCGATATTGAATATGAGTATTCTCTATGGAAATTTGGTATCAATTTCCCTTTCCTACATCAAGTCGTGAAATTGTTGTACTTAGATAAATCGTTTTGTGACATGCAATGTCGTTGGATCATCATAGATGGAATTTCGATCTAAGTGAACGATGAGTAACGTATCTTGCAATCAAAGTGAGTGGACTTTTTCTCGTTTCATCAAACGCATATGCAAGTTCCATTTGTTAATCATAATGGTCGCTTTTAGTTCCTTAAACAGTTAGGCATGATGATTCTCGTTAAGCTAACTCAAAACTTAATCAGCGTTACCTTATGTTTATCCTTGTCAATCAGTTATGATCGAATTATTTAGCATTTAGTTTCCAGTTCAATTAGTTCTTTACACTATATGTATTTAGTTTAGCTCGGCGTGGTTTCTAGATATGTTTAGCGTTTATGATTTATGATTTCAGTTCAGCTAACTCTTTATGCATGTTGGTTTCAATTTAGCTTAGTTATAAATCTTAAATTTAGTGCCCATATTTCACGATTTCAGTCTAGCTAGTCCAATTTTGATTTTAGTTTATTCTATCACATGATGTTTTTAGATTAATGTGCAGTTTAGATATGTGTCAGTGTATAATGCTCTCAGTTAAGCGTCCAGCTCTGATAGATCTCAGTTTATAGTATTTTAGTTTATGGCTCTTATAGTCGTTACCCTGGAGGCTCAGTTCAAATCAGTTATGTATGCGCATACGAGTCACTCGACTGATCATCAAGTGACTTATGTCATCTAGGCTAACTAGACCCTAGACGACATTAGGTGACAGGCGCTAGCTAGACCGCTTGATCACTGCCTCCCTAGGTACACCCATGTTGTTTGAGCTATCAGTTACTAGAGTGCCAACTTGATCTCACATTTAGTCCAGATGTTTTAGTTTGTCATGTTAGTCACATATCGCCATGGATGCTAAGCTCTTAACCAACATTGGATGACTCGTGATGTTAGGTCTCTAGGTCCTTACTATGATTGATTTATTTCAGTTTCAAATCTCTAGTTTTTAAAGTTGCCACACTTTAGCTGAATTTCAGTGTACCATAAGTTTAGTTGTCTTTAAAGCGAGTCATTATTTTCGTTTACTTATTTTGAGTACATCATTGACTGTTACAGCACACATACAATTTTTCACAGAAATTTCAGTGGAATGACATAACTTTATTTTTACACGTTTTCTTATGTTATATCATTTTTGTTCACTCACTCTAATAGTTTTATGGTTTTGAAATGTCCTTCCCTGGGCCATTTGGTTTCAAATTCCCAAGTTGCAGGGTGTCAGCAGAGGTTGGGCGTGCATAGAGTCCGAGGCATAATAGTTCCGTTCGGTAGGATCCACAATTGATCCTACGAGGAGTAGTTAGTTAGTTTAGATGTTTTAGAAGTATTTAGTTGCTCTGAAATTAGAAAATAGTTTTACCCTTCTTCCAGCAGAATATTATATTGAAATTACAAGATCCATTTTTGAGACGTGTTTTCGTGCCGAAATATCTTACATATTCGTAGTAGACTTCCAATTAATAGTGTCGTTAAGGCCTAATCTTGGTTTAGCTAGATCAATCGGGGTTGGGTTCTCACACCGTATATCATTGACAAAATCACAGGTAAAGGAGATTTTCGCTTTTGTGACATTGATGGCACAGTTCACTGCGATCCCATAAATGGCTGGTTATTAAAGTACATTCAACCCGTTTGGGAGTACGAGGAGCCCGCAGACCCTGAAACTTATTTTTACTTTGTTCACAAGCATGCCTATTCCAGAGGCTCGTCTTTTTATCTAATCACATAACAAAACTAGAGGGGCAATCAATACCATAAACGATCAATACCTGTGACCAAACTTTGTATGACAATTTTGTGATATAGTGAATTTTTTGAAACTTTTCATTTAAAACCAGGTTAGTGGTTTATGCCCATATTTCTCACTGATACTGATAAGAAACTAAAGCAGAGTACAAGGTTGGTGACATGAAAGTAAATATTATTACGTAAAGGTTGTGTGGCTTGAGCTCTCATACCATACATCAAATAAAATACAATATGGCCAAATCCAGTGGCCTAAAAAGATGTATAGCAAGAAAAAGGATCGATCAACATTAGTCAACAACGGCCCAAGGCATCATTGGCATTGATGGATGCTAGATCGGTCTTTGATGGTGTTGATTCTAGCCGGCGGGATAAATCTGTCCTCAAACCATCTGCTCGTCACCATTGCTTCGCTCCTCCAGAAATCAAATCCATGTGGGGAAAGATTTGTGGAACGCACGGTTGTAGAGTCGCTGCGTCTAGGATTGGAGTCAACAAGGATCCCCCAATGACTGAATCTAGATCACCCTAAAAACCTTGGAATGAGCACATCATTGACATACCTGGGCTTAAGTATTACTACTTAAGCCAAGTTTGGGCTTAGGTATTACTACTTAGTGTTATTTAGCAAAACAAAGGATAATCTAAAGGAAAGGCTTTGAGACTCAAAAGAAGTAAGAAGAATATGATGATCATTGTAAAGTCTACGAGGGAAAGACTTTTTTGATGATCAAAATAACTAAGTATATGCTAGTATTTATAGGAGCCAAAACCTAGTGGCTATTTACTGAAACAAGTCGTAATTACATCAATTCAATGCATCAATTAAGGGATACAGACGCGCCGCACTGATTCACATACCTCGTTCAACCAAAAGGCCATTCTTTTTGATAAATGTTGTTAAGTGACATTTATTCTCGAAACGTTTAGAGAACAAGCATGGTTTTTGGGGTCTGGAAATTGAAGACAAAGATACTGCATTCATAGTACCTAAATGGACCATTAAGTGGGCCAGGTGTAATATAAACCAAGTTTTAAAAATAAAGCCCAAATCTAGGGGCCCAGAGTCAAAGTTATACAACACTTATCATAAAAAGTTACTTGGCTCTTTGATTCTAACTTTTGCTCACTCACAATCCGCACGGGTAGTGAAGCATTTTGTTATAGCAGCCGCAGTTATGTTGCGAGTCTTCTCAACATACTTCAAGCATGATTGCCCTTATTTTAGAACTCGCAGAGCAATCAGCTGCTTCTCTTGAAACTCAGCTTCCATCATCGACAGCTCAGCTTGAAGTTTGGCAATCGGTGCTTTCTTGTCTTCAATCTTGTGGATATCAACTTCAAAAATTGGACGCGAACAATTCAACCTTCTTATTTGTGGCTTTCCACTTACGGTTATTTTCATGACGCAAAGAAATGGCCTCTCCTTCCGCCATATCAGACTCATCAATATTCGGGTACAACGCGGGAACTTCATCCAACTTTGACTCCATTTCATCTAAGACATAACGAGGAATAGGATTAACAGCCCTGCAAGCTACCTAGATGTGCACTTTTATCATTACAACAATGTTGGAATCATCCAGGTTGAAGGTTTATGGGTCTTGGAGATAGGCCAGAGCAATTCGAACTTCGTCAAGCTTCGCAAGTCGATAATCTAGTTGCTGATAAACCCTTATAGCTTGTTCTAAGGTTGCTGCCATTCTAGTTTTAGGGTCCTCAGGGATGGCCTCAGAAGTAGAAGATGAAGGTAAAATAGCTCGGGGGGGGGGGTACCATTTAAGGAGAAGCTATGTAAAATGTTCTAAAAACGGCTGTGTGATTCTCCTGGATGTTAGAGAAATTTCACCCGTACCTGGGCCATCCTCGTTAATTTCCTAAAATGACCATATGAATAAAGTGCCAAAAGGTCAAAGTGTATAAAAGAAGGAAAGAAACAGAAAAATTAGTAACACACCATATTTGACTGAAGCGAGACTCACTTTCTTGACGTGGAGGATTTTCTAGGGGTGGCATGTTCTGGGAGGCGAAGACATTTTGGAGATCCTGATCAAGAGAGACACTAGAGTTGGAATAAGGATTCTTTTAGAAATAAAATTACCTTTGGAGGGTTGTTGATTTCAGCAGTACGGGGTTGCTACTCAGGAAATTGGTTGATATTTTCCATAACAGTGATCTCTGCGTTAGCAGCTATATGACTTTCTAAGAGGGAAAGCAATTGGTCTGCAGTTGAAGCATCAGGCCGGATCTAGTTGACATTTGAAGACTATATAAAGACCAAAAACAAGTGGTCATGACTAAGTTAATATTTCCAAGTAGGATGGTGGAAATTTTAAACTAACCTTTTGATCCACATCACAAGGAGGGGAAACCATTTGTGTTGTGTTAGCCTCAGTAGCTGTCTCTTCCTCCATATTTGTCACAGCAGGGATGTTACCTACTAGAATCAACATAGTTAGGCTCCTTGATGAAGTGACTACAGGAGCAGAGGATTCCAAAACCTGACAGAAGAGGTGTGGTAAGAAAGAATGGTTCGATCCAAATGTCAAAAGATGAATTTAATAAGGTACCACTAAGTCAGGGATGGGGGTAATCGCTATACAAACACTCTACCATAAAACTCTTAATTGTGAGTGTACTTTAGATTCACCCACTACATCAAAGACTGAGGCATGAGGGAGAATATCACTCGCAGTGTCGTCAGAAGAGCTCGTACTGGGCGTAGGAATTTGGTCAGCATTTGGTGGATTTTTCTCAGACGGATCAAATTCTTTACGCAAGCTTTCTTAGGGAGATCTTTAGGAGCCAGAAGTGTCTTCTACATCCTCTCCCGTTGGTAGATGTTGAGACAAGAGGCATGCATCAGAATGCTGTATTGGCTAGATAGTCATTATGGCATCATCCTCAGAACTCTTGACGATGAAGCATTTTTGTCAGCGTTCCTGAGGAAAGAAGAAACTAAGCTAGGAACAGAAGTATGAAAAACTCATACAAGGAAAAAAGGGGTTTACCAGTTTTTCTTCTTCTTCTGAGGGATCGCTGCCACCCCAATCTTTTGTAGGGGTGCAAGAAAGAGTGTTGGCTGCTCGTTTCTCAAGATGAGTAGAGACCCAGGTTCGTTTAGGGGCAGGATTGACAATTGCTATACTCACAACAAAAAGCTTCCTTTTGGATGATCGTTGAAGAGAAGAAACTACTTTCCTTGTAGCTATTTTCTTCTCTACAACGGCGATAACACTGGCCCGAGGGACCCCAGCGACTAGTTTGTCTGTTGAATACTTAAAGTATTCCTCGAAAGCTGCTGTGAAAATCTTGGAAAAAACAGAATGTCTTAGAAGCGTCGGCTTTGCCACTTACACAAAGATTCAGTAGTACCAAAGTCAGTGCAGATCGTTTTACCAGCATAAACGATCGCATCACACGATAATGGCTGAAAGGTAGGAATAACTGTGGTTACGAGCGTGGCTTTAGAGGGTTTCTCAACATTTACTCACCATGAGGTGAATATATTGCGAGACTCGACCAAAGGACAAGGAACACCCTGTGTCATTCCAAATTGGCGAGCAAAGTGGTTAAGTGCATAGAGCTCAAAACAAAGGTCAGCATAGGGAATACGAAAGTCTGCACAAGAAATGCTTTGAGCAAAGATGTTCCTCATTGGTGCATCTTGCTTAGGAGAAATGATAAATCCACTTTTCAGATCATCCAGGAACCTACCATTAACAATTACCTCCACCATTTCTTGAGGATACTCCTTCAAATTGAAAAAATGACAGACACTCTTGAAATAGCCTGGAGAATTAAAACTGCCTGCTCTGAGCAGAGTCCTTTCCATAAGCTCCTTATCATCAAACCCTTTAAGCAGTGAATGGCGGAAGTGTTGGAAATAAGTTTAAATCTATAGTTCCAAATCCAAACAGGACCTCTAATCTTGTACATGAAAGGGGTTATGGACATCCAACCCAGGCTTCGATAGAGCGAGGCAAGGACTGGTTGGGCCAAGCCAAGCTTTCGACCGTTAAAAGTGGCTTCGGCCACCTTGGTAAGGTTACTAGTGACCTTGTCTGTAACTACATAGAATACATATTTACAAAGACAATATTCAAGAAATGGTATACCCCATGTGGCGCTCTCGTTGTCTTTATAGAAATTATGCTAAGCGGTGTATGACTTGATGTGTTGACCATGATCAAGGTTGGCTTAGATGGGGAAGTCTCGTCGAGGTCTCCTGGAGCAAACGGGCGGTCCGCAGTGGGCAGTAAGAGCAACTAGGTAAAAAAGCGTAATACTCATATCACCACTGGGGAAAGCGAAGCTATTACTGTTGGAGTCCCAAAAGCAAAGGGCAACAATAATTTGAGGCTTGTTACCACCAGTGGGAATATTAAAGCACAGGTCTAGAGCCTCAGCAACGCCTGCTTCTTCCCATTTTACCAATCAAAAGAGGCCCTCTCTTTGTACCAATTTGACTCATCTGTTCTAGTGGTAGGCCATTTCCGCAGTTTCACATCAATTTCTTTATTGTCCCAATCAAGTGGTTCAGTTATTTCCTGCCGGAATACTAAGGGAACACACCTTACTGGTAGAGCGAGCACATAATAGATTTTGTGGGTCTCCGACTCCGGGCCTAGAATGGCATTATCTCTTTCCTATAGTTCAAGAATGATATAGGGGCTGGGACTTTTTTGGCGTAGCTGCCCTTGCACGTGGGCAACAAAATCAGCAGCGGCTTCCCCAGATAATTCGTCACGAATCTTGTTCTTATAGGAGGCCATGACTCAGATTAAAGGTTTTGAGAAGGGGCGTTTGGAAAGGGTCTTCTTGATTTTTGGATGTTGTTAAAGGGAGGAATTCGAGGCCAGAAGATTACAGATAAAAAATGCAGATAGACTAATTGGGCATTAAGTAGTGGTGAAGAGGAAGTGCACAACTTTTTCAGAAGGTTATTTGAAAGGCCTAAGCAAGGCTAGTGTTACCGTTTGGGAGGGAGCGACAAATCGCATCTCTATAAACTTCTTCGACTACATTTGGGGTTTATCTCAAGGTTTGGGGGCAATGTTTGGGCCCAAATTAAAAATAACAAATCATTTTCAATAAATGGGCTGATTATGTCATGGGCCGACCACTGCGACCCACATCGCTATGTCTTGGTGCGAAAATGAAGGATTGGTTAGTGCGAGATTCCTAGATGAAAAGGAAAACACATAGTGATTAGGATTTAAAATCTATAATCTTTCCAGGAATCGGTTTCCTTGCTCGATGAAGAGGTTATCAAGACTACTATAAATAGACGAAATCAAGAAGGATTAGTGACCTCTATATACATACGCAAATTTTCTCCCAAAAAACAAACCTTCTCCCATGAGAAATAAACGACGACAACGAACTTAAAGTTTTCACTGGACAAGGCGTGAAGATTTGAAGGTTTTCTTTTGTCAGACGACGGTGATCAAATAAGTTTTCACCAGATAGCGCGTAAAAGTTCCGGAGGTTCAAGAAGTCATCCTCTATCCAGTGTTCTCAATACTTGCCAAAGAAATTGCTCTGCTCTATGCCAGATATGGTGTTTAGAGTATCGATTTTCATGGCTCTGCAACGAAACACGAAACCTAAGTCTTGAAAAACTTAGGCAAGAAGAACTCATCGAGCGAGGTTGAGGCTCTCCTTGCACCAGTTGCTTGCAAGAAAGCAAGATTACTAAGCGCAACACACATCGACATTCTGCCCCACGACAGTGGCACGCTAACGCACACATCTAAAAGAGACAGTATGTAATTTTCTAGTCACAACTACTTGGTGGAAAAATCGAGCCAAACAATTATAAAACCACACAAGGGTGTTGAACTAGGTGTCTATTTATGTGTTCATATGGTAGCTATGTTATTGTCTATTAGCTTTGGGTGTACATATAATTAATCATATGCTTTCACTAGACGTACGTAGACTAAATTAGATGGAATAGAACTCTATGATGATATGATTCATTCGCACCTAATTGTTAATTTTTATGTAATTCACTTTAATTTGACTTTCTACTTAATTATAAACCCACACAAGGGTATTGAATTGGGTGTCTATTTATGTGTTTATATGGTAGCTATGTTTATTGTCTGTTAGCTTTGGGTGTGCATATGGTTAATCATATGCTTTCACTAGATGTACGTAGACCAAATATTAAATGGAATAGTGGCCATTATACATGTTTTATTTAAGGATATTATTGATTTTGATTCTGTGATATGATTGAGAACTCTGTTATATGATTTATTCAGAACTGCTATGGATTTCTCAATCGGGTTATATATCTTATGTATATTGCACAAAACAACTTTTTGCTTATTTTAGAAGTTTTTTTTATTGATGTAGAATCAATTGGTTAAGTGGATAATAGTTTTGAATTCATATGAAAGCTTCAACGTATGCCTTGGTTCTATTGAATTATGCTTTTGTTCTTGGATGATACAAGTTGTTTTGATATTTTATTCATGTCCTGTTATATTGAATTCATATGAATGCTTCGGTATATGCCGTGGTAGAGATATTAATTTTCATAGCTAAGAAATACGTACAACAAACATTGGCAAATTGTTCACCAAAACAAAGAAACATTGGTCTATTAATTTTGTTTGTGTTACTCCTCAATCCTTGATATCGATGTGCTTAGGTTACTGCTTAAGTTGCGTTCAATTTTTCCAAAATTCATGTGCAGTATTATTATTTGGTTAATCTAATCTTAATATACAATTACAGCTCTTGACTACATTTCCACCATCAAAATTGAAGTTTGTTGCCGGCGAAGATCATTGAAACTCTGGATGTTAGCTTTATATTTATCAAACTACCATGTATGATATTTTAATTCAGTCATATCTACCATTATTTTTTTTCCATATGTTGATATTGAATATTTTTTTTACATTGGCACTGTATAATTATGGGTATGCCTTTTGTCCTCTGAGGCTATTGTTTTGTTATACAAAATCAGATTCTAGTTAGGTAAATGAATGTGACTTCCTTTTTTGACTAGGAATTATGAAACTTAAGCAAAATAGAACACAATAGTCGTTGATGTGTCATGTACAACAAGCCTTTTTCAATAAACAAAAGTTTATTTTCAACTGTCTTCTTTTTCCAGATACATACGTACAAACACATCATCCATTATAGTATATATATATTGTGGTATTTTAATTAATATTACTCTGACATTCATAATTATATCCATTTCTAGGAAAAGGACACCACTGCCAACAAAAGAAAAGGGTACACGAAGTTATAAGGAGACATGTTTCGATATTTTCACCAGTTGTGTAAAAAAAAGTGTTGTTTGATAATAAAGAAACACTCTTGAGAGGAAGAAGATTTTTATGCATCCTGGAATCTTAACTTCTTCCTTTTTTCTCTTTTATTTTAGGATTGGTACATCGTTGTCAACTAAAGAGAAAGGTAAAAGAGCAATTAAGGAGACGTGCTTCATCATCACTTGGTTGGTACAAAGGAATTTCAATAAAAATAAATACCGTTGATTTGAGCAAATTGATCTTGAGAGAATGGAATAAGAAAAAAGATAAGCAATATGAAATCTATACCTTTTCCATTTTAGTTTTTTTTTTTACAAGCAAAGAAATTTTTAGTAACATTTTATGTACTAATTATCCTTCTTATAGTTTGCATAACCAAAATGCAATTAAGGATTTAAAGTTGCAGCCGAATTCAAACATCACATGTGTATGCAAAAGGGTTTTGTGAATTAGGTAACTACTGATTGATTTAATTAATTTTTTTTGGGTAAGAATCAAGCATTTTTGTAAATACCTGAGAATATTAGTAACTCCTTCATAAGTTTTATCTTTCGTAAGTAGGAGCACAATTGATCAAAGAAATAAGTGTTTCTTAGCTAAGGAACGTACTCCAAATATCTTTACTTCAGTGATAGTCATAATTATAATTAGTTTACATTAAAGCACCTGTAAATAAAAACAAATATGTGTTTGTGATTCAGTTTTACAACAAGCGTGCCTTTGTTTGTATCTAAGTATTGAGGGATAAAATCAGGATGATTACATCTGAACTATACATATACTCAACATTAATATAATGATAAAAAAAACTTTTAATAGTTGTTTTTATTACAGAGTTCTTCATGTTATTGAAGCAAGATTGTTGCAATGGATGAATATAATGATCTATTAGTATGTTTGTACAACCTTAAGCTTCAAATCAAGTCTAAGAAAATATAAGTGTTAAATTTTTTTTTTTGTGTATTATATCATATCATATTCTCAATTTGTAGTTACAAAGAAGGGTACGAGTAGATGTTTGACTGGAATGGACTGGATGGGAGATGATGAACATTAATGTGGATATGTATTTAGCATGCATAGAGATTTGTTTAAATAATGTTGTAGTTGTGATGATGAGCTTAAAATATGAATGTGCAGATTTATTTGATATTGATATGCTACAGACTTTAATAAATTTTCTGCAGCACTAGCACTGTTAAGTTTCTCTCAATAATGTGTTTTTTTTCTTAACCATAGAATTTTTTGGTCATTATTGTAGCCTTTTAAGAAGAAATTTTTACTATGAGAATACAAATTTTATAATATATTTGGTGTTTGTATGTAGAAAATACAAAACTTGAATCTCTTCAAAAGAACGTCAAAGCCCATAGACCTATATATATCTCCATTCGTACGATGTTTCATCTTGCTGCAATCTCATCAATTTGGTTGTCGAGGTAACCGAAGTTAGTGAGTAGAGATAATTCAATAGGCCCTTTGTAAATACCCCATTTAAGCATTTGTATATCAAAATACTATTTTTGACAAAAAATATGGGTCAAATTTCTTCATCGCACTTGCAACCACGAGCTAAAAGCCAAATATGATTGGTATATAGTTTACATCCTTGATATAGAAGTTCAAAATTAATAGACTTAGTTTTAATCATAGTTCAACCTCATTGTGGTTTACTAGGATTTTGCCAGTTTTTATTCACCAGAAGTACAAAGACAAAGCCTTGAAGAAGAAAGGGAAGAAATGTGACAACCCGAACCGAAAATGGTATGTTTATTGGCTTGATTTGCGAGTTTCGCGATTAGTCGCGATTTTGTCGTAACTGATCGATATGGCGGGCTTGTTAATGACTAAATTATCGAGAAATAATTTGATTTGAGTTCCTTCACGGAAGTCGTAGAGAATTTAATTTTGAGCTCGTGGAAACTTCGTGAGAATTATTTCGAGTTACGAGGAATAAGTTATGAATACTTTCAGCCGTTGGATTTACTCGTATTTATCCATTTGGTTTCGATACGTGTACGGTATAAATACAGAAGGAGTACGTGACGAATTGGGAAACTTTCCAAAATTGGAAACTAGGTCGTTGACCACGTTGATTTACACCGTGAGATTGGAGGTGGAGATCGGAGGTGGAGAATTTCGGCGAGGGTTTTCAACTTCAATGTGAGATTTGGACCTTTACCGGTCAAAATTGGGGTTAACTTTGAACTAGAAAGTTGTTGGAAATGTCGAGATCTTCAAATCCATGTGTAAGTTGAAATTTTCTGGGCCGATGACATTTTCCGGCGGCGGTGGTTTTCCGGCCTAGGTGATTTTCGACAAGTTTTATGTCGTTTTGCTCAAAATCGCGCATCGATCGCAGTGGTGAGGTTTATATTTTGAATTGAGCATCAAAATTTGTGGCAAGGTTTTATAGTGTGTTTATTGGTTTTTTGACGATTTTGTCGATATTGAGTTATATGTTGTCGAGATTGGTTGGTTCTGGAGATGTGGTTCAGGGTTTTGAATTGTGATTTTGAACAGTGGTATTTATGGTTATTCAGGAGATCGTGATCGTTCGTTTGGCGATGTATTTTCCGCCGGATCACAGGATTAACGCGTTTTTCGTCGTGCTTATCTGTGAGTGGACATTTATTTACACTGTCGTAGCGAGTTCTTGGTTTCAGTATTTATTTCCAGTACATTATTGAGATTATTTATTGTTTTGGAGGTATTGTTTTATGTTTTATTAGTGATGGCATTTACTTAGCATCGATGCATTAACTACTAGGCTGATTACCGGTAGTCCAGTTCCAGGGTTGAGAGATTCCCCTAATGTGGCTTGAGAGATTCGCCTAGTATATCACCGTCAGGCTTGAGAGATTCACCTGACACCTCCATTTTTTTAAGAACTCGTATTATTTTTTTATGTTATGTAAATGGTGAAAGGCATATGTTTGTTTTCGTCCACTCACTCTAACGATTTTATTTGCCTTTCCCCTGGGATTTTTGGTTTTCGGGCCCAGTTTGCAGTTCGGATTCTGGTGTCGTACGTCGCAGTTAGAGGCATAGTATTCGAGCCACTCTTCCTTTTTTAGTAGGTTTCTAGTTTGGCCTACTGTTGTATATTTATGTATATACTAGATGTCGCTCTGAATACTCTGATGTTCATATGATTTTCCCGGATTTCTGTAAAGTTATAGTTTTACTTATTACTTTATATTATGATGATATGATTTTGAGAAATCCGGATGGGATTGGTGCCCACGGTTTGGCTTTTGTGGCATAGGATGAAGTGTGTTTTCGGGTGCAGGTTAATGATAATTCCGCGATATAGTGAAACTCTGCCGAAATTTCTATGGTTTTTGAAAGTTCGTGTTTTCAGAAGGGGTTTGATTCCGGTTTAGGAAACTAAATCGGGATTGGGTCCTTTCAAGAAAAGCAGAATATGGATATAACCGAAGGAGAAATAAGTTTGTCATTACATTCACAATTACACAATGAGAATCAAGTACATATTCTCTCTAATTTTTCTCTAATTGTTAGATAGAGTAACATAATTGAAGTGACTATATTTATTTGATTTTTTGTAGGGTCATGCCCGTCTTTATTCCTTAGAGGCAAAAAGACAACATAGAAACAACCGAGAAAGAGAGAGAAGACAATCATTAAGTTCTTCACAACAAGATGAAAACTTGGCTCAAAGACATGCCAAATATCAAATTCGAAGAGCTATGGAAAACACAAGTGTGTCAAGTCAAACTGATTTGATGGATGATAACATACTAAATTATGTAATCCCAAAATAAACTATATTTTCAACTGTAACAACATTTGATTAATAGAATAATTCAGTTAAGAAATATGTATTTATGTTTATTCTTTAAGGAGTACACAAGCAGAGTGCACATTTATGGTCGAGACAGAGTAAACAATAAGTAAATCTAACCAACTTTTCAAGAGAAAAAAAAACACAAGTTCTACAATTCTATGATAGTACAGTTTAAACATAATGTCATACGACATTGTACTGAGAAAGCTCATTAAGGTTACAATTCTTTATAATTTATTTTTTCAATGAACATGCTCTTACGATGTTTGAATAATTTGTTTACATTTGAAATATAGGTGTTTAATAAGAAGATAAATGACTCAAGAACAACAAGATTATTATTTAGCTCGACGTCGAGCTAATTATCATGATCATCAAATCCAATCGCATCGTACAACTTTTGCACCTCAAACATCAAATCATAGTCGTCAAGCTCATCCACATCATGAGGACAATGTAGGAGTTCTAAATAGAATGCGCTTGACACATATAAGACAACAAGCACAGTCCACAACGCAAACAACAAATCATCAGGTCAATGTACAAGTGCCAAATAGAATGCGTTAGACAAATATAAGACAACTAGGACGGTCAAATAGGCCACAGGTGTTGACCGATATGGTTAATCAAAACTCAATCAATGATAGTGACCCAATTGTGGGCTGTGAAGGTAAAGGTTTAAGTCACCGGTTAGTTTTTTTGTATTATTAAAGTATATCTTTGAGTTGAATGTGATTTTCTTTGTAATTACCAAAATGGAGATTTTAAAATCCCTACCACGTCTAGATAGACTTTGAGTGTATGATCCACATTCTAAAATTAATTCTTCTATAGAGATGATTGCCCTAGAGTGTGGCATGGATATCCGATAATAATGAGCTCGTTAAAGGTAATGCATATATATGAATGTGTTGGATCAAAATTTGATGATAATTGATATATTACTTATGTTAGCTAACAAAAGATCATCAAGAGCTATTTGCATACCACGTTTCACTTTATATGTCGACAAAATTTATATTACTGGCCGGAAAGAGACAATTCCAATTAATACTCAATGGAACGTGATGAGATTCTTGGCCCTTATTAGTCCTTGAGATTACAAAAGGAATTTGATCAAAGTGTTTTGTTATCACTATGACACAATCTCTTTGGTAGAGATATGAGATTATCAATGTTAATAGTCCTTTAATGATTACTTTTCTATAAGTACAGTGTCGATATTGACGAGCGACTTATGGCAGGTTATGAGGATATATTGTGCATTTGTGAAATACACAAGAAAGTCTCAACTATCGTGTCATCATAAGCAAATGCTTACATACAATCCTTAGAGGATTCATATTTCCTAAAAGGCATACCCATGAATGATTTAAAGAGCTTGAATTGAAGCTCACTCGTGGAAACAAAGTCTAGAGCTCATACATACTCATTTATAGTCCAGAAGACTTGATTAAAATGTCTTGGTGAGTACTATGACTAGACTATGAAATCAATTTCAAAATATGTGAAAGGACCCAACCCCGATTTAGTTTCCTAAACCGGAATCAAACCCCTTCTGAAAACACGAACCAACAAAAACCATTAAAATTTCAGCAGAGTAACGCTACTAACGCGGAATTGCCATTACCTGCACCCGGATAATAACACTTCATCCTATGCCACAAAAGCCAAACCGTGGGCACCAATCTCATCCGGATTTCTCAATATCATAACAATAGCAATAGACAGTAAACATAACTGTAATATATAGTAAATCCGGGAAAATCCGTATAAAACATGTATCAGTAACGTATCAGAGCGACCTCTAGTGTATATATACAAAATGTACAACAGTAGGCGAAACAAGAAACCTACTGGAAAACACAGGTAGCTCGAACAACTAGCCTCCGACCACGACGTGAAACACCAGAATCCAAACTGCAAACTGGGCACAGAAACCGAAAAGCCCAGGGGAAAGACATGAAAATCGTTAGAGTGAGTGGACGAAAATAAATGTCTTTCGCCGAATAATATATGTTATAATAACATATGCGAGTCAAAAATGAATGAACATTAAATAGTACACGAGGTGAACTCAAACTCCTCCAGCGTACAGAGCATGCATAGAAAAATTTCACGGGGTCGCTCATGGACACATCCGTGCTAGTACAGTCCGAATCACGGGATCCCAGACCCACACGTGATTCTAGCCAGAAATGCCTCAGGTCAGGGTATCTGTTCCCACCCGGAAATACATCGGCACAAGGAATAGAAATCTGTACCCACCCGGAAATACATCGGCACTAGGTACAGTTTCCCCTGGTAGACATCCTCGGGGATCAGCCGGGATGCAAGTGTATCGATACAACAACATAAACTGTGACTGTAGTCTGTGTAAATCAAATCATAAATAGTTTCATGCATACGTATAAAGCATAACCGTAAAACACATGCTCGAATAGGTCATAATCATAAACGTATGCTCATGCTCGTAAAATATAATGTAAATACTCGCAATCGATCAGTGAAAAGAAAGGTCCACTCACAGACGAGCAAAGTGCGCACTCGCGCTAATCACGTGGCCTGGCGGAAGATCCCTCACCCGAAGCATGATCTCGATCCCCTGAATAATCACAAAATATATCTGATCAAAATCATAGCCCACAACACTAAACCATACCTCGGAAACCAACCGTTCCCGGAAACATACATCACGGTACAAAATAATCGACGAAATTCTCAAAACCCTCCGTATAAACCCTCGACTAAAAAATCCGGCACCCAAATCATCTCGAAAACCTCACGACTGCGTTCGGAGCGCGAAAACGAGTCAAAAACACATAAAAACCTCGAAAAACCGGACCTCGTCGGAGCATCACCGACGGCGGTGGCGCGGTGGCGTCTAATCACGGTCAAACTTTCCAGAAATGCTCTTCTCCCCAAGCCCAACAACTTCTCTCAAAGGACCATCTCCATCCAACCACCACAGTGGCCGGAATAAGCCTCGAAAGTCACGGAATCCATGGATTCCGGTGACTTTCCAGCGAGCTCCAAAACGGCAACCAATTGGAAATTCTTTCTACCCAAAGCATCTAGAACTTGAGAGGAAGCTTTCTCCCCCCCCCCCCCCCCCCAAAGACCCAACCTCAACTTTTGCCGGAACACCTAACCCGAATCCGGCAAAAATCCAATTTTTCTCCAAGCTCGTTCTACCTCAAATCATCATCAATTCAAGTGAAATCAAGTTCCAATCCATAGGAAATGAAGAGAGGAAGCTAACCATACTAGTTTCAAGGTCTAAGGTGGCCGGAAAATCAGAACCCGACAGTGGCAGTTCGGCACAGCGGCGGTGGAGCTCGGTCAACGACAGTCAACAGTCAACCCAAGGTCAAACGACGATCAAACTTCCCGACGATCAAACTTCCTGGATTTTCGACAATTTTCGACTATTTCCGATATTTATAATCGCGTCTCGGGACGATCGATGGTCCAAAACGGATAACCATAACGATTCGGATAAACTCGATACGAACGGATAAACTCGTCGATATTCCGAAACTTCAAATAATCATATTATATTCCTCGATCATCGGAAAAATCATTCGGAACCGCCCACGAACTCGAAATCACGTGTACTACAATTCTCGAGAAGAGACTCAACTCAAATTGTCGGCCGATAATTAAGTCGCAAATAAAACCGGCAAACCACACAATTATCGATTAACCGCGATTACGTGTTAACTCATGGATTACGCTAATTACTCTACCGATTCTGGTTCGAGTCGTCACAATATGATTATAATGTTGCAACAAATTCTAAGTTTCGCAAAATTATGAATTCATTAGAGCTATTGAAGAGCCTATATGAATCTTATAAATACATATAGATATTTATACTTATTGCTAGATACGCCATATAAAATTTTGATATCACATATTTCTTATTCTTTTACTTTAGAACATTAACCAATGTCTTAAAGGTTTCAGATTGGAGCAACACTTATGGTAAGTGGTTACTAAAATATTTGTAATTTTATCTTACGACTTGTAACTTATTTATTTTGCAGGATTCAAAGTTAACGATGAGCCCCACATATGCAGGGTATCATAAGCTTGTAATGATCAGGGGAAACATCCTAAAGTATGTTATCTAGGACAGAAGCGCGCTGTACTATTTTCCTTCAATCAAGGTTATTTTTCTCCCACTGGATTTTTGTTACATAGAAATATTTTAAACAAGACAACACTAAGCGCGTCCAACACCGTAGTATTCTTTTGTAGACATCTAAATGAGAGTTTTGTAAATAATATATATATGTGTGGATGTCTATGTAAATACTCAATAGTTATGTACTTACTATGTAAACTTCACCTTTATATATAGAGGCCTATTGAGATGAATGATATAACACTATATACTATACACTTCCTCTTCCTCCATCTCTGTGTTTTCTCTATTCTTTCCGCGTTCTCTATTGTCTCTATGTCTATTTTTTATTCTCTTTATGTCTATCATCTACCTAGTTTATAACATTTTCATTTTTTTATGACAGATTTCTATTGACCCATCTCAACTTTAACTCAAATATTATGTTCAGGCCAAGATCTGACATGAAGCCCATGAGATCGTTGGCTCGGGCCCATAAAACTAAAAGGATACCCTTGGCCAATCCAGGAATACCCAAAATGGACCCAACCCAACCTAGGAGACCATAAATGGCCTAAGCAACACTATCCAAAGCTTACTGATCCAACTCCTAGCCCAACACTCCGTCGACCACAAGTTGTGGTAGTCGACAAGCATCGCCACTTCCTCCCCTTGCACCAAGACAGTTGTCGTCGTGTTACCTTATCCTCTAGCAACACCGAAGATCCAAAGAGATGGGAGCGAACTTGACAATCCCAATGACAACCACAAAATCACCACCAAACACGACACACAAGATTTGCCTAGCGAACCCGCACTGCCACCACGACCACAATCCATTATCGATCCCACTATACCAGATCTTCCAACCGTGCACGAGTGGGATGTAAACCCTTTTGAAAGCTCCAACCGAGCATGTTAGGTTCTTCCCACTCAATATCTAGCCCCCAAGCACAAAAACAAAACTCTCTCGCTGGAACTCGAGCCCGATCGACCCCCCAAGAGAAGGTCTGACAAAGCCAAGGATGGACATCCTGGAAGAGACGCTAGAGAAGTCACCAACACATATAGCTCACGACGAGGAACATTTGTCAACAGAGAGCGTAGAAACCCTACGATGTTTAGATACTTATGAGTAAATTATTTATGCAAATTTTTTTTAAAATTTATAATCGTGAAGGCGTAAAACAGATAAATCAAATTTTTGAGTGTTTTGATAATATTTGATTTAGTTGAAAAATTGTACAAAAGACTAATTCAAATATATTTATAAACATCGGACTGTTAATTTTCCGAACAGTGATTGAAAATTGAGTGTTACACACTTACACCAATGAATTTGAAAGCCGTCTAACTAGCAGTGATAAATCTCATCAGAACAGAAATTTCTTATATTACAAACATGAAATACTGTTCAAAGTACTGTTTAAAGGGGGTATTTTGATCTTTTCATTTATTTTTAATAGTTTAAGTTTTTTTTAACTGTTTTAGTGTTTATTTTTACAGTTTTACTTTTTTACAGTTTTACTTTTACTTTTTACTTTTACTTTTTACTTTTATTTTTTACAGTGTTATATTTTACTTTTTATTTTACAGTTTTATTTTTTACTTTGACTTTTATCATTTTTTACAGTTTTTTTTTACTTTTATAATTTTAATATTTTACTATCATTTTTTTTACAATTTTATATTTTACTTTTTTATTTTTTTTATTTCAATTTTTTACTTTAACTTTTTGCCAAACCTTTTTACAATTTTGTGTTTTACATTTTAACAATTCTAATTTTATTTTTACTTTTTAATATTCACACATAATTTTCACAGTATTATTTTTTAACAATATAATTTTTATTTTTTACTAAAATTTTACAATAAAAAATTTTATATAGATTTTGCTTAAATTCTCCGCATTAATTTTTTTTTTATTTTAACAAGTTTCATCTTTAACAAAATTTTCTACCTAAATCATAATCTCATTTATGCATCATTCAGACGATCTTTTTAACGTATATTTTCTACCTAAATCCTAATCTCATTTATGCATCATTTTCGACTTTTTTTAACATAAATTAGCAATACCGTGCCTTTAGCTGGGGCTATTCAATTATAGATTTTATGCCATGAGTGTTGAGTTTGGGTTCGATTGGTTAAACAATGGTTATGCTTCTGATTTGAATATGATTATTATTTAGGAGATTAATATGATTCATAAGAACTTATGATTCATTGGTTTCCCCGTCTCTTTCTGAAATCAAGTGTGATTTCTAGACAAACAAAAGCAGAAATTGTCTTATTTAAAGTACTTCTGAAGGAAATAAAATGACGTGGAGTTTTCTCTTTTACTAAGAGATTGCTCTATGATGATGATCCTGGCGTTGCATAAAGCTTTAACGAAACTGTGTGCGTTCAAGATACTTGCAAGAGACTAATAGTAAGATTACAAAAACCAATTCATCTTCTTAGAGTCCACATGGTCCAGATTTGGTTTATGAATAGTGACGTTAAAATGTAGGGAAGTGTTATATCAGACTTTGTCTTATTAGAGGGTGCTAAATGGCATCATCATTTGATCAGGAAATACAGTCTCCATTTCTTTTAGTGTGCATTCACGGAACAGGTAAAAGAAGGAAGGTGATCAGAGAGCTTTTTTTTATATATAGTATGTTTCATATATAACTTAGGTAATTAGATATTTATTTGCAAGATGAATATCAGTGGACTAATTTCATTTGAACCTCAGGAGCTCAACCTCGATTTACAGATCCCCCATTTCTGGGAAAAAGAAAATAAATTGGAGGTTGGTATATTATCTTATCCAGATATTATCTGTTTTGTGTGAATTGATCAAACCCAAGCTTTCATATTCCATTTGGTGTTGCTGTGTGTTTTTTATATTGCTTTTATAGTTAGTTTTTGTTTTTATTTTCTATACTTAATTTAATCGGTCAATTATTAATAATTTATCTCTTTCCTGTAGATCAAAGAGCTTTGAGTATGCATGTATGTGAATGACTTTTTTTTCTCTGTGAATTGAATTGAAATGAATTTCATTGAAATTGTTCATTGCTTTCTTCTCGATCAGAGGATCTCTCTTAAAAGGTAAGCTAAACCCAATAACCAGAATTCTTGAATCTATTTATTGGTGAGTCAAATTAACTAATCAAAATTTACCTTTAAGATTTTTTCGAATGTCAAGGAGACACTGAAACTGAGTATTAAAGCTTCACAACAACAACGATTGGTAAGCATTTCATCTCTTACACATTACATGATGTTTTGAGCTAAGTTAACTGATATTTTACATTGAAATGCAACTAATACTAAACGTTTTTTTATTTTTTGTTTTTATTTTTGCTGTAACAATAGATTATGAAGACGTCAAAGTGTTATTTGCACATTGATTATAAGAAGACTTTGTTTTGACACTTCGCAGGAGACTACATACCTCCATTTTTTTTTGGAGTGAATCAAATATGTCATTCATGTATATATTAGATAACATGTTGAAATTGTGCCAACTTAAAATTTCTCTTTATTTATTTTTTAGTTTGTCACTCATGCATATATTTTATAATGTAAAATATTTATTTTTTATACATTTATGATCTTTGTAATAGAGAACTGCAATTCTTATCTTGCAATTCTTTTCTTTTGTAAGTTGCAAGTACTAATTTGAATATTACTTTGTTTGTAAATTGAGCCTTGTCTGTCTCCAAATAATTATGATTTGTACATTACGATCATCTAATTTCTAAATAAAATTATACATTCAAATTAATATTTTGCTTTGATCTTACTTCAACGACAAACCGCGCCTCGACGCGGGAGACAACTCTAGTATATACATGCAAGCATCCAACTCACACTTTAGAAGTTGTATCGAAAAACCAGTTTATTAAAAAAAAAATAATGACAAAGAAACGAGAAAATAAAAATTTCATGGAGACCGACCCAACCCAATTCCAGTAGGAGCCGAATAGCGAAGCGAGTTTGCAAAGTCGACAAAACCGGAATCAAAATAAAGAAATAAATGACGGAGAAGGCCGGAAAAGACATTGTTACCCACAACACCGAGGTCCCCAAGCAAAAGAATACGCGGGATAATTTCATCACAATCTGAGGGTATTTTAGGAACTAGAATTGACAGCGACGCCCAGAGCAGCAGCCAAAAAAGCCATCCAAACAAGCCCTTCTCTCCCATCCGCTCTTAAAAAAGCATCTTCTCTCTCTCGCTGCGCCTCGCTTCGCTTCTCGCACACAATCTCATCCTCACAGATTCGTCGTCTTCTCGATCCCCAACTGTAAGTCTTTGCTGCTCTCTTCTGCAAATCCTAATTTCTTCGTCCGATCAGTCACTCTCGTCCTCCAGATCCCTAATTCCTATTTTATCTAAATTGATTATTTTATGCTTAAAATTTTGAAAGTTCGATTTTTAGTTTTCGATTACTATCTGTATCGAATTAGTTCGATTAGGATACTCTCCGATTGGCCTCCATTCATTGTGTTGCATGTCAACGATTCCGATTAGGTTTTTGAATTGCGGATTTTGCTCTTGTTTTTATGATTTTATTGTGAATTTTGAACTTGGTTGGTGATACTTGATTTTGATCTATGGTACCTTCAGATTTGATGTAGATTGTATTCGTGGACTGATATTGAATGCTGAATCTGTCATTGTACAAATGGCGTTTCTGTAATCACTTGAGTTCTTAGGACTTAAATTTTCAGTTGAAAAGATTTTGCAGATTAGATTAAGCTCCATTGTTTGGCGGGCTCAGAATAGTGATTTTATCAGGGTTTTGCTGATTTCTGATTTTGAACTTTCATTGCATGTTTAGTAGGTGTATAACAAGTTATGTTCAGCTTAAACTATGGACTCCTATGTATGTTCATGTGAATTTCTCTGAAACTTACTGTAGTAGTAAACTCACTGTTGGTTTTATGAATGAACGAAACAAGTATATTCAGATATATATAAGTTGAGCATAAATGCCGTTGCTTCTTATGTATATGCAATTAAGAATACTGCTCACTCTAGTGCGTATGTATTATGTGCGTATGTATTATGTCTTGCACATTGTTTTGATTTATATTTACACCATTTTGAATTTCTTTCAGGGAAACCATGAGTGATCAGGGAGAAAAGGCTTGTCCTCTTTGTGCTGAGGAGATGGATTTGACAGATCAGCAACTGAAACCATGCAAATGCGGTTATGAGGTGTGAGATGCTAGTGTGCTGATGTAATTTTTAGTTTTCATTGCTATACATCCACTCCTTAGCCTTGCTCGTTCACTTTTGTAAATCTGGTGGATTATTGTTCCCCTGGTCTGTTTACTTGGATTAGTTTATGACTTTCATTTATGTAATTCAGCTAGTCAGTAACATTGCCAAAGTATGTATTGTTGCAATACTATAAATGCAATCAAGTAAATGGGCATAAAGATTTTGAGGTGCAAGTCACATTTAAGTAAATGTTACATGTCTGTGACTATTGATCTGTATAATGTTGATAAATATACTCTAATAATTTCTAATGTTGAATACAGATATGTGTTTGGTGTTGGCACCATATAATGGACATGGCTGAGAAGGATGACACTGATGGGCGGTGTCCTGCATGCCGTACCCCTTATGACAAGGAAAAGATTGTGGGGGCTGCGAAGTGTGATAGGTTAATCTGGAAACAATAAGTCTTTTGCATCCAGCAAATTTAAATACCAATTATTCATTATTATTTTCCTACACAGATTGGTGGCTGAAATCCACACAGAGAAAAAGAAGTCCCAGAAGACAAAGGTTAAGCCAACTTCTGAAGGAAGAAAGCAGCTTACCAGTGTGCGAGTGATTCAACGGAACCTTGTTTACATAGTTGGGTTGCCTCTTAATCTGGCAGATGAAGAGGTAGACTCTCTCTCTCTCTCTCTCTCTCTCTCTCTCTCAACTACTACCAAAAAACTTGCTGTTGCCTCCCAAACATGGCATGTGAACCACCGCATCATAGCCATGCCATCTTCTCCTCACACCACAAGCGTCTCCCACCTCACTCATTTCTCAATCCACTTGCACTCTTTCTTCTTTTTCCTTTTGCAAAGAATTACACCGGCTCTTTCTGTGGGTGTGTATTTGTCTGTTAATATTTCCTTATAGAAGCTAACCACCTTTTCTGATGCATCTATCATGCAGCTTCTGCAGCGTAAAGAATATTTTGCTCAGTATGGGAAGGTTTTAAAAGTTTCTATGTCTCGGACAGCAGCTGGTGTCATTCAACAATTTCCAAACAATACATGTAGTGTGTAAGTCAAGATGATCTGATGTCTTTTTTAGTAAAGAAATGTATCTTCATTTATATTGTGGACGGTTTATAGAATACGGTTGATATTAGGTTTATATTTTGTTTATACATTTGCATTGCTGCTGGTCACATAATCTTGTTTTATATTCAGATATATCACTTACTCTAAGGAGGAGGAAGCTGTTCGCTGTATTCAAAATGTACATGGGTTTTTATTGGACGGAAAATCTTTGAGGTAGAATTATGTTATAATCATTTGACCTTGTTTTCTCAATAACCAAATGTAATCATTTTATGAGCCTAGGGTTGTCAGCATGATAATCTTTTAGTTATATGTTTCAGGGCTTGCTTTGGGACCACAAAGTATTGTCACGCATGGCTAAGAAATGTGGTATGCATTCTTGTTACTTTCTATACCAGATCTATCCACTCTTAGATGCTATTTTTGTATAATATGAGTGTAATTGAGGATTGATTTTTTTTTTCTTGTTTTTTTTGCCAGCCTTGCACCAATCCCGATTGTTTGTATCTGCATGAGATCGGATGTCACGAAGATAGTTTCACTAAAGATGAAATAATATCTGCGTACACTAGGTATTTAATCATATATCCTTTCGAAACTTTATAGGATGGTCAGTGTATTTAGTCAATGTAATGTGCTATTCATCTTTATTATTTCATTATTTAAAGCTCAGAACTCTTAAGATTTTATATTTGAAAATAACTTTTATTTTCAATAGTAGTCATTCTTTTGATGTTTCTTTAACTTGTGCGAAAAGTGTAATTTACTCTCGCAGTTTCAGGTCATAATTTTTTAGTTAAGAATGATTTAATCTCAATATGCTTCTTGTTTTATGCTCTGTAATTTGAGTGGTTCTATCATTAATCAACTTATAATGGTTTCAAAGGAGTAGGGTACAACAAATCACTGGTACACTGAACCCTATGCAGCGGCGTTCAGGAAGTATGTTGCCTCCGCCACTTGATGATTATTGCAATATCAGTTCTGCTTCTGCTGGAGGACCTGTTATTAAAAATGGTTCAAGTGTAAGACTTTTACTTCCTACTTGTGAAGCCAGAATGAATGAGCTGGTTGCAATCATATTTATCATTTCAGTTTTCTCTTATATCTGGTGTTGTCTTGCTTTTCGAGTGGATGGTTTAGATGTAGTGTATCTTATTTTTCATTTGTTCTTATCTGGCAGACCACCGGAAGCATCACTAAAGGTTCTCCTCCAAATGGGAGCTCTGGTAGATCTATCGCTCTTCCAGCTGCAGCCTCATGGTATTTATTGATTCTGCTCTATTATTATATTACTTGACATTTGGTGGTTTATTATGGCAAGTGTATTCTTAAAGTATTGAATGTATATTGCAGGGGAACACGTGGTTCAAATTCTCAAATACTAGCTGCACAAATAATATACTCAAATGGACATACTAAACAGAAACCTGATACAGTCAGTTGCACAGTGCCCTTTTCTTCGGCTGCTGCTTCTCCTGCCCGGGCTTCTATAGTGCACAGTGATGCTGGAAAGAGGTCAATTTTGAATGAAGATGGTCAGACTATGAATGCTAAAGGTAAAGCTGAATCACTGAAAGTTGTGAAACAGCACAATAGTGTGGATAGTCAAAGTACCATGTCTGACAAACCTGCTGCCCCGGACGAAGTTCCTGCAGCTGTTGATGAAAGCAGCCAGTTATCATCTCCACCATTGTCCATAGATATTAGTGAAGGCAGTAGTATGCCGCCAACCATCAGCACTGTCACCGACTATAATCGGCAGCCTTTTAGTTCTTCTCACGAAAGTGAAAGCATGGTTTCTACTGAAAGAGCCGTTGAAAGCTTGTGCTCTGATATATCTTCAATGAGCATCAATGGGACTTCTATGCTTGATCATTCTGGTGTAGTCAGACTTAATGATTCAGCTTCAGATATCTCATATATTAAATCGCCTCGTGACCAAGTATTACAACAGTATTGTGCTGAACAGCCCAGAGAACTTCATATTACAGCCGAGAGAGCTATAACAGGAGAACAATCCAACTGGTTATCAGAGTCACAACAGTTACCTAGTATTTCTTCTGAGGTTGAGGAGGATGTACTATCTTTTGATAATCAAAGACTCAAGGATCCAGAAGTGAGTCGTGCACCTTATTTTCCCAATGCAGGCCATGTTCCAACTCACTCTAGATCTCCAATGCTATCTAGTGAGGGTTATGGTGCAGTTTATTCAAATGCTGATCGCCTTTTTGTAGATAATAAAATTAGGGAAAGCTCGCTTCTATCTTCGTCCAATATATCAGTACAATCTAATGGTTACCATGAGAATTTGGTAAGCAGATCTCCTGGTTCAGAGAGGCCTTTGGAGCATGCCTTTCATCATCAAAATGGCCTGGGGAACCATGATAGAAGATTCTTGGGTGATGTGGCAAATCCTGATTTTGGTAATTCTATAGACAAGGGAGAGAGTAGTATAATCTCAAATATACTGTCGATGGACTTTGACACTTGGGATGACCCGTTAACATCACCTCAGAATTTTTCCAAGTTTTTGGGTGAATCTGAAAGACAATCTGGAGCTCAGAAAATGTCAAGCTCTTGGAAAGTGCCAAATAATAATCAGTCTAGGTTTTCTTTTGCAAGACAGGAGGATGCTAGAAATCATGCATTTGATGTACAGTCATCTCATAATGCCATTGGGTGGTTGTCACAGAACCAAGCACATAGCCAATCATTCCGCTATGGCTCTGAAAATAGAGATTTGAATTCAAATAATTTTGGAATTGGTAATGGTTTTCCTTCTAGTACTTATGAAGATTCTGAGAACGCCGCCAGCAATTTTTTAGCCCTCTCTTCTAACAAGCATTCCGGTGAGTACTTGTAATTTGTGTACACATTTCTGCTGTTGGGCTAGGTTCCCTTTTGGTGATACTATTTACTTGTATGTATCTTGCCTATATATATCTGTTTGAAATGGATGCATCACATAAGTCTTCCTTTGCTGTCTCATCTTATTTACATCTCTTGATTGTTATGTGGGTATTTCTTATTCGATCAGTTTCTGAACAGGGTGCTTATTTTGTTTGATGTTCTGCCTTGTGAATGATTTTTTTCTGCCAGATTTCTGACCATCTTTCATAAATTTTACAGCAGTTTCAAGGGCTCAAGTCTCTGCTCCTCCTGGATTTTCTGTGCCAAGCAGGGCACCACCTCCAGGCTTTACATCTCATGAGAGAGTGGAACATGATTATGACTCTCTGTCTGGTTAGCGATGCATTACATAATTACTTGCTGTCTATTTCATGTGTTCCTGTATTAATCTTGTTAATGGCATTTCAGGTAATCTTTTGCATGATAACTCTATGCTGAGAAATGTGTATCAACCTCAGCCTACGGGAAATATCGGTAGCTCTGGAGATATTGAATTTATGGATCCTGCTATATTGGCAGTTGGTAAAGGTAGACTGCAAGGTGGACTTAACAGCCCTGGCCTAGAAATTAGATCACACATCCCTTCACAGTTAAATGCATTTGAAAATGATGCAAGGCTTCAGCTGTTGATGCAGAGATCCTTCTCCCAACAACAAAACCTTAGATATCCTGATTTTGGGGATGGCTATTCTCAGGTCAATGATTCTTATGGAATTTCATCAAGGCTTCTAGATCAGTCTCAGACTAGCAATTTATCACCTTATGCACAGCTGTCTTTCCAACAATCCAGAAATAATCGGTCCATGTCAAATGGCCATTGGGATGGGTGGAATGACGTTCAGGGTGGTAACACCATAGGTATGGCTGAGCTCCTGAGAAATGAGAGACTGGGATTCAACAAGTTCTATTCTGGCTATGATGAATCAAAGTTTCGGATGCCCACTTCTGGTGATCTGTACAACAGAACCTTTGGGATGTAATAATGCGAAATGATATCATTGAATGGTTGGTAAACAGAGAAATTAAGGGCTGTGTGCTTTCTTGGCCTAGTACTCAAGATGGGACCGACTCATATAAAGTTGTCTTGCTCTCAGCAGCCTATTGTAGGGTCACTCCTATAACTTTTTGGGGTCCTGGATCCCTGCAGGTAATTTTACTTCTTTAGTTCAAATGTAGTGGCTTGTGGGGCTTCTAATTGAGATATATTTAAGGTTGTTCTTTGTGCCTGGGCATACTTATGTTGTGATTTTGGTCATATAGAAGAATTAAGCACAGAAACTAAGAGAAACACACAGAGATAAGAACACACAGATCTAATGTGGTTCAGTAAACTTTGCTGTCCACCGTCCAGAAAGATTAAGAAAACAAAGACACTCATCTCTGTTTCTGTGATGCATAAACTAAAGCAGATGCTGTCCTTTTATAGACATAAGGAACTCCGATACCGCATAGGAATAGGTTTTCCTACTAATACTATGCTTCTTCTTTTCTGTAACCAACAAGGATTGCAAATCCTACATCAACAAGGATTGCAAATCCTACATCAACAAGGATCAGAGACATCCTTATTGGAACCTATATTCACCTACTGACTTGTGTTAACTCATGGGCTGGAAAAACCCCACAGCACTTATTTTGTCTCATAACCAAATGCCTTTCTTTTCTCGAGACTTGACACATAAAAAAAATTCCTTTTTTTGCTCCTTTTTAATTGTTGTGCCTGTGAATGAATACTGGTCCATAATCTGTTCCAACTATCTGTAGGAAGCCCCTGTGCGGAGCCTCTGTCGTGCTTTGAAATTAGTGCAACACCTGTTCAGTTTGATGTTGAGGTATTCCATTTTCTTGTATGGAGTTCTTTTGCATCGATGGGTTTCAGGTGCTGGTGTGGTTGATTTAAGGTTGCGTTGTGGATTGCTATATATTGTCATACAGGCTGATCATCGAGATTTGAGTATTCGAATTGGTGTACTTGGGATGCATTGCCTCTAGCTCCCCAAGGACATCATATGGGACTGCTCCCTGTTGTACTGATACTTTGAATGTTGCTAGCGCAACAAAATGGATGAAATCTGACCATTTTGGGAGAGTTTAATACCGCTTTCAACTTTTCCAACATGGTAAATAGATATATTTCATTGATTTTACAATAATATGTTCTATAAAACATTCCGACATGGACTTGGGAGTTTGCAGAGAAAATAGTGATTGGAACTATTAACCAATTCAATAAAATATTGTTCCGTGTTTGGAGTCCCATGCGTTTGGGCTTTGCTAAATTGTTACACGTTTTTACTGTTATATGAGGTGGCAACAATTTTGGCATTGATTGTGGTAGATACTTCTAGCAAATATTGTTCTTGGGAATACCATTTCTTAAACTGAAACTGTAGGAGTTGAATCTCTGTGTTCGAGTAGATTTCTCCCACGGTAGCTCTTCAAAGCAACCAACTGTTATTTGTAGCTTATCTCAGAAACAGTTTTGGGACAGTCTCGGAGTCATTTTAAACAATACCAAACTTGAGTTTCCATTCAATTGTGTTTTCGAATATTGATACAGAAAATCTTCCGTATCCGAGTTCTGTATCATACCCCGGCATGAAGCACGCTTTTGCCACAGAATCGTTCATCTTTTCCCTCCTGTGTTTCAAGGTCTTTGCCTCAATATCTGGCGTTGCTCTTTGCGATTGTTCAGTGGAGAAGAAAGTTTAAAGGTTCGAGTTATGTTACTTCTGTATACTATTCCAAATTAGTACCTTACCACATCTCTCTGCTTTCAGTTGATCCTTAAAGCTAATCTACAGCACCATTAGTTAGCACTTAGCAGGACAAGTTAGAAATGGATTGATTGATCAGATGTGGGCCTTTTGAAAGTTTTGGCTGACGAGTCAGGCCCAGACTCTTCTGCTGCAAATCAAAAAATCAGTGAGGATAAAAAATGCCAGTAACCTTATAGTGAAAAAACCCAGCAAAATGAAGCGGGAGAATAGTAAGAGCCAAGAGGACAGAGTCGTAAGAATCCATTTGGGCTTGGTGGACCCACTTTACTGAGATATTTATTAAGGTCCGTCCACTTTGACCCAACCCTTTCATCAAAAGACACCGAAAAGGAAGTGTTCAAACTTCATGGGACGATGATTGTGAAGAGGAAACTCGTTTCCGGTATATTGTACCCTCCATAGAAAGTAGAAAGACGAAGGAACGTGGGACATAATTTATTAGAAAGTTGAGAATTTATTAGAAAGTTGAGACCTTAATGCCACACTGCCTCATAAGAAAAAGATTCAATACTAGTTGTTGAGCCATATAAATGCTTAAAATAAAACAGTCCAATAGATTATAGTTTCATACAAAAAACAAAAAATATTAATATTCTGATTAGTAACTTTTAGGACAAATTTCAGTTAATCCTTATCAAATTTGTATCCAACGTTAGGGCGTTCCCTTTTGTTTCAGGGAAAATAACAACAATGATCACTCAACTTTATCACAATCAACAATTTGATCACTAAAGTTTAGAAAATATAAAAAAAGACATTGAACTTTAATTTTTATTATTAATTTAGTCATTATGTCCAACAAAGTGATCAAATTGATGGATAAAGTTAAAGTGCAGTGTCATTTTTGATATTTTTAAAGTTCAGTGATCAAATTGTCAATTGTGACAAAATTGAGTGATCATTTCAGCTATTTTCTCTCTGTTTTAAAGTTGAAAGTTATACTCTTAAAGTTTGCAATCCACATCAAACTCACTATTCCATTAACTTTTTATTCAATATTCCGTTGCGTGTTGACATGACAATTTGCATGTCATCAAATGAGTCCCACTATTTATGTGAAATTCCTATTTTACATATTTTCTCTAGTTTCATTTTGAAACAAAAAAAAACTCATAAAAATTGAATGTACCTTTCTTGTCATGATATTGGGAGTACAAAAAATAACTAGAGCATACTTCAAATTTTTTTCCCCAAATATAGTCTCCATTGTCATTATATTCCAAAGATGAGAACGATTATAAATTATAAAAAGTGCCACATTATTTGGTACTTGTTTTTTAAATAAACTTTGTTTAGATCTCAAGCATTTTCGGGAGAAAAAATGTACCTTTTTTTCCATTTCAAAATAAAATTAGAGAAGAAAAATAGTAAAATATGAATTTTATATAATAATGGAACCCATTTTATGAGAAAACAACTGTCATGTCATCACTTAACGGAGTGGATTGATGGAAAGTTAACAGAAGGGTAAGTCTGATGTTGATTGCAAATATTTGGGGTAAAACTTTTAACTTTGAAACAAAATAGAACAACTTGATGTTTGATGCAAACTTAAGGGTATTAATTGAAATTTGTCCTAATTCCTATGATGAAAGCTAATTTGAACATTTGTGGTATTGGTGGTAATCTGTACTATTATTAAGCAAAGTGGCTTTGTTTCTCAACATTAATTGTCCAATTCTTCCATATTTGCTCTTTTATATTTGGTTAAACAAAATAATATAGGGTCAGAACTGTAATTAACAAATAAGCTTCTTGTTCTCCACTTTTTCTAGCGACAATTTTTTGTTTCACAACCCTTTTCACAGATAATTATCTACAATAACTGTAAAAAAAAAATTATTTACCTTTATTTTATTTTATTAGTTTTAATATATAAAAATTTATACCCACAGTGTGTTTGCGTGCTTCTTCCAGAGTATACAAAATGCTTGGTTGGACAATGATTCGATATTGTAAGGGCATCTCCAATAAGGAGTCCCAAATCCTATAATTTTAGACCAAAGATAATTTTTTTCTCTCCAATGGTAAAAAAGCAAGGTCCTAAACTCTAAAAATCTAGACCCAAGTTTCAAACAAAGTCTCATTTTGAGACCTGATTTAGGACGCGTCTCATATTTGAGACTGATGTAGAGGAGAGAGGAAGAAGAGCAGAGGAGAGAGGGAGAAGAGGAAGAAAACGCGCGAGAGAGGGAGAAGAGGAAGAAGACGCGAAAAAAATAAAAAAATGAGGGAACTGGGCGACGCGCAATGTGCGGGAAAAGGAGAAGGTGAGGCATTGGTGGGCCCTGCATCTGTCCCAAGCACGTGGGAATAGGAGAGAGCCGTTGCTCTCTTTGCATTCCAACGGCCAAAAAATTAGACGGCATGTATTTGATTTCATTGAAATCAACAGCCTTAATTTAACTCACAAGACATTTTATTTTTCTAAATTAGTTTTTGATCCGACGGTTCAAGATATAGGTTTCTAATTAATCGACGGTAACACTACAAGAAAAGGAGACATTACCGGCGACGGGAGGTCGCCGGCCTTGTCTTTTTTTTCCGCCGGAAATGTCATTCCCGGCGACGAGTCGCCGGCAATGACGTCGCCGGAAATCTCCCGCCGGTGTTAACATTGCCGGCGACGGGAAACGGCGTCGCCGGTAATGTCGGAGACATCACCGGCGACTTGAGTCGCCGGCAATGTCTCCGACATTACCGGCGACGCCGTCGCCGGCAATGGTTCCGCCGCCGTGGCCGGAATTTGTGACATTGCCGGCGACTGAGGTCCATGTCGCCGGCAATGTCAGAAAAAATTTTGAAAAAAAAACGCGGTTCTGGATTGGGCCCAATTCCAGAACCTGCATTGAAAGACATAAACCGTACAATCATACAAGTTCAACAGTACACATAAATGTCCAACGTACAGTACAAATAGCAACGACGATACGAAAATTAACTACAACTACAGGTCAGGGTCGAGGAACTTGCGGGTCAGGGTCGAAGTAATCAAAGTACTCATTTGAATTCCGGTGGCTACCTTGGTCTTGCTCTGGCGTTGACTGGTGCGGTGGTGGTGGTGGATAGCTAGGGAACGGAGGGACCGGGACCGGGGGAGGTGTGGGGAACGGTTGTCCGGTAGTCTGAGCCTCGTACATCGTCCGCATCCATGTGTACATCTGAGCCTGCACCTGTGTCTGCTGCATTTGGTACTCGGCCATCTGCCTCTTTTGCTCCTCCAACTCCCTCTGCGTCCTATGAAGCTCCGCTGCGAGGTTACGACTAGAAGTTGAACTTCTTGACCCGGTAGAGTATTGTGAAGTGGTTTTCAATACTCCTTCGCCCGCCGAGCCCATTCCCCTACAGTAGTAGGTATTCTTTCCAGTCCCGCACGCTTTTGCCATGATCTGAGCCGCTATCGGGGGATCAAGCGGATCGATCTGAGAGGCATACTGGGTGACTTCTTCCTCGGAGCAGTCAGGATGGTTAGTCCGAGCTATACTCATGGTCACTTCTGCCGTCGCCTCCTCCACTCTCGCCTAATTGAAAAGCGAAAATGAACAACGTATTAACTAACAACATCTATTAATATCTAAAAATAGTTTTATTAACACATGGAGAGGCGAAAGACTTACCGCTTCGTCAGGGCACTGCGGATAGAACTTCTGATGAATATACACCAAGGGGTTCACTTCTTGTTGTTGCTGCGCCTTAGTCGACCAACCCATGTAGTTGAGTGAACCTGCATGATGGGCCCTGGTGTTTTTCAATCTATTCGCCCGGTTCGTCTTCGAAATCGCCTTGTTTGATAAACATATGGAAAAAAATTAGATCTCACACTATTTCAATCTGATACGATACATTAGGCTTGTAAGATATATTAAGGATGCATACCTGAGCTTTGGGGTGCTCGAAGTGGGCTATCAGCCACAGCCACTCGTACTCCCTAAACCGGAATTCGCTAGGGGTAGAACCTCGGCCTAGCTCCTTGTATACAGTGTAATGGGAAGAAAGCTCGTTCTTCCACTCTTTATACCTATATTAAAACAAGGAAAAAAAGTTAGAGATATTAAAACAGTTGATAAACAAAAATCTAACTCGATATATATTCAAATAAGTGGAAGCACATCACCGATTATGTAGTTGACGCTCTACCCACGTGTGAATAAGAACTTCATCCACGTCAAACCACACCTGCAATATGAATATATAAAAGGTAAAATTATATATTTAAGTGGACTTAATTAATAAATGTAAAATTTACGTAATGAAAATACGATTTTACTCACACTGAGTGCATTATGCACTTGCATCTTCACGTAGATAGGCACAGATTCCCAATCTGGCCAAAGCATTGGGACCTTGTCCCGCACGATCGCACCGGCCATGCTGACATATTTGCGCGTGGTGACGAATGCCTCGATCACCTCGCCATCCTCATTGGCCCTTATGGGCGTTTTCCTTCCGCCGGTGGCCTGCTCAAGTCTCTTCCCGGTGCAGGTGCCTCTAGCCCCTTTCCGTTTTCCAGTCCCATTAACGAAATTGCCTAATAAAACAATGTCAACAAATTGATATCATTAATTGAACCAATCGCAAGTCTTAAGTAATAATTAAGTAATCAATCTGATGTTAAATAAAATTTACCTGCATCGTCCGTTTGTTGGTTGGTGCACCTCACACTCCAAAGATACACGGGGTCGAACGGGAGGAAGTTATACGCTTCCTCCACGGTCAGGAAATCCGGCCGTCCTTCAATATAAACAGGCATCCCCCTATCATCGAATTCAGGGATGACAGGAATCTCGTCGGGTAGGAAGAGACCGGACGGCGGAGATAGACGAGGCCTGGACGATGAGGCGCCAGCACCACCATGTGCCTCAGATGATTCCCGTGAAACGGGAGTAGGCACCATCCGAATATGGGGCATTCGGATTGAGGGAGTTTCTGATGCCCCCGTTGACTGTCGCTCGTCTGAGGCTCTGCCACCGGAGGGACGTCTGCTGATTGAGCGTCTAGAGACTGAGGCTCGAGCCTCGAATTCCGGTTCCACGGCTCTTGATCGTGCAGCTTCCTCCTCAGCTCGCGCCTCTAGCAAGGCTCTCGTGCGAGCAGTCATCATTGGCCCACTGGGCGTGTTGCTAACTGCGGCCGAGGAGGAAGCTTGACTACTGTTCCCTCCACTATTTCGGGAACCTCTCCGAAGCCAATTAGCCGCAAAACCTCCTGGACATCGTAATAGTCATGGATTCGGTTCAATAACAAATCGGAACCGGAACGGTGTGGAACCGGAACCGTTTGAAACCGGAACTGTTTGTAACCGGAACCGTTTGTAACATAACGGTTCCGGTTACAAACAGTTCCGGTTCCAAACCGTTCCGGTTCTATAACAAATCGGAACCGGAACGGTGTGGAACCGGAACCGTTTGAAACCGGAACTGTTTGTAACCGGAACCGTTTGTAACATAACGGTTCCGGTTACAAACAGTTCCGGTTCCAAACCGTTCCGGTTCTATAACAAATCGGAACCGGAACGGTGTGGAACCAGAACCGTTTGAAACCGGAACTGTTTGTAACCGGAACCGTTTGTAACATAACGGTTCCGGTTACAAACAGTTCCGGTTCCAAACCGTTCCGGTTCCACACCGTTTCGGTTCTATAACAAATCGGAACCGGAACAGTTTGGAACCGGAACCGTTTGAAACCGGAACTGTTTGTAACCGGAACCGTTTGTAACATAACGGTTCCAGTTACAATAAGTTCCGGTTCCAAACCGTTCCGGTTCCAAACCGTCCCGATCCCGATTTCCACCTTCATTTATACGATTAATTAACAACTATATCACCTAAATTAACGACTATACATATTCGATGTGTATATATATATACATCATGCATCTTAATTAAATTTATCCATCACATATTCATCCAAATCACAAACCCTAATTAATTTTCCACATTTTTCACACATATATATATCATGCATCTTAATTAGGTTTAATTTCCGTATATATATACATCACATATTCATCAAAACCACATTTATACATAATTTTCACATATATATATACATCACTTCATATTCACATACCTAAATATATATATACATCACATATATACATACATGCTAATTTAGAACTTATCACCCTAATTTCCAACTTAGCACCCTAATTAATTTACACATACACATACACATACACATGCACATACACATACACATACACATACACATACACATACACATACACATACACATACACATACACATACACATACACATGCAAAAAAATAATTAAAAATTGAGAGAGAGAGAGAGAGGGAGAGAGAGAGGATCGGACCTGCCATTTTCTTCCACCTACAATGGTGAGGGGAGGAGAGGAGGGGAGGAGGGGAGGAGGAGATTTTCGGAGGAGGAGAGGAGAGGGGATCGGTGGAGAGGAGGAGAGGGAGAGGAGGAGTAGGGAGAGGAGAGGGAGAGGAGGAGGAGAGGGAGAGGAGAGGGAGAGGAGAGGCTCGGGCTCGATATGGGGGAAACCAGAAAACATTACCGGCGAGTTGCTTATAACTCGTTGGTAATGTCATTACCAACGAGTTAACTCGTTGGTAATGACATTACCAACGAGTTATAAGCAACTCGTTGGTAATGACATTACCAACGACGAGTTAACTCGTGGGTAATGTCATTACCAACGAGTTGCTTATAACTCGTTGGTAATGTCATTACCAACGACTTCAACTCGTTGGTAATGTCATTATTTCCCGAAGAATATCCGACAACATTTTCCGTCTACGATTTCCGGCTACATTTTCCGACTACAATTTCGATTATCAATTTCCGTATCCGTACGATTAATGACTACATTTTCCGTCTACATTTTCGATTAATGATTTCCGTATACGTACGATTAACTAGGGCATTTTCCGTATACGTACGATTAACGACTACGATTAACGACTACGATTTCCGTATACGTATGATTAACAACTACGATTTCCGTATACGTACGATTAACGACAACATTTTCCGTCTACGATTTCCGGCTACATTTTTCGACTACAATTTCGACTACATTTTCCGTATCCGTACGATTAACGACTACATTTTCCGACTACATTTTCGATTATCAATTTTCGTATACGTACGATTAACTAGGGCTGAGAATCCAATACCGAAATCCCGATACCGAACCCGACCCGTCCCGATCCCGTCCCGATCCCGTCCCGATCCCGTCCCGATCGGGTCGGGATACACCTCTAAGATTATGTCGTCCCGACCCGTCCCGATCCCGATTTTACTTTCGGGATCGGGATCGGGATCGGGATAGGTCGAATCCCGACCCGTCCCGTACCGATCCCAGCCCTACGATTAACGACTACATTTTCCGTATACGTACGTACCATTTCCAGCTATGCACATTTTCCGACTACAATTTCGATTATCAATTTCCGTCTACGATTAACGACTACAATTTCCGTCTACGATTTCCGGCTACATTTTCCGACTAAAATTTTGATTATCAATTTCCGTATACGTACGATTAACGACTACAATTTTCGACTACAATTTCGACTACATTTTCCGACTACGTACGATTTCCGACTACAATTTCCGACTACAATTTCCAACGTACTAAGGATGATAATCGTAATCATCTTCATCACTTGAGTCTGACTCGGTTTCATAGGTAACCTCTGGCAATATGTGCCGCTCCTCGTCATCTGAATCAGCGTCAACTTCATACAAACCAGTAGCCAAACTTAATACAAACCACTGAAACCAGTAGCAAAAGGCCAAACTTAATACAAAACCAGTAGCCGAAAACATCAGTAAACAGTTCATACTTCATAGCAAACTTAATAAATAATAACATATCAACTTATCAAGAACATAGCAACAACAATAGCTTCAGATAAAACACCATTAACTTGTCTCTGAATCATATTCAGATCCCAGCTCAGTGTCATCATCACTGACTTCAACAAGTTCATCATCTGATTCATCATCAACTTCAACAACTTGTTTCTTTCCCTTGAATGTTGGAGGAGGACAGTTACTTGAAGAGGCTGTGCTTACATGCTCTGAAAGACAAACAATTTCATTTAGACATTTAGTTGTTAGAACAACTCAAGAACATGACATTATTCTTCTTTGTATATTCTGAATCTTGTACATGATCAATATAGGAATTCAATGAGGATCTGTCATAGACCAATCTATGTTTTCGAATACATAGTTATATCTGTGTATATATTGCAGTAACTTCAAAAGGCACATCAGTTCAACAGAACTGATGCATTGGTTCACATTGGTTCACATTGGTTCACATTGATTCAGTCCCTGAACTGATGCATTGGTTCACATTGTTCAGATCAGTTTCTGAACACAGATGCATTGGTTCACATTGGTTCACACTGATGCATTGGTTCACATTGGTTCACATTGATTCAGTCCCTGAACTGATGCATTGGTTCACATTGTTCAGATCAGTTTCTGAACACAGATGCATTGGTTCACATTGGTTCACACTGATGCATTGGTTCACATTGGTTCACATTGATTCAGTCCCTGTAAGTTCTATTTGTTTTCATTCTATAAACACAGATGTTCTTAACATGAGTTTTGCAGAATTCATATCACTAGAAACTAAGTTATCTAACATTAGTACCCAGTCTTAAGTGTCTAACAATCAATGCTTCAACAGATTTGTAATCAATGCCTCAAAATAAATTAATAAGATAGCATTAAAGTGACTAAACCACAAACAATCAAGTAATCAACAATTCAAAATGAATTCCCGCTGTGAGAAGATATAATGCAGAAGTTGATTATCCTCTTATGCATTTCCCACTTATCATCGATAAAGTGTGCCGTTAGCACCATGTAGTTCATGTTTTGAACACTTGTCCAAGTATCGGTAGTGAGGCACACCCGATGACATTTAATATCAGAAATCAACTTCTTCTTCGTCTTATCATACAAACTCAGAAAGTTCTTCACCAAAGTTTTCCTACAAGGGACTTTAAACAAAGGCACTGCAACATGACAAAAGTGCCTAAATCCTTGCTTTTCAACAAACCTAAAAGGAAGTTCATCAACTACAACCATTTCAACACAAGCTTGCATCACTGCATCAGGATTATATGCTACCATCTTCATCGTATTGCCCTTACTTTTATCACTAGAAAATACTGGCTGATTTTTCTCTACTACTTTCACTTTCCTACCCGGATAAAACTTGCAGTTAAACTTAAAGTGCCTAAGCATCCCTGAATTTCCATTGCTACGAGAATCACAAGCATAGTCTCCTAAAGGACCCTTAGGACAGTATCTACACTTGGCCCTCTGAGATTCATGTACAATATCTTTCTTACCCTTCACCTTAGTGACTTTCCTGTCTGTATATTCATCAAAATGCTTCCATACCCAACTGCGTTTCCTACTATTCCGAGTATCTTGACTAACATCAGAAGATTCTTCACTAATTTGGGGCAATGAATTAGAAAGAGAAGGAGTTGTACCAGAAGAAGAACTGACCGGAGTCGTCTGAGCAGAGAGAGACAGAGTTGTACCAGGTCCAGATGTAATGATTGCTTCGGCTGCTTCCTCCGGCCTAAGTCTCTTCTTACTCTTTCTAATCTGTAAGAGAATGAAACTTGCAGTAAGAATTAAGATATTCCCAACCCAGAACAATGAAAATATGAAATCTAAATGTAATCCTTAACAATGAAAACCATAAACTTACTCCCAGTTTTCCCATTGAAGGGGGGCACAAGGGAGGGGGAGGCCGAGGAAGGGTTTGGGGAAGGTTAGGGCTTGGGAATGGGAATGGGACTTATTGAGTTATTGGAGAGGCGAGAGCTGAGAGCCTGAGAGAGAGGCGTTGAGAGAGCTGAGAGTGAGCTGAGGGTTTGGGGAAGGTTAGGGCTTGGGCTTGGCTTCGAGAATTTGGACTGGGCTTAGATATTCGGGACGGGTCGGGATTTTCGGTATCTATTCGGCCCATCCCGATCCGACCCGTTTATTTTAATTCGGGATCAGGACGGGTCGGGACGACATAATTTTAGAGGTGTATCCCGACCCGATCGGGACGGGATCGGGACGGGTCGGGTTCGGTATCGGGATTTCGGTATTGGATTCTCAGCCCTACGATTAACGACTACGATTAACGACTACGACTAACGACTACGATTTCCGTATACGTACGATTAACGACTACGATTTCCGTATACGTACGATTAACGACTACATTTTCCGTCTACGATTTCCAGCTACATTTTCCCATAAATGAAGACACATTTTCCGATCCGGCATCTAATATAAGACACATTGCCGGCGACGGAGTAAGTCGCCGGAAATGAAGACATTACCGGCGACTTTACGCCGGAATCTCGCCGGTAATGTTGTAAAACATTACCGGCGACTCCAACCGTCGCCGGCAATGTCTAGGGAGACATTTCCGGCGAAATTCCCGCCGGAAAATCGCCGGAAATGTCTCCCTAGACATTGCCGGCGAGATTCCGGCGACATTACCGGCGACGGGCTAAGTCGCCGGTAATGTTGAACATTACCGGCGACTTTTCCGGTCGCCGGCCTTGTCTCCGGTGATCTCGCCGGTAATGGGCAAAAATGTTGTAGTGTAAACTAACTTTGATTTTTAATATATCGGTAAGAAAAGTGGCAAAAAAATAATTAAAATTTTTTGAATAATTTTCTGCCCGTTGCTACAGTAAATCTACATTTCTTCTATAAATACCAACCCAAAATTTCATTCATTTCACACAATTTCTTACATCCTCTCCAACATTTCTTCCTCCCCATCATTTTTATTCATATAGCAAAATTAAGGATTTTTAGCACCATGGGTCCAAAGAAAGGGGCACAACAACCACGGGCACCACGATCAAAAAATTGGAAAGAGGAGGAAGATAAAACTTTGTGCATCTCCGTGGTGAGTATTGGTGAAGCCGTCGCCATCGGTACTAATCAATAGAGCGGAACCTTGTGAGATCGTATATATGAGTATTTTGAAGGTATCAAACCACTCAATGCACCGAAGCAAACCGCTTCAAGTGTTGAGTCTCGATGGAAGAAGATCAATCCCGCATGCATGAGATGGTGCATAGCATTAAACCATGCCATCGAGAATCATAAAAGTGGCGAAAATGATCTTGATGATGTAAGTATTTTTATTCGTCATAATAAAAATATAGTTAAAATTAATTATTCCTAGTCGCTTAAAATATAGTTAAAATAAATAACCACTACTATGTTTATTTCAATTGTTTGTAGATAAAGAATGCCAAGTCAAATTACTTCGATGAATCCCATGGAGAGCATTTCGGTCTTTTGCATTGTTGAGATATCTTGAAGGATACACCAAAATATTCAAATCCCCTATTAATGGAAGGGGATACCACAAATTATGAGACGCCTACACTACAAGAAAAAGTGACTTAGACGACGGAGAATTTCCGTCGTCTAAGTGCCTATCTCCGTCGTCTAAGTACTTGGACGACGGAAAATCCGTCGTCCAAGGTACGTGCTCCAAGTGCTGTCGTCTAAGTACTTAGACGACGGAGAATTTAATCTCCGTCGTCCAAGTTCACTTGGACCACGGAGAACGTCCGTGGCCCATGTAGGGACTTAGACGACGGAGACATTAATCTCCGTCGTCTAAGTCCCTACATGGGCCACGGAGAAGCTAACAATCTCCGTGGCCCAGGTGGTGACTTAGACGACGGAGATTAATGTCTCCGTCGTCTAAGTCCCTACATGGGCCACGGAGAAGCTAACAATCTCCGTGGCCCAGGTGGTGACCTAGACGACGGAGATTAATGTCTCCGTCGTCTAAGTCCCTACATGGGCCACGGAGAAGCTAACAATCTCCGTGGCCCAGGTGGTGACCTAGACGACGGAGATTAATGTCTCCGTCGTCTAAGTGTCCACCTGGGCCACGGAGATTGTTAGCTTCTCCGTGGCCCATGTAGGGACTTAGACGACGGAGACATTAATCTCCGTCGTCTAAGTGAAAAATTAATTTAAAAAAAAAATTAAATTCAAAAATATTATTAATATTAATTGAAAAAAAATTAATTAAATTAATTAAATACACTAAATTAATAAAATAATTAAAATTAATTTGTACATACATAATCGAAAAAACCCATAATTAAAAATGAAAATATTGTTCGTAATGCGGAAATTAAGAAACGAAATAATAAACTACTAGCTAGCTAAAACACTGGAGGAGCAGATGCGCCGCCTCGTCCTCCGCCTCCAGCCGGGTCGTCGTCGTCGGGGAATGGGTTCGGAGGAGGTTGACATTGTCTTTGAGCTTGTTGCATAAGGGCGATGAGTTGGGCTATTCGCTCGTCTTGCTGGTCCATTCTTTGGCGCATGGCAATATTCTCCTCCCGTGCGATTCGAGCCTCTTCATAGGCTGCCGCAGCTTGAGAACTTCTCCGCCGCCCCGAACCTCCCGTAGATGATGACTCAGAGGTCGACAAATCTCGAACCACCTTAGGCCCGAAGTGCCTAACCTCCTTGCCAGCTCTACGACCGTAGACCTCATCCGCAATTGCTATTTGGCTCTCCACAGATAGAGGAGGCAGGTCTTCTAGCGGCACATCTGGGAACGCAAGCTGAGTGTTAGCCAATTCTTCCTGCGCACGCTCTATCACTCTTGCCTACAAAAGAATAATAAATTTATTATAATGAAATAATATTTAAATAATAATTACTATAATTATTAGCGCACACACATATATATATATATGACTTACGCCGCGTTGACTCGCTTCATTATCGAGCCCAGGCGTCACGTACGCGCTTACGCTTGCATCGAGATAAGGGTGTTTGGAGCCCTTATCCCTGTGCTCCTTGGCAATTTGAATGAGTTGCTTGGCGCCGGAAGTATGGTGCTTGTCCTTCTTCCCCCGGTTGGCTTTGTTGACACCGGAGAATTTCTGTTAGACAACATAATGAAATCATTAAAAAATTTATAAGTAACTAAAATTTAGAGTATTCAATTATCTTAATTGAAATAAAAAAAGTAAATTAACACCTGAAATTGCTCATCGGCAAAGTGGTTACACAACCACTCCCACTCATCTTCTCTATCCCCACGCAGCTCTTCGGGGGGAGGCACGGGACCGTTAGTTCGGAAGTACTGATGGAGCCTGTACTTCCAATCTTTGAAGATGTTGTTGGCGGTTTGGTTGATATGCCTCAACATCGCCGGATCCGGATCCACCGCAAATTGTTCCTATCAGAAATAAATTGAAAATTATAATCGTATATATTATAAAATTATATATAACTAATATTAAAAATAGTATATAATAACTAAAATTGTACGTATTACGTACCGAAAGATCCTTAAAGACTTTCGCCTTCTCCGAATCCGGCACCTCCCTCCAAGTAGGGGCAGTGATACGAACCCGGTTACGAACAATCGACCCAATGCTATGAGCCGAGAGACTTGCTAGCTGAGGTGTGGGAGGGCCACCGGTGAATTCGTCGTAAGGCAAGGCGATCTTGCTCCCGGTCGCCTTGCAAATTTTCTCCGCCTTTCCACCTTTAACGAGACCCCGAGTCTTTTTCGGTTGGGGGTCAGTGGGGGCCCTCCTTTGCTTACGGCGGGCGCTGTACATGATAGACTCGGCCGTCGAAGACGCCTGAGTACTTCCCGTTGAAGCGGTACCGGGCGTCGGAGTTGAAAAGGGGTCGACGTCATCACCGCTTGAGAGAATTGGGGCAGAGGGAATTTCCCCAGAAGGCCCCGGATTGAGGGCGTATACCTGCGGTTGAACCCAACCGACTTGGGCCGCCAACATTTGGAGCATCTCATCTTCTGACTCCTGTTGGGCTTTCTTCTTCCCGGATGTGATCTTTGGCGGAGCCATTTAAACCTAAGAGTACGTACGGTGTTAAAATACCTACTTACCATAATAATTACAACGACGGAGAATTTACGCTAATTAATTAAGTACGTTTAAGATTTAAATAGAGTACACTAGCTTGGCATTTTCGGTCGTTCAATGGACGTGCGACCCGCGCGATAAAGTGTAAATTTTCAATTAATCAGCCTTGGTTAAATCGAAAAACATGGCCAGTTAGGGATAGAGATAACGCGAGAGGCAGGACTAATTTCGACAAAAGTCTTTCTTAGTCCAAATCCTGTCACCAGTCATAACCCGTTTCTAGACACCATGTCCGACATTCGGCCAATTTTTCGAAAATTTACACTCCCTCAAGTCCTTTGCAAACTCCGCCCTCAACCTCGTGTCCATAACTTCACTTAGGTTATGGTGTGCGGTGATGAAATCCACACATCACGAGGGGTTAAGGAGATAAGCAAGGAAAAGAGGCGCCATCTATTCCAAAGAGTGCGACTTAATTACACCAAGCCTATGTACTAAATTTAAATCGAACACGTACTACCATGCAATTTACTAGAAAATACATATAATTATCAATTAATTATTATTTATCATGCATTTAATAATAATTATTCATTTACCAATATAATCAATTATTATTATTACTATTATTTAATTTTAACTAATAATTATTCATTACCAAATAATTAACAACTAATAATGATTACTAAATAATAATAATAACAAGAAAATAATTATTATAATTACAACTATTTATTATTTAAAACTAATAAATTAAAAGTATTTAGAATTTAAATAATTAAACAAATAAAAAAATTGTTAAAGAGTTAAAATTTCGAATTATTACCTCGTCGGAATTTCGCCGGAATATTGGAAGAGTAGAGTCGTCGGAGAGGGGGAACCACGCCGGAAAATTGGTCGTCGGAGCGTCGCCGGAGGAGGATCGCCGGAGTGAGAGAGAGAGGAGAGGAGAGTATAGAGGAGGAGATGGAATGATGAGAAAATGAGGGGGGGGTGCTGTTCCTTATATAGACTTTCACTTAGACGACGGAGCACTATTCTCCGTCGTCTAAGTGCACTTAGACGACGGAAACAGTGCTTTCCGTCGTCTAAGTGAAGGGTCAAATTTTTTCGAACCGGCGCCAAATAAATGGGCGGGCCGTTTCACCGCCATAAATATTGACTTAGACGACGGAAAACTGTGTATCCGTCGTCTAAGTGGAATTTGAAGCGGTGCCGAAAATTGAGGCGGCAAATCGAACCGCCATGTTATTTCGACTTGGACGACGGATATGTAGTTGTCCGTCGTCCAAGTGAACACTTGGACGACGGAAAACGACATATCCGTCGTCCAAGTCAATATTTACATCGAAAAAATAATAAAAAATTTATTCGAACCGCCATGGTAATTTGAACCTAGACGACGGATACGGTCATTTTCCGTCGTCCAGGTGAACACTTGGACGACGGAAAATGACCGTATCCGTCGTCTAGGTTCAAATTATGCAAAAAAAATATTTAAATTAATTCGCTAGGAATTTAGCGATCTGTCATTCGAGTGAAATAGTCGTACAATATCGATGAACGCATCGTATATATAAACAGATAAATTTGAACCGCCGAATAATTTTACGTTTTGAAAGTTGTTAAGTATCGACTAATCTTTAAGACTTTAGTGTTCATGAGTAGTTGCTGATTTGCAGCAGAGTACTAACGAAATTGAATTTGGACAAAACAACCGTTGGATATGTTCGTCGTAACATAATATATAATTACTATAAAGGACCAGGAAATAATAAGTTCGGGAAGGGTTTCATCGGCACAGTCAACCGCAAAACCGAGAATTTCACAAACCGGAAACGTGGATACAGGACATTTCGCAACTCCGATTTTCGAACCGTCGAAGCTCACACACCAAGAATATACTACTCTAAAGTCTTGACGAAAAGAATACGCATTCGAAGATGGTCTAGATGGTCGTTGTCTTAGAAAAAATTACGAAATTTACACCTGGACGACGGATACGACATTCTCCGTCGTCCAAGTAGACACCTGGACGACGGATACGCTAATATCCGTCGTCCAGGTGTCTACTTGGACGACGGATAATGTCGTATCCGTCGTCCAGGTGAATATACCCTGAATTCAGGGGTTAGGGGTCCTTAGGGTTTAGGTTATAGGGTTTGTCACTTGGACGACGGATAATGACTGTCTCCGTCGTCCAAGTGTGTACCTAGACGACGGATAATGCCTGTCTCCGTCGTCCAAGTGTAAAAACCCCGAATTCAGGGGTTAGGGCCTTAGGGTTTACGGTTTAGGTCGTCCCCGGTCATTTGTGTGTGCGTTCAATTATTCTGATTCAAAAATATAATTAAAAAATTGATCGATCGATCCGAACTGCTAGATTTAGGGTCCAAGATTTAGCTAGGGTTTTATATGAGATTGAGATTTGGCGCCAAAGGTGAATCTGCAATTAATTTCTCCGTTCTCGGTTAGGGGTCCTTAGGTTTAGGGTCTAGGCTAGGATTTAGGGTTTGAAGGGCTGCGTGAGCGAAATGTAGAGCAGCTTCAGCTTACTTTTAATAAGATCAGAGAATACACCGATGAAGTTGAAAGCAAAGAGAGGGGCCGGGACTAGAAAAACAGTCCAAAGACATTCAATTGAAACAGAGAGAAGTCGACTTAAAATCTGAGGAAGTTAAGCTGGCGGAGATCGATGTTAGTCCAGGTACAAACAACTTTTATATATATATATATACTACAATATTTGTGCTCTCAATAATACTATCACAAGTCAATATATATAATCATATATAGGGACCCATAATTAATCCAATTTATACATAAATAGTATTTAAAAACAATAAAACCAACCAAAGCTGGACGAGGAATCTTAAAGTCTCGACATAATAGAAATCTTTCACCTTTTTACGATGCATCGATCGATCATATATATATTACAATAATAAATTAGGGTTTACCAAGTAATGATCCTCGTCGTGTGACCGTACTCTTCGTCATAATCGTCATCATCATCATCACCGTTATCCGATTGCTCATCCTCCTCATCGTACTCAACATCGTCCGAGGAATAACCAGAGTCGTCGTCATCGTCCTCATCCTGCACGTCTTCTTCATCTACCTCAATGATCTCTTCTTCAGTTAGATCTGTACAACCATCAGGCATGGGTAACCGTTCACCGTCTTGAACCAGGTCCATTATGTCGGAGCGGATGACAGAAATATTAGGCTCTTGATAGGCAGGAATGTCTCTGTCTGGTTCAGCAGCATCTTCAGTCGTCGCCGGTGTCCCTTCAATTGTCTCTGTATTCCAAACTCCTCGATGAGAGATCTGGTTCACTATTTTCCACCCGTCACCAGCTTTCGGATCGTCGAGATAGAACACCTGCCTAACTAAGGTGGCGAGAGCGAAAGGCTCATCCTCATACCAGCTTGAGTTTGTATCGACTGATAAAAGTCCCAGGTCTTCCTTTGTACGCTTGAACCATCTGCACTTGAATAGGAAAACGTTGACATCATTCCCGTAACATAGCTGAACCACATATACGATCATTCCGTAATATAGATCAGGGTCTTTCCCAACCGCTATCCCACTGTTTTGTGTTCTTCTTCCTTCATCTCGCGCCAATGAATGGAACTTCACACCGTTCACAAAACATCCCGGATAAATATAGTGTTTAATCGGCTTCCCTGCTAGCAAGTGCTTTGGCCAAGACCACCACCCCCCGTGGTTTTCGGATTTTTGCAGATCAATCATCTGCGAAAATGGAAAAATGTAAGGGTTTACTTTCTACAAATTAAACATGCATGATCTCAATATGTATATAAATCACTAAATACGTACCCATTGGAAGAAATAATCGGGGAACTTTTTCTTAACCATTTTCTCAATCCACGCCGAACTCTTGTCTGGATATAACGCCTGAAGCCTCTCCCTGTATGACATCATGTACGGCTCAACTTCGTCACAGTCTCGTAACACTACCCAATGTGCCTCAATAAGTTCTTCCTGTGTTAACGTTTCCTTTAATACTCCTCTAAACGGTCGGACGACATTGGTGACGACAGAAAGATTGATGCGGGCACTGGGATCGGAGGCAGTTGGAGGTGGTGGATCTTTGAGGTACCTGTTGCAGTAAGTAACGCACTCATGCATTAGGTATGTCTCTGCTATGGAGCCATCCGGAGCCGACCTGTTTTTGACGAATGACTTATACTGTCCAAGCTGTCTACAAAATTAATCAAACGTACAATAAAAATAAGTACATGCATATAGCTAGCTAGTAATCTCCAGTGGAACAAATTATGAATCGAAAAACCTGTATAATTAATTAGTTGTACGTACCTTTCTTGAGGAAACATCCAAGTGTACTGGACCGGACCAGAAATGAGAACCTGCTCGGGCAGGTGGATCATTAGGTGAATCATTATGTCGAAGAAAGCAGGAGGAAAAATCCTCTCTAGTTTGCAAATGATGTGCACAATTTGTTGTTGCAATTCCACGACATCTGACTTCTTTAATTCTCTGGCGCATAACCTCTGCCACCATCTGCACAATGCCACTATTGGTTCTACGACGTCGCGAGGCAAATATGGTCGAATTACCACTGGAATCAGACGTTGCAGCATAACGTGATAGTCATGTGTCTTTAGACCAACAAACTTGTGTTGCACCTCGTCCACTGCTCCAGTTATAGTAGCTGCATACGTGGCCGGATAACGAACGCCCTTAAACCAGTGAAATACAGAACGTCTAAGTGTCGGCTTCACTGTGTACGGTGCAGCTGGCATCTTGTTGTACACTCCTTTCCTATCCCTCCTCAACCACAAGGGACGACGTAGATTCATTGATTCCAAATCTTTGCGCGCTTTGGGAGTATCTTTAGTCTTGAACTTAATACCGAGAATTGTTCCCACCACGCTGTCGCACACATTCTTTTCTATGTGCATCGCGTCCAAGTTGTTCCTCAGCTTCAACTTCGACCAGTAAGGGAGTTCAAAGAATATACTCTTGTGATCCCAATAGCTCAGATCATGTGGAGGAATTGGATTGCATTTCTTTACATCCGCGTCGTTAGTCAACACACCAAAGTCGAAATAGCTCAACCTCTCTAAAATCTCTTCGCCCGACCAACTACGGGGTTTAGGATTGTTCTCTACCGTCCCGTCGAAATGAGCTTCATCCTGTCGCCAAGGGTGGTCGTGAGGTAGCCATCTACGGTGACCCAAGTAACACACCTTCCCTGCGTGCCAACTAGAGTTCACGTCGTCCAAACATATAGGACATCCATTATATCCTTTTGTCCTGCACGCTGCCAACATCCCATACGCTGGAAAATCGCTGATCGTCCACATTACGGCAGCCCTCATCGTGAACATCGTGTCAGTGAATTTGTCATAAGTTGGGACTCCATTTTCCCACAACAGTTTCAGCTCGTCGATCAAAGGTCTGAGGTAGACATCTAAGCACTTCCCTGGAGATTTAGGACCTGGAATTAGTACAGTAAGGAAATTAAATTCCTTGTTCATGCACATCCACGGAGGCAGGTTGTACGGCATCAGAATTACTGGCCAAGTGCTTACGGCGGAGCTATTACTTCCCCAAGGATTGAATCCGTCTGTAGATAGGCCGAGTCTAACATTTCTAACCTCTGCAGCAAAGTTTCCGAATTCTCTGTCGAAATGTTTGAAACCCTCCCCATCCGCGGCGTGTCGCAGGACATCGTCATCTATTCGCTTTTCTGCGTACCATCGCATCGCCTCTGCTGTGTGTAGAGACATGTACAGGCGCTGCAATCTGGGAATCAAGGGAAAATATCGAACAACTTTCACAGGAATTCTCTTTTTCGAACTCTTCCTATTCACCTGGAATCTGCACTGGCCACATACGGGACAATAGTCCAAATCTTTATACTCTTTGTAAAATAGCACACAATCATTCGGACATGCGTCAATTATCCTGTACTTTAGGCCGAGGCTGCTCAAGATATTTCTAACCTTATAATGAGATTTAGGAAGATTGTGATCATCAGGAAGCAACTTACATATTTGCTCCTGAATTTCGTCAAAAGCACTGACTGACATTTTGTGCTTCACTTTTATCTTCATTTGCTCCATCACATATTGCAACACATTCTCTCGACATCCAGGGAACACCGGGGTCTGCGCTTCAAGTAGCATCCGGTTGTACTTATCCATCTCACTGGTGTCAGTGGCCAAGCTAGCAGCGGGGAATGTGTCATCATGCTCATGAGTGGTACTGTAACCTCCGTCTTGGTGTTGGTGTCCACTATGACTAAATCCCGGAAACGCATCATGGACCAAATCTACAGTTGGATTGCAAGCTGGGGGTCCGGCACCACTGCCGCTGGATGAGGCACCATGGTAACTGTACCCTGAGCTGAAGTCTGCTGCGCTGAACTCTACTGCTTCACCATGCTCGCTCCATGTAGTGTAACTCCACATCATACCATTTTCGTACAGGTGTTGCACCATAACATTAACCTCCGCATACTGACAATTAAGACATTTCTGGCACGGACACCTGAAACGCTTCTTTCCATGACCATGTTCTATCGCAAAATTCACAAATTCGCTAATTCCATCCATATACCAGACATCACATCTATTCTTTAACTTCATCCAACTCTTGTCCATACTGCTACAAAATATTATAATTAAATAATTATTACATATATATATATTAGTCCATTAATTTACCATTAATTATACGTACTCGATCTACATCGATCCATCAAATTACGTACGTAATTTAATCTTTATATATAGCTAATTAACATTCATGCATGTATGTACGCACGTACGGTTTCCCTAAATATATATATATTTAATCATGCAAATTTTAACTGCCTACGTACGTACCTGCTGGCCTTCTCGATATCTGCAGTTAATTAAGCTAGCTAGTGATCGAACACCGGAGATCCGATCCTTTAATTAATTTCTAGCCCCGGCCTAGCCTAATCCGGCCTTCTCCTTCTCCTTCGATCTCAAAAATTCCCCACGGGAGAAAATATAATGGAATGATCGAAGCTAAGAGAGTTTGGCATGGCCTATATATATAATGCTTCACTTAGACGACGGAGGTGTCGGTACGTCGTTTAAGTGGAACTTACACCACGACGTGTCGGTCCGTTGTCCAGGTGATCACTTCTCCGTGGTCCAAGTCACACTTAGACGACGGAGATGTAATTCTCCGTCGTCTAAGTGTTACTTGGACCACGGAGAAATCTCCGAGGTCCAAGTAACACTTAGACGACGGAGATGTAATTCTCCGTCGTCCAGGTGATAACCTGGACCACGGTGAAGTCTCCGAGGTCCAGGTTCTTACCTAGACGACGGAGAAATTTCACATCCGTCGTCTAAGTGTGACTTGGACCTCGGAGATTTCTCCGTGGTCCAAGTAACACTTAGACGACGGAGATGTAATTCTCCGTCGTCTAAGTGTTACTTGGACCACGGAGAAATCTCCGAGGTCCAAGTCACACTTAGACGACGGAACTAATACTGTTCCGTCGTCTAAGTCCTCTTTTCTTGTAGTGCTATCAACTTGGATGATGACGATTCACCCAGGAATGTGTCAATTCCAAGCATGCCACCTAGAGCTAGGCATGATCGTTCAATGAGACAAAAAGCGGCCAAGGCGGCAAAGAAAAAAGGTAATCAAGAGCTTTCAATGAGTATTCATAATCAAATGAAAAGGATTGCCGATCAAAATGATAGAGATCATGCACGAAGGGAACAACTCAACCAAGAAGTTATGACGGCTCAACAAAGGGATGAAGATGCTCGCACAATGATGGTAGATCCTACTACATTTTCACCTTGTAAAAGAGGGTATTGAGAGAGGAAGCAAAAAATTATACTTGAGCGAGAGGAAGTGGAAATGGCACAAAATTCATCTTTCCGGCCATTCCGTACCCCTCAAGCATTTACACCTCCTCATAGTGGATCAAGTTCTTCCCCCTATCTTCCACTCGATCAAACAGAGTGGTATCGTAATATTGATCAAGCGTGAGAACAAGTTCGATCTCATTTATGATGTTGCTTGAGGCTTAATTTATGTTCTCACTTAATTTATGTTGTTGCTTAATTTAAATTTAAATTTAAATTTTTAATTAATTATGTAGTCTATTTCCTCATTTTAAATAAAATGGTAAGTCCTTATTTGTTATATTTATGGTCTTGTAAATTTAATTCATACAACAACACAAAAAATTACATGCTTAAAACCATACACAAAATAAAATTCATACAAGCACAAAAAAAAATGAATGCTTACAACTACACACAAAATTAAATGCTTACAACTAAATATAAAATTAAATGCTTACGGTGACACACAAAATTAAATTCATACAAGCACACACAAAATTAAATACAAACAACAACACTATGGCAAATAATGTCAATTATTGACACATGATAGCGACACCATTTAGCCATTGTTGCGCTCTCTCCACTTCTTCAAAGCCCAACCGTGTTCCACTAAATCCACTCTTAGTGAAGCAGATATCACTGAACATCGAATCTTCTTGTAATGACCACGTACAAATGCATGCATTTCTCGGAGATCACGTTCCACCTCATGATCATAACTCGGTTTATCATATATATCAGCTCTTCTTAGACGAGTCGAGATGTCGTCCAAGTCAAATTCATATTGCTCATCTTCGTCGCACTCATCTTCTACTATTATGTTGTGCAAAATAATGCACGTCATCATGATGTATTGTAGGCTCTCCCTACTCCACAAACGCGCTTGGAGAATACCAAATGCTCTCTCCACGTCTTTCCTGAACCTCTCTTGCATCCTTGTAAAGTGTCTTGTCCTCGGAGTGGTAGGATTTTTTTATGGCTTTGACAAGAGTTACCCAATTAGGGTAGATGCCATCCACCAGATAATAACCTTGATCATACATACTATTGCTCACTTTGAAATCCTCTTGAGGAGCTTCACCTCTGCATACCTCATCTAACATTGGTGACCTTCACAGGATACTGAGATCGTTGAGAGAATCTGGAAGTCCGAAATATGCATGCTAAATCCAAGTGTCATACGAAGCCACTGCCTCTAAGATAATTGTAGATTTTCCCTTGTGACCTTGAAACTGCCCGGCATGCACAGCGGGGCAATTTTTTCACTGTCAATGCATACAGTTAAGACTACCCAACATACCTGGAAATCCCCGATCTGCAGTTTTGTCTGTCAACCTTTGTAGATCTGCCTTTATTGGTGTGCGAAGATAGTCTTTACGGTACACAGCCCATATAGCTCTTGTAAAATGATCAAACACTTCAAGAGCAGTGGATTCAACAATATCAAGGAACTCATCAGTGAAGTCAGCCGGTAGACTGTACGCGAGCATCCTCATAGCGCATGTTAGCTTCTGTTCGGTGGAAAGACCGAGTCTGTCAGTGGCATCCATAGTCTATACAAAGTACGGGTTGTGGTTGGCCACGCTACACATCATCTTGTCAAAGAGATGAGGTTGTATACTGAAGCGCCTTCGAAAGGTCTCGTCGTCAAACCTACAAGGTTCGGTGAAATATAGAGCTTTCAAGTGCTGATCCGTTATTTCCCGTTCCCTTAGTATGTACTTCCGCCCTTCCGAAGAACCGCCCCATTGTGAGGCTTCATCTTCTTCCTGTTGGAAAACATTACAAATAACACTGCCTAATACAAGGCCCACAAATAAGGAGTTATCCCAAGATCTGACTTTTCCCACACTTTGTGTAATCACAATGAGATAATAAAAGAAATGATTTATTTCACTATAAAAATAATGAGATTACAATACTCAATCTCACAATAAATATTGTGGCTAACTAGTCTCTCTTGAATTATTCTCATGAGGATTTCTCTCTCACGCAAAGTGAGGCTTTCTATTTCTCAAACTCTACTGGTTTGGTTTTCTACAAAACTTATTATTGAATGAAAGGAGCTTATGAGTTTTATAGCCAACTCTCATAATTAACTTGTGGCCATGCATGATTTCTTTAATTAACTCTATTGCTTTCTTTATCCAATTTCCTTAATTGTCTTCCACACATCTCTTTCCATTCTTTTATTCTTAGTCATTGAAACACTCCGTATGTTTCTCTCCTCCACCAAAGGAGGGATATCCATGAATCTCCCCCTCCCGACTTAGGTGGAGAGATTGAATACTCTTGTTGCTTGTCTGCAATACTCGTACTTGTCCTTAAGTAAGGACTTTGTCATCATATCTGAATAGTTATCATCAGTATGAACCTTCTCAAACTGTAACTGTTTGGATTTCAACATATCACGTATCCAATGATATCGCACATCAATGTGTTTTGACCTCGAGTGAAAACTCAAATTCTTACTCAAGTGGATTGCACTCTGACTATCACAATGCATAATGTACTTCTGTTGTTCTTGCCCTCACTCATGCAAGAACGGCTTCATCCATAACATTTCCTTGTAAGCTTCTGTAGCTGCTATGAATTCTGCCTCTGTAGTAGACAGAGCGACATACTTTTGTAGCTTCGATTGCCATGATACTGCGCCCCCTGAAAAAGTAATCAGGTATCCAGAAGTAGACTTTCTGGAATCAATATCTCTAGCCATATCTGCATCTGTGTAGCCGATCAGCTCAGGTTTTCCACTTCCAAAGCATAAACTCATTTTGGAAGTCCCCCTGAGGTATTTCAAAATCCACTTTACCGCACTTAAATGCTCTTTTCCTGGTTTAGACAGAAATCTACTCACAACACTAACTATATGTGTGTTATGTTTTGTCTTGTACACACCGTTGCATACATCAGGCTCCCAACTGCTGAGGCATATGGCACCTTGTGCATTTCCTCCTTTTCTGCTTTACATGTAGGACTTTGCTTTGAGCTAAGCTTAAAATGACTTGCAAGTGGAGTACCAACTGCTTTTGCTTTATCCATATGGAACCGCTCCAATACTTTCTCAATATATTTTTCTTGTGATAACCACAACTTCCTTTTCTCCCGATCATGAGAGATGGTCATACCAAGAATGTGTTTGCAGGTCCTAAGTCTTTCATAGCAAAAGACTTATTCAGTTCTTTCTTTAACTTGCTGATCTTGTCACCATTTTGTCCTATAATTAACATATCGCCAACATACAAAAGTAGTATGATAAACCCATCATTTTGAAATCTCTTGACAAAGACACAATGATCAGAAGTAGTCATTTGATACCCATGCTCAATCATGAAGGATTCAAACTTCTTATACCATTGTCTTGGTGCCTGTTTTATACCATATAGACTCTTCTTTAGTCTACATAATAGATCTTCTTTTCCACTAACTTTGAATCCTTCTGGCTGCTCCATGTAAATTTCTTCTTCTAAATCACGATGAAGAAATGCAATCTTCACATCTAGTTGCTCAACTTCTAAATTTTGACTTGCAGCCAAGCCAAGTACGACTCGGATGAATGACATCTTCACTATGGGTGCGAAGATCTCTTCAAAGTCGATACCTTTCTTCTGACTGAAACCTTTTACGACTAACCTGGCCTTATATCTTGGTCGTGAGCTATTTTCTTCAGTCTTCAGTTTATACACCCATTTATTTCTAAGTGCTCTTCTACTTGTGGGTAACTCTACCAGCTCATAAGTTTGGTTCTCATGCAAGGATTGCATCTCTTCTTGCATGGCTTTCAACCACTCCCCCTTGTGGTCATTTATCAGAGTTTCTTCATAAGAGTCTGGTTCTCCTCTATCAGTGAGTAACACATACTCTGTTGCAGGATACTTTATTTGGGGCTTAGGTATCCTGCCTGACCTTCTTAATTGAGGTTCTTGAGGATCTTGTTCTTCATTCTCATTACCTTCAACCATTTCATCAGCTGGATCATTATTCATTGGAGGTTCATTATTTACATCTCCAATATCTTCAACTGAATCTCTCCTATGAATATCTTGATGAGAAACTGGATCCAAGTTAATTAGATATTTTCTGGGATTGACAGGCTTCACATTGGTACCTTTCTGAATATCTTCAATATTCTCATCTTCAAAGAAAACAACATCTCTACTCCTGACAATCTTTTTCTTGATAGGATCCCATAGCCTGTACCCGAATTCTTCATTTTCATATCCCAAGAAGATGCACTCCTTCGACTTGGGGTCGAGCTTTGATCTTTCATCTTTGGGAATATGAACAAATGCTCTGCAACCGAACACCTTCAGGTGGTTGTAGGATACCTCTTTTCTAGTCCAAAACTTATTTGGAACTTCACCATTCAATGGTGCTAAAAGAGATAGATTGATCAAATTAACAGCAGTCAGTAGAGCTTCACCCCAAAAGTTCTTGGGCAACTTAGCATGAGATAATATTGTCCTCACACTTTCGACAATAGTTATGTTCATCCTCTCAGCCACTCCATTATGATGTGGAGTCTTTGGAACATATAGTTCATGCCTGGTTCCATTACTGATGCAATAACGTCTGAACTCTCCCATATACTCTCCTCCATTGTCAGTGCGGACACACTTTAACTTTCTGCCAATTTCTCGTTCAACACTAGCATGAAACTGTTTCAATACATCAAACACCTGATCTTTCGTCTTGAGCGCAAATGCCCAAACCTTTCTGGAATGATCATCAATAAAGGTAACAAAGTACCATGCACCTCCATGTGTACTCGTGGTCATTGGTCGACAAAGATCAGAATGCACCAAGTTCAAAACACATGGTCTTCTAAGTGGGGTTTTGTAGGAGAAAGAAGCTCTATGTTGCTTTCCAGCCAAGCAATGTGAACATGGTTTAAGAGATGTACATTTTCCTTTCAACCCAGCTAATGTCTCTCTTTTGGCTAGAATTCAAAGTCCTTTCTCACTTATATGTCCGAGCCGTTTATGCCATAGCTCAAATGAGGAGTCTTCTACGAGAGCATTAACGAACCCATTATTGACTTTGGCTTTTATACAATAAAGGGTATTTACCTTCTTGCCTCGGGCTATCACTAGGGAACTTCGCGTTAGCTTCCATTTCTTATCCCCAAACACACTAGTATAACCTTCTTCGTCTAGCAATCCTATAGATATTAGATTGAGACGCATATCTGAAAAATGTCTCACGTCTTTCAATGCTAGACGACAACCAGTGTTTGTTTGTAGGGAAACATCTCCTTTTTCCATAACATGTGATGTATTATCATTCCCCATCCTCACATGACCAAAATCACCTCTTGTATAAGAGGTAAAGAAGTCTCTTTGTGAGGTTACATAAAATGATGCACCAGAATCCACACACCCAACAGGTATCTTGTGATGCCAAATTGATATGACCAGCATCACAAACAAAGATGACCTCATCTCCATGAGAAATGGTAGCAGCAACATTGCTTGCATCACCATTATCCGATTGCTCCCTTCTGAGCTTTCTGCGTTCTCTATTCATGTAGCCTTTCTCGCCACAATGATAACATTATGCGTCTCTTTTGGTCCTCGGCTTACTTCTGAACCTTTCTCTTGACTTACCTCTAGACTTGTCTCTGATGTGGGGTTTCCGTTGATGCTTCTTCCAAAATATTCAGTAACAAGCACCTCAGCCTCTATCGGCATCCCTTACTCCTTCCTCCTTGATTCTTCATTAAACAAGCTATCTTTAACTATGTCCAATGTTAGAACACCTTGTGGTGTTGAATTACTTAATGAGACCACAAGCGTGTCCCAATTGTCTGGTAAGGAGCTAAGAAGTAATAATGCTTGCATCTCATCTTCAAGCACCATCTTCATATTTGTGAGATGATTCACCAAACCCTGAAAGTCACTTAGGTGTTCAAAGACACTCCTTGTCTCCTTATACTTAAGGTTCACCAATCGCCGGATCATAGAGATTTTATTCTGGGCTGTCTTTCTTTCATACATGGACACTAGTTTTGTCTATAATGTGTACGCAACTGTTTCTTGCGCTACATGATGAAAGAAACTTTGGTCAATCCATTGTCAGATTTTCCCAACAATTTTCCTATTCATTAATGTCCATTCAGCATCAGTTTTTTCAGCTGGTTTTGCCCCTTTATTCTGCAAAGGTAGAAATAAATCTTTGCAATACAAAATGTCCTCCATTCTGGGACTTCCAAATGGAGTAATTTGAAGAGGTTAATTTAACCATCGTTGCTGATGACGTCGAGGTTGATTCTTCCATTGTGAATGATACAAGCTAAACCGTTTAGAGCCACAGCTGTGATACTACTTGTTAAAAAATATTACAAATAACACCGCTTAATACAAGGGCCACGGATAAGGAGTTATCCCAGGATCTGACTTTTTCCACACTTTGTGTAATCACAATGAGATAACAAAAGAAACGATTTCTTTCACTATAAAAATAATGGGATTACAATATTCAATCTCACAATAAATATTGTGGCTAACTAGTCTTTCTTGAATTATTCTCAAGAGGATTTCTCTTTCACGCAAAGTGAGGCTTTCTATTTCTCAAACTCTACTGGTTTGATTTTCTACAAAACTTATTATTGAATGAAAGGAGCATACGGGTTTTATAGCTAACTCTCATAATTAACTTGTGGCCATGCATGATTGCCTTAATTAACTCTATTGCTTTCTTTATCCAGTTTTCTAAATTGTCTTCCGTACATCTCTTTCCATTCTTTTATTCTTAGTCATTGAAACACTCCGTATGTTTCTCTCCTCCACCAAAGGAGGGATATCCATCACTTCCATAATCTCTACTTGGTGGGCTGCCGCAAATATCAAGAGGGCTTGTTGTTGCATTCTCGGTACATCTTCTTTTTCCTCCTTCTTCAATAGTTTTCACAACCTATTCATGGCGAAAAACAAAACTCAAAGTATGAAACAATAACTTAGAAACCACAATTTGTCGTGGGAGGAGGAGTGTTTGTGAATTGGTGAGTATGGAGGAGTGAATGACTCCGTTTTTTTAGAAGATCAACATAATCTTCGAAGATAGAAACTGACACATGGATGATAACAAATCTCAACAACGAATTAGACATTGACACGTGTTGCACAAAATCTGCGACGATTTGTGATAAGTTAACTTGTCAAGTATAATTTAATTTACAATCCTATACACCGACACATCTCAATCGAAATCATGTCCGATTGTGGATAATGCATACGGGGTCCAAAATTATTTTTTTTAAATTAATATTATATTTATTTATCATGTACAAGAATAGTTTACAAATATAAATTATTATTTAGAACGACACAAAATAAAGAAAAATCGAATATATAAATTTAGGACTTTCAGTTAGAACCCCTACCATTAGAATTGAACAAAGTCTTATATGAATAGTGTCCATTTGAGGTCTCATAATAGGCATAAGACCCCATTATAAGACTTCTCCATTGAAGATGTCCTAAATATAGGTCAGGAACCACAAAAATGGATAAATTATTAAATAAGAGAGCAAGCACCTCGAAAGAAATGGAGTGGAAGCACAAGAAGATCAAACGGTAGATTATTGAATGAAATTGTAAGTCATGCTTATCTAGATGAAGTTCAATATAGAAATCTATACTTATCGTATATAAAGAAAAATATAAAACATAAAAGGATGAAATATTATGCGGATAGAAAATCTTCAAAGATCGAACCTCATAAATTTAGTGGTACGAATGAATTTGTAACCTCCTCTTACTTGAGATGACACATATTATGTGATTTAGTGTTTGTTAAAGCAAGAACATACTTACGTACCGAGACAATTTATGTATTTTTTATTTTATTTTGATGTACTTAGAACAACTCTGTCGGCACCGTCGACTTACAGGCTCGAGGCACGCCACCTCGACTCTGCTTGTCTCGAGCTCTCCAGGCCACGGCGTTGTCACGGGCTTGAACTTGGGTCACTTAGCCTCATGCGCTTTAAAGCTACAATTGAAGCTTGCTCGACCACATCTGTCTTTTAGAGGTCGGCGGCGGTGATTATTGTCGGCGAATTGCAATAGAGATAGTTTCAGTGGTGATGGATTGTATAGACAGTCAAACATGAAAATGTCTAAAAAATTAACCTCTTAAATTGTAACACATGTCAGAAAAAAAATTAGCCCCCAAGATGTTTAACGATTGAAGTGCATAACAGCCTGATCATTAGATGTTACGTGGGTTGATGCTAAAATATATGTAGTGCAAGGATTCGTTTTGGATTCTATTATTTGGTTTATTCCATGTTTTGCTTAATTTGATGATACGACAACCAGAAGAGAGATGGCTAATGGTGGCCAAACATAATGGTCTTTGTAATTACATGAGTATGAATTCATCATAAAAGGTCTAAAAGTAAAGTTGACAAGATATGCTATCAATTTCATGCTCACCATATTCCTGCCAAGAAGATAATTAAAACTCACTACCAGAATTCAAAAGCTATGTAATTGAGATTTACTTGATTTTACATCATTTAATTTTCTATACATCACGACCTAATTAGCTTTTCATATAAATATATATTTATATCAAGCATGAATCATGCTGCTATGTACCCTGGGCTAAACACCCTAAGGATTCATTTTTCTCTTTAACACATGTCAACATTTAAGTGCTGATTTCTTTTAATTTAATTCAACTTTAACTAATTTATGATACGCTCGTACACTCATCTACTTTTGCCACCACCAAACCAGACCCGAACTTGCCTATAGACAGAGGAGGTGGTCGCCTCGAGTACCACCTTGACTGGGGTCTCATTTTTTTTAAAATTTTTTATTATGTAATTTTTTTAATTATATAACAATATAAAAAACAAGGATATACTCTTTTCTTTCTCCGGTAAACTGTTTTCCCGTTCTTTTTACACAATTGATACTTGATAGCAGCACATCTCACAAAATTTCAGCACCGATAGAATCGTGCGAATCAATATGTGCATATCTAAAGATTTTCTCAACCTCTTCTCTCTAAAATTCTTCAAAACACTCTACACTTATTATGCTATCCCAATTTAGCCAAAAATCTCCCCTCCTTCTCGTTTGGTGTTGTTAATGGATTATACAAAGTTAATTGATATATTTGCCTCCAAAACTACAAGATGGATAGAATTTAAATAGTTTATAATATTTTATGAAAGAATTTTAAGATTTAAAATTTTATTTTTTTTAATATTATATTAGAATATTCAAGTTGAACATTTTAGTTTCAAATTTTTTTTTTTAAACACTATGAGGCCATCATTTTTAGTTCCGCCTGCCTCGGTCTAAAAATATCAGGTCCGGCCCTGCACCAAACCTGTCTACTTTGATACTCGTCTTCATCGGCGACTCTCGCCTCCTCCCTCCTCCCTCTCCTTCTTCCTCTTCCTCCTCCTTCTCTCGTCTTTTTTTTTTTTTCAAAACATCTAAGAGAAGAATATCTTTGGTCTCCTCACCACCCTTTCAGCTCAAAATACTTCCTTGTACGGCAGCACCGTAGGCAACAGCTTCATCGGGGTTCACACCCTTGTTTGGTTCCTTGCCAGAACCAAGTCTGTGTTGAGATTGAAGCACTCTTTGATGGAGTCGACTTCTTTGAACCACTGACCAAAGCTAGATTTGAGAAATTGAACAATGACTTGTTCAGGAAGAGTATGGGACCAATAAAGAAGGTCGTGGACGATGCTGGATTGGAGAAGCGCCAGATTGATGAAATTGTTCTTACCAGGATTACAAAGGTCCAACAATCAGAGAGAGAGAGAGGCGGACGAGGATGATATACATTGAAATTATCGTAAGCTCAGTCAGCTTTAAACAAAGTTGAAAAGAGCATCCAATAGTTAATCGACACGTGTTGCATTCTGAAAGTAATCACATGGTGCATAAACCCTGGGGCATTCCAGCATTTCTCACCAAGCATATCATAATGCCCTTTCAGAGGATGGCATATAATTACTACCTAACTAGACGAGTGTCAAAGTTCCCATGAATTTTCATGTCAGCTTTCTAGGAAAGATTTGGTTCTCTGATCTTCCTAAAAATTAAAGCAGCAATATCTATAGTACCCATCACTAAAAATTGTCCCATTGTATCACCCAAAGCTGTGTGCTTGCACCTAGCTAGAATTATTCGTCCACAATAATTTTTAGTAGTTGTGTCTAACCAGGACAGGTACAAAGCACTGAACCCTAATGCTCACAACAAACAAAGTAACGAACACACTCAAATCTACTACTGTCTGAGAACGAGCTACCATCAGCTATTTGACGATCGTTTTCCGAGGAGGAGTTTAGATTTCGGGTTCCACAGTAAGTGTGATACTTTACAAGAGATCGAGCTCAAGTCAGCTATAACATAATTCAGAGAACAGATACAGGATAAACTTCAGTGTGGTAATCACATAAAAAAGGAGTCATTGTCAAGTTGTTGGTGATGTATGTATCAATCTCGGTTTGAATCATACAAAGAATCTAAAGAGACCTCCCGTTTGTTGCATTTGCGGTTGCCCTTTAAATATATGCAAGGGGAAATTAGACTACTGCGGCAGCTTCAATGTGATATTGCTTTTACTGAGAGGGATGATGGCCGCCCGTGGGTGAAGAAGTAAAACAGAGATTAAGGGCCGGGTTTGAAGGGTTGAAGGGGAGGACAGCAGCGTACCGAGCAGTGGCTGTATATGAGAATCCTGATGATGCTGCAGTAGAGAACAGTGGCATTGGGGTAGCACTGACCTGGCCATGCATTTGCCATGCCCAATTGGGAGGTCCTTGAGATCCTAATGCAATTCTTTTCTCTGTTGCTCCTTCCTGTCAAAATGGTAGAATGAGTTCAGTTGGAAGTTTATTCTTTCACTTTATTTGGGGCCATTCTATTACTCAGAAATGCAAAATATAACTTGCTAATCAGGCCAAGAGACAAATAAGATCCATATTTTATAAATATACAACCTTCATCATAATGGTGGGAAAGTTCTACAGTTCTGGATCTTAACGTCCAGAATTTATATCTTATAACCACTATATCCACAAAAAGGTTAGAAGGGCATCTCCATCTTACGGTGATATTTTATTTTCTTCTGCTAGTCTCAGTGTAGATGTATAACACAAAATAGTCTCAGTCTCAACCTATCATATATGCACTAAAACGGTAAAACCTAAGATAGATTTAGTATTAAGTTCTGTTCTATTGCCAGTTCATTCTCAGTATTTGTTCAGCTATCAATATGGGGTTGTTTTCGACAAGTCCAGCATACATTTATCATAATTGCAATGGTAAAAATGGCACCAGTATCAATAGGGGTGACAAGGAAGGGACTTTAAAAAGCCGTATAGGTAATAGAAGTGAACTAAAGCTGTGCCATTCTTAACAAAGCATATGAGTTCACCTGATTCGGAGAGAAACTAGGGTATACACCATTCCATAAAGGAGCATGCTCTGATGTCATTATTAGGCCTTTGAAAGGTGGATCACTCATTGTTGTATTTGTATTGTGCTCGATCTGCAAATTCAGAAATGTAAATTTGAAGCAGAAAACCATGGTCAGATGACTATCAACCGTGTCAAAGACAGGAGAAAGATAAAGAATAAGTCAACGAGAAACGCAAAACCATGTTAAGATACTATGAGAGCTAGCAAATCCATTTAACTCCACCAAGTCCTGCTTAAGTCATTACATTTAAACAAATTCAATTTTAGAGATGTCAAAGTAAGGACTGCTGTTTAAATTAGTTCGGACCATAAAATGTTGGTGCCAAAAACAAAAACAAGGAAAACCTTGGACAGGATACCCCTTGAAGACTTACAGAGACTTGGTGTTTCTCCATATGCAACTATCTAAAGAAACTAAAAGTGTAGAAAAGGAATCTAATTACCTTCATATTCTTTCCAATTTGCCCATCATATGGGCCAGAATGGAACTGCAGACGCCCCTCCCCTTGCTTTTGACCATTAACAAATGAAGATGGAGACATTCCCAAATTCAGATCAAGATTGTGGTTGCCATCTGTGTTTTAAAATTTAGGCACATTATTTTCAGGACAAACTACCTGAACTCTTGATGATAAATTGACAACAAATCAAGATGTTGCTTGAATAGCAGATGCATGTATGAAAATTATCGAAATTTCTATTATACCTTTATTACCAGTTTCAGATAGCATCTCCCCTTCATATGTACTTGCCTCAAAGTTGGTGACAGCTTCCCTTCCATTACATTTGATTGCTGCCTTGTCATAAGCCCTAAATTCCAGAAAAATCAAAAGGGAGAGAAGTGTTGGATGGAACCCTGATGAGTTGAGAATTTAGAGTAATAAATTCAGTGTCAGGTAGAGTGTAATTCATGATCATTAGACCTTGCAGCTTCTACTTCGCTGTCGAATAGCCCAAGATATATATACCTGCATGCAAGCATTGTTACCTACATGATAAAACCACCATGCCCACTTTTTTTCTCTCTTTGAAATAGGGCAATCAGACTTGTTTTGTCAAACCGTTGAAAGATGGAAACGACTACACTTAGAATTAACACCACACGCGTTTTCTATTCTAACAAATTGATTCAATAAAAGAAATAATTTTTTTTAAGTCAATAGATAGATTCCTCACTTTTTGCCAAGGAACTGCCCCATTCGAGCCTCCCATCGACCACATTTATGCAGCGTAACCCCTCTGTATTTTGAGCTCCCCCTCGAGAAACCAGTGCTCTGCCGACGTAGTATGTGCACAAATTCTTCCTTGGTCAAATTCTTCATCTGCATATTGATTACTCATTAGATATAAATCAACACTTCAATAAACTCAGAAATTGAATTGAACAAGACTTCAGCTTCCAACCTGTTTCATATCCTCCTCATAATCAGTGAGGTTGTAGTTGATATCAGCATCAACACCCCGGAACTTAATAGCAGCTCTATCATAGGCTCTGAATTCGGCAAACCCAATTTAATAAAAAAAAATATCAGTAACCATAACAATGATCTACATGAACCCACAAACAAATTCAAGCAAAATAGTGAGTAGGGATTTTACCTAGCAGCAGCATGAGCAGTGTCAAAACCACCTAAGACAAACCCAAACACACATATTTCATCAAATTTTCCAAACAGAAAACGGGCAAATAGTTGCCAATTACTAATCCAAGTCAATGAAATAGACTAATCTAAAAAATCCATACCCAAATACACTTGTTTCCCGCAATCCCTGCACAGACAAAAAAAAAAGGAGGAGAAAGATTAATACAAATTTGCATTCAAGCTGAAATTCGAGGTTGGTCGTTCATTAAAGAATCAAAATTGGACTAACCAAATATGCGATTCCCATCTACCAGTTCTTCTATAAAAAGTGACTCCTCTATACTGAGAGCTCCGAGACCTTGGTCCTCTTCTGCTCTTCTTCACCTGCGGCTGTTGCGGCAGCGGCGGCGGCAGTTGTTGCTGTCTTTGCTGAAGTAACCTGACCTCCACTGGACCACCGTGATCGAATCCGAGCTCGGTGCAGTTCTGTCTCGCCGCCGACGATGACGTCATCGATGAGTACTGTTGCTCCTGTCCCTGCCAGTTGTTCAAACCGCCAATCACCGGAAACAGCTCTTTCGTCACGACGACGTCGTCTTCCTCATCCTCTTCGTTTCCGGCGTCGCCGACTTTGAGGATGTCGAAGTTGAAGGTGGTCACGGCGGCGCGTGCGGAGCAGGAGTCGTCGTTGGTGCTGGAGGCGTCGGCATTGACGACGGAAGAGTTGGACGTGCCGCCGGACTCGTCCATTTGCGTGGCGCTGCCGGAGCCCTCCGGGAACAAACCGACTACGACGACGTCGTCTTCTTGAGCCGACCCGGCCACGTTGAGGTTAAGATCCAGCATGACTACTCCGACACGTCGACGATCGCCTGCCTCAAATTATACGGCGGAGATCGACCAAGGTATCAGAGACAGCTACTAATACATGATCGGAGCTCAAATTTCAAATTCAAACACCCGCACACAGACGAAACAATACACAAAACGGTGGCGTTTTGATCGCCGGAGAATTCAAAAAAAATTGAAGGATCGTAAGTGGTGGTTTTAGAAGCTGGGAGCTAAACTAAGCCCAGAGAGTTTGTTCGCATTTCGATGATTTCGTCGGCGATGGGTTTGAAAACACCGTAGACTACTCTCTCTTCCTCTCAGCTCAGTGTTCCGATTCGAGTCGTGGAGTCACAGAATCAGAGAGTAGTCTTAATAGGCAACAGAGGGAGGGAGGGGGAGAGAGAGGGTGACAGGACGTGTGACTGGTGTGAGGGAACATTTCAGACCCATTTTTAGAGGACGGAATATTTATTTAAAACTTTAAAAACATTTTCTTGGTGTTTCACCGGTTAAGACGGTGGCCGGTCACTTGTCCCAAAGGGTAGATAGATATTTTTGTGCACCTTCCTTCCACAACACTGACGGTCTCATAGATGGGAACAGTAGTCTATGATATGATTCTGTGAGCACCCACACATTTGCCACTTGCACCTAATTTTTACTTTTTTTTTTCTTTCTAGATTGGAAAGTCATTTGGTTTGTCTATTTTTTTTAACATAAACAAGAACCATTTTATTATAAATAGAGTATACAATGAGTATACAATGTTCACCATCAACGATTATGACAATATTAATAATGTTTGAGCTAATTTAGACTATCTCTATATTACTATCATACGATACTTTTTAAACTTGATATAACTCGATTAATGGAAAGAGAATAAGCACAATTAACTGAGTAATTAACCTACTCCGATCCGGTGAAACCTCGGCCTCCATAACAGGAACCTCCGCTATAAATTGTTCAACACTTGCGCCCATCCTCCACCTGAGCCGCTTCACTTGGGAACTTTTCCTCCGTCACCACCATCTCTAGTTTCTTCCTAGATCAAAGCTTTGGTTTGGGTTTTGGGTCAGAACCACCATCTTTGATGATGTCCCAGATTGCTTCTTTGAACCCCGTTATCGACCACAATTTCGTTTCATTAGTGCCACCACTAGCTAACCATGCATCTGAGGTAGCATCATGGTAGCTGAAAAACTCAGCTCTAGCTGCTCTCTCACCTCAACCTCTTGTATTGGCTTGGTAGTCCGCTTCTGATAAACTTTTGTGTTCTTCCCAGGGCTCAGGATGATGCCCTCGGTGTTCTTCCTTTTGGTCCCCAACACCATCCTTGAAATGCACACTAAGATTTTGTAATTCCAGCGTCGACAATTTGAAAGTGAATGCGTGTAGCTTTCTTGCCAATTTTTCCACGGAGATTCCGAGAAAGGAAAGAGAGATACCGGGTGCATTGCTCGATTGTCTAGACTGCTTCATCAGAGGAAGACCTTGGACCGTGTCCACTGTTGTTTTCCTGTCCTGACTAAGAATCATAGATCGCAGCGCGTTGACTTCCTTGCACATTGGGATTCAACACCACACTTGCTCTAAGGTTAAGCTCTAGTTCGCTGATGATCCTCTTGGCCTACGATACATTAGGCGGTCCTCCACACACATCATGCTCTATCATCTCACAGATTCGGCAATAACCAACAAGGCGGTCGTACCTCAACAGTACCGGAACAGGCACTTCGGTCAACTCATAAACCATGGTCGTGTAAGCTTGCTTCACCGGATCTGAGAGATGGTGCCGGATCCACACGCGCACTTTCATCCCCGATTTCACCCCTGGTTCATCAACCCTAATCACCTCACCTAGGGTATCACTGATGAGGCTAACGTAGTAGGACTTATGGAACTTCGGAGGCAGCCCCATCACAGTCACCTAAACCAAAATTCGGGTAAAGGATATAGCACAAACGAAGTATCTCAATCATACTTCCCAAGCACAATGTTGTTTTCCTGTAGAACCAAGGGCATCCTTCAAAAATTGTGCCCCTTTCCTCTTCCTGATCAAACTTAAAACATAATGCTCTACATGATTGCAGATCGACGGCCTCCATTTCAGTTCCCATACTTCAGCAAAGGGTTTCTATTAAAGCCTTGGCTTCCACTTTCTTCTTCATGGCGAGTAAACGCCTAATGAGGTAGAACTTGTTTGGTTCATCGTCTTCTCTTGAGACTCCAAATTCACGATGTCTTCCCTTTGTCCAAGACGGAAAGGGCAGTCACAAAACTTCGCAAGGATCCTATCGGCATGGCGATGACGATAGGTGCTTGAGCGAGAAAAAGGTTTTAACCCTAGCTCACTCGTTAACAACTTTTTTTTGTTAATCTAGTTACTTAAACTAGTGACGAAATCTTCGTGTTTTTTTTTTACTTTCTCTTTTTCCAGGAGAAACACTTGGTGTGGCTACCCATGAGCTTTCACTATTAAGACGGTAGAATACTTGAAAAAATATGAAACTTAAACATTGTACGTATTACAATAAGCATCGAGAAAGTTGGGAAGCCTTCTATTCACCAATGTGCAAGCGATTCAACACTTTTAATAACATTTCAACCATTCATTTGATCTAGCCATTTATATGACACTAAACATTGTTAAGTGAATTGGAGAAAAAAAATCAAGGTAAGTATTAAATAGAGGTGAAAATCAAGTTAATTTTACAATTCCTTTCTTGATCAGCAATCAAACAGATAACGTTTACCCACACGGGGCTAACAAAAGAAACATTTGTGAGCATATTTTACCATCTATTAATCTCTTCCCTAACCTAGTTACCTTCCCATGAAACATACAACTACAATACACAGGATATAACTAGAACAAAGCGTTTCAATCAAAAATTAATTCCTTGTTCCAAAACAGGCACCTCTGGAACATCTAGATCAAGACTATTCGTAACCTTATGGACTTCCAGAACAAGAACCTCTGAAGCCGGTATCTTCACCTCCTTGACGGAGGCACGGACTCCTCTCTCATCTCCGGATCCAAAACAGAAACCTCTGGCCAACTTCCATCTTCTTAGTAATGCATCGCTTCCTCTTTGGCTTTAACACCTCTCCTAATGTTGACACTAGCTCAACAGTCATGTTCTTCTTAGTCTTAGAACCATGTGGCTTACAATGCTTACGTTTAGCCGGAGAGATATAAATGACCCAATTATCATTTGGAATTCCAACCTCCGTCTCCACATCAAGCCGAGACTCGACAACAGATTCCAAACACAAGCACTTTAACGTATGATTAAACTCAGGGCTAGCTCTCCGCCCCAAGATTGAAGGTTGTTCCACAACAAGCTTTGCTGCCTCCAATCTCGACATCTCAGCCACAACTTCATCAGTAACCATCGTAGTCGATGCAAACCACAACAGCATCCCAAGCCAGAATACGTGCAAATACAAAGTTGTATATCCCATGATATTTAACATATTTGGTGTCACAACTGGTGTGACTCATACTGCCCATTTGAGAAAAACATTAGGGTTAGAGCTTGCAATACGAATAATATGTCCAAGGCTTTCCCAGTCGTCTCTATGAGCTGGTTGTTCAAAGAGAACATGATTCACTCTAACCTCTAAAGTAAAGGGGTTTATGGGGCTCGTCACTCATAACATTAGTTACTCTAAATGATGACGAGAGAAGCGACTCAAGCGAGGTGCGATGACAAAGATTCGTGTCTGTGGGCAGATAGAAATCAGATGACAATGTCATAGGAGAAGTGACATTTTGATCGGCCATGGTCAAGAGATTCAAAGCTGAGGTCGATTGATGTTGATCACATAAGTGTGGCTCCCAAGGTAAGAGGAGGCAGGAGGATCTGGGCTTGAGAAAAGGAGAAGGGAAAATTGCTTGTTTAGTCACTCATGTTTGACAATTGAGACGGATTGATCACTCATGTTTGACAAATAATGGATTGCTCACTCATGCATGTTATACTTTATCATTCAGATTGGTCACTTTGTCTATTTTGAACATTAAAAAAAAATATTTATTTATTTGTAAAATACATATAAGCATGTTTATTAGCTTGATAATAACAAAAATATCAATTTCAGATTGGTCACATATCACATGCCAAAAAGGGAATTCGCATGCTTCCATAATCAGTAATATCTAAGATAAACTATAATAGAACAAAATCAATGTAGAGTTCTCTTCATTGACATGAGTCTATTCCAATACCATCAAACACTAATTTTATCATCAATTAGTAACATTGGAAAGAAACCACATAACCCACACGGGCAGAAAAGATAAACGAAAGCAAAGAAGTCACGACAGACTTAATTCGGAACAGAGATAACAGCTACGCAGACCTGACTCTTGGTTTTCATACCTATAAACCCAATACAATCTAGCTAAGAGTCCATAAGAATCCATAATGGATAACAATCAGCACACACACGATTTATAAACTTGATTCCATCATTGTTACTGAGGTCTGATCATCATAAAATTCACACAATCACAGATAACAAACATCATTTATTTTTGGAGAAAAACTTCGATCCTTGATTATAAATAAAAAAAACCACCTTCTTGAATAGTTGAAAAATTACAAAAATAAATAAATAATATAATGTATCAGCATGTAAAGCAGTAGTATAAATTGGTTTTGGTTTCTAGTGGGCAAACTGTTTAGCAAATTGAGGTTTGTTGAGCCTGGGAGACGTGGAAGCTCCTTCTCCATTCCAATTTTCAATATTTATAATCCCATATCGTTGTCAAGATTTCTAATTTTTTTTATTCCATGCCTTTGGGTATTTTATTAAGGATAATTATCAATGTGATACCTGTTAAGTGTGATGACGTGGCATTGTCTGATGTACAAGATGACAATTTTTCCCTCGGTTAGAAAAGTCTGGCCAGAACGCCTTCTTCTTACTGTGTTGTTTGGCGCCAAAACTTGCAAAATGTCATATATGCCCCTGATAATTTTTGAGGTGTTTCAAGGGATTCGAAGGCATTTGCAGAGGAGAATTTGAGAGCTTGAGAGATGTTGAGACTGACTGTTAACCCTAGAAATTATTGCAGATGTGGGAAGAGAGTTGAAATCTTCAAATGGTCTAAGTACGACAAAAACTATGGGAGGCGATATTGAGGATGTGGTCCAAGGAAATCATAAGTATGGATGTGTTGGATTGAGATTTTGATTAGGGTTAGTTGTGATTGGTTCTGTGTGTGTTTGTTTGGTTAGTTATGATAGAATCTGTGTTGGGTTTCAATTTGTGTGTAGGGGCGGTGTGGATTTCAATTCTGGGTTGACGCTCCACATAATGAAGAAGCCCGAAAAGTGATTGGGGATTTGCTGTGGGAGAAAGTTGAGATGATGGGGCAATGTCGAAGAATAAGAGAAGAGTTTGAGTTTAAGAGGAAGGAAATGAACCTGAAAATGACGGATGTTTTACTTGTGCTATTAGTGCGACAAATGAGGTATGAGGAAGAAGTTGATGATCTTGTTGGATTGATTGCGTATTCACAGCACACACACGTGATGTGGCTAATAAGAGGATTTATGAATTGAGATGAAGGTGATTATGAGGAAAGCAAGGGAGAAACAACTATGGATTGCTATCTTTGTTCTATTGGGGGTGTTAATTTCTGTTTTTATAATTTAAGCAGGATTTAATGGTTGGTTAGTAATGGTTTTTGGGAAATTATGTTGTTCCTTATGTGGTAAGAAGTGAACTTGTGAATGTGAATGAATTACGAATGTAATTAGGCTTCCCAATGAAAATGTGAATGCATTTTGGGTTCACAATGACAATGAAAATTTTATTTGGCATCTCTTTGATATGTTTGTAAAACATTAGGCCCATAAGTATGAATGAAACTTTTACCCAGACGACATGTATTTAAGGGGCAGGTAAGCGTTAGATATAATGGTGTTTTTAAGCATTGATTGCGTCATTTTATGTGAGGCGCGTGTGTGACGACTGCTCGGTTTACCGCACCTAAATCATGATTACCCACCGATTAACGAAGCAGTTTACTCGATCTATATATGCCGCTACGTTTTTATGATCCAAAATTACATTCACTTTCTCCCTTTGTTACCTTCTTAGTTTCTCACTTTATCTCAGTTCATCAGTTCTACAGCAACGATGATGTCCAAGAATCTGAAGCAGAAGGCTAAGGCTAAGTCCCAGGCTCCCACTCTGGTTTGACGTTCACCAAGGTTGAATCCAAGCACGGCCTTGACTACCCCTTGACGATCTAGTTGCTTGAACCCTAATCAATATATTGTTCAATCTTCTTGATCTGTAGGTCCATCCCGTCGCAATAGAAGTGGTAGTCCATAGACCGCCCCATCACACAAAACATAATACTCTGTTCGTTATTGCCTAAGTGCGCTTGAGAATCGTGTGATTGATAGGTTGTCGGTGATGGAGCATCACCTCAAGAACCAAGGGCTTAACATCGAGCATAACATCCATATGTTGCGTCAGTGTATTCAAGAGCTCTTTGTTGTGCTGGGCGACATTCATGTCCCTGCCAATGGAGGAGGATGTGGTGATCAAGGTTCGAATGCAGGAAGGAAGTGGTTATCAAGCTCTAAATGCTGGAGGAGGTGGTGATGAGGCTGGGTTGGCTGGCTGGCGGTGGTGCAGGGAAGGATTTAGAGGTTGTAGAGGTTGTTTCAATTGATTTTGATTAGGGCGTTCTGTTTATGTACTTTAATCTATTTTTTTTCTTTTTGTTGTAGTTAAGTTTGTTCTTGTTTAAGACATTATCAATGCATGCATGAAGCCATTCAATGCACTCAGTAGACATGCAAATGGCCGATATGGTATGTAAAGTGTTGCAGACATCACTTTGAGACTAGGTAGAGCTTGTGGGCATCACATTGATACTTTGTAAACTTTTGGGCATCATTTTGATAGTTATAACAAAAACTTTGACATGTTTTGCACACAATAGAGGACTCCACTGACCTGTTCAAATGCAACACTCACAGACAAATCAACATCCAGATTAAACACATAAAACTCAACATCCAAAATCCAACATCCAACATACAACACCTAGAATTGACAACCGCCATGATCACATAAACAACATATAGAGTACTGAAATCCAACCTCTTTTGGCTATGATTTTGTTGCTAAACTCATCTCTTGTGTTGCCTGCAAAAAAAAATTAATCCAAAATCATGTATATTCTCAAATTAATATCAAACCCAATTCCCCTACTTTTTCGAAATCCAGTAGAAACCAAAACAAAATTCCAACTCCTACATACCTTATCCACCAAAGCAGATACAAAATTCCATAGAATTAATGAACTTCCCTACTTTCTGACAACCAACCAAAATGGAAACAAAATAGTATTTCGTTGCTAACTTGATATAAATTGAGAATAATGGGACCCAAGTGAAGACAATATGGGAGCAAAACTACCCTCCGTTGTTTTGTGTACACATTATTTTGTTTCAAAATGGGAACAAAATGAGATTCCGTGGTTGTGTATTAATAATTTTGTCAAATCCGTTGCTTTCTTGCTTAAACTAGCAACAAAAGACTTTTCGTTGCATTTTTGGCCGATACTGTGCAACTGAAAACGAATAAAGATCCGCGACCATTGATACCATAACTAAAAGCCTTTTTGTTATTAGTGCTTTCACTGCCTACGTGTCAAGTATTGATTGGTTTGAAGTAAAAAAAAAGTCAATGACATATGCATCATAAATAAATTAAGAACATAGGATTTCCATTTTTCCCTTACGTCCTTCACGACCCAAAACATATTTTTCCTATCTTGTGGCAACCAAAAACAATGCCAGCCACCTCAGGCTCTCCATGCACGGCAGGCTTCACTGCCCCACACCGTCGTACATCATGCATAAAGGAGATCACGATTTTCGTGGTGTAAGTGGGAGCACAAGTCTGTTCAATGGCGTGCGACATGATCGTGGGGAGAGGGAGAGCGAGGTGCACACCAGGTTTGGAGAATAGGAGAGTGAGCCGCACGCAACCATGAACTCAATTTGGGTAAGATGACTCTGCCTAGAGTGGTGTCGAGAGAGGAAGATGGAGAACCCTTTCTGGGTTGTGAAAGTGGAGGGAAAAACTGGAATAACACCATCTACCATAGTTAGCCAAAAGCTAATGAATGGGTGTCACATATGGCAGTGCACTTATACTGCTATGTGCTGAATAATCCCTCGTTCTCTCTTTCTGAGTTTTTGTTACCAATATATTTTTTTCTTTCTTTTTCAGATCTGCCTTTCTTATTCCTTCCTTATCAAAATGCCTAATTTTTTTTAATATTACTTCAAATATGCTTTTCTTTGTACGCAAAGTGCCTAATGTATCAAAAAAGAAGAAGATTATAATCCACGTAGTAAGATAGAGTTAAATGAACACATAACTTTGATCATGATTGACATCTTATGTAGTCTTACAAATTAGATATATATATATATATATATAACATTTGGACTATATATTCAAACCAAATAAAAATGTTGAGTCCATCACTTAAACACTAGTTCATCATTTAAACATTTTCGCTTCACAAAGAATAATGAGTAACTACTAGAACAACCTCAATACAATTTGGAGAAATTATTAGGTGGTTCTAAACTATCACGTAGTATGCTGGGGTGGTAGTCCAAACTAATGCAAATAAGACAAGTGTATGGAAAAGAGAGAAACTGACTGTACATTGATTCATGTGTCATGTTTGCATTAGTTTGGACTACCACCTCAGCATGCCACGTGGTAGTCCAAGACCACCTAATAATTTTTCTACAACTAGTACTTTTAATGTTCTAACGCAGAAGAATATGCTTACCATGTTTTTTTCTCTTGTCCAATTGCGAAAATATTTAGAGATTATTGAATCTCAATTGTCTCAATAAGAATGACAACATTGATGATCAGATTTGCAACTTGATCTTACAGAATGCCAATATTGATCATGCTATGAAAAAATTGCTTACTTCATGCTGGTATATTCGGAAAGCAAGAAATGATTTTGTTTTCACGAATGTGCAAAAAAATCCTTCAGGAATTGTGGTCGCTGCTACTGCTTTTCTCAAGAGCCACCTTGACCACAATCAAGATAAATTGAAGCAAAGCCCAAGCCCCACCTCTGTCAAATGGCACCCTCCCCCTTCCTAACACCTTAAAAATTAACTTTGATGGTTATGTGTTTCATATGGGGTAGGGAGTGATACTGGAGGTTTTGTCATCAGAGACTTCGAGGAAAAACTAATCTTTATTGGTGTTAGAAGATTTGGTGACACTGGCGTTCCTGTTGTTGAAACCACTGTTGTGAGGGATGCTCTCCACTATGCATGTTGCCTTGATCTTAGCAATGTTGTGGTTGAGGGAGATTCTTTTTTGATAATAAATTGCATTAATGGGAAGGCTCATATACCTCAGAGACTCAGAACTCTCAATAAAGACATTAGGAAGCTAGCTGACCACTTTGACAATATCCATTTTAAGCATATCTTTCGGGAAGTAAATTTTGTTGCTGACAAGTTAGCCAATTATGGACACAACCTCCAATATATCCACACTTGGGATCATTCCTTACCTTCTATTTCCGGCTCTGTTGTTGCTTTTGATCAGTCGGGTGTCGGTTATCCTAGGGGTACTATCCTCTAGTACTTTCTTTTTGTGTTTTGCGTATAAAATTTTTTTGTACCTTTAATATGAAATAGGAGTATAAGGGCAAAAATTAGGCTCTTAGATAAGGCAAAAAACATCAATGTCTGTTAATAAATCTAAAATCTCAAATTAAAATTACATTTTTTGTTTGATGAGAATTCATGATGAGTGATAACTGTAAATTAAATTTGATCCGTTTGAAATCTTGCATCAAAAAAGTAAAAAGTTGTCTTTAGTTATGAGAAGTTATACTATACTATATTATACAGACTAATTTTGAAACATTTAGTGTTAAACCTCATACTTGTCTGTCTCGGTTACTAAAGCGGGGGGAGTATCGTCATTCTCAGCCGTATATGTAATACTATCAAAAGCCCACACTCAATGTGTGCAGACAAAAATGAGAGTATGAGAGAATAAAAAACATATTTATTGCAATTTTTTTTAGAAATTTTCTTTTATCCTCTTTTTTATTTTATCATTAATGATATTTTTAGAAGTTCAATATCTTGGTATGGCTGATGACACCAAAAGCACGCTTCCTTTTAGTATAGAAGTGATTTGCCTTTCGGCTTCCGCATTAATGCATAACATCCGCTACATAATTATAAAGGTTAGGATAGACTTATGATGGCGCCAATTTTTTTTCATCTCTTTTGTATGATGGCAATGTGTATATTTTGTTGTAGTGATAATGATGTGAACATTGTTGTAAGTTTTAGGAGTCTATCTTGTAAGTAGTACATTTGGTGAGCATTATGAATGTAATCATATGACTATCTGTTTGAGTATCTGTGTGTGTAATACTATTTGAGTTGCTCTGGAATTTTAAAAGAGTGAATTAATGCATTAAACCTATGAAATAAAATGTTTGCTTTTGCACTTTATGATGCAATTTACAATACAAAATGAACTCAAAGTTGGGTGTATAGTTGGTAGTAAAACGCAGTTCATAAACCAAAGAAAACTACTTAGACATCTACTTAGGCAGCTCTCTGAACAGCTATCCAGGATAGTTCAGAAATGACCCACCGCCAGGATTCGATGGAGCAAGCAGCAGCAAGAAGAGGAAGCATTGGAGAACTACAAAATTAGAATTCTATATTTGATTTTGTAGTTTATTATGTACTTTTAAATTTTTATAATTTCTATTATTGTATTTTGTTTCCTATTATCAATGAATCTATCTTAGTTTAAAGAATGAATGGTGTTTTTTTATTTATTTTTGTCCATCAATTATATCATTTTCAAAGTCTATATGTCCAAGTATCTGTTCAAGTATATATCATTTCATTCAAAAAATTTCAAAACGTAAGGAGTGTTTCATATTGTTCTTTATGTATCACCAGTGACATCATACAAAAGAGATAAAGAAAAATTGGAGACGAATAGATGACGGCTCAGTAAAATGAACAAACGCGATATAAAACGGGTAACATCTCAATGATTTGGCGAAGAAGTTGAAGGATTGTATGTCAAGATTGAGTTGTTGAGTGATTTGAATGGTTGACGGACATTATCCACTATGTCAGTAAGTGTGATATCAACACTTAAAATATCCATCACACCTTCTCGACCGTGAATATATTTCACAATGATTGGAGATGATGTTGTTTCCATTGGATGTACTGCAGAGAAAACAATTAAAAAATTGTTAAAGAGTTGAAGAAACTCATGTAAATGCTTTGGTTAAGTAATAGTTAGGTCTGATACTTCTAATAAAATAAATAGACTCAGACGGATAGTCAGACAGATACATTAACAAATATCTAAATCATCTTCAGAACCAAAATCAAATCCAGACCTAATTAAGTAGATTTCGATCTCGCAATGTTTATAGTTTGAGGAGCAAAGTAATCAATACTATCATGAAATCGATTAATACAACTATGAACGGAAACAGTTTCGTGCAACATCAATTCAAATCATCTATCATATTAAAAAATAAAGTGAAATTGGATGTACAGCAAAATTGAACATATGAAATCATTAATTTATATACAGCGATCGCGAGAAATAGCGAGTCAGCGAGAGATAGAGACAGAGCGTCAAAACTTACAGTGCTTAAAATTTTCAATTTTGTACGACAGCGAGATTGAACAGAATTTTTGTTGTGATATAGAGAGAGAGAGAGAGAGAGAGAGAGAGAGATTCTTTTTTTTTTGGCAAAAATTGAGGAGGGAAGAGAGAGCTGTGAAAAAGCAGCTCTCTCTTAAAAACGACATAGTAAATTCAAATTAGGAAAAAAAGAAAAAATTGGTAGAAAAAATAGGTTCTAAAACTTATTGAATTTTCTTTGGGAGAAAATGATGTCAACCAAACTTTTTTAGAATGAAAAAAAGTCATAAGTTAGCCTTTTTTTTATCTTGATATCATATGTTGGATATTTTTGAAACCAAATCTGATTTTGAATTTTTAAATAATACCCAAAAAAAAATCTTTGCCGACAACTTCTGACCAAGAGAAGATATATGCATATATAAGACCATTGTAAAATTTTTTTACTAAGTTTTAACGGGCAATTTTATTGCCTAGGGCATCAAAACTTTTCTTCGACTTAGAATAATGATTTTTTTGCAAGTGTAACTAAAATACAATTTTAAATTTTAGCTGCCGATAATAATGACTTTTTTATCCGATAATACTTGGAATAATGATTTAGTCCACAAATTGTTGCAAGTGTAACTATAATATAATATATTACAGTTCATCACACTTTATTTTCATTGCCTTGTATACTTGGTTTGCATTACACTTTATTTTCATTGCCTTACAGTTTTCTATATCATTTCATTTTTTTTATCCGGCATTTTCATTCATAAATATGGAGAAGATAACATAATAGATGAGTTCTTGAAACAGAAACGGAGACAAGACAGACGGTGCGGTCAGAAGTTGGACGAAGAACATTGACTCTGATACAAAGTTAAATTGCAGCAAGTGTGACACGTGAATTCCAAATATAACCGATATTATCTCAACTTTAACCATCTTTAAGGTGTTGAGTTTTTATCCAAAATGCCTCAGTTAATATTGGGTATGGTCCATTCACTTATAAGTCATCTTCTACTTGCCTTTTTTCAATGTAGAATCTTTCCTCTCTAACATACTCACACCTCTATATTTGCTATTTACATCTCTTGATTTGTTTGAAACTTTTTAAATCGTATCTACCCTTCCAACAAAAATAATAATTAAAGAAACACTATCCTAATCAATTATAGAGAACAGCCATGGCATGAACATAATTCAACAATTCAAAATTTATTTATTGCTCAAATTTCGTCCTTGAGACTAATCAAAATCAACTTTTAATTTCTTATTTTTTTTAATCCCTTTTGTGTTTTTCTTGTTTTGCAAATCCTTTTGGTTTCTGGGCAGATTTTGCACTTGGTACTTTTAATCTTGTTCTATTAACCGAAGAATATAATTGGGAGGTAACAGAGCTTTAACCTCAATAGGAATAACTCCTACCAAAGACAATATATTAACATGATTGTGTAAACTAATACTCCGCAGGCTTATCATCACTAGGTCGTAGATGAACGAATGCGAACTGGTGATAGAGATTGTGAGAAGAAAAAGGTGCAAAGAAGAATATGGGCAAAAAAGGAATATTAGTGGGCACAAATTGTAAGAGAGGTGTAAAAAAAAGGAGGTGAATACTCTCCCTTAAGAGAAATCATAAATTAACTACATAATAAAGTAACTACATAACGATGCGTTGCTACTTGAAGCACTAAGCAACTAGTAATCTAGTGTCGACCTACCAGTTGATCTGGATACGAGTAAACCAAATATAAGTTTGACTCAAAGAGTTGTAGTCTTAAAAAGAGGATTAAATGGTTTCATTTCTATCTATTTATTGTGACTTGAACCCAGGATCGAAGTAATTGAATTTTTTATACAATGATTGCTGCCTATAAAAAAAAAGTATCAATCATACCAGACATGGAGCATCAAAAAGATTAAAATGGGATCATACTTTTCTAGACCCCTCCCGCCACAGGGGAAAAAAAAATAAAGCCAAAGAAAGGTCATTCTGTTTAGAAGCCAAAGAAAAATCATTGGACATAAGGAGGATATAAAATTCAATGCCGTGCTCGAAGAAACAAAATAAGGGATGCTCACCATGTATATATGGACAACTTCTGAAGAAAAAAGATAATTAAATGCAATGCTGGTTCAGCATATATTTTTTTTCTTCTTCTACAAACTTCACTCCAGACGTCTACTATGCAGTCGGATTGATATGTACTATTTTCTTTTTTTTTCTTCAATAATGGAATTGTTAATCCAATTCAAGTTGTACTTGAAAAATATATTTGAGTTTGAATTATGCAGAAACAGAAAAGAATAATCAGTTTGTACAGAACACCCCAGAATTGTACTCGAAAGGACTAAAGTAATGGCAATCACATTACAACTTGATGGATTTCAGTTGGTCTCTTGAAATGCAAGCATTGGTGAAGCAGCACACCCTATCATATGAACTTCATATGCATCAGTTTTTGATGCAAACCCAGATTCCCGCTTACGATCACACATAAAGTTGCACTTGTTTAATGCATCGATAAAAAAACGGATTAGTACACTAATCATGGCAACAACAGTTACAATGCACTAACTGGTATAAATTTTTACCCAATTGGGGCAAACATAAAGCATAAATTCGTGGAGATTAAGATGCCGAAACTATTGTTTAGTGCAGGAAACAAGAAAGCACGCCTCACTCGGAGCTAGCTGAATCGGAGTATAATCTGGGGTACGTTAATTAGTTTATGTTAAAGATGTTGTTGTAGCTGAGCTTAACAGTTATATACCACCCTAATCAGGTCCAGATGCATAACAGATTACGTTTATGAGAGACAATTTGACTTTGTTTAATCTGTCAAAGTCAGGCTGCAGTATCCTAAATTGCATATAAAATAAGAACAGCTATATACAATTCATGCAAACAAGAAACAACTTGTGCATACTGCATAGATTATATAATGTAGAGACTAGAAACTTACCTAATGCGTACATATAATAAAAAAGCTAGACACCCGCAGCAAATGAGAGGGAAACCTTAAAACCCCGTCCAACGTTGGCTTCGTCCCAGATTTTTTTTTACTTTGTTTAAGGAAGACATGGCCAAATATGCAACGGGTGGAGAGTACTTCATGCCCTTTTCGGCTAAGAAGAGGCAGATTCTAGTTTGTGTGACTGTGTGGATTCCATTATAATAAAGCTAGCTAGGCACACCCTTTTTTCTTGTTTCCATTAAAGAATAAACATCGTCTTCAACTTGATTTTTTTTGATGGAGTGCATGCTAAGAAATTCTTGTTGAAAAATAAGATCTGATCCATCATTTCTTATTGAAGCCAGATGAACAACTTGCATGTCTTCGATCGCCCAGATCCCTCGTATACCAGGTTTGATTCAACAGCTCAAAGTCGACCGCAAGTATCAATAATAACAACATCAATATCTCATCAAAGTATATTTCCTTATTATATATTAGCCTTCCTGCACGCGCATATGCGCGTGCGAAAGGCGTCGCGCTCGCGCGTGCAATTTATCGGTGGCATACTTCAAAGTGTGCAATTATATTGTTTTCACTTAATTGCTTAAGTCCATTGCTCATGACAGATACTATCGTCCACTTTCAGGCCTATCTCTATTATTCGAATACTGATCTAATCGAGATCTCTATTATTCGAACACAGATCTAATTGAGATGTGAGAAGAATTACCAATGATTGATGATAAAATTTGCAAAATAATATTAGCCTACTTCATGGGTTGTAGGGAACTACTCAACTGTTATCAATTGTTACATGACTTCGTCTTCTTAGAGGTACATGTCAACGATCTGATCGTCTTCGATATACAGGAGGCTTCAGTTCCCTGAACAGTGTAATTTGAAAATAATTTAGGGTATCCTTTACTACATTTACCGCATTTCATACATGAAAGGGTTCTGTTTACAACTCCACACGGACCATGAATCATATTTGTACACACTGATTCATATGTGTACATTTTTTGATTGAGAATTTGTGTCATCATCAACAGATTCAACCACATGTCGTTTTTCTCGAGCATGGTCTCGTCGTCGGGCCAAATAAGTTTGATATTGTTCGGGAGTCAATATCTCTCACCATTGTCGACTCATTCGAGTACACGAACTATTTGCTTGATCCATAAGATGTTCAATATATGACCTAAAAATAGAAGTCATTTTTTATTTTGGTGATTTTGTTAATGATATAATTAATTATCGAGTGTTACTATTTGTTGATAATATAATTCCTAGTTCTTTGGTGATTTTGTTGGATGGTGTGTGAGACTAAAAGGCATGTATTACTATTTTGTGGGTTCAAATTATATGACGCATAAGGGAAAAATTAGGAATATAAAAAGTTATGCCATGACAGATGTCGTAGTAGATCAAATTTCTCTAATTATTAATAGAGATTAATTAATAGAGATTTTATGTCATTCATACATTGAAATTCAAGTATGTAACCCAAAAAATACATCTAATGGTCGAATTTTGTTCTACCTCTAGCAGTCAGGCTCTTCTTTGGTGACTAAGTGGAGCTGCACCAAGTGAAGAAAAGTTGAGTATTGCAATTACATGAGCTGCACCAAGCTGCATTGCAATTAGGTTTGATCAGTTATCATAAAAGAACACAATAATTGAAGTATTCATGTAGAGATCTCTATTAATTAATCGAAAAATAAATAAAGGCTAGTATAACAGAAAATTGGAAAAAAATGAATGAATGAATGACTTGCTAATTCGTTGTAAACAAAACACAGTATCTTGAAACTCATATGAACATCGTACGGGACAGTAAGAAAGACCATAAAACTAAAAAATCCAAAACTTATACTCCAAAATTCATACGCCTTCAAATTGAAAAACTGTGTTAAATCAAATTTTTACATCCACCTACCTCTAACCCTTGAGAGAGAGTCCAACTTTTTGTTTGTCCTCTTCAAAATTCAATTAACTGCCGAGGTTTTCCATGGAAATTGCTTTGGCATCCCCTGCAAGTTCGTAACATGAGTCCTTTGATACATAACCTAATCTCTATTAATTGCAGACACACTTCAAACACCATAAACTAATTTGATAGAGGGTACTAGCAGCCAACCAAATCAGTTTGCATAAAAGAAGCAGAGCATATAACTGTAACCAATAAGTTCATGACAGATCTCTATGATTGAAACATGACATACTGTATCTTTTAACTGTAAGCAAAGCATATAACTATAACTCGAGTTGACCGACCTCATCATGAATACTGCAAGCATGTTTCTCTATCTCAATTGTACTTGACCTCAGTTCTGAGAATCAGAGTACGGGGATATATAAGGAATGTCTCTAAACAAACATATTCTCCTCATCTCACCCTTTGAGAGGTTAAAGACCCCTAGGTAACTTTAGTCTATTGAACTTGAGAGGCCTATCTATAATCAAATCATTCTCTTCTATTTCTCTAGCCCGATTTTCCTTTTTAGATAACTCAGCAGCTGACACAACAAGATCAGGATCCCAATGAGTAACTACAAAAAATTTTACTAAAAAATTTCTAATCTTCAAAACTAACTTCAACTTCTTATCCCTTTGAATCACATTGTCAAAGGGAAGTTCTTTTCTTCTCTTTACAGCAGCACGTATCGCTCCAACTTGCACATGATTCAAATCATCCAAAATAACATCTCTTTCCTATAAACCAAACTATTACCCCAAAAAATTGATCGTTCTGGCTGTATCTTTGAAATTGTAAGATGGGTTTTCACAGACTGCTTTGGTTTTAGAAGAAAAGGAGATTTCCATGAGAGAGAAAAGGGTAAAGAAGTGGCTGGTAAAGCTATCGTCGAAGTAAGCAACAACTTTGGTTCCATTTAGACACCTGCATCATGAAAATATATCAAAACTCAGGTTGTTTATCAACACTCAGGTTGTTCACATGAGCAAACACAGTGAGACGCAGTTGTTTCTATTGATGACACCATCCAATATTTCAGCAAAAAAAATGAGATAATAGTGCAATTCAAACAAAACTGTAATCTGAGTGGTGTGTTGCCTGTGAGTTTTGGTTGGCTTATGAAGTCGAAAAGCACCACCGTAACCCTCCTTTGGGTCAGGGAGGGCTTGGATGACGTCAGCGTCGTCGATCTCCATCATAATGCTGCATCGTGGTTCACCTCCTCTGTCGCCGGCTGTTTTTGGCTCGGGGATGGTGACGACGACGTCAGCGGTTGTGGATTGAAGAGGTCATTGATTTGCTGCAGATCGGGGACAGGTGCGCTTTTGATTCACTCTCCTCCTTCGTTGATGACGACAAGAGCACAAATCAAAGTATTTGAGGATGGTGAATTGAGCGGTGAGGGACAATTGATTCACTCATCCGCCACGTTTCTTATCCCAATTCACAAAGTATTTCTGACTCGTCTGCCCCAATTCGGCAGATGTTCAACTTAGAATAAGCAAAGGACAAAAAATGGTATTTCTAATGTTCTACCATAAACTGTTTTTCAACTTCCGTAAACCCCCTTGCCTTAATTAATAGAGATGATTCTACATGCTAAGTACATGTTATTAAATTAAAGGCAAAATAGCTTAAATGGTCACTAATATTTGTCCAAAACGACAGTTTGGTCACTATCGAATGACATATGTCAAAATAGTTACTCGTCTTTTCTCAAAGTATATTAAAATGGTCACTCCGTTAACTGAGACGTCAAAATATATGTCTTATAAGGGATAAATTTGTCTTTCTATTTATCAAATTCTTTTATTTACAATAATACCATTATTACTCTCTCTCTCTCTCTCTCTCTCTCTCTCTCTCTCTCAAACAACAAAATCTCGACAGTGGTATCCCGACTCCGGCATGCACCTCTACCGCAACCCTGTAGCATCCCACTGTCCTCGCTGTCGACGCCTCATCCTCGCTGTCTTTGGTGCTTGTCGCCTCATGAATATCTCCTCGCTCCATTCTAGCCGCGAATTGTCGCCTCACCAAATCGTTGCCGCGCTGCAACAAGGATCTCGCCTCGCTTGACCTCACCGGAGCCAACCCTAACTCTGCCTCAACTATCGTGACTCCTCTTTCGCCAACTCCTCCTTCCCACTCACCCTCTATCGCCGCCAACGCCCCTTCCTCCATCTCACCCGAGTAGGTTAGAACCCTAGACATTAGAATATGGGTTAAATTTGGGGGTTTTAATTTTAATTTCAAATTTAGTGCAATAGGGTAGGCGTTCAATGTGATGACGATGTTGATTGTGGGGAAGAGGTTCTACGGCGAAGATGTGGTGAACCAACACTACAAGAAAACTGCACCTAGACCACAGACCATTTCCGTCGTCTAGGTGCAGTTTTCCGTCGTCTAAGTACTTGGACGACGGAATCTCCGTCGTCCAAGGTCCGTGCTCCAAGTGCTGTCGTCCAAGAACCTGGACGACGGAGATTTAGTGCTCCGTCGTCCAAGTTCACTTGGACCGCGGACGTTATCCGTGGCCCATGTAGACACCTGGACGACGGAAACTCTAAGTCTCCGTCGTCCAGGTGTCTACATGGGCCACGGACATTGCTCGTTTCTCCGTGGCCCAGGTGTTTACCTGGACGACGGAGACTTAGAGTTTCCGTCGTCCAGGTGTCTACATGGGTCACGGAGAAACGAGCAATGTCTGTGGCCCAGGTGTTCACCTGGACGATGGAAACTCTAATTCTCCGTCGTCCAGGTGAACACCTGGGCCACGGAGAATGGCAGGTTTAGGGTTTAGGGGTTAGGGGTTAGGGTTTAGGGGTTAGGGGTTTAGGGTTAGGTTTACGTTTTGTGCACCTGGACGACGGAGAACATAATCTCCGTCGTCCAAGTGAATATTTAATTTTTTTAAAAAAATAAATTGAAATTAAATATTATTAATTTAATTTATTATTAATTTAATTTAAATAATGAAAAATAGTCGAAAATAATTAATTAAACTAAATTTTTAATATTAAATAATTAATTAATTTGTACATATATACACATCCAAATTAAAAACCCAGAAAAATTATATAATATTGTTCGGAACTCGGAAATAAAGAAACGCGATAATTAACTAGCTAGCTATTACACTGGAGGAGCAGATGCGCCGCCGAGTCCTCCGCCTCCAGCCGGGTCGTTGTCGTCGGGGTGTGGGTTCGGAGGAGGTTGACATACTTCTCGATTTTGTTGCATGAGGGCGATGAGTTGGGCTATTTGTGCTTGTTGTTCGTCAAGTCTTTGCCGCATTGACTCATTCTCCTCTCGTGCCAGTCGAGCCTCTTGAATGGCTGCTTCGACGGCCGCAGCCTGACTCCTTCTCTGCTGCCTCGAACCTCCTGTAGATGATGAGCCGGAGGTCGTCGACAAATCTCGTACCACCCTAGGCCCAAAGTGTCTAACCTCCTTGCCAGCTTTACGACAGTAGACCTCATCCGTGATTACAATTTGGCTCTCTAAGGATAGAGGAGGCAGGTCTTCCGACGGCACATCTGGGAACGCAAGCTGAGTGTTAGCCAACTCTTCATGCGCACGCTCTATCGCCCTTGCCTACAAAAGAATAATTAATTTATTATAATGAAATCATATTTAAATAATAATTACTATAATTAAAAGCACATATATATATATATATATATATATCACTTACGCCGCATTGACTCGCTTCATTATCGAGCCCTGGCGTCACGTACGCGCTTATGCTTGCATCAAGATAAGGGTGTTTGGAGCCCTTATCCTTGTGCTCCTTGGCTATTTGAATGAATTGCTTGGCGCCGGTAGTATGGTGTTTCTCCTTCTTCCCCCGGTTGGCTTTGTTGACACCGGAGAATTTCTGTTACACAACATAATTTAATCATTAAAAAATGAATAACTACAATTTAAATAATTCAATTATCTTAATTGAAATAAAAAAAATAAATTAATACCTTAAATTGTTCATCGGCAAAGTGGTTACACAACCACTCCCACTCATCTTCTCTCTCCCCTTGCAGCTCTACCGGGGGAGGCACGGGACCGACATCTTGGAAGTACTTATGGAGCTTGTACTTCCAATCTTTGTAGATGGAGTTGGCGGTTTGGTTGATATGCCTCAACATAGCCGGTGTCGGATCCACGTCAAATTGTTCCTATCAAAAATAAATAGAAAATTATAATCGTATATATTATGAAATTTTAGGCCGAGATTAACAATATTATATAATAACTAAATTGGACGTATTACGTACCGAAAGATCTTTGAAGACTTTCGCCTTCTCATGATCCGGCGCCTCCTTCCAAGTAGGGGCAGTGATACGAACCCGGTTACAGATGATTGACCCTATCCCATGCGCCGAGAGACTTGCTAGCTGAGCTGTGGGAGGGCCACCGGTGAATTCGTCGTACGGCAAGTCGATCTTTTTACCGGTCGCCTTGCAAATACGCTCCGCTTTGCCCCCTTTAACGAGACCCCGAGTCCTTTTCGGTTCCGGGTCAGTGGGGGCCCTTCTTTGCCTACGGCGGGCGCTGTACATGATTGATTTGGCGGTCGAGGACGCCTGAGTACTTCCCGTTGAACCGGTACCGGGCGTCGGAGATTGGAAGGGGTCGACGTCATCACCGCTCGAGATGAATGGGGGAGCTGGAATTTCCCCAGAGGGCGCTACGGATGGACCAGATGATCCGTCCGGATTGAGAGCGTCGTTGCCCTCCTGTTGAACCCAACCGACTTGGGCCGCCAACATTCGGAGCATGGCATCTTCTGCCTCCTGTTGGGATTTCTTCTTGCCGGATGTCGTCTTTGGCGGAGCCATTTAAACCTAAGAGTACGGTGTTAAAATACCTACTTACCATAATATTTACAACTTAAAAATTTACGCTAATTAATTAAGTACGTTTAAGATTTAAATAGAGTACACTAGCTTGGCATTTTCGGTCGTTCAATGGACGTGCGACCCGCGCGATAAAGTGTAAATTTTCAATTAATCAGCCTTGGTTAAATCGAAAAACATGGCCAGTTAGGGATAGAGATAACGCGAGAGGCAGGACTAATTTCGACAAAAGTCTTTCTTAGTCCAAATCCTGTCACCAGTCATAACCCGTTTCTAGACATCATGTCCGACATTCGGCCAATTTTTCTAAAATTTACACTCCCTCAAGTCCTTTGCAAACTCCGCCCTCAACCTCGTGTTCATAACTTCACTTAGGTTATGGTGTGCGGTGATGAAATCCACACATCACGAGGGGTTAAGGAGATAAGCAAGGAAAAGAGGCGCCATCTATTCCAAAGAGTGCGACTTAATAAACCAAGCCTATGTACTAAATTTAAATCGAACACGTACTACTAATTAATTTAATCTCATATTTATTTAATTATGCAACTAATTAATAAATAATTACAATAATATTTATTCATTTCATAAATTATCAAGTAATTACAATTATTCATTTAATTATTATTAATAACAATAATTTACCATTTAATTAATTAATAACAATATGTAATCATTTATTTAATTAATAACAATAATTAATCTAAATATAATTAATAACAATAAATTTACAATTATTCATTTAATTAGTATTAATAACAATAATTAATAAATAACATTACAATAATCATTTAAGAAATATTTAAAACTAATTAATTAAATAAAAATTATTTTAATACGGGAAAAATAGAAATTTACCGAATCGGAGTTTTTCGGGAGTTTTCGGGAAAATCGCCGGAGTTGTGTCGTCGGAGAGGAGGAACCACGCCGGAAATAATGTCGTCGGAGCGTCGCCGGAGGAGAATCGCCAGAATGAGAGAGAGAGAGAGGAGATGGAGGAGAGAAAGTTGTAAGGGATGAGGAAAAGAAGATGAGGCTCGTCCTATTTATAGAGTTTCACTTAGACGACGGAGCACTATTCTCCGTCGTCTAAGTGCACTTGGACGACGGAAACAGTGTTTTCCGTCGTCTAAGTGAAAGGTTAAAATGTTTCGAAGCGGCGCGTAATTAATGGGCGGGACGTTTCACCCGCCATAAATTTGGACTTAGACGACGGAGAATTGATTCTCCGTCGTCTAAGTGGAAATTCAAGCGGCGCCGAAAATTGAGGCGGTAAAATGAACCGCCATGATTTTCGACTTGGACGACGGATATTGACGTTCTCCGTCGTCCAGGTTATCACTTGGACGACGGACAACCACATATTCGTCGTCCAGGTGAAAAATTCATTGAAAAAAAAAGAAATAAATAATCGAACCGCCATGGTAAATTGAACCTGGACGACGGAGAAGGACGTTTTTCGTCGTTCGGGTGTTCACCTGGACGACGGATAAAGTCATTCTCCGTCGTCCAGGTTCAATTTACGTAAAAAAAAAGTTTAAAATTAATTCGCTAGGAATTTAGCGATCTGTCATTGGAGTGAAATAGTCGTCCAATATCGATGAACGTTTCGTATATATGAACAGTTAAATTTGAACCGACGAATAGATTTTCGTTTTGAAAGTTGTTAAGTATCGACTAATCCTTACGACTTAAGTGTTCATGAGTAGAGGCTCATTTGCAACAGAGTATTAACGAAATTGAATTTGGACAAAACAACCGTTGGATATGTTCGTCGTAACATAATATATAATTGTCTTCAAAGGACCATAAAATAATAAGTTCGGGAAGAGTTTGATCGGCACAGTCAACCGCAAAACCGATAATTTCACAAACTGGAAACGTGGATACAAGGCATTTCGCAACTCCGATTTTCGAACCGTCGAAGCTCACACACCAAGAATTGTTTACTCTAAAGTCTTGATGAAAAGACTTTGCATTGGAAGAAGGTCTAGATGGTCGTTGTCTTAGAAAAAATTACGATATCTGCACCTGGACGACGGAAATGAGCGTTTACGTCGTTCAGGTAATCACCTGGACGACGGATATGAAGTTATCCGTCGTCCAGGTTCTGACCTGGACGACGGAGAATGACGTTCTCCCTCGTCCAGGTGTATAGACCCTGAATTCAGGGGTTAGAGCCTTAGGGTTTAGGGTTTAGGGTTTGTAAACTTGGACGACGAAGAATGTGTATATCCGTCGTCCTAGTGTGTACCTGGACGACAGATAATGACCATTCTCCGTCGTCCAAGTTCTAAACCCCGAATTCAGGGGTTATGGCCTTACTGTTTAAGGTTTAGGGTTTCTACACCTGGACGACGGAGAATGACGTTCTCCGTCGTCTAGGTGGATAGACCCTGAATTCAGGGGTTAGGGCCCTACTGTTTAGGGTTTAGGGTTTCTACACTAGGACGACGGAGAATTACCATCTCCGTCGTCATAGTGTGTACTTGGACGACGGATAATGACCATATCCGTCGTCCAAGTTCTAAAACCCGATTTCAGGGGTTAGGGCCTTAGGGTTTACGGTTTAGGTCGTCCCCGGTCATTTGTGTGTCCGTTCAATTATTCTGATTCAAAAATATAATTAAAAAATTGATCGATCGATCCGAACTGCTAGCTAGATTTAGGGTCCAGGATTTAGCTAGGGTTTTATATGAGATTGAGATTTGGCGACAACCTGCAATTAATTTCTCCGTTGTCCAGGCTAGGATATATAATTCGGATTAATTTCTTACCGTAAACCGACATCACATCTATTCTTCAACTTCATCCAACTCTTGTCCATACTGCTACAAAATATTATAATTAATTAATTATTACATATATATATTTGTCCATTAATTTACGCTTAATTATACGTACTCGATCTACATATCGATCCATCAATTACGTACGTACGTACGTAATTTAATCGATCTGTACATATATATATATATAGCTAACATCCTTGCATGTATGTACGTACGTTTTCACTAAATATATATTAATTAAGCAAATTTTAACTGCGTACGTACGTACCTGCTGGCCTTCTCGATATCTGTACGTTAATTAAGCTACCTAGCTAGTCAGCGGAGATCCCTTATCGATCCTGATTCTTCTCGGCCTTCTAGCTAGCTAGCTCCCTTCTCCTTCAATTCTTCTTCAAATGGAATGAAGAGATCGAGGAATGAATTCAGTTTGGCATCGGGCTTATATAATGCTTCACTTAGACGACGGAGGTGTCGGTACGTCGTCTAAGTGGAAGTACGTTACGTACTCGGACGACGGCGTGTCGGTCCGTCCTCCAGGTAATCACCTGGACGACGGAGAATACCATCTCCGTCGTCCAGGTGATCACCTGGAGGACGGAGAAGACTCCGAGGTACAGGTGATCACCTGGACGACGGATAATGCCGTCTCCGTCGTCCAGGTGATCACCTGGACCTCGGAGTCTTCTCCGTCGTCCAGGTGGTACTTGGACCACGGAGTCTTTTCCGTGGTCCAGGTGTCACTTGGACCACGGAACAATTACGTTTCCGTGGTCTAAGTGCTGTTTTCTTGTAGTGCAAGCGGAGGCTCAAAATTTGCAGGATGTGATTAAGGAAGGTGTGGAGTTGTTTGCAGTGGATGGATGTAACAGAATTGGAGAAGAAGATTGTGAGCTTGATGGTGAGGATGGGCAAGTTCTTGCAGGGTTTGCTTGACAAGCGCCGGAAAATTATGGCCGTGGTTCGCTTCGGTTTCGGCCGGAGATTGGGTTGTAAATACCCAAAGTAATTTTCAGATTGGGTTGTAAATACACGAGTGGCAAACTCAGTTTCCGCGACTGGCTAATTCAGTTGTCGCGACTGATTAACTCAATCTAAGAAGTGTAATTAATAAATAATTTTTTTGCCAAATGAGGATAAAAAGACAAAAATACCCCTGAAAATGAATGAAATATTCTTTTTTTAACGGACATTTGAGATCGAATGACCAATTTGAAAATGAAACCTTAGCGAGAGTGACCATTTTGACATATGCCTTACGATAGTTACCAAACTGTCGTTTTGGGCAAAAATTAATGACCATTTAAGCTATTTTGCCTAAATTAAAAATACTAAATGCAACATATCACAAATAAAAATAAGGTTGAAGTAAAGGTGGAGATGACGAAATTTTGCACCCATCAATCTAATGAAAGTCCAAAATTGGTGAGAGAACCTTTTTCATTTACTACTAGTTCATAAGTTTTTGTTGCATTCGTCGACATATTTTGCCAAATGGTTCCTGTTCATTTATATGTCGGTTCATTTGAACTTATTAATTTCGATCTTTTAATCCCTAAGGTAAAATGAGAGCTTGATACTTGATAGAATCTTTTGTTTTCACCACAATTTGTTTAAAGTTCATACGATCTCGAAATGAATACGATGAGAGAGTTTTCATTTCCCTTTTAAACATATTTTTTCCTTTGTTGTTAACATATCGGTGGTATGTGAGCAATTTCTCATACCAAGTATAATTTCACAAAAACAAATGAAGACCCAAGTGTAATGCATATATCTGTTATGGTCAGGCCTAAACCAGACTTTGTATACAGTAACTCAAACATACAAAAGCCCAGCCATAGAGCAAATATAAATACTCATTCGATATATGTTAAGTTTGTTAATTGCTGAATGTGATGATTTGAGGGTCAGCAAACCGAATGGCCAAACCTAGTTCAAGAAGGAAGATCGGCAAAGCATAATAGTGTTGCATAAAAAACTTTTTCAGATTCAAACCATTTGATATACTTAAAATGAGTACATGACAGAATTATAAACTCAGTCACACTGAAACCATCTTAATCGATCTATATCTACAAACTCTAAATCAGCAAAGGCAAAAAGGGACTCAGCAACTTCTGAATCTTAAGACTTTTCATCAAAATTTCGTGGTCAGAGTTAGCTTTGAGGAGCATCCGTTTTACTACAGATGGGCACTTACTGATGCCATGACATAATATTGTTCTAGCATTCCTGCAAACTTTACAGCTCTTTATTGAGATCTTTCCGCATCAAAATTAATTACGTCACTGTGACCTGCAAATTGTCATTATAGGAGGAGACTATTAACTCGACATAGAAAATAAACCCCTGAACAAGCTTGAGTGGTAAGGCGTTGCAATGAAGCTGCCCGGAAAGCACGTCAATGCTCTAGTGACAATAAATTTCAAGTATATATTAAGTTGTCAAAAGGATTTTTTTTGCATCTGCAAAAGTTATAAAATCATGGATTTGCACACCAAGTTTCTTTATACTACTTGCAGCTATTTAATCGATGTGTTTTCCAGATAGACTCAACAAGGATTCTCAGTGACAAACCTTGACAATGGATCGTGTTTATCTCCGGCCCAGTTAGTTCTATTCCATCATCAGTTAGCAATGAAATTCCGGATGATGTTATGTTATATGGGAAGGCTAGAGGCGGTGATACCGGAGATTTTGCCAGTTTGATGAATCTCGTTCCTGCAAGTAAAAGCAAAGTGTGGGATCAGCAATATGGATTCTCGTTTTCCATTATCATCATTTCATTACAAGGACCAGTATGGTAATATATCCGACTGAGATGTTTCTTCATAAACTCTTTCTATCTTGACAGCCATTTATGAACAAATGTTCAATTTATGAAGTAGGACCAGTATGGTAATATATCCGACTGAGATGCTTAATCATATGCAAGTCAAAAGTCTATTGAACAAACCAGACTTAGCATCCAGCACAAGGCGTATGGTGACAGAATGAGCCCAATGAATCCCCAAAGCAGCAACAACACGAGAATCATTTCCTGTATGATCCTCTACAATCTTTTGCCTGTTATCTGCTGAGAAACATAACATGCATTGCATTTAGAACTTACAAGGAGGATGTCACAATGTGATCATATTTCTTTACCTTGAAAAGAATATTGGCAGATTTCATCACGACTTTGAGATCTCACTTGGTTTGTAACAACAACAGGAATTCGTGAAAATTCGGCAAGTGACCTAGATACAATAACCAAGTAATTTGAGCTTTGTCGTGCGCAGAAATAAATATTCACCAACACCAAAGAGTTTCCATTATCCATGATCCTTACTTAAGAAATGAGATATGCCATCCCAGTACATGTTGCCTAGTAGCTCCACGCACATTTTCCCTGGATAGAATGTAAGCACTAGTAACAAATACACTATAAATCAAGTGAAAGCATTCTATTGGAATGCATGCCACATAAACGTAAATACAGAAACAGGGAAAATAGCATAAATATGTCTGAATCACAGTAGTAAACATAAAAGAAAACAAAATAGGTAGGGATTTCAGAAACCACTTGTTTTAACAGACTAACAGAGATATAGCATGATACACCGGTAAAATTCTGTACTCCAGACCTTGTCAGTGGTATGAAAATGTTGAGAATGGGTTCTCTCGGGTTGCTTTACGTAAAGTTAACCAAGGGATTTTCAGAAGGCTGAGGTAAACTAGATATGGTGTCGGTATCACCACTTCAGGACATTAAAAAGTCTACTATGACAATAAATTATCTTTATTCTTAAACAAGATAATAGACGAAAATCATATCGAACAGCTTGTTGATGTGAAGGATTCACAACTTGATCTGGCCAATTATATCAAAACAAGGTTGCAAGTATTCCTGAAAAATCTCAACTTACCCTGAAACCAGAGCAGCCATGCTATCAATGATTAGCAACTTCACTTGGTTCTGAAGAAGTGATATCTTGATTTGTTGCAAACTGGTAAGCATTCAATTAACTGTTTTAGTCTGAATTGTTATTATCCATAGTTCAAAGCAACATCTTCAACCTTCTAGCTCTTTAGTAGAAGCCCAAAGCACCCATGCAAATGCTCATGGACTTCCAAGTTACCTCCAAATCAGGACTAACTTAATAGAATACAAAAAAAAGTATAACATGGACAATACCTCTCAGTGAATTCAGATAGCGATCTTGGACGCAAAACAAGGATCCTGCCAGCCATCTGAAATTCAAATACAAAAGATCTCTTAACTTCTGCTACTTTAAAATTATCTTTCACTAAACAAAGCACGAATACTCCTAAATGAACAAGTCACTGATTCCAATCACCTCTTGCGCCAGTCCTTTCGTGTGAAATATGTCTGGGAAACTCTTTGCTCCAATTTCTATCATCCTAAGATTAATAAAATAAAAATTTTAAATTGTCATTCGTTCAACATACACAGTAGGATAGATTTCACCAGAGTAGCTGATATCATCTGAGTTTTCAGAAAATAACCTTGTTGAACTAAACTTGGATTCTACATCAATATAAATCACACGAGCATCTAAGCCTCCACAAGACGCTGGCAATGAAGCCAACAATGCAAGCTTCAGGCAGAACTGCAATCCAAATGTTCATTCAACCACATACCATATGATGCATTACAAGTTTAATATGTTTGATTTTGATAAATAAATCAACAATAGTCAAGAACTCCACCTGTGTTTTACCAATTCCAGCAGGACCAACCAGCTCAGTTAATACCCCATATGGGATACCACCACACAAGGCCTCGTCTAGCCCTTTGAGCCGCGTCGAAAGATGACCACCCATATGCTCCATTTCAACCCTTTGCTCCTTCAGAGAGAGCACCTAATGAAACACAGCTAAAGCCAAACCATCTCAGATCACACCAGTATAAAATTAACCTAAAAAAAAAATCAGATTTAGGGTTTTGGGATCCTCACAGTTTGATAGGGTGGACATGTAATTTCACTGATACGAGCAATTGCGGCGGTGATGTCTGACATACTGACATCCAGTACCTCCATCAATTCGAATTCGGTCAAAGACAAAGCTTCCTGTAAAATCAATTGGGAATTTTTACGGATCAAAAAATCAGTGAGAAAATTAATGAGAGATTTTCGATTGAATTTTTTTTTTGTTACCTTGGCGGTGGTGATATTACGAGCTGTGAAGACGTTGGCGATGGATTTGGGAAGCCCCATCTGGTTGATGAGCTTGTTCGCCATTTTCTCTGTGTGAAGCTCTCGTCCTTTCCCGCCAAATGCCACAAAACCCTGATCGCCGAATATTATCTTACTCGGTTTTCTTAATGGCCGGGTGGGTCTAAAATTTGGACCTAATTGCAGGCCCAATTATTATGTCGGAGGTAGTACTTGTCCAAGTCCAATGAAATAATTTCAGTTTGTGTTGTCACTGGCCACAGTGAGCAGTGTGGATTTGTACGGGTATTTCTCTCGCTTTGAGAAGGACTAATGTATGTATTAGAGCCCATTTCATATTAGCCCATGTATGGCCCAAGTAGTTTCCTTTTGATGTCAGTTTACTATATATTGTAGCCAAGGACTATAGTTTATATGAATGAAATATCTCTTTTGTTGTTTCCTTTAATTAATTCCTTCACATTTACTTATTTTTCCATGGTATACATAGTTGGGTACGTTTGCAATCTCTACCCATGAGCAATATATCACCGCCTCCCCCTCCACCATCTCCTACTTCATCTTTACCCACCACCACAACTTCCCTAAGCTTATCCTCCTTAGATCTGTGTTCCTCGATGGAGTACTTGTTCAACAAACTAGATGATCTGCAAAGCTCCATGAACAATCTGGTCCAAAATAACACCAGTTTTTAGCAACACCTCGGTGCCCAGTTTGTAGCGCCCCAGAACACGATTCTGGCCTAATCGGTGCGTAGCTCCGCCTCGCCGTTGCCTTTCCCCACTATCAGTGGGTCAACTTCACCACCGGGCTTTAGTTCTAACCTCAGTCATTATCTGAGCTTGCCATCACCAACTACAGTTTGGACTGGTATTTACCACTTCATCCATTCTCATGGTCCATCCATATCAAGTTCACCCTCACCAGCTTAATTACCTCACAACCCATATGTCTTCCTATCACTCCAATTCAGCTTATTCTACCCTTACAACCACCCACCTAGACCCATTTTTCCTTCTCATACCCAACACCACTACTCTCACCTTACAAACACTTCCTCTACCAGAATGTAGAAATAAGTTCTAATAAATTCTCCCAACTCGCACCTATTGGGTAACGGGTCGAAAAATCAACACTAGCTACAAAGCCTCCCGGTCTAATGTAAGCTTAACTAGAAACCCTTGGGTAACTTGGACCTCAAAAGTGTTTCGATTCATGCACAAGCACAAGGAAATAAAATCCTAAGCTTAACCTTTTAAGTCTAAGCCTAAGTCATATTATATGCTCATCTATTACCTAAGTGAATGGCTAGTTCCCTTAAGTGTCATTTCTTAGTTCTTTAGATAAATCTTAACATAGCCAAAGCTAAGACATGCATAAGTAGAGCTGATCATTAAGCACAAACACATTAACATGTCACAATCATATCACACACACAAGAAACTCATTCAATAACACAAAACACCCAAAACATACTCATTAGCATAAATCAAAGCATTATTGTTCTACATCAAATGGCTAGGGTTTGACCCCTAGCCTTCCATGAATAAACTACTCACAAATCATAACTACAATGGAGTATAGATATATGATTAGAGAGAGATGAGTGAATAGAAATAACACAAGGGTCCTTAAAGCCAAGCTTTTAAGATCTTCAAGTTTTCCCTCCACTTCTTTCTCCTCTTATTTCTAGCTCCACAAGAGGGTGAATCATTACCTTAGACTTAGTTGAGAGGATGGATGCGAGAATATGGTGGTGGTTATGGATGATTTCTAGGCCTAGAAATGGTGAAAAGGTAAGGAAAGTGCTAGAGAGTTTGGGAGAGAATGAGGGCTAAGGATGTGGGCGTTGGATTTGGCCATTGTTGAAAGCTAAAGTATTCCGGGTGAATCTACTGATGTAGGGTCTCAATAATGTAATCCATTAAGGTGTCCACGATAGCAAAGCATTCCCACGAGGTCCACAACAACAAGACATTCCCTCGAGGTTCACGACAACAAGACATTCCCTCGAGGTCCTCGATAGATGGATATTCCCTTGATGTATGTGACAGCATGACACCATATCTTTTAGGGAGGAGGAATCCATGGACCTTGAGGATCCTAAAATTTTGTCCAGATATGGTCACGAATATAGCCGAGGTACTGGTGAAAGGGCTTGTGGTAACTGAGAAAACCCAATTAGTCCTGAATAAGGAAAAGAATCATATTCTTGATCTACCTTAATCTCCTTATTCAAGAAACCAAAGACATCTATTCATCCCTTCCCTATATAAAGAGAGCTTGGGGAGACATTCAGGGAGAGAGGTAAGATGACCTTTAACCCGGATACATTATTATTCAGATATCATTACTGACTTGATCGTCGAAGGGCCTTTACCCGTTACTACACCGTGTAGTGACTTTATTTGTAGGTTTAAGGGACAAAAGCTTAAGGATAACAACTTTCCAAAGGTCTACATCAACAATAAAGCTCAAGGAAGGAGGTCTCAACCCTCAAAACGATAGGAAAGTCGATTATCCAAGCCAAAAAGGTGCAAACTCGAGGATTGGCAAAATCTGCTCTCACAAGTCGGTGCTTTCATTGAGAGAACTCTTGCATGGATCATTCTATGATCCTTCCATGAGTGAGTTCTGTAAAAATTCAAAATCAATATGGTTTTCATAAAAATCCCTAAAATATTCGACAAAGAACGATGTTTCAGAATCCCATAAAATAGAGTCACATTTGTCAATATTCTTGCAATGCTACATCCCATCCCAGAAGACGAATCATATATCTTTGGAAAGCTATGAATGTCTAGTTTCCACCGCATCAAATATTACCTCAATCGAAGTTTGGAGCAAGAGGATATGTTGAAATTACCAGTTGAAGGTCAAATCTGCCGGAAACAACCCCCCTGCCACTGGTCTATTTTGCCGGCCTTTTTTGCGACCAAAATTCGATACCCAGGAAAGGTATTATATATGGATAGAAACCTCTATAAGTCTACTTTTTAATTAAATAAGAATCACTATAAACAGAGCTATGTACAGAAAGTTAAGGCAAAAGATTTACAACATGACAACATGATAACTTCCAAAAAATCATGGACTGACATGTTGGAGATGGCAAATCCTCAAGGGTAATCCAACACTCAATGAGATGTGATCACGGATGAATGACCATCTTCATAAGTGTGAATAATGGAGGCTTGAGGATGACGAAACCAAAATCTCCAACAAACATAGGAAAGTTGAAGATCAAGCATAAAGATGTGGAACAAGTAGTCCCTAATGCTCAAAAGAATGGCCGAAACTAGGGGTCTTGAGGACATGTTCTGAGGATGATCTGAAAGAGATGGAGAAGTGCCGTAAACCCATCAAACCACCAACAATGGGGGAATTAATCCATATGGAAGTCAAGGGAAGTCCTAGAGTAAAGCGTAAAGGTGTATGTTCCTTGACCGAGAGCTGGACTTCCAGAAGAAGCTTCTCCATGTAAAGTAAAATATGTGGGCAATGTAAACAGATGACTTGTTGGTGAAATCCTCAAGGTTTCAAGTGAAATCCTCAAGCATTATGACCAAGCTTAGGGCCCTCTAGCTAAAATCTTGAGATTTCTAACAAAGTATACATAAAGATATGAAGGAAATTCGAAAGATTGGTCTAGGATTTTCCGAAGTACTAGGATCTTAGAGGCCGGAGTAGCAATCATTGCAAAAAGCTAGAAGAGTAAAACCCTAAAACTCGAAGAGTTGGGGGGTGAAACACAAAATTTGGAAAGCTGGGGGCATCATTCAAAAACTTCAGGAATTCTTGAAGGTGCCCAGAAACAAAGTGTAGAGGGAAATTCCCTTGACTAAAAACTAGACCCTTAAGGTTTCCTCGAGGTCTAACTTCAGAGCTCTTGGAGAGCTAGAGGAAAAGAAGCTGGAGACGATGTATGCCCTTATAAGTAGTTGGAGAAGAACTTTCCATGCTTAGTTAAGAGAGAAAGTTGCAGCTAGAGTGTGCCATGTATAGAAGTGGGTTGGTACTCTTTCTAACTAGTTCGGTCTTGAGCTAACAGATTTAATAGGACCCCCAAGAAGTTTCCTTGCTATGATCTATTGCTTAATCAACATATTTCTTATCATTATTAATGAGGACACAAAGAAACGTGCAGGCACAAAGTATCGTGCTGGAACTTTAGTATAAATAATGCTTGAGAGAAGACCTAGATTGCTCAATGGGGGCATATAAGATACTATATGTAGAAACTCCTTGCCTTCTCGTAGATACTTATAAGGGAACGAGGTGAAAATTGCCTCAAATCATGTGGAGAAAACTAGCAACGTCTTACTTACTGAAGGTTTGCGTTGCTAGCCGGAATATGATCGGTACCTTTAGGAGGAGAGCCCCTAAGCTTTCTGACTTTCTGACTTGAAACTTTGTTCTCTTAAGGAGATGATAATTTTCAAAAAACTAGCAAAAGATTCAAACAATCTTTAGTATCGAGTCTTCCCTCTAGCTCGGCATTGACTGTTCCCAAGGCCCATACGCCACTACTGCGTCTTTAGGAAAGGTCGAGTATGGACTTTGAGCCTGGACTTGAAAATGGGTAGAGATAACAACCATTTGATGCTAAGCCCTGATCATGACTGTGGCGCTCACTTACATACACTAAATGAGGTGGTGCAAGGGGATTGATCATTGTCGGGTATCCTTCCGAGAGCTGAGCTCGGCAAGAGAAAATTAACTCCGACGAAGTGCATATGAAGTAATCCATGATATTGCTGTACTTCAATCTAATTTATATGAAGCCCTGTGTGGTCGTCCTTGATTACGAGAAGCGGAAAAAAACTTCATACTCAGCAAGAAATCTGGATAGCTTGAGGGATTCTGGGAAATAGAAAGAAAGTTTGAGGGTTCTGTTTTGCAGTTTCTCATGTCACATGGAGAAGATGATGCTAAACTTTCTTGGGGACGCCTTTCTCATGCAGCCATACCAAGTCTTCGAGCATTCGTCTTTCTATAGTTGTGGGGCATTTGTGGGCGTCGATTTGGCCATCCTTGAAAGTTCTGAGTGAATCCACTGATGTGGGGTCTTAGCAATGTAATCCCTCAAGGTCTTCATGACAGAAAAGCATTCTCTCAAGTTCTGTGACACCAAGACAATCCCTCGAGGTCCACAACATCAAGACATTCTCTCGACGTCCACGATAGCAGGCTATTCCCTCGAGCTCCACGACAGTAGGACACCATATCCTCTATGGAGGAGGAATCCTCAGACCTTGAAGATCCCGAAATCCTATCGGGATATGGTCACGAATATAGCCGAGGTGCTGGCGAAATGGCTTGTGGTAATTCGGAAAACCCAATCAGACCTGAATAAGGAAAGAAATCATATTTCTGATCTACCTTGATCTCCTTATTCAAGAAAGCAAAGACATCTCTTCATTCCTTCCCTATATAAAGAGAGCTTGAGGAGACATTCAGGGAGAGAGGTATGATGACCTTCAACCTGGATACATTAATATTCGCATATCATTATTGACTTGATCGTCGAAGGGTCTTTGCCTGTTACTACACCATGCACTGACTTTGTTTTATAGGTTTGAGAGACGAAAGCTTAAGGATAGTAGTTTACCAAAGGTTTACATCAACAATAAAGCTCAAGCAAGAAGGTCTCAACCCTCAAAACGATAGGAAAGTCGATTATCCAAGCCAAAAAGGCGTAAGCTTGAGAGTTGGCAAAATTTGCTCTCACAAAGGAGAGATGCTAACACTATGAAAAAGTGTAAAATGAGGTAAGTTGTGTCTAGGGTAAGAGGGGAGCTCGAAAATATTAGGCCAAGAGATATATTTTGGCTTTCAAATTCAAATTAAAATGCTAGACATGATCCTAAAAATTAGGCTCAGATCAAGTGGTCCTCAAATGAGTCACCACATGGTCCCAAACTCATGAGACTTGCATGTGCTCTTCATCTCACTTGAATTTATATTTGTATTTAGCTTCAAATATCTTCATGGGTGGCCTGATGACTTAACCAAGAGTTGACGTTGTCGTTGACCGATGTTGACTAGCTGGAGTTGACCGTTGAGCAGTATTGATCACTGGAATCTTGGAATATTCTAGCGATCCTTTTTTGTCTTCTAGCCAAAGTTGCTCCATCTTCTCTTGTGACTTTGGAAATGCCTCCACCTTCTCAAATAAGTGTGTTATTTCCATACTTTAATGCATTTCCGAGTCAAACCATGATTTTCTAGCAAGAAAAGAAAACTTCATAAGAACAATGTTTATTAATAAAAGGCAAGTAATAAATCTAAAGTTAGGAGCATATTATGCACATAATTATGGTCCTAACAGCAGTCAACCTTGGGTCAAGTCAACAACTCATCTATGGAGATATTTTGTGCAAGAGCAAGTCACATGAGAAACACATGCCATGGTATGTTACTTCACTTTGCTTCATTTTTACACACTTTAGAACTTTAGGATAGTCTTTCTCTCTATTTATCTCTCTAGCTTCTCTATAGAGTTCTTGGTTTAGTTCTCTAGGGTGAAGCTAGATTTCTTTTTATCCCTCTTATCTTCCAACCCTCTACAACTCAACAGATCTAGCCAAGACCATCCTCCGTTGGCCAAACCTTTTCCTATCCTCCCACCATCATCCACCATTTTCTCCAAGATTTGGGTGATTCTCTAGAGCTTGAAGAAGTGAGAATTAATCCCTCTTTCCCTTAGCTTCTTTGTGTCCTAGAGGTTGCCTTTACTTCCTCTTTAAGTGTTGGGTGCATGCTTAACTCAAGGAGTGGAGTTAGAAGCTTGAAGTGCTTTGAGCGAAGCTTACTAGTTTGGTGGAGCTTTACTTCCTCTTTAAGTGTTGGGTGCATGCTTAACTCAAGGAGTGGAGTTAGAAGCTTGAAGTGCTTTGAGCGAAGCTTACTAGTTTGGTGGAGCTTAGCTTGGGGTCCCTTCGGTTATTTCTCATTCTCTTAGTTTCTAATCTTGTATCTAAACACTATTGTATATATGAGTTTTGAGTAGCTTTTATATGTAAGGCTAGGGCCAAACCCTAGCCACTTGATGTAGAACAATGACACTTTTGTTTATGTTAATGAGTATGTTTTTGGGTAGGAAATTCTATTGGATGAGTTCGGTATGTATGTGATGTGTTTGTGGTATGTTTACATGTTTATGCTTCATATTTGGTTCTCTTAAGCATGTTGTAACATTGACTAAGTTGTGATATGTGAAAAAAAACTAAGGAATAGATTTTAGATGAGTATGTGAACATGGCTTAGGTTTAAACATAAAAGGTTAAGCTTGAGATTAGGTTTCCTTCTGATTGAGCATGAACCGAAACACTCTTGAGCTCCAAGTGACTCAAGGAGCTTTGTTTAAGCTTACATAGCTCTAAAAGACTTTGAAACTAATGGTTGATTCTTCTGGTTCGTATTCCAATTGGTGCGGATTGGGAGAATCCCTAGAACTTTCTCTCTCTCAAGTCCTCCAATAGAAGTTTGGGAAAGGAAACCTCACACGTCACTCACATGTTAACCAATTGGAATTGTTATGCAAGAAATATGTTTAGGGTGTAGCACTAAAAGTCTAGACCCTAATCTTGGTTTACTTTGTTGTATACGAATAGTCCGAAACCTTCTAGAATTCCGAAAGGCCTATGAGTTTCGGTTCATAACCAAACGTAACCAAAAAAGGTATGATTTGGATGATGAAATAATTTGTTCTTATGATCCGAAAGACATTTGAGCATGTAAACCGGACTTAACTACTCATCATTATGAATTAGACTTTGTTGTGCATCAAGTTGTCTAGTGGTGAAATTCCTAGTCGATCATACTTTTACTTTGTATTTTCATAATTTAATTTGTATTTTTTCCTAGAGTAATCAATCATGAATCAATTGGAATATCATTCATTGTAATCAAACCACCCTTATGATCCTAAGTCTCCAAAGGACTTAGTGTTTCTACCGAAATCCGTAAGTGAATTCCATTAGAAGAGCATGGGATATTGTTGTGGGATCGCTCCCGAGTGCTCAAGCTATAATATCGTACGCTCTCGCTTAGGGTATAAACTACAAGACAAGCGTTAAGAAGTTGAGACGAGGTTTGCCTGCCTTCAACGCTCTGGTGCCTAAGTCAAAAGTGGCTATAAGAATAAACGGATAGTGAAATTGGAAAGAAGTGGTTCAATACCTTTGCTTGTCATAAATACCTTCCTTATATAGGTAGTTGAGGACGACATCCCCTCCTCATTCTCAATATGGGACTGCTGCCAATACCTCTTTTGGATGCTAAGAAGGGCATACTAGTCTTTTGGTGAGCACACCCTATTTATTTAGCAGACGTGCGTTTTGCCGTTAGAGCGCTTGTTTGTAAATTCTGAGCTGAATATTCCGTTTATATTCCACTTTGTTTGTATTAACAATTGTCTTTGGTGCTAAGTATGATACATTTTATGGGTTAGCACATGGCGTACTAACACTTAGTGTTATATGCAGGGATTTGAATATCGATAAATATCGTTGATAATTGGCGATATTTCCAAAATTATCAAAATTTGACCAATACCTTTGTTGACCAGCCCAATCGCTTAAAGGCCTTGCCCAACACCTCAACTTCTTCAAAAATTTCAACAAACTTTCGCACATATTAAGGACTCAAACCACAAACTTTTTCACTTAATACCCACCAGCCTAAGCTAAACGAGCTGGAAGATTGTTGTTGTCTATTCCTACATATATCTATATATATTCTCATATAATGTATATTTGGTAAATGAGATTTTTTTCTAAATGTGCAATCACTTTCCCGAAGATTCGAACCTTGTTCCCTTATATACAACAAAACTCTCCTTACTAGTTATGCTAGACCATCAGTTAATACATAGATAATTTTTTATATATATAACCAATTAGTTGAAGAGTTTGGTAAATGTCAAATCCATATCTAATTTAAATTTACCTAAATTTTAATTCTAACCTACTATTCAAGAATTTATCCTATAAATATATCCATTTTCACTTAATTCCATTACACCATTCATTGACCACACTTGAATTTGAATTATAATACATGATTAGGTATATAATTACAATTTAGATTACATTTTTCTTTCTATTTAAGAACTATTAAATTAGATTTATATAATTATCAACACTTAGCACGTAGTAATTCATATAACAATGTAAAAAATTCATATCTCTTAATGTTTGATTAATATTTTCTTTTCATATAAGGTATATAATATATCATATAACAACCTCATAAAGTTTCAATACAAATTTCCATGTATTTTTTTTACTTCAATCATTTCTGTCAAAATTTTCACTGGATCGATATTTCCTCGATATCTAATATTTTACTATTTGGTTATAAGATTCACCTCCATTGTGTTTTGCTTTCATTGCATTATGTGTTTGTGTTATAACGTAATCAAAGAACTAATTGAATCAAGCTTGGGAATTAGGGTGGTCAATCCTTATGGGTTCGACACTCAACTTCCTTTATCTATATTAAAATTTGACACCGTATACTTGCGGTTTAGTGAGATTACAACCTTAAATTAACTAATTTCTTAGTTAAGATTAAGGGGAATTAAATCTTTCTAACACATTTGTCACGACCCAGACCAGAATCAGCAGTACGATCAGCTATATACGTGAGTTACTGCGTAGTCGCAGAGTTCCGACATTATTTGAATCGCCAGGTTTGATAACGACTTAATTATTGGCCAAGAATTGGAGATGGGTCTCTTCTCAAGAGTCGTTGTACATGTGATTTCGAGTTCGTGGGCGGTTCCGGATCATTATTTGGACGACCGAGGAATTAATTATGAATATTTGAAGTTCGGATTATAATGACGATCTTCTTAGCGACTAAATTACCGGTCGAGAATTTGGTTTCGGCTTCTTCACGAAAGTTGTTGAGAATTTAATTTCGAGCTCGTGCGAACTTCCGGAACATTTTTCTGAGTTACGAAGATTAAGTTATGATTATTTTCGATTGTTGATTGTTTAGTCGGATTTTTTATCGGATTTGCCGATGTGTTTGACTTTGGGTGATAATTGAAGATCATGTCGAGACGAGTTTGTTGCCACGAGAATTATCGGAATCGGAGTTACGACGAGAAATTACGGGTGTTCAAAGTTCGTCGAAAATGATAAGTATGAAGCATACGTGTGAGATATGTGTTGAGTATCTACTTTGTGTTAGTATTTTTATGCATGTTTTACGCATTATCATGGAGCTACAGTTTCGACTCCAGGAGTTGCTGGAGGAGGTTTCAGGAGATTTCATGCGACCCCGCATATTTGCGTGGTGTACTCTTGCATTGTGTGTACGGATGTTGGATGGTTCGTCGAGGTGGTGCATTGACTACCGGAAACCTGATTCGTTTCAGAGGAGAGCGAGTATTCTCCGCTTCGGATTGACGATTTGTTTGATCAGCTCGCGAGAGTTTCAGTCTTTTCGAAGATTGATTTCGGGTCCGGATATTATCAGTTTTCGGATCTTGGTGCGGGCATCATGAGTTTTTGGTCACGCCATTGGTTGACCAATGCCCCTTAGTTTTTACGTACTTGATGGACCAGGTGTTCAGACGGTTTCTGGACGAGTTGCGGTCATGTTTTTTGGCAACATCCTGATGTATTCCAGGAGGGTGGACCAGCACCTGAAGCAATTGTGAGCGATTTTGCGGACTTCATGAGATGATCAGTTGTTTGCGAAGTTCAGCCAGTGTGAGTTATGGTTGATTAGCGTGAAGATTTTGGGTTGTGTGATGCTATCCGAGTGAGTGATGTGGATTCTGACCAGATAGAAGCTGTGTTTGATTTGGGGTAGCTGTCTTATGTTAGCATCGAAGAGTTCGAGACACTACAGCTATGGCGTGCAGCGCGGTGTAGGACGTGCACTGATCACTTGAGTTTCATCCACTTGCATTTTTGGCCAGATTTGGGCTTGAGGCAGTGTAGATGGATGGGGTCGACTAACGACTATGGCTGCACCTTTGAGTTTGTTCGGGAAAGGCTAGAGGTTGTACTTTGACCATCCGTCTGGGATGTTGTTGCTGATGCATTCAGTTGGATGTCGGGAGCTTCAGTGTTTCATGTGTGTGTGTGGCTCGCGTTTCCGTGTTAGCCGAGTTGCGAGATACGGGAGCTATGTTCGAGTGTGATGATGTGAAGCTCATTGTTTTACGCGCATTTGGCGCTAGTGGTGCAGAGATGTGTCAGATACTTCGAGTTTACTACTCGAGACGCAACATGAAGAGCAATATAGCAGCTTGTGTATGCGCAGCATGTGTGTGCAGATGCCGCATTTGTCGACTAGTCATGGCTAGGAGGCGGAGACTGGCCGAGAAGTGTCTGCCATTAGGGATTTCTGATTAGACGTGGCGTTTGTCGCTGTGATCTTGTGTATGTTTGTACGCACTTTGGTTTGTAGTACCAGTTGTTTGGCCATTGTGGATCATTTGACGAACTCAATACATTTCCTTGTACTTTCGGAGATGATTTCAGTGGCAGGCTGGCATAGTTGTGTTTGACGTAGGTTGTCCGTCTACGTGGTGTACCTGTGTTCCGGTTTGCTGGTCGAGGTAATCAGCTACAACAAAGTGTTGGCAAACTTTACAGCGAGCATTGGGGACCAGATTACGAGTTAGTACCGGTTCTTATCCTCAGTTTGGTGGACGATCTTTGAGGACTATTCAGACCTTGGAGGGCATGTTGTGGACCTCAGTATTGCAGTTCTGGAGGATTTGGGACCAGCAGTTTCACTTGTTCGAGATTGCATGCAATACTAGTTTGTTGACCACTATGATTTTGACGTTGTTTGATGTCGTTTCGAGGAACGATGTTGTAATCCATTGTGCTGGTGAGAGTTTGGTTAGGGTTTGAGTTGACGTTTGATTCGGACTTTGTGGTATGTGCTACCATAGACTGTCAGATTAGCGGAATGAAGTTGATAATTGCCCGAGTCCGATGTTTGAGCTATATTGATATGAGTGTGTGAGTTATGTTGATGTGTGTAAACTGAGTTGTGCTTTGCCATATTGTTTTGATCCAGATGCGGTCGTAGGCGAGTTTGTGTTGTGCCGTATAGTTCGGCGTCGCCTATATTGTTGGTTTTTGTGTGTTGTGTTCCATGTTGTGGAACTATGTTTCAAGTTTGTTACGTGTTATGTACCCTATCTGTCCCTTAGGCAGGAACACTTGGCGCTTGTGTAGAGCCAGTTCAGATTTGTGATTTGCAGGTATAGGGATTACAGTACAGAGCTATCTCCTATTGTGGAGTCAGTTGTCAGAGTTGTTCAGTTGATGTTATCACTTGAGAGTTGAGCAGTATGCAGAGGCAGTACTCCTACGTTTAGGCGGCATACTCGGAAATTTCGAGGTCGAAATTTTTTTAAGGGGGGTGGATTTGTGACGACCCAGACCAGAATCGGCAGTATGATCAGCTATATACGTGAGTTACTGCGTAGTCGCAGAGTTCCGACATTATTTGAATCGCCAGATTTGATAACGATTTAATTATTGGCCAAGAATTGGAGCTGGGTCTCTTCTCGAGAGTCGTTGTACATGTGATTTCGAGTTTGTGGGCGGTTCCGGATCGTTATTTGGACGACCGAGGAATTAATTATGAATATTTGAAGTTCGGATTATAATGGCGATCTTCTTGGCGACTAAATTACCGGTTGAGAATTTGGTTTCGGCTTCTTCACGAAATTTGTTGAGAATTTAATTTCGAGCTCGTGGGAACTTCCAGAGCATTTTTCTGAGTTACGGAGATTAAGTTATAATTATTTCCGATTGTTGATTGTTTAGTCGGATTATTTATGTGTTTGGGTTGAATGGTTGACTTTTTATCGGATTTGCCGATGTGTTTGACTTCGGGTGATAATTGAAGATCATGTCGAGATGAGTTTGTTGCCGCGAGAATTATCGGAATCGGAGTTACGACGAGAAGTTACGGGTGTTCAAAGTTCGTCGAAAAATGATAAGTATGAAGTTTCCATTTTGGGAAAGAGTATTTAAGAGGGTTGCCAAATCAGGAAGGTTAACATATATCATTTAATTGGGTTGACCCGGTCAACTCGGTTTGACCGAGCTGTGGAGATGGTGGTGTGACGCCGTACGGCTCGCCGGCGGCGAGGGACGTTCCGGCCACCCCACGGCGTGGGAGTGGTCTTGTTCTCTTCGTCTCGAGGTCCCGAACTCATCCCCGGCCTCATTTTCCGGCATGGTTCACGGTGGAGGAGGAATTTTCCGGCCAAAATTCAAAAGAAAATGGTGAATTCGGGTTCCATGTTTTAGACCGATTCGAGCTGAAATTTGGAGTGGGCTTTGAAGCTCTCATCCCCTTGATGCTACCCTGTAAGTTTGGTGATCCAATTCATCTTGTACATGGAGAATTTTGGATTTGAAATTTGTGTATCAATTCGGGTTTGCTTGAAATTGAGCTAGTTAGAGATTGAATTGGCCTTTGTTGCAGTTATGAAAGTTGCTCAGTGGATGATTTTGAGTGGAATAGAGGTTGCTCCGCCGAGAAATTTTCAGGTTGGTGGTGGCGCTGCCGTGGATGGCGGTCAACGGCGGTCAAAGTTTGACTTTTTGGGATTTTCGACAAGTTGCATGTCATTTCACTCGAAATCGCGCCCCGATCGCAGTGTGGAGGTTCGTTTTTCAAATTGAGCATCCAAAAGTACAGCGAGGCATTGAGGTGTGATTTTCGGATTTCCGACAGTTTGTCGTAATCAGATTACCTGTTTCCGAGAACGGTGGTTTCTCGTGATTTGTCTTGAATTGTCGAATTATGATTTTGAGAAATGGTTATTGTGATTATTCAGGTGTTCGTGATCGTTTGTTTGGCGAGGGACTTTCCGCCGGATCACGGGTTAACGCGTATCGCGTTACGCTAGTCTGTGAGTGGACAATTTCTTTTCACGGAATTCTTGCGAGTCTTTTATATAATTTACGAACTTGAGCATGCGTATGAGATTTCGGATTGCATGAGCATGTGTTTTACGATTATACGATTATACTTATACGGATATACGTATACGAATATACATACACTTATATGCTGTTTCATGCATTTGCATCGAACTGTTTATGATTTGATTTACACAGAGTACAGTCTCAGTTACGTTGTTGTATCGATACACTTGCCTCTCGGCTGATCCCCGATGGTAGGCCGCCAGGAGGGGCGTAACCCCGACCTGACCGGTGAGGGGCGTTTCCTCGGAACTGAGGCCTTTCTGGCTAGAATCACGTGTGGGTCTGGGATCCCGTGATTCTGACTATACTAGCACGGACGTGTCCATGAGTGACCCCGTGGGATTTTTACTTGCATGCTCAGTACGCTGGAGGAGTATGGTTTTACCTCGTGTACTTTGATATTTATTTACCTGGACTCGCATATGTTATTTTAAACATATATATCAACTGGTGAAAGACATTTATTTTCGTCCACTCACTCTAACAGTTTTCATGTCTTTCCCCTGGGCTTTTCGGTTTCCGTGCCCAGTTTGCAGTTCAGGCTCTGGTGTCGCACGTCGTGGTCGGAGGCATAGTACTCGAGCTACCTTGTTTCTTCTAGTAGGTTTATTGTTCTACCTACTGTGGTTTACTTATATGATTATACATTAGAGGTCGCTCTGAGTATTCCGATATATATGTTTATACGATTTTACACCGGATTTCAGTAAAGTATAGATATATTTATTGTTTTACTTTACTGTTGATATATTGAGAAATCCGGATGGGATTGGTGCCCACGGTTTGATTTTTGTGGCATAAGATGAAGTGTATTTTCCGCGTGCAGGTAATGGTAATTCCACGTTAGTAACGAAACTCTGCCGAAATTTTTACGGTTTTTGTTGGTTTGTGTTTTCAAAAGGGGTTCGATTCCGGTTTAGGCAACTGAATCGGGGTTGGGTCCTTTCAACACCACCACCCCAGTTTTGGCCCTTTTAGATATCACACAGCCCTTTATTCTACAAACTAATGTTAGCAAGTGTTGCATATATGCTATTCTCTCTCAATTACGACATCCAATAGCATTCTTGAGCCAAGTGGTGTCCCTGAAGAAGTAAGCCTTATTAGTATATGTCAAGGAGATGTATGCCATTCTATATGATGTGAGCTAATGGAAACAATACTTCTTAGGACAACACTTCATTAACCGTAATGACCATCAGACTCTAAACCATCTCCTCGACCAAAAAATCTCCACTCCCTCTCAACAATAATGGCTCTCTAAGCTCCTAGACTATGACTATACTATTTAGTACAAGCCTAGTAAGCAGAATATAGTACCTGACATAGTATCTAAGCTCTGTGAGCTCTGTACAATCCAAGCAGTCTTCATGCCTCTCTTTAATGCCATTTTCCATATCACTAATGCATGTTCAAGAGATCCAGCAACACAAAAAATTATTCAATCACTTCAACAAAACCAAGTCCCTCCCAAAAAGCTACTCTATGATCAACAACATACTTTATTACAAAGGGCGTCTATTCATACCGGAAATATTTGAGTGGCACCAAAAGATGCTCCACCAGTTCCACACTTCCCTCGAGGTTGGACATTCAAGATACTTGCATACTCTGGTGTGTTTATCTCGGAGCTTTACGTGGCCAGGTATGCGGCGCGATGTTAAACGATTCATTGTCGAGTGCGACCAGTGTCAACGTCAGACATATGAAACTATCAAACCACCAGGCTTGGTGCAACCCCTACTAGTTCCAGAGGACACATGGTGTGATATCAACATGGATTTCGTCAAAGGCTTACTGCACTTGTGGTGATGGATAGGTTTACTAAGTACGTCCACTTTATCACACGGTCCCACCCCTTCACCACTGCACAGGTAGTAGTGATCTTCATGAAAAAGGTCTTTCACCTCCATGATATGCCTTGTTCGATTGTGATAGACCGAGATCTAGTGTTCTTGAGCCAATTCTTGAAAGAGTTTTACAAACTGCAAGGCAGTAAACTATGTCAGAGCTCCGCATATCACCTATAATCAGACGACTAATCGAAAGTGGTGAATCAATCATTGGAACATTACCTACATTGCTAAAAATCCCACTTCTTGGAGATCCCTTCTCCACCGTGATCAATGATGTTTTGTCACAAAAATCGATGCAAAACAATGGCTTTATACCACACCTAGTAACTGTGACTTTCACAGTTAGTCACAAATATCGACTTCCCATTTTTTTCAATGTGAAATCAGAATCAACCATGATATTCACTAATAACCGTGACTCCCCCACGACTATCACTAATATCAACTTTTTATAAACATATATTAATCCATATAAACTAGGGCATAAAAAGTAAATCACGGTATAATAAACCTAAATATAGACCTAGATGTAGGGTGTTACGGTAATTAAGTTGTGCAACATAATTTCTAAATCAAAGGAAGTTAGAAAATTTACCTCGAGTGTTATGCTTGATATGAAACTCATAAAAACAAGGAGGAAGAACCACAAAATCCGGAGACGGTGGAGGATTTTCGACAGCGGTGATGATGGTAGTCGGTGGTGGAATCCGGCGGTGGTGATGAAGGTGTTTAGGGGATTTTTTTAAGGGTTTGGGGTGATGACTATCAACTCAAGAGTTGCTGATAACGTGTTGAAGGAGAAAATAGATACGTAATCAATGTAGACTGGAACTGTCATTTATTCATTGATACATGATCTTAAATACAACCATTACAATCTGTTACAATCAATATCCATATAAATGTGGCGAATGCCGGTGAATCTAGCTTGATGCAAGTGTTGGTATACAATGTGGCAAATGCTTGTGATGTGCATAATGTCAAGATTATGTTAGAGTTATTCTAATTCTAAACTTGTCGTAAAGTTCTAAAGCATATGAAAGGACACAACCCCGATTTAGTTTCCTAAACCGGAATCAAACCCCTTCTGAAAACATGAACCAATAAAAACCACAAAATTTCGGCAGAGTAACGCTACTAACGCGGAATTGCCATTAACCTGCACCCGGAAAATACACTTCATCCTATGCCACAAAAGCCAAACCGTGGGCACCAATCCCATCCGGATTTCTCAATATCATAACAATAAAGTAAAACAGTAAACATGACTACTTTATAGAAAATCCGGGGAAAACCACATAAAAACATATATCAATATCGTATTAGAGCGACCTCTAGTGTATATATACAAAAATATACAACAGTAGGCAAAACAAGAAACCTACTGGAAAAAAAAGGTAGCTCGAATGACTAGCATTCGACCGCGACGTGAGACACCAGAATCTGAACTGCAAACTGGGCACAAAAACCGAAAAGCCCAGGGGAAAGGCAATAAAAACGTTAGAGTGAGTGGACGAAAATAAACATATGTCTTTCACCAATTTCATATACAATAAACAATGTTAAGCAATGCGAGTTCGAAAAATATATATATATGGAGGTGCCAGGTGAATCTCTCAAGCCCGACAGTCAGGCGAATCTCTTAAGCCCGACGGTGATAGGCTAGGGGAATCTCTCAACCCCAGCGACATAACAGGAGAATCTCTCAACCCTGCCCAGAGGAATCTCTTAACTCTGGTCCAGAGGAATCTCTCAACTCTGGTCAGACTATCGATGATCAGCCGAGTAGCCGAAGCATCGATGCAAGTAATGCCATCACCATAAAAATATAAAATAATACCTCCAAAAATAATAAATAATCTCAATATCGTATAAAAATAAATACGGAAATCACGAACTCGCAACGACAGTGAAAATATAAAAGTCCACTCACAGATAAGCAAAGCGCGCACTCGCGCTAATCACGTGGTCCGGCGGAAGATCCCTCGCCCGAAGCACGATCTCGATCCCTAAGGTCCAAGACGGAGGTGGCCGGAATCCCAAGAACTGATGACGGCAGCACGTTTCGTGCTGTGTAGAACCGGTCAACGGAAAGTCAACGGTCCAAAGTGTGACGACCCGAACCAGAATCAGTAGAGTAATCAGTACGATTCACGAGATTATGCGTAATCGCAGTTAATCGTTAATTGTGTGGTTTGCCGATTTAGTTCACGACTTAATTATCGACCGAGAATTTGAATTGAGTTTCTTCACGGAAGTTGTAGAGTACGTCATTTCGAGCTCGTGGACAGTTCCGGATGAATTTTCCGATAACCGAGGAATATAATACGATTATTTGAAGTTTCGGTTTTCGACGAGTTTATCCGTTTGTTTCGTGTTTATCCGAATCGTTTTGGTTATTCGTTTTGAACCGTTGATCATCCCGAGACGCGAGTATAAATATCAAAAATAGTCGTAAAATTGTCGAAAACACTTTTTGAAGCGTTGACTTTCTATTTTGGGACAGTTGACCGTTGACCGAGGAGGGAAACTTTCCCGTTTGGTTTTCGCCGGCCGACTTGGAGTTTCTGGCCACGTGAGGGGTAAGAATCTCTTCCTCTTGAGTTTCTAAGTTGATTTGTGTTTGGAATCGTGAGATTTGATGATGTATTGAGTAAGTTTGAACCGGGTCGGTTTTGTGGATTTCGCCGGTGACGGTTGGGGTTTTCCAGCGAGCCACGGTGGCGGGGGTGAGGGGGTTTCGACTCCCCTTGCCCCAATGATGCTTCCCCTATGATTGAATTGAGTTGAAATGGAGGTTTTGGGTGAACCCGAATTGGTTGCCTGAGTTAAACTCCGTTTAGGTTTCGAGCTGAAATTGGTGAGGTTCCGGTGAGTTTTGGACTTTGTGGTAGTTGAAGAAGTGGTTGGGCTCGAGGTATTCTTGAAATATGGAGCTTCCTCGCCGGAGAAACTCTCCGTTGACGGCGCGCCGCCGGCGACGGCGGCGGTCAACGGTGGCGCTCCGGCGAGAGGGTTGACTTTTCAATTTTCGATGATTTTAATGTCATATTTCTCGTAATCGCGCCCTGATTATCGCCTTGAGGTTTTCGTATTGATTTGGGTATCAGATTTTCAGTCGAAGGGTTCGAGTGGAGATTTCGGAAATTCAGTCGATTGTTTTATACAGTTTAATATGTTTTCGGGAACGGTTGGTTTCCGTGGTTAAGTACAGAGTTGTGGGGTATGATTTTGATCAGGTGTGTTTTATGATTATTCAGGGGATCGAGATCGAGATCGTGTTTCGGGCGAGGGATCTTCCGTCGGGCCACGAGATTAGCGCGAGTGCGCGCTTGCTGATCTGTGAGTGGACATTTTTTTTATATTTTCAAAGTTGTTTGCGAGTTCATGATTTATCGTGGTTTTCCGTATTTACTTTATACGATGTTGAGATATATGTTATTTTCGGAGGTATTATTTTATATTTATTGGTGATGGCATTACTGCATCGATGCTTCTGCTACTCGGCTGATCACCGGTAGTCTGCCAGAGTTGAGAGATTCCTCTGGACCAGAGTTGAGAGATTCCTCTGGGCAGGGTTGAGAGATTCCCCTGTATGCCGCCGGGGTTGAGAGATTCCCCTGGCCTATCACCGTCGGGTTTGAGTGATTCACCTGACGTCGGGCTTGAGAGATTCGCCTGACAACCTCTATATATATACTTTCCAAACTCGCACTGTTTTACATTGATTATGTATATAACTGGTGAAAGGCATATGTTTATTTTCGTCCACTCACTCTAACGAATTTATTTTCCTTTCCCCTAGGCTTTTCGGTTTCCGTGCCCAGTTTGCAGTACAGGTTCTGGTGTTTCACGTTGCGGTTGGAGGCTAGTGATTCGAGCTACCTGTGTTTTCCAGTAGGTTCTTGTTTCGCCTACTGATGTATATATTGTATATATTTACACTAGAGGTCGCTCTGATACATTCTGATACATGTTTTATACGGATTTTCTCGGATATATTATATATATTACAGTATGTTTACTGTTTATTGATTATGATATGATATTTGAGAAATCCGGATGGGATTGGTACCCACGGTTTGGCTTTTGTGGCATAGGATGAAGTATTGTTGTCAGGGTGCAGGTATTGGAAATTTCACGTTAGTAGCATTACTTTGCCGAAATTTTAATGGTTTTTGTTGGTTCACGTTTTCAGAAGGGGTTCGATTCTGATTTAGGCAACTAAATCGAGGTTGGGTCCTTTCTCAAAGGCTGGTCAACGCCGGTCAAACTTCCCGAACAGTATTTTCGACAATTTTTCGACTATTTCCGATATTTATACTCGCGGCTCGGGACGATCGATGGTCCATTACGGATCACAATCACGATTCGGATAAACTCGATACGAACGGATAAGCTCAACGAAATTCTGCGATTTCAAATATTCATATTATATTCCTCATTCGTCGAAATAATAATCCGGAACCGCCCACGAATTCAAAATCACGCATATAACAACTCTCGAGAAAAGACTCAACTCAAATTCTCGGCCGATAATTAAGTCGCGATCAAAACCGGCAAATCAATCAATTACGAAAAACTGTGATTACGCGCTAACTTGTGGATTAAGCCGTTTACTCTACTGATTCTGTTCCGGGTCGTCACAGTATAACAACTATTTCAAATTTGGCAGACTAAGTAGCTGAGATTAATTGTAATTCTATTCTTGTAAATACGATATTATTTAATAGGATAATTACCCAAAAGTCACCTAAAACTATCCATTTGCCCAAAAAGTCACTTAGTTTCTTTGAAACTATCCACAAGTCATCAAATTTGAATTTTAGTGACCAAAAAGTCATTTTAAAGCCAACAATTTGATATAATTTTTTTTCCGCACAGACAATTTTTTTATTTTTTGTTGTTGTTCACGACTCAGCAAACTCAAAAAATAAGGATAACAACTCCAATACATAAAGTTACCAACTCAAGTTTGTAAAGATACCATGACTTATTTTTCAGTTTTTTTCTTCATGACTCAACACAAAATCAATCAACAAGGATACTATGCTGCGTTCATGAGATACCATGATATTAGAGAGAGAGAGAGAGAGAGAGAGAGAGAGAGAGAGAGAGAGAGAGAGAGAGAGAGAGAGAGAGAGAGAGAGAGTCTAATGTGTAGGGTATATGGTTTAGGATGTATGGTGTCGGGTATAGGGTATCAGGTGTAGGGTTTAGGGTTTAGGGTATATGATATAAGGTTCAAGGTTTAGGGTACGTATGTGGTTTAGGATTTAGGGTATAAAGTGTAGGGTTTAGGATTTCAACATAACACAAGAAAGATATGAATTCAAGTTCGGAAAGACACTAAAGATACAAGTTGGGAAATGTACCATCATTGGTTCATAAAAATACCATTATAATGTAATAAAGATATCATCACAGTGTCATAAAGATATCATGACCGTGTCATAAAGATACCTCGGCAGTGTTTTAAAGATACTATCTTAGTGTTACAAATATACCATCACAGTGTCATAAAGATGTCATCGTAGCATCATAAAAATACCTTGAAAGTGTTTTAAGGATACCATGACAGCGTTTAAAAGATATAATCTCAGTGTCGTAAAGATACCATTACTATGTCATGAAATTATCATCGCAGTGTCGTAAAGATACCTTGAAGCTATTTTAAGGATACCACATAAGGAGCTTTCCAGGGACATATTATTCGTACCATAATTCCTTTTGATCCATTTTCGGTGGCCCGTTGAAGTGGGCTGATCTGCACAGGCAGATTTCCTGATTTCTAGCTTTTGATCCATCTTCTTCTTTTGGGCTTCTTTGTGGCCGAATTTGTGCATTATCTTGGACCTTCTTGGACACAAAAGCATGGTCTTGACCCATCTTAGTGATCTTTGATCCAATTTTTATAACTCGTGGCTCATTCTTCTTCATCTTTCCTCCTTAACACGTTTTTAGTACATTTATGCCTCATTTACTCCATCTTCTTTCTTTAGGACCTAAAAACAACAAAATAAGTTAGAAATAAGAATACTAAGGTCATAACTAAGCTAAATGTAGAGATAAATACATTAAGAGTCAAGCATAAAATGCTTAGATCAAATTCCCCCACACTTAGACTTTGCTAGTCCCTAGCAAAAACTAAATAAAAGAAAGACTAGAAATAAGAAAACATAAAAACCCAACGTTGGAGCTAAACTCTATGTTGGAAAAATTCTAAGGACTCAAAAACTTTTAAAATATTACAAACACTACTAAACCCTTAGCTAAAATTGTCTCAGAAATTTCTTTAAGTGTATGGCGATGGAATCACAAGTTTTTAGAGTTTAAAGCTCAATAATTTTGAGAGATAATAGAGATATGATCGTGTCATAAACAAGTAAGACTTGGAAGAAAACAATGGTGAAGTTTAAGCTGTGTATATTTTGAAAAAGTTTAAATCAATCTCACATGGATGCACTCATCATATTTTTCACTCATGAAAAGAAGGATTCACTCAAGATATATATATGAATTCAATCAAAAATCTCATGAATACAATTAATTACTTGCACAAATGAACCTAAACCATATGCTTACTCATGCACTTTACTCAACCAATCGAAGGTTACTCATCTTAAGGATCATAAAGGTCTTTATAAAGGTTCTAATGAGGCTGAGGCTAAGGCATTCGAAAATTTGGATATGTGGTGGTGGAAAAATGTTCAAAAGACTTAGTCAACACTTCATCCATTTGAGATCATCCTTTCTCATGTGTCAAAACTTAAAAAAAAGGCCAAATTTCATCTTTTTGGGCCTATTTTCACTTTAAACTTTACTTGTCCAACTTTCCATACTAGAACATTTGCCGGAGAGCTTTTACATTTTGTTTTCTTTTCTTTTGCTCTCGAATTTTTTTCCTTTTTTTTATTTTGTATTTGTGGCAATCACACTTTTCTTTTTTTTCAAACTTTTGAACAAGTCTTCCCTTCCTTTGTAGTCTTCCATCATCTTTTCGCCACTTCTTTGTGCTAGCTTAGAAATCTCTTCACCAAGTCTTGAGAACAAGGGTCGGAAACTCTATGCTAGGCTCAACGTGTAGATATATATGTGGGAAATGAAAGAAAAGGCTAAACATAGGCACAAAAAAAAGGTACTCAGGGTGTCGCAACTCGTGCGCACAAAAAGGACACATGGCTTTTTGGTTAAATGGTGGAAAACCTAAATGCCTTTAATCATCTCCTAAAGCAGAGCATATATCAATTGAAAAGCTTTGCAAATCTACATGACTAAGTTCTAGTAATCTCTAGTTCATTGAAATCTATGACAAGCAATTAGATGAAGCATGTAAATATTTTTGAGACATAATGCACGAAATTCACTCTCAAAGAAAATAATGTAGGCTCAAAAACTCACTTTAAGGTTCATATGATCTAAAAGCTTATTCTAACATGCGAAATATGTACCATGTTTATCCAAACCATATCTACTACATGTTATGACAATCAAAATATCTCAATTAGCATTAGAAATTGTTTAAGTGACTATTCAACGCCATATGTATTCTTTCGGTCCATTTTCATCATAGACTAACTAAGGGCATCCTAAAGACTCTTTAAAACACTAAGTTAAACAAAAGGACTCAAGACACTCAAACAAGCGTAGATTTAGTCCTCATTTTCTTTGGGCAACCTTAATAAAATGGCCAGTTGGCGAGATAGACCAAGAGAGGTAGGAGTGATTTTTGAGCTTTGTCTTTTCTCACATCCAAAACCCGTATTAGAAACCGTATCCTTCTAGACACCAAGTCACAAGGATTTCTTACTAAAAAACAAGGGTTCATCTATTACACTAATTAAAAATAAGAAAACACTAAAGAATTTATTTTTAGGGAATCATCCGCTGGAAAGTTCCATTGTCCGCCCGGTTTTGATGATTTAAGACTCAAATAATGTTGTAAACCCCTCCCCCACACTCAAACTCTACATTGTCCTCAATGTACTAAAGTAAAGTATAGAATTCAGCAAGAAGGCTAGGATTTACGAAAATTTAACTAAGAAATTGAAAATACAATGAAATAAAAAGAGTAAGGGAAGAGAATGCAAATCTGAGTAGTAGACTCCTCCATTGGTTTCCTCCTAACAAGCACTTGTTTTTTAACGTCTTACAGCCTAGATGTGATGCTTTTTTTATGTGTTTGAAGTGGTCGGCTCCTCAAGCTTATCTTCTTCGACGTCATGCTCCTTGAAATGTTCATAGTATGGCTTCAATCGGTGACCATTCACCTTAAGCAGTTTCTTGGTCTCCAACGATTATATCTCCACAGCTCCATGGATAAAGACTTGAATAACAATGTAAGGACCGATCCATCTAGAGCGTAGCTTTCCCGAAAAAAGCCTAAGTCGTGAATGAAAGAGTAAAACCTTCTGCCCGGCTTTGAATTTCTTCCCACGTATCATCTTGTCATGGATCCTCTTGGTTTTCTCCTTGTAAAGCCATGCATTGTCGAAAGCATCATTCCGTATTTCCTCGAGTTCACAAAGTTGTAGCTTTCGATGTAGACCAGCCTCATCCGGATCCATATTGAATTTCTTGACAGCCCACCATGCCTTATATTCTAGCTCAACTGGAAGATGACATGATTTCCTATAAAGTAATCGAAAAGGTGACATTTCAATGGGAGTTTTGTAGGCAGTTCGGTACGCCCATAATGCATCATCTAAGCATTGGCTCCAATCTTTCAGGTTCGGCTTAACGGTTCTCTCCAAGATCTTCTTGATCTCACGGTTGGACAATTCAGCCATTCCATTTGTTTGAGGATGGTATGGTGTAGATACCTTGTGAGTGACACCATATTTCCTGAATAATGCCTCCACTGTTATGTTGCAAAAATGACTCCCTCCATCACTGATTAGAACGTGTGGCATCCCAAATCTTGTGAAAATATTAGCCTTAAGGAAATCTACAACAACTCGCGAATCATTAGTACGGGTAGCTTTTTCTTCCACCCAAAACATAATCAACGGCGAGTATAAGTATAACCGTTAGACATAGGAAATGGTCCCATAAAATCTATGCCCCAAACATAAAAACTTTTGACATTAATAATGTAGACTTGCGGCATTTGATCTCGTGGTCCAATGTTGCCAGATCTTTGGCACCTATCTGTAATAACCCGAATCGTGGAATGTGCACATATTGGTCCGAGCCATGATTATCGTACTCGTGGGTTTGTTAACGACTAAATTATTGGGTAAGAATTTGGTTTGATTTCCTTTGCGGGAATTGTAGAGGATTTAATTTTGAGATTGTGGGAATTTTCGGAGAATTTTTCGGATAAGTGAGTAATGTTTTATTGAGTTTTGAAGTCGGTTGGTGAATGTGGATTTAATCCTGACCGTCCGATTTGGATCAGAATGAATTATAGCCGTTGATTTTGGTATGGTATGTGTACGGTATGTATACTATATAAATACGAAACAAATTGGAAAACTTTCTATTTTTGGAAATACCCGTTAACCCGCGTTGACCCACGGGTCAAAATTGACCCGTTTGGGCCGTGATCTTCTCGGCGTCGATGTGCCTTATTCCGGTATCTTTTGGCCGTGGTTTCTTCATGAAAGTTGTTGGGCTTAAGCTCCTCTTTCTTTTTATAGGTGGATCACTCATTTTGGTTACCGGATGAAGAAGATACAACGCGGTGAAGTTTAGAGAATTTCGGCCGAATTCGCCGGCGACAGAGGTGGCGGAGACGGTGGCGATGGGGGTCGACCTTGTGGGGGCTTTGTAGCCCTTGGGATGGTGAGTCTATCCTAAGTGGCCTTGTCCCTTGCCGTGCCCGATGGTGGTCGATCGGAGAAATTGAATTCCGGCGAGGTTTTCGAACTTCACGGTGAGTTTTGGACATTTTCCGGTTAAAAATGGGCTTAGCTTTGAACTAAAAAGTTGTTAGAAATGTTGAGATGTTCAAACCGATGTATAGATCGAAGATTTCTGGGTTGGTGGGTTTTCCGGCGACCAGCGGTGGCGGCGGTAGCCCCATGCACCGTCGTGCGCGGCGGAGCTCCTGCAAGGTGAGATTTTTGGCAAGTTTTATGTCATTTCGCTTGTTTTCGCGTGGCGAACGCAATGGTGAGGTTTTTGAGTCGAGTTGAATGTTCTAATTTGGGACGAGGGTTGTTTGGGTGTATTTTTGGAATTTTGCTATCCTCGTCGATATTTCGAGCGATACGTCTTTCGAGAAAGCGGGGTTCTTGATGTATTAGCTCCGTATGATGTGTTTCAATATGTATTGATCGTATCCCTGTTATTCAGGTGATCGTGATCGAGTGTTTGGCGAGGAATCTTCTGCCGGACCTCAGAGTTAGTTTCGTACTGTGAGTGGACATTTTATTTTCACAGTTGATTTGCGAGTCCTCATTATGCATTTACTTTATGCATTTATGAATATACACTTTACGATTATGCATTGTATTAGTATGCATTTACGATTATGCACATACAAGTTTGCATTTTATGATTATGCATTTTATGATTTCGCATATGCATGGAAAGTATTTATGATTTGGTTTACACAGAGTACAGTCTCAGATATAGAGGTAGCATTGATGCTTTAGCTTCTCAGCTAATCCCCGAGATGCTCCGGAGGGGACAGATATCCTGACCCGAGGTCTTTCAGACTTATTAATCACGAGGGGGTCTGGGATCCCGTGATTAGACTGTACTATGCGGAGGAGTTCATGAGTGACCCCGCAGGATTTTACGTGCATATTTATGGATCAGAGAAAATGTACCTGGTCGGGATTTTCATGTGCATTGACTCGCATTATGCTTTTATGAGCATATATACATATATGTTGGGAAAAACATATTATTATTATTATTATTATTTTCGTCCACTCACTCTAACGATTTTATTTGTCTTCCCCTGGGCTTTTCGGTTTCCTTTGCCCAGTTTGCAGTTTGAATTCCGGGGTTGCACGTCGACGATGGAGGCGTAGAGTTTAACCTACTTCAGTCCGAGTAGGTTCTTTGTTCAACCTACTAGTTGTATATGATGTATATAGGCGTCGCTTTGAATACTTATGTTTGTTTTCAGTTGAGTTTGCTCCTGAATGATTTTTGGATTTCTTGTAAACCTTGTGGTTTATTATATATGATGTTGAGAAATCCAGATGGGGAATGGAGCAACACGGTTTGGCTTTTGTGGAATATTCGAAGTGTGATTCTCTTTGCAGGTTCTAATATTGGCTCACGTATTTCAAAGTAAACTCTGGCGAAATTGTTTTTAAGGTCATGTTTTCGAAGGGGTTATATTTCGGTTTAGGCAACTAAATCGGAGTCGGGTCCTTTCATATCACACTTAGTACAAAAATCATGAGTGTCACGAAAAATGTTTGGCCAAAAGAATCCACAATCTAATACTTTCAAGGCTGTTTTCTTAGAACCAAAATGACCTCCACATGCATCATTATGACAAAACTCAAGAATGGACTGAAATTCACTATCGGGGTCACACGTCCTAATTACTAAGTCTGATCATTGTTTCCATAAGTAAGGTTCATCCCAAATAAAAGTCCAAGCATTACTCTTAAGTTTTTGGCGTTGAGAACTATGCATGGAAGATGGAAACTCATTGGTGACTAAATAATTGACTATATCTGCATACCAAGGAGTTTCAGAAGCGCTTACTTGAATTCCGAAGAGTTGTTCATCCGGAAAATTTTCCTTTATTGCAATGGCTGCTTTTTCATGGACAATCCGAGACAAGTGATCTGCCACCACGTTTTCTACTCTCTTCTTATCTTTCACTTCTATGTCGAATTCTTGGAGTAGAAGTATCCAACGAATTAGTCGTGGCTTGGCATCCTTCTTCGCCCTGAGATACTTCAATGCAGGGTGATCCGTGTAAACAATCACCTTGCTTTGCAACAAATATGAGCGAAACTTATCAAGTGCAAACACCACAACAAGCATCTCCTTCTCGGTTGTTGTATAATTGGCTTGAGCATCATCGAGTGTTCGAGAAGCATAGTAGATGGCGTAGGGCTTCTTGCCCTTCCTTTGCCCTAAAACAGCTCCAATGGCATAATCGGAAGCATCACACATAAGTTCAAATGGTTGAGACCAATCCGGTGCACAAAGGATAAGAGCACTCATGAGAAGCTCCTTCAATTTGTCAAATGCAGCTCGGCATTCATCATCAAACACAAAGGGAGTTTTTTTTATAGAAGCTTGCACAACGGACGAGATATGTGGGAAAAGTCCTTGATAAATCTCCTGTAAAAACCTGCGTGACCAAGAAAAGAACGTATCTCTCTAACCGAAGTCGGAGAGGGTAAGTACCGCACAAGATCTACTTTAGCTTTATCAACTTCTATTCCTCTTTTCGAAACAATGCGACTTAAAACTATCCCTTGAGTAACCATAAAATGGAATTTCTCCCAATTAAGCACTAGGTTCGTTTCAACGCATCTTTGCAATATTAATTCTAAGTTTTCTAAGCATGCATCGAAATCCCTCCCAAATACACTAAAGTCATCCATTAAAACTTCAATAATTTTCTCTATGTAATTGGAAAAAATTGAAAGCACGCAATGTTGAAATGTACCTGGTGCGTTGCAAAGTCCAAATGGCATCTGTCGATATACAAACGTTCCAAAGGGGTAAGTGAACGTTGTCTTCTCTTGATCTTCTTCTGCGATGCTTATTTGGTTGTAACCTGAATATCCATCCAGGAAGCAATAGTATGCTTGACCAACCAATCTCTCAAGCATTTGTTCGATGAATGGCAATGGGAAATGGTCCTTGCGAGTGGTGGTGTTTAGCTTCCTATAATCGATGCAAACTCTATGGCCAGTTACTGTTCTTTGTGGCACTAATTCATTTTCCGCATTTGTCACCACGGTGATTCCGGACTTCTTAGGAACAACTTGTACGGGTGAGACCCAACGGTTGTCCGAAACAGGATATATAACGCCACAATCCAAGAGTTTGATCACTTCTTTCTTCACGATCTCCATCATTGCGGATGGAGTCTCCTTTGAGCTTCCCTAGTCTGTTAGCTCCATCTTCAAGCAAGATTCGATGCACACATGTAGCTGGATTTATACCTTTGATGTCCGCGAGTGTCCAACTAATGGCGGTTTTGTACTTGGAGAGCACACGAACTAGCTTAACTTCTTGCTCTTCCTCCAATGTTGATGAGATGATAACCGGCAAGGTGTCATTCTCTCCCAAGTATGCATACTTCAAATGATCCGGTAATACCTTGAGCTCTAATTTCGGTGCTTGTATAATGGAGGGAACAAGATGATTTATACCATAGGCCAAGGGAATAGGTGGCGGCTTAGTGGTCATCTTGGGAGCCTCGTTGAGTGCCATAGCCATTTCACAGATTCTAGGCTCCAAGATGTCGATCAATGCATCAATAAGGGCTTCATGAAAGGATCCAACCCCGATTTAGTTTCCTAAACCGGAATCAAACCCCTTCTGAAAACACGAACCAACAAAAACCATAAAATTTTCGGCAGAGTAACGCTACTAACGCGGAATTGCCATTAACCTGCACCCGGAAAATACACTTCATCCTATGCCACAAAAATCAAACCGTGGGCACCAATCCCATCCGGATTTCTCAATATATCAACAGTAATGTAAAGTAATAAATATAACTATACTTTACAGAAATCCTGGAAAAAATCGTATAAAGGTATACATCAGAATACTTAGAGCGACCACTAGTGTATAATTATATAAATATACCACAGCAGGCAGAACAAGAAACCTACTGGAAGAAACAAGGTAGCTCGAATACTATGCCTCCTACCATGACGTGCGACATCAGAATCCGAACTGCAAACTGGGCACGGAAACCGAAAAGCCCAGGGGAAAGACAAATAAAAACGTTAGAGTGAGTGGACGAAAATAAACATATGCCTTTCACCAGTTTATATACATAATCAATGTAAAACAATGCGAGTTCGGAAAGTATATATGGAGGTTGCCAGGCGAATCTCTCAAGCCCGACGGTCAGGTGAATCGCTCAAACCTGACGGTGATAGGCCAGGGGAATCCCTCAACCCCGGCGGCATACATGGGAATCTCTCAACCCTGCCCAGAGGAATCTCTCAACTCTGGTCCAGAGGAATCTCTCAACTCTGGCGGACTACCGGTGATTAGCCGAGTAGCCGAAGCATCGATGCAGTAATGCCATCACCAATAAATATAAAATAATACCTCCGAATATAACATATATCTCAACATCGTATAAAGTAAATACGGAAAATCACGAACTCGTAAACAACTGTGAAAATATAAAAATGTCCACTCACAGGTGAGCGTAACGTGATACGCGTTAATCCCGTGATCCGGCGGAAAATCCCTCGCCAAACGAACGATCAAGAACCCCTGAATATTCATAAAATCCATTCCTCAAAATCATAACTCGACACCTCAAATCAAATCACGAGAAACAACCGTTCCCGGAAACATATTATCCAATAATAACGAAATCGTGAAAATCCGATAATCACACCACAAAACCTCGCTATAATTTCTGATGCTCAAATCGAAAAATGAACCTCACCACTGCGATCGGGGCGCGATTCCGAGTGAAATGACATATAACTCGTCGAAAACCACGTCGGGCGAAAAGTCATCGCCGCCGTCGCCGCTGCCACCGTCGCCGGAATTTCAGATTTGCCCAGAAAAATTCATGGCATACATGGTTTCAAAGATCTCGACGATTCCAACAACTTTTCAGTTATAAGTTAAGGCCATTTTTGATCGGAAAACCTCCAAAAATCAACCCAAAGTTCCAAACCCTTACCAGAATTTCACATCGACGGATCTCTCTCCTCCGGCCACAGCAACCTCCCAAACCACTTGCAATAGCTTCCTCTCATTGAGGCTAACAAAACCCTCAAAGAGGAGCCACCATCTCGGCCTCCACGCCGCCACCCGAACGCCACAAAACTCGCCGAAAAATCCATAACTTTGCCGATTCGATTCTCTCTCCTTCGGCCACCCCACATGACGATCCACCTACCAATCCGAAGAGGAGCTCGAGCCCAACAAATCTCGTGAAGAAGCCTTGCTCAAATATGGCCGGAATCTTCCTCCACGATGAAGAAACCGATCAGCCCCAAATCGGCCCAAATGGGTCGACCCACCCAGTCAACCCAGTCAACTTAGCTTTCCCAATATGGCAGGTTTCCCAATTCGGCAAGTATCGCTTCCGTATTTATACCGTACGCGTATCGAACCCCAAACGGATAAATACGACAATATTCGGCGGACGAAAATATTCACAACTTATTCCTCGTAACTCGGAAAAATTCTCCGAAAGTTCCCATGAGCTCGAAATTAAATTATCTACAACTTCCATGAAGGATCCGAAATCAAATTCTCGTCCGATAATTTAGTCGCTAAGGAAGCCGCCATATTAACAGATTATGCCGAAATCACAACAAATCGCGACACTCGTAAATCAAGTCGATAATCATTCCATTTACGCTTCGGGTCGATCAACGGTCCAAAACGGATCAAAATCACAATTCGGATGGACTCGAGTACAAATGGATAAACTCGACAATATACTGAAATTTCAAATATTCATATTATATTCCTTGGTCGTCCAAATAATAATCCGGAACCGTTTACGAACTCGAAATCACGCGTACAACGACTCTCGAGAAGATGCTCAACTCAAATTCTCGGCCAATAATTTAGTCCGATCAAAGCTGGTGATTCAATCAATTATCAGAAATCTGCGATTATACGCTAACTCACGAATTAAGCTGATTATACTACTGATTCTGTTCCGGGTCATCATAAATCCACCCCCTTTAAAAAAATTTGGACCTCGAAATTTCCAAGTCTGCAGACTAAAAAGTAGGAGCACTGCCTCTGCATGCAGCTCAACTTTCATGTGGCTATGTCGACTGAACAACTCTGTCAATGGAAAATATCTCGGTACCCTCAAGCCTCGAATCTGGACTAGCTCCTCACAAATGCCGAGTCTTCCCGCATAAGGAACTGATAGGGTATAAAACACGCAACAAATCTGAAATGTAGTTCCACCACATGGAATATAACACACACAAAAGCCAACGCTATGGGCGATGCCGAACTATACAGCACAACACAAACTCGCCTATGATCACATACGGATCAAAATAACGTGGCTATTCATAGCTCAGCCTACTCACATCAACATAACTCAAACATCGAACTCGGGCAATTATCAACCTGTGTCTGCTAATCCGAAAGTCTGTGGTAGCACATTCCACAAAATCAGAATCAAACGTCAGCTCACACCAACTCGCTCCAGCACAATGGAGTACAATATCGTTCCTCAAAATGACATCATGCAACGTTAAAATCATAGTGGTTTACAAACTAGTACTGCAAGCAATCTCGAACAGTTGAAACTGTTGGTTCCAAATCCCTCAGAACTGCAATACACAAGACCACAACACGCCCTCCAAAGTCTGAATAGTCCTCAAAGATCGCCCACCAATCTGAGGATAAGAAATTGTACTAAACTGTAAGCTGGTCCCCAATGCTCACTACAATGCTTGCCAACACTCCATTGTAGCTGATTATCTCGGTCAGCGAACTTGGACACAGGCGTATCACGTAAATTGACAACCTCCACCACATACAGCTATACCAGCCTGCCACCGAAATCTTTTCTGAAAGTACAAGGAAAAGAGCTAACTTCATCAAATGGTCCACAAAGACCTGATGACTGGTACCACAAACCGAAGTGCGTACTGACACACCAAAATCCATAGTGACAAGCTCCAACCTCTAATTGGAAATCTTCCATGGCTGAAACTTCCCGGCAAGTCTCTGCCTTACTACCATCGCCTGACGACAAATGTGGCATCTGCACACATAGGCTGCTATATTCCTCTTCATGTTGCGTCACGAGTAGTAAACTCGAAGTATCTGATACATCTCCGCATCACTAGTGCCTAACGTACACAAAACAATTAGCTTCAACATCATCACACTCGAACTCAGCTCCCGTAGTTCGCAACTCGGTTAACACGGAAACTCGAGCCACACACACATGAAACACTGAAGCTCCAGACTTCCGATTGAATGCATCAGCAACAACATCCCAGATGGATAGTCAAAGTACAACTACTAGCCTTTCTCGGATAAACTCAAATGTGCAGCCATAGTCGTTAATCGACCCCATCCATCTACGTCGCCTCAAGCTCAAATCTGGCCGGAAATGCAAGTAGATGAAACTCATGTTATCAGTGTACATCCTACACTGCGCTGCACGCCATAGTAGTAGTGTCTCCAACTCTCCGATGCTAACACAAGAACAGCTACACCCAAATCATACACAGGATATTCAACTACATAAGGTTCCACTGCCTGAAACCATGAGCATCCGCTCTGCAATACTCAATCAAAGCATAATCAAATCCAAGCCTCGATGCATCGCCATAAACCACGAACTCGTCACGATCGTGAGGTAGAGTCAAAACCGGTACAATGGTTAACCTTAAATCAACATGGCTTCTATCTGGTCAGAATCCACGCCAACTCCCTTGGCTGACATCACGTGGTCCAAAATCTTCACGCTAACCAACCAAAACTCACACTGGCTGAACTTTGCAAACAGTTGATCATCTCGCAAAGTCCGCAAAACCGCTCGCAATTGCTTCAGGTGCTGGCCCACACTCCTGGAGTAAATCAGGATGTTGCCAACGAACACGACCGCAACCTTGTCCAGAAACCGTCTGAACACCTGGTCCATCAAGTCTGCAAAAGATGCGGGGCATTGGTCAACCAAACGGCGTGACCAAAAACTCCTGATGCCCGCATCGCGATCCGAAAATTATCCTAGCCACATCTGATTCGCCGATCCTCAACTGATGGTATCCGGACACGAAATCAATCTTCGAAAAGACTGAAGCTCCCTTGAGCTGATCAAACCAATCGTCAACCCGAAGCGGAGGATACTTGCTCTCCTCTGAAGCCTGATTCAGCTTCCGGTAGTCAATGCACCACCTCGTCAAACCATCCAACATTTGCACAAATAATGCAAGAGCACCCCACAGTGATACACTGGGTCGTACGAAATCTCCTCCAGCAACTCCTGAAGTTGAACCTGTAGCTCCATCAGCTCCGCTGCCATCGAACGACAAATTGCCAGTGATATGAGTCCAGTGCCCGGTAAAAGCTCAATGGTGTAGTCGGTCTCTCGAACTGGAGGAATACCTGGTAACTCCTCCGGAACTCACCTGGAAACTCGGGAACCACCTTAATGTCGCCAATGTCGGGCACAGCAACTGAAGTATCCACAACATAAGCTAAGCAACAACACAACCCGTTTCCATCATCCGCTCGACCATCATCGCAAAACAGTATCTCGGGGAAACCTGGTCGTCGAAACACAACCTCCTTCCCGAGACACTCGAACACAGCCAAAAGTGTCGCCAAAAGTCCATACTCAATATCATGACAAAATCAACGGTATCAAACTATAACAGATCCGCGACTAACTCATATTCTCCAACAAAGATCCCACAACCTCCGGATGGGTACAACACTTTCCAAAACCTCGGAAGTGGAGATGTAGGGATAATAGCCATGGATATCAAGCAACAGTAACCTCAAAGAAACTCCGTCCTCATACAAGGTCGTGGCACGAACTCCAACATGCCTAACTAGCCACCCACGTCAATTGCGACTTGTTGATTAACTCGTCAAAAAGGCTACATTAGTCAAATTCCAGAAATAGCATCATGACCTCCTCGTGAACTCTGAGCTGCCGAACCGCTAAAATAGCTGGCTGAGGGCGCTCCATCGCAACGTGACCCTCCTGGTCACCACAATAGCAACTTAGAGTGTTCCACGAACACAAGTCACAGTGACACCTACTGTGAGAAAGGATCACCAACGATCACCCAAACTCATGCCACAGGAACAAGTTCGCTACTCCGTGATCTACACCACCACCAAACGGATCTTCTGCTTTGATCTGATGACCCTCAACATAATCGAAAAGGCCACAGCCTGATGAAGTCACTGATTCCGAGGTGTCTGAACTCAACCTCATCAATATATCTCGACTAAGTCCACTTTCCTCAAACCAACACGTCGGAAACCGCGTACGTCTTTCCTTCTCAATAGCCTCGCCTCTGAGTGCAGCACATCAACCTCCTCACGGTTGTCTCGAGGCATATCAGTCAAAATCCCTCTGATGCTCAGGTTCAAACTCATCTTGAACCTCGTGTATTGCTTCCTCTGAAGCCACATAACACGGCAAACAGAAACAAACACATAAACGATACATCTCTGAATGTAGGCCATGGAGTCACAATAGGAACTCACACAATACTAGCCCACCAAATGTAATGATCTGACTCAGGCAAAACATCAACTACCACGATTCTCTGCTCTGAAGCAACATGTAGACGCTCATACACGCAAAACCAGGTAAATCATGCCACACATATCTCTGATTCAAAATGCTCATCCAAACCCACAATTCACTAGCAGATCGCGCGTCGATTGATCTTCAATAGGATCCACAACCGTACCGACATAGAAAGCACGTCAAGGAGGCATCCTAATGAATAAAACATCGTTCACAACAAGTAGAACGTAATCATGGAACTTCAAATATTTGAAAGCATACAACACCCAGAGCATTGATGAGTATCCGCCGGCCGGTCGGGTCACCACTCCAGACATGCTGTACATTCTCAAATATCCTTAGTAAACACGACTACAGAAGTCTACAGAACTTAAAACCTAATGCTCTGATACCAAGTTGAAAGGACCCAACCCCGATTTAGTTTCCTAAACCTGAATCAAACCCATTCTGAAAACACGAACCAACAAAAACCATAAAAATTTCGGCAGAGTAACGCTACTAACGCGGAATTGCCATTAACCTGCACCCGGAAAATACACTTCATCCTATGCCACAAAAATCAAACCGTGGGCACCAATCCCATCAGCAGAATACTCTGAGCGACCACTAGTGTATAATTATATAAATATACCACAGCAGGCAGAACAAGAAACCTACTGGAAGAAACAAGGTAGCTCGAATACTATGCCTCCGACCACGACGTGAGACATCAGAATCCGAACTGCAAACTGGGCACGGAAACCGAAAAGCCCAGGGGAAAGGCAAATAAAAACGTTAGAGTGAGTGGACGAAAATAAACATATGCCTTTCACCAGTTTATATACATAATCAATGTAAAACAATGCGAGTTCGGAAAGTATATATGGAGGTTGCTAGGCGAATCTATCAAGTCCGACGGTCAGGTGAATCGCTCAAACCCGACGGTGATAGGCCAAGGGAATCTCTCAACCCCGGTGGCATACAGGGGAATCTCTCAACCCTGCCCAGAGGAATCTCTCAACTCTGGTCCAGAGGAATCTCTCAACTCTGGCGGACTACCGGTGATCAGCCGAGTAGCCGAAGCATCGATGCAGTAATGCCATCACCAATAAATATAAAATAATACCTCCGAAAATAACATATATCTCAACATCGTATAAAGTAAATACGGAAAATCACGAACTCGCAAACAACTGTGAAAATATAAAAATGTCCACTCACAGGTGAGCGTAACGCGATACGCGTTAATCCCGTGATCCGGCGGAAAATCCCTCGCCAAATGAACGATCACGAACCCCTGAATATTCATAAAATCCATTCCTCAAAATCATAACTCGACACCTCAAATCAAATCACGAGAAACAACCGTTCCCGGAAACATATTATCCAATAATAACGAAATCGTGAAAATCCGATAATCACACCACAAAACCTCGCTATAATTTCTGATGCTCAAATCGAAAAACGAACCTCACCACTGCGATCGGGGCGCGATTCCGAGTGAAATGACATATAACTCGTCGAAAACCATGTCGGGCGAAAAGTCGTCGCCGCCGTCGCCGGAATTTCAGATCTGCCCAGAAAAATTCATGGCATACATGGTTTCAAAGATCTCGACGATTCCAACAACTTTCCAGTTATAAGTTAAGGCCATTTTTGACCGGAAAACCTCCAAAAATCAACCCAAAGTTCCAAACCCTTACCAGAATTTCACATCGACGGATCTCCCTCCTCCGGCCACGGCAACCTCCCAAACCACTTGCAATAGCTTCCTCTCATTGAGGCTAACAAAACCCTCAAAGAGGAGCCACCATCTCGGCCTCCACGCCGCCACCCGAACGCCACAAAACTCGCCGGAAAATCCATAACTTTGCCGATTCGATTCTCTCTTCTCCGGCCACCCCACGGTACGATCCACCTACCAATGCAAAGAGGAGCTCGAGCCCAACAAATCTCGTGAAGAAGCCTTGCCCAAATATGGCCGGAATCGGCCTCCACGATGAAGAAACCGATCAGCCCCAAATCGGCCCAGATGGGTCGACCCACCCAGTCAACCCAGTCAACTCAGCTTTCCCAATATGGCAGGTTTCCCAATTCGGCAAGTATCGCTTCCGTATTTATACTGTACATGTATCGAACCCCAGAAGGATAAATACGACAGTATATGGCGGATGAAAATATTCACAACTTATTCCTCGTAACTCGGAAAAATTTTCGGAAGTTCTCATGAGTTCGAAATTAAATTCTCTACAACTTCCACGAAGGATCCGAAATCAAATTCTCGCCCGATAATTTAGTCGCTAAGGAAGCCGCCATATTAACAGATTATGCCGAAATCATAACAAATCGCGACACTCGCAAATCAAGTCGATAATCATTCCATTTACACTTTGGGTCGATCAACGGTCCAAAAAGGATCAAAATCACAATTCGGATGGACTCGAGTACAAATGGATAAACTCAACAATATACTGAAATTTCAAATATTCATATTATATACCTCGGTCGTCCAAATAATAATCCGGAACCGCCCACGAACTCGAAATCACGCGTACAACGACTCTCGAGAAGAGGCTCAACTCAAATTCTCGGCCAATAATTTAGTCGTGATCAAAGCTGGCGATTCAATCAATTATCAGAAATCTGCGATTATACGCTAACTCACGAATTAAGCTGATTATACTACTAATTCTGTTCCGGGTCGTCACACTTCATCCCCTAGTCGAGTCGAGTCAGCCCCGCTCCTTCTTGAATGGCAATGTCGAGCTCATCATCTCCGATGGTGTCTAAGTGGAGTTGCGCCATGTCTTCAACCATATCCACCGAAATACAAGCATTTACACTTGTCGTAGGAACATTCATGGCATCTAGGATGTTAAATTCAATCTTCTCTCCATCAATCTCCATGGAAAATGTTCCTTCAAACACATCAATTTTTGTTCTTGCGGTTCTCATAAAGGGACGTCCTAGTAGCAATGACGTGGTGTTCAAAGGACTCTCCTCCATATCAACAATGTAGAAATCAGCTGAAAATATAAGGTTGTTGACTTGCACAAGAACATCTTCAATGTACCCCCTAGGGTACTTATGAGAACGGTCGGCTAGTTGGATGATGACATTGTCCTGCTTAAGCTCGCCAAGTTCCATGGATGTATACAAGTAGTAAGGCATGACATTGATAGATGCACCAAGGTCTAGCATGAAATCTTTGAGTTTATTGTCACCAATCACACAAGGAATGGAAAAGCTCCCTGGATCCTTCAATTTGGGGGGTAGCCGACGTTGCAACACCGCTGAAACGGTTACATTCAACTTCACAACCTCCTTCGCTCTTGTTTGCCTCCTTTGGGTGCATAACTCTTTTAGAAACTTGCCATAGATAGGCACTTGCTTTATGCACTCAATCAAGGGCAGATTTACTTGCACCTTCCGAAAGATGTCCAAGATGTCTTCGTAGTGATCATCTTTCTTTGATTTAGTTGACCTATGTGGGAATGGTGCATGAGCAAATGAAGCATTAGTATTAACCAAACTCGAAGGGATAGAGTTAATACCTTTGTTTGGGGCAGATTGCGTGGTGACTTCTTCCTTTGTGGCATTGGATGCCACATTCTTTTTCTTCTCGGCCTCTTGAGTTGCCGGATCTTCTTCTAAGTCTTCATCCTAAAAAATGGCATGATGAGGCGTCTTGCTTGTCTTTGGCAAAGGAGATGTCAACGTCTTCCCACTCCTAGTAACCATTACACTTACATTCCGTTGGTTTGGAAATTTTTGAGGAGGTAGTTGACCGTTCTCCCTTATTTGGCCCATGAAGTCAACAATTTGGCCCATTTGCTTCTTCAGTTCAGAAATATCTCGGCCATGACTATCCAATGTCTCCTTCGTTTTTGCTTTTTTTATTCAAGAGAACTTGTGTTGAGGCAGACAATTGGGCTAACATCTTGTGATAGTCCAGATTAGTGAATTGTTGTTGGACCGGAGGAGCTTGAGCCATAGGTTGAATTGGTGCTTGAGGTAATGGTGGCCTTGCTTGAAATTGAGCACGTTGATAACCTTGTTGAGGTGCCGAAGGGTTCAAACATCCCTCATTGCTACTCCACTTGAAGCCCAGATGATCTGGGTTGCCAAAATTGTTGTTATTGTAGTTGTTGTAACGTTGGCTCCCTTGACATCCGCCAATTGCATTTACTTGTTCCACCTCATTATTTTGCCCCGTTATTGTAGGGCATTGATCATTGTGGTGCCCTTGCATATGACAAACGCCACAAACAGGTCCTAGGCTTACCTTGGCTCTCTTAGTTTCGAGTTCTAGCACTTTTTCAAGCATGGAAGCTAACTTGTCATATTTCTTGTCCGAAACTTGCTTTGAACTCACTTCATGCACTGATTTTCGTGGAGCCATCCCATATTGAGCATCATTATTTGCTCGGTTATCCAAAAGTGTTTGAGCTTCTGCTTCATCTAAGTCCATGAATGCTCCGGTTGCAGCGGCATCAAGAAGCTCTCTATCAATCGGTTTGAGACCATCATAAAAGTAGTTCATGAGGTTGGTCTCTGAAAAACCATGGGAAGGGCAGCTAGCACATAAAACCTTGAAACGATCATAGTATTGGCCAAAGGACTCATCAGTTACTTGTGAGATTCCCGTGATCTTCTTCCTCAAAATAGTAATCTTTGAGGCTGGAAAATACTTGCTTAGGAAAGCATCCATTAATTGCTTCCAAAAGGTGATGTGATTTGGTGGGAGTTCCATAAACCAAGTTTAAGCTCTTTCAGTCAAGGTGAAGGGAAATGCCTTGAGTTTCAAGAGTTCTTCATCCGCATCCGAGGGCTTCATACTCGAACATGCAAACTGGAATTGCCTTAAATGCATGTTCGGATCTTCATGGGACATTCCTTGAAAGGTATGCAAACGGTGAAGGAAGCCACTCTTAAGCTCAATGTCCTTCTTGTCTTCTTGAGGATTTGGGAATCATATGCATGAAGGACCACTACTCCATTCAGTTGAGCATGTACGTTGGCGAAGAGATCGCCTCTCATTGTTGGGCAGGATGTTGTTGTTATTGGCCATTTCTTCTTGTTCCTCTTCTGATAACTGCTCGATGGACTGATGGGATGAATGTGGAGAGTCAAAACCATTCTCAATGATAGGTTGGTCGAGATCTTGCTCCCTTGGAACTATTTGGAACCCTAAGTTTGCCAAACGGTTTGTAAGTGCTTGAAGATCAACTTTAGGAGTCGAGTGGGAGCTGGACATTTATAGAAATCTGATCATCCACCAAAGATCAAGTGTTAGTATCAAAAGAATACACAAGGAATATAATATACTAACAAAAAAAACGTTAGGAACTAAAAAAAAACAACAAAGCATAAGTATTATAGTTGTACATCGACTAGTATATATAGAGTCCCTGTAGGAGCTCTCAGATATTTTGAATACAGTCTCTTCCCATTAATGGAAAGATTCATAAAGAGCATTCTGTAGAAGATGCCTATTCCGTTTTACCAATGGCATGTCAGATGAACAACTAAGTTATGTAACAAGGTAATAATTCTTAACTTATGATTAGATCATGATCTGCTTGTAGTGCTTGTTATGTTTGACTTGTGTGATTGTGCTTATGACTAATACATGGTTTATAGATGCAGACAACAGATTACAGGATCTAAGAGTTCTGGTTGGCTTCAGATGATAAGAGTTCAGGGCCAAATCTGGCAGATCGGAAACATATTACAAGGCCAATCATTGTCGTTCACAGTTACCACTAATGATGGGAAGATGATAGAGTTCGATAACATTATCTACAAAAATTGGCAATTAGGTGAGATTTGCATGCGGTGGGGTGAAGAATTTCTTTGACACATAAGATGTAGAATTCTAAGTGTAACACCTTATTAGTTACTATTCAATGATCGATATATGTGGTAAGTAATAATATGGTGGTACATGTAAAGATTTGAATGTTTAGATTGCTTCGACTAGGATTAGAATCTCCACCTAACTTATGTCAATCATATCAAGCCATCTTCAATAAGGAAGAGCCAAATTGGGCCCATGGCTATAATATAGCCCAAGAAATATTACTTTTTATTAAAAATTTGGTGACCATCTTCAACAAAACATGACCAAATTTTAGCCCTTTCAAATATATTATTATTTAAATTTTCTTTTTAGTTTTATGGTGTAACGTATCTTTTACAAGCAATAGGAAATTTGTCACGTATATTTTACAAGTAAATTTTATTTTTTATGATGTTATTATATTATGATAATATTCTAATTTAGACAAAACTAGTTTTTGAAACAATTTAATTTTTTGTGTGTATGTTCGATTGAGAAATTATGAATCATGTGAATCTTGCCGATAATATTTTTTTGTAGAAAATTTGTCATGTATCTTTTACAAGCAAATTATGAATAAATTGCCATGTATATTTTTTTTTATAGTTTTTGAATAAATTTCGAATCAGATATTATAAAGTTAAAAATTATGAAATTCATCAATTTTTTTTGAATAAGATATATTATACACATTTATTAACTAATTAAAATATAACATTTGTCTTTATCTCGGTCCACTTTCAACCACCAATATGTAATTTTAATCTGATAAGTGGTCCCCAAATATTTGGTCTATGCTAGCCAAAGGGCTATATTTGGCCCTTTCTATGACCCTTTGGCCCTTTGACTTGGCATTATTTCTTGTTGAAGTTCAAAAAGCTATAATTTAGCCTATAGCCCTATAGACCCTCTTACCAAAGATGGCCTTAGATTGCATTGATTTGCTTGTGACTTTTATTGCATTGATTTTTCCCTTTATAAAAGGGTACTGTTTGCATTCCCTGTACTAAAACAGGAGGGTTTGAGTTCCAAGTACTAGGCAGAAAATCTAATTTGTTGCAGGTCTTACCTAAAAATTGCAAGTGCTGGTGTTGTTTCTAATGTCAAAGTTAAAAAGCATGTTTATTACACCCCTTTATATAAGAATTCTTAGTTTATGATAAAAAATAGTTCAATCTCATGTTTATGTAAGCCCTTAGTCATCTTTATTACATCTTCTTATTCTTAGTTTATTTTAATAATAATCCATTTCCATATTTGGTGTCATAAGAGACTATTTTAAATGAGTATATATAATCCCTTGAAGTGATGCAAACAACATTTTTACCTTCTTATACAAGGAGCCCAAAAACTTGCTCATTATATAACACCCCTTAATATAATAAATGTAATATCTTTTATATAATGAGTCCAAATATATAGGGAACTCAAATACTTGCTCCTTATTTAACACACTTTAATATAAGAAATATACTATTTTTATATAAAAAATATAAGAAAATGTAACAAACATACCCAAAAAATTCTAAATAACACTTGCATTCCCTAACCATTTTAGTTGGCTTCAGATTTTATGAATTCGAGGCTAAATCTGGTAGAACACGGCCGAATTTGACCATTGTAAAAGACTTTATCTGTGATACATTAAGATCTTCTATAGTAAGCTGAAAAACATGAAACCAAAATAGGATTTACCTTCTCTACATTTGTGCACATATCTTTTTACAATAATTTTCAATTTCTTATTACAAATCAACAATCACATATATTGATCATAAACATATTGATCGTACTACAAGAAATTATAAATTTTATTCAGCATAATAGCATATCAAGGTATACATAAAACACAACTGAGATAAATGCCATAATCCCATTAAAGACCCACACATGCATACAGACTGCCTCTTCCAAATGTGTCTCCCTCTAAAAACTCGCAACAACGGAAGAGTGAAAATGAAAGGACGACCAACAATATCTATAAAATCGACCTCGCTCACTCACTGGACGTATAATTAAGATAGCTGAGATGGGGATGCTCTTCTGCAAAACAAAAAATGAGTTTTGATGGGACAGAATCACCACCCTTATTTGATCACAACAATCCAAAATTAAATAGCACACTTTCGGGTATAGACATCTATTGCAAGTAAAAAAACAGCTCAAGTTGAAGATCTGACTAAAAAAATGGCAGAACTCAAGAGCTTCTTAGACAAGTAAAGATGTGCTAAAAAACCCAATACAGAGATCATCGGGTTTTGCAACCAGAGTAGTGAGGAGTTAAAGGGAATATTTTGGTGATCCATTTTGGTTTTGGAGGGGGGGGGGGGGTAAAGTTTGATTTCGAGGATAGCTCAGTGAGCTATCCCGATTAAAAAATATTCAAGTAATGAAAAAGTAAAAGCGATAAGAGAAGAATAATAAGAGGATGTATTTTTTTAATGCAGAATCCCTGCAACCAGGGAGAAAAACTGTGTGCCCCTAACTCTTGAGGGACAAACCTTTCCACTAAGTGAAAAACATTTGTTACAAAAATCTTATACTTTGGGGATACATAACCCGTATGCTATCCTACCCAGTATCTATACTAGTTCTACAGAGTTACACTCTTTCTTGTGTCTAAGTGTTTACAAATGAAAGGTTTTCAGAAGCTTCATTCCAGAGCTCATCTATTTGTAAGCTGATTCTTCATGAACTGCTTCTCAAATTGTGCACTACCATACAAATCTCAATGGTGTGTGAGATACATATGAGTTTGAATGAAAACTTTTTTGTGTAGTACTCTAGGGTTTACATGCACTAGAAGGGAAAGGTTAGAGAAAACAAAAGAGTCCAACTCGTTTTTGAACGAAGCACAAAACTCTCGAAACAACCCGGGAGCCAAGACTACCATGTTGTCCTTATATAGCCAGTGAGGTCTACTAAGAGAGTAGCCACATAGAAAATGACCCAGGACAAATTTTGGACGTTTGTCTGTTGGCAAGTAGCAAGATGTGACATGTGAATACTCAGGCCAATAAGAAAAGACAAACCAAAACTTTCTTTAGACATGACTAAGTTTCAAAGAGAGGCAAAATAGCTTTTCTTGAACTTTCTCTAAATAGAGCATGATAGAGTGAACGGTAAGAAAACTCTTTTCTAGAAGACAAGGTAGCTAGCTAATGTGCTGGATCGTGTATCATGAAAAGTTAGTTGGTTTCCTTTCCCAAAATCCAAGGAAACAAGGTCACGAGTTGCAAAGAAAAGAACCTTCCTATTAGAAAATCTTTTTGGGCACCAAGACAATCAAAGCTGTCATAACAAAGCTCTTTTAATAATATGGAGATTAAAAATGAGCTTCAGAACAAAACCACAAATATCTAAGACAAGGACAGACTGAATCAGGATAAGTGGCAAGGATGCCATCCTCACTAAAAAACCATGATATGCACATGCATGCTTTTACTTGTTTACCATTGCATGAGATCAATAGGTATGTTTCTTTAATCTTCTTGGTTGGTCTTCACTAATTATGTGTTTTGTTAACACTAAAAAATGTCAACTAAACAATATGCCTTCAATTATCCCCTTTGGCATTCCTAACAAAACACCCTTCTTGATAATCAATGAACAACAAATACCTGCACATAAACTCTCAAAGACCAAGTGAAGACAACAATGAGGAGTTTCATTAATCATGATTTAAAAATCTTGACATATAAAAAAAACATGCGACTGATCACAATTCACAAAAGTAACAACTAAACACAGTATGTTGTTCCTAGTTGTCATAGTTCTCCCTCTTTTTGTCTAGGAATTAAAAAGGGTAAAAAAACATCAAAAATATGTCCCAGGAAAATGCAACATATCCCTAAAAGCAGAAACAACACAACAGAAACAAGCCTTAGGTGCCGAATCTAGATGGCATAGCCAGAGTCATCGAACTGTTCCTCATCATCTTTATCGCAATCAACATGGTCTTGCCGGACACCCCCTTAGAAGAGGCACCCTTGCTACTGGAGGAGGAATGAGAACCGGGAGGGAAGGCACTACTAGAAAAAGTATTTTAGACATCGCACCTTTAACATCGGTTGGAAAAACCCCTGATGTAAAAAAGTTTTTAGACATCAGATTTTTAAAAACCGATGTCATTTGTATAATTTACATCGGTTTTAAGTCAGACTGATGTTAGGTATCCCATTATTGGTTTTTGAAAGCGCGAAAGAAAACACCTAAGTGTCGGGCGGGTTATGTCGGAGGGAAACAAAATTTTCATTCCCGGCCTCCCAAAACTTAGGGTGAAAGCCTAAAGCCTTTTCCAATAACAAAAGCAGCCGATATTATTATTAGTCTGCTCTTCTCTTTTGTCCACTTCCTTTGTCTTAGAGTCTCTCAATTCTCTGGACCAAAAACAAAGAAAGAAAAGAAGAAATCTATCTACTCTGTTTCAACTCTGCGATTTTCCCCGGCATGGTTTTCCTTGAGACTTGTTATGACATGACACTGGGTTTCATTTGATCCCCCTAAAACTGCAACCAATCCAGTCACTGCTTTCTGTTTATTGGTGAGTTTGAACTTTACAAAGTAGACTTCTTTTTTTGCTCAAAGATATCTTAGCTTTTGCATTTTCAGATTTTGTGTAATATGTCAATCTCTGCCTGCAATTACCTCAACTTTGAAGAATTCTAGGTTCTTTCTGATGCCTGCAAATTGTTGTTGCTTTTGAGTTAAAGACTCACACTAAACTTGTTTAACCCAACATCATGTGTTTGCTTAGTTAAGGAAATTCAGCTAAATTTGAGTTCTTTTACTTGCACACATTTCAACGGTAGCAACAAAAGATTATTCTGATGTGGCACTGTATTGTGGGATTGATTATTTTTGTTTGTTTCACTGTTTTTTAACTTTACAGTGTCAAGGTGTTTTGGGTGCTGGTTTGGTTACACATTGAAGTTAAGGAATATTCCTTGTTGCTGCTTTCATAATCCAGGTTAGATATCTTAGACCTCTATCATGGTTTTCAGTTTGTGTATGATGTGGATGGTTTTTAGTGTGTGTATGATATGTGATTGAATGGAATGTTGTTTGTTGTTTGATGTGTTGTCTTCAGTTTCTGAAATTTGATTGTTCTGCAATAGATAAATCATGGATTAAGGAAGATAGAGATTCTCTAAAGTACTCAGAGGGTGTGGAAACCTTTTTGGATTTAGTTAAAAAAAATGCTTATAATCCCAAGAAAGTTCGCTGTCCTTGTTCAAAATGTGTCAATTTTAAGAGGCTGTCAGTTAGAGTGATCAGGGGTCATTTGTTTCAATATGGGTTTTGTTTGAGCTATACAAATTGGATTTGGCATGGAGAACCTACACTGTCTAGTTGTGGTAGCAAACCTAGTGGTTCAGTAAAGCCTAGTTTCCCTGAAAATAAATCTGAAACTGTCAATATGTGTGAGGCAGCCTTCAATGAAGGTGAATATGATGCTGAGTCGTATGAATTTAAAAAATTTGTTGAGGAAGCAGAAACTCCATTATTTGAAGACAGTGAACACACTAAGTTAGAGGCATTAGTGAAACTTCACAATTTGAAAGCTAGGTTTGGCTTGAGTGATACCTGTTTTTCCGAGTTCCTTGACACTGTAGGATCCTTACTTCCGAAAGATAATGTATTGCCTCAAAGTACATATGAAGCAAAAAAGACCCTTGCCAATTTAGGACTGGAATATGTGAAAATACATACATGTCCTAACAATTGCATGTTGTATTGGAAAGATAACTCTGATGCAACTAGTTGTCCTAAGTGTGGTGCCTCCCGTTGGAAGTTAAGGAAGGATAACACTGTTAGAGTGGGGATAGCAGCCAAGGTTTTATGGTATTTTCCGATAATTGCTAGATTCAAACGTATGTTTCAATCTGCTTCAATTGCTGAGTTGCTTACTTGGCATGCTCAAAACCGATCTAGGGATGGAAAGATGCGTCATCCAGTAGATTCTCCGGCTTGGAAGTTGGTTGATTATTTGTGGGCTGATTTTGCTAGTGAAATTAGAAATCTGAGGTTAGCATTGTCTTCAGATGGTATAAATCCACATAGCTCTCTAAGTAGTCGATATAGTTGCTGGCCCGTTATATTTGTGACTTATAATCTTCCTCCCTGGTTATGCATGAAGAGGAAGTTTATGATGCTATCCTTATTAATTTCTGGTCCGAGACAGCCTAGAAATGATATAGATATCTACTTAGAACCATTGATTGATGATTTGAAAACATTGTGGAATGGAGTTACTGATGTGTATGATGCACATAGGAAAGAATTCTTCACTCTTAGAGCTGTCTTGCTGTGGACCATTAATGACTTCCCTGCATATGGGAATTTATCAGGGTGCATCAATAAAGGGTACAAAGCATGTCCCATATGTGGTGATAAAACTTCTGCTGAGTATTTACCCCATAGTAGGAAGATGTCTTTTTGCTCCCACCGCAAATTTTTACCTAGGTATCATCCTTATCGTAGGCAAAAGAAGGCTTTTAATAATAAGCAAGAATTTGGCGTTGCACCCCAACCCCTATCCGGAGAGGAAGTGTTGAAGAGTGTTGAGAATATTGGTTATGTCTGTGGGAAGGATGAAAAGAAGAAATATAGTCGTTCAGATCCTAATGGTCCTTGTATGAAGAGAAAATCAATTTTTTTTGAATTGGATTATTGGAAATCTCTTCATGTGCGTCACTGTCTTGATGTGATGCATATTGAGAAGAATGTTTGTGAGAGTATAGTTTGTACGTTGTTAAACATGCCTAAGAAAACAAAAGACACTGTGGCTGCCCGCTTAGATATGATTAAAATGGGTGTTAGAGCTGATTTGGGTCCTAAAATTGGGAAGAAAAAGTCATATTTACCCCCTGCCCCTTATACCCTGTCTAAGCCAGAGAAGAAAAAAATGTGCACTTCTTTTCTGTTCATGAAAGTTCCTGATGGTCATTCCTCAAATATTAAAAATTGTGTGTCCATGCAAGAACTGAAGCTGTATGGTATGAAGTCTCATGATTGCCACACATTGATGCAACAATTGCTCCCTGTGGCCATCCGCTCGGTGCTTCCCAAGCATGTCAGAGTCTCTATAATGAGGCTTTGTTTCTTCTTTAATACTGTGTGCACTAAAGTGGTTGATGTGTCAGTGTTGGATAAATTACAGTCAGATTTGGTCTTGACTTTGTGCATGCTAGAGAAGATATTCCCTCCCTCGTTTTTTGATGTAATGATACATCTTACGGTGCACCTAGTTAGAGAAGTCCGATTATGTGGGCCTGTATTCTATAGATGGATGTATCCGTTTGAACGCTTCATGAAAGTTTTGAAAGGGTATGTTCGCAACCGATATCATCCTGAGGGTTGCATAGCTGAGAGTTATCTTGGAGAAGAATCTGTTGAGTTTTGCTCGGAGTTTATGGAAGATTGTAGTACAATCGGAGTTTCGAAAGGTCCAAGTAATCTCTCTGGCCCACTTTCAGCTGCAAAATGCAAAGAGGTGACTGAAGAAGAGCGTGACTTGGCACATCTTCATGTGTTGTCCAATAACGCTGAGGTGGATCCATATAAGAAGTAAGTGACTTCATTGGTTTAATTTTTTCCAAGTATACTTTGTACTGATTTAAGATTCATTCTTATTAATTCTTTTCTGTTTTGTTTTCCTATGTATATATGTAGCACACACAGGCAGATTGTGGAGGAGTTGTATGCAGGAAAGAGGAAGAGTAAAAAGTGGCTTCAAGATGAGCATAATCGTACATTTGCTGATTGGTTTCAGTGTAAGGTATGAAATTTGAAAGTTGTATGATTTTTATTTTCTGCGAAAGTGAGGTATCATCCTAAATTAATGTGAATAGCTTGTTGTCTATGTAGGTTGCACATGAAATTAGGGAAAGGCCTAACAATGTTTCTGCAACTCTGAGGTGGTTGGCTGGAAAACCAAGTTTTACGGTGCTTAGTTATGAAGCGTATAGACACAATGGAGTCAAGTACTTCACAAAAAAGCGAGACAATGCTAGAGAAGTCCAAAACAGTGGTGTGACCTTAGTGGCTAATACGATGCAAGTGTCGAGTGCCAAAGATAAGAATCCGGTGGAGACTGAAATGACATTTTATGGAGTTATTGAGGAGATATGGGAGCTGGATTATCGTGATTTCAAAGCTCCCTTGTTTTTGTGTCGATGGGTAGAGAATGAAAGAGGGATCAAACAAGATGAGGATGGTTTTACCTTGGTCAACCTTCATCGGCAGGGTCATAAGAATGACAAGTTTGCTTCTGCTAGTCAAGTGAAACAAGTGTTTTATGTGGAAGATCCCTCGGATGCCCAGTGGTCAGTTGTATTGACAACCAAGAACAGGGATTATCGTGATTGTTTGTATGAAGATGAGCTAGGGGACACATTTCTGGAACATCAGCCATTCTGTGCTGAAATACCATTGCCATGTGATGAGGATGAGGATGAGGAAGAGGATGGGGATGACACTACTGTGACTTATATGCGAGAAAATGTTGATGGATTTTGGGTTAACAATGTTACTGGAGAAGAAGAAGAAGAAGAATAGTTGCATGTCTTAGTGGTTGTATTTTGCATATTTTGAATGAAAAACTATGTTATTTTTCTGCTGTTTGAGTTTTTTTATTTGATTTGCTTCGATGTGAATTTGTGAATTGTGTTATGTGTTATTGGATGAATTGTGTTATGTGTTTGGTATTTGGATATATCCCGTATTAGTTATTTAGAGTATTAAATATGGCTTCTGTTTTTGACAGATTGTTAAGACACAATGGCAGCCAAGAAGAAGAGTCAGAAGAAGAAGAAGGCTGATGCAGTTGCTGCGGAGGCTAGTCAAGAACAAGAGTCTGCTGTGCAACAAGAGTCTGCTGTGCAACAAGAGTCTGCTGTGCGTGAAGATGGCTCAAGTAGCACCACTACAACTACAGAGTCAACTAAGCTTAGAGGGTAGCGCAGTGTTGTTCAAATGTACAAGGTTATCGTGAAGAAAGGGTTGGGGAAAAAATTTAAAGTGTCATACAATGAGAACGGCAATCCAAATGGACGAACTCGAAGTAAATTACAATCATACATAGGTATGGTTGCTAGGAAAACAGTGCCTATCAACATAAAAAACTGGAGTGATGTGTCGGAAGATGACAAGGAAAAACTTTGGGAAGACGTTGAGGTACTTGTTCATATTTTGTTTGCAATTTGGAGTTAATTTGCTTTCTGGAGTAATGTGATTTCTGGAGTTAATTCTTCATTGATTTCAACTATGGCTGACTTGTTTATTGTTTGATTTCTGGACATGTTTCTGGCTTTCCAGAACACATTCAAAGTGGCCCCTGAAAGTAAGAAGCTGGTGTTGATATCTGCTGGGACGAAGTGGAGACAGTTTAAGACCAATTTAACCCGTCAACATGTGCTGCCATACTTGGGAGATAAGAAGAAACTTAGGAAGCCTCCGAAGAAGTACAGTTTTGTTGGCAGGAAGCCATGGAAGCTATTTGTAAAACAAAGGAGTACGCCTGAGTGGCTGGTATGATTTTATGTACAGAGATGGCATTCCAAATGTATGTTGCATTTGTTTTTTGAAGTAAATACTCATACCAGAAAGTTCGTATACTTCTTGTTATCTGCAGAAACTTCATGAGGCACAAAGTAATCGAGTGAAGAAGAGAAAATGTCATCACAAGATATCAAGAAAGGGTTATATTGGACTTGAAGATGAGCTGGTACTACTTCCTGTACTCCTTTCAATTTAAACGTAGATTGAATTTATCATGGAGTCATGGCAATGACTTCCCAGTATATAACTTAATGCTTTTGACCTATGATACACAGAGAAAAACATTGCCTGTTGGCGAGGTGATTGATCGAGCAGTGTTGTGGAAGAAAGCTCGTCTACTGCCTGATGGGAAGATGGATCCAGATGTGATCCCGATAGTCCAAAAAATTGTACGTTTCCTTCCGGTTGTGTGCTAGTTAATATGTAATTGATGATTCTAATATGATGTTGGTTCTAATTGTTAATATATATATGTTAATTGTTTCAGGATGAATTGTTAGAGAAGAAGAGTAAGGGTGAGCTGACAATCACATGGGGTGATGATATATTGTCCCAAGCATTAGGAAATCCAGAACATCCAGGTAGGGTGAGGGGTGTTGGAGGCTATGTGCATCCAGCTACCTACTTTAACCTTCCCAAGCAGCGAAGGGCCAGAATTACAAAGGCAGAATTATTGGCTCATGATAAGGAACGTGATCGGGAACTGGAGGAAGCGTAGAGAAAGTTTGAAGAAGAAGCAAACAAGTTACATGAATATTTTGAAAGAAGGATGAAAGAGTTAGAAGGACGAGTTTCATAAAAGCCAGCAAGCGCAAACATAGAAACACCTATATCAGATAAAGGAAGTATTCATTATACTCCAGTGAATCGTAATTTAAGAGAGATTGACCAAGAGGATGACTGCGAGGTTATTCCTTCACCTCCACCCCCTAATGTTGAGGTAAGTAGCACTAAAGAGATGCAAAAAGCTTCTGAATATGGTATGGTTCATTTTATGTATAATCTTCTAATAATTGGTTACTGGTTGCATCCATTTATGTTTTATAGGTTGGCATATGTGAGTTGGCAGTGGATGTCATTACCAATGTAGTTGCTTTTGGAACAATAATCGATGACCCTGAAATGCAGAAGACACTACATAACTGTCCAATGCCTGAAGGATGTGTTAGGGTCTCTGTAGATGGTGTAATCAAGGGTGATGCACCACTTTCTGTTCCGATAAAGGGTGCTGTGGAATTTGTTTATGAAGCTCTTGGAACTCATGTGGCTTGGCCTGAGGAGCTTATTATTCGAAAGCAGCCTGTCAAGGTATGCACTTATATCTTCTTTTTTTTTGGTATTGGTATGGCACTGTAGGTAGTCATAAATAAATGCTGAATCAATGTAAAATATTTTTTTTAAACAGAAAATCAAGAAGAAGCCTGGGAATGTGAGGTCATTGTTTGGTGCAAATGAGCTTCCCTCCTCTGTGCCTAAGAGATGCAAGCTATTATACAAGCATGCGAAAGATGTCATGGGGAAGACTAATGAGGCATTAAGAACAGTTCTTGATGATCAAGTTTTTGGAATAGAGCGACAGCTTTACATATTGAGGGAGAATATTCTTGATTTTCTGGAAATGAAGCAGATTGGTCAAGGCGTCTTGGCAGCATATATGGCGTAAGCACTTTCTTTCTTGAATTTGATTTTTCATATGGCATGTTCCATATTTTAGATAGGTAATCAAATTATAATGACACAGGTACCTACATGTTTTTCTAAAAGAAAAAAATCAACTGGAAGTCTTTGCCTTTGTTGATCCAGAAGCTACATTTCAACCTGAGAGAGAGGAATTTCAACCCTACTTGTTGAATCGGTTGAGAGAGGGAAAATCTGATCGTATTTTTTTTTATTCCCTACAATCCCAAGTGAGTTTTCCTTTAAATTCATTGTATAATGTGGGACTGTGGCTGTATATCATGCTTCTAAGTTTCCTTCTCTAATGTGGTTATATAATCAAACTGGTTAATTATGTAGGGAACATTGGATACTGACTGTGCTTTGGGAAAATGAAATCTACATTTTGGACTCTCTGTCTAGACCACATCCTTACCGACAATGGGAGAACATTGTGATTAGGTAATGTCTTTTTGCAGCTTTGTATGTGGTTGATCTACACGTGAAAATTATAAATAGATTATGACTAGGCTTCTGAATGTGTTGTGTAGTGTGGTTAAACAATTCAATGCAGAAACCGGAAGGACTGGAAAACCAAAAGTGACAAGACTTCATGTAAGTACTGTTATCACATTTAGTTGCTTGACTAATTAAACTGTTGGTGGATGAGTTATGTCATTTCATTTTAATCCAATCATTGCTATATATATACAGGGGGTTGCTGCACAAGTTGGTGGAGTTGAATGTGGTTACTATGTGATGCAGTTTATGAAAGAGATTGTGAATGATGAAACACTTTCATTTCCAACCAAGGTATCTAAATACTTGCTTTTGTATTTAAAATTCAATGAGTTACAAGTCATAGGTTCATTTTAATGCTACTTGTGGGAGATTAGTAGTAACAAAACAACTGAAAACATTAGTAGTAACAATACTTGCTGCTCACTGTTGTGCTGGCATGGTTTGCATAATTGTTATTTTCATTAGTAGTAACAAAACAACTGAACAGTGAATGCTATTTTCATTTGCTGGCATGGTTTGCATAATTGTTGTGCTGCCCTTGCTTACTTTATTTGTACTTGTTGTTGGACAGTGGGCAGGAAAAAAGAGGAAGCCATATGATCAGTCGAAAATTGACGAGGTGCGCCTTGAAGTGGCTGACTATATACAAGCTTTGCTCTAGCTAGATAGGTTGATAGATTGATGGCTGGATTAGATAGGTAGCTAGGGATCAAAGTCAGGATGGCTAGCGCAGCAATTTTTTGGATGGTGGCGCGCCGGAGTAGATATATAGCTAGGGAACTTCTATCGGATTGCTAGCATGGTTATATGTCCTAATATTTTGATGATGGATAGGATAGTAATCCATCTTTTGAAACAACTTGAATTTGGCAGTACTATAACTTGAATTTGGGGCTGTAAGAGAGAATCATTCTCATTAATTTAAGCCAATTAGAAATTGTTATAACTAATGCATAAGATGAGAACTGGACATCAAAAATAACCCAAAATCTGATGTCAAATAAAATTTACAACATCAGGTACAAAGCCAAAATCTGATGTATAAGATGAGAGCTGGAAACCAAAAACAACCCAAATTCTGATGTCAAATATAGTTTTTAACATCAGGTACAAACTCAACATCTGATGTCAAAAACGATATTTAACATCAGGTACAAAAAAAAATATGATGTCAAAACATACATCTTACATCGGTTATAAATGGAATATCGATGTAAAGGTAATAAATTGTAATGTAGACTTCGATTTCATTGGGTCTTTCACTCTAAATATGAATGTTTGAAAGTACCTACACACACTGGAATAGTGAGATATACATAAGCAACCGATGTCTATTGTAACCTTTGACATCGGTTCCTAACTGATGTCCCATTTTTGCCGATCTTTTACATCACCCACTAAGACATCGGTCTGGTATGATTTTTTACATCGGTTCTGAACCGATGTCTGAAATACTTTTTCTAGTAGTGAGGTAATAGTAGCATCCCGAGTAATTGGGGCGGAACCACGCTGGCTAGAAAGCAGAGAGAAGATATTAGTCTTCACAGCCTCTAACTTAGCTGCCATATGCCCTTTGAGCTTAGTGATAACAACATAAAGCATGTGGTAGAGGTCCTCGAGGAAAGTGTGTTCCATTGGCTCCACATACTCATTTGACTGATGAGCCGATTTTGCAATAGTGACGACATCCACAAGGGCAAGCTCCGGACCCAGCACATCATCCTTCCATAAAGGTACCCATACAACAACACACAACATGGTAATCAAGGAAGGAAACACTAAGGATTTGGTAACAAACTCATCATGTTTGACCTCAGCAGTCCATATGGCTTGATACATAAAGTATTCAGTAGGAAAGAGAGGCAGAAAAAGGCGTTGACTGGGATAAGAAATAAAAGCCGCCTGTCTCTTAGGTACTTGCTGGTTTGGGAGGTTGGAGAGAGAAGCGATCAAACCAAAAAACCAATTACCTTAAACCATTCGGTCAAGCTCTTGCTAGAGAGGTGTGAAGCACCAATAGGGTCCTTAGGAGCATAAATGTATGGCCGAGTAGCAAGAGAGTCAATGGTTTGGGTAGAGAGAAAATCCCGAACCTGAACCAAAGGAGTCCTGAGTTGCTGGGAGAGACAAGAGGGATCGAATCCGAGTAGGAGAGATGTTGACAGTAACATTTCGAACATAGATAATGATAGGATCCTTGGAGCGCATCTTAACCATGTTTAGGGTGTCCAAAGGAAAGTTGGCATAAAACTCTTGTACTAAAGTGCGATTGTAGTGAGGCAGGAATTTTAAGGCAGTGACCTATCCCAAATCAGTCACCAAGGAATGGAATTAAGGATGAAGAGTGGCAAAATCAAATGGTCTCTCTCCCACTATGGGTCGATTGAGAATGACATAACCAAACACATCGAAAGCATCAGTAGAATAGAAATGATCACGTGGAGAGAGACGATGGTTCTTACTAAACTATTTCTTATGAGGTAGCTTAGTCTTAGACACAGTAGATGGTGCCTTGCCTTTGGTAAAGGAGGGCTTGTGAGGAGTCAGTGGTGGACAAGTGGAGGAGGCAGAGGCCTGCTTGGTTGTCTTAGTGGGTTTGGCTGTGGCCCTAGCGGTGGCTTGGGTGCTACGCTTCGGTGGTGGAGGAGGAGATAGCTCCTGATTGAAATCTGAGTGGTAGGGAGGATCAGACTCAGACTGGGAACCAGACTCTGACTCAGAGGCAGAGACTAGTGTATGAGCAGCCGAGGCTTTCCGCTTTCCAAGAGAAATAGAGAGGGAGCGGTCGACCGTTTCACATCCCGAGGGACTGGGTGTCGGCTCAGGGATAGTAGAGCCTAGATCTAGGAGGGGATAAAGTGGTGGTGAAACCATAGAAGCAGAGGAGGTAACCCGTAGCTTCTTATGAGCTTAGCGTGGAGAAAAGAGGTGTCCTCGCGTTTCTAGGTGGCCATGAGAGCGGAGGGGGCCGGAACGGAGGTCTCAATGTTAACCAGGGGTGTGGGAGTGACTGGTCAAGGAGCGCGCAACGGGAATGGAGTACTGTGTAGAGGTAGCCATAGAAGAGGAGTGAGAAGGTGAAGGAGGTGGCATAGTGAAAAAGAGGCCATAACAGGAGGTCAATCAACGGAACGAGTGCCGTTTCAGGGTGAGTTGCAGGTAAGGGAGTGGAGTGGTTGGGTTCCATAGTAAGAAAGAAATAGACGAAAAGATGATGCGAGTGGTGGAGAGGTTAAGTGAAGAGGAAGTGAAAATGATCAAGGAATGCAGATATAGGCAATGGAAGAGACTAATGTGACGGAGAGACATGCCTAGGTAATTGTTCCCACTAAACCAATAATCAACTAAAAAGCAGTTGTAAGAATTAAGAAAACATAGGGTAGAGAAGGAGGGCCGGATCAGAAAGGAGCCAAAACCCCACATGTGAGCCCAAGAAGTAACCTATGGTATAATAGGGCACACAACCAACAAGAAATTTTGGGATACGACCCAGGTCAAGAATCATCTTTTGTACAAAAAGTATAAAGACTTTTTACAAACCTTTAACAACCCCATTTCAAATGAACATGATACCAATGCATATACTAACACATTGAAATCTCCCCCTCAAAGAGTACATGGATTAAAGATAAAGAGACAAACAACAGAAAAAGAGAGTAAAAGTGACCAGACAAAGCCAGGGACAGGAAGGAGTAGTCTTATCCTCATAGCAGAAAAGTTTAGGCATAGACCCACAAAGTGTGACACCAACATTTCCAACATCTTGGTGGCTCAAATTTGACACATGAAAGTATGACTGTAAAGAGAACATCATTGTTATGGTCCTAGTAATAAGTTCTTGGAACCTCAAGATGTGTGTGTGTGTGTGTGTGTCCGCGCAAAGTTTAACCTAAGGAGTAAAGTTGGAGCATCAAGTGAGATGAGATAGAGAGAGTAACCATGTGAATTTGTCACAACTAGCTATAGAGCTTCAGAATACATTCTTTTAAGGAACTTTGTCACAACTTTTCCTTTGGGCATTAACTGGTTAAGTTCAAGGCATTTTGCTACCAAGAGCTAATCTGAGAAATCGTTCTCATAAATCTATGTAGCAAAATAGTTATCATTGACTCCCTCAGAAGATGCTCGAAAGAGCAATATGTGTAACAAGAACACTTAGCAGATAACTAGATCAGACCCATCGAAGGATAGAATACATCTCAGAGATCCCCACTGGTTCCATAAAGGTGCACCCAGTGAAAGACTAGCTAGCTCATAAATTACTCAACACTTTCACCTTTGGTGACAATTAATTTATAGTTTAGAGCTTTTACCAGAACATAGTTTTTCTTCAACAACTTATCTCATCTAAGTTTTCTAGCTCAGTTTCGTGCAACCCACAAGGTTCACCTTTGTGATAAGTAAGTCTATATAGTCCCAAGAGTGATTAAGACCACAAAACATAAAGACCTTGAAACACAAATGCATACAATTAAGTGAGAAATGCAGCAAATCTGATCAAAAGAGATGAAATATAGACACAACACTTAGGTCAGGTTCAGAAACAGTTCTGAGGATACATGATGAGACTCATATCCCTGACCACACTGGTCTAATTAAAATTTTCTTTTTTTTTGTTTAAAAGGAAACAAATATACAGTAAAAGAAATTTTAGTAAGGAGGATAGATCATGTAGTGGTGCACATACCAGTAGCCTTTCTAAGACTTTCAAACCATTGTCTAAAGGCCTTGTTGAAAGGACCCAACCCCGATTAAGTTTCCTAAACCGGAAAAATCGAATCCCTTTTGAAAACACGAACTTGCAAAAACCATAGAAATTTCGGCAGAGTTTCACTATAACGTGGAATTTCCATTAACCTGCATTCGAAAACACACTTCATCCTATGCCACAAAAGCCAAACTATGGGCACCAATCCCATATGGATTTCTCAATATCATAACAATAATGTAAAGTAATAAGTAAAACTGTACTTTATAGAAATCCGGGGAAAAATCATATGAAAGTATAACATTATAGTAATCAGAGCAACCTCTAGTGTATACATGCATAAATATACAACAGTAGGCTAAACAAGAAACCTACTGGAAAAGAAAGGTAGCTCGAACACTAAGCCTCTGACTATGACGTGCAACACCAGAATCTGAACTGCAAACTGGACATTGAAAACAAAGAGCCCAGGTAAAGACATATAAACTGTTAGAGTGAGTGGACAAAAATAAATGTCTTTCGCCGAATAATATATGTTATAAAAACATATGCGAGTCTAAATGAACGAATATGATATAGTACACGAGGGAGACTCTAACTCCTCACATATAAAGAGCATGCATCGTAAAACTCTGCGGGGTCACTCATTGACACGTCCGCGCTAGTACAATCTGAATCACGGGATCCCAGACCCACACGTGATTCAAGCCAGAAAGGCCTCAGGTCAGAGGTCTGCCCCCCCTCGGGTCAAGGGTCACAGCCTCTCCCGGTAAACATCCTCGGGGATCAGCTGGGATGCAAGTGTATCGATACAACAATATATATTGTGACTGTACACTGTGTAAACCAAATCATAAATAGTTCTATGCAAGTATATAAAGCATAATGTAAATTCATATACGTAATACATAATTGTATAAGCATAATCGTCAGTGCGTATTCGCAAATGCATAATCATAAAACACATGCTCGTATAAATCATAATCTCATATGCATGCTCATGCTCGTAAAACGTGTAATAAAGACTCACAACTAATCAGTGAAAAGAAATGTCCACTCACAGACAAGCACAGTGCGCAAACGCGCTAATCCCGAGCTTCGGCGGATGATCTCTCGCCCAAAGTATGATCTCGATCCCCTGAATAATCACAAAATATAACTGATCAAAATCACAATTCATTACTCTGTACCACACCTCGGAAATCAACCATTTCCGGAAACATATAATTCGGATACAAAATAATCAACGAAAACCCCAAAACTTTCCACATAAACCCTCGACTTAAAATCCGATAAGCAAATCAACTCGAAAACCTCACGACTGCGTTCGGAGTGCGAAAACGAGTCGGAAACACCTAAAATTCTCAAAAATCCGGACCTCGCCGGAGCTCCGCCGCGGACCACCGCCAGCAGCGGCGGCGACCAAATCCGGCGAAACTTTCCAAAAATGATCCTCCCCACAAGCCCAACAACTTCTCTCAAAGGACTACCACCATCTAACTACTACAGTGGCTGAAATTTGCCTCGAAAGTCACGGAATCCATTGATTCCGGTGACTTTCCGGGGAGCTCCAAAACGGCCACCAACTCCAAAATATCTTCACCCAAAAGCTTCCTTGGGTTGAGGGGAGCAAAACCCCCAACCCCTCCGACCCCAAAAGTGGCCGGAAATAGCCACCCGATTCCGGCAAGATTACGAAATTTCAATTCAAACGTTCTCCCTCAAAACTCAACCAAATCCACTCAAACCAAGTTCTAAACTAAAGGAAATCAAGAGAGGAATCTATTCATACCAATTTTGTGGCCGGAGGTTGCCGGAATCGGTGAGTCAACCGGTGAGTCAAACGGTGGCCGAAAAAGACTTGGTCAACACGGTCAAATAAAGTCAACGGCGGTCAAACTTCCCGAAACAGTGATTTTCGACAATTTTTCTACTATTCCGATATTTATACTCGCGGCTCGAAACGATCGACGGTCCAAAACGAATCACATCTACTCTTCGGATAACTCAAACTCAAACGGATAAACACGACGAAATCACACGATTTCAAATATTCATAACATATTCCTTGGTTATCGAAACAATTATCCGAAACTGTCCACGAACTCGAAATCACGCGTACTACAATTTTCGTGAAGAGACTCAACTCAAATTCTCGCCCAATAATTAAGTCGTGAACCGAACCGCCAATTCAATTAATTTATGATAAACTGTGATTACTCGCTAACTCGTGGATTAAGCTAATTAACGTGCTAATTCTGATTCAGGTCGTCACAAATCTACCCCCCCCTAGAAAAATTTTGACCTCGAAATTTACGTACCTGCTAAGTGAACAGATGAGGATACTGCTCCCGCATACGCTGCTCGGTCTCCCAGGTGGCTTCCTCAACTGAATGATTCTGCCATAAGACCTTCACATGCGGTATGACACGGTTCCTCAACTCCTGCTCACGCCGATCGAGAATCTGTACCGGCTCCTCCACATATGTCAAATCTTCCCGGATAGGAAGCTGATGTGGTGCTAATACATGTGATGGATCTGGAATGTATTTTTCGCAACATCGAGACATGAAAAACATCGTGTACTCGAGCCATCTCAGAAGGTAACTCTAATCTGTAAGCCACGACACCAACTCTCTTTGTGATCTGGTACGGACCAATGTACCGTGGTCGAAGCTTGCCACGCTTCCCGAAATGCACAACTCCCCTCCAAGAAGATAGTTTCAGGAAGACCCGATTGCCCACCTCGAACTCGAGACTCTTTCTTCTCACGTCTGCATAACTCTTCTGGCGATCCTGGGCAATCTTCAATCTGTCCCAGATAATCTGAATATCCTCCATGGTGCTCTTCACCAGATCAGGGCCAATAAGCCATCGCTTGCCCACCTCTCTCCAACACAATGGAGTGCGGCATTGCCTCCCGTATAGAGCCTCATATGGTGCCATATCAATACTGGCCTGATAACTGTTGTTGTAAGCAAACTCAATCAAATGCAGTTGCTGGTCCCAATTTCCTCTGAACTGCAAAACACAAGACCGCAACATATCCTCGAGAGTTTGAATAGTCCCCTCAGACTGCCCATCAGTCTGAGGATGGAAAGCTGTACTAAAATGTAATATAGTACCCAAGGCTCGCTGCAATGCCTGCCAGAACTCTGAAGTAAACTGACTGTCCCGGTCAGAAACAATGGATACAGGCACACCATGCAGACGAACGATCTTCGCCAAATACAGCTTTGCCAATCTGCCCACTGAAATCTTCCCCGGAAGTGCCAGAAAATGAGCGGATTTCGTCAAATGATCCACGATAACCCAAATACCAGTATTACCAGCCGAAGTACGCGGTAACTGATACATGAAATCCATGGTAATGTGCTCCCACTTCCAACCGGGAATTTCCAAGGGCTGCAACTTTCCTGCAGGCTTCTGTCTCTCCGCTTTGACCTGCTGACAAATAAGACATCTGCTCACATATGCGGCAATCTTCTGCTTCATATTTCGCCACCAGTAATAGGCTCGAAGTGTACGAAACATCTTCGTACCGCTGGGATGCATCGCATACGCAGAACAATGAGCTTCGTCTAAAATATCTTTCTGCAAACTCTCGTCCCTGGGTACACATAATCTGCCTTTAAATAGCAACGTACCATCATCACTCAACCGAAACTCTGTTAGCACACCATTCTGAATCATAGTCTTCTTGTCCAACAGATAGGAATCTGTATCCTGAGCTTCCCGAACCTGATCAACCAACACTGGTCGGATCTGGAAGCTAGCCAACAAGGCTCCGTCATCGTCCCACTCAAACTTAGCTCTCGTAGCCCGTAACTCGGCTAACGTGGAAACTTTGGCCACACATACATGAAATAATGAGGTTCCGGATTTCCGACTGAGTGCATCAGCAACGACATTAGCCTTCCCTGGATGGTACTCGAAAGTGCAATCATAATCATTGATCAACTCTATCCATTTGCGCTGTCTCATATTCAAGTCTGGCTGCGTGCGCAAATAAGTGAGACTCTTGTGATCTGTGTATATCTTGCACTGAGCTCCGTACAAATAGTGTCTCCAACTCTTCAAAGCTAATACAATGGAAGCTAATTCCAAATCATGTGTAGGATAGTTGACTTCATATGGTTTCAACTGCCTGGAATCGTAGGCCACTACTCTGCCATGCTGCATCAAAACACAACCAAGTCCCATTTTGAATGCATCGCTGTAAACCACAAACTCTCCACTGTCGTCAGGTAGAATCAGAACCGGTGCAGTAGTCAACTTTTCCTTCAAGAGCAAGTAACTCTCCTCACATGCATCAGACCACTCGAACTTGACGCCTTTCTTCGTTAATCTAGTAAGTGGAGTGGCAATCCGTGAAAAATCCTGCACAAAGCGCCGATAATAACCTGCCAAACCCAAGAAACTCTTGATCTCTGGTACGGTGGTAGGTCTACTCCAATTCAACATGGCTTCAATCTTGTCAGGATCCACGCTAATTCCCTCAGCTGATATCACATGACCCAAAAACTTCACGCTATCCAACCAAAACTCACACTTGCTGAACTTCGCAAAAAACTGATTGTCCCGCAAAGTCCACAAAACAACTCGCAAATGCTTCTTGTCCTGGCCCACACTCCTGGAGTAAATCAGGATGTCGTCGATGAACACAATCACAAACTTGTCCAGAAACCGCCTGAACACCCGGTTCATCAAGTCCATGAAAGCTGCGGGGGCATTGGTCAACCTAAACGGCAAAACCAAGAACTCATAGTGCCCATACCGTGATCTAAAAGCTGTTCTGGCCACATCTGACTCTCTGATCCTCAACTGATGGTATCTGGCCCTGAGATCAATCTTCAAAAAGACTGAAGCTCTCTTAAGCTGATCAAACAAGTTTTCAATCCGGGGCAGCAGATACTTGTTCTTCACAGTGACTTGATTCCGCTTCTGGTAATCAATACATAACCGCATGAAACCATCCTTCTTCCGCACAAAAGTACAGGTGCACCCCACGACGATACACTAGGTCGTATGAAACCTTTCTCCAGTAACTCTTGAAGTTGAATCTGTAGCTCCTTCAACTCCGCTGGCGCCATACGATAAGGTGCCTGAGATATGGGTCCAGTGCCAGGTAAAAGCTCAATGGTAAAATTGATCTCCCGAACTGGAGGAACACCTGGTAACTCCTCCGGAAACACATCTGAAAACTTGGAAACAACCTCAATATCACCAATGTCTGGTACAACAGCTGTAGTATCCACAACATGAGCTAAATAGGCAACACAACCCTTCTTAATCATCCGCTTAGCCTTCATCGCTGAAAATCACACATGGCAATGAAGTATTCTTCTCACCGCGAAACAATATCTCTGGAAAACCTGGTCGTCGAAACACAACCTCCTTCTTGTGACAATCGAACATAGCCCAATGTGTCTCTAAGAAGTCCATACCCAAAATCACATCAAAGTCGACGATATCCAGCAATAACAAATCCGCGGCTAAACCATGACCTCCAACAAAAATCTCATAATCCCTATATACCCAACCGATACTCACAACCTCATCGGACGGATACAACACTCTCCATAACCCTGGAAGTGGAGATGCAGGCATAGTAGCTAAAGATGATAATCTATATGACATGAATGAATACGTAGCACCTGGATCTAGCAAAGTAAGTACAGGATAACCAAAAACATGCAACGTACCAATAACAACCTCTGGTGAAGCTCTGCCCTCACGCAATGACATGGCATGAACCCTGGTCTGCCCGGCTGGTCGTCCACGCTGAGGGCGACTCTACTGTCTACTCTGGCCAAAAGACTGTACTGGTCGAGCCCCAGACGTGGTACCTCGCTCTCCTCCAGAATTCTGAGCTGCCTGTCCACCAACACCCACCTGCTGGAGACACTTCCTCGCATAGCTGGCCACAATGATAGCAACTGATAGTGCCTCACTGACAAGGACCATAATGATGCCTGTTGCAGAAGTTGCACAATGGATACTCCCGGGGTATAACAAAAGTGTCACCGGTACGTCGAGGATAGCTGGATCCGCTAGAACCCCACTAGACTGTGGTTTCTGTGGCCGATCCCTCCTCCATCTCTGTCACTGTCTAGATGAACTACCCGATGCTCTATATGGTCCACTGCCAGATGATGATGCCGATCCGGAAGTGCCTGAACTCAGCCTCTTGGAATGTCCCTGACTCGGTCCACCCTCCTCAAACCGTCGAGACTGGAATATCATCTGTCTTTCGTTCTCGATATCCTCACCTCGAAGTGCAGTACTCACGAACTCATCAAAGTTGTTCCGAGGCATCATAGTCAGTGTCCCCTTAATGTTCAGGTTCAAGCCCAGCTCAAATCTGTGGCACTTGGCTTCCTCTGTAGCCACCATGTCACGAGCAAACCGAGATAAGCGAGTAAATCTATCCCGGTACTCAAGTACTGACATACTGCCCTGTCTCAAATTAGTGAACTTCTTATACTTCTGCTGCTGTGTAGCCTGGTTGAAGTACCTTCGCATAAATAAATCTCGAAACAAAGTCCACGAAGTATCAACCAGAACTCTATCAGTGCTAACCCACCAGAAGTATGCATCAGACTCAAGTAACCTAACTGCTGCCACTGTCATCTGCTCAGGGGTGAAACACAAACGCTCACAAATGCGTTCAACCTGAACCAACCATGCCTCACAAATCTCTGGATCAGCTGAACCCGAGAAAACAGTCGCTCCAGCAGTTCGAGCTTTGACCACAGGATCAAAACGCTCCTCCAAACACAACACACGCATAAGCAAGTCATGCGTCTGGCGATCCTCATCAGGATCCACATCCTTATTAACACGGGAACCATATCTAGGAGGCATCCTAATGATACAAGAAAAGCATTAGTCACAAGCACAAGGAATGTAATCATGAAACTTCAAATATTTGAACATATACAACACCCGAAGCATTGATGAGTAACCGCTGGCCAGTCGGGTCATCGCTCTAGACATGCTGTACATACTCAAATATCTTAAGTATCATAACTACAGAAGTCTACAGAACCTGAAACCTAATGCTCTGATACCAAGCTGAAAGGACCCAACCCTGATTTAGTTTCCTAAACCGTAATTGAATCCCTTCTGAAAACACGAACTTGCAAAAACCATAGAAATTTCGGCAGAGTTTCACTATAACGTGGAATTACCAATAACCTGCACCCGAAAACATACTTCATCCTATGCCACAAAAGTAAAACCGTGGGCACCAATCTCATCCGGATTTCTCAATATCATAACAATAATGTAAAGTAATAAGTAAAACTGTACTTTACAGAAATCCGAGGAAAAATCATATGAAAGTATAACAGTATAGTAATCAGAGCGACCTCTAGTGCATATTTACATAAATATACAACAGTAGGCTAAACAAGAAACCTACTGGAAAAGAAAGGTAGCTCGAACACTAAGCCTCCGACTGCGACGTGCAATACCAGAATCTGATCTGCAAACTGGGCATTAAAAACAAAGAGCCCAGGGAAAGACATATAAACCGTTAGAGTGAGTGCACGAAAATAAATGTCTTTCGCCAAATAATATATGTTATAAAAACATATGCGAGTCTAAATGAATGAATATAATATAGTATATGAGGGAGACTCTAACTCCTCACATGTACAGAGCATGCATCGTAAAACTCTGCGGGGTCACTTATGGACAAGTCCGCGCTAGTACAGTCCGAATCACGGGATCCCAGACCCACACGTGATTCAAGCAAGAAAGGCCTCAGATCAGAGGTCTTCCCCCCCCCCCTCCGGTAAAGGCCTCGGGTCAGGGGTCACAGCCTCCCCCGGTAAACATCCTCGGGGATTAGCCGGGATGCAAGTGTATCGATACAACAATATATATTGTGACTGTACTCCGTGTAAACTAAATCATAAATAGTACTATGCAAGTATATAAAGCATAATGTAAATGCATATACATAATACATAATTGTATAAGCATAATCGTCGGTGCGTATTCGCAAATGCATAATCGTAAAACACATGCTCGTATAAATCATAATCTCATATGCATGCTCATGCTCGTAAAACGTGTAATAAAGACTCGCAACTAATCAGTGAAAAGAAATGTCCATTCACAGACAAGCACAGCACGCAAACGCGCTAATCCCGAGATCCGGCGGATGATCCCTCGCCCAAAGTACAATCTCGATCCCCTGAATTATCACAAAATATAACTGATCAAAATCACAATTCATTACTCTGTACCACAACTCGAAAATCAACCATTTCGGGAAACATATAATTCGGATACAAAATAATCGACGAAAACCCCCAAACTTTTCACATAAACCCTCGACTTAAAATTCGATAATCAAATCAACTCGAAAACCTCACGACTGCGTTGGGAGTGCGAAAACGAGTCGGAAACACCAAAAATTCTCAAAAATCCGGACCTCGCCGGAGCTCCGCCGCGGACCACAGCCGGCGCGGTGGCAACGACGACTAAATCTGGTGAAACTTTCCAGAAATGATCCTCCCCACAAGCTCAAGAACTTCTCTCAAAGGACCACCACCATCCAACCATCACAGTGGCCGGAATTTGCCTCGAAAGTCACGAAATCCATTGATTCCGGTGACTTTCCGGCGAGCTCCAAAACGGCCACCAACTCCAAAATCTCTTCACCTAAAAGCTTCCTTGGGTTGAGGGGAGCAAAACCCCCAACCCCTCCGACCCCAAAAGTGGCCGGAAATAGCCACTTGATTCCGGCAAGATTACGAAATTTCAATTCAAACGTTCTCCCTTAAAACTCAACCAAATCCACTAAAACCAAGTTCTAAACCGTAGGAAATCAAGAGAGGAATCTAGTCATACCAATTTCATGGCCGGAGGTGGCCGGAATCGGTGAGTCAACCGGTGAGTCAAACAGTTGCCGAAAAGGACTCGGTCAACGTGGTCAAATAAAGTCAACGGTGGTCAAACTTCCCGAAACAGTGATTTTCGACAATTTTCCGACTATTCTGATATTTATACTCACGGCTCGATACGATCGACGGTCCAAAACGAATCACATCTACGCTTTGGATAACTCAAACTCAAACGGATAAACACGACGAAATCACACGATTTCAAATATTCATAACATATTCCTTGGTTATGGAAACAATTATCCGAAACTGCCTACGAACTTGAAATCACACGTACTACAATTCTTGTGAAGAGACTCATCTCAAATTCTCGCCCGATAATTAAGTCGTGGACCGAATCGCCAATTCAATTAATTTACGATAAACTGTGATTACTCGCTAACTCGTGGATTAAGCCGATTAACGTGCTAATTCTGATTCGGGTCATCACACTTGTAAACAAATTAGTTAATTATTTTTCAGTTGGAATAAATATCAATTCATGCTGATTTTCTTCTACCAAATTACAAATAAAATGGTATCTGATCTCTATATGCTTTGTCCTAGAATGTAGTGCCAGATTCTTAGAAATATTGATGGCAGATGTATTATCACAGAACAACGATAACATACCTTTCTAGAAGCCGTAATCGCTTAACATGTGTTTCATCTAGAGGAGTTGTGTGCAGCAGCTTCCAGCATCTATATACTTTGCTTGGGCAGTAGATAGAGAAACACAGTTCTGTTTCTTGATATGCCATAAGACCAGGTTATTCCCAACGAAGAAACATCCACCCAATGTACTTTTCCTAAATGTGGCATCCCCAGCCCAATCCGAGTCGGAGAACCCTGCAATTTCCATATTAGTGTCAGTTTTATACAAAATGCCAAAGTTACTTGTACATGAAACATATCAAATGAAACGTTTAACTACTTTCACATGGGATTCCTTAGGGTTAGCCTAGTATCGAGCACAAACCCCTACACTGTAGGAGATGTCAGGTCTACTAGCCGTGAGGTAGAGAAAGCTACCAATCATGCTCCTGTATAGTGTTTGATCTGCATCAATTCCTTCCAGATCATCACTGATCTTACATGAGGTTCCCATAGGGTTCCGGATAGGAGTGGATGTTTCCATCCCAAACTTTTTTTACCAAATCTTTTGCATACTTCTCTTGCAAAATAAACAACCCATCCTTCCTCTGCTGGAATTGAAGTCCAAAGAAGAAATTCAACTTGCCATACAAGCTCATTTCAAACTCTTGTTTAACTAGAGTGACAAACTCTTCAACAAGTTTTTGAGAAGTTGAGCCAAATATCACATCATCAACATAAACTAGAGCTATGATCATATGTTCAGAAGTACTTTTGACAAATATGGTCTTGTCAATAGATCCTCTTACATATCCATAATCAATCAGATGAGCGGGCAATTTCTCATACCATGCCATTGGTGCTTGTTTCAGCCCATAAAGAGCTTTATCAAGCTTGAACACATGGCGGGATAGAAAGAGCTCTTGAATCCTTGGGGCTGTTCCACATACACTTCTTCCTTTAAAATTCCATTTAAAAAGGTGCTTTTGACATCCATTTAATAAAGATCAAACTTTAGGACACAAGCAATGGCTAAAAGAAGTCTAACAGATTCTAACCTAGGTACTGGAGTAAAGGTTTCATCGAAATCTAGTCCTTTTATTTGAGAATAACCTTGAACAACTAGCCTAGCTTTGTTTCTAGTTATGATCCTTTTTCATCAGTTTTGTTCTTAAGGACCCACTTGGTTCTAATAACATTTTTATCCTTAGGTTCAAGAACAAGATGCCAAACTTTAATCTTCTCAAATTGACTCAATTCATCTTGCATGACATTTATCCAATCTGAATCCTTAAGAGCATCCCTAATGTGTTTAGGTTCAATGGTTGACACAAAACCATAATAAGAAATACGATTGATAACCAACCTATGAATAGTGAGAAAACTTTTGAGAGTCACAAAGTTGCTCACAAATTTATTTGACTTACTCATGGTCTTTATTGGCTCATTAACCATACCTATCACATCAGAAGGTGAATGATCCTTCTGAATTTGCCTCTTTCTAGTGCGATGTGGTTTCTGGATAGCAAGCGTCTGATCTATCTCAGCACCTTCTATGTTAGATTCTACATCCGAGGATACATCATCTGGGATACGATTCTGCTCATCAATGGGAGTGTCACAGTTAGAGATGACATCTCAACTTCTGTGCTAGAGTCTTCTTCCTGTATAGATCTAGAAGAATGGTTATGAGAACACACAAGAGAATCATTGATAGCAACATTTACCATTTCTATAATCTTGCAAGTTCTTTTATTGGATAAACATGACTATTCAATGCATAACCCAAAAGGATAGCATGATCACTCTTGGCATCAAATTTAGTCAAGTATTCCTTATCTCTATAGGTAAAACAAGGACTTCCTAACACTTTCAAGTCAAACACATTGAGCTTCCTTCCTTTCAAAAATTCATAAGGTGTCTTGTCAGTGCTAGGCCTAAGTATCACACGATTGATAGTGTAACAGGCATTGTAAACGGCTTCTGCCCAAAACATGTATGGTAAATCTGTACAACTAAGCATTACTCTTCCCATCTTAAATAAACACTATTCTTTCTTTCAAATATCCCATTTTGTTATGGAGTAATATGAGCAGAAAATTCATGATGTACACCATACTCTTTACAATAATTAGCAAAAGAAGAGTTTTTAAATTCAGTTTCGTGATCAGACCTAATTCTAATGATGCGCTTGTTTTTAGAAAGCTCATTTGAAATCCGTTTTGCATTCTCAAAAAACTTTCCAAAAGTTTGACTTTGAGTTTTATCACTTAGAAAAAATTACCTAAGTGAACCTTGAAAAATCATCAATGACAACAAGCACATATTTCTTTCCAGCCACACTTTCAGTTTCTATAGGACCGACTAAATCAAGATGAAGTAACTCAAGCACATTTGAAGTAGGTTTAGCATTTAAAATAGGGTGACAAGTTCTGGATAACTTACCAATCTTGCAATCCTCATACATACCTGTTGCATTTGCAGAAAGTTTAGGTAGGCCTCGATCACCTTGTTTTGAAGATAGCTTCACCACATCTTGGTGATTCAGGTAACACATCCTTCTATGCCAGAGATCAAGAAGACTCTCCTTAGAGACCGAAAGCACAATTCCGGTTGGAACTTCTTGTTGGCACGTACACAATAGCAATGGTCCTTTGTTCTTTCACCTTTCATGATACTTGTGCCCTTTCTATCAAGGACAATACACTTAAGGCGATCAAAAGTCATTGTTTCATGCTCGTCAATAATTTGACTCACACTTAACAAACAAATCTCAAATCCTTTGACTAGAAGCACACAGGCTTGGGAGACCAAGGGTGTCAACTATCCTGTTCCCAACAATTTTTGCCATAGTACCATCACCAAACACAACATCCTCGTTGGGGTACGTGTCATTCATGAATGTGAACCATTTTCTATCACCAGTAATATGCTTTGAACAACCACTATCCATATACCAAGAGTCAGAACGTCTGGCCGAAATAGCAGTCAGAGCAACATTGTACATGGCCACAATCTTTCGTTCTTCCTTAGGAACTATCCTAATCCTCGACAGAAAGCATACCATATAATTTCCAGAAGTTTCCTTAGCCTCAGAACATCTGGGAGAGGTAAAGGGATTGGTATCCTGAGTCTTATGATTGGTCTTTTTTACCCAGGTTGGTATTCAAGTTTTATTTCTTTGTTTGGGGATGACAAATGACCAAGCAATCCTAGATAACTCTTTGAAGGATTTTTTAAAAGACATGAGAAGAATATTGTTCTATGGGATCCTAGGTGGAGTGAGGTTTCTTCTTAGTCTGTGGCGGAACTTACGAATGTGACCACTAATCCCACCGCGGTAACACTTAGGCGGGTTAGCATTTGTAAATATAGGGATCCTAGGAGCTTCTGCCTTTTTGATCATAGGTTAGGATGGAGGATTTCCTAGAATAGAACTTGTACTTCTTACAAACATAGTTTTCCCTGAGTTCTTGGAACCTTCCCTATTTTTAAACCCTAGACCCCTCGATCATGTTACCATCAACTTTTCCCATCCCACACATTTGGGATAGCTTTTCTGATCCTATAGAAAACTTTGCAAACTGAGCTTTGGATTCACTTAGGGATTCTTCTAAGGCTGACTTCTCTAAAGTTAGGATTTCAATCAAGCCAGCTTGATAATCAAGTTTCTCCTTAAGAGAGATTACCTGACCTTCGAGGCAAGACTTTTCAGATTTTCACTTTGCCTTTCGGGATACATACTTCTCTTATATCCTTGCATGTGCCTCTTCACTTTTCAAAAGTTCATTGGTTAGAACCTTGATTTTAGTGATCATAGACTTAGAAGCAACACATAACTTAGTGTACATGTCCTGACATTCATCATCAGAATCCTTGTCCTTGTAGAACTCATCTAATGTAACCGTAGAAACGAATGCAACATTCTCATCTTCTTCTTTTTCAAATTCAGAGGTAGGATCAGAATCATTATCAGTCCAAGTTTCTTTTAGCACTCTGTAGGACTTATTTTTTCCGTTTGCACAGACAACACCTCTATGTCCCATGCCATTGTATTCAAAACACCTATTCTCTTGCTTGGGGATAGAATTGGATTTGATATTCCGATCTTTAAAATAATCTTTGCCTTTAGAAAACCTAGAGGTAGAACCTTTTGAAAAATTTGAATTAGAGTTGAAAGGCTTTCTTTTTGAATTTTTGTGAAATTTTTCAAATTGTATAGTCATGAAAGCAATTTCATCAATACTATACTCAACATGTTCAGAACCCTTTCCTTCTTCGGTTTTTACCATACTCAAAGAAATGGATTTTTCATGCTTGGTTCTTTTCTTAAGAGTCTCATAGGTTTATAAGTTGTCAACTAGCTCTTCTAGAGGATAAGTATATAGATCATGAGCTTCATCGATGACATTCATATTTGAATCAAAGAAAGAAGACAAAGCACTTAAGAACTTCCTAACAATCTTCTTAGACTATATAGCTTCCCCCAGACTTCGACACTAATTAGTGATGCTAAGAACACATATATAAAATTTATCAATTGACTCATTATCACCCATGGACAACCCTTCAAACTTAAAAATAAGACGTTGAGGTTTTTGTTGTTTAACACGAGAATTACCTTCATGAGTGTTGACAAGCATGTCCCATGCATCCTTGGCAGCAGAGCAATGGATGATTCTCTGATGCTCTCTTTCAGATAGAGCATTGAAGAGACAACTTAGAGCCTTGATATTTTCTCTAGCCAGATCTCTATCTAATTTATCCCAATCTGATTTTGGTTTCAGGATATGAACAAGAGATCCTTCTATTTGCGGCTTCGTGGGATGTGACCAGGCTTCCTCAACCACTAACCATAATAGACCTTCATCTTGGTAGGATAGGAGGACACTCATTATGATCTTCCATTGTGAAAAGTCATTTCCATCAAAGAATGGACGAACATTAATGAAATATGAGCCTTTTTCATGCTCCATCTCTGGTCCTCAGAGAATCTCACTAGTAACGGCTAGTGGCTACTCTGATACTACTTAAAGGTCCTAGAGAGGTGGGGGGGGGGGGGGGGGGGTGAATAGGCCCTTATAAACTTTTTCGCTAAAGTTTGTTCTCGAGGATAGCTAAGTACTGAGCAATCCAGATTAACAAATATTCGAGTAATGAAAAAGTAAAAGTGATAAGAGAAGAATAACACGAGGATATTTTTCTTTAATGAAGAAACTCTGCAACTAGGGAGAGAAACTGTGTGTCCCTAACTCTTTAGGGATAAACCATTCACTGAGTGAAAAACACTTCTTATAAGACTCATGTACTCTGGGGATACATAACCCGTATACTATCCTAACCAATCTCTCTACTAGTTCTACAGAGATACACTCTCTCTTATGTAATGAACCGAACCGTGGAATGTGCACATATTGGTCCGAGCCGTGATTATGGTGAATTAATCGCTCGTGGGTTTATTCAAGACTAAATTATCGGGAAAGAATTTGGTTTGAGTTCCTTCACGGGAATTGTAGACGATTTAATTTCGAGATCGTGGGAATTTTCGGATAAGCGAGCAATGTTTTATCGAGTTTTGAAGTCGGTTGGTGAAAATATATAAAAGTGTTATTTTTATTGTTGATTTAATCGTGACCGTCCGATCTTGATCATATTTGTTTTGAACCATTGATTTGGGCATGTATGTGTACGGTATGTATACGGTATAAATACGTGACAATTGAGGAAACTTTCCATTTTGGGAAATCTGGTTTGACCCGCGTTGACCCACAGGTCAAAGCTGACCCGTTTGGGCTGTGAGATTCTCGGTGTCGGTGTGCCTTATTCCAGCTCCTCTTTCTTTTGATTGGTGGATCACTCAATTTGGTTGCCGGATGAAGAAGATGTGACGTGTTAAAGTTTGGATAATTCCGGCCGAATTCGTCGGGGACGGAGGCGGCGGAGATGGAAGTCGACCTTGTGGGGTTTTGTAGCCCATGGAGAGATGAGTCTATTCCAAGTGGTTTCAGCCCTTGCCGTGCCCGATGGTGGCCAATCGGAGAAATTTAATTTCGGCGAGGTTTTCAAACTTCACGGTGAGTTTTGGACCTTTTTCGGTTAAAATTGGGCTCAGCTTTGAACTACAAAGTTGTTGGAAATGTCGAGATCTTCAAACTGATGTATAGGTCAAAGATTTCTGGGTTGGTGAATTTTCCGGCGACCGGCGGCGCCACGTGCCTTTGTGTGCGGCGGAGCTCCGGCGAGGTGAGATTTTTGGCAAGTTTTATATCGTTTAGCTTTTTTTCGCGTGCCGAATGCAATGGTGAGATTTTTGAGTCGAGTCGAGTGTTCTATTTTGGGTCGAGGGTTGTTTGGGTGTATTTTGTGAATTTTGCTATCTTCGTCGATATTTCAAGCGATACGTCTTTCGAGAATGCGGGGTTCTTGACGTATTAGCTCCGTATGTTGTGTTTCAATACGTATTGATAATATCCCTATTATTTAGGTAATCGTGATCGAGTGTTTGGCGAGGGATCTTCCGCCGGACCTCAGAGCTCCGTACTTTGAGTGGACACTTTATTTTCACTGTCGATTTTTGAATCTTGATTATGCATTTTATGTTATGTATTTTACGAGTATGCAATTATGATTATGCATTTACGATTATGTATTTTTACTTGGAGGCACATATATGATTTGTTTTACATGAATTATGGATATATGGATGCATCGATGCATGGCTTCTCGGCTGATCCCCGAGATGCTCCGGGGTAGTTATGACAAACGCCTGACTTTTGATTATATGGCTCCTAGGAAGCTTATGACAAACCCCTTACCTTGGTTGACCATGATTGTAACTTTGAGGAAAATGTACTTGAGTTACGGCCTCCACATTTTATACGGTACCCAGGAAGGTTATGACAACCACCTTACCTGTGATTGATGATTTTAGACTCGCATCATGATTTTATTTTTATATTGGTGGAAGACATATTATTATTTTCATCCACTCACTCTAACGATTTCATTTGTCTTCCCCTGGGATTTTCGGTTTCTTTTGCCCTGTTTACAGTTTGGGTTCAAGTGTTGCACGTCGACGGTGGAGGCGTAGAGTTCAGGTCACACTTCAGTTCGAGTAGGTTCTTTGTTCAACCTACTGGTTGTATATGATGTATATAGGAGTCGCTCTGAATACTTATGTTTGTTTTCCGTTGAGTTCCCTGAATGTTTCTGGATTTCTTGTAAACCTTGTGGTTTATTATATATGATGTTGAGAAATCCGGATGGGGAACGGAGCCCCACGGTTTGGCTTTTGTGGAATATTTGAAGTGTAATTCTTTTTGCAGGTTCTAATATTGGCTCACGTATTTCAAAGTAAACTCTGGCGAAAACTTTTTTAAGGTCATGTTTTAGAAGGGGTTTGATTTCGGTTTAGGCAATTAAATCGGAGTCGGGTCCTTTCATTTGTGTATAAGTATTTACAAATGAAAGGTTTTCAGAACCTTCATCTTAGAGTTAAACTATTTGTAAGCTGATTCTTCATGAACTTCTTCTTGGTTGTGCACTACCATACCAATCTCAATGTTGTGCAAGATGCATATGAGTTTGAATGAAAAACTTGTTTATGTAGTACTCTAAGGCTTACATGCAATAGAAAGGAAACCTTAGAGAAAACAGAAGAGTCTAACTCATTTTTGAATGAAGCACAAAACTCTCGAAACAACTAGGGGGCCAAAACAACTCTGTTGTCCTTATATAGTCAGTGAGGTTTGCTAAGAGAGCATCCACATAGGTAATGACCCAAGACAAATTTAGGACGTCTGTCTGTTTGCAAGTAGCAAGATGTGACAGGTGAATACTCAAGCCAATAAGAAAAGACAAACAAAAACTTTCCTTAGACATGACTAAGTTTCAAAAAGAGACAAAATAGGTTTTCTTCAACTTGCTCTAAATAAAGCATGACAGAGTGAACGGTAAGAAAACTCTTTTATAGAAGACAAGGTAGCTAGCTGATGTGCTGGATCGTGTATCATAAAAAGCCAGCTGATTTCCTCTCTCAACACCCAAGGAAACAAGGTCACGGGTTGTAAAGTAAAGAACCTTCCAATTAGAAAATCTTGTTGGGCACCAAGACAATCAAAGATGTCCTAACAAATCTCTTTTAATATTATGGATATTAAAAACAAGGTTCAAAACAAAACCACAAGTACATAAGATAAGGACAGACTGACTCAGGATAGGTGACAAGGATGCAATCCTCAGTGAAAAACCATGATAGGCACATGCATGCTTTTACCTATTTACCATTGCATGAGATCAATAGGTTTGTTTCTTCAATATTCTTGGTTTATCTTCACTAATATGTGTTTTCTTAACACTAGAAAATGCCAACTAAATAATATGCCTTCACAGTGTTTACACTAGCTTCAATAGAGGAGAAGAAGAAGAAGAAGAAGAAGAAGAAGAAGAAGAAGAAGAAGAAGAAGAAGCTACAACTTTGACCAAGTTTCCAAAAATCTGAGCCTTGATCTTGCCTCTCCTCAGTTGTGGAAAGCTAATTGTGCTGGTGTTTTGGGGAATGGAAGAAAAGGTTGCCATAGTTGTGAGGGAAGAAGAAGTGGTGTTTTGGGGCATGGAAGAAAATGTTTCCATAGTTGTGAGGGAAGAAGAAGAAGAAGAAGAAGAGGACAAGGATTAGCAGTAGAGGATCTTTGTAAGGGAACAAGAAGTAGGAAAAGTTTGGATATCAAGCAGAGAAGATGGAGGAGTTAGAACTGAGTGAATCGAAGAAGAGAGAAAAGGTAGAGACTAATTGTGGAAATGAGCTGTATTTATAGAGATATTCGAAACAAGAATATTCCATTTTTGATATGTTATGAAATTGCAAAATAATGGTTTGACAGTTTGACTGTTTGAGATATCTAGTTATTTTACCAATAAAAAGAAGTCAAAATATCTATTTTATTGTGCAAATCATCTAAAAGGTTAGGGGAACATTTGAGTACACATAATAACCAAGTTGAATCACAATTTGAATTCTAAGTATGAATATCAAAATGATCGATCTGAAAGACGTTACGTATTAAATAGTAAACGAAATTTAATATGTCAAAAGGAAATGTTTTACAAGCTCTACTCATCTAAATCTAAGGGTTCAGAGTTGTGTTTTGTCTAAAGTGCTCCATAATTTATCACAGGTCAATATCATTAGCCCTGTAAAAGTTGCTTCAGATAGTCCTCCGGTCAGTCATCTGTTTTTTGCAGATGATTCACTTTTCTTCCTTCAAGCTACATTGGACAACTGTGAAATTTTGACAAATGTGGTTCATCATTATTGCCAAGCTTCGGGACAGCGTATTAACCATGATTAATCTCTGTTATATTTCTCTCCGAACACGAGGATGGAAATTGTGAAACTTTTATCCTTTGTAATGAATGTTAAAGTTAAGAATGATCCAAGCAAGTATCTTGGCTTGCCAGTTCTTTGGCATCGTTTTAAGACAACTGCTTTACGTTTTATCAAGGAGAAAGTGGATCATAAATGCAGGGCTGGAAACAGAAATTGCTTTCTCATGCTGGTAAAGAAACTTTGACCAAATCAGTTGCAACAACAATTCCAGCATATTCAATGAGCTGTTTTTTGTATCCAAAAATTTTATGTTCTCAAATTTCCACTACCTTGGCAAATTTCTGGTGGTCTGCTTCCTCTAAAAATGGCCTTTCATTAGCAGAGCATTGACAAGCTGCAACTTCCAAAATTGGAAGGTGGTCTTAGCTTTCGATATTTAAGAGTTTTTAATAAGGCTTTAATCGTTAAGCATCTTTGGAGAATTCTTCAATATCCACTACAAGAAAACTGCACCTAGACCACGGACCGTTTCCGTCGTCTAGGTGATGTTTTCCGTCGTCTAAGTACTTGGACGACGGAATGTCCGTCGTCCAAGGTCCGTGCTCAAAGTGCTGTCGTCCAAGCACCTGGACGACGGAGAATTAGTTCTCCGTCGCCCAAGTTAACTTGGACCGCGGACATTATCCGTGGCCCATGTATGCACCTGGACGACGGAAACGCTAATTCTCCGTCGTCCAGGTGACAACATGGGCCACGGACATTGCTCGTTTCTCCGTGGCCCACGTGTTCACCTGGACGACGGAGAATTAGCGTTTCCGTCGTCCAGGTGCATACATGGGCCACGGATAATGCTAGCTTCTCCGTGGCCCAGGTGTTCACCTGGACGACGGAGGATCAGTTCTCCGTCGTCCAGGTGAACACCTGGGCCACGGAGAATGGCAGGGTTTAGGGTTTAGGGTTTAGGGGTTTAGGGTTAGGTTTAGGGTTTTGCACCTGGACGACGGAAGACATAATCTTCGTCGTCCAAGTGACTATTTAATTTTAAAAAAAAATAAATTGAATTTAAATATTATTAATTTAATTTATTATTAATTTAATTTAAATAATGAAAAATAGTCGAAAATAATTAATTAAACTAAATTTTTAATATTAATTAATTTATTAATTAAATAATGAATTAATTTGTACATACACATCCAAATTAAAAACCCACAAAAATTATAAAATATTGTTCGGAACTCGGAAATAAAGAAACGCGATAATTAACTAGTTAGCTAATACACTGGAGGAGCAGATGCGCCGCCGGGTCCTCCGCCTCCAGCCGGGTCGTTGTCGTCGGGGTATGGGTTCGGAGGAGGTTGACATACTTCTCGATTTTGGTTCATGAGCGCGATGAGTTGGGCTATTTGTGCTTGTTGTACGTCAAGTCTTTGCCGCATTGACTCATTCTCCTCTCGTGCCAGTCGAGCCTCTTGAATGGCTGCTTCGACGGCCGCTGCCTGACTCCTTCTCCGCTGCCCCGAACCTCCCGTAGATGATGAGCCGGAGGTCGTCGACAAATCTCGTACCACCCTAGGCCCAAAGTGCCTAACCTCCTTGCCAGCTCTACGACCGTAGACCTCATCCGCGATTGCAATTTGGCTCTCTAAGGATAGAGGAGGCAGGTCTTCCGGCGGCACATCTGGGAACGCAAGCTGAGTGTTAGCCAACTCTTCATGCGCACGCTCTATCACCCTTGCCTACAAAAGAATAATTAATTTATTATAATGAAATCATATTTAAATAATAATTACTATAATTAAAAGCACATAATTAATATATCACTTACGCCGCATTGACTCGCTTCATTATCGAGCCCTGGCGTCACGTACGCGCTTACGCTTGCATCAAGATAAGGGTGTTTGGAGCCCTTATCCTTGTGCTCCTTGGCTATTTGAATGAACTGCTTGGCGCCGGTAGTATGGTGTTTCTCCTTCTTCCCCCGGTTGGCTTTGTTGACACCGGAGAATTTCTGTTACACAACATAATTAAATCATTAAAAAATGAATAACTACAATTTAAATAATTCAATTATCTTAATTGAAATAAAAAAAAATTAATACCTTAAATTGTTCATCGGCAAAGTGGTTACACAACCACTCCCACTCATCTTCTCTCTCTCCTTGCAGCTCTAACGGGGGAGGCACGGGACCGACATCTTGGAAGTACTTATGGAGCTTGTACTTCCAATCTTTGTAGATGGAGTTGGCGGTTTGGTTGATATGCCTCAACATAGCCGGTGTCGGATCCACGTCAAATTGTTCCTATAAAAAATAAATAGAAAATTATAATCGTATATATTATGAAATTTTAACTAATATTAACAATATTATATAATAACTAAATTGTACGTATTACGTACCGAAAGATCTTTGAAGACTTTCGCCTTCTCATGATCCGGCGCCTCTTTCCAAGTAGGGGCAGTGATACGAACCCGGTTACGGATGATTGACCCTATCACATGCGCCGAGAGACTTGCTAGCTGAGCTGTGGGAGGGCCACCGGTGAATTCGTCGTACGGCAAGTCGATCATTTTACCGGTCGCCTTGCAAATACGCTCCGCTTGGCCCCCTTTAACGAGACCCCGAGTCCTTTTTGGTTCTAGGTCAGTGGGGGCCCTCATTTGCCTACGGCGGGCGCTGTACATGATTGATTCGATGGTCGAGGACGCCTGAGTATTTCCCGTTGAACCGGTACCGGGCGTCGGAGATTGGAAGGGGTCGACGTCATCACCGCTCGAGATGAATGGGGAAGCGGGAATTTCCCCAGAGGGCGCTACGGACGGACCAGATGATCCGTCCGGATTGAGAGCGTCGTTGCCCTCCTGTTGAACCCAACTGACTTGGGCCGCCAACATTCGGAGCATGGCATCTTCTGCCTCCTGTTGGGATTTCTTCTTGCCGGTTGTCGTCTTTGGCGGGGCCATTTAAACCTAAGAGTACGGTGTTAAAATACCTACTTACCATAATAATTACAACTTAAAAATTTACGCTAATTAATTAAGTACGTTTAAGATTTAAATAGAGTACACTAGCTTGGCATTTTCGGTCGTTCAATGGACGTGCGACCCGCGCGATAAATTGTAAATTTTCAATTAATCAGCCTTGGTTAAATCGAAAAACATGGCCAGTTAGGGATAGAGATAACGCGAGAGGCAGGACTAATTTCGACAAAAGTCTTTCTTAGTCCAAATCCTGTCACCAGTCATAACCCGTTTCTAGACACCATGTCCAACATTCGGCCAATTTTTCGAAAATTTACACTCCCTCAACTCCTTTGCAAACTCCGCCCTCAACCTCGTGTCCATAACTTCACTTAGGTTATGGTGTGCGATGATGAAATCCACACATCACGAGGGGTTAAGGAGATAAGCAAGGAAAATAGGCGCCATCTATTCCAAAGAGTGCGACTTAATAAACCAAGCCTATGTACTAAATTTAAATCGAACACGTACTACTAATTAATTTACTAGAAAATAAACGTAAATATTAATTAATAATTTTTAATTAGATGCAATAATTTATATTTATTTATCATTCATTTAATAAAAAATTGATTCATTTAATAAATTATGAATAATAATTTATTCATTTAATAAATTTAATAATAAATTCATTTAATCATGCAACTAATAATAAATAATTACAATAATTATGATTTAATAAATTAATAACAATAATTAATCATTTATTAAATATTTAAACTAATTAATCAATTAAATTCTATTTCTAAATTCTATTTAGAATTTCATTAATTAATTAAATGAAAATTATTTTAATAAGGGAAAAATAGAAATTTACCGAATCGGAGTTTTCGGGAATATCGCCGGAGTTGAGTCGTCGGAGAGGAGGAACCACGCCGGAAAAAATGTCGTCGGAGCGTCGCCGGAGGAGGAGAGGAGATGAGAGGAGAGGAGAGGAGAGGAGAGGAGGAGATGGAATGATCGATGACAAAATGAGGGGGGGTGCAACTCTATTTATAGAGTTTCACCTAGACGACGGATAAGTCCACTTGGACGACGGAAACAGTGTTTTCCGTCGTCTAGGTGGCGGTTTCAAAAAAATTCAAGCGGCGCCAATTAATCGGCGGGACGCTCTGAACCGCCATTATTTTGGACTTAGACGACGGAGAATTCATTCTCCGTCGTCTAAGTGAAAATTCAAGCGGTCCCAAAAACGGAAGCGGTAAATTGAACCGCCATAAAAATTGGACTTGGACGACGGAGATGGTCAGTCTCCGTCGTCCAAGTGAAAATTACATGAAAAAAATAAACAAAAATAAATTTGAACCGCCATGGTTTTTGAACCTGGACGACGGAGATGGTCATTCTCCGTCGTTCAGGTTAACACCTGGACGACGGAGAATGACCATCTGCGTCGTCCAGGTTCAAATTACGTAAAAAAAAATTTAAAAAATAATTCGCTAGGAATTTAGCGATCTGTCATTCGAGTGAAATAGTCGTACAATATCGATGAACGCATCGTATATATGAACAGTTAAATTTGAACCGACGATTAATTTTACGTATTGAAACATGTTAAGTATCGACTAATCTTTACGACTTAAGTGTTCATGAGTAAACGCTCATTTGCAGCAGAGTATTAACAAAATTGAATTTGGATAAAACAACCGTTGGATATGTTCGTCGTAACATAATATATAATTGTCTTCAAAGGACCATAAAATAATAAGTTCGGGAAGGGTTTGATCGGCACAGTCAACCGCAAAACCGATAATTTCACAAACCGGAAACGTGGATACAAGGCATTTTGCAACTCCGATTTTCGAACCGTCGAAGCTCACACACCAAGAATTGTTTACTCTAAAGTCTTGATGAAAAGACTTTGCATTGGAAGAAGGTCTAGATGGTTGTTGCCTTAGAAAAAATTACGATATCTGCACCTGGACGACGGATATGAAGTTATCCGTCGTCTAAGTTCTAACCTGGACGACGGAGAATGACGTTCTCCGTCGTCCAGGTGTATAGACCCTGAATTCAGGGTTAGGGCCTTACTGTTTAGGGTTTAGGGTTTGTGAACTTGGACGACAGATAATGACCATATCCGTCGTCCTAGTATGTACCTGGACGACGGATAATGACCATTCTCCGTCGTCCAAGTTCTAAACCCCGATTTCAGGGGTTAGGGCCTTAGGGTTTACGGTTTAGGTCGTCCCCGGTCATTTGTGTGTCCGTTCAATTATTCTGATTCAAAAATATAATTAAAAAATTGATCGATCGATCCGAACTGCTAGATTTAGGGTCCAGGATTTAGCTAGGGTTTTATATGAGATTGAGATTTGGCGACAACCTGCAATTAATTTCTCCGTTGTCCAGGATATATAATTCGGATTAATTTCTTACCGTAAACCGGCATCGATCATATATATATTACAATAATTACAGTAATTAATTACCAATTAATCTCCCTCGTCGTATGACCGTACTCTTCGTCATAATCATCATCGTCCTCATCCCCGTTAGACGACGGCTCATCCTCGTCATCGTACTCAGCATTGTCCGACGAATAACCTGAGTCCTCGTCCGCGTCCTCTTCCTGCTCGTCTTCTTCATCTACCTCATCGATAATCTCATCTTCAGTTAGATCTGTACAACCATCAGGCATGGGTAACCGTTCACCATCTTGAACCAGGTCCATTATATCGGAGCGGATGACAGAAATATTAGGCTCTTGATAGGCAGGAATGTCTCTTTCTGGTTCAGCAGCATCTTCAGTCGTCGCCGGTGTCCCTTCAATTGTCTCTGTATTCCATATTCCTCGGTGAGAGATATGGTTCACTATTTTCCACCCTTCACCGGCTTTCGGATCGTCGAGATAGAACACCTGCCGAACTAAGGTGGCGAGAGCGAAATGCTCATCCTCATACCAGTGCGAGTTTGTATCGACTGATAATAGTCCCAGGTCTTCCTTTGTACGCGTGAACCATCTACACTTGAATAGGAAAACGTTGACATCATTCCCGTAACATAGCTGAACAACATATACAATAGCCCCGTAATATAGATTATTGTCTTTCCCAACCGTTACCCCACTGTTTTGTGTTCTTCTTCCTTCGTCTCGGGCCAATGAATGGAACTTTACACCGTTCACAAAACATCCGGGATAAATATAGTGTTTAACCGGCTTCCCTGCTAGCAAGTGCTTTGGCCATGACCACCACCCTCCGTGGTTATCAGATTTTTGCAGATCAATCATCTGCGAAAAAGGGCAAATTAATATAAGGGTTTACTTTCTACAAACATGAGCGATATGTATTTAAATAATTAATACCGAGACGTACGTACGTACCCATTGGAAGAAATAATCGGGAAACTTCTTCTTAACCATTTTCTCAATCCACGCCGAACTCTTGTTTTGATTTAACGCCTGAAGCCTCTCCCTGTATGACAACATGTACGGCTCAACTTCGTCACAGTCTCGCAACACTACCCAATGTGCCTCAATAAGTTCTTCCCGTGTTAACGATTCCTTTAATACTCCTCTAAACGGTCGGACGACATTTCTCACGACAGAAAGATTGATGCGGGCACTGCGATCAGAGGCAGTGGGAGGGGGTGGATCTTTGAGGTACCTGTTGCAGTAAGTAACACACTCATGCATTAGGTATGTCTCTGCTATGGAGCCATCCGGGGCCGACCTGTTTTTGACGAATGACTTATACTGTCCAAGCTGTCTACAAAATCAAACGTACAATAAGAATAAGTACATATAGCTAGCTAGTAATCTCCAGTGGAACAAATTAATTAAGTAGTTGTACGTACCTTTCTTGAGGATACATCCAAGTGTACTGGACCAGACCAGAAATGAGCACCTGCTCGGGCAGGTGGATCATTAGGTGAATCATGATGTCAAAGAAAGCAGGGGGGAAAATCCTCTCTAGTTTGCAAATGATGTGCACAATTTGTTGTTGCAATTCCACCACATCTGACTTCTTTAATTCTCTGGCACATAGCCTCTGCCACCACCTGCACAATGCTACTATTGGTTCTACGACGTCCCGAGGCAAGTATGGTCGAATTACCACTGGAATCAGACGTTGCAGCATAACGTGATAGTCATGTGTCTTTAGACCAACAAACTTGTGTTGCACCTCGTCCACTGCTCCAGTTATAGTAGCTGCATACGTAGCCGGATAACGAACGCCCTTAAACCAGTGAAATACAGAACGTCTAAGCGTCGGCTTCACTGTGTAAGGTGCATCTGGCATCTTGTTGTACACTCCTTTCCTATCCCTCCTCAACCACAAGGGACGACGCAGATTCATTGATTCCAAATCTTTGCGCGCTTTGGGAGTATCTTTAGTCTTGAAATTAATACCGAGAATTGTTCCCACCACGCTGTCGCACACATTCTTTTCTATGTGCATCGCGTCCAAGTTGTTCCTCAGCTTCAACTTCGACCAGTAAGGGAGTTCAAAGAATATACTCTTGTGATCCCAATAGCTCAGATTATGTGGAGGAATTGGATTGCATTTCTTTACATCCGCGTCATTGCTCAACACACCAAAGTCAAAATAGCTCAACCTCTCTAAAATCTCTTCACCCGACCAACTACGGGGTTTATGATTGTTCTCTACCGTACCGTCGAAATGAGTTTCATCCTGTCGCCACGGGTGGTCGTGAGGAAGCCATCTACGGTGACCCAAGTAACACACATTCCCCGCGTGCCAACTAGAGTTCACGTCATCCAAACATATAGGACATCCATTATATCCTTTTGTCCTGCAGGCTGCCAACATCCCATAAGCTGGAAAATCGCTGATCGTCCACATTACGGCAGCCCTCATCGTGAACATCGTGTCAGTGAATTTGTCATAAGTTGGGACTCCATTTTCCCACAACAGTTTCAGCTCGTCGATCAAAGGTCTGAGGTAGACATCTAAGCACTTCGATGGAGATTTAGGACCTGGAATTAGTACGGTAAGGAAATTAAATTCCTTGTTCATGCACATCCACGGAGGCAAGTTGTACGACATCAGAATAACTAGCCAAGTGCTGACGGCGGAGCTATTACTTCCCCAAGGATTGAATCCGTCTGTAGATAGGCCGAGTCTAACATTTCTAACCTCTGAAGCAAAGTCTCCAAATTCTCTGTCGAAATGTTTGAAACCCTCCCCATCCGCGACGTGTCGCAGGACATCGTCATCTATTCGCTTTTCTGCGTACCATCGCATCGCCTCTGCTGTGTGTAGAGACATGTACAGGCGCTGCAATATGGGAATCAAGGGAAAATATCGAACAACTTTCACAGGAATTCTCTTTTTCGAACTCTTCCTATTCAACTGGAATCTGCACTGGCCACATACGGGACAATAGTCCAACTCTTTATACTCTTTGTAAAATAGCACACAATCATTCGGACATGCGTCAATTATCCTGTACTTTAGGCCGAGGCTGCTCAGGATATTTCTAACCTTATAATGAGATTTAGGAAGATTGTGATCATCAGGAAGTAACTTACATATTTGCTCCTGAATTTCGTCAAAAGCACTCACTGACATTTTGTGCTTCACTTTTATCTTCATTTGCTCCATCACATATTGCAACACATTCTCTCGACATCCAGGGAACACCGGGGTCTACGCTTCAAGTAGCATCCGGTTGTACTTTTCCATCTCACTGGTGTCAGTGGCCAAGCTAGCTGCGGGGAATGTGTCATCATGCTCATTAGTGGTATTGTAACCTCCATCTTGGTGTTGGTGTCCACTATGACTACATCCCGGAAATGCATCATGGACCAAATCTGCAGTTGGGTTGCAAGCTGGGGGTCCGGCACCACTGCCGCTGGATGAGGCACCATGGTAACTGTACCCTGAGCTGAAGTCTGCTGCGCTGAACTCTACTGCTTCACCATGCTCGCTCCATGTAGTGTAACTCCACATCATACCATTTTCGTACAGGTGTTGCACCATAACATTAACCTCCGCATACTGACAATTAAGACATTTCTGACACGGACACCTGAAACGTTTCTTTCCCTGACCATGTTCTATCGCAAAATTCACAAATTCGCTAATTCCATCCATATACCGGACATCACATCTATTCTTCAACTTCATCCAACTCTTGTCCATACTGCTACAAAATATTATAATTATTTAATTATTACATATATATATTTGTCCATTAATTTACACTTAATTATACGTACTCGATCTACATCGATCCATCAATTACGTACGTACGTAATTTAATCGATCTGTACATATATATATAGCTAACATCCTTGCATGTATGTACGTACGTTTTCACTAAATATATATTAATTAAGCAAATTTTAACTGCGTACGTACGTACCTGCTGGCCTTCTCGATATCTGTACGTTAATTAAGCTAGCTAGCTAGTCAGCGGAGATCCCTTATCGATCCTGATTCTTCTCGGCCTTCTAGCTAGCTAGCTCCCTTCTCCTTCTCCCTTCTCCTTCAATTCTTCTTCAAATGGAATGAAGAGATCGAGGAATGAATTCAGTTTGGCATCGGGCTTATATAATGCTTCACTTAGACGATGGAGGTGTCGGTACGTCGTCTAAGTGGAAGTACGTTACGTACTCGGACGACGGCGTGTCGGTCCGCTGTCCAGGTAATCACCTGGACAACGGAGATGGTATTCTCCGTCGTCCAGGTGATCACCTGGACGACGGAGAAGACTCCGAGGTCCAGGTGATCACATGGACGACGGAGAATACCGTATCCGTCGTCCAGGTTATCACCTGGACCTCGGAACAGACTACGTGGTCCAGGTGACCACCTGGACGACGGAGATGGTATTCTCCGTCGTCCAGGTGGTACTTGGACCACAGAGTCTTTTTCGTGGTCCAGGTGTCACTTGGACCACGGAACAATTACGTTTCCATGGTCTAAGTGCTGTTTTCTTGTAGTGATCCGCAATCTTTGGTTGCTAGGATTATCAAAGGAAAGTATTTCAAAGACACTACTTTTTGGGATGCTAAGAAATCACCTGCACCATCCTGGTTTTGGTCCAGCATTAGAACGGTCGGTGTGCTTGTGAAACTGGTTATTTTATATCAGGTTGGTAATGGTCAAGCGATAGATGTTTGGAGAGACAATTGGATTCCTTCAATACCTTCATACAATTTATCTCATCATCTTCCCCAGCAACATATGAAGGTGGCCAATCTTTTTAACATGCAGAATCTTAACTAGGACTTGGATCCAGGACGAGATTTGTTGTCAGCAATAGAGATCAATGCTATTTTGGCCATTTCTATTTCTTGTAGAAATGTGGACACTTGCGAGATAGTCTCATTTGGTGACCAGCTTGATCAGGTCAATACTCAGTTAAATCTGGCTACAAATTTATTTGTTCCACCGATGCTAATGTTGCCAATAGTGATGTCCCATCTTCATCATATACTATACCTCCTTCAATCTGGAAATGGTAACGGAAATTTAAGACTCTTCCTAAAATTAGATTTTTCATCTGGAGAGCTTTACATGGTAACTTACCCTTGAAGGCCATTCTACATTTTTGTCATTTAACGAATGTGGACACTTGCTTGTTATGTGATGAAGCTCCTGAAACTATTGAGCATTGCTTCTTTTTGTGTCCCTTGGTTAAACATGTATGGTTTGCACATCCTTTGGGTCTCCAAGTTGAGACTCAAGATATAATTTCATTCCCTTCTTGGCTTGGAAGATTTGTGGAACAATCTCTACTTCACTCAGATAAGGGGTATCAAGTTTTTATTCTTGTTACATTTCTACTATGGTACATTTGGAAATACAGGTGCAAAGCAGTCCATGAACACATCCGTCTAAATGCTTTTGATGTTGCTCTTATGGATTTTGCGGCAGCAGAAGAATTTCTGGCAGTGCAAGGAAAGCCATTCTTGCGTTTGGAAAATATCGATTTGCAGGAATGTGACCAGTGGCAAGGACCCTCTGTTGGTGAATTAAAAATCAATAAAGATGCATCATGGGACTCGATCTCCCTTTCATTAGGTATTTCAGCTATTGCAAGGAATTCTCAGGGAGATTTATTGAATGGTTTGGTTACCTTAACCAAGGCAATTACAGGTGAGTCTGCAGAAGCGTAAGGGATCTTGCTTGGGTTGAAGTTGGCATCCTCGTTAGGTATTTCAAGGTTTATTCTGGAGTCGGATTGCCAGAGCCTTATTAAGACACTGTCTTGTATGTTTTTGACACCAGACTGGACTTCATTACCATGAGTGTGTATGATCTAAAGTATGAAGTCTAGGTTTCAACTTATTAACTGGCATTGGGCCAGTAGGAAAGCTAATGCTACAGCAGACTTGGTGGTGTTTGGGCCGAAGATAAATAACTTGTTATTGGACTTTGAGGCTGGATTAAGTGGGCAGCCCGAGAAGTATTCTTTAAAGCAAGTCATGATGAACTGGAAGAGAAATGAGGCTGAGTATCACGGCCCATTAGTAAATAATAATCAACCATTCCTATGGAGGAAGGGATTCTTGGCGAACCTTATCTCTAAGAGTCTTAGACTCCAAGATAAAGTAAAGGACATGGGAACTGAGCAATTAAAGTTGCTTAGCAACTCTAATTGTGAGGAGATCCAGTTGAACTAAAATATGAACATCATTTCCTATATATAAAGGAGCATAATACCGAGGGATGGATCCTCGATCAAATAACTTTTGCTATCGGCAAACTATTTTCGCATCTCGAGAAACCCTTGCAACCATTGATCAAAAGAGTTGTCACCCGAAAGAGCGTGAGATTCTTGCTATTCAAGGACGCAAAACACATGCAACCAGTGATCAAGAGGGTTGTCACCAGGAAGAGTGAGAGTTTCAAAATTCAAGGATGCAACCACTATGTTCTCAAACCCTGTCAAGAAGATTGCTCTGCTTTACACCAGGATGAGTGTGGGGTATCGATCTTCATGGCTCAGCTAGAGACACGAAAACTACAAGTCCTAAGGAATTATACAAGAAAGATCCATTCAAGCGAGGTTGGTGCTCTCTCCGTCTAAATCGCTTATCAGGAAGTTAGGTAGCTGCAGGCCTACAAATCAACGATTCCATCGCAAGACGGTGGCATGTTAGTGCACAAAACACGCGATCGAGAAAAGAGACGGTTTGCAAGGCCTCTCAGGTCACTGGGAGATTTTGGTGGCAAACATTTTGGCACACCCGGTAAGACAAGCTTTTGTGTCTTTAAGCGAAAATTGGGAACCCCTATCAAAAGGAGTACCCTTAGTGTCGTAAACATCGACAACCGAACTACCAGGAACACACTTCTTTTAGGTGTTGTTCATCAGAGAACGCGGTTCAAATCATTTATCAAGTCCAACAAAGTTCAACAATGGATTTCAACTTCTTGATCAAAGCTGAGATCAATCAGTTGGGTTTTGAGGAATATCGAACATACGTTGCTCTGCGAGAGGAGAAGTTTGGCAAATACTTTGCATCTCTCGAGTGAATGCTAGGAGATAAGGCAGAACTGCTCACCAATAGTAGTGAGAAAACAGATACAGCTATTGCCGAGATCAAGGCTTTGGGGTTAGAATATAACAAGGGTTTAGAGGAGCAGGAAACATTGAAGGCTCAAATAGTGACCCTCATGAAGGGGCAAGACAAGATGCATGCTGATCTCTTACGTGGTCTAGATGTAAATCAGTCGAACCGGGCCAGAGAGGTGATAAATTTCTATAGGAGGATGGACATGGACATCTCGCCATTAACCAAAGTTGTTTCTGACCTTACCAGAATGTCTAGGCAAGCTGAGGCTTTCCCAACCGCTAAGAAAGAGCGCTTGGAGAGGTTTATGGAGGAGTGTGATATTCACATTGCCAGAGCGCATGAGCCATATGAAACCCCATACCTGCCTATACATAAAGATAATGCCAATGCTTGGCATTGACCACATCATTACAGGCCAATCAATTTCCAGACCTTTACAGGGGATAACGATGCTAATGGGGCGATGCATTTGGCTTATTTTTCATTACAATTAGGGCAGTTTGAAGAGGACCCAGAGCTTAAGTTAAGAGTCTTTGGTTCATCCCTATCAGGATCAACACTTATTGTGTATACTGGTCTGGAGAAGAGGTCGATAATCGAATGGCCAAAAATGAAAGCATTGTTTATTGATCACTTCAAAACAACAAGGATAGAAACCAGCATTGGCAAGCTAGTGGCCATGTGCCAATCACCGTCGGAGAGCCCGATAGCTTTCCTTCATTGGTTTAGGTCCGAGTATAACTTGTGTAGATCCCTATTGGGAAAGGATGTAGTCGTAGAGATGGCTATAAATGGCCTGGAGGATGAATACCACAGGTTGTTCTACAATTTTAAACATCTCACCCTCAACGAGCTGATCACAGCGGTGACAAAAGCACACAATACTATACAGGAGAGGGACAACCAACGCAATTCCTCAAAGGGAACATATGCGTCAAGATCCTACGATAGAAACAAGCCAAGAACTGTGGCTTATATTGAAGATCCGGAGGACCAGGAAGCAAGTTCTGAAGACGAGCAAGTGGGGGCTGTCGAGTTGACAACAAATAAAGTCTTGAAACCCCGCAAGCTGCAAAAGAACAAAGGTCATATGAAGCTTTCAACAGTGGCTTTAACAAAGCCAGAGTTCGAGATGTATACTTACGGTGCCAACATGGCACCTGAAATTCTAGACGAGCTCTTCAGTTTGCGAGCCGTCAAGAAAGATTTTGGCCCATTTCCTAGTGCTGAACAGTTGAAAGGGAAGAAATATTACAAGTTCCACGGCATGTGGAACCACATGACCAAAGATTATATTAAGTTAAAGGATCAAATCCAGAAGTGGATGAACAAGGGCAAGCTGGCATTAGAAATGGCACCTAAGACAGTCTTGTTAGTTGATTCTCAACCATTCCCAGAAACTCAAGTTAATATGGTGGAAGTTGATTTGTCATTAACTATTAGTTTTGTGATAGGAGCAGAAGGTGAGAATGCACTAATCCACCCGTAGTACAGTTTCCCACAGAACAAGGTAGAGGAGATCTTCGACGAGATGCTAGGGCAATGGCTTATTATCTATTGGCCTGCATTCAAATTTAAAGATTTAGACTACGTCAGGTCAGGAGACAATTTTTGCAGGTTCTACTATTGATTTGGACACAAGATATCCTCATGTTCCACGTTGATAGATAAGATACAGAGTTTGATTACATAGAACACAATCAGAGTCAACCAAGAAGGTGTCGTTGAATGGTTTCCACTAATATTGCCACCTTACCATACAATTCCCGAGTTTCCTCCTTCAAGTTGTGCGCTTGAGCCAACACAATGGAAGAGGAAGAGGAGGTCAAGACAGAAGCCTAAGCCTGATATCACTTACGACGCATCAAGGCAATCTGAGATTTTTGAGCAATTGGTCTAAGCGGGGATATCAATGGTACCAGATAACTAGGGAACTCCAGACCCAGACCCTAAGGATGTAAAGGGTCTCCCTCACTACCGATACCATAACAAGTGGGGAACACACTCCACCGATCAGTGCAACAAGCTAATGTATAGAATTCAGCAGTGGATCGACGAGGGAGAAGTACAGATTGCTGCACCCACACTGAACCCCGAGCTTAAAGGAGACTTGGTTGTCGGAATGCTAGAGTTGACAAGGGGCAACCCACACAAAAGAAAGCCAACTCTCGATATTGACACCAGTGGCGAGGGATGTTCGAGGAGATCACTGGGATCTACAACAAAAGGAAAAGAGAAGGTCAACCAAAGGCAGAGTCTCCAGTGGCTTTACGTGCTCGTTGTAAGCTCCATTGTGGCCTCAAAATCACATATGAGGAGTTGATGGAAGTAGTCAGAGTCTACCTTAAATTAGTTTCTTTGCCTGAGCATTATCAGCCTAACCGTTGATGGGAGCTTCATCCGAGGGACTCACAAGTTTTCAAGCGAAGGCGAGCAGCAGAGAAGTTCACTAAAGAAGAGAGGTCTGAAACAACCGTAGCTGATGCACTCGCTAAATCATATGTCCTGCTAGCTTCAAGGAACATATCTAAAGAGAATGTATGGTATGTAAAAGAGAAAGGGAAGACCGTGGAAGTGACCCTTAGTCGACGGCGTAATTTACAACATCGTTTTGGAGAAACCAAGAGGGCATTGGAAGCTTTGGAGCTAGGTTTGGTACACCTAGAACAACTAACATGCACCCTGAAAAAGCTATAAAGGCGGCTTAATGCTCTAGCAGGTAATCCATTGGTAGTTTTTGGAAAAAAAATCTCACGAACCCAAAGTGTGAGCAACTAGACCAAATGTCTTTGATCACAACCCGAAATTACGGGTCAGCGACAAAACACCAGAACCTATACATGAGGTTCCCCGTGACCCCAAGAAGGGCAAAGCTGTCAGACCAGTCCTCCACTTTAGTGAGGAATTTAAACAAACTAGTACATCAAAAGATCTCCAACAAACAAGGGAGATTTCCCAAGGATGGCTTACCTCAAGTAAGGCTAAAGGACTTTGATGGAGACCAAAGCCACTGGTAGAGGAAGAGAAAAAGAAAGCGGCTAAATTAGACAAGTCTAAATCTATTCATCAAAAGAGAAGCACTAGCTCATTTCAACTGGCCACTGTTGAACCTATTCTTGAGGTCCAATTTCAACCACAGCTCATAGCCACCTTAGACGTTACACAAGAGGCACATATAGAAGCTAAGCAAACTAATGAGGACGTTGATGAAAATGATGAGGAGTTGGTTGATTATGGTGAAGATGAAGAAGTCGAGATGCTGGAGTATAATGATGAAGTGGATGTTGGCATTAATGTTAATATTTTATTTGTATTACCGTCCAAATTTTTGGGTACCTCTCCCCTAGCAACGACAGTAGTCAATAGCAGCTCGACCAGAAGCGTCAACAATTTGGCAGTCATATGAGAAGATGACAGCTAATGAGACCAGCAGTTGCTCGCCAAGTAGCCAGAGATTGACCTATCCTTAAGGAAGGCATATATGCCTTTCAGGAAGCCTACCTTGTATATGGCCATGCATATGAGGCCACTCTACATCATGGGGAAGGTCTAGGGTATTCAGATCAACAATCTTTTGATGGATTCAGGGGCAGCTATTAATATTATAACCGTGAAGGCAATGGAATTGCTGGGCATTCCCAAATCTGCCATTCAAGAGAAAACATTGAATGTACGAAACTTCCAGTGCAACATATCCAAAACCTTGGGTGTTTTTTTTTGCACGTACAAGTGAGACCAGCAGCTGGGACGTACACATTCTTCATGGCAGAATGTACAACACCCTACAATGGAACCTTGTGACGAGATTGGATTCATCAAAGCTACTATATGCCATCTTCCCTTCATCAACAAATGGTACTCTATAATATGGAGGCAGGCGAGGTGGAAGTGGTCAACGCTGATTCACATCCTTATTCTATTTCTGCCAATGCTTTAGACGCCAACTACTACAACAATGACCTTAGACTACTGGATGTGTGTGGCGTAGACAACAAAGGCCACCCGGTAGGTGTCACGGCTTCTGAATTAGCTCAATGGGGTATTATGCAAGTAGGCAAGGACAGTCGTCGCCCTTATACCATTGAGCTACCAATTAGACCACTCCAATGTTAGAGCCTTTATTGAGCATAGAGGCTGAGGCTTGCTACTCCCGATATGAATGATTTTACAATTTCTTGATGGAGAGCCAAGCCTACGAGCATGTGCCAATGATTACAACATTGGAATACGTGGACGACAACGTACTGCATGAATCAGATGAGGAAGAAGTGATTAAACTAGCTCCAGCAATCCTGGATGATACTCCTTCTAAAGCTAAAGACCCCATTGAAAAGATTAATCTTGAGACTTCAGACGAGCCAATTTCTGTGGCTATTAGAACCTTCTTAGAGCTTCAGGAATGATAGAGGCTTATTGCAGGAGATGCATCGTATGAATACAGAGACAACGATTATAGTCAAGGAAGAAATCGAAAAGATGCTTAAGTCAGGCATCATTAGAGTATCCAAATACAATAAGTGGCTTTCGAATGTGGTCCCGGTTAAGAAGAAGAATGGAAAAATGAGAGTATGTGTAGACTATCGAGACCTTATTATTGCAATGCCAAATGATGCTTATCCAATGCCTATAGCAAATTTTTTAGTTGATTCTATAGCTCGACACGAGATGTTATCGTTCATGGATGAGACAAGATGATACGACCAGATCCTAGTGGCGGAGGTTGATAGGCACAAAACAACATTCTGTTGCCAAGGTTTTTTGGGAATATTTGAGTACGTAGACATGTCATTTAGACTCAAGAATGCAGGGGCAACATACCAGTGAACTATGAACTTGATTTTTCATGACCTCATCGGGAAGTCCATGGAGGTATACATCGATGATGTGGTAGTAAAGACGAAGTGTAGGCTTGATCATATCGAAGACTTGAGGAAGGTGTTTGTTCGCATGAGGTAGCACTAGTTGGAGCAACATGATTTGATAAGTGAGGATTATATGTAGGTAATGTGGCAGGAGCATGAGGACTTAGACGAGAAATGACTAGAGGCATATGAACAGTTGTGTGCCGAGAAACTTAGAGTTGCTCGTGTCTATGACAAGTGCACTAGGGGAAATTTTTTTGTAGAGGGGGACTTAGTCTGGAAAGTGATACTTCCCATTGGTGAGAAGATTGACGGACGAGAAAAGTGGGAAGGGCCATACATCATAGATCGTATTTAAAGCCGTGGAGAAGTTCACCCGCGGGATAGATATGGCATAGTCCATACTAACCCTATTAATGGTCGTTTCCGTAAGGGATATGTGCAGCCAACCTGGGAATACACCGACCCGCCAGCAGCAGACTAATTCAGTTCATCTATGCTCCTTAGCAGCTATTCGCCTGCATAAACTACAAGGGCATAACATAGGGACTTCATATATTTCAGCACAAGGCCAATATAAGTGGCTAAGTATTCTGAAAATTTCAAACTAAGCTAATCTCCGCGGCCAAACCTTTTGTCTAAATTTTTAAATTTTTAGTGGTTACTCTGTACTAGCCAATTTCTATGGCCAAATACAAAGTGTATTGATTCATGCACAAACAATGTTTAAGTTTATCAATATGAGCAACGTTTTTAAGAAAAATGTTATTCTTCAAACATAAGCAGATTACATCAAATACTTTGTATATTAGAAATACAAGTTACAAAGGCTCTGCGGCCTTAAGCTCTGATACCATAAGGAATAAATTTCGATTGACAGAAGAACAAAAGAAAAAAGGAGGTGTACTATACTGCAATCCCTCAAATAGGATGATAACCAATCTCTGAGGCACTTGTAGCAAATATGTAAACATGGAGCATGGAGACGAAGAGGCCGTGATGACCAACAACTCCATTAGAAGACAGAGAAGGGCCTCAAGAGACAAAAGAAAGAGGAGCTAGAGGGTGTTGAAAACTAGTTTAGCAGATGAAGGACTAAAGCAATGGAGGGAAATAGCCCTCATTTGTCTTTCATTGTTAGCACCGATATACTAGTTTCCACTTTGGCGCCTCTTCCCCGGGGACGAACCAAGCGCTGGAAGCAAGTTGTCATGTGCTTCCTTGAATTGACTCCTTATGTGAAATGAGGAGTGGTAACACACATGATTCCTTGGCCTTCCTCGCCAAAACACTTACGTGCAGGGACTTGCAACATCTATGTAAGCAAAAGTAGACCTGTTGCTAGCGAGGAGGTCAGCGCAAAGTCATCCCCAGCGTTTAGACTTCATCACTCTGTATATACGTAGGGTGACTTCACTAAGGATTTACCTGGACATGGATATCATTATCTAATCCAGGTTTGGACATGGATATCATTATCTAGAGTTCGTGGTATGGGAGGATTTTATCTGGAGGCTTCTTTCTGAGTAAGAACCAGAGCGGATACATTGAAAGAAAGTTCATTTTGAACCACAGAGGCGAAGGAATACATAAGGGTGAAGAACTGAAGTGATATTTATAGGAGAGGTAATGATGTAACCATTACGTCTAAAATAGAGCGGTAAAATTTGTCGAAGTAAATCACAGCTGTTGAACGATACGACGGTTTGTCTGTTCCAAGTCAAAAGAGCCATAGCTAGGGACTTCTGAGCAGTTAAGCGTGCCTCTTGGAAATATGAGAGATTTGATGTGACAAGGTGATACGATCCAAATTTCAAAATATTGAATTTAATCCTTTTTAAGAGGATTGACTGGAGTAACTAAATGGAAATGGTATATGGGCCATGTACTGTTTTGATTTTCTAGTTATGGGGGCTTATACCAGAGGCCTATTATTAAGTCCATAGTTTTAGTAGATTAGGAAATTGGGATTGGGCCTAGTTAAACATTGGAGAATAAATGAAGTTTGTCTACAGTACATAAAATACAAAGTTCCGGCCTAGTACTTGAGGCTCGGGAACTACAATAGAAGAGCCTTTCTCTTTAGTACAACTTTGAAATGCTCAAAGTCACTCCAGGCTAAGCTGTATGATTCGAGAAGTGTAGAAGCATCATCCTCAGCATCGGCAAGTTACTTCGTGCAATCGGTGCTCTCGCTAAGAAGCTGTTGGGCATTGGCATAAGTAGAATGAGTGCCAGCTCGCAAGAGATCTACTTCGACATGGAGAGCCGCTAATTCAGCCTCTTTGACAGCTAGAATTTCCCTCTTAGACGAAACACTGTAAAAACTCCTGGACGCAGTTTCGTTCATGTTACATCTGGCCAGCCATCTCTACCACTACGTTTTGTTTATGATCTGAACGATGTTTCAAGTCGTTCTGGTTGGCATACAACTTGTATAGGTTGTGGAGGTCTTGCTAAAATTGGGTAACGGTAGGAAGGAGCTCACCAAGAGTTGTTCTCTTCAGGTCCATGACTTTGTCCAATGTATTGTTGATGTTGTCGAACGAGTCTAAGTTAGCCTTGAGAAACTCCTTGAGGGTTGCTTGAGAGAGCATGATTTCGGAAGGAATTGGGTCTATAATGACGAGTTTGGCCGAGAGTTCTACCAAGCTCAGGAGTCGGTGCTGCGTTGCGGTAACCTGGTTAGTAGGGCTTGAAGATGAAGAAGCCCAGAGAGACATTTCCTCGGCGTTGAGAGATGCCTTGACTGCGGCGGTGGAATTTGAATACTCTAGTGAAGGAAGCTGAGGACCGAGAGTTACAGAAGAAACTTGGTGATATCGTCTATGTTAGAGAATACTCAATTCAGAATGAACTGAATATGCAACTAATAAAAGGGAAAAGAGGTTTCTTAAGTAAATATACCTCAGTCTCGCCAAGCATATGAGGCTCAGGCGATTGGAGAATGTCAAGTACCATATGTTCCAAAACCTTGTTGGGTTCGTTTGGTGCATCATGTGCTCTCAAAGGTTTTGGGTTGGAGACAGGTATTATCTACCCTTCTGACATGGCTTACTATTCTTCTGGAGCGTAGTGTAAGGAATAATACGAAAAAGGAGCAGCATTAAGGGTAAAGGTGGATGTGCTGGGAGAGTTACAAAAAAATTTCGACCTCGAAATTTACGTACTTGTCAAGTGAACAGATGAGGATATTGCTCCCGCATACGCTGCTCAGTCTCCCAGGTGGCCTCCTCAACTGAATGGTTCTGCCACAAGACCTTCACTAGTGGAATCACACGGTGTCTCAACTCCTGCTTACGACGATCGAAAATCTGCACAGGCTCCTCCACGTATGTCAAATCTTCTCTGATCGGCAACTGTTGTGGAGCTAATACATGTGAAGGATCTGAGATGTACTTCCGCAACATTGAAACATGGAAGACATCATGTACACGAGCCATCTCAACTGGCAACTCAAGTCTGTAAGCAACAGCTCCAACCCTCTCTGTAATCTCATATGGACCAATGTATTGTGGTCGAAGTTTGCCACGCTTCCCGAAACGTACAACTCCCTTCCACGGAGATAGTTTCAGGAAGACCCACTCGCCAACCTCAAACTCTAAACTCTTCCTCCTCACATCTGCATAACTCTTCTGCCGATCCTGGGCGATCTTCAATCGATCCTGGATAATCTGAACATCCTCCATAGTACTCTTCACCAAATCAGGGCCAATAAGCCATCGCTCGCCCACCTCACTCCAACACAACGGAGTGCGACACTGCTTCCCATACAGAGCCTCATACGGTGCCATCTCGATACTGGCCTGATAGCTGTTGTTGTAGGCGAACTCTATCAAATGTAACTGCTGATCCCAGTTTTCGCGAAACTGCAACACACATGATCGCAGCATATCCTCAAGAGTCTGAATGGTCCGCTCGGACTGCCCGTCAGTCTGAGGATGAAAGGATGTACTAAATCGCAATCTCGTGCCCAAGGCTCGCTGCAATGCCTGCCAAAACTCAGAGGTGAAATGACTATCTCGGTCAGAAACAATAGACACAGGCACACCGTGCAAGCGAACAATCTCTGATAAGTACAACTTGGCCAATCTACCCACTGATATCTTCCCCGGAAGTGCAAGCAAGTGAGCGGATTTCGTCAGTCGATCCACAATAACCCAAATGCCGGTGTTGCCAGCCGAAGTACGCGGCAACTGATAGACGAAATCCATCGTAATGTGCTCCCACTTCCAAACTGGAATCTCAAGTGGCTGTAGTTTCCTTGCAGGTTTCTGTCCCTCCCATTTTACCTGCTAACAAATCAAACATCGACTCACGTACGCGGGAATCTCCCGCTTCATGTTGCGCCACCAATAATACGTTCGAAGTGTACGAAACATCTTCGTACCTCCGGGATGCATCGCATACGCTGAACTATGGGCTTCATCTAGAATCTCCTTCTTCAGGCTCTCGTCTCTGGGCACATATAACCTGCCTCTGAATAACAACTTACCGTCGTCACTCAATCGAAACTTTGTAGGCACACCATTCTGTATCATGGTCTTCTTGCCCAACATATAGGAATCTGAATCTTGAGCTTCTCGTACCTGATCAACCAATACGGGTCGAACCTGAAAACTAGCCAACAAAGCTCCCTCGTCATCATACCCAAACTCAGCACCTGTAGCCCGAAGCTCGGCTATCATCGATACTCTGGCCACACACATATGAAACAACGAGGCTCCAGATTTCCAGCTAAATGCATCAGCTACAACATTGGCCTTCCCTGGATGGTACTCAAACGTGCAATGGTAATCATTGATCAACTCCATCCATCGGCGCTGCCTCATGTTTAGATCCAGCTGCGTCTGCAAGTAAGTGAGACTCTTGTGATCAGTGTAGATCTTACACTGAGCTCCATACAGGTAATGTCTCCAACTCTTCAACGCTAACACGATAGCGGCTAACTCCAAATCATGCGTCGGATAGTTGATCTCATGTGGTTTCAACTGCCTGGAACCATAGGCCACAACTCTACCATGCTGCATCAACACACAGCCAAGTCCCAATTTCGACGCATCGCTGTACACTACGAACTCACCACTGTCGTCTGGCAATGTCAAAACTGGTGCAGTAGTCAATCTCTCCTTCAGGAGTTAATAAGTCTCCTCGCATGCATCAGACCACTCAAACTTGACGCCCTTCTTCGTCAATCTGGTCAGTGGTGTAGCAATCCGGGAGAAATACTGTACAAACCGCTGGTAATAGCTAGCCTACTAACCCCAAGAAACTCCGGATCTCCGGTACAGTAGTAGGTCTACTCCAGTTCAACACGACCTCAATCTTGTCAGGATCAACACTGACTCCCTCGGCCAAAATCACGTGGCCCAGAAACTTCACACTATCCAACCAGAACTCGCACTTGCTAAACTTCGCGAACAACTGATGGTCCCGCAAACTCCGTAACACTGCTCGCAAATGCTTCTTGTGCTGGCCCACACTCCTGGAATAGATCAAAATATCGTCAATGAATACAATCACGAACTTGTCTAAGAACCGTCTGAACACCCGATTCATCAAGTCCATGAAAGCTGCGGGGGCGTTGGTCAACCCAAACGGCATAACCAAAAACTCATAATGCCCATACCGCGACCTGAAAGCTGTCCTGGCTACATCAGAGTCTCGGATCCTCAACTGGTGATATCCGGATCGAAGGTCAATCTTCGAAAAGACTGCGGCTCCCTTGAGCTGATCAAACAAATCATCAATCCGCCGTAATGGATACTTGTTCTTCACTGTAACCTGATTCAACTTCCGGTAGTCGATGCACAAACGCATGGACCTATCCTTCTTCCGCACAAACAACACTGGGGCACCCCAGGGAGAAACACTCGGTCGAATGAAACCTTTCTCTAAAAACTCCTGGAGCTGAATCTGCAACTCCTTCAACTCCGCTGGCGCCATACGATACGGTGTCTGGGAAATCGGTCCTGTACTCGGTAACAACTCAATAGTGAAATCAATCTCCCGCACAGGGGGTATACCAGGTAACTCTGCTGGAAACACATCCGGAAACTCAGAAACAACCTTAATACTACCAAGGTCTAGCACAACTACTGAAGTATCCACAACATGGGCTAAATAAGCAACACAACCCTTTTTCATCAACTGATATGCCCTCATCGCAAAAATCAAACACAGTAGTGAAGTGTTCTTCTTGCCAAAAAACAGTATCTCGGGTAACCCTGGTCGTCGAAACGCGACCTCCTTCTTGTGACAGTCAAACATGGCCCAGTGCGTCTCCAAGAAGTCCATACCCAAGATCAAATCAAAGTACACAATATCAAGCAGCAACAAATCAGTGGCTAAACCATGGCCTCCAATAAACACCTCACAATCTCTGTAAACCCAACCGATACTCACAATCTCCCCTGACGGATACAACACTCTCCACAACCCCGGAAGTGGAGATGCAGGTACCGTAGCTAATGATGATAGTATATATGATATGAATGAATGTGTGGCACCTGGATCTAACAATGCAAGTACTGGAATACCAAAGACATGTAACGTACCGATAACGACCTCCGGTGAAGCTCTACCCTCTCGTAGAATCATAGCATGAACCCTCGCATGTCCGGCTGGTCGTCCTCGCTGGGGCTATCCCTGCTGTCTACCCTGGCCTGCAAACTGTGCTGGTCGAGCTCCCAAAGTGGCACCTCGCTCAACTCCGGAACTCTGGGCCGCCTGTCCATCAACACCATCAAGCTGGAGACACTCCCTCGCATAGTGACCCACCTGGCCACAGTGAAAACAAGTGACAGGGCCTCGCTGACACGGTCCAAAGTAATGCCTGTTACAAAAACTGCATAATGGGTACTCCCGCGGTACAACAAACGTGCCACCGATACGCCGAGGATAACTAGAACAGCTGGAACTCCCACCAGCATGTGGTCGCTGCGGTCGATCTCTCTTCCATCTTGGTCTCTGCCTCGGTACACCAACTGGTGGGCGATAAGATCCACCGCCTGAGGATGAAGCTGAACCGGAAGTATCAGAACTCTGCCTCTTTGAAGGCCCCTGACTCGGTCCACCCTCCTCAAACCGTCTCAGCTGGTACCTCTACTGCCTCTCCTTCTCTATGTCCTCACCTCGGAGTGCTGCACTGACAAACTCATCAAAGTTGTTCCGAGGCATCGTAGTCAGAGTCCCCTTGATATTCAGATTTAATCCCAGCTCAAACCTACGACACTTGGCTTCCTCAGTAGCCACCATATCATGCGCAAAACGAGATAAGCGGGTACACCTGTCCCGATACTCAAGTACAGACAGACTGCCCTGCCTCAAATTCGTAAACTCCTCATATTTGCGCTGCTGGGTAGCCTGATTGAAGTACCTCCGCATAAACAAATCACGGAACAAAGTCCACGGAGTATCAGCTGGAACTCTGTCGATGCTAACCCACCAAAAATATGCATCACCCTCAAGTAATCCGACTGCTGCCACTGTCATCTGCTCAGGAGTAAACTGCAAGCGCTCACATACATGTTCAACCTGAACCAACCATGCCTCACATATCTCTGGATCAACTGAACCCGAAAACACAGTAGCACCAGCAGTACGAGCCTTGACCACAGGGTCAAAACGCCCATCCAAACGTAGCACTCACATCAGCAAGTCGCGCGTTTGTCGATCCTCATCAGGATCTGCTTCCCGATCAACACGGGGACCACGTTGAGGAGGCGTCCTACTGATACAAGACATACATTAGGTACAAGCAGAAAGAACGTAATCATGAAACCGCAGATATTTGAGAATACACAACACCCGAAGTATTGATGAGTACCGCTGGCCAGTCGGGTCATCACTCCAGTCATGCTGTACAAACTCAAATACCCCAAGCGTCACAACTACAAGAGTCTACAGAATCTGACAACCTAATGCTCTGATACCAAGCTGAAAGGACCCAACCCCGATTCAATTACCTAAATTGGAATCGAACCTCTTCTGAAAACACGAACCAACAAAAATCATTCAAAATTTCAGCAGAGTAACGTTACTAACGTGGAATTGCATAAACCTGCACCCTGAAAATAACACTTCGTCCTATGCCACAAAAGCCAAACCGTGGGCACCAATCCCATCCGGATTTCTCAACATCATATCATAATCAATAAACAGTAAACATACTGTAATATATATAATATATCCGAGAAAATCCGTATAAAACAAGTATCAGAATGAATCAGAGCGACCTCTAGTGTAAATATATACAATATACACATCAGTAGGCGAAACAAGAACCTACTGGAAAACACAGGTAGCTCAGATCACTAGCCTCCAACCGCGACGTGAAACACCAGAACCTGAACTGCAACTTGGCACGGAAACCGAAAAGCCCAGGGGAAAGACATGAAAACTGTTAGAGTGAGTGGACGAAAATAAATGTCTTTCACCAGTTGATATATATGTTAAAATAACATATGCGAGTCCAGGTAAATAAGAATAACAAAGTACACGAGGTAAACTCATACTCCTCCAGCGTACTGAGCATGCAAGTAAAAATCCCACGGGGTCACTCATGGACACGTCCGTGCTAGTACAGTCCGAATCACGGGATCCCAGACCCACACGTGATTCTAGCCAGAAAGGCCTCAGGTCAGAGGTCTGCCTCCCCCCGGTAAAGGCCTCGGGTCAGGAGTCACAGCCTCCCCCGGTACACATCCTCGTGGATCAGCCGGGATGCGAGTGTATCAATACAACAACATATATTGAGACTATACTCTGTGTAAACCAAATCATAAACATTTCGATGCAAATGTAATAAACAGCATATAAATGCATATACGTAATGTATAATGATATAAGCATAATCGTCTAACACATGATCGTATAAATCGTAATCTCGTATGCATGCTCAAGTTCGAAAATCGTATAAAAAAACTCGCAATCATTCCGTGAAAAGAAATTGTCCACTCACAGGTGAGCAAAACGCGCACACGCTCTAATCTCGTGGCCCAGCGGAAGATCCCTCGCCTGAAGCACGATCACGATCTCGATCTCGATCCCCTGAATATTCATAAAACACAACTGATCAAAAACATAACCCACAACTCTGTACTTAACCACGGAAACCAACCATTCCCGGAAATATACAATGCAGTACAAAATGATTAACGGAATTCTCGAAATCTCCACTCGAAACCCTCGTCTGAAAATCCGCTACCCAAATCAATCCGAAAACCTCTAGACGATAATCACGGCGCGATTACGAGAAAACTGACATTAATTTCATCGAAAACCAAAAAGTCAACCCCTCGCCGGAGCTCCGCCGTTGACCGCCGCCGCGCGCCGTCAACGGTGAAGTTTCACGGCGAGGAAGCTCCAGAAATGAAGCTCAACACAAGTCCATCCATTCTTATAACTGGCACGAAGTCCAATTCAAGCCGGAACCATGTCAATTTCCCCTCGAAACAACTCGGAATTCAAACTCCGGTGACCTAATCGGGTTGCCTCAAAACCACATCAAATCCAAAAATAAACCACCCAGGAAGCTTTACCTAGGCTAGGGGAACTGAAACCCCATCAAATCCACCCCCACAACTCGCCAGAGCACCATCTCCCAACTCCGACATCACAACCCGATTCGGGTTCCAACAAAACTCCACCAATTCACTCCAAACCAAACACCAAACAACTCAAAATCACATGGGGAAGCGAATCATACCTTTCACTTGGCCGGAGGTGGCCGGAAAATGAAAATCGGCCAGCAAAACCAAACGGGAAACTTTCTCCCCTCGGGTCAACGGTCAACTTTCCCAATTTGGAAAGTCAAAGCTCGGTCAACGTCAAACAGTGTTTTACGACTATTTCCGATATTTATACTCGCGCCTCGGGTCGATCGACGATTCGAAATGGATAACCATCACGATTCGGATAAACACGTAACAATCGAATAAACTCGTCGAAAACTGAAACTTCAAATAATCACATTATATTCCTCGGTTATCAGAAAAATCATCCGGAACCTCCCACGAGCTCGAAATCACGTACTCTACAATTTCCGTGAAGACACTCAACTTAAATTCTCGACCGATAATATAGTCGCGAATAGGATCAACAATCCACACATATATCGTAAAAACTGCGACTATACCCAATCTCGTGAATCGTGCCGAATACACAACTGACTCTGGTTCGGGTCATCACAGTTCCCGTATCTCCTTCGCATGCAGCGTCATTATCTTTAGCGTCGTCAGCAAAATCTAGAAAATACTATAGCTGAGGCTGATTGATGTCTGGAAGGGCTTTATGGGCATGCAGATGAAAAGTTTCCTCTAGTGAGTCAAAGTTGTTCTTAACGACGATCGTGACTTCAGTGTCATTAGCGGTATTCTCTTCAGGGGCAGTGAATAAGTTCTAAGGAAAACAAGGAAGTTTAGGACAAATTTAAATTTATGTGGATTGCTATGGAGGTCGAATAATGATAAGTACCAATGTTGTTTTCAAGAAAGAAAGGGTGAAAAGAAAAGAAATCACCTTGTCATAAAGAGGCGAGAGGTTAGTATCAACCAGCTCGTTTGGTTGTTTGTTAATGGTGGCAGCAGTTGGCGACGAGGGAACAATGGCCGTAGACTTGGGCTCTGGCGATGTGGCAAGGTTTGTTGCTGGAGTAGAAGGAGTAAGTTGCGTGGCTACTTGTTGGGGAGGTCTGTTCTGTACCGTTTGACCCTCTGATACACGCTTTTGCAACTACTAAATTAACACTTAACACTTAACAAAAACGCATAACAATTAAAACCCTTGGTGTAGATGTAGCATTGGTAAATAGGGTATCGTTCTTAACCGGAGATTGAGGGTGCATGCATATTTACGCTATGGTTTGAAAGGGGGGTTTGAAAAGGTTGTTTAATATCTACGAAAATAAAGACAAGAACATGGCATAGCAAACACATCGTTGGCTTCTAAGTTCTAACATGCTTAAACTCATAGACAAGCAAAACAAACAAGAACATAGAATCCTAAACATGCTTACTAAAACCGAAAATAAAGTTTAATTACATATATACATGATCAACTCGTCACACTTACCTCATTTCTTTATAACCTAATCATATTATATGCAACCTAATTTTTATCTAGGCCTTTACTATGTGGTTCGCATGCATCTTTCATAATTAAGTGACTAAACCAAGATTGCTCGCATTTAGATTAAAGCATTAAGTGAAGAAGACACATTATCTAACCTAAACCAAGATTGCTCGCATTTAGATTAGCACACAGAAAAGACTTAGACTCGAAATAGATGACATAAAATAGAATTAGAATTATATTACAAAAACATGTCTTTACACTCTACAAAACTGAAATTCATTACAAGGAGTAAGTAGAGGGATCGAAATACACCCTTTGTGTCGTGATTGCAGTCGCAAAGCTTGCACACGATCCTTCTATGGATGGCTAGATGAACCCTCGGATTGCCTAAGGTTGCTTCTAGGTGGAGGCCGAATGTACATGGTTGGCCGGGGTCCCTTCACGGAATTTGTTGGGCTTGAGAGTTGGATCACCTCCTATGGTGGCCGGAGGAGGAAGAAAGGCGGCGGTGAAAATCGGTGTTTTCCGGCGAGAATTCGTCGCTGTCGAAGGTGGCTTTTCCGGCAGATTTGGTGGCTCCTCTTTGAGGGGTTTTGTTAGCCTCGAGGTAAGGAAGCTATTGCAAGTGGGAGGTTACCGTGGCCGGAGGAGGAAGATTGATCGGTCTGAAATTCTGGTAAGGGTTTGGAACTTTGAGTTGAATTTTGGAGGTTTTTCGATCAAAATTGGCCTTAACTTTGAACTGGAAAGTTGTTGGAAATGTCGAAAATCTTCAAATCCATGTGTAGCATGAATTTTTTTGGGCAGGTTGGATTTTCCGGCGGCCGGCGGCGGTGATTTTTCCGACGACATATTTTTTCGACGAGTTATATGTCGTTTCGCTTGGAATCACGCACCGATCGTAGTGGTAAGGTTTTTTTTTCGAATTGAGCATTGTAAATTATAGCGAGGTTTTGTGGTGTGATTATCGGATTTTTACAATTTCGTCGTTATTGAACTATATGTTTCCGGGAACGATTGTTTCTCGTGATATGATTTGAGCTGTCGAGTTATGATTTTGAGCAGTGGATTTTATGATTATTCAGGGGTTCGTGATCGTTCGTTTGGCGAGAGATTTTCCGCCGGATCACAGGATTAACGCGTATCGCGTTACGCTCATCTGTGAGTGGACAGTTTTATATTTTCACTGTCGTTGCGAGTTCGTAATTTTTCGTGATTTTCCGTATTTATTTTATACGATGTTGAGTTATTTATTATTTTCGGAGGTATTATTTTATATTTTATGGTGATGGCATTACGGCATCAATGCTTCGGCTACTCGGCTGATCACCGGTAGTCTGCCATAGTTGAGAGATTCCTATGGACCAGAGTTGAGAGATTCCTCTGGGCAGGGTTGAGAGATTCCCCTGTTATGCCACCGGGGTTGAGAGATTCCCCTGGCCTATCACCGTCGGGCTTGAGAGATTTGTCTGACCGTCGGGCTTGAGAGATTCGCCTGGCAACCTCCATATATGTTTTCCGAACTCGCTATACTTGTTTATTGTATATGAAATTTGTGAAAGGCATATGTTTATTTTCGTCCACTCACTCTAACGTTTTTATTTGCCTTTCCCCTGGGCTTTTCGGATTCTGGTGTCGCACGTCGCAGTCGGAGGCATAGTGTTTAAGCTACCTTGTTTCTTCCAGTAGGTTTCTTGTTCTGCCTGCTATGGTATATTTATATAATTATACACTAGAGGTCGCTCTGAGCATTCTGATGTTATACTTTTATATGATTTTTTCCCGGATTTATGTAAAGTATAATTTTATTGATTACTTTACATTACTGTTATGATATTGAGAAATCCAGATGGGATTGGTGCCCACGGTTTGATTTTTGTGGCATAGGATGACGTGTATTTTCCTGGTGCAGGTTATGGCAATTCCACGTTAGTAGCGTTACTCTGCCAAAATTTTTTATGGTTTTTGTTGGTTCGTATTTTTAGAAGGGGTTTGATTCCGGTTTAGGAAACTAAATCGGGGTTGGGTCCTTTCAGCTTGGTATCAGAACATTAGGTTTTAGGTTCTGTAGACTTCTGTAGTCGTGTTTACTAAGAATATTTGAGAATGTACAGCATGTTTCGAGTGATGACCCGACTGGCCGGCGGATACTCATCAATGCTCCGGGTGTTGTATACTTTCAAATATTTGAAGTTCCATGATTACGTTCTACTTGTTGCGAACGATGTCTTATTCATTAGGATGCCTCCTTGACGTGATTTCCGTGTCGATACGGTTGTGGATCCTATTGAGGATCAATCGACGGCGACTTGACAGTGAATTGTGGGTTTAGATGAGTATTCTAGATTCAAAGATATGTGTGGCATGGTTTGCCTGGTTGTATGTGTATGGGCGTCTACATGTTGCCTCAGAGCAGAGAATTGTGGCAGTTGATGTTTTTGCCTGAGTCCGATCATTGCATTTGGTGGGTTGGTATTGTGTGAGTTCCTGTTGCGACTCCATGACCTATATTTAGGGTATTGTTTATACGGTAATGGTTCAATCAGGCTACCAAACAACGAAAATATGGAGTGTTTACCCACCTGAGGTAGAGATTTATCGTTCATTTGTTTGTTTCCATTTGCACGTGTTATGTGGCTTCAGAGGAAGCAGTGCACGAGGTTCGAGATGAGTTTGAACCTGAGCATCAGAGGGATTTTGATTGTTATGCCTCGAGACAACCGTGAGGATCTTGATGTGCTGCAATCAGAGGCGAGGATATTGAGAAGGAAAGGTATACGCGGTTTTCAATATGTTGGTTTGAGAAAGGTGAATTTAGTCGAGATATTTGATGAGGTTGAGTTTCGGCACCTTGGGATCAGTGACTTCATCAGGCTGTGGCCTTTTTGATTATGTTGGGGGTCATCAGATCAAAGCAGAGGATCCGTTTGGTGATGGTGGAGATCACAGAGTAGAGGACTTGTACCTGTGGCATGAGTTTGGGTGATCGTTGGTGATCCTTCAACACAGCAGGCGTCGCTATGATTTGTGTCCGAGGAACACTCTCAGTTGCTATTTTGGTGGCCAGGAGGTTCACGTTGCGAGGGAGTGTCCTCAACCAGCTGTTTTAGGGATTCGACAGCTTGGAGTTCAGAAGGAGGTCAAGATGCTAGACGAGTTAGTCAGTAAGTCGAGTTAGTCAGTAAGTCGTAATCGACGTAGACGGTTTGTTGGGCATGCCAGAGTTCGTGCCATAACTTTGTATGAGGATAGAGTTTCTTTGAGGTTACCGTCGCTTGATATCCATGGCTATTGTATCTGCATCTCCACTTCTGAGGTTTTGGAGAGTGTTGCATTCATCCGGAGGTTGCGGGATCTTTGTTGGAGGTTATGGGTTAGCCACGGATCCATTATTGCTGGATATCGTCGATTTTGATGTGATTTTGGTTATGGACTTCTTGACGACGCATTGGGCTATGTTCGATGGTCACAAGAAGGAGGTTGCATTTCGACGACCCGGATACCCCGAGATATTGTTTTGCAGTGAGAAGAATATTTTATCGCCATGTGTGATTTCAGCAATGAAGGGCGAGCGGATCATGAAAAAGGGTGTGTAACATACTTAGCTCTTGTCGTGGATACTACGGCTGCTGTGCCAGACATTGGTGATATTGAGGTGGTTCCAGAGGTTCCAGGTGTGTCCCAGAGGAGTTACCGGGTATTCCTCCAGTTCGGGAGACCGACTACACCATTGAGCTTTTACCGGGCGCTAGACTCATATCACCGGCATCTTGTCGTTCGGTGCCAACGGAGCTGATGGAGCTACAGATTCAACTTCAGGAGTTGCTGGAGGAGATTTCATGCGACCCAGTGTATCACCGTGGTGTGCTCACTACAAGAAAACAGCACTTAGACCACGGAAACGTAATTGTTCTGTGGTCCAAGTGTCACTTGGACAACAGAGACTACTATCTCTGTGGTCCAAGTTCCACCTGGACAACGGAGAAGTCTCCGAGGTCCAAGTGCTCACCTGGACAACGGACCGACACGCCGTGGTCCAAGTATGTATGGATGTATGGATGTTTTCAAATTTGGTTAATATTTAGTTAAAACGTACATACATGCATGTATGTTAGCTACACATATTAAAGTACGTAATTGATCGATGTAGATCGAGTACGTATAATTAATAGTTAATTAAATCACTAATATATATGTAATAATTAATTAATTATAATATTTTGTAGAAGTATGGACAAGAGTTGGATGAAGTTGCAGAATAGATGTGATGTCCGGTATATGGATGGAATTAGCGAATTTGTGATTTTTGCGATAGAACATGGTCAGGGAAAGAAGCGTTTCAGGTGTTCATGCCAGAAATGTCTTAATTGTCAGTATGTGGAGGTTAATGTTATGGTGCAACACCTATACGAAAATGGTATGATGTGGAGTTACACTACATGGAGCGAGCATGGTGAAGCAGTAGACTTCAGCTCAGCAGATTTCAGCTCAGGGTACAGTGACCAGGGTGCCTCATCCAGCGACAGTGGTGCCGGCCCCCCTGCTTGCAACCCAACTGCAGATTTGGTCCATGATGCGTTTCCAGGATTTAGTCATGGTGGACACCAACACCAAGACGGAGGTTACAGTACCACTCATGAGCATGATGACACATTCTCCGCTGCTAGCTTGGTCACTGACACTAGTGAGATAGATAAGTACAACCGGATGCTACTTGAAGCGCAGACCCCGGTGTTCCCTGGATGTCGAGAGAATGTGTTACAATATGTGATGGAGTAAATGAAGATAAAAGTGAAGCACAAAATGTCAGTAAGTGCTTTTGACGAAATTCAGGAGCAAATATGTAAGTTGCTTCCTGATGATCACAATCTTCCTAAATCTCATTATAAGGTTAGAAATATCTTGAGCAGCCTCGGCCTAAAGTACAGGATAAGTGACGCATGTCCGTATGATTGTGTGCTTTTTTACAAAGAGTATAAAGATTTGGATTATTGTCCCGTATGTGGTCAGTGCAGATATGAGCTGAATAGGAAGAGTTCGAAAAAGAGAATTCCTGTGAAAGTTGTTCAATATTTTCCCTTGATTCCCAGATTGCAGCGCTTGTACATGTCTCTACACACAGCAGAGGCGATGCGATGGTACGCAGAAAAGCGAATAGATGACGATGTCACTACAAGAAAAGAGGACTTAGACGACGGAACAGTATTAGTTCCGTCGTCTAAGTTACACTTAGACCTCGGAGATTTCTCCGTGGTCCAAGTAAAACTTAGACGACGGAGATGTAATTCTCCGTCGTCTAAGTGTTACTTGGACCACGGAGAAATCTCCGAGGTCTAAGTGTAACTTAGACGACGGATGTGAAATTTCTCCGTCGTCTAGGTAAGTACCTGGACCTCAGAGACGTATCCGTCGTCCAGGTGATAACCTGGACGACGGAGAATTACATCTCCGTCGTCTAAGTAACATTTAGACCTCGGAGATTTCTCCGTGGTCCAAGTAAAACTTAGACGACGGAGAATTACATCTCCGTCGTCTAAGTTTTACTTGGACCTCGGAGAAGTGATCACCTGGACAACGGACCGACGTCACGTCGTGGTGTAAGTTCCACTTAGACGACGTACCGACACCTCCGTCGTCTAAGTGAAGCATTATATATAGGCGGCCATGCCAAACTCTCTTAGCTTCGATCATTCCATTATATTTTCTCCCGTGGGGAATTTTTGAGATCGAAGGAGAAGGAGAAGGCCGGATTAGGCTAGGCCGGGGCTAGAAATTAAAGGATCTCCGGTGTTCGATCACTAGCTAGCTTAATTAACTGCAGATATCGAGAAGGCGAGCAGGTACGTACGTACGTAGGCAGTTAAAATTTGCATGATTAAATATATATATATATATATTTAGGGAAACCGTACGTACGTACGTACATACATGCATGAATGTTAATTAGCTATATATACAGATTAAATTACGTACGTAATTTGATGGATCGATGTAGATCGAGTACGTATAATTAATGGTAAATTAATGGACTAATATATATATATGTAATAATTATTTAATTATAATATTTTGTAGCAGTATGGACAAGAGTTGGATGAAGTTAAAGAATAGATGTGATGTCCGGTATATGGATGGAATTAGCGAATTTGTGAATTTTGCGATAGAACATGGTCATGGAAAGAAGCGTTTCAGGTGTCCGTGCCAGAAATGTCTTAATTGTCAGTATGCGGAGGTTAATGTTATGGTGCAACACCTGTACGAAAATGGTATGATGTGGAGTTACACTACATGGAGCGAGCATGGTGAAGCAGTAGAGTTCAGCGCAGCAGACTTCAGCTCAGGGTACAGTTACCATGGTGCCTCATCCAGCGGCAGTGGTGCCGGACCCCCAGCTTGCAATCCAACTGTAGATTTGGTCCATGATGCGTTTCCGGGATTTAGTCATGGTGGACACCAACACCAAGACGGAGGTTACAGTACCACTCATGAGCATGATGACACATTCCCCGCTGCTAGCTTGGCCACTGACACCAGTGAGATGGATAAGTACAACCGGATGCTACTTGAAGCGCAGACCCCGGTGTTCCCTGGATGTCGAGAGAATGTGTTGCAATATGTGATGGAGCAAATGAAGATAAAAGTGAAGCACAAAATGTCAGTCAGTGCTTTTGACGAAATTCAGGAGCAAATATGTAAGTTGCTTCCTGATGATCACAATCTTCCTAAATCTCATTATAAGGTTAGAAATATCTTGAGCAGCCTCGGCCTAAAGTACAGGATAATTGACGCATGTCCGAATGATTGTGTGCTATTTTACAAAGAGTATAAAGATTTGGACTATTGTCCCGTATGTGGCCAGTGCAGATTCCAGGTGAATAGGAAGAGTTCGAAAAAGAGAATTCCTGTGAAAGTTGTTCGATATTTTCCCTTGATTCCCAGATTGCAGCGCCTGTACATGTCTCTACACACAGCAGAGGCGATGCGATGGTACGCAGAAAAGCGAATAGATGACGATGTCCTGCGACACGCTGCGGATGGGGAGGGTTTCAAACATTTCGACAGAGAATTCGGAAACTTTGCTGCAGAGGTTAGAAATGTTAGACTCGGCCTATCTACAGACGGATTCAATCCTTGGGGAAGTAATAGCTCCGCCGTAAGCACTTGGCCAGTAATTCTGATGCCGTACAACCTGCCTCCGTGGATGTGCATGAACAAGGAATTTAATTTCCTTACTGTACTAATTCCAGGTCCTAAATCTCCAGGGAAGTGCTTAGATGTCTACCTCAGACCTTTGATCGACGAGCTGAAACTGTTGTGGGAAAATGGAGTCCCAACTTATGACAAATTCACTGACACGATGTTCACGATGAGGGCTGCCGTAATGTGGACGATCAGCGATTTTCCAGCGTATGGGATGTTGGCAGCGTGCAGGACAAAAGGATATAATGGATGTCCTATATGTTTGGACGACGTGAACTCTAGTTGGCACGCAGGGAAGGTGTGTTACTTGGGTCACCGTAGATGGCTCCCTCACGACCACCCTTGGCGACAGGATGAAGCTCATTTCGACGGGACGGTAGAGAACAATCCTAAACCCCGTAGTTGGTCGGGCGAAGAGATTTTAGAGAGGTTGAGCTATTTCGACTTTGGTGTGTTGACTAACGACGCGGATGTAAAGAAATGCAATCCAATTCCTCCACATGATCTGAGCTATTGGGATCACAAGAGTATATTCTTTGAACTCCCTTACTGGTCGAAGTTGAAGCTGAGGAACAACTTGGACGCGATGCACATAGAAAAGAATGTGTGCGACAGAGTGGTGGGAACAATTCTCGGTATTAAGTTCAAGACTAAAGATACTCCCAAAGCGCGCAAAGATTTGGAATCAATGAATCTACGTCGTCCCTTGTGGTTGAGGAGGGATAGGAAAGGAGTGTACAACAAGATGCCAGCTGCACCGTACACAGTGAAGCCGACACTTAGACGTTCTGTATTTCACTGGTTTAAGGGCGTTCGTTATCCGGCCACGTATGCAGCTACTATAACTGGAGCAGTGGACGAGGTGCAACACAAGTTTGTTGGTCTAAAGACACATGACTATCACGTTATGCTGTAACGTCTGATTCCAGTGGTAATTCGACCATATTTGCCTCGCGACGTCGTAGAACCAATAGTGCAGATGGTGGCAGAGGTTATGCGCCAGAGAATTAAAGAAGTCAGATGTCGTGGAATTGCAACAACAAATTGTGCACATCATTTGCAAACTAGAGAGGATTTTTCCTCCTGCTTTCTTCGACATAATGATTCACCTAATGATCCACCTGCCCGAGCAGGTTCTCATTTCTGGTCCGGTCCAGTACACTTAGATGTATCCTCAAGAAAGGTACGTACAACTAATTAATTATACAGGTTTTTCGATTCATAATTTGTTCCACTGGAGATTACTAGCTAGCTATATGCATGTACTTATTTTTATTGTACGTTTGATTAATTTTGTAGACAGCTTGGACAGTATAAGTCATTCGTCAAAAACAGGTCGGCCCCGGATGGCTCCATAGCAGAGACATACCTAATGCATGAGTGCGTTACTTACTGCAACAGGTACCTCAAAGATCCACCACCTCCAACTGCCTCCGATCCCAGTGCCCGCATCAATCTTTCTGTCGTCACCAATGTCGTCCGACCGTTTAGAGGAGTATTAAAGGAAACGTTAACACGGGAAGAACTTATTGAGGCACATTGGGTAGTGTTACGAGACTGTGACGAAGTTGAGCCGTACATGATGTCATACAGGGAGAGGCTTCAGGCGTTATATCCAGACAAGAGTTCGACGTGGATTGAGAAAATGGTTAAGAAAAAGTTCCCCGATTATTTCTTCCAATGGGTACGTATTTAGTGATTTATATACATATTGAGATCATGCATGTTTAATTTGTAGAAAGTAAACCCTTACATTTTTCCATTTTCGCAGATGATTGATCTGCAAAAATCCGAAAACCACGGGGGGTGGTGGTCTTGGCCAAAGCACTTGCTAGCAGGGAAGCCGATTAAACACTATATTTATCCGGGATGTTTTGTGAACGGTGTGAAGTTCCATTCATTGGCGCGAGATGAAGGAAGAAGAACACAAAACAGTGGGATAGCGGTTGGGAAAGACCCTGATCTATATTACGGAATGATCGTATATGTGGTTCAGCTATGTTACGGGAATGATGTCAACGTTTTCCTATTCAAGTGCAGATGGTTCAAGCGTACAAAGGAAGACCTGGGACTTTTATCAGTCGATACAAACTCAAGCTGGTATGAGGATGAGCCTTTCGCTCTCGCCACCTTAGTTAGGCAGGTGTTCTATCTCGACGATCCGAAAGCTGGTGACGGGTGGAAAATAGTGAACCAGATCTCTCATCGAGGAGTTTGGAATACAGAGACAATTGAAGGGACACCGGCGACGACTGAAGATGCTGCTGAACCAGATAGAGACATTCCTGCCTATCAAGAGCCTAATATTTCTGTCATCCGCTCCGACATAATGGACCTGGTTCAAGACGGTGAACGGTTACCCATGCCTGATGGTTGTACAGATCTAACTGAAGAAGAGATTATTGAGGTAGATGAAGAAGACGTGCAGGATGAGGACGATGACGACGACTCTGGTTATTCCTCGGACGATGTTGAGTACGATGAGGAGGATGAGCAATCGGATAACGGTGATGATGATGATGACGATTATGACGAAGAGTACGGTCACACGACGAGGATCATTAATTGGTAAACCCTAATTTATTATTGTAATATATATATGATCGATCGATGCATCGTAAAAAGGTGAAAGATTTCTATTATGTCGAGACTTTAAGATTCCTCGTCCAGCTTTGGTTGGTTTTATTGTTTTTAAATACTATTTATGTATAAATTGGATTAATTATGGGTCCCTATATATGATTATATATATTGACTTGTGATAGTATTATTGAGAGCACAAATTTTGTACGTAGTCCCGGCCCCTCTCTTTGCTTTCAACTTCATCGGTGTATTCTCTGATCTTATTAAAAGTAAGCTGAAGCTGCTCTACATTTCGCTCAAGCAGCCCTTCAAACCCTAAATCCTCGACACTAAATGTAGCAGATCGGATCGATCGATCATTTTTTTAATTATATTCTTGAATGAGAATAATTGAACGAACATACAAATGACCGGGGACGACCTAAACCCTAAACCGTACGGCCCTAACCTCTGAATTCAGGGTTTTACACTTGGACGACGGAGACAGTCATTATCCGTCGTCTAGGTACACACTTGGACGACGGAGACAGTCATTCTCCGTCGTCCAAGTGACAAACCCTATACCCTAAACCCTAAGGACCCCTAACCCCTGAATTCAGGGTATATTCACCTGGACGACGGATACGACATTCTCCGTCGTCCAAGTACACACCTGGACGACGGAGACGCTAATATCCGTCGTCCAGGTGTGTACTTGGACGACGGAGAATGTCGTATCCGTCGTCCAGGTGTAAATTTCGTAATTTTTTCTAAGACAACGACCATCTAGACCATCTTCGAATGCATATTCTTTTCGTCAAGACTTTAGAGTAGTATATTCTTGGTGTGTGAGCTTCGACGGTTCGAAAATCGGAGTTGCGAAATGTCCTGTATCCACGTTTCCGGTTTGTGAAATTCTCGGTTTTGCGGTTGACTGTGCCGATGAAACCCTCCCCGAACTTATTATTTCCTGGTCCTTTCTAGTAATTATATATTATGTTACGACGAACATATCCAACGGTTGTTTTGTCCAAATTCAATTTCGTTAGTACTCTGCTGCAAATCAGCAACTACTCATGAACACTAAAGTCTTAAAGATTAGTCAATACTTAACAACTTTCAAAACGTAAAATTATTCGGCGGTTCAAATTTATCTGTTTATATATACGATGCGTTCATCGATATTGTACGACTATTTCACTCGAATGACAGATCGCTAAATTCCTAGCGAATTAATTTAAATATTTTTTTTTGCATAATTTGAACCTAGACGACGGATACGGTCATTTTCCGTCGTCCAGGTGTGTACGTGGACGACGGAAAATGACCGTATCCGTCGTCTAGGTTCAAATTACCATGGCGGTGCGGTTCGAATAAAATTTTTATTTTTTTTCGATGTAAATGTTGACTTGGACGACGGATATGTCGTTTTCCGTCGTGCAAGTGAACACTTGGACGACGGAAAACGACATATCCGTCGTCCAAGTCGAAATAACATGGCGGTTCGATTTGCCGCCTCAATTTTCGGCACCGCTTGAAATTCCACTTAGACGACGGAAAACACTGTTTCCGTCGTCTAAGTCAACATTTATGGCGGTGAAACGGCCCGCCCATTTATTTGGCGCCGGTTCGAAAAAATTTGACTCTTCACTTAGACGACGGAAAACACTGTTTCCGTCGTCTAAGTGCACTTAGACGACGGAGAATAGTGCTCCGTCGTCTAAGTGAAACTCTATAAATAGGCCGAGCCTCATCTTCTTTTCCTCATCCCTTACAACTTTCTCTCCTCCATCTCCTCTCTCTCTCTCATTCCGGCGATTCTCCTCCGGCGACGCTCCGACGACATTATTTCCGGCGTGGTTCCTCCTCTCCGACGACACAACTCCGGCGATTTTCGCAGAAAACTCCCGAAAAACTCCGATTCGGTAAATTTCTATTTTTCCCTTATTAAAATAATTTTTTTTTAATTAATTAGTTTTAAATATTTCTTAAATGATTATTTTAATGTTATTTATTAATTATTTCTATTAATACTAATTAAATAAATAATTGTAAATTTATTGTTATTAATTATATTTAGATTAATTATTGTTATTAATTAAATAAATGATTACATATTGTTATTAATTAATTAAATGGTAAATTATTGTTATATATTAATAATAATTAAATGAATAATTGTAATTACTTGATAATTTATGAAATGAATAAATATTATTGTAATTATTTATTAATTAGTTGCATAATTAAATAAATATGAGATTAAATTAATTAGTAGTACGTTTTCGATTTAAATTTAGTACATAGGCTTGGTGTAATTAAGTCGCACTCTTTGGAATAGATGGCGCCTCTTTTCCTTGCTTATCTCCTTAACCCCTCGTGATGTGTGGATTTCATCACCGCACACCATAACCTAAGTGAAGTTATGGACACGAGGTTGAGGGCGGAGTTTGCAAAGGACTTGAGGGAGTGTAAATTTTCGAAAAATTGGCCGAATGTCGGACATGGTGTCTAGAAACGGGTTATGACTGGTGACAGGATTTGGACTAAGAAAGACTTTTGTCGAAATTAGTCCTGCCTCTCGCGTTATCTCTATCCCTAACTGGCCATGTTTTTCGATTTAACCAAGACTGATTAATTGAAAATTTACACTTTATCGCGCGGGACGCACGTCCATTGAACGATCGAAAATGCCAAGCTAGTGTACTCTATTTAAATCTTAAACGTACTTAATTAATTAGCGTAAATTTTTAAGTTGTAATTATTATGGTAAGTAGGTACGCGTATTTTAACACCGTACTCTTAGGTTTAAATGGCTCCGCCAAAGACCACATCCGGCAAGAAGAAAGCCCAACAGGAGTCAGAAGATGAGATGCTCCAAATGTTGGCGGCCCAAGTCGGTTGGGTTCAACCGCAGGACGACGCCCTCAATCCGGGGCCTTCTGGGGAAATTCCCTCTGCCCCATTTCTCTCAAGCGGTGATGACGTTGACCCCTTTTCAACTCCGACGCCCGGTACCGCTTCAACGGGAAGTACTCAGGCGTCTTCGACGGCCGATTCTATCATGTACAGCGCCCGCCGTAAGCAAAGGAGGGCCCCCACTGACCCCCAACCGAAAAAGACTCGGGGTCTCGTTAAAGGTGGAAAGGCGGAGAAAATTTGCAAGGCGACCGGGAGCAAGATCGCCTTGCCCTACGACGAATTCACCGGTGGCCCTCCCACACCTCAGCTAGCAAGTCTCTCGGCTCATAGCATTGGGTCGATTGTTCGTAACCGGGTTCGTATCACTGCCCCTACTTGGAGGGAGGTGCCGGATTCGGAGAAGGCGAAAGTCTTTAAGGATCTTTCGGTACGTAATACGTACAATTTTAGTTATTATATACTATTTTTAATATTAGTTATATATAATTTTATAATATATACGATTATAATTTCCAATTTATTTCTGATAGGAACAATTTGCGGTGGATCCGGATCCGGCGATGTTGAGGCATATCAACCAAACCGCCAACAACATCTTCAAAGATTGGAAGTACAGGCTCCATCAGTACTTCCGAACTAACGGTCCCGTGCCTCCCCCCGAAGAGCTGCGTGGGGATAGAGAAGATGAGTGGGAGTGGTTGTGTAACCACTTTGCCGATGAGCAATTTCAGGTGTTAATTTACTTTTTTTATTTCAATTAAGATAATTGAATACTCTAAATTTTAGTTACTTATAAATTTTTTAATGATTTCATTATGTTGTCTAACAGAAATTCTCCGGTGTCAACAAAGCCAACCGGGGGAAGAAGGACAAGCACCATACTTCCGGCGCCAAGCAACTCATTCAAATTGCCAAAGAGCACAGGGATAAGGGCTCCAAACACCCTTATCTCGATGCAAGCGTAAGCGCGTACGTGACGCCTGGGCTCGATAATGAAGCGAGTCAACGCGGCGTAAGTCATATATATATATATATGTGTGTGCGCTAATAATTATAGTAATTATTATTTAAATATTATTTCATTATAATAAATTTATTATTCTTTTGTAGGCAAGAGTGATAGAGCGTGCGCAGGAAGAATTGGCTAACACTCAGCTTGCGTTCCCAGATGTGCCGCTAGAAGACCTGCCTCCTCTATCTGTGGAGAGCCAAATAGCAATTGCGGATGAGGTCTACGGTCGTAGAGCTGGCAAGGAGGTTAGGCACTTCGGGCCTAAGGTGGTTCGAGATTTGTCGACCTCTGAGTCATCATCTACGGGAGGTTCGGGGCGGCGGAGAAGTTCTCAAGCTGCGGCAGCCTATGAAGAGGCTCGAATCGCACGGGAGGAGAATATTGCCATGCGCCAAAGAATGGACCAGCAAGACGAGCGAATAGCCCAACTCATCGCCCTTATGCAACAAGCTCAAAGACAATGTCAACCTCCTCCGAACCCATTCCCCGACGACGACGACCCGGCTGGAGGCGGAGGACGAGGCGGCGCATCTGCTCCTCCAGTGTTTTAGCTAGCTAGTAGTTTATTATTTCGTTTCTTAATTTCCGCATTACGAACAATATTTTCATTTTTAATTATGGGTTTTTTCGATTATGTATGTACAAATTAATTTTAATTATTTTATTAATTTAGTGTATTTAATTAATTTAATTAATTTTTTTTCAATTAATATTAATAATATTTTTGAATTTAATTTTTTTTTTTAAATTAATTTTTCACTTAGACGACGGAGACATTAATCTCCGTCGTCTAAGTCCCTACATGGGCCACGGACGTTGTTAGCTTGTCCGTGGCCCAGGTGGTGACTTAGACGACGGAGAATTTAATCTCCGTCGTCTAAGTGCCTACCTGGGCCACGGAGAAGCTAACAATCTCCGTGGCCCAGGTAGTAACCTAGACGACGGAGACTAATTCTCCGTCGTCTAAGTGCCTACCTGGGCCACGGAGAAGCTAACAATCTCCGTGGCCCAGGTGGTGACTTAGACGACGGAGAATTTAATCTCCGTCGTCTAGGTTACTACCTGGGCCACGGAGATTGTTAGCTTCTCCGTGGCCCAGGTAGACACTTAGACGACGGAGAATTTAATCTCCGTCGTCTAGGTTACTACCTGGGCCACGGAGATTGTTAGCTTCTCCGTGGCCCAGGTAGGCACTTAGACGACGGAGATTAATGTCTCCGTCGTCTAGGTTACCACCTGGGCCACGGACGTTCTCCGTGGTCCAAGTGAACTTGGACGACGGAGATTAAATTCTCCGTCGTCTAAGTACTTAGACGACAGCACTTGGAGCACGTACCTTGGACGACGGATTTTCCTTCGTCCAAGTACTTAGACGACGGAGACTGTCACTTAGACGACGGAAATTCTCCGTCGTCTAAGTCACTTTTTCTTGTAGTGTGTCCTGCGACACGCCGCGGATGGGAAGGGTTTCAAGCATTTCGACAGAGAATTTGGAGACTTTGCTGCAGAGGTTAGAAATGTTAGACTCGGTCTATCTACAGACGGATTCAATCCTTGGGGAAGTAATAGCTCTGCCGTCAGCACTTGGCAAGTTATTCTGATGCCGTATAACTTGCCTCCGTAGATGTGCATGAACAAGGAATTTAATCTCCTTACTGTACTAATTCCAGGTCCTAAATCTCCAGGGAAGTGCTTAGATGTCTATCTCCGACCTTTGATCGATGAGCTGAAACTATTGTGGCAAAATGGAGTCCCAACTTATGACAAATTCACTGACACGATGTTCACGATGAGGGCTGCCGTAATGTGGACGATCAGCGATTTTCCAGCGTATGGGATGTTGGCAGCCTGCAGGACAAAAGGATATAATGGATGTCCTATATGTTTGGACAACGTGAACTCTAGTTGGCACGCGGGGAAGGTGTGTTACTTGGGTCACCGTAGATGGCTTCCTCACGACCACCCGTGGCGACAAGATGAAGCTCATTTCGACGGGACTGTAGAGAACGATCTTAAACCCTGTGGATCGTCGGGCAAAGAGATTTTAGAGAGATTGAGCTATTTCGACTTTGGTGTGTTGACCAATGACGCGGATGTAAAGAAATGCAATCTAATTCCTCCACATGATCTCCGTTATTGGCATCACAAGAGTATATTCTTTGAACTCCCTTACTGGTCGAAGTTGAAGCTGAGGAACAACTTGGACGCGATGCACATAGAAAAGAAAGTGTGCGACAGCGTGGTGGGAACAATTCTCGGTATTAAGTTCAAGACTAAAGATACTCCCAAAGTGCGCAAAGATCTGGAATCAATGAATCTACGTCGTCCCTTGTGGTTGAGGAGGGATAGGAAAGGAGTGTACAACAAGATGCCAGCTGCACCTTACACAGTGAAGCCGACACTTAGACGTTCTGTATTTCACTGGTTTATGGGCGTTCGTTATCCGGCTACGTATGCAGCCACTATAATTGGAGCAGTAGACGAGGCAACCACAAGTTTGTTGGTCTAAAGACACATGACTATCACGATATGCTGCAACGTCTGATTCCAGTGGTAATTCGACCATATTTACCTCGTGACGTCGTAAAACCATTAGTGGCATTGTGCAGATGGTGGCAGAGGTTATGCGCCAGAGAATTAAAGAAGTCAGATGTGGTGGAACTGCAACAAGAAATTGTGCACATCATTTACAAACTAGAGAGGATTTTTCCCCCTCCTTTCTTTGACATCATGATTCACCTAATGATCCACCTGCCCGAGCAGGTGCTCATTTTTGGTCCGGTCCAGTACACTTGGATGTATCCTCAAGAAAGGTACGTACAACTATATTAATTATACAGGTGATTCGATTCATAATTTGTTCCACTGGAGATTTGTAGCTATATGTACTTATTCTTATTGTACGTTTGATTTTGTAGATAGTTTGGACAGTATAAAGGATTCGTCAAAAACAGGTCGGCCCCGGATGGCTCCATAGCTGAGACATACCTAATGCATGAGTGTGTTACATACTGCAACAGGTACCTCAAAGATCCACCACCTCCCACTGCCTCCGATCCCAGTGCCGGCATCAATCTTTCTGTCGTCACCAATGTCGTCTGACCGTTTAGAGGAATATAAAAGGAATCGTTAACACGGGAAGAACTTATTGAGGTACATTAGGTAGTGTTGCGAGACTATGACGAAGTTGAGCCGTACATGATGTCATACAGGGAGAGGCTTCAGGCGTTAAATCCAGACAAGAGTTAGGCGTGGATTGAGAAAATGGTTAAAAAAAAGTTCCATGATTATTTCTTCCAATGGGTATGTACGTACGTCTCGGTATTTAGTAATTTATATACATATCGATCATGTTTGTAGAAAGTAAACCCTTATATTTTCCCATTTTCGCAGATGATTGATCTACAAAAATCCGAAAACCACGGGGGGTGGTGGTCCTGGTCAAAGCACTTGCTAGAAGCTGATTAAACACTATATTTATCCCGGATGTTTTGTGAACGGTGCAAAGTTCCATTCATTGGCCCGAGATGAAGGAAGAAGAACACAAAATAGTGGGGTAGCGGTTGGGAAAGACAATGATCTATATTATGGGGCTATTGTAAATGTGGTTTAGCTATGTTACATGAATGATGTCAACGTTTCCCTATTCAAGTGCAGATGGTTCAAGAGTACAAAGGAAGACCTGAGACTTTTATCAGTCGATACAAACTCAAGCTGGTATGAGAATGAGCCTTTCGCTCTCGCCACCTTAGTTAGGCAGGTGTTCTATCTCGACGATCCGAAAGCTGGTGAAGGGTGGAAAAATAGTGAACCATATCTCTCATCGAGGAATATGGAATACAGAGACAATTGAAGGGACACCGGCGACAGAAGATGCTGCTGAACCAGAAAGAGACATTCTTGTCTATCAAGAGCCTAATATTTCTGTCATCCGCTCCGATATAATGGACCTGGTTCAAGATGGTGAACAGTTACCCATGCCTGATGGTTGTACAGATCTAACTGAAGATGAGATTATCGATGCCATTAATGAGGTAGATGAAGAAGACGTGCAGGATGAGGACGCGGTCGAAGACTCAGGTTATTCGTCGGACGATGTTGAGTATGATGAGGAGGATGAGCAATCGAATAACGGGGACGAGGATGATGACGAAGAGTACAATTATACGACGAGGATTATTAATTGCTAATTAATTATTGTAATTATTGTAATATATGATAGATGCATCATTGATCTACGCATTTTATGCTTGATTCTTAACGTCTTTCTCTTTACATTTAGCTTTGTTTTGACCTTAGTACTATCATTTCTTACTTACTTTATGCTTTTAGGTAGAAATAAAGGAGAAAAATAATAAAGGAGGCGTTTTGGAGCTAAAAGCGGGCTAAGGAGAAAAGTTCTCAATTCCGGAGAAGAAATGGTCCGAGGAATGGTCTTCAAATGGTTACTAAAATGCTTTCCCACATGGTGTCAAGAATTTAAGACCAAATGCCAAAAGAAATGGATACCAAAATGGTGGACAAAAAGATGAAGACATTTCTCCTGCGCGACCCAGGAAAGAGCAAATATGGCGGAATATATGGAGCATATAATAGACGAATTTTGGAGGATATTCCATGAATATAAATACCTGATTTGAGGGCCAAAATATGTTAAAATATATGGTATATTCGGCCAAGGAAGCTTAGAGGAAAAGGAATGCAAAATTTGAAGATATCAAGATTTCCTACTCCTTGTAGAAGAAGAAAATCTGGGCTGCCAGGTCACCCAACTTCAAAGGATCACCGAATATTCAAATCAACTCCGAATTTAATGATCAGATATGATATTTTATAGCCCTTGAAGTCTTCTTTCCAACGAATCAAAAATCGTAATTTTTTGACCTCTACAGCTCCGGGAAAACGCGTTTGAAGTTATACTGTCAGATTTGCCCGGGTACATAAGGAAAGTCTTGTTTTGGTAGGAAAAACCCTACTCTTCTCCTATATAAAGGGGATCTCGACTCTTTCATTCTCATGACTCATTCTAGACGCCAAAGCTCTGCCTCTAAACACCTCCACACGTCCAAAATCTCTCCAAGAAATACCAAGAAGCCGTTCACACCAAAATCCATCATCTACCTTCCTCCATCGAGACTTTCATGGCAATCCTAACTGTCTCCTCCATTCATTGAAGGCGTGGCTTACATCAAGTAGACTAGGGCAATCCCGACATCAAAAAGTGTAACCATGACTTCTACTCTTTACTTCTTGTATTATTTCTTGGTTTGTATGGACAAATTTGTGGAAGTGTTTTTGGTTTGTAATTTTATCAAGTTCACGTGAACCTCCCACGTTTTAGTCTTTGGTTTTCATGCTATATTTTGTGCTTAACGCTTTGATTTATTGCATGGCAATCCCTACACTTTACTTTCGAGAGATATGCATGAAATTAGTCGCTAAAGACTTAGAACTAATAGGTTGCATGTAACTTGGTAGGTTCTAAAGAGTTAGGTGAAAGATGAGTCGATCCTTGTAAATATATTAGCTTAGGACGTTTTACCTTAAAATTTGTAGGAACTTAGACAACAAACTTTGCACCCCCCATACCTTTTATTTTATGTTTACAAACGTTGTCATGCATTAGTACCCTTAATCCCCGGTTAAGAACGATCCCTACTTACCAATGCTACATCTACAAAGAAGGGTTTTAATTGTTTTCGTGTTTGTTTGAGTGTTTTAATTAAATGCTTGAAAATATGCGAATCAATTTTGGCGCCGTTGCCGGGGATTGAAAAATCTATTGTGTGATTTCGTTTGTGTAAATATGTTCATATCGTGTTACTATTATACTTGTGCATAATTTTTTTTTTTTATTTTTTTTTTCTTTTTCTCTGTTTTCGGAACTGTTCACTGACCTGTTTTGTACAATTTATTTGACATAGCTGCAGGTATTGGAAAAATCTGACAATTTTCAGACGTGTTGCGTTTTGTGTGGTGTTTATGCTTGCAAATTTTTATTGAATTCGGACAAGCCAACAATTCTGGAAAAATCTGACAATCTGCTATGTTCAATTTTTTTTGCGAATCTGGAAATTTTCATGTGTTCTTGAGTTCCAAGCATGTTGTAACTTTGTTTTTATTTTTGCAGGTCAAAGAGTCAATATGTATGAGGTTAAAGAGTCATTTTTTTCTGTAAAAATATTCATTATTGTTATTGTATAATGTGATTATAATTGTTTTAGTTTTAGTATTAATTTTAATTCGGGACTGTGATATGTGCTATTTTGTGAGATTTATCTGATATGGTTGCAGGTCTTGGAAAATTATGAAATTTTACAGAGTTATGTATATATGTGTCTAGTATCCTCTCATAAAATTTCGTGACATTCCAACATGTGATTAATTCTGCATAAATTCTGCAAATAGCTGTATTCAGTTTCTCCGATTTTGTAAAATGTTAAATAAATAGTCTTAGCTATGTTTTTATCACTTGTTATTTAGTTTTTAAGTTGGATTTTGATTGAAAGAGTTGATGTAATATCGTATTGAAATTTTGCTCTTAGTAAGAAATTTTCGGTTATGGTGACTAGAAGGGTTATGACTCGTGACGGGACTTGGATCTAAGAAAGAGAATATTCTCGAAATTAGTCCTACCTCTCGCGTTACATCTATCCCAACTGGCCATTTCCGAACTTGCCCAAAGGAGTAGAACGGATTTCGAGCCATTACACAATTTAATCATCTGAGCCTTAATTTAAATTCTAGATGCATGTGATAATCATATATCTTTGGCGAAAAATCAATTTGGACATTGTTTGGTATTGTGTTTGTCTACCATGTTGTAATGAATTTGTAACAAAAGATAAACCTACTTGTTGTAAATGCTCCATGAGCTACGTTTATGATTAATTAGTTAATTGATCACTAACTAATGTATCTTTTCGTGGATCATGAATTCTAACAAGCTCGTAAAGAGAAGAAGAAGGTCGAGCTAAAGGAGTTAGAGGAGATGATTGACACCAACATGCACATGCAAAGAAAACGTTAAGAATGTTGGAAGTCAAAAGTGAAGAAGGAGAAAAGCAACACGTCTAGGCTGTAAGACGTTAAAAAACAAGCGCTTGTTGGGAGGCAACCCAATGGAGGAGTCTATAAACAAGATTTGCTTTCTCTTCCCTTATTTTTTTTTATTTTTTATTTTTTTTTATTTTTTTTTCATAGCTTTTATTTTTCCTAGTTAGATTTTTCGTAAATCATTATCTTCATGCTTGATTCTATGTTTTACTTTAGTACATTGAGGACAATGTAGAGTTTAAGTGTGGGGGAGGGGTTTACAACTTTGTTGAGTCATAAAATAAAAAAAAATCGGGCGGACAATGGAACTTTCCGACGGATGATGCCCTAAAAAAATTTTGTTTTGAGTCATAATTAGTGTATTTTTGAGTCTTTTTGTTGAACTTAGTGTATTTTGAGTCTTTTTGTTTAACTTAGTGTTTTTAAAGAGTCTTAGGATGCCCTTAGTTAGTCTATGATGAAAATGGACTGAATTTGAACATACATATGGCATTGCATTCATGATTTCTTGTGTTAATTGAGTTATTTTGAGTGTCATGACATGTAGTAGATATGGATAGTTAAACATGGTACAGATTTCGCATGTGAGAATAAGTTTAAGTCATATGAACCCTAAACGTGAGTTTTGAGCCTATACATTTCTTTTGAGTGAATTTTATGCATATTAGTCTCAAAACTATGCATGTGCATCATTTGGTTACTTGCCATAGATTTTAATGAACTAGAGATTACTAGAACTTACTCATGTCGAATTTGCAAAGCTTATAGTTGACATATACTCTGATTTTGGATATGATAAGAGGCACTTAAGTTTTCCACCACTTTGCCAAATAGCCATGTGTCCCATATGTGCGCACGAGTTGCGACACCCCTAGATGAGCCCATTTGAGCCTACATTAAGCCTCTCTTTCATTGCCATATACATCTAAACACTTAAACTTAGTGTAGATTGTCCATACACCCTTGTTATAAAGAGTTGGTGGGATTTTTGAAGCTAAGCACATAAGATTGGCGTGTGAAACACAAAGGAGAATGTATGTATGGGGATAGACTTGTTCAAATAGCTTGTTAAAGTAGAAATTGCCGAAAATAAAGAAAAGAAAAGAAAGATCAAAAGCTCTCCGGCAATAGGTTTTAAATGTACATTGTTTGAATTAATGTCCTCCATACTTGTGAATTTGGAGTATGCTACGAAATGAAGGCCCAAAAAAAAAAATAAAGAAATATGGCCTTTGTCCTGTTCACAAAGCTCAATGGGAGTTTAGAATGAAGTTAGGGTCCAACAAAATGAAATTTGGCCCTTGTTTATAGAAGATTGACCATGGAGGCATGGAAAAAATGAAGGAGTCTGGTTTTACAAAGTTTGTGATATTTCGACTAAGTCTTTGGAACGTTTTTAACCACCACTTATCTAAATTTTTGAATGCCTTAGCATTGCCCCATTACAACCCTTCGAAAGTCCTTTTTGATCCTTAAGATGAGTAGAAGTTAATCTGTTGAGTAAGTTGCATGAGTAAGCATATGGTTTGGTTCATTTGTGCAAGTATTTCATTCATGAGGTTTTCAATTATTTCTATCCATTTTTGAGTGAAAATATGATGAGTGCATCCATGTGAGTTGATTTGAACTTTATTCGAAACATGCACAGCTTTAACATCACCATTGTTTACACCATGTCTTACTTGTTCATTGCATGAATCATATCTTGGTTATCATTTGAAGTTATGTAATTCCATTGCCATATACATTAAGAAATTTCTGAGACAAATTGTGCTAAGGGCTTAGAAGTTGTTTTTATTTATTTGAGTCCATGGAATTTGTTCAACGTGGAGGCTAGCTCTAACGTTGGTTTTATATTTTTAGTCTTTCTTTTATTTAGTTTTTGCTAGGGACTAGCAAAGTCTAAGTGTGGGGGAATTTGATCTACGCATTTTATGCTTGATTCTTAACGTCTTTCTCTTTACATTTAGCTTTGTTTTGACCTTAGTACTATCATTTCTTACTTACTTTATGCTTTTAGGTAGAAATAAAGGAGAAAATAATAAAGGAGGCGTTTTGGAGCTAAAAGCGGGCTAAGGAGAAAAGTTCTCAATTCCGGAGAAGAAATGGTCCGAGGAATGGTCTTCAAATGGTTACTAAAATGCTTTCCCACATGGTGTCAAGAATTGAAGATCAAATGCCAAAAGAAATGGATACCAAAATGGTGGACAAAAAGATGAAGACATTTCTCCTGCGCGACCCAGGAAAGAGCAAATATGGCGGAATATATGGAGCATATAATGGATGAATTTTTGAGGATATTCCATGAAGATAAATACCTGATTTGAGGGCCAAAATATGTTAAAATATATGGTATATTCGGCCAAGGAAGCTTAGAGGAAAAGGAATGCAAAATTTGAAGATATCAAGATTTCCTACTCCTTGTAGAAGAAGAAAATCTGGGCTGCCAGGTCACCCAACTTCAAAGGATCACCGAATATTCAAATCAACTCCGAATTTAATGATCAGATATGATATTTTATAGCCCTTGAAGTCTTCTTTCCAACGAATCAAAAATCGTAATTTTTTGACCTCTACAGCTCCGGGAAAACGCGTGTCAGATTTGCCCGGGTACATAAGGAAAGTCTTGTTTTGGTAGGAAAAACCCTACTCTTCTCCTATATAAAGGGGATCTCGACTCTTTCATTCTCATGACTCATTCTAGACGCCAAAGCTCTGCCTCTAAACACCTCCACACGTCCAAAATCTCTCCAAGAAATACCAAGAAGCCGTTCACACCAAAATCCATCATCTACCTTCCTCCATCGAGACTTTCATGGCAATCCTAACTGTCTCCTCCATTCATTGAAGGCGTGGCTTACATCAAGTAGACTAGGGCAATCCCGACATCAAAAAGTGTAATCATGACTTCTACTCTTTACTTCTTGTATTATTTCTTGGTTTGTATGGACAAATTTGTGGAAGTGTTTTTGGTTTGTAATTTTATCAAGTTCACGTGAACCTCCCACGTTTTAGTCTTTGGTTTTCATGCTAAATTTTGTGCTTAATGCTTTGATTTATTGCATGGCAATCCTACCTTAAATCAATGGAAGTGTCAGGGCAATCCCTACACTTTACTTTCGAGAGATATTCATGAAATTAGTCGCTAAAGACTTAGAACTAATAGGTTGCATGTAATTTGATAGGTTCTAAAGAGTTAGGTGAAAGATGAGTCGATCCTTGTAAATATATTAGCTTAGGACGTTTTACCTTAAAATTTGTAGGAACTTAGACAACAAACTTTGCACCCCCCATACCTTTTATTTTATGTTTACAAACGTTGTCATGCATTAGTACCCTCAATCCCCGGTTAAGAACGATCCCTACTTACCAATGCTACATCTACAAAGAAGGATTTTAAATGTTTTCATGTTTGTGTTGAGTGTTTTAATTAAATGCTTGAAAAGATGCGAATAAATTTTTAAATCATCGATCAAAAATTAATATAAATATTATAAGGAGGATCCGAGTACGTATGTACGTATGTAAAACTATTATTTTTGTACTTAATTAATTAATTACAGGCGTCCATGCTCGGATCGGATCGACCGATGTACGTAAATTAAATTAAATTAATTAATTAATTAATGGATCCGAATCGGATCGATCGAGGAGCGGATCGGATCGACGAGTTTTTAAGCGAATTGAATCAGAAGAATTGAACGGAGACACCTGAACGACGGAGAATGAGTTTTCCGTCGTCCAAGTACGCACCTGGACGACGGAGAATCCCATTTGCGTCGTCCAAGTGAAGGAAAAACCTAATGCTCTGATACCAAGCTGAATGGACCCAACCCCGATTCAGTTGCCTAAACCGGAATCGAACCCCTTCTGAAAACGAGAACCAACAAAAACCATTCAAAATTTCGGCAGAATAACGTTACTAACATGGAATTGCATAAACCTGCACCCTGAAAATAACACTTCGTCCTATGCCACAAAAACCAAACCGTGGGCACCAATCCCATCCGGATTTCTCAACATCATATCATAATCAATAAGCAGTAAACATACTGTAGTATATATATATATTAGAGAAAATCCGTATAAAACATGTATCAGAATGTATCAGAGCGACCTCTAGTATAAATATATACAATATACACATCAGTAGGCGAAACAAGAACCTACTATAAAGCACAGATAACTCGGATCACTAGCCTCCCACCACGACATGAAACACCAGAACCTGAACTGCAAACTGGGCACGGAAACCGAAAAGCCCAGGGAAAAGACATGAAAACCGTTAGAGTGAGTGGACAAAAATAAATGTCTTTCGCCAGTTTAAATATGTTAAAATAACATATGCGAATCCAGGTAAATAAATATAATAAAGTACACGAGGTAAACTCATACTCCTCTAGTGTACTGAGCATGCAAGTAAAAATCCCACGGGGTCGCTCATGGACACCTCCGTGCTAGTACAGTCTGAATCACGGGATCCCAGACCCACACGTGATTCTAGCCAGAAAGGCCTCAGGTCAGGGTATCTGTTTCCACCCGAAAATGCATCGGCACAAGAAACTGAAACCTATACCCATCCAGAAATACATCGGCACAAGGTACAGTTCCCCCCTGGTAGGCACCCTCAGGAATCAGCCGGGATGCGAGTGTATCGATACAACAACATAAACTACGACTGTACTCTGTGTAAACCAAATCATAAATATTTCGATGCAAATGCAATAAACAGCATATGAATGCATATACGTAATATAATCGTATAACACATGCTCATAATAATCATAATCTCGTATGCATGCTCAAGTTTGTAAAACGTGTATAAAGACTCGCATTCAATCCGTGAAAAGAAATGTCCACTCACAGGTGACCGAAACGCGTACTCGCGCTAATCTCGTGGCCCGGCGGAAGATCCCTCGCCCAAAGCACGATCTTGATCCCCTGAATATTCATAAAACAGAACTGATCAAAACCATAGCCCACACCCTGTACTTAACCACGGAAACCAACCGTTCCCGGAAACATATTAAACTGTACAAAATAATCGATTGAATTTCCGAAATCTCCACTCGAAACCTTCGACTGAAAATCCGATACCCAACTCACTACGAAAACCTCTAGGCGATAATCAAGGCGCGATTACGAGAAAAACGACATTAAATTCATCGAAAACCAAATAGTCAACCTCTCGCCGGAGCACCGCCGGCGGTGGCGCGCCGTCAACGGTGACTTCCTCCGAATTGAAGCTCTCCTCCTGCCCAGTCACTTTCATAACTACAACAAACCTCGATTCAAACCACAAAATATCCAATTTCACACGAAACCGAACGGAAATCCCAATTCCGGCAACCTAATCGGGTTTCACCAAAACCTCAACCAATCCTTAATTAAACCACATAGTGAGACTCACAATGGCAAGGGCAGTCGAACCCCCTTAACCATCACCACCGTGGCTCGCCGGAAAACGGCAAACCAATACCGGTGAAATCCAAGAAACCTACCCGATTCGGGTCACCTCAAAACTCCATCAATTTCCATAAATCCAAACACAAATCAACTTAAAATCATGAGAGGAAGCGATTCATACCCTCAACAAGGTCGGAGGTGGCCGGAAAAAGGAAATCGGCCGGCGAAGCTCAAACGGGAAACTTTCTCCCTCGGTCAACGGTCAACAATTTCCAAATTTGGAAAGTCAACGTCAAACAGTGTTTTTCGACAATTTTACGACTATTTCCGATATTTATACTCGCGCCTCGGGTCAATTGACGGTCCAAAACGAATAATCAAAATGATTCGGATAAACACGAAACAAACGGATAAACTCGTTGAAAATCAAAACTTCGAATAATCATATTATATTCCTCGGTTATTGGAAAAATCATCCGGAACCGCCCTCGAGCTCGAAATCACGTGCTCAACAACTTCCGTGAAGAAACTCAATTCAAATTCTCGGCCGAAAATAAAGTCGTGAATCAAATCGGCAAACCACACATATATCGTGAAACTTCTACTATACGCTAACTCGTGAATCGTGCCGACTACATTACTTATTCTAGTTCGGCTCGTCACAAATCTACGTACCTGTCAAGTGAACAGATGAGGATACTGCTCCCGCATACGCTGCACAGTCTCCCAGGTGGCCTTTTCAACTGAATGGTTCTGCCACAAGACCTTCACTAGCGGGATCACACAGTGCCTCAACTCCTGCTCACGACTATCGAGAATCTGCACAGGCTCCTCCACGTACGTCAAATCCTCTCTAATCGGCAACTGCTGTGGGGCTAACACATATGAAGGATCTGAGATGTACTTCTGCAACATCGAAACATGGAAGACATCATGAACACGAGCCATCTCAGCTGGCAACTCAAGTCTGTAAGCAACAGCTCCAATCCTCTCTGTAATCTCATACGGACCAATGTACCGTGGTCGAAGTTTGCCACGCTTCCTGAAACGCACAACTCCCCTCCATGGAGATAGTTTCAGGAAGACCCAATCGCCTACCCCAAACTCGAGGCTCTTCCACCTCACGTCCGCATAACTCTTCTGGCGATCATGGGCGATCTTCAATCTATCCCGGATAATCTGGACATCCTTCATAGTGCTCCTCACCAGATCAGGGCCAATGAGCCATCGTTCGCCCACCTCACTCTAACATAACGGAGTGCGACACTGCTTCCCGTACAGGGCCTCGTACAGTGTCATCTCAATACTAGCCTGATAGCTATTGTTGTAGGCGAACTTTATCAAATGTAACTGCTGGTCCCAATTCCCGCGGAATTGCAACACACAAGACCGCAACATATCCTCAAGTGTATGGATAGTCTGCTCAGATTGCCCGTCAGTCTGAGGGTGAAAAGCTGTACTGAATCGTAACCTCGTGCCCAAAGCACGCTGCAACGCCTGCCAAAACTCAAAAGTGAACTGACTATCTCGGTCAGAAACAATCCATACAGGTACACCATGCAGGCGAACAATCTCTGATAAGTACAACTTGGTCAATCTACCCACTGATATCTTTCCCGGAAGTGCAAGAAAGTGTGCGAATTTCGTCAGTCGATCCACAATAACCCAAATACCAGTATTGCCAGCCGAAGTACGCGGCAACTGATATATGAAATCCATCATAATGTGCTCCCACTTCCAAACTGGAATCTCAAGTGGCTATAGTTTTCCTGTAGGTTTCTGCCTCTCCGCTTTAACCTGCTGACAATAAACATCGACTCACGTACGCGGCAATCTCCCGCTTCATGTTGCGCCACCAGTAATACGCTCGAAGTGTACGAAACATCTTCGTACCTCCGGGATGCATCGCATAAGCTGAACTATGGGCCTCATCCAAAATCTCCTTCTTCAGGCTCTCGTCTCTAGGCACACATAACCTGCCTCTGAACAACAACGTATCGTCGTCGCTCAATCGGAACTCTGTAGGCACACCATTCCGTATCATGGTCTTCTTGCCCAACAAGTAAGAATCTGAATCCTGAGCCTCTCGTACCTGATCAACCAATACGAGTCGAACCTGGAAACTGGCCAACAAAGCTCCCTCATCATCCCACTCGAACTCGGCACCCGTAGCTCGAAGCTCGGCTAACATCGACACTCTGGCCACACACACATGAAACAACGAGGCTCCAGATTTCCGGCTAAGTGCATCAGCTACAACATTGGCCTTCCCTGGATGGTACTCGAAAGTGCAATCGTAGTCGTTGATCAACTCCATCCACCGGCGTTGCCTCATGTTCAGATCCGACTGCATCTGCAAGTAAGTGAGACTTTTGTTGTCGGTGTAGATCTTACACTGAGCTCCATACGGATAATGTCTCCAACTCTTCAACGCTAACACAATAGCGGCTAACTCCAAATCATGAGTCAGATAGTTGACCTCATGTGGTTTCAGCTGTCTGGAACCATAGGCCACCACTCTACCATGCTGCATCAACACACAGCCAAGCCCCAACTTCGACGCATCACTGTACACTACAAACTCACCGCTGTCGTCTGGCAATGTCAAAACTGGTGCTGTAGTCAATCTCTCCTTCAGGAGCAAATAACTCTCCTCGCATGCATCAGACCACTCAAACTTGACGCCCTTCTTCGTTAATCTGGTCAGTGGTGTAGCAATCCTGGAGAAATCCTGTACAAACCACCGGTAATAGCCTGCTAACCCCAAGAAACTCCGGATCTCCAGTACAGTAGTAGGTCTACTCCAGTTCAGCACGGCCTCAATCTTGTCAGGATCAACACTGACTCCCTCGGCCGATATCACGTGGCCTAGAAACTTCACACTATCCAACCAAAACTCGCACTTGCTAAACTTCGCGAACAACTGATGGTCCCGGAAAGTCCGCAACACTACTCGTAAATGGTTCTTGTGCAGATCCACACTCCTGGAATAGATCAAAATATCATCAATGAATACAATCACGAACTTGTCCAGGAACCATCTGAACACCCAATTCATCAAGTCCATGAAAGCTGCGGGGGCGTTGGTCAACCCAAACGGCATAACCAAAAACTCGTAATGCCCATACCGCGACCTGAAAGCTGTCTTGGCCACATTAGAGTCTTGGATCCTCAACTGGTGATATCCGGATCGAAGGTCAATCTTCGAAAAGACTGATGCTCCCTTAAGCTGATCGAACAAATCATCAATCTGCGGCAACGGATACTTGTTCTTCACTGTAACTTGATTCAGCTTCTGGTAGTCAATGCACAAACGCATAGATCCATCCTTCTTCCTCATAAACAACACCGGGGCCCCCCACGGAGAAACACTAGGTCGAATCAAACCCTTCTCCAGTAACTCCTGGAGCTGTACCTGCAACTCTTTCAACTCCGCTGGCGCCATCCGATACGGTGTCTGGGAGATAGGTCCCGTGCCTGGTAACAACTCAATAGTGAAATCAATCTCCCGCACAGGGGGTATACCAGGTAACTCCGCTGGAAACACATCCGGAAACTCAGAAACAACCTTAATCCTACCAAGATCCGGCACAGCTGCTGTAGTGTCCAAAACATGGGCTAAATAGGCAACACAACCCTTCTTCATCAACTGATCCGCCCTCATCGCGGAAATCAAACACGGTAGTGAAGTGTTCTTCTCGCCGCGGAAGAGTATCTCGGGTAACCCTGGTCGTCGAAATTCGACCTCCTTCTTGTGACAGTCAAACATGGCCCAGTGCGTCTCCAAGAAGTCCATACCCAAGATCAAATCAAAGTCCACAATATCAAGCAGCAACAAATCATCGGCTAAACCATGGCCTCCAATAAAACCCTCACAATCTCTGTAAACCCAACCGATACTCACAATCTCCCCTGACAGATATAACACTCTCCAGAACTCCGGAAGTGGAGATGATGGTACCATAGCTAATGATGATAGTCTATATGATATGAATGAATGTGTGGCACCTGGATCTAACAATGCAAGTATTGGAATACCAAAGACATGTAACGTACCGATAACGACCTCCGGTGGAGCTCTGCCCTCTCGTAGAGTCATAGCATGAACCCGCGCTTGTCCGGGTTGTCATCCACGCTGAGGCTATCCCTGCTGTCTGCCCTGGCCCGCAAACTGTGCTGGTCGAGCTCCCGAGGTGGCACCTCGCTCTCCTCCGGAACTCTGGGCCGCCTGTCCACCAATAGGCTGGAGACAATCCCTCGCAAAGTGACCCTCCTGGCCACAACGATAACAAATGGTAGGAACTCGCTGACAAGAACCATTGTGAAATCTGTTGCAGAGGCTGCACAACGGGTACTCCCTCGGTATTGGAAATGTTCCACCGGTACGCCGAGGATAACTGGAACCGCTGGAATCCCCACTAGCCTGTGGTCGCTGCGATCGATCTCTCCTCCACCTCTGCCTATGTCTCGATGCACTGGCTGGTGGTCGATAAGGTCCACCGCCCGAGGATGAAGCCGAACCGGAAGTATCAGAACTCTGCCTCTTTGAAGGCCCATGACTGAGTCCACCCTCCTGAAACCGTCTCGGCTGGTACCTCCGCTGCCTCTCCTTCTCTATGTCCTCACCTCGGAGTGCTGCACTGACAAACTCATCAAAGTTGTTATGAGGCATCGTAGTCAGAGTCCCTTTGATATTCAAGTTCAAACCCAGCTCAAACCTGCGACACTTGGCTTCCTCAGTAGCCACCATATCACGTGCAAAACGAGATAAGCGGGTAAACCTGTCCCGATACTCAAGTACAGAAAAACTGCCATGCCTCAAGTTCGTAAACTCCTCATAGTTGCGCTGCTAGGTAGCCTGATTAAAGTACCTCCGCATAAACAAATCACGGAACAAGGCCCACGGAGTATCAACTGGAACTCTGTCGGTGCTAACCAACCAAAAGTATGCATCACCCTCAAGTAATCCGACTGCTGTCACTGTCATCTTCTCAGGAGTAAACCGCAAACGCTCACATACACGTTCAACCTGAACCAACCATGCCTCACATATCTCTGGATCAGCTGAACCCGAAAACACAGTAGCACCAGCAGTACGAGCTTTGACTACATTGTCAAAACGCTCTTCCAAACGCAGCACTCGCATCAGCAAGTCGTGCGTCTGGCGATCCTCATCAGAATCCGCTTCCCTATCAACACGGGGACCACGTCGAGGAGGCATCCTACTGATACAAGACAAGCATTAGGCACAAGCAGAAAGAACGTAATCATGAAACCGCAGATATTTGAGAATACACAACACCCGAAGTATTGATGAGTACCGCTGGCCAGTCGGGTCATCACTCCAGTCACGCTGTATAAACTCAAATACCCTAAGATTCACAACTACAAGAGTCTACAGAATCTGACAACCTAATGCTCTGATACCAAGCTGAAAGGACCCAACCCCGTTTCAGTTGCCTAAACCGGAATCGAACCCCTTCTGAAAACGAGAACCAACAAAAACCATTCAAAATTTCGGCAGAGTAACGTTACTAACGTGGAATTGCATAAACCTGCACCCTGAAAATAACACTTCGTCCTATGCCACAAAAACCAAACCGTGGGCACCAATCCCATCCGGATCTCTCAACATCATATCATAATCAATAATTAAGCAGTAAACATACTGTAATATATATATATCCGAGAAAATCCGTATAAAACATGTATCAGAATGTATCAGAGCGACCTTTAGTATAAATATATACAATATACACATCAGTAGGCGAAACAAGAACATACTGGAAAGCACAGGTAACTCGGATCACTAGCATCCCACCACAACATGAAACACCAGAACCTGAACTGCAAACTGGGCATGGAAACCGAAAAGCCCAGGGAAAAGACATGAAAACCGTTAGAGTGAGTGGACGAAAATAAATGTCTTTCGCCAGTTTAAATATGTTAAAATAACATATGCGAGTCCAGGTAAATAAATATAATAAAATACACGAGGTAAACTCATACTCCTCTAGCGTACTGGGCATGCAAGTAAAAATCTCACGGGGTTGCTCATGGACACCTCCGTGCTAGTACAGTCCGAATCACGGGATCCCAGACTCACACGTGATTCTAGCCTGAAAGGCCTCAGGTCAGGGTATCTGTTTCCACCCGGAAATGCATAGGCACAAGAAACTGAAACCTGTACCCACCCAGAATTACATCGGCACAAGGTACAGTTCCCCCTGGTAGGCACCCTCGGGGATCAGCCGGGATGCGAGTGTATCGATACAACAACATAAACTACGACTGTACTCTGTGTAAACCAAATCATAAATATTTCGATGCAAATGCAATAAACAGCATATGAATGCATATACGTAATATAATCGTATAACACATGCTCATAATAATCATAATCTCGTATGCATGCTCAAGTTCGTAAAACGTGTATAAAGACTCGCAATCAATCCGTGAAATGAAATGTCCACTCACAGGTGACCGAAACGCGCACTCGCGCTAATCTCGTGGCCCGGCGGAAGATCCCTCGCCCGAAGCACGATCTCGATCTCGATCTCGATCCCCTGAATATTCATAAAACACAACTAATCAAAACCATAGCCCACACCCTGTAATTAACCACGGAAACCAACCGTTCCTGGAAACATATTAAACTGTACAAAATAATCGACTGAATTTCCGAAATCTCCACTCGAAACCTTGGACTGAAAATCCGATACCTAACTCACTATGAAAACCTCTGGGTGATAATCAGGGCGCGATTACGAAAAAAAGGACATTAAATTCATCGAAAACCAAAAAGTCAACCCCTCGCCGGAGCATCGCCGTTGACCGCCTGCGGCGGCGCGCCGTCAACGGTGACTTCCTCCGGCGAGGAAGCTCCAGAATTGAAGCTCTCCTCCTGCCCAGTCACTTTCATAACTACAACAAACCTCGATTCAAACCACAACACATCCAATTTCACACGAAACCGAACGGAAATCCCAATTCCGACAACCTAATCGAGTTTCACCAAAACCTTAACCAATCCTTAATTAAACCACATAGTGAGACTCACAAGGGCAAGGGGAGTCGAACCCCCCTAACCATCACCAACGTGGCACGCCGGAAAATGGCAAACCAATACCGGCGAAATCCAAGAAACCTACCCAATTCGGGTCACCTCAAAACTCCATCAATTTCCATAAATCCAAACACAAATCAACTTAAAATCATGAGAGGAAGCGATTCATACCCTCAACGAGGTCGGAGGTGGCCGGAAAAAGGAAATCGGCCGGCGAAGCTCAAACAGGAAACTTTCTCCCTTGGTCAACGGTCAACAGTTTCCAAATTTGGAAAGTCAACGTCAAACAGTGTTTTTCGACAATTTTATGACTATTTCTGATATTTATACTCGCGCCTCGGGTCAATTGACGGTCCAAAATGAATAATAGAAATGATTCGGATAAACACGAAACAAACGGATAAACTCGTCGAAAACTAAAAATTCGAATAATCATATTATATTCCTCGGTTATCAGAAAAATCATCCGGAACCGCCCTCGAGCTCAAAATTACGTGCTTAACAACTTCCGTGAAGAAACTCAATTCCAATTCTCGGCCAAAAATAAAGTCGTGAATCAAATCGGCAAACCACACATATATCTCGACTATACGCTAACTCGTGAATTGTGCTGACTACATTACTGATTCTGGTTCGGGTCGTCACATCCTGGTTAACAATGACATGTTAAGCCTCGGATTTTTCTATATGTTGTTTCAATCCCAAGAATGAAAATGAGTTAGTACAAAACAGAAGCGTTGCCAATATTTATGGCAAAAGCTTGGCACACAAGGAGAGTAAAGATACATACCACTGGTCAAGGGGTGCCAATATTTATGGCAAAAGCTTGGCCTCATAGGTCATGTTCAAAAGCTGCCTGTCAGAATCGTTTACAAATTGCTTTTTGAGGTCATGGAAGATGACGACAAAAAGGGCTAACAGTGGTGTGTATCGTATGCCATCCCAGAACTGTTCTCTCCAAGCTAGGTAGTGAGAAGTCACGTAGAGGGAGGGTGCGATAGGATGAGTGGTGTCTTGCTCAGGAAGCATTACCAATGGAATGTCATAATGGGGGTTGGCTATGTCATTGGGACTTGAATGAGAAGACGCTCGCCAGATGCTGTAGCGGTTCACTGCGCAGATAAGAGGCATATGGGCATTCTGCGATAGCCTAAGTTGCCTGGCGAAGTGGTTTGGTGCATACAACTCGTACTCAATCATGGAAGGTTCAGGAACCAGCAGATCTCCACAAGTGTTACTTTGGAGAAAAATAAGCCTCGCTTGGACATCTTGGTCTGGTGAGGGCAGAAAGCTGGTGTCAAGGTCTTGAGGGAAATTGCAGCTCAGAATGATGTCAATTGTAGCTTCGGGAAACTCGAAGTGTGAGCAAAAGGCGACGAAGCATGTCTGGTAAGTCCATCCGTCAAAAGAGGAGGTGGTCACTAGAGTCTTGCCCAGAAGTTTATTTGTCTCGAATGAGAGAATTTCAGGGTGACAGAAGATGGGGAAGTACATTTGGAACCAGAGTTCTACAATCCAAAGTGGTCTTTGTTGGTTAAGGTTGCGTTGTGATAGCGCAATCCATCTTAGGCTGCGGTAGATGCAGGCGAGGATGGACTATGCGAGACCGAGTTTGGTGCCCTCGAAGAGACATTCGGCAAGGTTGGTCCAGCACTTATTGACTTTCAGAGAGGTTAAGCAGAAGATGTACTTTGATAGCCAGAATTCGAGGAAAGTTATACCTCCTTGTTCAGACATGTCATTGATATAGTGGGTGGTCTAGACAGAGAATGAAGGAAGTTGATATTTATTAGCTTGAATCGAACACTCGATATAGTCTCCCTGCTTCCAAACAAGGTTTGGTATAGGAACTTGAAACAAAGTATAGAGGTCCAGGAGAGTGATACTTACACCGCTGCAAGGGAGACAGAAGCAGTTGCATGTAGAATCCCAAAAGCACATAGAGGTGGTGAAGGGTGCACGATTCCCACCATTGGGGAGTGAGAAGCATAGGTCGAGTAGTTCGTCGATGCCAGCCACTTGCTATCGAGCCAGGTCTAGTTCTTGACAGTTGTTGTATCAGGTGCGGTCATGGTTAGAGGTGTTAGGCCACTTACCGATTTAGCAAAGGGTGTCCTTCCTAGTCCACCCATTGGGGCTAGCTCATGGGTCGTCCCGAAAAATTATAGCTGAGTTGCAGTAATGGCGACGGAGAATAGGGAAATGCTTTGGGTCTATAGGTGATGCTAGGAAAGGGCCTAGGTGGCTAGTACTAGAGGAGCTAATTTTGAGGGTAAGAGTAGCGCCTGGGTGTCTTCGCGATGCAGTGGAGCAAATATCAGCAACAAGGTGTTTTCCTTCGTCCTCAATGAGGTCTGGTTGTCTTTTTCTGTGAGGAGGCATGTTGAGTAGTTAGAGAATGATGGTGGCAGAGAGACATAAAGTTTGTCTTTGGGAAGAAGCTTACAGTTTGAAATGGTCTAAGTGAAAGAGTTGTGTTGGGAAGTAAATTCTGACAGGGACGTGTACTTTTTATATGACGTCAGCCAAAGTGGCGCGGCTTTTCAGAGTGAGGAAGGCAATGTGGCATTTGCGTATAGGGTTACCGTTTGGATTATAACAACATGTCGTTTGGTAAACCAAGCCTTTTCGATTGCAACGGTAAATTTAATCTCAAGGCTTGAGGGGCAATGTTTTGGCCCAAGATAAAATATCTTATTATTAGGCTTTGAGGCTGGATTAAGTGGGCAGCCCGAGAAGTATTCTTTAAAGCAAGTCATAACGGACAGGAAAAGAAAATGAGGCTGAGTACCGTGGCCCATTAGTAAATAATAATCAACATTTCCTATGGAGGAAGGGATTCTTGGCGAAGCTTATCTCTAAGAGTCTTAGACTCTGAGATAAAGTAAAGGACATGGGAGTTGAGCAACTAGAGTTGCTTAGCAAGTCTAATTATGAGGAGATCCAGTTGAACTGAAATACAAGCACCGTTTCCTATATATAGAGGAGCATAACATCGAGGGATGGATCCTCAATCAAATACCTTTTGCTATCGGCAAATTATCTTCTCATCTTGAGAAACCCTTGTAACCAATGATAAAAATAGTTGTCACCCGAAAGAGCGTGAGATTATTTCGATTCAAGAACGCAAAACACCTGCAAGAGGCTTGTCACCAAGAAGAGTGAGAGTCTCGAGATTCAAGGACACAACCACTGTGTTCTCAAACTTGTCAAGAAGATTACTCTGCTTTACATCAGGAAGAGTGTGGGGTATCGATCTTCGTGGCTCAGCTAGAGACACGAAAACTATAAGTCCTAAGGCATTAGGCAAGAAGGATTCATTTAGGCGAGGTTGGTGCTCTCCCTGTCTAAACCGTTTATCAGGAAGTCAGGTAGCAGCAGACCTACAATTCAACGATTCCGGTGGCACGCCAGCGCACGAAGCATATGATCGAGAAAAGAGAAGGTCTGCAAGACCTCTCAGGTTACTGATTGATTTTGGTGTCAAACAGGTGGCATCAAATACTTTGAGTTTGGTTTCGATCCCAAACTGGTACCAACATCCCTTCCCCGGTTAAGCTAGTATTTTGTTAACTGATAAGTCTTTCAGGTCCATGTAGTTCTGTTTGTAAGGTTCCTCTTCCTCAAAAAAAGAAAAAAAGAAAAAAGGGGTGGAGTTGGGCCCAAGATCTTATGTGTGCAATCCCATGTTAACTTTGATTGAGTCCTTATTGACCGCCACCAACGTCCTCGACTCCAATCGCAAGAACCCGATTCGCCATCCTACTCCTCTAATGAGGTATTGTTGTCACACCGTCTGACTACGACTAGCCAGTACATTTGTGACACGCCACCAAATTGAAATAGAGTCGAAAACTCTGGCACACTGCATTTGCGGATGAGAAAGCCAGCAATAGTTTTGCCTTACCGAGAACTATATTTATGTTAATTTGTTCTACATAGTTAACGTAATCAATTGTAAACATATATATTGTTATCTTTATCTATATATATTTTCACTTTGTTTGGATTTCATTGCATAATATTTTCATCCATAGTCTATGACAGTTTTGTATCTTAATTAATTAAAAAAAAAGATATTCAAGCATATAATGCAATCTCAAAAAAGAAAATATATAGTCCACTTAAAAAAAATTGTCTTGGAATTGAACCGATCCTCTCTCTCGATATAGCCCATATTTTGTTTATCCACATTATTATAGTAAGGTATGTTGTACTATTTCTGATGTGGGGGAGGGCGAGAGAATCTCCTCTTTCTTTGATGTGCATGCTACCTGCCGTACGTCATGGCATGAGTCACCCATTTGGATACCCTTTCCCAAAAATTTGAAGAAAAAAAAAAAGTGTTGACGAACGCAAGGTAACAGCCTAAACCAAGGATGATGCTGGTGTTCGCTCGATCGACTTCAATTCTTCACCATATGCTGCATGATCGGTGATCGAGCTCAACTAAGCTCTAACTTGCAGCTTCCTTGTAATTGCCTAGAAGTTACTGGGTAGCTGCCTTCTTTTCCGTGCTATTTAATTCCAACTCTAAGACGTACTCGTATGCACTCGATATGATTCATCATACATGTCTATCAACAAGTAGTAGCTACTAGCTAGTTCAAAAAAAAAATAGAGTAACTGGTCAGAAACTCCTAATTTGCAGCCCCACACACACATATAGAACAACACTACTTAATTGATCAAGTTGATGAACACGCTATGCAACATCGGTTTTTGATGTACTCACCATGATCTGATCTACTTAATTGATTCGGTGAAATTTCGTTATTTTTCTCAACAAATCTCTATTAATCAAGAGAGAAGAGACTTTTACAAGTTATGATGATCAAACATTTAAAATCCTTAAAATTATCCTTGATTTTATATATGTTGAGAAGAAAAAGAAAGAATAAACTAAGGATAAAACTATAATTAGAGCAAATTAGATAAAAGAGAAACTAAAACTTAGAATTACTATTTTTCTCCTTATTTTTCTTTTTTTCTTTCTATTTCTAGAAGATAAACAAATAACTCCTCCCATATCTCATACCCATTAGATGTGCATATGTCGTATTTATTATTATAATTCATCGAACAAAATAAATATGTGTAGATCGAGTAACGCCATGGTAAGACATAAGTCATCGGTTCAAATCTAATAAGAGAATTTTATAATAATAAAAAAAACTTCATAATAGTATTCTTATTTGAAGCAGGAATACATTTTTTGTTATTATTTGTACGTATTTACAATTAGGGCAGTCATGGCCTAAACATGATCGAGATTCTTGCAGCTACTATGGAATATGTATACATGTTGTGCTTGTACGTACATTAATTTACTCGGTATTTTTTTAGATGAATCGATAGAATTTATTACGGCTAATAAGTTACAAGGAGATCATCGATTGCCGGTTCATTAGAAAGAACTCCATATAGTAACATATACTATTACATGCTCAACACAGACTGCCATTACATAAATAGATATAGGAAAATGACTGAAAAAATTAAACTACAACAACAACATGTGTCGCTTTTCAGTATGCTTCTTCGCGAGAGCAGCTGGATCTAGTGACATCCTCTTCTATGGGGACTCATACTTATCCACCCCTGCTACACAGTCACTCGCTGTCTTTCCTGCATCTACCTCTGACGGTGAGGTTTCCCCTTTTCTTGCCACCAACGACCAACGAGGATGCCCCATCTGCATGCAGGGCTGCCTCTGCCCGCCGAGATGCCCCATTTGCATGCGAAGATGCCTCACCTGCATGAGACGCCTGTTTGGGCCAACATTGTTTGAACCTAATGATAGAACTCATAGCCTTTGAGGCGTCCCCCTTAGCCTGTTGGGCCTTAGATTTCGCCTCAATTAGGCCTAACTGTAAGCTACCAAAAGAACCTATAACCTTAAAGAAAGAAAAAACATATTAGGTCAGTGGGTCCCTCTCAAATAGGGGGTTATCCTGCGTGAAGGACATGTGTCCATGTCCCATAGTCTCAATACTTTGCATGCTCGCCACTTGGCCAACAAGCACAACATTGAGATGCACCCCTTCATCACCCAAGGTTACCATCTTCTCCATCACCGGCTGCTTTTCCGCCACCACACCCGACGACGCTAACACCTGGACCAAGGAACCCATCAAAGATGAGGTTGATTTTTCAAAACCTGGCGGCTCCTTCAGAATCCTTTGCTCACGGTCTGCTGCCATTCCTACCTTTTTCTCTTCCCTAACCTGCAACACTATACATACCTTCTTACCATACATAGACAAACCACAAAGAGAGAAAAAGCCACGCATAGCTGGATACTCAAAAGAAATCGGGAGTACATAAGAAGGGGAAAAATGAAACTTATGCTTTACCACTATACCTTCTCGGAGATCCACTCACATATAAAGCTTCATTATACCCGACTTGACTAAATTTAGATCTTTAGAAAGGAAACCACCAATGGAGTTGCCAATCCGTTCGGCCCACTCCTCATCCAACGCCGCCTTAGGTAGGTTCTTCAGAAAAGTCAAAACCCCAGCCACCACCGTTGAACCTCCGAAGGATCTAAGAACCTATCGAAATCCTTCACCACCACCATGAAAGCATGGTAATACCAAGGTCCACTACGTTTCATCCAGCCACTAGGAGGATGCGACCACTTCACCATGACATATACCATCCATAGAGTAGAGAATGCACGTACGGTGTACACACACAGACAAATCGCCTAGATCGCCCTATTAATCTTACCCATAAAGGACAAGAATTTATTATTGGCATATAGCCAATAAGAACTAAAAAGTAGAAAATAAATAACAAACATTCAAATCAATAAAATAAGGGCTAAGGGGTAGAACCCTAACCCAAAAAAACTGGGAGCCCAAAAGTTACTAGACAAGCCCAACTCTGCTTCAAAGGGGATCACACTGCCAACCCACACTAGTGCCTTCGACCTTCAACTGTTCCTGGCCAAATTGCCACTAGCCAACTCAGACAAATATAGTTAAGAACAAGATCCATCACAGTTCCCTTCTTGTTGTCGAGATCAAGCAACAATAGAACCACATGCAAACATCGTATCCAACCCGCGATATACTTGTAAGATCCACTTCTCATTGTCGGAGAGGCTTCACCAAGAAACAGGTGCATTCGCCAAGCAGCATTTGACCATCCTCATCCTGCCCCGACCTTCCACCAAACTAGCTACAATTCCCATTGAAATCTCTAAAAAAGAGAATCGGAAACCAGCCATTAACTCTTGTACCCCGACTTATTCCTCCATCCATCACTAGAAGAGACAACATAGGAAACCAATCAGACCCGTCCAGCCGCACTCTAGCACAATGACAAGGCCAAGGGCCACTGCTAGGCGCATAGTCGTCGGACGAGGTGACAATAATTGTTAGGAGGTTTTGCAATAACACGTGCAGCGCGTTCAAAACCCTAATGACTTTTCTTTACATGACACTAGCCATGGCACACATTCTATGCATGTGCACCTAAATGTCTTTTCTATTATTTTAGTTTAAGTTGACCATCGGAGAACTTAGGATACTTAGCCTCACACCTATTTTACTTCATTGTTTAATTTTTTAATTGATAATTTGATATGATGTTGTAGGAAAGTAATGTGATATTGAATAAAATAAAATTAATTAATTAATTAGTATATATTAAAAAAATTTTGAAGTACAAAGTCTTGAAAACTTAGAACTTGTTACTGAAGTGGTTGAATTAATTTGATAACCAAAAGTTGAGTCATGTGTGTTACTTGCTTTCCTTAAAATGATCACGCCGTCTATATTGGTGTACTAGGTTTGGTATGACGCTCGTCTCCCAAGATGAAACAACTACTCGAGTTTCTGTATTTGCACTACATAAGAACTCCTCATCGAATGTGAACGAACTTTTATCTATCACAGAGAGAGAAAGAGAGAGAGAGAATCAAAATAGGAGGATTTCTTTCTAATGGTATGAAAAGATGAGAGGAAGAGCCCACAATTTATATATGAAGGAATTTGATGGCTGACTACCGAAAGGGTTTTCCGTTACAAAAAATAATTTATTCATCCTTAATTCGATCGTAACCAAAGGACATAAGTATTTATATTTAATTAAGTAACTTATTTCAAGATTGCGAAAGGCCAAAGGTAGGGGTGAGTATGGGTTAAATCAGTGCGGTTTGAAGCTCAAACTGCAACATTTCGGTGCACCACATCTTCGGTGCGAAGTGATACAGTTTCGGTAGTTAACCCATATTTAGTAATTTTGAAATAACAAGTAAATTTAAAAATTTGAATATTAAATAATTAATATCTAAAAATATCAACAATTTAAATATTACATTATCATTAATTTAGTCGTGGTGAAAACAGAGAAATGAGTAGAGCGTCTTTTATGTTTATTTTCTAAATCCTAGAATTGTGAAGAAAAAAAGTGACCTGAGGGTTTAATACTTCCGATATTTATATACTATTAGAATTTTGGGTCAGGTTTGTCTTATTCCTACTTTCAAGCAAAAAAAAATGGTTAAAATCAAAATTAGATAGAGGTAAATATGCATGAGCTCTATTAAATATACCAATGAAATATAAACATAATGAAATATTACATTATATATAAAAAAACAAAAATTAATGCGGTTCGGTGTAGTATATTTGGGCGGTTTAGTTGTTCAACTCGTAATTCCGTTAATTCGGTAGCGGTGTGGTTTGTCAATGAACTTACATCCACATTATTCGGTGCAGTTCCCGTTTTACTTTTTCAGATTGGTGCAGTGCAGTTCCCACTTGTAAAGCAATTTTTCTCCAGCCCTAACCAAAGGTCTAAAACTCTTTTGTTCCATTTCAAGTAATCATCTAGTCATTTTGGATGACAATGTCTTATTTATCACTTTAATCATTTAAACAAATTAATATATTAATTTAATTGTATCAAAATAGTTAATTAAAATGATGCTAAACACTTCAACACATATTTTAAATAGTTTGTAAGTATAGATAATTAGATATGGAAAAAGGTATCAAGGACATTTCTAGCTAAAGAATCAAATTTTAATAGTTTCTTTTTTAAGTAAGGTGTTACGGCTACCCTTAAGGTCTTAACATAAAACCTAAATACTATCAGAAAATAAAAGAAACACCCGAAATACTATCAGGAGAGTCAACTAAAATTCTGTATCTTAAACTACACCATTAAGCAAAGAGTGCATCGTTGGCTACTCCATTTGTTTTATATTAAATGCGACATAGTACCAAAAGGACAACACGACTAAGGCGGCGCATCATTTCACTCTGACCAGCTTTCAAACTATGTTGCCAACAAGTAACACTGTAGACACTATATCTCATGCTGCCACAAGGAGAGTGTACCCAGTCAACAAGTCAACCAACGTTTAGACCTAGAACATACAAGACATCAAAGGTGCACAATCTGGGATAAAGCCCCATTTTGCTTACCTCATTTGGGTATCGACTTATTTTAAACAAAAACTCTAAAAAAATAGCATAACTAATCAACTTTAAATAATTAAAACCAATAGAAAAACAAAAAGTGTAGCAATGTTGTTGTCTGTCCCACATTTAACCAAGAAATCGTCGTCGACATCCCTTCATCTTCCCTCACGCCTCTGTCCGTCTCGCCATCAATTCCAATCAGAACTCAACTTGTAAGGCCAAATCAAGATTGCATCCCCATCCCTCCGTTCTTCAGCCAATTTAGACTTCCGTGTACTCCCAGCCAAGATGCTGACCCAAACGGCCGACACACTCCAAGCCGCACAGGATTACACTCCAATGCCATAGAAGTTTGCCAACAATAGGCAATCTGGTCCAACCGAGGGAAGCCCCGTCTCAACCATTCCCACTATCCCAGCTGTCCGTCCTATTCACTACCGCTGATGAGTCTAGGCAAAAATAGGCCTTACTACACCTCTCTACAAGAAGTGCTTCCACGTCCACCACCGTCCATCACCGGTCGAGGATGACAATACCCGTCCAATAATACCCTAGGAAATCGACGATACCACTGACCACCACTGAGAGTTTTCTCTGGAGCATGTATTAATAATAGTTCTTTCATTGTCTAATTTTGTTGTTTGCATCCGAAAAATTCTGGAATGCACCTTAGATCTGTGTACACTTAGACTTTTTTTTCAAAATTCCTATGCGGCAAAACCCATCACCTCCTTCGTCGACACCCTCTTCTCCCTCCCTCTCCTCCTCCTCATAGTCCATTCGTGTACAACAGTGGTCTTCTGCATTAGACAACCAGAAATAATCTGGGCACCCACGTTGTCACTTACCCTCGACAGTTCCACGTTGATCAGTCGCCATTCAAACTCGATAACTCCTCTGACTCACTACACTGTCACCTATTGCTCCTTTGACTCACGCCGCCGTGCCTGGCCTCGATTCCAGCTCCCACCACCAGATTTGCTGCTAAAGTCGTGCCGCCTCACCCTATAGTCAACCTTGACACCGTCGCACCTTAGGTCGTGCTTTGATTTCAATATCTACATCGAAGAGGGCTATGGAAGCCTTCGACGTGGACAAAACATCGTCATTAGAGTTCATCATTTTTTGCGATGGCGAGAGTTACCGCCAACGACAAAATGTTGGTGGGGACGAAGTGTGATGGTGGTAAAAGACTAGGCTCACAGGGACTGAGCTAAGCTCAGTAAAATGAGAAGTGTACGTAAGTGACCTAACATATTGTGACACGTGCCACATGAAAAATTTAGCCTTGGGGTGCATAGAAGTCTGATCCTTTGCATCATGTGAGTAGTAATATGACATAGTTTTTGCCATAATTCTCAGGATAATTCTAGAATGGACTATAATGAACTTCACTACAGGGTCTATTTTTAATATTGACACGTGGCACAATCACAACCTTCCATATTTTCAACTTTTATAAATGTTTACTAAGCTTAAAATAAACTTAGTGTATAGAATTTTCTCTCGGCCTAGAAAACCCACATACGTCACCCAATGTGATTATTGCCCACAGTCGAAATCCATCACCTTCACCACCGCTACCTTCTATATCTTTCTCTCCCTTCGTCCTCATCCTCTCTCCTCCTCAAATCAAACACCCAGATTTACTCTAGGCACCCATAGCCTCCCCCCAACAGATCGCTACTCTTTGAAACATCTCCACGGCTTACCGTTGTTCTTAGAAACTCATTAATCTCCTTAAGCTTGTAACCCGAGAGATCGAACCAAAAAGCTTGCAAGATGCGGAGGCCAATCAACGAAGTTAGCATATCAAGGAGAGACAAGCGCGTGAGAAGAGGAAAGAGAGGGAGGAGAGAGAGGAAGAAGGAGACAGAGTGTGATATCCAAATTTTTTTGTATAATTATTCATATTATTGTGATAATTTTAATTCAACTTAGATAGCATGGTAAATAATGTTTCCCGACGACAAGATCGTGGGATATACAATTGATTTTTTCATAGATTGATAATATCGATTGACTTTGGGTAGAAGTCATAGTATTTATCTAGATGAGTTTGTAAACGCGAGAAATGTCAAAAACCGAGTTACGATTAATTGAAGTTTATTAGAAATTGGTTTCCGTAAATGAACATGTATAAATAGGACTTTCCCGTTTTGGAAAGTCAGTCTGGTTAACTGAGAGTCAATTCTCTTTCACTTAGGTGAGAGAGACCAAGTTCGACCCATGTAGGGTCAGTCGACGTTGGTCAGTGGCACGGCGCCGTTAGGCCACTTTCAGTCATGATTTCGGTCGTAATCAAACGCTATTTTCAGCTTCTTCCTATTGATGGTCTTGATTTGGGTGATAGAGCCTCGAGGAGGCTAAATTGATTAGAAAGATTCCTAGGGTTCTATGGTTTTTTGTCGGTCATCATTGACGAATCCTAGCCTCTAACTTAATTTTGGTATGCTTTGATTCTTCTTAAGGTATAGATTGGGTTGATATATGTGGTTTATTTCATGAATTTCATTTGTTGCAAGTGGAATAAGAGGAAATCAATTGGATTTTCGTCGAATTTATGTCGACCTCTGTAGTGAGTGGTGGTTTCTGATGGTTTTCGCCATGGTGATTAATGTATACCTCGAGCTCTGAAATGGATCGACGGCGTCGCTAGGTCGCCGAAAAGATTTCCGACCAGGTTTCTTTCGTTGTCGATTCCAATCAAACAAGTCAGAATCTGGTATAGGTTCTTTGAGACAGATTTTTGGGCTCACCGAGAGCTTTCTACCGATGTGTTGACCTCAGCTATTGGTGATGGTTGCTAGTGGTGGCGCGTGTCTAGGAAAATATTTATGGAAATTTTTCGAGTTATATGTCATTACGATACGAACACAATCATGAGGTTTATTTGGAATTTAGGTTTATCGACCCAGTGGGTAGGCGGCGGTGACGCGTGTCTCTTTCAGTGGCGATGCGACCGACGAAGAAATTAGGTTTATCTTATATCGTTACAATCATTTAGTCGTATCAAGTTTTTCTTATACGTCCTTCGACTAGAGTAGTCGAAATTATTTACGGATCGGGTACTTTCTATATTTACCTATTTGATTTTTGATTTTTGTGATATTTTAATTGGATCGTGTCGTCACACAGAGGAGGGAGAGGGTGCAACAATGTTCATTGGGTTATGCGACAACGAGGGTTACTGACAGTGGTGGAGTCGTGGTGGAGATAATTGGGTGGTGGGTATGGAAATGATCAACTTATTCAAATTTAAAAGAAGTGTTAAACAAGAAAATTAAACATTAAGATGAAGCCTAATTTGATGCATTCTAGCGTGATCCCAAATTCTCATTCCATTTCTAGACTCATTAGTGTCGAATCTCTACTAAGTGGGTTCTAAGACAAATTTAGCCCCTTACTATGAACAGTACCAAGCGTAGAGATCAAGCTACTAGTGGCATACATAGCGCCAAAATCCTCCATCTATAAAGAAAACGGACCCCTCTTTGTTTTTCTTCAGAAACGAAAACAACTCTCTCTGTTATACGTACTCCACCTCTTTTCCTACTCCTTTTTTCTTCAAATTCGGCCAGCTAGCTAGCTCGAAGAAGATGGAGAACCCACAGTGGAACACCAACCTCAGCCTTCCTCCACCTCGACGTGGGAAGATCAAACTCAAGATAATCAAATCGGTGGTTTCGGCGGTGACTGGGCTCGTTCGTAGGCCCAAGGAAGACGGAGGTGTCATGAGCTCAAACCCACATATCCTAGCTGAAACGCCAAGCGGGTATTGCTCCGATGCTCATTCCGACGGTCCCGACAACCCGATTCGATGAGTCGAGTGTTCTTGTACGTAGCTGAATGCAACTCCTGGGGCAAAGCTGGCTAGCTAGGTGGTGTAGGAATCGAAGTAACCTATATATGTTCATTCTTTTAACTACTTGAGTTTATATGGGATAGGGAATGGAGATTGTTTAATTTATTGTAACTAAGTGGTTGTTTAATTCTCATCTTATTGGGCGTATGTGTTGTGTTTATATTCTGTTATGTCCCCTTTTGTTCAATCATAATTTCTTACTGTTATTTGGAGCTCCGACAAGTTTATGGTCCACCGCCGATCATGTACGTTCCGTCACCACCTTGATCTCTGCCAATGGAGTCAAAAGTCAAACAGATCGAATGTTTAATATTTGAGTGAGTTTGCCCTCGTCAAAAGCGACACCAAACCAATGCTCCATTTCTGGTATTGATAGACTAAACTAGACTAGTAGTTGGCGCTTCGGGATAAGTTGAAATGTTTTTGTTTTTTCCATTGAAGCTAAGATGAAACGTTAAGATGTGATTTTTTTTTCTCACATTCCGTAGTTAAGATGTGATTGTGTGAACATGACACATTCTGAATTTTTGTCACATAGTTTAAGGTATAGTTAACCATTTATATAAAAATTTATAATTTATTATTGTTGAAGGAGAAAGACAAATGTAATAATTGTAGACTGAAATTATCTATTTATTTATTGATAGATGACATTAAATACATACATTATAGTTTGCTACAATTATTATCCCTATAAATCAAAGAAATTAACATACATCGGTATACCATGAATATACTTTCCTAAAATACTCCCCCTTGTTCCTAATATATTATGCATAATTTGTTGTCACACTAAAAACATTGCCAGTCAAACAAAAACCTCATGGGTAAAATAAAAGCTTGGTCGAAGGGAAAAATAGTACAACGCATCAACTACAAAAACTACTATATGTGATGTAGACTCCCTCTGATGTCTACTAAAATGTAATTCCCCCTGATTGGTAACTCAATCTTGGAGTTCAGATAATTTTTGCATTCCAATGTGTCTCACATGTTTCACAAATATAAATTTTAGAAGTGACTTGGTGAACAAGTCCGCAGCATTATCCGCTGAATCAGTCCGACTCACATGGATATTTAGTAACCGTTTCCGTTACTGATTGAAGAAGTACTTTTGCGAAATGTGTTTAGTATGACCACCCTTAATGTAACTGAACTTCATTTGTTCAATTCAACCCTTAGTTATGCCTATGCATGTTCATTAAACATATAGTCAAATATGCAAATTGGTGTTGTCGTAGTATATGGTAATCCACTAGACCCTCTAATATAGTGTAATACTAACCTAAGCTAGATACACTCTTTAATTGCTTCATGAAAAGTTATAATCTCAGAATGATGCAAGGAAGTAGAAACAATGGTTTGCTTTGTAGATCTCAAAGAAATCGTTGTGTTCCCCATGGTGAATACATAACCAGATTGGGAATGTCCTCTATGTGGGTCAGAGAGATACCCAGCATCAGCAAATCTAACCAACATATCACAATGTGTCTTGGAATAGGGGACTACACTGAATGAAGTATTTGTTCTCGCGACCTATTTAACCTTCGACTAGTCGAGAGACTTGTTCTTACCGATCCCAGAGCTTCTTTTCGACAGGTCGAGAAAAGCATTTGACGGGTCGAACTGAGCAAAATCAGAAAAGTGCATTTTAACCATTATTTTTTCCAGAATTTCATGTTTTTCTCTTGCTCATTTGTAAGGAAAGAACAAGCCTAAGTCATTGGATCCCTTCAAGTACCTGGAATTATATTTTACTACATTCTAATGACTTTTCATAGGCGCAAACAGAGAAAGCAATGTCTGGACGTGTGCACCAAGCAAAATACAACAAAATTCCAACCGCACTAAGATATGGAATCTCAGCTCCAAAAATTTCCTCATCATCATCATTCAAATGAAACATATTCTTTTGGGTTCCAAACTGCAAACAACCATTGGTTTTCTAAGAGGGTGTATTTTTTCTATATTAAATCGCCCGATTTGGACATAAGCATACTGGTGAATAAGAATTCTACCAACTCGATATTCCATCTCTAAACCAAGACAAAACTGAGTCCTACCAAAGTCTTTCATCTTAAACAACTTATTTGTTTAATGAACATGCATAGGCATAACTCATCATTCTTGTATTCATTCCTAATCAAGTAGTCACTTAGACATCTCAATCTTTCACATTAGCACTCCATGGTTTAGAGTTACTTGAATTGGGTATAACCATGTCATCTAACACTCTCATGTATATCTCTGAATTAAGATCCCCATAGAGATATGTTGTAACCACATCTATGAGTTGCATACTCAGTCTTTTCGAAAACTACTAGGTGGCAGAAAGTAATGATGTCCATGACTGGAGAATACATCTCCTCATACTCAATACTAGGGCGTTGAGAAAACTTACGCCACAAGTTCTTCTCACTTCTGAACAAAGACCCATTTTGTCAAACCGGCTCAACATCCGATGGGCATAACACTACCAGACCAAAAACTTTCTATTTGTAAGAGAGTCTAGTTCAGCCTGGATTGCAACTTTCAATTTGGCCAATCTACTTTTTGTTGACAATCTGCAACTGAGCGAAGTTCCACTTCATCCCCATCAGTTCCCGAGCGACGGTATAAGTAAATGCTTCATCAACGAACATGTAAGAACTATTCATAATCCCACAAACATTTGTTTAACTTGGTGAGATTTCTTTGTTTCCTGACATCGTCATTGACTCTGAGGCATCCCCCAGTGTTTGTCCATGTCGACTTTTAGGATATGATTGTAGTAAAAAACAATCTCATGTGTTGATGATGGAATGATCATTTTATCCCTTGATAGCTTGCCTCTACACCGGTAACCCGTAAGTAGATTTTGACAGACACTACACCCCCTTTATAGGCTAGAGAAACGCTATCTTAATTGATGTGGCATTAACTTGCCCAATTTAAGAGACTTTCAACCTTGTAGGATTGTTTGCAGCAAGCATAACCGATCTCATCATTTTCACAATATCAGTAAAAGAGTCAAACATCGAATCTACTTCTTTTCAAAGATCGATAATACACTGCACTTCAATCTCACTTAGAGATGTGTGAAGATACTTATGAGACATAATGGAGATAGACCACGCCAATTTCTGACGTTAAAATGAATAGAACCATTCTTATCTCCTCCTAATGACGAGAAGTATGTCTCATCAAAGTGACAATCTACAAGTCTAGTAGTAAAGAGATCACATGTCAAAGGTTCTAAATAGCGGACAATCGTTCAAGATTAATAACCAACATAAATGCCTAAATGTCGTTGAGGACCCATTTTTGTATGCAATGGAGGTTTTATTAGGCACATACACAACACAACCAAATATGCGTAGATGTGAAATGTCAGGCTTATACCTAGTGACCATCTGGTACACACTGAATGGTTGGCATGCTATGAGTCTCAAACGAATAAGCATAGCTGCATGTAATACTGCATATCCCCATAGATGTGCCGGTAAATTTGTATGCATTACCAAAGCTCTGGCCACAAGTTATAACCGCTTGATTTGTGCCTCTGCTAAATCGTTCTAGGAATGAACATGGGGAACGAGATGTTCAACTTCAATCCCAATTGAGATGCAGTAGTCATTAAAATATTTTGACGTAAACTCTCATGCATTATCCAATCTAATAGACCTGATTGAATTATCTCGGTGGTGAGCCTGAACCTTAATTATTTGTGCTAGGAGTTTTGCAAATGCAACATTCCATGTGAATAACAAACCAACGTGTGACCAACGCGTTGATGCATCTACAAAAACTATAAAGTATTTTAATGGTTCGAATTCAGGTTTAATAGGTCCACAAATATATCCTTGGAATCTGTGGAGTAATGGAAGTTGTGCCTACAGCAAAAGAAGGTTGTGCCTTTAACTCTGCTAATGAACAAGTTTTGCAAAACGAGCGGGGTGCATTGGATATTTCCATAAAAGCATCTGGTGGGAAAAATGCACAGCGCCTCATCTTGGAAAATAAGCCTGGGCCAAGTGGAGTAATCTCAGCCCCCCTCATCTAAACTGATGATTTTTGTAAGTATTCCCATATATTTCTTTTCTCTTAAGAATTGATGACCATGAGAATATCTCAATATCTTGATCATCAAAATGCCAAAGCGTATATGAGCCAAGTCGCACATAGTAGTATGAGTGATAGTATTTAATTCAATGATCTAAGCCACAGTAAGATATAAACTACTACTAATACTCATAAACTTCTACAGAATGTGTATGGTGCCACATTCTATGAAGAGTATACATAAAAATTCTTTTTCATTCTCACAATATGTTTCTAAGTGAAAAACCGTTGGCGCGAATGTTTTCAAAACTTAGCAAAGTTTGATTGTCTTGTGGCACGTATAAGACATTAGTGACATAAATTGTTATACCATGTGGCAACAGAAATAGTGTTGAACCATGCCCTTGTATAGATGACGTTGAACCAATCATGGTTGTCACTAAATAATTATATGACATAAGATCGATACACAATTGCCTATTCCGCGGAATAGTGTAGGTAGTACCACTATCTATAAAATACTCAATCTCCTCTTCAGTTACAAGAGAATGCAAATTAGTCTGTCTTTGTACCCAAGACATGACGAACACTTTAAGTGAACACTTAGAGATTTACAAAGGGTCGTAACCCTTATAGAGTGCTTGACATGGTATGACAAAAATGATGTAAAACCAACATCTGATACTAGGAGTATCAGGTTGAGAAGTAGGTAAGGGTCGTAAGCACCCTGATTTTCGATGGATAAAAAATACCAAAACTTGATATCGCATTTTGGGTTTTATTTTGACAGGTCGAACATATTTTTGACTGGTAAGAAATGGTGCAAAAATGAGGCAGTAGCTATGTCTTGACGGGTCGAGACAATCCTTTGATGGGTCAAAGGTGCTATAACATGACCAGAGGACAATTTTCGATAGGTCAAAAAAAATCAGGCAAAATTTTTGACGGGAAAAAACATGCCAAAATCGATCTAGAGGCGTTGTGTCGATGGGTCGAGAGAGATTCTCAATGGGTCAAGATGTCTGGGATCAAAACGTGCTCTCTTGTTTCTCGTTTTTCTTGTATTTTGGTGTCATATTACCATGTAACTTTGTATATTTTGAATCATTCATGAATAAGGAAGTAAAATATTATTCTCAACACTTTTATATAGTATGATCTGGAACCGGCATGATGATTTTTTGTGTTTTTGGCCCGGTTCCTTCTGTTGACTTCAGAAATAGCCTGCTTGATTAATCCAACATTAAAAAAATATTAGCCAAATAATTTGGGGGAAGTACGATTAAACAAAAATTTAATCAATCGAAGGTTGCGTACGTTCAATCTCGGGTTGTTGAAGTGAACCACAAGCCATCGCCACTCGTACTCCCTATAACGAAACTCTCTAGGGGTACCCGAACGATCGTCGCCGTACTTTTTCCAATGTTTTTTCAGCTCGGCTTTCCACTCCTTGTACCTATATTAATAAAACACAAATGTTAGTAACTTACAACATTTTATGAACATAATAAAAACAAACGAAAAAATCTAAACAAATGAATCACGTAACCTGCTCCCTTGCACTTCATCCGCCCACGTGGGTTTAATGTCGTTGTCCACGCGGAACCACCTCTGTAATGCATATATATAAATATTAAAAATTTATATAGAAAAGATACATAATGAATATACAATTCTACTCACCGACAACGCATTATTCAGCTCATATTTGATGGATTGCTGCATCAAATTCCAATCTGACCACAACATTGGGACTCTATCCCGTATGATGCTGCTCGCCATCCCTGCATACTGTCGAGTGACCTTTCCCTCAATCACCTCGCCTCCATCCCCGGTCTGAATCATAACTTGGCCACCACCAGTAACCTGAATCGCGTTGTCCAGTAACTTGCCGACGACGGGGCCTCTCGTCTTCCTCTGTTTTTCACCGGCCACGATCGCGCCTATCACATTTGCAGACGATTTTTTAAACATCAACACCTAATTGAATTTAAATATTACTAAGTAAAAAGATATCACTAATTAATATTTTCCTAATTCGTTGGTGTGTTGTCCCGGAATCCTCTCACTCCAGAAAGGTTGCGGGAAGGGTACATACGCGTATGCCTGGTCTGGGATAATGAACCCTAGCTGTCCTGGAACAGGCATTGCCGTGGGATTGACGAGGGGTATCTTCGAAATTTCCAAGGGTAAGAATAGGGTAGACGGCGGGCATAGTCGTATCCCGGCCAAGGACTGAGTCAATCCACCAGCCTCCTCGGAAGTATGACGACCGACTGAAAATACAGAATTGTGGGGTGATGGTCCATGGTGGGCAGGATGGCGTTGACTATTACGGTGTCCTTCATTCAGTTGTTGAACTAATTTATGGGAACCGCATGAAAGTGCACTTGTTCAAGTGTAGATGGTTTGATACTAGCCCGGAGAACACAAGGACCGATCAGTACGGAACATTTTCGGTGAATACTGCTACTAGCTGGTATGAAGATGACCCTTTCGTTCTTGCTTCATCAGTAAAACAAGTGTTTTACCTTGACGATCTTCTTAACAAAGTCTCGTGGAAGGTGGTTAACCATGTTGCTCATAGAAACATATACAGTGCTGCCACACTTGGTGAAACCGCAGATGATGAGGAAGTTACTGCATACCAAGAGCCGAACGCTTTTGACATTCCGGAATCATCTACGATTCGCCTTAATAATGTGAGATCTGGGAGTGTGGTTCGACTTACTGGAGCAGAACTTCTCGATGTTAATCCATATGAAGTTGACGCTAATTCAGATGACGAGGAGCGGCATATATTGCCAGAGGTTACCTATGAAACCGAGTCAGACTCAAGTGATGAAGATGATTACGATTATCATCCTTAGTACGTTGGAAATTGTAGTCGGAAATTGTAGGCGGAAATTGTAGTCGGAAATTGTAGTTGGATATTGTAGTCGGAAATCGTGTCGAAACGTAGTCGGAAAATGTAGTCGGAAAATGTAGTCGGAAATTGTAGTCGGAAATTGTACGTAGTCGGAAATCGTGTTGGAAATCGTAGTCGGAAATCGTGTCGGAAATCATTGTCAGAAATTGTAGTCGGAAATTGTACGTAGTCGGAAATAATGACATTACCCACGACGTACGTCGTTGGTAATGTCATTACCAACGAGTTACGACGTAACTCGCCGGCAATGGTGGCAGTATTTCCAGGGCAGCGAGCTCTCCTCCCCTCTCTCCTCCTCCCCATTTCTCTTCGCATCGATCTATCTTCCCTCTTCCCTCTCTTACACTGAAATTCTCTCTTCACCTCCCTCTCCTCCCTCTCCTCAATCCTCTCTAATTAGCTTCCTCTCCTCCCCTCTCCCCTCTCTTCCTCTCCTCCCCTCTCTCCTCCCCTCTCTCCTCCTCCCCTCCTCCTCTTCCTCCTCCCCTCACCTCCGTCGCTGGACAACAGTTGGGTCGAGCTCCACCATGGCAGGTAATAGCTCACTCTCTCTCCCTCTCTCTCTCCCTCTCTCTCTCTCATTCCACATTTTATTTTTATGCATTTTGATTAATTAATAATGTGGATAATTGTGGGATGTATGTATGCATGTGGAAAATATTTGTAAAATGTAATTAAGGTATGTTTGAAAATTGTGGGAAAATAATGTGGATAATTGTGGGGTGAAGGAGAAATATATGTGATGTATATATGTGAAAAATTAATTAATTTATATGGAATGCATATATATACGTATGTTTGAAAAATGTGGAAAATTAATTTAGCTAGGGTGAATTGGATTAATATGTGATGTATATATATGTGTGAATTAAGGTGAAATTAAGATGCATGATCGATGTATACAAGTGTATATGTGATGTATATATATGTGAAAAGTTTAAAGCCGGAAATGATGTATGTATATATGTTAAGTTAGGTGATATAGTTGTTAATTTAACGTATAATAGGTGAAAAATCGGCTTCAGAATTTAACGTGTTTGGATTAAGGTGATATAGTTGTTAATTTAACGTATAAATTGAGGTGAAAAATCGGAATCGGAACAGTTTGGAACCACAAGGATTCTAAACCGGAACGGTTTGAAACCGGAAATGTTTATAACCGGAACCGTTTGTAACATAACAGTTCCAGTTCGAAACGGTTCCAGGTTCAAACGGTTCCGGTTCCAAACCGTTCCGGTTCCGATTAATTTGTTATAGAACCGAAACGGTTTGGAACCGAAACCGTTGGGAACCGGAACTGTTTGTAACCGGAACCGTTATGTTACAAACGGTTCCAGTTACAAACAGTTCCAGTTACAAACAGTTCCGGTTTCAAACGGTTCCGGTTCCAAACTGAGCTAGTTTTTATGTTTATCAGAAGTCGGCGAGAGAAATAAATAAAAAGAAAATAATTTTTAGTCGGTTAATTCTCGATCGTTTGATCGCGATAAGATTGATTTTGGGCTGTCAAATTGTTGAGGAGTTTAGGGGTATAAATAGGGCAATTTTGAGATTTTTAATTTGGAAAATCAAAAAATCAGAAAAATTACATCGGGCACAACCCATTTTCTCCCCTTCGACCCATGTCATTCTGAATCGGACCACCGTTTTCTGGCCACCTTCTCCGCAAAAAAGGTAAGGTTTTTGAAGCCCATGGAATTCTTGATGTGATGCTGTGATTAATTTTTGAGAAATTACAGGGTATACGGGCTACAAGATTTGGGTTAACCTGTGGGAGTGACCGTCGTCGATCGCAGTGCTCTGGCGAGTTATGGAGGTCAGGGGTGGGAAGTTTTGGATGCTCTCCCCCTCCTAAGTCAAACTGAGTAGGCCATGAGGTCCAACGAAGTTCCACAGATGAACTTTGTCGCCTCGAAGTTTTTCGGCCGATTTCGTGCCATGATTTTCGAGAGCAATTCCGGCCACCTAAGGGTGAGTTAGAGCGCGTAGGCCTAGGGGTTAGGTTGGGCTCGAGAAGAGGAACGTTTTGAGGGGTCATTCGCCGCCGTTGTTGGCGGCCGCCGGAAAGTGGTTTTTCTGTCTGTTTATGCTATTTTCGGCCAAACGTCGGTGAGTTGAACTTTGGTCCAATTATGAAAGTGGTAGAGCTTGTGGAGAGCTTTCCAACAAGGGGTCCAACTCCCTCATTGGAGAGTGTTCCCCTATGGAGGTGCGTGTGGGCCACGCGCTGCCGTCCACGTCAAAGTTTTGGCGAGGCAGATTATGGAATTCTTCGACGGAACTTTCGGAATTATTTTTAGAACGTATTTTCATAGTTTTACCCATTCTAATAGTATGTAATCCGTATGGACATGACATCATGATCGGGACCCTAGCAGCGAAGGAAATTTCGCTGGACCCCAGCAGTAGTCGCAGACTTGTGAGTAGACCTTTATTTTCACAGTCAATAGCGAGTTCATGATTTTATGCATTATGCTTTACAGTATGTTTTCAGAGCATTTATTTGGAGGTTTACTTTGTGACGGCTGATCACTGGATAGCCGGTCGAACCAGGTTAGGACAAACACCCTGCCTGACTCAGATTGTCTCGGGTTATTAGGACAAACGCCCTAGATGATCCCATCACCTTACTTTTCATTTTTATAGGTGTTCTGGGTTAGGAAAAGCATCCTGAATGACCACCTCCATTGTATTTCAGTTTATTACTTTTGAACTCGCATTATTTCATGAAAATCAATGGAAAGGCATGATAGATCAGTTTTATTGATTTTATGCTGATTAATTTTTTTTTTCACTCACGTTAACATTTTATATTTTAATCCCTTTCCTTTGGCTTTTTCGATATTTGTCGCCTGAGCTGCAGTGTATATCCTGGAAGTGCTTGGTATCGTCAAAGGCTTTGAGTCCACCGGACATCCCTTGAGTAGAATGTCTCAGCTCACTGTCAGTTTCTGTCATTTGTTACTTAATTATGTAAATAGAAGTCTCTCTGAATACTAGTTGTATGATGTTATTTATGTAGGGCTCATGTAAATAGAGTGTTTATGTAAATAGCTGAGTCAGCTTCTCATGTTATCGTAAAGTTACTTTCCTTTGTATTCAGAACCAGTACCTTGTAAAATGCTTTTAAATTCCTGAGTAGAGTTCTGGTTTTGTTCATGTTCTTTGTTGAGAATATCGGATGGACATTGGTGGTCCATGGTGTGTCTGTGGAATTTGTTTGTGAAGTGTCTCTTCTTGTAGATTTTTTTTAGTCTCAGTTTCATCGGAGGTTATGTCAAAAAATTTGTAGAAATTCTCAGTTTATGGTCAGTCGTTAGTGCTTAATCTTAGTTTACTAGTTAAACTAGGGTTGGGTCCTTTCACTATGGATCAGGGTGTTACCCAGATTATTTTGAAGTTTAGGTTTATGTTTCAGGGGCTTAAGTAGAGATAACTGTTAAAAATTTATGTTTTGACCGTTGAATGTTTTATGGAAATCATTGCTCTCGTTCATCTTTTCGAGACGTTTCTTCCATTGCCTCTGCATACCATCATAATCACTCTCTTCTTTGAATGATGGATTGATATTCAATCGTCTCAGAATGCATATGAGGGTTTCAAATCCTATCAACCATTTCACCATGCTAATTAGTGAGGTTCTACCCATCAGCATTCCTCAGCTGTCCTTGCTTCCAATTTGGAAATTTAAGGACTGCATCCAACTACCACATCCTCTGCTGGAGTTTTGACCAACAAACTTGGTATGAAAATGTGATAATAGTGTATGTTGTAACTGTCACTTGCTATGTAGGTTCTCATCTCTTCCAATCCATGAAAACAAGCAAAAAGGGTTGTAAGCAATATTCTTCTCTCTTATGTCTCTTTGTACATCATCGTGATATATGACTTATTATGAATGTTTGAATAATTGTTATGCAAGATTAATTGAATCAATTTGCTGAATATGTTGTGAATTCTTAGTCCTATATATAAAAGCAAATTTGTTGTTATCAAGTTCAATTTTTTATGCATGATTTTTAGTTTAATCTGAAATAATTGAGTTGAGTCTATTTGTAAAAATGTTGGAGATTGATGTTTGTTCTTAAAATCCTTACTATGTGTGGTTTTAATTGAACTAGTATTAAGCATACTTTTTATAGTTGTATGATAGGAAGTTTGTGTTTTACTACTATTAGACTTGTTATGATCTTCATTGTTGATGTGTGCACTGTTTTCAATGAAGACTTATAAAATCACATCTAAGGATGATAATTGCTTAAATTAGACTTGTGTCTATATTCATAAACCTTTTTGATGGTGTGTCGTACACTGTTGATTCTAATGATGAGTTTTCAGGCTATTCAGATTCACATTTGGTAGAAAATGTTGGTGATTACCTTTGGCAAAGTCGTTTGGAATGCAATTTATGGTTAGATTTGGTTGTATATCTAGGATAACAAATGATATTTCTATCCTCTTTCAGAGTATAATTATTAAATCATCATAGACTATATGAATCTCACAAGCAAAGAATAAGTGAGAGGTTTGTTCCAACACACTCATAAACCTACAGGTATGTGTGATGACATCAAGGTGGGTAAGTGACTCATTCTTGTCATGCATCAGGATATTTTGTATGGGTTATTTTTCACGTGTTATGTGTTTAACTTCTTCTTGGCTTAGGTACATATGTACTATGTTGAGCTATTTGTGTCATAATAAAGTTTAACCATGATAACACTACTGTTTCTATCTCACCTCACATGTTTTTAAAATCTTTCATGCATATGAACCTTGTTTTGTCCATGTCCAAACAAGAAGTATTGGTGGGTGAAGATTGTCTTGTTAAAAATGTTAGAGTGATGATAAAAGTGAGAAACTAGGAAAAATTCCTTGAAAATTCTTCAGACAATCATGGTCATTATGTTTCTAACATGAGCTCGAGATATTGTAGTATGTTGGAAACCGCAATGTCATTGTTAATGAATAACTTTTGTCCCCTCATGTTTCACTTTCTATATTTGAGCAGAAACAGGTTCTCAACAATGCGTTAAGAATGCACCCATGGTTGTGAAAAATTCCTCTTATGAAGATGAGTTTTCTGAACATGAGCCTAAGTGCATAAGGATAGATGAGACTTCTGCTATCCTTACTCTGCACACATAAGGAATGTAAAAAGTTGAGAAGGATCACTCACCCACTAATGTGATTGGTGATGATAGTTATAACCAGAAGGAAAGCTCAATTGGTTTGTATGATGAACAACCTTTATGTTTTTGAGATCCAAGCCATCTTGATTATCTGAAGAAGACCTTCTATGGTTTTTATCAAGTATATGAGGGAAAATATGAGAAGCTGTGTTCTTATTTTGGTCATGAAGTTTTGATATTTGTATTCCGGTGGATACCAACTCTAAGATTAGTGTTGTTTTTAATCAAAGTTCTCTCGACATTTGACTCTAACATGAAAAAGCCAGAGAATTCTTCTTTTAATTGCACAGGTGATGCTAATGAAAGGAAATAGCTTCACTTCATCCAAATTTGAATTCAAGGCCACTAGAGAATCATCCTTGGGTGTTCTACTAGAAATCGATGTCCCGGATGTCCCAACTTATCACTAATGAATGCTCCACACAGTAGATACTCTCATTTGATGCTCCTGATTTGGGCTTTCAGAAAGGATTGTCATTGACTATGCTATCATCAAACATAGATATTGTAACCATGTTGGGAAGTCATGTTTAATTGCGAAGGCTCGCAAGAGAAGCACATGTTTCATGATTACGGCTTCCCACCAGGTAAGTTTTCTATGTCTTGTGACAATATGAGTGCCATAAATATCTCAAAATTTCTTGGTTTGAACTTTCTCTCTAAACACTTTATGAATTAATGTCAATTCATTAGGAATATTGTGAAAGGACCCAACCCCGATTTAGTTTCCTAAACTGGAATCAAACCCCTTCTGAAAACACGAACTTGCAAAAACCATAGAAATTTCAGCAGAGTTTCACTATATCTGGAATTACCATTAACCTACACCCGAAAAACACACTTCATTCTATGCCACAAAAGTCAAACTGGGGGCACCAATCCCATCCAGATTTCTCAATATCATATCATAACGTAAAGTGATAAACAAAACTGTAACTTTACAGAAATCCGGGGAAAAAATCATACGAAAATATATCATCAGAGTATTCAGAGCGACCTCTAGTATATATATACATAAATATACAACAGTAGGCTAAACAAGAAACCTACTGAAAAAGAAAAGTAGCTCGAATACTAAGCCTCCGACTGCGACGTGCGACACCAAAATCTAAACTGCAAACTGGGCACGGAATCCGAAAAACCCAGGGGAAAGGCAAATAAAATCGTTAGAGTGAGTGGACGAAAATAATCATATGCCTTTCACCATTTATATAACATAAAAAAAATGCGAGTTCTTAAAATAAATGGAGGTGTCAGGCGAATCTCTCAAGCCCGACGGTGATAGACTAGGCGAATCTCTCAAGCCTAGTGGGCACATCAGGGGAATCTCTCAACCCTGGAACTGGACTACCGGTGATCAGCTGAGTAGCGAATGCATCGATGCTAAGTAAATGCCATCACCATAAAACATAAAACAATACCTCCAAAATAATAAATTATCTCAATACTGTACTGGAAATAAATACTGAAATCAAGAACTCGCTACGACAATGTAAATAAAGGTCCACTCACAGATAAGCACAACGCGCAAACGCGCTAATCCCGAGATCCGGCGGAAGATCCCTCGCCCAAAGTATGATCTCGATCTCCTGAATAATCACAAAATATAACTGATCAAAATCACATTTCATTACTCTGTACCACACCTCGGAAACCAACCATTTCCGGAAACATATAACTCGGATACAAAATAATCGGCGAAAACCCCCAAATACTCCACATAACCCTCGACTTAAAATCCAGTATCCAAAACAACTTGAAAACCTCAAGGCTATGTTCGGGGCGCAATTACGAGCAAAACGGCATAAAACTTGTCAAATTCCAAAAAATCAACCCTTCGCCGGAGCGCCGCCGTTGACTGTCGCCTCCGCCGGCGGCGCGGCGTCAACAGTGGCAGATTCCGACCAAACTTTCCAGATCACAAGTACTCCTCAAGCCCAACACATCTCTCTTCTACACCAAGCCCCAATTCCAAACCCACCGGCCGGAATTCACCTCGAAACCCACGGAATCCATTGATTCCGGTGAGTTTTTCGGCGGGCTCCAAACGACGACCAATCCATAATTCCTTCCACCCAAAAGCATCAAGGGGTTGAGAGGAACCTTTCCCCCCACAACTCCGACCCCAAATGTCGTCGGAGCACCGCACCCGATTCCGGCGAAATCCCTAAATTTCCTCGATCTCGTTCTCCCCCAAAACCTCATCAAATCACACAATTCCAAGTTCTAAACCATAGCAAATCAAGAGAGGATTCTAACCATACCCAAATTTTAGCTGGAGGTCGCCGGAAACAGAAAGTCCACTGCGAGTCAAACGATGGTGCTCCTCCTTCTCGGTCAACGCGAGTCAACGGTCTTCTTTTGGTCAAACGACGGTCAAACTTCCAAAACAGTGATTTTCGACAATTTTCCAACTATTCCGTTATTTATACTCGCGGCTCGATACGATCGATGGTCCAAATCGAATCACATCCAAGTTTCGGATAACTCAAACTCAAACGGATAAACACGACTAAATCACGCGATTTCAAATATTCATAACATATTCCTCGGTTATCGAAATAATTATCTGAAACCTCCTACGAACTTGAAATCATGCATACTACAACTCTTGTGAAGAGACTCATCTTAAATTCTCGCCCGATAAATTAGTCATGAATGAACTCGCTAAAACTGCTTAATTACGACAACTGTGATTACTCGTAAAACTCGCGGATTAAGCCGATTAACGTACTAATTCTGAATCGGGTCGTCACATATTGTTGAGAATAAATTGCTTGAAATATTCTTTAATCCTAATGCAAATGATCTGACTTATTTGCCTATTCACAAAATCACTTGATAACTTACATTTGATAAGCATACGAAAGGCAATTGATGTGTATTTCATGGCTTGATTACTTCTCTTACTCAAAGTGTGCTTTTTTTATTTCAGTTAGCTAGAATTAGAATTTAATTAGTGTCTTATTCCGCACTTCATGAAAAACCAAAAAAAAAATAGTTGTCTACTTTGTGTCTTAGTGTCTATCAATAAAGATCAGTATGTCTATTGATATCCCTAGACAATTATTGAACATGACCTAAGTGAGTGTCTGAGTTTCACTTGTCTTCCTTATTATCTTATTCACAAGTATGTGTGCATACCCTAAATACTATCATTTGTGGTCTAAGATCTATTGTAAGCCTATATAGACATTATTTCTCACTAAGTTGGCCTTATGGGTTGCTAAAAGGTAGGCTATAAGATCGAGATGAGATGTTGAGGATATATGTTCTTGGAAAAATTATGCTATGTTGGAAAAATTATTTGCTATGTTGAGAATTAATTGACACCTAAATGGTGATGAGTTAAAAGAATTAAGAGCTAGTCTTTTACTTTGTTTCGAATGGTCCATATAAATTGTGCACTTTTCGCTACATGAAACCAGTAAAGATCCCTAGAATTCATTCTATCATTCGATGGGTGCAAACTTGTTATCCTCCGAGTATCCTTGTTACACATATTTTCTTTTCGGGCATTTGCTCACGGAGTCAATGATAACATTTTTGGTACATGAACCTAAGAGGACAATTTTTTTAGATGAGATTTTAAATAAATCAAGGAAATGTTAAAAGGAAAAATGGTCTCTAAAATTTGATAAATTCTTCTTGGAGCTATAAAGATGGGCGTGACAATGCCACTTGTGTACCATATGGTACATCATCTCTCATCTCATTTGATGTTGAACTAAGCCCCATAAGGTTAGCTATTTCACACACACACATATCTTGATGTCTTGAACGTGTGTTATGGACCATGGTGATATATGTTGTTCTCTTTCGGTCATACATCTATGTGAAATACATTAGTACTTGAGACATTTGAATTTTTTGTGTCTCACTTTGTGAGTCTATGCATAAGCTATCTAGGTCAAGAATATATCCACACATGTGCTCTTAAATAAGTGTATGGTCTTTCTTATATTTTTTGTTTCATTTTCATGGTTTGTTTTCATAAAAATAAAAATAAAATAAAAAAACTTTTGCTATGCATACATTTAGGGGGAGTAATCACTTTTGTGAACTCACATGGATTTTAATTTTCAAATGAAAGTTGTCAAAGCTATTCTTGGAACGGTAAAAACTTCTTCCATGCCAAGTGGTGTCTCTATTGTTGGGTTTGTTTTGTGATACTAATGAGGGTTTCAATCCTAAATCTTAACGACTCAGATTCAACGATTAAGGGGGAGTCTTCATATCCGAATCATTTACATCCCTTTGCCATTCTATGACAAAAGGGGGGAGAATCAAGTAGAGATTAAGTACAATTAGAGGTTCAGTTTCATTGTTTATTGTATGCTCAAACCCTTATGATATGCTTATGCATAATCATTGATGGTGTTATTGCTAAATCTCTATTGTTCCTTATTTTACTTCACTTGTGTCTTTTCTTGTTGAGATCTTGTGCAGGTACTCCTCAAAGTCTCAACAAAGAGATTGTTATCTCCAAGAATAGTTTGTAAAATTGGTGTTTTGTTGCAAGAATGTCAAAAGGGGAGAATGTAAGGTATATGTCTATTGACATATCTTATTATGAACAAAATACGGATAGAGATCCATACAAGTAAAGAATGGAGCTGAAGAACAAGATGAATAACTAAGGTGATCTAATGGACATAGGTAAATACTTGCATATGCACTTCATTGTTTTTCACCAAGGATACATGTCTGGTTTCCTATACCTAAGTTCCAGCATTGACAGTTTATAGGTTCAGCTTTATCGAGGCACCATATATGTCTGTAGAACCTTTTTCAATCATATCTCTGGTTATTTGTAATATGTAAAATGTATTTTTCTTTTATATAAAAACAAAGTTTCCTTTTCTTGATTTAGGGAAGATATTTTGAACAGTAAAAAGGCTTGTATGATCACTAAGCTTCTTTCTTTTGGCTTAGAATTAAACCACGTTTTTAAGAAACTCTTTCACTATTACTCAAAATGCTTCAGATGATGGTTCTTGACCGTCATTTCATATGCATCATGACCATCATATACCACAGTGTCATCTGTTGAAAACCCTTTCAGATAACACACAAGACGCAAAAATGACTGTCATATACCGATCATAAGGGTGACACTCAAAGTATTCAGATGACGGATGACATTCATGGTGTCAACTGATGCCAACTTGCATGCGCATCTTCTGTGTTGAATGGGATATAATTAGATGACATTCAACTATCATGTGAAACACATTGTAACCTCGATCATTTTGTGAAAGTGAGTGTCATGTGAATTAATTTCAGACGTCACTCATTCTTTCATATTGTGTGTCGTATGCATGCATATCTTTCCTACGTCAAACATTTTTATATTTGTATGTCATCTAATTAAGCTTGAGTTGACATACTCATATACTTTAAATGCCATCTAATATGAATGTTAATGACAATTTTTAGTAACTTGTATGTAGTGAAAAAATTCAATTTTATTCATTTCAATGAACCAATAATAGTACAATACATCAAATTTTTATTACATTCATCAACATATTCCAAGTTTAAGATTAGAATACAATTCATCCAAAATATAGCCAAATATATATCAATCTCCTATATTTACATAGAAAGTTAAAAAGTACTACTATGACATCCTCATTGGCCTTTGACATAATGCCTTACCTTTGAGTTGTATTAGGATCTGGACTTTATGATATGGAGCTGCAATTTTGCCTTCATTTTGAACCATCTTTCCACTTTGTTGCTGCAAGAAAATATGAGTCATATCAATCAGTACATATTAATATGCGCCACTACCTGCTTCTCAAAATGTATCTTACCAGCTAATCGAAACACAAAGGACCAAAATATCTCTAAACGCTTGGTTACTAGATTTCCATCTCTAATATACACTAAAACCAAAAGGAAACTCCTATGTGAAAAAATAAAGGACAAAAAACCAAAACCATACTTCATATCCATTAATAGTGCATTGTTACGTACCTCCCTGGTAGAAACCTTGCTATTTCTGCCCACTTGTTACCATACAGCTGGTGGTAGAAAGTAAGAATTCCCTCTTCTTTTTTTGTCCAAGAGTTTCTGTTTATAAACGGACTTAAATGATTGTACAGCCTGAAACGACATTTAACTTTAGAAATGTTAAATTGATCCAAGTAGTTTGCATACTTGAGGAACTGTACTATCACTTAACTCTTGCCACAAATACGTTGGCATAGAGTTGACCACTTACATGTTAAATGGAACAGATAACATGTAATCTACTTTACTGAATAGATTTACAAAAAGAAAAAGAGGATGTTGATTTTCATGTTCAGAACATATGGTGTTGAAATAGAATATAATGCCAAAATATGATGCACAATCTAGAAATCATGGTCACCTACCTTTCTCTGCATTGCTTGCCTATTCGACCTGGTAAAAGCTTTGCAATAGCAGACCATCTTCTAGCACCAAACTTTTCAACTAGCTAGATTATACAATTATCTTCTTGAAATCAACAAAGAGGATTAGGATCACTAACCATGCATCTCGTCAAACATATAACTCATTACCGCATTACAGCATTCACATGAATAATATACCTTACCTCTTTTGTCTAACATCCCTTGATGATTTCAGGATTCAAACCAGACAATCACAAACATTGATACTTATAATGACATTGTAATACATCAAGGTGTAGTCCATATCATAACCAATGGCACTAATCGACCGAAGAGTCAATGTCTGGCTACAAAATATACCGCGAGGAGATTGCCTTGACGAAAATGGAGTCTGTACATGAATGGTCAACATGGTGATATTGGTGCAATGAAACTAGTGAACGAAAAAGAGTTAGTAATGAAGCCAAGCTATTCAGGCTCTCCCAAAGTCCTATATACAAACATGTTGACATTAGTTGAATATATAGAAGCAATCAGAGATAGCACTTATCAAAGATGAAGCTGAAATTACCTCAATAGATACACAATAATTGACAGCCTCATATACTCTGCGATTTCCAGCAGTACATTTGACAAAACTCTGGAGGACAAACTCAATGGAATCACAAGGCGTTGATAAAAAAAGTATTTAACTGCCACTTTGAGACACCAAAACGGTGCAAAAATTAAAATCACCTCGAGCACAAGCATAGCAGGGATTGAAACCCTGTCCAGATCCCTACACCACACCCTAGGGAAGTTCATCTTCCAGGCTAGGTTTCTGAACCCGATTTAGGGCAATTTCGACTCACCGCCCTCCCCCTCAAGTCTTCAATCATTACAGAACAAAACAAAGATTAAAATTTGACACAAGTATCAAAATCCAAAAAAAGAAAATTTCGAAATCATGGCGTGTGTACCAGTATCTCCGATGATGATGTGCTTGAACAGATACACGTAAGACATCTAATACAAAATAGTGCAACTGAGATTAAGGTCGACCTCATCGGCGTCATAAATGACGAGATTGAGCAAGAGCTTGCTTATGACATAGCAAGCTTGCGGTGGAGTAATGCTAAAACTAGGTTGAAGCAAGGGCTCCAAAACCCCCCAAATGCGACGACGTATCACCGCCTGTAACCTCGACGCCATCATCGAAGAAGTTGGCCGAAACCCAAAAGTTTCAATTAATATTCTGTCTTCAGATGACATAAATTGGAGGCTGAAACACTGAGGAATTGAAAGAGGGAGCCGAGATGATGATTTCGACACCGAGACCAACAAATTTGGTGGCCGAGCACTGGTTCATCATCGGCAAACAACGCACGAGGAAAGAAAGCAAGAAAAGAACAGGGAAGAAAAAGAAATTAGGCATGACCTAAAACTTTGAAAATGAAAAGGGAGAGAGAGAAAGAGAAATGAAAATGGGGCATGACCTAAAATTTTGATTAGGTGAGACCAAAGTTGTTGGGAGGTAAAAATGTCGCCAGGTGCTTAAATTGTAGTCCTAAAAATAGATGACAGTCAAATTGACGTCTGATTGATGATTTATTCTAGTGAACGTATTAGGCACAATTTCAAAACCTGTGAACTCTAGAAATTTTTTGATAAATTTTTCCCCCAAACTTTAGATGACGTGCAACCGTTATCTATGTAATCAACGTTCCAATTTTTGATGGCATACCTAAGGTAAGTTTTGGAGGGAATTTTCCCGCTTCTAGTAGCTAAAAACCGCATACCTCAGATGACAGACAACCGTCGTTTGATTGAATTTGTGGTTTAGGGTTTAGGGTATGTTTAGGGTTTATAATTAGGGTTTAGTTTTAGGGTTTAGGGTTGATGTCTTAGAATTTGGGTTTTTTACATGGAAAGATAGATGTAAACCAAAATGCGGGAGACGTACTTGCATTCAAATTATTTTTGACGAATCGGCAAATTGCGTTTTATTGTTAAGGGCAATATGGTCATAATAATCAAACACTCGGATCAAGGTCGAAATCAATTCGAAAAGTTCTAAATTTTTTACAGCGTGCTTAAATTAATCTCACCGTCTTATCCAACGGTCACATTTACAAAATGATTAATCATTAGTGGTTTAGCTTCATAACAATTTAGTTTTCATATATAACCAACTAACATTGTAAGCAACATTAGTAGTCAAATATACAATTAACGATATATGAAAAACCGAAATGGTCTAATGAGAAATGAGTCTATACATATGCATGAAGCTAGTAATAACATAGAGTTTTAAAAAAATTCACTCTCGTCAAAGTTCGTTTAGTGGTCAGTCAATGAGATCAAATCTTACCAAAAGACTAAAATTTTTCTTTTTAAGGATTTTACTCATTTTCCTATGGGAGAAGCACCTAAATTTATTTATTTTTATATAAATTTGTTCTCATATAGTAACATAGATATGAGCTCTACGATAATGCATGTGTGAAACTTGGTCTGAAACTAAATTTTCACGGAGCCGCAAATCAAGATTTACTCATAAGTGCCTTAGAGTCACAACAATAATCCGAGCATTCCATCCAACTTTTAGGGTGTTTACAAAATTTGACGTTTAACTACAGAAAAGAATATCAAATTTTAATTAGAGGACATATGACTGTCATCTTAACTAATATCTCAAAACCATAATAAATTTAGATGCCAACTCAACTATTAATAACCTACAATTTAGCTATCACTACCACATTTTGAACCATTGCCGGCGATTTTTAAATCGCCGGCAATGTTTTTTATCATTACCGGCGATATTTGCCGGAAAAATCGCCGGTAATGTCTTTTTTTTTTTTAACATTACCGGCGACTTAAATGTAAGTCGCCGGCAATGTTCCGCCGGTAATTAAAAAAAAAAAAACATTGCCGGCGACTTACATTTAAGTCGCCGGTAATGTTAAAAAAAAAAAAAAGACATTACCGGCGACTTACTTTAAGTCACCGGTAATGTCTTTCTTTTTTTTTAATTACCGGCGGGACATTGCCAGCGATTTGCCGGAAAAATCGCCGGCAATGTTAAAAAAAAAAAAAGACATTACCGGCGATTTTTGGGGAAAAAAATCGCCGGTAATGATAAAAAACATTGCCGGCGATTTAAAAATCGCCGGCAATGGTTCAAAATGTGGTAGTGTATGTAAATTATTCATGTGAACCGATATATAGGTGGACAAGTCAAATTTAAATTATTTTAAAAGTCAGGCGACAGTCAACTGTCATCTCATGCAAGAACTCAATGTTGTGAACTCTTCGGAGAGTGTCTACACATGCACTTTTCGCCAATTGAGTGCCTGCTCATCTACTCAACTTGGTGAAATAAATTTACAAATTTTTTTGTTTTGTCACCATGTACTCACATGACAGACAAACGTCATCTAAATTAAGTATAATTTTTTATCAATCATTTTATGAGATGTCCACCCTTGAATATACTAAATTTTAGATGTCCTCCTCATAAGCTGGAAAAATTTACTATCTAAAATAATATGCAATGACGGACAAAATGGAACCGACATCTGTTTATTTCAAAATCAATCAGATGACGGACAATTATTTTCTATCATCTGAGAGGCATCATGTGAAGCAGTTTTTGTACTAGTGTTTTTAATATTTTAAGGACTTTGTATGGTTTTCAAGTATACATACTTGGCTGACATGGTTCAGCCTACATCTTGTGTGCCACCTTGTTTGGCATATATGAGAAATATCTTCTTTATGTGGTGACCAAGCTTCTTTGTGTGATGGCCAAGCTCTTGGTACTTGGGTTAGGTTGAGTCACGTCTCTCCTACCTTTTAAAACAGAATATACATGGTCAATATGTGTGGGCCATCTTTTTAAATTATCTTCAAAGTCTAGATATAGAGAAAGCTTCCCATAAACTCACGCGGTTGTTTTGCTTGATATTTGACTAGGTTGTCAAGATGTAGAAACTTTCATAGCATAGATTCTTACTGATCTAGAGTCTTTTTCTTTAGGTGTTTATTATCTAAGTCTTCCTTTTGTTGAGTGTAAAACTTAGAGTTGCATCAAAACCTATTTTCATACTCATTGCATATTCCATCCATCAGATCTTATTGGTAGTGCAAGCAACCCCATAAGTTTTCTAAAGAACCAACTTTGTGATAGTTGTGTTCTGGATGTAAAGCTTATGAAATCATCATATGTGAGATTGAAGAAACAAGACCGAGTGCATATTAGACTAGTGGGCAGACTAGATAGGGATATCATCGTGTGCTTCCATCCTCAGAAAGCTTCACATGTGTAAACACTTAGAAACATGACCGAATACAGCTCTTAGTCTAGCGCATGAGTCTAGATAGGATAGCACCATTACTTACTATTATCGGAGCTGTAGTCTTGTAAGGAGTGTCTTAACATGTACTCTTGGGAATCAACTGTTGGAGTTGGATTCCGGGTAGAAGTTTTTGTAACCTTTATTTGTAAACTCTTAGAGACAAGATGGTGTTTAGTTCTTAGACTAGTGCAAGAGACAGATAGCACCATTTTTGCTACTATCGAAACTATAATATTTTAAGAAATGATTTTACATAGTGGAAATGTTTGACCTTTATGAGTAAGGGCTACTCCACACAGTTTTTCTCCCTACATATTTACTTGCATATTTTCTTTACATCGTTATGTATCTGTTATTCAGGATAGCTGCATATTGTGCTATCCCTGATAACGAACTTTAACAAAAAAGTTGTAAATACCTATTAACCCCCCCCCCCCCCCCCCCCAGGACATTCAGTTTATAAATTCAACAAATCTTTCTCTATATTTAGTCAAAGAGAACACAAGTGTTTGAGGAATTTTCTGAGATATTGATCAATCTCAAATTGGGTATATATACAAGGATACTTACAACTCAAGTAGGAAACTACTTTACACCTAATCAATTATAGATTCCTACATAATTACATAATATGCACCTCCTAAATATACTTGGAGTGTGACTCACTCCAACATTCCTCTTCAAGTTGGAGCATACATGTCTCTAATGCCTCACTTGTCAAGTGAGTCACTGAAGGCTCTAGACGAAACTGCTTTGGTAAGGATATCAACTAACTACTCCTCTGAATGAACAAATGGGAATGTAATAATATGAGCATCTAGCTTCTCCTCAATGAAATATCTATCAATCTCTATATACTTCGTCTGATGATGTTGAACAAAATTATGTACAATTTTAACTTTAGCAGTGTTGTCACAATAAAGAGGCATTGGTTGTTTCTACTTGAAACCCAAATCCCTCAACAAATATCTTAGCCACAATAACTCACAAACTCCTTGAGCCATACCTCTATACTCCGCTTCTGCACTAGAACGAGCCACCACATTCTGGTTCTTACTTCTCTAAGTAACTAGATTCCTACCAACAAATCTGCATCAGTGTAACCACTAGTCCCCAAATCTTCATGCTTGCAGAACACATGGCCTTTACTAGGAGCAGACTTTAAGTACCTAAGAATTCTTATCACAACATTCATATGATCTTCACTCGGATTATGCATATATTGACATACCACACTAACAACATAAGAAAGATCAGGTCTAGTGTGTGACAAGTAAATTAACCTTCCAACTAACCTCTGGTACTGAGACTTGTCTGTGGGAACTTGATCAAGATATTCTGCAATTTGATGATTCTGTTCAATGGGTGTATCAAGCAGCTTACATCCAAGCATGATAGTCTCTACTAACATATCTAGAACATATTTCCTTTCACTCAACATAATGCAGTCCTTGTTCCGAGCCACCTCAATACCCAAGAAATACTTTAAGTACCCAATGTCTTTCATCTCAAATTCAAAAGACAACTGAACTTGTAATTTCTTGATCTCATCAGAGTCATCACCTGTCACGATCGACCATATCATCCACATAAATAATCAAAGTTATCAGCTTATCTTGTTGATGCTTCAGGAACAAAGTATGATCTGAATTACTCTGCCTATACCCAATCTTCTTTATGAAAGTTGTGAACCTTCCAAACCAAGCTTGTGGAGATTGTTTCAATCCATACAAGGACTTCTTTAATCTATGCACCACCTTCTCACATGTAGAAATACCATATCCTTGAGGGAGATCTATGTAAATTTCTTCATTCAAATCTCCATGAAGAAATGCATTATTCACATTAAACTATTGCAACGGCTAATCCAGGTTAGCTGCCAAAGATATGAGGACTCGAATAGTATTGATCTTCGTCACTGGTGCAAACATCTCATCATAATTATCCTTTTGCAACCAACATCGGCATATATTTGTCAACTAAGTTCTAGTATAAACTCATTTATACCCAACAATCTTCTTTCCAGGTGGTAATGGTACCAAGTCCCAAGTACCATTTTTATTGAGAGCATCCATCTGCTTTGACCCAATTCTCCTCAATTGCATCCTGCACTTTACTAGGGAGAGACACAGTAGATAATTGGTTCACAAAGGTTACATAGGACTTAGATAATCTATGGGTTGATACATAATTAGCTATAGGATACTTGGCTTTAGCTGACAAGAGAGATTCATATCTTTTGGAAGGTTGACCACGAGTTTACCTAGGAGACAAAACTCTTTCAGGAACACTAGAACTAGACAAATGAAGAATACTATATACCTCAGGTAATGATAGGCCATGCAAGATCATTGATGGAAAGGGAGAGAATGGACTTGTATATACATCTTCAAGAACTGGTTTCTGATTACTGACTAATTCTCCTCCTTTCAACGTGTCGGACACTTGTTCGACATATTGAACACTTCCAGAACTCGGAATTGTCTTATCTGTCTGAGAAGTTTCGACGGGTCGAAAACAACCTTCTCTGATCCGGGACACAATTTTCGACAGGTCGAGGTTCCTCCTCGACGGGTCAAAAACCACCTTCTCTCTGGTTTGGGGCCCTTTATTTCACGGGTCGAGGAACTTCTTCGATGGGTCAAAAAATGCTTTCGGCTGGGAAACCTTCAACTAAAATACAATCTTCTGGTTCCTTACATTGGTCTTCATAAAACACATTCTTCTCTTCCTCATGAAGAGTTTCTAAAGCAGAGAAATAACACAAGTCTTCACTAAAAGTGACATCCATGGTGACATAGAACTTCTGAGATGAAGGATGATAACACTTGTACCCTTTCTTTTGAGTACCATAGACAATAAATACACACTTAAGAGCACGAGCCTCTAACTTAGACCTATAGTTTTTATGAAGATGAACATATGCCATGCAACCAAAGACACAAGTAGAAAGTTTGATGAGAGATGAGATTGCAACAAACTTAGACAATACCTCAAAGGGAACCCGATTATGATGAGCTGCAGATGGTAGGCAATTGATGAGGTGAGAGGCATATAACACAGCTTCCTTCATAGATACTTGGACATGTTGGCGCTGAGTAAGAAAGCTTGTCCTATGTCCAAGAGGTGACAATTTTTCCTTTCAGAAACTTCATTATGCTCCAGTGTCTGAGGACAAGTAGTCTGATGAACAATTCCATGTTGCTGAAAATACTCTTTGAAAGAGTGGTTGACAAACTCTCCTTTATTGTCAGATCAAAATATTTTCACACGGGCATCATACTGAGTGCGGATGAGACTATGAAAAGCAGTGAAGGCGGAAAACTCAACATCCTTTTTTTTCAGCAACACAATCCATGTTAATCTTGTAAAGTCATCAATAAACAAAACAAAGTATTTCATTCCTGACTGTGTTGAAATTTTTGAAGGCCCCCATACATTAGAATGAATCAATTCAAATGGTGTTGAACTAGAAGACAGACTAAGAGAATAACTAGACTTATGACTCTTAGCAAAAACACAAGTTTCACAATGGAGACTTGACTCCTTTATTCCCAAAAACAAAGATGACATAGATTTCTTCATGACCCTAAAATATGGATGACCTAATCGATGATGCCATAGCCAAATTTCCTTTACTCGATCAGAACTCAATGTCAGGGCAACAGTTGGTAAAGGCCTTCTTGTATCCCCGCTGTACATGCAATCCAAGTGAAACAGTCTCCTCCTCAGATCTCCCTTGCCGATTATCGCCTGAAATGGCAAATCTTGAAAGATGGCATACATAGGAAAAGAGGTTACAAAGCATTTGTTTTGTGAGTTTAATTCAGAGACATATAATATGTGATGAGATAGAGAAGGAACATAGAGGACATTATATAACACAATGGTTGGAGTAACTTGAATTGACCATATACCTAAAATTGGGAAAGACACACCATTTGTATTAGACACTTCAGGTATGGGAGATGAAGACAGACTTGAAAATAATAGTTTATCAAAGGTCATATAATCAGACGCACCAGAATCAATTATCCATGTATCACCACGAGTAAAGCTTGAGACTTTTAATGCAATATCAATTTTACCTCTTCTCTCGTGAGAGAAAATACATGTAGTAAGATCATGTCCATCTACTCCATAGAAATCAAGTTCTTGAACCAATTGAACTTCAGCCTTGCTACTACGATTCTTGGCATAGGTGACACCTTAACTTGCTGTCTGAGGACATTCGTTCTTGTAGTGTATAAACTTCTTACAATAGAAGCATTGCTCCAACACCACCAAGATGTATTTTCATCAATCTTCGCCATAACTAGTAATTGGTGCCATCCAATTGTACTCCACATCCTGTGTTCCCAGTCTGAAGAGCCATCAATTGTTCACGAGCAACTTCAGATTGTTCAAAGATTGTAAGATCCATTGCAAACAAGTTCAAATCTCAGATTAAATAATAAAAATTGCCAGAAGAACAAGTTCAGATTGTTAGATTTCGACGGGTCGAGGCTGCTTTCAACATGTCCAACAAGGATTCAGGTTCAGGTCAAGCAACGGAATTCAGGTCAGGTCAGATTTCCAGGATCAAGTTAGGCTCTGATGTCAAGTCAAAAAGAACACAAGTGTTTGAGAAATTTTCTGATATATTGATCAATCTCAAATTGGGTATATATACAAACATACTTACAACTTAAGTAGGAAACTACTTTACACCTAATCAATTACATATTCATACATAATTACAGAATATACACCTCCTAAATATACTAGGAGTATGATTCACTCTAACATCTTTTTCGATTAGTCATTTTCAAACCACATCAAAGAAGAAATGTATATCCAAAACACGTTATATTTATATACAGTAAAATTTCGATAAATTAATAACCTTGAGACTGACAAAATTTATTAATTTAGCGAGGTTATTAATTAATCGAGTATTAAATTAATACTCAAGTTCTCAAGTTTGGACCAACAAAAAATATTATTTTAATGAAATTATTAATTAATCGAATATTAAATTATCAAAATTTTATTGTATATGTAACACTAACATATTGTTGCAAGGAGATAGATAGGAAAACAGATGCCCCGTTCTTTTATTTTATGAAGGGGAAGGGAATAAACAGAAAACGGAATAAACAAGATAATTTTCGTGTACCAAATTAACGATGTGCAAGATTATATGGCGAGACAAAATGATAGTTTGACTTCACTGATTTAATTACACAAACATGAGCATCAAGATATCCGTATATGCAGATCGATATTCAATCGAGAATGAGAAATTAAACTGAGTTCATACGGCATACCAAATTGAAAAACAACCACAAATAGTTTCAACAATATATTAATTAAAAAATATCACACGGTTAATTCTATAGACCCTGGCTAACATGCTTGATTGAGTTGATTCTCTACAAAAACTAAAGACCTAGTTAGCTCCCATAACACTAGGTGCCAACACTAGCTAGGTGAACAAAAAAGCTGGAACAGAACGGTCCCAAACTCCCAAATGTGACTGCAGTGACAACGAACCCTCAAATTCTATGTCATAACTGGACGAGACAGAATAAATGAAACAATTATTAGTGAAATCTGAAAAATACTATATATGGACGCCACAAGTACAAGTCCTGAATCAATCGAGCAAATTGGGGTGGTAGGCTGGTACCTAGCTAGGGAGGAGCATTGTTGGATTGAGTCTCTCGTCGGAGCTAGCTCATACGTGTTTATTAGTCCCGGCCGCCAGGTGGGAGGCACGCGAGTGACCTGAAGATGATTTTGAATATCTTCATCTTGATTTGCCCTCTCTTGGGTGAAGGGCGGCTCTGGTTGGTTGAAGAGTTTGGGTTTGCCATCAGCCGGTGAAGTTGATCGAATTGGGTGTTGTGGAGCTCTTAAGGTTGAAGATGAAGACTAAACAGAGTGAGGAAAGCAGAGCAAAACAGAGGCCGGCGTAGTTGATCAGGAAAAAGAAGCTAGAAAGATAGATATATAGATATCCGGAATGAGTGAGGTGGGGGGCTCTTTTGTAATAACGTTTGTAGGGCAGTAGGAGGGGCTCTCAGGTTTTAAACTTCCGGAACACGTCTTTTGCTATAAACTCCTTCAAGTTTTCTGTCTTCTCAATTGATTTCCAATCCTGAATCCACCGACCATATGCAGGTCATGAAACTTTTTCGAGTTTAGAATTCTTGATCCTTGAACTTTGTTTTGTTTCGATAGATATCCTTGAGTTCTTTGAAAAATTTGAATTGCTGTTGCAATGAAAAACAAATGTACACTTTCATCCAAGGAATATGGAACAAATAGTTAGAATTCTTGATTCTTCAACTTTGTTTTGTTTCCATAGATATTCTTGAACTTTTTGAAAAATTTGAATTGTTGTTGCAATGGAAAAAAATACGTACACTTTCATCCAAAGAATGTAAAATTAATAAGATCGAAGATATTTCGCCAATATTTTTTTTTTACTTACCTAAAAAATTCTCGGTTATCAAGATACTTTCCCAAAATTTACCAAAATTTTCAATATATGGTTGATATTTACTGATATTCTCGAAATTTACATAAATTTTCTTTGATTTTTGAATTGTGACTTCATCAAGCCCACGGCCCAAGGACTTCATCCACCACTTTTAGTTCAATAGGTGTGAGAGATGATAATTACCAACCTTATTATTATGTTAAAAAATTTGCAATACATTATCTGTCATATGCCGTGTCTTATGATCATCGATCGAGTGACAACTCATAGTCATAATTACAAAGAAATGACTCATTTGATGATAGTAATAAAAAAAGACAAGCAATGCATTGTTCATACTACGAGCTCCAAAATACTCAGCGACAATCCCTGATCTATATGGTTGGGATATAAGTCAGTATATGCAAAATTTCATGGGAGAGTAATCATTAAATGATTACTCTCCCAATACACACATGAATCTGCACATGAAGATGGATAAGATGGTAAGAATTTTGAATCTCATAGGTCTACTATGTGGTTCAGAAGTATTCATGTTGTTAACTTTGTGATGTATGATATGTTACATAATGTACAAAAAGCGTGATAACCTAGTCTCCCTTTGGGTTTTAGCCATAAAAAAATAGAAGTAGTACATTATATTTTAATAATTATTATCATTTAACACGTATCAATTCAAATACCAGTATGAAAATTCATGTTCTAATGTTTGATAATTATTTTATTTTCATATAAGATAGATAATTGATCATATAATAACCTCATAAAGTTTCATTAAAAATTTCCAAGTATTTATATTATTTTTCGTCATTTTCGTCAGATTTTAACTGAATCGATATTTCATCAATATATCCATATTTTGGACGGTTGATTATATCCTCTATTTGACTCAAAAAATCTCAGGGTGCTGAGAAGTGTCAAACATTCTCTTTTCTCGACCGCGTGTGCGTGTATGCTTGACGTGCCACAGCCATAGGGCGGAACGTGAACGCAGGATCGTCGCTACCTAGCTTCTAAGAAACGATTGGGACGAGGAGGGCACCAACCCTATCCGATGAATTCTTTTTTCCTAAGTGACTTAGGACTTATAATTTTCGTGTCTCTCGCCGAGTCACGAAGATTGATACCTTATAGCTCCTTCAGTATAAGGCAAAGCAATCTTCTTAACAAGTATTGAGAACACTGGTTTGTGACTTCTTTGCCACCGAATCCTTCACACTCCTTCAGGTGAAACCTCCTTTGATCGTCGTCGTCTGACAATAGAAGATCTTTGAATCCATCACACTCCGTCGGGTGAGAATTCTGGATACGCCATCGCCAATTTTCTCGTGAGGAGAGTTGTATTTGCTGAGGCAAATTATGGGACTATAGAAGTCTGCGACTGTAGAAGTCTGCGACTATAGAAGTCTGCAACTGTAGAAGAAGTGTTTTTAATATGTTTATGTGACGACCCGGACCAGAATCACCAGTATGATCAGCTATGTACGTGAGTTGCTGCGTAGTCGCAGAGTTTCGGTAGTATTTGAATCGCCAGGCTCGTTAACGAGTTAATTATTGGCCAAGAATTGGAGCTGAGTCTCTTCTCCAGAGTCATAATACATGTGATTTCGAGTTCGTAGGCGGTTCCGGATCGTTATTTGGACGACCGAGGAATTAATTATGAATATTTGAAGTTCAGATTTAAATGGTGGGCTACTTAACGACTAAATCACCGGACGAGAATTTGGTTTCGGCTTCTTCAAGGAAGTTGTTCATAATTTAATTTCGAGTTTGTGGGAACTTCCGGAGCATGATTTTGATTTACGAAGATTTAATTGTGAATATTTCCGATTGTTGGTTATTTTGTCGATTTAATATGTGTGGTGTGAACAGTTGACTTTTTATCCGATTGGTCGATGTGTTTGACTTTGGATGATTATTGAGGATCATGTCGAGACGAGTTTGTGGCCACGAGAATTATCGGAATCGGAGTTACGACGAGAAAGTTACGTGGGTTCGAAGTTTACCGAAAATGGTGTTTGGAAGTTTCCAAAAATGGAAGGCCTATAAATAGAAGTTGCTATTTTGGGCAAGTCAAATATTTCCAGTTTGGGAGTTGACCGAGTTGACCGAGTCAACTCGGTGGAGAGAGAGTGGGTTCGACGGCATCCTTTACGGCTCACGGCGGTGATGTCCGTCCGGCCTCCTCCGGGCTCAACCCTAGTATCAATCAACTCACCTTGGAGCCCTCTACACTGTGCCGGTCTTCTTTCACGGCGAGGTCGCCGGAGGTGGAAGATATTTCCGATCAAAGTTTGCAAAATTTTGGGTTAATGGTGGTTTTTGATTTCGGCCAAATTGAGCTAAACCATGGACTAGGTTTTGTAGCTCTTCTCTCAAGGATTCTAACCATGTAAGTATGAAGCTTTAATTCGATTTGTGGAAGGAGAATTTTGGATTTGAAATTTGTGTACCAATTCAGTTTATCACGAAATTGACCTAGTTAGAGTGAGAATTGGCCTTCGATTCAGTTGACAAAGTTACTCAGTGGATGATTTTGCATGGAATGGTGGTTGCTCCGCCGTAAAATATTTCGGTCAGTGGCGGCGCCGCCGTGGACGGCGGTCAACGGTCAACGGTGGTCAACTTTGACTTTTTGGGATTTTCGATGAATTGCATGTCATTTCACTCGAAATCGCGCCCCGATCGCATTGGGGAGGTTCGTTTCTTGATTTGAGCGACTGAAATTACAGCGAGGTATTGAGGTGTAATTTCCGGATTTCCGACAGTTTGTCGTATTCGAATTATGTGTTTCCGAGAACGGTGGTTTCTCGTGATTTGATTGGAATTGTCGAGTTATGATTTTGAGAAATTGTTATTGTGAATATTCAGAGGTACGTGATCGTTCGTTTGGCGATGGACTTTCCGCCGGATCACGGGTTAACGCATATCGCGTTACGCTAATCTGTGAGTGGACATTTATTTTCACGGATTGTTTGCGAGTCTTTTATTTATGATTTACGAACTTGAGCATGCAGATTGATTATGAGTTTACGAGCATGTGTTTTACGATTATGCATATACGAATATACGTATACGAGTATACATGTATATTTATTATGTTTTAAGCATGTGCATAGAAAAGATTTACGATTTGGTTTACACAGAGTACAGTCTCAGTATATGTTGTGGTATCGATACACATTGGCTTCTCGGCTGATCCCCGAGTACGCTCCGGGAAGGACAGATATCCTGACCCGAGGCCTTTCTGGCTAGGAATCACGTGTGGGTCTGGGATCCCGTGGTTCAGACTATGCTATCGCGTGGTAGTTCATGAGAGACTCCGCGATGTATTTACGATGCATGCTCCGTACGCATGAGGAGTTAGAGTCTCCCTCGTGTACTCGGACGCGTGAGGAGTTAGAGTCTCCCTCGTGTACCATTTCTTTACTTATGCATTTGCATTTGGACTCGCATATGTTTTATAACATATATATATTATGTGGTGAAAGACATTTATTTTCGTCCACTCACTCTAACGTGTTTATTGTCTTTCCCCTGGGCTTTTCGGTTTCCGTGCCCAGTTTGCAGTTCAGGCTCTGGTGTCGCACGTCGTGGTCGGAGGCGTAGTGCTTGAGCTACCTTGTTTCTTCCAGTAGGTTTATTGTTCTACCTACTGTGGTATACTTATATGTTTGTATAATAGAGGTCGCTCTGAGATCAGGGGTCTCTTGGGTTTGGCAGGCTATTACCGACGGCTTGTGCAGGATTTTCTCGGATTGCCACTTCACTTTCCGGATTGACGAAGAAGGCGTCAAGTTCGTGTGGTTCGATACACGTGAGGAGAATTACTTATCCTGCAGGGTGGTTGACCGTTGCTTCGGTGTTGACCTCACCTGACGATCGTGATGAGTTCGTAGGTTATGATGATGCATCGAGGATTTGGATTTGGTTATGTTTTGATGTTGTGTAGCAGAGCAATGGCTCATGATTTCAAGTAATGAAGACCTTATGTAGCTACGTATCCTATGTATGATTTGGGTGTAGCTGTCCTTATGTTAGCATCGGAGAGTTCGAGATACTACAGCTATGGCGTGCAGCGCAGTGTAGGACGTGCAATGATCATTTGAGTTTCCTCCACTTGCATTTTCGGCCAGATTTGGGCTTGAGGTAGTGTAGATGGATGAGGTCGACTAACGACTATGGCTGCACATTTGAGCTTGTTCGGGAAAGGCTAGAGGTTGTACTTTGACCATCCGTTTGGGATGTTGAGGTTGGTACGTTTAATCGAGAATCGGGAGCTTCAGTGTTTCATGTGTGTGTATGGCTCGAGTTTCTGTATTAGCCAAGTTGCGAGCTATGAGACCTGTGTTCGAGTGTGATGATGTTGAGGCTCATTGTTTAGCGCGCATTTGGCGCTAGTGGTGCGGAGATACATCAGATACTTCAAGTTTACTACTCGTGACGCAACATGAAGAGTAATGTAGCAGCTTGTGTGTGCGTAGCATGTGTTTGCAGATGCCACATTTGTCAGCTGGCCATGGCTCGGAGGCGGAGACTTGCCGTGAAGTATCAGCCATTTGAGATTTTCGGTTGGACATGGCGTTTGTTGCTGTGATCTTGTGTGTGTGTGGTTGTATGCATTTCGGTTTGTGATACCAGTTGTCAGGCCTTTGTGGACCATTTGACGAACTTAGTACAGTTCCTTGTACTTTCGGTGACGAATTTAGTGGCAGGCTGGTATAGCTGTGTTTGACGGAGATTGGCCATCTACGTGGTGTACCTGTGTCCCAGTTCGTCGATCGAGGTGATCAGCTACGACTATGTGTTGGCGAGCTTTGCAACGAGCATTGGGGACCAGATTACAGTTAGTACCGATTCTTATCCTCAGATTGGCGAGCGATCTTGGAGGACTATTCAGACCTTAAAGGGCAGGTTGTGGACCTCGGTATTGCAGTTCCGGAGGATTCGGGACCAGCAGTTTCAGCTGTTCGAGATTGCATGCAGTACCGGTTTGTTTACTACTATGATTTTGTTGTTACATGATGTCGTTTTGAGGACGATGTTGTACTCCATTGTGTTGGAGCGAGTTTGGTTTGAGTTTGAGTTGATGTTTGATTCTGATTTTGTGGAATGTGCTACCACAGATTGTCAGATTAGCGGAAATGAGTTGATTGTTGCTCGAGTTTGATGTTTGAGCTGTGTTGATATGAGTGTGTGAGATGTGTTGATGTAAGCAGACTAAGTAGTGATTTGCCATGTTATTTTGATTCATGTGTGATCGTAGGCGAGTTTGTGTTGTGCCGTATAGTTCGGCATCGCCTATAGCATTGGCTTTTGTGTGTGTTGTGTTCCGTGTGGCGGAACTATGTTTCCGGTTTGTTACATGTTGTGTACCCTATCTGTTCCTTATGCAGGAACACTTTGTGATTGTGTGAGCCAGTTCAGATTCGAGATTTGAGGGTACAGGGATTTCAGTACAGAGCTATCTCCTATTGTGGATTCTGTTATCAGAGTTGTTCAGTTGACGTCACTACCAGAAATGGAGACATTACCGGCGACCTACCGTCGCCGGCCTTGTCTTTTTTTTTCACTGGAATTGTCATTACCGGCGACAAGTCGCCGGCAATGACCTTGCCGGAAATTCCCCGCCGGTGTTAACATTGTCGGTGACGAGAAACGGCGTCGCCGGTAATGTCCAACACATCACTGGCGACTTGAGTCGCCGGCAATGTGAAGACATTACCGGCGACTCAAGTCGCCGGCAATGGCAGCGCCGCCGTGGCCGGAATGTGAGACATTGCCGGCGACTGTGACGACCCGGACCAGAATCAGCAGTATGATCAACTTGATCGATGAGTTTGTGCGTAGTCGCAGAGTTGTCCGACAGTTATTTGAATCGCCAGACTCGTAAACGACTTAATTATTGGCCGAGAATTGGAGCTGGGTCTCTTCTCGAGAGTCGTTGTACGTGTGATTACGAGTTTGTGGGCGGTTCCGGATCGTTATTTGGACGACCGAGGAATAAGTTATGAATATTTGAAGTTTCGACAGAAACGAAGTTAATTGGCAGGTTTGTTCGCGACTTAATTACCGGACGAGAATTTGGTCTCGGCTTCTTCACGGAAGTTGTTCATAATTTAATTTCGAGTTCGTGGGTACTTCCGGAGCATGATTTGGAGTTACGAGGAATTAGTTGCGAATTTTGCCGTTTGTTGATTATTTAGTCGATTTAATGTGTGTTGCTTTGAAGGGTTGACTTTTTATTCGGTTGGCCGATATGTTTGACTTTGGGTAATATTGGAAGAGTACGTCGAGACGAGTCTGTGGCCGCGTGAATTATTGGAATCGGAGTTACGACGAGAAAGTTACGTGGGTTTGAAGTTCGTCGAAAAGGATAATTACAAGTTTCCATTTTGGGAAAGGCTATAAATAGCAACCTGTTATTTTGGGCAAGGGTATGACTTTCCATTTTGGTTGTTTGACCGAGTTGACTGAGTCAACTCGGTGGGTGAAGAGAAATGCGACGGAGCTTCACGGTGGCGACGGCGAGCCGCCGTCCGGCCATCTCCGGCCACGGGGTTTGCTCCTTCCACCTCGCCTTGGCCTCCCGAGTCCGAATCCAACCACCTCTCACGGCGTGGCTCGCCGGAAAGGGAAGAATTCCGATCAAAAGTTTGAGAGAAATTGGGGTTAATCGGGTTCCTCAAATTCGGCCGAATTGAACTTCAAAAGGTACTGGGTTTTGTAGCCCTCTTCATTGTGATTCCAACCATATAAACATGGTGTTCTAATTCGATTTGTGGATTGAGAATTTTGAGATTGAAATTTGTGAACCAATTCGGTTTTACATGAAATTGACCTAGTTAGAGTGAGAATTAGACTTCGGTGCAGTTATGGAAGTTGCTCAGTGGGTGATCTGGAGTGGAATAGGGGTGGCTCCGCCTTGAAATTCTCCGGTCAACAGTGGCGCCGCCGTGGACGGCGGTCAACGGCGGCGGTCAACGGTCAGAGTTGACTTTTTGACTTTCGACAAGTCGCATGTCATTTGACTCGAAATCGCGCCCCGATCGCAGTGGGGAGGTTCGTTTTTCGAGTTGAGCGTCCGAGCGTAAAGCGAGGTATTGAAGTGGTATATACGGATTTTCGACGATTCGTCGACTTTGAATTATCTGTTTCCGAGAACGGTGGTTTCTCGTGGTTTGATTTGTATTGTCGGATTATGATTTTGAATATTAAACATTGTGTATATTCAGGGTTCGTGATCATTCGTTTGGCGAGGGGCATTCCGCCGGATCACGGGTTAACGCGATACGCGTTACGCTAGTGTTTGAGTGGACAATTTATTTTCACGGATTGTTTGCGAGTCTTTTATATGATTTATGAACTTGAGCATGCGTATGAGATTTCTGATTACATGAGCATGTGTTTTACGATTATACGATATACTTATACGAATATACGTATACGAGTATACACACACTTATATGCTGTTTCATGCATTTGCATTGAACTGTTTATGATTTGGTTTACACAGAGTACAGTCTTGGTTACGTTGTTGTATCGATACACTTAGCCTCTCGGCTGATCCCCGATGGTAGGCATCCCAGGCGGGGCGTTACCCCGACCTGACCGGCGAGGGGCGTATCCCCGGAACCGAGGCCTTTCTGGCTTAGAATCACGTGTGGGTCCGGGATCCCGTGATTCGGACTGTACTAGCACGGAGGAGTCCATGAGTGACCCCGTGGGATTTTACTTGCATGCTCTGTACACTGGAGGAATATGAGTTTTACCTCGTGTACTATGTTGTTTTTATTTACCTGGACTCGCATATGTTATTTTATACATATATATTAACTGGTGAAAGACATTTATTTTCGTCCACTCACTCTAACGTGTTTATTGTCTTTCACCTGGGCTTTTCGGTTTCCGTGCGCAGTTTGCAGTTCAGGCTCTGGTGTCGCACGTCGTGGTCGGAGGCATAGTGCTCGAGCTACTTTGTTTCATCCAGTAGGTTTATTGTTCTACCTACTGTGGTATGCGTATACGATTATGTATTAGATGTCGCTCTAAGCTTCCTGTTGAATACGTTATACGATTTTACACTGGATTTCAGTAAAGTGCATATATATTTACTACTTTACTTTACTGTTGATATATTGAGAAATCCGGATGGGATTGGTGCCCACGGTTTGATTTTTGTGGCATAGGATGAAGTGTATTTTCCGCGTGCAGGTAATGGCAATTCTACGTTAGTAGCGAAACTCTGCCCAAATTTCGAAAAGTTTTTGTTGGTTCGTGTTTTCGAAGGGGTTCGATTCCGGTTTAGGGAGCTAAATCGGGGTTGGGTCCTTTCAGCTTGGTATCAGAGCATTAGGTTATAGGTTCTATAGACTTCTGTAGTCGTGTTTACTAAGGATATTTGAGAATGTACAGCATGTCTGGAATGGTGACCCGACCGGCCGGCGGATAATCATCAAATTCCAGGTGTTGTATACTTTCAAATATTTGAAGTTCCATGATTACGTTCCACTTGTTGTGAACGATATTTTATTCATTAGGATGCCTCTTGACGTGCTTTCCGTGTCGTTTCGGTTGTGGATCCTGTTGAGGATTATACGACGCGTGAATTGCCAGAGAACAGTGGATTCAGATGAGTATTCAGAGTTCAGAGAATTGTGTGGCACAGTTTGCCTGAGGATGTGTATATGAGCGTCTATATGTTGCCTCAGAGCTGAGATTTGTGGCAGTGATGTGTGCCTGAGTCAGTTTGTTGTATTTGGTGGGCTGATATTGTGTGAGTTCCGGTTGCGACTCCATGGCCTACATTCAGGGTGTTGTTTTGACGGTAATGGTTTAATCAGACTATCCAGCAATCATATGTGGAGTGTTTACTCACCTGAGGCAGAGATGCTTTGTCCACGTGTTTGTTCTTGTTTGCACGTGTTATGTGGCTTCAGAGGGAGCTATGCACGAGGTTCGAAATGAGTTTGAACCTGAGTATCAGAGAGAGTTTGATTGATGTGCCTCGAAATATCCATGAGGAGCTTAGTGTGCTATACTCAGTGGCGAGGTTATTGTGAGGGAAAGAAGTGTACAGTTTTCGATGTGATGGTTTGAGGAAAGTGGACTTAGTCGAGATGTTGTGATGAGGTTGAGTTTCGATACTTCGGGATCAGTGGTTTCATCAGACTGTGGTCTTTTCGATTATGTTGAGGATCCTCTGCTGATTCGTTTGGCGATGGCGGAGATCACAGAGTAGCGGATTTGCTCCTGTGGCATGAGTTGGGCGATCGTTGGTGATTCTTTCACGCAGCAGGTGTTGCGGTGATTTGTGTTTGTGGAGCACTCTCAGTTATTGTTTCGGTGGCCAGGAGGGTCACGTTACGAGAGAGCGCCCTCAGCCAGCTGTGTTGGCGGTTTGGTAACTCAGAGTTCACGAGGAGATCATGATGCTATTCATGTGGTTTGATTCATGTACCATTTTGACGAACCATTCAGTAAGTCGCAATTGATGTGGGCGGCTAGTTGGGCATGTTGGAGTTCGTGCCATGACCTTGTTTGAGGACAGATTTTTCTCCGAGGTTGCTGTTGTTTGATATCCATGGCTATTGTATCTGTATCTCCACTTCCGAGGTTTTGGAGAGTGTTGCATCCATCCGGAGGTTGCGAGATCCTTGTTGGAGATTATGTGTTAGCCGCGGATTTGTTATAGCTGGACATTGTGGTTTTAGTAAGTTTGTGAGTATGGACTTACTGACGACGCATTTGATTGTGTTTGAGTACCTCGAGAAGGAGGTTGTGTTTCGACGACCAGATTTTCCCGAAATGTTGTTTCGCGGTGATGGTCAAGTGAATGATGGAGACGAGTTGTGTTGTTTGCTTAGCTCATATTGTGGATACTACGGTTGCTGTGCCCGACATTGGTGACATTGAGGTGGTTCCCGAGTTTTCCAGGTGTATTCCGGAGGAGTTACCAGGTGTTTCTCCAGTTCGGGAGACCGACTACATCATTGAGCTTGTACCAGGCGCTGGACTCATTTTACCGACGTTTTGTCGTTCTGAGCTAGCGGAGCTGATGGAGCTACAGTTTTGACTCCAGGAGATGCTGGAGGAGATTTCAGGAGACTTCGTGCGACCCCGCATATTTGCGTGGGGTGCTCCTGCATTGTTTGTGTGGTTGTTGGATGATTCGACATGGTGGTGCATTGACTACCGAAGCTCGATTTGCTTCAGAGGAGAGCGAGTATCCTCCATTTTGGACTGACGATTGGTTTGATCAGCTCGTGAGAGCTACAGTCTTGTTGAGGATTGATTTCGGGATTGGAGATTATCAGTTGAGGACCGATGAGTCAGATGTGATTTGGACAGCTTTCGGATCTCGGAGCGAGCATCTGGAGTTCTTGGTCATGCCATTGGTTGACCAATGCTCGTAGATCGTGTGAACTTGATGGACCAGGTGTTCAGACGGTTTCTGGACGAGTTGCGATCATATTCGTTGGCAATGTCCTGATGTACTCCGAGAGTGTGGACCAGTACATGAAGTAATAGCAAGCAGTTTTGCGGACTTCACGAGATGATTAACTATTTTTGAAGTTCATCCAGTGTGAGTTTTAACTGGTTAGCATGAAGATGTTGGGCTGTGTGATGCTAGTCGAGGGAGTCGGCGTGGATTCTGACCGGTTCGAAGCCGTGTGGATTTGGAGTTGCCCTACTATTGTACCAGAGATCAGGGGTCTCTTGGGTTTGGCAGGCTTTTACTGACGGCTTTGTACAGGATTTTCCCGGATTGCTACTCTACTTTCCGGATTGACGAAGAAGGTGTCAAGTCGAGTGGTTCGATGCACGCGAGGAGAGTTACTTCCTCCTGCGGGATGGTTGACCGTTGCTGCGGTTTTGACCTTACCTGACGATCGTGACGAGTTCATGGGTTATGACGATGCATCGAGGTATAGATTTGGTTATGTTTTGATGCTGTATAGCAGAGCGGTGGCTCATGATTCCAGGTAGTGGAACTTTATGAAGCTATGTATCCGGAGTTTGGTTTGGGTGTAGCTGTTTTTATGTTAGCATTAAGGAGTTCGAGACACTATTGCTATGGCGTGCAGCGAGGTGTAGGATGTACACTGACCACTGAGTTTCATCCACTTGTATTTTCGGCCAGATTTGGGCTCGAGACAGTGTAGATGGATGGGGTCGACTAACAACTATGGCTGCACCTTTGAACTTGTTCGAGGAAGGCTTGTGGTTGTACTTTTACCATCCGTCTGGGATGTTGTTGCTGATGCATTCAGTTGAGAATCGAGAGCTTCAGTATTTCATGTGAGTATGGCTCGAGTTTCCGTGTTAGCCGGGTTATGCGCTATGGAGACTGAGTTCGTGTATGATGATGTTGAAGCTCATTGTTTTGCGTGCGTTTGGCACTAGTGATGCGGAGATGTATCTGATACTTCGAGTTTACTATTCGTGACGCAACATGAAGAGCGATGTAGCAGCTTATGTGTACGCAGATGCCACGTTTGTCGACTAGCGATGGCTAGGAGACAGAGACTTGCCGAGAAGTGTCAGTCATTTCAGATTTCCGGTTTGACGTGTCTGTTGTTGCTGTGTTGTGTGTGTTGTATGCACTTTGTTTGGTGATACCAGTTGTCAGGTCTTTGTGGACAGTTTGATGAACTTGGTATGTTTATTTGTACTTTCGGAGATGATTTCAATGGCAGGCTGTTATGGCTGTGTTTGATGGAGGTTGTCCCTCTACGTGGTGAACCTGTGTCCCAGTTTGCTGGTCGAGGTATACGACAAGTGTTGGCGAGCTTTGCAGCGAGCATTGGGGACCAGATTACGAGCTAGTACCAGTTCTTGTCCTCGGATTGACGAGCGATCTTTGAGGACTATTCAGGCCTTGGAGGGCATGTTGTGGACCTCGGTATTACAGTACCGGTTTGTTGACTACTATGATTTTGAGGTTGTTTGATGTTAATTTGAGATATGTTGTTGTACTCCATTGTGTTGGAGTGAGTTTGTTTTGAATTTGAGTTGATGTTTGTTTCCGATTTTGTGGAGTGTGTTACCGCAGACTGTCAGATTAGCGGAAATGGATTGATAATTGTTTGAGTTCGATGCTTGAGTTTCGTTGGTATGAGCAGGTCGTGTTGTGATTTGCCTTGATGTTTTGATCCATATGTGGCCATAGGCGAGTTTGTGTTATGCCGTATGGTTCGGCATCGCCTATAGTATTGGCTTTTATGTGTGTTGTGTTCCGTGAGGCGGAACTGTGTTTCAGGTTGGTTTTGCATTGTGTACCTTATCCGTTCCGTATGCAGGAACACTTGGCTATTGTTTAGAGCCAGTTCAGATTTGTGATTTGAGGGTACATGGATTTCAGCACGGAGCTATCTCCTATTGTGGAGTTTGTGATCAGAGTTGTTCAGTTGAGATTGCCGTTGGTGAGTTGAGCAGTATGCAGAGGCAGTGCTCCTACTTTTCGTCGGCAGACTCGGAAATTTCGAGGTCGAAATTTTTCTAAGGGGGGTGGATTTGTGACGACCCGGACCAGAATCAGCAGTATGATCAACTTGATCGATGAGTTTGTGCGTAGTCGCAGAGTTGTCCGACAGTTATTTGAATCGCCAGACTCGTAAACGACTTAATTATTGGCCGAGAATTGGAGCTGGGTCTCTTCTCGAGAGTCGTTGTACGTGTGATTACGAGTTCGTGGGCGGTTCCGGATTGTTATTTGGACGACCGAGGAATAAGTTATGAATATTTGAAGTTTCGACAGAAACGAAGTTAATTGGCAGGTTTGTTCGCGACTTAATTACCGGACGAGAATTTGGTCTCGGTTCTTCACGGAAGTTGTTCATAATTTAATTTTGAGTTCGTGGGTACTTCCGGAGCATGATTTGGAGTTACGAGGAATTAGTTGCGAATTTTGCCGTTTGTTGATTATTTAGTCGATTTAATGTGTGTTGCTTTGAAGGGTTGACTTTTTATTCGGTTGGCCGATATGTTTGACTTCGGGTAATATTGGAAGAGTACGTCGAGACGAGTCTGTGGCCGCGTGAATTATTGGAATCGGAGTTACGACGAGAAAGTTACGTGGGTTTGAAGTTCGTCGAAAAGGATAATTACAAGTTTCCATTTTGGGAAAGGCTATAAATAGCAACCTGTTATTTTGGGCAAGGGTATGACTTTCCATTTTGGTTGTTTGACCGAGTTGACTGAGTCAACTCGGTGGGTGAAGAGAAATGCGACGGAGCTTCACGGTGGCGACGGCGAGCCGCCGTCCGGCCATCTCCGGCCACGGGGTTTGCTCCTTCCACCTCGCCTTGGCCTCCCGAGTCCGAATCCAACCACCTCTCACGGCGTGGCTCGCCGGAAAGGGAAGAATTCCGATCAAAAGTTTGAGAGAAATTGGGGTTAATCGGGTTCCTCAAATTCGGCCGAATTGACTTCAAAAGGTACTGGGTTTTGTAGCCCTCTTCATTGTGATTCTAACCATATAAACATGGTGTTCTAATTCGATTTGTGGATTGAGAATTTTGAGATTGAAATTTGTGAACCAATTCGGTTTTACATGAAATTGACCTAGTTAGAGTGAGAATTGGACTTCGGTGCAGTTATGGAAGTTGCTCAGTGGGTGATTTGGAGTGGAATAGGGGTGGCTCCGCCTTGAAATTCTCCGGTCAACAGTGGTGCCGCCGTGGACGGCGGTCAACGGCGGCGATCAACGGTCAGAGTTGACTTTTTGACTTTCGACAAGTCGCATGTCATTTGACTCGAAATCGCGCCCCGATCGCAGTGGGGAGGTTCATTTTTCGAGTTGAGCGTCCGAGCGTAAAGCGAGGTATTGAAGTGGTATATACGGATTTTCGACGATTCGTCGACTTTGAATTATCTGTTTCCGAGAACGGTGGTTTCTCGTGGTTTGATTTGTATTGTCGGATTATGATTTTGAATATTAAACATTGTGTATATTCAGGGTTCGTGATCATTCGTTTGGCGAGGGGCATTCCGCCGGATCACGGGTTAACGCGATATGCGTTACGCTAGTCTGTGAGTGGACAATTTATTTTCACGGATTGTTTGCGAGTCTTTTATATGATTTATGAACTTGAGCATGCGTATGAGATTTCTGATTACATGAGCATGTGTTTTACGATTATACGATATACTTATACGAATATACGTATACGAGTATACACACACTTATATGTTGTTTCATGCATTTGCATTGAACTGTTTATGATTTGGTTTACACAGAGTACAGTCTTGGTTACGTTGTTGTATCGATACACTTAGCCTCTCGGCTGATCCCCGATGGTAGGCATCCCAGGCGGGGCGTTACCCCGACCTGACCGGCGAGGGGCGTATCCCCGGAACCGAGGCCTTTCTGGCTTAGAATCACGTGTGGGTCCGGGATCCCGTGATTCGGACTGTACTAGCACGGAGGAGTCCATGAGTGACCCCGTGGGATTTTACTTGCATGCTCTGTACACTGGAGGAATATGAGTTTTACCTCGTGTACTATGTTGTTTTTATTTACCTGGACTCGCATATGTTATTTTATACATATATATTAACTGGTGAAAGACATTTATTTTCGTCCACTCACTCTAACGTGTTTATTGTCTTTCACCTGGGCTTTTCGGTTTCCGTGCGCAGTTTGCAGTTCAGGCTCTGGTGTCGCACGTCGTGGTCGGAGGCATAGTGCTCGAGCTACTTTGTTTCATCCAGTAGGTTTATTGTTCTACCTACTGTGGTATGCGTATACGATTATGTATTAGATGTCGCTCTAAGCTTCCTGTTGAATACGTTATACGATTTTACACTGGATTTCAGTAAAGTGCATATATATTTACTACTTTACTTTACTGTTGATATATTGAGAAATCCGGATGGGATTGGTGCCCACGGTTTGATTTTTGTGGCATAGGATGAAGTGTATTTTCCGCGTGCAGGTAATGGCAATTCTACGTTAGTAGCGAAACTCTGCCCAAATTTCGAAAAGTTTTTGTTGGTTCGTGTTTTCGAAGGGGTTCGATTCCGGTTTAGGGAGCTAAATCGGGGTTGGGTCCTTTCAGCGACTGAGGTCCATGTCGCCGGCAATGTGTGGAAAAATTTTGAAAGAAAAAACGCAGTTATGGATTGGGCCCAATTCCAGAACCTGCATTGAAAGACATAAACCGTACAATCATACAAGTTCAACAATACACATAAATGTCCAACGTACAGTACAAATAGCAACGACGATACGAAAATTAACTACAACTACAGGTCAGGGTCGAGGAACTTGCGGGTCAGGGTCGAAGTAATCCATGTACTCATTTGAATTTCGGTGGCTACCTTGGTCTTGCTCTGGTGTTGACTGGTGCGGTGGTGGTGGTGGATAGTTAGGGAAGGGAGGGACCGGGACCGGGGGAGGTGTGGGGAACGGTTGTCCGGTAGTCTGAGCCTCGTACATCGTCCGCATCCATGTGTACATCTGAGCCTGCATCTGTGTCTGCTGCTGGACCATGTTTTGGTACTCGGCCATTTGCCTCTTTTGCTCCTCCAACTCCCTCTACGTCCTATGAAGCTCCGCTGCGAGGTTACGACTAGAAGTTGAACTTCTTGACCCGGTAGAGTATTGTGAAGTGGTTTTCAATACTCTTTCGCCCGCCGAGCCCATTCCCCTACAGTAGTAGGTATTCTTTCTAGTCTCGCACGCTTTTGCCATGATCTGAGCCGCTATTGGGGATCAAGCGGATCGATCTGAGAGGCATACTGGGTGACTTCTTCCTCGGAGCAGTCATGATGGTTAGTCCGAGCTATACTCATGGTCACTTCTGCGGTCGCCTCCTCCACTCTCGCCTAATTGAAAAGCGAAAATGAACAACGTATTAACTAACAAAATCTATTAATATCGAAAAATAGTTTTATTAACACATGGAGAGGCGAAAGACTTACCGCTTCGTCAGGGCACTGCGGATAGAACTTCTGATGAATATATACCAAGGGGTTCACTTCTTGTTGTTGCTTCGCCTTAGTCGACCAACCCATGTAGTTGAGTGAACCTGCATGATGGGCCCTGGTGTTTTTCAATCTATTCGCCCGGTTCGTCTTCGAAATCGCCTTGTTTGATAAACATATGGAAAAAAATTAGTAACTAACTATTTCAATCTGATACGATACATTAGGCTTGTATGATATATTAAGGATGCATACTCGAGCTTTGGGGTGCTCGAAGTGGGCTATCAGCCACAGCCACTCGTACTCCCTAAACCAGAATTCGCTAGGGGCAGAACCTCGGCCTAGCTCCTTGTATACAGTGTAATGGGAAGAAAGCTCGTTCTTCCACTCTTTATACCTATATTAAAACAAGGAAAAAAAGTTAGAGATATTAAAACACTTGATAAACAAAAATCTAACTCGATATATATTCAAATAAGTCGAAGCACATCACCTCATATGTAGTTGACGCTCTACCCACGTGTGAATAAGAACTTCATCCACGTCAAACCACACCTGCAATATGAATATATAAAAGGTAAAATTATATATTTAAGTGGACTTAATTAATAAATGTAAAATTTACGTAATGAAAATACGATTTTACTCACACTGAGTGCATTATGCACTTGCATCTTCACGTAGATAGGCACAGATTCCCAATCTGGCCAAAGCATTGGGACCTTGTCCCGCATGATCGCACCGGCCATGCTGACATATTTGCGCGTGGTGTCGAATGCCTCGATCACCTCGCCATCCTCATTGGCCCTTATGGGCGTTTTCCTTCCGCCGGTGGCCTGCTCAAGTCTCTTCCCGGTGCAGGTGCCTCTAGCCCCTTTCCGTTTTCCAGTCCCATTAACGAAATTGCCTAATAATACAATGTCAACAAATTGATATCATTAATTGAACCTATCGCAAGACTTAAGTAATAATTAAGTAATCAATCTGATGTTAAATAAAATTTACCTGCATCGTCCGTTTGTTGGTTGGTGCACCTCACACTCCAAAGATACACGGGGTCGAACGGGAGGAAGTTATACGCTTCTTCCACGGTCAGGAACTCCGGCCGTCCTTCAACATAAACAGGCATCCCTCTATCATCGAATTCAGGGATGACAGGAATCTCGTCGGGTAGGAAGAGACCGGACGGCGGAGATAGACGAGGCCTGGACGATGAGGCGCCAGCACCACCATGTGCCTCAGATGATTCCCGTGAAACGGGAGTAGGCACCGGGCGAATATGGGGCATTCGGATTGAGGGAGTTTCTGATGCCCCCGTTGACTGTCGCTCGTCTGAGGCTCTGCCACCAGAGGGACGTCTGCTGATTGAGCGTCTGGAGACTGAGGCTCGAGTCTCGACTTCCGGTTCCATGGCTCTTGATCGTGCAGCTTCCTCCTCAGCTCGCGCCTCTAGCAAGGCTCTCGTGCGAGCAGTCATCATTGGCCCACTGGGCGTGTTGCTAACTGCGGGCAAGGAGGAAGCTTGACTACTGTTCCCTCCACTATTTCGGGAACCTCTCCGAAGCCAATTAGCCGCAAAACCTCCTGGACACCGTAATAGTTATGGATTCGGTTCAATAACAAATCGGAACCGGAACCGTTAGAAACCAGAACTGTTTGTAACCGAAACCGTTTGTAACATAACGGGAAAGGTTACAAACAGTTCCGGTTCCAAACGGTTCCGGTTCCAAACCGTTTCGGTTCTATAACAAATCGGAACCGGAACGGTTTGGAACCGGAACTGTTTGTAACCGGAAACGTTTGTAACATAACGGTTCCGGTTACAAACAGTTCCGGTTCCAAAGGGTTCCGGTTCCGCGCGGTTCCGGTTTAAAACCGTTCTGGTTCTAAACCGTTCCGATCCCGATTTCCACCTTCATTTATACGATTAATTAACAACTATATCACATAAATTAACATATATACATTTTCGATGTATATATATATACATCATGCATCTTAATTAAATTTAATTTTCACATATTCATCCAAATCACAAACCCTAATTAATTTTCCACATTTATCACACATATATATATCATGCATCTTAATTAGGTTTAATTTCCACATATATATACATCACATATTCATCCAAACCACATATATACATAATTTTCACATATATATATATCACTTAATTTTCACATACCTAAATATATATATACATCACATATATATACATTGCATATAAATTTACAACTTATCACCCTAATTTCCAACTTAGCACCCTAATTAATTTACACATACACATACACATACACATACACAAAAATAATTAAAAATTGAGAGAGAGAGAGGATCGGACCTGCCATGGATTTCCACCTACAATGCTTTGCTGACTACAATGGTGAGGGGAGGAGAGGAGGGGAGGAGGGGAGGAGGAGATTTTCGGAGGAGGAGAGGATTCCGGATCGGTGGAGAGGAGGAGAGGGAGAGGAGGAGTAGAGGATAAGGAGGAGGAGTGGGAGAGGAGGAGGAGGAGGTGAGCTAGAGGTGAGCTAGTTTGAACTCGCCGGACCGATTTGGGAGGAGGAGAGGAGGGCAGGAGGAGAGGGAGAGGAGGAGGAGGAGAAATGAAAGGCTCGGGCTCGACTGGGTTTCTATCCAGACAACATTGCCGGCGAGTTTCTTATAACTCGTTGGTAATGTCATTATTTCCCGAAGAATATCCGACAACATTTTCCGTCTACGATTTCCGGCTACATTTTCCGACTACAATTTCGATTATCAATTTCCGTATACGTACGATTAACGACTACAATTTCCGTCTACGATTTCCTGATACATTTTCCGACTACAATTTCGATTATCAATTTCCGTCTATGATTTCCGGCTACATTTTCCGACTACAATTTCCATTATCAATTTCCGTCTACGATTAACGACTACAATTTCCGTCTACTATTTCCGACTACATTTTCCGACTACATCTTATTTCCGACAACAATTTCGGACTACATCATTAACGTACTAAGGATGATAATCGTAATCATCGTCATCACTTGAGTCTGACTCGGTTTCATAGGTAACCTCTGGCAATATGTGCCTCTCCTCGTCATCTGAATCAGCGTCAACTTCATATGGATTAACATCGAGAAGTTCTGCTCCAGTAATTCGAACCACACTCCCAGATCTCACATTATTAAGGCGAATCGTAGATGATTCCGAAATGTCAAAAGCGTTTGGCTCTTGGTATGCAGTAACTTCCTCATCATCTGCGGTATCACCAAGTGTGGCAGCACTGTATATGTTTCTATGAGCAACATGGTTAACCACTTTCCACGGGACTTTGTTAAGAAGATCGTCCAGGTAAAACACTTGTTTTACTGATGAGGCAAGAACGAAAGGGTCTTCTTCATATCAGGTAGTAGCAGTATTCACCGAAAATGTTCCGTGCTGATCGGTCCTTGTGTTCTCCGGGCTAGTATCAAACCATCTACACTTGAACAAGTGCACTTTCATGCGGTTCCCATAAATTAGTTCAACAACTGAATGAAGGACACCATAATAGTCAACGCCATCCTGCCCACCATGGACCATCACCCCACAATTCTGTGTTTTCAGTCTGTCGTCTTGATTTTCACATATAAATTTAACGCCATTGACCTGACACATCGAGTAAACTTTTGAAGCTATCGGTTTCATTGCAAGGACCCTCAATTCGTTTGACCACTCTGGGGAACCATCATCTGCTACATGGTTCATCTGAAAACGATAAGAAACCACACAATAAATTTACAACATAGAAACCACAAAACCACGTACGTACACACATGCTATATAAGGAAAATGGCAAGATAAAAAAAGACATATACACATATAACCTTACCCATGGACCAAAGTAGTTTGCAAACGTCCTGTTGTGGTAATCAACATTTCCGGCAATAGCAGGGCAGTGAAGATGATAGTTTTTCCAATATTGTACTTCTTCACAGTTAATCAGTACCGACCAATGGGCAATGACTACCTCATTTTCATCCAACTTGTACGACTTTGGCAAGCTTCCCTGTACTACAACGTCATTGGAGATGATAGAAAGTTTGAACTGAGGTTCATCTATCGGCATCTGTTGTTGGGGGTCCTTAAGCGCTCCCAAATACACTTTGGTGTACGTTACACACTCGTGCGCAATATATGCTTCAGCGATACACCCTTCAAGTGCATATTTATTCTTCACATAGTCCTTGTAGGCTCCCAATTGTCTACAAGTTAACAAGTGCATGTTAAAAGGGGTAAAAATAAGACTTTACATATAAAAACAGAGGCAAACCAAATGTACCTTTCCATGGGATACATCCAAGTGTAGTGTACAGGACCGGTAAGCAACAATTGTTCGGGAAGATGGATCGTTAGGTGAGGCATGATGTCGAAAAAATTTGGCGGAAATATCCTCTCAAGCTTGCACATGATAAAAATGATGTCATCTTGCATCTCCCTGAGATCTGATTTTTTAACTTCCCCGGTGCATAACTTCTGAAAGAATCTTGACAAGGCCACCAACGGCTCCACCACCTCCTTGGGCAGGTACCCTCGAATGAAAATAGGGAAAAGGCGTTGAAGCAGTACATGGCAGTCATGACTCTTTAATCCGTACATCTTATTATCCCGGTAGTTAACACACCTGCTTATATTTCCTGCATAGCCATAAGGATACCTGTATATATATATATATATATATATATATATATATATAGCCATAGGCAACAATTATATTTCTCGCATATCACCATAATCCGGTAAAAATTTAAGGCAAACCAATTTCCGTACTGCATAGTCATATGTAAGAATATATACCTGACATTACTCAGCCACCGAAAAATTTCATGCTTATGCTTCGGCTTGACGGTGTAAGGAGCTTGCGGCATTTTTCTCTTACCATCTCGTAACCACAAATGTTTCCGCAGTCCCATAGCTTTCAGATCAATACGTGCCTTAGGGATGTCTTTTGTTTTCCCCTCCAAGTTAAGAACTGTGCCCACCACACTTTCATACACATTCTTCTCTATGTGCATGACATCTAGGTAATGTCTGATAGGCAACCTGGGCCAGTAGGGGAGTTCCCAGAATATGCTCTTGTGTGTCCAAAACTTATACCTTTCGGGCTTGTCTGGAATTGATGCCACTATGTCAGGATGATTGCTTAGCTAGCCAAAATCATACTCATTCAACACTTCCAAAATTTCTACCCCTGTCCATCGCCTTGGTGCCACACCTGTTTCCACAGTCCCATCAAATGCGTCTGGATCCTGCCTAAATGGGTGATCATATGGAAGCCAACAACGGTGACGCATCTGAACAATTTTACTGCAATGAGGACGGCAACAATCAACCGTCATGCACTCTGAACAAGCCCTGTAACCCCTGGTAACGTTGCCCGACAACATACCGCGGGCAGGAAAATCACTGATGGTGCCAACAAGCATGGCATGCATCTGGAACATCTCGTTTTTGAACCTATCGTAAGTGGGGTGGCCACACTCACTCAGGTACTTAAGCTCCTCAATCAAAGGCCTCAAATACACATCGAGACACTTTCCTGGATAACCCGGGCCCGGAATTAACAGAGTCAGCATATTGTATTCCTTCTTCATGCACATCCATGGTGGAAGGTTGTACGGTACCAAAATAACTGGCCATATACTGTATTGAAGACTCATGTTGCCAAAAGGGTTGAATCCGTCAGATGAGAGCCCTAGCCAAACATTTCGGACCTCTGCTGCAAAATGATCAAACTCCCTGACCATGTGCTTCCAAGCCTCTCCGTCGGAAGGGTGTATAAGTGTGTCATCGTCAGGCAAGTTCCTCTCAGCCCACCATCTCATTGCCTCGGCCGTGAAAGCACACATGAACAACCGCTCCAGCCTATCAGTAAGCGGGAAATATCGAAGTATCTTCACAGCTTTCTTGTTGTCTGCAGGAGTCAACTTATACCTTTCTGTAAAACATACCGGGCAGGCTTCAAGGTCTTCGAGATCTTTTCCCCAGAAGAGAATACAATCATATCTGCATGCATGGATTTTGATGTAGGAAAGCCCAAGATCTTTCAGGATATGTCGCACCTTATGATGAGTGGTAGGAAGACGATGACCGGGTGGCAGTAGCGAAGCAGTCCACTTCAACCAAGAATCAACAGCTTTGACAGACATTTTGTTCTCCATTTTGAGCTGCATCACTCCCATCACACTTTCAAGAACAGTCTTACTACACCGTCGTACAACGGAGTCTGTTGCAATGCAATCAGGTTGTTGTACTTGTCCATACCGCTTGTGTTGACATGACCTCCAGGTAATGATTCGACTGGCTCGATATAGGGGAAACCCTCAACGACGGGAGGGACATTTGGTGCTTCATCAGCAAATACACCGCTCTCATGAGGAAACATATCATTGATTAACATCGATGTTGGATCATAGGATGAACTGCCCCTCTCAGCAAAATCTCCATGATCATAGCGTGGACTGGCCCTCTCACCAAATTGTCCATGATCATGCGGACCCGCTACCGATGTTTCACCGTGATAAATCCAACAAGTGTACTTATCCCAAAACCCGTATTTACTCAGGTGCCTCTGGACTTTATCAATGGGAAATCGAAATCGATCGCTGAAACACTTACATTCTTTACACGGGCAATAATGAAGTGTAGTGTCTCCACAATTAGCCTTCACAAAATCCACAAAACTCCTAATTCCCTCGTGATATCTGACATCCCATCTTTCGAGGCTCATCCAACTCTTGTCCATCCTGAAAATTCTAACAATTTTACGTATTAATTATATATATACACACATTCACTACTAATAATCGACGCCATATCTCAATTCAACTCTAATTAAATCAACACATGCATGCATATATATATATATATATCGATCTAATCTCTGAATTCGATTCAGTACTCGATGATGGTATTCTTCTTTTTTCAATTCAAAACGTATTTGACTAGGTAGGAGGCTCTGTTAAGCCTGGCTCCGATAACACTACGATAATACCAGTCGTTGATTCAGACACAAGATAAGATTAACTACAAGCAGTTTTCTCGTTTCCGTGACATCAACAACATTTCATATATATCTCACGAATTGGATTTGATCAACACACACACATATATATATACATACACATATACGTATATATACACGTACCTATATATATAGCTTCCCGAGTGATCGAGTTTTCGACGCGTGCCTTAATTTTGACAATATACCGAAGGATCGATTTCAGAGCGTACGTTATCCTTCTTTCGATTTCTCTGGATTTTTTTCGATCAAAATGAATCAATGATCGAGCTGCTGCAATCTGCGTCTAATATAAGAGACATTGCCGGCGACGGAGTAAGTCACCGGAAATGAAGACATTACCGGCGACATTACGCCGGAAAATCGTCGGTAATGTTTAAAAACATTACCGGCGACTCCAACCGTCGCCGGCAATGTCGAGCCACACATTTCCGGCGAAATTCCGGCCGGAAAATCGCCGGAAATGTTCGGCTTGACATTGCCGGCGACGGTTGGAGAAACATTACCGGCGATTTTCCGGCGACGTTACCGGCGACGGAGTAAGTCGCCGGTAATGATGAACATTACTGGTGACTTTTCCGGTCGCCGGCCTTGTCTCCGGTGATCTCGCAGGTAATGTCTCCATATGTGGTAGTGCGTGATCACTGGAGAGTTGAGCAGTATGCAGAGGCAGTGCTCCTATGTTTAGCCGACAGACTCGGAAATTTCGAGCTCGAATTTTTTTTTAAGGGGGGTGGATTTGTGATGACCCGGACCGGAATCACCAGTATGATCAGCTATGTACGTGAGTTGCTGCGTAGTCGCAGAGTTTCGGCAGTATTTGAATCACCAGGCTCGTTAACGACTTAATTATTGGCCGAGAATTGGAGCTGAGTCTCTTCTCGAGAGTCGTAATACATGTGATTTCGAGTTCGTGGGCGGTTCCGGATCGTTATTTGGACGACCGAGGAATTAATTATGAATATTTGAAGTTCGGATTTAAATGGTGGGCTACTTAACGACTAAATTACCGGACGAGAATTTGGTTTCGGCTTCTTCACGGAAGTTAACGTTGTTCAGAATTTAATTTCGAGTTCGTGGGAACTTCCGGATCATGATTTTGAGTTACGAAGATTTAATTGTGAATATTTCCGATTGTTGGTTATTTTGTCGATTTAATATGTGTGGTGTGAACAGTTGACTTTTTATCCGATTGGTCGATGTGTTTGACTTTGGGTGATTATTGAGGATCATGTCGAGACGAGTTTGTGGCCGCGAGAATTATCGAAATCGGAGTTACGACGAGAAAGTTACGTGGGTTCGAAGTTTACCGAAAAGGGTGTTTGGAAGTTTCCAAAAATGGAAGGCCTATAAATAGAAGTTGCTATTTTAGGCAAGTCAAATATTTCCAATTTGGGAGTTGACCGAGTTGACCGAGTCAACTCGGTGGAGAGAGAGTGGGTTCGACGGCATCCTTCACGGCTCACGGCGGTGATGTCCGTCCGGCTTCCTCCGGGCTCAACCCTGGTATCAATCAACTCGCCTTGGAGCCCTCAACACCGTGCCGGTCTTCTTTCACAGCGAGGTCGCCGGAGGTGGAAGATATTTCTTATCAAAGTTTGCAAAATTTTGGGTTAATGGTGGTTTTCGATTTCGGCCAAATTGAGCTAAACCATGGACTGGGTTTTGTAGCTCTTCTCTCAAGGATTCTAACCATGTAAGTATGAAGCTTTAATTCGATTTGTGGAAGGAGAATTTTGGATTTGAAATTTGTGTACCAATTCGGTTTATCACGAAATTGACCTAGTTAGAGTGAGAATTGGCCTTCGATGCAGTTGACAAAGTTTCTCAGTGGGTGATTTTGCATGGAATAGTGGTTTCTCCGCCGTGAAATCTTCCGGTCAGTGGCGGCGCCGCCGTGGACGGCGGTCAACGGTCAACGGTGGTCAACTTTGACTTTTTTGGGATTTTCGACGAATTGCATGTCATTTCACTCGAAATCGCGCCCCGATCGCATTGGGGAGGTTCGTTTCTTGATTTGAGCGACCGAAATTACAGCGAGGTATTGAGGTGTGATTTCCGGATTTCCAACAGTTTGTCGTATTCGAATTATGTGTTTCCGAGAACGGTGGTTTCTCATGATTTCATTGGAATTGTCGAGTTATGATTTTGAGAAAATGTTATTGTGAATATTCAGGGGTTCGTGATCGTTCGTTTGGCGATGGACTTTCCGCCGGATCACGGGTTAACGCATATCGCGTTACGCTAGTCTGTGAGTGGACATTTATTTTCACGGATTGTTTGCGAGTCTTTTATTTATGATTTACGAACTTGAGCATGCAGATTGATTATGAGTTTACGAGCATGTGTTTTACGATTATGCATATACGAATATACGTATACGAGTATACATGTATATTTATTATGTTTTAAGCATGTGCATAGAAAAGATTTACGATTTGGTTTACACAGAGTACAGTCTCAGTATATGTTGTGGTATCGATACACATTGGCTTCTCGGCTGATCCCCGAGTAAGCTCCGGGAAGGACAGATATCCTGACCTGAGGCCTTTCTGGCTAGGAATCACGTGTGGGTCTGGGATCCCGTGGTTCAGACTGTGCTATCGCGTGGTAGTTCATGAGAGACTCTGCGATGTATTTACGATGCATGCTCCGTACGCGTGAGGAGATAGAGTCTCCCTCGTGTACCATTTCTTTACTTATGCATTTGCATTTGGACTCGCATATGTTTTATAACATATATATATTATGTGGTGAAAGACATTTATTTTCGTCCACTCACTCTAACGTGTTTATTGTCTTTCCCCTGGGCTTTTCGGTTTCCGTGCCCAGTTTGCAGTTCAAGCTCTGGTGTCGCACGTCGTGGTCGGAGGCATAGTGCTCGAGCTACCTTGTTTCTTCCAGTAGGTTTATTGTTCTACCTACTGTGGTATACTTATATGTTTATATAATAGAGGTCGCTCTGAGTAATCTGTTGTTTATGTTATACGATTTTACACCGGATTTCAGTAAAGTGCATATATATTTACTATTTTACTTTACTGTTGATATATTGAGAAATCCGGATGGGATTGGTGCCCACGGTTTGCTTTTTGTGGCATAGGATGTAGTGTATTTTCCGCATGCAGGTAATGGTAATTCTACGTTAGTAGCGAAACTCTGCCAAAATTTCTACGGTTTTTGTTGGTTCGTGTTTTCGAAGGGGTTTGATTCCGGTTTAGGCAACTAAATCGGGGTTGAGTCCTTTCAGTTTATGAGTCATCTATTTATAGTGATTTCTCAAGTATATCTCCTGTTGAAAATAGTAAGAAATCAGAATCATTAAAGGACTCTAATTACCAAATTCACTAGATTTCATTCTTCCTTGCTCAGTAAGGTATACAACAAGATAATCTTGATTTTCTTCCCAAACAAGGCTTATTAAGTGAGCCGTAGGAATCGGCCTTATAAAATATTATTTTATGGTCCAAACATCCTCGATATCTGATATTTTACTCTTTTCTTTCATAACAATATTGGAAGCGCTTTAAAAGGAAAGAAAAGCTACAATTGCTTTTGGGAAACAATAGCACTTGTTGGTGGCTTTTCTAAAAAGTACCATTGCCGCAAAATTTATTCATGTTGCAGGAGAAAGTAGAATAGTCAGAATGTAGTTGCTCTTTTCATTGATAGAATGCCTTAAATATAGGCTGATACAATCTGTTATAATAACTATCCCGATATAACAGAGATTCTATGTATCTATCTAATCAATATCCATATCTAACTAGGACAAGACACACACAGGGATTAATGGAGAATAAATCTCCTTAAACACTCCTCTTGTGTCGATGGCCATAAGAAGGATGCATGACTTGTTGTCTCATTAAAAACCTCGCCAAGCAAACAAAAACCTTATGGGTAAAACAAAAGTTTGGTCTAAGGAAAAAAGAGTATAACACACCAACTACTAAAGATACTACATGTGAGGTAGACTCCCCTTGACGTCTACAAAAATGTAACTCCCTCTGACTATAAACTTAGTCTAGGAGTTCAGATAATCTTTGCATACCAATGTCTCTCACATGTTTCACAAAAGTAGAGTTAGGAAGTGACTTGGTATCTGCAGCATTATCAACAGAATCAATCTTGTTCACTTGAATATTCAACAGTTGCTATTGTTGCTGATTAAAGAAAAACTTCGACGATATATGTTTTGTATTGTCACCCTTAATGAAACCCAACTTCATTTATTCAACGCATGCAGCATTATCCTCAAAGATGCAAGTGGGATCAGTAACAGTAGATTTCAATCCACTAGAGCCTCAAATATGACCCTATGATTGACCTAAGCCAAACACATTCCCTAACTGCTTCATGCAAAACAATTATCTCAGAATGATTCGAGGAAGTAGCAACAAGGGTTTTCTTTGTTTATCTCAAAGAGATCACCGTGTTTCCCATATTGAAAATATAATCAATCTATGAACGCCCTTTGTGTGGGTTAGAGAGGTACCCAGCATCAGCAAATCCAACCAACACATCAACTGGTATTTTGGAATAGGGGATAGCATGAAAACTGTTCGAAACATGACTATTTTTTGACAGGTCGAGGGAACCACTCTGGTCAGTCCAGGATGCAGTTTTTGACGGGTCTAGGAAATTCCTTGACTGGTCGAAAACCCAGAATTCGCTTCAACTTTTTCTTTTCCAAGAATTTTATGCTTTTCTATGTATTCTTTGTAAGGGAAGAATAAACCCAATTCAATAGAACCTTTCAAGTATCTGAAAAGTTGTTTCACTCTGATCCAATGACGTTGCGTAGGTGCAGAGCTAAATCTTGCAAACAAGTTCGCTGAGAACGCAATATCTAGATGTGTGCACTGGGCTAAATATAACAAAACTCCAATAGCACTAAAATATGGAATTACAGCTCTCAAGATCTCCTCATCATCATCTAACGGACAAAATGGATCTTTCTTATGGTCCAAACTGCGTACAACCATTAGCGTGCTAACAAGGTATGCTTTGTCCATATTGAATCGCTTGAGCATCTTTTGGAAATAAGCAGACTGGTGAATAAGAATTCCACCAACTCAATGTTCTAGCTCTAATCCAAGACAAATCGAGTCCTACCAAAGTCTTTCATCTCAAATTCAGATTTCAAGTAGTAAACAGTCTCATTGATCTCTTTAAGAGTTCCGATGATATTTATATCATCAACATAGACATCTACTATAGAAAATCCTGATCTTGTTCTTTTAATGAACACGCATGAGCATAAATCATCATTCTTATATCCCTTCCCAATCAAGTAGTCACTGAGGCGTGCATACCACATCCTACCGGATTGCTTCAATCCATACAGTGAACGTCTCAACTTTATAACATGAGCATTCCGTAGTTTAGAGTTACTTGATTTGGGTATAGCAATGTCATTTGGCACTCTCATGTATATCTCTGAATCAACATCCCCATAGAGATATTCAGTAACTATATCCATCAGCTGCATACTAAGCTTTTTGGACACTACCAAGCTTATTAGGTAGCGGAAGGTGATGATGTCCATAACTGGAGAATACGTCTCCTCATCATCAATTCCAGGTCGCTGAGAGAAACCTTATGCTACAAGCCTAGCTTTATAACTCGAGATCTCATTCTTCTCATTACGTTTCTAAACAAAAACCCATTTATGTCCAACTGGCTTAACATTCAGTGGGCATAGCACAACCGGACAGAAAACTTGCCTTTTATTCAAAGAGTCTAGTTCAACCTGGATTGCTTCCTTCCATTTCAGCCAATCTGCTCTACGTTGACATTCATCAACTGAGCTAGGTTCCACTTCATCGTCGTCAATAATCTTCTGAGCGACGGAATAAGCAAACATATCATCAACTAACATGGAAGATCTATCCAGAAGAACATGCGCATCATTTGTTCAAAGTGAGATTTCTGGGTTCTCTGATATCACAAAAGGTTCTGGAGCGTCCTCCAGAGATGCCAATTATGATTCAAGGACATAACCATAATCAGAGACAATCTCATGTGAAGGATTCACAATATTGATGATAAGTGGATCTTTTGGTGCCTTGATGGCCTGCCTTTTAACCGACAGCTCATCTGTGAATTTTTTTGGTCTTCCCCTCTTTCTGGTGGGAGCCGAGGCTAAAGCAACATCATGCACATAAGTAGGAGGAATGCCTCCTTTTCCAGTGTTGCTATTAATGAATCTCTTTACCGGGATTTCTAACCTTGCAGGAACATTACCAGCAGGTATATCAGATCTCGTCACTTTAGCCATATAAGCAAATGAATCAGGCATGGAGTCTGCCACTTGCTGAAGATCGAGTATCCTACGCACTTCTGTCTCACTCTGAGACGTGTGTGGATCATGATGAGATACAGTGGGATCAAACCACATCAAATCTTGACGTTGAACTAGAATAGAACTATTCCTATCTCCCCCTAACGGCGGGAAATATGTCTCATCATATTGACAATCTGCAAATCTAGCAGTAAAGAGATCTCATATCAAAGGTTCAAGATAGCAGATTATCTTGGGTGATTTGAAACCAACATAAATGCTCAGTCTTCATTGAGGACCCATCTTAGTATGTTGTGGAGGCACAATAGGCACATAGACCGTATAACCAAAAATGCGTAAATGTGAAATATCAGGCTCATATCAAGTTACCAACTGATACGCACTGAATGGTTGACGGGCAACAGGTCTAAAATGAAGAAGCATTGCTGCATGTAACACTGCATAACCTCAAGCAGAGACCGATAAATTTCTATGCATTACCAAAGCTCTAGACACAAGCTGTAACTGCTTGATATGAGCCTCTGCTAAACTATTTTGAGAATGAACATAGGGAACGGGATGTTCAACATCAATTCCCAGAGACATGCAGTAATCATCAAAAGACTTTGATGTATACTCTCCTGCATTATCCAATCTAATATACTTGATTGGATGATTCAGATGGTGAGCCCAGAGCTTAATGGTTTGAGCTAGGAGTTTTGTAAACGCAGCATTCCTTGTGGACAGCAAAGCAACGTGTGACCATCGCGTTGATGGGTCTATGAAAATCATGAAATATTTAAATGGTCTGCATTCAGGTTTGATAGGTCCACAAATATCACCTTAAATCTTTTGTAAGAATGGAATATTTTCATTGTTATCAATAGAAAAAGAAGGAGGAACCGTCATTTTTGCTAAAGAACAAGCTTTGCAGAACGAGCGATGCGCATCAGAAATGGCAACATAAGAATCTGGTGGGATAATGCACAATACCTCAACAATATGTTGCTGGGAAAGTGTTATACTTTTCATGGAGACCAAGTTAGGATTGAGATGGGTAGTCTCATCCTCACCATCTAAACCGATGAAAATAGGTGATCCCCCATATTTTTTTGCTCTAAAAGACGGATGACCATGAGTATTTTTCAAGATTTTGATCATCATATCACGACCTAGGTGTCTCAGTCATACATGCCAAAGCTTATATAAATCAGAATCACACGTAGTAGTGTGAGTCACGGCATTAGATTCAATAATCTGAACCGTGGTTAGGTACAAACCACTACAAGTTGCCGAAAACTTCTCTAAAATGTGCTTGCGGCCATAATCAAGAGAGGTTATACACAAAAATTCTTTGTCATTCTCACAATTGGTTTCCAAGTGAAATCCGTTGGCACGAATATCCTTGAAACTTAGCAAGATTCGATTGGCTTTTGGCGCATATAAGGCATCAGTGATATATAATTTTGTACCATGGGGCAGCAGAAACTTTGCACTACCACGCCCCTAAATAACTGGCGTTGCACCAATCATGGTTGTCACTGAGGAATTATAGGGGAAAAGATTCACAAACAGTTGCATATTCTGCAGAATGGTATGAGTAGTACCACTGTCTGTTAGACACTCAATTTCGCCTTGATACATCTACAAAATCAATATAAACAAGTAAGTCTTTGTAGCAAAGACGAGGTGCACACTTCAAGTATACACTTGAAGATTTAAGAAGGTGTAACCCTTGTTGAGTGCTGATATGGCATGGCATAAACAGATGTAACAACAAAATCATAAGCCAATGAAACAGATGAAAAACTCATCTAAAAACATCACATTCGGGTTGCATTTTCGACGGGTCGAGGAAACCCAAAATAACTTGTGATTTTTCGATACCAGAATTTCGAGCTGTCGAGAAAAAATTTTGACGGGTCGAATTTGGACCAATTTTGGGACAGAAGCATGGCTTCGACGGGTTGAAAATTGTTTAGTTCAATTTTTTGAGGGGTTGAATTTGAACCACTTTCGGACAAACGCATGGCTTCAATGGGTCGAAAATTGTTTAGTTCAATTTTTCGACGGGTCGTATCTACTCTGTGAACTGCTTCAAGTTGTTTTTTAACATTTTTTTCTTTGTCAAAATGGTATCTTGGCTTGCTTTTTCCATATATATGTAAACATCAAACCATCCATAAGAATCGTATGAAATAGAACATTCTCAAACACTTTCATATACGAAAAATAGAGAAATGTTCATTGTTTGCCAACGAAAATTACATCATAGATGTGTTCTTATTCATAAAACAAATACATGTGTCTTTAAAAATTCTTGACCATAAAATAAGCCAAAAATGAAACTAAAACTTGAAAGATTACAGAGACAACTGCCTTTTATATAGACTTAATCAAAATCTGGGGTATCAAGTTATTTCCCCTAGTTATCTGCTAGAACTAGGTTGGTGTCAACCTCCATCTCATAATTTCCAGTTAAATTTGACTCTTGAGCCAAGTACTATGTGCTTCTTGTAGATATTCTGGATTGTCTAGTAGAGCTACACTTGAAACAACCAAGTTTGTCAAATTGTTAATATCGTTGACCATCAGGAACCGAACCAGACTGGTTCTTTTGAGAATGGGCGTTTTGATCTCTATACCAGGTCATATTTTGGTTGTGGCCTTGGCCATGCCCACGCCCTTCTATTTCCCTACATGGAGCATGTCCATCACGATTGTAAGGTTTTAAACGAGTAACATTCTTATCTTTTCGAGCATTTCCTCTCGTATTATAACTCTCAGGCTTTTTGGTACCAGTCAGTCTTGAGTTATTATTCAAGATGATCTCATGATGGCTTTCTTTAGTCGCAAAACTGTTAATGAGATCACTGAATTCAGTAATCCTCCCTTGCTTGTACTCAATCCGGTACTGATGAGCTAGAAGACTCATTGATGTAGGGAAGGTTTGTAACGTCTTCTCAATCATGTCTTCCTCAGATTTTTCCACACTGCAAAAGCTTAATTCAGACTAAAGATTGAGCATAGCTTGGTTCAAAGCGTTGATCTTTGGGAAATCTACTATTCTGGTGTCGAAAAATCACAAGTTTTAGAAGGTTGTCAACTTCTAAAACTTTGTGGGATTCGTTGAAGAAGGAAGGAGACCGACAGTAGAACTTGGCTGGTGGCGGTGGTCGGCGGTGGTGATACTTTCTCCAAGTTTAGGGTTTTCCTATTAACTTTGAGAGTCGTGCTGATAACGTATTGCAGAAGAAAGTAGAATAGACAGAATGTAATTGCTCTTTTCATTGATAGAATGTCTTAAATACAAACTGATACAATCTGTTACAATAATTATCTTGATATAACAAGGATTCTCTGTATCTATCGAATCAATATCCATATCTAACTAGGACAAAACAAATACTATAATTAATAGAGAATAAATCTCCTTAAACAATTCAATTATTAATTTATTAACGACGAAAAGTGCTATTGTCACAAAATTATTTGCAACCTTCCCTAATAGTTTTGTTTGCGACGGTCCACATCATCTTTGTTGTCATGCGAGTTTTGGTGTGTATCACTAAGATTATAAAGGTCCCTTTGAGCACAAATGTTAAAGTAATCAATTCTGTTGTAATATTGTGCTTGTTTAAGTATCAAAGCTTTAAAGTAGGATATGGACACCAATTAAACCGCGTTGATGTCACGAATAATGAGTCCCATAAGTGACTCTCTCTGAATCCAAAAGAAAAGGCGTAATTAAGAACCGCGTTATTAGTTAAGTTCATGCAAGCAGATCCATTGTCGTTTTCTGTTGAATTATTTCCCAGAATGCTCCATGCATAGATTGACGGATTGTGCCAGATTGCAGTACTGGTCACGTAATGGTGAGCGTTACCCCCCTAACATGCAAGGACTTCGATCGTGTCCTCGTCTATATTCTTGGTGCTAGCTATTGGTTACATCAACTATTGGATCGATCGGGATTGGTTTTATGCTCGATCAAGTTATTAGAAATGTCGTGTTGGAACCAGAGAGAAGAAAGGAAGAGTAGAGAGAGAGAGAGAGTTTGAGATAGGGGAGGGATTGTTGGAACCGATGAGTGTTGTACTTTTTAGGGATTAGGATCACAAGAGAAGAGTACCCGCTATGACTTAGATCACACCCTAAGAATCAGATTGCACCTTTCAACCTCCAGCAATTGAATCGACTCTGTAAAGTGATATCCCTAGATGCGCACAGTAACATCGACAATGACTCCCGGCCACTGTCGCCCTGAGCTGGCCTTTTGCCGTTGTGAATGGTCGACTTCGGGTTGTATGATTTCAACCTGAAATTTGTGGGCAAGAGTAGGGTTTAGAAAATTGCAAGAAGCACCTGAATCCACCTGAATTCGAATTGGATAATCCCCAATCTTGCCGCGAAGCTTCATCGTCTGTGCTTTCTTCGACCCAGTGAGAGCATGCACCGTGTCATCAGGATCCACCGGAGAGGGTGCTGCCGAGTTCACTTTAGGACAGTTTACAAAAATGTATTCACCATCGTCTACTTCCAATAGGACAGCTATTGGTTTGAGGCAGCGATGAGTAGGGGAATATTTCTCTGGGCAGTGAAAACAAAGTCCCTTGATGCAACGCTCATTTTGCTCTACTTTGGAAAGACGCTGGACCGACATGCCTGCGGGGGTAAATTGGGATGAAGAGACCGATGGCGGGGCTCTGTAGGAACCGATGGTGTTTAGAACATGAGGAGGCAGAAGTGCTCGGTTCGCTGAACGTCACACCTAGAGTTTGTTTTTGATATTGCGAGAGATACAAAACGCTGCAAGTAAAGAAGTCGGCACCAAGGTTAGCAATTCATGCCTGATTTCCTCAGTAAGGCCACCGATAAACACATTCATGAGTTGGTTGTCTGACCAATCAGGTGCTCGACAAGCCAGCTGTGTGAATTGCTCACGAAAATCATCAACCGTGCTGGTCTGTTAGAGATGTGACAGCATCGCCTCGACATTCATGGAGTCTTCACCAGTGCCAAAGGATTGTAGTAACACATCGACAAAAAGAGTCCAATCATCCATTGGATACCTCTGCTTATACCGGGACATCCAGTGCAAGGTAGTCTCATCAAAGTGGCATGCGGTAGTGCTCACCTTCTCTGTTGGTGACACCCTTTAAAACTTCAAGTAATGTTCCGCCATTACGACCCATCCCAGAGCGCCTTTGCCCGTAAAATGGGGAAGGTCCACTTTCGGCATGGGGCGGAAATGAACTGCATTTGAAGTGACTTAAGTGTGGTCTTGGGGGCTGCCATGAGATGATACGTGAGGAGGGAACGGGGAAGTAAGTTGGGGAAGTGGTATGTTGTTTAGTGGTGGTATGGAGGGAATGGTTGTGACTGTGGTGGATGTGGAGATGGTGACGTTGTGGGATATCGGAGCCAAAATGGAGCACGACGCCACGGCAGTCAATACTGGTGGATGGCTGAGGCCCAAACCATCCAACGTAGTTTGTGGTGGTGGAGTCGAACTCGAAGGAGGTGGTGGGTGAACTCAACAAAACTCCTCTAGCAAGGTGGTCTGCATCGAGGCAAGGCGATTGAGTGACGATTAAAATGTGTCATGTGTCGCGAGGATGGTGGTTTGGGTTTGCTGGAGGAAATCCACCATAGCACGAAGCTGCCTGTGTTGAGACAAAATGACCGCAATGGAGCTGGTTGAGGGTGGGAGAGGTGGGAATTGATCTGCGGAAAGTTGTTGGGAGATGGGTGGTGTTTAGGGGGATCAGAGGCAGGGTTTAAGTGAGTTCTGCTCCCAGTCATGGTCCGGCTCTCATACTAGATTGTTAGAACCAGAGAGAAGAAAGGAAGAGTAGATAGAGAGAGATAGAGTTTGAGATAAGGGAGGGATTCAATTCATTCATATCCAATACAGGAGCTTACAGAGCCAATATATAGCCCACAAAATGACATACTTGGGACCTCACACTGAGATGCCACAACGGTAACAGTAAGCTAATGGTTACAGAATTGGGTTCAACAACTTACAGTAAAAACAAGAGAACAACTGGTTGCAAACCAGAGAGTAAGACAAGCAGTAGACAAACACTAGTTCACCACAGGAACAGAATGGCAGAGTCACAGCATAGGAGGTAGGGACCTTATAGAGTTGGGCTTGGACCAAGGCTTGGGTTGCAACAATTCCACCAACCTTAAAAAACGAGCATGTCTTCATGCTGAAAAATTAGGAAATTGAGCTTCGAAGTCATGTGCATCAACCCAAGTAGCATCCTCTTCCGGCAAACCACGCCATTTGATATGCCAACGGACCCCGGTCGCATTCTTCTTCTTGCAGATACTTCTCTCTAGGATCTTCTCTGGAACCTACAACAATTCGTCAGAATCCTCCACTTGTGGTAACTCAGTTGGAATAGGAGTGTGCTGGCCAACATGTTTATTAAGGAGTGAAACATGAAATACTTTGTGGATGCGACTGCCAGTGGGAAGAGTGAGTCGATAAGCCACTTGGCCAATCCTTGCTTCAACCAAAAATGGTCCATAGAATCAGGGAGCAAGTATGTGGCACTGTGGAGATGATATTGAGTGTTGACCATATGGCTGCAACTTCAAATACACATAATCACCAACATTAAAATGTCTATCTGTTCTCTTCTTATCGACTTGTTGTCGCATACGATTTGAGCATTGTGTAGATTCAACTTGAGGAGCCGAAGAAAGTTTTCACGATCCTTCAACTGAGTATCAACATCAGCAACCGAGGTAGAGTTAGGCAAGTATGTGGTAGCTGAGGGGGGAGGCTGACTATAGAGAGCTTGATAAGGGCTCATCTTGATGCTTGTGTGGTAGCTTGTGTTGTACCAATATTCCGCCCAATGTAACAGCTCTGCCCACTATTCATGCTTGTCCAAAACATAGCAGCGCAAGTAATGTTCAAGGGTGCGGTTTAACAACTCGGTCTAGCCATCTATTGGGGGATGATAGGCCGAGCTCCAGTAAAGTTTTATGCCTTATTGTGCAAAGAAAGAGCTCCAAAATTGGTTGGTAAACACTGGATCGTGGTCAGAGATGATTGACTCCGGCATTCCATGGAGTTTGAAAATTTCCTTGGTGAATATCTTTGTAATTTGGGTTGTCGAGTAGGGGTGTGTCAATGCGATGAAGTGCCCGTATTTGGTGAAACGATTGACCACGACTCGGATAGCATTTTTTCCTTTTAAAGGAGGTAATCCTTCCTCAAAGTCCATGGACATTGAGAGCCAAGCGCCATCCAGAAAGGGTAATAGATGTAAAAGACCAGGTGGTTTGATAGCCTCGTAGTTCTACCTCTGACACTCCTTGCAACATCGAAAAAAGTGCTTAATATCCTTGTGAGTCCCTGGCCAGAGAAAGTTACGAGACAACCTCTTATATGTGGCAAGGAACCCGGAATGTCCCGCCATCGGAGACGAGTGGAACTCTTGCAATAGGAGGTGGCGCCAATCAGATGTAGTGGAGACAAACACTTTATCCTTGTAGAACAACCTATTCTGCTTCCACAAAAAACCCTTCTTGCACTCATTCTTTTCTTTCAATTAGAGTACAATCGGAGCAGCATCCGTATCCACTAAACAAGCCTCATCAATCTCACATAAGCAATCAAAAACAAGGGAAGAAATACCCAATATTGATTGCAGATCGTGGCAGCGTGAAAGTGCATCCGCCACTTTGTTTAGTGTGCCAGCTCGGTGGATGATCTCAAAATTGTAGCCAATGAGCTTGAGTGCCCATTTGTGCTGGCTCAACGTGGAAAGCTGCTAGTTTGAGAAGAATTGCAGAGTTCTGTGATCGGTGATGACCCGAAACTTCTGACCCACCAAGTAGGACCTCCAAGCTTGAACAGCAAAGACAATAGCCATCATCTCCTTATCGTAAATGGACAGGGAAAGGTTTCATCCTAATAGAGTCTTGTTGAGGTAGGCGATAGGGTGCCCATCTTACTGCAACACCGCCCCTAAACCTCCACCAGATGCATCTTTTTCGACTGTGAATTGATGCTCGAAATTGGGGAGAGTCAACACCGGCGTGGTTGTCAAAGCGAGCTTAAGAGTATCAAAGGCAGCGGTGGCTTCCAGCGTCCAGCAAAAACTATCCTTGCTGAGGTGATCGGTGAGGGGTTTTTTATCCCTTCACAAATTTTCAGTAATATCCTATAAGGCCTAAGAAGCCACGCAAATCCTTGAGTGTTTTGGACTTGGGCCATGTACTCACAGCTTATATCTTGGCTGGATCGACCTCCACTCCTTTGGCAGAAATGATGTGGCTCAAGTAGCCCACACTAGGTTGCCCGAAAGAACATTTGTATGCCTTAATTTTAAGGGAATGTTCCTGCAATAATGTGAGCACTAGGAGCAAATGGTGTACATGATCATCACTACCTCTACTATAGATGAGTATATCGTCAAAAAACATTAATACAAATTAACGTAAATATGGCCGAAAAATAGAATTCATAAGGCTTTGAAAGGTAGAGGGAGCATTAGTCAAACCGAATGGCATCACCAAGAATTCGTAGTGTCTGTCATGGGTGTGGAATGTCGCTTTGGGAATATCGAATGAGTGCATCCGAATTTGGTGGTAACTCGAGCGCTAATCAAGCTTGCAAAAGTGAGTGGCTCCGTGTAACTCATCTAACAATTCTTCGACCACCGGAATAGGGAATCGATCCTTGACGGTGATGGCATTGAGGGCACAGTAATCAATGCAAAACCGATAAGTGTTGTCCTTTTTAGGGATTAGGATCTCAAGAGAAGAGTACCTGCTACGACTTAGATCGCACCCTAAGAATCAGATTGCACCTTTTAACCTCCAGCAATTGAATCGACTCTGTAAAATGATATCCCTAGATGTGCACAGTAACATCGACGATGACTCCCACTGTTGCCATGAGCTGGCCTTTTTCCGTTGTGAATGGTCGACTTCGGGTTGTATTAATTTCAAGCTAAAATTTGTGGGCAAGAGTAGGGTTTAGAAAATTGCAAGAAGCACCTGAATCCACCTGAATTCGAATTGTATAATCCCCAATCTTGCCGCGAAGCTTCATCGTCTATGCTTTCTTTGACCCAGTGAGAGCATGCACCGTGTCATCAGGATCCACCGGAGAGGGTGCTGCCGAGTTCACTCTAGGACAGTTTACAAAAATGTCTTCACCATCGTCTACATCCAATAGGATAGCTATTGGTTTGAGGCAGCGATAAGTAGGGGAATATTTCTCTGGGCAGTGAAAACAAAGTCCCTTGATGCAACGCTCATTTTGCTCTACTTTGGAAAGGCGCTGGACTAACATGCTTACGGGGGTAAATGTGGATGAAGAGGCCGATGGCGGGGCTCTGTAGGAACCGGTGGTGTTTAGAGCATGAAGAGGCAGATGTGCTCGGTTCGCTGAACGTCACTCCTTGAGTTTGTTTTTTATATTGCGAGAGATACAAAATGCTGCAAGTAAAGAAGTCGGCACCAAGGTGAGCAATTCATGCCGGATTTCCTCTGTAAGGCCACCGATAAACACATTCATGATTTGGTTGTTTGACCAATCAGGTGCTCGACAAGCCAGCCGTGTGAATTGCTCACGAAACTCATCAACCGTGCTGGTCTGTTAGAGATGTGACAGCGTCGCCTCAATGTTCATGGAGTCTTCACTAGTGCCAAAGGATTGTAGCAACACATCGACAAAAAGAGTCCAATCATCCATTGGATACCTCTGCTTAAACCGGGACATCCAGTGCAAGGTAGTCTCATCAAAGTGGCAGGCAGTAGTGCTCACCTTCTCTGTCGGTGACGCCCTTTAAAACTTCAAGTAATGTTCCGCCATTACGACCCATCCCAGAGCGCCTTTGCCCGTAAAATAGGGAAGGTCCACTTTCGGCGTGGGGTGGAAAGGCGTTGCATTTGAAGTGACTTGAGTGTGGTCTTGGGGGCTACCATGAGATGATAGGTGAGGAGAGAACGGGGAAGTAAGTTGGGGAAGGGGTATGCTGTTTAGTGGTGGGAAGGTCCACTTTCGGCGTGGGGTGGAAAGGCGTTGCATTTGAAGTGACTTGAGTGTGGTCTTGGGGGCTACCATGAGATGATAGGTGATGAGAGAACGGGGAAGTAAGTTGGGGAAGGGGTATGCTGTTTAGTGGTGGTATAGATGGAATGGTTGTGACTGTGGTGGCAGTGAAGATGGCGACGTTGTGGGATGTCGGAGCCAGAATGGAGCACGACACCACGGCAGTCAATACTGGTGGATGGCTGAGGCCCAAACCATCCCACGTAGTTTATGGTGGTGGAGTCAAACTCGGAGGAGGTGGCGGGTAAACTCGACAAAACTCCTCTAACAAGGTGGTTTGCATCGAGGCAAGGCGGTTGAGTGACGATTAAAATGTGTCCTGTGTCGCGAGGATGGTGGTTTGGGTTTGCTGGAGGGAATCCACCATAGCACGAAGCTGCCTATATTGAGACAAAATGACCGCAATGGAGCTGGTTGAGGGTGGGAAAGGTGGGAATTGATCTGCGGAAAGTTGTTGGGAGATGGGTGGTGTTTAAGGGGATCAGAGGTAGGGTATAAGTGAGTTCTTCTCCCAATCATGGTCGGGCTCTGATACCAGATTGTTAGAACCAGGGAGAAGAAAGGAAGAGTAGATAGAGAGAGATAGAGTTTGAGATAGGGGAGGGATTCAATTCATTCGTATCCAATACAGGATCTTACAGAGCCAATATATAGCCCACAAAATGACATACTTGGGACCTCACACTGAGATGCCACAACGGTAACAGTAAGCTAATGGTTACAGAATTGGGTTCAACAACTTACAACAAAAACAAGAGAACAACTGGTTGCAAACCAGAGAGTAAGACAAGCAGTAGACAAACACTAGTTCACCACAGGAACAGAATGGCAGAGTCACAGCATAGGAGGTAGGGACCTTATAGAGTTGGGCTTGGACCAAGGCTTGGGCTGCAACATATCAAAATTGGTCAAGCCAGGCATGCAACAAATTACTCACTCCAAGACGCATTGGCATCGATCAACTAGATATTCAGAATTGCTTGTTCAGGTTAATCTAACTTGAATACCAAGCTGCCTCTGTTTACAGTGGGCGGGGATCTACGACAATGCTATAGGCATATAGCTAGCAAGACATGAAATTAATGGTTTATACTGGTTGTATGTTCATTAATATTAATGTCCCAAGAACTTTACGACGTAGTAGGTCAAGGAAACAACACAATGTCACAAACTATCTTTGTCGATCTAGAGCACCAAATAGTATATTTACATAGTGTTATTTAGAACCGGAGAAATTCCAAGGTTTCAAGATGCAATGTTAGGTCTTTGGCATGATGTTTTGGGTTCCGGAAACATTAGATTCGATCAAATCGCAGAGGACTTGTTTGGGTGCAAGTTTCGATTAGAGGCTGATCGAAAAAGGGCTGTGGAGCATGGTCCTTGGTACCATCACAAGGCAACAGTGATGGTTGAGAGTTTTGATGGATTGGCCAACCCGTTCCAGAAGATTCCGGCATCCAAATGCAATGCGTGGGTACAAGTCCGGCCGATGACAGGCTGATTTGCTGATGGTGTTCTCCAAACCAAATGGCTCCAAACCAAATGGCTCAAGAATTTTTAAGGGGCTATAAGACGCATGATAGACTCCTTCTCACTCACCACTCAGAAATGAAACTCCGGGTTGATCTTGAACTCCGTCGGCAGTTGGTGGTGAGTACTACCTTTAACATTGGTGCCTCATACTCTGTTGATGTTGTTATGAAGTATGAACATTTGAAAAGATTTTGTAGAGAATGTGGAGTCTTTAAGCATGGTGTTAATGGTTACTTGGGATCGTCTATGGCTCCAACGCCGAAGCCGAATGGTTTATAAGGTGAGGTGATGATACCGATGGAGCTGGAGAAGTCGGTGGTGGCTTCTAGCTCACGATGGGAGGCGGGCCGGGTGCAAGGTGCACCGCATTTTATTTTTGGAGGTTTCCTGGCGTTCGTCCAAATTAGTGTGCTGAAACCTACAACAATAGAGTTTGCAGGTCCTATTTTGGATAGGCCTACCACTAATGATGATGTTGTTTTGCATATGTCTGTCCCTGAATCTTCGACGTCAGGTATCATCAAAGAAGTTTCACTGTCTCATTTCAATGATCCTGCATGTGTTACCTTGGAGGCTGCAAGTGTTACTATCACGTCCGTTGGGGATCAAAGGTCTGGTGGAAGTTCCACCATCCCATTTCATGACCTCTGTCAGAATATGATGATGGATGACCATGAGAGTGCTAAAAGAGCGAGCAGTGTGGTGCGTCGCCCCAACAACAAAAGGGACAAATCCAGCCTTGACCCTCGTGGGGGCGGAAGGAAGAAGGTGTCCCCCAAAAAATCTGCAATCAGCGGATATGAGTGCTGAGGAATTACGCCGGAATGCGGAGCAATAGAGGGGGTTCCTATCTAATTAAGGAGTGGTGCGTCCAAAAGTTTGACAGTTACTTGTGCTACTCTAGTTTGTTAATATAGGACATATACGTCACAATGTTTATTAGTGTAGTGATATAATAGAATTTCTTTTTATAGGACTAGGTAATCCGATAGAGTTCTATATTGTTACCATATTTTTTCTATAGTGGATTATTGATCCAACCCTAAAAAAATGGAAGGTGAATAATTCTATGTGAACCCCTCATGAGTCTTGATACAATTTCCACAGTTCGAGTACGTCTTTAGATTTATTTTTCCTTTATATATCAAAGCTCTATAAGTAAACGATCTGATGCTTACTTGTAGGGAGACTAGCTAGCTACCGTCATCATCTTCGTGACCAGATGAGAAGATGGATAATATGGACTCGATGCAAGAGGAATAGAGTCGTGATTCAATCTTTTGACCTAGAAAGACCTTAGCGTTTTGTGTACAATGTTCAAGTGTTGAATGAATGATCAGAAAGGCATATACTAAAAAAGGATTGGCTAATTAAATCAATTAAATTAAACTTCAACATGCTCTTCCCATCCGATCACCACCACGTACATCAACCCCGCGCTTCAAATTTATCCGGAGACGCGCTAAAACATATAAGCATATATATTTTGACTAAATATAGATAGCTCAAACCTAATGGAATAGTAATATTAATACGTCGTTACAATCAACTATATCTACCGGTCAATTTCTTTGTGTGTGAGAGAGAGAGATCCAACGAGCTCGAATCGAAAGATATTCGACCGCTCGAGAAAAATTAAAGTACGTGTTAATAGATCGAAGTTATTGTTTTCACTCGACAGTGCTGTAAAAAGAAAAAGTAAAAAAGTGATCAATTTGTAAAGTGTTCAATTCGTAGTGAGGTTAATGTGGTGGTGATGGGATGAGAAAATTTGAAGTGGTAAAACTGTTAAAAATGTGTTACTTGATCGATCGGTCTGTCTCCTTCCGCAAAACCATATTCAATTATAGAAACAAACCAATCTGCTATGAAAGTAGATAGACTAAAATAGCAAGAGCCTGAGATTACAAATTAAATTGCCATAACTGAACTAATCAACATACAAATTAAATTGCCATCTCTCCCCTATTAAACTTAATAGAAAACCCCAACCTCCGATCCATTTCCACATCGACCCTCCACCTCTACCTCCTCCGCAAGACCGCAACCCATGCCAGCCACCTCAACCTCAACCTCAACCTCAAACTACTGCATGCATGTACATGCACATTATTAACAACAGATACAAGTCTACAACATATTATTCAGGCAATTTCTAGCTCACATGCAAAAACTTCAACTCGTTAATTTGGGAATTGAGTTATATCAGGGACGATCAGACTGAGCATCCGAGCAATACCCACTTGGAGTTTCACCCGGAGTTTGGGGGTTAGAGCTCAAGACCACCCCTCCATCTCCTCCATGTGGGTGACGGGCGAACCCACCCAACATCGAAGCCAGCGAGGCAGCGACTTGAACAAGCCTTTGAAAATCTTGATCTTGACCTGCCCTCTCTTCGGAAGATAGAGGCTCTGGTTATAGTTCAATTTCGATATGGTTTTTGGGTTTCCCATCTGGCCGGGCGGGCTTGTTCAGCTTGGGTTTGGACAACTTTGAAGCTAAATGAAAGAGTGTTGGGATTTGGAACAGAGGAACCAGATGATCAAGTAACCGAGAAAAACGAAAACAACTAGAGTAGGAACTTCTTCCTTTTCTTTTCCCCTTTTGTCTTGAGAGAGAAATTTTTTGAATCGTTGATTCGTTGTTGGTAAAAGATGGACCGAAATGGTATGGTGCATGGAAAGTGGGGAGGGTCGATATCCCTCTTATAGGAGCTTGGTCTTGGATTTTAGTGTTTGTAGTTGCAGTGGCTAGCTAGCTTTGTCTTCAAGGTTGCACTGGTATCATATTCGTACTCTGTTTTAGTTTTGGTAATTCTAATTGGAGATTCATATCTCTATTTTTTGTTTCACCAGAAAGGATAAAGAGAAAAAGGGGTTAATGCAGCTAAAAGCTCGTCTAATGACCATTTCTCAATTGAAAACGTACATGTAAACTGCTTCATTGAATGTATACTAGGATTACTAGCTAATAGATCACCAAAGTGAATATATATAAGATATTTTCTCAATATGTAATTTAAAGTCCAAACTAATTGTTAAGATCGATGCATCATTGCATCTGATAGACAATATGTTTCTTGTACTACAAAATGTGGTGGTGTGTGTTATAGTAGAGAGGAGTTGGTGTCTTTCTTTTCTCCCACGCTCATTCTATAATTTAACAAAAAGAAAATGCGGCAAATTAATGAAATTAAAAATGATTTCAGTGAAAGTTATTTAGAGAAATAATATTTTTGGAATCCCAGTATGTGAGAAGTAGATATTTTCTTAATCCGTGATTTATAGAGATATTGATTGTAACAGATTGTAATGCATATTTAAGATCATCTTTCAATGAATAAAACACAGTTTAAGATCATATATTTTGTGTATCTATTTTCTCCTTCAACACGTTATCAGCAACTCTTGAGTTGATAGTCATCACCACCAAAATAAAAATATCATAACCCCTAAACACCTAAATCTCAATTGCCAGAATCATCTCCATTGCCAGAACATCACTACTGTCTGTCGTCGGATTTCACTTCAAACTTTCCTCGAAGTTTTCATACCGAGCATAATACCCTCGAGGTATATCGACTAACCTTCTTCGATTTAAAATTAGGTTACAAAATTTAATTACTACAACACCCTAGATCTAGGTCTAGATTTAGGTTTAAATACCATGAATTATTATACGCCTCTAGTTCCTATGGATTAATGCAGGTATGAGTGAAATGGGATTTAATCACCTCTTCCTCAATGTTTAAGATTAGTGATGGTCCTAGGGGAGTCACAGTTATTAGTGAATATCACGGTTAATTGTGATTTCACGTTGAAAATAAGGAAGTCAATCTTTGTGACTATTTGATAGTCACGGTTTTCTGGAAGTGGTATAAAATCACAGATTTTGCATCGATTTTTGTGACCAAACATTATTGATCATGGTTCTTATTCCTAAACTTGATATTAGTGATCGTGGTTCATTCGATCGGATATTAATTACATCTCTTGTCACTTTTGTATATGACATTAACAGAGCAGAAAAGGCATGAGTTTGATATCTTTGACCCACAAGGGGAAGAATACCATCTTTGGGTGTCAGATGTTGAGAATACTCTTCTCGGTATGAATCTGACGGATAATATCCAACCACCACCACCACCACCTTGAACTGAGCCACCAACTACAACTCATAAAGCTCAAGCCCTCATATTTTTGAGGCAACATATACATCCAGTTCTGAAGAAGCAGTATCTACTAAAGAATGACCCCACGATTTTCTGGGCTACATTACAAGATAGGTTCAACAATGTGCATGATGCACAACTTTCAGAATTATAAGAAAGATGGGATTCAATCCGATTATTAGATTATCCAAAAAACAATCGATGTATTCAATCAAGCTATGCTGGAGCTATAATCGGAGTTACGTATTTGGTAAAGACCGATCAGGCTATGATCGAGAAGTCTTTAAGCATCTTCCCTATTTACATGGACATACTTGCACATAAATATCGCACATATTATAAGCAAGGAAGACTAAGATCCTTTAGTGATCTCATGAATAGTCTGGCCAAGAAAGAACAATATTGTGAGATTCTTCTCAACAACAATGCTAGGCCAGCCAGTACTAAAAAAGTCTATGAGGCGTATAACATTGGTGGGAAGGCATGTAAGGAAAGAGGAACAATCGTTCTAAGCCTTACAATAACCATGGTGGAATAGGAGAACGGAGTAAAGGCCGTGGTATGGGACATAGTCAAAATTTGACTTGGACTCACCAAAACACCAGCCAAAATAGCTCAAATTAACAAGAATCCATCAACTTTCGGTCCAAGGAATAATGGAAATTATTCAAATTCTGCTTCTACTTCTCGCTTGTCACCTTACTATAGGTGTGGTTCTACCAAGCACATGCACAAACAATGTCGTGCACCAAAGGATGTTCAAGATGCCTACAAAAGGTGTCAGCAGTACTTGGCACATGAGACCAACTATGCTGAAGACTATGAGATGAAAAATTACGGTGTAGTCAATCTTATTATAGCAAACAAAACCAAAGCAAGTCTTGAGGCTTCAATTTTTATTTAGTCTATGTATTAAACTCATGTCATTGCTATGCAATCAAGTTTAGTTTTGTATTTAACTCTCGTTGTAGTCATATTTATTGAATAAGAACAATCTTTTGATGTAAGTTTTAATGATTGACAAAGTAATAAAATTTCTTCCTTTCAGTATTTAAGAGTATTAAGAATGGTTATACAACTTCATATCAACTGAATGGTTTGATTTTGTGACAACCCTAACCAGAAATGGTATGTTTATCGGCTTGATTTGCGAGTTTCACGAATAGTCGCGATTTTGTCGTAATTGATCAATATGGCAGGATTGTTAACGACTAAAGTATCAGGCAAGAATTTGATTTGAGATCCTTCACAAAAGTTGTAGATAATTTAATTTCGAGCTCGTGAGAATTTTCGGAGGATTATTTTGAGTTACGAAGAATAAGTTATGAATACTTTTGGTCGTTGGATTTAGTCGTGTTTATCCAATTGGTTTCGATCTGTTTTCGACCGTTGATCGTTTTTATCAGATAAGCTTGTGTTGAATTGAGCCGTTGAATTTTATCAGATTTGTCGAAGTTGGTTGACTTCAGGTGGAAATTGAAAAATTTGTCGAGATAAGTTCGTAGACACGAGAATCGTTGAAAACGGAGTTACGATGCAAAAGTTACGTTCAATCAAAAATTTGTATTAAAACAAATACGGAAGTTACTAAAAATGAAAAGTATAAATAGTGGGTTTCCTTTTTGGGTAAGTCAGACTTGACTTTGGGAGTTGACTGAGTCAACTCGGGTGTGTTGACTCATCCATGTTCACCATTTCTGGCCGAATTTTGTTTTCCTTTGATGTGCCTTATTTCGGCGTCTTTTGGCCAAAGTTTCTTCATGAAAGTTATTGGTCTTGAGCTCCTCTTTATTTTGATAGGTCATTCATTCAATTTGGTTGTCGGATGAAGAAGTTACGACGATTTTAAATTGGTAAGTTTTCCGACAAAATCGCCGGCGACGGAGGAAGCGGTGGTGGCCGAGATGGAGGTCGACTTGTTAGGGGTTTTGTAGACATTGGGGAGAGGAAGCTTTTAGAATTGATCTTGCACCTTGCCGTGGCCGGAGGAGGGAGATCGGAGTAATTGAATTCCGGCGAAGGTTTTTGATTTCAATGTGAGATTTAGACATTTTCCGATCAAAATTGGGCTTAACATTGAACTAGAAAGTTATTGGAAATTTCGAGATCTTCAAATCCATGTGTACGTCAAATTTTTCTGGGCCGATGACATTTTTCGGCGGCAACGGCCGGCGTGCCGCCGTGCGCGGCAGCGGTTTTCCGACCGAGGTGATTTTCGACAAGTTTTATGTCGTTTTACTCGGAATCTTGCACCGATCGCAGTGGTGAGGTTTATATTTTGGATTGAGCATCGGAAATTATAGCAAGGTTTTATAGTGTGTTTATTGGATTTTTGACGATTTCGTCAATATTCGGGTTATATGTTTTCAGGAATGGTTGGTTCTCGAGATGTGGTTCAGGATTTTGAAATGTGATTTTGAACAGTGGTATTTGTGATTATTCAGGGGATCATGATCGTTTGTTTGGCGAGGGATTTTCCGCCAGATCGCAGGATTAACGTGTTTTGCGATATGCTAGTCTGTGAGTGGACATTTCTTTTCACTGATTAGTTGCGAGTCCTTATTACACGTTTTACGAGCATGAGCATGCATATGAGATTATGATTTATACGAGCATGTGTTTTACGATTATGCATTTACGAATACGCATCGACGAATATGCTTATACAATTATGTATTACGTATATGCGTTTACATTATGCTTTATACACTTGCATAGAACTATTTATGATTTGGTTTACACAGAGTATAGTCACAGTATATATTGTTTTATCAATACACTTGCATCCCGGCTAATCCCCGAGTATGTTTACCGGGGGAGGCTGTGACCCCTAACCCGAGGCCTTTACCCGGAGGGGGGGGGGGGGGGGGCAGACCTCTGACCTGAGGCCTTTCTGGCTTGAATCACGTGTGGGTCTGGGATCCCGTGATTCGGACTGTACTAGCGCAGATGTGTCCATGAGTGACCCCGCGGGATTTTACGATGCATGTTCTGTATGCGTGAGGAGTTAGAGTCTCCCTCGTGTACTATATCATATTCATTCATTTTGAATCGCATATGTTTTTATAACATATATTATTTGGCAAAAGACATTTATTTTCGTCCACTCACTCTAACATTTTATATGTCTTTCTCTGGGCTCTTTGTTTTCTATGCCCAGATTGCAGTTTGGTTCCAGGTGTCGCACGTCGCAGTCGGAAGCTTAGTATTCGAGCTATATTTCTTTTATGGTAGGTTCTTAGTTTGGCCTACTATTTGTATATATGTGCATACTAGAGGTCGCTCTGAATACTGAATATGTTTATATTTTCATATGATTTTCCCAGATTTCTGTAAAGTTACAGTTTTGTTTATTACTTTACATTATGATATGTATTTGAGAAAACCGGATGGGATTGGTGCCCACGGTTTGGCTTTTGTGGCATAGGATGAAGTGTATTGTTCGGATGTAGGTTAATGGCAACCGCGCGTTATAGAGTAAACTCTGTCGAAATTTTCGATTTTTTGAAAGTTCGTGTTTTCAGAACGAGTTTGATTCCGGTTTAGGAAACTAAATCGGGGTTGGGTCCTTTCTGATTTATGCATTGCTCTATGGCACTATGACACCATAATATCATAAAAACTAGACAAAAGAGAGGATGGTTTGATACTGAGAATTTTCGACCCATCGGGATTTGCTCTCGACCCGTCGATGGTAACCCATTATATCCATTTCTCAAATCGTCGAGACTGGAATCTCATCTGCCTTTCCTTCTCGATATCCTCGCCTTGAAGTGCGGCACTCACAAACTCATCAAAGTTATTTCGAGGCATCGTAGTCAAAGTCCCCTTGATGTTCAGGTTCAAACCCAGCTCAAATCTACGGCATTTGGCTTCCTCTGTAGCCACCATGTCACGAGCAAACCGAGATAAGGGAGTAAATCTATCCCGGTACTCAAGTACTGACATGCTGCCCTGTCTCAAATTAGTGAACTCCTCATACTTCCGTTGCTGTGTAGCCTGGTTGAAGTATCTCCACATAAACAAATCCCGAAACAAAGTCCATGGAGTATCAACCGGAACTCTATCGGTGCTAACCCACCAGAAGTATGCATCAGACTCAAGTAAACCAACTGCTGCCACTATCATCTGCTCAGGAGTGAAACTCAGACGCTCACAAATGCGTTCAACCTGAACCAACCATGCCTCACAAATGTCTGGATCAGCTGAACCTAAGAAGACAGTTACTCCAGCAGTTCGAGCTTTGACCACAGGGTCAAAACGTTCCTCCAAACGCAACACTCGCAGAAGCAAGTCATGCGTCTGGCGATCCTCATCAGGATCCACATCCCTATTAACACGGGGACCACGTCTAGGAGGCATCCTAACGATACAAGAAAAGCATTAATCACAAGCACAAGGAACGTAATCATGAAACTTCGGTCATTTGAGAACACACAACACCCAAAGCATTGATGAGTAACCGTTGGCCAGTCGGGTCATCGCTCCAGACATGTTGTACATACTCAAATATCCTTAGTATCACAACTACAGAAGTCTACAAAACCTGAAACCTAATGCTCTGATACCAAGCTGAAAGGACCCAATCCCGATTTAGTTTCCTAAACCAAAATCAAAACCCTTCTGAAAACACGAACTTGCAAAAAAAACAAAAAATTCGGCAGAGTTTCGCTATAACGTGGAATTGCCATTAACCTGCACCTGAAAACATACTTCATCCTATGCCACAAAAGCCAAACCGTGGGCACCAATCCCATACAGATTTCTCAATATCATAACAATAATGTAAAGTAATAAGCAAAACTGTACTTTACAGAAATCCGGGAAAAATCATATAAAAGTATAACATCAGAGTAATCAGAGCGACTTCTAGTATATATATACATAAATATACAACAGTAGGCTAAACAAGAAACCTACTGAAAAAAAAAGGTAGCACGAACACTAAGCCTCCGACTGCGACATGAGACACCAGAATCCGAACTGCAAACTGGGCACGGGAACCGAAAAGTCCAGGGGAAAGGAAAATAAAATCGTTAGAGTGAGTGGACGAAAATAATCATATGCCTTTCACCGTTTATATATATCATAAAACAAAGCAAGTTTATAAAATGAATGGAGGTGTCTGGCGAATCTCTCAAGCCTGACGGTGATAGACTAGGCGAATCTCTCAAGCCTAGTGGGCACATCAGAGGAATCTCTCAAGCCTAGTGGGCACATCAGAGGAATCTCTCAACCCTGGATTTGGACTACCGGGGATCAGCCGAGTAGTCAATGCATCGATGCTAAGTAAATGCCATCACCATATAAAATATAAAACAATACCTCCAAAAACAATAAATAATCTCAACATCGTACTGGAAATAAATACGGAAATCAAGAACTCGCTACGACAGTGTAAATAAAAGGTCCACTCACAGATAGCACAACGCGCAAATGCGCTAATCACGAGATCCGACGGAAGATCCATCGCCCAACGTATGATCTCGATCCCCTGAATAATCACAAAATATAACTGATCAAAATCACTATTCATTACTCTATACCACACCTCGAAAACCAACCATTTCTGAAACATATAACTCGATACAAAATAATCGTCGAAATTCCCCAAACACTTCACATAAACCCTCGGCTAAAAATTCGATATCCAAATCAACTTGAAAACCTCAAGGCGATGATCGGGCGTGATTACGAGCAAAACGACATAAAACTCGTCGAAAACCAAAAAGTCAACGGGTCGCTGGAGCTCTGCCGTTGACCGCAGCCGGCGGCGGCGGCGCGCCGTCAACCAGAGGAATTTCTCGGTGACCAAGCTCACCGTAGATTCTCCTCCTCAAGCCCAACACATCTCTCAACTGTGACAACTACCAATTCCACCTCAAATCGCCGGAAATCAGCTCAAAAATTTCAAAATCCCAAACCGCCGGCAGCCCTGTTTTTCCGTCGATTCTCTGTCCACGGCGCACAGAGGCCCTCGAGACCACTCCCAAAGGCACCGCCGTGGCCCCATGAGCCAAACCCCCCTAACCTCCGGCCACCATTGTGGCCAGAGCGCCACCGTCAAACAACCCCGATTTCGGCCGGAATTTCAAGAATTTCAACTCACTCGTTCTCCCTCAAAACCTCACTAATTTTCACAAATCCAAGTTCCAAACAATTGCAAATTTCAAGCAGAATCAAAACATACCTAAATCAAAGCTGGAGGTGGCAGGAAACAAAAAGTCACTAGGGAGTCAAATGGTGGTCCGGTTTCTCCTTCGGTCAACGCAGGTCAACGCCTCCAAGTCTGGTCAACGCCGGTCAAACATCCGAACAGTGTTTTTCAAAAAAAAAATTTGACTATTTCCGATATTTATACTCGCAGCTCGATACGATCGATAATCCAAATCGAATCACAATCACGTTTCGGATAACTCAATCCAAACGGATAAACAGGACGAAATCATGCGATTTCAAATATTCATAACATATTCCTCGGTCATCGAAGAAAATTATCCGAAACCGCCCACGAACTCGAAATCATGTGTGCTACAATTCTCGTGAAGAGACTCAACTCAAATTCTCGCCCGATAATTAAGTCGTGATCAAAACTGCCAATTCGATTAATTTACGGAAAAACTGTGATTACTCGTAAACTCATGGATTAAGCCGATTACTATACTGATTCTGGTTCGGGTCGTCACAAAAGGATTTTCTCGACCCGTCGAAAATCGGTATCGGAAATTCGATTTTGTTTTTGGGTTTATTTGGACCCATCGAGTGGATTTCTCGACCCGTCGAAACATGTACCCGGAATTAGTATTTTTGATATATTTGTACATCGGTTTTGTCGAAAAATAAAATTTCAAATTTTTTTTGAAATTTTCCTTCAATAAATTGTTGGACTAACGACTAACCCAAACTTCTGCACCTAGTAATCTACATTAGATGTGATTTCACATCAGTTTTGTCATACCATGAAACGTAATCTACAAGGGTCATTTCGACCGGTCATATGCTATTTTACATTGATTTTTGGATGTTACTATGATCAACACTCTAATCGAACCATGCTAAGTTTCGAAAATATTTGCCAACGGTTTTCAATTGGAACAATATTGTGAGAATGAAAAAGAGTTTTGTGTGCAATCTCCATAGAATGTTGCTAACAACGCAATATGAAGAGGTTTATGAGGATTTGTAGTGGTTTATTTCTATGGTTCGGATCATTGAATCCAATGAAATCACTTATATTATAATGTGTGACTCTGCCTCATATAAGTTTTTGCATTATGATGATCAAGATATTAAAAAAAGTTTATGGTCATCAGTTCTTAAGAGCAAAGAAGCATGTGGTTGGGGGAGTGAGATTATTCCACTCGTCCTAGACTCGGTCTCCAAGATGAGTACAATAATTTTCCACTGGATGCCTTTATGAAAAAATTCAATGCACATCGCTCAGTTTGTAAAGCTTGTCCATGTCTGTAATGTTATGTACATGTATGTCAGTCTTTTGCTGTAGGCACAACTTCCATTCCTCCACTGATTCCAAAGACTATATGGACCAATCAAACTAGTATGTAGATTGTTTATATATATTTTTAATTGTTGCATTGACGCATAAGTCACACGTCTTTGTAATCCACATGGCATATTGCATTTGCAAAACTCCTAGCAGAGATTATTAACATTCGGGCTCACCACTTGGACAATCCAATCATGTCTATTAGATTGGATATTGTAGGAGAGTTTACATTCAAACTTTTGATAATTTTTGCATGTCAATTGAGATTGAAGTTGAACATGTCGTCCCTCATATTTATTCATATAACGATTTAGCAGAGGCACAAATCAAGCGGTTACAGCTTATAGTTGACACAATAGTAATGCATACTAATTTACCAGTATCTGCTTCGGGATATGCAATGTTACCTGCAGTTATGCTTATTTGCTTGAGACTCGTAACCCGCCAACCATTCAGTGCGTATCAGTTGGTAACTGGATGTGAGCCTGATATTTCATCTACGCATCTTTAGTTACGCAGTATATGTGTCTACTACGCTTCCACTGCATACTTAAATGGGTTCTCAATAATTTTTAAGCATCTATGTTTGTTGTGAATCTCCAACGGTTGTTTGCTATTAAGAACCCTTGATATGAGATCTCTTTATTGCTAGTTTTGTAGATAGTCACTGTGATGAGACATACTTCTTGCCGTTATGGGGATATAGAAATGGTTCCATTCTAGTTAAATGTTGGAAATTGACGTGGTATGTCCCCACTATGCCTCATCATGATCCCCGCACATCTCAATGTGAGATTAAAGTGCAATGCATTCTTAATCTTCAGAAAGTAACATATTTGATACCTGACTCCTTTACTGATATCATGAAAGTGACGAGATTGGTTATACCTGCTGCAAATCCTGTAAGGTTGAAAGTCTCTAAAATTGAGCAAATTAACACAACACCCAGGCAAGGTAACATTTGTCTTGCACATAGTGGAGAGTCGGTCAAAATTCACTAATGAGTTGTTAGTTAAAAAGGCAAGCCATCAAGGCACAACTGTTCATCATCAACATATGAGATTATTTCTGACTACAATTGTGTCTAAAAGTCGATATTGAAAAATACTAGAAAACGCCTTAGAGCCAATTACGATGTCAGTAAACAAAGAAATCTCACCAAGTTAAACAAATGCTAGCGGTATTATGGATAGTTCTTCCAGAATCCTTGATGATGTATTTACTTATTCCGTCACTCAGAAATTGAAAACGATGAAGTGGAACCTTGCTTAGTTGCACATTCTCAACATAAAGCAAATTAACAGATATAGAAAGTTGCAATTTAGGTTGAACTAGACTCTCTTACAAATGGCAAGTTTTTTGTTGGTAGTACTATGACCACCAAATGGTAAGCCGGTTAGACACAAATGAGTGTTTGTTTAAATCAAAATGAGAAGAACTTATGGCGCAAGAATTTTCTCAACGATCTAGTATTGATTATGAGGAGATCTATTCTCTAGTTATGGACATTATTACTTTCCGTTACCTTATCAGTTTGGTAGTGTCCAAAAAACTGAGTATACAACCAATGGATGTAGTTATATATTTCTATAGGGATCTTGATTTAGAGATAGATATGGGAGTGCCAATTGGCATGGTTATACCTGATTCAAGTACTATAATCCACTGAGTGCTCATTTGTTCAAATTGACACGTTCACCATTCTAAGTGACTACTTGATTGGGAAAGGATGCAAGAATGATAAGTTATGCCCATGTGTGTTCATTACATGAACGAGTTGTTTGACATGATAGACCTTAGTAGGACTCGATTTTGTCTTGGTTTTAGAGATGGTACATCGAGTTGGTGGAATACTTATTCACCAGTATGCTTATGTCTAAATCAGGTAATAGACAAAGCACACTCTCTTAGCACACCAATGGTTGTTTGCAATCTGGAAACCTAAAGGATTCGTTTTATCGGAAAAGATAATGGGGAGGAACTTTTGGAGATGAGATTTCATATCTTAGTGCAGTTAGAGCTTGGTTATACATAGCTTGGTATACACATTCAGACATTGCCTTCTCAGTCTGCGCCTACGCAAAGTCATTAAAATAGAGCAGAACATGCCTTATGGTACTTAAAGGGAGCCATTGGGCCTATTGTTTCCCCTACAAAGAAAACAGAGAGAAACTTGAAATTCCTGAAAAAGTGATGGGTGAATTGCAACATTCAAGTCATGAGATTTTTGACCCGTCAAAAATTATATCTTGGACGGACCTGAAGGTATTATTCGACCTGTTGAGTGGATATATCGACCCGTCGAAATATGCACCATGGATCCACCTGAAGCAATCATTCGACCCGTCGAATTTCCCTATAGTTGTGAGCACTATTCCTCAATTCAGTGTAGTCCCCTACTCAGAGACAACTTGTGATGTCTTGGTTGGTTTTGCTGATGATGGGTATTTCTCTGACCCACACAAATGATGTTCTTAAACATGTTAAGTACTTACCATGGGGAACATGGCTATTTCTTGGAGACCAACAAATCAAACATTTGTTGCTACTTCCTCAAACTATTCTGAGATTATAAATTTGCAGGAAGCGGTTAATGTATGTCTAACTTAGGTTTGTAATACATTATATTCGAGGGTCTAGTCAATTTCCATATGCTACGACAACACCAACTTACATGTTTGAGTACAATGCGACTTGCATTGAATAAATAAAGTTGGGATACATCAAAGGTGATTATACTAAACATATTTCGCTGAAATACTCCTTCCATCAGCAATAGCGGCGGTTATTGAATATCCGTGTGAACCGGGTGTGGTTTGGTGGATAATGTCGCAGACTTGTTTACCAAGTCCCTACCAAAATCTATATTTGTGATGCATGTGAGATTCATTAGAATACGAAGATTATCTGAACTCCAAGATTGAGTTACTGATCAGGGGAAGTTCATTTCGTACACATTAAGGGGAGTCTGCATTACATGTGTTCGCTTATATAGTTGATGCGTTGTACTCTTTTTTCCTTCGACCAAGCTTTTATTTTACCCATGATGTTTTTGTTTGTTTGACAATGTTTTTCTTAGTGAGGCAACAAGTTATGTGTCATCTATTAGGATCGCGATACAAGGGGGAGTGTTTAAGGAAATAATATTCCTAGTATCCCGGTGTGTATCTTATCTTAATTAGCATAGAAGTAGATATTCTCTAAAATCTCTGATTTATAGAGATATTAATTGTATCATACTGTAATGTCTATTTAAGGTCATCTAGTAATGAATAAAACACAATTTCAAATTATATCTTCTGCGTATTTATAGCTAGATCGAAAACGCGTAAGAGAGCTTTGGAATTTTTGTGCCAAATATTTGCAATTGTGCATATATGGTGATTATATTTTCTGGTTCTTAAATCATAGAGAGCAATGTATATATGCTGACCTGTCTGTGATAGACGATTTCATCAAGATATAAGAAAGGAAGGAAACCATCATCTAAAAACAAAGATAAAAGTAAAGCAAACAAGATGTTCCACGTAGATAAAAGTCCGGTACGCGCTACCGTACTTTTGCATAAGCAAGCTAGATAGTTGACACCAGCCTGTAAACGACCCAAGAAAAACCGAAAAGAAAAAATAAATATGGAGAGTTTGGCCGCCACCTTAGTTGACCACAAAAGTAAAAAAAACATCTTATAGTACTCCAGTAGTTAGGAGAACACTAGAACATAGAACATACCTAGGTCATGGGACATATAATTGTGTCCGTAAAAGAGAAGATAAAAGAACTAGGATTTTTTTCAATATAAAAAAAAACGACGACAAAAAAAACTAAAGAGAGAAGCTTTTCTTATAACCTCCACATGTTAGGTCAAACCTAAGAGTTGAGTTGAAGAAGGAGGGAAGACTAGATTACTAAAAGGTAGTGTTGTTCAATCGATGACTAAATTGAGCTAAGTTGTCAGCTAAGAAGTTAGCTTCTATGTGACAAAATAAGGATCCCGAAAAGAAGGTTGTGAGATGCTAAATAATAATTGATATCCTCCACGGGTTGTCCTTACAATTGTTAAGAGTGTCAATCAAGGTTTTTGAGTCTCCTTCAAAAACGGGAGGAGGGTAAAAATCTTCAAGATGTAAAGAGTTATGAAACTGGAATAAGTCTTCACATAACACCATTGCTTTTGCTAAAATATTTCAGGCTTTTCCAGGGACTGAGTTAAGGTGAGAATTGGTTGACCACTTACATTTTGAATAACAAAGCATGGTGCCACATTAAGATTTTTGACAACAAAGTCATCAAAATTAAGTTTAAGAGCCAAATATTTGAACGGATGTCATTTAATATTACTAAAATGTCTCAATTTGAGACTTGGAGAAAGAACTAGGTTGTATGCATGTATGCGTTTATGTTGTGGAGCTTTGAGTAGCTTGAAACTTGAAAGGGATGGGGGTTGGTGCTAACTCTAGCAACGAAGGAACTTATGGGAGGACAAGTGCGCAGCTCAAATTGTCTCATGCGCCAAACTAAATAATGATCTCCCATATTCAAAATCATATATGTTTGATAGTTAAATTAAGACGAGTTGATAATTTATGTTTGACAAATATCAGATTGATCATTTATATTTTATTTTGGTTATTCATAAAATATAAACAATCTATCCATCTAAATTACACACTATGACATTATCACGTACACCATGACTTCATAAGCTAACATTGTTTATATTCTAAATTGAAGTCACCAAAACGATCACAAAAACGATCATACCGTTTGATTATCCAATTTATGCAAATAAATACAAATAAACTACACTTTTTTTTCAAAGGAAAATGAAACAAACATGTTATTACCAAAATCGGCTGTTTTGCATATATTTATTTTTTTGAGAAAAGATCCGTCGTTTTGCATTTGTACGATTAAAATCAACCAACTGCCAAGAGTTTAAGAGATCATGAAGACTCTACTTTATTGGCAGTTTTAAAAGGCTTGTTTAGTCGTTTTAGTGTAGCTGCAACAGATCGAGTTGTATGATGCGGCTTTGGGTTTGCAGGCTAGCTTTGATTAATGTTGATTTTACCAACTTATCAATTATTTTTGAAATGGATATTCTAGGTTTTGTTAATTGGTGAGTTGAAATTGGTGAGTAGAAGGAGCGTTACTTGAAGAGATGAAAATCTATTTCACTTTTTCTTAGGGATGGGTAAAAAATTCTTTATAAGTGAGAAGTGCACTGCACCGATCCGAAAAAGTAAAACAGGAACCACACCGAATAATGTGGGTGTAAGTTTATTGATGAACCACACCGCTATCAAATTAACGGGGTGGTTGAAGGTTGAGCAACCAAACCGCCCAAACATATTGCACCGAACCGCATTAATTTTTGTTTTATATATATAATGTAATATTTCATTGGTATATTTAATAGAGCTCATGCATATCTATCTCTATCTAATTTTGATTTTAACAATTTTTTTAGCTTGAAAGTGAGCATATGACAAACCTGATCCAAATCCTAATAGTATATAAATATCGGAAGTATTAAATCCTCTAGTCACTTTTTTTCTTCACAGTTCTAGGGTTTATAAAAATAAATATAAAAGACGCTGTACTCATTTCTCAATTTTCACCACGACTAAGTTAATGATTACGTAATATTTGAATTGTTGATATTCTTAGACATTGATTATGTAATCTTCAAAATTTTAAATTTACTTGTTATTTCAAAATTACTAAATATGGGTTAAATACCGAAATCGTATCTCTCCGCACCAAAGATGTGGTGCACCGAATAAGTAAAGTGGTTGTAGTTTACATTTTTAGCAAACCGCAACAATTGGAGTGGTTGTGGTTTGAGTTTTAAAGCGCACCGACTTAACCCGCGTCGACCCCTACTTCTTCCCATCGATTAGTTTTATTTATGTTCCGAAAGAAATGTAATTATGTTGCATTTGTTTTAGTTAGAAAAATAGTTATGTTTTATGTATTTTAAAAATAGCTTGGGGTTGAGCCACACTGACTAACCACAGTACTTGTAATTGATGTATATATTTGAGTTGCATAATAATTTTTTTATTATTCTATATAAAAAAAACAATGTAAATTTCTAAAATGGTCACTAATGTTTGCTCAAATCGATAGTTTAGTCACTAATGTTATATAAATATCAAAATGATCACTAAAGTAGTATACCACAAATTAAAATGGTCACTGTTAGATTTGAACGCTAAATCATTGGCTTTCCGTCAGCTCTTAGGGGTATTATCGTCACTTCAAGTACACTACTTCCCAATGATTTAATGTTCAAATCTAACAGAGTGACCAGTTTGTCAATTTGAGCAAACATCAGTAACCATTTCAGCAATTCCCTAAGAACAAGTTCACTGAGGGTTGTTTATCCCAATTGCCACGTAGATGTAGCCCTAAAAAAGAGAAAAAGTGAAAATTCAACTTTCCACTACTGTTTTCTTGCATGGGCAAGAACTTCCTTGAGTCAATCCTTAGGAAAATTCTATCATTCTGACTTGACCCAATTGTCACGGTGACGCTCTTGATCTCGACTATATATACTTTCACATTATCAGAGAAATGCGATGCTTCACGAACAGTCTAGCCTAAGCTAGATTTCAGCCTCCAAGCCCGACTCCGTGTGCCTCGCTGTGTGGACGTTGTCTCCACCATGTAGTCGTCGGAGTTCCCTGTTAGAGAAATGGACGGTAGAGCAGGATGCCAATTTGCAGATTGGGTCTGCGATCGACGCTGAGCCGAAATTTATTAACTAGGGGAAGCTGACTGAGAACGAGGGTTTCAAGTCCAAGGCGGTGTTATTGGTGCTGATTGGGAGCATTATCGGCGCTTGAGTAAAGGCGCGTTAGACTGGCTTGTTTCTTGTAACAATAAAGATTGGGCAACAAGAAAGGCGCAGCTGAGGCCTTCGGAAAGTAGCCTCGGTGGAGACATACTTGGCGTCACTCTATGTATGTATCTTATTTTCTGATTTACAAAAACTTTCACCAACAAGCTTAATATAACGGATAGTCGACTTTATTCAAAACAATAAAAAAAGGATGGTCAACTAGCTAGCTAGGCTGCGCGAGGTAGCATTTGAACTTGGTTTGTGCTAAATTGGCCACAGAGCAGACATAACAAGTCCAGCTGAGGAACAGGGAAAAGATAATGGAACCGAGCGATATGCAATTATTGGTGTGTGCAACAATTTCTTGTTTTCCATTATTTCGTAATCATGTATTTCTGTTTTTAAAATATTTATCCATGGGAATGAGATTACCAATCGAGCTAGCTAGCAAGCACATTGATGTATAATCATCAGCAATGGTGTCTAGTGGTGGCGGTCAGATAAGCATTCTTTTCTACTTCATAAGTTGATGGAGACTTGTTTCTTCCTTCCATGACCTTAGGTTTTTGAGTTTTGTATCTCAACTTCAATAATCGTTTTCTCTCCTTGAGATATAGGTTTTCTCTCCTTGAGATATATGCTTACTGAGTAACTGAAAGGTATATTGTTGTTTATGTTTCTACCGAATTACGCGCGGGGGCGTAAAGGGGCAGAAATAACACGAATAAGCTTCTTCATCCTGGTGCGTCCGAACGGTGGGGCTGCTCGGATGGGCGGGCTCTCTCTCCTCTTGCTACGTGCGTGCGGACTCCTCATGTCGGGCGCTTCCTCCTGCTCTCGGGCATTCGGGTGCAGCTGTTAGAAGAATACAACAACGAGACAGACGGTCAGGGGTCGAGACGGGGTGGCCCGCCTTCAACGCTCTGATGCCTAAGTCAGATGATGTATTGGATATAACAGTCAAGCGAACGTGCGAGTTGGAGTACTGGGATGTGAATTGGTGATCAATGTCGTTAACTGACTCTTGATGGGATGTGAATGAGTGATCTTACCTGTAATAAATACCTGATATATATAGGTGGTTGAGTTTAGAGCCTGGTGGTGTTCTTCGATGTGGGACAACCTGCACTCTGCTGGTGTGTGATCCGCTTGTTCGGGCGCGCCCCCCACGGGCGCGTGCGCGCCCGGAGGGGGTGGGTCTGGTGAGTGAAGTTGGAGCCTCCTTGGTGGTCTTGCGTGTGGTGTGGTAGGTGTTGCTAATCTGCTTTAAGTGGATAAGTATGTTAATCGTACAACTAATGATGCAATACTAACAAGTCCCCAAGTCAAAGAGAACTTTCTTGACTGGGGAGTTGAAAAAGGGTGTGCGATTAACAAGACTACTTATCCGCTCGAGCAGTGGTCATGATCCTGTGACCCCCAAGTCCCCCAACTCTCCAGGCAAGGAAGGGCTCGCATGACGGAGTGGGACCTTGGCGTCCGAACGTGTACCTGTTCGCTCATTCGTGTATCTGCTCCTGTATTCTGGGCCCGGCGTCCAAACTGATCTTGCTAGTTTGGACCCGCGCGCCCGTGGGGTGTTGCCTGTTCGTGCGTTGGTGTATCTATGGGCCTGGTCAGATGGGGTGGGATTTTGTAAGCATTCGTGGTGTAACAGACATACAGATATACAGATATATAGGGAAACAGATAGATGGGTATATAAGCATATAAGTATATAAGTATATAAGTATACAGGTATATAAGTATGATGTATGAATGTATGGTATGAAGTGTGTATGCAAAAATGTTGTCCGTACGCCAGTTATGGGATACACTGCGCACGCCGTACGTCAACGGGGATGCCGTCACGCACGCTGTAGCGTCAACGAGGCGATCAGAACCGCGGTCTACAAGTGTTACGGCGCCCACGATCACGTACTCGTGCCGCCCATCGGCCTTAGCGCGCGCAGAGGCCTCTGCTGCCTAACCCGGGAAGATTTCGCGCCCGGAGAGGACGGACCCCACACCCGGTCTACGCTCATCGGTCTCTGGCCCTTAGGAGGAGAGGACGGACCCCACACCCCCCAGCCGGAACCCGAGTCGGAGAATCGATCGTTAACGTTACGCCCATGGAGGGGAAGAACCCCACACCCGTGTCGCCCATCGAGCTTAGCCCTGCTAATTCGGCTTATGCCTTTGCGATCATCGAGGAGGGGCGCACCCCACACCCGCGTCGTGTCCGTGGCCTATAGGAGGGGACGGACCTCACATCCCTACTAGGGCTTAGTTTGGCGTACGGAGGGGAAGAACCCCACGCCCGTGGTCGCCAATTGTGTTTAGCGCGCTCGAAGAGGGGACGGACCCCATGCCTGTTGGCGCCTAAACCGATTTTATTTCGTCAGGAGAGGGGACGTGTCCCATGCCTCTGTTAGGAATGAGCCGCCGCACGGAGGGGAAGAACCCCACGCCCGTGTCGCCCATTGATTCTTTGGGATACTCAGAGAGGGGACGTACCCCATGCCTCTGCTTTGGAATGAATGGGGTACGGAAGGGAAGAACCCCACGCCCGTAGCACCCATGGCGCGCGCAAGAGAGGGGACGTACCCCATGCCTGTTGCCGCCCATCGAGTCTTTGGGATACTCAGAGAGGGGACATACCCCATGCCTCTGCTTTGGAATGAGTGGGGTACGGAGGGGAAGAACCCCACGCCCGTAGCACCCATGGCGCGCGCAAGAGAGGGGACGTACCCCATGCCTGTTGCCGTCCATCGAGTTTTTGGGATACTCAGAGAGGGGACGTACCCCATGCCTCTGCTACTTAATCCGGCCTGTACTTTGTGCGAACGGGGGGGGGGGACGTACCCGACACCCGTTGCATGTTGGTTTTCAGGGTCTGCAAGGGGAGGACGGGCCCCTTGCCTTTTCGTATAGGCAACCTGTATCTTTGCGTACGGGGGGGACGTACCCCATGTCCATCGCGTGTTGGTCTCAGCGCCTGCAACCTGCCAGGGCCGAGCCGGTGTGTTGATTGCTAGTGTTGCGTGCATGGGGAGAACCTTGCGCCCGTGGCGTCTGTCTAGTTTATCGCGCCATACCTGTTGCCGCGTAAACCGTGTTGCAAGTTCTTACCGATGTGTGCGGAGTGTTGACCTTGTTTGGGCGGGTGCGAGTGATATGTTTACTCCGGCCGTGCGGGTGGTGTGGCTTGCCTTGGGTTTGGTGGTGCGTTTGATGATGGAATGGTAGAGGTGACATTCCCGTTGATCTTCCCTTGGGAACCGTTTGTGATGAATGCTGGCCGTCGTCTTTAATGCTGGCGTGGGTCAGGCATCAAATGCTGCTGTCGTCATGACTGTTTGAAGGGCAGGCGTCACGCGCGTGGGCGCGTGGGAGTAGTTCATGGGTGCCACGTGTCGATCTGTTGGGGGCCGTGCTAGGGTTGAATTTTAAGGCGGGAAGATGATGGGTTGGCACGGTTTACTGAGAAGGGTAAGTGAACCGGTCTGGGACACGCGTCATGATCCAACGGTGGGTACGCGAAAATGGACGGCTGGCGTTCGCCGGCTGACATTGGTCGATGAGTATAAATAGGGGTGTGGTCTGCCTTGTTCATCACTTTCATGACTTACAAAAACTGTCGAAATCGCTTGCGGTCTGCCTCCTTGAGCTCTCTATGCTTGTGTCCTCTGTTGCCGGAGTACGTGCCCGTCGTGTATACGCAATCCTATCAACTCAATCTGGTGAGGCCTTCATCCCTGGCGTTTGTTTCCCCTTTGGTTTTTGGTGTTTCTGGGTTTTTTGGGCTTGTTTTGGGTGCTTCTGTTTGCTTCTCTTAAGAACAGGGCTTGTTCTTGGGGTGGAGTGGGTTTGATCTGTTTTGGGTGGATTTGGGTGGGTTTTGGTGTTTATGTTGTTTCTGTTTGCTGCCAAGTGTTGTATCTTTCGTTCGTGCGCCCAACGTATCCAGACGCATGCCCCCTGGGCGGGAGTCCCCCAGTTCTCGAGCGCGCGCGACGCGGGCGAGTGCCCCCTGGGCGCAGGCGTGCCAGAATAGTGCCTAACAAATAGAAATGGATTTTTACGAAGTGTTTGTATCTGTTTGCTAACCTTTTGCGCGTGTGCTTGCAGTGGAATATGGATGAAGCGATCAAGCGTCGTTTGCTCAGGATGCGGAGTGCTGGGGCGAAGGTTCACGGGGTGGCGGGTGATTGTGGTGGCCCTTCTGGTGTGGTGGATGAGATCCGACACGCGCCGCCTGTTGTTGACGTGGGTGCCCCTTCCCTGCCCATCCAAGTGCCACAAGCGGATGCTCCCCCTCTGCCGCCAAGTGACGTTGCTGGAGTCGAGGCGCAGGTCCAGGTGGAACGTGAGCAACAGCTGGTGGTGCGGGATGATGTTGTGGATAGGCGGGAAGTTGTTCTTGCGCTTTCACCGTCGAGTCGTGCGGTCGTCGTGCTTCCATCTCCAAGTCGGGCGATTATTCCAAGTCGGCTTTCAAGTCCTCAACGATACTCTTGCTTTCCAAATCCCATGTCTCTGTCCTTGGGTGCGCCAAAGTCTCCCCCACAAGGAAAAGGCGGGGAACGGGCGCGGAAGCGGGCGCGGGTGGAAGACACCTCTCCCGGCCCCGCCCCAGGGTCGGGCGATGATGTTGTGGATAGGCTGCGCCGTTCGCTGGCGGATGATGCTGCCGTGCTTGCGTCCCTGCTGCCGCTGGTGGAGGATGCCCCTTTTGATGGGCTGGATGCGGTCTTTGGCTCGTGTACCCGCCTGATGCAGCAGGTCTTCCCCTATCGCTCGCGGGAGATTGCGGAACTTGCACACCTCAGGGCTGATGCGCTGGAGCATCGGAAGGTGGTGGATCGGTTGGTGGTCAGTCGAGACAAGGCCAATGATCTGGCGCGCCGGTACGTCGCTCGTGCGGACGAGGCAAATACCCGGGCGGAAGAAGCTGCTGCCTGTGAAGCTTTGGCGAAGATTGAGAGGGATAAGGCCGTGGCCGAGGTGGAGTGTCTGCGTGGCGTGCTACGGCGCGTGCGTGCGGAAGCAGCCGCCCGGGAGTCGTTCCTGCAGTCTGAGGTTGAGAGGCTGGCGGGCGCCGAGGTTCCTGCGTACGAGAGAGTGGCGGGGCCTTCCAGGGAACCTGCCGAAATGGAGCTGGATCCGGTGGTCATGCGGGTGGATCCGGGCGAGCAGGTGGAGGCTGAGGTGGCGGCGTTATCCGAGGAGGGTGAAGAGCTGGAGGTGGACACGGGGGCGGAGTAGTGTATCTTTTCTTTTTCTGTGTAATAGAGTAGGTTTTTTATTTTGGGCGAATGAATAAAACTCCTTTTCTTTTCGTTCGTGTGCCTTCTCTTTTTTTTTTTGGGCATCTTTTGAATGACTCGCGCCAGCGTGCGCCAATTTCCTTGCTTTGAATGGTAATGGGTTTCGACCAAGTGTTATATTTACGCGAGTACCTATCCCCAGTCCCCCGAGTGTTTGGGCGGGCGGGTCAAGGACGAACGGGCGTGCAAATATAGACCAATGGAAAGAGCATAACAAAAGTAACATTAACCCACATAATAGCAAGTACTTCCCCGAATGTTGAATGTTCCATGGGCGGGGGGTCCCCCGTTGGATTGCTTCCCAGTCCCCCGGTTGGATTGGTTGGTTTTGTGGATGCGCCTGTCTGGACGATCGGGCGGCCCGTTTCCTCGCCCGTTCAATAGATTACTTGAGGCGTGGTCCCTCGGCGTCCGTGCGTGGATCGCGCCCTTCGGTCCGTGGGTTCCAAGGTGAGAACCTCCTGCCTGCCCCGAGGCTCCGTGGTATCTTCGTGATTGTATCCCATAACGTGCCCGATCCCACGCTCGGTTGGGAATCTTCCCAAGAGTAGGTGCCCTGCGATGATCAATTTTAGTTTGCAGATCCCTGGCCTCCCAAGTATGGCGTTGTAGGGGGAGGGGGTGTCCATGATGACGAAGTCCGTCCGGATCTCGCTGTGCGGGGAGTCGGGCACGCCAATCTCGACCCGCAGGTTGTCGCTCCCGATTGGATACGACGTCTCGCCCGTGAAGTTGGCGATGCACTCATGGTCCTGCGTCATTTTGCTGGCGGGTCGTCCGAGCGCCGTGTATGCGTCGAAGTAGATTATGCTCACAGACACCCGCTGTCAACCAGCACCCTCTTCACAAGGAATTGGTCGATGATCGCGTCGATCACGAACGGTAGGGTGCTGTCCTTCGGGTTCTCCTCCTCGTCCCTTGCCGTGAAGCTGATGGTGGGCGCCTCCTTCCTTCCTGCCTTGGGCGCTCTCCCTGCCCTGATCGCCAGCACGTCCCTGCTCGAGTGATCGGGCGATGATGTTTTCTCCTTGCGCTTCCCCCCGGATATCGTGTTGATAGTCCCCCGGGTCCTGGCGTTCGTCTGGCGCTGTTGTCCTTCCGCCCTGGGAGTGATTGTTCGTTCGTCCTTCATGTCTTCGAGGGCCTTCTTTAGCATGATGCAGCTGTTGGTATGGTGGGTGGCGGCGTTATGGAATTCTCACCATACGTCCGGGAGTTGGCCGGCTGGTACCCCCGCTTTCGTCATGTTGTTCGGTGGTGGTATTCGGTGTCGATGCAGGCGGAGTAGGTACTCGGGCGACTGCCCGTCGATCGTGAAGACCTCCTGCACCGCTGGCCGATAGCGCGGTGCCGGTGGGAAGCGGGCATCCTGCTGTGCTTGCCCCCGCACCTGGTCGTAGCTGTTTCCCTGATGGCCGCGGAAGAAGGGCCTCTGGTAACTCTGCCTGTTTGTGTCCCGGTTCCTCTTGAAGCCCCCGGTTGGTCTTCCGCCGTCCGTCGGCTGTCGTGGTTGGGCGTTCGTCTTTTCTGGTCTGCTGGAGCTGGGTTCGGAGGCGGACCCGTACACTCACGTCTCCACCAGTGCCTTCTGTACAATTAGGTCCATGATCTCGTCGTAGTCGAGGTGCTCCTTCCTCACGAGTTTTTCTACGAACGGAGTGGCGAGCAGATTATCCATCAGGGTGACCTTGGCCACTTGCTTGTCAAGATCCCTGCACGTGCTGGCGAGCGTCCTCCATCGGTTGATGTAGCTCGACAGGCTCTCGTCCATCCCCTGGAGGACCTTGAGGAGGATGCCCGTGGTGTTGTACTTCCCCTGGAGCCTGTAGCGCTTCTGGAAACTCTCCGCCAGCTCGAGGAATGAGTGGACGGATCCTAGCGGGATTTCGTAGAACCAGCTCCGCGCTTCTTCCGCCAGCGTTTCCTGAAATAGAAAACACAAAGTTGGGTCCGAGTACCGGGTTCCGTCCGTGGTGGACCGAAACTCGTCCACGTGCGCGCGTGGATCCCCGCTCCCGTCGAACCGAGCGATCTTCGTTATCTTGGCGTGGGGGTCCCTTCCCCTCTCCAGTATGTGCGCCGCGAACGGACTGACCCGGGGGGCAAACGTCCCGCCCTGACCGGCCAGTTTGTCCTTGCGCAAGCGTGAGACTTCCTCCGCCAGCTCCTCCATCCTCTGTAGGATCACAGCGTTGTTCGTCGGGGGTGCCGATTCTTCCACAGGCGAGGGCGCTCGGACTGCCTGGGCGTTGGTTCTGGTGAATGGATGTCGCCCCTCGTCGCTGGTCTCCTGGGTCTCTTCATGCTGCTCTATCTGCTGGTTGATGAGTGTGTCCAGTCGTTCCACCAACCTCTGGCGGATTTGGCGCTCCTCTGCTCTCTCGAGCGCCGCCTCCCGCAATTCCTGGACCAGGCCACTGATGCGTCCCTCGTCGTCGTTCCTGCCGGCCGCTAGCGCATTCCGCCCTTGTGAGTCTGGCGGCGTCTCCCCATCGGGCGTGTTACTGCCGTTAGTCACCGGGTTGAGCATGTGGACTTTTGATTTTGGTGGTGTTTATACGAGGTTTGCAATTTGTAAGCTTCCCACAGACGGCGCCAGATGTTTCTACCGAATTACGCGCGGGGGCGTAAAGGGGCAGAAGCAACACGAATAAGCTTCCTCCTCCTAGTGCATCCGAACGGTGGGGCTGCTCGGATGGGCGGGCTCTCTCTCCTCTTGCTACGTGCGTGCGGACTCCTCCTGTCGGGCGCTTCCTCCTGCTCTCGGGCGTTCGGGTGCAGCTGTTAGAAGAATACAACAACGAGACAGACGGTCAGGGGTCGAGACGGGGTGGCCCGCCTTCAACGCTCCGATGCCTAAGTCAGATGATGTATTGGATATAACAGTCAAGCGAACGTGCGAGTTGGAGTACTGGGATGTGAATTGGTGATCAATGTCGTTAACTGACTCTTGATGGGATGTGAATGAGTGATCTTACCTGTAATAAATACCTGATATATATAGGTGGTTGAGTTTGGAGTCTGGTGGTGTTCTTCGATGTGGGACAACCTGCACTCTGCTGGTGTGTGATCCGCTTGTTCGGGCGCGCCCGGAGGGGGTGGGTCTGGTGAGTGAAGTTGGAGCCTCCTTGGTGGTCTTGCGTGTGGTGTGGTAGGTGTTGCTAATCTGCTTTAAGTGGATAAGTATGTTAATCGTACAACTAATGATGCAATACTAACAGTTTAGTAATTAGTTTAGTTGTTCTTGGCAGGTTTCTAACTATTATTTTGTTAGCATGTATGTTCTTTATGAGCTGATTTCAAAGATTCAACATGTTATTAGCACCTCAGTAACTTTATTTGGGTAGACATCTACTTGTTAAGTTCTAGTTTTGACGTAAAAATTCCGGCAGTGTAAAATCAACTCTAAAAATGAAGGAAAACTTAATATCAATTTCATTTTCTTCGTAACTTTGATCCATTTCTTTTCATTCATTTTTTTTCAATAAAAACGAGTCTTTTTCAAAAATTACGAAATAACAGAAAAATAAAAATATCATATGCAAATGAAAGAACTAATGAAAATGAGTGTGTCAAAACCAACTTGTTTAAACTTATTAAATATTAAGATCCGACTCAATTCAATGAATTGAGTTTGATCTAATAGTGTTTTTTTAATAAAAATATATTAAATATATCATTTATAAATGAATAATAAATTTAATGAGATCGAGGTGTAATGTGTGTTATAAAATTATTATTAAAATTATTAAAATTATTTTTTTTATATCCACACATTTTGAGGGACATACTTTTCAACCAATTAAAAATGCATTGTTTCTATTTTTGTTTCACACATGCTTAAAATCATGCAATTTACTAGCCATAAATTTAATTTCATCATCGAAAACCATTATTCTGACACAAACACACCAAAACACACATATTTTTGTATTAAATTTTATTAAAAAAATTTCAATTTTTTTATGGATTTTAGGATAAGGAGTGATACGACTTAGTCTACTACCTCACACTTTAGAATCAAATTTTCCTCAATTTACATCAATCCACATAGTAAACACAAGTGTACACAAGATATCATATACATCATCATTTTACATTTTATTCTCCTAACACATGTTCTCCTAGGCATAATAACTAGCATGCATTCACACTTAAAGGGTCATATAGTCTCTAAGGAGTAATGAAGCTATTAGAGTCCTATCAACCACAATGGGGGGATGCATACTAATCATATTTCAAAGGAAAACAACATCATAATCAAACATAGAACAGGAGGGGACCTCACACTTAGAACTTTAAATACCTTAGCATAGAATAACCGAAAACATAGAAAGACATCATATTCAAAGCATCAAGAATCTCATCACGTATCACACAAGATCACCACAAGCTAACAAAGACTTAAAGCAAGACACTAATAATGAATAGGTCGCTTCCTCATCGAACAAGAATGAGCCATCAAGACATTGTAAAGCTAACAACCCTTGGAAAATGTCTACTCTTGGGGATGAGAGTTAAACCTAAACATTCTAACATAACATCATTCTCAATAATATTCACATATCATGCTAGAAAAGTAAAGAGGGTAGGGAGAAAGGAATGCAAACGCTTTGAAGACTGTCTCCAAGCTCCATATGCATGAATATGTAAACCAACAAATGCCAAATTAGGTCTCACCATCCAAAGGTGCATACGGCTTGGTCATGAGTCTTCAACGGTGATCTCAGACTTTTCTTGGCCTCATAGGATTACTCTATGCTCCATGCCTCAAAGTCCCAAGTTCTTGGTCTTCAAAATAAGCTTGAAAAGCTTGAAATGGGAAAAGATCTTCGATGGATCGAATGAATGCTTCGATTCTTCGAGGCTGAGCCTCAGATGCAAAAAGAGCAGAAAGATTCGATGGATCGGAAGATTTTTCTTTGATCCATGGAAGCAGTGCCTCAGGTTTGCACTACTTCAGCATTTTCAGAAATTTTTCCCTTCCTCAAGTTCTTGACATCTATGCCCATTCCACAATGGTCTATACTTCTCCAACCTCACACTTATTCTTCTAACATACCAATGGTGTCCGACCATCATAGGTTGTAGTTTAAGGACCCAAACATGGTCCATAGCTTCACCATCTTGTTATGGTGGATACTTCTTAAGGAGTACCACTCTACTACTTGGAGCTAGAGGGCTTCTTGACTTGTCGTAAAGGCAAACATCAAAGTGATCCGTGAATTTACCAATGTTAGATTGAAATGGATACCTTCTTGATTTCTTCCCCTTCTTCTTGATGCTCTTCCAAGTAGCATTCCAAACTCCTCGTCCAATGTTGATGTAGACTTGATGTGTGGGAAGGAAGTGGGCGGTTATGGCATCTCAAAACAAGGTGGAGAGTCGGAAACAAAGCTTCATTTCCAATCATTTACTTCTTCATAGAAACATTGGTTGCAAAATGGAGGGTGTCAAGAGGCAAGAATTCCTTGGTCTCAATCTTATCATTATAATAATAACTCAATGCTTCTTCTTGCTCCATGGGGAGTTCTTGGTAGTACTGTTTTAGTGGTGGGGGAAGGAATGGTGGTGCTTCTTCAACTTAGCCTTCAATGCTTGACACAAACACATTCTCTTCACTTTGGGCATCCCTCTCATCTAGCTCATTCACCAATTCTTCACGATAGCCCATAACCGATCGTGTAGTTTTCCTCAACACTCCAAGATTCATCATACACGGTTGAGACTTCATCATTGAATGATGACTCATCATCATACATGGCTCCTTGAAAAGTTGCCATCGGAGCTTCATAGTTGATGGAAGGCTCTTGAGGTGTCATTTCTTCTTGAACAAACCATTGTTCTCTCTCGGCTAATACACTTACTTGAGCTTCCAATCCTTGTATGTCCCTTGGAAATTTCGCTTGCCCCACATTGATATTAATTCCTCATGCATTGCCTTAAAGCTTCTTGTTGATCAAGCAAATTGGCAAGCATCTCCTCCAAGTTTAGATTATGGCTTTCTTCTTGAGGTGGAGGACAAGTCAACAATTGCCTAAATTGTGCACGGGTCTCCTCTTTCCGCTCTAGGTGCTCCTCAATTTGGGCTAGGTGGGTGTGAATAAGTGCGTCCAAATTTGAACTAGGGGCTTATTCTTGAATAGGTACCGAGTGTGCTTGATGTATCTTCATATTGTACTCGTACTCTTGCACATATTCGGGGTGCTCAAATCTCAAGTTGCACTCAAGAGGTGAATACAATTGAGAACCACATAGAGCGCAAGCTTCAACATACGAGAACATCATCTCCTCGGCTTGATCATTCCAATCTTGATAGCCTCTATTGTATGAAACTTGTTCCTCAAAACCACTTGAATTTTTTCCAACTGTTATACCATTCGTCCATGGTTCAAGGTAATCAAACTAACGAACAAAAGCAAAGCTAAAACGTTAAATGCTCAAAGCTTATAGTGCCTCACAACAATGAGTCACCAAAAATCTTTGAAGAAAGACTCTATAAAACACTACTTTAGATATGCTCCCAAGAATATGAATACTTAATATAAAAGAGGTAGAGAGTAAGTGAAACAACCTGAAAGGACCCGACTCCGATTTAGCTGCCTAAACCGAAATCAAACCCCTTCGAAAACATGACCTTAAAATTTTTTTGCCAGAGTTTACTTTGAAATACGTGAGCCAATATTAGAACCTGCAAAGAGAATCACACTTCGAATATTCCACAAAACCCAAACCGTGGGGCTCCATTCCCCATCCGAATTTCTCAACATCATATATAACAAACCACAGAGTTTACAAGAAATCCAGAAAGAACATTCAGGAGTAAACTCAACTGAAAACATAACAAAAGTATTCAGAGTGATGCCTATACACATCATATACAACCAGTAGGTCGAACTGAACTGTGATCTGAACTCTATGTCTCAACCGTCGACGTGCAACCCTGGAACCCAAACTACAAACTGGGCAAAAGAAACCGAAAATCCTAGGTGAAGGCAAATAAAATCGTTAGAGTGAGTGGACAAAAATAATAATATGCCTTTCCCAACATATAAGTATATATGCTCATAAAAGCATAATGCGAGTCAATGCACATGAAAATCTCGACCAAGTTAATTTTTCCTGATCCATAAAGATGCACATAAAATCATGCGGGGTCATTCACGGACTCCTCCGCATAGTATAGTCTAATCACGGGATCCCAGACCCCCTCGTGATTATAAGTCTGAAAGACCTCGGGTCCGGCGTTTGTCATAATCTTCCAGGAGCATCTCGGGGATCAGCCGAGAAGCCAAAGCATCGATGCTACCTCTATATCTGAGACTGTACTCTGTGTAAACCAAATCATAAATACTTTCCATGAACATGCATAATCATAAAATGAAATCATAAAATGCATACTTGTATGTGCATAATTGTAAAAGCATACTAATACAATGCATAATCGTAAAGTGTATAATCATAAATGCATAACGTAAATGCACAATCAGGACTCGCAAATCAACTGTGAAAATAAAGTGTCCACTCACAGTACGAAGCTAACTCTGAGGTCCGGCGGAAGATCCCTTGCCAAACACTCGATCACGATCACCTGAATAACAGGGATACGATCAATACATATTGAAACATAACATACGGAGCTTATACGTCAAGAACCCCACGTTCTAGAAAGACATATCGCTCGAAATATCGACGAGGATAGCAAAATTCCTAAAATATACCCAAATAACCCTCATTCCAATTTAAGATATCCTAATCAACTCAAAAACCTCACGACTACGATCGGGGCGCGATTACGAGCAAAACGGTATAAAAATCTCAAAAAATTCCAAAAAGTCAACCCTCGCCGGAGCTCCCCCGTTGACCGCTGCCGCCGCCGCGCCAAAAGTGACCAACTCCGGTGACCCCTACCTCAAACTATTCCTCTTCTCAAGCCCAACACATTTCCCTTCTACCATCAAGGCCAAATCAAACCACACCAGCTGGAATTTCGGTCGAAAGCCTCACCGGATTTTCCTCTCTGGTCACAACCGCGGACCACCCCAAACCACCTTCTTAACCCAAATTAACCACCCAGAAATCTTCTATGGGTTGAAAGGAAGCTAACCCCCCACCAACCCGACACCAAAACTTGCCAGAAAACTCCACCCGGTTCTGGCGAAATCCATGATTTTCATCGAGCTCGAACTCCCTCAAATCTCAACCAATTTCAACAAATGAAGACATGAATCAATAGGAAATCAAGAGGGCTTTCCAACCATACAAGGAACACGGCCGAAGGTGACCGGAATTTCCGGGTCCGAAGACGGGAAGAAAACGGGTCGGTGGAGAAAACGGGTCACCCTGAGTCAACTCGGTCCAACTAGGTCAAACTCGGTCCAAATGTGTGATTTTCCGATTTTTACGACTATTCAATATTTATATGTCGTGAACCGACCAAATTCACGGTTCGGATAACTCAAACCCAAACGGATAAGTACGACTAACTCAACGATAATTTCAAATATTCATTTTATATTCTCCGATTACCCGAAAAATCCTCCGAAACCACCTACGAACTCGAAATCAAATCCTCTACAATTCCCGCAAAGGAACTCAAACCAAATTATTTTCCATTAATTTAGTCGTGAAATAACCCACGAGTACGATTAATTCACAATAATCACGGCTCGGGTCAATACGTACACATTCCACGGTTTGGGTCGTTACAAATCTACCCCCTAACAAAAATGTCATCCTCGAAATTTATATACCTGCTAACTAAAGAGGTAGGGATACTTCTCATGCATGTGCTGCTCAGTCTCCCAAGTAGCCTCTTCAACTGAATGATTCCGCCACAATACCTTCACAAGAGGAATGGCTCTGTGTCACAACTCCTAGACCTTTCGATCAAGAATCTAAACTGGTTCTTCCACATAGGTCAAGTCCTCCCGTATAGGAAGCTGATACGGTGTCAACACATGAGATGGATCAGAAATGTACTTCCGCAACATAGACACATGGAACACATCATGTACCCTGGCCATCTCAGATGGTAATGCTAACCTGTATACCATAGCACTGACTCGCTCCGTGATCTCATATGGGCCAACATATCGCGGACGAAGTTTACCGTGCTTCCCGAAACGAACAAGACCCTTCCAAGGAGAAAGTTTCAGGAAAACCCAATCACCAACCTCAAACTCAAGATCCTTCCATCTCACGTCAGCATAACTCTTTTGTCGATCTTATGCAGCCTTCAATCTATCCTGAATAACTTGAACATCTTCCGTGGTACTTTTTACCAAATCAAGACCAAGAAGCCATTTCTCACCAACTTCACTCCAACACAATGGAGTTCAACACGGTTTGCCGTACAACGCCTTATAAGGTGTCATACCAATGCTAGCCTGATAGCTGTTGTTGTAGGCAAACTCAATCAAATGAAGTTGCTGATCCCAATTCTCTTTAAACTGCAAAACACAAGATTGCAACATATCCTACAGAGTCTGAATAGTCCTCTCTAACTGACCATCTGTCTGAGGATAAAAAGTTGTGCTGAAGTGTAGTCTAGTCCCCATTGCTCTCTGTAATGCCTGCCGAAACTCTGAAGTGAATTGACTATCCCAATCAGAAATTATAGACACAGGCACACCATGCAATCTCACAACTCTCTCCAGTACAGCTTCGCCAATCTGCTCACGGGAAGCTTTCCTGGAAGTGCAAGGAATTGAGCTGACTTCGTGAGGTGATCCACAATCACCCAAATACCAGTACTACCACCAGAAGCACGAGGTAACTGATACACAAAATCCATAGTGATATGCTCTCATTTCCACACTGGAATCTCTAAAGGTTGTAGTTTATTTGCCAGTTTCTGACGTTTTGCCTTCACTTGCTGACAAATCAGGCATCTGCTCACGTACATTGCTATTTCCCTCTTTATGTTCCGCCACCAATAATGAGCTTTAAGTGTCTGGAACATCTTTGTACTACCCGGATGCATAGCATATGCGGAACAATGAGCTTCATCGAGTATTTTCTTCTTTAAATCATCATCTCTGGGCATACACAATCTCCCCCTGAACATCAAAGTCCCATCACTCCTCATCCAAAACTCTGTCGGTACATTATTCTGAATCAAATTCTTCTTGTTCAGTAGATAGGCATCTGAATCTTGAGCTTCACGAACTTGATCAAGTAATACCGGACGAACTTGGAAGCTGACTAACAATGCTCCATCATCATTCCACTCCAACTCTGCTCCCGTTGCTCGCAACTCTGACAAAAGTGACACTCTAGCAACACGTACATGGAAGAGAGAAGCACCATGCTTCCGACTAAGAGCATCAACAACCATATTAGCTTTTCCTGGATGATACTCGAAAGTGCAGTCATAATCATTAATTAGCTCCATCCATCTCCGTTGCCTCATATTCAAATCTGGCTGTGTACGCAAGTAGGTAAGACTTTTATGATCGGTGTAAATCTTGCACTACGCTCTGTACAAGTAGTGTCTCCAACTCTTCAATGCTAACACAATGGCAGCTAACTCCAGATCATGAGTAGGATAGTTAACTTCGTGTGGTTTCAATTGTCTAGAACCATATGCCACCACCTTTCCATGCTGCATCAAGACACAACCCAGACCTAACTTCGAAGCATCACTGTACACAATATACTCACCGTTATCGTCAGGTAAATTCAACACTGGTGTAGTAGTTAACCTCTCCTTCAAAGTCAAGTAGATTTCCTCACATGCATCAGACCATTCAAACTTGACTCATTTCTTCGTCAGACGGGTAAGCGGTGTCGCTATCCGTGAAAAGTTCTGTACAAATCGGCGATTGTAGCCTGCTAAGCCCAAGAAACTCCGTATCTCTGCCACGTTGGTAGGTCTGCTCCAATTCAACACTGCATCAATCTTATCAGGATCAACGCTGACTCCTTCAACTGATATCACGTGACCCAAAAACTTTACACTGTCTAGCCAAAACTCACACTTGCTAAACTTGGTGTACAACTGAGTGTCTCACAAAGTCTGCAAAACTGCATGCAAATGCTTCTTATGTTGCCCCACACTTCTGGAATAAATCAGGATGTCGTTGATGAACACAATGACAAACTTGTCCAGATAACGTCTAAAGATCCGATTCATCATGTCCATGAAAGCAGCTGGCGCATTGGTCAACCCAAATGGCATAATAAGGAACTCATAATGCCCATAACGTGATAGAAACGCCGTCTTGTCCACATCGGACTCCTGAATCCGTAGCTGATGGTATCTAGACCTGAGATCAATCTTCGAGAAGACTGAAGCTCCCTTCAGCTGATCGTAATCATCAATCCGTGAGAGTGGATACTTGTTCTTCATCGTAACCTGATTCAACTTCCGATAGTCAATGCATAGCCTCATTGAACCATCATTTATCCTCACAAACACCACTAGAGCACCCCAAGGTGGAACACTAGGTCGAATGAAGCTTTTCTCAATCAATTCCTGAAGTTGAATCTGCAACTCCCTCAACTCTGCTGGTGCCATACGATAGGGTGTCTGCGAAATAGGTCCAGTACCTGGAAGTAACTCAATAGTGAAGTCAATCTCTCTGACTGAAGGAACACCGGGTAAGTCCTCGGGAAACACATCTGGATACTCACAAACCACCGTAATATCACTAATGTCTGGTACACGAACACTCGTATCAATCACATGTGCTAGGTAAGCCACACAACCCTTCCTCAACATCTGCTCAGCCTTCATTGATGAAATCAAACAAGGTAAAGAAGTATTATTTTCACCCCTAAACAAGATTTCCGACATACCTAGACTCATAAAAACAACCTCCTTCTTGTGACAGTCAAGAACAACCCAATGGTTCTCCAAGAAATCATGCCCAAAATCACATCAAAATCCACAATATCCAGTAGCATCAAATCCGCGGGTAACCCATAACCTCCAATAAAAATCTCACAATCTCTATATACCCACCCGACACACACTACCTCGCCAAATGGATACAACACTCACCACAAACTAGGGAGTGGAGATGCAGGTATAGTAGCCAATGATGCTAATCTATATGACATGAATGAATGCGTAGCCCCGGATCTAGTAAAATAAGAACTGGATGACCAAAAATGTACAACGTACCGATAATAACCTTTGGAGAAGCTCTGCCCTCACGTAAATACATGGCATGAACTCGAGCCTATCCAGCTGGTCGTCCACGTTGGCTACGATTCTACTGACCACCCTGTCCAGAAGACTGTGTTGCACGATCACCAGAAGCAGTACCCTCATCTCGTCCAGTACTCTGATCCGCAACACCTCTAAAAGTGCCAAGCTGAGGACACTCCCTCTCAAAGTGACTCACCTGGCCACAACGGTAACAACTGGTAGTACCCCGATAACATGGACCATGATGTCGCCTGTTACAAAGATTACATAATGGAACATCCCTTGTGCAGCTGGTGTGCTGAAGATTGGTCGAGGATAACTCGATCCACTAGAACTCCCACTCGACTGCTGCCTCTGCGGTCGACTCCTCTTCTATCTCTGACTCTGCCTAGCAGTGCTGGTATGATATTTGTAAGGCCTACTACCTGAAGATGATGCTGATCCAGAAGTAACTGAACTCAACCTCTTCGAAGCACCCTGACTAGGTCCACCCTCTTCGAATCGACGCGTCTGAAACCGCATCTGTCTCTCCCTCTCAATATCTTCACCTCTGAGTACAGCACTAACAAACTCATCAAAGTTATCTCGAGGCATAGTGGTCAAAGTCCCCTTGATATTCAGATTCAAATCCAACTCAAACCTCCTGCACTTTGCTTCCTCTGATGCCACCATATCACGTGCAAACCAAGACAAACGGGTGAACTTATCTCGATACTCAAGCACTGACATATTCCCCTGCTTCAGGTTAATAAACTCCTCATATTTCCGTTGTTGAGTAGCTGGATTGAAATATCGATGCATGAACATCTCTTTGAACATCGGCCAAGGAGTATCAATAGGAACTCTGTCTGTACCAACCCACCAGAAGTAGGCATCTGACTCAAGCAAACCCACTACTGCTACAATTTTCTGTTCAGGAGTAAAATGCAGGCATTCACAAACATGCTCAACCTGAACCACCCAAGCTTCACACACCTCAGGATCAGGGGAACCAGAGAAAGTAATTGCTCCCGCAGTTCTAGCCTTAGCTACAAGGTCAATACACTCTTCTAAACGAAATACTCGCATAAACAAGTCACACATACGCTGATACTCATCAGGATCCCCAGTCCGTTCAGCACGGACTCCACGTTGAGGAGGCATCCTAAGGATAAAAGATATTAGTCACAAGACATAAAGGATGTAATCATGAAATTTCAAACATTTGAAAGCATACAACACTCTAGAGCATTGATGATTATCCGCCGGCTAGTCGGGTCATCGCTCTGGAAATGTTGTACATTCTCAAATGTCCTTAGTAACACAACTACAAGAGTCTACAGAACCTAAAACCTAATGCTCTGATACCAACTGAAAGGACCCGACTCCGATTTAGTTGCCTAAACCGAAATCAAACCCCTTCGAAAACATGACCTTAAAATTTTGTTGCCAGAGTTTACTTTGAATATGTGAGCCAATATTAGAACATGCAAAGAGAATCACACTTCGAATATTCCAAAAAAGCCAAACCGTGGGGCTCCGTTCCCCATCCTGATTTCTCAACATCATATATAACAAACCACAGAGTTTACAAGAAATCCAGAAAGAACATTCAAGAGTAAACTCAACTGAAAACATAACATAAGTATTCAGCGCGACGCCTATACACATCATATATAACCAGTAGGTCAAACTAAGAACCTACTCGAGCTGAAGTGTGATCAGAACTCTACGCCTTCACCGTCGACGTGCAACCCTGGAACCCAAACTGCAAACTGGGCAAAAGAAACTGAAAAACCCAGGGGAAGGCAAATAAAATCGTTAGAGTGAGTGGACAAAAATAATAATATGTCTTTCCCAACATATAAGTATATATGCTCATAAAAGCATAATGCGAGTCAATGCACATGAAAATCCCGACCAGGTACATTTTTCCTGATCCATAAAGATGCACATAAAATCATGCGGGGTCACTCACAGACTCCTCCACATAGTACAGTCCAATCACGGGATCCCAGACCCCTTCGTGATTATAAGTCTGAAAGACCTCGGGTCAGGTGTTTGTCGTAACCTTCCCGGAGCATCTCGGGGATCAGCCGAGAAGCCAAAGCATCGATGCTACCTCTATATCTGAGACTGTACTCTGTGTAAACCAAATCATAAATATTTTCCATGCACATGCATAGTCGTAAAATGAAATCATAAAATGCATACTTGTATGTGCATAATTGTAAAAGCATACTAATACAATGCATAATCGTAAAGTGTATAATCATAAATGCATAACGTAAATGCACAATCAGGATTCGCAAATCAACTGTGAAAATAAAGTCTCCACTCACAGTACGAAGCTAACTCTGAGATCTGGCGGAAGATCCCTTGCCAAACACTCGATCACGATCACCTGAATAACAGGGATACGATCAATACATATTGAAACACAACATACGGAGCTAATACGTCAAGAACCCCACGTTCTCGAAAGACGTATCGCTCAAAATATCGACGAGAATAGCAAAATTCCTAAAATATACCCAAATAACCCTCGTCCCAATTTAACACACCCAAATTAACTCAAAAACCTCACGACTACGATCGAGGAGCGATTACGAGCAAAACGGTATAAAAATCTCAAAAAATCCCAAAAAGTCAACCCTCGCCAGAGCTCCGCCGTTGACCGCCGCTGCCGCCAGCAACCCGATGCTAACGGTGACCAACTCTGACAACCATTACCTCAAACTCTTCCTCTCCTCAAGCCCAACACATTTCTCTTCTACCATCAAGGCCAAATCAAACCACACTGGCCGAAAGCCTCGCCGAATTTTCCTCTCCGGTCACCACCACGGACCACCTCAAACCACGTCCTGAACCCAAATTAACCACCCAGAAATCTTCTATGGGTTGAGGGGAAGCTAACCCCCCACCAACCTGACACCAAAACTCGCCGGAAAACGCCACCCGATTCCGGCGAAATCCATGATTTTCATCGAGCTCGAACTCCTTCAGATCTCAACCAATTTTAACAAATGAATACATGAATCAATAGGAAATCAAAAGGGCTTTCCAACCATACCAAGAACACGGCCGTAGGTGGCCGGCATCGCCGGGTCCGACGACGGGAAGAAAACGGGTCACCCTAAGTCAACTCGGTCCAACTTGGTCAAACTCGGTCCAAATGTGTGATTTTTCGATTTTTTACGACTATTCGATATTTATACGTCGCGAACCGACCAAATTCACGATTCGGATAACTCAAACCCAAACGGATAAATACGAATAACTCAACGATAATTTCAAATATTCATTTTATATTCTCTGATTACCCGAAAAATCCTCTAAATCCACCTACAAACTCGAAATCAAATCCTCTACAATTCCCACGAAGGAACTCAAACCAAATTATTGCCCGATAATTTAGTCGTGAACAAACCCACGAGTACGATTAATTCATAATAATCACAGCTCGGGTCAATACGTACACATTCCATGGTTCGGGTCGTTACACAACCTTAGGAAAAACACATTCTTCGATGGGTCTAAACAACAAGCTTCGATGGATTGAAGTCAAGCCTCGGGTAAGAGTGTTGTTTACTCTTCAATGAATTGAGAGAAACTCTCGATGGATCGAATGGTGGCTCTTGGTCTCTCCTGCAACCAAGCTTCGATGGATCAAAGTATAATCCTTCGATGGATCAAAAATATGTCCTGCAAAAATGTTAGAAGCACAAACTCTAGCACAATTTCACCCCAAAGTATCTACCAAAGTATTCTAAGGATTAAAGACAAAGAAAACATAGTTCTAAGTGATAAAATAGAGAAAACTACAAGCTAAGAAATAATTATCAAGCAAAATGTCCGGATTAACTGTAATCAAGGCTATCCAAAGCTAAGGAATTAAGATAAGCCTAATCCCCGGCAACGGCGCCAAAAACTTGATAGAAAAGCATACCTTTACACACTTTACAGTGGCACATAAGAGGGAGACTGAACCATTTCAGCCAAGTATATATACTTGAAGGCCACACAAAATCCTTAAAAAATTAAAAAGTTTTTTTTAAAACGTGGTTTAGTTCTAAGCCAAAAGAAAGAAACTTAGTGATCACACAAAACTTTTTTCCTCTTCAAAATATTTTCCCTAAATCAAGGAAAGAAAACTTTGTTTTTATGTAAAAAGAAAATACATTTTATATATTACAAATGATCAGAGATATGATTGAAAAAGGTTTTACAGAAATATATGGTGCCTTGATAAAACTAAACCTATAAACTATCAAGACAAAGACCCAAGGGATAGGAAATCAGGCAGGTATCCTCAATGAAAAACAATGAAGTGCATATGCATATTTTTACTTGAGTCCATAAGATCACTTTGATTTTTCTTATTCTTCCGCTTCATTTTTCACTTGTATGGATCTCTATCTGTGTTTTATTCATAATAAGATATGTGAATAAACTTATATCTGCATAAACTTTGACCACGCATGAGGCAAACGTCTTTCCAAGTAAAAAGTCTTTAATTGGACTGTCTTTGCAACACACATGTTGTCCGAATGGTCTGAGTTGATATATACAACAGAAGTTCAATAATCTTTTGTGCTGGTGTAGCAGAATACCTATTCAAGAAATGGAGATTTCTATTAGAAGCTTGAACTATCTGATCAATAATGACTTACTAGTTGCTACGGATGTTTGAAATAAAAGAAGGCATTAACGAACTTGTTTAGTTGTTTTCCGGTAAGCCTGTTTTTCAATGCCGGAAAAAGCTTTAATAATGCCAGAGTTCCCAAAAAGATTATTCATTATTGTCTTTCAAGGTCAATTCAAGTCCTTTCCTCACTTACCAGTCAATCATCTTCCCGCCATAACCTACCAAATTCAGTGGAAACCACCCGTGGCAGTGCGGGGCCTACACCACTAATGGAAAGCTTTTTATTTTTTTCTACTCGCGTGTTTAGCGTTCCCACACTTGAGTGACTTGACTCATATTTCTGTTCATACTTCATTTTTACAAATAAATCGCAGAATACAAAAGTGACGCATGATATATTTTCATAGACTTACAGCTTAGGATAAATCATAAGTGTAGACAGAAAATATATATGATCGAGAGTCTCCTACTCTCCATATGAGTTTGGAGAATTGTTATTCACAATTTCGACTTCGAGCGAGTAATGGTTTTTTGTCAAACCAAGTATGTGAAATTCAAATTTGACAGAAGATCACGTGAATTTTGACATTTTTCTAAAACTTATGCTTCAACTGATCTGATATAAGAGTATATTATTTTATTCTTTAAGTTTTCATCCCATGTATTTATGGGCAAGCAACTCCACATATATACTAGCTAACCACAGGAGAAAAGAACTCCATAAACTAGCTAGCTTAACCAAGATGAAGTTGCAAAAAGACCAGATTTAGATCGAAGTTGAAGAACTCTATCATTCCCAATTCGCTAGCTACTCTACACAAGCTCAATCTCAGAACACAAGTTCAAAACCATTAGGGCATCTCCAATGGAGAAGTCTCATAATGAGGTCTTGTACCTATTATGAGACCTCAAATGAACACTATTCATATAAGACTTGGTACAACTCCAATGGTAGGGGTCTTATCCCTCCAATTTCTTTCCCCTCTACCAAGTGGCCCCAACCCAAAATTATAAGATCAAGTCTCATATGGAGTCTCAAAATAAGACTTGGGATGAGACCAAGTCTTATAAATATAGGGTTTAGGACTTCACAAAACTACCATTGGAATCCAATTTTTTTTAGTACCCCAAAATTATAGGGTTTAGTACCTCTTATTGGAGATGCCCTTATGTCTAGTTGGTAATTATTTTTGGCATTCGTCGATCGATTTGGCACAAAGTAAGTAGCTTCCGGAAGTGAATGATGAAGTGAAGGCTTTGACAAGGCTGATGGTGCGGTCAAAATGGCTATAGAGGAAGTTGTGGGTTCTATGTTAAGCTTCCCTGGTTGTTATCAGACGCAATAAAAAAGAGATCGATGCCCATTAAACAAGTATTTGACAGTGTGCTTTGCTCCTATCAAATTTTGCAGACGACTTTATATATGCTATCCATGTGTACGAAACGTGGTTTTGACAAATCGATTAGAAAGGTTGTGGCAAATCAAATGTTACCATTAGGTCTTCATCTGTCATTTATTTGACAGAATCGCTAGACTTGCTCTTAGGTTTTTTTTTAAGGAGAAGATTTCTTTTATCAATGTAACTAGTAGTATACAAGGAATTGACCCACCATCTAGCTAGTGATACGACAAAAAGCCCATTTAAAGTACCCTGCATAAACCATGAGGAGCAACAAGTCATAATAAATCAAAAATGAGCTCGAAATCCTGGAATAAAGACTTAAACAATAGGGTCACCACTCCTAAATTACTATGCCCGAGCAGAGCCTACGGATCCTCTTAGTAGGTTAAACTCATTTAAGTCTCATCATTTGGCTCTTGGGTCTTAAGTCTCATTTTGGCCGGTCCAATCTTTGAGGTCATAACTCAACCTCTTTTAAAATAGGATAGGGTCTGAGTTATATATTTGAAGCCCAGTCTAGCGTCTCGACCTGGTCCATTTGAGCCTCTTCGGTCTAACCAAGTCTCGGACTCATAAGCCTCGTCCAACCCGGTCTCTTTCTAAATGAAGAAATTAATTAATATATAAATATATTTCTATGGAAAATAATGAGGTCCAAATGAGTTTAGACCAACTTTGTCTAAACTATACTATTTGTGCACATACTAGTTTGTTATTTCAAAATTGAGACCACTCATTCTATAAATTATTAGTTGAAGATCAACTCTATAAAAAATGAATCAAAATTGAGATCATTTGAGTATCCGATCTTGTAAAATAAATGAATGGTTGTCATTTGGGTATTCGATCTTCACCACCGTTCATTTATTTTGCAAGATTGGATACCCAAATGATCTCCATTTATTTTGCAAGATCCGATACCCAAATGATGGAGTTTGATTTTGTGGCCGCAGTAAAGAATTTTTATCGTCGGTAAATATTGAGAGCTTTCAAGTTAACTTTTTATTGGTCGACTTCGGATGGAAGTCCTAGTATTTATCGAGATGAGTTCGTAGACGCGAGAAACGGAGTCACAACAAGAAAATTTTGATCAACTCAAGTTTATCGAAATTTTAATAGTTGTAAAAGTGAAACTATAGATAGAGATTACCCGTTATGGAAAGTCAGACTTCCATTTTGGGAAGTTGACCTGCGTTGACTTTGTTGACCGGGTCTCCGTGGCGAAAATCGTTGACTTACTCTGCGTAGGCAGTGCCACGCCGTCTCCAACCACAATTTTGGTCAAAATCGATGCGTCTTGAGTCCCTCTTTCATTTGCTCTCTTCGATTTTGAGGCCTTTTGAAGGAGATTCGAACCGATGAAATTTTAGGGTTTCGGGTGTTTTTTCGTCGCCGGAGAGGTTTCTAACGTTGAGTGAGGAAGCACATGGTCAGAGAGTTTTCTCATTTTGCATCAGAGGTTCGAAATGTTTGGTTGTGGCTCTTATTTGACGGATTCAACCATTTTGGCAACAGGAGTCTTCAATACAGTATATGGCCAGTTATTTTGGTACCGTACAACATTCCTCCTTGGATGTGCATGATGAAAGAATACAATATGCTCACTCTATTAATTCTAGGGTCAGGTTATCTTCTCTCCTTGGATTACTGTCGCTGGGCACGGTGGTGCTCCAGACAAATTGGTGGTCAGGGTAAGGACGTTTAGATAGATTAGGATGTTGGGAGTCTAGTCCGACCAGCCTTGTCCCATGACGTGACTCGACGGCCCAGGAGTCAGGCACGAAAGTAATGATTATTTTTAGGTTTGTGCTTTGAGATAATATGATGGGTTGTCGAAGAGGAAGAGATTGGTGTATGGCTCAACGTTGTTCGTGGTGGTCAGTGGTGGCCAGATCCGCCGTCTGTGGTGGTTGTTTCGACGTCTCCGACGATGAAGGAGAAGATGTTTATAATGTCAAAAGGAAGCTAGGCATGTAGTTTTGGTGGTCATCAGAGTTAGTCGCAGAGGAGGTGCGTGGTGCCGCCGTCCACAGCGGAGCTCCGGCAAGGCAGAAGCTTAAGCTTGAAATACGGTTTTCGGGTAGTTTTAAGCTAGTTTTGAACTCTTATTGATATTGATGTTAAATCTTTCATATCTTGATTCAGGAGACCACAATCGAGACTTCGGCGAGGGGATTTCCGCTAGACCATGGAGCTAGCGACATACTATGAGTGGACAATTTAATTTTCACTGATTGTGCGAGTCTAAGAGTATTTTTATGAATTTATTTTTCTTATCGTATCATGTTACTCCTTATGTACATGCTCATGTTAGGCACGGAGACTCTATGTATGATTTTCGCTTTCCACACATTATGTCTATGTTGTGTATCGATGCATCCACTTGGCTGATTCCCGAGTGACACAGGACAGGTCACCGTAAACACCTGAACTAGATATGATTACGTTATGATGGCTAGGGGAATTATGCCTTAATCATAGTCTCCCTACATTTATGCTATTTTCTTTCTTAGACCATGTTTTATTGTATTTTAGTTTATTTTGGTGAAAGGCATAAGTAACTTATTTTGACATTACTTTATGATTATTTTCACACTCACTCTAACTTTTTTATGTTTTCCATGCCTTTTTTCTGGGCCCTTCGGTTTATCATTGCCCAATTTGCAGTTTTCATTCGGAGATCACGTCCCGACGTCGGAGGCTTACTGTCTGTGTCACCATCCACCACCAGTAGATTCCTAGTTAACCTACTAGTCATGTAATAAAGTAAACTAGTTGTAATGTACTCTGAGAGCCATTGTTATTCTATTTCCGCTGTGATGTTAAGAAGTTTAGTAACTTTTGAAGTTCGAATTTAAATTTGTATGTGGGATTTAATTCCGTTCTTAGATGAAGCTTGAGACATTTTTGCTTTTGTTGAGAAATTTGAATGACATTGGTAGCCATGGTTTATTTGTGGAATTTGTTGATGTGTTAGAAGTGTGTGTAACTTATGGAGGTTTTTGGTAGATTCATTATTTATGGAGAGGTTATGTCAAAATTTTCGTAGAATTTAAGTGTTAAGTAGGAGTCATGACCTAACCTCAAATTAGTATTTAATTTGAGGTTGGGTCGTCTCATATGTAGCATTTCGATCTTTACATTTAATAACACTTATTTTCAATAATAGCATATAAAAAAATGAAGTATCACTATCGATATAAATACTTCAAAGTTTTGATAATCATGAAGTAGCAACCCAATAAAAACTTCAGTAGCAGCGCAACAAACGATTGAGTAACACTATGAGAATGATATGATAGTACCCAGACAAAACTTCAGTAACAGCTCGGCAAATGATTCAGTAGAGGCGGACAAAACTTCAGTAGCAGCTAGATGAACAATTTAGTAGCAATAATTTAAAGAAAACAATAGCAATTTTTAAAAACACAATAGCAGCGGTTTAAAAAACACAGTAGTAGCGGTTTAAAAAACATAGTAGCAGCGGTTTAAAAAACACAGAAGTAGAGCAACAACTCCAAATTGCAGTAGCAGCAGTTTAAAAAATGCATTAACACTAAAAAGTAGTAATGGCAATTTCAAAAAATAAAAAAATGCAATAGCAATTTGAAAAACACAATAATAGCAATAGTTTAAAAAACGCATTAACACTAGAAAGTAGTAATGAAAATTTCGAAAAAGAAAAAAAACGCATAGCCATTTTGAAAATTGTAGGTAGCAGAACAACAAAAAAGTCAAAAACACAATAACAGTTGTTTAAACTCACAAGATCTCATCGTCGATCTACTGCTACTGTTAGAAAAAAAAAACTCAAACTCAACTACTCACATTAAAAAACACTCAACCACTCCTACTAATTGGAATAAAAACCATTGCGAGCACAATAACACACACAACTACTGCTACTACTAATCATCGAAATATGCAGTCACATAAAATGCATTAACACACTTAATAACTACTACTACTGAGAAAAAATCAAAGCTTCTACTAAACAAGTACCATAAACAAATAGAAGCACTAGTAGTAGTCATCGCTACTGTGCTAAAATTAACAAATTAACTTGAGCGGTAGCAACGCACTCTCAAGTCTCAATCTGTTACTATTTTCGTAAATCAAACATTTGCTACCAATCAAGAAATGGAAGCACCAGTAGTAGCCATCGCTAATGTACTAAAACTAACAAATTAACTTGAGCGGTACCAACACACTCTCAAGTCTCAATTTGTTACTGTGCTAGCTAAAAACAACAAACTCTAACCGAATAAAACTAACAAACTCAACATCAACTCAATATTCTTCTATTTTAAAACTAAATCAAAATCAAAATAAAAAAACAGTAGCAACATATATAGATTCAATTTGCAAACGAATCATCTCATATCTTAAAGCAACAAACACAAAAACAAAATGGAGGAGACTGCCTCATGTTCTAATGCAAAGGAAAAACCTAATTTGATGGTGGAGATCGAGGGGCTGCACGTGAAGCCGAGCTACGGCGGAAGATTTGGTGAATTCAGAGTTGTTGGTCGATAGGGTCGAGGCGGAGCTCGGAGCTACCGGTGATGGTGGTTGGGCTTGAGGAGGCTGGGTCGACCACATGTGCGAAGTTGAACGGAGTCTGAGGTCATTGAGAGTGCATCTCGAGGTTGCGGGACAGGCTAGAAGCCGAGGGAGGCAGCGCGAGGCCTTGAAGCAGCAGAGTCGACGTCGTGATGAATGGCCATAGTTAAATCGAGGTCAGACGTCTGATAATGGAGCAACGACGGCTGGGAAAGAGAAACAGATGTGCGGCGTGACTAGAGGAGCTTGAGGTGGCACAAGCTTGGAAGGTGGCGAGACAAACTTGAGACCAAGACAGGTCGACGGTGTGAGCTGATCTCGATGCCGATGGAGCGGCGCGATTCAAGCTTCAGGCTGAAGGACGCTCCGGGAGGCGAAGTCAAGGCAGAGGAGGGTGGTGTGAGGCGGAGTCGAGGCCTAGAGTGGGCGGCGGCGACGAGCTTGAAGAGTGGAGAGCCGCTGCTACTATGTTTGCTACAAAGAGAGAGAGTATAGCTACTACTTAGTTTGTGACTTAGGGTTTGTTTTTTATATATAAGAGAGTAATTTCATAATTGCATTATATTTAATGGATTTGGTTTGGCCGGTATTATGCTTGGGTTTCAGTACAGTTTTTTATTGTCTAAATATTGTCGTGGTTAGTTTATTTGTAGTTGTGATATTTAGCTTTTCCTTGTATGTCTTTTTTCTATTTCTAATTCTCTTCGTTTCCGTTGATAAACCAAAGGAAAAATTACTCAGATGATCACTCATGTATGATACGTTTTAAATTTTGCTCGCTCATGTATGATAAATATCATTAAAGTCATTATCAAACTACACCGTTAGTCACTTTGATCACTACGCTTCTAACAGACGTTAAAAAATAAATGATGTCGCTAAAACAAAGGTAGATGTCATTCACGTGCCATTCATAAAGGCTTTTTTGAAAATTTACAGTTTTTTTTATTCTCTCAGTCCATGTCAAATTTTTGACGCCCTAGTGAGAAATCGACATGTGTATCTCTTTTGTCAGACCAATAATTTATATAAATAAAAGATATAAAGCTTAATATATATCAAAATTCTTGGGTTCATCATTACCCATACTTTTTGGGTTCTTCGTTAACTCGATTCTCAATTATCAAGAAGAGAACTTAACTCTTGTCTTGTGCTTCCTTTAATAACTCTTCTTCACTATTGTTGTAGGATTGCAGCTGATGTCCTGGTGCTCTAATTGGTTCTTCAACATTATTATATAATAATCACGAGTAAAACTGATTCTAAATTATGTCTATTTACAGTATTTTCTCGATGCCCTCCTAAATGAGCACTACATATATTTAAAAACTTAAATTGCTCTTATTTTTGAAAGCCCAATTGCTCGAACCACCAATAGTCTCAATTCCCAAACAAACCACAAAGAATCAATTATTTTGAACAAGAACATATTGATTAACTGCAATTGAAACCATAATTGTCAGATACTAAGATCTCAAACGCTTCCTTGATTAGCTTGACATGGTATCTGATCCCACTAACCCAATCGACGCAATGAATCATCTCCATTGTTAATCTCTCTCTCATGGAAAGCAGAGGTGAGGGTAATTGGGAAGGGAATAGGAGGAGAGTGTGGGGGTGGTGCCGTGGTGATCCGCCATCGCCAAAAAATTGATCTTGATTCAGTTTTAATTTTTAAATCAACAGAGTTCAGAAATCTGGTGCTGAAGATGATGATAGTGGACGACGGAGAGAGATTGACCAGATTCCGGCGAAACCACGTGGAGGCAGAAGACGGAGTACTGCGTGATGTTTGACACGTGTGTGGTGGTTAGAGAGAGATAGAGGAAAATAAGGAAATTAGTTTCCATGAAATTTTCAAAAAAGTCCTTGTAAAATGACATGGTAATGACATAAGATTATTTTTTAACGACGTTATCCAGTTTTTAATATCTGTTAGAGGCAAAGTGGTCAAAATAATTAACGGTGTAGTTTAATAGTGACTTTAATAATATTTATCATATATGAATAAATAAAGTTTAAATCGAGATCATTCGAACCATTTTTCCTAAACTAAATAAAAAGATCAAGAAGAAAATAAAAGAATTGACCACCGGCACACTTTGGTTTCCCTCATTAAAATTTCAAAACCCAAATCACTCACACAGCCTGCAAGAAACAAGGCCAAAGCTTTTGGTGTGGCTGTCACGCAGGCTGTGGTGCCAAATGGCCCCTCCTCTCCATTTAAGCTTTTAGCTCTTCTTTCACTCACGGCTTTCAGGCGGCCACTGCTTTACATTTATACCCTCTCACGCCCCCAAAAAAGCCTAAACCTTTCTTATAAAGCTTTGGCCTTTTTCTCTAATTCTCATTGTTTCTGACTCTCAGAGATTACAGAAGATGGCGAATGGGGTAGCTGAAGCTAAACAGCCTTCTGGGTATGTCCAGTACAATCTTCTGGGTAATCTTTTTCAAGTCTCGGCCAAGTATGTCCCTCCTATTAGTCCAGTTGGTCGCGGCGCCTATGGGATTGTTTGGTAAATTTCATCTTCTCTTCCCTCTCTCTGTTGTTATTGTGTTTTCGCTTCAGCAAATTATGGACTATTCTTTTTTGGGTTGGAATTGAATAGTTCATGTCGAATTGAATTGGGTAGGGTTTAGTTTTGCTTTCTGAGGTTTTGATTTTGTGGGTATTTTCAAATTAGGGAACTTTGGGATTCTATCTATGCCATTTTGGTTAGTAAAGTCATTTATGTAACATTAGCATGCGAAAATGAAACTCTTGCTTATTTTGATGATGTTCAAATTAGGTTGACAAATAAATAAGTGTTGGCTTGTCATTCTGTTATGATTTTGAGAGATATCTTGGTGATTTTTAATAGAATTTGACTAGAAGTGGTTGATGTTTGCTTATGGCAGCTGTGCAACAAATTCTGAGACAAAAGAAGAGGTTGCAATCAAGAAGATAGGGAACGCATTCGACAATAGGATTGATGCCAAGAGGACACTTCGAGAGATAAAGCTCCTGTGCCATATGGATCATGACAATGTAAACAACATAATACTATTTTGCCGAATTTGTAGTGTTTACTATGGAATGTTGTTGTTTTTTTTAACTCTTGGGTCACTTGTTATTCATCACATGACAAACAATGATTTTCTTATTGAAGCATGTGTTGTTCTTTAGGATGGTTGTGCTTGCCTCTTAACTAGTTGGCTATGAGTTACAAATGATAACAATTTTTTGTTGTTGCAGGTTATCAAAATTAAGGACATCATAAAGCCACCAGATAAGGAGAATTTCAATGATGTTTACGTAGTATATGAATTGATGGATACTGACCTGAATCAGATAATAAACTCCAGCCAGGCTTTGACAGATGATCACTGTCAGGTACTGTTGAACATTTTTTTAAAAGGAATGTCAGAACTACAAAATACAAGGGTCAAACTATGCACTATTGACCTTATGATGTTGGCAGATCATAACCACTCAAATATAGCTGCTGCTCTTGAAACTGCTTATATATGATATTCTTTTTATTGGTGTGTTGAATGAGAGGAACCAAACTATCTGGTAGAGCACTCTGTCTTAATCTGACATTGAAATGTGATAGTCGGGACCGATACATAATCATCATTTATGATGTTGAGAAATCTTCATTCTACAAAACAGCTACTTGTCTGATAAAAATGAGTGATCACTGCTGCGTAGATATGATTGATATTTATATTTTGAATCAGGAAACTTGTAGGTGTATTGGATTGAAGTACAAATGCAGCTTGTAGGGCAATCTGCGGGTTCATATGACATTGAAATTTGATACAGTACCCTGCATGTCATGTTTTCCTTCAAATTCTCAACATTTTTATTTAATGCATCAGGAGATTCTATAACTATTCATTGTTACATATGTGCAAACTCATACCCAGAGACAGGCAGACCAATTATCTGATTGTACTAATTCCTTTCCGTAACCGATAATGAAAACTTTATTGCTTCTGGTTTAGTTCTATGTAATGTGATGATATGTGGATCATGTGTTAAGAGTTAAGACATGTTGAACCAGCTGTGTGCAAGTTGTAGTATAAATTATGTGACAATGTAAATGTTGACTTGATCAAAAGTTTTTTTTTTTGGGACATAGATCATTTGAAGTTTAAGAAGCATAAAATGTTTTTTTTTTGGCAGTACTTTTTGTATCAGCTGCTGCGAGGATTGAAGTACATACACTCTGCAAATGTTTTACACCGTGATCTGAAACCAAGTAATCTGCTGCTTAATGCAAACTGTGACCTAAAGATTTGTGATTTTGGGCTTGCAAGAACTACATCAGAGACAGATTTCATGACAGAATATGTTGTTACTCGTTGGTATCGAGCTCCTGAGTTACTACTTAACTGTTCTGAATATACTGCGGCAATTGATATATGGTCAGTAGGGTGCATTTTCATGGAGATTCTAATGAGGGAACCACTGTTTCCTGGTAAAGACTATGTACAACAGTTGAGTCTCATAACTGAGGTACTCAATCTCTCTATGCTTCTCTAGAAATTGTCTGATTTGGTAAATGTGATGTTACGTTGAGCATTGTTGTATGATTTTGTTTAAGAGAAATTCATAAACAGCTTCAAAAGGTTTAAATATTTGTAAACCAAGTTCTCAATTATGCAAAACAGCTGCTAGGTTCACCAGAAGATTCAGATCTTGGCTTCCTGAGAAGCGAAAATGCTAAGAAATATGTTAAGCAGCTCCCACATGTCCCAAAGCAACCCTTTGCGCAGAAGTTCCCAAATGTCTCACCAGTGGCAGTTGATCTTGCAGAGAAAATGCTAGTTTTCGATCCAAGTAGACGTATAACTGGTAAGTCTCTTAACTATATATTAATGTAGGCCTTCCTTCTCATTTATCTTCGAGGTGTACTAAGAGTCTTATTCTCATGTGATTTGTATGAAAAGTCGTGGAAGCATTGAATCATCCGTACTTGTCAAGTCTTCATGCGATCAATGAGGAGCCCATTTGCCCATCTCCTTTCGTATTTGATTTTGAGCAGGCATCCCTGGATGAAGAAGACATAAAGGAGCTCGTATGGAGGGAGTCTCTACACTTCAATGCAGATATCATGCTGGAATAGTTTTTGTTGATGCATACCTGGTTTCTGTTGATTCTTTCACAGTATCACCACCATCATGTCTGTGTGATTCAGTAACTAATGTACCATATATGAGGAGATTTTGATCACACATATCAAGAATGGACAGGGAGATGGGTTCTTCCTCATGTTCAGCAGATGAAAGGACAGTTTCACAAGAAGATTGGTGTCGTGCTCTCTTTCTGGATTTGTTCATTTGAGTTGGATAATGAGAATGTACTAACAGCTGGGGGTTGGTGTGGTGGTGCATATAGAGAAGGCTTTGTTCCCATAATTTTTTCTTTCTTCTTTTGTGTATTTGTATACTTGGAGGTCCAAATATCAGCAGAACCATATAATTATATAGGAATATAGATGCTTTGTGGTTCGTATTGGCAGGGCTTTTCTCATCTTCTTGAGCCTCATAGTCAGTTGTAGATACTTGGGAGTTTGGGCAGTTATGAGTTGGTCCCGTAGCTATTAGGGTCCTATTCTAAAGAGAGGATTATGTACTACTTGTTATTCAGTTTCTCAAGTAACATTGTGAACCGAACTTTCGTTACATTTGAGAGATTCGAAAGCCTAATCTAGGATAAGCATAGCTCTTAGCTTAAATCTCTGTTCTCAGTTTCTCACTGATCTCATATCTTCAAGCTAAACGTAAACGTAGCTGTATTGGAAACCGATCTCAGTACCATCCAAATCAAATTAATCAATATAACGCGATTAATGGGCTTTTAAACTCATTTTACTTCAGTTCGAAACCCTCTCTAACCCGCTTTTTATATTATATTACTGTCAAACTAAAAGAGTCAAAAGTCACGTTAAAACTTGTGCCAAAAAAATGAAATGTTAAAAAAGGGTTTGAGTGCCTCCCACATCGAAGCAGAGCTGAATCTGCTGTACTTATATACAATAAGCTTACACCTGAGTTTGTCCACCCGGTGACATGAAATGATACAAAAAAAATTAACATGGTCTTGCGCTTGATGGCATCAAGAAATAGTCTAAATATTTTAATAAATAAAGTTTGAGAAGTTGAAGAGATGTTATCATAATTAGATTGTTATTCTCTAATAATAGTCTATCTTCTATATTATAAAAAAAAAGTGAGAACATACTTTCAAAGGTTTTATACTCCAAACTAATTTATAAAAACCTCTTCGTCAGGCACCAAGGTTCCTAACTTGATTTTTGATGAAGCTTATACTTCGTCTCAACACGTTCCTCAGGGAGTTTACCATTAAGAGTGACGTTGTCTGAATTCAATGATATTTCATCAATAAATGTCATTTCTATTCCTTTTACTTATGATTGACAAACTTGCATTAAAGATTTCATGTAAAAAAAAATTTGTCCTTCAGAAAATGGTTCTTCTCTAATTTCACAGAAGACAAAATTATAAAACTCTTTATTATGACACTATTGATGCCCAAAGGAAACTCATTTCTTTTCCCATTTGGTTTTTAGAATATTCTATTAATGAGAATTTTTCTTGCTTAAACGTGCTTAAATCCTTGGAAAAAAACTGGACTACAGCAAAAGGTAATATAATTACCTCTATTCATCCACCTTCAGAACATCTGAAAATAAAGGCAGGAGAAGTTATTATTGAGTCAGTTGCCTTCAGTCATGAAAAACAACATAATTATACAAATTTGACTCTACACACTATGTGCTCTCAACTTGGGTGAATGGAGGAAAAATTAGAAAAAATTACACAACCTCCCATAATACATGATACAAATCCATATTATCTTCCCTTATTATTCATTCTACTCCAAAGGTAGTAGAACCCTCTATTTTAAAACCGAGTATTAATATCACTATGCCTAATAAAAACGATATTGTATCAATTCAAACTCAACAGTTAGAATCTTTACAGCTCGGTAACCATAAATCTAGTGGGAAGAAAGCTCAAATAGCTATTATCTCAGAAACATTCTCTGATTCAGATAATCAATCAGATATTAATGAATTTGAAAAAGAAATTCTAGCCATGGAATATGACTTAAAAAAGATCATACAAGTCATATTCCTAGTATAAACCAAAATATTTTTTGAAGAAGCATTGCTTTTGGCAGAAAATCAATTGCTATTGCTTCAACCAGGCATTATTATACTCGTCCCACCCCTCAAGACTTATTATTCGAAGAAGAAAATTCGAATATTACGGCTAGTTTCGAACCATCTATGAATAGAATATTGATGGATTAGCTGAATATCAGATAATCACTTTACTTCATAGAATGACTATGTATTCTACGGTTTGTGTATCTTCTCATAATTCAGATAAACAAATTACAGAATATATTGTTGTAGGATTTGCTGGCCAACTCCATGGTTGGTGGGATAATATCATTTCGCCAGATCAATAACAACAAATTCTTAATGCAACTAAAATTATTAAAACTCTAGTGACCATGAAAGATGAACAGGGTCAAGACAGTATTTTGTATACTGATACTCCTATTCCTAATTCAATTTATACACTGCTTACTTCCATTTTATTGGCTTTCGTCGGGTCTAACCCGATGTCCTTTGAAAGAAACAAAGACTTATTAGTCAATCTCAAATGCCATACCTTAACTCAGTTCAGGTGGTATAAGGACGTATTCCTATCCAAAGTTATGATTAGAACAGATGTCAACGCTGACTTCTGGAAGGAGAAGTACATTGCAGGCCTCCCTACTCTTTTTGCTCAAAAGGTCAAAGACTGTATTTTGAGAAAGCATGGAGGAAACTTCATTCCCTATTATGAGTATACATATGGTCAACTTATCAGTGAATGTGTTGCTGAAGGTTTATCCATTTGCAACGATATTAAACTTAAAGCCCAATTAAAACGCCAACATTTGACTGGCAAAAATGAAATTGGTAAATTCTGTGATCAATTTGGTTTTGATCTCCAAATCCCTAATAAACATAAGGGATCAGATTCAAAATCCTATTCAAGGAAAAAGAAACGCTTCTTTAAGAAATCATTTCCCCTTCAGGAAAAGAAGAAAAAGCGAAGTTCAAGACCATATTCTAAGAATAATTATTCCCAGAATTCTTCCAGTACTGTTATTTGCAGAAAATGTGATAAAATAGGCCACTATGCTAATAAATGCTGGACCAAAAAGAAAATTAATGAAATTTCTGATGAAAGTCTAAAACAACAACTTTTAGCAATTCTTCTAAACCTTTCTCACAGTGAGTCAAAAGAACAGATCAACATTATTGATCAAGAATCTGACAGTTCTAATTCTGAGTCTTCATTCTCATCAGACTGTGGTTGTAATGTAAACCATTACAAGGCTATTCTTGAGATGGGGGGTTAACCATAAATGTGCTTACAACTCAAGAAAGATCTATTCTTGACGTAATTAATGAGATCCAAGATCCTGAAACCAAGAAGAATATGATTGAGCATTATTTAGAAACAATAAAAAGGGCCACCGAGATTCCCCTTATATTCCAAAGGAGTCATACTCCTTAAAAGAAGTCTTTGATGGGTTAAAAACCCACTCTTCCAAGAAATTATCTATTTCTGACTTTAAGGAAGAGATTAACTCCATAAAAATGGAGGTAAATATCATCAAGGAAAGAGAAACATCTATTTCTGACTTAAGAGCAGAAGTGAATAACTTAGAAATAGAAGCCAAGTTTCTCAGATAAATTATCAATAAGGAAAAGAAAATTATTCTTGAACATGGAGAAATTTCTGAACATAGAGAATCTTCTATTTTGAATGAAGAGAAATTTCTCAACATTATTAACCAAGTAACTTACCAGAAATGGTATTCCAATGTTATTGTTGTCATAAATAAAGATTATGTCTTTAAAGGGATCACCCTCATTGATAGCGGAGTAGATCTAAACTGTATCAGTGAAGGGTTAATCCCTACAAGATATTATGATAAAACAACACAGTCGCTAAACACTGTTGATGGATCAAAAATGAAAATCAGATATAAATTATCCAATGCCTATATTTGCAAAAGTAAAAAGCCAGATTGCAGAAAGTGACAGATATAAAACAACATTTACTGTACCTTTTGGACATTATGAATGGAACGTTAAGCCTTTTGGGCTTAAAAACGCTCATTCAAAATTTCAGAATATCATGAATAATATTTTTACACCTTATTCTTCTTTCTCTATTGTTTATATAGATGATATCCTCATTTTTTTCACAATCTTCAAGCATTTGAATATTTTCATAAATCTTATTAAAAAGGCAGGTCTTGTAGTATCTGCTAAAAAGATGTCTACTTTTCAAACAAAAATCCGCTTCCTTGGTCAAGAAATTGAGCATGGAAGAATTATCCCTATTGAGTGAGCAATTCAATTCGCAGAAAAAATTTCAGATGAGCTTAGGGACAAAACTCAGCTTCAACGCTTCTTAGGGAGCTTAAATTATATTGTTGATTATTATAAAAACTTGTCCACTGATAGCCTTCTTCTTTATGAAAGATTGAGGAAGAATCTTCCTCCTTAGAATGAAGTCCATACCAAGGCAGTAAGACTTATTAAATCCAAAGTAAAAAACCTCCATTGTTTGGCTCTTGTCTCACCAACTAGTTTTAAAATTGTTGAGACTGATGCTTCAGACTTAGGTTATGGAGGAATATTAAAAAAAAATTTCTCAATTTAGAAAAGGAAATATTATCCAGATATACTTCTAAAAAGTGGAATGATGCCCAAAAATACTACTCCACTATAAAAAAGAAATTCTGACTATTGTCAATTGTATTTCAAAATTCCAAGATGATTTATTAAATCAAGAATTTTTATTAAGGGTTGATTATAAAGCAGCTAAAGATGTTCTTGAAAAGGACGTAAAAAACTTAGCTTCCAAACAAATATTTACAAGATGACAGTCTATATTATCTATGTTTGATTTTAAAATTGAGTATTAAAGGAAAAACTAACTCTCTCCCTGATTTTTTAACCAGGGAATTTATTATAGGTACAACATGAGCCAATTAACCAGAGGCTCCAGAGGAGGAAGATATTCTTCCAGTGGAAAAGACAGAGGTGAAAGCAGCTTCCCAAGCTATGCCCCCCGCCTTATTCAAACTCTTCTTCCCCTTCTCAATCTAGAAGGAGTGAGCCAACAGATGCAGCCGATTATTTATCCACTGACAAAACTCAAGAGAGCTTTTCGGCAACTCTTAAGGAACCTGTTCTTCCAGGTCTAAAGAAACCTTTCGAAGAACAGATTAATATTCTCTAGAAAAGGGATGAAATATATTTTAACTCTCCTAATTCCCTGGCAAGAAGGTATTTTGAACCTGAAGCTAATTTTTCCCTTTTAGGGAAGAAAAATAGAAAGTATTATGAATGCATCCTTATGGAAGCTGGTTTAGTAAAGTTTCATCATATGAACCAAAATAAGCATTTTGAAAAAATTTCTTTCAGTAAAGCATTTATTCGATGCATCATTCATATCTCTGAATGGGGTCTTAATTCTAACAAACCAATGGACTTCAAATTTATCCAGGTAAGTTATAATTATTGGGATTATATTGAAGCCTGAAGCAAGACCTTTTATTATCAGAATAAGGCTGAAAAGCACACATGGTTTATCAGAATAGAACTTTCTATTATTAAATAGGAACTCCCTTATTGGTTCTACAGCTGGTTCCATTCTATGGGTCCAGATGAGGACTTACTTCCTGTTAAACACTTGAAATCTTATGAAGAGTACATTATGACTAACCCTAAGTTTAACGGAGTTAGGGTAATTAGTAGGAGTAATCTTCTCCACTTTATTGCAAAATTTAGCCTTCCTTAGATTCAGCAGTGGACTTATTCAGTCTGTCATTTGAAAATCGAGGTTTTATCCCTTAATCGTCAATTTCATTATAAATGGTGGTCTAGATTTGACTATAATCCTCCTCTAATCAAGATCAAGGAGCGTATTGCAGCTTTTAAGAAGGCAGAAAATGAATATTCTCCTCAGCAAGACCCTAAAAGAAATTTTGTCATTCCTTCCTTGGCGAATCTAAAAGCCGCATTTCCTTTAGCTTCCCCGAGTGAGCTTAAGGAGAAATTATTATAGCAGCTCTTGTCCCAGATTGATGACAACGTAGCTGTATTATTCACGAAGACTTCTTCGAAGGCTTCCTCGAATCTCACTTCTACCATGGATGAAGATGATGCTGAAGAAGAAGAAGAAGAAGAAGAAGAAGACGACGACTTTGCCCAGAATAATGAAGAAGACGGAAGAAGACTTTGCCCAGAATAATGAAGACATGGAAGAAGACGGAAGAAGACTTTGCCCGACTTTGCCCAGAATAATGAAGACATGGAAGAATATATACTTTGCCCAGAATAATGAAGACATGGAAGAATATATGGGCAATCTCCCTTTCATTGATCCTTCCAAAGAATTCTTGGATTCTTTAAATGATCAAACGCTACAAAGCTCTAAAAAGAAGAAGAGCAATGCCAAGGTGGAAATCAAGTGAAGCTTCCGGTCACCTTCCTAGGGATATTTTCCCATACTTATTTAAGTTTTGGTAATGTCTTTAAGAATCATTTACTCTCTACTGATTTTCACGTGTTCAATGGGGCCCTTTGAGCATTCGGCGTGATTCTCTGAAAAACTGTGATTCTTTTTGCTTTTCTTTGTCGGCCATCTAGCAAAAGGCCTTTTGTCTTTTCTTTTTACCAAATCTTGGAGTAACCGCCAGTAGTCGGTTGCCTTCCTTTTCGGGTGTTTATATGTGGAGTTCTCTTTAATTCAGAATTTTGCAAGTTTTAGTTTTCAAAAGTTTTAGCTCCGCCTTCTCTCTACTCTCTCTCTCTCTCAATCCATACTCTCTTTATCTATTCTCACTGTAGCTAGAGCTTATACTCATATTATAAATATTATAATAAATAAAGTTTGAGATTGAATTGTTCCGTCTATCAAAGCCAATATGGTCTGACTCTGATACCAACATGTCCCGCTCTAGTACCAAATAATATTTACAGAAAATATTAACATGGTCTTGCGATGGCATTCATAAATCAAGAAATAGTCTAAATTTTTTGGCAAATTCAAATATCAGAAACACATGAACCCACCCTTTTCTCTTAAGATTATAGTCATAATGTTATCAATCTGCTTGACTAGTTTATGATTGTTTTTATGTGGGTTTCTCCAAGCTCAAAGTTTAAATTTGATACAAAAAATGTCTCCTGGGTTTGCTAGTTTATATTGTTCAATGATCTCTTACATAATGTCTCCTGGGTTTTCCGTTAACTTTCGTTATGATGTTGTGGTTATATATTATACTTTGAACTTGACACTAAAGCTATAAGCTTCAGTCACAGATTCACAGTGGTGGTAAGGAAAAAGAGCAATGAGCCTTGGAATCCTGAGAAAGATCTCGCAAAGCCAAAGAGCAAAGCAATTATCATCATCCATTTTCTTCTCCAAAATCACACGCTCCTTGTCGCAGCTCTCCTCCCAATCTAACCCGTACTTTCAAATCTAAATACACCATTTGAGAGAGTTTACTCAACTTTTGTGTTTCTGATATCTGATTGGTTTCTTTCTGATTGCTTCAGTACTTCTTCCTTTGGCATCGCCTTCGACATTGATGGTGTCGTTTTGCGTAGCGAAATTCCCATGGGAGGCTCTCCTCAGGCTTTTCGAAAACTATACGACGATTCTGGTACCCCTCATTATTCATACCCTTTGTTTTGGGAGATATTTATTTACTCATCATAAGAAACTCTAAATATATTGCTGGCAGGTAATCTTAGGATACCCTATGTGTTCTTGACTAATGGTGAGTTTGTTATTTATATGTGTTTTTATGATGGATTATTTGTCATTCTATTTGGCAAGTAAATGGGTTTTGTTTTCTGGTTGTGAATAGGAGGTGGGTTTCCTGAATCTAAAAGAGCACATGAGTTGAGTGAATTTTTGGGTGTCGATGTTTCAACTTTACAGGTTATTATTATCAAAGAATTTCACTTCTTTCTCGTTGTTGTATAGTTTCATCCAAATATCTGTTACTTATTGTAATTTGTAATGCAGGTGTTACAGGCTCATACACCTTTTAGGCAATTAGTAAGCAGGTATGCACATAGCACCTGCAAGGTTGTATGTGGGGCTGCTAGATATCTAATCTATTTCTGTCCCGTTACATTCATCAATTTGAAAAATACAATTGTGGTCTAACAGATATGAGAATGAACTAATTGTTGCCGTGGGAAATGGAGAACCTGCTTTTGTGATGTGTGAATACGGATTTAGGTAATTTCTTAGTGCAGCACTTTTCATGAGTTTGGTTTCTTGATGTCGAATTTATTCACTGATATGAATAAACTGCTTCATTTTCCTGCTTTGTATCTCAGAAATGTTCTTTCTATTGCTGACTACGCCTCCTGCTTTGAAAATCTTGATCCACTAGCACCATATAAGAAGTGGACAACGAAACAGGTTGCTGCTCATCAGAATTGCACGACTAAGGAGGTTGCTAATAGAGAGCACGTTCGGTCACAAAGAGTACAGGCCACGTTTATATTGAGTGATTCTGTTGATTGGAGCAGGGATATTCAAGTAATCTATTCTTGGTTTAAATTTCATTTCATGAACATCCCTCAAGTCAATTAACTAGATGCTCCCAGATTTCTCTAATTTGATCTTCAAGTACTTCGAAAAATATTGACTTTTTGGAAATTTATTGTCAGCAGTAAGTTGCTAACTAAGTATAAATGTCTTATACCAGGTTCTATGTGACATTTTAAAAACGGCTGGTCTTCCTGGTTGTGAAATTGGACACCAACCACAACTTTATTTTGCGCATGATGACCTTGCGTACCAGGTTGGTTCCTCCTCTGTATTGAGTTAATTTTATTGTTAGTTCAAATACAAATACCCGAGTTTTTTTATGTACTTTTGATAGTAACCTAATAATGTACTAACAAGGTGCCACCAAAGGTATGCTGCTTTTCCGTCTGAGCGTTTTGGACTGGGCACTTTCAGAATTGCATTGGAATCTATCCTTAATAGGTAAGCCTAATAATGTACTAGGTAAGTATGTATTTCCCTTTTATCATTGCAGTCAAGCTGAGAGATATGGTTGTTTCTACCGAATTACGTGCGGGGGCGTAATGGGGCAGAAGCAAGTACGAGTACTCCTTCTCCTTCTTGTTGTGCGTCCGAACGCACGGGCTGTTCGGATGGTCGGGCGCTTTCTCTTCCTTCGGGGTGCAGGCTCTCTCTTCGGATGGTTGACTCTCCTTTCGGGCGCTTCCTTCTCCTGTTGGGTGATCGGGTATGCGCGCGTTCGGGTGCGGCTGTTAGAAGAATACAACAATGAACAGACGGTCAGGGGTCAAGACGGGGTGACCCGCCTTCAACGCTCCGATGCCTAAGTCAGATGATGTATTGGATATAACAGTCAAGCGAACGCGCGTGTATAGTAATGTGGATCGAGTGAGTCGGCTGTCTCTCGATGTGATAGATGGAATATATCCCTTACCTGTAATAAATACCTTTATATATATAGGTGGTTAAGCTTGGTACTTGCCTGTGTACTTCGATGTGGGACTGGTGCACTTGCTGATGTCTGATCCACACGTTCGGGTGTGCCCCCCACGGGCGCGTGTGCGCTCGGACGGGGTCGGTCTGGTGAGTGAAGTTGAAGCCTCCTTGGTGGTCTTGCGTGTGGTCGGGTAAGTGTTGATCATCTGCTTAAGTGGATAAGTATATTAATCGTACAACTAATGCTATACAAACAATGGTCTCCCAAACTTGCTTCTAGACAGTTTTGAATGGACTGTAACTCAATTAATTACAGTTGCAACTCAGAGAAACTCTAAAAGATAGTTTCAAATTTGGCTTACTACTTGAATGGTGACGAAATATCTAACAAAAATTTCTTTGGAGAGATGGAGGTTTAGGGTTGATTTTGTAATTTTTAAGAATATAAGAGGCTAAGTCTTGAGATAAGTAAATTTGAAACACTTGAAGTTATAGGTGATGATTAGATTTCACATAAGCTACCATATGAAACTAAAAAGGAGATCATAATTAATATGGAAATTTGTTTGTGAAAAAGTCCGAGATGAATCTAGAGATTTATGCACCATGCTATATCCACTTGCTTTTTTTATATGCAGAATCCACCCTCATGCTCTGGAGTATACAACTTTTGGGAAGCCACATCCATTTTTATTGAAGAATGCAGAACTTGTTCTTAAGCAACTTGTGTCCTCTGTTCATGATAATGTTCAAGTTTACCATCGTAAAATTGCTGGAAGTCATCATTTCAAAACCATGTATATGATAGGAGATAATCCTGCAGTTGACATCAAGGGTTCACGACAGGTATAGCCTCTCTTCAACATGAAATATTATGTAGCTGTTTGCACTATTATTATGTATATTTCTATCATAGTTTCACAATGATGCAATAACAAGGTAAACTATTTCATCATTTCAGGCGGGACATCCCTGGTTTTCTATTCTTACAAGGACTGGGGTGTTCAAGGGAAAGGAAAACCATGATTTATGGCAAACTGATCTATTTGATGATTTCCTTGTTCACATATATATATTGCCATAAATCATTGCATATCACTGGAAAATGATGAGCTTGATCATGATGATTTAGATGGAGTTTCTTATCCTAGGTATACTAGGAGAGCTGGTGTAAGCTAGTTGTTGGTGTTTTTGCTTCAGGCCTCTTCAAAAAAAAAAAATTAAAAAAATGATGAGCTTGGAATATGGTATTCTTGCAACAACCACATCACTTTCTGAGTTGCTAAGGTTAGGAATATGGAATATGAGATTAGGAAATCGTAAAACTAGATAGAAAGTATATGGAAACAAATTTTTATATCATATTGCAAGTTTTCACATTATTTTATATGAGGATGTGATGATTACAAGAATAAGGGCAGATTGTCATTACATCGGTTACATAACAATACATAATATCCAATGATCACAGGAGCTACAATGATATACTAATGGTATCATAACTAGGCACATTTGAATTTTCTTCAACACTCCCCCTTGTGCCAGTTATGAGTACATAGTCAATGATTCCTTGATGCGTTTGTGATGCCTCCTTAAAAATCTTGTTAAGCCAAAAACCTTTGCAAGAGAAAAAATGATCTTGAACAAGTAAAAAGAGTAAAGGTCATCATAAACGATAATATGACATTTACCTATGTTGCTTCATTAAAACATTGCCAAGTAATAAAAACTCTTTGAGATAAAAACAACCTTGGTTAAGGAAAAAGAGTACAACATGTTCTTCACATTTAGAAATGCTCATGTGTATGTTAGACTCCCCCTGAAGTTTGCATCTCCCCCTGATATCGACAATCGGGGTAGCTTACATAAGCTAAGCAACCATATGCTTTTTCACATGCTTCTCAAATGTGGTTTTGGGCAATGACTAGTGAGTAAGTCTACCATTATCCTCATATCGAACTTAGTTCATTATGTTCTCGAGAAAACGACTGATGTTGTTGATCGTAGAAGAACTTATGCGATATATGCTGAGTGTTGTCGCATTTGATGTAACCTAGCTTCATCTGCTTGATGCAAGCAACATTCTCCTCATCAATATATGTAGGTTCATGGATGGTTTATTCTAAACCACGTGATCTTCTAATATGTGCATCTATGGATCTCAACCATATGCACTTCTTAATAGCTTCATGTAGATCAAAAATCTTAACATGAATCGAAGATGTAGCGACAAAAGTTTGTATAGACTTTTCAAATATCACGGTGTTTCCCATGGTAAAGACATAACCATTTTGAGAATCACCTTTGTGTGGGTCAGAGAGATACCCAATATCAGCAACTAACAACACATCACAAGGATTGTTGATGTAGGGGTGAAAGGAATAAGCAACACCTTCCTACATGTGGTGTCCTTACTTCCTTAATTAAGGCGATGGATGCCTAGCGTCATGTCTCTCTGTTTGGATAGAACAAACCCATCTATATCATACTTTTTAAGTATCGAAAGTGAAAGGACCCAACCCCGATTTAGTTTCCTAAACCGGAATCAAACCCCTTCTGAAAACACGAACCAACAAAAACCATCAAAATTTCGGCAGAGTAACGCTACTAACGCGGAATTACCATTACCTGCACCCGGAAAATACACTTCATCCTATGTCACAAAAATCAAACTGTGGGCACCAATCACATCCGGATTTCTCAATATATCAACAATAATGTAAAGTAATAAATATAACCATACTTTACAGAAATCCGGGGAAAATCGTATAGAAGTATACATCAGAATATTCAGAGCGACTTCTAATATAGATATACATATAGTAGGCCAAACTAAGAACCTACCATAAAAGAAACATCGCTCGAATACTATGCCTCCGACCATGACGTGCGATACCAGAATCTGAACTGCAAACTGGACACGAAAACCGAAAAGCCCAGGGGAAAGACATGAAAACTGTTAGAGTGAGTGGACGAAAATAAATGTCTTTCGCCGAATAATATATGTTATAAAAACATATGCGAGTCTAAATGCATAAAAATCATATGGTACACGAGGGAGACTCTAACTCCTCACGCATACAGAGCATGCATAGAAAATCTTATGGGGTCGCTCGTAGACACATTCGTGCTAGTACAGTCCGAATCACGGGATCCCAGACCCACACGTGATTCTAGCCAGAAAGGCCTCGGTTCCGGGGTACTGCCCCTCGCCGGTGAGGTCGGGGTACTGCCTCTCCTGGTAGGCATCCATCGGGGATCAGCCGAGATGCAAGTGTATCGATACAACAACATATACTAAGACTGTACTCTGTGTAAACCAAATCATAAATAGTTCGATGCAAATGCAATAAACAATATATAAGTGCATATACGTAATATATACTGGTATAGGCATAATCGTATAACACATGCTCATGTAAAACATAATCTCGTATGCATGCTCAAGTTCGTGAAACATGTATAAAGACTCGCAATCAATCCGTGAAAAGAAATTGTCCACTTACAAACTAGCGTAACGCAGTTCGCGTTAATCCCATGATCCGGCGGAAAATCTCTCGCCAAACGAACGATCACGAACCCCTGAATAATCATAAAATCCATTTCTCAAAATCATATCTCGATACCTCAAATCAAATCACGAGAAACAACCATTCTCGGAAACATATAATTCAAATACGACGAATTGTCGAAAATCCAATAATCACACCTCAAAACCTTGCTATAATTTCCGATGCTCAAATCGAAAAACGAACCTCTCCACTGCGATCGGGGCGCGATTCCGAGCGAAATGACATGCAACTTGTCGAAAACCACGAAAAGTCAACCTTGACTGCCGTTGACCGCCGCCGCGCCACCCAAACATGAAATTTCCCGGCAGAGCAATACCTATTCCACTCAAAATCATCCAACAAACAACTTCCATAACTACACCAAAGTCTAATTTTGACTCTAACTAACTCAATTTCATGAAAAACCGAAATCCCACACAAATTTCAATCCAACAATTCTCCATGTACAAGCAAAATTAGAACTCCATACTTACATAGATAGCTTCATGGTGATGAGGGCTTCAAAACCCAGTGCTTCATGCATCTCAATTTGGCCGGAAAAAGATCACTCAAAAATCCCAAAATTCCTCCATATTCAACCGAAATTTCCTCCTCCTCCGGCGACCCACGCCGTGAGAGGTGGCCGGAAAAGGGACAAGGAGGCCGGGACGAGTCGATTGAGACCAAGGCCGAGCTCGGAGGTGGCCGGACGGCGAGTCACCGCCGGCGTGCCGTGGCCACCGTCGCACCTCCCTCCACCAAACTGAGTTGACTCGGTCAACAACTTAATTGCCATGTTTGACTTTCCAGAAATAGAAGCCCCTATTAAATACCTGCTATATAAGGAAACTTCCATAATTACACTTTTCGACAAACTTAAAATACCCGTAACTTCCGCGTCGTAATTTCGATTTCAATAATTCTCGCGGCAACAAACTCATCTCGACATGTTCTTCAGTTACCACCCTAAGTCAAACACTTCCAAAAATCCGATAAAAATTCAACGGTTCAACCCATCACATGCTTATCCGATTAATTAATCAACGATCAAAAATATTTATAACATAATCCTCGTAACTCGGAAAAATCTTCCGAAAGTTCCCACAAACTCGAAATTAAATTCTCTACAACTTTCACGAAGGATCCCAAATCAAATTCTCGTCCGATAATTTAGTCGCGTACAAGGCCGCCATATTAAACCGATTACGTCGAAATCACGACAATTCGCGAAACTCGCAAATCAAGTCGATAACCATACCAATTTTAATTCGGGTCAATCAACGATCCAAAACGGATCACAATCACAATTCGGATGGACTCGAATACGAATGGATAAACTCGGATACAAACGGATAAACTCGACGATATTCTAAAATTTCAAATATTCATATTATATTCCTCGGTCGTCGAAATACTGATCCGGAATTTCCCACGAACTCGAAATCACGCGTACAACAACTCTCGAGAAGAGACTCAACTCAAATTCTCGGCCAATAATTAAGTCGTGATCAAGTGTAGCGATTCAATCAACTATCGGAAATCTGCAATTACGCATAACCTCATGGCTTAAGCTGATTAACACTACTGATTCTGTTCCGGGTAGTCACAGAAAGTCTGTCTTTACGCCAGCTTAATGGCATTGCATGGGTGCAAAGCTAAATCTAGCTTACAAGTTCATCATATATGTGTGGCCAAGTCTTGTGTATTATGCTAAGTACTCAATTTCACTTAGATTAGACACTTTGGCGTCTAACACGTTTCAGTCGTCATCCCTTGGACGAAACGAATCCCTCTAAGGGTCAAGACTTCAGCTTATCATGGGATTACTCTTAAGCTTCACTTTCTCATCAAAGTGATGATATCTTAGAGTATAAGCCGATTGATGGATAACTCCATCATTATGGTGCTCGAGTCCTTTGTTCGAGACAAAACCGTATCTTCCCAAGATCTTTTATCTCAAATTCGGATTTCAAATACTTGTGAATCTGGAACTTGTCCTTTGAATCAACACACATGGGTAATGATCATCATATCCCTTCCAAATCAAGTATTTACTTAGTGAGTGTTTAATCTCATTACAAACACGCTATATGGTCTAGCGCCACTTGATTTGGGTAAATGAAGTCCATTTGGGATCTTCATGAATATCTCTTAGTCTAGATCCCCATAGAGATACTTTATGACCACTCTCATATGTTGCATGTCAAGTTATTCGGAAACTACCAAACTGACAAGGTAGTGGAGTGTTATGACATCCATTACGAGATAACTATCTTCTCATAGTCAATTCCAGAACGTTGTGAGAAACTTTGCTCCATAAGGTGAGTATATATCTCTTTATTCTCATTACGCTTTCTAACAAAGACATAATTCAAGAGGCTTTACACTTGGGTGTCTCCGCATCACCAACCCAAACTACCTTCTCTTTATTAGTGAATATAATTCAATCTAGATCTCTTCTTTCCATGTACGCCAATTCTACGTTTAGGAGTTTCAACATTGTGTGGTTCGATAATTAGTTTCAATATTCCACGTCCTCATGTACACTAGTGAAATTTATACTTTTGTAGAGATCTCTATATTCTCAGGAATTAGTTTTAACATTAAGGCTAGAGAATTTACATCAATAATATGACATGAATTATAACAGACATGCTTGCAGCCAATAATATGATCACATCACTTTGACGATATCATAAACGCATCAGGCATCAAAATTGTTACGTTTTATCTTCTTCTTTTTTTGGACCAAGATGAGACAGAGTGGGAACAGACCATGAAAATAACTGTCATTCTGTTGAACATTCTTGTTCTTATCTCCCCTTAACAATGGGAAAACTGTCTCATCAAAGTGACAATTCGCAAAGCTAGTGGTAAAGAAATTACCTGTCAAGGTATCTATATAGCAGACTATAGTTGGAGACTCATGCCCAACATAAATACTCATTTGTCTCAGTTAACCCACATGGTGTGTTATGGCAACACAAATTTGGCACATAAGTGCATAAGTGTGATATATCATAATTCACACACAATCACTAGCTATAATGCAAAGTTAAGTTGTGGTGGGTTGTAGACAAATTAGTATAGCTGTATATGATATTGCATAACCCTTAGCAATAATCATAAAAAAATATTTGATGTAAATTCTCATGCGTTGTCAAGTCAAATTGATTGTATGAGATGATCTGGGCAGTGAGCCCACAATTAAATAATATGAGCTAAGAATTCATAAGCAGCATTACTAGTAGACGATTGCAAAACACATTACCAGTGTGTTTGCACGTCAACCAACACCATAATTTATCAAATTGGTTTGCTAGTTGGTTGAATCGGTCCATAGACTCCCCTTGAGTTCATTGCAAGAATGAAATATTTTGAAAGGACCCAACCCCGATGTAGTTTCCTAAACCGGAATCAAACCCCTTCTGAAAATACGAACCAATAAAAACCGTAAAAATTTGGGTAGAGTAACGCTACTAACGCGGAATTGCGTTTACCTGCACCTGGAAAATAACACTTCATCCTATGCCACAAAAGCCAAACTGTGGGCACCAATCCCATCCGGATTTCTCAATATCATATCAGTAGCAATAAACAGTAAACATAACTGTAATATATAGTAAACCCGGGAAAAATCTGTATAAAACATGTATCAGTAACGTATCAGAGCGACCTCTAGTGTATACATATACAAAATATACAACAGTAGGCGAAACAAGAAACCTACTGGAAAACACAGGTAGCTCGAATAACTAGCCTCCGACCGCGACGTGAGACACCAGAATCCGAACTGCAAACTGGGCACGGAAACCGAAAAGCCCAGGGGAAAGGCAAATAAAACGTTAGAGTGAGTAGACGAAAATAAACATATGCCTTTCACCAGTTTATATACATAATCAATGTAAAATAGTGCGAGTTCGGAAAGTATATATGGAGGTTGCCAGGCGAATCTCTCAAGCCCGACGGTCAGGCGAATCGCTCAAGCCCGACGGTGATAGGCCAGGGGAATCTCTCAACCCCGGCGGCATACATGGGAATCTCTCAACCCTGCCCAGAGGAATCTCTCAACTCTGGTCCAGATGAATCTCTCAACTCTGGCAGACTACCGGTGATCAGCCGAGTAGCCGAAGCATCGATGCAGTAATGCCATCACCGTAAAATATAAAATAATACCTCCGAAAATAATAAATAACTTAACATCGTATAAAGTAAATACGAAAAATCACGAACTCGCAACAACAGTGAAAATAGAAAAATGTCCACTCACAGATGAGCAGAGCGCGCACTCGCGCTAATCACGTGGTCCGACGGAAGATCCATCGCCCGAAGCACGATCTCGATCCCCTGAATAATCACAAAATATATCTGATCAAAATCACAATTCACAACACTGTACCACACCTCGGAAACCAACCGTTCCCGGAAATATATAATGCAGTGCAAAATAATCGATGAAATTTCTGAAATCTCCATTCAAACCCTCGACTGAAAATCCAGTACCCAAATCAACTCAAAAACCTCAAGGCGACGATCAGGGCGCGAATACGAGCGAAACGACATATAACTCGACACATTTCCAAAAAATTCAACGGTCGTCGGAGCTCCGCCGTTGACCGCCACCGCCGCCGGCAGTGCGTCGTCAATGGTGACGGATCCTGGCCAAAATTTTCAGATCAGAAGTCCTCCTCAAGCCCAACACATTTCTCTTCTACACCGAGACCCAATTCCAAGCCCACCGGCCGGAATTGAGCTCGAAACTCACGGAATCCATGGATTCCGGTGAGATTCCGGCGAGCTTCAAACGGCAATCAAACCCAAATTCCTTCAACCAAAAGCATCTATAGGTTGAGGGGAACCTTTCCCCCAAAAGCCCCGACCCCAAAAGTCTCCGGAGAAGGCCACTTGAATCCGGCAAAATCCAAGAACTTCACCAAGCTCGTTCTCCCTCAATTCTCAACCAAATCAAGAAATTCCAAGTTCTAAACTGCTTAGAATCACGAGGAGAACAATTTTCCTTCCAAGGTCGTGGCCCAAATCGGCCTAGAACAGAAGTTCCAATGATGAACAGTAACCGGGTGAGTAGTCCCCTTGGGTCAACAGTCAACGGGTTCAAATTTTGGTCAACGCTCGGTCAACGCCTCAAACAGTGTTTTCGACAATTTTTTGACTATTTCCGATATTTATACTCGCGTCTCGGGATGATCGACGGTCCAAACGGATAACCATCACGATTCGGATAAACTCGATACGAACGGATAAACTCGTCGATATTCTGAAACTTTAAATAATCATATTATATTCCTCGGTCATCGAAAAAATCATCCGGAACCTCCCACGAACTTGAAATCACGTGTACTACAACTCTCGAGAAGAGACTCAACTCAAATTCTCGGCCGATAATTAAGTGGCAAACAAAACCGGCAAACCACACAATTATCGATAAACCGCGATTACGTGATAACTCGAGAATTACGCTGTTTACTCTACTGATTCTGGTTCGGGTCGTCACAATTTTCTTTAATCTCTATAGCATAAGATCACTACAAGAAAACTGCACCTAGACCACGGACCATTTCCGTCGTCTAGGTGCAGTTTTCCGTCGTCTAAGTACTTAGACGACGGAATCTCCGTCGTCCAAGGTCCGTGCTCCAAGTGCTGTCGTCCAAGAACCTGGACGACGGAGATTTAGTGCTCCGTCGTCTAAGTTCACTTGGACCGCGGATATTATCCGTGGCCCATGTATGCACCTGGACGACAGAAACTCTAAGTCTCCGTCGTCCAGGTGACTACATGGGCCACGGAGATTGCTCGTTTCTCCGTGGCCCAGGTGTTCACCTGGACGATGGAGAATTAGCGTTTCCGTCGTCCAGGTGCATACATGGGCCACGGAGAAACGAGAAATCTCAGTGGCCCATGTAGTCACCTGGACGACGGAGAACTAAATCTCCGTCGTTCAGGTGAACACCTGGGCCACGGAGAACGGCAGGGTTTAGGGTTTAGGGTTTAGGGGTTAGGGGTTAGGGGTTTAGGGTTTTGCACCTGGACGACGGAGAACATAATCTCCGTCGTCCAAGTGAATATTTAATTTTTTAAAAAAATAAATTGAAATTAAATATTATTAATTTAATTTATTATTAATTTAATTTAAATAATGAAAAATAGTCGAAAATAATTAATTAAACTAAATTTTTAATATTAAATAATTAATTAATTTGTACATGCATATATACACATCCAAATAAAAAATCCAGAAAAATTATATAATATTGTTCGAAACTCGGAAATAAAGAAACACGATAATTAACTAGCTAGCTAATACACTGGAGGAGCAGATGCGCCGCCGAGTCCTCCGCCTCCAGCCGGGTCGTTGTCGTCGGGGTGTGGGTTCGGAGGAGGTTGACATACTTCTCGATTTTGTTGCATGAGGGCGATGAGTTGGGCTATTTGTGCTTGTTGTTCGTCAAGTCTTTGCCGCATTGACTCATTCTCCTCTCGTGCCAGTCGAGCCTCTTGAATGGCTGCTTCGACGGCCGCAGCCTGACTCCTTCTCCGCTGCCCCGAACCTCCCGTAGATGATGAGCCGGAGGTCGTCGACAAATCTCGTACCACCCTAGGCCCAAAGTGCCTAACCTCCTTGCCAGCTCTACGACCGTAGACCTCATCCGCGATTGCAATTTGGCTCTCTAAGGATAGAGGAGGCAGGTCTTCCGGCGGCACATCTGGGAACGCAAGCTGAGTGTTAGCCAACTCTTCATGCGCACGCTCTATCGCCCTTGCCTACAAAAGAATAATTAATTTATTATAATGAAATCATATTTAAATAATAATTACTATAATTAAAAGCACACATATATATATATATCACTTACGCCACATTGACTCGCTTCATTATCGAGCCCTGGCGTCACGTACGCGCTTACGCTTGCATCAAGATAAGGGTGTTTGGAGCCCTTATCCTTGTGCTCCTTGGCTATTTGAATGAACTGCTTGGCGCCGGTAGTATGGTGTTTCTCCTTCTTCCCCCGGTTGGCTTTGTTGACACCGGAGAATTTCTGTTACACAACATAATTAAATCATTAAAAAATGAATAACTACAATTTAAATAATTCAATTATCTTAATTGAAATAAAAAAAAATTAATACCTTAAATTGTTCGTCGGCAAAGTGGTTACACAACCACTCCCACTCATCTTCTCTCTCCCCTTGCAGCTCTACCGGGGGAGGCACGGGACCGACATCTTGGAAGTACTTATGGAGCTTGTACTTCCAATCTGTGTAGATGGAGTTGGCGGTTTGGTTGATATGCCTCAACATAGCCGGTGTCGGATCCACGTCAAATTGTTCCTATCAAAAATAAATAGAAAATTATAATCGTATATATTATGAAATTTTAGGCCGAGATTAACAATATTATATAATAACTAAATTGGACGTATTACGTACCGAAAGATCTTTGAAGACTTTCGCCTTCTCATGATCCGGCGCCTCCTTCCAAGTAGGGGCAGTGATACGAACCCGGTTACAGATGATTGACCCTATCTCATGCGCCGAGAGACTTGCTAGCTGAGCTGTGGAAGGGCCACCGGTGAATTCGTCGTACGGCAAGTCGATCTTTTTACCGGTCGCCTTGCAAATACGCTCCGCTTTGCCCCCTTTAACGAGACCCCGAGTCCTTTTCGGTTCTGGGTCAGTGGGGGCCCTCCTTTGCCTACGGCGGGCGCTGTACATGATTGATTCGGCGGTCGAGGACGCCTGAGTACTTCCCGTTGAATGGGTACCGGGCGTCGGAGATTGGAAGGGGTCGACGTCATCACCGCTCGAGATGAATGGGGGAGCGGGAATTTCCCCAGAGGGCGCTACGGACGGACCAGATGATCCGTCCGGATTGAGAGCGTCGTTGCCCTCCTGTTGAACCCAACCGACTTGGGCCGCCAACATTCGGAGCATCTCATCTTCTGCCTCCTGTTGGGCTTTCTTCTTGCCGGATGTCGTCTTTGGCGGAGCCATTTAAACCCAAGAGTACGGTGTTAAAATACCTACTTACCATAATAATTACAACTTAAAAATTTACGCTAATTAATTAAGTACGTTTAAGATTTAAATAGAGTACACTAGCTTGGCATTTTCGGTCGTTCAATGGACGTGCGACCCGCGCGATAAAGTGTAAATTTTCAATTAATCAGCCTTGGTTAAATCGAAAAACATGGCCAGTTAGGGATAGAGATAACGCGAGAGGCAGGACTAATTTCGACAAAAGTCTTTCTTAGTCCAAATCCTGTCACCAGTCATAACCCGTTTCTAGACATCATGTCCGACATTCGGCCAATTTTTCGAAAATTTACACTCCCTCAAGTCCTTTGCAAACTCCGCCCTCAACCTCGTGTCCATAACTTCACTTAGGTTATGGTGTGCGGTGATGAAATCCACACATCACGAGGGGTTAAGGAGATAAGCAAGGAAAAGAAGCGCCATCTATTCCAAAGAGTGCGACTTAATAAACCAAGCCTATGTACTAAATTTAAATCGAACACGTACTACTAATTAATTTACTAGAAAATAAACGTAATTAATTATCAATTAATTAAAACAATAAATAATTACAATAATGAATTATTATTTATCATGCATATAATAATAATTATTCATTTACCAATATAATTAATTATTATTAACAATAATAATTATTGCTATTATTTAATTTTAACTAACAAATATAAAATTATTACCAAATAATTAACAACTAATAATAATTATCCCAATATTAATAATAACAACTCATTAATGATTATAATTATAACTATTAATTATTTTAAACTAATTAATAAATTAAAACTATTTATTAATTAAATAATTAATTAAATAACAAAAATGTAAAAGAGGTAAAAAATAGAATTATTACCTCGTCGGAATGTCGCCGGAATATCGGAAGAGTAGAGTCGTCGGAGAGGGGGAATCACGCCGGAAATTAAGTCGTCGGAGCGTCGCCGGAGGAGGATCGCCGAAGGCCGGAGAGGAGAGGAGAGTGAGAGAGAGAGAGAGAGAGAGAGAGGAGAGGAATGTATGGGATGAGGAAAAGAAGATGGCGCACAGCCTATTTATAGGCTTTCACTTAGACGACGGAGCACTATTCTCCGTCGTCTAAGTCCACCTGGACGACGGAAACAGTGTTTTCCGTCGTCTAGGTGGCGGTTTCAAAAAATTTCAATCGGCGCGAATTAATCGGCGGGACGTTTTGAACCGCCATGATTTTTGACTTAGACGACGGAGAATGAATTCTCCGTCGTCTAAGTGAAAATTCAAGCGGTCCCAAAAACGGAAGCGGTAAATTGAACCGCCATAAAAATTGGACTTGGACGACGGAGATGGTCAGTTTCCGTCGTCCAAGTGAAAATTACATGAAAAAAATAAACAAAAAAAAAATTGAACCGCCATGATTTTTGAACCTGGACGACGGAGATGGTCATTCTCCGTCGTCCAGGTGACCATTTCCGTCGTCCAGGTTCAAATTACGTAAAAAAAAATTTTAAAAATAATTCGCTAGGAATTTAGCGATCTGTCATTCGAGTGAAATAGTCGTACAATATCGATGCACGCATCGTATATATGAACAGTTAAATTTGAACCGACGATTAATTTTACGTATTGAAACATGTTAAGTATCGACTAATCTTTACGACTTAAGTGTTCATGAGTAGACGCTCATTTGCAGCAGAGTATTAACGAAATTGAATTTGGACAAAACAACCATTGGATATGTTCGTCGTAACATAATATATAATTGTCTTCAAAGGACCATAAAATAATAAGTTCGGGAAGGGTTTGATCGGCACAGTCAACCGTAAAACTGATAATTTCACAAACCGGAAACGTGGATACAAGGCATTTCGCAACTCTGATTTTCGAACCGTCGAAGCTCACACACCAAGAATTGTTTACTCTAAAGTCTTGATGAAAAGACTTTGCATTGGAAGAAGGTCTAGATGGTCGTTGTCTTAGAAAAAATTACGATATCTGCACCTGGACGACGGAAATGAGCGTGTCCGTCGTTCAGGTAATCACCTGTACGACGGATATGAAGTTATCCGTCGTCCAAGTTCTAACCTGGACGACGGAGAATGACGTTCTCCGTCGTCCAGGTTCATAGACCCTGAATGCAGGGGTTAGGGCCTTACTGTTTAGGGTTTAGGGTTTGTGAACTTGGACGACGGATAATGACCATTCTCCGTCGTCCTAGTATGTACCTGGACGACGGAGAATGACCATTCTCCGTCGTCCAAGTTCTAAACCCCGATTTCAGGGGTTAGGGCCTTAGGGTTTACGGTTTAGGTCGTCCCCGGTCATTTGTGTGTCCGTTCAATTATTCTGATTCAAAAATATAATTAAAAAATTGATCGATCAATCCGAACTGCTAGATTTAGGGTCCGGGATTTAGCTAGGGTTTTATATGAGATTGATATTTGGCGCAATTAATTTCTCCGTTGTCCAGAATATATAATTCGGATTAATTTCTTACCGTAAACCGGGGTCGATCATATATATATTACAATAATTACAGTAATTAATTACCAATTAATCTCCCTCGTCGTATGACCGTACTCTTCGTCATAATCATCATCGTCCTCATCCCCGTTAGACGACGGCTCATCCTCGTCATCGTACTCAACATCGTCCGACGAATAACCTGAGTCCTCGTCCGCGTCCTCTTCCTGCTCGGATTCTTCATCTACCTCATCGATAATCTCATCTTCAGTTAGATCTGTACAACCATTAGGCATGGGTAACCGTTCACCATCTTGAACCAGGTCCATTATATCGGAGCGGACCATAGAAATATTAGGCTCTTGATAGGCAGGAATGTCTCTTTCTGGTTCAGCAGCATCTTCAGTCGTCGTCGGTGTACCTTCAATTGTCTCTGTATTCCATATTCCTCGGTGAGAGATATGGTTCACTATTTTCCATCCTTCACCGGCTTTCGGATCGTCAAGATAGAACACCTGCCGAACTAAGGTGGCGAGAGCGAAAGGCACATCCTCATACCAGTGCGAGTTTGTATCGATTGATAATAGTCCCAGGTCTTCCTTTGTGTGCTTGAACCATCTGCACTTGAATAGGAAAACGTTGACATCATTCCCGTAACATAGCTGAACCACGTATACAATAGCCCCGTAATATAGATCATTGTCTTTCCCAACCGCTACCCCACTGTTTTGTGTTCTTCTTCCTTCGTCTCGGGCCAAAGAATGGAACTTTACACCGTTCACAAAACATCCGGGATAAATATAGTGTTTAACCGGCTTCCCTGCTAGCAAGTGCTTTGGCCATGACCACCACCCTCCGTGGTTATCAGATTTTTGCAGATCAATCATCTGCGAAAAAGGGCAAATTAATATAAGGGTTTACTTTCTACAAACATGAGCGATATGTATTTAAATAATTAATACCGAGTCGTACGTATGTACCCATTGGAAGAAATAATCAGGAAACTTCTTCTTAACCATTTTCTCAATCTACGCCGAACTCTTGTTTTGATTTAACGCCTGAAGCCTCTCCCTGTATGACAACATGTACGGCTCAACTTCGTCACAGTCTCGCAACACTACCCAATGTGCCTCAATAAGTTCTTCCTGTGTTAACGATTCCTTTAATACTCCTCTAAACGGTCGGACGACATTGGTGACGACAGAAAGATTGATGCGGGCACTGCGATCGGAGGCAGTGGGAGGGGGTGGATCTTTGAGGTACCTGTTGCAGTAAGTAACACACTCATGCATTAGGTATGTCTCTGCTATGGAGCCATTCGGGGCCGACCTGTCTTTGACAAATGACTTATACTGTCCAAGCTGTCTACAAAATCAAACGTACATATTACATAAGTACATATATATAGCTAGCTAGCTAGTATATATATAATCTCCAGTGGAACAAATTAATTAATTAGTTGTACGTACCTTTCTTGAGGATACATCCAAGTGTACTGGACCGGACCAGAAATGAGCACCTGCTCGGGCAGGTGGATCATTAGGTGAATCATGATGTCAAAGAAAGCAGGGGGGAAAATCCTCTCTAGTTTGCAAATGATGTGCACAATTTGTTGTTGCAATTCCACCACATTTGACTTCTTTAATTCTCTGGCGCATAACCTCTGCCACCACCTGCACAATGCTACTATTGGTTCTACGACGTCCCGAGGCAAGTATGGTCGAATTACCACTGGAATCAGATGTTGCAGCATAACGTGATAGTCATGTGTCTTTAGACCAACAAACTTGTGTTGCACCTCATCCACTGCTCCAGTTATAGTAGCTGCATACGTAGCCGGATAACGAACGCCCTTAAACCAGTGAAATACAGAACGTCTAAGCATCGGCTTCACTGTGTATGGTACATCTGGCATCTTGTTGTACACTCATTTCCTATCCCTCCTCAACCACAAGGGACGACGTAGATTCATTGATTCCAAATCTTTGCGCGCTTTGGGAGTATCTTTAGTCTTGAACTTAATACCGAGAATTGTTCCCACCACGCTGTCGCACACATTCTTTTCTATGTGCATCGCGTCCAAGTTGTTCCTCAGCTTCAACTTCGACCAGTAAGGGAGTTCAAAGAATATACTCTTGTGATCCCAATAGCTCAGATCATGTGGAGGAATTGGATTGCATTTCTTTACATCCGCGTCATTGCTCAACACACCAAAGTCGAAATAGCTCAACCTCTCTAAAATCTCTTCGCCCGACCAACTACGGGGTTTAGGATTGTTCTCTACCGTACCGTCGAAATGAGCTTCATCCTGTCGCCACGGGTGGTCGTGAGGAAGCCATCTACGGTGACCCAAGTAACACACCTTCCCCGCGTGCCAACTAGAGTTCACGTCGTTCAAACATATAGGACATCCATTATATCCTTTTGTCCTGCAGGCTGCCAACATCCCATAAGCTGGAAAATCGCTGATCGTCCACATTACGGCAGCCCTCATCGTGAACATCGTGTCAGTGAATTTGTCATAAGTTGGGACTCCATTTTCCCACAACAGTTTCAGCTCGTCGATTAAAGGTCTGAGGTAGACATCTAAGCACTTCGATGGAGATTTAGGACATGGAATTAGTACGGTAAGGAAATTAAATTCCTTTTTCATGCACATCCACGGAGGCAAGTTGTACGGCATCAGAATAACTGGCCAAGTGCTGACGGCGGAGCTATTACTTCCCCAAGCATTGAATCCGTCTGTAGATAGTCCGAGTCTAACATTTCTAACCTCTGAAGCAAAGTCTCCAAATTCTCTGTCGAAATGTTTGAAACCCTCCCCATCCGCAGCGTGTCGCAGGACATCGTCATCTATTCGCTTTTCTGCGTACCATCGCATCGCCTCTGCTGTGTGTAGAGACATGTACAGGCGCTGCAATCTGGGAATCAAGGGAAAATATCGAACAACTTTCACAGGAATCTTCTTTTTCGAACTCTTCCTATTCAACTGGAATCTGCACTGGCCACATACGGGACAATAGTCCAACTCTTTGTACTCTTTGTAAAATAGCACACAATCATTCGGACATGCGTCAATTATCCTGTACTTTAGGCCGAGGTTGCTCAGGATATTTCTAACCTTATAATGAGATTTAGGAAGATTGTGATCATCAGGGAGCAACTTACATATTTGCTCCTGAATTTCGTCAAAAGCACTCACTCACATTTTGTGCTTCACTTTTATCTTCATTTGCTCCATCACATATTGCAACACATTCTCTCGACATCCAGGGAACACCGGGGTCTGCGCTTCAAGTAGTATCCGGTTGTACTTTTCCATCTCACTGGTGTCAGTGGCCAAGCTAGCTGCGGGGAATGTGTCATCATGCTCATTAGTGGTACTGTAACCTCCGTCTTGGTGTTGGTGTCCACTATGACTACATCCCGGAAACGCATCATGGACCAAATCTGCAGTTGGGTTGCAAGCTGGGGGTCCAGCACCACTGCCGTTGGATGAGGCACCATGGTAACTGTACCCTGAGCTGAAGTCTGCTGCGCTGAACTCTACTACTTCACCATGCTCGCTCCATGTAGTGTAACTCCACATCATACCATTTTCGTACAGGTGTTGCACCATAACATTAACCTCCGCATACTGACAATTAAGACATTTCTGACACGGACACCTGAAACGTTTCTTTCCCTGACCATGTTCTATCACAAAATTCACAAATTCGCTAATTCCATCCATATACCGGACATCACATCTATTCTTCAACTTCATCCAACTCTTGTCCATACTGCTACAAAATATCATAATTAATTAATTATTACATATATATATATATTTGTCCATTAATTTACGCTTAATTATACGTACTCGATTTACATCGATCCATCAATTACGTACGTACGTAATTTAATCGATCTGTACATATATATAGCTAACATCCTTGCATGTATGTACGTACGTTTTCACTAAATATATATTAATTAAGCAAATTTTAACTGCGTACGTACGTACCTGCTGGCCTTCTCGATATCTGTACGTTAATTAAGCTACCTAGCTAGTCAGCGGAGATCCCTTATCGATCCTGATTCTTCTCGATCGGCCTTCTAGCTAGCTAGCTCCCTTCTCCTTCTCCCTTCTCCTTCAATTCTTCTTCAAATAGAATGAAGAGATCGAGGCCAGGAATGAATTCAGTTTGGCATCGGGCTTATATAATGCTTCACTTAGACGACGGAGGTGTCGGTACGTCGTCTAAGTGGAAGTACGTTACGTACTCGGACGACGGCGTGTCGGTCCGTCCTCCAGGTAATCACCTGGACGACGGAGAATACCATCTCCGTCGTCCAGGTGATCACCTGGAGGACGGAGAAGACTCTGAGGTCCAGGTGATCACTTGGACGACGGATAATTCCTTCTCCGTCGTCCAGGTGGTCACCTGGACCACGGAGTAGTTTCCGAGGTCCAGGTGACCACCTGGACGACGGAAACGGCATTATTCGTCGTCCAGGTGGTACTTGGACCACGAAGTCTTTTCCGCCGTCCAGGTGTCACTTGGACCACGGAACAATTACGTTTCCGTGGTCTAAGTGCTGTTTTCTTGTAGTGGATGGTCTCAATCTAACCATTGTTAAAGAACAAGCTTTGCAAAATGAGTAGTAAGTGTCTTTTAAAACCAATGAGGATGTTGGTTTAGACTTGGAGCCATCAATGACTCGGGAAGCATAGGAAACTGTGACACTACTTTTTGTGTCCAGTTGTTGTCGTTGGGGGAAACGACACCGGCCGCTTCTGGCCTACAATGGTCGATGGAACCACCATTCAAGGTGTCCATCGCCATTCCCTTTTCTGAAATGACTTCTTGGTTCTTGCTTCCTTTCACTCCAAAGAACGGATGTCTGTTACAGATCATTATGTCACGACCTAGTTATCCCAATTTGTCCTGCCAAAACCTTTATAGGTCGGAATCTTAGAGGTTATCTCTTATGCATAGCCCATTTAACTGACACATAGTTTCTCTAATATTTGATTTTTTTTCATAATCATTAGAGGTGTTGCATAATAATGCAATTTCATTCTCACAGTGAGATTCTAAATTAAATCTATTGGCGTGTATGTCTCTAAAACTCAAGAGACATAATCACATATGATTGATAAGGCACAAAGTCGATAAATAGTTGTCTATAGCACAACATAGTCTGAGTAGTTCCACTATCAATGTGAAACTCATGTTCACCGGGAAGCATACACTACCACATATTTAATCATTGCCGGCGATTTTTAAATCGCTGGCAATGTTTTTTAACATTACTGGCGATTTTTTCCCCAAAAATCGCCGGTAGTGTCTTCTTTTTTTTTAAAATTGCCGGCGATTTTTCCGGCAAATCGCCGGCAATGTTCCGCCGGTATTAAAAAAAAAAAAGACATTACCGACGACTTACATTTAAGTCGCCGGTAATGTCTTTTTTTTTTTTTTAACATTACCGGCGACTTAAATGTAAGTCGCCGGTAATGTCTTTTTTTTATTTTTTATTACTGGCGGAACATTGCCGGCGATTTGCCGGAAAAATGGCCGGCAATGTTAAAAAAAAAAAAAAGACATTACCGGCGATTTTTGGGGAAAAAATCGCCGGTAATGTTAAAAAACATTGTCGGCGGTAATGGTTAAATATGTGGTAGTGCATACAAAGCTTGTATCAGAAAACATGATTTTCCAAAAATCATTTTTTGAACTTTGTGTACTCAAACAAGCATAACTTCGTCTAGAAAATATATATTGACGAACCATATGAACTTTTAGAAACAAGACATCTGTAGCTTTCCAACCATATAAAGTTCACAATCTGGCTATATCTGAGATGTTTTTAAAGCTCAGTTGAAATTGGCTAATCTGCATAGGCAGATTCTTGTTTCGCACTTTATGCGATTTCTTTATGTTTTGTGGTGATTTCATGGATTCAAATATTTTGAAATCCAAAATAGTATATAGAGCGACTTTGCTAGTAATTATGTCATCTATAATCATTCGGGTAGCTCTTTTCACTCATAACCAGATGAAGAGAAACCGATGTAGGTGAGGTGAGGCCCGCTTAAGTACATTTATCGAAAGTCTCTTTTTTCTAGACATTATGAGTTACTAAGGTGAGCCCTATTAGAATATAGAATTATATATATTGCAAATCTAGTACTTTTAGACGTAAATATAGCCGAGCTTGTATCAATACAATATTGCCTTTGTCAATCGTTTGCCGAATTACATCAAGAGTTTTGCTAATCTAAATTACAATATTGATTATCAATTGATAAAGTAAGGCATGAGAGCCTTTACATAATATTGTTGGAAAATAGATGCTATAATCAAAATATGTAAAATATAATGAATCTTTGCCAGTTTTGAAGTTTGCAATTGTGAAATTAGCGTCATTGTTATCTCCATCTTCTTCTATAATTGCATGGTGAGTCTCTTACTCTTTCGCGTCTATATATGCTTTGTATTTTGCAACCAATATGACATTTCATTTGCAATATCCAAACAATTCTCATTAGATCAACGTCTATAGCACCTCCTATTTATCTGTAAGTTTTACTTCACAGATTCTCATTAGGAGTGAGAAAATTCTCAACGTAAAGTATAAAAAAAATTACAACCTTTGCATGTGACGTCTTGAGAAACAAGAAGATATATTAGTTTCGTAGTCCCAAAGACTTCCTTGACAACTAATTATTCCAAGAAATTTGAATTAAACCAAAACCAAGATGTTAATAGTCATATGAACTCTCTTTGTTCGTTATCGATGCTTTTACAAACTTCTTTGTTCGAATCGATAGTGAATTCTCATGATTCACATGGACTCTCATTATCCATTTAGGAACCTTGTTCCAAGTTCTTAAAGATGAAGATGGGGGAAGGGATCTCCAAATTCTCCAGGTAAAAAGAAGTTGCAAAAAGAGTAATTATTCGAATTTAAATCGAAAATATAAGCTCTTATAAAAGCTTACTTGCTTAGAATACACAGCCATTTTCCTCTTCCTCTTTTCCTTAATTTGCTTGCTTTGTGCACGCCGACTTTGTACATTGGTCTCTCACCCATTTTGATGTATTCCTCGAATATCGATCAAACATGCACAAAATTACAACAAAAATAAATGTAGAAATTTTAAATATATTAAACTTTACAAAAAAAACGTTGTAAAGTTAATTAAAATATGAATAAATATAACCTGATTATTTCCCAAGTATATGTCGTATGTGCATGTCCACTATGAGTGGAAAATACGTAGTTTGTAAGTGCACGTCTCGTTGTGCCACATAAAATCCACTCGCGCTTGTACGAAGCCTTTCGACTTGGTTTGACCAGTTGGGTTCAGATCAATCGGGATCAGTCGCGCGAGGACATGCACGGGTGCAGCGGCGTGCTCGTCTTGGTCACCGGGGTTGGGTAGACAAGGTCGGCATGCAAGACGAAGTGGGTCGCAGCAAGAGGCCCACATGGTCGATGATCTGGGTTGAACCGGCGGTGCAGGCCTGCTGGGTTTGCTTGGTCGAACCAGCCAGTGGTGCGACGCCAAGGCTGGAAGAGCGTGGTTGAGGCGTTGTGGTGTCTTTCAGGTGCGACGCGGGTCACAATGTCTCGACGAGGTAGGAGACGACGCGATATGGTGATCAACCCGGCTCGTTGTGCACGGGAGTCGCGATGTGAGGCACTGGGATGAGCCGGAGTCGCGCATAACGACTGGAGTCGGATCGAAAGCACTGGAGCTGCGGGTTGTGGCTGCGTTTGGTGCAGCGCCGGAACTGAGCTCGATGTGCTGGATACACGAGGAACTATCGATTGGGACTTGCAATCGCTTGAAGTAGCAAGTCGACTTAGCACGGCTGATCAAATCGGCTTGGCGTGATTGAATCGTGCGTTTGGAGCTAAACCAAGACAAAAGAGATTTTCTGGAATTTAGGCAGAACGAGCTCTAGTAAAGTTTCATGTTGATAACGTGTTTTAGAAAATCGTAAAACTAGATAGAAAATATCTAGAAGCAAATCTATATACCGTATTGCAAGGTTTCACATCATTTTATAGGAGTATGTGATGATTACAAAAATAAGGGCAGAGTACATCAGTTACAAACTGTTACATAATATGCAATGATCACATGAGTTACAATGATATACTAATGGTACTGTTCGATGCAAAAATATCTCCTGCGGAGAGATCCTTCAGTGAAGCAATCTCTTTTATTGGCCTCGGATAGTTTGACTGTAGATATCAGTTTATCCTGTATGTGCTTCGTATGCTGGCATGTCACCGTTCTTCAACGGAATATAGAATGTAAAGCCTCCTGACTTCTTGATAAACGATTAAGACAAGAAGAGCACCAACTCTATCTGAATAGGTCCTTCTCGCCTAGTAAACTAGGACTTTTGATATGTATCTCTCGCAGAGCCTTCGAAATCGATACCTCACACTCCCTTATCAGTTCAAAGCAGAGCAATCTCTCTGACGGTGTGTTGAGAATACTGCTTCCTTTGGATATCCAAACTCTCACACTATAGGTGACAAGCCCTTCAATCGTCCAGTCGCAATTGCTTCCTTCTGATCGCAATACTCTCACTCGATAGGTGACAAGCACTTTGATCTGCTAGTTGCAAAGAAGATAGAATCTCTTGACGAGATGTCTGTCTAGGTGTACTTGCGTATAGCAAATGTATGTTTGATCGGAGACCTTTTCCACAAACCTCTTACTGTTCTTATATAACACTCAGTAGTTGTCTTTCAATTACTTTGAACTTCTTCTGCTCTTTGAATCTCAATATAACTCCGACACCAACATACGGGTTTCAATCCTTATAGAACTTCAATGCTATCACAACTCTTTTATTAAAGAAACCTATCTGAAATAGAAAAGGTATGATAGACATCCAAATCGCATGGAATCAGCTAACTCATGAATCATAGTTCTAACCAAACTCTATCTCTTACACCTGGCTGCTCGCCAAGCTCTAATAAAGTAATGGGCCGCTTGCCAAGACTTCAGTCATTCAAGCCCAATATGAAATATTTATTTCAGGCCCAGACATTGTCCCTCAAGTCTTGAACTAGAATTACTTATGCAAGCAAAAAGACTTGAATATTACCCGACTGACGCGCTGTTAAACCAAACAGTAACATAACACCCAAGTGCCACGTTACACAACTCCTCTAAAAAGTTGCATCACTCGACTGACGTAATATAAAAGTAACAGTCCACATCAACAAAATCTCATTCCCCAACAAGACCTTCTCACTTGCCTTGATCCTGAATTTTTAACCTCCTTAGTCAAAAGCTAAGACCTTTCATTCTCACCGCCGTTCATCCTTTCCAATCTAAACAATGCCTCCACGTAAAGACATCTTCATCCCTCACTTAGATCATAACGTCGAGAAATTCTCGAGACACCTCAAGGCTGTCGCCAGATGACAGAACCCAAAAGTAAGCCTTGAGGTGTCTTTCCCTGTGTATTAACAATAGACCCAAACGAAGGCACTGGCGTGCTTGGTCCCTTCCTGGATGTTCCAATCAATCCAGACCTTTCCAATATCCTCCGCCATCTCATCTGTAACTCATCCTTAATAGTCCAAGAAAACCTCAGAGAAGACCCAAATGAGTGGACTAGTAAAGATGCCCTTTGTCTAATTGGGAGATGGCCGCACCCAAACGTAGAGGATCTCGCTTGGTACCGGAGCCGTCGCGAACAAGATATCAACCGGTGGGAAGCCGTTGGAATCACTCAACTCATTGACTTATGCTTTTCTCTCCCAGTTGGTGGCAACAGAGCACCGTTCGCCACAGCCATGTGCTTTTGGGATTGCACCACCAACTGCTTCCGTCTTCCCTGTGGTGATGTGAGCATTACAATTCTTGACTTGTACACCATCTTTGGAATTCCTAACTTTGCAAACTCATGGTCTCTCAACCAACACAACGGGACACCAGTTCAAGCCTCCCCCAATCGTCCTTCCTCCTACTCTTCCTGGGTAAAACACTTTGCATAGGAGGAGAAAGACACAGACCAAAGAGGCATAGCCTTTTTGGAATACTGGCTATCAAAGTACATCTTCTGTCCATCTTCTGCAAAGGTCAAAAAATGTTGGACCAACCTTGCCGAACGCCTCTTTAACTATGAACAACTGGGCTTGGTTGAATCCGTCCTCGCCTACATCTACTATGGTCTGAGGCGAGTCGCACTTTCAAAGCTCGACCTTAATCAACTAGAACTGCTCTAGATGGTGGAGCTCTGGTTGCGGATGTACTTTCTCTTTTTCAGCCATACAACACCTCATGTCTTTGAAGATCAGAAGTTGTTGGGCCAAACGTTGGTTTCTACACCAACTAGGACTAGAGTATGGTCCTACTTAAACTGCTTCAACTACCTCTGCAAACAAAAAGACTTCCCAACCGCAGTAGTCGAAGTAATTCTGAATTGTCGCCATCCTGACATCCTCGCGAGTGGGTTTATGCCCTCGCCAGAGCAAAATGATCTTGCGAGGAACTTTTTCCTTCAGTGTCACACTTGCAAGGACCTGCCAGTCCCAAATTCAGCAAGCCCCGAGTATGAGCTCTATGCCCCAAACCACTTCTTAAGACAACTCGGGCTCACTCAAGACGCTCCTATGCCCCTCACCTGTTCTGTGAACAAATATACTCTCTGGCGAGGAACAAATCATCCTACTGTAGCAGAAGTGCAGAATGAACACTTTGGCTTTCCAACAGTAATACTTCCCATCATAATGAAGCCACTAGTGATTTCTCAGTCGATCACCAAGTCGTATCAAGCCTGGCACTCCCAAATTTGGGAAGACATACGACACAAGGGACCGCTTGCACGCTTTGCCACTATCTTTTATGATTTTGGCAAAAGATTTTCGAATGAAAAAGACTCAGTCGTTATTAGGAAGTCTTATAAGAACATAAGTACTACCCCCTGGCTACAGGTAAACTCCTTACATCCAAAAATGCCACATGTATTAGCAAGTTCTTATACTGTATCTGATTAACCTTTCTTCTTAAAAAATAGCACGCCCTTGAACCAGACGTGACCGTTGCCTTACAATCATTCAGGAAGAAGAGGTCCAATCCTTCTGGGCAATCAGTAAGTGTTGCATTTTATTTACCCAGATCAGACTGTATGATTTTGTCACTGAACTATAACTAACCCAATCTTTTGATAGTCTAAAAAACGCAGGAAGATCCACTCCAAGCCCGAGGAGCCTCCAAGTGGCATCTGGTTAGCTACAGAGATCACGAGCAGGGACAAACAAGCAAAGCTTCAAGCTCAAGTCTTCCATGCTACTTTTGATCAAAGGAGTGACAAAGCCTCCGGGGCAAGCGTCTGCTCGGCATTGGCTTTTACCATTGCACATTGGCTATATGCAAATCCTAACAGCATGCCCACGGTCTCTGAGTTTAATGACCTCCTTGTTCAAGGTTCCTCAGAGTGGCAAGAACTATGCAAGGACGAGGCCTTCGCAAGTTCTTACCCACCATTTTGATCTAGAGGTTATTTCGAAGGCTGACATCAGACCATTGAAGTTCTCATCTGACGACTCCTTCATTGGGTATTTCAACCCAGAGAGGTTTACAGCCCTTAACGGTATTACCTCTTTTGATATGTCATAGGAGAAAATCAGCAAGAGCCACAAGCCTCAAGTATATATAGTGAGTTGGAATGACCACTTCTTCGTCCTCAAAGTTGAAAACGAAGCCTATTATATTATTGACTCACTAGGAGAAAGGCTCTTCGACGGATGCTGTAAAGCCTACATTTTGAACTTTGATGATTCTAGCATCATATATGGGACTGAAGATCATGACACAGGACATGAAGTCATCAACGGCGGCAAAGAACGTTGCAAGGACTTCATAGCCCAATTTCTGGATGGAATCAACCGGACAGAACTTGAGGAAGAAGAAAAGAGCAAGCCTGTTGATATTGCCATTCTATTATGGTGCTTGCAGATTGAGTTTCAATCCTGCTTCATTCCTTCCTCTTCTGGCGAGGGCACCAGTGCTCAAAATGACCAAGTCATTCCAAAACAAGAACAAATCTCCTCCCCGCCAGCACTCTCGGTCGCCAAACCACAGTTATTGGTCGAGGCAAATCCAGAACTTAAGGACCTAACTCCTTCCTCGCCAGAGCCTAGGCTTCAAGCGACTGAAGAAACACATCTACTGTTTCCCATACAAGTAAGAACTTATCTACTTACTTCGTTTTGGTTTATTAATTCTAATTGGTCCTGACAACTTGTATTTATTATTTTTAGTCCAAAAATGTTCTTGTGGGCATCAATGAAATGACTCTTGTCTTATCAGCAAATCCAAAGGAACACATGAGCTCGCCAGGCCAATCTTCTGAACCTCCTGCAATGGCCGCTATGGATCGGCCTAGCAGTTCTCCAGGTGTCAATGATGAAGAGCCAGAACCTATAATTAAAGAAGTTGCTACACCGTCTTCATCACAAGGACCTCCCCCTCAGGCACTCAACACACAAGAAATAGCAATAAAGTTGCAAGAACTTTACAGCAAACTGAGTACACTGAGTTCTCCTTCAACACCTGATGCCACCCTTCGAAACATCCTTTCTGGGAACCTGGATTCTCCTCAAGACATCCAAACTGTTTGTAAACAAGTCATAGAACTGAAGGCTACTGCCCCAGCAAACTTTATTCATCATCTTCCTGACGTTGAAGAGAAACTTCATCAACTTTTGAACCAAAGCGTAACCTACCAACGCCTAAAACTCAAAGCTGAGCGTAAGAAAGAAGCAGTAGAGACGTTAGAGAACCAGACTCAAAAAGAGAAAGAATGAATCCAGGCCATTCTGAAGGACACGTCTACCCATCAAGAAGCCTTAGCAACCAAAAAAGCTAGAATAGCTATTCTTAGAGCTGAATTGGCTACCCTCGAGGCTGAAGTAGACAGTCTAAAAGCTGATACCCTTAGAGATCAAGAAGCCGCATGCTAAATTATGATTGAAGGAGAAAGCCAAGCTCAACTTATGCAGGAGGCACAAGAAGAAGCCACAAGCGTTTACAAACAATCCAACAAACCTGGCTAGCTCTGGAAATTGCGAAGGCATCCGTGAGGAAATATTCCTTCCTTTTGTAATCTTTGGGCCTCATATTTTAAGCCCCATTTTGTTTATTCCAAAATTCTTCAAAATTTAATTATTCGACCCAAATTTTGGAAACAAAGTGTGAATTGGGCCCGATAGCAAGACTGGGCCTCAGAATTAGACCTTTTCAAAACTTGTTCAAATGGAACTAGCCTTATTTATAGGCTCTAACCGCTCACTTGCTCTGATCGTCCAACAATAAATGGAATTTAATTCCATGCTTGGAATTCGTATCGCGTCACACAGTCAAATCTTCAAAATACGTTTTACCTGCCCCAAAAATCACTCATTCATCATGCTCTCCTTTTGGGGTAGATAAACCGTAACTCGGCCCAATTCCAACTAGACGCGTGCCCTCTATTAACGGGTGTAATTACTCTCGCGAAGCCTTACCCCTGTGACTCATTTCTATAAAAGGTTTCCACTTCCTTGTATTGTGAACAAACTTCCAAACTTCCTTGCGAGAATGAACTCCCCTTTTGTATTTTTGCTCTGGCTCTCCTACCCAAAGAAACCTCCAGATAAAAACTTCCGTTCGTGTTCTTTAGATAGCAATATCCACGTCCAAACCTGGACTAGATAACAATATCTACGTCCAGGCGTTGCCTTGGTTGTCCCAACTTGTGCTTCCATAAGAAGGGAAAGCCACAATCCCGAGGTTGTAAACCCCTCGTCTTTCTCCTGTGCACCCACTCAGTTTCTATATGCATGGAAGTTGTAAGCCCTATGGACATGGCTGCACAGAAAGGGAAAGACAGGGACTTCAACCGGAGAAAAAGGCAACAAACGCAAAGTCTAATGTAAAGGGTCTTCTGATCTGATGTACTAGCTTCCTTGGCGTTTCAAATCCTCTTCCTCTCACTGCTTGAGGTCGATCTCTCTTTTTAATGTATCCATATTTGATACATCGATCCAAAGGCTGGCTATCAACTATTAGAGGATTTGTAAAAAACAAACTATATTTTATCTTTCTGTTCTGTTGCTGATTTGTAGTTTGTTTCTCATATGGTATCAGAGCTTGAGGCCGCAAAGCCTTTGTATTCTTCTAAATGTAAAATTTTTGTTTGAAGTAAAGAGTTCCTTATGTAATTTACATTGATAAACTCAGATGTAGTTTGCACATAACCTTGGCCACAGTAACTGGCTAACATGAACTCTCTTGACTCAGAAGAAACACAAGAATTAAAATTAAAATTTTAAATTTGGCATCAAATATAGGCCCTAACTAAAGATTCAGCCCCAAGTATAGGCTATTATCATGTACATAATCCCTGTGTGTTAAATTTGGCCTCAAATATAGGCCCTAACTAAAGATTCAGCCCCAAGTATAGGCTATTATCATGTACAAAATCCCTGTGTGTTGCCCCTGCAGTTTACTCATGCGAGTGAAATGAGATGAGCATGAATAAACTGGATTAAGCCACAGTTGGAGGATCTTCATACTCCTAGACTGGTTGTATGAACTTCTTAACGAAACGACCATTTATAGGATTAGCATGAATGGTGTCATCTCGATCTCGTAAACGAACTGCTCCTTTACCCAAAAGTCGATCGACGATGTATGGTCCTTCCCATTTTTCTGACCATTTTTCTCGTCCTTCAGTCTTCTCACCAATAGGCAAAATGACTCGCCAGACTAGTTCTCCTTCTGCAAAACTCATGCCCCTAGTACATCGGTCATAGGCACGAGTCACCTTTCATTTTTTAGCACATAGACTATCATAAGCTTGTATTCTCTTCTCATCTAAATCTTCATGCTCTTGCCACATTGCTTGTACATAATCTTCACTGATCAGGCTATGTTGTTCCATCACCCGTAAAGATTGAACGTTGATTTCTAAACGCAAGATCGCATCATGGCCGAACATTAATGCATAAGTAGTGGTACCTGTGGGTGTCCTTTCACTTGTTCTATAAGCCCACAAAGTATTAAATAATTCTTCATGCCATAATCTGGCATGCTCGCAAGCATCCGTTTAAGGATATGGATAATGATTTTATTGCTTGCTTCAGCTTGATCATTGGATTGGACATAGTATGGAGAAGAGTGTAGAAAATGTATTCCAAAATCCTTCATAAGCTCGTCTACATCTCCAGACATGAATGCTGCCCCACGGTCTGAAACAAAACTCTCAGGAATGCCAAACCTACAAATGATATCTTCAAATAAAAACTGACGGATGGCATTTGCTGATGATACCCTGAGAGGTCGAGCTTCAACCCATTTTGTGAAAAAATCAGTAGCCACTATGATAAATTTGTGCCCATCAGATGAATGAGGATGAATCATTCTAATTAAGTCCAAAACCCATCCTCGAGCTGGCCAAGGCTTGATTATAGGCTGTAATGGTATTCTGGGCATATGGCTGATTGGACCATATTTTTGGCATTCTTCACAGCCTTTAGCGAACGTGATGTAATCTTTGAGCATTCCTAGCCAATAAAAGTCATGTCGTCTTATTAACCATCTCATCTTAGGACCAGCCTGGTGTGCCCCTGCTATCCCAAGATGGACTTCCCTCATCAATCGCTTAGCTTCATGTCCAAAGACATATCGTAAGAGTATGCATTCCTTTCCTCTTCTATACAACTCATCATCTTTGAGTACATAGTTAGAACTAAAAAACGAATCCGCTTTTCTACCGAATTATTAGGATTCTGGAGGTAGGAAATAATATCCTGTCTCCAATCCACATCAATGTGATCAAGTGTAGCAACGTACCACTCATTTTTATCTTCTTGGCGAGCAAGAAAAGATGGAAGGGTCCTTCGTTCAACCTTTAATATTCGTTCACGTACTCCATCTTGCAAGCTCACCCCTGTTGATAGTTGAGCCAACTCGTTTGCTGCATAATTCCTCTCGCGAGGGGTGTAGCTCAACTCCACCTCAGTAAATAACTTGAGTAAATCATAGGCTCACTTAGCATATGGTTCTAGTATTGATCCAGCCTTATACTTGGTTTCAAGTTGTCGGATCACAAGTTGGGAGTCTCCAAATACATGCACATCCATGATCTCCATATCTAATAGAAGTTCAGATCCAATGATCAAAGTTTCATACTCTGCTTGGTTATTTGTGCATCTGAAGTCCAACCTAAAAAAATAAGAAAAAGTTTGGCCGCGTGGAGAAACTAAAGCAACTCCTGCCCCAGCCAAAGTACTCGTACTTGACCCATCAAAGTATACACACCAAGGGGCCAAATCAATACGAGTGAGTTCCAGTTCTGGCCCCTCGCAAACATCCTTCATTTGATGATGGGCCTGAAAGTTGGCCACTGCTTGGCCTTTAACCGCTTTCTGGGGAACGTACTGCAAAGAGAATTCTAACAAGGCCAGAATCCAGTTTCCAATCCGTCCCCGGAGAATGGGTCTGGAAAGCATATACTTCACCAAATTTGTTTGTGCTATAACGCACGTGGTGAAGGAAAGCATGCAGTGCCTCAGTTTGCACCCTGAAAAATACAGAGCCATGCACAATCTTTCCATTGGAGAGTATCTTGTTTCACACTCATTCAAGGTATGACTGAGATAGAAAATAGCACGTTCAATTCCTGATATGTCGTCTTGAGCTAATAAACTCCCAATAGAAAGGTTTGTAGCTGATATATATACAGCTTAAGAGGAACCCCTGGCCTTGGAGGAACCAAGACTGGCGGGTTCGTTAGATATGCTTTGATGGTTTCAAACGCCTCTTGATGGATAGGCTCCCATACAAAGTCTTTCTGGTTCTGAAGCTTGAGCAACGTTGAGAATGGTTGTGTTTTCCCAGCAGTATTGACAATGAACCGTCGTAAGAAATTGATCTTTCTTAATAAGCGTTGTAGCTCCTTCTTACTCTTTGGTGGGATTGCACTAAGAACCACTTGTTTCTTGTCGTTCGGTATCTCAATTCCACGATGATGAACCAAAAATCCCAGGAAGTCTTCTGCTTGTACTCCAAATACACATTTGGCTGGATTCATCTTCAGTTGATGTTGCCTCATTCTGAGAAACACTTGCCGCAAGTCTTCAATGTGATCATTTCTGCACTTCGTTTTAACTACCACATCATCTATATAGACTTCCATAATCTTACCAATAAGATCATGGAAGATTAAGTTCATTGCTCGTTGGTAGGTTGCCCCTATATTCTTAAGTCCAAATGGCATGTCCACGTACTCAAATACTCCTGCAAATCCTGGGCACCGAAGCACAGTTTTATGTCTATCTGATTCTGCCACTGGGATTTGATGGTAACCAGCAGTTCCATCCATGAATGTTAACATCTCATGACGAGCCACTGAGTCCACCAACAAGTCCGTTATTGGCATTGGGTATGCATCTTTTGGAGTTGCATTGTTCAAGTCTAGATAGTCAACACACACTCGCATTTTTCCATTCTTTTTCTTGACTAGGACTACATTGGATAGCCACTCATTATACTTGGCTACTCGTATGATCCCTGACTTGAGCATTTTCTCGACCTCTTCCTTGACCAGAATTGTTGTTTCTGTGTTCATTCGACGCATCTCTTGTTTCACGGGCTTCTTTCCCTCTATGATGGGCAAGCTATGACAAACCAAATCTGGTGACAGTCCTGGCATGTCGTCATATTTTTCTGTAAAACAATCAGCGTATTCTCGCAGCAACTCAATGAGCTTCAGTTGTTCTTCAGGCTCTAGGAAGGTACTAATAACCACAGAGATTGGATCTTCATTGGTCCCAAGATTGATCTTTTCAATGGGATCTTTGACTTTAGGTGGTAAATCATCCAAAGCTACTGAAGCTAATTTGATTTCTTCCTCCTTTTCCAAGTCATGTAATACATCTTCATCCACATATTTCAATGCTGCAATTATTGGAACCTTCTCATAGGCTTGACTTTCCAACAAAAAATTGTGAAAGCACTCGTGTAAAGAGTAACAAGCCTCGATCTTTATGCTTGATAGAGACCCAATCATTGAGAACGTTTGGATGGTAGCTCAATGGTGTAGGGTCTGCTACTATCTTGATTTGCTTGAATTATACCCCACTGAGCTAGTTCAGAGGCCGTAACACAAACTGGGCGGCCTTTGTTATCAATGCCACATACCTCCAATGGCCTAAGGTCACTGTGGTAATAGTTGGCTTCTAATGAGTTAGCAGAAACAGAATATGGACGAGGATCAACATCAACAATTTCTGCTTCACTAGACTTCATATTCCAGAGTAACATCTGCTGATGGAGAGACAACGGTACACAATAGCTCCTGTGGATCCAGTCACGCCTCAGAATTGCACTGTATGGAGCTGTGCATTCTGCTACAAAGAATGTATACGTACCGGTGGCCGGACCGATGTGTACTTGCAAAAAGACAATGCCCAAAGTCTTGGAAATGCTACCCTGAAAATTTCTAACATTTAGTGTGGTCTCTTGGATAGGAGCCTTGGGAACGCCTAATAAGGCCATTGCTTTGATTGTGATGATACTCGCTTCTGCCCCTGAGTCCACTAAGAGTTTGTTGACTTGAATCCCTTGGACATTTCTTGTTACATATAACGGCCGCATGTGCATGGCCATGTCTACAGTAGGCTTGGCGAACATCATATGTTCCTTTGTTGATGATGAATCAGCCTTTGGTGTCTTGGCGAGTGCTATATTATCTTTTAATATTGGTTCATCTTTTGGCACTACCAAGTTATTGACGCTTCCGCTCGCGTTTGATTCATCCATTGATACTGGTGGAGGTAAAGCATATTTGGAGGACAGAATAAACACCATGTTAATAGTGGTGTCCACCTCCTCGACATATTTTTCAGCTTCTTCTTCTTCCCCTTCACCGTAATCCAGCAACTGCTCATCATCTTCACAGTCGTTGCCCTCAGCCTGTTGTTCCTCGGAATCCAGAGTTGTAGTGACCTCGAGAGAAGCAACCTGCTGTAATTGGTCCTCAGGTATAGGATCTATAGCTGTTGGCATGAGTAGTGCTGAATCTTGCTCCTTGGGACGGGAAACCGGTTGTCGGACCTTCTTTTGTTCTTCCACAATTAAAGGTCTCGGTCTCCATTGCAGGACCTTGGTCTCGCTTGGACTATTTTGCTTTGGATTAAGTTTCCCCTCCTTTGGAGGTGTATATAGCCCCATTGTTTCCATCGCTTCATCATCAAAAAAGAGACGCCTTCTCATTGGCCTTCGTTTCGTGACTTCACGATGATCCTCGTGAATAGGTCCGGGCTGTTTATCTTTGGACCATAACTCTGGGTTACGGTCAAAGACGTTTGGTCGTTGTGCTCTCACTTTGGGCTCGCGAGACTTCTTCCCGAAAACCACTAAGGGATTTACTGCAAGGGCATTCATTCGCCTTTGCAATACTTCTGGAGAACACACTAGTTCTTCTTCTTTGAGCAAGCCTGCTTCATAAGCCTCTAATGCTATTTTGGCTTCTCCAAAGCGTCGCTAAAGATTCCTTCTTCTACTTGGAGTTACCTCAATGGTTTTCCCTTTCTCCTTCACGTACCATACGTTCTTCTTTGTGATATTTCTTAAAGCTGGAGGAACATATGGCCTCGCGGGTGTGTCAACTATCTCTGGTTCAGATTTCTTGGCTTCATTGACCCTTTATGTTGCTCATGAGCGCTTAGGTTCTAGGGAGTCCCTTTGTCTTGCTCGCTGTGTGTTATTGACCCATTCTTGGCCATTTCTACCACCTCCTATTTACCGAGTGGAGTCTTGCATAGATTATACTCTGACCAGAAACGGTGTAGGAAGGTGACTGGACTTTCTGTCATCGATTGGCTCAAGGAAGCCAGCTTTCCAACACTGGTTTCAGGTCTTGCCGTTCCAAAGTGGTCTATGAATAAAGCCTCCATATCCTTCCACTCGTTAACCGAACCCTTTTCTAATCCAGTATACTATACGAGGGCCGATCCTGACAAGGATGATCCAAAGACTCTTAATTTGAGTCCCTTGTTATCGGCAAACTGCCCCAATTGCAGCGTGAAGTATGCTAAGTGTGTTGCCGCGTTAGAATCATCATCGCTAGAGAAAGTTTAGAAGGTTTGATGCTGGTAGAACTTTGGCCATTGCCAAGCATCAGGATCATCCTTCTGCAAAGGAGGAAACTATGTCTCATATGTATCATACATCTTGGCCAGATGTATGTCGCAATCATTTAGGAACCTGGTTAACCATTGCTCCCAAGCAGGAGGGAAAGACTCTGCTTGTCTAGTCTTTCTAGCTAGGTCAGATACGGATTTAGTTAAAGACGCTGTGTCTCTATCTGTCCTTTGAGACAGTGTCGCCGCGTGCCGGCGGTGTTCATCCAAACTTGTTCCCAAGTGTTGTATGACGTCTATCCGTAGTTTATCTTGACCTTCCACAAGAATTGCTACTTGGGCTCATGTTGCCTCTCTCTCTTCTTGATCTCTATTGAGTTCTACCTGTAATGCTCGGATTTCAGCTATTGTTGCGTTTATGCTATTGCCTTGGGTAGTGAGAAGAGTCGCTTGTTGTTCGATTCTTCCATCGAGAGCCGTATAGTAACTAGTCTGGTGGCTGTCTCGCCTAGCCGCATAGGCTAGGTATTCCTGGAACGTAAGTTCCGTCATCTCCATGTCACTTAAAGATTTAAACGACATAGTATTAAAGTCTTTAGCGAAGATAGTGTTAACCGCTTGATTACTAAATGAACGACACATAGTAGATGTATGTTCACAGTAAGCCGGTTGTGGGTGTTTACAACACTGAGGGTAATCCCTTCGGTAAGGATCCCCTATTGTCACTTAGAAACACAAAGATACTCCCACTGGGCGTGCCAAAATGTTCGATGCAAAAATATCTCCCACGGAGAGATCCTTCCGCGAAGCAGTCTCTTTTATTAGCCTCGGATAGTTTGACCGCAGATGTCGGTTTATCCTGTATGTGCTTCGTATGCTGGCGTGACCGTTCTTCAATGGAATATAGAATGTAAAGTCGCCTGACTTCTTGATAAACGATTAAGACAAGGAGAGCACCAACTCTGTCTGAATAGGTCCTTCTCGCCTAGTAACCTAGGACTTTTGATATGTGTCTCTCGCAGAGCCTTTGAAATCGATACCTCACACTCCCTTATCAGTGCAAAGCAGAGCAATCTCTCTAACGGTGTGTTGAGAACACTGCTTCCTTTGGATATCCAAACTCTCACTCGATAGGTGACAAGCCCTTCAATCGTCCAATCGCAATTGCTTTATTCTTATCGCAATACTCTCACTCTATAGGTGACAAGCACTTTGATCTTCTGGTTGCACAGAAGATAGAATCTCTTGACGAGATGTCTGTCTAGGTGTACTTGCGTATAGCAAATGTATGTTTGATCGGGGACCTTTTCCACAAACCTCTTACTGTCCTTATATAACACTCAGTAGTTGTCTTTCAATTACTTTGAACTTCTTCTGCTCTTTGAATCTCAATATAACTCCGACACCAGTATACGGGTTTCAATCCTTGTAGAACTTCAATGCTATCACAACTCTTTTATTAAAGAAATCTATCTGAAATAGAAAATGTATGATAGACATCCAAGCAGCATGGAATCAGCTAACTCATGAATCATAGTTCTAACCAAACTCTATCTCTCACACCTGGCTGCTCGCCAAGCTCTAATAAAGTAATAGGCTGCTCGCCAAGACTTCAGCCATCTTGGGCCGCTCGCCAAGACTTCAGCCATTCAAGCCCAATATGAAATATTTATTTCAGGCCCTAACAGGTACCATAACTAGGGACATTTGAATTTTCTTCAATAATTTATGGTATTTTCTCAGCAGCATAAGCTGTAGAAAGTGTAGACGACTAAAACAAACGTCTTGAGACTACATCTTCAAGTCCTTAATGCTAGTTAATGATATTTGTTATTGTGGGATCTTACCTCTCCAACATAATGAACATCGATGGATGATAATGAGCATTTCAAATCCGATTCCAGTACATTTTCCGGTTTCATTGGAAGGTTTCTGTAAACCTTGAAGGACATCGGAGTGATCAAGTGTACAAAGCCTATCACTTGGCTCTTGTGAAAATGCTATTGCAATTAACCTGACCGACTATGTCAACTTCCAGTTCTACGCATGCCAGGCGAGCACCATAATGTCTCGATTGCCAGGCGAGCACCAGGCGAGCATCATAATACTTCAAAAAAAAAAGAAAAAAGAAAACTTACTCAAAAGCTACCAAATACATAATATCAACTGACACACTTTGTCATTCGATTGCCTCCTCCCAAAAAAAAACCCTAGTTTTCTCTCTAAGAGAAAAAGCCTATTCTCTTGTCGACAACACCAAATCTGATCTGGGGTTAGTCGTGTTTCTCTTCAACAATCTTCATCTTCTCTCAAGTGCAAGTACAACCATGAGTACCACCAAAGCAGTAGATGGGAGGATTGCTTATTCAAGGATCACTTTTGGCAGAGATGGAATTCAAGAACAAGGGTTTCATTGGGTGTTGGCCTTTGATAACGAAGGAGATAGCAATAACGTCTTCAAAGGTAGTCCTTCAGTACCTTGGTTGATGAGGAGAAACCCTAAATCTAGGGTTCTCAATGTTAAGGAAGAAAAGGTTGAAGCTGCTGAAGTTTTGGTTGCAGGCGGTCCTGTGTCTATTGTAGGTATAAGAGTCAAAAAGGGAGCATTTCCGATTTGGGCAAAGCAAAGATGCCTTAGCCGTTAAGGTAGCCTAGACTAGTCTCATCTAAAGCTTTGATAGACTAGGCCTAGTTTTTCAATGGGTTTCAATGTATCAATAATACATAACTGTTTGGTCTAGATTTGCCTCTCATTAATGTGGGAGAGTTAGACTAGATGTTTTTCGATGTATTTGACTAATGATCCAATGCAATATAGCAATATCGCATGTTTTCGACAAAAAAAAGAGAATAAAAGAAAAAATAAGCAATTTTTCTAAGAAAAGAAATGTTGTAAATTTACTACTTACTAGTGTTTTTCACTTTCATCATCCTCAGCAAGGTTCGAATTGTGCTTCGGTGTTGCCCGGCCCACATGCGGACACATTCAGTCTACTGATTCACCAATAAAAACCCAAGAAATCTCAAGACTTTGAAGATGATGGTGAGAGTTTCTTCTTCTTACTACAGCTTCTGGAGAAGAAGAGGTATGCCATGTCAATGTCAGTCTACTACATCTATTATTGCTTTTTCTTACTCATATTCTTCCTGCTACAGCTGCTTGAGAAGAAGAGGTATGCCTCGTCTTGCTCACTCTCATCTTGCTCGCTCTATTACTAATAGTAATGGTCATTTTCATTCAAAATCTTCATACCCATCTAGAACCACCCACATGCTTATGAGAGACCCATCACCACCCAAAGTCACAAATCTCAAGGATGCCTTGAAGGTGTTTGATGAAATGCTTCAGAGGCGTCCTCTGCCTTCAGTGATCCGTTTCAATCAACTCTTGGGTCAACTCATCAAACTGAAAAACTATTCAGAAGTCATTTCGTTGTATAAACAAATCAGTTTGAGGGGAATCCATCCTAATGATTATAGTCTTACCATTCTCATCAATTGCTTCTGTCATTTAAACCAAATGATGTTCAGTTTATCTGTCTTGGGTAAATGCTTTAAATTTGGTTTTGCACCAAATGTCGCAACTTTCAACACTCTCATCAATGGCTTCCTTCTCCAAAATAAAGAGGCTGAGGCAGCAACAATTTACAGCAAAATGGTGGAGGGAGCTAGGTGTAAACCGGATGTGATTACTTTCAACACATTGATAAAGGGGTTGTGCAAAAAGGGCAACAACATTGTAGCTCTTGAATTGCTTAGGAGGATGGAACTATCTGCAGATTCTAAGCCTGACGTTATTGCGTACAGCACCATCATCGACAGTCTCTGCAAGGACACACTAATTGCTGATGCACTCGGTCTCTTGTCAGAAATGATCAGTAAGGGTATTGCCCCCAGCGTGGTGACCTATAACTCATTGATCAATGGAGTATGCAGATTAGGTCAGTGGGAAGAAGCCACAAGGTTGTTGAAAGAGATGGTGACTAGAAACATCTCTCCCAATGTTCTGACCTTTAATGTAATGTCTTGGTAGACAGACTCTCTAAGGAAGGGATGGCCATCGAAACAAAGATCGTGGTTGAAATAATGATTCAAAGAGGTATTGAACCTGATACAGTTACATACAGTGCATTTATGGATGGTTATTGTTTGAGACGAGAGATGGAAGAGGCAAGAAAGGTCTTCGGTTTAATGGTTAGAAAGGGCTCCATGGTGAATGTTTACAGTTATAGTATATTGATAAATGGAAATTGCAAGCACAAAAAGATGGCCAAGGCTGTGAAGCTATTTGTTGAATTGTCTACTGTAGGACTAGCTCCAGATGTTACTCACAACACTCTTATGGATGGATTCTGCAAATCAGGGAGAATAGAAGATGCAAAGAAGTTGTTCATGAGCATGCGACCTTCTGGTGAACTTCCAAATGTTCAAACTTATGCCATTTTACTGAATGGCTTATGCAAAAACTGACAACTTGATGTGGCTATGGAATTGCTGAGTGGCATGGAAAGCAAGAAGTTGATACCGAATATTGTGATTTACAGTACTCTACTCCATGGTATGTACAAAGCTGGAAAAGTTGAATATGCTGGGGCATCTTCTGCAGCTTATCTTCAAAAGGACATGCACGTAATGTGTGGACATATAATATAATGATAGGTGAACTTTGTGATGGGGGTCTAATATTTGATGCATAAATGTGCTTTAAAGAAATGGAAGAGAATGGCTGCTCTCGGGATGGTTGCACATATAACACAATAATTCGAGGCCTTATCAATAACAAAGAGACAACAAAGGCAATGAGACTTATTCATGAAATGGTGGAAAGGGGTTTCTCTGGGGATGCATCAACTATGGAATTGATACTTGGTTTATTGTTGGAAGATAAAGTGGATCCAGCTTCGCTGCCATTGATGGAAAGATCAGTACGATGATAATCTGCATTGTAGAATTGTTCATCGCACTTATGCTACTACGAACATCTGGTGTATATATTAAATTATCAATTGATATATGTTTCTCCATGTACAGTTACAATTTGCTAGCCTCTTTTCTGTTCCTCTCTTGCCTCTGAGTATTCTCTAGTCCCTTTTGCTGATTATTTTTTATCCCACTGGTTTGTGTATATAACTTTCATTTCTAAGAACTTTTTCTGTTATTTTGACCCCCCAAAACTAAGAAGTTTTAGTATGGGTAAGTATTATGGTAATGTCAACAACTCCAAATCAGTCATAAGGGATACCCATGAACTCACAGATAAGAGGGCATTCTGGTTTTACTTGAATTCTGTAGTTAGTGTACATGAGTTCGTGGGCAAATGGAAGATTAAGTTCTTTTCCTGTATATTTAATTATAAGCCAAAATTTTGCATTATTTTCGATTCAATCATTATCTCAACCAGTTCTACAGTTCTACTGAAACTTGCAGATAAATAAGATTATGAACTACGTATTAAAATATTGAAAGGTCTATCCTCGGATCACAGTAGATAAAGTTATTTGATTTTCTTGCAAATGTTTAGTCCTTCGGATCATGATCATGATCAGATCCACTCGGAACTGGTTCTGTACGTCGTCTAACATTTCTCCAAGTAATTGCCTTTGTTATGCAGGATAGATGTTTAGCCCTCGAATATCTGTACAGTTATATTTTTCTTCCTGTAGGAGCTTAGGAGCTTCTCCTGCTAGACTACGGTGTGTTTTCTGTACTGAAAATACTGCGGCAATTGATATATGGCCAGTAGGGTGCATTTTCATAGAGATTCTAACAAGGGAACCACTGTTTTCCTTGTAAAGACTTGTACATCAGTTGAGTCTCAGAGGTACCGGGGGCGTATTCAAGATTTAGAAACAAGGCGGGTTGTATATTCTACACATAGCGCACAAATTTGTTTTAAGTTTGTATATTTATTAGGAGACTCGTCTTTATATCTTTATTATTATAATGTAATATAGGGCTGGGTAAAAATCACCTTACAAGTGGGAACTGCGATGCACCAATCTGAAAAAGCAAAACGGAAACCGCACCGTTATCGAATTGACGAGGTGGTTACGGGTTGAGTAACCAAACCACCCGAATATACCATACAACACCACATTCAATTTTTTTTATATGTATAATGTAATTTTTCATCATGTTTATATTTCATTTGTATATTTAATAGAGCTTAATTACGCGTATCAACCTCTACCTATTTTTTGTTTGAAAGTGAGAAGATGACAAATCTAACCCAAAATCTTAATAGTATATAAATATCGGAACTATTAAACTCTATGGTCACTTTTTCTTCTTCACAGTTCTAGGGTTTATAATTATATAAATATAAATATAAATCACGACTTAGTTAGTGATTATGTAATATTTAATTGTTGATATTCTTAGACATTGATTATGTACTATTCAAATTTTTCAAATTTACTTGTTATTTCAAAATTACTAAATATGAGTTTAAACAAAAACTGTATCGCTCCGCACCGAAGATGTGGTATACCGAAATATGGGTGCACTGAATAAGTAAAGCAGTTGTGGTTTGTATTTTTAGCAAACCGCAACAATTGGGGTGGTTGCGGTTTAAGCGTCAAACCGCACCGATTTAACCCGCGCTCACCCCATTGTAATATAAGAAATACATCAGTGGCATAGAAATATAAACTTAAATCCCGAAAATAGAAAATTTTACATTGATATTAACCAACTATATCCCAATCTGCGAGATTTACTTACTTGAAACTCTACAAAAATTAAATCATTATTAGTATATATACTATCAGTAATAGACAAATATGCTTCTCTTTTTATTTTTAATTAATACTTTATAAATAAATATATATCTATATTTTTAATTCTTTCATTGGCTGAATAATCGGGTGGGCTGCAGCCCAACCAACCCTGTGGCTGGATCCGCCCCTATGAGGTACTTGATCTCTCTATGATTCTCTAGAAATTGTTTAATTCCATGGATGTGATGCTATGTTGAACAATGCTATGATTTTGCTTAAAGAGGTTGAGATATATTGACTAACTATGGCATAAAACAATTACTAGGGTTCACCAGAGATTCAGTTCCTAGCTTCTTGAGAAGCGAAAATGCCAAAAAAAATTGTTGTTCGAAGAGATTGTGATACGCGCAAAACATGCATTTAACGTTAACACAAAGTAGACCCTAAAAACACAGATTACGCGCATTGCAATTTAAACCCTTCTTTTGTCATTATAATATTGGCGAGTAGGGATCGTTCTTTATCCGGGGAATTAAGGGCGCATGCATGGTTTCGTTAATATGCGTAAATTTAAATGTTTGGGGGGATTGGAAGTTGGTTGTTTAATCTACAAAATTAAAGTACAAAAACATGCAAACACAACTAAAACTCTTAAGCATCTAACATGTTTTACTCATAGACAAGTACGTGTTAACAATCAAGAAACTTCAAAGTCTAATTATGCTTACTAAAAATAAGAAGTTACACTACTAATTACAAGTGATCATCTCATCTTTTTAACCTTACCCTTTTTCATGCATCAAACCTTTTGTAAGTTACGAAATTCATAACTTCCAACTAAATATACATGCTTGATAATTGAGTAGGAATGCAACTTAGCGTATAAACATCCTAAACAACATACGATCATCGAAACATGCGAAAGAGAGTGACTTAGCGTATTTTCTACCACATGCTTTCGAAGCTTTAAGATTGTATCAAACATGCATAAAAGGCTAGAAATCATAAACACATGCAATTCACAAATCGGTTTAAGAACATATAACACAAATCTAAACTTGTTCTTCATTTGATACATAAAAGTATTTCAATACATCAAAAGATTCAAATACAAAGCAAAAGCTATGAAAGTGAAGATCATGGTTACACTTTTTGTCTTGAATGCTTGATGATCTTCGTGGAGATGGCTTTCCTTCACAAGGGACTTAGCGTATTGTGAAGGCTTGAAGGATGCTTCGGCTTGTAAATGGAGGATGGATGCTTTGGCTTGTAAGAGAACCTTGAAGTGTTTATGGAGGAAGAGTATTTGTGTAGAGCTTTGGCTTGTAAAAATGAGAGATGATAATATATGGCCAGCCTCCTCTCTTATATAGGCAAGGGATGTTGCCTTCTCTCTTCCACCTTGCCTCCCTCCATTTAATGCAAGTAATGATCAATATGGCAAGTCACTCCCTTAGTCACCTTTTGTGATCATCATTTGTGAACCCTAAGCAAGAGTCACCATGCAAGTCACCATTTATAAACCCTAAGCAAGAGTCACCATGGCAAGTCACATGGCAAGTCATCTTTTGTGATGATCACAAAGCTTAGTCACTAAAATGAGTCACAAAGCTTGATAACTTGGACTTTTCAACTTCACCAAAAGGCTTCCATGCCAAAATTAATGGGCTTGGGCTGGTTTTTGGGCCAAAACAAACTTTGAGAAATGGGCCCATAATTTGCTTTTTGGGCCGGCCCATTTTCGGAGGTCCAAAATCGCAAAAATCGCAAAATCGCCGAAATTCCTCCGAATTGCGTCGTTATTAATCTCCACCGTAAATATCTTCAAAATAACAAATTAAATAAGGAAAACATAAAAACTAAGATAATAACATAGCTAAACGTAAAGGGAAATGCGTTAAGAAACGAGCATAAAATGCGTATATCAAATTCCCCCACACTTAGACTTTGCTAGTCCCTTAGCAAACACTAAGTTAAACTAAGACTCCCTAAGAATTTAAAACAAAGGAAAGAACATAACTAAGCCCTTAGCTAAAATTTGTCTCAGAATTTGCATAAGTATATGGCGATGGCTCACATGAATTTCAACTTGTATGCTCAACAAATTCAAGAGATAATTGCGATATAATTATGTAATGAACAAGTAAGACATAGAAAAAACAATGGTTATGTTATAGCTGTGCATGCTTTGAATAAAGGTTTAATCAACTTACAAGGATGCACTCATCATATTTTTCACTCATGAAAAGGGTTCACTTAAAGTGTATATGAATTGAAATGAAAACCACATGAATGAAGTTAATTACTTGCACAAATGAACCAAAACCATAAGCTTACTCATGCAACTTACTCTACTAATTGAAAGCTACTCATTTTAAGGATCATAAAGGACTTTTAGTGAGGTTGTAATGGGGTTAAGGCTAAGGCATTCGAAATTTAGATATGTGGTGATAAAAACGTTCCAACGACTTAGTCTAGCACCAAATTCGTCCTCCATCTCCACTCGAATGTTACCATGTATACTTCAATTTAAACTACCCTTTTAGCTTTTCGGACAGGACAAAGGCCATATTTGTTCTATTTTTGGGCCTTCAATTTGTCGTAATCTCCAAATCCGCAAAATAAGGGGGACGTTAATCCAATTGGTTTCTACTTTAGAACACAACATATTGCCATGAGAGATAATAATAATTTTTTTTTTCTTTTCATTCTCTCAAATATAATTTTTTTTTTCTCTTTTTTTTTTGGCAATCTCATACTTTTTAAGTTATTTGGACAAGTCTCCCTTACTCACATTAACTCTTTTAATCTTTCCTACCAAACCATAATCTTATGTGCTAGTTTCGAAAAATTCTCACCAAGTTTCCGAAACAAAGGTAAGGATATTCTATACTAGGGTAAGTGTTTAGGTATATATGGTGATGAAAGAAAAGCTTAACGTGGGCTCAATTGGTTTATCTAGGGGTGTCGCAACTTGTGCGTACAAATGGGATACATGGATATATGGCAATGTGGTGGAAAATCCTAAATGCCTTTAATCATTTCCAAAATCAAAGTATGTATCAACATAAAAGCTTTGCAAATTGACATGAGTAAGTTCTAGCATTCTCTAGTTCATTAAAATCTATGGCAAGCAATCAAATGAGGCATATATAAGTTAGTAGCTACGAAATGGATGCATATTCACTCGAATAAAGAACATATAGCTCAAAAGCTCACATAGGGTTCATATGATTAAAAACTTATTCAAGCATGCGATTTTCTGTACCATGTTTTGCAATTCATATCTACTACATGTTAAAAACATATAGAATATCTCAATTAGCACAAGAATTCGATGCATGTGATTCATATGCCATATGTGTTCGTGTTGATCTAATTTCATCATCGACTAGTTAAGGGCGTCCTAAAGACTCTGAAAAACACTAATTTAGACACAATTAAATTGTAAACCCTTCCCCCACACTTAAACTCTACATTGCCCTCAATGTACTAAAGTAGAAGTATAGAATTAAAAATGGAGTATAGGGTCTACGAAAATTTTAATTCTAATACGCAAAAAGCCATTAAATTAATTAAAAGGGGAGAAGAAAACAAATCTGTTGTCTCCCTATTGGGTTGCCTCCCAATGAGCGCTTGTTTTACGTCGTTAGCTTTGGACGTGATGCATCATTTTGTTTTTGAAATGGCCGGTTCTTGGAGTTGCATCTCCTCCACGGTGTGCTCCGCAAATGCCTCAAAATATGGCTTCAAGCGATGGCCATTTACTTTGAACTCACTACCTTTGTCGATAGATCGAATGAGAACTGCTCCATGAGGTAGAACTTGAGAAACTATGAATGGCCCCATCCATCGAGAGCGAAGCTTTCCCGGAAAGAGCTTAAGTCTTGAATTGAAAAGTAATACTTTCTGCCCAACTTCAAAACTCTTCCCGCGAATCATCTGATCATGGATCTTTTTCGTCTTCTCTTTGTAAATCCACGCATTGTCGAAAGCATCATTTCTGATTTCTTCTAGTTCACAAAGTTGTAGCTTCCGATGCAAACCTGCTGCATCTCGATCGATGTTGAATTTCTTCACGGCCCACCATGCCTTGTACTCCAATTCAACCGGAAGATGGCACGTCTTCCCATAAATTAATCGGAAAGGTGACATACCAATGGGGGTCTTGTAGGCAGTCCTATAAGCCCACAATGCATCGTCTAAGCATTGACTCCAATCTTTCCGGTTTGGACGGACGGTTCGCTCCAAAATCTTCTTGATCTCACGGTTGGAAACTTCAGCCATTCCATTTGTTTGAGGGTGGTATGGTGTGGAAACCTTGTGTTTTACGCCATACTTCCTCATAAGTGCTTCCACCGTGCGGTTGCAAAAGTGACTTCCTCCATCGCTAATTAGAACGCGTGGCATTCCAAATCTACTGAAAATGTTAGTTCGTAGGAAATCTGCAACAACTCGCGAATCATTAGTACGGGTGGCCTTTGCCTCCACCCATTTAGAAACATAATCTACTGCGAGTAAGATATAAGTAAAACCATTGGAGGGAGGAAATGGTCCCATAAAATCAATACCCCACACATCAAAAATTTCGACATTAAATATGTAGTGTTGTGGCATTTCATCTCTAGGCCCTAAATTACCGAATCTCTGGCACTTATCACATGCAGCACAATATGCATGAGCATCGCGAAATAAACTAGGCCAAAAGAAACCGCAATCTAAAATCTTAAGGGCTGTCCTCCTTGAACCAAAATGTCCCCCACATGCTTCATTGTGACAAAAGTCTAGAATAGGCTTAAATTCACTATCCGGGATACATCTCCTAATTACTAAATTGGAGCATTGTTTCCATAAATAAGGCTCATCCCAGATAAAGGTTCTAGCATTATGCTTAAGTTTGTCACGTTGAAATTTATGCATGGTAGACGGAAACTCACCGGTAACTAAGTAATTTACGATATCTGCATACCATGGAGTTTCTGAAACAGTTACCTCAATTCCGAAGAGTTTTTCATCCGGAAAAGTTTCCTCAATTTCGACAGCCTCATTCTCACTGATCAAGCGTGATAGGTGGTCAGCGACGACGTTTTCTACTCCCTTCTTATCCTTGATTTCGACGTTGAATTCTTGGAGTAGAAGTATCCATCTTATAAGCCGTGGTTTTGCGTCCTTCTTTAGCATTAGATACTTCAAAGCTGCATGATCAGTATACACAGTTACTTTAGTTTGAAGTAAATAAGACCGAAATTTATCTAAAGCAAAAACCACTGCAAGAAACTCCTTCTCGGTGGTGGTATAATTTCTTTGCGCTTCATCAAGCGTCCGAGAGGCGTAATAGATTACGCAAGGCTTCTTGTCCTTCCGCTGACCCAAGACGGCTCCTACGGCATAATCTGAGGCGTCGCACATGAGTTCAAATGGCAGAGACCAATCAGGGCTGCATAAAATAGGAGCGCTTGTAAGAAGTTCCTTCAACTTGTTGAAGGCAGCGTTGCATTCCTCGTCAAATACGAACGGGGTCTCCTTTTGCAGCAATTTACACAACGGGCGCGAGATGTGGGAAAAGTCTTTGATAAACCTACGATAAAATCCTGCGTGTCCAAGAAAAGAACGAATCTCTCTAACCGAAGTTGGAGAGGGTAAGTGACGCACAAGATCTACTTTAGATTTATCAACTTCTAACCCTTTTCAGAAATAATGACCTAACACGATCCCTTGCGTAACCATGAAATGGCACTTCTCCCAATTAAGCACCAAATTCGTTTCAACGCATCTTTGTAAAATAGTTTCTAAATTGTTTAAGCATGCATCGAAATCACTCCCAAATACACTAAAGTCGTCCATGAATACTTCAATAATTTTTTCAATGTACTCGGAGAAAATTGAGAGCATGCAACGTTGAAATGTACCTGGTGCATTACACAGTCCAAATGGCATTCGGCGGTATGCAAACGTTCCGAAAGGGCATGTGAACGTTGTCTTTTCTTGATCTTCCTCCGCAATGCTAATTTGGTTGTAGCCGGAGTATCCGTCGAGAAAACAATAAAATGCATGGCTGGCTAATCTTTCCAGCATTTGGTCGATGAATGGTAATGGAAAATGATCCTTGCGGGTTGCGGCGTTGAGCCTCCGGTAATCAATGCACACTCGGTGTCCAGTGATCGTCCTTTGTGGCACAAGTTCATTTTCCAGATTCTTGACGACGGTGATTCCTGATTTCTTGGGTACTACCTGCACAGGGGAAACCCAACGGCTATCAGAAATAGGGTAAATAACTCCACAGTCCATGAGTTTAATTACCTCCTTTTTTACCACCTCCATCATCGGAGGGTGGAGCCGACGTTGCGCTTCCCGCGTAGGCTTGGTGCCTTCTTCGAGGAAAATCCGATGCACACATGTTGCCAGATTGATTCCCTTGATGTCCGCAAGCGTCCAGCCTATTGCGGTTTTGTACCTCTTCAGTACACTCACGAGCTTCTCCTCCTGCTCCTCTTCTAGCGCGGACGAAATAATGACCGGTAAAGTTTCATTCTCGCCCAAGTACGCATACTTCAGATGGTCCGGTAGTAGCTTGAGTTCTAAAACTGGAGCTTCTACGATGGAAGGAACAATTTTATTAGTACCAAAAGTAATTGGTAAAGGGGGAGAAAAGCTTACTTTTCGTGGTGCGGCATTTAGGGCCATGGCCATGTCTTGAATTCGAGGCGTCGCACATAGCAAGGCCTCGAAAAGGGCATCTTCCCCGAGTTGGATGGCCATGTCGAGTTCATCTTCATTGATGGTGTCGAGGTGGCCTTGTGCTAAGGTATCCACGGGATCGTATGTCGAAATGGCAGCCACGCTTGACATTGGAAACTTCATCCCGTCCAGGATGTTGAACTCGATTCTTTCTCCATCAATCTCCATGGAGAAAGTGCCTTGAAACACATCGATCTTCGTTCTAGCAGTCCGCATGAAAGGTCGCCCAAGCAGTAGCGGCGTGGTGTTCAGTGGACTCTCTTCCATGTCAACGATATAAAAATCCGCTGGAAAGATCAGGTTGTTGACCTGCACAAGAACGTCTTCTACGTATCCCCTCGGATACTTGTGTGTGCGATCGGCTAATTGGATGACAACACCATCTTGCTTGAGATCTCCAAGCTCCATCGATTCGTAAAGATAGTAAGGCATGACGTTGATGGAGGCTCCGAGATCAAGCATCACGTCTTCGAAGTGGTTGTCACCGATTACGCAGGGAACTGCAAAACTCCCTGGGTCCTTCAGTTTTGGGGGTAGCCGACGCTACAAAACCGCCGAAACGGTTGCGTTCACCTTCACAACCTCCTTCTCTCGAGTTTGCCTCCTCTGTGTGCATAATTCTTTGAGAAACTTCGCGTATATTGGCACTTGTTTTATGCACTCGATCAAGGGCAAATTCACTTGCACCTTTCGGAAGATGTCCAAGATATCTTCATATTGGGCATCCTTCTTCTTTGATTTTAATAATCTGCTAGGGAAAGGTGCAACAGCAAACGGAGAATTAGTAATAACCGTATTAGAAGTAATAGGGCTTTTACCTTTGATTGGGGTGGGTTGTGGAGGGGATTGTGCCTTGGTGACAATAGGCGTCACCTTCTTCTTCTCGGCTTCTTGAGTTGCCGGATCGATCTCATCATCGTCTTCGTTGGTGATGTCCTCGATGGTGACTTCATCGAGATGAGATCGCTTGGTCTTTGGTTCTTCAAGTATCTTCCCACTCCTTGTGACGATGGCATTCACGTTTCGTTGATTAGGAGTGGGTTGAGGTGGAAGCCGACCGGTTTCTTTGATTTGGCCCATGAAATCAACAAGTTGGCCAAGCTGCTTCTTCACTTCGGTGATGTCTCGGCCATGTGAGTCCAGTGTCTCCTTTGTCTTCGATTGTCCGTCGAGGAGAACTTGTGTGGAGGCCGAAAGTTGCGACAACATCTTGTCGTAATCCGGGTTGGTGAAGGATTGAGATGACGAACCATGCTGCATCGGTGGCCTTGGTTGAAATGGAGGGCGTTGGTAGCTTTGTTGAGGTGCTGGAGGGTTCAAAGTTCCCTCGTTGCTGCTCCATCTAAAACCTGGATGATCACGGTTGACATAGTTGTTATAATTGTTATACCGTTGTCCTCCCTGATATCCGCCGATGGCGTTAGCGTGCTCCGGCTCGCTAGCTTGCTCTGGCGCTTGAGGGCATTGGTCATTATGGTGACCTTGTACTTGACATATGCCACAAACAGGCCCACGAGTTACTTTGGCTCTTGTCGTTTCGAGTTCTAAAACCTTCTCTAGCATATGAGCTAGTTTGTCATATTTTTCGTCCGCGTCAGATTTAGAACTCGCTTCACCGACTGCTCGTCTGTTGGACATTCCATATTGTGCATCATTATTCGCCCGATTCTCAAGAAGAGTTCTGGCTTCGATTTCGGTTAAGTCCATGAATGCACCGGTAGCTGCTGCATCTAGCAATTCCCTATCAATCGGCTTGAGACCATCGTAAAAGTAATTTATGAGATTGGTCTCGGAAAATCCATGCGATGGGCAAGTGGCACACAAAACTTTGAATCGGTCGTAATATTGGCCGAAGGTCTCGTCCGGTTTCTGTGTGATGCCAGTGATTTGCTTTCTCAAGACGGTGATCTTTGAGGCCGGGAAGTACTTTGCTAGGAACATATCCGCAAGTTGCTTCCATGAGGTAATATGGTTCGGCGGTAGTTCCATAAGCCAAGACTCGGCCCTGTCGATTAGGGTGAATGGGAATGCCTTCAGCTTGAAGAGCTCCGTATCAGCATCGGATGGCTTCATGCTGTTACAAACAAATTGGAATTGTTTGAGATGCTTGTTCGGATCTTCATTGGAAAGTCCGTGAAAAATGGGTAGTCGGTGGAGGAAGCCACTCTTGAGCTCGATATCCTTCATGTTTTCCTCCGGTAGTGGAAAAGCAATGCTCGAAGGCCCGCTGCTCCATTCAGTTGAGCAGGTGCGCTGACGAAGAGACTGTCCTGCATTGGCCATGTTGATTTCTTGTTCTTCCGGTTCTGAAGTATGGTCGGTTGATGAGGCGGAATTATGGTCGGTTGATGAATGTGAAGACTCGGAAACTTCTTCGATGATGGGAAAATCCAGGATGTCTGTTTGAGCTTTAAGTCTCGCTATTCTCTCTGTGATTTCCTCAAACTTTGTTCTAGATGGTCCTGGATTCCGATCGGACATTCATTAGCCTGAGCATCCACCAAAGACCAAGTGTCAGTATCAAAAAAAAGAAAGAAATATAAACTGAATATAGGAATACTAACCAAAATCGTAAGGCATATTTTAGAAAACAAAGCGATAACAAATAAAATAGTACAACTATCAAAGCAAACTATAAATACTCACAAATACTTAAAAACTACTAAAACACACAAAATTTATAATAGTTAAGACACTAGATGTAATTTAATATGTAATGCAAATGATTTAATCAATTTAAGGGCTATGCAAAAGAATGTAATAAACTTAAAAACACACGTTTTCTGCAAATTAACACTATATAATGCTAAACCTAAGAATTTAGATAGAACATATATAAACAAGGTTCAAATACAAGCAAACAATAATTCACATTGAATTTATGCACCACACATTTTCTCAATAAAATGCATCAAACAACAATCCTACGTGAAAGATGGAGTGAATGTATAAGAGAAAATGTTAGAACCTGCAGAAAACACACGAGTTACGTGCTTAAAAAAATATGAATGCAAAGAATGACCTCTTCTTCGGTCTTATGCCCCTAACTTCACTTAGGTTAGGGTACTCGGTAGTGAAATCCGAGTATCATAAAGCCTAAGAGAGGTTATGCAAGCTAAGTAACGTTTGTTAGTCCTTTACAGTTTTTTAATGCACAAACAAACACAAAAATTTGACTAAGTTTTATTTATTTCCTTTGGCCCCGATGGTACGTGGTGCAGAGGCTCTCGACTGTGCAATGGGTCTCGTTCATCCGAAGATGAAGTCTGATTCCAAGAGGTCTAAGCATGCTTAATCCGATATACCATCTATTTAAAGGATTATGTCGTATTTATTTAGTTCGTATTTATCCGTATTCGTATGCACTTATGATTTACAGGGAGTACACGAAATAATCTTTTAGTAAATTTCTTGGACGTGCGGCTCGTGCGCAAATGTATACTGACTCTCGCTAATTCAGCTTAGTTACGTTTAGAAATGGCAAGTAGGGATAGAGATAACGCGAGAGGTAAGGACTAATATTTAGAACAACCCGAGGCTTACTCGTAAGAGTATATACTCCAATGTTGTTCCTAGAGACACCCCGAGGCTAACCAGTTACGGTATATACTCCAATGGTGTTCTATTGCTTAGATCCGAAACCCGGCACCAATCATAAACCCACTCACCATATCCAACAATCAGCCAAATTTGTGAGATAGTATATAATCTCAAGTCCTTAGTAAACTCCGCCCACAACCTCATGCCCATAACTTCACTTGGGTTATGGCGTGTGGTAATAAAATCCACACTTCATGAAGGGTTAAGGAGATAAACCAGAAAAAGAGGCACCACTTATTCCAAAGAACGAAACTTAAAACCAATACTCGTACTCAATGTAAATCAATTTAAGTACGTCTACGTTTTGATTGCGCCTAAGATTTAAAAAGAATACACGATTTAGTTATTGAGTAAATCTCTTGTCCGTGCGGCCCGCGCGAAAATGTATACCAACTATCGTTAATTCTCGTAATTGTTGGAAATGACCAGTTGGGATAGATGTAACGCAAGAGGTGAGAACTAATTTTTGGGAACAACCTGAGGCTAACTCGTAAGAGTATATACTCCATTGTTGTTCTTAGAAACACCCCGAGGCTTACTCGTAAGAGTATATACTCCAATGGTGTTCTGTTTTCTTAGTTCAAAACCAGTCACCATTCATAACCCTTCTAGACATCATAACCAATTATTACTCGAATTCACAAGATAGTATACAATCTCAAATGTTTGTAAACTCCACCCACAACCTCATGCCCATAACTTCACTTAGGTTATGGCGTGTGGTGATGAAATCCACACTTCATGAAGGGTTAAGGAGATAGACAAACAAAAGAGGCACCACCTATTCCATAGAGATTTATTTAATAACTAAGTGCTAGTACTCAAATTAAATCAAAGACTATCCTTTAACATGAAAATAAATTATGCAAGTGTAAATACTAAGTATAACTAAATTCGTATAAGTAATAAGTAAGAATTGTAAACATGTATGTAAATTTCTATAAGTATAAACAAGTATGAACAAGTATAAACAAGTATGCATTTCGAAAATTATAGACATGCATTTAATTACATATGTACAACGAAATCATACAAAAACATTTTAATTCCCCGGCAACGGCGCCAAAAATTGATACGCGCAAAACATGCATTTAACGTTAACACAAAGTAGACCCTAAAAACACAGATTACGCGCATTGCAATTTAAACCGCAACGGCGCCAAAAATTGATACGCGCAAAACATGCATTTAACGTTAACACAAAGTAGACCCTAAAAACACAGATTACGCGCATTGCAATTTAAACCCTTCTTTTGTCATTATAATATTGGCGAGTAGGGATCGTTCTTTATCCGGGGAATTAAGGGCGCATGCATGGTTTCGTTAATATGCGTAAATTTAAATGTTTGGGGGGATTGGAAGTTGGTTGTTTAATCTACAAAATTAAAGTACAAAAACATGCAAACACAACTAAAACTCTTAAGCATCTAACATGTTTTACTCATAGACAAGTACGTGTTAACAATCAAGAAACTTCAAAGTCTAATTATGCTTACTAAAAATAAGAAGTTACACTACTAATTACAAGTGATCATCTCATCTTTTTAACCTTACCCTTTTTCATGCATCAAACCTTTTGTAAGTTACGAAATTCATAACTTCCAACTAAATATACATGCTTGATAATTGAGTAGGAATGCAACTTAGCGTATAAACATCCTAAACAACATACGATCATCGAAACATGCGAAAGAGAGTGACTTAGCGTATTTTCTACCACATGCTTTCGAAGCTTTAAGATTGTATCAAACATGCATAAAAGGCTAGAAATCATAAACACATGCAATTCACAAATCGGTTTAAGAACATATAACACAAATCTAAACTTGTTCTTCATTTGATACATAAAAGTATTCCAATACATCAAAAGATTCAAATACAAAGCAAAAGCTATGAAAGTGAAGATCATGGTTACACTTTTTGTCTTGAATGCTTGATGATCTTCGTGGAGATGGCTTTCCTTCACAAGGGACTTAGCGTATTGTGAAGGCTTGAAGGATGCTTCGGCTTGTAAATGGAGGATGGATGCTTTGGCTTGTAAGAGAACCTTGAAGTGTTTATGGAGGAAGAGTATTTGTGTAGAGCTTTGGCTTGTAAAAATGAGAGATGATAATATATGGCCAGCCTCCTCTCTTATATAGGCAAGGGATGTTGCCTTCTCTCTTCCACCTTGCCTCCCTCCATTTAATGCAAGTAATGATCAATATGGCAAGTCACTCCCTTAGTCACCTTTTGTGATCATCATTTGTGAACCCTAAGCAAGAGTCACCATGCAAGTCACCATTTATAAACCCTAAGCAAGAGTCACCATGGCAAGTCACATGGCAAGTCATCTTTTGTGATGATCACAAAGCTTAGTCACTAAAATGAGTCACAAAGCTTGATAACTTAGACTTTTCAACTTCACCAAAAGGCTTCCATGCCAAAATTAATGGGCTTGGGTTGGTTTTTGGGCCAAAACAAACTTTGAGAAATGGGCCCATAATTTGCTTTTTGGGCCGGCCCATTTTCGGAGGTCCAAAATCGCAAAAATCGCAAAATCGCCGAAATTCCTCCGAATTGCGTCGTTATTAATCTCCACCGTAAATATCTTCAAAATAACAAATTAAATAAGGAAAACATAAAAACTAAGATAATAACATAGCTAAACGTAAAGGGAAATGCGTTAAGAAACGAGCATAAAATGCGTATTTCAGATTGTTGGTGCCAGAAGCCATGGTAGATTCCAAGCTTTTATCCATCATCCTCTAGTTAAGAGAATCCCATTATTATGTTGAGAAAATTTTAGCAACAGTACCTCGAATATAGGTCATTCATCATTTATGTATCTCAATTTTTGAAACTATCAGATATATACCTTAACTTTGTAAACTTATATAATAAAAATACTTACCATCAACTTTGGTGTAAAAATTTTTTATAAGGTGTTAAACTTTTGAGGGTAAAATAGTTCAACCAACTCTTGACACCAAAACTTTACATTAGTATTTAATTTTCTCCAAAAATGTAGACATCTCATCTTTTTCCCCTCCAGAATTAAAACACATCATCTATTTATTTCCATACAACCAAAAGACCTAAAATTTAAAAATTGATGGACTAAAAAATAATTTAAAAAAAAATTGTAGTGGTTGAATTTTGATTTTCATATTTTGAACTAAAATTAAGCTACGAGAAAAGTTTTTTTTTTGAAAATTTTACGAATAGTACCTCAAATATGGGTCATTCATTACTTATATACCTCAGCTTTTGAAACTATCAAACGTGTACCTCAATTTTGTAAACTTATACAACAACAGTATCTGGCGTTAACTTTGGTGTTAACTTTTTATAAGAGGTTAAACTTTTAAGGGTAAAACATACAATATCCAACTTAAACCCTACTTTTCATTAATAAAATAATTTATAGTGGCACTTTAATCAAGTTGTAAAATCACTAAGTTTTAAAAATTGATATTCAAGTCATGAAATCATTTTACAGTGTCTATTTATTCAATTATATGTTTTTAAATATTAATTGGTGTATGTCAAACATGAGATTGTTGTAATGTATGTTCTTTACCACATTTATTTAGGCTGCATTTTCATGTCATATGTTACATTCTAATGCCATAGGAATGAGAGAAAATTAAAATGCATGGATCTAAAAGATAAATAGTAATTAACAAGTATAGCATTTATCATATGCAAAGACGAAGCTACACTTGGATTACGATGAGTTGCTTAACCCACCAAAATTGGAGAAAAAAAACTATATCGTAGCTTAATTTTAGTTCAAAATATTAAAATTAAAAATTCTACCAATCCAATTATTTTTAATTATTTTTTAGTCCACCTATTTTTAAATTCTGTCTTTTGGTTGTATATAGAGAAATAGATGAAGTGTTTTAATTCTGGAGGGAAAAAAGATGTGTTGTCTACATTTTTAGAGAAAATTAAATACTAATATAGAGTTTTAGTGTCAAGAGTTTGTTGAATTATTTTATCCTCAAAATACTTTTGAGGATACACATCTTATAATAATATAAGATGTGTACCTTAACTTTGTAAAAATTAACTTTGTAAAAATTAATTATTCTGGAGGGAAAAAAGATATGTTGTCTACATTTTTAGAGAAAATTAAATACTAATATAGAGTTTTAGTGTCAAGAGTTTGTTGAATTATTTTATCCTCAAAAGTATTTAATACTAATATAAAAAAATTTTACAAAATTTTTTATATCCTCAAGAGTTTGTTGAATTATTTTATCCTCAAAATACTTTTGAGGATACACATCTTATCTTGTATAAGTTTACAAAGTTAAGGTACACATCTTATAATTTCAAAAGTTGAGATACATAAATAATGAATAACCTATATTTAAAGTACTATTGCTAAAATATATTTTCTCTATTATATTTACAATATGTGATATTTACAATATGTGATGGGAAAATTCAATATGGTACTAACGTGCTAACACGGTACAAGGAACCTCATATTACTTTAGAGAAAACGTATGATGAACAAAAGGCTTTGGCCTGCTCAAGGGTCAGAATTTGATAACTTGCTTTGGTTGGCTCCCTTGTTTCCCAAGTGCTTTTTCTAGTGCAGTGTTGAAACTCTCGAAGGGAACAAACTCCATCCTATGAATAAGGGGAATGTAATGTTAACCACAACAGTGACATGATTGATTCATCTAGCCATTGATAGTTGAGAGAGGGAAATGACAAAAGAAAGTGAAGAGAGAGGCAAATGTGGTCAATGAAAGAAAGAACGTACTCATATTTGAACTTTCCTTCCCGTGCTAGGTCTAGAAGGTGATCTATCAGAACTCTACACTCTGCTGCCTTCTCTGTACTCATCCAACTCTGCAACCAGAATCCCCTCAAGGAAATGTCCTGCAAGAAAAGACATTATGTAAGCAAACATGATATCCAAAACCTACAACGCAGAGCACTTTATATGTTTACTAAAAGGACTTGGTGGGGTATCAAACTGAGAATAGATACAAAATGACAATTCAATGCATCATATTCCAAGAGTAATGTTATCTCTCCCTTCAGTCCCTTGTTTCTGCTTCCACGTGAAGAGTTTACATAATCTGGGTTGAGAAAAACTAGGTTTAGAATGCCTAACCGTTTTCGGCAACTCTATTCCTGTTTGTAATTTGAATTTCTAATCGATTTCATCCAGTAGGTTCCAAAACAGTCAAGAAGACAAATCACAGGCCAATACAAACAATACATGTAACCCTTAATCTATTCAATTCATCATACTTCTGTTTAATTTCAACAATATGTATTATCTTCCGATCTCCGGTTATGTCTTATATAGCATCCATTTATTTAGTCTATCTAATTATCAAATGCTTCCATACACCTCACCTCAGCAACTTATTCCATCCAACATATTGCAGTGCTTTATAAATCCCAATCAGATCACAAACACTAAAGTGACTATGCAACGAGAGGGGGAAAAATGTGCAAGATTTACCTTAAAAATGAAAGATGAAGTAGATACAGTAACTGGTTTCTTAGACATGCCACCGTAAGTCACCATTGTACCCCCGCGCCTGAAACATCACATTTCCAGAAGTTACTCAATTTTCAGACTACAAAATAGAAGGATATATATTTTCTTCAAGTATATAGTTCAAAACACACCCCAAAAATTTAAGGACCAAAGAAGCAGCATTCCCTCAGATGCAGTTAAATCCGAGTGCTGGTTCAGGTATCCCAGCCTGCCATGTATGATAGGAGATTGGTCAAACTATTCAGAACTTCTACCAGACCATTGAGAAAATTTAACTGTAAGTGGGCAACTGTAAGCGTAATTAGGAATATACCAGAAGACCCTTGACATCCTTGACCTGCAGTTCGCTCTCAGTAAACACTTCATCAGCTCCAAGCTTCTTGAGCTTTTCCTTTACTTCATCTGACCCAGCCCTATCTAAAGCAGACAATGGATGACTAAACGTAAGACTTGGCCAAGATTTTAGGAAATGTATGCTAATCCATTACATATTATATTAGCACCTGTCTCTTATTATATTAACGCTATGAATGCCACGATTCTTTGCAAGCTGAATAATGCAATGCCCCACAATGCTGGTGGCTCCATGTTGAACAACAGCATCTCCTGTTGGCACTCAATTAGTCAGCAGAAAGAAATTACATGGCAAGTTCAGAAAATCACAGACGACGCTGTACCTGACTTTGAAGTGGTGAAGTCTTCTAGCATTCTTAGAGCAGTTAAAGGATTAACAGTGATAGTCGCAGCATATTCCAATGGTGGCTCTTTATTAATCTTGTACCATACGCTGTGATCTTTCACTATGTAAGTTTGCCATGTCCCTGTATACAAGATTGAGCATAACTCAACAAGGTACACGCAGAGTATTTGATCAACTTTATTTCCAAAAGAAAAATTGATGTGGGGTAGAAACTAAAGAGTATAAAACTCAGCAGAAACAAATTAACCAAATAAATGGAGAAAATTGCTGTAGATTAAACTAAGAAACGAAATACTTAAGTTCTTGGGATAGATTAGGGCTGTTAATCAGTATATTGAGTTCGGTTATTAGGTCGAACCGAAAACCGAACCGAATTTTTTTATCGATTCGGTTATCTTAATTTTTTGTTGAAAAACCGATTAGAACCGGTTCGGTTCGGTTAGCTATTTTTCGGTTTTTTTTTTCATAAAAAAACTGGATTTTTATACTTTCTAAATGCATTTTTTAGAACTAAACTGTTACTTTGTTCACTTTTAAAAGTGATCGAAACATTTTTTTTTTCCAAACTATTTGCCAAATATAACTACGTAACAGTTACAATCACACATTCATTCAAAGTTTCAAATCATAGCACATACTTACCGAAAGTTTACATCACAAATTCAAAGTTTCAAACATAAACCAAAGTCTACAATCCAAGTTTAAAACAGTCTACAGTCCGTAAAAAAAAATACAATCTAAATATCACATAAAAACACTTCATCCTTAAGCCATACTCAACTTGTCCACCATTCTCACTTTCTTAGCTCGGGTTTTCTTTTGATAACTTCGCATTCATTTTATTAAACCTACAAGAACATCAGTAATCATTGTTAAGTATCAAACTATAGTACATATCAAATAAGTAAACATGATCCCAAACTAATTCATTTCATCGATCTTATCAGCCAGTACTACAATATCATTATTCATTAACAAAGTGAAGAATCGAACACGATTATTTCCAACTAAATAATACTAATTTGAGATCTGAATTGAGATCCCTAGACCACTATAGATGATCATGGACACATTATTCATCAATGATAATCAGAATTCCAAATCAAAGTAAACGCATACGATCCAAATTTCAAATCCAGATCTCTATCACAACTCGTGCCATTCTTTAACCAAAAATAACACAACAAATGACAACATTCACTACAAAAAAATGCTTTAACAAACACAACAACAACACCATGAATCAAATCACAGCTACATTTTCTACACAAAAAATCTGGTAGATCTAGAATCATAATCAAACGTGGTATCGAAAACACGATAATCATGACACCAACAACAATTGCTCATGTTTAACAAATCAAAATGAATATATAATGTGAGACTAGATCTGAAGAAAGCGAAATGCGGGAATCGAAATCAAAGAATTATTACCAGAGAGAGAAAGTAGCTGAAGCTCGTGCCGGGTTTCCTTTGGTTATGGAGATCGCTGATCATTGATGCCTCCTATTTCACTACAACTAAATAGCAAGCAAACTTTGCTTTAGTAGCATGCATTATGCGGCTATGAGTAAAATACTAAAAAATTTCTTCAATTTTAATCTCGTCCCTCATCTCAAATATTGCGATTACCACCACCCAATAGTCTAGTACACACATCAAACCCCCTTACTTAAACCGATCTCAATTTTTCCCCTTAATTAAACTACCGAATAAATAAAAAACAACAAAACTTATTGAAATTAGGGATTTTGATCTGGTCACCTCTCTAAGATAGAGATTTTGATCTGTCTGAGGGCAAGTTCGACGAGCTGCTGTTGAATCTGACTTAGTCTTGACTCTTGAGGGGAGAGTGATGATTGAGGGGATAGTGACGATTGAGGGGATTTGAGGAGTGAGGGCGTGACTGCGTGAGGCTGTGAGAGACTGAGAGTGACGAGTGAGGCTTAAGGCTTGAGGGGAATGAGGGCTGCGCACCAAAAAACTCTATCTTAGAAAACTGAAACCGAATCGAATTTATCTGGTTCAGTTCAGTTTTTTTATTTCGATTCAGTTTTTTCAATTTTTTTTTTAATTACGGTTCGGTTTTGGCCTGGTTTTCTTTTTCATTTTGTCGATTCGGAAGTCACAACCCTAGGTTAGACATCCAAAAAAAACTCTTTATAAATTGATTTTACTTTCAAACATGAATTGCCTACATAATACCCAACTATGGGTATTTATACTAAGCTAATGCATCCCTAATAATGACAGCAACTAAAATGAAACCAGCAAGAAATCAAAAAGATACCACAGAATACTAAACAGCTTAAAACTCCTAATTAAATTAAAACTCTTGGATGCTCCTGCATCAATCCCACCGAGTGGGAAGAACTCGACTCCGGCGAGAAAGCCTTTAGAACTTCAGCATATATCTCTGGATCAAGCTTCTTCAGTTCTTCCTCTGCAATCCAAGTGCTTTCACTAGCAAGCTTGCCCAACCATTTCACTAGGAACCGCCTGTACTGGTTGCCTCTCCTAGACCTTGCCTCCTTAACATCCAACACATCTTCAATAACATCAGGCCTTGCCTTAGGGAGTTGACGAACTTGTGTCTCTGTTGAGACTGGTTCATCATCAAAGCTTGCAAGGGCATACAAATCTGAACATTAAAAATTGGGCTGATTTGAAGCTCAGATGGCAGCTCAATCACATATGCATTTGAGCTAATCTGTTTCAGCACTTTACACGCCCCAAACTTCTTCGAATTCAACTTATGATAGGTGCCTTTAGGGAATCTGTCCCGCCTCAAATGTACCAAAATCATATCTCCTTCTTTAAATTCTTTCACCCTTCGGTGTTGGCAGGCTGCTAATGCATAAGACTCATTGCTAGCCTTAATAGCTTCTTTCACTTCTTCATGTACCTTCTTGACATGATTAACAAAGGTTTCCCCATCATCATTAACTTTTGCCTCTCGAGGTAGTGGAACTTCATCAAGAACATGTTGAGGTTTTAAGCCATATGCTACCTCAAAAGGTGTCTTTTTTGTAGATCGATTCACTAAATTGTTGTAAGCAAATTTAGCTTGCGGGATAATCTGATCTCATATTTTTACATGACTTCCAACAAGGCATCTCAGCATATTCCCCAAGCTCTGGTTGACAACTTCAGTCTGACCGTCCGTTTGAGGATGACATGTGCTAGAATACTTCAATTCAGTTCCAAACTTCCTCCACAAAGTCCTCCAAAAATGACCTATAAACTTGACATCCTTATCAGACACAATAGAGGTTGGCACACCATGTAGTCTCACCACCTCTTTGAAAAATAAATCAGCCACATGCGTACTGTTATAACAAATATAAGAAAGAACATAGATTTAAGTGGTTCACTAACAATGTGTTAGCTACGTCCACAAGCAGAGGAGTACAGTTTTATTATCCTTGAGGAAAATAAATTACAGATTACAGAATACCACGTACACTTGGTTAATAACCTAAATGATATATATATATACCCCCGAATGGTAGGCCCAACAGAAAACCTAAGCCCAAGATAACATATTGATTTAGCTTCGAGGGCATTGCCCCCGACCCCCCACCAAGGCGCTTCGCCCCTGGACCTCGACTCGCTGACTGGTCAGCGAGACCCCCGTATGCCACTGGCATACATACCTGATTCAAGGTATATTCTAACATGTAGCATCTGAAGTTCTTGAGCAGGGAATAAAATGCGCCATCTTAGAGAAACGATCCACCACCACAAAGATGATATCATACTCTTTAGCTGTTTTTGGAAGTCCTAACATGAAATCCATGCTAATATGAACCCATGGAGCTTTTGCCACTGGTAGAGGTGTGTACAACCCCGTGTTTTCGGATATACCCTTACAAATTGACAAATCTGACACTTCTGCACCAACCTACTCACGTCTTTGTACATTCTAGGTTAATAGTACCTTTCTTTCACCATAGAAAGTGTCTCATCTCTGCCAAAATGTCCTCCTAGCCCACTTCCATGAAGCTCTTTTATGATATGTTCACGTAGGGAGCTTGCTGAGATGCACAACAAATTTCCCTTGAATAAGTAGTCTTCATGCAACTTGAATGGCAGCATTTTCCATCCCATTGGATCCTGAACTTCAGCCATTATAGAACTTAAGTATGGATCAGTAGCATACTAATTTTTCAATTCTTCAAATCCAACGATCTGGGTGCTCATCATATTCAGTATTAGGGTCCTACGACTCAAATCATCTGCTACTTTATTAGACTCACCACTCTTGTACTTGAGGGAGAAATTAAACTCCTGAATATATGAGCTCCATTTGGCATGCCGTGCATTTAACTTCTTTTGCGAGTTCAAATACCTTAAAGATTGGTGGTCTGAGCACACCACAAATTCTTTATAGGCTAGGTAGTGCTCCCAATTTTGAATAGCACGAACTAAAGCATAAAACTCCATATCATATATAGAATAGCAGCATCTGGCATTATATAGCTTCTCACTTAAAAACTCTATTGGTGTTTCTTCTTGACTAAGAACAGCCCCTATTCCCACATGTGATGCATCACACTCAATTGTGAAAAGCTTCTCAAAATCAGGTAGAGCAAGGACCGGAGCTTCCATCATCAATTTCTTCACCATCTCAAAGGCCCTTTGTGCTGAGTTCGACCACTCAAAACAAGAATGCTTCAAGAACTCAATGATAGGGCTCATAAAGAACTGAAATTACGAATGAATCTTCTGTATAATGATGCCAAGCCATGAAAACTTCGAACCTCCCCCAAGGATTGAGGTACCGACCACTCCTTGATGGCTTGCACCTTGCCTGGATCAGCTTGCAACCATTTTGTTGAAACAATAAATGTAAGAAACACAACTTCCTTGCACATGAAAGAGCATTTCTTTAGGTTTATATACAATTTCTCCTTGAGAAAGGCTCCCATGACTTGTCTTAAATGGACTAAATGCTCCTCTTCCATTTGACTATATATTAATATATCATCAAAATAAACGACAAGAAATAAACCCAAAAATTCTTTGAGTACCTCTGTCATAAACCTCATAAATGTGCTTGGAGCATTAGAGAGTCAAAATGACATCATCAGCCACTGAGATTAGAAACCTTAAAACCTTTTTGTGCAGTTAGAAGGCCAATATGACTTTTTGACTTACTAGCATTGTAGTTCAAGCACCTTATCGAAGGTTCCATACATAGGATGAAGATGTAAGGAGAAATCGAATCTCCTTGTCTAATTCCTCTCGAGGGGACAAAATATCCTTCAAGAGTACCATTAACAATCACTGAAAAGGAAACCAAAGAGATGTAGTTTAAAACTAGATTAATCCAGATATCACAGAAACCAAAAAATTTCAAGGAACCTCAAATATAACTCCATCTTAGAAAAGCATAAGCCTTTTCCAGATCAATTTTTAAAGCCATGGATCCATTCATGCCCTTCTTTCTTTTGAAATCATCAAAGATTTCATGAGCTATAAGAATTTAATCCTGTACAGATATGCATGGGGCAAAGGCTCCCTGGTTTCTAGAAATGCATTTGTCAAGCAAGGGCTTCAATCTCATAACTAAAATCTTAGTTATGATTTTGTAGGACACATTACAAAGGTTGATATGACTCAGCTGGTTAACTGAGTCAGGCTTAAGAACCTTTGGAATCAAAGGATAGCTTATTGACAATCTTATTACTGGACTCTAATGATGCCCTTATGTCCTTGTGTCTAAGACACAAAGGACATCAAGACACATACTAGAAACATAAAAATTGGCTTGTGATCTAAAGCCTTGCCAGGAACTCCTCTGGTTATTCCACACAGCTATCTTCATAAGATTATTTCAAGAATTTTGTCAATGCCCTCCTCGGCCTCGTTGGGATCCCTTTCCCAATTTACACAAACATAATCGATAGTAAATGCAAACACCATGTGGTCGACATAACTTCAAAACTAATTAATAAACCCAAGTTGATGTTAATCACATACTAGCAAATCCATAAAGGCTTACCAATACCCATGAGCTGCAGTAATATGTCAAGTAAGATCAAAGTAGAGTAACTGGTACCACTCTCAAACTATAAGTTGCTGGGGGGGGGGGGTCTGTCCCATTGTAATGATCTTGTCGCACTCCATCGTCTCATGCCGCTTCGCTTGCTGGATCTCCGCTTCCAATTAATTATCGAGTCAATAGAGCTTGCGTTATTAGCATTGGGATTAAGATCGGGCTCCAGCCACGGTGGCCACCACCGTCGCACTGCCCATGGGTTCCAGTTTGCTAAGCAGATCATGCAGATAAACTCACCTTCAGCTCCCTCATGGATCTACTGAGTACGCCAAAGTGAAATAAAATGGGAGGAAGATTGGGTTTCGGGAGAGATCTAAAGGGGTAGGTATAAGCAATATGAGCCAGGGTTTGGCGTAAAACTGTGGAATAATATGGGGTTAACGATTTGGGCAATTGAGAATCTATATAGGTATCTGATATGTGCAGATTTTGGCCAAAAGGGTCGGCAGGATATAATCACGATGTTGTAGGAGAAGGTTAAAAGAAAACCTAGAAGAGAGAATTCATCCCCAAATTGGGCGCGTGTCATGGCGCGTTTCAACTTCTCATTTCAATGCGTTACTATATCTAACCTTGTTAGGTATGTAGCCATATTACATTGGAACACGGATCTATCAAGTGATTTCGAGTGTTTGATTTTCTCATAATATTATTGTTGCACAGAGGATAGAATGGGCATTAAGTAAGTTCAAAAATTAAAGGAGGTACAAGTATACTAATTTTGGAGGTGAGAATAGATGGTCCAAAAGAAAGGTCTTTTACATTTTGACATTAGCTCAACCGGGTCGGATATAGAATTCGGGTCGAACCGAGGCAAAAATACCCGGGTTACGAAATAATACAAAACTTTTTGACCCGTTGGAGCCGCAAAAACAGTGACTCGGAGAGACTGAAGCGAAACCTCCAACAACTCCATTAGAGCTCTCTCGTTCTTTCTCTGAAGAAAAACGCCGCTGCTCTCTTCTATATACTCGGTATATACTCTTCTCTTTCATCAGCCTTTTACTTTGTTAGTTACTTTTTACTATCGTCTTGTTTCTGTAAAAGCTAGGGTTTATGCGTAGTTTCTGTACTTCGCATTCTTAGACAGACTTGGTATCATTTTTGGGGGACTAGAAAGTTTTAGGGTTTGATTGGCCTTCCAAATTGACTGTGTAGGAAGGTAATATTATTACGAAGGTCTCAGTATTATAGTGATGGTAAAATCGTTGGGTGGGTTGGTGTTATTATCAAATGTATAAAAGAACAATAATTTTCCTTGATTCAGTTATAATCAGTATTTGTTTTTCAAGTTTTGAATTTTGTGATTGAGTTAAGAGTAAACCTTTTTATGATAGGAGTTGTAAGAAGAGATTAGAGAGATGGACAAGGTGAGGATAGAAGAGGTGCAGTCCACTACCAAGAAGCAGCGCATAGCTACTCACACCCACATCAAAGGCCTTGGTCTTGAGGTTTCTTGCCCCCCCTCCCCCTCTTTCATTGCTGTCAATGTGCCCATTAACCGTGATGAAATGCTGTATTGGTATTGTAGTTTATACTGTCTCTCAAGGTTTAGGTGCCATTCTTTTATAGAACAATGGAAGAGCAGCTGCGTGGGCTGCTGGATTTGTGGGTCAGGGAGAGGCAAGAGAAGCAGCTGGTCTTGTCGTTGATATGATACGGCAGAAGAAGTTGGCTGGTAAAGCTCTTCTAATGGCTGGACCTCCTGGAACTGGAAAGACAGCTCTGGCTCTTGGAATATCACAGGAGCTTGGGAGTAAGGTATGCAATATCATTTTCCATTATTTGTGCGGTATTCTTATTAACTTTCAAATAGTCCTATGAATATAAGTTTGTTCTGATTCTAACTGATTGATGGCCTTTGTCTTTAGGTTCCTTTCTGTCCAATGGTTGGGTCTGAAGTATATTCGTCAGAAGTTAAGAAAACAGAGGTTCTAATGGAGAATTTTCGACGATCTATTGGTCTACGTATCAAGGAAAATAAAGAGGTCTATGAAGGAGAGGCAAGTCTCCGATTTTATCATTCCTCCCTTGTAAATGATTTGCTTTATTTTCTCGTAGAGTAATGCACCGACCACTGTTATTTTTACAGTTTCGTTCACATTTGATTTAGTTGCCTACACCTCTTGATGCTTTGATAGTGACATTACAGGTGACCGAACTAACACCAGAAGAAACGGAGAGTGTTACGGGTGGCTATGGCAAAAGCATAAGCCATGTAATCATCGGACTGAAAACTGTAAAAGGAACCAAACAACTAAAGTTGGACCCTACTATTTATGACGCATTAGTTAAGGAAAAGGTAAGGACATTTGAGATCTTTTTTCGCCTTTCTTTATCATCCAGTATACTTTTTTTAGATAATATGTGAACATATTGTAGATTTACTTTCCTTTTTGGGAGGGGTAGTAGAGTATTGGTCTTGTAATACAAATTTTGTTATATAACATGCAGGTAGCTGTTGGTGATGTTATATATATTGAAGCTAACAGTGGAGCAGTAAAGAGGGTAGGCAGAAGTGATGCTTTTGCTACAGAATTTGATTTGGAAGCAGAAGAGTATGTTCCACTTCCAAAAGGAGAGGTCCACAAAAAGAAGGAAATTGTGCAGGTTGGTTCACCCTGAACTGTTTGCTCTTTAAAACGCTCTGTGATGTAGATAGCATTCTACTGTTTGATACTATCATTTAATGGGTTAATTTCTAGTAGCCTGATTAGTAGATGATTGTATGATGCGGAGTTGTTTTATCTTTTGAAAGCAACATATATTATGCTTGTGTGATGCAGTTGTCTTTGAAATGCTCTTATTCTTTCTGTATTTCCTCCCTGTATATGCTCAATTCAGGCTTACTTATGCAACTTTCCATACAGGATGTAACATTGCATGATCTAGATGCTGCAAATGCACGGCCTCAAGGTGGACAAGACATATTATCTCTAATGGGTCAGATGATGAAGCCGAGAAAAACAGAAATTACAGACAAGTTGAGGCAAGAAATAAACAAGGTAGAATTCTTTTGATTTTGTAGTGATTAGTGAGTGGAAACCAAATTCATTGCCTTTTCTTTGGTAGCTTTAATAAGATTCCTGGTTTGAAGAGCTTCTTGTCAATTTCTTCCACAAATTTGAAAATTTTGTTTCACAAATTACCAACTGGTTCTGGGATGTAATTAATAAAAGGATTCTAAGACTTTGACCCTGACAGTTCAAGTAATTACACCCATTACACCCCTATTCCTTCTAAGGCCAGGCGCTGTCATGTAGCTTTAAGAACTGATCCGCAATGTTATCTTTTTTTCATTTCATATTATTCGCCACTTGATATATTCTGAAAGAGTCAAGAGTCTTCTTATGTTTTGTTTACCAGTTGGTATTATTTTCTGAGTTTGAAATGTTTCTAGTTCCAATGTTGAATTGTATACTACAATACTAAGTGGATAGGATTTATCCCCTCTTTTGGGGATTTATTGGTCAAACAATTTATCAAGGGTAGAGTTGATAGTAGCAATAGTTCAGTGGCATGGTAAGCTATCTCACTTTGCTGAATGTGGTAAAAGGGGACAGTAGTGCATCTCACATCTTTTGAGAAGTCACATTTCATGTACTCTCTAGTATGTCTGGTTCCTTCCGTTCTTCTGCTCTATTGGTACATGTTCTTTATACAGTCAGTGGGTTTAAGGCTTTACAGATAAATTGTTTCAAATTGTAAACTAAAATAATTCGTTGTAAACCTTTAGCATATATGATCTCCTCCAAATAATTCTGACCAACGTAGAAGGGAATGATTAGAGTTTCATCTAGTTGAATTGTATCATGATTGACAGGTTGTTAATCGATATATTGATGAAGGTGTGGCGGAGCTTGTACCTGGAGTTCTGTTCATTGATGAGGTTGATTCTCCTTCTACGTCCTTTATGCAACTGTTACATTTGTCAAAAATGTTTCAATTTTTCATATCTTGTTCACAGGTACATATGCTGGATATGGAGTGCTTTTCGTACTTGAATCGCGCTTTAGAGAGCTCATTATCGCCGATTGTGATATTTGCCACAAATAGAGGAATTTGCAACGTGAGGTAGGATCGTTTTTTGTTTACAATAAATTTCATAAGCAGCTTGTATTATCTAGGCCTTGCCTGGGCTACCTTAATTGGCTAGAATTCCTAGAAACCGTCAGTGTGCTCCTTGTCTAACATGGATATGTTGCTGTGCAGAGGGACTGATATGGCTAGTCCTCATGGAATACCTGTTGACTTGTTGGACCGGTTGGTGATCATCCGAACACAAACTTATGGTCCTGAAGAGATGATAAAGGTCACCCCAATCTTCCCCTGTCAAGGAACTTCTCCCTTTTTTGTTTTTGTTTTTTCAGTATAGTGTAAATTACCAAACTTTATTCTTTATTCTTTTTGTGTCAAACTACTTATTACTCATTTGATTGTTAAATGGATCAGATCTTAGCAACCCGAGCACAGGTGGAAGAACTGGTTGTAGACGAGGAGAGTTTAGCTTACCTTGGAGAAATAGGACAGCGAACCTCTTTAAGGTCTGGCATGCGTGTTAAATTTGTTACCTTGAATTCATTCTCTCCAACGACGTATATACTTACATTGTTGTTCCTAAGGCATGCGGTGCAGCTCTTATCTCCTGCAAGCATTGTGGCAAAAATGAATGGCAGAGACAACATCCTCAAGGTACCTGTTATAACAAATCTTATGTGATTGAACTGTGATTGTGTGATCATTAGCATGAACAAACTAACTGTGTCATTGTTTGTGTGGTCTGTAGGAGGATTTACAAGAAGTAGCTACACTATATCTGGATGCAAAATCTTCGGCAAAGGTTCTTCAAGAGCAGCAGGAAAAATACATTTCATAATCATCAGTTCCTGTGTTGTGCCTGGCAACTTTGGTCCGAGTCTGAAGTTACTCATTACTCTCTCTTTTCCGTGCCTTGGTAAATCGTTTCAATTTTTGTTTTTGCTGGGCTCTGTGGAGTGGAGACAAGTCCAAGTAGTGATCAGTTGGAGTGTGTTTCTTATGCACTGATTGGATTTTATACGCTTAACCTTTCAGTGTAGCAAAACACTGTAGTTGAATTTTGAAGATATTGCCATTTTCCCTGTGATATTTTCCCTTCTTCTCTTTCCTGAAAACAATGGCGATGAAGCTTAGGGGCTTCTCAGCTTCTGTAACTGATCTTCTGGGCTGTTTGATAGAGTACGATGCATGGTTGAGAGTCATTCCATGCCATTTACTATTAGTAACGTAGGCCTCAGAGAATATACTAAAGTTATATGTTGACTATAGCTACAAAATGAATGGGCCATCGAAGCTCAAAAGGTCACTACTACACTAGAGTGTACTTTGTTATTTATTTTTCATAATCATGTTCACACCTATGCAACTGAGTACTATCTTGGATTTTTTCTCGATTCAGTTGTGTCATAAATTGTCACTTGAACATGAATGATTTACGGTACGGCTGGGCTGAACTGGGTTCAGCCTCGACCCACTTTTTTTTTCTCACAGGGGGAGGAACGTGTTGGGTTCACGCTCGACCCAGTTACCCGAAAATTTTCGAATGATTTAACAAATGAAGAAAGTGATTATTATGAACAGAGACGTTGGGAAAAGTGGAAACAAAGCAGGACTGTTTAGTGGGGTTGTCTACTTTTAGCTGTGAGAAAAAAAAAATTCAATAGGACAGTATCGATTCTAATTTAAGTTATATGAACCGCACTCTAAAATGAGAAAACTCTAATTGAAATCAAAGGCACAACAGCAAGCCAACAGTAAAAAAAAAAAAGAAGCAGATGAGGGTATACAGGTCTCTGTTTAATCTTTACTTGTTTGGATGCTATACTTATTTGTAATTTTAGACACTATATAAGATTTTCTTAAATTAAAATCATGCATCCAATTCTAGTTATATTAGTAATTACAATGGCAGTGGGGATGAGATCGACGAGCCTCCTTACATTACTTTATGTTAGGACTCACACTTCGTCTTATTTATAGAACACTCCAGTTTAAGAAAGATTGAGGAAGAAATGTCACACGGAATAAGTTCGAGTGATTGACACATGTTTGGACTTCCCTAAGATTTTGTAAGCAATTCATAGACTTGGACTTTATTTTTGTTGGTTTATACTTGTTGAGTTAAAAAGTCGGTGCCTTATTAAATCATAACAAATCGTCAATACAGATTAATCATATATACTAGTGTATAAGAATTGGGTTGAATGGGTATATGAAATTAGGTTTCGTCGATATTCCGCAACAACTTTCTCCACGAGATCGTGAAGAATAATTTTTCATCCATTTGTGATGTAGGTTAGGAAGGCACTAGGTTGTAACGTGGTATATATGCATGCATGTATCTCTCATTATGGGCTCTTTCTTATGGTTACGCAGTTTATTTTAGCTGGAGTGCGTGCATGCGAAATTGAGAACATAATATCACACACCACTCCACCCATAGACTTATATATAAGTAGCGCTACACCCGTATAAGGTTACTTATGGTGGATTGCAAAGTACCCCAAAAATTTCTTAGACCTCGGATAAATTTCTCTGTCTAGTACAAATTGTACATTACAACATAGTGTGTGACCATTTTAATTATCACTGTAAAATGAAGTACAAAAGACTCCATTATAATAAATTTAGTAGTTGTTTATCGAATAAAGATATGACATTCTTAATCTATCGTCTCTTAAAAGTCATTTTCATCCATGCACCTATCGAAATCTTTTAATTAAAAAACAAGTGAATATATATGGTACAAATCCATGATCTGATAACGTACATGATCGGGAAGAAGCTTAAGTAACATCACAAATTAACAATATCAGATGTATCAAAAAATAAATAAAATCAGAAGAAGATTTCAGAGTCGTACGTGGTTAGACTTGGAAGTCATGTTACCACCTACCTCGACCTGGTTACCAAGTGTCTCAAACCATGCATGCCTAGTGTAGTTGTTTTGAACCACTATGTTTTATGTACGTACGTGATGGACAAGTCTGAATGCAAAACCTCTTACCATCAATCCATCATTGTTTCTTGGCCTTCCATGTGTCTTAAGACTTTGCCTTTGAATATAAGGCCACCGCCGGTACCGACACTGATCGATCACCACGTATTCTCCAAATATATCAACAAAACAATTTCTAAGCAGTATTTACCCAGCAGGAGTAGCAGCCCGTGGGTAGGTGTCCCAACGTCCGCCACTTGGCAAGTCCTTATTCGCTGATATTTGGCTCACCTGCAGGCTGCAGCACAGTGACTACTCGACCGCGTTGGTTGCCGGTGAAACTTTTCTCACTTTTATATTGCCCCAAAGTAAAACTATTCACCAGCAAAACGCGTACGTACGTCAGAGACGTGAAATCAGTGAAGGCGGGTCCTCCGGCTTGGGCCAGTTGGCAAGAATCGGGCTAATTTCTAATGGAGATCCGACGGCCTGTCGTTGATGTCCGGGTCACCTGTGGGTAGCTGAGCGACAAGGATATTTGGCAGGCCGAACAAAAGGACAAAGATTTGGTGGCGAACCAGTTCGCAAATAAATCAGCTCCGCCAATTATAGGTGGCCACGTGACGGTGCAGCAGCTCGGACACGTAAAGGACAAAACCAAAATAGCGGTTGCTTTAAATACGAGCAGTCGAAGAAAATTTAACGTTGGTGTGTGGTAAATACACCCTGATAAAACCGCGTTGGATAAAATGGTCAAATTAGACGAGTGGGGGTTATAGCAAGTTAGAATGTTTGAATAAATAAGACTTCTTATGACATCTTGTTCAATTTTTTTTCTACCTCCACCACTGAAATCGGGTGTGAAAATTGGGGAATGAGGAAATGAATCTGTTCTATATTTATTTCCATTTCTGATACGAACGAGTTGAAACTGAGTCACAGACACTTCACTTACCAAGATTGGATTTCCTTAACAAAATGACGAGTAATTCAAGGATGTTGGTGTGTGTTTTTGGAGTGTATTATGATGATCATGCTTAACTTCCTGTAGACTTATCTTTAGCTCTCCTCATTTTGCCATTCAAGTAATGTGAATGAGCGATTATCTAACTAATTCAAAATAATGAAATAGGATTATAACCCGCTAACTTGATTGTCACAAACCAAATTAGGCTTTGAAAAAATAGTCGATTCTTCTGTCTTTCCCAAGTATAAAATGAAGTCATGATTAGTCAACATATTTCGTCATAATGATATAGTAGATATCAATTACTAAGATTAACACTGAAGTAAGTTATTTTGAAAATATGTCGATTACTTAAAAAAAATAATGTTGATTTTCACATCTTATTCTTAAGAATAAATAACATTATCAATCTCAAGTATTGTCGTCATTAATAAAAGATATGATTGTCAGACGGCCCAGACTCATGCTTGTGTAGTGTGCTAAATTACATTACAACACTTTATTGATCATAATCATAAATATAAATCTATTTTGTGTGGAGAAACATTATTTCGAATCTAAAGTAGAACAAAGTTATGAATTTGGTTTTAACAAGGTTGATCTCTTAAATAATACATTTTAAGGGATAAAAATAAATAAATACATTTAACAATTATAATTTAAAAACATAATAAAACTGTGTTAATTATAACCGTTATATATAGTCATCTTTTTCTATTCATTAAAATATATCTAGCGAGCATCTAAGTTTTAAAGGTATTTCTTCTGCTTTGCTTCTCAGGCAGAGTTAAATGGAGGGGCAACCCTCTTCGTATAGAGAGGTGGTGCAATTTTATTGGTTGAAAATTGAATTAGTTTTGCGGTCGATTTGCATCACAAAGTGGCCCATATATATATCATTATAAATAAGTAAAATAACAAAATCTATAAAGTCATAAAGGAGTGACAGACTCTTGTCTGTGGAGTTTTTTTGGTTTCCTCTCTTCTGCTTCTTTCTCTCTCTCTGAGTTTTACTCTGTTCTTCTTCCCCTGTTTCTTTTTTTTTTGCGTCTCCTGTTTCGTTTTACAGCTGAGACAGAAAGACCGAGTAAAACCCAGAAAGGAAATACAACACAGTAGTAGGGTTAATAAAGGATGAGTTGCTTTCGCTGTAAAAAAAATTCAATCAAAGAAGAACCAGAGAGGACCAGAAACAACACCCACATCAACGCTACCAAAGCTAATCGTCAAGGTAATTCATTTTTCAAACTTTGTTTAATCTGAATTGTGGGTCATTGAGATAAACTTTGTTGTTCATACGATCAATTCTGGGTTTTCGTTTCAATTTTTATGTTTTTGTTGCAAAGGTTATTTCTGCGATGATTATCTGTTTGCATTTGTCCCAATTTCAGTCATTTCATCTTTTGAAATTGTTTCTGGGAATTTTGTTTTTGGTGTGACTCCTCAGGCTCGACCCGGGTTTATCAGTTTGTTTCAGAAAAGAGAAGAAAATTTTAGTGTTGTTTTGTTTATTCTCTCAGAATTACAGGGCCGATCAATATTCATTTCTCTATTCTGTTCCTGAACGGATTCGAGATACTCTATCTTTATCTTTTTGACAAAATTTAATATGCAAATAAGGGAAAATCTTAATTTTAGTGAAACGAGCTGTACGTCATAATATATACAGGATTCTCGTTCCTTATATTGATCTGGGTTTGTGTCAAATTTTTGTTATTTTCTCATATAATAGTTTGCTTATTTGTATTGGTTTTTGTGACGTTTTTTTTAGCACTGGTGCTAATGATGTTTATACACTTCTCATTTATGAATTTGAGTTCAGTCAAATTTATATAATTTGGTTTTCAGTTTGAACATGATGCTCATTCACTTTGTTTGTTTTTTTAGTACTAAATTTTGTCATTATGTATCCTAGCTGCATTTCAATTCTAGTGACTCTGGAGCTTCCAGTCCCATTTTGATTGAAGTAATGAAGATTTGGTTTTGGATTTTACTTATCATGTGATGTAATTTGTCCTTTTGCTTGGCCTTCAGTCACTTACTCACATTCTGTACATGTAGAGACTTCAAAAGTGAATACAGAAGGGAATGTAAAAAAAGAATTTGGCGTAAAAAAGGAGGAGGTCTCTAAGGTTGACCAGTTATCTATCGATGCAAAGGAGTTGAACATCCAGGAGGAGGTTTCTAAGGATGGAACGTCTAATGGCAGGCGGCCTCAGTCATTTACGTTGGAGGAGATGGAAGTAGCAACTAGAAACTTTAGTCCCGATTGCTTTATAGGTGAAGGAGGATTCGGCAAAGTTTACAAAGGGCACTTGGAGAAAATTAACCAGGTTGGTTTTTTGCTTTCTTTCTGTTTAAGTAATTATGAATTTGCCAATCAAAGACTAGTATTAGCTTTGAGTTTTTATTATCTCAGTTTCTAGGAATAGTTCTGAGTTTCAATTCATATAGCATAGATTACTGGGTATGAATTGTAGGCTTGTGGTGGAAGCTGATTATGTTGTTTTGGTGCAGGTTGTTGCTATCAAACAGCTCGATCGCAATGGTTGCCAAGGAATTAGGGAATTTGTTGTTGAAGTGCTGACACTAGGTTTGGCTGACCACCCAAATCTTGTCAAGTTGATTGGCTTTTGTGCTGAGGGAGATCAAAGGCTTTTGGTTTATGAATACATGCCATTTGGATCTTTGGAAAACCATTTGCATGGTATGCAACCGACTTTTCTTCAAAGTCCCGTACTTGTTGTATGAAGGGTTAGGTTTAACTTTCTGTGCCGCTAGGGGGAACGTGAAGTGAATCTTATCTCTTACTTGTTTTATCCTTACAGATCTTCTAGCTAGTAGTAAAGTACTTGACTGGAATACAAGAATGAAGATAGCAGCTGGTGCAGCAAGGGGCTTAGAGTATCTGCATGAGAAAATGCAGCCTGCCATCATATATCGTGATCTGAAATGTTCCAACATTTTGCTTGGTGAGGATTTTCATCCAAAGCTATCTGATTTTGGCTTGGCCAAAGTAGGTCCAAGTGGAGATAAGACTCATGTATCAACTAGGGTTATGGGAACATATGGGTACTGTGCACCGGATTATGCAATGACTGGTCAGCTGACTTTCAAATCAGATGTTTATAGCTTTGGGGTGGTTCTTTTGGAGCTTATTACAGGCAGGAAAGCCATTGATAATACCAGACCTCTCAGGGAGCACAACCTTGTAGCATGGGTAAGATGATTTTACAGTTTCACTTTCTCTTACCACATTGTTTATTGTACTTGCTGATTCCTTATTCAAATTCATATCAGTATTATTTTCTGCTCTGTGGGTTGCTTTTGTTAATCAATCTTTCTAGGAAATAACTTATTTACTTTTCCTTTTCCTTGCCCTCTTGTTTGAGACTTGTTCCAAATGTGATTGACCTCCATATCTCATGGAAACTGATTGATGTAGGTGGTCTTATGTTATCTGAATTCCACAAATGAACTTCACTGTGTTAGAAGCAGTTCAAATCTAGTATTTATTTGTATGAAACAGTGATTGTAGGCAAACAGTAGATGAGGGAAAATAATGTGTAATTTTCTGTCTATTTGAATTTGTTTTGTTGATTGTTTTTAGTGTTAGAATTTGCTTATGAATGTTTAACCAAGATATTGTTTTCAGGCTAGGCCCTTGTTCAGAGACCGGAAGAAATTCTCGCAGATGGTGGATCCGTTGCTCCATGGTGACTATCCTGTCAGAGGTTTATACCAAGCTCTTGCTATAGCGGCAATGTGTGTTCAGGAGCAGCCTAATATGCGGCCTGTCATAACCGATATAGTAACAGCACTAAATTACCTTGCTTCTCAGAAATATGATCCCCAAATCCATCCAGTTCAAAGCTCCAGAAGAAGTCCATCTTCTCCTAAAGTGAAGAAAGATGATCATACGAGTCGGAGTACAGGTGATGGGACAGAGAGAGACTAAGGTGGATGTCAGAAAAATTAGGAATAAGGCAGTTGATACCATTTTGTGATCTTATAGATGATGTGCCTCTTACCAATTTTCGCATCGCAGAAGATAACAGGTACTTCTGCCATTCTCAATATTCACACAGAGAATTTCTGGTCTTTTCTCTCTTCTCCCCAGCGGTGTACATGTGAGCTGACGTTCTCAATGTCTTGTATGTAAGATCTCTCCTTGTAGGAACTTCGACATTATATTAGTCAGGCATTATACACTTGCATTCTTTTGCCCCCAACTGTGTCTTTTGCCACGCGTATATACTTTTTCCATCTTCTCTAGCAAAGCAATTGCAGATTCACGGCTTCTCCCTTGGGTAAGCTTTATCCTAAAACATATTGGAAATATGCTTCCTCCTCTCGCCATGCAGGTAATGGAATATCATTGCTGGGTGGAAATGTGAAAACATGGCAGAGTTTTGAGGCAAGGACCTGGAGGTTTTTTGGGGATGATTTGTAAATTATGTAAACTAGTGTTGAGGATGTATTTATCTTGGTGGACCGGAGAGCTGGTTAAAACCCAAGCATCTCCAAAAGTACACTAATGTATACATTATAATCTCCTCAAGTAGATAGATATAGGACGAGTAGGATGTTGATTATGATCATACATATTTTTGGTATAGAGCCATGGAACTTATAACTTTGGTTGAATGATCCCAAAGTGACTTGAGTACAGTAAAGATGCAAGCATATGTCTTGTGTCTATTGGGTCTGATGTGGTACTTCCTCAAGTCTCATTTGTTTTTGTTATGTTTCAAAGTTTCTCAATCGATAATTTGGAGAGGCAAGATTTGAACTTGGCTAGTCATAGTCATTGTCGATTAAAGGTACTCGAATCTTGCCTCCCATAATCGACCATTTCTCACCGTCATCCACTCATCCCCGATCGTTGGGTAGAATTTGGTGAAAATGACGTGCTTCGATGAGATACCATCTAGAAGAAGAGAAAAATTTGTGCTTGGAACTTTGAAGTAGGTCGTTTCAAACATGATATTTATTGATGTTTGTTCCTCCATTAAAGCTCGATCTAATGTCTTAAACCAGGGTAAGTCGTAATTGCTAGTCGTAATTGAAAAAGTAGGCACTGTGGGCTTGGTGTGCATGACCTATTTTGAGGCTGGCTCTAGGGAAGGAGTACCAAATCGATGACACAGAAGTAATGAGTCTTCAATGAGCTCAAGAAGTTTCAACCATAATGTTAGTTCTAGAGATCTATGCGTGCTAGACGACTCGATTTTAGGGTGGGAGAGAAACAGACCATACAGTAAAAATTCCTCTCCCTCGTAAATATTGGCTCAAAATTATGGGCTCCGAAAATAGTTCTCTTCTAGACTCGAGTTGCAGTACATATTGGCTAAGGTGGGCACGACACTGCCGTGACAGATAAGAAGTTGTCCAGCTTCCGTTGGTTAACTCAGGGCTGAGAAGGGGTGACGCTGTGACAGTGAATGATATCAGGGCCTAATCAGTGGATCGGAATTGAAGTTAGGATGGGTTAAATTTTAACTAATTTTAAAGATTTTTTTTTGTGAGGCAAATAATGCTCTGGAGAATAAACAAGGAGAACTTGTAGAGATATAGGAACATTCTAGGATGCACCTAGGTCTATGCATCCATAATATTTTTTTAAAACCTTGACATATGTCATAATATTATTGGTTAATTTTGTCAACTTTCATCAAAGTTGACTGAGTTTATTATAAGCTCAACCCATATGATCATATTCAAAGAACATCTCTCAGACTGCTCGCCGCCTGAAAACCGCCGCACATCCTCGCTGCTCAATGCACCACTTCTCTCCTCTCTCGCAATGCCTGGGATCGACACACCTCCCTAGATCCCCGCACGTGGCTTTTCTCAACGCCTCTTCATCGTGCCGTGTCACACGACGTCGCTTCTCTGGTCTCAGCCCTTCCCGTTGATGCACACCGATGGATCAATATCTCGGGCTCCAAACACGCGGCATTGGGCTCGCCTAAGGCTCTACTCGCACCGCCACGAGCTCGGCCTCCACCTCGCCTTTAAGTCCTCAGCTCCTCGCAGCGTCACATATTAGTGGGCTATGGAGAGGTCTTGAGAGGTTGATAAAGATGGGTTGTTTCGTGGGTTTTGAGGGATCTAGGGATTGAGAGGAGAGTTTGGTTTGTAGGGGAGAGTGAGTCGACTCGGTGAGTCAAATAGTGATCGTGGTCATTGGAGAACCGTAGCTTGAGTTAGGGTCGGCAACAGGTCGGGCCGGGCCGGGTTTTTCCAAAAATTTCAAGTCCGTGGACGGTCCACGAACTGGGCCTTGACAGACTTTTCAGGCCTGGCCGGGCTAAGCCCATAGGGTCGGGCCTATTGGGCCTTTTATATTTAATAACATAAAAACATGAAAATTAAAAAAAAATTACAATTTGTTTTCTCTTCAACTCTTCAAGTGAGACTATGATAAAAAAACTCTTCAAATGAGACTTTATTTCTACTCTAATAATTAATAGACTTTTTTTTGGAGCAAATAAGAAATATGATAGAACGTACTGTAATGAAAAAAAATACTATAAGATTAAAATTTCTATTGTAATACTAACAATATAATTAGTTAATTAAATATTACTATACTTAGTTAATCCTAAGACTATAAGACTATAATTAATTAATTATGAATTCTTGAGTGTTTAGTTTGGAGATATATAAATCATTACTATGTGACTTTTGTCTCTTATTGTTGTTGTTGTAGTGTATAATTGTATATATAACAAATGGTTCATATATAATGTATTTGTTCATGGGCTTGTTGGGCCGGGCCAGCTTCGACAGGCTTTTGACGAATCAGACTTTTTCGGACCTATGGGCTTTGGGACCTCAGCCTAAGCTTGACATTATGCCCATCGGGCCGGGATTTTTCGAGCCTGGCCTTGATGGGCCTCGGGCCGTTCGCGGGCTTTTTGGGCCTATGGACAAAATGGTGATCCCTAACTTGGGCTGCTGCATAGCTATGTGGAGATGTCACAATGGAGATTGGAGAAGAGAGAGGTACAACTTAGATCTCCAATACTGAGCTTACATAAGCTCAGTCAAGCTTAAAAAAAGTTGACATTAATGACCTATCACATTGCGACACATGGCACTTGGAAAATTTAGACTCTTGGGTGTTTAGCCTTCGGATGCATTCTGACATGATCAGTAAAGTGGAATCAAAGAACTACACCAGTAACATTTGAACATTTAACCTCTTAGTGATAAATCACTTTTGTTTGCCAACTGAACAAATCTGTTTTCCATGTTCATTCCCTACAGAAAAAATATATATATATGATCTCCAGATTCTTACCTGGGTTACAGCCCAGATAGCCCTAATGTAGATCTGCGCCTGGTCCTAATACCCGCTATTGTTGCAAAGAAAATGTTAGTCTTCCATAGCTCCGTGTATTATCATATTCAAGTTCAGCTTGTAGTAGAGTTCATTTTTTTTAAAGGGAGTTTATTCTTTTCTCCTGTTGAAGTTCAGAAGTGTTTATAGAGTCCATTTAGTATATATTTATTGAGGACGATTTTGGTTCGATATTGAACCAATGTTCAAAAAAGCACTAGGTGGTGGAGCTACTACCTAGCTAGGCGCAGATTAATCGGATTCTAAGCGGATTATTATTTTTATATTTTTAATTAAATATATAATTATTTAGTACATTTTATATATAATAAAGAAAAAATTATAAGGAAATGTCATCAAAACACATTGTATTCAAAGAAAATATCATCAAACAATAATTCAAATCCAAATAAAAGCATACAAAAATATTTTTTTCAATTGAAATGCGAAGGTTTTAGTTTTACCTGTTTGTTTTATTTATTTTTTAAATAGTGCCTAAGCACCGAATTTTGAGTTAGGCGGGCCAAGGTGGCCGCCCAGGCATTGACTAAGTGGAGGATAACCTAGCTGGGAAGGGCGCTAAGACAAAATTTAGGTATTTTTGCTTTTTTCAGTGCCTAGGTGGTATGCTAGGTGGATGCCTTTTTAATCAATCTATTGAACAAATGATAATTCTTTTTGAAATGCATAAGACCATCTCCAATAATTAGAGTCCTATACCTGAAAATGAGGCCTTGATGAATATTGACTTCTCCAATGGTGAAAATTTGGGCCTCATGCGTCATATTTGATGTGTTATACCTTAAACATGGTCGTAAAGTAAGACCCAATATGAGGTATATGACTCAAAATAAATAGTGGGTCAGTTTGGGAGAGAAAAAAAAAGGAAGAGAGAGAATAACTCATCTTAAAATGAGGTCTCATGTGTCATATTTGATGTGTTATACCTTAAACATGGTCGTAAAGTGAGACCCAATATGAGGTATATGACTCAAAATAAATAGTGGGTCAGTTTGGGAGAGAAAAAAAAGGGAAGAGAGAGAATGACTCATCTTAAAATGAGGTATAGGTCCTTAATTATGGCCAAGGATAGGAATATATTTTTTTTGGAGGTGAACCGATAGAATTTGGTGTCTGATGAAATTTGAACACATGATCACAATGATCACGGTTTGAACCTTTACCACTGAACTATAACTCATCGACAAGATATGAATGTCATTTAATAATGAATAGTAATTTTTTCAAAGTTTCATAGTAGGAGGGTATGATACTTTGATCAGTTTGATGGTGGTCGAAGATACTCTAAGCATGTTTTGCCACAAATTAATGACTTGCTAGAATATTCCTTGTTTTTAGGTCACGTTTTATTTTTTTTAGTTTTTACTAAATGTCTGCCAGTAATGTGTTTATGCATAAATTAAAAGAAAATAAATTGTTCATAATCACGTTACTTTTACTCTCTCTTTTTTCTCTTTCTTTTTCAAAATAATTTTTTTTTTGACGACACATATAACCTGCATTGTTTTAGACATCTACTTTATTGGGCTAGAGCTAGTCCAGCCCAGCCGAACTGATCAAGACGAGAGAGATCTGTTAGCTTGTCACCGATCCCATCTCAACGCACGTGCCTTGCAGGCGGGAGAAAAAGCTTTGGCGCCAAAAAACTTGTTAATCGTTATAGAGAAGAACCCCAACAAATCATAAACCCTCATAAAACGACACACCACATCTGAAATCCCACATTCCCCAAATCTTCAGACCAAAAATGCAGCGACGAGGGGGACTCACCACCACCGTCGTACTCCGATTACAGAGACCCAGAGAGTCTCTTGCCCAACGAGACGTCACGTGGCTTCACCGGAATGAAATTGGTCCACGCCATCCCTTGGATTGTGCTCTTCAGCATCTTTCTGCTTTGGTGGTTCTCTTTCACAGGTACCCAGTTGTTCTTTTCTTTTTGGGGTTTCTTGGGTTTTAGTTTGCTTCATTTCTTTGATGGGTTTTACATGATTGGATTGCTTTTGATTTCATTTCGGTCTTTGTGGATGATGTGCACACCACCTGTTCAACTGTTTGCCTCTCAAGGATTTGATTTCTTTGATGTTTGAAGGCATACACTTGTGTTGGCTATTTCTTGTGCCATGACAAAACACAGCAATGGAAGATCATCAAAGCTTAAGTGTCATTTCGTACTTTATCTCTTTGGAAAACAGGTATAACATTCATGTGCATTACATGGTTTTCTTCTAGGATAGAACACTGAGCATGTATCCCAGACATTCTGGAACGTTTTTCTGGTGTGATATTTCATGGCTTTAATCACTTCTAGAATTCCAGTTTACTTGTGATTAATCTAGTTGATCTTTGACCAGGAAGAAACTGACTTAGTTAATGAAGATCCCTAAGGAAGTTGACTAAAGTTCACATGTGTTTTCTTGAAAACTGGTTTGTCCTTTTCTGGTTGTCAAAAGTGCTTTTGGATTTTTTTTTCCTGATGTCTACTTTTGGCTGGCAAAAACGTGTTTATCCCTTGAAATCTGGTATTGCTATTCTTGTACAAGTGAATTGGAAGCTTTTGCCTTGTTTAGACAACCTTAGCTCTTTAAGGTATGACCTAATAGCTGTCTTGGTTTAGCTCCCTGGTTTGGTTGCTGTGTCCTTCGGTAGCTGCTGTTTTAGGTCTGCATTAGGACAGCGTTTAGGTCTGCATTTAGGCTTGTGTGCTGCTGTGTTTTACGAGCTTCTTAGCTGTGTTGAACGTGCCTAGTTGAGCTGTCTTTGACCTTTGAATAACCTGGCCTATATAAGGAGTCCCAAGCTGTCTTGGATCCTTGGTTGGTTAAGTGAAAACACTTGGGGTTTTGGTTATTCTGTTTTGGTATTCTTTGAGAGCACTTTCGAGTGTAGTTTCTCTTATCTCCTCTCCTCCCCTTCCATGTCATCTGGTTGCCCTGTATGTGCATAATAGACATGGATTCTTAAAGCATAAAAACTGTTTTCAAAACTCATATGCATTTGTGCATTGTGCATTCCATTGAGATAAAGTATGGAGATGCCCAATCCAAGAAATTGATCAAGAAGATTTAACTTACGAGTAGTTAAGATCTGAGTTGATACTTCTGTATATTTCCAAAGTGTAAACACATAGATTAAAGTAGTGTAACTCTGTTTGTACTGGTGGGTAGACTAATCAGGATATCATACGAGTTATGTATCCCCAGAGTGCCAGAAACTTGTAATTGTGTGTGTTACAAAATAGTGGAAAAGTTTGTCCCTCAAGAGTTAGGGGCACGCAGTTTTGATCCTAGTTGTAAGATTTCTGCATAATCAAAAACATCTTGTGTCTTTCTTTCCTTACTGCTTTTACTTTCAGTACTCGTATTCTGTGTTTGGGATAGATCTCTATCGTGCTATCCCGACAACAGTTTGAACGAAAAAGTGGGAAATGCCTATTCACCCCCCCCTCTAGGACCTTTAAGTGGTATCAGAGCGGCCATTAGCCTTTGCTAGTGAGATCCTCTGAGGGGTCGGTTATGGATCGGGAAAAAGGTTCTTCCATAAATGTTCCACCTTTTTTCGATGGACATGATTTCTCTCAATGGAAAATCATGATGAGCGCCTTCCTCTCCTACCAAGATGATGGTATGCTGTGGCAAAGTGTAGAGGAAGGCTGGACACATCCCACAAAACCAAGAGGCGCTGAATCAACCGAAAGGGTTTCAAAGCCAAGGTCTGAATGGGAGAAAACCGACAAGGATTCGGCTAGAGCAAACATCAAAGCTCTAAGTTGTCTATTCAATGCCGTTTCCGAAGCAGAGCGTCAAAGGATCATCCATTGTTCTATTGCTAAGGAGGCATGGGAAGTGCTCCTCAACACTCATGAAGGTAACTCTCGTGTTAAGCAACAAAAACTTCAACATCTTATTTATGAATTTGAAGGTCTAAGCATGAGTAACAAAGAGTCTATTGATGATTTCTATGGTCGTGTGCTAAATATCACAAATCAATGTCGTAGCTTAGGCGAGGCCATAAAATCAAAGAAAATTGTTAGAAAATTCTTAAATGCGTTACCTCCTTTCTTTGACTCTAAAATGAATGCTATAGAAGAGGCTCATGATCTAGACACTTATCCTTTAGAGGAGCTTGTTGGAAGTATGAAAACTTATGAGACACTCAAGAAAAGGCCTATGCATGAAAAATCTATTGCTTTAAGTTCGGTTAAAATTGATGTTGAAAAAATGCTTGATGATGAAGAAGATGATAATGATGAATGTGCTTTTTTAACTAAACAATTTGAGAAATTCTTAAGAAAAAGGAAATCTTTCAACTCTAACCGGAACTTTTCTAAAGGATCTAGCTCTAGGCCTTTTAGAAATAAGGTTGCACAGAAAAGCCGGGATATCAGATCCTCATCTATCCCGAAAGTGGACATGAAATGTTTTGAATGCAATGGAGTAGGACATAAAGCTGTAGACTGTGCTAACAAGAGAAATAAGTTTCATAAAGTGTTAAAAGCAACCTGGAGTGATAGTGAGTCGAATGAAAATTCTGAAACTGATCTTGATGAAGACGAGAAAGTTGCTTTTGTCTCCCATATCACATTAGATGAGTCTCTTGACGACAATTATTCTGATGATGAAGGACATGATATGTATGTGCGTTTATGTAAAGCCTCTAAGTCTATGCTTGCTAAAAATGAAGCTCTATCTAATGAGCTTTCATCGAGTAAGGAGACACATTCCAGGATACAAGGAGAGTTTCTATCCCAGAAAGCAGAATGGGATTCAACCAGAACTCAACTAGAAGAACAAGTGAGTATCCTCAAGGGAGAGCTGGACCGTCAGTCTTCTTCCATAAGCTTGCTGACTACTAAGAAGCTGAAACTCGAAGAAGCCTTGCTAGATGCCCGGAACCAGTTCTCAAAGTTCTTCATTGGCTCGGAGAAGATATCCCAAATCTATGGGATGGGAAGGCTGGATGGCAGCAGGAGAGGCTTGGGGTTCAAGGATGATGACAAACCCAAAAGCTCGGAGAAGACTATGTTTGTAAAAAGCACAAGCTCGGTGTTGGGAAAGCCTCCACCTCAACTGAAGATTGATGCATCTGAAGCTTCCAAAGCACCCATGCTCAAGAGAAACCCGCAAATTAAGTGCTTTCACTGTGGGAACAGTGAACATATCCGGCAGAACTGCTACAAGCTGAGAAGGAATCCTGCACCAGCGAAGATTCCACAGAACAACAATTTGCTTGCTCACTTTCAGAAATCTCTAGATGAACTGACCAGGATTGCTCAGTCTCTTGCCATCCCGAAGCAGAAGAAGAAGCCAGTTTCCTCAAACTGGGTCAGAAAATCTGTGCGTGGAACCAGGGATACCAGAAGTGTCATGCCTCCCAAAGAACCTGGTGTCAGGAAGAAACAAGAAGAAGTTATCTGCTTCCTTTCAAGAGTGAAGACCTCACCCATTGCTGCAAGAGAAGTTGTAGCTGTTTGCAACGTTGCCTTGACTGCCCTTTCCACCAGGAAATCCGACTCTTGGTACATGGACAGCGACTTCTCGAAGCACATGACCGGAGAACGGAAGTGGTTTACTTCCATGGACGACACTCATCCGGTTGGTGATGTCATGTTTGGTGATGGTGCCAAAGCAGAAATTATTGGAAGCGGGACAGTTGACACTCCTGGTCTCCCAGCCCTGAAGAATGTTCTGTTGGTGGCTGGTTTGGAAGTCTGCTTACTCAGTGTAAGTCAGATTGTCGATGAATATGAGACTGTGACGTTTGACACATCTCAGTGCACTGTCCTTGATGGGAAAGGAAGGTGTGTGATGAAAGGCGAGAGGTCCAGAGATCATTGCTACTGTGTCCGTGCTAACAAAAGGCTAGAACCTGAAATGTGTTTCCGTTCCTTGACACAAGAAAGCATGCTGGATCTATGGCATAGGAGGATGTGCCATCTCAACCATCAAGATGTGGTGAAGCTGTCCTCGAAGGATGGAGCTCGTGGTCTCAAACTGTCCGGGAGAGCTGCAGGTATGTGTGGAGACTGCAAAATGGGTTATGCCTTGAACAACCGTGCTTATCGTGTCTATAACAAGAGAACTTGTAAAGTTGTAGAAACGGTGAATGTTGCCATCAATGACTCTCTTGTATGCTCTCACAACCATTCTTCAAGAGATATGCAGGTTGAGGATGTAAGCACTGAGACATCTCCCGAAGCTGCTGAGACTCCTATTGATGAGCAGAACCCCATTCCTGATGATGTATCCCAGGATACAGATTCTGATACTAAAGGTGCTGGGATAGACCAGACCCTGACTATCCAAGAAGCCACATCGGGTTGGAAAACGTCAAGTTCAAAAAGATTACTCTCCCTCGGATGTGATTGGCATGGTTAATGAACCAAGGCAAACCCGAAGTAAGTCCAAGGTGCTTGTAAGTAATCTCATTAGCCTCAAAAGCTTTCTTACTTTGCATAGGTTAGCTATCAATCGAATTGCTTACTATGTTTTATTTCTAGTGTTGAGCCTAAGAATGTTAAAGATGCTTTAAAGGAATCAGATTGGATTATGGCCATGCAAGAGGAATTAAATCAGTTTGAAAAAAGCAATGTTTGGCACTTAGTTCCTAGACCTAAGGATAAGAATGTTATTGGAACAAAGTGGGTGTTCAAAAACAAAACGGATGAGAAGGGAATTATTACAAGAAACAAAGCTAGATTGGTTGTGCAAGGTTATTCACAAATAGAAGGCCTAGACTTTGATGAAACCTTTGCCCCCGTAGCTAGACTTGAGTCCATGAGGTTACTTCTAGTCATTGCTTGTTTTCTTAAATTTGATCTCTTTGAAATGGATGTGAAAAGTGCATTTCTAAATGGAATTTTGAAAGAAGAAGTTTATGTAGAACAGCCTCCGGGATTTCAGAGCTCTTGCTATCTCGAACATGTGTACAGATTAGACAAAGCCCCTTTATGGTTTGAAGCAAGCTCCTAGAGCTTGGTATGAAAAATTGTCTACACACTTGATTTACCATGGGTATGTAAGAGGTTCTATTGATAAAACCATGTTTGTCAAGAATGTTTCACATCATATGATTATTGCTCAAATCTATGTAGATGATGTGGTGTTTGGCTCTACCTCTCAAAAACTTGTTGAGGAGTTTGTCACTCTAATGAAGCAAGAATTTGAAATGAGTCTTTGTGGTAAGCTAAACTTCTTCCTTGGACTACAAGTTCAGCAAAGGAAAGATGGTTTGTTCATCTCGCAGGAAAAGTATGCGAAGGAACTTGTGAAGAAGTTTGGGATGGAAGGAGCCTCTCCCATCCGTAACCCAATGGGGACTTCATGCAGAATCAGTGCAGATTTGGAGGGTACCAATGCTGACCAAACCCTCTACAGAAGCATGATTGGAAGCTTGCTCTATCTTACAGCCAGCAGACCTGATATTTCCTTCAGTGTGGGTGTTTGTGCTCGGTATCAAGCCAACCCCAAGGAATCCCATGTAAAGGCAGTCAAGCGTATCATCCGATACGTCTCAGGTACATGTGCTTTCGGTATTCTGTACATAACATATACTAACACTGAGATTGCAGGGTATTCGGACTCGGATTGGGCTGGAGATGCCACGGATAGGAAGAGCACCTCGGGAGGTTGCTTCTTTGTTGGGAATAACCTGGTGTCGTGGCATAGCAAGAAGCAGAACTGTGTATCCTTGTCAACTGCCCAAGCTGAGTACATAGCTGCTGGAAGTTGCTGCACATAACTCCTCTTGATGAAGCACATGCTGAGCGACTACGGATTTGAGCAAGGTATTTTATCCCTGTTCTGTGATAATACTTCTGCTATCAATATCTCAAAGAATCCTGTGTTGCATTCTAGGACCAAGCATATAGAAATCAAATATCATTTTATTAGAAACTTGGTTGAAGAGAATCAGCTTGAAATGACTTTCATTCCAACTGAACAATAATTGGCCGATTTATTCACTAAGCCCTTAGACAACATGAGATTTGAAAGTCTTAGGAAGGCTATTGGTGTATGCACCATCACTTGAGATATCTCTCTCACTGATCTCAATTTACTTTTCAGCATTTTACTTTATAACTTTTCTGAAAATAAGTGTTGGCATACTCTGGGATACGAGTCTGTGCATGCATCCCTAAAAATATTTCTGAACTTGAACTAGAATGTTGTGTTCTTATTTCATGTTTCTTGATAGACATTTGCTGCATCTTTCTCTTGTGTATATGCATCTATGTCTTTAAGAATGTTAGTGCATGTGGTCTAAATTACTCTTGGAACTAGAAAGAATCTTAAGCACAAGGGTCATTCTTGTGGGGTGTACAAAGTTTGAGCTAGAAAATTGAGTGAGTTGAACTAGTTACTAAAGAACAATTTTGTTATTCTGGTGCTTATTGTTAAATGATTAAAGTAAAGGAATGGGCTAGTCTTTTGCTGGGTGCACCTTAACTGGAACCAGTGGGGATCCCTGAGATGTTATCTATCCTTTGATTGGTTCGGACTAGTTACCCACTGAGTGTCCTTGAAACACACATTATTCTTTCGAGCATTGCGCTCAGGACATAATGGTAACTACTCTGTTACATGGACCTATGAGGACGTATTTCTCAGATGAGCTCTTGGACAAATGTTAAAGAAAATGGAGAAATTGCTTTGAACTTAAATGAGAACGGCCAAAGGCCATGTTGGGACAAAGTCCATGATATGCTGAATTTCCAGAACTCTAAAGAAGGTAGTGACAAAGTCACTTGGTTACTCTTGATGTCCTCATGTCATTTGATGCTTCAAACTTGTACTCCCTTTGGTGAACTTTTCACACACACACTCTTGAGGTTCCAAGGTCTGATTTGTAGGAACATTGCATTAATGTTGCTTTTTAGTCATATACTCATGTGAAAAATTTGAGCCTACAAGACATATGGAAATCAGTTGTCACATTCTTGTGATTCATGCTTAAATGTTCTTCTGTGGTCTGGGATTCTATAGACTGTTTCCATCCCAGGGGTTATGCTGAACAGTTTGAAATTCTCTCTGAATTTCAAAATTTTGTGTTGTTTTATGCATCACGTGAGGGGGAGCTTTCAAAATTGGTGGTAAGTACATTAATACTTCCTATTAATCAGGGTGGTCTCATGCATCCAATGGATATTGCATGTCCCTTTGTCTATTTGGGTCTTGGCTGCTTTTGAGGTATCCCGAATTGACCACATACGTGGTATCCTAGGGATAGGCCACTATAGCACTTTCTGCATCGAAGTGACTACACGGGACTGAAAGTCTGCTGGTGTGTTTCAGTTTCCTTTACGTGCTTGAACAGGTTTGATGCATGTTTCCAAGGCATTAGTTTGAATTTATGATGATTGTGCTTAGAAATAGGAGAAGCCCCTTTGGCCTTCGTCGGTCTCGATTCCCCTGCATTCGCTTCCACTCTCCTACCTTAGGCGTTTCACTTCGATTTCCTTTCTGGTTCCCTTAATCTCTCTCTCCTTCATTACTCGAATCAGAAACCGAAGAACTTTCCTCCCTCCAAAGCAAATCTTCTTCTTTCATCCTCTAATGGCACTCCCTGATCCTTTTATCCCTGAAGAGGTCATCTTGCTACCAGCTCCTCCACAAAAATCACCCTCTCATTCCTCACAGAATCCAAATCCTACTGTCTCTCCTACCCCTGCTGAGAAATCTGAACATCCTGCTGTTCGTTCGACCTACCTACGCAAGAAGCCAATCTCAAAGCCCACTGGAGCCAAGAAGGTGGCTTCCAAGAAGAAGAAACAGAGCCCTCCTGCCTCTGCTGTCTCACCCCCAATCTCTCCTCTGCGAGATGCTGCTGATACCGAACCTGTTTCTTCTCTTCAGCCTGAAATACCATCTACTCAGCCTCCTACTCCTCCACCATCTCCAATGGCTGTCGATCCTACTCCCGTCTCTCCTCCTGCTGTCGATCCCCCTTCTGCTTCTCCCCAAGTTCCCTTGGGAAAAAGAAAGAGAACCACTACTGTTTGTTCCTCTGGTTCTGCCTCCACTCCCTCTGGTGAGATCTCTTCTGCCTCGACTGCACCGCGGGTCACTCGATCCAAAGCCAAAAAGTCTGTTGTCTCTCCTCCAGCCAAGAAAGCAATCAAACCTACTGCATCTCCTCCAGTAAAGTCTACCCTGAAAGCCTCTACCTCTACTATCTCCAAGCGTTCTGCTGAAACTTCCTCATTCCCTCTTTGCTCTCACTTCATCTCTACAGATTCCTTCAGTCTGTTTGGGTACATCACCATGCATCGTCCCATAGTCTCTGAGCGTCCCTTTGACTTTGCTTCCCTGCACCCTGCTCTGTTCTCTCTGGTGTCCTCCTTAGGATGGGTTACTGCGTTGGCCTCCCTGCCTCGCTATAATCGCACCATTGTTCAGGAGTTCTATGCGAACTTCCCTTCTGATCTTTCCTCTGAAGTCCGTCTTCGCTCGAAACAGCAAATCTGTGTCACAGTCCGTGGTGTTCCTGTGAACTTTTCTCCCTCTCGGATTCGTCAAGCTCTGTCCCTTCCGCTTACCTCTGATGGTGTACTAAAATCCTACTCTGACTACTCTACCTCTCTTACCATTCAAGATCTTGCCTTGCGTCTCTACTCATCTCCTCCTCCAGAACCAGTCTTAGGTACCTTTCTCTCCAGCAAATTTATGACAGAATGGTTCAAAGCATTGGGCTTTCTTGTGCGTTCCCTGTTCCATCCTGCTACTCAGACCAGCAAGATTCCACACAAACAGGCTGTCCTCATGGCGTACCTTAGTCATGATCCCATCCGTCTTGTCATCCCAGCTGAGTACTTTATGTTTCAGGCTATCCCCACTGCTGGTGTTTCCCACCTCAATGCTCTTGGTAAGGCTCTGGTATTTCCCTGCCTCATCACCAAACTCTGTGGTGATGCTGGTGTGCCTCTGACTCAGGGAGATGCTCTTGGCCCTGAACTCATCCCTATTGATGCCATCACTATCACCCGATCTGTGCATCAGTCCAATGAGTACGTTGAGCCTATGGACCAGAAGTTCTTGAAAGCTGCCGTCAAGTCGATGATATCCGATGCTGTTCAGGAGATCAAGGTTCATCTCAAGGAGCATTTTATTGCTTTCAAGGACGAGCTCTCACTGTTGCTATCTAGTCAAGCTGGGTCTGCCCCTGCTCAGGAGCCAACAGTGTCCTCCCCTCCTTCGGACAAGCAAGAAGGTGCCACTCCTTCCGACTCTGGCGACACTATCCACCTTGGTGCATTGGGAGCAGATGACGAGGATGTGGCCTATGATGGATCTGGTTATGCTGTGTGAAGACTCTCTGCTGTACTCTCTGATCATGTGTCTTGCTGTTTTCTCTCTTTTGCTTTCGGTCTCTTTCCTTTTGGTTTTCTGTTGAACAATCGTATGGTTTTATGGTTTTGTGGCAAACAATTATTATGGTGATTAATTTTTGTTTGAACCCTTTGTCCTTTATTGACAAAAAGGGGGAGAATCGGTTAATTATTATGTGTTCTTATGCATGCATATGGTTATTCTATTATGATGTGGATTATATGTTGGGGAGATTACATGCATACCTGTTTTGGTTGCGCTTTTCTAACTATGCAGCAGGTATTGGATTGGGGAGAACCAGTTACTATTTTGGAAGGATATTATGGGTCTTATGTATCCTGACCCCTGCATGTGTTTAGGGGGAGTATTATTTGAACTGGTTATCTCTTTATGGGAAGGATACTATGTGATATAGATATCATGTTGCTGCATATGCTTGTATGTGTTACAACTGTATTGCAGGTACTCTTGAAGAACTGTGTTTTGTCAAGAAATGTCAAAGGGGGAGATTGAAGGCATACACTTGTGTTGGCTATTTCTTGTGCCATGACAAAACACAACAATGGAAGATCATCAAAGCTTAAGTGTCATTTCGTACTTTATCTCTTTGGAAAACAGGTATAACATTCATGTGCATTACATGGTTTTCTTCTAGGATAGAACACTGAGCATGTATCTCAGACATTCTGGAACGTTTTTTTGGTGTGATATTTCATGGCTTTAATCACTTCTAGAATTCCAGTTTACTTGTGATTAATCTAGTTGATCTTTGACCAGGAAGAAACTGACTTAGTTAATGAAGATCCCTAGGGAAGTTGACTAAAGTTCACATGTGTTTTCTTGAAAACTGGTTTGTCCTTTTCTGGTTGTCAAAAGTGCTTTTGGATATGTTTTTCCTGATGTCTACTTTTGGCTGGCAAAAACGTGCTTATCCCTTGAAATCTGGTATTGCTATTCTTGTACAAGTGAATAGGAAGCTTTTGCCTTGTTTAGACAACCTTAGCTCTTTAAGGTATGACCTAATAGCTGTCTTGGTTTAGCTCCCTGGTTTGGTTGCTGTGTCCTTCGGTAGCTGCTGTTTTAGGTCTGCATTAGGACAGCGTTTAGGTCTGCATTTAGGCTTGTGTGCTGCTGTGTTTTACGAGCTTCTTAGCTGTGTTGAACGTGCCTAGTTGAGCTGCCTTTGACCTTTGAATAACCTGGCCTATATAAGGAGTCCCAAGCTTTCTTGGATCCTTGGTTGGTTAAGTGAAAACACTTGAGGTTTTGGTTATTCTGTTTTGGTATTCTTTGAGAGCACTTTCGAGTGTAGTTTCTCTTATCTCCTCTCCTCCCCTTCCATGTCTTCTGGTTGCCCTGTATGTGCATAATAGACATGGATTCTTAAAGCATAAAAACTGTTTTCAAAACTCATATGCATTTGTGCATTGTGCATTCCATTGAGATAAAATATGGAGATGCCTAATCCAAGAAGTTGATCAAGAAGATTTAACTTACGAGTAGTTAAGATCTGAGTTGATACTTCTGTATATTTCCAAAGTGTAAACACATAGATTAAAGTAGTGTAGCTCTGTTTGTACTGGTGGGTAGACTAGTCAGAATAGCATACGGGTTATGTATCCTCAGAGTGCCAGAAACTTGTAATTGTGTGTGTTACAAAATAGTGGAAATGTTTGTCCCTCAAGAGTTAGGGGCACGCAGTTTTGATCCTGGTTGTAGGATTTCTGCGTAATCAAAAACATCTTGTGTCTTTCTTTCCTTATTGCTTTTACTTTCAGTACTCGTATTCTGTGTTTGGGATATATCTCTATCGTGCTATCCCGACAACAGTTTGAACGAAAAAGTGGGAAATGCCTATTCACCCCCCCTCTAAGACCTTTAATGTTTCTTGGTGACTAATTGCCTTCATTTCATGTTGGTTTTGTTTTGGGAATTGGGCCATCTGTTTGATTGTTTCGACTTCTTTTTTTATGGGCTTTTGTGTTTCTTGGTTACTGATTGCCTTGATTGCATGTTGGTTTTGTTTTGGAAATTGGCTACCATCTGTTGCTTTGATTTTTCACATGTTGCTGTGATGATTCTTGGTTTTAATTTCTGCTGAATTAGTGTGTTTTGGGAAATGGGCACTTTATATTTCTGTTTCTTGAGGATTGCTTGATTGAATTTCTGGGTATATCGTATTTTTATGTGAGTGTTTAGTTAATTGATTCTATTGACTGGTAGTTCATCTTCACTTTTATTTGAAGTGTTCCTGGTCCTTGATTGTTTTGATGCCCTTTTGGTTCTGTTTATTAAATAAAGTTACAGTTTTTGAAATGGCTTGTTTCAGTGTTCCATGAATTGTGTTCATAATGTTCTGGGAAATTGGAGGTTTGGTATGTATATCATGATGTTGTGGTTATACAAAATGGACACTTTGATCTTATTGGTCCTGTCAACTTGTGCTTCTCATTTGTACATAAAGTTGGAAAGTTTTGATTCGATTAGGCCTTAACTGGTTATTTCTATGTGTTGTCTTTGTTTGCTGCAGTGAAAGTGGTGAGCATAGATGGTAGAATCACTGCAATAGGTGAAGCTGGTATACCACTCCTTCTCAACAATACTCAAATTGGTATTGCACTTCTGGCAGCTGAGGTGATGTTGCAAGTCGCTTTGCTTCGTCAGAATTTCACAGCCTCCAATGTGATTGGAGTTCAGCTGGAGAATTCGGCTCCTAAGAATCTCACTGAAGCTCAACTTGTGAGTTCTGCTCCCCAGAATCTCACAGTCAACCATGCCACCAATGCTCAACTGGTGAGTAACCAAACTCAGAATTTCACAAGCATCAATGTCACTGAAGCTCAATTGTTGCAGCAAGCTCAGAGTCCCACAGCAAACTATGCGACTGAAGCTCAACGGGTGAGTAAGCCAACTCGAATCCCTCAGCAAACAATGTGACTGGACTTAAGCGGGTGAGTAAGCCTACTCAGAATCCCAAAGCCAGCAATGTGACTGAAATTAAGCAGGTGTGTAAGCGAAGTCAGAGTCTCACAGCCAACAATGTTACTGAAGTTAAGCGAGTGAGTGACAGAAACCGGAATCTCAGTCTACAATATCACTGAAATTCAGCTGGTGAGTAGGCAAAATTGGAATCTTGCGGTCTACAATGTCACTGAAGTTCAGCTGGTGAGTAGGCGAAACCGGAATCTCACAGCCAACCATGTAACTGAAGCTTCATGGGTGAGTAAGAAAAAGTGAAGTTCAGCTTGTGAGTTCAGCTCGGAATCATTCAATCAGCAATGTCACTGGAGTTCAATGCTGAGTAAAAGTGACTGAAGAAAGTTTATGTTTTCGTTATTGAAACCCTCGTAGAAATTCTTTTTCTGTGAATCTTCTATATGGAATTTGAGTCATAGAGTTCAGCAGCCTCTATATAGTTGTAAACAACAAAAGGCTGTTTTCCAATAGAAACTAAGAGATCAAGTGTTGCTAAATGTTAGACTACAGACATTGTGGCAACAATCCTAAAATACTAGCAATGAAATTCTTGTAGCTAAAATTTACAGATGTAACTACACTGAATGATGCGCTTTCATATATCAAGTTTACTCTAACAGTAAAAGCAATAAAATTGTAAATCGCTTGTTTCATGATTGATGATATATGTATGACCAAAATTGCTTTTACATTTCTGCTGGAACTAAAGCTAACAACTTCCCTTTCTGCACTCTGCTATCCTTCAAAACTTTCCACTGATTTCATTAGTCTATGCCTCAAGAACCTCCGAAAGTTGGAAACAGGTACAAAGAAGATACCAAAGAAATGTTGGCCTATTGCTTCTATAACTCGCCAATCTCACCTTCTCGACAATTGTCAACCCATAGGTACATCGTCGAGTTCTTTTGCGATGGAAGAATTCTACAGCAGTCTCTCGGTGACTGAAAACCAAATTTTATTTGAGTTAGAAACTTGATATATAGGATTAGCATTAGCATAAAGGTGTGACTGTTTCATGCAAGTTTCTTAGTTATGGGTGTTATGCTAAAACCATCTCATGTTTTACAACTACTTACCTTTTCCCAACGATTAGGATCTGGCCTTTTCAAGACAATTATGGTCTTTACCATGTCTGGGGAGGGCATTTTCCATTGGCACCGAGGAGATGAAGATTTATCACGAGTAAAAAAACCAAATATTTTCTTTCTATCTCGATCAAGGCGATTCGTGTTCATATAGAAAAGGAAGGGTTTCTGGCAAGGATGCTTATACACAGGTCTAGTGTTAAATGCATATGCTGTATAGTCGGCTCTTCTGTACCAATTAAGAAAGGTTCTCGAAGGTGTTTCTAGTTCTCTGGGAGACAGCACTTCCCTGATGATTTGAACAACAAATCCCCATGATATGGAGATGGACCAGTAACGATCTTTTTGTCGTAGCAGATTGACTGTTGCATTATACTAGCTGAGTCGAGCTGCACGGCCTCGAATAGACGATGAAGAGTTTGGACACGCGTCATTTGTGGGAATACCGGTTCAACTACATCAAGATGGTGAAGAGAAACCAATGGAGTCACAGGATGAGCACTCAGAAGACCAAGTAGGTCTCCGTACACATCATACTGCATAACCACAAGAAATAAAGGCAATGACTTTCACACCAAGAGAACTAGATAAAATCAAACCAAATTCATGTAAACAGTACATATCGAGTTTCAGACCATGCATTCCTTAGGTGATGGGAAAATGTGAGATTTGCTTAAGAAAGTTGTCACATTGGAGATTTTAGCTAAAAGTTTCTTTGTAAATACTTGATGAAAAAGTTAACAGTTTAACCATCTATTACCTGATGAAATCCAGTGTGCTTGATAAGAGGAACTCCTAGCTCGGCCATGCAAGCCTGCATTCTATCATCACTGCCATATAAAGCAGGATATCGTTGGATGCAACGGTCCTGCATCTTTTCTAATTCAACTGCCAATGGTTAGCTTATGGCAAATCCGCCTCCACCGCAGGCCATGCTATACGAGAAAAAGATGTTCTGAATGTGACTCTGATGAGCTTCCTATGTAATAAAACTGTGTGTGATCATATTTTGAAAGAATCCTCAACACATTATCCACCATGAAAACTGTGTCATCATCCCCCATCACAAACCACCTCACATCCTTCTATGAGTTCAATCCAAGCCTCAATGTCTCCGAAACCACCCTTGAAATCCTCAATGCGGATCTCTGTCCTTGGTGATTCGTGTACTTAAATCCTCTGGTGTCCCCAGAGATCCGAATCTCTGGTAACTCCTCATTTCTATGTGTCCTGACCCTCTTGTCCAGCCAAATCACCCCTCTGGTCTCCTTAGGCCTCCACCACACTTTTATGTACTCCTTCCTCTTTTCCCACAAATTCGACAACGCTGCAATCCCAAACACAATGTGCTTAATTTCTGTGTCGAATCTCCTGGCTTCTTGTTGTTGTTGGCCTACATTTTCTTTGCCTTGTTCCTCAAGTTTACTAACATCATTACTGACAGTGACATTGGTGACGGTCTGAAGGTGATTATTATGAGTGGAGGCATCTAAAGGGGTTGAGCAATCTTGAGAGTAGAGGAGGTGATTGGAAGAATAAAGAACATAAAGCATTGACATTACGAGGAAAACCCAAGTGAGGGTGTGTTAGGCTTCGATTTTCTCCAGTCAGGTTGCTGTGAATAGAATTGTCGCAAACTGTCTCTTTTGGATCCGTTGTTTGTTGATGTACTGTGTGTGAGACGTGCCACTGCTGAGGGCAGAATGTTATTGTGTAGTGCACCGCGTAGTCTCTGCTTCTTGTCAAGCCATTGGAGCGATGAGAGCACCAAACTCGCTCGTTGAGTCTTACTTGTCTTGATACAAGATGTAAGCCTCATGTCTCTCTCCCGAGCCACAAAGAATCGATACTTTACACCCTTGAGCAAGTATAAAGCAGAGCAATCCTAAGGACGTAGTGTTGAGAACACCGGATAGTGTGGCTTCGTAGATCTTTAGAATCTCCACGCTTTGTCGGGTGACCTAGATCCTGAATTCGCTATTGCCGGTTGGTTAGCTTGAGTGAACATTCGAATCCCCACGCTCTGTCGGGTGGCCTAGATCCTGAGCTCGCTGTTCGCTAGTTGTCTACTCGCAGTGGAGTAAGATTTGTTAGTGCGCAAATTGTGTATAAGTGTGAAGAGGTCCACAAATCTGCTTCGCTTCTTCTATTTATATAAGTAGGCACTCTGATCCTCCTCGTTCGATAAGGTAACATTATTGATTAGGAATAATATATTGCCTTTAGATTCCCCTGGATTATCTAGGAATCACATAGATATCCTTTCCCGATTTGCAGCTCAAATCAGGCCGCATGTGGTCGGCCCATTTTATCTCTGAGGCCCAAAAATATTAAAATAAATGTTAAGTTTATTTTGGGCCTAAACATTGCCCCCAGACCTCGATATTAACCCATGGGCAATCAAAGGGATCCTGATGTGACATGTTGCTTTTTGGTCAGCAGTTTTGAAATAGCCTCGCACTAGGCTACTCAAGTGTTTTTCTTCAAAAATTGTGCCATCTATTTTCAACCATTTTAAAGCTTCTTTAGTCACTTTCCCCCTTTTCACCATCTCTCTGAAGTTTCCTCAACCCAAGATTTTGAATTTTGAATTACTCCCTGAACTTCGATTCTCATCCGTCTCCTTGCAAAATGGCTCCTTATCAAAAGTTCTGCCCAGACATTTCAGAGAAGAATGTAGAAGCCTTCCGTAATTATATGGACCCGTGTCTCCATCGCGATCAAGACACTCCCTATTCGTGGGTCGAGCTAATGGATGAGGATGAGGTTATACTGGGTCCGACCACCAATACCACAAAGGCCTCTTCCGTCCTTGATTCGTCTGTGCGTCGTCCTCCTTTAATCGCACTTGGTGAAGCCGCTGCTCCTCTTCAGTGGGATCAGAAGGAGCTTGGCGTAAAATTGGGGAAATGGCCTAGCACCAGAGCCGAGGAACTTCAATGGTACCAAGAGCAGAAGTCCCTTGACGAAGAGCTCTGGCAACAGGTTGGTATTTTGCACTCTCTGGATTTATGTTTTCATCTTCCCCAAGGTGGGAATCGTGCTGCCGCCATCGCTGCTTTGTGCTATTGGGAAACCAGTAGAAATAGTTTTATTCTTCCATTTGGGCATTTAGGGATTACTTTACTTACGTTGTCACTATTACCGGTTTGCCCACTGCGGATGAGCCTTTTCTTCACAGTGCTTTAGATAATAAGGCCTTCCTTTTTTCTACGGATCCTACTTGCTCGACTATCAGCACCGCCTACTCCAATTGGCGCAAGCACTACAATACAGAGGAATTTCAGGCTTGTCCTGCCTCTGATGACCAGCGAGTTAAGAACGCCGCCAGTGGTATCGCCTTTTTGGAATTCTGGCTCTGTCGCTATGTATTTTGCATTGCTGCGAACAAGATCACCAATACCTTCACTAAGGTGGCTAAGGCACTATGTAATGGCCATTGCCTTGGCCTAGCTTAGCCTGCATTGGGTGCTTTGTATCGTGGTCTTTGGTGGATTTTGCCGAACCCATTCAAATTGAAATTCGCAGGTCCTGTTTGGATTTTTTCCTTGTGGCTGCAAGTTTATTTCCCTGAGTTTCGCAATCCTCACCACAAGGAATTTACTTCTGAGGAGGTATTAGGGAAGTCCTTGGCTCTTACTAGGGAAACAAAAACTTTGAGCTACTCGTAGTGCTTAAACTATCTCTGGGGTCAGAAGCTTTTCCCTGAGGATATGACTGAATTCATAGTAACAAGAAGATTTCTGGCCAAGCTATCTACTGAATTTGTAGTGAATCTCCGTCAGGCTCCTACTGTAAAGAACTTCTTTACTCAGTGTATCACTTGTGCGGACCTCATTCTCCTCGATGAGGTTTTGTGGATTGAGCTATACGCACCCAATCACTTCGCTCATCAACTCGGGTGTAAACAAGGTCTTCCTTTCCCTTTGATAAAATCCTGCAACGGCTACACTTCATGGAGAACTTGTGTAGAAAATCCCTCTGCAGCAATTCTTCAAGACCTTGCTACTCCAACCTTCCCCTTGCTGGACCTCTCAGGTTTCCATTGGCACTCCCTCTGCGTAACCTACTTTGCTGTTGAAGATTACCATGAGTGGAACATGCGCCATTATGGTGAGATTTGTGTGCGGTCCAAATCTGAAGTCTTTCGCGCCATCTCTCCAGCCTCTTTCCTTGATTATTTCAAGAGAAGTGTGGATAGGAAGGTTGTGGGCCCTAATGTCCAAAAGGAGACAGGCCAGAAAAGGAAGCAGTGAGAGATCAGTACTTCTCCTGCTTTTGTTTCGAAGCGTAATAAATTGATGGGTGCGAGCTTCACTGCTGCTTCTCCCGCTGCGAAGAATGCTGCGAAGGCTGCTGCTGCCAAGAAGAAGAAGAAGAAGGCCACTGAAGCATGGGACCATGAGGAGGGAGACTCCAATAAAGAGATTCCTTTAGTATGGCTTTACTTTATCAAAAGTTTCTTAGTTTTCCACCTTCTATCCCCTGACTCCAAAGCTCCTCTTTGTGGTTCAGTCTCACCGCTCCCATCATCGTGCCGTCAAGGAACGCAGGCGGCTATTGGAAGATGAGCCGAGTGACAATTCTCCCTCTATTGAGCTAATGCCTGACAGTGAGCCTTCAAAGGAAGACTTGCTATTCTGAGCTGCGCGGAACAAGGGCAAGTGTATGTAACCATTCGCCACTCTTGAGTCCTCTTCCAATGCTGCGAGTGCGTCTAAGGAACCCCCTATTCCTAAACCTCTAGATGTAGGTACTTCTAGTGCTGCAGATAAGGAGGCTCGGCGTCGGGAACTTCTTGAGCAAGTCTATGACCAACCTTTTGATCAACTAGTCTCCGCTGCTACAACTGCTACTGTGGAGGAGATAGCTACCACCGCGGTTAATGAGGAGTTTCTGAAAAAGGCTGCTGAAGCCACGGGAGATACAACTGTTCCTGATGTTGCTGCTGTACAGACTACTACTGCTACTGAGGTATCTGGTCTGGCCTTGCCTTTTTCTGGAACAATGTATATTTCTAACCACTATTTTTGGTTATGTGATCCCAGGAAACTGTTCAAGAAGCACAGACACCCGCTCCTGCAGCTACGGGTGTGACCCCTGTAACTGTTAGTGGAGAACAACCTCATGTTTTGGACGCTCTCTCCATTATTCTGGGTGCTGAAACTGGCCACGTAGAAGCTATTGCACTGCGCTTTTCTTGAACCTGCTAAATCTAGTTAAATCTCTTTTTAAGCAGACTTTAACTTTTACTTGCTCTTCGCAGTTCGTAACTGAAGTGTCTTATCCTCCCTGCATCAACACTGCCTTGTATGATGATCAATCTCCCATTTATCTATCCCAGGTTTATTCTGACTTTACTCGTGTTAGATTTCTTTGTGTAAGTCCTTTGAGTGTCTCATAACTCCTTAAGTATAGGTTTTTCTGCAGAAAGATCCAAGTACTAAAGAGCTATCTCTTGCCGAAGGTCAACGAAGGCTTGGAGAATTTTCTAACATCATCCATAACTACAGCGAGACTGTTGCCCCCCCAGTCTGCATCTCCAGCCCTTTCGGCTCTCACCGGTGGTAGCGAAGGAATGGCAAGGACCCTGCGAGAGGCGGTACAAATTTACAAGGACCTAGCTCTCTCCAAAAAAGATCCTCCAGAAGTCCAGCTCGCCATTGCTTATCTTCTAGACCTATGGACTCTAAACCTTGAGAACGAGAATGTTTGTCAAGAGATGGCTATTCATATTCAAACGGCTCGCCGCGCTGTAGAGGGAATAGATCATGCTATTCTGGACCAAATGGAGGAATTGCTACGAGAACTTCCCAACCTTTTTCGATGTCGTTGTCTCTGCCACCCAGGAGCGCAACAAATCTATCTCCCATCGGGTAGACCATCACTAAAGGTGGAAACATGACTTAGAGAAAATTACAACAATGGGGAAGAGCTACGAAGCTGAGTGGGTAGACATACTGGCCATGCGTACGGAGATCGGAAAGCTTGAGGCTAAGCTGCGTCAAAAAGAGGTAGAATTTTTCGGAAAGGAGCAGATTGCTATTGCTTTTCTTAATGCCCGGAAGACTCTTTCTGAAAGTGTTCAACAAACTCGCGCTGCAGCTGCGGATGCTGAGAGAGCTTGGGCCGTTGCACAGGCCCAATACCTCCAAGTAAAGACTAACCAGTGAGCTCTTGGCAGCTCCATTGTGAAGTTCTAGATTTCTGTTGACTAAGCCCCACATTTGGGCTTTATATTTTATTTTGTATAAACTCTTGCTTAGTTTAATTTACGTTTTATGACCCATGGCCTTGATTACTTATTGTGCATCTCTGCCATCACATAACTTCGCGCCTCCAAAAATCATGCCAATCTTTGGAAAAACTGTTTGTCTTTAATGGCTCATAACTCTGTGTCTCGAAACGGTAAGTTTTCAGCTTTTAGGAGATACACAAATCGGTAATTGAATGTTGAACCCCCTTAACTGCCGTGTTGAATCCATACCACACTCCGGGTCCCTTTATTCAAAGCCTCTTAGAGTTTTTAAGCCTATAAATAGCTTGTCACTTCTCCTTCACTTCACAAGATCTCTTCATAGCAAAAAAAAATGGCCTCGCTAGTTCATAGTATGTTTCCTTCTTGCTTTAAGGAAAAGCCTCCAGATCTTGTATTATATTAGACATTTTTAGGTCGAAGTACCAAAACTCAAACCTGGCTTAGGTCGTAGTACCAAAGCTCAGGTTCTTCAGTTCTGGGCTAATTCTCAAACCTTTGAGAATTAGCAGACGATAGTTGATATGGGCACCCACTAACCCTATCCATAAACCTGATCATCCTAGTCTGTTGCATGCTCCCGCTCACTTCTGCTATAGTTCTCCTTGCTTTCTGAGTGGAGCATCTAAGATGGTGATCAGAGGAATGACTTTGTTGAGCCGCAAATTTTGGGCGAGTGCAAGTACCCCAAAGTCTTCTAGAGCTGAAGGTAGATCTATCCCTTAGTCAGTGATCGCCCATCGGCACAAGCCAAGGGTCTCGCTGTGGCTGGTTGGGATAGATCTAAACCACTTCTTACGATTGTTTTTTTTAGCAGGAGATTGTTCTTTCGATGTATGGTATGAGAGCTAGAGGCCGCAAAGCCTCATATTGTGCTCTTTATTGTGATCAAATGAAACAGTGTATTTTTATACTATTTTTGTTTTTCTTTGTAACAACGAAAATACTATCTCCATTGACTTAACCATTGGAATTTGGTCGTAACTGTAACACTTAAATGAACCACAGAAATTGGATCTATGTTAACACAAATTTGAACCTTTGTAGTATTTGGCCACATGAATTGGCATTGGACATACTGGTTGTCTCCTAGTTTTACATGAAGAGCGAGCCTCTGTTACAAGCTGTGAATGAGTGCAAAACTAAGTCACTGATCTTTCTTCTGTCTTGTACTCCCACACTGGCTGCCGGTACTTCTTCAGAAATCGACCATTGATTGAATTACGATGCACCTTTCCGTCGACGTCGCGTAGCTAGAATGCTCCCTTGCCTAAAATTTTGTCGATGATGAAGGGTCCTTCCCACTTTGTAAACCATTTACCACGTCCCTCTTACTTTTTTCCCAAAGACAATACTGTTTTCCAAACCAGCTCTCCTTCTGTAAAGCAAAGTCTACGGGTACGTTGATCATAGCAGCGAGCCACTTTCTGTTTCTCTACAAGTAGATTAGTCAAGGAATTGATACGCTTGTCATCGAAATCCTCTAACTCTTGCCACATCCCTTGTACATAATCCTTGCTAATCAACTTATGTTAATCCATGATCCACAGCGACTGAACATTGATCTCTAATCTCTAATGGCAAAACTACATCATGTCCAAACATTAGTGCATATGGAGTAGTCCCGGTGGGACTACGCTTGGAAGTTCAATATGCCCACAGAGTGTTGAATAACTCCTTATGCCAAAGTCTTGGATTGTCCACGAGCATGCACCTAAGGATGTGGATGATCAATTTGTTACTTGCTTTAGCTTGACCATTAGAGTATGCATAATACGGTGAAGAATGCAAAATTTTGATCCCGAAGTGGATCATCAACGTTTCTACTTCCCCGGACATGAACGTCGTTCCTCTATCCGAAACGAAGCACTCTGGTCTTGATTCACATCTTTTCAAACATTTAATTAAACACTTAATCAAACACGAATACAATTAAAACCCTTCTTTGTAGATGTAGCATTGATAAGTAGGGATCGTTCTTAACCGGGGATTGAGGGTGCATGCATAACTATGCTAAGTTTAAATGGGGGTGCGAGATTTGTTTGTTTAATACCTACAAAATTAAAGACAAAAACGTGGCAATCATACACATAGAGAAACCCTAGGACTCTAACATGCTTCACTCATAGACAAGCAAACAATCAAGAACCCTAGAAACCCTAAACATGCATCATTGCCGGAAAAAACCTAAACTAGTTATTTACAAGTGATCATCACATACTAATTACCTAAGCTGATTAATTCTTCTTTAAACAAGTTCTACGAAATTCATAGCACAAATTAAAACACAAACGCATGCTTACATCGAATTAGAGAGCAACCAAATCATCTAGTTAACTTCCTAACTCAATTTTATCTTGATTAATTCGGTGGAACATGCTAGGGTGAACCAAATCATCTAGTGTCATCCTAAACAAGTTTCAAAGCATTAAGATCATAGTAAGCTAGCATACATATTCGAATTCATACTAAGATCGAACACATGGAAGAACTCATAAAAATCCAAAACAATCATCTTTAGACTAAAACATGTTGTCTTTCTACAAAAAGTAAAGAAAACCAATACATAACCGAAATTTGATACAAAGATGTCATGTTACACTTTTTGCTCCGAGGTAATCTCTCTCCGCAAGCTCCAAGTATAGCAGCCCCTTGTTGGCGTGAGGGAGGACACAAGTGTTCAAAGCCAAATCTAGCGTAAGAAAACTTATGGGTGAAGGAGGGATGTTTTTGAGGTGGTGATAGTGGTGTTTCAGCTAAGGAGAAGAGTTCTTCGACTTTGTGTGAGAGGAGGTAGTGTTTGGACAGAGATTCGGCTCCTAGAATGTGTGATGATGATTAATGAGTCGAGCTCCCCAATTTATAGAAGAAGATTAGGTCTTTTCCTACCAAAACAAGACTTTCCTTATGTACCCGGGTAAATCTGACAGTCTGTCTTCAAACGCGTTTTCCTGGAGTTTCAAATCTTGGAAAATTCTGATTCTTATTTCATTGGAAAGCTTATTCAAAGGGCTATAAAATCCACATAAGGAATGCCATATTTGGAATTTAATTGGATTTACTAAGGATTTTAGAAGTTAAGTGACCTGGCTGCCCTGTTTTCTTCTTCTTCAAGGAAAATGAAATCTTCATAACTTCAAATCTTGCATTCCTTATTCCCCAATCTTCCTTGGCCGAATATACCATATATTTGCACATATTTTGACCCTCAAATCAGGTATATATCTTCATGGAATATCCTCCAAATTCGTCCATCATTTATGCTCCATATATTCCGCAATTTTTGCTCATTCCTGGATTGCGCAGGAGAAATGTCTTCGACTTTTTGTCCACCATTTTGGCATCCATTTCATTTGGAATTTGGTCTTCCATTCTTGACACCATGTGGGAAAGCATTTTAGTAACCATTTCTCGGACCATTTCTCGGACCATTTCTCGGACCATTTCTCCTCCGGAATTAGAAACTTCCTCCTTAGCACGCTTTTCACTCTAAATCGCCTCCTTTATTATTTTCTCCTTTATTTCTACCTACAAACATAAAGTAAGTTAAAAACATATTTACTAAGCACAAAAAAAAGCTAAATATAGAGAGAAAGACATTAATAATCAAGCATAAAATGCGTAGATCAAATTCCCCCACACTTAGACTTTGCTAGTCCCTAGCAAATACAAATCAAAGCAATGGATTCGTTAAAAGAAAAATAATTAAAGGAAAAATGTGACACACATTTTACAAGACACTTAGATGTTTCTTCGTTTCAAAGCCGCAAACTCTCATGTATTCATGTTTGAAAACGCAAGAAAACACTAAGTACACAAAACTAAGCCCTTAGTCGAAATTGTCTTTTTTTTCAAGTATATGGCGATGGAATCACAATGTGTCAAGCATGAATGATCTTTGAATTCAATGGATAATAGAGACATGATCATGTTATGAATAAGTAAGACATAGAGAAAACAATGGTGAGTTTAAGTCTGTGCATGCTTCGAATGAAGTTCAAATCAACTCACATGGATGCTCTCATCATATTTCCACTCATGCAAAGGTTTCACTCAAAGTGTTTAAATCAATGAATGGAATGAATTACTTGCTCAAATGAACCAAAACCATATGCTTACTTATGCAACTTACTCCACAGATTGAAGGCTACTCATCTTAAGGATCAAAAAGGACTTTTAAGGGTTGTAAGGGGGCTGAGGTTAAGGCATTCGAAATTTAGATATGTGGTGATTAAGAACATTCTAAAGACTTAGCCAAAGCACCAGAACTTGATCAATTTTATGCTCCCATCTTTACCAAAAAAAACGTCACCATGCATAACTTTGAAGTACAAGGGCCGGATTTCATCGTGTTGGGCCCTATCTTCATTCTAAACTTTCCCTTGAGCTTTGTGAACAGGACAAAGGCCAAATTTTACATTGTTGGGCCTTCATTTCGAAACAAACTCCAAACTCACAAATATGGGGGACATTAATTCAAACAATGTACATTTAAAACCTATTGCCGGAGAGCTTTTGATCTTTCTTTTCTTTTCTTTATTTTCGGTAATTTCTACTTTAACAAGCTGTTTGAACAAGTCTATCCCCATACATACATTCTCTTACATGATTCTCACGCCATCTTCTTTGTTTTAGCTTCAAAAATCCCACCAAGTCTTTAGAACAAGGGTATGGATAATCTACACTAAGTTTAAGTGTTTAGATTCATATAGCAATGAAACAAAGGCTTAATGTAGGCTCAAATGGGTTCATCTAGGGTGTCGCAACTCGTGCGCACAAAATGGGACACATGGCAATTTGGCAAAAAGGTGGAATACCTAAGCGCCTTTAATTACATCCAAAATCAGAGTATGTATCAACTATAAGCTTTACAAGTCGACATGAGTAAGTTCTAGCATTCTCTAGTTCATTAACATCTATGGCAAGTGAGTGTATGAATGATTTTGAGACCTATCATATGTAATGCATGAATTCACTCTCAAAGAAGTAGTGTTTAGGCTCAAAATCTCACTTTAAGGCTCATATGATTCAAAACTTTATTCTAACATGCGAATTTCTGTACCAAGTTTTACAAACCATAACTACTACATGTCATAACACTCAAAGATGTCTCAATTAGCACATGAATTCATTCTCAATGATTTCCAATGCCATATGTGTTCTTTTCTTTGTTCATTTTCATCATTGACTAACTAAGGGCATCCTAAGACTCTTTAACTGCTCATGTACATCATCGACAAGCTCTACTCTTGTAGCAAGTTGAACCAACTCGTTTGTAGCAAAGTTCTCTCCTCTTGGGATATGAGTTAATGTCACTTATGTGAATAATTCCAACAACTCGCTAGCCCTTTTCACATATGGTTCTAGGATTAATCCTGTTTTGAATGTGGCTTGGAGCTATTTGATAACAAATAGTGAGTCTCCCCAAACTTGAATATTCGTAGCACTAAGGTCCCATAAAAGCTCCAGTCCGATGATTAGGGCTTCATATTCTGCTACATTGTTGGAATAGTTGTAGTTGAGGCAGAAGTAATAAGCAAATGTTTCACCTTGTGGATTTACCAACGTTATTCCTGCCCCTGCGAAAGCACTTGTGCTGGACCCATTGAAGTAGAGTTTCCAAGGAGCCAATGAGATGTGGGACAACTCTAACTCCTTTTGCTCTGAGATTTCCTCTATAAGGTGATGTGCGAGGAAGTAGGCCACTGCTTGGCCCTTTACTGCCTTTTGTGGGACATATTGTAACAAAAACTGGGACAGTGCGAGAATCCACTTCCATATCCTTCCTTGAAGTATAGGTCAGGCTAATATATATCGAACCAGGTCTTTTTGTGCGATGACGCACGTAGTGAAGGAAAGCATATAATGCCTTAACTTGCAACTTGAAAAGTAAAGAGAAAGGCATAATTTTTCCATTGGTGTATATCTACTTTCACAGTCTGTGAGAGTCCTGCTTAAGTAAAATATTGCTCTTTCCACCTTCACCTCATCGTCTTGTGCCAATAAGTTTCCCATGGATGATTCTATTGTGGAAATGTAGAGCTTAAGTGGCACGCCTTTTCATGGCGGTACCAACATTAGTGGATTAACCAGGTACTGTTAGATCATGTTAAACGCTTCTTGGTGGGCCGGTTCCCACACAAACTCCTTCTCTCCTTGTAATTTGAGTAGAGGTGCGAAGAGTTTGGTCTTTCCCACAGCATTTGCAATGAACTTCCTTAAGAAGTTGACCTTCCCTAGCAACTGCTAAAGTTCTCATTTATTTTTTTGGAAGGGGGGCCTTTAGAACCGCTTCCTTTTTATCGTCCAACACCTCTATTCCTCGTTGATGCACCAAAAAACCATGGAAGTCTCCCGCTTGCACCCCAACAACGCACTTAGCAGGATTCATTTTGAGCTGATGTTTCATCATTCGTATTAATACCTGTCTCAGATCCTCCACATGGCTTGACCTCTGCTTTGATTTGACCACAACATCATCAATGTAAACATCTATTGTATCACCAGCTAGGTCATGGAAGATATAATGCATTGCTCGCTAATATGTTGCCCATGTGTTCTTCAACCCGAATGGCATATTGATGTATTCAAATAATCCTAACACCCCTGGGCATCGAAATGCAGTTTTGTGCATGTCTTCCTCAGTGACCGAGATTTGATGATATTGAAAGGACCTAACCCCGATTCAGTTACCTAAATCGGAATCGAACCCCTTCTGAAAATACGAACCAACAAAAAATTTTCAAAATTTCGGCAGAGTTTCGTTACTAGCGTGGAATTGCATAAACCTGCACCCTGAAAATAACACTTCATCATATGCCACAAAAGCCAAACCGTGGGCACCAACCCCATCTGGATTTCTAAACATCAATATATGAATCATAAACAGTAAACAATACTGTAGTATATATATATCCGAGAAAATCCGTATAAACAAGTATCAGAATGTATCAGAGCGACCTCTAAAGTAAAATATATACAATATACACATCAGTAGGCGAAACAAGAACCTAACCGCGACGTGAAAACACCAAAACTTGTACTGCAAACTGGGCACGGAAACCGAAAAGCCCAGGGGAAAGACATAAAACACGTTAGAGTGAGTGGACGAAAATAAATGTCTTTCACCAGTTGATATATATGTTTAAAATAACATATGCGAGTCCAGGTAAATAAAAACAATAAGTACACAAGGTAAAACCATAATCCTCCAGCGTACTGAGCATGCAAGTAAAAATCCCACGGGGTCACTCATGGACACCTCCGTGCTAGTACAGTCCGAATCACGGGATCCCAGACCCACACGTGACTCTAGCCAGAAAGGCCTCAGGTCAGAGGTCTGCCTCCCCCCGGTAAAGGCCTCGGGTCAGGAGTCACAGCCTCCCCTGGCACACATCCTCGGGGATCAGCCGGGATGCAAGTGTATCGATACAACATCATATATAAACTGTACTCTGTGTAAACCAAATCATGAACAATTCGATGAAAATGCAATAAACAACATATATGTGTATGTATACTCGTATACGTATATCCGTATAAGTATAATAGTATAATCGTAAAAACACATGCTCATGTAATTCGTAATCTCAATACGCATGCTCAAGTTCATAAATCATATAAAAGACTCGCAAGAATTCCGTGAAAATAAATTGTCCACTCACAGGTGAGCAAAACGCGCACTCGCGCTAATCTCGTGGCCCGGCGGAAGATTCCTCGCCTGAAGCACGATCACGATCCCGATCTCGATCTCGATCTCCTGAATATTCACAAAACATAACTGATCAAAATCATAGTCCACAAACCTGTACTGAATCACGGAAACCAACCGTTCCCGGAAATATGCAATGCAGTACAAAACGAATAACGGAAATTCTGAAATCCCCACTCGAAACCTCGACTGAAAATCAGCTAACCAAATCAACCTGAAAACCTCTGGACAATAATCAGGGCGTGATTTCGAGAAAAACGACATTAAAAACGTCGAAATCTAAAAAGTCAACTTTTGGCCGGAGCTCCGCCGTTGACCGCCGCCGCCGACGGCGGCGCGCCGTCAACCGTGGAGTTTCACAGCGAAACTTTCCAGATTTCAAGGTCTCCTCGAGCTAAGACTTTTTCTCTTCTAACTCAACGTCCAATTCGAACCACAACCCCTCCAAATCACCACAAACCCGAACGGAAACACAACTTCGGTGACCTAACCGGTGACCCCCAAAACCTCCACCTCGATCGAAAACAACCACATAGGAAGCTTCACCTAAGCTAGGGGAACCGAAGGCCCAACATCTCCACCCTCGAAACTCGCCGGAGCCACCGTCACCATCACCGTCGAACTACCACATTTCGGCCCGATTCGAACTCAATGAAAACACCATCAATTTTTACCAAACAAATTACCATCACACTCGAAATCAAAGGAGGAAGCTAACTGTACCTTTCTCGAAGCCAAAGGTGGCCGGAAAACAGGTCGTCAGACGGCAAGCCAAATCGGGAAAGCTTTCCTATTTCGGTCAACGGGTCAACTTACTATTTTTGGAAAGTCAACGGTCTGGTCAAACTTCAACAATGTTTTTCGACTAATTCTCGACTATTTCGATATTTATACTCGTGCCACGGGTCGATCGACGATTCGAAATGGATAACCATCACGATACGGATAAACTCGAAACAATCGGATAAACTCGTCGGAACCGAAACTTCAAATAATCATAAAATATTCCTCGGTTATCGGAAAAATCTTCCGGAACCGCCCACGAGCTCAAAATCACGCACTCTACAACTTCCGTGAAGACACACAACTCAAATTCTCAACCAAAAACATAGTCGCGAATAAAGTCGACGAATCACATATACGACGTAAAACCGCGACTAAACTCAATCTCGAGAATCGTGCCGAATACGCAACAGATTCTGGTTCGGGTCGTCACAAATCTACCCCCCTTAAAGAAATTTCGACCTCGAAATTTACGTACCTGTTAAGTGAACAGATGAGGATACTGCTCCCGCATACGCTGCTCGGTCTCCTAGGTGGCCTCCTCAACTGAGTGGTTCTGCCACAAGACCTTCACCAGCGGAATCACATGGTGCCTCAACTCCTGCTCACGACGATCAAGAATCTGCACTGGCTCCTCTACGTACGTCAAATCCTCCCTGATCGGCAACTGCTGTGGGGCTAACACATGCGAAGGATCTGAGATGTACTTCCGCAACATCGAAACATGGAAGACATCATGCACACGAGCCATCTCAGCCGGTAACTCAAGTCTGTATGCAACAGCTCCAACCCTCTCCGTAATCTCATACGGACCAATGTACAGTGGTTAAAGCTTGCCACGCTTCCCAAAAGCACAACTCTCCTCCATGGAGATAGTTTCAAGAAGACCCAATCACCAACCTCGAACTCTAAACTCTTCCTCCTCACATCCGCGTAACTCTTCTGCCGATCCTGGGCGATCTTCAATCGATCTCGAATAACCTGTATGTCCTCCATCGTGGTTTTCACCAAATCAGGACCAATAAGCCAACGCTCGCCCACCTCACTCCAACACAATGGAGTGCGACACTGCTTCCCGTACAGAGCCTCGTACGGTGCCATCTCAATACTGGCCTGATAGTTGTTATTGTAGGCGAACTCTATCAAGTGTAACTGCTGATCCCAGTTTCTGCGAAACTGCAACACACATGATCTCAGCATATCCTCAAGAGTCTGAATGGTCCGCTCGGACTGCCCGTCAGTCTGAGGATGGAAAGCTGTACTAAATCGCAACCTCGTGCCCAAAGCTCGCTACAATGCCTGCCAGAACTCAGAAGTGAACTGACTATCACGGTCAGAAATAATGGACACAGGCACACTATGCAAGCGAACAATCTCGGATAAGTACAACTTGGCCAATCTACCCACTGAAATCTTCCCCGGAAGTGCAAGAAAGTGTGCGGATTTCGTCAATCGGTCAACAATAACCCAAATGCTAGTGTTGCCCGCCGAAGTACGCGGCAACTGATAGACGAAATCCATCGTAATGTACTCCCACTTCCAAACCGGAATCTCAAGTGGCTGTAATTTCCCTGCAGGTTTCTGCCTCTCCGCTTTCACCTGCTGACAAATCAAACATCGACTCACGTACGCGGCAATCTTCTGCTTCATGTTGCACCACCAATAGTACGCTCGAAGTGTACGAAACATCTTCGTACCTTCGGGATGCATCGCATACGCTGAACTGTGGGCGTCATCTAAAATTTCCTTCTTCAAGCTCTCGTCTCTGGGTACACATAACCTACCTCTGAACAACAACGTACCGTCATCACTCAATCGGAACTCTGTAGGCACACCATTCCGTATTATGGTCTTCTTGCCCAACAAGTAAGAATCCGAATCCTGAGCCTCTCGTACCTGATCAACCAGTACCGGTCGAACCTGAAAACTGGCCAATAAAGCTCCATCATCATCATACCCAAAAACAGCACCTGTAGCCCGAAGCTCGGCTAACATCAATACTCTAGCCACACACATGTGAAACAACGAGGCTCCAGATTTCCGGCTAAGTGCATCTACCACAACATTGGCCTTCCCCGGATGGTACTCGAAAGTGCAATCGTAATCATTGATCAACTCTATCCATCGGCGCTGCCTCATGTTCAGATCCGGCTGTGTCTGCAAGTAGGTGAGACTCTTGTGGTCAGTGAAAATCTTACACTGAGCACCATACAGGTAATGTCTCCAACTCTTCAACGCTAACACGATAGCAAGTGTATCGATACAACATCATATATAAACTGTACTCTGTGTAAACCAAATCATGAACAATTCGATGAAAATGCAATAAACAACATATAGGTGTATGTATACTCGTATACGTATATCCGTATAAGTATAATAGTATAATCGTAAAAACACATGCTCATGTAATCCGTAATCTCAATACGCATGCTCAAGTTCATAAATCATATAAAAGACTCGCAAGAATTCCGTGAAAAGAAATTGTCCACTCACAGGTGAGCAAAACGCGCACTCCCGCTAATCTCGTGGCTCGGCGGAAGATTCCTCGCCTGAAGCACGATCACGATCCCGATCTCGATCTCGATCTCCTGAATATTCACAAAACATAACTGATCAAAATCATAGTCCACAAACCTGTACTGAATCACGGAAACCAACCGTTCCCGGAAATATGCAATGCAGTACAAAACGAATAACGGAAATTCCGAAATCCTCACTCGAAACCTAGACTGAAAATCAGCTAACCAAATCAACCCGAAAACATTTGGACAATAATCAGGGCGCGATTTCGAGAAAAACGACATTAAAAACGTCGAAATCTGAAAAGTCAACTTTTGGCCGGAGCTCCACCGTTGACCGCCGCCGTCGGCGGCGGCGCGCCGTCAACCGTGGAGTTTCACAGCGAAACTTTCCAGATTTCAAGGTCTCCTCGAGCTAAGACTTTTTCTCTTCTAACTCAACGTCCAATTCGAACCACAACCCCTCCAAATCACCACGAACCCAAACGGAAACACAACTCCGGTGACCTAACCGGTGACCCCCAAAACCTCCACCTCGATCGAAAACAACCACATAGGAAGCTTCACCTAAGCTAGGGGAACCGAAGCCCCAACATCTCCACCCTCGAAACTCGCCGGAGCCACCGTCACCATCACAGTCGAACCACCACATTTCGGCCCGATTCGAAATCAGTGAAAACACCATCAATTTTTACCAAACCAATTACCATCACACTCGAAATCAAAGGAGGAAGCTAACTGTACCTTTCTCGAAGCCAAAGGTGGCCGGAAAACAGGTCGTCGGACGGCAAGCCAAATCGGGAAAGCTTTCCTATTTCGGTTAACGGGTCAACTTACTATTTTTGGAAAGTCAACGGTCCGGTCAAACTTCAACAATGTTTTTCGACTAATTCTCGACTATTCCGATATTTATACTCGTGCCACGGGTCGATTGACGATTCGAAATGGATAACCATCACGATACGGAGAAACTCGAAATAATCGGATAAACTCGTCGGAACTGAAACTTCAAATAATCATAAAATATTCCTCGGTTATCGGAAAAATCTTCCGGAACCGCCCACGAGCTCGAAATCATGCACTCTACAACTTATGTCAAGACACTCAACTCAAATTCTCAACCAAAAACATAGTCGCGAATAAAGTCGACGAATCACATATACGACGTAAAACCGCGACTAAACTCAATCTCGAGAATCGTGCCGAATACGCAACAGATTCTGGTTCGGGTCGTCACAGATATCCTGCTGTACCATCTATGAATGACAACATCTCATGTCTTGCCACTGCATTAATAAGTAAATCAACGACCGAAATTGCGTAAGCATCCTTTATAGTGGCTTGGTTTAAGTCCCAGTAGTCCACACATACTCTTATTTTCCCGTTCTTCTTCCGCACTGAGACTATGTTCAATATTCACTCTGTGTACTTAGCCACTTAGATGACTCCGAACTTCAACATTTTCTCGATTTCTTCCTTGACCAATGTTTCTGTATTCAGATTCATCCTCCGCATCTACTGCTGGACTGGCTTTCTTCCTTCTGCGATTGGAAGTTTATGGACAACCAGCTCTGGTGAAAGTCCTGACATATCTTCAAACTTCTCCGCAAAGCAGTTTTTATACTTAAACAACAAGTCAACGAGCCTATATATTTCTTTAGGTTCTAAGAAGGTACTAATAGCCACCTCCATTGGCTCAATGAGAGTTCTAAGGTTAATCTTCTCAGTTGGATCTTTAACTTTATATGGTGTATCATCCAAAGCTGCAGGTGTGAGCTGGATGATATCCTCTTCTATCTCTTCCCGTTGGACGTTTTCGTTGATATATTCTGCCATGGCTATAGTTGGCACACAATCGTAGGCTTGAGACTTTATCATATAGGTTTGCAATCTTACATATAGAGAAGCACAAGCCTCTACCTCCTCGTCCTTGGACGGACGTATCATTGATGGCTTATAGAGGCTAGCTTGAGGAAATAAGGTCATGCTTTATCTTCTCTTGCTTGCACTATTCCCTATCGAGCTAGTTTTGAGGCCGTTACCCCAACAGGTCGGCCCTTCTTATCGATGTTGCACACTTCCAATGGTCGAAGATTGCCATTGTAGTAATCTACATCCAACGCATTCACAGAGACTGAGTATGGTCATGGATCTGTGTTGATTATGTGCAATTTTGATGTCTTCATATCCCATATAAGGAGCTGTTAATAAAGCGATGAAGGTATACAGTAACTCGTATGGATCCAATCTCTACTGAGTATTGCATTGAAGGGTGAATTGCATTGAATGACAAAGAAAGTATGCACCCCTATGATAGGTCCAACCTTGACTTCGATGAATAGCAACCCTAGTGCCTACGAGACAGTCCCTGCAAAGTTTTTGATCGTCATGGATGTCTCTTGAATAGCTGATCTTGGAATACTCAACAATGTCATTGCTCAAGTAATTAAGACATTCACAATTGCTCTGGTATCTACCATGACCTTGCTAAGCTGGATACCCCCCATGCCCACAGTGATATACAATGGTCTCATGTGCGAGACCATTATGGCTGTCGGTTTGGAGAACATCATGTAGGACTTTCGCATAACAGGATCCACAGTTGGTTCTCGCTCCTTTGGTTCCTCAATCTCTACCAGAGTTAATCCTTGAACTGCTTTTCTTATGATGGCCACGTGCTTTACCTTGATCGGTTTGGAAAATTTGGCCGGTAATAAGTACACCATGCCTACGTGCATGTCTTCGGTGTAGACTTCCTCTAAGTCCTCACTGTCGTCTCCGTAGTCGACTAAATGCTGATCTCAATCATCTGCTTCAGTTTCAACTAATAGTGGCTCCTGTTGTTGGTAATCGATGGGAGGGCTCTGTTGCTCTCTTATGTAGATCTCTAACTTAGGTCCCTTTGAGGAGCCTACCCTCGCTGTGAGCTTTGACTCACTAATCGTGACTTCTTTGACACTGAGTTTGGAGGAAAAATTAGCGAGCTTCTTTTGTTCTTCGACCACCAAAGGCTTTGATTTCCATCGCAGCACTGGCTTCTTTCTCTGCTCAATGACTGGTTCTGCCTTGGATTCGATGCATTCAAAGACTGATTTCTACACTGGCTTGTCTTCAACCATCTCTCGAGCTCTTTTTGGCACTCGTTGTGCTTCTGCATTAGGCTCTACCTTATCTATCTGGGAAAACACACTTGATCTGGTTGCTCATACTTTCGGTCCGCTGGACCCTTTGTCGAACGTAATCATGGATGTAGTTGCGAGCCTATTCATTCTTCTCTGAATCTGTTTTGGTGGCTCTACTAGCTATTTTGGTTTGATTAAACCTATGTCTAAAGCCTCTAAAGTCCTCTTTGCAGCCCCGAATTGACGCTGGAGCTTCCTCTTCCTGGTAGGGATAATCTCCACAATCTTTGCTCCTGATTTTACATACCACACGTCTTCTTTAATAATAGATTGGCTTGTTGGAGGGATGTAAGGTTTGCTTAGTTGAAATCGCTGCCTATCACCAACTACCTCAGTTTTCTTCTCTGTCATTCGTATATGTTTGAATAGATTAGATTCCTTGGCAACTATGCGTGATTCCTTCGGGCTTGTTGGCTGATAGTTCTCTGGTGGAGATTTAACGTACTGATGACCCTGCTCGTACTGCTTCCACAAATTCTTCATAAGTCATCTTGAGGCCACATTTCGCCTTGCATCAGGTACAGAGCACTACCAGAGTTGCTTCTATGTAGACTTCTTTGTGCTTCCCTTTGGGATCTTCTTTTTTATCACTGTTATGGACTACTTCATTGGTGGTTCTGAGATCTAATGTTTGCTTCTACTTGGCTCCTCCGTGCCAAGATACTTCTAGAGTACCCACAATGAATGATCCTTCGGCAGTTTCTTCTCCCTCGCAGTCTAGAAGAACGATATCCCCTTCATCTCTCCATTGCTGGATCTATTCCCGCAATGCCGCGAATTGGTTCGTATTATGTGTCTAAGCATGATGGAAATTGTAGTATTATCCTTTCTGCGAAGATGATGAAGATGTGGGGTTAGGTATGTTCGCGATGCCTGATTTGATTAACTCATCAAGGATTTCCCCCATCCTATCACTACTGAATGTATCGATGACCTTTGGTTTTACGAGCTCTACTGCTCTTACCGAAATATCTACAAAAGGTTGCTGATCAAGTAGAGCAATCTGCGGTGGATTTGATCTTTCAGCTTGATGCAATCTTTAGTAGTATGGTTCCACGTGTTATGAAACTTACAGTACTTCTTTCCTTTCAATTGCTCCGTAGTGGGGAATGCTCCAAAGTCAGACTTGGTCAGCTTCCTATCAATCAAGCCATCTATGATCTCATGCGTTGTGTTTGCATTATAAGTATATGATTCAAACTCCAGCTTTGTGAACGCACTAGTCAGAACTCGTACTTATCCCTTTGAATGAATTATTTTCTTTGACTTGACTGTATTCTTGGCTGTTAACTTCAGGCCAGCCACTGTCCTCTTGTCTGAACCATTGCCATCAAACTCCTCTTCTTCTTGCACTGCTGCAATTATCTTGGGACGCTCTTGGTATGGAGTCTTTGGAGTATATGTTCCCCGGGATGTGTTGCGCCTAATGTCGGCTTCCTTATACGCGACATGTGTTTGAGCGACCGTGTCTATAAGAGCATTTAACGATGTAAACCTTGCATCCACGTATTTCGCATGTAATCTTTCTTCAAGTCCTCCAACCGCGATGTCCACTAACTCTTCCATAGTGCATAAAGTCCTACTCTTTGTGTACTCGGTTCTAAACCCGTGTAAGTATGCCACTGGAGATTCGCTTGACATTTGCACTATTTGGCACAACTTACCAAGCTTCACAGCCGGTTTCGATCCGCCAAAGTGTTCGGTAAACAATCTTTCCATCATCGCCTAATTGCGAACTGAGCCCTGTGGTAAGTTTGTATACCAATGTAGCGCTACACCTGATAGCGAGGACTCAAAGACTCTTAGTTTGAACTCGTCGAGCCTACCCCATGGTCCACGCTCGACCCTGAATCGAGCAATATGGGTGGCTGCTGGCTCTACTCCCTCACCGCTGAAGCGAGTGAACGAGATGGGTTGATAACCCTTTGGCCATTTCCATCCGAATGGTGGTTGTAGAAAGGGGTTGTTGTAGGTTATTAGAGTTTCTCCCTCACCTGGTAGCCTCTGATTGATGATGTGATTAATCCTTTCCTCCAACTCTCGTTCAGGGTTTGGCTGCGGAGGAGGCGAAGCTGGTACATCGCCGTCTTTGACTTCCTCATCCTCATGAAAGAGAGGTTCTCGCTTCCCCAACTTTTTGTTGATCAGCGCGAAGCTGGCTGTCATAGTGTTAGTGAGATTTGCTAGAGCTGTCGTGATAGCATCAAACTTTTTACTATTATCAGTACGCTCAATCTCTCGAGCCTCGTAAAGGCTGTCGAGCCTGTTCTGAACCTTGGACACCGTCCTGTCGCTGGCCTCCATGTTGTTCAGCATCTGTTCAATGTTAGCGTTTCGCTGTTACTCTTGTTCGATCGAAAAATATCGGTAGGCCTCAAAGTCCATGTCCCTTATTTATTTAATGTTCCTAGGTTCTGACGATGATGATCGACCCTTAGTCATTGTTGCACCGAACCTTTATAGTACTTCCTTGTTGCTTAAACCCCTACAAGCGGCTGAGTTGTGTTCTCAGAACGCAGGTGTTGGATGCTTAAGTCAACTCATGAAGTTTTTCTGATACAGATCAATGATTGTATGACACTAAATCTGAGTCCCACTGGGTGTGCCAAAATGTTTGGCTTCGATTTTCTCTAGTCAGGTTGCTGCAAATGGAGTTGTCGCAAACTGTCTCTTTTGGATCCGTTGTTTATTAATGTGCTATGTGCGAGGCATGCCACTGCCAAGGGCAGAATGTTGTTATGTAGTGCGCCGTGTAGTTGATTCTCACCATTATTAAGTACTAAATTAACACTTAACACTCAACAACAATGAGTCAATTAAAACCTTTTTTAGTAGATGTAGCATTGGTAAATAGGGATCGTTCTTAACCGGGGATTGAGGGTGCATGCATAACTATGCTAGGTTTGTTTATGGGGGTGCGAGATTTGGTTTGTTTAACTAATGGCCTACGAAATTTAAACCTAATTCTACTATGTACACGTGATCATCACATCATGTCTACCTCCACCATTTTCATGCTTCACTTACCCAGTATCAACGAAATTCTTACCTTCAACCTGCAATTTATACACATGCTTTTAAGAGTGCGACGAAGAGCGCCTACACCTTAATTTATCTAAGATTCATACAAAACATGCTAGGGAGGAACGAAGAGCGTATCACCCAAGACATTAAGAAGCTTTAAGCATACAAGCATGCATACAAGTCAAAGACCAAAACTAAGAACACATGGAAGATAACATAAGTAAGTAAAAACGTATAGCCTTTATTAAACAAATCACAAGTCGTAAACCGAATTCTTTACAAGACAAAAGATGAGATAGAAGGTTTATGGTTACACTTTTGGAGTCTGTGAAGAGCACTAACAACGCCTCGAGTGGATGGATTCTCAAGAACAAGACGAAGAGCGCCGATTATTCTTGATCCGTGAGGAGGGAGCTTCGGCCTTGGAGGGGATTAGGCTTAGGACGACTTGGGAGGTGTTTTGGGCAGAGCTTTGCTGTCTATGATGTGTGATCCCTTTTCTCTTCCCCAAAGCTCCCCTTATATAGGAGATGATTTGAGGACTTTCAACAACTCTCCTTCCTCAAGATGGCCGGTCCTATCTTCTCTCTTAATGCCGTGCAATTAAGCTAGAAAACGTTCATGCATTAGCTAAATTAGCTTGTGTCTTTTGCAATCTTCATTAGCCAATTATATCACCATTTCATCTCTTGTCCGTTTCTTCCATTAGCTAGCATCCGTTTTGTGTACTAGCCACCGTTTCATTTAGCTAGCTTCCGTTTTAAGCATTAGCTAGTCATGTCCGTTCCTTTATGCACCAATTAAGCTCACAATTAGGCTTCCTTTTCATGCAGCCATTAACTCTCCGTTTCAGCAATTAAGCTGCCGTTCAAGATGCCATGCAATTAAGCTTTTCTTCACAGCATACAATTTCTTCCTTCCAGTTTGTTTCTTTTCCGTTCTACAATTATGCATGGGGTTTTCATGCAATTAATCAACCATCCATTTCAGCAATTATGCCATGCATCCCATTTCACAATTATCTCCATTCATGCCATGCAATTTCATGTAATTCCACGTGCCCATTTATTCTTCGGAATTTAGGAACGTCTTCCTTAGCCCACATTTTGCTCCAAGTCGCTTCCTTTATTATTTCTCCTTTATTTTCTACCTAAAAACATAGAACAAGTTAGAAACATATTTACTAAGCTCATAATAAAGCAAAATGTAGAGATAAAGACATTAATAATCAAGCATAAAATGCGTAGATCAAATTCCCTCACACTTAGACTTTGCTAGTCCCTAGCAAATATAAAACAAAACAAGGACTCAAAAACAAATAAAGGAAAAATAACAAAGGGAAAAACGTCACACTTATATGTACAAAACACTTAGAAGTCTCAACGTTTCAAAGCCGCAAATTTTCATGTTATCATGTTTGAAAACGTAAGAGATACTAAGTAAAACAACACTAAGCCCTTAGTCAAAATTTGTCTCAGAAATTTCTTAATGTATATGGCAATGGAATTACATAACTTCAAATGATAACCAAGATATGATTCATGCAATGAACAAGTAAGACGTGGTGTAAACAATGGTGATGTTAAAGCTGTGCATGTTTCGAATAAAGTTCAAATCAACTCACATGGATGCACTCATCATATTTTCACTCAAAAATGGATAGAAATATTTGAAAACCTCTTGAATGAAATACTTGCACAAATGAACCAAACCATATGCTTACTCATGCAACTTACTCAACAGATTAACTGCTACTCATCTTAAGGATCAAAAAGGACTTTCGAAGGGTTGTAATGGGGCAAGGCTAAGGCATTCGAAAATTTAGATAAGTGGTGGTTAAAACGTTCCAAAGACTTAGTCGAAATATCACAAACTTTGTAAAACCAGACTCCTTCATCTTTTCCACGCCTCCATGGTCAATCTTCTATAAACAAGGGCCAAATTTCATTTTGTTGGACCCTAACTTCATTCTAAACTTCCCTTGAGCTTTGTGAACAGGACAAAGACCATGTTTTGCATTATTGGGCCTTCTTTTCAAAACAAACTCCAAACTCACAAGTACGGGGGACATTAATCCAAACTTAGACACTTAGAACCTATTGCCGGAGAGCTTTTTGATCTTTCTTTTGTTCTTGCTCTCTAAATTTTCTTCTGTTTCATTCGGCAATCACACATATTACAAGTCATTTGGACAAGTCTATCCCCATACATACATCCCTTAACATCTTCACGCCATCTTCTTTGTTTTAGTTTCAAAAATCCCACCAAGTCTTTTGAACAAGGGTATGGATAATCTACACTAAGTTAAAGTGTTTAGATTCATATGGCAATGAAAGAAAGGCATAATGTAGGCTCAAATGGGTTCATCTAAGGGTGTCGCAACTCGTGCGCCCATAAGGGACTCATGGCAATTTGGCTAGTGGTGGTAAACCTAAGTGCCTCTTATCATATCCAAAATCAGAGTATATGTCAATTATAAGCTTTGCAAATTCACATGAGTAAGTTCTAGTAATCTCTAGTTCATTAAGATCTATGGCAAGTAACCAAATGATGCACATGCATAGTTTTGAGACTAATATGCACGAAATTCACTCAAAAGAAATGTATAGGCTCAAAACTCACGTTTAGGGTTCATATGACTTAAACTTATTCTCACATGCGAAATCTGTACCATGTTTAACTATCCATATCTACTACATGTCATGACACTCAAAATAACTCAATTAACACAAGAAATCATGAATGCAGTGCCATATGTATGTTCAAATTCAGTCCATTTTCATCATAGACTAACTAAGGGCATCCTAAGACTCTTTAAAACACTAAGTTAAACAAAAAGACTCAAAATACACTAAGTATGACTCAAAACAATTTTTTTTTTTAATGACTCAAATAAGTTGTAAACCCCTTCCCCCACACTTAAACTCTACATTGTCCTCAATGTACGAAAGTAAAGTCATAGAGTTCAAGCATGAAAGCTAGGATTTACGAAAATCTAACTAAGTAAAAACAAAAAAAACGAAGTAAAAGAGATAAGGGAAGAGAATGCAAATCTGTTGTAGACTCCTCCATTGGGTTACCTCCCAACAAGCGCTTGTTGTTTAACGTCTTACAGCCTAGACGTGTTGCTTTCTTTTATGCTTAATGAACAGCCTGTCTTGGAGGTGCAACTCCTCCATTTTTGCCTTCCACTTTTCAGCTTCCATGTTCTGACCTTCGTGCCTTTTAGCTTTAATTCCCAACAATTTCGAAATCAGAAATTTGTGATCTTTATATGGATGGAAACTAGACGTCCATAGCTTTCCAACCCTATAAAGAACTCCATCTAACTCCAACCGAGCTGAAAGTTATGGCTTTTCGAATTTGACTGTTCTTTTTGGACCGAAGCTACGAATTTATGAAAACACTTGGAGCACGCTCCTCCATCGTATCCTTCAAAACTCAACAAACATCAAATCCAATGGAAAAATGCATGAAATGCAATGATAAATATGATGCATGATGATGCAACTATGTAATGAATGACATGATATGCAAAGATGTATATGCATCCTAAATATTACAAAAATCTAGCAGCCTGAGCATGACTCCTTGCATAATTTCTCTAGAATTAATTACATGTTGGAACTAACTGAAATTTTACAACTGTAAACTAGACACATATACAAACATGTCATAAAAGTTTCAGAATTTTCCGTAACATGAAACTATGTCAGATAAACCACACAAAATAGCCTATTACCCAGCTCCGATTTGACTATCTAAAACTAAAATTAACAATTAACATATACATTGTACAAAACATGAAATGATTAGAGTATGGTTAGTCTTCTTTACAAAGTTCAATTTAGACATGTATGCACAAGTATTGTCTAAACTGAGTGCGCCAATGATTTAAAGAGAGTACACTAGCTTAATCTTTAGGTCGTTCAATGGACGTGCGACCCGCGCGATAAAGTATACACTTTCAATCGAATGGCCTTGGTTCAATCGAAAAACATGGCCAGTTAGGGATAGAGATAACGCGAGAGGCAGGACTAATTTCGACAATACACCCCGAGGCTAACCGGGCCAATGGTATATACTCTATTGGTGTAAGTCTTTCTTAGATCCAGAACCTGTCACCAGTCATAACCCATTCTAGACACCATGTCCGACATTCAGCCAATCTTTCGAAAATTTACACTCCCTCAAGTCATTTGTAGACTCCGCCCTCAACCTCATGCCCATAACTTCACTTAGGTTATGGTGTGCGGTAATGAAATCCACACATCATGAGGGGTTAAGGAGATAAACAAGAAAAAGAGGCGCCATCTATTCCAAAGAGTGCGACTTAGTCAACCAAACTTATGTACTAAATTTAAATCAAAGACTACCTTTAACATTTAAATGGCTGCAAAAACAACATTATGAACAAGTGTTAGTATAAATCTCGAAAATTTACAAGTATATATGCACAAAATTTCACATATTCACAAAGGACATATACAAATTCCAGATTCGCGCAAATTGCGCGCAGCTGCTTGTAGATTTTCTGTAAAATTTTTGGTTAATCTGATGGGGCTGAATTTTTACAGGCACAAACTAGACACATAACCAAACAATCTTCCAAATTTTCAGATTTTTAGAAGCTCTGTAGCTACGTCAAAAAATTTACACAAAACAGGGCAGTGCACAGTTCCGAAAATGGAAAAATATAAACATATTGTACAAGCATAATCACACAATTCTTTACAATCCCCGGCAGCGGCGCCAAAATTGATACTCACCATTATTAAGTACTAAGTTAACACTTAACACTCAACAACAATGAGTCAATTAAAACCCTTTTTAGTAGATGTAGCATTGGTAAATAGGGATCGTTCTTAACCGGGGATTGATGGTGCATGCATAACTATGCTAGGTTTGTTTATGGGGGTGCGAGATTTGGTTTGTTTAACTAATGGCCTACGAAATTTAAACCTAATTCTACTATGTACACGTGATCATCACATCATGTCTACCTCCACCATTTTCATGCTTCACTTACCCAGTATCAACGAAATTCTTACCTTCAACCTGCAATTTATACACATGCTTTTAAGAGTGCGACGAAGAGCGCCTACACCTTAATTTATCTAAGATTCATACAAAACATGCTAGGGAGGAACGAAGAGCGTATCACCCAAGACATTAAGAAGCTTTAAGCATACAAGCATGCATACAAGTCAAAGACCAAAACTAAGAACACATGGAAGATAACATAAGTAAGTAAAAACGTATAGCCTTTATTAAACAAATCACAAGTCGTAAACCGAATTCTTTACAAGACAAAAGATGAGATAGAAGGTTTATGGTTACACTTTTGGAGTCTGTGAAGAGCACTAACAACGCCTCGAGTGGATGGATTCTCAAGAACAAGACGAAGAGCGCCGATTATTCTTGATCCGTGAGGAGGGAGCTTCGGCCTTGGAGGGGATTAGGCTTAGGACGACTTAGGAGGTGTTTTGGGCAGAGCTTTGCTGTCTATGATGTGTGATCCCTTTTCTCTTCCCCAAAGCTCCCCTTATATAGGAGATGATTTGAGGACTTTCAACAACTCTCCTTCCTCAAGATGGCCGGTCCTATCTTCTCTCTTAATGCCGTGCAATTAAGCTAGAAACCGTTCATGCATTAGCTAAATTAGCTTGTGTCTTTTGCAATCTTCATTAGCCAATTATATCACCATTTCATCTCTTGTCCGTTTCTTCCATTAGCTAGCATCCGTTTTGTGTACTAGCCACCGTTTCATTTAGCTAGCTTCCGTTTTAAGCATTAGCTAGTCATGTCCGTTCCTTTATGCACCAATTAGGCTTCCTTTTCATGCATCCATTAACTCTCCGTTTCAGCAATTAAGCTGCCGTTCAAGATGCCATGCAATTAAGCTTTTCTTCACAGCATACAATTTCTTCCTTCCAGTTTGTTTCTTTTCCGTTCTACAATTATGCATGGGGTTTTCATGCAATTAATCAACCATCCATTTCAGCAATTATGCCATGCATCCCATTTCACAATTATCTCCATTCATGCCATGCAATTTCATGTAATTCCACGTGACAATTTATTCTTCGGAATTTAGGAACGTCTTCCTTAGCCCACATTTTGCTCCAAGTCGCTTCCTTTATTATTTCTCCTTTATTTTCTACCTAAAAATATAGAACAAGTTAGAAACATATTTACTAAGCTCATAACAAAGCAAAATGTAGAGAGAAAGACATTAATAATCAAGCATAAAATGCGTAGATCAGTAGTCTATGCTTCTTGTCAAGCAATTGGAGCGAGGAGAGCACCAACCTCGCTCGTTGAGCCCTACTTGTCTTGATATAAGACGTAAGCTTTGTGTCTCTCTGCCGAGCCACAAAGAATCGATACGTTACACCCTCGAGCAAGTATAAAGCAGAGCAATCCTAAGGACATTGTGTTGAGAACACCGGATAGTGTGACTTCGTAGATCTTTAGAATCCCTACGCTGTGTCGGGTGGCCTGGACTCCTCCGATTGCCGTCATCGTAGCTCGAGTGAATCTTCGAATCCCCACGCTCTGTCAGGTGGTTTAGATCCTGAATTCTATGTTGCTGGTTGGTTAGCTTGAGTGAACCTTCGAATTCCCAAGCTCTGTCGGGTGGCCTAGGTACTGAGTTCCTTGTTCGCTGGTTGTCTACTCGTAATGGAGTAAGATTTGTTGGTGCGCAAATTGTGTATGAGTGTAAAGAAGTCTACAAATCTGCTTCACTTCTTCTATTTATAGAAGTAGGCACTCTGATCTTCCTCGCTTGACAAGGTAACATTATTGATTAGGAATAATATCTTGTCTCTAGATTCCCCTAAATTATCTAGGAATTGCATAGATATTTTTTCCCGATTCGCAGCTCAAATCAGGCCGCATGTAGTCGGCCCATTTTATCTTTGAGGCCCAAAAGTATTAAAATAAATATTAAATTTATTTTGGACCTAAACAAAGTGGCTCTGACACCAATCATTTGGGTGTCGGTATGATGCGACGATTTCTTGTTTGAATCTTCAAACTTATGGCCATCGCCTCCCATTTTAGAAAAGAAAAATAGTTTGGTGTTCAAGTAGTTTGGCCTTGAAAACAGTTGGGATGAGAGAGAGAGATCAAGGTGTTCTTATGTGTCCTTAGTGTTTGTTATCGAATGGATGAAATTGAATGTGAGGAAGTTGGGAGTTTGATTGACCTTGATCTACCTAGTGCCACCCAATTCTCAATATGTCCTCAATTATTGTGATGTGATCGGGTATTGTAGGAGATAGATTTAATATAAAGATATTTTAATTTTATCATTTTTAACCGATGTCAATGACTGTTCTTGCAAGGAAAAATAACATGTCATCCAAGAGGATGAAATATTCAAAAGACGACCTACATATCAATTAAGATCTTGAAGATCCCAATTACAAGCCAGTTTGCAGATGCGATGCTCAAGTTGCGATATTCTCGCTGCTCTCAGTTTAGATAATCTTCAGAGGGCTGGGAAATGCGGATAAATAGCAATCCAGAAATAAAACACAAAACAGTTTATAGAATGGTAAATTTTTACTTAGAAACTATGATAAAGATGTCTAAATTTTTATTTTTTTGAGATACACATATTATTTATGTTTCTGGAGGTCTTAGAAAATCACATGAAGAAGATACATCATAATTCTAGATTATAATTCAATTGACAATTTATTCATACAAAATTCAAATTCCCACAGCAAAGGCGGGGAGTGATGGTGAAATAGTCCTATACAACTATTGGAAGGTAAAATGTTTGTGAGATTGAAACACCTCGGTGTTGTTGTCATCCAGTGAACTAGAAGCATCAACATTTGGCATAGGAGACCGGAGCATTAATTTATTTTATTTTGGTTACAAGGGAGCCTAAAAGGGCCCGAAAAAGAATAAGAAGGAAAGACAACAGAACTAGCCTAGCTCAGGCCTAATCACTGTCTTGCAGGTTCTAACATAACCTCTTAGATCATTAAGGAAATCTCAAGCAGTATATGGAGGCGGATCATTCAAAATCACCGTGCCTATTTCATGCAAAAGGTTGTTCTTAGTCATATTATCAACCACCATGTTCATTTCTTTGTAAACATGTTTGATATGAATCTTTTCAAATTTCTACAACAAATGCCTACAGTGCAGCAAGGAAGCACTACGAGGATGAGTTTGGGAGTTACTAGACTTCATAAGCTGCACCAATACTGTAGAATTAGTTTCAACTTCAAGACATTTAATTCCCTGCTCATTAGCCAACTTAAGACCATGAAAAAGCCCCCAAATTTTAGCTTCTAAAACGCTACCAGGACTAATATTGGCCTGGAAATCTAAGATCCAATCACCCCTCAAGTCTCGAATTACTCCACCAACACCAATGAGACCCATATCACTTCTAGATCCATCAACGTTCAATTTGTGAATTCCAGAGGGAGGTTTCTTCCAAGAGAGACCACTAACACAATAATTGTTGTCATTTTGATTAGTAGCCCTCATATGCACTGTATACCACTCCAATATAGTCTTGGTAATAACAACTGGCTCAGTAGGATGCTGAAAATTTGGCTCAAAAATGGACTTGTTCCTCCACTTTCAAATGTACCAGCACACCATAATAAAGTAGTTACACCATTTTACTCCACCACACACAGTAATCTTGCAATGCAGCTGTGTATCAATCCACTCATTCCAATTCAGAGTAAAAGACCTATTAATGGTGTCAAGCGTACTAAAATTACTCCACACCAGTCTAGCATGATTACAATATTTAAATAGATGTAGTAGGGTTTCATCTCTATTACCAGATAAAGAGCAGACAGTGGAGGGAACTATATGCTCTTGATGCCTCTGCACTTTTTTAGTTAATATTTTTTGATGGGCCAGAGATCACAAAAAAGTTTTCAACTTAGGGCACATCAAATTTCTAAATCATCTTATATTTGGCTTGACCAGCATTTGGCTTGACTAGCAGTGAAATCAAAGAAAGTAGAAGAAGCATATTTAACTGAAAATTTACCACTTTGATCATAGCTCTAGATTCTAACATCCTCATCACATCCCTTAAACCCATGAGGCACTTTTAGAATTCTAAGAACAATATTAGATGGAAGAATACATATGAGAAGCTCCACATTTCAACCATTATTGTCCCAAATATCACATACCAGCAAATTGTCATTAATTTGAACACCAGACAGAGCAAAATCACCCAGCTTCTTGTTGCATAACCAAAAATCACTCTAGAACCTCACTCTTTGACCATTTCCAATTCTCCATACCAGCCCTTCTCTCAAAAGAGAAGCACCATATGTCATTCCTCTCCAAGAAGTAGAATAATCAGGAGGAACAACATAATCAGGATTAAGCACATCATCTTTTTTTAAATGTCTGTGTTGATACACCTTGTTCCTCAAACCACAATCTCTTTGAACCATTTTTCAACTAGATTTGGCCAAGAGAGCTTGATTCATGTGTGGAGTCCTTTTAATTCCCAAACCACCAAGAATCTTTTGCTGGCAAACAGTCTCCTAATTGACCAAATGCACCCTCTTGTGATCTATTGTGTCTCACCATAAGAAATTCCTATCGAGCTTGTCTAACTTCTCACACAAGTCAATGAAGTTTTATTGTACACATAGAATATATAAGGATAACACTAGAAGTAGATTGTATAAGTGTCAATCTTCCTGCCATACTTAGATTTTTGCATTTCCAACTAGCAAGTTTTCCCTCCACCTTATTTAGGAGATCAGAATATGTAAATTTATTGACTCTAGTATGGATAAGAGGCATTCCAAGGTATTTACCAAGATCATCAGTGATTGAAGACCCACAAATTTCACTTATCTTAGAGACCAGACCTGAGCTAACATTTGGGGAGCAAAAAATCAAAGATTTTTTCCAACTCACAATCAAACCAGATTGAGCACAGAAAACCTCCAGACAATCTTTAAGTACCTGAGCTTGAGAATTTGAAGCTTAAGAGAATAAAATCAAGTCATCGGCAAAGAAAAGATGTGAAATTTTAAGGCTTGTCCGTGAAGATTTCATAGGTTTTGACAGCTTCTTCTCAACAATAGCATAGATTAAATGTATTAACTTCTCCATACATAAAATAAAGATGTATGGAGAAAGGGGGTATCTCTGCCTTATACCCCCATAACCTTTGAAAGAACCTGTCAATTCTCCATTGAGAGAGACTTGAAAACTTATGGAAGTGATGCAGGACATGATAAGCTTTACCAACTCAAGGGGCAACTGAACTTCTTTCAAACTAACAAAATAAAATCTCATCTAAGCCTATCATAGGCCTTAGATAGATCAATCTTCCAAGCCAAAAAACTAAGTTTCCCAGGAGATTTTTTAAACTTGTGCAACACTTCTTGAGCAACCAAAATGTTGTCAATGATATGTCTCCCTGGAATATAGCTTACTTGACAAGGGCTAACAAGAAATTGCATGGCTTAAGAGAGTCAGACACATATAGGCTTTGTAAGACAACTAAAAGAGAGTTGTAGAATCAAATAATATCATGTGAGATGACTTAAGGGATTCAGACATATATAGGCTTTGTTACGACAAATTGGGACACCCAAGTCGTGATATGATGATTCAAATTTTGAGAAAGTCAATCGGACATCTGTTCTTTCGAGTGAAAGGAAGCAAGAACCAGAGATGGGTCATATGAGATTGGAGTTGGGCATCATTCATTGGTGGCTCCATCGTCCAAACGTCAATTAGTGATCGATGCCTCTTCCCACAAGAGGATCATGAGAAAAACTAAACGTCGAGGATGGCGTGCTAGTCTCCTATTCTGCTTTCCGAGTCCATAGAGACCCTAAGCCTCAACCAAAATCCTAATTGGTTATTTTCAAATGCTCATCACTCATTATTGTAAAGCCCACTCATTGAAGAGATTATGAATGAGACCATCCTATGCAAATGACACATGTTCTCACTATATAGAATCTAAGGTGATTCTATGGAACGATTCAACCAATTAGCGGACCACTACGATATTTTGTGGTGTTGGTTTATAATGTAGACACACTGATCATGTGTCATGCCATCGTCCACTTGTAATGCTGCTCAAACTTCTAGCTTAGATCATATGACTGCAGGCTCACTAGCTACTTGAATCATCCCATTGACAGTTTATTCAACTTAATAATGCTAGAGAGTTTACATCGAAGAAGTTTCAATGACTTATATTGCATATCATTGAGATTTGATATTGGTATCATACTCTCATGAATAAATCCAAATGGTTTCGCAGAAAGCTACTGTTTAGCGACTATGATAGTAGTCTGAGCATTGGTGATGCGCACCAATAATTTCTGGTTATGCAATATTGCAGTGCAGCTATACTACATCTTCTACGATACACCATCACTCAATCTTGTTTTGCGTAGCCAGTGACTGTGTGCGAAAATAATATCTCGCACTTACACATATATGTGCCAAAATTGCTTTGCCACAACACAGATTGACGGGTCAATCGAGATGAATGAATATATATGTTGGATATGAAAACCTTGACATGCGATCTCTTTACTGCTAATTTTGCAGATGTCACTTTGATGAGATAATTTTTCCATTGTTAGGGGGAGATAAGAACAAGCATGTTCAAATAGGAACGACAGGAACGATCATGTCCTCACTATGTCTCATCATGATCCCCAAACGATAAAACATAACAGATTCGATGCCTGATGCGTTTCTAGTATCTTGAAAGTGACGAGATCATATATACTTGTTGCAAATATTCCTATAAGGATTTATGTCCCTTTAAGAGGACATGGCACCACCAAAAAGCAGTTGGTTATGGTGCTACCACCATAGAATGTGGCATGGTGACTTCACAAAGTGGCATAGTGTTGTCACATACCATGGGTTCTGCTGGAGAGCATAGGAGACCCAAATGTTCGATAAATACTTGTCCAAGGAAGGGAGCGAGTTTGGCACTATATGATCCATTGATCATTGATACTCAATTCCATCATATGGTTATCATTGAGGAACACCTTCATGTTAAAACTAATTACTCATAATATAGAGATCTCTACAAAGTACAAATTACACTAGTGTACATGAGAGCATGGAATTTTGAGACTTATCGAACATATCTACGTTGGAACTCCCACACGTAGTAGCAATTGGCCTACATGAAAAGAAGCGATCCAGATTGAATTATGTTCACTAATAAAGAGAAAGGTCGTTGGGTTGGTGATGCCGACGCACTTAAGTGTAAAGCCTATCGAAATGGGTCTTTATTAGAGAGCGTGATGAGAATAAAGAGATTATACTCGTCTCATACCGCAAGGCTTCTCACAACGCTCTGGAATCGTCTACGATGAGATAAATTCTCTCGTAATAGATGTCATTGAACTCCACTACCTTGTCAGTTTGGTAGTTTTCCGAAAAACTTGACATGCAGCTTATAATCGTGGTCATAACCTATCTCTATGGGGATCTAGAATAAGAGATAGATATGAATGTCTTAGATGGACTTCATTTACCCAAATCAAGTGGCTCTAGATCACAGAGCACGTTTGCAATGAAATTTAAACGTTCACTGAGTGACTACTTGCTTGAGAAGGGATATGCTCATGTGTGTTCATTTATATGACAAGTTCAAGATTTGCAAAGAGTTTGAAATCAGAATTTGAGATGAAATATCTTGGGAAGACACGCTTTTGTCTCAAATAAAGGAGTCACAGCTAGTGACAGGAACTCGAGCACTATAATGATGAGATTTTCCATCATCGGCTTATACTCTAAGATATGTTGCACTTTCTAATGATAAAGTGAAGTCTATAAGTACTCCCATGATCTGCTATAGTCTTAACCCTTAGAGGGAACTGTTATCTTCCAAGCGATGACGACGAAGATGTGTTAGAGGCTAAAGTGCCTAATATAAGTGCAAGAGTGTATTTAGCATAATACACAAGACTTAGCTCCTCATTATTATTGAACTTTTGACAGCTAGATGTAGCTATGTGCTCACGCAATGCCATTGGAATCATTTAAGACAATCTTTCAGTATCAAAGAGTATGAAAGATATGGGCTTAATCTATCCCTATAGAGAGGCCACAAAGAGACTGGCGTTGGAAGTAAGGGCACCACAAATAGAGTGGCGTTGATTTTCCTTCACCCCCTATACCAACAATCGTTGTGATGTGTTGGCAAGTTTTGCTAAAGTTGGATATATCTCTGATCCACACAGAGGTTGTTCCCAAGTTGGTTATGTCTTTACCTGTTAACACCTCGATATCTTGGAAGTCCAGAAAGCAGATTCTTATCGTTATATCTTTGAACCATGTTGAGATTATTGATCTAACATGAAGTTGTTATGGAGTGCATATGGTTGAGATCCATAAGTGCACATATCGAAGATCAAGTGGTTTTGAATCACCATTGATGAACCTACATGCATTATGAGGATACTGTTGCTTGCATAAAGGTGATGAAGCTAGATTACATGTTGAGCGACAACACCAAACATATATTGCATAAGTTATTCTATAGTCAGTAAACGATAGCAATTCCTCAAGGTTATGATTGACCAAATTTGATTTGAAGATAATGTGGTAGACTTTCTAAGTCATTGGCCAAATTCCACATTTGAGAAGCATGTGAAAAGCATAGGGTTGCTCAGCTTATCTAAGCTACCTTGATTATTGATATCAAGGGGAGATGCAGACTTCAGGAGGAGTCTGACATTCACATGAGTGTTTCTAAATGTGAAGGACACGTTGTACTCTTTTTCCTTGACCAAGGTTGTTTTTATCCCAAAGAATTTTTATTACTTGGCTAGGTTTTAATAAGGCAAGATAGTTATGTGTCATATCATCGTCTATGACGACTTGCATTCTTTTTACTTGGCGAGATCACTTTTTTTCCTGCAAAGGTTTTTGGCTCGTTAAAGTTTTTAATAAGGCATCAAGGAAGCATTGAAAAAGCACCGTCTACCATAACTGGCATACGGGGGAGTGTTGAAGGATATTTACCTTATTATGTGTGTTCCTAATTATGATAGAATATGTAGAGAATAAGGGAGAGAATCATATTTATTGATGTGTTATGATTCTTACCATATGGAACTTCATGTACTCTCCGATATAAAGGAGGTTCTTATTATCAATAAAAGGTTACAAAGATTACTTCCACAAACTCTATTGTTCATACACCTATTTCCTAAAACATATTTCGCCAAATTGAAACAGATTAACATAAATATATATGAATATTAAGGATTACAATAAAAATGGTTTATGGGCTTATAAGTACTATGAGCTTGGATAGTTGTTTGGTCTTAATACCCATAGAACAAACCACTAAGACCAATGTCCTTGTCCATCTCCATCTCCATGTATGACTCCATTAACCAAGTGGTTCTAATATGTATTATTATTATTATTATTATTATTATTATTATTATATAGGCAGTTAGTTAAGCTTCTTTTTCTCTCTAACGTACGTTCACTACTTGACATGTGTATCTCCGACAACAGAATGCGGAGCGACGGGTCTAGTGCAACCCCGATGCTTCGCCTGTCGCTTCACTGCTAACCAGGTCTAATGAGGATGGACCTCGAACTTGTCGACTTGTTGCACAACCAAACAATTGAGAACAAGAAACAAACACACTTGAGCCAAAACAGCACAGTAAATGGTACATCAAAATAACAGTCTGCCTTCGGGCTTTACAATACGAAACTAAATAGGACTAGAGGTCCTGCCAGCAGGTTCCTTATAATTATTAGGCAATATCTTAGGAGTTAAAACATAAACTAAAGATATTTTACTTTCGAACAAAGTCTTGGAGATACGAAGGAGATTTGGTTCTTCTTTTTGGCCTCACATCTTCACTTGTCGATGCACCTGCATCAGACTCCTAGGGTTGAGAGGAACTCGAGTCTTAACACACTCACTTAATTCTCACCATGATAAGCCCTCGGGTCTGAAACATTGAAAGTTGAAGAAACACTCACATCTTTAGGCACATCAAGAATATAGGTGTTCTTTTCAGCTCGCTTCAATATCTTGCAAGGGCCACTGCCACGATCATGTAACTTCCCATACTTGCCTCTAGGGAAGCTTTCTTTACTTAAATTGATCCAGACAAGCTCACCTTCTTGAAAATTCACATCTCGTCGATGCTTGTGAGCATGTTCCTTGTATCTCTTGTTACTTTCTGTCAACTGTCTGCGCACAGCTTCATGTTTTGCTTGAATAAACTTCACGATTTCACTAGTATCCTTATTGAAGCGGTCCTCCACTGGTAAAGGTACTAAATCAAGAGGGGTGTTTGGATTTTGTCCATACACAGCCTCAAATGGACTCATATTTATACTTCGATGGTGTGGATTGTTGTATGCAAATTCTACTTGCGACAAAGACTCATTCCAACTGGCCTTGTTCTTCCTAACTAAAGAACGGAGTAAATTACCTAAACTTCGATTGACAACTTCTGTCTGTCCATCGGTTTGAGGATGGTGGGCACTACTAAACTGTAACCCTGTCCCCAACTTACGCCATAAGGTGCGCCAAAAGTGACCAACGAACTTGACATCCTAGTATGATGTGATGGAACTTGGAATGCCATGTAATTTGACAACCTCTTGAAAGTAAATGTGGGCAATGTTGCTTGCATCCATTGTCTTCTTACAGAGAATGAAATGCGCCATTTTGGAAAAACGATCAACAACTACCAATATAGAATCAAAACCTTGTTGAGTTCTTGGCAGCCCCAATACAAAGTCTAAACTGATGTCAACCCATAGAGCACTAGGTTCGGGCAAAGGAATGTAAAGGCCGACATTTTGACTTCGACTTTTGGCTAGGTGACAAGTTCTGCACCTTTGCAAATATTGAGATACCTCCTTTGCAACCTTAGGCCAGTAGAACTTCTAAGTGACCAAGGCAAGAGTTTTATCTCGCCCAAAGTGACCACCTAATCCCTCACTATGTTGTTCCTCAAAGATAAGTAAGCGCAAAGAACAATTAGGAATGGACAATTGCGTACCTTTAAATAGATAACCCTGCTTGATATGGAAGTCTTTACTTGTTATAGATTGTTCACATTCACCCCATCTTTTGCCAAAGTTCTGATCTTCAGGATACAAGGCTGGTAGTGTCTCAAAACCAATCACTTGGACCTCCATGGTTGTTAATAATGCACCCTTCCTACTAAAAGCAACTGCCACCTTGTTCTGTTCTCCTGACTTGTGTTTGATAAAAAAATTGTATTCTTGTAGCTCCTCTATCCACTGAGCATGATGTCTATTCTGCTTATGTTGTCCATTCAAAAATTTCAAGGCCTCATGGTCTGAATATAACACAAACACTTTCGAGATCAAATATTGGCGCCACTGCCGTAAAGCTTGGATAATCGCATAAAACTCAATATCATAAGTCGAATACCGCTGCCTTGTATCATTCAACTTCTCACTATAGAAAGCAATATGCCTTCTCTCTAGACTCAAAACAGCTCTGACTCCTCTCTTTGATGCGTCACAATCGACTTCAAAGACCTTGTGAAAGTCTGGCAAAGCTAAGACCGGAGCCTCTGTGATGGCACATTTAATGGTTTGCAAGCTTTCTTCCGCTGCTGGAGTCCAACAAAATTCCTTACCCCTCAAGCAATTAGTCATTGGAGCCATTATAGAGCTAAAGTTTTTGATGAATCTTCGGTAGAACGAAGCTAACCCGTGAAAACTTCAAATATCATGAACAATTTAGGGTGTAGGCCACTCCATAATTTCTTCAACCTTCTTAGATTCCACATGATCGAATACCTTCTGTCGAGATCACATACTCAAGGAAGACTAAGCTTTTGGTAAGAAATTCACACTTCTTAAGGTTAGCATAAAGCTCTTGCTCACGCAATACTCGGAAGACTTCTCGCAAGTGATTGATATGTTGAGTGGTGTCACTGCTATAAATCAAGATATTGTCAAAGTATACCACCACAAATCTCCCAATGAAAGGTCGGAATATCTGGTTCATTAGACGCATGAATGTGCTTGGTGCCCTGACCAACCATTCAAAGAGGCCATCACGGGTCTTGAAAGAAGTTTTCCACTCATCACCAAGCCACATTCTAATTTGATGGTAACCACTTCGCAAGTCTATCATGGAAAATACTCTAGCCCCTGCTAGTTGATCCAACATGTCATCCAGTCGAGGAATAGGAAACCTATATTTTACTGTTATTTTGTTGATTGCCCTACTATCAATGCACATTCTTGAAGCTACCTTCATCTATGATAACATCACAGACCTTCCCATTTGGTGTGCATCGAGTGTAAAAATATTGTGTCTCGGCCAATTTGGATCATCCTCCTCTTTGATCGCATTCCTGACTCGTCGAATTACCAAGGATTCTCCATGATCGCTCCAAGTAATTTTCTCTTCTGTCTCATCTTTGTAATCATCATAAATATGTGCCTCACTCCATCGATCAATGTTCTCCTCAACCAAAGTCACCATTTTTTTATTTGGGCATTCAGAGGCTATATGCCCCAGGCCAGAGCACTTGTAGCACTTTACTATCCTTCTGTTTCCCTCACATGCCATACGGTTTCTTGAGGCACAGGTTTTGGAGATTCTGTTGTTTTCCAAGCATCACTGGTGCTAGCCTTAGTGTCGGTACATCACCAAACTTTCTAAAGTGTGGTCGTTGTTGTTTCTCTATTTGAATTGCAAGTTTATACACATTGTTAAAGTCCAGTAGGGTTGTAAGACCAAAACACCATATATGTCTCTCCTTAAACCCCCAAGATACCTTGTAATGGTTTGTTCCTCACTCTTAGTTATGCCACACCTTATAGTCCAGAGATCAAACTCCTCTGTATAATCATCAACGGACCGAAGGTTTTGTTTTAGACTATGTAACTTTAAAAAGATTTCCTGGGTGGAGTTATTTGGTAGGAACTTGCCCTTTAACGCCTTCTTCATCTTCTCCCAGCTTCTGATTTTTGGTTTTCCCAATCGCTCCCGACGTGCCTTTAAATGTTCCCACCAAGCCGACGCTTTCTTCACCAGTTTGATCGCGACGACCTTGACTCTCTGTTCATCCGGAACTTCTTTATACTCGAAAACCCTCTCAACTGTGTTCAGCCAATCTATAAAGTCATATGGTCTCATTCCCCCCTCAAATTCTGGAATATCTACTTTCATATCAAAATCTCGACGATAGTTTCCTCCCTTCTTACCAAAAGGGTTCACATATTTTTCTTCATCGATCGACTCCTCTCCATCTTCATGGCTTTGATTCGTGTATTCAAGTGTTCGAACATTCTTTGAATCTCTTCCATGTCTGCATTGCCCCGACCATCTATTCGAAAGCCTCCATCGTAGCGCCTGTTGTGAGCCATGGAATCCACCGCGCTCAAAACCTGAATTCTGATACCACTTAATAAGGATGTACATCGAACTTGTCGAGTTGTTGCACAACCAAACAACTGAGAACAAGAAACAAATACACAGTTGAGCCAAGACGGCACAGTATATTGGTATATCAAAATAACACTTTGCCTTCAGGCTTTATGATACGAAACTAAATAGGACTAGAGGTCTTGCCAGCATGTCCCTTATAATTATTAGGCAATATATTAGAAGTTAAAACATAAACTAAAGATACTTTAGTTCCGAACAAAGTCTTGGAGATACGAAGGGGATTTGGTTCTTCTTTTTGGCCTCAGATCTTCACTTGTCGATCCACCTGCATCAAGGTCATATATCGATCTATCTTTGTTTTACGTACTTTAACTGCATGACTGCATCCATGTTGCCCCTTACGATATTGATCGAGTTACTCATGAACTTTATAAATTAAATATATTTTTGTAGGGAATTGTGAAACAAATAGATAAGTACGATGAACTAGAAGGCCATAATGGTTGTGTGACCTTCGTAGAATTCAATTCTAGTGGTGACCTCCTAGTATCGGGTTCTGAAGATAAGCAAGTCATATTACGGAACCTAAAACTAAAAGACTCTCTCTTATACTTCTGGTCACGTCAATGATGTAATAGACACTAGAATAGTGCCTCTTAACGATAATCGGAGAATAGTGACTACTTGTGTTGACGGCCAAGTGAGGCTAGGTGAGATCTCACTAGGTGGCCAGGTTCATACCAGAAATCTGTGGAATCAGTTCATGTGTATACGCAGGCTTGCTGTCGAGCCTGGTAATCCTCACATACTTTACGCTTGTGGTGACGATGCTTTTGTTCACCGTGTACATCTACGTACATACTCTTCGATTCGATCTACTTAATTCTTAATTAATTAAATATGCGTTACTAGCTCCTTGATCATTCAGTTAATTTTTAGAACAATGTATTCCATGCATTTTCTTTTCTGTCTGCAGTTTGATCTACGAAGCAACTCCGTTACTAAACTACCAAGATGCGGCAACCGTGTGTTTAATGGAAAGATTTCTCCTTTCGAGCTACAACATCGTGAGATGGTGATTGACCACAGGAATACGTACAAACTACTTCTTTATAGGAAGCAACGATGCATATGGACGTATATTGACATAAGAAAATGCTGGCAGGATAGTTTGATTAAACCTGTAAACACATTTTACCCTGCCCACCTGATTCATACACCGTGAGATACTTGTTAGTTATTCTCGTGACCTCATCTATCTAATTAGGCAGAATATGCTCGAAGACATGGCGAATCTCGATGACAAGCCACTACCATTCATTGGATATAAAACGAAGGCGTCTTTACTCAGAGTGGTGAGTATTTATTGAGTGGGAGTTCATATGGTCGTATCTTCGTATGGAAGAGCAAGACAGCTGAACTTGTTCATGTTATTAAAGGTGTTGCAGATGTAGATGCAGTTGTAAGAGCACCCGCACCGGTAGAAAGCTCTTGCTCGAGCAATTTGAGGAGGAGCAGGCACTGTTTGAGGTGGAGCAGTCACTGTTCATCGAATAGGAAGTGCAGAAACTGTTTTTCGCGCAGCGGTGTCCAAAAATAGCACGTGCTATTACTGTTCATAAATTAAATTTGATTTTTTTTTAATATTTTTCAACCAATCCATAAACGACACGTGTCGTTGTCGTATGAATAATTGAATATGATTTTGGGTAAGATTTCCGACGAATGACGAGTTGACACGTGCCACGCCGACAGAAGGTTATCGGGTAAATAATTGTACAGAATTTCCGATAAGATTTTCAACCAATCACGAGGCAACACGTGTCATGTCCACTGTTCATTATCGGCTCTAATAATTGTATAAGATTCTCGGAGAGATTTCCGACCAATTGAAAGCCGACACGTGTCATCATCTTATCTAATCACTTCATCTACACTCGGCTATATATTTGTTGATCGGTGCTCATCGATCGTTCATTCACACCAAAACCAACCATATATTCTACATTCCGATAAGATGAATCCTTTCAGTTTTGAGAATTTTTTCCGGAGGAGGCGACAGCAACGTCGGCGAAATGCCGAAATTGCTAATGCTTTCATCACTGAAGCGGTCGTGGTCGATGCAATGTTCGATGACGAACCACCTCGCCGCCGACCAAATGAAGAAAGAATGAGGGAGTCAAGGGGACATAATCTGATGGAGGATTACTTCATCGAACGCCCCGTCTTCAACGAACAAGCCTTTCGTCGAAGGTATCGAATGAGTACCAATTTATTCAACCGTATAATGACGGATCTCTGCAACCACGACCAATTTTGGCACCAAAGAGCTGACGCCGTCGGATTGGTTGGACTTCTTCCACAACAAAAGATGACAGGCGCTCTTCGTATGTTGGCGTACGGCACAGCCGCAGATCAGTGTGCTGAAATAACAAGGATGGGTGAATCCACAACACTACAATGCATGAAGAAGTGGTGTATGCATATCTACGAGCTTTACGGTGACCTCTATCTCCGCGCTCCAAATGCCACAGACTTATCCCGACTTCTAAAGAGAACAAGGCATCGCGGATTTCCTGGTATGATCGGAAGCATTGACTGCATGCACTGGGAGTGGAAGAACTGCCCCACAGCTTGGCAATGAGCATTCTCGGGCCGAAAGAAGCGTCCAACTATTATTTTAGAGGCGGTGACCTCATATGACACGTGGATATGGCACAGCTTCTTTGGGGTACCCGGATCACAAAATGACATCAACGTGCTCCACCAATCGGACATATTTGATTCGCTCCTTGCCGGAAACAGTCCGAGTGCAACCTATAAAGTCAACGGTATGACTTACCACAATACTTACTATCTAGCTGACGGTATATATCTCAGGTACTCCTCGTTTGTGAAAACAATCTCCAATCCCCAAGAGCTTCCACAGAAACTGTTTGCCAAGAAACAAGAGGCATACCGCAAAGATGTAGAGAGGTGCTTTGGAATTTTGCAATCTCGTTGGGGAATTATTCGGCATGATGGACCAGTAGATGAACAAGGTAATCGTATTCCTTTTGAGCCTGTTGGAAGGGATGCACAAAATGAACAACGATTTGCCGACCGTGTTGTAGATCTCCAATCTGCGTACATCCATGGAGAGTTGCAAAAGGACTTAGTTAAGCACAACTGGTATCTAGAGACCGGCGAATGACTTTAAATGATGTGGGTGTGTAATTTTAATTAACCTGGTTTGCAACATGTTTGCTTTATTTGTTTTTCCTTTTAGTTGTTTGAGTGATGTGTGTTTGATTTTAAGTCATTATGTGTTGTTGTACTGTGCGTGAGCTTTGATGGAATAAAAAAAGTGCGTTTTTATTATTTGGAAATTTAAAGTACATAATTTCAATCAAACCCTAGAATTATTGGAAATTTAAAGTACATAATTTCATAATGGAAAAACAAATACCAAACTACTGAAACAGTGGACGATAACAATTTGAAAATGTTTCATCGCTACCATCTCCTTCCTCTTCCTCCATTTTCTTTAGGATATTCTCTTTTTTCTTCGAAAAATACCTCTTCGATTTTGGGGTCATAGCATCCGTATCCATTGCCATTATCCTTGAATCCTCCGCTTCGGCCCTCAATTTGTAGTCCTTCTCCTTAAGGGCAAGTTGTTTTTGGTACAAAGCTAGTTCAGTGGCATCACTTTCTTTTTGCCCGGCGAGATGCATTCTTTGATTTTCCATCATGCTTTTCAAAACATCATCTCTTACCTCATTTGAAGATGAGCATGCTCTTTTCCCCTTTCTTTTGGCTTCCTTGGCCGCCTTCACTCCGATTGGTCTAACCGGACTAGAGTACACTTCTTCTTCATTGCTTTGTGGTGTTGCAATGACTTCATCATCCTCCACGTTGACGGGGGGAGGCATTGAGGTAAAAGGAGGAGTAGTTGCGGAGTTGGAATATGAAGGAGGTGGTATAGTAGGTTCGACGGCCCGAAAATTTGGATGGTTTTTCATCACTTCCCAACAATCAAACTTGGTAAACTGTTTCTTTTTTTGTGCCACGTACCATGATTGAGCTTTTCTTATCTAAGGTGCCAAAAATTTGTATGTCAAAATAATATCTAGGAAATGGAGATGTCAACTTGATTAAAATAAATGTAATAGATGAGCTTTACGACAAAATTATTAACACTTACCTCATCTTGCAAATTTGAGCCAGATTGTACATTCCTTCGTGCATATGCAAGAGAGGCACCCCAAGTTCTAAAACTCGGCTTCAACTTTGTAAAACGAGAAGAAACCGCGGTTTGGGTCCTAGGCTCTGGCCTTGATTCACCATGCGCAAGCTCCCAATTTTCCTTATAATCGGCATAGACTTTTTCCCACAATTTGTCGGACTTTTGCATGTTGCCGGTAATTGGGCAAACGCTAATGCGACAATAAGAAATACAAAGTTGCAAATCTTCGGAATCAAGCCAATTGGACATTTTGTGAGGAGGATGAAGGAGAAGAGGAAGGAGAGGATAAATTTGTGTGAGATGTGAATGAAATTGATGTAGTATTTATAGAGAAATACTAGGGTGTTATTTGCAATTTTTTAGAATTTTTAGGGATTTTTTTGCAATTTTTTAGGGGTTATTTTGCAAAATGGCAGAAAAAATCAGAAAAATCAGAAAAAAAATCAGGTTACCATTTCGGTTGAATCTGGACCGTCCGATCAAATTTTTGATTTGAAATGGACGGTCCAGATCAATCTGACCGTTACTTTTTTTTACTTCGGGGCTGCCACGTGTCAGCTTCCTATTGGCTGGTAACATTTTTTTTTACTTTTACTGGCGCGTGTCATCCACGGGCCTGGTAGAAAAAAAATTAACCTTGCTGACGTCACCTACGAGCGTGGATGACGTCAGCAACAGAACGAGCAGCAGCTGCTCGAGCCTGGAGTCAACGTGCGGTCGCCTCCTCTCCTTCTCCCTAGTGCACGGCTCCTCCTTCGCTGCTCGTGCTGCCGGTGCCGGGGCCCGCCTGAAACTCCCTGCTCGAGCTGCTCGTGCGAGGAGCGCTGCAGGTGCTCTAAGGGACATTGCGCCTCATCCGAATATGCCGGTTGTCGCCTCTATTGAATATGAAAATAGTGTAAAGCTCTGGTCTCCTACGCCAAATGTTGATATGGCTAAAAACATTACCGAGGTGTTTCAATCTCTCATAGTATAATACTATATATTCTAGCCACGCTGTGCGGTGGAAATTTTGTATGAACAAATTTGTAAAATTCAATTATTGTAGAATTACGATGTGACCAAATTTACTTCTCAATATAATTTATAAGGACCTTCTATCTTAATTATTTAATTGATTTTTTTTCTTAAAAAAAGAAAACTATACTATATACACAAGTTGAGAGGCACCCTTCCTAAGTAAAGAATTCCTTTATGATTCGTTGAAGCTCGAATATAAGCATCTGTTGTGCATCCAAGTGGTGTTGGATTTGCATCGTTCGGTGGTGGTGAAACCGAAATTCAAATTTCTAGTAGGTTTGCCGGTGTTGTTTTTCTTTTGGTATTATAATTTGAAAGGATTTTGTAGTTTGTGTGGATCCTTTGTGCATATGGATGGGGGTGTGTGTGTGGTGGTGGTGGCAGCCCGATTTGTAGGTTTGGAAAGGGAGGAGGTGAGGCAGAAAGCGATGGATGCGAAGAGAGCTCCAACGCTGGTAAGGGCGAAGATGCCTACGGGTCCTTTTCTAGGTTTTGAGGGTGCTCGGTTTAGTCCTATGATGGGATATATGTAAGCGATGTATCATCAGGTCGGTGGCGATGCTCAACCGAATGTGCCGGTTGTTGAGATTTTGAATGAGGGTCAGGTACTAACAGATTCAAGGGCAATGGAGGTTGGGTCAGGAGATGTCAGCCATATCCATGCAGGAGACATCAGACATGGTGCTGGCACATGGAAATTTGGTGCATGACAATCCGTTGTTCAAGGTTGCTAGTATGGGGAAAACAATACAGCTCGGGTCCTAATGGAGGGGCAGATTCCTATTTCAAGTCCAGAGGGACATTTGGCGCTTTCTTCTTCCCTTGGAGAGGAAGTCTCTGGCAGTACAAGTTTTCAGTTCATGGGGATGACCAGGCAAGTTCGTCCAACATTGCTATGGTATCGAGCCCTTTGTGTCAGAACAAAGAAGACTGCATGGGATGAGAAATCCAGACAATCTTCTGAGTATGAGTCTGGCCTTCCAAAATGAGTCCATTAGTTGGAGTTTTCTCAGAAGAAGGTTGCACGTGATCCAACAACAATAGCAAAGGAGCAGGCAACACAGGAAGAACAACACTTAATACTGATGTAGATGAGGTGGCATAGTTGAATAAGGTATGGGGCCTGGGATAATTTTGAGTTTTGCTTTACACCTAGTTTGTTCAACTATATTAGGTACTTGAAAAAAATTGCATAGTATATGTTATTTTAGGAGGTTCGTTTGATCAAGCCAGTTTTTCGGTGAAGTTCTTATAACTATTAGTTTTATCAATTGACTACCACCACCATTCTATTAAAAAAAAAAGAGTAAAAGATGTAACGACCCGAACCATGGAATGTGCACATATTGGTCTGAGCCGTGATTATTGTGAATTAATCGTACTCGTGGGTTTGTTCACGACTAAATTATCGGGCAAGAATTTGGTTTGAATTCCTTCGTGGGAATTGTAGAGGATTTGATTTCGAGCTCGTGAGAATTTTCAGAGAATTTTTGGATAAGCGAGCAATGTTTTATAGAGTTTTGAAGTCGATTGGTGAAAATATATAAAAGTGTTATTTTTATTGTTGATTTAATCGTGACCGCCCGATCTTGATCAGATTTTTTTTGAACTGTTGATTTGGGCATGTATGTGTACGGTATATATACGGTATTAATACGAGACAAATTGGGAAAGTTTCCATTTTGGGGCTGAGTTGACCCGTTGGGCCGAGTTGACCCGGTTGGATTTCGCCGTCGGACCCGCCGATTCCGGCCACCTCCGCCCGTGATTTTGATATAGTTGGAAAGCCCTCTTTATTTTCTATGATTTCATGTATTTATTTGTGTGTTTTGGTTGAGAATTGAAGGAGTTTGAGTTCGGTAACGTTTGGGAATTTCGCCGGAATCGGGTGGTGGTTTCCGGCGAGATTCGGTGTCGCGGTGGTGGGGGGATAGGCTCCCCTCATGAAAGGACCCAACCCCGATTTAGCTCCCTAAACCGGAGTCAAACCTCTTCGAAAACACGAACCAACAAAAACTTTTCGAAATTTGGGCAGAGTTTCGTTACTAACGTGGAATTACCGTTACCTGCACGCAGAAAATACACTTCATCCTATGCCACAAAAAGCAAACCGTGGGCACCAATCCCATCCGGATTTCTCAATATATCAACAGTAAAGTAAACAATACATATACTATATACTTTACTGAAATCCGGGTAAAATCGTATAACATATTCAATAGGAAACTCAGAGCGACTTCTAATACATAATCATATACGCATACCACAGTAGGTAGAACAATAAACCTACTGGATGAAACAAAGTAGCTCGAGTACTATGCCTCCGACCACGACGTGCGACACCAGAGCCTGAACTGCAAACTGGGCACGGAAACCGAAAAGCCCAGGGGAAAGACATAAAACACATTAGAGTGAGTGGACGAAAATAAATGTCTTTCACCAGTTAATATATATGTTTAAAATAACATATGCGAGTCTAAGTAAATAAAAACATCATAGTACACGAGGTAAAACTCACACTCCTCCAGTGTACTGAGCATGCAAGTAAAAATCCCACGGGGTCACTCATGGACACACACCGTGCTAGTACAGTCAGAATCACGGGATCCCAGACCCACACGTGATTCTAGCCGGAAATGGCCTCAGGTCAAAGGTCTGCCTCCCCCCGGTAAAGACCTCGGGTCAGGAGTCACAGCCTCCCCTGGAATAAAGCCTACCATCGGGGATCAGCCGAGAGGCAAGTGTATCGATACAACAATGTAACCAAGACTGTACTCTGTGTAAACTAAATCACAAACATTTCGATGCAAATGCATGAAACAACATATAAGTGTGTGTATATTCGTATACGTATATCCGTATATGTATAATCGTAAAATATATGCTCATGTAATCCGAAATCTCATACGCATGCTCAAGTTCATAAATCATTTAAAAGACTCGCAAGAATTCCGTGAAAAGAAATTGTCCACTCACAGACTGGCGTAACGCGAATCGCGTTAACCCGTGATCCGGCGGAAGGTCCCTCGCCAAAGCAACGATCACGAACCCCTGAATATTCACAAAGTCCATTATTCAAGGTCATAATCCGACAATACAAGACAAATCACGAGAAACCACCGTCCTCGAAAACACGAAATCCGAATACGACGAATCGTCGAAAATCCATATATAACACCTCAATACTTCGCTTAAATTTCGGACGCTCAATTCGAAAAACGAACCTCTCCACTGCGATCGGGGCGCGATTTCGAGTGAAATGACACGCAATTCGTCGAAAACTACTTCGGGCGAAAAAACGTGGGTCAACCCAGCTTTCCCAATATGGCAGATTTCCCAAACAGGAAACCTCTATTTATAGGCCTTTCCCGATTAGGAAACTTCGTGTTTATCCATTCCGACGAACTTTAAACCCTCGTAACTCTCTCGTCGTAACTCCGATTCCGATAATTCTGGTGGCCACAAACTCGTCTCGACATGATCTTTAATTATCATCCAAAGTTAAACACATCGGCCAAACGGATAAAAAGTCAACCCTTCAACCAAACACATATTTAATCGACTAAATAACCAACAATCGGAAATAATCACAACTTAATCTTCGCAACTCAGAAAAATTCTCCGGAAGTTCCCACAAACTCAAAATTAAATTCTGAACAACTTCCGTGAAGAAGCTGAAACCAAATTCTCGTCCGGTAATTTAGTCGCTAAGTAGCTCGCCATATTAATCCGTTTCCGTCGAAACTTCAAATATCCATAACTAATTCCTCGGTCGTCCAAATAACAATCCGGAACCGCCCACAAACTCGTAATCACACGTACAACGACTCTAGAGAAGAGACCCAGCTCCATTTCTCGGCCAATAATTTAGTCGTTAACGGGCTTGGCGATTCAAATAACTGTCGGACAACTCTGTGACTACGCACAAACTCATCGATCAAGCTGATCATACGGCTGATTCTGGTCCAGGTCGTCACAAATCCACCCCCCTTAGAAAAATTTCGACCTCGAAATTTCCAAGTCTGCCGACTACACATAGGAGCACTGCCTCTGCATACTGCTCAACTGCTCAGTGGTAACGTCAACTGAACAACTCTGATAACAGACTCCACAATAGGAGATAACTCCGTGCTGGAATCCATGTACCCTCAAATCACAAATCTGAACTGGCTCACACAATCGCCAAGTGTTCCTACATAAGGAACAGACAGGGTACACAATGCGAAACCAACCTGAAACACAGTTCCGCCACACGGAACACAAGTCGCACAAAAACCAATGCTATAGGCGATGCCGAACAATATGGCACAACACACACTCGCCTATGATCACATACAGATGAAAACAACATGGCATTTCACAATTCAGTTCACACATCTCAACATAACTCACACCCTCATATCAACATAGTTCAAACATCGGACTCGGGCAATTAACAACCCCATTTCAGCTAATCTAACAGTCTGTGATAGCACATTCCACTAAATCAGAATCAAACATCAACCCAAACTCAAACCAAACTCACTCCAACACAATGGAGTACAACAACATCCCTCAAAAAGACATCACGCAACGTCAATATCACAGTGGTCAACAAACTGGTACTGCAAGCAATCTCGAACAATTGAAACTGCTGGTCCCGAATCCTTCGGAATTGCAATACCGAGGTCCACAACAAGCCCTCCAAGGTCTGAATAGTCCTCAAAGATCGCCCGCCAATCCGAGGATTAAAACTAGTACTAACTTGTAATCTGGTCCCCAATGCTCGCTGCAACTCTCGCCAACACTCTATCATAGCTGATTGCTTCGACCAGCAAACTGGGACACAGGTACACCACGTAAATGACCAATCTCCGTCAAACACAGCTATGCCAGTCTGCCACTGAAATCGTCTCCGAAAGTACAAGGGAACGTACTAAATTCATCAAATGGTCCACAAAAGTCTGACAACTAGTATCACCAACCAAAGTGCATACAAACACACACAAACACAGCAACAATCGCCACGTCTAACCGGAATCTCAAATGGCCGACACATCTCGGCAAATCTCTGCCTCCTAGCCATCGCCAGTCGACAAAAGTGGCATCTGTACACACAAGCTGCTACATTTCTCTTCCATGTTGCGCTACGAGTAGTAAACTCGAAGTATCTGATACATCTCCGCATCACTAGCGCCAAACGAGGGCAAAATCACGAGCCTCAACACCATCATACTCGAACTCAACTCTCGTAGCCCACACTCGGCTAACACGGAGACTCGAGCCACACATACACACATGCAATACTGAAGCGCCTAACTCTCGACTGAATGCACCAACAACAACATCATCCCAAACGGATGGTCAAAGTACAACCTCTAGCCTTTCCCGAACAAGCTCAAAGGTGCAGCCATAGTCGTTAGTCGACTTCATCCATCGACACTGCTTCAAGCCCAAATCTGGCCGAAAATGCAAGTGGATGAAACCCAAGAGATCAGCGTACGTCCTACACTGCGCTGCACGCCATAGCAGTAGTATCTCGAACTCCTCAATGCTAACATAAGGACGGCTACACCTAAACCACATATAGGATACGTAGCCACATAAGGTTTCCACTGCCTGGAACAATGAGCCACCGCTCTGCTGCACATCATTAAAACATAACCAAAAACCAAATCTCGATGCAACGCCATAACCCACGAACTCGTCGCAGTCATCAGGTAGGGTCAAAACCGAAGCAACGGTCAACCACCCTGCAGGAGTCAGTAACTCTCCTCGCGTGCATCAAACCACTCGAACTTGACACCTTCTCCGTCAAGCCGGAAAGTGAAATGGCAATCCAGGAAAATCTTGTACAAGCCGTCGGTAATAGCCTGCCAAACCCAAGAGACCCCTGATCTCTGGCACAATGGTAGGGCTACCCCAAATCAACACGGCTTCAATCTGGTCAGGATCCACATCACTCACTCGGATAGCATCACACAGCTCAAAATCTTCATGCTAATCAGCCAAAACTCACACTTTCTGAACTTCGCAAATAGCTGATCATCTCGCGAAGTCCACAAAATCGCTCGCAATTGCATCAGGTACTGGTCCACACTCCTGGAGTACATCAGGAAGTTGCCGAAGAACATGGTCGCAACTCGTCCAGAAATCGTCTGAACACCTGGTCCATCAAGTCCACACAACCTACGGGGCATTGGTCAACCAAACAGCGTGACCAAAAACTCCTGATGCCCGTACCATGATCCGAAAGTCGTCCTAGCCACAACTGACTCATCAAACCTCAACTGATGGTATCCGAACCCATAATCAATCTTCAACAAGACTGAAGCTCTCGCAAGCTGATCAAACCACTCGTCAATCCGAAGCGGAGGATACTCGCACTCCTCTGAAGCAAATCAGGCTTCTGGCAGTCAACGTACCACCACGTCTAACCATCCATCCTCCGTACACACAATGCAAAAGCACACCATGCAAACACGCGGGGTCGCATGAAATCCCCTCCAGCAACTCCTGGAGTCGAAACTATAGCTCTATCAGCTCCGCTGGCTCCAAATGACAAGATGTCGGTAAAATGAATCCAGCGCCTGGTACAAGCTCAATGGTCTAATCAGTCTCCCAAACTGGAGGAACACCTGGTAACTCCTCCGAAACACACCTGGAAACTCAGAAACCACCTCAACGTGACCAATGTCAGACACAGCAACCACAGCATCCACAACATGAGCTGAGCAAACCACACAACTCATCTTCACAAACCGCTCGACCATCACCAAGAAACAGCATCTCGGGAAATCTGGTCGTCGAACATAACCTCCTCCTCGAGGCTCTCGAACATCGCCAAATGCGTCAACTGTAAGTCCATACTCACAAGCACACCAAAACCACAATGTCCAGCTATCACAGATCCACGGCTAACACATAACCTCCAACAAGAATCTCACAACCTCCGGATGGATGCAACACCCTCCAAGACCTCGGAAATGGAGATGCAGGTACAATTGCCATGGATATCAAACAACAGTAACCTCGGAGAAAAGTATGTCCTCAAACAAGGTCATGGCACGAACTCCAACATGCCCAACTAGTCGCCCACGTCATATGAGACTTGCTGAAGGATTCATCAAAAGGGTACATTGGTCAGACTTCAGAAACAACATAAGGATCTCCTCGTGAACTCTGAGCTGTCGAACCGCTACAATAGCTGGCTGATGCGTTCCCTCATAACCTGACCCTCCTGGCCACCGAAACAGCAACTAAAAGTGCTCCACGAACACAAATCACCGCAACACCTGCTGCGTGAAAGGATCACTAACGATCGCTTAAACTCATGCCACAGGAGCAAATCCGCTACTCTGTGATCTCCGCCATCGCCAAACGGATCCTCTGTGTGGTCTGATGGCCCTCATCAATATCGGAATGACCACAACCTGATGAAGTCACTGATCCCAAGGTGTCGGTACTCAAACTCATCACAACATCTCTACTGAATCCATTTGCCTCAAATCATCACATCGAAAACCGTGAACGTCTTTTCTTCTCAATAGCCTCACCACTGAGTGCAGCACACTAAGCTCCTCACGGATATCTCGAGGCACATCATTCAAACTCTCTCTGATACTCAGGTTCAAACTCATCTCGAACCTCGTGCACTGCTTCCTCTGAAGCCACATAACATGTGCAAACATGGACAAATATGTGAACAGTGTATCTCTGCCTCAGGTGGGTAAACACTCCTCATTCGAATGCTGGGTAGCCTAATAAACCATTACCGTATAAACAACACCCTGAATGTAGGCCATGGAGTCGCAACCGGAACTCACACAACACCAGCCCACCAAATACACTGATCTGACTCAGGCAAACATCAACTGCCACAATTCTCAGCTCTGAGCCAACATACAGACGCTCATACACACAAAACCAGGAAAACCGTGCCACACAGTTCACTGAACTCTGAATACCCATCCAAATCCACAATCTCTGGCAAATCACGCGTCGATTGATCCTCAATAGGATCCACAACCGAAACGACACGGAAAGCACGTCAGGAGGCATCCTAATGAATACAATATCGTTCACAACAAGTGGAACGTAATCATGGAACTTCAAATATTTGAAAGCATACAACACCCGGAATTTGATGATTATCCGCCGGCCGGTCGGGTCACCATTCCAGACATGCTGTACATTCTCAAATATCCTTAGTAAACACGACTACAGAAGTCTACAGAACCTATAACCTATAGCTCTGATACCAAGCTTAAAGGACCCAACCCCGATTTAGCTCCCTAAACCGGAGTCAAATCCCTTCGAAAACACGAACCAACAAAAACTTTTCGAAATTTGGGCAGAATTTCGTTACTAACGTGGAATTACCGTTACCTGCACGCGGAAAATACACTTCATCCTATGCCACAAAAAGCAAACCGTGGGCACCAATCCCATCCGGATTTCTCAATATATCAACAGTAAAGTAAACAATACATATAATATATACTTTACTGAAATCCGGGTAAAATCATATAACATATTCAATAGGAAACTCAGAGCGACTTCTAATACATAATCATATACGCATACCATAGTAGGTAGAACAATAAACCTACTGGATGAAACAAAGTAGCTCGAGTACTATGCCTCCGACCACGACATGCGACACCAGAGATTTTTATACCGTTTTGCTCGTAATCGCGTCCCGATCGTAGTCATGAGGTTTTTAAGTTGATTTGAGTATTCTAATTTGGGACAAGGGTTGTTTGGGTGTATTTTGGGAATTTTGCTATCCTCGTCGATATTTTGAGCGATACGTCTTTCAAGAACGCGGGGTTCTTGACGTATTAGCTCTGTATGTTGTATTTCAATATGTATTGATCGTATTCCTGTTATTCAGGTGATCGTGATTGAATGTTTGGCGAGGGATCTTCCGCCGGACCTCAGAGTTAGCTTCGTACTGTGAGTGGACACTTTATTTTCACAGTTGATTTGCGAGTTCTGATTATGCATTTACGTTATGCATTTATGATTATACACTTTACGATTATACATTGTATTAGTATGCATTTACAATTATGCACATACATGTATGCATTTTATGATTATGTATTTTATGATTATGCATTTTACGATTTTGCATGTGCATGGAAAGTATTTATGATTTGGTTTACACAGAGTGCAGTCTCAGATATAGAGGTAGTATCGATGCTTTGGCTTCTCGGCTGATCCCCGAGATGCTTTGGGGGAGACAGATATCCTAACCCGAAGTCTTTCAGACTTATAATCACGAGGGGGTCTGAGATCCCGTGATTAGACTGTACTATGCGGAGGAGTCCGTGAGTGACCCCACATGATTTTATGTGCATTTTTATGGATCAGAGAAAATGTACCTGGTCGGGATTTTCATGTGCATTGACTCGCATTATACTTTTATGAGAAAATATACTTATATGTTGGGAAAGACATATTATTATTTTCGTCCACTCACTCTAATGATTTCATTTGCCTTCCCCTGGGCTTTTAGGTTTCTTTTGCCTAGTGTGCAGTTTGGGTTCTAGGGTTGCACGTCAACGGTGGAGGTGTAAAGTTTAAGTCACACTTCAGTTCGTGTAGGTTCTCAGTTCGACCTACTGATTGTATATGATGTGTATAGGCGTCGCTCTGAATACTTATGTTATGTTTCCAGTTGAGTTTACTCCTGAATGTTTTATGGATTTCTTGTAAACCTTGTGGTTTATTATCTATATGATGTTAAGAAATCCGGATGGGGAACGGAGCCCCACGGTTTGGCTTTTGTGGAATATTCTAAGTGTGATTTTCTTTGCAGATTCTAATTTTGGTTCATGTTTTCGAATGGGTTTGATTTCAGTTTAGACAACTAAATTGGAATCGGGTCCTTTCAAAAGAAACTCTTTTGTACTATTTTGCGATCTGTTTCTCGACTGCCCCTTCTTCCTTGAATCCTTTTGTGTTCATATAAACTGGGAGCAGCGAGATTGTGGAGTAAAGTTTACACATTTAACATGAAGAAGAGCTGTAAGTCAAGAAGGTATTCACGAAGAATGTCTCGTCTCAATTGACTGTGTGTTGCTTATCTCGACTTAATTGACTATGTGTTGCTCAACTCTCTCAGTTTATCTCACAGAATTCATGTATGCTCTGAATAGCTGAACCAACAACACTCACTCTCTTGGTTCACTGACATGGAAGCCTGAAGAAGATGATGCAAACAACAATTCGAGCTTCTAATTATGCTTATGCCAACACTGTTCGAGGCACTAGTACTAGTCTTCTTCTTAATGTTGACATGAGTAGATCATTTCATTCAATCTCTTCATACCCATCTCGATTTAGGACTTAGGACCACCCAATTGCTTATGAGAGACCCACCACCACCCAAAGTCACAAATCTTAAGGATGCCTTGAAGTTGCTCGATGAAATGCTTCTCAGGCATCGTGTGCCTTTGGTATCTGCTTCTGTCAACTCTTGAGTCAACTTGTCAAACTAAAGCACTGCTCGGAGGTCATTTCGTTGTATAAGCAACTGGATTTGAGGGGAATCCATCTTAATGATTATAGTGTTAACATTCTCATTAATTGTTTCTGTCATTTAAACCAAATGATGCTCAGTTTATCTGTCTTGGGTAAATGCTTTAAATATGGCTTTGAACCTGATGTCACAACCTTCAACACTCTCATCAATGGCTTCCTTCTCCAAAATAAAGAGGCTGAGGCAACAATAATTTACAGTGAAATGGTTGAGGAAAGTATTTAGCCTAGTCTGGTTACTTTCAGCACATTGATAAAGGGCATGTGAAAAAATGACAACACCACAACTCTTCAAGTGCTTAGGAGAATGGAACTATATGTAGGTTGTAGCCCGGAATTGTTGCGTACAACACCATCATTGACAGGATGCACAAATTGCTGATGCGCTCAGTCTTTTGTCAGAAATGATCAGTAAGGATATTTTCCTTAACGTCGTGACCTACACCTCATTGATTGATGGAGTATGCTGATTAGGTCAGTGGATAGAAGCCAAATGAATGTCGGATGAAATGGTGACTCGAAATTGATAAGTGTATAACCACCCTCAAAGATAACCCTATTCTTGAGAAATTATATCAATGTAGTAACTACAAAATATGGGTCATTACCCAGAGAGGATTGGTGAAACTAAGACTCAAGAACACAAGAAACACAAACAGATGCGAAAACCAGAAACCTGACAAACTCAACCACTGGACACAAAAACTAATTTACGAATAGTATTTACACTAAACCAAAAATCACGAAACTTTAACACATGCTACTAGACTCAGTGTCAGACTACCTCACAAAATTTCAGGGTATTCGAAGTTGATTTGGTTCCTGAAATAATTTGCCCAGCTACAGCATATGCAGAAAAATATAAATTTCAGAAAAGTGAACTGTTAAAGAAATCAGAGAGATGAATGTTAAGAACTTCTTTCCATTCTAAATATGTTCAATCTACCCAAAACCCCAACTTCAACAACCACGAATGAATGGTTCTCATGCATGAACTATGATTAAGTCACATACATATTACACTCTCTTACTTGACATGTTACCCGGATTGATTACCTGGCTTAATGTGATCTTAAACTAGGAGACATAGTACTATGATGAGTCCAAATCTACCTAACCTAAGTCATTAATATTCATAGAGTATTTGAGAAACAACAAGATTTCAAGAGTTATTATGATGGGTGCTCTTACATCACCAAGGAACTACTTCACACAAGAGCTTGTTTTATCTCTATAGAATATGCAATGATATGATGATCATGTACACATCCAAGATAATAGATCTTATCACATGCATCTAAGTTGGCCACCAAAGATACATATAATATAAATCATCAATGATTAAACAGTGAAGTAAAACTCATTCAAAAGTAGTCAAAATCACAAGGGGTTCAAAATCAAAACATATTTAGGGCTTCAATCAGCCCCTAACTAAGGAAGTTTAACTACTTATAGTTGAAAGAATACAATAGTAAAACATTATGGAGAATGAAGAATAAACAAAAAATCCTAGAATTCTTGACTGGACTAATTCGACGAGTTAAGAGCCAGGTCTCAACTTGTAGAATGATGACGGTTGGGACTTCCTTGGCAGCAACGTTCTTCTCTTCTAAGACTTCTCTCTTTGAGAATCAACAACCATTGCTCCATCAACAAGTTAGGCTTATATATGTATGATCTTGGGCCTCTCCTCTTCAACTTAGAGTTGAGTCATCGCCACTTAGACTATCCACGTCACTAATCCTTATTCCAATAGAATTTCTCTTTTATTGTTCGTTTTTGTATTTTCTCCAAATAATCTATATAAACAAAAACATAATTAATTACTAAAAACTAAACAAATAAATAAAATATTTTTGGAATAATTAAGCACAACAAAGTTGCATATTAATGCAACTATCATAAATATCTCTCCTGATATACGTGTAGACCTTCAATGTGTTGATTGATGGACTTTCTAAGTAGGAGATGGCTGCGGAAGCCAAAAGCATGGCTGAAATGATGATCCAAAGAGGTATTGAGCCTAACACGATCACATACAACGCTTTGATGGGTGGTTACTGCTTGAGCAGAGATATGAACAAGGCAAGAAAGATATTTGATATGATGGTTAGAAAATGCATAAAAGTGAATACACCTATAGTATATTGATACATGGATATTACAAGCATAAAAAGATACCCAAGTGTCATGAGCTTATTTTTCAGCTAACACTCGTGCGGCCTTAGCACTTCCCGTATGCTAAGTCAACCTAATTCTCGCGTTGCCTGGCTAGAACAACTGAAAGTTTGATTGCAAGTAAGAACTTTGCAAGTAAGAACTTGTATTGCTGAAAGAAAGCGTTACAATGGTGCTTGATTGCTTGCTGCTTAGATTTCCTTCCTAGAGTTCCTTGATCTCCTTGATCTAGTTCCTACTTCAAATGGGAGGGGTGGTTCCCTATTTATAGCCTCCACCTCCAAGCCTAAGTGTTCTAGACTAATCTAGCATATGTACAAGTATAGAGGGTTCTAGACTTATCTATACAACCCTATGATGTCCCATGACGCTTCTAGAGATCTCCGGAGTGACCTTGTCCCACGAGCCTCTCTAAGGGTCTAGAGAGTTCAAGACTTGCCTTGAGGCTTCCCAAGTCTTCCGGAGACTTCCGCGACCTTCCGTGACCTTCTAAGGCCTTCTGGCACCTTTTGTAGTAATTCGGGTGCCTCCATACAGCTTCGGACCCTTCCGGAAGCCTCGGTGATGTTCCGGACCTCTCCGGAACCGACCCCGCTGTTCCAAACCTTTCCGGAACCTCCCAGGCCTGCCTGGGTACGTCTGGCAGCCCCCCCCCCCCCCCCCCCCCGGGGTGCTTCTGGCAGCCCCCTCTGGGTGCCTCTAGCTGCCCTCGAATGCTTCTAAGCTACTCTAATCATATCCTTGAGCCATGCTTCCCTCACGAATGCTCAAGGCAACCCTTAGAATGTTGGCGGGGCGTGACATTGTCCCCCACCCGATCTCGCGATGCCCTCATCGTGGCTTCTCCAATGTAGCGTCGGATCTCGTCCTTGAATCGCCACAATACGTCCTCGGACTCCCAGCTGGCTTTCGTATCGGGTAGACCTCTCCACTTGATGAGGTACTCCTTGTGGCTTCGCCTCCCCCGGCGATAAGTGACTCTATCTGCGAGTACTTTGTCCACTACCCTTGTTATCACTCGATGCGTAGCTTCCTTAGCTGGCTCCTCCACGAGTTGTAATGCTGGCAACAGCTTCGCGCCTGGCTTGGTGACGTTGGTTGACACTACACAAACCTTATCGCCATCCATGATAAACATGCTTTTGGCGAACAATATCGGGATCGCCTTGACCTAATCATGGAACTCCATCCCCAAGATAACTTTGTAGTCATCCATGGGCACTATCGAGAAGTCTAATCTCCCATGCCAAACCCCATGCTTGTCTTGACTCCTCGAACTCTTCCTAGAGTTGGCTAAGCTGGTGAATTGACCGCCTTCATGTAGTCTCCTCCATCGTTGCCCTTAAGTCCCAACCTTTAGGCCTCCACAATGGACATGAAGTTGTGGGATGCACCTGCGTCGATCATCGCCACCTTTGGCTTTCCCTTTATAGTGATGTCGACAAAGTGTAAGCCTTTACCTTCATCCATAGGAGTGGATTTGATCGTATTCAGCAGCTGTATAGCCCCCATCTGTGCACCATCGTTGGCCCCCTCGGCCTCTGTCTCACCTTGACGACTCCCTAAGAGTGCACTTAATGCCCTCCGTTGTGGGCAGTCCTGAGCCCAGTGTGGTCCTTCGCAAAGGAAACACTTGTTGTTGTTGGGCTTTCCCGAGCCCTTTGTATCCTTCTGTTTTCCCTTATCTCTGCTTCATGGCTAGTTGTCTTGGTAAGACTCGCCCTTGCGCTGGCCTCGGTCTCCCACACATGTGGCTTGGATACTCCTTTTTTCCCTTGGTTTGGCTGGCTCCCTTGGGTTGGTGTAGTCTATTAGGCTCTCGGCCATAGCTATAGTGGTGGCAAGGTCTTGCACTCCCCTCCGCCTTAGCTCGGTCTTGGCTCAAGGTTGGAGTCCATCCATGAAGTTGAAAAGAGCATCCTTGTCGGGCAAATCAGGAATCTCAAGCACTAAGTTCGTAAATTCCTTGATATAATCGCAGATTGAACCTGAGTGCTTGAGCCTTCGTAAGCGGACTCTCGCCTCATCTTTGGCATTCTCAGGATAAAATTGCCTCTTAAGTTCCTTTGTAAAGTCATCAAAGGTAGAGATGGTGCACGTACCTTTTTCAATATCTCCTCGCCTTCGCCTCCACCATAACATGACTATATCGGTGAGGTATAGAGCCGCTGTTTTAATCTTGGCGTCTTCCTCGGTGATGCCAATGAGTGCTTGCATAGGGTCAAGTCCCCAGGCATCTCCTCCATGCGAGCAAGCGTGCTGTTCGACTCCTTCTCGTGGACTTGATGCATCTTTGCGAGTTCGCCCATGAACTCCTCGTGAATCTTGCCCATCTCGCCCCACAAGGTTTCCTCCAATTGAACTAGCATTCCCTTGATCATAGTATGGATGGTGGCATCCTCCGCCTCTAAGCCCTCCACTTGTTGGCTTAGGTCCTCCACCTGGGCCCTTATACCACTCACGGCCTCCTCCACCTGAGCTAGGCGTGAGTCGAGAGAAGAAATCATGTCCTTTGTAGACCTCTTTGGGTTGGCAAGCTCTTCACGAACTCCCTCTTGCGTCACCACATCGGAAGGGTTGGACCCTGACGCACCTTTGGTAATGTCAAGCGATGCACCTTTGCTTGTTGTTTGCTTCACCATTGTTGAATGAGGCTCCAAAGGAACTTCGGCTCTGATACCAACTGTCACGAGTTTATTTTTCAGCTAGCACTCGTGCGGCCTTAGCACTTCTCGTATGCTAAGTCAGCCTAATTCTCGCGTTGCTTGGCTAAAACAACTGAAAGTTTGAAGGGAGAAGAACTTTGCAAGTAAGAACTTGTATTGCTGAAAGAAAGCTTTACAATGGTGCTTGATTGTTTGCTGCCTAGATTTCCTTCCTAGAGTTCCTTGATCTCCTTGATCTAGTTCCTACTTCAAATGGGAGGGGTGGTTCCCTATTTATAGCCTCCACCTCCAAGCCTAAGTGTTCTAGACTAATCTAGCACATGTACAAGTATAGAGGGTTCTAGACTTATCTATACAACCCTATGATGTCCCGTGACGCTTCTAGAGATCTCCGGAGTGACCTTGTCCCACGAGCCTCTCTAAGGGTCTAGAGAGTTCAAGACTTGCCTTGATGCTTCCCAAGTCTTTCGAAGACTTCTATGACCTTCCGCGACCTTATAAGACCTTCCACGGCCTTCCGGCACCTTCCGTAGTAATCCGGGTGCCTCCATACAGCTTCCGACCATTCCGGATACCTCCGTGATGTTTCGGACCCCTCCGGAACCGACCCCGCTATTCCGAACCTTTCCGGAACCTCCCAGGCCTGCTTGGGTACATCTGGAAGCTCCCTCTGGGTGCCTCTAGCTGCCCTCGGATGCTTCCAACGTGCTCCAATCCTATCCTTGAGCCATGCTTCCCTCGCGAATGTTCAAGGCAACCCTTAGAATGTTGGCGGGGCGTGACACAAGGCTGTGAAGCTATTTGTTGAAATATCTACTGTAGGACTAGTTCTAAATGTTATTACTTGCAACTCTTATGGATGAATTCTGCACAAATCAAGGAGAATAGAAGATGCAAAGAAATCAACAACTTGATTCGGCACTTGAATTGTTGAATGACATGGAAAGCAAAAAGTTGAAACCAAATATCATGATTTATAATACTCTTATCCATGGTATGTACAAAGTTGGAAAATTTAAATCTGCCAAGGACATCTTCTATAGCTTATCATCGAAAGGACTTGAACCTAATGTGTCGACATATAACATAATGATAGGTGGACTTTGTGATGAGGGCCTAATATTTTATGCAGACATGTGCTTTGGGGAAATGGAAGACAAGGGGTGCTCTCCGGATGGTTGCACATATAAGACAATTATCCGAGGCCTTATCATCAACAAAGAGACATCAAAGGCGATGAGACTTGTTCATAAAATGGTGGAGAAGGGTTTCTCTGGAGATGCATCAACTATGGAATTGATACTTCGTTTATTGTCTAAAGGTAAAGTGGATCCACCTTTGCTGTCATTGATGGAAACATCATTATGTAGTTGATTTGCGTGCTTGAATTGAATGTTGAAGTTTAAAGGTAAAGTGAATAGGCTTTTACCACTTTTTCGTTCAATCTGTCATCGGGATAGCAAGATAGAGATCTATCCCAAAACACAGAATACGAGTACAGAAATGTAAAGACAGTAAGTAAAGAGTGACACAAGATGTTTTTGATAACCCAGAAATCCTACAACCAGGATTAAAACTGCGTGCCCCTAACTTTTGAGGGACAAAACTTTCCACTATCAAGTAACACACACAATTACAAGTCTCTCGTACTCTGGGGATACATAACCCGTATGCTATCCTGACTAGTCTACCTACCAGTTCTAACAGAGCTACACTACTCAAACTATGTGTTTACAATCTGGAAAGTATTCAGAAGTATCAACTCAGATCTTAACTACTTCTCAAGTTAAATCTTCTTGATCAACTTCTTGGGTTGGGCATCTCCATACTTTATCTCAATGGAATGCACAATGCAATGATGCATATGAGTTTTGAAAACAGTTTTTATGCTTAAGAATCCATGTCTATTATGCACTATAAAGAGCAACCAGAAGACATGAAAGGGGAAAAGAAGAGAGAAGAGAAACTACACTCGAAAGTGTTCTCAAAGAGTAACCAAAACAGAATAACCTAACCCCAAAGTTTTCACTTAGCAAAACCAACTAACCAACCAAGGAGCTAAGACAGCTTAAGACTCCTTATATAGGCAAGGTCATTCCAGAGGTCAAAGACAGCAACTAAGCACGTGAAACACAGCTACAAAGAAGCCTCAATGCAGACCTAAGAGACGTCCTACAACAGTCCTACAATAGCCAGCTATTGATGGGACAAATGCAAGTTTAAACAGTGAGCAAAACCAAGACAGCTTTTAGGTCATTCCTTATCGAGCTAAGGTTGTCTAAACAAGGCAAAAGGTTCCCAAGCTCTTGTACAAGAATAGCAATAGCAGTAGTCAAAAGAGAGGCACGTTTTTGACAGCAAAAAGAGGAGCCAGGAAAATCAGAGACAAAAGCACAAGACAACCAGAAAAGGACAAACCAGTTTCCTAGGTATCACATGTGAGCACTAGTCAACACTCCTAGGGATCTTCATTAAACAAATCATATTTTCATAGTCAAAGATCATACAGATTAAGGACAAGTAATCTGGGTTATAGAAATGATTAAAGCTATGAAAGATCACACAAGAAAAACATTCCAGATTATCAGGGATACATGCTCAGTGTTCTATCCTAGATGAAAACATGTAATGCAAATGAATGATATACCTGTTTTCCAATGAGATAAAGTAGGCAATGTCACAATGGCTTTGATGATCATTTACTGCTGTGTTTTGTCAGGGTACAAGAAATAGCCAACTACAAGTGTATGCCTTCAATCTCCCCCTTTGGCATTTCTTGACAAAACACAGTTCTTCAAAGAGTACCTGCAACACAGTTGTAACACATACAAACATATATAGCAGCAAGGATACCTACATCACATAGTATCCTGTCCATAAAGTGATAACCAGTTCAAACAGTTCTCCCCCTTTTTGTCAATGAAAGACAAAGGGTTCAAACAAAATAACAATCAGAATAATTGTTTGCCACATGCCACAAAACCATAACAATTGTTCAACAGAAATACCAAAAGAGAGAAACCAGAAAGAAACATGATCAGAGAGTACAGCAGAGAGTCTTCACACAGCATAACCAGAACCATCATACGCCATATCCTCATCATCGGCACCCATCGCTCCAAGGTGAATGGTGTCTCTAGAGTCCGAAGGAGTAGCGTCTCCTTGCTTGTCCGAGGGAGGAGATGACATCGTTGGCTCCTGAGCAGGGGCAGACCCGGCTTGGATGGACAACAGAAGTGAGAGCTCAGCCTTGAACACTGTGAAATGCTCCTTGAGGTGGACTTTGAGCTGTTGGACTGCATCGTTGATCATGGACTAAACATCAGCTTTCAAGAACTGTTGATCCATCGGCTCGACATACTCATTGGATTGATAGACAGACCGGTTGATGGTGATAGCATCAATAGGAATTAGTTCAGGACCCAGAGCATCACCCTGTGTGATAGGAACACCAGCATCACCACAGAGTTTGGTGATGAGACAGGGAAATACAAGGGCCTTGCCAAGAGCATTTCGGTGGGAGACACCAGCAGTGCGAATGGCCTAGTACATGAAGTACTCAGCTGGGATCACCGGACGGAGAGGGTCATGACTCAGATACGCCATCAGGATAGCTTGTTTGTGAGGGATTTTACTGGTTTGGGTGGCTGGATGGAAGAGAGAGCGAACCAAAAAGCCCAAGGCTTTGAACCATTCAGTCATGAACTTGCTGAAGATGAAGGTTCCTAGAACAGGTTCTGAAGGAGGAGTTGAGTAGAGACACGGAGCGAGATCTTGAATGGAGAGAGAGGTAGAGTACTCAGAATAAGACTGTAGAACACCATCAGAGGTAAGCGGGAGAGACAAAGCTTGACGAATCCTAGAAGGTGAGAAGTTCACAGGAATGCCACGAACAGTGACATAGACTTGCTGTTTGGAGCAAAGACGAACTTCGGCAGAGAGATCAGAGGGAGAGTTGGCATAGAATTCCTGAACCAAAGTGCGATTGTAGCGAGGCAGGGAGGCCAGAGAAGTGACCCATCCCAAACGGGACACCAGAGAGTATAAGGCGGGGTGCAGGGAAGCAAAGTCAAAGGGTCGTTCAGAAACAATTGGACGGTGCATAGTGATATACCCAAACAAACTGAAAGAGTCAGCAGAGATGAAATGAGAGCAAGGAGGGAACGAGGAGGTTTCCCCGGAACGTTTCAAGACTGTAGAGGTAGAAGCTTTTGAGAGTGGATTTCACTTGAGAGGAAGCAGATGGTTTAATGACTTTCTTTGCAGGAGGGGAGACAACAGACTTCTTGGCTTTGGAACGAGTGACCCTAGGCGCAGTAGAGGCAGGAGAGATCTCGACAGAAGGAGTGGAGGCAGAGCCAAAAGAACAGACCGTGGTGGTTCGCTTCCGTTTTCCCAAGGGAATGTTGGGAAAGACAAAAGGAAGATCTGCAGCAAGAGGAGAGACAGGAGTAGGATCTGCAGCCATGGGAGACGATGGAGGAGAAAGAGGCTGAGCATATGGTATTTCAGGCTGAAGAGGAGGTGGTAGTTTTGAACTAGCAACATCTCGTGGAGGTGAGGTTGTGGGGGAGACAACAGAGGCAGGAGAACTCTGTTTCTTCTTCTTCGGAACCACCTTGTTGGCTCCAGAGGATTTTGAGACCGTCTTCTTTCACAAGTAGGTAGAGCGAACAACAGGAGCCTGAGGTGCCTCAGCACGGGCATGAGAGACAGTAGGGCTTGGATTCTGTGGTGGAGGAGGAGGTGATTTTGGTAGTGGAGCAGGAAGGAGGATAACCTCTTCAGGAATGAATGGGTCAGGAAGAGCCATTAGAGGATGAAAGAAGAAGACTTGTTTAGGAGGAAGGAAGGTTCTGCGATTTCTGATTCGAGTCATGAAGAATAGAGAAATTTAAGGGAGCTGAGAGAAGTTGAAGTGAAACCGGCTAAGGAGAAAAAAATAGGGGAATCGAAATCGACGAAGACCAAGGAGACTTCTCCTATTTCTATGCGCAATTATCATAAATTCAAATCAATTCCTTGGAACCATGCATCAAGACCATTCAAGCACGTAAAGGAACTGAAACAACCCAGCTGTGCTCAGCCTCGTGTAGTCACTTCAATGCAGAAAGTGCTACAGTGAGCTATCCCTAGGATACCACGTATGCAGCCTACACGGGATACTTCAACTAAACAACCAATGACCAATCAAACAAGGAACCATGCAATATCCAATGGGATATGCGAGACAGTCCTGAATAATAGAACGCATTCATGTACCTACCATCAGATAGATAACTCCCCCTCACGTGGTGCAGCAATAACACAAGAGTTTGAAATTCAAAAAGATATGCAAACTGTCAGCAGAGACTCTGGGATGGAAACAGTCTATAGAATCCCAGACCACAGAAAAATTTAAGAAAGACTCATAAGAATGTGACAACTAATTTCCATATGTCTTGAAGGCTCAAATTTTTCACATGAGTATATGACTATAAAGTAATATCAATGCAATGTTCTTACAAATCAGACCTTGGAACCTTAAGAGTGTGTGTGTGAAAAGTTCACCTAAGGGAGTACAATTTTGGAGAATCAAATGACATGAGGACATCAAAAGTAACCAAGTGACTTTGTCACTACCTTTTTAGAGTTCTGGAATTTCAGCAAATCAAGGACTTTGTCCCAACTTGGCCTTTGGCCGTGTCATTTAAGTTCAAGGCGTTTTCGCCATTCTCTTCAATTTGTCCAAGAGCTCATCTGAGAAATACGTCCTCATAGGTCCATGTAGCAGAGTAGTTACCATTATGTCCTGAGCGCAATGCTCGAAAGAATAATGTGTGTTTCAAGGACACTCAGTGGGCAACTAGTCCGAACCCATCGAAGGATAGATAACATCTCAGGGATCCCCACTGGTTCCGGTTAAGGTGCACCCAACAAAAGACTAGCCCATTCCTTTACTTAATTCATTTAACAATAAGCACCAGATTTTCACAATTGTTCTTCAGTAACTAGTTCAACTCACTCAATTTTTTAGCTCAAACTTTGTACACCCCACAAGAGTAACCTTTGTGCTCAAGAGTTCCTTCTAGTTCCAAGAAAAGATTTAGACCACATGCACTAACATTCTTAAAGAAATAGATGCATATACACAAGAGAAAGATGCAACAATTGTCTATCAAGAAACATGAAATAAGAACACAACATTCTAGATCAAGTTCAGAAATATTTCTAGGGATGCATGCATAGACTCGTATACCAGAGTAAGCCAACACTTATTTTCAGAAAATTATTTCACAAAGTAAAATGCTGAAATGTAAATCGAGACGAGTGAGGGAGATATCTCAAGTGATGGTGCATACACCAATAGCCTTCCTAAGACTTTCAAATCTCAGATTGTCCAAAGGCTTAGTGAACAGATCAGCCAATTGTTGTTCAGTTGGAATAAATGTCATTTCAAGTTGATTCTCTTCAACCAAGTTTCTAATGAAATGATATCTAATCTCTATATGCTGGGTCCTAGAATGCAACACTGGATTCTTTGAGATATTGATAGCAGAAGTTTTATCACAGAACAGGGATAGAATACCTTGCTCAAATCCGTAGTCGCTCAGCATGTGTTTCATCCAAAGAAGTTGTGTACAGCAGCTTCCAGCAGCTATGTATTCTGCTTGGGCAGTGGACAAAGATACACAATTCTGTTTCTTGCTATGCCACGATACCAGGTTGTTCCCAACAAAGAAGCAACCACCCGAGGTACTCTTCCTATCCGTGGCATCTCCAGCCCAATCCGAGTCCGAATGCCCTGCAATCTCAGTGTTAGTATTCGTTGTGTACAGAATACCGAAAGCACACATACCTGAGACGTATCAGATGATACGCTTGACTGCCTTCACATGTGATTCCCTGGGGTTGGCTTGATACCGAGCACAAACACCCACACTGAAGGAGATGTCAGGTCTACTGGCTGTGAGGTAAAGCAAGCTTCCAATCATGCTTCTGTAGAGAGTTTGATCAGCATTGATGCCCTCCAAATCGGCACTGATTCTGCATGAGGTTCCCATTGGGTTTCGGATGGGAGAGGCTCCTTCCATACCAAACTTCTTCACTAGTTCCTTCGCATACTTTTCCTACGAGATGAACAAACCATCTTTCCTTTGCTGAACTTGTAGTCCAAGGAAGAAGTTTAGCTTGCCACATAGACTCATTTCAAATTCTTGCTTCATTAGAGTGACAAACTCCTCAACAAACTTTTGAGAGGTAGAACTAAACACCAAATCATCCACATATATTTGAGCAATAATCATATGATGTGAAACATTCTTAACAAACATGGTTTTATCGATGGAACCTCGCACATACCCATGGTCAATCAAATGTGTAGATAATTTTTCATACCAAGCTCTAGGAGCTTGCTTCAAACCATAAAGGGTTTTGTCTAATCTGTAAACATGATCGGGATAGCAAGGGCTCTGAAATCCCTGAGGCTGTTCCACATAAACTTCTTCTTTCAAAATTCCATTTAGAAAAGCACTTTTCACATCCATTTGAAAGAGATCAAATTTCAGAAAATAAGCAATGGCTATGAGTAACCTAACGGACTCAAGTCTAGCTACGGGAGCAAAGGTTTCATCAAAGTCTAGGCCTTCAATTTGTGAATATCCTTGCACTACCAACCTAGCCTTGTTTCTAGTAATGATTCCCTTTTCATCATTTTTGTTCTTGAACACCCATTTTGTTCCTATGACATTTTTATCCTTAGGTCTAGGAACTAAATGCCAAACACTGCTTTTCTCAAACTGATTGAGTTCATCCTGCATAGCAACGATCCACTCAGAGTCTTTCAAGGCATCTCTAATGGTCTTAAGCTCAACATTTGACACAAAACCATAGCAAGCAATTCGATTTATAGCTAACCTATGCATCGTAAGAAAGCTTTTGAGACTAACCAGATTACTCACGAGCACTTTAGACTTACTTCGGGTATGTCTTGGCTCATCAACCATGCCAATCACGTCCGAGGGAGAGTGATCTTTTTGAACTTGACGTTTCCCAACGCGATGTGACTTCTGGATAGTCAGGGTCTGATCTATCCCGGCACCTTCAGAATCAGATTCTGTATCCTGGGATACATCATCAGGAATGGGATTCTGTTCATCAATGAGAGTCTCAGCATCTTTGGGAGATATCTCAGTGCTTACATCCTCAACCTGCGTATTTCTAGAAGAATGGTTGTGAGAGCATACAAGAGAATCATTAATAGCCACATTCACCGTTTCTACAACTTTGCAAGTTCTCTTGTTGTAGACACGGTAAGCACGGCTATTCAATGCATAGCCTAGAAAGACACCCCTATCACATTTAGCATCAAATTTCGTCAAATACTCACGGTCTCTGTAAATAAAGCAAGGGCTTCCAAAAGCTTTTATATGTGAGATATTTGGCTTCTTGCCTATCCAAAGTTCATAGGGTGTTTTACTAGTGCCCGGTCTAAAAATCACACGGTTAAGAGTGCAACAAGCATTAAAGATTGCTTCAGCCCAAAACATGTGAGGTAAATCTGCAGAACTCAACATTACCCTCCCCATCTCAACCAACACTCTATTCTCCCTCTCAACAATCTCATTTTGTTGTGGTGTAATGGGGGCTGAAAACTCATGGTGCACACCATTTTCTTCACAGTATTCCGCAAATAAAGAATTTTCAAACTCGGTTCCATGATCCGACCTAATTCTCAAAATGCATTTGTTTTCGGAAAGCTTTTCATTTGAAACACGTTTTGCTAGATCTAGAAACTTCCCAAAGGTTTGAGTTTTATAACTTAAAAACATGACCCAAGTAAATCTAGAAAAGTCATCTACCACAACAAGCACATATTTCTCTTTCGCAAGACTTTCAGTTTCAACAGGGTCTACTAGATCTAAGTGAAGCATTTCAAGAATATTAGAGGTTGGCCTAGCATTTAGGACAGGATGGGAGATTCGGGATAGCTTACCCATTTTGCAGTCTCCACACATACCTGCAGCTCTCCCGGACAGTTTGGGCAGACCACGAGCTCCATCCTTTGAGGACAGCTTCACCACATCTTGGTGATTGAGATGGCACATCCTCCTATGCCACAAATCTAGCAAGCTTTCTTGTGTCAAGGATCGAAAGCACATTTCAGGTTCCAACCTCTTGTTAGCACAAACACAGTAGCAATGATCTCTAGACCTCTCGCCTTTCATCACACATCTTCCTTTTCCATCAAGAACAGTGCACTGAGATGTGTCAAAGGTCACTGTCTCGTATTCGTCAACTATCTGACTTACGCTCAGCAGACAGACTTCTAACCCTGCTACCAACAGAACGTTCTTCAGGGCTGGGAGACCAGGAGTATCAACTGTCCCGCTTCCAATGATCTCTGCCTTGGCACCATCACCAAACATGACATCACAAACTGGATGAGTGTCATCCATGGACGTAAACCATTTGAAAGGATCCAATCCCGATTCAGCTACCTAAACCGGAATCAAACCCTTCCGAAAATACGAACCAACAAAATTTTTTTCGAAATTTGGGCAGAGTTTCGTTACTAGCGTTGAATTACCATAACCTGCACCCAGAAATTAACACTTCGTCCTATGCCACAAAAAGCAAACCGTGGGCACCAATCCCATCCGGATTTCTCAACATCAATATAATCAACAACAGTAAATAAACTGTACTATGTATATATGTATATCTGTGAAAATCCGCACAACATATATCAGAATGTATCAGAGCGACCTCTAAAGTAAAACATATACAATATGTACATCAGTAGGCGAAACAAGAACCTACTGGAAAACACAGGTGACTCTGATCACTAGCCTCCAAACCGCGACGTGAAACAGCAGAATTCGAACTGCAAACTGAGCACGGAAACCGAAAAGCCCAGGGGAAAGGCAAATAAAACGTTAGAGTGAGTGGACGAAAATAAACATATGCCTTTCACCAGTTATACACATTCTCATATAAAACAGTGCGAGTTCGGAAGAAACATAACACATAAAAATATATATATACACGGAGGTTGTCGGGCGACCTCTCAAACCCGACGTCTGGTGAATCGCTCAAACCTGACAGTGATAGGCCAGGGGACCACTCAACCCTGGCGGCACGCAGGGGACCACTCAACCCCGCCCAGAGGAATCTCTCAACTCTGGTACATCGATGTAATAAATGCCATCATAAATAAACACATATAACAATACCTCCGGAAATAACATATCTCACAACATCGTATAATTAAATACGGAAATCATAAAATACACGAACTCCCAAATTAACAGTGAAAACATAAACTTGTCCACTCACAGATCAGCTAGCGCGAACTCGCGCTAAACTCGTGGTCCGGCGGAAGTTCCCTCGCCTGAAGCACGATCACGATCCAGATCTCGATCTCGATCTCCTGAATATAACCACAAAACATAACTGATCAATATCGTAATCCACAACACTGTACTGATGCACGAAAACCAACCGTTCCCGGAATTACGAAATGCAGTGCAAAATGAATTACGAAAATCCCGAAATCCCCACTCGAAATCTCGACTGAAAATCGGCTAACCAAATCACCCCGAAAACCTCCGTACGATAACCAGGGCGCAATTTCGAGAAAAACGACATTAAAATTGTCGAAATCTGAAAAAGTCAACTTTCCGGTCGTTGACCGCCGCCGTCAAGGTGGAATTTCAAGGCCAAAGTTTCCAAATCAAACCATCTCATCCATGCGAATCTCTTTCCCTTCTAACACTAAGCTCAATTCACAAAGGAACCACATCAATTTCTCAAAACCAAATCGAAAACTCCAACCCGAATCCCTAATCTGGTTCACTCCCAAACCACATCTCGTCCCAAAACAATTCACTAGAAAGCATCTACGAGGCGTGGGGAGCAAAACCCCCAACACCTCGACCCTCAAAACTCGCCGGAACAGCCTCCACCGTCACCGGCGAAACCATCCACCTCGGCTCCAATCGGACTCAATCAAAACAACACCAAATCTTTCCAAACCAAGCACCATCATGCTCAAAATCAGAAGAGGAATCTAACCATACCTGACTCGTGGCCGGAGGTGGCCGGAAAAAGGTCGCCGAAAAGTGACTTCCCGTTTGGGAAACTTTCCCTTTCGGTCCGATGGCTCACTTTCCAAAATAGGAAAGTCAACGACTGGTCAACTCCCACAATGAATTCTCGACTATTTCTCGACTATTTTTTCGACTTTTCGATATTTATACTCGTCCCTCAGGTCGATCGACGGTCCGAAATGAAAATACGAAATGATTCGGATAACATGAAACAATCGGATAAACTCGTCGGAACCCGAAACTTCAAATAATCATAAAATATTCCTCGGCTATCGGAAAAATCTTCCGAAACCACCCACGAGCTCGAAATCACATACTCTACCATTTCCGTGAAGACACTCATCCCAAATTCTCGACCGAAAACAAAGTCGCGAATCGAATCGGCAAACCACATAATATCGCAAAACTGCGACTAAACTCAAATCTCGAGAATCGTGCCAAACGCACCTCTGATTCTGGTTCGGGTCATGTGAACAGATGAGGATACTGCTCCCGCATACGCTGCTCGGTCTCCCAGGTGGCCTCCTCCACTGAATGGTTCTGCCACAAGACCTTCACCAGCGGAATCACACGGTGCCTCAACTCCTGCTCACGACGATCGAGAATCTGCACTGGCTCCTCAACATACGATAAATCCTCTCTGATCGGCAACTGCTGTGGGGCTATCACATGTGAAGGATCTGAGATGTACTTCCGCAACATAGAAACATGGAAGACATCATGCACACGAGCCATCTCTGCCGGTAACTCAAGTCTGTAAGCAACAGCTCCAACCCTCTCCGTAATCTCATACGGACCAATGTACCGCGGTCGAAGCTTGCCACGCTTCCCGAAACGCACTACCCCCTCCATGGAGATAGTTTCAGGAAGACCCAATCACCCACCTCGAACTCCAAACTCTTCCTCCTCACAGCCACGTAACTCTTCTGCCGATCCTGGGCAATCTTCAGTCGATCCCGAATAACTTGAATGTCCTCCATCGTGGTTTTCACCAAATCAGAACCAATGAGCCAACGCTCGCCCACCTCACTCCAACACAATGGAGTGCGACACTGCTTCCCGTACAGAGCCTCGTACGGTGCCATCTCGATACTGGCCTGATAGCTTTTGTTGTAGGCGAACTCGATCAAGTGCAACTGCTGATCCCAGTTTCCACGAAACTGCAACACACACGATCTCAGCATATCCTCAAGAGTCTGAATGGTCCGCTCGGACTGCCCGTCAGTCTGAGGATGAAAAGCTGTACTAAACCGCAACCTCGTGCCTAAAGCTCGCTGTAAAGCCTACCAAAACTCAGAAGTAAACTGACTATCACGGTCAGAAACAATGGACACAGGCACCCCATGCAAGCGAATAATCTCTGATAAGTACAACTTGGCCAATCTGCCCACTGAAATCTTCCCTGGAAGTGCAAGAAAATGTGCGGATTTCGTCAATCGGTCAACAATAACCCAAATGCCAGTGTTGCCCGCCGAAGTACGCGGCAACTGATAGACGAAATCCATCGTGATATGCTCCCACTTCCAAACTGGAATCTCAAGTGGTTGTAGTTTCCCTGCAGGTTTCTGCCTCTCCGCCTTCACCTGCTGACAAATCAAACACCGACTCACATACGCGGCAATCTCCCGCTTCATGTTGCGCCACCAATAGTACGCTCGAAGTGTACGAAACATCTTCGTACCTCCGGGATGCATCGCATACGCTGAACTGTGGGCCTCGTCCAGAATCTCCTTCTTCAAGTCCTCGTCCCTAGGTACACATAATCTGCCCCTGAACAACAACGTACCGTCGTCGCTCAAACGGAACTCTGTAGGCATTCCATTCTGAATCATGGTCTTCTTGCCCAGCAAGTAAGGATTTGAATCCTGTGCTTCCCGCACCTGATCAACCAACACTGGTCGAACCTGAAAGCTGGCCAACAAAGCGTCATCATCATCGTACCCAAACACAGCACCCGTAGCTCGAAGCTCAGCTAACATCGACACTCTGGCCACACATATGTGAAACAACGAGGCTCCAGATTTCCGGCTAAGTGCATCCGCTACAACGTTGGCCTTCCCCGGATGGTACTCGAAAATACAATCGTAATCGTTGATCAACTCCATCCATCGGCGCTGCCTCATGTTCAGATCCGGCTGCGACCGTAAGTAGGTGAGACTCTTGTGATCAGTGAAAATCTTACACTGAGCACCATACAGATAATGTCTCCAACTCTTCATCGCTAACACAATAGCGGCTAACTCCAAATCATGCGTCGGATAGTTGACCTCGTGCGGTTTCAGCTGTCTGGAACCATACGCCACGACTCTACCATGCTGCATCAACACACAGCCAAGGCCCAACTTCGACGCATCGCTGTACACAACATACTCACCACTGTCGTCTGGTAATGTCAGAACCGGTGCGGTAGTCAATCTCTCCTTCAGGAGCAAATAACTCTCCTCGCACGCATCAGACCACTCAAACTTGACGCCCTTCTTCGTCAACCTAGTCAGTGGTGTAGCTATCCGGGAGAAATCCTGAACAAACCGTCGATAATAACCTACCAACCCCAAGAAACTCCGGATCTCCGGCACAGTAGTGGGTCGACTCCAATTCAGCACGGCCTCGATTTTGTCAGGATCAACACTAACTCCCTCGGCCGAAATCACGTGGCCCAGAAACTTCACACTATCCAACCAGAACTCACACTTGCTAAACTTCGCGAACAGCTGATGGTCCCGCAAAGTCCGCAACACCGCTCGCAAGTGCTTCTTGTGCTGGCACACACTCCTCGAGTATATCAAAATATCATCAATGAACACTATCACGAACTTGTCCAGGAATCGACGAAACACCCGATTCATCAAGTCCATGAAAGCTGCGGGGGCGTTAGTCAATCCAAACGGCATAACCAAAAACTCATAGTGCCCATACCGCATCCTGAATGCTGTCCTGGCAACATCTGAATCCCGGATCCTCAACTGATGATACCCAGATCGAAGATCAATCTTCTAAAAGACTGCTGCTCCCTTCAGCTGATCGAACAAGTCGTCAATCCGCGGTAACGGATACTTGTTCCTCACTGTAATCTTATTCAGCTTCCGATAGTCGATGCACAAACGCATGGACCCGTCCTTCTTCCGCACAAACAACACTGGAGCACCCCACGGAGAAACACTCGGTCGAATGAATCCCTTCTCCAACAACTCCTGAAGATGAATCTGCAACTCCCTCAACTCTGCAGGCGCCATCCGGTACGGTGTCTGGGAAATCGGTCCAGTACCCGGCAATAACTCAATAGTAAAATCAATCTCTCGCACAGGGGGTATACCAGGTAACTCTGCTGGAAACACATCCGGAAACTTAGACACAACCTCAATACTACCAAGATCCGGCACTGCAGCTGTAGTGTCCACAACATGGGCTAAGTAAGCAACACAACCCTTCTTCATCAACCGATCCGCCCTCATCGCGGAAATCAAACACGGTAGAGAAGTGTTCTTCTCGCCACGAAACAGTATCTCAGGTAACCCGGGTCGTCGAAACGCGACCTCCTTCCTGTGGCAATCAAACATAGCCCAGTGCGACTCCAAAAAATCCATACCCAATATCAGATCGAAATCCACAATATCAAGCAATAACAGATCTGCGGCTAAACCATGGCCATCAACAAACACCTCACAATCTCGGTAAACCCAACCGATGCTCACAACCTCACCTGACGGATACAACACTCTCCACAACCCCGGAAGTGGAGATGCAGGTACCGTAGCCAATGATGACAGTCTAAATGATATGAATGAATGTGTGGCACCTGGATCTAACAATGCAACTACTGGAATACCAAAAACATGTAACGTACCGATAACGACCTCTGGTGATGCTCTGCCCTCACGCAAAGTCATAGCATAAACTCTCGCCTGTCCGGCTGGTCGTCCTCGTTGGGGCTGTCCCTGCTGCCTACCCTGGCCTGCAAACTGTACTGGTCGCGCTCCCGAAGTGGCATCTCGCTCTCCTCTGGAACTCTGAGCCGCCTGACCATCAGTACCAAACAACTGGGGACACTCCCTCAAGTAGTGACCCACCTGGCCACAATAATAACAAGTAACAGGACCTCGCCGACATGGACCCACATGATGTCGACTGCAGAGACTACACAACGGGTACTCCCTCGGTACGGCAAAAGTGCCACCAGTACGCCGAGGATAACTAGAACCGCTGGAACCTGCACTCGCCTGTGGTCGCCGCGGTCGGTCTCTTCTCCATCTCGATCTCTGCCTCGGTACATCAACTGGTGAACGATAAGATCCACCGCCTGAGGATGAGGCTGAACCGGAAGTATCAGAACTCTGCCTCTTTGAAGGCCCCTGACTCGGTCCACCTTCCTCAAATCGTCTCGGCTAGTACCTATGCTGTCTCTCCTGCTCAATATCCTCGCCTCGGAGTGCAGCACTAACAAACTCATCAAAGTTGTTCCTCGGCATCGTAGTCAACGTCGCCTTGATGTTCAAATTCAATCCCAGCTCAAACCTGCGACACTTGGCTTCCTCTGTAGCCACCATATCCCGCGCAAAACGAGACAATCGAGTAAACCGATCCCGATACTCAAGTACAGACAAACTGCCCTGCCTCAAGTTCGTGAACTCCTCGTACTTGCGCTGTTGGGTAGCCTGATTAAATACCTCCGCATAAACAGATCACGAAACAATGTCCACGGAGTATCCACAGGAACTCTGTCAGTGCTGACCCACCAAAAGTATGCATCACCCTCAAGTAAACCAACTGCGGCTACTGACATCTGCTCAGGAGTAAACTGCAGACGCTCACAAACACGCTCAATCTGAACCAACCATGCCTCGCATATCTCTGGATCAACTGAATCCGAAAACACAGTAGCACCCGCAGTGCGAGCCTTGACCACAGGGTCAAAACGCTCTTCCAAACGCAGCACTCGCATAAGCAAGTCGCGCGTTCGGCGATCCTCATCAGGATCATCATCCCGATCAACACGGGGACCACGTCGAGGAGGCATCCTACTGATACAAGACAAGCATTAGGCACAAGCAGAAAGAAGGTAATCATGAAACCACAGATATTTGAGAACATACAACACCCGAAGTATTGATGAGTACCGCTGGCCAGTCGGGTCATCACTCCAGTCATGCTGTATCAACTCAAATACCCTAAGCGTCACAACTACAAGAGTCTACAGAATCTGACAACCTAATGCTCTGATACCAAGCTGAAAGGACCCAATCCCGATTCAGCTACCTAAACCGGAATCAAACCCTTCCGAAAATACGAACCAACAAAATTTTTTCGAAATTTGGGCAGAGTTTCGTTACTAGCGTTGAATTACCATAACCTGCACCCAGAAATTAACACTTCGTCCTATGCCACAAAAAGCAAACCGTGGGCACCAATCCCATCCGGATTTCTCAACATCAATATAATCAACAACAGTAAATAAACTGTACTATGTATATATGTATATCTGTGAAAATCCGCACAACATATATCAGAATGTATCAGAGCGACCTCTAAAGTAAAACATATACAATATGTACATCAGTAGGCGAAACAAGAACCTACTGGAAAACACAGGTGACTCTGATCACTAGCCTCCAAACCGCGACGTGAAACAGCAGAATCCGAACTGCAAACTGAGCACGGAAACCGAAAAGCCCAGGGGAAAGGCAAATAAAACGTTAGAGTGAGTGGACGAAAATAAACATATGCCTTTCACCAGTTATACACATTCTCATATAAAACAGTGCGAGTTCGGAAGAAACATAACACATAAAAATATATATATACACGGAGGTTGTCGGGCGACCTCTCAAACCCGACGTCTGGTGAATCGCTCAAACCTGACAGTGATAGGCCAGGGGACCACTCAACCCTGGCGGCACGCAGGGGACCACTCAACCCCGCCCAGATGAATCTCTCAACTCTGGTACATCGATGTAATAAATGCCATCATAAATAAACACATATAACAATACCTCCGGAAATAACATATCTCACAACATCGTATAATTAAATACGGAAATCATAAAATACACGAACTCCCAAATTAACAGTGAAAACATAAACTTGTCCACTCACAGATCAGCTAGCGCGAACTCGCGCTAAACTCGTGGTCCGGCGGAAGTTCCCTCGCCTGAAGCACGATCACGATCCAGATCTCGATCTCGATCTCCTGAATATAACCACAAAACATAACTGATCAATATCGTAATCCACAACACTGTACTGATGCACGGAAACCAACCGTTCCCGGAATTACGAAATGCAGTGCAAAATGAATTACGAAAATCCCGAAATCCCCACTTGAAATCTCGACTGAAAATCGGCTAACCAAATCACCCCGAAAACCTCCGTACGATAACCAGGGCGCAATTTCGAGAAAAACGACATTAAAATTGTCGAAATCTGAAAAAGTCAACTTTCCGGTCATTGACCGCCGCCGTCAAGGTGGAATTTCAAGGCCAAAGTTTCCAAATCAAACCATCTCATCCAAGCGAATCTCTTTCCCTTCTAACACTAAGCTCAATTCACAAAGGAACCACATCAATTTCTCAAAACCAAATCGAAAACTCCAACCCGAATCCCTAATCGGGTTCACTCCCAAACCACATCTCGTCCCAAAAAAATTCACTAGAAAGCATCTACGAGGCGTGGGGAGCAAAACCCCCAACACCTCGACCCTCAAAACTCGCCGGAACAGCCTCCACCGTCACCGGCGAAACCATCCACCTCGGCTCCAATCGGACTCAATCAAAACAACACCAAATCTTTCCAAACCAAGCACCATCATGCTCGAAATCAGAAGAGGAATCTAACCATACCTGACTCGTGGCCGGAGGTGGCCGTAAAAAGGTCGCCGGAAAGTGACTTCCCGTTTGGGAAACTTTCCCTTTCGGTCCGATGGCTCACTTTCCAAAATAGGAAAGTCAACGACTGGTCAACTCCCACAATGAATTCTCGACTATTTTTCGACTTTCCGTTATTTATACTCGTCCCTCGGGTCGATCGACGGTCCGAAATGAAAATACGAAATGATTCGGATAACATGAAACAATCGGATAAACTCGTCGGAACCCGAAACTTCAAATAATCATAAAATATTCCTCGGCTATCGGAAAAATCTTCCGAAACCACCCACGAGCTCGAAATCACATACTCTACCATTTCCATGAAGACACTCATCCCAAATTCTCGACCAAAAACAAAGTCGCGAATCGAATCGGCAAACCACATAATATCGCAAAACTGCGACTAAACTCAAATCTCGAGAATCGTGCCAAACGCACCTCTGATTCTGGTTCAGGTCGTCACACCATTTCCGTCCTCCGGTCATGTGTTTCGAACAGCCGTTGTCCATGTACCAAGAATCGGATTTCCTGGTGGAAAGAGCAGTCAAGGCAACGTTGCAAATAGCTACAACTTCTCTTGCAGCAATGGGTGAGGTCTTCACTCTTGAAAGAAAACAAATGGCTTCTTCCTGTTTCTTCTTGACACCAGGTTCTTTGGGAGGCATGACACTTCTGGTATCCCTGGTTCCACGAACAGATTTTCTGACCCAGTTGGAAACTGGCTTATTCTTCTGCTTCGGGATGGCAAGAGACTGAACAATCCTGGTCAGTTCGTTGAGAGACTTCTGAAAATGAGCGAGCAGATCATTGCTCTGTGGGATCTTTGCTGGCGCAGGATTCCTTCTCAGCTTGTAGCAGTAACGCCGAATATGTCCACTGTTCCCACAGTGAAAGCACCTGATTTGCGAATTTTTCTTGAGCATGGACACTTTGGAAATTTCAGGAGCATCGATCTTCAGTTGAGGCGGAGGCTTTCCCAACACCGAGCTGGTGCCTTTCACAAATGTAGTCTTCCCCGAGCTTTTGGGTTTGTCATCATCCTCAAACCCCAACCCTTTCTTGCTGCCATCCAATCTTCCCATCCCACAGATTTGGGATAGCTTCTCCGAGCCAATGGAGAACTTTGCGAACTGGTTCTGGGCGTCCAGTAGGGATTCTTCAAGTTTCAGCTTCTCAGCAGTGAGCACCTTTACAGAGGAGGACTGAAGGTCCAGTTCTTTCTTGAGCAGAATCACTTGATCTTCTAGTTAAGTCTTGACAACACTTCACTCTGCTTTCTGGGATATGTACTCTGCACTCTGCTTGTATCCTGGAATTTGTCTCCTTACACAATGAAAGCTCATTAGTTAGAGCTTCATTTTAGCAAGCATAGACTTAGAAGCTTTACATAAACGTACATACATATCATGTCCTTCATCATCAGAATCCTTGTCTTCAAGAGACTCATCTAATGTGATATGGGAGACAAAAGCAACATTTTCATCTTCTTCTAAATCAGTTTCAGAATTTTCATTTGAATCACTGTCACTCCATGTTGCTTTTAGTACTTTGTGGGACTTATTTCTCCTGTTAGCACAGTCCATAGCTTTATGTCCTACTCCATTGCATTCAAAACATTTAATGTCCGCTTTCGGGATAGAAGAGGTCCTGATATCCCGACCTTTCTGTGAAACCTTATTTCTAAAAGGCTTAGAACTAGATCCTTTAGAAAAGTTCTGGTTAGAGTTGAAAGGTTTCCTTTTCCTTAAGAATTTCTCAAATTGTTTGGTTAGAAATGCAAATTCATCATTTTCATCATCTTCATTTTCATGCATCTTTTCAACCTCAACTTTAACCGAACTTAGTGCAATGGATTTCTCATGCATGGGCCTTTTCTTTAGAGTCTCATAGGTTTTCAGATTACCAACAAGTTCTTCTAAAGGATAAGTGTCTAGATCATATGCTTCATCAATAGCATTCATTTTTGAGTCAAAGAAAGGAGGTAAGCATTTAGAAATTTTCTAACAATTTTCTTTGATTCTATGGCTTCGCCTAAACTACGGCACAGGTTTGTGATATTTAGTACACGACCATAGAAATCATCAATAGACTCTTTGTCACTCATGCTTACACCTTCAAACTCAAAAGTAAGACGTTGAAGTTTTTGTTGCTTAACACGAGAGTTACCTTCATGAGTGTTGATGAGCACTTCCCATGCCTCCTTAGCAGTAGAGCAATGAATGATCCTTTGGCGCTCTGCTTCGGATACGGCATTGAATAGGCAGCTTAGAGCTTTGATGTTTGCTCTAGCCAAATCCTTGTTAGCTTTCTCCCATTCAGACCTTGGCTTTGAAATTCTTTCGGTTGATTCATTGCCTTTTGGTTTTGTGGGATGTGTCCAGCCTTCCTCTACAATTTGCCACAGCATACCATCATCTTGGTAGGAAAGGAAGGCGCTCATCATGATTTTCCATTGTGAGAAATCATGTCCATCGAAAAACGGTGGAACATTTATGGAAGAACCTTTTTCACGATCCATAACTGACCCCTCAGAGGATCTCACTAGCAAATGCTAGTGGCCGCTCTGATACCACTTAAAGGTCCTAGAGGGGGGTGAATAGGCTTTTACCACTTTTTCGTTCAATCTGTCCTCAGGATAGCAAGATAGAGATCTATCCCAAAACACAGAATACGAGTACAGAAATGTAAAGACAATAAGTAAAGAGTGACACAAGATATTTTTGATAACGCAGAAATCCTACAACCAGGATTAAAACTGCGTGCCCCTAACTCTTGAGGGACAAACCTTTCCACTATCAAGTAACACACACAATTACAAGTCTCTCGTACTCTGGGGATACATAACTCGTATGCTATCCTGACTAGTCTACCTACCAGTTCTAACAGAGCTACACTACTCAAACTATGTGTTTACAATCTGGAAAGTATTCAGAAGTATCAACTCAGATCTTAACTACTTCTCAAGTTAAATCTTCTTGATCAACTTCTTGGGTTGGGCATCTCCATACTTTATCTCAATGGAATGCACAATGCAATGATGCATATGAGTTTTGAAAACAGTTTTTATGCTTAAGAATCCATGTCTATTATGCACTATAAAGAGCAACCAGAAGACATGAAAGGGGAAAAGAAGAGAGAAGAGAAACTACACTCGAAAGTGTTCTCAAAGAGTAACCAAAACAGAATAACCTAACCCCAAAGTTTTCACTCAGCAAAACCAACTAACCAACCAAGGAGCTAAGACAGCTTAAGACTCCTTATATAGGCAAGGTCATTCCAGAGGTCAAAGACAGCAACTAAGCACGTGAAACACAGCTACAAAGAAGCCTCAATGCAGACCTAAGAGACGTCCTACAACAGTCCTACAATAGCCAGCTATTGATGGGACAAATGCAAGTCTAAACAGTGAGCAAAACCAAGACAGCTTTTAGGTCATTCCTTATCGAGCTAAGGTTGTCTAAACAAGGCAAAAGGTTCCCAAGCTCTTGTACAAGAATAGCAATAGCAGTAGTCAAAAGAGAGGCACATTTTTGACAGCAAAAAGAGGAGCCAAGAAAATCAGAGACAAAAGCACAAGACAACCAGAAAAGGACAAACCAGTTTCCTAGGTATCACATATGAGCACTAGTCAACACTCCTAGGGATCTTCATTAAACATATCAAATTTTCATAGTCAAAAATCATACAGATTAAGGACAAGTAATCTGGGTTATAGAAATGATTAAAGCCATGAAAGATCACACAAGAAAAACATTCCAGATTATCAGGGATACATGTTCAATGTTCTATCCTAGATGAAAACATGTAATGCAAATGAATGATATACCTGTTTTCCAATGAGATAAAATAGGCAATGTCACAATGGTTTTGATGATCATTTACTGCTGTGTTTTGTCAGGGTACAAGAAATAGCCAACTGCAAGTGTATGCCTTCAAAGTTAACCATTCTTACGCTGGCAATGAATGTTTCAATTGTGGACCATTTGTGTGCTTCCTAATACAAATTCACGCTATGCCTATATTACAATATTATGTGTTGTCTATGTATCTCTCTTACTTGTTTGAGTTTCCTTTCGTTCTTTTCTTGGTTGCTACTTGCTACAAGGGAAAGGTACAGTTATTCTAAATAGAATATAACAGTCTCAACTGAGATTGTGTATACAGTACGTTTTAATAGGAATATAAAATTCGTTTCATGTATATCAGTATAAGCCAAAATGTGTTTCCTACTTGATCAGGTACAAACATAAATTAAATAAGGGCCTGGATTACAAGGTAAGGTATAGCTTGTCTGAATAGTATTGTGCAGTATCAGTTAAGATTATGGATCCCGTATGAGTAGCTGCCTGTTCAATTAGTCAGGTCGGGACAGAGTATTTCAAAGGTCTTATTCAAATAATGTTGGGCTTATATGATTATTTTTCCAGTTTTACTGAAATTTTGTATCATTTTCGATTTATTAATTATTTCAACCTTGCAGGTAGGTAAGATTATGAACTACGTATGAAAATATTGAAAGGGCTATCTTCTCATCACAGTAGATAAATTTATTTAATTTTTTGCAGTTGTCAATTCCTTTGGACCTTATTCATGATCGTGATCAGATCCACTTAGAAATGGTTCTCTACATCATTTAACATATCTCTAAGTAATTGCATTTGTTATGCAGGATAGACGTGCCTCGTAGACAATAGCTGTACGTAGGAAGTTTTTCCTTGCAGACCAAGGTCTATTAGGCATTTGTGCAAGTTTAGTTAGCCTGAGATACTGTAGGGTCTTAATAGAAATACTACCTTAATTGAGCAATTCAATTTGACTTCCAAGGGGAATTCCATGGGTTACCTTAAGTGCTGCTAGGTTTTTTTTTTCTTCCCTTTATTAACAAAATTTAGACTTCTTGTTCTGTATGGTCTCCTTTACAAAAGTTCGGCATATGCTTTCAGTCTCTCACTAAATAGTTGTTTCTTTTGTTCTCTGCCCTTGAATTTCTGTACGTTGAAAAGTGAAATAGTGGTTCATATATTTTTAGGTTGGGGCAGACTATGGTATCCAAAGAGTATGTCATACATTTATTTATCACTTTAAGGACCAAAATTATAATATATATGAGCAAAAATTTACAACATTTAAGACAATATTACCACAATGACCATATTTTTTTAGGATTATTTATAATGTTTACAACTAATTAGATCAAATTTACAATTATGAGAACAACTGATTCAAAAATTGTAATTAAGTCTCTGAATAAAGTAATTATTTCAAATACAACTAAATAACCTAAAAATAACTCATATTACTATAATGATCACCAAATTTATTTTTCAAATAATAAAATAAAATTATTATACCCATTGGCTACCTAAAAATGATCCTCTCAAGTTGATATCGGTACTATTTTTTGTTCTTTTTGTTTTTTCCTTTATGAGCCTCCGCTGCTAGACTTGGGCACATGGTGAGTATTTGTCTTCAGTAAGTTAATTTTGGGAGTTATCTTATGTGCTCTTTCTTTTCATCAAAGGATAAACCTATGACACGTAGGAGTGTTTGAGAGAGAAAGACAGTGCGCAGTTGGGCCACTTGTAGTCTGATCGGAAAGCTCCTTTCATATACTTGCTGATGCACATAGTGGATGTACTCGGCATAATTTTCAGTTCTGCAGAATTTGGCTGCAATTGATTTTGCAGAAATGTGGTTGAGGCAATATTTGCAGTTTGCAGACGTTTTGGATTCGGTGACGAGGTATTATATGATTATATCCTCTTGGTTTTTTCTGTTATTCTTTTTACTGTAACATCTTAATATAGTACTTTTTCTATCACAAATAATTACATTAAACGTTTATGCTGCTGACTATAATCAGTGAAAAGAATTTGGTCAGCAGTGAAACCACCTAATCGATTTTATTTATTTATTGGTTTTGAACTTTGGGGTTAGATTGAGTTGGTTTAGATTTTGCTTGAGCATATTTTGAAGCTGTTTCGTGTTTCCTATCGCAATGTAACACGTGATACAGCTGCTGAAATCGCGCAATCATAATAGCCAGTACATATATAGCCAATGGTGCTTCATGCAAAAAGTTTATACTTCGAGTTACTGGTGATATTTATATTGGTGTTAAGCACCATACCTTCGAGTTAGAGCACAAAGTTGGTGTTGATGATACTAAACTGGTACATGTCCTATTTGTTTACCAGCATTGAATATCAGCATTCTATTCTGAATCTTTATGATTTCTTGTTTACATTTTGTTATAAATGAATGCCTAATATTCTAAGTCAGCTTATTTAGCAACTGGAAAATTATCAGTTGGAAATATGATATAGACCGTACATTCACATTTTTTGTTTGCTCAATTTTATCAGTTTCATGTTGTCACCTTTCAGGTGGAAAACTATTCTTCTTCGGTTTTTTTTTAGTCAACTTGGTACCGGCCCAATAGTGACCGGAAATAAAATCACTCATTTCCGATTTTTCTTTCCGATGATGATTGCAATTAAAGTCATTAAACTATGCTTGTTAATTATCTTACCTCAGAAAGAATACCAAGTGACTATATAGAGCTCAGAAGAAGAAGTTGGTGAAGACAACTAAGCATTATGTGTGGGTTGAGCCTTATTTATGGAAACATTGTCCATATTTGTTGATAAAAAAGTCCGTTCCTAAAACTGAGTTTCAATCTATTCTATCTTTTTGTCACTCACATGTAGGTGAAGCCCACTTTGCTGGAAAGAAGACTACAATGAAAGTACTTGAAAGTGGTTTCTTTTGGCCAACTTTCTTCAAGGATGCGCATGAGTTTCATTAATCATGTGTCAGTTAGCTCACAGGCAACTTAGGTCCTAGAGATCAGATGTCTCAGCACCAACACCCAATTTTAGTTGCTGAGATTTTTTATGTGTGGGGTATTGATTTCATGGATCCGTTTCCTAGCTTCCAGCAAAATGTTTACATTCTACTTGTTGTTGATTATGTTTCAAAGTGGGTGGAGGCAGTGACCACTCGAACTAATGATGCTATTGTTGTTTTCAAGTTCTTGAAGTCACTGTTTGTTAAATTTGACACTCTTAGGTACATCATCAATGATGGCGGTTCTCACTTTTGTAACAAGTCTTTTGCAACTTTGCTCAAGAAATTCAATGTTCATCATACGGTAGCAACACTATATTATCCTCAGACAAGTGAGCAAGTATAAGTATCCAATAGGGAGATAAAGAAAATTTTGGAGAAGATTGTCGGACCAACCCGGAAAGAATGAAGTCAACTTTTGGATGAGATGTTATGGGAGTTTAGGACAGTATACTAGACATCGTTTGGGATGTCTCCTTATCGGATGGTCTATGAGAAAGGATGCCATCTTCCGGTGGAGCTTTGACACAAGGCATATTCGGCTATGAAATAGTTCAATTTTGACATTGATGTTGTAAGTGTTCATAGGAAGTTACAATTGAATGAACTTGATGAGATTTGAAACAATGATCGAATTTACAAGGAGAAAACAAAGACTTTTTATGATAAGATGATTAAGGGAAAGTCTTTTGTTGTTGGAAAAAAGGTCTTACTATTCAACTTGTGTCTATGGTTATTTCCATGTAAGCTTCGATCTAGGTGAAGCGGACTTTTTATTGTACGCAATGTGTTTACTCATGGTGTAGTTGAACTTCGAAATCCAAGGAATGACACTACATCCAAAGTAAATGGACATAGTCTCAACCATTCTATGAACCAGTGATGAGAGATGTGAAGGAACTACCCCTCTAAGATCCTTCATCAGAGGATTAAATTTGGTCTGCATCGTCTAGCTGAAGACGTTCAACTTAACACTACTTAGAAGGCAACTCATGTTGATGGAGAAGCTTGGAAACCAAATTTGCATTCTTCAACCCTTCTCCTTTGTTATTTTTCTCCATGATTAGTGTGTTTTCTGATGTCTTATATGTTCTATTTTATGCTTGTTGGATGTATTGCATGCTTTACTTTTGTTTTGCAATGAGGACAATGCAATTTCAAGTGTGGGGTGGAGTTTATATCATATCTTTAGAATTTATGTATAAATTTTTTCGTTTTGTAGTCTAGTTTTTTCAAATTTTGGAGTCATTTTGGGATCTTCTCAAAACCCCAACTCGACTGGTCAAACAAAATTCTCGATCCGTCAAAAAAAAGGTTTTTTTTGTGAATTTCCATTATTGGAGTCTCGACTGGTCGAAGAAATTTTTGACCCATCAAAATTAGGTCCATGGCAAGACAGTAGCATCTCTTCGACCCATCTAAGAAATGTCTCGACCTGTTGAAAGTGAAGAAGCCTTTTACGACGATTTGTTCGTCGTGGAAGGGTTTTTGCATCATTTTTTGGAATTTTTTAGTTTTTTTTTAGTTTTTCTTGTGTGTTTTATGGTCTTATATGAAAAATAAAATAAAAAAATAAAAAAGTTTCACGAAAAGTAACACAAAAAGAGTCTTTTGTTTTTGTTTTGAATCTTAGGAGCCCTTAATTAGTCCATGATGTGATTATATCTTCCTAATTTTTGACTAAGAGTGAAACATGCGACTTTGTGATATGAGTTTCTTTGGTTAATCTTGATATATGGTGTATGTGCTAATGCGTAGTGGATGTAAAAATAAGTTAACATGGTTCAGATTATGAGCATGCTTAGACATTGTTGAGATTCATCTAACCTGTGAGCGATTGACATTTATGTGATATATACATGCTTTCATTGTTATGTGTCAATTTCTTTCCACAGATTAAGTTATTGGACTCTAGAGATTACTAGAACTTGCTCTTGTGCTTTTGAATGCCTATGGTCATTACATGTTTTGATTAAGGAAGTGATAAAGGCACTTAGGATCTATCACCATTGTCATATATAGCATGTGTCCCGACTTTGTATACACAATTTGTGCACCCCTTAGTTAACCACTTTGAGCCTACATGATAGTCTTTTTGTCATCACCCGCAAAACCATAACCTTGAACCCCTTAGAATAGTGATATCTATACTTTTGTTCTAGGACTTAGTAGAGACAGGTACACAAAGACCAAGGTGATAGCTTATGGAAGTGATACAAAAGAACAAGTGTAGGGTATCAAGCTAGTTGTATTGTAAAAAAAACTAATAAAAAAGAAAAGAAAAAGAAAATAAATTGACAAGAAAAGAACAAATTGTTCTTTTTTGATTGCCACCTTGATACCTAAGTTAATTGTTAATAGAAAGAATGAAGTGAAGGTCCAACAAGATGAAATTTGGCCACAGTTATGACACATATGAAGTGAATTCAATGGTGAAGATGTTTCAATGGTTGAAAAGTACGAGAAAAGTCTCTTATTATTGGTGCTCTACTAGGTTTTAGATCTTATCTTTGAATTTCATACCCCTTTTGTTCTATAAACCCATGAGCCTAGCCCCATTACAACATTTGAAAGACCTTTTTGATGCTCAAGATAGACAACCTTTGATCTGTGGAGATAAATCACAAGAGTTGAGCATATGGTTCGGTCCATTTGGCAAGTAATTGACACTACAAGAAAAGAGGACTTAGACGACGGAACAGTATTAGTTCCGTCGTCTAAGTTACACTTAGACCTCGGAGATTTCTCCGTGGTCCAAGTCACACTTAGACGACGGAGATGTAATTCTCCGTCGTCTAAGTGTTACTTGGACCACGGAGAAATCTCCGAGGTCCAAGTAACACTTAGACGACGGATGTGAAATTTCTCCGTCGTCTAGGTAAGAACCTGGACCTCGGAGACTTCTCCGTGGTCCAGGTTATCACCTGGACGACGGAGAATTACATCTCCGTCGTCTAAGTGTTACTTGGACCTCGGAGAAATCTCCGTGGTCCAAGTAACACTTAGACGACGGAGATGTAATTCTCCGTCGTCTAAGTGTGACTTGGACCACGGAGAAGTGATCACCTGGACAACGGACCGACACGTCGTGGTGTAAGTTCCACTTAAACGACGTACCGACACCTCCGTCGTCTAAGTGAAGCATTATATATATAGGCCATGCCAAACTCTCTTAGCTTCGATCATTCCATTATATTTTCTCCCGTGGGGAATTTTTGAGATCGAAGGAGAAGGAGAAGGCCGGATTAGGCTAGGCCGGGGCTAGAAATTAATTAAAGGATCGGATCTCCGGTGTTCGATCACTAGCTAGCTTAATTAACTGCAGATATCGAGAAGGCCAGCAGGTACGTACGTAGGCAGTTAAAATTTGCATGATTAAATATATATATATTTAGGGAAACCGTACGTGCGTACATACATGCATGAATGTTAATTAGCTATATATACAGATTAAATTACGTACGTAATTTGATGGATCGATGTAGATCGAGTACGTATAATTAATGGTAAATTAATGGACTAATATATATATATGTAATAATTATTTTTTTTTGCATATTTTGTAGCAGTATGGACAAGAGTTGGATGAAGTTAAAGAATAGATGTGATGTCCGGTATATGGATGGAATTAGCGAATTTGTGAATTTTGCGATAGAACATGGTCATGGAAAGAAGCGTTTCAGGTGTCCGTGCCAGAAATGTCTTAATTGTCAGTATGCGGAGGTTAATGTTATGGTGCAACACCTGTACGAAAATGGTATGATGTGGAGTTACACTACATGGAGCGAGCATGGTGAAGCAGTAGAGTTCAGCGCAGCAGACTTCAGCTCAGGGTACAGTTACCATGGTGCCTCATCCAGCGGCAGTGGTGCCGGACCCCCAGCTTGCAATCCAACTGTAGATTTGGTCCATGATGCGTTTCCGGGATTTAGTCATAGTGGACACCAACACCAAGACGGAGGTTACAGTACCACTCATGAGCATGATGACACATTCCCCGCTGCTAGCTTGGCCACTGACACCAGTGAGATGGATAAGTACAACCGGATGCTACTTGAAGCGCAGACCCCGGTGTTCCCTGGATGTCGAGAGAATGTGTTGCAATATGTGATGGAGCAAATGAAGATAAAAGTGAAGCACAAAATGTCAGTCAGTGCTTTTGACGAAATTCAGGAGCAAATATGTAAGTTGCTTCCTGATGATCACAATCTTCCTAAATCTCATTATAAGGTTAGAAATATCTTGAGCAGCCTCGGCCTAAAGTACAGGATAATTGACGCATGTCCGAATGATTGTGTGCTATTTTACAAAGAGTATAAAGATTTGGACTATTGTCCCGTATGTGGCCAGTGCAGATTCCAGGTGAATAGGAAGAGTTCGAAAAAGAGAATTCCTGTGAAAGTTGTTCGATATTTTCCCTTGATTCCCAGATTGCAGCGCCTGTACATGTCTCTACACGCAGCAGAGGCGATGCGATGGTACGCAGAAAAGCGAATAGATGACGATGTCCTGCGACACGCCGCGGATGGGGAGGGTTTCAAACATTTCGACAGAGAATTCGGAAACTTTGCTGCAGAGGTTAGAAATGTTAGACTCGGCCTATCTACAGACGGATTCAATCCTTGGGGAAGTAATAGCTCCGCCGTAAGCACTTGGCCAGTAATTCTGATGCCGTACAACCTGCCTCCGTGGATGTGCATGAACAAGGAATTTAATTTCCTTACTGTACTAATTCCAGGTCCTAAATCTCCAGGGAAGTGCTTAGATGTCTACCTCAGACCTTTGATCGACGAGCTGAAACTGTTGTGGGAAAATGGAGTCCCAACTTATGACAAATTCACTGACACGATGTTCACGATGAGGGCTGCCGTAATGTGGACGATCAGCGATTTTCCAGCGTATGGGATGTTGGCAGCGTGCAGGACAAAAGGATATAATGGATGTCCTATATGTTTGGACGACGTGAACTCTAGTTGGCACGCAGGGAAGGTGTGTTACTTGGGTCACCGTAGATGGCTCCCTCACGACCACCCTTGGCGACAGGATGAAGCTCATTTCGACGGGACGGTAGAGAACAATCCTAAACCCCGTAGTTGGTCGGGCGAAGAGATTTTAGAGAGGTTGAGCTATTTCGACTTTGGTGTGTTGACTAACGACGCGGATGTAAAGAAATGCAATCCAATTCCTCCACATGATCTGAGCTATTGGGATCACAAGAGTATATTCTTTGAACTCCCTTACTGGTCGAAGTTGAAGCTGAGGAACAACTTGGACGCGATGCACATAGAAAAGAATGTGTGCGACAGCGTGGTGGGAACAATTCTCGGTATTAAGTTCAAGACTAAAGATACTCCCAAAGCGCGCAAAGATTTGGAATCAATGAATCTACGTCGTCCCTTGTGGTTGAGGAGGGATAGGAAAGGAGTGTACAACAAGATGCCAGCTGCACCGTACACAGTGAAGCCGACACTTAGACGTTCTGTATTTCACTGGTTTAAGGGCGTTCGTTATCCGGCCACGTATGCAGCTACTATAACTGGAGCAGTGGACGAGGTGCAACACAAGTTTGTTGGTCTAAAGACACATGACTATCACGTTATGCTGCAACGTCTGATTCCAGTGGTAATTCGACCATATTTGCCTCGCGACGTCGTAGAACCAATAGTGGCATTGTGCAGATGGTGGCAGAGGTTATGCGCCAGAGAATTAAAGAAGTCAGATGTCGTGGAATTGCAACAACAAATTGTGCACATCATTTGCAAACTAGAGAGGATTTTTCCTCCTGCTTTCTTCGACATAATGATTCACCTAATGATCCACCTGCCCGAGCAGGTTCTCATTTCTGGTCCGGTCCAGTACACTTGGATGTATCCTCAAGAAAGGTACGTACAACTAATTAATTATACAGGTTTTTCGATTCATAATTTGTTCCACTGGAGATTACTAGCTAGCTATATGCATGTACTTATTTTTATTGTACGTTTGATTAATTTTGTAGACAGCTTGGACAGTATAAGTCATTCGTCAAAAACAGGTCGGCTCCGGATGGCTCCATAGCAGAGACATACCTAATGCATGAGTGCGTTACTTACTGCAACAGGTACCTCAAAGATCCACCACCTCCAACTGCCTCCGATCCCAGTGCCCGCATCAATCTTTCTGTCGTCACCAATGTCGTCCGACCGTTTAGAGGAGTATTAAAGGAAACGTTAACACAGGAAGAACTTATTGAGGCACATTGGGTAGTGTTACGAGACTGTGACGAAGTTGAGCCGTACATGATGTCATACAGGGAGAGGCTTCAGGCGTTATATCCAGACAAGAGTTCGGCGTGGATTGAGAAAATGGTTAAGAAAAAGTTCCCCGATTATTTCTTCCAATGGGTACGTATTTAGTGATTTATATACATATTGAGATCATGCATGTTTAATTTGTAGAAAGTAAACCCTTACATTTTTCCATTTTCGCAGATGATTGATCTGCAAAAATCCGAAAACCACGGGGGGTGGTGGTCTTGGCCAAAGCACTTGCTAGCAGGGAAGCCGATTAAACACTATATTTATCCGGGATGTTTTGTGAACGGTGTGAAGTTCCATTCATTGGCGCGAGATGAAGGAAGAAGAACACAAAACAGTGGGATAGCGGTTGGGAAAGACCCTGATCTATATTACGGAATGATCGTATATGTGGTTCAGCTATGTTACGGGAATGATGTCAACGTTTTCCTATTCAAGTGCAGATGGTTCAAGCGTACAAAGGAAGACCTGGGACTTTTATCAGTCGATACAAACTCAAGCTGGTATGAGGATGAGCCTTTCGCTCTCGCCACCTTAGTTAGGCAGGTGTTCTATCTCGACGATCCGAAAGCTGGTGACGGGTGGAAAATAGTGAACCAGATCTCTCATCGAGGAGTTTGGAATACAGAGACAATTGAAGGGACACCGGCGACGACTGAAGATGCTGCTGAACCAGACAGAGACATTCCTGCCTATCAAGAGCCTAATATTTCTGTCATCCGCTCCGACATAATGGACCTGGTTCAAGACGGTGAACGGTTACCCATGCCTGATGGTTGTACAGATCTAACTGAAGAAGAGATCATTGAGGTAGATGAAGAAGACGTGCAGGATGAGGACGATGACGACGACTCTGGTTATTCCTCGGACGATGTTGAGTACGATGAGGAGGATGAGCAATCGGATAACGGTGATGATGATGATGACGATTATGACGAAGAGTACGGTCACACGACGAGGATCATTACTTGGTAAACCCTAATTTATTATTGTAATATATATATGATCGATCGATGCATCGTAAAAAGGTGAAAGATTTCTATTATGTCGAGACTTTAAGATTCCTCGTCCAGCTTTGGTTGGTTTTATTGTTTTTAAATACTATTTATGTATAAATTGGATTAATTATGGGTCCCTATATATGATTATATATATTGACTTGTGATAGTATTATTGAGAGCACAAATATTGTAGTATATATATATAAAAGTTGTTTGTACCTGGACTAACATCGATCTCCGCCAGCTTAACTTCCTCAGATTTTAAGTCGACTTCTCTCTGTTTCAATTGAATGTCTTTGGACTGTTTTTCTAGTCCCGGCCCCTCTCTTTGCTTTCAACTTCATCAGTGTATTCTCTGATCTTATTAAAAGTAAGCTGAAGCTGCTCTACATTTCGCTCACGCAGCCCTTCAAACCCTAAACCCTATACCCTAAACCTAAGGACCCCTAACCGAGAACGGAGAAATTAATTGCAGATTCACCTTTGGCGCCAAATCTCAATCTCATATAAAACCCTAGCTAAATCTTGGACCCTAAATCTAGCAGTTCGGATCGATCGATCAATTTTTTAATTATATTTTTGAATCAGAATAATTGAACGCACACACAAATGACCGGGGACGACCTAAACCGTAAACCCTAAGGCCCTAACCCCTGAATTCGGGGTTTTTACACTTGGACGACGGAGACAGGCATTATCCGTCGTCTAGGTACACACTTGGACGACGGAGAATGACTGTCTCCGTCGTCCAAGTGAAAAACCCTATACCCTAAACCCTAAGGACCCCTAACCCCTGAATTCAGGGTATATTCAACTGGACGACGGATACGACATTCTCCGTCGTCCAAGTACACACCTGGACGACGGATATTAGCGTCTCCGTCGTCCAGGTGTCTACTTGGACGACGGAGAATGTCGTATCCGTCGTCCAGGTGTAAATTTCGTAATTTTTTCTAAGACAACGACCATCTAGACCATCTTCGAATGCGTATTCTTTTCGTCAAGACTTTAGAGTAGTATATTCTTGGTGTGTGAGCTTCGACGGTTCGAAAATCGGAGTTGCGAAATGTCCTGTATCCACGTTTCCGGTTTGTGAAATTCTCGGTTTTGCGGTTGACTGTGCCGATGAAACCCTTCCCGAACTTATTATTTCCTGGTCCTTTATAGTAATTATATATTATGTTACGACGAACATATCCAACGGTTGTTTTGTCCAAATTCAATTTCGTTAGTACTCTGCTGCAAATCAGCAACTACTCATGAACACTAAAGTCTTAAAGATTAGTCGATACTTAACAACTTTCAAAACGTAAAATTATTCGGCGGTTCAAATTTATCTGTTTATATATACGATGCGTTCATCGATATTGTACGACTATTTCACTCGAATGACAGATCGCTAAATTCCTAGCGAATTAATTTAAATATTTTTTTTGCATAATTTGAACCTAGACGACGGATACGGTCATTTTCCGTCGTCCAAGTGTTCACCTGGACGACGGAAAATTACCGTATCCGTCGTCTAGGTTCAAATTACCATGGCGGTTCGAATAATTTTTTATTATTTTTTCGATGTAAATATTGACTTGGACGACGGATATGTCGTTTTCCGTCGTCCAAGTGTTCACTTGGACGACGGAAAACGACATATCCGTCGTCCAAGTCGAAATAACATGGCGGTTCGATTTGCCGCCTCAATTTTCGGCACCGCTTGAAATTCCACTTAGACGACGGAAAACACTGTCTCCGTCGTCTAAGTCAACATTTATGGCGGTGAAACGGCCCGCCCATTTATTTGGCGCCGGTTCGAAAAAATTTGACCCTTCACTTAGACGACGGAAAACACTGTTTCCGTTGTCTAAGTGCACTTAGACGACGGAGAATAGTTCTCCGTCGTCTAAGTGAAACTCTATATAAGGAGGAGCACCCCCCCCTCATTTTCTCATCATTCCATCTCCTCCTCTATACTCTCCTCTCCTCTCTCTCTCACTCCGGCGATCCTCCTCCGGCGACGCTCCGACGACCAATTTTCCGGCGTGGTTCCCCCTCTCCGACGACTCTACTCTTCCAATATTCCGGCGAAATTCCGACGAGGTAATAATTCGAAATTTTAACTCTTTAACAATTTTTTTATTTGTTTAATTATTTAAATTCTAAATACTTTTAATTTATTAGTTTTAAATAATAAATAGTTGTAATTATAATAATTATTTTCTTGTTATTATTATTATTTAGTAATCATTATTAGTTGTTAATTATTTGGTAATGAATAATTATTAGTTAAAATTAAATAATAGTAATAATAATAATTGATTATATTGGTAAATGAATAATTATTATTAAATGCATGATAAATAATAATTAATTGATAATTATATGTATTTTCTAGTAAATTGCATGGTAGTACGTGTTCGATTTAAATTTAGTACATAGGCTTGGTGTAATTAAGTCGCACTCTTTGGAATAGATGGCGCCTCTTTTCCTTGCTTATCTCCTTAACCCCTCGTGATGTGTGGATTTCATCACCGCACACCATAACCTAAGTGAAGTTATGGACACGAGGTTGAGGGCGGAGTTTGCAAAGGACTTGAGGGAGTGTAAATTTTCGAAAAATTGGCCGAATGTCGGACATGGTGTCTAGAAACGGGTTATGACTGGTGACAGGATTTGGACTAAGAAAGACTTTTGTCGAAATTAGTCCTGCCTCTCGCGTTATCTCTATCCCTAACTGGCCATGTTTTTCGATTTAACCAAGGCTGATTAATTGAAAATTTACACTTTATCGCGCGGGTCGCACGTCCATTGAACGACCGAAAATGCCAAGCTAGTGTACTCTATTTAAATCTTAAACGTACTTAATTAATTAGCGTAAATTCTCCGTCGTTGTAATTATTATGGTAAGTAGGTATTTTAACACCGTACGTACTCTTAGGTTTAAATGGCTCCGCCAAAGATCACATCCGGGAAGAAGAAAGCCCAACAGGAGTCAGAAGATGAGATGCTCCAAATGTTGGCGGCCCAAGTCGGTTGGGTTCAACCGCAGGTAGACGCCCTCAATCCGGGGCCTTCTGGGGAAATTCCCTCTGCCCCATTTCTCTCAAGCGGTGATGACGTCGACCCCTTTTCAACTCCGACGCCCGGTACCGCTTCAACGGGAAGTACTCAGGCGTCTTCGACGGCCGAGTCTATCATGTACAGCGTCCGCCGTAAGCAAAGGAGGGCCCCCACTGACCCCCAACCGAAAAAGACTCGGGGTCTCGTTAAAGGTGGAAAGGCGGAGAAAATTTGCAAGGCGACCGGGAGCAAGATCGCCTTGCCTTACGACGAATTCACCGGTGGCCCTCCCACACCTCAGCTAGCAAGTCTCTCGGCTCATAGCATTGGGTCGATTGTTCGTAACTGGGTTCGTATCACTGCCCCTACTTGGAGGGAGGTGCCGGATTCGGAGAAGGCGAAAGTCTTTAAGGATCTTTCGGTACGTAATACGTACAATTTTAGTTATTATATACTATTTTTAATATTAGTTATATATAATTTTATAATATATACGATTATAATTTCCAATTTATTTCTGATAGGAACAATTTGCGGTGGATCCGGATCCGGCGATGTTGAGGCATATCAACCAAACCGCCAACAACATCTTCAAAGATTGGAAGTACAGGCTCCATCAGTACTTCCGAATTAACGGTCCCGTGCCTCCCCCCGAAGAGCTGCGTGGGGATAGAGAAGATGAGTGGGAGTGGTTGTGTAACCACTTTGCCGATGAGCAATTTCAGGTGTTAATTTACTTTTTTTATTTCAATTAAGATAATTGAATACTCTAAATTTTAGTTACTTATAAATTTTTTAATGATTTCATTATGTTGTGTAACAGAAATTCTCCGGTGTCAACAAAGCCAACCGGGGGAAGAAGGACAAGCACCATACTTCCGGCGCCAAGCAACTCATTCAAATTGCCAAGGAGCACAGGGATAAGGGCTCCAAACACCCTTATCTCGATGCAAGCGTAAGCGCGTACGTGACGCCTGGGCTCGATAATGAAGCGAGTCAACGCGGCGTAAGTCATATATATATATATGTGTGTGCGCTAATAATTATAGTAATTATTATTTAAATATTATTTCATTATAATAAATTTATTATTCTTTTGTAGGCAAGAGTGATAGAGCGTGCGCAGGAAGAATTGGCTAACACTCAGCTTGCGTTCCCAGATGTGCCGCTAGAAGACCTGCCTCCTCTATCTGTGGAGAGCCAAATAGCAATTGCGGATGAGGTCTACGGTCGTAGAGCTGGCAAGGAGGTTAGGCACTTCGGGCCTAAGGTGGTTCGAGATTTGTCGACCTCTGAGTCATCATCTACGGGAGGTTCGGGGCGGCGGAGAAGTTCTCAAGCTGCGGCAGCCTATGAAGAGGCTCGAATCGCACGGGAGGAGAATATTGCCATGCGCCAAAGAATGGACCAGCAAGACGAGCGAATAGCCCAACTCATCGCCCTTATGCAACAAGCTCAAAGACAATGTCAACCTCCTCCGAACCCATTCCCCGACGACGACGACCCGGCTGGAGGCGGAGGACGAGGCGGCGCATCTGCTCCTCCAGTGTTTTAGCTAGCTAGTAGTTCATTATTTCGTTTCTTAATTTCCGCATTACGAACAATATTTTCATTTTTAATTATAGGTTTTTTCGATTATGTATGTACAAATTAATTTTAATTATTTTATTAATTTAGTGTATTTAATTAATTTAATTAATTTTTTTTCAATTAATATTAATAATATTTTTGAATTTAATTTTTTTTTTAAATTAATTTTTCACTTAGACGACGGAGATTAATGTCTCCGTCGTCTAAGTCCCTACATGGGCCACGGAGAAGCTAACAATCTCCGTGGCCCAGGTGGTGACTTAGACGACGGAGACATTAATCTCCGTCGTCTAGGTAACCACCTGGGCCACGGAGAAGCTAACAATCTCCGTGGCCCATGTAGGGACTTAGACGACGGAGATTAATGTCTCCGTCGTCTAAGTCACCACCTGGGCCACGGAGATTGTTAGCTTCTCCGTGGCCCAGGTGGTTACCTAGACGACGGAGACATTAATCTCCGTCGTCTAAGTCACCACCTGGGCCACGGAGAAGCTAACAATCTCCGTGGCCCAGGTGGTGACTTAGACGACGGAGACATTAATCTCCGTCGTCTAGGTAACCACCTGGGCCACGGACGTTCTCCGCGGTCCAAGTGAACTTGGACGACGGAGATTAAATTCTCCGTCGTCTAAGTACTTAGACGACAGCACTTGGAGCACGTACCTTGGACGACGGATTTTCCGTCGTCCAAGTACTTAGACGACGGAGATAGGCACTTAGACGACGGAAATTCTCCGTCGTCTAAGTCACTTTTTCTTGTAGTGTGAGTTGAGTCTAAATGTTAGACATATTTTGAGATAAACACTTGTGAGAGCATATCTGTGGGAGGTAGAATCTTGATTTGTTTATTGCATGCTAAGTTTTACATTCACTAAATTATGTCTGTGTTCCTACATATTACATGTGTGTCATGCATTAATATTAACCTTCGAAAGTCTGTGGATTGAATTGAAATATCATGTGAACTAGGTGTTGCAATGTTATGAAGATTGCTAAAACAAAGTGTCAATGGCATTAGAGTTTTGTAATTTATGTAATTTTTGAGTCTTTCCAAAGTCTTAGTTTAGTGTTTTCCTCGAGGACTAACAAAAACTAAGTGTGAGGTGTTTTGATATATAGTTGCATAAATATGCAACTCTCTTGTGCTTAATTGTTCCAAAAATATTTGGTTTATTTGTTTAGTTTTCAGTAATTAATTATATTTTCGTTTATTTAGGTTATTTGGAGAAAAATACAAAAAATGAGCAATAAAAGGAGAATTCTATTGGAATACGGATTGATGACGTGGGTAGTTCAAGTGGCAATGAGTCAACCTAAATTGATGAGGAGAAGCCTAATCTCGTATCTATATAAGCCTAACTTATTGATGGAGCGCGCAATAGTTGTTGAATTTTAGAGAGAGAAGGTTAGAAGAGAAGAAGTGTTGTTATTGAGAATTCTAGGGTTTTTGGTTTATTCTCCTTTTTCTCTCATATTTTGTTATTGTATATTGTCAACTATGAGTAGCTAAACTTGCCTAATTAAGGGCTGATTAAAGCCCTAGATATGTTTCGGTTTTGAACCTTTGTGATTTTAACAATTTTTGACTGAGTTTTACTTCACTACTTTATCATCGATGATTTCTATTATCTGTTTCTTTGGTGGCCAACTTAGATGCATGTGGTAGGATCTATTGTCTTGAGTGTATACATGACCATCATATCATTTCATATTCTATAGAGAAAAAACAAGCTCTTGTGTGAAGTAATTCTTAAGTGATGCAAGAACATCCATCATAATAGGTCTAGAAGTCTTGTTGTTTCTCAAACACTCTACGAATCTTAATAACTTAGGTTAAGTAGATTCGGACCCATCATAGTACCATGTCTCCTATTTTAAGATCTGTTAAGTCAAGTAATCAATCCGGATAACATGTCGAGTAAGAGTGTGTAATATGTATGTTACTTAATCATAGTTTATGCATGGAAAACATTCATTAATTCATTGTTGTTGAAGTTGGGATTGGGGTAGATCGAACATATTTAGGGTGGAGAGAAGTTCATAACATTCATCTCTATTTGATTTCATCAACAATCTACTTTTCTGAAATTTACGATTTTCTGCATTAGTTGTAGTTTGGAAGAATTATTTCGGTAATCAAAACAACTCCGAATACTCTAAAAGTGTGGTAGTCCACCACTGAGTCAGTGTTTTGTGTTAAAAAATTTGTGATTTTTGGTTTAGTGTAAGTCAAGTTCGTAATTTACTTTGTGTCGAGTGGTCGATGTTGCCAGATTTCTGGCTTTCGCGTCTGTATGTGTTTCTTGTGTCTACAAGTCTTAGTTTCACCAATTTTCTGCCAGTAATTACCACATTTTTCATTTACTACAATCATATAATTGACTTAAAAATAGGATTATCTTGATGATGATTTTTCACTTATACCGAATATGTTGAAGACTACAGATCAATAATTTGACATAATGCATAATGGTCATGCTGACATTGAGTTTCATATTCCGGGATCCGGGTATCGTAGAACATTAATAAACCTAGAATGGTTCAAAAATTGCAACTAGTTCTTACACATCATATTCTTGAAGCAAGTACATCATTTTCTGATTTTTGTCCTGTTTTATCAGCAACTTAACCTGTAGAAATGTAGATAACCAAAGCAAATGTCTCGAGTTTACATTTCCACACAAATTAAAAAATAAAAAAAGTAAAAAAAAACAAAGAGAGAGATTACCATACAGTTCTATAAGTTTTGTTAGTAAAATTAACGTCATTGAATCCTTGGTCAATTTAATATCTCATATATAGTTATATTGTCATGTTTTCTTCAAAATTGTGCTTATATTATAAGTTGGTAATTCGAAATTAGTTCTAGGGTACGTTGAGTATCGATTTTCATAGGAGTCGTTTAGAAGTATTTAGCAGTTCGTCCCGATGTAGATTTTTTATTAATTGGAGCTAGTCATGATCGAGTCTCCGCAAGTATGAATGAGTATTCAACATATGAACTATTGTTTTTAGTTCATATATATTTTCAATATAAACTTGTTTGTTTGTTCGTTCTCTCCAGTTCATAAACCAAATGAAGCCTTAAAAATGATCGGAGGTCGAGTCCAAGATATGTGACAAAGACACCAATGCAACCAAGCGGCAAGTGTGGCTCTTATTCTTAACGTCGACTATGTTTTATGGTAGCACGATCCCCATGCCCTCTCTCTCTCTCTCTCTCTCTCTCTCTCTCTCTCTCTCTCTCTAGCTAGCTATGCCAGTATCTCCCAATGCAGTTAGGTAAGCAAAGCAAGTCTTGCGCGGGTGGAACACTTTAACGGTGGTGAGTGGGTTCTATTAATTGGCCGGAGACCAGCCTGAGAGTGTACGTGCGTTTGCCCTTGAAAGTTGATAATAGGCATGAAAGAGGTCGTGGACTCGTGGGTCTACAACTTGGCCACCTAAATTAAGGTCCCAAACAAAACAAACAGCCTTTCGATCTCGACGTGACTCTGCTCCTCTCCCCATCTAGCCGTGAACGGCGATAAGATTGTAAGAGCTTGCTTTGTTCACGTGTCTTGTAGGACCTGCCACATGTCCGTGTGAGTTGCCCCACTATCACCCCTCTATCACCATCTCATAATTAGTCTATTTTCACCCTGCTGGTTTATTCTACGTACGTTGTTGTCTTGGTTAATTAGGAAGGAAAGGAAGGGAAGAAGGTTGGTTTAGGTTTGCTTGACCTTTCCATTTTTATGGGTTTATCGCCTTAAATAGTTCATGTAGACGGTGTGTCTCCAACTCCATTCATTTGGGTTAAGATGTTTATCTCCCACCAATTCAAATTATTTGGTCATTATTTACTCAAGAGCGGATTTTTTTATCAATGATAAATAATATATAGTAAATGGTAAACATTTTACCCAAATTGTGAAGATATGCTCGATACACTATCCACGATATACCATTCGGTCAAAATTTAATTGGTTGTTTTATATTAAGTTCTATGTATACGTTATTTTTTTTTTCGAAAAATTATTGGTATGTGTTAGTTAGTGCATTCTATAAAGTTTTGATAATTATGTGTAGTCATTAGAGATTAGCCATTAATTAATTAAAGAAAATCGGCGTAACTATGTAGATCTTAAATATGTGGAGAGAAATGAGTGTCATCCATACTTTCTAAAAGTGTTGAATCCTTAAGACCTTAGCTTTGTATTTACACCTAATTACCAAATTGGAAGTCCTAACTCATTTACACCTAACTACCAATTTTGGGAAGAATTTTAATCAAGGAAATGATTCCTATCCAAAAATAGTAGCAACACTAAAACCTAATGATAACATTCGACTGATTCGAGAAAGTTTGAACCTTCACAAGTTAATTACTATAAGCCCCTACAAATTAGAGATGGTTACGCACCGATTGGTCTGTCTCTTTTCCAATGCAAAACTAGTTTGCATGTTCCTATCTTTACAACTCAATACTAGTAGTTCAATGAACGTACTGTTCGTTCCCCGCACTAGCTGGACTAGCTGGACCCAAAAACACAAGACTCATGGCTAAATGAGCTAATGGTCGGATCAGTCTCCAACTTCCAACGTGCCTATAACAGTGAAGACGTACATAATGACATATATAGCTGTAGAGCTCCTACTCGATTCATAATCATATAAGCCGTAGCTGGACCAGCTTCTGCTTCTGCTTCTGCCAGTCTGTGAATAAACTAAAGCTGACCAACATAAATCATTGAAGGTAAACTAACTGAAACTTTTGCTCTCATTCTAGCTAGCTAGATCAAACATTAATAAGAAGGGAGGTATGTAGGGATACGTGAGGCATGTGAGATTGTGGTGGTAGAGTGATGGGAGCTAGGCCAAACCCTTTTGGAGTACGTAGACAATCATTCTATCTTTCTTGTTTGCTTTTCCTCTGATCTAATCTTTTCGATCTCTCGCCCATTCTAAGTGTTGGGTGACCCATTATGCCATTATCGATCTCGATCCATCCATCTTAATTACTGCAATTACTTAACCAAATCCTAGCTAGCTCTCTCTTTCACCCATTATTAATTCTCTTTTTTGTCCCAGCTGCAAACCAAACCTTGCAAAGGCATCAACATAGCTCGTTTAGTTTGCTATATAAGTTGGAGCAGGAAGTAATCATTTATTTGCAATATACAGAGTCGACCTAGCTAGCGAGCTCGATCACAAGCTTGTTTAGCAGAGTACGTTCGTACTTCATATCTCAGCTATCCCATCAAAAAAGGTACTACGTTCGATCTTCTCTACTTCTAGCTCTCTAGTATTTGGTCATTGATATCTTCTTCACCTATCATGATTAGTTTTAGCTGCGTTTATCCATCACTCCCTATTTTATTAATGTTCAAAGTTTTCTGGGTTAACTCAAATATATATATATATAGCTAGTAGCTAGCTAGTTCTTGACTTTGTTGTTCTTGGCATTAGATTCAGAAGATAACTGATAGATGTCCATGAATTTAGGGGATTCCTATTGGCAATGATTCTAATAGTCTATTTGGAATTAATCTAGTATCATATATAGCTTCATCTGGTCCATTCACTCATGATCGACTTTGGGTCGGCCTTTAGGATATATCGATCTCCGGCTTGTACGTACATGTCTAGCTAGCTAGTCATCGATCAAATCCTGATTAGTTATCTAGGCTGCATGTAGGCCTTCGTTAGAGAATCACCGGGGACCAAAATCAGTCAAAATCAGAGATGTACGTATACCTCCACATGTATTTGCCATATACTGCATGTATACACTATATTAACTTGAATTGTTTGTACATTTAATGTAACATTTTTTATTTCGATATTATGTTACCTTATTTAATTGCATACCAATTAATAATTATCTCCTGGAAAAATAGTTAGAATGATCATTGAACTTTGTCATAATCGACAATTTGATCACTGAACTTTAAAAAATATCAAAACAGTCACTGAAATTTAATTTTGTTTATCAATTTGATCTATTTGTCTATTTTAACCATTAAAATTTGTCAAAAAAATTTCTTATATAGATACAATTATGAGAAAAATACACATAACATTGGCATCTGAAACGAGCATAATAATCAAATTGATAAATAAAGTTAAAGTTCAACGAATTTTTTGATATTTTATAAAATTCAGTGATCAAATTGTCGATTGTGACAAAATTCAATAATCATTGTGGTTATTTCCCAGTATCTACAAATCAAATACACGAATGCATGTGGTTTGTTGGTTTTCAGATCCTTCTAAAGTCCTCGATCGTTTCTTTTTTCTTAGGCAAACTATAGAATGTAGGAGTTCACTGTAATTGGATAGCATGTAATACGTACTCAATAATACAGTCCTTCAGTAGCTGATTTTTTTTAAAATTCAATTCGTCCGAAACTTAATTTTATCGGGAATTGAACCCTTGACCTCTCAGTCTATGAGTGTAACATCAGGATGACTAGCCACCTTCAACAGCTTATCTAATCAGCTTAATTTAGAATCTTGTTTCAAAGTTCCAAAGTTGCATTGCATCGATAGTTTTTTAAACGGGTTACTCCGATCCTATGTATATTATATTTTTGTCGTTACATGTTTGTGCCATTATATATAAGAGTTACAACACTGAATAGAAATATATATATATATATATCACACACACAACATCCTTCTACTAAGATATACTTTTTTAATAGTTATTTTCAGGTATAGAAAATTACACCAACTTTTCAATCATATTTTATCATCTTCATCGTTCAGATTTTAAGTCCTAATGTGTAGATTAAGCCTGTAAATTTTCAGCCAAAATAGTGATCGTTAAAGTATTCAAAACTGTAATTAAAGTTTATAAGTATGAACAATTCCGGTTTGAAAGATTTGATCCGTCACTTTTATTTAATCTAGTTCAATACCTTAATGATTACCATTTTGGTTGAAAATTTACAGAAATAATTTACTCATATAAACCTAATAATTAAACGATGAAGATGTTAAAATATGATAAAAAAAGTTTGTATAATATCCTATACTTAAAATTGATAAAAACAAAACATATACTTTAGTAAAAAAGTCCTCTTTATATATATATATATATATATTTGAATATATATATATATATATTTGAAGGGGTCGAAGCTAGCTAGCTTTATGTCTGTGTTATGTATGTTCTTTTCCGTGCACCAATATTATATTTCAGTCTCATAGAGTCATGAGGCACCAACCACCTGCTCTCTCGGCCGGGCTCTCAGCAATGCAGCTCGATCCTGTTTGTACGTACGTTGCTAGCTGCGCGCTGCCATTATTTCTCTGGCCACCCTCCCGTCGGCCCTACACCTTGACCCTCACCACCGTTGTTTTCCTTTTCTTTTGTTTTGGCTAATTAAAACACCACCGATTTGATCGATCATATATACAGTTGATAGTGCGAAGTTTCCGCACCAAAAGTTATAGTACGAAATTACATTTTACAGAAAATTAATAAAATAATTTAATAATTAGAGTCATTCTTCTTTTAGATATTTATGCAAGGTTTGTGTTTATAAAATTTCGGTTTGGTCGGATATCGTTTAGTTATTTGATCATTACATTCAATTTTTGAGTTAAATCAGGTAATCTGTATGTATTGTTAAACAATATCATAATCAAATAGTTAAATCAACTCCTATTGAACTGAAATTTTACATACATGTATCTAAAAAATGTTTGACTTCAATTATCAAATTATATTATTAATTTTATTTAAAATACAACTTCGCACTTTGTACTTGATAAGAATTATATATATATATTGCCTAGCTAATCGAGGGTGCACGTGTACGTGCTTGTACAAAAACATATCAGAAATGCTTGGATTGCCAGCCTATATATTGTTAGCGCAACTTAATTATATATACCTTTTGGCTGAAATTGAGATCGCGATCGACCCTTAAAATATCAGGACGGCATGTAGATCTAGCTAGCTAGCTCGATCGATCCATATCATCGGTCGGTTCTCAAGGAGAGCTTTCATGGTTTTATTGATGACATAACCTAGCTAAAACCGGGCCGATCTGATTTGAAATGTCATGATAGCTATAGACCCCCGATGCTCATCATATTTCCTTTTTGTAATTTTGGAGTTTTCTTATGCATTTCCAAATCAATCCAAAATGTTCATAAAGCTAACTAATACTTATAGATATGGTCTCCACTCCTTCCATATGCATGTGGTGTGGGCATGATCGATCATTGATCGATCAACTAACTGAAGCATCGATCGGGAATCATCTTGTTCTTTTGTACTTACCATTTAGATGCATTCACATCTATATATATCTATCTATCACTTGATTGTTGCATTTTGCATGTTGATGCGTGGATTATTCTAATTCACTCAAAAATATCTGTGTCTCTATACGACATAATATATATATATATATTATGTATGTCTCTTCAGTTATATGCTCAATAATATGGTGAGATCAATGTGTACGTATATATATGGGTGGCATAGGGATATTCCAGTGTCATTTTATGATCTAACTAGTTTACCTGTCCTCTCATCGAAAATATATTGCTAAAGTAACCTACGTACTAAAGATATATGCTTAATTAGTGAAGTCATGAAAAAAAAAATTAAATGCTCACTAAAGTTATATGGTTTGTGAAATAATCTCTCGAAGTAAAAAAAAAATTCGTGATTCAACATCTCGTTACAGAAAGCTATCACATAGATTGTCGTGATAAAAGAATTCAAATTAATGTTGTGATATATATGTATAACAAATTTGGTATGTTATGTGGTTTGCAGGTGTGTCACCCCATATAATTAAAAGAGACCAAGGAGGGCATAATTAATAGCCCTAGCTAATTAGTGTTTGATGAAATTGCATGGCAAACTTGATATATTATAGATTGTTTTCTAAAGACACACCACAAGATTTATTGTGTTGGAAATATTAAATTTATTGTAATTTGGGGGCTTTCCATATTCATTTCATGCAGAGAAGAGCAGAAATGGAAGACGAAACGCCATCCTCACTCATTCCACCACTCCCCAGAGACTCCCGCGGCTCCCTCGAAGTCTTCAATCCAACCCGATCCAACTTCTCGACGACCCGACCCACCAGCCCACCACCCTTCCGCACTCCTTCTCACCAGCAGCAGCCTTCCACATGGAAATCCTGGATCGACCCGCGCGATTCTCTCAACCCGAAACCCGACCCGTCTTCCAAGTCCGGAAGAGTCGACGACAGCACCGCCACCTCATGGATGGCCCTCAAGGACTTCCCGCCGACTCCTCCACCGCCGGCTCATCCCTCCCAGCAGTCCCGGCAGCAGCCTCCGCCGCTCGGCCAGCAGACTATCTCCGCCACGGTCAACGACGCGTCAACGGCTGATCCCGGCGACGCCGCGCAGAGAGCCGCCGAGTGGGGGCTGGTTCTCAAGACGGACACCGAGACCGGGAAGCCGCAAGGGGTCACGACCCGGAACTCGGGCGGACCCGAAGACCCGACCCACAAGGCGGGAACTTCTAGAAGAAACTCGAACACCTCGGTCCGGAGCTCCGGCGAATTGTCCGACGGCGAAGGCGTTGGAAAAGGGTTTCCGAGAGTTTCGGAGGATTTAAGAGACGTGCTGTCCACGTTTCAGCAGACGTTTGTGGTTTCGGACGCTACCAAACCCGATCACCCGATCATGTACGCCAGCGCCGGGTTTTTCAAAATGACCGGGTACACCTCCAAAGAGGTCATCGGCCGAAACTGGTATGTAATTAAATGTCGGAAATTTACCATTTTATTAATCTTTTAACTGTAATAACGGTCTAAACGGGGGCAGTACTGACATTTTAGTACTTTTGTTTTGATGCAGCCGGTTTTTACAGGGAGCGGATACGGACCCGGTGGACGTGGCGCAGCTGAGGGAGGCTTTGCAGAAGGATACTAGTTACTGTGGGAGGTTATTGAATTATAAGAAAGATGGGACCCCTTTCTGGAATTTACTAACTATTGCACCCATCAAGGATGAAACTGGGAAAGTCCTCAAATTCATTGGGTAAGTTTTTCAATTTTCATGATTCTTATGTTGAAATGACCGCTTTTCTTCTTTCTTAAGATGAATTTTATTTGTTCATTTACGATGGATCAGGCAACTGTGTGAGGTGACAAACTTGATTCGAATAAGTCTTATTCATTTTTGACACTGATTTGTAAGGTGACCTTTTCATAGATAAGGAGAAGCATGAAATTTTAAACAAGCTCACGTGCCCCAGAAGCATAATCATAAACACATAAATTCAAAAGTTCCACGACAAAACGAAGAAAAGCTTGTAATCATTTATCACTTTTCCTATTCTCAATGGGGTAATGGCGTAATGCCCAGTGTACAGTAGGGCTTGGGATTTGATTGGAATTAGCTCCATAACTGGCTGGGGCAGAAGTAGGTAATACTGTAATAGAGGTGATTGGACATGACAGACAAACAAGGCGGAAGATGTTCTGTCTAGCTTGGTCGGAACTAAATTTGGATATATAGGAGAATTTTTTTCTCAATTATGGACAAGCGATGGGACCAATTTTGGATTCGTCTAAATCTCCAAATGATTTAACATTTATCTTGTTTTTGAATAATCTGACGTGGCAGAATGCAAGTGGAGGTGAGCAAGCACACGGAGGGGTCCAAGGATAAGATGCTGCGCCCAAATGGATTGCCAGAGTCTCTAATTCGATATGATGGTATGTTTGCTGTATTATTGGACACATGATGGATTCTGCTTATTAGATAATGTCACCTTTCTCACATTTTGCTGGGTGAATGCATCTATATTGAGACAGTATAAGTCATGAAGATCTTTCTGTTCATGGCTAGCTAAAAGTCTAAAATAATGATGAAAATGCAATATATACAAGTCTGAAGTACTTAAATTGGAGCTATTTGGGACTGTGAGTTTGCTTGGAATAAAAATCTAAGCTCTTCATGTGAAAAGTACTTGGAGGTGGTTCCCGGGAAAGCTTTTACTAAAATCGACTTTTAGTGAGTATTAACTAGAACAACAGTTTTAGTTTTAACTACACAACTCGGTTTAAAAAGTATGTTTTATTGTCTGGAAATGTGGTTTAACAGTTGTAGAAGCAATGTGAACTCTGACCTAGCTAGTTGATACAAACTCGAATGAGCTAGGATCAGTTGAACTGACATAGATCAGCATGGTTGATACATAATGACACTTTCAACAATTTGGAGGGAAAGACTAAGTTGATATCATGCAAGCTAAGCATTTATGCTAGACTAATTTGAGCTAACTGGCCGGAGAAATGTTGTTTGTTGCAGCTCGTCAGAAAGAGATGGCTACACATTCAGTAACTGAACTTCTGCAGGCAGTGAAAAGGCCAAGGTCACTTAGCGAATCGTCAAATCGTCCCATTAGAAAGTCAGGAGGTGGGGGCAGGAGAGAGGAGGTAGTTGAGGCTCTAGCGAGGAGAAACTCTGAGAGTTTACCTCGGAAAACCTCAGAGAGTGTGGCACCACCTAGACGTAACTCGCTTGGGGATGGCAAAGTCTCAATGCAGTGTATCAATGAGGTTCCTGAAAAGAAGCAAAAAAAATCTAGACGCCGCTCTTTCATGGGGTATAATATAGCTTTGGTTTGCACATTAGTTACTGCTGTGAAATGATTAGGCCTACATGTGATATGACTTCACAACTGTGTTATTTATGCTTCAGGGTTATGAAGAAGAGTCAAAATAAAAGCCAAACGGAGGATGATACCTTCGACACCTTTGGAAATTCTGAGGATGTCTGTGATGACAGTGACGTTGAAGAGAGACCTGCCAGTCTTGATGACAAAGTGAGGAAGAAGGAAATGAGGAAAGGTATGGACCTTGCTACGACACTGGAACGTATAGAGAAAAACTTTGTCATTACTGATCCAAGGCTTCCTGATAATCCCATTGTAAGATTTCTCACTCTAGACCTGTTCAATTCATTCTTGCACTGTTGTTTCAAAATTCAGTGGCATTATGTTGAAATGAGAATATAGAATGTAATAAGAATTCTGACGTGTTTAAATGTTTGTGTTTCAGATATTTGCATCCGACAGCTTCTTAGAGCTGACGGAGTACAGTCGTGAAGAAATATTGGGAAGAAATTGCAGGTGTGCTTCATTATAAATTATAGAGTTTAAAAATGAAAGGTTCTAATAAGTAGCTAGTGTGATAAATTGATAATACTCTACGATGCTAACAGTAATTTTAATGAAACACTAAACTCTTGTTTGTTTGAATCTCATAGATTCCTGCAAGGACCTGAGACTGATCCAGTAACTGTGAAGAAAATAAGAGCGGCAATTGACAACCAGACTGAAGTGACAGTACAGCTCATCAATTATACAAAAAGCGGTATGCTTCTTTTGCAAATTTTAGGTACATACAGCTGGTTGATTATGTAGTTAGCTAAATTATCTATGTAAAATCCAGGCAAAAAGTTCTGGAATGTTTTCCATCTTCAGCCGATGCGTGATCAAAAGGTACTTCTTCCTCAGATAATGTTTAAATGAGCACAAAATGGAACATGGAAGTGAAATTATTACCAAAAATGGAAAGTAATGTGGTGATTACATATTGCCTTTTGAATTGTGCATCCAAACAGGGAGAAGTACAATATTTTATTGGAGTACAACTAGATGGAAGTCAGCACATTGAGCCTCTCCAGAACTCTATTCCTGAAGTTACAGCAAAAGAGAGTGAAAAACTGGTATGGTATATACATTATTCACTTTATACATGGTTCTACTAAAAGCCATGAAAGTTCTGCAGCTAAAAGAATATGGTTGTTATGTTACTCAGGTCAAAGAAACTGCAGTAAATGTTGATGAAGCAGCGAGAGAACTTCCGGATGCCAATATGGTAATGCTCAATTCTTAGTCCATACTTCTTGACTTTTAATGATTACAAAATGTAACGGAAGTTTTCTGTAACTTCAGAAACCAGAGGATCTATGGATGAATCATTCGAAGGTTGTTCATGCAAAACCTCATAGAAGGGATAGCCCCCCTTGGAGAGCTATTCAAAAGGTATTAATTATTGTAATAATTTTTCATTGAAAATTAAGTTTGATGTTTCTTGAATGTTTGCCTCTTCTGTATAGATTGTTGATCAAAGTAACTTTTGATATTGTAGATTCTAGAGAGTGGAGAACAGATAGGATTGAAACATTTTAGGCCTATAAAACCCTTGGGATCAGGTGATACTGGCAGCGTGCATTTGGTACAATTGTGTGGAACTGATCAGTACTTTGCCATGAAGGCTATGGATAAGAGTATTATGCTCAATCGGAACAAGGTATTCAAGAGTTCAAATCTGATCTTATGTGTCTTGCTTTATTTTTTGTCCCCGGGAGTCGAGGACTTTATTTTTGGCTTGAATGACATGTGCCACTTCCAATCCTTTCTACATCAGAACTCATTTCATTATTTATTGCAGGTGCATAGAGCTTGTGCTGAGAGAGAGATCCTTGACATGTTGGATCACCCTTTCCTTCCTGCATTGTATGCTTCTTTTCAGGTTAGGAATTCAAACTTATTCCCTGTAAAGTTCATGAGTTACTGCTAATGGGAGGAGCCATGCATCATTTTTGATAGTCTTGATCTACATAATGGACTTATTAAATCTTCCCTTTCCATTTGTATTTTGCAGACAAAAACACATGTGTGCCTGATTACTGATTACTATCCTGGTGGCGAACTCTTCGTGCTTCTGGATAGACAACCAACGAAGGTCCTGAAGGAAGATTCAGTGAGGTATAATACATGATATAAGTAATAGTAATGCAGCTAGGTCATTGAAAACTGGAAGTTTGCTGTGATATTGTATATTACCTCGGTTACCATTGCTGTTGAACTATCTAGTTATTCGGATTCTTGAGAATGACCAACTGGTCTGTTGTGTTGGTGATGATGCAGATTTTATGTTGCAGAGGTAGTTGTTGCCTTGGAGTATCTTCACTGTCAAGGTAAGTTGTTTGCATCACTCATATATCTATGGGTTTGTCTCTATAAATGTGTCAATATAAATGATAAATGGATATGAAGCATGAATTTTCGTCCCCAATTACGTTGCTGATACATTTTTGTAAATCAAGTTTGTAGACTTGTAGTGATAATTATGCTCCCATCTTCAACCTGACCAAATATATTGTTCTGCTCTTTTTTCCTTGCAGGAATAATATACAGGGATTTGAAGCCTGAAAATGTTTTACTTCAGAGCAATGGGCATGTAATCCTGACCGATTTTGATTTATCATGTTTGACATCTTGCAAACCACAGGTATTACAGTATTCCACCAAAAAAATACTTGTTAGAAAAAATGGTCAGCTTCTGTATTTGTTTTCTAATGAAAGTGCTGATCTGGTTCGTTCAGCTTCTGATTTCAAGCATCAACGATAAGAAAAAGAATCACAAAGGTCAACAGAATCCAATATTCATGGCTGAACCAATGAGAGCATCAAATTCTTTCGTTGGCACTGAAGAGTACATTGCTCCGGTCTGACACTTTTTAACATTCTTTTGAACATTCTCAACGGTTCCTTTATCAAATTTTAGCTTATATTGACTGCTTAGTTATTTTCCACTTGTAGGAAATCATAACGGGAGCAGGTCATTCTAGTGCAGTAGACTGGTGGGCTCTTGGTAATTTCCCTCATCCTGAATTCATTTCTGATCTCATTTACCTCTAAACTATTTCTGTAATTGATTTATTAAAGCTTCCAATCTTTTCTTCTTTGGCATCTGTTATGCATTAATTTTCTAAACTGAACATGTGATATGATAACATTTCACTTGAGCACAAGCTATATGATAGTGATATTCAATCTAGTCAGTTACCATGAACCAATTTTGGTATACTTATTATCAAAAATCATATCCATTTCATATATGCATTTCATTTCATGTTTATTTTTCAGGTATACTTATATATGAAATGCTCTATGGATATACGCCATTCAGAGGGAAAAGAAGGCAAAAGACATTTGCCAATATTCTTCACAAGGATCTCAAATTTCCAGGAAGTATACAGGTGAAATCCATCTCTCAAATGCATCTGAGTTCTGAACAAGTGTCCTGTGCATTTACATTTATGTAAAAAGTGTGACTCAATAGTAGCTGATGAAAAGAACATGTACAAATTTTTCTTCTTAACAAACCACACTAGAATGCTGAGTTTATACATGAACTTAAAGTTTCTATCTTAATGCAGGCAAGTCTCCAAGCAAAGCAGTTGATGTATCGGTTGTTACACCGTGATCCCAAAAATAGATTGGGGTCTCTGGAAGGAGCAAGCGAAATTAAGCGTCATGCTTTCTTCCGGGGTGTCAACTGGGCTCTAGTTCGCTGCATGGTAAATATTTAGAACCCTACTTAATTATAAGTTTACTACGGATCAAGTATAAAATGTTCGATCACATAACACAGTTCAAATCAAAGTTATGAATTTTTTTGGTTCAACGAGAGGTTTCCCATTCATCATCTTCCAAATAAATCATGTAATCCAGCTATAGCGCTCTAAGAGTTTCAATTTATACTGAAAATCTTATAAATGTGCAGAACCCTCCTGTACTTGAAGCTCCTCTCTTCCCGACCACTGAAGCCGAAAAGGATGCTAAGCTTGTAGATCCCGAGATGCAAGATTTACAAACAAATATTTTCTGAAAGGCACTATCTCTTCTCTCCTCCGGTATTCATAAGAAATGCGCTTTTGTCAGCATGAGATATAAACTTCTTTAAATCCTTATCTAGCAAGCTCCTGCTGCACTTTGAGTACCCGATCGACTGCAGGACCTGGAGAAAGCTAATCATCATGTTGTTGATAGTTTAATTAGATCTCATCGATTTGCTTGTATATGGAGACTGTTTGCACTTTGTACTGTATTGTAGATGGAAATCACTTGAGGATTTTAATCGATCCTTGTGTGTATATCATAACTGCAAGGTGTAATATGTTTCTCTGTGAACTAGAAGTTTTGTTAGTAGGTTAAGTTAATCTCGTTCATCATGCCATGCCACAGTTGCATTTAAATTTCTGCAAACTATTGAAATACTCTGACCGAAAAGAAAAAGACAATCTTCCTTGTTGGTCACGCTTCTGTTAAAGCATTTCATTATTGCAAAGTTTGAATTCGGAAATATATAATAACACACGTTAAGCTCAAAATCAATCTAGATGTGTATCATCGGCTAAAATCATTTTTAGTTTCTCAATTTCAACAATAAATGGTTGAATCACGATCTGATCGAAATTTGACAATTTACAAATCATGAGCGCATAACAACCTAGTTATCATAATTCATAGACTTCGTCAAATCTATCATGAACATCATGTACACCAAGAAGGTTACAAGATGTATTATCTGTTTGGTGTGATGTGATCATGTAACCATTTATGAGTGTTGGAAGATTGAGGCCAAAACTCTCCCACCAAATTATGCATGTTCTCATCGACATGCATGATTAATTGGCCGCAAAATGTAGGCACATTTTAGCTATCAACATTTCCCAAGTATAAGGGTACTCCCTAATGTTTAGTTCCCACCGCACCCCCCACCCCCTTATACAGCACATTGCTGCAACTTACATGGATCTTAACTGATGTTTGGTCCACCCATGTGAACTAGATTTATTCTGCTAGTGATTATCATGATTGTAAATTAGCTAGTTAAAATATTTTTAAATTAAATGAAGTTGAGAAGATCTATGTTTTCAACCGTGCAAAGGATATAATGTAGTCGAACGAATTAAAACATTTATGTTTTTGATTTTTGGTTGTACTAAATTAGGATAAAATTGGTTCATAAACAAGTTTAAACGACTGAATCATTTGAATTCTCTCGTTATATGAAAGTAAGTAAATAAAAGTTTCATAATCGAAGAAAAATACATAATTTTGACAATGGTAATATAGTGAAATTAAATTACTGACCTAGTTTTAAAAAAAATAAAAAATTACTGACCTTCAAAAAGCTGCAGGCTGCCCCATGCTATTTAATGGCATGCCACTAGTTAAGGCTAGTAGAATTTGGCGCCAACAACTGCAAACTACACATCACTGTCACAGTCTCCAGTTTGCACAGAATGCACAGACCTCACTCCCTTTCTCTCTCTCACACTCACTTCTATGACCCAAAATTGGGATTTGGATTCTCTCCTAACCAAAATTACCTAACATGTGCCTAACCAACGAATCTCAGCCGTATGATTTATTTTACGGCTAAGATCTGTTTTTATGTTTTCCTTCTTTTACTACCAAATTGCAGAAACTCTTCTCCTTCTCTCTCTCTCTCTCTCTCTTCCATAGTTTCGTTCGCTCAAAATCGAAACAAACCCAGTAGTACACATAGTCATAGCAATGGGTGGAAAGGGTTGGAGCCAAAGAAGGCGGCGGAGACTTGACTGAGTTGGCGGTGGGATTCAACAGCGTAGTTGTCGGAGGCGGAGGTGGTGCTGACCCGGCTGCTGGAACCGAATCGAAAGACGAGCTGAAGCTCCACCACTCGACGCTGTGAGTCTCCGTGCTTCCCTGGGTCGACCCGGAAAACCCGACATACATGAAGTCGTTGACGTACTGATCGAGCTCGAGAAGGAAAGACAGGAGCGGGTCTCGCGGTTTGAGATTGGAGTAAGAAATGGAGATGTTGAGGACCCGACCCGAACCGTCGTAGTCGATCCAGCAGTTGACGAGGTCGCCGCTCTTGAGATCAATATCGGCGGCACCGAGATCGCCGACAAGGGTAGAGACCATGGAGTTGAGATCCAGGCCCACGTGGTTGCTGTTAATGTCCTTAAATTCCACGTCCATAAGCGTGTCGAACTCCACCGCCACGAAGGAACCCGACCCGGGCCCTTCAACGGTCTGCAGGCCCAGGAAGGCACCGGCGTCGCCGACGAACTCGTCGTCAGGGGAGATGACGTATTGCTGCTCTTCATTCACAGCTGCTGATAAATAGTATGGAGACCCTTTTCAGGGCTGTGAGCTCCTCATTCCCAACAGCAGCCCCTTTAATCCCTCATCGTTAAACTTCACTTAGAAACAACTCTTCTGTCTCTGTCTCGGCATTAAGAACAAGCCCATCTCCTGGTACGTAATTGATAACTACCTTTGTTTGTTTGTTTCTATTGTTTGCATTGCATTTCTGGGTTTGAACTCATTTTTGGTGAAGTGGGAATGTGACAGTGAGTGAGGTTGCAGAGGAGGACGTGTTGCAGATTTTCTTTAAGGAGAGACAGGTGAATGGAGACTTCGTGTCCAGGCTTGCTGATGTGTTTTGAAGAAGGAAAACATAAAAACAGATCTTAGCCGTAAAGTAAATCATACGGCTGAGATTCGTTGGTCAGGCACATGTTAGGTAATTTTGGTTAGGAGAGAATCCGGATCCCCAAAATTGGCTTATCTGGGCTTAAGGCCAAGTAAGAAATTTGAAATTAAAAAAGATATATTATTTTGTGTCAAAAATAAATAAATTATGCTTTATCATAATTTAAGAAATATTTTTTTATCAATTTGAGTATAACTTAGGGAAGGTCTATGTATTCTGTATCTCGATTATATCTCATTTATTCTAATGTTCACCTTCTCATTTAATTTATTTAAATTTATAATTTTTATTTTTAATTAGTTGTGATCAATGTTCTATTTTTAAAAGAAATTACATTCAAGTCATTGTTAGCAAATGAGTGAAAATAGAAACTCACTGTATGAGTTCAAGATTGACCTAGAAAAAAGACTATGCAGAACTCAAAGAGTCTAAAATTACACCATTGCTCAAACAATTTAGTCATTACGGTAAATGTTACCTCAAAAAAATTTTGTGCGCTACACAGTATAACCTCATAATTTTAAAATCATAGATTCGTGTCATTTTGGCTCCACCACTGTTCGTAGTTAAAATAAAGAAGAACAAGCTGGCTGAATTGGATCCCTATCTAGTGCACCCAAGCAAAGAGAATCTCCAAACCCATTTTCACCAAAAGGAAAGAAAACAAATCCAGGGTCTAAAGTTTACAGATAAGAAATTAGTACTTAGTGCAGTGTAGTGGATTAGTTAGTCCCGTTTCTAAATTAATCCCATCTTTCTTTAATCCTTGACATCATTAACTTACATACCCAAACCTCCATCGTTACAAAGCTTTCTCCTTTACAAAAAAAAAAAATTCCCTCTAAAGTCTGAACCTTTTACTCTTTCTTCTTCTTCTCTCGTTTGTTTCTTTGACTGGATTTGATTCCCAAGAATCCATCTTTAGAGAAACCGAGTAAAGTAAAACCCATTTACTTACTGGGTTCGCTTCAAATGGCGACCAAAGAAGTCTCGGCGATGATCAAACACGGCTTCATCTCCGACCCATCTCTCTCATTCTCGCCGTCAAGATCCAACTCCAAGCTCCACCACCATCACCACTCCTTACCCAATTCATCTCCCAATTCCAAAACCTTATCTTCTCCGCCGCCGATTCCATTCAATCAACTCACTCGGTCGCAGACCCTCTTCGAGATGATGTCCGACGACTCCTCCTTCAACCACCACCACCACTGCAAAGTCCACAAGCTCCTCGAAACGGCGCCGTTTCGGAACCCTGGGAACGGTAATGGTGACGTCAGGCTGACGGTGGTGTCTAAAGACGGGTTCAGGGTTTCGATGGAGGTCCACAAGAGCGTGCTGGCTTCCAAGAGTAGATTCTTTGCGGAGAAGTTGAGGAAAGACAGAGGGGTCTCGCATTGCGTTGATATTTCAGAATGTGATGACGTGGAGGTCTACGTGGAGACTGTGGTCTTCATGTACAGCTGTGGTGAGGATTTGAAGAAGAGGCTTGTGGGTGAAGAGGTCTCTAAGCTTCTGGGTTTGCTAAAGGTATATACTTTCTTTTCTCTTAATCTGTCTTATGTGTTGTATTTGTATGAATGTTGTTTTTCTGTTCTTGGGTCTTTTGAGCTTAGTCGTTTTCTTGGGGCGTTTTCCCTAAGAAGAAAGAAAAGGGTGAAAGAATCTGGCTTTGGAGAGCTTAGGGTTGTTTTGGCTTGTTGGGTTCTTTTTGTTTTTTCACTGTAGAGCTTGAAGCAGTAAAGAGAAGAGTGAATTTTGAGGCTATCGTATTACTGTATAGAGTTTCTGGATAGTACATTTCTTTTGATTGGGACTGTAGATTAAAAATTGGCATGGTTTGTGTACAAGGTCGTGTGTCTGTGTATGTTTGGATGCATCAATTCTCTCTGCCTTGTAGCTTAAGGTTTGAAACTAGAAACTCAAGGGTGATCAGATATTGCTTCATTTTCGGTGTATATGAAACTGTAATGTAGGTCAATCTCATTTAGCTTGTTATGGTGTAGGTGACTGCAGGTCTCATGTATGATGAGGGCATTGCCTCGTGCTTGGAGTATTTGGAAGCAGTTCCATGGTCTGAGGAGGAAGAGGAGAAAGTCAAGTCTCAGCTCAGTGAACTTAATCTTGAAGACTCTGCTACGGATCAAGTTTTGCTCAGAGTGTCCTCCGAGCCATTTACTTCTGCTAGAGCTGATGAAATCTTGTCAAGATTACTCACTGGTGTTCTTCAAGCAAAAGACGATAGAGCTCGTCGGGAAATGAAGACTCTCATTTCTCGGTTGCTGAGAGAAGATGCAGCAGCCAATGAAAACAACCGGCTTGATTTATCTAAAGAAACCCTTTACAATATTTGTCATAGATGCTTGGGTTCTCTTGTCCTGTGCTTATCTGAAGCTACGAGTGTGGACGGAAAACGGGACCGTGGTGTTTTGATGGCTGAGATAGCAAGAGAGGCTGATAACATGCAATGGATTGTTGATATTATGGTAGACAAGAAAATGGGTGAAGACTTTGTGAAATTATGGGCGGATCAGAAGGAGCTTGCAGTCCTCCATTCAAAGATTCCGACCATGTACAGGCACGAAATAAGCAGAATCACAGCTCAGCTATGCATTGCGATTGGGAATAGACATTTGCTAGTGCCCAAAGACACAAGATTTTCTTTACTGTCGACATGGCTGGAAGCACTTTATGATGACTTTGGATGGATGAGGAGAGCGTCAAGATTTGTTGACAAGAAACTTGTTGAAGAAGGTCTAAGCCAAACGATTCTTACACTTCCGCTGCATCAACAACAGGCTATAATGCTGAATTGGTTTGACCGGTTTCTAAACAAGGGAGATGACTGCCCCAACATTCAGAAGGCGTTTGAAGTTTGGTGGAGGAGAGCTTTCATCAAACATGTGGCAGAGCAGGAAAATTATAGGTTGCAAATTACTGTCTGTGATTATTCCAGTTGAAGCAAGTTAATAGAATCCACAACACCATAGAAAGCAGAACTTTTCTTCTTCTGAATCAAAGATACTCGGTGATTTCACCTCTGTCATTTAACCGCTGGTGAGTGTAGCGATACATCTGTTCAATTTTAGGTGTTCATATAATAGTTAAAGAGACATTTTTGGTGTTAAATTTTGTGCTTATACGTAATTGTTATCATTTTGAGCTGCTACAATGGCCTTTCTTAGTGATAATAAGCTGATCCAAGGATCATTTTTTCAACCCTTGGTATATACAAATGAACATCATTGCGGTGGAGTCGCATTGCTTCTTTTCTTTTACTTTTCGAAGATAATCTAAAATGACAGTAATACATTACCTAGATTTGAAATCCACAAAAGATTGGGATTGTTGGGATTGCTTTCCGCAGCTGGGAACTAGAGATTGACATAGATCAATTTTCCCATAGCTTTTCCACAAGGGCCAAGTAATGGCTCTGTACTACTACATCGATTGTCATCAAATGGAGCAATAGAAGCACACTTCATCACTCTGTTCAGTCCGCCGTCCTTGAAGGTTTTATTAGCTTCCCAATGAACTCGGAAAATGTATTCTTATCGGATTTGAAGTGCTCGTAATTGATGCCTAAATGCAGCAAGATCCCACAGTAGAAAATAGACTAATTATAGGGACAAATGTAAACACAATAACTGTAAATTGAAAATTATGTTTATTCATTGATAGATGACTTTAAATATAAACGGTTACAATAAATTATAATCAGTATTCCTATAAAACATTACAATAAATTACAATCAGTATTCCTGTAAATCAGGGATTGCTAAACACTCTACTTCTAATCTAATTAGTACAAGACACAAACCAGAAAATACGGAATATAATTTCGTTAAACACACCCTTTTGTGTCGAGCTCCTAATGTATGATGCATAACTTATTACCTGATTAAAAACCGTGTCAAGTAAACAAAAACCTCATGAGCAAAACAAAAACTTGGTTCTAAGAGAAAAAAAGTACGAACACATCAACTATAAATATGTGATGTAGACTCACTTTGATGTCTACCAAAATGTTACTCCCCTGATTGGTAACTTAATCTCGAAGTTTATATAATCTTCGGATTCTAATGACAATTTAATGAATCATATTCCAAGAGTGTTGTTATCTCTCCCTTCAATCCCTTGTTTCTGCTTCCACATGAAGAGCGAACATAATCTAGGTTTAGAATGCCTAACCGTTTTCTGCAACTCTATTCCTGTTTGTAATTTGAATTTCTAATCAATTTCATCCGGTAGGTTCCAAAACAGTCAAGAAGGCAAAACACATGCCAATCTAGTAATAGAACAAAATTACTAAAAAATTATTTTATTTTATAATAATAACAGTGAATACAATTTACGGTAGAGTCACTCCACCCTCGAACTTCCCCTTCGATTTGATTTCAAGCAAATGTATTATCTTCTTTATTTCACGATGCTGATCTCTGAATATGTGGTCTTACAAAGCATCCATTTACTTAGTTCCATGCATACAACATCTTGCAGTACCTGCGATATACATCCCCCTCAGGTCACAAACACAAAAGTGAATATGCAACGAGAGGCAAAAAAGAAGAAGAAGGGTTTGTGCAAGATTTACCTTAAAATGAAAGATGAAGTGGATACAGTAATTGGCTTCTTAGAGTAAGTTCATCTGGATTGTTCTGCCTGGTTGCCATGTAGATATAGCCCCAAAAAGAAAAAGAAAAATTGAAAAACTGTTTTAGGAATTGTGATCGTAGAGAGAATAATATGAAGTAATGAATTGTGTAACTTTATTAATGAAGAAACAACTCCTATATATAAGAGAGTACAAGAGGCAAAAACAAGAAAGTAATCCTATTACATCTCTGGATAAGATACACTGTCATATCATATGACATACAACACTCCCCCTTGTGTCGGCGTATCTCTAGATAAGATACACTGTCAGTAGTAGATTCCAATCCACAAGTCTCACGAATATGTGTAATGATGAACCTCAGCCATATACATTCCTTAATTGCTTCATGAAGAGCAATAATCTCAGAGTGATTCGTGGATGTAACGACTAGGGTCAACCTTCTAGACCTCCAAGATATCGTGGTGTTTCCCATAGTGAAGACATATCTTGTCTGGGAACGACCTTTATGTGGATCAAAGAGAAATCCAGCGTCAGCAAAACCCGTCAACACATCATAAGGATTGTTGGTATAGGGGGGTAAAGCGAGTGGCGTCACCATCTTCAATGGCACGTCCCTTTGAGACGGTGGCTTTCCGTCTTGCCTCTCTGTAGGGATAAAACAAGCCCATATCTATCGTACCCTTCAAGTACCTGAAGATATTCTTAATGCCTGTCCAATGACATTGCGTGGGCGCTGAGCTAAATCTAGCTAACAAGTTCATAGAAAATGAGATGTCTGGTCTTGTACATTGAGCTAAGTATAGTAATGCACCTACTGCACTTAGGTAAGACACTTCAGCCCCTAAGAGTTCCTCGTCCTCATCCCTTGGACGGAACAGATCCTTCTCTGGATCTAGGCTGTGGACTACCATGTGGGTGCTAACAGGATGTACTTTGTCCATGTTGAACCTTCTCAACATCTTACGGACATAAGCTACCTAGTGGACTAGTATTCCACTACTACGGTGTTCTAGCTCAAGGCCTAGATAAAACCGTGTCTTCTCAAGGTTCTTTATCTCAGACTCGGATTTTAAGTACTTTGTAGTATCTTTTAAGTCATCAAGAGTTCTGATGAGATTCATGTCATCGACATAGACTGCTACTATTACAAATCTAGAACTTATCCTTTTAATGAACACGTAAGGGTATAGTTCGTTATTCACATATCCCTTCCCAATCAAGTATTCACTTAGGCAGTTGTACCATATACGCCCAGATTGCTTCAATCCATACAGTGACCTTCTCAATCTTATAGAGAATGCGCTATGTGGTTTAAAGCTACTTGACTTGGGTAATTCGAATCCATCAGGGAGTCTCATGTATATCTCTGAATCTAGATCCTCATAGAGATATGCAGTAACCACATCCATGAGCTGTATGTCAAGTTTTTCAGAAACTACCTAACTAACAAGGTAGTGGAGTGCAATGACATCCATTATGAGAGAATTTATCTCATCATAGTCGATTCCAAAGCGTTGTGAGAAGCCTTGCGCCATGAGGCGAGTATAATCTCTTTATTCTCATCACACTTTCTAATAAAGATCCATTTCGATAGGCTTTACACTTAGGTGTGTCGGCATCACTAACCCAAAGACCTTTTTCTTTGTTAGTGAACATAATTCAATCTGGATTGCTTCTTTCCATGTAGGCCAATTATTACTACGTGTGGGAGTTTCAACGTAGATATGTTCGATAAGTCTCAAAATTCTATAATCTCATGTACACTAGTGTAGTTTGTAGAGATCTCTATATTATGAGGAATTGGTTTTAGCATTAAGGCGTACCTCAATGATAACCATAATCCAAATATATTCTCATGAGACGGAATAAAGTATCAATGATCAATTGATCATATTGTTCCAAACTCGCTCTCTTTCTTGGACGAGCATTTATCGAACATTTGGGTCTCCTACGCTCTCCAGCGGAACCCATGGCCTGTGACGACACTATACCACTTTGTGACGTCACTATACCACTTTGTGACGTCACTATACCACTTTGTGACGTCACCATGCCACATTCTATGGTGGCAGTTCCATAACCAACTCCTTTTGGTGGCGCCATGTCCTCTCAAAGGGACATAAATCCTTACAGGCATGTTTGCATTAAGTATATGTGATCTCGTCACTTTCACAATACTAGAAAATGTATCAGGCATCGAATCTGTTACGTTCTATCGTTTGGAGATCATGATGAGACATAGTGAGGATACGACCCTTCATGTCATTCCTATTTGAACATGCTTGTTCTTATCTCCCCCTAACGATTGGAAGACTGTCTCATCAAAGTGACATCCACAAAACTAGCAGTAAACAGATCGCCTGTCAAGGTTCTTATAGAGGATTCTAGTTGAAGACTCATGTCCAACATATGTATTCATCCGTCTCAATTGATGATCGGTGGTTAACCACCTTCAAAGTTTCCCTATAATGAACTCAATATGCTTGTCAATGCAGTACAATAGTATAGGGGTCAATCCACAGGGAAAGATGAGACTCAATACTCTAACTACAAACAGACGCGAAAATCAGAAACCTAACAGCCTCGACAACTGACACTAACGTAATTAATTAAAATAGCTAGACTCAACTTAAAATAACAAAATAATTACTAGATACTAAAGACATGGTGGTGGACTACCACACAAAATTTCAATACAATCAGAATTGGTTTGGTTGACAGACGAAATTCTTCAAAACAGATTACGAAACTGAAACAAAAAACAGAGTATAAGTAAAGTTTACAATCAATGATAAAGAAGGTTAAGGGAAGTGTTATCCACCAACGTCACTCCATCTAGACGACAAATGTTTAACTAAACAGTGCAGATGTTATGAATGAAAGATTCCCAGGAAGGCCCCGAGCTGTGAACACAACCTATTACCCAATCCTTATGTTTACAACATTGAATGTCTGTTTATCAATATTGTCTATCCCTCACAGAACCCGAAATCACGGACTCGAATTTACTAAGAGGAAAGCATTAAGATTTAGAAAGGGTTTGAGAATCTACAAGGCTTTACAAGTACACTACGGTCGTGTCTTGCTAGACCTATGGTTTCTTATACCAAGCATGTATGGGTTCTACGATTGAAACTTGAGGAAGATAATAATCACCAACAGCCATCAATTTTCTTAGAATTAGATTCCTAAACATGCATACTAAGCGTGCACTCAAAGCATACATAATCAAGAATCATCACTGTATAAATAACAAAGAAACCTCATTCAAATAACAAAAACAAAACTTAGTTAACGTGCATAAGCAATCTAGATATCATGAACGGGGCTTCAAAACAGCCCATTAACAATGGAGTTTAGCTCCTCATGGAAGCCATAAAATTCTAGTCTAAAAAGAAAAGAGAAAATTACAGAATGGTCTCCTCCCTACGTTTTCTTACTATCTCTATATATATGTTCCAATCTAGCTAGGTTAATTAACCTAGCTAGCAAACCACGTACAAGACTCCAAATCCAGCCCATCTCTTCTTAATCTCATTATTATAACAGGACTCTTCTTTTCTCCTTGGGAGCAGCTCGTCAAGCAAGCAATAATTGTCTTCATGATAGCCAATTCCAACATCAACCCACTAATTGTTGCTCGCAAAGCACAAATGTATCTCCTCTGGTTTATTGGCCAAGCTGCTCCTCGCCAAGGTCACGTGGGCAATACGTATTCTTCTCAAATTAGGATTCCTTCACCCTCATATGTCTTCCTCTTATGCAATAACACCCAAAATATATATTTAAGCCCATTTTCTTCATTAATCTCCAAAATACCTAAAAACAAATAATAATATTAATTTACTTAAAAACATAACAAAATAGCTAAATATAAGGTTCGGTTAAGCACATAAACGTTGCATAAATATGCAACTATCAGAATATCCCACACTTAGCTTTTGCTAGTCCTCAAGCAAAACACTAAACTAAGACTCTAGAACAACTTAAAGACTATGACAACGACTCTAATGCCCTCAACAAATTGTCTCAGTAATCTTCCACAATTGTAACACCAAGATTAATAGGATTCCAAATTTGTTTTCCATAAAGTTTCGAAAGTTAATTTCAATGCATGACACACATGTAATATGTAGGACGGAGACATAATCATGGTGAAAATAAAGCTGTAGCATGCGAAAACAAGTCAAGATTCAACCTTACATAGATATGCTCTCTAAGTGTTTCTCTAAAAGTATGTCTACGGTATTCACTCAACTCAATCACTTGCCAAATGCACCAAACCATATGCTTACTCTTGTAACTAATCTCCACAGATCAAAGGCTGTCATCTTGAGGATCAAAAATGACTTTCATGGTTGTAATGGGGCTTCGCTCATAGGTTAAAGAATAAAGGGATAAGGAATTCAAATCTCATTCTAGAACCCAGTAGAGCACCAAATAAGAGACTAAGAGACTTCTTCAAGCTTTACAACCATGAACTTTCTCACTTTTGTGGCAGAATTTCATCTTGTTGGGCCTTTTCATTATTGTTTTCGTCAACAGTTAACTCGGGTATCAAGTTAGACATCACTTTTTTTTTCTTTTTTTTTTATTATACTAGCTTGATACCCCATACTTATTTCTTTGCATCACCTTTCAGCATTATCGCCGTCTTCACATACATGTCTCATGTATAGCTCTACCAAGTCCTAGAACAAGGGTAAAGAAATAACTATTCTAAGGTTTAAGGTCAGAGATATGTGGGCGATGACATAATGTTTAAACATGTAGGCTCAAAGTGGTTAACTAAGGGGTGTACATCTTGTGTACACAAAATTAGGACATAGGCTTATATGGCAATGATGGTGTCCCTTAAATGCCTTTATCACTTCCTCAATCAAAACATGTATTGACAATAAGCTTTGAAAAGCACAAGAGCAAGTTCTAGTAATATCTAGAGTCCATTAACTTAATCTATGGCAAACAATTGACACACAATAAAGAAAGCATGTGTATTCACATGTAGGCTAAATCGCTCACAGGTTAAATGAATCTCAACAAAGTTTAAGTATGCCAAAAATCTGTACCATGTTAACTCGTTTCTACATCCACTACACATTCGCACATGCACCATATATCAAGATTAACCAAAGAAACTTAAATAACATAAACATCTTTTAGTCACAATTATAGAAAATATAATCACATCATGGACTAGTTAAGGGCACCTAAGACCCAAAACAAGAAACTCTTTTCGTATTTATTTTTTCAAATAAGTCACTAAAATACCCAAGGAAAACAAAGAAAAAACTCAAAAATACCAACTTCTGGCGAGGAACTCGCCAGACTCCCTGTACTGCGCAACTCCACTGGTCATAATTTTACAAAATTAATTACATATAATAATGAGCTGAAATTTTGAGAGCAACAACTAGACACATTTACAAACCTTCCCTCAAAATTTCAGAAAATTAAGAGCCCTCTATATATATAAAATAAATGACACGATACAGGATACTGCAGAGTAGCGAAAAACGACGCTCGCTAGAGACTCATCCCACTCGAAAGAATTTTACAGAATTAACCACACATTGGAATGAGCTGAAATTTTTAGAGAAAAAACTAGACACAAGTAGAAACATGTTCTCAAAATTTCAGAATTTTACGAGACCTCAAGCTATGTCAAATAATTGATACAAAACAGCATACTGCACAAAACTGAAATAACGAAAAATTATACATAGACGCTAAGGGTATGATATAAACCCCACCCCACACTTGAAATTTGCATTGTCCTCAATGTAAAATAAAACTAAAACATATAATACATTAAACAAGCATGGAATGAGTCACATAACACATCACAAATTACACTAAATATGGAGAAAAATAAAGAAAAGGAGAAGAGATAAGAATTCAAATCTGGCAGCCAAGATTCTCCATCCACATGGGTTGCCTCCTAAGTAGCGCTAAGTTTAATGTCTTCAGCTAGACAGTACCAAGTATCACTCTTTATCCTGTGGCACTTCCTCGAGAGGTACCTGCTCAACGGTGTGCTCCAACATCAACTCATAAAACGGCTTCAGTCGATGTCCATTAACTTTGAAATTTTTTTCTGTTCTGTCACTTTTCACAACTACTGCACCACTAGGAAAAACATTAGTAACCACAAAGGGACCAATCCATCTAGACTGAAGCTTACCTGGAAACAGTTTCAACCTCGAGTTGAAAACCAAGACCTTTTGTCCTACCACAAAAGTCTTGCTCCTGATATTTTGATCATGAAAAGCCGTAGCTTTCTCCTTGTAAATCTTGCTTGACTCATATGCATTATTCCTTATTTCTGCCAGCTCATTCAGCTGCAATTTCCTGTGAATCCCAGCCTCATCAATATCAAAATTGAACTGCTTGACCGCCCAATAAGCTTTGTGCTCAAGCTCGACTGGCAGATGACAAGCTTTGCCAAAAACAAGCCTATAGGGAGACATCCCTATAGGTGTTTTGTAAGCTGTACGGTAAGCCCACAAAGTTTCATCTAATCGCTGACTCCAATCCTTCCTGGTAGGGCCTACGGTCTTTTCTAGAATCTTCTTGATTTCACGGTTAGACACCTCCACTTGTCCACTGGTCTGAGGATGGAAAGGTGTCGCCACCTTGTGTTGGACATTGTATTTCCTCAGGAGCGCAGCAAACGTGCGGTTGCAAAAGTGAGAACCTCCATCACTAATGATGTACCTAGGTGTGCCAAATCTAGCAAATATGGACTTTAAGAATTTAAGCACAACAGCAGAATCGTTAGTTCGGGTGGCAACTGCCTCCACCCACTTAGACACATAATCAACTGCCAAAAGTATGTACACATTAGAATGCGAAGAAGGGAAATGACCCATGAAATCAATACCCCAAACATCAAAAATTTCAACCACAAGAATTGGGTGTTGAGGCATTTGATCCCTAGGACCTAAGTTACCTGTCATTTGGCATCTTGGACATGCCTTGTAGAATTCATGAGGATTCTTAAAGATGTTAGGCCAATAAAATCCACATTTCAACACCTTGAGTGCAGTTTTCTTTCCCCCGAAATGTCCTCCACCTACATGTGAGTGGCAAAAAGAAATAATAGAATAAATTTCAGATTCGGGTACGCACCTTCAGATGATGGAATCTGGGCAATGCTTCCATAGGTATGGATCATCCCACACATAAAATCTGGCCTCCTTCTTCAATTTGTCCTTCTGAGCACGGGTATAGTTAGTAGGTACCAGTTTTGAAACCTGGTAGTTAACAATATCTGCATACCACGGCTCAGAATCCTGGATAGCAAAAGGTTGCTCATCCGGAAAGCTCTCAAGTAATGGGAGGTTGTCTTCCTCCGCATTGGATCCATGTGTCAACCGACTCAAATGGTCTACAACCACATTCTCTGTTCCTTTCTTATCTTTGATTTCCACATCAAACTCCTGAAGGAGTAGTAACCACCTAATCAGCCTTGGCCTTGCATCCTGCTTTGTCATAAGATACCTCAATGAAGCATGGTCAGAGAAAATAATCACTTTAGTTCCTAACAAGTAAGATCTAAATTTATCTAAAGCAAAGACAACAACCAAAAGTTATTTCTCAGTTGTTGAATAGTTTAACTAAGCATCATTAAGGGTTCTAGAGGCATAATAAATCACATATGGGAGCCTCTCAACCCTCTGTCTCAACACAGCACCAACAACATATTTCGATGCATCACACATCAATTCAAATGGAAGGTTCCAGTCTGGTGCTTGGATGATTGGGGCGGTGATCAACAGCTCCTTGAGCTTGTCAAACGCTTCAAGACAATCTTCAGTAAAATCAAACGTCACGCTCTTCTGGAGCAATGCACTAAGAGGTCGGGCTATCTTGGAGAAATCCTTGATAAAACTGCGATAGAAACCTGCATGTCCAAGAAAAGAGCGCACATCCCTCACAGTTGTGGGAGGTGGTAAGGTACGTATAACATCAACCTTAGCTTTGTCTACCTCAATACCTTTTTCAGAAATTACATGTCCCAAAACAATACATTGTTCAACCATGAAATGACATTTTTCCCAATTTAATACAAGATTCTTTTCCACACATCTTTCTAAAACTAGGGACAGATTATTCAAACATGAATCAAAAGAATCACCAAAAATAGAAAAATCATCCATGAATACTTCGATGATCTTCTCCACCATGTCTGAAAAGATGCTCATCATGCATCTCTGGAAAGTAGCTGGTGCATTGCACAACCCAAAATGCATCCTCCTATAAGCAAACGTGCCAAAGGGACACGTGAAGGTAGTCTTCTCCTGGTCTTCTCTGTCAATGGCAATTTGGTTGTAGCCAGAATAACTATCTAGAAAGCAATAATACGCATGACCTGCAAGACGTTCCAACATTTGGTCAATAAAAGGAAGAGGAAAGTGATCCTTACGGGTTGTGGCATTAAGCCTGCGGTAGTCAATACAAACTCTTCATCCTGTTTGAACTCTCTTAGGCACCAGCAAATCCTCATCATTTTTAATCACTGTGATGCCTGACTTCTTAGGTACCACCTGCACATGACTCACCCACTTGCTATCAGATATTGTATAAATAATACCTGCATCGAGAAGTTTGATAACCTCATTCTTCACCACATCCATCATAGGTGGGTTGAGTCTTCGTTGTGGTTCTCTCATTGGCTTTGCTCCATCCTCAAGGAATATCCTATGAGTACACAATGTTGGATCTATTCCTTTAATGTCTGCAATTGTCCAGCCAATAGCCTCCTTGTACTCCCTGAGTACAGTGACTAGCTTCTCTTCCTGTAACACGGTTAGTTTTGAAGATAAAATGACTGGTAAAGTTTCACCAGTTCCAAGGAATGTATACTTCAAATGCTCAGGCAAAGGCTTGAGCTTAAGCTTTGGTGCTGTTACAATGGAAGAAAGAAGCGTGTCATTAGTAATAGGAAGGGGAAGAGATTTTGAATTACCTCTTATGTATGGCAATGACTCAAGGGCTGCCATAACATCATCGTACTCTTCACCCATCACTAACTCCTCAGCTGAGCTGATTCTCATTGTTTCTTCTTCTTCATCCATGGATCGAACTTGGGTGATCAAATCCTCAAGTTCATCCCATACTTTAGAACATGGGGAGGTTTCAGATTTCTTCCCCCCTTCTTCAATCACTTTATTCAACGCATCCTCATTCTTATCCATCGAATGCTGCATAAATTCCTACATAAAATTATCAAATGTATCAATAGAAAAACAGGAATAAAAATCATTATCACTAGGATGCCTGATCGCGTTGAAGATGTTGAAGCGGATCTTCTCTTCATCTATTTTCATGGAGAGGGTACCATTGAAACAATCTATCTTGGTCCTAGCGGTCCGTAAGAATGGACGACCAAGTATCAGTGGTAGCTCTAATGGTTGAGGCTCTGCCTCCATCTCTAATACGAAGAAATCAGCTGGGAAGATCAACTTACCTACTTGTACTAAAACATCTTCAACAAAACCTCTGGGGTATAGATCGGTCAGCTAATTTAATTGTAACACCAGTTTGTTGTAATGCACCAATATTCAATGTTTTATATACAGAGTAAGGCATTAAATTTATTGATGCACCCAAAACAAGTAAAGCTCCAGTGAAATTAGTGTTACCAATTGTACATGAGACGGTGAATGGTCCAAGATCTCCCATCTTGGGTGGTAGCTTCCTTTGAAGTACCGCTGACACCTTCTCACTCAAGGCCACGGTCTCAGTCCCTGTGAACTTCCTCTTTATTGTACAAAGTTCTTTAAGAAACTTTGCATACTTTGGTATTTTCTTAATCGCATCAAGCAATGGAATGTTCACTTCCACCTTTCGGAATGTATCTAGAATCTCTTGCTCCAACTCATCCTTCTTCTTGTTTTTCAATCTACCAGGAAAAGGAACACGTAAAGGAATTGAAGGAGAAGGTTCAGAAATTGACTTACCCGATTTTTGATTTGCTGAATTTTTCTGTCCAGAGTCTGGCGAGTTCCTCGCCAGAGTTTCTTTTTGTCCAGGTGCACTCTTCTCTTCCTTATCCTGTAGTAGTGATGGAAATGGCAGCGATCTAGGACCAGTTCATCTTCCTCTACGGACTTTTTTGTAGGCATTTCAACTTCTTCAATCACTCTTCCACTCCTCAATGTAATCACATTTGCTTCATGGGTGGTTCTTGGGTTCTGAACCACATTGCTTGGAAGAGTACCTTGTTCTCTTGTTGACACATGTTGCTGCAAGTTGTTTAGTTGCATCTCCATAAACTCGAATGCCTTGCTAGAGTTCTTGTTGTGCATCTCAATCCCCTCTAGCCTAGCCAATATTGCTGCCATGATCTGATCAGGAGCTGGAGCTGCAACCGGTTGTTGTACCTGCTGATATTCAGGTTTTACCTTGAATCCGGTGGGTGGGTTCAGCACATTGTTTGTGTTTCCATAGCTGAAATTAGGATGATTCCTCCATCCCGGATTGTATGTGTTTGAGTAAGGATCATTTCTTGATGCCCGTTGTTGCACAAAATTCACCTGCTCTTCTTCAGGAATGAAAGGACAAGATTCGTTAGTGTGATCTGACATAGAGCAAACAGAACATACCTGAGAAATAGACGATGATGATGACATTTGGCTCTTGATAGCAGTAGCAATGGACTCCAACTTCTTCTCCATTGCTTTCATTCTCTTATCCATGTCTGGGTTGGTGGCAACCTCAAAAATAGACTGCTGTTTCTTGCTTGCCAACGTTCTCTCTCTTGTATAGAACTGCTTGGTGTTCTCAGCCAATTTCTCTATGGTATCATGAGCTTGCTGACCTGTTTGGTACATAAACATACCTCCACATGCAGAATCCACTCTTGTCTTGTTGGTTGGCTCTAGACCTCAATAAAAGAAAGTCATCATGTTCTCAAGATCATACCCATGATGTGGGCATTTCCTCAATAGCTCCTTGAAATGACTCCATGCCTCATGAAGCATGTCACCATCTTTTTGTATGAAGCTATTAATCTCCTTCTTCAGCTGCTTAGTCTTCTGGGCTGAGAAGTACTCCTTCATGAACGTCACTTTCATCTCATCCCAAGATTGTATAGACCTAGGAGCCAAAAAATTGAACCACATCTTCGCTCCTTCCTTCACAGAAAAAGAAAATAAAATTAGTTTCAACACATTAGATTCAACATTTTGTAAGTTTTGTGTTGATGCTAAAGCTTCAATCTCCGCCAAATGTTGTTGCGGATCCTCTGAAAATACCCCCCCCTATAATAAGGTAGGGCTGAAAGTAATGCAGGAGGCACTGAATATGTCCCAAGAGCCGGCAACACTATTGGTGATGAATTCCCCTGAGCACTCGGTACAAAGTAATTCATCAACGTTCTTGGTTGTTCTCCCATTGCTGCTCTTTGTGGTGGCGATTGAGGAACTTCTTCTTCTGAATCTGAACTTGTTTCCACCTCAATCTCAAGTTCTGACACTGTGCCACTCGCGTTTCCAACCTCCAGTTCTGCTCGCCTCTTCTGCTTCCAGTTTTGCTTAGCTGAGCGCTCAACCTCTAAATCAAGCAATAAAGGCTCAGTTCTCCTTGACCTTCGAGTATGCATGCACTAAGTACCTACACACAAGAGACACGTTCCACTACAAAAGAAATGAAACAAAACAAAACAAAACAGAAACAAAAGACACGTTAGAATATAAAGACTAGATCTTTCCCCGGCAATGGCGCCAAAATTTGATCGGTGGTTAACCACCTTCAAAGTTTCCCTATAATGAACTCAATATGCTTGTAAATGTAGTACAATAGTATAGGGGTCAATCCACAGGGAAAGATGAGACTCAATACTCTAACTACAAACACACGCGAAAATCAGAAACCTGACAGCCTCAACAACTGACACGAACGTAATTAATTAAAATAGCTAGACTCAAACTAATATCACAAAATAATTACTAGATACTAAAGACACGGTGACGGACTACCACACAAAATTTCAATACAATCGGAATTGGTTTGGTTGACAGACGAAATTCTTCAAAACAGATTACGAAACTGAAACAGAAAACAGAGTATAAGTAAAGTTTACAATCAATGATAAAGAAGGTTAAGGGAAGTGTTATCCACCACCGTCACTCCATCTAGACGACAAATGTTTAACTAAACAATGCAGATGTTATGAATGAAAGATTTCCAGGAAGGCCCCGAGCTGTGAACACAACCTATTACCCAATCCTTATGTTTACAACATTGAAGGTCTGCTTATCAATATTGTTTATCCCTCAAAGAACCCGAAATCACGGACTCGAATTTACTAAGAGGAAAGCATTAAGATTTAGAAAGGGTTTGAGAATCTACAAGGCTTTACAAGTACACTACGGTCGTGTCTTGCTAGACCTAGGGTTTCTTATACCAAGCATGTATGGGTTCTACGATTGAAACTTGAGGAAGGTAATAATCACCAACAGCCATCAATTTTCTTTGAATTAGATTCCTAAACATGCATACTAAGCATGCACTCAAAGAATACATAATCAAAAATCATCACTATATAAATAACAAAGAAACCTCATTCAAATAAAAAAAACAAAACTTAGTTAACGTGCATAAGCAATCTAGATATCATGAACGGGGCTTCAAAACAGCCCCTTAACAATGGAGTTTAGCTTCTCATGGAAGCCATAAAATTCTAGTCTAAAAAGAAAAGAGAAAATTACATAATGGTCTCCTCTCTACGTTCTCTTACTATCTCTATATATATGTTCCAATCTAGCTAGGTTAATTAACATAGCTAGCAAACCACGTGCAAGACTCCAAATCTAGCCTATCTCTTCTTAATCTCATTATTATAACAGGACTCTTCTTTTCTCCTTGCGAGCAGCTCGCCAAGCAAGCAATAATTGTCTTCATGATAGCCAATTCCAACATCAACCCACTAGTTGTTGCTCGCAAAGCACAAATGTATCTCCTCTGGTTTACTGGCCAAGCTACTCCTCGCCAAAGTCACGTGGGCAATACGTATTCTTCTCAAATTAGGATTCCTTCACCCTCGTAAGTCTTCCTCTTATGCAATAACACCCAAAATATATATTTAAGCCCATTTTCTTCATTAATCTCCAAAATACCTAAAAATAATATTAATTTACTTAAAAACATAACAAAAGAGCTAAATATAAGGTTCGGTTAAACACATAAACATTGCATAAATATGCAACTATCAATTGACCCATCATAATGTGTTTTGGCAGGGCAATTTTTGGCACATATATGTGTAAGTGCAAGAAATTATCTTCGCACACAATCACGAGCTGCGCAAAATATGATTGTGTGATGGTGGATCGTAGATGATGAAGTATAGCTACATGCGATATTGCATAACCCTAAAAAGAAATTATTGGTTCGCATTACCAATGCTCTGACTACTATCGTAGTCGCTAAATAGTAGTTTTCTGTGAGACCATTTGGGTTTGTTCATGAGAGTATGATACCAATATCAAATCTCAATGATGTGCAATATGAATCATCGAAACTCTTCGATGTAAACTTTCTAGCATTATTAAGTCGAATAGACTATCAATGGGATGATTCGGGTAGTAAGCCCGTAGTCATATGATCTAAGCTAGAAGTTTGAGCAGCATTACAAGTGGACGATGGCACGACACGTGACCAGTGTGTCTGCATTATAACCTATTGGCATAACATAATTGGCAATCTCTCAAAAACATGGATGATTTGCATAAAGCAACATTAACAAGCTAATGCAATGGACTTGATCTAATTAACCATTGTGAAAGGTAAATCATGCACCATTAACACCTTGCTTGTTTTTCATCCCAAAAAACTTTTTCTGATGGGAGTTGGTAAAGACTTTGACTACAAGCTTTACATTTTCACAAACTCTTTCTCTCATCTTACCGGTAGGTAAAGGAGTAGGTATCTCTCCTTATTTGCATGAAAGCAAACACCCAAAACTCTCTTGCATGTCCCGGTTGGACAAAACCAAAGTGAAAAACTTCACCTTCTCACTTTAGGGTAGGTCTCTCTCTTTTACAAAAAGGAGTCAGGTTTTTCAGCTTTTCATTTCTCCTTGCTGTACCGGTTGGTATGGCTCAGCATGCCTTCTTGCTGTAATGGTTGTTGGTTTTCAGCATGGCATTCCCCCAAGTTAAGGAGAACCTTTGATTCATCTTTTGATGAAGGGCTGAGATCACTTCTTGTAGCTCAGCTTGCATAACCGATTGGCTATAAATACCACAAACTGTGAAGCCATTCGGTACTTGAAAAACTTAGGAAGAGTTAGGGTGTTTGTCTTTTCTTTTCAAGTCAGTTTTTTATCTCTTGTATGTGCAAGAGTTATCTTGTTTTCCAAAGAGGTTTTTAGTTTATCTAAACTTGTCTAAAAACTCTCTTTTGTTCCTACATGTGTTAGGAAGTTTATAAAACAAGAATTTTCTTTCCTGGGATTTTATATCTTCATAGGAAAGCTTATCAAACCATCTTTCAATCTTGCGTATTGTCATATTGCATATCATAGGTAAGATGATGGTGCAATTTCGTTGGAAGCATTCTAGAGAGAATTAGTCGGTGTGTACTAAGTTCTAAGAGAAGCTTCATAGCCACTGTAATTGTAATCACTTTGTCTGGCGAGAAGATAGTTGGATTTTCAATCTGGTTGCGTGAATACCAGTAAGGATAGATAGGTGTCTTTGTTATTGGAGGGCTACTGTCTTGTAAAGAAAAGTGTGTTACATAGGGATTGTAAGCACTTGTTCTGGCGAGGAGATAGATAGGTCTTAGTCTAGTTGCGTGAATACTAGCAAGGATAGGAGAGCGTATTTGTATCCTATGAAGATGTTGTCTTGTAAAGAAAAGTGTTTTTACATAGTGGAAGGTTTGTCCCTCAGTTAGGGACACGCAGTTTTTTCCCTGTTGTAGGGTTTTCTGCGTTATCAAAAATATCGAGGTGTTATCTATCACTTCCCTTTTCATTACTTTTTAAGTTCGTTACAGGTTATTGGAGGATAGAAACACTCCCTGCTATCCTCGAATTAACTTTACAACGAAATTTTTTATAAAAGGCCCATTCACCCCCCCCTCTGGGACCTTCAAGTGGTATCAGAGCGGCCACTAACTTTTGTTAGTGAGATCCTCTGTATCCTAGAATGGATCGTAATAGGGCCACTTCTATTAACGTTCCTCCGTTTTTTGAAGGAAACGATTACTTCCAATGGAAGATTATGATGTCGACATTTCTCATCTCTCAAGACGATGGAAGACAATGGACTATGGTCGAGGACGGATACAGCCCTCCCACTATCCCATCTCCAGAAGATGATAAAGTGCGCATCCCGAAGGAAAGAAGCACCTGGACTGATGCCGAAAAAGCAAACTCCAGAATGAATACAAAAGCTTTAAACAGCTTATATTCTGCTCTTTCAGAAAAGGAACGAAGAAGAATTCTTCACTGTCCAACGGCAAAAGCAGCATGAGACTCACTCTCCACTACTCATGAAGGTAATCTCAGGGTAAGAGATCAAAAACTTCAAAGTTTAACTTCTGAATTTGAACAAATTAAAATGAGTGAAGATCATTGATGATTTTCATAGCCGTCTTCTTAACATTACTAATCAATGTCAAGGTCTAGGTCATCCTATTGTGCCGAAGGTCATTGTTCAAAAAATGCTTAGATCAGTCACTTCCTATTTTGTGCCTAAACAAATTGCTATAGAAGAGTCACATGACATGTCTACATATTCACTTGACGAATTAGTTGGTAATCTCAAGACCTTTGAGGCTAGAAAACTAAGTCGGAAGAAAGAAAAGACAATTGCGTTTAGCTCAATAAATAAGGAAGAACAAGATGATGAACCTTCTGAGATCACTTCCGAAGAATCTTCTTTTCTAACAAAACAATTTGGAAAATTTCTCAAAAACAGGAAAGTTTTTTCTAGAAATTTTTCTAAAGGGTCTAGCAACCGAATTCCAAACTCAAAGAACCTTAGAAGGGATGAGAGCTCAAATAACAAAAATTTCAGACCAAATTCCTCTCAAAAGCCTGATGATAAACTAAAGTGTTTTGAGTGTTTTGGTTTTGGACATAGGGCTGCAGATTGTGCAAATAGAAAATCTAAATCACATAAGGTTTTAAAAGCCTCATGGAGTGATAGCGAGTCTGAAGATGCTTCCGATAAGGAAGATGACACAATTGCTTTCATTGCTTCAATCGACCTTGATAAGTCTTATGTGGATGATGAAGATAATGATAGTCTAGAAGAAAGATTCTTTCGTATAAAGAAGAAATGGAAGCAAGAAAAATCCTTTCTAGAAGAACATGCCAAGTTGCTTCAAGAAAAATTAGATTGCCAAAATTATCTTGTTTCTTCTTTATCAAAAGAAAAATCTGAACTTGAACTTGCCTTGGAAAAATCAAAATCTCTCTTTAATCAGTTTTCTCTCGGGTCAGAAAAATTAACCAAAATGTGTGGCATAGGCAAAATTGACAAACACAGAATAGGGTTAGGATATGAAGCTGGAGAAAGCTCCAAGAAACCTACTAAGTTTGTAAAAAGTCAAAAGGAAAACTTTGTATCCTTTTTCAAACCTAAAAAACCTTTTGTTCCAACTTGTCACCATTGTGGTATCATTGGTCACATACGACGTAATTGTAGAAACTGGGAAGAATGAATACAAGTCACATGAATAGACTCTCCTCTTTTCAATCTTCTCTTGAGAAAACCCTTGATTATCTTTCCAAAATAGCCAAGTGTCTTTCTGCCAAATCTTCTGCACCCCATAAAAGGAGATCCTTTAGGAACAACAAAAACAAATCCAAAGGTCAGGCGAACTCGAACCACATCCAACAAAAGCCTTGGGATTTATGTGGAAATAGTTCTGATGATGAAAACTTCGTAGGAAATTTTTCTTGCATTGACAATACATCTAAAATGAAAAACAACATAGTTGCCATTTGCAATGTCGCTTTGACTGCTCTTGCTCCTAGAGATTCAGATTCTTGGTACATGGACAGTGGTTGCTCTAAACACATGACTGGGAACAATGATTGGTTCTCTTCCATGAATGATACACACCCATCAGGTAAGGTTGTGTTTGGTGATGGTGCTCAAGCTGACATAATTGGATGTGGAACTATAAGTACTCCAGGACTCCCTAATCTTAAAAATGTTTTGTTGGTAAAAGGACTAAAGGTAAACTTGTTAAGTTTTAGTCAAATTGTTAACGAACATGAATCTGTTATTTTTGATCATGCGAAATGCATGGTTCTGGACGGAAAAGGTAAATGTCTCATGAAGGGAGAAAGAACTAAAAATCATTGCTATTGTGTTTCTGCTAACCAGAAATTCCCTTCTGAGATTTGTTTCAGATCACAAGTTTCTATCAATGCCCTAGAATTATGGCATAGAAGAATGTGTCACCTCAATCACCAAGACATAGTCAAATTATCCTCCGAGGATTGTGTGAGAGGACTTCCTAAACTCACAGGTAAGTCTGAAGGCATGTGCGGTGATTGCAAAATTGGTAAGCTCACACATACTTCACATTCTTCTCTTAGTGCGAAACCAACATCTCAATGTCTGGAATTACTGCATCTTGATTTAATTGGTCCAGTAGAAACTGAAAGCATGACTGGGAAAAACTATGCACTAGTAGTCGTAGATGATCTTTCACGTTTTACATGGGTAAAGTTCCTGACAAATAAATCAGAAACGTTTGAGGAATTTCTTAATCTGGCTAAAAGAATTACAAATGAAAAACTTTCTGAAAACAAAGTCATTATAAGAATCATATCTGATCATAGAACTGAATTTGAAAATTCATCTTTTGCTGACTACTGTGATAAGTTTGGTGTGTTTCATGAATTTTCTGCTCCCATTACTCCTCAACAAAATGGAATCGTTGAAAGAAAAAATCGGGTTCTTGTTGAAATGGGAAGAGTCATGCTCAATTCTACTAATCTTCCTCATTCCTTCTGGGAAGAAGCTATAGCAAATGCATGTTATACTTTGAACAGAGTCATTCTCAGACCAGGGACAAACAAAACTCCCTATGAACTCTGGAAAGGAAGAAAGCCAAATATTTCACATCTCAAGGCATTCGGAAGCATATGTTTCATCTACAAAGATCGTCAATATCTAACAAAATTTGAAGCAAAATGCGATCGTGGATGCTTTCTTGGATATGCCTCAAACAGTCGAGCTTATCGGGTGTACAATAAGAGAACTTGCAGAATCATGGAAACTGTAAATGTTGCAATTGATGATGCTCCTATTTGTCATCATATAACTCCTCCTATTCTTAATGAACAGGTTGATGCGGAGAAACTCCCTCCATCTGATGTGGAAACTCCAATTGATGAACAAAATCCAGATTCCGACACGGAATTGTCTAATCACGAATCTGAACCTGACACGGAAGGAAATTTGGTTGATGAAACATTAGTTCAACAGCCTCCACACAGATTGGGAAAGAGGCAGGTTAAGAAAGATCATTCCCCTTCAGACGTCATAGGAATAGTACATGAACCTATGAGAACCAGAAGTAAGGTACACAGATTAGTATGTGATCTTTCTATTCTTAACTCTTTTTTGGCTATGTCTGAAAAGAACATAAATACCATTACCACTTTTGGTTTGGTATCATCTGTTGAACCAAAAAATATTAAAGAAGCCTTGGGTGATGTTGACTGGATTATTGCAATGCAGGAAGAATTAAATCAATTTGAAAGAAATGAGGCATGGGAATTAACCCCTAGACCAAATGATAAGAATGTAATTGGAACCAAATGGGTTTTCAAAAACAAAACTGATGAATCATGAACTATTACCCGAAACAAAGCCAGATTAGTAGCTCAAGGTTACAATCAAATTGAGGGTATAGATTTTGATGAAACCTTTGCGCCAGTCGCTAGGTTAGAATCAGTAAGGCTATTGTTAGCTATTTCTTGTCATCTAAAATTTACACTTTATCAAATGGATGTCAAAAGTGCTTTCCTATATGGTGACATCAAAGAAGAAGTGTATCTGGAACAAACCCCTGGTTTTCCAAGTCTTACACACCCAGAATATGCATTGGACTTAATTAAAAAATTTGGAATGGAATCCTCTTCTTCTGTTCGGAATCCTATGGGAACTTCATGCAAAATTAATGCTGATCTGACTGGTGTCAGTACTGATCCTACTTATTACAGAAGTATGATTGGAAGTCTCCTTTATCTAACTGCTAGCAGGCCTGACATTTCTTACAGTGTAGGAGTGTGTGCCCGATATCAAGCCAATCCAAAGGAATCTCATGTCAAAGTTGTCAAACGCATCTTGCGATACATCTCTGGGACTAATTTTGGCATTTATTATTCCTTTGATTTGATTATGGCATTGAAATTGCAGGATATTCTGATTCCGATTGGGCAGGAGATGCTACCGATAGAAAAAGCACTTCAGGAGGAAGCTTTTTCGTGGGAAATAATCTTGTTTCATGGCACAGCAAAAAACAAAATTGCGTATCCCTTTCCACGGCTCAAGCTGAGTACATTGCAGCAGGAAGTTGCTGTACACAAATGCTATGGATGAAGCACATGCTTCACGACTACGGTTTCCCACAAGGTAAGCTCTCCCTATTTTGTGATAACACTAGTGCTATAAACATCTCCAAAAATCCAGTTTTACACTCTCGCACCAAGCACATAGAAATTCGTTATCATTTCATTAGAAGCCTGGTCGAAGAAAATTTGCTTGAACTGGTGTTTATTCCCACTGATAAACAATTGGCAGACATTTTTACCAAACCACTTGATAATCATCGTTTTGAAAGCTTAAGGCAATCAATCGGTGTGTGTTCTGCATCTTGATCATCTCTTCAAAAGAAAATTTATATTTTCTGTTTGTAAAGTTAAATTATTATATATTTTAGCCTGTACAAGGTAAAACCGAGTGGTTATGGATATGCTTACCTTTGTACTCATAAATGCATAATTATGCATTATATTATTTGTGTATCACAAATGGTCCTAACATCCAATTTTTCATGCATACATCAATATGTGGTATGGTTAAGTGAAACTTATTTTATTTGTGGCACGGTTTACGCTTGAGTTCCTCTTTAACCAAAAACTTGAGTTAGCCCAATTCAGTTTCTCTTTGTGCCAAAAATTGGAAAATTATTATTAATTATTTTTGCTAGTGTTGGCTTGAGTCTGGAGTCCCTTATCCTTTGGAGCATCCTTTTTATGCTTAGTACCCTAAAATCATCTGATTTGGGAGCTACTGATAAGTTCTTCGCTACATATTCTCAAGCAATGATCCCTGAAATTTATTCTATCCTTCGATGGATCCGAGATGGTAATCCTTTGAGTGTCCTTGTTACACATATTGCCTGAGGTCATTTGATCTTGGAGTCAATGATTACCCTCTTGCTACATGGATCTAAGAGGACGATTTTTCAGATGGGCAAACAAATGGTATGAAAAAAATGTGAAAAAGGAGAAAAATCTTTTGTGGCTAAATTTAATATAAAAAAGGGGAGATAATATATCTCATCAAGGAACAATCTTGCTACCCCATGGAAAAATGATTTTCCCTTCACTATGTCACATGCATTCATCCTCCATTACTTTTTATGGACCACATGTGATACATTCATAATATGATGAAAAATATGCCTATGAATACCTATGTAAGTGGGTATATTCTCCGATTTTACTAAATGTAGGCTTGTTATATTTTTCACTCAAAACATCTCAAAAATAAGAAATTTATTTTTATGTACTTTTGTACTTGTTTCCTTTTGAAGAGATCATCACTTTGCTCATCATCACCTTGATTTGATGCAATAATTATCAAGTGGTCTACTATGTTTGTTAAGCAAAATCAAGTTAGAAGCCTAACTTGTTTTTCGAGATAATCATGGGATTAATCAACCCAACACTTTGGTATTAAATACCATGCCTTGCATATTTCAAAAAATGGGAGGGAGATTGAAACTTGACCACCTTGTTTGGTTAAGTTTGAACGAAGTACATATGTACTTGTTATGAAAAGAAAATCTTTCTTTTCAGCTTGGGATTGTCCATCATGAGTCAACATGGTGTGTTAACCAAATCTTTGGTTTACCTCTCCATAACAGTGACGTTATGGAAGGCTGAAATTAACAAAGAAGTTGGTAGCTTTCTCTACCAAATCTGGTTTGTTTTCTTTAGGGCTTTCCTTATGAACTTATGTTCATTACTTGGGGTCTTTTGGTTTTGAACCAACTCAGTCATTCCCTTAAGTGGATCCATGACTCAAGCCCTTTAGCTTTGAACCAAGCTAGTTACTTAGCTTCCTCTACTGGCCTTCCCAGTAACCAAGACCACCTACTCCTCAGCTTGCCTTTTCTACCCGTTGGACACTCTCTCTCAATCACTTTTTCATCTTCTCCATTTCACCTCCTCAATTTCGAATTCACTTCTTACCATCACCAAATTGTATCTGAAATGAGAAGTAAAAACCCCTCCAAACGGTTAGAAGCCTCGAAGCAGTCACCTCAATGCTCCATGCATTTACGTAGCCGGGACTCTCCGGTGAAATTACCTCCGGTAGCTCAGCCACAAGTGGTGGTTCCCGACCTCAATCTCACAGCCCCTCCAGAAATGACTACCACTGCATTCATTGCTTCCACCGAGCTTGAGCCCTCGGACCCCATTCCGGAGAAATCGGCCTCTGACTCCGATAACATTCCTTTGAAGAAAAGGAAGAGATTGCTCAAGGAAGCTCTCAAAGGTCTCTTCGAGGAAGGAACCTCGTAATCCTTATGAGAAGGAGTACATTCAGCCTTCCCCTCCGTCTCACTCTCCAATCAGTTCCGGCCCCTCAAATCAAGCTCCACAGTTCAAAAGAGGAGCAAGGAAGTCTGTGGCACCAATGCCTCATTTAAATCCTAACTCAGATTTTGAGGAAGCCTAACCTGTGAGACAAAGTCCTCCTAAGAGGAAAGGAAAAGCTCCGGCAAGCAAGAAGAAGGCTCTGGCAAGAAAGAAGAAGGCTCCGGCAAGCAAAGGTAATCCTCCGTCAAAGAAGGGTAAATCACAAGCCTCCACCTCCGCTGCCGCTCAAGCACAACGAGCTCCGGATACCTGGAATGCCTCTATGAGCCATGCTCCTCAAACTCACAAAGTCGCCATGGAGGTATCGAATTTGCATATCCCTCCGGATCATTATTTCGAGAGCATTGATGCTAAAAACCTCTATATAACTGTGACCATATCTAGGCCAGTCATCATAGAAAAGCCTTTCAATTTTGATGGATTACCTAGTGATTTCCATGACATGATAGAAAAGCTAGGATGGGTAGATGCCCTGAAATCCTTCCCTCGGGTTAATTTGTCTCAGGTTAGGGAATTCTATGCTAACTATCCGAGCAGCATGCCGGATAAAGTAGATTTGCAATCACATGCATCATTTTATGTTAATGTGCGAGGGAAACCAGTAGATGTGTCTCCTAGGGCCATAAAGAATGCGCTAGCTCTTCCTAACACCGAAAGAAAAATCTTGAAACATGTTAGGAAGTTCATTGTCAATCTTAGCACTCACTCCCTAGCTAGGCACACTACAAGAAAACAACACTTAGACCACGGAAACGTAATTGTTCCGTGGTCCAAGTGACACTTGGACGACGGAGAAGTCTCCGTCGTCCAAGTACTACCTGGACGACAGAGAATACCTTATCCGTCGTCCAGGTGATCACCTGGAGGACGGAGAAGACTCTGAGGTCCAGGTGATAACCTAGACGACGGAGATGGTATTCTCCGTCGTGCAGGTGATCACCTAGACCTCGGAGTCTTCTCCGTCCTCCAGGTGATCACCTGGACAACGGAGAATACCATCTCCGTTGTCCAAGTGGACACTTGGACCTCGGAGTCTTCTCCGTTGTCCAGGTGATCACCTGGACAACGGACCGACACGATGTCGTCCGAGTAACTTCCACTTAGACGACGTACCGACACCTCCGTCGTCTAAGTGAAGCATTATATAAGCCCGATGCCAAACTCGAGCTCTCTTCATTCCATCCGATATCCTCTCTTCATTCCATTCGAAGAAGAATTGAAGGAGAAGGAGAAGGAGAAAGGAGAAGGGAGAAGGCCGAGAAGGATAGGATATATAAGGGATCTCCGCTGACTAGCTAGCTAGCTTAATTAACAGATATCGAGAAGGCCAGCAGGTACGTACGTACGCAGTTAAAATTTGCTTAATATATATTTAGTGAAAACGTACGTACATACATGCATGGATGTTAGCTATATATACAGATTAAATTACGTACGTACGTAATTGATGGATCGATGTAGATCGAGTACGTATAATTAAGCGTAAATTAATGGACTAATATATATATATGTAATAATTAATTAATTATAATATTTTGTAGCAGTATGGACAAGAGTTGGATAAAGTTGAAGAATAGATGTGATGTCCGCTATATGGATGGAATTAGCGAATTTGTGAATTTTGCGATAGAACATGGTCAGGGAAAGAAACGTTTCAGGTGTCCGTGTCAGAAATGTCTTAATTGTCAGTATGCGGAGGTTAATGTTATGGTGCAACACCTGTACGAAAATGGTATGATGTGGAGTTACACTACATGGAGCGAGCATGGTGAAGCAGTAGAGTTCAGCGCAGCAGACTTCAGCTCAGGGTACAGTTACCATGGTGCCTCATCCAGCGGGAATGGTGTCGGACCCCCAGCTTGCAACACAACTGCAGATTTGGTCCATGATGCATTTCCGGGATGTAGTCATGGTGGACACCAACACCAAGACGGAGGTTACAGTACCATTAATGAGCATGATGACACATTCCCCGATGCTAGCTTGGACACTGACACCAGTGAGATGGATAAGTACAACCGGATGCTACTTGAAGCGCAGACCCCGGTGTTCCCTGGATGTCGAGAGAATGTGTTGCAATATGTGATGGAGCAAATGAAGATAAAAGTGAAGCACAAAATGTCAGTGAGTGCTTTTAACAAAATTCAGGAGCAAATATGTAAGTTGCTTCCCGATGATCACAATCTTCCTAAACCTCATTATAAGGTTAGAAATATCTTGAGCAGCCTCGGCCTAAAGTACAGGATAATTGACGCATGTCCGAATGATTGTGTGCTATTTTACAAAGAGTATAAAGATTTGGACTATTGTCCCGTATGTGGCCAGTGCAGATTCCAGGTGAATAGAAAGAGTTCGAAAAAAAGAATTCCTGTGAAAGTTGTTCGATATTTTCCCTTGATTCCCAGATTGCAGCGCCTGTACATGTCTCTACACACAGCAGAGGCGATGCGATGGTACGCAGAAAAGCGAATAGATGACGATGTCCTGCGACACGCCGCAAATGGGGAGGGTTTCAAACATTTCGACAGAGAATTTGGAGACTTTGCTACAGAGGTTAGAAATGTTAGATTCGGCCTATCTACAGACGGATTCAATCCTTAGGGAAGTAATAGCTCCACCGTCAGCACTTGGCCAGTTATTCTGATGCCGTACAACTTGCCTCCGTGGATGTGCATGAACAAGGAATTTAATTTCCTTACAGTACTAATTCCAGGTCCTAAATCTCCAGGGAAGTGCTTAGATGTCTACCTCAGACCTTTGATCGACGAGCTGAAACTGTTGTGGGAAAATGGAGTCCCAACTTATGACAAATTCACTGACACGATGCTCACGATGAGGGCTGCCGTAATGTGGACGATCAACGATTTTCTAGTGTATGGGATGTTGGCAGCCTGCAGGACAAAAGGATATAATGGATGTCCTATATGTTTGGACGACGTGAAATCTAGTTGGCACGCGGGGAAGGTCTGTTACTTGGGTCACCGTAGATGGCTTCCTCACGACCACCCATGGCGACAGGATGAAGCTCATTTCAACGGGATGAAGCTCATTTCAACGGGACGGTTGAGCTATTTCGACTTTGGTGTGTCGAGCAATGACGCGGATGTAAAGAAATGCAATCCAATTCCTCCACATGATCTGAGCAATTAGGATCACAAGAGTATATTCTTTGAACTCCCTTACTTGTCGAAGTTGAAGCTGAGGAACAACTTGGACGCGATGCACGTAGAAAAGAATGTGTGCGACAGCGTGGTGGGAACAATTCTCGGTATTAAGTTCAAGACTAAAGATACTCCCAAAGCGCGCAAAGATTTGGAATCAATGAATCTACGTCGTCCCTTGTGGTTGAGGAGGGATAGGAAATGAGTGTACAACAAGATGCCAGCTGCACCTTACACAGTGAAGCCGACGCTTAGACGTTCTGTATTTCACTGGTTTAAGGGCGTTCGTTATCCGGCTACGTATGCAGCTACTATAACTGGAGCAGTGGACGAGGTGCAACACAAGTTTGTGGGTCTAAAGACACATGACTATCACGTTATGCTGCAACGTCTGATTCAAGTGGTAATTCGACCATACTTGCCTCGTGACGTCGTAGAACCAATTGTGGCATTGTGCAGGTGGTGGCAGAGGTTATGCGCCAGAGAATTAAAGAAGTCAGATGTGGTGGAATTGCAACAACAAATTGTGCACATCATTTGCAAACTAGAGAGGATTTTTCCCCCTGCTTTCTTTGACATCATGATTCACCTAATGATCCACCTGCCCGAGCAGGTGCTCATTTTTGGTCCGGTCCAGTACACTTGGATGTATCCTCAAGAAAGGTACGTACAACTAATTAATTTGTTCCACTGGAGATTACTAGCTAGCTATATGTACTTATTCTTATTGTACGTTTGATTTTGTAGACAGCTTGGACAGTATAAGTCATTCGTAAAAAACAGGTCGGCCCCGGATGGCTCCATAGCAGAGACATACCTAATGCATGAGTGTGTTACTTACTGCAACAGGTACCTCAAAGATCCACCACCTCCCACTGCCTCCGATCGCAGTGCCCGCATCAATCTTTCTGTCGTCACCAATGTCGTCCGACCATTTAGAGGAGTATTAAAGGAATCGTTAACACGGGAAGAACTTATTGAGGCACATTGGGTAGTGTTTGTGACGACCCGAACCAGAATCAGAGGTGCGTTTGGCACGATTCTCGAGATTTGGTTTTAGTCGCAGTTTTGCGATATTATGTGATTTGTCGATTCGATTCGCGACTTTATTTTCAGTCGAGAATTTGAGTTGAGTGTCTTCATGGAAAGTGTAGAGTACGTGATTTCGAGTTCGTGGGTGGTTCCGGAAGATTTTTCCGATGACCGAGGAATATTTTATGATTATTTGAAGTTTAGGATTCCGAAGAGTTTATCCGATTGTTTCGTGTTTATCCGAGTCATTTCGTATTTTCATTTTGGACCGTCGATTGACCCGAGGCTCGAGTATAAATATCGGAAATAGTCGTAAATCGTCGAAAATTTCAGTTTTTCGTTGACTTTCCCTTTTTGGAAAGGGTTGACTGTTGACTGGAGAAGGTGACTTTCCCGTTTCGGACTTCACCTCCGGCGACCTAATTCCGGCCACCTCCGGCCCCGAATCAGGTATGGTTAGGTTCCTCCTTTGATTTCGAGCATGATGGTGGGTTGTTTGAGAAGAATTGGTTCCGTTATGTGGGAACCCGATTAGGGCCGAATTGGTGTTGGTCGTCGGTGATGGGAGGGAGGTTTCCGGCGAAATTTTTGAGGGGATTTGTTGGGGGTTTTGCTCCCCACACCTAGGAGAAGCTCTTGGGGTAATTAGTTTTGGAAGAGGTGTAGTTTCGGGGTGAACCCGATTTGAGATCCGGTTTGAGAATTCCGAATTGGTTTCGATGAATTGAGGTGTTTCCGGTGGGATTTGAGATACGGGGTAGAAGGGAAAGATGTTCGCATGGTTGAGCTGATCTGATCTGGAGAGTTTGGCCGTAGGATTCCTCCGTTGACGGCGCGCCGCCGCCGGCGGCGGCGGTCAACGGCGGAGGAAAAGTCAACTTTTCAGATTTCGATGTAATTAGTGTCATTTTTCTCGTAATCACGCCCTGGTTATCGTATGGAGGTTTTCGGGTTGATTTGATTAGCCGATTGTCAGTCGAGATTTCGAGTGGGGATTTCGGGATTTCCGTAATTCATTTTGCACTGCATTTCGTATTTCCGGGAACGTTTGGTTTCCGTGCATCAGTACAGTGTTGTGAATTACGATATTGATCAGTTGTATTTTATGAATATATTCAGGAGATCGGGATCAAGATCGTGATCGAGCTTCTGGCGAGGGATCTTCCGCCGGTCCTCGAGATTAGCGCATGTGTGCGTTTTGCTCACCTGTGAGTGGACAATTTCTTTTCACGGAGTGTTTTGCGAGTCTTTTATATGATTTTTTTGAATTTGAGCATGCGTATTGAGATTACGGGTTGCATGAGCATGTGTTTTTACGATTATACGATTATACTTACATGGATATACGTATACGAGTATACTTGCAATTATATGCTGTTTATTGCATTTGCATCGAACTGTTCATGATTTGGTTTACACAGAGTACAGTTTATATATGATGTTGTATCGATACATTTGCATCCCGGCTGATCCCCGAGGATGTGTGCCAGGGGAGGCTGTGACTCCTGACCCGAGGCCTTTACCGGGGGGAGGCAGACCTCTGACCTGAGGCCTTTCTGGCTAGAGTCACGTGTGGGTCTGGGATCCCGTGATTCGGACTGTACTAGCACGGAGATGTCCATGAGTGACCCCGTGGGATTTTTACTTACATGTTCTGTACACTGGAGGAGTGTGAGTTTTACCTCGTGTACTTTATTATCTCTATTTATCTGGACTCGCATATGTTTTTATAACATATATAACTGGTGAAAGATATTTATTTTCGTCCACTCACTCTAACGTGTTTATTGTCTTTCCCCTGGGCTTTTCGGTTTCCGTGCCCAGTTTGCAGTTCAGGTTGGGTGTTTCACGTCGTGGTTTGGAGGCTAGTGATCAGAGTCACCTGTGTTTTCCAGTAGGTTCTTGTTTCGCCTACTGATGTACATATTGTATATGTTTTACTCTAGAGGTCGCTCTGATACATCTTGATACATGTTGTGCGGATTTTCACAGATATACATATATACATAGTACAGTTTATTCATTGTTGATGATTATATTGTTGTTGAGAAATCCGGTTGGGATTGGTGCCCACGGTTTGCTTTTTGTGGCATAGGACGAAGTGTTAATTTCCGCGTGCAAGTTATGGTAATTCCACGTTAGTAACGAAACTCTGCCGAATTTTGAAAATTTTTTGTTGGTTCGTATTTTCGAAAGGGTTTGATTCCGGTTTAGGTAGTTGAATCGGGATTGGGTCCTTTCAGTGTTGCAAGACTGTGACGAAGTTGAGCCGTACATGATGTCATACAGGGAGAGGCTTCAGGCGTTAAATCAAAACAAGAGTACGGCGTGGATTGAGAAAATGGTTAAGAAGAAGTTTCCCGATTATTTCTTCCAATGGGTACGTACGTACCTCTCGGTATTTAATTAGTAATTTATATACGTACATATCGATCATGTTTGGAGAAAGTCCAAATTAAACCCTTATATTAATTTGCCCTTTTTTGCAGATGATTGATCTGCAAAAATCTGAAAACCACGGGGGGTGGTGGTCATGGCCAAAGCACTTGCTAGCAGGGAAGCCGGTTAAACACTATATTTATCCCGGATGTTTTGTGAACGGTGTAAAGTTCCATTCATTGGCCCGAGACGAAGGAAGAAGAACACAAAACAGTGGGGTAGCGGTTAGGAAAGACAATCATCTATATTACGGGGCTATTGTATATGTGCTTCAGCTATGTTACGAGAATGATGTCAACGTTTTCCTATTCAAGTGCAGATGGTTCAAGCGTACAAAGGAAGACCTGGGACTATTATCAGTCGATACAAACTCTAGCTGGTATGAGGATGAGCCTTTCACTCTCGCCACCTTAGTTCGGCAGGTGTTCTATCTCGACGATCCGAAAGCCGGTGAAGGGTGGAAAATAGTGAACCATATCTCTCACCGAGGAATATGGAATACAGAAACAATTGAAGGGACACCGGCGACGACTGAAGATGCTGCTGAACCAGAAAGAGACATTCCTGCCTATCAAGAGCCTAATATTTCTGTCATCCGCTCTGATATAATTGACCTGGTTCAAGATGGTGAACGGTTACCCATGCCTGATGGTTGTACAGATCTAACTGAAGATGAGATTATCGATGAGGTAGATAAAGAAGACGAGCAGGAAGAGGACGCGGACGAGGACTCAGGTTATTCGTCGGACGATGTTGAGTATGATGAGGAGGATGAGCAATCGGATACCGGGGACGAGGATGATGATGATTATGATGATGACTACTTAACTAAGACGAGAAAAATTAATTGGTAGTTGAGTATGTAATTATTTTAATATATGATGCATCATCGATCAATAATTAATATAAATATAATGCGAAAAGGAAATTTCATACATAAATACGTACCTTGAGCAATCTCCCTAAATCCTCGACCCTAAATCTAGCAAATCGGATCGATCGATCATTTTTTTAATTATTTTTTTATTCAAAATAATTGAACAGACACACAAATAACCTTGGACGACCTAAACCCTAAACCCTAAGGCCCTAACCCCTGAATTCAGGGTTTTTACACCTAGACAACGGAGATGGTCATTCTTCGTCGTCCAGGTACACACTAGGACGACGAAGAGGGTCATTCTCTGTCGTCCAAGTTCACAAACCCTAAACCCTAAACAGTAAGGCCCTAACCCCTGAATTCAGGGTCTATACACCTGGACGACGGGAAATATCATCTCCGTCGTCCAGGTGCAGATATCGTAATTTTTTCTAAGACAACGACCATCTAGACCTTCTTCCAATGCATATTCTTTTCGTCAAGACTTTAGAGTAAACAATTCTTCGTTTGTGAGCTTCGACGGTTCGAAAATCAGAGTTGCGAAATGCCTTGTATCCTCGTTTCCGGTTTGTGAAATTCTCGGTTTTGCGGTTGACTGTGCCGATGAAACCATTCCCGAACTTATTATTTTATGGTCCTTTGAAGACAATTATATATTATGTTACGACGAACATATCCAACGGTTTTTTTTCCAAATTCAATTTCGTTAATACTCTGCTGCAAATGAGCCTCTACTCATGAACACTTAAGTCGTAAGGATTAGTCGATACTTAACAACTTTCAAAACGAAAAATTATTCGTCGGTTCAAATTTAACTGTTCATATATACGATGCGTTCATCGATATTGGACGATTATTTCACTCGAATGACAGATCGCTAAATTCCTAGCGAATTAATTTTAAAATTTTTTTTAACGTAAATTGAACCTGGACGACGGAGAATGACGTTCTCCGTCGTCCAGGTTCAATTTACCATGGCGGTTCGATATTTTTTTTAATTTTTTTTTCCAATGGATATTTCACTTGGACGACGGAGATGTTGTTTTCCGTCGTCCAGGTGAAAACCTGGACTATGGAAAACGACATCTTCGTCGTCCAAGTCGAAAATCATGACGGTTCGATTTACCGCCTCAATTTTCGGCGCCGCTTGAATTTCCACTTAGACGACGGAGAATCAATTCTCCGTCATCTAAGTCCAAATTTATTGCGGGTGAAAAGTCCCGCCCACTAATTACGCGCCGCTTCGAAATTTTTTAACCCTTCACTTAGACGACGGAAAACACTGTTTCCGTAGTCTAAGTGCACTTAGACGACGGAGAATAGTGCTCCGTCGTCTAAGTGAAACTCTATATATAGGACTGCTCACCCCCTCCTTTTCTCATTCCATCTCCTCTCCTCTCCTCCTCTCCTCTCCTCTCCGGCCTCTCCTCCGGCGATCCTCCTCCGACGACGATCCGACGACCAAATTTCCGGCGTGGTTCCCCCTCTCCGACGACTCTACTCTTCCGATATTCCGCCGAAATTCCGACGAGGTAATAATTCTATTTTTTAACTCTTTAACATTTTTTTTATTTAATTAATTATTTAATTTCTAAATAGTTTTAATTTATTAGTTTTCAATTCAAAATAGTTGTAATTATAATAATTATTTTGTTATTATTATTATTTAGTAATCATTATTAGTTGTTAATTATTTGGTAATGAATAATTATTAGTTAAAATTAAATAATAGTAATAATAATAATTGTTAATAATAATTAATTATATTGGTAAATGAATAATTATTATTAAATGCATGCTAAATAATAATTCATTATTGTAATTATTTATTGTTTTAATTAATTGATAATTACGTGTATTTTCTAGTAAATTGCATGGTAGTACGTCTTCGATTTAAATTTAGTACATAGGCTTGGTTTATTAAGTCGCACTCTTTGGAATAGATGGCGCCCCTTTTCCTAGCTTATCTCCTTAACCCCTCGTGATGTGTGGATTTCATCACCGCACACCATAACCTAAGTGAAGTTATGGACACGAGGTTGAGGGCGGAGTTTGCAAAGGACTTGAGGGAGTGTAAATTTTCAAAAAATTGGCCGAATGTCGGACATGGTGTCTAGAAACGGGTTATGACTGGTGACAGGATTTGGACTAAGAAAGATTTTTGTCGAAATTAGTCATGCCTCTCGCATTATCTTTATCCCTAACTGACCATGTTTTTCGATTTAGCCAAGGCTGATTAATTAAAAATTTACATTTTATCGCGCGAAAAAGCCAAGCTAGTGTACTCTATTTAAATCTTAACCGTACTTAATTAGCGTAAATTTTGCACTTGTAATTATAATGGTAAGTAGGTATTTTAACAACGTACTCGTAGGTTTAAATGGCTCCATCCGGCAAAAAGAAAGCCCAACAAGAGGCAGAAGATGCCATGCTCCGCCGCTTGGCGGACCAAGTCGGTTGGGAATTACCGGAGGGCAACGACGCCCACAATCCGGACCCTTCATCTGGTCCGTTCGTAGCGCCCTCTGGGGAAATTCTCGCTCCCCCATTCATCTCGAGCGGTGATGACGTTGACCCCTTCCAATCTCCGACGCCCGGTACCTATTCAACAGGAAGTACTCAGGCGTCCTCGACCGTCGAATCTATCATGTTCAGCGCTCGGCGTAGGCAAAAGAGGGCTCCCACTAACCCGGAACCGAAAAGGACTCGGGGTCTCGTTAAAGGGGGCAAAGCGGAGAAAATTTGCAAGGCGACTGGGAAAAAGATCGACTTTCCCTACGACGAATTCACTGGTGGCCCTCCCACAGCTCAGCTAGCAAGTCTCTCGGCGCATAGCATAGGGTCAATCGTCCGTAGCCGAGTTCGTCTCACTGCCCCTACTTGGAAGGAGGCGCCGGATAATGAAAATGCGAAAGTCTTTAAAGATCTTTCGGTACGTAATACGTCCAATTTAGTTATTATATAATATTGTTAATATTAGTTATAATTTCATAATATATACGATTATAATTTTCTATTTATTTTTGATAGGAACAATTTGCGGTGGATCCGACACCGGCGATATTGAGGCATATCAACCAAACCGCCAACTCCATCTACAAAGATTGGAAGTACAGGCTCTATCAGTACTTCCAAACTTACGGTCCCTCGCCTCCCCCCGTAGAGCTGCGTGGGGATAGAGAAGATGAGTGGGAGTGGTTGTGTAACCACTTTGCCGATGACTCCTTTAAGGTGTTAATTTACTTTTTTTTATTTCAATTAAGATAATTGAATTATTTAAATTTTAGTTAATAATTTTTTAATGATTTAATTATGTTGTGTAACAGAAATTCTCCGGTATCAACAAAGCCAACCGGGGGAAGAAGGACAAACACCATACTACCGGCGCCAAGCAGTTCATTCAAATAGCCAAGGAGCACAAGGATAAGGGCTCCAAACACCCTTATCTTGATGCAATCATAAGCGCGCACGTGACGCCTGGGCTCGATAATGAAACCAGTCAATGCGGCGTAAGTGATATATATATATATATATGTGCTTTTAATTATAGTAATTATTATTTAAATATTATTTCATTATAATAAATTAATTATTCTTTTGTAGGCAAGGGTGATAGAGCGTGCGCAGGAAGAGTTGGCTAAGACTCAGCTTGCGTTCCCAGATGTGCCGCCGGAAGACCTGCCTCCTCTATCCTTAGAGAGCCAAATTGCAATCGCGGATGAGGTCTACGGTCGTAGAGCTGGCAAGGAGGTTAGACACTTCGGGCCTAGGGTGGTACGAGATTTGTCGACGACCTCCGACTCATCATCTACGGGAGGTTCGGGCCAGCGGAGAAGGACTCAGGCTGCGGCCGTCGAAGTAGCCATTCAAGAGGCTCGACTGGCACGAGAGGAGAATCAATCCATGCGGCAAATACTTGACGAACAATAAGCATAAATAGCCCAACTCATCGCCCTCATGCAACAAAATCGAGAAGTATGTCAACCTCCTCCGAACCCACACCCCGATGACTACGACCCGGCTGGAGGCGGAGGACTCGGCGGCGCATCTGCTCCTCTAGTGTATTAGCTAGCTAGTAGTTTATTATCTCGTTTCTTTCCGCATTCCGAACAATATTTTAATTTTTAATTTATGGGTTTTTTCGATTATTCATGTATGTACAAATTATTTTTAATTATTTAATAATTAAGTAATATTCAAAATTTAGTTTATTTAATTAATTTTAGCATTTTTCATTATTTAAATTCAATTAATAATAAATTAAATTAATAATATTTAATTACAATTTATTTTTATTTTTAAATTAAAAAGTCACTTAGACGACGGAGAACTAACTATCCGTCGTCCAAATGACTACTTGGGCCACGGTGACTGATACGTTCTCCGTGGCCCAGGTAGTCACTTGGACGACGGATAGTTAGTTCTCCGTCGTCCAAGTGACTACCTGGGCCACGGATATTGATACGTTCTCCGAGGCCCAGGTAAACACCTGGACGACGGAGAACTAAATCTTCGTCGTCCAAGTGACTACCTGGGCCACGGAGAACGTATCAATCTCCGTGGCCCAGGTAAGAACCTGGACGACGGATATTTAGTTCTCCGTCGTCCAAGTGCTTACCTGGGCCACAGAGAAGATGCCAGTCTTCGTGGCCCAGGTAGTCACTTGGACGACGGAGATTTAGTTCTCCGTCGTCCAGGTGTTTACCTGGGCCACGGAGAACGTCCGCGGTCCAAGTGAACTTGGACAACGGAGAACTAAATCTCCGTCGTCCAAGTGCTTGGACGACAGCACTTGGAGCACGGACCTTGGACGACGGAGATCCCGTCGTCTAAGTACTTAGACGACGGAAAACGTCACTTAGACGACGGAAATTCTCCGTGGTCTAAGTCTGTTTTTCTTGTAGTGGCAGTTTTACTCTACTCCCCCAATCACCGTGTTCTGTGAATCCTATTTTCAAAGTCAATTCATGACTAAATTCTATAAGCTTATGGGATTTTTGGTGCGCACATTGATTGCCCCTAACACATAATCCTCCAAAATTACTTTTAGGCAAGCTGGCCTTATTGCTTACTTGGTTTCTGGGAATCCTACACTTCTTGCTGAGTTCTATATCTATCATTCTATTAGGAATTCTACCATAGACAACCAAACTAAGTTAGGCACCTCATTGGTCTTTCCAGCTGTGATTACCCTCCTCTGCCTAAACTCTCATGTACCCTCTCTTTCAACTGATACTATGGTTGACTCTCCAGCTCTGGTAGATAAGATAACTATCTCCAAATCAGTTGGCCAATCCACGGTTTATGTGGAGCCTCTTGAGATCACCTTTCTTAAGCGTGGTCAAAATGAGATGAAAGAGGCTTTTTTCATCATGAGGAATGAGATGCAAGCGTCCTTCAAAAGGATGGAACAACTTTTGAAAACTAGGCAAGGACTGGTCTCTTCAGAGGATAGCTCTGATTCTTCCTATCCTTCTGCTGACGCTGCCACTGCTGCTGGTTCTGAGGGGGAGCCAAATGTGGCTGCTTCTGGTGGTTCGTCAAGGGCCGATGACTCTGGTTATGTCAACAATGAGTCCGCAGATGATGATGCCGATAATGAGCGCCGTGACCACCTTGATGATGGTGATGAGGATTATTCCGAGAATGGGGACAATGAGTCCGATGATGAGTAGGTTTCTTCTACTTTATGTATGTCTATATACTGCTTATCCATTCTAGGATGTGTGTTTATTACCTCGTTGGTTCTCAAAAGATGCTTTTTTTTAGGGGGAGAACCAAGTATTTAAAAATTGCATCTCTTTTGTACCCTTTGTCACACTCTACCATAAAGGGAGAGAACCAAGTGTAGGTTTTGTTGCTTTTAATGCTTTGTATTATGTTTGTTCAACACGGTTGTATTATATTTTCCCATGTTTTGTAAAAACTCAAGCTTGTTGTAGTGTGAACAATTAATGCTTGCTTATTTATGGGTTTTTCTTATGATGAAAACCTACAATATCTTGTCATCATTTTCCTTGTTGGAAAAAGTTTATTATTGCAGGTTATGATGCCTTGATGATGAGAAGATATGTTTTTGGTAGAGAATGCCAAAGGGGGAGATTATTGGCATAACATAATTGGCAATCTCTCAAAAACATGGATGATTTGCATAAAGCAACATTAACAAGCTAATGCAATGGACTTGATCTAATTAACCATTGTGAAAGGTAAATCATGCACCATTAACACCTTGCTTGTTTTTCATCCCAAAAAACTTTTTCTGATGGGAGTTGGTAAAGACTTTGACTACAAGCTTTACTTTTTCACAAACTCTTTCTCTCATCTTACTGGTAGGTAAAGGAGTAGGTATCTCTCCTTATTTGCATGAAAGCAAACACCCCAAACTCTCTTGCATGTCCCGGTTGGACAAAACCAAAGTGAAAAACTTCACCTTCTCACTTTAGGGTAGGTCTCTCTCTTTTACAAAAAGGAGTCAGGTTTTTCAGCTTTTCATTTCTCCTTGCTGTACCGGTTGGTATGGCTCAGCATGCCTTCTTGCTGTAATGGTTGTTGGTTTTCAGCATGGCATTCCCCCAAGTTAAGGAGAACCTTTGATTCATCTTTTGATGAAGGGCTGAGATCACTTCTTGTAGCTCAGCTTGCATAACCGATTGGCTATAAATACCACAAACTGTGAAGCCATTCGATACTTGAAAAACTTAGGAAGAGTTAGGGTGTTTGTCTCTTCTTTTCAAGTCAGTTTTTTATCTCTTGTATGTACAAGAGTTATCTTATTTTCCAAAGAGGTTTTTAGTTTATCTAAACTTGTCTAAAAACTCTCTTTTGTTCCTACATGTGTTAGGAAGTTTATAAAACAAGATTTTTCTTTCCTGGGATTTTATATCTTCATAGGAAAGCTTATCAAACCATCTTTCAATCTTGCATATTGTCATATTGCATATCATAGGTGAGATGATGGTGCAATTTCGTTGGAAGCATTCTAGAGAGAATTAGTCGGTGTGTACTAAGTTCTAAGAGAAGCTTCATAGCCACTGTAATTGTAATCACTTTGTCTGGCGATAAGATAGTTGGATTTTCAATCTGGTTGCGTGAATACCAGTAAGGATAGATAGGTGTCTTTGTATCCTGAGGGCTACTGTCTTGTAAAGAAAAGTGTATTACATAGGGATTGTAAGCACTTGTTCTGGCAAGGAGATAGATAGGTCTTAGTCTAGTTGCGTGAATACTAGCAAGGATAGGAGAGCGTATTTGTATCCTGTGAAGATGCTGTCTTGTAAAGAAAAGTGTTTTTACATAGTGGAAGGTTTGTCCCTCAGTTAGGGACACGCAGTTTTTTCCCTGTTGTAGGGTTTTCTACGTTATCAAAAATATCGAGGTGTTATCTATCACTTCCCTTTTCATTACTTTTTAAGTTCGTTACAGGTTATTGGAGGATAGAAACACTCCCTGCTATCCTCGAATTAACTTTACAACAAAATTTTTTATAAAAGGCCCATTCACCCCCCCTATGGGACCTTCATAACCAACACCACAAAATATCGTAGTGGTCCCGCTAGTTGGTTGAGTCGTTCCATAGAATCACATTCATTACAAGAAAACAGCACTTAGACCACGGAAACGTAATTGTTCCGTGGTCCAAGTGACACCTGGACCACGGAAAAGACTTCGTGGTCCAAGTACCACCTGGACGACGGAGAATACCATCTCCGTCGTCCCGGTGGTCACCTAGACCACGGATTCTTTTCCGTCGTCCAGGTGATCACCTGGACGACGGATACGGAATTCTCCGTCGTCCAGGTGATCACCTGGACCTCGGAGTCTTCTCCGTCCTCCAGGTGATCACCTGGACGACGGAGATGGTATTCTCCGTCGTCCAGGTGAATACCTGGAGGACGGACCGACACGCCGTCGTCCGAGTACGTAACGTACTTCCACTTAGACGACGTACCGACACCTCCGTCGTCTAAGTTAAGCATTATATAAGCCCGATGCCAAACTGAATTCAATCCTCGATCTCTTCATTCCATTTGAAGAAGAATTGAAGGAGAAGGGAGAAGCAGAAGGGAGCTAGCTAGCTAGAAGGCCGAGAAGAATCAGGATCGATAAGGGATCTCCGCTGACTAGCTAGGTAGCTTAATTAACGTACAGATATCGAGAACGCCAGCAGGTACGTACGCAGTTAAAATTTGCTTAATTAATATATATTTAGTGAAAACGTACGTACATACATGCAAGGATGTTAGCTATATATATATATAGATCGATTAAATTACGTACGTACGTACGTAATTGATGGATCGATGTAGATCGAGTACGTATAATTAAGCGTAAATTAATGGACAAATATATATATATATATATGTAATAATTAATTAATTATAATATTTTGTAGCAGTATGGACAAGAGTTGGATGAAGTTGAAGAATAGATGTGATGTCCGGTATATGGATGGAATTAGCGAATTTGTGAATTTTGCGATAGAACATGGTCAGGGAAAGAAACGTTTCAGGTGTCCGTGTCAGAAATGTCTTAATTGTCAGTATGCGGAGGTTAATGTTATGGTGCAACACCTGTACGAAAATGGTATGATGTGGAGTTACACTACATGGAGCGAGCATGGTGAAGCAGTAGAGTTCAGCGCAGCAGACTTCAGCTCAGGGTACAGTTACCATGGTGCCTCATCCAGCGGGAATGGTGTCGGACCCCCAGCTTGCAACACAACTGCAGATTTGGTCCATGATGCATTTCCGGGATGTAGTCATGGTGGACACCAACACCAAGACGGAGGTTACAGTACCATTAATGAGCATGATGACACATTCCCCGATGCTAGCTTGGACACTGACACCAGTGAGATGGATAAGTACAACCGGATGCTACTTGAAGCGCAGACCCCGGTGTTCCCTGGATGTCGAGAGAATGTGTTGCAATATGTGATGGAGCAAATGAAGATAAAAGTGAAGCACAAAATGTCAGTGAGTGCTTTTGACGAAATTCAGGAGCAAATATTTAAGTTGCTTCCTGATGATCACAATCTTCCTAAATCTCATTATAAGGTTAGAAATATCTTGAGCAGCCTCGGCCTAAAGTACAGGATAATTGACGCATGTCCGAATGATTGTGTGCTATTTTACAAAGAGTATAAAGATTTGGACTATTGTCCCGTATGTGGCCAGTGCAGATTCCAGGTGAATAGAAAGAGTTCGAAAAAAAGAATTCCTGTGAAAGTTGTTCGATATTTTCCCTTGATTCCCAGATTGCAGCGCCTGTACATGTCTCTACACACAGCAGAGGCGATGCGATGGTACGCAGAAAAGCGAATAGATGACGATGTCCTGCGACACGCCGCAAATGGGGAGGGTTTCAAACATTTCGACAGAGAATTTGGAGACTTTTCTGCAGAGGTTAGAAATGTTAGACTCGGCCTATCTACAGACGGATTCAATCCTTGCGGAAGTAATAGCTCTACCGTCAGCACTTGGCCAGTTATTCTGATGCCGTACAACTTGCCTCCGTGGATGTGCATGAACAAGGAATTTAATTTCCTTACAGTACTAATTCCAGGTCCTAAATCTCCAGGGAAGTGCTTAGATGTCTACCTCAGACCTTTGATCGACGAGCTGAAACTGTTGTGGGAAAATGGAGTCCCAACTTATGACAAATTCACTGACACGATGCTCACGATGAGGGCTGCCGTAATGTGGACGATCAACGATTTTCTAGTGTATGGGATGTTGGCAGCCTGCAGGACAAAAGGATATAATGGATGTCCTATATGTTTGGACGACGTGAAATCTAGTTGGCACGCGGGGAAGGTCTGTTACTTGGGTCACCGTAGATGGCTTCCTCACGACCACCCCTGGCGACAGGATGAAGCTCATTTCGACGGGACGGTAGAGAACAATCCTAAACCCCGTAGTTGGTCGGGCGAAGAGATTTTAGAGAGGTTGAGCTATTTCGACTTTGGTGTGTCGAGCAATGACGCGGTTGTAAAGAAATGCAATCCAATTCCTCCACATGATCTGAGCTATTAGGATCACAAGAGTATATTCTTTGAACTCCCTTACTGGTCGAAGTTGAAGCTGAGGAACAACTTGGACGCGATGCACGTAGAAAAGAATGTGTGCGACAGCGTGGTGGGAACAATTCTCGGTATTAAGTTCAAGACTAAAGATACTCCCAAAGTGCGCAAAGATTTGGAATCAATGAATCTACGTCGTCCCTTGTGGTTGAGGAGGGATAGGAAATGAGTGTACAACAAGATGCCAGATGCACCTTACACAGTGAAGCCGACGCTTAGACGTTCTGTATTTCACTGGTTTAAGGGCGTTCGTTATCCGGCTACGTATGCAGCTACTATAACTGGAGCAGTGGACGAGGTGCAACACAAGTTTGTTGGTCTAAAGACACATGACTATCACGTTATGCTACAACGTCTGATTCCAGTGGTAATTCGACCATACTTGCCTCGGGACGTCGTAGAACCAATAGTAGCATTGTGCAGGTGGTGGCAGAGGTTATGCGCCAGAGAATTAAAGAAGTCAGATGTGGTGGAATTGCAACAACAAATTGTGCACATCATTTGCAAACTAGAGAGGATTTTCCTCCCTGCTTTCTTTGACATCATGATTCACCTAATGATCCACCTGCCCGAGCAGGTGCTCATTTCTGGTCCGGTCCAGTACACTTGGATGTATCCTCAAGAAAGGTGCGTACAACTAATTAATTAATTTGTTCCACTGGAGATTATATATATACTAGCTAGCTATATGTACTTATGTAATGTGTACGTTTGATTTTGTAGACAGCTTGGACAGTATAAGTCATTCGTCAAAAACAGGTCGGCCCCGGATGGCTCCATAGCAGAGACATACCTAATGCATGAGTGTGTTACTTACTGCAACAGGTACCTCAAAGATCCACCCCCTCCCACTGCCTCCGATCGCAGTGCCCGCATCAATCTTTCTGTCGCTAGAAATGTCATCCGACCGTTTAGAGGAGTATTAAAGGAATCGTTAACACGGGAAGAACTTATTGAGGCACATTGGGTAGTGTTACGAGACTGTGACGAAGTTGAGCCGTACATGATGTCATACAGGGAGAGGCTTCAGGCGTTAAATCAAAACAAGAGTTTGGTGTGGATTGAGAAAATGGTTAAGAAGAAGTTTCCCGATTATTTCTTCCAATGGGTACGTACGTACGTCTCGGTATTAATTATTAAAATACATATCGCTCATGTTTGTAGAAAGTAAACCCTTATATTAATTTGCCCTTTTTCGCAGATGATTGATCTGCAAAAATCTGATAACCACGGAGGGTGGTGGTCATGGCCAAAGCACTTGCTAGCAGGGAAGCCGGTTAAACACTATATTTATCCCGGATGTTTTCTGAACGGTGTAAAGTTCCATTCATTGGCCCGAGACGAAGGAAGAAGAACACAAAACAGTGGGGTAGCGGTTGGGAAAGACAATGATCTATATTACGGGGCTATTGTATACGTGGTTCAGCTATGTTACGGGAATGATGTCAACGTTTTCCTATTCAAGTGCAGATGGTTCAAGCGTACAAAGGAAGACCTGGGACTATTATCAGTCGATACAAACTCTAGCTGGTATGAGGATGAGCCTTTCGCTCTCGCCACCTTAGTTCGGCAGGTGTTCTATCTCGACGATCCGAAAGCCGGTGAAGGGTGGAAAATAGTGAACCATATCTCTCACCGAGGAATATGGAATACAGAGACAATTGAAGGGACACCGGCGACGACTGAAGATGCTGCTGAACCAGAAAGAGACATTCCTGCCTATCAAGAGCCTAATATTTCTATGGTCCGCTCCGATATAATGGACCTGGTTCAAGATGGTGAACGGTTACCCATGCCTGATGGTTGTACAGATCTAACTGAAGATGAGATTATCGATGAGGTAGATGAAGAAGAAGAGCAGGAAGAGGACGCGGACGAGGACTCAGGTTATTCGTCGGACGATGTTGAGTACGATGACGAGGCTGAGCCGTCGTCTAACGGGGATGAGGACGATGATGATTATGACGAAGAGTACGGTCATACGACGAGAGAGATTAATTGGTAATTAATTACTGTAATTATTGTAATATATATATGACCATCTCGGTTTACGGTAAGAAATTAATCCGAATTATATATCCTGGACAACGGAGAAATTAATTGCAGGTTGTCGCCAAATCTCAATCTCATATAAAATGTACCCTAGCTAAATCCTGGACCCTAAATCTAGCAGTTCGGATCGATCGATCAATTTTTTAATTATATTTTTGAATCAGAATAATTGAACGGACACACAAATGACCGGGGACGACCTAAACCGTAAACCCTAAGGCCCTAACCCCTGAAATCGGGGTTTAGAACTTGGACGACGGAGAATGGTCATTATCCGTCATCCAGGTACATACTAGGACGACGGAGAATGGTCATTGTCCGTCGTCCAAGTTCACAAACCTTAAACCCTAAACAGTAAGGCCCTAACCCCTACATTCAGGGTCTATACACCTGGACGACGGAGAACGTCATTCTCCGTCGTCCAGGTGTATAGACCCTGAATGCATGGGTTAGGGCCTTACTGTTTAGGGTTTAGGGTTTATGAACTTGGACGACGGACAATGACCATTCTCCGTCGTCCAGGTGCAGATATAGTAATTTTTTCTAAGACAACGACCATCTAGCTCTTCTTCCAATGCAAAGTCTTTTCATCAAGACTTTAGAGTAAACAATTCTTGGTGTGTGAGCTTCGACGGTTCGAAAATCGGAGTTGCGAAATGCCTTGTATCCACGTTTCCGGTTTGTGAAATTATCCGTTTTGCGGTTGACTGTGCCGATCAAACCCTTCCCGAACTTATTATTTTATGGTCCTTTGAAGACAATTATATATTATGTTACGACGAACATATCCAACGGTTGTTTTGTCCAAATTTAATTTCATTAATACTCTGCTGCAAATGAGCGTCTACTCTTGAACACTTAAGTCGTAAAGATTAGTCGATACTTAACATGTTTCAATACGTAAAATTAATCGTCGGTTCAAATTTAACTGTTCATATATACGATGCGTTCATCGATATTGTACGACTATTTCACTCGAATGACAGATCGCTAAATTCCTAGCGAATTATTTTTTAAATTTTTTTTTACGTAATTTGAACCTGGACGACGGATATGGTCATTTTCCGTCGTCCAGGTTAACAACTGGACGACGGAAAATGACCATATCCGTCGTCCAGGTTCAAAAATCATGGCGGTTCAAATTTTTTTTTGTTTATTTTTTTCATGTAATTTTCACTGGGACGACGGAGACTGACCATCTCCGTCGTCCAAGTCCAATTTTTATGGCGGTTCAATTTACCTCTTCCGTTTTTGGGACCGCTTGAATTTTCACTTAGACGACGGAGAATCCATTCTCCGTCGTCTAAGTCCAAAATCATGGAGGTTCAAAACGTCCCGCCGATTAATTGGCGCCGCTTGAATTTTTTTGAAACGGCCACCTAGACGACGGAAAACACTGTTTCCGTCGTCCAGGTGAACTTAGACGACGGAGAATAGTGCTCCGTCGTCTAAGTGCAACTCTATAAATAGAGTTGCACCCCCCGTCATTTTCTCATCATTCCATCTCCTCCTCTCCCTCTCCTCTCCTCTCCACTCCTCCGGCGATCCTCCTCCGGCGACGCTCCGACGACATTTTTTCCGGCGTGGTTCATCCTCTCCGACGACTCAACTCCGGCGAAATTCCCGAAAACTCTGCTTCGGTACATTTCTATTTTTCCCTTATTAAAATAATTTTCATTTAATTAATTAATTAAATTCTAAATATAATTTAGAAGTAGAAATTAATTGATTAATTAGTTTAAATATTTAATAAATTATTAATTATTGTTATTAATTTATTAAATCATAATTATTGTAATTATTTATTATTAGTTGCATGATTAAATGAATTTATTATTAAATTTATTAAATGAATAAATTATTATTCATAATTTATTAAATGAATCAATTTTTTATTAAATGCATGATAAATAAATATAAATTATTGCATCTAATTAAAAATTATTAATTAATATTTATGTTTATTTTCTAGTAAATTAATTAGTAGTACGTGTTCGATTTAAATTTAGTACATAGGCTTGGTTTATTAAGTCGCACTCTTTGGAATAGATGGCGCCTCTTTTCCTTGCTTATCTCCTTAACCCCTCGTGATGTGTGGATTTCATCACCGCACACCATAACCTAAGTGAAGTTATGGACACGAGGTTGAGGGCGGAGTTTGCAAAGGACTTGAGGGAGTGTAAATTTTTGAAAAATTAGCCGAATGTCGGACATGGTGTCCAGAAACGGGTTATGACTGGTGACAGGATTTGGACTAAGAAAGACTTTTGTCGAAATTAGTCCTGCCTCTCGCGTTATCTCTATCCCTAACTGGCCATGTTTTTCGATTTAACCAAGGCTGATTAATTGAAAATTTACACTTTATCGCGCGGGTCGCACGTCCATTGAAAGACCGAAAATGCCAAGCTAGTGTACTCTATTTAAATCTTAAACGTACTTAATTAATTAGCGTAAATTTTTAAGTTGTAATTATTATGGTAAGTAGGTATTTTAACGCTGTACTCTTAGGTTTAAATGGCTGCCAAAGACGACATCCGGCAAGAAGAAATCCCAACAGGAGGCAGAAGATGCCATGCTCTGAATGTTGGCGGCCCAAGTCGGTTGGGTTCAACAGGAGGGCAACGACGCTCTCAATCCGGATGGATCATCTGGTCCGTCCGTAGCGCCCTCTGGGGAAATTCCCGCTCCCCCATTCATCTCGAGCGGTGATGACGTCGACCCCTTCCAATCTCCGACGCCCGGTACCCATTCAACGGGAAGTACTCAGGCATCCTCGACCGCCGAATCAATCATGTACAGCGGAGCGTATTTGCAAGGAGGGCCCCCACTGACCCGGAACCGAAAAGGACTCGGGGTCTCGTTAAAGGGGGCAAAGCGGAGCGTATTTGCAAGGCTACCGGTAAAAAGATCGACTTGCCGTACGACGAATTCACTGGTGGCCCTCCCACAGTTCAGCTAGCAAGTCTCTCGGCGCATGGGATATGGTCAATCATCCGTAACCGGGTTCGTATCACTGCCCCTACTTGGAAGGAGGCGCCGGATCATGAGAAGGCGAAAGTCTTCAAAGATCTTTCGGTACGTAATACGTCCAATTTAGTTATTATATAATATTGTTAATCTCGGCCTAAAATTTCATAATATATACGATTATAATTTTCTATTTATTTTTGATAGGAACAATTTGACGTGGATCCGACACCGGCTATGTTGAGGCATATCAACCAAACCGCCAACTCCATCTACAAAGATTGGAAGTACAAGCTCCATAAGTACTTCCAAGATGTCGGTCCCGTGCCTCCCCCGGTAGAGCTGCAAGGGGAGAGAGAAGATGAGTGGGAGTGGTTGTGTAACCACTTTGCCGATGAACAATTTAAGGTATTAATTTATTTTTTTATTTCAATTAAGATAATTGAATTATTTAAATTGTAGTTATTCATTTTTTAATGATTTAATTATGTTGTGTAACAGAAATTCTCCGGTGTCAACAAAGCCAACCGGGGGAAGAAGGAGAAACACCATACTACCGGCGCCAAGCAGTTCATTCAAATAGCCAAGGAGCACAAGGATAAGGGCTCCAAACACCCTTATCTTGATGCAAGCGTAAGCGCGTACGTGACGCCAGGGCTCGATAATGAAGCGAGTCAATGCGGCGTAAGTGATATATATATATGTGTGCTTTTAATTATAGTAATTATTATTTAAATATGATTTCATTATAATAAATTAATTATTCTTTTGTAGGCAAGGGCGATAGAGCGTGCGCATGAAGAGTTGGCTAACACTCAGCTTGCGTTCCCAGATGTGTCGCCGGAAGACCTGCCTCCTCTATCCTTAGAGAGCCAAATTGCAATCGCGGATGAGGTCTACGGTCGTAGAGCTGGCAAGGAGGTTAGGCACTTTGGGCCTAGGCTGGTACGAGATTTGTCGACGACCTCCGGCTCATCATCTACGGGAGGTTCGGGACAGCGGAGAAGGAGTCAGGCTGCGGCCGTCGAAGCAGCCATTCAAGAGGCTCGACTGGCACGAGAGGAGAATGAGTCAATGCGGCAAAGACTTGACGAACAACAAGCACAAATAGCCCAACTCATCGCCCTCATGCAACAAAATCGAGAAGTATGTCAACCTCCTCCGAACCCACACCCCGACGACAACGACCCGGCTGGAGGCGGAGGACTCGGCGGCGCATCTGCTCCTCCAGTGTATTAGCTAGCTAGCTAGTTAATTAATTATCGCGTTTCTTTATTTCCGAGTTCCGAACAATATTATATAATTTTTCTGGGTTTTTTATTTGGATGTGTATATATATATGTACAAATTAATTAATTATTTAATTAATACATTAATTAATATTAAAAATTTAGTTTAATTAATTATTTTCGACTATTTTTCATTATTTAAATTAAATTAATAATATTTAATTTCAATTTATTTTTTTTTTAAAATTAAATATTCACTTGGACGACGGAGATTATGTTCTCCGTCGTCCAGGTGAAAAACCCTAAACCTAACCCTAAACCCCTAACCCCTAAACCCTGCCGTTCTCCGTGGCCCAGGTGTTCACCTGGACGACGGAGAATAAGTTCTCCGTCGTCCAGGTGGACACATGGGCCACGGAGAAGCAAGCATTATCCGTGGCCAAATGTTCACTTGGAAGACGGATAACTAATTCTCCGTCGTCCAGGTGAACACCTAGGCCACGGAAAATACTAGCTTCTCCGTGGCCCATGTAGACACCTGGACGACGGAGACTTAGAGTTTCCGTCGTCCAGGTGTCTACATGGGCCACGGATAATGTCCGCGGTCCAAGTGAACTTGGACGACGGAGCACTAAATCTCCGTCGTCCAGGTTCTTGGACGACAGCACTTGGAGCACGGACCTTGGACGACGGAAAACTGTACCTAGACGACGGAAATGGTCCGTGGTCTAGGTGCAGTTTTCTTGTAGTGATTAGATTTTATATAGTGAGAATATATGTGTCATTTGCATAGGATGGTCTCAATCATATATCTTGAATGAGTGGGATTTGCAATGACGAGTGATGAGCCTTTGAAAATAACCAATGAGGATTTTGGTTGAGACTTAGAGTTTCCATGAACTCGGGAAGCAGGATAGGAGACTAGCACACCATCCTCGGCGTTTAATTTTCTTCTCTTGGGGGAAGAGGCATCGATCACTAATCGACGTTTGGATGATGGAGCCACCACTGAATGGTGCCCAACTCCAATCTCTTATAAACCATTTCTGGTTCTTGCTTCCTTTCACTCGAAAGAAGGGATGTCCGATTGACTTTCTCAAAATCTAGATCATCATATCATGACTTGGGTGTCCCAGTTTGTTGTATCAAATCCTATATGTGTCAAAATCCCTTAAGTCATCTCTTATGAAATTATTTGATTCTACAACTTTTTTTTAGTTGCCTTACATAGCTCATGTAGTTGACACATAAGTTTCTCTAATATTCGGATCATACCGCAATCATTAGAGATAATGTAAAGGAACTCATGTCAATTCTCACTTGAAAATTGTTGGCATAGATGATGAGAAGACCCATGTCCATTCTCATAATATAGAAACATAATCGATAAGGCACAAAGTCGATGTAAGTTATCTATGTGATAACATAGTATATGTCATTCCTGCTTCAATATGACATATACTATGTTTCTATATTATGAGACATTCAAAGTTCTCGAGGGAAATACTTGCAAAGAAACAAGTCTTGCATGAGGAAAAATAAAAAAATAACTCGAAAGTTTGGTTTTCTGGGGATATGCCTTCGATCCATCAAAGCACCCCCTCGGGTTGATCCCTCGATCCAACGAGGATACCTTTGACCCATTAAGGACACCTTCGATCCATCGAAGGGCTTCCTCAGGAAATTTTTCGATCCATTGAAGGGCCTCCTCGGGTTTTCCTCAGGTTTTTTCCTTCCTCGGATCAAGCTGACCTCCATGTACTTAAATAAGCATAACTTTGTCTAAAAAACAGCTTTTGACGTTCCGGATGAAGTTCTAGAAACTAGACATCCGTAGGTTTCCAAGCATATATTATTCATATGCTGAATTGTTTTGAATCAATCCCAGATTCATGTCAAAACTAAGAAATCTGCACTGTCAATTGTGTTATGTCAGTTTCAGACCTTTGTCTAGTGAAATGAGCATAACCTTTTCTAGAAAATAGATATCGATGAACCGGACATAGTTCTGAAAACTAGAGGTCCGTATATTTTCAGCCATATTCCATCCATATGTTGGTTTATTATGGGCAAATCCCAATTTACCGATGAAGTCGACTAATCTGCAGAGCAGATTTTGTTATGTCCTGTTTCTGACCTTTGTCCAATAAACGGGCATAACTTTTTCTAGAAATTAGTTATCGACAATCCGGAGGTAGTTCTGAAAATTAGACATCTATATCTTTTCAGCCATATACAACTTATATGCTCATTATTTTTGGACAATTCCCAGTTTGTTGTCGAAGCTAGCTGTTAGTGTGGTAGATTCTGTTTTCTGTGTTTTTGGGGATTTAGAGCCCTCTTAGCTATCCCAATTGATACATGGACGAATTTGCAAGTTTGATAGGACATCTAAAGTCATTTGGGTAGCTCTTTTCACTTATAACCAGGTGAAGAGAGATCAATTTAGGTAGGATATAAAGTCCGCTCAAATACCTTTATCGAGAATCTCTTGCTCTAGACATCACAAATTACTAAGGTGAGCCCTAGTAGACGATAGGTTTGTAGTAACCACAAAACTTGTATATCATACAAAAAATGTAGACAAGCCTGTTATTAATAAGCTAAAATAATGCCTTTATTAATAGTGCCAACATGATACATCAAAGTTTGTTAATCCAAAGTAATTGACCAACATTGTCAAACATAATACTAGGCACACACGCCTTTTTACATGGAAAACATAAAGCTCTAATCAAAATCTGGTGTCTCAGCAATTGAGTCTCTGTCAATTTTAAAGTTTGACTAAATGAGATTAGCCTCTGTGCCATCTCTATCTTCTGCTTCATTATTTATTTGATTCTTAAAATTCGTAAAATCTAAGAATAATTGCTTGTTGATTTTCTTTCGAATTATTGGTGTGTCAGAATGTAACGAAATTTTGTATACCCAAACTAAACATGTAAAGAAACACTTCTGCAAATTTGCATAATTTTTCGAGACCTGTAGCTAGGTCAAATAATTTTTACAATAGTATACAGAAAACAGTTTTGAAAACTGATGTGTTCATGGATCAAGTAGATTCGGGTTGGGTGGTTTCAATATATCGATGATGATCTTGGAAATCCATAGATCCCTCACATATATTGCCTATCAATCGTATTCAATACCTATTGACCCAAAACTTCTGAAATCTATTGTCTCAAACATCTTGAGAATAAACAACTCATTTAATTCGAGAAACATCATGCGTCTTATCTTGGCCTCTCTTGGCATTGGTACCTCAGCCTCCATGGCTTCCTTGGTCACCACGGCCTCTATGGCCAACGCTTCCTCTATCATGGTCATCAATCATGACCTTCATGCACCAACTTATGACGTCCTTCCTTGTGTGAGCGGTTGTAGAGACCAAAAAATGTCTCATCAAAATTCCCTTAACTTAAGGGTTCTACTCCTTGCGCCATTTTCTTGATGCGCTTTCATAATTTGCATATTGAACACTCTTGGTTCCAACTTGCCTTGAATTATGATTATGTAGATGATTTTCTCGATCAAATTTTGCTCTTCAATTGCTTTCCGCATAATTGGAGCATGGATCTAAGCTTAAGCATCTCATAGTTGATTGATGCAATTTGCTTGAAGTCGGAAAACCACATGTTATTCCACTTCTCTTTTAGATCCGGGAGCATGGTGTCAATGCAGTTTTGCATATCAAACATCATGATAAAACAGAAGATGTATTAGTTTCGCAGTCGTAAGAGACTTCCTCGACAACTAATTTGGTTTCTAATAGAATATTTGGATTAAACTTTTACTTTGATGTATATGGTCTTACGAACTCTCTTTTTTCATTTTAATCGATGCTTTTCTGAACACTCTTTGTTCAATCGATTTTGTGAACTCTCTTTGTTCACGATGAACGCTCTTAGTTCATCTAGGAACTCTTTTTGTTCCAAATTCCCTCATTCAAGAAATGTGCGGTGTAGAAAGGAGGGATAGGATGTTATCCCGAAATCCCTACGAAAAAATTCAAATTTCCCAAAATAGTAGGTTATTTTAAATTTGAATTGAAGCTGTATTCATAGAAAACTGACTTGAGATTATTACAGAACAATCTTCTTCTTCTCTTATTTTCTCCAGAACAATCTTCTTCTTCTTTGAGATCCGCGCACATGGCTAGAGTCTCGTGCTGATAACGTGTTTTAGGAATTGTGATCGTATAGAGAATAATACGAAGCAATGAATGGTGTAACTTTATTAATGAAGAAACAACTCCTATATAGGAGAGTACAAGATGTACAAATAGGAAAATAATCCTATTACATCTCTGGATAAGATATACTGCCATATCATGTGATCTCCACCATAACTAGGAACATCAAATATCCTACAACAGAAACCTATTTTTCTCCGGTGATTTCTTGTCCGATCAGAAACTCTCTTGGGTCAATTGTTGGGAGAATTCTAGCCTCCTGACCTGACCTAATCAGCACGATGGATGCTTTTAATCTCAACTCTACATACCTCCACATTCTCAATCTGCTTCACGAACGGTCTTACCACACCTGGATTTCAGCTTCTATGCCGAGTCCATACTCTCCGGCTCTGACTTCTCCCAGATACCCAATTACGGCCTCGTTATCCAGCGGTCGGAGCCCAACACCTTCATCCCCGCGTCGAAGCCGAGAAGGACGACATCGTGCACTTGCCTCGCCCGAAATTCAGGGACAGCTCAAGGAAGCTTATTGATCAGCTCGATTCCGCTTGCCGTGGATACTCCGCCGTCCTTGTCAAACGCTAATCTGGCAATTCTCAAGCATCCAATTCTCAATCTTTTGTATGATTTGCATGAACTGATTGTGATTGTAGTTGAGGTACTAGTATGAACTGCAACTGTTCAGATTAGCTTTGGAGGAATTGAATCTTTAATATAATTAGCAGAGTACCGGGTTTCAGAATTGTGGGTTTAAGAGTTTAGGACTATGCTTTCTGGGTTTCTGTAAAGTTTCTTGCTTTACATGATACAGGAGATACCAGTTTATTAAAGAATGTTTATTGTTATTGCAATCTGTACACAATCCAATACGCGGTTTACTTCCACCATAAATCTCTAAGTAGAGAAGAAGAACTGGGAGTGTGTGTGCATTCGAAGATTGTCGTCTACCGAGAACACTTCCTGGTAAATCCCTTTGTCTTTTAATTACTATAGCTTTGCTTACTTGCTTAAAGCAATTGATCTCCAAGAAAACCCAGAGTAGTTTTGTTTTTATTCTTCAATTCGGCTCTGTGTAAATTACGAAAACAAAGATGCTAATACTCGAACAAGATTGAATGAGATTGCTGAACAACTTTGTTCTTGGAGAACCCAACAAGGAAACATGGACACCCTTAACTGTAATCGCTAAACTCCATCACAATTGACTTACACAATAATCAAAAGACATAAACTTTTCTTGTGCTGATTTTGATTTCTTCAAATTTAGGTGGTTTGTTGATAGACCGTATTATCTGTGTTATGAACAGTCAAAAATCCAGAGATTTATTATGCTTTCTTTACTGGTACTTGGTTTAGGGAGATAAAGCAGTGAGTGAACAGGTCTTTAGTTCATCTATTCATTGTTCATTTGTTTTCTTTGACAGGCCAGTCAATTGATTGCATAGGAAATACTAGGTATAGGTGGATTTAGTTCATCTACTCCCGAACGAAATTGACGTAGCTGAGTTTTTAGTGGTATTGAAGAAGATCCTGAATGAGGTTTTAGTTTCTCGAAAACCAAAGATCAGCTGCGGCTTCAATCTCTCTCTCTCCTTTTCTCTGTGGGATCGAGTCTTAGAGTTGATTTGGTTTGACTACTAATTCTGCTTAATTAGTTTATATAATAATATAAGAACGAAAGTTTTTTGAAAATGTGGTGGAAGACTTGATCGATATTAAGGATATGTCAAATTCTTTCTGGGATATTTCTAGGAGAGGTTTTTTTTTTTTTAAATTGAGTATGGCAGGAGAGTGGCAACGGCTCCCTCAAGTATAATGTGCCATCAAATGATGAAGATCAAGTATAAAAATATGGTTTGAAAATAGTAAAATATGGTAACAGTTCTTTATATAAACGTATTATTTATCTTTCACGGTTTTCATTGTCAGTTGTTAAATTGTGCTTTTCTAATTAAAATATTTCTTTTCGCCAGTAAAGCTTTTGATATGGCTTCCAAAGCTAAAAGCCTTCAAATACAGGAACTAGATGGTCGTCTATTGAAGATGTCCAATTATGTAAGTCATGGAGAGCTGCTAGCCATAATGAGACAAAAAGGTAAAGACCGATCGAAAGATGACCTATGGGAAGAAGTTAACAAACACTTTAGCCAAAATTGGTCAGGGAATCCATCAGAGATCCGAACATGTCAAGCAATGACCAACAAGTTTAAAGTTTTAAAGAAAGAGTTGCTAATTTGGCACGGATGTTTAAGGAAAGCAAATGAATAGTACAAGAGTGGTGCAAACAAGATAGATGAGTGATTAATTTATTGTTTGTTGGAATGAATTTTAAATTTAATATTCATCATAGTTCATATCAAAACTTATATTTTGATGCAGGTTTGTCAAGCACAAATATATTATACAAATGAGATGAAGGAGAAAAACATGGGTAGCAAAGAATTAATCATTGGGAGGCTTATGAGGCGGTAAAGGGATTTCAAAAATGGTTTACACCATGAGCAGTATAAGTTGTTCTTTTTTAGTTTGATTTTTGTTAGGAAAAATAGCTTAAAAGGTCACTCAAGTATGACAGGTTCTAAACTTTGCTCACTCATATATGACAAATATCACTTTGCTCACTATCGAATTACACTTTTACTTACTTTGATCACTCCAAATTTTGTATAATTTGGGGTTTTGAATTCGAGTTATAATTGGCCAATGAAACCTATTGGGCGTTGTAGCTCTCTTCCTTGTGAGTCTTTTCATACCAAGATCGAGTCTCAAAACAACTTGAGGAAGGAGAATCGAAGATTTAAAGTTTTTGGTGTTCTTGACTTCAAAGGTTAATTCGACAACTTTCATGATGAATTAGACTTAGGTATAGTTGAGAAAATTGTCATTAGATTGATTTCACACAGATTGAGCTCCGGTTCGCTGGAAATTGAAGTGGTGCCGCTAATTTCTCCGGTTCGGAGTGATCAAAGTGAGTAAAAGTGTAATTCGATAGTGAGCAAAGTGATATTTGCCATACATGAGTGAGCAAAGTTTATAACATGCCATACTTGAGTGACATTTTTAACCATTTTCCCTTTTTGTTATCTAATAATTATTTTTTTTTCCTTCAAGATTCTAGTTGAACAATATTAATTGTTATGTTTTCAAATAATTGTTTAGTGTTTATGCACTATAAATGTTATCAAATAAAAGTGGTTGGTACTTGATAACTTTGTTAGCTCACTCTGTTTAAGATAGATAGTTGTAATTAAATTTGATTTTATTCTTTCAAAATACGTATTCAAAAATCAAAGTTTTATTACACAAACCAAATTTATTTGTAGCTAGAGATTAAAGAATAATGAGATGCACAACTATAAAATGAGAGACGTTGATGTTGAATAATCTTGATAACAATAAATTGCAAACAACACGAAGCACTATTGATCGAATAACTTCGATAATGTTATTAAATGTGAGAGGAGTATAAATAGTATCATGAAAAAAAATAACTCAAGAGTAATTGAGATTAGTACGTAACAAACTTGTCATTGTCCTAAAGACAAGGTAAGCAATCTAGCTATTCCTAAATACTAGAACACCATAACTATATATAACAAATACAATATTAACTTCCTAAAGACAAGGTAAGAAAACTAGCTAATCCTAAATACCATGACAACTTCACATAAATTTCATTTTCTTCTTAACTGCGCAACTTTGATCATTTTCTTTTTCAACAGAAACGACTGTTTTTCGAATAGTATGAATCAACATAAAAAAAAAAGTTAAGATCCGACTGAATTTAATAAATTGAGTTTGATCTAATAATATTTTATAATAAAAATATGGGTTACATATATCATTTGAATTTATTATAAATGATTAATAAATATTAAATAAAAAATAATGTTCTAACCCTGACCCAACGGGTGGAAGCAACTATCATGAAGTGAATGACACATCACTGACCTATTAGCATATTGCCCCAGCGACCCTGACCTCCTAACCCAACGGGTGAACTTGCTCTTAGACATGCCACCGTAAGTCACCATAGTGTTCTCGCACCTGAAACATCACATTTCCAGAAGTTATTCAATTTTTAGACCACAAAATAGAATGTTACACATTTTTGTTCAAGTATATAGTTCAAATCATACCCCAAAAATTTAAGGCCCAAAGAAGAAGCTAGCATTCCCTCCGACGCAGTTAAATTCAAGCATTGGTTTAAGTATCACAGCCTGCCATGTATGATGGAAATCGAAAGAGATTGGTCAAACTACTCAGAACTTCCACAAAACAATTAATAAAATTTAATTGTAAGCAATGAACTGTTAAATGAAAGTGTAATTAGAAAAATACCAAAAGACCCTTTATTAGCATAGGTGTTTGTGCTTAGCACTTCGTACACACTTGACCGAAAGTAGGAATCACATGAGGAAATCGACAAGAGCAAGACGTCTTGAATCAGTCAGAACATCTTCGCATCCCAAGTGGACAACTTTTTGTGTCAAGACGGATGTGGGTCGGCCATGTTTATCTTCCATGACATACGAAATACTCTATGCCATCATCGTAGAACCTAGCTTCCACTACATTGGACAATGCGTGGAATGGATTTGTCATCTGCTTGGATCACATCAATGGTATGGCGATTCCAGAAAATCGGAATCTGACGAAGGGAAGAAGGTATGCACAAATTTTGGTGTATCCAATCTCAGCCAAGCAAAGCATTGTATTGGGCCAGGGAATCAACAACAAAGAAGGCAGTCATACTTGTCTTCTCACCTATGGTGACATCTAAAGGAAGGATCCATTTTGGGTAACTCTTTCCTCCTTCAAAATTGCTAACCGATATGGACGAAGGTAGTAATTCCTTCTCAGTTCGATGAAGTCTCATTATCACAGCAGTTGGTAGCACATTTATAGCTGCACCATTATCCACAAGAACTTTGGACACGGGATACCCTTCTATGTAAGTTGTGATGTATAATGGTTTCAAATGTCTAGCCATTTTAGTGGTCAGCTTTCTGAATATTACTTGACCTTCCTCGTCAAGAAGCTGTGGTTCTGTGCCTGCTATTTCAAATGTTGGTTGAGGGTCGGCAATTATGTCGCCGACCAATTCGGTCAGTTGTCCAGGATGTGCTTGTAGCTCAGATGGTAATATGTATACCATATTGCATTCCATATTCTTGACCTCTCCTTTAGTTGGAACAGCATCTTCGTTCTCAACTTCGACAACATCCTCTATCTCGTAGTTGATTCCTTGCTCTGTATCCTCGTCACCATAATCAACAACCTCTTCATCATCATCTTCAAAACCTTCACCTTGAAGATATGTTTTTTCTAGTTGTGATTCTGACACCTTAGTGTCATTGTTCTTTTGGATAGAATGATCATGGTTTTCGAGAAATTGGTTGACGTCATTTGTCTGCATACCATCATAGGATTGGTTTGCCACATCTTCTAATTGGATGCCTCGAGCTCGAGTGTACTCGTTTACCCTCTCAAGCATTTTGTTTTCTATCATAGTAATCTCATATACATTGACTATAGAGTGTGTCTTATGGTATGTGCGAAGGTACTCGAGGTCTTCCACTGATAATGGTAAGTCTTTGGTGCTACATTCTAGCAGGCGACCATCCACAAAAGCTTGGTAGCTTACTTTTAAACCTTCATCTGTGGTTGTATCTAAAAGATATTCGGCAGCAGACAGATTTTATTTCAATATATTCATTAAGTCATCTTCCTCTTTAGTCAATCCATAAGTTGCCAACGCTGAGTGGAGTCGATAATATTTACGCATAATCTCCAGATTGTGAATAGAAAAAGGTGGTGTTTCACCTCTAAGAACCTGTATGGTCGGAACTTTACCACCTGGTGTTATATTTGCCACAGAAGTGGTCAGTTCTTTTCCAACATTCACAGTTTTATTTTTGGTCATGACATTCTTCGCACCCAGAGTCTTCCATGTTTAGCATCCTCAGATTCCTTAATTCTTTTGAAGACACTAAGGTTCTGACCTTGAGGAGTAACTCTTAGACTATAAGGTCCATACAGATTTTCTATAATATCATCATCAGCCATATCAGCCAATCTACCTTCCGAAGTCATCTTGGTTGGAGTGACATCTAAACTCATTAAAGGTGCCTTCCCTTTGGCTTATTTCCGCTTTTGATCCTTAGAATTCTCCAAGTTACTTCCCTCTAGTGGAGATGACTTAGTTTGAGTTACTTCCTCTTCCCTCAACTTCAGGATGTTAGAGAGGGTCAACTGACATTTGCAATTTTTGCACAACACAACTGCTTTAGCCATTGGAGTACTTTATCTGGGCCGAAGACATGGTCATTGCGTGAGCAGCTTCATCTTCACTCGGATATACCTGCTCTCTTCTCTGGTCTCGCACCTACCATTTCCTTCTTCCCCAAGGGTTGTCCAAGTTCATGTTGGGCCAAGTTCTTCTATGTCCCTTAGGAAATTTGATGTTCACCATGTTGATGGGGAATGGGTTGGTGTCAATGAGTTGAGCTGGTTTATCAACCTCCGGAAACTTGAGCTTTTTTTTCTCGAGCAAATCCTACAAGGCATCACGATAAACAACACAATTGTTAGTCACATGCTTCCATGAGTTATGAAATTTGCAATAATTTTTATTTTTTATCTCATCAGCCCTAGGGCGATTTCACTTGGAAAAGAAAATGTTCCATACTAATGGATTCGGGTCCATAACCATGGGTTCCAATGTACGAGATATATTATGACCATCGGGAAGTCTAATGAGTTTTTCGGCTAGAAGTTGGGTCAACTTTGGTAATGTCAAAGGTGTATTGGCATAAGGTGTAAGCCTTATACGGGCGCCATTCTTAATGAGGTAAGTCATTGGCTGACGTGCATTTGAACTCTTGAAAAAGGTAGTGGGTTTGGCCAAGGCTTTACAAACTACGGGTTTATTCACTAATAATTCAGTTGCATTAACTTCGGCTGTAGCATCATCCTCAACGGTCAGTTCTTCAAAGTTATCCTCAATCGTATAGACAGTTGGATTTTTATAAAATGTTCCTTTAGATGCTACTCTGACTCGAGTCACTTCTATGACTATTCCCTCATAATGAACTGCACTAGTCGTCAGTTCAAAAATGTCCCGGATGTCTGCTCCTTCATACTTCTTTCGTAATTCATAATGAAGTCCTTGTAGAGCTAACCGAACAAACTCAAGTTCACTTAGGTTTACTCTACATTTGTTCCTTGCATCTTTGAACCTATCCAAGAAATCTTTGGCCGACTCATGTGCTCCCTGGTACATCTTTACTAAATCAACAATAGTAACCTCAGGCTCATCCTGATAAAATTGTTCATGGAATGCTCTTTCCATTTCTCTCGAGTTTTGAATGGAGTTAGGTGCCAAGTTTATGTACCAAGCATGAGCTGCACCGGTTAGTGAGTTCTCAAACCACTTCAACTTCAAGTCATCATCCCTAGAATGCTCAGCACACCTAGCTGTGAAGCGGGAAATATGTGTTATGGTCAATTGATAATCCTCTCCACTAAAAAGTGAAAAACCAGGAAATTTGAAACCTCTAGTATATTGAAAGGACCTGATCCCGATTTAGTTTCTTAAACCAAGATCAAACCTTAATGACATGACTTACACGTAAAATCTACTAAAAATTCTACACGTGCAGTTTCCCTTAAAAATCCGTGACCCAAAAACCTGCACTTGAAAAAAAATTGCATTTCTACCATAATTGTGAACATCAACTTTTCCTCAAAACTCTTGAAAGCAAAAGCATAACACTTGTACTTGACTAAACTGTAAAACATACAACGGAAGCGAAACATGACATGATTATCAGAGCAACTTCTACTTTACATAATACAACCAGTAGGTGAAACAGGAATCTACACATGAATACCAGTGACTAGAACTCTAAGTCTCCAACAGTCTAACGTGAATGGCAACTGCTAGATAAACATACTGCAACCTGAGCAATGTAAAACGAAAAGACCAAGAAAATGAAAATAGAAAATAAGAAAACCATTAGAGTGAGTGAACGAAAATCAAAGGTTCTTAAGAAATCATAAATCGTACGTTATGCCTTTCCACTTAAATCATGAAAAGAAAATATAATCATCCTATAAAATCATATGAACCACTCACTTACTTGTTCAACCATGAATCATAAAGAAATCATACGAAACCGTAAATAATACGTAAATACCCCTTGTATGGGGAGTTTGTTGTAACCCAAAGGGCAATAAAACTCATGGAGGCAATGACTAAAGTACTCTGATCTCTACACCCTAAAATTTTCAGGGGAGTTTTCCGTGACCCAGTGATGATATAAAACCATAGAAGTAGGGAGTTGTCCGGGGAGTTTTCCATGACCCAAGAACAACTCATGGATCGTCCGGGGAGGTTGCCGTGGCCCAAGGAGTATCCATAGATCATCCGGGGAGTTTTCAGTGACTCAAGGATGATTGAATGCCAGAGGAGAGTTTATCGGGGATCAGTCGAGTAACTAACGCATCAATGCAACTTGACATGACTATAATATAACCTCCATGACTGAAAACTTAAAATACATATACATAGCCTTCATGTATAAATCATAAATGTATATCATATCGAAAATACGTGCATGATTGTATACACACGTAACCACCAACATCGACTATCTTCTTATAACATAACCTCCAACATCGACTATGTGTCTACAACATGACTTGAAACTCAAAATATACATATATAGCCGCGTACAAATTTGTAACCACAAATTCATATCATATCATAGGCGCATAAAGAAAAACATAATTAAAACGTAAAGATTTTCCCCCGTGCATAAATCACAATCGTCGATCATACTGGATATGCATATGAAATCATAAACGTGTGTAATATCAAACCGTATATATGTAGAAGAAATCATAAGCATAAAATTTTAGACTTGTGTGGAATAATTGATTCATAAATTAATTGTAAAAACTCGCATAACGACAGTGAAAAAAAAGAGGTCAACTCACAGAACACTACAAGCCTTGTTGCCCGGCGGAAACTCCCTTGCCAACTTCATGATCGAAAAGTCCTAATCACAAGAAATCGTTCAATATCAGGTATCGTATAATGAAAATAGCTTGTAATTAACCCTGGAAAACCCTTCTTGAAAAACTAAGTCTCTACCTCACCAAAGCTCCTCCGTGGATGGCGGCTCCGGCGACCCCAAATCTCACATATCCTGGTTCCTCTCAACAAACCCTACAACTTCTCCTTCTATGTCGGAGGTCAATTCGGCCAAGAAAGGGTTCGAACAACCACCACAGACGGTGGATCCGACCACCACCAACGGCGGCGCTATATACATCAATCAATAGCTCATGCCAAACCCAATATAATTTCTAACTACAACACTCTCCAATTTGGTGGTGATAAGCCACCACGAATGGTGAAACCCAGAGGCCAAAACTCGTTGGCTGAACTCTCTGGTGTCGAAGCTCCACAGTGCAACCTCGATGGACTTGGAGACCTACCCAGAAATACTCCCCACATCTCAAGCAACAAAATCCCTAACCACCTGACCTCCAAACCTCGCCGAAGTGCCGTCACCGCCAACGACAACTCCACGGCTAAACCCGAATCAAGTTGCTCCAAATACACCTTAAATCATAACAAAAACCCCAAAAAAACAATCCATGAGAGATGGGATTTTGAGCCTTACCATAAATGTCGTCAAAGGTGGCCAGTCGACGTGATTTTCCGGTGCATCGGGTAGGGTATGACGCAGGTCTTGCTTGGGATAACTGGGTCAAACCCAATCAAATTTCTAGTTAGGGTTGGCCCAAAATTCCATTTTTATACCTTAAGCTCCTCACCACATCCAATGGTCTACAATTGATCTTAGCCAAAATCGACGGTTGAGATCAAACCGCCACAAAATCATTTCTTTTTCTAATTTAAAACTCGACTAACATTAAATATGCGTAAAAATTAGCTAGTCTATCCAAAAAATTCTCTAAAAATTCTCACCAGCTCGAAACAAAATACTCTACAACTCTCATGAAGGAAGTTAAATCAAAATCTCGACGGATAAGAAAGTCGTTATTGAACCCTTAAGTTTATCACATACACGATAATGCAAATTACGTGTCGCTAAACATGACATCTTGGTTTGGTTAGTTACAGATATTCTCTATTATCAACTCTTTTAGGATTTGGTTTGGTGTACCTCGGCCTGGCTATCCTTCCCGGAGTTTGTCCCATAGCTTCTTCACATATTTTACGCACATGATCCACAGTCAAGCCATTTCTGGTTGGTTCTTATCATATTGGTACAGCTCTAATGTTGGTATTTTTTATCGATTGATAGCCCATAGGTAAACCATGTTGTTGTTGTGCTTGAAACTGTGGACCTCCAAATGGAATTTGGGCCTGTGGTTGAGCACCATAAGCCGACATTGGTGGCCTCATGGCATGTGGTACTTGATAGACGTTACCTTGAATATATTGTTGTAAAAGATTATGTAAGCTAGTCTGACTATTTTCCATGACTTCCAACGTTTGATTCACTTAATCCAAAGTATTTTGCATGCCTCCAGTTGATCGGTTTGACTCACCAATAAGAGTAGAAATTTTCTCAAGCATCGTTCGATTATTGATTTCTCCACAAGGAAATGAGCTCATTCATTTTATGATTGGTGACTTCATTTAATACTTTGTGCGCATATTTTGCCGAAACTCCCGTTGGTTGGGAGAAATTAGACTCTGCTGAATCTCTAACTCTTAACCCATCTAGATCTGCATAGACTACTTCGTTGTGCAATGGATTATTGAACACGTACACTAAACGAAGAATGCCCAAGTGTTGGTTAAGCTGCCTTGCTAATGCTGCTTTAGCAGATGTGTCTCTTATGGATGCAACGACATCAACTGCCGCTACTTTTTCAGCTTCTTCTCTTACAGTAGTGTCAGCTGCCACTTGTCTTGCCATTGCATCGGCTGTTGCATTTGCAATATCGTGGGCATTACGTTCATCGGCCGTCCGACCATCCAATGAAGAACTCACTTCCCCAACACTATTTGATAATTTTGACATCCTTATAGGCGTATAAATCAGTTTCAGTCGTTCAGGACAAAAAGTTGAGATATGACCTTCTTGTCTACACGAAGACACTTCTTTCCCCTAGGAATGACGTATGGATTTTTCTTTGAACTATTTTCTGGCATTCAAACTTACTAAGATATCTAAGTAAGTATTTCTCCCACCGGGTGTGCCAAAAGATGTTGCCTCAAAATCATCTCGGCCGGCTAAAGTCGAGAGATCTAGGAACAATTGTCCTTTCAAATTAATTGCGGGCGTGTCAACTCATGACCTTAAGGCTAATCGAGGTTTTTGAATGATGATATAGATGTATATGTAACACACGGATCTGACTCTTTTTAAGAGATTGATAGCCGAGGAAGGAACATACTCTCGGCTGTTGGTTCCATTGCCTTGGTATCAAGGACTAGGTGATTGATGGTCAGGACTTGTAGTGATGGTATGGTGAAACTCAAATTGTTCAACAACTATGGTTAAATCAACGGGATTTAAATGGATGCAATTAACCACAAAAGTGAATTCATATCTAACACAGTTATCAAGATGAATTGCGACTATATGAATATGAACAATGAAAATCATAGTAACTAAAGGCAAAACATAAAGAAAAACACAAACGAAAGCATATAAAGCCAAAATAACAAAAGTAAAATGCAAACGAAATAAACAACTTCAATTTAAATCAATACTAGTTACAAGGAAGCTAGCAAAGATAAACAAAAAAGTGCGTGAATGGAAGGCTACCTAAGGATATAAAATTGCAAGACCAAAATGAAAAGTAGCAGGGCTTGTGTATCTGGAGTTGTGTATCTTCTGACTCGTCTGATGCCTCTATTTATACTCCCTTGGCTTGACTCTCTCCGGTAGACTCTTTGAAGTGGAACCCAACTCTATCTCTTCACTCGTAGTTATCTACAGTTGTAAATCCCAAAGCGTCCAATGACTTGTAGAACTCTATCCCAACTGATTGTAGACATCCAATGGTTGATGACTATTCTTCACGGATCCCGACTCGGCTGCAACTGTTCATTAGCTAGATTTCCTTGTTATCTGAATGATGGGTTAAATACTGTGACGACCCTAACCAGAATCCGAAGTATAATCAGCTTGATTTGTGAGTTACAGTGTAGTCACGGGCTTTCGACAGTTATTGGAATCGCCAAGCTTGTTAACGACTTAGTTATTGGCCGAGAATTGAAGCTAGGTCTCTTCTCGAGAGTCGTTGTACGTGTGATTACAAGTTCGTGGGCGGTTCCGGATCGTTATTTGGACGACCGAGGAATTAGTTATGAATATTTGAAGTTCAGATTTAAATGGTGGGCTACTTAACGACTAAATTATTGGACGGGATTTTGGTTTCGGTTTCTTCACGGAAGTTGTTCAGAATTTAATTTCGAGTTTGTGGGAACTTCCGGAGCATGATTTTGAGTTACGAAGATTTAATTGTGAATATTTCCGTCCGTTGATTAATTAGTCGATTTAAATGTGTGTTAGTTCAAAGGGTTGACTTTTTATCCGATTGGCCGATATGTTTGACTTTGGGTGATTATTGAAGAGTATGTCGAGACGAGTTTGTGGCCGCGAGAATTATCGGAATCGGAATTACGACGAGGAAATTACGCGGGTTTGAAGTTTATCGAAATTTGTATTTTGGAGTTTCCATTTTGGGAAGCTATAAATAGTGGACTTACCGTTTTGGGAAAGTCAAAGATGCATTAAAAGGTTTGACCGAGTTGACCGAGTCAACTCGGTGGAGAGAGGAAGAATCACGTCGGTGCTCCACGGTGGTCGACGGCGAACTGCCGTCCGGCCGTCTCAGGCCACGGGGGAGGAAGCTTCCGACTCGCCTCAACGTCCTCTATTCATTCCTAGCCTCAATTTCCGGCATGGTGCACGGTGGAGAGAGAAATAGTGAGCCAAAGTTTGTGAAATTTTGGGTTAATGGTGGTTTTCGATTCGGGCCGAGTTGAACTTCAAGAGATACTGGGTTTTGTAGCTCTCTTCAAGGTGATTTTAACCATATAAACATTGTGTTCTAATTTGATTTGTGGATTGAGAATTTTGGGATTGAAATTTGTGAACCAATTCGGTTTTGCTTGAAATTGACCTAGTTAGAGTGAGAATTGGACTTCGGTGCAGTTGACAAAGTTGCTCAGTGGACGATTTGGAGTGGAATAGGGGTGGCTCCGCCTTGAAATTCTCCGGTCGGCTGTGGCGCCGCCGTGGGCGGCGGTCAACGGTCAACGGCGGTCAACTTTGACTTTTTCGGAGTTTTCGACGAGTTGCATGTCATTTTACTCGAAATCGCGCCCCGATCGCTGTGGGGAGGTTCGTTTTTCGAGTTGAGCGTCCGAACGTAAAGCGAGGTATTGTGGTATACATATACGGATTTTCGACGATTCGTCGACTTTGGATTTCGTGTTTCCGAGAACGGTGGTTTCTCGTGGTTTGATTTGTATTGTCGGATTATGGTTTTGAATATTGGACATTGTGATTATTCAGGTGTTCGTGATCGTTTGTTTGGCGAGGGACTTTCCGCCGGATCACGGGTTAACGCGAACTGCGTTACGCAAGCGTGTGAGTGGACAAGTTTCTATTTTCACTGTTGATTTGCGAGTTCGTGGATTTTATTGATTTCCGTATTTAAATTATACGATGATTGAGATATATGTTATTTTCGGAGGTGTTGTTATGTGTTTATGGGTGATGGCATTTATAGCATCGATGCTACCAGAGTTGAGAGATTCCTCTGGCCCAGAGTTGAGAGATTCCTCTGAAGCAGGGTTGAGAGATTCCCCTGAGTGCCGCCGGGGTTGAGAGATTCCCCTGGCCTTTCACCGTCAGGTTTGAGCGATTCACCTGACGTCGGGCTTGAGAGATTCGCCCGACAACCTCCATATATATATGTGTTGTGCTGTTGTGTTTTCCGAACTCGCACTGTTTTATATTGAGTGTGTGTATAAACTGGTGAAAGGCATATATTTATTTTCGTCCACTCACTCTAACGTTTTATTTGCCTTTCCCCTGGGCTTTTCGGTTTCCGTGCCCAGTTTGCAGTTCGGACTCTGGTGTCGCACGTCGTGGTCGGAGGCATAGTACTCGAGCGGTCTTATTTCTTCCAGTAGGTTTATTGTTCTACCTACTGTGGTATACTTATATGGTTATGTATTAGAGGTCACTCTGAGTTCTCTGATGAATATGTTATACGATTTTAAACTCGGATTTCAGTAAAATACTATTATATGTATTGTTTACTTTACTGTTGAGATATTGAGAAATCCGGATGGGATTGGTGCCCACGGTTTGCTTTTTGTGGCATAGGATGAAGTGTATTTTCCGCGTGCAGGTAATGGTAATTCAACGTTAGTAACGAAACTCTGCCCAAATTTCGAAAGTTTTTGTTGGTTCGTGTTCTTTAAAGGGTTCGATTCCGGTTTAGGCAACTAAATCGGGGTTGGGTCCTTTCAAATACTATCTCAAAGTGACTCAACCCTTCGGTTGAACCTAACTCTTCATTGTATTGACTAAATGTCCAAACCCAATATCCTAACCCAATAACCCAACAACCACATAATAAAGGAAGCTATCTCAAGGAGTCATCTCACGACCATCAAACATCCACAAAAGAAACCAATAAACACAAACCCACTTGGTAGTGCCATATCCCAATAACATCACTCGGTAACACTGACTAACTTGAGAAGTGGATATCCAGCTGTTTCAAGATGTGACAACCAAGCTAAGATATGATGACTAACTTGCAATATTCGTTGACTAAGGTGCACTGAATAATCAATCTTCGAAGTAAAAATTTGCCTAATTAACTAGTAATGCAAATGTGGGTACAAACAGGGTGGTACTAGGGGTTGGCAACGAGGTGGGCTTGAGAACTATTCCACTAAAATCTAGGACGGGATTTTCCATGAATTTCAAGCACATGGGCGGGCTTTTCTGGCAGGCCATATTAAGCCCATAGGATCCAGCCTACTAGACTTTTTATATTTAATAACATAAATATTTAAGAAAATAATATTCCTGGTATCCTGGTGTGTGTCTTGTCCTAATTAGCATAGAAATAAATTGTGACGACCTGAACCAGAATCAGTAGAGTAATCAGCGTAATCCACGAGTTTACGCGTAATCGTTGTTTATCGTTAATTGTATGATTTGCCGGTTTAGTTCGCGATTTAATTATCGGCCGAGAATTTGAGTTGAGTCTCTTCTTGAGAGTTGTAGTGTACGTGATTTTGAACTCGTGGGTGGTTCCGGATGATTTTTTCGATAACCGAGGAATATAATATGATTATTTGAAGTTTCGGTTTAACGACGAGTTTATCCGTTCATATCGTGTTTATCCGAATCGTAATGGTTATCTGTTTTTGATTCGCATCTTTTCAAGTACTTAATTAAACACTCAATCAAACACGAAAACAATTAAAACCATTCTTTGTTGATGTAGCATTGGTAAATAGGGTATCGTTCTTAACCGGGGATTGAGGGTGCATGCATATTTACGCTATGGTTAAGAGGGGATTTAAAAGGGTGTTTTCTAAGTCCTACGAAATTAAAGATATAAAATGGTTAGTAAATACATAGAGAAATCCTAGGTTCTAACATGCTTCATTCATAGACAAGTAGAAAACAATCAAGAACAAAGAACCCTAAACATGCTTACTAGACCGAAAATAAACACTAAACTATTATTTACATGTGATCGACTCATCTAGCTTACCCTTGCTCATTCCTAACCTGCAAATTAAACAATGTTAATCGAAATCCTAACTTCTTAATTTCACATAACACATGTTTACACTTAATTCTCGTGCTCGGGATTGCCCTATACACATACCATTGATTTAGACTCGGGATCGCCCTATATCTAAGCCAAAGCATTAAGCATATATGAACATGTATAATAAAAACTAAGAAACTAGAACACATGAAAAACAGTGGGAAACGTTGCAAGTAAAGAAAAACCGAAATACTATAAACTACTTCACTAAACCAATAGTTCATACAAGGAGAAGCTACAAAGTAAAGAGGATTCATGTTACACTTTTTAGTCTTCGGGATCGCCCTATGGAGCTAAGGTGTAAATGACTCTTCTTTGGTGGAGGAGACACTCGGGATCGCCCTATATGTCAATGGAGGTTGTTGTGGTGGCGGACAGTGGTGTAGATTGCTTCCTTGGAGAATTCCTTGGCTTCGTGGAGAGGAGATAGTGTTTAGGCAGAGCTTTGAGAGTCTAGAATGAGTGATGAGAATGAATGAGTCGAGCTCCCCTTTATATAGGAGAAGAGTAGGGTTTTTCCTACCAAAACAAGACTTTCCTTATGTACCCGGGCAAATCTGACAGTCTGTCTTCAAATGCGTTTTCCCGGAGTTTCAGATCTTGGAAAATTCCGATTCTTGTTTCATTGGAAAGCTTATTCAAAGGGCTATAAAATCCATATAAGGAACTCCATATTTGGAATTGAATTGGATTTACTACGGATTTTAGAAGTTAAGTGACCTGGCTGCCCTGTTTTCTTCTTCTTCAAGGAAAAGGAAATCTCCATATCTTCAAATCTTGCATTCCTTATTCCCTAATAATTCTTGGCCGAATATACCATATTCTTGCACATATTTTGGCCCTCAAATCAGGTATTTATCTTCATGGAATATCCTTCAAAATTCGTCCATTATATGCTCCATATATTCCGCCATATTTGCTCTTTCCTGGGTCGCGCAGGAGAAATGTCTTCATCTTTTTGTCCACCATTTTAGTATCCATTTCTTTTGGCATTTGGTCTTCAATTCTTGACACCATGTGGGAAAGCATTTTAGTAACCATTTGAAGACCATTCCTCGGACCATTTCTTCTCCGAAATTAGGAACTTCCTCCTTAGCACGCTTTTAGCTCCAAAACGCCTCCTTTATTATTTTCCCTTTTATTTCTACCTAAAAGCATAAAGTAAGTTAGAAACATATTTATTAAGCATAAAATAAAGTTAAATGTAGAGAGAATTGTGTTAAGAATCAAGTATGAAATGCGTTGATCAAAACCCCCCACACTTAGACTTTGCTAGTCCCTAGCAAAAACTAAATAAAAGAAAGACTAAAAATATAAAACCAACGTTAGAGCTAGCCCCTCCACGTTGAACAAATTCCATGGACTTAAATAAAAACAACTTCTACGCCCTTAGCACAATTTGTCTCAGAAATTTTCTTAAGTATATGGCGATGGAGTCACAAGATTCCATAGTGGAAAGTTCACAAATTTTCGAGAGATAAGAGAAATATGATCATGTCATGAACAAGTAGGACTTGGAGTAAACGATGGTGAAGTTAAAGCTATGCATGTTTCGAAAAAGTTTAAATCAATCTCACATGGATGCTCTCATCATATTTTCACTCATGAAAAGAGGTTCACTCAAAATGTATATGTATTGCATCGAAATACCTCATAATTACTTGCACAAATGAACCACACCATATGCTCACTCATGTAACTTACTCAACCAATTGAAGGCTACTCATCTTAAGGATCATAAAGGACTTTAGAAAGGTTGTAATGAGGCTAAGGCTAAGGCATTCGAAATTTAGATAAATGGTGGTGTAAAAACGTTCCAAAGACTTAGTTTAGCACTTAGAATTCTTCAAATTCGTGGCTCATCCTTTCTACACTTCTTCTTGTGTCAAACTTTCAAGATCGGGGGCCAATTTTCATCTTTTTGGGCCCTAACTTCATTCTAAACTTCACTTGCCCAAACTTTTATACTTAGAACTTTTGTCAGAGAGCTTTTACACATTTTTTTCTTTTCTTTTGCTCTCGATTTTTTTTCTTTTTTATTTCGGCAATCAACTCTTTTTTTTTAAAAAAAAAACTTTTGGACAAGTCTTCCCTTCTTTGTATTCTTTCATCACTTTTTTTCGCCACTTCTTTATGCTAGCTTCGAAATTCTTCACCAAGTCTTTTAGAACAAGGGTAGGAACTCCATACTAGGCTAAGTGTTTAGATATGTATGTGGTAAATGAAAGAAAAGGCTTAACGTAGGCACAAAGGGGTAATCTAAGGGTGTCGCAACTCGTGCGCACAAAATGACACAAGGCCATTTGGTTTAAGTGGTGGTAACCTAATTTGCCTTTAATCATATCCAAAATCAGAGCAAATATCAACTTAAAAGCGTTGTAAATCTACATGAGTAAGTTCTAGTAATCTCTAGTTCATTAAAATCTATGGCAAGTAATTAGATGAAGCATGTTTTGTTTTTGAAAACCATATGCACGAAATTCACTCTCAAATGAAGTAATGTAGGCTCAAAAACTCACTTTAAGGTTTGTGTGATTTAAAACTTATTCTAACATGCGAAATCTATACCATGTTTAATCAAACCATATCCACTACATGTTATGACAATCAAAATATCTCACTTATCACAAGAAAATTAGTTTAGTGCTTGTTCACCGCCATATGTATTCTTTTTCCGTCCATTTCCATCATAGACTAACTAAGGGCATCCTAAAAATGAAAAAGACTCTTTAAAAATACTTAGTTAAATAGAAAGACACAAAATAAATTTTTTTTAGGGCATCATCCGCCGGAAAGTTCCATTGTCCGCCCGGTTTTAAAAATTTATGACTCAAATAAGGTTGTAAACCCCTCCCCCACACTTAAACTCTACATTGCCCTCAATGTATTTAAAGGAAACATAGAACTAAGTATGAAGAGAGAGACCCACGAAAATCTTAGCTAAGGAGAGTAAATGAACAATGAAATTAAAAAGATAAGGGAGGAGAGAACAAAGCCTTAGCGATTTCCTCCATTGGGTTGCCTCCCAACAAGCGCTTATTTTTTAACGTCTTACAGCCTAGACGTGATAGTTCTTCATGTGTGTGAGATGGCTGGATCTTCTAGCTTATCTTCTTCTCAACTTCCATCATCGGTGGATGGAGTCTTCTTTGAGCTTCTCTCGAAGGTTTAGCCCCATCTTCGAGTAGAATTCGATGCACGCATGTGGCCGGATTGATGCCTTTGATGTCGGCAAGGGTCCATCCAATTGCAGTTTTATGACGTTTGAGCATGTTGATGAGTTTGTCCTCTTGTTCTTCCTCCAATGATGATGAAATGATAACCGGCAAAGTGTCATTCTCTCCCAAGTAAGCATACTTCAAATGAGCCGGTAACACTTTGAGTTCTAACTCCGGTGCCTTAATCACGGATGGAACAAGCTTGTTTTCTCCATAGGCTAACGGAATTGGAGGTGGCCTATTTGCAATCCGTGGAGCCTCATTGAGTGCCATAGCTATCTCGAGAATTCTAGGCTCCAAAATCTCGATAAGTGCATCAAAAAGGGCTTCATCTCCCAGTCGAGTCAGCCCCGCTCCTTCTTGTATAGCAATGTCGAGCACATCATCTCCAATGGTGTCTAAGTGTTGTTGAGCTGCCTCTTCTACCATATCCATCGAAAAGATGGCATTGACACCTGCCGTGGGAACCTTCATGGCATCTAGTATGTTGAATTCAATCTTTTCTCCGTCAATTTCCATGGAAAACGTTCCCTCAAAAACATCAATCTTCGTTCTTGCAGTCCTCATGAAAGGTCGTCCAAGAAGCAATGGCGTGGTGTTCAAAGGACTCTCTTCCATGTCAACAATGTAGAAATCTGCTGGAAAAATCAGGTTGTTGACTTGCACAAGAACATCTTCAACTTATCCCCTAGGATACTTATGTGAACGGTCGGCTAGTTGAATGATGACGTTGTCTTGTTTGAGCTCGCCTAAATCCATGGATGCATATAGGTAATAGGGCATTACGTTAATGGATGCACCAAGATCTAGCATAACATCTTCGAATTTGTTGTCACCAATCACGCAAGGAACAGAAAAGCTCCCCGGATCCTTCAATTTGGGCGGTAACCGACGTTGTAAAACCGCTGAAACGGTTGCATTCACCTTCACAACCTCCTTCGCTCTCGTTTGCCTCCTTTGGGTGCATAACTCTTTGAGAAATTTTGCATAGATAGGCACTTTCTTTATGCACTCGATCAAGGGAAGATTTACTTGCACCTTCCGAAAGATATCCAAGATGTCTTCGTATTGATCATCTCTCTTAGATTTCGTCAACCTATGGGGGAATGGTGCACGAGCAAACGAAGCATTAGTATTAACAAAACTTGAAGGAATAGAGTCAATACCTTTGGTTGGGGCAGGGTGTGACGATGAAGGTTGTGCCTTTGTGGCGTGAGAAGCCACATTCTTTTCCTTCTCGGCATCTTTAGTAGCCGGATCTTCTTCTAAGTCTTCCTCCTCAAAATAGTGTTAGTATCAAAAAAAATATACAAGTAATGCAAGACACTAACCAAAAACGTTGAAAATTAAAAGAAAGCAAGAAAAACACACAAAATCACACCAAAACAAATCACACGAAGAAAAACATACCAAAAACACACGAAAGCTGTAAAACACTAAGTCAAGACACTTCAAGAATTGTAAACGTGAATGCAAGGCTTTAGACTCCCTAAAATGAATGCAAAGTTGATAGAATAAGTTAAGACTCAATTTACACGTTTTCTGCAAAATTAGGCATATTTACAATGCAAAGATTTAGAAACATATATATATATATACAAGTAGAGTAATGCAAGCACACCACGTTTCATTCAAATTCATGCTCAAAACAATTAAATCGTCCTTCAAATGCATCAAACAAGAACCTAAGTGAAATATGAAGTGAATGCATAAGAGAAAATGTTAGAACCTGCAGAAAACACACAAAGTTACGTGCTAAATACATGATGCAATGTGACCATACGTTTGGCCTCATGTCCCTAACTTCACTTAGGTTAGGGTACCCGGTGGTGAAATCCGAGCATCACAAAGCCGCCGGCAGGTTATGCAAGCTATATGCAACGTGGTTAATTCTTTACAAGTTAAAATGCACAAGTATTTTGTTCATTGATTTTCGCCTTCAATTTAAAGAGAATACGTTCATTTAGCCTTTAGGTCTTTCATTGGACGTGCGACCCGCGCGATAAAATGTACATTCTCAATCAATCGGCCTTGGTTCAATCGAAAAACATGGCCAGTTGGGGATAGAGATAACGCGAGAGGCAGGACTAATTTCGACGATGCATCCCGAGGCTTACCGATCATGGTAAGTAGATTTAGTCCTTGTCTTCTTTGGGCAACTTTAATAAGCTTGGCCAGTTGGCAAGAGAGACCACGAGAGGTAGGACCGATTTGAAATCTCGGATCCAAAACCCGTCATCGAAACTGTCACCTTCTAGACACCAAGTTACCAAAGATTTCTTACTCAAAGACAAGTATTCATCCACTTACATGATCATTGGTATATACTTCATTGATGCAAGTCTTTCTTAGATCCAGAACCTGTTACCAGTCATAACCCGTTTCTAGACACCATGTCCGACATTCAGCCAAAATTTTGAGAAAGACATTCCCTCAAGTCCTTTGTAGACTTCGCCCTCAACCTCATGTCCATAACTTCACTTAGGTTATGGTGTGCGGTGATGAAATCCACACATCACAAGGGGTTAAGGAGATAAGAAAGAAAAAGAGGCGTCATCTATTCCAATGAGTGAGACTTAATCAACCAAATTTGCATACTCAATGTAAATCGAAGACTTCCTTTAATATGTACCTATTTACATGGCTGCAAAACAAACGGTTAGAATGAAACTTATTATGGACATGTATGAAAATTTCGACACTTTACATATTATATTCCGACATATATATATATATACACACACACACTTATTTACACAGATTCACATATTTACAAGCATAAACACACAATTCTTTACAATCCCCGGCAACGGCGCCAAAATTGATTCGCATCTTTTCAAGTACTTAATTAAACACTCAATCAAACACGAAAATAATTAAAACCCTTCTTTGTTGATGTAGCATTGGTAAATAGGGTATCGTTCTTAACCGGGGATTGAGGGTGCATGCATATTTACGCTATGGTCAAGGGGGGATTTAAAAGGGTGTTTTCTAAGTCCTACGAAATTAAAGATATAAAATGGTTAGTAAACACATAGAGAAATCCTAGGTTCTAACATGCTTCACTCATAGACAAGTAGAAAACAATCAAGAACAAAGAACCCTAAACATGCTTACTAGACCGAAAATAAACACTAAACTATTATTTACATGTGATCGACTCATCTAGCTTACCCTTGCTCATTCCTAACCTGCAAATTAAACAATGTTAATCGAAATCCTAACTTCTTAATTTCACATAACACATGTTTACACTTAATTCTCGTGCTCGGGATTGCCCTATACACATACCATTGATTTAGACTCGGGATCGCCCTATATCTAAGCCAAAGCATTAAGCATATATGAACATGTATAATAAAAACTAAGAAACTAGAACACATGAAAAACAGTGGGAAACGTTGCAAGTAAAGAAAAACCGAAATACTATAAACTACTTCACTAAACCAATAGTTCATACAAGGAGAAGCTACAAAGTAAAGAGGATTCATGTTACACTTTTTAGTCTTCGGGATCGCCCTATGGAGCTAAGGTGTAAATGACTCTTCTTTGGTGGAGGAGACACTCGGGATCGCCCTATATGTCAATGGAGGTTGTTGTGGTGGCGGACAGTGGTGTAGATTGCTTCCTTGGAGAATTCCTTGGCTTCGTGGAGAGGAGATAGTGTTTAGGCAGAGCTTTGAGAGTCTAGAATGAGTGATGAGAATGAATGAGTCGAGCTCCCCTTTATATAGGAGAAGAGTAGGGTTTTTCCTACCAAAACAAGACTTTCCTTATGTACCCGGGCAAATCTGATAGTCTGTCTTCAAACGCGTTTTCCTGGAGTTTCAGATCTTGGAAAATTCCGATTCTTGTTTCATTGGAAAGCTTATTCAAAGGGCTATAAAATCCATATAAGGAACTCCATATTTGGAATTGAATTGGATTTACTACGGATTTTAGAAGTTAAGTGACATGGCTGCCCTGTTTTCTTCTTCTTCAAGGAAAAGGAAATCTTCATATCTTCAAATCTTGCATTCCTTATTCCCTAATAATTCTTGGCCGAATATACCATATTCTTGCACATATTTTGGCCCTCAAATCAGGTATTTATCTTCATGGAATATCCTCCAAAATTCGTCCATTATATGCTCCATATATTCCGCCATATTTGCTCTTTCCTGGGTCGCGCAGGAGAAATGTCTTCATCTTTTTGTCCACCATTTTGGTATCCATTTCTTTTGGCATTTGGTCTTCAATTCTTGACACCATGTGGGAAAGCATTTTAGTAACCATTTGAAGACCATTCCTCGGACCATTTCTTCTCCGAAATTAGGAACTTCCTCCTTAGCACGCTTTTAGCTCCAAAACGCCTCCTTTATTATTTTCCCTTTTATTTCTACCTAAAAGCATAAAGTAAGTTAGAAACATATTTATTAAGCATAAAATAAAGTTAAATGTAGAGAGAATTGCGTTAAGAATCAAGTATGAAATGCGTTGATCAGTTTTGGACCGTCGATCGTCCCGAGGCGCGAGTATAAATATCGAAAATAGTCAAAAAATTGTCGAAAACACTGTTTGAGGCGTTGATCGAGCGTTGACTTTCACTATTGGACTGTTGACCGTTGAACCGTGAAGGAATATCGACCCGTTTGAGCTCGCCGGCCGACCCGGATTTTCCGTCCACCTCCGGCCACGTTTTGGGTACAGTTCGACTCCCCTTGAGCTCCTCTATTGAATTGTGTTCAAAATTATGTGAATTGGTTAAGAATTGGGTGGTTTCGAATCGGGTTTTGTATCCGGATTTCGCCGGTGATGGGGGGTGGTGCTCCGGCTAGCCACGGTAGCTCGGGTGATGGGGTTTCAACTCCCCTAGCCTCGTTGATGCTTCCTAGGTGGTTGATTTTGGACGAGGGAGGTTTTCCGGTGGAACCCGTGGTGGTTGCCGGAGTTGGATCCAATTCGATTTCGAGCTGTTTTCTAGTTAATTGAGTGAGAATTGAGACTTGTGGTAGTTATAGATTGTGTTGGGATTAAGGAGAGCTAGAGAACTGGGTTTTCCTCGCTATGAAATTCCTCCGTTGACGGCGCGCCGCCGCCGCCGGCGGCGGTCAACGGCGGCGCTCCGGCAAGAACGTTGACTTTTTGGTTTTCGATGATTTTAGTGTCATTTTTCTCGTAATCGCGCCCCGATTGTCGCTTTGAGGTTTTCGAGTTGGTTTGGGTATCAGATTTTCAGTTGAAGGTTTCGAGTGGAGATTTCGGGAATTTCGTAGATTAAATTGTACTGTGTTGTATATTTCCGGGAACGGTTGGTTTCTGAGGTGTGGTACAGGGTTATGGATAATGATTTTGATCAGATATGTTTTATGATTATTCAAGGGATCGAGATCGTGCTTCGGGCGAGGGATCTTCCGCCGGACCACGAGATTAGCGCGAGTGCGCGTTTTGCTCACCTGTGAGTGGACAATTTCTTTTCACTGATAATCGCGAGTCTTTATACACGTTTTAGGAGCATGAGCATGCATACGAGATTATGATTTATATGAGCATGTGTTATACGATTATGCTTACATATTTATATATTACGTATACGCATTTATATATTGCTTTATGCATTTGCATCGAACTATTTATGATTTGGTTTACACAGAGTACAGTCACAATTTATGTTGTCGTATCGATACACTCGCATCTCGGCTGATCCCCGAGGGTGCCTACCAGAGGGGAACTGTACCTTGTGCCGATGTATTACCGAGTGGGTACAGATTTCTGTTTCTTGTGCCGATGTATTTCCGGGTGGGAACATATATCCTGACCTGAGGCCTTTCTGGCTAGAATCACGTGTGGGTCTGGGATCCCGTGATTCGGACTGTACTAGCACGGATGTGTCCATGAGTGACCTCGTGGGACTTTTCTATACATGCTCAGTACGCTGGAGGAGTATGAGTTTACCTCGTGTACTTTATTATATTTATTCATTTGGACTCGCATATGTTATTTTCACATATATCATCTGGCGAAAGACATTTATTTTCGTCCACTCACTCTAACGGTTTTCATGTCTTTCCCTTGGGCTTTTCGGTTTCCGTGCCCAGTTTGCAGTTCAAGTTCTGGTGTTTCACGTCGTGGTTGGAGGCTAGTTGTTCGAGCTACCTGTGTTTTCCAGTAGGTTTCTTGTTTCGCCTACTGTTGTATATTTTGTATATATAACACTAGAGGTCGCTCTGATACATTCTGATACATGTTTTATACGGTTTTTCCCGAATATACTATATATTACAGTATGTTTACTGTTTATTAATATTGATTTGATATTGAGAAATCCGGATAGGATTGGTGCCCACGGTTTGGCTTTTGTGGCATAGGAGGAAGTGTTATTTTTCGGGTGCAGGTAATGGCAATTCCGCGTTAGTAGCGTTACTCTGCCGAAATTTTAATGGTTTTTGTTGGTTCGTGTTTTCAGAAGGGGTTTGATTCCGGTTTAGGAAACTAAATCGGGGTTGGGTCCTTTCATAAATATTCTCTCAATCCCTTATTTATAGGGATATTGATTGTAACAAATTGTGATGCATATTTAAGACTATCTATCAATGAATACAGTACAGTTTAAGATCATATCTTCTGCGTGCCTATTTTCTCTTTCAACACATTATCAACTCTTGAGTTGATAGTCAACCCAACCTAAACGATGTCCTAAGATAAATGATTATTGGATTTGTTGATTAGCCTAAGAAAAATATTTTTTATCAAGATAGACTAGAGTTACAATCAGAGCTTGCCATTTTTTGCGTTGTAAAGACCGACCAAGCTATGGTCGAGAAGTTTTTCAGCAACTTCCCTACTTCTATGGACACCCTTGCACATCAGTATCATATTGATTATGAGTAAGGAAGACTTAGATCATTCAGTGATCTTATGAGTGTACTGACCAGGAAAGAGAGGCATCAGAAGATCTTTCTCCACAACAATGTTAGGCCAGCTGGTACAAAGAAAGTCCATGAAACTTACAAAACTAGTGGGTCCAGAAGGCAAGAAAAGATAAGGGGAAACAATGTTCTGAACCTTATCAAACTCGTGGTGGTAAAGGAGGACATGGTAGAAGTCAGGGCAGAGGAAGAAACAACCAAAATTTGACTTGGACTCGCCATGGCAACAACAACAACTCCAACAAGAATCATCCCAATTTTGGTTCTAGGAATGGTAGGAATTCTTCACATTGTGCTTCTACTTCTCTCTTGGCACCTTGCTATAGGTGTGGTACAACTAATCATATGCACAAGCAATGAAAAAATCCAAAGGATATTCAAAATGCCCACAAAATGTGTCAACAATACCAAGCAAAGTAGAACAAGACACATTATGTCGACTATAAGATGGAAATTGTAGCAGTTGATACCGAAGCAAGTCTTGAGACTACGGAGTTTAGTTAGTCTATGTATTAGACTCATATCATTCCTATGTAATCAAGTTTAGTTTTATATTTGACTATAGTTGTAGTCAAGGCTATTGAATAAGAACAATATTTTGATGTAAGTTTTGATGTTGGCAAAGTAATAAAATTTCTTTCCTTCAGTATTTGAAAATGTTAAGAACAGTTATGTTCATACATATTGCTTGAATTGTTAGAATTCTATAAAATTTTATGGAATTATGACACCAAATACCATAAAATATGAGACAAAAGAGGGGATGATTTGATTCTGGGAATTTTTGACTAGTCGAGATTTTTTCTCGACTCGTCGAATGTTACACCCTGGAATGGTTATGGTACTTTTTTGACGCATCAAAGTTTTTGCCATGTTTTCATTTGACTCATCAAATGCAGTCCTTCGGTACCCTAAATAGCACATTCGACCCGTTGAGAGATTCCCTCGACACGTCGAATGCAAGATACTGTCTCCAAAATATCACAATTTCAACCCGTTGAAAATTTTCTTCAACCCGTTGGAAAAGATATCAAAAATTTGATATGGTTTTAGATTTTTCTTCAGCCCGTCGAAGGTTTTCCTCGACCCATCAAAGGTCAGCCATTATGACAAAATTTTCCTATTTTCGACCCATCGAGAAACATCTCTGACCTGTCGAAAATGGTTATCAGTAAATCAAAAGTTTATTTTAGGTTATTTCGACCCGTCGAGTGGATTACTCGACCTGTCAAAAATCCTACTCGTACTTGATTTTGATGTATTTTACATCGGTCTGCTTATGTCACATCATCACTCTTTAAGGTTGACAACCCTTTGGTAAATATTTAAGTGTTTACTTAAAGTGTGTGAATAAGTCTTCAAGACTAATTAAATCACATTCTTTTGTATATGTTTAAAGGCGAGATCGAATATCTAGCAAATAATGGTACTACACATACCATACTGTGGAATAGGTAATTATTTATAGATCTTATGTCATACACACCATTAGTGACAACCATGATTGGTTCAACGCCAGTTATTCAAGGGCGTGGTTCAACATAATTTTTGCTACCACATGGTACAAAAATATATATCACTAATGCATTGTACGCGCCTAAGGCGAACCTTGCTAAGTTTTAAAGACATTAGAGCCAACAGTTTATACTTGAAAACTCACTGTGAGGATGATAAAGAATTCTTATGTATATCCTCTTAGGTACAGAGTGCTTGCTACAGATGTTAGAGGCAATTCATAGTGGATTATATTTTTACTACGGTTTGGATCATTGAGTCCAATGCAGTCACTCTCATTACTATGTGTGACTCGATCTCATATCAGCTTTGACACTGCATACTAGGACACCCTGGTTCGAGAAAATAGTTGAACGAGAAAGCTTTGGCACTATATACTACAAACTAAAAAATTGTTGAAGGAGAAAATAGATACGAAGAGGATATGATCTGAAAACTGTACTTTATTCAATGATCATCACCTTAAATAGGCATTACAATATGTTACACTCAATATCCCTATAAATTAGGGATTGAGAGAGTATCTACTTCTATGCTAATTAGGACAAGAGACACATTGGGATAACAGCAATATTATTTTCTTAAACACTCCCACTTGTGTCGCGATCCTAATGAATGATGCATAACATGTTGCCTCACTAAAAATCTTGACAAGTAAACAAAAAACCTCTTGGGTAAAAAAAAAATTTGGTTCAAGGAAAAAAGAGTACAACACATCAACTACATAAGCGGTCACATGTGATGTAGACTCCCCATGATGTCTACTAAATGAACTCTTCCTGATCAGTAACTCAATCTTAGAGTTCAGACAATCTTCAAATTCCAATGCGTTTCACATGCTTTACAAATGTAGATTTGAGCAATGACTTGGTAAACAAGTCTGCATCATTATATGTTGAACAAACCTGATTCACATGAATGTTCAATAGCTATCGTTGTTGTTGATTGAAGAAAAACTTTGGCTAAAAGTGTTTCGTGTGATCACCCTTGATGTAACCCAACTTCATTTGTTCAATGCAAACTGCATTGTCCTCAAATATACAAGTTGGTGTTATCATAGTGGATGGTAATTATTAGGTCCATAATTATGCTTTGATTATGTCCTTAAATTTATGCTTATTGCTTGTTTCTCATGAATATAGCATCATTTTTATGGTGTTTCCTATTCATGTTAGGAAATCACGGTTTGGCAAGAAAATGGGCTAAAAACAATGAGTATGCAATTTCTAGTGTAGGCGGAGACATGTCCGCGACCGTGAGAGAAGATTGAGCAATGTTGTAAAAAAGACGAAAAATGGTCGCCAGAGTTTTGCTGGAATATTCCAAGATTCCGATCATCGGAAGTAAACTCCGGCAGTCAACAAGACCAACTCTTGGTCAAATCATCAAGTCACCATGAAGATATTTGAAGCCAAATACGAATGCAAATTCAAGTGAGATGAAGACTACTTGCAAGTCACATGAGTTTGTGATCATTTGGTGACTCGTTTGAGGACCACTTAGGCCAATTTTTAGGATCATGCTCTAGTATTTTAATTTGAATTTGAAAGAGCTCCCCTATTCTACCACACATAACTTACCTCATTTTACACATTTTCATAGTTTTAGCATCTCTCCTTATCCCTCATTCTCCCCCAACCCCTCCAGCACTCTCTCCTCACATTTCCACCACCAAAAAGCCTAGAAATCCTCCATAACCACCACCAAGTTCTCACATCCATCCTCTCATCTAAGCCTAAGGTGGTGATCCTCCTCTTTGGTGGAGCTACAAGCAAGAAGAGAGCAAGAAGTGAGGGAAGAGCTTGAAGATCTTAGAAGCTTGGCTTTAGAGATTCCTAGGTTATTTCTATTCACTTATCTCTCTCTCCATTCATGTATATGTACTCCTTATTAGCTATGTGTAGTGAGTCGTTACTTTTGGGAAGGCTAGGGTTCAGGCCTCGTCAATTTGATGTACATACAATGATGCTTTGAGTTAAGAAATTGGATTTATTTTAGTGTACTAGATGTTATTGAATGAGTTTGTTGTGTGTGTGATATGAATGTGGTATGTTTACATGTTTGGGCTTGATTCAATGTTTTCATATTCATGTCTTAGCCATGACGCAGTTAAGATATGGTTAGGGGAGATAAAAATGAATCTAAGTGAACTAGTCACTTAACTAAGGAAGATAAGCATGTAACATGACTTAGGCTTAGAATTAAAAGATTAAGCTTAAGATTTGGTTTCCTTATACTTGAGCATGAATTGAAACACTTTTGAGGTCCAAGTGACTCAAGGATTTTCGGTTAAGCTTACATTGAACCGAGAGGCTTTGTAGCTATTGTTGATTTTTTCGACTCATAAGCCAATAGGTGGGAGTTAGGAGGTTTCATTAGTACTCATTCTCAAGTGCTCCAATAGAGGCTTGGGAAGGGAAGCCATCAACAATCTTCACATGTGTTTGCAATGAAACTAATTACGCATGAAATACATTAGGAGTCTAGCACCAAAAGTCTAGCTCCTAATCTTAGTTTATTTTGTGCTTCATGGATGAACCGAAACCTTCTAGAATCCAAAAAGGTCTTGGAGTTTAGGCTTATAACCAAGCGTGACCCGAGAGGGAATGATTTGAACAATGAAATAATTTGTTCTTATGATCCAAAAGATGTTTGAGTATGTAAACCGAACTAAAACTCATAAATTGGACATTGGTGGTACATTGAGTTGGCTAGTGGCAACATCTCTAGCCGACCAAATATTTATATTGTTTTGTTTTGTTTTGTTTTGTTTTGTTTTACCTCATGATTGCATTTAGTTAGTTAATTAACCATTCAATCGGACAATCACTCATTGTAGCTACACCACCCCTTGCATAGTTAGGTTACCAAAGAACTTAGCTAGGTAAGATATATTTTTGTCTTTTCATTCATTAGTTTTGGGTCACATTGCATGTTTAGATAATACCGTAGTTTATGACCTAACCGAGTCAAGATTTGGAATTAGAGTGGTCAATCCTCGTGGGTTTGAGACACGAATTCCTTATAAATCATGCATATTACTTGGACACCGTATACTTATGGTTTTAGAAGAATTACAACTTTTATCTTAGCTAATACCATAGTTAAGATTAGAGAGGAATAATTTCTCCTTAACAATAATCCACTAGATCCTCAAATATGGTGTATGATTGACTTAAACCAGACACACTCCTTAATCGCTTCATGTAAAACAATGATCTCAGAATGATTCAAGGAAGTAGCAACAAAGGTATCTCCAAGAAATCGCCGTGTTCCCCATGGTGAATACATAACCTATTTGGGAATGTCCTTTATGTGGGTCAGAAAGATATTCAGCATCAACAAAACCAAGCAAGGCATTACAAGGTGTCTCTGAGTAGAGGACCCCATTGAATGAAGGTACAATGCTTACAACCGGAGCTTCTTTCGACGGGTCGAAGAATTCAGTTGACGGGTCGAGTGACATGCTCTGATTGATCCAGGGTGTACCATTCAACAAGTCAAAACTCCCAAAAATCTGAATGTTACGATTCAACCATCTTTTTTTAAGGAATTTTGAGCTTCTCTTTGTTCTCTTTGTAGGGAAAGAACAAGCCCAAGTCAATAGAACCCTTCAATTACCTGAAGATGTACTTTACACCAGTCCAATGATGTTGTGTTGGCGCAAAGCTAAACCGATCTAACAAGTTCACCAAGAATACAATATTTGGTCTTGTGCATTGAGCTAAATACAACAAAACTCTAATAGTACTAAGGTATGGTACCTCCGCTCCCATGAGTTCCTCATCATCATTTTTCAAATGGTATAGATCCTTATTAGGTTCTAGATTGCGAATAACCATTGGTGTGCTAAGAGAGTGCGGTTTGTCCATGTTAAATTGCATGAGCATGTTCTGGACATAAGCATACTAGTAAATAAGTATTCCACCAACTCGATGTTTCAACTCTAACCAAAGACAAAATTGAGTCCTCCCAGGGTCTTTCACCTCAAACTCAGATTTTAAGTAGCCAACTGACTTATTGACTTCATCAAGAGACCCATTGATATTCATATCATCAACATAGACCGCTACTATGAGAAATCTTGAACTTGTTCTCTTAATGAACACAAATCATCGTTCTTGTATCTCTTTCCAATCAAGTAGTCGCTTAGATGTGTGTACCATATCTTATCGGATTGTTTCAATTCACATAGTGAACGCTTCGATCTAATCACACTAGCACTCTGTGTTATAGAGTAACTTGAGTTGGGTATAACCACACCTTCGAGCACTTTCATGTATATATCTGAATCAAGGTTTCCATAGAGATCGATATGCTATTACCACATATATCAGCTACATGGTCAGTTTTTCGGACACTACTAAACTAACAAGGTAGCGAAAAATAATGATGTCTATGACTGGAGAGAATGTCTCCTCATAATCAATGCCAGAAAGTTGAGAGAATCTTTGCGCCACAAATCTAGCTTTATCCTACATGACTTTTCTTCTCATTAAACTTTCGAAAAAAGACTCATTTATGTCCTACAAGCTTCACATTTGGTGGACATAGCACTACCGAACTGAAAACATGGTTTTTCTTCAAGGAGTCTAGTTCAGTCTACATTGTCTCTTCCTATTTCGGCCAATCCACTCTCCACTAACATTCAGCAACCGAGCGAGGTTCTACTTCATCGTCATCAATAATCTCTTGAGCGACAGAATAAGCAAAAGCATCATCAACTACCTTGGATGATCTATCCATAACAATGCGCGCATCGATCATTGCTAAAAGTGATATTTCATCGTTCTCTGACATCACATATGGGTCTGAAGCAACCTTCAGAGATGCCATTTGTGATTTTAGTACATAACTGTAGTAAGGAACAATTTCATTTGTGGGATTTAAAACATTGATGGTGAAAGGATCATTTTGTGCCTGGATGACCTCCCTTTTTGCCGACAGCTCATCTGTGGAGTTTCTTGGTTTCCCAAAAAACTTCGTCATCTAACAATATTTAAAATTTCCCAAAAAATGGTGCAAAATATTTTCAGCCAAATTTTTTGGTGTTAGACAACGAAATAAAAAGATTTTTTCATCTAAGAATTAGGTTTTTGGAGTTGGGCGACGAAATATTTACTACTTTCGTCGCGCGAGTAGTATTTTATTTTTATTTTTCAGATCATTTATAAAAAATTAAATTTTGGTACCTATATATATCACTTGGATAGAAATTATACACTATATATTTTATTTGCATATAAATTAATTAAAATTTAAAACTAAAATTGGATTCAAGCGTAAAGACTTGTGGGCTAGCTATATATCTACTAAGTTTATATAACTTAAGTGTTCGCATGTCTATATTCACTCCACGTCAATATTAACATAATTAAATTTGGACAAAATAATCGTTAGATATATTCATCCCGACATAATATGTACAAAGAAAAAATTTGGAGAGATTCAAATAAACAAATCTTCGTAGTTCTGTTTTCCGAACCGGAGACACTTACAGTCTTAAAAATGGTTAGCCTATGCCATTGGTAAAAAAAAATATACATTATAAGATGATACATATAGTCGTATCCTTAGACAATTGGTAGTCAACCAAACCTTAAATGACGAATATCTCAGTGTTCGTTGTCTAAGGTTATCTTAGATGATGAAATATTATATTCTGTCATCTAACTCTTCATGGTTTAGGGGTTGGGAATCAGGGTTTAGGGTTCGGGTGTAGTTTAGAAGGTTAAACGACGAAATATGTTATTTTTGTCATTTAAGGTTTTATTAGACTTCGATGGGTTGAACAAAACCTTAGAATGGTCGAAGGGATGCTTCTGCCCGAACTGACTCAAATCTTTGACGGGTCGAAGAAATTCCTCAAAGGGTCGAAGAACACTTTCAGATAGAAAACTCTAATTTTTGGTAGTTTGTCTTAGACGACGAAATATGATTGTTTCGTCGTCAATGGTTTTATTTAGACTTCGATGGGTCGAACAAAACCTTCGCAGGGTCGAAGGGATGCTTCTGCCCGAACTTACTGAAATCTTTGACGGGTCGAAGAAATTCCTCGCAGGGTCGAAGGACACTCTCAGGTTGAAAACTCAAATTTTTGGTAGTTTGTCTTAGACGACGACATATGATAGTTTCATCATCTAAATTTTTATTTAGACTTCGATGGGTCGAAAAAAATATTCGATGGGTCGAAGGGATGCTTCTACCCGAACTGACTCAAATCTTCGACGAGTCGAGGAAACTCCTCGAAGGGTCGAAGGACACTTTCAGGTTGAAAACTCAAATTTTTGGTAGCTTGTCTGAGACGAAGAAATATGATAGTTTCGTCATCTAAAGTTTTATTTAGACTTCAATGGGTCAAAAAAAAACTTTCGAAGGGTTAAGAAATACTTCTGCCTACACTAACTCAAATCTTCAATGAGTCAAGGAAAATCCTCGAAGGGTCGAAGGACACTTTGAAGTTGAAAACTCAAATTTTTGGTAGTTTGTCTTGGATGACGAAATATGATATTTTCTTTGTCTAAGGTTTTATTTAGACTTCGATGGGTCAAACAAAATCTTCAAATGGTTGAAGGGATGCTTCTTCCCGGACTGACTCAAATCTTCGAAGGGTCGAAGGACACTTTCAGGTTAAAAACTCAAATTTTTGGTAGTTTGTCTTAGACGAAGAAATATGATTATTTCTTCGTCTAAGGTTTTATTTAGACTTTGATGGGTTGAACAAAACCTTCAAAGGGCCAAAGGGACGCTTCTACCCGAACTGACTCAAATCTTTGATGGGTCAAGGAAATTCTTTGAAGGGTCAAAGGACACTTTTAGGTTGAAAACTCAAATTTTTGGTAGTTTGTGTTAGACAAAAAAATATGATAGTTTCGTCGTCTAAGGTTTTATTTTGACTTCGATGGGTCAACCAAAACCTTCGAAGGGTCAAAGGGATGCTTATGCCCGAACTGACTTAAATATTCAATTGGCCGAGGAAATTCTTCGAAGGGTTGAAGGACACTTTCAGGTTGAAAACAATTTTGTCATATGATAGTTTGTCTTAGACAACGAAATATGATAGTTTCGTCGTCTAAGATTTTACTTAGATGACGAATTCTATCATATTTCGCCGTCTAAGTTTTCATCTAAAACATAAAAGATAACTTGGTTTTTTTTTTAAATCATTTCTGTATTGCTTGAAACTCTCCTTCATTCCTGGAATTAATGAAAATCATCATTCACTTTCAAAATCTATGTCATCCTCAGCATCTTCATCATCACCTAAGTTTTCATCATCGTATAAGTCTTCATTGGCTTCTTCATCTGTGTTATTATTCTCTAGTTCCTGAACTTTAATCTAGGTAAGCTCTCTTGACTCGAGTTCATTTGCAATAGGAGTTGTGTCTGGTAAGTCTGTAATACCAGGCTCTTAATATGGATCACTGACATCATTTCATTCACTCTATTCTATATCAGACATTCCTTCAAGTGTTGTTGCACTCTATATATTTCGGTGACATATATGGTTTAATATTTTCCAACAACCACCCTCCTTTGTATCATCCAGATAGAACATTTGTTTAACCAAGGTGGTAAGAGCGAATGGCTCATCATCGTACCAACTTGTGTTTGTATTTACTGATAATAGACCAATATCCTTTTTCATAGTATTTTGTCTATTTGGGTTAGTGTCAAAGAATTTACATTTGAAAAGCACAATATGCATTCAATTCCCATATATTAACTTAACGACGTTGACAAGAACCCCATAGTATAAATCATCGTCTTCTCATATTGAGATCCCATAGTTTTGTGTTCTCTTACCTTCATCTCGATCCAATGTCTGAAACTTAACCTTGTTCATGACACATGCAGAATAAACCTCATATCTTTGCGGCTTACTAGCCAAATTGTGCAATGTCGGTGTGTACCACCCACGGTGATTACTTGTTTGGAGTGTTGTCATCTGTAAAATTATGAAAGTAAAATAAGATTAAGAAACTACTATGTACATTTATTGATATTATTTATCATGTATACATACCCATTCGAGGAAATAATCTGGGAACAACCTCTTATGATGTACAAACAACTGTTTAGGACTAAGGTGCAGATAATCTCTCTGAAGCACCTCCAAATGATCTTTTATGAAACGGTCGACCTTGTCACAATCCCACAACACTACCCAATGTGCCTCAATGAGTTCCTCTTCACTTAATCTTTTTAAAATTTCGTGTACTTGTCCAAACACTCATACAAAATCTGTGACAACAAAAAGATTGTAGCGATCAAGTGTATAGGAAAAGTCAAAAGGGGTTGGCTCGATGAAATGTTTGAGATACACATTGCAGTAGGTTATACACTTATGTCTAATGTATGTTTCTGCTATAAACCATTTTAGGCTACAGCGATTTTTAACGTATCCTTCGTACTTTCCGAGTTGTCTACAAAATTATGAAATCAATATGTAAGACATATATAAGTCATAAGTAGTGGTGCAACATTCATTAGATAATGTACATTTCCTGAGGATACATCCAAGTGTAGTGATAGCAACACTTGTTCAGGAGGGTAGAATCATTAGGTGTATCATGACGTCGAAGAAAGCAGGGGAAAAATCGTCTCTAATTTGCAAAGGATGTACACAATCTCTTCTTCAATTCGACCACATCTGACTTCTTAAATTCTCTAGTACATAACTTCTGCCACCACCGGGACAACAGTACTAATGACTCTACCACGTCACGATGCAAATATAGTCAAATTACCACTAATGACCCTAACATTCCATAAGCAGAAAAATCGCTAATGGTTCACATCACTGCTAATTTCATGATGAATGAAGTTTTAATGTAGCTGTCCCAAATTCTCACACATATTTCAACTCGTCAATCAAAGGTCTCATAAACACATCAAAACACTTTCCAGGCGAGTAAGGACCCGGAATTAACAGAGTAAGAAAATTAAATTCTTTTCTCATACACATCCAAGGAGGCAGATTGTACGACATGACAGATAACAGGCCTAAGTGTTGTAAGTGCCATCATTATAAGGATTGAACTTGTCCATAGAAAGTCCTAGTCTAACATTTCGATCTTTTGACGTGAAGTCTGTAAATGTCATGTCAAAAGATTTAAAAGCTTCCTCATATGCAGGATATCTAAGCACATCGTCATCTCTCCTCTTTCCCTCATGCCATCTCATCGCCTCTGTCATGTATAGAAACATGTACAATCGCTCTAGTCTACGAATCAATGGAAAAAGGCAAAGAACCATCTAAAGAACATGGTTCTCCTTATTCTTCTTCTTGAGGTTCCATCTCGACTTGCCGTAAACCGGGCAATGCTGGAGGTCTGCGTGTTCTTTATAAAACAGGTAACAATTGTCTTTGCAGACATGGATTTTCGTGGATGGAAGGCCAAGGTTGTTCAAGATCATTTGTACCTTATAATAACTATCGAGAAGTTTGTGATCACCTGGAAGCAACTTAGATATATGTCGTTGAACATCGTTAAAACCTGCATTCGACATTTTGTATTTCACTTTATATCCCATTTCATCCGTTATGGCACTCAAAATAGCCTCTTTACTCTGTGCATATAACTATGTCTGGGCTTCTAGTAGAAGCATGTTGTACTTATCGTAATTAATAGATCTCATGAAGTCGGAAGCTAGAGTGGTTATCTCATGGTTGTGAGTATTGTAATGTCCATCTTCAAACCCGTATCCACTTGAACTATATGACAGAAATGCATCGTGTACAAGTTCCATAATGGGATTTGGGGAATGTTCGTCAGTATTGCTGGATGTGGCACCTTGATACCCTGACTTGAACTCTGCCATTAACGTTTGAACATTAGTCTTTGATACTTCACCGTGTTCAGTCTATGAAGTGTACTCCCACATCATACCATTTTCAGACAAGTGCTGGAACATTTGTGGAACTGACAGATACTCTGAGTTACGACATCTCTTGCACGAACACATGTAACGCTCATCTCCTTGACCATGTTCAATTGCAAACTTCATAAAGTCGTAAATTCCCTATATATACTTTGGATCACCTCTTTCCAACCTTAACCAGCTCTTGTCTATATTCTACGTAAGTTGTAATGAGCGAAACAATAAATTGTCCAAATCTATGTAGAGCCATAATCATGCATTATTAAGGAACATATATAGCTAATTTTTCTACATTTCAAGAACCTAGATAGCTAATTTTGAGATAAATCATGAACCTAACCTATGTAGCTAGTTAATTACACATCCGGAATTAGTATTACATACGCCCAATAATTAATAAATTACATAGCATAAATTAAACTAATTAATATATATATGTATTTAATTCAAAAATTATTAATTTGTCAAAATACTAATCTATCATTTCATATATATAATTAACACATGCAAAAGCATTATAGTTATCAAGCAATTTTATACCAACAAATTTGCCGAAACTATTCGCCAGAATTCATTCACCGTTAAAATTCAAAATACACCCAAATATTTGAAAAAATTCAAAGAAATAAGTATATACAAACACTAAGTAATATATGAAGATTCGGTAATGCTTGAGGAGGCCTTGATTGAAGGTTTTTCGTTGGAGATCGAAAAATCGCCGGAGGAGGTGTTGAGATAGTTTTTTAGGGGTTATGAGAAGATGAGGTTCGATCTGAAATTGCCACTGTCTCTTAATATTTGTTTCACTTAGACAACGAAACAATTCGCCGCCTAGGAAACACAGTGCGTCGTCTAACAGTTCATTTTGGCGACAAAATATTTCGTCGTTCTAGTGAGCTCTTGGACGACGAAATTTGTGACGAATATAAATTTCGTCATTTGGAAGGCGCTTAGACAACAAAAGTTATGACGAAACAAAAATTCGTCGTCTTAGATATTTCTTAGCCGACGAAACGAGGATTCGTCGTATAAGGCCCACTAAGACGACAAATTTTTTTACATAGACGACGAAACCGAAAAAGTTAGGTATTCTGGTAGTTGACCAAACCATAGTACTCTACTGCCTTAGATATCTTGTTGTCTCGTTCATCTCTCAATTTTTGAATTGCTTAGTTTCTAAATGACCACCATGCAACTTTTAGTCGACGACTTCAGTCATTTTGAGTAATCAAGTTTCTCTTGTAGTTGAAAATGAGAATAGTTGTACACCTATTAGAACGAGAATGCAGAACGAGAAAGTACATATTAAAACTAAAATAGTTCTACACTTCTACATAGATTAAAACTAGAAAGTTATAAATTTTAAACAAGGGAAAATTGCTAAAATGATCACTCAAGTATGGCATGTTCTAAACGTTTTTCACTCATATATGGCAAATATCACTTTGCTCATTATCGAATTACACTTTTACTCACTTTGATCACTCCGAACCGGAGAAATTGGCGGCGCCACTCCAATTTTCTGCGAACCGGAGCTCAATCTGTGCGAAATCAACCCAACAACAATTTTCTCAATTACACCTAAGTCCAATTCATCATGGAAGTGGTTGAATTAACCTTTGAAGTCAATAACACCCAAAACTTCGAATCTTCAATTCTCCCTCCTCAGAATGAATTAAGATTCGACCTTGGTATGAAAAGACTCACAAAGAAGAGAGCTACAATGCCCAATAGGTTTCCTTTGCCGATTATAACTCGAATTCAAAACCCCAAATTTTACAAAATTCGGAGTGAGCAAAGTAAGTAAAAGTGTAATTCGATAGTGAGCAAAGTTATATTTTCCATACATGAGTGAGTAAAGTTTAGAACGTGCCATATTTAAGTGACATTTTTAGCCATTTTTTCTTTAAACAAACTAGACTTGTATTTGTTGCATTTAGTCAAATTTTGCATAAAATAATTTATATATTTTTTGGATTGTGGTTTTGTTTATTATCATTTTTATCTTTTAACATATTTTTACGGGTAACGGACGGGTACATATATTCAGGTATTCAACGGATACGGATACGGATAATATATACCCAATAAAATATCGCGGGTATCGGGGTAGGTACGGGGACAGAATATAGACTCGGTTTTGGATATGGTGTTTCAATTTTCGTACCATACCCTACCCGTTGCCATTTCTATGTGGGTCTAGGTTTTCTCGGTGGTCTCCCTCAGTGGTCAGCGATTGATCGAGATAAGCTTGGAGATTTTGCATTAAAAGAAGAAGCTCTCCAGTCCTCTCACCATCATCATCTCAATTTGTTTCCCAACGAAAAAAGAGAGAGATTTTCTGAAAGAAGCTGATATTGAAAACTCCCTAATAACTCCATTTTGATATATAACTTTCGATATTTGATCAATTTTGTTCAAAGTTAAAGTCCAAAAACTTGAGCTGTAACACCGGGTTAGTATTCAGGCTTTTCATTTGGGCCGGGGTTCCTATTATTTTGTAGACCCAAGCCCACTTTATTTTACTATTTTTAGACCATTTGGTTGCTCTTTGGATTAGTCAATGTGAAATAGGGATTAGTGACCGGCATAACTAGTACATTTTTTTCCCCAGAAATGCCGAATTAGCCATGGTTTTGTGTGTCCATCTCATGTTTTCTTGACGGGACTTATTAGATATCAAAGTTGTGTTTGAATAGAAAAATTGAATTTCTTAATGAATCTATAATTTTAATGTTTAAATTTTTAGTCTAATGTTTGAATATTTGTATTGAGATATGATAATCAAATAATGTAGTAATAGATAATAAAATTTTGTGACACCTATATAATTTAAAATTAGAATTTAGAGTGTAAATTTCTTTATATTTTTTCACAAAATTTCTTATTTTCTCAATAATTGTGTTGTTTAACAAACGAAGAACTTTGTTTATAAAATTTGATAAATTTTAATTTTAAATGAAATCTCATCTTTTTCTATAAATCCAAACATAGCTCAAAACTAAAATAACGGCATGACTTCATCTTGGAGTTTCCAATTACGTCGATTAAGCAAAAGCAATGGAATTTAAATTTCCAATAGACCTAATAAATCTACGTCGAAGCATAATTTATATTTAAATGAAAAATAGAGCATGCGACTTGTATATTTACAAAAGTCTCGAGTGTACCTGAAACAATTCAACTAATAATACTTTTTATTTATTTATTTTTGTTTCTTTTATTCAACCAGAAAACAAAATAAGTAAAGAGATATTGGAAAACAAAGCAAACGATTAGCACATTACACGGCCCAATCAGAACATGCCCAGAGACACGTGAGCCCATACAGTAAACCAACGATCACCATAACAGTACAGTGCCATATGGGGGTGCCCAAAATAGCAGGGAAACACAAACGCGCCACCCCATCTCGTCCCGTCCCGACGCCGCGGCATTGGCATTAAGCACACTTACATGTTGCATCTTTTGTTCAACATTTTGCACGACTATACTTGTGCCAGAAGATGTTTCAGATAAATTCCCAAGTGAGGTTCAAATTTCAGGGAGACTACATTAAACAGAAAAAATTGTCATCTTCTACTTTACAGCTTCATCACATGTCTATAAATTACTGAAAGATCAGTCCCCATATAAGCAACATAGTTAAAAGGGTTACACCATTCTAACCTTTGTTTAACTTTGAACATCCCTGTGCCTATCGGCATTGGTATACCCATGATTATGCTTTCGCTTACTCCTTGAATTTTGTCAACTTTGCCATGAACACAGGCATTGAATAGATGATCATCTGTTCGCTCAAATGATGCAAGCATCAGCACACTTTTGCCCATCTTCTGAACGCCAAATCTTGTGATTCCAAGAACCTCACCCTGGAATGCAATAACAATAACACATGAATATGAATCCTTGCCGTAATTCAACTAAAGCATGCATTGCACGTTTTTTTGTTGGTCCTTTCAGCTTTCTGGTAGAAGACCAATATCATAGAAAGAAGTACTCACTCTGAATGTCATTACATCCGCTAAAAGCATCATATGGCGATCATCTATGTTCATTCCATGTGATTTCATTGTATACTTTATCTCCTCAATGATACAAGTTCTTGCAGCTTCAATTCCTAGTGTGTGCTGCACTTCAATAATATCATTGCTTGTGGTTTTACAACCATCTACTCCTTTAGTGCTCATTACTGCTAACAGGCCCTTGCTAAAAAATTAAATCACCTCATTCTTAAGATTCATAAAGAGCAACTGTTATTTACGATCAATCTTTTGTTATAATCAGAATGCCAATGCAACAAAAACATCGTACTGCTTTGAATTAAAGGACTTGCATCATCAAGAATATATGGAAGCAAAGGGATGACAGCGTACTCATGTCAATAATTGTCAAAGGGATCATCCTTATCGAAAACCTTAGCAAACCCCAAGCAGACATTACATTCACCCTTTAAAACTCTGATGTGCTGTGTCTGCTAAAGTAGAGATAGAATCAAAGAATAAAATCAAAATCTAATCTCAATGTGGTTCTGTAACTTCCGTATTTTCATAAAGCTTGAAGATCTAAACAAAACACCCCCTCCCAACTTTTAGTTTAGCCAGTCTTTTCATGCCTTTTCATTAAATCTCTTCTTAGGTATCCAAATTAGACTTGAAAGTTGGCCTGAACTATATTCAATGGCCTTTGCAGCCACTGAATATAATCATGACAAACTATATAGAAATTAAATAAGAGTCCTATCTAAGCACACTCACCCTTCAGCAAACAACTTGTACTTCTTCTCTTCTCCACATTTAACATCAGTATCTTTTTTATCCCTTTTAACTTTTTGTTCATCAATGACAACACGTTCGATTGTCTTTATACCCTGTCCTCGAAAAAAAGAAATGCATCATCTCTATGAAACAATAACTTTCAGATTAAAACGCATGGGGAAAAAAATTCAGAAGCCTCACCTTTACTATAATACTGGGGAGAATACTCTTTAAATAATAGAGGTGAAAGTGGAGTTTTCCTCTATCCTTCTCGTGAGAATGAACTTCGACAGTTTGGTCATCTGAAACCCTAATATGCTGCATAAAAGAGGTGAGCTTGAGAGTTAATCATATCAACTTATCACTAACATTTAAAATACTCACCTCATGCTTTAGTTTAATTCTAGGAGTTTCCAAAATTGATTCTTTCACGACATTAACATCTATCGACAAGTGTGCGTCTTGTATCACGACCATATCAAGCTTGATGGCTATATATGCTGCTCTTGGACTCATTACAATCTCGATACTCTCAGCAACCTTAAGCACACCAGTCACTATATAAGTAAAACCATGCATGACAGATATATCAGATCCTATCTAGAGCGGAGTTCCGCTTTGAAAAAAAAGAAGCAAAGTTTCGATTTTTACAAAATTAATAAAGTTACATGACGATTGAAATCAATCATCCTTTAGATTATCACTGGAAGATCTCGCTTGCAAAAAATCATCCCAAACGGAAATAATTTGGCCATTTGATCATTGCATGCAACTTTTGATGAAAACAGTTCATCCGATATAGCTTAAAATTTTAATGCGATGATCAAATGGTCAAATCATTTCCGATTGGGCTGATTTTTTGTAAGCATGATCATCTAATAGTAATCTAAAGAATGAGTGGTTTCAATTGTTAAGCAACTTTGCCAATATTGTGAAAACCGAAGTTTCGCTCTGTTTTTTCAAAGTGGAGCTTCGCTCTGTGTGTGTGTGTATATATATATATTTATATATATCTAGAGCGGAGCTCCACTCCATTTTTTCTATATGCTTTGTTCTCCACTTTTTATTTTATATATATATATATAATTGTCATGACATTAAGAACAATATTAATAACACAAACAAGAAAACAAAAACACACACGATAGGAACACAACAAAAAAGTTCTCAACTTATAATTTTCATTCAAACTAGAGAACAAAGCATATTGTGAAGTTAAAACATAAAATGTCACTGAAGAAAATAGTTGCATAGATACCTGCCCAAGATTTGTTTTCTCGATCCGACCTGCTACCATCCGTGCAATCATTGGATTATTATCACTCTCGAGTACTGTATTGATAATAGGGGTTTGGATATTTTTTGCCCCATTTATTATTTCCTTGATACGAGGAACTCCAAGTGTGACGTCTAACAGAGAGTTAAGTGTACATATATAACCATCTCTTCATTGTTAAGAGTAAGCAAATAAATCAAGGATACTCATGCTTGCAACTCCAGCAAAGTGAAAAGTTTTTAATGTCATCTGTGTCCCAGGCTCGCCAATACTTTGAGCTCCAATTACTCCGATTGCTGTTCCAGCATCAACTATTTTTGAATGATAGCGAGCAATACAAGTATCTAGGAAAACCTACATTCAAAACAAAAGAAAATCAATAGAGGCCCTATCAAAATTTATTACATGCAAAATCCCTAAAAAGACAAAAAGATACAAAGTCAACTAGACAAAACTAAAAGACAAAATAGAACACAACTAATGAAATGTTAATTTACAATTCCAAAAAATTCCTCACCATAATTTAAAAAACAAAGAGAAATCACAAAATGACCCATGCAAGTAAACATGATTACTTTATTTGAAACAAGTACCTTCAGCTGTCTAGAGGTAACACCAGAAATATTTTGGACAATCTTGTCTAGTGTTGCCGACTTGACCTTCCAACCAGGACTTTGATTCAATAAGAAAGTTTCCTGTGTTTTTCTCAATGATTTTACATATTCATCAAGAAATTGCTCTATAGAAGTTTTAAAACCCAAAGAGCAACCGCCATCAGGAGTCATATCTTGCATGGAAAGCCTGTTTTGCACTATTTCAGACACTTCGTCAGGAGAGAGGCTTGCATCTTCTCCAGCAGGGCATATGGCCTGAATACAGAGATCACCAGTATACATTACGTAATATTACAATTTCAATCTCAACTTTCTAAGAGAAGTTTGGTATCATACCTTGGCTTTGAAAAACAATCGGTAAAAGTCTAATGGAGCTCCACTTTTCCCTTCCATCATTGCAGGATCCATACCATCATCGCCATAACAAAATTGAACAATACCTCCATTGGCAGCCCTCACTGTTTTATCATACTGGACAGAGAGATCCTCTAGAACTTTCGACAATCTACGAGACATGTACCCAGTATCAGCAGTTTTCACCTGCATCAATCACAAGAAATCTATTAGTTTAATAAACCTGAACCCTAATGCATACAAAAGCTGTGACAATGAATGATAAAAGAAAAGGCTGTTTCCTCCAATATCTCCTTTCTTAAAATTGCAAATGAAGCAGAAAGATTATTTCTTGAGATATATGTTCCAAGGGCATGGCTTGAACCCTAAGATATTTTGAGAGGAGAAATGAAAATGATGGTTATCAGGCAGCAACTACTTGTTTTTGTTTCATATTTTCCTTTTTCTCCAATATAGTTTAGCTATAGTACTGCTACAGTAAATTTCAATAGCAAAAAAGGTGCTACTACAAGTATTATGCAGGTTCCTTTGCAAAGGAGAAAGATGAAGGAGAATAGCAGAGGTAGGAAAATGTCCACATATTGTGATTAGAATTAAGCAAGAACTATTTAACACACAGCCGTATCCACAAGGCCTTCTCTCCCTCCCATTGTATGAAAAAAGAACTCCGTAGCTGTCAAGCCACTGTAAAAGGAACTAGCGACAAAGCCTTTAGCCTGCATCATTAAAAAAATAAAATTAATTCACTTGAAGATATATGATGAGTTTTGTAAATGGAACTTATCTAATGAAATATCTCGTCGAACTTATGAGAGTTATAACTAACATAAGCCACATCAACTACCTAAACAAATTAACAATGCATTTACTTCTATTGAATAAATATCATCTTAAGTACCACATAGCAGCATATTATAGAGCTAAGAAGTCGGGCTTAAAACTCACTTACTATATTTTATTTAACTAAATAGGGAAGACTATATGTCATATGGAATTACATACAGTGGCAAAAAATGACAGTAAGAATGCAGTGGCTGAAAAAATTCAGCAATGGATGTAAACAATCAGGGATAACGATATAACTTGAGTTAGTAAGAGTACTCACTGCAGGGGTATTTTCTTTTCTAGGAAAGTGAGGAAGGCTCCGATCTATGAACCCATTTGGTGCACGACGACCACCAACCGATTGTTGACCAACACAGGCAACCATCTGGCTGATATTTATAGCAGATCCTTTGGAGCCACACTGGGACATAATCAGGGGACTGTTTCTCCAATGTAGCTTTTGCATGCACAACTATAAAATAATAATACAAAGACATTTTCAGAGCTGACCATATATTTCCGAAACAAGAATAACCAGATACCCTATAATATTACTCGACATCAACTCGAAAAAACTGTCAGCAACAGTGAATTTATAACGGGACACTAATGAAGTGTATTTATAAACACCTGGTATTTAAATATGATTATCTAAACTGACCTTTCCAGTTTGGTCTCGAATATCATTTAATACTGAAGTAATCCCAGATTCAAGTGACTGGGCAGCATTGCAACCGGGTGCCAGTCGTAGCTGTCCTTCCTTATACAACTTTATATGGTTGTCACATTTGTCATATCCTTTCTTAATGATTTTCTCTTTCTCACTATACAAGTTGTCACTTGGTTGTACATCGCTAATCCCAATTGAAAATCCGTGATTACCAATCCACCGGGCACTGCAACAAAAAAAAGTATTGGCAATACAATCATGTGCTAACATAGGAATTGACCTTTCAGATAAGTACAACTAATGAAATTGAAATACAGATGTGTCATAACAAGTGATTTAACACTGAATCAGCAAGCAATCAGCTGAGAGTTGGTAAACAAAAAGACATGTTAAGCACCACGGAAAGTGCACCTGGATGAAAGATAATCCCAATCAAAAGTATTGAAAATTATAAACTTCAAATATACAAGCATCTAAGGATTTGCATTGTCGACAGAGTTTAGGATCATTATAAAAATCCAACTCCTCTTGGAACTGTTGGCGATTAAAGAATGAATCAACAAGCAATCAGCTGAGAGTGAACAAATAAGAAAACATGAAAAGCACCATGGCAAATGGAATTGAATGAAATATCACCTAAATAAATAAATTACAAAATTAAAATTCGAAAATACAGAGCTTTGAATGAATTGAATTCCCAACAAAGTTTGGAGCAATGTAGAATTCAACTCCTCTTGGACTTCTTAATGTGCAATGCTCAATCGTTCAACAAATTATGTTAAATCTGTATAGAGTCGAAGAATACACCAGCACTAATAATGTGAGTATGGGATTTTGGTTCAGTTTGACAAAACCCGAAAAGCATAAGATGATCACTGATTATGCAAATACTATAGTCCTGAGATCGCATATCCTAAAAATGCAAGGCTTCAAATTTCTCATGGGCAATTCCTCATCCTTCAACTAATTATGTCCATCTACATCTATTTTATATATCATGCCCTCTAGATAGACTATATGCAAGCATAAACTTTTGTAATCAAACGGCCAGACTCAAGAAATGGAGGAACTTATGTCTTCTACATCAGTACAAGAAGTTTAACAACCGGCCCAAGAGTACTTTTCCACATGTGTGAGCATGTGAAGGGTTACTAGTTCAAGCAATGTGTACTTAGCACTGTTGATAAGTCTAAGTCATACTAGTCTCTGTTCAAAAATGCTTCAAAATTATTGCAAACCAGGAACTAAATGCAATGAAAACCCACATATTAACTAGGAGCAACAGAAGAAGAAGAAGAATGCTAACAGACATATGATAAAGTTACAATACACAAAATCAAGAAGACTTAAAAATACACGTGAAAGAAACTTTGCTGCAGAAATACCTCAACTTAGCTACACGATTCATGCAAGAAGCAGCAGCATGAGCTTCATAGTCTCTGAGAAGAACAGAGAATAGTCCGTCCTTATTGCCATTTCCTGAAGGGAATGCAAAACTGTTAACATCAAATACCAATCAGATATCCAAATTTGAGAACATATAGTAACTGACGCAGGTCAAAAAGGTTATATTCAAAATGATATGCATCGTGTAGAACCCAGTGTCACTTTTCAAATCTAGAGGGCTCCACTAGAAAAATCCCTCTGAAGGTCCAAAGATGTTATAAATGCATCTTCCAGTATTATTTATGTAGATTGGGGACTGGTCGAACCTAGAAGAGCTGTATATCGTATTTACTGAAGTTGCTAAATCTGGTTGTTGGAGCCTTGGAAAACATCTTCTATAAGGTACATGGTGTTAATTTCTATGATTACATCCAATCTGTTTCTAAAAACTAAAAATAATTAATAGATATCATTATTTGTGTCGTTATCTTTAAACAATATAGACATACTTATACAAAGCATATACTGTCATAAGACCATCAAACCTCACCTAAAGTACCCTTCCCAAGTTGCCCAGATAATAGCTCACTGTTACGGAAGTAAATAAACCCATCGTTGGGGCACATTGTTTCTGTTTCTCTGCCATCTTCAGTCTTGGTGTTGGAGTAGGATTTCTCTTTAACAGTTAGGTTTATATAGACTCTCACATTTGAATTCGGGCGTACTAACACACTATACAGCTGCTTTCCTGTCCATAGCTCTATTGGCTGCAAATCAGTAATTGTGTTAGTTGGTAAGGAAAATGACAAAACTTGTGGAAATCTGACTTTAATTGCCGTGTGTATGGACCCACTTGATTACAGTCGAGATGAGAGATGGCTACTGACTTCAGTAACTTACCTTGATTACAGCCGGTGTTGGCAAATCAACAGGTTCCGTGCCATCCCCCATGTACGAACACATGAGTGAAAAAGATGCACGGTCGTAAAATGTGTCCTTCCTTGTTATAAGGAAAGAAGATGTTAGAAAATCTTGTGTGGAAGCAACCAAAATTTCTCCATTTTTGGGAGTGCATAGGTTGTTTTGCACCTGACAAGCAGTCAACACATGCATGAGAACTTTAAGATTAGTAGCACACCCATAATATTCCTAAAAATGAGATATAAGAACTAATCTTTATTATACTCTTACGAAACAAGCAAATCTATAAATCGAAAGGTCAATGATGATAACACTAAACCAAATTGACATACCACAACTAAGTTGAAACTAATGGTGTACATAGAAGTCCTATCTTAGCCTAAGAGGACCTCAGTTATATTGGCAATGCTGTCTGCATTCTGTGAATTAATAGTCTGTATAGTATTTCGTACTTCACCACTAACACTTTTTCAGATTCCTTGGACTTACGAGAGATTGTAAAAAGATATTTGTGACACTTGTGGAGTTACATAATGCTTAGTTAGCCCTCAGTGAACCGACTTATTGTACACATCAGCTAAAGTTAAGAGACATGCAACTTAAGACCTGTTGGCTAGCACAATTTCCATTCCTTCATAACTGCTTTCATCAATGATCCAGTACCAAACACCCTCTATATTTTGGCTATCTAGCATAGCAAAACTTTTAAGTATCATTAATCATGAAGGCCATGCCTAGTACTGTTATCCATCAATGGTGAAAATTCGAGGTAATTGATCATGAAGGCCATACACTGTACTGTTATCCATCAATGGTGGAAATTTGAGGTTACTGATCCATACATATCGATCCTAATATTTTAAGGTTACATTGTGCTTACTGAAACTTGGCCAAATTTGCACAAGGCATATGAAATCCAAAACATTATATAAATCTGTAACCTCTAACAAACCAAGTAAGGATTTCTGAGTTTTCCAAGCATGAAAGAAGCACTAATCACCACTGCAAGATGTGTATAATGTAGTGAAAAACTGGAGAATTATGCATACCACTGGGACACATCTCAATGAAGTGAAATATATCTTACCCCCATCAACATAACAGCCTCAGTTCGAGCCTCCTCTGTTTGCGGCACATGCATATTCATCTCGTCACCATCAAAATCAGCATTATATGGGTTGCACACAGATTCATTAAACCTTAATGTTCTCCAAGGCATAATCCTTGCCTGCATGGAGGAAGTTAGAAATTGTGACCTAGTGATATCAACAAGCCTCATGTGAAACAGTGAACATGTACAAAATCGATACTAAAGATGTAATCACCCTATGACACATGATGGACATCCGGTGCAAGCTTGGTTGTCTATTGAAAAGAACCATGTCCCCATCTTCCAAGTGGCGATCAACTATGTCACCATATTTGAGTTCTTCCGCACGAACGTTTCTATTCCCACCCTTCAAGGACCTTCAGCATCAAAAGAGTGAACTACATATCAATAACCAAACATGTAAATGTATATGAGAAAAAATAACTGATAAATAGTCAATCCCCTACCATTCAGATCCATCAGTACATTTCAGCATCAGGGCACCAGGGTACTTAAATGGCCCATTAACTATACACTGCTTCAATTTCTCAATATTGTGATGGGACACACGTTCAGGATAACTTAAAATCTGTGCCATTTGGATCGGGATTCCAACCTAGATCCAGCAAACATTTAGAAATAACAAACTAACACAAACATTTCAAGATTTAGAAGCAATACTAACCTCAGTTATTTTCAGATTAGGGTCAGGTGAAATAACTGTTCTGCCAGTATATTCAACCCTCTTTCCACAAAGGTTTCCACGAAAACGGCCCGTCTTCCCTTTCAGACGCTGCACCAAACCAGACAATGGCCTAGTATTTGTTGCTATGTGAAAGGGAATACCACGAGCATCACTATTTATGTACAGAGCAACCTCGGCTTGAAGTATCTCCCAATGAGTCTGAACCACAATGCCCAGTGTAAGCAGTACATAAATCACAATCTATGAACAGAAACTAGTATATACTGTCTCATTTAGATTCACCAACAAACAGCATAATGGGAAACGAGAACCAGGTAACCGTATACATGTTAAGAAATATAGTAACACATGCTCAAAGAGTAGCCTGATAACTGTCATTCAAGCAGTCTCTAACTGCAAACAGTCTGAAACACTACAGAACCAACACAGAAATATATTACAAAATAAAAGCTCAATAACACAGAAACTGTAGCATTTAGCCGTATTTGTTTCTTACAAAATAATAACTTGTTTGATAGGTCAAATACAAATAGAGTGGTTACATCTATTCCTGTTCACTTCTTTAAGAAAAAAAAATGACCAGAGTGCTATGACGGATATTAATTATAAATCAGTAGCTAACAATCATAAGATAACCTGACAAGGACATGACAAACTTCGAACATGATACGAAAGACATAATACAGGAAGTGCTAGAGTATAGACATAAATGTTTCATAAGTTCTTATCATAACAAATCATACCAAAAAATTGATGGTAGAACCTTCTGATAGATCAAGTTGAACGTTAGCATTTACTTCAATAATTGTCCGTAACCTCTGAGTAATGTCATTTTCATTACTGCATGAGGAATATTAGAAAATAGGTGGGAATCACTAACTGTAGCACTACAAAATACGAAAAGATAAAGGTGCATATGAAACAAAGGACAAAATTAATGACTATTACGTCCGTGATCCATCTGCAAGAACGGAGGGACGAATGGCTATAGGTGGCACAGCAATGGTTGTCATGATGAGGTTCTCTGGTCTACACTTCAGAGTAAGGAGTTCGCAATCCTGCCAATGATAGTATAAAGCTGTTTCATGAGAACAAAAGGATGCAAGAAAATGTCTAGGTGCCTTTATTCCACAAAATATGAAAGTGATAGGTTGCAACTGACTTAAGGGGTTCATAAGGTCTGCGCTCTAAAAACGTACCTCATCAAGCATCCGTTTAAACAAAGAAAAAACTTTAACAGGGTTTAGCATATGAGCTTCCAGATTAATGGATGCCTTGGAATCCTTCATGACAGGAATAACTGATTTAAAGTCATCCACAGCACCATGCAGGATGTGCAGTATGCTTTGAGATCTTTTCACCGAACCTGTTACACAAGCGATATAAAGGTGACCACTACCAGAATTAATTAACAGAAAGCCACAAGATCACAAGACATGCAAATGAGACATAAAACCCACCGCAAATGAGATATAAAACATACCACAAATGGTGTGGAGGCCCTATAAAAGATGAATCACACTGAAGAAGGTATCCCTCATGAATACCTTTGTTAAAACCAAAAAACTCCCAAAAAAAATTCAAGTTTCTTCAATTAGTTTAATCTCAGGTACAAAAGTTCAGCTAAGTTAAGAGAAAAAGAAAAGAAAAACACAATTGCTGGTCAAGTGAAGAGATGAACTTAACTTTTATTAGGCAATGATGTCGAAGGATAAGAAATGTTAGAAATAACAAATAAATATATATGGTGGCTGTTTATTATACTTGGATTCCCACCCTATACAATATTAAATTCCATTTTTTTAGATGTTAAACATTATAAATGAACATGTTAAACCCTATAAATGGGCAATCAGGTCCAACATAAAATATGACAAAAGCAGATAGATTGTTATTCTAAAAATACATAGATTGCTTCACATTACATTTAGACAAGTTTGATCTCCTAAGAGACATATTTTAAGGGATAGAGAGGGATGAGCACATCCAACAGTCGTGATTCAAAGACATAAAAACTATGGTGGGGCCATGTTAATTACTTTCAATCACAACAGTTAGATGTGCTAATCCTTTTATATCCCTTAAAATGTGTCCCTTAGGAGAACAAGCCTCTACATTTAGAATATAAAAGTGCAAGCTTTTGGTTCCTATTCACAGTATTATAATGCTTTAACGAAGCTAGATTTCACCGGCACCCTAATTTATTTACAAAACTGAATGGTAAAAAGATTAGACATCTCAATTTTGCCTGTGTTTCTTGAACAAAACACAACTTCCATTAATATCTGTGTTTTGGTTGTTTAGTAGCATTTGCATTTATCTAGGTAATTTAGCTGTAAAGTAACAATAGGATATTATAAAGCCCCACCGTTCATATATCCACATTTGGGGCACTTCAATGATCTGTTATTGCTTGTCATGGTAGTACACTTCTTCACTATCAATTTCATTGTTCCGCTCACATCCTTCGCTGATCTTACAATATTCAAAAAGCGATTGCGTGCTTTGTCATCCAGAATTATCCGAGAGCATGACTATCAAAGAAATACAACATCTTTAGAACAGATAAACAAGAACTGCAACTGCAAGCCTACTTAAGGCTAACTCATACTCAGCGATAGCTTCTTGCAGAAATATACCACCTCAAATGGATTAAAAGATACAATAAAAAGGTAAATTTATTTGATCATACACCCAGCCCATAACCCTATCAATTTCTCAGTAATCATTATTCAGAGGAATCAGAACTTAATATGGTATCAAGCTTAAATCTAAACACATTCAATCAAATGCATGAAAATTGGGGAAAGCGGGTAATGAAACCAATTCTCGAAACCAATTCTCTCCACGCATCTAAACCAATTCTCGACACGCATCTCTAAAATCTTCTTTTTCATCCCCAAACTTCCATCATTGAAACCCAGCAAAACCCAAACAATTGAAATCGAACACAAAAACCCAATAAGTACAAGTGTTCTTCTCGAAACTGTGACACAATTAGGCCCATCCAAAGTTTTCATTGCCCTATTCAACTTCAAATTAGCAGGCAATCTGCCATTAAACCCAGACACCCTGCAATTCAGATACATGCTACTACTAACAAAAAAGAAGCAGACACCAATGCACCAACCACTCTTCTATGCTAAAAACCTAGATTAAAACTCTTCCCCCAGCAACAAACAGCACACCAGATCCATAAAGATCAAAGCTTTGTGACAAAGAAGTGAAAATTGATGGACCCCACTTGAGTTTTTCAAGAGACCTAACTCTTGTAGCCACCAAATCTGAAAAGCAAAGTGATCCAACACCCCTTTTCTGTTTTTCTCTCCAGCTCCCTTCTCTGTTTTTCCACTTCAAACTTCAAAACTAAGTGCATTTCTCAATGAATCATATGCAAAACCTATCAAAACCTCACCGTCGGAGAAGAGGCCAGAATCCAAGACTGGAGGGTCGCCGTCGGTGGAGGAGCTTGCCACTTTTGTGGATCAACTGTTGACCCTCGGGAGGATACGAGAGAGAGAGAGAGAGAGAGAGAGAGAGAGGGGTTAATCTCAGTCTAAATTAATTTTGGGGTGCCGGTAGAAATTTTGTGGGGGTGCCCATAGCAATGTTTGGGTGCTCTTAGTAATTTGAATTTTTTTTGTTAGACAATGACTCTTTTATCCCTCGGTTTTGAAAAAAAAAAGTGTCACGTCAACAAAATTAACTGAGTATAGACGGAAGTTGACGGTAGGCATCACGTTGATACGATTTCGGGAGTTTGGGCATCACTTTAATAGTTTTTGAAGGTCGGGCATCAAATTGATATATCCCAGAATTTAGACCCTATGGGTGTGTTAGCCTGTTAGAGCATCTCCCCTATAATTCGTACTTTCTCTATAGTAGGTAGAATGAGCTATTTTTTGTCCCAACAATTTCTAAACGAAACTCAACTTTAGAGGAGGAGAGAGAGATAGAACAAATATATATCCACCGAAAATACTAAAATCTTACACAAAAATCCTTATAAGTATCCCTAGATATTATTTTCAAAAGCAGATTTAATGAATAAAATATAATATTATAATTCAGACCCTGTGGGTGAATTTTATCCTTTTTTAATTTAGAAGATTTTATGAATTGAGTTTCATCTGCAAACACATAATATTATCATGCAATCCCCTACGAACTCCAATGGTAACAAGTTTTGCATGTTAGTCAAATAACATCAAATAAATAAGATTCCTGTGTCAAAGCAGTTATTCTATTTAATTTTAGTAATTTGTCTAAGGGTAAGTCTCCATATACATAATATAACGTCCATCAACTCTAGCAACTTGTGATTTATGTAGTTCAACAGAACAGATTCAATCAAATATGTAGAACCTAATGAAATAGCCTCATTTTCAGTAAACAAAAATAACCCAACTAAGCCTTTCAATACCTACAGCATTTGTAGAACCATTGATTCCAATTCAATCATTAATCATATTCCCTGTTCACCACATAGTTCAGTCGTGCCAACCTATTATAAAATTTTCCACATTCGAGTACCAAATCTGTTTTCTTCTCACAAAGAAACAAGATATGTGTACCAAACTATGTAAGCCTCATATACATAAGTATCCCACTGTCAAAAACCACAATCCAAATTCAGACACTTTTTAGAAGTTATTCTGTTTCAATTACAAGCATGCATTTATGTATACAACAATTTGATAGAAAGCAATTGAAATGGAGTAGAACTTTGTACCTTACAAATGCACTTCAAAATGTCCACAACAGTACTTAAATATCCAATGTTAAAAACAGGGACAGCTAGCACCATATACCCAAAGTGGCCGGGACAATCTGAAAGTTTTGCACCACATGTCTCACAGTCACCACATTGCCTATTTGCAGGGCCCTGAAGCAAAAATTAGAAAGGCCACCATGTAAACAAGCTAGAAGCGGCATAATCCAGACTTACAAGAGTAGATAGGTTTATTTTTTTCCTTTTTGGATTAGTTTTTTTTTTCTAATAATGCTCGTCTGAACTGAGAGCACACTAAATGGGAACATGCACCCAATGTTATTCAATGTGTGAGCCAATCCTAGTGCCTGTTCTAATGATATGTTTCCTTCATTTTGTGGTTTGGGCCCATTAATGTGACCAGAGAGTGAGAATGTACCAAGCGCGGATCCAACAAGCCACCTTCAATTTGCTTTTGATTGATATCGTAATATTGAGCACGAAAAATTTGAGTTGTAGCCATTTTGCTAATCTCCGATTGCGATAAAGCATTGAATTGCCATTGTGCTCTTCAGGAAACAATAACAAACATTTGTGATAAAAAAAAAAATGAATCACTTTACTAGTACGAAATGGAATCAACTAAAATATCTTACATTTTAGAATGCCCTTCTTCTTCTAGAAAAGGTTGTTTTGTGAAGGCTACTGTTTTGGCTTGGACTTTGTTCATCATCCTTTGTACCAAAGTTGGAAGGAAAAATTCTAAAGAGACACACGAAAAAAGCAGACTATGAGTCATGGCCTTGGTTTTTTATGACTGGATTAGACAAAGAAAGAATTGATATCTATAAAACATGACTGGATTAGACTGAAATAATTCTTATTTAAAAAACAAAACAAAAAGTAACACTTTTTATAATAGGATAGTGACGAAGCTAAAACATAAAATTTGAAGATATATAAATCATATAAAGAAACAACGAAAGCACCAGTATAAATTATATACAATAAGGCAGATAATGATTTTGACCATAGCATTTCAGGAGTATTCATAGTATTGTCTTCCATTCTTATCTTAACTAGGTGAAAAGCCCACGCCAGCGTGGAGATTAAATCGTTTGTACTTCAAAGAAAAAAAAATGAATTTGGCGATGGAATTAGTGGAATTAGACAACATAGTTATGTATTAAACGTTAAGCTTGCTACATTATGAATTCTTTGAAGCAACAAATTTAGGATATGAGAACACTTCATATCACATAGAAGGAAAAGAAAAAGATAGAACTGACTGTTCCATGATCATTTAGCCAAACTGTCATATTCCTCCGAGTGTTGATGATATTGATGATGGCGAATTCAGAAATATAAAGGAAGGCCACATATGCTCTGATTAGGTTCCGAGGGATATTAAATGAATGAAGGCATAGCTTGCTGCATTATGCTCCCTGATCTCGAAGAAACCATTAACAACTTTTTTAAGAAAATTGGGAAAGAAAGCTTTGGAACTATGGGAGGATGAAAGACACAAAAAAGAGGTGGTCGTAAAGGTTGGACAAACAGTAAATGTTAATTCTAAGTAACAAAGTGTAGATTCTGAACAATGCTTGCCTAAGCATATTCGTATATCATCAATATCACCACGGCACACACACAACCGCAGATGATTTGTTCAATACAAAAAATAGATATGTGAAACCCCTATAAGTGTACAGAAGATGCTACACCTACTAACGGCATAAAAGCTTCCATGAGACAAAGCTTTAACGGTCCAAAATTAGAGGATATGAACTGATTCGTTTTTTATATACTGCATATTCTGATTACATATGCAAAGCTCCATGATTACTTATATAACCCATGCTTCATTTGATACCTTAAATTCCAACGTATAGACCATATGCAATGCTATAATCAACTGTAATAAGACCTGCAATGATTTTTGAAAGAAACATCAACAAAGCTCCGGAAGAAAGATTAGACATGCTTGCTTCTTTGTATAAGATGATTGTCATAATAAACCTTTTAAAGTAGATGAGTTTCAGATTTAGATCATGAAGCAGACAAAAAAGAGATGGAATGGAAAACTAAGCACCCAACCAAAGTCAATTTCTGGAATGTAGAACTACAACTATCTTTTTTGAAGAGTTGGAACCTCTCATGTCACTATGACACAAATGAAACTAAAAGATATGGAATCTGGTATGCTATAGAGAAGAGACAGTAGTGCAAGTCTTTCTCCTAGCACGATATAATTCAGTGACCCATTCTTTTTGTGTACACAAAGCACGACAACCCAAAAAAACCAAACTCAATGAAGCTTGACTGAGGCTACCATCATCACTGAAGTCTGAATCCATCCTAAACCCACTTAGTCCTAAACCCTCTTCATCATCAAAGAAAGACCACTAATTTCACCACCCAGTAAAACATTAATCAAGAACCAACACAAAGATTCAAACTTTGACAGCAATGAAGGGCAAAACCAATACAGATAATAAGTTTCAAATCTATTAGAATAACCAAACTTATACATTTCCTAACTATTTGTTCGCTGACTGTATTGGTTAATGGGTTATTCTCCATCTGGGTTATTCAATCATAGATTTGAACTCCATTATTTGAAGAACCCATGAAACTTTCAACTTCATTCTGTTAGAATTGAAACTTATAGATTTGAACCATCGAACCCATCCGAATCCATGAACTCCAATTGAAGAATAACCGAGATAGAATGAAAGTTGCACCTAACTGAAAAAAGAAGAGAGGAAACGAAGTAAAATTCAATCATACCCAGATATGTGATCTTCTTCCTCAATTGGCAGCTCCCTCTTTGTTCCTCTTCATTGGAATCCAAACCAGAGCACTGAGAAGGCGCTTTACCACAAATCCTTAGCTGAAAATTGTCAAGCAGCTACAACGCCAAAAACCCAAATAGAGACCAGAAGAATTCGATAAAGGAGAGCTTCGTCAATTACCTTCTCATCCGACGACTGTACAGACGAGGGTTTAGGCACTGAATATCAGGTGAGGAAGTGAAGAGGCAAGAAAAGTTGAGGATGAAGAGCAATGTACAGTGATACCAGAAATCTTACCGGCAAGTACGTCTAGGTTTCGGCAGGGTTCTGGGTTTTTGGTTTGAGGGCATATTTAGAGCATCCTAACCCATAAACAGTGAAGTAGAGGATCCTAACAGTGAAGTAGAGGATCCTAACCCAATTAACAGTGAAGTAGAGGATCCTAAACCCAATTAACAGTGAAGTAGAGGATCCTAACCCATAAACCCTAGTATTTTGTCCGTAAAACTAAAACCCCCGAAGGCATATTTAGAGCATCCGCACTGATGAGCAGCCAGGGATCTCTTGCTCGAGTACATGGCGGGGCCGACTGGATTTTACTCGCCCAAACCGAAATCGGCGACACATTGGGCGGAAAGAAGCCGGCGGCTGCTCGTTGACTTTTGATCGCTCGAGCTAAATTTGCTCGGCCTGCTGATCAATCACCTGGCGATTAGCACGTCCATGTAGCTGCGCTCATGCGGTTCGATTGCCAGGATCTGCTCTCCTCCCGAGATGCTCGGTCGCGCAGCACCTCGACAATCCGCTGCCCTGGTCCAGTGTGTACGGGGGCCGTGGCCAATCGGGCGAGCCTGTCTGCCTTCGCGTTGAACCCTCGGTGGATGTGGTTGATGTTTACGTGTTTGAACCTGCTAATCAGCGCCTTCATGTGCTTCAGATAGGCGATCATGGACTCCCCTTTCGCTTGGAATTCCCCTCCGACCTGACTCACCACCAACTGCGAGTCACTGAATACATTGAGGTCGGGCGCCTCCGAGTTTTTGGCCAGTTGTAGGCCTGCGATGAGCGCTTCGTATTCGGCCTCATTGTTGGTCATCTTGAACTCAAACTTGAGGGCGTACTCCGTGTTTACCCCTCCTGGTCCGGTTAGGATGATTCCGGCGCCGCTTGTCTTCTTTGTGCACGATCCGTCGACATAGAGGTTCCACTCCGACAATGGTTCTTCCTTAACCTCTGGTTTGTCGGACGCCTCTACCGTCGGGCCGTCGGGTGCGTCGATCGCCGTCGCCTCTGCTTCCGTGTACTCGGCGATGAAGTCCGCCACTGCTTGCCATTTAATTTCCGTTCGGGGTTTGTACTGGAGGTCGAATTCGCTGAGCTCGACTGCCCATTTCGCCAGGCGGCCACTGTGATCGGGCGATTGGAGGATCTGGCGTAGGGGCACGTTCGTGAGGATGTGGATGCTGTGCGCCTGGAAGTATGGCCTCAACCGTCGAGCGGCGGTGATGAGTGCGAGTGCCATCTTTTCGATCGTCGGATATCGGGTCTTGGCGCCTGTCATGCCCTTCCTTGAGAAGAAAACGGGCAGTTCCGTGCAGTCCTCCCGGCAGACGAGGGCTGAACTGACGGCTGTGAGGGAGGCGGCCAGGTAGATGTATAGTATCTCTCCTCGAACGGGCCTGGATAGGAGTGGGATGGATTCCAGGTATTCCTTGATCTGAAGGAAAGATGCCTCGCATTCGGGCGTTCATACGACCTCCCGCTTGTTCGTCGTTCGGAGAGCTTTGAAGAACGGGGCGCATCTATCTGAGTAGCGAGATATGAACCTGTTCAGTGATGCGAGCTTGCCCGTGAGGCTCTGCAGGTCTGCTTTCTTGACGGGCGTCTTCATGTCGATGATTGCCCTCACCTTGGCGGGCGCAACTTCGATTCCCCGCTGGTTGACGATATACCCGAGGAATTTTCTATTGGTGACTCCGAATGTGCATTTGGTCGAGTTCAGCCTCATGTCGTTCCCGATGAGGACGTCGAGCACCGTCCCCAAGTTCTGGACGTGGTCGACCGCCTGAACGCTCTTTACAAGTATATCGTCCACGTACACGTCCACGATGTTGCCGATCAGGCCATGGAACATCGCGTTCATGAGCCTCTGGTACGTCGAGCCAGCATTCTTCAGCCCGAATGGCATAACGACGTAGCAATATAGGCCCTTGTCCGTGACAAACATCGTCGCCTCCTGGTCCTCGGGGTCCATGAAGATCTGGTTGTAGCCCGAGTACGCAGCCATCATAGACAGGAGCTCGTGCCCGGCTGTCGCGTCTACCAACTGGTCGATCCTTGGCAGAGGGAAACTGTCCTTGGGGCACGCCTTGTTGAGGTCACTGTAATCGATGCACATCCTCCATTTTTTGTTGTTCTTCTGCACCATTACAGTGTTGGAGATCCATTTTGGATAATCCACCTTGCGGATAAACCCGATGCCCAGTAGTCGGTCTACCTCCTCATGCATCGCCGCGTAGTGTTCCGCCTTGTACGCCCGTCGCTTCTGGTTTACTACCTGTGCGCCGGCGTTGACGCTCAGCTTGTGGGATATGATGTTTGTGCCGATCCCGGGCATGTCCTTGTACGACCATGCGAACACTTCCTGCTTCTCCTTTAGCAGTGCGATCAGCCGCTCAGCTATCGCAGGAGTCAACGATGCTCCGATCTGGATCATCCTTTCTGGATGCTCGGAGGATAGCTGAATCGTCCTCAGCTCTTCGCGCTCGGGAGTAGGCGACACTGCCATCAGCCCGTCGCGCGGATCGTCCGGTACCTCCGTCTCTGGTGCTGACTCCTCCATGGCGAGGACCTCTTGCCTATTCCGGGGCTTCGTTGCTTCTTCGTAATTGTACCCCCGAACGTGTCCGACCCCGTGCTCTGTTGGGAACCATCCCAAAAGCATATGCCCTGCAATGATCAGCTTCATCTTGTTGATCCCCGGCCTCCCAAGTATGGCGTTGTATGGGGAGGGGGTGTCCATGACGACGAAGTCCGTCCGGACCTCACTGTGCGGGGAGTCGGGGGCGCCGATTCCGACCCGAATGTTATCGCTCCCGATCGGGTATGATGTTTTGCCCGTGAAGCTGGCGATGCACTCGTGGTCTTGCGTCATTTTGTGTGCGGGTCTGCCAAGCGCCGTGTATGCGTCTAGGTAGATCACGTTCACGGACGCCCCGTTGTCCACCAGCACCCTCTTCACGAGGAATCGGTCTATGATCGCGTCGATCACGAACGGTAGGGTGCTGTCCTTCGGGCTTCCTTCTTCGTCCTCCGCCGTGAAACTGATGGTTAGTGGCTCCCTCCTTCCTGCCTTGTGTGCCCTTCCTGCCCCGATCGTCAGCACCTCCCTGCTCGAGCGATCGGGCGACGAAGTTCCCTCCTTACGCTTTCCTCAGGATATCGTGCTGATAGTCCCCCGGGTCTCGATATTCGTCTCGTGCGGCTGCTCCTCTGCCCTAGGAGTGGTGATCCAACCGTCCTTCCGCATGTCCGTGAGGACCTTCTTCAGCATGACGCAGTCGTTGGTCTGGTGAGTGATAGTGTTGTGGTACTCTCACCAGATGTCTGGGGTCCGACCGGACGGGATCCTCTCCCTCGACATGTTGTTTGGCGGTTGAATTTGGCGTCGGTGCTGGCGGAGCAGTTGTTCGTTTGACTGTCGGCTGATCGCATAGACCTCCTGTTCGGCCGGCCGGTGCCGTGGCGCGGGCGGTAGACGGGCCCCTTGTGGTGCTGGTTCACTCGCCTGGTTGTGCCGGTTGTTCTGATAGTTGCGGGGGGACGACCTCTGGTGATTTTGTCCTTGCGTGTCTCGGCTTCTCTTATAGCCCCCGGTTGGCTCTTCGTCGTCCGCGGGTTGTCACGGTTAAGCGCTCACCCTCTCCGGTCTGTTGGTGCTAGACTCGGAGGTGGACCCGTACACTCGCGTCTCCACTAATGCCTTCTGTACGATCAGGTCCATGATCTCGTCGTAGTCGAGATGTTCTTTCCTCGCTAGCTTTTCTACGAACGGTGTTGCGAGCATGTTGTCCATCAGGGCTATCTTGGCCACACGTTTGTCGAGATCCCTGCATGTGCTCGCCAGCGCCCTCCACCGATTTATATAGCTTGACAGGCTCTCGTCCATCTCCTGGCGGACCTTGAGGAGGATACCTGTGGTGTTGTACTTCCCCTGGAGCCTGTAGCGCCTCTGAAAGCTCTCCGCCAGCTTGAGGAACGAGTGGATGGAGCTTGGCGGAATCTCATAGAACCAGCTCCTCGCCTCTTCGGTCAGCGTCTCCTGGAACAGGAAATACAGGGTCAGGTTCGAATATCTGGTTTCGTCCGTGGTGGATCAAAATTCATCGATGTGCGTACGGGGATCCCCACTTCCGTCGAACCGGGTGATTTTTGCTGTTTTTGCGTTGAGGTCCCTTCCTCTCTCTAGTATGTGCACTGAGAACGGGCTGACCTGGGGGGTGAACATCTCACCCTGCCCGGCAAGTTTGTCTTTCCGTAGACGCGAGACTTCCTCCGCCAACTCCTCCATCCTCCGAAGGATCAGGATGTTGTCCGTCGAGGGTGCCGATTCCGCTGTAGGTGTGGGCGTGCGGGTTGTCCGGGTGTCGACCCTGCCAGGCGGGCGTTGCTCTTCGTCGGCGATTTCTTGGATCCTGTTGCCCCTGCTGCTGGCTGACGAGCGCGTCCAACCGTTCCTCCAGCCTTTGTAGGATCTAGTGCTCCTGGTCCCTTTCGAACGCTGCCTCTCGCAGCTCCTGGAGCAGGTTGTCGAGGCGCTCCTCGCTACTGTTGCTCGTCCCCAGCTCTATTACTTGCCGCATTCGCGCGCCTGGGGGTGTTTCCTCGACGGGTGTATCACTGACGTTTGTCTTCTGGGTATGCATGTGGGCTTTTGGTTGGTGGTGTTTATACGAGGTTTGCAATTTGTAAGTTTCCCACAGACGGCGCCAACTGTTTCTACTGGATTACGAGGAACGCAATCTAGCAGAAGCAAGTACGAGCTCTCTTCTTCCTCGTCCGAACGCTCGGGCTGTTCGGATGGTCGGGCGCCTCTTCTCTCTTCGGGTGTTCGGGTGCGTGTGTTCGGGTTCGGCTGTTAGAAGAATACAACGACAAACGGGCGGTCAGATGGTCGAGACAGGGGTGACCTGCCTTCAACGCTCCGATGCCTAAGTTAGAGGATGTATTGGATATAACAGTCAAGCGAACGTGCGAGAAAGTAGGTTGAAGTGTTTAATGCTAGAATAGAATGCTATTGAATGAGTCCAGATTTTCCTTACCTGTAATAAATACATTTCATATATAGGTGGTTGAGTTTGTGGTTTGCTTGTGTTCCTCGATGTGGGACTGGACTGCTTCCGTTGTTATGTGATCCGCACATTCGGATGTGCGCCTGTCGGGCGCGTGCGCGCTCAGATGGGGTTGGTCTTGTGAGAGAAGTTGTAGCCTTCCTGGTGGTCTTTTGGGTGGTCGGGTAGGTGTTGATTACCTGCTTAAGTGGGTAAGTATGTTTAATCGGAGAACTAATGCTGCTATACTAACACCTTTGATCTTGGATAAATTATCCAAGCTTGAATGGGTGGAGGTCCTTTATTCTAGGTATTTCATTAAGAGATGCAGATAACATTATCCAAGCTTGAATGCGCTCAATTATAATAACATTAAGAGATGCAGATAACTCAATATGTGTCACAATCTAGGAGCTTTAAGAGTCGGTGTATCAGACATATTTGAGAGCTCTACAATGTATCTACCATGATGGCACAGTCTGAATTAGCTCAGATTAGGAAATTGTTCCCCCTAGTCATGTCTTGTGCTTTCTATTGTGTTGTAGTGCCTTGCTTCTTGGTGTGGTTGAGTTATCAGTGATGAACAAATTATAGTGCACATTTTGTTTTAAGTTCCATTATTATCTAGTACATCAAGCGAAGCATTAGATCATTCTAGTATGATGGAGAGACAATGCTAGGTTTCCGTTTATCTGTAGTTTTTATATCCTCTTCTCAGAGCTGTACAAGTCATCCTCCTAATTTATCATCGTCAAATAGGTGTCTGAATTGTTTGGCTGCAGACTGAATTTAAGCGTCCTTGTAGAGAAAACAGAAACATTCTTTACAGCTTTGATTTTCATCTGGTGTGTATTTGGTGTGAATTAAGATTTATCTCTACATTTGTGTGATTTTGATAAAGGTCGATATAAACTCTCAGACAATTATTTCATTTGTTGGCATACTTGAAGGAAGAATCTCCATTCTTTTGTTTTTCTCTCCTTTCAGATTAATCTTTTTGATTTCTTTATGGATGAATGCAGTTTTTCTATATGCGTAGTGTTAAAAATTGCAAATTGATTTTCGATTTATGCTTCTAACAAATATGAAATCTGGAACAAGTTCTGTATGTGCTTGGTTCATCTTAAGTCCAGTTCTATGCTCCTGCTTGCTGTCTATAAGTTTTACAATTGCAATTTTTCTTGCTGTTTGGACAGGGTTAGTTGTTCATTAGTGTCCATATTCAAATATGTTGATATTTGCTTCATATCCAGTTTTATACAGTTGATCTACCAACTAGTTGTCTCACATGCATGTCTTTTACTGATCCATATTTGTAGCCTCATTACTGGTAGCATTGCTTCAGTTTTGTAGAATTACAACTGATACTGGATTGAGTTGATTCTATATTTGATTATGTTTACACATTAGGAGCAGTTTTTATTGCTTGTGCTAATTGGCATTACAATAGAATGTAGCTTTAAAATGCAGATTGTTCAATATTATGACTTTGTCTTCAGAAAGTTTGTACCCTTTGGAATCTGAAGAGGAAGTTTCCACCTATTGGGCTATGACAATGGCACCCAGTTATATGCTTGAGAGCTCTACCAGGTAAGACCTTCTTGTGCTTTTTCACTTCTTTAAAATATTGTTTCCACCAATTTCGCTAATGTGAAAGTCTTTGGTGTCCTTTTCAGATATCTTGAGATACATTCGTGATTTTTGAAAGGATAAAAAAAGAAGGTTACATTATCTCATTAAGATCAGTTGATTCAGATAAGCATGATTACTGCAAACTAGAGAATTTTCCGTCCTGATTCTTAAAATATGAGATATCCTCTGTTTCCAATAGTAAATAATAATATAGTATTGTGTGGTTTATATGTTCCTGCTTTGGGCATAAGGTTTATCAGAATAAAGGTCTGATGGGATAAATTCTGTACTAGGGTGAGTGATGGGAGATAACCTTGGTATGGTCAGAACCAATTCTCCACCCCCCCCCGCCCCCCCCCCCCCCCCCCGAAGCTCATTTAGCCATTTAGGTGCAAATTGGAAACCGTTTTCATTCTTTATATATGCACTAATGCGCACAGTGTACAAGTAATACATAGACCTGGGTACAGCCAACAAGTAAAAACTAAGTCGTGGAATTTCAACCATATAAGTACTTTTTATTTATTCACGTGTCCAAATGTCAAATGTCTTCTGCATAATACCTGCTTGCTTAGATTATTTATTCGTGTAAATAATGAAGCATTCACAGACTATTAGCATTTCATTTGGAATAAACTAACAATTAAGAAAAGATAAATGTGAAAATAATTGCTAGTTGGTAAGAAAGCTTTGAGATTGCTTCTCAAATCGAAATCCAGCCTTCTTGGAATCGTCCGCGGACCAAATAAAAATGCCATGAAGCTTGCCCTGACTTCTAAGCCTTCCACAAGCCTCAAAGAATCCATTTTGAGGTTTCAGACCCCCACTGTTATCTGTTCCAAAACTCACTAGAATATTGCCACTTTTGTAATTTGAGCTCTGGGTGTCAAAATGTTTTATGAACTGAATAATAGTTGTGCCCTTATCATAGGCATAAAACTGAAAGTTAACATAGTCAATGAGGTGCCCATACTTACTCCACAAAGCCAAGTAATACGGTTGCACAGATTCGTCTTCATATGGTGCTATTGATGTGAAGGACACCACATTATTATGCTTAAGGTAGAACAATAGTCGCCCAATGCATTCAGCAAACGTATTGGGATCTGTTTGGAAGTGCTCGTAGTCAATATCAATTCCATCCAACTTGTACGTGTTTGTTATCTCCACGATTGAAGCAATAGCATTTTTGACCCAAGATCTGATTGATGTAAGATTGAAGTACGCCTTCTGTTTACCAACAACAGTATCTCCTCCAAGACTCATAGCAACTTTAACATTTGGATGACGGGCCTTAATTTCGGAAACATGAGCAGGGCTGAGATTCTTTGTGTCCCAGAACACATTAAAGTTACCATTGGTTGGTTCACGAGGGGAAGAGTGTGTTGTGTAGTCAATAGCAAAGGAGAGGATGAAGTGAAACTCGACTCGGGGATTGATGGGTACATCGGAGAAAGTGACGCCGACATCCTCAGCTCCTATGTATTCCCTGAAGAGCTTTGAGTTTGCTACGGCTGCTTGGGTTGATAACATCACTGAGAAGAACAACGCCATTTGAAAGAAAAAACACAGTGGTAATCTCGTCGAGAACATGACTATGAAGGTTGATATTTTGGATTTCTGTGCTTCTGTGGTGCCGTAAAAAGTACAAACCTGTCTGTAGGTATTTATACAAGTGAGGTAAGTTTGGAATGCTGATTGTTTACGAGATTTCTTGTTTTGGAGCTGGTGTCTCTTCTGATTTAAGCATCATGTTGTTCATTTGCAGACAAGATTCATTTGATTCCCCGTCCAGTACGGTATCAGCACTAGATGCATATACCATTGTTTTTCTTTACTTGGGAAATTCAACTAGTACCATTTTTTGTTTATATGACAGTTGATAGGCATCATGTTACAAAAGCTTTACATTGTTTTATCAACGGGCCATCTGGAATGACTCATTAAGAAAACTAGGTAGTATTTGGATGTTTATAGTTATGTGAGGTAGATGTCATGGGCCTATGGCACATAGTGATTCTGCTTGACTGCTTGTATTGAACTACCTACCATCTTATGTCTGAAAGCATTCCTTCTACTGTTGAAAAGTGTTGTACGTTGGTCCACTTATCCTTGATTATGTATCTATACGGGACGAAGGGAAAGAAATGGAGAAGGAAAAAGCTTGTACTTTGGCCTCTGGTGTATGTAGAGTTAAATTAAATATACCTTGCCGTTTAGAACCAAGGATGTTGCTTGCTTGCTTTATGGTCCTGTACTCAAATTTGCACTATTTAGTTTAGTGTGTCCACCAAGATTCTAGGTCCTTGATGCTTTCATTCTCCGTATGAAAGCTAGTTTTTATTTATGGATAGTTTTGTCCTGCGTTCTACTAAATGTTCTCCGAGAACAGAAGAATCAGATATGACAAGGTTATAAAGACAGCACGAGCGGCAACGGCAGGATGCATAGAGATGCTTGACTTTGTACTCGATCTGGGTATGGGTTGATTGGGTTCTTTTGTTGTAGGGACTAGGAAAATTTGGACTAGTGCGCAGATAGGCCTCTGCCTAGCCGAATCATTAAGCATAAGAAAATTAAGTTGTTGGCAAGAAATGAAAAGAACGACAAATTTTCAATAGATGCTGACAATATTATTGTTGAAGCCTCTTACACCAAGAAATTTGAGACATAATCATTTACTTATGCTTCCCCTCCTAAAAATTGCTCAAACAACGTGATAGAAAACTGGGATATTATATAGTTATGCGAAAGAATAAAACCAATGGTTTACAAAATCCGCGGGGATGGGGTTTGAACTTGTGATCGGACTCTGAGATTAATATAGCAGTGATTAGTTAAGCGTCTTAACATTGGGGCAAATCATGCGGTGGAGGAAGCAACTTCTGGTTGGGAAGGTTTCCATCCAAGACAACCCAAGCCATCTTCAGTCCCCAGCTAGTATGAATTTCCAGATGACAATGCATGAACCATACACCTAATTTATAAATATATATGGAGATTAACCGATCAGATGAGCAATATTTACATATTATTTATGTATAGTTATTTATATATGAAGTGTGCATAAGCTAGCCACATGCATGCATCTTATGTTATGAAATTGTACGTCAATTAATTCAATTCGTTATTGAAGAATATAGAACTAAGAATTTACTTACCAGGGTTGTCGGCTAGAAATCGAATAGCAACCCAGCCGCCGGAGGGTATGCCCACGGTGTTTCTCTCGACAGGGTCAATCAGATTAAACTTCTTAGGGTCCTTCTTTTGGTCGTAGTTACCAAAACCTTGACCAACAACAAAGAAGTTGAAGCCATGAAGATGAAGAGGATGACTTTCAGAACCAAGAATACTAGTGTCTTGCAACACCAACTCGACGCTAGTATTGAAGGGAAGCACCATTAGCTTTGTACCATTTCCCACATTAGTATTGTTAAGTTGGGCGCCAGTGTAATTAAATGGAATCAAAGGACTGATGGGAAAATCGGAGGAATAAACCCCATTGGATTGGCCAGTGTAGTGTGACTGGAGTAAGGCAGTGGTTGGCATGGCGAAAGAAACGTTATTGATTGAAGCAGCAAACATGGTTCCATTGGGTCCCTGGCAGGTTTGGTTATTGTGCTTCTTTTGGCTACATGGGTTGGTTCCAAGCCCTATTGTGAAGAACAAACGCTTGTCAACTTTCTGTGGCACATTAGCGGGGTACTGTGGAGAGTTCAAGCTTCGGAGTTTGCTAGCGAACTTTGCTGCAAAGGACGTGTCATTTAGAGCAGGAAGAATTGGCTTGTGGAGTGGAAGTTTCTTCATGGAGAGGGTTGAATGAAGAGTAGTCATCTCGTATTCTAAAATCCCTGCAAGGGTGGAGTTGTCAAAGGTGCCTTGACCAGTCACATATGGCCTCGCGGTCATGAAAAATGTAGCATTTGGGAAGTTGGGTTTGGTTTTGAGAAGAACATTTGTGGTTTGTCCAGGGGCAATGAGAATGGTGTTGGTCTCAAAGGGTTTGACGTAAACTGCATCGGTTTCGACTACTGTGAGGGTGTGGTTTGCAATGCTGAAAAAGAGCTCGTCGTTAAGTGCAGCGTTGATTAGGCGAAGAAGGTATGTCTTCCCAGCTTGAACCTTAAGCTTGAATGTATCTGCAAAAGTACCAGTTATGAGCACAATTGATTAACCCTAAAGCAGAATACTATTTCAGAATTTGTAGTTAAATACCTTTAGCAGAACAGTTATACAAGGGCCCTGGGAGTCCATTGATGGTATAGGCATCAGAGACGTTGGGACCTCCACCAGTTTGCATTGCCTGGTTGATTACTGCTTCAGGATCTGCATTCCACCACTCTCCTGTAGTTTTGAGTAAAAAACAAAAACTTTAGCGATGTATCACATATATAGAATAGGTCTATCTAACTTGCAAAGCCGAGCTCAAACTCCTAATTCTCATCTTGTGCCTTGTTGGAATATATGGCTTGTTAATTCTAGGTACATTTTTACTCACCAAAGATGATGGGAACTTCCTTGTAGGGTTTCTTAAATGGGTAAGGAACACCACGCTTTGGAAGAATGATTAGGGGACCGTAGATAGTTGATCTCAGCCATGAAATGTGAGCATGATACCAAAGGGTGCCTCTTTGTCCTACAATCGTGAAGTTGTACACATAGCTGTTGCCGGTTTGTATGGGACACTGGGTGATGTATGCCGGACCATCAGCCCAACCAGACCGAAGTTGTCGAATCCCATGCCTTTTTTTCAAACAAAATAATCCAACACATGCATTTATGTTAATATTAATATTAGGGTTTACGTAATTAACGAGAAACTATCTCACTATCTAAAATTACTTGATAACAGTTTCAATCATTTATTGAGCAGATATGGAGGAATTTGTTTATAGATGAATTTGAGTTTCATCTCTCTATATATGTAAAAGATGTGACCAACAATTTTTTTCCATAAAATATAATTAAGCAGATACCAATCCGATGTTTTATATATAATAATTTACCAATGGATAGAGATGTTGTTTTGGACATGATTAACCACTTCAATAAGAAGATTATCGCCTTCCCTCGCGACAATCCGAGGTCCTGGAAACTGTCCATTTACTGTTACCACGCTCTTTGTATGGCATAGCTTTGTAACATTTTGAAGTTTGATCTTTGGATATCCAAAAACAAAAATATATGTTAATTAAAGAAAAACGAAAAAACTGGGAAAAATCGAAATACAAACAAGAAATAAGACACGTACTTCAAGCTTGTAGTGCCTGGTAATGCCTGCGAGTGCAAGCTCAGAACCGATACACAAGGTTATTAAAGAGAAGAGAAACAGCCTGAAAATTGCTTGCAATGAAGGAACAGAGGTACCCATTTTACTCTGGTTAATTTTCTCTGTCTCTCTCTGTAAAAACTAAAGTCGCTTACTACTTTTTTTTCTTCTCAGATTGTGTTGATATGTCCTAGCTTTTGGACTGTGTGTATATATATACAGGTCGGGTGATGAGGAAAAGGGTGTTGTTGGTTTTTGAAGTACTTAATAGAAAACGACATTGAACGATCAACATGGTTTAAGGAGCACGCAGGAGAAAACAGAAGCTAGCTATAGCTAAGCTTCGCGATCGATTCAGATAGGTACATGGAGTGGCTGTATAGTTTAATATGCTTTGCTATCTCTACCCGCAGCTCCAGTTGTTAGATAGAACAACTTTTTAGAGTAATGTGAAAGACAATCAAAAACTAATTCTCTTCACCTGGCGAGTTAGCCTCCTGCTTTGTCTCCAAGTCAAATCTGTGTAAATATATTTTATAAGTCATTATCACATACATATTTGTTCTCGTGGTATGTAGAACTGATGATGTTGACCAAGCTAGCTTTAGGTACTTGAATGCATGCTTTAGCAACATGCATCTGGGTTTAAAAAGGGAAAACGTACGTTAAATATGCTTCTATATATATACACACGTTGCTCCGAAAAGAGACCATTCACCTTTCTTTAGGTGGAAAGTATAGATCATAATACCATGATCCTTTCCACCAATTTCATTTTTTTTTGTTTGGTCTGATGCCAATACATAATTCTCCTTACCTATAAGCTATAACAAAGTCTTCTTCAGGTTCAATTCGGATATAGGATCTTATTAAACGGCAGTACGTAATTTCTACCACCACTACCATAAAAATACACTTAGGCGACGAAATTTTCGTTGCCTAAGGTTATTTGCCTAACAATTGTAGCCTAAGTACTTAGACGACGAAATAAACTTCGTCGTCTAGGTTTTTGGACGACGAAAAATTAATGAAAACACAACGATTTTTTGTCGTTTTAGTGAGAACTTAGACGACGAAACTCACAATTCGCCACTTAAGTGTTACCACTTAGACGACGAAATTTTAGGATTTTCGTCGCCTAAGTGTCAATTTTTTTTTAAATAAATAAAAAATAAGTGACAAATTTTAATTAAAAAATTAAATTAATAACTTAGACGACTAAACTATTGATTTCGTGGTTTAAGTGTTTTTTTTTAAATAAATAAATAAAAATTAATTAAATTATAATTAATTATTAATTAATACAAAAATTGTAATTATGAGATAATTTAATGATGATGGTGGTGGCGGCGGTGACGTTTGTGTATGTGGTGGTACCGGTGGTGGTGGGGTGTATGGTTAGAGAGAGAGAGAGAGATGGAAAGATTGAGAAAAATAGAGGATGAAATTTATTTTATAGTCGATCACTTAGGCGACGAAAGCAATATGTTGTTTCGTCGCCTAAGTGACTTAAATTTTCGACTAAAAAAAATTTGGCTGAAAAATTACAGCAAAAAATTTGAATTTAAGCAACGCAACCAACAAGTTTTGTCGCCTAAGTGATTTTGAATTTTTGGTAAAAAAAAATTGGCGGGATACCAAAATTTTAGACTTAGACGACGAAACCTACTAGTTTCATTGCCTAAGTTATTTTTTTTAAATAAATAAAAATAAATTTCACATAGACGATGAAACTATTTATTTTCATCACCTAAGTGATATTTTTTATTTACAAAAATAAAATAAAATTCACTTAGACGGCGAAACTAATAGGTTTCGTCGCCAAAATAAAAAAAATTAAAAAAATTAAAAATTAAAAAAATAAATTTTACTTAGGCGACAAAACTAATAGTTTTGGTTGCCTCAGTGAATTATTTTTTAAAAATATATGCAAATTAATTTTGGGTAGTTGCTTAAAAATCATCAAAAATCAATCGTCAGATGTAACCATTACATTTATACAATATTGTAGAAAAAAATTCTACCTAATTCGGATTAGTTTAGGATTCGATTGAATGAATTTAGTGATTATCAAAAATAGTTAAAAAAGACGAAAACTATCATAAAAAATAATTCGTAAACCCGTTTCCGAAGTTACAGGTGTTTGTTTTGTCTTAAAAACTTCAATTATCATCTAAATATAAATTAATTTAAATTTGACATAAAAAATTTATTTAAGACTAAAAACTTGTTATATATCTACTAATGTTGTATAACTCAAGTGTTCGTCTGTCTATATTCACTCCACATCAATTAACGAAATTGAATTTAGACAAAACAACCGTTGAATGTATTCATCATTAAATAATATGTATGTGGATGGATTTTCATTCAAAACGAAGTTCGTTAAGGGTTTGATCGGCGCAGTCAACCATAAAACCGAAATTTCAACGAAACGGAAACGTTGATGTACGAATCTTCGTAACTCCGATTTTCGAACCGTCGACACTCATAGTCCAAGAATTGTTTACTCTATGCCCTCGATAAAAAAAATATGTATTTTAAGATAGTATACATGGTTGTTCTCTTAGAGGTCAGATTGTAAAACTCTACTTAGACGATGAAAGTGGTTGAATTTCGTCGTCTAAGTACTACTTAGACGACGAAAAATGAGTTTCGTCGCCTAAGATTTTCTAGGTTTAGCGGAAAGGGTTTAAGACTTAGGGTTTAGGGTTAGGGTTTAGGATATGTTATTAGACGATGAAATAAAAATATTCATCGTCTACATGCAAACTTAGACGACAAATTGTGTTTTTGTTGTCTAAGTGCGTCTTCTAAGACGACGAAGATATTTTCGTCATCTTAGATATTGTACTTAGATAATGAAATTTATTTACGTTGTCTAAGTCAGATCTTAGACAATGAAAATAAATGTTTCGTCGTCTAAGACCTTTCTTAGGCGACGAAAAAAAAATTCGTCGTCTAAAGTCATACTAGACTAGATGACGAAATTGTCACTTGGTCAAAGAATTTTTTTTCGTCGTCTAGGAGCCACTTTTGGGGGAGAAATATTTCTCCATGTCGACAAGCTAAAATGGATGTTTGAAGAAAAATGAAGTCTCGGGTCATTTGGACAAAAAGTGAACGAAAAGATTCGAAAAATGAGTAAAGCTCAACAAGGAAGGAATTACACGCCAAAAGCTCGATGAGAGAAGGCCGCACACCAGGGGGAGCACGACGAAGTCAAAGTCATTGAGATATTTGTGGCATCTAGCCCAGTCTAGCCGAGAATAACTCGAGGGAGTTTCGGCTTAGACGAGAGCATCTCAGGTGGTTTATCTCGACGAGCAGAAAGATGTGGGCCGTCGTGTAAGGAGTCAGTTTCGGATTGGAAGGTCCGAAACTTGAGGCCCACGAGTTGGTTGCCAATTTGGAGGGAAGGGTTACACTATAAATACTGCCTTCCCGACAGATTACTGAGGAGAGAGAAACTTCGCACATTTACTTGCATTTACACTCTCAACTAGAGCTCTTGAGTGACTTGAGCATTGAAGTGTCTTTGCAGGTACACCCCCCCCCACACACACACACCTCATTTCGGCGTGAAGAAACCAAAACTCGGGCTTGTCAAAGACGTTGGATCATTCGGTGTTCGTCGATAATTTCTTGTTGAGGTAACTTGCTCTCGACGACATTTTTTACGCTCCAACAAGTGACACCATCTGTGGGAAATGATGGCATTGAACATCCCTCAGAACAATGAAAACGAGCCTTTGCCACACAACGATGATGGCAACCGGTCTGAGGATTATCAAAGTGGTGAGATTTTAGAAAAAGGGACGGCTTGATGAGCCAAAAAGCAACCCATCGAGTCGGATGTGGAAATAATTCGAGAGAATGGTGAAAGCTCAAGGAGGACTCAGCGTATGAGAGAAAACCCGAGATGAATTTCACCACCCAAGGCATCCAAGATATGTGGTTGGAACTCAAGCGTCTCCGAGAGAGAGAGAAGGAGAAAGAAAACAAGAGATACCACAGAAAAGGGCAACACCGAGGACGAGCTATCAGAGGATGACGAGTTATGGGAAGATGACGAGACCTCCAACGAGGATTACGAACCACAAAAGAAATCTCGTCGAGATGGGAATCCCGTCGAAAAGAGCTTGTTGATGCCCACAGGATATCAACTAAAGGAGCTTATGGCTGAAGCCATGAAAGAAGCCAAAAGGGTGAGGGCCCGAGACGTAGCCATGGAACTGACAAAAAGAATCATACAATCTTCTTTTACTGTATTTTGGGGGCTAGGAAGCCGAAACATTTCCTGACATCAGCGACAGTAACCAAGTATATGAGGAACACCGACCCCATCGATCATCTAAAGAAGTACGCGGGGATAATGAGACTCGAGGCGATCCACGAGAGGTTGATGTGAAAGCTTTTCCCAACGAGCTTCTTAGGGCCGGCAGCAAAGTGGTTTCGGAAATTCACGCCGAATTCTATAGCTAGCTTCGACCAGATGGCTTAATTTTTCATCTCGCAGTACTTCTACTCAAGGAGACCAAAGAAGGAAATATTGGTCTTATTCAATGTGAAACAGAAGAATGGTGAGAGGTTGGAAGAGTACTTCGAGAGGTTCAAAGAAGAAATGACTAGTATCCGATGCGACTCGAGCGTAGCTGTCATAGCTTTTTAAGAAGGTTTGCTTGATGGATCACCACTCTACGATGAGCTTATTCGCCACCAATCGATGGACATGGATGATATCCTCGACAAAATCGAAGGATAAATATGACTCGAGTGCTTGAAATACTCTTAACGATGAAGGATGGTAGCCAACATCAAAAACAAAGCGGAACCAAAAAATTCGACGAGGAAAGAGAAGGCCAAAGCCATCCAGACTGGGGGCAAAGATAGCACCCGAAGTCAGTGGGGAAAACATGGGAATAGAAACACGAAAGATGAACTGTGGCTCACGCGGAGCCCTGCCTTCATCTACCGGACATACGACGCTGAAGGCCTCTTCAAAGATCCCACACCTCAACCGGAATCCCCTAACCTCTTCTAATGGAGGAGATATTTCATATATCATAAGATGAAGGGACACAACATCAACACCTGTGAAACGATCAAGCCGGCTATAATGGAGCTCATTAAACAAGGAAAAATTCAATAGTACAAGCTGGTCGAAAAAGGAGATGAATAAAAAATCATCGATGAGGAACCTTATGTTCTAGAGATCCTCGCCATCCATCGAGGAACCTTAACCATATGGGAAGACGAAATGCGGCTGAGGAGCGAGAATAGGCAGACCGAGAAAATAAGAAGAATATGCAACGTGGAATGGGGAGCCATAAAGGAAGAAGACGCACAGAAAGAACCCTTCATCACCTTTTTGAGCAAACATGGAGTTGGGATACAGTTCCCGCACAAGGACGCCCTCGCCATCTCGATGAGGATTAGCAGCTGCTTGGTACGTCGAGTCCTCGTTGACACCAGAAGTAACGTCGACATCATTTACTACGGCACGTTCGAGAAACTCAAAATCGACCCAAAGAGGGTAAAAAGGAGCAAGTCACTCGTTTTGGCCTTCGATGAAACTGAATCATAGGCTTAAGGAGAAGTAACGCTACCGGTGGTAACAACGAGAAAGAAAGTCGACGACACTTTCGTGGTGATTTACAAGCATTCATCATACAATGTTATGCTAGGCCGAGGATGGCTACACATGATGAACACGGAAGCATCAACGAGATATCAAGTACTCAAATTTATCTTCACGGATCACAAGAAGGTTATATCAGTTCGAGGGGATCAACCGTAACCGAAGAAGTTATATGTGATGGAAATAAAGAAGAAGTTTGTCAAGCAAAAGGATGAAGGAGAAAGCTCAACAAGATTATAAAAATCACAGAAAGGCTTGGGGGCACAAGCCATGTTAGACGAAGACGAGGGGCATACACCAGTCACGATGGAGTCCACGAGAGAAATGTTCCTCGTTTAGGGAAGGAGGAAACCAGTCTTCATCGGTAAGTTTCTGTCCGACGAAGAAACAAGGTTATTGATGGATTTCTTGGAATTAAATCAAGAGGTGTTCCCGTGGACTCATAAAGACATGCCAGATATTGATCCAAGGATCGCATGCCATAAGCTGAACACCAATCCAAACTTTACGCCAAATCAGCAAAAGATAAGGAGGCACTCCCCCGAGCTCAACAAGATCATCAGTGACGAGATCGACCTTTTTCTCGATGTGGGTTTCATAATGGAGGTATGGTGTCCCAAATGGATCTCCAACATGGTCGTAGTGTAGAAAAAGAATGGAAAATAGCATGTGTGTGTGGACTTCACCAACCTCAACAAGGCATGACCCGAGGATTGCTATCCATTACCAAAAATAGATCAGATGGTTTATGCCACCGCCAGTTACGAAAGGCTCTCGTTCCTTGATGCATACTCGGGGTATAACCAACTACCACTGGCCCAGGAGGATCAGCTCAAAACCACCTTCGTGTCCGAAAGAGGATTGTATTGCTACAAAGTGATGCCATTCGGGCTAAAGAACGCAGGAGCAACTTATCAACGATTGATCAATATGATGTTCAAAGAGCAGCTCGGGAAGATAATGGAATCATACATTGACGACATGGTGGTGAAAAACAAGCAAAGAAGTGACCACGTCAAGTATGTCGATGAGGTTTTTAGGATACTAAGGAAGTATGGGATGAGATTAAACCCGAAATGCATCTTTAGGGTATCCTCATGGCAATTCTTGGGATACATTGTGAACCAATTAGGAATAGAGCCAAATCCAGAGCAAGTGGAGGCTAAATGTAGCATGTAGGAGCCGAGTACCAAGAGAGGCATCCAAGTTTTGATGGGGAGAATAGCAGCATTAAGAATGTTCATCTCTCGAATGACTGATCACTGTAAGACATTTTTTAAGGCTTTGAAAACCTCTAATGGTCAGGAATTTTGGGGAGAAGAATAGAGATATGCGCTCATCGAGCTAAAGAAGTACATCGCTAGTCAAAATTTCCTCATCGTACTAAGGGACATGGAGCCTCTATGCCTATACTTGGTTGTAACAGAGACCGCTACGAGTGTGGCACTGTTCTGGGAAAAAGGAACGTTCCAATGGTCGGTCTCGTTCGTCAGCCACAGTCTGATCGACTCGAAAACCAAATACATGCTCGCCGAGAAAATCATTTTCAATTTGGTGCACGCGAAGAGAAAACTTCGCCAGTATTTCGAGGGGAGGCATATATCAGTTTAGACGGACCTTCCACTTCGAGGAATAATGGCAAAGCCAGACGCATCAGAGAGAATGATTAAATGGGCAATAGAGCTTGGTGAGCATGGCATGGAGTTCAAACCGAGGACATCGATAAAAGGTCAAAAATTGGCTGATTTTCTCGTTGAGTGCCATCTACTGTTGTCCATAGACAACACCCCATAGGATGACTTGATATGGGACATGGATATCAATGGTTCGTCAAACTACGTTGGGGTCGGAGTTGGGATCATACTGAGAAGCGCGGAGGGATTCAACCTAGATTGCTTCATAAAGTTGGAGTTCCCCGTGTCGAACAATGTCATTGAATACGAAGCGTTATGACCGGACTTAAGTTTTCCAAGCGCTTGCATATTCAACGTGTCCAAATATACTCGGATTCACAACTAGTAGTGAGATAGTCTAACGATGATTATACGATAAAAGACCCGAAGATGATCAACTATCGGGTTTTGGTGGGCAAGATGATTCAAGAATTCGAGCAGATCTCTTTGATAAAAGTTCCACGAGTAGATGAACTGGCAAAGTACACTTGGGGATTCACCTAAGAACCAATACTTGTTTGGCTTGATATGCTTGAAGTTCCAAGTATCGACCAGAAAGATGAACGAAGCACAATGACAATATACTCGATTCCAAATGCCTGGAGGGGAGAGATAATCAATTTCTAGGAGTTCGATATTCAACTCGAAGACCCAGTCAAGGCAAGAAAATTAAGAATGAAGGCCGTACGGTATGTATTACTCGACGAAATTCTTTATCGAAAATCTTTCTGTGGGACATTGTTGCGATGTGCGGGACTAAGGCAAGCCGAGAACATCATGGAAGAAATTCATGGAGGACTGTGTGGGAGCCATGTTGGCCGGAGAAGCTTGGCAAAAAGAAGAATCACCCAAGGATACTTTTGGCCATACATGGCTAGGCAATCATAGCAGTATGTAAGGAAATGTCCCAAGTGTTAAAAACGCACACCCATAAGCTATGCGCCTGCGCTAGAGTTCGTCGCACAATTCAATCCATGGCTTTTTGCTCGTTGGGGAATGGATATTGTGGGACCACTCCCAGTAGCACCCAGAGGACTCAAACTAGTGCTTGTTGCAACAAATTACTTTACGAAATGGGTAGAAGCAGAAACTTTCATTTCCATTTCTTCAAAGGACGTGGTCAACTTTGTTTGGAAGCAAATAATATGCAAATTCAGAGTACCTCGAGAAATCATGTGCGATAATAGGACTCAGTTTAACAATGCGGCATTCTGCAACTTCTGCGACAAGTATGGAATTAAGTTGAGGTTCTCGTCGCGAAGTTACCCTTGAGAAAATGGTCAAGCAGAAATTACCAATCGAATTATTTTCGAGGGGGTGAAAAAGAGGTTAGAAAGAAAACGTGGTGCATGGGCTAACAAGTTGCCAAGGGTGTTATGGGCATACAGAACAACTCAAAGGAAGACAATGAAAGTGACTCCCTACTCATTGGTATACGGAGCCGAAGCAGTAATCCCCGTCGAGAATATATTTCCAACAACAAGAACGATGACATACGTTGCCGGGGGCACCGATGAAAGCATGGCCGTCGAGTTGGATCTAGCATATGAATGACGAGAAAAATCTGCTGCTCGAGTGGCCGAATATCAAAGTCAAGTTGAGAAGTATTTGAATAAAAATGTTCGACCACGAAGTTTTCAGCTCGGCGAGCTAGTGTTAAAAAGGACGGTCGAAGATATACAAGATCACGGAATGGAAAAGTTTGAAGCCGTATGGGAAGGACCGTTCCATGTGATGGAGGTATACAGTCAAGGAGCTTATAGGTTCGAGGAAGTTGGCACGAGGCGTTATCTCCCAGGGCCATGGAATGCTGTTTATTTGAAGAAATACTACTAGTGAACAAGGAAAGGTATGCCAGAATAATAAAGTTGTTTTTTAATTTCAGCGATGTACTTTTAATTTAAATCTAGAAATTGTAGAGTGCTTATGGAAAAGACAAAGTGAAATAAATAAAGTCTTTGTTGAGTCCAAAACTTTGTTGGTATGGCATTCTAAGAGCCTCGGGGAATATGGGAATTACAAGGTATAAAAGCTTTAGAGCAAAAATGCATAAAGATCGAGAAAGCTGAAGAAGCATATCGATGTAAGTGCTCGACGAGAGGTTCTCGACGAGTACATGACCCAAAAGCCTTAGGCAATATGCAGATTACAAGGCATAAAAGCTTTAGAGCAAAAATGCATAAAGATCAAAAAGCTACAGAAGCATATTGATGTAAGTGCTCGACGAGCACATGACCCAAAAGCCTCGAGCAGTATGGGGATTACAAGGCATAAAATCTTTAGAGCAAAAATGCATAAAGATCGAAAAGCTGAAGAAGCATATCGATGTAAGTGCTCGATGAAAGGTTCTCGACGAGCACAAGACCCAAAAGCCTCGGGCAGTATAGGGATTACAAGGCATAAATACTTTAGAGTAAAAATGCATAAAGATCGAAAAGCTAAAGAAGCATATCGATGTAAGTGCTCGACGAGAGGTTCTCGACGAGCACATGACCCAAAAGCCTTACACAGTATGGGGATTACAAGGCATACAAGACTTAGAGCAAAAATGCATAAAGATTGAAAAGCTGAAGAAGCATATCAATGTAAGTGCTCGATGAGAGGTTCTCGACGAGCACATGACCCAAAAGCCTCGAGCAATATGGGGATTGTTGGCATAAAAGCTTAAGAGAAGAAAAAAATGCAGAGGTTGTAAAGCTTAGAAGCATATTGACATGGCCAATATACCAAAGGGTAAAATGGCATACGAGAAGTCTCTCGAAGAGATACTTCCTGTCCTTGAGAAATGTCTTTTGATGGAAAATTTTCCAACGAAAAGACATTGGAGGTATATTTAGGGGAATAAGCAGGAAATATATATTTTACTAACAATGCTTGCAGGAACAAAGGCTTAAAAAATTGAAATAAAAGAGCTTGACCTATGCGAAGCCCAAAGTTATTTGCCGTCGAGAAATCATTCGACGAACTTTCTTCGACGAGTTTGAGAAAGGAAAATTACATATGTAAAAGAAAACTACTATGCATTAGAAAAACTACTACGCATTACAGCTTGAGAACAATGGCAGGAAGTGAGCATGGATCCCTTGTTTGGTGAGCAAGTCGCTCCGGTAGCTGCTGGCTCCGGCAATCATCCTGCGATCATATGCGATGCTTACTTCGGTCTGGTGATGGCTAACATTGTTACAAAGATTATTGATAGTATCTTCAAAATATGCGAGCTCACTATTGAAGATCGCGAAAGGTGGGTCAGCGACTCGATCGAGGAGAGTTGGGGGCAACACGACTGCGTCCTCTGGAGTTAGGGTTTATTCATGGATCGAACTCCCAATCTCGAGGATGGGCACGGTATTTCGATCGAGGAGGAACATGATCCGGGAGGTTGAGGTCTTCGAGGCTTTGACTTTGGTGAACAGTAGAAACGTTGCCAACCTAAGATCGTGGAGATGAGAGCGAAGGGAAAACAACATGCTCAAGATTACAAAGTCTAACCTCTAGGGAAGTCTTCTGATTAGTACCTTCGTTGCAATACTTACGCCATTTAGAGCTAGTGATCATCCCAAAAGGGGAAGATGAGTCGTGGGACCTATGATTGTACTACGTATTAGCATAAGCGTGCATGAGAAAATAAGGAGCGTACAAGATGAAGAAGAAAGACTTTACCTGGTTGATGATTGCTCATGAGATAGCTCAATGGTCATCCAAGAAAGTTCATTTCCTTTACCATGCCTCGGAGGAGGAGGAAAGAGAATGAGGCTGTTTAATGGCGAGTCCATCATGAAATCAACTTCAGAAAGTGTGGCAGACATAATGGAGGATTTCTTTTGGGATGTGCACATTAAAGGCATGGAAAAACGGGTTTATAAAGCCCAGGTGATTTAGGGTTCTTCGTGCAAGACACAAGGAAGAAGATAAGACGGAGCCCCGAAGAGACCGAGATCAAAGGAGTTTTTGAACAGATTCCCAACTAAAGTCGGTTTTGAAGTAGAGACGTGGTCAACGAATCATTGGAAAATTTTCGTCAACTAGAGAGGTGGAGCCTCTTTCGATAAGATCGATTTTTTTGAGGAGTTGTCGAAAATAGGGGTGAACGTTCGTCAAAGGGAGAAAGGCGGAGTAAAGTTTGACGAGCACAAATTTGACAAGTATGAGAAAAGGCATTAGTACGAGAAAATAAAGCATCCTCACAAAAGTGAAAATCAATAAAGATGTCCAAAAGTTGGCTTATGCCAAAAATTACAAAGCAGAAAGGTAAAAGGAAATGCAGAAATAAGCTTCAACTTGGGACATCAGTTGAGGTGGTAGTCGTGAGTTTTGCTCCTCGATTTTCTCCTCGACGAGCTCCCTGGTGCTCAAGGCAGTCTCGACGGGGGCCTGTGCTATTGAAGAAGGAGGCTCGGCATGCTCAAAGATCACCCCAGCTATGGGGAGGACTTCGAGGTGCTTGAGAATTGCCTTGGAGGAGGGGACAACCTCGTTGACAAGCTGGGCTATGTTCTCGACGGTAGCATCTTTTTTCTGCGCTGGAGGAGTGTGGACCTCACCGGGGTTGGAACCAAACAAAGGCTCGTACTCGCTGACACTTTGAAGGAGCTCGTTAATAGCGTCAGGTCCCTCGTAGACACGTTCCTTAGTAGGAAGAGAAGACTGGGCCCATGCGAGGCTGAAGTACTTCGCCAAAGATTGCCTCATCGTTAGGTTGGCATTCTCAAACTCATCATCGCAGATCTTTTCCACATCGTCAATTTACAGTTCCAGTGAGGAAATCCACTCCATGGCCTCGTAACTCGGAATAATCCTCCGGAAGTTCCCACAAGCTCGAAATTAAATTCTCTACATCTTCCGTGAAGAATCTGAAATCAAATTCTCGTTCGATAATTTAGTCGCGTACAAGGCCGCCATATTTAACCGATTATGCCGAAATCACAACAAATCGTGAAACTCGCAAATCAAATCGATAATCATTCCATCTACGGTTCGGGTCGATCAACGGTCCAAAATGGATCACAATCACGATTGGGTCAGACTCGAACACAAACGGATAAACTCGACAATATACCAAAATTTAAAATATTCATATTATATTCCTCGGTCGTCCAAATAATGATCTGGAGCCGCCCACGAACTCGAAATCACGCATACAACAACTCTCGAGAAGAAACTCAACTCAAATTCTCGGCCAATAATTAAGTCGTGATCAAGTCTGGCGATTCAATCAATTATCAGAAATCTGCGATTATACGCTAACTCACGAATTAAGCTGATTACGCTTATGATTCTGTTCCGGGTCGTCACATGCATAGGATACAGATCGAGGACCACGAGTAACAGGAAAATAACGGGATGCAGTGGGAAGCTGAGGAACTAAAGGTGAAATAAATTTTGGGGGTATTTGTGGGGGAGAAATATTTCCCCATGTCGACGAGCTTAAATGGATGTTTGACGAAAAATGAAGTCTTGGGTCACTTGGACGAAAACTGAATGAGAAAATTCAAAAAATGAGTAAAGCTCGATGAGGAAGGAATTGCACGTCAAAAGGTTGATGAGAGACGGCTGCACACCAGGGGGCGCATGGCAAAGTCAAAGTTGTTGAGATATTCGTGGCGTCTGACCCGATATTGTTGAGAATAACTTGAGGTGGGTTCAGCCTCGACGAGAGCATCTCGGGTGGTTTATCTCGACGAGTAGGAGGATTTGGGCCGTCGTGTAAGAAGTCAATTTCGGATAGGAAGGTCAGAAACTTGAGATCCACGAGTTGGTTGCCAATTTGGAGGGAAGGTTTGCACTATAAATGTGATGACCCAGAACAGAATCAGAAGTATAATCAGCTTGATTCGTGAGTTACTGCGTAGTCGCAGATTTCCGACTGATGATTGAATCGTCAGGCTTGTTAACGACTTAATTATTCGGCAAGAATTGGAGCTATGTCTCTTCTCAAGAGTCGTTGTACATGTGATTTCGAGTTCGTGGGCGGTTCCGGATCGTTATTTGGGCAACCGAGGAATAAGTTATGAATATTGGAAGTTTTGTTATAATCGGTTTTATATGTCAGATTTGTTAGCGACTAAATTCCCGGACAAGAATTTGGTTTCAGCTTCTTCACGAAAGTTGTTGAGAATTTAATTTTGAGCTCGTGGGAACTTCTGGAGCGTTATTCTGAGTTACAGAGATTAAGTTGTGAATATTTCCGTTTGTTGATTATTTAGTCGATTAAAGTGTGTGTTTGGGTGAACAGTTGACTTTTTATTGGTTTGGTCGATATGTTTGACTTCGGGTGATAATTGAAGAGTACGTCGAGACGAGTTTGTTGCCGCGAGAATTATCGGAATCGGAATTACGACGAGAAAGTTACGTGTGTTTGAAGTTTGTCGTAAATCTAATTTTGGAAGTTTCCTAAAATAGCAGGTATAAATAGTGGGTTGCCATAAAGGGAAGGTCAACATCCTCATTAATTAGTTTGACCGAGTTGACCGAGTCAACTCGGTGGTGAGAGGGTGGTGCGACGTGCATCGTGGCTCGCCGGCGGCGAGGTTCCGATCGGCCACCTCCGGCCTTGGGCTTAGGCCCGTTCTCTTCGTCTCAACCTCCTTGTTCCATTTTCGGCCTCCTTTCACGGCAAGGGACGCCGGAAGTGGAGGAATTTCCGGCATGAAATGGAGGAAATTTTGGTGAATTCGGGTTCATCGTTTTTGGCCGAATTGAGCTGTAATTTGGAGTGGGCTTTGAAGCTCTCATCACCTACAAGCTACCATGTAAGTTTGGAGTTCTAATTTTGATTGTGGATGGAGAAGTTTGGATTTGAAATTTTGGGAACAATTCGGTTTTGCTTGAAATTGGATGAGTTAGAGTGAGAATTGGGGTTGCTCCGCCGAGAAATCTCACGGTTGGTGGCGGTCAACGGTCTACGGTCAACGGCGGTCAAAGTTTGACTTTTTGTGATTTTCGACAAGTTGCATGTCATTTCACTCGAAATCGCGCCCCGATCGCAGTGGGGAGGTTCATTTCTCGATTTGAGCGTCCGAAAGTACAGCAATGTTTTGAGGTGTGATTTCCGAATTTCTGACAGTTTGTCGTAATCGGATTATGTGTTTCCGAGAACGGTGGTTTCTCGTGATTTGACTTGAATTGTCGAGTTATGATTTTGAGTATTGAACTTTGTAAATATTCAGGTGTTCGTGATCGTTTGTTTGACGAGGGACTTTCCGCCGGATCACGGGTTAACGCGAACTGCGTTACGCTAGCGTGTGAGTGGACAAGTTTATATTTTCACAGTTGATTTGCGAGTTCGTGGATTTTATGATTTTCATATTTACTTTATACGATATTGTGATATGTATTGTTTTCGGAGGTATTGTTTTATATTTATTGGTGATGGCATTACTGCATCGAGGCTTCGACTACTCGGTTGATCACCGGTAGTCCGCCAGAGTTGAGAGGTCCTCTGGGCAGGGTTGAGAGGTCCCCTGTATGCCGCCAGGGTTGAGAGGTCCCCTGGCCTATCACCGTCGGGTTTGAGCGATTCACCTGTCGTCGGGCTTGAGAGGTCGCCCGACAACCTCCATATGTATATGTGTTCCGAACTCGCACTGTTTTACTTTGATTATATATATAACTGGTGAAAGGCATATATTTATTTTCGTCCACTCACTCTAACGTTTTATATGCTTTTCCCCTGGGCTTTTCGGTTTTCATGCCCAGTTTGCAGTTCGGACTCTGGTGTCGCACGTCGTGACTGGAGGCATAGTGCTCGAGCTACCTTGTTTCTTCCAGTAGGTTTATTGTTCTACCTACTGTGGTATACGTACATGATTATACATTAGAGGTCGCTCTGAGTATTCTGTTGTATATTCTATATGATTTTACACTGGATTTCAGTAAAGTACAGATATATTTATTGTTTTACCTTACTGTTGATATATTGAGAAATCCTGATGGGATTGGTGCCTACGGTTTGATTTTTGTGGCATAGGATGAAGTGTATTTTCCGCGTGCAGGTAATGGTAATTCCACATTAGTAACGAAACTCTGCCAAAATTTCTACGGTTTTTGTTGGTTCGTGTTTTCGAAAGGGTTTGATTCCGGTTTAGGGAGATAAATCGGGGTTTGGTCCTTTCAATAAATACTGCGCTTCCCAGAAGATTACAGAGGATAGAGAAACTTCGCACATGTACTTGCATTTATACTCTCAACTAGCTCTTGAGTGACTTGAGTGTCAGAGTGTCTTTGCAGATACTACAACACACCCCCCCCCCCCACACACACACACCTCATTTCGGCGCGAAGAAGCCAAAACTTGGGCTTTGACATTGGATCGTTCGGTGTTCGTTGAGAATTTCTTGTTGAGGTAACTTGTCCTCGATGATATTTTAACGCTCCAACAATGACGAAACCTTAATAGTTTCATCGTCTAAGTGTGATTTTCTGGTAGTGTACCAGCCTGGTGATGGACGTAAAAAGGAAAACAAACCATTTTGTGTGATCATGCATAATCAATCGTGCCCTACCTCACTCATGAAATGATCACTCTTAAGTCTCATCCTATAGACCAGAGGGAGCTGGGAATTGTTACCTCTACCACAAGTTGAGCCAAAACCCTACCTAGCTAGTAGAGATCGAAATTAATTTACTTAATTAATCATCGATCCAAACCAATAAGATGGTTGTAATTATGTTCTATTACATCATTTTGCGTGCATGGGCAGATTCATGATTTAAAAACTGAGAGGGCTATAATGTGTAGCAGACGATTTTATCTTTTTTAGCTGTGTAACCTATTGAGAAGGACATAAAGACAAATTTCTCGAGTAAAAAAATTCTACATTGCTAATACTAAATCCGCTCCTCTGAGTCCCATTGATTTCAAACTCACCAATAAATGAACCATTAGCAATATATTGAACACTCTTTGCATACTCATTTTCAAGATACATAACCTTTGAATCATCAAACCACTACCAGCGTAATCACTTGAAAGGACTCAACCCCGATTTAGTTTCTAAACCGGAATCAAACCCCTTCTGAAAACATGAACCAACAAAAACCTTAAACATTTCGGCAGAGTAACGCTATTAACACAGAATTGCCTTTACCTGCACCCGAAAAATAACACTTCATCCTATGCCACAAAAGCCAAACCGTGGGCACCAATCCCATCCGGATTTCACAATATCATATCAATAACATAAAAAAGTAAACATAACTGTACTTTATAGAAAATCCAGGGAAAACCACATAAAAACATATATCAATATCATATCAGAGCGACCTCTAGTATAAATATACAAAATATACAATAGTAGGCAAAACAAGAAACCTACTGGAAAAGACAGGTAGCTCGAACAACTAGCCTCCGACCGTGACGTGAGACACCAGAATTCGAACTGCAAACTGGGCACGAAAACCGAAAAGCCCAGGGGAAAGGCAATAAAAACGTTAGAGTGAGTGGACAAAAATAAACATATGCCTTTCACCAATTTCATATACAATAAACAATGTAAGTAATGTGACTTCGGAAAGTATATATGGAGGTGCCAGGCGAATCCCTCAAGCCCGACGGTCAGGCGAATCTCTCAAGCCCGACGGTCAGGCGAATCTCTCAAGCCCGACGGTGATAGGTTAGGCGAATCTCTGAACCCCAGCGGCATAACAGGGGAATCTCTCAACCCTGCCTAGAGGAATCTCTCAACTCTGGTTAGATTACCGGTAATCAGCCGAGTAGCCGAAGTATTGATGCAAGTATGCCATCACCATAAAAATATAAAATAATACTTCTAAAAATAATAAATAAGCTCAACATCGTATATAAACAAATACGGAAAAATCACGAACTCGCAATGACTGTGAAAATATAAAAGTGTCCACTCACAGGTGAGCAAAGCGCGCGCTCGAGCTAATCACGTGGTCCGGCGGAAGATCCCTTGCCTGAACCACGATCACGATCCCCTGAATAATCATAAAATATATCTGATCAAAATCACAATTCATAAAACTGTACCACACCTCGGAAACCAACCATTCTCGGAAACGTATAATGGATACAAAAATATTTAACGAAATTCCCAAAATCTCCACTCAAACCCTCGACTGAAAATCCGATACCCAAATCAACTCGAAAACCTCAAGGCGACGATTTGGGCGCGAATATGAGTAAAACGACATATAACTCAACACATTTCCAAAAAAGTCAACGGTCGCCGGAGCTCCGCCGCCAGCGGCGGCGCGCTGTCAACCGGAGAGATTTCCGGCGACCAAGCTCCCACAAGGTTCTCCTCAACAAGCCCAATAACTTTTCCAACTGTGGTAACCACCAATTCCGGCGAGGTTGACCGGAAATCAGCTCAAAACCTCAAGAATCACAACCGGACGGAAAACTTCTCGACTCGATTCCGGCGCCGTCGCGCCACCTCGTCCCTCCAAACCAAAGGGGAAATGACCACCATCCAAAACCCAACAAAACCCACCTAGAATCCATGTCGGAAAGTCGCCGGAGCTCCACCCCAAAGCAAGGCAGATTCTGGCGAAATTCCAAGAATTTCATCTCCTCCGTTTTTCCTCATTCCGGCACCAAATCAAGTAATTCCAAGTTCTAATCAATAGCAAATCAAGCAAGGATTCGAAATATACCAATATCTCGGCCGGAGGTGGCCGGAATCGCGACAGCTCAAAGCCCGTGGTGGTTTTCCGGTCAACGTGAAAAGTCAACGGTCAACGCCGGTCAAACTTCCCGAACAGTGTTTTTGACTATTTTCGATATTTATACTCGCGTCTCGGGACAATCGATGGTCCAAAATGGATAACCATTACGATTCGGATAAACTCAACGAAATTCTGAAACTTCAAATATTCATATTATATTCCTCGGTCGTCGAAATAATCATCCGGAACCGCCCACGAACTCGAAATCACGTGTACAACAACTCTCGAGAAGAGACTCAGTTCAAATTCTCGGCCGATAATTAAGTCGTGATTAAAACCGGCAAATCAATCAATTATCGGAAAACAGTAATTACGCGTTAACTCGTGAATTAAGCTGATTACTCTACTGATTCTGTTCGGGTCGTCACATCACTTTAGCCGATGAATTTTTAAAAATTATAGCCGACGAGTTTTTTTTTTCGTCGGCTATAGTACTATAGCCGATGAAAAACAATATTTTTTTTGTGTACTATAGCCGACGGAAAAAAAAACTCGTTGGCTATAGTGATTACGTTGTTAGTGAACAAATCATCATTTATCTTATTTCCAAGAATATTTTTTAAGATCTACGTTAATTATAATGAAATTCAATCCCAAATTACAACTTTGAATCAAGAAAATAACTATTACCAATTTTAAGAATCTATAAGCATAAATCACAACACTAATCGTTAACCACATGCAACACCACCATTGTATAGCCTCAAATATTGAAACCCATGATTTATTCGCTATTTGTAATTAATTGAGTGGTCAAAAGTGTTAAGAAAATAAATGTACGCAGATGATTGAAACATTTGGAAGAGACACCAATATGAAACTAATAATGTGTTTGTAAGCCAACTTAAACTTGGGCTCCGTCTTTCCTGGTGAGAAACAGAGATTTTGTCCCAACGTCGCTGCTGGCTAGGGTTTTGCGTGCTTTGTTCACGACTACGTCCTTTTTTCTCTTCTTCTTTTCTTCTCATAAGTTATGGTGGTGTCATTCTTTGGTTCTCGATGTGGTTTCGATTCGTAAGCAACGTGGGTGTAGGTGGTGCGATAGGGAAGTTTGATGGCGGTTGAGATGGATTGGTGGATCTCGGCGAAGGACGCAGTGCCGTAGAGGCTGAGGATTGCGACGTTCATCCAAGGATAATCGATCCATGTGGGAGGCGAGGTTCTTAGGTTTATGGGAGAACGGTCAAGGATAATCAATCTAGGATTGCGACGTTCGACCAAGGATAATTTGATCAAGTTTTTGGCGAATCTAAGCCGAATCGGTGGATGGGGTAGTTAAGAAAGTGATTGGGCTCGACGAGAGGAAGAGTTTGGGGTATGTGGTGCTGTCATTGATGGCGGTTCCTGGCGAGGAGGCCGTCTGTGGTGGCGGTTTGGCCCCTTAACGCTGCCGAATTGGAGTTCGGCATAGTTGAAGAAGTTGTAGTGCTCGTTAGGAGCTTTCCAACAGTGGGTCGGATGTTGTCGTCGGTGGTGGCGCATGGCGGCCACGGTGGAGCTCCGGTGAGGCAGAATCTTGGTTTGTACGAGTGGGCTTTCTAGGGTTCTTTTTAGACCACTTGTGCATTTGTATCATCGATATTGAGCGATTTCTTGGTTGTCAGGGCACTACGAATAGGACTTCGGCGAAAGGAGTTCTGCTAGACAGTAGGACTAGTCGTATATTGTAAGTGGACACCTTTATTTTCACAGTTGTTATGCGAGTCTTTGATTTATTTATTCTAATTTCAGTTCATTATATACGGAGGCTATATATGTGTGTATTTACAGTTTTTATTCATGTTGATGGTTGTTTTATAGTCAAGTTGTTCTCATTGATGTGTCAGTTATTCGGCTGATCCTTGAGTAGCTTCAAGTTGGGCGATGATATACTCCCCCCCCCCCCCCCGCCCCCCCGATACTTGATCATCTCTAGGCTATGACAAACGCCCCAGATGATCATGGGTTATCGGGTCTTTGGGCCATGACAAACTTTCTGGACAACTCATAGTGGCCTGAGGTCGGAGTACTCTAGTCACTGTCTCCATTTGTCTTTTATCGTCTTTGGGCTACGGTAAACTCTCCAGACGATATTTATTTATTCTTTACAGTCTCGCATAGTATTTTACACTGGTGGAAATGCATATTGAGTTACTTTCACAGTTTTTCTATTATAAATAGCTATTACTTTCGTCCACTCACTATAACAGTTTTTGATGTTTTCTATTCATTTCCTTGGGCTTTTTGGTTTACGTTGCTCAGTTTGGAATATCTGTTAGGAGGTTGCTGGTTCACTTTGAATTCTTAGAGATTGAGTCATCTGCCACCATTAGTATGTTCCTAGTTTAGCCTATTAGCTGTATCATATGTAAATTAGAAGTCACTCTAATTTCCATGTTTTGTCTTCGTTGTATGTTGTCAGTTATGATCAAGTACCTCTTTGAGTACTCTTTCAATGTTTGAGTTGAGTTCTGATGAGTTCTAATCTCGGTTTAACAACTACATCGGGGTCGGGTCCTTTCAATTACTATCAACTTTTTCCTATAATGGATTTGATCGATCCCCTAAAAAAAATATAAAACTAATCAAGTTGAATGGGTGAACTAGGAGTTGAAAACACATCAATGATATACAATACCAGAAAAAACACTTTAGCCGACGAAAGTAAGCAAAATAGGCCGACGACTTTTTTTTCATCGGTTATACTATACTTTAGCCGACGATAAATTTAAGTCGTCGGCTACAGTGTTTACTCATTGGCTAAAGTATTTTAGCCAACGGAAAAATAAATGTTGTTGGCTTTAGTAAAAAAAAATCGTCGGCTAAACTCAAACTTTAACCGACAAATTTTTTGTCTTTAGACAACGAAAATTATGTCTTTTAGCCGACAAAATAATAATATCGTCAGCTAAAGTTCTTTAGATTTACAGATCTGGGCAACAGCTCATTCATTCAAAAAAAAATGGTGAGAAAAACACGAATCGCTCTCAAATCGTTGGGTGTTGTCAGAAGCTGTCCAAAATGAGTTCGTGAAGTTATATCTCGCTACATATAAATAGGTACGTATATATATATGTGTTATATATATATATTAATTGTTGATTTCGATGAAATATATATATATATAATTATATGTGAATTGTTGATATTATGCATATATATAGTATGTGTTAATTTATAATTAAGTAGTAGAAGAATTAATGTAATTTGTAGTTTAAAGATATATATAAATATAATGATGAATTTTTAATTAGTGCATATATATATATACACATATATTCAGGATGGACAAGAGTTGGATTTGTCTTCCAAAATGGGATCGAAGATATGCCGTTGGAATGTGGAGTTTTGTAGAATATGTAAAGGCTAACGGGAATACAGTTCATTATTTCCCGTGTACGAAATGTCAATGTCGCAGCGATTTGTATTGTTTTATCACTGATATAGTACGGGAGAACATGAAAAATAATGGGTTCTGGAATAAGTACACATGTTGGATTTATCATGGTGAAACATCATCAGTGGGTCAGCATAATCGTGGGAAATTTTCTGAGAGGGCCAGTACATCCAATGATCCAACAACGAGGTTGATCAACGATGTGTTTCTTATGAGAGCGGTGTATTTTCTCAAGTACAAGATATCCTTGCCGTCATTGAGGGCTTCCCTGCTATTGAGCCAGTCCAACAAATCCCTAGAGTTGTCAACACTGTCGGTATTAACAAGTGCAACAAGCTGATTGCCTTCCAACAGACCCCGTTGTACAACGGGTGTAATAAGACTGTTCTTGAAAGTGTCATGGGAGTAACAAAAGTCAAAGTGGAGAAAAAATTGAGTATCAAAGCTGTTGATGATTATCTGGAGTTGACTACTTTGATGCTGCCCACCGGTCATCGCCTTTCTACTACTCATCGTAAGGTCCGACATATCCTGAAAGATCTTGGCCTTACCTACATCAAAATCCATGCATGCAGATATAATTGCGTTCTCTTCTAGGGTAAAGATCCTGAAGGGAATGATCTTGACAACCTTCATATCTGTCTGGTATGTCACACGAATAGGTATAAGTCGACTCCTGTACGGAATAAAGAAAGTTGTGAAGATACATCGACATTTCCCGCTGATGGATAGGCTGGAACGGTTGTAGATGTCTTCACACATGGCCAAAGCTATAAGATGACACACTGAGAGGGATTTGCCTGGAAATGATACCCTATACACCCTGCTGACAGAGGGGCTTGGAAGCACATAGTTAGGGAGTATCCTCATTTTACATCAGAGGTCTAAAATGTTTGACTCGGGCTCTTATCTGACAGATTCAACCTTTTTGGTAACATGAGTCTTCAATATAGTATATGACCAGTTATTTTAGTACCGTACAACCTTCATCCATGGATGTGCATGAAGAAGGAATACAATATGTTGACTCTGCTAATTTTAGGGTCGGGTTATCCAGGAAAGTGTCTTGATGTGTATTTGAGACCCTTGATTGAGGAACTTAAGTTCTATGGAACGTTGGCCATCCCATTTATGACAAGTACAATCACAAGATGTTCCAGATGCATGTCATGGTTGTTGACACCATCAGTGATTTTCCTGCCCGTGAGATGCTGTCGGACAACGTTGTTATGGGATATAGGGCTTGTCCAGAGTGCCTGACTGATGAGTGCGGTAGACTTCATTGCAGCAAGATTGTCCGGATGCGTCACCTTTGTTGGCTTGGACTTGATCACCCATGGCGGGTGGATGACAAGGTATTTGATGGGACTATAGAAATGGATGTGTAACCCAGTAGATGGATGGAGGATGAAATTTTGGAAGTGCTTAATGAATACGGGTTTGGGCAGCGCAATAATCATCCTAATATAATGGTGGCAGTACCTAACAGAACCGACATGTATATATTCTGGACACACAAAAGCATATTCTGGGAACTCATGTACTGGAGTAAGTTGTTGATCATGCACTACGTACCTAGATGTCATGCACATAGAAAAGAATATGTGAGAAAGTGTGGTGGGCACAGTGCAAAATTGGAGGAGAAAACTAAAGACGGCTCTAAAGCACACATTGATCTGAAAAGAATAGGTATATGAAAACATTTGTGGTTGAAAGAATGGAAGAAAAAAATACCTCAAACTCCTTACACTGTCAAGCCTGACCAGAAGAATGAAATTTTTAGGTGGATGGGTCATGTTAGGTATCCTTCAGGCTATGCAGGAAATATAGGTTTTGGTTTGTTAAGTTTCGGTACGGATTAAAGAGTCATGACTGCCATATACTGCTTCAACGTGTCTACCCTATTTTCATTCGATCATACCTGCCCAGTCAGGTGATGGAGTCGTTAGTAGCATTGTCAAGATTCTTTTAGAAGTTATGCATTAGAGAAGTGAAAAATTCAGACCTGAGGGAAATGCAAGAGGACTTCATTTTTATCATATGAAAATTTGAGAGAATATTTTTCCTAAAGTTTTTGACATCATGCCTCACATGATGATCCATCTTCCCGAACAATTGTTGCTTACTGGTCCAGTACACTACACTTACATGTATCCCATGCAAAGGTACGATTCAACATCCGAAGATCAATATGTTTTTATATAAATTATTTTTCAATAATCATAACATACACTTTGCAACTTGACAGACAACTGGGAGACTACAAAGACTATGTGGCTAATAAATCCGCACCTGAAGGATGTATAGCTGAAGCATATCTTGCATACGAGTGTGTAACATACACCAAGTTTTATTTGGGAGCATTGGAGGACCCTCCACAACATATGCCGGTAGATGAATCACAGTTCAATCTTTCTATCATCTCCTATGATGTTGAAGTTTATAGATAGTTGCCAAACTCGTACCAGTTGGAACCATATGAGCTAGTCATTGCCCACTGGTGGGTATTGATTAACTATCCAGAAGTTCAATACTGGAAAGACATCCATCTTTACTGCGATGAGGTTGTCGGTGATCTTGAGTACTACAATAGGGAGTTTGTAAACTATTTTGGCGGCTGGGTACGTATATGTATATATATATATTTACAGGTATATATATTTACATATATATATATATATATATATCAATGTTCATATTTAAAGTTAATAGTTGCGATTATTTTTTCAGATGAACCATATACAATTTGATGGTCACCCAAACTGGTCACACGAATTGAGGCTTTTGGCGATGAAACCAATAACTTCAGTAGTTAATCCGATGTGTAAGGTCAATGGCGTGCAATTTATATGTGAACATAGAGATGGCAGACAGATAACACAGAATTCTGAGGTAATGGTGCATGGTGGGTGAAATGACATTGACTATTACGATGTTCTCCATTAAGTGGTTGAACTAATTTATGGGGAAAGCATGACAGTGAACTGATTATGAGTCTTAATTAAACAGAAATTTGTGTAAAACGTGTTTTCACATGAGCCTAATTTTTAAAAGTATTTTCACACTTCACACTCAAGCGATGATTCTGATTATGAGGCTTAGTTAAACAGGAATTTGTGTGAAACGTGTTTTTCACATGAGCCTAATTTTTTAAAGTATTTTCACACTTTACCCGACGAAATATACTTCTATCATCGGCTAAAGTTACTTCAGCCAACAACTGAAATATTGTCATCGGCTATATGATGTATTGTTGTCGGGTTTAGTAACTTTAGTCGATGACGGTGACACGTGTCGTCGACCAAAGTATAGCCGATGATAATAAATGTCATTTTTGTCGGCTATACTTTAGCCGAAGACTTTTTAACATCGTCGGCTAAAGTCATCGAGTTTAAATCCCAGGTTCACGCAGACCACCGCCTCCTCTCTAAAAAATCAGGTTTCTCCTGTCTCACTCTATCTGTCGCCACCTCGCCCAGACTGTCGCTGCCGCCGCCCTCTCTCTCTCCTCTCTCTCTCTCTCTCTCTCTCTCTATCTATCTATCTATCTATCTATCTATCTATCTATCTATCTATCTATCTATCTATCTATCTATCTATCTATCTATCTATCTATCTATCCCTGTAAACCCTAAAATTTGGGTTTTTTTTTTAAATTTAGGGTTTAGGTTAAATACGATAATTGTTTAAAATTGCTTAATTGTTTCACACTATATTGTTTGATTGTTTAATTGTGGAATTCTTAATGAAATTGTTGTAATTGTTCAAATTTTAGGTGAATTTTTGAATTGTTGAATTGTTGATTTGAATTGTTGAAATTTGTGTGATTTATGAGTTTATAAATGTTAATTGGAATGTCATGTTAATTTGAATGTGATGTTAAAATTGATTTTAGAGGGTGCTTTTAAAGTATGATTTATAGAGGCTGTTTTTAAGGTGTGATTATTTTTGTGTGAATATATGTACATGGTGATGTTGAATTGTTGGTGAATATGATGTTGATGGTGAATACATGATAGTGGTAGTGAGGGTGATGATGATGTCAATTAATTTTTTTATGTTAAATTTATGTGGTTTATATATGTTGTGTAGAATTTATAGTGTGGTATTTATAATTTGTTATGGTGGTTTTTATAGTAGGCATCATGAATCTCTTTAAGAAAAAGAAGGGATCCAAGGGACAAAGGTCTAGCGTCGATAGTTCTAAGGCCATCTCTGTCCACAACAACCTTTAGACCACATTTCACGGCCCTTTGAACTCTCGACGAGCTCAACTACTTGATCAGTCACCATAGTAGGGTGTAGTGGCCCGCCACTACATACCACAGTGCAAGAGGCAGCTTTGGCAGCAAGACCGCTCCCCCATACCCTCACCAGCCAGCTCTACGGCTCCCGCTCCTTCGGGTGTCTGTATGCCTCCCATTCATCGGCCAACACCTTCTCCCTCTACGGCTCTAGCTCCTTCTACCTCTCCGGCTGGTGCTTCAGGTAGCTCGTCGTCGGGGGTACAAATGTCGCTGCCTCACCTCTTCATGCCCCAGAGCATACCTTCCATACCTGACGTCGATGAGCGGGGAGTGCCTCTTCTAGGACAGCTTAGTTATCTTACCCCGCAACAAGCATACGTCTATATGTCATTTGATGCACCTCTTGTTAGTGCGAGGGTAACAAACACATCGGTGTCAGAATCAAGTAAATATTAAATACCTTGGTTATTTAATGTATAACTTATTAATAATTTTATATTAAATTGGGTGCTTATGTTTTAATCTTTTTATTTTGTTTTATGTGATAGATACCACCGGCAACAAAAAAAAGACTAGAGGCTCCGTCACCGGCAAGGATCTTGACAAGCATGTCAAGATCAGCACCCCAATGGTCATAGAGAAGACAGAGGATGGAGCGGTGAAGTTGGGGGGAAAGACGAGGTCCTACAATGGCCAAATAGGATGTGTCATACGGGACATAGTCCATTTTCTGTGGAGAGAGTGGTCCCTGATGCCACAGTGTGTGAAGGGCATTGTGAACAATGTTATGTCAGTGAGTTAATTAGATATTCATTGTGTATGTCAACCCTTATTAATTAAGTCCATATATATATATATATGACCATTGCATGTGTGGTTTGTTGTTCCAAATCACCTTAAATCCATGTGGGCAAATGACACTTAAGGAAAAAGGTGGTGGGAGTTATATTTTATATATTGAGTTATATTTTGTTGATCATATATTGTCACTTTTTAACATTTATGTTGCATATATAGGTACAAGGAGTGGAAAAATGAGATCCATAAGCACTGGAAGACGCATGACAACAACCGTTCGGGTACTCCTAGTGAGTTTATGTATAGGGAGTACGAGTGGCAATGACTTCTAGTCCACTTCAACAAACCCATAATCAAAGGTACGTAACATCATATTTGTGTTTACTTGTATTCTATTTGGCGAAATTAGTTTTCTAATATTTTTTTAATATATGTTTATCCAACAAGGCCATTTGTGGAATAAACGTGGCAAACCGGGGGCACAACACGAGTAACTATACCATCATGTCGGGTCTAGACCGTTTGCGAGTTGGATGGAAGAGGTGACAAAATAAAGTGAAGTCAACCTGTATGTGTATACGTACGAGAAAGTGTATCCTCAGTCCACTGAAAATATTGTAAGTCTTATGCCCTTATAACTTAACATATTTGCTTATATATGTATTGTCTCTAACTTTTTTTTATATATGTTTACTAAAATGTTATTTTTTTCCTTGTCAATTAGGCGAAATTGAGGGAAGGAGCCGAAGTGGTGTTGACTCAAATGGTGAGAGAGCAATGGCCAGAGACGCGGGATGAGGACCTCCCCCAGGCCATCTCTTAGATTGATCAATCTGATGTGGCGGTAGGGGTAAGGATCGTGGGTCATGCTTTCCTACCACGAGTGAAAAATTTCTACTGTAGGGGTCTAGGACCAGTAGGGCGATGAGGTCTTGAAGAACACTCCTAGTTTCTCACGCAAGTCGGCATCTTCCAAGGCTGCTCAGTTACAAGAGCAACTTCAGAGACATGCGATGGAGCATCAGAAATATATAGAAGTGATGGAGCATGCGAGATTAGCGTAGGAGGCTGAGACCCGTGCTTACGCGGCCGCCCATCAGACTCAGATGTCTTCCTAGTTTTAGGCATTTTCTCCAAAACTTCAAGTGCAAGGACTCCCACCCCCACCTCCATTGTCACTAATCCAGCTCCCTTTCGATGCTCCACATCCGCGGGAGGATCCGCAAGATGATGGTAGTACTTCATTTTTTTTTTCAGGACATAGATTTGAATGATAATTAGTTTAGGTGTCACGTGGGTTTAGTTTGAACACTTAACTTAGTTTAAGTGCTAAGTTTAAAATGTATATAAGCTTAAGATTCATTAATTTGTGTTTGTTGGTGAAAATGTGTTTTGTTTTCATTTTATGTGCTGTTGGATATTGTGAAAATAAATTTGTGGAATTGGCAGGTTCTGGGAATAGAAATCAAGAATCTGCAGTTTTTTTTCCCCATAAATCAGCAACCTTAGCCGACGACAATAGTCACAGTCGTCCGCTAAAGTGAAGATTTTAGCCGACGAGTTTCATACTTTAGTCGACGAATGTCTTTATCAATCGTCAGCTACAATTTAGTTCGGGTCAATCATTTTGACCAACGGGGAAGTTTTGACCGACGACATTTTGACCAGCGGGAAAGTTTTGACCGACGACATGTCGTTGGCAAGTGTACAAAGTCGTCAGCTAAAGTCCAAGCTTTATGCCGACAATTCGGCTAAAGTCCATACTTTAGCTGAAGACCGCCACTATTGTCATCGACTAAAGTATAACCGACGACCTTTAGCTGACGACACTTTATCGGCCGACGACAAGTCTAACAGGTCAGCGAATTATTTTTGTCGACCAAAGTATTTTTTCTGGTAGTAATTAGTAATAATATCAATAACAATAAGTACTTTATATATCTGTATATATATATATTATCTAAGGCTTTTTACTACAAAATCTCGGCCTGCAGCCGGAGCAGCCTACTGCTTGCACTAACGGAAGTCAGGAATTTTAGGTATATATGATCGAATAGAATTAATTTGGAAAGTACTTTTCTGCATGTTTTGTAAGTAGAATTACAGATAATTAATTAACTAGAATGAGATTGATGTATAATCATGATAATTCATAATTAAGGATAACCAACAAGGAAGAAAAAGAGGCCCTCGAGTTCGATCTACTATTCCTGCGGCAATGAACCATGCATAATCACGTAATACTATAATATCGAAATTGACGGACTGATCTATCAGGAAGATTGTAAAGTAAGAGTGGCTGGTCGCAAAGAAGTTCAATCTTCACATACTAAAAATATATATTAAGTGGCCGGTTGATAGTAACCCGGACTTTATTAATTTGGTACCATTAACGTACAAGGTGTTGGCTGAGAAAGGGGCACGTCAATGCATTGAAAATGAAAAAGTAAAACCCAGCAGCTACGTCCTTAAAATTACACACCCTTCCGACCACAATCCACATACGGTCGCCATATAATTAAAGAGAACAGAATTAATTTAAGGTTTCCTTTGAAATAAACATCTAAAATTTGGTGAGATCTCCATCTCAAACTGTGACTAGCTTGTTGCACCTAAACTGGTGACAAGGACATGCTCTGTGAATTCCTTGATTTCCAGTCCACCATGAAAATAGCTGTACGTGTATCGATCGATCGATCACTTTTAATTTCCTATTTCTTACCGGCTTGTAGTAGTTGCCAAGTTGCCAAGTAAGCCTGGAAACCTGCAAGTCCATATATCCAAAATCACGTCCAATTTGAACTTGAAAACTACACGTACTGTAGTAGCTAAGCCGGGACGTGGAAATACTTGGTTAATTAAGCTGGTTGGACTTGACGGGAAAGGCCGGGAAGGGTCAACAGAAATTGATTGTCTTGGACACCACTCTACAGTTGTTCAAACAACTGCATCGATCGATCCTAAGTAACTAAATAAACTACTTAATAGGTCATCATATCGATCACGTACTGGACTTGCTCGATCGATCTTCCAGCTAGTTCTCCCTCCATCTCTAAGCTAGCTACTTCAATCTTCTATGGAATACATAACCACCCAAGCATCTAGGTCTATATAAGCATAACCAAAGCTTCATTTGGAGCACCATCGATCATAACTCGATAACTCGTATATATCCTTTCTGCAGGAGAAACAAGAAGAGACAGATATATATACATATATAGCAGCAAAATGGGTGCTCCACTTTTCTCACTTCTTGGGATTTTTGTTCTCTCTCTCCTCACCTTAACTCTTACTCCCCAGCAGGCCCTTGCACGCATAACAAGTCACTACAAGTTAGATGTATGTATGCATGTTATACCAAGCTTTAAATTGCATGCACATTATGTCTTCTTTTTTTTAATGGTGCATAGTTGTCTTTCTTTAACATGGTGAAATATCCTTGTAGATACAACTGCAAAACGTGACAAGGCTATGCCACACGAAGAGCATTGTAACTGTAAACGACCAGTTTCCTGGTCCTCCAATTGTTGCTAGGGAGGGTGATCGCCTTCTCATTAGAGTGGTCAACCATGTCCAGAACAACATCTCCATCCATTGGTAACGAATGAAAGATTGTGATCGATATGATATCTAAATACATGCAGTATATACATTTTTTTGTCTAATTAGTTTCTTTTATTACCATCGATCAATGAAAGGCATGGGATTCGACAACTTCGGTCTGGTTGGGCTGATGGTCCGGCATACATCACCCAGTGCCCGATACAAACCGGCAACAGCTATGTGTACAACTTCACGATTGTAGGACAAAGAGGCACCCTTTGGTATCATGCTCACATTTCATGGCTGAGATCAACTATCTACGGTCCCCTAATCATTCTTCCAAAGCGTGGTGTTCCTTACCCATTTAAGAAACCCTACAAGGAAGTTCCCATCATCTTTGGTGAGTAAAAATGTACCTAGAATTAACAAGCCATATATTCCAACAAGGCACAAGATGAGAATTAGGAGTTTGAGCTCGGCTTTGCAAGTTAGATAGACCTATTCTATATATGTGATACATCGCTAAAGTTTTTGTTTTTTACTCAAAACTACAGGAGAGTGGTGGAATGCAGATCCTGAAGCAGTAATCAACCAGGCAATGCAAACTGGTGGAGGTCCCAACGTCTCTGATGCCTATACCATCAATGGACTCCCAGGGCCCTTGTATAACTGTTCTGCTAAAGGTATTTAACTACAAATTCTGAAATAGTATTCTGCTTTAGGGTTAATCAATTGTGCTCATAACTGGTACTTTTGCAGATACATTCAAGCTTAAGGTTCAAGCTGGGAAGACATACCTTCTTCGCCTAATCAACGCTGCACTTAACGACGAGCTCTTTTTCAGCATTGCAAACCACACCCTCACAGTAGTCGAAACCGATGCAGTTTACGTCAAACCCTTTGAGACCAACACCATTCTCATTGCCCCTGGACAAACCACAAATGTTCTTCTCAAAACCAAACCCAACTTCCCAAATGCTACATTTTTCATGACCGCGAGGCCATATGTGACTGGTCAAGGCACCTTTGACAACTCCACCCTTGCAGGGATTTTAGAATACGAGATGACTACTCTTCATTCAACCCTCTCCATGAAGAAACTTCCACTCCACAAGCCAATTCTTCCTGCTCTAAATGACACGTCCTTTGCAGCAAAGTTCGCTAGCAAACTCCGAAGCTTGAACTCTCCACAGTACCCCGCTAATGTGCCACAGAAAGTTGACAAGCGTTTGTTCTTCACAATAGGGCTTGGAACCAACCCATGTAGCCAAAAGAAGCACAATAACCAAACCTGCCAGGGACCCAATGGAACCATGTTTGCTGCTTCAATCAATAACGTTTCTTTCGCCATGCCAACCACTGCCTTACTCCAGTCACACTACACTGGCCAATCCAATGGGGTTTATTCCTCCGATTTTCCCATCAGTCCTTTGATTCCATTTAATTACACTGGCGCCCAACTTAACAATACTAATGTGGGAAATGGTACAAAGCTAATGGTGCTTCCCTTCAATACTAGCGTCGAGTTGGTGTTGCAAGACACTAGTATTCTTGGTTCTGAAAGTCATCCTCTTCATCTTCATGGCTTCAACTTCTTTGTTGTTGGTCAAGGTTTTGGTAACTACGACCAAAAGAAGGACCCTAAGAAGTTTAATCTGATTGACCCTGTCGAGAGAAACACCGTGGGCATACCCTCCGGCGGCTGGGTTGCTATTCGATTTCTAGCCGACAACCCTGGTAAGTAAATTCTTAGTTCTATATTCTTCAATAACGAATTGAATTAATTGACGTACAATTTCATAACATAAGATGCATGCATGTGGCTAGCTTATGCACACTTCATATATAAATAACTATACATAAATAATATGTAAATATTGCTCATCTGATCGGTTAATCTCCATATATATTTATAAATTAGGTGTATGGTTCATGCATTGTCATCTGGAAATTCATACTAGCTGGGGACTGAAGATGGCTTGGGTTGTCTTGGATGGAAACCTTCCCAACCAGAAGTTGCTTCCTCCACCGCATGATCTCCCCACATGCTAATTGCAGATGCATGTCTAACTCCTCAAGTTGAGCTTGTTGAATTTTCGGACGAGGAATTGCTGACTGTTGCATAGTTTATAATCCAATTGTCTTTGTTGACAACTATAATTCGTCTTTCTCGAATCCGGGAGTGAGTTTTAATATCTTCTGTATTTTTCAATGTTGGAGATTTTTGTTATTTGAATTTATTCATGTGGATCGATCAAATTGATCGAGCGAATAAAGAGGCCGAGACAATGTATGTCCCTAGCTTGTAAGATTTTCCAATATCTCAGTTGATCGATCGACAAAGGTTTTTTCTCATTGTGTTTGATAGCTTATGTATGTTTGCTTTTTATTGCTGATGTTGTTGTTCTATCGATTCGATGGTCTTAAAATTCAACTCATTAAGTAATATTTAGGTTCTCTGATTTTTTCGGTTGAAATTACGGCTCTTTGGGGATCTTATTTGCATTTTGTTTAATAGCAGTAAAAAATAAATAATTTATTTAGACGACAAAGATTTTTCGTCGTCTAAGTGGTAAAATTTAATTAAAAAAATTAAAATAAATAAATAAAGTTCCTAAACGAAGAAATTATTGGTTTTGTTGTCCAAGTGTTTTTTTAATAAAAATTAAATGAAAATTAAATAAATATTAATTATTAATTGAAAATTGTAATTAAATGTTAAATATTAATTAATACAAAATTTTAATTAAGAGATAATTAATTTAATGATGGCGGTGGTGGCGGCGAGGTGGTGGAGGTGCCGTGGTGGTGGTGTGTTGTAATGTGAGAGAGAGAGAGAGAGAGAGAGAGTGTGTGTTTGAGAGAATAAGAGATTGTGAAAAATAATATATGAATTTTTTTTGTACGCAACTACTTAGGGTTTCGTCGTCTAAGTGATTCAATTTTTTGGTAAAAAAAATTGGCTAGCTAAAAAAATTATACATCTTCGTCGCCTAAGTTATTTTCAATTTTTAATTAAAAAAATTTGGTGAAAAAAATTAACCGCCAAAATTTTGAACTTAACTCCCAAAAGTCAAAAAATTTCTTTTTAAAAATAAAAGAAAAATAAATAAAAATTAAAATTCTCTTATTTCGTCACTAAGTGAAATTTTTAAAATTAAATTAAATTAAATTAAATTAAATTAAAAAAAATAAATTTCACTTAAGCGACGAAAATGTATTGTTTAATTTTATTATTTTAATTTTTTAATTTTATTTTTTAAATTTCACTTATGTGACAAAACTAATTGGTTTTGTTGCCTAAGTAAATTATATTTTAAAAATATATGAAAATTAATTTTGGGTATTTGCCTTAAAATCATCAAAAATCAATCGTCAGATGTAACTATTACATTTATACAATATTGTAGAAAAAAATTCACCATAATTCGGATTACTTTAGGATTCGATAGAATGAATTTATAGTGATTAATTATCGAAAAATAGTTAAAACACGAAAACTATCATAAAAAATAATTCGTAAACCTGTTTTCGAAGTTATCGATGTTCGTCTTACACTACCACATATTTAACCATTGCCGGCGATTTTTAAATCGCCGGCAATGTTTTTTTTTTTTTTTTTGCATTACCAACGGAACATTGCCGGCGACTTACATTTATGTCGCGGGCAATGTTAAAAAAAAAAATACATTACCGGCGATTTTTCCGGCAAAAATCGCCGGTAATGTTAAAAAACATTGCCGGCGATTTAAAAATCGCTGGCAATGGTTAAATATGTGGTAGTGTTATCGTAAACACTTAATTTATCAACTAAATATAAATTAATTAAAATTTGACATGAAAAAATTATTTAAGACTAAAAACATGTTGTATAACTGAAATTGAATTTGGACAAAACAACCGTTAGATATATTCATCATAACATAATATGTAAGTGGATGAATTTTAATTCAAAATGAAGTTCGTTAAGGGTTTATCGGCGTAGTCAACCATAAAACCGAATATTCAACGAAACATAAACGTTGATATGAGAATCTTCGTAACTCCAATTTTCACACCGTCGACACTCACAGTCCAAGAATTGTTTACTTTATGCCATCGATGAAAAAAAATACGTATTTTAACATGGTATACATAGTCGTGCTCTTAGAGGTTAGATTGTGAAACTCTACTTAGACGACGAAATTGGTTGCATTTCGTCGTCTAAGTACTACTGAGAAGACGAAAAATGGGTTTCGTCGCCTAAGACGTTTCGGGTTTAGGGGAAAGGATTTAAGGTTCAGGGATTAAGGTTTAGGGTAAGATCTTAGAGGACGAAATTAAAATTTTCATCGTCTAAGTGCAACTTTAGACGACGAATTCTGTTTTCGACGTCTAAGACATTTATTAGGCAACAAAAATTAATTTCGTCGTCTAAGTCATTTCTTAGATGACAAATTTTTGCTCTCTTCGATGACGCTTTATGTTCCGTCGTCTAAGTACATTTAGACGACGAAATTTTATACTTAGGCGACGAAACCTTAGTGGTTTCGTCGCCTAAGTGGCTTTTTCTCGTAGTGTTAATGTAAGTTAAAAATGATAAGGTAATTTCTTCCGTACGTAATTAGATGAATATTAATGTAAGTTAAGAATGATAAGATGATTCCTTCTGTACGTAATTAGATGAATATTGTAAGAACGACAATTTTTTGCTAACTTATGACTTATTCGATAAATTTTTGTTTCGCTCATGATAATTATCTTACGTAGAAATATGGACAAGAGTTGGATACAGTAGACGAATAGAACTGATGAGAGGTATATGGATGTGATCAGAGAATTTATGTTGTTTGCAATGCAAAATGGTAAAAAAAAAAAAAAGCATTATAGGTGCCCGTGCAAAAAATGTCTTAACCATTAGTTTGTGGAGATTAATGTTATGTCTTAATACTTATATGACCACAGTATGATGTAGAGTTACACTCCATGGAGTGAGCACGGTGAAGTAGTAGACTTCAACTCAGGACCAGACTTCAGCTCAGGGTACAATTACTAGGGTGCCTCATCCAGCAGTAGTGGCACCCCTTCTTGGAACCCCACAGTGGATTTGGTCCATGATGCTTTTTCAAAGTTTAGTCATGTTAGACACCAACACGAAGATGGAGGTTATGATACTCCTCATTATGACACAGCTCCTGCAACCTTGCCGGACACTGACACTACTGAGATTGATAAGTATAACAGTATGCTACTTCAAGTCCAGACCCCGGTGTACCCTGGATGTGCAGAGAATGTCTTGTGAGCCATAATGACTGAAATGGAGTACAAGTTGAAGAACAAAATCTCGAATGGTGGTTTTAACGAAATCCAGCAACACATATGTGAGTTTCTTTCTAATCATCACAAGCTTCCTAATTCCCATTACACGGTAAGAAAGATCATGAGCAACATTGGTCTTAAGTATGAGAAAATTCACGCGTGCATTAACGCTTGTGTGATGTTTACGAGGAGTACGTACATTTTGACTACTCTCTTGTATGCAAAAAGTTCAAATAGTGTAACCCTAATAAAAGTAGTTCGAAGAAGAAGATTCCTGTGAAGGTGCTTCACTATTTTTCGTTGATTCTTAGACTAAAAGGTTTGTACATATTTGTATACACAGCAGAGACAATGAAATGGTACACAGAACATAGAATAGATGATGATGTGCTCAGACATGTGGCAGATGGGGAGGCTTTTAAATATTTGACAGGGAATTTCAAGACTTTGCAGCAGAGGTTCGAAAAGTTAGGCTAAGACTTTCTACAGATGGATTCAATCCTTAGGGTAATAATAACGCTTCTGTTAGCACTTGGACAATTATTATCATGTCGTGCAACCTGCCTCCATGGATGTGTATGAACAAGGAATTTAATTTCTTTACTATGCTAATTCTATGTTTTAAGTCTCCTGGAAAATGTTTAGATGTGTATCTCAGACCATTGATTGACGAGCTGAAATTATTGTGGGAAAATGGAGTCTGAACTTATGACAAGTTTACTAACACAATGTTTATGATGAGAGTAGCAGTAGTGTGGACCATCACTGATTTTCCTGCGTATGGGATGCTAGTATCTTGCACAACCAAATGGTCTTGTCATGTCTTCTTGGAGGACGTCAACTCTAGTTGGCACGCGAGAAATGTGTGTTATATGGGTCAACGTAGATGGCTTTCTCATGATCACCAGTGGCGACAAGATAAGGAGAATTTAAACGGGGCAATAGAAAATCCTAAACCCTGAAAGTGGTCTCGTGAAGAGATTTTTGAGAGGATAAATGAATTCTATTTAGGTGTGTTGAGAAATGACGATCATGTGAAAAGTCCATACACTCTCGAACATCTTAGATATTGGAAAGCGGGTGAGTATTTTCTTTGAACTGTCTTACTGGTCGAAGTTGAAACTCAGGAACAACATAGATGTCATGCACATAGAAAAGAATGTGTACAACAGTGTGGTGGAAATAATACTCGGTATTAAGTTCAAGACAAAGGATTCTTGTTAATACTCTGCTAATACCGAGTATTCTGCTAATACCGAGTATTAAGTTTAGCATTGAGAAAGAATACAAAACAGTAGAATCGCGGTAGGACAAGGCGTTGATGTATATTACAGGGTTCTTGTTAACGTCGTTCAGCTACTATATGGAAATGATATCAACATTTTTCTATTCACGTGTAGATGGTTCAAGCGTACGAAGGAAGATCTCGGCCTTTTAATAGTCGATACAAACTCAAGATGGTATGAAGATGAGCCATTCACTCTTGTCACCTTAGTCAAGCTGTTGTTCTATCTGGATGATCCGAAAGTAGGTGCAGGTTGGAAAGTAGTTAACCATATGTCTCACCGACGAATATGGAGTGCCAAAACACTTGAAGGGATGTCAACGGATGACACTAAAGTGAATAATGTAAATGCATATCAAGAGCCTAATACTTCTGTCATTCTTGACACAAGGCAACTTATTCGCTATTATGAATACTTACCCATACCTGATTATGACACAAAATAATCAAAAGAAGACCGTGAACCTAGAGAATAATGCAACTAGAGAGGAGCTGGAAGATGACGACGACAACATATACGATGATGATGATGGAGATTATGATGATGAGGATCAGCCAGTTGAGAGTGAGGAGGATGATTCAAACGATGAAGATTATGATGATGAAAGTGATTGATATATAAATATATGTAATACTTAATTATAATTAATTAATAGACCGAGAAATTTTGATCGAATTCTAACTTAATTTGTACTCGAACAAGGCCCTAATTAAAAGAGGTTCATTTAGAGTGTTTGTAATACTTGTTATATTTGTCTTATAGGAATGATTTTATAATGAATGTAAGATGATTTTCTATTAAAAAAGACATTTTAGATGACAAAATCTTGTTATATATGTCTTACATGAATAATTTTAGAATAAACTAATGCAAGAAGCTTTTTTGTTAAAGAGGACATTTTAGACGACGAACAAGTGATTGTTTCGTCGTCTAATCACTACTTAGACGACGAACATATATTCATTTCATCATCTAAGATCATTTATAAAACCTATTTCCTAACCCTAAACCCTAAGCCTTAAACCCTGAAAGTGTTAGACAATGAAAATTGTTAATTTTCATCGTCTAAGTGCTACTTAGATGACGAAATTCAACCATTTTCATCGTCTAAGTAGATTTTCACAATTTAACCTCTAAGAGCAAGATCATGTGCACCATGTTAGATTTTGAATTATATTCGTCGAGTGCACATAATAAAAAATTCTTGGACTGTGAGTGTCGACGGTTCAAAAATCAGAGTTACGAAGATTCGTATATAATTGTTTCCGTTTCGTTGAAATTTCAGATTTATGGTTGACTATGCTGATCAAACCCTTAACGAACTTCGTATTGACTGAAAACTTGTCTAGAACAATTGTTTTGTCCAAATTCAATTTTGTTAATATTGATGTGGAGTGAATACAGACATACAAACACATAAGTTATACAACAGTAGTAGATGTATAACAAGTATTAACTCGTTAATCTACTTTTTGTCAAATTTTAATTAATTTATCTAATTGATATATATAAAGTTTCGACGTAAATGGAAAACCTTGTAACTTTGGAAATGGGTTTACGATTAATAATTTATGATCGTTTCTGTCTTTTAAACCTTTGTCAATAATCACAAAACTATATTGATCGAATACGAAACTAAACCGAATTAGCTTCAATTTTTTTCTACAATATTATATAAATGTAATGATTACATTTGATGATTGATTTCTTATGATTTTTAGTCAGGTACCCAATTTTTTTTTTCTTTCAAATAGCTCTAAATTTTTTTTAAAAAAGTATGACCTAACTAACGAAAAGTGTGTGTTTTGTCATCTAATTTTCTTCTTAGACGACGAAACCATGTTATTTCATCATCTAACTCCAAATGTTTGGCGGGTTATTTTTTTCGCCAAATTGTTGGTAAATTTTTTTAAAATGACGTAGTCAATTAATAAGATCATTCGTTCTCTTTCCCAAAATCCCTAAAATTCTCTCCTGTCCGTACCCAGTCACCGCACCACCATGCGAGACACCACCACCATTGCCGCCCCGAGCCAAACCAGCCACCACTGACCCACACCACCTCCGACTTCGACCCACACCTCTCTCTCCGACCTACACCTATCTCTAAAAAAAAAAATACTGACGCTGCCAAAAACATACTATAATTCCGACGCTGGAAACTGCTTCACTATGTCGTTGTATCCCTCACTCTGATGCCTCCTCCCTCCTCACTTTCTGAACATATTATACTCTCTCTCTCTCTGTCTCTCTCTCTTTGATGCTAGTGTGTATATGTTGTTGCCTACTGTGCTCAGAATTTTGTTCTACTGTTTGAGCCTCTATTTCTTTCTGAATATGCTGTGTATATGTTGCTTACAGTGTGTGAATTTTTTGCTACTGTTTGAGTGAATAAATTTAAATGGTGAATGGAAACGTGAAGTTAAGAACATTGTTGTGTTAGCTATAGTTTCGATTATGAATTTGTGCTAGGTTGGATGATTTTAGGCTGTGTAGGATGAATTTAGGCCTGTAATGAGGTTGTGTTGAATGAATATGGAATAGGCACTGGGTTAGATGAATTCATTGAGATTGGTTGATGTTGTTGATAGAATATATGTTTGTTGAATATATGTGGTTTATAGGAAAACTTTGAACAGGATGTTGGTTGATGTTGCATATATGTATACGTATTATGGTTGATGTTGCATCTATGTTGTTGATGGTATGGTTGTGTTGAATAAGTGTTAATTGTTTGTTTTCAGTGTACTGTACAATAGAAGAGGCACACTGTACATTAGAAGAATTCTGAACAGCGGACCACGAGGAACACCTGTTTGAGCAGTAGTTTTATTGGGACTTCTATTACATCTCACCCAATGGTAGTTTTAACGGTAGAGAGCTCTATATCTATATATATATATCGGGTATATAAGATTTTGAAAAGATATCCTGGGGGGTAAATTTTCTAGGACGATAGTTGGGTTGGGGTCAAATGTTAGAGGAGACCTTTACAGCTCTTGCGGCTCGGATAGGTCACAGACGATTCCTAATGCTCTCAATGAAGTATCTACAGCCTATACAGTCGAGCTAGGAATTTCTGCTACAGACGCTGCGTCATCACAAACTCCCCCATCATTCGTCAACAATTCTGTTTGCTTTAGCACTCGACGCAAAGTGAACAGGAGGGGCCCCTTAGCCCCGGCTCCCAAACACATTCAGGGACTTGTGAAGGGAGTTAAAGTCTAGAAGATGTTAAAGTCAATGGAGAAGAAGATCGAGGTGTCGTATTATGATTTCACCAATGGCCCTCCAACACCGAAGTTGAGTAGTTTACACGCTCACAGAATTGGGTCTATTATACTGAATAACATACGTATGAAAGCCCCTTCTTGGAACGAGCTGGAGGAAGCCGACAAGTTTAGAGTGTACCGCGAACTCTTGGTAATAGAGTCTATTTAATTTAATTTAATTTCATAATTAATTACAAATTATAGGGTCTAGGAATTTATTTATATTTTAATTTTTCTTAGGTACATTATAACTATGATCAAGACTGGAGATGTGGGAATCCGTAGAGAAGACGGCTATGGCTATTTACAAGAATTGGAAGCACGACATGCACAAGCACTACAAGGAACATGGGGCCTCGAGTATCCCAAAGGAGTTGTTGACGGAAAGGGAAGGCGAATGAGAATGGTTGGTCGGGCACTTTGAGTCCGATAAGTTTAAGGTTCATCTTACTTTTCTTTAATGTAACGAAAATGAATTATTTTGTAGGTTTAAATTTTTATTTATTATTTAATTTCCCTTGTTGTGAAATAGAGAAGGTCGGAGATTAGCATTGCTAATCGTAAGAAGAAGATGATGCACCATAAGTCGGGCTCCAAAAGGATGATCAACATCACAAATGCTCATAAAGATGCGGATTCGAAGCACTATTTTCTAGATGCCAGCATGTCTACTTACGTCAGGCTTGAACAAGAAGATATCGCGAGTCAATATGGCGTAAGTAACCCCTTTTTTCGAAATTGATTGAGTTTAATCTTACTATTGGTTTGAAGAAATTGAATCATGGTTAGGACATTTAATTAGGTTATGCTCTTGGAACTTGGTTTAGTCGGCTAAATTAAACATGATTTTGAACTTAAGAAACTCGGATGGGAATCAGAGCCCACGGCTTGTTATTTTAGAAATGGTTATTCAAAGTGTTTTTTTTTTTCGTGTAGGTTTTTGGTTTTCTCCATTTTTAGGGAAAACTACGTGAAATTTTCTTTAAAAATCGACATTCATATATTGTTCACAATATTAATTTCAGAAGAGGTTGATACGAGGAGGAAATGGCACGAACACATTCTCAAAATTCGGAGATGACGCCTAAAGAGCTGCCTCCTCTATTGAAAGAGACTCAAATCAATAATGCAGATAAGTTTTTGGCCGCTGACTTGGGAAGGAGGTTCATGACCTTGGATGGGAAGTCAAGCGAGATTTGAGCCAGCCTTCAGTTTTGACGAATAGACGTTCGAGTGTGGCGGCTGTCGAGGAGCGGGTCTGAGGAGGAGTCTCGAGCAGCTCGGGAGGTGGCTCGAGTAGCCTAGACTCGGAATGATACATTACATACTCAAATGGATCATATACTCGAGTTTCTCAAGACTAGGCTAGGCATGGATCCTGATTCTATTTGTCATTAGAATGTCACACCTTGGGATTCTGGAGACGATGATGACGATCCGAGCACTGGGAGAATCGGCGGGGTCTAAACTCCAGCCAATGTTGATATTTCTGTGTAGTTTCGTATGTAGTTTAATTTTGATCTAAATAGTACAATTTTTGTGTAAAATTTTTATATTTAATATATTCAATGCAATGAGTATTTTTTTAATTTACTATTTAATTTTTAATTCAATATATATTTATGAAATAATTATTTAAAACAATTAGATAATATATATAACTTAGACGACGAAATTGAAAATTTTCGTTGGCTAAGTGGGACATGTTAGACGACGAATTCGTTAATATTTCTTCGTCTAGCAAGAACATTCAGACGACGAAAAAACTTTCATCGTCTCGAATGGATCTGTTGGACGACGAAAGAACATGATTCGTTGTCTAGGGTAATTCACTAAGACAATGAACTAGTTCCTGTATTCGTCGTCTAGAGGTTACAACTTAGATGATGAACATCATCTTTGATCGTCTAAGTGAGAACACTTAAACGACGAAAAGTTTTCGTCGTATAAGAAATTCTACACGACGAAAATTTTCATCTTCTTTTCGGTAAAATTTCTTCATCTAAAACCTTAGACAACTAATTTCGTCGTCAAAGATGTGATTTAGACGACAAATATTTTTTGTTTCGTTGTCTAAGTACTTACACTACGATACTTAAACAACGAAAGTTAGTGGTCTAATTAAGTACTTAGACGACGAAAACTACATCCTAGATGACGAAATTGCTTCGTCGTCTAAGTGCGAATTTCTGGTAGTGACATTTCGAGGTTTGCTGCCAAATACTGAATGATTTTGATCCATAAATTTCTAGGCCTCTCTATTTGCTGGATACCTCTAATCACTGTCTTTCACACGTCGTGTATGGTGCCAACTCATATCAGAAGCCATTTTTGATTACATATAAAGTCTTTTTAATCTTGGTATGAGTGAAAAATATCACGCAACCTTCCATGAAATATTTTTACCCTTTTTCTTGTTGTTGCGCCGTGTTCTCCACCATGAAAGCTTGTATGTAGGACATTCTGTTGCATCTGCCATTTTCTTGTAACAAATTACACAATCATTCTTGCTTGCATCAATTTTTTCATAATGAAGACCAAACTCTTTAACAATCTTTTTTGCCTCATAATTGGATGCCAACACTTTATCGCTCATTGGGAAAGCATTTTTCTATGATTTCAATAATTGGTCGAATCCTTTATTTTTCATATTACCGGTTGCCTTCATGTTTAATAAGTTGACAACAAATGACAAGTTAGAATATTTCTCACAACCGTTATATAATGGTATTTTTGACTGTTCCAACAAGTTGTAAAAATTGTCTGCATCTTCATTTGGATCTTGTTAATTGGTAACCTTCTTCTATCAATCCGTGCATATCATCATCTGGCACAAATGGTGCAGCCTCATTTTCATCACTATTAGTGTCATTGACACTTTGATCAATATCATTGTCTTCAGTCTCCCCATTTTTACTCCATACATCATAGTTTTGTTTAAACTCTTTATACATGAGATGGGCCATAACCTCCATTGGAACTCATCTAAGTGCATTATGACACTGACACTGACGACATGGACAAAATATCTTTCTATCACTTTCCAAAGCATGTTAAGTTGCAAATTTAATGAATCTCTCCTCCTCATTAAAGTACTCTTGGTCTGACCGACTTAATTGCATTTATGCCTTGTGGATATGCATTGTTTTGTAAAGTAGATGGGTAAAGAATATGTTGGTATTTCTAAAAATTAGACAATCAAATAGGTTTAAAGGTAGTGTACTTACCAGAGCAACAATTGAGACTTGTTTCTTTTGACCAAAATTTGGATGGTTTTAGGTTCAATCCTGGGGTAGCTGGCTGTGAAACAAGTAAAAAATTGTGAGTGAACCTTATAGTAGAGATATCAAGAGGTAATCCTAACTAATTATATGCGACAAACAGTCTGTTGTAGATCTCGTTAAGAATACTCCGGTTGAGATTTAGAATCTGATGGTGTTAAAGTTACAGACTTATAATTCAAAAGAATATATGAGAGACAAGTAACTGCAAATATAGTTGATTTTTTTCTTGTGAGTTGTTTTGTAAGCTACTTAGCCTACTTTGCTATTGATTATTTATTGAATGAGTAAAGATATACTTGCTGCTGAAGTACAATTTATGTATGGCTTCACAATGACTAAACTTGCTTTCAGTTTGCAAACTACGTACATTTCTAGTATCTATATTTATCTCTTTTCATAGTTGTTTGGAGTCTGATTCATAGGATCAATTTTTACAATGCCATATTCTACAACAAGAAGAAAACCATTAAAACTCCCAGAACTAGTTTTTTGGGTACACACTAAATGTTGCTTGCTATATCAAATAAAGAAAGAAAAAAAAAGTTTTACTTTCTTGAAAATTAGAAAATCTCACCCCTAGATCTTGTGCTTTCTTTGTTTTCATGTTCCTTTGAAGCATTGAGCAGAATCCTATCAGATGTGGTGTTTTAAATTGGATACTCCTATTTATTAATCTATCCATCCACTCCAATCCTAGACACACATTTATGTCAAATTGTCATGTGTATGAGGTAATAGGGCCAACTCACAAGCAACCAGATGCTCATAAGAGATTGTTCCTCAATGAGAACAATCAACAAAGCAATTAATAGCATAAGAACTTATTTAATCTTTCCTTTCGGGTTAGGCTAGGGTGAGTTAACACATGGCATGGTATAACTTTATTTGTTTTAATAATTAAAATTTTAAAACCTGCTGAGCAGGTTACCAGGTAATCAAATCAGAAAATGACATGTGTATTTTTTTTAAAAAAATTACTCTATTAACGACATATTTACCATAACATATGTAATTTGTCCTCAAACTTGTAATACAAATTGTAAATATGATAATTACAAAAAATTTGATAAAAGTTATCATATATTTGAAACATTGTCGTAGTTTTTGTAAAATGTACATCTAATGGGTAATTATGATACTGATGATTAAATTTACTAAAAAAGTACTTAATTTACAGTATTGATAACACGAGTCTTTTTTTGCCTACTTACAAGTTTGACGACATATTTGTTCTCAGATTTATAAAATGATCTATAGTTTAGTTAACTGAATCATATAAAGTGTAATTATCATATATGGTATCAATTTTACTATTTTATATATCAATGTTAATATTTTTTGTAATTGTATCGTAAGACTAGTAATTATCTTATTAATGATGAGTTTTACATAAGAAAGCATGTCAATTACCCATTAAGGTTTTTTTAATACATTTGGTGATATTCACCCTACTTACTCTATAAACTGATTTATTACCATAGTAATGTTATACTTGTTGTTGAACTAATAAATTCAATTATCAATATAGTAATTAACAAAATAACTATATATATTACTACTTCATATATAATTTGTTGTAAAAAGCATCGTTGGAACGGTGGTTATTTTAACATTAACAAAATTGACATAAATAATGTCATTTGTAAAACTTAGAGGGTTATATTGCATCAATAGTGTTATTGCTATATAATTAAGTTTTTATCATTTTAATAACATACATGTCATGTATAAACGCAGCCATAAAAGTTGTAACTCATACAATTAATTAGCACATATTGTACTACTTCATACTTCAAAATAGTATTCGATATATAATTTAATTACAATTAGCATATATAATTTACGTCATCAAACAAGTAATTTTATTGAATATGATTAAATTTATTAAAAAAATAAATTAAATTAAATTACATCATCAAAACCATTGTTTATTCAATTATTCTCAAATCTTGAATTGGGTCGTCTTGAATTTCTAAGCTCTATCGGTGGTCTGATTTCTAGGTTTGTTTCTGTCGTTGTTGACTATATATCATGCCGATGAAACTAGCTATGACCCTTTGGAGGCTTCTGCAGACAAGGCTGTTGAAGAGGCTATCTGCAGCAGAGCTGTTTGATTTTGGGTGTGTTGCGATAATGGCTTGTGGTGTCATTCTTTAGGAGCAAACAGTTATCAGTCCTATGCGGAACCACACTATCTCATTAAGCCCCCCAGCCTCTATTATCTCTCTATCGACCACACACTCTCATTCAGCTCAACAACCTCTCTCTCAAGCTATAGTACAATGTTGATTGATATTCTTCCTACCGACGTTTTTGATCAGAACAGATCAGATCCTTTCTCACAATCGATTACTCGATACCGACTATTCTTGCTACCATAATTTTGGATCAGAACCGATCGGATAGTTACCATTAGATCCCACTCTCCTCAAATGTTCGCTCGACCGGAGCCACTGGCCCACTGTCATCGTTGGAGAGGCGCAATCGAAAGCTAAGAGAAAAAACAAGAATACCCCTTTCTTGCTATCATCGCCACCTATGCCAATCTCGGCCTCGGTCGTAGTGGCAGCGGCACCGCGAGAGGGCGAAATCTCGGCTTCTTAAGAACCGTGGATGAGTCTCATTGGCTGCACCAGAGGGCTATCATCGTTGAAGCAATAACAAGGTCTAAAGCTCTCACTTTATTTTGTGCTCTGTTATCTAAATGGTCGGTTGATGCTCAATTCATGGTTTATGTTTTGCAGGTACAATGAGCTTTGATGTCGTTGATGAGTCATCTGGCAGCGGAGTCAACGTCAAGAACGACTACAATATTTCATCCTACATTTGTTTTGTTGAATACTGTAAGCCATGTTGTCAAAACATCAAATGCTTTTTTTTCTTTCTAATTTTGGTCTCTGTGATTAAAGATTTGTTTTTTTTTTCCAAGTGTTTCTTAGGGGTTGAGATAGTTTTTGAATAGTATGAATTGTATTTTGGTCTCAGGAATGCCAATATGCGAAGTGTTTGCACAGATTGAGCAGCATCCTAACATCTATGATGTTGTTCATGTGAAGTATTACGATGAGGTTCAGAGGAGTTGTATATTATTTGTATGAATTTGCAGGTTTCATTAAGCTGTACGAAATGAACTCTTATTACTATTAATTTTCGTGGGCATGAGCCTTTTAAGTTTTTTTTTCTTCTTTTAATTTGGACATCGTTATCAACTTTCCTGATCATGGTTTCCATCTGTGGACACATATTTTCACTTTCCTCATCCATCTTCATATTATTAATTTACTCACTGCTTATAAATTGACCCACTTTTGGATTGATCTTCTCAGCTTCCAACTCCGATTCACAAATGGAATCTTTTGGCTCAAGGTTAGAAAATTTTTGTATGTGTGAAATTCATTTCTTTCTTTGTATATGTAAAATAGCGTGATGATCTTTCGGGGATGCAACTGAGTGGGAATAAAGTCCAGAAATTAGAATTCCTATTGGCAGATGTTGTGGAAAAGGGAGCTGATTGCATTATAACTATAGGAGGAATCCAAAGCAATCACTGTCGCGCAATTGCCGTCGACGACGCAAAGTATCTCAATCTTGATTCTTATCTCATTTTATATACTTCCAAGGTCTCACTTTCACAGTTTCAGACTCTCTCTTTTATTATTACTAGTTGTTCAATGTACTATTATGTTTTTACTAAATTTATGATGCCATTTTATTCTGTGGCTGCAGGTGAGAGTAGACCAAGATCCCGGACTCACTGGCAATCTTCTGGTCGAGCGTTTGGTTGGTGCTCATATTGAGTTGATTTCAAAAGAGGACTACACGAAAATTGGGAGTGTGGCGTGTACATTTTCTTTTCTTGCTTATAGTGTACTTTTTATTTTATTTTAGTAAGGTTACTATCTTAAGTTCAAGTATGAAGTTGAAACACTGCAGTTTGGCTGCTGATTCTCTTTATAGGGACTACAAGTTTAACAAGATACATAACAAATTAACAATTTAAAGATCAGAAATTGCAAGTTTAGAGCCAGTTTGATCAAAATACTGTTTGTCAAAATTCTAAAACTGTGAAAAAGGGAAAAAGAGATAACATAATTCTAGAAAAGATAAATAAAATTTCCATGGAAAAAAATTCTACATGTAGTTCACTTTTTCTTTTTATTCATGGCACCAGGAGGACGACCACGGCCTCATTTTTGTGTCTGCTGTACTTGTGATTCATCAATTTGTGATTTTTCATTTGTGTATTTGCTGCACTTGTGGCTGAACAATTTCTGATTTGATGTTCTTTACCTGTGGCTGAACAATTTTTGATTTGATGTTCTTCACTTGTGACTTAACAGTTTCTGATTTGATGTTCTTCAGTTTCCTCATACACCTGCCATTAGTCTCATGACTCTCATTGGGCTTGTTTTGTATAGATGTGTCTATTTCTTCGTTTGTCTTCATTTTCTTTGCCCCATGTCTTATGTCATTTCGTTCCTCATAAAGTTTCGATCCTTAAAAAAATGCTCTATTCTCTGCTTCAATATTGGACAGTGCTAGGTTGCTAGGGTACCTAATTTGTATGAAAAGACAACTTGGGATCCCCGTTCTTTAGTGAAGCACATAATCAAATTGAAAAAAATTAGGTACATGGTTCCTACTTTGAATGCATTGGTATAATCCTTCATGAATTTCAATAGATATACCCCATAATCAAAGCTATTCATTTGTATTGGAACACCATTAGGGCGGAAAACTTTAAAGGAACAAAATGACCACAATTCCGGGAAAAACTGGTCTATGTCAATTTCAAATATCATGTCCATGACCTTCAACTGCATAAGATTAAGCAGAAGTATACAAATTTAAATCAATACATAGTTTAAGTACTAAGTTGAGAATATAGGTTGTTACCACATGAAAGACAAGATCAGTAGCTTGAAAAAGATTAGAATATAATACTAATAAAAACTCAGCTTTTTGTCTCTCTTCTCCTTCTTTCCGGTAGATGCTCTCAACGTTTCTGCTTCACTCATTCTAACAAATAGAAAACATCATTTAAATTAAATTTTTCATAACTAAATATGCGCACATCTAAGTATATGGCAAGAAGATACTTACTGAAAATTGTTGAAGGCTTTCCTCCCAATGAATATTTTATCTTCATTGTTGGTTTGATCCGTTTTCTTCTTCCCTCTTCTTGTTTTTGATGGCAACATTGTTTGGAGCATGGGAGATGAATTTTTTGTAAAGCGGAGAAATTATGATGTTGCGGGCAGCTTGTAGGAGTTGCACCATAATTAAAAGAGCGACGCAATTACTTTGTATACAAACACTAAGAGATAAGTTACACCATAATTAAAGGGGTGGTGATGTACGTACGTGGTAGGACTTGAACTGCAGTCTACAAGATGCGCACAGAGAGAGAAACGTGAGGATGTAAACCTCATCTCCATATTTCAAAAGAAACAAAAAACATTTTTAAAAAAAAAAAATTCAAAAAAAAAAAATTAGATTTCAGTATATATGTTGGAACACGCCATATATGATCTCGGGAGTTTACTCCAAAAGATGCCACATTTCAACACACCAAACAATTCACTCTATACATTTACCAATTTCTTATTTCTAGCAAATATCTTTTGGAAAAAAGAAAGAGAAACCCCAAACCTTATATCCTAAATTATATTACCAAACCAATAATTAATCGTAAATCCTTAACCCTTAACTCTTAACCAAAATGTACCCTTAATTTTATTTGTTTCAAGGAAACTATATATTTTGAACATCTATATTCATATACATGAGAATATAAACTCTGTACATTATATGCATGAGTATGGATCAGATAACGAAGTAGTATAGGGTTATATGCACTATGTTATATGTGCATGCATATGAACTATGTGGGGGATTAAAAAGTTATTAGTCTGTGTGCTTTTGTCCTTGATCAAGCTAGTTCTTACATACTATGAAAAATCATTGTTAACTATGTTTAGGTAAGTAATGCTATGTCAAACATCAAACTTTAGTTACACGAATTAGTATTGTTTTAGTAACGACAAATTTTCAGTTGCCAAATCCATCCATTTAGCGACGGTAACGATTTTCTATCGCTAGAAAAATACATTTCGCGACGGTGTGAGCAAGCTGTTGAGCAAAGTAGAGCAAGGTGCTTGGCTGTCGCTGTAATTATAACAATTTCACGGAAAACTTCAGCCATGACAAAAATTCGTGGCTATAGGTAATGTTTTTGTAGACCATTTATAAAAAATATTAAACAACTCAAAGTAATTTTATCAAACAACCTAGACAACCCAAACTACGATCAATACAACTAAGCCCAAAAATAAATATTATACACGCCCAAACCGTACACACTATTTTTATGGTTTTTTTTTCTTTTTAATCTTTGTTAACGTGGATGTAGTTTGGAATATGGTTTACTTTGTTATGTTCCTTCTAAACGTAAATAACCTGTTTACCGTTTACTGATGCCTTTCTACTTATACAAACCGTTTTCAAGGTTTACCAGTTAAAGTGGTACTATTGTATTTGAGTTCATGATTTCAAGATAACATGAAGTCGTATATAATGAACATGAACTGCAATTACTATGCGATTCAATTCATCTACATAGAGCTTGGAAATATGCTAAAATAATGCACAAAAATCCAAAGTATAATTTCTGTCTACAACAAATCTAGATAAAAAACATGTATTTAAGTTCACGACACTGTAATCTTTCAAAGTCTCTTCCTGCTGCATTTTTTTTGTGGGCATGTTGTTTTTGTATGTCCATAGTTTTTGCACGAACCACATTGTGGAGGCTTTCTTTTCTTGTAGCTCTTGACTTGGATAATTTGAGTGTCTTTAGTCATCACCCTTATTGGATCTTTTATAATATTATTACACAGTTTGGGATGTACACTCTTTTCTTGTTCTTTCTTGGCTAACTCCGTCAATATCAAATACCAGCTACTTTCATTGAACTTTAGAGAAGTCTAGTCCTTATGCGCTAGGGCGCTCATCCGTTACTTCAAGTGCTTTCCCTTGAGCTAATCCTCTTGCAGGAGCTCAGACAGTTCGAGCGTTAGAAGTAGCAGAGTCAAGGTAGCATTCCCTGTTAGCAGTACTCTAGTATTTAGTCAAAGAATTGACTAAGGCCTAGAAGAACTATCGAAAAAGGTAATTTGAGAAGCTATCGAAACTATTCCGAAGTTGATGATTTCGTTCAGGCAATATTAAAGAGAGAAGTTTACGCTCTACAACAAAGAAAGCCGCGAGAGAGGTACCAAATCGAGGCAAACTCTGAATACTAGATATGACCTCAAAATAACAGGGGTCAAGGTCGGCCAGTGAGACGGTGGGGGATAAGCTTCATCGTCGAGGGATCTTGTAGGATTCCCAAGAAATTCTTCGATTTCTTCCGGAAACAGATGTTTCCCTTCTTCAAACTCAAACTCCGATTCGTATTGTTCATAGAAAAATCTCTGATCAACGATAGCATCAGCCTGTTATCCCCGGCGTACCTTTGATCCGTTGAGCGAGAGCCCTTCCACATGGGACTCCCGTTTCATGAGCGGGGGGGGGGGGGGGGGGGGGGGGGGGGGGGGCTAAGCACTGTTCTTTGAATCAAACGTTGAATGAAATCAGGCTCTAATCTCTTGAATTCTTTGTCTAACATCTCAGTGCCCTCCTTCGTCTTTGATGCAAGAAAAGATAGTTTATTCCCCAAACAACTTAGATCTTCGTACCTGTATGAAAATAGTAATAAAAACATGAATGCATATCCACTATTATATATCAACATCAGTATACATATATAAACATATCTAAATGGTTACACATGAGAAACTATGACAATATTTAAAATAACACATCATTAATATGGAGCGTACCTGGCAAATTCTATAGCTTCATTTGTCATAATAGAAACTGAGGTTTCCATGTCAGCTTTTGCAGATTTAGTCCATCTCTTTAGCATTAAAGATGAGGGTATCTCTTGTATACGCTGCTATTTCAGAACATGAAATATATGTGCATAAGGGAGGCCTTCCTGTTCAAACAGTTTACACGAACAATAACAGAAATAATGTTTTCTGTTTTATAGAATGTTGTTGTGTACTCCTTTTCTTCATGGTTGCTGTTTGAATTGGATGTTAAGTACACATGGCTTGAACCAAACGATATAATATCTGATGGCATCACCCCTCCAACCTCATTAAGCTCTGTGCGAACCTCCTTAAACACCTTGTCAGTGAAAATGGTAGATGCATGATGCTCCAAGCTTCAAAGTGACCCTGGAGTGGTAAGCACATGAGTGGAGTTATTTGTTTGGAAATCCTCAACCAACAACTTATTCCTCAGCCTTAATAATGCTCTATCAAGTGCTGGAATGAGTTCAAATAATTTAAATTTTGCACCAGTCTGAAGATACCGCTTCACAAATGAGTTCATGCCCTAACATCTTTGAGTGCTTCACATACGAGCATAGAAATGACCACTAACAAATGCTCCAACCCATTTATGTCGCTTCTCATACATCATCTTGATCTAATCTTTATCATGGAAACCATATGTATCAACCATAGCATTCCAACGTTCTTCGAATTGATCTATATTTAGCTAATCCCACATACATTTTCGAAATTCAGAAACTATCTTAGGATTACGCAAGTTGCTCTGAGCATTCCTAGCGATATGTCATATACAAAGACGATGTGGACAACCAGGAAGTACAACTTCAATATCTAATCGCATCACCTCATCTCCATCAGTCAAAATAGCAATAGGTTTTTTGTTATTCATGGATATATAAACGTCTCCAGAACCCACTAGTATGTCTTAAATGTTTCATCAATGAGTAGTGCAAACCCAAAAATTGCGGTTGACAAATGATTGTTTGAACCAAAAAATAACACCAAAGGCTTCTCATACATATTTTTTTTAGGTACCGTCAAAAAGGCACATCTCCAAAAAAAGAAAAATCTACCAAATAATTAAAGTCTCTCCAAAATATGTTGGCCAACCTGTTGTCTTCATCTTTGCTAAACTTGCAGTACCTTTTTGAGTTGGTGGAAAATTTTCCCCTAATATATGTTAGTGCAGCTTCTGTGTCACCATCAAGCATGATTTCTCGTCTTGTTTTATCTATTTTATAGTACAAATCTTTGATAGTACAACCAACGTACAGCTTGGAATCTCCCGTACCTGTCCACAATGTACTCATATGCATGACAAGGTTTAATTGATACTCTCTGCATGGAAGTGACAAGAGCTACATGTGACTCTCCTTGGCACTTGTATGCTAACTCGCATGTACCCTTTTCTAACATCAAAACCAATTGCCCTTGCATAAGCATAGTAGAAGTTTTCGGCTTCCTCAACCGTTTTAAACTCTGCCCCTATCATATCTTCTCTGGTCAACTTATCAAAATCAACACCATTATATTGCAGCTTACTAACGACACTTTTCTCATGAACAATATTGGAGATCGAAGGTTCATGTGATGCAGCCACTTCTAAAACATACATAACAATTTTTAAGTCTTCAAAGTTGTCTACTTACTAAAAAAAATGATGAACAATGATCTAGCCATTGAACTTCTATGAAAATTTTATCACATTCTACTGAAACACTTAAAAACTTACCCAAAAACAATCAATTTAATCGGACAACATTCAAAAGCAAATGGAAAACAAAAATTGAGCAGCATTCCAACTGACTTGTCCATTTAAACGATTTTACAAATCTATATCTAACCGTTAAAATTTCTTGAAATTTTTATCATACTATACTTAAATAATCATAAAGATTTAGGAAAAATTTCAACTGCATCAGAATAGATTTCCTAACCAAATTACTAATAAAAAAACAGAGCCAACATATAGAGCAAGAAATACTCTAATTTCACAAACGATCTAAAAATTTAATTCACAATGATCTAACCTTTAGAATTCAATGAAACTTTGAATCAAACTTACTGACATAATCATAAACACACGCACAAAAATTGGATTCAATCGGAGTAGATTTGCTATCTCAAATATGCACAAGTTAATGAATCACAACATACAACTTGAAAGTACAATGATTGACCTAATCACCTATGAAAATTTATAACTAAAGATCTAACCGCTGGAAATCAATGAATTTTTTGCATAATATTATTAAAACAATGATGAACGCACACACCAAATTTCACTATAATTAGATTTATTTGTTATATCAAATATATAAACGAAATCAGATACTATTCATAAAATTGAAATCAATAAAAACTAATGCAAAATTGAACCGAAGATCTAAATTTGGAGTTGAAAAATGATGATTTTCTTTCTTCTAAAAACCCTAGAAAGCACAATTTTATCAATTCATACCTTAATTTTAGTGATTGAATTGTATGAGAATAATTCAATGGCTACAGATTCATTCTTCAGAGATGCATATACAGTGAACCATTCACATGAATAAGATCAGATGCTCTTGTTCTTCTGAGTTTTTCTTCATCTTCTTTCACCTCTTTTTCTTCTTCTTTCAAACATTAGGACGATATAAATAAGGGGTAAGCAGGTTTCTCTTTCATGTCTTTTTCTTCTTCTTCTTGCAAATGTATTTTTTCTTTTCTTTTTAAGAATAATGGGTAAGTAGGTTACCACAATATGTATTTTCATGACCGTTAGATTTAATAATATGTCAATGGCCATAAATATTCTAAAACGTTAATGCATGTCATGTGATGACACACCCTAGAATTATCCATTTCCTCAAATATAAAGAAGAATTTCCTTATATTCAACCTTAATAAATACGAAGCTCTTACGTTACAGTGAATCGAAGCTCATCTTGGTTAAGGGGCTAAACACAAAGGGCATAGACACATAGACATATATAGGCTCAATATATATTACAGTAAAACCTTTATACAGTCATATTGTTGGGCCGAGAAAAATTTATTCATATAAAGAGGTTTAGTTAAAAATTATATTTCGCAAATATTAAAAAATAATTTATTGGAGATATCAACTATAAAACATAAATATGAGTTATAAGATATCAGCAAACTCAAATATGTGATATCAACTATAAAGCATAGATCATCACATCAAATTGTTATAGATATATTTTGATTTTTTTCAAAGTACATTTGTTTTATTATTATTGACAATTAATACTATATGGAGGTACATTTTCTATATGTGGAACCAAATTTTTTTTATAACTTATTACAATGTGGAGGTTATTCCTATTTATAACTGATCCCGAATTAAGACCGATATTTTTATCACTATAAAGAGGTTATTCTTATATAGAGTATTTCTAAATCGAAATTTTACTGTATCTCTATTCTTAATTATCAATACTAACAAATTAATATTACTAATATTAATGGCTTTGTAATGGGTCATTGCTATTCTTTAGTAATCAAACATTCCAACAATGCTTTTGCTAATAATCGATGAACATTTATAGTTATAAATTTATGCCTCATTTGTAATTAGGAAAAATGGCTAGGAATATCACTCAAGTATGGCACGTTCTAAACTTTGCTCACTCATATATGACAAATATCACTTTACTCACTATTGAATGAACAAAATATCACTTTGCTCACTATCGAATATCACTTTGCTCAGTATCAAATGACACTTTTACTCGCTTTGATCACTCTAAACCAGAGAATTTGGCCATACACAAGTGAGCAAAGTGATATTTGAGTGATCAAAGTGAGTAAACTGTCATTCGATAGTGAGTAAAGTGATATTTGTCATACATGAGTAAGTAAAGTTTAGAGCGTGTCATACTTGAATGACCTTCATAGCCATTTTTCCTTTGTAATTATATCGAAACACTAGTTTTGATAAAATATTGTTTATGCAGATTACCAGTGAAATCCAAACTCATAGATTCATGGACGTACATAATTTGATAAGGAGGATAATCTTTCTACAATTGAGTTCAAATGGTTCTCTGGCAAGTTTGCTCAATCTGATAAGGAGACAAATTAAAGCATGATGATGAAAACCAAAAAGGAATTACTGTTTACAACTCTGGGGGCAAAAAAAGAAAGAAAGAAAAAATAATAGAGAAAGAAATTATCTTTGAGAATTTAGAATCAAGTAGAGGCTTGTGAGTTCTTCCAAGGTTGAATTGAGATTGACAGAATATGTATAATAATATAATTCCTGGAGTATCAATGAAAATCTAAGAAAGAAAATTTAGAAATTAGGGTTTTTGAGTTTTGACATTGTTCAAGTCGCCTCAGTATAGATAGGGTTTATGAGTTTTTACGTTAGTTCTAACAAAAACCCCCACAGTTTTAGTAACATTTGATTTGACGAATTGTGAATGCTTCAAGTGTCAAGCTTGGTCAAAAGAATGGAAAATTGTTACTTTGGTCATTCATGTTTGACAGATAAGACAGAATAGTCACTCATATTTGACAAATATCGATTTGGTCATCCACGTTTTATTTTTTCATTCAGATTGGTCACTTTGTTTATTTTAGATGTTAAACACTACATATGTGATACACATATGACTTACTTTAAGGGTAAATTATGTATAAGGTCACCTAATATTTCTTTCTCAAATCAGGTCACCTGATTTTTATTTAAAAAACCTCTCGTTCAAACTATTTATGATAATGTCATCGTATATAAACCTTGTTTCTCTCTCTGTTTCAGACCAAAACCAAATCGACCTTAAATTACTAAAACTCTAGCAGAGTTCTCTCTCCGTCGCCCTCCTCTCTCCGCCGAACTCGCAGCTGAGAGACACGACTTCTCCTCCACTCATCTTCTCGGCTTCCTCAAGTCACAATAGTCTCACTCTTCTCTAGCCACCTCTCCACGCCGTCGACACCAAGCTCACCGACGCTCGCCGCAAGCTGATTCCCAATTTTGATCGGTACAACTCTCTCTCTCTCTCTCTCTCTCTCTCTCTCATCTGATTCTCTGTCATCTATAGCATGTGAATGTATGTGATGTGTATGTTAGTGTATAGTAGTGTATACAAATTGGTGTGCTTTGGTTGTTATGCAGTAGTGTTAATGATAGTCTATGGTAGAGTGTGCTAATCTGTAGTTGAAAGGACCCAACCCCGATTTAGTTGCCTAAACCGAAATTGAACCCCCTCGAAAACACGAACCAACAAAAACCGTAGAAATTTTGGCAGAGTTTCGTTACTAGCGTGGAATTACCATTACCTGCACGCGGAAAATACACTTCATCCTATGCCACAAAAATCAAAGTGTGGGCACCAATCCCATCCGGATTTCTCAATATATCAACAATAAAGTAAATCAATAAATATATCTATACTTTACTGGAATCCGGTATAAAATCGTATAACATATACCACAGAAAGCTCAGAGCGACATCTAATACATAACCATATACGTATACCACAGTAGGTAGAACAATAAACCTACTGGATGAAACAAAGTAGCTCGAGTACTATGCCTCCGACCACGACGTGCGACACCAGAGCCTGAACTGCAAACTGGGCACAGAAACCGAAAAGCCCAGGGGAAAGACAATAAATACGTTAGAGTGAGTGGACGAAAATAAATGTCTTTCACCAGTATATATATATATGTTTAAAATAACATATGCGAGTCCAGGTAAATAAAAACAACATAGTACACGAGGTAAAACTCACACTCCTCCAGTGTACTAAGCATGCAAGTATAAATCCCACGGGGTCACTCATGGACACACCCGTGCTAGTACAGTCCGAATCACGGGATCCCAGACCCACACGTGATTCTAAGCCAGAAAGGCCTCGGTTCCGGGGATACGCCCCTCGCCGGTCAGGTCGGGGTAACGCCCCGCCTGGGATGCCTACCATCGGGGATCAGCCGAGAGGCTAGTGTATCGATACAACAACGTAACCAAGACTGTACTCTGTGTAAACCAAATCATAAACAGTTCGATGCAAATGCATGAAACAGCATATAAGTGTATGTATACTCGTATACGTATATTCGTATAAGTATAATCGTATAATCGTAAAACATATGCTCATGTAATCCGTAATCTCAATACACATGCTCGAGTTCATAAATCATATAAAAGACTCGCAAGAATTCCGTGAAAAGAAATTGTCCACTCACAGACTAGCGTAACGCGATATGCGTTAACCCGTGATCCGGCGGAAAATCCCTCGCCAAACGAACGATCACGAACACCTGAATATTCACAATGTCCAATATTCAAAGTCATAATCCGACAATACAATATAATTCACGAGAAACCACCATTCTCGGAAACACATAGTATGATCACAACAAACTGTCGGAAATCACACCTCAATACCTCGCTGTAAGTTCGGACGCTCAACTCGAAAAACGAACCTCCCCACTGCGATCGGGGCGCGATTTCGAGTCAAATGACATGCAACTTGTCGAAAGTCCGAAAAAAAAAGTCAAACTTTGACCGTTGACCGCCGTCCACGGCGGCGCCACCGCCAAACTGAAAATCTTTCGGCGGAGCAACCCCTATTCCATGCAAAATCACCCACTGAGCAACTTTCACAACTGCCACGAAGGCCAATTCTCACTCTAACTTGTCCAATTTCACGAAAAACCGAATGTTCATACAAATTTCAAATCCAAAATTCTCCAAGCACAATCAAAATTAGAACTCCATACTTACATGGTTAAAATCCTTGAGAGGAGGGCTACAAAACCCAGTGCTTGATGTAGCTCAATTCGGCCCGAAACGAAAACCACCATTAACCCCAAAATACACAAACTTTGGATCAATGTTTCTCTCTCCACTGTGAGACTTGCCGGAAAATGAGGCCGGAATTAAGATGAGGGAAGCACGGCGAGTTGAATGGTATATGGATTAGGCCGTGAGGTGGCCGGAAAAGTCTCGTCGCCGGCGAGGCCGAACGGTGTCGCGCCACCATCTCCACCGAGCTTGACTCGGTCAAAGCTCCACTAATTTCCAGGTTGACTTTCTCCTTTTGGTAAGTTGCTATTTATACTCTTTCCCAAAAAGGAAACTTCATACTTATCCATTTCGACGAACTTTGAACACCCGTAACTCTCGCGTCGTAACTCTGATTCCGATAATTCTCGCGGACACAAACTCGTCTCGACGTACTCTTCAATAATCACCTGAAGTCAAACACATCGGCCAAACGGATAAAAAGTCAACCCTTTGAACCAACACACATTTAAATCGACTAAACAATCAATAATAGGAAATATTCACAACTTAAACTCCGTAACTCAAAATCATGCTCCGGAAGTTCCCACAAACTCGAAATTAAATTCTGAACAACTTCTGTGAAGAAGCCGAAACCAAATTCTCGTCCGGTAATTTAGTCGCGAACAAACTTGCCATTTAAATCTGTTTCCGTCGAAACTTCAAATATTCATAACTAATTCCTCGGTCATCCAAATAATGATCCGAAACCGCCCACGAACTCATAATCACACGTACAACGACTCTCGAGAAGAGACCCAGCTCTAATTCTTGGCCAATAATTTAGTCGTTAAGAAATCTGGCAGTTTCAACACTGTCGTAACTCTGCGACTATGCAACTTAACTGCTGATTCTGTTCCGGGTCATCACAGTAGTAGTATTTTGATGTCCATTTTGTTGTTTGGCAGAGGAATACATGGAAGTAGACGACAAAAAACCATCAAAAGTACAAAATTGGTCTACATTTCAAGGCTTCTTCCACCTGATACAGCAACGCAAAAATTATTTGCTTGATGAAACGCTGAAATTACTTGGAGATACACCCTTAGGAAGAGTGATATGGCTTTCTGTTGTGTTAGGGTCTGATGTAGTACCATGTTGTTAGTACATTGTGTTACAGAACAATAGTACTTACCATATTTTGAAGTAGTACCCTGAATATTTTGGAGTAGTGCTTACTAGAGACAGCAGTAGTGTTAGTACACTAAATGTTTTGAAGTAGTACTTTCTATTGTGAAACAATAGTGCTTACAAGATGAATGTTTTAAAGTAGTGCTACTTTTGTTGTATGATGAGTGTACTACTACTATTAGATAGTACTAATGTAGTTGATTTCACACACAAATTGTTGTCACATACAAAAACTCACAATTGACCAACACAAAATTGCGAACCGAAGAACAACAAACTTGAATTAGTAAATTAAACAAATCACATAAGGAAAAAAATACATTAAAGTAGTATGTTATATAATGAAGAATCACATTGTATGTTTATCGAAAAACACTCGATGAAAGAGATTCGAACAAAGTGTACTACCAATGACTTGTATTCGTACCAACTATATCTTGTGACTAATATAGTGTATGTATAGAAAATGGACATGCCTCAGGAAAATTATATGTTCAGGCAGAATGCACTACTTTAGACTGGTGAAAACACTACATGCGACTAATATTGACACTAGTTACTCAGGTTTCAGCTGCTGGTGACTTTGGTACATGTCAATCTATTGTGTCTTCCTTTTTTAGGCACAACGACCACATCTGATCGACTTCGTCGCCTTCCCACCTTCAACATAAGACTTCATGCGAGTATCCTCTGGAAAACCGGATAGAATTATTGTCAATGGAGGCTTCACAATGGGTGGTTCATTAAGAGCATCATGGTAAAACTTCTCAATGTTTGGTATTGGTTGAATACCATACTCATAGGAAACCCTGTATCTTCTAACATCATAAAAATTCTCGATGTAAGAGTAAGATCGAACATGATTGTATGGTTGTTGTAGGTGCACTTTGCATACAAATTCAAATCCATGGCTATACATCTGCAAATCAAAGACAAACTGCGTATAAAACAGAAGTAGCATCTTTAACAGTCATCAATAGTGTACTCACCCAACACTAATAGTACTATCAAGTCCAAACATAGACAGAATACACATTACAACTAACTAGCTAGTGTCTTCAGAGGGATGCAATAATGTATTCACTCAACACTAATAGTACTATCAAGTACAAACACACACAGAATAACTAACTAGTGTTTTTAGAGTGATGCAATAGTGTACTCACTTAACACAGGTAGTACTCCTAGTATGTAACATCTCATAATTTATAAGAAATGTCAAAACACACAAATCAGCCACATCAATCACACACAAACACATAAATCATAAGAGAAAACATACAATAATATGATTAATATATCTACAATGCACCGATCCATAATCCACAGCACTAGAATCAAAATCAAAAAACTGAAATTCAAAATTGTTGTGCATATAGGAAATTCGAAATCACAGCTCAAACAAAAGCATCAATCAAACAACACAAAGCACAAAACATCTATAGGAAAGTAGAATCGAAACCTTACCAAAGCTTATCTCAACAGAATCCTCCGATTTGACAGAATCTTCTTCTTCTCTCTCTGTCTCTCTCTCACACACACACATACATACACACAAAAATAGGTAGCTGATGGAGAGAATCAAGCTGTGTTTTAGAGCTCTCTCTCTAAGTTGCGTTTTGGAGCTGCAAATCATATACGTTTATATCAGAGGGGCCATTTTGGAAAACAAAATTTATTAAGAAAGAAGAGATGACCTTATGTGTATAAAAATTCTGAAGGGACCTTATTAGTAACTTAAGGTCTCTAAGAGACCTTAAGTGTAATTTCTTATTACTTTAATGGATATTTTTTTCCTTCTCAAGCTAATAAACTTACTTATATGCACATTACAAATAAATAAATATACTTTTTTTAATGTCCAAAATAGACAAAGTGACTAATTTGAATGATAATGTACAACTTGAGTGACTAATCCGATATTTGTCAAACATGAGTTACCAATCCATGTCATCTGTCAAACATGAGTGACCCAACAATTTTCCCTCGAAGGATATCTATCGAAAAAGCTTGGTCAAAGGCCTTGAAGTTTAAATTGGACTCAATCGATGTTGGGCCTGCAGAATCACATGCTAGGGTTTTTTTTTCTTAACAAAATGAAAAGGTGTGAGAGCTACTGATATTGGGTGGCATTTTGAACTTGGGTCATCTAGGGTATTACACAAACCCTGAGCCAATTGGGCTACAACTACTTCAGTTAATATATGGGCTTTATTTATTTGTTTGTTTATCTCTATGTAAATGATTAAAAGAATTAAAATGCCCCGAAAAGTTGGAAGTTATGTAGTCTCGCACGGACTAGACGGCCCAAAGGTCGGATTATTGAACGAAGCTAATTTGCTGTACTTGGCCCAGTGCTGGCTCCGCCAGCGACAGTGCTCTAAAGAGAAGTTAAGGTCTATCCAAGATATCATATTAGAACTCTATGATTAGGGGACAGAATAAAACTTTAACTCTATATGATTAGAACTTATGGAGATGCTTTGCTCTAATGCATGGGAAATCATCGTTAAGAGAGCAAGTAAAAAAAAAACTATATATAATGCTACAAAGTAGATGCTATATGTAAAAAAGTTAAGGAACATCTACAAGTTAGGTACATGAAAAAGCACCAATGATAAAGCTGAATATGCCTTTCTTAACTATGCCAAGAAAAGAATATTAACGCCTTAAGATTGAGCGTACGTAGGCTATAAAGATCACACCATTTACATTGGAAATATGTATGTGGTTAATTAGCTTACTGAAAACCATTTCTTTTGTTTGTTTGACATGGCAACAAAGTATAGTGGAGGACCGTTCTTCACATGCTGTGTGTTATTGCTTGCTTTGTTTGCCGGAGGGGAAAGTTTTGCGTCAGAAAAGAAGGTGATTTTCATACCTTCATATATAAGCTTGAATGATTTTTTTTTCCCGATGATTTTCATACCTTCATATATGTAAAATAGTACAAACATGTACGAATCATTTTAGAGTTTTTACCTTAACGAGATAAATATTATACCGACAAATATGTTGGACAGTTTAACAACATAATATGTCAGACTATCTCGTAAAATTTTAAAATTAATGATTAAGATACATCGTAGACATCTCATTTTAGATCTTCCATGCAAGTTTCGTGGCCTCTACTATATATCTAGCTACCTGTTCTTATCTCAGTGTATCACATCTCAGATTTGGATCGATACTAAGAAACACATATACCCTGCTAACTGAAAAGAAAACTTGATTATATAAAATCTAGTATATTTAATTGAATTGAATCTCAATTTAAACAGGGAAATTGTACCTATCAAGTTACAATAGAAACAACATGCACAAAAGGTGCGTCAACCTCAAACCCCATAAGCCTAAGATTTGGGGATTCGAGTTCTAATGACATTTTGGTAAGGTACCTAAATTCCAAGCACATAAGAAGGGTGGATCCCCTAGATCCCCAAGTCCTCGACGATGTGCCAAGAAAACCATTTCAAGCTTGCGTGGTGGATCAGTTTCAAGTGATGGGTCCATGCGTCGACTCACCCATCTGCTATTTGTATCTCAAAATTGCCGGAACTGATGATTGGAGGCCCGGTTTTGCTAAAGTTCATGTCTTGGAGGGATCTCACGTCCACCTCGGCTCTGATTACTTCTACTTTCGCCGGTACCTGCCTCGCCGGGCATGGCATGGGTTGGATGCGTGTGACAAAGAGGTCACTCCCTTTGGGATCAAGCAAAAGAGGAAAGTGTTTGTAAAGAAACCACATTCAAAGTTATGATACAAGAAATGGGTATATTAAGTTTATTAATTGAAGATCAGAAATGCATATTTTCAAGATCGAGTTAAATCCAATCAAGTTTTCTGCACTATAATATGCAAACGTGTTACGCAACATCAATCAAGTCTAGCCCACATGCAGGGCATGCAGTAGTGCTACTACGTACGTACTCCTGACTCCTGAGCACCTACATACGGGTATCAAATTTTAATTTGCGTTTTCCTCGTTTAATTCACAACACGGATTCAATCAAATCTACAATACCCAAACGCATGTGTTTACTGCATCGACAGCAGGGTGAGTTGATCATGCATATGTAATATCTTGGTATTTTCAATAATTTAAATATGGAATGTGAGACTTCTACTGGTTGAAGCCTTAAGAATTATTTGATCCTCTACAATAACTGCTCACTTTTATTATGCAAACTTTGGAATATTGAGTGAAGATCGAGCACGTTGTTTAAGTGCAATATGTTACAGGAGAAAGTAGAACAGACAGAAAGTAGTTACTCTTCTTATTGATAGAATGCCTTAAATATAGGCTGATACAATCTGTTACAATAACTATCCCGATATAACAGGGATTCTCTGTATCTATCTAATCAATATCTGTATCTAACTAGGACAAGACACACACCGGGATTAATGGAGAATAAATCTCCTTAAACAATCCCCCTTGTGTCGATGACCATAAGAATGATGGATGACTTGTTGTCTCATTAAAAACCTCGCCAAGAAAACAAAAACCTCATGGGTAAAACAAAAGCTTGATCTAAGGGAAAAAGAGTACAACGCACAAACTATTAAAGCTACTACGTGTGATGTAAACTCCCCCTGATGTCTACAGAAATGGAACTCCCCCTGACTATAAACTTAGTCTAGAAGTTCAGATAATCTTTGCATACCAATGCCTCTCACATGTTTCACAAAAGTATATTTAGGAAGTGACTTGTAAACAAGTCCACAGCATTATCAACATAACCAAACCGGTTCACATTGATAATCAATAACCGCTGCTATTGTTGATTGTAGGAATACTTTGGCGAAAAGAACTAAGTATGACACCCTTAATGGAACTCTACTTCATTGGCTCAATGCAAATGCATTATCCTCAAAGATGCAAGTTAGTGTTGTCATAGTAGATAATAATCCACTAGACCCTCGAATGTGGTGTATTATTGTCTTATACCAGACACACCCATCAACAGCTTTACAGAAAGCTTTAATCTTTAGATTAATTCGAGGCAATAGCAACAGGGGTTTACTTAGTTGTTTTTTAAGGAACTGCCATGTTTCCCATGATTAACATGTATGGGATCATCCTATATATGGGTCAGAGAGGTATCCAATATCAGCAAATCCAACCAACACATCAACCGGTGTTTTGGAATAGGGGATAACATGAAAACTTGTCCGAAACAAGACGAATTTTCGATGGGTAGAGAGAATCCCTCGACGGGTCGATGAAGTCACTCTGGTCAATCCGGGGTGCATTTTCAACGGGTCGAGGAAAATCCTCGACGGGTCGAAATCCCCAGAGTGCGTTTCAGCTTTCTCTTTTCCGAGAATTTCATGCTTCTCTCTGTATTCTTTACAAGAGAAGAATAAGCCCAAGTCAATGGATCACTTCAATTCCATGAAGATTTGTTTTATTCCATTCCAATGACTTTGCGTTGGCACATACTGAGAAGGCATGCATGTCTGGATATGTATACTGAGCTAAATTCAATCAAGCTCTAATCATGCTAAGATATAGAATCTCAGCTCCAAAAGTTCCTCATCATCATCTTTTCAGATAAAATTGATCATTTTAGTTTTCAGACTGCAAACAACCATTGGTGTACTAATAGGGTCTGCTTTGTTCATAGCTTGATTAGACATAAGCAAACTGGTGAATACAAATTCAACCAACTCGATGTACCGTCTCTAAACCAAGACTTAATCGAGTCCTATCAAGCTCTATCATCTCAAACAATTTTTTCATTGTGACGACCCGGAACAGAATCAATAGAGTAAACGGCTTAATTCACGAGTTAGCGCATAATCGCAGTTTTTCGTAATTGATCGTTTTGCCGGTTTTGATCACGACTTAATTATTGGCCGAGAATTTGAGTTGAGTATCTTCTCGAGAGTTGTTGTACATGTGATTTCGAGTTCGTGGGCGGTTCCGGATTATTATTTTGACGACCGAGGAATATAATATGAATATTTGAAATTTCGGAATTACGTCGAGTTTATCCGTTCGTATCAAATTTATCCGAATCGTGATTGTGATCCGTTTGGACTGTCGATCATCCCGAGCAGCGAGTATAAATATCGGAAATAGTCAAAAAATTGTCGAAAATGTATTGTTGGAAGTTTGACCGGCGTTGACCCATTCTGGTGCGTTGACCACCGTTGACCGAGGTGAATTTCGGACCATTTGAATTCCTCCGGCGGACTGGCCGTTTCTGGCCGTTTTAGGCCACAACCTTGGAAGGTAAAAGTTTCTCCTCATGATTCTAAGCTGTTTAGGACTTGGAATTTCTCGATTTGATTTCGATTTGAGGGAGAAATGTGGAGTTGAAATATGGGGAAATTTCGGCCGGTGTCGGGTTGGCTTGGCGGTGGCGCTCCGGCCACGGGGGTGGCCGGGGATGGAGGGGTTCTGTCCGTGGGGCCATGGCGGTGCCTTTGGGAGTGGCCTCGAGGGCCGCCGCGCGCCGTAGGCGGTGGATCGACGGCGAACAGCTTCGCCGACGGTGGATGTTCCCCGTGGCTTTTGAGCTGATTTCCGGCCAATCTCGTTGGAATTGGTTAATGACTCAATTGGGAGAAGTGTTGGGCTCGTTGAGGAGAACTTTGTGGGAGCTTGGCTGCAGGAAAATTTGTGACGACCCGAACCAGAATCAGTAATGTAGTCGGCACGATTCACGAGTATTTACGTAATCGCGGTTAGTCGTTAATTGTGTGGTTTGCCGATTTGATTCACGAATTGATTTTCGGCTGAGAATTTGAATTGAGTTTCTTCACGGAAGTTGTAGAGTACGTGATTTCGAGCTCGAGGGCGGTTTCGGATGATTTTTCCGATAACCGAGGAATATAATATGATTATTCGAAGTTTCATTTTTCGACGAGTTTATCCGTTTGTTTCGTGTTTATCCGAATCGTTTTGATTATTCATTTTGGACCGTCGATTGACCCGAGGCGCGAGTATAAATATCAGAAATAGTCGTAAAATCGTCGAAAAACACTGTTTGAGTTTGACCTGAGTTGACTTTCCATTTTTGGAAACTGTTGACTGTTGACCGAAGAGGAAAGTTTCCCGTTTGAGCTTCGCCAGCCGACTTGCATTTTCCGGCCACCTCCGACCTCGTTGAGGGTATGAATCGCTTCCTCTCATGATTTTAAGTTGATTTGTGTTTGGATTTGTGAGAATTGATGGAGATTTGAGGGAACCCGAATCGGGTTAGGTCGCTGGAGTTCGCCGGTAATGGGGGGAGGTTTTCCGGTGGGTTTTGGTGGCGGGGGAGTGGGGGTTTTTGACTCCCCTTGCCCTAGGGAAGCTTCCCCTAAGGTTTGATAGGACTGAAATTGAGTTTTCCGGTGAACCCGAATGGGTTGCCGGAGTTAGTTTCCCGTTTGGTTTTGAGGTGATTTGGACGTGTTCCGATGTGATTTGACCTTGGTGGTAGTTGAGGAAGTGACTGGGCTTGAGGAGAACTTCATTTCTGGAGTTTCCTCGCCGTGGAATTCCACCATTGACGGCGTGCCGCCGGCGGCGGCGGCGGCCAACGGCGGTGCTCCGGCGAGAGGGTTGATTTTTTGGTTTTCGATGAATTTAATGTCATTTTTCTCGTAATCGCGCCCTGATTATCGCCTAGAGGTTTTCGTATTGATTTGGGTATCAGATTTTTAGTCAAAGGTTTCGAGTGGAGATTTCAGAAATTCAGTCGGTTATTTTGTACAGTTTAATATGTTTCCGGGAACGGTTGGTTTCCATGGTTAAGTACAGGGTTGTGGGCTATGATTTTGATCAGTTGTGTTTTATGAATATTCAGGGGATCGAGATCGAGATCGTGCTTCGGGCGAGGGATCTTCCGCCGGGCTACGAGATTAGCGCGAGTGCGCGTTTCACTCACCTGTGAGTGGACAACTTCTTTTCACTGTTGATTGCGAGTCCTTATACACGTTTTACGAATTTGAGCATGCATACGAGACTATGTTTTACATGAGCATGTGTTATATGATTATGCCCATGCCTATACCAGTATGTATTACGTATATGCATTTATATGTTGCTTTATGCATTTGCATTGATCTATTTATGATTTGGTTTACACAGAGTACAATCTCAGTTACGTTGCTGTATCGATACACTTGCCTCTCGGCTGATCCCCGATTGAGGCCTACCAGGAGGGGCAGTACCCCGACCTGACCGGCGAGGGGCAGTACCCCGGAACCGAGGTCTTTCTGGCTAGAATCACGTGTGGGTCTGGGATCCCGTGATTTGGACTTTACTAGCACGGATGTGTCCACGAGTGACCCCGTGAGAGTTTCCATGCATACTCTGTACGCGAGTTGGAGTCAGCGTCTCCTCGTGTACTACTTGATTTATTTATATTTTGACTCGCATATGTTTTATAACATATATCATCTGGCGAAAGACATTTATTTTCGTCCACTCACTTTAACAGTTTTCATGTCTTTCCCCTGGGCTTTTCGGTTTCCGTGCCCAGTTTGCAGTCCAGGTTCTGGTGTTTCACGTCGCGGTTGGAGGCTAGTGATCTGAGTTACCTGTGTTTTCCAGTAGGTTCTTGTTTCGCCTACTGATGTATATATTGTATATATTTACACTAGAGGTCGCTCTGATACATTCTGATACTTGTTTTATACGAATTTTCTCGAATATGTTATATATATTACAGTATGTTACTGTTTATTGCTTATGATATGATGTTGAGAAATCCGGATGAGATTGGTGCCCACGGTTTGGCTTTTGTGGCATAGGACGAAGTGTTATTTTCAGGGTACAGGTTAATGCAATTCCGCGTTAGTAACGTTACTCTGCAGAAATTTTGAATGATTTTTGTTGGTTCGTGTTTTCAGAAGGGGTTCGATTCCGGTTTAGGCAACTATATCGGGGTTGGGTCCTTTCAAAATCTCTCCCGTTAACGGCGCGCCGGCGGCGGTCAACGGCGGAGCTCCGGCGACCATTGACTTTTTGGAAATTTGTCGAGTTATATGTCGTTTTGCTCGTATTCGCGCCCGATCATCGCCTTGAGGTTTTCGACTTGATTTGGGTACCGGATTTTCAGTCGAAGGTTTCTGTGGAGAGTTTCAGGAATTTCGTCGATTATTTTGTATCGCGTTATATGTTTCCGGGAACGGTTGGTTTTCGAGGTGTGGTATAGTGTTGTGAATTGTGATTTTGATCAGATATATTTTGTGATTATTCAGGGGATCGAGATCGTGCTTCGGGCGAGGGATCTTCGGCCGGACCTCGTGATTAGCGCGAGTGCGCGCTATGCTCACCTGTGAGTGGACTTTTATATTTTCACCGTCGTTGCGAGTTCGTGATTTCCGTATTTATTTTTATACAATGTTGAGATTATTTATTACTTTTGGAGGTATTATTTTATATTTTTATGGTGATGACATTACTTGCATCGATGCTTCGGCTACTCGGCTGATCACTGGTAGTCTGACCCAGAGTTGAGAGATTCCTCTGGACATGGTTGAGAGATTCCCCTGGGCAGGGTCGAGAGATTCTTCTGTTATGCCGCTAGGTTTGAGAGATTCCCCTAGCCTATCACCGTCGGGCTTGAGAGATTCGCATAGCACCTCCATATATATTTTCCGAACTCGCTATACTTTACATTGTTTATTGTATATGAAATTGGTGAAAGGCATATGTTATTTTCGTCCACTCACTCTAACGATTTTATTGCCTTTTCCCTGGGCTTTTCGGTTTCCGTGCCCAGTTTGCAGTTCGGATTCTGGTGTCTCACGTCGCGGTCGGAGGCTAGTCGTTCGAGCTACCTTTCTTTTCCAGTAGGTTTCTTGTTTTGCCTACTGCTGTATATTTTTGTATATATATACACTAGAGGTCGCTCTGATACGATACTGATATATGTTTTTATGTGGTTTTCCCTGGATTTTCTATAAAGTACAGTTATGTTTACTGCTTTATGTTATTGATATGATATTGAGATATCTGGATAGGATTGGTTCCCACGGTTTGGTTTTTGTGGCATAGGATGAAGTGTATTTTCCGGGTGCAGGTTAATGACAATTCCGCGTTAGTAGCATTACTCTGCCAAAATTTTGATGGTTTTTGTTGGTTCGTGTTTTCAGAAGGGGTTTGATTCCAGTTTGGGAAACTAAATTGGGGTTGGGTCCTTTCGTCATATACTGAACATGCATGGGCATAACTTTTTATTCTTATACCCCTTCCCAATCAAGTAGTCACTAAGGCATGTATACCACATCTAACTAGATTATTCTAATCCTTATAGTGAGCGTCTCATTCTAATCACATGAGAACTCCATGGTTCAGAGTTACTTGATTTTGGTAGAACTATGCCATTTGGCACTATCATGTATATCTCTGAATTAAGATCCTCATCGAGATATACAGTAACCACATCTATAAGCTGCATACTCAGTATTTTGGACACTACCAAACTAATAAGGTAGCGGAAAGTAATGATGTCCATGACTAGAGAATACATCTCTTCATAATCAATACTAGGGCATTGAGAGAATCCAATTGCATCACAAGTTCTTCTCATTGTGCTCCCAAACAAGACTCATTTGATGGTTATTATTACCATACCAAAAACTTGCCATTTGTAAGAGAGTCTAGTTCAGCTTAGATTGCAACTTTCCATATCGATCAATTTGCTCTACATTAACTGTTGACAATCTGCAACAGAACAATGTTCTACTTCATCGTCGTCAAATGCTGAGCGACAGAATAAGTAAACACATCATCAAAGAACATGGAAGAACTATCCATAATAAAGCTAGCCTTTGTTTCACTTTGTGAGATTTCTGTGTTTACTAACATCGTCATTGACTCTGAGGCGTCCCCCAGTGTATGTCAATGTCAACTTTTAGACACAATTATAGTCAGAAACAATCTTATGTATTGATAATGAATGGTTGTGCCTTGATGGTTTGCCTTTTCACTGGCAACCCATCAGTGGATTTTGATCGACGCTACACCCCCACTATGGGTAGGAGAAAACACTACCTTACCCGGGTGTTACGTTTAACTTACCCAATATCAGGGACTTTCAACCTTGCAGGATTTGCAGCATGTATAAACGATCTCGTCACTCTCATGATATCAGGAAAGAAGTCAGACAGTGAATCTGCTACTTTCTGAAGATCAAGAATACATTGTATTTCAATCTCAAACTGAGATGTGCGGGGATCATGAAGAGACATAGTGGGGATATACCACGTCAATTTTCGACGTTAATCCAGAATGGAACCATTCATATCTCCCCCTAATGGCGGGAATTATGTCTCATCACAGTGACTATCTGCAAAACTAGCAGTAAAGAGATCTCCTATCAAAGGTTCTTAATAGCAGACAAACGTTGGTAAACCAATATAGATGCTTAATCAATATTAATGAGCCATTTGCATATGCAGTGGAAACGTAGTAGGCACATGTATCGCGCAACCAGATATGTGTTGATGTGAGATATCAAGCTCATATCCGGTTACCAACTGGTATACACAAAATGGTTGGTGGTTTTATGGGTATCAAGCGAATAAGCATAGTTGCACATAACATTGCATATTCCCAAGTAGATACTGGTAAATTAACATTCATTACCATAGTTCTGGCCACAAGCTTGAACCGCTTGATTTGTGCCTCTGCTTAACCCATTCTTAGGAAAGAATATGGGGAACCGGGATATTCAACAACAATCTCAGTCAATAAGCAATAATCAACAAGGTATGTCGATGTAAACTCTCCTATATTAAACCAATATGAATGACCAAATTGAAACGTTTGGGTATTAGCCCGAAGCTGAATAATATATGCTAGGAGTTTTTAGAGGCAGCGTAGCATGTGGATTTCAAAAACGTGTGACCGATGCGTCGATGCAGCAATCAAAACCATAGATAAATATTGGTTTGATTGATCCACAAATAGATTCTTGGAATCTATAGAGAAAGAAAGATGTGTCATTAACCAAATATTGTCATGCGTGTAAACAATATTACAACATTACAAACATAATCAAGCTTTGCGAAACAAGCAATGTGCATCAAAGATCACAACATATGAATCTTGTGGGATAACGCACAACGCCTCAGCAGTATTTTGCCGGGATGGTGCTGCACTCGTCTTGGAGACCAAGCCTGAACCGAGTGGAGTAATCCCAGTTCCTCCATCTAAACTAATGGTTTTAAATATTCCCACATGCTTCTTTGCTCTTAAGAACATATGACTAGAAGAATTTCTCAATAGGTTGATCATCAAAGTGCAAAAGCTTATATGAGGCTAACTCACGCATGGTAATATAAGTGACTGCATTGGATTCAACGATCCAAACTGTAGTAAGATATAAACATCTACAATGCCTCATAACCTTCTCCAGATTGCGCCGTTGGCAGCAATCTACGGAGATTTAGACACAGAACTTTCTTTCATTCTCACAATGTTAAGTGAAGAACGTTGGCATGAAAATTTTCAAATTTGAGTAAGGTTCGAATGGTAACACTCAATCTCGTCATCATATATCAACCAAACAATGTCGATAAAACAGTCATTGAATCTAAGACATGGCGAACATTTTAAGTGAATACTTAAAGATTTCAAAAGGATTTAACCCTTGTTGAGTGCTGGTATATTATTATAATACCTAAATACAACTGATGTATAACAACATCATATCGATCAAGGATATCAAATTGTATTTGAAGTTTCAATAGTATGACATAAACGGATGTAACACCACTTCTAGTGCTGAAATCCAGGTTGGTCGATGTTTTCCAATAAAACTGATGCATAAACAACATCATAAGCCAATGAAACAGATGAAAAACTCATCTGAAAACATCACATTCAGATTGGATTTTCGACGGGTCGAAGAAAGGTCATGACCGGTTGAGAAAACCCAAAATGACTTGTGATTTTCCGATACCAGAATTTCGACCAGTCGAGAAAATTTTCGACAGGTCAAAAATGGACTAAATTTGGGACAGTGTCGTCGCATCGACTAGTCGAAAATTGTTCAGTTCAATTTTTCGACAGGTCGAATTTGGACCAAAGTCGAATAGAAGCATGACATTGACTGGTCGAAAATTGTTTAGTTCCATTTTTCGACGGGTCGAATTTGAGCCATTTTCAGACAGAAGCGAAGCATCGACCGCTCGAAAATTGTTCAGTTCAATTTTTCGACCGGTCAAAGCTACTTTGTGCATTACTTCAATTTTTTTCGACATTTTTTTTCTTTGTCAAAATGGTATCTTGGCTTGGTTTTTGCCATATGTGTAAATATCGAACCATACATAAGAATTGTATGAAATAGAACAATCTCAACACTTTCATATATCGAAAAAAATAGAGAAATATTCATTATACTGCCAACAAATAACATTTACATCATGGATGTTCTTATTCCAAAATCGACTAAAACAAAGTCTCAAAACATGACTAAAACCAAGTTAAAAATAAAACGAAACTGGATTACATAGCAAAGACATGAGCCAAATACATAGACCACTCAAAAATCGAAGTCACCAGACTTGCTTTTGTATTGTCTGCTATAATAAGATTTGCTACAGAGCAAACTTCCATCTCATAAACTTCAGTGAAATGAAGTCTCATGTGCCAGATATTTTCTTGCACTTCTTGTAGGCATGTTGAAGATCCTTGGGTGCACAACATTTTGTTTTTTGTGTGTGTGCATGTGCTTGGTAAAACCACATCTATAGCAAGATGATAAGCACAACAATAGAAGCAGGATGTGAAAAATTCCCATCATTCCTAGAACTGGAATTGGAATGATGCATATTTGAGTAAAAGCTATTGTCATGGGGAGTCCAAGTCAAGTTTCGACTATATTCTCTACCATGAAAATTGCCATGTCCTTCTCCTCCACCATGGTTATTTGTAAGGCTCAGAACGACTATTCCATTCCTTTTTCTGACATGTCTCCCCACCAATGAGGTAGGAAGTTTACTAATAGACTTATCGATCATAGCCTGACCAGTCTTTATAATGCCACAAATACTCAACTCTTATTGAAGCTCTAACCGTGCTTGATTAAAAGCAAAAATATTTGGATAATCCAATAACCGGATGAAATCTCATCCTTTTCCTAGTTCATAAAGTTGTGCATGATGCATATTGTTGAATTTTGGTTTGCAAAGTCACTCACAAAACTGTAGGGTCATTCTTGTACAAATACCGTTTCTTTAGAACTGGATGTATATGACACCTCAAAAACATGAGGGTTTGAGCTTTGCGAACTAGAGTTTGTGGCTTAGTACCAGGTGGTAGTAGTGGTTGGATTGTAACCGTCAGATTCATACCAAGAAACGTATACGAAACATTTGACATCTAACGATGATATTCTACTCCTTGAAGATCAAGGATATCAAATTCAAGCCTTATCGGCTCAAATAATGTCATCTACAAGAGAGACACGAGATGTTGATTAGTATCGATCGAAAACTACGATCACTAATAACAAGTTTCAATGAATAAGAACGTGATCCATAATATATGGTCACAAAAATCGATTATAAACGGTGGCAAAAACCACACCTAGCAACTGTGACTAACTGTCACATAACATCGATTTTCAATCGTGACTAACTGTGACTCACTGTCACACACGATTATAATCTCGCTCAGTTGATGAATGTCAACGTAGAGGAATTGGATGTTTTATTAGAAACGATCAAGGATTACGATCACGAAACTTTCAAGTTTCCAAAAACCGTGATCCATGATGCATGGTCACAAAATCGATTATAAAACGGTGGTAAAAACCACACCCAGCGACAGTGACGAACTGTCACATATAATCAATTTCTATTTTCTTTTCTTTTCCAAACCGTGACCCCCCCCCCCCCGGACCGTCACGTATACTCTATAGATATATGTCCATAAGAACTAGGGTAAAAACATGTAATATTCAACAACTCATATCACAATTATCATCAACTTAGATCTAGGGTTTTGCGGTAAGTAAGTTTGCTAGATCTAGAGATTGACGGTTTAGAAAAGTTTACCTCGAGGGTGTTATGCTCGGTATGAAAACTTCGCTGTGAAAGAAGTTTGAAGAGAGGGAACGTACATGTCCACGAAAATTCCAGCAAAAGGAAGACTTTTTCTTCTTTTCGAGCAGACTGACCCTCGTGCACTAAAATATCTATAACTTTCTCTAGACACCTCCGAATTGAGATTTTCTGGATGTTCTGGAAACTAGACATCTGGGGCTTTCCATGCATATAAAGATCACCCTCTGGTTCGTTTTTAACTGCTCACAATCTTCTGTAGAATTTGGTTTAACGCCATGACTCAAAGTCCAATTGAATAGTTTGGAATTAAACGTACAAAACACAAAGTTACAAGATTGGAGTTTAAACCCCCAAACTCTTATAAGTAATCTTAAACTCTTAGCCAACTAGTTAGGATTCTTATATATTTCTTTGTTACCTATTTATATATATACCAAAATTTTGAATTTAAATTTGAATTTGAATTCTTTTTCTTTTTTATTTTCCTAAAATTTGAATCTTCGTCATTAATTATTTCGTGTAAGAATTAACTCACACAATATGTCTTATTATTCTATACAACAAAACCAAAATAACTCTACTAAAATTTCTTATGATATACAAAATAATGTATAAAAGACGTGATAGCTTAGCCTTTCTTTTAGTTTAGCCATTAAAAAATAATTCATAAGTATGAAACTATATTTTAATAACTATCAATACTTAGTACATACTAATTCATCTAACATTATCATAATTTCATATTTTCCAATGCTTAATTAATATTTTCTTTATAAATAAGGTAGATAATTGATCGTATGAGAACCTAATGATGTTTCAATACAAATTTTTATGTATTTTTCTTAATTTACGTCAATTTTGTCCAATTTTTTACTAGATCGATATTTCATCGAAATATCCCTATTTTAGATTGTTGATATATCCTCAATATTTAATATTTTACTCCTTGATTGAATGTACATCTTCCTCCATACCAACCAAACATACTGTAATTGGATGTATGTTTGGACCTTAAACACATTTGAAAATTAATCAATTAAAATGAAACAAATTGATACAACTAGAAAATGTACACACCCTATGGGTGTGCTATTTTACTTAACAATTTTTTTTATCAAATAATTAACGAAATTTTAAATTTTAAAGTTTCACGAGGAGCAGCAGCTACATATATTTTTGAAGTTTTCTGCAAAAACAAAAAAGAGAAGAGTGGGAGAAAAAATTGGAAGTTTTTTTTTATTAATATAATTATATATAGTGAATTACTAAAAGACTCTTGAACAATTATATTTCACTATGATGAAAAAGCTATTTTGAGAAGAATCAGTGAAAGTGGAGAAACAACCCATATTCCCTTAATAATAGTATAGATAAGGTCTATACATTCTGTTTTATAGTGCTCAAAATCGAACACTCCACATTCTTATTTGATTCAGTAGAGGATAGGTTGGGTATTCCGTAGTCCAACCATTGTAGTATAGTGAGCTTGTTTATAATTGTGTGTTAAGTTGATAATGCCTGTGTCTTTTGTTACACTGCTGTTTCGTGGTACAGAGAGGTACAGGTTCCGTCCGGGCACAAGGGAGGAGGAGCGCTTGTCCAAGATTCTGTATTACTAGGACCGTGCTGAATCGTTCCGTAACTTTTGGGTGCTTAACCACTCAGACGTTGTGGAACGAACGAGAACATTTCAAAAACCTGGTGTTTCTTTGTTTGTTTGTGTCATTTTTTTGAAATGTGTTCGGTGGTTTGTGGCACGGTCTGACCAGTATGCGTTGCTTCCATTTTCTCATAGCCAAGAGCGTCGCCGTTAGCACGGATAATCGAATGGAAAGGCCGAAGGTGGCTAGGATGGCGCAGGCATCCAACACCGCATGTTTGGTGCAGGATGCGGATGGGATTTGGTTGCGAGGAGTCGATGAGTGTGATACTTGTCTTCCACTAATTGCAAAGATTAACGAGACTAAGATCATATGACCTGGGAAGGAGCGGGAGTGGCACGTGCGAAATCCGCGATCCTCGTCGTGCCGCTCGAAGGATGATCGGGCGAGCGGGTATAAAGAAGATGAGGCGGAAGGTGGGCTTGTGCCCTGACATGGGTGTTCAGGTGCAGGTGAGAAACCTTCGGCTTCCTAGAATCTAGTTGAATATGAGGCGGCTCGCGTGACCCAGCTGGTCAGGAACAAGAATCACGTTGCTAGGAAGTGTCCAGAATTCAAATGATAGAGAAGCAAGTCATCATGGCACGACGCTAGGCCTTCCACTGGAGAAGGGGAAAATGCTGGGCAAGAGACGATGACCCGTCCTACGAATGAGGATGATGTGGTGGTTGTCAAAGAAGGAAAGGAGACGGAAGAGGACCAAACATTGCTCAACTCTCTGGGGTGCTCGCAAGTGTAGACTCCTAGCCGGTCACCAGCTTGAGTGCTGCCTGCCATGGATGCTAGACCAAGCACGAAAAGGCAAGTGTAGGCCCCTGCAGTGCCAGAGATGTTTGAGGAAGACTCGAGGAATATGTTGGAAAGGTATGTTAAATTCTTCCAGCACTCGGTTCCGGTGGACCTAGTGGTGCATCAGACGAAGCAGGCGCTCACTATTGAGAAGCGTCATAACTGCCAGAGTTTGTGTGTAGAAACAGCGAGGTGGGTGCATGATTTACACTAGATGTTGCTGCTAGATGAGCCAGAGGGAGACCCAGAGGAGCTTGACGTAATCAAGGATAAAGCTCGGAGGCTACAGGATGATCTAAAGACCAAAGAGTCAACGCTACTAACGAAAAACACGAGGCTGATGAAGTATAGCCATCTAGAGGGGGAGCTGCACGAAGAATTAGCCATATTCAAGCAAGGCGCTGAGGACTCCCTGAAGGTTAAGCATGAGCTACAGAAGAAATATGATGAACTCGTGGCCGAGCGGGACCTGCTGGAAGCGGAAAAGCATTTACTTGAAGATTTGCAAATACAGCAAGGGGAGCACTTAGACTAAGCGTTGGCTGAGGTGAAGGTCTTAAGAGTGGAAGTGGGGTCTTTTCAAGTGCAAGTGTTGGATGATGCGGCTAAGGATCAACTAGAGGTGGATGATGTAGCTGCGTTCAAGGCCTCTGCTGAGTTCGGAAAAATCAAGGAGGAAACGGTGGCCGCGAGTGTTACCATGACCTTTGATGTGTTTAAGGAAAGTCCATACTTTAATTGGGAGCAGTACGAAGTGGACCAACAGACGGGGAAATGGGTGGGATTGTAGGGTTGAGTGTGGGGTGTGTACAACTTTAGTTTGATGTAGTTTAGAACAATGTTGGCTATGTTTATTTTATATGTTGTATTCGTATTTGGATGTATAAAGACAAAATTTTCCCACTCAAGTAGTAAGTGATTGTTGTTGTTTGCTAAATATTCTTTGATGGTGTGTAGCCGTTATCAAAATATAGTTGTGTAGCGCTTTTTGTGCTGTAGAAATAGTCACTGTTGCGTTATCTAGATGAAAGTAAGCATACGAATGATTGTGTTTGTAAAGTATTATTCAAACGTAGCATGCTAGCGGTTGAAGTAATTTTAAGCGGAATGTTTGTAAAAATGACACAATATAGGCACAAGTTTATTCTTACTTCATTAGAAAAAGAGTGGTTCACTGGAGAACATGGGTGAAATAAGCACATTACAACTGAATGAATCAAAATCTGAGAAGGGACCTCTAGTGGTAGTACTTCCATAAGTGGGCGGAGTTCTAGGGGTGAGGGAAGATGATGTCATCCTTGTCACTCAGGTATAACGTGCCAGGGCTGGCGACCTCCTCTATTTTGTATGGTCCTTCCTAGGATGAGTGGAGGCTTTTAACTTTTGTTTGGATTGCCTTCATCACCCATTCGCTAACTTGCAGTGGGCGTGCGTGGACACGTTGATTGTAGAGGTAGGCAATCTTTTCCTTATTAGTGGTGTTACAGAAGTGAGTGAAGTCACGTTTCTCTTCCAAGAGGTAATTTGTAACGAACCTAACCAAAATTAGTGAATTAATCATCGTAAGTCACATTAATTACAAGCTAAATATCACACATCACGTTTACCGAGGACTGGTCGCTAGTCGTGATTTAAAAATTGATATTTTATAAGTTACATCTTTGGTTACAATTTCCTCTTTAAAGTCATAGTGTTCGCTGAGATGAGTTCAAGGCCACTTCAAGCATAAGAATCGGAGTTATGATGAATAAGTTATAGTTATCGGAAGTTTATCGAGATTCGTCTCAATTAAATATCGTCCTTTTTTATAAATTATGAATTTGGATTCGCATTTTTATTGGATTTTTGTGAGCTCCGAGCAATTAGTTATGAATTTTAGAAGTTTTCAAAGTAGAAAATTTATTGAGAAAATCAATTTTGATCAGAAAATTTTGGGCCATCTGATCAAATAGTAATTCATTCTGGGCCATCCATTTTCTTGGTTAAGAGAAACTTACCACTGGGTAAAGCCCAGTTCTTTCTCCCTTCTCGGCCTGATTATCTCTCTCCTCTGCGACATCGATTCTCGACGCCATCTAGGTGGCCGGCCGGCGACCTTGTCTCGCCTCATCCTCCTCCCGATTGAAGGCATTCCTCCCTCTATTTCTTCTCCATCGTCGCTCGATGCACACTCGTCGTCGAGGGAGGAAGCCGAGAGTGATTTCATGATGAGTTCTCGTCATCGTCGCTGCCAGCGTTGCACCCAGAATCAGATGGACAAACCATGGGGTTTTTGAAGCCCTCTTCAACATGAATTGGTTGCCACCATTTGCATAGCGAGCTTTGCTAGAATCCGTGAGGATTCTAGATTTTTTTCGGTAATTTTCGGCGTAATTACTCGGAATTTGATTATATTGCTTTGATGAAAATTATTGGGCTTGTTGTGATCTATGTTTTTGGTGAACGAATTTCAGGCTTTGGAGTGGGTTGGGTTCCTGCTACCATCGGTAGTGGCACGTGGGCTCCACCTGTCGCTGTGTGCGGCGGAGCTCCGGCGACCCGAACAACCAGAATTTTCATAGGAAGTCCCTAAGCCTATTTCTTGTTGGTTTATGCGTAGTTTAGTGCATGTCAATAATTTTTATAATATTTTGACAAATTTCAGGTTTCGAGCCGACTCAAAACTTTTACTGTCGTGCGACGTGTGTCGAGTCGAGACTTACACCACTACGAAACTTGGGGAGTCAGGGCTCGATTAGTATATTCTGGAACTAATGGAGTGTATCGGTACTGATGATTTTTATCAAAAAACGTGATGTGTGTGGCTAAGGTACGAGATGCCTCAGGTTTTGTGATTTTGTTCAATACGCGATTAGAATAATTTATTAATTAATCTAGATCTCGTGTTTGGCCTAGGAGCGTTGGGTACAAATTATGAATTATTGGGTCAGCGGGCTAGCTAATTACTGGCGATCAAGGTGAGTGGACATTTGTTTTACACTATCGATTAGTGAGTCTAGATTTTATGCTCATGAATTCTCTAACACTCATGATTTTCTTATGCATTTATGATATGATTTATGATACGTATATGATATTCACGGAGGCCATGATATGATTTTACGATTTCATGCACACACTTTTATGTATGAATGCATCGATGCATTGGCTGCTCAGCTAATCACCGAGTACGCTCCTGGTGAGACACGACAACACCTGACCAAATGATTATGTTATGCACGCCTCCACATACTAGCATCATTTTTATTTAGACTCACTTATTCTTATCTTATACTTTTGGTGAAATGCATCAATTTAGGAAGTTTTTTTTTATTTGCTAAGACTATTTATTTTTCGTCCACTCACTCTGATGATTTTTCTATTTTATATGCCTTTCCTCTAGGCCATTTAGTTTCAAATGCCCTGGTTGCAGAGTCTCATCGGAGGTCGGGGGCATACGCGAATCGAGGCATAGCAAAACTCCACTGTAGGATCAACTCTGACCCTACAGATTAGTGTCTCAGTTATGATAGATTAATTAATGGTTTAGATGTGCTATTACTGAGTTAGGAAATCTTTAGTGTATAGTTCGGTTAAAATTAAGTCATGTATAGCTTAGTAGGTTTTGAGGGTCCAATCCCGATTTAGGCAGCTAAAATGGGTTCGGGTTCTTACATCATTGTCCAGGCAGAGTCCAACATTGTTGGTGGTTGGATCGAATGCCTCCACCGTTGGGCTTTAGTGGGTGAGTTCAAGTGGGAGTAGCGCCTACATGCCAAACATGAGGGCATATGGCATCTCTCCCGTGGAGGTCGTGCAGATGGACCAGAGGATGCCAGAGAGCAATTTTGGCTAGCGCCCGTAGTTTGGGTGACCCCTCTTCATGGTGGTCAGCTGGTTTTTTAGGCCATCCTTAATAATCTTGTTGGCCTCCTTGACATGCCCATTGGTCTGAGGATGAGCACGAGAAGAGAAGAGCACGTTTGTACCTTACCACTGGGCGAACGAGATGTGACGACCGGAACAGAATCAGTAGAGTAATCGGCTTAATTCACGAGTTAGCGCGTAATTACTGTTTTCCGATAATTGATTGATTTGTCGGTTTTAATCACGACTTAATTATCGGCCGAGAATTTGAGTTGGGTCTCTTCTCGAGAGTTGTTGTACACGTGATTTCGAGTTCGTGGGTGGTTCCAGATGATTATTTCGACGACCGAGGAATATAAAATGAATATTTGAAGTTTTGAAATTTCGTTGAGTTTATCCGTTCGTATCGAGTTTATCCGAATTGTAATGGTTATCCGTTTTGGACCGGGGATCGTCCCGAGACGCAAGTATAAATATCGGAAATAGTTGAAATTTTTTCGAAAACACTGTTTGGGAAGTTTGACCGGCGTTGACCGAAGGCTGACCGTTGACTTTCCGTTGACCGAAGTCTCCACCGCGCGAAACGCGCTGCTGCCGTCGGGTTCGACGTTTCCAGCCACCTCCAGCTTGGACCTTGGTATGTATCGATTCCACTTTCAATTTCCTACTGTTTAGAACTTGGAATTTTGGAATTTGATGTTGATTTGAGGGAGAACGGAAGAGATAAAGTTTGGGATTTTTTCGCCGGAATCGGCTTAGTTGGGGGCGAAGCTCCGGTGACTTTCCGGGGTGGACTCTTGGTGGGTTTTGTTGGGTTTTGGATGGTAGTCATTTCCCCTTTGGTTTGGAGGGACGAGATGGCGCGACGGCGCCGGAATCGGGCCGGGAAGTTTTCCGGCCGGTTGTGTTCATGGAGGTTTCGAGCTAATTTCCGGCTAATCTCGCCGGAATTGGACTTAGCCACAGTTGGAAAAGTTGTTGGGCTTGATGAGGAGAACCTTGTAGGAGCTTGGCCGCCAGAAAATCTCTCCGGTTGACGACGCGCTGCCGCCGGTGGCGGCGGTCAACGGCGGAGCTCCGGCGACCGTTGACTTTTTTGGAAATGTGTCGAGTTATATGTCGTTTCGTTCGTATTCGTGCCCCGATCGTCGCCTTGAGGTTTTCGAGTTGATTTGGGTACCGGATTTTTCGTCGAGGGTATTAAGTGAAGATTTCGGGAGTTTCGTTGATTATTTTTGTATCAGTTATACGTTTCCGGGAACGGTTGGTTTTCGAGGTGTGGTACAGTGTTGTGAATTGTGATTTTGATCAGATATATTTTGTGATTATTCAGGGGATCGAGATCATGCTTCGGGCGAGGGATTTTCCGCCGGACCACGTGATTAGCGCGAGTGCGCGCTTTGCTCACATGTGAGTGGACACTTTTATATTTTCACAGTCGTTGCGAGTTCGTGATTTTTCGTATTTGTTTATATACGATGTTGAGTTTATTTATTATTTTCGGAGGTATTATTTTATATTTTTATGGTGATGGCATACCTGCATCGATGCTTCGGCTACTCGGCTGATCACCGATAGTCTGACCAGAGTTGAGAGATTCCTCTGAACCAGAGTTGAGAGATTCCCCTGTTATGCCGCCGGGGTTGAGAGATTCCCCTAGCCTATCACCGTCGGGTTGAGCGATTCGCCTGACCGTCGGGCTTGAAAGATTCGCATGGCACCTCCATATATATTTTCCGAACTCGCTATACTTGTTTATTGTATATGAAATTGGTGAAAGACATATGTTTATTTTCGTCCACTCACTCTAACATTTTATTGCCTTTCCCCTGGGCTTTTCGGTTTCCGTGCCCAGTTTGCAGTTCGGATTCTAGTGTCTCACGTCGCGGTCGGAGGCTAGTTGTTCGAACTACCTGTCTTTTGCAGTAGGTTCCTTGTTTCGCCTACTGTTGTATATTTTGTATATATACACTAGTGGTCGCTCTGATACGATACTGATACATGTTTTATGTGGTTTTTCCCGGATTTTCTATATTATACAGTTATGTTTACTGTTTACTGCTATTGATATGATATTGAGAAATCCGGATTGGATTGGTGCCCACGGTTTGGCTTTTGTGGCATAGGATGAAGTGTTATTTTCCGGGTGCAGGTAATGGTAATTCCGTGTTAGTAGCGTTACTCTGCCGAAATTTTAATGGTTTTTGTTGGTTTGTGTTTTCAGAAGGGGTTTGATTCCGGTTTAGGAAACTAAATCGGGGTTGGGTCCTTTTAGCTTGGTATCAGAGCATTAGGTTGTCAGATTCTGTAGACTCTTGTAGTTGTGACGCTTAGGGTATTTGAGTTTTTACAGCATGTCTGGAGTGATGACCCGACTGGCAAGCGGTACACATCAATGCTTTGGGTGTTGTGTGTTCTCAAATATCTGAGGTCTCATGATTACGTTCCTTATGCTTGTATCTAATGCTTGTCTTGTATCAGTAGGATGCCTCCTCGACGTGGTCCCCGTGTTGATCTGGAAGTGGATCCCGATGAGGATCGCCAGACGCACGACTTGTTGATGCGAGTGTTGCGTTTAGATGAGCGTTTTGACCTTGTGGTCAAAGCTCGTACTGCTGGTGCGACTGTCTTTTCGGGTTCAGCTGATCTAGAGATGTGTGAGGCATGGTTGGTTCAGGTTGAACGAGTTTGTGAGAGTCTGCGTTTTACCCCTGAGTAGATGACAGTGGGAACAGTTGGATTACTTGAGTCAGATGCATACTTTTGGTGGGTTAGCACCGATCGGGTACCAGTTGATACTCCGTGGACTTTGTTCCGAGATTTGTTTATGCAGAGATACTTCAACCAGGCTACCCAGCAGCGGAAGTATAAGGAGTTCACTAACTTGAGGCAGGGCAGGTTGTCTGTGCTTGAGTACCGAGACAGATTTATCCATTTATCTCATTTTACGCGTGACATGGTGGCTACTGAGGAAGCCAAGTGCCGCAGATTTGAGCTGGGTTTGAACTTGAACATCAAGGGAACTCTGATTACGATGCCTCGAAACAACTTCGATGAGTTTGTCAGTGCAGCACTCCGAGGTGAGGATATCAAGAAGGAAAGGTAGATGAGGTACTAGCCTAGACGGTTTGAGGAGGGCGGACCGAGTCAGGGGCCTTCGAAGAGGCAAAGTTCTGATACTTTCGGTTCGGCTTCATCCTCGGGCAGTGGACCATATCGACCACCAGCTGGTGCACCGAGACAGAGGCAAAGATGGAGGAGAGATCGACCGCAGCGACCACAGTCTAGTAGGGGTTGTAGTGGTTCCAGTTATCCTCGGCGTACCGGTGGCTCTTTTGCCATACCGAGGGAGTACCCGTTGTGTAGTCTCTGCAGCAGACACCATGTTGGTTAGTGTTAGCGAGGCCCTATCACTTCTTTTCGTTGTGGCCAGGTGGGTCACTATGCAAGAGAGTGTTTCCAGCTTGATGGTGCTGGTGGACTGGCGGCCCAGAGTTCCGGAGGAGAGCGAGGTGCCACTTCGGGGGCTCGACCAGTACAGTTTGCGGGCCAGGGTGAAGAGCAGGGACAGCCTCAGCGTGGACGACCAGCTGGGCAGGCCAGGGTTCATGCCATGACTTTGCGTGAGGGCAGAGCTTCACCGGAGGTTGTTATCGGTACGTTGCATGTTTTCGGTTATCCAGTACTTACATTGTTAGATCCAGGTGTTACGCATTCATTCATGTCGTATAGACTATCATCTTTAGCTACTGTATCTGCGTCTCCACTTCCGGGGTTGTGGAGAGTGTTATATCCGTCCGGTGAGATTGTGAGTATTGGCTGGGTATACAGAGATTGTGAGATTTTTTTGGAGGCCATGGCTTAGCTGCGGATTTGTTGTTGCTTGATATCGTCGACTTTGACGTGATTTTGGGTATGGACTTCTTGGAGACACATTGGGCCATGTTTGACTGTCACAAGAAGGAGGTTGCGTTTCGACGACCAGGCTTTCCGGAGATATTATTTCTCAGCGAGAAGAACACTGCATTACCATGTGTGATTTCTGCGATGAAGGCGGATCAGATGATGAAGAAGGGCTGTGTTGTTTACTTAACTCATGTTGTGGATACCACGGCTACTGTGCCAGACATTGGTGATATCGAGGTAGTTTATGAGTTTCCGGATGTGTTTCCGGAGGAGTTACCGGGTATACCTCCAGTTCAGGAGATTGATTTCACTATTGAGCTATTACCGGGTACAGGACCCATATCTCAGGCACCGTATCGTATGGCGCCAGCAGAGTTGAAAGAGTTACAGGTTCAACTTCAGGAGTTGCTGGAAAAGGGTTTCATACAACCCAGTGTTTCACCGTGGGGTGCCCCGGTTTTGTTTTTGCGGAAGAAGGATGGATCCATGCGGTTGTGCATCGATTATCGAAAGCTGAATCAGGTCACTATAAAGAACAAGTATCCGTTGCCGTGGATTGATGACTAGTTTGATCAACTCAAGGGAGCTTTAGTCTTTTCGAAGATTGATCTCAGGTCCAGATATCATCAGTTGAGGATCCGAGAGTTTGATATGGCCAGGACAGCTTTCAGATCGCGGTATAGGCACTACGAGTTCTTGGTTATGCCGTTTGGGTTGACCAACGCCCCCGCAGCCTTTATAGACTTGATGAACCGGGTGTTCAGACGGTTTCTGGACAAGTTCGTGATCGTGTTCATCGATGATATCTTGATCTATTCCAGGAGTGTGGGCTAGCATAAGAAGCATTTGCGAGCGGTGTTGCGGACTTTGCGAGACAATTAGTTGTTTGCGAAGTTCAGCAAATGCGAGTTTTGGTTGGACAGTGTGAAGTTTCTGGGCCACGTGATATCGGCTGAGGGAGTCAGCGTAGATCCTGACAAGATCGAGGCCGTGCTGAATTGGAGTAGACTTACCACCGTACCGGTGATCCGGAGTATCTTGGGTTTGGTAGGCTACTATCGGCGTTTTGTATAGGATTTTTCTCGGATTGCTACTCCACTGACCAGGTTGATGAAGAAAGGCGTCAAGTTTGAGTGGTCCGATGCATGTGAGGAGAGTTACTTGCTCCTGAAGGAAAAGTTGACTACTACACCAGTTTTGACATTACCAGACGACAGCGGTGAGTTCGTGGTTTACAGTGACGCGTCGAAGTTGGGACTTGGTTGTGTGCTAATGCAGCATGGCATAGTTGTAGCCTATGGTTCCAGGCAGCTGAAACCACACGAAGTTAACTATCCGACCCATGATTTAGAATTGGCGGCTATTGTGTTAGCGTTGAAGAGTTGGAGACATTACTTGTACGGAACCCAGTGTAAGATTTACACCGATCACAAGAGTCTCACTTACTTGCGGACGCAGCCAGACTTGAACATGAGGCACCGCAAGTGGATGAAGTTGATCAACGACTACGATTGCACTTTCGAGTACCATCCAGGGAAGGCCAATGTTGTTGCCGATACACTCAGTAGGAAATTAAGAGCTTCGTTGTTCCATGTGTGTGTGACTAGAGTATCTATGTTAGCCGAGCTTCGGGTTACGGGAGCCGAGTTCAAGTGGGATGACGAGGGAGCCTTGTTAGCTAGTTTCCAGGTTCGACCTATGTTGGTTGATCAGGTTCGGGAAGCTCAGGATTCGGATTCCTACCTGTTGGACAAGAAGACCATGATACGGAATGGTGTACCAACAGAGTTTCGATTGAGTGATGACGGTACATTGCTTTTTAGAGGCAGGTTGTGCATACCCAGAGACGAGAGTCTAAAGAAGGAGATTCTGGATGAGGCCCATTGTTCGGCGTATGCGATGCATCCCGGTGGTACGAAGATGTTTCGTACACTTCGAGCATATTACTGGTGGCACAATATGAAGCGGGAGGATGCCGCATATGTGAGGTGATGTTTGATCTGTCAGCAGGTTAAAGCAGAAAGGCAGAAGCCTGCGGGAAAGTTACAGCCACTGGAGATTCCGGTTTGGAAGTGGGAGCACATTACCATGGATTTCGTTTATCAGTTGCCGCGTACTTTGGCTGGCAATACTGGTATTTGGGTTATTGTGGATCGACTGACGAAATCCACTCATTTTCTCGCACTTCCGGGGTAGATATCAGTGGGCAGATTGGCCAAGCTGTATTTTTCAGAGATCGTTCGACTGCACGGTGTGCCTGTATCTATTGTTTCTGACCGAGATAGTCAATTTATTTCTGAGTTCTAGTAGGCATTGCAGCGAGCCATGGGCACGAGATTGCGCTTTAGTACAGCTTTTCATCCTCAAACTGACGGGCAGTCTGAGCGGACTATACAGACTCTTGAGGATATGTTGCGGTCTTGCGTTTTACAGTTTCGAGGAAATTGGGACCAGTAACTGTATTTGATTGAGTTCGCCTACAACAACAGCTATTAGGCCAGTATTGAGATGGCACCGTACGAGGCCCTGTATGGGAGGCAGTGTCGTACTCCTTTGTGTTGGAGTGAGGTGGGCGAGCGATGGCTTGTTGGCCCTGATCTAGTGAAAAGCACCATGGAGGACGTCTAGATTATCCGGGATAGATTGAAGATTGCCCAGGATCGCCAGAAGAGTTATGCGGACGTGAGGAGAAAGAGCCTTGAGTTTGATGTGGGCGATTGGGTCTTCCTGAAACTATCTCCGTGGAGGGGAGTTGTGCGTTTCGGGAAGCGTGGCAAGCTTTGACCACAGTACATTGGTCCATACGAGATCACCGAGAGGATTAGTGCCGTAGCTTACAGACTTGAGTTTCCAGCGGAGATGGCTCGTGTGCACGATGTTTTCCATATTTCGATGTTGCCGAAGTATATCCCAGATCCATCACATGTGTTAGCGCCACATCAACTACCTATCCGAGAGGATTTGACATATGTGGAGGAGCCGGTACAGATTCTTGATTGGCGTGAGCAGGAGTTGAGGCACCGTGTTATACCGCTGGTGAAGGTCTTGTGGCAGAATCACTCGATTGAGGAGGCCACCTGGGAGACTGAGCAGCGTATGCGGGAGCAGTATCCTCATCTATTCACCTGACATGTACTTAAATTTTGAGGTCGAAATTTTTTTAAGGAGGGTAGATTTGTGACAACCCGGAACAGAATCAGTAGAGTAATCGGCTTAATTCACGAGTTAGCGCATAATTACAGTTTTCCGATAATTGATTGATTTGCCGGTTTTAATCACGACTTAATTATCGGCCGAGAATTTGAGTTGGGTCTCTTCTCGAGAGTTGTTGTATACGTGATTTTGAGTTCGTGGGCGGTTTCGAATGATTATTTCGACGACCGAGGAATATAATATGAATATTTCAAGTTTCATAATTTCTTCGAGTTTATCCGTTCGTATCGAGTTTATCCGAATCGTAATGGTTATCCGTTTTGGACCGTCGATCGTCCCGAGACGCGAGTATAAATATCGGAAATAGTAAAAAAAAATTTGAAAAACTGTTTGGGAAGTTTGACCGGCGTTGACCGAAGGCTGACCGTTGACTTTCCGTTGACCGAAGTCTCCACCACGCGAAACGCGCTGCCGCTGTCGGGTTTGATGTTTTCGGCCACCTCCGGCTTGGACCTTGGTATGGATCGATTCCTCTTTCAATTTCCTACTGTTTAGAACTTGGAATTTTGGAATTTGATGTTGATTTGAGGGAGAACAGAGGAGATGAAGTTTGGGATTTTTTCGCCGGAATCGGCTTAGTTGGGGGTGGAGCTCCGGTGACTTTCCGGGGTGGACTCTTGGTGGGTTTTGTTGGGTTTTGGATGGTGGTAATTTCCCCTTTGGTTGGAGGGACGAGGTGGCGCGACGGCGCCGGAATCGGGCCGGGAAGTTTTCCGGCCGGTTGTGTTCATGGAGGTTTCGAGCTGATTTCCGGCTAATCTCGCCGGAATTGGATTAAGCCACAGTTGAAAAAACTGTTGGGCTTGATTAGGAGAACTTTGTAGGAGCTTGGCCGCCGGAAAATCTCTCCGATTAACGGCGCGCCGCCGGCGGCGGCAGCGGTAAACGGCGGAGCTCTGGCGACCGTTGACTTTTTTTGGAAATGTGTCGAGTTATATGTCGTTTCGCTCGTATTCGCGCCCCGATCGTCGCCTTGAGGTTTTCGAGTTGATTTGGGTACCGGATTTTCAGTCGAGGGTTTTGAGTGAAGATTTCGGGAGTTTTGTTGATTATTTTTATATCAGTTATACGTTTCTTGGAACGGTTGGTTTCCGAGGTGTGGTACAGTGTTGTGAATTGTGATTTTGATCAAATATATTTTGTGATTATTCAGGGGATAGAGATCGTGCTTCGGGCGAGGGATCTTCCGTTGGACCACGTAATTAGCGCGAGTGCGCGCTTTGCTCACCTGTGAGTGGTCACTTTTATATTTTCACAGTCGTTGCGAGTTCGTGATTTTCCATATTTGTTTATATACGATGTTGAGTTGATTTATTATTTTCGGAGGTATTATTTTATATTTTTATGGTGATGGCATACCTGTATCGATGCTTCGGCTACTCGTCTGATTACCGGTAGTCTGACCAGAGTTGAGAGATTCCTCTGGGCAGGGTTGAGAGATTCCCCTGTTATACCGCTGGGGTTGAGAGATTTCCCTGGCCTATCACCGTCGGGCTTGAGCGATTCGCCTGACCGTCGGGCTTGAGAGATTCGCTTGGCACCTCCATATATATTTTCCGAACTCGCTATACTTGTTTATTGTTTATGAAATTGGTGAAAGGCATATGTTTATTTTCGTCCACTCACTCTAACGTTTTATTGCCTTTGCCTGGGCTTTTCGGTTTTCGTGCCCAGTTTGCAGTTTGGATCCTAGTGTCTCACGTCGCGGTTGGAGGGTAGTTGTTCGAGCTACCTGTCTTTTCCAGTAGATTCCTTGTTTCCCCTACAGTTGTATATTTTGTATATGTACACTAGAGGTCGTTCTGATAAGATACTGATACATGTTTTATGTGGTTTTTCCCGAAATTTCTATATTATACAGTTATGTTTACTCTTTATTGCTATTGATATGATATTGAGAAATCCGGATGGGATTGGTGCCCACGGTTTGGCTTTTATGGCATAGGATGAAGTGTTATTTTTCGGGTGCAGGTAATGGTAATTCCGCGTTAGTAGCATTACTCTGCCGAAATTTTAATGGTTTTTGTTGATTCATGTTTTCAGTTGGGGTTTGATTCCGGTTTAGGAAACTAAATTGGGGTTGGGTTCTTTCACGAGATCGGTGAGAGTATGATGTAGAGCGGAGTAGCTGGGGAGTGAACCTTATGTACGGGAAGCTGACAAGCCTTGCAGTCACTGGTAATCTCGTTCCTGTAAGTATGGATAGTGGGCCGCTAGAATCTGTAACGCAAGACATTATGAGCGATAGATCGAGCACCTACATTGTGCCCATTTTCCCCACTGTGAACCTCCTCTAAGAGTGAGCACCCATCACATATTGTGAGGAATTTAAGGTTTGGCCATGTACGCTCTTTCTTGTTTAGTTGTCTGTCTCGTATACTAAAGTTCGTGGTGCGGGCCATAACCGTACATGTCTCTGCCTTGTTGGTTGGGAGGGTGCCTCTTGTTTTGTAAGTGTAGATGAGGTCCATCCAACTAGGCTTTATTGGCTTCTCGAGTACCTCGATTTTGGTCTGGGCAGAAGACATGGGGAATGGCATTGTGGCAAGGTGAGCGAGTGTGTCGGCTTTTGCATTCTGGGCGTGAGGCACCTGGGTGATATTAAAGAATTTGAACTTGGAGAGGTAGTGCCTAGCGAGCGCCACGTAAGCAGTCATGGATCCCTCTTTTGCCTCGAAGTCCCTGGTTATCTGGTTCATGACTAGTTATGAATTCCTATATATGTGGATGTAAAAGGCATCTGATAGGCGTGCTAGCTATAGTCCTGCAATGAGTGCCTCATACTCTGCTTCGATATTTAAAGCTTTGAAGTTGAACTTAAGGGAGTACTCTGTATAAACGCCCCCGGTCCGGTGAGGATAACCCATGTGCCACTGGAAAATTTGTTTGTGGATGCGTCCACGTATAAGTGTCATTGTGATTGAGGGTGTGTAATAGTGGGCTATGCAAGTTCTTGTTGGGCATATTCGTCTTCTGCTTCCATGTACTCGAGTATGAAATCCGCCACCGCTTAATCCTTCATAGTGGTGCGAGGTTTGTAGTTAATATCAAACTCGCCGAGCTCAATTGCTAATTTGCATAGGCTGCCACTGTGGTCATGGAACTGGAGTACTTGGTGGAGTGGGAGGTTGGTAAGGACAAGTATTTTATCCACCTAAAAGTATGGGCGTAGGTGTCGGGCGACCAAGACTAGAGCGAGCGCCCATTTGTCGAACAGTAGATAACATTTCTATGTGCCACTAAATGCCTTTCTTATAAAACATACGGGGAGCTCATTATCAGTGTCATGTAGTACAAGGCCAGAGCTAACAGCTATAAGCGAGATAACGAGGTATAGATATAGCGTTTCCTCTTTAATAGATCTAGATATAGTAGAGATAGACGCGAGATAAAGTTTTATCTGCTGGAAAGCGTCTGCAGAAGCTGGCGTCCAATCGATGGAGCACTTGTTGGTGAGACAGAACACTTTGAAGAAAGGCTCGCAATTGTCTGAGAAGCGGTAGATAAATCTGTTGAAATAGGCGAGCTTACCTGTGAGGCTTTAGAGTTATTTCCTTGTAGTGGGCGGTTGCATGGACATGATTGCCTCAATCTTTTTGGGGTTTGCCTCAATTCCCTGCTGGCTAACAATGTACCCCAAGAACGTGCTGGCGATGACGCCAAACGTGCATTTAGCCGGATTCATGCGAATGCCATGCTCCATCAATATCTGAAAAACGATGAGGAGATTGGCCACGTGGCACTTATCAGTTATGCTTTTGACCAAGATGTTATCGATGTAGACCTCCACTATTGTGCTATTAACATCGCTGGAAGATGTAGATCAAGAAGCTCTAGTACGTAGACCCATCGTTCTTGAGGCCGAACAATATGACTTTGTAGCAGTATAGACCCCTATCTGTTTTGAAGGTTGTTGCTTCTTGGTAGTCTGGGTGTATGAGGATTTGGTTGTACTCTGAATACGCGTCCAGCGTAGAGATGAGCTCATGTTCAGCTGTGGCATCTACTAATTAGTCGCACACATCCGGCAGCTACCGTTGCCTCTTTTCTTGTAAGTAGATGAGGTCCATCCAACTAGGCTCCATGGGCATGATGGGTAGAGCTATACTTGGCTTCTCGAGTACCTCGATTTTGGTCTGGGCGGAAGGCATGGAGAGTGGCGTTGTGGCAAGGCGAGTGAGTGCATCGGCTTTTGCATTATGGGGGTGAGGCACCTAGGTGATATTAAAGAATTTGAACTTGGAGAGGTAGTGCCTAACGAGCTCCACGTAAGCAGTCATGGATCCCCTTTTTGCCTTGAAGTCCCCGGTTATCTAGTTCACGACTAGTTATGAGTTGCTATATATGTTGATGTTAGAGGCATCTAATTGGTGTGCTAACTGTAGTCCTGTGATGAGCGCCTCATACTCTGATTCGTTGTTTAAAGCTTTAAAGTTGAACTTAAGAGAGTACTCTGCATGAATGCCCCTGGTCCGGTGAGGATAACCCTTGAGCCACTGGCAAATTCGTTTGTGGATGCGTCCACGTATAAGTGCCATTGTGATTGAGGGTGTGCAGCAGTGGGTTGTGCAGGTTCCAATTGGGCATGTTCGTCTTCTGCTTTTATGTACTCGACTATGAAATCCGTCACCGTTTGACTCTATATAGTGGTGCGAGGATTGTAGTTAATATCAAACTTGTTGAGATCAATGGTTAATTTGCTTAGGCGGCCACTGTGGTCAGGGGACTGGAGTACTTGGCGGAGTGGGAGGTTGGTAAGGACATGTATTTTATCTGCCTAAAAGTATGGGCGTAGGTGTCGGGCGGCCATGACTAGAGCGAGCATCCATTTGTCGAACAGTGGATAACGTTTCTATGTGCCACTAAATCCCTTGCCTATAAAACATGCAGGGAGCTCATTATCAGTGTCACGCAGTATAAGCCCAGAGCTAATAGCTGTAACCGAGATAACGATGTATAGATATAATGTTTCCTCTTTCATAGCTCTAGATATAGTAGGGATAGACGTGAGATAAATTTTTATCTGCTGGAAAGCATTTGCACAAGCTGGCGTCCAGTCGATGGAGCACTTGTTGGTGAGCCAGAACACTTTGAAGAAAGGCTCGCACTTGTCTGAGAAGCAGGAGATAAATCTGTTGAAAGAGGCGAGCTTACCTGTGAGGCTTTAGAGTTATTTCCTTGTTGTGAGCGGTTGCATGGACAGGACTGCCTCAATCTTTTTAGGGTTTGCCTCGATTCCCTGCTGGCTAATAATGTACCCCAAGAGCTTGCTGGTGGTAATGCCAAACGTGCATTTAGCCATATTCATGCAAATGCCATGCTCCATCAATATCTGAAAAACGATGAGGAGATTGGCCACGTGGCACTTATCAGTTATGCTTTTGACCAAGATGTTATCAATGTAGACCTCCACTATTGTGCTATTAACATCGCGGGAAGATGTAGGCCATGAAGCTCTAGTACGTAGACCCATCGTTCTTGAGGCCGAACAACATGACTTTGTAGCAGTAGAGACCCCTATCTGTTGTGAAGGTTATTGCTTCTTGGTAGTCTAGGTGTATGAGGATTTGGTTGTACTCTAAATACGCGTCTAGCATGGAAAAGAGATCATGTCTAGCTGTGGCGTCTACTAGTTGGTGGACATACATCCGCCAGCTACCGTTGCTTTTCTTAACCATTAACGCATTTGAGATCCATTTGGGGTAATGAACCAGGCGGATGAAACCAATCTTGAGTAGGCGGTCTACCTCTACGTACATTGCGGCATAGTGCTCCTCATCGTATGCGCATCGCTTTTGCTTGACCAACCTGGTGTCAAAGGTAATACTTAATTTATGGCAAATTAAATCACTAGGTATACCTAACATGTCCGTGTAGGATGAAGACAACACCCGCTGATACTCAATGAGTAGCTACGTTAGCTCTGCTGTGATAGCCGGATCAAGCTGGGCGCCAATTCTTACTTTGCAATTCGGATGAGCGAGGTTAAGAGCTACCTCGACGAGGGAGTCCCCACTATCCAGTAGTCTGGGGGCGTTGATGCCATCCCTGGGTCATCTGGGGGAGCTTACTGAGCCGTGGCTTTTCCAATTCTCAGGACTTTCTGTCTTACCATGTTACCTATTTTGGGGTCTATTGGGCACTTTGCAAAGTTATAGCCCCGAACGGAGCCAGTGCCAAAATCTGTAGGGAATTGGATGTACAACATGTGGCTAGTGAAGATGATCTTGAAATTTTTAATAGTTGGTCTGCCAAGTATGACATTGTAAGAAAAATGCAAATCAACTACGATAAAATCAGTATAAACCTCTTTCTCAAGTGTGCCCGTGGCGCCTAAACATAAGCACATGTAATCGTTTCCAATAGAGTGGATGACATCGCTCGAGAAACTCATCAGTGACTCATTATCCTACGTCATCTTGCTCTGGGGTCTATCTAGCTGGGTATAAGTGTTGTAAAAGATGATATTAGCGGCTGAACCAGAGTCAATCAGGACGCGCTGCACCTGACACTTGTCAATCAATGCATCGATGAAGAACGGGGCATCTGTAGCCAGGGCACCACTTTCAATAGCCTCCAAGAATGTGATTGGGTCCTTGCCTTGGTGCTTAACGCACTAGCAACGGATAATACTTCTTGAAGAAGGGCGCTAGATTTGCGTTTGCCGCCAAAAATAGTGTTGATGACCCCGCAAGCCTCGATGAACATTGTGGGAGAGAAAATTTTGGTCAAAAACAAGTAATGGGCTAAAGGGCATGAAGAGGCCCAGAACATAGAGGGATGATGAGGCCAGGCCCAGAATAAAGGATAAGGAAAGATGGGCCTAGCAATGAGAATATGAGAGCGGCAAAAAGGGACGTGCTGAATGTGTGAGCGGTAACGACCTAGTCGTGTTAACAACGAGAAGATGAGAACGGTAAAAAGGCACGTGCTGAATGTGTGAGCGTTAAGGACCTAGTCGTGTTAGTTAACGAGAAGATGGTGTGAATACAGTAGAAAGCGAGGGGAAGCTAGAAAGCATACTATGGTGGTTGAGAACCTTGAGGCTGACACCGACGAAGAGTTCTCAATGGAGGTTGCCCCTATCCTTGAAGCCCACACCTCCAAATACTAGCTCACATTTTCATTTCATTCATTCACATTTTGATTACAAAAATCATGTTGTAGAAGAGTTGTTAGTGACTTAAGCATCAAAGTACCACCCCCCCCCCCCACATTTTGGTTTTGAAGAGTCAATTTCCGACATGTCGAAGATGTGTCACGTTTGGTGTTCTTTCATTGGTTCTTCTTGAGGTAACTATTCCTTGCCGATTTTTTATGCTCCAACAAGTGGCGATGGCATCAATCTTACCTAAAAACGTAGACAATGAAGGCTTGCCACACAACAACGATGGTAACTCATTGGAGGAAGCTGAAAGTGGAGAAATTTTTGTGGGAGGAACTGTTAGATGAAAGGAGAAAAGGCATGTGGAGTCAAAAGTCCAAGTTGTCAGTGAAAATGGAGAGAGTTCAAGGCATGTGGTTAGAACTTGAGTGCCTCAAAGAAAGAGAAAGAGAAAGGAAGCGAAGATGATCGAAAGATGTCTAGGATGATGATGAAGCCTTAGAGGATAGTTTACCTGAAGATGAAGATTTGTGGGAGGACGATGAATCCTCCGATGAGGATTATGAGCCGATGAGGAAAACTCGAAGATGTGAGATCAGTACCAATAAAAGCTTGAACAATTTAGCACCACCAAAACGTCGTTTGAGTGAAGTCAGCACTGAAGGCATAAAAGAAGCCAAAGGAAGTAGGCCACAAGACATCGTTGCTGAACTTGTGAAAGGAATCACCCAATCACCATTCACCAGTCGCATTTTGAGAGCTCAAAAATCTCAAACATTTCTCTGCACCAGCGCTAACCAAGTACATAGACACTACATATCCTATTGATCATCTGAAAGAATACACTGGAGTAATGGGACAATTCTCATCAAGCTTGTCGGGACAATTAGTTAAATGGTTCAGGGAGTTAGAGCCAAACTCAATATCTAGTTTTGACGAGCTTTCTCAAGCATTCATCTCTCAATATTTCTTTTCAAGGAAGCAAAGAGAGGATTTGTCAGTATAGTTCAACATAAAACAGATGCATGGAGAAAATTAGAAAAATATTTCGACCGATTTAAGAAAAAAATGACAAGCATTAGCTGCGAATCGAGTGTGGCAGTAATTACTTTCCATGAGGGTCTGTTAGATGGATTACCCCTTTTTGAGGAATTAACCAAAAGACCACCAAAGGATGTGGATGATATCCTTGATAAAGTGAAGGGTGAAATAAGGCTGGAGAGAGTGAGAAGTTCTCGGTGAGGGAGAATGCCAGCCAACGTCGAAGACAATTCAGAGACAAAATCTCCGACAAGGCAAGAACGAGCGAAAGCTCAGGCCAGGGGCAAGAATAAACTTGGAAAACAGCAAGGAAAGCAAGATGAGGGGGGTGGGGGGAGTAAATGGAGAACCATGGTTTACGCATAGCCCTGCATTTATATTTCAAATGCATGCATCAATCAGAAGGAATTTTCAAGCAGCCACTGCCACAACCTGAATCTTTAAATTTGTTTGAGCGTAGACGTTATTGTATATTCCACAAGGACAAAGGGAATGGCATTAACACTTGAGAGGCCATTAAACCTGCCACACAGGAGCTCATGAGGTAGGAAAAACTCTTGCAATACAAGCAAGAAGATGTGGAAGTTCAGTAAGAACGAAGAAATGTTGACGATAAACCTCCAGTGAAAAAAATTCTCGTTGTACATGGAGGACCATCAACCAGGCGAGAAGAGGAAGTTCATATTAGGAGTGAATCACGACAAGAATAGAAGATAAGGAGGATTTGTCAAGTCGAATGGGGATCAGTGAATGAAGAAAAGATAGATGGAGAACCCGTGATAAATTCTCTAGGAAAGACGTGATTGGGATTCAGTTCCCACATCAGGATGCACTGATCATTTCCACAAGGGTGAGTAATTGCATGGTGCAATGAGTATTTATTGACGATGGAAGTAGTGTTGATATCATGTATTACGGAGCAATTGAAAAGTTGAAAGTAGACCCGAAGATTGTGAAAAGGAGCAAATTCCTGGTGTTAAGAGTATAATGGCAATGAAACTTGGCCTTACAGAGAATTCACTCTACCAGTTATTACGGCTGGCAAAAGGGTAGATGTAACTTTTGTCATCATCGATAAAAATTGGTCGTATAATATCATGCTTGGTCGAGGGTGGTTGCATCAGGTGGATGTAGAGGCATCAACGAGATATTAGGTGCTAAAGTTTATATTTGAGGATCGCAAGCGAGTTGTGCTAGTAAGAGGAGATCAACCATAAGTAAAAATTCTGTATGCAATGAAAATAAAAAAGATATATTCTGATCCAGGTTGCAAGAATACTGGTTCATCATCATTGTAGCAATCACAGGAAGGCCTGGGGGCATTGGCTAACACAAATGAAGACGAAAGGCAAATGCCAATCACGATGGAAAAGACCCAAGAAATATTTCTTGATAAAGGGAGGAAGAAGCCTTTTTGGATAGGAGAATTCTTGACCGAGGAAGAAGTGTGACAACTAGTAAGCTTTTTAAAAGCCAACCAAGACGTATTTGCATGGACACACAAAGATATGCCTGAAATTGACCCAATAGTAGCTTTCCATAAGCTGAATACCGATCCTAATGTCGTTCCCTATCAACAAAACACAAGGAGGCATGCGCCTGAGCGCAATCAAATAATCAGAGATGAGATCGACCAACTGCTTGAAATAGGATTCATGAAGGAAGTATGGTACCCGACATGAATTTTGAATGTGGTTGTTGTGCAAAAGAAGAATGGGGAATGGAGAGTGTGCGTTGATTTCACCAACTTGAACAAAGCTTAACTTGTCCAAAGGATTGTTACCCCTTGCCTAAAATAGACCAAATGGGGGATGCAACGGCTGACTACGAGAAGTTATCATTCCTGGATGCATATTCAGGATACAATCAGATACCTTTAGCCCCAGAAGATCAGTTAAAAACAACTTTTGTGTCGTTTGATTGAAAATTGCAGGCATTCATATCAGCGGTTGATTGATTTGATGTTCAAGGAGGATTTAGGGGAAACGATTGAGGCATATATAGATGATATGGTGGTGAAAAGAAAACGGAAAGTCGATCACATCAAACATTTGGTAGAGACCTTTAGAGTCTTGCAAAAATATGGGATGAAGCTCAACCGACAAATTGCATTTTTAGCATAGCTTTAGGGAAGTTCCTTAGGTACATGGTCAATCAAAGGGGTATAGAACCGAACCCGGAAAAAGTGGAAGCCATAGTTAACATGCAAGAACCTACCACGAAGAAAGATATTTAAGTGTTAATAAGGAGAGTTACGACGTTGAGTCGATTCATTTCAAGGATGACTGATCGTTGTTAACCGTTTTTCAAAGCGCTAAAGATCAAAGGCTGAGAATTTTAAGGCGACGAGCAGAAGAAAGGTTTTTTGGATTTGAAGCAATACCTCATCAGCAAGAAATTCCTCATCGTTCCCAGAGATATGGAGTCTATGTTTATATTTAGCTATGTCAGAAGTTGTGATCTATGCATTTTAGGCATATTAATTAATGTGTTATTTTTTACATTTTTACTTTGTTAAATGCTTAGTTTTATTAGTTTTGATTTATTTTGTTGTTTTTAGGTTTTTACCAAAAGAGACGGAGTAAAGGAGTCTACAAGCACTCAAATCATGAGAAAAAAATTGGAAAAGAATTCGGCCAAGAAATTCGGCAAAGGAAGATGAAAGAAAAAAAAGAAGAGAAAAATAAACCCTAGGTTGACTAAGAAAATATTTTCTATGTTGACTAGGGAAAATAAGCTTCCGGAATAACCTTGGAAGAAGAACAAATGTAAAATGAGTCAAATTAATTAGAAGACCATTTGAATGACCCAAAACTGAAGACCAAGTCAGCCAATTTCGTGGAGTACAAGTTTTGGCAAGAAAAGGATTCCCAAGTCAAAATGAAGAAGTACATCATGCAAACTAAGAAAGAAGAATTTGTCTGTACAGGTTTAAGAAAGAAGTACACCACCACCACCTCTAAATCATGCAAAAGGATTCCCAAGCCAAATTACACCACCACCACCTCTAAAGGATAAGTTGCAAGGTGTATAGGATAAGTTGATCACTTGTAGATAATTAATTAGGACTTTATTTTTTGTCTAAAATGTGGTTAGGTAAGGGTCTTTTATGTGTTTTCTTGTCTATGAGTCATCGCATGTTAGGGTCCTATAATTTCTTGCTATGTTTGTGACATTTTTAGGTAGTAATCTTGGAAATTAAAATCAATTTTTAGACCCCATTCTTTACACAATTATTGCATACACCATTCAATTCTCGGTTAAAACAATCTCTACTTGCTTAAAATACTACATCTATAAGGTTTTTTAATTGTATGCGTTATTGTTAAGTGTTTAATTTAATGCTTAGTTTTGGCGATATCAATTTTTGGCGCTGTTGCTAGGGATTGAGAATTGTTTGTGATTTTTGTGTGTATATCTGTTAATTACTTGTTAATATTTTATACTTGTAATTATCACTAACGATTTTTTCAGGAAATTTTCATGCCAAGTTTGTTGCCTACACATGTGAATATTACATAGAATTTTCAAATACCTGTCAATATGTGCCATAATTTTCGTTACTTTTGTGAATAAGTGATGGTAAGATTTTAAATTTTGAAAATACTAACCGGTATTTGTATATATATATATATCTAATATTTATTAGGCACGTTAAAGGAATGTCTTAGATTTATATTGAGTTTGGATGCTTGGTTGATTAAGTCTCACTCTTCTGAAAGAGATGACACCTCTTTTTGTTATTTATTTCTTTAACCCCTCATGATGTATAGATTTCATCACTGCACACATAAGTAAAGTTATGGACATGAGGTTGAGGGCAGAGTTTACAAAGGACTTGAGGGTTTCTTGAGATTTTGGCTGAATGTCGGACATGGTGTCTAGGTGGGTTATGATTGGTGACAGTTTCTGGATCTAATAAAGAGAAACATCAATAAAGTATATACCATTTGCCCGGTTAGCCTTGGGGTATTTTTAAAATTAGTCCTGCCTATCAGGTTATCTCTATCCCTACTGGTCATGTTACGATGAATCAAGGCATATTGATTGAGAAACATACTTTATCGCGCAGGTCGCACGTCTGTTGAAAAACCTAAAGACCGAGCTATGTACTTTCTAAAAATCTTTGGTGAACTCAAACTTGGACGTGTTTTCTCTTAAAATGTCAAAAAAATTGAACCTGTAAGAAGAAAATCACATTGCATACTAGCTTTCATAACTCCCCTGTGGTTTTGTGATACTTAGATTTCACCACCGAGTACGCTAATCTAAGTGAAGTTAGGGACATGAGACCAAAGAATGAGACATTCTATTCATGACTGTTCATGTAACTTGAGTATTTTCTACAGGTTCTAACCAATTTTCTCTTATATATTGAAAGGACCCAACCCTGATTTAGTTACCTAAATCAGAATCGAACCCCTTCTGAAAATAAGAACCAATAAAAAATTTTCGAAATTTCGGCAGAGTTTCGTTACTAACGTGGAATTGCATAAAATTGCACCCTGTAAACAACACTTCATCCTATGCCACAAAAGCCAAACCGTGGGTACCAATCCCATCCGGATTTCTCAACATCAATATAATCAATAACAGTAAACAAACTGTACTATGTATATATGTATATCCGAGAAAATTCGTATAAACAAGTATCAGAATGTATCAGAGCGACCTCTAAAGTAAAACATATACAATATACACATCAGTAGGCGAAACAAGAACCTACTGGAAAGCACAAGTAACTCTGATCACTAGCCTCCAAACCGCGATGTGAAAACACCAAAACCTGAACTGCAACTGGGCACGGAAACCGAAAAGCCCAGGGGAAAGACAAAAAACTCGTTAGAGTGAGTGGACGAAAATAAATGTCTTTCACCAAGTAATATACGTTATAAAAGCATATGCGAGTCCAAATAAATATATATAATAAAATACGCGAGGTAAACCCATACTCCTCCAGCGTACAGAGCATGCAAGTAAAAATCCCACGGGGCCACTCATGGACACGTCCGTGCTAGTACAGTCCGAATCACGGGATCCCAGACCCACACGTGATTCGAGCCAGAAAGCCCTTAGGTCAGGGTAACTGTTTCCACCCGGAAAATACCTCGGCACAAGAAACAGATAACTGTACCTACCCGGAAATACATCGGCACAAGGCACAACGTCCCCCCTAGTAAGCACCCTCGGTGATCAGCCGGGGATGCGTGTGTATCGATACAACAACATGAACTACGACTGTACTCTGTGAAAATCAAATCACAAATATCTCGATGCATGTACAGTAACAGCATAAATATGTATATGCGTAACATAATCGTATATAACACATGCTCATAATAATCGTAATCTCGTAAATATGCTCATATCTGTTTATTCGTATACGAATATCCGTATATATATATATATATATATATATAATTGTAAACACATGCTCATGTAATCCGAAATCTCATACGCATGCTCAAGTTCGAAAATCATATAAAAAGACTCGCAATCATTTCCGTGAAAAGAAATTGTCCACTCACAGGTGAGCAAAACGCGCACTCGCGCTAATCTCGAGGACCGGCGGAAGATCCCTTGCCAGAAGCACGGTCACGATCTCGATCTCGATCTCCTGAATATTCACAAAACATAACTGATCAATATCATAATCCACAACACTGTACTGATGCACGGAAACCAACCGTTCCCGGGAATACGAAATGCAGTACAAAATGAATTACGGAAATCCCGAAATCCCCACTCGAAACCTCGACTGAAAATTGGCTAACCAAATCAACCCAAAAACCTCTTGACGACGATCATGGCGCGATTACGAGAAAAATGACATTAATTACGTCGAAATCTGAAAAGTTGACTTTTCCTCGCCGTTGACCGCCGCCGCCGGCGGCGGCACGCCGTCAACGGTGAAATCACACGGCGTGAAGCTCCAGAATCCATGGTCTCATCCAGGCGAACCATTAATCCTGCCACAAGGTCCAAAACCCATCGGAACCCGTCCAATTTCAGCCCGAAACCCGATCGGAAATCATCACCAGTAACCTAATCAGACTCCTCTCAAAACTCAATCTCAGACCAAAATGAATACACCACAAGACTCAGAGGGGCAAGGGGAGTCTAACCCCCCTAACCCCCACCTCCAAACCTCGCCGGAAACGGCCAACCGTCACCGGAGAATTTGAGGAACTCGGCCCGATTCAAACTCATCCAAAACGAAACCAATTCACATCAAACCAATTACCATCAGACTCGAAATCAAAAGAGGAAGCTAGCTATACCTGTCTCGTGGCCGGAGGTGGCCGGAGGTGGCCGGAAAGTGGTCGTCGGACAGTGAAGCCGAAATGGGAAACCTTTCCTTATCGGTCAACGGTCAACTTTCCCAAAATGGAAAGTCAAAGTCTGGTCAACGCCCGAAATGAAATTCTCGACTTTTTCGATATTTATACTTGCGCCACGGGTCAATCGACGGTCCAAAATGAATATACGAAATGATTCGGATAAGCACGAAACAATCGGATAAACTCGTCGGAACCCAAAACTTCAAATAATCATAAAATATTCCTCGGTTATCGGAAAAATCTTCCGGAACTGCCCACGAACTCGAAATCACGTACTCTACAATATCCGTGAAGACACCTAACACAAATTCTAGACCGAAAACAAAGTCGCGAATCGAATCGACAAACCACATACACGACAAAAACCCGCGGCTAAACACAAACTCAAGAATCGTGCCGAATACGCAACAGATTCTAGTTCGGGTCGTCACACTTATGCATTCACACCATTTTATTATTAAGGTTGATCTTGTTTGATGCATTTAGCTAATTTTTGATTAAGTAAATGTGTCATCCATGATGAATCAAAGCGTGACATTGTGTGAAAAGTGCCTCAACATGTTCCAAACTTCTATTTCCAACATGTGAATAGTGTAGTATGTATATATAGATTTCGTTGGTTTCTTTATTGTGTCACCTTGCATTTTATTTTAATTTGTTATATATGAAAGGACCCAACCCTAGATTAACTAGTAATCTAGGATTAATTATGCCCTAACGACGAGACTAAAATTACGGATTTCTATAAAAAAAATTGACATAATTTTCTCTACGAAGTGAACAACCAAAAACCTGCATGAAAATCATACTTTGGATTTCCCACAAACAATACTGTGGACCACCGATGTCCAACCAGATTTCTCAATAAAGTACAGAAAGTAAACTAATTAAAATACTCGAAGAATATACATGAACTGAAAACTTATAATCCAGTAATACACATTATTTATAACCAGCACTAAAAAATATTTATAACACTAGTGTCCAGAGTAACTTCTAGAGGCAGAATAAAACATATGAAAATACACTGCTAGTGAGCCAAAACCTACAGAAAGATATGATAACCCGGTGGACTCACGTTAGAGTGAGTGGAAAAAAATAACGTAAACTATATAAAACGATAAATCTGTAATAACATGTCTTTGATCTAATTTCTGTAAAATAAAGCGAGTGCAAATATAATAAACTAAAATAGAATATGGAGGTGGGTGCTCAGGGTATTTGTCCTTACCCGGAGTGTCTCTAAGACTGTAAATAAAAAGGTGATGGGATCGTCTAGGGTGTTCGTCCTAACTCGAGGCGATCTAGGTTAGCAGAATGTCTGTCAAAACCCGGTTTGACCCGACTAGACAGTGATCAGCCGACTAATCAAAGCATCAATGCTGAAAATAAAACAATCACAAACATAACTCTAAACTAGATTGTAATAAAATACTAGAGACTATAAATCTGCGTAAATATGAACTCGCAGCAACTATGAAAATGAATAAATGTCCACTCACCGTAAAATGTCGAGATAATCATAAAGCTGTAACCTGCAAATCGACGCAATAATCATCTAACATGGCCCGCTAACTTGTAATCCTGAAACCATGATTATAATTAATAACTACTCATCGATATTCATAATAAATAGCTAGGCTCGTAATCCGACGAGCAATAATGTCGAAAATCTCACATTCTCAAATAACGTATTTTTTGACTAATTACAAACTTAATAAAATTCTGAATACAATTCCATGCATTCATTCACTTAAATCAATTTTATAGTCGCAACATAAATCCCAAACCTCAAGCGACTCAAATTTGAATCGATAATCAGATTGTCTGTGAATATTATCGTAAAATCAATTAATTATTATATGATTAAATAGACGTCTAAATTAATCAAGTCCAGATCCATTCAAGAATCTCACCATTGCATTCATTACAAAATTACGAGCGAAACGACATAAAACTTTGCCGAAAAATTTTACCTCGCCAGATTTCTGCCGCGCACAACGGCACATGGGACCATGCACCATCGCCGGTGGCTGACGAAATCCTATTGGCACTAAATCAAGAAATCTTCACATCAAATTGTTCATCTTAACAAGCCCAACAACATACAAGAGAAAGACAACATCAAATTCAAATTGGAAAACCTACAAATCGCCTGAAAACCGAAATCCCGTGGGAAAATTCATCTCCTCCGTCCGCCAGCTTCCGGCCATGGCAAAGGCCAAGACAAGTCGCGTTCAACTCGTCTCCTCTTGGGATTCAAAACCCCCTTAACCTCAATGTCTAAAACCATCGCAAATGCCACAACCGTTACCATGAAAATTAACCTTGAAACTCCCACTTTCTCGGCCTCGATTCTCCTTCCTCTGGCCACCAACGTCGGAGATATTGCCACCAAACGGTAGAGGGGTCCAAGCCCAACAAAACTCGACCAATTTCACGGCCAAAGGTGGCTAGCCAGAGGCTCACCGCCGACGAGAAACTGACAGCAAACACAGGTCGGAGAAGGTTGTCAAACCCCGGTCAACCCATTCTTCCCAAAAAGTAAACTTCTCCCCTTCCCGATTTATAAACCTCTATTTATACCCGCAATTTTGCGATAAAACGTCTTTTGATATTTTCGTAAAATTTTCATTGACCATAACTTCCTCATCGTAACTCTAATTTCAATACTTGACATGACCACGAATTGTATCAACAAACTCTACAACTTTATCCTAAGAAATTTCTTGAAAAACAAAATCGATAAAATTTTGACGAAACGCCAACAAAAGTTACCAACTGTAAAACTAATCACCATCGACGATTAGCGTAATTAATTAGCAACTAACCACATAAGTTCCGATTATCGTATAATGATATTCCGGGTCTTAACAATCTACCCCGCTTACAGTAAATTTCACCCTCGAAATTTAGATATAAACGTTCCAGCCAGTGACTTCAAGCTCATAAGAACAACCGTAACTAACAGAACAATCCACAATTTTGTTACTAAACTGACGTCTCATCAAAATGTTATGCTCATTAAATTTGAAGTCACAACAACCACTCCAAATAAATCTGATACCAGGAGCAACATAATTCAAATTCAATAATGTGTATACTTAAAACCTTCTGATATCCATGATAAAACTAATGACAAATTCTACTAACATACTCGAGCACAATCGGCCAGACTCACCCAAAAATGCACAGACCAAAGTCCCACAGAGATAACTACATGGGTAGTAGTGCGGTTCCAACACAGAAATGGCACACGAATCACCATCACAACCCTGCACCGGAAACTAACTAATATGTCCAATCACAGACACTCACCCATAAGGTGGATACTAAAACCACCAAAATCACAAATAGGGAACCCAACAAACCAATTTAGAATCACAACAAATATGGGTACGTACAAGGCCGATCCGCAATGAACTTCCAACTTTATACCGTTTTCGAAATTGTTTACTGAAATTTGGGCATAGTCTCCTCTAAAATATAAGAAACCCAAAACTTGTATAACTAAACTATTCTAATAATGTCAACTCAAGAATATAAACCGTGGGATCCACATCCAGTCCGAATTCCTCATAAATCAACATAACTATAACATGAATATAAATCACTAATATTTATCTGATTTCATAAATCATATTGATCCAAAAATTAAAGTACAAAAACATGCAAACACAACTAAAACTCTTAAGCATCTAACATGTTTTACTCATAGACAAGTGTTAACAATCAAGAAACTTCAAAGTCTAATTATGCTTACTAAAAATAAGAAGTTACACTACTAATTACAAGTGATCATCTCATTTTATTAACCTTACCCTTTTCATGCATCAAACCTTTTTGTAAGTTACGAAATTCATAACTTCTAACTAAATACACATGCTTAATAATTGAGTAGGAATGCAACTTAGCGTATAAACATCCTAAACAACATACGATCATCGAAACATGCGAAAGAGAGGGACTTAGCGTATTATCTAACACATGCTTTCGAAGCTTTAAGATTGTATCAAACATGCATAAAAGGCTAGAAATCATAAACACATGCAATTTATAAATCGGTTTAAGAACATAAAACACAAATCTAAACTTGTTCTTCATTTGATACATAAAAGTATTCCAATACATCCAAGGGTTCAAATACAAAGCAAAAGAAATGAAAGTGAAGATCATGGTTACACTTTTTGTCTTGAATGCTTGATGATCTACGGTGGAGATGGCTTTCCTTCACAAGGGACTTAGCGTATTGTGTTGGATGGAGGAGGATTGCTTCGGCTTGGATGGAGAAGGATGTGCTTCGGCTTTGCTTGAGAATCCTTGAAGTGTTTATGGTAGAGGAGTATTTGTGTAGAGTTTTTGCTTGTAAAATGAGAGATGCCCTTGAATGGTTCGGCCTCCTCCCTTATATAGGCAAGGAATGCTTGCCTTCTCTCTTCCACCTTGCCTTGCTTCATTAAATGCAAGCCTTAGTCACCTAGCAAGTCATCCCCTTAGTCACCAAGTGTGATCATCATTCATGAACCCTAAGCAAGAGTCACCATGCTTAGTCACACCCTTAGTCACCATTGTGATGATCAAAGGCAAGAGTCACCAAGCTTAGTCACCATTTGTGAACCCAAAATAAGAGTCACCATGGCAAGTCATCTTTTGTGATCATTAGCTTGATAACTTGGACTTTTCAACTTCACCAACTTGCATCCTTGCCGAATTGATTGGGTTTGGGCTTGATAATGGGCCGAAACAAGAGTTGAGAAATCGGCCCATAATTTGCTTTTTGGGCCGGCCCATTTTTCGTGGTCCGAAATCGCAAAAATCGCAAAATCGCCGAAATTCCTCCGAATCGCGCCGTTATTAATCTCCACCGTAAATATCTTCAAAATAACAATTTAAATAAGGAAAACATAAAAACTAAGATAATAACATAGCTAAACGAAAAGGGAAATGCGTTAAGAAACGAGCAAAAAATGCGTATATCAAATTCCCCCACACTTAGACTTTGCTAGTCCCTTAGCAAACACTATGTTAAACTAAGACTCTCTAAGAGTTTAAAACAAAAGAAAGAACAACTAAGCCCTTAGCTAAAATTTGTCTCAGAATTTGCATAAGTATATGGCGATGGCTCACATGAATTTCAACGTGTATGCTCAACGAATTCAAGAGATAATTGCGATATAATTTATGTAATGAACAAGTAAGACATAGAGAAAACAATGGTTATGTTATAGCTGTGCATGCTTTGAATAAAGGTTTAATCAACTCACAAGGATGCACTCATCATATTTTTCACTCATGATAAGGGTTCACTTAAAGTGTATATGAATTGAAATGAAAACCACATGAATGAAGTTAATTACTTGCACAAATGAACCAAAACCATAATCTTACTCATGCAACTTACTCTACTAATTGAAAGCTACTCATTTTAAGGATCATAAAGGACTTTTAGTGAGGTTGTAATGGGGTTAAGGCTAAGGCATTCGAAATTTAGATATGTGGTGATAAAAACGTTCCAACGACTTAGTCTAGCACCAAATTCGTCCTCCATCTCCACTCGAATGTTACCATGTATACTTCAATTTAAACTACCCTTTGAGCTTTTCGGACAGGACAAAGGCCATATTTGTTCTATTTTTGGGCCTTCAATTTGTCGTAATCTCCAAATCCGCAAAATAAGGGGGACGTTAATCCAATTGGTTTCTACTTTAGAACACAACATATTGCCATGAGAGATAATAATAATTTTTTTTTCTTTTCATTCTCTCAAATATAATTTTTTTTTTCTTTTCTTTTTGGCAATCTCATACTTTTTTAGCTATTTGGACAAGTCTTTCCCCTTACTCACATTAACTCTTTTAATCTTTCCTACCAAACCATAATCTTATGTGCTAGTTTCGAAAAATTCTCACCAAGTTTCCGGAACAAGGGTAAGGATATTCTATACTAGGGTAAGTGTTTAGGTATATATGGTGATGAAAGAAAAGCTTAACGTGGGCTCAATTGGTTTATCTAGGGGTGTCGCAACTTGTGCGTACAAATGGGATACATGGATATATGGCAATGTGGTGGAAAATCCTAAATGCCTTTAATCATTTCCAAAATCAAAGTATGTATCAATTTAAAAGCTTTGCAAATTGACATGAGTAAGTTCTAGCATTCTCTAGTTCATTAAAATCTATGGCAAGCAATCAAATGAGGCATATATAAGCTGGTAGCTACGAAATGGATGTACATTCACTCGAATAAAGAACAGATAGCTCAAAAGCTCACATATGGTTCATATGATTAAAAACTTATTCAAGCATGCGATTTCTGTACCATGTTTTGCAATTCATATCTACTACATGTTAAAAACATATAGAATATCTCAATTAGCACAAGAATTCGATGCATGTGATTCATACGCCATATGTGTTCGTGTTGATCTAATTTCATCATCGACTAGTTAAGGGCGTCCTAAAGACTCTGAAAAACACTAATTTAGACACAATTAAATTGTAAACCCTTCCCCCACACTTAAGTTCTACATTGCCCTCAATGTACTAAAGTAAAAGTATAGAATTAAACATGGAGTATAGGATCTACGAAAAATTCTAATGTAATACGCAAAAACCATTAAATTAATTAAAAGGGGAGAAGAAAACAAATCTGTTGTCTCCCTATAGGGTTGCCTCCCAATGAGCGCTCGTTTTACGTCGTTAGCTTTGGACGTGATGCATCATTTTGTTTTTGAAGTGGCCGGTTCTTGGAGTTGCATCTCCTCCACGGTGTGCTCCGCAAATGCCTCAAAATAGGGCTTCAAGCGATGGCCATTTACTTTGAACTCACTACCTTTGTCGATAGATCGAATGAGAACTGCTCCATGAGGTAGAACTTGAGAAACTATGAATGGCCCCATCCATCGAGAGCGAAGCTTTCCCGGAAAGAGCTTAAGTCTTGAATTGAAAAGTAATACTTTCTGCCCAACTTCAAAACTCTTCCCGCGAATCATCTGATCATGGATCTTTTTCGTCTTCTCTTTGTAAATCCACGCATTGTCGAAAGCATCATTTCTGATTTCTTCTAGTTCACAAAGTTGTAGCTTCCGATGCAAACCTGCTGCATCTCGATCGATGTTGAATTTCTTCACGGCCCACCATGCCTTGTGCTCCAATTCAACCGGAAGATGGCACGTCTTCCCATAAATTAATCGGAAAGGTGACATACCAATGGGGGTCTTGTAGGCAGTCCTGTAAGCCCACAATGCATCGTCTAAGCATTGACTCCAATCTTTCCGGTTTGGGCGGACGGTTCGCTCCAAAATCTTCTTGATCTCACGGTTGGAAACTTCAGCCATTCCATTTGTTTGAGGGTGGTATGGTGTGGAAACCTTGTGTTTTACGCCATACTTCCTCATCAGTGCTTCCACCGTGCGGTTGCAAAAGTGACTTCCTCCATCGCTAATTAGAACGCGTGGCATTCCAAATCTACTGAAAATGTTAGTTCGTAGGAAATCTGCAACAACTCGCGAATCATTAGTACGGGTGGCCTTTGCCTCCACCCATTTAGAAACATAATCTACTGCGAGTAAGATATAAGTAAAACCATTGGAGGGAGGAAATGGTCCCATGAAATCAATACCCCACACATCAAAAATTTCGACATTAAATATGTAGTGTTGTGGCATTTCATCTCTAGGCCCTAAATTACCGAATCTCTGGCACTTATCACATGCAGCACAATATGCATGAGCATCGCGAAATAAACTAGGCCAAAAGAAACCGCAATCTAAGATTTTAAGGGCTGTCCTCCTAGAACCAAAGTGTCCCCCACATTCTTCATTGTGACAAAAGTCTAGAATAGGCTTAAACTCACTATCCGGGATACATCTCCTAATTACTAAATCGGAGCATTGTTTCCATAAATAAGGCTCATCCCAGATAAAGGTTCTAGCATTATGCTTAAGTTTGTCACGTTGAAATTTATGCATGGTAGATGGAAACTCACCGGTAACTAAGTAATTAACAATATCGGCATACCAAGGAGTTTCCGAAGCAGTTACCTCAATTCCGAAGAGTTTTTCATCTGGAAAAGTTTCCTCAATCTCGACAGGCTCATGGTCACCTATCAAACGTGATAGGTGGTCAGCGACGACGTTTTCTACTCCCTTCTTGTCTTTGATTTCGATGTTGAATTCTTGGAGTAGAAGTATCCATCTTATAAGCCATGGTTTTGCGTCCTTTTTTTGCATTAAGTACTTCAAAGCTGCATGATCGGTAAACACAGTTACTTTAGTTTGAAGTAAATAAGATCGAAATTTATCTAAAGCAAAAACCACAGCAAGAAACTTCTTCTCGGTGGTAGTATAATTTCTTTGCGCTTCATCAAGCGTCCGAGAGGCGTAATAGATTACGCAAGGCTTCTTGTCCTTCCGCTGACCCAAGACGGCTCCTACGGCATAATCCGAGGCGTCGCACATGAGTTCAAATGGCAGAGACCAATCAGGGCTGCTTAAAATAGGAGCGCTCGTGAGAAGCTCCTTCAACTTGTTGAAGGCAGCGTTGCATTCTTCATCAAATACGAACGGGGTCTCCTTTTGCAGCAATTTACACAATGGTCGCGAGATGTGGGAAAAGTCTTTGATAAACCTACGATAAAATCCTGCGTGTCCAAGAAAAGAACGAATCTCTCTAACCGAAGTTGGAGAGGGTAAGTGACGCACAAGATCTACTTTAGATTTATCTACTTCTAACCCTTTTTCAGAAATAATATGACCTAACACGATCCCTTGCGTAACCATGAAATGGCACTTCTCCCAATTAAGTACCAAGTTCGTTTCAACGCATCTTTTTAAAATAGTTTCTAAATTGTTTAAGCATGCATCGAAATCACTCCCAAATACACTAAAGTCGTCCATGAATACTTCAATAATTTTTTCAATGTATTCGGAGAAAATTGAGAGCATGCAACGTTGAAATGTACCTGGTGCATTACACAGTCCAAATGGCATTCGGCGGTATGCAAATGTTCCAAAAGGGCATGTGAACGTTGTCTTTTCTTGATCTTCCTCCGCAATGCTAATTTGGTTGTAGCCGGAGTATCCGTCGAGAAAACAATAAAATGCATGGCCGGCTAATCTTTCCAGCATTTGGTCGATGAATGGTAATGGAAAATGATCCTTGCGGGTTGCGGCGTTGAGCTTCCGGTAATCAATGCACACTCGGTGTCCAGTGATCGTCCTTTGTGGCACAAGTTCATTTTCCAGATTCTCGACGACGGTGATTCCCGATTTCTTGGGTACTACCTGCACAGGGGAAACCCAACGGCTATCAGAAATAGGGTAAATAACTCCACAGTCCATGAGTTTAATTACCTCCTTTTTTACCACCTCCATCATCGGAGGGTGGAGCCGACGTTGCGCTTCCCGCGTAGGCTTGGTGCCTTCTTCAAGGAAAATCCTATGCACACAGGTTGCTGGATTTATTCCCTTGATGTCCGCAAGCGTCCAGCCTATTGCGGTTTTGTACCTCTTGAGCACACTCACGAGCTTCTCCTCCTGCTCCTCTTCTAGCGCGGACGAAATAATGACCGGTAAAGTTTCATTCTCGCCCAAGTACGCATACTTCAGATGGTCCGGTAGTAGCTTGAGTTCTAAAACTGGAGCTTCTACGATGGAAGGAACCATTTTATTAGTACCAAAAGTAATTGGTAAAGGAGGAGAAAAACTTACTTTTCGTGGTGCGGCATTTAGGGCCATGGCCATATCTTGAATTCGAGGCGTCAGCTCTAGCAAGGCCTCGAGAAGGGCGTCTTCCCCGAGTTGGATGGCCATGTCGAGTTCATCTACATTGATGGTGTCGAGGTGGCCTTGTGCTAAGGTATCCACAGGATCGTATGTCGAAATGGCAGCCATGCTTGACATTGGAAACTTCATCCCGTCAAGCATGTTGAACTCGATTCTTTCTCCATCTATCTCCATGGAGAAAGTGCCTTGAAATACATCGATCTTCGTTCTCGCAGTCCGCATGAAAAATCGCCCAAGCAGCAGGGGCGTGGTGTTCAGTGGACTCTCTTCCATGTCAACTATATAAAAATCGGCTGGGAATATTAAGTTGTTGACTTGCACGAGAACGTCTTCTACGTATCCCCTCGGATACTTGTGTGTGCGATCGGCTAATTGGATGACAACACCATCTTGCTTGAGATCTCCAAGCTCCATCGATTCGTAAAGATAGTAAGGCATGACGTTGATGGAGGCTCCGAGATCAAGCATCACGTCTTCAAAGTGGTTGTCACCGATTACGCAGGGAACTGCAAAACTCCCTGGGTCCTTCAGTTTTGGGGGTAGCCGACGCTGCAAAACCGCCGAAACGGTTGCGTTCACCTTCACAACCTCCTTCTCTCGAGTTTGCCTCCTCTGTGTGCATAATTCTTTGAGAAACTTCACGTATATCGGCACCTGTTTTATGCACTCGATCAAGGGCAAATTCACTTGCACCTTTCGGAAGATGCCCAAAATATCTTCATATTGAGCATCCTTCTTTTTTGATTTTGATAATCTGCTAGGGAAAGGTGCAACAGCAAACGGAGAATTAGTAATAACCGTATTTGAAGGAATAGGGCTTTTACCTTTGATTGGGGTGGGTTGTGGAGGGCATTGTGCCTTGGTGACATTAGGCGTCACCTTCTTTTTCTCGGCCTCTTGAATTGCCGGATCGATCTCATCTTCGTCTTCGTTGGTGATGTCCTCGATGGTGACTTCATCGAGATGAGATCGCTTGGTCTTTGGTTCTTCAAGTATCTTCCCACTCCTTGTGACAATGGCATTCACGTTTCGTTGATTAGGAGTGGGCTGTGGTGGAAGCCGACCGGTTTCTTTGATTTGGCCCATGAAATCTACAAGTTGGCCAAGTTGCTTCTTCACTTCAGTGATGTCGCGGCCATGTGAGTCAAGTGTCTCCTTTGTCTTCGATTGTCCGTCGAGGAGAACTTGAGTTGAGGCCGAAAGTTGCGACAACATCTTGTCGTAATCCGGGTTGGTGAAGGGTTGAGATGAAGAACCATGCTGCATCGGTGGCCTTGGTTGAAATGGAGGGCGTTGATAGCTTTGTTGAAGTCCTGGAGGGTTCAAAGTTCCCTCGTTGCTGCTCCATCTAAAACCTGGATGATCTCGGTTGCCAAAATTGTTGTAGTTGTTGTACCGTTGGCCTCCTTGATATCCGCCGATGGCGTTAACTTGCTCTAGCTCGCTAGCTTGCTCCGGCACTTGAGGGCATTGGTCGTTGTGGTGACCTTGTGCTTGACATATGCCACAAACAGGCCGTTGAGTTGCCTTGGCTCTTGTTGTCTCGAGATCTAAAACCTTCTCTAGCATATGAGCTAGTTTGTCGTATTTTTCGTCCGCATAGGGTTTAGAACTCGCTTCACCGACTGCTCGTCTGTTGGACATTCCATATTGTGCATCATTATTCGCCCGATTCTCAAGGAGAGTTCTGGCTTCGATTTCGGTTAAGTCCATGAATGCACTGGTAGCTGCTGCATCTAGCAATTCCCTATCGATCGGCTTGAGACCATCGTAAAAGTAATTCATGAGATTGGTCTCGGAAAATCCATGTGATGGGCAAGTGGCACACAAAACTTTGAATCGGTCGTAATATTGGCCGAAGGTCTCGTCCGGTTTCTGTGTGATGCCAGTGATTTGCTTTCTCAAGACGGTGATCTTTGAGGCCGGGAAGTACTTCGCTAGGAACATATCCGCAAGTTGCTTCCATGAGGTAATATGGTTCGGCGGTAGTTCCATTAGCCAAGACTCGGCCCTGTCGATTAGGGTGAATGGAAATGCCTTTAGCTTGAAGAGCTCCGTATCCGCATCGGATGGCTTCATGCTGTTACAAACAAATTGGAATTGTTTGAGATGCTTGTTTGGATCTTCATTGGAAAGTCCGTGAAAAATGGGTAGTCGGTGGAGGAAACCACTCTTCAGCTCGATGTCCTTCATGTTTTCCACCGGTAGTGGAAAAGCAATGCTTGAAGGCCCGCTGCTCCATTCGGTTGAGCAGGTACGCTGGCGAATAGACTGTCCTGCATTGGCCATGTTGATTTCTTGTGCTTCTGGTTCTGAAGTATGGTCGGTTGATGAATGTGAAGACTCGGAAACTTCCTCGATGATGGGATAATCCAGGATATCTGTTTGAGCTTTAAGTCTCGCTATTCTCTCTGCGATTTCCTCAAACTTTGTTCTAGATGGTCCAGGATTCCGATCGGACATTCATTAGTCTGAGTATCCACCAAAGACCAAGTGTTAGTATCAACAAAGAATATGAGATGAATATAGGAATACTAACCAAAATCGTAAGGCATATTTAGAAAACAAAGCGATAACACATAAAATAGTAAAACTATCAAAGCAAACTATAAACACTCACAAATACTTAAAAACTACTAAAACATATAAAATGTATGAAGTTTAAGACACTAAATGTAATTTACTAAGTATTGCAAATGATTTAATCAACTTTAGGGGCTATGCACATGAATGTAATAAACTAAAACACATGTTTTCTGCAAATTAACACTATACAATGTAAAAGCTAAGAATTTAGTTAGAACATATATATACATGGTTCAAATGCAAGCAAACAATTATTCACATTGAATTTATGCACAACACAAAATGCATCAAACAACAATCCTACGTGAAAAATGGAGTGAATGCATAAGAGAAAACGTTAGAACCTGCAGAAAACACACGAGTTACGTGCTAAAAAAATATGAATGCAGAGAATGACCTCTTCTTCGGCCTTATGTCCCTAACTTCACTTAGGTTAGGGTACTCGGTAGTGAAATCCAAGTATCATAAAGCTTTAGAGAGGTTATGCAAGCTAAATGTAGCGTTTGTTAGCCCTTTACAGTTTTTAATGCACAAACAAACACAAAAATTTGACCAAGTTTTATTTATTTCCTTTGGCCCCGATGGTACGTGGTGCAGAGGCTCTCGACTGTGCAATGGGTCTCGTTCATCCGAAGATGAAGTCTGATTCCAGGAGGTCTAAGCATGCATAATCCTATATACCATCTATTTAAAGGATTATGTCGTATTTATTTAGTTCATGTATTGTCTGTATTTATATGCACTTATGATTTACAGAGAGTACGCGAATTGATCATTAAGTTAAGTTCTTGGACGTGCGGCCCGTGCGAAAATGTATACCGACTCTCGCTATTTCAGCTTAGTTACGTTTAGAAATGGCAAGTAGGAATAGAGATAACGCGAGAGGTAAGGACTAATATTTAGAACAACCCGAGGCTTACTCGTAAGAGTATATACTCCAATGTTGTTCCTAGAGACACCCCGAGGCTAACCAGTTACGGTATATACTCCAATGGTGTTCTATTGCTTAGATCCGAAACCCGGCACCAATCATAAACCCACTCTCCATATCCAACAATCAGCCAAACTTATGAGATAGTATACAATCTCAAGTCCTTAGTAAACTCCGCCCACAACCTCGTGCCCATAACTTCACTTAGGTTATGGCGTGTGGTGATGAAATCCACACTTCACGAGGGGGGTTAAGAGATAAACCAGAAAAAGAGGCACCACCTATTCCAAAGAACGAAACTTAATAACCAATACTCGTAATCAATGTAAATCAATTTAAGTACGTCTACATTTTGATTGCGCCTAAGATTTAAAGGGAATACATGATTTAGTTACGAGTAAATCTCTTCGTCCTGCGGCCCGCACAAAAGAGTATACTAACTATCGTATTTTCTCGTAATTGTTGGAAATGACCAGTTGGGATAGATGTAACGCAAGAGGTAAGAACTAATTTCTGGGAACAACCCGAGGCTAACCAGTTACGGTATATACTCCAATGTTGTTCCTAGAGACACCCCGAGGCTTACTCGTGAGAGTATATACTCCAATGGTGTTTCTGTTTTCTTAGTCCAAACCAGTCACCATTCATAACCCTTCTAGACATCAAAACCAACTATCACTTGAAATCACAAGATAGTATACACTCTCAAATGTTTGTAGACTCCGCCCACAACCTTGTGCCCATAACTTCACTTAGGTTATGGCGTGTGGTGATAAAATCCACACTTCACGAAGGGTTAAGGAGATAGACAAACAAATGAGGCACCACCTGTTCCAATGAGATTTACTTAATAACTAAATGCTAGTACTCAATTTAAATCTAAGACTATCCTTTAACATGAAAATAAATTATGCAAGTGTAAAAACTAAGTATAACTAAATTTGTATAAGTAAAAGTATGCATTGTAAACATGTATGTAAATTTCTTTAAGTATAAACAAGAATGTGTTGCGAAAATTATAGACATGCTTTTAATCACATATGTACAACGAAATCATACAAAAACTTTATAAATCCCCGGCAACGGCGCCAAAAATTGATACGTGCAAAACATGCTTCTAACATTAACACAAAGTAGACCCTAAAAACATTGTCCACACGTAGTGCAATTTAAAACCCTTCTTTTATCATTATAGCATTGGCGAGTAGGGATCGTTCTTTATCCGGGGAATTAAGGGCGCATGCATGGTTTCGTTTAAGCAGAAATTTAAATGTTTGGGGGGGTTGGAAGTTGGTTGTTTAATCTACAAAATTAAAGTACAAAAACATGCAAACACAACTAAAACTCTTAAGCATCTAACATGTTTTACTCATAGACAAGTGTTAACAATCAAGAAACTTCAAAGTCTAATTATGCTTACTAAAAATAAGAAGTTACACTACTAATTACAAGTGATCATCTCATCTTATTAACCTTACCCTTTTCATGCATCAAACCTTTTTGTAAGTTACGAAATTCATAACTTCTAACTAAATACACATGCTTAATAATTGAGTAGGAATGCAACTTAGCGTATAAACATCCTAAACAACATACGATCATCGAAACATGCGAAAGAGAGGGACTTAGCGTATTATCTAACACATGCTTTCGAAGCTTTAAGATTGTATCAAACATGCATAAAAGGCTAGAAATCATAAACACATGCAATTTATAAATCGGTTTAAGAACATAAAACACAAATCTAAACTTGTTCTTCATTTGATACATAAAAGTATTCCAATACATCCAAGGGTTCAAATACAAAGCAAAAGAAATGAAAGTGAAGATCATGGTTACACTTTTTGTCTTGAATGCTTGATGATCTACGGTGGAGATGGCTTTCCTTCACAAGGGACTTAGCGTATTGTGTTGGATGGAGGAGGATTGCTTCGGCTTGGATGGAGAAGGATGTGCTTCGGCTTTGCTTGAGAATCCTTGAAGTGTTTATGATGGAGGAGTATTTGTGTAGAGTTTTTGCTTGTAAAATGAGAGATGCCCTTGAATGGTTCGGCCTCCTCCCTTATATAGGCAAGGAATGCTTGCCTTCTCTCTTCCACCTTGCCTTGCTTCATTAAATGCAAGCCTTAGTCACCTAGCAAGTCATCCCCTTAGTCACCAAGTGTGATCATCATTCATGAACCCTAAGCAAGAGTCACCATGCTTAGTCACACCCTTAGTCACCATTGTGATGATCAAAGGCAAGAGTCACCAAGCTTAGTCACCATTTGTGAACCCAAAATAAGAGTCACCATGGCAAGTCATCTTTTGTGATCATTAGCTTGATAACTTGGACTTTTCAACTTCACCAACTTGCATCCTTGCCGAATTGATTGGGTTTGGGCTTGATAATGGGCCGAAACAAGAGTTGAGAAATCGGCCCATAATTTGCTTTTTGGGCCGGCCCATTTTTCGTGGTCCGAAATCGCAAAAATCGCAAAATCGCCGAAATTCCTCCGAATCGCGCCGTTATTAATCTCCACCGTAAATATCTTCAAAATAAAAATTTAAATAAGGAAAACATAAAAACTAAGATAATAACATAGCTAAACGAAAAGGGAAATGCGTTAAGAAACGAGCAAAAAATGCGTATATCAATCGCCAAACCATATATCTCCACCATATATAACTCCCAAGAACAAACTACATTAATAAATATCCATATAACCATAAAGATGCTTAAAAGAGAATATTCGTAGTAAGCCTCAAATAAACCCAAACCATGAGCAAGAACGAGGGAGTTAAACTGACATCACAATTTACTACAAATTGGAGATATAAACTCGGCATTCCATTTGAAGTTCCTCAATAGTCACCACTATTAAGTCAATAATATCTAATATTTCTGGAATCTGAACAAATATCAATGCATAACCAGAACCTCTGCATTTGCTCGATCATTTCCAGAGCTCAAATACTCGAATTGAAAACTAAACGTCTAACAACCTGCTCCTCAACAATTTACTTATATGGCTCGCACAACCACAAAGCTACTACTGACACGAGCCAATAGACCCAAAAGAATTAGGCATAGGCAAACAATACATATACATGTATGGCGACACACTCAGTCTATTAAAAATAATATAATATCGGGATGTCAAACTCATACTAGAATATCATCTCGATTGAATAATCGAATTGCTGTAACCTTCTATGTTGTACCATCGTAGATATTATACTTCCTCTAACACCGGATTATCAACTTATAAAAATTAATCAAAAGGAAGTATTGCGAAATCCATGAAACACAATAGTTCTCGATAACCTGGAGTGTTAGAACTATGAATTTTATAAAGATAGAAGAAATAAATTAAATCAACATTGCCAAGCATAACCCTGGTCGAAATTCATGCTCGTGTATAAAACCCTCATATACTTTTGTGCATAGTAAATGTTGAGTTATCGATACGATGCTCCAAATCAAGTCTAGGAGAAATCCGAAAATCATCCAACAAACAAATTTCAAATCATACTCATCTACTACTAATCTCCATGTACACCTGTAACACTCATAAACCTATATCTGACATCGAGTTGAAACGATTTAATCTATGCAACATAACATACACTCCACTTGTTCAATGTTAATACAATATATTTTTCTCCGCGAACTTATGTGATTAATATCTAAAAGAAATACATTTCCAGGTTGGTGGCATGAAACGAATGGTATCCTTTCAGAAAGAAATGTGTTCATGACACAAAATGAACACAATAATGCAAGAAAAGCACAAGTAAAAATATTTTAGGTTAACAGAACTAAATTACAGGAATACCTCAAAGAATGAATGAGTTTCGAAGAAATATCAAGATTAAGTAAATCATCGATCCATGGCAATGGGTAATTGTTCTTCACCATATCCAGGTTCAGTTTTCGATAGGCGATACGTAACTTCATTGAACCATCCTTCACATTTATGAATAATATTGGGGCTCCACACAATAAAATACTGGAACGGATAAAATTCTTATCGATCAATTTATGATGTTGAGTCTGCCACTCTTGTAACTCAGTTGGAGCCATCCGATAAGATACTTGAGTGATAGGATCGATACTCGATAATAACTCAACAAAAAAATCTCTCCCGAACGTACTGTAGGTAAACATGGTAACTTCTTGGGAAATATAACCAGATACACACTGACTACTTCAATCGAATCATTACAAGAAGTATGGACACGAATTTTCACGACATGTGCCAATTATGCGGTACGTCTCTCCCACAACAACATCACAGCCATCACGGCTGAACCCATGCACAAAATCACAAGTTTATCTCACTACAGAACAAAATATTAGGTATTGCCGGACTCTAAAACACCTCTTCTCGATAACCGTCTACCAGCACCTAATGATGTCTCAAGAACTCCATGCCTAAGATCAAATCAAAATCTACTAGATCTAGAAGTACTAGATCAGTAGACAAACTAAAACCTTTGAATATACACTACAAACTCTATAAACTAATCCAACTAGAATCACTTCGCCAGAGGGATAAGTTCAGTTGCCACAATTTCGAAAAGGATGTGATAGGTACGTTGACTATGGACTCCCACCTTACCGATATGAAAGAACATGTCACCTACCAGGTCAAACAAATATAAAAAACATAATCAAAAATATTCAACATACAAATAATGACCTCCAAAGATGCTCGGGACTCCCGCAGAATCGTTCGGTGAAGGCGAGCCTGACCCGACAATCCTGTCAGTCATCCTCTTGACATTTGTTCTGGTATGCTGGTGTTTGGGGTGATGGCGTAGGTCTGACTCCCAAAGTAATTCTCTGGTCACCACCAGAACTAAGAGCTAGAAATACACCAGAGGTGTCCCTCTATGGATATTCCCTCACAAAGAGGTCAACCTGACCACTGCGGTAACATACTGATATCCCCATCGGGCACTACTCATAATGATATTTATGGAAAATGTTACATAAAAGAGAATCTTTAGGCGTTGGGGAAATAAATCCAGATCCATCTGAATTCACCCAAAACTCTCGTCTCTGGCGTCGGCTTCTAATTCATCACAGAAAACAACTCGAATGATGGGCACTAGGAGCTGAGGTATGAATCTCATACCACAAGATGATGTGGAACCAAAAATTTTGTAACTTCCACCCAAAGAATATCCTTGGTGAGGTCCACCTTACTCAAATCGTTGAATAATACCCCGCAAAAAAAATTGAGGTCAAATCTCACATTAAATCGCGGCACAAACATATTCATCGAAGTTCGTGTATGGCACACTCGCCATAAATGAAGAAATTATAGGTCACAAGCCTTGCTCAGACCTCCAACATTTCTCCCTCGTTGTTCCCACAAAACAGAATGCAAATCGGAACAGGCAATAAAAGCAGTCCCGATACACCATAGCTGACAAATTTCCTCACCGCAGTTTCACGAACTCTGCATGCTTCCTCTCCTTATCCACCTTACTAGAAAGAAACACCTCCAAAAATTGCTGATCTTGGCCCACAAGGTTGCAACTTCCTGCTTCTCGGTGCTCATCTACCAACGATAGGCATTGTCCTACAATAGGCTGATAACTAACTTTGTCCTCTGCTTAGGTGTTAGCTGAGCACGCATACGGTCGCAAACTCGACCAATCTTGATAAGTCAGTTCTCACACACCACTAGGTCATGGCCCAAGTAACAAGATCGTCACAGTCCTCCCGTTGCGCTGGCATCATGCTTGTGAATAGGTCACGCATGATCTAGGCCAACGACTACGCTTCATCCTGAAGAGCTGGCTATCAAGGCATAATGATCTACGAGTCCACCACTACTAATTAGCTAACAAAACTTGACTAAGAAAAGTGACTTAACTAGAAGACTCTGAACACTTAACAATGCACAACACTTAGAGGTGATAAGGATCTGCTGGTCAATCGAGCCACCCCTCCCGGGAGTATTGTACACTATCAAATGTCTGAATTGATCTGACCAAGGAAGTCTATCGAATCTATAACCTAATGCTCTGATACCAACTAAAAGGACCTAACCCTAAATTAACTAGTAATCTAGGATTACGCCCTAATGACAAGACTTAAACTACGGATATCTGTAAAAAATTTGAAATAATTTCCTCTATGAAGTGGACAACTAGAAACCTGCAACAAAATCACACTTCAGATTTCCCACAAACAATACCGTGGACCACCGATGTCCATCCATATTTCTCAATAAAAAGCAGAAAGTAAATTAATTAAAATACTGGAAGAATAATACAGGAACTGAAAACTTATAATCCAGTAATACTAATAATTCATAACCAGGCTGAAAAATATTATAACACTAGTGTCCAGAACGACTTCTAAGAGGAGAATAAAACATATGAAAATACACTGCTAGTGCGCCGAAACCTACAGAAAGGTATGATAACCCGGTGGACTTAAAGCCTCAGAGGATTAAAATCTAACTCAGGAGAAGCACTGCAACCTAGGCACAGAAAATTGAAAGGTCAGGGAAATGCATTTAAAATATAAAACGTTAGAGCGAGTGGACAAAAATAACGCAAACTACATAAAATGATAAATCAGTAATAACATGCCTTCCGCTAATTTCTGTAAAATAAAGTGAATTCAAATATAATAAACTGAAATAGAATATGGAGGTGGGCGCTCAAGGTGTTTGTCCTAACCCGGAGCGTCTCCAAGACTCTAAATAAAAAGGTGATGGGATCGTCTAAGGTGTTTTTCCTAACTCAAGGCGATCTGTGTCGGCAGGGTGTTTGTCTAAACCCGAACTGACCCGACTAGTCAGTGATCAGCCGACAAGTCCAACTATCGATGCTGAAAATAAAACCATCCCAAACATACCTCCAAACTCGACTATAATAAAATATAGGCGACTATAAATCTGCGTAAATATGAACTGGCAACAACTGTGAAAATAAATAAACGTCCAATCATCGTACAACGCCGGGATAATCATAAAGCCGTAACCTGCTAATTGACGCAATAATCATCCGACAGGGCCGTTAACTCGTAATTCTGAAACCACAATTATAATTAATAACTACTCGTCGATATTCATAATAAATAGTTAGGCTCGTAATCCGACGAGCAATAATGTCGAGAATCTCACATTCTCGAATAACGTATTTTTCGACCAATTACAAACTTAATCAAATTCTAAATTCAATTCCTTGCATTCCTTCACTTAAATCAATTTTAGAGTCGCAACATAAATCTCAAACCTCAAGCGACTCAAATTTGAATCGATAGTCGGATCGTTCGTGAATATTATCGTAAAATTAATTAATTATTATCTGATTAAACACACATATAAATTAATCAAGTCCATATCCATTCAAGAATCTCACCATTCCGTTTGTCATGAAATTACGAGCCGAACAACATAAAACTTTGCCAAAAATTTTACCTCGCCGGATCTCTACTGCGCACAGCAGCGGGTGGGGCCATGCACCATTGCTGCCGCCGGCCGGAATCTCATCGGGACCAAATCGAGAAACCTGCACATCAAATTGTTCATCTCAACAAGCCCAACAACATAAAACAAGAACACAACATCAAAATCAAACTGGAAAACCTCCAAATCGCCGGAAAACCGAAATCCCTCTGGAAAACTCATCTCCTCCGTCCACCGACTTCCGGCCACGGCAAGGGCCGAGACATGTCGCGTTCAACTCATCTCCTCCTGGGCTTCAAAACCTCCTTAACCTCGACGCCTAAAACCTCTGCAAATGCTACCACCGTCGCCGTAAAAATCAACCCCAAAAATCGTCACTTTCTCAGCCTCGATTCTTCCTCCTCTGGTCATCAACATCGGATATATTGCCACCAAACGGTAGAGGGGCCCAAGCCCAACAAAACTCGACCAATATCACGACAAAAGGTGGCCAGCCGGAGGCGAGAAACCGATAGCAAACACGGGTAGGGGAAGGTGGTCAAACCCCGGTGAACCCATTCTTCCCAAAAAGGAAACTTCTCCCCTTCCCGATTTAGAAACCTCTATTTATACCCGCAACTTTTTGATAAAACGTTTTCTGATATTTTCGTAAAATTTTCGCTGACCATAACTTTCTCATCGTAACTCTGATTTCAACACTTGACATGGCCACAAATTCGTATCAACAAACTCTACGACTTTATCCTAAGAAATCTTTAAAAACAAAATCAAGAAAATCTTGACGAAACGCCAGCGAAAGTTACAGACGGTAAAATTTAATTACAATCGACGATTAACGTAATTAATTAACAACTAACCATATAAGTTTCAATTATCGTACACATTTATGTGTTTCTGCATTTTGTGTGTTTTATTTAAGTACATTTTTCATGTAGATTGTACACTTTTGCATTTCTTTTGTCTTCCGATGATACTAACACTTGATCTGTTCATAACTCAGGCAACTAATGAATGTCCACTTCAGTCTTGCATCGACTTGAACTCAAAGGCCGAACAATGCTTATTCAAGATACATATCCAGTCAATGCAGCAGGGGTTGAACATGATCCACACGTTTTTAAGGTAAGTCCACCTACCTTATCTATATCATCAATACACGTTTCAGACTCATAATCGATGGCAACACAGAATAGTCTATCAGAGAGCAGACTTGCTCGAATTTGGGTAAGTTTGGCCTAACTTCCATTGTTTACTTTCCACTAGCAGCAACCAGACTACCTTAGAATTGAAGAGTGGCGTCAAACACCATCTTCTGCGCTTTCATGGCAACTGAACTAATGATGCGAACACACACTTGACTACATTTATATTTTTGTGTGACTCCATGTATCCATCTGCAACTTCAAAAGAAGCCTTCAGAGTTAGAGCATTTCCGTTCTCACTTAAAAAAAAAGGCAAAACGTTCATTGTTCAGTCTTCCTGCTAGATTAATCACAACGTGGGACAAGTGTGTGAATGAGTTTCTCACCAAGTAATTTTCGGCGTCAAAGATCACTAACTTGAGAAAAAAGATAACTGGCATCCTGCAAGATCATGATGAGTCTTTCTCAACATATTATGAGAGATTCAAGGAGTTGTTTGAATCTTGTCCATCATATGGAATATCAGAAAGCAATCTCTTGACATACTTCTATGAAGGACTCAAACCCTTGGAAAGAGAGCTCTTAGCCGCAGCAACTAGAGGATCATTACTAGAGAAGCTTGCAACTGTAGGCCATGCTTTATTGAACCAGCGTGCTCTCAACACATAGTAATATGAAGGTATGGCGTTGCAGTAGAGCAGAAAAGTCCATGAAGTGTCTTCTTCAAGCACCATCATAGAACTTGCCAAGCTCACTTCATTGATCACCAAGCTTTTGGAGTCCAAATCGCCACAACCAATGCCACTTGCCACGCCTGTCTGTGGAATTTTCCTGCTCAATGGACATCACAATGATCAGTGTCCTTAAAATGCACCGGCCTCAGTAGTAGAAAAAGCCAACACCATTTGGTGGTTTTCAGAATAACCAAGGCACCCCTCTGTTCAACAACTATGGCAACTACAATCAGAGGTTCAGAAATAACCATCCTCACTTTCAGTGGAGGAACAATGATGGTTGCCTTAACCTTCCTGCACCTCAGCCATTTCATCAACAGCAATCGAATCAACAAAGGGTTTCCAACGCCAACAATTGTCTTGCTCAGCCTATTCTCACAAATCCGGATTATGAAAAGATGTTGTCACATCTTTCATAATCAACACAGGTTTTGCTGAATACACAAGATCAACAGGGGAATGACATTACTGAATTGAAGAAGCAGATGGGCCAGGTTGTTGAATTCATAGGCCAGATTAAGGGAAGATATGGAAAATTTCCAACTTAGTCTGTTCCAAATCCAGGAGATGAGTTCATACCAACAAACGTAGTAGCTACTCGGAGTGAGAAGCAGCTCAATGACTATCATCAAAATAAGCCAACGTGATATAACATTTCTCTGGATGGCGTTGAGCATGATTTGGCTACCCTTGAGGCCGAGAGAGTAAAGGTGACACCTCCTCATGTCACCTCGACACCTTCATCTTGACAAGTCGACCCGAAGACACAAGGAAAGAGCTCAATTCTTTCTAGTTTGACTCCTGCTAATTCCCCATTTGTCACAACACCATTTCCAAGTCGTTTAGTGAGAAAGAAGAAGCAAGAAAAGGATGAAGAGATTATGGAAATCTTCAAAAAGGTGCAGGTAAATCTACCCCTCATCGAGTGCCTCAAGCAAGTGCCAAAATATGCTAAGTTTCTTAAAGAGTTGGGCACCACGAGGAGACAAACGAGAAAGAAGAAGATTATGAAGGTGAATGAGACTAATTCAACAGTCATTCAACGACGGCTACCCCAAAATTGAAGGATCTAGGGAGTTTCTCTGTTCCATGCGTGATTGGTGCCAGATCTTTCAATAATGTGATGCTGGATTTAGGAGCTTCTATCAAAAGGCATGCCCTACACTTTTGTATCAAGCTCTTGGTCTTCCTGCATTGAAGAAAGATGATGTGATCATCCAATTAACCTATCGTTCTAAGACTTATCAAAAAGGATATTTAGAATATGTTCTTATACAGGTCAATCAGCTTATCTTCCCAACTGATTTCTATGTTATAGATATTGAAGATAGTGACGTCAACACCACGCCTATGTTGCTAGGACGTCCCTTCATGCGGACTGCATGAATGAAAAGTTGATGTGTTCAGTGGTACTTTCAGCATGGAATTCGATGGTGAAGTCATTGAGTTCAATATTTTTGGATGCCATGATACACTCTTCAGCTAGTGTCAATGCATACTTTTCTGTAGATATTATTAACGCTTTGGTGCAAGCATACTTGGATACACTGAAGGAGGATATGTTGGACTTAGTACTTCAAGAAGGACCAGGGCAGACTCGACTCGGAGATGATTCCCATTTTGAAGAACTATGCTCGAAATGGAGCCAGTAGCTCATGATGTTTTAGCCCTTTTAGATGCAGCTCAGCTTGATCTAAGAAACTCTCCTCCTATGTCGAATACTTTTAGAGAAAACAAGATCTACCTTCAATTGTTCAAGCACCAAAATTAGAGCTGAAAGTCTTACTAGAACATTTGAAGTATGCTTATTTAGGGGAAGAGGAAACATTGTCAGTAATCATATCTACAACGTTGGAAGCTGCTCAGGAACGGAGACTTGTGGACATTTTGAAGAAACACAAGACAACTATAGGTTGAATGCTTGCAGATATCAAAGAAATCAATCCGGCTACTTGTGTTTACTAGATTTTGCTTGAAGATTGCGTCAACCCTAGTAGGGAGGCTCAACGCAGACTACATTCTCCTATGATGAAAGTTGTTAAAAAGGACTTAATTAAGCTCTATGATTGTGGCGTGATTTACCTGATCTCAGATAGTTGTTGGGTGTCTCCAATACAAGTCATTCTGAAGAAGTCTTGAATTACAGTTGTGAAGAATGAAGACAACGAGTTAGTGCCTCAGAGAACTATCATTGGACATCAAGTTTGCATTGACTACAGGAAGTTAAACACCACTACCACGAAGGATGACTTTTCTTTGTCATTCATTGATTAGATGCTTGAACGGTTAGCTGACCATGCTTATTATTACTTCTTTAATGGATATTCTAGTTACAATCAAATCAGCATACCCGTAGAAGATCAAGAAAAAACCTAGTTTACTTGTCCATTTGGTACATTTGCTTATAGGAGAATGCCCTTCGGTTTATGCAACGCAACAAGCACCTTTCAGATATGTATGTTAGCCATCTTTTAAGATTACATTCATAAGATCATTGAGGTTGTTATGGATGACTTCAGCAGCTTATGTGTGACACCTCTAACTATTCAATTGGAGATATTTTACGGAAAAGCAAGGACAAGAATCCATACGCCATATACTATGCCTCTTGGACTTTGGATGAAGCTCAGATGAACTATACAACAATCGAGAATGAGTTATTTGCTGTGGTATTTACCTTAGACAAATTTCGATCATATCTTCTTCAGACTAAGGTAATTGTTTACACAGATCATGCAGCATTAAAGTACTTAATGGCAATGAAAGATGCAAAGCCAAGGCTTATTCAATGGGTTCTCCTACTTCAAGAGTTTGATATTGAGGTTCGATATAAGAAAGGAGTAGAGAACGTTATGGCAGATCACCTCTCACGAATTGTACATGATCAGAGGGAACTCGTGGACATCAAAGAGAACTTTCCAGACGAGTAACTTTTTAGAATTCAGATAGGTTCACAGGAATTACCTTGGTATGCAGACATTGTCAACTATCTTGTTACAAGGGAATTTTTGGCCAACATGAGTAAAGCAAAACATGATCACTTGAAATATGTGGCACGACAATATATGTGGGACGAGCCTTACTTGTAGAAACATTATGCTGATGCATTGATTAGAAGGTATATTCCAGATAGCGAGCATAGATTGATTCTTAAGTTCTGTCATAATGACGCATATGGAGGTCACTTTGGTTCGAAAAGTACATCTTTGAAGGTGCTGGAATTAGGTTTCTTTTGAATGACATTGTTCAAGGGTGCTGCAGAGTTTTGTGCTTCATGTGATAGATGCCAACGTAGTGGAAATTTGGGACCAAGAGATCAGATGTCGATGAACTATATGCTCAATGTCGAAATCTTTGATGTTTGGGGGATTGACTTCATGGGACCATTTCCTACCTCCAACGGTTTCCTTTACATCTTACTTGCAGTGGACTATTTCTCAAAATGGGTTAAAGCTAAAGCTACACACACCAATGATTCAAAGGTTGTTGCAGATTTCCTCTATTCTAACATCTTTTCTAGGTTTGGCATGCCTCGTGTATTAATTAGTCATGGAAGAAGTTACTTTTGCAATAAGACAGCGGATGCGTTGATGAAGAAATATGGAGTAACTCATAAAGTGTCAACGACATATCATCCACAAACCAATGGTTTAGCTGAAGTTTTCCACTGAGAGATCAAGAAGATTCTGGAAACAACTGTGGCGCCTAACAGAAAAGATTGAAGCCAAAATTTAGATGATGCTTTATGGGCCTACATAACTGCTTACAAGACGCCTATCAGAATGTCACCTTACAGATTACTGGAAAAGCATGTCATCTTCCGGTAGAGTTGGAGCATAGAATATTGGGCAGTGAAGAACTTCAACGTCGCCCATGATGAGGCAGATCTCCATCGAAAATTGCAGCTGGATGAACTTGAAGAAATCAGGAATGAAGCTTATGAGAGTGCTAAGATCTACAAAGAAAGAACTAAGGCATTCAATGACAAGATTATCAAGAACAAGTCGTTTGAAGTCAGACAGAAAGTACTACTCTTCCATTCTTAAGTTAAGCTCTTTCATGGCAAGCTAAGATCAAGATGGGTTGGACCTTTCATTATCATGCAGATTTTCAACTATGGTATCATCCAAAATCATTCAGAAACATCAGGGAAAGAATTAAAAGTGAATGACTATCATTTAAAGCCTTATTATGAGCTTTAGAAGGAACAAAAGGTGGAGGAGATGCCCCTTACAGAGCCGGCCTGTGACGACCCGGACCAGAATCAGCAGTGTGATCAGTTTAGTTCATGAGGTTATCGCATAGTCGCAGAGTTACGACAGTTGTTTGAATCGCCGGATTTGATAACGACTTAATTATTGGCCGAGAATTGGAGCTGAGTCTCTTCTCGAGAGTCGTTATATGTATGATTTCGAGTTCGTGGGCGGTTCCGGATCGTTATTTGGACAACCGAGGAATTAATTATGAATATTTGAAGTTCGGATTTAAATGGTGGTGCTCTTAACGACTAAATTACCAGACGAGAATTTGGTTTCGGCTTCTTCACGGAAGTTGTTGAGAATTTAATTTCGAGCTCGTGGGAACTTCCGGAGCATTTTTCTGAGTTACGGAGATTAAGTTATGATTATTTCCGATTGTTGATTATTTAGTCGGTTTAAATATGTGTTTATTTGAACGGTTGACTTTTTATCCGATTGGTCGATGTGTTTGACTTCGGGTGATAATTGAAGATCATGTCGAGACGAGTTTGCTACCACAAGAATTATCGGAATCGGAATTACGACGAGAAAGTTACGGGTGTTCAAAGTTCGTCGAAAAGGATAAGTATGAAGTTTCCATTTTGGGAAAGAGTATTTAAGAGGGTTGCCCAATCAGGAAGGTCAACAGATATCATTTAATTGGGTTGATCCGGTCAAATCGGTTTGACCGAGCTGTGGAGATGGTGGTGCGACGCCGTACGGCTCGCCGGCGGCGAGGGACGTTCCGGCCACCCCACGGCGTGGGAGTGGTCTTGTTCTCTTCGTCTCGAGGTCCCAAACTCATCCCCGGCCTCATTTTCCAGCATGGTTCACGGTGGAGGAGGAATTTTCCGGCCAAAATTCAAAAGAAAATGGTGAATTCGGGTTCCATGTTTTAGACCGATTCGAGCTGAAATTTGGAGTGGGCTTTGAAGCTCTCATCCCCTTGATGCTACCCTGTAAGTTTGGTGATCCAATTCATCTTGTACATGGAGAATTTTGGATTTGAAATTTGTATGAACATTCGATTTTTCGTGAAATTGGACAAGTTAGAGTGAGAATTGGCCTTTGTTGTAGTTGACAAAGTTGCTCAGTGGATGATTTTGAGTGGAATAGAGGTTGCTCCGCCGGAAAATTTTCAGGTTGGTGGTGGCGCCGCCGTGGGCGGCGGTCAACGGTCAAAGTTTGACTTTTGGGGATTTTCAACAAGTTGCATGTCATTTCACTCGAAATCGCGCCCCGATCGCAGTGGGGAGGTTCGTTTTTCGAGTTGAGCATCCGAACTTACAGCGAGGTATTGAGGTGTGATTTCCGGATTTCCGACAGTTTATCGTAAACGGATTTCGTGTTTCCGAGAAAGGTGGTTTCTCGTGATTTGTTTTGAATTGTCGAGTTATGACTTTGAGTAATGGACATTGTGAATATTCAGGTGTTCGTGATCGTTCTTTTGGCGAGGGACTTTCCGCCGGATCACGGGTTAACGCGAACTGCGTTACGTTAGTCTGTGAGTGGACAATTTCTTTTCACGGATTGATTGCGAGTCTTTTATATTCGTTTTACGAACTTGAGCATGCAGCATGATCATGGTTTTACGAGCATGAGATTTCATACGAGATTATGTTTATTACGAGCATGTGTTTTACGATTATATTTATACAGATATGCGTTTACGAGTATACATACACTTATATGTTGTTTCATGCATTTGCATCGAACTGTTTATGATTTGATTTTCACAGAGTACAGTCGTAGTTTATGATGTTGTATCGATACACTGCATCCCGGCTGATTCCCGAGGATGTTTACCGGCTAGAATCACGTGTGGGCTAGGGACCCCGTGGTTCCGACTGTGCTACCTCAGCTAGAATCACGTGTGGGCTAGGGACCCCGTGGTTCTGACTGTGAGATTTTTCCATGCATGCTCTGTTTACGAGTTGGAGTCAGTGTCTCCTCGTATACTATTTGATTTGATTTATTTATATTTCGACTCGTATATGTTTTTATAACATATATTACTTGGTGAAAGACATTTATTTTCGTCCACTCACTCTAACAGTTTTCATGTCTTTCCCCTGGGCTTTTCGGTTTCCGTGCCCAGTTTGCAGTTCGGACTCTGGTGTCGCATGTCGTGGTCGGAGGCATAGTGCTCGAGCTACCTTATTTCTTCTAGTAGGTTTATTGTTCTACCTACTGTGGTATACTTATATCTTTATACATTAGAGGTCGCTCTGAGTAATCTGTTGTTTATGTTATACGATTTTACACCGGATTTCAGTAAAGTACTATTATATTTATTATTTTACTTTACTGTTGATATATTGAGAAATCCGGATGGGATTGGTGCCCACAGTTTAATTTTTGTGGCATAGGATGAAGTGTATTTTCCGCGTGCAGGTAATGGTAATTCCACGTTAGTAGCGAAACTCTGCCAAAATTTCTACGGTTTTTGTTGGTTCGTGTTTTCGAAAGGGTTTGATTCCGGTTTAGGGAGCTAAATCGGGGTTGGGTCCTTTCAGCTTGGTATCAGAGCATTAGGTTATAGGTTCTGTAGACTTCTGTAGTCGTGTTTACTAAGGATATTTGAGAATGTACAGCATGTCTAGAATGGTGACCCGACCGGCCGGCGGATACTCATCAATATTCCGGGTGTTGTATACTTTCAAATATTTGAAGTTCCATGATTACGTTCCACTTGTTGTGAACGATGTTTTATTCATTAGGATGCCTCCTGACGTGCTTTCTGTGTCGTTTCGGTTGTGGATCCTATTGAGGATCAATCGACGCGAGATTTGCCAGTGAATTGTGGATTTGGATGTGCATTCTGAGTTCAGTGATTTGTGTGGCATGGTTTGCCTGGTTGTGTGTGTATGAGCGTCTACATGTTGCCTCAGAGCAGAGAATTGTGGCAGTTGATGTTTGCCTGAGTTAGATCATTGTATTTGGTGGGCTGGTATTGTGTGAGTTCCTGTTGCGACTCCATGGCCTACATTCAGGTGTTGTTTATATGGTAATGGTTTTATCAGGCTACCCAGCATTCGAATGTGGAGTGTTTACCACCTGAGGCAGAGATGCATTGTCCACATGTTTGTTTCCGTTTGCACGTGTTATGTGGCTTCAGAGGAAGCAGTGCACGAGGTTCGAGATGAGTTTGAACCTGAGCATCAGAAAGAGTCTGATTGTTGTGCCTCAAGACAATCGTGAGGAGCTTAGTGTGTTGCACTCCGTGGCGAGGCTATTGAGAAGGAAAGATGTACGTGGTTTTCGATGTGGTGGTTTGAGGAAAGTGGATTTAGTCGAGATTTTGATGAGGTCGAGTTTCGACACTTCGTGATCAGTGATTTCATCAGGCTGTGGCCTTTTTGATTATGTTGAGAGTCATCAGATCAAGCAGAGGATCCATTTGGTGGTGGCGGAGATCACAGTGTAGCGGACTTGCTCCTGTGGCATGAGTTTTGGCGATCGTTGGTGATCCTTTCATGCAGCAGGTGTTGCGGTGACTTGTGTTCGTGGAGCACCTTCAGTTGCCATTGTGGTGGCCAGGAGGGTCACGATACGAGGGAGCGCCCTTAGCCAGCTGTTCTAGCGGTTTGGCAGCTCAGAGTTCAGGAGGAGGTCATGATGCTGTTTCTGGAGTTTGATCAACGCAGCCTTTTAGATGAGTTATTCAGCAAGTCGCACTTGTTGTGGGCGGCTAGTTAGACATGTTGGAATTCGTGCCGTGACCTTGTTTGAGGACAGGATTTTCTCCGAGGTTACTGTTGCTTGATATCCATGGCTATTGTACCTGCAACTCCACTTCCGAGGTTTTGGAGAGTGTTGCATCCATCCGGAGGTTACGAGATCCTTGTTGGAGGATATGGCTTAGTCGCGGATCTGTTATAGCTGGATATCGTGGTTTTGGTGTGTTTGTGAGTATGGACTTACTGACGACGTATTTGGCTGTGTTCGAGTACCTCGAGAAGGAGGTTGTGATTCGACGACCAGATTTCCCCGAGATGTTGTTTCGCGGTGATGGTCGAGCGGATGATGGAGACGGGTTGTGTTGTTTGTTTACCTTATGTTATGGATACTACGGTTGTGGTGCCCGACATTGTTGATATTGAGGTGGTTCCAGAGGTTCCAGGTGTGTTCCGGAGGAGTTACCAGGTGTTCCTTCAGTTCGGGAGACCGACTACACCATTGAGCTTGTACTGGACGCTGGACTCATTTTACCGGCATCTTGTCGTTCGACTCCAGGAGTTGCTGGAGAAGGTTTCAAGATATTTCACGCGACCCCACGTATTTGCGTGGTGTATTTTTGCATTGTTTGTATGAATGTTGGATGGTTCGACGTGGTGGTGCATTGACTACCGAAGCCTGATTTGCTTCAGAGGAAAGTGAGTATCCTCCGCTTCAGATTGACGACTGGATTGATCAGCTCGCGAGAGCTTCAGTCTTTTTGAAGATTGATTTCGAGTTTGGATACCATCAGTTAAGGATCGATGAATCAGATGTGGTTTGGACAGCTTTCAGATCTCGGTGCGGACATCAGGAGTTCTTGGTCACGCTGTTTGGTTGACCAATGCCCCGTAGATCGTGTGGACTTGATGGACCAGATGTTCAGATGATTCTAGACGAGTTGCAGTCATGTTCGTTAGCAACATCCTGATGTACTCGAGGAAGTGTGGGCCAGTACTTGAAAAAATTGTGAGCGGATTTGCGGACTTCGCGAGATGATCAGTTATTTGCGAAGTTCAGCCAGTGTGAGTTTTGGCTGATTAGCGTGAAGATTTTGGACTGTGTGATGTCAGCCGAGGAAGTTGGCGTGGATCCTGACCAGTTTGAAGCCGTGTTGATTTGGGAATTGATCTACCATTGTACCAGAGATCAGGGGTCTCTTGGGTTTGGCAGGCTATTACTGACGGCTTGTGCAGGATTTTCTCGGATTGCCACTCTACTTTCCAGATTGACGAAGAAGGCGTCAACTTCGAGTGGTTCGATACACGCGAGGAGAGTTACTTATCCTGCAGGATGGTTGACCGTTGCTTCGGTTTTGACCTTACCTGTCGACCGCGACGAGTTCGTGAGTTATGGTAATGCGTCGAGATTTGGATTTGGTTATGTTTTTATGCAGTGCAGCAGAGCGGTGGCTCATGATTTCAGGCAATGGAGACTTTATGTAGTTGCATATCCTGTGTATGATTTGGGTGTAGCTGTCTTTGTGTTAGCATCGGAGAGTTCGAGACACTACAGCTATGGCGTGCAATGCAGTGTAGGATGTACACTGATCACTTGAGTTTCATCCACTTGCATTTTCGGCCAGATTTGGGCTTAAGGCAGTGTTGATGGATGAGGTTGACTAACAACTATAGCTGCACCTTTGAACTTGTTCGGGAAAGACTAGAGGTTGTACTTTGACTATCCATCTGAGATGTCGTTGTTAATGCATTTAGTCAGAAACCGGGAGCTTCAATGTTTCATGTGTGTATGGCTCGAGTTTCTGTGTTAGCCGGGTTATGCACTACGGAAGCTGAGTTCGAGTGTGATAATGTTGAAGCTCATTGTTTTGCGTGTGCTTGGCACTAGTGATGCGGAGATGTATCTGATACTTCAAGTTTTCTACTCGTGACGCAACATGAAGAGCAATGTAGTAGCTTGTGTGTGCAGATGCCACATTTGACGACTGGCGATGGCTAGGAGGCAGAGACTTGCCGAGATGTGTCAGCCATTTGAGATTTCTGATTAGACGTGGCGTTTGTCGCTGTAATTGTGTGTGTTTGTATGCATTTTGATTTGTGATACCAGTTGTCAGGCCATTGTGGACCATTTGATGAATTTACCAGACGACAGCGGTGAGTTCGCGGTTTACAATGATGCGTCGAAGTTGGGACTTGGTTGTGTGCTGATGCAGCGTAGCAGAGTTGTAGCCTACGGTTCCAGACAGTTGAAGCCACATGAAGTCAACTATCTGACCCATGAATTAGAGTTAGCAATTATTGTGTTAGCTTTGAAAAGTTGGAGACATTACTTGTACGGAGCCCAGTCTAAGATCTACACCGACCACAAGAGTCTCACCTACTTGCGGACGCAGCCAGACTTGAACATGAGGCAGCGCAGGTGGATGAAGTTGATCAACGACTACGATTGCACTTTCAAGTACCATCCAAGGAAGGCGAATGTTGTTGCCGATGCACTTAGTCAAAAATCTGGAGCTTCGTTGTTTCATGTGTGTGTGGCCAGAGTTTTCTATGTTAGCCGAGCTTCGGGCTACGGTTGCCGAGTTCGAGTGGGACAACGATGGAGCTCTGTTGGCCAGTTTCCAGGTTCGACCCGTGTTGGTTGATCCGGTTCGGGAAGCTCAGGATTCAGATTCCTACCTGTTGGACAAGAAGACCATGATTCAGAATGGTGTGCCAACAGAGTTTCGGTTGAGTGATGATGGTACGTTGCTTTTCAGAGGTAGGTTGTGCGTACCCCGAGACGAGAGTCTGAAGAATGAGATTCTGGATGAGGCCCATTGTTCGGCGTATACGATGCATCCCGGAGGTACGAAGATGTTCCGTACACTTCGAGCGTATTACTGGTGGCGCAACATGAAGCGGGAGATTGCTGCATATGTGAGTCGATGTTTGATCTGTCAGCAGGTTAAAGCGGAGAGGCAGAAGCCTGCGGGAAAATTACAGCCACTGGAGATTCCGGTTTGGAAGTGGGAGCACATTACCATGGATTTCGTTTATCAGTTGCCGCGTACTTCGGCTGGTAACACAGGTATTTGGGTTATTCTGGATCGACTGACGAAATTCACTTATTTTCTCGCACTTCCGGGGAAGATTTCAGTGGGCAGATTGGCCAAGCTGTATTTGTCAGAGATCGTTTGACTACACGGTGTGCCTATATCTATTGTTTCTGACCGAGACAATCAGTTTACTTCTGAGTTCTGGCAGGCATTGCAGCGAGCCATGGGCACGAGACTGCGCTTCAGTACAGCTTTTCATCCTCAGACCGACTGGCAATCTGAGTGGACTATACAGACTCTTGAGGATATGTTGCGGTCTTGCGTTTTACAGTTTCGAGGAAATTGGGACCAGCAACTACATTTGATTGAGTTCGCCTACAACAACAGTTATCAGGCCAGTATCGAGATGGCACCGTATGAGGCTCTGTACATGAGGCAGTGCCGTACTCCGTTGTGTTGGAATGAGGTGGGCGAGCGATGGCTTATTGGCCCTGATCTGGTGAAGAGCACCATGGAGGATATTTAGATTATCCGGGATAGATTGAAGATTACCTAGGATCGCCAGAAGAGTTATGCGGACGTGAGGAGAAAAAGTCTCTAGTTTGATGTTGGCGATTGGGTCTTTCTGAAACTATCTTCGTGGAGGGGAGTTGTGCGTTTCGAGAAGCGTGGCAAGCTTCGACCACGATACATTGGTCCGTACGAGATCACCGAGAGGATTGGAGCCGTGGCTTACAGACTTGAGTTGCCAGCTAAGATAGCTCGTGTGCATGATGTTTTCCACGTTTCGATGTTACGAAAGTATATTCCAAATCCATCGCATGTGTTAGTGCCACAGCAGCTACCGATCCGAGAGGATTTGACGTATGTGGAGGAGCCGGTACAGATTCTTGATCGGCGTGAGCAGGAGTTGAGGCACCGTATTATACCGCTGGTGAATGTCTTATGGCAGAATCACTCGGTTGAAGAGGCCACCTGGGAGACAAAGCAGCGTATGCGGGAGCAGTATCCTCATCTGTTCACTTGACAGGTACGTAAATTTCGAGGTCGAATTTTTTTTTAAGGGGGGTAGATTTGTGACGACCTGGAACAGAATCAGTAGAGTAATCAGCTAAATTTACAAATTAGCGCGTAATCGCAGTTTTTCGAAAATTGTGTGAATTGCCGGTTTTGATCACGACTTAATTATCGGCCGAGAATTTGAGTTGAGTCTCTTCTCGAGAGTTGTTGTACACGTGATTTCGAGTTCGTGGGCGGTTCCGGATGATTATTTTGACGATCGAGGAATATAATATGAATATTTGAAGTTTCAGAATATCGTCGAGTTTATCCGTTCGTATCGAATTTATCCGAATCGTAATGGTTATCCGTTTTGGACTGTTAATCGCCCCGAGATGCGAGTATAAATATCGGAAATAGTCAAAAAATGTCGAAAAACACTGTTCGGGAAGTTTGACCGACGTTGACCGAGCTGTTGACCGTTGACCGTGGAGGAATTTTCGGACCGTTTGAATTCTCCGGCGGACCCGCCGATTTCGGCCGTTTCAGGCCACGACTTTGGAAGGTAAAATGTTCCTCGTGATTTTAAGCAGTTTAGAACTTGGAATTTCTTGATTTGGTTGAGAATTGAGGTAGAAATGTTGATTTGAAAACGAGGGAATTTCCGGCCGGTTTCGAGTTGTGGTGACGGTGGTGCTCCGACCACGGGGGTGGCCGGGGATGGAGGGGTTTTGACCGTGGGGCCACGGCGGAGCCTTTGGGAGTAGCCTCGAGGGCCGTCGTGCGCCGTGGACGGAGATCGATGGAGAAATAGGGGCCGCCGGTGGTGGAGGAATCCGTGGGTTTCGAGCTGATTTCCTGCCAATCCCGCCGGAATTGATCCTTGCCACAGTTGAGAGATGTGTTGGGCTCGTTGAGATGAAGGTTCGGTGAGCTTGGCCGCCGGAAAATCTCTCCGGTTGATGGTGAAAGGACCTCAACCCCGATTTAGTTTCCTAAACCGGGATCAAACCCCTTCTAAAAACACAAACCAACAAAAACCATAAAAATTTCGGCAGAGTAACGCTACTAACGCGAAATTGCCATTAACCTGCACCCGGAAAAATACTCTTCATCCTATGCCACAAAAATCAAACCTTGGGCACCAATCCCATCCGGATTTCTCAATATCATAACAGTAATGTAAAGTAATAAATAAAACTATACTTTACAGAAATCCGGGGAAAAAAATCATAGGAAAGTATAACATCAGAGTGCTCAGAGCGACTTCTAATATATATATATACAAATAGTAGGCCAAACTAAGAACCTACCATAAAAGAAACATCACTCGAATACTAAGCCTCCGATCGCGACGTGCGACACCGATATCCGAACTGCAAACTGCGCACGGAAACCGAAAAGCCCTGGGGAAAGGCAATAAAATGTTAGAGTGAGTGGACGAAAATAAATGTCTTTCGCCGAATAATATATGTTATAAAAACATATGTGAGTCTAAATAAATGAATATGACATAGTACACGAAGGAGACTCAAATTCCTCACGCGTACGGAGCATGCAGCGTAAAACTCTGCGGGGTCACTCATGGACACGTCTACGCTAGTACAGTCGGAATCACGGGATCCCAGACCCACATGTGATTCTAGCTAGAAAGACCTCAGGTCAGAGGTCTGCCCCCCCCCCCTCCGGTAAAGGCCTCGGGTCAGGGGTCACAGCCTCCCCTGGTAAACATCCTCGAGGATCAGCCGGGATGCAAGTGTATCGATACAATAACATATACTGTGACTGTACCCTGTGTAAACCAAATCACAAAAAATGTTCTATGCAAATGTATAAAGCAATATGTAAATGCATATACGTAATGTATAATTGTATAAGCATAATCGTATAACACATGCTCATATAAATCATAATCTCATATGCACGCTCAAGCTCGTAAAACGTGCATTAAAGACTCGCGATTATCAGTGAAAAGAAATTGTCCACTCACAGGTGAGCGTAACGCGATACGCGTTAATCCTGTGATCTGGCGGAAAATCCCTCGCCAAACGAACGATCACGATCCCATGAATAATCATAAAATCCACTACTCAAAATCATAACCCAAAACCTCGAATCACATCACGAGAAACAACCGTTCCCAGAAACATATAATTCAATATCGACGAAATCGTCAAAATTCGATAATCACACCACAAAACCTCGATATAATTTCCAAAACTCAATTTGAAAAACAAACCTCACCACTGCGATCGATGCGCGATTCCGAGCGAAACGACATATAACTTGTCGAAAAAACACATCGCCGGAAAAGTCGCCGCCGCGGACGGCGGCCGCCGGAAATTCAAACCTGCCCAAAAAAATTCATGCTACACATGGTTTTGAAGATCTCAACATTTCCAACAACTTTCCAGTTCAAAGTTAAGGCCAATTTTGATCAGAAAACCTCCAAAATTCAACTCAAAGTTCCAAACCCTTACCGAAATTTCAAATCGATCGATCTCTCTCCTCCGGCCACGACAACCTTCAAGACCACTTGCAATAGCTTCCTTACCTCGAGGCTAACAAAACCCCTCAAAGAGGAGTCACCAAATCGGCCGGAAAAACCACCTCCAACTCCATTAGAAACTCGCTGGAAAAACTCTATTTTCGCCGCCGTATATCTTCCTCCTCCGGCCACCATAGGAGGTGATCCAACTCTCAAACCGAAGAGCAGCTCGAGCCCAAGAATTTCCGTGAAGAGACCCGGGCCAACCATGACTGGAATTGGCCTCCACGGCGAGGCAAAGTCACGGTGCCCAAACAGCCAAAATGGGTCGACCCACCCGGTCAACTCAGTCAACCCAACTTACTATTTCTGGAAATTTTCCCAAATCGTCATGTATCGCTTCCCTATTTATACCGTACGCGTATCAAACCCCAAACGGATAAATACGACAATATTCGACGGACGAAAATATTCACAACTTATTCCTCGTAACTCGGAAAAATCCTCCGAAAGTTCCCACGAGCTCGAAATTAAATTCTCTACAACTTCCGCGAAGGATCCCAACTCAAATTCTCGCTCGATAATTTAGTCGCTAACGAAGCCGCCATATTAACAGATTACGTCGAAATCGCGACTAATCGCGAAACTCGCAAATCAAGTTGATAACCATTCCAATTTTGGTTTGGGTCGATCAATGGTCCAAAATGGATCAAAATCACGATTCGGATAGACTCGAATACGAACGAATAAACTCGACGATATTCCAAAATTTCAAATATTCATATTATATTCCTCGATCGTCGAAATAATAATCCGAAACCGCCCACGAACTCGAAATCACGCGTACAACAACTTTCCAGAAGAGACTCCCCCCAAATTCTCGGCTAATAATTAAGTCGTGATCAAGACCAGCGATTTAATCAATTATCGGAGAACTGCGATTACGCGCTAACTCACGAATTAAGCTGATTATACTACTGATTCTGTTTTGGGTCGTCACAAACGGCGTGCCGTCGCCGGCGGCGGCGGTCAACGGCAGAGCTCCGGCGACCGTTGACTTTTTTGGAAATGCGTCGAGTTATATGTCGTTTCGCTCGTATTCGCACCCCGATCGTCGCCTTGAGGTTTTCGAGTTGATTTGGGTACCAGATTTTCAGTCGAGGGTTTTGAGTGGAGATTTCGGGAATTTCGTTGATTATTTTTGTATCAGTTATATGTTTCCGGAAACGGTTGGTTTCCGAGGTGTGGTACAGTGTTGTGAATTGTGATTTTGATCAAATATATTTTATGATTATTCAGGGGATCGAGATCATGCTTCGGGCGAAGGATCTTCCGCCGGACCACTTGAGTAGCACGATTGCGCGCTTTGCTCACCTGTGAGTGGACACTTTTATATTTTCACAGTCGTTGCGAGTTCGTGAATTTCCGTATTTGTTTATATACGATGTTGAGATTATTTATTATTTTCGGAGGCATTATTTTTATATTTTTATGGTGATAACATTACTTGCATCGATGCTTCGGCTACTCGGCCAAAATTTTATTGGTTTTTGTTGGTTCGTGTTTTCCAAAAGGGTTTGATTCCGGTTTAGGAAACTAAATCGGGGTTGGGTCCTTTCATCAAATCAGTACGTAAGGGAAAGATTGAAGTGGTGCAAAAATCAGATTGAACTCAAGGGTGATTTATATAGACATGGGAGGAGACATGGGAAATAAATTCATAACTATTTTTGTAGACAAGTTGACAATGGAATAGTTAGGCTACTAATTCTAGGGTTAAAATGCACTGGTAAAAACAATAGTAATGTGGTTGGAAATCTGATTGAAATGTTGAAGTGTGATTATGTATGCATGTGAATGCAATATGTAATGTGATGTGTGAAAATGTGTGGTTTTACTAATTAAGTGTAATGTAGTGTAATATATATATATATCAACCAATAATAATTAGCACCAAATTGATATATGAGCATGACCTCTAAAAGTATGAATTGCAATCTTAAAATATAAAGTTCGATTCGGAGAAGAGATTCGAACAAGGAAAATTTGGTCGTTTTACTAAAATTCTATTTCCGAAAATTGGCTAGTTGGAATTACAATTTCTTACCGTTTCTAACTGGAGTAAAAATATTTTTATTATTTTTACTAACCTATAAAATGGAATGTTTCACGATTCCAGCTCGTGGCCTCGAACCCAAGACCAGGGTGTACCTGACTTGAACTTGAGTATCCACTAGACCATTTGCCCCACTCCGTTAATATTTCTCTAAAACTCGTTTTTATACATTGTCTTCGCCAGACAATTATTTTATCGAATTTTCTAAAAGCTCTAAGGTCTAACTAAATTATGGTGATTTCTAAGTTTAACGAGTCATACAATAATCTAAACTATTATACTAATTTTCGGGGTATTACAGTTACAGATGCTCGAGTAAGTGAAAAGATGTAAAAAAATGAGAGAGGAAGAAGTTTTTGATTTATATATGGTGAAGGAGTGTGATGTGATAAGGGGTCACCGTTTGAGAATGTGGGAGGTTTCAGATTTCTAGGGATGCAACTTGTTTTTAAAAGGGGATAGGAATGGAATGAGGCATGACTGTTGGGAGAGACATGAGTGATGATGAGGTTTGGTGATGGAGAAGTTGTGGTGGAGTGGGGACGGCTGGAACAGGTGCTTAGATTTTCATGCGCAGCTTGATGGGAAAGCTTAAGGGTTTTTAATTTTGAAATGACAGAGCTTGGATAACAGCAGTGCAAGGTTGACACGTGTCTAACCTCACACTGGTGTAGGGGTATTCATAGGAGTCAGTTTGGCCACCCTGATTTGGGAGAAGATAAGCTTGACAGATCTAATCCTGGACGAGGTCCGATAAGGCAAATAATGGGCCTAGGCTTGGACAGTTAGGGTTTTTTTATTAACGAACGAATTATCTATAGATTTCTGAAAGTCTCTGGAACGTTGTAAAGGCTTCTGGAATGTTTGATGGCACGACAATCCTTAGGTAAGATTAGATCTCAAGAAGTTGTACGATTTGACCTCGAGGGATTACACATGTTAAAAGGACCCAACCCCGATTTAGTTTCCTAAACCGGAATCAAACCCCTTCTGAAAATACGAACCAACAAAAACCATTAAAATTTCGACAGAGTAACGCTACTAACGCGGAATTGCCATTACCTACACCCGGAAAATAACACTTCATCCTATGCCACAAAAATCAAACCGTGGGCACCAATCCCATCCAGATTTCTCAATATCATAACAGTAATGTAAAGTAATCAATAAAACTATACTTTACATAAATCCGGGGAAAATAGAATAAAAGTATAACATCAGAATGCTCAGAGCGACCTCTAGTGTATAATTATATAAATATACCACATCAAGCAGAACAAGAAACCTACTGGAAGAAACAAGGTAGCTCGAACACTATGTCTCCGACCACGACGTGCGACACCAGAGTCTGAACTGTAAACTAGGCACGGAAACCGAAAAGTCCAAGGGAAAGACATGAAAACCGTTAGAGTGAGTGGATGAAAATAAATGTCTTTCGCCGAATAATATATGTATAAAAATATATGCGAGTCTAAATGCATAAAAATCAAATGGTATACGAGGGAGACTCTAACTCCTCACGCGTACAGAGCATGCATCATAAATACCGCGGGGTCACTCATGGACTCCCTCGCACTAGTACAGTCTGAATCACGGGATCCCAAACCCACACGTGATTTCAAGCCAAAAAGGCCTCGGGTCGGGATATCTGTCCCCCCCCCCCCCCGGAGCGTACTCGGGGATCAGCCGAGAAGCTATGTGTATCGATACAGCCCTGTCTACTGAGACTGTACTCTGTGTAAACTAAATCACAAATACTTTCCATGTACATGCATAAAACATAATGTAAATGTATGTATATTCGTAGACGCATATTCGTAAATGCATAATCGTAAAACACATGCTCATATAAATCATGATCATAACTGCATGCTCATGCTCGTAAAACGTATATAAAAGACTCGCAGTCAATCCATGAAAAGAAATGTCCACTCACAGGTGAGCGTAACGCAATACGCGTTAATCTCGTGATCCGGCGGAAAATCCCTCGCCAAACAAACGATCACAAACCCCTAAATAATCATAAAATCCACCGCTCAAAAGCATAACTCGAAACCTCAAATCATATCACGAGAAACAACCGTTCCAGGAAACGTATAATTCAATAACGACGAAATTGTGAAAATCCAATAATCACACCACAAAACCTCGCTATAATTTCTAATGCTCAATTCGAAAAACAAACCTCACCACTGCAATCGGGGCGCGATTCCGAGTGAAACGACATATAACTCGTCGAAAAACACGTCGGACGAAAAGTCGCCGTCGCCGCTGCCGCCGACCGTTGGAATTTCCAACCTGCCCAGAAAATTTCATGCTACACATGGTTTTGAAGATCTCGACGATTCCAACAACTTTCCAGTTATAAGTTAAGGCCAATTTTGACCGGAAAACCTCCAAAAATCAACTCAAAGTTCTAAACCCTTACCGGAATTTTAAATCGACGGATCTCCTTCCTCCGGCCACGGAAACCCTCAAGACCACTTGTAATAGCTTCCTTAGCTCGAGGCTAACAAAAGCCCTCAAAGAGCCACCACCAAATCGGCCAGGACGCCGCCACCCAAGGAGGCCGAAATCTCGCCGGTTTTCCCTCAACTTCACCGCTTTGATTCTCCCTCCTCCAGCCACCCCACGGGTTGATCCACCTACCAATCCGAAGAGGAGCAGGAGCCCAACAATTCATATGAAGAGACCCCGGCCAATCATGACCGAAAAATGGTCCAAATCCGACAAAAACCGAACGGCACAACCACACCCAAAACGGGTCGCCCATGACCCGCGGTCAACGCGATCAACACCCACTTTCCATTTCTGGAAACTTTCCCAAATCAGCATGTATCGTTTCTGTATTTATACCGTACGCGTATCGAATCCCAAACGGATAAATACAACAATATTCGACGGACGAAAATATTCACAACTTATTCCTCGTAACTCGGAAAAATTCTCCGGAAGTTCCCACGAGCTCGAAATTAAATTCTCTACAACTTCCGGGAAGATTCCCAAATCAAATTCTTGCCCGATAATTTAGTCGTTAACGAATCCGCCATATTAACAGATTACGTCGAAATCACGACAAATCGCGAAACTCGCAAATCAAGTCGATAACCATTACATTTACGGTTCAGGTCGATCAACGGTCCAAAATGGATCACAATCACAATTCGGATAGACTCGAACATGAACGGATAAACTCGACAATATCCAGAAATTCCAAATATTCATATTATATTCCTCGGTCGTCGAAATTATAATCCGGAACCGCCCACAAACTCGAAATCACGCGTACAACAACTCTCGAGAAGTGACTCAATTCAAATTCTCGGCCAATTATTAAGTCATGATCAAAGCCGGCGATTCAATCAATTATCAGAAATCTGCGATTACGCGCAAACCCGTGGATTAAGTCGATTACACTACTGATTCTGTTCCAGGTTGTCACACATGTAGACCTTGGGGGATTGACAGAATCCATGAGGGAAAGGGTAAGAATTGAATGTATTCTAGGGGGATTGTGCAAAAGAGCCTGTGGTAATCATGAGACATGATTAGCCCTAGATACGGAGATCCATACCTGAATGGATTCTCTCTCTCCGAATGTAAAGTAGTCCAATTTGATAGAGACTATGCTAAGACCTAATACGATCTCTATATATAGACCATCCCGGCATGGTCGAAGGTAACATTATTTTGCCGTAATTACTTCTTGATTCTAGAAACAAGTTCTGACTTTAGCATCAGAGGGTCTAAGCACGGTACCTGATACTCACCATTACTAAGCACTAAATTAACATTTAACACTCAACATCAATGAGTCAATTAAAACCCTTTTTGGTAGATGTAGCATTGGTAAATAGGGATCGTTCTTAACCGGGGATTGAGGGTGCATGCATAACTATGCTAGGTTTAAATGGGGGTGCGAGTTTTTTTTGGTTACTAAATTCCTACAAATTTTAAGGTAAAACATCCTAAACTAATATATTTACAAGGATCGACTCATCTTTCACCTAACTCTTTAGAACCTACCAAATTACATGCAACCTATTAGTTCTAAGTCTTTAGCTACTAATTTCATGCAAATCTCTCGAAAGTAAAGTGTAGGGATTGCCCTAACACTTCCATCGATTTAAGGTGGGATTGCCCTGCAATAAATCAAAGCGTTAAGCACAAAATATCACATGAAAGCTAAAGATCAAAACGTGGGAGATCACATGAACTTGATAGAACTACAAACCAAAAATACTTCAACAAATTTGTCCATACAAACCAAGTAATAACACGAGAAGTAAAGAGTAGAAGTCATGGTTACACTTTTTGATGTCGGGATTGCCCTAGTCTACTTGATGTAATCGTGCCTTCAAAGGATGGGGAGAAGCACTAAGGATTGCCTTGAATACTTCGGTGGAGGAAGGTAGTTGATGAGCTTTGGAGTGGACGGCTTCTTGGTATTCCTTGGAGAGACTTTTGGACGTGAGGAGGTGTTTTAGGACAAAGCTTCGGCTATATGGTGAGTGATCATGAAACCCTAGTCGAGCCCTCTTTTATATAGGCCAAGCAAAGCCTAGTTCGACTCCTTTTAGAACTCTATCTACTCCACCCGGGTAACCTGACCCTTCTCCACTAAAATAGAAATTTCTCTCATTCTAGGACTCCAAATCGTTTGATTTTAGTTGCGTTGTAAACTAGACTTCTAGATATTTCCAACCATATGCTAACCGCATCTAGATTCATCCGGATCTGTTCACAGTGGTCTTTCGAAGTGGGCTGATGTACAAAGGCTGATTTCTGATAATTCATTTTAATCCATCTTATTTCTTTGGGCTTCTTTGGACATGTTTTCGGTCTTCAATTCTTGACACCATGTGGAAAAGCATTTTAGTAACCATTTTGAAGACCATTTCTCGGACCATTTCTTCTCTGGAATTAGGAACTTTTCTCCTTAGCCAACTTTTAGCTCTGAAACGCCTCCTTTATTATTTCCTCCTTTATTTCTACCTAAAAATATAAATTAAGTTAGAAACATATTTACTAAGCATAAAACAAAGTTAAATATAGAGAGAAAGACATTAATAATCAAGCATAAAATGCGTAGATCAAATTCTCCCACACTTAGACTTTGCTAGTCCTTAGCAAATACACAACAAAGCAATGGACTCGATAAAAGAAAAATAATAAAGGGAAAAACACAAAGGTAAATGTGACACTTATATACAAACATACTTAGATATTTCAACGTTTCAAAGCCGCAAATTCTCATGTAATCATGTTTGAAAACGATAGAAATACTAAGTTGAACAAAACTAAGCCCTGAGTCAAATTTATCTCAGAAAATTCTTCAAGTCTATGGCGATGGAATCATAATGTTTTCACATGAATGTTCAATGAATTCAATAGATAATAGAGATATGATCATGTCATGAACAAGTAAGACGTGGAGAAAAAAATGGTGATGTAAAAGCTGTGCATGTTTCGAATAAAGTTCAAATCAACTCACATGGATACACTCATCATATTTTCACTTATGCAAAGGTTTCACTCAAAGTGTTTGTTAATTTCAACGAAAATTCATGCATGGGAAGAGATACTTGCACAAATGAACCAAAACCATATGCTTACTCATGCAACTTACTTCACAGATTGAAGGCTACTCATCTTAAGGATCAAAAAGGACTTTTAAGAGTTGTAATGGGGCTTAGGCTAAGACATTCAAAAATATGGATATGTGGTGGGTAAGAACATTCAAAAGACTTAGTCAAAGCACCAAAAACTTCATAAATTGCATTCATCCTCCTCTCACCAACGTCACCATGTGTAAAGTTTAAGTACACGGGCCAGATTTCATCTTGTTAGACCCTAACTTCATTCTAAACTTCCCTTGAGCTTTTGTAGACAGGACAAAGGCCACATTTCTTCACTTTTGGGCCTTCAATTCAATACAAACACCAAATCGACAAGTATGGGGGACATTAATCCAAACAATGTGCACTAAAAACCTATTGCCGGAGAGCTTTTGATTTTTTTCTTTTTACTCTTTTCTTTTTCTTACTCTCGATTTTTTTCTTTTTCTTTTCTTCTTTCTATTTTCGGCAATTGCAAACTTTTTTTCAAAGTATTTGGACAAGTCTATCTCCATACACACATCTCCTCATGATCTTCACACCATCTCCATGTACTTAGCTCCAAAAATCCCACCAAGTCTTTAGAACAAGTGTAAGGAAATTCTACACTAGGTTTAAGTGTTTAGGTTCATATGGTAAATGAAAGAAAGGCTTAATGTGGCTCAAACAGGTTATCTAGGGGTGTCGCAACTCGTGCGCACATATGGGACACATGGCAATTTGGCAAAGTGGTGGAAAACCTAAGTGCCTTTAATCATATCCGAAATCAGAGTATGTATTAACTATAAGCTTTGCAAATTGACATGAGTAAGTTCTAGTATTCTCTAGTTCATTAAGATCTATGGCAAGTGATTATATGCATGATTTTGAGACCTATATCTAATATGCACGAAATTTCACTCAAAAGAAGTGTTCAAGGCTCAAAATCTCACTTAAGTCTCATATGATTCACAACTTATTCTAACATGCGATTTTTGTACCAAGTTTACAAACCATATCTACTACATGCCATAAGACTAAAAAGATATCTCAATTAGCACATGAATTCATCCTTAATGATATTCAACGCCATTTTTGTATTCTTTTCGGTCCAATTTCATCATAGACTAACTACGGGCATCCTAAGACTCTTTAAAACACTAAGTTAATCAAAAAGACTCTCAAACAAGCGTAGATTTAGTCCTCATCTTCTTTGGGCAACCTTAATGAATTGGCCAGTTGGTAAGAGAGACCAAGAGAGGTAGGAGTGATTTTTGAACATGTCTTTTCTCACATCCAAAACCTGTCCTAGAAACCGTCACCTCCTAGACACCAAAACATCTCGGATCTCTTACTCAAAGACAAGTATTCATCCACTTACACTAAATTAGACTCGAATACAGTAATTAGTTTTTTTTTCGGGCATCATCCGCTGGAAAGTTCCAATGTCCGCCCGATTTTACAATTTATGACTCAATAAAGTTGTAAACCCCTTCCCCCACACTTAAACTCTGCATTGTCCTCAATGTACTAAAGTAAAGCATAGAATTCAAGCATAAGAGGAAGGACTCACAAAAATCTATCTAAGAGATTAAAAGCAACGAAAATGTAAAAGAGATAGAGGAAGAGAATGCAAATCTGTTGTAGACTCCTCCATTGGGTTGCCTCCCAACAAGCGCTTGTTTTTTAACGTCTTCTAGCCTAGACGTGATGCATCCTTCATGTGTTTGAAGTTGGTGGCTCATAAAGCTTCTCATCCTCAACGATGACTTCCTTGAAATTTGTATAGTATGGCTTCAACCGATGGCCATTGACTTTGAACTCATTACCAGATATCGGACTTTTGATCAAAACAGCTCCATGTGAGAAGACTTCAATCACAATGAAAGGTCTGATCCATCTTGAGCGTAACTTGCCCGGAAAAAGCTTGAGACGCGAGTTGAATAAGAGAACTTGTTGACCAATCTCAAACTCCTTCCGTCGGATCATCTTGTCATGAAACATCTTTGTCTTCTCCTTGTAAATCCAAGCATTGTCAAACGCATCATTCCGGATTTCCTCTAACTCACACAACTGCAATTTTCGATGCAATCCAGCTTCATCCTTGTCCATGTTAAATTTCTTCACCGCCCACCAAGCTTTGTGCTCTAGCTCCACCGGAAGATGACAAGACTTCCCATAAACTAGTCGATAAGGTAACATGCCTATAGGGGTCTTGTATGCCGTTCTATATGCCCACAAAGCATCATCCAAACACTGGCTCCAATCTCTGCGGTTGGGCTTGATAGTTCGCTCCAAGATCTTCTTGATTTCTCGATTTGATACCTCTGCCATGCCATTTGTTTGTGGATGATAAGGTGTAGAAAATTTGTGGTTGACCCCATATTTCCTCATCAATGCCTCGACTGTCTTGTTGCAAAAGTGACTCCCTCCATCGCTGATTAGAACGCGCGGCATTCCAAACCTTGAAAATATGTTCGTTTTGAGGAAATCTGTAACAACTCGCTAATCATTAGTACGGGTGGCTTTTGCTTCCACCCATTTTGAAACATAATCAATAGTGAGTACAATGTAAGTGAAACCATTAGATGAAGGAAAAGGTCCCATAAAATCAATGCCCCAAACATCAAAAATTTCGACATTTAGTATGTAAGTTTGTGGCAACTGATCTCGAGGTCCGAGATTACCGGATCTTTGACACCTATCACACTTAGCACAAAAGTCGTTAGAATCACGAAACAAGTTAGGCCAAAAGAAACCACAATCTAACACCTTAAGGGCTGTCTTTTTCGAACCAAAGTGACCTCCACATGCACCATTGTGACAAAACTCAAGAATAGATGCAAACTCATCATCTGGAACACACCTTCTAATCACTAAATCAGCACATTGTTTCCACAAGTAAGGTTCATCCCAAATAAAGGTCCTAGCATTACTTCGAAGTTTGTCACGTTGAGCCTTGTGCATAAATGATGGAAACTCACCGATAACTAAATAGTTTACAATATCCGTATACCAAGGAATTTCATAGGCACTTACCTGAAGTCCGAAGAGTTGTTCATCCGGAAAATTTTCTTCAATTGCAATGTTGGACTTCTCTTTAACAATCCTAGAGAGGTGATCGGCTACCACGTTCTCTACTCCCTTTTGTCCTTGATTTCCACATCAAACTCTTGTAGAAGTAGTATCCACCATATGAGCCTCGGTTTTGCATCCTTCTTCTGCATCAAATACTTCAAAGCTGCATGATCAGTGTAAATTAAAACCTTACTTTGAAGTAAATAGGATCAGAATTTGTCCAATGCAAACACCACCGCCAACATCTCCTTCTCGGTTGTTGTGTAGTTGGCTTAAGCATCATCAAGTGTCTTAGAAGCATAATAAATGGCGTATGGCTTCTTATCTCTCCGTTGTCCCAATACAGCTCCAACAGCACAATCTGATGTATCACACATAAGTTCAAATGGTTTAGAACAATCCGGAGCACAAAGAATAGGGGCACTTGTCAACAACTCCTTAAGCTTCTCAAATGCAACGCCACATTCTTCATCAAAAACAAAGGGAATGTCCTTCTGAAGCAGCTTGCACAAGGGACGTCTGAAGCAGCTTGCACAAGGGACGTGAGATGTGGGAAAAGTCTTTGATGAACCTCCTGTAGAAACCTGCGTGTCCAAGAAAAGAACGAATCTCTCTAACCGAAGTCAGAGAGGGTAAGTACCGCACAAGATCTACCTTAGATTTATCAACTTTTATACCTTTTTTTGAAACAATGTGACCTAAGACAATCCCTTGAGTGACCATAAAACGACACTTCTCCCAATTAAGTACCAAGTTCGTTCAATGCATCTTTGCAAGATTAACTCTAAGTGATCTAAACAGGCATCGAAATCCTTCCCAAACACACTAAAATCATCCATAAAAACCTCGATTATTTTCTCAATGTAATCAGAAAAGATGGAGAGCATGCATCGTTGAAACGTACCTGGGGCGTTACAAGGTCCAAATGGCATGCGACGATAAGCAAACGTTCCAAAATGGCATGTGAACGTTGTTTTCTCTTGATCCTCCTCAGCAATGCTAATCTGGTTGTAACCTGATTATCCATCAAGGAAGCAATAGTATGAATGTCCTGCCAATCTCTCAAGCATTTGATCAATGAATGGCAAGGGAAAGTGATCCTTTCGAGTGCTGGCGTTGAGCTTCCTATAGTCAATGCAAACTCTGTGGCCAGTGATAGTCCGTTGAGGCACAAACTCATTCTCTGCATTCTTTACAACAGTAATTCCAGACTTTTTAGGAACTATTTGCACAGGTGAGACCCAACGACTATCCGAAATTGGATAGATAACTCCACAATCTAAGAGTTTGATGACTTCCTTTTTCACAACCTCCATCATAGGCGGATGTAGCCTTCTTTGAGCTTTACGAGAGGGTTTAGCTCCATCTTCAAGAAAAATGCGATGAACACAAGTTGCAGGATTGATACCTTTGATGTCCGCAAGTGTCCAACCGATGGCGGTTTTGTATTGTTGAAGCATATGAACTAACTTCACTTCTTGTTCTTCCTCCAAAGATGAAGAGATGATAACCGGTAAAGTCTCATTGTCTTCCAAGTAAGCATATTTCAAATGATTCGGTAACACCTTGAGTTCTAATTCTGGTGCTCGAACAATGGAGGGAACTAGCTTGTTTTCACCATAAGCCAAGGGAATCGGGGCTGCCTTAGAAATCACGTTGGCTTGCTCATTGAGGAGTGACGCCGTCTCCGTCACCCTGGGCTCAAAAATCTCGATCAAAGCATCCAAGAGAGCTTCTTTATCTAGTCGGTTCAACCCAACTCCTTCTTGAATCACATTGTCGAGCTCATCTTCTCTAAGTGTGTCGAGATGCTGCTGCGCCAAAACTTCAACTATATCATATGAAAAGCATGCATTGACATAAGCAGTGGGAACCTTCATGGCATCAAGAATATTGAATTCAATCCTTTCTCCATCAATCTCCATGGAAAACGTTCCCTCGAACACATCAATCTTTGTTCTTGCAGTCCTCATGAAAGGTCATCTGAGCAATAATGGTGTGGTGTTCAACGGACTCTCCTCCATGTCAACACTGTAAAAGTCAGTAGGAAAGATCAGGTTGTTGACTTGGACAAGAACATCTTCAACATATCCCCTTGGATATTTATGAGAGCAGTCGGCTAACTGTATGATGACATTATCTTGCTTAAGCTCGCCAAGCTCCATGGATGCATAAAGATAGTAAGGCATCACATTGATTGATGCACCCAAGTCGAGCATGACGTCTTCAAATCTGGTGTCACCAATAATATAAGGAACAGAAAAGCTCACAGGGTCCTTCAATTTTGGGGGTAACCGACGCTGCAACACAGCCAAAACTGTTGCATTCACCTTCACGATCTCCTTCGCTCTCGTTTGCCTCCTCTGGGTGCATAGCTCTTTCAAAAACTTGGCATATATCGGCACTTGCTTAATGCACTCAATCAAGAGAAGGTTTACTTGCACTTTCCGAAAGATGTCCAGGATCTCCTCATATTGATCATCCTTCTTTGATTTTTGATAATCTGTGTGGGAATGGTGCACGAGCAAACGAAACATTAGTATTAACTAAACTTGAAGGGATAGAGTTAATACCTTTGGTTGGGGTAGGTGGCGTTGGTGATTGTGGCTTTACAAGTGGCACCACTTTCTTCTTGTTATGGTGTGTGGTGATGAAATCCACACATCACAAAGGGTTTAGGAGATAAACTAGGAAAAGAGGCGCCATCAATTCACAATGAGTGCAACTTAATCAACCAAGCTCATGTACTCAATGTAAATCCAAAGCTTCCTTTAAGGTGTACACATGGCTGCAAAAATACAATATGAACAAGTGTTAGTATATAAACAAAAATTTCGTGGGTTTTATATACATGATTAATATTTACACAATTTCACATATTTACAAAGAACACATGCAATTCCAGATTCATGCAAACTTGAGCACATCTACTTGTCTATTTTTTCCAGAATTATTGGCTTGGCCGAATGAAATGCAATTTTACAGGCACAAATAAGACACGTAACCAAACAATCCTGCAAATTTTCAGATTTTTATGAGACCTGTAACAATATCAAATAATTTACACAAAATAGGGCAGTGCACAGTTCCGAAAACAGAAAAATATAAACATATTGTACAAGCATAATCACAAAATTCTTTACAATCCCCGGCAACGGCGCCAAAATTTATACTCACCATTACTAAGCACTAAATTAACATTTAACACTCAACAACAATGAGTCAATTAAAACCCTTTTTGGTAGATGTAACATTGGTAAATAGGGATCGTTCTTAACCGGGGATTGAAGGTGCATGCATAACTATGCTAGGTTTAAATGGGGGTGCGAGTTTTTTTTGGTTACTAAATTCCTACAAATTTTAAGGTAAAACATCCTAAACTAATATATTTACAAGGATCGACTCATCTTTCACCTAACTCTTTAGAACCTACCAAATTACATGCAACCTATTAGTTCTAAGTCTTTAGCTACTAATTTCATGCAAATCTCTCGAAAGTAAAGTGTAGGGATTGCCCTAACACTTCCATCGATTTAAAGTGGGATTGCCCTGCAATAAATCAAAGAGTTAAGCATAAAATATCACATGAAAGCTAAAGATCAAAACGCGGGAGATCACATGAACTTGATAGAATTACAAACCAAAAATACTTCAACAAATTTGTCCATACAAACCAAGTAATAACACGAGAAGTAAAGAGTAGAAGTCATGGTTACACTTTTTGATGTCGGGATTACCCTAGTCTACTTGATGTAATCGTGCCTTCAAAGGATGGAGAGAAGCACTAAGGATTGCCTTGAATACTTCGGTGGAGGAAGGTAGTTGATGAGCTTTGGAGTGGACAGCTTCTTGGTATTCCTTGGAGAGACTTTTGGACGTGAAGAGGTGTTTTAGGGCAGAGCTTCGGTTATATGGTGAGTGATCATGAAACCCTAGTCGAGCCCTCTTTTATATAGGCCAAGCAAAGCCTAGTTCGACTCCTTTTAGAACTCTAACTACTCCACCCGGGTAACCTGACCCTTTTCAACTAGAACAGAAATTTCTCTCGTTTTAAGACTCCAAATCATTTGATTCCAGTTACGTTGGAAACTAGACTTCTAGATCTTTCCAACCATATGCTAACCGTGTCTAGATTCATCCGGATCTATTCACAGTGGTCTTTCGAAGTGGGCTGATGTACAAAGGCTGATTTCTGATAATTCATTTTAATCCATCTTCTTTCTTTGGGCTTCTTTGGACATGCTTTTGGTCTTCAATTCTTGACACCATGTGAGAAAGCATTTTAGTAACCATTTTGAAGACCATTTCTTGGACCATTTCTTCTCTGGAATTAAGAACTTTTCTCCTTAGCCAACTTTTAGCTCCGAAGCGCCTCCTTTATTTCTACCTAAAAACATAAAGTAAGTTAGAAACATATTTACTAAGCATAAAACAAAGTTAAATATAGAGAGAAAGACATTAATAATCAAGCATAAAATGCATAGATCAGTACCACACCGTGCTTTGACTTATTTTGCAGGTTCACAAGGATCCAAGCTTGAGGGGAGACGAAATATGCTGTCACAATTGGAGGTTCAAAAAATTCTAGGAATTTTGGGTTCTGTAAAAAACTTGGAACTTTTTAGAAGGTAAAGTGGGAAAAAATGGAAAGGAGTTGGAGATTGATTTATATAGATTGAGGAGGTGTGAAGAGGGGATGTATCCGTTAGAAGGGATGTGTGGATTTGGATTTTAAGGAGAGAAATAGATTTGAATGGGAAAAGTTTTGGGTAAGGTTGTGTTTGTTGGGGAAAGAACGTAATGATGAAGAAGTTTGATAGTGGGAGACTTATGGTAAAGGTGGAAGAGTGATATGACTAAAACATGCATCAAATTAAACACTTAACACATAAATCAATCATATAATTTAAAACCCTATAGATGTAGTATTTTAAGCAAGTAGGGATCGTTCTAACCGGGGATTGAAGGGTGCATGCAATTTTGTGGTGTTAAAAATGGGGGTTTCGAATTTGTGGGTTTTAATTGGCTAATTTATTTACTAAAAACGTCAATCACATAGCAAGTGTTCCTAGGACTTTAACATGCATCAACTCATAGACAAGCAAACACATAAGAAAATCCCAAAAATCCTTACCATATTTTCGACAAAAATAAATAAAAACCTAATTAATTATTTACATGTGATCATCCCATCCTACCCACATGCATATTATACGGCTCTAATTCTCCCATCATCTTCGAAATCTACAAACCCTAATTCCAATTACCTGTTATGGTTTTCTTTATCTTTTAATTAAAGTGCAATGAACAGCATATAAACACCTTAACTAAATCATCGATTTAACTAAAGGTAGGGACTAACATGCGATGAAAAGCATACAAACATCCTAGTGATCCTAACCTCTACCCATACCGAAGCTTTATGCCCAACACATAACACATAAGAGAAACTAAGACTCATAAACACATGGAATACATATGGAATTCATAAAGTGTATAAAACCAAAATATGCATTCATTCACCGGGTTTTTACACAAATAATTACAAAGACAAAGGAGACTACGGAGTAAAGAGTTCATGTTTACACTTTTAGTTCCGTGAACAGAACTGCAAACTTCGAGAGCAAGAGAACCCTTTGATGGAGATGGCATCGGTTTTAGGAGGTGGTGATGGTGTAGTTGGCCTTGACTTTGGAGATCTTTGTGGTGGAGAGTATTTGAGTATTTTGGCAGCGTGAGAGCATAAGATAGGTGATCCCCTGTTTTGAGGCCGAGCCTCTTGTATTTATAGACCTTACAAGAATCATTCTCCTCCTAAAATTAGGTTTTCCTTATATTTTCGGGCAGATCTGACAGTCTGTAAATATTTGCACTTTCCCGGAGTTGTAGATCTCCAAAAATTATGATTTTGGTGTCGTTGGAAAGAAGACTCAAATATATTTCCAACCATAGGTTAATTGCCTCTTAACTCCTCCTGATTCGTTCCCAGTTGTCGTTCGAAGTTGGCTCATCTGCACAAGCAGATTCTGCTTTCCTTATTCTTCATAATTTCCTTCTTCTTTTGATTTTGGGAATCCTTTTCCTACCAAATCTTGATCTCCGTGAAATTGGCTGATTGGATCTTCATATTTGGGCTATCTAAATGTTCTTCTAATTAATTGGACCCATTTTCATTTGTTCTTCTTCAAGATCCTTCCGGAAGCTTTCAAATCCTAGTCAACATAGGAAATGTTTTCCTAGTCAACCAATGATTTCTTTTTCTCCTCAATTTTTCTCTTTTCTTCCTAGAAATTTCAAACCAATTTCTTTTCTCCATTATTTTGCTGTGTTTTGTATGCTTGTAGACTCCTTTACTCCGTCTCTTTTGGTCAACACCTGAAATTAACAAAATAAGTTAAAACTAAGCAATTATCAAAGTAAAAATGTAGAGAAAATATATTAATTAATACGCCTAAAATGCGTAGATAAAATCCCTCCACACTTAGACTTTGCTAGTCCCTTAGCAAACACTAAATTAAACTAAGACTCAAAAAACAATTCAACAAAAATACTACGAAGCCCTTTGACTATTAAATTTTGAAATTCATGGCAATCACAAAGTTTAAACACAAGGAATTCAAGAGTTAATAAAGACATTCTCATGCATGAACAAGTAAGACTTAGAAGAAAACAATGGTGATTTATAAGCTATGCATGCACTAGAAAAGTTCAAAATCCTCACATGGATGCACTCAACATCTTTTCACTCATGAAAAATGGGTATTCACTCAAGATATATCGAAGAATAAACAAAATACCTCATGAATAAAACCAATTACTTGCACAAATGAACCCAAACCATATGCTTACTCATGCGATTAACTCCACAGATCAAAGACTACTCATCTTAAGGATCTTAAAGGACTTTCAAGGGTTGTAATGGGGCTGAGGCTAAGGCATTCAAAATTTTGGATAAGTGGTGTTTCAAGAATGTTCCAAAGACTTAGTCAAGCTCCAAAAACTTCAATCAATTCGTGCAATCCCCCTTCATCAATGTTACCAATGCCAACATTCAAGAACAAGGGCTAAATATCATCTTATTGGGCCCAGACTTCATTCTAATCTTCCTCTGAGCTTTGTGAACAGGACAAAGGCCTTATTTTTCTTTACTGTTGGGCATTCAATTCAATACAAACTCCAAATCCACAAATATGGGGGACATTAATCCAAACTTGAACATTAAAAACCTATTGCCGGAGAGCTTCACAATTTTTTTTTCCTTTTTTTTTCTTTTTTCGGCAATTACTCTTTCTTTTATCTTGTTAGACAAGTCTATCCCCATACACACATATTCTCGTCATCTTCACGCCATCTCCATGTATCTAGCTTTGAAAATTCTCACCAGGTCTTTGAAACAAGGGTAAAGAAAATCTATACTAGGTTAAGTGTTTAGATATATATGGTGATGAAATAAAAGCTTAACGTGGGCTCAAAATGGTTAAATAAGGGTGTCGCAACTCGTGCGCACAAATGGGACACATGTAAATTTGGCAAAAGTGGTGGTAAATCCTAAGTGCCTTTAATCATATCCAAAATCAGAGTACGTATTGACTATAAGCATTGAAAATCAACATGAGCAAGTTCTAGCAATCTCTAGTTCATTAGAAATTATGGCAAGTAATCATATGAGGCATGTAAACATTTTTGAGACTAAAATCTTAAATATGTCGAAATTTTCACTCAGAATAAAGCATGAATTTAGCTCTAAATCTCACATAGGTTCAAATGATTTAAACTTATTCTAGCATGCGAAATTCTGTACCGAGTTTTACTATCTATATCTACTACATGTCAATGCAATCAAAACATCTATATTAACAAAAGAATTCCATAAAAATTAATAATATGAAAGCCATGAACTCGAAATTGTCTCAGAGAAATATCATCATAGACGAGTTAAGGGCATCCTAAGACTCTAAAAAATACTAAAATACACTCAAAAACTACCTAAAATTTTAGAAAAATAAAAACCCACGAAAATTAAATAAAAATAATTTTTTTAAGGCATCATCCGCTGGAAATCCTTTGTCTGCCCAATTTTACAATTTATGACTCAAATAAAGTTGTAAACCCCTCCTCCGCACTTAAATCCTACATTGTCCTCAATGTAAATAGAGAAAAACATAGAACCAAGCATGTAGAAGAAAATTTACCAAAAATATCTCACATACTAACATACTAATTAATAAAGAGGAAGGGAAAAGAAAGCAAATCTATGAGTCGATCCTCCATTGATGCACTTTTAATCGTTGGGAATGGCTGGTTCTTTGAGAGGCATGACTTCAACATCTTCTTCCACAAAAGCTTCATAATACGGCTTCAATCAATGACCATTCACTTTGAATTCCTTCCCTGATGTGTTTGAATGAATTAGGAAGGTCCCACAAGGTGATTTCTGCGTGATGATGAAAGGACCAACCCATCTTGACCTCAGTTTTCCTGGAAAGAGCTTAAGTCGAGAATTGAAGAGTAAAACTTTCTGCCCGATTTCAAACGACTTGTTCTTGATCATTCTATCATGAAACGCCTTAGTCTTTTCCTTGTAGATCCAAGAACTATCATAAGCTGCATTCCTGATTTCTTCAAGTTCATCCAGCTGTAACTTTCGATGCAGCCCTGCTTCATCATAACACAAGTTGAACTACTTGATGGCCCAATAAGCTCTATGCTCCAACTCTACCGGAAGATGACATGCTTTCCCATAAACCAATCTATAAGGTGACATTCCGATAGGTGTCTTGTAAGCAGTTCTGTAGGCCCACAAAGCATCATCCAAACGCTGACTCCAGTCCTTCCTGTTAGGCGCTACAGTTCTCTCCAGAATCTTCTTGATCTCACGGTTGAAAACTTCAGCTAAACCATTTGTCTGTGGATGATAAGGCGTTGAAATCTTATGAGTAACTCCATATTTCTTCATCAATGCCGCCACAGTCTTGTTGCAGAAGTGACTCCCTCCATCACTAATAAGTACATGAGGCATGCCAAACCTAGAAAAGATGTTAGTACGAAGGAACTCTGCAACAACCTTTGAATCATTGGTGCGTGTCGCTTTAGCTTCAACCCATTTTGAGACATAGTCCACTGCAAGCAAGAGGTAGATGAAACCGTTGGAGGTGGGGAAATGTCCCATAAAATCGATCCCCCAAACATCAAAAATCTCAACGTTGAGTACATAGTGCACCAGCAACGGCGCCAAAAATTGATATGACTAAAACATGCATCAAATTAAACACTTAACACATAAATCAATCATATAATTTAAAACCCTATAGATGTAGTATTTTAAGCAAGTAGGGATCGTTCTAACCGGGGATTGAATGGTGCATGCAATTTTTATGGTGTTAAAAAGGGGGGTTTCGAATTTGTGGGTTTTAATTGGCTAATTTATTTACTAAAAACGTCAATCACATAGCAAGTGTTCCTAGGACTTTAACATGCATCAACTCATAGACAAGCAAACACATAAGAAAATCCCAAAAACCCTTACCATATTTTCGACAAAAATAAATAAAAACTTAATTAATTATTTACATGTGATCATCCCATCCTACCCACATGCATATTATACGGCTCTAATTCTCCCATCATCTTCGAAATCTACAAACCCTAATTCCAATTACCTGTTATGGTTTTCTTTATCTTTTAATTAAAGTGCAATGAACAACATATAAACACCTCAACTAAATCATCGATTTAACTAAAGGTAGGGACTAACATGCGATGAACAGCATACAAACATCCTAGTGATCCTAACCTCTACCCATACCGAAGCTTTACGCCTAACACATAACACATAAGAGAAACTAAGACTCATAAACACATGGAATACATATGGAATTCATAAAGTGTATAAAACCAAAATAAGCATTCATTCACCGGGTTTTTACACAAATAATTACAAAGACAAAGGAGACTACGGAGTAAAGAGTTCATGTTTACACTTTTAGTTCCGTGAACAGCACTGCAAACTTCGAGAGCAAGATGACCTTTTGATGGAGATGACATCGGTTTTAGGAGGTGGTGATGGTGTAGTTGGCCTTGACTTTGGAGATCTTTGTGGTGGAGAGTATTTGAGTATTTTGGCAGCGTGAGAGCGTAAGATAGGTGATCCCCTATTTTGAGGCCGAGCCTCTTGTATTTATAGACCTTACAAGAATCATTCTCCTCCTAAAATTAGGTTTTCCTTATATTCTCGGGCAGATCTGACAGTCTGTAAAGATTTTCACTTTCCCGGAGTTGTAGATATCCAAAAATTATGATTTTGGTGTTGTTGGAAAGAAGACTCAAATATCTTTCCAACCATAGGTTAATCGCCTCTTAACTCCTCCTGATTCGTTTCCAGTTGTCGTTCGAAGTTGGCCCATCTACACAGGCAGATTCTGTTTTCTTATTCTTCATGATTTCCTTCTTCTTTTGACTTTGGGAATCCTTTTCCTACCAAATCTTGATCTCCGCGAAATTGGCTGATTGGATCTTCATATTTGGGCTATCTAAATGGTCTTCTAATTAATTGGACCCATTTTCATTTGTTCTTCTTCAAGATCCTTCTAGAAGCTTTCAAATCCTAGTCAACATAGGAAAGGTTTTCCTAGTCAACCAATGATTTCTTTTTCTCCTTTCTTCCTAGAAATTTCAAACCAATTTCTTTTCTCCATTATTTTACTCTGTTTTGCATGCTTGTAGACTCCTTTACTCCGTCTCTTTTGGTCAACACCTGAAATTAACAAAATAAGTTAAAACTAATAAAACTAAGCAATTATCAAAGTAAAAATGTAGAGAAAATATATTAATTAATATGCCTAAAATGCGTAGATCAAAGAGTTGTTTCGATTTTTCGCACGGGTGAGTGATGGGAAAGCTTGAGAAATTTTAAATTCTGAAATGCAAAATTCTGGTGACAGCAGCATAAGGACGACATATGTCGAACCTCATACTATTGTGGGGGTATTTGTGGGAGTCCGATTTGTCCACATAGAGCTTGAGGGATCTTGATCCCCCAAATCCGTCTATGAAGGAGGTCCGATAACTTGAATAATAGGATTAGGCCTGAACGATTAAGGTTCTGAGTGGGAACGAGTTGTCTAGAGGCTTCTCCAAATATCTAGAAGATTGTAGAACCCCCTGGAATGTTCGTAAGATGGTGTGACAATCCCAAAGTATGATGCGGACCTCGAGGGATTAGTGGAATCCTGAGGAGAAATGGAAAGATTTATACGAATCCTAAGGGGATTACACCGAAGGGTTTGTGGTAATCATCACGCGTGATTGACTCTGGATACGGAAGATCCATTCATTAATGGATTCCTCTTCTCCGAAAGTAAAGTAGTCTGATAAGAACAAGAACTATACTTAGACCTAGTACAATCTCTATATATAGGTCATCTTAGCATGGCTCAAGGTAACGTTATTCTAGCCTTATTACTCTTTGATTCTTGAGCACATATCTGACTTAAGCATCTGAGAGTCTAAGCACAGTACCACACCATGCTCCAAATTATTTTGTAGATTCACGAGGAATCAAGCTTGAGGGAGATCTGAATATGCTCTCACACTCCCCACACCAAATCAATTCAATTGAGTTCTTCTCATCATTGTTCGACAACCACGCAGAACACAAAATCCTAAGTTTTGGGAACAATTTGCAATTCTCTTGATGATTTTCCGTAGACAAACCCAATCAACCTACAGTAAGACCTACCAATCGTAAATGTAGGATTCGAGTAGGAGAGGTTCGAGCCAAGGACCCTCATCTGAGAACGACTCTGAGAGCGAAACTCAGTTGATTGAGGAAGAAGAAGATTTAAGTTGCAGAAAAAAGGGGAAAAAGAAAAGAAAAATGACACATGTCAAACTTTTATTGGTTGTGGATAGGAATAGTTGCCCAAGTCCCGAGAAGAGGGTGGCCTAGGATCGATCAATGTAGACAAGGGGTTGCCCAAGTTAAACTTGTAAATAAAATCAAAATCAGTGACATTCAAGTTGAATACTTATTCGATTGGACTTCATTGCCAATCGGTTTAAAAAGTTGCAAATACACATGTTGTTTACGTGATACATATTGCTAGGGTTGGGAAAAAACTGCTTTGTAAGTGGGAACTGCACTGCACCAATCCAAAAAAGTAAAACGGGAACCGTACCGAATAATGTGGGTGTAAGTTTATTGACTAACCATGCCGCTACCGATTTAACGGGGTGGTTGCGGGTTGAGCAACCAAATCGCCCGAATATACTGTACTGCATTACATTTAATGTAATTTTTCCTTATGTTTATATTTCATTGGTGTACTTAATAGTTTATGCATATCTACCTCGATCTAATTATGATTGTAACCATTTTTTTTGTTTGTTTGAAAGAGAGAATATGACAAACTTGATCCTAATAGTATATAAATATCGGAACTATTAAATCCTCTGGTCACTTTTTTTTCCCACAGTTCAAGTGTTTAGAAAATAAATATAAAAAACGCTCTACTCGCTTCTCCATTTTTACTACAACTAAGTTAGTGATTATGTAATATTTAAATTATTGATATTCTTAAACATTGTTCATGTAATATTCAAATCTTTAAATTTGCTTGTTATTTCAAAATTACTAAATATAGGTTAAATACCGATAATGTATCGCTCTGCACTGAAGATGTGGTGCACCGACTAAGTAAAGCAGTTGTGATTTGCATTTTTAGCAAACCGCAATAAGTGGAGTGGTTGCGGTTTGAGTTTCAAACCGCACCGACTTAACTCGCGCTCACCCCAAGTATTGTACATTTGTAAGTATGGACGTACGGCGTCGTTTGGCCCGAACAGGGGCATTATTAAAAACGAAAAGAAATGGTCCGTAACCGGGGCAGTCTTACTGGGGCCAAATGACTCGTTCTCACTCAGTCTCAGCGAGTCAACTCGCTCTCCCAGCTCTCCCCGCTTCATTCATCCTGTTGCTTTCTCTCCAGGTTTTTTTCCTCCACCCTCTCTACCTCTGCGCCTCTCGAGTCTCTACTACGCCACCTTTTTCCCGCTCGTGCCTCTTTTCGTCTTTTCACCACCTCCTCGTCCCAATCAGACGGGCCACCTCTCTCCACGTCACCATCGTCGTCTTCACCCTCCCGCGACCTCCTCTTTCTCCTCTCTCTCTCTCTCTCACTCTCTCTCTCTCTCTCACACACACATACACATACACATCATAATTTATATTTATCTCTCTCTCCCCAACATATCTAAACCGCTTCGTCTTTCTAGGGTTTCTCGCATTCGCCCAAATTCGCAATCGCTATTAGAGCCTTCGAATTTTCTCCAGCCTTTGATGTCTGGGTCGTCCAACTCTGCCGGTCAATTTCTCCGTTGACGCTTGCCGCAGGTATTCGAATCTCAATCTCAATCTCTGCAAGTTTATAATGTGATGAAACTTTCACCTATCTGTGAATCTCGGTGTATGATTTATGTGTTTCTATTTTGGATTAGTAGTCGCGAATTCTGAGCTCTCCTTGTTTTGTTAATCAATTAGGGTTTTGATTTCTGTGATGGTTTGAGATTTGTGAAATTGGAGGTTTGAAAATCTGTGAGGCTGTTTTTGTGTAATTATTATTTTGGCGGGGGTTTAGGGGAGTCATGGCGATTGAGAAGAACAACTTCAAGGTTTCGAGGTTGGATTCGGAGGTTTCGCCTGCTAGTAGGAAGAGTGTGTCCAGTGATGATGATGAGCTTCAGCAGCGGAGCTCAGCTGCTGAATCTGATGATGATGATGAATTCGATGATGTAGACTCCGGGGCGGGGTCTGATGATTTTGATTTACTGGAATTGGGGGAGACGGGTGTGGAGTATTGTCAGGTTGGGAACCAGACTTGCGGCATTCCTTTCGAGCTTTATGATCTCCCAAGTCTAGAAGATATATTGTCAGTGGATGTGTGGAATGAGTGTTTGACAGAGGAGGAGCAGTTTGTCCTCACTAAGTATTTGCCGGACATGGGCCAGGAGACGTTTATGATTACCATGAAAGAGCTTTTTACAGGTTGTAACTTCCATTTTGGGAGCCCAGTGACCAAGCTATTTGATATGTTGAAGGGAGGTTTGTCTGAGCCAAGAGTTGCCCTTTACCGGGAGGGATTAAATTTCTTTCAGCAGCAGCGACACTACAACCTTTTGAGGAAGCATCAGGATACTATGGTTCGTAATCTCTGTCAGATAAGGGATGCATGGCTTAATTGCAGGGGATACAGTATTGAGGAGAGGCTTCGAGTGTTGAATATAATGAGAATCCAGAAGAGTTTGATGTCTGAGAAGATGGAAGATATGGCCAGTGATGAGTCAGAAAAAGATTCAGGTGAAGGTCTACGGAGCCACAAGATCAAGGACAGGAAGGTTGGACAACAAATGGGTCGCTATTCTCCATATGGCTCGAATATGAATTTTTCATCAAAAGGGCGGTCTCTGGCTTTGGAAATGGCAAAATATGGGAAGCAGAATTCCAAAAGTATACTGAAGTTGGGTGGTTCAAAAACTCTTTCAGAAAAGGAGCCATTGAGTTTTCCTGGCTCATATAGTTCAGCAGCTGTTCTTCCTCGGCTGAGTAAGTCTGGGCCGTATGATTCTGGGGCAGCTCTCAGAATGAGGGATCAGATGATAAATAGTGATGATGCTGAAGAAACAACATATGGAATTGATGCTCAGCGCGATCAATTTGCGTCTCGTGGTAGCATTATTGACAAGTCTGGTCTTTCGAAAAGGGGTAAGAAGCATGACCTTTTAAGAGGTGATAATTTAGCCACTGACAGTTTGATGGGTTTGCCTTTCTCTTCAAAGACTGATGTGCATGCCTATGGTAGGAACCGGGATACAGACCCTTTATCAGAGGCAAAGGTGCCGACAGCCAAACCTCCTAACATGAGGACTCTGTATGATTTTGGTATGAAGACCAAGTATCCTGGAAATATTCAGCAATATGCAGTAGGCGATCAGATGAAATTCTTGAAAAGCAGACTACCAGAGGCACCATTCAGAGGAGATAGATACGACTCAACCGATCATGCCGAACTATTTTGGAATAACAGGACTGAAGTTGAGACTTTTGCTGTGGAACCCCCATTTGGAGCAGATGATAGGAGTCTTAGAAGCAAGAAATGGAAGACTGGGAGAGAGTCTCCTGATGTAAATTACAAATCATATAGAGCTTCCCCACTGCAGATGAATGATAGACTTTTATCTTCTGAATTTAGAGCAAAACAGCCAAAACCATTGCAAGGGAAGATAAGAGGGAATGCTGTGCGCAATGGAGGATCAGACATGGTGGCATTGAAAGGTAATAGAATGCTGGTTAAAAATGAAGAAACAGAATCAGACTCATCAGAGCAATTTGACGATGATGAGGATAGCAACCCTCTGTTGAGGAGCAAGTTGGCTTATCCCAGTGGCGTCACGGATGCTTCTCCATCTTCATTGTTGATGCCCAGTCTAGATGCAAAGAGGGCCAAATTACCGCAGAACGAGGTGCAGGATAGTATACAGGCCTTTGAGGGGATCAATTACGCCTCCAAAATGATTGGTGGGTTTGTTGATCAAGGAAATATGCGTAGTTTGGACAACTATTCTTCCAAAGCAAAACAGAAGGGTAAGATGCGCGACAGTAGTCCCTTGCATTCAGATGGGCGCTATATCCCTGGCGTGGGTGAACTTGACGGCAATGATGACGATGAACTAAAACCAATTTACAGATTGGCCAAGAATGCAAAATTTCAAGGGGGAGCTGGTGAAAGGTCACATGTACCTTTACTCAAGACCTATCGCAGCGGAAAACAGAAACGAGACGTTGCTGTTCCTGACCATTCTGCTCTGCAGTCTCGTTACTTTGTTGATGAGGAAGATGATTCACTTCAAATGCGTTTAGTGGGAGATGGTAGTGCACATGGTAAACTCAGAAACCAAGGCCAGAATGTTGAAGCATATGTGAGGGATCACATTGATAGCATTGAGGGCCCATTACGAGGTTGCAATATGGTGACAAAGAAGAGGAAAGCAAAAGAAGATGTGATGGATATGAGTAGAGGAGATGATCTACAGATTAATAATTTCCAACACAGTGCTGAGTCCAATTCCTTGAAGAAAAAGGTAAAGAGGAAGATGGAGACGGACACGGGTAGTTCAGATATGGAAATTTCTGAGCCACCAAATACAGAGATGGAAGCAATAGATTTGGAGCTGGAAACCAAGCCCCAGAAAAAGCCATATATTTTGATTACACCTACTGTTCATACTGATTTCTCTTTCTCGATTATACATCTTCTGTCAGCAGCTCGCTTGGCATTGATTACTCCAGTTTCGAAAGATACTGCAGATGTTGGTGAACTTATTAATGAGAATAAAAGTGAGGAAGTTGGATCCAATGGGGTTATTTCTTCTAATGAAAAGGTGGATGTTAGTAACTCTGAACATGCTGGAGAAGGGAGCATGCCATTTGTAACCATTCAGGAGATTGTGGATCGTGTCAGATCAAAACCAGGAGATCCTTGTATTCTTGAGACTCAAGAACCACTTCAGGATCTGGTGAGAGGAGTTCTGAAGATATTTTCATCAAAAACAGCACCTTTAGGAGCAAAGAGCTGGAAATCTTTGGCTGCCTATGAAAAAGCTACAAAAAGTTGGTCATGGACTGGACCAGCTTCTCATGGCTCATCAGATAATGAGACCATTGAGGAGGTAACATCTCCTGAAGCATGGGGTATTCCTCACAAGATGCTTGTCAAGTTGGTTGATGCATTTGCTAATTGGCTCAAATGCGGGCAAGAGACCCTTCAGCAAATAGGAAGTCTTCCTGCACCGCCTTTGGAGTTGATGCAGCCCAACGTAGATGAAAAAGAAAGGTTCAGGGACTTGAGAGCTCAAAAGAGTCTGAGTACCATTAACCCAAGTTCTGAAGAAGTGAAAGCTTATTTTCGTAAGGAGGAGCTTCTTCGGTATTCAGTTCCTGACAGGGCCTTCACTTACACCGCGGCTGATGGTAAAAAATCCATTGTTGCTCCACTGAGAAGGTGTGGTGGAAAGCCAACCTCAAAAGCCCGAGATCACTTTATGCTGAAACGTGATCGACCACCACATGTTACGATCCTTTGTCTCGTGAGAGATGCAGCTGCCAGATTGCCTGGTAGTATTGGCACCAGAGCAGATGTATGTACTCTGATAAGAGATTCTCAGTACATTGTTGAAGATGTGTCTGATGCACAAGTTAATCAAGTTGTTAGTGGAGCACTGGACCGCTTGCATTATGAGCGTGATCCTTGTGTTCAATTTGATGGGGAAAGAAAGTTATGGGTCTACTTACACAGAGAAAGAGAAGAGGAAGATTTTGAGGATGATGGTACTTCATCTACAAAAAAATGGAAGAGGCAGAAAAAGGATGCTGTTGACCAACCTGACCAGCCTGACCAAGGAGGAGTGACAGTGGCTTATCAAGGATCCGAGGAACAAACTGGAGATGATTTGTTCTCTGACCTTAATGTAGATCCATCTTTTTTGGATGATGACAAGGAGGTGGATCTAGAATACAATGATGTGAGACAAGATGTGGACGTGGATATTGATACTACTCATGGGTCTGAACAAGATGACCTGCATCAAGACAATTCAATGGTTTGGGAGGGTCTTGACTTAAATCCAATGCGTGAAAGCAAATTGCTTTGTCAGGAAAATTCAACAAATGAAGTTTTTGAAGATGAAACATTTGGTAGAGAAAGGACTGCTGGGCTCTTGAGTGCAAGCTTACTATGAGGTCTTCTTCAGGTAGTTGACTATAGCATCGTGCTTGTACCATGTTTCATTGCAATTTCTTTATGTATCATGTTATCATGTCTCATTGCGATTCCTCTCTGTATCGTGTAGTATAATCTTATGTGCTTCCCCTACCATTCTATGATTTATATTGATTTTGTTTTACATGAGTCTATAATGCAAACGAATTTTGCTCAATATAAAGTCATCTCTCTCGTATTTGGATTATTCCTTTTGTTGACTGTTGCATGAATAATGATTAAAAAAAACAGTTGCATGAATAGAAGATATTACATATTATTGATGAATGTACACTTTTGACTTTGATCATACTGAACATATCAGACCACAGTGAAGGGAAGAAGATTACCTAAATAAATACCTTGTAGGATTCTGTCAAAATTGCACAATATGGGTTGTACTTGAGCTATTACTACAAGGAAAAGCAAGAATGCCTTGCTGTTTTCTTTTTCTCTTTTGTGGTGGGTTTTGTAGGTGATAAGTTGAACTTTATTTACTTGCAAACTTTGGTGTACTTTGCCGCCTCTCCTTTTGGTGTCTGACAAGGTAGAATATTGATATGTTGCAGGCATAACAATTCTTCACGTCCATCGGATTGCACAGTTGTTCCAGATGAAGGAGTATGTTGTCACATTCAAAGATGCAGTATTTTTGCATGTATATTGATATTCTATCAGGAAATGTAGAGTAGAAATTCGATCTTATTTGGCCCATGGGGATACTAATGGTGGATAACTATATAGTTCCGCATTCCATAAATAAAATTGTCACTATTTTAGATCATAAAAGTGGAAAGAGAAACTACTTCATTGTGTATATTAAGTAGAGCAAAGGAGCTTATTCTCCTTTGCATCTCAATACATGTTTTTCTGTTGTATTTGCTGTAACCTTTTTGGGGCCGATCTGTGCACATGTTTAGAGGTTAGACATTCCAATTAGTTTTTTTGGATTTCTGACAAAACTAAATTTAGTTAGACCACCAAGGAGAATATCATTCTCATTCTGGGTTGGTCCTGGGACTCTTAACCGACAAATACACAGTATCTCTCCGTATGTTACAGCCTAAAATAGGTGCTGATTCTGATGGATTTGTTTGAACCCTAGTTTGCTCATTACACTTGTTTCTTTGTCTATTTCTTTTGTGTACTTCGTTTTGTAGTTTTTGATTCAGTGTTTCTTGAACTTGAAAAGAAAGCCCAGGTTCCACAGCTGGACGATTGTTGATCTGATGGACTTGCGTGAACCCTAATTTGCTCATTACTCGTTTCTACTGGTTATTTTTTATATATAGTAAAATTTTGATAATTTAATATTAGATTAATTAATAACTTAAAAAAAAAAATTTGTCGATCTTAATTTGAAAATTTGAGTATTAATTTAATATATAATTAATTAATAATCTCATTCAATTAATAAATTTTGTCAATTATGAGGTTATTAATTTATCAAGATTTTTAGTGTACTATGAAGTTTTCTTTTCAAGTTGAAAAAAGGCCATGGTGCCACAGTTGAACGAAATGGCCGATCGGGGCTGAATGGTGTTTTGTCGGATCTCATGCTTCTTCAATCATCTTTGATTAAATCATTAAGCAAGGAACGTTTCTGCTTCGTCTCTACCCTTTATTTCCTTGGGATCCAATCGACTAGCTAGGAGATAAGATTCTGTTCTAGGGGTTTGTTTTTCTAATTTCTTGTTTGCCATGAGGTCCTCTGTGATTTAGGTTGCATGGAAACGGGTACGGATCATAGAAGCGAAGCGTGAGGAAACGAGGAAACGTTTTTTTTTCAAAAATTAGTGAAAGTGGGTACGCAAAGAAAGTGTCTAATATATAATAAAAAATTAATTTTATATACATAAAAAATATAATTTGACAAGTAATGTAAAACACGATTAGAATTTAATTTTAATTTGATTGTTTTCAAACAAGTTAATGCATAATAATATGATTTAAATATAAAAAATACTAAATTTCTATCATAGTTCTTTGTGAAATACGATATAGAGCAATATGAAACATCACATTTTAAAAAAAATATATTATTTTTGGAGTCGTGCTTCCAAAATGCTTCTAAAATAAATATTTTTAAAATCGTGTTTCCGAGATCTTCCGGCAAGTTTCCGCTTCCAAAACGGGAAACGCCTTCACTTTGAAACTTCCATACAACCTAGTCTGTGTGTCCATGGAAATTTGAAACCAAATTGCTGGGAACATGTTCTGTCCTGCAGTCTTGTGCTACATGTTTGGCTGCACTTGGGATATAGGAAGCATTTGAGCCTAGTCTTTGGGTTACGGCGAGCGATCTGAACAAAGGGTGTCAAAACGATTGAAAGATAATGGGTTAAAGAAAAGTTAACCATGACTTCATTAATGTTGTTTGGCTACGATGGCTAATTAATACTGATTAGTGAATTGTGCTTCTTTAGTCTTGGATCCAACTGGATAAATTACTAGATAGAATCTATTCTCTATTCTCCGCAAGTGTTCATCAGAAAAGTGCTTCAGAAACACTCGAAACAATGAAAGTCCAATTCTGCAGCTTATACAAATCGGGGAAATTCAACGAACTGATTTCTCCCTCCGCAATGTTTCATTCTTTCTTTGTTTTCTTCAGGTAACAATCAATGAATAAGGTAGGATAGCCGAGGACACAATATATACGCCAAATATTATATACTATGTACACCACTAATCTTCGTGTTCCACTATTCGATCAGTTAATAGCAGTGAGCGGATGTCTGGAATCTCTAACTGAATGGGCAGCCTCTAAAGACCCTGTAAGGTATTTCGCGTCTCCATTTGGTTGCTTTGGCGATCTTCCATCCCAGAATGATCTCAACAGGTCATCAAAAGCAGGAGTCCGGAGTTCTTCAATGGATGCAATGCTTGGAAGATTGAACGATCTCTTTTGTGGTGTAGAACATGATGGTTCATCCACCTGTTCATATGCACATTAGAAGTTATTGTTAGACTCCACTTTGTAATTCAGCAACTCAAATACTCATTGCTAAAATCATTTCTAAGTCTTACCACATATTCCTCCAGAAGGAATTTTCCGGCATTCTCAGTGATTTCGACAATGTTGTGGTAGTGACCTCCCTTCAGTTCCCTCAAATCCTCGCAACAGGGGACAATTGTTGAGTTTAGGTTGCCGCATGCATCTCGGTCAAGTTGTAATGAATCTGCAAGCCAATTTTGTTTCATCAGTTGCCATGGGACCCCATCATATAACTATGATGACAAATGTCAAATTGATATGTAAAATTAAATACTGACGATCAACAGAAGAAAGGAGATCTTTGTCTGCGACATCTACATCTTCAAGTGTAGCTGAAACAGCTGAGGAAAACCTTTCCCGTAAAACTTGATTTGCTTCTGCTCCACTCCTAGTTGCATAAGGAAACCAAAAATTTAGTAATTTGCAATTGAAACATGCAGTACAAGGAATTAGCATAGTATACCTAACAATTGAGTCCACAGAAGCAACATTTTTCTTTTCTAAACTGAGCAAAGACTCTTGAGCATTTTTCCATTGTTGCTCTCCCATTTTCGCCTTCCTCAAACTGCATAAATTAGTTAACTAAATAAGAAAAATCCAAGTAGCAGGACCGTGCAAGAATAATCCTTTAAATTCTATTTCAGTATATACCAATTCTGAAGAACCTCCCCCATGTCCTTCTTTCCACATTCCACAGCAGATGTATCTTCGACGTAATGAGATTCTGTTTTTTCCATGTGAACAGTCCATTTTGCTTTGATAGAGGAAGTGGAACCTTGCATGGTTGACATTTCTTGCTGTAGCTTGTTGGTTCTAGTTGTTGCACTCTCCCTAAGGTCATTAACTGCTGTTTGTACCTAAAACGACATACAAAATGTTATTTACAGATGCAAAATAAAAAAGGTGTTACTCAAGTTACACCTCAGGTATAGGATGAGAAAATAACAGCTTAGTCACACAACAAAATATATACCAGTCTTTTCTTCCTAGCGTTTGAACTTGCCAGCAACTCCGCCACTTTCTCTAGTAATTGCCTCTCTTCATTAGCAGCACACTCCTACAAATATTAGAAAAGAAACAAACATTACATACTGATACAATTGCTATCAGAAGCCAATTATTTTGACAGGTTATTATGACGAGCCAATCACCTCAAACTTCTCTTCAAGCTCTGACAGTTTCTGATTATTGACAGTTTGCGCTTCTTCTACGATTTGGGTCAAACTGGATGCATGCATGTCTAGAGTCTTGAAGAAGCCTACGGTAACTTTAGAAACTGACCTTGCCATTTCCACTGCTCTGGCATGAGCCTGTTCTCAATAAGACCAAATATTTACTCTCAGAAGTGAAAATTGATTTACTTTCAGTTAGTAAACCCCAAAAAGAAAAGCATCACAAACCTCACGCTGTTGTTGAGCATGAGTGCTTAGCTTCTCCTCTTGCTTATGAAGATTAATTTGCAGATCATTAAGTAACTCATCAGCTTCTGAAGCAATTCCCTTGAAAAGCTGATCATACAAACATAGTCAAATACTGAAATTGGAAGAAGATAACTTAAAAACAAAAACATTGAGGTCTAACACTTACATCCTCCACAGAAGTTGAATGGTTAGAAACTTCAGAGTTAAGATTAACAAAAGTTGAGTGAGACTTTCCTTCAAGGTCCCCAGATATACCATCCAGTGTTTTGATACCAGAACCATATAAATTTTTCAGCTTTCCTAGTCTTTCTCGAAGTTCTTCGGTAGCCTTCAAAAGCATAACCAAATAATGAAGTTATTGACAGTATAGACCACAAAAACATATCTCAGGAATGCATCCAAACAGAACCAAGTTTCAGTCTCGATCTTACTTCTGCTTTTGTTGTCACGAATGACTGCATGTCTTCCTCCATATCTTTCAATTGTTGCTCCTGTTGTGTCACTGCAATTGCAACCGTCGTATGCAAGCTTTCAAGTTGTTGAGTTAACTGTGACTGGAATTTCTGAACCAGTATCCGGTTTCCATCTTCAACTTTATCCTTGCGTTCTGGAAAACATGCCACGAGGTGCATTAAATAACCAGAAGTTTTCAGAAAGACGTACGAAATATATACCAAATATTGATACATACCAATTTTGGTAAATAAACTGGACACATCTGATGCAGCATTCTCTAGCTCTGCTCGAAGCTCAAATGCATGCTCAACAAGTGATTTCTCTGAAAGTTAACACTCGATATTAACAGCTATTGTTTACTCATACAGATACATTAAATTCAGTGATTCTAATGCATAGAAGCTTGAGAATTAACATGAATATAAATAAGAGAAACTACAAACGCGAATTACAGTCATCATACTAGTCACTTGATCCAAATTTGTCGGACAATGCATAGTATACTGCCTTAACAGAAGCAAAGCAAGAGAAAATGAAAAGGAATCATCAATATCTAGTCTGAATTAAACTAAGGTAAGAATTTGGGCTTAGTTACCAGATTTCAAGAGATTTGATATAAGAAACTCCTTCTCTTTAATGGTTGCATTTGCCTGTCGATGTTTTTCCTCAAGATCAACCAATGAACGTTCAGTTTCCTCAAGCTTTTTCTGCAAGGGAAGTTACACATTTGACTCTTCCATAGGATGACGGCAGAATAAGGCTAGAAACTTTGTTACTCAATACCCTACATGTATTACCTCAGTTTTTTCAAGTTTATCGGTCAATTCTGCAGTCAACAGTTGTTGGGAATTGTATAGTTCCTGAAGCTCCATTGATACCTGCTCTTGGTCGCATCATTACATTTATATTAGTTGTCAGTTATAGGCTGAGAATAGTTGAACAGAAGGAATGTAACCTATTCAGAATACCTTGTCTTTGGATTCTGATTCGAGTTCCATGCGCTCTATCTTTTCTGCCATTGCCTAGGGTTAAAAAGAAAATAATTAGTAAGCTCAGTGTCCCATGAACTGTTAGGCTAGGAAAGTACGTTCAGTTACAGGACCTTCTTCTCTGCTTCTTCGTGTAGATAACGATCTCGTGGTATATAGATTCCATTCTTCTCTCTTGCAGCATATACCTCTGGATTTGCATATGAAACATGTCATACAATTAGGCTTGCAGAAAACTGTCAATCAACTCATTAAGGAGAGGGAGAGAAACAGAGAGGGAGGGTAGTATTGCTGGAAGCCTGGAATCAGTTAACAACCTTGCTTGAGACGATCAATTTCAGTATATAAATCTTTGATCAAAGCCGATTTCATCATCTTTTGATTGACCTGAAAAAATAAGTAAAAAGAAAGAATTAGGGAGATGGTAATAGAAATCCAATTTTATTATTTGTAAGAACAGGAGAGAGTTGCTATTTGACCTCTGGCTTATTCTTTATATTTTTGGCACGGTGTGCATAATCCAAGGTGCTGAGTGTTTCCTCCAAACAGTGGATGGAGGGTGATATGGTAGCAATTATGCATGTCTTTGTTTTCCCTCCTAACGAGTCTCTCAGTAATCTTGTTAGTTTACTGTCCCTGAAGTAACAAATATCATAGTAAATAGTCTCTACTATCTGGGGTCTGCAAAAACTCGGTCAAAAGAAAATAAACACCAAGTAAATAGTACCTATATGGAATATGACCAGAGTGCTCAACTAGAGCATTAATAACACGACCAAGAGTAAGTAAGCTTTTATTGATCTCTCCAGCTTCTCTAGCTCTGCCCTGCAAGTGAAAAGTTTTTTTCAATTAGATGATTTTTCCTATTTTATCCGATATGCATAAAAGCATTACATCCTTTATCTTCTTTTCTTTGTCTTAATGCAATGCAAGCACTACATGCCAGTACACATCAATAAGATCTCTTAGTGAACAGCATCACTAGGTAGTCACCATCCATTTCTCAACATGATTGATACACTGTAAAATACTTGTAAGCTTTACCTCTCTTGCACCAGAGCGAGAAATATTTTCAGAACCAGCAAGATCAACCAGATTCAGCTTCCCACACTTGATCATTTCTTCACCCTCTGGAGTACATTCCTTAATGTGGATAGTGATCGAAAATATAGAGTGGGAACGACTACTTTGCTTGTTAAGAAGAGTCTCAGCTGTACGCCTTTTTGCAGATCCTTTCTCCAATATTTTATAAATTTCATTTGCTGTGCACACTATCTCTTCTTCCAAGCCTCTCACAAATACACCACCTTTTCCATCTTCCATGAGAGCTATCGGTTTCTTAGTTTTGTCATCTATAAACTTCGTGCTCTCTTCTAGAGCCAAAAGATCAGTTATCTCCTCATTGTAGAGCTCTAAAAAGGTGACTTTCATGCTGTATTCAGCAACCTGAGCTTCTAATATGTCAAAAATTTGCTTAACAGCTCTTGGAATAACACCGGCATCGCTTGGAAACTCCCCATTCTACATAGTCACAATATCCGATCAGAACGTTACGGATAAAGACTCCAAAGGAACAAATATGTACTAACGTCACTTTAAAACTCAAAAATAGGAAACCTTCTTTCTTGCTCCTCCTTCCATTGTGTATGTTTTCCCTGTCCCGGTCTGACCATAGGCAAAGATAGTGCAGTTATAGCCCTCAAGCACTTCATTAACAATTGGAGACACAGCCTGGTCATACAAATCCTTCTGTTCCGATGCTGGACCAAAGACCTAAACCACATTATCCAAAATTCTTATCATTTCCCATTTCAAAATTAGTAAAAAATATCACTAGTCAACACTTAAACTTGGCACCTCTTAAGAACTTAGACATTGCACCTCTTTACTTCAAGTGTTTAGATTTGCAATTTCCAACCTTTTCATCAATTATACCAAATAATTAGTAAAACTAATCACATTCCAATACGCTGACCTTGTCAAACACAAACGTTCTATCAATCTGCTTGTTAGCAATATTCTGAATCGCAGCCACTTCCCTTCTACCTTCATTACAAGAAATGACCACCGGCGTATGTATCCTAATCTCCTCTTCACTCAAAGGCCTACAAAATTTGCAAATTCACTTCATGACTCTATGACTCGGTTAAGCAATAAGTCAAATCAACACGGACTCGTAACTCACTCACCTGCAACGCACAAGAACCTGCACATTGACTCCCTTCTCCTTCTCGTGTCTGTTACTCGAATTCGAATCAGCCGATCGCAGATCTCGCGCCGCCTTGTCACTCGACCGCGGAGTCTGCGACGGCGACAGCGACACCAATCCTCCTCTTCTCTGCTGTGTCTGTACCGAATCCATAGCTCCAATACCGAATCCCTAAACCTTCAGTCAATCAAAAATTGACACAGTCAACCAAGCTATAGTTCAATAAAAACAAACGATCACACAGACAAAAATCGAGCAATGCGACTACGAAAACCACCGACGAAAAACAAGTCTACCCAAGCGGAAACAAACGCATACACTGAGAGAGAGAGAGAGAGAGAGAGAGAGAGCACCGATCGCAATCGAAATGTACCGAAATGAGAAAAACCTAAAGCATCGAAAACGAAGAAGAAGATGGAGAAGTAGAAACGAATCTTACTGCGATGAAATACGAGCTTGCCGGACGGCCAGCGGCTATGTGTGGCTAGAGATTGATGCTTGAAGCAATGTGGCCGATGGAGATTTTTTCTAGAGAGAGAAAGTTGTGTGAAGAGAGAGAGAGAGAGAGAGAGAGAGAGAGAGAGAGAGAGAGAGAGAGACTGTGTGAGTGTGAGTGTGAGTGTGAATGAGATTGCTATATTATAATCAGAGAGAAGAAGAAGAAGAAGCTGAAGCTCAAGCTGAAGCTGAGAGAGAGAGAGAGGAGAGAGGTGTGAGAAACAAGAGAGGAAAATCGAATAAAGAGCGACTATAGTTGGTTTTGGATTTCGATTTAAGAACGCAAAAATAGGATTTGATTATTTAATTAAAAAAATACGAAATTAGAAAGAAAAAAAATCGTTAAGAGACGTTACGGGCCGGAGAGATTGAAAGTTTAAAGGGACGGCAGTTGACGGCGTCAGACTGCCGTTGCCGCTGAGATAATAGTAATTCCCGACCGTTATGCAATAGAGAAAGGAGTTCTTGCCGACTCGATCGTCGGTTTTTCAAATTAATTTGAAACGGATTCCGTCGTTTTAAATTAATTTGGCCCCTAGTATTACCAGGTATTACGGGATTGCCCCTCCTCAAATGTTGTAAGTGCGTTGCTTTCTTAATTAAAGATTAGCTTTCTTTTGTTAAGGACCTAAGCCAGGGGTCCACCGAATCAAAATTCCATCTAATAATCTGGGCCATTCAGATATATATTTGTCACTTGGGGATGTTTTTGGATTCCCAACGAAACAGTACATAACGGGAGAAAGTTGGATTTTCCTTTTTTGTTAAAAGAAAGAAAGTTTGATTTTGATTGATGGTTTATTTCGCCTAATTGATTGGACATTTTAAATTTGAAAGAAAAGAAAAGGGTGGTTCCAAGTTCTAACTTAGTGAAAATTGGAGATAAGCTGGTGTGGCTGTGACTTAATTTTATGAGTGATGTGTGAAAAAAGGATCGGAATAAAAATTTTAAGAAAAATTCAACAAATAATATTTTAATTTTTATTTATTCTAAATATGCATACTTTAATTTTACAAAATATCATAACCAAACTCTAATTTTTGACTTCGACTCAAAAATTATATATGTCGTTACTTATTTCGTCTTACTCCGTTTCAAATTGCATAATTCAATGACATAAGAATTAACGATGTTAAACGTTATAAGTACTGGTAGGTATAATTTTAGGGTCGAATTTAAAAATTGAGGTATGATCCTGATATTTTATAAAATTGAGACATAAATATTTAAAATAAATAAGATATTGTTAGATGAAATTTTCCAAAGACAGTATATACTATTCATTAAGAAAATCATGTTGTCAACCATAACCATTTTTTTTACTTTTAGATTAATTATCCAGAATATGCTATACAACTCAAAAATAAGATAACCAAAAAGCCTCCAAAGAGACTAAAAGATACGTTAGTTTATTAAAGAATTGACTATTATATTAAGATATTTCGTCCAAAAATTTAGGCTTCTATTACAAAGTCGTCCAAATTTATGTTTCACTATTTTTGTCCCTTTCGTAGACTATTCAACTTACTTTTTATTTTGGTTTACCATAATAATGTAGTATTGCTCTCTATTTCTCAATTATGGTTGGAGACTCGGAGCACACTTTCTTTGCTTCTCCATTAGTTTTTGAGCTATTTGTTCAATATATATGTTGAAAATTTAAGAAATATCACTAGAAATTCTCTTGAGTAATTATTTTATTAGAGTAGTATCTCCAATAGTCTTGTTAATTTAAATATAATTAAATTTGACAAATTTTTAAGACAATGCTCTAACAAATATCTTAAAAATTGGCTAAATATATATTTTTTTATTAAAAATCATAATTATATTCCCTCTCTTCAATTCTTATTATGTATTTACTTTTTGATAAATATAATTAGTTGATTTCCTAACACGGCATTACCACTCGGTCATCTTAAAATATTACGTTTGTTAGCTAAAATTATCTCAAGGTGATGACATAACCAAGTGATACATTATAAAAAGGTGCTGGCATTGCTGAAAAATGTATCAGAAACAGAAACATCAGTCAAATCTCTACATTGTTATGTTAGAACATAAAGTAAAATCTGAACTAAACATGGATTTGCATGAAAACACCCCACACCATCATATCAGTCTACCATAATCCAAGTCACCGGGATCTCAGATCTTAGCTTAGTCCAAGTTCATAAATCCAAACCAAGGGAACTCATGCCCAACCTGGGAATAAGCCACTTTACCCCAACCGAGTCTAGGACACAATAAAGGTTGAACATCACATCCCAAACCCTGCACCATAGGACGAGGCGCCAAAAATACTGTGCTTTCTCACTAGCTGCAAACTGAAACATGCCGTGATATTCCAACCATTGACAAAGTTTCCCTGCAACCTCCCACCACCACCAATGACACGGTTGACACTGACTTGCCGTTAACCGATTGCTAACTAAGATCACCAAAGGCACACATCACTGAAGCCCAAAGGGACCGATCAAGAGAGTCGCGTCATGCCGCACCCCAAAGTTGAGTTAAAGCCTTGATCCGCGCCTTACAAGATAAGTCACACCAGCCACATTCAAGCAGAGCCGGTGAGCCATGTGTCGCTGCTTGATGGGCTTCAGTACCAACCATACCAAGTGACCAAGTGACCAAACCATTACCTGACGGTGTGTGCATGTCACATAATGAACACCCTCAACCCCCGTGGATAAGCAAGAAGAATAGAATGTCACTACAAGAAAATTGCACCTAGACCACAGACCATTTCCGTCGTCTAGGTGCAGTTTTCCGTCGTCTAAGTACTTAGACGACGGAAACTCCGTCGTCCAAGGTCCGTGCTCCAAGTGCTGTCGTCCAAGCACCTGGACGACGGAGAATTAGACTTTCCGTCGTCCAAGTGCACTTGGACCGCGGACATTATCCGTGGCCCAGGTGTTCACCTGGACGACGGATAACTAATTCTCCGTCGTCCAGGTGTCTACCTGGGCCACGGAGAACGGCAGGGTTTAGGGGTTAGGGGTTAGGGGTTTAGGGTTTAGGGTTTTGCACCTGGACGACGGAGAACATAATCTCCGTCGTCCAGGTGAATATTTAATTTTTTTTTAAAAATAAATTGAAATTAAATATTATTAATTTAATTTATTATTAATTTAATTTAAATAATGAAAAATGCTAAAATTAAATAATTAAATAAACTAAATTTTGAATATTAATTAATAACTTAATTATTAAATAATCAAAGTAAATTAATTTGTACATACATGAATAATCGAAAAAACCCATAAATTAAAAATTAAAATATTGTTCGGAATGCGGAAAGAAACGAGATAATAAACTACTAACTAGCTAATACACTGGAGGAGCAGATGCGCCGCCGAGTCCTCCGCCTCCAGCCGGGTCGTTGTCGTCGGGGTGTGGGTTCGGAGGAGGTTGACATACTTCTCGATTTTGTTCCATGAGGGCGATGAGTTGGGCTATTTGTGCTTGTTGTTCGTCAAGTCTTTGCTGCATTGACTCATTCTCCTCTCGTGCCAGTCGAGCCTCTTGAATGGCTGCTTCGACGGCCGCAGCCTGACTCCTTCTCCGCTGCCTCGAACCTCCCGTAGATGATGAGCCGGAGGTCGTCGACAAATCTCGTACCACCCTAGGCCCAAAGTGCCTAACCTCCTTTCCAGCTCTACGACCGTAGACCTCATCCGCGATTGCAATTTGGCTCTCTAAGGATAGAGGAGGCAGGTCTTCCGGCGGCACATCTGGGAACGCAAGCTGAGTGTTGGCCAACTCTTCATGCGCACGCTCTATCGCCCTTGCCTACAAAAGAATAATTAATTTATTATAATGAAATCATATTTAAATAATAATTACTATAATTAAAAGCACATATATATATATCACTTACGCCGCATTGACTCGCTTCATTATCGAGCCCTGGCGTCACGTACGCGCTTACGCTTGCATCAAGATAAGGGTGTTTGGAGCCCTTATCCTTGTGCTCCTTGGCAATTTGAATGAACTGCTTGGTGCCGGTAGTATGGTGTTTCTCCTTCTTCCCCCGGTTGGCTTTGTTGACACCGGAGAATTTCTGTTACACAACATAATTAAATCATTAAAAAATGAATAAGTACAATTTAAATAATTCAATTATCTTAATCGAAAAAAAAAATTAATACCTTAAATTGTTCATCGGCAAAGTGGTTACACAACCACTCCCACTCATCTTCTCTCTCCCCTTGCAGCTCTACCGGGGGAGGCACGGGACCGACATCTTTGAAGTACTTATGGAGCCTGTACTTCCAATCTTTGTAGATGGAGTTGGCGGTTTGGTTGATATGCCTCAACATAGCCGGTGTCGGATCCACGTCAAATTGTTCCTAACAAAAATAAATAGAAAATTATAATCGTATATATTATGAAATTTTAGGCCGAGATTAACAATATTATATAATAACTAAATTGAACGTATTACGTACCGAAAGATCTTTGAAGACTTTCGCCTTCTCATGATCCGGCGCCTCCTTCCAAGTAGGGGCAGTGATACGAACCCGGTTACGGATGATTGACCCTATCCCATGCGCCGAGAGACTTGCTAGCTGAGCTGTGGGAGGGCCACCGGTGAATTCGTCGTACGGCAAGTCGATCTTTTTACCGGTAAACCCCCATTTAACGAGACCCCGAGTCCTTTTCGGTTCCGGGTCAGTGGGGGCCCTCCTTTGCCTACGGCGGGCGCTGTACATGATTGATTCGGCGGTCGAGGACGCCTGAGTACTTCCCGTTGAATGGGTACCGGGTGTCGGAGATTGGAAGGGGTCGACGTCATCACCGCTCGAGATGAATGGGGGAGCGGGAATTTCCCTAGAGGGCGCTACGGACGGACCAGATGATCCGTCCGGATTGAGAGCGTCGTTGCCCTCCGGTGGTAATTCCCAACCGACTTGGTCCGCCAAGCGGCGGAGCATGGCATCTTCTGCCTCTTGTTGGGCTTTCTTCTTGCCGGATGTCGTCTTTGGCGGAGCCATTTAAACCTAAGAGTACGGTGTTAAAATACCTACTTACCATAATAATTACAACTTAAAAATTTACGCTAATTAATTAAGTACGTTTAAGATTTAAATAGAGTACACTAGCTTGGCATTTTCGGTCGTTCAATGGACGTGCGACCCGCGCGATAAAGTGTAAATTTTCAATTAATCAGCCTTGATTAAATCGAAAAACATGGCCAGTTAGGGATAGAGATAACGCGAGAGGCAGGACTAATTTCGACGAAAGTCTTTCTTAGTCCAAATCCTGTCACCAGTCATAACCCGTTTCTAGACACCATGTCCGACATTCGGCCAATTTTTCAAAAATTTACACTCCCTCAAGTTCTTTGCAAACTCCGCCCTCAACCTCGTGTCCATAACTTCACTTAGGTTATGGTGTGCGGTGATGAAATCCACACATCACGAGGGGTTAAGGAGATAAGCAAGGAAAAGAGGCGCCATTTATTCCAAAGAGTGCGACTTAATTACACCAAGCCTATGTATACTAAAATTAAATCGAACACGTACTACTAATTAATTTACTAAAAAATACACGTATTACATGCAATAATTTATTTTCCATTTAGCATGCAATAATTAACCATTTAATTAATTAATAACAATAATTATTTATTTAATTAATTAATAACAATAATTAATTATTTATTTAATTAATAACAATAAATTTACAATTATTCATTTAATTAGTATTAAATAACAATAATTATGATTTAATTAATTAATAACAACAATTAATCATTTATTAAATATTTAAAACTAATTACTAAATTAATTTCTACTAATTAATTATATTTAGAATTTAATTAATTAATAAAATGAAAATTATTTAAATAAGGGAAAAATAGAAATTTACCGAATCGGAGTTTTCGGGAATATCGCCGGAGTTGTGTCGTCGGAGAGGAGGATCGAACCACGCCGGAGTTTTGTTGTCGGAGCGTCGTCGCCGAAGGAGAATCGCCGGAATTTGAGAGAGAGAGAGGAGAGGAGAGATATGATTGTAAGTGATGAGGAAAAGAAGATGAGCCGTACTCTATTTATAGAGTTTCACTTAGACAACGGAGCACTATTCTCCGTCGTCTAAGTGCACTTGGATGACGGAAACAATGTTCTCCGTCGTCCAGGTGGCGGTTTCAAAATTTTGAAACGGAGCGTAATTAAGGAGCGGGACGTTTTGAACCGCCATGATTTTGGACTTAGACGACGGAGAATGAATGCTCCGTCGTGTAAGTGAAAATTCAAGCGGTTCCAAAAACGGAAGCGGTAAATTGAACTGCCATAAAAATTGGACTTGGACGACGGAGATGGTAAGTTTCCGTCGTCCAAGTGAAAATTACATGAAAAAATTAAACAAAAAAAAATTTGAACCGCCGTGAGTTTTGAACCTGGACGACGGAGATGGTCATTCTCCGTCGTTCAGGTTAACACCTGGACGACGGAAAATGACCATCTCCGTCGTCCAGGTTTAAATTACGTAAAAAAAATTTAAAAAATAATTCGCTAGGAATTTAGCGATCTGTCATTCGAGTGAAATAGTCGTACAATATCGATGAACGCATCGTATATATGAACAGTTAAATTTGAACCGCCGATTAATTTTACGTATTGAAACATGTTAAGTATCGACTAATCTTTACAACTTAAGTGTTCATGAGTAGACGCTCATTTGCAGCAGAGTATTAACGAAATTGAATTTGGACAAAACAACCGTTGGATATGTTCGTCGTAACATAATATATAATTGTGTTCAAAAGACCATAAAATAATAAGTTCGGGAAGGGTTTGATCGGCACAGTCAACCGCAAAACCGATAATTTCACAAACCGGAAACGTGGATACAAGGCATTTCGCAACTCCGATTTTCGAACCGTCGAAGCTCACACACCAAGAATTGTTTACTCTAAAGTCTTGATGAAAAGAAAATGCATTGGAAGAAGGTCTAGATGGTCGTTGTCTTAGAAAAAATTACGATATCTGCACCTGGACGACGGATATGAGATTTTCCGTCGTCCAGGTTTATACCTGGACGACGGATATGAAGTTATCCATCATCCAGGTGTATAGACCCTGAATTCAGGGGTTAGGGCCTTACTGTTTAGGGTTTAGGGTTTCTGAACTTGGACGACGGAGAATGACCATTCTCCGTCGTCCTAGTGTGTACCTGGACGACGGATAATGACCATTCTCCGTCGTCCAGGTGCATAGACCCCGATTTTAGGGGTTAGGGCCTTAGGGATTACGGTTTAGGTCGTCCCCGGTCATTTGTGTACGTGTCCGTTCAATTATTCTGATTCAAAAATATAATTAAAAAATTTATCGATCGATCCGATCGAACTGCTAGATTTAGGGTCAAGGATTTAGCTAGGGTACGTTTTATATGAGATTGAGATTTGGCGCCAATATTTATTAATTTCTCCGTTGGCCAGGATATATAATTCAGATTAATTTCTTACCGTAAACCAGCATCGATCATATATATATTACAATAATTACAGTAATTAATTACCAATTAATCTCCCTCGTCGTATGACCGTACTCTTCGTCATAATCATCATCGTCCTCATCCCCGTTAGTCGACGGCTCATCCTCGTCATCGTACTCAACATCGTCCGACGAATAACCTGAGTCCTCGTCCGCGTCCTCTTCCTGCTCGTCTTCTTCATCTACCTCATCGATAATCTCATCTTCAGTTAGATCTGTACAACCATCAGGCATGCGTAACCGTTCACCATCTTGAACCAGGTCCATTATATCGGAGCGGACCATAGAAATATTAGGCTCTTGATAGGCAGGAATGTCTCTTTCTGGTTCAGCAGCATCTTCAGTCGTCGCTGGTGTCCCTTCAATTGTCTCTGTATTCCATAGTCCTCGGTGAGAGATATGGTTCACTATTTTCCACCCTTCACCGGCTTTCGGATCGTCGAGATAGAACACCTGCCGAACTAAGGTGGCGAGAGCGAAAGGCTCATCCTCATACCAGTGCGAGTTTGTATCGACTGATAATAGTCCCAGGTCTTCCTTTGTACGCTTGAACCATCTGCACTTGAATAGGAAAACGTTGACATCATTCCCGTAACATAGCTGAACCACGTATACAATAGCCCCGTAATATAGATCATTGTCTTTCCCAACCGCTACCCCACTGTTTTGTGTTCTTCTTCCTTCGTCTCGGGCCAATGAATGGAACTTTACACCGTTCACAAAACATCCGGGATAAATATAGTGTTTAACCGGCTTCCCTGCTAGCAAGTGCTTTGGCCATGACCACCACCCTCCGTGGTTATCAGATTTTTGCAGATCAATCATCTGCGAAAAAGGGAAAATTAATATAAGGGTTTACTTTCTACAAACATGAGCGATATGTATTTAAATAATTAATACCGAGTCGTACGTACGTACCCATTGGAAGAAATAATCAGGAAACTTCTTCTTAACCATTTTCTCAATCCACGCCGAACTCTTGTTTTGATTTAACGCCTGAAGCCTCTCCCTGTATGACATCATGTACGGCTCAACTTCATCACAGTCTCGCAACACTACCCAATGTGCCTCAATAAGTTCTTCCCGTGTTAACGATTCTTTTAATACTCCTCTAAACGGTCGGACGACATTGGTGACGACAGAAAGATTGATGCGGGCACTGCAATCGGAGGCAGTGGGAGGGGGTGGATCTTTGAGGTACCTGTTGCAGTAAGTAACACACTCATGTATTAGGTATGTCTCTGCTATGGAGCCATCCGGGGCCGACCTGTTTTTGACGAATGACTTATACTGTCCAAGCTGTCTACAAAATCAAACGTACACATTACATAAGTACATATAGCTAGCTAGCTAGTATATATATAATCTCCAGTGGAACAAATTAATTAATTAGTTGTACGTACCTTTCTTGAGGATACATCCAAGTGTACTGGACCGGACCAGAAATAAGCACCCGCTCGGGCAGGTGGATCATTAGGTGAATCATGATGTCAAAGAAAACAGGGGGGAAAATCCTCTCTAGTTTGCAAATGATGTGCACAATTTGTTGTTGCAATTCCACCACATCTGACTTCTTTAATTCTCTGGCGCATAACCTCTGCCACCACCTGCACAATGCCACTATTGGTTCTACGACGTCCCGAGGCAAGTATGGTCGAATTACCACTGGAATCAGACGTTGCAGCATAACGTGATAGTCATGTGTCTTTAGACCAACAAACTTGTGTTGCACCTCGTCCACTGCTCCAGTTATAGTAGCTGCATACGTAGCCGGATAACGAACGCCCTTAAACCAGTAAAATACAGAACGTCTAAGCGTCGGCTTCACTGTGTAAGGTGCATCTGGCATCTTGTTGTACACTCCTTTCCTATCCCTCCTCAACCACAAGGAACGACGTAGATTCATTGATTCCAAATCTTTGCGCGCTTTGGGAGTATCTTTAGTCTTGAACTTAATACCGAGAATTGTTCCCACCACGCTGTCGCACACATTCTTTTCTATGTGCATCGCGTCCAAGTTGTTCCTCAGCTTCAACTTCGACCAGTAAGGGAGTTCAAAGAATATACTCTTGTGATCCCAATAGCTCAGATCATGTGGAGAAATTGGATTGCATTTCTTTACATCCGCGTCATTGCTCAACACACCAAAGTCGAAATAGCTCAACCTCTCTAAAATCTCTTCGCCCGACCAACTACGGGGTTTAGGATTGTTCTCTACCGTACCGTCGAAATGAGCTTCATCCTGTCACCACGGGTGGTCGTGAGGAAGCCATCTACGGTGGCCCAAGTAACACACCTTCCCCGCGTGCCAACTAGAGTTCACGTCGTCCAAACATATAGGACATCCATTATATCATTTTGTCCTGCAGGCTGCCAACATCCCATAAGCTGGAAAATCGCTGATCGTCCACATTACGGCAGCCCTCATCGTGAACATCGTGTCTATGAATTTGTCATAAGTTGGGACTCCATTTTCCCACAACAGTTTCAGCTCGTCGATCAAAGGTCTGAGGTAGACATCTAAGTACTTCGATGGAGATTTAGGACCTGGAATTAATACGGTAAGGAAATTAAATTCCTTGTTCATGCACATCCACGGAGGCAAGTTGTACGGCATCAGAATAACTGGCCAAGTGCTGACGGCGGAGCTATTACTTCCCCAAGGATTGAATCCGTCTGTAGATAGGCCGAGTCTAACATTTCTAACCTCTGAAGCAAAGTCTCCAAATTCTCTGTCGAAATGTTTGAAACCCTCCCCATCCGCGGCGTGTCGCAGGACATCGTCATCTATTCGCTTTTCTGCGTACCATCGCATCGCCTCTGCTGTGTGTAGAGACATGTACAGGCGCTGCAATCTGGGAATCAAGGGAAAATATCGAACAACTTTCACAGGAATTCTCTTTTTCGAACTCTTCCTATTCAACTGGAATCTGCACTGGCCACATACGGGACAATAGTCCAACTCTTTATACTCTTTGTAAAATAGCACACAATCATTCGGACATGCGTCAATTATCCTGTACTTTAGGCCGAGGCTGCTGAGGATATTTCTAACCTTATAATGAGATTTAGGAAGATTGTGATCATCAGGAAGCAACTTACATATTTGCTCCTGAATTTCGTCAAAAGCACTCACTGACATTTTGTGCTTCACTTTTATCTTCATTTGCTCCATCACATATTGCAACACATTCTCTCGACATCCAGGGAACACCGGGGTCTGCGCTTCAAGTAGTATCCGGTTGTACTTTTCCATCTCACTGGTGTCAGTGGCCAAGCTAGCTGCGGGGAATGTGTCATCATGCTCATAAGTGGTACTGTAACCTCCGTCTTGGTGTTGGTGTCCACCATGACTACATCCCGGAAACGCATCATGGACCAAATCTGCAGTTAGGTTGCAAGCTGGGGGTCCGGCACCACTGCCGCTGGATGAGGCACCATGGTAACTGTACCCTGAGCTGAAGTCTGCTGCGCTGAACTCTACTGCTTCACCATGCTCGCTCCATGTAGTGTAACTCCACATCATACCATTTTCGTACAGGTGTTGCACCATAACATTAACCTCCGCATACTGACAATTAAGACATTTCTGACACGGACACCTGAAACGTTTCTTTCCCTAACCATGTTCTATCGCAAAATTCACAAATTCGCTAATTCCATCCATATACCGGACATCACATCTATTCTTCAACTTCATCCAACTCTTGTCCATACTGCTACAAAATATTATAATTAATTAATTATTACATATATATATTTGTCAATTAATTTACGCTTAATTATACGTACTCGATCTACATCGATCCATAAATTACGTACGTACGTAATTTAATCGATCTGTACATATATATATATAGCTAACATCAGCTAACATCCTTCCATGTATATATGTACGTACGTTTTCACTAAATATATATTAATTAATTAAGCAAATTTTAACTGCGTACGTACGTACCTGTTGGCCTTCTCGATATCTGTACGTTAATTAAGCTAACTAGCTAGTCAGCGGAGATCCCTTATCGATCCTGATTCTTCTCGGCCTAGCTTCTAGCTAGCTAGCTCCCTAGCTTCTCCTTCTCCCTTCTCCTTCAATTCTTCTTCAAATGGAATGAATAGATCGAGGAATGAATTCGATCAGTTTGGCATCGAGCTTATATAATGCTTCACTTAGACGACGGAGGTGTCGGTACGTCGTCTAAGTGGAAGTACGTTTCGTATACTCGGACGACGGCGTGTCGGTCCGTTGTCCAGGTAATCACCTGGACGACGGAGACGGAATTCTCCGTCGTCCAGGTGATCACCTGGACCACGGAAAAGACTCCGTGGTCCAGCTGACCACCTGGATGACGGAGATGGTATTCTCCGTCGTCCAGGTGGTACTTGGACGACGGAGTCTTTTCCGTCGTCCAGGTTTCACTTGGACCACGGAACAATTACGTTTCCGTGGTCTAAGTGATGTTTTCTTGTAGTGTGTCACCCAAAGGCGTGCTCTATATATTTGACACCGAAGACGGAATGACATATTTGATCCAATGAAAAAGAGAACGGATATTATGTAGATAACTGTCTTCTAACTCTAACAAAGTCGTTGTTATTACGGAATATTGGTTATAACTTATAAATATATATATTTCTAATTCAAATGAGGACAAAAATACAAAAGTGTACACCAATAGTCACAATCTCTTCATTCTCTTGTCAATTTCCTTTACCACTAGTTCAGCTCAATAATTCATGCAATTGATTAAATACTTGGCAACAACAAAAAGAAAAGAATAAGAAGCACGTACTAGTTACAAAGTCAATAAGACGATCGATAACAGAGTGATTAGGGAAGTGGACTAATAGGTTAAAACTTCAAAACTGAAGGGTAGGATGGGAGATGCAGAATTAGGGAAGATGGTGAAAAGGAAGGTTTAATCATACAAATTAATTTAGACAAAAGTGGGTTCTATAAGGGGTGGCAAAGTAGTCCCACGTGATATAGAGTGATGTTGAGACAAGCACGTGCTGCTGGTGCCTAAACTGCTAAACAAACCGGTGCCTTGTGAATAAGTTTGTTGTGTCCAAATTAGTTTAGAAACATTCTCATTTACTAACCATTATTGATTTGTGTTTCTTCTTGAAGTTCAAAATTATTTCCATCGATTATCTTTTCTTTTTAAATAGGAAAATTGGGTTGACACCCCAAAGGGTGACCATTGATTGGTTGGTTGGTGGTGAGTTATTGACATTTTTATGTAATATTTGTATTTAAATTGTCCCTTTTTTGTTTATTTTTTTAAATGTTTTCTTCTAAAAATAATTCACCCGGAAATCAGTTTTATGAAGAATTGAACCTCTTACTTCTCGGCATATGAGAGTAATATCAGAGTGGCCAACCACTGTACTACCAACAACTAGTTTATTAAAATTATCCTTCTAAAATGATGAGAATTTTCTTTGTCAAATTTCTAAAGTTCATATCATTTTAATTTATTTTGAATAAAAATATCTTGATCTTATAAATTTTCCATCGTCTGTGAGCATCAAACATTAGACATAAATCATTCCCAAACACACAATTTTGGTACATGTACGAGAACAAAACCCTAGCAAGAGAGGAGAGCGCCGCACGTAGGAACAAGAACGGCTTCTAGTTTTCCTCGTTCGGTGGCTCTTGGGTATTGATGATGGCTATCTGGTCCGAGTCGCGCTCGGAGTGTGCTACTGGAAGGGAGTGGTACCTTGGTGAAACGATCTAGGCTATGGCGGCAGTTCCGTCGAACTCGAACCAGTTTGTCTCAACAAAGGTACTGATTTTGCTTAGGTCCGCATGTGGCGCTTGTCTACTGCGAAGGTGGATGGAGGGTACTTATAGACCGTCACAGAGTAGCGACTTGTTCATGCAACTGGAACCCAGATCTCGAAATCGAGGTTGTTACGGCAGCGTCCGGAGAGATCTTTCGAAGGTGGAACCAGAGTGTGGCCAGTGTTGTTTTCATGGGTGGCAGCGGTGCGACAGTGCGGCAATGCGACGAGCAAGAGGGGTGCAGCATAGGCGATCAATTTGTTTGAATTGATGTTGACCAATGTGGTTTTGGCTTTTGCTGGGTTTTGTGAGCCTAGGAATTAGATCTTTGGCTCGGGCCATGTTTATCATTTTCTTTTATTTTGTTTTACATTTTATGTTAATTGTAGACTAGTTTCTAACGAATTTTGACCTAAGTCTAGCAATCTAGTATTCTAATTTTTCTCTGAGCTCCAATTGACTGTGGATACATTATTGCCTAATTTAGATTTGTCTCTTCTTAGAAAGAGAGTTATTCTAAGTATGTTAATTAATCTGACTAGATATCAATATAATACACTATAATACATTTTTTTTCTCGTAAAAAAACACATTAGACATAAATAGATTTGTCTCTTCTTAGAATGAGAGTTATTCTAAGTATGTTAATTAATCTGACTAGATAATATAATACACTATAATACATTTTTTTCTCGTAAAAAAACACATTAGACATAAATTACATAATCATATTTTTTAATTAAGATTTGTAAACCAGAAAAATGTAGTTTTTAAGTATATATATCAACAACTAAGGAGTAGAATATATATATATATATATATATATATATATATATCAACAACTAGGGAGAAGAAAATATAACCATGAAGAAAATCGATCTTCAAATTAGACTCTTTGTATGAATGAATGCAATTCGAAAAATCGATGTACGTAGTTAATTTGAAGATCGATTTTGTATCCGGATGCTTCATGGTTATATTTTCTTCTCCCTAGTTCAGTAGTTGGTCAACTAATTAATTAACTGAAGCTAAAGAATGTAGCTAGAGATCGATCTATCTAATCTCAAATTAGATCGTCAACCAAATCCGGTTCGAATTCTTTCTTTGTGTCTATATGTACTTTCACGTTCTCATACTCCCTCTACACAGCAATAATGCTTTCTCTATCCAAAGCACGTGTCTCACTTTTTTTGTTTTTGATACAAAAGAACATGAAATTAAACAACAACTGGACCTCTATCCTTACAAAGAAAAAAGTCAATTTTAAGGTTCAAATGAACAAAACAGTCTGATGAAGAAACCAAACTTGAAGCCAATTTAGCAACAAAATCTGCCACTGAATTAGCTTCTCTACTAGTCTAAATCCAGTTGATTTGTGAGAAATTAGACGCCAGATCCTTAATCTGATGGACCCAGGGAAGAATAGACCAATCTGAAAGATGTTTAATTAAGAAAACATAAAGCATTCACCAAATTTAAACAATTTGATTCCACAATAATATTCTGAAGACCACATTCCTGGGCTAGCTGAAGACCCTTCACAATTGCCTGAGTTTCAGCTGATTCTCCAGTAATTGCATGCGATATTGCTACCTAGCCACACTTAAGTAGGCCTTGCGAGTCTTTAAGAACTATTGCCAACCCTACAGAAAGAGAAAGTGCAATTCATGCAGCATCCGTATTGTTCTTAACCACATTTGCAGGTGGAGCTTGCCAAGTATAACATACAGGAGGAGGAACAGAGTTACCTGTTTTCTGGAAAAAAAACCTTGGACCCCAAGAAATCCCTCAACAGCTGCAAAAGCTATAGCAGCAGTTATACTTGGACTTAAGGGCCACTACCACAATAAACACTATAACCGACGAGATCTGTAAAACTATAACCGACGAGATAAAAATCTCGTCGGTTATAGTGGAAAAAATATTTTTTTTTTAATTTTTTTTTTAAAAAATAAAAAATCTCGTCGGTTATAGTACTATAACCGACGATAATGGCTAAAAATCTCGTTGGTTATACTATTACCGACCCCCTTTAACCAACGGACTATAACCGACGATGTTTAAGGGTCGTCGGATATAGTCCGTTGGTTAAAGGGGGTCGGTAATAGTATAACCGACGAGATTTTTAGCCATTATTGTCAGTTATAGTACTATAACCGAAGAGATTTTTTATTTTTTTAAAAAAAAATTAAAAAAAAATATTTTTTCCACTATAACCGACGAGATTTTTATCTCGTCGGTTATAGTTTTACAGATCTCGTCGGTTATAGTGTTTATTGTGGTAGTGGGCTTATGATCATAAACTACCGCGCATCTAGATTTCCAAATTTGCCAAATCAAGAAAGAGATTGACGTATAAACTCGCTGAGCCAACTCATCTTCAGGCATGAAATCGATAATACTATTACACCATTGAGGCAACGTGGTCAACATTTGATAAGGAATTCTATAGCCAAGAGGATGGAAGAACCATATTTGGCATACCCAAGGACATTCAAAAAGACAATGCTCAATTGTCTCGACAGAGAGTTCACAAAGACTACACACATGGGTATTAGCTAAATGTCGATAATGGAGGATAACTTTTATTGGCAAAATATTATGAAAAGCTTTCCAAATAAAAAACTTGATTTTAGGAAAGGTAGACAGGGACCATACCCGTTTCCAAAGCTTCATTGGGATCACATAGGATGATGAAGGAGCTGTATTAGCGAGAGCATTCAACGACGGTGAATACAGGATTTTATAAGTTGACTTCACCGAAAAATGTCCAAAAGCTACATGCTACCATCGTAATATGTCTGGAGAATTGGACTCAAGCAAAGGTTGATATTTCAGCTAGAGACAGAATAAAATCAATAGGTGTGAGATTCCATTGATTTAGATCAGAATCAATTAATAATGACACCGATATAACAGGTTGAGGAAGATGATGATGAAGATTATATCTTGGGATAGATGAAATTCAATTATCCCGTCATATATCAGTATTCTGTCCATCACCAATTTGATATATAGTTGACTCCATCATAAAAGGCCTAATCGTCAGAAGTCCTGACCAAAACCATGAAGGCGAATAACCCTTAGCTGCTGTCCAGAAACTAGTCGTAGGGAAATACCTACCCTTTATAACCTGTGAAACAAGAGAGCTGGTATTAGACAGTAACCGCCACACCTGTTTAGCAAGAAGAGCTTCATTAAATGCTCGCATATCACGGAAACCTAATCTACCATCATTCTTTGATCTTTGCAACTTCTTTGAACTTTGCCAGTGCATAGAAGAACCTGAGGAAGAGGACCACCAGAAGTTCGAAAAAAATGGACACAAGACGGTTACACAACCCTTTTGGGAAAAGGAAGCAGCTCATTGAGTAAGCATGATTGCCATCGCCACCGATTTCAAAAGGACTTCCTTTCCAGCAGGCAAAAGAGTTTGTTGCTTCCGCCCTTTACACTTCTTCTCCACGTTATCCTGAATGAAACGAAGAGCCATCTTCTTTGATCTAGGCCATAACATGAGCAGGCCTAAATAACTCCCTGGGTCATCTGTGAAGTTTATATTCATAGTGAATGAAAGAAGCCTACGGATCTCCAGACGAGTATTGGGAGAGAAATATAATAACGATTTTTCATGATTAATTCGTTGCCCCGAAGCTTGACAGTAGTGATGAACAATATCCGTTAAAATCTCACAGTTATGCAAGTTAGCTTTCAGGAAAAACAAAGAGTCATCTGCGAAGAACAAATGACTAATAGGTGGACATGTTGGAGCAATGTTTATGCCTTGCAAAATATTCACTAAAGCCACCTTACCTAAAATCTGAGAGAGAACATCATTAACAATTAGGAAAAAGGAATGGGCTCAACAGATCACTTTGCCGAAGGCCTCTCGATGGCAAAAAGGTATACCAGGAACACCATTTAAAAGAATAATAAAGGATTCAGTAGACACACAGTGCATTATTATTCTAACCCATACATTAGAAAAGCCAAACTTCAACATTGTAGCCCGAAGAAAGAACCATTCTACATGATCATGTGCCTTATTCATATCAAGCTTTAGAATCATCTTTTAAGAGGAGTTACCTTTACACTGTCTCAGATGGTGAAAATTTTCATGAGTTATAATAATGTTATCATGAATTTGTCGGCCTTCCACAAAAACAGCTTGATTATCAGATATTAATAGGGGCATAAGGGGTCTCAAACAATTAACCAAGATTCGTGCAAAAATTTTATAAGAAAATTACAGAGATCAATAGGACGCAATTGCATTGGAGACTGGGGGTCCTGTACCTTTGGCAAAAGAGTGATAAATATATGGTTTGTGTCTACTAACTCTTCGATCAAATTAAATGAATCATGGGATGCCTGAAAAATTAAAGGACTCAACATGGACCAATGATCTGTAAACGAACCTGGCACGTGTCTCACTTATTCCCCTAAAACCAACGAAAAAATGAGATTGCTCGACTGGAATCTTAGAGTGCCGAACAAAGAAAGTAAGCTTAATAAAGCCAGATGTTATTCATCTCAATCAGACCTGCACGCTACACCCATGTGATGATGCTGATCGCCATCATCTCAGATTCTCCCTTCTTCCTTAATCTTTTGTTTGCCAGCAGATCAAGTCGTCTCTGGCCTCTGGCCATGGGTAGTGATCGAAGTGGGACTGTACGTTTAATTACTTGGGACGTACTCCATCTCCATCATCTCTGTGCATATATGTTTAGGCTACATTGCCACCATGCGTGGGCTTTACTGCTCGACTATATCACTCACTCTCTTCCTCTCTCTCACTACTGAGTACTGACAGTCTGACATGCAAGTTGTTCACTTTGGGGAGGGTTTTTATTCTTTTCCACTGTGGAAAAGGAAAGCTATGCCCCATTTTTCTACTCCTACCCCAAATCAACCCACAAAATAATCACGAGGAGTACGTAAATTAAGATGTCAGACGAAAGTGTTACATTATCTTGCAAGGTTTGTACTCGGGCCAAGTCTAGTCTGTAAATTAAGAATATATGCTAGCTACACGTCCCACATGTTGATGTTATGTATGTGACTACAGGGCCGGCCATGCTAAATTAGAGATCTGGTGCAAAAATTAGAATGTACTTATATTTTTTAAAGGAAAAAAAAATAGAAGAGAATATGGCACAAAAAAAACATCTTATTGGGACTAGAGTGGAGAAAACACAATTAAAGAGCTTAACCACTGGACTACAAATTTAATTTCTATAACAAGGTTTTTTTTTTTTACTTTACCCTAGACAATATAAAAATTTGAGGCCAAAAAAATCGAAGATCCGGTGCGACCGCACATTTCGCACTTCGCACTTGTCAAATACTGCCCTTTTGTGACTATGTGATGATTTTGGGACATGATGGATGACCAGCTACTAATGATGATCATATAGATATTACCTGTGCGAGATAATGGATTCAATTCACCAAAACACAAATGAAAAAATGGATCGATGTGATTTCTTTGGAATGCTATTTAATTAACAGAAATGCTATATTAATACTTTTATCTAACAATTGTGATGCATTCTTTCTATGGGACGAAATTAATCGGTCGCGTTATCTTTTTATTATTGTGTCCTCATATTTGTAAAACATATAGAGTAGTCGTAGTCGCATTTTTTGTTAATTTGTGCATGTTTGAATGCATATGTATTAAGAGTTGTCTTGCGATTATTCTAGAGGTTCTCTATGTACTTATTGTAATACGGGGTTTAAATTTTGTGTCCCTTCTCCGAATATGTATTTGTCAGATTCATTAATGAAAATTTAAAGACTGCCGTACCGCTCTACTTAAAAAAATGAATGAACAATGTTACAACTTAGAATATCGGGCCCAACGAAAACCCGCAAATGTGACACATTTATATGCACTAATATATACGCATGTACGATCAAGACAGTGTAGACATCGATCAATGGTCCATATGCTAGAAAAATGATGCACATAGTACACCGGAGGCTATCGACTTATACCAATAATAGAATCCACCATATATGAAATGAAGATGTACGTACATTACGGTGGGACGACCCGAACCAGAATAAGCTGTGTATTCGGCACGATTCTCGAGATTCTGCTTAGTCGCAGTTTTACGTCGTATGTGTGGTTTGCCGATTCGATTCGCGACTATATTTTCGGTCGAGAATTCGAGTTTAGTGTCTTCACAGAAATTGTAGAGTACGTGATTTCGAGCTTGTAGGCGGTTCCGGAAGATTTTTCCGATTACCGAGGAATATTTTATGATTATTTGAAGTTTCGGTATCCGACGAGTTTATCTGATTGTTTCGTGTTTATCCGAATCATATCGTATATTCGTTTTGGACCGTCGATCGACCCGAGGCTCGAGTATAAATATCGAAATAGTCGAGAATTGTCGTAAAAATACAGTTTTGCATTGACCAGTCGTTGACTTTCCAAAATTGGAAAGGTTGATCGTTGACTCGAGGGGGAGAGTTTCCGTTTTCGGCTTCACCGTTCGACGACCAGTTTCCGGCCACCTCCGGCCAAGGGAAAGGTACAGTTAGCTTCTCCTTTCGATTTCGAGTCGAATGGTATATGAATTTGTGGAAATTGATGAGGTTTTGTGAGGTTTCGAATCGGGACGAGTTCGAGTTCATCGCCGATGATGGTTGGCCGTGTCCCGGCGAGCCTCGGTGGTGGGGGTTTGGGGGGTTCGACTCCCCTTGACCTCGTGAGTCTTCCCATGTGTTTAATTTGAGTTGAAATCGAGGAATTGAAGAGGTCCGATTAGGTCACCGGAGGTGTTTTCCGTTTGGGTTTCGGGCTGTTTTTGGGTGGTTTCCGTTGTGATTTGGAGGTTGATGTAGTTGAAGAAAATGTTGGGCTCGTGGAAAACTTCCGATCTGGAGAATCTCGCCGTGAGATTTCACAGTTGACGGCGCGCCGCCGCCGCCGACGGCGGTCAACGGTGGAGCTCCGGCGAGGGTTGACTTTTTCAGATTTCGACGTTTTTAATGTCATTTTTCTCGTAATCGCGCCCTGGTCATCGTACAAAGGTTTTTGGGTTGATTTGGTTAGCCGATTTTCAGTCGAGGTTTCGAGTGGGGATTTTGGGATTTTCGTAATTCATTTTGTACTGCATTTCGTATTTCCGGGAACGGTTGGTTTCCGTGCTTCAGTACAGTGTTGTGGATTACGATATTGATCAGTTATGTGTTGTGAATATTCAGGAGATCGAGATCAAGATTTGGATCGTGATCGTGCTTCAGGCGAGGGATCTTCCGCCGGACCACGAGTTTAGAGCGAGTGAACATTTCGCGAGTTTGTGAGTGGACAATTTATTTTCACGGATTGATTGCGAGTCTTTTATTTATGATTTATAAACTTGAGCATGCTGCATGATTATGGTTTTATGAGCATGTGTTTTACGGTTATATGGATATACGTATACGACTATACATACACTTATATGCTGTTTCATGCATTTGCATCGAACTGTTTATGATTTGGTTTACATAGAGTACAGTCTCAGTTATGTTGTTGTATCGATACACCTTGCCTCGTCGGCTGATCCCCGACGGAGGGCCGCCTGGAGGGGCGTTTCCCCAACCAGACCGGTGAGGGGCGTATTCCCCGGAACCGAGGCCATTTCTGGCTTAGAATCACGTGGTAGTCAAGGACTCCATGGTTCATACTGTACTAGCACGGAGGAGTCCATGAGTGACCCCGTGGGATTTTTACTTGCATGCTCAGTACACTGGAGGAGTATGAGTTTTGCCTCGTGTACGATGTTGTTTTATTTACCTAGACTCGCATATGTTATTTTAAACATATATGTTAACTGGTGAAAGACATTTATTTTCGTCCACTCACTCTAACGTGTTTATTGTCTTTCCCCTGGGCTTTTCGGTTTCCGTGCCCAGTTGCAGTTCAGGTTCTGGTGTTTTCACATCGCGGTTTGGAGGCTAGTGATCAGAGTTACCTGTGCTTTCCAGTAGGTTCTTGTTTCGCCTACTGATGTGTATATGTTGTATATATGTTATACTAGAGGTCGCTCTGATACATTCTGATACATGTTTATACGGATTTTCTCGGATATACATTTATACATAGTACAGTTTGTTTACTGTTATTGATTATATTGATATTGAGAAATCCGGATGGGATTGGTGCCCACGGTTTGGCTTTTGTGGCATAGGATGAAGTGTTATTTTCAGGGTGCAGGTTTATGCAATTCCACGTTAGTAATGAAACTCTGCCGAAATTTTGAAAATTTTTTGTTGGTTCGTATTTCGAAGGGGTTTGATTCCGGTTTAGGTAACTGAATCGGGATTGGGTCCTTTCAGCTTGGTATCAGAGCATTAGGTTGTCAAATTCTGTAGACTCTTGTAGTTGTGACGCTTAGGGTATTTGAGTTGATACAGCATGACTGGAGTGATGACCCGACTGGGCAGCGGTACTCATCAATACTTCGGGTGTTGTGTGTCCTCAAATATCTGCGGTTTCATGATTACGTTCTTTCTGCTTGTACCTAATGCTTGTCATGTATCAATAGGATGCCTCCTCGACGTGGTCCCCGTGTTGATCGGGATGATGATCCTGATGAGGATCACCGAACGCTCGACTTGCTGATGCGAGTGCTGCGTTTGGAAGAGCGTTTTGACCCTGTGGTCAAGGCTCGCACTGCGGGTGCTACTGTGTTTTCGGGTTCAGTTGATCCAGAGATATGCGAGGCATGGTTGGTTCAGATTGAGCGTGTTTGTGAGCGTCTGCAGTTTACACCTGAGCAGATGACAGTAGCCGCAGTTGGTTTACTTGAGGGTGATGCATATTTTTGGTGGGTTAGCACCAACAGAGTTCCAGTGGATACCTCGTGGACATTGTTTCGTGATTTGTTTATGCGGAGGTATTTTAATCAGGCTACCCAGCAGCGCAAGTACGAGGAGTTCACTAACTTGAGGCAGGGTAGTTTATCTGTACTTGAGTATCGGGATCGGTTTACCCGTTTGTCTCGATTTGCGCGGGATATGGTGGCTACAGAGGAAGCCAAGTGTCGTAGGTTTGAGCTGGGATTGAATCTAAACATCAAGGCGACCTTGACTACAATGCCGCGGGACAACTTTGATGAGTTTGTCAGTGCAGCTCTCCGAGGCGAGGACATTGAGCAGGAGAGACAGCGGCAGAGATACCAGCCGAGACAGTTGGAGGAGGGTGGACCGAGTCAGGGGCCTTCGAAGAGGCTGAGTTCTGATACATCCGGTTCAGCTTCATCCTTAGGTGGTGGATCATATCACCCACCAGTTAGCACATCGAGGCGGAGACCGTTTTGGAGGAGAGATCGACCACAGCGGCCACAGGCTAGTGCAGGTTCCAGCGGTTCTAGTTATCCTCGGCGTACTGGTGGCACATTTGCAGTACCGAGGGAGTACCCGTTATGTAGTCTATGCAGTCGACATCATGTGGGTCCGTGTCAGCGAGGTCCTGTCACTTGTTTCCGCTGTGGCCAGGTGGGTCACTACGCGAAGGAGTGTCCTCAGTTATATGGTGGTGATGGACAGGCGGCCCAGAGTTCCGGAGTTGAGCAAGGTGCCACTACGGGAGCTCGACTAGCACAGTTTGCAGGTCAGGGCAGACAGCAGGGACAACCCCAGCGAGGACGACCAGTCGGACAGGCGAGGGTTCATGTTATGACTCTACGTGAGGGCAGAGCATCACCGGAGGTCGTTATCAGTACGTTACATGTTTTTGGTATTCCTGTACTTGCATTGTTAGATTCGGGCGCTACACATTCATTCATATCATTTAGACTGTCGTCATTGGCTACGGTACCTGCATCTCCACTTCCGGGGTTGTGGAGAGTGTTGTATCCGTCAGGGGAGGTTGTGAGTATCGGTTGGGTTTACCGAGATTGTGAGGTGTTTATTGATGGCTATGGTTTAGCCGCAGATCTGTTGTTACTTGATATTGTGGATTTTGATCTGATATTGGGTATGGACTTTTTGGAGTCACACTGTGCCATGTTTGATTGCCATAGGAAGGAGGTCGCGTTTCGACGACCAGGGTTACCTGAGATACTATTCCGTGGCGAGAAGAATACTTCACTACCTTGCTTGATTTCCGCAATGAGGGCGGACCGGTTGATGAAGAAGGGTTGTGTTGCTTACTTAGCCCATGTTGTGGACACTACAGCTGCAGTGCCAGGCCTTGGTAGTATTGAGGTTGTGTCTGAGTTTCCAGATGTGTTTCCAGCAGAGTTACCTGGTATACCTCCTGCACGGGAGATTGATTTTACCATTGAGTTATTGCCGGGTACTGGACCGATTTCTCAGACACCGTACCGGATGGCGCCTACGGAGTTGAGGGAGTTGCAGATTCAGCTCCAGGAGTTGTTAGAGAATGGTTTTATACGACCGAGTGTTTCTCCGTGGGGTGCTCCAGTGTTGTTTGTGCGGAAGAAGGACGGGTCCATGCGTTTGTGCATCGACTATCGAAGCTGAATCAGGTTACAGTGAGGAACAAGTATCTGTTACCGCGGATTGATGACTTGTTCGATCAGCTGAAGGGAGCAGTAGTTTTTTCGAAGATTGATCTTCGATCCGGATATCACCAGTTGAGGATCCGAGATTCAGATGTAGCCAGGACAGCTTTCAAGACGCGGTACGGGCACTATGAGTTTTTGGTTATGCCGTTTGGGTTAACCAATGCCCCCGCAGCTTTCATGGACTTGATGAATCGGGTGTTTCGGCGATTCCTGGACAAGTTCGTGATCGTATTCATTGACGATATCCTGATATATTCCAGGAGTGTGGGCCAGCACAAGAAGCACTTGCGATCAGTGTTGCGGACTTTGCGGGACCATCAGTTATTCGCGAAGTTTAGCAAGTGTGAGTTCTGGTTGGATACTGTGAAGTTTCTGGGCCACGTGATTTCGGCCGAGGGAGTTAGTGTTGATCCTGACAAAATCGAGGCCGTGCTGAATTGGAGTAGACCTACTACTGTGCCGAAGATCCGTAGTTTCTTGGGGTTAGCAGGCTATTACCGATCGTTTGTACAGGATTTCTCCCGGATTGCTACACCACTGACCAGATTGACGAAGAAAGGTGTCAAGTTTGAGTGGTCGGATGCGTGCGAGGAGAGTTATTTGCTCCTGAAGGAGAGATTGACTACCGCACCGGTTTCGACATTGCCAGACGACAGTGGTGAGTTTGTTGTGTATAGTGATGCGTCGAAGTTGGGCCTTGGTTGTGTGTTGATGCAGCATGGTAGAGTTGTGGCATATGGTTCCAGACAGCTGAAACCGCATGAGGTCAACTATCCAACGCATGATTTGGAGATAGCTGCTATCGTGTTAGCGTTGAAGAGTTGGAGACATTACCTGTATGGTGCTCAGTGTAAGATTTTCACTGACCACAAGAGTCTCACCTACTTGCGGACGCAGCCGGATCTGAACATGAGACAACGCCGATGGATGGAGTTGATCAATGATTACGATTGCACGTTTGAGTACCATCCAGGAAAGGCCAACGTTGTGGCAGATGCACTTAGCCGGAAATCGGGAGCCTCGTTGTTTCACATGTGTGTGGCCAGAGTATCGATGTTAGCCGAGCTTCGAGCTACGGGTGCTGTGTTTGGGTATGATGATGATGGAGCTTTGTTGGCCAGTTTCTAGGTTCGACCTGTATTGGTTGATCAGGTACGGGAGGCTCAGGATTCAGATCCTTACTTGCTAGGCAAGAAGACTATGATTCGGAATGGTGTGCCTACAGAGTTTCGATTGAGCGATGATGGTACGTTGTTGTTCAGAGGCAGACTATGTGTACCCAGAGACGAGGACTTGAAGAAGGAGATTCTGGATGAAGCCTACAGTTCAGCGTATGTGATGCATCCCGGAGGTACGAAGATGTTTCGTACACTTCGAGCGTACTATTGGTGGCGCAACATGAAGCGGGAGATTGCTGCGTACGTGAGTCGATGTTTGATTTGTCAGCAGGTGAAAGCGGAGAGGCAGAAACCTGCAGGGAAACTACAGCCACTTGAGATTCCGGTTTGGAAGTGGGAGCATATCACGATGGATTTCGTCTATCAGTTGCCACGTACTTCGGCGGGCAACATTGGCATTTGGGTTATTGTTGACCGATTGACGAAATCCGCACACTTTCTTGCACTTCCGGGGAAGATTTCAGTGGGCAGATTGGCCAAGTTGTACTTATCCGAGATTGTTCGCTTGCATGGTGTGCCTGTGTCGATTGTTTCTGACCGGGATAGTCAGTTCACTTCTAAGTTTTGGCAGGCTTTACAGCGAGCATTGGGCACGAGGTTGCGGTTTAGTACAGCTTTTCATCCTCAGACTGACGGGCAGTCCGAGCGGACCATTCAGACTCTTGAGGATATGCTAAGATCGTGTGTGTTGCAGTTTCGTGGAAACTGGGATCAGCAGTTACACTTGATTGAGTTCGCCTACAACAACAGCTATCAGGCCAGTATTGAGATGGCACCGTACGAGGCTTTGTACGGGAAGCAGTGTCGTACTCCATTGTGTTGGAGTGAGGTAGGCGAGCGTTGGCTTATTGGTCCAGATTTGGTGAAAACCACGATGGAGGACATACAGGTTATCCGGGATCGACTGAAGATCGCCCAGGATCGGCAGAAGAGTTATGCGGATGTGAGGAGGAAGAGCTTAGAGTTCGAGGTTGGTGATTGGGTCTTCCTGAAACTATCCCCGTGGAGGGGAATTGTGCGTTTCGGGAAGCGTGGCAAGCTTCGACCACGGTACATTGGTCCGTATGAGATTACGGAGAGGGTTGGAGCTGTTGCTTACAGACTTGAGTTACCGGCTGAGATGGCTCGTGTGCATGATGTCTTTCATGTTTCGATGTTGCGGAAGTACATCTCAGATCTTTCTCATGTGTTAGCCCCACAGCAGTTGCCGATCAGAGAGGATTTATCGTATGTTGAGGAGCCAGTGCAGATTCTCGATCGTCATGAGCAGGAGTTGAGGCACCGTGTGATTCTGCTGGTGAAGGTCTTGTGGCAGAACCACTCAGTTGAGGAGGCCACCTGGGAGACCGAGCAGCGTATGCGGCAGCAGTATCCTCATCTGTTCACTTGACAGGTACGTAAATTTTGAGGTCGAAATTTCTTTAAGGGGGGTAGATTTGTGACGACCCGAACCAGAATAAGCTGTGTATTCGGCACGATTCTCGAGATTCTGCTTAGTCGCAGTTTTACGTCGTATGTGTGGTTTGCCGATTTGATTCGCGACTATGTTTTCGGTCGAGAATTCGAGTTTAGTGTCTTCACAGAAATTGTAGAGTACGTGATTTCGAGCTTGTAGGCGGTTCCGGAAGATTTTTCCGATTACCGAGGAGTATTTTATGATTATTTGAAGTTTTGGTATCCGACGAGTTTATCCGATTATTTCGTGTTTATCCGAATCATATCGTATATTTGTTTTGGACTATCGATCGACCCGAGGCTCGAGTATAAATATCGAAATAGTCGAGAATTGTCGTAAAAATACAGTTTTGCATTGACCAGTCGTTGACTTTCCAAAATTGGAAAGGTTGACCGTTGACTCGAGGGGGAGAGTTTCCGTTTTCGGCTTCACCGTTCGACGACCAGTTTCCGGCCACCTCCGGCCAAGGGAAAGGTACAGTTAGCTTCTCCTTTCGATTTCGAGTCGAATGGTATATGAATTTGTGGAAATTGATGAGGTTTTGTGAGGTTTCGAATCGGGCCGAGTTCGAGTTCATCGCCGATGATGGTTGGCCATGTTCCGGCGAGCCTCGGTGGTGGGGGTTAGTGGGGTTCGACTCCCCTTGACCTCGTGAGTCTTCCCATGTGTTTAATTTGAGTTGAAATTGAGGAATTGAAGAGGTCCGATTAGGTCACCGGAGGTGTTTTCCGTTTGGGTTTCGGGCTGTTTTTGGGTGGTTTCCGTTGTGATTTGGAGGTTGATGTAGTTGAAGAAAATGTTGGGCTCGTGGAAAACTTCCGATCTGGAGAATCTCGCCGTGAGATTTCACCGTTGACGGCGCGCCGCCGCCGACGGCGGCGGTCAACGGCGGAGCTCCGGCGAGGGTTGACTTTTTCAGATTTCGACGTTTTTAATGTCATTTTTCTCGTAATCACGCCCTGGTTATCGTACAGAGGTTTTTGGGTTGATTTGGTTAGCCGATTTTCAGTTGAGGTTTCGAGTGGGGATTTTGGGATTTTCGTAATTCATTTTGTACTGCATTTCGTATTTCCGGGAACAGTTGGTTTCCGTGCTTCAGTACAGTGTTATGGATTACGATATTGATCAGTTATGTGTTGTGAATATTCAAGAGATCGAGATCGAGATTTGGATCGTGATCGTGCTTCAGGCGAGGGATCTTCCGCCGGACCACGAGTTTAGAACGAGTGCACATTTCGCGAGTTTGTGAGTGGACAATTTATTTTCACGGATTGATTGCGAGTCTTTTATTTATGATTTATAAACTTGAGCATGCTGCATGATTATGGTTTTATGAGCATGTGTTTTACGGTTATACGGATATACGTATACGACTATACATACACTTATATGCTGTTTCATGCATTTGCATCGAACTGTTTATGATTTGGTTTACACAGAGTACAGTCTTAGTTATGTTGTTGTATCGATACACCTTGCCTCGTCGGCTGATCCCCGACGGAGGGCCGCCTGGAGGGGCGTTTCCCCAACCAGACCGGTGATGGGCGTATTCCCCGGAACCGAGGCCATTTCTGGCTTAGAATCACGTGGTAGTCAAGGACTCTGTGGTTCATACTATACTAGCACGGAGGAGTCCATGAGTGACCCCGTGGGATTTTTACTTGCATGCTCAGTACACTGGAGGAGTATGAGTTTTGCCTCGTGTACGATGTTGTTTTATTTACCTAGACTTGCATATGTTATTTTAAACATATATATTAACTGGTGAAAGACATTTATTTTCGTCCACTCACTCTAACGTGTTTATTGTCTTTCCCCTGGGCTTTTCGGTTTCCGTGCCCAGTTGCAGTTCAGGTTCTGGTGTTTTCACGTCGCAGTTTGGAGGCTAGTGATCAGAGTTACCTGTGCTTTCCAGTAGGTTCTTGTTTCGCCTACTGATGTGTATATGTTGTATATATGTTATACTAGAGGTCGCTCTGATACATTCTGATACATGTTTATACGGATTTTCTCGGATATACATATATACATAGTACAGTTTGTTTACTGTTATTGATTATATTAATATTGAGAAATCCGGATGGGATTGGTGCCCACGATTTGGCTTTTGTGGCATAGGATGAAGTGTTATTTTCAGGGTGCAGGTTTATGCAATTCCACGTTAGTAATGAAACTCTGCCGAAATTTTGAAAATTTTTTGTTGGTTCGTATTTCGAAGGGGTTTGATTCCGGTTTAGGTAACTGAATCGGGATTGGGTCCTTTCATACGTTGCCCTGATTTCATCTTAAGCTTATGCTTTTGGACACGATTGACAGCTGAATTTCCATCATTAGATACACGAGTTATGTGGCCTCACTCGTACGTTCATACTTTTACTTCCTTGAGATTGATGAAAATCATTTTTTGTTGGCTAGAAGATTACTGAAAATCATGTTATACTCATTAAATTTGACATGAGATCGATGTTTGTTTTGGAATGGTGCCTTCGGACTCTATATGTCGAGCGGTGTCGCTAAACGATCTTGCAGTTTTGCTTACCTTTGAATTATTCACGATCGATCTTGTAGGATAGATTATGGATGTGTCACATGTCCCATTAAAAATGTGATTTAATTTACGCTACACTGCAATGATTTAGTAAACTCATGTATAGAACCTTCGAAAACGAAATGATAGAATCAAAGGCAGCAGGCAGCAGATACTTTTAAGTGTCACAAGAAATAAGAAGATACGATGAGGATCGGAAAACACTGGCACAGTAGTGACATTGCGATTCACTTTAGTGTCTTTTCCCACATGCATTTTTTACAGAGGCCTTATTATTCACACATCGGATGGTTTTGTTCCATCGAGTTAAAAATACCAAAAATTTGAGTGGAAAGAGCGAAAGGACTTCTCTCCACACCCTGTAAGACTTCATTGTAGAGATTATTTCTCTCGCATCGTTCTTGACCGTTGATCACAATCGGGAGATTATTAATTTGAAAAAGGCAAAATAGGTTAAATGGTCATTAATCTTTGCCCAAAACGACAGTTTGGTAACTATCGTATGACATATGTCAAAATAGTCACTCGCTCTAACGTTTCATTATCAAATTGGTCACTCCCGTCAATTTTTAGGGGTAAAAATGTCTTTATATCATTAAATTGTATTTATTTACAATAATGCCATTACTAAAAGTTTTAAACAATTACAAAATTTGCCACTCCCTGTAACGGAGGAGGGCTGCCGTCGCCATTCGGTGGTCCGATGTTTGAAGTTGACCGGAGCTATCGCCGGTGACGAGCCTCGATCCTCTACGGCAGCCACGCTTCAATCCTCAAAACTCATGCTTCATCGTCGTGGAGATATGGCCTCCTCGTTGCGGATTGACCCAGGTTTCGCCGGAATGAGGATTGACCGATCGATATCGCTTGGCCGCGTTGCACCTCAAGACCGGGTGCAAACGACTCCTAAGGCGAGGAGTTTCGAAACCTAGGTGGTCTGGTGGTCTAAGTTGACCGGATCTATCGCCGGCGACAGAGGCCGAACGAGAAAACCCTAGAATTTTCCTCCATTTGATTCTCCCCCCACTGTTGATGCATGTTGAAATTGAGGTGATGAGGAGGTTGAGGATGGAAGGGGGAATCGATTTCGACCGGTTCGACGGTCAAAAGTGGCCGGCCGGAGCAATTCTGATCGGGTCATGATTTCGGTCGGGCTGTTAAGTATTCGGGTCGTGGAAATGGGTTCTACCCATTCAGGTAGAAATCGATCGACGACCCAGATCATAACTAAGATTGATCATACGGTCTAAATTTAAAAAGAGGATAAAAGACAAAAATACCCTTGAAAAGAAATAGATTTTTTTTTTGTAACGGGCGAATGACCATTTTGAGATACTTTCGAAAAATACGAGTGACCATTTTGACATATGTCATACGATAGTTACCAAACTCTCGTTTTGGACAAAGATTAATGACCATTTAAGCTATTTTGCCTTTGGAAAATTGCGTCCTTTAGTGATTGACCCATTTGCCCTCGACACGGCTTCCTGCCCCCTCCGATCGAGCTGACGGCCAAAACCCTCGACCTCTCACGAAAAAATGGCTTCCCACTCAAGGTTCTCATTCCAGAGAGGCGGCCACGTCGAAATCTGCAGTAAAGCCATGGGGGTTTTGGGCTCTTACTACGAAGTCACCTTCATAGCAAACATGGGCAACAACTACATCATCCAGTACACCAATCTCACCCACGACTTCAGCCCATACGAGCCGTCGTTGAAAGAGACCGTCAAGGCCGTGGAGGTTCGCCTCAGGGGCATAATCGACGCCTACGATCTTGACGGTTGGTGGGCCGGTACGGTCTCGTCGAAAAAGAGTAGCTCCGGTGAGCATTCTGTGTTCTTTGAATACCGTGGGCAGAGTTCAGAAGCTCAGGACCCACCAAGAATGATGCAATGGGAAATGGGTCTCGTCCTAGCTAATTGAAGTTGAGGGGCATATGTGGTATTTTCGTGCAGGTAATGTCTTACTGCCGATGGAGGGAAGCCTTTCTGTGGAAAGAGAAGCTACTCTCTATCACAGCCAGGTTTCAATCCTGGAACCTGTGGGTTATGGGCCCACCGGCCTTCCTCTGTGCGACTGATAATTGATGAAATGTTGAAGTGGAATATATTTATACCTACGCTTTGCGAATCGATGGGCCAAATCTTTTTTCAGGAATTTAGCTGTGTCATCTAATAGTTTTCGGATCTGTAGTTCATGATTTGCAGTATGCGATTGAGAACTGCGTTCATACAGGACTAACAGGAGAGACTACATCAATTTCGTCTTTTTCTACTCTGCCAAGACAAAGTTCTATTTAAACACAACGTACTGCCACTGCTTTGCAGATAACCAATTTAAACAGATAGCCCCAAAATATGCATATTCACATCGACTACACTTCACTATATAACTAGAGCTGCTCCCAATGTTTTACTTCATTCATACCTACTAGAGCCACTAAAGTCGACAACCACGTACTCGTTTATATATTATCACTACTGGAGGAGAAATTCGAGGCGACGAAGATAAGTGGTCGCCTCGTCTGGATTTTACGTCGCCTCGATTTCTTGTGACCAAAACTACGTCGCCTCGTCTTGTCGCTTCAGATTGATCACTCCACCATTGAGGCGACAAATAACCAATCTTCGTCGCTTCATTTGATTTCACGCGACGTAAAACAATTTACGTCGCTTCAATTTATCGCTCACTTAAGCGACGTACATTGCTCAATCTACGTCGCTTCATTTTATTTATTTTTTAATTTTTTTTTTCTTTTTGGCTCAATAAAGCGACGTAGATTGAGCAATCTACGTCGCTTCATTGTATTTAATATTTTTTTTTCTTTTTGAATAAATGAAGCGACGTAGATTGCTCACTCTACGTCGCCTCAATGTATTTAATATTTTTTTTCTTTTTGAATAAATGAGGCGACGTAGATTGAGCAATCTACGTCGCTTCATTGTATTTAATATTTATTTTTTTTCTTTTTGACTAAATGAAGCGACATAGATTGCTCACTCTACGTCGCCTCAATGTATTTAATATTTTTTTTTCTTTTTGAATAAATGAGGCGACGTAGAGTGAGCAATCTACGTCGCTTCATTGTATTTAATATTTATTTATTTTTTCTTTTTGAATAAATGAAGCGACGTAGATTGCTCACTCTATGTCGCCTCAATGTATTTAATAATTTTTTTTTAAATATTGAATAAATGAGGCGACGAAGATTGCTCAATATACGTCGCTTAATTGTATTTAATTTTTATTTTTTTTATTTTTGAATAAATGAGGCGACGTAGATTGAGCAATCTACGTCGCCTTAATGTATTTAATTTTTATTTTTTTATTGTATTTAGACAATGAGGCGACGTAGATTGCTCAATCTACGCCGCCTCATTTATTCAAAAATAAAAAAAATAAAAATTAAATATTATTGTACCAAGTCACGACCTATCGCAATTTACAAACACAAAAACCCATTCAACCACAAAAACGCATTCAACCACAAATCAAGTTATATAGAAAAAATTGCCACAAATCAAAACGTTAAAAGTTTATACAAATCAAGTTTACACAAATCAAGTTTATACAAAGCCTAGATACAGTTTACGAGCCAGGAGGTGGTGGAGGAGGTTGAGGTTGTTGACTCGCAGCCTGGAATGATCGCATTAGGGCCTCCATTTCTTGCATCCTTTGGGCGAGCGCACTGTAATCCGCTATGGCATTCTGTGCCACCTCGCTCGATCTGCGCGCCTCCTCTCTGACTTCAGCGATCTCCTTTTGCATTAGGGTTTGGGTTTCCTGTACCCGGGCCCCTCCTCTCGGTTTGGGGTCGCTTGTGAGAGCGCGCCCCACCCCTGTAACGTCAAACAAGAACAAATATTAGTATACTCTATGGTAAACCAAAATAAAGCAAAACGTAAATCGAGATGAACGACGGTGGTTTAAGAGATTTATTACCTCTTATAGAGGTCCCGGGCCTTGAACCCACCTCTTCCTCTATGATATTTATTTGTGTATTAAGAGGAAGAGGCTGGGCTTGGGAAACTGAATCGCCGTCAACTGGGCCCGCAACACTATCTTGTTGCGACAAGACTTCATCGAGTCGACGCTTCACTGCCGCCTGCTCAATTAAAATAGATCAAATAAATAATATTACAATATAGTAAACAAAAATAATTGAAATAACGTAACGTGAACCTATTTGAGCTTACCACTTTCTCAGCCGCATTCTTGTCCGGCTGGTATATGTTAATCCACGTCTGGACGGCGGGCGCTCTATGACCCTCCTTCTCCAACACCTCGCTTCGGTACGAGAGGGTGAGGGATCCCGAATGGTGGTTGAGCTGCTGCTTCTTGTTCTTGTTTCGGTTTCCTCGATTCCGTTCACACAATCGCTGCCACACACACACAAAAATCATTTTAAAATAAGAATAGATAAACATGCATATTTTTAGAATGTTGGCTACCAAAACTGTGCGGATAGTTTATGAAGCTCACCAAGTAAGCAGGGTCTTCGAAGTGGGCTTTTAACCACGCCTATTGGTCTTCCCTCCCGAGAAACTCGGCCGGAGTCTCCTAGCTGACGTGGAGATAATGTTGATGGCAATCGTACTTCCAATCCTTGTAGATTGTTTGCGCCGTCGCATCAATGAAGTTCCACATCTCCACATCAGTCGCCGGGATGTCGTAGTTCGTCTAGCATAAGACATTTAAATTCCGTTATGTAAAAGTTATATTTACATAAACCATAAAGTATGTAAGTAAGCTAAGGCCAGTAAGTATACCTCAATATTGCTATTGACGATATCGCGATGCAAATCGCCAAGTCCCAAAAAGCTAGGTGCAAGCATTGGAACTTTTCCGCGGATGATGCTACCGATGTCTCTGCACATCAGACTCCTCATTTTCCTTGTCGCAGGCCCCCGATGCCTCGTAGAGTAAGCGACTTGTAGTCGCCTATTTTTGTTCATCCGGACGAGGTACTCCGTCTTCGTCCCGACAACGACTCCGCGCTGTTGCGTCGTCGGATCTCCGGTTGCCATGTCCACCATGTCGGGGAGTTTGGTCTTCTTGCACCGGATGCTGAGGGCGGGAGGGTGCTGTGACGCCGTAGTGGCGTCGCTGTCATCCACTTGAGGAATCGTATCCTCAAGGTTTGGGGCGGGCGTTAAAACCCCGCCTGCTGGGGTCGCAGATTGTCCCGTGGGGTAACCCGACCCGGAAGCCCCCTCTCTGCTGAATGCTCGCCACGCCGCCTCCGTAGCCTCCGCAACTGCCGCCGCGGCTGCCACGGCCGCTTCACGACGCTGGATCGCCGCTTTCTTCCTCTGGTATCCAGTATTTCCGGGAGCCATTCTGTTAAAACTAATCTATTAAGATTGAACTACTTTTATCAAATTGTGGCCAAAACTTAAACTATCACTAATCAAATTATAAAAGTGACAAAGAATTTCAATAATGCATTGCATACCATCTCATCTAGTTCCTTTCTAAGTACAACCTCTCCAATCTCAATCAGTTCTCCACATTTGAGTGCTAAACAATTTCCACTAAAGTAACTCAAGACTATGCTTTGTTTAACTCCCAAACCGACATGGTCACTAGATTAACTCTATATTGCTTCCATCATCAAAATCACCAATAATTTGATGAAAACAAAATGTTGGTATCCTAAAAAACATTGTATAGAATCTGCATAGTTCATGCATACACCAAACTTCAATATACCAAGGAGTTTTACCAAACAATCATATACATTACGCATATATTCACTCATAGAGAAAGAAAGATTGGTTCTTTTTTACATTACTAATCTCCATCAATTTTATCCACATTTCATTAGAAATGGCATATGTAAAATACACATATCTACCTCACTTAATCAGAACAGTAGCATATTGTACATTCATTTAACCAAACCCTTAATCCTTAATCCCGAGAGTACTACAATCAATTAACCAAACCCTTAATCCTTAATCCCGAGACTAACTAAGCAGTTCATGAAGCCCACACACAAATTACAATCCTTAATCCCGAGAGTACTACACAAATTACAATCCTTACCCTCAATTTTCAATATATCCTTATCATCACAAAACACAATACACATTCGGAATCATCATCATCACAAAACACATTCGGAATCATCATTATCACAAAACACATTCGGAATCATCATCATCACAAAACACAATACACATTCGGAGTTGGCACAGTATAAAACACAAAGCTCCATACCTTCTCGAGTTGGCTCAAATCGTTTGCTTTAGCTACACGGAGTTGGCTCGGAATCGGTTGCTTTAGCTACACAGATTTCGCCAATGCTTACATGAAAACAGATTGAAAACAGATTAGCTACACACGACGAATGTCATTGAAAACAGATTGGAAACACATTCAAAACAGATTGGAAACACATTCAAAACAGATTGGAAAAAGATTAGAACCATTTCATACCAAACGAGGTGCTTACATGAAAACAGATTGGAAACAGATTAGAAACAGATGTGTGTAAACATATTAGAAACAGATGTGTGTAAACAGATGTGTGTAAACAGATGTGTGTAAACATTTCATACCAAACAAATGTGTGCTTACATGAAAAAAGTGCTTAGTAGAACGAGTCAGTCCTTGTAAACATTCAAAATACATATGCAAACTCATCCAACATTCCCTAACCATCCAACATATGCAACTGAATCAAAACAGGAGCAACAGAATCAAAACCCTAAAATCAAAACTCAAACAGATTGAATCCCTAACCAAAATGAATATGTGTTCTAATCATGAACAAAAGCATGTGTTCTAAGCATATGTAAAAGATTGCTTACATGAACAAACATGTGTTCTAATCATGAACAAAAGCATGAACATACAACAATTGAATCAAATGGCAGGTGGCTAACATCTTATCAATCCATCAACTCCATTATAATCGGCAAACTATTACGGCATATTATACATGGAAATTAAACAGAACCTTATGCCACTGTCAAGAGATAGTGCAAAAGAAAAAGAATACCTTGTGCACTGTAGGAGTCAGTAATCCTCGTAATAACACGATAGGCAATGCTAGCAATTGGCAATATGATCCACACACCTGGTATAAGAGAATTAAAATAAGTCATCACAGCTAGGAGTGCAAATTGTGCAAAGGTTGAAGTAGTGACGGTCAGAAGATGGTTTCGAAATTTAATTTTCTGAAATAGAATGAGAATGGAGAGAGAGTCAGAAGAGAGAGAGAGAGAGAGACGAACCTGTGATTAGGGATTAGGGAGGGGGAGGAAGAAGATGGTTTCGGGATTAGGGATTAGGGATTTGGGTTGAGATGGAGGGTTGAGATGGAGGGTTGAGATGGAGGGGTTTAGATGAGGATAGGTCGATTAGGGGTTAGGGATTTCTGGGTTAGGGATTTGGGGGCGCGGCGCGAGGAAGAAGAAGAAGTTTGGACGAAATGAAAAGAAGAAGAAAGAAACTGTGATTCTGGGATTATAAAGCCAACGAGGGGACGTAGATTGGCATCTTCGTCGCTTCGATTAATTGAAGTGACAAAGAACTCAATCTTCGTCGCCTCGTATGCTTTCTTAATACGTTCACGCGACCAAGATTGAGTTCTTGGTGGCTTCCTTTAATTTGACGCGACGTATATTTCAATATACGTCGCTTGGATTAATATGACGCGACGTATATTTCAATATACGTCGGTTGGATTAATATGACGCGACGTATATTGCAATATACGTCGCTTCGTTGTATTTAATTTTTAATTTTGTTTTTTTTTGAATAAATGAGGCGACGTAGATTGCTTAATCTACGTCGCTTCCTTGTATTTAATTTTTAATTTTGTTTTTTTGAATAAATGAAGTTTAGAATTATAAATTTAGTAATATTTTCTCGAATACATAAATTATGCTTTAAAGAAAATACAAATTTAGGTTTCAAATTCATAATAATATTAGTTTAGTCCTTGTCTTCGTCCTCGTCCTCGTCCTCCTCCTCGTCCTCGTCCTCGTCCTCCTCCTCGTCCTCGTCCTCGTCCTCCTCGTCTTCGTCCTCGTCTTCGTCCTCGTCCTCGTCCTCCTCGTCTTCGTCCTCGTCCTCGTCCTCCTCGTCTTCGTCCTCCTCGTCCTCCTCGTCCTCGTCTCCTTCTTCGTCCAAAAGTAGTTGAGAATCTGGGTAAAATTGTATCACCGTGGGAGTGTCCTCTTGGTAATGCTCGAATATATGATCTCCTGTACGTGATATATTTTCATCTATGGCAAGTACTTCGGCGCTGTAGACATTGCGGTGCGGCATTTCTTGTACTACCTTCCAAGTACCACCAGCCTTTGGATCGTCTATGTAGAATACCTGTTTTGCTTTGGTTGCAATTATGAAGGGTGAATCCTCATAGTAACTGTTGTTTGTATTCAGTGATATCAGTCCATGATCTTTTATAACGGTGTCAAGATCTTCGGAGTTGTGCCATGTGCACTTAAACAACACCACTGGCATACGGCCTGCATATAATACTTCGACCACGTAGTTAACATGGCCGTAGAACTTGGATGAATCCATGTCTATCATAACACCACTGTTTTGAGTCACGGTTCTTTGATCTCTATCAAACGAGGTGAACTTGACACCGTTCACATAACACGACTTATAAACCCGACATTGCTGAGGTCCTTGAGCTAATGACTTTATTCCTGCAACCAAGCTCGGGTCCGAGTTTTTTTCTTTAAGAGACACTTGAGAGATCGATAAGTGTTAAGAGAAGTTAAAGATAAGTGTTATAAACCCTTAAAGAACCTTACAAGAATTAATAGGCATATGTACCCATGTTATGAACCATCGAAGAAAACTCCTCCTCCGACGAAGCTCGTCGAAATCTTCACCATTTTTAGCCTCGAACCTTCTGAGATGTTCTTCTAGGTAAGGTTTGACATCGTCTGTTTCCACCAAGACCTGCCAGTGAGCCTCAGCAGTCTCTGCCTCAGTCAACCTAAACTGGCAACGAGTCTCGATAATATCTGGTCTTACTAAGAGTGAAACACAGCTGATATTCCACCCAGCTATGGAAGTGTCGATATCTTCGTTGTCCATCCGTCTGAGATAAGACTTACAATACGTCACCGACTCATGTACGAGGTACTGTTCAGCAATACTACCTTCCGGGTAACGTGTATTCCTCATTGACTTTTTATATTTTCCTAATTGCCTGCAAAAACACCACTCAAGATTAGTACAATATTTTCCTAATTGCCGACATATTACATAACGAACATAATATTAGCAAGAACAAAACATTTTAACTTTCAATTGGATACATCCATGTATAGTGTACTGGACCTGTAAGGAATACTTGTTCGGGCAGATGAACCATGTGATGAACCATAGATGTAAAAAAATGTGGAGGAAATATGAGCTCCAAATTGCAGAGAATCATCACTATCTCAGTTTCCATGTCACGCATAACCTCCTTCTTAAGCTCCTTACTGCATTGTTAACGAAACCAATTTGACAGTGCTATCAATGGCTTCACAACGTTTTCTGGCAGGAACCCTCTGATAACCACAGGAAGGAGACGTTGAAGCAAGACATGGCAATCATGCGTCTTCAATCCATAAAACTGTGACGGGGAACTTACTTTCACCTTACTTCTCAAACTACCTGCATAACCAAGAGGATACTTAACATCCCTGAACCACTGGAACACATCTTCTAGGTCATCCTTTTTAACTAAAAAGGGTGCATGAGGAACTTTCGCCGTACCCACGTCACCTGCTCTTTGCCACTGGTTTTTTCGCACATTCCTCTTCTTCAAAGCAGCGCGAGCTTTTGGACCATCCTTAGAATTCTTATCAATCGAAAAATTGGTTCCAAGGATGTTGTCACACACATTTTTTTCAATGTGCATGACATCTAAGCAATGTCTGATCTTCAATGATGACTAATACGGCAGCTTCCAAAATATGCTTTCGTGAGTCCAACATTGTCTGTTATTCGGATAGTACGACACCTTCAAGTCTTCATGTTGGCTAAGAATAGGGTAAACGTGTGACCTAACGTCCTCTAAAATTTCATCTCCATTCTTCTGATAGGGTCTTCCGCCAAACTCCTCCTTCCCGTTAAATGCCTTGCTCAATCTCCAAGGGTGATCTTGGTGGAGCCATTTTCGATGACCTTCATAAACTATCCTCCCACATATATGCTCTGAAGTTAGCTCATCTAGACAGATTGGACATGCCTTGTACCCTTTCACAGTTGACCCCGCAAGCATCCCTAAACCTGGAAAGTCGCTAATAGTCCACATTACCGCTGCCTTCATCAAGAATACCTCATTTTCTACTCGATCAAAAGTATGGACTCCAACGACCTATAAATGTATTAGCTCCTCGATCATCGGCTCAATGAGTACACTAAGGCACTTTTTGGGAGATTTAGGGCCTAGAATCAACACTGATAACATGTTATATTCCTTCTTCATGCACATTGATGGTGGTAGATTGTACGGCATCACAACAACGGGCCATGTACTATGCAAAGTTCCCATTGTTCCGAATGGATTGAAACCGTCTGTTTCTACTCCAAGGCCCACATTCCTGCAGTCCCGTGCAAAACCTGGAAAAGTTCTGTCAAAATGTTGAAACGCTTCTCCATCAGCTGGGTGGCTGAGGCTACCAGCCACGCATATCCGCTCCCCCAGCCATCGCATATGCTTGGCAGTGTGTGGGGACATAAACAAACGCTTCAACCTTGGTGTTAGAGGGAAGTTATGAATTATTTTTTTGGGAATATCATTCGTATATGGCTTATATCTTTCAGAATAACACACTGGACAAATCCTCTCGTTTACAAGCGCCCCCCTGAACAACACACAGTTAAACTCACACGCATCAATTCTTTCGTAACCCAGTGAAAGATCACTCAAGATTTTTTTTATTCTCGAGTATGAACATGGGAATGTGTGCCCTTTAGGAAGAAGTTTATTAATGTAAATACATAAAGAGTCAACACTTGTGTCCGACCATCCATTTTCATTTTTCATTTCCATTGCATCTAATATGGCACTCAAAACAGTTTCCTCACTGCCTTCATATAATGGGGTCTGTGACTCCTTCAATAATCTATCGTACTTTTCATAATCATCGTCTACCATGTCATTGAAGTTCATGGCCGAATTATCTTCCACTAATTGTTGGGGTGCATCTGCATGGTATCCAGGATAATAGGGATATGCATCATGTAGAATCTCCAACTGCGGGTTCACTGAAGGACCGACACCACTAGAAGGACCGACTCTGTCTTGAAGCCACTATCTTTGTTGACTGAGCATTGCCGGTTCACCAGAAACTTCCCCGTGAAGGTGCCAGACTGTATAATCCGGACTCAAACCACTGTGTGATAAGTGATGATACATGACATCCATAGTAACCTTGAAGGGACCGTTCTTACAACGTTTGCACGGGCAGAAGTAATAATCGGCTCCGTTACTATGTCGCCGGGCAAAATTCATGAACTCGAATATGCCTGTGATGTACCTTGGATCAGCACGATGATATGTCATCTAAGTTTTGTCTGGGTGTCCGTCCATGTTTCCTGTCTGCATAAACAATCAATATGAACAAAGTTACCATGCCACAGTTGCGATTCAACCAAAACCCCACACTTCTTCTCCTTATGCCTCCGGGTTGGGTCCTATCCCCTTCAGGAGAACACGACATTTGTCAACGTTTTTGCACCCATGCGTTTCAGCTCCAGTTTAGGGAAATTTCGGCAGCATCTCCCTACAGTTCCCCGAGTGCACACATATCTAAACAACCTAATTTGCACTCGGGGAACATTAAAAGGAGACTGTCGAAACCATATCCCAAAACTGAAACTGAAATCACATGAATAGCAAAAGGATCAACAAAGTCATGTTCACCTAAAGTGTCCAAAAATGGGACAATTCGAGAATCAACAACTCAACTCGATCAACTAGATGAGTTGTTGATTCTCAAACGGGAGTTCTAAGTTGATAAACACCACAATTATATATAACCATACGCTCGATTTCATGATTAACACTAATAACACTACTAATTAAGGCTCGAATACACCTAATCTACACTAATCATCAATTAATTTCACTAAATTTAACCAAATTTCAAACATTAATCATGAACCCATAACATGATTTATCACAATTCAATGATTCAAACACTAAAACTACAACATAAGACCAAATTCAATTCAATTTCAAAATTTCACATCACCTTCATTTTCACTTCTAATCATCAATAAATTTCACTAAACTTAACCAAATTTCAAACATTATTCATGAACCCATAACATGATTTACCACAATTCAATGATTCAAACACTAAAACTACAACATAACAATAAATTCAATTCAACTTCAAACATTTCACCAAAACTTCAATTTCACTTCTAATTTAACATATTATGGTCATAAAGAGGGTTAAAGAGATACAAATCAAACTAACCTTATTCAAGAATCAAATCAATGGCAAAAACAACCTTCTTTCTCAATTTCCTCAAATTTCTCCCAAAATCGCACAAGAACAGCTGCAGAACGCGAATGAACTGTTTTTCTAAAATTCTAACTTTATGAACAGTTTGACTTTAAGAAGAAGAGTAGATCCAGATTTAAAAAAATCGAGGCGATGTAGATTGCTGAATCTACGTCGCCTAGATTTTATTCGAAGCAACCAAACTCATCTTCGTCGCTTCGAATAAAATCGAGGCGACGTAGATTGCTCAATCTACGTCGCCTCGATTTTATTCGAAGCGACGAAGATGAGTTTGGTCGCTTAGAATGAAAAAGTAGTCACCTTATTTTATTGAAGCGACAACGATGAATCTACGTCGCCTCAGTTTGTTGAAGCGACGTACTTTTTATCAAAGGCAATGTACGTCGCCTCATTGAAAATCGGAGCGACGTAGAAATGTAACTACGTCGCCCCGATTGTCTCCTCCAGTAGTGTATCCCACAGCCATGGCACTTCCAAAGCTTAAGCTTATGATCACCCTTGTGTTCGTTCAAGCCCTCATCGCTTCCCACACATCAATCCTAGCCGCTCCGGCAAACTCGTATATCTTCAGGGAATACATAGGAGCTGAATTCAACAATGTCAAGTTTACTGACGTCCCTATTAACCCAAATGTTGAGTTTCATTTCCTTCTCTCTTTCGCCATCGACTATGACACTTCAGGTTCTTCCCCCACCAATGGAAACTTCAATGTGTTCTGGGACACCGACAACCTCGGCACCTCGCAAGTTTCTGCTATCAAGAGCGCTCATTCTAATGTGAAAGTTGGCTTGAGCTTAGGAGGGGACAGTGTCAACACTGGCTCTTGTTATTTCAACCCTTCCTCAGTTGATTCGTGGGTTTCTAATGCTGTTTCTTCACTCACAAGTATCATCCAGCAATACAATCTAGATGGAATTGACATCGATTACGAGCACTTCAAATCCGATCCCAATACATTTTCCGAGTGCATTGGAAGGCTTATAAAAACCCTCAAGGACAACGGAGTGATCAAATTTGTCTCCATAGCTCCATTTGATGATGATGAAGTACAGAGCCATTACTTGGCTTTGTGGAAGAACTATGGCAATCTGATCGACTATGTGAACTTCCAATTCTACGCATATGATGCGAGCACCACGGTATCTCAGTTCATCGATTACTTCAAAACCCAAAGCTCTAACTACAATGGTGGGAAGGTGTTAGCGAGCTTTGCCACCGATGGGAGCGGTGGATTGTCTCCTGACGATGGCTTCTTTACTGCCTGCCATAGGCTCAAGAGTGAGCAAAACCTTAATGGCATCTTTGTTTGGTCTGCTGATGACTCCAAGAAAAATGGCTTCCGCTACGAAAAGCAGTCCCAGGCTCTTTTAGCAATTCCACACTAGCAGTGTGTGCACACACATGCACCTGCTGAGAACTATGTATTTGTATTAGTACCGTGTAATGTTTATCCACCATACCATTCACCATTTGTATTATATATCTGTATTAAACATAGGAGATAATGGTGTTAGTCTTCATTAATCATATATACACGGAATTATATCGAGTAGTCAAATTACGTATAGGTCATTCCACTAAGTATACTTTTTTGGGTCATTTTCAAGTATATGGTATTACACAAATTTTTCGATCATATTTTAACATTTTCACTGTCTAATTATTAGGTCTATATGAGTAGATCATTTATGTAAATTTTCAACCAAAATGGTGATCGTTAAAGTATCGAACTAGATTAAATCAAGGGACGAACAAGATCTGTCAAACTCGAACCGTTCATATATACAAACTTCAATTGCAGTTTTGAATACCTTAACGATCACCATTTTGGCTGAAAAATTACAGGCTTGATCTACACAGTAGGACCTAAGATCTGAACGGTGGAGATGGTAAAATATGATAGAAAAGTTGGTGTAATACTTTATATCTGAAAATGATCAAAAAAAGATATACCTTAGTGGAAGGGTGCTATATATATATATATTCACACACACATGTATACTTGAGTGGAAGCATTTTCAGGTATTTGGCATTACGTCAATTTTTTGATCATATTTTACCATTTCCACCGTTCAAATTTTAGGTCTTAATGTGTAGATCAAGGTTGTAAATTTTCAGCTAAAATGATGATCGTTAAGGTATTCAAAACTATAATTGAAGTTCACAAATAAGAACGGTTCAGGTTTGACAAATTTGGTCCGTCCATTGATTTAAATTAGTTCGATACCTTAACGATCATTATTTTAACTAAAAATTTACAGGAATGATCTAGTAATATAAACCTAGTAGTTGGATGGTAAAGATGATAAAATATGATCCAAAAGTTGACGTAATGCCAAATACCTGAAAATGTTTCCACTCAAGTATACCTGAGTGAAAACTTCCTATATATATAACTACATAGGCATTCAGTATATATATCTATGTATTTATGTCTTTAACCAAAATCTTTGCAGTTTCATTCAGTTACAGCCAGTTGTATATACACTTTCACAGTAACATAATAACATTCAAAATTGAAAATCCATCATTTATAAGCGAAGTAACTTCTGAGTAATTGATGAGGTATAAACCATCATTGTTCTTGCCTCAGTCCTCATTCATCTGTCATAAATCTTCATGTCCACAAACCTAATGTCCCTCACTAATTGGACAAAATAGATTAGATAAAGATTGTGTTAAGATCCAAGAAGGGCCATGCTGTCCTCGCAACGATTCCGAAGGATCATACAATGGACGTGTGCAATTACTTTAACTGCAAGTTTGTTCCAGGCTCTGACCACAACTATGTTCCAAGCTCATGTGAATGCCAGGAGCAAGTACTTGGAGGCATTGCGCATTAATGCATCAGAAGACATAGAGTTGCGAGTTAAGAGGTCTGACTTCCCTAGTGATTTTGCTTTCGGAGTCTCCACCTCTGCTCCACAGATTGAAGGATCAGCAGAAGAAGCAGGAAGAGGGCCAAGTATTTGGGACAACTACATTCAGAACTTCCCAGAAAGAATCCTGGACCGATCAAACATGAGTAGCATTGATTGGTGTAAAAGGTACAAGGAAGATGTGAAGGCTCTAAAGGACCTTAGAGTTGATTATTTCAGGTTTTCCATTTCCTAGAGCCGGATTCTTCCCGAGGTAACATTGAGCGGTGGAGTAAACCAAGAGGGTATTGACTACTAGTTTGGCTTCAATTTTTCTCTAGTCAGGTTGTTGCGATTGGAGATGTCACAAACTGTCCCTTTTGGATCCGCGCTTGTAGATGTGCTGTGTGCGAGACATGCCACTACCGAGGGCAGAACGTCGTTGTGTTATGCGCCAAGTAGTCTGCTTCTTGTCAAGCAATTGGTGCAAGGAGAGCACTAACCTCGCTCGTTGAGTCCTACTTGTCTTGATGGTACGCAAGACGTAAGCTTCATGTCTCTCTGTCGAGCCACAAAGAATCGATACTTTACATCCTTGAGCAAGTATAAAGCAGAGCAATCCTAAGGACGATGTGTTGAGAACGTAGGATAGCGCGACTTCGTAGATCTTTAGAATCCCCACGCTCTGTCGGGTGGCCTGGACTTCTCTGATTGTCGTTGTCTAGCTCGAGTGAATTTTCGAATCCCCATGCTCTGTCGGGTGGCTTAGATCCTGAATTCGTTGTTGTTGATTAGTTAGCTTGGGTGAACCTTTGAATCCTCACGTTCTGTCGGGTGACCTAGATCCTTAGGTCGCTGTTCGCTGGTTGTTTACTCGTAGCAGAGTAAGATTTGCTGGTGCGTAAATTGTATGTATGTGTGTAGAGGTCCGCAAATCTTCTTTGATTCTTCTATTTATAGAGGTTGGCACCCTGATTTTCTTCGCTTGACAAGGTAACGTTATTGGTTAGGAATGATATCTTGCCTCTGCATTCCCCTAGATTATCTAGGAATCGCATAGATATATTCTTTCCCGTTTCGCAGCTTCAATCAGGCCGCGTGTGGTCGGCCCGTTTTATCTCCGAGGCCCAAAAGTATTAAAATAAATATTATGTTTATTTTGGGCCCAAACATTGCCCCCCAAACCTTGAGATTAATCCATGGGCAATCGAAGGGGTCTTTTTAGCATTTGGATGTGACGTGTCGCTTCCTGGATAGTGGCTTGAAATAGCCTCGCACTAGGCTACTCAAGTGCTTTTCTTCAAAAATTGTGTCGTCTACTCTCAGCCCTTTTAAACTTCTTCAGTCGTCCTCCCCATTTTCACTTTCTTTATGAAGTTTCCGCAATCCAAGATTTTGAATTTTCAATCTGTTTCAAAATTCCCACTTTCTTTACCTTTCGCAAATGGCCCCCTCTTCTTAAACCTCTGGGTGTAGGTCCTTCCAGTGCTGCAGATGAAGAAACTCAATGCCGGGAACTTCTTGAGCAACCTTTTGATTAGCTGGTCTCTGCTACTGTGACCGCCACTGCGAGAGAGATGGCTACCACCGTGATTGGCGAAAAGCCTTTGGCAAGGGCTGTTGAGGTATTTGTTCTGACCTTGTCTTTTTTTCTGAAAGTACTGTGCTTTTCTAACCACTGTTTTTGGTTATGCGATCCCAAGAAATTGCCCAAGAAGCACCAATACATACTCCTGCTACCGCGAATCTTGGCCTCTGCCATTGCGGATGAAGGTGATGAAGAACAACCTCGTGTTTTGGATGCTCCCTCCATCATTCTAGCCCCTAAGACTGGCCATTTAGAGTCAACTGTATTGCACTTCATTTGAACTTTTAAATCTGGTTTGCTTACTTTCAAGAAGCTTTTAATCCTTTGTTTGTCCTTCACAGTACTGAAGTGTCCTCTCCTCCTTGTATCAATGTTACTCTATATGATGATCAATCTCACCCTCATCTATCCCAGGTATATTCTAACTTTACCTGTGTATGATTCTCCGGTGTAAGTCTCTTAATCATCTTATAACTCTCTGGGTATAGATTTTCCTGCAGAAAGATCCAGGTACTGAGGAGCTATCACTTACGGAGGGTCAACGGAGGCTTGGAGAATTTTCAAATGTCATTCGTAGCTGCACCGAAGCTGTTGCCCCCTAGTCTGCGATTTCCAGCCTTCCAGCTCCCACAAGAGGTAACAAGGAATGGCGAAGACCCTGTGAGAAGTGATAGTCGCATATTTATGCGTATATTCGGTATTTAATTTGTTCCCTATGTTTAGTTTATTGTTATTAGTTGAGTGAATTAATTATGTTTATTGTTTTTAGATATTTTGGAGATTAATGAAGAAAATGGGCTTGAATAATATATTTTGGAGAAACATATTGCAAGTAGGAATTATAATCCATGAAGGATACTGCTGGAGTTTCTGGCGAGCACGTGATGAAAGAGTGCATGCGGGTTTTGCTAGTTTAATTAAACTAGCTAAATGGAGATACATATATGTCTTTGGCAAAGAAAGCTTGGTGAGCAATTGTGAGAAAATAGAAAACAAACAGAGGAAGTGGGTTTGTTTTAGGAGTTTGGCACGTGAGTTATTACTAGCTAGTTTGCCCTAGCTGCATGCATACATATATATATATATATATATAGCTAGTTAGTGGAGCTGTAGGGTGGTGATGACGGCTGGAAGAGACTTAGAGAGAGAAGAAGAGGAATAAACAAAAAGAAGTCAAGAAGAAAGAGGACTCTCATGCATGAAGCTTAGTCCGATCCCATTAACGTTGAGTGTTTATTTCTTCTCCTTTTTTTGTTCAACTTTTATGAATTCTTTGATGTTATTATTTAAGACTATGAGTAACTAATTTTCCTTTGTTAAGGGGCTGCTTGAAGCCCTGTACATGAAGTCTTTTTAATGCATACACAACATTAACCTAGTTTTGCATATTCTTTGAATGATGTTTCTTTCTCTGAATGATTCACCATATGAATTCTTGTATGTTTGCTTTGGTGGCCAACTTAGTATGCATGCTAGGATTCTAGTTTCATGAGATACATGCGACTGAAGATAATTTTTTCCACTGGATTCTTTATAGTGATACGCCGATTTTACCGTCGGGAGATTGAAATCTGTAGGTCTAGCGGGACACGCCATAGTGTATTTGTGAACCCTTGTAGCTTCTCAAACATTTTCTAAAACTTAATGTTTTCTTCTTTGTAAACCTTGGGGTCCATGACTATAGGTTCATAGAGGGATAGATGTAGGGGAGGTCCATGACAAACCTGCATAGGCATAAGGATTAGGTAATAGGATGTGATTGTAACGATAAATTCTTCCTGAGAACTTTCATTCATTGGATATGTGAACTAGGTTAAGTATGTGTTAGATTGATGGAATGACGGTGGTGGATTGCATTCCTCTTAACTCTTTAATCATATAGTTTAAATCCATTTGCATTCATTAGCATTTTACTTTCAGCATTTATTTTCTGCATTAGCTGTAGCTCAGCCAATTCAGTTATGTAACCAAATCAACTCAAAAAACTCTCAAATTTTGTGTGGTAGTCCACCACTATGTCTAGTTCACTGTGTCCAAATTTCGTAGCATTTGAGTCTGTCTAACTTAGGTTTGTAGTGTCGTTAGTGTACTATAGTCGAGTCTGTCAGCATTTCAGTTTTGTGTTAGGATTTAGTTTCACCAATTCCTTATGTTCGACAACCCCTATTTATCTTACTACATTGATATATCCAAGTTGTGAATAAGGTATCTTTGAGAGGTGTTTATCCGCCTTGTCAAGAAGCGGTGCAAATCTACAAGGACTTAACTCTCTCTGAAAAAGATCCTCCTCAAGACTAACTCACCATCGCTTATCTTCATGATCTATGGACTTTGAATTTCAAGAATGAGACTGTCCATCAAGAACTAGCTATTCATATTCAAACAGCTCACCGTGCCATGGAAGCAGTTGACCATACTGTCCTAGATCAAATGGAAGAACAACTGCGAGAGCTTCCCAATATTTTTAACACTGTAGTCTCTGCCACCCAAGAGCGAAACAAAGTTATCTCCTATCATGTATATCATAACCGTAGGTGGAAGCATGACTTGGAGAGAATTACGACAATGGGAAAGAGTTACAAAGGTGCGTGAGTAGACATTCTGGCTATTCGTGCGAAGATCACGAAGCTCCAGGCTAAGCTACGTCAAAAGGAGGATGATCATTTCGGAAAGGAGCAAGCTTCCATCGAACATCTCAATGCCGGGAAAACTCTCTCTGAAAGTGTTCAGCAGACTCCCACTGCAGTTGCGGATGCTGAGAGGGCTTGGGCCACTGCACAGGCCCGGTATCTCCAAGTAAAAACCAGTCTGCGAGCTCTCGGTAGTTCCATTGTGAAGTACTAGATTCTTATTGACTAAGCCCTACGTTTGGGCTTTATATTTTATTTTGTATAAACTCTTGCTTAGTTGAATTCATGTTTTATGGCCCATGGACGTAATCGCCTGCTGTGTACCTCTGCCATCAAATAACTTCACGCCTCCAAAAATCACGCCGAGTCTTGGAATAACTGTCTGTTTTAATGGCTCATAACTCTGTATCTCGAAACGGTAAGTTTTTAGCTTTTAAGAGATACGTAAATCGGTGATTAAATGTTGAACTCCTTTAACTGCTGTGTTTAATCGATACAATGCTCCGGGTCTCTTTATTCAAAGCCTCTTAGAGTTTGTAGGCTTATAAATAGCTTATCACTTCTCCTTCACTCCACAAGATCCCTTTATAGCAAAGCCTCTTATAAAAATGGCGTCTCTAGTTCATAGTCTGTTTCTTTCTTGCTTTAAGGAAAAGCCTCAAGATCTTGTATTCTACTAAATGTTTTTAGGTTGAAGAACCAAAGCTCAAACTTGGCTTAGGTCGTAGTACCAAAGCTCAGGTCCTTCAGTTGTGGGCTAATTCTCAAACCTTTGAGAACTAGCAGTCAATGGTTGATATGGGCACTCACTAACCCCATCCTTGAACTTGATCATCCTAGTATGTTGCATGCTTCCATTCAGTCTCACTGTAGCTCTCCTTGCTTTCTGAGTGGAGCACCTAAAATCGTGATCAGAGGGATGGCTTTGTTGAGCCGCAAATGTTGGGCGAGTGCAAATACCCCTAAGTCTTCCAGAGCTGAAGGTAGATCTATCCCCTAGTCAGTGACCGTCCATCGGCGCAAGCCGAAGGCCTCGTTGCGGCTAGTTGGGATAGATCTAAACCACTTCCTACGATTGTTTTTTTAGCAAGAGATTATTCATTCAATTTGTTAAAGTATCAGAGCTAGAGGCAGATGATATCCTCATACAGGAACTTAATCGCAGCAACAGAGGCCATTTTTAAATGCCTTGCTTCTACCCACTTGGTGAAGAAATTTGTAGCGACGATGATGAATTTGTGCTGCATGGAAGAATGAGGATGAATTAAACTGATTAGATCTAAGGCCCATCCTTATGTTGGCCATGGTTTGATGATTGGTTGCATAGGAATATTTGGATTATGATTAACTGGTCTATGAGCCTGACAATCCTTGCACCCTTTTGCAAAAGTTATACAATCTTTTAACATCAAAGGCCAAAAGTATCTGTATCTTCGCAGGAGCCATCTCATTTTTGGGCCAGATTGGTGAGCTCCACAAACCCCAAGATGTACTTCGTGTAGCAATCGTTTGACCTCGGCTCTGAATACACAAACCAAGTCCACTCCTTCTTCTCCACGTCTGAACAACTCATCGCCTTAAAGAAAGTAGTTTGGAGCAAAAGCCCTAATCCTCTTGTCCAATATAGAGCTAGGATCTTTCAAATATGTGATAATTGCTTGTCTCCAATCATCGTCGATCGTTCCTAGAGCTACGACGTACCATTCATCATTTTCCTTCTTTCTAGTCATGAAGGATGGGAGACTACAAACTTCTACCTTCATTAGCCGCTCATGTACATCGTCAACAAGCTCTGTTCCTGTAGTAAGTTGAGCTAATTCGTTTGCTGCAAAGTTCTCTCATCGTGGGATGTGAGTCAGGGATACATCTGTGAACAACTCCAGCAACTCGCTAGCGATGTATGGCTCTAGGATTAGTCTTATTTTGAACGTGGCTTGGATTTGTCAAATCACAATCAGTGAGTCTCCCCAAACTTGTATATCTGCAGCACCAAGGTCCCATAGCAGCTCCATTCCGATGATTAGAGCTTCGTATTCTGCTACATTGTTGGAACAATTGTACCTGAGTCGGAAGGAATAGACAAATGTTTCAACTTGAGGATTGATCAGCGCTACCTGCTCCTGCGAAAGCATTTGTGCTAGAACCATCGAAGTAGAGTTTCCAAGGAGCCAATGAAATGTGTGATAATTCTAACTCCTCCTGCTCTGTGATTTCCTTCATTGGGTGATACGTGAGGAAATCGGTCACAGCCTGGCCTTTTACTGCCTTCTGCAGGACATATTGTAGTGAGAACCCAGATAGTGCGTGAATCCACTTTCCTATCCATCCTTGAAGTATTGGTCAGGCTAACATGTACCAGAATAAGTTTGTTTATGCTATGTCGCACGTAGTGAAGGAAAGCATATAATGTCTCAACTTGCAACCTGAGAAGTAAAGAGCAATGCACAGTTTTTCCATCAGTGTGTACCTACTTTTGCAGTCCGTGAGAGTTCTGCTTAAGTGGAATATTGCTCTCTCTGCCTTTACCTCATCGTCTTGTGCCAATAAGCTTTTTATGGATGATTTTGTTGCTGATATATAGAGCTTAAATGACACTCCTTTTCATGGTGGCACCAAGATTGGAGGATTAACCAAGTGTTGTTTAATTGCGTCGAATGCTTCTTGGTGAGCCGGTTCCCACACAAACTCTTTCTCTCCCTGCAATTTGAGTAGAGGTGCAAAAGCTTTGGTCTTTCCTGTAGAGTTTGCAATGAACCTTCTCAAGAAGTCGATCTTCCCAAGTAACTATTGAAGCTCTCGTTTGTTCTTTAGAGGATGAGCCTTTATAACTGCCTCATTTTTGTCGTCCGACACTTCTATCCCTCACTGATGTACTAAGAAACCAAGGAAGTCTCCCGCTTGTACCCCAAAAACGCACTTGGCAGGGTTCATTTTAAGCTAATATTTTCTCATTCGTATGAATACCTTTCTTAAATCTTCCGCATGGCTTGACCTCTTTTTTGATTTGACCACAACATCATAGATATAGACTTCCATTGTATCTCCTGCTAGGTCGTGGAAGATATAGTACATTGCTCGCTAATACGTTGCCCCTCCGCTCTTCAATCCAAATGGCATATTGACATATTCAAATACCTCTAACACCTTGGGCATTGAATTGCAGTTTTATGTCTGTCCTCCTTAGCAACTAGGATTTGATGATATCCCGTCGTGCCATTCATAAATGACAGCATCTCATGTCTTGCCATTGCATCAATGAGAAAATCAACGACCGACATTGGGTAATTAAGCATATTTTGGAGTAGCCTGGTTCAGGTCTCTGTAGTCCACGCATACTCTAATCTTCCCATTCTTCTTTCGCACTGGGATTATGTCTGATATCCACTATGTGTATTTAGACACCAGGATGACTCCAGACTTCAACATTTTCTCAATCTCTTCCTTGGCCAATGTTACCGTATCCAGATTCATCCTCTACATCTGCTACTAGACTAGCTTTCTACCTTCTGTGATTGGAAGTTTATGGACAAACATTTGTGGTGAAAGTCCTGGCATATCTTCAAACTTCTCTGCGAAACAATCCTTGAATTCGAACAACAAATCAACGAGCCTCTTCCTTTCCTTAGGCTCTAAGAAGGTACTGATAGCCACCTCCATTGGCTCATCCAAAGCTTCGAGGTTAATTTTCTCCATTGGATCTCTTACTTTAGGTAGTGTGTCATCCAAGGCTGCAGGTGCGAGCTGGATGATATCCTCCTTAATCTCTTCCTGTTGGACTTTGTCATTGATACACTCTGCCATCACTATGGTTGGCAAACAATCGTAGGTTTGCAACTCTATCATATAAGTTTGCAATCTCGCGTATAGAGAAACACAAGCCTCTGCTTTCTCGTCCTTAGACAATTGTATCATTGACGGTTTGTGGAGGCTAGCTCGAGGAAGTAAGGTCATGCTTTGTCTTTTCTTGCTTGCACTATTCTCCACCGAGCTAATTCTGAGGCCGTTACCCTAACAGGTCGGCCCTTCTTATCGACGCCGCACACTTTCAATGGTCGAAAGTTTCCATTGTAGTAATCGACATCCAACGCATTCGCAGAGATTGAGTATGTTCATGGATCTGTGTTGACAATGTGTGATTCTGATGTCTCCATATCCCAGATAAGGAGCTGTTGATGTAGCTATGAAGATACGCAGTAACTCCTGTAGATCCAATCTTTGCCCAGTATGACACTGAGGGGCAAGTTGAATTCAATGACAAAGAAAGTATGAACCCCTATAACAGGTCCAACTTTTACTTCTATGAATAGCAATCCTAGTGTCTACAAGACTGTCCCTGCAAAGTTCTTAATCGTCATAGATGTCGCTTGAATGGCTGATCTTGGAATACTCAACAATGTCATTGCTCGAGTAGTCAAGACATTCACCGCTGCTCCGGTATCCACCATGACCTTGCTAAGCTGGATGCTCCCATGCTTGCAGTGATATATAGTGGTCTCATGTGTGACACCATTATGGCTGTTAGTTTAGAGAACATCATGTAGGATTGTCGCATAACAGGATCCACAATTGAGCTCTGTTTCTCTGGTTCTTCAATTTCTGCTAGAGTTATTTTGTGAACTACTTTGTTTACAACGACCACGTGTTTTGCCTCGACTGGTTTGGCAAACTTGGCCGGTAATATGTACACCAGGCCTACATGCATATCTTCAGTGTAGACCTCCTCCAAGTCCTCACTGCCTTTCCTGTAGTCAACTAACTGTTCATCCCCGTAGTTATCTGCCTCAATCTTAACTAATGGTGGCTCTTGTTGATAGTCCTCGATATGAGGGCTTTGTTGTCCTCTTATATAGACCACTGACTTAGGTCCTTTTTAGGAATCTACTTTTGCTGTGGTTTTTGACTTAACAGTCGTGACTTCCTTAATTCTGGAGCTAGAAGAAGTGCAAGCGAGCTTCTTTTGCGCTTCAATTACCAAAGGCTTTGGTCTCCATCGTAGTATTGGCTTCTTTCTTAGCTCAGCGATTGGTTCTCTCTTAGACTTAATACTTTGGAAGACTGATTTCCGCGCTAGCCTGTCCTCAACCATCTCTTGAGCTCGCTTTGGTGTTTGTTATGCTCCTGCATCAGGGTCTACCTTGTTGTTAGGACCATAATTGTGTTTCAATTATGTACCTAACTTTATGCTTAAAGCTTGTCTTCTTAGAATAAAGCATTGTTTTTAATATGTTTTCTTGTTATGCGAGAAAATTGGGAGTTTGCAAGGAAACGAGCTAAAAGATGGAGATTAAACACTTTTTGAAGAAGCCAAGCAAGTTTCCAAAGCATTTGGAGAAGAAGGAGCAAAATCGAGAAAAGGACGAAAAGTCAACCACCGGTCAAAGTCAACTCCATCCAGTCAACGGTCTACTCCGACAAGTCCTTTCCAAAATGTGTCAAGGCCCAAGACTTCAAGTCCAAGCCCACAAGTCCAATTTGAGAAGATATTTTGAAGAGTCATTTGCCACTCACATGTTGATGGTAAGTCATCTTTGGACCACCAACATGTCCCTAAAGTCGTGGATCATGTCTTGATTTATTTTTGAATTATTTCAAAGCCAAAATATCTCCCAAAAAGCTTTATGGTCGAGCTCTCTACTACACCCACACATAACTCACTTCAATTTTCAGATTTTCATAGTTTTAGTCTCTCTCTTAGTCCATCCATACCCAACCCATATAGCCATCTCCTATACCTCTCAAACACCCATAACTACCATCTAAAGCCTAGAACTCTCCATCACCACCATCATACTTCTATTTACATCACCATCCCTCTAGCTTTAGGTGGTTGAGTCAACTCTTGGAGCTTTGGAGCAAGGTTGTAGCAAGAAGGAGAGAAGAGCTAGAAGACCTTGGAGCTTTTGGGGACCCTTGGTTATTTCTCATCCTATTTGTATTTCAATCATGTATCTAGACTCTATGCTTTTTATGGGTAGTGAGTAGACAATTTTGGGAAGCTAGGGTTAGAACCCTAGCCATGTGATGTGATGAACATGTCTTGGATTATGTATGTTTCATAGTTTTAGTGTATGTTATGAAGACTTGTGTTGTGAATGAGTTCATTGTGTGATTGTGGTATGTTTACATGCTTGAGCTTGTTGTATAGTTCTCATATACATTTGTTGACTCTAGCTAGGTTGATGTATGTGTTAAAGGACTTAAAAATGACCCTTGAATGAATTAGCTACTCACTTAAGGATAGATGAGCATGTAAACATGATTAGGGTATTATCTATGAGATTTATCTTAATATTTGGTTCCCTAGCACTTAGCATGGACTAGAGCTTCTTTGAGTCTCCATAGACTTGAAGGACTCTAGTCAAACACACATTAAATCCAAAAGGTTATTGTGACAAATAGTAGACCCACTTGACTCCTAACTCACTAGGTGTGAGTTGAGGGATTCTCCAAAAGAGATTCGAGAAGGGAACCTTTCCACATATATCACACGATATTGTTGTTGACTTCACAATGTGACATACAATCAAGATGTAAGCCCCAAAATGGCTTGGGTCTTGGTTCCGTTTCATGAAATACTTTAATGTTAGGCTCAACTCATCTAGAGTTTAAAACGACCTAGAAACTTGGGTTCAAAACCAAACGTGACCCAAAAGGTCACGATTTGGACATTTATTTGTGTGAACAGACTTTAATCTATTACATAAACTGGGACATTGTTTGATGCATCATATGGTTTGCGGGACTTCCCTAGCCGACCTACTTTCCTTATCTTGAATTTGTGTGATTTAGTTTCCGCATTCTAGTGTAACAACCAACCAGTCAAACTTCGTTAGTCACTCATCTTAATCTTACCATCCCTCGCAATACTAAGTCTCCAAAAGACTTAGTGGTGTGAGATTCACTTTCATATTTTATTTCCTTTTAGTGTCAAGAATTGTCTAGTAAGTCGTACACTACAAGAAAAATGCACCTAGACCGCGGAGCGTTTCCGTCATCTAGGTGCATTTTTCCATCGTCTAAGTACTTAGACGACGGAAGCTCCGTCCTCCAAGCTCTGTGCTCCAAGTGATGTCGTCCACGCACTTGGACGACGAAAAATGTGATCTCCGTCGTCCAAGTGAAACTTAGACCGCGGAAATTCTCCGCGGTCCAAGTAAGCACTTGGACCACGGAGATCACAATCTCCGTCGTCCAAGTGCTTACATGGACCGCGGAGAATTTCATCTTTCTCCGCGGTCCAAGTAAACACTTGGACCACGGAGATCACAATCTCCGTCGTCCAAGTGCTTATTTAATTTTATTTTAAAATAAATTTAAAATTGTTGTAAAATATTAATAATTTAATTTATAAACTCCAATGTCATTTAAATAATTAAAAATGTTAAAATTAATTAAATAAAATATTTTTGTAATTACTTAATTAAATAATAAAAATTAATTTGTACATACATGAAATTAAATATAAAATAAAATATTGTTCGGAATCGGGAAAAAAACGATATAATAAATTACACAAATTAACTACTAAATACTGGAGGAGCAGATGCGCCCCCGAGTCCCCCGCCTCCAGCCGGGTCGTTGTCGTCAGAGTATGGGTTCGGAGGAGGTTGACACTGTTGTCGAGCTTGATTTTCCATGAGGGCGACGAGTTGGGCTATATGCGCTTCTTGCTGATCAAGCCTTTGACGCATAGATTGGTTTTCCTCCCGTACGAGCCGAGCCTCTTGAATGGTTGCTTGAACGGCCGCAGCCTGAGTACTTTTCCTCCCCAAACCCCCCGTAGATGATGAGTCGGAGGTCGACAAATCTCGAATCACCTTAGGTCCCATCCCCCTAACCTCCATTCCAGCTCTACGACCATAGACCTCATCGGCGATTGCAATTTGGCTCTCCATCGATAGAGGAGGCAGGTATTCGAGCGGCAAATCTGGGTATGCCTGCTGAGTGCTAGCCAATTCTTCCTGCGCACGTTCTACCAACCTTGCCTACAAAAGAATAATTAAAAAAATTATAATTAAATAATAATTAAATAATAACTACTATAATTAAAAGCACATATATATATATCACGTACGGCGTATTGACTCGTTTCATTCTCGAGCCCAAGCGTCACGTACGCGCTTATGCTAGCATCGAGATAATGGTGTTTGGAGCCCTTATCCCTGTGCTCCTTGGCTATTTGAATCACTTGCTTGGCGCCGGAGGTATGGTATTTGTTCTTCTTCCCTCGGTTGGTTTTGTTGATTTTGGAGAATTTCTGTTAGACAACATAAATCATTAAAAAATTCCTTAGTAACTAAAATTAAAATAATTCAATTCTCTTAATTGAAATAAAAAAAAGTAAATACCTTATATTCTTCATCTTGGAAGTGGTTACACAACCACTGCCACTCATCTTCCCTATCCCACGCAGCTCTACGGGGGTAGGCACGGGACCGATATTGTCGAAGTATTGATGAAGCCTGTACTTCCAATAACGGTAGATAGAGTTGGCGGTTTGGTTGATATGCCTAAGTATCGCCGGTGTGGGATCCACCTCATATTGTTTCTATCAGAAATAAATAGAAAATTATAATCGTATATATTATGAAATTAAAATTTTAAATGGTTATTAGAAAATAAATATAAAATTGTACTTATTACGTACCGAAAGTTCTTTAAAGAGTTTCGCCTTCTCTTCATCGGGCAACTCCTTCCAAGTGGGGGCAGTCATACGAATCCGGCTATGAAGGATTGACCTTATGCTATGCGCCGAGAGACTAGCTAGCTGAGCTATGAGAGGGCCACCGATGAATTCGTCGTACGGCAAGTCGATCTTTTTCCCGGTCGCCTTTAAAATTTTCTCTGATTTGCCGCCTTTGACGAGACCGCGAGTTCTTTTCAGTTCCGGGTCAGTCGGGGCCCTCATTTGCTTGCGCCGGGCGCTATAGAGGATAGATTCAGAGGTCGAGGACGCCTGAGTACTTCCTGTTGAACCAGGCGTCGGACTGGAATATGCGTTGTCATCACCGGTCGGGATAAATGCGGCAGTGGGAATTTCCCCAGTGGGCGCTGTCGACGGACCAGATGAAGGGTCCGGATTGAGGGCGTCGTTGCCCTCCTGTAATTCCCAACCGACTTGCACCGCCAAGCGTCGGAGCATAGCATCTTCGGCTTCCTGTTGGGCCTTTTTCTTTCCGGACGGAGCCATTTAAACCTAGGAGTACGTTGTTAAAATACCTGATTACCATAATAATTATATAAAAAAATTTACGCTAATTAAGTGCGCCTAAGATTTAAATAGAGTATACTAGCTTGATTTTTGGGTCGTTCAATGGACGTGCGACCCACGCGATAAAATGTAAACTTTCAATTAATCAGCCTTGGTTCAATCGAAAAACATGGCCAGTTAGGAATAGAGATAACGCGAGAGGCATGACTAATTTCGACAAAACACCCCGAGGCTAACCAAATCAATGGTATATACTCTATTGGTGTCGTCTTTCTTAGATCCAAAACCTGTCACCAGTCATAACCCGTTTCTAGGCACCATGTCCGACATTCAGCCAATCTTTCGAAAATTTACACTCCCTCAAGTCCTTTGCAAACTCTGCACTCAACCTCGTGTCCATAACTTCACTTAGGTTATGGTGTGCGGTGATGAAATCCACACATCACGAGGGGTTAAGGAGATAAGCTAGGAAAAGAGGCGCCATCTATTCTAAAGAGTGTGACTTAATAAACCAATCTTATGTACTAAATTTAAATCAAAGACTACCAATTTACTAGAAAATTCCCATAATTATCAATTAATAATTTTTAATTACATGCAATAATAATCACAAATTATACTATTAATTAAAACAATAAATAATGACAATAATTAATTATTATTTATCATGCATTTAATAATAATTATTCATTTACCAATATAATTAATTATTATTAACAATAATAATTATTACTATTACTTAATTTTAACTAATAATTATTCATTACCAATTAACAACTAACCAATAATTAGTTAATTATCATTACCAATAATAATGATTACTAAATTATTAATTATTACTAATAATAATAATAATTAATTATTATCATTACTAATTAATTAAAATTATTTACAAATTAAATAATTGCTTAAATAATAATAATGTTAATTAAAAAATATAAATATTATCTTGCCAGAATGTCGCTGGAAAGTCGCCGGAATGTTGCCGGAGAGAGGGAAAGTCGCCGGAATTTTCGTCGTCGGAGCGTCGCCGAAGGAGGAAGGCCGGAGGTTTTGAGAGGAGAGGAGAGGAGAGGAGAGGAGGAAATGAGATGGGAGGAAAAGAGAGAGTGAGCAGTCCTATATATAGGCTTTCACTTAGACGACGGAAACCTATTTTCCGTCGTCTAAGAACAACTGCAGCGGCAGCGTCCTCTCGGAGGACGTCCTGCAAAAATGGTGGGGACCGCTGGAAAATAGGATGTCAGGAGGCTGGGGGACATGCACCGGTGAGGATGGGAGGGGTTGACCGTACGGCGACCTCGAGGACGTCTTCTAGCCCGTGCTAGAAGCGATCACAGGAGAGGACTTCCCCCTGGTGGATCCCACGCTCGTGGGTGACGTCAGGCGGGAAGTTAAAAAATTTGAATCTGGCAATTTTTTTTTTACAAATTAACCGAGCCAATGACAGCCCGCCACGTGGCAGGCTGTCGGCCTACTAAACCGGCAACAGGAAGATCAATCTGGGTCATCCAATTCGAACGTGATTTCCAATCCACCGGCTAAAATTCAAACAAAACGGCTACTGACTTTTCAGATTTTTTCAGAACGGCTACCACAAAAATACCCCGAAAAAAATTCAAAAAAATCCCAAAAAATTCCAAAAAATTTCTAAAAACCCCATACTATTTTTCTATAAATACTACCTTCATTTTCTCAAATACTTCACACCAATTTGTGCAAAAAAATTTCTCTTCCTCCTCCCTCTCTACTCTCTCTATCTCACAATCTCTTTGTTTTTTTTGGCGAAAAATGTCCACCAATTGGCTCATGTCGGAAGATGTACAACTATGCATATTATATTGTCGTCATAGTGTATGCCCTATCTCCGGCAACAAACAAAAGGTCGACATTGTGGGAAAAAATTCACGGTGATTTCCAACAAAATTGGGTGATGGGTCAAGGTGAAGCGAGGGCGGAACCTAGGTCCTAAAATGCACTTACCTCCCGTTTTGCTAAGTTGAAGCCAAATTTGTCACAATGGAAAGCGGCTCTTGCATACGCGAGAAGAAATCCGGAATCCGGCAAAAATGTGTATGATGAGGTAATGATTTTTTTATGTTGGTCCTTTCAATTTTAATTAATTTTATGAGATATATAAAACATGAAATATTAATTCGTAACTTGTCATTTTTTTGTAGTTAAGGAAAGTCCAAACGTTTTATGTGGGGAAAAAAAGGAGTTTGCGCACTTTGCGTGTTGGGAAGAGGTCAAAAATCATCCTACCTTTAGAGTCGTCGAAACTACCACTCAACCTTCTTACAATTCATACTTCGAAGAAACACCTACCGTTAATGAAATATCTCCTATCGTCAACTTGGATGAAGATGAAGTGATGCCAACATCACAAATCAACCTTGGATGAACCTTAAGCCCGCCTAGACCTCAAGGAGTGAAGGCGGCCAAGGAAGAAAAAAGAAGGGGAAAGAAGGCCATGACACCATCGAATGAAGTTAGAGATAAGACTTTGAAGAGCATTGCGGCTAATCAAAAAATGTTTGTCGATTGGACGAGGGCAAATGATGAAAATCAACGAATACTTGATGAGAAAAACTACAAATTGAGGGCACGAGAAGAAGAAACAAGAATCTTGACAATGAATTTCGAGGCTATGACCCCAAATTCAAAGAAGTACTTCATGAAGCGGAAATCGGAGATCCTTCAGCAAATAGATGACGATGAAAGAAAAGTCGGTGATGCTAGCTTTACCGATTGTTATCATCCCCGCAACCTTGATTTTAGTGATTAGTTTAGTTTGTCTTAATAATAAATCTATACTTGGCATGTCATTATGTAATTTTCATTTTCAAGAAATAAAATTGCACTTTATTTATTTAAGAGATCTTCAAACACATTACATTTATTCATAATTAAAGGCAAACACACATACAAAAGGGAAACACACATACAAAATGCAAATACACATATAAAAGGGAAACACACATACATCGCGCACGTTATTTAGAGATGTTCACCGGTTTCAAGAAACCAGTTGTGCTTCACTAAGTCCTTTTGAAGCTCACCATGGAGATACACTGATTGTAAATCGACGAGACGGTCGCTAAACCGTTGATGATTTTGATCTCTTCCAACTGGCTCAAATGGAATCCGGTTACCATTTTCATCCACCGGCCCATCATAAACTGTTGAAGCAGTAGCTGGATTTTGTAAATCTTCTTCCTCGTACTCCTCAAAATCATCTTCCACAAATTCGTTTTCAACAATCATGTTATGCATGATGATGCAAGCCAACATGATCATTTTCAATGTCGATTTGTGATGACACATGGCTGAGTGACGAATGATAGCCCAACGAGATTGCAAGATGCCAAAGCACCTCTCCACATCTTTACGATATGACTCTTGTTTCCGTGCGAACAACTTCTGTGGTTAATCTTGCGGATTGGAAATTATCTTGACAAACGAGGAATACCTTGGATATATTTCATCCTCTAGATAATAAGTGTGGTGGTAAGTCATACCGTGGACTTTATACGTCGAAGGCGGACTTCTTCCGGCAAGGAGCTAGTCGAAGACATCCGAGCTGTTCAGCACATTAATATCATTTTGTGCTACAGGCATCCCAAAGAAGCTGTGCCATATCCACGTATCATATGATGCCACCGCCTCTAAGATCATGGTCGGATGACCCTTTCGGCCCGAGTATGCCCCTTGCCAGGCTGTTGGACAATTCTTCCATTCTCAGTGCATGCAGTCGATGCTTCCAATCATACCAGGAAATCCCCGTTGCCTAGCCCTTATTAAAAGTCGAGTTATGTCACCCGCATTTGGAGCGCGGAGGTAACAGTCCTTGTAAAGCAAGACCACTTGTGTACACCACTTCTTCATGCATTCCAACGTTGTTGACTCCCCCATCCTTGAGTACTCAGTACACTGATCTGCGGCTGCGCCGTACGCCAACATTCGTATAGCACCGGTCATCTTTTGCTCGGGGAGGAGTCCTTGCAATCCAGTGGCATCTGCTCTTTGATGCCAAAATGGGTCGTGATTACAGAGGTCTGTCTTGATCCGGTTGAACAAGTGCGTGCTCATTCGGAACCTCCGGCGAAAATCTTGCTCGTGGAAAACAAGGCATTCCACGAAGTAATCTTCAAGCAGATTCTGACCCCTAGGTTCCCTTTGCCTTTGGTGGTTTGGAAGGCGCCGGTGGGGTGGCTCATCATCAAACGTGGCAACTACCATGGTTACATCATTGATGAAGGAATTCATCATTGTGGTAGCTTGCCGACGTTGTTGGCGCCTCCTCCTGGAAGACTCATCGTAATCGTTATGATTCATCTTCTTGATGAGAAAAATGGAAGAATTATGTTTAGGTGTAGAATATCAAGTGACTTATGCGTGTTGTGAGGTTTCAATCTTTAGGAGCCAGAGATGATGATTTTATAGCAAGATTATGATAATCTGATGTTGAAGGATGAGTACACGTGTCACATCCTCATTTGTCGGAAATCTCACCGGAAATCTTCATCAATAATTTAGCCGACAGTGACACGTGGATGTGACACGTGTCACAATATGAGTCGTCGAAAATTTTATCGAAAATTTGGTTCAATAATGTACACGATAATGACATGTGTCGCCTAGTTATTGGATAAACATATTACAAATAATTAATCAAAATTTAATTTTATGATTCTGAATAGTAATAGGAATTCCTATTTGTTGCACTGCTGCGCAAAAAAACTGAATAGGAAGTCCTATTTCCTGAATAGTAACAGGAAGCCCTGAAAATAGGAATTCCTCGCTAATAGGAAGTCCTAAACGGGTGCGGATGCTCTAAGTGCACTTGGACGACGGAAACGGGCGTTTCCATCGTCTAAGTGAACCATTTCAAAATTTTGAAACGACACCCAAGTAGTCATGACGGAGATTGACTAAGGCGGCACAATGAACCGCCATGTTTTTGAACTTGGATGACGGAGATTGACCATCTCCGTCGTTCAAGTAGTCACCAGGACGACGGAGATGGTCATTCTCCGTCGTCCAAGTTCAATTTACGTAAAAAAAAAATTAATTCGCAAGGAATTTGCCGATCTGTCATTCGAATGAAATAGTCATAAAATATCGATTAACGCATCGTATATATAAACAGTTAAATTTGAAACGACGAATAATTTTACGTCATTAAACTTGTTAAGTATCTACTAATCTTTATGACTTAAGTGTTATTAAGTATAAGCTCATTTGCATTTCGATATTAATGAAATTGAATTTAGACAAAACAACCGTTGGATACGTTCGCCGTAACATAATATATAATTAAAATAATTTTCAGAAAATAATAAGTTCGTGAAGGGTTTCATCGGCACAGTCAACCGTAAAACCGAGATTTTGACAAACCGGAAACGTGGATACAAGACATTTCGTAACTCCGATTTTGGAACCGTCGAAGCTCACACACCAAGAATTGTTTACTCTATAGTCTTGACGAAAAGAATATGCATTGGGAGATAGTCTAGATGGTCGTTGTCTTAGAAAAAAATTACGAATTCCGCTCTTGGACGACGGAGATGAGCTTCTCCGTGGTTCAGGTGCGTACTTGGACGACGGAGAATGAGTTCTCCGTCGTCCAAGTCAGCACCTGGAAGACGGAGACGCTCATCTCCGTCGTCCAAGTGCAAACCCCTGAATTCAGGGTTTAGGGCCTAACTGTTTATGGTTGAGGGTTTTTGCTTCACTTGGACGACGCATATGGGATTCTCCGTCGTCCAGGTGCGTACTTTGACGACTGAAAACTCATTCTCCGTCGTTCAGGTGCCTCCGTTCAATTCTTATGATTCAATTCGCTTAAAAATTCATTGATCCGATCCGCTCCGATCCGATTCAATCCGATTCGGATCCATTAATTAATTAATTAATTAATTAATTTACGTACGTCGGTCGATCCGATCAGAGCATGGACGCGTGTAATTAATTAATTAAGTACAAAAATAATAGTTTTACATACGTACATACGTACTCCTCCTTATAATATTTATATTAATTTTTGATCGATGATGCATCATATATTACAATAATTACAATAATTAATTACCAATTAATAATCCTCGTCGTATAATTGTACTCTTCGTCATAATCGTCATCATCCTCATCCCCGTTATCCGATTGCTCATCCTCCTCATCATACTCAACATCGTCCGACAAATAACCTGAGTCCTCGTCTGCGTCCTCATCCTGCACGTCTTCTTCATCTACCTCATTAATGGCATCGATAATCTCATCTTCAGTTAGATCTGTACAACTATCAGGCATGGGTAACCGTTCACCATCTTGAACCAGGTCCATTATATCGGAGCGGATGACAGAAATATTAGGCTCTTGATAGGCAGGAATGTCTCTTTCTGGTTCACCAGCATCTTCAGTCGCCGGTGTCCCTTCAATTGTCTTTGTATTCCATATTCCTCGATGAGAGATATGGTTCACTATTTTCCACCCTTCACCAGCTTTCGGATCGTCGAGATAGAACACCTGCCTAACTAAGGTGGCGAGAGCGAAAGGCTCATCCTCATACCAGCTTGAGTTTGTATCGACTGATAAAAGTCTCAGGTCTTCCTTTGTACGCTTGAACCATCTACACTTGAATAGGAAAACGTTGACATCATTCACGTAACATAGCTGAACCACATTTATAATAGCCCCGTAATATAGATCATTGTCTTTCCCAACCGCTACCCCACTGTTTTGTGTTCTTCTTCCTTTATCTCGGGCCAATGAATGGAACTTTACACCGTTCACAAAACATCCGGGATAAATATAATGTTTAATCGGCTTCCCTGCTAGCAAGTGCTTTGGCCAGGACCACAACCCCCCGTGGTTTTCGGATTTTTGTAGATCAATCATCTGCGAAAATGGAAAAATATAAGGGTTTACTTTCTACAAACATGATCGATATGTATATAAATTATTAAATACCGAGACGTATGTACGTACCCATTGGAAGAAATAATCAGGGAACTTTTTCTTAACCATTTTCTCAATCCACACCGAACTCTTGTCTGGATTTAACGCCTGAAGCCTCTCCCTGTATGACATCATGTACGGCTTAACTTCATCACAGTCTTGCAACACTACCCAATGTGCCTCAATAAGTTCTTCCCGTGTTAACGATTCCTTTAATACTCCTCTAAACGGTCGAACGACATTGGTGATGACAGAAAGATTGATGCGGGCACTGGGATCGGAGGCAGTGGGAGGTGGTAGATCTTTAAGGTACCTGTTGCAGTAAGTAACACACTCATGCATTAGGTATGTCTCAGCTATGGAGCCATCCGGGGTCGACCTATTTTTGACGAATTCTTTATACTGTTCAAGCTGTCTACAAAATCAAACGTACAATAAGAATAAGTACATATAGCTAGTAATCTCCAGTGGAACAAATTATGAATCGAATCACCTGTATAATTAATATATATAGTTGTACGTACCTTTCTTGATGATACATCCAAGTGTACTGGACCGGACTAGAAATGAGCACCTGCTCGGGCAGGTGGATCATTAGGTGAATCATGATGTCAAAGAAAGCAGGGGGAAAATCCTCACTAGTTTGCAAATGATGTTCACAATTTGTTGTTGCAGTTCCACCACATCTGACTTCTTTAATTCTCTGGCGCATAACCTCTGCCACCATCTGCATAATGCCACTATTGGTTCTACGACGTCACGAGGTAAATATGGTCGAATTACCACTGGAATCAGACGTTGCAACATAACGTGATAGTCATGTTTCTTTAGACCAACAAACTTGTGTTGCACCTCGTCCACTGCTCCAATTATAGTAGCTGCATACGTAGCCAGATAACGAACGCCCTTAAACCAGTGAAATACAGAACGTCTAAGTGTCTGCTTCACTGTGTAAGGTGCAGCTGGCATCTTGTTGTACACTCATTTCCTATCCTTCCTCAACCACAAGGGACGACGTAGATTCATTGATTTCAGATCTTTGCGCGCTTTGGGAGTATCTTTAGTCTTGAACTTAATACCGAGAATTGTGCCCACCACACTGTCGCACACATTCTTTTCTATGTGCATCGCGTCCAAGTTGTTCCTCAGCTTCAACTTCGACCAGTAAGGGAGTTCAAAGAATATACTCTTGTGATGCCAATAGATGAGGTCATGTGCAGGAATTGGATTGCATTTCTTTACATCCACGTCATTGGTCAAAACACCAAAGTTGAAATAGCTCAATCTCTCTAAAATCTCTTCGCCCGACCAACCACAGGGTTTAGGATCGTTCTCTACCGTCCCATCGAAATGAGCTTCATCCTGTCGTCACGGGTGGTCGTGAGGAAGCCATCTACGGTGACCCAAGTAACACAGTTTCCCCGCGTGCCAACTAGAGTTCACGTCGTCCAAACATATAGAACATCCATTATATCCTTTTGTCCTGCAGGCTGCCAACATCCCATACGTTGGAAAATCGCTGATTGTCCACATTACGGCAGCCCTCATCGTGAACATCGTGTCAGTGAATTTGTCATAAGTTGGGACTCCATTTTGCTACAACAGTTTCAGCACGTCGATCAAAGGTCTGAGGTAGACATCTAAGCACTTCCCTTGAGATTTAGGACCTGGAATTAGTACAGTAAGGAAATTAAACTCCTTGTTCATGCACATCCACGGAGGCAAGTTGTACGGCATCAGAATAACTGGACAAGTGCTGACGACGGAGCTATTACTACCCCAAGGATTGAATCCGTCTGTAGATAGTCCGAGTCTAACATTTCTAACCTCTGCAACAAAGTCTCCAAATTATCTGTCGAAATGTTTGAAACCCTCCTCATCCGCGGCGTGTCGCAGGACATCGTCATCTATTCACATTTCTATGTACCATCGCATCGCCTCTGCTGTGTGTAGAGACATGTACAGGCGCTGCAATCTGGGAATCAAGGGAAAATATCAAACAACTTTCAAAGGAATTCTCTTTTTAGAACTCTTCCTATTCAGCTCATATCTACACTGGCCACATACGGGACAATAGTCCAAATCTTTATACTCTTTGTAAAAAAGCACACAATCATTCGAACATGCGTCAATTATCCTGTACTTTAGGCCGAGGCTGCTCAAGATATTTCTAACCTTATAATGAGATTTATGAAGATTGTGATCATCAGGAAGCAACTTACATATTTGCTCCTGAATTTCGTCAAAAGCACTTACTGACATTTTGTGCTTCGCTTTTATCTTCATTTGCTCCATCACATATTGCAACACATTCTCTCGACATCCAGGGAACACCGGGGTCTGCGCTTCAAGTAGCATCCGGTTGTACTTATCCATCTCACTAGTGTTAGTGGCCAAGCTAGCAGCGGGGAATGTGTCATCATGCTCATGAGTGGTACTGTAACCTCTGTCTTGGTGTTGGTGTCTACCATGACTAAATCCCGGAAATGCATCATGGACCAAATCTGCAGTTGGGTTGCAAGCAGGGGGGCCAGCACCACTGCCGCTGGATGAGGCACCCTGGTAACTGTACCCTGAGCTGAAGTCTACTGCTTCACCATGCTCGCTCCATGTAGTGTAACTCCACATCATACCATTTTCGTACAGGTGTTGCACCATAACATTAACCTCCACATACTGACAATTAAGACATTTCTGGCACGGACACCTGAAACGCTTCTTTCCCTGACCATGTTCTATCGCAAAATTCACAAATTCGCTAATTCCATCCATATACCGGACATCACATCTATTCTGCAACTTCATCCAACTCTTGTCCATACTTCTACAAAATATTATAATTAATTAATTATTACATATATATTAGTCAATTAATTAACTATTAATTATACGTACTCGATCTACATCGATCAATTACGTACTTTAATATGTGTAGCTAACATACATGCATGTATGTACGTTTTAACTAAATATTAACCAAATTTGAAAACATCCATACATATATACGTTCTATAGGTCTATAATTAACTAATATATATCATCAATTTCCTAACTTAATATATTAATTATATATTAGACGTACTAATTAATTATTAACAATGGGCGTTTTAACAAACGTACATGCAATTAATTATATATATATAAACCTACGTTAATGGTGTTGGAAAATTACCTGCGTACGTACCTAGCCTTCTCCGATATATATATGGCGAATTAATCGATGGTCGGAGCCGAAGATCGATATATATAGTGCTATATATCTAGCTAGCTAGCTAGGACGTCGATCGTCATTTGCATTGCGAGCACGCATGATGAGCTAGCTGATCAAGACAGGAAGAGATTATGATCGATCAGTTGAGAGAGTGAGCGGAGAGGAAGAGAGTTTGGCATTGGCCTTATATAATGCTTCACTTAGTTGACGGAGGTGTCGGTACGTCGTCTAAGTTGCCACTAGGACCACAGCGTGTCGGTCCGTTGTCCAGGTGACCACCTGGACGACGGAGACTACTATCTCCGTCGTCCAAGTGCTCACCTGGACAACGGAGAATTCTCAGAGGTCCAGGTAATTCTCCGTTGTCCAGGTGAGAACCTAGACCTCGGAGAATTCTCTGTCGTCTAGGTGGAACTTGGACCACGGAGATAGTATTCTCCGTCGTCCAAGTTACACCTGGACGATGGAGAATTCTCCGTCGTCCAAGTGTCACTTGGACCACGGAACAATTACGTTTCCGTGGTCTAAGTGCTGTTTTCTTGTAGTGGTAGTCTTTGTGCTTTTCACTGCAAGCTAAGGAATCTAAGTGCTTAATCCTTGTGAGTTCGACCCTCGATTTTCTTTTCTATACTATTACTTATCCCCGTATACTTATGAGTGAATATCGTTCTTGTACCATGAGTTAGTCGATAGCTTACTAAGTGTGGGGTTATAAATCTTTCAACACTTATCTATCTGGGAAAACACACTTGATCTGGTTACTCGCATCTTCGGTCTGTTGGACCCTTTGTCGAACGTAATCACTGGGGTGGTTGCGAGTCTATTCATCCTCCTCTGAATTTATTCTGGAGATTCTATGAGCTGGTCTGGTTTAATCAACCCTTTGTCTAAGGCTTCCAAAGTCCTCTTCGCAGTTCCGAATTAACACCGTAGTTTCCTTTTTCTGGTAGGGGTAATCTTCACTGTCTTTCCTCCTGACTTTATGTATCACACATCTTCCTTAAACACAGATTTGCCTACTGGAGGGATGTACGGCTTGCTCGGTTCCGCTTGTTGTCTATCACTAACCGCGTCGGCTTTTTTCTCCACTATTCGTATTCATTTGAATAGATTAGACTCCCTGGCAACTGTGTGTGGTTTCTTCGGGCTCGCTGGCTGGTAGCTTTTAGGTGGAGACTTGACTGATGATCCTGCTCGCACTGCCTCTACGAACTCTTCATAGGTCATCTTGATGCCACACTTTGCCTTACATCGAGTACAAATCACTACCGGAGTTGCCTTACTTGAGAGGGAGATTTCTATGTTTTGGTATATGCACTAGTACCAAGTTCGTTTTGTTTTTGGTTGTCAAACGTGTTTGTAAACTTTTTCATGCTTCTTCTGGCAAAAGTTGTTTCTTGACTTGGTACATTTCTCAAGTGTTTTTGGCCGGACTTGTGCCCTTATTTTGGGTAGGTTACTGCTTGGACTCACATGTGGACTTTATGGCCATTTTTTTATTCTGAGGTATCCCTCTCTTGACATGTGCCATGTTACTTTTTGCTATTTCGCCCCTATGTTAAGTCACTTTTTGCAACTGGTTCATTTTGGGCTTTTGAATTGTCTATATTTTAGTGAGAACTCTTTTCTAGGATCTCTCTTCCACTTCCTATATACTCTGCATGCCATGATTACTTCTTTTTCCACTTCACACTTCTCTTCTCAATTCATAACCTCCCATTTCCAGTGAAACCTGCCTACTCTCGTTCCTCCAAAAATGACACACACTGACACTGACATCGTTCCTTTCTTGGATCTTATTGCTCACCCTCTTGCTGCTGCATTAGCACCACCCTTATCACCTTATCCCACCGTTATAGGTTCTTTGACTTCTTTGTCACCTCTCGCGACTTCCCCGAAGTCCAAGCCGTCTACGCCTTCACCGGTTATTCCCTCCACCATCACTCCACCTACTTTGACCATTACTGGGAGCTCCGTTTGGCCGCCTCTGGTGCCCATGGCTACCTACAAGTGCAATGGCACCTCTGTTACCAAGCCCAAGCCTCCCAAGAAGCAAAAGGTTGCTCCAACTCCCTCTATGATTTCACCTACTCCTTCCTCACAACCGGATCTGGTTTCTGTCCCTATCACTAATCCTCTCTCTTTGGGACATGATGCCCTTATGTGATCCCCTCATGTGTCACTTAGGAAATTCAAGGCATCTACAACTAGGATTGTCGGGTCTTTCACTGAGTCCGGCACAGAATCTGAGTCTGATCCCCTTGCCTCGGATTGTGAGCTCACTCCTCCCCCACCAAAGCGGGTTACCCGTGCCTCCGCTGTGGCCTCTGTCAAAGACAAGAATAGTTCCACTTCTTGTGCACCACCTACCTCTCCTCGCATGGGCTTCTCGCCCAAAGGTAAATCCCCCTCTACCGTCTCCAAGACCAAGCTTCCTCCCAAGAACCGCTTCGGTGAGGCTTCTCATCTTCCTCCCCGAGAAGATTTTTGTTCGGATGATGCCTTCAATGTGTTTGGGTATGTGGCCATCAATCCCCCAATCGTGGGAGAGCGTTTGATTGACTTTCCCTCTCTTAATTCCCAATTTGTTGCCTTTGTCTTGGATTTGGGATGGGTCAGTGCTCTCAACTCCTTACCTCGCTACAATCATACCTTGGTTCAGGAATTCTACGCCAACTTCCTTTTGGATACCTCTAACAAGTTCAAGTTGAGTTTCAAGGACCCCATCACTGTGATGGTCCGCAACGTTTCAGTCAACATCTCTCCCTCCCGGATGCGTAATGTCCTACATCTTCTAATCACTCAGGATTCTGGGTTGGATCAGGTTCGAGACTTCCTCTCGACCCAGTCTATTGATGATCTCGCTGCGAGGCTCTACACCTCTGCCCCCACTACACTTGTTGGTACTTCTCACCTCACCAGCAAATGCATGATCGAGTGGTTCAAGGCTAGGGTTTTTGGTTCGTTCTCTTCTTGTTCCTGCTACTTAGATCAGTAATATTCCAAAGAAGCAAGCCGCTCTGATTGCTTATCTGAGAAAAATCCCCCTTATGCCTCCATTTTCTGCTGAATAGTTCCTGTATCAAGCCATCTGGACCGCTGGTGTTAAGCACCGTGAGTTTGTCACCAAGTCTCTGGACTTTCCCTCTCTGATTACCCTTCTTTGTTCTACTATTGGTGTCCCTCTTTGGTAGGGTGATGTAATGGGTCCTGAGCTTGCTTTGGTGGATGCTGTTACCATCAGCAAGTTTGCTCACCAGTCTTAGGAATACGTTGAGCCTATGGAACACACCTTCCTCAAGCTCGATCTTCAAGCCATGATTTCTGCTCTGGTTTCTGAGATGAAGGGCTACATGGATGCTCAGGTTGCTGTTGTCAAGTCTGAGCTTCTCTCACTGCTCTCCAGTTAGCATGGCTTCACTCCCGCCACTTCGGATGGGACTGTGACGTCTCCTCTTAGCTCACATTCTTCTTCAGGTAGCCAAGGTGCATCTTCTGAGGAGGAGTCTGGCAAGACTATTGGTATTGATGATAAAGATGAGGATGGAGACCACTTTGATGCGTTTGGATATGCTGTGTAGTGATGGTTTTTAGGATGTTGTAGGATCAGTTTCTCTTACGTTATTGTTTAGGCTGTGGTTTCTTATTATGCACATTCTTTTTGTTGTTCTATTTCCTTTGTCATTCCTTGACAAAAAGGGGGAGAATTGGAAACATTAGGATAAGCTCATTTAGGTGTTTGTTTTTGTACCTTCACAATGTTATGTTTATCAGGATGGTTGTCTTTGGTCCTATCCCTGGATGAATGAATCTTCTTGTTGCTTTCACTTGATCTTGTTAAGCTATCTGCAAGATTATATCATTGTCGACTTATGTCTTATCTGTGATTGATAACGTGGTACAAAGTTTGTTTTATTTAGGAATGCCAAAGGGGGAGATTGAAGGCATATTACCTGTTGGCATTTCCTAACAGTAACAAAACACATATTTAAGGATGATCAACTAAGAAGATTAAAGACTTGGACATACCAATCTCATCGTAATCAAGTGGTCTTATACATATGCATACCATAGTTTTTCACTGAGGATGACATCTTTGCCACCTATCCCAAAATAGTCTAGTTTGCTCTAAGATATTTGTATCCGTTTGTGGCTCATTTTCAAAACTTCCTACCAGTTGAAAAGGCTCTTTTAAGGACGGCTATGTGTTTTGACTTACTACTCAAAAGATTTAGATAGCTTGTCTCTCAAATCGTGTTTTTTCTCAACATGTGACCTTTCTCATTGAAGTTTGCGAAAAAGCTTTCCAACTAGGCTTTTGTGAAAACTTGTGTGTGCGCGTTGGATTCCTTGATTTCTGGAAAATGGCTTTTGCCCTATTATGGTTTAGTCTTTACTTAGAGTATGTTGCAGAAATCTCTTTTACATCGTTTTGAATCTTAGTCATGTTTAAGGAAGGCATGTGCCTGTTGTTTTCTTTCGGCCTGAGCATACACTTGTCACATCCTGGTTTCTGCTTTTTGACCACCGTCCAAACACTGTTCTGTTGCTTTATTTATGTAATTTTCCTTAGTACTTGTCTCTATCAGCATATATAAGAACAGTAGGCACTCTTGGCTCGGTGGTTGAGTTAGAAAGTTTTTGTGCATATTTCTAAAACGTGTTAAACTTCTATGGGTTTCTTTATGCTTTCCCTTCTACTGCATGTAAGTCTTAGAGTATTGCACAAACAAGTTTTTCATTCAAACTCATATGCATTGTTGCACTCCATTGAGATTGGTATGGTAGTGCTCAACCCGAGAAGCTGCTCATGAAGAATTAGCTTACAAATAGTTAAGTTCTTAGATGAGGCTTCTTTAAACCTTTCATCTGCAAACACTTAGAAATAAGAGAGAGTGTAGCTCTGTAGAACTAGTAGAGAGACTGGTTAGGATAGCATATGGGTTATGTATCCCCAGAGTACAAGAATCTTGTAAAGAGGTGTTGTTCATAGTGGAAATATTTGACCCTCAAGAGTTAGGGGCACGCAGTTTCTCTCTCTGGTTGCAGGGTTTCTGTGTTAAAAAAAATATTCTAGTGTTATTTTTTACTTATCGCTTTTACATTTTAAGTATTTGAATATCTGTGAATCAGGATAGTTCACTACTCTGCTATCTTCGAGAACTGTTTTAAGCGAAAAAATAAAAAATGGTCTATTCACCCCCTCCCCCCAGAACCTTTAGAACGCTTCAATACACCAGTGCCCATATTCTCACAAAGGTAAGCAACAGAACTCTGAGATGGTAATATGTGATGCCATGCTTGAGCTGTAGAAATACTGTGGCCAATGCTTGTAAGATAGTCTGCTAAAATTTTTGCTTCTCGCCAAACATTTTTTATTGCAATGCTCTCAATCTGTTGCATTATATTGTGACTTGTGTATATCTTCAACTAATGTCTCTTGTTTTGAAAAGATCTTCGACCAATGTCTTAATCCTCCAAGCTGTTTGGATTTTCTTGTTGACACTATCAATAAGGATTTTTGGGTCTCCCACTACCTGGACGTTAAGGTGGCCATGAAGACTAGCTGCAAGCTGACCAGCCCTTACCATGCACATGCGCTTCTGCTAGCAAAACTTGTGAAATGCCGGGGTTCTTAGTAGATCCCAAGATGGGACTGCCACTATCATCTCTTAAAAAAGAAACCTGCAGCTGCATTATGCTGAGGTGTAACTGAACCATCGAAATTCAATAAAATGACATTAGTCACATTACGATGTGGAGGAAACCAAGTGATCCTCTGTCTTCAATTAGCTCTTGGTGTACGTGACATGCTTTAATTATACGTGTCATAATCATTGGTCATATTGAAAGAAGCATAAATAATCATTTTTTGATCGAATCAACTGTAGCCAGGCGATGGAGCCAATCTGAAAAAGAACCATTCCAAGCATCAAAGTCAACTGTAGGCAAAATGAATTGCCACGTTTCTTGATCAGAAATCAGTAGCAACAAAAAAAATATAAACTAAAACCCTGCCCCCCAATCTAAGGATACAAAAACTGGACCCGAACTACAAGTGGCTCTAGCAATGAATTCTTTAAACACTCTCCTATTTGTTATAGTTTCTTCCTCACTTTAAAGTCAAAAAACATAAGGATAAATATTTGGAGGGTTGAATCAACCAACATAATTAATTTATAGAACGGGTATACTAACTTTGTGCCCAAGTCATCGCAAAAAAGCTAAGCTTATTTCAACTTGAAAATACATCAAAGACATTTTCAAGTTCTCAAAGGTAGATATCCTCATGGGCAGAGAACAAAGGAAGCAACAAACTAATTATTTAGCGAAAAGCATATGCAAGATCTTTGGATAGAAAATCCTATGGGAGAGACAAGTAGAATGGTGCACTGAACTATTTCCAGACCAGTTCTCCATTTCCAACTGCTAAGTGCGGTACTAAGGTGTCTTAAATGGTAAAGAGAATCACACATCAGAAAAAGAAGAAAGGAAAAAATAAACACATTCTTGCAAAATCATTTCTGCCACATTTATGCAACATTGGACAAATTTGCTCAGTATATAACACTGTGCATCAGCAAGCATAGAAAAGGAGCTTCTCGATCAGAGTACTAAACCCTAAAAGATACAATGACTCGACTGCAAAATACAAGTGGCCAAACTGCTGTCTCTTAATTCTTTGAACATCCTTCTATTTCTCACAGTTTCAGCCTCATATTCATAAAAACAGAACATAAGATAAAACACCTGGACAATCACATGAATCAAGATGAACAAGCATACTGACTTTGTGCCCATGTCTAGCAGAAGAGGCTCTAACCAGAGAGAAAAAACCTGAAAAAATTCAGAAAAAAAAAACATGAAAACCACTATTTAGTTAATCAGTTTTCACCGTAGAATATGCCAGAGAACAAAAGAAGCAAAAAGTATTTAGTGAAAAGAGTATGTGCAAAGGAAATCACACAAAACAACAGAGTCAAACGGTTGGCATTTCCCCGTGAAAGTCAAACTGTTACTCCTCAAATTCAGAAGCATTTTATTAAGACCCTATTTCTAATGCATTTATAAACTTTACAAATTCCTAATAGACCTAGGACTACAAGGCAAAACACTTCCTACAGCCATTGTCTGTGAATAGGTCTTTTGCTTCCCTTAATAGGCCCAAATCACAAAGTCCACCAATCAATGTATTATACATCCTGACATTAGGCTGAAGTCCTTTGGATGATTTCTATTAGCAAGCACAGACATGGTTCCCATTGAAACATTAATTGCGACAATAAAAATGATCAGCTTCAACATTCAATTCAAGCATGCAAATTGACTACATAATGATTTTTCAATCAATGGCAGCAAAGCTGGATATATCCACTTTATCTTTAGAGAATAAACCAAGTATTTATCAATTTCATAGTTGATGCATCTCCAGAGAAACCTCCCTCCACCATTTCATGAATAAGTGTCATCGTCTTTGGTGTCTCTTTATTATTGATAAGACCCGGGATTATTGTGTTATATGTGCAACCATCCCGAGAGCAGCCATTCTCTTCCATTTCCTCATAGCACTTTTTTGCATCAAATATTAGGCCCCTATCATTATGTTATATGTCCGCACATTAGGTTCAAGTCCTTTGGATGATAAGCTACAGAAGATGTCCTTGGCAGATTCAATTTTTCCTGCTTTGTACACACCATGGATAAGAGTATTAATCACTATATCCAATTTCAACTTCCTGCCTTCCGTGTCACTCAAAAATTTCATTGCCGCATCAAGTTGTTGATTTTTGCATAAGCCATTCAATAAATGGCATAAGTTTGAACATTTGGAAGTTCACCAGAAGCTCGCATGCTCATGAACAACTTCTTTGCAACTTGTATTCTCCTTGATTTGCAGAATCCATCCATTCTAGTCCTACAGTTGACATTTCAACAAATAGCTTCACAGCCTTGGCCATTTTTTGTGTGCTTACAATATCCATTTATCAATATACTATAACTATAAACATTGACGATGGAGCCCTTGCTAACCATTAAATCAAAGACCTTTCTTGCCTCCTTCATTTCTCCTCTCAAACAATAACCATCCATAAGTGAGCTGTATGTAACTGTATCAGGTTCAAGACCTCTCTGGATCACCATTTCAACCACTCTCGTTGCTCCCAGGACCATCCCATTCCTTAGAGAGTCCGTCGAGCAAGACATTAAAGGTCAAAACATTTGGAGAGATGTTTCTAGTTACCATCTCATTCAACAACCTTGTGGCTTCTTTCCACTGACATAATCTACAGACTCCATCGTTCAATGAGGTATAGGTCACTAATTCAGGAGCAATACCCTTACTGATCATTTTTGACAAGAGACGGAGTGCATCAACAATTAGTGCGTCCTTCTAGCAATTAGGTCACCATTTTGCTGTAAATTGTTGCTGCCCCAACCTCTTTATTATGTAGAAGGAAGCCATTGATGAAAGCGCTGAATGTCGTGACATCTCGTTCAAAGCCATATTTGAACAACTTTCCAAAGACAGATAAACTGAACCCCATTTGGTTCAATTGGCAGAAGCAATAGATGAGAATGGTAAGACTATAAACATCAGGATGGTTGAAAGGAACATCAAGAACAAGATGAGTACTAGTAAGAATCTGAGTGAGAAGACTAGTACTAATGATAGAATTAGTAGAGTGACGTAGACATTGCATACCTCTTATTCTCCAGTTACTGTAGTAAGAAGAAGAAACTTTCACCATCTTCAACTTATTAGGTTTGTCTTCTGTATGCTTACAGAATACGACGATAATTCTCGATCAGGCTTTCTTCTCTGGGCCAGGTTTACTTATCTTATATGAGTAGGCCGAAGCCCATGTTGAGCATGGTAAAAGATTATACTGCTAGCTAGTTTATTACTTTGATACTATATATATAGTCGATCAATTGCAATAGCTTCCCAACAAGGGCCTGATTGTCATCAAATGGAGCAATACATAGAAGCAAACTTGATCCTCGAAGCTTTTTATTAGCCTACCGATCGATCAATGCCCTCATCGTTGGCTATTATTGATTTCTAGATATCTTAGTGTTGACAAATATTGAATTGTAGATACATTAAGAATTCTTTTATAATTAGAATAGATTTATTTCTTATTGTATATATTATTTTTTTATTAGAAATGTGTCTTGTAAAGTTGTATATATTATCCAACTCGGAAGTGAATAAAGTATTGAACTCTACCCTAAATACTAATGTATATACTTTTCTAGTTAGTATCAGAACTAATCATGTGGAGATATCGACAAACCCTACTTTTGTCAACCACTGCATCTAAATTCTGCTGCGAACTGCTGATCTAGGAGAAAAAATCTGATTCTGGTGTGATTTCTTTTCTTCCGACACTTTCTTCTGTGAAATTCTGACAGAACCCTATTTTCTGACAAACTCTACCGACAAAACCCTATTTTTTGTCACCTACTATACCTAAATATATCATTGCCAAGAATCAGTTTTTTTGCCTTTACATTTCGTTCTTACCATATCAATGGGAAAAAATCCGACTATACTGTGATTGTTCCTCCTCAACTTACTATTCATTACCATCAAGAAAACTCTTCTTTTCATATTGGAGTTCTCTTGACCGATTCCAATTACTCTACATGGGTCTTTGTTATGCAGATGCGCATTGGAGGACACAACCAGCTTGGATTCTTTACTTGTGATTCGCCTGCCCCTTCTCCGTCTCAAAACGGTCGTTGATATTTGGTATGCTTTGCACTAAACCTACAATGATGATTCATACTTTGCCTGGATCTATGAATTGAACCGCCTCTGCTTTACCACTACTGGTCCTTTCACCAAGAAAACTCATGTCTCCCTTAATGTCTCATTTCCAGAATCTGAACTATATTACTCAGGGGGAGTTTCAGAGTCTTCCCTTGAAGGAAACACTTTAAATTTATCAGAGTTTGAAGAGCTTAAGCAGTTGGAGACACAACATGAAGCTCCAGTACTTTTGTTTCATCATCATCGAGTTTAAACTCGTACATGATCCAACATTCATGAGGCTTAGAGCGTTTCTTCTTGTGTTCATACTTGAATGTTTTCTTGATGCCAAGGAGAGTAATTGTTGACTTTTGATCTTGATAAAGAAGATAGATATCCCCGCCTCTATTTTGTTATCCTGGCCTCTGAGATAGTGTTGAAGAACTTGCTTCCCCTTCTACATCATCTACTAAGGTCTCTATTTAGAGTGCTCCATCTAAGGCTTTGGAGAATCCAAAATGGAAGCAAGCTATGATCGAATGAAGAACTGGATGCTTTTGCCAGACCTGGTAAGGGGTTGTTATTTACAAAACATAGTGAGATGTGTGTTTTAGGCTACACTGATGCAGACTGGGCTGGAGATCAAACTAATAAAGCGTCAAATTTGAATACTTTACTTTTATTGGTGAAAGTTTGGTAACTTGGCATAATGTGATACCGTGGAATGTTACACGAAGTTTGTTTGTAGTCAAATTGAGCATGATTGACATCCACGCTCCAAATTGAGGAGGAGTGTGAGCAATAATTGATTTCTAGATATCTTAGTGTTGGTAAATATTGAATTGTAGATACATTAAGAAGAAGAATGAAAAAATTCATCCTAAGTCCTGTAATCATTTCCTATGTTAATTTTAGTCCTGTCCAATTGATTTTTTTAATCCCAGTCCTATGAGTCAGCTATTGCATTAAATCTGTTTCCATATCTATAACTTCCTAATCTTGAGGTAAAATTTGAATATTTCTCCAGGAAAAAAGTCCTCCTATATAATTGAGATGATTTGGAATATTACTAAACGTAAATATTTTAGATATATTTTAATTTCCTCATTATGATCGAAATTTATTGGAGCCATATTTAATTTCATGAATCAATGTTCATCGACATTTCCTCTTTTATTTTGAATTCGATACCCACAAATTATTTACATTTATGAGCCAGATATAAATAGCATCAAATTAGTTTCTTAAATTAGACATTATTCAATTGTTTGTCAAACTCATGACTTATGCTTTTCATAATCGTGTTTGATCAAATCATCTTCTTTATATATGCCATAAGAAACATCTTCACGTAAGTTCATATCATTCATTCTACATATTCTTTAGTTAAGGTAAGTTTTATTCTGAAGTTATTTTACTTAGGATAGTGTTTCCCTTCCATATAGGTATGCTTTCCATATTCCTCTTAGTGATATATGGTTGCATTTTTTTGTGTAGTTGATGGAGGGTACTGTCATTGCTCAATGTCGTCTAGGTACCATAGCAGTTTCGGTTTGATCACTTATGTAGTCAAATTTGTTTGCGTTTCAAATAGTTGGATTCTTGTTTATTTGAGTTGACATACTCAATTTGGAACCACCCTTCGTGTTTCCTACAATTAGACTTGGATTTGCAAGTTTTGATTTTCTCTCTTTCTAATATCTTTTCATTATCTACTCTAGAGGTATACATTTAAAAGAATTTCCTTCTTCTTTCAAAAGTATTGTGTATGTTTTTTTATCTTTTCATTATCTATTCTAGAGGTATACATTTTGAATATAAGTCTTTTCATTATCTATTCTAGAGCTATACATTTTTAATATAAGTCAATATTATCTTTTCATTATTTTTTTCAGCATCGTTTACCTTTCTTTTAGATATAAGGTTCATTTATCGTTCTTATAGAGATAAGTCTCTTTTACCTTTCGTTTAGATATATAAATCATAAGTTTTTTAAGTGTACCTCATGATTAGTATCATTTACCTTTGTTTTAGATATAAGTCTCATTTATCTTACTTGAAGATATATATATGTAGTATCAAAAAAATTCGAGTATACCTCATGTTTAGGTGGACTTGATGTTCTTGTTTATTTTGTTTAGGTTTATTTCATTTTATAACATTTTGAAAATTTTGAATGACTTTAAGTATGATGATTCAAATTTGAAATCAGATTATACAAAAGTTGAATATAATTAGTGAAATTCAAATTTGTTTCCTTTCTTGAACTAGAAGGGAAAAATAGGCAAAATAATTAATCAAAGCACCTCAATTAAAATAAAAAAATTGGCAGGACTAAATCTAATATCGAATTGGGAAATAGGACTTGGATTAAAATTTTCCAATTAAGAATCCTTTTGTAATTAAAATAGATTTATTCTTTATTGTATAAATTATTTTTCTATTAAGAATGTGTCTTGTAAAGTTGTATATATACTTTAATTCAAGAGTGAATAACCTAAATACTAATGTATAAACTTTTCTAGTCTCAGAAAATTGATAAAAGGCGTTGGCATCAAATTGGAAGGGCTTGTGTTTGACGTCAATCTTGTCTTACCATCTAAATTGTAATGGTGGAGAATACTTGTGGATGAAGAAACAACATTAAAATTCCCTGAAATGTTGATAGCACGCAATATTCGGGTTAATGGGGCGTCAGAAAACTTGATTGACATTCAATACTACACGTATTCTCTGAAGACAGACCTGTACCTGAGGTAAGGCGAGGGAGGTCGCCGCCTCAGATATCAAATCGTCACGGACCTAAAACAATTTATTTTATACCTTTTTATATATAATTTAAAATACTATATTTATATAAATATATATATATATATAATAACATAACCAGTCCTTTTGTTTGCTCGTGAAAATTGTTTATGTTAATTTGGAACATTTTTAGATTTTTAACTACTGATTATAGATTTGTGTGTTTGATTTCGTGATTAACAAATTATTTTAGGTATTATGAGAATAATATTCGTCGTCTTTGATTTTTTTTTTTTAACCACCATAAAGTGATTTTTTTTTTTAACCACCATAAAGGGGCACCATTTTTTGTTTCCGTCTCAGGTCCATAAATGTCAGGTCCGACGTTGTCTGAAGATATCAGGAGTTTGCGGGAGCGGCTAAGCTTGAATGCGTTCAAGGGTACGGTACGGTGATCAATTGCTCTGCGCCTCTCCCATTGCGCGGTATTTATTTGGAAAAGTGGTCAGGTACCGGTACACTCAAAACTCAAAAGAGCTAGTTATGCATGTAGCTAGTCTAGTGTGTGCACTCAATGTGATTAGGCAGATTTTAGTTATGTGGATCAAGATTCAAGAAGGCATATATAGTTGAATGTCGTACACTGTACGTGTGTTCCTCCTCACCCACGGCGGCGCGCCCGGCCATCTACCTCCCAAAATTTGTCTAAACAACCCAAAGTAGGAACTGGGAAGTCGATCTATTCGAGATGTCCTTACTTTTAGTAAATTCATTTTCTTTTAAGTTTCTACGTAAGTAGTTAATTCATTAGCTAGCTAAAGTATGCATTAATTTGTAACAAAATTGGTCGATTAATGTAGTTAAATGGATCGCTTAACAGTGCTGCTAGATCTATCAAATGTCACATACAAGCAAAGCCGAGCCATGCCAGGTTGTTTTGGGCGGTGCAAGTCCCAACTCCACATACATAAAGTCTTCTGATCGAGTTGTGATGGCACCCCATGATTAGAGACCTAACCAACAAAAGCTAGCTAGGTTAGCAACATCCAGATATACCTGTTTGAGTTGACCTCAATTAGGCCAACAAAGTCCAAGACAATATCCCAAAAATTTAGACTACGCGTCGACCTCGTTCAAGGTTCATTGATCGATCTTGTACGTGAAAAGGACCATATATATAATGCTTTACTTATTCTTGACATGCTTTGTCCTGGCATGGCATTCGCTTTCTCTTCATAAGGGTCAATTTGCCACTAAATTTGAAGGGTTGGAAAATTACTGGCCCATGCATGTAATATTGGAAATGATATATCGACGTTGTTAATTGATGTGGAAACTCGACGGGGTGAACGGCTAAATGTGTGCTTCTTGTGTGGCACAAGCTAATTGTAGTTGATCAAGTCAAACATGGATGCATTATAAATATCACTACTACAATATCAAGCAAAAATCAGATATAAAGTGGGTCAATTTTCATTCTCACTAATGTATTTATTATTATTATCAATATACTTATGTTTGTCACAAATATATATATATATATATATATTTATCATCAATATACTCATTCTTACCACAACAATGTGAATTGTCACTCTCCGTATTGGCCACAAACAACCTATTTGCAGCTACATTGGTTTACAAGGCTAAATAATCATTAATCATTAATGTTACAAGGCTAGAAAATTTTATCAAAAAACCGATCCGAAACCGAAATATATCAATCCGAAACCTGTTGGGACTGAAACTCGAGAGACGGAGTTGCCAAAAAACTAAACCGAATAGGATCCGAACCGAATATTTTATTATGGTACGGTACGGGTTCCAACCAAATACCGAACCAATCTCACCCCTACATTTTTCTTTTCGTTTTTCTTGTACACGTACAACGAGCTCTATTTTCAAAATTAATTTATGTTTAATTATTATTTAAGTATAATTTCTAGTCATGTACTTGTTGATGAAGTACTATAGTTGATAAAGTTGTACCTTTTATTTAGACATATAAGAGGATATATAAATATTCATACCTACATTTTAAGTTACTTATTAGTCTTATAAGTGTGTTGTGTTGATGCATGTCAAGATCAATAGTTATACCTTGTGATTAGGAGGACGTGATGCTCTTTATTTTATATCTTTTAATTAGGTTTATGTTAAACGTAAATGATACGTTGATAGAAAAGTCTTATGATCTGAAATTATAGATTCAAATATTAATGTCTTTGTAAAATGAACATGTATACCTCTACATGAGGTCAAATATATATATATATATATATATATATATATATACACACACACACACACACTTTATTTCAAGTTTTCCCCACTACACGAAAAACTCACTTTGATGACGAAAACTTTTAAAGTGTAAGAAACACTTAGACAACGAAACAGAAACCGTCTTCTAAGAGAGAAAAAAATTGCTGTCTAAGTGTCACTTAGATGACGAAACCCAAATTCGTCGCTTAAGTTGCAAAATTTCGTCATCTAAGTAAACTTAAAACGACGAAATTATTTCGTTGCCTTACTAATAGATCTTAGACGACGAAATGTTACAATTTCGTCGTTTAAATCCATACCCTAGCACTATCTTCTAAACCCTGACCCATAAACCTTGAACCCTAAACACTTAGGCGACGAAATATGTTTTCGTCGTCTAATCCCTACTTAGGCAACGAATATTACCATTCCGTCGTCTAAGTCCATACCCTAACACTAAACCATGAACCCTAAGCACTTAGGCGACGAATACCACATACCTTCGTCGTCTAAGTATGACTTAGACAAAGTAACACATATTTCGTCGTCTAAGTGTGTTTCTATTGCCTCCGATTAAAGAGAACGACCATCTATACCATCTTAAAAAAATATTTTTTTGTCGAGGGCATAGAGTAACTAATTCTTGGACTATGAGTGTCGACGGTTCAAAAATTGGAGTTACAAAGATTCGTATATCAACGTTTTCATTTTGTTGAAATTTCGGTTTTATGGTTGACTACGCCGATCAAACCTTTAACGAACTTCGTATTTACTAAAAATTCTTTCGCTTACATATTACGTTATGATGAATATACATATCTAACGGTTGTTTGTCCAAATTCAATTTTGTTAATATTGATATGGAGTGAATATAGACATATGAACACATAAGTTATACAGCATTAATAGATATATAACAAGTTTTTAGTTTTAAATCAACTTTTTATGTCAAATTTTAATTAATTTCTATCTAGTTGATAAATTAAGTTTTTATGACAAGAAAAACACTCATAACTTCATAAACGGGTTTACGAAATAATTTTTACGATCGTTTCCGTTTTTTAGATATTTTTGATAATCACTAAATTTAATCGATCGATCGAATCCTAAACTAATCTGAATTGGGTTAAATTTTTTCTACTATATTTTATAAATGTAGTGGTCACATCTGACAGTTGATTTCTAATTTAATTTTTAAGCAACTACCCAAAATTAATTTTTCAGATATTTATAAATAAAATAAAATTCACTTAGACGAGAAAAATGTACAAGTTTCGTCACCTAACTGAATTTTTTTTAAAAAAAATATCTAAAAATTATTTTTCGCCAAAATTTTGGAGAAAATTTTAAACACTTAGAGCATCCGCACCGGCGACAGTTTTGCTTGATCAAGGCTTGGGGCCGGTCGATAAAAACTCGAGCAAACGAGAATGGGAGACGTAACGGCGAGAGAGGGAGGGTAGGTGCTCAAGCAATCGCTCGAGAAAATAATGCTTGGTCGTTTGCTACAGCACCTCGTGGAGCCCACTGCACGTGGGTGACGTCAGGCTTAAATCTGTTTTGTTTTTCTGTCCGGCGCGTGCAGTGCATGCACTAGTAAAAGATAAAAAAAACTATTCTAACGAACGAATGGGAGAGCAACAAGTGTCCAGCCCGTTAGAATTTTTACTCCACAACGGTCAAGTGGATCTGGGCCTTAATTTTGAATCTGAAATTTGATCTAATGTTCCATATTTAATCAGAACGGCTAGTTTTATGTTTAACGGTAACAAATGAAATATTTGTACAAAAAACCCTAAAAAATTACAAATAAATCCCTAAAAATTGCAGAAAACACCATAAATTTTTTCTATAAATACTATTTCAAATTATTCACCACTCACACAAATTTGTGCACAACAAATTTCACTTCCTCTTCTATTTCTTCTCTCATTTTCTTGAGTGTTTTTCCAAAAAAAATGGGCACCCATCGGCTTCCATCTGAAGATTTGTAAATGTGCATCTCTTTCGCACGTCATAACATTGATGAATATAACGACAACAAACAAAAAAAGGAGAAATTATGGGAGACAATTCATGCCGATTATATGGTAAAATAGGAGCTTGCACAAGGTGACTCCTCTGAAGGAGCCAAGTACCCAAATCGCGCTTCCATCTCACTAAAATAAGTTCAAGCTACTCTCACAAAAATGGGGGAATGTTTGCACGATGCACGAAAACGTATAGCTAGCAGAACTTCGCATATTGATGATATAAGTTTCTATTCTTTTATCATATATAAATTAAATTATGTAATAGATACATCTAATTTGTTTAAATATGTAGTATTGTGAAATAACTAATATTTATTTTATTTTAGACCAAACAAGCTCAATCATTTTACTACGTGGCCAAGAAAAAACCGTTTACATACTTTGAATGTAACGAAGTGATTAAGGACCATCCATCTTTTGTTGTGGTGTTACCAACTACTTCGTCTCCATATGCAAGCTCTTCACATGCAACAAATGTTGAGTCTACTCATTCCGTTACCGAATCATTTCCAATCATCAATTTGGGTGACGAGAAAGTGAATGATACACCTCAAAGCAACGTGACCGCTCCCTCGAGTTCAGTTAGACCAATGAGATGTAAGGCGGCAAAGGAAGCAAGGCGCCTAATGAAACAAGATAAGACTCTTATTGAGCAACGAGTTGAGATTGTGCATACTATTGCAAATGATCAAGTATCATGGCATGATTCAAGGAAGATGCATAATGAAAGTGAGTTTAATTATTATAAAGAGTACATAGAACTTCAAAAGCGGAAGGAAGCAAGGGCGGCCGAGGAGTTACAACTCAAGAAACAAGCGAAGGAAACAAGGATAATGACAATGGATTTGGAGGCTATGACCATAATCTCGAAAATGTATTTTACCAAGAGGAAACTACGAATCCTTGATGAAGGAGAACTTAGTGAAGGAGGAGCTACCGATGAAACCTTCTCGGATTGCCCGATGCAATATCTTTCCATAATAATATAATCTTTCCATAATAGTATAGTTTTGTCTTAAGAATAAATTTAGGTTTGGCTTATCATTATGTAATTTAAATTTTCATTGTCATTACGTAATTTAAATTTTCAAGAAATAAAAATATAATTTATTAATTAAGATGAAGTTGAAATGCATATTCCTGACCAGTTATTAAAGTAAAACACATACTAAACTTGAAACACAAATATTTAGACTCTATTTAGAGTATTTCATCGGTTTCAAGCCTCCAGTTGTGCTTCACCAAGTCCCGTTGAAGCTCTTTATGGATATAAACAGATTCGAGATCGGCAATACAGTCGTGAAACTATTGTATATTATACTTTTTAACATTTATCCATCTTTTTAATCGTGCCACTCTTTACTCGATTTTTTCACAATTTTAATTTTTAATACTTGACAGCTATACATTCACTAATTTTTTTATTACTGTTTATTTGAATTCTACATTAAAACAACTTTTTCCATTTTCACTTTTCTTTTTACGATTTTACATAAATTTTATTGTAAAATTTATTTTATACTTAATCTCACTTACGCATTATTCTCGAATTCTCTCGTCGCATATTACCAATACTGCGCCTTGGCGTGGGGTTTCGGACCTAGTGGTTTACAGAATCACTATCGTGGATTCATGCTAACTAGTGGGGAAACTGTTCAAATTTGTAGCTTGTCGATCCCATTGATCAAAATCATCAAATAAAGCCCACAACCTGCAACGACCCCCCACCCTCCACACACCCGCGCGCGCGCATGTTCCAATTAAAGGTCAACCATCGGAAGGAATAAGAGCACAGTTGCCTAGCTAGGAATGTAGGCATGCATGATTTCGATTTTATAGCCTATCATCTAACACAAGTAATTGGGATGATGAATATGCTTTTCTTTTCTTTTCAACTTCCAACTACTTGGAAAAAAAAAAGGAAATGAAGAAATTGACGGGCTATTGACTTTGATAAATTAAAGTACTGTTATTATGGATCACTAATACACGAGCATATAGACAACATACAAATTAAAGTACTACATTTGCTTTAGACATTCAATTACGTTATAGAATTTGCTATCACGTTTTATCACATTTTTGAGATTGCATTTATATAATAACAAGTTAAATCGAACATTTTGTGGTTGAAACTTATGCTTAGATTATCAAGTTGTTTTGTAGTCAGTTATATTTAATTATCATTAAATTTGTATTCAGTACACCGTATTTAAACTAATATGTAATGATCCACTACTGGATTCAGATCTAATGGATACCGACCACACCTGATCACATCTTATTGTCCAGTAGTACATGTCTTAATAGTAATAATGATATACTTGATCTCAGTTCTATGATTATAGAATGTACAATATATCGTTTATTACATGTATTCTATTGTTAAGCTATGTTCACTGCTATACGTACTACTCTATCAGGGCACCCACGCCGGTATTTTTGAATTGCTTGTGTTATTTGATGAGCAAGCACTATTTGAGGTAGATCAGTCACTATTCATCAAATAGGATGTGCAGTTCCTCTTTTTTGCGCAGCGGTGCCAAAAAATAACACCTCCTATTACTATTCATAAATTAATTTTTTATGTAATTTTTTTCGTTTCATTTTCAACCAATACATAAACGACACGTGTCATTGTCGTATGAATAATTGAATAAGATTTCGGGTAAGATTTTCGACTAATGGCGAGTTGACACGTGTCACACCGATGGAACATTATCGTGTAAATAATTGTACAAAATTTTCAATAAGATTTTCAACTAATCACAAGCCAACACGTGTCAGCACCACGTATCGTTATCGTCCAAATAATTGGTGTAAGATTTTCGGAGAGATATCCGACCAATTGGAAGACAACACGTGTCATCATCTTCAAGCATCAGAATATCTAGACTTGGCTATAAATTTATAGATTAGTGCTCCTTGTTCACTCACACCATTTTCAACCATATATTCTAGATTCCAATAAGATGAATCCTTTCAGTTTTGAATTTTTTTTCCGGAGGAGGCAACAGCAACGTCGGCGAAATGCCATGTTTTCATCATTGAAGCGGTCGTGGTCGATGCAATATTTGATGATGAACCACCTCGCCGCCGACCAAATGAAGAAAGAATGAGGGAGTCAAGGGGACATAATCTGATGGAGGATTACTTCATCGAACGCCCCGTCTTCAATGAACAAGCCTTTCGTCAAAGATAGCGAATGAGTACAAATTTATTCAACCCTATAATGATGGATCTCCGCAACCTCGACCAATTTTGGCACCAAATAGTTGATGCCACTGGACTGGTTGGACTTCTTCCACAACAAAGATGACTAACGCTCTTTGTATGTTGTCGTACGGCGCAACTGCAGATTAGTGTGCTGAAATAACAATGATGGGTGAATCTACAACACTACAATGCATGAAGAAATGGTATATACATATATACAAGCTTTTTGGTGACCTCTATCTCCGCGCTCCAAATGCAACAGACATAACCCAACTTCTAAAGAGAGCAAGGCATCGCATATTTCCTAGTATGATGGAAAGCATTGATTGCATGTACTGGAAATGGAAGAACTGCCCCACAGCTTGGCAAGGGGCATTCCCGGGGTGGAAGAAGCATCCAACTATTATTTTAGAGGCGGTGGCTTCATATGACAGTGGATATGGCACAGCTTCTTTGAGGTACCCGGATCATAAAATGATATCAACGTGCTCCACCAATCGAACATATTTGATTCGCTCCTTGCCGAAAACAGTTCGAGTGCAACTTATAAAGTCAACAGTATGACTTACCACAATACTTACTATCTAGCTGAAAGTATATATCCTAGGTACTCCTCGTTCGTGAAAACAATCTCCAATCTCCATGAGCTACCACAGAAACTGTTCGCAAAGAAACAAGAGGCATACCGCAAAGATGTAGAGAGGTGCTTTGGGATTTTGCAATTTCGTTGGGGAATTATTCGACATGTAGCTAGGTATTATCACCAATCGACATTGAAGAGAATCATGTTGGCTTGCATTATAATGCATAACATAATTGCCGAAGAAGAATTTGTGGATGAGGAGTTCGAGGAGAACGAAGAAGAAGATCTACAAAACCCATCAAGTGTTTTCACAGTTTATGATGGACCAGTGGATGAACAAGGTAATCGCATTCCTTTTGAGTCAATTCGAAGGGATGGACAATATGAACAACGATTTGCCGACCGTGTTGTAGATCTCCAATTTGCGTACATCCATGGAGACTTGCAGAAGGACTTAGTTAAGCACAACTAGTATATAGAGACTGGCGAACGACTTTAAATGATGTGTGTGTGTAATTTTAATTAACCTGGTTTGCAACATGTTTGCTTTATTTATTTTTCTTTTTGGGTGTTTGCGTGATGTGTGTTTAATTTTAAGTCACTATGTTTTATTGTAATGTGCGTGAGCTTTGATGGAATAAAAAAAGTCCGTTTTTATTACTTGAAAATTTAAAGTACATAATTTCATGATGGCAAATAAATACCAAACTATTGAAATAGTAGACGATAACAATTTGAAAATGCTTCATCGCTACCATCTCCTTCCTCTTCCTCCATTTTCTTAAGGATATTTGTTTTTCTCTTCGAAAAATATCTCTTCGATTTTGGGGTCATAGCATCCATATCCATTGCCATAATCCTTGATTCCTCTGCTTGAGCCCTCAATTTGTAGTCTTTCTCCTTAAGGACGAATTATTTTTGGTATAAAGCTAGCTCGGTGACATCACTTTCTTTTTGCCCAGCGAAATGCAATCTTTGATTTTCCATCATGGTTTTCAAAACCTCATCTCTTACCTCCTTTGAAGATGTCATGGCCTTTTCCCCCTTTCTTTTAGCTTCCTTGGCCGCCTTCACTCTGATTGGTCTAACCAGACTAGAGTACACTTCTTCTTCGTTGCTTTGTGGTGTTGCAATGACTTCATCATCCTCCACCTCGACGGGGGGAGGAATTGAGGTAATGGGAGGAGTAGTTATGGAGTTGGAGTATGAAGGAGGTGGTATACTAGGTTCGACGGTCCTAAAATTTAGATGGTTCTTCATCACTTCCCAACAATCAAACTTGGTAAACTCTTTCTTCTTTTGTGCCACGTACCATGATTGAGCTTTTCTTATCTAGGGGAAAAATAATTATATGTCAAAATAATATCTAGGAAATAGAGATGTCAACATTGATTAAAATAAATATAATAAAAAATAAAAGACAAAATTATTAACACTTACCTCATCTTGCAAATTTGAGTCGGATTGTGCATTCCTTCGTGCATATGCAAGAGCGGCACCCCAAGTTCTAAAACTCGGCTTCAACTTTGTAAAACGAGAAGAAACCGCGGTGTGGGTCCTAGGCTCCGGCCTTGATTCACCATGCACAATCTCCCAATTTTCCTTATAATCGGCATAAACTTTTTTCCACAATTTTTCAGACTTTTGTATGTTACCGGTAATAGGACAAACGCTAATACGACAATAAAAAATACAAAGTTGTAAATATTTGGAATCAAGCCAATTGGACATTTTTTGGGAACTAAAATACAAAGGGATGAGAGAGGAGGAGGAAGAAGAAGAAGAGGAAGGAGAGGATAAATTTGTTGTGCACAAATTTGTGTGAGATGTGAATAGAATTGATGTAGTATTTATAGAAAAATTATAGGGTATTATTTGTAATTTTTGAGATTTTTTTGAAATTTTTTAGGGTTTATTTTGTAAAATGTTCGTTAATTTTGAAGTAGCCGTTTCGGTTGAATCTCAGCCATCCGATCAGATTTTTGGATTTGAAAGGGACGGTCCATAGCCACTTGACTATTGGGCATCAAATCCATCCGGTCTCGCCATGTGGTGCTATCCCATTGGCCCGTTATTTTCTTTTTACTATTACTGACACGCGCCGGACGTAAAAAAAAATTAGCTCAGCCTGGCATCATCCACGTGTGTGGGATCCACCAGGCAGCTCATGCTCCAGCACGAGCACGAGCACGGATTGCTCGAGCAGCTGCTCGCCGAGCTCGTCAACGAGCGGTTGCCGGAGAGCTTCATCGCTGCTGCACATCGCTTTTCGGCTTGCTTGTGCTACTCTCCCCCCTGGACCGCCTCTGCTCGCCTGCTCGTGCTGCTCGAGCTGGCACCGGTGCTGATGCTCTCAAAGGTGTTGTCCGGCTTGTCCCCTTGTATGTACTATGTTGTATGTGTATTTGAATCAAAAATATTTCATCACATATAGTGTGCTCTCCAAAATTCTGAGGAACAAAGCGAATAATCAAATAGGCAAAATCCAAATGGGGCCGAAGATGTGAATATAGCAAATTAACTCTTGTCATCCATAACATTTTGTGGGCATTTGAAATTGCTCGTGTATGTTAATATACCTTGAATCAGATTTTTATGCCGGTAGCATACGGGGGCTTTGCTGACCAATATGTTGGACTTAGATTTTCTGTTGGGCCTACCATTCGGGGGTGTATATATATATATATATATCCTTTAGGTTATTTAACCTAGTGTGATATTCTGTAATCTGTAATCTTGTTTCCTCAAGTTACTAAAAAATTTCTCCTTCTGCTCGTGAACGTAGCTAACATATCGTTAGTGAACCACATAAATATGTGTTATTTGATCTACGCATTTTATGCATATTAATTAATGTATTTTCTCTACATTTTTACTTTGATAATTGCTTAGTTTTATTAGTTTTAACTTATTTTGTTAATTCCAGGTGTTGACCAAAAGAGACGGAGTAAAAAAGTCTATAAGCATTCAAAGGCTAGCAAAATGGAAGGAACAAATTCGGCTAAAGAGATGGATCGGAAATTCCAAGGAAGAAAGAAGAAAAATTGAAGAGAAAAAGAAATCATTTGTTGACTAGGAAAACTTTTCCTATGTTGACTAGGATTTGAAAGCTTCCGGAAGGATCTTGAAGAAAAAAAAATGAAAATGGGTCCAATTAATTAGAATACCATTTAGGGAGCCCAAATTACTCAAGAGTGGACTAAGATTAATTAAGATAGGTCAAAGACCAAGAGCATGTCCAAAGAAGCCCAACGAAAGAAGATGGATTAAAATGAATTATCAGAAATCGGCCTTTGTACATCAGCCCACTTCAAAAGATCACTGTGAACAGATCCGAATGAATCTAGACGTGGTTAGCATATGGTTGGAAAGCTCTAGAAGTCTAGTTTCCAACGCAACTGGAATCACACGATTTGGAGTTCTAAAACGATAGAAATTCCAGTTTTAGTGGAGAATGGTCAGATTACCCGGGTGGAGTAGTTAGAGTCCTAGAAGGAGTCGAACTAGGATTTGCTTGGCCTATATAAAGGGAGCTTCGGCCAGAACAAAAACATCACTTATTCTATAGCCAAAGCTCTGCCAAATACTCTCCTCCTCCCCACAAATTAAGCCGACATCCTCAAGAAGCCGACTACACCACCATAACGCCGCATCTCTTCCTTCACCGACGCATAGGGGATTCCGAACGTCATCCACCAAAGAAGTCTAGTTCTCTTGAGTATCCATAGGGGATTCCGAAGATATAAAAGTGTAACAATGACCTCTTTACTCCGTAGTCTCTTTTTGGTCATGAAACTTGTTTGTGTGTTTTGGATGATTGTATTTCGGTTTTATTACATAAGTAAATTTCAATAACTTTTCCATGTGTTCCTTATTCTAGATTTCAATTTGCATGAAGTTAATTGGCTCTTAATGCTTTGGTTTTGATTTAGGGGATTCCTAGTCTAGATCAATGGTGTTTAGGGGATGCCTAGCACAAAATATGAATTATGCATGTTTAATCGAAATTTAGGGTTATGGGATTTCGGTAGTGTTGTTATTTGCATGTGTTAATAAATGAGTTAGATTATGGATTAAGTTGATCACATGTAAATAATTAATTAGGTTTTTATTTATTTTTGTCGAAAATATGGTAAGGGTTTTTGGGATTTTCTTATGTGTTTGCTTGTCTATGGGTATTGATGCATGTTAAAGTCCTAGGAATACTTGCTATGTGATTGACATTTTTAGTAAATAAATTAGCCAATTAAAACCCACAAATTCGAAACCCCCCTTTTTAACACCACAAAAATTGCATGCACCCTTCAATCCCCGGTTAAAACGATCCCTACTTGCTTAAAATACTACATCTATAGGGTTCTAAATTATATGATTGATTTATGTGTTAAGTGTTTAATTTGATGCATATTTTAGTCATATCATTCTTTCTTAAATTTGTTATAACAGTGTATTATATGAGAGAGAAATGATCGAATATGAACAAACTTAAACATATATATATATATATGAAAGACTATTTCATTAAGGTATATCTTTTTTTGGTTATTTTAGGTATAGGCATTACACCAACTTTTCGAGCATATTTTACCATGTTCACCGTTTAATTATTAGGTCTATATTCGGTGGAGATGTTAAAATGTGATCGAAAAGTTTGTGTAATATCATATACCAGAAAATGACCGAAAAAATGTATACTTTAGTGGAAATACCATATCTCTGTATTTATAAGTAAATCATTTTCGTAAATTTTCAGTCCGTAAATTTTGGTGATAGTTTAGCACTAGGCAATTTAGAGCCGATTGAAACCCATAAAACTCCCTCATTTTCGAGGTCGGCCAGCATGTGCAACAACATTCGCAAAGTGAAAAATCAATCATCATACGATTTGAGTATGGCACGTACTAAATATGCAAGTAATAATAGCAGACGAGAAGGAAAACGTACGATTTATGCGATAAAAGCTTAGCTAGCCCCTTCATGGGGACAACCGGACTAGGTACATCACCCAAGTTGGTAGAACAGCACAGTACGTAACACAGTTATGTTGTTACGTTACGCAAAGAGATTGCACAAACTTCTGAAGATCACTGTAGCTTTTCTTGAGACTGCAACAGAGTAATTAAGCAAATTTAGTTCGACCCGATTGGCTAGGATAGGGTTCCAACTTTGTTTTCGACCAACCCAGGAACGAAACGTTTCGTTGAGACCAGTTAGTTACTCTGCGCACTAGTGCTGTGCAAGATCGATAGAAATGCCTTGGAAGCAATGGAGTTGCGGGCCGGGGCTGAGATTTATGTTACTGACAGATCACAAGATACTACATGATCATCATGCTCATAGGAGTCTCTCCCTTTCTGAAGTCATATAGATGATTTTCATGGACCTACAGCTAGCTGCAATTGTGCATGGAAGATGCTGAAGAGGTCCCTCAGCTCTCTCGCTCGGGGTCAATGTACATCCTCATTGATCTATATATGAAAGTTTCCAAAGTCTGCATCATTGATCTGTAATGATCCATTCAGGGTCTAGCGTATGCGTTTTATGCCCTAGATGGTTTCGAGAGCGTTGACGAAAACCGACATCGATCAGGCAAACTGCTACGTACCTCCACTTTTACTTCAAAGATGTGTGTAGATCAAATTAGCGATTTTGATGTGTATTGTTGACTCATTTCACCTGTAAAAAAAAAATTCGATAAGCACTTGCCTTCCCGAAAATTGGGTTCAAATTCTACAGAGACAAATTCCTACTTAATTAACTTTGCAGACAAATCGATCTTAAGTAGGCATAAAAACAGTTGAAAAACCAGGAAGTAATTAATATGTTCTTGTAATGATGAAGATTAGAAGCAAGACAATGTCACTTTTAATCGTGATGAAGATCCCAAACCATATATTGACATAAAGGAAAGTTTTCTAACATTAGGGTTGGCATGCATGTTAATATAATTCTCATCATGTATAAAGACTACAACATCGATTACCTATATTTTATAGTGGTTACTTGCCATAAAATCATCATAATCTAATAACCACTTTCCAACTTCATTCATATGATTGGGATTTCTGAATGCTGCTCACATGGAGGGAGTTGTGTAAAAATACTATCTAATGTCTCAACCTTTTAACACTCATGCATGTGGAACTAAGTGGTGGTAGGGTCAGTTTCTCATTTGGTCTCAAATGCAAGTAGGGTAAGATTTTGATGAGATCTCTGGCTGGTAAGGTCTTGGCATAAACTGGTAGAGAAGAATAAGGGCATAGCTAGCTAGCTCAAGGACCACGTACTTCAAAGTGCCCCAACTCGATCTTCCTACTATACACTTGCAATATTGATAGAGAGATTTAGGGCGCTACTGAGTGCATTTATAATATGCAGAATACAATTGTGCGGCATACTTGTCACAATCTCGGCTACAATAGATTTAGATGAATAGTGCATCAAACAAACTAGACCGTAAATTATTCTATTACATAATTGTACTCCGCATATTGTAAAATTACTCCCTAGTATATATATTTATATTGCTTCATATTTTACATGATCGATGATAAGAATATATTGCAGAATACATGTCAACAAAGCAAACCTGCTTGTCCCTCTAAAACTTCAGGCCAGTCTAAGTAAATATCTTATTCACAGGCACCGACCGACCTCTTGCTAAAGTGAGGATGATTATTAGGTTCGGCCAAAAGAACTCTTTGTCAAGTACTAGTCACAGAGAGATATATAAAAAGATCGAGACAAGTATATATGAACTAAAAGTAAATCAATGGAAGACTTAAACCACAGAATCCCAGATCGAATTAATAAAATTTTCGATGAATGGAAATCAATATCTTGATACAAAAACCAAAACCAGCATATATAGATACTACAGTTCATACTGCAAGTACGTTAAGCAATTCAACAAGATAATTACACGACAAGAAGACAGGATCCACGTATATATATAACTTCAAGTAACTGACAGAAAATGAAAGGATCAGAAAAGCTAGTACGTGTTGTAGTTAGATTCACGATAATATCAGATTGGTAAAAAATTTATTCCTTTTCACTAGCTCTGTGATGGAGTACCAGTGAATTATTAGTCGACCGGCCACTTGGACTGGTACATTGATATGGCCGGGTTTGCTGGTACTGAAGTACAAAGAAGCTTGTTTATCTTTGCCTAGGCAGATTTAATCTTACATATGACACAGGCTTCCATTTTTCACTTGCTTACAACTTATACAATACAAGCATGAATCATTTCATCTGCTACCTTCAATGCTTCTAAACACCTGACCCTAGTTAACTACCTTCTTCCCATGTTCTGGAATAACCTTTCATCCATATATAATATATATATATACACATGTAGCCGCTGCTTTATCCAAATGTCAGGTCTATTATGCTGTTAATCAGACAATACTTACAATATGATAATTTAAACGGTGTTCAAAATTTCGTTGATCTTTCATTTCTACATGTATCGATTACCAAAACTTCATCAAATCTGAATAATTAAGGGTATATGTGATTCAAATCAACAGTTATAATTCATGCAGGCATGCAAATGTAAACCCTTGCTGTTTAGTGGCATCCATTGCCAATGCATGCACGTCCTAGCTAGCTAGAGACTGAACCAGATGAGACTATTAATTGGGAGAGAAAGTACGTTGGGTGTGGAACGGCATTATGATGGAGTCGCACTGCGCGCAGGCTAGGGTAGACTCGCGTCTCATCTCAAGAAACAGCAGAAAGATCGAAATACATGCCATACCATCTTGTTTCCTATCCAAGGTCAACGCTTTTCTCCCCTCAGAACCGTGACGTGAGCATGCACGTCATCACGCAGTCCAGTCCCATCGCCCTTTCCCTTTAAGTACGTACCCCCTCCTTACCCTAAAGTCCCAACTAAGCAGCTCCACCAACTAGAATATTCACTCTCACTCAAACAGGCCTCCTCCTTCAACTTCTCTCTCCCTCTCCCTCTCCCTCTCCCGAAATTTTCGGTCCGAGTCTCCGACCACGCGCCATGTACGGCCACAACGCCATGTACGGCCACAACGCCACCGCCTTCCCATGCGCCCCAGATTTCGAGGGAGGGTTGCCAATGCAGCCGGCCCTGTCATTCGGGATTTGCGAAAACAACAATGACCACCAGTACCACCAGCAGCACTACCACTACCAGCTCACCGCGAACGAGTTCAGCAACAACAACAGCTGCAGCAGCGGCTGCAGCAGCTACGGTGGCTCGCCGAGTACGACATCTCACGATCACGAGCTTGTTGATCAGTCGACGACGACGACGAGCCTGATGATGATGCAGAGGAGTGTGAGCAGTCACTCGCTCCAGAAGGCCGTTGGGACCCACCGGCTAGTCTCGGACTTGCTCGAGCTCGAGACCGGCCCTGTCCGGAGGGTTTACAGCACCGGCGACTTGGATTTACAGGTTCGATCGGTACGTTGAGAATGACTTTAATTCCCCACATCTCTTGTGCCGTTTGCATGCTCTTTAGGGTTTAAGCAGGCTTTTAAGGAACATTCGAGTCAGAATGCAAATTAGGTATATAAAATTTGTGACGCCGTACCTGGTGCATATGTTACGGCTGCTATATACTCACTCTCTTAAATCAAATTAAGTACTCTAGACCGAGAAATGAAGATTAATTAACCGAGACTATAATTAATTATAACAAGGTATATATTTGTTACAAATTAAGTCTGACATGTTATGAGGTTAATTACACCTTTCAAAATTTTACAATATTATGCCTTAATTCTCATTAATTATTGATAATTTGTGTATTTTGCGTATCATCCATGGTGCTAGACTAGAATCCGGAATTCCTTTATAGCTTGACAATAAAACACGAGATCGAGTACCTACGAATAAAATTTATTTTGTTTACATGAACTAAACATGTTTTTGCAGACGATTAACATTAATTATATATGGGGTGCAAGTGCAGCAACTGCGTAGTAGTTACAGATCGTCATCAGAAAGCAGTCCATTGTCAAGTGAGAGCAGTATGATCATTGAAGGAATGAGCAAGGCCGGTCGCTACACTCCTGAGGAGAAGAAAGAGAGAATTGAGAGGTATAAAACCAAGAAGAACCTCAGGAACTTCAACAAAACCATCAAGGTTGGTTAATTCTGCAACACCTTTACCAATCTTCTAGTCTCTTCCTTCCTCTCTTTTAATTTTTTATATGAAGATGTGTATATATTTCATTTGCATTCTTCTGCTAGTTGCTGGCCTTGCTGCTATATTGACGTCCCCACTATTACTTTAAGCTTTATGTAGCCGAGTATGGTAGCCTGGTTTATTGCTTTCGAGTCCACGATTTCTTTCATACATATTCTCGTATAAAAGTTATACTTTCACTATACCTGTGCTTGTTTTTGGTGCTATCACTTCTTGGCCGTTGTGTGACGACTGTCAGATCCTACATCGTTTCCAGTTGAAATCAACACACATTCAAATAGTGGATCATAAAGTTATGCAATGTGGTTTAACATTTCGACATGAAAGCTTTAGTAATTTAGTATACACTTATCTTTAAGATAAACAAGTCGATCATAAACACTTGGTACGTAGTTTTTAGGTAGAAATTAAACTGGGGAAGACTATATATGGCCAAGTCGATCTCGCTAGTCAAATGGCAAGCCTTTTATTAAATAATTTATCTTGCTCCCAAACAGTGCAATATTATTCTTCTGCACTTTATTTTGATTTTTGAGAGTTCAGATGCATTACAAATTTATTTTTTTGTGAGGTGATACTAATACGTAATATTCCGTTTAACTTGAAGTATTTCTGACCAGTATTGGCAGTAGGGTACCAAAGAATTATCCATTAGGAGTATATAAAAATATGTCTATGCAGGTCGATCCTATAAACAGACGTTCAACTCTCTCTCTCTCTCTCTCTCTCTCTCTCTCTCTCTCTCTCTCTCTCTCTCTCTCTCTCTCTCTCTCTCTCTCTCTCTCTCTATTGTGTTTCTATTGGATATCTTGTTGAAATAGTAAACTTTCCCAAGGGAGTGGTACATTTATCAGTCGGTTTAATTTGTTATATTTTGCACAAATCTAATCATCTTAATTCTAAAGTATTCTGGGACTTCTGGTGTTGGAATTAATGTTCTGATAGATGAGTCCTCTTTTCCATAAGAAAAGAGCTATCCTTTGTCTTAAGGGTACAACCGTACGTGCGTACGTACCAACAGAAGTATGCTGCTTACTAGAACTTGTGCTCACTATAAGGTTACGTGTGACAATTTCATTTGAAGACCAACCTGCACCGTGTTATACATTCTGCTAATTTTACATATGAGACCTGAACCTTAATCTACTCTCCCTGCTTTTGAATGCAGTATGCATGTAGGAAGACGCTGGCGGACAGCAGGCCGCGCATCAGAGGACGATTTGCAAGGAACGAAGAAATTGATCAGGAGAATTCCCCTAACGTTCAGTGGAGTCAAATGAGTGGAGAGGAAGACGAGGATGACGGGGATAGTTGGATCAACCTACTTGATGCATTTTCTTCTGTTGAATCAACTTCTCTAATCTAGGCAGAATGAAATCATATATTGATTATTGTTATTTGTTAGCAATTAAGTAGCTGCTAGCCAAATTTTATGTTAAGCTGCTTCTTTTGAATTTTCAATATGCAGAATGCAGTACTTTAAGCGCTATTTAGCTTGAAGTTGGTCATCATGTAAATATAGGTGGATGTATCATTCCTAGAATGACAATGTTGAATTCCAGTCGATCAATGTTGAAGTCTGTTACCGTCGAGTCATCTGTCTAAATTGTCATATTCAAGCTTTATTTTAGTGTTTTGGGGGATAACGTACTGTGGCGGATGATGGGAAAAGATGAAGACGAAGTCATTATCACTGAAAAAGAAAAGGAAATTAAAAGAGCTTCATAGATAGTCATACATGGTGACAGTCACTTCTTCATGAGTATGAAGTTGGGGATATACCACTGTTTCTATGTTAAAAGCTAGCACAGAAACTGCACGTCAGTTTTCCTTGAGCTAGCCTACAGGATATAGGATAGTTGGCAAAGCCTAACATGCTGTTGCAAATTATAGTGGAGCACGAGTTACATATATTGGCCATTGCCTAGCTTCATATTGGTTAATTGGTACATATATGTAGGGGTGTTGATAGGTTTACTAATGCATTTTTCTTTTTTTTTATTAAAGGATGCATTTTTCTTTTTTTTTATTAAAGGATGCATTTTTCTTGTTTAGTTCACGGAATCTATGGGTTTTTTTTTAACGAAAAAAGTTTATCTTTGCTTTATTTCTTCAACCTTTGCAATTCCGAAGTTGCAGAAATGAAATTGCAACCAAAAACGAAGAAGAAATGAGATCATATATGAATAAGAGTATATAGTAATTTTCTAAATCGATATAATGGTGTCATACTATAGAATACCTTCCTCAAAAATTGTTGTAGACTTAGACCGGGTGCAAGCTCAGCAATATACCTACCTAACGAATCAATCATTATCAATGTTATTTGAGGTGGGGAAAGAATAATGCACCCCATCCAAGTTTCTCAATGAGAAATTGGAATGTGATTATCAGTTCATAGATTACAAGATGCGGTTCTAACTGGCAAAGAGGGAAAATGTCCATGATCGATATGAAATGCACTTGTAATGTCATTTCAATCAATCAACCTCATATTATCAAAATGAAAAATGCTCGTAGTCCTTTGTTTTAGGATGGTTATCAGACTCAAAACAAATGTTAATACCAACAAAGCACTCATACGAACTTGTTAGTAAAATTGTAGGACGTCTCTAATACGTACATTTAAGTGCATAACATGTGTTATCTGAATAAACTTCTCATAATTCAATAAAAACTTCGGCTAATTTTTTTTAACTTCAAACTTTTTAAAATAGTGATTTAGCTTACTATATAAAGGCATGAGCTGCCTGCATATGGTCAAGTCTTCAGCGATCAGCAGCTCCCAAATCCCACTTTGATCACCTTTACAAACCCTACTACCTACAGCACTTTGGTTAATAAACGCCAATTTGTAATCAAAGCTTTCTGCTAATGATTTGGTTCCATGTTACTGAATGATTAGTGATACACATATACTTGGTTGTACTCTTTAACCAAAGGCTATATAGCTCTGGTGTTAACCAACATGTAAACAAAAGGGTGGGGAGGACGGCGCCCTTGATTTTTGTCGGCCGGCGGTGGATAAACCACTAAACAACCTGAGGTGGATGACAAAACTAAAGGTTATAAACTATACTCTATCAAGAACTCCCATATAGAAGTTGCTAAAAATGATTATCCTAGTGAAAATGCAGCTCCTGACAGTAGCTTAAAAAGTTCACTAAACATGATTACAGAAATTCACAATGATTAACAACTAAACATAGCATGGACAGCCAACTTGATGTCTGTTAGTGCGTGTGCATGTATCTAGTATATATAGCTATATAAGGTGATAGGAGTCACAAATTAAACAATAGCAGATAGAGATAGAGCACAAAATAATTCAAGTCGAGAATCGATCTAGTGTATAACTATAGCTTTTTCTCTTGATTCAGAAAAGAAAACAAGAAGTTTCGCTACAATTGTTGCCCCTGTGTAAGTGTTGTTCAATATCAAACTTTTCACTCAGCTTTGCTTTCTTAGTTCTTGCAATAGCCTAAAACAAAACAAAAGAATATTCAGTAAAAGGACAAGATGCAAAATGTGTCACGTCACCAATGTAAAATAAGTTGAATGACACAACCATTCAAATGGGAATATGATGAGAACACCTAAAAAGAACAAGTGCGGTAGATCATGAACAGCAGTAACAACCACCTCTCTTATAAATCATTTACAAAGTTTATGCGTTTAAGTCTTCAGCTGTTCAGTATAGTCCCTATAGGGACCTAAAATGCCTTTAAAATACCCTTTTGCACAAGTGTGACTGTGCGAGTGAACTAAAGTGTAATAAGCACCATGATCTACTGGGTGAATAGGAGGCTACCTAGGAAATGATGTTGAGGGTTAGATCTCTCTGAAGTGTTCTGTACACAGTTGTTCGGTCCACAAAGGCGATTTCAACAATGATCAGAGTTCACTAAGTCCAGATTTGGATGTTGTAAATCAAATGTTCCTAATCAGTAATCACTTGACATGATTTTGTACCTTGCGAGAGTGGCTACCTGAATAGCGCACACTGCAGAGATTCTGCTAGAGCACAAGTCAAAAAGAGGACAAACCTCACATTCTCGCACCCAGATATCTAAAGGGGTTAACCAAAGATACTTGGCCAATTCACATCTTTATGGATCTAATAGAAATGGAAGCTAAGAAGATTGTGTTCTCAGGCATGTCTCATCCAATATCATTATAGCTAGATGAAAAAGATCAGACTACTGTAGTGGCAAGATACCCCAAGGCTAAAGGAAGTAGATAACAAATCACCAGATGAGATTGTAAAAGCCATGAGAATAGAGTAGGATGAGAAGTACTGTCATATGCAAGAAACGAGTGGATGATAATAAGTACCAATAGTATATAAGTCCAGTAATTTAGGATTTGACTTTTAAGGGTGGAGTACAATACCATCCCCAACTTATAATTTTCAATCAATAATTTAAGAAGAAAAATAAAATATTAAAAGAAGGGTATGAGAGCATATTTGATCAGTGCCAATTAGATCTAAAAATGATTGAATACACTGATGGACAAAATTGATATATATCAAAATGGACTCATCAGTAGGGAGCCAATGGTAAATTTACATCCATTATGCATAAATGGATAACAATAATCAAAGATTAACATGCAACAACTGTACTCACCTACGTAGCCAATCAATACAATTAATACTGCTAATCTGATGCATAGTTATGCCATCTTAGTTCTTTTACTTTTCCGAGCCTTATTAAAAGTTGTAGCATGCAGCAATCGCTTGAGTGGAAGAAACGTAGCTTGATGTGGTTTCTTCCTTTTTCCTTTGGATTTCCCTGCAGTGAATACAGATGTGTAAGCCAGGGATGATGATAAAATAAACTTCAAACAGGAAAAAACCTGACAAAGGGTTGAGCATAAGAAATTTACTTCGGAATAACTTGTTAACAGTTGAAAACTCGTTAAACAAGCAAAATTGACAGAGCAAGACAACAAAACATCTAATATCAGGACCTATTCTCTGTAGGAAGAGCGATAAACAACAAAGTAACCAGATGTGCCATAATGAGAACCTATCCCAAACAGCCAAATACAGTTATATGGTGCCCAAATTCGTTGGTTAAATACATGTGTGTTTTCCAACAGAACAGTATTTCTCATAAGTCGGACTGCACAACAACATAAACCACATCTACAAAGTATATCACAATACAATTGAAAAGAAAATTATGCTGAAAACATGCCTTACAAGAAAAGTCATACCTGATTCAGACTGAACCGGTGCCGTATAGCTCAATTCACCATGAGCTTTCCCAGGCTTCTCCTCATCTAATTTTGTCTCTGGTGTCTCATAATTTTCAACTGAATAATCATTCGTAACCCTCATCTCACTATTTGTCTCCAGAACAGGATCCTGATTTGCAGGTACAACTACCATATCTCCAGATTCCCTCAATTCTTCAATTTCTGGTATATCTTTATTCAATGCTGAATTCATAGGCAAAAACTTTCCTTCTTTACCTGAAAGAGTTTCACGACTCCTAGAACTATTAGCCTCTTCATGATCAATAGCAGGGATATCACTATCCTGATAATTAGTGGGAACCTGGACTTCAGAATCAGGATTACAAGCAAGATCCAAACCAGTGTCAAATGCACAGAGAGTTGGGTTATCATGAGGCAGCACAGCATTCAATTCACAATTTGTCAAACACTTCTGTGATTGCACATCATGAACATTTGTAGTAAATCCATCTGATTCATCTGGATTCTTTGGTTCTTCTCCAGTGGTTTCAATTTCCAGAGCATCGTTAACAACTCTGGTGGTCAGAGTTCTGTGTTTGCACATCATGAATTTTTCCAGTAATCCCACCTGTTTCTGCTGGATCCGTTGGAGTAGTTGTTGTCGGAACTTCAATTTCCATATTGTTATAAGTGTTTGCAAAAGAACACTTCTGTAAAAGCACCTCTTGAACTTCTGTAGTAATCCCATCTGTTATACTTGGATTAATTGATTCTACTCCTGTGGTTACTATTGATTCTTCAATTTCCATAAGATTGTTGACAGGTTCGATAAGTTCACGAGATGAATATACTTTCTGAGGAATTTTTCTTTCAAACCTGTGTTGCTTAAACAGAGTATCACAAATGACAGGTTTCCCTGGTTGAGAAGAATAAAGCCTATGTTCACTTACTTCTTCAGTCGCAACTGATTGAGCATTCAACTCAGCAGCAGAACCAATTCTCTTACTAGGAGCGAATGGCTGGGACACAACCACATTAGTTCCTGATATAGCATCGTTGACTCGAAATCCAAGTGATGGTGTGTTATTTATAATCGAAGTAAAATCAATGGGCATGACAGTTTTGGATGTTTTAGTACTGGAGTCACTGAAAGCCTTTGCCAAGTCATCTAAAAGAAATTCACCTTCGCCGCTGGAGATATGATCCCAACTATAAGATTCACTGGACCAAGGTTTATTCCCATCAGCTTCTTGACCTGATGGTAGTATTTCAATTCGAATGGCTTCCTTGTGAAAGTGTTTTTTCCTCACAGCACTAGATAGAAGAGTCCTGTAAGACAATCATTCAAGAACCTAAAGAAGGACCAAATTCACAAATCCCCGGCACAACGAGGTTCAAGCAAGGTATCATACCTACAATTTCTTGAAATAGCCGCTTTAGCTCGTTCCATAGAGAGACCAAGCAATGACATTAAGTTAGCAACATCATATGGCCCTCTAAATTCATTTGCAGTTGAAGCCGCACTTGAGATTATTAGATTCCTTCCTCGAGTCCAATCTACAAGTAACTGAAGAGCAACTCAGAGATTAAATATAGAAAAAGCCTAGCTATACAAACTAATACTCAATAACTATACTATGATAAATACTATTTCCGGGCCACATATGCATGCATACACCGGTGGTAAATTTTGTAGTGCCATGCACACACGCATACTCTACAAGTTGAAAGTAATATCACCATTTCACACTCTCAAATGTACAGCGAAGCCAGTATCAACATCAAACTTTAAAGCATAAACATGCAATGTTTCCTTTGATCTATTGTTGCATTGATTTGCCAATGTACAATTAAAATTCCAGAGATTTCCATAAGCACTTACCTTAGCATTAGTTATAACTTGCCTTCTCGTCTGAACATCGACAATAAGATTGGCGTATGTGAGCTCAAAATACACTTTTCGCTGCATAATATCCGAGACACACAATTCTTAAACCTCAATGGAAAACTAATAATGAGAAAAACACAAATATAGCTTCTGTGAGAGTTCTAACCTTGATGGCAGCTTTAACCACAGGCTGTTTTAATCGAATAGGTAACTTCTCCGAAAAATCAATCGCAATTATATCTACCTACACCAAACAAAAACCAGCATACATAAATTTCTTCATCAGAATTCCGAGCAACCAAAACTAAACAAAATGCAAAAGGATTAGATTATAAAGAAAACGAAACCTCTAATTTCTCACAGGCCTGATCGAAAGCGGACGGCGACCAAATCGTAGGTCTTTAAAATTGGGTTGCCGGAATTGAGGACCTGAGCCTGGGCGGGGGTCTTGGCGCAGACGGTGAGACGCGTGTACTGGAGGAAAAGAGTGGCGCGTGGGACGCCGAGGAGGTCACAGTGGAAGGCAACGGCGGAGGTGAGATGAGGCGAGTGTTTGAGGAGAGAAGAGAGAGGGAGGAGAGGGATGAGCAACGGTAACGATCGGACATGACGCCCTTGATCGTGCGGTTGTAGGCGACTCCGGAGTAGCCGAGCTCTAGGGCTTTCGTCACGAGCTTCGCGCGGGTTGAACGGTCAGGCGGGGAGAGGTCGGTGTAGGGTATGCTCAGGTCGAAGAAGGCCATGGCTGGAGAGGGAGTGTTGATTGAGGATTTGATTTTCTGGAGGGTTTAGGGTTTTAGCCGTCTCTGTATTACTTATTATTAAACGTTTGATTCAGATGAGCTACGTGCCAACGTGGCAAGTAAAATCAACATCTTCTTTTTTTTCTTTTTCATTTTCTTTATAGAGTCATGAAACACTTCTAAGATTTGAAATTCGTTTTTTTATTAATACAAAAGGAAAAAATATAACTATTTAAGGAGATTTATTTTCCGTAATTCTTTATGTGTGTTGTATCCTATCGAGATACGGATTGTATTAGATTAGATAGAGATACACAGAATCTCTGTTTTATAAGAACAGTTATTACTTATATTTAAGACATTCTATTATGAAAGAGTTACAATTTTCAGTTTACGTATATTTTCTCTCAAACACGTTATCGTCATGCTCTGAGTTGATAGTCATCCATCACCACAGAAAAGAAAAGAAAAGAAAAAAACCATAAACTCTCGCCTCTTCACCGTCGGCAGCTCCCTTTACCGCCGACCTCCAATGCCGACCAAGCTCTCCACTGCCGATCTCCATCAGCTCCTCCTTGATTCTGGCAATCCTCCTTATGTAGTACGCGCTCCAACGAATTCGACAAGATTGCTCGACTTCCAAAGAACTGTTTCAAATGAGCTCTTCCTCAACATCGTCCAAATCAAGGAGCTTTGAGGAAGAGCTCGTCTGAAACGATTCTTTGGAAGTTGAGGTAAATTTTCTAAACTGTCAATCTTTAGATCTAGGATTAAAACTTAATTTTTGCAATACCCTAGATCTAAGATTAAGATATTGATGTGTGATTATTGAATATATGTACCCTAGTTCCTATGGACTTATATTCATAAAGTATAGTGACGGTCCTGGGGGAGCCACGGTTTAGAAACGAAAAAGAAAAGAAAGGAAAATCGATACTATATGATGGTTCATCACGGTTTCTGGGAGTAGTTTTGAGCCTCCGTTTATTGATAATCGATTTTTTGTGACCAAACATCATTGGTCACGGTTCTTATAATTCCCTAAACTTGATATTAGTGATCGTAGTTTTTCGATCGGTAAACTAATTACATCTCTTGTCTCTCTTGTAGATGACATCAATTGAGCCGGAAATGCCTGAATTCGATATCATTGATCCTCAAGGAGCAGAATTCCATTGTTGGGTGTCAGATGTTGAGAACGCGTTTTTCAGTATGAATCTAACGGATACAATCCAACCACCACCACCACCTGGTACTAAGCCACCAATTCTAGCTCGCAAAGCTCAAGCCCTCCTGTTTTTGAGGTGGCATATACATCCAGTTATACAAAAATAATATTTTCTAAAGAATGACCCCGCAGTTTTGTGGGTGACTTTACAAGATAGATTCAATAATGTGCATAATGCACAACTTCGAAAACTGCAAGAAAGATGGGATTCAATCCTGTTATTGGATTATCCAAAGATTGATGCATTCCCTCAAGCTATGTTGAAGCTACAATTGGAATTGAGTGTTTGTGGCATTATCAAGACCGACCAGGCTATGATCGAGAAGTCTTTAAGCACCTTCCCTACTTCCATGAACACACTTGCTTGTCAATATCGCACAGATTATGAGCAAATAAGATTAAAATCCTCAAGTGATCTCATGAATGTGTTGGCCAAGAAAGGGCGGTAACGCGAGATTCTTCTCATCAATAATGCTCGGTCAGCTGGTACTAAAAAGATTCATGAGTCGTACAATACTAGTGGAAAGGCACATAAGGATAGGAGGAACAGTCGTTCTGGGCCTTAAAATAACCATGATGGAAGACGAGGACGGGGCAAATCTCGTGGTAGAGAATATAGTTGGAACTTGACTTGGAATCATCAAGATAATGACCAACACAACTCCCACAAGAATCATTCCGGTCCTAGGAATGGAACAAATTCTTTCAATTCTCCTTCTAATTCGTGTTTGTCATCTTGCTATAGATGTAGCTCTACTAAGCACATGCATCAAAAAATGTTGTGCACCCAAGGATATTCAACATGCCTATAAGAAGTACAAGCAAAATCTAGCATATGAGACTTAACTTCACTGAAGTCTATGAGATGGAAGATTATGTTGAAGAAAATCTTATAATAGCAGACAATACGAAAGCAAGTATAGAGACTGCAATTTTTGAGTAGTCTATGTATTAGGCTCATGTTTTTGCTATGTAATCAAGTTTAGTTTTCTTTTTGTCTTGATTTTAGTCATGGGCAGACTTTGTTTTAGTTAGTTTTGGAATAAGACATCTTTGATATAATTTTTAAAGTTGGCGAGTAATGAAATTTTCTCTATTTTTTGGTATATGAAAGTGTTGAGAATGTTATTTTCATATCAATTCAGTGTATGGTTTGATGTTTACAATTACATATGGCATAATGACACAAAGATACGGTGAAAATGAGACAAACATAAGATGATGGTTTGATCCTTGCATTTTTCGACCTGTCGAGACTCTCTTTCCACCTGTCGAGAAACACCTTCTAGATCGATTTTCACACTTTTTCAACCCGTCGAAAATTTGTACACAAAAACTTTCGACCCGTTGCAAGTGGTCCTTGATAGCGTATTTTTTTTCCTTCGACCCATTGACATTATATATCCTCGACCCATCGAAGAGACACTACTGTCTCCGAATCTATCTAATTTTTGACCAATCGAAGGCAATTTTTGAACCGTCGAAAAAGATATCAGAAAATCGATATCGATTTTAGGTTTTGTTTGACTACTCGAGCCATTTTCTCGACCCATCAAAGAATACCCCCTGGACATAAATTTCTAAATTTTTGATCCATCAAAAATCTATCCCGGAATTGGTGTGTTTGATGTGTTTTACATTGGTTTTACCGATAAATAAAGGTTTAGAAAAATTTCGATGGATTGAGGAACCTGAAATTATTCACCAAATGTGATTTTACATCTGTTTTTGTCATGCCATGGATCTTAATCTACAACGGTCATTTTGACCGGTCAAATATTGTTATACATTGGTTGGTTTTAGGTATTATCATACATATTAGCACTCTATAAGGATTATACCTTTTTGAAATATTTAAGTATTCACTTAAAGTGTTCGCCATATCTTGGGTTCAAAGACAAATTGATTGACATTGTTTTGTTGATATATGATGACAAGATTGAGTGTTATACGCGCCAAAAAGGCTATTCAAACCTTACTCAGTTTTAAAAATATGTGTGCCAACGATTTTCATTTGGGATACCTATTGTGAGAATGGAATAGAGTTTTTAGTCCAATCTCTGTAGAATGTTGTCAACGGCGCAATCTAGAGAGGTTTATGAGGATTTATAGTGTTTATATCTTACTACGGTTATGATCATTGAATATAATGCAGTCACTTCTATTACTATGTGTGACTTTGCCTCATATGAACTTTTATATTATGATGATCAAGATATTAAGAAATTCTCATGGTCATCCATTCGTCAGAGCGAAAAAGCATGTGGGGATACCTAAATCCATCGGTTTAGATGGAGAGGATGAGACTACTCCTCTCATTCCTGGCTCGGACTCCAAGATGAGTACCGCACAATCCCGACAACATATCGTTGAGGCGTCATGCGTTATCCCACCAGGATTCATATGTTGTATTTTTTTATGCATGTCACTTGTTTTGAAAAACTTGTTTCTGTTTGTAGTGTTGTTTACATGTATGACGGTCTTTTGTTGTCAATACGACTTCAATTCCTTCACAGATTCTAAGAATATATTTGTGAATCAATCAAACGGGTATGCAAACTATTTATATATGGTTTTTGATTTTTGCATCGACGCATAGGTCACATGTCTTTACAATGCTGCATTTGCCAAACTCTTACCATAGATTATTAAGCTTCGGGCTCACCACCCGAACAATTCTATCAAGTTAATTAGATTGGATAATGCATGAGAGTTTAGGTCAAAATATTTTGTGGATTATTGCATGTTGATTTGGATTGAAGTTGAACTTCCCGGTTCCCCATGTTCATTTATAGAACGGTTTAGCAAAGGCATAAATCAAGTGGTTTCAGCTTGTGGCCTAAGCAATGGTTATGCATACTAATTTGCCGGTAACTGCTTGGGGATATGCAATATTACATGCAACTATGCTTATTCATTTGATACCTGTAAACCGCCAACCACTCAGTGCGTACCAATTGGTAACTTGCTATGAGCCTGATATCTCACACTTATGCATCTTTGGTTGCGCGGTACATGTGTCTACTATACTTCCACTACGTATAACAATGGGTCATCAACGAATTATGCATTTATGTTGGTTATGATTCTCCAGTGGTTGTTCGCTATTAAGAACCTTTGACAGAAGATCTCTTTACTGTTAGTTTTGCATATAGTCATTGTGATGAAACATAATTCTTACCGTTAAGGGGAGATAAGCATGGTTTCATTCTGGTCAAACGTCAAAAATTGACGTGGTGTGTCCCCACTATGTCTCATTATGATCACCGCACATCTCAGTGTGAGATTGAAGTGCAATGTATTCTTGATCTTCAGAAAGTAGCAGATTCGATGTCTGACTTCTTTACATATATCATAAAAGTGACGAGATCGGTTATACATGCTGCAAATCCTACAAGGTTGAAAGTCCCTGGCATTGAGCAAGTTAACACAACACCCGAGTAAGATAGTGTTTCTCCTGCCTATAGTGGGGGTGTAACATTGGTCAAAATCCACTAATGAGTTGCCGGTGAAAAGGCAAGCCATCAAGGCACAATCGTTCATCATTAACACGTGAGATTGTTTCTGACTGCAATTATGTCTAGAAGTCGACATTGACATATACCGAGGGACGCCTCAGAGTCAGTGACGATGTCAGCAAATAAAGAAATCTCATCAAGATAAACAAATACTAGCGGTATTATGGATGGTTCATCTAGGTTCGTTAATGATGCATTTACTTATTATGTCGCTTAGGAATTGACAATGATGAAGTGGAACATTGCTTTTTTGTGGATTGTGAACGGTTAATGTAGAGCAAATTGACCGATATAGAAAGTTGCAATCTAGGCTGAACTAGACTTTCTTAAAAACAGGCAAGTTTTCGGTATGGTAGTGCTATAACCACCGAATGATAAGTCAGTTAGACACAAAATAAGTCTTTGTTTGGAAGCACAATAAGAAGAACTTATGGTGTAAGGATTCTCTCAACACCCTAGTATTAATCATGAGGAGATGTATTCTCTAGTCATAGACATCATCACTTTTCGCTACCTTATCAGTTTGGTAGTGTCTAAAAATACTGAGTATGCAGCTTATAGATGTGGTTATAGTATATCTCTATGGGGATCTTAAGTCAAAGATATACATCAAAGTGTCGGTTGGCATGGTTCTATCCAATTCAAGTAACTCTGAACTACATAGTGCTCATGTAATTAGATTAAGACATTCATTATATGGATTGAAATAATCCGGTTGGATGTAGTATTCACGTCTTAGTGACTACTTGATTGGGAAGGGATACAAGAATGAAAAGTTATGCTCATGAATGTTCAGTAGATGAACAAGTTGTTTGAGATGATAGACCTTGGTAGGACTCGATTTTTTCTTGGTTTAGAGACGGTTCATCGAGTTGGTTGAATTCTTATTCACTAGTCTGCTTATGTCTAAATCATGCAATAGACAAAGCATACCCTATTAACACACCAATGGTTGTTTGCAGTCTATAACCCAAAATGATTTGTTTCATCGAGATGATGATAGTAAAGATCTTTTGGAGCTGAGATTCTATATCTTAGTATAATTAGAGCTTGGTTAAATATTATTCGGTGCACACATCCAGACATTGCCCTCTCGGTATGTGTCAACGCAAGGTCATTGGATTCGAGTATAGTACACCTTCTAGTTCACTCGAAATACTCTAGCTTTCAAGGATGACCAAACTTGACTCCCACATATAGTGCTTGAGGGCTTCAAAAGCCTTTTCACACTCATCAGTCAAGATCTCCCCCTTGGTCTTCTAAAGTGCTGCAAAGAACGACTTGCATTTGTTAATGGATCAGGACAGGAACCTACTCAGGGCCGTAAGCTTTTCATTCAATCTTTGTACCTCCTTAACAGTTGATGGAGACCTCATCTTCAAGATTGTTGTGTTACAAGGTATCCCAGGATCTTCCCTAATCCTATGCCAAATGTGCACTTTTCTGAATTCAGCTTCATGCCATTCTCCCTAAAAAGGTGGAAGCACCTCCTCAGATCCGTAACGTGGTCATGTCTTTTTTTTGCTCTTCAAGAGCATGTTGTCTACGTTTACCTCCTCGGTATCTCCTTTTAGGGGATTGAACACCTTGTAAACTAACCTCTGATACGTAGCTTCTGTAGTCTTCAACCCAAAGGGCATCACCTTGTATGTGTAAACTCCTTTCTTTATCACTAACACTATTTTTGCACAGTCTTCCTCTGCCATTCTGATCTAGTTGTAACTGATGTATGAATCCATCAATCTAAAGAGCTCATACCTAGAAGTCGAGTCTACCAGCTAGTCAATCCGAGGTAAGGGAAAGTCGTCCGTAGGGCATGCCTTGTTTAGGTCCGAAAAGTCAACATAGATCCTTGGCTTCTTGTTCTTCTTCTTGACCAATACTACATTGGATAGCCACTTCGAGTATGGTACCTCCTCTATGAATCTTGTCGTAAGCAGTTTTTCTATCTACTGCATGATCATCTTGTTACATTTTGTAGCAAAGGTTCTCTTCTTCTTTGCCACTAGTTTGGCCTTTCGGTCCATGTGCAATTTGTGGTCAATGATTGATCGATCTATTCCTGGCATATCCCTATCTGACCAGGTGAACACATCCTTGTACTCCCTAAGCAATGCCATCAGACTCTTCCGTTCAGCTTCGTTCAGCCCCAAACCCACTCGTGCACATATATCCAGCATCTTCATATCGAATGGCTCAAGAACCACATCATCCTCGGCCTTTTCCTTGAAAGTCCCCTCTTAGGGGTCGAGCTCTACATCTAGTTCATCAAGCTCTAAGTCTCGACCCCCACTATTTGATTTCTATGTCGATGTGGTCAAAGCTGGGGTAACCGTACCCCCAGACTCTTCCGTTGATACCTTCTTCATGCCTTTGGTGGCCAGGACTGTACATAGCTTTGCTAGTGCTCTATCCCCCTTGATGATGACCGGTTCATCAGGAGTTGGGTACTTCACAACCTGGTGGTAAGTGGAGGCCACTGCCTTCATGCGGTAGAGCCATGGTCTCCCCAGGATGGCGTTGTGAGGAGAGGGGGCGTCCACTACTATGAACTAGGTGGTCGGGATGGTATCAGGTGTGGCAACCTGGATGGTTATGATTCCCAAGGTTCTCACTCTCGACCCTTCAAATCAAATGAGTATGGTACGGTGATCCTGGATTGCCCCCATCAAGTCCATTCGTTGCACTGCATCCTTGAAGATGTTGTTTACAGCTGCTCCGCTATCCACAGAACCCGAGCTATAATCATGTGTGCCATTCGGATGTTGACGACTAGGGTGTCGTCGTGATCGTCTTCGTTCTCTGGTAATTCAACATCTAAGAATTCAAGTATGTTGATTATGGGTCGGACCTTAGTCACAACCCCTACTCTAGTCATTTTCGTGCGCTGTTCTTTCTCCTTTAGGGTCACCCCAAGTTCCTTGGCTTCAACCATGATATAGTTTAGAGTTTAGGCCCAAAGCCCTTCATTTGTTGTCGTAGTTGCTCCTACCCGAGCCATAGTTTAGGGTTTAGGCTCTGTGTTCTGGAAAAACTATGCCTAAGGATTTAGGGACATCCTTGGGGCCCTTTACTCTGCCTCTATCTCCTTAGTTGATAAACTCTCCTTCCTGAGCTTCTCAGTCTCTTGCGTGGTTCTTGACATTATGGGTGCACATGGCGTCCATGAAGTCGACCATAATCTCCCTATGGACCATTATGCTAGGAGTCTCCTGATTTTCGCCCATTTGTGCGGCTAGAGCCTCCTGTTATTTGACACAGATCTCCTAGTCCTTTAGGACCATTCAGTTTTCCGTTCTTGGTTGGTTAACAGCTTCGGCCGTTAAAATTCCTTGCTCCCCGATATTGGCCGTAACGGGCAGGGTCGTCTTGTCCCTTCAAGAAGTTGAGAAACTCTAACATAGTGACTTCCACGACTGCTACTGAATTTTCTAGCTCATTGGTGGTTTTTGCGATACCCTTGGTGGAGTGTTGCAGTGCCTTTAGCTTGAGCCTGAAGGTGGTATATCATTCCTTCATCCGATACAGGTCTTTATCGACCTTAAGCCTCCACCCACAGGTTCCTTCGTTGATGTGGACTTCTCCCAAGAGGTTCCTTGGTCTCATGTCGTGGGTGTGACTACTCCATGCTTCAAGGCCCCCATCTGAGAGGTTACATGCTCTCCTCCCAGAGGAGGGGTTACCTCCTTGTTGTGCTGGTCCACCATGTTGCCTATGTTCTGATTGTTGTTTTGAACTTCCATGATCCTTCATTAACGAGAGTTGGCCAAGGGTCCTGCTCTCAATGAAAGCACCAATTTATGAGAACAGCTTCAGATCTTCCACAAGCTTGCTTCCTCATGAACCTGCAAAGCAAGTCAGAGCATGGTGCGATACTTTGATTAGACCCTCTGATGCTTAAGTCATATATTTTCCCAAGAATCAAAGAGTAGGTAGGTCAGAATAACGTTACCTTGAGCCCGGTAAAGAGCAGGTAGGTCATATAGAGATCATACTAGGTCTAAGCATAGTCCTTGTTCGAGTCGGACTACTTTACTTTCGGAGAGGAGGAATCCATTAAGGAATGAATCTCCATATCCAGGGCAAATCACTCCCTATGATTACTACAAGCCCGACCCTTTGGTGCAATTCCTTTAGGATTCGCACAAGTCTAATTGATTTCCTAAAGGATTCTGTCAATCCCTCGAGATCCACATCGTACCTTGGGATTACCACACCATCTTACGAATATTCCAGATGCTTCTACATTATTCTAGATATTTCGAGAATCCTCTAGATAACTGATTTCCACTCGGAACCCTAATCGTACAGGCCCACGCACAATATTCTAATTATCGGACCTCTATCGCTGGAGGACCTCGAGGGCCCAGAAACCCTCAAGCTCTCTATGGCCAAAAATGACTCCCATAGTTCCTTCCTTGTCTTCCATTCATACTAACCCTTAAACCCTTCGGCAAAGTTTCCGAAGATTAGGTTTGAGTCTTTCTCATCTTTTTTTGTGGATTCTATTCCCTTCTCCTCATGGACAAGCTGATCAAGTTGGCCTCCTTTAACGAGTGCGACATCTCTGATGGTGAGGTGGCGGAGGTGATGGATTATGGTTTCACCGTAATCTGGGTCTTCTTTATTGAACTTTTTTTGGACTCTACTGCAAAGTGTAACATCCTGACCCGAAACTTACCTCGTTATTTGATTAAATATTAATCTACGATGGTAATTAATTTGTACCGTAAAAAATTATCGATAGTTTTTATCAGAATTTTATCGATTAAATTTTTCGAGAAATTTCTTTGGAAAAATTTGTAGAGTTTATTGAGACGAGTTCGTTTCCAAGTAAAGTGTTTAAATCAGAGATATGATGAAGAAGCTATAGTCAGCAAAAGTTTTTAACGATTTACTTAGTTAGTTAGTTGTGAATATAAATACAACTTTCCGAAAATGGAAAGTCAAAACTTTTCATCTCACCACCATCGGTCTCACTGGCGATGGACCACCAGCCGGCCACTAAATCCGGTGGTCTTGGTGTCAAAATGACCCCCACGATCTCCTATACCTTTTCTCCAACATCTTCAACCCTATTTTGAGACGTAGCGGTGGTGAAAAGGACGGAATCAAACTGAAAAACTTAGGATTCAGGTCGATAATTTTCTGGCCAATTTGACCATGGAGACATAAAGGGCTTTAAAGCTCTCATCACCACGAAGTTAAACATACAAGGATGGTGTTCCAATTCAACCCGAGGAGGGAGAATCGACGATTTGAAATTTTTGGTGTTTTTGACTTCAAAAGGTAATTCGATGAGTTTGAGTTAAAATTGGACGTTGGTGTGGTTGAGAAAGTAGTTGTTGGGTTAATTTTTCATAGGATGAGTCTCGAGTCGCCGAAAAAGGTCACCGCCGCCGCCGATGATGGTCCACGGCGGCACTCTGGCGAAGGGAATTTCGACATAAATTTTATGTTGTTTTAGTCGTAATTATGTACCGAATGTGATGAAGAGATTATTGAATTGATTTGGACATAGTTAATTAAGACGTGTGATTAATCAGAATTAAATGAAACGATTTTAAGATATTAATGAACGGTTGAGGGTTGGATATCGATTCGACCTCGAGTCGTGTAACTTTCAAGGAATATATTGCAACTTTAAAAAGGATTCAAGATTTAGAAAATGAATTGGACTAGAGCTTGCCAAAAGTTTGGAAAGCATGCAATTCGAGAATGTGATGTTCTTGATGGTAATGTTCATTGGTGAACGAGCTTAGTTATTCGATATGACTTTCAGTGATGAATTATTAAATAATAATTCTTGTTTCAAGGCGACGGGTTAGTAGCCAGTGTCTGACATATAGAAACATCGACAAACAAGTTTTGACTTGGTGGAAATCACGGCACAGTAGTGTGAGTGGACATTTTATTTTCACAGTCGTTTAGCGAGTCTTGCAGATTATATTTTCATTCAGCTTGAGCTTTCGTTTTTAGTTTTGGAGGCTAGACATTATTACAGATAGTCAAAATTGCATCGATGCATAAATTACTAGACTGATCCCCGAGTAGCTCCGAGATGAGTTAGGTGGCTCTACCCGACATTCACATCGTCTGAGTAAGGTGGCTCTTGACGATTTTAGGTGCCTAGAAGTCTAGTTACTCTAGTTACCACCTCACTTTTATTTTTGTCACGAGTTTGGTGGCCTTTAACGAGACCCCAATTGCACAATACTCGAGAAGGGTTCAAAGAGATTTTCTCGATGTATTATTTTCATTTTCAAGACTTAACAGACTTTCTTATTATTTTATTATTACTTATGTCGAAGGAAGCACAGTTATATTCTAGTTTTCTATTCAGTTAATTTTCGTCCACTCACTCTAACGTTTTTAAACTGTGTTTTCCTAGGCTCTTCATTTTTAATTGCCCATTTTGCAAGTTACTCGGCTGAAGTCGTAATTGTCCAGGGTACGAGGCCTGACAGTCTATCGCTTCCATTTTCATAGTTTAGATTCGTAGTGCAAGTTTCGGGTTACACGTAATGGGGTTACTGGTATCGAATCTTCGGTGCAAATCATTCTAATGCGAGTCTCGCAGGATTCACTCAGGATTACGTGTTAATTTGGGGTGGGTCCTGTCATATTTACGATGGTAATTAATTTTTACCGTGGGTAATTATTGATGGTTTTTCTCAGAATTTTATCGATTAAATTTTTCGAGAGATTTCTTTGGAAAAATTTGTAGAGTTTATTGTGACGAGTTCGTTTCCACGTCAAGTGTTTAAATCAGAGATATGATGAAGAAGTTATAGTCAGCAAAAGTTTTTAACTATTTACATAATTAGTTAGTCGCGAGTATAAATACAACTTTCTGAAAATGGAAAGTCAAAACTTTTTATTTTAGTTAGTTTGTTTTTCTCTCTCCTTTGTCTCACATCTCTCCTGTGATCTCTCTCTCTCTCTCTCTCTACCGTCGGTCTCACCGGCGACGGACCACCTGTCGGCCACCAAATCTGGTTGTCTTGGTATCAAAATGACCACCACGACCTCCTCTACCTTTTTCCCAACATCTTCAACCCATTTCAAGACGTAGCGATGGTAAGAAGGAAGGAACCGAACTGAAAAACTTAGGATTCGGGTCGATGATTTTCAAGCCAAATTGACTAGCAAGACATATAGGGCTTTGAATCTCTCATCACCACAAAGCTAAACATATAAGTATGGTGTTCGAATTCAACCTGAGGAGGGAGAATCAACGATTTGAAATTTTTGGTGTTCTTGACTTCAAAAGGTAATTCGATGAGTTTAAGTTAAAATTGGGCTTTGGTGTAGTTGAGAAAGTTTTTGTTGGGTTGATTTTGCACAAGATGAGTCTTAGGTCGTTAGAAAAGGTCACCGCCACCACTTTGGTGTAGTGGTCCACGGCTGCGCTCCGGCGGAAGGAATTTTCGCCTAAATTTTATGTTGTTTTACTCCTAATTACGTATTAAATATAATGAAGAAGTTATTGAATTGATTTAAGCATAGTTAATTAAGACGTGTGATTAATCTGATTTGAATGAAATGATTTTACGATATTAATGAACGGTTGAGTCGAACGTCGATTCAACCTTGAGTCACGTAACGTTTGAGGAATGTATTACAAATTTAAAAAGGATTCAAGATTTAGAAAATGAATTAGAATGGAGCTAGTCAAAAGTTCAGAAAGCACGATATTCAAAAATGTGATGTTCTCGATGGTAATACTCCTTGGTGAACGAGCTTAGTGATTTGATATGACTTTTGGCGATTAGTTATTAAATAATAATTGTTGTCAGGATGACGGGTTATCAGCCATGTCTAACATATAGAAACAACGACAAATAGGCTTTGACTTAGTGGAAATCATAGCATAGTACTGTGAGTGGACATTTTATTTTCATAGTCGTTTAGCGAGTCTTGCAGATTATATTTTCATTCAGTTTGAGCTTTCATTTTTATTGATTGAGGCTTGACATTATTACAAATAGTCAGTATTGCATCGATGCATCAGTTATTGGACTGATCCCCGAGTAGCACCGAGATGAGTTATGTGGCTTTACCCCAACATTCACATTGTCTGAGTTAGGTGGCTCTTGAAGATTTTAATGAACTAGAGGTATAGTTACTCTAATTACCACTTCACTTTGATTGTTTGTCACGGGTTAGGTGTGCTTTGACAACGCCTCCATTGCACAATAATCGAGAAGGCTTCAATGAGATTCTGTCGATGTATTATTTTCATTTTCAAGATTTTACGGACTTGCTTATTATTTTATTATTACTTATGTTGGAGGAAGCACATTTATATTCTAGTTTTCAGTTCAGTTTATTTTCGTCCACTCGCTCTACGTTTTTAAACTGTATTTTCTTGGGCTCTTTATTTTTAATTGCCCAGTTTGCAGGTTACTCGGCTGAAGTTGTGATCGTCCAGGGTACGAGGCATGACAATCTATCGCTTCCATTTTCATATTTTAGATTCGTAGTGCATGTTTCGGGTTAGTCGTATTGGGGTTACTGGTATCGAATCTTTGGTGCGAGTCATCCTGCTGCGAGTCTCGCAGGATTTACTCTAGATTACGGGTTAATTTGTGTGTCCTATCACAAATTCCCTCTAAGCATTAGGTTCTCAGATCTTGTCGATTATCTTATACTTTTAGTGATGCTTAGAGAGCGATGGTCCAACAGTAGCGGGTTCATCGTATGCCTTCGAGGATTAGTGTCATTGACGATGTAGGGTAATCTTCTAAATCGGCCATTCCTTAAGTGTCATACCTCATCGACGCAATTGACGACTTCAGCACCTGTACTCGTTAGTCAATGGTCTCGACGACGAATTATCTTTTTGACTTCTAAAAGGAAAGGTAGGCCTAGTAGATTAAACCTTGAGCCTTTCGTTTTTACATATCAGATTTATGAAAGTGCTTAGGCGTTTATCCACATTAGGCGAGGCATGGTAAAAAGATTAGAAATTATTGATTTTTTAAGAAAGTGAGTTCGGTGAGAAGACATATGCTAATGATAAGATTGCATACCACACGTCTTCATTCAGGTGTCAAATCTTTTCTTCAATGCATTCATCATCGTAGAGATCAAGAAGGTAGTGACCATCTGCATTGCGTCTTAGTCCTACAACTACAACCCGAGAATTACTGCGCACTTCCTATTGGGTCTATTGTGAGGGCATCATGATAATTTAGTGTCGGTGGTTTGTTTAGTTATCAATCCCTAACATTGATTTGGACGTAAGTCGAGTACATGAGGATGCTTTTAGTGCGTATCATTGACGATGATGTTGTTGAGCGAATCAGAGCAATTAGGTTCGTCGATGCCTAGCCTTTCACATAATGTTTTGCAATTATTTTTTTTTTGGAGAACCCTTAGCATTCCATATGCATCATCTTAATTCTTGTTCGAGTGCAGTTATCCACATTCATTTTAGTTTGATGATTTCTCATTGTTTAAGGTTTATTCAAGCTATTTATAATTCTTGTTCAACGTGGAAGCGGTGGTACTTGGCAAGTAAGGGAGCTTGCTATTTCTACATGTACTAAAGGCTTTAGATGGAGTTATCCATCATCTCATTGCTATATAACATATTTCCCCCTTAGTTATTTGAGTATCAATAACCCTCGTTTTAGTATTCATTTTGTCTAACCTTCTTTCTAGATCTATTTTATCGATATGAGTCATGGGCATGAGTACTGATGTAGACGAGATTTTTTTGATGGCAACTTAGGAAAGTAAGGAATCCTTGAGAAAGGATTTTAGTGATTAGGTTGCTCTGATAGTTATACTTCTCCAAGGTCGATTTGATCCTCTAATATTTTGGGATCATGTGTATTTTCGAGAGTATGTTATATGGCTCCATTTTTACTCTCTGGCTTGACTTGACCCAACCATCCAACATGCCGCCATTTTTTTCCGGCCAACCACTATCGGTGTTCTAGATATCATTTTGAAGCTTTCTTCTCTTGATTCGGTTTTTGTTTAGGTTTGGTGCCTACGGGTACTAGTTAGAGATAGTTGAATAGTTTTCTTTCCACGGAGCATTGTCGCCGAGTTCTATAATGCTCTGGGCCCTTATTGACATCAGGGATTAGAAGTAACTATATTCTTCCTTAGTCAATTTGACACTAAGAACTCCTTGTCTTTTATCGCAGATTGTGTCACTTTCTCAAAACTTCACATTGGTATTGTGTTTTGCGCATAATGACTTCAACCAGACACAATACCATTGTAGGTGCTTACTACTTCATTTCAGGCGCTTGAATTTCTTGTTTGACATCATTGCGTGGAGTGAGAATGCAGTAGTCATTTACATTGTTCCTCATTTGGCTACAACATGAAGTTCGACAAGACTAGTATCTGTCATCAGCGATTTAAATCCATACACATTCATGTTACGTCATCTACTAGTGTGGTTTTTTTTAGAAATGGTCCTTAGATCTCGACTCCTATCTCTTTTTGTCACGTGAGTAAGGTTATCATTTGATGTATATTAATATCATTCTCCCTACTACAAGGGTGCCTGAGAGCCCACTTGTGAGCATGGAGAATAGGGTCTCTGGATACAATTCGTAATGCACAATTTCAGGATTCTTTATAGGATTGGCGGAGGAGCATCATTTAGACTAAGCAAATCATTATCGCTTGAAAGATCATATATCAATGTGGCATAACGGGAGCGTAGAGGCACACTATAATTCTTTACCATCGAGTATTGAGAATATTGTAGTAACTCATGGGATGTTGTGTTAGCATTTCAAGGATTTACCAAGCCTTCCTCCGATGGGGGGAATCGATATCACCAAAAGCACCTTTCCGACACGGCACCCATTGTTCAAGATTTTTATCAAAAAAAAAAATGTTTGCCAAGTTGTGTGAGTCACAGTTTCGACTCTTGGAGTTAAGCACATACTTTTATTAGGACCAATGAAACTTCTTGGAATTAGACAGTGGCAATATTAACTAAAGTGCACTAAGGGGTGCTCAAATTTGGTGTGTTATTAGTTCATTACAGATTGAGTTAATCGAGATGTGAGAATAGTTACTTTGGGTTTTTGGACTCTACATTGTAAACAAGTATTACTTATTTATCGCAAACAAATGCATAGCTTGTGAGGATTACTCAAACCTTAGATGAGATGTTGAGTTCATATCTCCAGATTAGACAATGAATTGAGATGACAGTTTGACTCTTTGGGATCTGCCCGTAGTTTTGGGCTTACTAGAAGCAAATCTCAGGCAATTTCTTATGAGCCTCTCTACATTATAGTTAATGATATCTTAGTTCACATAGTGTATCGAACGGGAGTTATATGAATTGTGGAGATATTTAGTATTGTGATCATTGTGATGCATAAATTTGGATGGTACAGTTTATTTTTGGATTTATTTATTTGAAGTGTTATCTTTGTATAGGTTTTAGGGTTTCCTTGAGTTTTAGAGGGAAATTATGTCAAATTTTTCAGTAAAATTTTTAGGAATAAGAGAACCCAGTACGAGGCGTGAGTGTTATTTTCAAAAATCTCAAGTAAAATTTTCAAAAATTCCCTTGAGATCGGGCAGACGCCCACTCATGTTACAATTTTAGAACGGTCAGTATGAGTCCTCAACTTGTTATCTTTGTGGCCTTGGGGGTTTTGTGTGTGAGTGTCTGCAAATGGGCACCTCAGATAGGATTTTGGTGCAAAACTTTGGTGGTGATTAAGGAGCCACTTTAGGACCTAGAGCTGCACCGCCACTCGTACAGCCATTTTTATCAGGACCACAACCAGAGGGGATAATAAGTTGGATTGACCGAATAAGCCCAATTACATTAGTAGAACTTGTCACTAGAGTTAGCATGAATACGAGATGTTTTCAGGTATTTGCGTTACAGAGTATGGATTATGACGCTTTCTTGTATTTGGTTTATAATGAGTAATTGATTTTGACACGAAATCAAAAGAGTAGTAACAAGAGGATAATATGCAGACTGTATTATGAACGATTCTCGTTGTAGATATAACTTGTGTGCCTAAAGAACATATGCGGGAGTCAAAACCCTCATATCCGCCAGAACCTTATCCCCGACTCTAAGCTCCACAATATCTCCAGGGACGAGCTCCTTCGCCGGTAAACTCAGAATCTTCTTCCCGTCCCTTACCACCGCCACTGTCTCCGACTGAATCTCTTTCAGCGCCTCCAGCGCCTTCTCGGAGTTTCGCTCCTTCCAGATCTCGACGATTGCGTTGACGATCAAGATCAGGAAGATCACGAGTGGCTCAACGAAGGCCGTGATCTCCATCTCTCCGGTTTCCTGAGACTCGAACCAGGCCAAGACAAAGGAGATCACGGCTGCCGCAAGTAGGATCCGGACGAGAGTGTCGCTGAGCTGGTCTAGTAGTAGCTTCAAGAGAGATTGGTCCTCATGCTTCTCGAGCTCGCTCCATCCGTGAATCTCGCGGCGTTTCGAGACCTCCTCTGATGTCAGCCCGGAGTCGCGGCTCACCTTGAATTCGGCCTCGCATTCCTTGGCGTCTTTCGACCACACCGGAAATGAGGACTCCGTTTCGACGACCGAGTTGTCTCCGTTCTCTTTCCCCATTGCAAAAACTCCACTCAAGGTTTCATTACCTGAAATTATAGCGCGTGTGTAATTTTTATTTTATTTTTGGTGACAGGAAAATTGATCGGAGGAGAAGAGAGAAAGAGAACTTTTACCGGAATTTATGTACTGAATTTATGTTTGGTCGTTTGAGGAAAGATTAGTGATTTCAGCGAGTGAAGGAAGGATTTTCTGTGTTTGTGTGTTGTGTGGAAGAGCGATTCAAGTGGAGGAGTTGCTGAGAGAGCGGGAGGGACTGTGGAGAGCCGTTGAGGTAACGAGAATCCACATGGACAGTGAGTGAGGACGCGCCACGTAAGCAAATTTAGGGAAACATACGAACCAAAAATGTGGGGTCAGATTTGGAATTTCAAGACGGACAATTGACCCTTATGATTAATATAAAAATATTGTCTTTAATTAACAACGGCCTATTAGCTCAGCTGGTTAGAGCGTCGTGCTAATAACGCGAAGGTCACAGGTTCGAGACCTGTATGGGCCAATATTTTTGGTTACTGTCATCAAAACTCTATTCAGAAGTTTTGTTATCTTCTTTTATCTGATCTGATTCTATCTTTTTCTGATTTTGCGGTCGTTAAGCTTTACCGATCAGCAGCATAACAAAAATAAGATACTTTAATGATCAATACAGTAAGGCTATATGAAGATACTGAAATTGATGTATACATTTCTCTCGTAAAAACAATATTAGCACAAGTGAAAGGACTAGGTTCAGGCCAATAGCATGAAAAGATTCAAAACAAATCTTGCACTCTTTTACAGAGCGTGTAAATGTCTACAGCAGTAAAAAACTTGAAGCTATTTAATGGAACAAACCAGCAGTAACTTCATGCTGAAGTCTTTCCCAGATTCTGAATATCTTTCTTCTCGCAAACACTCGGAATGGAGAGTTGAGAGAGGAAATGTATATGGAACAATCCCACTCTTGAATGTTTGCTCCACATGGTGTGCAAAGTTGATAACAAATTCAAAGTTCTATAAATTTGGCTAAAACACACTCAAATCACTTGTGCACAAAAAGGGAACTCGGAATGCCTTGTGAAGAGAAGCTAAAGATCGTGGAATACAGTCTACTCAGAGGAACAGTTACCTACCCTCGGACTTTACCAGCTGCGAGAATACTCTACTCATGGATACACCTGAAAGATCATCCACGCTTGAGACTTCAAACTGTCCGGGAGAATCATTTGTGTCAATGTGATTGAAGTTGTTGACTTGTGGGGATAGCTCGCCGATCATGTTGGTACTGTTGTCTTCAGGATCACCTTGGATCACTGCCTCTTGAAGCTGAAGGGCATACTCCAGATTCCACAAGACATCTCCCATTGAAGGTCTGTCAACACCGTAGTCAGCCAAGCATTTCTCAGCAGTTTCAGCAAACTTCCTTAGAGAATCTGGTCTTATTTTTCCAGCAAGTGTAGGATCTATGATCTGCTCCAATTGTCCTTTCTTCTGCCATTTCATTGCCCATTCAGCCAAGTTCACCATTTCCCTTGGGAGGGAGGGATCTATGACAGGTCTTGCACAAAGGACCTCAAATAAAACCACCCCAAAAGAATACACATCTGATTTCTCTGTCAGTTGTTGCCTTCTAAAATACTCAGGATCAAGGTATCCGAAACTCCCTTTCACTGCAGTACTCACATGGGTCTGATCAAGTTCTGGACCTGTCTTGGATAGCCCAAAATCAGCAACCTTGGCCATGAGGTTCTCGTCAAGCAAGATATTAGCAGACTTCACATCACGATGAATGACTGCTTTTGCATCACCAGTGTGAAGGTAGTGAAGTCCTCTAGCTGATCCGATGCATATTTCAAGCCTTGCCTTCCAACTTATGCTGGGCAGACCAGAGCCATACAGATGACTCTTCAGGGTTCCATTCTCCATATATTCGTATATCAGAATCATCTCACTCTTGTCATCACAATATCCAATCAATGACACAAGATGGCGATGACGGAACTGAGAAAGCATCTCAATTTCTGTCCTGAACTCAGCAAGCCCCTGTTGAGACCGTGGATTTCCCCGCTTGACAGCCACTTTAGTGCCATCATTAAATTCTCCTTTGTACACCTTCCCAAATCCACCAACTCCAATAACCCAACTCTCGTCAAAGTTGTTTGTGGCCTCCTGAACTACCCCGAAAGGAAAGCGATACTGGTAGTTAGAAGCAACACTAGCGGTTGTTCCATATGAGTACTTGCTCCCCATGGTGTGAGAATTGGTTCCATTCATGGAGAAAGGAACCCATGTCTTAGAATGGCCCTGTCCTTCCTTATCCTTCCTTCTTCTGCACATAACAAAGAGAATAGCAGCCAACACCACTGCAATGAACGACCCGACACTGACACCCACTATTACGCCAACATTACCTTTTGAACTCGAACCAGCTGCACGGATTGCTCCACCGAGGTTGCCATCAGAGTTGTTCATTTTCATAATCTCAAGTCCATTTAGAATGGCATTGGGATAAGCATTGTTCACAGTGGAAGGGCCAATACTGATACGAAGAGTATCCTTGCCAACTGATGCTGTAACATAATCCAAGTAATATGCCGCAGCTAACATATTGATTGATAAAGTACTCAGATCAAGATCCGGAGCAACATTCAAAGCGTCAACATACACATTGAAGTAAAGCAGGTTGAGACCTTTACTTACTATATCACAAAAGTGAAACCGAACAAGGTACTGATACCCCTGATCCACTTTGAACTCCCAGGTGACATTGAAATTGCTGTTGGGATCGTCAGCTGAATTCATCTCTGTGAGAGTACCGTAGACTGTTCTGGGAGCAATGTCTGCAGTTGCTAAACCCGACACATATTTGACAGCTGCTACATTAGAAACATCCTTGGCTAAGTTCTTATTCACGATAAGAAACTCTTGACCAGGAACCCAAGTTCTCCAAAGGGTATCATTCTCGAATGACACCATTGGTCCACCCATGTTCACCCTCCAAGTTGTCTCCAAAGCCTGAGTCATCATGCCCTGAAATTTACCAGGACTGGTGCTGGCATCATCTGTAATGAGGTCGTCAGGGACCGAAACAACTTCTATAGCATTCAAGAATGCAAATGAACTGCTAGAAGGAGCAATTGTGACAACAAGGGTATCTGTAGTCACATTCACAGAAAACTCTTTCACAACAGAAGAGTTCTTGACACTGAAATCACTAAGCAGGCCATAGTCTTGGGCTGAAACAGAGAATTTGGCTGTGCTCAGATCATAACTACCCGAAACAAATGGATAGAAATAGAGGCGGATCCAGTGCCTACCGGTCTGGCCGATCGAAAATGTGTACTTTGAAGACCCAGTAAAGATTCGCGCTGTTTGATACAGCGCTGAATCATCTAAGGAAGTGATGGATTTCAAAGGACCAGTGACTAAGACATCTTTTGGAGTTGAAAGGAATTTTGAAGCTGATTTATCAGCAAGATAGACACGAGTACCAACTGAAGTATTGGTCGGTGAAGCACAATCTATGAAGTAATTGTCAACAGAAGTAAACCCACTAGACAAGAAGCTCAAACACAAGATTGACAATACCCAGATGAAGAAATCAAGTTTTCTATTACCCATCATCAAAGAGATGGGAAATTAATTGAGATTACGTTTGTCTCAAAATAGGGTTCTTTCTACAGAAAAAGAACAGAGAAGTTCTAGTAATTAATTAGAAATAGAGCTTAAGCAAAAACCCAGGAAGAGAGTTGATTGGAGAAGTGGAAAGATGTCACCTTTCGAGATCAAGAGATCTGCAATAGAGAATGAAGAGTGAGAGAGATGTGTGAATCTCTGAGCACAGACCAAAAGCAAAGTAAATCTTAAGGGCCAGGAGCTGTTTTGTTTGTTTATTGTGGGAATGAGAGGAGAACAGTTAGTTTGTGCTCAAATATTGCAGGGCACGAGCAGGATCCGGATTTAGAAATAGGGCGGATCGTGTACTTTGTGTTTATATTTTTTTTAGGTCCGTCTCTTTATTAGGAAACTCGTATTTATATATTTATTATTATAATAATATAATATAAGAAACGAGATAAAGATACATAAATTTAAATTTCAGAAATAAAAATATTTATATTGATATTAATCAATTATATCTCATTTTGTGAGATTTATTTATTTAAAATTTAATAAAAATTAAATTATTATCAATATTATAATAAAATATTAATTTTTAATATAGAAATAATGGACTTATATGTATGAGTTTTTTGTTTAATGTTTAGGATTAATTAATGTGATCGAACTGTGATAGTCGAACTATGATAGTCGAATGAGAGGGAAAAAAAATAGATATATATATTTAATAATGTTTTATAAATATATATATTTATATTTTTTAATTTTTTTAATTGGGTGAAAAATTGGTGGGCTGCAGCCCAAGTAGCCCATGACTGGATCCGCCTCTGAGCACAAGCTGGTATGAGCTAGATGACAACCCCAGATGGATACAGAAAGGTTCAAATCTCCTAGCTCTTGACCTCTTATTTTATTTTATTGAATTTAAACAAAAACCAGAGGAAATGGGAGTGGGAGTCAAAATTTGTAGGTGGAATGAGGGAAGAATAAAAATGGAGTCGGGGCCAAATTTTCACTCTCAGATGGGGTAAGAAACCTGATGACTTTGCGTTGGGTGAGTGAGAAAGCAGAATTGGTGAGGAAGAGAATGAATGAAAGTAACTTACCAAGACCAACAAGTTACCAGTCATTTTTCACTGTGCTTCATTGACTCATGAGTCACTCAAAATGATTCCACATCAAAATATCACAAAGTCCATCCATGTCAACGGATCCCAAACAAAACAAAAATCTCTACAACTAATACCTAAAATTAAGTGATTTTTCTTAAAGTGATTTCAATATCAAATAATATTGGATGGCCAGAAAAATATTTTAATAATAGTATCATTCTTTAAAATACTTGTTTCAGTCTTTCTGTTTATATTAGATGACATTGTTTTTACAACATCAAATCTTAAAAAATATCCTCAAATAATCGATATACAAACTACACATTGTATATCATATCTCATAATCACTAAGGATTTACTATTGTTGTTCATATACGATGTTTGGTAACGTTTCGAGAGGATTGAGAAAGTACACAAATACTTCAACTTACATACACATATGTTACTAATTGTATGTCACCAATATGCAGTGCTACCTGATAATTTTCCTAAAATAGTCGTACAACCAAGGAAAATGTAACAAGAACATGGAAATTGACATCACCCGGCCATTTTCGTTTATGAGGAAAGCACATATCACTTGGTCACTTTTTTGGATAAAGTTAGACAACTTTGTTCTAGAGTTCTAGGTAAAGTGACATTGACCGACCTAGTGTTCCCATTCCGACTCACCATTTCACTAAACTGTGAAAATCCATTCCACTTTTTATTCTTCTTTCTCTTTTGGGTGGAACTTTGTTAAAGAAAACTCAAATAAGTGAAGTAACAAAACAATAGTAAATGATCAGAATAGTGTTTTTTGAGTTCGTCGTCATAACGGTCTATAATTGACTATACACAATAACTAATGCAAGTGAGTGAGATCAAAACCAAAATTAAATAAAAAGATGGCAAATTAATTAGCTAAATATCTCAACCTCCTCCTATTTAAATGTTTGACAACTCAAGTTAGCTGTCAATTGCACCATGCACATCTTAACATGAGCAATTCGTTAAATCATTGCTAAATTAGAAGAAGACAGCTGCAATTAGCTTAGAGCATCTCTTGTAAAAAAATCTCTATTATAAAGATGCAATACTTCAGACATCAAGTTCCCTAAACAGCATTATGTCCGACGTATAAACCCTAGCAGCAAACAGCGCCGCCCATACAAGAAAAATCAGATCTATACATACTCGTTATGAGGCCTCTAGCCTCGCCGGCGTTGACCTTTGGCCTCGTTGGCTCTCGCTTGGGGTGCAGCCAGACGGACATTATGTCCTCGGCCCGGTGATGGGCGACGGAGGAGTTGGTAGTTCCATTTGTCGCATTAAACAACGTTGTTCGACTTCTTTAGTGTGTTGGGATTGTAGTGGTGAGGATGGAGCTTGTGGTGAGTGGAGAGGGTGGGGCTGCTGACTTTTGTCTGAGATCTATTCTTTTGGTCTAGCGTCATACATGGCGGTGTGTTTTCCAGTGAGGTCGGGAGTTGGTCGACTCTCAAGTTCAACGAATCGGCTTTGGGAAAATTATTTTTTACAGGAAGACGATCAAGGTGGGGTAAGATGCCCTTGTTCTGAGATGATTGGAGGTGGTCAGCCAAGGAAGGGAGGTGGCACATGTGGTGGTGCACGACGGGAGAAGGATGGTGGCTCACTGATGTGACTTGGGTTGCTTGTTTACTGTCCAATGAGCTCCAAAAATTGGCCTGGGTTAAACCCCAAGGTTTGATTTATGTTTATTTTAAGTACTTTATTTCAGTATTTATTTTCAATATTTAGTAAGTATGTTAAAAATAAGCCTATACCTGTATAAGTTAGGTATAAGTGGGCTCTATCCCGGGTTGTGCACCTTTGGTGCCTTGTCTTCCCTAAATAAGTTTTGGTTCGTCAGGTAAACGCACCCTCCTAGCGGTAAGATGAGATGTAGTGCCGACGAAAGTTTCGTTTGGCAACATAGTTAGGAAGCTAGTCAAAGTGAATTGATACGTCATTGGTATCGCGTTATCTTCCCCTTACTGTGTCGTCTTAAATGTAAAGCAAATGGAGTAGCCAATTATGCACTCTTTGCTAAATTGTGCAATTTATGATACATTGTATTAGTCGAATCGCCTGATAATATTTCAGGTGTTTCTCTTCTTATAAGGTATAGATTTTATGTCCCCCCCCCCCCCCCATGTATTCTACCATTTCATTAATCAAGGATTAAGGGTAGCCGTAAGCCCTTACTTCAAAAAAAGAGATGCAAAACTTGAAATCTCGAGAAAAAAAATTTGTCTCCAACTCCAACAGCTCATGTATCTTATTCTTTATACTTTAATGATTTTCTTTATAATTTAATGATTCACATATAAATTATACTTTTAAAACAAATTTTGAATTTAACTAAGTCATGATATGCATTAAATATGATGAGAGAGAATGACAATTACAAAGAAAAAATGAAGAAAAAGAGAGAAAACATAAGAAAACATTAAGAGGGGTGTATTGAATTTGAATTTGAATGTAATTTTTTCAAGTGATGGATTTCTAAAATATGTGTGGATTGTATAGAATTTTCAAAAATCTCACAAACCTACGGATTTCGTGAGCTAGTTTTTCGAAAATATTTGAAAGAGTTTCAAAAACTTTTTCAATTATTTTGCTAGACTCTGATAGACTTTATTTTTATATCATAAGGACATAAACCCATGTTTAAACATGCCAAAATCCAAATGAATAAGCGATAAAAAAAAGTTTATATTATTCTATAGACTTTCTTATTCTATACTGACAAAATTCATTCCAAGTCCTATATTGGCTTCATTCTAAGTCCTATATTGGCTTCTATATTTGCAAATGTTGAATATGTCAGGAGGAATTCGAAGTTAATACTGATGGTGACGAGATATGGTTGTTATGCTTGTGTGTTGTTGCTAAGGCTAAAAAATTGGCAATTTTACTGTTAAAAAAAAATAACAAAAATCAATGATGATTGGTGAATGTCAAGGTCAATTGGTTTCCAATAATAAAAGAAGAGCTCACAAGTATAAAGCTTAATTATGATGCATGATATAAAGTGGAGTTTTTTAAAAATATATTTAATTTTATAGTGTTTATAGTGAAGAAGCGAATTAATTTGATCAAGAACTAAGTTGCAACAAAAAAAATGAGAGAAAATGAAAGTATTCTGAAAAACTTTGGTTTGAAGGTCGGATTTGTATTAGAGTTTTGTAGTTATAATTGAAGCTTAAAAACCACAAGAATCCAGTATTTAAGAATTTCATAGAATGCGTAGAGTTTTTGAATACCCTAGAATTTTCATGTACTTAAAATCTCTATCTAGAAATCCAAATTGAATACCTCATGACGTTCATGAATTTTTTTTAAAGCCTTAATAAATCCTGATTCAATATCCTTGAATTTTTAACAACCTTAAAAGTACATAAAATACCTAAGAAATCCAAAGACAATACACCCCCCTAAATTTTATAGGTTTTGAGTGAGGTATAGAGTTTTTGATTTTTCTATAGATTTAGAGCTTTTTGTTCTCTTTCATAGACTTTCTATAAGATAGAGATTGATTTACAAGAGCTGTTGGAGTCAAAAATCTCCAAATTTTGTATAAAAAAAAGAAGATGAATTATCTATTATACAAAAGTTATTGGAGATGTTTTTATAATATCTCCAACCCCAATCGGCCATGTTCAAAACGGCAAATAGTGAGTAGACAAACACAATGAACGAATAAAAGCGCTGATACTAAACACATCGAACGAATGAGTAGACAAACACTGTATCCTTTTCCGATGAGAAGACAAACACATCGAACAAATGCAATTCAACCCACTCCAACTATTAAAGCTTAAGCCCTCATATTTTTGAGGCGTCATACCCATCATCTTCTGAAGAAGCAGTACCTAAAGAAAGATGATCTAAAGGATTTATGGGACGTTGTGAAGCAACGCTTCAACAATGTGCATGATGCACAAGTTCCATAATTGACATATCAATGAGACCAAATTCGCTTGTTGGATTATCCGAAGATTGATTCCTTCAATCAAGCTATGTGAGAGCTACAATAAGAACTTAGCTTATATGGAAAAGACTGATCAGGCTATGATAAATAAGTCTTTGAGCACCTTCTCTTCTTCCATGAGCCTTTTCGCTTATCAGTACCATATTGATTTTGAGCAAGGAAGCATTACAATATTCAGTGATCTCATGAATATCCTAGCTAAAAAGGAGAGACATCATGAGATACTTCTCAACAACATTGCAAAGTCCGCTAGGGACCAAGAAAATAAATGAGAATTACAACATTGGTGGGAAGGCACATAAGAAAAAGAAAAAGAAAAAAAACTGTTCTGAGTCTTACAATAACCATGGTGGGAGAGGAGAACGTGACAGAGGTCATGGTAAAGGTTGTAGTCAGAATTTGACTTGGACTCGCCACATGCCCCAATAACTTCAACAATAATCAATCTAATTCTGGTCCCAAAAATAATGAAAATTCTTCACACTCAGCTCCATATGAAAAGTACGTATCCATGTTTCAAGTGTGGCTCTACTAAATATATGCACAAGCAATGTAATACAAAAGGAACAAGCAATGACATATAAAATATCTACAAGAGGAACAAGCAATACTTGGCACAAGAGGCTAATTCTTCTGGGGGAGACTATGAGATGGAAGAAGGCAATGAAGTCAATCTCATTGTAGTAGACAACAAAATGGAGAGTCTTGAGACTTCATATTTTGCTTAGTCTATGAATTAGACTGTTATTTATGCTATGTAATCAAGTTTTGTTTTGTTTTTTGGCTTGTTGTAGTTAGGAGTGGGACATTGTAACTGAAAACCGAAAAGAAAAAAAAATCCTAACCAAAACCCAGGCACTGCCGAGAAAAATCGAAATTGATACAAACCGAACTGAAAGAAAAAAAAATCAAAACCGAAAAAATCCAAAACATTTGGTTCGGTTGTTTATTTATAAAAATCAAACCGGACCGAAAAATCGAAGTACGCAAAAAAAAAATCATTTTAGGTATTTTGTAATATATTATAAAAATATATGCAAAATAAAAACCTTAAACTTCTAAAATCATAATTTCTTTATGCATAATCCTTGTAAAATTCTCTCATATAAACAAATTAAAATGTGAGACTAACAAAATAGTATTTTATAGAGAACTTTTTATTTTGTTTTTTAAAAAGTTAATTTTTATGCATTATGAAAAAAATCGAAAGAAACAAAAAAAATTCGAGGAAAAAAAGAACAAAATTGAACCGAATAATTGCGGTTTTTCTTTTAAAAAATGAAAAACTGAACCGAACCGAAAAAATATTACGATTTAGTTTTAATTTTTACCAAAAACTGTTTTTGAACCAAACCACCTGAATTCCACCATTAATTGTAGTCATGTTTTGAGCCTTTGTTTTTAGTCGATTTTTGAATAAAACATCTTTAATGTAATATAAGTTGACAGATATATTACTTGTTTTCCAAGTCAGATGCAAACACACAATCTAGAAAATTAAGCAAACCGAAGAAAAAGAAGTATAGAATCTATAACCGAAGTTTTTGATACAATAGAAGGTTCTATGGAGTCGAGACATTCTTTGTGAATACCTCTTATTGACATACAACGTTTCTTTGTGTTTAATGTGTAAAGTTTACTCCACAATCTCGAACCAACGACCATTTTATGTTCTATCCGTTGTAGCTGCAGAAGTGCATAATACAATGTCAATGACCGTTCTACCAAGGAAAATAAACATTTACAATTTACTCATACAAAATTCGAGTTCCCACTGTTGAAAAGTAAAATGATTGAGAGATTGAAACGCCTAGGTAATGTTGTCAGCCATATCAACATTTGGCGTGGGAGACCAGAGCTTTACACTATTTTTATCATATCCGCCACTTGTGGCGACGGCCGGCATGTGCGGATGAGGCACAATTTTCCTTGCAACTGTATCGGCTTTAATAATACGTACAACTTTAGCTGTTCTGGTCTTCCAAATATTGATACGACCACATGAACTCCCCTCCATCACATACTCATCATTAGGCCCAAAGAATTTCACACCGAGTGAGGACAACTTATTCCACGACCAATGGATGGTAGTGGCTTGTTGAGATTCTCCATGTCTCTGAGTAGGAACGATGGGGAAAGACCTAACCCCATATTCTGCCGAAACAGATATACAAGGTCCCCGTAGTAACTTACAAGTAGCTCACCAAAGATAGAATAGGCCAACCCTGAAATTAAACCACCATGGTATGTATCAATCAGGTGAGAAGGGCCAAATATGTTTAAAGGTTTAACTGAACTATTCTGCCAGCATTTTCTTATGTCAAATATGCGTGCAAACGCATCGCTGCCTCCTATACATAAGTAGTTTGTATTCCTCTGGTCAATCACCATCTCAACATATTGTAGCTTTTTCGGGATATATTTGTCCTTTACTCAAACGCTCACAACTTAATAGTTTAGTAATGGAGTTGATTCGTAGATCAAACTGCAAACATGAAAGAAAATGCATGGAATTGCTAATAAAACTTAACTAACCGAAGAGTAGCTAGCATCACTACCAGAAAAAGTCATTTAGGCTACGGAACTGTTCTATCGCTTAAGTAAATATTTTTGTCGTCTAGGTACTTAGACAACGGAATCTCCGTCGTCTAAGTACCGTCGTCTAAGCACCGTAATTTAGGTACTTAGACAACGGAAATTTGAATTTCCGTCGCCTAGGCTACACTTAGACAAAAGTTTAGAAGCGTCGTCTAAGTCCACGTAGATGACGATTTTAGAAGCGTCGTCTAAGTCTACTTACACAACGCATGTTTTTATGGTCTACGTATATCCTTAGACGACGCAATCAAGTTTGTGGTCGTCTAGGAGATATTACTTAGACAACGGCAAACTTGATTCCGTCGTCTACGTGATAGTACTTAGACGACGGAATCAATGATTCCGTCGTCTAAATAGTAAATATTAATTTTAAAAATATATAATTAATCTACTATATTAAAAATTAAATTAATAAATTAAATAACTAATAATAATCAAAAATATATTAAATATTAAATTCGTACAAAATTAATGAAATATTGTTCGATTCAAATCAAGATCACAAAGTACATAAAAAACTTAGCTAGCGACAATAGAAGACATATGGGCCCCACTGATCCCACCCCCGCTCGGATCGTCATCGTCGAGTCCTAGAGGAGAGGGAGAGCTAAACGGGTGACAAACAGCATCGGGATCTAGGCCTAGCTTAATCGACATGATGCGCATTAATTGAGCCATATGATCCATCCTCGCTTGAGCTGCTTGACTCTCCTCCCGAGCTATACGAGCCTCCTCCAGAGCCTTACGAGCGTCCTCTTGGGCGGCTAAAGTGTTGTTGTTGGCCACTCGAGCTTACTCCTAGAAAGCTTGTATTTGCTCTCGTCCCGCCGCATTCAAGCGTTGACTCCTCTACGATGTGAACTGGCTCATATCTCGCTCGACTCCCTGTTCAAGACCACGAACTTCTTTACCAGGTCGACGGCCGAAGACTGCATCTGCCATTTCTATCTAAGACTCTGTCGAGAGAGTAGGCAGCTCCTCAAGTGTGATCCTTGGACTCTGGGACTGCATATCCGCAATTCTCTCGTCGGCCAATTGTTGCAACCTCTCCTGAAATAAACATGAACAATATATATATATATATATATATATATGAATGTCACCAAAAAAATTGACATAATTTCTCCTAAAAATTGAAGAAACCAAAATCCTCCACGAAAACCAAAACATTTCTAATAACATCAAAACTAAATCTCATTCACATTTCTCAAGTTCACCATAGGTATCCCACATGCACCTATGTACCACACATGCATATGTATCACACAAATGATATCCTCATTTATCAAGTTTATCTCTTTATGCACAAGTGAAGAAGTAACGATAAAATTAAATATTATTACTTTGGAAAAAATGTTACTTACTGCGTGTTGAGTGCCAAGATGTTCGGTTTGCCCGGGCCTATTGTAAGCAAAAATGCTGCCTGCTATGAGCGGGAATTTCGAACCCTTTTGCAAGTGCTCATGCGCCAGGTTGAGCATTTTGCAGGAGCCCGATCCGTGGTAAAATAGCTTCTTCTCCCGATTAGCTTTGTTCCTGTGACGACCCGAATCAGAATTAGTATAATAATCGGCTTAATTCACGAGTCAGCGAATAATCGCAGGTTTCTATAAATGAATTGAATTCACGGTTTTGATCACAAATTAATTATCGGGCGAGAATTTGAGTTAAGTCTCTTCACGAGAGTTGTTGTACGCGTAATTTCGAGTTCGTGGGCGGTTTCGGATAATTATTTCGACAACCGAGGAATATGTTATGAATATTTGAAATCGTGGAATTCCGTCGTGTTTATCCGTTTGGATTTGAGTTATCCGAAACGTGGATGTGATCCGTTTTGGATCGCCGATCGTATCGAGCCGCGAGTATAAATATCAAAAATAGTCGAAAAATTATCGAAAACACTGTTTCGTGAAGGTTGACCTTCGTTTGACCAAATAATTGGCGTTGACCGAGGAGAAAACCGGCCACCGTTTGACTCGCCGGTGACCTTTTGTTTCCGGCCACCTTCGGCTTCGATTTGGGTATGAATCGATTCTCCTCTTGATTTCCTATAGTTTAGAACTTGGATTTGTGTTAATTGATGAGGATTTGAGGGAGAACGAGTGAGTTAAAGTTCATTATTTTTCGGCCGGAATCGGGTTTGATGGGAGCGGCGCTCTGGTGGCTTTCCGGTGAGGTTCTTTGGTGGAATCGTTTGGGTTTTTCTCAAAGACGATTTCCCCTTTGGCTTTGAGGGACAAGGTGGCGTGACGGCGCCAGAATCGGCCGGGAAAGTTTTCCGGCGATTCTCGGTCGTGCATGTTTCGAGCTGAATTCCGGCTAATCGTGGCAGAATTGATGGTTGTCACAATTGAGAGATGTGTTGGGCTTGAGGAGGAGAAGTTTCAGTGAGCTTGGTCGCCGGGAAATTCCTCCGGTTGAAGGCGCGCCGGCGGCGATGGTCAACGACGGAGCTCCGGCGACCCGTTGACTTTTTGGATTTTGATGATTTTTATGTCGTTTTGCTCGTAATCGCGCGCCGATCATCGCCTTGAGGTTTTCGAGTTGATTTGGATGCCGGATTTTTAGTCGAGGGTTTGTGTGGAGATTTCGGGAGTTTATGTCGATTATTTTGTATCGAGTTATATGTTTCCGGAAATGGTTGGTTTCCGAGATGTGGTACAGAGTAGTGAATTGTGATTTTGATCAGTTATATTTTGTGATTATTCAGGGGATCGAGATCGTACGTTGGGCGAGAGATCTTCCGCCGGATCTCGTGATTAGCGCATGTGCGCGCTGTGCTATCTGTGAGTGGACCTTTTTATTTACACTGTCGTAGCGAGTTCTTGATTTTCGTATTTATTTACAGTACGATGTTGAAATTATTTATTGCTTTTGGAGGTATTGTTTTATATTTTATATGGTGTTGGCATTTACTTAGCATCGATGCATTGGCTACTCAGCTGATCACCGGTAGTCCAGATCCAGGGTTGAGAGATTCCCCTGATGTGCCCACTAGGCTTGAGAGATTCGCCTAGTCTATCACCGTCGGGCTTGAGAGATTCGCCTGACACCTCCATTCATTTTCTGAACTCGCTTTGGTTTGTTTTATGAGATATATAAATGGTGAAAGACATATGTTTATTTTCGCCCACTCACTCTAACGATTTTATTTGCCTTTCCCCTGGGCTTTTTGGTTTTCGTGCCCAGTTTGCAGTTCGGATTCTGGTGTCTCACGTCGCGGTCGGAGGCTTAGTGTTCGAGATACCTTTCTTTTCCAGTAGGTTTCATGTTTTGCCTACTGTTGTATATTTTGTATATATACACTAGAGGTCGCTTTGATTACTTTGTCGTTATACTTTTATGTGATTTTTCCCCGGATTTCTATAAAGTACAGTTTTGATTACTACTTTGCATTAATGCTATGATATTGAGAAATCCGGATGGGATTGATGCCCACGGTTTGGCTTTTGTGGCATAGGATGAAGTGTGTTTTCGGGTGCAGGTTAATGGCAATTTCACGTAGTAGCGTAACTCTGTCGAAATTTTTGTAGTTTTTTTGCAAGTTCGTGTTTTCAGAAGGGGTTTGATTCCGGTTTAAGAAACTAAATCGAGGTTGGGTCCTTTCAGTTCCTCTGTGATTATGCATGTTATACAACAATTTAAATTATTACGCAAATAATAATTATTCAACATAATTTTTCCCAAAAAATGATATGAATGTGGAGGAATATAAATTACAAACCTTCTACGGTTCGGACTCAAAGTGGGCTTTCAACCACTCCCACTCATCTTCCCTTCCCTTTTTGAACTCCTTCAGAGTCTTTCCGGGTTGGCCTTGTATGTCTTGTGCATTGTACACTTCCAATCCTTGAACATCTGGTGAACGTTTTTGTTGATGTAGTCCACCATTTCCGGAGTCTGTTCATAATTAAAAAATTTCTAACCAAAAAAAATTTAAACAATTAGAAACAGTAAACACTAAAATTTGTAATCAATTATGAAAAAAACTATAATATTAAATATTTTTTTACCGTGAGTCCGCAGAACACGTTCATTTTGTCCTCATCAGGGAGATCTTCCCAAGTAGGGACTATCATACGTACGTGACAACGTACGTAGTTTTTGATCTGGTGAGCTGTCAAATTAGTCAGCCTCCTTCCTTCAGAACATCAAGTGAATGCGTTTAGAGGCAAATTGATTTTCCCTCCTGCCAATGTCTTTGCTACGCTCTCACTTTGCTTCCATTGCAAATTCCCCGAATGCATTTAGGGGGGTGGAAGTGTAGGGTCCCTCCTGTTTCGTCATCTCGCACTGCTGACCCTAAACCGCCCTGATCAGCTACAACGTTGTCAATAGGAGGAGCATGTGGAATCTCCCCTTGAAGGGCCGAACTCGTACCCGACTCATTGGAGGCTTGATTCCCCTAACCCATCGGTCGTAAGACAGATTGATGACACGATTCTTTGTCTTTTGCCGTGCGCATCTTCGGCATCTTAACAATCTTCAACAAAAATCATATATACACATTTTTCTAATTACCACATTAATAATACATGCATATATATTCACATCAATACATATATAATCGATCATTACCGACATTATCCAATTAACACATAAATAATTATCCAACAAATATTTCTAAATATATATACATCAACATGTACATATAAATTAACATATCTATATATTAATTAACACAGAAATTCAATATACATATCCATATATATCAATTATCCAATTAAACAAATGTAAATTATCCAATTATACATATCTAATTAAATGTATCAATTATCCAATATTATACATATCTAAATATATTTATATATTAAAAAAATACACAAATATATCTAAAAATATATAAATTTATATATATACACAAATTTGTAAAATTTATCTACAAATATATATACACAAATATATGCACAAATATACACTATTCTACACAATACATATATACACAATATATATAAAAATATACACACAAATATACACTATTATACACAATACATATATACACAGTACATATATACACAATATTATACACAGTATATATATAATCGGCGATCGATGGTTCGAGAGTATCGGAGAGGGAGAGGAGGCCGGTGAGGGGGAGGAGCAATCGAGGCTTCGATCGCCGGCCTGAGAAATCGAACGACGTACATCGACGTCAACGCAAATCGGTGAGGGGGGGCAGCGGCGGTGAGGGAGAGGGGGGGGGAGAATTTTGCCGGCCAGAAAAATACCGTACGGGATTAAAGTGTGTGTGTGAGAGAGAGAGAGAGAGAGAGAGAGAGAGAGAGAGAGAGAGAGAGAGAGAGAGAGAGAGAGAGAGAGAGAGAGAGAGAGAGAGAGAGAGAGAGAGAGAGAGAGAGAGAGAGAGAAACTGATCGGTTTTATTATGGACAGATCTACTTAGACGACGCAATCATACGTTACATCATCTAGGTGTTCCACTTAGACATCTCTAAGTTTTAGTGTTTTTAAATTAATTACTTGCCAAATTTATCAACGTCTAGGGTATCGCCAAATATGATTGGTCTCCAATTTTTTCACAATTAAATAAATTATTGAATCGATTGTTAATGTATATATACGCACGTGCGTCTAAAATTTGTATTAATTAATTAATAATATACATCGATTTTATATATTCAATCATGCATATATACATGCATGCATCAAAATTACAAATGCACCGAACTCGGTCGATTAATCAATCAATCACCTTCGTCATCATAGTCTTCATCAACATCTTCCTCTTCACTACTCTCAACTGACGGCTAGTCCTCATAATCATAGTCTCTATCATTATCATCATATCTGAGGTCGTCTTCATCCTCCAGCTCCTCACCTTCAGATGCATTATCAATCATAAGGTATGTGATCTTCTTTTATGTAAGATCTGTTTCCCGATCAGGCATAGGTAAGCGTTCGTTAAGGCGAATGAGTTCCCATGTGTCTGGGATGACTGAGAAGTATCAGATTCTTGATATGCACTGACATTATCTAATTGAGTGTGAATCAGTGACGACCCTTCGAGTGTTATGGCACTCCATATTCCTCGGTGAGACATATAATTTACTATTTTCTAACATGCACTAGTTTTTGGATCATCCAGATAGAACACCTGCCTAACTAATGTGACAAGAGCAAAAGGCTCATCCTCATACCAGCTTGAGTTTATATCGACTGATAAAAGGCCCAAATCTTTCTTCGTACGCTTGAACCATTTACACTTGAATAGAAAAACGTTGATACAATTCCCATATAGTAGCTGAACGACATTGACAAGAACTCCGTAATTTACATCGTCGCATTGTCCGACCTTGATCTCATTATTTTGTGTTCTTCTTCCTTCATCTTGGTCCATCAAATGAAACTTTACACCGTTAACAAAACATCCGTGGTAAATATAGTGTTGACCAGCTTACGGGCCAACATGTAATTTTTCCATGACCACCACCCATTATGGTTAGAGAATTTTTGTAGATCCTCCATCTGCAAATAATGTGAACGTACAAGATGTAATTAAGAATATATATATATATATATATATCTACCAAAAGTTTTCCATAGTTTTCCCTAAAACTAAAGGAACCCACAAATAAACCTGCATCCAAAATAGGCATTATATTATTGACGAATCCTTTATATTGGCCGAGTTGTCTATAAAATAGGCATTATATTATTAATTTGCAGCGATATTTGTAAGAAAAGAGATATATAAATGATGGAAAACGTGTTTAAAAAAATTTCAGTACTACTCTATATTTTACCTTTCTTGAGGATACATCCACGTGTACTGGACCAGACTAGAAAACAGGGCTTGTTCGGGAAGGTGGACCATGAGGTGAATCATGATGTCGAAGAAAGCAGGGGGAATCCTCTCTAATTCGTAGAGGATGTGGACACTTTCGTATTGAAGTTCGACCACATCCGACTTCTTCAACTCCCTGGTGCATATCCTCTGCCACCATTTGCACAATGTAGTTATTGGTTTGATGACGTCTTTAGAAAAATAAGGTTGAATCACCACTGGAATCAGATGTTGCAGCATAATGTGACAGTCATGAGTCTTTAAACCAATGAACTTGTGTTCCTCTACTTTGACACAACCATATATGTTGGATGCATAATTAGACGGATACCGAGCACGCTGAAACCAGTTGAATATAGCATCCCTCATTGTTGACTTCACTATGTAAGGTACAATGAGGATCTTGTTGTAAACACATCTTTTATCGCTCTTTAACCACAAAGGATGGCGTATATTCATAGATTCCAGATCTTTTCGCGCTTTGGGAGTATCCTTAGTCTTGAACTTAATACAGAGAATGGTTCCCACTACGTTGTCGCACACATTCTTTTCTATGTGCATGACATCTAGATTGTTCCTCAGCTTCAATTTTGACCAGTATGGTAGTTCAAAGAAAATACTCACGTGGTGCCAATATGCCACATATTGTGGAGGGTGTGGATTGCGTTTCTTCAAATCATCATCATTGGTCAACACACCAAAATTGAAACTATTTAACCTCTGAAAAATCTCTTCGCTGGACCACTGTCGGGTTTTAGGATCATTCTCTACTGTCCCATCGAAATAGTCATTATCCTGTCACCACTGGTGATCATGAGAAAACCATCTACGGTGACCCAAGTAACACACATTCTCCGTATGTCAACTTGAGTTAACGTCGTCCAAGTTGTATCCTCTGGTTTTGTAAGATGTCAACATTCCATACTCGGAAAAATCGTTGGTCCACATTACCGCAGCTCTCATCAAGAACATTGTGTTATTGAACTTGTCATACGTTGGAACTCCAATTTCCCACAATAGTTTCAGCTCGTCAATCAATGGTCTGAGGTACACATTTAAACACTTTCCAGGATACTTAGGCCCTGGAATTAGCAGAGTAAGGAAATTAAATTCCTTGTTCATACACATCTAGGGAGGAAGGTTGTACGACATGAGGATAACTGGCCAAGCGTAGTACGTGCCATCGTTGAAAGGATTGAACCCGTCTGTAGAAAGTCCTAGTCTGACATTTCGAATCTCTGCTGCAAAGTCTGGAAATTCCCTGTCGAAATGTTTAAAAGCCTCCCCATCTGTCACGTGTCTGAGCACATTATCATCTATTCTCTTTTTTGTGTACCATCTCATCAGCTCTGTTGTGTATAGAGACATGAATAAACACTACAGTCTGGGAATCAACGAAAAAAATATTGAAGCACCTTCACAGGAATCTTTTTCTTCGAACTCCTCCTATCAGGGTACTTCTATCTGGAGTTGTTGCAAACAAGACAGTAGTCCAACTCTGCATACTCCTTATAAAATAGCACGCAATCATTTCTGCATGCGTGGATTTGCTAGTACTTCATGCCGAGTTTGCTTAAGACACTTTTTACCTTGTAATGGGAACCTGGAAGCTTGTGATTGTTAGGAAGCAAATCACATATGTGTTTCTGGATTTCGTCAAACCTGCAACCAATATTTTGTGCTTCACTTTGTACTCCATTTTGGTCATTATGGTGTGCAACACAGGCTGTGGACATTCATCATACACCGGGGTTCGGGCTTCAAGTAGCATGCTATTGTACCTATCAAATTCAATAGTGTCAATTTCCAGGAATACGACAGGGACAGGGTCATCATTAGGAGTATCAGATCCTCCCCATTCTTGTTGTTGTCTACCATGTCGACTGAATTCCGGAAAAGGATCATGGACTAAATTCACAGTAGGATTCTAAGAAGGGGCGCCACTACCGCTGAATGAGGCACCCTGGTAACTGTACCCTGAGCTGAAGTCTGGGCCTGAGCTGAAGTCTACTACTTCACCATGCTCACTCCATGTAGTGTAACTCCACATCATACCGTGCTCATACAAGTAATGAGCCATAACATGAGACTCCACAAACTAATGGTTAAAACATTTTCTGCACATACACCTTAAACGCTTCTTTCCTTGACCATGTTGCATCACAAATGTTACAAACTCTCCCATTCCGTCCATATACCTCTCATCACTTCTATTCGCCAATTGTATCCAACTCTTGTCCATATTCCTGTGTAAGTAAACGAAACTTTAAAATTATCAAATAAACCATTGTTAGAAGTTTACAAAAAATTGTCGTTCAATTCATACAATTCATAATTAATTACCATCTAATTAATTAATTAATTTATCTCTAATTAAAATTATTTAATTATGAGATTAATATATCAATCAACATATATATATATATATATGCATTTCAAGTGCAATATTGTTAAACAATAATTAGTTAGCTAGCACACAATGAATTAAACAAAATAGCTAACTAGCTAGGTTCACATTATGGAATAATATTTTTATATATATATATATGCAAACAAATTAAAACCGTCAGAATGATCGATTCACGGATTAGAATTATTAGTACCGACCAAATTGAATATACGTACGTACCTTAATTCGTCGATAATTATTAGTTGGCTGGTCAACGTCATCGTTGATCGAAATGAAGTGATCGAGCTACCTAAAGGTAGGCTAGCGAGGCTTATATATATATATATATTATTTTATTAATTTGAGAGAGCTAGCTGGAGAGATTGATGAAGAGAGCTAGATGAAGATCAAAGAATTCAAAGCTGAGGAGAGAATGACGAAGAGATGAATAAGAAGCAGATTGATAATAAAATTGGACTTTTTTACTTAGACAACGCAAGTATTAATTTTCCCTCGTCTAAGATAGAACTTAGGTGACGTAATTAAGTAGATCTGTCGTCCAAGTGATTTCTTATACGACGCCTAAAAATGGTGTCGGTCCGTCGTGAAAGACTCCACTTAGACGATGTAAGTCTATATGTCATTGTCTAAGTGTTGTCTTAGATGACACAAATACATTACGTAGCCTAACACAACACTTAGACAACCCCATATAGACTTGCGTCATCTAAGATCCCACTTAGATGACACAAATATATTACTCATCGTCTAAGTGTTATCTTGACGACGTAATGTATTTGCGTCGTCTATGATGCTTTTTCTAGTAGTGCAAATTAATTTAAGAAGCAGATCGAATTGAAGAGTATGTATACGTACATGTTGAACAAAAGCGTCATCACCACAAGCGTAAAGTATGTGAGGATTACCGGGCTCGACAGCTGGCCTGCGTATATACCATGATTGATTCCACAATTTTGTGGTATGAACCTGGCCATGTTGTGAGATCTCACCTAGCCTTACCTACAAGAAAATTAAGGATCGGATATCATTCAGTTTAATCACAAAATTGTTTCATACTATTAAAGCAGCTGCGCGTGGTTGAGAGAGAGAGAGAGAGAGAGAGAGAGAGAGAGAGAGAGAGAGAGAGAGAGAGAGAGAGAGAGAGAGAGAGAGAGAGAGAGAGAGAGAGAGAGAGAGAGAGAGAGAGAGAGAGAGAGAGAGAGAGAGAGAGAGAGAGAGAGAGATGGACACATGTCAATCTGTCATTTGTTTAAACAAGTAATAAGTGAATGAGCTTACAATAAGCTCAGGGCGGGTGATCATATCTTTGGTAAGATGAATCCTGCTATTCGTATCAGCACCTTTTCACCACCACTATAATTCTCTGACTGCGATATCCCTTCTCTGGAACCCAGATCTGTCCTAGCATCCCCTGACCCTCTTCAGTCAACAACGTAACTGAACCCACCCGAGCTATCGGCTGTGCCGACACATCATTCTGGCTTAGACTACTTAGATGATGATGATGATGATGATGATGATGATGATGATGATGATGATAGCTCGTATGAAATCAAAGCGTCTTTAACAGCGTCGTCTCCATCGTCTTCCAGAGACAAAGAGCCCTATAATCCGAATTAGCAACACAAGGAATCTGATCAGAGTAATAAGCAGGACCATGTTCTTGTTGTGGACGGCTGCAAATTCTGTCTCATGTATTACATGGTCCCCAAGCAACACGAGGACTGCTCTAAGTGCAGCGGCCAACTTCTTCACTTTAATCGTTCCGAAAATGAAAACAACTCCCCATGAAATTAAAGGTATATTGTTGATTGGCAATCCTTATTGAAGATAAAACACACCTTGCTCGAATGATTGGTGTACACAAGTGAAGAAGATTAAAATGAAGAACCTACTAATCTCATGGAAATCAGGTAAAAGCATGCATATGTATATCATGTTTTTCACTGAGGATGACATCCTTGCCACCTATCCCAGAACTGTTTGGTTACGATTAAGATATATATCCGTTAATGGCTCGTTCTTAAAACTTTCAGTGGCTCATTTTCAAAACTTTCCTCCAATTTAAAAAGGTTCTTTTTAGGACGAATATGAGCATTGACTTACTACTCAAAAGGTTTAGTTAGCTTGTCTTTCAAAAACGTGTTTGTTACTCAACATGTAGACCTTTCTCCTCGGGTTTTCCGAAAAGCTTTTCAACTGGGGATTCTATGAACCTTTATGCATGTGGGATGGATACCTTATTTCTGGAAAAGAGCTTTTGCCTTATTATGGTATAGTCTCTTCTTAGAGTGTGTGTGGCAGCAAACTCTTTTACCTCAGTTTCAAACCGTAGTGTTATTTAAGGAAGGCTTGTGACTGCTTGTTTCTTTCAAGCTGCGCACACGCCTGTCACTTCCTAGAGTGGGCGACAGTAAGCATGTTTTTCTCGGTTTGAGTGTTAGTTTGTTTGAGGAAGCTTGAGCCTGCTATTTCATTTCGGCCTGCATGTGCACTTGTCACTTCTTGATTCCTACTTTTGACCACCGCCCAAAACGTTGTTTCTAGATTTTACGTTGATGCCTTTAGAACTTGGTTCTACCAGGCATCCTTGTTAGGTGGTTGGTTGAGTGAGTGATTCTTTCGTGCTTCCTTCTAAATCATCTTTGACTTCACTTCTTCTCTCAAAGCATTCTCTTCTACTGCATGTAAGACTTAGAGTATTTCACAAACCCAGATTTTATCAAAACTTATATGCATTGTGCATTCCATTGGATTGGTATGAATGTGCTCAACCCGAGAAGCTGCTCATGAAGAATTAGCTTACAAATAGTTTCATTTGTAAACACTTAGACACAAGAGAGAGTGTAGCTCTGTAGAACAAGTAGAGAGACTGGTTAGAATAACATACAGGTTATGTATCCCCAGAGTGCAAGAGTCTTGTAAAGGAGTGTTGTTCATAGTGGAAAGGTTTATCCCTCAAGAGTTAGGAGCATGCAGTTTTTCTCCCTGGTTGTAGGGTTTCTGCGTTAAAGAAAAATATCCTGGAGTTATTCTTTATTGATCGTTTTTACATTTACTCGTATATCTGTGAATCGAGATAGTTCACTACTCTGCTATCCCCGAGAACAGTTTTAAACAACATGGATTGGAAAATGTTAGTGTGGTGGGTGATGGTTGTTGTTAAGTGTTCATTTTCTTGTGCCTAGCTTGTTTTCTCAATTTGGGTAAGTTTGTTTTGGGGAAAAAAGTCATGGGAGAGGTAAGAGTTGAGTCCTACACAGAGCCAGTAGGAAGAACTTAGAAGATGATATCGAGTTCAACTTGAAAGTGGAATCAACCCGATATTATTTTGTCGTTGATTTAGGTTCTTCAAGCGGTTCATATATTATTTCGGAGGACAACGGTTCACTGCGAATTCATATATTCTGGCCGGAGAGAGGTGCAGGATGGCTGAAATTTCTAAGAATTAATAGTTGTCCGGTGCGCTCATCTTATTGTACAACCGGTCTATTTTCAGATCATTGACAATATCAACGATCCACATTTAAAAACTGGTAAGCGTGGGGAGAAATGACGTGCAAAGAAGTGGCACTCGAGAGAGAGATTATGAAAACTTCAGCCCAAAAAGATGGAAGTACCTCTTTTTGAACCGTAGATCTAGAAAGAACAGTAGTCAATGATTGTTATATTCGAAATATTGATATATACGTTCCCAGATATTGATAATTTCTACGTACAATTAAGCAACATATATAATTCCTACATTTATTGCTTGATTTGTTCATGTGACTTCATATCCTGCTCTCACAATATCTACACGTGAAGTAGTTGCTCTGCAAAATAATTTCCACTTCAACCAAAGTAAGGTGTAAAAGAATACGAGGTTTATGGATCAGCAAATTGATTTCACTACGAGAAAAAGTATTTGGGCGACGAAATTATTAAGGTTTCGTCGCCTAACTACAAAATTTCATCGTTTAAGTGTATTTAAACGACGAAACATAAAGCGTCATCTAAGAGAGCAAAAATTCGTCGTCTAAGAAACGACTTAGACAACGAAATTGATTTTCGTCGCCTAAGAAATGTCTTAGACGATGAAAACAAATGTTTTGTTGTCTAAGAAATGACTTAGACGACGAAAAATTTCATTCGTCGCCTAAGATCTTACCCTAAACCAAAACTCAAAACCCTAAGCTCTAAGCCTTAAACCCTTTCCCCTAAACCCGGAATGTCTTAGGCGACGAAACCCATTTTTCGTCGTCTAAGTAGAGTTTCACAATCTGACCTTTAACAGCACAACCATGTATACCATCTTAAAATATATATTTTTCTGTCAAGAGCATAGAGTAAACAATTCTTGGACTTTGAGTGTCGACGGTTCGAAAATTGGAGTTACGAAGATTCTCATATCAATGTTTCCGATTCGTTGAAATTTCGGTTTTATGGTTGACTACGCCGATCAAACTCTTAACGAACTTCGTTTTGAATGAAAATTCATTCACTTACATATTATGTTATGATGAATATATCCAACGATTGTTTTGTCCAAATTCAATTTTGTTAATATTGATGTGCAATGAATATAGACATACGAACACTCAAGTTATACAACATTAGTAGATATATAACAAGTTTTTAATCTTAAATAATTTTTATGTCAAATTTTAATTAATTTCTATTTAGTTGATAAATTAAGTTTTTACGACAAGACGAACACCGGTAACTTCGAAAACGGGTTTATGAAATTATTTTTTACGATAGTTTTCGTCTTTTAACTATTTTTCGATAATTAATCACTATAAATTCATTCGATCGAATCCTGAACTTAGACGACGGAATATTTAACTTAGGTGACGATTTTGTATTTCGTCGTCTAAAGATTTCTTAGACAACAAATTTTTTTTCCTCTTAAACGATGTTTATTGTTTCTTCGTTTAAGTGTTACTTAGACAACGAAATTTTTGTCTTAGGTGACGAAGTATTGTTTCGTCATCTAAGTCGTATTTAGGCGACGAAACATTATTGATTTCGTCCCCTAAGTGGATTTTTTTTAATAGTGTATATCTACTAAAAAAAATCACACATACTATGTGTATTGAAAAAAATAATAATAAAGTGAATATAAATATAAACAGTTACTTATGAACAATTTTTTAAAAAAGAAAAAATAGTTCACTTGTTTTTTACAATATCGTAAAAAAAGTTAATTTTTTTAGTGGGAGAGAAAAAAGCTCTTTTTTTTACAATGTCGTAAAAAAGTTTTTGAAACATGTGATGAAAACTGAAAGTGGGAGAGAAAAGACAGAAACTACAACAATAAAAAAGGGAGAGAAAAACAAAAGATTTTTTTAAGATAAAAATCATTTTATCAATTAAAATAATTACTTTAACTAATTTTACTGTACTAAACTAAAAGAGTAGAATATGAAGAATTGACCAATGTGAGAAAACAACATGGCTTTCCCTTAAATAATAATAGTGTGTGTGTATATATAGATGAACATGAATATTAATTAGTAAAATTAAGTTGGACCTGGCCATCAAGACAAGCAGTCACTATTCTTAGTATTCTCCGATCATTGTCGAGAGAGACTATCCTGGTGTGTAGTGCATCACTGACGTGCCCAGAATGATAAGAGAGTGTTCTAGTTTTAATTTCCCAGTTTTATAGTATGACTTGCTTATATTTAGAACCTCATACTAGGAGGTCACCAGTTGAGTTGAATTCTACAGAGGTGACACGACCATTATGGCTTTCTAGTTCACCGTACTTATCTATTTGTTTCATAAATCCCTGCATATATATATATATATATATATTCATATTATAAATATTATATTTATGTAGATGTCTATGTAAATATTCGAGTAGTTATATACTTATCATGTAAATCATATCTCTATATATAGGGACATATTAAGATGAATAATATAATACTCAACACTTCTCATCCTCCATCTCTGCATTCTCTATTCTTTATATGTCTCTTCTCCCCAGTTTATAATACGTTATCAGCACTTTCGCTCTATATTTTCTAACTCGATGATGATCAAAGAGTTTTTGGTGCAACATCGATATTTGTTTTGACCAATACTTTGATCTATGAAATTGTTTATTTTAGGTGATGAGGAGATATTTTACTTTTACTACCACTCATGATCTATAGAGTAATCTAATCTGCTTGTAATTTACATATTTTCGTCTACAATTATTATCTTAGTGAGCCTAAAGTTTCACTAATTAATACATGAGCCTGAAGTTTCGAGATTCTGAACCTGAAGTTCAAAATCAGATATTAGACCTGAAGTTCTAATAACATGGCATAAACCTGAATTTTTGTGCATGTGATCCATTATTCACTATATTTGAACTTGAAGTTTCGATATTGAGATCTTTATATTTTCTCTCATTTCTATGAGAAAAGTTGACAAACTTGACAAAATTGGATTTTGTCGCCCTCAATATCTTTGGGAAGAATTACATGTCATGGGTCTTTGATGTTGAGATACACCTTGAAGCTCAAATAAGGAATTTTGAGTAAAATAGGAATTTGAACCAGAAGTTCATATCTATTAGAACCCGGAGTTCTAATTTTGAGATCTTAAACTTGAAATTTCAAGTACAAATGATTCCTTGATCGATCCCATCCATATGCTTAAGTTCCATATGATGAATATGTTAACATTTTTGGCTAAATATGTAGGACATCAACTATAATAATACTTATGGGATATCATAAGATCATGGGTTAGATTTCTTGCTTCACTACAAAATAGACGGATCGAATCATTGCTAGAATTGTAAAGCTTATGGAGGATTTAGGGACTTGAAGTTCCTAATTAACATCGGAAAAAATCTACACCCGAGGGGATTCAAGGTTCTGCTACAATTAGTAGTGGTACAATTAGTAGTGGTATAAGTTAAATTTAGTACACCACTAATGTGATGGTTGTAACTCTCGTTATCATTGTATATTATGTGGAGTAACTGACGTAACAGCTTTGTAACCGATGTAACGATTATCTACCATCATTTTTGTAATTATTATAGGTTTATCAATTCCTCTTATAAAATGGATGTGAAACCTTGCAATAAAAGCTAGACCTGAAGATCTATGATTATATTTGAGGGCCTGAAGTTCCTCAGAATTCATTTAGTTACTCAAACCTGAAGTTTTGAGTGTAAAAATATTGGAAACCCGAAGATTCAAATACCAAATTTAGAAAATAAAATTTATTCGAACTTGAAATTCGAGTGAATGGTTATACAATAACCAAAGATTGAGACCAGAAGTTCTCTCAATTAATTCAATTACAAGGACTAGAAGATCCTTTAAATTTTACAGTTCAATAAGAAACATATGTTTTTCAATCTCATAAGGACTTGAAGTTCCTCAATGTTATTTGAGATTCCTCTTTATCGAATATGTAATTTATTAGTCGAAACCTGAAACTTTCTGACTATACGTTTGAGGGTAATATAAATTTATCATATATTTGAGGATTAAACATATCAGAAGCTCTGTCTATTTTTTTTCAATAAAGGGATCATAAGTTCCCATGTTTATTTCTAATGCTTAATTTATTTAGTTTTTTTTTCTTGCATTACATGAATTAATTAATTAATTAATTTTCATTACGATTATTTTGTTCATATGGACCAACAATCCTAAATATTAAAACTTGAAACTCGAGTGCCTTTTGGTCTGAAGTTCAAAATGTTTACACGAACTTAGAGTTCTGTGACGACTCGGAACAGAATCAGTAGTGTAATCGGCTTAATCCACGAGCTTGCGCGTAATCGCAATTTTCCATAAATTGATTGAATTGCCGGTTTTGATCACGACTTAATTATTGGCCGAGAATTTGAGTTGAGTATATTCTCGAGAGTTGTTGTACGCGTGATTTCGAGTTCATGGGCGGTTCCGGATTATTATTTTGACGACCGAGGAATATAATATGAATATTTGAAATTTCAGAATATCGTCGAGTTTATCCGTTCGTATTCGAGTTTATTCGAATCGTAATTGTGATCCGTTTTGGACCGTTGATCGACCCGAACTGTAAATGGAATGGTTATCGACTTGATTTGCGAGTTTCGCGATTAGTCGCGATTTCGACGTAATTGGTTAATATGGCGGCTTCGTTAACGACTAAATTATCGGGCAAGAATTTGATTTGGGATTCTTCACAGAAGTTATAGAGAATTTAATTTCGAGCTCGAGGGAACTTCCGGAGGATTATTCTGAGTTACGAGGAATAAGTTGTGAATATTTCAGACCGTTGATCGTTTTATCAGATAAGCTTATGTTGAATTGAGCCGTTGACTTTTTATCGGATTTGTCGAAGTTGGTTGACTTCAGGTGGAAATTGAAGAATTTGTCGAGATAAGTTCGTAGACGCGAGAATCGTTGAAAACGGAGTTACGATACAAAAGTTACGTTCGATCAAAGTTTGTCGTAAAATAAATACGGAAGTTACCAAAAATGGAAAGTATAAATAGTGGGTTTCCTTTTTGGGTAAGTCAGAATTGGGTGTTGACCGAGTCAACTGGGGTTGACCAGCCATTATTCTCCATTCCAGGCCGAATTTTGTTTGCCTTCATTGAGCTCAATTCCGGCCTCATTTGGCCATGATGTCTTCATGAAAGTTGTTGGGCTTCAGCTCCTCTTTCTTTTGATAGGTCATTCGTTCAATTTGGTTGTCGGATGAAAAAGTTATGACGTTTTGAAGTTTGTGATTTTCCGGCGAATTTGGCGGTGGTCGGAGGTGATTTTTCCGGCCGATTTGGTGGCTCCTCTTTGAGGGGTTTTGTTAGCCATGAGGAAATGAAGCTATTGCAAGTGGTTTGAGAGGTTGCCGTGGCCGGAGGAGAGAGATCGATCAGTTTGAAATTCCGGTGAGGGTTTGCACCTTTGAGGTGAGTTTTAGACCTTTTCCGGTCAAAATTGGCCTTAACTTTGAACTGGAAAGTTGTTGGAAATGTCGAGATCTTCAAATCCATGTGTAGCTTTAATTTTTCTGGGCATGTTTGAATTTCCGGCGACGTGTTTTTCGACGAGTTATATGTCGTTTCGCTCGGAATCGCACTCTGATCGCAATGGTGAGGTTTGTTTTTCGAATTGAGCGTCGAAAATTATAGCGAGGTTTTGTGGTGTGATTATCGAAATTTTGACGATTTCGTCGATATTGAATTATATGTTTCCCGGAACGGTTGTTTCTCGTGATGTGATTCGAGGTTTTGAGTTATGATTTTGAGCAGTGGATTTTATGATTATCCAGGGGATCGTGATCGTTCGTTTGGCGAGAGATTTTCCGCCGGATCACGGGATTAACGCGTATCGCGTTACGCTTATCTGTGAGTGGACTTTTCTATTTTCACTGTCGTTGCGAGTTCGTGATTTTTCGTGATTTTTCGTATATATTTATATACGATATTGAGATTATTTATTACTTTTGGAGGCATTATTTTATATTTTATGGTGATGGCATTACTTGCATCGATGCTTCGGCTACTCGGTTGATCACCGGTAGTCTGACCAGAGTTGAGAGATTCCTCTAGACCAGAGTTGAGAGATTCATCTGGACAGGGTTGAGAGATTCCCTTATTATGCCGCTGGGGTTGAGAGATTCCCATAACCTATCACCGTCGGGCTTAAGAGATTCGCCTGACCGTCGGGCTTGAGAGATTCGCCTGACCGTCGGCCGAAATAAAGAAGAAATCTAAGCGCTTGAGCTTGAGAGATTCACCTGGCATCTCCATATATATTTTCTGAACTCGCTATACTTTACATTGTTTATTGTATATGAAATTCGTGAAAGGCGTATGTTTATTTTCGTCCACTCACTCTAACGTTTTATTGCTTTTCCCATGGGCTTTTCGGTTTCCGTGCCCAGTTTGCAGTTCGGACTCTGGTGTCGCACGTCGCAGTCGGAGGCATAGTGTTCGAGCTACTTTGTTTCTTCCAGTAGGTTTCTTGTTCTGCATGCCGTGGTATATTTATATAATTATACACCAGAAGTCGCTCTGAGCATTCTGATGTTATATTTTTCATATGATTTTCCCCGGATTTTTGTAAAGTATAGTTTTATTTATTACTTTACATTACTGTTATGATATTGAGAAATCCGGATGGGATTGGTGCCCACGGTCTGATTTTTGTGGCATAGGATGAAGTGTATTTTCCGGGTGCAGATTAATGGTAATTCCGCGTTAGTAGCGTTACTCTGCCGAAATTTTTATGGTTTTTGTTGGTTCGTGTTTTCAGAAGGGGTTTAATTCCGGTTTAGGAAACTAAATCGGGGTTGGGTCCTTTCAGCTTGGTATCAGAGCATTAGGTTTTAGGTTCTGTATATTTCTGTAGTTGTGCTTACTAAGGATATTTGAGAATGTACAGCATGTCTAGAGCGATGACCCGACCGATCGGCAGATACTCATCAATGCTCCGGGTGTTGTATGCTTTCAAATATTTAACGTTCCATGATTACGTTCTACTTGTTGCGAACGATGTTTTATTCATTAGGATGACGTGCTTTCCGTGTCGGTATGGTTGTAGATTCTATTGAGGATCAGTCGACGCGCGACTTGACAGTGAGTTGTGGGTTTGGATGAGTATTCTGGATTCAGAATTATGTGTGGCATGGTTTGCCCGGTTGTGCGTATTTCGGCGCCTACATGTTGCCTCAGAGCAGAGAATCGTGGCAGTTGATGTTTTGCCTGAGTCAGATTATTATATTTGGTGGGTTGGTATTGTGTGAGTTCCTGTTGCGACTCCATGGCCTACATTCAGGGATGTATCGTTGACATGTTTATTCTAGTTTGCACGTGTTATGTGGCTTCAGAGGAAGCAATGCACGAGGTTCGAGATGAGTTTGAACCTGAGCATCAGAGAGATTTTGACTGTTATGCCTCGAGACAACCGTGAGGAGCTTGATGTGCTGCACTCAGAGGCGAGGATATTGAGAAGGAAAGGTATACGCGATTTCCGATATGTTGGTTTGAGAAAGGTGAACTTAGTCAAGATTTTGATGAGGTTGAGTTCAGGCACCTCGGGATCAGTATATTCATCAGGCTGTGGCCTTTTCGATTATGTTGAAGGTCATCTGAATAAAGCAAAAGATCCGTTTGGTGGTGATGGAGATCACAGAGTAGCGGACTTGTTCCTGTGGCATAAGTTTTGGTAATCGTTGGTGATTCTTCCACACAGCAGGCGTCGCTGTGATTTGTGTCCTAGGAGCACTCTCAGTTGCTATTGTGGTGGCCAGGAGGGTCACGTTGCGAGGGAGCGTCCTCAGCTAGCTGTTTTAGTGGTTCAGCAGCTCAGAGTTCAGGAGGAGGTCAAGATGCCATTTCTGGAGTTTAACCAACGCAGCTTTCTAGACGAGTCAATCAGCAAAGTTGCAATCGACGTGGACGATTTGTTAGGCAAGCCGGAGTCCGTGCCACGACCCTATGTGAGGGCAGAATTTTCTCTGAGGTTACTGTTGCTTGGCATCCATGGCTATTGTGCCTACATCTCCACTTCCGGGGTTATGGAGCGTATTGTATCCATCCGGAGAGGTTGTGAGATCTTTGTTGGAGGTTATGGGTTTGCCGCGGATATGTTATTGCTGGATATCGTCGATTTTGTTATGATGTTGGGTATGGACTTCTTGGCGACATATTGGACTATGTTCAATTATCACAAGAAGGAGGTTGTGTTTCGACGACCAGGGTACCGCAAGATATTGTTTCGCGGTGAGAAGAATACTTCATTGCCATGTGTGATTTCAGCGATGAAGGCCGAGCGGAAAATGAAAAGGGTTGTTTTGCTTACTTAGCTCATGTTGTGCATACTACGGCTGTTGTGCCAAACATTAGTGATATTGAGGTGGTTTCCGAGTTCCAGATGTATTTCCGGAGGAGTTACCGGGTATTCCTCCAGTGCGGGAGATCAATTTCACCATTGAGCTTTTATCGGGTACTAGACCCATACCACGGGCACCTTATCGTTTGGCGCCAGTGGAATTGAAAGAGCTACAGATTCAACATCGAGAGTTGCTGAAAAGGGTTTTATACGACCCAGTGTATCACCGTGGGGTGCTCTTGCACTATTTGTGCGGAAGAATGATGATTCGACGAGGTTGTGCATCAACTACTGGAAACTGCATCAGGCTTCAGGGAAGACCAAGTATTCTCCACTTCGGATTGACGACTTGTTTGATTAGCTTATGGGAGCTTCAGTCTTTTCGAAGATCTATCTCAGGTCCGGATACCATCAGTTGAGGATCAAAGAGTCAGATGCCCACACTTAAACTTTGCTAGTCCCTAGCAAAAACTTAAAATAAAGGAAACGAGAAGGCAAGCAACAAAATTCCAACGATGAGGCTAGCCTTTACGTTGAACATATTTCATGGACTCAAATAAAATAAAAACAACTTCTAAGCCCTTAGCATAATTTGTCTCAGAAATTTTCTTAAGTATATGGCGATGGAATCACACGATTTTAGAATTTAAAGTTCAACAATTTTCGATAGATAAGAGAAATATGATCATGTCATGAACAAGTAGGACTTGGAGAAAACAATGGTGAAGTTAAAGCTATGCATGTTTCGAACAAGTTTAAATCAATCTCACATGGATGCACTCATCATATTTTCACTCATGAAAAGAGGTTCACTCAAAATGTATATGTATTGCATCGAAATACCTCATAATTACTTGCACAAATGAACCAAACCATATGCTTACTCATGTAACTTACTCAACCAATTGAAGGCTACTCATCTTAAGGATCATAAAGGACTTTAGAAAGGTTGTAATGGGGCTAAGGCTAATGCATTCGAAATTTAGATAAGTGGTGGTGTAAAAACGGTCCAAAGACTTAGTTTAGCACTTAGAATTCTTCAAATTCGTGGCTCATCCTTTCTATACTTCTTCTTATGTCAAACTTCAAGATCGGGGGCCAATTTTCATCTTTTTGGGCCCTAACTTCATTCTCAACTTCCTTTGAGCTTTATGAACAGGACAAAGGCCATATTTCTTCACTTTTGGGCCTTCAATTCGTAGTAATCTCCAAATTCATAAGTATAGGGGACATTAATCCAAACTTAAACAATCTAAACACAATGCCTCGAGATCTTTATACATTTTTCTTCTTTTTTTCTTTTTTTTTATCTCGAAAATTTTGGCATTCAAATACAAAATTTGTTGGACAAGTCTATCCCTATACACACATCTTTTCATCATCTTCACGCCACTTTCATTGTGCTAGCTTCGAAATTCTTCACCAAGTCTTTAGAACAAGGGTAGGAACTCTACACTAGGCTAAGTGTTTAGATATAATGTGGTAATGAAAGAAAGGCTAAACGTGGGCTCAAAGGGGTTAATCTAGGGGTGTCGCAACTCGTGCGCACAATGGGACACAAGGCCATTTGGTTTAAGTGGTGGTAACCTAATTTGCCCTTAATCATATCCAAAATTAGAGCATATATCAACTTAAAAGCGTTGTAAATCTACATGAGTAAGTTCTAGTAATCTCTAGTTCATTAAAATCTATGGCAAGTAATTAGATGAAGCATGTTTTGTTTTTGAAAACCATATGCACGAAATTCACTCTCAAATGAAGTAATGTAGGCTCAAAAACTCACTTTTAGGTTTGTATGATTTAAAACTTATTCTAACATGCGAAATCTGTACCATGTTTAAGCAAACCATATCCACTACATGTTATGACAATCAAAATATCTCACTTATCACACGAAAACAGTTTGTGTTTATTCATCGCCATATGTATTCTTTTTCCGTCCATTTTCATCATAGACTAACTAAGGGCATCCTAAAATGAAAAAGACTCTTTAAAAACAATTTTTTTTTAGGGCATCATCCGCCGGAAAGTTCCATTGTCCGCCCGATTTTGAAATTTTATGACTCAAATAAAGTTGTAAACCCCTCCCCCACACTTAAACTCTACATTGTCCTCAATGTATTTAAGGGAATCATAGAATTTCGTATGATGGGAGAGACCCACGAAAATTTTAGCTAAGGAAAGTAAATAAGCAATGAAATTAAAAAGATAAGGGAGGAGAGAACAAATCCTTGGCGATTTCCTCCATTGGGTTGCCTCCCAACAAGCGCTTGTTTTTTAACGTCTTACAGCCTAGACGTGATAGTTCTTCATGTGTGTGAGATGGCTGGATCTTCTAGCTTATCTTCTCATGGCATCTAATATGTTGAATTCGATCTTTTCTCCATCAATCTCCATGGAAAACGTTCCCTCAAACACATCTATCTTCGTTCTTGCAGTCCTCATGAAAGGTCGTCCAAGAAGCAATGGCGTGGTGTTCAAAGGACTCTCTTCCATGTCAACAATGTAGAAATCAGCGGGAAAGATTAGGTTGTTGACTTGCACAAGAACATCTTCAACGTATCCCCTAGGATACTTATGTGAACGGTCGGCTAGCTGAATGATGACGTTGTCTCGTTTGAGCTCGCCTAAGTCCATGGATGCATATAAGTAATAGGGCATTACATTAATGGATGCACCAAGGTCTAGCATAACATCTTCGAATTTGTTGTCACCAATCACGCAAGGAACAGAAAAGCTCCCCGGATCCTTCAATTTGGGGGGTAACCGACGCTGTAAAACTGCTGATACAGTTGCATTCACCTTCACAACCTCCTTCGCTCTCGTTTGCCTCCTTTGGGTGCATAACTCTTTGAGAAATTTTGCATAGATAGGCACTTGCTTTATGCACTCGATCAAGGGCAGATTTACTTGCACCTTCCGAAAGATGTCCAAGATGTCTTCGTATTGATCATCTTTCTTAGATTTCGTCAACCTATGGGGGAATGGTGCACGAGCAAACGAAGCATTAGTATTAACCAAACTTGAAGGGATAGAGTTAATACCTTTGTTTGGGGCAGATTGTGATGATGAGGGTTGTGCCTTAGTGGCGTGAGGAGCCACATTCTTCTTCTTCTCGGCATCTTCAGTAGCCGGATCTTCTTCTAAACAGTGTTAGTATCAAAAGAATATACAAGTAATGCAAGACACTAACCAAAAACGTTGAAAAGTAAAAGAAAGCAATAAAAACACACAAAATCACACGAAAACAAATCACACGAAGAAAAACAAACCAAAAACACACCAAAAACACACGAAAGCTGTAAAACACTAAGTTAAGACACTTCAAGAATTGTAAACGTGAATGCAAGGCTTTAGACTCCCTAGAATGAATGCAAAGTTGATAGAATAAGTTAAGACTCAATTTACACGTTTTCTGCAAAATTAGGCATATTTACAATGCAAAGACTTAGAAACACATATATACAAGTAAGGTAATGCAAGCACACCACGTTTCATTCAAATTCATGCTCAAAACACTTAAATCGTCATTCAAATGCATCAAACAAGAGCCTAAGTGAAAAATGACGTGAATGCATAAGAGAAAAATGTTAGAACCTGCAGAAAACACACAAAGTTACGTGCTAAATACATGATGCAAACGTGACCATACGTTTGGCCTCATGTCCCTAACTTCACTTAGGTTAGGGTACCCGGTGATGAAATCCGAGCATCACAAAGCCGCCGGCAGGTTATGCAAGCTATATGCAACGTGGTTAATTCTTTACAAGTTAAAATGCACACAAAATTTACAAGTAATATGCACAAGTATTTTGTTCATTGAGTTTCGCCTTCATTTTAAAGAGAATACGTTCATTTGGCCTTTAGGTCTTTCATTGGACGTGCGACCCGCGCGATAAAATGTACATTCTCAATCAATCGGCCTTGGTTCAATCGAAAAACATGGCCAGTTGGGGATAGAGATAACGCGAGAGGCAGGACTAATTTCGACGATGCATCCCGAGGCTTACCGATCATGGAAAGTAGATTTAGTCCTTGTCTTCTTTGGGCAACTTTAATAAGCTTGGCCAGTTGGCAAGAGAGACCACGAGAGGCAGGACCGATTTGAGATCTCGGATCCAAAACCCGTCATAGAAACCGTCACCTTCTAGACACCAAGTTACCAAAGATTTCTTACTAAAAGACAAGTATTCATCCACTCACCGGATCATTGGTATATACTCCATTGATGCAAGTCTTTCTTAGATCCAGAACCTGTCACCAGTCATAACCCGTTTCTAGACACCATGTCCGACATTCAGCCAAAATCTCGAGAAAGACATTCCCTCAAGTTCTTGTAGACTCCGCCCTCAACCTCATGTCCATAACTTCACTTAGGTTATGGTGTGCGGTGATGAAATCCACACATCACAAGGGGTTAAGGAGATAAGAAAGAAAAAGAGGCGCCATCTATTCCAATGAGTGAGACTTAATCAACCGAACTTGCGTACTCAATGTAAATCGAAGACTTCCTTTAATATGTACCTATTTACATGGCTGCAAAACAAAAGGTTAGAATGGAACGTATTATGAACATGTATAGAAAAATTTCGACAGTTTACATATATATATATATACTTATTTACACAATTTCACATATTTACAAGCATAAACACACAATTCTTTACAATCCCCGGCAACGGCGCCAAAATTGATACATGTTTTTACTAAGTACTAAATTAACACTTAACACTCAACAAAAACGCATACAATTAAAACCCTTGGTGTAGATGTAGCATTGGTAAATAGGGTATCGTTCTTAACCGGGGATTGAGGGTGCATGCATATTTACGCTAGTTTGGGGGGAGTTTATGATTTGTTTGTTATTTAACGAAATAAAAGATAAGAAGGTGGCATAGCAAACACATCGTTGGCTTCTAGGTTCTAACATGCTTAAACTCATAGACAAGCAAAACAAACAAGAACATAGAATCCTAAACATGCTTACTAAACCGAAAATAAAGTCTAATTACATATATACATGTTGATCAACTCATTCCATTCACCACGTCTTACTCTCCTAGTCATGTTATATGCAACCTATTAATCTCTAAGTCTTTAATCAAGTTAACATGTATGATCTTTATTAGTGCTCGGGAATTTGCCCTACGACACATACCAACTTGACAAGGAATTTGCCTTCGCCTAAATTGGTTTATTAAGTTTGACATGCTTGACTAAATTCTAAGATAATAATAAGTCACGAAAATAACACAAAGATGACAAGGAAGTGAACCGAAACAAACTTTATTTCAACCAAAATATCAAAAGTTTACAAGAATGAAAATAGAAGGGATTGAAATACACTTCGCTTGGGAATTTGCCCTACGTCGAGAGTGTGATCCGGCCTTCTAGGAGATGAGGAGCCTCTAAAGGAATTTGCCTTCTAGTCGACTCGGCGGAGGAGTTTGTTGATGAACGGAGGGGCGGCTTCTTGTAGAAATTTGGTATTGAGGTGGAGAGGAATGCTTGGCAGAGCTATTTGATGTCTAGAATGAGTGATGACAATGAATGAGTCGAGCTCTTGTATTTATAGGTGAAGAATTCCAACTTTCCTCTCCAAACTAGGTTTTCCTAGTGTACTCGGGTAGAATTGCCAGCCTGTCTTGAAACGTATTTTCCGGGAGTTCTAGAGCTCAGAAAATTCCGATTCTTGTTTCATTGGAAAGCTTATTCAAAGGGCTATAAAATCCATATAATGAACGCCATATTTGGAGTTGAATTGAATTTACTACGGATTTTAGAAGTTGAGTGACCTGACTGCCCAGTTTTCTTCTTCTTCAAGGAAAAGGAAATCTTTATATCTTCAAATCTTGCATTCCTTATTCCTTAATAATTCTTGGCCGAATATACCATATTCTTGCACATATTTTGGACCTCAAATAAGGTATTTATCTTCATGGAATATCCTCCAAAAATTCGTCCATAATATGCTCCATATATTCCGCCAAATTTGCTCTTTCCTGGGTTGCGCAGGAGAAATGTCTTCATCTTTTTGTCCACCATTTTAGTATCCATTTCATTTGGCATTTGGTTTCCAATTCTTGACACCATATGGGAATGCATTTTAGTAACCATTTGAAGACCATTCCTCGGACCATTTCTTCTCCGGATTTGAGAACTTCCTCCTTAATACGCTTTTAGCTCCAAAACTTCTCCTTTATTATTTTCTCCTTTATTTCTACCTAAAAGCATAAAGTAAATTAGAAACATATTTATTAAGCCTAAAACAAAGTTAAATGTAGAGAGAATTGCGTTAAGAATCAAGTATGAAATGCGTTGATCAATCAATTTCACCATTGAGCTTTTATCGGGTACTAGACCCATACCACGGGCACCTTATCGTTTGGCGCCAGTGGAATTGAAAGAGCTACAGATTCAACATTGAGAGTTGCTGAAAAGGGTTTTATACGACCCAGTGTATCACCGTGGGGTGCTCTTGCACTATTTGTGCGGAAGAAGGATGATTCGACGAGGTTGTGCATCAACTACCGGAAACTGCATCAGGCTTCAGGGAAGACCAAGTATTCTCCACTTCGGATTGACGACTTGTTTGATTAGCTTATGGGAGCTTCAGTCTTTTCGAAGATCTATCTCAGGTCCGGATACCATCAGTTGAGGATCAAAGAGTCAGATGTGGCCAGGACAACTTTCGGATCACGGTGTGGGCATTACGAGTTTTTGGTTATGCCGTTTGGGTTAACCAATGCCCCCGCAGCTTTTATGAACTTGATGGACCAGGTGTTCAGACGATTTTTGGACAAGTTTGCGGTCGTGTTCATCGACAACATCCTGTTTTACTCCAAGAGCGTGAGCCAGCACAAGAAGCATTTGCGAGCGATTTTGCGGACTTTGCGAGATAATCAGCTGTTTGCGAAGTTCAGCAAGTGTGAGTTTTGGTTGCTTAGCGTGAAGTTTTGGGCCACGTGATATCAGCTGAGGGAGTCAGCTTGGATCTTGACCAGATAGAAGTTGTGATTGAATTGGAGTAGACCTACCACCATACCAGAGATCAGGAGTTTCATGGGTTTGGCAGGTTACTATCGGCACTTTGTGCAGGATTTTTCTCGGATTGCCACTCTACTTTCCGGACTGACGAAGAAGGCGTCAAGTTCGAGTGGTCCGATGCATGTGAGGAGAGTTACTTACTCCTAAAGGAAAGGTTGACCGTTGCACCGGTTTTAATTTTACCTGACGATAGTAGAGAGTTCGTGGTTTACGACGATGCATCGAGATTTGGATTTGGTTATGCTTGATGTAGCATAGCAGAGTGGTGGCTCATGGTTTCAGGCAGTGGAAACTCTATGAAGCTACGTATCCTATGTATGATTTGGGAGTAGCTGTCTTTATGTTAGCATCGAAGAGTTCGAGACACTACTGCTACGGCGTGCAGCGCAGTGTAGGATGTACACTGATCACTTGAGTTTCATCTACTTGCATTTTCGGCCAGATTTGAGCTTGAGGCAACGTAGATGGATAGGGTCGATTAACGACTATAGCTGCACATTTGAATTTATCCGAAAGAAGCTAATGTTGTTGCTGATGCATTCAATCGGAAATCGGGAGCTTCATTGTTTCATGTGTGTGTGGTTCGAGTTTCCATGTTAGCCGAGTTGCGAGTTACGAGAGCTGAGTTAGAGTGTGATGATGTTGAAGCTCATTGTTTTGCGTGCGTTATGCACTAGTGGTACGGAGATGTATCAGATACTTCGAGTTTACTACTCGTGACGCAACATGAAAAGGAATATAGCAGCTTATGTGTGCGGATGCCACATTTGTTGACAGGCGAAGGCAGAGAGGCAGATACTTGCTGGGAAGTTACAGCTATTGGAGATTTTCGATTAGAAGTTGAAGCTTATCACTGTGGATTTTATGTGTCGGTGTGTACTTCAGTTAGGGGTACCAGTTGTCGGGTCTTTGTGGACCATTTGATGAACTTAGTTCTTTTCCTTGTACTTCCAGAAAAGATTTTAGTGGGCAGACTGACATAGCTGTATTTGGCGAAGGTTGTCCATTTTCATGATGCACCTGTGTCCCAGTTTGCTGATCGAGATAATTAGTTACAACAGAGTGTTGGCAAGCATTGCATTGAGCATTGGGGACTAGATTACAGGTTAGTACCATTTCTTATCCTCAGATTGGTGGACGATCTTTGAGGACTATTCAGACCTTAGAGAGCATGTTGTGATCTTATGTATTGCAGTTCCGAAGGACTGGAGACCCTCAGTTTCATTTGTTCGAGTTTGACCTTCGGAATAGCAGGAACAAGTTGATAATTGCTCGAGTTCGATATTTGAGTTATATTGATGTGAGCAGGTTGAGTTATGAATTTGCCACGTTATTTTGGTCCGTATGTGATCATGGGGCGAGTTTGTATTGTGCCGTATAGTTTGGCATTGCCTATAGAGTTGGCCTTTATGTGTGTTGTATTCCGTGTGGTGGAATTACATTTCAGATTTGTTGCATGTTTTGTACCCTATCAGTTCCTTATACATGAAGACTTGGCATTTGTGGGGGAGCTAATTCAGATTCAAGATTTGAGGGTATAGAGATTACAGCACAGACATATTTCTTACGTGAAAATCTGTTGGCAGAGTTATTCAGTTAACGTAGCCACTGGAGAGTTGAGCTGTATGCAGAGGCAGTGTTCCTACTTTTCAGTTGGCAGGCTTGGAAATTTCGAGGTCGAAATTTTTTTAAGGGGGGTAGATTTGTGACGACCCGGAACAGAATCAGTAGTGTAATCGGCTTAATCCACGAGCTTGCGCGTAATCGTAGTTTTCTGTAAATTGATTGAATTGCCGGTTTTGATCACGACTTAATTATTGGCCAAGAATTTGAGTTGAGTCTCTTCTCGAAAGTTGTTGTACGCGTGATTTCGAGTTCGTGGGCGGTTCCGGATTATTATTTCGACGATCGAGGAATATAATATGAATATTTGAAATTTCAAAATATCGTCGAGTTTATCCATTTGTATTCGAGTTTATCCGAATCGTGATTGTGATCCGTTTTGGACCGTTGATCGACCCGAACCGTAAATGGAATGGTTATCGACTTGATTTGCGAGTTTCGCGATTAGTCTCGATTTCGACGTAATTGGTTAATATGGCGGCTTCGTTAACGACTAAATTATTGGGCAAGAATTTGATTTGGGATTCTTCACGGAAGTTGTAGAGAATTTAATTTCGAGCTCGTGGGAACTTCCGGAGGATTATTCCGAGTTAGAGGAATAAGTTGTGAATATTTTAGACCGTTGATCGTTTTATTAGATAAGCTTATGTTGAATTAAGCCGTTGACTTTTTATCGGATTTGTCGAAGTTGGTTGACTTCAGGTGGAAATTGAAGAATTTGTCGAGATAAGTTCGTAGACGCGAGAATCGTTGAAAACAGAGTTACGATGCAAAAGTTACGTTCGATCAAAGTTTGTCGTAAAATAAATACGGAAGTTACCAAAAATGGAAAGTATAAATAGTGGGTTTCCTTTTTTGGTAAGTCAGAATTGGGTGTTGACCGAGTCAACTGGGGTTGACCAGCCATTATTCTCCATTCCAGGCCGAATTTTGTTTGCCTTTGTTGAGCTTGATGCCGGCCTCTTTTGGCCATGATGTCTTCATGAAAGTTGTTGGGCTTAAGCTCCTCTTTCTTTTGATAGGTCATTCGTTCAATTTGGTTGCTGGATGAAGAAGTTATGACGTTTTGAAGTTTGTGATTTTCTGGCAAATTCGGCTGTGGACGGAGGTGATTTTTCCGGCCGATTTAGTGGCTCCTCTTTGAGTGGTTTTGTTAACCATGAGAAAATGAAGCTATTGCAAGTGGTTTGGGAGGTTGCCGTGGCCGGAGGAGAGAGATCGGTCGGTTTGAAATTTCGGCGAGGGTTTGTACCTTTAAGGTGAGTTTTGGACCTTTTCCATTCAAAATTGGCCTTAACGTTGAACTGGAAAGTTGTTGGAAATGTCGAGATCTTCAAATCCATGTGTAGCTTTAGTTTTTCTGGGCAGTTTTGAATTTCCGGCGACGTGTTTTTCGACGAGTTATATGTCGTTTCGCTCGGAATCGCGCTCTGATCGCAGTGGTGATGTTTGTTTTTCGAATTGAGCGTCGGAAATTATAGCGAGGTTTTGTGGTGTGAGTATCGAAATTTTGACGATTTCGTCGATATTGAATTATATGTTTTCGGGAACGGTTGTTTCTCGTGATGTGATTCGAGGTTTTGAGTTATGATTTTGAGCAGTGGATTTTATGATTATCCAGGGGATCGTGATCGTTCATTTGGCGAGAGATTTTCCACCGGATCACGGGATTAACACGTATCGTGTTACGCTTATCTGTGAGTGGACTTTTCTATTTTCACTGTCGTTGCGAGTTCGTGATTTTTCGTGATTTTTCGTATATATTTATATACGATATTGAGATTATTTATTACTTTTGGAGGCATTATTTTATATTTTATGGTGATGGCATTACTTGTATCGATGCTTCGGCTACTCGGCTGATCACCGGTAATCTGACCAGAGTTGAGAGATTCCTCTAGACCAGAGTTGAGAGATTCCTCTGGGCAGGGTTGAGAGATTCCCCTGTTATGCCGTTGGGGTTGAGAGATTCCCCTAGCCTATCACCGTCGGGCTTGAGAGATTCGCATGACCGTCGGGCTTGAGAGATTCGCTTGGCACCTCCATATATATTTTCCGAACTCGCTATACTTTACATTGTTTCTTGTATATGAAATTGGTGAAAGACATATGTTTATTTTCGTCCACTCACTCTAACGTTTTATTGCCTTTCCCATGGGGTTTTCGATTTCCGTGCCCAGTTTGCAGTTCGGACTCTGGTGTCGCACGTCGCAGTCGGAGGCATAGTGTTCGAGCTACCTTGTTTCTTTCAGTAGGTTTCTTGTTCTGCCTGCTGTGGTATATTTATATAATTATACACTAGAGGTCGCTCTGAGCATTCTGATGTTATATTTTTCATATGATTTTCCTTGGATTTTTGTAAAGTATAGTTTTATTTATTACTTTACATTACTGTTATGATATTGAGAAATCCGGATGGGATTGGTTCCCACGGTTTGATTTTTGTGGCATAGGATGAAGTGTATTTTCCGGGTGCAGGTTAATGGCAATTCCGCGTTAGTAGCGTTACTCTACCGAATTTTTTATGGTTTTTGTTGGTTCGTATTTTCAGAAGGGGTTTGATTCAGATCTAATTGTCAAGCCTATTATGTACATACCAGACATGAAGTTTGGGTACACCGCTATAAAAGCAAGAGATTAATGTTTTTGATGTTCAAACATTATTATTGATCTTTGATTATAATGCTTACAAATGCTAATGTTACTCTTATCCCAAGAGATGTAGATCTTTAGTGATAGCTCCGGAAGAGTTTATATCATGTTACCTATGTAACATATTTTTGGCCAAAATAGGTGTACATTTCTCTACATCTGATGTATAGATGAACTAGTAGTTTACTCGATCTAATATAATATGTATGATCATCAAAATCTTCAATGATATCATTGTTTTAGTGTAACACATAGTGCTCGCTAACAAGCGATTTGATTTTTGTACCATTATTTACGCATATATTTTGCGACTTGTCACTTTAAATTGATGAGTTATATTATCTACCATGTTTATTTGATTTAGAGAAAAGTCTCAATCAACTATGCGCAAATTGTAGTTGACAATTACTTTGACCAAATATTAAGGTTTGGGCTCGCCACCCACCAACGATTATAAGGAACATGATATTCTTACACATGCATATTTTACGAATGGTCAATATGATAGTCTTCCCACCATTAGGGGAGAATATAATAATGGAACGACATGAAGTTGTGGAATATTTTCACTTGGTCCAAATTATATTCTCCTAAAGTGGAGATTTCACCTACCCTACCATGTCTTGAGTAGATGTCGAGTAAACGATCCACTTTCTGAATTTAATTCCTCTATAGAGATGATTGTCCTAGAGTATGGCATGTATATTCGATAATAATGAGCTTGTTAAAGTTAATGCATGCAAATATGAATGTGTGAGATCGAATTTTGATGATCATGCATATTACTTATGCTAGCTAGAGAAAGATCATCAAGGGATGTGTACATACCACGTTTCATTTTACATGTCGACAAAATAATATTATTGGCCAAATTAAAAAGAGACAATTTCAATACTAAGCGAAACGTGATGGATGCTTAGACCTTAATACTATGACACAATCTTCTTGGTAGAGATGTGAGATTATCTATCTTTTTCCTTAAGTGACAACTTTTCTCTAAGTACCGTGTCGATATTGGCGAGAGACTTATGACAGGTTATGATGGTATATTGTGCAATTATAATGCACATAATAAAGTCTCAATGCAAACATCGTGTCATCATAAGCAACATTTTATTTACAAGCCTTAGAGGATTCAAATTGCCTGAATGAAAACTCCATGATTAAACGAGTTTATAACTCAAACTCATGGAATAAGAGTCTAGATCTTATACGTACTCATTTACATAGTCAATGTGACTAAATCAAACTTGCCTCAATGAGTAGTATGATTAGTATGATTAGGCAATGAAATCAATTTCAAATTGTGATCATAATGTTGCAACAGATTCTAACTCTCGTGAAATTACGAATTCATCAGAGCTCCAGAAGAGCCTATATGAAACCATCAATACGTATAGATATTGATACTTATGGTTATACGTGTCATATTAAACTTTGATATTACATGTTTCTTATTCCTTTACTTTAGTGAATTTTACTAATGTCTTGAAGTTTTCAGATTTGAGCAACATTTATGGTAAGTTGTTGACGAAAAATATTTGTAGTTTTATTGTACTACTTTTAACTTGTTTATTTTACAGGATTCAAAGTTGACGATGAAGCCCCATATGCATGGTACCCTAAGCTTGCAACGATCAGGGATAGATTCTCATTAGGGGGAGCATCCTGAATTATGCTACCTCGGACAAAAACGCGTTGTACTTTTTTCCTTCGACCAAGGTTATTTTCTCCCACTGAATTTCTGTTACCTGATAAGGTTTTTAACGAGGTAACACACTAGGCTCGTCCAATACTGTATTATTCATAGGTAGATATCCAAGGGAGAGTGTTGTAAATATTATATTTATATGAATGTCTATGCAAATACTCAATAGTTATATACCTATCATATAAATCATATATCTATATATATGTTTATTGAGATGAATAATATAATACTCGACAGTTCTCCTCCTTTATGTCTATGTGTTCTCTTTCTTTCTCTCTCTCTTTCTTTTCTCCTCATTTTATAATAATTCATAAAATTTTAATTATGAGTAACATCGCAGGGATTGTTAACGCAATAACGCATTGCCTTGATGTAAAAGAAAATTTAAGAACCGGGTTGGCAGAGAATTGACGGGCAAAGCATCGGGGACGCACAAGTCCTGTCTCTCTTTTGCAAATATCAAAGAAGCCTTCATTATTTATGCGACGCATTCTGTGGTCGGAGATGAACATGTCAAAGTAGTGAACGTAGAGATAGATAGAGAAGCTCAACTGTCCTCACATATATATAAGACGCAATAAAACCATTAAAACCACTTCGTTATTGGAGAAGGACTCATACATGGACACAGTTGTGCCGATTGTGCTTATTAAGCCTAAACTACAATCCAGCACATAACCCATATTAGGCCCATAAAGGGCATTGAAATCATTTTAATTGTGAGAGTTTTAAGGACCCAAAGGGAAGTTTCAAAAGAAAAGAAAAGAAAAACCAATGGGATAAAACCACATCTACTACCATCCATTGTCATCATCAAATTAATTAGATTACAAAGTACAAACAGAGAGAGAGAAAATTTAGGATGGGCTATGCTTTTCAGATTCTTCCATCCTAGGTCCGATCCCATCAGCCCTACGAGACCCGAATCTTCACATGACCCAACAAGCCCAATATCACCAATATACGTTGAAAATTTGTTGGTCTAAATCGACCAACTTGGATTTCAACATCAGATGTTGTCATTACATCGGTTTATGTCATGTCATATCAGCACTCAACAAGGGTCACACCCTTCTCAATTCTTTGAGTATATACTTGAAGTGTGCACCTCGTCTTTGCTACAAAGACTCACTTGCTTACATTGATTTTGTAGATGTGTCAAGGCGAAATTGAGTGTCTAGCAGATAGTGGTACTACTCATACCATTCTGCGGAATAGGCAATTGTTTGTGGATCTTTTCTCATACAAATCCTCAGTGACAACCATGATTGGTGCAGCGCCCGTTTTTCAAGGGCGTGGTAGTGCAGAGTTTATGCTTCTCCATGGTACAAAATTATATATCACTGATGCCTTATATGGGCCAAAGGCCAATCGAACCTTGCTAAGTTTCAAGGATATTCGTGCCAACGGATTTCACTTGGAAACCTATTGTGAGATTGGAAAAGAATTTCTGTGTATAAACTATGTTGAATTTGGCCGCAAGCGCATTCTAGACAACTTTCCGGCAATTCGTAGTGGTTTGTACTTAACCACAGTTCGGATCATTGAGTCCAATGCCGTGACTCACACTACTACGTGTGATTTTGATTCATATAAGTTTTGGCATGTACGACTGGGACATCCAGGTCGTGATATGATGATCAAAATCTTAAAAAATACTCATGGTCATCCGTTCTTTAGAACCAAGAAATATGTGGGATTACCTATTTCCATCGGTTTAGATGGCGAGGATGAGACTACCCATCTCAATCCTAACTTGGTCTCCACGACAAGTATATCACCTTCCCAACAACATACTATTGCAGTATCGTGCATCATCCCACCGGATTCTTATGTTGCCATCTCTGATGCGCATCGCTTGTTCTGTAAAGTTTGTTCCTTGGAAAAATTGACGGCTCGTCCCTCTTTTGTTGTTGATAACAATGAAAATATTCCATTCTTACAAAGGATCCAAGGTGATATACGCATTTAAATATTTCATGGTTTTGATAGACGCATCAACGCGATGGTCACACGTTGCTTTGCTATCCACAAGGAATGTTGTATTTGCAAAACTCCTAGCTCAAATCATTAAGCTCCGGGCTCACCACCCGGACCATACAATCAAGTCTATTTGATTGGATAATGCAGGAGAGTTTACATCAAAATCCTTTGATGATTACTGCATGTCTCTTGGGATTGATGTTGAACATCCTATTCCCCACGTCCATTCTCAGAATGGTTTGGCAGAGGCTCATATTAAGCGGTTACAGCTTGTGTCTAGAGCTTTGGTAATGCATACAAATTTACCGGTCTCTTCTTGGGGTTATGCAGTGTTACATGCAGCAGTGCTCCTTCGTTTTATACTTGTTTCCCGTCAACCATTCAGTGCATACCAGTTGGTAACTGGATATGAGCCTGACATTTCATATTTACGCATCTTTGGTAGCGCGGTATATGTGCCTATTGCGCCTCTACAGCGTATTAAGATGGGTCCTCAACGAAGTTGGGCATTTATGTTGGTTTCAAATCACCCAAGATAATTCGCTATCTTGAACCTTTGATATGAGATCTTTTTACTGCTAGATTTGCTAATAGTCAATATGATGAGACATATTTCCCGCCGTTAGGGGGAGATATGAATAGTTCTATTCCAGTTCAACTTCAGGAATTGACGTGGTTTGATCCCACTGTGTCTCATAATGACCCACGCACATCTCAGAGTGAGATGGAAGTGCATAGGATACTCGATCTTCAGCAAGTGGCAGACTCCATGCCTGATTCATTTGCTGATATCGCTAAAGTGACAAGATCAGATATACCTGCTGCTAATATTCCTACAAGGTTGGAAATCCCAGAAAAGGGATTTGTTAATATCAACACTGGGCAAGGAGGCGTTCCTCCTGCTCATGTGGATGGTGTTTCTTTGACCTCGGCTCCCACGAAGAAGAAGGGGAGACCAAGAAAAGCCACAGATGAGCCGCCGGTTAAAGGGCAGGCCATCAAGGCACCCAAAGATCTATTTATCATCAACGTTGTGAATCCTTCACATGAGATTGTCTCTGATTATGGTTATGTCCATGAATCACAATTGGCATCTCTGGAGGATGCTTCAGAACCTTTTGTGATATCAGAGAACTCACAAATCTCACTTAGAACAAATAATGCGCATGTTCTTATGGATAGATCTTCCATGTTAGTTGATGATATATTTGCTTATTCCGTCGCTCAGGAGATTAGTGACGACGATGAAGTGGAACCCCGCTTACTTGATGAATGTCAACATAGAGCAGATTGGCCGAAATGGAAGGAAGCAACCCAGACTAAACTAGACTCTCTGAATAAAAGGCAAGTTTTCGGTCCGGTTGTGCTATGCCCACCGAATATTAAACCAGTTGGACATAAATGAGTCTTTGTTCAGAAGCGTAATGAGAAGAATGAGATTTTGCGTTATAAAGCTAGACTTGTAGCGCAGGGTTTCTCTCAGCACCCTGGAATTGATTATGAGGAGATGTATTCTCCACTTATGGACATCATCACCTTTCGCTACCTGATAAGCTTGGTAATGTCCGAAAAGCTTAGTGTGCAGCTAATGGATGTGGTTACTGTATATCTCTATGGGAATCTTGATTCAGAGATATACATGAGAGTGCCAGATGGCATTGCTATACCCAAATCAAGTAACTCTAGACCAATGAGTGCTCATGTTATAAAATTGAGACGTTCACTGTATGGATTGAAGCAATCCGGTAGGATGTGGTATACATGCCTCAATGACTACTTGATTGGGAAGGGATATGAGAATGATGATTTATGCCCTTGCGTGTTCATTAAAAGAACAAGTTTAGGATTTGCGATAGTAGCTGTCTATGTTGATGATATGAATATCATCGGAACTCTTGAAGAGATCAATGAGACTGTTTGCTACTTGAAATCTGAATTTGAAATGAAAGACCTTGGTAGGACTCGATTTTACCTCGGATTAGAGCTAGAACATCGAGTTGGTGGAATTCTTATTTACCAGTCTACTTATGTTCAAAAGATGCTCAGGCGATTCAATATGGACAAAGCACACCCTGTCAGCACACTAATGGTTGTACGCAGTCTGGACCCCATGAAAGATCTGTTTCGTTCGCTAGATGATGATTAGGAGATCTTGGGAGATGAAATTCCTTATCTTAGTGCTATTGGAGCTTTGTTGTATTTAGCTCAGTGCACACGTCTAGATATTGCATTCTCAGTGAACTTATTGGCAAGATTTAACTCTGCACCAATGCAACGTCATTGGAACGGAGTGAAACAAGTCTTCAGATATTTGAAAGGTTCCATTGACATGGATTTATTCTTCCCTTACAAAGAATATAGAGAAAAGCATGAGGTTCTCGGAAAAGAGAAAGTTGAGACAAATTCTGGGGATTTAGACCCATCGAAGGATTTCCTCGACCCGTCGAAACCTACACCCTGGATCGACTAGAGTCACTTCATCGACCGATCGGGGGATTGGTCCTGTTTCAAAAGGATTTCATGCTGTCTCCTATTCCAAGACACCGGTTGATGTGTTGGTTGGATTTATTGATGCTGGGTACCTCTCTGACCCACACAAAGGTCATTCACAGACCGGTTATGTTTTCACTATGGGAAACACGGCGTTCTCTTAGAGATCAACAAAGCAAACCCTTGTTGCTACTTCCTCGAATCATTCTGAGATAATTGCTTTGCATGAAGCAGTTAGGGAATGTGTTTGGCTTAGGTCAATCATTGGTCACATTTGAGGCTCTATTGGATTAAAATCTACCGTTACTGATCCTACTTGCATCTTTGAGGATAATGTTGTATGCATTGAACAGATGAAGTTGGGTTTCATTAAGGGTGACAATACAAAAACATATATCGCCGAAGTTTTTCTTTAATCAGCAACAACATCAGCTGTTGAATATTCATGTGAGCTAGATAGGTTCTGTTGATAATGCTGCAGACTTGTTTACCAAATCACTTCCTAAATCTAATTTTGTGAAACATGTGAGAAGCATTGGTATGCGCAGGTTATCAGAACTCCGAGACTGAGTTTACTGTCAGGGGGAATTACATTTATGTAGACATCAGGGGGAGTTTACCTCACATGTAGTAGCTTTAGTAGTTGGTGCGTTGTACTCTTTTTCCCTTAGATCAAGCTTTTGTTCTACCCATGAGGTTTTTGTTTGCTTGGCGAGGTTTTCAATGAGACAACAAATCATGCATCATTCTTATGGGAATCGATACAAGGGGGAGTGTTTAAGGAGATTTATTCTCCATTAATCCCGGTGTGTGTTTTGTCCTAGTTAGATACGGTTATTGATTGGATAGATACAGAGAATCCCTGTTATATCGGGATAGTGATTGTAACTAATTGTATCAGCCTGTATTTAAGGCATTCTATCAATGATAAGAATATAACTTTCTGTCTATTTTACTTTCTCCTGCAACACTTTCTTCATTTTTATTAGATTTCTTGCACGCGCGTATGTCATGTGCTTGCACGCGCGTATGTCATGTGCTTGCACGCGCGTATGTCATGTGCTTGCACATGCGCTTTTGATGCTATTTTCTATTCTAATACTCTTTAATGAATACATTATTTTTATTGAGTGTATACAAAACTTCATTTTATTTTCTTGGTCTCATTTTCTTGAAATGCCGTATGTTGTAGCCTTCATAATCCAAAAGATAAATTACTCTCCTTTCACCGACACAGTCCAGTAAGTAAAAGAACAACAAAATTACAAAGACCCAAGTGTTTTGTTTTAATACTGACTACTGAGTGCAAAGTTGAGTCTTTGAAAATGAAAGATACTCCCAAGTGTTTACTCAAGGACAGCCCAAAACCAAAAACAACCAAATTGATCAAGTTTGATAAAAAAGAAGAAGAGGAAGGCACAAACCTCTGCCGCATAGTGTCAGCCTAAAAACTAAACAAACTTTAGAGTGCACTTGAGGGCTCTGCGGTAGAGGATCCAAACCCTATTCTTCACATGCGCGGAAGAAGTCGAGATTGATGAGGTGTGATGAAGTCGAGATTGATGAGGATCCAGTTGTAGAGGTAAGAACTCAAGGTTGGGTTGGTGATGATTATGCTCAGAAATATCATCCTTGATATGCAACTGCAAAGCAATTTGATTGTAAATGAAATTACTTGCGGAAACGGCTAGGATTTACAGATAGCTGTTCTCATTTTACAACTGTGGCCTTGATGAATTTGATTATTTTATTTCAAACTAAGTCGAGCAAAAGGGCAACTTCTGGTATATCAATGTTTGACAATAACTTCTCTAATAACTGTACTAAGGTCATCTCTTTTAATTAATAGAGATTATTTTAATAATCCTTTATTAACTCCACTATGCCAGAATATTAATATTTAATGTAAATCAAAGCTAAAAAGTAGGAAACTCAAGAGACCCACGCCACAATGGGATTCACCCCAGCCGGAAGGAATTCCCGCGATAAAAATTTCCAGCATGAGTAGGTATCTTAGGTTGATTAGCAATTGATCGAAAGAATAAGAATACTCGGCAAAAAAAATAACAGAAGAAAAAGAAAAAAAGAAGAAGAAGAACACATAAAAGTGGTAGATGTTTTAGTCCTGAAGTAAGTTTTGTGGTGTTATTTGATCATATATTGTATTCTATTTATTACATATTAGATTGTAGATTAATTTTAATTTTGTATAAGATATAAGTTTTGATGTTTAAGCAATCAATATGACTACAAAAGTATATATACATATGTACATGGAAAATCAAAGTGCAGATTCTCATGATGAAGAAATTGTTGATATGATAGACTTGGACCATGATTCAGAGAGCATAGGCAAACTACGACCCAATTTTATTTTTCATTTTGTTTATGGCATATATACCAAATTCTTTATGGTTTTTGGTGAAAGACGTAAATCTAATAGTCATTTGTTGTTCTAGCAGCTCAAGATCGTAGTTCTAATAGAAAGATTTCAAACATAAAAGGTGCATATGTATACTACCTCTTGTTGTTGTTATTTGGGGATCGATGTTTATTAATTTAATTTGATCATTTATCTTTTTTTCTTTTTTTGTAGAAACAAATCAAATAGATCTTGATTTTGATGCATCAGAAGCTTTCAACTCGTCAATTTTGGACTAAAACCTTGAGGTTGATTACATGTTTGATCAAAAATTATATTTTATAATATTATATATATACATATATTCATAATCATGATGTTTTCGGTGGGAACTGGTATAGCAACTATTTCTGGTGTTCAAGGCAATTCAAGTCACCCACATGGACTTGCAAATATTACTGCAACTATTTCAAGTGTTCAAACTATTCCTAGTCACTTATTTGGAGTAGCAAATGTTCATGTTCATAATGTTCAAAGCACACCTATGCCTTATGGATTTCAAACAATCCTGAATGTGCATTCCATTGATAATCCCTCAATTGGCTGCCAAGTTTATACATCCAATGCTATATGATTATTCATATGTGCAGCCACAGTTTTGTCTTCTTTCTGTTCAATTTTTTCACTTTGCTCATTTTGCTTTATTATCAATCCATGAATATGACTAGTGGTACTTTTGCAAGGAAATAATGAACACATCTCTCCGGGACCATCTTGTCAATTTTAAAGAGAAGCAAATATGATCGATAGCTAGAGAGGATGATCACTACACTGAAGAGAAAGTTACTCGTGAGAAAATGTTCAATTTATGTTCTTCGACTATTGTTTTTTCTTGATTTGAACTATGTAGATTTTAAGTTTTTCTCGATCAAGCTAACATCATGAATTAATTCTACCTTTGGTTATTTATATACTGCAGTCTGAGAAGGAAAGAAAAGCAAAACACGAATAAGTGAATGTAAACACAGGCAACGTGTGTGTTCTTCTTGAACTCCATCAATAATAACATGTGCTAATATTCTATATTTTATTCAAATAATATGTGAAAATTTGTTTTCGATGAAGATATGGGAGATAATATTCTGGCATGGTGGAGTTAATAATGGAGTTAATATATGATTATAAAAATAATAGAAAATAAAGAAAGTTAATTTAATCTTGCTAACCCTGGTTAACATTCATGAGGAGTGTAATACGTGACAGGCAAAAGGAAGGGAGGTAAATAAAATCTCTCCAAGGTGGAGGTGAGCAAAAATGGTCCCTGTAGTTTGGCCCATGTTTTTCACTACCACATCTTAAAGTCGCCGGCCTTTGTTTATAAGTCGCCGGTGATAGTCATTGCCGGCGACATGTTGCCGGTAATACTGAAAGGACTCAACCTCGATTCAGTTACCTAAACCGGAATCGAACCCCTTCTGAAAACGCGAACCAACAAAAATCTTTCAAAATTTCGGCAGAGTAACGTTACTAACGTGGAATTGCATTAACCTGCACCCAGAAAATAACACTTCATCCTATGCCACAAAAGCCAAACCGTGCGCACCAATCCTATCCAGATATCTCAATATCATAACATAATCAATAAACAGTAATCATACTGTAATATATATAATATAACCGAGAAATCTGTATAAAACATGTATCAGAATGTATCAGAGCGACCTCTAGTATAAATATATACAATATACACATCAGTAGGCGAAACAAGAACCTACTGGAAAGCACAGGTAACTCAGATCACTAGCCTCCCACCACGACGTGAAACACCAGAACCTGAACTGCAAACTGGGCACGGAAACCGAAAAGCCCAGGGGAAAGACATGAAAACCGTTAGAGTGAGTGGACGAAAATAAATGTCTTTCGCCAGTTAATATATGTTATAAAAACATATGCGAGTCCAGATAAATGAATATAATAAAGTACACAAGGTAAACACATACTCCTCCAGCGTACTGAGCATGCAAGTAAAAATCCCACGGGGTCACTCATGGACACATCCGTGCTAGTACAGTCCGAATCACGGGATCCCAGACCCACACGTGATTCTAGCCAGAAAGGCCTCAGGTTAGGGTATCTGTTTCCACCCGGAAATGCATCGGCACAAGAAACAGACAACTGTACCCACCCGGAAATAAATCGGCACAAGGTACAGTTCCCCTGGTAGGCACCCTCGGGGATCAGCCGGGATGCAAGTGTATCGATACAACAACATAAACTGTGACTGTACTCTGTGTAAACCAAATAATAAATAATTCAATGCAAATGCAATAAACAGCATATGAAAGCATATACGTAATATAATCGTATAACACATGCTCATATAAATCATAGTCTCGTATGCATGCTCATGTCCGTAAAACGTGTATAAAGACTCGCGATTATCAGTGAAAAGGAACTGTCCACTCACAGATGAGCGAAACGCGAACTCGCGCTAATCTTGTGGCCCGGCGGAAGATCCCTTGCCCGAAGCACGATCTCGATCTCGATCCCTTGAATATTCATAAAACACAACTGGTCAAAATCAGGGCCCATAACACTGTACTTAACCATGGAAACCAACCGTTCCCGGAAACATATTAAACTGTACAAAATAATCGACTGAATTTCCGAAATCTCCATTCGAAACCCTCGACTGAAAATCTGATACCCAAATCAATCCGAAAACCTCTAGACGATAATCAGGGCGCGATTACGAGAAACATAACATTAAATTCATCGAAAACCAAAAAGTCAACCCTCTCGCTAGAGCACCGCCGTTGACCGCCGCCGCCGCCGCCGTTAATGGTGACTTCCTCCGGCGAGGAAGCTCCAGAATTGAAGCTCACAACTAGCCCAACCATTTTCATAACTACCACCAAGGCCAAATCTCACCGGAAACATCTCAATTTCACCCAAAACCGAACGGAATTTCCCCCCTCCGGCAACCTAATCGGGTTCCAACAAAATCTCAACCTTAGCCAAAATTAAACACACCATGAGCCTCACAGGGGCAAGGGGAGTCGAACCCCCCCCCCCCCCCCCCAACCACCACCACCATGGCTCACCGGAAAACTGCAACCAATACCGGTGACACCCACGAACTCGACCCGGTTCATTCTCACTCTATACCTCATCAAATCTCTCAATTCAAAGCACAAATCAACTTGAAATCATGAAAGGAAGGGAACCATACCCTTCGCGTAGCCGGAGGTGGCTGGAAAAAGCAAGTCGGCCGGCGTAGCCCAAACGGGAAACTTTCCACTTTGGTCAACGGGTCAAACTTCTAAAAACGGAAAGTCAACTCTGGTCAACTCCCAAACTGTGTTTTTCGACTATTTTACAACTATTTCCGATATTTATACTCGCACATCGGGTCAATCGACGGTCCAAAACGAATAATCAAAACGATTCGGATAAACACGAAACAAACGGATAAACTCGTCGGAAGCCAAAACTTCGAATAATCATATTATATTCCTCGGTTATCGGAAAAATCATCCGGAACCTCCCTTGAGCTCGAAATCACGTGCTCTACAACTTCCGTGAAGAAACTCAATTCAAATTCTCGGCCGATAATTATGTCGTAAATGAAATCGGCAAACCACACAATTACCGACTAACCACAACTATACATTAACTCGTGAATCGTGCCGACAACACTACTGATTCTGGTTCGGGTCGTCACAAATCTACCCTCCTAAAAAAAAATTTGACCTCAAAATTTACATACCTGTTAAGTGAACAAATGAGGATACTGCTCCTGCATACGCTGCTCAGTCTCCCAGGTGGCCTCCTCAACTGAGTGGTTCTGCCACAAAACCTTCACTAGTGGGATCACACGGTGCCTCAACTCCTGCTCACGACGATCGAGAATCTGCACATGCTCCTCCATGTACCTCAAATCCTCTCTGATCGGCAACTGCTGTGGAGCTAACACATGTGAAGGATCTGAAATGTACTTCCGCAGCATCGAAACGTGGAATACATCATGTATACGGGCCATCTCAGCCGGTAACTCAAGTCTGTAAGCAACAGCTCCAACCCTCTCTGTGATCTCGTACAGACCAATGTATCGTGGTTGCAGCTTGCCACGCTTCCCGAAACGCACAACTCCCCTCCACGGAGATAGTTTCAGAAAAACCCAATCGCCTACCTCAAACTCGAGGCTCTTCCTCCTCACTTCCGCATAACTCTTCTGGCGATCCTGGGCGATCTTCAATCTATCCCGGATAATCTGGACGTCCTCCATAGTGCTCTTCACCAGATCAGGGCCAATAAGCCAACGCTCGCCCACCTCACTCCAACACAACGGAGTGCGACATTGCTTCCCGTACAGGGCCTCGTACAGTGTCATCTCAATACTGGCCTGATAACTGTTGTTGTAGGCGAACTCTATCAAATGTAGCTGCTGGTCCTAATTTTCGCGGAACTGCAACACACAAGACCACAACATATCCTTAAGTGTCTGAATAGTCTGCTCAGATTGCCCGTCAGTCTGAGGGTGAAAAGCTGTACTGAATCGCAACCTTGTGCCCAAGGCTCGTTGCAACGCCTGCCAAAACTCAGAGGTGAACTGACTGTCTCGATCAGAAACAATAGACACGGGCACACCGTGCAGGCGAACAATCTCTGATAAGTACAATTTGGCCAATCTACCCACTGATACCTTCCCTGGAAGTGCGAGAAAATGAGCGGACTTCGTCAGTCGGTCCACAATAACCTATATACCAGTGTTACCTGCCGAAGTACGTGGTAACTGATAAACGAAATCCATGGTAATGTGCTCCCACTTCCAAACTAGAATCTCAAGTGGCTGTAGTTTCCCTGCAGGTTTCTGCCTCTCCGCTTTAACCTGCTGACAAATCAAACAGCGACTCACGTACGCGGCAATCTCCCGCTTCATGTTGCGCCACCAGTAATACGCTCGAAGTGTACGGAACATCTTCGTACCTCCGGGATGCATCACATATGCTGAACTATGGGTTTCGTCCGGAATCTCCTTCTTCAGGCTCTCGTCTCTGGGCACACATAATCTGCATCTGAACAACAACGTACCGTCGTCGCTCAATTGAAACTCTGTAGGCACACCATTCCGTATCATGGTCTTCTTGCCCAACAAGTAGGAATCTGAATCCTGAGCCTCCTGCACCTGATCAACCAACACGGGTCGAACCTGAAAACTGACCAACAAAGCTCCCTCATCATCCCACTCGAACTCGGCACCCGTAGCCCGAAGCTCGGCTAACATCGATACTCTGGTCACACACACATGAAACAATGAGGCCCAAGATTTCCGGCTAAGTGCATCAGCTACAACATTGGCCTTCCCTGGATGGTACTCGAAAGTGCAATCGTAGTCATTGATCAATTCCATCCATCGACGTTGCCTCATGTTCAGATCCGACTGCGTCTGCAAGTAAGTGAGACTTTGTTGTCGGTGTAGATCTTACACTGAGCTCCATACAGATAATGTCTCCAGCTCTTCAATGCTAACACAATAGCGGCTAACTCTAAATCATGCGTCGGATAGTTGACCTCATGAGGTTTCAGCTGCCTGGAACCATAGGCTACAACTCTACCATGCTGCATCAACACACAGCCAAGCCCTAACTTCGACGCATCACTGTACACTACAAACTCCCCGCTGTCGTCTGGCAATGTCAGAACCGGTACGGTAGTCAATCTCTCCTTCAGGAGCAAATAACTCTCCTCGCATGCATCGGACCACTCAAACTTGACGCCCTTTTTTGTCAATCTGGTCAGTGGTGTAGCGATCCGGGAGAAATCCTGTACAAACCGCCGATAATAGCCTGCTAACCCCAAGAAACTCTGGATCTCCGGTACAGTAGTAGGTCTACTCCAGTTCAGCACGGCCTCGATCTTGTCAGGATTAACATTGACTCCCTCAGCCGATATCACGTGGCCCAGAAACTTCACACTGTCCAACCAGAACTCGCACTTGCTAAACTTTGCAAACAACTGATGGTCCCGCAAAGTCCGCAGTACCGCTCGCAAGTGTTTCTTATGCTGGCCCACACTCCGCGACCTGAAAGTTGTCTTGGCCACATCCGAGTCCTGAATCCTCAACTGGTGATATCCAGATCGAAGGTCAATTTTTGAAAAGACCGATGCTCCTTTGAGCTGATCGAACAAATCATCAATCCGCGGCAACGGATACTTGTTCTTCACTGTAACCTGATTCAGCTTCCGGTAGTCGATGCACAAACGCATAGATCCATCCTTCTTCCGCACAAATAACACCGGAGCACCCCACGGGGAAACACTAGGTCGAATAAAACCCTTCTCCAGCAACTCCTGAAGCTGAACCTGCAACTCTTTCAACTCCGCTGGCGCCATACGATACGGTATCTGTGAAATCGGTCATGTACCTGGCAACAACTCAATAGTGAAATCAATCTCCCGCACAGGGGGTATACCAGGTAACTCTGCTGGAAACACATCCGGAAACAACCTCAATACAACCAAGATCAGGCACAACAGCTGTAGTGTCCACAACATGAGCCAAATAAGCAACACAACCCTTATTCATCAACTGATCTGCCCTCATCGCGGAAATCAAACATGGTAGTGAAGTGTTCTTCTCACCGCGAAACAGTATCTTGGGAAAGCCTGGTCGTCAAAATGTGACCTCCTTCTTGTGACAATCAAACATGGCCCAGTGCGTCTCCAAGAAGTCCATACCCAAGATCAAATCAAAATCAACAATATCAAGCAATAGCAAATCTGTGGCTAAACCGTGTCCTCCAATAAACACCTCACAATCTCTGTATATCCAACCGATACTCACAATCTCACCTGACGGATATAACACTCTCCACAACCCCGGAAGTGGAGATGCAGGTACCGTAGCTAATGATGATAGTCTATATGACATGAATGAATGTGTAGCACCTGGATCTAACAATGCAAGTACTGGAATACCAAAGACATGTAACATACCGATAACGACCTCCGGTGAAGCTCTGCCCTCTCGTAGAGTCATGGCATGAACCCTCACCTGTCCGGTTGGTTGTCCATGCTGAGGTTGTCCCTGATGTCTGCCCTGGCCCGCAAACTGTGCTGATTGAGCTCCCGAAGTGGCACCTCGCTCAGCTCCGAAACTTTGGGCCGCCTGTCCACCAATAGGCTGGAGACAGTCCCTCGCAAAGTGACCCTCCTGGCCATAACGATAACAAAGGGTAGAGACTCGCTGACATGAACCATAGTGACATCTGTTGCAGAGGCTGCACAACGGGTACTCCCTCGGTACAGGAAACGTGCCACTGGTACGCCGAAGATAACTAGAACCACTAGAATCCCCACTAGCCTGTGGTCGCTGCGGTCGATCTCTCCTCCACCTCTACCTCTGTCTCGATGCATTGGCTAGTGGTCGATAAGGTCCACAACCCGAGGATGAAGCCGAACCAGAAGTATCAGAACTTTGCCTCTTTGAAGGCCCCTGACTCGGTCCACCCTCCTCAAACCTTCTCGGCTGGTACCTCTGTTGCCTCTCCTTCTCGATGTCCTCACCTCGGAGTGCTGCACTGACAAACTCATCAAAGTTGTTCCGAGGTATCGTAGTTAGAGTTCCCTTGATGTTCAGATTCAAACCCAGCTCAAATCTGCGACACTTGGCTTCCTCAGTAGCCACCATATCACGCGTAAAATGAGATAAGCGAGTAAACCTGTCCCAATACTCAAGCATAGACAAACTGCCCTATCTCAGGTTCGTAAACTCCTCATACTTGCGCTGCTGGGTAGCCTGGTTGAAATACCTCTGCATAAACAAATCTCGGAACAAAGTCCACGGAGTATCAACTGGAACTCTGTCGGTGCTAACCCACCAAAAGTATGCATCACCCTCAAGTAATCCGACTGCTGCCACTGTCATCTGCTCAGGAGTAAACCGCAGACGCTCACATACACGTTCAACCTGAACCACCCATGCCTCACATATCTCTGGATCAGCTGAACCCGAAAACACAATAGCACCTGCAGTACGAGCTTTGACCACAGGGTCAAAACGCTCTTCCAAACGCAGCACTCGCATCAGCAAGTCATGCGTCTGGCGATCCTCATCAGGATCCGCTTCCCGATCAACACGGGAACCACGTCGAGGAGGCATCCTACTGATACAAGACAAGCAATAGGTACAAGCAGAAAGAACGTAATCATGACACCACAGGTATTTGAGAACACACAACACCCGAAGTATTGATGAGTACCGCTGGCCAGTCGGGTCATCACTCCAGTCATGCTGTATAAACTCAAATACCCTAAGCGTCACAACTACAAGAGTCTACAGAATCTGACAACTTAATGCTCTGATACCAAGCTGAAAGGACCCAACCCCGATTCAGTTACCTAAACCGGAATCGAACCCCTTCTGAAAACGCGAACCAACAAAAATCTTTCAAAATTTCGGCAGAGTAACGTTACTAACGTGGAATTGCATTAACCTGCACCCAGAAAATAACACGTCATCCTATGCCACAAAAGCCAAACCGTGGGCACCAATCCCATCCGGATATCTCAATATCATAACATAATCAATAAACAGTAATCATACTGTAATATATATAATATATCCGAGAAATCTGTATAAAACATGTATCAGAATGTATCAGAGCGACCTCTAGTATAAATATATACAATATACACATCAGTAGGCGAAACAAGAACCTACTGGAAAGCACAGGTAACTCGGATCACTAGCCTTCCACCACGACGTCAACGGTGACTTCCTCCGGCGAGGAAGCTCCAGAATTGAAGCTCACAACCAGCCCAACCATTTTCATAACTACCACCAAGGCCAAATCTCACCGGAAACACCTCAATTTCACCCAAAATCGAACGGAATTTCCCCCCTCCGGCAACCTAATCAGGTTCCAACAAAATCTCAACCTTAGCCAAAATTAAACACACCATGAGCCTCACAGGGGCAAGGGGAGTTGAACCCCCCCAACCACCACCATCGTGGCTCGCTAGAAAACTGCAACCAATACCGGCGACACCCACGAACTTGACCCGGTTCGTTCTCACTCTATACCTCATCAAATCTATTAATTCAAAGCACAAATGTGACGACCCAGAACAGAATCACCAGTGGAATCAGCTTGATCTACGAGCTTGCGCGTAGTCGCAGAGTTACGACAGTTATTTAAATCGCCGGATTTGCTAACGACTAAATAATTGGCCGAGAATTGGAGCTGGGTCTCTTCTCGAGAGTCGTTGTACGTGTGATTTCGAGTTCGTGGACGGTTTCGGATCGTTATTCGGACGACCGAGGAATAAGTTATGAATATTTGAAGTTTCGACGGAATCGGGTTAAATTGGTGGATTTCTTAGCGACTAAATTACCGGACGAGAATTTGGTTTCGGCTTCTTCACGGAAGTTGTTGAGAATTTAATTTCGAGTTTGTGAGAATTTCCGGAGCATTATTCTGAGTTACGAAGATTAAGTTGTGAATATTTCCGATTGTTGATTATTTAGTCGGTTTAAATATGTGTTGGTTTGAACAGTTGACTTTTTATCCGTTTGGTTGATGTGTTTGACTTCGGGTGATAATTGAAGAACATGTCGAGATGAGTTTGTTGCCGCGAGAATTATCAGAATCGGAATTACGACGAGAAAGTTACGGATATTTGAAGTTTATCGAAAAGGGTGTTTGAAAGTTTCTATTTTTGGAAAGTCTATATATAGTAGTTACCTGTTTGGGCAAGTCAAACATTTCCCGAATGGGAGTTGACTGGTCAACTCGTGTTGACCGAGTTGGTGCACGACGGTCACGACGGCCACCGGCGGTGGCACGCCGTCCGGCCACCTCCGGGCTCGGCGATGGTCTCTTCCGGTGCGCCTCGACCTCCCGAGTCCGTCTCCGACCTCTCTCCACGGCGTAGCTCACCGGAGGAGCTCGGTTTTCCGGCAAGAAAATGAAGAAAAATTGGTGAATTCGGGTTCTATAATTCCGGCCGAATTGAGCTACAATTTGTAGTGGGCTTTGAAGCTCTCCTCTCCATGATTCTAACCATGTAAGTATGGAGTTCTAATTCGATTTGTGCTTGGAGAATTTTGGATTTGAAAATTTGGTACCAATTCGGTTTTGCTAGAAAATTGAGCTAGTTAGAGTTTGAATTGGTCTTCGATGCAGTTGACAAACTTGCTCAGTGGATGATTTTGAGTGGAATAGGGGTTGCTCCGCCGAGAAATTTTCAGGTTGGTGGCGGCGCCACCGTGGACGGCGGTCAACGGTCAACAGTTTGACTTTTTGGGATTTTTGACAAGTTGCATGTCATTTCACTCGAAATCGCGCCCTGATCGCAGCGGGGAGGTTCGTTTCTCGATTTGAGCATCCGAAAGTATAGCGAGGTATTGAGGTGTAAATATCAGATTTTCGACGATTCGTCGACATTGAATTACATGTTTCCGAGAACGGTGGTTTCTCGTGATTTGTTTTGAATTGTCGAGTTATGATTTTGAGATATGAACTTTGTGAATATTCAGGGGTTCGTGATCGTTCGTTTGGCGAGGGACTTTCCGCCGGATCACGGGTTAACGTGAACTGCGTTACGTTAGTCTGTGAGTGGACAATTCTTTTCACAGAATTCTTGTGAGTCTTTTTATATGATTTTCGAACTTGAGCATGCGTACGAGATTACGATTTATACGAGCATGTGTTAGACGATTATGCTTATATCATTATATATTATGTATATGCATTTATATGCTGTTTATTGCATTTGCATCGAACTGTTCATGATTTGGTTAACACAGAGTACAGTTTATATATGATGTTGTATCGATACACTCGCATCCCGGATGATCCCCGAGGATGTGTGCCAGGGGAGGCTGTGACTCCTGACCCGAGGCCTTTCTGGCTAGAGTCACGTGTGGGTCTGGGATCCCGTGATTCGGACTGTACTAGCATGGAGGTGTCCATGAGTGACCCCGTGGGATTTTTACTTGCATGCTCAGTACGCTGGAGGAGTACGGTTTTACCTCGTGTACTTTGTTATTTTTATTTACCTGGACTCGCATATGTTATTTTAAACATATATATCAACTGGTGAAAGACATTTATTTTCGTCCACTCACTCTAACAGTTTTCATGTGTTTCCCTTGGGCTTTTCGGTTTCTGTGCCCAGTTTGCAGTTCGGACTCTGGTGTCGCACGTCGTGGTCGGAGGCATAGTGCTCGAGCTACCTTGTTTCTTCCAGTAGGCTTATTGTTCTACCTACTGTGGTATACTTATATGATTATACATTAGAGGTCGCTCTGAGTATTCTGTTGTATATGTTATACGATTTTACACCGGATTTCAGTAAAGTACTGATATATTTATTATTTTACATTACTGTTGATATATTGAGAAATCCGGATGGGATTGGTGCCCACGGTTTGATTTTTGTGGCATAGGATGAAGTGTATTTTCCGCGTGCAGGTAATGGTAATTCCACGTTAGTAGTGAAACTCTGCCAAAATTTCTACGGTTTTTGTTGGTTCGTATTTTCGAAGGGGTTTGATTCCGGTTTAGGCAACTAAACAGGGGTTGGGTCCTTTCACAAATCAACTTGAAATCATGAAAGGAAGGGAACCATACCCTTCGCGTAGCCGGAGGTGGCCGGAAAAAGCAAGTCGGCCGGCGTAGCCCAAACGGGAAACTTTCCACTTTGGTCAACGGGTCAAACTTCTAAAAACGGAAAGTCAACTCTGGTCAACTCCCAAACTGTGTTTTTCGACGATTTTACGACTATTTCCGATATTTATACTCGCGCCTCAGGTCAATCGACGGTCCAAAACGAATAATCAAAACGATTCGGATAAACACGAAACAAACGGATAAACTCGTCGGAAGCTGAAACTTCAAATAATCATATTATATTCCTCGATTATCGGAAAAATCATCCGGAACTGCTGTCGAGCTCGAAATCACGTGCTCTACAACTTCTGTGAAGAAACTCAATTCAAATTCTCGGCCGATAATTATGTAGTAAACGAAATCGGCAAACCACACAATTACCGACTAACCACAACTATACATTAACTCGTGAATCGTGCCGACAACACTACTGATTCTGGTTCGGGTCGTCACAAATACTCTCGCCGGAAACTTGGCGCCGGTGATAGTATCACTGGCGACTTATTGTGCTAGTCGCCGGTGATACCTTGAAGTATCACTGGCGACTAAACTCGCTGGCAATGGAGTCATCACCGGCGAGTTTGTCGCCGGTAATGGTGCTCCGCCGTGGCTGGAAAGTGAGAGTTATTGCCGACGAGATTGGTCCAACTCGCCGGCAATACCCGGTGAAATTTGACAAAAAAAAGCCGGTTCTGGATTGGGCCCAATTCCAGAACCTGCACTGAAAAACAGAAACCGTACAAATACAAGTTCAACGATACACACATAATTGACCAACGTACAGTAAAAACAGCAACAATATGAAAATAAACTACAACTACATTAAGGGTCGAGGAAATCCATGTTGAGGTAATCATTTGAACTCCGGTAGCTACCTTGGTCTTGCTGTGGCGGTGACGGCTGCGGTGGTGGAACACTGTGGAACACAGGGATCGGGGGAGGTGTGGGGAGCGGTTGTCCAGTAGTCTGGCACGTGTACATCATCTGCATCCATGTGAACATTTGTGTCTGCTGCTGGACCATAATTTGGTGTTGCTCGACCATCACCCGGTATTCGGCATCTTTGACTGACTGCTGCTCGGCCAATTGCCGCATCTCCTCCATCTGCCTCATTTGCTCCTCAAACTCCCTTTGCGTCCTCTGAAGCTCTGCTTCTAGGATATAGTTCCTAGAAGAAGTTCTTGACCCGCTAGAGTATTCCGAAGTGTTCTTCAATACTCCTTCGCCCGTCGAACCCATTCCCCTGCAGTAGTGGATATTCTTTCCAGTCCCGCACGCTTTTGCCATGATCTGAGCCGTTATAGGGCGATCAAGCGGATCGATCTGAGAGGCATACTGGGTCACTTCTTCCTCCGAGCAGTCAGGATGGTTGTTTCGAGCTATATTCATGGTGATTTCTGTGATCGCATCCTCCACTCTCACCTAATTGAAAAGCGAATATGAATAACGTATTATTAAACAAAATAAATTAATAGAGAAAAATAGTTTTATTAACACATGCATATGTGAACTACAAAATAATGAGGCTAAAGACTTACCGCTTCTTCAGGGCACTGCGAATAGAACTTCTAATGAACAAACATCAACGGGTTGACTTCTTGTTGTTGCTGCGCCCTACTCGACCAACCCAAATAGTTGAGTGAACCTGCATGATGGGACTTGGTGTTTTTCAATCTGTTCTCCCTGTTCGTCTTGGAAATCGCCTTGTTTGATAAACATATGTAAAAAATTAGTAACTAACTATTTCAATGTGATACGATACATTAGGGTTGTAAAATATATTCAGGATGCATACCTTCGCTTTGGGGTGCTCGAAGTGGGCTACCAGCCACAGCCACTCGTACTCCCTAAACCGGAATTCGCTAGGGGTAGAACCTCGGCCTAGCTCCTTGTACTGTGTGTAATGTTTTGAAAGCTCGTTCTTCCACTCTTTATACCTACATTAACACCAGAAACAAATGTTAGAGATATTAAAACACTTGATAAAGTGTTTATCTAACTCGATATATATTCAAATAACTCGAATCACATCACCTGATATGTAGTTGACGCTCTGCCCACGTGTGAATAAGGCATTCATCCACGTCAAACCACAGCTGCAAGATGAATATATAAATGGTAAAATTATATATTTCTCCGGACTTAATTAATAAATGTAAAATTTACGTAATGAAAATACGATTTAACTCACACTCAGTGCATTATACACTTGCAACTTCACGTAGCGAGGCACACATCCCCAATCTGGCCACAGCATTGGGACCTTGTCCCGCACGACGGCCCCGGCCATGCTGGCATACTTTCGCGTAGTGTCAAATGTCTCGATCACCTCACCATGCTCATTAGCCCTAATGATCGTTTTCCTTCCCCCGGTGGCCTGCTTAAGATTCTTCCCGGTGTAGGGGCCTCTAGTCTTTTGTTTTCCATTGCCATTAATGATATTGCCTAATAATACTAAAAGGACCCAACCCCGATTCAGTTACCTAAATCGGAATCGAACCCCTTCTGAAATACGAACCAACAAAAAATTTTCGAAAATTTCGGCAGAGTTTCGTTACTAGCGTGGAATTACCATTACCTGCACGCAGAAAATACACTTCATCCTATGCCATAAAAAGCAAATCGTGGGCACCAATCCCATCCGGATTTCTCAACATCATAATATAAGCAATAACAGTAAACATACTGTACTATGTATATATATATATCCGTGAAAATCCGTATAACATGTATAAGAATGTATCAGAGCGACCTCTAGTGTAAATATATACAACATATATACATCAGTAGGCGAAACAAGAACCTACTGGAAAACACAGGTAGCTCAGATCACTAGCCTCCAAACCGCGACGTGAAAACACCAAAACCTGAACCGCAACTGGGCACGGAAACCGAAAAGCGCAGGGGAAAGACATGAAACACGTTAGAGTGAGTGGACGAAAATAAATGTCTTTCACCAGTATACATATATGTTTAAAATAACATATGCGAGTCCAAGTAAATAAATCAACATAGTACACGAGGTAAAACTCATACTCCTCCAGTGTACTGAGCATGCAAGTATAAATCCCACGGGGTCACTCATGGACACTTCCGTGCTAGTACAGTTCGAACCACGGAGTCCCTGACTTCCACGTGATTCTAAGCCAGAAATGGCCTCGGTTCAGGGGATACGCCCCTCACCGGTCTGGTTGGGGAAACGCCCCTCCAGGCGGCCCTCCGTCGGAGATCAGCCGACGAGGCAAGTGTATCGATACAACAACGTAACTGAGACTGTACTCTGTGTAAACCAAATCATAAATAGTTCGATGCAAATGCATGAAACAGCATATAAGTGTATGTATATTCGTGTATGTATATTCGTATATGTATATCCGTATAAGTATAACCGTATAACCGTAAAAACACATGCTCATAATAAACATAATCTCGTATGAAATCTCATGCTCGTAAAACCATAATCATGCTGCATGCTCAAGTTCGTAAAACGTAAATAAAAGACTCGCAATCAATCCGTGAAAATAAATTGTCCACTCACAGGTCAGCAAAACGCGCACACGCGCTAATCTCGTGGTCCGGCGGAAGATCCCTCGCCAGAAGCACGGTCACGATCCTGATCTCGATCTCCTGAATATTCACAAAAACATAACTGATCAAAATTATAGTCCACAACCCTGTACTGATTCACGGAAACCAACCGTTCCCGGAAATATGCAATGCGATATAAAATGAATAACGGAAATTCCGAAATCCCCACTCGAAACCTCGACTGAAAATCGGCTAACCAAATCAACCCGAAAACCTCTGGACGATAACCAGGGCGCAATTACGAGAAAAATGACACTAATTTCATCAAAATCTGAAAAAGTCAACTCCTCCGCCGTTGACCACCGTTGACCGCCGCCGCCGCGCCGTCAACGGCGAGATTCACCGGCGGAGAACTTCCAGAACTCAAGTTCACAGCAAGGCAAACCACTTCCTCTTCTACCCCGAAAGCCAATTCATACCGGAACCCCTCCAAATTCAAGCAAATCCGAACGGAAACCCATATTTTGGTGACCTATCGGGTTGCCATCAAATCTCACTCAATCAAAAATCCAACCACATGGGGAGCATCCCTAGGTCAAGGGGAGGTAAACCCCTAACCTCTCCACCACCGTGGCTCGCCGGAACCACCCCAACCGACACCGGCGACATTTCTAAACTTGGCCCGATTCGAACCCTCACAAAACCTCATCAATTCTCAAAAATTCTTATACCAATCTACTCGAAATCACTAAGGGAAGCTGATTATACCTTTCTCGAAGTCAAAGGTGGCCGGAAAATAGGTCGTCGGACGGTCAACCAAATCGGGAAACTTCTCCCCCTCGGGTCAACGGGTCAACTTTCCAAAACGGGAAAGTCAGAGCTGGTCAACGCCCGAAATGAAATTCTCGACTATTTCTCGACTTTTCGATATTTATACTCGTGCCTCGGGTCAATAGATGGTCCGAAACAAATATACGAAATGATTCGGATAAACACGAAACAATCGGATAAACTCGTCGGAAACCGAAACTTCAAATAATCATAAAATATTCCTCGGTTATCGAAAAAATCTTCCGGAACCGCCCTCTAGCTTGAAATCACGTATTCTACAATTTCCGTGAAGACACCCATCTCAAATTCTCGACCGAAAATATAGTCGCGAATAGGGTCGACGAACTACATATACGACGTAAAACCACGACTAAACTCAATCTCGAGAATCGTGCCGAATACACAACAGATTCTGGTTCGGGTCGTCACAAATACAATGTCAACAAATTGATATTATTAATTGACACTATTTATAGTCTTAAGTAATAATTAAGTAATCAATCTTGTTAAATAAAATTTACCTGCATCGTCCGTTTGCTGGTTGTTGCACCTCGCACTCCAAAGATACACGGGGTCGAACGGGATGAAGTTGTACGCTTTCTCCACGCTCAGGAACTCTGGCCGTCTTTCAATATAAATAGGCCTCCCCCTATCATCGAATTCAGGGATCACAGGAATCTCGTCGGGCACGAAGAGACCGGACGGCAGAGATAGACGAGGCCTGGACGATGAGGCGCCAGCACCATCTGCCTCAGATGATTCCCGTTAAAGGGGAGTAGGCACCGGGCCAATGTGGGGCATTCGGATGGAGGGCGTTTCTGATGCGCCCGTTGAGTATCGCTCGCCTGACTGTCTGCTGACTGTGGGTCGAGTCTGGACTGAGGGTTGCACGGATCCGGATCGTGCAGCTTCCTCCTCTTCTCGCTCACGTAGCAAAATTTGTGTGCGAGCATTTATAATTGGGCCGCTGCGCGTGTTGCTGACTGCGGCTGAGGAAGCTTGACTACTTCTCCCTCCACTAGATCTAGTCCCTCTCCATTTGATGCCTCCAAGCCAATTTGCCGCAAAACCTCCTGTACATCCAACAATTTCACATAACAGCCAAAAAAATATTCTATATGCCAAAAATAACCAACACAAAAATATATACGTACACAAACATATCCTACATATCATTACCGAAATATCAATTACAGAAATATCATTACCGAAATATCATTACCGAAATATCAATTACCGAAATATCATTACCGAAATATCAATTAACCAAACATATCATTACCAATATAATTATCAAAAATATCAATTAACCAAATCACCAAAAATATCATTACCAATATAATTATCAAAATATCAATTAATTATAACACAAATGCTTAATTAACCAACAAAAAAATAATGTTACAAAAATATATTCTACTAATTAACTTAAAAAATATTATTAAAATATATTCTACTAATTAACTTAACAAATATATTCTACTAATTAACTTAACAAATATAATTAAAATGCATAATTACTAAAATTGAGAGAGAGAGAGAGGGGGAGGGACCTGTCATTGGCAGCGGTGGTCGGAATGAAGGGAGGGGAGGAGGTAGGGGAGAGGGGAGGAGGAGAAAGAGCTAGAGGAGAGTTTGGGTATATGTGGAGAGGGGAGAGGGGAGGAGGGGAGGGGAGAGGGAAAAGGGGAGGAGAGATTTTAGGAGGGTTTAAGGAGATTTGGGTAGGGTGGGCGGCGAGGAGGGGAAGAGAGATTTTAGGGTTTAGGTTGGGGGAGCTGAAGAAATGGTTGCTGCCCCCGAAGGGGCTAGGATTTTATAGGACTATTACTGGCGAGTTGCTTATCAACTCGTGGGTAATACTATTACCCACGAGTTGCAACTCGTTGGTAATACTATCACCCACGAGTTGCTCGTCGGTGATAGTGATTCCCAAGAATTTCCGGCAAGGTTGGGGGAGCTGAAGAAATGGTTGCTGCCCCCGAAGGGGCTGGGATTTTACGACGTACTATAAATACGTACATGCACGTTTATATAACAAACATACATGCACGTTTATATATACTAAAATACGTACATCATTAACGTACTAAGGATGATAATCATAATCATCTTCATCACTTGAGTCTGACTCGGTTTCATCGGTAACCTCTGGCAATATGTGTCGCTCCTCGTCATCTAAATTAGCGTCTACTTCATTTGGATTAACATCGAGAAGTTCTGCTCCAGTAATTCGAACCACACTCCCAGATCTCACATTATTAAGGCGAATTGTAGATGATTCTGGAATGTCAAAAGTGTTCGGCTCTTGGTATGCAGTAACTTCTTCATCATCTGCGGTCTCACCAAGTGTGGCAGCACCGTATATGTTTCTATGAGCAACATGGTTAACCACCTTCCACGGGACTTTGTTCAGAAGATCGTCAAGGTAAAACACTTGTTTTACTGATGTGGCAAGAACGAAAGGGTCTTCTTTATACCAGCTTGTACCAGCATTCACCGAAAATATTCCGTACTGATCGGTCCTTGTGTTCTCCGGGCTAGTATCAAACCATCTACACTTGAACAAGTGCACTTTCATGCGGTTCCCATAAATTAGTTCAACAACTGAATGAAGGACACCATAATAGTCAACGCCATCCTGCCCACTATGGACCATCACCCCACAATTCTGTGTTTTCAGTCGGTCGTCTCTGTTTTCACATATAAATTTCACGTCATTGACCTGACACATCGAGTAAACTTTTGAAGCTATCGGTTTCATCGCTAAGAGCCTCAATTCGTTTGACCACTCTGGGTAACCATCATTTGTTACATGGTTCATCTGAAAAAGATAAGAAACCACGTACACCATAAATTATGAACATAGAAAAAGAAAACCACGTACACACATGCTATATAAGGATATAAAAAATATATATATACACATATACCATTACCCATTGACTAAAGTAGTTTGCAAACGTCCTGTTATGGTAATCAACATTTCCGGCAATAGCAGGGCAGTGAAGATGATAGTTTTTCCAATATTGAACTTCTGGACAGTTAATCAGTACCGACCAGTGGGCAATGACTACCTCATTTCCATTCAACTTGTACGACTTTGGCAAGCTTCCATGTACTACCATGTCATTGGAGATGATAGAAAGGTTGAACTTGGGTTCATCTATCGGCATATGTTGTTGGGGGTCCTCCAGCGCTCCCAAATACAAGTTGGTGTACGTTACACACTCGTGCGCAAGATATGCTTCAGCGATACACCCTTCAGGTGCAGATTTATTCTTTACATAGTCCTTGTAGGCTCCAAATTGTCTACAAGTTAACAAGTGCATGTTATGATACTTAAAAAATAAGAATTTACATATAAAAACAGAGGCAAACACAAATGTATGAATCATTTGTACCTTTCCATGGGATACATCCAAGTGTAGTGTACCGGACCGGTAAGTAACAATTGTTCGGGAAGATGGATCATCAGGTGAGGCATGATGTTGAAAAAATTTAGGGGAAATATCCTCTTAAGCTTGCACATGATAAAAATGATGTCATCTTGCATCTTCCTGAGATCTGATTTTTTAACTTCCCTGGTGCATAACTTCTGAAAGAATCTTGACAAGGCCACCAACGGCTCCACCACCTCTTTGGGCAGGTACCCTCGAATGAAAATAGGGAAAAAGCGTTGAAGCAGTACATGGCAGTCATGACTCTTTAATCCGTACATCTTATTGTCCCAGAAGTTAACACACCTGCTTATATTTCCTACATAGCCATAAATGATACCTGCATATATAGCCATAAGCAACAATTATATTTCTTGCATATAACCATATATAAGTAAAAATTATATTAATTTCCTGCATAGCCATAAGAATATATACCTGACATTACTCAGCCACCCAAAAATTTCATGCTTCTGCTTCAGCTTGACGGTGTAAGGAGCTTGAGGCATTTTTTTTCTTACCATCTCTTAACCACAAATGTTTCCGCAGTCCCATAGCTTTCAGATCAATGCGAGCCTTAGGGATGTCTTTTGTTTTCCCCTCCAAATTAAGAACTGTGCCCACCACACTTTCACACACATTCTTCTCTATGTGCATGACATCTAGGTAGTGTCTGATAGGCAACCTGGGCCAGTAGGGGAGTTCCCAGAATATGCTCTTGTGTGTCCATAACTTATACATTTCGGGCTTGTCTGGAATTGACGCCACTATCTCAGGATGATTGCTCAGCTGACCAAAATCATATTCATTCAACACTTCCAAAACTTCATCCCCTGTCCATCGTCTGGGTGCCACACATGTTTCCACAGTCCCATCAAAAGCGTCTTGATCCTGCCTAAATGGGTGATCATATGGAAGCCAACAACGATGACGCATCTGAACAATTTTACTGTAATGAGGACTGCAACAATCAATAGTCATGTACTCTGAACAAGCCATGTAACCCCTGGTAACGTTGCCCGACAACATACCGCGGGCAGGAAAATCACTGATGGTGCCAACAAGCATGGCATGCATCTGGAACATCTCATTTTTGAACCTATCGTAAGTGGGGTGGCCACACTGACTCAGGTACTTAAGCTCCTCAATCAAAGGCCTCAAATACACATCAAGACACTTTCCTGGATAACCCGAGCCCGGAATTAACAGAGTTAGCATATTGTATTCCTTCTTCATGCACATCCATGGTGAAAGGTTGTACGGTACCAAAATAACTGGTCATATACTGTATTGAAGACTCATATTGCCAAAAGGGTTGAATCCATCAGATGAGAGCCCTAGCCAAACATTTCGGACCTCTGCTGCAAAATGATCAAACTCCCTGACCATGTGCTTCCAAGCCTCTCCGTCAGTAGGGTGTATAAGGGTGTCATCGTCAGGCAAATTCCTCTTAGCCCACCATCTTATAGCTTCGGCCGTGAAAGCACACATGAATAGCCGCTCCAGCATATCAATCAGCGGGAAATATCGAAGTATCTTCACAGCTTTCTTGTTGCCTGAAGGAGTCAACTTATACCTTTCTGTAAAACATACCGGGCAAGCTTCAAGGTCTTCAAGATCTTTTCCCCAGAAGAGAATACAATCATATTTGCATGCATGGATTTTGATGTAGGAAAGCCCAAGATCTTTCAGGATATGTCACATTTTATGATGAGTGGTAGGAAGGCGATGACCGGGTGACACTAGCGAAGCAGTCCACTTCAGCCAAGAATCAACAGGTTTGATAGACATTTTGTTCTCCATTTTGAGCTGCATCACTCCAATGACACTTCCAAGAACAGTCTTACTACAACCGTCATACAACGGAGTCTGTTGCAATGCAATCAGATTGTTGTACTTGTCTATACCGCTTGTGTTGACATGAGCTCTAGGTAATGGCTCGACTGGCTCAATATCGGGGAAACCCTGCACGACGGGAGGGACATTTGGTGCTTGATCAGCAAATACACCGCTCTCATGAGGAAACATATCATTGATTAACATCGATGTTGGATCATAGGATGGACTGGCCCTCTCAGCAAAATGTCCATGATCATAGGATGGACTGGCCCTCTTAGCAAATTTTCCATGATCATGCGGACCCGCTAACGATGTTTCACCGTGATAAATCCAACAAGTGTACTTATCCCAAAACCCGTATTTACTCAGGTGCTTCTGGACTTTATCAATGGGAAAACGATGTCGATCGCTGCGACACTTACATTCTTTACACGGGCAATAATGAAGTGTAGTGTCTCCACAATTAGCCTTCACAAAATCCACAAAACTCTTAATTCCATGGTGATATCTCACATCCCATCTTTCAAGGCTCATCCAACTCTTGTCTATCCTGAAAATTCTAACATTACGTACTATAAATATATATATATATATATACACATTCACTACTAATTAATTAAAAAATCATCATTAATTACATTCGATTCATCCGATTAATTAACAAAAGTTGACCCATGCATATAAAAAAAAAATATATATACCAACAATTCACAATTACAAATTAACATGTATATATATACACACACATATTAACAATTAATCACAAAATAAATTTATATACATATATATATCTATATACACAAACATATTTTCATCGAAATAATCTCAAATCAACTCAAAATCAACAGTCAATCACTCGAAATCAACAATATATCCACTCTATTTGCATATCAAACCATTAATCGATATCTCAACTCTAAATCAACACATGCATATATATAGCTAAATCAACACACATATACATTGATCCACATATATATACATATGTACGTACGTACCTAGCTAGCTATATAGCTTCCCGAGCGGGTTTTGGACGCCTTTTGACAATACCCAAGGATTTCAGAGCATTTTCCTTCTTTCTCACCTGATTTTTGTAAAATGAATGAGCTGCTGCTGAGTAGATCTGATATAAGAGTTATTGTCGGCGATATTCCGGCCAAATATCGCCGGAAATAAAGTGAAATTATTGCCGGCGATTTTCTCCGTCGCCGGCAATAATTTAGCATTATTGCCGGCGATATTTTGGCCGGAATATCGTCGGCAATGGGGGAAAATTATTGCCGGCGGTACTCTCCATCGCCGGCAATACTTTCCCACCATTGCCGGCGATTTTGGGAAAGAAAGGCCGGCGATGGTCCATCTCACCGGCAATAATAAGATGGTCCATCTCGCCGGCAATGCTTATTATTGCCGGCGAGATGGACCATCGCCGGCCTTTCTTTTCCAAAATCGCCGGCAATGGTGAAAAATGTTGTAGTGTTTATCTATACTATTCTTTAAATAAATTTGGTTGTTTCCCATTTTGCTAATTCTTTCAAAAATAGTCTTTTCATCTTAGAGAAATAAAACTATGTAGGAAGTTTTTAGTAATTAATTAAATAATTTCTATAAAAATTTCAATTTTTTTTTGTTTTTCCTCCACTCCCCCCCCCCCATTTTTTTTATTCTCTTTGCAGAAAACTCAAAAATGTATCTGCTTACTCCCTAGCTACTCCGTGCAAATCAGAAATTTCTCTAATCACTTTTTTTTTAGAAAACTCATCACTTGATAAACTTCTTTAGCAAAAAAAAAAAACTGCAAAGTAATATCACACCGATAGGGTGTGTATATTTTCTAGTGTTTCTTAACCACTTATATTAGGCATGTTGTTGGGAGGCCCTTTCATAAGAAAGAAAATTGCTGAAGCGGTCAATTATTTTTGACAGTTAAGACGGATTAGTCACTCATATTTGACAAATATCGGATTGGTCGCTCATGTTTTACATTGTCATTCAAATTAGTCACTTTATCCGTTTTTATAGTAAAAACCACACATGTGACACACACACACACTTCACTTAAATGAATATTTTTATCATTGTCAAGTTAACAAACTTATTCATATTCACTTTACAAATAATGAAATATATTTTTTTGAACATCATAAACGGATAAAGTGACAAATATGAATGACAATGTAAAATATGAGTGACCAAGCCAATATTTGTCAAATATGAGTGATCAATCCGTCATAACTGTCAAACATGAGTGACTTCTTCAGCAATTTTCTCAAGTTATAAATAGAAATTTGAGATTCAAAACAAATTGTAGAAGCAATAGTTGTAGATTCTCTAAAAAAAGTAGTACGTAATAGATAGCAGTAGATCGAGAATAAAAATGGTTCAAAGTAACATCAAGAAGAAGACTAGTACTAGTGGCAACAATAGGTTGTACAGTAAAACCTCTATATAGTAATATTGTTGGGACTGACATAATTTATTCTTATATGAAAGTTATTCCAAAATTATGACCGAAGAACTAAATCATATATAGCAAATAAGTAGTCTATTTGTGATAGCAACTATTTCAAGTATCAATTATAAACACGAGTTGTTACGTATTTTCAAACTCTAAGACGTAATAACAACTATAAAACTCAATAAGTTGCTGGTTTTGGGTTTTCATCCCCAGTTCTAGTTAAAAAAACTATAAAGCTTAAATCACTGTCACTAAATATTATAAAAATATATTTTAGTTCTTCGTAACTCACATTATATAATTTTTTATTAACAATTATTACTTTATGGAGGTGACTTTTTTTTATATATGGGACAAAAAAATATATAACTTATTATAATATAGAGGTTATTCCTATATAGAGTACTCTCAATTCGAGGTTTTATTGTACTTGAAGCGTACCTCAAATCGTGTTGGAATAAGCACAATCGGAAGCTTGCATCATCTTTTCGGCCTTCGACGTCAGTGAGTTAAGAGAGTGGGTTTTATGAGTATTTCAGCAACACAGAGTTTGATGATACACTAAACCCTTCTAGAAGGCTTTCAATGAAGGTTATATTGGGCCTACTTTCTGCCTTAACCTCGGCTTTGTGAGTCATCGAGCCTTGATCACATTTTCCTCTCAAACACGATGTGCCTCTAGCTCCCCGTCGCCTCCATATTACGGCATCTCGGTTTCACCTCACATGCTGCAGTGTGAACACTGCCTTGAGCTGCCAGCGCTCCGCTTGGCCTCACGCCTCCCTTGATTATGAACGCTGACCCACAATAAGCAGATCTATGAAGGTAAACCAGAATTGTAGAGGTAAATTAGGATACATTACTAAGTTAATGATTTAAGTAAACTTTATAGGCCGAACTTTATAGGTCGAGTCGGATTGGCCTTGACGGGTCTTGACATGCCGGGTTTTGGTATGTTCATGGGCTCTGACACCTCCGCCTAAGCCCAACCTTACGCCTAGTGAGTTGGACTTTTTTAAGCCCAAACTTAGACCGAAACGGGTTTGGACCTATCGGGTCTCTGGGCCACCGCAGGATTTTGGAGGCTATGTGCCAATGATGATTCCTATACCCAGCTTATTCCGTTCATCACACGACTATTTCGTGAAAAAGGACAAAACAATATCCGTTGGGCACTTGGGCTGTGAGACATTCACTGGCCCACTCCAGTAAGTCCAGTGACACCTACATGGCGCCGCACCCATTTATTCCTTCAAACACACTACATCATCACCCACACTTAAATCTAAATCTTTATATTTCTCACTCTGCGGGACTCTCGTCTCTCTTAAATCTTTAGGGCAATATCAAACTCGCGCTTTGACTCAGAACAACGAGCCCAAACCCTCTCGCTATCGCTGATCTACTCTCTCAGGTACTCTCTCTCTCTCTCTCTCTCTCTCTCTCTCTCTCCGAGTTCGATCTCCGATTTGCTTCGTTATTCGGTCGTCGTCGCTGTTTCTGTGAACCAATTTAGGTTTACGATTCCATTTCAATATAGTACCTCTTTCTCTCTCCTATGGTTTTTTTGAGAGGGATTTTATCATAACTGTGATTAATATCGAAACACCTCTGAGCCCGCGTTGTACATTTTGCTCGGTTGTTGAGGAAATCTGTAAAGATAGGATAGTGGAAGTAATACAACTTCGTTTTGTAAAGGAAAAGAGGGAAAATTAAACTCTTAAGGTGTTGAATTTCTATTAGTTTAGTATTGAAAGTATGATTAGTTTATGGGCAACGTAGAATTTTGGACGAACTTGATACTGCTTTTCTGTAGTTTGTCAAGTTTGTGCAGTGTCTGTAGTAGGCCTCGGCAATGGGCCGGGACGGGCTTAAACACTATTCCTCCAAAATCTGGGCTGGCCGGGCTGGGTTTTTTCAAAAATTTCAAGCCCGTGGGCGGCCCATGGGCCGGGACTATTGGGCCTTTTATATTTAATACCATAAAAGCATGAAAATTAAAAAAATTATAATTTCTATCCACTCTTCAAGTAAGATTACGATAAAAGAACTCTTCAAATGAGGCTTTATTGCTACTCTAATAATTAATAGAATTTTTTGGAGCAAATGGGAAATGGGATAGAACATACTGTAAGGAAAAAAAAAATACAATAAGACTAAAATTTCTATTGTAATACTAACACTATAATTAGTTAATTAAATATCACTATACTTGGTTAATTCTAAGACTATAAGACTAAAATTAATTAATTATGAATTCTTGAGTGTTTAGTTTGGTGATATATAAATCATTATTATGTGGCTTTTGTCCCTTATTGTTGTTATAATGTATGACTATAAACTATAATGTATAATTGTATATATCACAAATGGTTCATATGGTTCATATATAATGTATTTGTTCATGGGCTTTTTGGGCCAGGCCGGGCCGGCCTAAGCGGGCTTTTTTGGGCCTATGGGCTTTGGGATCTCGGCCCAAGCCCGGCCTTATGCCCATTGGGCCGGGCTTTTTCGGGCTTAATGGGCCTCGGGCCGCCCATAGGATTTTTGGGCCTATGGGCCAAATGGTGACACAGACTCTCTAGTAGTGATGTTCAATTATGCTATTATACCGTTATCTTTTGTTTATATTCCCACTCTGTATTGAAAATAAAATATACAGTATTTGAATTTGTTTTGTTTTAGTTGTATTATCCGATCGGCCTTTACTTGTATCGCGCTGGCTGAATCAAAAGGAAAGAAGGATTTTCCTATTCTGAATTGCTAATTTAGTTTGTCAGACCTAGTTTGATTAGTTGTACTTAACAATAATATATGGGAACAAAGACTTTAGTTGAGGTTTTTAGATGTTGTATTATAAAGTTTTGGTTTTTAGTTTAAATTGGGGTATTTAGTTCTTTGTACTAAGTTGTACAGATTTTTGTAAATGTTCTATTTTCTTCACATTAAAGAAGTTCTTTGAATTTATATTGATACGTCAAGTGTGCTAATTTCTGTTGATTCAATTTTCTCCCATGTCCGTATTTCTAAAAATGTTGATTTTATTTGCAGGATATAGGTTATCTACTTACAGAAAAACACTTTTTAAAGTGTACTGACAAAGGATTTCACAGCAAGGAATGATCTTTGGCATTACTATTTGATGCTCATGCAATGTCGGGATTACTCAACGTATATTTTCTGTCTACACAACCTCTGAGGATATGTTTTGTTGATTTTATGTCATGTCAACATATCTTCTAATGTTTTTGTTTGAAATATTTATGGTTTTATTCTTGATTGTATATGTATATATAAATGAATTTGTAATACTCTCTCTCTCTTTGCATTGTTTATTAATATAGTTCTGAGGTGTTCTTTTCCATTTCCCTTGCATTTGGTCAGTTGTGTGAGTCACTGATTGTTCAGTAATGACTTAATTTCATGCATGTCTCTGGTTTAAATATGATATGCCAAAATTTGAATTAATAATTACTGTGATGGTTTAATATGTCATTTCTGTGTGCTTTATACTTGGATCACTTTGGTATGTAATGCATGACATGTTTTTGGTGGCAGTCTATAAACGGATCTGCCTCAAATCTTCCAGATAGTAGTGGGCGTTTTGCTACATCTTTCTCTGGTCAATCGGGTGCTGCCTCTCCCGTATTTCATCACGCAGGTGGTATACTATTTCTAGAATGTCTTATGTATATTTCAGAAGTATTGAAATTACATGTTTTGCTATACAGGAACTATTCAAGGACTGCATAATCTTCATGGGAATTTCAATGTTCCCAATATGCCAGGTACTTTAACATCAAGAAACTCAACATTAACTAATGTTCCATCTGGTGGAGTCCAACAACAGACTGGAAGCCTTTCTGGTGGACGGTTTTCTACGAATAATCTCCCTGTTGCTCTGTCTCAGGTATATGTGTTATGTGTCTATATGCTAAATGCCATTTGTCTTTTTTAACATATTCATCAACATTGGTCTTCATCTTTCTACTGTTATCCTATATTTGCCTGATTTTGTTGTCCATTTCCTTTACGTTTTTTATTTTGCAGTTATCTCATGGAAGCTCTCATGGACATTCAGGAGTCGCGAACAGAGGAGGAATAAGTGTTGTTGGAAACCCTGGATTTAGTAGTAGCACAAATGGAATTGGCGGTTCTATTCCTGGGATTCTCCCTACCTCTGCTGCAATTGGTAACCGTAGTGCTGTTCCTGGATTGGGTGTAGGCCAAATTTTGGGAAATGCAGATCCTCGGATTACAAGTTCAATGGGAAACATGGTTGGTGGGAACAACATTGGGAGGAGTATTAGCTCTGGTGGAGGCTTGTCGGGCCCTGGTCTTACTTCTCGTTTAAATTTAAGTGGAGCTGGTAGTTTAACCGTCCAAGGGCAGAACAGGTTGATGGGTGGTGTCATTCCGCAAGGTATATTACCTTGATCTTCGGTTTATCTGGAATAGTCTGAAGTGAAACATGTTTATACCAGTGATTAGCTTTGAAGAATATATATATATATATATATATATAAAAAGTTTTGGGATATCATTTTCGGATGTAACTTATAGTGGAGCTGATATTACTGTCGTTTAGGATTCAATATTTTGTTTTTGCTCATTAATTTATGCAGTAATTGGAATGCTATTGGAGGTTTTGTAACTTGTGGTTAATTGTTATAGCAAGTTTGTGGCCATTATATGTTGAGTTCTAACACCAGCCTGCAGAAGTTTTCATCTGAGGTGTACTGGTTATGTCTTTTTAGTGTTGATGAGTGCTGATATGTGTTTTCTTGATTGGTTTATCAACTTTCACTTGTAATTTTTTTTTCCAGCTCAATATATTTTCCGGTTTCAGGGTCACCGCAGGTTATGTCAATGCTGGGAAATTCTTATCCATCTGCTGGAGGTCCACTTTCTCAAAGCCATGTCCAAGTGAATAATCTGAGCTCTATGGGAATGTTGAATGATGTGAATCCTAATGACAGTTCTCCTTTTGATATGAATGATTTTCCTCAATTAACAAGCCGTCCTAGTTCTGCAGGAGGGCCACAAGGGCAATTAGGTTAGTAAGAAAGATGTAGCCTTTCTGTATTTTTTGAACATCTTATTTCTCTTGTAAGTGGAATTAAATAAAAAATTGCAGGGTTGCGAAAACATGGTCATGGTGTCAGTTCTATTGTTCAACCAAATGAGTTCACTATGCAAAATGAAGATTTCCCAGCTTTACCTGGATTTAAAGGTGCAATTTATTCAATTTATCTTTATTTGCAATATGGTAAATGTTTGTCCCACATTCAAGTTTTCTGACGTGGCACTAAATTGTTTATACTAAAACTGTAACATTGACGTGATTACGGTTGCATTCTATTGTTTTGACAATTCGACATTATCTAATTGTTATTGGTGCCTTTGATGCATAAACTTTGTTTTCAGATTTAAATGCATCCCACTAGTTTTATTTGGAAATAAATAAAACAAGATAGCATGAGGTTCTAGTTTACCTGTATTCCTGTCCATTTAACATTCATGTTCTTAGGAAAGAAAGATACATGGTGTTCTAGTTTCGCTTTACATCTACTATTAAGTAACTGGTGATAACTGAAGGGATGTACTAAACAACACGTTTGAATGATATAAAAAATGATACTGCGGAGTTTTACACATACCTATTGAAATTGTGAACCGATCGACATTTGTTATTTACATGATTATGCATTTATTGACCATGTTATTAGATCTTGTGCAGGTGGTAATCCTGAATATACAATGGATATGGAACAGAAAGAACAACTTCATGACAACGTGTCAATGATGCAATCTCAACACTTCAATGTGGGTTCAAAGCTCCACTTACTGGAAAATTATATATTATGTTTCTGTTCATTTCACCACTTTGGTTAAATAAAAATAGTTAGCTCTTACATTTTTCGTATATTGTTTAGCAAATGGGAAGGTCTGCTGGCTTCACCTTGGGAGGGACTTACTCATCTCATCGACCACAGCAACAACAACAGCAACAGCATGCTCCATCAGTCAGCAGTAGCGGCATTCCATTTTCGCAAGTTAACAATCCGGATCTTTTTCATATCAATGGCTCTGACATATTCCCATCATCACATCCGACCTATCACTCGCAGGTATGCTAGCTTTGTCCCATTTGCAGTTGTACTGTGATTTATTTTCTGGAATAATTGGAGTAGGTAGTCATTCATTTATTTTCTTTTTCTCTTTTAGTCATTCAATTTGGATTTACAAACATTAATTTATGAACTGAGGTATAGGTAGTTCTTAAAGTGTCAGTTTCGAGAAGGTTCACTGTGTTTGTCCAAGTGAACAGTAGGCCAATTTGAATTACTTAATGCAGAAAAGGCTACACATGCTAGCATTGGGGAAGTTGTGTATACAGTAAATGAATATAATATCTACATTTTTTGTACAGACAAGTGGACCTCCTGGTATTGGATTAAGACAACCTTTAAATTCGGGTAGTTCTGGTTCTGGTCTGGGTTCCTATGACCAGCTTGTGCCGTATCAACAACACCCAAGTCAGTCACAGTTTCGTCTGCAACAGATGTCACCTGTCAGTCAACCATTTAGGGATCAGGGAATAAAGTCGATGCAGACCACACAATCTGCTGCAGACCCGTATGGGTTGCTTGGATTGTTAAGTGTAATAAGGATGAGTGATCCTGATCTGACATCTCTTGCTCTTGGAATTGATTTGACAACGCTCGGCTTAAACTTGAATTCAACAGAAAATTTGCATAAGACTTTTGGTTCTCCATGGTCTGATGAGCCAGCTAAGGGTGATCCAGAATTTAGTGTTCCACAGTGCTATTATGCAAAACAACCGCCTGCACTACATGTTAGTTACTTTATATACTACCACATATTTACTTTATATAAAAATCGCCGGCAATGTTTTTTTATCATTACCGGCGATTTTTGCCGGAAAAATCGCCGGTAATGTATATATATTTTTTTTTAACATTGCCGGCGACATAAATGTAAGTCGCCGGCAATGTCCCGTGGGTAATGCAAAAAAAAAAGACATTGCCGGCGACATAAATGTATGTCGCCGGCAATGTCTTTTTTTTTTTTTTTTGCATTACCGACGGGACATTGCCGGCGACTTACATTTATGTCGCCGGCAATGTTAAAAAAAAAAAAAATACATTACCGGCGATTTTTCCGGCAAAAATCGCCGGTAATGATAAAAAACATTGCTGGCGATTTAAAAATCGCCGGCAATGGGTAAATATGTGGTAAAATCGCCGGTATAATTATCTTTTTTTTTCTGAAACAACTTGCTGTACTTAGATGTTGTTTTGACTCCATTTTGGTTGGGTGCAGCAAGGATATTTTTCAAAGTTCTCAGTGGAAACATTGTTTTATATCTTTTACAGGTGCGGGTCCTCTAACACATGTTTGTCATTTACTTTTAAATCTTGAATTTTCACAGTTTAATCTTTACTATTATCATGTGATATGCAGCATGCCTAAAGATGAAGCTCAATTACATGCTGCAAATGAACTGTAAGCTTTATGTTTGTTAATTTATGTTTATTATTTCTCTTATGGTATAGGTGCAAGTCTCTTTCACCTTTTACAGAAATTCAGTGAATCATATGAAAAATTGCAGGACTTTTTTGTAGGTTGAATTCATATTAAATTTGATGCATGTATTGCTAGTCAAGTATGTGTTAGTCTATATCTTATACATCTACCTGTTGAAAAATTCTTAACGTTTTTTTGATGTCTTAATATTTTTATTATGACTGCATTCAAGTACTGCAGATAGTTGCATGCTGTATTTTGGAATGATGAATGGCTCCGGAAAAGGGTTTATTGAAATATAGTGTAGACTGTAGATCATTGTACCTTATTTAATGCAAGTTTTCAATGGCTGTGCTAAGATCAGTGTGACATCTGTTGTTGGCAGTTATAATAAGGGCTGGTTTTATCACAAGGATCACCATCTATGGATTGCAAGGGTCCCCAATATGGAGCCCCTAGTCAAGACAAACACATATGAAAGAGGGTCTTATCACTGTTTTGATCCCAACTCATTTGAAATAGTTCGAAAGGTTTGAAATGATTGATCAACTTTCCATGTAATGCCTTGTATATTTTTGACAATTAGTTCCAAGTTAATCCTATATTTTGTTGCAGGATAATTTTATTGTGCAATATGAGTCGCTGGATAAGAGACCATCTTTACCGCAGCATTGACTGATACATCCTTCTTAGAATGTAAAGTTTTAGTTTATGATTTTTATTAATTAGAACTCGATCAGTTATCTTCCTTTGACTTGGCAATTGTAAGCAATTATTTTTACCAATGTTGTTGCAGCGCTCAGCCAATTAAGACATTTACCCTTCTTTTTTTGAAAGGAATTACACTGTTCTTTTTAAATACTTGGGACATTACCAGCCAATTTGTCATCTGTGTCGAAATTAGGTGTAACGAAGGCCTAGTTTGGTATTGAGGTTTTGGAGAAAAAATAACTATCTTATTATAGTAGGCTGTCTGTTTAGTTAATATTCTATATCTATATTTTTCAAATTTTTTGGGCCAATTAACACAAACCAAAAGTAGTCGAGAGGTTTTTTCTGAATTGTGTTCTTTTTAGTATTGATTTATTTCATCACTGATTTTTTATATTATAATTAATTTCACTCCAATACCAAATTAAGCCTTAACTATTGGTGGAAGGATGGCGTTGTAGGTAAAATTCCTCATTCATCTTATAAGTACTGGCATTGTTAAAGGCCTGATCTTCAATTGGAGTTTTGATATCCAACCGTGTGGGAGGTATGGAGTAGCTATAAGCATATAACACAAGGGTTGACATGCCTTATGGGTTGGAGTCGTTGCTTATGATGTTGTAATCTCCGACGGGGCTGTAAAAATGTAACCTCATCATCACTCATGCTTCCTTCCATTCTTGTCCCATTTCAAAACTAATCGTATCCCTAAAAATCTAAAATTCTTAGTTTATGGCGAATTAGGTTCACCGGAAGACTTTCCTTTTTTTTAATGTTCCTTCAATTCTGTTCTTATCATCACCTCCAAATAGTACAAAATGAAAATGCACGCATGACTTCATATAATTTGGTTGCTTTGATTTCGATCAGGTTCTCGGTAAGGCTATTCCAGGCCAGTTCAAGAAGCTAACCAAGTCATCCTACATATTGATGGATACAATACAAGAGCTCGAGTTAGAAACCATTAAAGAAATGTCGAAGGTGTGAGTAGATTTCGTCTTTCCTCAAGCTTGGATATTCGGGAACCTGCAAAACAAGTCGGAGCACGGTGTGGTACTGTGCTTAGACCTTCCGATGTCTAAGTCAGAACTTATTTCAAGAATCAAAGAGTAATTTGGGCGGAATAATGTTACCTTCGATCATGCTGAAATAGTATATATATATATAGATCGTATTAGGTCTAAGCATAGTCAGTATCAAATTGGATTACTTTACATTTAGAGAGGAGGAATCCATTAAGGAATGAATCTCCAAAGCCAGAGTCAATCATGTCTCATGATTACCACATGCCCTTTGGCATAATCCCCCTAAGATTCGTGTAAATCTTATCTTTTCTCTCGGGGATCATCAATCCCTCGAGGTCTGACCATGTAATTCCTCGAGGTCAGATCGTACAGCCCCTCGAGATCTGACCTTACCTTGGGATTGTCATGCCATCAAAAATTCCAGAAGCCTCTACAACGTTTCAGACACTTCCAGAAATCTCCAGATAATTCCTTCTTTAATAAAAACCCTAACCGTCCGAATTTAGGCCCATTATTTGCTTTATCGGGCCTCATCCAGGATTAAATCTGTCAAATCTATCTCCCCCATCTCAGGGTGGCCAAAACTGATTCCCACAAATACCCCCACAACAGTGTGAGGTTTGACACATATCGATCTTGTGCTACTATCATCCAAACTCTTCCATCTCAAATTTTAAAACTCTTAAGTTAGACGTGGATTTTCATTTTCTGCAGACGTTGCTCGAGGCTTTTATCAAGTGATTCAAGTCTGCAGGTGACAAATGGTTGTGGGAAAATGATTTCTTTTACAACAATATAGTAGCTGCTACTACATTATTAGTTGAGCCGCTACTGAAGTGCTACTGAAGTACTCATAAAGTTTCGGCAAACTGCTACTGAATACTTCTCTAAGTGCTACTGAATTGCTTGTTGAGACCGCTATTAAATCGTTTGTCGGAATGCTACTGAATCGTTCGTTGAGCTGTTATTGGATTGTTAGTTGAGCTGCTACTGAAGCACCACTAAAGTTTTGGCGAACTGCTACTGAATACTTCTCTAAGTGCTACTGAATTGCTTGTCGAGAAGGCTACTGAATCGTTCGACGAGCTATTACTTAATACTTCTCGAAGTGTTGCTGAATTGGTTGTCGAGACCGATACTAAATCGTTTGCCGAACAGCTACTGAATCATTCGCTAAGTTGCTATTGAAGTTTTGTTGAGCTGCTACTATCTTGTTTTCAAAATTTTATTGTATTTGTATCGAAAGTGATACTGAATTTTTTTAACACTGCTACTAAAAATTTGTGGTATTGAATATAAGGAACTGAAATGTTATAGAATTTTTATATAAAAAAATAGATATTGATTAAATGTGCTACTGAAGCTAATATTGATAATGAAAATGCCTTAAAAGAAAAAAGTTGAATGAAAGAACAAAAAAATTAAACAAAAACAATTTGAATTAAATAAAAAGTGGAATTAAAAAATTAATATTTATTTAATTTTTGAATGAAAATAAAATGAAAATAATTATTCTAAAGAAAAAACAGATAAAAAATAAACGAGGGCCAAACATGTAAAATTGTAACTACCACATGACAACATATAAGGGCTTTGTCCTTGCGTATAAAATTTTCTCTTCAAATGTCTAAATATAAGCACATTGTCCTTAATTGTATATAACACTTCCATATTGTTCTTAAGTGTAGTTTGCTAATAAAATAAACCCATTACTCTAAGTTTAGTTTTTTTTTCTCTTAAAGATTTATTCAATATTTCAACCACACCCACCCATATGGTGTGACGGTGTGTGCTTATTCTAGTGTTTGTGTGTGTGTGTGTATATATATATATCTACTATAATAAAGGGAGATGTGAGTTTAGTGTCATCAGTCTCACCAAATTTTGAAATACCCAAAAACCTAAACCAAATTAGTAATATCGAATGACCGGAGAAAATGTTAACTATGGGCATTATGGTGAAACTGAGAGGGATTGCATATCTATCGGTGGAAGAAAAATTGAAACTGGTGCACTACTTCACAAACCACCACTCGTTCAATAAAATTGAAAGGAACTTCTCCTTTGATTGAAATTCAACTGCCACCCGTTCAATAAAAGGAGAAACGATTAAGAATTGGACTATAGGAGAGACAAAATCCAATAAAGAGAAAAAGCTTGACCACGAACTTTTGTTGATTCTGATCAAATGCACTTGCAGTGAGCATCTCTGATCATATTTATAACGGGTAATTGGCTGTGATTTTTGATCATCTGTTTATTTATGCACCTAAACTCCTAAACTTGATGTATAGTGGCATTGTGTACTTCATTTACAAAGGTATGTTTTCATGGGATTTGATTGACAAGGTCTAGGGATTCTATCATCTATTTTTGGGAGGAAATCAATTGACATGGCAATGAGCAGATACTTCTTTGGAATAGCCAATACTCACAATGTCAAGTGCTGCTAGATTCTAAACTGAAAGAGAACTGATTACAATATATATTGGAATTCGAAGTCGCAAGAGAAGAGAGCAAAAGAATCTTTTCAACTCAAGGAGGCGACGATGGCGTATCCCTGGATGATTGATGATGGCAAAACAAATAATCTTGCATCTAATAAAACAAGGTCGAATGTTTGCTAATTGACCTCAGTCCTCACGTGAGAATTACTTTTTTATTATTTAAATTGATTTGTTTAAGTGTCTAATAAATCCCAATTTCACTTAATTGGTTACTTTTTTGCTTAATTGACTTGGTTTTAGGTTGAATCAAAGGAAAATACACAAAAGGTTACGCAAATGTTATGTGTATTGGATATATATATATATATATCTCTATTAATTAAGGCAAGGAGGCTTATGGCAGTTGAAAGGGAGTTTACGGCAGTTTATGGTAGAACATTGAGAATGCCAAAATTGTCCTTCTATTTCTCTAAGTGATCAACAACCGAATTAAAGATGAGAGAGATAAACCTGTGAAAGAAGGGAAAGGTTAGTCTGTCTTACGTCATCCCGTTAGTTTGAACCCAAAAACTCCCCACACACTCGTATCCTCTCTCTCATCTCTCTATCCCCCCCCCCCCTCCTTCTTCCTCTTCCTCAGGTCAAGTGAAATTAAGCCATAAGATTGATTTGTGATGGTTCAAAAGCCTAATTGAGTTTGAGCCCAAGTCCTTCGTCGCTCGCTCGCTCGCTCTCGAATTTGGAGGAGCACAAAATTGTGTGGATTACTATCTCTCCCAAATCAAACAAAGCCCAACAACCTCCTCCTTCTTCTTCCTCACTTGATCATCTAAGTCTGAGTCTAAGACACTCAATTTTGGGGTCGTCAAAGTTTTACAGTAAGTCTTTTATTTTTAGTTTTTTATTTCTATTTATTTCAATTCTTGCTTACTGTCTTCTTCTTCTTCTTCACTTGATCATCTAAGTCTGAGTCTAACACACTCAATTTTGGGGTCGTCAAAGTTTTACAGTAAGTCTTTTATTTTTAGTTTTTTATTTCTATTTATTTCAATTCTTGCTTACTGTCTTCTGCAATTTTCCTTTTGCAATTTTGTGTTTCGGGCATGAAGGACAAAAACGTTTGCCTCAACAATCGATAGTTGCTATCTATATCAGCTTCGATTGTAATTTTGCCAATGGAGGTATGTTGCTGTTATAACTGGTACTTTTATAATGATGCAGTTATATGCATTCTAATAGACCATTATTACATCAGGTCTGCAAAATCGTTGAAGGGCAAAGGTACTCCAAGAGATTGAATGAGAGACAGATAACTGCTTTGCTCAAGGTGACGTGTCAACGTCCTCAAGAAAGGGAACGCGACATTATACAGGTTCACTATCTTTTCTTTGTAATTTTTTCGTTCCTTCTCTTTCTGCACATAGTAACAGAGTATTTCTATGGAGTTTATAATGGTTTTGTTTTTGGGTATGTGTAGCATAAACTCACTAATAATTAGTTTTGATATTTTTTATTCTTATCTTGATTGCAGACAGTTCGTCATAATGCTTACACTGATGATCCTTATGCAAAGGAGTTTGGAATCAAAATCAGTGATAACCTGGCTCAGGTGGAAGCTCGCATTCTTCCTCCGCCATGGGTAAGATGTATTGATATTTTCTGTGGTTGCCTATTTGTTTGCAAAGTTGGTGAGAATTGTGATAGTATGCCTCAATTAATTTCTGTGTTGCTTTCAGCTAAAATACCATGATACTGGAAGGGAAAAGGATTGCTTGCCCCAAGTTGGCCAGTGGAATATGATGAATAAGGTTCTTTCTGCATAAATGTCATTAATCAGTTGTGTATGTTTTCTTGGGAGTGGTGGTGTGTGTATATTTCTACTAAATGTGCTGTGATTTTGCAGAAAATGGTAAATGGAGGAAAAGTAACCAACTGGTTTTGCATTAATTTTTCCCGTAATGTACAAGATAGTGTAGCAAAAGGATTTTGCTATGAACTTGCGCAAATGTGTCAGATTTTTGGAATGGTATGGAACTTTCTTTTGCCATCTCCTGTATATCTGTTGGCCTTGGTAAAGATCGTTAAGTTGTCTGGTAGGGGAGTAAAGCGGCTCATTTTCATTAACTGTGCAAATCGGAAGTGAAAGACATGTTTCTGAAAACAAATGGTATTGCAGTTGCAGAACGAAGACGATGAGTAGAAAAGATTTGTGAGTTGTAGAATAGGTGGCAATGTCTGTAGGATTGATTAGAGTTGAATGACTTGCAGTTTGATTTATGTTCTCATAAAGAAGGGTATTAGAATTCTTTAGAGTACATCGACTATCCTGATGTCTATCCATAATCACGTAGTGTACTATTTACTTATGATCACCAATTTATGTTCAATGGTATTCACCTGCATTATAAAAAGGTTGGTGTTTGATGTGTTCACTATTCGCAGTGTTTGTTCACAATTTTTTTTTTGTTTCTCTGCACCCTTGCAGTAATAACAAAGAAATAGATTATTGTTAACCAAGTGAACTTCTTTTAAGAGCTCATTAATTGGGCTATTTTATCAATGGTTTCGAAGACAAAATGTGACAACCGAGAGGGAAAAAGGTCGACATTGGTGAGGGATAAAAAAGTTCTGCAGCAAGGAATTTCTTTATTTTCTTTCTTTTTTGAAAGATTTACATATTAGTTAAACTTAATATATTGTATCATTCTTCAAACTTCATTTTTTACAATTGTTCGGTGTGTAAATTGAAACGGAGAACATGCTCTCTTCATGAAAAAAGAGAACGATAAAAGCCAGAAGACACCACACTTTAGTAAAATGAGACCAAGAAAATTGGTAAATAAAGCATACACTTAATAAATAGTGTATTCTCATTTAGAAATGACATTAGAATAGCAAATAAGACATCGAAAGTGCACGCGCAAGCGCGACGCCTTTCGCACGCGCATATGCGCGTGCAAGAAGGCTAGTATATATATATATAGACACACACTCCCATTCCATTTAGGGATCCCTATTTTTGGTATTTTCAGGGATAGGTGCTTATCACCGTTAAATCTGTTTTAATGAACTTGAACGGCTTGGATTAAAACAAAACAACTCTCAACCTTCTCTCTCTCTCTCTCTCCCGCCAAACTCCAGAACAAATTCGACTAGCCAATTGATTTGGGAATCCAGGGAAGTCGATGAAATTGATTAAGGGAATTGAAGTTGTTTCGATCTGGGTCTCCATACTTTGGTGATTTGGACTCGAAAAATTCAAGAATTCTCCGCAAAGAATATAAAGTCAGACATGCATACTGGTATGTTGGTGGATATTGAGACGCAAATGAGGAAATTGGGATTCATGTCCTGATGTTTTTAGCCAAGTTCCACGTGAAGTAGTTGACTAATCAAACCAATAGTTGTTCATTGCTAAAGTTGGATGAAAGGCTGAACTAAAATCAATTTTGCTCTCCTCTACTTCAAAAACCCATATCTTCGAACAAATCAATTATCCCCAATTTTTCTTTTGTCAAGACGTTCCTAAATTGACTGCACACCAATAATCAAACAAAAGAAGATCCCCACCTCACAATAGCAGGTCTGGACTTGTAGTCAAATCGAATAATCGAAATCAAAATTCGATTTTGGGTTGTTTATGATATGTAGGAACAGTTCTCCAATCTAATCGAGGTCAAAATTCCAGCCGAAATTCAATTGTTTGTGCCTCCCTCTCCGCGAATCTCCACCTGCGATCTAATTTCATTGACATAAATGAGGCTGAAAAACTCAGATTGAGATCGACCATGGCGATAGCTTGTCCGAGAGAGACAGATGATTTTTTTTGTTTTGTTTTAGTCCAAGCTGTATATATTTATTAAAATAGATCTAACGGTGATAAACGCTATCCCTGAAAATATCAAAAAAGAGGGATCCATTTTACTAGCTTAAAGTTTGTGTTTCTGCGGGAAGAGAAAAAGGAAAGAGCGACAAGAAGAGCACCTCTTGTAAGTGTCATTTTTATGTTTCATTCACTTATCAAAGTACTTTGAAATCCCAATCAATTTGGTTTACTCAGTTTCTGTCAACAACACACTACTTCATCGATTTGGTTCAGGGTGCTCAAGCGGGTATACTTTTGAATTTTAGGTGTCAAATTGAATTGATAGCTTATTTTTTTGGTTGAATCAAATATGATTGAGGAGAACCAAGACTCAATTGCGACATTTTGTTTGGTTTTGACGACTTCTTAAAGGTGTCTTCGACACTATCAATTATAGTTTTCTATTTTTTTTTAAAAAAAATTCACCCATGATGTCTGAACTATTTCTGTCAGGTGTAAAGGAGGTCCGAACTCTCAAAACTATCAAAATGATGTCTAGATTGTTAAAATGCTCTAAGTATGATGTCTTCGCGCTTTTTCAGTCATGTGCTACTTTTCCTTTGATGACGTGACACTTTTTTTTTTGAAAAAAGGGTCAAAGATCCTTTATGCCCTTGTAATTTTTATTTTTATCAATCAAATCCTCCATCAAATCCTGGCCGTCCATCACTTCCTCCTCTAGCTTACTCGCAATCACGTCTGTCACAACATACCTGATAACCTCTTGCCCGCCATCACCTCTGACCTAACCCAGATCGCATCCTAGCTCAACCAACCCATTCAGAGGCGACCCGTCGTTGCCTTTGTGTCTCATTCATCAGCATAACGTCCGCCATGGTTGGTCGAACCGTTGCCATAGCTTTTTGCAGTCGTAGTTTTGAACACTAGAGATTGAAGAGAGAAATGAAGATAGTCTGCAGTTTTTAGTGATTTAAAAGATTGGGCTTTAGCTTTATTACTTGAACGGGCCAAGCCTGAACTTTACTTGGACAAGGGATGGATGTCAACTTCGATGGGGAGGCGACGCCGAAATGCCGAGATTGAGAGGCGGCGCGTGTTGGACGGTGATACCTAGAGGTGGCGAGGTTGGGATGACGAAACCTAGAGAAGGCGAGTCCTAGCAGCGGCGACGTCGTGGGGAGCATCAGCTGGATTGAGTGGACGAGCTGAGGCCGATGCTGAGGCCGAGGACGGCAGCGGGTTCGAGGTAGTTGCGGCGGAGCCGAGGTGTTGGTGGCGGAGCTCTGAGAGAGAGAGAGAGAGAGAGAGAGAGAGAGAGAGAGAGAGAGAGAGAGAGAGAGAGAGAGAGAGAGAGAGAGTATTTAAAAAAAATTATAAGGGCATATATGTCTTTTGACTTCTTTTTTTTCCAAAAAAAGTGCCACGCCATCAAGGCAAACAGAGCCATATCGAAAAAAGTACGGAGACATCACATGTATAGCATTTTAAGAGTCTGAGCATTATTTTGATAATTTTGAGAGTTTGGGCACCCTTTTGACATGACCGAAATAATTCAGACATCATGGGTGAATATTTTTTTCTATTTTCTAATTAATTACATTCTTTCTTCACCGTTGCTTATTTAGTATGATCTATGGAAACCCATTGTTAATTCCTCATGCTTAAGGGTAATGAGATACTTTTTTACCAATTTTCGTTCAAGTATTAATTTCATGATCTTTTGTATAGAAATGTAGCAAGAGTAAGGAATGAGTTGATGTGTGTGGGAAAACTGAAGAGAATCAAAGGATGGTTGAAAAGGAACTAAGAGAAGCCAAATTACCAGGTGAAAGCAGGAAATAAGAGAAGACAAACTGCCAGGTGAAGGCTAGAGAAGCTAAGTAAAATCCTTTCTTATTAGTCGTTTGGTGTTTTCATCCGAAAGTGAGAGATGTGTTGTAAGATTTTTGAAATTTTCTGTATTTATTTTTTCATTTTTTAGTATCTATTAACTACTTTGATGATACACCAATTACAATCCACCTATGAACTAAAAAACATGAGAAAGGATTATATGGGAAGCTGCCAACAACATGTGTGTTTCATAGGAAGCAGCAAAGTAGTTCAACTTATGACTGAAATGATACCAATGCAAGTGTAGAAGCTAGAAGTGGTGAAATGGTGAAGATGAGCAGGCGTACGACTGATATTAGATTAGTTATTCGTTGACTATGCAAAATGTAGTGCCGCACACAATAGTTTCTACCTGGAAAACATTAAGCAATGTCTGAACCAAGTAGGACACTTTTTAAAATGTATTATTTATGAGGCATGAACCAGCCGTGCAAGAACATCTATATTTATTAGACTCATTTTTAATACAAATCGAACATTCAACTATGAAGTGTGAACAATCAAAGAACTGTACAGTTCGTTTGTTTACATGTTTGAGGACTGTATGGTTAAGAGAACCATTTTTATTTTACTGCAAGTATGGCCTATCCATGGTATATTACATATAACGAATAGGGATTTGAATTATATTTTGGAAATGATAAAATTGATACATACCAACCACACGTGCGAGCGCGATGCTTTTCACACGTCTGTATGAGCGTGCATGAAGGTTAATATATATATATATATACAGTTTTCATCAAGTGCAAAGCTTTGCACTGAAACTTCGGTGTGAAATTATATTTTACACAAAATCAAAAAGGTAATTCGATCATTGAAGTCAATCATCTTTTAGATACCCATGCAAGGATCGGACATGCAATATTTCAACTAAATTGAAAATCGTTGAGCCATTTGATCACTACATTCAAGTTTTGACCTAAATCGGACAATCTGTATGCATTGTTAAATAATTCCACGATTAAATGGTTAAAACATCTCTAATTGAGCTGGAATTTTGTATGCCCAATCATTGCATGAGTATCTAAAAGATGATTGACTTCAATGATCGAATTATATTTTTGATTTTGTGTATATATACATCACCCTTACACCAACTTTTCGATCATATTTTATCATCTCCATTGTTCAGATTTTATGTCTTAATGTGTAGATCAAGCATGTCAATTTTCAGCCAAAATGGTGATCGTTAAGATATTCAAAACTACAATTGAAGTTTATAAGTATGAACGGTTCAGGTTTGGCAGATTCGGTCCGTCCCTTGATTTAACCTAGTTTGATACCTTATCGATCACCATTTTGGCTGAAAATTTACAGGAATGATCTACTCGATCATATAGACCTAATAATTGGACGGTGGAGATGTTAAAATATGATCGAAAAATTTGTGTAATGCCCTATACCTGAAAATGACCAAAAGTAGGTATACTTTAATGGAAGGGCCTTATACATACAGTTTTCATCAAGTGTGAAACTTTGCATTGAAACTTCAGTGTGAAGTTGTATTTTACACAAAATTAAAAAAGTAATTTGATCATTGAAGTCAACCATCTTTTAGATAGTTATGCAAGGATCGGACATGCAAAATTTCAGCTCAATCAAAAATGTTTTAACCATTTAATCGCGGCATTGTTTAACAAAGCATTGTCCATGACGTTAGGGGTGCTACTATGCTAGTAAGAAAGAAGACACAGAACAAAAATATAATTAATTTCTCCAAAAATGATTTATTTATAATTTAAATATGAATAAAATGTCCAAATTTTCTAATATTAACATAAAAGTTGCATGACACAAACTTGGCACCCCGAAAGCACCAAGTTAACAAAAGACTTGCATTGATTTAGAGCATCCCCGACAGCTCATATAAAAATTCTCTATTGTAGAGATGCAAAAGTTGAAATCTCTAAAAAAAAATTGATCTCCAATTCCAATAGCTCTCTTACATCATTCTCTAGAATTTAATGATTCTAATATAATTATACTTTTTAAATAATTTTTTTTTGAAAAGGGAATAAAATTTGAATTTAATTAAGCATGTTATGCATTAATTAATTTTGATAAGAGAGAATGACAAATGTAGAGAAAATATAGAAAATAAAGTAGAGATAAGATGAGCATTAAATTTTAGAGGTTTTGATTTAGAGCATCTTCAACATCTCTTGTTAAACCTTTAATTATCTATATTTTATGAGAAAACACATATTTTTAGCTCAAATAGTTCTTGTAAATCATCTTTGATTCTATAAAAAATGGAGAAAAAAATCCCTATATCTATAAAAAAAACTCAAGATTTTTATATTCATAAAAAAACTTGTAAAATTTAATGATTGTCCAATAGAATTCACTCTCTCTCCTTGAAGCAATTAAAAAAGGAAAAGCATTTAACATGAGATTTGGTTTTGTTTGAATAAATAAACCATATTCATATAGATTCATTAAATTATGTATGGAAACATTTAATTTTGTAGAATAGAATAGAAGAGTTGTTGGAGTTGAGCTCCTCTTTTTATATAGATTTTGTGATTTCATCTTCTATAATAGATCATTTATACAAAAACTATTGGAGATGCTCTAAGATATGCAGATTTTGTTTTGGGGGCTAAAATTGGCACATCCTATTTTACATTCAACACCCCACTTATTTTGATTTTCTCATAAAACCCTTCACCCTATATTTCTCTTACATACATACATCTCTCCCTCTCTCCCTCGATTCTGAACCTATTCTCAAACAACAATACTACACAGTTGATGAGTATCGAGTCCAAAATCATTCGACAACTACTCTAAAGATGAGTCCATCTTCTTGATGGAAATATTTCTTAACCTAAAAATCCTCTTGAGCATTGATTTCGATTCTTCATTGAATTCCACAAGATTGAAGCCCTTTTACATAAAAATCCATCCATTGATGATCTTGTTTTTTTGGTTTGAATCTGGTTGTGTGTGTATGAGAGAGAGAGAGAGAGAGAGAGAGAGAGAGAGAGAGAGAGAGAGAGAGAGAGAGAGAGAGATTTAGTCTTCATATTAATGATGCAACAATTTAAAATAAATGAGGGTGTGGAATGTAACATAAGGGGTGTAACGAGATGAAATTTGCTGACCCAACAATTTTTTTGGTTGTCAGACCCTCCAATTAAATTTAGCCACGTGTCCTCCCACTCAACTATGGTTAACCCATAGTCAACCTAAACCCTTAGTCATTTCTCTTCAACTCACCGTTCACCCTATCAGTTTAACCTTCTCTTTGTTAATTGCTGGGCAGCTGAGTTTCATCACTTTCTCCATTTTTATCTTGATCTTGCTTCTACGAAGGTAACAAAAATCTGATCTTCTTCAATATTCAATTCCAATATTAAATTTATTCATATTCATACTATACCTTTTTTCCCCTTCAAACAATTTACTTAATTTTGATTTTGCTAAGTCTTCAATCTTATAAATAAGCTTGGAGTTTCTTTGCTAACTTTTCAAACCCTAAAAAGAATCTCACTTAAGCCTTGCTTAATCATCTTATTTGTTTTGCTATCATAAAACTTACGATTTTATTTTTTCATATATTACAGTGTGATGGATAGTGATGAATTATGAGAAGGTGAGAGTTCTTCTGAGATGAATGAAAAAAAACAAAGTTTCAAATAGTCTGATTATTAGTGACCCGAACGAGGAAGACCAAAGTGCACATGATCCCGCTCTTGGTAAGATTTTTGAATCTAATCAAGAGGCATATGATTGCTATAATTTATTTTTTCTAGGAGGCTTGGGTTTAGTATCAAAAAACATAGACAAAAAAAAACATGGAGTGAGGATTAAAAGAGAGTTATGTTGTTCTTGTCAAGGGTTCTATGAAAAAAAGAACACTCTACAAAAAAAGAGAAAAGAAAGAAGATTTGGATATGAGGCAATTCTTGAGATCAGACTTCTCCATGATGGAAAATATGTTGTTACCAAGTTTAGAGCTGAGCATAACCATGATCTTGTTCTTCAATCTAAGTTCATATGCTTTGAAGTTATAACGAGGCATACAACCTTCTCAAGATGGATTCATGAATCAAATGCATCTGCAGGATTCAAAGCATCAGAAATATAGTCATACATAAGAGTTGAAGCTGGAGGTCCTCATAATCTAAATTTCATTAAAAATGATTGCAAAAACTTCATTCAAAGAATGTCGACTAAATTCCTAACGATGAGAATGAAATATCTGGTTGCTTTTCTTGTGATGGAAAGTCAAGGGCAGATTATGCTATTTTTGATGATGCCGTTGTGTTTGATACAACTTTCAAAACTAACAATTATGACATGCTTTGTGCTCCAATAGTTGGTATTAACATTATGATCAAACTATCTTATTTGGATGTGGATTATTACATGGTGAGACAATAGAAATATGTAAATGGTTCTTTGATGTTTTTCTTCAAGCTATGGGAGGAAGAAAACCAAAGACAATATTTACAAATCAAGCTGCCTCCATTGCTGTTGCAATTATGGAAGTATTACCTAATTCTCATCATCGTCTTTGTTTATGGAATATATTTAAAAATGCCGCAAAGCATTTGAATAAAGTCTTTGTTGCATTTTCAACATATTTACAAGCTTTCAAAAGTTGTATATATGATCCTGAAATAATTGAAGAATTTTAATCAAGTTGGAAAGAATTACTTGATCATTATGATATGAAAGAAAATTATTGGTTGAAAGATTTGTATAGATTACGAAATAAATAGGCACAAATCTACGGTCAATTCAACTTTTGTGAAGGTATGACAATATGTGTAAGTATGTATATTTCAAGGTGTCTATACATTAAGTTTTACTAACTGAACTCATTTCTATTTCATATCTTTTGTAGGTATGACAACAACTCAGAGAAGTGAAAGTATAAACAACTATCTTAAAAACTTTTTTTCCAAGAACTTGATTCTAAGTGAGTGGGTTCTAAACTACGAGCGTACCTTAGCTAGGCGAAGGGATAAGTAAAGACTCACAGATATTGCAACTACACAAAGAAAGTGCAATTTTTTTTTATCCAATTGGAAAGTGGAGGTTGAAGCAGCAAAAAATGTACACAAAAAGTTTGTTCATATGCTTTTAAAATGAGTACAAGAAGATTTTGGACCTGATCATAGAATTAGAAGGTGACGATGGGAGTATACAGACTTACACAGTTCAAAGTTCAGAGAGTCCAAATATGAAAAGGTCAGTACAATATGCTCCTTCAAATTAGTCAGTGAGTTGTAATTGTAGAAGATTTACCTTTGAAGGTATTCTTTGTTCACATGCTTTAAAGTTATACCGTGAGTTAGGCTTGTCTTCATTACCATCTAAATACTACTTAAAGAGATGGAGACGTGATTATAGTCAACCTTGTAGGGATGCAATTTTAAGTGAACAGAAGTCCTCATCAGTGCTTTAATATAGTTATTTATCTCATATAACACAATAAATTGTAGCAAATGAAGAAAGGGACAAGAAAGTATACACTTTTGTAGAGTCTAAACTAAGCCTCATCATTTGGCCCGCGGAGGCCCGTAAGGCACGAGAGACCCAAACCAGGAACAGCCTGGCCTGTCGGGCCGTGGGCTGGGCTTGGACTTAGTGTCTCAAGCCCGGCCCGACTCGTCAGAAGCCTGTCTGACCTATAGGCCCGAAAGCCCATCTTGTATTTAATTTCTTAAATTTAATATATGGATTATAATTTATACTTATATAATTTTTTTTGCAATAAGATAAAGAAACCAGGCTAGTTCAATATTCTCTTTAAGGAAACAAAGTTGTAAAAAATTTACAATTAGATAAGAAAACAAAACTGCAATAAGATAAGAAAATATAAGACTACACAAGAATCCTGACTACCACAAATGATTAGTTCAATCTTCTCTATAAATGTAGTCACTGTTTTTAAAGTGAGAACAAATTCTAGTGTTTGTTTTTCTTCATACTGCACTATTCTTGTTTACTTGGATAGTTGGATTCTTAGTTTTAGATTCTTAGTTTGGCTACTTGGCTTTAATTAATAAATTTAGTTTTATATAAAGAAATTTTTTATTCATTATTTTTAAAATGGTATATAGTTCTTCAGTTGATGTTTGGGTATTGATCTAATATTTGTAACTAGCTAGTGAGTTAGGAACTTGTTTTTTATGTAGAAAATAATTAGGCCCAGCCCGACCCGAAAATTATAGAGATACCCAGCCAGGCCCACCAGACTCGGTTTCATGGGCCGGGCTTGGGATTCAGAATTATGCTTAAAGCCCGGCCCGTAATTATTTAATTTTCTCAAAACCCCGAAGACCTCAAGGCCCATCCCATAGAGGTTCGACTTGGCCCGTTGACTACCCCTAGTCTAAACTGTTAGAATTTGAAGTGGAATTGGATCGTTATGTATCCAATGGACAAGAACATGATGAACCAGATGTTGACATAGATTCTAGTGATAAAGTGAATGTTCATAATACAAATATGATTTTGCGGGATCCAAAACGCAAGAGACATGGAGGTTGTGACAAGGGTCATCAAAATAAAGATCTTAGATCTAAAAAGAAATTAAAAATAAAACTTCGAAGTGTAGAGCAGGAACAGAGTGCTCCATAGCCAAAGAAAAGGAAGGCTCCATCCAAAACAAAAGGTCAGTATATTTTAGTTCGATAATCTAAGTTATTATATTATACTTTCTTTAATCTAGTTTTTGAGTTCCTATCTACCTTATATTAATTATTCATTTGCCAAAACTTTCTTACAAGTTGATGAGTGTCCCTTCAAATTTATATTAACATGTTCATGTGATCTTCTTAATCATTATAAATTATAAATATGTGTCTAGAAATATAAATAACAAATTAAAATTAATTATAGAAATAATGCATTTATGTTTTGTAATTACTTAAAAAAATAATAATAAATAGTATTACCGATAGTTCTCGGTACACCCTCAACTTTTCAGATCGGGGCAGCTCGTTCCACGAAGGGGCAACTATACGGATATTGTTCAGTATATTGAGCCGATGGAGTGTGAGGTCAGACTCCTGAGTTGCGCGATCGGAGGGCCTCGGATGAACTCGTCATACGAGAGGGCGATCTTCTTCCTCGTCGACTTCACTATGCCCTGGCCTTTGGCGCCCTTTCCAAGTCCCCGAGTTCTTTTCGCAGGCGCGTCTGATGGCTGCCTGCTGACCTTACGTAGGTCGCTGTAGAGAATCGAGTCATCGACTGACTCATTCAGACCATCTGACGGTGCAGTTGATCAAGACCCATCTGGCTCGTCCGTAAAGGTCGAGGCCTCCTCACGTGGGGCATGAGGGATTTGGCCTGTCGCCGGAGCCAAAGATTGCTGGGGAGAATTTGAAAAAGTTTCCTCCGAATCCTGCCTCCAACCCATTGCTTGCGCAATGGCTTCGCATTCGGCCTCCTTGTCCGCAGCTGTGCGTCTCTTTCATGGAGCCATAATTAAGTTGAATAAATGAAATACCTGAGCATAATTAATCCAAATATATCCAAATTTCATCAAATTTATCCAACTTTTCCAAAAATTCAAAGTTCACAAATATATCCAATGTATCCAAATTTCACAATATTTTTCAAATTTATCCAATTTATCAAAACTTATATTAATAAATATAATATACCTAAATTAATCAATTAATATTATATATATCATTATACCCAAATGAATCAAAAACACTTATGTATATCTAATTAAATTAATCCAAATATAATATACCCAAACTAATTCATATATAATATATTAATCTAAATATACTCAAATCTAATATATTAATCACAATATACTCAAATCCAATTAAATTAATCCAAATACACATCTAATATATTAATTCACAAATTATTTTTCAAATTCAATATACCCAAATTAATTCACATCTAATATATTAATTCAAATCTACTATATATAATTAAACTATTTTTTATATCATATATATAATTTATATATAACTATTAATCTAATTCATATATATATAAATAAATATATATATATAAACGGGGAGAGGAGAGAGATTACCGATGGGGGGGGGAGAGGAATCTGGTGGCGGAGAGGAGAGGAGAAAGAGAGAGTCTGGCGGCGGAGAGGAGAGGAGAGGAGTCCGTTCCGAGGAGAGAGAAGGAGAGAGAGAATTCGGCGGGGCTTTGGCTGGGTAGGCGGCGAAGGAGACGATAGAGCGAGAAAGAGAGAGAGAAATGTGACGACCCGAAACGGATTTAATATGTTAATCGGCTTGGTTTGCATATTTTACGAGTAATCACTGTTTGTCGTAATTGAGCAGTTTTAGCGGCTTTATTCATTTATCGGGCGAGAATTTGAGATGAGTCTCTTCACGAGAATTGTAGTATGCATGATTTTGAGCTCGTAGGCAATTTCGGATAATTGTTTCGATAATCGAGGAATATGTTATGAATATTTGAAATCGCGTGATTTAGTCGTGTTTATCCGATTAAGTTTGAGTTATCCGAAATGTGGATGTGATTCAATTTGGATTGTCAATCGTATCGAGCCAGGAGTATAAATATCATAATAGTCGTAAAATTGTCGAAAATCACTGTTTTGGAAGTTTGACCGTTGTTTGACCGAAGGAAGACCGTTGACTCGCGTTGACGGAGGGAGAACCGTACCGCCGGTTGACTCACCGTGGACTTTCTGTTTCCGGTCACTTCAGACCAAATCGTTGGTATGGTCAGCTTCATCTCATGATTTCCTATTGTTTTGCAATTGGTTTGAGTTGATTTGGTTGAGATTTGAGGGAGAACAAGCTCGATGAAGTTCTTGGTTTTTGCCGAAATCGGGTGGCCATTTCCGGCCACTTTTGGGGTCGGAGGGGTTGGGGGTTTTGCTCCCCTTAACCCAAGGAAGCTTTTAGGTAAAGAGTTTTTGAAATTGGTCGCCGTTTGGAGCTCGCCGGAAATCTCGCCGGAATCCATGGATTCTCGCCGGAATCCATGGATTCCGTGGGTTTCGAGGCGAATTCCGGCCACCGTAAGCCTTGGATGGTAGGGGTCCTTTGAGAGAAGTTGTTGGGCTTGAGGTGAGGATCATTTATGGAAATTTTGGCCGGAATCCGTCACTTTTGATGCTGCGCCTTTACCTAAGAGTCCACAAAAAGATGTTTAGCTTACTCAAAAGGACCAAGAAAACCGCTCAACTAGGACACTCTAGACAGTTAACAATGTACAACACTTGGAGCTATGATGGGGATCCGTCGGCCGGTCGGGCAATCCTCCAAGGACAGTTGTATATTATCAAATGTCTGTATTGACATGACCAAGAGTCTACAGAATCTATGACCTAAAACTCTAATACCAAGCAGAAAGGACCCAACCTTTGTTTAGCTAGTAAACTAGATAGTTTAGCTAGTAAACTAGAATTAAATTCAAACGATCAATTAAACTCTGGGAAAGTTTACAATTTTTTTTGACATAATTCCCTTTAAAAATTGAATAACCCAAAAACCTGCAAGAAGAAAACACTTTTAAACCAAATTTTCGCAAACAAACTGTGGACCACCGATTGTCCATCCGGATTTCTCAACCAATAACATACACAAAAACTAGGAATTTAACTCAGAAATTTTAAAACATATTTACAACAAGCTAATTCTGATTACTAAGGAAATCAAACTCGACTACTATTCGAGAAGATAAAAATAGCATAATACAACTAGAATTCAGAGCAACTTCTATGAACATAAAATACATATAAACAAGTCCAACAGTAGACTGGAACCTACCGAATGAATAGCTGATAGGTGGACTCAAAGCCTTGATGACACCATGCACATTCAGGATTTGAACTGCAACCTGGGCGACGGAAACCAAAAAGCCCGAAAAAGGCATTTAAAATATAAAACGTTAGCTAGAGTAGAAAAAATCTAATAATAATCTATATAAATAACAAAAATGCATTAATGCCTTTCCTTAGATTTCTGTAAAATAAAGCGGGTTCAAGTATAAATCTGAACTTTGATAGAGGTGGTCGCTCAGGAGTTTTTCTCTAACCTGAGTCGACAGACAATATGTAAAAATATAGATGATGGGTCAGACGAAGCAACCTGACCACCCCTGACGGCCAGACGTGGCAACCTAATCTCCCCTCACTGGACTATCTAGTAATCAGCCGAATAGTGAGTGCATCGATGCTACTAACTAAATGCCATCACAATAAGAGAATACCTCCAATTTAAACTATTATGAAGTATATATACTGTAAATTAAATTAAAATACTGAATTATTGAAATACTGAAATACTGAAATAAACGAACTCGCTATCGACTGTGAAAATAAAAATGTCCACTCACAAGTCTGCGACTACTTCTGGGGTCTAGTGGAATTTTGTTCGCTACAAGTGTCGTTATCTCGATGTCCTGTAAAATATGGATCATATGATATCAGAATATGCACAAAACTATGGAAATCGACCCTAAAATAACCCCAAAAGTCCTTCCGAAGATTTCAAAAAATTGCTACACCAGAGCTCCGCCGTGGGCGGCGGCGCGTGGCCCTCACGCGCCACCACAGGTGGCGGCGCGTGGGTTTCATGTGCCACAAACCCAAGCTGCTCTGATGGGAGCATTCAAACCATGGCTAGAAAGCTCTCGACAAGCCAAACAACATTCCCAACTAGGCCGAAGTCTGAATCACCTCCGTTTGGCCGTAATTTGGACCGAAACGCCACGGCCAGAAATCGCTTGAAAATTTCTTTCGGCCTATTCCGGCGTCGTCGACGCTCCTCAGTCTATAAACCCATAGGGTTTCGACTCTTGGGGTGGAACATCGTCGATTCTGCTCCTCGTTGTCATCGGAAAATGGCTGAGCACCATCGTTGGCCTAACCCGAAAACCAACGGATATTTCAAACCAAAACGGGCCTAAAATCAACACAAAACCCAAAAATAGATATATGAATTGAAAGAGGAGGAGAAGAGCTTCAAAACCGTACCAAGAACACCCGCAACTGTGGCGTTTTTCGGCGGGTCCGAAGTCGGATCAAGATTCGGGTCGGTGGAAGTTATACGGGTCGAGCTCGTACGTATGTATCCGTCTGTATTCTTTAATTGACATATAAATACCATATATATACCCTCCCCGCTTGATAAGATCAACGGCTAAAATTCGATCTAATCAAGATCGAAAGGTGAGGATTAAACTGACCAGAAAATATACTTTTTAATATTTCAACTTGAAAACTTTCAAAAATCACAATAAATAGCTCGCCTAACCGAAAAATTCCCCGAAAATTCCTACAAATTCAAAATTAAATAATCTACATTTTTTGTAAATAAAGTCAAATCAAATTCTTGCCCAAAGAAAAAGTCGTTATTAACCTCGATAAGCATAACTAACATGCGATTAAGTGTATTATCACTCGATAAGCGCGTAAATCGAAAACCCACAGCTCGAAAATCGCCGAAAAATGTTTCCAATTGATTTCGGCGCCATCATCACTTCTCGATCCCCCAAATCATAGGGGTTCGACTCATGGGGTAAAACCCCACCGATTCAACCCCACCGTGTCGCTGGAAAGTGGCTGGAGCACCGCCGTCGGTTTAACCAGAAAATTGATGGATAAATCGAATTTGTTTGATTTCCAAATCATCCCAAAACCCCACAATACATACATGAATCGAAAGATGGAAGCAAGAGATTCAAAAGCATACCAAGATCTCTGGCAACAATGGTGTTTTCCTGCGGGTTCGAATTCGAAACGGGTTGGGTTGCGAAACGGGCTCGCCTGAAAACGGGTCGGCCCAACTTTTTTGATTTTCTGAATTTTCTTATTTAAATTTTAAAAAATCATATTTAAACCCCAAGCAGCTGATCAGATCAACAACTGAGGTTTGATCTGATCAAATTCCAACGATCCAAATCAAACTGCCACAAATAATTTACTTTTTAAGTTTTTCTTCACGCAGATTTTCAAATATTATAAAAAATAGCTCGCTTATCCAAAAAATTCTCTGAAAATTTTTACGAGCTAGAAATAAAATACATTACGACTTTCGTGAAGAAAATAAAGTCTAATTATGTAACAACTTGAACCAGAAATTGTATGTTAATTGGCTTGATTTGTAAGTTTCACGATTAGTCGCGGTTTTGTCGTAATTGGTCGATATGCCGAGTTTCTTCACGACGAGATTTTCGGTTTAGAATTCGATATGAGTTCCTTCATGAGAGTTGTAGTGTAAATGATTTTGAGCTCATGGGAGCTTCCGGAGGATTATTTCGAGTTACGTGGAATAAGTATTGAATATTTTTGGCCGTTGGATTTAGTTATGTTTATCCGATTGGTTTCGATTCGTTTTGGACCGTGGATCGGTTTGGTCGCGAGTATAAATATCGAAATAGTCGTAAAATTGTCAAAAATTCACATTTGGACGAGTTTGACCAGAATTGGACGTTGACTTTGGGTTGACTCGTGTTGACCGTGGCTTACCGGAGTGGTTTTTTACCACCGACTGACTTTTCGATTCCGGCCACCTGATGCCAAAAGCTTGCTATGGTTAGCTTCCTCTTGTGATTTTCTATTGAATTGAACTTGGTTTGAGTGGATTTGGTGGAGATTTGAGGGAGTTCAAACTCGGTGGATTTTTTTGAACTTACCGGATTCGGGTGGTGGTTTCCGGCCAGTTTTGAGGTCATTGGGGTTGGGGGGTTTTGCTCCCTTCAACCCATATATGCTTTTGGGTGAAGTGATTTTAGGATGGGGTGGCGTTTGGAGCTCGTCGGAATCTCATCGGAATCAATGGAGGCCATGGGTTTCGAGCTATTTTTCAGCCACTATGGTGGTTGGATGGTGGTGGTCCTTTGAGAGTTTTGGTTGGCCTTGAGGAAAGGAAGATTTCTGGGCTTGTTCTGCCATGGAATTTCACCGTTGGCACCGCGCCGTTGCCGGCGGCGGCGGTTAACGACGGATCTCCGGCGAAGGTTGACTTTTTGAGATTTTTGGAGATTTTTATACCGTTTTGCTCGTAATCGCGCCCCGATCGTTGTCGTGAAGTTTTGAGTTGATTTGTGTGTTATAATTTGGGTCGAGGGTTGTTTGGGTGTATTTTGGAAATATTTGTATCCTCGTCAATATTTCGAGCGATACGTCTTTCGAGAACGCGGGGTTCTTGATGTATTAGCTCTGTATGTTGTGTTTCAATATGTATTGATCCTATTCATGTTATTCAGGTGATCGTGATTGAGTGTTTGGCGAGGGATCTTCCGCCGGACCTCAGAGTTAGCTTCGTACGGTGAGTAGACACTTTATTTTCACAGTTGATTTACGAGTCCTGATTATGCATTTATGATTATACACTTTACGATTATGCATTGTATTATTATGCATCGAAAATTATGCACATACAAGTATGCATTTTATGATTATGTATTTTACGATTATGCATATCATGGAAAGTATTTATGATTTGGTTTACACATAGTACATTCTCAGATATAGAGGTAGCATCGATGTTTTGGCTTCTCGGCTGATCCCCAAGATGCTCCGAGGGGGGGACAGATATCCTGACCCGAGGTCTTTTAGACTTATAATTACGAGGGGGTGTGGGATCCCGTGATTAGACTGTACTATGCGAAGGAGTCCATAAGTGACCTTGCATGATTTTATGTGCATCTTTATGGATCAGGGAAAATGTACCTGGTCGGGATTTTTATGTGCATTGACTCGCATTATGCTTTTATGAGCATATATACTTATATGTTGGGAAATGCATATTATTATTTTCGTCCACTCACTCTAACGATTTCATTTGCCTTCCCCTAGATTTTTCGGTTTCTTTTGCCCAGTTTGCAGTTTGGGTTCCAGGGTTGCACATCGACGGTTGAGGCGTAGAGTTCAAATCACACTTCAGTTTGTGTAGGTTCTCAGTTCGACCTACTGGTTGTATATGATGTGTATAGGCGTTGCTCTTAATACTTATGTTATGTTTTCAGTTAAGTTTACTCCTGAATGTTTTTCTAGATTTCTTGTAAACCTTGTGGTTTGTTATATGTGATGTTGAGAAATCCAGATGGGGAACGGAGCCCCACGATTTGACTTTTGTGGAATATTCTAAGTGTGATTTTCTTTGCAAGTTCTAATATTGGCTCATGTATTTCAAAGTAAACTCTGGCAAAAAAAATTTAGCTCCTGTTTTCGAAGGGGTTTGATTTCGGTTTAGGCAACTAAATTGGAGTCGGGTCTTTTCAAATTCTCACTCGGTGAAAAAGTCGTTAACAAAATTACACAATATGATTAATTCTCGATAAACATAATTCGTGCTAATTTGTACGTAATTTTTTTGTTCGGGTTGTTAGATTGTTGCTAATCAAAAAATTTGGCAAGCTGGGTAAAAAGCAATTAAGGATAGTGAGCTTATTTTACACAGCGCAACTCACCATTCAAAAGAAAAACTACAAATTGAAGTCCTAAGAGGAAGAAACAAGGATCATGTCAATGGATATGGGAGCTATGACCCCAAATTCAAAAAAGTATTTCAAGAAGAGGAAAGCGAAAAACCTTAAGCAAGTAGATGACAATGAAGGAGAAGATAACGATGCAACATTTTCAAACTGATATCGCCCGCTTAATTTTATTGATTAGTTTATTTTATCTTTATAATAAATCTAAGTTTCGCTTATCAATTTAATTTTTTTAAGAAATAAAAACGTTGGTTTCTTTATTTAGATAAAATTTAAATACATTACATAAAAATATAGTAAACTAAATTTAAATAATACAAAATACAAACACACATAATGTAAACACATAAAATAAACACAACATATTTAGAGATGATCACCGGTTTCAATAAACCAGTTATACTTCACTAAGTCATCCTGAAGCTCTACATGGATATAAGCATATTGGAGATCCACAACACCGTCACTAAATCGTTGTTCATTCAGTCCATCTCTTGTAACTGGCTCAAAAATAATTTGATTACCTTGTCTTTCCAACGGGCCCAGAGAAAGCACTCGATAAGTTTTGTAGATCTTCTTCTATGTTCTCCACAAGTTCTTCCTTAACAATCATATTATGCATAATGATGCACGCCAACATGGTCATTTATAATGTCAATGTGTGGTGACACCAAGCTGCATGACGAATAATTCCTCAACGAGATTGTAAGATGCCAAAGCACCTCTCCAAATCTTTGTGATATGCCTCATGTTTCTTTGCAAACAGATTTTGTGGTAGCTCTTGGGAATTGTTTTGACAAACGAGAAGTACTTCAAATATATTCCGTTAGCTAGATAATAAGTGTTGCGGTATGTGTCACGACAAATAAATAGATAAATCGAGGAAGTAATCAATACAAAAATCATTTTTGACTATTTCAGTCGAAGAATACATCTGATAAACTTGTTAAGACAAAATAGTCCTAATAATATAAGACATATCTAATTTCTCCGTCTCTCGCACCGTCACTGGCAGAGACACTAGTAACCACTGCCCACCAAGTGGGACAACGAAGCCTAGTCGCATTTTTATCCTCACGAATACGCTCACAGTGTCGATATGAATCTAACAATATATAACTCGACACATTTCAGAAATTAATTTTCCGATCACGCATTGCCCACGCGCCACCACCGGCGACCACCGTTGGAGGTGATGATTGACCCACCGTTGGAAAGCTCTCAACGATCCCAACCAACTGTCTCAAAAGACCCAAGGCAGACTCCGACACGTTTGGCCGGAATAAGCCCTGAAACACCACGGTCGGATAATGTTTTCGGCGACGAATCTCCGTTGTCGAGCCACCTCGTGGCTCGAGGCAAACATGAATATATTCATGAGGATAAGGGGAGCAAAACCCCTCACACCTCGACGACAAACAACACTGGCAACCGCTGACCACGACGGAGGCCGAAAATGAGTTCGACGGAATCAATTTGATTCTGTCCAACCCCATATATAACCAAGAAATACCAATAACAACACATAGAGAATAACAAGGGCTTCCTTTTCATACCTATATCATGGTCAAATGTGGTAGGGGAACACGCCGGCGACAACGACGGAAGAAACCCAAAAACCCTAAAATTTATCTCTCTTTAATTCTCTCTCCATGAGCCTTAATCTCAAAAACCAACCCTAGATTAAGAACGAGGATGACAAGACCAAACAAAATTGACCAGTTTCATGGCCGAAGATAGCCGAACGGCGTCGTACCACCGACGAACGTAAATTGACCCAAAACGGGTCGAACCTTAACTCTCTCCACCGAGAGAGAGAAAGTTGACTTCCAGTCAACTCAGAATACTTCCTTAAAGGGAAACCCCTCTATATATATACACTTCTATTTACGGTAATATTTTACGACAAACTTCAAATAGTCGTAACTTTCTCGTCGTAACTCTGATTTCGATCATTCTTGCGTCTACGAACTTGTCTCAAAAAATTCTACGACTTTAACCTAAAGTCAACAAACATTGATAATTCAATGAAAACTCAACTTGAGACCTCACAGTATTTACTGACAGTAAAAAAATTATTTATCACAGCCATTAAATCAAACTCGAATTATTCATAAATATTATTGATTATATAAAAAGGTCGGGGTGTGATAGTACATCATACCATTGACTTTATAAGTCTGTTGCGGGCTTCTTCCGACAAGGAACGAATCGAAGATATCTGATTGGTGGAGCAATTTGATATCATTTTGTGCTCCAGGCACCCCGAAAAAGTTGTGCCATATCCACGTGTCATATGAGGCCATCGCCTCTAAGATAATAGTTGAACGCTTCTTCCACCCTGAGAATGTACCTTGCCAAGTTGTTGGGCAGTCCTTCCATTCTCAGTACATGCAGTCGATGCTTCTAATCATACCAGGAATTCCTCGATGCCAGGCCCTCTTTAGAAGTCGAGTGACGTCTTGAAAGGACCCAACCTAGATTTAGTTTCCTATACCAGAATCAAACCCTTTCTGAAAACACGAACTTGCAAAAGCCATAGAAATTTCGGCAAAGTTTCACTATATCGCGGAATTACCATTAACTTGCACCCGAAAACACACTTCATCCTATGCCACAAAAGCCAAACCGTGGACACCAATCTCATCCGGATTTCTCAAAATCATATCATAATATAAAGCAATAAGCAAAACCGTATCTTTACAGAAATCCGAGAAAATCATATGAAAATATAAACATCAAAGTATTCAGAGCGACCTCTAGTATATACAAATAAATACACAACAGTAGGCCAAACAAGAAACCTATTGGAAGCAAAAGTAGCTCGAATACTAAGCCTCCAACTGCGACGTGCGACACCAGAATTCGAACTGCAAACTGGGCACGGAAACCGAAAAGCCCAGGGGAAAGACAAATAAAATCGTTAGAGTGAGTGGACGAAAATAAACATATGCCTTTCACCATTTACATAACATAAAAATAATGCGAGTTCTTAAAATAAATGAAGGTGTCGAGCAAATCACTCAAGCCCGACGGTGATAGACTAGGCGAATCTCTCAAGCCTAGTGGGCACATCAGGAAAATCTCTCAAGCCTGGAACTGGACCACCGGTGATCAACCGAGTAGTCAATGCATCGATGCTAAGTAAATGCCATCACCAATAAAATATAAAACAATACCTCCAAAACAATAAATAATCTCAATACTGTACTGGAAATAAATACTGAAACCAAGAACTCGCTACGACAGTGTAAATAAATGTCCACTCACAGATAAGCACACAGCGCGCAAACGCGCTAATCCCGAGATTCGGCGGAAAAGCCCTCGTCAAACGAACGATCACGATCCCCTGAATAATCACAAATACCACTATTCAAAATCACATTTCAAAATCCTGAACCACATCTCGAGAACCAACCATTCCCGGAAACATATAACTCGAATATCGACGAAGTCGTCAAAAATCCAATAAACACACTATAAAACCTCGCTACAAATTTCGATGCTCAATTCAAACTATAAACCTCACCACTGCGATCGGTGCGCGATTCCGAGCAATACGACATAAAACTTGTCGAAAATCATCTTGGCCGGAAAATCGTTGCGCACGGCGGCGCGTCGGGTCGCCACCGTTGCCACCGCCGCTGGAGAATTCCATCGGCCCAAAAAATTTCAACCTATACATGGATTTGAAGATCTTGACATTTCCAACAACTTTCTAGTTCAAAGTTAAGCCCAATTTTGACCGAAAAATGTCCAAATCTCACCTTGAAGTCGAAAACCCTCGCCGGAATTCATGCACTCCGTTCGCCCACCACCGGCCATGGCAAGGTGCAAGACCACTTCTAAAAGCTTCCTCTCCCCAAGTGTTACAAAATCCTTATAGGGTCGACCTCCATCTCGGCATCCACCGTCGCCACCATCGCCGGCGATTTCGCCGAAAAATCCACCGAAATTCCCGAACTTTGAGAAGCCATAACTTCTTCATCCGGCAACCAAATTAAGTGAATGACCTATCCAAAGAAAGAGGATCTCAAGCCCAACAACTTTCATGAAGGAACCACGGCCAAATGACGCCGAAATAAGGCACATGGAAGGCAAACAAAGCTCGGCCTGAAATGGTGAACAATGGTGAGTCAATTCACCCGAGTTGACTCGGTTAACTCTCTAAAGTCCAAGTTTGACTTACCCAAAAAGGAAACCCACTATTTATACTTTCCATTTTTGGTAACTTCCGTATTTATTTTACAACAAATTTTGATCGAACGTAACTTTTGCATCGTAACTCCGTTTTCAACGATTCTCGTGTCTATGAACTTATCTCGACAAATTCTTCAATTTCCACCTGAAGTCAACCAACTTCGACAAATCCGATAAAAAGTCAACGGCTCAATTCAATACAAGCTTATCTGCTAAAAATGATCAACGGTCGAAAACGGATCGAAACCAATCGGATAAACACGACTAAATCCAACGGCCAAAAATATTCATAATTTATTACACGTAACTCGAAATAATCCTCTGGAAATTTCCACGAGCTCGAAATTAAATTCTCTACAACTTTCATGAAGGATCTCAAAAAAAATTCTTGCCCGATAATTTAGTCGTTAACACACCCACCATATCGACCAATTACGACAAAATCGCGACTATTCGTTAAACTCGCAAATCAAGCCGATAAACATACCATTTCCAGCTCGGGTTGTCACAAATCTACCCCCCTTACAAAAATTTCGACCTCGAAATTTCCAAGCCTGCCAACTGAAAATTTGGGACACCGTTTCTACATACTGCTCAACCTCCCAACTGACTACTTCAACTGAATGACTCTGCCATCAGACTTTCACAATAGGAAATATTTCTTTGCTGTAATCCCTGCATCCTCAAATTCAAAATCTGAACTAGCTCCTCCGTAAATGTCAAGTCTTCCTGTATAGGGAACTGATAAGGTACTAAACATGCAATAAATCTGAAATGTAGTTCCACCACATGGAATACAACATACACACTGGCCAATGCTACAGGTAATGTCAAACTATACGTCGCAACATAAACTCGCCCCATGATCACATACGGACCAAAATAACTTGGTAAATTCATGACTCAACCTACTCACATCTACATAACTTCTCTACCGATCACGAGCAATTATCAACATGTCCTTACTAATCCGAAGGTTTACAGTAGCGCATTCCACTAAATCAGGACCAAAAGCCATCTCATTCCTAACTCGCTCCAACACCATGGAGTGCAACACTGTTCCTCATATACAACTTCATACAATGTCATAACAATACTGGTGTACAAACTGATACTGCAAGCAAACTCGAACAAATGAAACTACTGGTTCCAAATCCTTCTGAACTGCAATACACAGGACCACAACATGTCCTCCAAAGTCTGAATAATCCTCTCAGATTGCTCACCAATCTGAGGATGAAAAACTGCACTAAACTGTAATCTGGTCCCCAATGCTTACTGCAATGCTTGCCAAAACTCTGTTGTAACTGATTATCTCGATCAGCGACCCGGGACACAGGCACACCATTCAAATAGACAACCTCTACCAAATACCACTCTGTCAGCCTGCCCACTGAAATCTTTTCTGGAAGTACAAGGAAATGAACTGATTTCGTCAAACGGTCCACCACGACCCAATAACTAGTATTACCATCTGAAGTACACGGTAACTAATACACGAAATCCATAGTGATATGCTCCCACTTTTAATCGAAAATCTCCAATGTCTGTAACTTCCCAGCAAGTTTCTGTCTCTCTGCCTTCACCTGCTAACAAATGAGGCATCTGCTCACATAAGCTGCTATTTCCCTCTTCATGTTGCGCCACAAGTAGTAAACTTTAAGTATCTGACACATCTTCGTACCACTAATGCATAACATACGTAGAACAATGAGCTTCAATAAGCATTTCCCTCTTCAATTCATCGTCTCTGGGCCTACCTAGCCTCACTCTGCACGATAAAGTGCCAACATTCCTCAACTGATACTCTGCTGGAACACTATTCTGAATCGCATTCTTCTTGTCCAACCAGTAAGAATCTGCATCCTGAACCTCACAGACCTGATCAAGTAACACAGATCAATCCTGGAACTAACCAACAATGCTCCATCATCTCACTCTAACTCAGTTCTCGTAGCTCGCAACTCAGCTAAAAATGAGGTTCTTGCAACACGTACATGAAACATAGAAACTCCAAATTTCCGACTAAGTGCATCAGCAACAACACCCCTGAATGATATTCAAAGTGCAATCACAATAGCCTTCCCTGGATGAACTCAAATGTGCGGCCAAAATCGTTAATCAACTCCATCCATCTACGCCGCCTCATGCTCAAATCTGACTGAATACGCAAGTAGATGAAACTCAAGTGATCAGTGTACATCCTGCTCCGCGTTGCACGCCACGCCAGTAGTGTCTCCAACTCTTCAATGCTAACACAAAGATAGCTACTCCCAAATCATACATAGGATACGTAACTTCATTAAGCTTCCACTGCCAGGAACCATATATCATCATATTGCCATGCTGCTCAACTCGACCAAAATCTAGTTTCGAAACATCACTATACATAACATAATCCTCACTGATATCACATAATGGTGAACAATGGTGCAGTAATTAACCTTTCCTCCAACCACCACATGTAACTCTCCTCACAGGTATCTGACCATTTCAAACTAGACCTTCTGATCGAAACTGATGATACTCAAATCTGAAATCAATCTCCGAAAACTGAAGCTCCAATAAGCTGGTTAAACAAGCCATCAATCCGAAGTGGAGGATACTTGCTCTTCTCTGAAACCTTATTCAGCTTCCTGTAGTCGATGCACAACCTCATCGAACCATCAGATAACCTCAACATCACGAACATCAAGTACAACAATCTCAACATCACGAACATGTGCCAAGTACGACATACATCCTTGCTTCATCATCAACTCAACCTCATTGCTGAAACCACACATAGTAGAGAAGCATTTCTTTCACCTCTAAACAAGATCTTTTGGCACGACTGGACGTCAAAGGACTACAACATTTTTGCGACGAACAACCACTCCACAGCTAGTCCACAACCTCCTGCAAACCTCATAGTCTCGATACCCCACTTGATACACACAATCTCATCAAATGGATACAACATTCTCCACAAACCCAGAAGTGAAGATGCAAACATAATAGCCATGGATGTCAAGCAACGGTGACCTCAGGGAAACTCTGCCCTCACACAGGGTCGTGGCATGAACTCTGGCATGTCCAACTAACCATCCACATTGATTGCAACTTTGCTGATTGACTTTTCTAAAAGTCTGCGTTGGTCAAACTCCAGAAATAGTACCTTGGCCTCCTCCTAAACTCTGAGCTGCAGGACCACAAAAAGCAGCTAACTGAGGATATTCCTTCGTAACGTGACCCTCCTGGCCACCACAATAGCAACTAAGAGTGCTCCTCGGACACAAACCACAGTGACGCCTGCTGTTTGGAAGGATCACCAACGACCACCCTGACTCATGCCACAGGAACTAGTCCACTACTATGTGTTCTCCTTCTCCACCAAACGGATCTTCCGCCTTGTCCAAATAACCCTCAACATAATCGAAAAGGCCACAGCCTGATGAAGATACTGATCCCGAGGTGCCTAAACTCAACCTCATCAAAGTATCACGACTAAGTTCAACTTCCTCAACTGACATGGCTGAAACCGCATATGCCTTTCCTTCTCAATGTCCTCGTCTCTGAGTGCATCACTATAAACTTCTCACGGTTGTCTCGAGGCATAACAGTCAAAATCCCTTTGATGCTCAGGTTCAAACTCATCTCGAACCTCCTACATTGCTTCATCTGAAGCCACATAACGCGTGCAAACTGGAACGAACATGTGAACAATACATCCCTGCCTCAGGTTGATAAACACTCCATATTTCCGTTGTTGGGTAGCCTGATTGAACCATTACCGTATAAACAATACCCTGAATGTAGGTTATAGAGTCAAAACAGGAATTCACACAATGCCAACCCACCAAATGCAATGATCTGACTCAAGCACACCATCAACTACCACAATTCTCTACTCTGAAGCAACATGTAGGCACCCATACACGCACAACTGGGCAAACCATGCCACACATATTTCTGAATCCAGAATGCTCATCCAAACCCACAACTCAAATTATCGAGTCGCGCGTCGACTGATCCTCAACAGGATCCACAACCCTACCGACACGGAAACCACGTCAAGGAGGCATCCTAATGAATAAGACATTATTCACAACAAACATGACGTAATCATGGAACTTCAAACATTTGAAAGCATACAACACCCAGAGAATTGATGAGTATCCGCTGGCCGGTCGGGTCATCGCTCCAGACATGCTGTACATTCTCAAATATCCTTAGTAAACACGACTACAGAAGTCTACAGAACCTAAAACCTAATGCTCTGATACCAAGATGAAAGGACTCAACCCCAATTTAGTTTCCTAAACTGGAATCAAACCCCTTCTGAAAACACGAACTTGCAAACGCCATAGAAATTTCGGCAGAGTTTCACTATATCGCGAAATTACCATTAACCTGCACCCGAAAACACACTTCATCCTATGCCAGAAAAGCCAAACCGTGGGCACCAATCCCACCCGGATTTCTCAAAATCATATCATAATATAAAGCAATAAGCAAAACCATATCTTTACAGAAATTCGGGAAAATCATATGAAAATATAAACATCAGAGTATTCAGAGCGACCTCTAGTATATACACATAAATACACAACAGTAGGCCAAACAAGAAACCTACTGGAAAGCAAAAGTAGCTCGAATACTAAGCCTCCAACTACGACGTGCGACACCAGAATCTGAACTGCAAATTGGGCACCGAAACCGAAAAGCCCAGGGGAAAGGCAAATAAAATCGTTAGAGTGAGTGGACGAAAATAAACATATGCCTTTCACCATTTACATAACATAAAAATAATGCGCAACAGTAGGCCAAACAAGAAACCTACTGGAAAGCAAAAGTAGCTCGAATACTAAGCCTCCAACTACGACGTGCGACACCAGAATCTGAACTGCAAATTGGGCACCGAAACCGAAAAGCCCAGGGGAAAGGCAAATAAAATCGTTAGAGTGAGTGGACGAAAATAAACATATGCCTTTCACCATTTACATAACATAAAAATAATGCGATTTCTTAAAATAAATGGAGGTGTCGGGCAAATCTCTCAAGCCCGACGGTGATAGACTAGGCGAATCTCTCAAGCCTAGCCATCAAGCAAATCTCTCAAACCTGAAACTGGACCACCGATGATCAGCAGAGTAGTCAATGCATCGATGCTAAGTAAATTCCATCACCAATAAAACATAAAACAATACCTCCAAAACAATAAATAATCTCAATACTGTACTGGAAATAAATACTGAAACCAAGAACTCGCTACGACAGTGTAAATAAATGTCCACTCACAGATAAGGCGCTAATCCCGAGATCCAGCGGAAAATCCCTTGCCAAACGGACGATTACGATCCCCTGAATAATCACAAATACCATTGTTCAAAATCACATTTCAAAATCCTGAACCACATCTCGAGAACCAACCATTCCCGAAAACATATAACTCGTATATCGACGAAGTCGTCAAAAATCCAATAAACACACTATAAAACCTCGCTACAAATTTCTATGCTCAATTCAAAATATAAACCTCACCACTGCGATCGGTGCGCGATTCCGAGCAAAACAACATAAAACTTGTCGAAAATCATCTCGGCAGGAAAACCGCCGCCAGAAAATTCCATCGGCTCAGAAAATTTTAACCTACACATGGATTTGAAGATCTTGACATTTTCAACAACTTTTTAGTTCAAAGTTAAGCCCAATTTTGACCGGAAAATGTCCAAATCTTACCTTGAGGTCGAAAACCCTCACAAGAATATATGCACTTCGATCGGCCACTACCGGCCACGGCAAGGTGCAAGACCACTTCTAAAAGTTTCCTCTCCCCAAGGGCTACAAAACCCATATAGAGTCGACCTCCATCTTGGCCTCCACCGTCACCATTATCGCCGGCGATTTCGCCGGAAAACCCACCGAAATTCCCGAACTTTGAGAAGCCATAACTTCTTCATCCGGCAACCAAATTGAGTGAATGACCTATCAAAATAAAGAGGAGCTCAAGACCAATAACTTTCATGAAGGAACCACGGCCAAATGACGCGGGAATAAGGCACATCGAAGGCAAACAAAGCTCGGCCTGAAATGGTGAACAAGGGTGAGTCAATTCACCCGAGTTGACTCGGTCAACTCCCCAAAGTCCAAGTCTGACTTACCCAAAAAGGAAACCCACTATTTATACTTTCCATTTTTGGTAACTTCCGTATTTATTTTACGACAAATTTTGATCGAACGTAACTTTTGCATCGTAACTCCATTTTCAAGATTCTCGTGTCTACGAACTTATCTCGACAAATTCTTCAATTTTCATCTGAAGTCAACCAACTTCGACAAATTCGATAAAAATTCAACGGCTCAATTCAACACAAGCTTATCTGATAAAAACGGTCAACGGATCGAAACCAATCGGATAAACACGACTAAATCCAACGGCCGAAAATATTCATAACTTATTACACGTAAATCGAAATAATCCTCCAGAAATTCTCACGAGCTCGAAATTAAATTCTCTACAACTTTCGTGAAGAATCTCAAATCAAATTCTTGCTTGATAATTTAGTCGTTAACACACCCACCATATCGACCAATTACGACAAAATCGCGACTATTCGTGAAACTCGCAAATCTAGCCGATAAACATATCATTTTTGGTTGGGGTTGTCACACGTCTCCTGCATTTTGAGCGCGGAGGTAAATGTCTTTGTAAAGCATGTATACTTGGGTGTACCACTTCTTCATGCATTCTAGTATTGTTGATTCCCCCATCCATGAGATTTCAGCACATTGATCTGCACTTGAGCTGTACGCCAACACTTAAAGAGCACCGGTCATCTTTTTTTGGGGAAGAAGTTCGATCATTCCAGTGGTATCTACTCTTTGATGTCAAAATTGGTCGTGGTTGCAGAGATTCATTATTATATGGTTGAATAAGTTCGTGCTCATTCAGTACCTTCGATGAAAGTCTTGCTCGTTGAAGATTGGACGTTCGATGAAGTAATCTTCCATCAGATTATGTCCCCTTGACTCCCTCAACCTTTCTTGATTTGGATGAAAACGAGATGGTTCGTTATCAAATGTAATAGCTACCATGACTGCGTCAGTGACAAACACATTAGTAATTTCGGCATTTTGCCGACGTTGTTGTCACCTCCTCGTGAAAAAATTGTTCAAATGGAAATGATTCATCTTACTGATGTGGGAATGTGAAGAACTGTTTATAGAAATGTGTTTACGGGTAGAATAACAAGTTATTTGTAGATGGTGTGAGTATAGAAGAAGCCATAGATGATACTTTTATAGCCAATTCCATATTATCTAATATTTGAAGATAATGACACGTGTCACACCATGATTGGTCAGAAATCTCACCGAAAATCTTCATCAATTATCCAGACGATAACGACACGTGGAAATGACATGTGTTGTCTTATGATTGATCAAAAAATTTATCAGAAATTTGGTTCAATTATTTAGACGATAACACGTGTTCATTCATCGTTCGTTGAAAATCTTACCAAAAAATTAAAATTTATAATTAATGAATAGTAATAGGAGGTACTATTTTTTGCATTGCTACAAGAAAAATAGAAACTGTACCTCCTATTCGATGAATAATGATTGTACCTCCTCTTTTGAGAAAGTGTAAAGGTAATAGAAGGTGCTACATGGGTACATCTGCTCTCACTTGTTCAATCGTTATGTTTTGCTACTAATTTTCAGAACAAAAAAAATTCCTCAACCTCAGTTACTCATGCCTTCCAAAATCTCAGTTCAGGATTCCAAGAACCCAACGTACATTTGCTCATTTTCATATCTAACTTTCTTGATCTAGCTCATCAAACATAGCACACATTCGCACAATCTATTCTATCCATCTCAACCTGCAAATAGTTAACATCCTAAGCACAATTTGTCAATTTGAGATTGCCACAGTTGAAAACTTCTTAATGGACTGTAACGGTGTGTTTGGATAAAATATTTTTAAATCTCATTGAACTTCACAAATGATGAAAATTATAATTCCATAATTTTAAATGTCATTATTACGAATTCTACCGTTTAGATTTACTCACAAAGAGATTTAAAATAACAAAAGAATTGAAACTTTTATATGTAATTCGAGAGAATTGTAGAATGACATCTAATTTTGAAAGAATTGAACAAGAGAATTGAGAGCTACAATTCCCTTGAATTTTAAAAAACAGAATTTGCAAAATTCTCAAGGAGCTCATCCAAGTAAAAAAAATTTAAGAGAAATAATTGTGAATTGCTGGAATTCGTTTAAATTCCCTCGATATTTCTTTCATCCAAACACACCATAATTAAGCTTATGAAACTTCTCAGTTACGAAGTAGAAGCTGGACATTCCATATTTCATGAGACCCAATTATGACTTACTCTGCTCCCTCTTAGGGGCGGAACTAGGTGCATGGAGAGTGGGATTGAACTTCCACCCAAAATTTTGGATACAAAATATTTCTTATATGGCTCATCGGCTATCTATGAAAGCTTAATAAAAATTAGACACACACACACACACACATATATATATATGAAAGTTCAAAGCTTGTTAGTTGTTCTCATCTTCTTCATCTGCATATCTCTTTATTCTATTTCAATTGTAAGTATATATTGCATGGATATATTTCTATCGATTGATTGAGTTGTTTAATTTGGATTGATATATTTCATACTTGAGAGTTAGACACCTACAATTTGATTTAGGATAAACTAATATAAGGTTGATTACATTCGTTTTTCTTTTGTATGTATAGTTTTAAGAATATTTGTTTTTTCAGATTTAATATCAACTCATTCATTGATCTGTAATCGTACATATAACATTTTACCTTATAGGATTGATAAAAAAAAACATTACATAAGTAGGACTACATTTTTACCCAAAATTAGACTACCAAAAAAACTACTAGTCTAACTTCTATGAAGTTCATCCAATCACCTAGTAACTACCTCAAACAAAACATTGTAACTGAAAGGAATCGAAAGAGACGAACATTGAGAGCTTGATCGAGAAGGTGGAAGAGAATAAGCCATAGAGGCAGCCATAAGCCCATACACAAACCCTAGACGAGAGTGCATAATTCTATACTTCAAAATAAATAATAATTCTAAAGGATTTGATTTACATCGTTAGGTTTGAATTTTTTTTCTTGAAGTTGGATGACAACAATTAATGTCGAATGTAATTTGAATAAGTGATTTCTATTAACAAAATTTTTTAAATCGTGTCGAATTTATTTTTGTTCACTAAAAATTTCAAGTATAGGAGAATTATTTTTGTTCACTAAAAATTTCTAAGTCCCACCTATCTATCAAGAATTCGTGGTTCCGCCTTCCGCCCTTCTCCTAATTAATTTCTTGCAATCTTCGTCACTTTCAATGCCTTTGATCTCCTTTTCTACATTTCTTTCATAGTTTCATCCATTCTTCTTCTTCTCTTCAAACGTGTAAGCTCACTCATTTCATCAATTTAACCTGCCTCCATTCAGTCCCCAACGATCCCAATATCATGTATCTATTTGCTGACTACCAGATTGGGATATGATCTCGTTGTTATTGTTGAGGCCCATCAATGACCTCAAATCGGCCTCTTTTATCCCATGTCCCAGAACGCTCAATAGTCAATACCCATGACATCCATGCGTTCCTCCTCTCTCGTCTTCGCATTCCACTATGGACAACCAAAACCAGAGCCGACCACCACCTTCAAATCTTCTTCTTCGTTTCACCCCAAAGTCCCAAACCGTTTATGCGGTACGGCTCTAGATGAGCTGATTCCGAAGCCGCGACGTCGTCTTCTCAGAGAGAAATGAACGACAAGGATGTGAGGATGATTCACATCAACGATCTCGCGGCCACCAACGAGAGGTTAGAGTTTTGATCGATCTCTGTTAATGGCAAACTCACTTTTGGGTCCGTTTCGGTAGAAAGCAAGACCGAGTGACCCAGTGAGAAGAGATGATGCGCGTGTCGGTGATTGAAAGAGAAGCAGAGGGTATTATAGGAAAGTCAAATTAAAAGAGGTGTACAGTAGAATGTAAATTGGGGTGCCAATTTCAGCCCCTTATTTTACTTTTGATATGATGTAGTTTATTTTGGTGACAGCTAGTCAGTAGCTTAGTCGTGAGATGTATTGTTGTTGTTAAGACTTGAGAGCGCCAACTAATCAAGCTTAGTAGTAGTATCATGTTGGAACATACTAGTTTGGCACCTAAATATTTACAGCGGATGAAAGAAACAGAAAAAACCATATTTACCACAAATCTTCTGAAAACCTTCTCGTTCGACTTGGGCATTTGGACTTGAGTACCTCCTGGGGAATACAGCAGTTATAATAAATAGTACATTTATTTATTTAGTTAATGGGTTATAGTAACTACTCAAAATTATCTCGATTCATCCTCCTCCGCCTGAGAAACTACCAAAGCTAAGCATTGAAACCAAGTAATGCAGAATTTGTACTTAATTGTAATTCAAAATCTTTGAAAATATAAAAATGCACTGTTCTCTACTTTGAAGCCTGTGAGCACATTAGACACAACTTATATCATACATCCAGCATAGCTCATCCAATATGACAACTACCACCTTTCTACTTTCCTGGATATGTTCATCCTACGAATTCTACTACAGAAGCAATAACCGGTCCACCAGTAAGCATTATGTTGTCTCAATCCCTTGAGAAAGGCTCTACTAGTGGGTCCATGTATAATTCGGGAGCTCCATCTCACGCTGAGTCAAGGTTGTGAGGTGCCAGTTCGTAAAACCAGGCCTTTGAGTGCAGGCATTTGATTTTCCAGGAGCTCCTTCTTGCTCAAAATTCTATCAGATGTACAGTCTTCTTCCTGCTGCAATGGAGATTGCTTACATTCAGTAATGCGTACAATGACTTAAAAGATTATACTAGTTAAGTACAATGTTGCCCATTTTTCAGTTATTAGGCTAACCAATTAGCAGAACAAGACCTATTGCCATTCCAAAAGTTGTGACAGATAAGTGGCCTAAAGCTCACAACTAGGGATTTTTTTTTTCCCTCAGTACTGACTCTGAATAGTTGGACAAGAATGGGCGACAAGTAAATGTAAATAACATATACTCACATCTCCACTTGCAGCAGATATTAGTGCTAAGAGTGTAACTGTTGCAGTCTGATATTCAGTCAGGATTTTGAAGGATGATTCATCTAGTTTATCCTGAAAATTATAGACATATTAATGCCTCAACAGAAAAAGCAGTATGCACACATTGCCATATAGACATCAGTAATCTTAGCATCATCGAACTCAATCATGCACTCTGAAACAAACTTGAAAGCTACTATTGGTTACGAGGTACCTATTAATCACCTAACATTTGCCTTCATCTCCTCTACTGAACTTGTTGAAAAAGCTTTCTTTTGGTTACGGGGTAAATCTAATGGTTTACATAAGATGATGTCATGATTATATATCTTACTTTTTGGAACTTAAATGAATCCTACTGTAGGAAGACTACATTGGGAAAGAAAAACCATATTCCATTAATAATCCAGCTTTTTGAGTCGCAGGGTAAAGAAAATAAAAATTGAGCCAATCACAACTAAGCATCAACCAATCGAGGAACTAGTAACCCCATTTTGCTTCTCCATTGAATGAAATTATTTTCTCCTGAGATGTTTATATCTTGTTATACTGCTAAGATTATCATCTAAACTCAACCTGATACTATAAAGATTCTCAAGGTCAAAAGAATGTAGCAATTTTCAAAAAAGAAAAACAAACCTTCAGCCGAGAAACAGCTACAGCGATGGCCCTTCCAGGTGCTTGGAGAGATTTATGGTGAATCTACTCACAAGCAAATTCATTTTAGTGAAAGGGTACAGAATCAGGAATCATGGATGCAATATTCTGAGGCAGATGGCATAACATTTACTAACCTGTACGTAAAGAAGGGAAACAACTTTGGCCAAAAGAGAGACCGGGTCCATTTCAGCAGAAACTTGAGACACCAAATCCTGAAAATGACATAGATCAAACATGAAACAGAAACTGACGAGTAAAACTAACCACAAAATTGTACTATGTAAATCCTAAGAATTATGTTCAAATCAAGGAATGTGAATAGTAATTTGAACATTTTTATTTACAAAAGGACTACCTTCTGATACGAATGCAGAAGTGTTCTTTCCAATTTCTTGTCAAGCTTTTTCAGGAGTAAGCCACTAGAATATAAAAGGCGAACAACTTAGTTAACTTCTGAGTCAATTAAATGCTTATTGGAAACCATAACACAGGAAAGAAAGTATAACTACCATTCTTCTGCTATGTCTCTTAAAGCAGTCATGAATGTTTCCACCCGCTGTCACAAAATAGAAATTATACATTTGAAACCATTACAGTAAGTTAATGTCAAATAAGTAATGGGACACATAATATGAACTCCTTCAATTTCTTGAAAAGTAATAGTAGCGTTACGAGCAGACAATTATGACATTTGCGTAAACAAAGAAAACTAACTTTTAAGCTACTTTATTTGTTTCTTCTTCCTCTTTTTGGAAGAAATGAATTACTTCAATTGTGGAAGGGTAAACTTCAGAGACAAAAATTCATCATTATCTCTTCCTTAAAGATTAGGAAAGAGGTACCAATAAATTGAAACACAAACTGGTTTGACTTTCAAGCAAAATAAAAACTAAAACATCAAACAAGGTAAATTTTAAAATTGCAGCTTATTTGAATTGCAAAAAAAGTCACTCCATATTTTAAAACCATATGTTAGAATCAAGTGCCACGCATCCAACTGGAAATCAGTACCAAGTTCAGGATTGAACGAAAATGATAGACCCCTTAAAAAGCAAAGATAAAATGAACTGACCTTTCCTTCCAAAGCTTCAACTACAACAAGCGCCTTCTTCAAGAGAGATCCAGGGAAACACTTGGCCTGGAAAACGAGTGCAAACCCAAAAGAAGGAATATAGTTACCCCAGTTTCAGATTTCTTCTTGATAATAATGTTCAGCAATCACATTAGTATATCAAATTGTCTCATTGAAACATGTTACAAAAGTCAGGTAGAGGACTGTTTCATACAATTGAAGTTCTTTCTCCTGGGTTAAGTTTAAAGGATTCTGAAATGTGAAGCTCTTCAACTTCAACTCCATTTTTCAATTTGTTGTGTATGTCCTACATCAGATGAAGCCATCATGACACAAACTCTATGCAGATCACAAAAATGTATAACTTTACATACATACATATATCTCTTATATCTATAACATGCATATATACATAAGTTGTGTCCAGGAAAAGACAGCAATACAATTTGCAAACGCTACCAGATTTCGAAGAAGCGTATCCACAATACTAGTAGCTGTTGTTCTCAATAAATGCCTGTGCAAAATGACCTATTCATCAAATGAACCTTGTTTAGTCCTTGTTATCCATCAACTGCAACAACTTGATACACATCACTAGAGGTAAAAACTTACTGCAGTTGGTGGGTCATCTTCAAATAAGTCTAGCGCTTTTTCGTACAGCTGCATGTTTAAGAAAGACTGGAGGAAGAACAATAGTTAGTATGGAAGAATCCAAGTTAATAGGTTCACAAAAACACCCTACAGACAGATGCTTCTTAAATCGTATAAAGAATACCCTGAGCAAGAACCAAGGAATCGCACAACAAAATAGTTGTTGCAGTCAAAACAACCATGGCAAGAGCACTGACCTCATCGAGTTTCTTTTGCAAACTGTCAAGCAAGTGTTTCATTCTCTCTGTATTTTCGGAAAACAGTGCCTTTCTTTTCTCCTTCCACGAGCTTATTAGCATAGGTCTCATATAGTTTGCCAAAGGTCTAAGTATTGTTTTTGGATCATCAAGACCTACCAAAATAGATCCATTGCTCTGTCAAGACTGAATACGAATGCATGGCTAATGGTATGAATAACCAAAATGCACAATTAGCTAATCAGAATCAAATTACCTTGTTCTTCAAAATCAGGAACCAGTTTTGAGATCTTGTTTATCATCCAATCTTCTGAAGGAATATTCAAGTTTTCCTCTTTAGATTTTGCCAGCTTAGCAGATGCTTTTGACTCTGCAGCTTGCATGGAGGTGTTCTTGCTTTTCCTTTGGTTTTTCTTAGATTTTGTAGGAACAGATTCCTGGTTATCCAGATCACTTTCAGGTGCACCTGCTCCCATGTTTCCAGCCCCTCGACCTTTTTTCTTAGATTTTGTAGAAACAGATTCCTGGTTGTCCAGATCACTTTCGGCTGCACCTGCTCCCGTATTGCCAGCCACTCTAACCTTTTTCTTCTTTGATCCTTTCTCCAATGTCTGTTTATTACTGCTACTTTCACTAACAGTTTCATTTGATTCGGTCAGCCTGCTATTGCTGTCATGACCAACTTTTGTCTCATGCGAATCATCTGACACAGTACTGGAAGAACATGCAACCATAAAAGTCTCCATTTCTTTCTCCAGACGATCATACACATCCTAGCCATAAACAAATATCACTGAAAGCATTAGATTCATGAGACCAGAAAAATCAACAATTAAAGAAAATAAAAATTGCTTCAAATTACAGAAGATTCTAGCTCTTTGGTTTCAGGTAAATAAGAAAAAAGAAAAACAAAGTAGAAAGCTATGATTTAATTTTTTTTTTATAGAATGTCAATGCATGTTCATGATTGTTGTTATCTTGGTATGTACAGTGGCGGAGCCAGAAAAATATTTCGGGGGGGGGGGGGGGGTTCCGAAATATGTCCATATAAATATATCTAGCTACTTAATATAAAAATGAACAAAAGTCTCCAAAATAATAACACGATATAAAAAACATAACAAACTATACTTTGTAGACTAAAATTTCAAAAATGGTACTCATCTTTCTCGATCACATGTCTTAACTTATAATTAGTTTACGCTAAAGTTTCAACAATTTTTTCTACTTTACATATGTGTACGTGTTACATGGTCATCTTCTATTTTTCGCGAAGCCTAATTTTGATGCATTGATTATTCTTTCATCTCCTTCAAACTAAAAAGTTCCCCACACTATGCTTTTGAATTTTGATCGATGTTGGTAGCGTGTACATACAGAATTATTTATAGAGATTTATGCATCCTAGCCTAATCAGCTAATTAATTAAGAATTATGATTTAAATAATACACGTATAACTAAGTTTAGGAATTGGAATCCTGAAAGGGCAAACCAAAACTGAAACTATTTACGACGAAAATGAAATTGATTGTAAGAGAAATATAGAGATAATGAAATAATATAATAAAGAGAAACATGTGGCTATATATAATTGGTTATAGAATAAGGGGGGCCATTTTATGGTTGACTCTTCAATTCTTCATAATCCAAACAGGATGATATATATAGTTCATGGTTTGGTGAAAGCTGTGGGGGTGCCATGGCCTCCCTTGGCCCCTACATACCTCGGTCGTTGGGTATGTACAGTATCTCACTGTGAAAGTTAATTATTTCAAGTAATTCTAAGTTGATAACCCAACAGATATTAGATGATAGAAATATCTGAAAGGATATTTGAAACATACCTTGATGAAGGCACTGCTAAATACATAGGACTCCCCAAAGATTAATGCCTTATCTGACTGTGAAACAGGATGCAATAAAGAGTCAGCAGATGAAATGTGCAAGTAACAGAGCAGGTTTGGTATAATGAAAGGCACCTTGAGACCCTGCTGAATGGAAGGACAAAGCGACAAAAGACTGGATGCATCTTGAGATCCAAAGGACATTGGCAGTATAGAAAGAGAACCGATCCTGCATTACCATCCAATCAAACCATGAATAAAAGAAACAGCAGAGATGTATACCATCACATAACCTGGTACAATAGAAATGTATTCATGAGTACTGTAAAGTATCTTTGCAGGGGTATCATTTTATACAATAATCATCTAAAAGTTTCAAGACTGTTTCAAGAATAATAAAATGATGGGAACCATATTAATCAATACACAATTTTTTTAATTACAAATTTACAACCATAGCTAAGTTGTAAAAATCGATGAAACCGTAAGTTGATGGGGTACAGCTACATAAATTACTCAGAGAATAGTCTAGATATTTACCAGCTACCTCGCTCCAGAGCATCTTCGGTAGAAGCATCAAGCATTTCAATCATCGAAGGGTGAATAAACGTAGTAACTAAGGGTATGCCTTCAGGATATCTGGACTAAAGTGGAGTGTGAAACCACAAAGTTTAATCACAAGGAAAAAAAGAGAAAAGGGGAGTTTTCAACTTATATATGCTAAGCCCCAGAACCAGAGCATCAACATGAAAGATTATAAGTACCTGCAAGTACTGAACAGGCTGAGGAATTCTCAGTTTTTGCAGAACATCATAGCTAATGTAAGAATTCTGCAGCATGAGAAAGAATAAGTCAGAAAAAAATTAAATTTTTGAGTATTCTACAATCGAATCCTGGAAAAAGAATTCAATGCTGAAATGGTCCAATAATATTGATATTCTACAAAGTTTCAAATATTGCTAAAATTGGCTTCAAGGCAACTGGCCATGCTGACGTATCAGTACCATATGTAGACTACAGTTGTCGAGTTGCACTAGTTCAGGAGAGTATTAAGAAGAAGGTTAAATTGCTAAAAGCAGAGGTTGAAATTAAACTACAGAATAAATGCAATTAGATATGCATATTCACATTTAAAGTTCAGAATACATTTAGATTAGGTCTTTGGACTCGACATCATTGCATATAAATAGGATTGAAGGGTTTCATACCTGTGAAAAGAATGAATCTATTGTTTCCTTTTGAGCTATGGCAAAAACCTGATTAAGAATAAAATATTGTTAAGTATAATCAGCCTCAATACCATAGGTATATTCAAGTGATTCTGTAATAACCAAGCTAAAGTGCTTTTTCTGCATGGGTGCAAATGAAAAATTTGCAGGCCGGCCAGGATTATGTGATGAGATTACGCAACTCTTATTTTATTCATCTTAGGCAATAAATTATGAAGCCAGAAAATGACACATACATTGGGTGTCCAATGAACTCCTGCGCGAAGTGATCCGAGAATCTCGCCTTCCTTTACCAGCCCATTAAACAGGGATTGGAAAAAAGAACCATCTACAGCTACACCACTGGCTCCTTCCATTTCTTGTAGCAAATGTTGTAAAGAACTCCACAGCACCGACAAGTTTGTGGGAACTGTAAGAGCCCGAGCAGCACCACGAACCATGGCGGTTACGCGTGCAACGTAAGCAGGGGTATACAATTGCCCACCTTCAAGCCTACCTTTCACCTACATCCATATAATGATAATGTCATCCATCCATCCATCCATCCATCCATCCATCCATACATCCATAATCATGCAAAAGAAAAAAAGAAAATTCACCTGAGTCCCAATGCGCGGTTCCAACACAGATGTCACCATCTCGGAACTGACATGTAACTGCGCGGCAAGTTCTGCCAAAGCAATTTGGCTGCATTCTTGAAGCCTCTCGTTGATTTCTTCGGCGACAGAATCCCAATAGGACTGCGATATTATCTCCCCTTGTATCAACATAAGCCCCGGCTCGTCGGAGACAATTTGTTGCGCTTGCTTCTCGACATGGTACAAATCAACCCCAACCGTGTCCGCAAGGTCAATCAATGACACACGGCCTAGTTTCGTCACCTCCGCCAATATTTCATACCTCAGTTGATCCTAATTCATTTCCAAACTAAAATCAAATTCACATACACACACAGTACTAGAATAACAACAATCTCATAAATTAAAAGAAACAAACATGCAATAATGCGAAATCAAAACGCTGTGTTTGGTTGAGCGATCACAAATTTCTACGTAAAAAGCTTTCATTTCTGATTTGATAAGCCAGAATAAAGGAGAGAGTGGATTACTGGAGTGATGTATTCTTTGCCGGAGACGGTGTGGAGGAGGTCGAAGTCGATGATGTGAAGCTCCTGGAGTTTTTGGACCAATTCGACGACGTTTCGATCGGACAATCTGATGCTCGATTTCGCTTGCTGTGCGAACTCGAATTGCTTCTGCAACTCCAGCAACTCGTCGTCCATTATTTCCGAACACCGTGGTGGTCAAAACTGAAAGACCGGGGGGTGGGGGGACAAAGGGTTTTGACGTTTAGACCCGTATCGTATTTTCGGTTTCCAAATTAGTCTAATGGGTTTTTGTGCTTTGTTGTAGTTGGGCCTTCAGTTGAAGCACATTACAACTATTCAAAAGTAGATACTGGTTAAAGGTCAGCTATCTGCTGGTTTATTTGTTTGGTCTGATATCACCGCTCTACTGATAATTTGTTGAAAAATAAAATATATTCGTAATTAATATAGACTAAATTGTATTTTATTTATTGATAAATTACTTTTAAACAGACATTATAATCTGTTACAATCAATATCTCTATAAATCAGGAATTAAAAAAATATCTATTTATATTTTAATTGGGACAAGATACACACAAAAATATTAGGAATATTTCTCCTAGAACACTCTCTCTTGTGTCGCGATTCTAATGTATAATGCATAACATGTTGCCTCACTAAAAACATTGTCAAGGAAACAAAAACCTTATGGATAAAAATAAAAGTTTGGTCTAAGGAAAAAAAAGTATAACACATCAACTACAAAAGCGACCACATGTGATGTAGACTCCCTCTGATGTCTACGAAATGAACTCCCCCTGATCAATAACTCAATCTTGGAGTTCAGATAATCTTTACATACCAAAGCGTCTCACATGCTTCACAAATGTAGATTTTGATAAAGACTTGGTAAACAAATTTGCAACATTGTCAGCCGAATAAACTTGGCTCACATGAATGTTCAATAGCTGTTATTATTGTTGATTAAAGAAAAGCTTCGGCGAAATTTGTTTCGTGTGATCACCATTGATGTATCCCAACTTCATTTGCTCAATGCAAGTCAGATTGTCCTCAAAGATACAAGTTGGTGTTATCGTAGTGGAAAGTAATCCACTAGATCCTTGAATATAATGTATGATTGACACATACATTACATTACTTGAAGCGATAGGTCGAATGATAACTTCGGGTTGATCCAGGGTGTATCCTTCGATGGGACAAGAAATCAACTCAACGGGTCAAATAACACCTTCGGGTCTGTCCAGGGTACAATTTTCGACGGGGTGAAAGATCCATTCGACAGGTCAAAAATCTCAGTACCTACATGTTGTGACTCAACCATCCATTTTTCAGAAATTTCTAGTTTCTCTATGTTCTCTTTGTAGGGAAAGAACAAGCCTAAGTCAACGGAACTCTTCAAGTACCTAAAAGTGTGTTTCACACTAGTCCAATGACGTTGTGTTGTCGTAGAACTAAACTGAGCTAACAAATTCACAAAGAATGCAATACCTGGTCTAGTGCATTGAGCTAAATACAACAAGGCTCCAATAGCACTAAGGTATGGTACCTCAACTCCTAAAAGTTCCCCATCATTATCTTTTGGATGGTACAGATACTTATTGGGTTCCAGATTGTAAACAACTATTGGTGTGCTAAGAGGGTGTTCCTCGTCGATGGTTGCCAGATCTTGGTCCACCACTGTTTGGGAAGCTGCTTTCTATTGGTAAATTTACGTGGTACTTGAAGATTGAATTTGTTAAGATTGAGCATGTGATGTAGTGTTTTATAGTGGTGTTTTAAGTGTGAAGTATTAACGATTATTGAAATTTTATGTGTAGAACGAAGCCCTCCGATTGAGGAAGTAATTCAATCTAGAGTTGTTCTGCGTTTCGTGGAGTTCCTAGTCAGAGAGGATTTTCCGCATCTTTAGGTCTGAAGTGAACTTTTTGTGGAGTTAGATAATATTTTCAAAGGGCTTTGTTTTTTACTTTGTGTTTATGTTTTCTTTTTGTAATTTGTTAGATTTTCTGATTATTAGTTTGAGGCTACTTGGGCTCTAACATTTATAACATAAGGAACATCGGACAAAACCAGGGTGGTAATTGATCACGGGGCAATTCCGATATTTGTGAAGCTTCTTACTTCACAAAGTGATGATGTTCGGGAACAAGGATGATGAGAACTGATGGGGGTTTAGCTTCTCTTTTTAGTTTTAATTATGCGTTTGATTGAAATTATGCTAATGTTTGGGGAGAATGTGGTTTGTCGTCATTTTTTTGTCTGCATTCACTAAATGTGTTGCTGGTGTGCTTTTATAGGTATATTATTGCTGGCGTGATTTTATAGCAATTAGAAATTTCTCTTATGACATTGGAGATCTCTACAATTTTATCGATGGCAAATAAATTGTGGCTTTGTAGCTTTCATGAATTTAGTTGATGGACATGCAGCAAAGGTTTAAACACAAGGTCTGTTTATAATTAATGGACCCCTTGCACACTTTATTTTGATTTATTTCCTATAAATAGTATCACACATTTGTAATTGAGTTGTCATAATGTTATCATTTTACATAAGTTACTTGTGTGCATGGCCTTTTTTCAGTTATCTTAGTATATCATAGCATTCTCGTAGGTATCTTAACACATTTAGATTGTGTCTTGTTGATTTTAGCGTCCCTGCCAATAGTTGTCATGTACGTATTAGCAGCTTTAAGTTGACATGAACACTAATTCGGGAACATTATCTGTTCTAAATGTGATAGATGTAATTGCATGTCAGATCCAACTGAGATTGTGCTTTAGAAATATATTATCATTTATGGAGGAAAATATATTTTGACAAAATGAATATTCATTTCCCACCATCTTATACGACTTTTGCATTACTATCTCAACAGTCCAGCTGAATTTAGTGTAGCCCATTATATGCGTCTTGAATATGCTATATGGATATGCAAGGATAGAGAAGGATAAACAAGACATTTTCATGTGCATGGGTTGTTGTTTATCAGTATGAGTTGAAGATTTAGTAGATAATTTTATTTCTTTTGACATTGATGAGATAATACTTGATGATGTGTGCATAGTAACATTTGAATTAGTAATGCTTGAAGTGTTGAATTAGTAATCTAGAGTGGACATTTACATTTGAGTATTTTATACATTTGAGTATTACTAATTTTTTCTAACTATTAATTTTCATTTGATTACAGTTCCAGGAAAGAGTGTGGAACATCTAAAATGTAACAAATGTGATGCTGAAATAGAAGTTTCTTCAACTCAGGTTAGCCACAATTTTTAGTATAACCAGGTCTAACCTGCTGCCATATTGGTCAAATAGACTCCATTTGCATCATTGTGATGTGTGTTTATACATGAGGGTGAATATACTTTGGATTAACATGCTATATACCTAAGCTAAGGTGGTTTTAGTACTCCATCTTTTAATGTCCTGGCATTTATTATAGAGTACTATGATTGCAAGGAGATTAGTTTTGCTCCAATCTATAGAGGGAATTTTAATGATTACCTTTTTAATTGATCATTCTTAGACTAGTATTACATTCTCCAAATGGTTACTTACATGCCTGTTTGAAAAGGCGTTTGCCTAACCCAAAAATGGCAAAACAGCAAAAACGCCTAAATTTTGCCATAGGCTCCCTTTTTAGGCAGTGCTCCGCCTAGTCAAGACTTAGACGACCGTCTTGACTGCTTAATATGCCTAGGCGGCCGCCTAACTCAAAAACGGGTAAAACTTAAACCTTCGCATTTTAGTTTTTGACTTACTTCGGATTCGAGATGATAGTCCACGAGCAAATAAGTTAGAGGATTTGAAGGCAATGTGTTTTGATGATATTTTCTTATTATTTTTTTTCTATATTACTCATAATATATCTATATATAATATACTAAATAATTATACATTAAAAATATAAAAATAATAATCTGCCTAAAATTCGATTAATCTTTGCCTAGGCGACTAGACGCTAGGCAGTAACTCTACCTCTACCGCCGAGCACCTTTTTGAATATTCCTTACATGTGCTTCTGTACTGGGGAAGTAGGCATATTCTGATAGCACCAAGATATGGTTTTGATGATACTTCCACCTTAAACTTTGATGTTACTCTGATACTTGCAACCATGCTGACTTCACAACAAGGAGCTGCTAAAGTGCACATTCAAGATGAGAATGCAATGGAGTCTGAACTCTGATGCACAACAATAGCCAAATATCCCCGAGCATTCATCAGATAACAAAAGAAAGCTGTCTAATCTTACTGGGACCCAATATCTAACGTCTTAATAAGAACAAATAAAATGTGGCCTCATTGTCTCAATAAGGCAATTAATCTGTGGTTTCATTGTCTTATCTTACTTATGCAGGAAGTGGTATGAAAAATGGTAGCGGTGCTGAAGTAAGATAGGCTCAAGTTTTTGGTTCCACTTTTTGTCCTTTTTGTTTTTTTGTCCTTTTTAGTATAAGTGATAGCATAGTTGTATAATCTACTGTTGCTTTTGAATGTATATGTGAGAGATATAAAAATATTAAACTTCACTCCACTGATATGAATAGCAGATTTGTACATTTATAGATCTTGATGTCATGGATAGTGAAAGTTGTGTATCCCGTAAAAACTAGTAATACATGCATATTTGCATACCAAAATATAAAAAAATTGTTAATAATTATTATTTCTGCCACGGCATTATTGCCATAGCAAATGGTCATGTATGCCATAGCAAATGGCTTGCGATGTCATCTTTGCCATTGCCAAAAGTATATTACTACCCAAACACTATGGCACAAAATTGTCGTAGCAAAAGATTTTTGCAACGACAGTTGTTGTAGTCGTTAGCAATTACATCGCTAGCAAAAGCGACGAAAAATTTAAAGTTGTGAAAAATGGTTTTGTCGTTGCAAAGGCTTTTGCTACGGAAAATTTTCCTTTTGCCACGACATTTCTCCGTAGCTAAGTGGATTTTTTGTTGTAGTGTTTGGACATAAGAAGACTGGTGAATAATAATTCTACCAACTCGATGTTCCTGCTATAAACCAAGACAAAATCGAGTGCTACCAACGTCTTTCATCTCAAACTTGGATTTTAAGTAACTAACTGTCTCATTGATTTCATCAAGAGACCCGATGATACTCATATCATCCACATAAACCGCTACAATGGCAAATTCTGAACTTGTTCTCTTAGTGAATACATATGGGCACAAATCACCGTTCTTGTATCCCTTCCCAACCAAGTAGTCACTTAGATGTGTGTACCATATCCTACTAGATTGTTTCAATCCATATAGTGAATGTCTCAATCTAATTACATGAGTACTCCGTGGTTTAGAGTTACTTGAGCTAGGTATGACAACACCTTCCGATACTCTCATGTATATCTCTGAATCAAAATTTTCATAAAGATATTTGTAATCACATTCATCAGCTGTATGCTCAGTTTTTCTGACACTACTAAACTGACAAGGTAGCGGAAAGTAATGATGTCCATGACCGGAGAATATATCTCCTCATAATCAATGCCAGGGCATTGAGAGAGTCCTTACGCCACAAGTCTAGCTTTATACCGCATGACTTCATTCTTCTCATTACGCTTTCGAACAGAGACTCATTTATATCCTATCGACTTCACATTCGGTGGGCATAACATTAACGGACCGAAAACCTGCATTTTCTTCAAAGAGTCTAGTTTAACCTGCATTGCCTCTTTCCATTTCGGTCAATCCGCTCTCCATTGACATTCAACAATCGAGAAAGGTTCCATTTCATCGTCGTCAATAATATCCTGAGCGATGGAATAAGAAAAAATATCACCAACTACCTTGGATGATCTATCCATAACAATGCACGCATCATTGTTAATTAGTGAGATTTCACCGTTCTTTGACATCACATATGGGTCTGAACCATTCTCCAGAGATGCCATTTATGATTCTAGGACATAAATGTAGTCAGAAACAATCTCATGTGAAGGATTCACAATGTTTATGACGAAATGATCATTCTATGCCTGGATGGTCTGTCTTTTCACCGTGATATGCCCAAAACTAACTACTAAATTAAACACTTAATAATCAGAAAAGACACAACAATTAAAACCCTTTGTTGTAGATGTAGCATTGGTAAATAGGGTATCGTTCTTAACCGGGGATCGAGAGTGCATGCATGACTATGTTTATAAACAGAAATTTAAATGTATGGGGGGTTTGAAAGTTTGGTTTAATTAACTATGAAAATAAGAACAGAAATTGGTAAGCAAACATATTAAGAAATCCTAGATTCTATCATGCTTCACTCATAGACAAGTAGAAAACAAACAAAAACAAAGAACCATAAACATGCTTGCTAGATCGAAAATAAAACACTAACTAATATATTTACAAGTGATCGACACATTATATCCACCTAGCCAATTCGTGCTCATATTTATTTAGTGTCAACAAAATTCTTAATCTTCAACCTAAAATACATAGACATGCTTTTAAATTGTAAACGAAGAGCGCAACAACTTAATCATCTAAAAATCATACAAAACATGCAAGAGAGGAACGAAGAGCGTATCACCTAGCAAGTTAAGAAGCTTTAAGCACATAAGCATGCATACAAATTAAAAGTTAAAAACTAAGAACACATGAAAGATACTAAAGTAAATCTGAAACACAAAACCTTTTGTCAAACTTTATTACAATCATACTTAAACAAAATCTATTACAAGGAAGAGATGAAGTAGAAAATCTCATGGTTACACTTTTTGTTCTGTGAAGAGCATTGCAAACGCCAAGTGGTGATTCTCAAATGCAAGACGAAGAGCACCGATTACACTTGATCCGTGGAGGAGATGGATGCTCGGCCTTGGAGGAGGAATTTGCTAAGTATGAGAGGAAAGGTGTTTGAGGCAAAGGTTGACTTCTATATTGTGTGATGCCTTGCTTATGGTCGAGCTCTCCTTTATATAGGATATGAAAAACCCTAGTCCATCCCCAATTAGGAATAAATTAACTTCACCCGGGTAAGTTGATCTTTCTTCATTAAATCAGTGATTCCCGGAGATTTATATGTCCAAATTGAGTGATTCTTTTTGCACTGGAAATTTGACTTCAAGAGCTTTTCAGGGACATACTATTCGTACCATAATTCCTTCTTATCCATTTTCGGTGGCCCATTGAAGTGAGATGATATTCACAGTTAGATTTCTTGATTTCTAGTTTTTGATCCATCTTTTTCTTTTGGGCTTCTTTGTGGCCGAATTTGTGCATTATCTTGGATATTCTTAGACACAAAAACATGGTCTTGACCCATCTTAGTGATCTTTGATCCAATCTTTATAACTCGTGGCCCATTATTCTTCATATTTCCTCCTTAACACGTTTTTAGCACATTTATGCCTCATTTACTCCATCTTCTTTCTTTAGGACTTAAAAACAATGAAATAAGTTAGAAATAAGAATACTAAGGTCATAAGTAAGATAAATATAGAGAGAAATACGTTAAGAATCAAGCATAAAATGCGTAGATCAAATTCCCCCACACTTAGACTTTGCTAGTCCCTAGCAAAAACTAAATAAATGAAAGACTCGAAATAAGAAAACATACAAACCCAACGTTGGAGCTAAGCTCTATGTTGGAAAAATTTTAAGGACTCGAAAACTTTTAAAATATTACAAACACTACTAAGCCCTTAGCTAAAATTGTCTCAGAAATTTCTTTAAGTGTATGGCGATGGAATCACAAGTTTTTAGAGTTTAAAACTCAATAATTTGGAGAGATAATAGAGATATGATCGTGTCATGAACAAGTAAGACTTGGAAGAAAACAATGGTGAAGTTTAAGCTGTGCATGTTTTGAAAAATTTAAATCAATCTCACATGGATGCACTCATCATATTTTTCACTCATGAAAAGAAGGGTTCACTCAAGATATATATATATATATATATATATATATATGAATTCAATCAAAAGTCTCATGAATACAATTAATTACTTGCACAAATGAACCTGAACCATATGCTTACTCATCCACTTTACTCAACCAATCGAAGGCTATTCATCTTAAGGATCATAAAGGTCTTTATAAAGGTTTTAATGGGGCTGAGGCTAAGGCATTCGAAAATTTGGATATGTGGTGGTGGAAAAATGTTCAAAAGACTTAGTCAACACTTCATCCATTTGAGATCATCATTTCTCATGTGTCAAAACTTCATAAAAACAAGGCCAAATTTCTTCTTTTTGGGCATATCTTCACTTTAAACTTCACTTGTCCAACTTTTCATACTAGAACATTTGCCGGAGAGCTTTTACATTTTTTTTCCTTTTCTTTGCTCTCGAATTTTTTTCTTTTTTTTTCTTTTGTATTTGTGGCAATCACACTTTTTTTTCAAACTTTTGAATAAGTCTTCCCTTCCTTTGTAGTCTTCCATCATCTTTTCGCCACTTCTTTATGCTAGCTTAGAAATCTTTTCACCAAGTCTTAAGACCAAGGGTTGGAAACTCTACACTAGGCTAAACGTGTAGATATATATGTGGGAAATGAAAGAAAAGGCTAAACATAGGCACAAAAAAAGGGGTACTCTAAGGGTGTGGCAACTCGTGCGCACAAAAAGGACACATGGCTTTTTGGTTAAATGGTGGAAAACCTAAATGCATTTAATCATCTCCAAAATCAGAGCATATATCAACTTAAAAGTTTTGCAAATCTACATGAGTAAGTTCTAGTAATCTCTAGTTCATTGAAATCTATGGCAAACAATTAGATGAGGCATGTAAATATTTTTAAGACATAATGCACGAAATTCACTCTCAAAGAAAATAATGTAGGCTCAAAAACTCACTTTAAGGTTCATATGATCTAAAAGCTTATTCTAACATGCGAAATCGGTACCATGTTTATGCAAACCATATCTACTACATGTTATGACAATCAAAATATCTCAATTATCATTAGAAATTATTTAAGTGATTATTCAACGCCATATGTATTCTTTCGGTCCATTTTCATCATAGACTAACTAAGGGCATCATAAAGACTCTTTAAAATACTAAGTTAAACAAAAAGACTCAAGACACTCAAACAAGCATAGATTTAGTCCTCATCTTCTTTAGGCAACCTTAATAAAATGGCCAGTTGGCGAGAGAGACCAAGAGAGGTAGGAGTGATTTTCGAGCTTTGTCTTTTCTCACAACCAAAACCCGTCTTAGTAACCGTCCCCTTCTAGACACCAAGTCACAAGGATTTCTTACTAAAAGACAAGTGTTCATCTATTACACTAATTAAAAACAAGAAAACACTAAAGATTTTTTTTTAGGGAATCATCCGCCGGAAAGTTCCATTGTCCGCCCGGTTTTTATGATTTAAGACTCAAATAATGTTGTAAACCCCTCCCCCACACTTAAACTCTACATTGTCTTCAATGTACTAAAGTAAAGTATAGAATTCAGCAAGAATGCCAGGATTTACAAAAATTTAACTAAGAAATTAAAAATGCAATGAAATAAAAAGAGTAAGGGAAGAGAATGCAAATCTGAGTTGTAGACTCCTCCATTGGGTTGCCTCCCAACAAGCACTTGTTTTTTAACGTCTTACAGCCTAGACATGATGCTTTTTTATGTATTTGAAGTGGCCGACTCCTCAAGCTTATCTTCTTCGACGTCATGCTCCTTGAAATGTTCATAGTATGGCTTCAATCGGTGACCATTCACCTTGAACAGTTTCCCGGTCTCCAAAGATTGTATTTCCACAGCTCCATGGATAAAGACTTGAACAACAATGTAGGGACTGATCCATCTTGAGCGTCGCTTTCCCAGAAAAAGTCTAAGTCATGAATGAAAGAGTAAAACCTTCTGTCCGGCTTTGAATTTCTTCCCACGTATCATCTTGTCATGGATCCTCTTGGTTTTCTCCTTTTAAAGCCATGCATTGTCGAAAGCATCATTCCGTATTTCCTCAAGTTCACAAAGTTGTAGCTTTCGATGTAGACCAGCCTCATCCCGATTCATATTGAATTTCTTGACAGCCCACTATGCCTTATGTTCTAACTCAACCGGAAGATGACATATTTTCCCATAAAGTAATCGAAAAGGTGACATTCCAATGGGAGTTTTGTAGGCAGTTCGGTAATCCCATAATGCATCATCTAAGCATTGGCTCCAATCTTTCCGGTTCGGCTTAACGGTTCTCTCCAAGATCTTCTTGATTTCACGTTTGGACACTTCAGCCATTCCATTTGTTTGAGGATGGTATGGTGTAGATACCTTGTGAGTGACGCCATATTTCCTCAATAATGTCTCCACCATTTTGTTGCCAAAATGACTCCTTCCATCACTGATTAGAACGCGTGGCATCCCAAATCTTGTGAAAATATTAGCCTTAAGGAAATCTGCAACAACTCGCGAATCATTAGTTCGAGTAGCTTTTGCTTCCACCCATTTTGAAACATAATCAACGACGAGTAAAATATAAGTGTAACCGTTAGACATGGGAAATGGTCCCATAAAATCTATGCCCCAAACATCAAAAATTTCAACATTAATAATGTAGACTTGTGACATTTGATCTTGTGGTCCAATGTTGCCGGATCTTTGGCACCTATCACACTTAGTACAAAAATCATGAGAGTCATGAAAAATGTTTGGCCAAAAGAATCCACAATCTAATACTTTCAAGGCTGTTTTCCTAGAACCAAAATGACCTCCACATGTACCATTATGACAAAACTCAATAATGGACTGAAATTCACTATTGGGGACACACCTCCTAATTACTAAGTCTGAACATTGTTTCCACAAGTAAGGTTCATCCCAAATAAAAGTCCGAGCATTACTCTTGAGTTCTTGGCGTTGAGAACTATGCATGGAAGATGAAAACTCATTGGTGACTAAATAATTGACTATATCCACATACCATGGAGTTTCAGAAGCACTTACCTGAATTCCAAAGAGTTGTTCAACCGAAAAATTTTCCTTTATTGCAACGGCTTCTTTTTCGTGGACAATCTAAGACAAGTGATCTGCCACCACATTTTCTACTCCCTTCTTATCTTTCACTTCTATGTCGAATTCTTGGAGTAGAAGTATCCTGCGAATTAGTCGTGGCTTGGCATCCTTCTTCGCCATGAGATACTTCAATGCAGCGTGATCCGTGTAGACAATCACCTTACTTTGCAACAAATATGAGTGAAACTTATCAAGTGCAAACACCACAGCAAGCATCTCCTTCTCGGTTGTTGTATAATTGGCTTGAGCATCATCAAGTGTTCGAGAAGCATAGTATATGGAATAGGGCTTCTTGTCCTTCCTTTGCCCTAAAACAGCTCCAACGGCGTAGTCTGAAGCATCACACATAAGTTCAAATGGTTGAGACCAATCCAATGCACAAAGGATATGAGCACTCGTGAGAAGCTCCTTCAATTTGTCAAATGCAGCTCGACATTCATCATCAAACACAAATGGAGTTTCTTTTTGTAGAAGCTTGCACAAGGGACGAGATATCTGGGAAAAGTCCTTGATAAATCTCCTATAAAAACCTGCGTGGCCAAGAAAAGAACGTATCTCTCTAACCGAAGTCGGAGAGGGTAAGTACCGCACAAGATCTACTTTAGATTTATCAACTTCTATTCCTCTTTTCGAAACGATGTGACCTAAAACTATCCATTGAGTAACCATAAAATGGCATTTCTCCCAATTAAGCACTAGGTTCGTTTCAACGCATCTTTACAATATTAATTCTAAGTTTTCTAAGCATGCATCGAAATCCCTCCCAAATACACTAAAGTCATCCATAAAAACTTCAATAATTTTCTCTATGTAATCGGAAAAAATTGAAAGTATGCAACGTTGAAATGTACCTGGTGCGTTGCAAAGTCCAAATGGCATTCGTCGATATGCAAACGTTCCAAAGGGGCAAGTGAACGTTGTCTTCTCTTGATCTTCTTCGGCGACACTGATTTGGTTGTAACCTGAATATCCATTAAGGAAGCAATAGTATATGTGGCCAGCCAATCTCTCAAGCATTTGGTCGATGAATGACAATGGGAAATGGTCTTTGCGAGTGGTGGCGTTGAGCTTCCTATAATCGATGTAAACTCTATGGCCAGTTACTGTTCTTTGTGGCACTAATTCATTTTCCGCATTCTTCACCACGGTGATTCAGGACTTCTTAGGAACAACTTGTACGGGTGAGACCCAACGGGGTTGTCCGAAATAGGATAGATAACTCCATAATCCAAGAGTTTGATCACTTCTTTCTTCACGACCTCCATCATTGGCGGATGGAGTCTCCTTTAAGCTACCCTAGTCGGTTTAGCTCCATCTTCAAGCAAGATTCGATGCATACATGTGGCTGGATTTATACCTTTGATGTCCGCGAGTGTCCAACCAATGGCGATTTTGTACTTGGAGAGCACACGAACTAGCTTGACTTCTTGCTCTTCCTCCAACGTTGATGAGATGATAACTAGCAAGGTGTCATTCTCTCCGAAGTATGCATACTTCAAATGATCCGGTAACACCTTGAGCTCTAATTCTGATGCTTGTATAATGGAGGGAACAAGCTTATTTGTACCATAGGCCAATGGAATAGGTGGCGGCCTAGTGGTCATCTTGGGAGCCTCGTTGAGTGCCATAGCCATTTCATGGATTCTAGGCTCCAAGATGTCAATCAATGCATCAATAAGGGCTTCATCCCCGAGTCAAGTCAGCCCCACTCCTTCTTGAATGGCAATGTTGAGTTCATCATCTCCGATGGTGTCTAAGTGGCATTGCGCCATGTCTTCAACCATAGCCATTGAAATACAAGCATTTACACTTGCCGTAGGAACCTTCATGGCATCTAGGATGTTAAATTCAATCTTCTCTCCATCAATCTCCATGGAAAATGTTCCTTCAAACACATCAATCTTTGTTCTTGCGGTTCTCACGAAGGGACGTCCTAGTAGCAATGACGTGGTGTTCAAAGACCTCTCCTCCATGTCAACGATGTAGAAATCAGCTGGAAATATAAGATTGTTGACTTGCATAAGAAAATCTTCAACCTACCCCTTAGGGTACTTATGAGAACGGTCGGCTAGTTGGATGATGACATTGTCCTACTTAAGCTCGCCAAGCTCCATGGATGCATACAAGTAGTAAGGCATGACGTTGATAGATGCACCAAGGTCTAGCATGACATCTTCGAATTTATTGTCACCAATCACACAAGGAACGGAAAAGCTCCCTGGATCCTTCAATTTGGGGGGTAGCCGACGTTGTAACACCGTTGAAACGGTTGCATTCACCTTCACAACCTTCTTCACTCTCGTTTGCCTCCTTTGGGTGCATAACTCTTTTAGAAACTTGGCATAGATAGGAACTTGCTTTATGCACTCGATCAAGGGCAGATTTACTTGCACATTCCAAAAGATGTCCAAGATGTTTTCGTAGTGATCATCTTTCTTTGATTTAGTTGACCGATGTGGGAATGATGCACGAGCAAACGAAGCATTAATGTTAACCAAACTTGAAGGGATAGAGTTAATACCTTTGTTTGGGGCAGATTTTTTGGTGACTTGTTCCTTTGTGGCGTTAGATGCCACATTCTTTTTCTTCTCAGCCTCTTGAGTTGCCGGATCTTCTTCTAAGTCTTCATCCTTAAAAATGGCATGATGAGGCGTCTTGCTTGTCTTTAGCAAAGGAGATGCCAACGTCTTCCCACTCCTAGTAACCATAGCACTTACATTCTATTGGTTTGGAAATGTTTAAGGAGGTAGTTGACCGTTCTCCCTTATTTGGCCCATGAAGTCAACAATTTGGCCCATTTGCTTCTTCATTTCAGAAATATCTCGGCTATGACTATCCAATGTCTCCTTCATTTTTGCTTGTCCGTCCAAGTGAACTTGTGTTGAGGCAGACAATTGGGCTAACATCTTGTCATAGTCCGGATTAGTGAATTGTGGTTGGACCGGAGGAGCTTGAGTCATAGGTTGAATTGGTGCTTGAGGTAGTGGTGGCCTTGCTTGAAATGGAGCACGGTGATAACCTTGTTGAGGTGTCGGAGGGTTCAAACATCCCTCATTGTTACTCCACTTGAAACCCGGATGATCTCGATTGCCAAAATTGTTGTTATTGTAGTTGTTGTAATGTTGGCCCCCTTGATATCCGCTAATTGCATTTACTTGTTCCCCCTCGTTATTTTGCTTCGTTATTGTAGGGCATTGATCATTGTGATGCCCTTGCATATGGCAAACGCCACAAACAGGTCCTAGGCTTGCCTTGGCTCTCTTAGTTTCGAGTTCTAGCACTTTTTCAAGCATGGAAGCTAACTTGTCATATTTCTCGTCCGAAACTTGCTTTGAACTCACTTCATGCACTGATTTTCGTGGAGCCATCCTATATTGAGCATCATTATTTGCTCTGTTCTCCAAAAGTGGTCGAGCTTCCACTTCATCTAAGTCCATGAATGCTCCGGTTGCAGCGGCATCAAGAAGCTCTCTATCAATCGGTTTGAGACCATAATAGAAGTAGTTCATGAGGTTGGTCTCTAAAAAATCATTAGAAGGGCAACTAGCACATAAAACCTTGAAACGATCATAGTATTGGCCAAAGGACTCATCGGTTGCTTGTGAGATTCCCGTGATCTTCTTCCTTAAAACAGTAATCTTTGAGGCCGGAAAATACTTGCTTAGGAAAGCATCCGCTAATTGCTTCCAAGAGGTGATGTGATTCGCTTGGAGTTCCATAAGCCAAGTTTGAGCTCTTTCTGTCAAGGTGAAGGGAAATGCCTTGAGTTTCAAGAGTTCTTCATCCGCATCCGAGGGCTTCATACTCAAACATACAAACTGGAATTGCCTTAAATGCATGTTCAGATCTTCATGGGACATTCCTTGAAAGGTAGGCAAACGGTGAAGGAAGCCACTCTTAAACTCAATGTCATTCTTGTCTTCTTGAGGATTTGGGAATCGTATGCATGAATGACCACTACTCCATTCAGTTGAGCATGTACGTTGGCGAAGAGATCGCCTCTCATTGTTGGGCAGGATGTTGTTGTTATTGGCCATTTCTTTTTGTTCATCTTCTGACAACTGCTCGGTGGAGTGATGGGATGAATGTGGAGAGTCAAAACCGTTCTCAATGATAGGTTGGTCGAGATCTTGCTCCCTTGGAACTATTTGGAACCTCAAGTTTGCCAAACGGTTTGTAAGTGCTTGGAGATCAACTTAAGAAGTCGAGTGGGAGCTGGACATTCATAGAAATCTGATCATCCACCAAAGATCAAGTGTTAGTATCAAAAGAATACACAAGGAATAGAAGATACTAACCAAAAAACGTTGGGAGCTAAAAAAAAAACAAAAACACACTAAAACAAACTAAACGAAAGAAAACAAGCCAAAAACACACCAAAATGACTCAAAAGCTTTAAAACACTCTAAACACTAAGTTATGACATTTAGATACTCTAAGTAATTTAAACGTTAATGCAAGGCTCTAAAAATCCTAAAATGTATGCAAAGTGGTTCAAATGAACTAAAAACAAGCTAAGACATAATATACATGTTTTCTGCAAAATTTAGACATATAAACAATGCAAGACTTAGAATTAACGGTAGGAACAAATATATACACGTTAAAATGCAAGCACACAATATTTACATCGAATTCATGCATAAAAAACTCAAATCGTCATCCAAATGCACCAAATAAGAACCTAAGTGAAGTATGTAGTGAATGCATAAGAGAAAATGTTAGAAACATGCAGAAAACGTGACCTATCTTTTGGCCTCATGTCCCTAACTTCACTTAGGTTAGAGTACTCGGTGATGAAACCCGAGCATCACAAAGCCGCAAGAAGGTTATGCAAGCTAAAATGCAATGTGGTTAATCCTTTACAAGTTAACTAAGGACAAACATACGGTTTCGACATGCATTATTTACAAGTATTGAGTGTGCCTAAGATTTAAATAGAGTACACTAGCTTGGTCTTTAGGTCGTTCAATGGGCGTGCGACCCGCGCGATAAAGTATAAACTTTCAATCAATTGGCCTTGGGACAATCGAAAAACATGGCCAGTTAGAGATAGAAATAACGCGAGAGGCAAGACTAATTTCGACAAAACATCCCGAGACTAACTGGGTCAATGGTATATACTCTATTGGTGTTAGTCTTTCTTAGATCCAAAACATCCCGAGGCTAACCTGTCACTAGTCATAACCCATTTCTAGACACCATGTCTGACATTCAGCCAATTTTTCAAAAATTTACACTCCCTCAAGTCTTTTGTAGACTTCGCCATCAACCTCATGTCCATAACTTCACTTAGGTTATGGTGTGCGGTGATGAAATCCACACATCATGATGGATTAAGGAGATAAACAAGGAAAAGAGGCGTCATCTATTCCAAAGAGTGCGACTTAATCAACCAAACTTATGTACTAAATTTAAATCAAAGACTACCTTTAACATGTATAACTGAAAAATAAAATAAAATTGTAAGTATAAAAAAGTATTGAATTATAAATAAGTATGTAAATTTTGAATATACACATGCTTTCTATTTACACAATTTCACATATTCACAAAGAACACATGCAAATTTCTAGAATCGCGCAAAGTTGCACACAGCTGCTTATCGAATTTTTACAGAATTATTTGCTATTCCGAATGCAATGAAATTTTATAGGCACAAACAAGACACAAAAAGAAACAGCTCTGCAAATTTTCAGCCATTTTAAGGGACATCTAGCTATGTCTAGTAATTTACACAAACAGGGCAGTGCACAGTTCCGAAAACAAAAAATAAAAACATATTTACATAACGAAATCACACAATTCTTAACAATCCCAGGCAACGGCGCCAAAATTGATATTTCCAAAATGAAATACTAAATTAAACACTTAATAATCAGAAAAGACACAACAATTAAAACCCTTTGTTGTAGATGTAGCATTGGTAAAAAGGTATCGCTCTTAACCGGGGATTGAAGGTGCATGCATGACTACGTTTATAAACAAAAATTTTAATGTATGGGGGGTTTGAAAGTTTGGTTTAATTAACTACGAAAATAAGAACAGAAATTGGTAAGCAAAGATATTAAGAAATCCTAGATTCTATCATGTTCACTCATAGACAAGTAGAAAACAAACAAGAACAAAGAACCCTAAACATGCTTGCTAGACCGAAAATAAAACACATTATATCCACCTAGCCAATTCATGCTCATATTTATTTAGTCTCAACGAAATTCTTAATCTTCAACCTAAAATACATATACATGCTTTTAAATTGTATACAAAGAGCGCAACAACTTAATCATCTAAAGATCATACAAAACATGCAAGAGAGAAACAAAGAGTGTATCACCCAGCATGTTAAGAAGCTTTAAGCATGCATACAAATTAAAAGTTAAAAACTAAGAACACATGGAAGATACTAAAGTAAATCTGAAACACAAAACCTTTTGTCAAACTTTATTACAATCATATTTAAACAAACTCTATTACAAGGAAGAGATGAAGTAGAAAAGCTCATGGTTACACTTTTTGTTCCGTGAAGAGCACTACAAACGCCAAGTGGTGATTCTAAAATGGAAGACGAAGAGCACCGATTCCACTTGATCCGTGGAGGAGATGGATGCTCGGCCTTGGAGGAGGAATTTGCTAAGTATGAGAGAAAAGGTGTTTGAGGCAGAGGTTTGGCTTCTATATTGTGTAATGTCTTGCTTCTGGTTGAGCTCCCCTTTATATAGGATATGAAAAATCCTAATCCATCCCCAATTATGAATGAATTAATTCCACCCGGGTAAGTTGATCTTTCTTCATTAAATCAGTGATTCCCGGAGATTTATATGTCCAAATTGAGTGATTCTTTTTGCACTGGAAAGTTGACTTCCAGAGATTTCCAGGTACATATTTTTCGTACCATAATTTCTTCTTATCCGTTTTCGGTGGCCCATTGAAGTGGGCTGATCTGCACATGCAGATTTCTTGATTTCTAGCTTTTGATCCATCTTCTTCTTTTGGGCTTCTTTGTGGCCGAATTTGTGCATTATCTTGGACATTCTTAGACACAAAAACATGGTCTTGACCCATCTTAGTGATCTTTGATCCAATATTTATAACTCGTGCTCCATTCTTCTTCATCTTTCATCCTTAGCACGTTTTTAGCACATTTATGCTTCATTTACTCCATCTTCTTTCTTTAGGACCTAAAAACAACAAAATAAGTTAGAAATAAGAATACTAAGGTCATAAGTAAGCTAAATGTAGAGAGAAATACGTTAAAAATCAAGCATAAAATGCGTAGATCACACCGCAGCTCATCTATGAATTTTCTTGGTCTCCCTCTCTTCCTGGTGGGAGCCGAGGCTAATGCTACTCCCTCTACATGGGAAGGAGGAACGTTTTCTTTCCCGGGAATGACGTTAAACCACCATTTCTTAGGGAATTCTAACCTTGCGGGAAAATTTGCAGTAGGTATGTCTGATCTCGTCACTTTGGCAATATCAGTAATAGAGTCAGGCATCAAGTCTGCTACATTTTGAAGATCAAGGATACGTTGCACTTCAATCTCACTTTGAGATGTGCGTGGATCCTCTCAAAACATAGTGGGAGTATAACACGTCAATTTCTGACGTTCAACCGAAATGGAGGCATTCTTAGCTCCCTCTTACGTCAGGAAGTATGTTTCATCAATGTGACAATCTGTAAATCTTGCATTAAAGAGATCTCACGTCAAAGATTCTAAGTACTGGATAATTGTTAGAGATTCATAACCAACGACATATATGTCTAGATGATATTGAGGACCTATTTAGTACATTGTGGTGGCGTAATTAACACATATACCGCACAACCAAAGATGCGTAAATATGAAATGTCAAGTTCATAACCAGTTACCAACTAGTACACACTGAATGATTGGCATGCTACGTGTCTCAAGTGAATAAGCATTATTGCATGTAATACTACATTTCCCCAAGTAGATACCGACAAATTTGTATGCGTTACCATTGCCCTGACCACAAGGTGTAACCACTTGATTTGTGCCCCTGCTAAACCATTTTGTGAATGAACATGAGGGACGAGATGTTCAACTTCAATCCCAATTGACATACAATAGTCATCAAAAGTTTTTGATGTGAATTCTCCTGCATTATCCAATCTAATTGACATGATTGGATTGTCCAGGTGGTGAGCCTGAAGCTTAATAATTTTTGCTAGAAGTTTTGCAAATGCAGATTAGTAAAGCAACGTGTGACCAACGCGTTGATGCATCTACCAAAACCATAAAATATTTAAATGGTCCGTATTTCGGTTTGATAGGTCTACAAATATTACCATGGATTCTTTGTAAGAATAGTATATTTTCAGTGTTATCAGCTGTAAAGGAATGTCTAGCCTATAACTTTGCCAATGAACAAGCTTTGCAAAACGAGCGGTGAGCATCAGAGATTGCCATGAAGGAATCTTGTGGATAACCACTAGGTGTTGTAGTTGACCTAGAGGCCGAAACCAGATGAAGATTGTGAATCTCATCCACCCCATCAAGATCGATAGGTATTTCACATGCGTCTTTGCTCTGAAAAACTGATGACCATGAGAGTTTTTCAAGATTTTGATCATCATATCATTATCTATATGTCACAATTGATAGTGCCAAAGCTGATAAGAAGCTGAGTCATATGTAGTAGTGAGAGTGATTGCATTGGATTCAATGATCCTAACTGTAGTAAGATATAAACCACTACGAATTACCCCTAACTTCAACAAGATGTGCTTTCTACCGCACTCTTCAGAAATTATACATAAGAATTATTTATCATTCTTACAATGAGTTTTGAAATGTAAACCGTTGGCTCTAATGTCCTTAAAACTTAGCAAGGTTCAATTGATTTTAGGCGCGTACAATGCATCAGTAATGTAAATTCTAATACCACGTGGTAGCAAAAATTTTGTTGAACCACTCCCTTGTATAACCGACGTTGAACCAATCATGGTAGTTACTAATGAATTGTATGGCACAAGATCCATAAATAATTGTCTACTCCACAGTATAGTATGAGTAGTACCACTATTTTCTAGACACTCGATCTCGCCTTCAAACATCTACAAAAGTATGTAAATGAATTAGTCTTTGATCTCAAGACATAGCAAACATTTTAAGTAAAGACTTAAAGATTTTTCAAAGGGTTGTGACCCTTATAGAGTGTTGATATGACATGATAAAACCAATGTAAAACACATCACATACACCAATTTCGGGTATGAATTTTGATGGGTCGAGAAAAACCATTGGACGGGTCGAATCATGAATTCATCATGTCCAGGAGACCATCTTTGGCGGGTCGAGAATAATCTTTGACGGGTCAAAGAAAAACCCAAAATAAACCTTATTTTCTGATATTATTTTTTGACAGGTCAAATGAATCTTTTGAAGGGTCGAAAGTTGGGAAATTTTGAGACAGTAGCATGCCTTCGACATGTCAAGAAAATTCTCGATGGATCAAAGGTGCTATTTAGTGTACTGAAGGATATATTTCGACGGGTCGAAATGAAATCAGGCATAATTTTTGATGAGTCAAAAATGTGCCAAAATTGATCCAGAAGGTGGTCTTTGACGGGGCAAGAGAGAATCTCGATGGGTCAAAAATTCTCTGAGATCAAACCATCCTCTGTTTTTGTCTTGTTTATATGGTACTTTGGTTTCATACTGCCATAGGATACTGTAAATTTCAAACAATTCAAGCAATATGTATGACCATAATCATTCTTAACACATACTTTCATATACCGAAAGGAAAAAAAAAATTATTACTTTGCCAACATCAAACTTACATCAAAGATTATTTTATTCAAAAACCATGACTAAACAAAATCAAAACTAAATACATAGTAAGGATATGAGCCTAATACATAGACTAATCAAAATCTGCAGTCTCCAGACTTGCTTTGGTGTCATCTGCTACAATAAAATTGGTTTCACCGCAATCATCCATCTCTTGATCTTTAGTATAGTTGTTGTCATGCGCCAAGTATTGTTTGTACCTTTTGTAGGCATTATGAACATCCTTGGGTGCACAACTTTATTTGTGCATATGCTTGGTAGAACCACACCTATAGCAAGGTGACAAGCAAGAAGAAGAAGCTGAATTTGAAGAATTTTCACCATTCCTAGGACCAGAATTGGATTGATTCTTGTTTGAGGTATTTTTACGAGTGCAAGTCAAATTTTGGCTTCTACCACGTTCTCTGCCACATCCTCCTCTTCCACCATATGTGTTGTAAGGCTCAGAATGACCGTTTTATTTATCCTTATCTGCCTTCCAACCAGTCTTATAAGTCTCAAGACCATTCTTTGTTCCAGCGGGCCTAATGTTGGTTTGAAGAATCTCATAATGCCTTTCTTTCTTTGCTAGAATGTTCATAAGGTTACTGAAGGACTTTATCTTGCCTTGCTCAAAATATATCTGATATTAATGCGAAAGCATGTCCATAGAATTAGAGAAGATGCTCAAAGACTTCTTAATCATAGTCTGATCAGTCTTGACAATGCTCCAAAAGCTCAACTCCGACTGTAGCTCTAATAGCTTGATTGAATGCATCAATCTTCAAATAATCCAATAATCGGATGGAATCTCATCTCTCTTGCAATTCAGGAAGTTGTGCATTATGAAAATTGTTGAATCTTTCTTTTAATACGTCCCATAAATCCTTGTGATCATTCTTTTGCAAGTTCTATTTTTTTCAATATTGGATGTATATGCCGCCTCAAACACAAGGGCTTGAGCTTTGCGGGCTGCAGATGGTGGAAGTACATTCTCACCAGGAGTTGCAACGGGTGGATGAATAGTATCTATGAGGTCTTTACCGATGAGATGAGAGTATTCTCTACATTAGACACCTATCTATGATATTCCGCTCCTTTGGGGTCAAGGATATCAAACTCAAGTCTAGCCGGCTCTGTTGAAGACATCTACAAAAGAGATAAAAGATGTAATTAGTACCAATCAAAAAAACCACGATCACTAATATCAAGTTTAGGGAATAAAGACAGTGATCAATGATTTTTGGTCACAAAAATCGATGCAAAACGTTGGCTTCATACCATACCCAAAAACTATGACTTTCGCAAATATCAACTTCCCTTTTTTAATTGTGAAATCACAATTAACTGTGATGTTCACTAATAACTGTGACTCCCCCATGACCGTCACTAATAACAACTTTTTATAAACATGAACAAATTCATAGGAACTAGGACATAAAAAGTAAATCACGGTATAATAAACTTAAATCTAGACTTAGATCTAGGGTGTTGCGGCATTTGATATTCATAACTTATTCCTCGCTACTCGGAAAAATTATCCGAAAGTTCCCACGAGTTCGAAATTAAATTCTCTACAACTTCCACGAAGAATCCGAAATCAAATTCTCGCCCGATAATTTAGTCGCTAACGAAGCTGCCATATTAACAGATTATGCTGAAATCACAACAAATCGCGAAACTCGCAAATCAAATCGATAATCATTCCATCTACGGTTCGGGTTGATCAACGGTCCAGAACGGATCACAATCACGATTCGGATAGACCCGAACACGAACGGATAAACTCGACAATATACCGAAATTTCAAATATTCATATTATATTCCTCGGTCGTCCAAATAATAATCCGGAACCGCCCACGAACTCGAAATCACGCATACAACAACTCTCGAGAAGAGACTCAACTCAAATTCTCGGCCAATAATTTAATCGTGATCAAAGCTGGCGATTCAATCAATTATCGGAAATCTGCGATTACGCATAACCTCATGGATTAAGCTGTTTATACCACTGATTCTGTTCCGGGTCGTCACACGACAACCTTTACGAGACTCGAGAGATTGAGCGTGCCGATAACAACAAAACGTTTGATGCTCAAACGGCAGCTCTCGCAAACCTTACCAACACTATGATAGCCAGCTTCGCGCTATCAACGACAAGTTGGGAGAGTGAGAACCTCTCTTTCATGATTATGAGGAAGTCAAAGATGATGATGTACCAACTCCACCTCCTCATCCGCCAAACCCTGACCCAGAGTTGGAGGAAAATATTAATCAAATCATCAACCAAAGGCTGCTAGGTGCAGGAGGAACTCCAATAACCGACAACGATCCCTTCCCACCACCACCGTTCGGATGGAAGTGGCCAAAGGGTTATCAACCCATCTCGTTCACTTGCTTCAATGGTGAGGGAGCAGCAGCTACCCATATTGCTCGATTCAGGGTCGAGTGTGGACCATGGGGTAGGCTCGGCGAGTTCAAACTAGGAGTCTTCGCGTCCTCGCTATCAGGTGTAATGCTACATTGGTATACAAACTTACCATAGTGCTTGGTTCGCGATTGGGCGATGATGGATGTTCACCGAACACTTTGGCGGGTCGGAACCAGCTGTGAAGCTGGGTAAGTTATGCCAGATGGTGCAAATGCCGAGCGAATCCCCAGTGGCATACTTGCACAGGTTCAGGACCGAGTACACCAAAAGTAGGACCTCATGCACTATGGAAGAGTTAGTGGACATCGTGGTTGGAGGGCTCGAAGAAAGATTACATACGAAGTTCGTGGATGTAAAGTTTACATCGTTGAATGCTCTTATCGATGCAGTCGCTCAAACACATGTCGCGTATGAGGAAGCCAAAAATAGGAGCAACATATCCCAAGGAACATATACTCCAAAGACTCTATACCGAAAATGTCCCAAGATAATTGCAACAGTGTAAGAAGAAGAAGAGTCTGATGGATATGATTCAGATGATGCGACAGTGGCTGGTCTGGAGTTAACGGCCAAGAATACGGTCAAGTCGAAGAAAATAATCCCTTCAAAGGAACAAGTACGAGTTCTGACCAGTGCGTTCACAAAGCCGGAGTTTAAATCATATACTTATGATGCGAACACAGCCCACAAGATTATCGAAGACTTGATTGATAGGAAGATGACCAAGTCCAACTTTGGAGCATTCCCCACTGCGGAGTAATTAAAAGGAAAGAAATACTGTAAGTTTCACAACATGTGGAACCATACTACTAAAGCTTGATACATCACCGTAGATTGCTCTACTCGATCGGCAACCTTTCGCAGATACTTCGGTATGAGCAGTAGAGCTCGTAAAACCAAAGGCCATCGGAACGTTCAGCAGTGAAACGATGGAGGAAATCCTGGATAAGTTAATTGAAGAAGGCATCGCTAACGTACCTAACCCGTAGCGTCATCTCCATAGAAGGGATTATATTGTAAGTTTCATCATGCTTGGACACACAATACCAATTAATGTGCAGCCTTGCAAGAACATATCCAACAATGGGTAGATGAAGAGGATATCATTCTTCCAGACTGCGAGGGAGAAGAAACTGTCGAAGGATCATTCATGGTGGGTACTCTGGAAGTGTCTTGGCACGGAGGAGTCAAGCAGAATCAAACATTATATCTCAAAACCACCAACGAAGTAGTCCCTAGAGGTAGTAATAAAGAAGATCCCAAAGGGAAACAGAAGGAGGTCTGTAGAGAAGCAACCCCGGTAGTACTCTGTACTCGGTGCAAGGAGGAATGTGGCCTCAAGATGACTTATGAAGAATTTGTGGAAGCAGTATGAGCGGGATCATCGATTAAGTCTCCACCAGAGAACCTATCAGCTAGCAAGCCCGAAGGAATCACGCACAATTGCCACGAAGTCTAATCTATTCAAATGAATTTGAATGGCAGAGAAGAAGGCTGATGTAGTTGATGATAAGCAGCGAGCAGAACCAAGCAAACCTTACATCCCTCCAGCAAGCCGATATGTTATTAAGGAAGACGTGTGGTATGTCAAATAAGGAGGAAAGACTGTGGAGATTACTCTTATCAGGAAGAGGAAGCTCCAGCGTCAATTCGAGGATGCGATGAGGACTTTAAAGGCTTTAGACAAGGGTTTGATCAAGCCAGAGCAACTAGTGGAGTCACCAGAGCAAATTCTGAGAAGAATGAATCGGCTCGCGGCTACACCCATGATTATATTCGACAAAGGGCCCATCAGACCGAGGATCCGAGCAACCGGACCAAGTGTGTTTTCTCGCATAGACAAGGTAGAACCTGAGGCGGCAACATAGCGAGCACCAAAAAGAGCTCGAGAGTTGGTGGAAGACAGGTCAATGCGAAAATCAGTCTTCAAACGCATTGAATCCAAAGCAGACCCAATCGTTGGGCCGAAAAAGAAGTCAGTGCTGCGATGGAAACCAAAGCCTTTGGTGAATGAAGAACAAAAGAAACTCGCTCGCACTTCTTCTAAGCCCAATATCATGGAAGTAACGGCTGGTGAGTCAGAGCTCACAGCGAGGGTAGGCTCCTTAAAGAAACTTAAGTCAGAGGTCTATGTAAGAGAGCAACAGAGCCCTCCCATCGAAGACCAGCAATAGGAGCCACTGCTAGTTGAAGCTGTAGTAGATAGTGGAGACGAGCAATTAGTCGACTATGTTGAAGACAGTGAGGACTTAGAAGAAGTCTACACCGAAGACATGCATGTAGGCTTGGTATACCTATTACCATCCAAATTTGCCAAACCAGCCAAAGCAAATCATGTGGCCGTTGTAAGCAAGACAGCTCAAGGACTAACTCTGGCAGAAATAGAAGAACCAGAGGAGCGGGGACCACAGGTAAACCCCATTATGAGAAAGTCCTACATGATGTTCTCCAAACCAACAGCCACAATGGCCTCGCATATGAGACCATTGTATATCACTGCGGGTATGGGGGGCATCCAACTTAGCAAGGTCATGGTGGATACTGGAGCAGCGGTGAATGTCTTGACTACTCAAGCAATGACTTTATTGAGTATTCCAAGATCAGCCATTGAAGCGACATCCATGACGATCAAGAACTTTGTAGGGACTGTCTCGCAGACACTAGGGTTGCTGTTCATCGAAGTAAAAGGTGGACCTGTTGTAGGGGTTCATACTTTCTTTATTATCGAATGCAATTCACCCTTCAGTGCAATACTCGGTAGAGATTGGATCCACAGGAGCTACTGCGTACCTTCATCGCTTTATCAACAACTCCTTATATAGGATATGGAGACATCAGAGTCATACATAGTCAACGTTGATCCACGACCATACTCAGTATCTGCGAATGCACTGGATGCTGATTACTACAATGGAAATCTTCATCCATTGGAAGTGTGCGGCTTCGATGAAAAGGGCCGACCTATTGGGGTAACGACCTTAAAACTAGCTAGGTGGGGAATAGTGCAAGCAAGAGAAGATAAAGCACGACCTTATTTCCTCGAGCTAGCCTCCACACCCAATCAATGATACGTCCGTCCAAGGACGAGGATGTAGAAGCTTGTGCTTTTCTATATCCAAGATTGCAAACCTATATGATAGAGTCTCAAGCCTACGATTGTTTGCCAACTATAGCCACGACAAAATGTATCAGCGAAGACGTCCAACAGGAAGAGATTGAGGAGGATATCATCTAGCTCGCACCTGCAGACTTGGATGACACACCACCTAAAGTAAGAGATCTAACCGAGAAGATTAACCTCAAAATTCTGGATGAGCCAATGGAGGTGGTTATCAGTACTTTCTTAGAGCCTGAAGAAAGAAAGATGCTCATTGACTTGTTATTTGAATACAAAGATTACTTTGCGGGGAAGTTTAAAGTTAGGCTAGGACTTTCACCAGAGCTGGTTGTCCATAAGCTTCCAATCGCAGAAAGGAGAAAGCCAGTCCAGCAGCAGATGTCGAGGATGAACCCGAATACGGCAACATTGGTCAAGGAAGAAATCGAGAAAATGTGGAAGTCTGGAGTCATCCAAGTAGCTAAATACATAGAAGGGATATCAAACATAGTCCCAGTACGCAAGAAGAACGAGAAGATCAGCGTATGTGTAGACTACAGAGACCTAAACCATGCTACTCCAAAGGATGCTTATCCAATGTCGGTTGCTGATTTACTCATTGATGCAGTGGCAAGACATGAGATGATGCCATTCATAGATGGTACAACAAGATATCATCAAATCTTAGTCACTAAGGAAGACATGCACAAAACTGCATTTAGATGCCCATGGGTGTTAGGAGTATTTGAATACTACAATCTGCCATTTGGGTTGAAGAACGCAGGGGCAACATATCAGCGAGCATTGATGATATCTTCCATGACCTAGCAGGTGATACAATGGAGGTCTACATTGATGATGTTGTGATCAAATCAAAGTAGAGGTCAAGCTATATGGAGAATCTGAGACAGGTATTCATGCTATTGAGAAAACATCACCTCAAAATGAATCCTGCCAAGTGCGTTTTTGGGGTGCAAGCGGGAGACTTCCTTGGTTTCTTGGTACATCAGCGAGGAATAGAGGTGTCAGACTATAAGAAGGAATCGGTTCTTAAAGCTCTCCCTCCAAAGCACAAACGAGAGCTTAAGCAGTTACTTGGGAGGATTAACTTCTTGAGGCGATTCATTGCAAATACCGTAGGAAAGACCAAACCTTTCGCACCTTTACTCAAATTTTAGGGAAAGAAGGAGTTTGTGTGGGAGCCGGTTCACCAAGAAGCATTTAACATGATCAAACAGTACATGGTTAATCCACCAATCTTGGTACCACTGTGAAAAGGCGTGCCACTTAAGCTCTACATTTCCTCAACGGAATCATCCTTAGGGAGCTTATTGGCACAAGACGATAAAGTGAAGGCGAAAAGAGAAATATTCTACATAAGCAGGATTCTCACGGACTGCGAAAGTAGATATACACCAATGGAAAAATTATGCCTTGCTCTTTACTTTTCAGGCTGCAAGTTAAGGCATTATATGCTTTCATTCACTACGTGCGTCATCGCACAAACAGATCTGGTTCGATATATGTTTGCCCGACCTATACTTCGAGGACGGATTGGAAAGTTGATTCTTGCACTGTCCGAGTTTTCGTTACAATATGTCTCGTAAAAGGCAGTAAAGGGCAAAGCAGTGGCCGATTTCCTCGCACATCACCCTATGTAGGAAATCATAGAACATAAGAAGTTAGTGTTGTCACACATCTCATTGGCTCATTGGAAACTCTACTTTGATATGTCCAGCACGAGTGCTTTCGAGGGGTAGGGATAGCTCTGGTCAATCCACAAGGTGAAACATTTGCCTATTCCTTCTGCCTCGAGTACAACTATTCCAACAATGTAGTGGAATACGAAGCCCTAATCATCATACTTGAGCTGTTATAGGACCTTGGTGCTACGGATATTCAAGTTTGGGGAGACTCACTGCTTGTGATCAGACAGCTCCAAGCCACATTCAAAGTAGGACTCATCCTAGAGTATGTGAAAAGGGCTAGCGAGTTGTTAGAATTATTCACAGAGGTGACACTAACTCATATCCCAAGAGGGGAGAACTTTGCTGTGAACGAGTTGGCTCAACTTGCTATAGGGATAGAGCTTGTCGATGATGTATATGAGTGGCTAATGAAGGTAGAAGTTCGTATTCTCACATCCTTCATGACTAGAAAGGAAGAAAAAGATGAATGGTATGTCGCAGCTATGGGAACCATCGATTATGATTGGAGGCAAATGATTATCACATATTTAAAAGATCCTAGCTCTACGGTAGACAAGAAGATCAAGTATTTGCTCCAAGTTACATTCTCCGGGGCAATGATTTGTTTCGACGTGCAGAAGAAGGAGTGGACTTTGTTTGTGTATTCGGGGTCGAGGCCAAACGATTGCTGCGAGAAGTACATCTGGGAGTCTGTGGAGCTCACCAATCTGGCCCAAAAATGAAAGGGCTCATGCAAAGACACGGATACTTCTGGCATTCAATGATAAAAGACTGTATCACTTTCGCCAAGGGGTGCCAGGATTGTGAAGCTCATGGACCAGTTAATCATATTCTAAACATTCCTATGCAGCCAATCATCAAACCATGGCCAGAACGAGGATGGGCATTGGATCTAATCAATCTAATTCATGCTCATTCTTCCATGTAGCACAAGTTCATCATCGTCGCGACTGATTTCTTCACCAAATGAGTCGAAGTAAGGCCTTTAAAAGTGGCATTTGCCGCTGCGATCAAGTAGTTCCTATACGAGGATATTATCTGCCGATTTGGAATACCGGAGTGCTTCGTTTCAGATAGAGGAACAATGTTCATGTCTGGAGAAGTAGAAACGTTGATGACCAACTTTGGGATAAAATTTTTGCACTCTTAAACGTATTATGCACAGTCTAATGGCGAAGATGAAGCAAGCAAACGATTGATCCTCCACATCCTTAAGCGCATGCTTGCAGACAATCCAAGACTTTGGCATGAGGAGTTATTCAACACTCTGTGGGCATATCAGACTTCTAAGTGTAGTTCCACCGGGACTACTCCCTATGAGCTAATGTTTGGGCATGATGCAGTTTTGCCTTTAGAGATCAATGTTCAGTCTCTGCGGATCATGGAGCAACATCAGTTGGTTGGCGAGGATTATATACAAGCGATGTGGCAAGAGTTAAAAGATTTGGACGACAAGCGTATCAACACCTTGAGTAACCTACTCGCAGAGAAATAGAAAGTCGCTCGCTGCTATGATCGACGTACCCGTGGACTTAGCTTTATAGAGGGAGAGCTGGTTTGGAAAACAGCATTGCCTTTGGGAGAAAAGTAAGAGGGACGTGGTAAATGGTCTGCGAAGTGGAAATGACCCTTCATCATCGACAAAATTTTAGGCAAGGGAGCATTCCAGCTACGCGACGTCGACGGTGAGGTGCATCGTAATCCAATCAATGGTCGATTTCTGAAGAAGTACCGGCAGCCAGTATGGGAGTACGAAACAGAGGAAGGACCAGTGACTTAGTTTTGCACTCATTCGCAGCCTGTAACAGAGGATCGATCTTCATGTAAAACTAGGGGGCAAACAGTATGTCCAACACCATTTCATGTGGCCAAATATTATAAAATTTCAAATTTTTGTTAACATGGAGACAATTTATGTGGTTCTTTCATGTGTTACAGTTACGACCAAATTCCAGTGGTTAAATTAATGGAGATAGTATTTTTGCTGTTACAAAGAAAAATAAAAGTAGTGGAACAATACACAGTTTCATTTGATCAAAATAAGGAGTACAATATGAGACTTTGCGGCCTCTAGCTCCAATACCATACATCGAATGAACAATCTCCTATTAAAAAAAACCAATCGTAGGAAGTGGTTTAGATCTATCCCAACCAACCACAATGAAGCCCTCACTGATGGACGCTCACTGACTAGGGGATAGATCTATCTTCAGCTCTGAAAGACTTTGGGGTACTTGCACTCTCCCAACATTTGCGGCTCAACAAAGTCGTCCATCTGATAACGATCTTAGGTGCTATACTCAGAAAGCACGGAGAACTGCAGCGAGAGTGAGTGAGAGCATGCACCAGACCAGGATGATTAGGTTCAGGGATGGGGTTAATGAATGCTCATATCAACCATTGTCTACTAATTCTCAAAGGTTTGAGAATTAGCCCAGAACCGAAGAACCTGAGCTTTGGTACTACGACTTAAGCCAGGTTTGAGCTTTAGTACTTCGACCTAAAAACGTTTAGCAGGATACAAGATCTAGAGGCTTCGCCTTAACGCAAGAAAGGAACCGACTATGAACTGGAGTAGCCATCTTTTACTACAAATAGATCTTGTGAAGTGAAGGAGAAGTGACAAGCTATTTATAGGCCTAAGAACTTTAAGAGGCTTTGAATAAAGGGACCCAGAGCATTGTATCGATTCAACACACCAGTTAAGGGGGTTTAACATTCAATTACTGATTTTCATATCTCTTAAAAGCTGAAACCTTACCATTTCGAGATACCGAGTTATGAGCCATTAAAGACGAACAATTATTCCAAGGACCGGCGTGATTTTTGGAGGTGCGAAGTTATTTGACGGCAGAGATGCACAATTGGTGATTAAAGCCATAGGCCATAAAACATAAATAAAACTAAGCAAGAGTTTATACAGAATAAAATATAAAGCCCAAATGTGGGGCTTAGTCAACAAAAATCAAGAACTTCACAACGGAGTTACCGAAAGCTCGCAGACTAGTCTTTACTTGGAGGTACCGGGCATGTGCAGCAGCCTAAGTTCTTTCAGCATCCGCAACTGCAGCGCGAGTTTGCTGAACACTTTCAGAGAGAGACTTCCCGGCATTAAAAAGAGCGATAGCAACCTACTCCTTTTTGAAAAATTCTTCCTCTTTTTGACGCAGCCTAACCTGAAGCTTTGCGATCTCCACATGCATGGCCAGAATGTCTACGCACTCACCTTTGTAGCTCTTCCCCATTGTTGTAATTTTCTCTAAGTCATGTTTCCACCTTCAGTTATGGTCTACGATGGGAGATAGCTTTGTTGCGCTCGTGGGTGGCAGAGACTACAATGTTGTAAATGTTGGCAGAGACTACAATGTTGTAAATGTTGCGCTCGTTCTCAAAATTTAGAGTCCATAGGTCTCGAAGATAAGCAATAGCGAGTTGGACTTCTGAAGGATCTTTTTCGGAGAGAGCTAAGTCCTTGTAAATTTGTACCGTCTCTCGCAGGGTCCTTGCCATTCCCTCACTACCGCTGGTAGGAGCCAGAAGGGCTGGAGTTGCAGACTGGGGAGCAGCAGTCTCACTGTAGTTGCAGATGATGTTAGAGAATTTTTCAAGCCTCTGTTGACCCTCACTAAGAGATAGCTCTTGAGTACCTGGATCTTTATGCAGAAAAACCTATACTTAAAGAGTTATGAGATGCTCAAAGAAATTTTACACGAGTAAAGTCAGAATATACCTGGGATAGATGAGGGGGAGATTGATCATCATACAAGGCAATGTTAATGCAGGGAGGAGAAGACACTTCAGTTACGAACTGCGAAGAGCAAGTAAAGATTAAAGTCTGCATAAAAAGAGGTTCAACCAGATTTAACAGGTTCAAGAAAAGCGTAGTATAGTAGCTTCTACGTGGCCAGTTTCAGCGGCCAGAATAATGGAGGGAGCGTCCAAAACACGGGGCTATTCTCCACTTGCAGTCACATGAGTCACATCTACAGCTGCAGGAGTAGGTATCTATGCTTATTGAACAATTTCCTAGGATCGCATAACCAAAAACAGTGGTTAGAAATGCACATTGTTCCAGAAAAAGACAAGGCCAGAGTAGATACCTCAGCAGCAGTAGTAGTCTGTATAGTAGCAATGTCAGGGACCGTTGTATCTCCCGTGGCCTCAGCAGCCTTTTCCAGAGGCTCCTCATTAACCGCGGTGATAGCTATCTCGTCCACAGTAGCGGTTGCAGCAGTGGAGACTAGTTGATCAAAAGTTTGGTTATAGACTTGCTCAAGAAGTTCCCAGCGCTGAGCTTCTTCATCTACAGCACTGGAATGACCTACATCCAGAGTTCTCGGAAGAGGGGGTTCCCCAGACGCACTCACAGCACTGGAAGAAGACTCAGGATTGGCAACCTTGAGCACAGCACATCAACTATATTCGCAGCAACCTGACTGGAGAAAATCAAAGCCAAACATTTTGGCACGCCCAGTGGGACTCAGGTTTAGTGTCTTACAATCATTGATCCGTACCGCAAAACTTTCATGAGTTGCCTTAAACATCTAATACATGTGTTCCGAGAACACAACTTAGCCGCTTGTAGGGGTTTAAGCAACAATGAAGTACTACAGAGGTTCGGTGCGACGATGACTAAGGGTCAATCATCATCCTCATCGGCAGAACTTAGGAATATTGAAGAAGTAAGGGCCATGAACTTTGAGGCCTACAGAGATTTTTCGCTCGAACAAGAGCAACGACGAAACACTAACATTGAACGGATGCTGAACAACATGGAGACCAGCGACAGGACGGTGTCCAAAGTTCAGAACAGGCTCGACAGCCTTTACGAGACTCGAGAGATTGAGCGTGCCGATAACAGCAAAACGTTTGATGCTCTCACGGCAGCTCTCGCAAACCTCACTAACATTATGACAGCCAGCTTCGCGTTGATCAGTGACAAGTTGGGAGAGCGAGAACCTCTCTTTCATGATGATGAGGAAGTCAAAGACGATGATGTACAAGCTGCGCCTTCTCCTCCGCCAAACCCTGAGCGAGAGTTAGAGGAAAGAATTAATCACATCATCAATCAGAGGCTGCCAGATGCGGGAGGAACTCCAATAACCTACAACGACCTTTTCCCACCACCATCGTATCCACCAAAAGACCCTATCCTGATTTATGTCAAGTTCGATTATAGTAAAGAGACGCATAACTTTTCATAGATGATGTCCCAGAAGGAGGGTAACATAGTTTAGTTGTTTTCTTTTCATTTCTTTTTCTCAACAAGGACACAATAACCCATTCCATGATCATGTGTTAGACTACATGACCAATAAGTAAGCATTACATGATGAGGAAAGGGAGTACAAGCCTTAGAAATGTTCCTGAAAGCTGTTGAGGGACTAGAGACTGAGACCTTTGAGCTGTAGTATGCTCTGCGTCAAACATTCTTCCCGGCTTCTACCATCAACTTATATAAAGCAAATCCACCTTCATGGCATCTGGACATTTTGGATGCCATGTTCTCTAACTCAATCTGAAGTAACGAAAATTGCATGAGAACTTGCAGCCCAACTTAAGAAGAAAACATGAGATTCATCTGCAATTTCACTACAAAAGAGTAAGGATATATGATTCATCTCAAAAAATTCTGTAATACCTCAACAAGGCAAGCACTAATATCAGTCTTCCATTTCACTATATTATAACAATTTGATGATTAGATTAGTAGATCTGAGTTTCTTTTTAAGTATAGAGTTTAAACTCTGTAAATGTAGTCAAAACCCTATTATGGCTTCCACCACGACAGAATTTGATACAGAATGTGTAGAAAATGATTTTCTTTTATTCCAATCTGTTTACAATGTGTGTATATATATACAGCAAATGCTCAATCTCCTATTACCACAGTCTATTAATAGTATTAAAGACTAATCAATCTACAGTTACAAAATATTCAAAAATCAAAACTGTTCTATTGTCATAATCACTGATTTAAATCAGTTTGAATTGCAAGTACTATATCATCAACATAAAGTAGAAAGTATAAGATATGTATACCATGCCGATAGATGAACAAGGAGGAATCTGCTTGACTTCATTGAAAACCCATAGACAAAAAGAACGAGCTAATCCGTTGGAACCACGCTAGAGGAGCTTGTTTCAAGCCATATAGAGCTTTATGAAGCTTGCACACATACGTCGGACGAGAGGGATCAACAAAGCCTGGAGGTTGCATCAGGTACACGTCCTCGTTAAGAAAGCCGTGCAAAAACGCATTTTTGACATCCAATTGACGGAGCGACCAACCTCGAGACACAGCAACACTGAGCACTGTGCGTATCGTAGCAGGCTTAATCACAGGACTGAATGTGTCTTCGTAGTGAATGCCAGACTGCTGATGAAATCCCTTAGCCACGAGACGAGCTTTGTAGCGCTTTATTGTGCCATCTGATTTGCGCTTAATCCGGAACACCCATTTGCTGCCCACAGTATTTTGAGATGGAATTGAAGGAACAAGAGACCATGTTTGGTTTTTTAGCAAGGCATTGATTTCCTAAGTCATGGCTTGACGCCAGTGAGCATGTTTGGAGGCCGGCGTGTCCATAGCATCCAGTGAGGCAAGTAAAGCACGAGGTGGTGGATACCTGATTGTACTGTCGGTGTGTTGCTTCGGCATGGCCACATCGTGGCGGAGCCAAGTCGTCATTGGATGAACAGGCGGGGTAGCAGGTGGCGGGGGATTTGCTGCCTGGATAGCTTCGAGTACTTCTTGGGCATCGGGAATGGGTATTGCTAAGTCATCGAGGACTGCTTGAGGCGGGGCCGGAGGATTCGGTATGGCAGGAATTGCAGGAGGATTCGGTATTACAGGAGGCAATGGTACGGCTGCGGCAAGCGTTGAGGCGCGACAGGAGCAAGAGGTTCCGTCGGCGATTGTCGTGCAATTGGGCCTCGGCCATAGCTGATGATAGGGGTGGCACGAGCAGAAGCTGTTGCGGTCGGCGACTGGGATCTCGTGGTCGTCGGTGACACAAGGGTGGATGTTGAGGTTGGAGCAGCAGGTTCAATGGATTCAGTCGATGGCGACGTTGTCAAGGTTGTGCAGGTCGGTGATGGATTCGGCGGCAGTCGTCGAGATGGTGATGACGCCGATGATTGGGGTTGGATGCCCTGAGAGGATCGACCAGTGTCACTAAATAGAGGAAGGTTAACCAAATTTGGCTCAACTGGGCAGGGGCCTGAGAAAGAAACGGTGGCTGGTGGGCTCGAGCCCAAGGAAAGAGAATTGGTGGAAGCAGAGTGCTGCTGGGCTTTGTAGAAGATCAAATTCCAGTGGTTCAGAATTATTTGCTGAATGTACCTGCAAGTCTTTAAAGAGAAAACTAGTTTCGTTAAATAAAACATGACGCGACACATAAATACGATTGGTGTTTGGATCAAGGTAGTTGTAACCTTTGTGTTTAGAACTATACCCAAGAAAGACACACTCAATACTACGACTCGACAATTTATTTGACACATATGAACCAAGATGAGGAAAACACGAGCAACCAAAAATACGAAGAGAAGAATAAGGAGGATGACCATATAAACAAATATGTGGGGTATCCCAATTAAGAATAGGAGTAGGGAGGAGATTAATTAGATAGACAAAAGTGAGAACAACATGAACCCAAAACGTACTTCTAAGGAACCCCGGAAGTGACAAGAAGATCCCGAGTCATATTGTCTATATGACGATGTTTGTGCTCGGCAAGACTATTTTGTTATTGAGTATGTGGAAAAGAGAAACGTTGTTGAATTCCCAATGAGGCACAAAATTGAGAGAATGCATTGTTGGCATATTCGGTCCCATTGTCACTTTGTAGGTACTTAATCGATCCATGAAATATGTTGCTGATCATGGTAACCAGAGTTTGAAAGTGAGTAAAGACTTCATTTTTCCTGCGCATCGGATAAACCCACATGTAACGGGAGTACTCATCAGTAAAAAGAACATAATATTTGTATTTACTAACAGATAAATTTGGAGATATCCAAACATCGCTATGAATAACATCGAAAAGAGAAGAAGTAGAAATATGGTATGAGGGAAAAGGTAGTTTATGAGATTTACTAAGAGCACAATTATGTCAAAAAGAATTAAACGAGAGTTTAAAACCAAGAGAAGACCCTAGATAAGCTAAAACGGAAGATAAAGGGTGACCTAGATAATCATGCCAAAGAGACGAGTGGACAGAAGCAAAGGCTTGAGGACGGGCAGATGTAGAAGACAAATGAAGCGGATAGAGACCATCTTTGCATGGACCCGGAAATAATAAAGGACCGGTGAATAAGCAATAAATTTGATATTAATTGATTAGGAGCAAAAAGAAAGAAGATACGACTATCTTTGGTAAAACTAGCAACTGACAAAAGATTTTTACGAATGGAAGGAATACGAAAGACATTTTGTAAAGAAAATTGAAAGTGACCGAATGAAAAATGGATGTCACCGGTTTGAGAAACAGACATTGAGTCACCATTACCCATATACACATTGTGTGGACTAACATATGGTCGGGAACTGTTGAGAGGCATGGCAGTCATGTGATGAGTAGCACTGGTATCGAGATACCAATTGAGGTCGGCGGAGAAGTGAGACTCCTTTTTCAGGCCATAAAATGGAGTTGAGTCATGCTGAATGATGCGGCAGGGTGGGCACTGTGGTGTTGGGCCAGGGAGATAACATTGCACGTTCATTTGTTGAGTAAATTGAGGAGAAGAAGAGTTGGTAAAGGCCATGGAGGAGAGACACGAGAACAAAAAAGAGACAGAATTAAGCAAGACTAACGTAAGAAGAAGATGAGACACAGGTAAGAGCATCCACACCCATGAGCAGAGCAAGAAGCAAAGCAAGAGCGTATTTTGCTTCAAGCAAAATACATCCAAGATTTGCTCAAGAAAATTAAGTTTTGCACACACCCATTCACTATTTGTTTCAAGCAAATCAGCTTTGTCATGTTGTGAAATGTTTAAAAATGATTTATCGGATAGATTTACCACAAATAATAATGTGACACGTGTCTTTATCGGTAGTAATTATACAAGATTTTCGAAAAGATTTCCGACTAATTAAAAATTGACACGTGTCACCGCCATGTGTCATTGTCGGTAAAATAATTTGACTAGATTTCTGATGAGATTTTCGACTAATGCCGATCTGACATGTGTCGCTACGAGATATCATTGTTGACCAAATAATTCAACCAGATATCCGGTAAGATTTTCGACCAATTACGATGTGACACGTGTCACTACGAGATATCGTCATCGACAAAATAATTGAACCAGATTTCCGGTAAGATTTTCGACCAATTACGATGCGACACGTGTGTTCATCTTTAACGATCGGATTATCTACAATTGCCTATAAAACGTTCATCTTTCACTCATAATTGACTCACACCATCTACAAGAATCCGAGTAGATAACTCATCTCTCTAAACACTTAGCAATATTTCCTTGTTCATCACTCTGATGGATCCTTTCAGCTTCCCCAATTTTTTCAGGCGGAGACAACCTCACCAAGAAGAGGATGACTATATGGAGCAATCATTCATCAATTAGGTGGTCATGGCGGAAGCACAAGATGACGATAAACCCTCACGACCGAGCGGCTCACGTCGCGGTAAAAAACTGAATCATCCACGACAGAAGCTATCTAGGGGATGCAATCTCATGGCTAATTACTTCATCGAACGTCCCAACTTCAAGGCGGCAGAATTTTGTCGGCGGTATAGGATGAGCAGAAACTGATTCAATATTATCATGACGGATCTCTGCAACTACGACCAATCTTGGCATCAAAGACCAGACGCGACTGGATTTCTAGGGCTTCTTCCCGAACAAAAGCTGACCGGTGCTCTACGAATGTTGGTGTACAGGACGGTCGCGGATCAGTGCACTGAAATTACAAGGATGGGGAAATCGACTACCCTGGAATGCATGAAGGATCTTTGCAGCCAAGTGTATCAAATCTATGGTCCAAAATACCTCCATAGTCTAACATTGGCAGACCTCACGCAACTCCTAGCTAAAGGCCAACGTCGAGGCTTTCCAGGCATGATTGGAAATATCGACTACATGCACTGGGAGCGGAAGAGCTGCACAACCACCTATCAAGGGGCATACTCAGGACGAAAGGGTCGCCCAACTATTATTCTGGAGGCAGTGGCCTCGTATGATACGTGGATATGGCACAGTTTCTTCGGGTGTCTTGGAGCCAAAAATGACATAACGTGCTCCACCTATCGAATGTGTTTTCAGAGATCCTTGCAGGAAGAGGCCCAACTGCCGTCTATGAAGTCCATGGAGAGAGGTACAACCACGCTTATTATTTGGCTAACAGAATATATCCAAGGTACTCTACATTCGTCAAAACTATTTCTAATCCCCAGACGCCGCAAGATAAACTCTTCGCAAAGAAACAAGAGGCATACCGGAAAGATGTGGAGAGAGCCTTTGGCATCTTGCAATCTCGATGGGCAATTATTCGTCATAGTTGTACATTGCACCACAAATCGGTAATGACTACCATCATGTTAGCTTGCATCATATTACATAACATGATTTTTGAGGAAGAGTACGTGGAGGATGAGGATGAGGAAGAAGAAGACGTGCAAAATCCATCGAGGGCTTTCCGGGTTAATGATGGGCCGGTGGATGAACAAGGGAATCGAATTTCTTTTGAGCCAATTAGTAGAGATGGAGCCAATATACAACAGTTTCACGACCGTGTTGTCGATCTTGAATCTGGTTACATCCATAGAGAGCTTCAGAAGGACTTGGTGAAGCACAATTGGAGGTTGGAAACCGGCGAGATAGTCTAAATATTATCCTAAAAATATGTGTTTAATTATTAAGCTTGTGTTTAATTTTAGTTTAATTTTTGTATGTGTGTTTAATTATTAAGCTTGTGTTTTAATTTAATGTGTATTTTAATTTCATCTTAATAAATAAATTGCATCTTTATTTCTTGAAAATTTAAATTACATAAAATGACGAGCCAAACTCAGGTTTATTCTTAGTACAATACTATAACTTCTATGGAAAGAGCACGCGACTTGGGTGATAACAATCCGAATATGTTTCATCGGTAGGTTGATCTTGACTAGGTTCTCCTTCATTAAGGATAGCTAATTTCCTCTTTGTAAAATATCTTTTTGAGATTGGGGTCATTGCCTCCAAATCCATTGTCATGGTCCTTGTTTCCTCCTCTTGTTTCTTCAATCGTAACTCTTCATCCCCTATTGTTTCATTCCGCCTTTGAATTTCTATGTACTCCGCGTAATAATTAAGCTCACTTTCATTATGCGCTATCCTCTTGGATTGCCACGATGCTTGGTCACTAGCAATGGTAATGGTATGCAAAACCTCAACTCGTTGCTCAATAGGAGTCTTACCTTGTTTCTTTTGTCGCCTCGCTTCCTTTGCCGCCTTCGTTCCCATTGGTCTAGGCGGACTCGAGGGAGCGGCCACGTGGCTTTGAGGTGTCTCATTCACTTCTTCTTCATCCAAATTAATGGTTGGAGATGATTCGGCGACGGAAGGAGTAGGTTGGTAACTACTTGCAAATGGAGATGGAGTACTTGGTAGCACCGAAATGAAAGATGGATGATTCTTAACCACTTCCCAACATTCAAAGTGTGTAAACACTTTCTTCTTTTCCTTATAGTAACATGATTGAGCTTGCTTGACCTAATAAAATAATTATATTAGCTATTTCACCATGCTACATATTTTATTCAAATTACATATATAAATTATGCTACAAAAAAGATAATGTATGCTACCAAAAAATAATGTAGGCTACATAATTTAATTCATCATTATGCTACAAAAAAATTTATATAATGTATGCTACAAAAAACTTACTTCATCCATTAGTGAAGTGCCGCTGGCTATACGTTGCCGTGCCGCGTTCAAACATACGCCCCATTTTTGCAAGAGTAGCTTGAACTTGTTGTAGTGAGACGCAAGCGCGATTCGCGTCCTCGGCTCTTTCGGAGGATACTCACATTGTGTTGGCTTCCAATTTTTCACATAATGCCCATGAATTGTCTTCCACAATTTCTCCCTCTTTTGTTTGTTGCCGTCGTATTCATCAACGTTATGAAGCACAAAAGACATACACATTTGTAAATCTTCGGAAGGAAGCCAATGTGTGCCCATTGTTTTGGAACAAAAACTTAACGAAATGAGAGAGGAGATGGAAGGAGAAGCGCAATTTGTTGTGCACAAGTTGGTGTGAGTTGAGCAAAAATTGAAGTAGTATTTATAGGCAAATATTTGGGAGAGTTTGAGAATTTTTGGGATTTTTTTACAATTTTTTAAAGATTTTTTAGTTTATTTCCGTTCTGATTTTTCAGTAGTCATTGCCTTAAAATCTAAGCCGTTGGATCAAACTTTCTGATTCAAAATGGATGGTCCAGATCGATTGGACCGTTGGAGTTGATTTTACCAGCCGGTAAGCCACGTATCAGTGGTTGATTGGTCCATCAAAAATTTTAATTATTATTTTACTAGCGCGTGCATTTGATCGGAAAAAAAATTTTCACTCGCCTGGCATCACCTACGTGCCGTGGGATCCGCCATGCACTCGAGCAACAACCAGAGAAATTCTTGCTCGATCGTTTGCCAAAGCAAATCATCAACGACGACTGCTCGGCGTGCTGCTCGTCGGTGCGCGCTCCAAAACCCAGCTGCTCGAGCAAATCCGTGCAGCCCACCTGAAGCTCGAGCAAAACCAGTGCGGGTGCTCGCCGGTGCGGTTGCTCTAAAGAACCTAAACCTAGGCTGATACCATGTAGAAAATGATTTTCCTTTATTCCAATCTGTTTACAATGTGTGTATATATATATACAGCAAATGCTCAATCTTCTGTTACAACAGTCTATTAATAGTATTAAAGACTAATCAATCTACAGGTACAAATATTCAAATATCAAAACTGTTCTACTGTCATAATCACTGATTTAAATCAGTTTGAATTGTAGGAGAGTAAATCTCTCTAATAGAATGTACCCTCCCACTGCTACAATCACAAGTTCCCACGACATCAATATAACAGATGCTAACATACAATCACAAGCAATAGTGCTACCTTGATTACTATAAAAAAAGTGAAACGAATAAGAAAATAAAATAAAATCAAAGACACAGAGTTGAGCCACATATTGACGCCTCTCAGTCAGATGAAAGTCAAACTAACCATTGGAACTGTATGGAGCTGAGTTGACTCAAAGCTGTCCTGCGCTGTAGTATACAATTGCTGAATTTCCTTTAAGCTGAGATTGCATTTCATGAAGAAAAATGCAGCTGGTCTTACATTTATTTCCCTGCGAGATATACCGATAAAAACTTGCTTGTACTGCATTGAACCGTATGATCAAAATTAGATACATTTTGCCAACTATTTTTAAATGAAGAAGATGTCAAGGTAGCATGGGATAATAAAATGGCCATAACATACACTCCAAATTTATATATGCGGGAAAGACATCTTATTGCATGTAGACATTTACTGTAGATACAGGACACCAATTTCTTCAACTACCTCACGAACAATGCTGTCAAACATCTCATGAGAAACCTTCTTGTCGAGTAGTTTGGAGTCTGTCAAGTCTCTGTGATGATGGGATACTATTCCAACTTCTTGCGGCTGTGGATCATTAAGCATTATGGCATTAGATCCGGATAGCCTGGAATCATTTGTATGCAAAAGGGGAAAGCAATGGAAAAGCTAGTTAACTACAAGCACAAAGGAACAAGTTGAAATTATTAAGATAATGAAGTGCATCCATTGAAAATCTGAATTGAGCCTAAATTAATGATATCTGGTATCAACCATGAAAGTTTGGTTCCATGCTTGCATTTGTGTGTGTGAGTGTTTACATACTTACAAATGTATTGCACGTGAAGCTACAATATAATGAACTATCTTGATGTCCTAAATAAAATACCTCAGGATGGCCTCCCGGGAAAACAAAATGTCCAGGAAACTCCCCGACATTGTGACTTCTTTGCAACACAAGTATATTCTTGTCAGATGTCTCTACAATAGCACCATTACCCAGCAGACTTGAGGTGTGTTGACAACGTATAGCATCATCTGCAGAAAACCAGATCAGGGAAAATAATACTGTCCAAGAAATTTAAGAACCAGCCAATCATAATAAGCTGTCCAAGTGTATTTTCTGCCAGAAAATAGCAGTTAGCAGTATCTATTATTTCAATCAAAGTTAATGAATGTTGTGGTTTCTACATGTAGTATGAACCTTCATTCGATATAGACCCTAGTAATATTCATGTTGGAAATGCTAAGAATTTCAAACAGAATATGAAAGATGATCAAGGACAGTAACTTGTTGGTTTTTAAAGGAAAGAATTAAAGATCTACCTTCCGATGCAAACAGGAACTTTTCCCATAAAGGATTTAAGTTTTTTCCCACAAATGTCCTGCAAAAAGATTCAAAATGAAAGGTCTGTTACAAAAAAACTAACCATCCATCATACTGTGACCATCAATCGCAATCTGACGTTTGCAAGTATCAAGGAACTGAAATCTGTCAGACATAATGGCACAATAATTGCCACTTTGTTTAACGAAGACTGATGCTTGATAGATCTTAAAGCTAAGCTAAACGACTTCAAATACTTAGAGGCCTAGATCAACGAATTAGAGGAATCCAACATAAGAGCCTCACATTACAAAAAAAGAAGAAGATATATTTAACACAATTTGTTGCATTCACTTGGAGATAGACAGACCTATAATCTGTCAGATCAAGGTGGAGGCATACATGAGACCCTTGGTTAGCATCACCTTCATCATGCCATACGTGATGTCCATGATGCATAATTTCAGATAATAAACACTATGATACGAAAAGCAAAACCCAGCTAAACTAATGGGAATGGTTTCAGAGAACAACATAATCTGGCTAAAGTAATTTTATAGATATCTCAAAGACAGATCGACGTACCCTGAACTTCGTTCCATCGTACAATGATGGATTTTTCAGAAGTCAGAACCCTTTCGTCCCAAATCTATAAAAATCAAAATAAACAAGTTAAGCCTTATATAATTTAATGTCTGTTCTTATACACACAACTGCAATGCTACTCAAGAAATAAGCTGAACCCGGAATCCTGAAATGAAACAACTACAATCCGAATTCGATGTTGAATTGAACAAGCACCACTAGTTATCACTTATCACGAATCAAATTGGGTTTTAAAGATCATGTACAAGACAATTGACTGCTTCGATTGCCTTTAACCAACTGAAGTTCCTCAACAGTTCTCTAGAGAAAAACGAAATCATATTTACACTCATAAACACTGTGAAAAAAAACTGCACAAGAACTAAAAAGCACACCTCAGAAAAAGGCCCAGCTAGAGAAGCAACTTCGTAGGCAGACTTAGGAGATTCAGAGCAAGATAGAAAAGATCCAGTGATGGATGACTTAGCAGATAGAGGAGATGGATCAAGAGATGGCCTGGCAGTAGGCTGAGGAGTTAGCTCGGATGCAAGCTGAAATGACGAGGAATTTTGAAGGCCTGAGCTCAACCCTTCAGGCGCAATGAATAAATGTCCCAGCCCAAGGTTGGACTCCATGGACTTCATTTAACCAACACCCTCATAAAGCCCCACATGAGCAGCAGGATCCGCCCGATGATGATGGGAGCGACCCATCTTACCTCCACAACTTAGACTTTGGCAACATTTAGTTTATGTGAATATGTGTTTCAAAATTATGCGCTAAATTTTTATAAGTTTGTGTTTTGTGTCGATTGTGAAGCTGTTATGTGTTGTCGGCCATTGTGGAAATGAAAATATATGTTTGTTGGCTATGTTGAAACTGCAAGTTCTATAAATGGTAAATCCAGAATTTGCAGTGTTTTTTTCTTCAAAAATTTGCATACTATAGCCGATGACATGTACAAAGGCTGTCGGCTATAGTCCAAAACTTTCGACGAGTTGCAAAACTATACTCGACAGATTTAATAACTATAACCGACGGGTTGAAAAACTATACCCGACGAGATAAAAAATCTCATCGTCGGCTATAGTATCCTCCGGTCAACAATTTGACCGGACCGGGATGGTTTGCCCGACGACGTTTTAGTCGAAAGTCGTTAATTATGGTTACAAACTATAGCCGACAACTTTTTAGTTTTCGGCTATAGTTTAGACTATAGCCGACAACTTTTTAGTCGTCGGCTATAGTATAGCCAACAACCTTTTCCAGACGACATGATAGCCGACAAAAGGTTGTCTGCCATATTATAGCCGACGACTTTTGGCTAATAGGCATACAACTTTATGTCGTCGGCTATAGTACTTATGCTGGTAGTGTTTGTTTGTGCGGATTGTGAACTATAGTTTGTAGGATTGTATATGGCCATACTTAAAATTTTTTTGGGGTATTGTGTATTACAAAAGGGCCACTCTGATTTTCAGGTGCAAGTGGCAGTAGTGGTCTGCAATTGTTTTGGAAGGTTACTACAAATCCACCTTGTCATTTCATTTAAAAGGTCTTTTAGTTATCTGTGAATAAGAGATGTTAATGACATTGTGGTTGGATTGTAACAATCAATGTTATCTTTCAACGAGGTTTCATTCTTGAGGTCTGTATGTATTCCTGATCTGAATGTAAGGTAGGGACTAGATAATGGCTACTACAGTTTTAATGAATATCTTCAGGTTCATGCTTGTGAAGTTCCACTTTGATATTAGTGTTGAATCAACTCTAAGTTCCCAATTTGCAAAGCATCACTGAAAGCTTGAAAATCTATGTTATTCTTTTTCAAGATGATTATTGATGTGGCACCATTGGTTGAGATGCATTTTTTTTTTAGTTTGCCCTTTGTTTGAGTAAAACGTTTCAAGTTTCATTGCTGTATGGTTTGTTTACTACGGAATTAAAAGTCTATACTGCAAGTCAACATTTGAATAATTTGATAACCATTATTTCTACCCCTGTCTTTTGCAGAATTAGAAAATTGGTTAGTGCCTTGGTTGTGTTCAAGTGGATCAGTCTACTGTTGCCTCTAATTGGTAGAATATTAGAAATATGATCTGATATATTACATGGATAGCCAGTGGAGGATTCAGGTATAGGCGAGCTTGGGCAGCTACCTGCCTAACCTGGATTTTAGAAAAACCATGAAAGTTTCTTGTTACGTATGAAGTTTTGCTGAAAACTTTATGAAAGAAAGGGCAAAGTGAGTGATGAACCTAGATGAACACCAACATACGGTGTTGTTTATGCTCTTTCACTTGAGCAATTGAACCCACGTGCCCAACTTTTTTTTATAGTCTCTAGTCTCTACAGCTCCTAAAACTCAAAAGTCAAGTAAATAATTTTTTATTAAAACTTTCTTACAATTTCTTATTACAAGACCTCTTTTCTTTATATATATTTCTTAAAAACTTCTTAGTTGCCTCTTCAATTTCTCTACTAATAATTTTCTTTGGACTCCATTCCATTTTCCATTTGTGGTTAAATGAAAAATTTATCTAGACTGAAACCTAGTTTTCTTTTGGTAATTAATATGTTTAGAAAATTAAGACTTTGTTTTTGTATTTTTCAAAATCTCCTCTCGTTCTTGTCAAAAATATACAAATATATTGAAAAAATATCTAAATAACTTAACTTTTGCCCTATCTGAATTTTTTTTTTCTGGATTCGCCACTGTTGATAACATTCATCAATTCTTTTATTCTCTCTGTTTGAAGTTGTTGTCTATGATTAATTCTAGAAGTTTATTGTAGTGTTATCTATTCAGTTATGATTGGAACATTTATTAGGATCTCTTGCAGTTCATGTAATGCATTTGAGCTATTTATTTGAAACTATGAATTCGAACTGATATGCACTTGCAACAGTTTCTTGTAATGATGAATGTACAAATTAGTTTAGTTCTTATTGAATGAGAAGAGACCAAAATAGGTCTTTTACAATATTCTTTGGATGCCATTTACAATGAGGTAAAATGTCGTTTACGTCGGCATGCTTATTGCTCTTTGACGACATGCTCAAAAGTCTTTTACAACATACTAAATAATCTTTTGCGACACGCAAACGAGTCTTTTACGACACACTGTAGAGATCTTTTATGATGCAAATTGACGTCTTTTACGACGCATATCATATATTTTTTGCGACACACATATGTTGTGAGTAAAATTTATTTTTTACGACATGGTTTTTTACAACACGCGCATGTGCATCGTGAACCTATCTTTTGCGATGCACATAGCGCTGTCGCAAAAGTGTAGTGTGTATTGTTCATTTGTTTTTCTTATGTATATATCGAAACCAGTTTAGGATTCCAATAAAAAATAACAATTTATTTCTTATGTATTTGTTTTTCTGTCAATCTCTATTAATTATGCAAATAGTGCTTAAGGTTAAATTTTTAAAATGCTCAAATTTGTCCTCCATCATACATACTCGCAATGTTAGAATCTGAAAAATAAAAGGGCTAAAAAGTAAAAACAATAGAGCGGTTTGTCGCTGCAGTTTATCCTGTATTCACTGTGGTCGCTCTCAGATTGGAAATTCTCTATTCCTCTTAATTCTGACAAAAGTGATAAGATTTGGTTATAAATGGTTTTGTTGATGGTGTAGGAGAGAGAGAAACAATATGAGAGTGGAATTAGAGATGAGTTGGGGTTGGGTGGTTATGAGTTATCGAGGTAGCGGGGGCAAATTCGAGTTGTGGCATACTTGGTCAGCCGACCACATACGAGGAGATTTAGTGAGACCAGCCACCGCACCACAGACCCCTAACTAACGAAGGTCATTGGCAGCCATTGATAACAAATGAAGCAATATAGAAGAGAGACGATGAATAGAGACCTATTCGAAGAAAATTAGCAACAAATGAGAGGTTTTAACTTTTACTGTTTTACATGGTTCTAAATGGTTTATTTCTCCTCCATTAAATAATTCTATCTCCTTCTTTCTTCACCCCTTTCATTATTCGTTCTATTTTACCTGTTTTCAATTTATGGGTTTATTTGTTATTCATTTTGTCTATCATATTTACACACCCTCAATAAACACTCACATTTCGTACGCGTGAGCACAAGGCTGTATGCGCGTGCATGAATGCTATATCATATTGAACTAACAATATCATACCGCGAACAATCGCTCGACCGAATTGAATTTGGACACCTAAAAATGGGATTTTTTTTTCTCCTTTATCGCAAATCTCATAGATTTCAATCTCTTGTTTCCATTGAAGTAGGCATAGATAGTTTGTTGTCTTCCGATTATATATACTCCTCCACTATAAAGTTAAAAGAAAGAAAAAAATGTCACAATTTGAAGGCATGAAGCTATGTTCTGGCTCTGATGACTGGTCGAAAGATAGAACCATACCCACAAAAGCAAGAGGTAGAAGACGAAACGAGAAAACCAGAGGTAGAAGACGGTACGAAAAACGGAAGGCAATGGCTATGTTAAACAGACTCATAGAGCCACGTGTTAGTGCGGTGTCAAATGAATAACGTGGAATGATCATATCATGAAAAAAAATTCATCAATCATTAATGGCATATCATGTCATTATCATGTCATAAATACTCGTCAAGTCACAATATTTGATTCTATGTAGTTTTAATTAATCATTAAAAGACTATATTATCCATTTTAAATCAAACAGTTTAGAATCGTATTTACCATATTTTTCATTAATCAATCAATCTTTAAAAGAAAAAAAAATCAATCAATCCATCTTCAGTTCAAAACTGTACCCAAAACTTTTCCTAAACTTCTCTTCCCAAGTTCCCATGTTATTCTAGCAGTCATAGAGTTATAGGTACCAATTTAGTTATCTACAGTTTTGGTCCAAGCAAAATCAATTCGATGGTTAATGATCTTTGATAGAGTAATTCATTGATAAAAGGAAGAATCAAGAGAAGCTAAATGGGAGATTGATAAAGATGAAATGCTTGTGTAGATATCTGGAAGAATCAACACAAGGATCTTGATCTATATGTATATATTTGTATAGATACAGTAACATGCAAATAGAAGGAGATTGATAAAGACTTGAACTAAAAGCATCAACGTAAGCTAGATGGGAAGAAAAGAGAAAACAATTGTAATGGGAAGATTGATCTCGATCTCTTGACTCTGGTTAAATATATTTCTGGGTTTGCAAATATTCATATATTGATGGAGTAGTTACTTCAGGATTCAAACTCTATTATATATAAAAATACATTAGTAGGAGCATACACATTGTGTGTGTAAACTAAACAATTACAAAAATAAAAACAAGAATCAGTTTTTCTTTTCTTTTTCTTTTGATAAGGATAATAATCAGTGTTTACTACTATTAGTTACAGAGTACAAAGGGGGTGAGTGCAAGTACGTGATTATAAGGAAAGAAAACAGGGATATCTTTTCTGTTTTTTTTTATTTATATAAATTGTTATTTACAATAATAACTCCAAATGATTTAATTTTATCAAAGAGCAAAGCGTAGAAAAGAAAAAAAAATGGTAAATGAGAGAAACAAACTCTCTTCCTTTAATAAATAGCCCCTCATGCATTCTCAAAAAAAAAAAAAATACATACTCATGATTAAATCTATAGAGTCCAAAATTTGATCTTCATGGATTGATTTAATCTTTCACTCCACTCAAATCGTTTGAAATTTGTTTAATAATTTTTCAGATTTCTTATAAATTAGGCTCTATGATTTTAGTTTTCATATTTTTTTAGAAATGAAAGAAAAACCCATTTTAGATACTCTCTTTCCTGAAAAACTCATCATAAGTTTTTAATCCCAAAAAAACTTATTCTATTTTTAAGTATATAACAGACTTTCACTTGTCATTTATTTGCGAAAATGTCACTAATTTTATGAAAGTCTCTCTTTCTGAGAAATCATCTCTCTCTCTTTGAATCAGAGATCCTCCTCCATTTCTTTCCTCGATCTTCCTCTCGGTTCTCCTCTTCAGCTTCCCTCATTTTTGTCACTGCTTCTCGAAATCGATTCCCTACTCCGCCACCAAGACAAGCGAAATCGTTCGATGGAGAGTCATGCCGAGGACTCAACCAGAGCAGGTGATAGAGACGATGACGACGACTGCCACCTCTTAAGCCGTGACAATTTACTTTGTTACGGTGCCACCATCATGGGGCTGTGATTCGATCTCGTACCGATGAGGACAATACAATCTTCATCGCTTATTGCACCATGACAGAAAACATTCAATTTCTTGAAGTTGGATTTGCACCTACTTCTTTCAGGGTTTTGGTTAGACCTTCTTTTTGTTGATTAATGAATTTCTTTGTCTAATTATTAGTTGTGTTGTAGAAGCTACCAAGTTGTTTGCTTGGTTTCTTAGGCCTACAGACCGAAGAGTTTAGATGATAGTTAATAAAACCCTTTGTATATTGATTATCAAGTAGGATTTTGATCTAGGTAGTCGATGCTTTTTCTATGTGATGATTTAGTGATGCAGTTGTTTTTGTTTGGTTGTAGATTTGAAGCACTTCAAGAGATAAATACGAGCAAATTGTCAAGGTAAATCTTGAACTTGGTTTTGGAGGATTCATGGATTTTGTTTAGGGGTGACATTAGTGGTATTAATTTTCTGGTAATGTTTGATTTTTCAGTCGATGCTCTTCAATTTTCATGGTTTTCTTGAAGTGGTATTGTTGAAAATTTGTACATGCACATATGTGCAGATCGCATATCCTCCGCTCCTTGAAAAGAAAATTGGGTATGTTAGTTTCTGATTACTCGCTTCCTCCTGCAATTTTATAAGAAAGATAGATGATTTTGATGATTACTTACTTATGAGTATAGTAAAAATTATCCACAATCTTATAAACTCATAAATGGATTTTCTTTTGAAACTTTAGGATTGCATAGTAGATAATTCTTGGCATGCTACCACTGCTGAACAACTGTACGACTAACCTTCATTCTTTTCACTGAATGGACAACATAGGATTCAATCAACATCGAATGATGGGTCACATCAAAGGTTCGTTCTTTTGTTTATACTTATTTGATCAGCATCCGTATTTTTCATTGATGGTGTTCCTTCTTATGATAATGTTCCAATGATTCTTGATTCCAGTGTTTATTCATCATGAAAGTCTTCCTACAATGAGAGACCATCTGCAGATGCCAATCAACATGATTAGGGCATATTCTAACTTAAACTATCTTATCTTTGTCTTCTTTAGTTCTCAGTTACCTTGGTTGTCTCCTTCCCTTTTGCGGAATGATGCCTAGTGAGCAATTCAAAGGGATTTAGAAGTCAGACATGCAAGTGATAGTGGTTTCTTTGGCTTTAGGTGTTTATCAATTCAACTTTGTATTTAACATGTAATTTTATTGATTGAATTTGGAAGGCCTACTGTAATTTAGTGGTTTCTATTGAATGACCCTATTGATTTGTATCTACTTTATAAACTGAATGACAATAATCACACTATGATGGTAATGGTTAGACATGTCTCTTCCATTCTCTTAGCCGTTCGAAAATTATGAAATTCGAAGAAGACAAATAGTTGACGCTATCAGACAGATAGTTTGACAGATACTTGGACAAATATGTGACTTAGAGTTGGTCAGAAATCATATGGAAGTTAGTTAACACTTCTGACAGATAATTTGACATAATTGGAAAGATACTTGGATAGATATGTGATATGTTGACAGATAGTTTGACAGATGTGACATATGAAAAAATAGTTGCTGATAGGTTGAAAAAGTTTCTGAATCTGATTATTTCTCCGTTTAAAACTGCTTTCATTCCAGGGAGGTTGATTACAGACAACACTACAAGAAAAACTCACCTAGACCGCGGACCGTTTCCGTCGTCTAAGTACTTAGACGACGGAACCTCCGTGGAGTATGTTTCGTCCGCCAAGTACTATCGTCCAGGCACTTAGACGATGGAGAACAAGAATTCCGCGGTCCAAGTGCGAGAAAGTCCGCGGTCCAAGTTCACACTTAGACGGCGGAGATCAATTCTCCGTCGCCCAAGTGAGTACTTGGACTGTGGAAAAAGTCTGCGGTCTAAGTACTCACTTGGACCACGGAGAACAATTCTCCGTCGTCTAAGTGTGAACTTGGACCGCGCAAAAAAATTCCGCAGTCTAAGTGATCACTTAGACGACGGAGATCAATTCTCCGCGGTTTAAGTGCTTACTTAGACCGCGAAAAAGGTCTAAAAACTCTGCGGTCTAAGTGAACACTTAGACGACGGAGTAATATTTCTCCGTGGTCTAAGTGATTATTTATTTATTTTTAAATTAAATTTTAATTTATAGTAAAATATTAGTAATTTAATTAAAATACTCCATTCTCATTTATAATTAAATATGTTTAAATTAATTAAAATAATAAATTGTTACTTAAATAATAAAAATTTGTACATACATGAAATTAAATCGTTCGGAAATGAAAAAACGATATAATAAACTACACAAACTACTAAAATACTAGAGGAGCAGATGCGCCGCCGAGTCCCCCGCCCCCAGCCGGGTCGTCGTCGTCGGGGTATGGGTTCGGAGAAGGTTGACACTCTTGTCGAGCCTGATTTTGCATGAGGGCGACGAGTTGTGCTATCTGCGCTCCTTGCTGATCAAGCCTTTGACGCATAGATTGATTTTCCTCTCGTGCCAGTCGAGTCTCTTCAAAGGCTGCTTGGACGGCCGCAGCCTGAGTCACTACAAGAAAAATGTACTTAGACCACGGAATCTTTAAGGTTCCGTAGTCTAAGTGACACTTAGACCACGGAAACATTCTCCGCGGTCCAAGTGACACTTGGACGACGGAAAGCATCATTCCGTCGTCTAAGTAGCCACTTGGACCGTGGAGAAAGTTTCCGCGGTCTAAGTGTCACTTAAACGACGGAAAAAGACATCTCCGTCGTCTAAGTACTTTAACCCTAAACCCTATCCCTAAACCCTGCCTTTTCACTTAGACGACGCAAATGCACGTTTGCGTCGTCCAAGTAAGCACTTAGAAAACGCAAACGTGCATTTCCGTCGTCTAAGTGCTTACTTGGACGACGCAAATGTGCCTTTACGTCGTCTAAGTGAAAATTTCGTAATTTCACCTAAGACAACGACTATCTAGACCATGTCCCAATGCATATTCTTTTCGTCGAGACCATAGAGTAAACAATGCTTGGAGTGTGAGCGTCGACGTTTCCAAAATAGAACTTACGGATTTTCGTGTATCCACGTTTCCGGTTTGTAAAAATTTCGGTTTTGCGATTGACTGTGCCGATGAAACCCTTAACGAACTTAATATTTTGTGAAAATTATTCTATTTATATATTGTCTTATGTCCAAATTCAATTTCGTTAATATCGATATGCAATGAGGCTATACTTAATAACACTTAAGTTATACACATTAGTAGATACTTAACAAGTTTAAAGACGTAAGATTATTTGTCATCTTAAATTAAATTATTTATATATACGATTCGTTAATCGATATTTTCCGACTATTTCATTCGAATGACATATCGAAAACTTCCTTGCGAATTATTTTTAAAAATTAATTTTACGACTATTTTACCTAGACCACGGAGTTGGACGTCTCCGTCGTCCAGGTGACCACTTGGACGACGGAAAAAGACCATCTCCGTCGTCTAGGTGACTACTTGGACGACGGAGATGGACATCTCCGTCGTCTAGGTTGAAAAAGATGGTGGTTCAATTTCCACCGCCAAATTAATTGGGCGTCGGTTCCAAAAATTCAAAATTTTCACTTAGACGACGGAAATGTGTGTTTCCGTCGTCTAAGTGAAATTTGAAACGCTCCCAAATTTAGGGCGGTTAACTCCCGCCCGCCAAATTAATTGGGCACCGGTTCCAAAAATTCAAAATTTTCACTTAGACGATGGAAATAGGTGTTTCCGTCGTCTAAGTGCACTTAGACGACGGAAAAAACACCTCCGCGGTCTAAGTGAAATTCTATATAAAGAACCCATCCGATCCTTTTTGCTCATCCCATTCTCAATTCCTCCTCTCCTCTCTCTCACTCTCACTCTCTCTAAAAAATTCAGCAACTTTCTGGCAACCCAAAATCCGGCAACTTCCTCCCTCCGGCGACTCCCTCCCTCCGGTGACTCTGCTCTCCCACGAGTTTAAATTAATTTATTATTTTACGGCAACCCAAAATTCGGTGATCCCCTCCCTCCGGCTACTCCCCCCTCTCCGGCGACTTCCTCCCTCCAGCGAATTCACTCTCCTTAGTATTTTAATTAATTCCTCCTCTCATCTCTCTCACTCTCACTCTCTCTCAGAAATCCGATAACTCTCCGGCGACCCTCTCTCCGGCGACGACGCTCTCCTTAGTATTTTAATTAATTTATTAATATTTAAATGAGAATTTAGCATTTTAATTAAATATTTTATTAATATTTTACTTTAAATTCAAATTTTAATTAAAATAAATAAATAATCACTTAGACCACGGAGATGGAAATTTTTTGCGGTTTAAGTTTTCACTTAGACGACGGAGAATGAATTCTCTGTGGTCCAAGTGATCACTTAGACCACGGAGATGGATGTTTTCCGCGGTCTAAGTTTTCACTTGGACCACAGAGAATTCATTCTTCGTCATCTAAGTGAAAACTTAGACCGCGGAGTTTTTTGCGTGGTCCAAGCGAGCACTTAGACCGCGGAATTCACATTCTCCGTCGTCCAAGTGCTTGGACGACAGCACTTGGAGTATGGAACTTGGACCACGGAGGTTTCGTTGTCTAAGTACTTAGACGATGAAAAAATGCACCTAGATGACGGAAACGCTCCGCGGTCTATGTGCGTTTTTCTTGTAGTGAGTACTTTTCCTCGCCGAACATCCCGTAGATGAGTTGGAGGACAAATCTCGCATCACCTTAGGTCTGATCCCCCTAACCTCCCTTCCAGTTCTACGACCGTATACCTCATCGGCGATTGCAATTTGGCTCTCCATCGATAGAGGAGGCAGGTCTTCGGGCGGCAAATCCGGGTGTGCAAGCTGAGTGTTGGCCAATTTCTCCTGTGCCCATTCTACCATCCTTGCTTGAAAAAAATAATAAAAATAAAATAATTATAAATTTGTACGAAAATTTAATAAATAATAATTAAATAATAACTACGCTAATTAAAAGCACATATATATCACTTACGCCGTATTGACTCGCTTCATTCTCGAGCCCAGGCGTCACGTATGCGTTGATACTAGCATCCAGATAAGGGTGTTTATAGCCCTTATCTCTGTGCTCCTTGGCTATTTGAATCACTTGCTTGGCACCAGAGGTATGGTGTTTGTCCTTCTTCTCCCGGTTGGTCTTGTTGATATTGGAGAATTTCTGTTAGACAACATAAATCATTAAAAAATTAATAAGTAACTAAAATAAAAATAATTCAATTCTCTTAATTTAAATAAAAAAGTAAACACCTTATATTCTTCATATTGGAAGTGGTTACACAACCACTGCCACTCATCTTCCCTATCCTCACGCAGCTCTACGGGGTAGGCACGGGGCCGATATTGTCATAATACACATGAAGCTTGTACTTCCAATCACGGTAGATAGAGTTGGCGGTTTGGTTGATATGCCTAAGCATCTCCGGTGTGGGATCCACCTCATATTGTTCCTATTGGAAATAAATAGAAAATTATAATCGTATATATTATGAAATTACGATTTTTATTGGTTACTAGAAAATAAATTTAAAATTGTACGTATTACGTACCGAAAGTTCTTTAAACAGTTTCGCCTTCTCTTCATTTGACAACTCCTTCCAAGTAGGGGCAGTCATACGAACCCTACTACAAATGATTGACCCTATGCTGTGCGTTGAGAGACTAGCTAGCTGAGATGTGGGAGGGCCACCGGTGAATTCGTCGTATGGCAACTCGATCTTTTTCCCGGTCTCCTTGAAAATTTTCTCGGTTTTTCAGTCTTTGACGAGACCGCTAGTTCTTTTTGATTTCGGGTCAGTCGGGGCCCTCCTGAGTTTGCGCCGGGCGCTATAAAGGATAGATTCAGAGGAGGCCGACGATGCCTGAGTACTTTCTGCCATGGACGTCGGACTGGAATGGGCGTCGTCATCACCGGTCGGGATAACTGGGGCAGCGGAAATTTCCCCAGTGGGCGCTGTCGAAAGACCAGCTGAAGGGTTTGGAGAAGGCGCGTCGTTATCCTCCTCTAAATCCCAACCGACTTACTCTGCCAATCGTCGGAGCATAGCATCTTCGGCCTCCTTTTAGGCCTTTTTCTTTCCCGACGGAGCCATTTAAACTTAGGAGTTGTTAAAATATTATTACCATAATAATTATATAAGAAAATTTACGATAATTACATCTTAGTATTGAGTGCGCCTAAGATTTAAATAGAGTACACTAGCTTGGTGTTTGGGTCATTCAATGGACGTGTGACCCACGCGATAAAGTGTAAACTTTCAATATATTAGCCTTGGTTTAATCGAAAAATATGGCCAGTTAGGGATAGAGATAACGCGAGAGGCAGGACTAATTTCGACAAAACACCCCGAGGCTAACCAAATCAATGGTATATACTCTATTGATGTTAGTCTTTCTTAGATCCAAAACATGTCACCAGTCATAATCCGTTTCTAGACACTATGTCCGACATTCAGCCAATCTTTCAAAAATTTTCACTCCCTCAAGTCTTTTGCAAACTCCGTCCTCAATCCCGTGTCCATAACTTCACTTAGGTTATGGTGTACGGTGATGAAATCCACACATCACGAGGGGTTAAGGAGATAAGCTAGGAAATGAGGCGCCATCTATTCCAAAGACTGCGACTTAATAAACCAAACTTATGTACTAAATTTAAATCAAAGACTACCAATTTACTGCAAAATTGTCATAATTACCAATTTATTATTTTTAATATTTCACTAATTAATTTATCATATGTACCACAAATTTACAATAATTACAACAATATTTACAAATTAAAATTACATGCAATAATAATCACAAATAATACTATTAATTAAAACAATATTTAATTACAATAATTAATTATTATTTACCATGCCTTTACAATAATAATTATTCATTTACTAATATAATTAATTATTATTACCAATTATATATTACTAATATATTATTTTTACTAATTAATTTACCAATTTATAAATTTATTAGTTAAATGAAAATGATGTTAAAAAATATAAATATTACTTAAAAGATGAGTCGCCAGAAAGTCGCCTGAGTGGAGAGTCGCCAGAGAGAGGGAAACGCCGGAATTTTTGTCGCCGGAGGAGGGAGGCCGGAGCTTTTGAGAGAGAGTGAGAGGAGAGGAGAGGAGAATGATATGGGATGAGGAAAAGAGGATGAGGATTGCCTATATATAGAGTTCCACTTAGACGACGGAGCACCTTTTTCCGTCGTCTAAGTGCACTTGGAAGACGGAAAAGGGTGTTTCCGTCATCTAAGCGAACCGTTTCAAAATTTTGAAACGGCGTCCAATTAAATTGGTGGGTGTGTGTTAACCGCCTTAATTTTGGGCACCGTTTCAAATTTGACTTAGACGACGGATATGGCCTTCTCCGTTGTCTAAGTCAACATTTGAAACGGTGCCCAAAATTAAGGCGGTAGTATTGGACCGCCATGGTTTTTGAACCTAGACGACGGAGAATACCCATCTCCGTCGTCCAGGTGGACACTTGGACGACATAGATGGCCTTTTTCCGTCGTCCAAGTGACCACCTGGACGACGGAGATGGGTATTCTCCATGGTCAAAGTGAAATTTACGTAAAATTAATTTTTAAAAATAATTTACAAGGAAGTTGCCGATTTATCATTTGAATGAAATAGTCGTAAAATAGCGATTAATGCATCGTATATATAAATAATTGAATTTAAGACGACGAATAATCTTACGTCTTTAAACTTGTTAAGTATCTACTAATCTTTATGACTTAAGTGTTATTAAGTATAGGCTCATTGCATATCGATATTAATGAAATTGAATTTGGACAAAACAACCGTTGGATACATTCGCCGTAAGATAATATATAGAGAATAATTTTCAGGAACTAGTAAATTCGTGAAGGGTTTCATCGGCACAGTCAACCGCAAAACTGAGATTTTGACAAACCGAAAACATGGATACAAGAAATTTCGTAACTCCTATTTTGGAACCGTCAAAGCTCACACACCAAGAATTGTTTACTCTATAGTCTTGATGAAAAGAATATGCATTGGGAGATGGTCTAGATGGTCGTTGTCTTAGATAAAATTACGAAATCTTCACTTGGACGACGAAAAATATCGTCTCCGTCGTCCAAGTACTCACTTGAACGACGGAGAATAGTGTCTCCGTCGTCCAAGTACGCATCTGGACGACGCAAACATTCATCTCCGTCCTCCAAGTTAAAACCCCTGAATTTAGGGGTTAGTGCCTTACTGTTTAGGGTTTAGGGTTGGCTTCACTTGGACGACACATACGTGTTTGTGAGTCGTCCATGTGAAAATTCTGAATTTTCAAGTCGGGGCCTTAAGATTTAGAATTTTAGAATTTTCAAGTTGGGGCCTTAGGATTTAGAATTTTCAAGTTGCGTCGTCTAAGTGAAGTTTTTAGGATTTAGAATTTTTCCTATATATATATATAGGTATAATATAATATATTTAGGGTTGATATATATATATATATATCGATCGAGTACGTATTGAATTGTGTACTTTTAATTACCTTCGTATATATGGACTACGAAAAGTCATTTTTTCGTCCCCGTTTTAATATTCGATTGACGTGAAAATTAATTGATCTGATTCAATTCGATCGAAAAAATTATCGATCGATCCGATCCTCCTCCGATCCGGATCGATTAATTAATAATTTTAATTTACGTACGTCGGTCGAACCGACCGCGCTATGTAATTAATTAAGTACAAAATTAATAGTTGTACATACGTACGTACTCCTCCTTATAATATTTATATTAATTATTGATCGATGATGCATCATATATTAAAATAATTACAATAATTAATTACCAATTAATATTCCTCGTCGTTATATTGTATTCTTCGTCATAATCGTCATCATCCTCATCCCCGTTATCCGATTGCTCGTCCTCCTCATCATACTCAACATCCTCCGACGAATAACCTGAGTCCTCGTCCTCGTTCTCATCCTGCACGTCTCGTTCATCTACCTCATTAATTGCATCAATAATCTCATCTTCAATTAGATCTGTACAACCATCAGGCATGGGTAAGCGTTCACCATCTTGAACCAGGTCCATTATATCGGAGCGGATGACAGAAATATTAGGCTATTAATAGACAGGAATGTCTCTTTCTGGTTCAAAAACATCTTCAGTCCCCGGTGTCCCTTCAATTGTCGTAGTATTCTATATTCCTCGATGAGATATATGGTTCACTATTTTCCACTCTTCACCAACTTTCGGATCGTCCAGATAGAACACCTACCTAACTAAGGTGGCGAGAGCGAAAGACTCATCCTTATACTAGCTTGAGTTTGTATCGACTGATAAAAGTCTCAGGTCTTCCTTTGTACGCTTGAACCATCTGCACTTGAATAAGAAAACGTTGACACCATTCCCATAACATAGCTAAACGACATATACAATAGCCCCGTAATATAGATCATTGTCTTTCCCAACCACTACCCCACTGTTTTGTGTTCTTCTTCCTTCATCTCGTGCCTGACACCATTCCATAACTATATACACCGTTCAAAAACACATTCGGGATAAATATAGTGTTTAATCGGCTTCCCTGCTAGCAAGTGCTTTGACCAGGACCACCACCCCCTGTGATTTTCATATTTTTGTAGATCAATCATCTGCGAAAATGGGAAAATTTAAGGGTTTACTTTCTACAAACATGATCGATATGTATATAAATTACTAAATACCGAGACATACATATGGATGTACCCATTGGAAGAAATAATCAGGGTACTTCTTCTTAACCATTCTCTCAAACCACGCCGAACTCTTGTCCGGATTTAACGCCTGAAACCTTTCCCTGTACGACATCATGTACAGCTCAACTTCGTCACAGTCTCGCAACACTACCCAATGTGCCTCAATAAGTTCTTCTCGTGTTAACGATTCCTTTAATACTCCTCTAAATGGTCATACGACATTTGTGACGACAGAAAGATTGATGCGGGCACTAGGATCAGAGGCAGTGGGAGGTGGTGGATCTTTGAGGTACCTGTTGTAGTAAGTAACACACTCATGCATTAGGTATGTCTCTGCTATGGAGCCATCCGGGGCCGACCAGTTTTTGACGAATCCTTTATACTGTCCAAACTGTCTACAAAATCAAACGTTCAATTAATACATTGTAGAATAAGAATAAGTACATATAGCTAGTAATCTCCAGTGGAAGAAATTATGAATCGAAAAACCTGTATAATTAAGAAATTGTACGTACCTTTCTTGAGGATACATCCAAGTGTACTGGATCAGACCAGAAATGAGCACCTGCTCGGGCAGGTGGATCATTAGGTGAATCATGATGTCAAAGAAAGCAGGGGGAAAAATCCTCTCTAGTTTGCAAATGATGTGCACAATTTGTTGTTGTAGTTCCACCTCATATGACTTCTTTAATTCTCTGGTGCATAACCTCTGCCACCATCTGCATAATGCCACTATTGGTTCTACGACGTCACGAGGCAAATATGGTCGAATTACCACTGGAATCAGATGTTGCAGCATAACGTGATAGTCATATGTCTTCAGACCAAAAAACTTGTGTTGCACCTCGTCCACTGCTCCAATTATAGTAGCTACATACGTAGCCGGATAATGAACGCTCTTAAACCAGTGAAATATCGAACGTTTAAGTGTTGGCTTCACTGTGTAAGGTGCAGCTGGCATCTTGTTGTACACTCCTCTTTTATCCCTCCTTAACTATAAGGGACGACGTAGATTCATTGATTCCAGATCTTTGCGCGCTTTGGGAGTATCTTTAGTCTTGAACTTAATACCGAGAATTGTTCCCCCCACGCTGTCGCACATATTCTTTTCTATGTGCATCGCGTCCAAGTTGTTCCTCAGCTTCAACTTCGACTACTAAGGGAGTTCAAAGAATATACTCTTGTGATGCCAATAGATGAGATCATGTAGAGGAATTGGATTGCATTTCTTTACATCCGCGTCATTGGTCAATACACCAAAGTCAAAATTTCTCAGCCTCTCTAAAATCTCTTCGCCCGACCAACTACGGGGTTTAGGATTGTTCTCTACCGTCCTGTCGAAATGAGCTTCATCTTGTCGCCACGGGTGGTCGTGAGGAAGCCATCTACGGTGACCCAAGTAACACACATTTTCCGCATGCCAACTAGAGTTCACGTCGTCCAAACATATAGGACATCCATTATATCCTTTCGTCTAGCAGGCTGCCAACATCCCATACGCTGGAAAATCGTTGATCGTCCACATTACATCAGCCCTCATCGTGAACATCGTGTCAGTGAATTTGTCATAAGTTGGGACTTCATTTTGTCACAACAGTTTCAGCTCGTCGATCGAAGGTCTGAGGTAGACATCTAAGCACTTCCCCGGAGATTTAGGACCTGGAATTTGGAGAGTAAGGAAATTAAATTCCTTGTTCATGCACATCCACGGAGGTAAGTTGTACAGCATCACAATAACTGGCCAAATGCTGACGGCGGAGCTATTACTACCCTTGGATTGAATCCTTCTGTAGATAATCCGAGTCTAACATTTCTAACCTCTGCAGCAAAGTCTCCAAATTATCTGTCGAAATGTTTGAAACTCTCCCCATCTGCGGCGTGTCGCAAGGCATCTTCATCTATTTGCTTTTCTGCGTACCATCACATCGCCTTTGCTGTGTATAGAGACATGTACCGGCGCTGCAATCTGGGAATCAAGGGAAAATATCAAAGAACTTTCACAGGAATTCTCTTTTTCGAACTCTTCATATTCAGCTCATATCTGCACTGGCCACATACGGGACAAATATAGAAGAACTTTCACAGGAATTCTCTTTTTCGAACTCTTTTTCACAGGATATTGCATATGCTATGAGTGTTGTCATTCAATTCATGCATGATCCTAATGATGAGCATATGAGTGCTGTGATACGCATTCTCAAGTATTTGAAGTCTGCACCTGGTAAAGGCTTACTATTTTCAAAGAATGGTGAGTTTGGAGTTACAGGATATACCGACGCAGATTGGGCAGAAGATAAGACTAATAGAGCATCTACTTTTGGATACTTTACATTTATTGGTGGAAGTTTAGTAACTTGTCATCTTCTTTTTAGGAAACCACTTGTAAAGCTATATTAACTCTAAATTTGGATGAATGAAAATATTAAATTCTCTGCGAAATACTTTCTACCGTTAATACCTCGCCCGTTTTAGATGACAATCACAATGTTGGTGTTTTGTGGTGGGTGTGGAGATATATATAAATTAATGTTCTGATTTACTCGAATTTTATACTCAACATTAGACTAATAACAAATTTTGTTCTCTCCGCGATAGATAGAACGATATATATGACCGATTTACTAAAATAGAGTGACATCAACAAATTTACTAAAATGGAAAGAGTGAACCGGTATTTATTCCACCGGCCGCAATATATGTTCTTGATAAACTCATCAGTCTCATCCTACATTGTGATGCCTTAATTTGTTCGACTAGCCCATCCTACTAAACCTAGGCAGCCAACAGAACTTCACGAGTAAAATAGCAATTCGCCTATGTCTTCAAAAAAAAAAGTTTAAACATTAGTATCGTCTCCTAAATATTTTCTTGAATTTGAAAAAGAAAAAAAAATTGACACTTATTATGAAGCATACAAAGACAAGAACACGCGGGGTTTCGCCCATGCCACATTGTCACTCAAGCTGCTGGCTAGGAAAAAATTAAGGACCATTTCGTAGATACTGAACTTCATATCCAGTGATCTCAAATAGGCACCAAAAATACTGGTGGTTTAGTTGGCGATATGTTGATATATAGACCTTTATATATACGTACATGAAGTTTAGGCAAAATTCTACATGTATCTGAACTTCCTTCCTTTTTCTTTTCTTTTCCGGTATCAATTTCTTTATCATACTAATTAGCAGATGGCAAATATACAAAAAATTAGCATCTGCCTTTGATGACCATTACTCCTAATAGTATATATTCATGAAAGAAACTTGATAGCATCATAAAACAAACTTATTGTAGGGCCATCATACATAGCAGATCAGATGTGCACGCAACAAATGCAAATTGAATTCTTCCTTGAATCTTAATGCATGTCCGATCTTAATTTACCAAAACAAATGAAACACCAGTGGAGATCGAAGTTCTTGTTTTACTTCTTTTTGGAGAATCAAACTAGGAGATTTTCATGTAAAAATTAAGGGAGAAACTCATATTAGCGCTATCTAAATTGAATATGGTATAGGGATTAATTGAAATATTCTCAATTCAAAGTAATGGTAGCACATATAGTTTATTAGGTTTTGAAATCCCACATGGGATTTAACAAAATAAGAACTTTGTAGTATACAGAAAATAATCAAAATACAAAGAAAGAAAGAAAAAAGTAAGCACTTTCCAGAAGTAGAACAATTACCATGATCACATTGTTTTCCTTGTAATTTCTTATAGAAAATCCTCAAGCCTGAATGTGCTTGGATCATGTTGTTGGACCCAACCAAATTTCTCCATGAAAGGATTGGTCAAGGACTTTGGTGGGTAGTTAGAAATTTCATCTTTCCACACATTGCCATCGTTCAAATCCCTCACCACCTCCAGAAAACAGCTATTGCATTTAAAGCCAGCACCAAAGCTTATCATCAGCACTGTGTCACCCTTCTTGAGCCTCTTCTTGGCCTCCATGTAAGCCAAGACATACCAGAGACTACTTGCAGATGTGTTCCCAAATCTGTGGAGTGTCATCCTTGCAGGCTCAAGGTCATGTTCAGTGAGGCCAAGACTCTTGCCAATTCCATCTATCACTGCCTTTCCACCGGTGTGAATGCAGAAGTGATCAACCCCTGTCTTGAAGTTTATGACTGGCTTTGGGAGAGTAGTAGTCCCAAGTCCCCCCTTGGTGGATAAGCTGCTGCTTTGTCTCAGTTTCCTCAAAAGGGTTGCAAGCATAAACATAACTAACTCCCTGATGGGCAAGATCTTGGGTGACATCTCCCTGAGGTTGTCAACAAATGCTCTTGTGGCAGCCTTGGGTAAAATCTTGGAAAGATGAAACCCAATTATTCCTTGCTTATCTTCTTCTTGTATGCAACAGCCATAGGACTCATCTTTGGCCCCATGATGGGTTCTGACCAAACATTTGAGCTTGAACATGGCTTGGTCCTTCAAGGCCCTTTTGTTGGTCAAAAGAATAGCACATCCACCGGACCTAAACAAACAATTTGAAAGGATCATAGATCTATCATTACCTGTGTACCAATTGGGGCTCAGTGACTCTGAAGTGACCACAAGTGCATAAGTATTCTTGTGTGTCTTGAGAATACTCCTGACTAAGCCAACTGAGACAAGGCTAGCTGAGCAACCCATACCACTGAGGTTGTAGACCTTTATGTCTTCTCTCATCTTGTAGTGATTTATGATCCTTGCGGCTAAAGAAGGGACAGGAGCAAACATTGACACATTGACAACAAGCACGTCAATTTGTGAAGGGGAAAGGCCTGTTCTGTCCAACAGCTTCTGAATGCTGTCATGGAAAAACTCCTCCATCTCTATGATCGAATCTTCCAATGTAGGACATGATTCTCTGCCGTCGAACATGATCTTCGGCGCGTAGGTTTGCTCGCCAATGCCGGAGCTCACTATGGCTTTGAGGAGGAATTGGTACTCAAGAAGACCCAGATTCTTGGTTCTCTTGATGATTTCCCCTGAATACTCTGTGTCAAGCTTCCTGTCATCTGTCGGCTTGTGGCATTGGTAGTCCAAAATGTAACACTGTTGATCTTTTTTCTCATCATAACGCTTCCACAAGGTGAAAACGAAATACAAAGCTGAGAAAAAATAGAGTAAACTTGGTAACTCCATGGGAATTGGATAGAGATGGAGAAAAGGTTAGGAGGGAGGGAGGGAAGAGAGACACGGGGAGAGAGAGAGAGAGAGAGAAGGAGGTGGAGGTAGAGGTAGAGGTAGAGGTGGATTTCCTGTGAACTTAGAGGTAGATAAGAATTGAAAATGGGGTACTTATAAGGAGCTAGCTAAGGGTGTACACTACATGTGAGAATTCTAAACACCTCATATCAATCCCTCAACTTCCACCAAACTTGATATGTATGTGTAGACTGTATGTGTGACTTAGCTAGGGTTTCAATCTATATAATGAACCAAACAAAGTCACATCTTAAGCATGCAAAAGTAAAATGAACTTTTGATCAATGCATGTAGGAATACCAGTGTGGTTTTTTTTTTTCTTCTTTTTTCTTTTGAAGAATACCAGTGTGGCTATAGGAATCTCTGATGGTTAACCACTATCTTCAGTGTAGTACATAATCACTTGATATTATTACTAAAGCGTAAGTCAGGTGTGTTCGATCAAATCGCCATCAGATTAATCTCTTACAGTTTTCATCACGTATAAAGTTATACAGGAGTATTTAAATAAATAAATCACACATTTATTTTTCATGGAGATCAGATACTAAGTTTTTTCTTAATTGCCAATTAAGTTGCAGCAGATAATAACACCAACAATGTGTAGCTGAAATAGCTAGAGAATTTAACTGAAAAGTTGTTCACGAAGTTGTTGTTAAAACCACATGATCCAACACACATCCAATCATCTTCACAAACACATGAACACAAGTATACACTCCAAATAGAAGCTTAAACAAGGATTGAAAACATATCAAGTTTTGAGCCATAGTTTGAAAAGATCTTCCATATGATGAACAACGGACTAGAAATGAGTCTTTTGTGTCTCAATACTTAGTTTCAGAATGGGGCTGATAACTCTATGCTTTTTTCACATATTGAACACAAAGACTAGTCTCTCCTTAATATAGTGATCACAACCTCATAAACTCATCCCATAAGGAGTCTAAGATTCAATGTATCTGTACATGCTAAAATGAGATTATGCTTATCACTTTAGACTTCATGTTAAGCAGGTATCGAATCTAATGAGTTTCCTCACACTGCAAGGAGATATATACATGGTAGTTCATTGAAGTAGAGTCTTATTTGCATATTCCTTGTACTTATCCTGTTTAGTATAGATGATGTAGAGTACTTTTCCAAAATTTGCTCACTGGACTCACATTTTCTATGCATAGCTTAAATTAATTGAACGAAAACAAGAACAACTGTAGTGTGCACTGAAATATACAATGACTCAAAACTCATTCAACTTGGTCAATAAACAACAATGATACATAATCAAGAATCATATTTAGTTAACATAACCAAAATGATTAGAGACTACTAATACCACAACTGTAATCACATAAGCTTGTAAGTGATAATGTGAGAATCATTGATAATTATACCTACCTACGATGTCACACACACACACACACACTCCAAAATACAATGCTTCAAAATTTAAAATATAATATGAAAATAACACCTACTACACAGAACTAGAAAAATAAAATATGTTCCGTGCTCCCACCGAATCTATGCATCCAAATGTGATAAAAACCCCATATTTCTTACATGTTCTTGAAAACTCGATACAGACAAGGCTTTGCTGAAAGGGTCAGCAAGCTGAAAATTGGTTCCTACATTCAATACATCAATCTCTCCATGTTTAACTCTTTCTCTTATACTGTAGTACTTAAGATCAATATGTTTAGAGTTATTAGATCTTTTACTAGTTTTGCTAAAAAACATTGCAGCTTCATTGTCACGGAACATTTTAATGCCTTTGAGACAATTGAACTTAGTATTTTAGTTTGGATTAGAAAATTCTTCATCCAAATGCCTTGACATACTCCTTCATTTAATGCTATATATGAACTCAGCCTGCATAGTAGAAGTTGAAATTATTGGTTGTTTCATGGTTTTCCATGCAACAACACCTCCTGCTAGCATGAATACATAACCTTAAGTAAATTTCTTAGAGCTAGGGTAGTTTCCAGCAAAATCTGAATCAGTATAGCCTACTAATTCTAAACTTTTAATTTGTCTATATATGAACATGTTTGATTTGGTCTTCTGTAAGTATCTTAAAATCTTTTTTCCAGCAATCCAATGCTCTTGAGTTGGGTTTGACTGAAATTTGGACAAAATTCCAATTGAAAATGTCAAATTGGGTCTAGTACAGACCTGTGCATACATGAGACTTCCTATTAATTTTGCACAAGGCTTACTCTCAATAGAAGGCATCTTCCCCCTCATTTTTAGAAATTTTGGACAGTTTGTCGCCTTTTCTCATAGGAGCATCTCTTGCAGAACACGTTTCCATGTTAAACCTTTTCAAAACTTTCTGATTGTAGTTTTGCTGAGATAAACCTATAAGTTTTTGTGATCTATCCCTCTTAATTTCAATCCCTAAAACATATGAAGCTTCTCCTAAGTCTTTCGTATCAAAATTATCTGTTAAGAATCTTTTTCTATCTTTAAGCAACTTCATGTTACTGCTAGCTAGTAAGATATCATCTACTTACAATATCAAAAAGATGAATTGACTTCCCACTATTTTCATGTACACACATTCATCTACAATATTCTCTGTAAAACTAAAAGATGAAACAACTGAATCAAACTTCTTGTACCATTGCCTAGAAACTTGTTTGAGTCCATAAATTGATTTTTGTAGTTTGTATACATAATTCTCTTTACCTTGTTTTACAAAACCCTCAAGTTGTTTCATGTTAATAACTTTATCTAATTTTTCATTTAAAAATACAGTTTTTTACATCCATTTGATGTAATTCTATATCATAGTGAGCAACTAAAGTCATTATGATTCTAAAGGAGTCTTTGGTAGACACTGGAAAAATATTTCATTATAGTCAATTCCTTCCTATTGTATAAAACTTTTAGCTACTAGCCTAGCTTTGGGTCTCTCTATGTTACCATTGGCATCTCTTTTCATTTTATAAACCCACTTATAGCCTATGCCTAGCTTTGTGATTTGGATATGGTTTGACTAGTTTCCAAACTACGTTTTGTAGCATGGATTCCATCTCAGCTTACATTGTCTTTTCCCATTCATTTACCTCTCTTGACTCTAGTGCTTATTTATAGCTAAGGGGCTCATTCTCATCTATCATGTCTACTTCTTGGTAGTAAACTTAATAATCACTATCTCACCAAAATGAAACTAGTCCTTTTTGTCTGGTTGACCTCCTAACTTGTTGATTTCCTTCATTTTGTGGTTCTGCAGCATGCTAATCTTTTACATTTTCATTTTGGTCAAAGATTTCCAAGGGTGTAGGCATCTGTAGTGTTATAAGATCCGCTAGATTTTGATTTGGTACTGTATTAGTTTTATGCATTTCATAATCTGTGTCTATAGGAAATATTTTAACTAAAACCTCATCTTCGACAATTTCTTCAAATTTTGAAGATAAATCTTCAAAACTTGAATTGCCTTCTCCTTCATCCAAGAACTTAGCCTGGTTGGTTTCTATAGTTTTTGTTGTATGATGAGGTGTGTAAAACCTATAACCCTTCGATTTCTCATAATAACCTATGACTAAACAACTGGTTGTTTTAGGACTTAATTTTTGTGTTTTTGCACTTGGAATTCTTGCCTCAGCTTTACACCCGCACATGATGGTGATGCAAGCTTGGCTGTCTGCCACACCAAAGCTCAAAGGGTGTTTTTTTTACAGACTTAAAGGGTGATCTATTGCAAACATAGTTTGCAGTCTTAAGAGCTTCTCCCCTTAAGTAGATAGGTAGACCTGTAGCGCATATAATGCATCTCACCATGTTTAATAAGGTTATGTTTTTTATCTTTGCTACTCCGTTTTGGGATGGGTTATATGGAGTGGTGTATTATGCCTTTATGCCGTTATCTTGCAAAAGTAATGCAAAAGGTCCCTTATGTTGGCCGACATCAGTGTCCCTTCCATAAAATTTCACCCCCATATCTGATCTTACTACTTTAATACTTTTCTCTAGTTGCAATTCAACTTCATTTTTATAAATTTGAAAAGCCTGTAGTGTTTGGGACTTTTCGGACAGTAGATATATATATAGCAGTATCTTGAGAAATCATCTATAAAAGTGATGAAGTATATGTTTTCACGGAGTGTTTTGTGTTTAAAGGGTCCCCACAGATGTCTGTATAAATTAGTTCAAGGATGTTTTGACTTCTTAAGGCTGTTAGCTTTCTGTATTATGTCAATTTTCCCTTACAACATTCAACACAGTCATGTAAATCAGTGTAATCTAAACCAGGTAGAATTTTATTCTTTTGTAGTATTTTTAGTCTTTCTTTACTGATATGGCCTAGTCTTCTAAGCCATAATCTTGCTGATTTGTTGTTAAATAAAGTTCTTTTAACACCAATAATGGTGTCTGCATTCAAGGTTTCAAAATCATTCTCAATCAAATGAACTGTAGATGTAGCAGCATAACATTCTAGCTTCATATAATTAATTTCAAAAGAACCATAACAAAGATAAGCATTATTCTGAAACAACTTTATTCCACTAGAATCAATAATAAATTTGCAGCCAATTTTTTACCAAAAGACCTACATAAATCAAATTCCTCTTTAAGGAGGGAATGTAATAAACACTGTCTAAAAAAATAAAATATCCTAAGCCTAAGTCTAGCTTTTAAGGGTTTCTACTGCTTTGACTGCTACTCTTGATCCGTTTTCTATACAAACATTGACTTCATTTTGCCTTCGTGCCCTCCTCTTTGTGATGCCATGTAGAGACATAGTGACATGAATTGGTGAGCCTGAATATAGCCAATATGTGTTTATTTCTATATTGACAAAATTAACTTCTAATGAAAAAACTAAAAAAGGAAAGAAAAAAAACTCACCCTTCTTTATCATCCAGGATTTGAAACCGACACAATCCTTTTTCATATGCTCTATCCTCTTATAGAAGAAGCATTTGAACTTAAAGGTTTGTCAGCCTTACATTCTTCAGTTTTTCCAAATACCTTATGCTAGTGGTTTGCTTAGCTTTATGCTTATTGTTCCTCTTCCACTTAAGTTTTTCAACTAGGTTTACTGCAGTGATCAGTACAACGTCCTTCATAATGTTGTTTTCTTCATCCACACACACTAAAATCAGCTTGTTTAGATCCCACTTAGTCTTTGAGGCATTATAGGTAGTCTTAAGGTGACTAAAGGTTTGGCGCAGTGAATCTAAGGCCACATGCACAATTTATACATCAGATACTCCCATATGAAGGTTCCTAAGTTTGGAATTAAGTTCAATAAGGTGAAGGATATGCTCCCTCACATTCTTATTGCCATCATACTTAAGCTCATACAACTTTTTGCTGAGTTTTGCAGCCTCAGCTTTTTCACTTGTCACAAACTTCTCACCTATAGCTTTCAGAAAAAAAACTGCATCATCAGGTTCCTCAATTGATCATCTCGCAATGTTTGACATGGTATTCCTGATCACATTTTCGGCCATCCTATTTGCTCTAGTCCACTCTCGAAAATTCCACTTATCATCCTCAGGGCTATCATCATTAAAGTTCCCAGGTTTTTCTTCTATAAGGCAGTAGGCCATGCCTTGATGCATGGAAATATAAAACTTAACTTGGTTCTTCCACTTTCTATAATTGTTCCCATTAAACAGTTTTACCTAGCCTAAGGTTGCAATTTCATGACCTAAAAAGAAAAAGAAAAGAAAAGTAAGTGTTTTTCTAAGTATTCGTATTGTGCATAAGTATATATATAAATATTGTTGTATCTAGATATCAAGCAAGAGCAGTCACAAGCATGCAACGTAACAATCTGAAATTAATCCTCTTTAGATTAAGTGATATTGAATAATCCCTTTGTTGCATAAAATTCAATTTCATGTATGTAAACTGTATCAGTACACTATATTTTACAAGAAATCAGTTATTAGAGGAAAACAATCCAAGTCTTTAGACAAGGAAATGTTTCTCTAAAAATGAAAATAGATTTTTGTATTTATATGTCATCCTGCATTGAAATCAAGATCACATTCTAACACTTTTTTGGAAGTCAAAATGAATGAGATTTTAAATACATAGCACAACTTTTGTTCTTGTAATCTTTATTTTACTTGAATAGATAGAAATAAAATTTGCTTTGTGCAAAATAGGTTATCTACTGATTCAAGGTAAACAGGAGCCTGATTCATAGATTTACTAATCTTCTCTTAATTTGTGTCTTGTCAGAAAATGGGAGTTTGCTCAAGCACTAAGTCACGTTTTAATTAAGGTAGCATACAAAAAAACTAATCAATCGATCAAGCATGCCATAACAAAACTAGGGTTGGGCACGAGACGGGGTGAATCGATTCGAGACAAAAATCACGATAATTCCATAGTTTTTAAGCGGAATGGAGTGGGATGATTTATATGACTAAAACATGCATCAAATATTAACACAAAGTAGACACTTAATACATAAATCAATCATATGCAATTTAAAATCCTTTTTGTATAGATGTAGCATCTATAAGTAGGGTATGATTCTCAACTGGGGATTGAAGGGTGCATGCAATTATTGTGTAGAAAAAGAGAGGTGTTGAAAATTATTTTCTAACCTAATTTACTACCTAAAATGTCATAAACACAAACAAGAATTCCTAGGACTCTAGCATACATAAAATCATAGACAAGCAACACACAAAAGACTCTTAAAAACTCTAATTCATGTTATGACAAAAAAAAACCTAATTACTATTTACAAGTGATCAACCTATTTCTTTACCTAGCTCATTTATTAACACATACAAATAACAACACTTATTGAAATCTCATAACTCTAATTTCCAATTAAACATGCATAATTCATATTTTGTGCTAGGTATCCCCTAAACACCATTGATCTAGACTAGGTATCCCCTAAATCAAAATCAAAGTATTAAGAACCAATTAAACACCTGCATATCGAAATATAGAATATCAGAGCACATGGAAAGTTATTAAAATTCATATATGTAATAAAAACCAAAATTTAATCATTCAACACACAAAACAAGATTCAAAAAATAAAAGAGAACTACGGAGTAAAGAGGTCATGGTTACACTTTTTGTAGAACAAGACTTCTTGTGGATGGCGCTAGATATCCTCTACGCACCTATGGAAGGGAAGATGAGGCGATATGATGGTGTAGTCGGCTCCTCGAGGTGTGAAGGCTTATCTTGTGGGATGGAGAGAAGTTTTCGGCAGAGCTTAAGCTGTAGAATAAGTGATGATCCAATTTAGAGATTCGCCTCTTGTATATAGAGGCATTACAAAATAGTTTTCCTCTTAAAACAAGGATTTCCTCCTCCATCTGAGTAAGTCTGGCAGTCTGCATAGAATCGTACTTTTCAGAAGTTGTAGACCTCTAAAAATTATTTCTTGTGGCTCGTTGGAAAGAAGACTCAAAGAGCTTTCTAACTATAGGTCGATCGTCATCTAACTCCTTCTGAGCTGTTCCCAGTCGTCGTTCGAAGTTGGATGACCTGCATAGGCAGATTCTTCTTTCCTTATTTTTCATGATTTTCCTTCTTCTACTCAACATAGGAATCCCTTTCTTGCCATATCTTGCTCTCCACGAAATTATCAGACTTGGTTTTCATTTTTAGACTTTTCAAATGGACTTTTAATTAATTTGACCAATTTTATATTTGTTCTTCTTCTTCCGGAAGCTTATAATTCCTAGTCAATATAAGAAATATTTTCCTAGTCAACAAAGGATTTCTTTTTCTTTTCAATTTTTTTTCTTCTTTTCCATTGAAATATTTTAACCAATTTCTTCTTCTCCATTTTCCCTACGCCTTTCATGCTTGTAGATCTCTTTACTCCATCTCTTTTAATAAAAACTTAAAAACAACAAAATTCATTAAAACTAATAATACTAAGTACTTAACAAAGTAAAAATGTAGATAAAATATACTAATTAATACGCCTAAAATGAGTCGATCAATGAGATTCACTATTCTAAAAATGAATCCCGAGAAGTTCCAAACCCAAATAGAATCGGTTCGGTACAGGTTTATTTTTGGATCCCTATGTTTTTTTTTCGATAACAAAAATAATGCAAAAGTATATCTAAAAGTTTCAAAACGACCAAAAAGAAGCATTTCAATAGTTCATGTTGTGAAGCATTTCAATAAGTTCATGTTGTTCATCACATTGCCGAACAATCAAAAATCAGCTTCAATATATACCAAAAAGAAAGTATGAAAATAGAAACAACCCAAATCAACTGAAAGCTAATAAGCTTTCCATAAAAAAAACTAAAAGTTAATCACTTAATTAGTTTATTCCCAGCTTTCACACATCAATAATAACCTTGCCCCTTAGTTTTGGATCAGAAACTGGTGGTGGGTATGTTGTACTACAATCAGGTGAAGTAGACCTTCCATGATCTGTAAAATGCAGAGTTTATGAAGTTATAAGTATATCACATGGGGACACTAAATTAATTGATACACTCACGTACTAGAATAAATCGAAATGAATAGCATACCTAGTTCAAGTTCTTCACACATTAAGTGGATATTCATCTCTGATGTGCCTATAGATGCATACATACATAGTAGTAATTATATATCTAATTGCTTATATAGATACCCAATTGCATATATATCCAGTTGCATATATAGATATCCAATCGCATATATAGACACCGCTATTTACATTTACAAATTAAGAAAACAATAGTCAATGCAATAAGAACAATAAAGAATTTAGTTAGAAAATTATTGATCTGGATATCTAAGAAATTGAGTTGATGTCATACGTGAAACCGTGGAAAAAGATAAGAAACGCCACATGGAAGAAAGTGAAGTGACTTGAGATCGATAAAAGTAAATATTGTAATATATAGTTGATAAAGTTTATGGTGTTTATTCGGGATGGGTCGGGATCCCACTAACACTAAAAAATAAACCAAAATCTCATCCCATTTTATTTAAATGGGTTGAGATGAGACGGAGTTTTCATTTCAAAAATCTAAACTCGTACCGTCCTTATACGGGACGGTTCGAAACCGGGTCCGATAGGGATTTCCGAGACCAATTGCCCACCCCTAAACAAAACCAATTCAATGATTCAAAACAAACACTTAAATCCTATAAACTAAATGTGGAAAAAATAAGTTTTTGAAAGCTTAAAAGATTGATTCCAGAATACATACCTTAGCCTTAGCAAAAAGCACAGCTTAAACACTAAGTAAAACTAATGCAAAAGAAGATTTTGAACATGTACCTTATTTGCTTAACCCCAATTTTTCATCCTCAGCAGCCCCAAATCATTTTTCTTTCAAAATGAATGTCATTCCCCTTTAGTTGTAGTGCTTTTGTAGGGTTTAAAGGGTTTTGAGCTTAAGTTTTAAAAACAGGTTTAGGCCTTTTTATCAAAATAGATTTTACTTCTTAATCTGTTTTTACTCAAGCATTCGACCAAAACCATGACCATGTTCAAAACTTTTTTGAAAAAAAAAATCGATTCATGATTTGTAAAATTCCTAAGCTCTGATACCATTTGTTAAAACCACATGATGCAACATACATCTGATCATCTTCACAAACACATGAACACAAGTACACACTCCAAACAGGAGCTTAACCAAGGATTGAAAACATACCAGGTTTTGAGCCATAGTTTGAAAAGATCTTCGACAGGATGAACAACGAGGCTGAAAAGGAGTCTTCTGCGTCTCAATACTTAGCTTCATAATGGGGTTGATAACTCAATGCTTTTTTTTTGCGTATTGAACACAGTGACTAGCCTCATCTTAATATAGTGATCACAACTTTAAAAACTCATCCCATAAGGAGTCTAAGATTCAATGTATTTGTACATACTGAAATGAGAGTAGGCTTATCACTTTAGATTTCATGTGAAGCAAGTAACGAATCTAATGAGTTTTCTAGTACTGTAAAAAGATATATACCTGACAACTCACTGAAGTAGAGTCTCATTTACATATTCCTTGTACTTATCCCGTTTAGTATAGATGATGTAGAGTCTTTTTCCAACAGTTGTAGCTAGCAGTGTCCACATATACGTATAGTATAAAGAAGCTTCGAATTAATCCATTATACAACTACCACTAGCTATAGCTGGTTGTGGTACATACATACATTAGTTATTCTCTTGAGCTTTTTCATTAATTTGGGCATGAGCAAGTGTTGATATCAAAATCAAACTCTGGAGTGAAGTATATTCTAAGGGAAAGCTATAATAGTGCACAGTTAGTAGCGTACCCAATGCAGTTACCTACATTTAAGAAGTATGAGATGGTCGCTGCAATGGAAGTATATATATGTACGTATTTTAAATTACAGGGAAATAACAATGGGGCGTACAGTGTAGTTGTACGCAATGCAGTGGCTAATTAATTAAAAGGGTACATTAAAGTGAGAGGAGCATGCAGAGTCGTCGCACAGAGACCTAAACAACCGCAAAGATGGTTGGAATTGAACGTAACAATCATGGAAAAGTAGAATTTATGATGATCGATGAACGATGTATTTTCTTGTTATTCTCACAATTCTAGTTTATACTACTTTCTGAAAGAGGATTGAAATCGTTGGATACAAGCGGTGGTGGCACATAATTAAGATTAATTTTTCTTTCCAAATTCAGTTATGAGGAGAATAGGTAGAAGTTTTATAATTAGTCTCTACGAGAAAAAGGGAAATGCAGAAACATTTGTAATTAAGTTAAATGAAAAAATTATAATTTAATAATAATTACAATCATATAATGTTCTGGAGTTAGTGATATTTGTGTTCAGTTATAATAAACGATTATTAATTCTGCATCTAACAAAAATTAATTTAAAAACTGTTAAAATATAAATTAATATTATTTATTAAATACAGATCAAACAGTAACTAATCAATAAATCATTGGTCGCATGAGTGATAAGGAGATATCATGATATATGTGATATCTTTAAATTCCAGTTTTTGTCGTGTCTGTAGGGACTAGCTATGGTGTTCCCAGTAACTATTTGTTTTTTTTAAAAGCTTTGTTGTCCGTAAGGACTAGAATGTGATAATCTTTTCACCCTATTGGTTAATATGAATTGTTTATATATATATGTGGATTTCAGTAGTTGGGTCATTTGTTTATTTTCCCTAATGATCTTCTAAAATAGTATTTTTATCGTTAGTTTATTTTTCACATTCTTTATCGAAAAATATAACATTCTTATAGATTACATAGAGAAAATAAACTACAACTGGAAAGAAAATAATGCAAAAATTAACAATAAGAAAATAACTAGAAGCAAAGCAACTAGACCTAACACGAACATAAGACGCAATAGCGTTAACAATGGGATGTCGATAATTTACCAAAAGATAATCAGTAGTATGATCAATCATGCATGCTCTACAGAAATAAATGCATAGAATAGAGACTAATCTTCTATCGTAAATGTCGAAATCCACAAGAACCTGACTCCAAAACCAAACAGCAGCAATAAAATAAAATATGACTTAAATAATCCCTGGATCTCCCAAATATGGGCCGCGTCACAAAAACTAGAGTATAAGATAGCTAATCCTAACTTGAAAGCAATAGCGCAGGCCCTGGCCCAAAAATACCTAGGACCACCTTGAAACTCATGGGCTATGGATTGACCCGTGAAGCCTAACTTCTCCTATGCATGGACCCTCTGCACAGGAACCGCAGCCATGCTCTTGGGAAATCTGACCCCTACGGCTTCCACTCTCCCAGTCGACCTCCACTACCGGATTAAGACACATTGCCGGCAACTTTCCGTCGCAGGCCTTGTTTTTTTTTTCGTCGGAATTGTCATTACCGGCGACAAGTCGCCGACAATGACGTCGCCGGAAATAGTCCGCCGGAGATAACATTGCCGGCGACACGCCGTCGCCGGTAATGTCCTAAACATCACCGACGACTCAAGTCGTCGACAATGTCAGCGCCGCCGTGGCCGGAATTTGAAGACATTGCCGGCGACTTAGGTCCATGTCGCCGGCAATGCTTGGAAAAATTTTGAAAAAAAAACGCGGTTCTGGATTGGGCCCAATTCCAGAACCTGCATTGAAAGACATAAACCGTACAATCATACAAGTTCAACAGTACACATAAATGTCCAACGTACAGTACAAATAGAAATGATACGAAAATTAACTACAACGACACGTCAGGGTCGAGGAACTTGCGGGTCAGGGTCGAAGAAATCTATGTACTCATTTGAACTCCGGTGGCTACCCTGGTCTTGCTGTGGCGGTGACTGGTGCGGTGGTGGTGGTGGATAACTGGGGAAACTGGGGAACACAGGGACCGGGGGAGGTGTGGGGAGCGGTTGTCCGGTAGTCTGAGCCGCGTACATCGTCTGCATCTAGGTGAACATTTGTGTCTGCTGCTGGACCATGAGGCGGTGTTGCTCGATCATCCCCCGGTACTCGGCATCTCTGGCTGCCTGCTGCTCGGCCATCTGCCTCATCTCCTCCATATGCCTCCTTTGCTCCTCCAACTCCCTCTGCGTCCTCTGAAGCTCCGCTGCGAGGTTACGACTAGAAGCTGAACTTCTTGACCCGGTAGAGTATTCTGAAGTGTTCTTCAATACTCATTCGCCCACCGAGCCCATTCCCCTACAGTAGTAGGTATTCTTTCCAGTCCCGCACGCTTTTGCCATGATCTGAGCCGCTATAGGCCGATCAAGCGGATCGATCTGAGAGACATACTGGGTGACTTCTTCCTCGGAGCAGTCAGGATGGTTACCCCGAGATATATTCATGGTCACTTCTGTGGTCGCCTCCTCCACTCTCGCCTAATTGAAAAGCGAAAATGAATAACGTATTATCTAACAAAATAAATTAATATCGAAAAATAGTTTTATTAACACATGGAGAGGCGAAAGACTTACCGCTTCTTCAGGGCACTGCGGATAAAACTTCTGATGAATATACACCAACGGGTTCACTTCTTGTTGTTGTTGCCCCTTACTCGACCAACCCAAATAGTTCAGTGAACCTGCATGATGGGCCCTGGTGTTTTTCAATCTATTCGCTCGGTTCGTCTTCGAAATCGCCTTGTTTGATAAACATTTGTAAAAAAATTAGTAACTAACTATTTGAATGGGATACGATACATTAGGCTTGTAAGATATGTTCAGGATGCATACCTTCGCTTTGGGGTGCTCGAAGTGGGCTATCAGCCACAGCCACTCGTACTCCCTAAACCGGAATTCGCTAGGGGTAGAACCTCGGCCTAGCTCCTTGTATAGAGTGTAATATGAAGAAAGCTCGTTCTTCCACTCTTTATACCTATATTAACACCAGGAAAAAAAAGTTAGAGATATTAAAACACTTGATAAACAAAAATCTAACTCGATATATACTCAAATAACTCGAAGCACATCACCTCATATGTAGTTGACGATCTACCCACGTGTGAATAAGAACTTCATCCACGTCAAACCACACCTGCAATATGAATATATAAACGGTAAAATTATATATTTATTCGGACTTAATTAATAAATGTAAAATTTACGTAATGAAAATACAATTTAACTCACACTCAGTGCATTATGCACTTGCATCTTCACGTAGATAGGCACAGATTCCCAATCTGGCCAAAGCATTGGGACCTTGTCCCACACGATCGCCCCGGCCATGCTGACATATTTTCGCGTGGTGTCAAATGCCTCGATCACCTCGCCATCCTCATTGGCCCTAATGGGCGTTTTCCTTCCCCCGGTGGCCTGCTCAAGTCGCTGCCCGGTGCAGGTGCCTCTAGCCCCTTTCCGTTTTCCAGTACTATTAACAAAATTGCCTAATAATACAATGTCAACAAATTGATATCATTAATTGAACCTATCGTAAGTCTTAAGTAATAATTAAGTAATCAATCTAATGTTAAATAAAATTTACCTGCATCGTCCGTTTGTTGGTTGGTGCACCTCACACTCCAAAGATACATGGGGTCGAACGGGATGAAGTTGTACACTTCCTCCACGCTTAGGAACTCCGGCCGTCCTTCAACATAAATAGGCATCCCTCTATCATCGAATTCAGGGATCATAGGAATCTCGTCGGGTAGGAAGAGACCGGACAGCGGAGATAGACGAGGCCTGGACGATGAGGCGCCAACACCACCATCTGCCTCAGATGATTTCCGTGAAACGGGAGTAGGCACCAGGCGAATAGGGGGCATTCGGATTGAGGGAGTTTCTGATGCCCCCGTTGACTGTCGCTCGTCTGAGGGTCTGCTGACGGAGGGACGTCTGCTGACTGAGCGTCTGCTGACTGAGGCTCGTGGCTCGACTTCCGGTTGCACGGCTCTTGATCGTGCAGCTTCCTCCTCTGCTCGCGCATCTAGCAAGGCTTTCGTGCGAGCATTCATCATTGGCCCACTGCACGTGTCGCTTACTGCGGCTGAGGAGGAAGCTTGACTACTGCTCCCTCCACTATTTTGGGAACCTCTCTGTTTGATTCCTCCAAGCCTATTTGCCGCAAAACCTCCTGGACACCGTAATAGTCATGGATTCGGTTCTATAACAAATCGGAACCGGAACGGTTTGGAACCGGAACCGTTTGAACCTGGAACCGTTTGGAACTGGAACCGTTATGTTTCAAACGGTTCCGGTTACAAACAGTTCCAGGTTCAAACGGTTCCGGTTCCAAACCGTTCCGATTACAAACGGTTCCGGTTCCAAACGGTTCCGGTTTAAAACCGTTCTGGTTCCAAATTGTTCTGATTCCAATTTGTCACCTTAATTTATACGTTAAATTAACAACTATATCACCTTAATCCAAACACGTTAAATTCCGATTCCGATTTTTCACCTATTATACGTTAAATTAACAACTATATCACCTAACTTAACATATATACATACATCATTTCCGGCTTTAAATTTTCCACATATATATACACATCACATATACACTTTGTATACATCATGCATCTTAATTTCACCTAATTTTCACATATATATATAAACATCACATATTAATCCAAATCACCCTAGCTAATTAATTTTCCACATTTTTCAAACATACGTATATATATACATTGCATATAAATTAATTAATTTTTCACATATATACATCACATATATTTCTCCTTCACCCCACAATTATCCACATTAATTTTCCACATTTTTCAAACATACCTTAATTACATTTTCCAAATATTTTCCACATGCATACATACATCCCACAATTATCAAAAATTAATTAATTGTTGGTTGATTAAAATGCATAAAAATAAAATGTGGATTGAGAGAGAGAGAGAGAGGGAGAGAGAGAGGAGGAGAGAGTGAGCTTGCACCTGCCATGGTGGAGCTCGACTAGACTTTCCGGCGACGGAGGTGAGGGGAGAAGGAAGAGGAGGAGGGGAGGAGAGGAAATTGATATTTGGGGTTTGTTTTTGTGGAGAGGGGAGAAGGGAGAGGAGGTGAGGGGAGGGAGAGGGGAGGAGAGGAAGAGAGGATTGAGGAGAGGGAGTCGAGGAAATTGATTGAGATGAAGAGAGAGGGGTTTTAGGGTTTGAGAGGGAAGAGAGATGTGAAGAAATGGGGAGCAGCTCGAGCTGCCCTGGAAATACCGCCACCATTGCCGGCGAGTTACGTGGTAACTCATTGGTAATGACATTACCAACGAGTTGCTTATCAACTCGTTGGTACTGTCATTATTTCCCGAAGATTATCCGATCGACCTATTTCCGACCAATTTTCGACTAAATAATTTCCGACCAATTTCCGACTAAATAATTTCCGACCAATTTCCGACCATATATAACTACAATTTCCGACTATAATTAAAATACGTACAAAGGATGATAATCGTAATCATCTTCATCACTTGAGTCTGACTCGGTTTCATAAGTAACCTCTGGCAATATGTGCCGCTCCTCCTCACTAGAATCAGCGTCAACTTCATAGCCAACTTCATAACCTCTGGCAATATGTGCCGCTCCTCTGGCAAAATGGTTGAATCCGTCAGATGAGAGCCCTAGCCAAACATTTCGGACCTCTGTTGCAAAATGATCAAACTTCCTGACCATGTGCTTCCAAGCCTATCCGTCAGAAGGGTGTATAAGGGTGTCATCATCAGGCAAATTCCTCTCAGCCCACCATCTCATTGCTTCAGCCGTGAAAGCACACATGAACAACCGCTCCAGCTTATCCATAAGCGGGAAATATCGAAGTATCTTCACAGCTTTCTTGTTGCCTGCAGGAGTCAACTTATACCTTTCTGTAAAACATACCGGGCAGGCTTCAAGGTCTTCAAGATCTTTTCCCCAGAAGAGAATACAATCGTATCTGCATGCATGGATTTTGATGTAGGAAAGCCCAAGATCTTTCAGGATATGTCGCACCTTATGATGAGTGGTAGGAAGACGATGACCGGGTGGCAGTAGCGAAGCAGTCCACTTCAACCAAGAATCAACAGCTTTGACAGACATTTTGTTCTCCATTTTGAGCTGCATCACTCCCATCACACTTTCAAGAACAGTCTTACTACAACCGTCGTACAACGGAGTCTGTTGCAATGCAATCAGGTTGTTGTACTTGTCCATACTGCTTGTGTTGACATGAGCTCCAGGTAATGGCTCAACTGGCTCAATATGGGGGAAACCCTCAACGACGGGAGGGACATTTGGTGCTTCATCAGCAAATACACCACTCTCATGAGGAAACATATCATTGATTAACATCGATGTTGGATCATAGGATGGACTGCCCCTCTCAGCAAAATCTCCATGATCATAGCGTGGACTGACCCTCTCACCAAATTGTCCATGATCATGCGGACCCGCTAACGATGTTTCACCGTGATAAATCCAACAAGTGTACTTATCCCAAAACCCGTATTTACTCAGGTGCTTCTGGACTTTATCAATGGGAAAACGAAATCGATCGCTGCGACACTTACATTCTTTACACGGGCAATAATGAAGTGTAGTGTCTCCACAATTAGCCTTCACAAAATTCACAAAACTCCTAATTCCCTGGTGATATCTGACATCCCATCTTTCGAGGCTCATCCAACTCTTGTCCATCCTGAAAATTCTAACAATTTTACGTATTATATATACACACATTCACTACTAATAATCGACGCGATATCTCAATTCAACTCTAATTAAATCAACACATGCATGCATATATATATATATCGATCTAATCTCTGAATTCGATTCAGTACTCGATGATGGTATTCTTCTTTTTTCAGTTCAAAATGTATTTGACTAGGTAGGAGGCTCTCTTAAGCCTGACTCCGATAGCACTACGATAATACCAGTCGTTGATTCAGACATAAGATAAGATTAACTACAAGCAGTTTTCTCGTTTCGGTGACATCAACAACATTTCATATCTCACGAATTGGATTTGATCAACACACACATATATATATACATACACATATACATATATATACACGTACCTATATATATATAGCTTCCCGAGTGATCGAGTTTTCGACGGGCGCCTTAATTTTGACAATACCGAAGGATCGATTTCAGAGCGTTTTCCTTCTTTCGATTTCACCGGATTTTTTCGATCAAAATGAATGAGCTGCTGCGATCTGCATCTAATATAAGAGGCATTGCCGGCGATTCATTAAATCGCCGGAAATGGAGACATTACCGGCGACTTTACGCCGGAATTGCGCCGGTAATGTTTCAAAACATTACCGGCGACTTCCTTCGTCGCCGACAATGTCGAGCCAAGCATTTCCGGCGATTTTCTGGCCGGAATTTCGCCGGCAATGTTTGGCTTGACATTTCCGGCGACAGAGGAAGTCGCCGGTAATGTTTTGAAACATTACCAGCAAAATTCCGGCGACATTACCGGCGACTTACCGGTAATGATGAACATTACCGGCGACTTTTCCGGTCGCCGGCCTTGTTTTTGGAAATCTCGCCGGTAATGTCTTCAAACGTGGTAGTGCTCCTTACCTCGACTAGAGAGGCGACTCCTAATTTAACCAGAGTCGCCCTCAACAGAAGCACATGACCACTTTTGTCATTAGCGGGCCATCGGTAGCACTCATTCGACGTCGACATGAATATATTGGCAACCACCTCCATGTCTTCTGTTCCTCGTTCACCATCTTCAGACGTGCTTGGCTCGGGCAGTGACGCCACTTTGTAGTTGACCAACTCACTCGTCCATAACCATTGGTACACTATGTACGCAAACCACAACGAGTTGAGCCTCGTACACCCCAAAAATCCTCGCACTGCATCATACCCCATGTCCGTACGAGAAAAGGTTAAGACAAGGGTTAAGAGGTACCCAAAGGAGTGCTCCTGTCATCTATCTTTAGAGAAGAAAGCAGCCGATGGCCATAAAGGCCCATAAACAAAAGGAGAGGACTAGGCGCGGAAGCGAAAGCGGCTGCCCATAACCCTAGGAGAGAAAAGTCTCATAGTTTTGCGATTCTCCTTTTTTCGTTGTTTTTCACATTCTTCATATATAATAATAGAGGTATAATTTTGTTCTTCTTGTCATCAAACTATCAATTATAAAATGGAACATAAAGCTCTCACCAAGGAGTGATAATTTTAGAGCATCCAGAATAATATTTCCTACGTACTTTAGATAAATTTACTAACAATTTGAATTTAGTATTGGAATTCTTTTTCTTTTTTCTTTTTTGGAAAAAAGGAGAGTTTCATTCGTAAAACTTCAAGCCAAAATAACACATGCATCACATTACAAGAGTAACCCCCTCCGCAGGACTCTGCAGGAGTGAGGAAACAAAATATGAGATAAATTCTATTCTTTAAATTATTGCTAAGCTCAAATTATTATCAAACTTACTAATACCTTGCAAGGGTAACAAGGAAGAGAGCAGAGAGTCTGAAAGCACTAATGCACTCAATTGGGGTATGCTATTCGGACTCCTCAACGCAAGTACCCAAGGAAGGTATTAGTAAGCAAGAGGGACTGGACATCAACTACTTCCCTGCCTCCTTGCCCTTCATTGAAGAGCCAGATGATGGAATACGATATATCAGAAGCAAAGGAGAAGGAGTAGCAGCAACCTTCCCGTCCTTTAGCTTGTTTTTAGCTCTTATAGGACTACCACGCTTCTTCTTCGCGGCAACACCAATTTTGTCTACTAGGGTACCATCATGAGTCTCCACCAGACCAAAACATCCCGCCTTGATGCGACTTGAAAAGGTAGGGACCTTGATACGCTTTCTATCAATTGGTGACACAACTAGCACATCATCAGAGTCATTAAGCTTCAACTTCTTTGGTGAAGCCAGAACCTTCTCGACCTGATCACGCTTACCGGCTAAAGACACCAGTGTAGCCTCTGCATTCTCCATGTCAGAGCCAGATTTCACACTAACTCTATCAGAGCGAATCACCACCGGACCCATGCGAACTTTCTTGTTTGTCAATTGTCAGAAATCCTCCAGTGTTGACCATTCCTTTGTTAACACTGGTTGCTTACTAAAAGTGAAGTCAACACCCCGAGTAGACCTTAACGGACTCTCAAAACCAAACTAAATTTTATTTCTCGTCTTAGAGGGAGATGTCGAGACCACAACCAAGTCATTCACTATCCTAGGAGTTTCTGCTCCCCCTGGAGCTTTGCTATCCTTGTCTGATATAGTACCAAGACTCGGCATCTCAATTTGGCGCATCACACATTGCCCAGTCAAGTGCCAAATCAAACCACAAGCTTCACATCTTCCACGAAGGTTTTTGTAAAAAAGTTTGATGTTCTCCATAATGCATGGAGCCATCAACATCTCCTTTTCCATAAAGAAAAATGGTGCATCTAGGAGATAGGACACCCAAACCCTAAAAATTTCCTTTCTTGAGCACATCCCGATTATAATTGAGGAACTCGTCAGCCACAGAGGAAAAGGTCTCAAATTTCTTGGGATCCTTGAACAGAGGTGGAATGCAAGATATTCGCGTCCAAAAACACAGCGACAAGAAGGAAAACTGGGAGAGATCTCCGGCACGATCATAATCTTTGAGCAACAACAGGGCTTTTTGATAGTACCATAGTCCTCCCTTAAACACTCGTTTCTTGTCATGTATGTTATCGAAGGAAAGAACATACAAGTGATCTTGTTCTTCACCCTTGAAACCCTTGTCCAGGTTCCACACTCGTCGGAAGCGAGCATGGAATTCCCGCAGGTCCATATCCTTGGACGACAAGGATTTGCCGAGAAGGAAAATTTGTGAAACTCTCCTCATAGAGCCTCCAGCCACACAGTGGATGTCCATCAGTGGAGGTCCCCTATAAGGAGGAAAAGGTGGCAGTGACGGTCTCGACAGAGGCTTGGGAAGTCGACTTCGTGGTCGACATGGAGCATCTCGACGAGCGAGACTTAGAGGCGGCTGCTAAGGTTCATTCAATGATACAAATGATATAGTATTGGAATTCAAATGTATTGAGAGCAAATAAATTCGCTGAATTATTCATAGGTGGAGGCCCTACTATATATAGGAGAACCAAGTACTTGAACCTAACCAAATAAGGTATGGAATATATCATAGTCACATTCATAACACTACTGGGAGAGGGCATCAGGGCGACGTAGTTATATTTCTACGTCGCTCCGATTTTAGATGAGGCGACGTACTTTGGCTCTGATAAAAAGTACGTCACTTCAAAAAATTGAGGCGACGTAGATTGAAGTACGTCGCTTCAAAAAACTGAGGCGACTAGTTTTTCATTCGAAGCGACCAAACTAATCTACGTCGCTTCGAATAAAAACTAGGCGACGTAGATTGCTCAATCTACGTCGCCTAGATTTTATTCGAAGCGACGTAGAATAGTTTGGTCGCTTCGAATGAAATCGAGGCGACGTAGATTGATCAATCTACGTCGCCTAGTTTTTTTTAAATCTAGATCTACTCTTCTTCTTAAAGTCAACCCGTTCATAAAGGTGGTGTTTTATAAAAAAAAATTCCCCGAGCTCTGCAGCTGTTTTGGGCGATTTTGGGGAGAAATTAGAGGAAATTGAGAAAGAAGGTTGTTCTTGCCATTGATTTGATTCTTGAGTAAGGTTAGTTTGATTTGTATCTCTTTAACCCTCTTTATGACCATAATATGTTAAAAATTAGAAGTGAAATTGAAGTTTTGGTGAAATGTTTGAAGTTGAATTGAATTTGGTGTTATGTTGTAGTTTTAGTGTTTGAATCATTGAATTGTGTTAAATCATGTTATGGGTTCATGAATAATGTTTGAAATTTGGTTAAGTTTAGTGAAATTTATTGATGATTAGAAGTGAAATTGAAGTTTTGGTGAAATGTTTGAAGTTGAATTGAATTTGGTGTTACGTTGTAGTTTTAGTGTGTTAAGCATTGAATTGTGATAAATCATGTTATGGGTTCATGATTAAAGTTTGAAATTTGGTTAAATTTAGTGAAATTAATTGATGATTAGTGTAGATTATGTGTATTCGAGCCTTAATTAGTAGTGTTATTAGTGTTAATCATGATTTCGAGCGTATGGCTATATATAATTGTGGTGTTTATCAACTTAGAACTCCCGTTTGAGAATGAACAACTCATCTAGTTGATCGAGTTGAGTTGTTGATTCTCGAATTGTCCCATTTTTGGACACTTTAGGTGAACATGACTTTGTTGATCCTTTTGCTATTCGTGTGATTTCAGTTTCAGTTTTGGGATATGGTTTCGACAGTGTCTCCTTTAAATGTTCCCCGAGTGCAAATTAGGTTGTTTAGATATGTGTGCACTCGGGGAACTGTAGGGAGATGCTGCCGAAATTTCCCTAAACTGGAGCTGAAACGCATGGGTGCAAAAGTGTTGACAAATGTCGTGTTCCCCTGAAGGGGATAGGACCCAACCCGGAGGCATAAGGCGAAGAAGTGTGGGGTTTTGGTTGAATCGCAACTGTGGCGTGGTAACTTTGTTCATATTGATTGTTTATGTTGACAGGAAACATGGACGGATTCCCAGACAAAACTTGGATGACATATCATCGTGCTGATCCAAGGTACATCAACGGCATATTCGAGTTCATGAATTTTACCCGGCTACATAGTAACGGAGCCGATTATTACTTCTGCCCGTGCAAACGTTGTAAGAACGGTCCGTTCAAGGTTACTATGGATGTCATGTATCATCACTTATCACACAGTGGTATGAGTCCTACTTATACAATCTGGCACCTTCACGGGGAAGTTTCTGGTGAACCGGTAATGCTCAGTCAACGAAGACAGTGGCTTCAAGACAGAGTCAGTCCTTCTAGTGGTGCCGGTCCTTCAGTGAACCCGCAGTTGGAGATTCTACATGATGCATATCCCTATTATCCTGGATACCATGCAGATGCACCCCAACAATTTGTGGAAGATAATTCGGGCATGAACTTCAATGACATGGTAGACGATGATTATGAAAAGTACGATAGATTATTGAAGGAGTCACAGACCCCATTATATGAAAGCAGTGAGGAAACTGTTTTGAGTGCCATATTAGATGCAATGGAAATGAAAAATGAAAATGGATGGTCGGACACAAGTGTTGACTCTTTATATATTTACATTAATAAACTTCTTCCTAAAGGGCACACATTCCCCTGTTCATACTCGAGAATAAAAAAAATCTTGAGTGATCTTTCACTGGGTTACGAAAGAATTCATGCGTGTGAGTTTAACTGTGTGTTGTTCAGGGGGGCGCTTGTAAACGAGAGGATTTGTCCAGTGTGTTATTCTGAAAGATATAAGCCAAATACGAATGATATTCCCAAAAAAATAATTCGTAACTTCCCTCTAACACCAAGGTTGAAGCGCTTGTTTATGTCCCCACACACTGCCAAGCATATGCGATGGCTGGGGGAGCGGATATGCGTGGCTGGTAGCCTCAGCAACCCAGCTGATGGAGAAGCGTTTCAACATTTTGACAGAACTTTTCCAGGTTTTGCACGGGACTGCAGGAATGTGCGCCTTGGAGTAGCAACAGACGATTTCAATCCATTCGGAACAATGGGAACTTTGCATAGTACATGGCCCATTGTTGTGATGCCGTACAATCTACCACCATCAATGTGCATGAAGAAGGAATATAACATGTTATCAGTGTTGATTCCAGGCCCTAAATCTCCCGGAAAGTGCCTTAGTGTACTCATTGAGCCGATGATCGAGGAGCTAATACATTTATGGGTCGTTGGAGTCCATACTTTTGATCGAGTAGACAATGAGGTATTCTTGATGAAGGCAGCGGTAATGTGGACTATTAGCGACTTTTCAGGTTTAGGGATGCTTGCGGGGTCAACTGTGAAAGGGTACAAGGCATGTCCAATATGTCTAGATGAGCTAACTTCAGAGCATATATGTGGGAGGATAGTTTATGAAGGTCATCGAAAATGGCTCCACCAGGATCACCCTTGGAGATTGAGCAAGGCATTTAACGGGAAGGAGGAGTTTGGCGGAAGACCCTATCGTAAGAGTGGAGATGAAATTTTGGAGGACGTTAGGTCAAACGTTTACCCTATTCTTAGCCAACATGAAGACTTGAAGGTGCCGTACAATCCCAATAACAGACAGTGCTGGACTCACGAAAGCATATTTTGGAAGCTGCCGTATTGGTCATCATTGAAGATCAGACATTGCCTAGATGTCATGCACATTGAAAAAAATGTGTGTGACAACATCCTTGGAACCATTTTTTCGATTGAATCGAAGTCTAAGGATGGTCCAAAAGCTCGCGCTGCTTTGAAGAAGAGGAATGTGCGAAAAAACCAGTGGCAAAGAGCGGGTGACTTGGCTACGGGGAAAGTTCCTCATGCACCTTTTTTAGTTAAAAAGGATGATCTAGAAGATGTGTTCCAGTGGTTCAGGGATGTTAAGTATCCTCTTGGTTATGCAGGTAGTTTGAGAAGTAAGGTGAAAATAAGTTCCCAGTCACAGTTTTATGGATTGAAGACGCATGATTGCCATGTCTTGCTTCAACGTCTTCTTCCTGTGGTTATAAGAGGGTTCCTGTCAGAAAACGTTGTCAAGCCATTGATAGCACTGTCAAATTGGTTTCGTCAACTATGCAGTAGGGAGCTTAAGAAGGAGGCTGTGCGTGACATGGAAACTGAGATAGTGATGATTCTCTGCAATTTGGAGCTCATATTTCCTCCACATTTTTTTACATCTATGGTTCATCTCATGGTTCATCTGCCCGAATAAGTATTCCTTACAGGTCCAATACACTATACATGGATGTATCCAATTGAAAGGTAAAATTTTTTGTTATTGCTAATATTAGGAAAATATGTTTGTACTAATATTATTGTACTAATCTTGTGTAATATGTCGGCAATTAGGAAAATATTGTACTAATCTTGAGTGGTGTTTTTGCAGGCAATTAGGAAAATATAAAAAGTCAATGAGGAATACACGTTACTCGGAAGGTAGTATTGCTGAACAGTACCTCGTACATGAGTCGGTGACGTATTGTAAGGCTTATCTCAGACGGATGGACAACGAAGATATCGACACTTCCATATCTGGGTGGAATGTCAGCTGTGTTTCACTCTTAGTAAGACCAGATATTATCGAGACTCGTCGCCAGTTCAGGTTGACTGAGTCAGAGACTGCTGAGGCTCACTGGCAAGTCTTGGTGGAAACAGACGAAGTCAAACCTTACCTAGAAGAACATCTCAGAAGGTTCGAGGCTAAAAATGGTGAAGATTTCGATGAGCGGCAGCGGAGGAGGAGTTTTCTTCGATGGTTCTTAACATGGGTACATATGCCTATTAATTCTTGTAAGGTTCTTTGAGGGTTTATAACACTTATCTTTAACTCCTCTTAACACTTATCTCTCAGGTGTCCCTTAAAGAAAAAAACTCGGACCCGAGCTTGGTTGCAGGAATAAAGTCATTAGCTCAAGGACCTCAGCAATGTCGGGTTTATAAGTCGTGTTATGTGAACGGTGTCAAGTTCACATCGTTTGATAGAGATCAAAGAACCGTGACTCAAAACAGCGGTGTCATGATAGACATGGGTTCATCCAAGTTCTACGGCCATGTTAACTACGTGGTCGAAGTATTATATGCAGGCCATATGCCAGTGGTGTTGTTTAAGTGCACATGGCACAACTCCGAGGACCCTGAAGATCTTGACACCCTTATAAAAGATCATGGACTGATATCAGTGAATACAAACAACAGTTACTATGAGGATTCACCCTTCATAATTGCAACCAAAGCAAAACAGGTATTCTACATAGACGATCCAAAGGCTGGTGGTACTTGGAAGGTAGTACAAGAAATGTCGCACCGCAATGTCTACAGCGCCGAAGTTCTGGCCATAGATGAAAACATATCGCGTACAGGAGATCATATCTTCGAGCCTTACCAAGAGGACACTCCCACGGTGATACAATTTTTCCCAGATTTTCAACTACTTTTGGACGAAGAAGGAGACGAGGACGAGGACGAGGACGAGGACGAAGAGGACCCAGTTGAGGACGAGGACGAAGACGAGGACGAGGAGGAGGAGGAGGACGAGGAGGAGGACGAAGACGAGGACTAAACTAATATTATTATCTATTTGAAACCTAAATTCGTATTTTCTTTAAAGCATAATTTATGTATACGAGAAAATATTACTAAGTTTATAATTCTAAACTTCATTTATTCATAAAAACAACAAAATAAACAATTAAATACAAGGAAGCGACGTAGATTGATCAATCTACGTCGCCTCATTTATTCAAAAAAACAAAATAAAAAATTAATTCCAAGCGACGTAGAATTATCAATCTACGTCGCCTCATTTATTCCAAAAAATAAAACAAAATAAACAATTAAATAGACGGAAGCGACGTAGATTGATAAATATACGTCGCCTTGTTTATTCAAAAAAACAAAATTAAAAATTAAATCCAAGCGACGTAGATTTATCAATCTACGTCGCCTCATTTATTCCAAAAATAAAATAAAATAAACAATTAAATAGACGGAAGCGACGTAGATTGATCAATCTACGTCGCCTCATTAATTCAAAAAAACAAAATTAAAAATCTAATCTAAGCGACGTATATTGATTCCTACGTTGCCTCATTTATTAAAAAAAATTAAAAATTAAAAATTATGAAGCGACGTAGATTGATCATTCTACGTCGCGTAGATTAATAAAATGAAACCACGCGACGAAGAATGCAAAATACGTCGCCTCGTTTGGTATATGTATTCCAGATTTACAGTGTCTTTCTTCTTCTTTTCATTTCGTCCAAACTTCTTCTTCTTCCTCGCGCCGCGCCCCCAAATCCCTAACCCAGATTATCATTAACCTATCCTCATATAAACCCCTCCATCTCAACCCAAATCCCTAATCCAATCCCGAAACCATCTTCTTCCTCCCCCTCGATCGATCCAACTCGATCGGTTTCTTGCTCGACTTCTTCGTCACCGCCACAGACTCCGGCCGAAAATTCTTCTTGCTATTGCTCCACTCTCCGGGGTATTAGGTAAGTTTCACTATCGGTTTCTTATTAATTTTTTCTTTTTTTTAGATAGATGCGATTCAAAATCAGCTCCATTTGTTCAGCTTGTACTATGAGGATTCCGGCATTTGATTGTTTGTTTAAATAATGGGTGAATGTTTTGGTTTTCTGATTTAGGGTTTGATTAAGATGAGATTTTGAGAATTGGGTATTGGTCTAATCCTAGTTTTGGTTGGTATTACACTACTACAGGCGTTGTGCTTTTACTTAAGGCTGGTGTTGGTTGTTTCTGCTTGTTCTAGCATGGCATGCAGATGATTCATGATGCTTGTTTCTTTAACTTAATTTGTGCATATTTTTTTTTTGCTTATATTTGAGGGGTGAAACTGGTGCAGCCATGGTTACTAGTTTTCATTTGTTTATGGTTTAGGAATTTGCAATTAGAGTTTTAGAGTAGCTGGACTTGAATTATAGTTTTTGTGTACCCCAAGTGAGTAAAGAAAGAGAAATGGGAGTGTTTAAGATAGTTTGAAACTGTTAAAAATGAGGCTTTGTAAAAATGAGGCTTTGTAATAAAGTGATAGTTTGAAACTGTTAAAAATGAGGCTTTGAAATGGGAGTGTTTAAGATAGCTTTGAAACTGTTAGAAATGTTGGATGGTTATGTATTTTGCATATGTTGGATGGTTAGGGATGGTTAGGTATGAAATGTTTCCAATCTGTTTTGAATGTGTTTTCCATCACATTCGTCGTGTGTAGCTAATATGTTTTCAATCTGTTTTCATCGGTGTAACTAAAGCAACCGAATCCGAGCCAACTCCGTGTAGCTAAAGCAAACGATTTGAGGCAACTCGAGAAGGTATGGAGCTTTGTGTTTTATACTGCGCCGAATGTGTATTGTGATAATGATGATTCCGAATGTGATTGAAAATGATGATGATGATTCCGAATGTGTATTGTGTTTTGTTATGATAAGGATATATTGAAAATTGAGTTTGGTTCACCGAATATGTAGTATTATCGGGATTAAGGATTAAGGGTTTGGTATAATGAAAACATATGCGTAATGATTAAGGGTTTGGTTAAATGAAAACATATGCGTAATGATTGTAGTATTCTCGGGATTAAGGATTAAGGGTTTGGTTAAATGAAAACATATGAATGTGATTCTTCCTGTGCGAATGCGATAAGCTATATGTGATGATGAGCTATATGTGATGGTACTTCGGTTCATACTCTTTTTGATATCTAACCCAACAAACGAAAATAAAATAAAAGCGACTTGCTATATGTGATGATAAGCATGAATGTTTCTGTATTGTTCGATCAGTTTGTTCTTAGTCATCTACATGCTTCTTCTTTTTTTCATATGGAGAAAAACTAGACATAGTGACATGATCAGAATTTGGTTAACTGCACCAATGGAAATATATTATCGAGAATATGCGTAACCTAGGTAACTATAGCATTATAGAAGTACAAACGAGTAAATCATCTAATTAATACATAACAGTTTAGTTTTAATAGAATGGCTCCCGGAGATACTGCATACAAGAGGAGGAAAGCGGCGATCCAGCGTCGTGAAGCGGAAGCGGCGGCCGAGGCGGCAGCTGCGGAGGCGGGGTGGCGAGCATTCAGCCGAGATGGGGCTTCCGGGTCTGGTTGCCCCACGGGACAATCGGCGACCCCGTCGATTCCAGAAGCTCCCATGTTAACGCCCGCCCCTCCAGTTGAGGATGCGATTCCGCAAAGAGCGGATGACAGTAGCGATGCCACTACGGCGTCACAGCACCCTCCCGCCCTCAGCATCCGGTGCAAGAAGACCAAACTCCCCGACATGGTCGACATGGCAACCGGAGACCCGACGACGGAACAGCGCGGAGTCGTTGTCGGGACGAAGACGGAGTACCTCGTCCGGATGAACAACAATAGGCGACTACAAGTCACTTACTCTACGAGGCATGCGGGGCCTGCGACGAGGGAAATGAGGAGTCTGATGTGCCGAGACATCGGTAGCATCATCCGCGGAAAAGTTCCAATACTTGCATCTAGCTTCTTGGGACTTAGCGATTTGCATCGCGATATCGTCAGTAACAGTCTTGAGGTATACTTGCTGGCCTTAGCTTACTTACATACTTGTAGTAAATGTAAATATAACTTTTACATAACGAAATTTAAATGTGTTGTGCTAGACGAACTACGACATCCCGGTGACTGATGTGGAGATGTGGAACTTCATTGATAGGACGGCGCAAACAATCTATAAGGATTGGAAGTACGATTGCCATCAACATTATCTCCACGTCAGCCAGGAGACTCCGGCCGAGTTTCTCGGGAGGGAAGACCAATGGGCGTGGTTAAAAGCCCACTTCAAAGACCCTGCTTACTTGGTGAGTTTCATAAACGAACCTACAGTTTTGGTAGCCAACATTCGAACAATATGCATGTTTATCTGTTCTTATTTTAAAATGATTTTTGTGTGTGTGTGGCAGCGATTGTGCGAACGGAACCGAGGAAACCGAAACAAGAATAAGGAGCAGCAGCTCAACCACCATTCGGGATACCTCGCCCTCTCGTACCGAAGCGAGGTGTTGGAGAAGGAGGGTCATAGAGCGCCCGCCGTCCAGACGTGGATTAACGTATACCAGCCGGAGAGGAATGCGGCTGAGAAAGTGGTAAGCTCAAATAGGTTCACGTTACGTTATTTCAATTATTTTTGTTTACTAAATTGTAATATTATTTATTTTATCTATTTTAATTGAGCAGGCGGCAGTGAAGCGTCGACTCGATGAAGTCTTGTCGCAACAAGATAGTGCTGCGGGCCCAGTTGACGGCGAAGAGGTTTCCCAACCCCAGCCTCTTCCTCTTGATACACAAATAAATATCATAGAGGAAGATGTGGGTTCAAGGCACGGGACCTCTATAAGAGGTAATAAATCTCCAAAACGATTCCGTCGATGCATATCTCGATTTACGTTTTGCTTTATTTTGGTTTACGATATAGTTTACTAATATATGTTCTTGTTCCACGTTACAGGGGTGGGGCGTGCTCTCACACGCGACCCCAAACCGAGAGGAGGGGCCCGGGTACAGGAACGCCAAATTCAAATGCAAAAGGAGATCGATGAAGCCAAAGAGGTGGCGCAGAAGGCCATAGCGGAAGCGAGTGCGCTCGCCCAAAGGATGCAAGAAATGGAGGCCATGATGCGATCATTCCAGGCTGCGAGTCAACAACCTCAAGCTCCTCCACCACCTCCCGGCTCGTAAACTGTATATAGGATTTGTATAAACTTGATTTGTGTAAACTTGATTTGTATAAACTTTTAACGTTTTGATTTGTGATTGAATGCGTTTTTGTGGTTGAATGCGTATCTGCAATTTGAATGCGTTTTTGTGTTTGTAAATTGTGATAGGTCGTGACTTGGTACAATAATATTTAATTTTTATTTTTTTTATTTTTTAATAAATGAGGCGACGTAGATTGTTCTATCTACGTCGCCTCATTTATTTCTAAATAAAAAATAAATAAATATTAAATACGTTGAGGCGACGTAGATTGTTCTATCTACGTCGCCTCATTTATTTAAAAAATAAAAAAAAAAATGTTAAATACATTGAGGCGACGTACATTGATCAATATACGTCGCCTCAATTTATTCAAAAATAAAATAAAATAAATTTTAGATAAATTTAAGCGACGTCGATTGATCAATCTACGTCGCCTCAATGTATTCAAAAATAAAATAAAATAAATATTAAATAAATTTAAGCGACGTATATTGATCAATGTACGTCGCCTCAATGTATTCAAAAATAAAATAAAATAAATATTAAATAAATTGAGGCGACGTAGATTGATCAATCTACGTCGCTTGAATTTATTAAAAAATAAAATAAATTAAAAATAAATAAAATTAAACGACGTATATTGATCAATCTACGTCGCCTCAGTTGAAGCGACGTGATCAATCTACGTCGCCTCAATTGAAGCGACGTAACATTATTTACGTCGCGTGAAATGAAACTAAGCGACGTATATTGTATCTACGTCGCCCCAATGGTGGCGTGATCAATCTGAAGCGACAAGACGAGGCGACGTAGTTTTTGTCACAAGAAATCGAGGCGACGTAAAATCCATACGAGGCGACGACCTATCTACGTCGCCCCGATTTCCTCCTCTAGTAGTGTAAGGTATGGAACATAATTTTATACTTAATCTATAAGCTATATAAGATTACATATCCATATCTTTATCGCAACACTCCCGCTTGTAAGGTATGTATATCGCTTCTTGCATCTTTTAGATATATAAGAATAGTTACGTGACGTTTGTCGGTTGCCTAATTAAAATTCATGCCAAGTTGCAAAAACTTAGTGAGATCCAAAATAAAGGTTGTTTCATAAACCTGCACGATGTGGCAGCCTTTTACATGGTAAAAAATATGGCCAGTTTGTAATCGACCATTGTGAGTGTTGGTGAAATAACCTGCATTAGCAAACCCTAACAATACGTTCAAAGCATATTGACGATGTAAGGAGGCTCCACGGAACCATTGCAAATGTAGTCGGTGACGATGTCAGTTGCGACGGTATCCACAAGGAGGGTAGGGTAAGAACCTCGGTTCGGCTCTATCTCGTGCGTTGTCTAATCCCACATTTAATCTTTCTCTTTAAAATTGAACATGTATATTTCGAATATTGAAACACATTCTTGACTCTACCCCATTAGAACAAGTTGGTGTAGACCTATGTTGGTAAGCAAGTTCACAACAAATAAGATATCTGATCGAGTGCTTTGTTGTTACTCGCCTATCGCACTTAGATAAAGCAGGCGATTTGATCTGGATCAAGAAACTCTTCGTTATCCTCCCTAGGCTAAAAGGGTCATTTTAGAGGATTACGACTACGAGCAACCATGAGTACTACATGACTTAGCTTAATCCTTACTAAAGCGCCTTTGCAATTTATGTGTCTATCTCAATTAAATTGGAACGGTATTGTGCTAGCTCAACACCTAGACAAAACAGTGTTCTCTCAAAATCAGGCGATTTTGAAAAAGTGTTCTCTCAAAAACAGTGTTACTCGCCTATCGCACTTAGATAAAGCAAGCGATTTGATCTGGATCAAGAAACTCTTCGTTATTCTCCCTAGGCTAAAAGGGTCATTTTAGAGGATTAAGACTACGAGCAACCATGAGTACTACATGACTTGGCTTAATCCTTACTAAAGCGCCTTTGCAATTTATGTGTCTATCTCAATTAAATTGGAACGGTATTGTGCTAGCTCAACACCTAGACAAAACAGTGTTCTCTCAAAATCTTTCATCTTGAATTCATATTTCAAATCTTCAGCAATTTATCTCAAGTTATCAAGAATACCAATACGATTCATGTCATTAACATATTTGCAATGATTACAAATTTGGAACTTCTCTTCTTGATAAATACAAAGGAACAGAGTGCATCATTTTTTTTTTAAGATCAATGAGACGCATTCTATTGAAAATCAAGCAAAGAGTACAACTGAAAAGATAAAACGGTGTAAACAATCACCGAACTAAAAACAAAAACATAAAACAATGCAAATAATAATAACCTAAAGGAACTAGGAGATGATGTCTAGGGACATCTAAAGCTGCACTACATATCAGATGGACAGTGTAAATGTGAACGTAACTATAACCGTAACCGTAGCAAGTAGTTGCTCCAGGCCAACTCATAAAACTTAAGTGGGAGGCTACTGCAAGAACCGTAATAAAGACCGTAACCAAGTTATAGTTGCTCCAGGCCAACCCGTAATATTGAAGATGGAAAGTGGGAAGCTACTTCAAAGAACCAATGTCAGTAGCAGATGTGCAACTGAATCGGAATCCAAGTCCGGATTGAAATCTCACATGGATCCCAGATAATTCGGATCCTGATCCAGCCCATAGCCAAAAAGAGACTGGCAACATGGTAGGCTTGAAAGCCTAACCTGCACAAGTCAAAACTGGCATGGCCTAATAGAGGTTAGGGTTATCTAGAACCAAAGGTCCAAACAACCTGCCTCAAACAATCTAAAGTTGTCGCCAACCATGTTTCCAGAATGTTTGGGATTCTAGACCGTTCACACTCCCATGAGATCCATTAGGATTTTAGCAAAGCCGCCCACTCCGCACTCTAGCTTCGACCACCTTACCCATTTTTCCAGTAGCAGAAAGACTCCTCTCCATAAGATACGTTGGTCACCGTCGACTTCCAACCTTCGGTAGATGGCGCCGACCAACCAACGTCGAACAACAACACTCATCCATGCATGGCAGAACGGTTTCCAAAGAAAAATCTGAAAACCCATCATTGTACCAAGAACCCACCGCCGCTGTCCAAACCGAGTCATAACCTATACCGACATCCTTAACAACGAAGCACTGCACCATGAACATCCTTGGACCGCCGGAATCCCAAGTAAGTCAACAAGGTGATCGTCGCTTATAACCATCACCTATCAAAACCGATAGGTGGAAAAAACCAGCGCTCCATTCTTTCAGCCATTTGATATCAACTCGGAGCCACCAACCAAATAAGTCAAGGATTCCCGATCTCCTTCGTGGAAAAAAGCCACCAATAGAAGACCGTTGCAGAGGCTTGTAGCAACAAGCCAAGGTACTAGGCTGTGCAAACCCTAGAGTTCGTAGACCCAGAGAGAAAGAGAAGAGAGAAACATACTTCTGATTCTACTTTTCATCTTTTCTTCATATTTAGCATTCTCTCCCCCTAAGTAATAGTTAAAAAGCATATATTCGTTTAAAATATTTATCTATTCTAGATTCATTCAATTATATAGAATATCATCAATTATAGAAAATGTAATAGCTAGAAAAATTGTTGAAACGATAACGTTTGATACAGAACTCCAACGTCATGTGTTTGAATACTAACTGCGTCGAAATATGCTTACTAAATTATAAACGTGGTCAGGGGAATAACTAAAATGCTCGGTATTGATCCTGGTAAAAATGATTCTCTGGACCAGATAGCCTTTGAGATGACGCATTCACCTCATATTTTTTTTAAAAACTTTTAGAATTTTGTTTTTGTTTTTGGTTTTTGTTTTTTTTAGGCCTGGCTTAGTTCGGGTTTGTGTATAAAATAATAGAACCCGAACCCGAATAGTACAACACGGGTTAGGGGGGAGTAATTTTTTAAGCAAACTCGAACTCAACCAAGGAATGCAAAATAGAAAATATCGGTGATATTTCGCCGATATTTCAGTTTTTTTGAATCACTTGCAAAATCCTCAATTATATCCCTAAATCTCCCAAAATTGTTCAGTTTTTATCGATACATCCGATATTTCGGCGATATTTCTGATATATTCCAAAATTTTCAAAAGTTCTAAAAAAATTTTATAATAAAGTTTGGTAAATGTCCAATCCTTCACCCATTTGGCCATACCTCCCTTAAAGATATTGCAAGCCATCATTATGTCAAATAAACTTTTAAAATAAGTTAGAAAGCTTTAGTTTAAAGTAGTTGTCAATAGCAAGGAGTAAAAACCAAAAAATTAAATGAAGCCATCACACCGATTGCAACTTCTCTCTCACTCTCTCACCAACTTATGCTATTGATTAATAGTAGATTGATCAATCAAGTATGTTATTACATATTTATTTCAATGTCTATAAATATATTATTATTGTTCTAATATTTCTTATTAAATGTACTTATGTTAAAGTACTTCGTTAGTATAAATATATGCATGCTATTTAGTATAAATAAATATAAGTATTAAATTATATTTTAATAATTATCAGCACTTAACACGTATTAATTCATATAATATAGCAAATTCATATGTCTTAATGTTTGATCAATATTTCTTTTCACATAAGGTAGATAATTGATCTTATAACAACCTTTAAAAGTTTCGTTACAAATTTCCATGTATTTTTATTAGTTTCTGTCTTTTCCACCAGAATTTCCAGTGGATCGATATTTTCGTCGATATATCCAAATTTTGACCCGTCGATATATACTTGATACTCGATATTTTACTTCTTGAACTCAACCCAACCCGAATTATTCGGGTTCGAATTTTTTTGGTTCTAAATTATAGATCGGAAAAATAAAAGATACACAATCTCAAAGTACATAGTTTATAATGCATACTACATAATCTTATTATATTAGAAAGATAAATCCATTAGATTTTTATAGCATATTACCACACTTCAAGTGTGCACAATATAAAAATAAGAGTTAGAGAATTATAATAGCCACAAAATACACAAATTTAAAATGGAGAACCTCAGTTAGGAATTTAATGACAGTCAAGTCAACATACAATCAAGTGTATTAAAATAAGGGTTACATTATATAGGTGGCCTATTAATTATTGGGCTATATTGAAATAAATGTTGTTGTAGTAACCAATTAAAATGTGACATGTGTCTTACTAAATTTTTATTCGGGTTTAACTATTTTACGAATGAAATACCTGAACCCGAACCACAACTTTGAGTTCCATCCATGTTCAACATTTTAGACTGTTTTATTTCAAGGACCCGAACCGAACCCATAATTTTTGGATAATTCAGTTTGGGTTCTTGGGTGCTCGGGTCCAACGAGCAAGCCCTAGTTTCTTTGGAGAATGTTGATTAAATCTATTAGGAAAATGTTACAGTAATGCAGAATTTCACAAGATTACCCGACCTGACAAAGAAAACTCCTAAAGTATCACCATACCATAATACAATGTGAAGCAAAAAAAATTCTAAACTCACAAACCAAAGTAACGAGAGTAACTATCAAAACTCAATATGCACCACTCTTTAATTAGCTAGGAAACCGTCTTTATGTCAAGACCTTATGCGACGACGGTTACGATTAAAGTAAGATCACTCAGATCCCAAATAGGGACATCAGAGTAGCCCATAGGGGTGATGACGATGTATAAAGGCCTAGCCCAGTGCACAATACCAATTCATCCCATAAAAGTCAAGGATTAAGACCGTGAGGACCATGGGATCTAAACATACTCGCACTGCCACCGCAGCATGTTGCACCACACCTTTGACAGTGTCATGACCACCAAATCTCGCCAGAGTCCTAGCCACCCTTCCCTGAAACGGGCTCGACTGGGTCGAAGCCCATCAAGCCAGCAAATGCCAAGACTCTGCCTGGATCTAGCACCCGGAGCCTTTTCCACGTCATCGCACCAGCGATCCCCTATGAGCAAAAGCCTACGCTTGTCAACAAGCCGCAGAGTTGACCCTCTGCACAAAAGCCCAGGTCCCGAATTCACAAATCATGCTCACACAGCCTCACTGACATACCCCCACGACCATCACCGTCAAAGATCAACACTATCGCCATGAGAACAAAAAGGTGCACCAAAAACCTAAGTTTCAGTGCAAGAAGAATCCAAGAAGAATATAGTTTAGTAGATGAAGTACAAAACAATAGTTGTGAATAATCACTCCAGTTGACTCTTAGGTGGCGCTAGGGTTCACTTCTCACCGAGCACTACCAGAAAAATGCTTTCGCCGTTGAAAAATATTCGTCGGCCTGTTAGATGTTTTCCTCGACTAAAGTGTCGTCGGCCAAAAGTCGTCGGTCATACTTTAGCCGACGACAATAGTGGCAGTCATCGGATAAAATATGGACTTTAGCCGACAACAAAACTAGTTGTCGGCATAAAGTTTGGACTTTAGCTGACGACTTCTTACTCTTTTGCCGAAAAAATATCGTCAGCCAAAACTTCCCCGCTAGTCAAAATGGTTTACCCAAACTGGACTTTAGTCGACGACTGTTATAGACTTTCGTCGGCTAAAGTCTTTGTACATTGTCGGCTAAAGTCCCATAAAGTGCAAACTTTAGCCGATGACTTTGACTAATGTCGTCGGCTAAGGTTACTGATTTCTGGAAAAAAAAAACTGCAGATCCTAGATTTCTATTCCCAAAACCTGCCAATTCCACAATTTTATTTCCATAATAGCCAACAACACATAAAATAAAAATGAAACGCATATTCACCAACAAACACAAATTAATGAAACTTAAGCGTATATACATTTTAAACTTAGCAGTTAAAGTAAGTTAAGTGTTCAAACTAAACCATATAACACCTAAACTAATTATCATCCAAGTTTGTGTCCTTGAAATATGGAGTAGTACCATCATCATGCGGATCCTGCCGCGGCTGTGGAGCATCGAAAGGGAGCTGGATTGGTGGAAACGAAGGTGGGGGCAAGAGTCTTTGTGCCTGAAGTTTTGTAGAAAATGCCTAACACCAGGAAGACATCTGAGTCTGTTGGGCGGCTGCATAAGCACAAGTGTCAGTCTTCTGCACTAATCTCGCATGTCCCATCACTTCCATCTATCTCTGATGCTCCATCGCGTGCCTCTGAAATTTCTTATGTAGCTGGGCAGTCTTGAAAGATACCGACTTGCGTGAGAAAATGAGAGTGTTCTTCAAGACCCCATCGCCCTGGCTATCCTAGACCCATACAGTAGTAATTATTTCTTCATGATGGCAAAACGTGACCCATGATCCTCGCCCCTATCGTCATATCAGATTGATCAATTTGAGAGATGGCATGGGGGAGGTCCTCATCCTACATCTCTGACTATTGCTCCCTCACCATCTGAGTCAACACCACTTCAGCCCCTTCCCTCAATCTCGCCTAATTGACAAGGAAAAAAAACATATTAGTAAACATATATTAAAAAAAGTTAGAGAAAATACACATATAAGCAAATATGTAAATTTATAAGGGCATAAGACTTACAATATCTTTGTGGGCTGATGATACACTTTCTCGTACGTATACACGTACAGGTTGACTTCACTTTGTTTTGTCGCCTCCATTATCCAACTCGTACATAGTCTAGACCCGGCATGATGGTTACTAGTGTTGTGCCCCCGGTTCGTTACGTTTATTCGACAAATGACCTTATTGGATAAACATATATTAAAAAAATATTAGGAAACTAATTTTTCCAAATAGGATACAAGTAAACACAAATATGATGTTACATACCTCATATTCTGGGTTGTTGAAGTGGACGAGAAGCCGCTGCCACTCGTACATCCTCTATATAAACTCGCTAGGGGTACCCGAACGGTTGTTGCCATGCCTCTTCCAGTGCTTATGGAGCTCATATTTCCACTTCTTGTACCTATATATGCAACACAAATATTAGAAGGTAAAAATACATGATCAACCAAATATAACTCAATATATAAAATATAACTCCCACCACCTTTTTCCTTGAGTGTCATTTGCCCACGTAGATTTAAGGTGCTCTGGAACAACAAACCACACCTGCAATGGTCATATATTTATAAATATATTTATTAGGACTTAATTAATAAGGGTAGACATATATAATGAATATCTAACTAACTTACCGACAGAGTATTGTTCACCATGTCCGTCACACACTGTGACACCGAGGCCCACTATGTCCCGTATGATACATCTTACTTAGCCGTTGTAGGACTTCGTCTTTCCCCCCAACTTCACTGCCTCATCCTCTATCATCTCTATGACCACTGGCCCGCTGATCTTGACATACTTGTCAAGACCCTTGCCGGTTATGGGGCCTCTAGTCTTTTTTTTGTTGCTGGTAGTGTCTGTCACATAAAACAAAGTAAATAGATTATAACATAAGAACCCAATTTAATATTAAAAATTATTAATAAGTTATAAATTAAATAAACAAGGTATTATAACATAAGTACCCGATTCTGACGTCGATGTGTTTGTTACCCTCTCACTAACAAGATTTGTATCAAACGGCGTATAGACGCATGCTTGTTGCGGGGTAAGATAACTAAGTTGTCCTGGAAGAGGCACTCCCCGCTCATCGACGTCAGGTATGGCAGGTACGCTATAGGGCATGAAGAGGTCAGGCAGCGACATTTGTACCCCCGACGATGAGCTACCTGAAGCACCAGCCAGAGAGGTAAAAGGAGCTAGAGTCAGATAGGGAGAAGGCGTTGGCCGATGAATGGCAGGCATACGGACACCCAAAGGAGCAGAAGCCGTAGAGCTGGCCAGTGAGAGCATGGGGGCGCAGTCTTGCGGCCAAAGCTGTCTCGTGCTTTGTGGTATGTGGTGGCGGGCCACTACACCCTCCTGTGGTGATTGATCAAGTAGTTGAGCTCGTCGAGAGTTCAAAGGGACGTAAAATGTGCTCTGAGGGTTGTTGTTGATAGAGGTGGCCTCAGAACTGTCGGCGTTAGACCCTTGTCCCTTAGATCCCTTCTTTTTCTTGAAGAGATTCATGATGCCTACTATAAAAACCACCATAACAAATTATAAATTACACACTATAAATTATACACAACATATATAAACCACATAAATTTAACATAAAAAATTAATCGACATCTCCATCACCCTCACAACCACGTGCGCACTATCATATATTCACCATCAACACCATATTCACCAATAATTCAACATCACCATATATATATATTCACAAAAAAATAATCACACCTTAAAAATATCCTCTAAAATCAACTTTAACATCATATTCAAATTAACATGACATTCCAATTAACATATTTAAACCCATAAATCACACAAATTTCAGCAATTCAAAAATTCACAAAAAATTTGAACAATCACAACAATTCAACAATTTCATTAAGAATTCCAAGATTAAACGATCAAACAATGTGAAACAATTAACTAATTTTAAACAATTATCGTATAACCTAAACCCTAAATTAAAAAAAAAACAAATTCTAGGGCTTACCGGGATAGAGAGAGAGAGGACAGAGAGAGAGAGGATGGCGGCGGTGGCAGTCTGGGCGAGGCTACGATAGACAGAGAGAGAGAGAGGAAAAACATGATATTTGAGAGAAGAGGTGGTAATCTGGGTGAAACTTGGGATTTAAACCCGATGACTTTAGCCGACGATGTAAAAAAGTCATTTATTATCGTCGGCTATACTTTAACCGACGACACGTGTCACAGTCGTCGGCTAACTTATAGCCGAAGACACGTGTTTCAGTCATCGGTCGAAGTAACTTTAGCCGACGACATAAGTCTATTTCATCGAAAAAAGTGTGAAAATACTTTTAAAAACTAGGCTCATGTGAAAACATGTTTCACACAAATTCCTGTTTAACTAAAGCTCATAATCTGATTCTTCGCTTGAGTGTGAAGTGTGAAGATACTTTAAAAAATTAGGCTCATGGTTACTCGTGTTTATCCAGAATTTATACTTTTTGGGTCTGCCATGTATTGCCGCCATTATGTTAGGATGATTCTTGAGCTGCCCAAAATCGTAATCATTCAGCACTTCCAAAATTTCATCCCTCATCCATCTCCTGGGTTTCACATTCTTTTCTATAGTCCCATCAAATGCCTTGTTATCCATCCACCATGGGTGATCAAGTCCAAGCTAACAATGGTGACGCATCCGGACAATCTTCTTGCAATAAAGTATGCCGCACTCATCAGTCAGGCACTCTGAAAAAGTCATGTCTCCTCTAACAACATTGCCCGACAACATCCTGCGGGCAGAAAAATCATTGATGGTGCCTACAGCCATGAAATGTATATGGAACATCTCGTGACTGTACTTGTCATAAGTGAAATGGCCAACGTTCCACAGAAACTTAAGCTCCTTAATCAAGGGTCTCAAATACACATCGAGACACTTTCCTGGATAACCCGACCTGAAATTAACAGAGTCAGCATATTGTATTCCATCTTCATATGCATCCATGGAGGAAGGTTGTACAATACCAAAATAACTGGCTTTATACTATATTGAAGAGTCATGTTGCCAAAAAGGTTGAATCCGTCAGATGAGAGCCCAAGCCAAATATTTCGGACCTCTGATGAAAAATGAGAATACTCCTTAACTATGTGCTTCCAAGCCTCTCTGTCAGCAGGGTGTATAAGAGTATCATCATCAGACAAATCCCTCTCAGCATGCCATCTCATAGCTTTGGCCATGTGTGAAGACATGTACAACCGTTCCAGCCTATCCCTCAGCGGGAAATACCGAAGTACCTTCACAACTTTCTTATTCCCTGCAAGAGTCAACTTATACATATCTGTGTGACATACCGAACAAGCACAAAGGCTTTCAAGATCATTCCCTTCAGGATCTTTATCTTAGAAGAGAACGCAATCATATCTGCATGCATAGATTTTGATGTAGGTAAGGCCAAGATCTTTCAGGATATGTCGGACCTTACGATGAATGGTAGGAAGGCGCTGACCGGGGGGTAACATCGAAGTAGTCAACTCCAGATAATCATCAACAGTCTTGACACTCAATTTGTTTTCCACTTTGACCTTCATTACTCTCATGACACTTTCAAGAAGAGTCTTATTACACCCGTTGTACAACGGGGTCTGTTGGAAGACAATCAGCTTGATGTACTTGTCAATACCAGCAGTGTTGATAGCTCTAGGGAATTATTGGACTGGCTCAATAGCAGGAAAGCCCTTAATGGCGAAAACACATCTGTTATCAACCTCGTTTTTGGATCATTGGATGTACTGACCCTCTCAGAAAATTGTCCATGATCATGCTGACCCACTGATGATGTTTCACCATGATAAATCCAACATGTGTACTGATCCCAAAACTCGTTATTCTTCAGGTGCTCTCATACTATATCAATGATAAAACGATACAAAATGCTGCGACACTGACATTTTATACACGAGCAATAATGAATTGTATTCCCATTAGCATTAGCCTTCACATATTCCACAAAACTTCACATTTCAACGGCATATCTTCGATCCATTTTGGAAGGCAAATCTAACTCTTATCCATCCTGAACACACACACACACACACACACACACACACACACACACACACACACACACACACACACACACACAAATTAAAAATTCATCATTATATTTATATATATCTTTAAAATATAAATTACATTAATATGCATAATATCAACAATTAACATATAATTATATATATATTCATCGAAATCAACTCAAAATCAACAATTAATGTATATATATATATATAACACATATATATATGTAGCGGGATGTAGCTACACGAACTCATTTTGAATAGCTTCCGACAACACCCAACGATTTGAGAGCGATTTGTGTTTTTCTCACCGTTTTTTTTAATGAATGAGCTACTGCCCAGATCTGTAAATATAAAGAACTTTAGTCGACGATATTATTATTTCGTCGGCTAAAAGACATAATTTTCGTCGGCTAAAAACAAAAATTTCGTTGGTTAAAGTCAAACTTTAGCCGACGATTTTTTTCGACTAAAGCCGAGGACATTTTTTTTCCCGTCGACTAAAATACATTAGCCGACGAGTAAAAACTTTAGCCGACGACGCAAAGTTGTCATCGGTTAAAGTATAGTATAGCCGACAAAAAAAAAAGTTGTCGGCCTGTATAGCTTACTTTCGTCAGCTAAAGTATTTTTCCTAATAATGGAGGTTCCAGAGCACAATCACCATAGATTTTTATATAAAATTATAAAAGATCAATCTCCGTATATTGTCACTCGTTTTTGCTTCCTCATACGTCATAATTGAGAAATTTTAAAGAATCTGAGATGTTCTTATAATCTGATCATCTCATTCTTCTGATCTATCTGCTTTTATTCGGTTTCAGAAAACAATAATAATTCACTCGCACCCAATAAAAATTTCCGAGGCAAAACTAAAATCGGGTCGAGGTTTTTTTTTCCAAATTGGAGTAAAACTTAAGGAACCCACATTGGGGTTCTCTCCTCACCGATACCAGTCGTTAAATCTAGGTACATTTTTTTGCACCTCAACCTCACCGTCTCTAGCATGACTTTTCGCCTCTACCGACGCTTTATTCAAACTCTACCTCTTCTTTCCGACCCGAGGTTTTGCCTTCAATATGGGTTGTGAAATTGGAAATATAAACAGAGAGAAGCATTGGATCAGTTTATCCTCCCCTAGTTTTAATCAGATCATCCATCAAGGGAGGAGCCTTGGATACAGCTTAATCACAATGGAGACGATAGTGACGACGTCACAAGAACGTAAGGAAGGGAAAAGAAGAGGGACGGGTTGAAGCTATTTTATGTTTAGATGAGAAGTTCATTCGATAGTAGATGAAAGTTATTTCAATGGAGATTATGTTTTTCTAATAAAAATTCATTTATTACCAATAAGTTTTAAGAGTTGATGAATTTGGATCATTAACATTTTGGATAACCAAAAGTAAATGCTGGCCCGAGAAATGATCTGGATCCTTAATTAAAACTTCACTGAAATATTTGGAATAAAAGCTCACACACGGCAGTGACGGCACTTAAATTGTATTTAATTATATTATTGATTATTGATCGAAAATAATACCAGCAGTACGTTGCGACTATCAATCAATTATTAGTACGTCATGTGGTCACTATTTTGAATTGTTTAAGCGGTCTAATTCGCCTGTAGTTGTAGGGTACCCTAAACTTAATGTTGCTTTCGTGTTTTGCCTTCATTCAGTTATTCACATACGTTATTCCACACTAAACGAAGACAACCCAATTTAGAAGGATGTACCCGTTTAAAAAGAAAGAAGGATTGTCGAATTCTAAGTACGTGATCGATCGGGATATAGATTATACAATTATACTTTATATTCGATTTTTCTTTTTCTTTTGAAGGATATAGATTCGATTTTTAATTAGTAACATATATAAAAGTGGGTGACCCAAGGATTTTCTTTAAAGAAAGAATGATCGAGCTTGGTTAGTGTAATTAGCGGACTATGAGTTCAAGTATATACGGAGTTGCTTTGACATACGGGCTATGATTTTTGGGATGAATAAGGATTCTCATTCGGCATTAGATTGGAAGACGAGACCGAAAGTAATATCGGTATGTATATATAAGATGAAATTGGCACTTTATTTTTATTTTTATAAATTATACTCTCTTTGTTAGTTTTTATGTGTATTTTGAACACACTTTTTGGTGAAAAGATGAAGAAAATGGGGCGTGGTTGTACAAAAGAGAATACTAATTTCACCTCCCTATATATAGACGTGTTCTAAAATGGACACCTGCAAATTAGAAATTCTAACTTGCGGACGAAATCACTCTCCGCCGTCCATCTCTCTAGTGACAATCGGACGGTTCAAAGCATTAAGTCGCCCAAAACCTCTTCTCAGGTAAATCCCGCCAACATGACTTCTCCCTCGCCGTCATGGAAGAACCCGGCCAGATCGAAAAAAACCCACTCTCAGTTGCATCCTCATCTCTTCCAAATCCCTCTCATACCTTGTGATTATTGCATCCAAACTGTGATCATCTTATAGTTTGAGTTACGGATTGTTCATATTTTCGAACCTCGAGGTATTCATAAGTTGGAAAATATTTGGACATCAACTATTGTCTTTTTTTGAAGGACATCACAAGTAGGTATAGTAAGTGGCAATTCACTTGTTGAAGCTTAAGTCAGTTAGTTAATTTGGGATATGTTGTTGAATTTGATAAGACAAAAAGAGAGAACAGGAAGAAACAAGATGCCCAACTCATCGATCTGAATATTTTCATTTTATTGAATCAATCTAGTCATTTGATACCTACGAATGGTATTAATTCTTTAACCCAATTTATTTCTTGTTTATAAATTTATGGGCTTTATGAAGCTTGAAGCCTATCTCTTTTAATACATTTCTGATCTATAATAGTTCACACACTGTATTTTTCATTCCACGACATTCAGCTTCAGTACTAAAGCGGGCAATCACATTTTGCTTCTTACTACGCCAAGTTACTAAACTTCCACCAATAAATGTAAAGTATCTAGAAGTAGATGCCATGTTAATCTTATTTCCTTACTACACCGGTCACAAAACATCTGAGGTAAATATAGTGTCTAACCGGCTTCCCTGCTAGCAAGTGCTATGGCCAGAACCACCACCCCCCGTGGTTATTGGATTTTTGTAGATCAATCATCTGTAAAAATGGGAAGAATATATAATTAAAGGGTTTAATTTCTACACAAAATGTATATAATTAAATAAGTAAACAAACATACCCATTGGAGGAAATAATCGGGAAACTTCTGCTTAACCAATTTTTCAAACCAGGCTGAACTCTTGTCCGGATTTAACGCCTGAAGGTTATCCCTGTACGCATTCATGTGAGGGTCGACTTCATCACAGTCTCGCAACACTACTCAATGCGCCTCAGTAAGTTCTTCTCGTGTTAACGATAACTTTAATATTCCTCTAAACATTTGTATGACATTTATGACTATAGAAAGATTAATGCGTCCACTGGGATCGGAGGCGGTGGGAGGTGGTAGATCCTTGAGGTACATGTTGCAGTAAGTAACACACTCATACATTAGGTATGTCTCTGCTATAGAGTCATCCGGGGTCGACCTATTTTTTACGAATCATTTATACTATCCAAGCCGTCTACAAAATCAATTGTAGAATAGGTACATATAGTAATCTCGAGTGGAACAAATAATGGATCGGAAAACCTATATAATTAATTAATTGTACGTACCTTTCTTGAGGATACATCCAAGTGTACTGGACCGGACAATAAATGAGCACATGCTCGAGTAGGTGGATCATTAGTTGAATCATGATGTTAAAGAAAGCAGGGGATAAATCCTCTCTAGTTTGTAAATGATATGCGCAATTTGTTGTTGCAGTTTCACCACATCTGACTTCTTTAACTCTTTGGCGCATAACCTCTGCCACCATGTGCACAATGCCACTATTCGTTCTTTGACATCACGAGACAAATATGGCCGAATTACCACTGGAATTAGACATTGCAACATAACGTTATAGTCATGTGTCTTTAGACCAACAAACTTATGTTGCACCTCGTCCATTGCTCCAATTATAGTAGCTGCATATGTAGTTGGATAACAAACACTCTTAAACCAGTGGAATACAAAACCTCTAAGTGTCAGTTTCACTATGTAAAGTGCATCTGGCATCTTGTTGTACACTCCTCTTCTATCCCTCCTCAACCACAAGGGATGACATAGATTCATGGATTCCAGATCTTTGCGCGCTTTGGGAGTACTTTTAGTCTTGAACTTAATACTGAGAATTGTTCCCACCACGCTGTCGTACATATTCTTTTTTATATGCATCACATCAAAGTTGTTCCTTAACTTCAACTTCGACCAGTAAAGGAATTCAAAGAATATAGTCTTGTGATGCCAATAGCTGAGATCCTGTGGAGGTATTGGATTGAGTTTCTTTACATCCTTGTCATTTGTCAACACATCAAAATCGAAGCTACTCAACCTCTCTAAAAACTCTTCGCCAGACCAACAACGGGGTTTAGGATTATTCTCTACCATCCTGTCGAAATGAGCTTCATCCTGTCACCACGAGTGATCATCAGGAAGCTATCTACGGTGACCCAGGTAACACACCTTCCCCGCATTCAAACTAGAGTTCACATCATCCAAACATAAAGGACATCCATTGCATCCTTTCGTCAAGCAGGCTGCCAATATTCCATAAGCTGGAAAATCACTAATCGTCTACATTACGGCTGCCCTTATCATGAACATCGTGTCAGTTAATTTTTCATAATTTGGGACTCCATTTTCCCACAACAGTTTCAGCTCGTCGATCAAAGGTCTGAGGTAGACATCTAAGCACTTCCCCAGAGATTTAGGACCTGAAATTAGTAGAGTAAGGAAATTAAATTCCTTGTTCATGCACATTCACGGAGGTAGGTTATACGGCATCAGAATAACTGGTCAAGTGGTGATGGTAGAGTTATTATTACTCCAATGATTGAATCCATCTATAGAAAGTCCGAGTCTAACATTTCGAACCTCTACTGCAAAGTCTCCAAATTCACTGTCAAAATATTTGAACGCCTCCCTATCCGCGGGATGTCTCAGCGCATCGTCATCTATTCACTTTGTTGCATACCATCACATCACCTCTGCTGTGTATAGAGACATGTATAGACGCTGCAATCTGAGAATTAATGGAAAATATCGAGGAACCTTCACTGGAATTTTCTTTTTCGAACTCATTTTATTCCCGTCATCCACATATCTGTACTGGCCACATATGGAACAATAGTCTAAATATGCATACTCTTTGTAAAATAGCACACAATCATTTGGGCAGACATGAATTATCTTGTACTTTAGGCCGAGGCTGCTCAAGATCTTTCTAACCTTATAATGGAATTTCAAAAGTTTGTGATCATCAGGAAGTAACTTACATATTTGCTCCAGAATTTCATCAAAAGCACTCCGTGGCATTTTGTTCTTCACTTTTATCTGCATTTTCTTCATCATATATTACAACATATTCTCTTGACATCCAGGGTACACCGAGTCTGGGCTTCAAGTAGCATCCTGTTGTACTTATCCATCTCAATATTGTCAGTGGCCAAGCTATCAGTGGGGAATGTGTCATTTTCGTTGTCTAAGTATGACTTAGGCAACAAATTTTTTTTAAGACGGCGCAATTTATTAAAGTCATCTAAGTTACTTTTTCTTGTAATGGTTGGTACACAAATCTATAAGATATTTGACTTTAGCTTCTATGCTAGGCTCATATTGTTTCTTTAGAACCCCTTTTGTTTCTCATTTGAGATCCCCTAGGCACACTAACTTCTATATTACCCAATTCAAGATTATCAGTACATACCTCAGGTAAGACATTCTGGACTGGCTCTTCGGTCGTTGGAGTAGAAGGGCGATCTTCATGAGATAATGATTTAGAAGAAGAAGATGGTTGAAATTAGGTTGATGATGCTTCAGCTTCAATACTCGATGGGTCGAGCGAGTTTCTTGACGCGTCGATTGCATCAATCTATCTTGATTCGGGTCCATTTTTTGATGGATCAAGAAGAGGTCTCGACACGACAATTGCATCAATCTGCCTCGGTTTAGGTCCATTTATCGATGAGTCATGGGTGGCTCTCGACGGGTCAATAGATGTCTCCTGTCTCATTCTGGGTTCACTGTTCGACGAGTCGAGAAAAGGTCTCGTCGGGTCGAATAGGTTTCCTAAACTGTTTTCTGTCTGAATTACAGCTTTAAGTCTCCTTTCCAAGCTCTCAAATTCTTTAAATTCCTCCAAATTTAGAGGATTTCCTTCACATACACTTCTCTTCCCTCGAAGGGAAGACTCTGAAACTCCCCCTGTGTAATAAGGTTCAAATTCACGGAAAGAAACATCCAAAGAAACATATATTTTCTTCAGAACTCAATCATAACAGTGATAACCTATTTGGAACTCAGCATAGACACACTTCAGAACACAAAGATCAAGCTTCCCCTGCAATTGTTTTTTGATGTGAACATACACAGTACACCCAAAAACTCCTGGCTCCATATTTGGCAAAGATGACACATTCAACAACTGATGCAACTTCTAATCGGGATTCTAAAACGCAATCACACGAGAAGGCGTGGGATTGATCAAGTATGCAGCAGAACAAACAGCTTCTCCATATAGATTGCGGGTACATTCATACCAAATAATGAAGCACGAACAACTTCCATAAACTGTCAATTCTTTCTTTCAGCTAGTCCATTCTATTGAAGAGTATAGGCAATGGAAGTTTAGTGCCTAATCCCATGAGTGCTCAAGTATGCTGACATCTCACCATTCACATATTCTCCACCATTGTCATATTGAAGTACCCGAATTTTCTATTGATACTGGCTTGCCACCATCTTGTGAAATTCAGTAAACCTAGAAAACACATCACTTTTACACTTCATCAAGGAGACCCATGTCATTCTAGTGCATTCAACAATAAAAGTCACAAAATAACGATATCCAGAACGAGAAAAAATTCTTGCAGGACCCAAAACATCATATTGAATTTTCATGAAGGGAACTGAACATTTATTCAAACTTGGAGAATAAGTAATACGATGGCTCTTGGCCAGTTCACAAATATCACATTTGAAATCTGACTCTTCAACAACTGAAAACAACTGAGGTTATAACTTCCTACGATATCTAAACTTCAAATGGCATAACCGACGATGCTATAACCACACTACTTCTTTGGCTTTATTTAGACTACTGGTACTATTTGCTTGACTCAACTGCTCGTGCCTACTACTTGTCAAACAACAACAAAAAATTCAATTTGCTACATTTTTTTGAGATGGCATTCACCAATGGCAACTGAAAATTCACCATCGCGAACGTGGAGACCTTTTGCGATGGCAAACCGACACTGTCGCGAAAGATTTCATCAATTGTGATGACACTTTTTGTTATCAAGAAAAGTTTCATCATTTGCGATGGAAAAGAAACACAGTCGCAAAATCATTTTTGCCGTTGGATGGGATGATTAAAATACTCTAGGTATACCATTAAAACCAGAGAATTGTTTCACTTGAATTTGACCTTGATTAGTGTGTTGAACCATTGTGACCCTTAGGTGATTTAAAATAAAACTCCATTTGCCACTATGTAAAAAATTAATTTGAAACCAAGTTTTGCATATGCATTCTCGTGGGTTTCATATATATCTTACCATGTAAAAAAATTACAAAAAAATATCAATTTAACTACTCCTTCCATAGGGATAATGAGAAAATTCCATTAAAATGTTATTTTAGTATTTTAGATTATTTGACTTCATTGACCGGGCACTAAATGAATTCCGACGAGGTTAATTTTTTTTGCACGATCTTATTTAGTATGAGGTAGACGTATGTGTGTGGACACATTTTTCATTAAACCATTTTGATTTCTCATATTGTTTAAATTCCTCATATGAGTACTAGTGTTGTTTATATTGTTTGTTGGTTATAGGGAAAAACAAATCTTTATGAAAATAAATCACAAAATAGTATTCATTTTTTTTAATTTGACCATTTGATGAGATGATCAGACGAATTTAAGCTTTCTATATAATTATTAAAAAATTTCGACTTGAATTCGACCTCGATCCGTGCGTCCAACCGATGTAGAAGTCCGTGTAAAATAATTTGATCACAAGTATATCACACTCATTATTGTGGGCTTTATATTTATCTCACCATGTAAAAAAATACCATAACCCTGAGTATTAAATCTTAAACCCTAATCTCTAAAACTACACCCTAAACCCTATAAGTATATATTATATATATTTTTTCATTTTATATTATTGCTGTCAATTTTTTATATGGCCCAATTTTTACTAATATGGGCCTTCCATGATAAAAAAAATCCAAAACTTCAAAAGGTCATAACTCTAATCTAATTCATATGCCTCCTATCATCACAAAATTTCCTCACACTTCTCATGTCCCCAAATCCTACTATGCCGAACCCAAACGGTACTGAGACAATGACGATGGAGCCGCCGCCATCAGATTATACCAATCCTAAAACCCTAATCGGACACAAGCACAGTATTGAGTCGACGAAGGAGCTTCTGTCGCCATCCAATTCCATCCACAACAAGACAACAATGGAGCCTTACAAACCCTACACCCCCTACGAAACCCTAACCGGCCACACCAACGCCATCTCTGGAGTCAAATACTCCTTTGATAGCCGCCTCCTTGGCTCATCCTCCGCCGACAAAACCATCCGCACCTACTCCATATCTGACTCTGACTCTGACGGTACCATCTCTGCCACTCAGACCTTCTCTGGCCACACCCAAGGTGCCTTGCGTGCAGTAGATACAAGGCCCAGCTCATCGACCTTGTCATGAGCCGCTCTATCTCTGCATCCCCTCGACCTTGATCTCGCCTCTTTTCACCTCATCATCTTGAACTCAACCTGAGACGTGAGCCTGGACTCGGTCATTTACACACTCGAGTCCAACCTCTTTTCCTCTTCCACCTTCACCAGCTGATAGCGATCAAGGAGGAAGAAGACGAGTTAAGGTCAGCTCCGGCAAGATTAGGGTTTCTATCTTATATGGGACTCAAACCGGTACAACTGAGGTAAAGCTAGTTGTGTATATTAATTATGTTGATACGAAGCGTTAAAGATACGAAATGATCAGTGTTGTTGATTCTTTATGTTAAGAGTTGTATATTCTTTGATAGGCTGAAGTAACAGTTGATAAGCTTACTAGTGAGAACAGATTGCCTCACCTTCTACTGTATGGCCCTCTTGGCACTGGTAAGACTTTGACAATTCTTGTCGTTGCTTGCAAGCTCCATGGGCCACAATTTAGTAAAATGATTCTCGAGTTGAATGTGTCAAATGATAGGGGAATTAATGGTGTGAGGGAACAGATTCAGAATTTTGCTAGCACACAGTTTTTCATTTGGGTATGTATATCATGGAAAAGTCCCTTTCATTTTGTGTCTTTTGTTTGTTTAAGCTTAAATGGCACATTTAACGGAAGTAACTGTTCTGGATTGACAGTGCAAAGGCGTCTATGAAGTTGGTCTTACTGGATGAGGCAAATGTGATGACAAAGGATGCTCTGTTTGCTTTGAGAAGAGGTATAAATTGAGTGTATGCACTATACCATTAGTTCTTTTATATTAGTTCTAAGTTATTTAAGTGAAATGTCCTTTTGTTTTGACAGTTATTGAGAAATACACAAAGGGCACTAGGTTTTGACTAATCTATAACCATGTCAACAAGATTATTCCAGCATTACAGTCTAAGATGTACTCAATTTCGGTTCGCTTCACTTGATTCCTTTCATGTTACAAAGCGACTGAAACATGTAATAGAATTTGATGGGTAAGCACATTTCTATCCCTTTCTGTTGTAGAAAGATTGAGTGAATATTAAAATTTGGTAAAGCGTCTTTGAATTTTGTGCATTGGACTAGGCTTAATGTATCCAAGACTAGCTTAACAGCAGTTATATGGCTCAGCAATGGTGACATGAGAAAGGCTTTGAACATTTTGCAGGTTATAATACCTCTATTGAGATGTTTTTTGTTTGTATATTTGTGTACTCTTCACTTTTATTTTCTTTTGAATTGCTTGGTTACAACATGCTTCATTTATTTATATTCTCTCTTTTTCGGTACCCAATTGCTATTCTTTATTTTCTTTTCTCCATTTTCTTGTAGAAATCTTAGAATTTTATATTTTCCAAGATTTGTAATAAGGACCTGTAGCGTGTTTCACAGTTTCACTTAATGTAATTAGTTTTCTTCTAATTTATTTTCTTCATATGTAATTTTGCAGTGACACTTAGTTCTATTTCAATATTTTGCAGTCAACTCATATGGCTTCATTGAAGATAACGGAAGAGGCAGTATATCTTTGCACAGGAAATCCATTGCCTAAAGACATTGAGCCAATATCTCACTGGCTTTTGAATCAACCATTTGTTGATAGTTTCAAACGTACACACCACACATTCATTTATTTTTCCTATAAGTAGTAACAGTATGTCTCAAAAGTTCTTTTAATGTTTGTATTCCTCATCTGTTTCAGAAATTTCGGAAAGTTCTTTTGAATGAATCATTTGGCTATTGTGGATATTGTAAGAGAAGTGACTATGTGAGTAATGTTGCACTTCTGTTTTTTTTCTTTCTATTTCCTCATGATACCCTTACCATGCTTTATGCTCTATCTCATTTACACCTCTTTATTAGACATGTTCGTGTTCAAGATCAAAATGCCATCAGATGTTTGAGTTCTGTTGATTAATGATCTAGCTGGCATAGAGTATGCATCTGTGTCTCATTCTCACATTTCCTATAATCCTTTCAATCTTATCTATATGCAAATAGTAGTTAGTTACTTTGTGATGTAAACTTAATGTAATTGTGCACAACGTAATGAATGATAGAACTGTTTTATGCCATTGCGGTCAATATGCTATTGTTATTAGTTTTCTAAATAGTTAGATATTATTTGGAAACATTGCTTTTAATTTGCTCACTGATCTGTGCATGTTTGTTCACATTTGAAGGTACAGATTGAGCTTTGGGTGCAACGACAAGTTGCAACTTGGATCATTGATTTCTACATTTACAAAAGCTCCGAAAGGTGCATGTGCATACTCATGATTATAATATTCATTCTATCTCAAATAATAGGTAAATTTTTTTGTATCTCTTTCAGAAAATTAGGTATCTTTTAGCTAGTTATCTCCACAAGAGAATGTGATTACTAATCTGGTTTAAACCTTTGTGCAGCGATGGTGAAACTTTACTTTTTGCGGATGACCTTAGAATAAATTTGTGAAATCTTGACATCAATGATAAAGCCACCGAACATGGATGACCTTACTGGTAATCTCTCATTCCCTTTTGTAGTCCTTACATATGATTGATTCTCTGAGCTTGTATGACAGATTAGTGCAAGCATATGATAAAATTTCAGATTCAATAATTATTATTGATACGTTTAGTTGTGGAGTTTGATTTCTTCAATATAAATTTTTAAGATTGTTCTTTAGAAAAGGGGAGTACAGACAGGATGCCCAGGTCTGACAAACCAGTTCACTCAGTTTTGAGTCTTTAACAACAATCTATAGCACTTCATATTTTAATAATAAAATATAAATAAATGAGTGCATCCTTTGAAGTTCGTTGTCTCATTTGAAAGGTCCTTACATATGTGATTCGGAAAAACTGTTTGTTATGATTGACGAAATGTATGTCAGATGTCATAACATCTATTGAGTTCCATCCCATTCATTGTAATGTTTTTTCATATAGCAGCTCAAGAGGGTTTATATGTTTAGTTGACTTGAGGCAGTCAACTTTATGTAATGCAATAATGTGAGTTTGATCACAAAAAAATATTTTGGTCTGTCTATTTATGTTATTGCAGATTCAATTCACAGTATGTTCTGAAATATCTTATTTTAGAGTGGCTTACAGATTACAAGATGGAGATTCATAGGTTGAATTCATTTTTCACAAAAATTATTGCATCCATCTCGGATATGAAGTTTACATAGGATACCGGTGTGTAATTTTATGTGCAAGAGAATGGTGAGTAGGTGTAATGGGATAATTTCATAATAGAGGAACATGTGATTATGTACATAATCAATTATATATTGAGCAGTAGATTGAATTGGTAATTATGGAATGAAACACAATCTTTGTATTATTTTATTTGTTAAAGTATTTACAGATTTGATTTAATGATTATTTGGCTCCAATTCTTAGCGATGGTCAAGATGCTGTCAAAGAAATGGTGACCTTTTTTGTGGCAAAAACTGATTTTGTGACGACAACTTCATCATGGCAAAAAAATAACTTGAGATGGTAAAATACCATCGCAAAAACTAAAAATACCACTACACCTAACAAATCTTGTGACAGAAAATCTACCATTGCCAAAAAAATATATTTGCCATGGCAAAGTTTTACCTTTGCAATAGAGTCCAGACGACGGCAAACACCGTCGCCAATAGCAATTGCGTAGCCGCCAATTGCGACTGAAAGGTTGCCGTCGCAAAAGAGCATTTGCTACGACATTTTTACTCTTTTGCGATGGCATCTTGTTGTCTAAAAATTTATTTTTTATTGTAGTGTTAACTCCAGGTAGTACAGTTTCCCCTTTCTAACACCATAACTAAGAGTCCATCTTGTCAGAATGTTCTGAAAAATACAGAAATCGGTATAAAATGTTACGGAGCAAGAGAAGGCTTTAGTGATTTGACTCACAAATAATAAGTTATATACTAGAAAGGGAACAAAAAATATAGAATTATGATTTAATTTGTTAGAGAGTTACACAGATCCTTCATCAAGAACAGGAGAAGGAGAACCATCAGCAGTAAAGACAACATGTTCAGGGGAAGTGTGAAGGGTATCAACAACTCTAGGGTTCTTTGTCATATAACCAATTGTACCAATATCAATTATCCAAGATCGATCCGCAAATAATGTGGTGAGAGAATATGCCTTAGCCCTTTTACCGGTTTCAACGATGAATGTAGATGGTTGTTGTTCAGATAAGACTTTGATGCTTAAAGCTACTTTAGGAATGTTCTTATGCGACTTTCAAGAGAAGTCCCACCATTTAGAATACTCAATGAGTTCATAACACCTCTTTTTTGTATGACCAACCTCTTTGCAATGATTACGTGTGAGGTTATGGAATTTGGCTGGAGGCTTGTCACCAAAATGAGGAAGACCCTGGCGTCGCTGAGAATTTACAGCGTTGGCAACACTAGGTGGTGGTGTGGAGGTGGCCATGATAGATGCTTCTGATGGAGTTGGAGAGAGCGTAGCCTAGTCTTTTTGAAAACGTCTGATATGGGCATAGGTCTGCTCAAGATCCAACTTTTGTTCTCTCCTCAAGAGTTCTTTACAAACTTGATTTAATTCAGCATCAAGCGCCATTAAAATTATGTGAACTCGTTGACGGACCATATATGAAGATTCATGCACAACTCCATCAATAGTTTCATGATAGTGTTGCATGCGTTGATACATTTCATCCAGACATCCAACAAGTTCATTGTAGTAGGCTGAAATGGGTCTTCCATTCTATTTTGCCCAAAAACATAGGCGATGAAGTTCAAAGATCCGGGTTTCATCTCATTCATTGTAGTAGGCCTTGTACAAAACATCCGAGATTGCCTTGACTCTTGGCAATTAGAGATACCCATTTTGCGATCCAGGGGACATGTTTTCAATAAGCCAACACTTTACCTTGCTATTGTCAGTGACCCATGATTGGTATTCTACAGAGAAAATGGTAGGGGCATATTTGGTAAGAAGGGAAAGCTTGTTACGTCCTTTGATATGAATCTTCAAAAGACCTGACCAACTAGAATAGTCGGTTTCGGTTAATAGATTGCCGATGGGAAGAGCAGAGTTATCTTGGGAGGTGTTATGAAAGTGTTCATGATTAGGGATGGGTTGTCCGACAGGTCCTCCATTGTTGACATGTATATCTTTATTCTCCATCTCTTCAAGTTTTTCAAAATTTAGGTACAGTGGAAGGAAAAAATTTGGTAGTGGTAATTTAGGGTTTTCATTTCAATTTAATTTAAGGTTTTTCAAATTCTAAGAATTCGGCTCTGATGTCAAGTAGAAAAGTATTCATGCAAGGAGAATTCAATCATTTCATTCATTCGAAATTTAGGATTGATATAGCTTTACAAGTAGTTTCCAAAAAAGAAAATATATCTACACAATCTTGTCATATCTACAAGAGTTAATTCTAATTACAATAGGAATATTCTAACAATTGACATATTTTTCCAATCGATCCTTCTTTACCACCCTAGTATGGTGTGCACGTATAGTTGAATCTCCAAAAAGAAACTCAGCCTCAATCGTCTGGGTTGTTTGAAGAGAGATAACAAAAGTATCATAAACTTCAAGCCATACGTTCGTCCTGTTTATAAGTTATTCAGGTTAACTAGACCAGTGAGCTGCCTCTATGGATATTGACTAATATCTAATCTTGATCGTTGCATATCAATTAAAGAGACCCAACGGTGGTCGAGAACCGTCCGCATTTTAGTTTATTTCACAAGCATCCACTTTAGAAAACGTGTTTATACACTATCAGAAAACATCACTTAGACAACGAAGCAATTTCGTCGTTTAAGTTGAAGTTTTCATTGTCTAAGTACTTAGACAACGAAAGTTCCATCGGCTAAGTGTCGCAGTGTAAGTACTTAGACGACGAAACGAAAAAGTTTCGTCGTCTAAAGTACATCTTAGACGTGGATAAAACCTACTCCGTCATCTAAGTTTCTAGCCAACAATATTTTACTGAAAAAGAGGACAGAATTTTCGTCGAGTAGAATTTCTTAGACGACGAAACCATTTCATCGTCTAAGAAATTCATCGTCTAAGAAATTCTAACTTAGTTGAAGAAAATGTTTTCGTCTTCTAAGTGTTCTAAGTTAGACGATGAAAATATTTCTCGGATATTTTCGTCATCTTAGTGAATTACCCTAGGTGACGAATCAGCATATTTCGTCGTCTAACAGTTTCATTCGAGACGAAAAAAAAATTCCGTCGTCTGAATGTTCTTGCTAGATGACAAAATATTAACAAATTCGTCATCTAAGTTGTATATTTTATATATGTATTTCTGGAATATAAATTGAATTAAAAACTATATAGTAAATTAAGAAAATTTTCATTGAATATATTAAATATAAAATTTGTACATAAAAATTGTACCATTCCGATCGAAATGCACACTACATACGAAAATAAACAGAAATATCAACATCGACGTGAGATTAGACCCCACCGATTTCCTCGGTGCTCAGATCGTCGTAATCGTGTCAAGAATCCTGAGGCGTGGCTTTCAGATGAAAAATGGAATCAGGATCCGTGCCTAGCCTAGTCTGGGCACGGATGAGTCTATGATGTATCAGTCTGAATCTGGGCCGCTCGAGCCTCCTCTTAGGCCGTCTAAGCCTCTTTTTGGCAGCTCGGACCTGTTCCTCATCAGCCGTGGCACTCAAACGCCTACTTAACGAAGCCAAAAGATTGCTCAAATCTTGCTCGACTACTCGTCCAAGGCCAGTAGCCTCCTTCCAAGGTCAACAGCCAAAACTTGTATCTATAATATTTATTTGAGTCTCCTTCAACAAAGGAGGCAGCTCTTCAGGCATCATCTAAGTGGGCCAGACGTAAGAAGACATGCCGACATCAAGAAAATAGTCCTTCGAACTTGTATATCTGTGAGCCTTTGCAACGTTTATCATCTTTTTGGAGCCCGACTTATGGTATATCGTCTTCTTGTCATGATTAGCAGTGGTTGCTGCTGACATTCTCTATTTCACAACAAGGGAAATTAAATAATAAATAAATATTTAAAACTAAGAAATGATTCATTTTGATTACAGTAAAGAAATGCAAGACGAACCTTAAACTTATCGGACTCATAGTGCCCGACCAACCATTCCCACTCGTCTTCCCTTTCCATCATCAACTCTCCAGGGACACTCGAGGTGTTGTCTGTCTTGTAGTGCTTGTGCAGGTCGTGCTTCCAATTCTTATAAATACCCGTAGACGTCTTCTCTACGCATTCTCACATATTCGGTCTTTGATAGTCAAAATGTACCTAGGAAAAAATTAAATAAAAAATTAAACTCCTAGACCCTATATTTTATAATTAATTATGAAGTTAAATAAAATTAAATAGAACCTATTACCGAGAGTTTGCGATACACCCTGAACTTGTCACCTTTGGGCAGCTCATCCCAAGAAGTGGCCTTCATATGTATGTTGTTCCATATATTAGATCTGATGTTAGCGAGTACAAACGGCTCAAATCCGGCGTCACAGGGCCTTTGGTGAAATCGTTGTATTACACCTCAATCTTCTTCCTCATTGACTTTACTATTTTCTAGACTTTAGCTCCCTTCACAAGTCCCCGAGTGTGTTTGGGGGTCACGAATGAGGGTCCCTCCTATTCACATTGCGTAAGGCACTAAAGCAAACAGAATCGACAACGGATGATTCAGGAGATTCTAACGACGTGCCGTCCGAATCAGAAATTCCTGTCTCGACTGTATAGGTTGTCGATGCTTCATTGGGAGCATTATGTATCATCTGTGACCTATTAGGAGACGCAAGATCTACAGAAGCCGTAACAGTCTCCTCTGACATTTGAACCTAACCCAACTATCAACCTATAGATTGAAATTCGACATTCTTCTCTTATATAGTGCATCTCTTCCTCCCGTCAAGCATCTTATGCCCTATGACATCAGAAATTAACAACATTTACTCAACAAAACCATATTCATCAAAACACATTCATACCAAAAACAAAAAATTCATCCAATCTTCAACACAGCCTTATTACATGCCTAAATTCATCCAACACAACATAAATTCATCAAACTCAAACTAAATTTAACATGCTCATCCCTATTCCTTCATGCCTTATCCAGTTTCATTCAACATAGTACATAAATGATCTATAAACAACAATTCTAAATTAACTCCATCATCGGAACATAAACTCCTTAATCTCAATAATCTCTATACCCTCCATAATCGAAACAACCAAATAATTTTCATAAACAATGCCTAATTCCAATTGAAAACCTAATTCCTAATTCCACACAAAAAATCATCATCAGCATCATCCAATTACTGTTTTTCTAAACATAATCAATATCTTCAACTTCCATCAATTCAACATCATTCCTAAAACCGTAATAATTCATCATCAACATCCATAAATTAAATCAAAACAAGGAGAGAGAGAGAGAGACCTCAGTGGTGTGCTCGGGGTCGGTGGTGTTGTGGTCAGTAGGAGTAAGTGGACTAAGAGGTGGCGTTGTGGTCGGTGCGATAGATAGAGAGACAGAGGCGAGGCGACGTTGTGGTCAAATAGAGAGAGAGCAGCAACATTAGGACGAAAGGAGAGAGGAGCTGCAGCTTATGTTTGGAGGAGATACAAGGTAAGGCTCGGCATTCAGAGTGAGTGAGAGAGAGAGAGAGAGCGGCAGGGGTGGAAATCTCCGTCGGAGAGAGAGAAGAGGTCGATGTTGTTTTAGGGATTTAGGAAAAATTGGGGAAGATGATGATTTAGTCGATCTTATTGATTGACGAATACGACAAAAACTAGGTTTTTGTCGCCTTAGTCGACTTAGACAACGAACTGCAAGTGTTTCGTCGTTTAAGTCGCTTTTAAAAAAATTTCCTAAAATTTGTGAAAATAATAACCCATCAAAAATTTGGGGTTAGAAGACGAAATAACACGATTTTTTCGTTTAAGAAGGAACCTAGACGACGAATCCTATGTGTTTCACTGTCTAAGTCATAATTTATTTAATTTTCTTTTGAGCTATTTGAAAAAAGAAAGGGTACCTGGCTAGAAATACGAAGAAATTAACTATCATATGTAATCAAAACGTTCATATAATATTGTAGAAAAAATTAATGCCAATTCGGTATAGTTTGGTATTTGATCGATATAGTTTTGTGAATATCGACAAAAGTTTAAAAGACGGAAACGATCATAAATTCGTAAAACCATTTTCGACGTTATGAACATTTCCACTTACGTCGTAAGTTTATATATCAATTAGATATAAATTAATTAAAATTTGAAATAAAAAGTAGATTGACGAGTTAATACTTGTTATACATCTACTAATGTTTTATAACTTAGGTGTTTGTATGTCTGTATTCATTCTACATCCATATTAACGAAATTGAATTTGAAAAAAAAAACAGTTAGATACAGTATATGCATCACAACATAATATGTAAGTAGACGAACTTTCAATCAATACGAAGTTCTTAAAGGGTTTGATCAGCGCAGTCAACCATAAAACAGAAATTTTATCGAAACAGAAACGTTGATATACGAATCTTCGTAACTCCAATTTTTGAACCCTCTACACTCAAAGTCTAAAAATTATTTACTCTATGCCCTCGATGAATATATAGTAAAACCTCGATAAATTAATAATTTCGACACTGACAAAATTTATTAATTTAGCGAGGTTATTAATTAATTGAGTATTAAATTAATACTTAAGCCCCCTAGTTGGGGCCGATAAAAATATTATTTTAACGAGGTTATTAATTAATCGAGTATTAAATTATCGATATTTTACTGTAATCCGTAATATAACATGATACACATAATCGTGCTCTTAGAGGTCAGATTGTGAAACTCTACTTAGACCAAGAAAGTGGTAGCACTTAGACGACGAAACACAGGATTTTTGTCGTTTACTTTTAGGGTTTAGGGCAAAAGTTTTAGGGTTTAGGGTTTATAAATTTAGTTAAATGACGAAATGAATATATATTCCTTTTCTAAGTAGTTCTTAGACGACGAACGTCTAAGGTGCACTTACACGATGAATTTCTATGATTTCGTCGTCCAGATGCCCTCTTTAACAGAAAAATATCTTGTATTCGTTAATTCTAAAATCGTTCTTGTAAGACATAACAAGTATTACAAACACTCTAAATAAATCTCTTTTAATTAGTGCCTTCTAATGCATGCATTCAAAACCGTACGCGTACGACAAATTAAGTTCGAATTCGATTGAATTCTCTCTATTAATTAATTATAATTAAGTATTACATATATATTTATATATCAATCACTTCCATCATCATAATCTTCATCGTTTGAATCTTCCTCCTCACTCTCAAATGATTGATCCTTATCATCATAATTTGCATCGTCTGAATCGTATACGACGTCGTCGTCCACATTCTCTAAGTCCTCTTCAGAGGAATTCTTCTCTTGGTTGTCGATTTCCTTTTGAGTAAGATCCATTGCGTGATCAGGTATGCGTATGTGTTCGTTCTTCCAAATTAGTTGCCTTATATCGGGGATGATAGAAGTATTAGGCTTTTGATATACATTGTCATTATTCACTTCAATGTCAGTCGCCAACGTCCCTTCAAGTTTTATGGCACTCCATATTCCTCGATGGATGAGACATATGATCAACTATTTTCCAACCTTCACCCACATTCGGATCATCTAGATAGAACGCTAGCCTAACTAGGGTGGCAAGAGTGAATGACTCATACTCATTCCATCTTGAGTTTGTATCGACTGATAAAATGCGTAGATCTTCCTTCTTACGCTTGAACCATTTACATTTGAATAGAAAAATATTGATATCATTCCCATAAAGTAGCTGAATGAAATTAATTCATAATATATATTAGCGACTTCCCCAACCGTGATCCCACTGTTTGTGTTCTTCCTCCTTCATCTCGGTCCAATGAATAGAACTTTACACCGTTGACAAAACATCCAGGTAAATATAGTATTGGACCAATGCGCGCAACAATCTTTTAGTCGTCACAGATGTTGTACGACTGTTTAGAGGAGTATTAAACGAAAGATTAATTGAAGAAGAACTTATTGAAGCGCATTGGGTAGTGTTGCGAGACTGTGATGATATGGGCCAATAAGTGCTTTTACCATGACCACCACTCCTCATGGTTACCGAATTTTTCTAGAACGATCATCTGCAAAATTGTTAAGAAGATATATGAATATGTATTTAATTTCTACCAAAAATTTGACATAGTTTCCTCTAAAACAAAAGGAAGCAAAAAACTTACATGCACAAATTAAGGGAAAACACTTCATATAAGAAACACCAAAAACACAAATTAATTTACATTAGGCACCTATTCCCATCCGGATTTCTCAATTTCGAAATACAGATATCACAAACCTATATGGTTCAAACATACCAATTTCAACGATGAAATGGGTATGTTTATATTTCTCAAAATCAACCACTTAGACGACGAAACTACAATTTCATCGTCTAAGTTGCAACACCTAAACAAAAGTATAGTATTTTCATCATCTAAGTGGTTCATTTAATTTTTTTTATTTAATTTTTTAACAAAATTAAGCACTTAGACGACGAAGCTGCTATAATTTCTTCATCTAAGTGTCATCTCAGACGACCCATTCTTGGTTTCGTCGGCTTTATTAGAAAAATTTCGTCATCTAAGTGACATCTTAGACGACGAAACTTTCGTCTTCTAAGTACTTAGGCGAAGAAAAATGTCACTTAGGTGATGAAATTGCTTCATCGCCTAAGTGCATTTTTCTGGTAGTGGTACTTACCCTTAACCCATAAACCCTGACCAATAAACCCTATCCAATATATAAACACGTAGACGACAAATGATACCTATTTCGTCATCTAAAATAAATTCCATTGCCTCTGATAAAAGAGCATCATCATGTATACCATCTTAAAATGTATATTTTTTTCATCGAGGGCATAGAGTAAATGATTCTTGGACTGTGATTGTCGATGGCTTGAAAATTGGAGTTACGAAAATTTGTATATCAACGTTTCTGTTTAGTTAAAATTTCTATTTTATGGTTGACCACGCCGATCAAATCCTTTGAAGTTCGTATTTACATTAATGTGGAGTGAATGTAGACATACGATGAATATATAGACTATGTCGATAAAACCCTTAACGTCCATTTAAATATTATGTTATGGTGAATATATCCAACAATTGTTTTGTCCAAATTCAATTTCGTTAATATTGATGTGGACTGAATATAGACATACGAATACTTAAGTTATACAGCCTTAGTAGATATATAACAACTTTTTAGTCTTACATCAATTTTTTATGTCAAATTTTAATTAATTTATATCTAATTGATAAATTAAGTTTTTACAACAAAACAAACACCCTTAACTTCAAAAACGAGTTTACAAATATCTTTTTACGATCATTTTTGTCTTTTGATTATTTTTTGATAGTCACTAAATTTATTCGATCGAATCTTAAACTAATCCAAATTGCGTTGAATTTTTTTCTATATTATTGTATAAATGTAATGGTTACATCTGACGGTTAATTTTTGATGATTTTTAAGCAACTACGAATAATTAAGATTTTAGATATTTATAAATAAAATTCACATAGACGACGAAAATATACACGTTTTGCCGATTTTTATTTTATTTTATTTATAAATCTCTGAAAACAAATTTTTCCGCCAAAAAAATTTTAAACACTTAGACGACGAAACCTAATAGATATGTCATCTAAGTCAAAAAAAGCTTGCGGGTTTTTTTTTTAATTTAAAAAACGTAGACGACGATACCTAATAGTTTCATTGCATAAGTGCAAAAAGTTGGCAGGTTCTTTTTCTGCCAAATGTTTTGCCAAAAATTCAAATCATTTAGGTGATGAAACTTGTTGGTTTCGTCCGCTATCAAACACAATTCCGCCACCATTTTTTACGATCTCTCTCTCTCTCTCTCTCTCTCTCTCTCTCTCTCTCTCTCTCTCTGAAAGGACCCAACCCCGATTTAGTTTCCTAAACCGGAATCAAACCCCTTCTAAAACACGAACCAACAAAATCATCAAAATTTCGGCAGAGGAACGCTACTAACGCGGAATTGCCATAACCTGCACCCGGAAAATACACTTCATCCTATGCCACAAAAACCAATCCCATCTGGATTTCTCAATATCATAACAGTAATGTAAAGTAATAAATATAACTATACTTTACAAAAATCCGGGGAAAAATTCGTATAAGAGTATACATAAGAATGCTCAGAGCGACCTCTAGTGTATAATTATATAAATATACCACAGCAGGTAGAACAAGAAACCTACTAGAAGAAACGAGGTAGCTCGAACACTATGCCTCCGACCACGACGTGCGACACCAGAATCTGAACTGCAAACTGGGCACGGTAACCGAAAAGCCCAGGGGAGAGACATGAAAACTGTTAGAGTGAGTGGATGAAAATAAATGTCTTTCGCCAGATGATATATGTTAAAATAACATATGTGAGTCAAGATGAATAAATATAATAAAGTACACGAGGTAAATTCATACTCCTCCAGCGTACTGAGCATGCATGTAAAAATCCCACGGGGTCGCTTATGGACACATCTGTGCTAGTAAAGTCCGAATCACAGGATCCCAGACCCACACGTGATTCTAGCCAGAAAGGCCTCAGGTCAGAGGTCTGCCCCCCCTCCCCCCCTCGGTAAAGGCCTCGGGTCAGGGGTCACAGCCTCCCCCGGTAAATATCCTCGGGGATCAGCCGGGATGCAAGTGTATCGATACAACAAAATATACTGAGACTGTACTCTGTGTAAACCAAATCATAAATAGTTCGATGCAAATGTATAATGCAATAAATAAATGCATATACGTAATATATACTGGTATAGGCATGATTGTATAACACATGCTCATATAAAACATAATCTCGTATGCATGCTCATGCTCGTAAAAAAAAAAATAAATACTCGCGATTATCAGTGAAAAGAAATTGTCCACTCACAGGTGAGCGTAACGCAATACGCGTTAATCTCATGATTCGGCGGAAAATCCCTCGCCAAACGAACGATTACGAACTCCTGAATAATCATAAAATCCATTTCTCAAAATCATAACTCGGTACCTCAAATCAAATCACGAGAAACAACCATTCCCGGAAACATATAACTCAATAACGACGAATTGTGGAAAATCCGGTAATCACACCACAAAACCTCGCTATAAATTTCGATACTCAAATCAAAAAATAAACCTCACCACTGCGATCGGGGCGCGATTCCGAGCGAAACGACATATAACTCGTCGAAAATCGCAAAAAGTCAACTTTGACCGGAGGACCGCCATTGACCACCGCCGGCGGCGGCGGCGCCACCAAACTGTAAAATTTTCCAGCGGACCAACATTTATTCCACTCAAAATTATCCAACAAGCAACTTCCATAATTACACCAAAGATCAATTTTGACTCTAACTAGTCCAATTTCAAGCAAAACCGAAATCCCACACAAATTTCAATCGAACAATTCTCCATGTACAAAACGAATTGGAGCACCATACCTATATGAGTAGATTCGTGGTGTTTAGGGATTCAAAGCCCAGTGCTTCACGTAGCTCAATTCGGCCGGAAAAAAGATCAACCAAAAACCCCAAAATTCCTCCAATTTCAACCGGAATTTCCTCTGTCCACCGGGGGCCTCGTCGTGAAAGGTGGCCGGCAACACCACGGGGGAGCCGAGGCGAGCCGAACGGGACCAACCCCAAGCCTTGGGGTGGCCAGACGGCAGCTCGCCGTCGGCAAGCCGTGACCTCCGTCGCGCCTCCCTCCCCCCAGCCGTGTTGACTCGGTCAACCACCAATAATGCCAGGTTTGACTTGCCAAAAGTAGAAACCAGTTTAAATACTTTCTATTTTAGGAAACTTCCATAATTAACTTTTCGACAAACTTCAAACACACATAACTTCCGCGTCGTAATTCTAATTTCAACAATTCTCGCGTCAACAAACTCATCTCGACAAGTTCTACAATTTCCACCCGAAATCAAACACTTCGACAAATCTGATAAAAAGTCAACGGTTCAATCCACCACAAGCTTATCCGATTAAATGATCAATGGTCGAAAATATTCATAACATAATCCTCGTAACTCGAAAAAATCTTCTGAAAGTTCCCACAAGCTCGAAATTAAATTCTCTACAACTTCCGCGAAAAATACCAAATCAAATTCTCACCCGGTAATTTAGTCGCTAAGAAGGCCGCCATATTAGCAGATTACGTCCAAATCATGACAAATCACGAAACTCGCAAGTCAAATCGATAATCATTCCATTTACGCTTCGGGTCGATCAACGGTCCAAAACAGATCACAATCACGATTCGGATAGACTCGAACACAAACGGATAAACTTGACAATATATCGAAATTTTAAATATTCATATTATATTCTTCGGTCGTCCAAATAATAATCCGGAACCGCCCACGAACTCAAAATCACGCATACAACAACTCTCGAGAAGAGACTCAACTCAAATTCTCGGCCAATAATTATGTCGCGATCAAGTCTAGCGATTCAATCAGTTATCGGAAATCTGCGATTACGCGCTAACTCACGAATTAAGCTGATTACGCTTCTGATTCTGTTCCGGGTCGTCACACACACACACACACACTCTCTCTCTCTCTCTCTCTCTCTCTCTCTCTCTCTCTCTCTCTCTCTCTCTCAATAAAACCATCATCATCACCATCACCACCACCACCACCTCTACACCACCACATCTACACCAATACCATACACCACCTCAGCACCACCACACCACCACCACCACCACCATTAATTTTTTTATTTATTATGAATTTTTTATTAATTAATAATTAGCATATATTGAATTACTTAGCATTTAATGAATTTTTTATTTTAAAAAAATTAAATCACTTAGATGATGAAACTACTACACTTTTATCGTCTAAGTGGTTTTTTTAATTTTTATTTTTTAGAATTCAGCGACTTAGACAACAAAAACTCTAAAAATTCGACAACGAAGTTTTGCATTCGTTGTCTAAGTGTTCACTAAAAGGACGAAAATTTTCATCGTTTTTTTAATAAACTTTTGTCGTCTAAAACCCTAGACGGCAAAGTTTATTTTGTTGACTAAGTTGTTACTTAGACGACGAAACAAAAAAATTTCGTCGTCTAAATACTTATACTACGACACATAGACGACGAAGCTTAGGCGAAGAAATTACTTCGTCGCCTATGTGTGTTTTTCTAATATTGTCACTCATTCCGTTAATATACCTCTCATCACTTCTATTCACCAACTATATCCAACTTATGTCCATATATATGCGTAATTTAATTATCATATTATATAATTAAATTACATAACACAATAATATGTATTTACATATTATATATAATTTTTGAACTAATTAATCTAACATATTTAATCATATGTATAATTAATCAACACATGCATGAAATTATCTTAATGAATAAACAATTAATTGATGCAATATGAAAACAAAGTTGTTTTAATTATTCGTCCAAATATTTCATCAGAGAATTCTATCACCGTACATTATTACATATGTAATTAAATTCATCGTCGTCGTCTAAGTACAGACATAGACGATGAAGATAGGTTCATCGTCTAGATTAGCTCTTAGACGACAAAATACATAATTCGTTATCTATGTTGAGCTTTTAGACAGCGACGGATAATATTTTCGTCTTAGAAGTCACTACCAAAAAAAGCCTCTTAGACGACGGCAAGGTGTCGTTGCCTAAGTAGGCCTTTCCCTCGTCTAAGTTCCTAGCCGACAGAACCCCCGTCGTCTAAGTGTCGTCGTCTAATCGCCGTAGTTTAGGTACTTAGACGACATGTATTTGAATTTGCATCGTCTGAGTGATACTTAGACGACGAATATATCTGAGTCGTGTAACTGTACTTCCATGACTGATATATTACCATCATCTGAGTAGACTTAGACGATGCATGTTTCCGTGGTCTAAGTACCCGCTTAGACGATGGTGGTTGACGCGTCATCTAAGTCCACTCAGACGTCACCTTTTTTCGTGGTCTAAGTATCCACTTAGACCACACAACCAAATGTACCATCGTTTAGGTGATAGTACTTAGACAACGGATTGATACTTCTGTCGTCTAACTAGTAAATATTAATTTTTAAAAATATATCTAATATATTAAAAATTAAATTAATAAATTAATTTAATAATTAAACTAATAATAATCAAAAATATATTAAATATAAAATTCGTACAGAAATAATAATATATTATTCGATTCCAATGAAGATCACAAAAGTACGTACATAATTATTAAAAAACTTAACTAGTGACACTAGAAGGCGTTTGGTGGGCCTCGTCGATCCCACCATCGCTTGGATCGTCATCGTCGGGTCCTGGAGGAGTGGGGCCAAATGGTTGACACTAAGGGACATGATGCGCATTAATTGAGCCATATGATCCATCCTCTCTTGAGTCGCTTGATTCTCCTCCTGAGCTATACAAGTGTCCTCCTGAGCCCTTGAAGCGTTGTCATTGGCCACTCGAGCTTGTTCCTCCAAGGCTTGCATTTGCTCTCACCCCGTAGCACTAAATCACCGAGTCCCTGACGATATGAACTTGCTCATATCTCGCTCGATATATGCCTCATCCAAGACCACAAACCTCTTTACCAGGTCGACGGCCGAAGACTGCATCTGCGATCTCTATCTGTGACTCGGTCGAGAGAGTAGGTAGCTCCTCAAGCGGGACCCCTAGAGTCTGGGACTGCATATCCGCAATTCTCTCGTCGGCCAATTGTTATATAGAGATGAGCAAGTCCACATCGTAATGAACATGAAGAATATATAGATTGTCTAAAAAAATTTGACATAATTTCCCATAAAATTTGAGGAAACCAAAATCCTGCACGAAAACCAAAATACTTCCAATAACATCAAAACAAAATCTCATTCACATTTCTCAAGTTCACCTATGTACCACACATGCATATGTACTCATCACACAAATAATATCCTCATTTATCAAGTTTATATCTTTATGCATAAGTGAAGAAGCAACAATATTTAATAAAATTAAATATTATTACTTTGAGAAAAAGTGTTACTTACGACGTGTTGAGTGCATAGATGTCCGGTCTGCCCGGGCCTATTGTAAGCCAGAAACGCTCCCTGTGATGAGCGGGTATTTCAAACCCTTTTGCAAGTGCTCATGCACCAAGTTGAGCATATTGCAGGAGGCCAATTCGTGGTGCAACAACTTCTTCTGCCTATTAGATTCGTTCCTCTGAGATTGTGCCTGTACGTTACACGACAATTTAAATTATTATGCAATATAATCATTATTCAACACAAAATTTCCCAAAAAATTACACGAATGTGGAGGATTATGATCGAATTACGAAACTTATACGGGTCCGACTCAAAGTGGGCTTTCAACCACTCCCACTCAGCTTTCCTTCCCTTTTCGAACTCTTTCAGAGTCTTTCCGGGGTTTGCCTTGTACGTCTTCTGCAATGCGTACTTCCAATCCTTGAAGATCTGGTGAGCGGTTTTGTTAATGTAGTCCACCATCTCCAGAGTCTGTTCATAATTGAAATTGTTCTAAAAAAAATTAAACAATTAGAAACAATTATAAAAAATTAATCAATTATGAAAAAAAAACTATAATATTAAATTTTTTTTTACCGTGAGTCCGCGGAACACGTTCATTTTGTCCTCGTCGGGGAGCTCTTTTCAAGTAGGTGCTATCATACGTACGTGAGAATGTACGTAGTTTCCGATCTGGTGAGCTATCAAACTAGTCATTCTTCTTCCTTCAAGACATCGGGTGAATGCGTTTAGAGGCACATTGATCTTCCCGGTCGCCGATGTCTTTGCTACGCTCTCAGCTTTGCTTCCTTTGCAAATACCCCGAATGTGTTTAGAGGGTGGAAGTGCGGGGTCCCTCCTGTATTGCCGTCTCGCACTAACGGCAGCTGAATCTTCATCGGAAGATTGGGGCGCCTGCGACGTTGACCCTGAACCGCCATGTTCAGCTGCAACGTCGTCAATAGTAGGAGCGTGCAGAATCTCCCCTTCGGGTGCCGAACTCGTACCCGACTCATTAGAGGCTTGATTCCCCCAACCCATCTGTCGTAAGACAGATTGATGCCACGATTCTTTGTCTTTTACATTGCGCCTCTTCGGCATCCTAACAATCTTAAAAAAAAATCATATATAAATTCTTTATTAATTACCACATTAATAATACATGCATATATATATATATTCACATAAATACATATATATCAAATCGATTAATTCTCACCTACATTAACACATATATTTATATATATACATTAACACATATATATTAACATATCGACATATCAATTATCCAATCAAACGTACACGTATAAATTATTTAATTATCGAGTTATACATATCTAATTAAATATATCATAGCTATCTAATTAAATATATTTATATTTATTTATAACAATATATACACAAATATATCTAAAAATAAATAAATCTAAATATATATACACAAATATATATACAAGATTTATCTACATATACAAAATTTATATAAATATACAAAATTGATCTAAATATACAAAATTTATCTAAATACACAAATATACAAAATTTATCTAATTAAATTTAGGAGCATATACACAAATATATAAAATATACAAATACACAAATATACACAACTACACAAATATACTAAATTTAAGAGCATATACACATGCAATACGTATATAGTATATATACATATTTATATATATAATTAAGGTTTAAGGTATATATACCGGTCGGAGGACGAGGGGCGACGGGGAGGGGTCTCGCCGGAGGAGGACGACGACGAGGAGGTCTTGCCGGTAGGGTCGCCGAAGCTAGCAGTGGCGGTGAGGGAGAGGGAGAGGGAGAGGCCGGGGCGGGGCAGTGAGGGAGAGGGATCGGAGGGCCGGGCCTGTGAAGGAGAGGGAGGGGAGAGGCCAGTCGCCAGTCGCCAGAATTGGAAATGAGAGAGAGATCAGAGAGAGAGAGCGAGAAAAACTAATCAGGCTCGATCTCTTGATCCGGTTCAAAAAACACTCAGACGATGCAAATCACGTTGGCGTCGTCTAAGTATCCTCTTAGACGACGCCAACGTGATTTGCGTCGTCTAAGTGTTTTTGAACCGTGCCCCAAAAAATTTGGCGGTTGCTTTTCATCGCCATAAATTTCGACTTAGACGACGGCAACATCATGTTGCCGTCATCTAAGTGTTTTTGAATCATATCCCAAAAAATTTGGCGGTCACTTTTTACCCGTCATAAATTTTAGACTTAGACGACGGTACCCCATGGTTCCGTCGTCTAAGTAAAAATAATAATTAATTTAAAATTATACATTAATTATAATATAATTAAATTTTATTATATTAATTAATAATATACATCGACTTTATATATATATATATGTTCAACCATGCATGTATCAAAATTACAAATGCACTGAACTTGATCGGTCGATCAATCGATATATATATATATATATATCAATCAGCATCAGAATCATAGTCTTCATCAATATCTTCCTCTTCACTACTCTCCACTGATGGCTGGTCCTCATCATCATAGTCTCCATCATGGGTAAGTGTTCGTTAAGACGAATAAGTTCCCTTGTGTCTAGGATGACAGAAGTATCAGATTCTTGATATACACTGATGATATTATCTTGTTGAGTGTGAATCAGTGATGACTCTTTGAGGGTTGTTGCACTCCTTATTCCTCAGTGAGATATATGGTTTACTATTTTCTAGCCTTCACCAACTTTTGGATCATCCAGATAAAACACCTGCCTAACTAATGTGGCAAGAGTGAAAGGCTCATCCTCATACCAGCTTCAATTTGTATCGATTGATAAAAGGCCCAGATCTTTCTTCATACGCTTGAACCATTTATACTTGAATAGAAAAACGTTGATACAACTCCCATATAGTAGCCGAACGACATTGACAAGAACTCTGTAATATACATCGTCTCCTTGTCCGACTGCGATCCCACTATTTTGTGTTCTTCTTCCTTCATCTCGGTCCACTGAATGAAACTTTACACCGTTAACAAAATATCTAGGGTAAATATAGGGTTGAACCGGCTTACGGGCGAACATGTGTTTTTCCCATGACCAGCACATTGTGGTTAGAGGATTTTTGTAGATCCTCCATCTGCAAAAAATGTGAACGTACAAGATGTAATTAAGAATAGATATATATACCAAAATTTTGCCATAGTTTCCCCTACAACTAAAGGAAACCACAAATAAACCTGCATCCAAAATTTGACCAAAAAACTACGAATCCATTAATTAAACACCAAATTTAAATCAAATAACAAATTTCGTAACTATTTAATACCTATACTAGTCCGGTTCCAGATATATATATATATATATATATATATATATATATATATCAACATCAAATTTTAACAAGGAAGCACAAAGCTGACATGTATGGTTTAATAATTTAAAGTGACATACTCATTAGAGGAAATAATTAGGAAACTTCTTCTTAAGCATTTTTCAACCCAGTTAGAACTCTTGTCCGGTTTGGCTGTTTGAATTTTAGTTTTGTAAGTTTGTATGTAACCAGTAACCTCTTCACAGTCTCGCAACACTACACAATGTGCTTCAATAAGTTCCTCCTGACTTAATCTTTCAGTTAATACTCCTCTAAACGGTCGTGCGAGATCTGTGACGACTGAAAAAGATTGTAGGTAACATGTGTATTGGAGGAGGTCTCGATCGGATCATTGAAGTACTTGTTGTAGTAAGTAACTGACTCATGCATTAGGTATGTTTCCGCGATTGAACCATCTGGGGCAGATCTATTTTTGACGAATCCTTTATATTGTCCGAGTTGTCTATAAAATAAGCGTTATATTATTAATTCGTAGTGATATTTGTAAGAAAAGAGATATATAAATGATGGAAAAAGTGTTTTAAAATATTTTGTACGTACTACTTCATATTTTACCTTTCATGAGGATACATCCATGTGTACTGAACCGGACCAGAAAGCAGGACTTGTTCAGGAAGGTGGACCATGAGATGAATCATGATGTCGAAAAAAACAAGGGGGAAACCCTCTCTAACTTGCAGAGGATGTAGAAAATTTCGTATTGAAGTTCGACCACATCCGACTTCTTCAGCTCCTTGGTGCATATCCTCTGGCACCATGTGCACAATGCAACAATTGGTGCGACGACGCCTTTAAGCAAATAAGGTCGAATCACCACTGGAATCAGACGTTGCAACATAACGTGATAGTCATGAGTCTTTAAATCAATGAACTTGTGTTCCCTTACTTTGACACAGTCATATATGTTGGATACATAATTAGACGGATACCGAACACGCTAATACCAGTTGAATACAGCATCCCTCATTGTCGGCTTCACTATGTAAGGTGCAACGGGCATCTTGTTGTAAACACCTCTTCTATCCTTCTTTAACCACAAGGGACAACGTATATTCATAGGTTATAGATCTTTCCGTGCTTTGGGAGTGTCATTAGTTTTGAACTTAATACAGAGAATGGTTCCCACCATGCTGTCGCACACATTCTTCTCTATATGCATGACATCAAGGTTGTTCCTCAGCTTTAATTTTGACCAGTAAGACAGTTCAAAGAAAATACTCACGTGGTGCCAATATGCAACATATTGTGGAGGGTGTGGATTCAATTTCATCACATCATCGTCATTGGTCAATACACCAAAATTGAAGCTATTTAACCTTTCCAAAATCTCTTCGCTGGACCACTATCGGGGTTTATGACCATTCTCTACTGTCCCATCAAAACAATCATTATCCTGTCGCCACTAGTGATCATGAGGAAGCCATCTACGGTGACCCAAGTAACACACCTCCCCCGCGTGCCAACTCGAGTTCACATTATCCAAGCAGACAGAACAAGCATTGTATCCTCTGGTTGTGCAAGATGCCAAAATCTCATACGCAGGAAAATCCCTGATGGCCCACATTACCGCGGCTCTCATCAAGAACATTGTGTTACTGAACTTGTCATACGTTGGAACTCCAGTTTTCCACAACAGTTTCAGCTCGTCAATCAATGGTTTGAGGTACACATCTAAACACTTTCTAGGAGAATTAGGCCCTGAAATTAGCAGAGTAAGGAAATTAAATTCCTTATTCATACACATCCATGGAGGAAGGTTGTACGACATGAGGATAACTACCCAAGCGTTGTACGTGCCATCGTTAAAAGGATTGAACCCGTCTGTAGAAAGTCCTACTCTGACATTTCGAATCTCCACTGCAAAGTCTGAAAAATCCCTGTTGAAATGTTTAAAAGCCTCCCCATTTGCCACATGTCTGAGCACATCGTAATCTATTATCTTATCGGCTCTGCTGTGTATAGAGACATGAACAAATGCTGCAGTCTGGGAATCAACAAAAAATATCAAAGCACCTTCACAGGAATCTTCTTCTTCGAACTTCTCCTTTCAAGGTACTTCCATCTGGAGTGGTTGCAAACAGGAAAGTAGTCCAACTCTGCATACTCCTTATAAAACAGCACACAATTGTTTTTGCAGGCGTGGATGTGCTCGTACTTCAGACCCAGTTTGCTTAAGACACTTTTTACCTTGTAATGGGAACGTGGAAGCTTGTGATTGTTAGGAAGCAAATCACATATGTGTTTCTGGATTTCGTCAAGACCCGCATCCAATATTTTGTGCTTCACTTTGTATCCATTTCGGTAATTATGGCGTGCAACACAGTCTGTGGACATCCATCGTACACCCTCGGGCTTCAAGTAGCATGCTTTTGTACCTATCAAATTCAGTAGTGTCAATTTCCGAGAATACGGCAGGGACTGGGTCAACATTAAGAGTATCATATCCTCCCCATTTTTGTTGCTCTCTACCATGTCGATTGAATTCCGGAAAAGTGTCATGGACCAAATCCTCGGGGGGGTTCCAAGAAGGGGCGCCACTACCGGTATCGTTGGATGAGGCACCCTGGTAACTGTATCCTGCACTGAAGTCTACTACTTCACCGTGCTCACTCCATGTAGTGTTACTCCACATCATACCGTGCTCATACAAGTGATGAGCCATAACATGAGACTCCACAAACTAATGGTTAAGACATTGTCTGCACATACACCTTAAACGTTTCTTTCCTTGACCATGTTGCATCGCAAACGTTACAAACTCTCATATTCCGTCCATATACCTCTCATCACTTCTATTCGCCAACAGTATCCAACTCTTGTCCATATTCAATTCCTGTGTAAGCTAGTAAACAAAACTTTTAAATTATCGAATAAACCATTGTTAGAAGTTAACAAAAAATTGTCGTTCAATTTATACAATTCCTAATTAATTAACAAAGAATTTATTTATTTATTTTTACCTAATTAATATTATTTAATTATGATTTTAATACATCGATCGATGAACACAGATATATATATATATATATATATCTGTATATATATATATCTGCATTTCAAGCGTGGTTCGATCATCAATAATTAGTTACTTAGCTAGCACACAATTCAATTAATTAAACGAAATATATAGCTAGCTAGCTAGCTAGTTCGTCACATATATACATGCATTTTGGAATAATATTGAATATATTAATTATATATATATGCATGCAAACAAATTAAAATCATTGGATTGATCGATCCATTGGAAGTTAGAAGAATTATATATATGTATATATGTACCTTAATTCGTCAATAATTACATGCCGTCCGATCGACGTCGTCGTTGATCAAAATGAAGTGATCAATCGAGGTACCTTGATCGAGGTACGTATGTAGGCTATAGCTAGCTATATATATATATTATTTTATTAGAGAGCTAGAGAGTCGAGATTGATGAAGCTAGAGAGTGCGAGCGATTGATATGAAGATCGAGATGGAGAGAATGGCAAAGCTGATATATATAATATAAATTTTCACTTAGATGACGAAGAATGAATTCTTGCGTCGTCTAAGTGATATCTTAGACGACGCAATTGAGAAGATCTGTTGTCTAAGTGATTTTTTAAACGACGAATAAACAAAGGTGTCGGTACGTCGTTTAAGAAACCACTTAGACGACGCAACTCAATTAGGCATCGTCTACGTGTTATCTTACACGACACAACTAAATTACGTCGTCTAAGATAATTCTTAGACAACGCCTAATTGAGTTGCGTCGTCTAAGATAACACGTAGACGACGCAATTATATTTCATTGTCTAAGTATTATCTTAGATGACGAAACGGAACTTGATGTTCGTTGTCTAAGCATAATCTTAGGCGACGAAACTGGAAATTCATCATCTAAGTCCAACCTAGACGATGAATTATTTTTTCGTCATCTAACACCTACTTAGACGAAGAAACGGTTAATGTTTCTTCGTCTAAGTGCGTAATGATATATATATATATATTTTTTATCCGGACCCAAGCTTTTCTTTTAAAAATTAAAGTGAAATTTTGATTTCCACAAAATTAAAAAAATTATTTGATCATTAAAACTAATTATCCTTTAGATTATCACTGGAGAATCACGCTTGCAAAAAATCAGTCCAATCAGAGATGATTTCATTATTTGATCATCACATTCAACTTTTGACGAATATAGCTCATTCGATATACCGTAAAATTTTAATGTACCAATCAAATGGTCAAATATTTTCTAATTGGGATGATTTTTCCTAAGCATGATCATATAATAATAATCTAAAGAATGAGTGGTTATAATCGCCAAGCAACTTTATCAATCATATGAAAATTGAAACTTCGCTTTGTTATTTCAAAGCGGAGCGGAGCTATGATTTTCTCAAAATTGACAAAGTTGCTCAACCATTAATGTAACCATTCAATGTGTATATTACTACTCAAGGATCATGCTTACCAAAAATCAGCTCAATCAGATTTGACAATTTTATCGACACATTAAATTTTTGGTTTATACAGTTCATCTGATATAATTTAAAAGTTGAGTGTGATGATTAAATTGTCAAATCTTCATCGATTGAACTGATTTATTTTATGCGTGATCCTTGAACAGTGGTACACATTGAATGATTTCAATCGCCGAACAATTTTATCAATTTTATGAAAATCGAAACTTTATTTCATATTTTCATAGCGAAACTCTAAATAGAGAATATATATATATATATATATATATCACTTAGTTTACATGCGTGCGACAGTTCGAGTGTTTCCTGACCAAAAGTCAGTCCCATGCCATTCGATCGCTAGTAAATATAGTCAATATATATACCCTTGTTCCTCATTCCTCACTAGCTAGACAAATTAAAATGCATGGTTGTTTCCTGGCGTCTGTTGTTCGTTGACTTGTGTAATGTGGGCCGAAGCTAGCTGAAAGTAAAACAGAAGGAAAAAATTCGTAGTGATCAGAGAGTGTGAGTTGATCGATCTGGGTTGGACTTATTCCAGATTCCAGCATGCATGCATGATATTATACTGTTATGGAGGCTCTGGATTTAATCTCCACAATGGTTGACTTTGAGTTGATCAATCTATTCCCTTCTTGCTGAACAGTTCGTTTCGATAGATCGCTCAGCAGTTAGGTACAAGTATAATCGCTGTGCATGACACCCAAAGGTCTTTATAATCGCTGTACAAGCATGTCTTTATAATCGTCGATCATATAAATTAATGAGTGAGTCCACACATCGTTTCTAGCTTTAAAGACATTATGAAGAAAATTGATAGATGCAATGATTCATTTTGACCTTTACGATCCTCAATTCATGCCACCCAGAAGTTTCTGGAAGTCAAATACCCTCATGGCGTGGATACAAATTAGTCAGGTCGTCGTCCTGATCCACTTATCATGCTTTTGCAAGTCCAAGTAGCAAAAAAATAATATATATAATCGTAATAAAAAAAAACTTATATATATAATTATTGCGATGCATGCATGCATGAAATATATATGCACGTAACTTTCAGATCGAGTTCGCAGCCTCGCAGGTGGATTTTGAACAACTTGGAGCTGGTTTTAACTTTCATACCAGCTACGGGCGAACTGTTAACTAACGATGAACGCCACGTTTGTAAAATGAAGAAGCTCGCAAGGTGTATGAACTATATATATTATAAATTTATAAGCAAACAAATATCATATATGGGATGGCCTTAATTGGCAGAGCTTTGAACTATTCATATATATATATATATATGCAACATTTACAGAGCTCGAACTTACGATTAGATCCGACATTGTGACGAAAGAGGAATCAACTGTGGCAGAGTACGTATGATAGGGAGGGGCCGCAAGATGTCGATGCATGACTAATGATGACTTGCTACTAGCTTCCTATCAATCCTATGGATAAAAATGATAGTAATTAGTAAGAGTTAGCAACTTAGCATCCATCTTAACATTATCCGCTAATAATTAAGCTCGTTAAGTCCCCTGTCTAGCTAGCAAAGTCTATAGATAAAACAACGAAAAATCAGTCGTCATTCCCTTTCAACTAGCTGCCTCTATATTTAATTCGTTTGGCCGGCCGGCAACCTTGACGAGAAGTTCATAAAAGCCTGCTTATCGGTTGGCTAGACCTAACTATAATTACTGGAAATTGTTTTGCTTTGTATTTAATGCATTAATATGAAATATATGATCTGTTTATTATTAATTTGATTTCCCTCCTAATTAAGAAAGTGTTGAAAAATGTTGATAGGCAATTCGAACATAAATAATTAAGAGGTTATTCCCATCAACCTTAATTTTAAAGAATTCTTTCTCATTAGCCTAAATAAGATTGCAATATTACCATCAACGAACTAACTCTAAGAGGACTCTAAAAGATTTTTTCTCATCCACCAAATATCACCTAATCTGCCATATTTTTTTTTTCCTTTTTTTCTCTTCTCATCTTTCACACTCACATAACAGATGGAAACTCTCTCTCTCTTTCTCTAAAACTGAGAACACATAAGCACTTCGATCCCAACCTCACTATTGCAGCCTCTATGCTCCCAGCTCTAGTGTTGTCCACGGACTCAGCTACATCACACCGCCACTCCAAGCGACGGCGCGACTCCTCAAACTCTGTCGGTCTCCGACGTAGCCCACCGTCGCACCACGCCCTTCGTGCTCGCCTTCGCCACTCACTAGCTCGGCTCAAGCCTATTTCAAGCCTCAAACTCCACCACTCATCGAGCTCTAGTTATCTTCGGACCTCCGTTGAGATCCACGCCTCTACGACAACAAAATTTGGAACCACGAACCGCGATGAAGAACGACAAAGATCGAGCAAGAAAAGTAAGGACCACCACTCATCGTCAATAGCTCCGATCTCCACTCCTACGGCGACATCGACTGTAGGTCAGCCTCACTTAAATCTTATCTTTTAAATAGCTCCCCCAAAATATCCATGATCTCTAGAAAGACCTAATTTGGTTGAGATTTTGTGATTAGGATTCTGAGAAATCCGAGCGATTTTATGTAAGTGTTTAGCGACGCGGCCTCTGAGTAAGATCGATGCGAAGTACATGAAGTCCGACAACCAGCTTCTTGTGGGGTTTAGTGGTCACTTTGTATCTCAAGGCGTCACGCCGAGGGATCTGCTCTCTGAGTACATTGGATACATGGTTTCGGTTCGGGTTATCATCACCAAATGTACTGCTCTCTTCCCCCAATTTCAACTTTTGTTCCATTTCTACTGCTGTTTATTGATTGAAACTAGAATGGATATTAGAAATGTGAGGCTTTGTGTGAATGAATTGGGTTTTTATGAGGAATTGAAGTTTGTTGTTTTAGATAAGAGTGATTTTGAATCTGTGGGTAATGCATTTGCAGGTTCTTTTGTGTGCCGAAAGTTATTAAGAACTACAATGTAGATTTGTTTTAGTGTAATGCTATGAACAATGTATCTCAAACTGAATCACTTTGTGTTGAAAGACGCATGTTTTACAGAAATGACCACTATTATGTTCGATTGAGTAGCATATGGAATTTGTGATTCCTTGTGAATGAGAGTGAGTGAGTTTGAGACAGTATATGAAGCATTATTGCCTAATCATTATGATACTATCAAGATTTCTATGTGTCATTTTGAACTGAAATCAGAGCATTTTTGTTTAAAAGATGTATATCGTTATTTCATATTAGCCTATAACTATAATAGAAGGATTATTCAATTCGTGAAACTTTATCTTGTATATACATTAGCTCAGCGCAACCTGAATGTAAGCTTGCCTCAAGCTGGAGATCATTTTGTACAATGGAACAAGTTTAATAAGTGTGTGATCACTTGCTTGCTTGTCGATGTTGATTAGACACTTTGATGAACCTCAACTGACACTCTGTTGAACGTCATATAAGTATCAGTTGACCCTCAACTGAGTATCAGTTGAAAGTCAACTAAGTATCAGATGAACATGAACAGGTTTATTGGAAATTTGTTTCCATGAAGTGGCCGTGGAGCTTCTTGTCAATATATACCTTCAAGTCTTCCACACTTGTTTGAATTTGTTGCAAGTGCTGGTTTCATTTGTCATCTTAAGCTACTTTTACGTTTCTGGGTTGTTAATACAGTTTCTTTTTTTGTTGATATCATATTGTTGTTATATGAATGATTCATTTTGTGGTGTATTGTCTGTTATGATTATACGTTGTGGTAAATTAGTATGGATGGGAAGGTGAATGGGGCTGTTGAAACATATTTTGAGTCTAGTACAATGAAGAAGTAGTTGCACACAAATATAGATTGCACACCGAATGTTTGACGAAATGCTTGACACTGAGTTGAACGTCAACTGAGTATCAGTTGAACGTCAACTGACACTCAGTGGACCCTCGACTGACACTCAGTTGAACCTCAACTGAGTGTCAGTTGAGGTATATTGCATTATGTTAGTTGAGGTGCACCTTATTTTTCTTTCTTTCATGGAATGTCGTTCAAGATATGGATCCTTAGTTTGTTTCTCACTTTCTCGATGTACTTTTACACATCAAGATGAAGAGCTTGACAAATTGGAGGAGACTATAGTGAGCACAAAACATATATGGTTTTGATTATGGTTTCTTTGTTTATGTTCTTAAGTAATTATGTTTTAAGTGAACAATTGATGTATTGCTTTTGTTCTAGGGCTCCATATAGTTTCCTCTTTCATGGTAAATTATTCATGACTTGATTGATAATTAGTTAATGTTCTTACACAGTTGGGTTAGACCTGTGGAATGATTAAGACCTTATACGGATGATACACAAGTTGAGCTTGGGCAAAAGGGAGTAAAAAGTCTACTGGCAGTCCCTATTAGGTAATTGTTATAGGTTTCTTTTCCAACATTAGGCTAGCGTATGTTTGCTCAATCTTCTTATCTACTCTACTTCCTAAGAAGATGTGATACGAAAATGTCTAATAGTCGATTCAGTTGTCTCATAAGTAGTACACATTAATAGACATCCATGTATTACATAGATATTCAAAAGAAATGACTGAATTTGTTTAATGCTACATCAGTACAGAAAAATGTAGATAAGATAATTGTTGTGAAATAAAATGCTACTCTCAGTCAACCTCTCAACTGACCATCAGTTGAACCTTAACTGACCATCAGCTGAACCTCAACTGACCATCAAATGAACCTCAACTGAGTATCAAGTAACCCTCAACTGAGTATCAGTTGAACCAACTTCAACTTAGTATCAGTTGACGCTCAACTTAGTATCAATTGACCCTCAACTGATTATCACTTGACTCTCAATTGAGTTTCAGTTGACACTCAACTCCCATATCTTTATCTTAGCTTCGTAGCTGCATTTTATTTTGAGTAATTGTCTTGTTTGATTTTGGGGGCTCTCATTTGAGATGCTTGGACAACTCTCACTACGTGAATTCATATAAGCGATGTGTTGATATGATGTGTTGCTTATGGATGGTGGAGGCTACAGAGGAATATGAGCTTCTTCCTTCTTGAGACTCCAGTTTTCCATGCATCATATGCTGTTAAGTATCCATGAATGTGGTCTTTCGAAATAAGCTTCAGCTAGTCAGAATTGTTGCATTGCTCATAGCCATCGGAAGTCATTTGCAACCTGCAGTAGTCATAATCTATGGTTATTTTTGCATCATGTATTTCAAAATATGAACTGTATATCATTACTAGAAGTTCTAATTTCAAAATATTGTAACCTTTTGGTTAGCCTCTTGGAATGAAATTCCAGGTTATCGACTTTGTGCTTCTTAGGTGTAACTAACTATATATGTTTCTATGTGATGTGTAATTGATTTCTTACTCACAATAATGGAGCTATGTATTTATCTATTTAGACGAGAATCATACCATGCTACTTGTAATGTAGACGACATTGATACATGATATATGTTGAACTAACATTTCATCATTGTTCACTTGCAGAGGTGGGTTTGGACGGTGATGAGGGCTATTGTAGCGATTTGAGAGATACATGAAAGGTGTTCGACAAAATGCCTAAACCAGGTTTACATGCATGGAACACGATGATAATTGCATATTCTCGTTGGCATTGTCTATATGACACTCTGACTTTGTAATTAGGGATGATATATATCAAAGGGAGTAGTCAGACCGGAAAGCATAATCGGATAGTAGTTTGTTCTTTGTATTCTACTGCATCATTATAATCGGGAGAATTTGTAAAAGTTTCCTCTGAATCCTGCCTCCAACTCATTGCTTGCGCAATGGCTTTGCATCCGGCCTCCTTGTCCGCAGTTGTGCGCCTCCTTCATGGAGTCATAATTAAGTTGAATAAATGAAATACCTGAGCATAATTAATCCAAATATATCCAAATTTCATCAAATTTATCCAAATTTATCCAAAAATTCAAAGTTCACAAATATATCCAATGTATCCAAATTTCTCAATATTTTTCAAATTTATCCAATTTATCAAAACTTATATTAATAAATATAATATACCCAAATTAATCAATTAATATATATTATATGATATCATTATACCCAAATTAATCAAAAACACTTATGTATATCTAATTAAATTAATCCAAATATAATATACCCAAATTAATTCACATATAATATATTAATCCAAATATACTCAAATCTAATATATTAATCACAATATACTCAAATCCAATTAAATTAATCTAAATACAATATACCCAAATTAATTCACATCTAATATATCAAAATATACTGAAATTGATCCAAATACACATCTAATATATTAATTCACAAATTATTTTTCAAATTCAATATACCCAAATTAATTCACATCTAATATATTAATTCACATAAAATATATTAATTCAAATCTACTATATGTATAATTAAACCATTTTTTATATCATATATATATAATTTATATATATAACTATTAATCTAATAATTCATATATATATTTAAACGGGGAGAGGAGAGAGATTACCGATGGGGGGGGGGAGGAGAGAGAGGAATTTGGCGGTAGAGAGGAGAGGAGAAAGAGAGAGTCCGGCGGTGGAGAGGAAATGAGAGGAGAGAGAGGAGTCCGGCCTGAGGCGAGAGAGTCCGGCGGGGAGGAGAGAGAAGGAGAGAGAGAGAGAAATGAGAAAAATGGATCAAAGTCGATCTAGTTTTTGGGATATATCAATCGACTTAGGCAATGAAACCATTGACTTAGGCAATGAAGCCATTGGTTTCGTCGCCTAAGTGCAGTTAGGCGACGAAAAAATAAATTTTGTCGACTAAGAAGTTTTTAAATGGGACCCGAAAAATTTGGTGGAAAAACATGAACTGCCCAAAAAAATTGGCCTTAGGGGACGAAACGAGTGGATTCGTCGCCTAAGTACTCACTTAGACGTCGAACCATTTAGTTTTGTCGAGTAAGGTTTTTTGAGTTTAGGGTAAAGAGATTACTGTTAGGGTTTAGGTTTAGGGTTAGGGTTCACCTAGACAACGAATATATTGTTAGCGTCGTCTAGGTAATGAACCTTAGACGACGAACTGAATATTTTCGTCATCTAAGTGAATCTTAGAAGATGAAAGAATGCATTTTCGTCGGCCAAGAGTAAATTTGATTTACTTTTAATTTTTTTTCCATTCCAAAAGTTATTTTATTTCAAGCATCATTATCTGGCCTTTCCAATTCTATTTTCGTTCTTCCGATTCATAATTTTATAGCCTGGTCTATTTAATTTTATTCATCAATCTAATATAATTAACTACTAATCCAGCCTCATATCAATCCTTATCCTAATTAATCATCATCATCTAAATCATTCTCCTCACTATCATCTGATTGCTCCTGATCATCATACTCTACATCGTTTGAATTGTATCCGACGACGTCATCCTCAGGCTCCTCGACTTCTGGGGCATTCTGCGCTAACTCTTTAATCTTCTCTGGAGTAAGATCTATGGTGCCATCAATCGGGGGTAAGCGTTCGTTATGCCGAACTTATTCCATTATGTCGGGGATGGCTGAAGTATTAGGCTCTTGATATGCATTGTCTCTATGCACTTCAATATCAGTCGCCAACGTCCCATCAAGTGTAGTTGCACTCCATATTCCTCCGTGTGATATATGATTTACTATTTTTCAGCCTTCATTAGCTTTCGGATCATCGAGATAGAACACATGCCTAACTAAGGTGGCAAGAGTGAATGGTTCATCCTCATACCAGCTTGAGTTTGTATCGATTGATAAAAGTCCCATATCTGCCTTGATACGCTTGAACCATTTGCACTTGAACAGAAAAACGCTGATATCATTCCCGTATAGCAGCTCAACGACATGTTCAAGAACTTCATAATAGACAGCATCGCCTTCCAATATTGCGATTCCTCTGTTTTGTGTGCTTCTTCCTTCATCTCGAGTCAATGAATAAAACTTTACACCGTTCACAAAATATCCAGAGTAAATATAGTGCTTAACCGACTTATGGGCCAACATATGCTTTTCCCACGACCACCACCCCTCATGGTTATTGGATTTTTGTAGATCATCCATCTGAAAAAATGTGAAGAATATATATGAATGTGTAATTTAATTTCTACCTAAAATTTGACATAGTTTACCCTAAAAATAAAGGAAACAAAAAAACCTGCATACACAAACTAAGGCAAAACACTTTGCATAAACAAACACCAAATGTCATACGTACCATATATGAGAAAAGAGTTTTAAAATAATTAAAAATACGTACCCATTGTCGGAAATAATTTGGAAACTTCTTCTTAAGCATATTTTCAACCCAACCTAAGAAGACTTGTCTGGTTTAATCGTCTGACAGTACTCCCTGTAGTACTTCATGTAATGGTCAACCTCGTCACAGTCGCACAATACTACCCAATGCGCTTCTTCAAGTTCTTCTTTAATTGATCTTTCATTTAATACTCCTTTAAAAAATCGTACAACATTTGTGACGACTGGAAGATTGTGGCGGACATTTGGATCGGCCTGGACTGGATCCTTGAGGTACCTATTACAGTAGGTAACACACTCATGCATTAAGTATGTCTCTGCTATAGAGCCATCCGGGGAAAAATTTATTTTTCACAAATCATTTATACTATCCGAGTTGTCTGCAAAATTATACAATTAATAATTTGAAGAATAGTAGAAACAAAAAAAAAGAAATGTAAAAATGATGAACAACCGTTATAAATAATTGTACGCACCTTTCTTGAGGATACATCCAAGTGTAGTGGATCGGACCAGAAATGAGCACATGTTGGGGTAGGTGGATCATGAGGTGAATTATAATGTCAAAGAAAGTAGGGGAAAAAATCCTCTCTAATTTGCAAAGGATGTGCACTATTTTATATTGAAGTTCAAGGAAATCTGACTTCTGCAACTCTCTGGTGCATAACCTCTGCCACCATCTACACAATACTACTATTGGTTCGACAACATCATGAGGCAAATATGGTCGAATTAACATTGAGATCAGACGTTGCAGCATAACGTGATAGTCATGAGTCTTTAAACTAATGAACTTGTGTTGTACCTCGTCAACTGCTCCTATAATATTCGCTGCATAAGTAGACGGATAACGAACAGTCTTGAACAAGCTGAATACAAAACCCCTATGTGTCGGCTTTACCGTGTAAGGTGCATCTGGCATCTTGTTGTACACTCCTTTTCTATCCCTCCTCAACCACAAGTGACAGCGCAAATTCATAGATTCCAGATCTTTGTGCGCATTGGAAGTATCTTTAGTCTTTCACTTAATACCCAAAATTGTTCCCACCACGCTGTCGCACACATTCTTTTCTATGTGCATGACATCAAAGTTGTTCCAGAGTTTCAACTTGGACCAGTAGAATAGTTCAAAGAAAATACTTTTGTGATGCCAATAGCTGAGATCGTGTGGTGGGTGTGGATTGAGTCTCTTCACTTCTTTGTCGTTGGTTAACACAATGAAATAGAAGCAGTTTAACCTCTCTAAAATCTTTTCACCAGACAACTGTCGGGGTTTAGGATTATTTTCTACCATCCCGTCAAAATAAGCCTCATCCTGTCGCCACGGGTGATCGTGAGGAAACCATCTACGGTGACACCCAGGTAACATACATTCCCCGTGTGTCAACTGGAGTTGACGTCATCCAAACAGATAGGGCAACCATTGTATCCTCTTGTTGTGCAAGATGCCAACATCCCATATGCAAGAAAATTACTGATTGTCCACATGACGGTTGCTCTCATCATGAACATCGTGTTAGTGAACTTGTCATAAGTTGGAACTTCACGTTCCAACAAAAGTTTGAGATTGTCGATCAATGGTCTGAGGTAGACATCTAAACACTTTCCTGGAGATTTATGACCTAGAATTAGCAGAGTAAGGAAATTAAATTCCTTGTTCATGCACATCCACGGAGGCACATTGTACGATATGAGAATAACTGGCCAAGTTCTGATGGCAGCGCTATTGCTACCCCAATGATTGAATCTATCTGTAGATAGGCCGAGTCTAACATTTTGAATCTCTGCTTAAAAGTCTTCAAATTCTCTGTTGAAATCTTTAAAAGCATCCCCATCTGCTGTGTGTTAGAGCACATTGTCATCTAATCGCTATTTTGCGTACCATATCATCACCTGTACTGTGTATAGAGACATATATAGACATTGCAATTTGGGAATTAAAGAAAAATAGCGAAGTACCTTCACAAGAATTTTCTTCTTCAAACTCCACCTATTCCAGGTTTGATATCTGCACTAGTTGCATATGGAACAATAGTCTAAATGTTCATACTCTTTGTAAAACAGCACACAATCATTTATGCAGGCGTCAATTTTCCTATACTTTAGGCCGAGGCTACTCAAGATCTTTCTAACCTTATAATGACTTTCCGGAAGTTGATGATGATTAGGTAGCAACTTACATATATGCTCTTGTATTTCGTCAAAAGCACTGTTTGACATTTTATTCTTCACTTTTATCTAAACTTCCTCCATTATATATTGCAACACATTCTCTACACATCCGAGGTATACCGGGGTCTGGGCTTCAAATAGTATCCTGTTATACTTATCCATCTCTGTAGTGTCACTGGCCAAGCTGGCAGCGAAGAATGTGTCATCATGAGTGGTAATCGTAACTTCTCTCTTGGTGTTGGTGTCCACCATGATTAAATCCCAAAAAGCATTATGAACCAAATCCACAATTGAGTTCCAAGCAGGGGCGCCACTACTGCTGGATGAGGCACCATAGTAAATGTACCATGAGCTGACATCTAGTCTTGAGCTGAATTCTACTACTTCACCGTGCTCACTCAATGTAGTATAACTCAACATCATACCATACTCATACAGGTGTTGACCTTTTATTCTTCACTTTTATCTGAACTTCCTCCATTATATATTGTAACACATTCTCTGGACATCCAGAGTACACTGGGGTCTGAGTTTTCAGTAGCATCCTGTTGTACCTATCCATCTCTATAGTGCCACTGGAGTAGCTGGCAGAGAGGAATGTGTCATCATAAGTGGTATCGTAACCTCTCTCTTGGTGTTGGTGTCCACCATGACTAAATTCTGAAAAAGCATCATGGATCAAATCCACAGTTAGGTCCCAAGTAGGGTCGCCGCTACCGCTGGATGAGGCACAATGGTAACTGTACCCTGATCTGAAGTCTTTTCCTGAGATGAAGTCTACTACTTTACTGTGCTCGTTCCACGTAGTGTAACTCCACATCATACCGTGCTCATATAGGTGTTAAGTCATAACGTTAGACAGAACAAACTGATGGTTAAGACATTTTCTGCACTGGCATCTTTCCCTGAGCATGTTCCGTTGTAAAATTCACAAAGTCACTGATGCCGTCCATATACCGCACATCACTTCTGTTCGCCAACTGTATCCAGCACTTGTTCGTATTTCTGCGTAAGGATAATAAATTGATCTATCAATTATATAATTTTTCGACCAATAATTTATTAATCTTATGAAAGGACCCAACCCTCGTTTATCTAGTAAACTAGATAGTTTAGCTAGTAAACTAGAATTAAATCCTAAAGATCAATTAAACTCTGGGAAAGTTTACAAAAATGTTGACATAATTTCCTTTAAAAACTGAACAACTCAAAAATCTATAAGAAGAAAACACTTCTAAACCAAATTCTCACAAACAAACCGTGGACCATCGATTGTTCATCCAGATTTCTCAACCAATAACATAAACAAAAACTAGGAATTTAACTCAGAAATTTTAAAACATATTTACAACAAGCTAATTCTGATTACTAAGGAAATCAAACTCGAGTATGAAATAAAATACATATAAACAAGTCCAACAGTAGACTGGAACCAGGGCCGGACCTGACACTTTTGGACCCGAAGCGAGAACTAAACATGGTGCCCCTCATAGTGTTTAAAAAAAAACTTTGAAATTAAAATGTTCAAATTGAATATTCCAACATAATATTAAAAAAGAAAATAAAGTCTTAGATCTTAAATTGCTTTCATAAAACATTACAAACTACTTAAATACTACGCGTCTTGTAGTCTTGGATGCGAATATATCAATTAACAACGCCAAAAGAGATGGAGGGGAGATTTTTGGCAAAATTGGGAGGGCATAATAAGTCTGGAGTGTTTTGAGAAATTTGAGAGATAATAGGTTGAGAAAATCTTTAGATATGCACATATTGAGTCGCACAATTTTATCACTGCTGAATTTTTGTAAGATGTGCTGCTATCAAGTATCAATTGTGCGAGAAGAACAGAAAAACAGTTTTCCGAAGAAAGAAAAGAGTATATTCCAATTATTTATATTGTTATATTATTAAAAAAATTACATAATAAAAAATTTTAAAAAAATAGGACCCAATCAAAGTGCACCCGAGGCAGCCGCCTCCCCTGCCTCTAGTCAAGTCCGGGTCTGGGCAAATTGAGCTCCACCTACATATATACTTGACATGTACTTATGGTACTTTAGTTAAGTCGCAATTAGTAGTTGTTTGATATAGTTAACTCTAGTTCTAGCGCGCGCCTTGCAATTTGTGTGAGACTGTGCGTGAGATATCTATTTGTTCTGTTACATGGACGTAAAATGGAAAATAACTCTACAGATGGCCGGAAACACGTTTGGAAATATTACAATTCTTTGTGATTGGAACTTTGGCTATCTTGATATTATTCTTGATATTATGTACAAGTTAAGAGTGTTTATTCTAGGCAAGCATGTTCATTACATAATTGGCTCCACATGACCACATACTATGTACGTACCTACTTGTTGGATTCCAAGATGCAAAGAGTTTAAATATCTTAGCTAATGAACTGATTTCAGTTCACATACCTCTGCTGATCAATTTCGACGATCGCGAGTTTAGGTAATGAACTTATTTAGCAAATTCTTAAAGTGGAGTAGTGAATGATGTTTGACGCAAACCACAAATATTGAAAGGATAAAATTAAAAAGTCAGGTAGTGAACTGAAATTGATACCAAACAACATATCACTAAGTTAACTGAAATTTGCCCTAATTATATTATTTCTTCTTCAAATGCATGTAATCTGAAGAAAGAGAATATGATAGAAACAAAACAAACAAAATGTGAGTTTTTGATTCTAGCTCTCTCATCACTTTCTTAAAATAAAGATCGATCTATAAGAGTTGTTGGAGCAAAGGATTCATTTTTTTCTCTCTCTAATAGATGAATTCTCTATTATAAATGAGGTATTTTCTCCGACAAATACTTGTAGATCTCTTGTAGAGTTTACTTGCTACAAACATAACATACACTTAGCATGTATCCAATTGAAGTCAATGTAGTACCAATCAGAAACTGTCCCTATCTCTTGTTCTTGAGTGTTCTAATTTTTCGCAAATTTCCCTAACATATTTGCTAAAAAACAATGCAAAATGTAAGAAACGCACGGCATTGCAGTCCATGCATGCATGCGTTAAAAAAGAAAAGAAAAAGATCAGTGAGATTTCTAACAAAGAAATAAAATGATAGAACATGTGAGATGCTCAATCCAAATCAAACATGTTCATTAATAAATCTTGATGTAAATGGATAGCTAATTCTCATAATTAAAGGAGCCGCCCTAAGTGATGAACAAGTACGCACTAAAGTATAAGGAGTAGAGCAAGTTGGCAAAAGCACATCAACTGACATACCTTCTTCAATTCATTAGTTTTTATATAAACACGCTACTGATAGCTAAGTTCCTTAATTTGTTTGAATTAAGCACCTACTTGTTGGAAATTTTGATTAGGTGATCGAACAACAAGTGGTAGTGACTTGAGCGACAATGGGATCGAGCAGGCATGTCGATCTATGAAGCTTCGTATTTGTTTGCCGCGCTAAGCTAGTGCGTTGTAAAGCAACCGCAAGTATTACAGTGACAGCAAATACATCTAACGACAGAGCCATTTTTTTCTCCTTCTTTTTTCTTTTGTCTAGCTACTTTAGGGACAATTCAATGTATTTTTGGATTAAATAACGAGAATTTCTTTAATGCTCAACCACCATTGCACATGTTTGATGGCAATGTCTTGCCATATTTTGGTGCTTAGAGGCTTAAATGTGCTCATCTATATTTATGGTCAAAAAAAGGAGGGTTCATATGACCGGAAAGCTATTTTCTCATTACTCTTGCTTGTTTTGGGTTTAGGTATAATATGATGGTAGATCTTATCAAAACGAATGTCAATTAGAGAATAGATAGACATAATTAGTAATGCTTCCAGAAATGAGCCAAAACTCTATCAAAATTTCAATTAGGCCTAATAATATATAATTTCAATTAGACATATATTTGGGCTATATAATTTCAATTAGACCTTGGAAACAAGGGTTTCATATATATTGTTTCATTCAAATTTCTGTATTAGGCCATCATTTACCTAAGCTTGATGTATATGCATTAGTTTGTTTTGATGAGAGCATCTTGAACAACTTTTGAAACTAACATATATCTCTATTTTAGAGGGAAAACACCATTTTTCATCTTCAATCGCTCTTGTATAGCTTCTTGTATTATATAGAAAATCAAAAGAAAAAAACGATAAAGAATCTCTATATCTATAGAAAACTCTAAACTTGCATGTATATCCCACTATAAATCTCTAAAATTTTATTGTTTACCTACACAATTCACTATCTTGATCCCCTCAAAACATGAATAAAAAAAACATCATTTTTTTCTTTTATCCTAAAATTTATTGACTTGATTTAAGAAATATTTCTAAGACTCATTTAGAGAAAAACCTTTAATTTTGAAGAATATAATAGATGAGCTATTAGAGTTAAGCCCATAATATTTTAAAGATTTCGTGTTTTGCTCTTATATAATAAATTTTTTATACATGAACTGTTTAAGATGCTTTGAGTGTGGTTATCACGTAAGGTTTCCCTCGTAGTTCTTTTATTTGTTTGTTTGTTTGTTTATCATACTTTCTTGTTTCTAATTATAAAAAAAAGATTCTAGGTCTTACATAAGGCATAATTTTGTGACATTAATCTGACGTGGAATGCCATATTATTTACATATCACTGATTATTTGTCACGTTATTTTTATTCAAATACCGTTTTACCCTTCCGAATTAATATATAGAAAGTTATAAAATACTCTTTTTCCTTTTTGATTTTTAATTTGAGAGAAATTATTAATAAATATTTTTCTTTTCATTTGTTTTCCCAGATCGTGATTTTTCTGGGGATTCTCTTCATTTGATGGTTTCATACTTTCATCTTTTCTTCTTCGTCCTATATATCTATAAGTTTTTCTTACGTGATCTTGATCTTCTCATAGATCGATAAATAAAATACTGAAGATCTCAAATGTATTGATTCCCCCGACTTTTTTCTTTCCAGCTGTGTTTATAGTATACAGTGCAGAACTTCAATCACTGGTAGGTTTTATCAATAGAGCCTTGTGCTACTACAAACCGTAAGAAGAGGGTATATATATAGAGAATAAAACTCCTTGAAAAAAATTCTCATCTTGCAGGCCGTGTAGTGCGAGAGATCAATGTAAGTAATAATTAAAGAGCTCCTGCCTTAGACCCCGTAGTCCCTAGCATGCATTGGGGTTCAATGAATACATTATGGGTTTTTCAGATTAATTAGGGTTTATGGGCTCAAAATCTAAGAACAAAGATGATTTGATTTATTTTCAAAACGAATTCATGATGATTAGAAGAAGAATAAAAAACACCCAAGTATAGAATTGGATTTGAATAAAACAATAAATATAACAATTAAATTTTTAAAATGACATAGAATTTTTATATGGTTTTAAGGCCACAAAGTTAGGCATTCTTTGAGGCCCCATAACATTACTAAAAAAAAATTCAAAATCTATTGATAAGGTAATCAAAGTCACGCATTCAATGAATTCAAAAATAGGAAAATTGAGTAAAAAAAAGAAATTGAATTTGTACTTGGGCAACCCGCAATTAAGTAGTCAACATGATGGGTCATTTGTACTTGGGAACAGATATAAATAGCTTACTGACTTGCGTAACTAGAATTCCACATCTCGCACTTCTTCACATCATTTCAAGTCAAAACACTTCTCCGATACATAGTTGAGATATTCTAGTGATGACGAGCATTTAAAAACAGTACTTATTTTGAAGGAGAGATTTTATTAACACATTTCTATTTTATAGATACATATTTTGTAAAATTATTAATTATCAAAAAAAAATAAATACGTAAAAAATATAATCTGAAAATATATTTTATCTATCACCTTAAATTTACATATTTTGGTCAACCCACTAGTAGTCAACGTAATGGGTCATTGGGCAACCCAACATATACAAATAACTTGCGTACTTACATAACTAGAATTTCACATCTGGCACTGCTTCACATCACTTCAAAAGTCAAAACGATAATTATGATATTCTAGTGATGGTGAGCAATAAAAAATGACAGGAGAGATTTTATTAACACATTTCCATTTTATAGGTACATATCCTTTAAAATTATTGTTAGTTGTTGAAGAAGAAAATAGATAAGCAGAAGATATAATCTGAAAATATATCTTATTCATCGATAAATGATTTTAAATTTACATATTTTATTTAACCCACAAGTAGTCAACATAATGGGTCATTTGTTCTTGGGCAACCCAACATATACAAATAACTTACGGACTTACGTAACTAGCACTACCAGAGAAGTCTACTTAGACGACGAAATCTTTACGGTTTCATCGCCTAAAGTTTACTTAGGCAACAAACATGTACTTGGTCTAAGTTATACTTTAGACGAAGAACAACTTATTTCGTCGCCTAAGTGACATCTTAGATGACGACACCATAATTTTTTCGTCTAAGAAGAAACCTAAAACGACGTAATGTCAGTGACTTAGACGACGATAATGTGGTCGTCGCCTAGGTGGCCACCTACGCGACGAAACATATCACTTAGGCGACGAAACTGATCAATTATTAGCTCAATCAGTTTCTTCTCCCCTCGGGCTATCTCACCCTCTCCTCTCAACTTCTCTCTCTCTCTCTCTCTCTCCTCTCTCTACCCAGCTGACCGATCCCGGCCGGGAAAAAATCATCACGAAATATCGATCGATCGATTGAGATTTTTTATCAACCCCTGCTTTCCATCTAGATGAAAGTACATATTAATTCGTTTCTCATGAATCATTTATTTGAATTTAATACCGTACGTATGTACATAAATCCGGTGAAATATTTCGCCGAATACATATATAGTTTCCGGCGATCTTAGGTAGTTTAATTACTAGTTTGTTGTACATATTGTATTATATTGTATTGTTAATGTATGTACACTACAAGAAAAATGCACCTAGACCACGGACGATTTCCGTCGTCTAGGTACAATTTTCCGTCGTGTAAGTACTTAGACGACGGAATATCCGTCGTCCAAGTTCCGTGCTCCAAGTGTTGTCGTCCAAGCACTTGGACGACAGAGATGGAGAATTCCGTCGTCTAAGTGAGACTTAGACCGCGGACATTCTTTGGGGTCTAAGTGTTCACTTAGACGACGGAGATGACAATCTCCGTCGTCTAAGTGAATTTTTAAATTTTTTATCACAAAAAAAAATTTATTTTTTTTAAAAAAATTAAAAATTAAAAAATTCACTTAGACAACGGAGATTGTCATCTCCGTCGTCTAAGTGAACACTTACATTTTTCAAAAAAAAAAAAAATTTTATGTTTTTTTAAAAAAATTAAAATTTAGAAATACACTTGGACGACGGAGATGACAATCTCCGTCGTCTAAGTGGTGATTTTGTAAAAAAAAATTAAATGAAAAATTCATGAAATGCTAATTAATAATTTAATAATTAGCATTTAATGAATTTTTTATTTAATGTTTTGTATATCAATATTCATAATATTGCAAAATTTATTGAATATTAATTATTAATAATATATAATACGTACAAAATTCATAATGAATAAATAATTTAAATTATTATGGATATAAATACAATGAATACAAAATTCATAATATAATAAAGTACATTAATCTAGCCTAAATAAACAAAATTAAGCTAAAACTAAACTAATTATAGGCGGCGGTGGTGGTGGCGGCGCCGGTGGTGTTGGCCGGAATGTGGAGGCCGGTGGTGGAGGTGACAATGTAGGCGGTAGCTAGTGGTGTGTGGTGGTGGTGGAGGCGACGTTGTAGGTGGTGGTGGTGTGTGGTGGTGGCAGCGACGGTGGTGATGACGGTGATGGCGGCAACGGTGGTGATGACGGTGATGGCGGCAACGGTGGTGATATCGGCGGTGGCGGAAACGGTGGTGGTGGTGATGATGATAGTGGATGGTGATGGTGATGATATATGGTGGGTGGTTTGATTGGGGGGGGGGAGAGATGGAGAGGGAGAGAGGGAGAAGGAGAGGGAGAGTGGATTGAGGGAGAGGAAAAAATGAAGAGAGATTGAGAAAATGATGAATTTATAGAGTTTTAAAACACTTAGACGACGGAAAATCAGTATTTCCGTCGTCTAAGTGCTTTAAATTTTCAAACAATACCGCCAATTTTTCACTTAGACGACGGAAAATCAGTATTTCCGTCGTCCAAATGATTTAAATTTTTGCCAAAATTTTAGCGGGAAAAGAATACCGCCAATTATTTTGACTTAGACGACGGAGATGACAAATTTCTGTCGTCTAAGTGGATTTAAATTTTTGCCAAATTTTTAGTGGGAAAAACACCGCCAGAAATTAAAAATTAAAAATTTCACTTAGACGACGGAGATGAGTAGTTCCGTCGTCTAAGTGAATTTTTTTAATTAAAATAATTTTTTTATTTTTTAAAAAAAAATTAAAAAATTAAAAATTCACTTAGACCACGGAGATGACCATCTAAAAATTCACTACTCATCTCCGTCGTCTAAATGAAATTTTAAATTTTAAATTTCTCTGGCGGTGTTTTTCCCACTAAAAATTTGGAAAATTTTAGTTATACATAATAGTAGATACTTAACAAGTTTGAATACGTAAATTAATTCATCGTCTTAAATCCCAATTTTTATATATACGATTCTTTAAAAATTCACTTAGACGACGGAGATGATCATCTCCGTGGTCATCTCCGTGGTCTAGGTGAAAATTCCGTAAAATTATTTTTTTTAAATAATTTGTAATGAATTTTTGGACCTGTAATTTGAATGGAATTGTCGTAAAATATCGATTAAAGAATCGTATATATAAAAAGTGGGATTTAAGACGATGAATTAATTTACGTATTCAAACTTGTTAAGTATCTACTAATATGTATAACTTAAGTGTCGGTACGTATAGGCTCATTGCACATCGATATTAACGAAATTGAATTTGGAAAAAACGAGCGTTGGATATACTCACCATAACACAATATATAAGTAGAATAATTTCCACTAAATACTGAGTTCGTTCAGGGTTTCATCGGCACAGTTAACCGCAAATCCAAAAATTTTACAAACCGAAAACCTGGATACACGAAAATCCGTAAGTCCTATTTTAAAACCGTCGACGCTCACACTCCAAGCATTGTTTACTCTATGGTCTCGACGAAAAGAATATGCATTGGGACATGGTCTAGATGGTCGTTGTCTTAGGTGAAATTACGAAATTTTCACTTAGACGACGGAAATGCACATTTCCGTCGTCTAAGTGAAAACATGGTTTAGGGGAAAGGGCCTTAGGGTTTAGGGTTAAAGTACTTAGACGACGGAAATGTGCATTTCCGTCGTCTAAGTGAAAACTTAGACCGCGGAAACTTTCTCCGCGGTCTAAGTGAAATTTTTAAATTTTTGAAATTTCACTTAGACGACGGAGAAGTCTTTTTCCGTCGTCTAAGTGACACTTAGACCGCGGAAATTTTCTCCGCGGTCTAAGTTTCACTTAGACGACGAAAAATCACTTCTCCGTCGTCTAAGTGTTCACTTAGACTGCGGAGAAGTTTCCGTGGTCTAAGTGTTACTTAGACCACGGAACATTTAAGGTTCCGTGGTCTAAGTGCATTTTTCTTGTAGTGGTAATTGTAAGGTAATTGGTTAATTAGTTAATAATTAATAGTATAATATATATATATATATTATATTATATAATTAGTTAAAACATGTTAGCTACCTAGATTAAGCTAATTGGTAATCTATAAGTGCGCTAATTAATGGTTTAATTAAGCTAAGTAGAACGTTAAGGGTAATTAATTAATAGTGTATATATATTAATATAAGCTAGGTACATAGTACGTTAGCTAGATATATATATATAGTGTGTGTGTATATAGTACGTATATTAGATTAAGTAGTTATTAGTTGAAAAAATATAATTAATATGATATATAATTGTCAACTTATTACGCATGTAGAAATATGGATAAAAGTGATGTGCGGTATATGGATTGAATCATAGAGTTTGTGGTTTTTGCGATGGAACATGGTCAGGGAAATAATTTCAGGTGTCCTTGCAAAAAATATGTTAACCATCAGTTTGTGACGGCTAATGTTATGTCGCAACACCTGTACGAGAACGGTATGATGAGGAGTTACACTACGTGGACCGAGCATGGTGAAGTATTAAACTTAAGTTCAGGACCAGACTTCAGTTACCATAGTGCCTCATCAAGCGGTAGTAGCGCCCCTTTGTGGAACCCAATACCAAGAGGGAGGTTACGGTACCACTCATGAACATGATGACATATTCCCCGCTGCTAGCTTGGCCACTGACACTAGAGATGGATAAGTACAATAGGATGATACTTGAATCTCAGACCCCAGTGTACCCTGGATGTCGAGAGAATGTGTTGCAATATGTGATGCAGCAAATGCAGATAAAAGTGAAGAATAAAATATCACACAGTGCTTTTGATGAAATACAGGAGCAAATATGTAAGTTGCTTCCCGATAATCACAATCTTCCGAAATCTCATTATAAGGTTAGAAAGATCTTGAGCAGCCTCGGCCTAAAGTACAAGATAATTCACGCCTATCCAAATGATTGTGTGATGTTTTACAAAGAGTATGCACATTTGGACTATTGTCCTATATGTGGCCAGTGCAAATATGAGAACCAAGGGAATATGAGGAGTTCGAAAAATCAAATTCCTTTGAAGGTTCTTTGATATTTTCCATTGATTCCCAGATTAATTGCAGCGTCTGTACATGTCTCTATACACAACAAAGGCGATGCGATGGTACGCAGAAAAGAGAATATATGACGATGTGTTGAGACACGCCGCAGATGGGGAGGCGTTCAAACATTTCGACAGAGAATTTAGAGTCTTTGCTACAGAGGTTCAAAATGTTAGACTCGAACTTTCTACACACGGATTCAATCCTTGGGGTAGTAATAGCTCTACCGTCAGCACTTGGCTGGTTATTCTGATGTCGTACAACTTACCTCCGGGGATATGCATGAACAAGGAATTTAATTTTCTTACTCAGCTGATTTCAGGTCCTAAATCTCCGGGGAAGTGCTTAGATGTCTACCTCAGACCTTTGATCGACGAGCTGAAACTGTTGTGGGAAAATGGAGTCACAACTTATGACAAATTCACCGACACGATGTTTATAATGAGGGTAGACGTAATGTGGACGATCAGCAATTTTCCAGCGTATGGGATGTTGGCAGCCTGCAGGACGAAATGATACAATAGATGACCTATATGTTTGGATGATGTGAACTCTAGTTGTCACGCAAGGAAGGTGTGACACTTGGGTCACTGTAGATGGCTTCCTGACGATCACCTATGGCGACAAGATGAAGCTCATTTTTACGGAACAGTAGAGAATAATCCTAAACACCGTAGTTGGTCTGGCGAAGAGATTTTAGAAAGGTTGAACTATTTAGACTTTGGTGTGATGACCAACGACAAGGATGCACAGAAACGAAATCCAATACCTCCACAGGATCTCAGCTATTGGAATCACAAGAGTATATTCTTTGAAATCCCTTACTGGTCGAAGTTAAATCTGAGGAACAACTTGGATGTGATGCACATAGAAAGAATGTGTGCAATAGCGTGGTGGGAACAATTCTTGGTATTAAATTCAAGACTAAAGATACTCCTAAAACGTGCAAAGATCTGGAATCTATGAATATACGTCTTCCCTTATAGTTGAGGAGGGATAGAAGATGAGTGTACAACAAGATGTCAGATACACCTTACACAGTGAAACCGACACTTAGAGATTCTGTATTCCACTGGTTTAAGAGTGTTCGTTATCTGACTATGTATGCGGCTACTATAATTGGAGCAGTGGATGAGGTGCAACACAAGTTTGTTGGTCTAATGACACATGGCTATCACATTATGCTACAACGTCTGATTCCAGTGGTAATTCAGCCATATTTGCCTCGTGACGTCGTAGAACCAATAGTGGCATTGTGCAGATGGTGGCAGAAGTTATGCGCCAAAGAGTTAAAGAAGTCAGATGTGGTGGAACTACAACAATAAATTGTGCACATCATCTGTAAACTAGAGAGAATTTTTTCCCCCGCTTTCTTTGATATCATGATTCACCTAATGATCCACCTATCCGAACATGTGCTCTTTTCTAGTCCGGTCCAGTACACTTGGATGTATTCTCAAGAAATGTACGTACAATTATATAATTATATAGGTTTTCTGATCAATTATTTGTTCTACTCGAGATTACTATATGTACCTATTCTACAATTAATTAATTGAACATTGGATTTTGTAGACAACTTGGATAGTATAAAAGATTCATCAAAAATAGGCCGGCCCCGGATGACTCCATAGCAAAGACATACCTAATGTATCAGTGTGTTACTTACTGCAAGAAGTATCTCAAGGATCCACAACCTCCCACCACCTCTGATCCCATTTGCAGCATCAATGTTTCTGTCGTCACAAATGTTGTACGACCCTTTAAAGGAGTATTAAAGGAATCGTTAACAAGAGGAGAACTTATCGAGGCACATTGGGTAGTGTTGCGAGACTGTGATGAAGACGAGCCTTACATGAAGGCGTACAGGGATAACCTTCAGGCGTTACATCCGAATAAGAGTTCAGCTTGGTTTGAAAAAGTGGTTAAGATGAAGTTCCCCGATTATTTTCTCCAATGGGTACGTATGTTTACTTATTTAATTATATACATGTTTGTAGAAATTAAACACTTTATTTAATTATATTTTAATCCGAATTGTTACAGATGATTGATCTACAAAAATCTGATAACCACGGGGGGTGGTGGTTCTGGCAAAAGTACTAGCTAGCAGGGAAGTCGGTTAGACATTATATTTACTCCAGATGTTTGTTGAACGGTGTAAAATTTTATTCATTGACCCGTGATAAAGGAAGAAGAACACAAAACAGTGAGGTCGTGGTTGGGGATGACGATGATATATATCATGGGGCTCTTGTATATGTCGTTTAACTATATTACGAGAATGATGTCAACGGTTTCCTATTCCAGTGTAAATGGTTCGAATTTACAAAGGAAGACCTGAGACTTTTATCAGTTGATACAAACTAAAGCAAGTATGAGGATGAGCCATTCGCTCTTGCCACCTTAGTTAGACATGTGTTCTATCTTGATGATCCAAAAGCTAGTGAAGGGTGGAAAATAGTGAACCATATCTGTCGTCAAGGAATATGGAATACCATGACAACTGAAGGGACGTTGGCGACTAAAGATGCTAAACCGCAAAGAGACATTCCCTCCATATCAAGAGCCTAATATTTCTGTCATCTGCTCTGACATAATGAAAATTGTTCAAGCTGGTGAACACTTACCCATGCCTGATGACTCTATGGATCTAACTCAATATGAGATTATAGATCTAGAGAATGCTGGCAATAAAGATGAGGCCCAGGATGACGACGAGGACTCACTACAAGAAAATTGCACCTAGACCACGGACCATTTCCGTCGTCTAGGTTCAGTTTTCCGTCGTCTAAGTACTTAGATGACGGAAACTCCGTCGTCCAAGGTCCGTGCTCCAAGTGCTGTCGTCCAAGGACCTGGACGACGGAGAATTAGACGTTCCGTCGTCCAAGTGCACTTGGACCGCGGACATTATCCGTGGCCCATGTATGCACCTGGACGATGGATTACTATTTCTCCGTCGTCCAGCTGTATACCTGGGCCACGGACATTGCTCGTTTGTCCGTGGCCCAGGTGTACACCTGGACGACGGATAAATAGTAATCCGTCGTCCAGGTGCATACATGGGCCACGGAGAAGCTAACAATCTCCGTGGCCCAGGTGTTCACCTGGACGACGGAGAACTAATTCTCCGTCGTCCAGGTGAACACCTGGACGACAGAGAACGGCAGGGTTTAGGGTTTAGGGGTTAGGGGTTTAGGGTTCTGCACTTGGACGACGGAGAACATAATCTCCGTCGTCCAAGTGAATATTTAATTTTTAAAAAAAATAAATTGAAATTAAATATTATTAATTTAATTTATTATTATTTTAATTTAAATAATGAAAAATGCTAAAATTAAATAAATAAACTAAATTTTGAATATTAATTAATAACTTAATTATTAAATAATCAAAGTAAATTAATTTGTACATACGAAAAAACCCATAAATTAAAAATTAAAATATTGTTCGGAATGCGGAAAGAAACGAGATAATATATTACTAGCTAGCTAATACACTGGAGGAGCAGATGCGCCGCCGAGTCCTCCGCCTCCAGCCGGGTCGTTGTCGTCGGGGTGTGGGTTCGGAGGAGGTTGACATACTTCTCGATTTTGTTCCATGAGGGCGATGAGTTGGGCTATTTGTGCTTGTTGTTCGTCAAGTCTTTGCCGCATTGACTCATTCTCCTCTCGTGCCAGTCGAGCCTCTTGAATGGCTGCTTCGACGGCCGCAGCCTGACTCCTTCTCCGCTGCCTCGAACCTCCCGTAGATGATGAGCCGGAGGTCGTCAACAAATCTCGTACCACCCTAGGCCCAAAGTGCCTAACCTCCTTGCTAGCTCTACGACCGTAGACCTCATCCGCGATTGCAATTTGGCTCTCTAAGGATAGAGGAGGCAGGTCTTCCGGCGGCACATCTGGGAACGCAAGCTGAGTGTTGGCCAACTCTTCATGCGCACGCTCTATCGCCCTTGCCTACAAAAGAATAATTAATTTATTATAATGAAATCATATTTAAATAATAATTACTATAATTAAAAGCACATATATATATATCACTTACGCCGCATTGACTCGCTTCATTATCGAGCCCTGGCGTCACGTACGCGCTTACGCTTGCATCAAGATAAGGGTGTTTGGAACCCTTATCCTTGTGCTCCTTGGCAATTTGAATGAATTGCTTGGCGCCGGTAGTATGGTGTTTCTCCTTCTTCCCCCGGTTGGCTTTGTTGACACCGGAGAATTTCTGTTACACAACATAATTAAATCATTAAAAAATGAATAACTACAATTTAAATAATTCAATTATCTTAATTGAAATAAAAAAAATAAATTAATACCTTAAATTGTTCATCGGCAAAGTGGTTACACAACCACTCCCACTCATCTTCTCTCTCCCCTTGCAGCTCTACCGGGGGAGGCACGGGACCGACATCTTTGAAGTACTTATAGAGCCTGTACTTCCAATCTTTGTAGATGGAGTTAGCGGTTTGATTGATATGCCTCAACATAGCCGGTGTCGGATCCACGTCAAATTGTTCCTATCAAAAATAAATAGAAAATTATAATCGTATATATTATGAAATTTTAGGCCGAGATTAACAATATTATATAATAAATAAATTGAACGTATTACGTACCGAAAGATCTTTGAAGACTTTCGCCTTCTCATGATCCGGCGCCTCCTTCCAAGTAGGGGCAGTGATACGAACCCGGTTACGGATGATTGACCCTATCCCATGTGCCGAGAGACTTGCTAGTTGAGCTGTGGGAGGGCCACCGGTAAATTCGTCGTACGGCAAGTCGATCTTTTTACCGGTCGCCTTGCAAATACGCTCCGCTTTGCCCCCTTTAACGAGACCCCGAGTCCTTTTCGGTTCCGGGTCAGTGGGGCCCTCCTTTGCCTACGGCGGGCGCTGTACATGATTGATTCGGCGGTCGAGGATGCCTGAGTACTTCCCGTTGAATGGGTATCGGGCGTCAGAGATTGGAAGGGGTCGACGTCATCACCGCTCGAGATGAATGGGGGAGCGGGAATTTCCCCAGAGGGCGCTACGGACGGACCAGATGATCCGTCCAGATTGAGAGCGTCGTTGCCCTCCGGTGGTAATTCCCAACCGACTTGGTCCGCCAAGCGGCGGAGCATGGCTTCTTCTGCCTCTTGTTGGGCTTTCTTCTTGCCTGATGTCGTCTTTGGCGGAGCCATTTAAACCTAAGAGTACGGGGTTAAAATACCTACTTACCATAATAATTACAACTTAAAAATTTACGCTAATTAATTAAGTACGTTTAAGATTTAAATAGAGTACACTAGCTTGGCATTTTCGGTCGTTCAATAGACGTGCGACCCGCGCGATAAAGTGTAAATTTTCAATTAATCAGCCTTGGTTAAATCGAAAAACATGGCCAGTTAGGGATAGAGATAACGCGAGAGGCAGGACTAATTTCGACAAAAGTCTTTCTTAGTCCAAATCCTGTCACCAGTCATAACCCGTTTCTAGACACCATGTCCGACATTCGGCCAATTTTTCGAAAATTTACACTCCCTCAAGTCCTTTGAAAACTCCGCCCTCAACCTCGTGTCCATAACTTCACTTAGGTTATGGTGTACGGTGATGAAATCCACACATCACGAGGGGTTAAGGAGATAAGCAAGGAAAAGAGGCGCCATCTATTCCAAAGAGTGCGACTTAATTACACCAAGCATATGTACTAAATTTAAATCGAACACGTACTACTAATTAATTTACTAAAAAATACACGTAATTACATGCAATAATTTATTTTCCATTTAGCATGCAATAATTAACCATTTAATTAATTAATAAAAATAATTATTTATTTAATTAATTAATAACAATAATTATTTATTTATTTAATTAATAACAATAAATTTAAAATTATTCATTTAATTAGTATTAAATAACAATAATTATGATTTAATTAATTAATAACAACAATTAATCATTTATTAAATATTTAAAACTAATTACTAAATTAATTTCTACTAATTAATTATATTTAGAATTTAATTAATTAATAAAATGAAAATTATTTAAATAAGGGAAAAATAGAAATTTACCGAATCGGAGTTTTCGGGAATTTCGCCGGAGTTGTGTCGTCGGAGAGGAGGAATCGAACCACGCCGGAGTTGTATCGTCGGAGCGTCGTCGCCGGTGGAGAATATCGCCGGAATGAGATTGAGAGAGAGAGGAGAGGAGAGATGGAGAGAATTGTAAGGGATGAGGAAAAGAAGATGAGCCGTACTCTATTTATAGAGTTTCACTTAGACGACGGAGCACTAATCTCCGTCGTCTAAGTGCACTTGGACGACGGAAACAGTGTTCTCCGTCGTCCAGGTGGCGGTTTCAAAATTTTGAAACGGCGCGTAATTAAGGGGCGGGACGTTTTGAACCGCCATGGAATTGGATTTAGACGACGGAAAATGAATTCTCCGTCGTCTAAGTGAAAATTCAAGCGGTCCCAAAAACGGAAGCGGTAAATTGAACCGCCATAATTTTGGACTTGGATGACGGAGATGGTTAGTTTCCGTCGTCCAAATGAAATTACATGAAAAAATTAAACAAAAAATTCATTTGAACCGCCATGATTTTTGAACCTGGACGACGGAGATGGTCATTCTCCGTCGTTCAGGTTAACACCTGGACGACGGAAAATGACCATCTCCGTCGTCCAGGTTCAAATTACGTAAAAAAGAATTTTAAAAATAATTCGCTAGGAATTTAGCGATCTGTCATTCGAGTGAAATAGTCATACAATATCGATGAACGCATCGTATATATGAACAGTTAAATTTGAACCGCCGATTAATTTGAACCTTTGAAACATGTTAAGTATCGACTAATCTTTACGACTTCAGTGTTCATGAGTAGACGCTCATTTGCAGCAGAGTATTTTCGAAATTGAATTTGGACAAAACAACCGTTGGATATGTTCGTCGTAACATAATATATAATTGTCTTCAAAGGACCATAAAATAATAAGTTCGGGAAGGGTTTGATCGGCACAGTCAACCGCAAAACGGATAATTTCACAAACCGGAAACGTGGATACAAGGCATTTCGCAACTCCGATTTTCGAACCGTCGAAGCTCACACACCAAGAATTGTTTACTCTAAAGTCTTGATGAAAAGAAAATGCATTGGAAGAAGGTCTAGATGGTCGTTGTCTTAGAAAAAATTACGATATCTGCACCTGGACGACGGATATGAAGTTATACGTCGTCCAGGTTCTAACCTGGACGACGGAGAATGACGTTCTCCGTCGTCCAGGTGTATAGACCCTGAATTCAGGGGTTAGGGCCTTACTGTTTAGGGTTTAGGGTTTCTGAACTTGGACGACGGAGAATGACCATTCTCCGTCGTCCTAGTATGTACCTGGACGACGGAGAATGACCATTCTCCGTCGTCCAAGTTCTAAACCCCGATTTCAGGGGTTAGGGCCTTAGGGTTTACGGTTTAGGTCGTCCCCGGTCATTTGTGTGTCCGTTCAATTATTCTGATTCAAAAATATAATTAAAAAATTGATCGATCGATCCGAACTGCTAGATTTAGGGTCAAGGATTTAGCTAGGGTACGTTTTATATGAGATTGAGATTTGGCGCCAATATTTATTAATTTCTCCGTTGGCCAGGATATATAATTCAGATTAATTTCTTACCGTAAACCGGCATCGATCATATATATATTACAATAATTACAGTAATTAATTACCAATTAATCTCCCTCGTCGTATGACCGTACTCTTCGTCATAATCATCATCGTCCTCATCCCCGTTAGTCGACGGCTCATCCTCGTCATCGTACTCAACATCGTCCGACGAATAACCTGAGTCCTCGTCCACGTCCTCTTCCTGCTCGTCTTCTTCATCTACCTCATCGATAATCTCATCTTAAGTTAGATCTGTACAACCATCAGGCATGGGTAACCGTTCACCATCTTGAACCAGGTCCATTATATCGGAGCGGACCATAGAAATATTAGGCTCTTGATAGGCAGGAATGTCTCTTTCTGGTTCAGCAGCATCTTCAGTCGTCGCCGGTGTCCCTTCAATTGTCTCTGTATTCCATATTCCTCGGTGAGAGATATGGTTCACTATTTTTCACCCTTCACCGGCTTTCGGATCGTCAAGATAGAACACCTGCCGAACTAAGGTGGCGAGAGCGAAAGGCTCATCCTCATACCAGTGCGAGTTTGTATCGACTGATAATAGTCCCAGGTCTTCCTTTGTACGCTTGAACCATCTGCACTTGAATAGGAAAACGTTGACATCATTCCCGTAACATAACTGAACCACGTATACAATAGCCCTGTAATATAGATCATTGTCTTTCCCAACCGCTACCCCACTGTTTTGTGTTCTTCTTCCTTCGTCTCGGGCCAATGAATGGAACTTTACACCGTTCACAAAACATCCGGGATAAATATAGTGTTTAACCGGCTTCCCTGCTAGCAAGTGCTTTGGCCATGACCACCACTCTCCGTGGTTATCAGATTTTTGCAGATCAATCATCTGCGAAAAAGGGCAAATTAATATAAGGGTTTACTTTCTACAAACATGAGCGATATGTATTTAAATAATTAATACCGAGTCGTACGTACGTACCCATTGGAAGAAATAATCAGGAAACTTCTTCTTAACCATTTTCTCAATCCACGCCGAACTCTTGTTTTGATTTAACGCCTGAAGCCTCTCCCTGTATGACATCATGTACGGCTCAACTTCATCACAGTCTCGCAACACTACCCAATGTGCCTCAATAAGTTCTTCTCGTGTTAACGATTCCTTTAATACTCCTCTAAACGGTCAGACGACATTGGTGACGACAGAAAGATTGATGCGGGCACTGCGATCGGAAGCAGTGGGAGGGGGTGGATCTTTGAGATACCTGTTGCAGTAAGTAACACACTCATGCATTAGGTATGTCTCTGCTATGGAGTCATCCGGGGCCGACCTGTTTTTGACGAATGACTTATACTGTCCAAGCTGTCTACAAAATCAAACGTACACATTACATAAGTACATATAGCTAGCTAGCTAGTATATATATAATCTCCAGTGGAACAAATTAATTAATTAGTTGTACGTACCTTTCTTGAGGATACATCCAAGTGTACTGGACCGGACCAGAAATAAGCACCTGCTCGGGCAGGTGGATCATTAGGTGAATCATGATGTCAAAGAAAGCAGGGGGGAAAATCCTCTCTAGTTTGCAAATGATGTGCACAATTTGTTGTTGCAATTCCACCACATCTGACTTCTTTAATTCTCTGGTGCATAACCTCTGCCACCACCTGCACAATGCCACTATTGGTTCTACGACGTCCCGAGGCAAGTATGGTCGAATTACCACTGGAATCAGACATTGCAGCATAACGTGATAGTCATGTGTCTTTAGACCAACAAACTTGTGTTGCACCTCGTCCACTGCTCCAGTTATAGTAGCTGCATACGTAGCCGGATAACGAACGCCCTTAAACCAGTGAAATACAGAACGTCTAAGCGTCGGCTTCACTGTGTAAGGTGCATCTGGCATCTTGTTGTACACTCCTTTCCTATCCCTCCTCAACCACAAGGGACGACGCAGATTCATTGATTCCAAATCTTTGCGCGCTTTGGGAGTATCTTTAGTCTTGAACTTAATACCGAGAATTGTTCCCACCACGCTTTCGCACACATTCTTTTCTATGTGCATCGCGTCCAAGTTATTCCTCAGCTTCAACTTCGACCAGTAAGGGAGTTCAAAGAATATACTCTTGTGATCCCAATAGCTCAGATCATGTGGAGGAATTGGATTGCATTTCTTTACATCCGCGTCATTGCTCAACACACTAAAGTCGAAATAACTCAACCTCTCTAAAATCTCTTCGCCCGACCAACTACGGGGTTTAGGATTGTTCTCTACCATACCGTCGAAATGAGCTTCATCCTGTCGCCACGGGTGGTCGTGAGGAAGCCATCTACTTTGACCCAAGTAACACACCTTCCCCGCGTGCCAACTAGAGTTCACGTCGTCCAAACATATAGGACATCCATTATATCCTTTTTTCCTGCAGACTGCCAACATCCCATAAGCTGAAAAATCGCTGATCGTCCACATTACGGCAGCCCTCATCGTGAACATCGTGTCAGTGAATTTGTCATAAGTTTGGACTCCATTTTCCCACAACAGTTTCAGCTCGTCGATCAAAGGTCTGAGGTAGACATCTAAGCACTTCGATGGAGATTTAGGACCTGGAATTAGTACGGTAAGGAAATTAAATTCCTTGTTCATGCACATCCACGGAGGCAAGTTGTAAGGCATCAGAATAACTGGCCAAGTGCTGACGGCGGAGCTATTACTTCCCCAAGGATTGAATCCGTCTGTAGATAGGCCGATTCTAACATTTCTAACCTCTGAAGCAAAGTCTCCAAATTCTCTGTCGAAATGTTTGAAACCCTCCCCATCCGCGGCGTGTCGCAGGACATCGTCATCTATTCGCTTTTCTGCGTACCATCGCATCGCCTCTGCTGTCTGTAGAGACATGTACAGGCGCTGCAATCTGGGAATCAAGGGAAAATATCGAACAACTTTCACAGGAATTCTCTTTTTCGAACTCTTCCTATTCAACTGGAATCTGCACTGGCCACATACGGGACAATAGTCCAACTCTTTATACTCTTTGTAAAATAGCACACAATCATTCGGACATGCGTCAATTATCCTGTACTTTAGGCCGAGGCTGCTCAGGATATTTCTAACCTTATAATGAGATTTAGGAAGATTGTGATCATCAGGAAGCAACTTACATATTTGCTCCTGAATTTCGTCAAAAGCACTCACTGACATTTTGTGCTTTACTTTTATCTTCATTTGCTCCATCACATATTGCAACACATTCTCTCGACATCCATGGAACACCGGGGTCTGCGCTTCAAGTAGTATCCGGTTGTACTTTTCCATCTCACTGGTGTCAGTGGCCAAGCTAGCTGCGGGGAATGTGTCATCATGCTCATAAGTGGTACTGTAACCTTCGTCTTGGTGTTGGTGTCCACCATGACTACATCCCGGAAACGCATCATGGACCAAATCTGCAGTTGGGTTGCAAGCTGGGGGTCCGGCACCACTCCCGCTGGATGAGGCACCATGGTAACTGTACCCTGAGCTGAAGTCTGCTGCGCTGAACTCTACTGCTTCACCATGCTCGCTCCATGTAGTGTAACTCCACATCATACCATTTTCGTACAGGTGTTGCACCATAACATTAACCTCCGCATACTGACAATTAAGACATTTCTGACACGGACACCTGAAACGTTTCTTTCCCTGACCATGTTCTATCGCAAAATTCACAAATTCGCTAATTCCATCCATATACCGGACATCACATCTATTCTTCAACTTCATCCAACTCTTGTCCATACTGCTACAAAATATTATAATTAATTAATTATTACATATATATATATATTTGTCAATTAATTTACGCTTAATTATATGTACTCGATCTACATCGATCCATCAATTACGTACGTACGTAATTTAATCGATCTGTACATATATATATATATAGCTAACATCAGCTAACATCCTTGCATGTATATATGTACGTACGTTTTCACTAAATATATATTAATTAATTAATTAAGCAAATTTTAACTGCGTACGTATACGTACCTACTGGCCTTCTCGATATCTGTACGTTAATTAAGCTAACTAGCTAGTCAGCGGAGATCCCTTATCGATCCTGATTCTTCTCGGCCTAGCTAGCTTCTAGCTAGCTAGCTCCCTAACTTCTCCTTCTCCCTTCTCCTTCAATTCTTCTTCAAATGGAATGAATAGATCGAGGCCAGGATTGAATTCGATCAGCTTATATAATGCTTCACTTAGACGACGGAGGTGTCGGTACGTCGTCTAAGTGGAAGCACGTTTCGTATACTAGGACGACGGAGAATACCATCTCCGTCGTCCAGGTGATTACCTGGACGACGGAGAAGACTCCGAGGTCCAGGTTATCCCCTGGACGACGGAAAATACAATCTCCGTCGTCCAGGTGACCACCTGGAGGACGGAGAAGACTCCGTGGTCCAGCTTACCACCTGGACGACGGAGATGGTATTCTCCGTCGTCCAGGTGGTACTTGGACGACGGAGTCATTTCCGTCGTCCAGGTGTCACTTGGACCACGGAACAATTATGTTTCCGTGGTCTAAGTGATGTTTTCTTGTAGTGACTCAGGATATTCGTTGGATGACGTTGAGTATGATGAGGAGGAGGAGCAATCGGGTAATAGTGTTGAGGAGGGTATGGTGATTATGACAAGGAGTACAATATAACGACGAGAGATATTAATTGGTAATTAATTATTGTAATCTCACTTTTTCGAGGTAATGATAATTAATTATATTATGATCGACGAGGAGTACAATATAATTAATATTCTGAATTCAAATTTTTTTTGAACGAGGATTGGAGTACTAGTAAAATTATTCTGTCATCCTCCACATAAATAATGGATCCGGAATTGAACTGGTTCGGATCGATCGGCCTCGCGAATTGAATTCGAATAATTAATTAATTAAAGCTTAATTAATTATTAATTACCGTACGTATACAACCTTATATCGTATTTCATCGCATCTACTTTGGATGATATTTTGACGCAAAAAATTTTCACTTTGGTATGTAGGGTATGACTTAGATGACAAACCCAACTCTTTTCGTTGCCTAAGTGACTTCTTAAGCGACGGAATCAACTCTGTTCGTCGCCTAAGTTATACCATACATACCCTAAACATTTAAACCCTAAACCCTTTCCCCTAACCCGTAAACCCTTTCTCCTAACCTGGAATTACTTAGGCGATGAAACCAGTTGTGTTCGTCGCTTAAGAATGAGCTTAGGCGACGAAACCAGTTGTTTTCGTCGCCTAAGTCATAGTTTCACAATCTGACCTCTAAGAGTTCAAATATGCATTCCATCTTCAAATATAATATTTTTTTTCCTTCAGGGCGTAGAGTAACCAATTCTTGGACTATGAGTGTCGATGGCTTGAAAATCGGAGTTACGAAGATTCGCATATCAATGTTTCCGTTTCGTTGAAATTTCGGTTTTATGGTTGACTATGCACATCAAACCCTTAAAGAACTTTGTTTTCAATGAAAATTTATGAACTTACATATTATGTTATGATCAATATATCCAACGGCTGTTTTGTCAAAATTCAATTTCGTTAATGTCCACGTGGAGTAAATATAGACGTACGAATACTTAAGTTATACAACATTAGTACATATATCACAAATTTTTAATCTCTAATAAATTTTGGCTATTAAATTTTAATTAATATTTTTTAGTTGATAAATTAAGTTCTTACGACGAGATAAATACCCGTAACTTTGAAAATTAACATGTTTACGAATTATGTTTACGATAGTGCCCGTCTTTTAACTATTTTTCGATAATCATTAATTAATTAAATTCATTGGATCGAAACCTAAATTAATCCGAATTAGGTTCAATTTTTTAACAATATTGTACAAATATAATGGTTATATCTAACATTTATTTTTTTTAATTTATAAGTAACTACACAAAAATAATTTTCATACAATTTTTTTAAAATATTCACTTAGACGACGAACAAAGGTGTTTTCATCGCCGCAGTTCTGACATAGTTGTGAAAACACCTTGCTTCGTTGCCTAAGAACAAATTTTTTGGCTGATCGGTTTGTGCGCCCAAATTTTCAGGCCAGAGAAAAGAATTACTTAGGCGACAAAATACCTCACGTTTGAATATCACTTAGACGATGATAAGGTCAGTTTCGTGGCCTAAGCTTAGGGTTTAGGCGACGAAACAAACCCTGTCGTCGTCTAAGTGGGGTTCATTTTCCTGTGCACTTCATTTTTTGGGCCATATTAAATTCCACTTAGGCGACGAACTGATGGTTTTCGTCACATAAACGCACTTAGGCGATGAAAACCATCGGTTGGTCACCTAAGTGAATGTATATATCCAGAAATTAAAACTCGTTTCATTTGAACCAGAGTCTCTCTCTCTCTCTCCATTCTCTCTCACTCTCTCTGATCCACTCACTCTTCGTTCTCTCTCAAAGTCGCCGCCTCCTCCTCCCCACCTCTCCTCTCCCTCTCCTGCCATCTGGCGCCCCTCCTCACTCCTCTCCTCAAAAATCACCCGGCCTCCTCGATCACGTACGCGTCCTTGATCTTAGGCCACCCTCCTCCCGCCCTCCTCCCCGCCGCCTCCCCTCTTCCGCGCCGCCGCCGATATATCTCTCGATCACTCTCTCTCTATATATATATTTATATATATGTATGTATAATATATCTTGTGTATGTATTTCATATATATTGTGTACGTATATAGATTGTGTATAGATATTGTGTATATAGATTTTGTATATATCTATTGTGATATATAATTAATAAATGAAATTTTAATTGTGTATATTGTATATATATATATATATATTTTTTTTGGTAATCCATGTATTTAGTAAGTATAATGTATTTAGTATTGTATATATAATGTATAGATATAGTTTTGAGTATATTGATGTTAATTATTTGGTAAATTGGTAATGTAAATTGGATAAATAAATTTTTAATATAAACTTGTAATATAAATTGGTAATTAGTATAAATTGGCAGTATAAATGCCATGAAATAAATTGGATAATTAAATTGGTGAGATTTGAATAAATTAGATAAATTTGGATAAATTTATAAAATGTATATAAACTGGATAATTTTGTAAAATTTGGATGGTAAATTAGTAATATATATCGAATTGAATTAATTTGTGAATTGGTAATATATACCGAATTAAATTTAATCGTACGTATATTGATGTTATTTGTGAAATTTGGATAAATTCCAATTTTTTTTTGAAATTTATATAAATTAGATATATTAATTTGTGAAATTTAGATCAATTGGATACATTTATATTTGATGAAATTTGGTGAACATTTGGATTAATTTTGATGAATTAATTTGGATATATATATATATATTGTTAGTAAATAATTTTTTCAGCTTCATCAATTACAATCGATGGCGCCAAAGAAGAGGCGATCACAAGAAGAGAGGGAAGCCGAACTCCATTCTATTGCACAAGCAATGGGCTAGAGCCAAACTGAGTCGGAGGAGACTGTTTCGGCTCCTCTGAATCGTTCGGGTTTGCCGACTGGCCCAATCCTTCATGCTCCAAATGATGCGGCCACTGCCCATATCGACAACCCACCCGTCACCACTTCAGGGGTGACATCTGAAGGTCCCATAGAGTCGGTCGACGACTCCGTTCACTACAGAGCACGGCGAGGAGGTAGTCGTTAGATGAGGTCCCCAAACGGAGTCGGAGACTTGGGAAGGCCGCGAAAATCAAGCTCATAATCAGGTCGACCGGGAAGAAGATCCCGGTGCTGGTCGACGATTTCACCCGAGGCCCTCCATCCTCGTAACTCAGCAGCCTCACGTCGCACACCATCGGTTCAATCATACGGAACAACATCCGTATGGTTGCCGCTTCATGAAACAGCTGCTTAAATCCGATATTGTTTACAGTCGTCGAACTTGCAAGGAGGTTCGTGGGCTTGGACGGAGGGTCCATTGAGATTTTTCGTCCTAGCCCTCCTGATCGTCATCCAGTAGGAGAGATGGAGTCGATGTCGAGGTAGTCTGAGCCATAAAAGAGCAGGCTCGATTAGCACAGGAGTCGGCCGATCGGGCCTAGGAGCAGACCAGGTCGATGTAGGGGTAGTTGGACGGTGTGCGATGTGTGCAAGCATGGGGTTGCCTATTCCCGAGGACTCTTGTCATCCCCCCTCCTCACGGGACCCAACGACGATGATCAGACCAGCAGCGGCGGAATAGGCGACATGTTTACCTTCCACAATTTAGTTTTGTATTTTCTGTAATTTGTAAAAACTAAACTTGTATTTTCTTTAATTTGCATTTTCTTTACTTTAATGAATATTTTATTAGTATAATTAATTTTTATATTAGTTTATAATTTTTAAAATTATTATTATTTATTTATTTAATTCAGAAAAAAAAAACATAATTATTAACCTAGGCGACGAAATAGGCGTGTTTCGTCGCTTAAGTGTATACACTTAGACGACGAACACGCTTCGTCGTCTAAGTAGGGTACTTGGATGATGGAACGTCGTCGTCGAAAGTGTCTCTTCGATGATGAAACATCTTCGTCGTCGAAGTGGTCTCCGAGACGACGAACATGTTTCGTCGTCTAAGAGGTATCTGAGATGACTGACACGTTTTGTCGTTCAGAGGGACAATTTTTCGTCGTCCAAGTACTTAGACGACGCACTACTTTTCGTCACCTAAGATGGTACTCAAGCAACAAAATAAATCAATTTCATCTTCTAGGTACCTAGGCGACGAAACCTGCGTGACGAACATTTCATCGCCTGAGTACTTAGCCGACGAAAAATGCCACTTAGGGGTCGAAAATGCTTCGTCGTCCAAGTGATTTTTCTTGTAGTGTAGAATTCCACATCTCGCACTACTTCATATCACTTCAAAAGTCAAAACACTTCTCCGATAATTATGATAATCTAGTGATGGCGAGGACTCAAAAACAATACTTATTTTGAAGGAGAGATTTTATTAACACACTTTTATTTTATAGATACACATCCCTTAAAATTGTTAGGTGTTGAAGAAGAAAATAGATACGCAGAAGATATGATCTAAAAATATATTTTATTCATCGATAGATGACTTTAAATATGCATTACAATCTGTTATAATCAATATCTCTATAAATCATGGATTGAGAAAATATCTACTTCTATGCTAATTATGACAAGACACACACCGAGTTACTAGGAATATTATTTTCTTAAACAGTCCTCATTGTGTTGCAATCCTAATGTATGATGCATAGCCTGTTGCCTCACTAAAAATCTTGTCAAGCAAACAAAAAACCTCTTGGGTAAAAAACAGAAGCTTGGTCTAAGGGAAAAAGAGTACAATACATCAACTACATAAGCGACCATATGTGATGTAGACTCCCCCTGGTGTCTATGAAATGAACTCCCCCTAATCAGTAACTCAATCTTCGAGTTCAGACAATTTTCACATTCCAATGCGTCTCACATGCTTTACAAATGTAGATTTGGGCAATGACTTGGTAAACAAGTCTACAGCTTTATTTGCTGAAAAAACCTAATTCACATGAATGTTCAATAGTTGTTATTGTTGCTGATTGAAGAAAAACTTTGGAAAAATATGTTTCGTGTAATCACCCTTGATGTATCCCAACTTCATTTGTTCAATGCAAGCCCCATTGTCTTCAATGATACAAGTTGGTGCTAGCGTAGTGGATGGTAATCTACTAGATCCTCGAATGTGGTATATGATTAAACTAAGCCAGATACACTCCTTAACCGCTTCATGTAAAGCAATGTCATAATGATTCGAGGAAGTAGCAACAAGGGTTTGCTTTTCTGATCTCTAAGAAATTATTGTGTTCCCCATGGTGAACACATAACATATTTGGGAATGTCCTTTATGTAGGTCAGAGAGATACTCAGCATCAGCAAAACTAACCAAGACATCACTAGGTGTCTCTCAGTAGGGGACCGCATTGAATAAAGGTACAATGCTTGCAGTTGGAACTTCTTTCGATGGGTCGAAGAATTCACTCGATGTGTTGATTGACATGCTCTAATTGATACAGGATGTACCATTCGATGGGTCGAGAGATTCACTCAACGGGTCAAAACTCCCAATATCTAAATGTTGCAATTCAACCATCCCTTGTTCAAGAATTTCAAGCCTTTCTCTGTTCTCTTTGTAGGGAAAGAACAAACCCAAGTCTATGGAACCCTTCAAGTATCTAACGATGTACTTTAAACAAGTCCAATGACGTTGAGTTGGTGCAAAACTAAACCAAGCTAACAAGTTTGCAGAGAATACAATGTCAGGTCTAGTACATTGAGATAAATACAACAAAGCTTCAATACTGCCAAGGTATTGTACATCAGCTTCCAAAAGTTCCTTATCATTCTCTCAGACGTTATGGATCTTTATTGGGTTCCAAACTGTGAAAAATCATTGATGTGCTAAAAAGTGTGTTTTTTCCATGTTAAATCGCCTGAGCATCTTTTAGACATAAGGAGATTGGTGAATAAGTATTCCACCAACTCGATGTTCCAGTTCTAGACTAAGACAAAATTGAGTCCTACCAAGGTCTTTCATCTCAAATAAGATTTCAAGTGGCCAACCATCTCATTGATTTCATTAAGTGATGCAATGATATCCATATCATCATCATAGATCGATACTATGGCAAATCCTGAACTTGTTCTCTTAATGAATACACATAGGCACAAATCATCGTTCTTTAATCCCTTCCCAATCAAGTAGTCACTTAGGCATGTGTACCACATCCTACAAGATTCTTTCCATTCATATAGTGTGACAACCTGAACCAAAATCTACGTATTAATCAGCACGAAATTGAGTTATCGCAGATTAGTCGTATAATTGGGTTTGTTAACGACTTTTTCATTGAGTGACAATTTGTGTTGATTTCCTTCATGAGAATTTTAGAGTATTTAATTCCGAGCTGGTGGAAATTTTTGGGGAATTTTTCGGATAAGTGAGCAATGTTTTATCGAGTTTTGAAGTCGGTTGGTGAATATATATAAAAGTGTTATTTTTGTTTGTTGATTTAATCGTGATTGTCCGATCTTGATCAGATTTGTTTTGAATCGTTGATTTGGGCATGTATGTGCATGGTATATATATGATATAAATACGAGACAATTTAGGAAAGTTTCCATTTTTGGATTTCTGGGTTGACCACATTGACCCACGGGTCAAAACTGACCCGTTTAGCTTCGAAACTTCTCGGTGTCGGTGAGCTCAATTCCAGCCATATTTTTCCGTGCTTCCTTGATGAAATTTATTGGCTCGAGCTCATCTTCAGTTAAGGTGGATCGTCCCCGTTGGTGGCCGGAGGAGGAAGAAACAACATGGTGAAGATGGGAGTTTTCTGGCGAATTTTGCCAGCGACGGAGGTGGTAGAGACGGAGGTGATGTGGGTCGACTTGTTGGGGGGTTTTGTAGCCCTTGAGATGGTGAGTCTATCCCAAGTGGTCTCAGCCCTGGTCGTGGCCGGTCGTGGCCGATCAGAGGGGCCGATCAGAGGAAATGATTCCGCCGAGGTTTTACAATTTCATAGTGAGTTTTGGACCTTTTCCGGTTAAAATTGGGCTTAGCATTGAACTACAAAGTCGTTGGAAATGTTGAGATCTTCAATCCATGTATAGGTCGAAGATTTCTGGCGGTGGCGGCTGTTCGGCGAGGTGGATTTTCGACAAAGTTTTATGTCGTTTCGCTTGTTTTCGCGTGCCGAACGTAATGGTGAGGTTTTTGGGTCGAGTTGAGTGTTTTATTTTGGGACATGTGGTGTTTGGGTATATTTTGGGAAATTTGTTATCCTCGTCGATATTTTGAGCGATACAAATGATTTCGCCAAGGTTTTCGAATTTCATGGTGAGTTTTGGACATTTTCCGGTTAAAATTGGGCTTACCATTGAACTACAAAGTTGTTGGGAATGTTGAGATCTTCAATCCATGTATAGGTCGAAGATTTCTGGGCCGGTTGGAATTCCGGCGGCCAGTGGCGGTGGCGGTTGTTCGGCAAGGTGGATTTTTCGACAAAGTTTTATGTCGTTTCGCTCGTTTTCGCGTGCCGAACGTAATGGTGAGCTTTTTGGGTCAAGTTGAGTGTTTTATTTTGGGACGAGGGGTGTTTGGGTATATTTTGGGAATTTTGTTATCCTAGTCGATAGTGTGAGCAATACGATTTTCGAGAACGCGAGGTTCTTGACGTATTTGCTCCGTATGTTGAAAGTTAGTATTTATTGATCGTATCCCTGTTATTCAGCTGATCGTGATCGAGTGCTTGGGGAGGGATCTTCTGCCGGACCTCAGAGTAAGCTTCGTACTGTGAGTGGACATTTTATTTTCACAGTTGATTTGCGAGTCTTGATTTATGCATTTTACGAGTATGCATTTATGATTATGCATTTACGTTATGCATTTATGATTATGCATTTTATGAGCATACATTGGTTTGGAGGCACATGTGATTTATTTTTACACTGAGTATGGATATATGGATGCATCGATGCTATGGCCTCTCGGCTGATCCCCGAGATGCTCCGGGAGGGTTACGTCTATATGAGCACCTGACCCGTGATTCACAGTACCCGGGAGAGTTATGTCTTTATGAGCACTTGACCCAGGCATGTTGTAACTTTGAGGAAAATGTACTCAAGTTACTGCCTCCACACACAGTACGCAGGAGAGTTACGTCTTTATGAGCACTTGACCTGGGCTTGTTTGTTTTGACTCGCATTTGTTTGATGAACATGATATATATATATATATGGTAAAAGACATTTTATTTTCGTCCACTCACTCTAACGATTTTAATTGTCTTTCTTTGGGCTTTTCGATTTCCTTTGCCCAGTTTGTAGTTTGAGTTCTATTGTCGCACGTCGCGGTTGGAGGCGTAGAATTCGAGCTACCTTTCTTTTCTAGTAGGTTTGTAGTTTGGCCTACTATTTGTATATATGTATATAGAGGTCGCTCTGAATTTGAGTTTTCTTTTGAAATGTTTGTCCGGATTTATATATCAGATATGATTTCTTTTATGCATTACGTTGTTTTTTTGAGAAATTGGGATGGGATATGGCGCCCACGGTTTGGCTTTTGTGGATATATGGAGAAGTGTGTTTTCTGCTGCAAGTTATATGGTATCACGCATTATAGAGTAAACTCTGTCAAAATGGTTTTTTGAAAGGTCACGCTTTTAGAAAGGGTTTGATTTCGGTTTAAGCAGCTAAATCGGGGTCGGGTCCTTTCATATAGTGAACGCTTCAATCTAATCACATGACTACTCCATGGTGTAGAGTTACTTGAGTTGGGTATGACCACACATTCCGGCACTTTCATATATGTTACTTGAGCTGTCACCACATCCATCAGCTGCACGTTCAGTTTTTTGAACAATACCTCATTGACAAGGTAGTGGAAAGTAATGATATCCATGACTGGAAAGTATGTCTACTTATAATCAATGCCAGGGCGTTGAGAGAATCCTTGTGGAACAAGTCTAGCTTTATACAGTATGACTTCATTCTTCTCATTATGCTTTCGAACAAAGACCCATTTATGCTTTACCTGCTTCACATTTGGTTGTCATAGCACTAACGAACAGAAAATATGTCTTTTCTTCAAGGAGTCTAGTTCGGCCTCAATTGCCTCTTTCAATTTCGGCCAATTCACTCTCCGCTGACATTCATCAACCGAGTGAGGTTCCATTTCATCATAGTCAATGATCTCTTGAATGACGGAATAAGTAAAAGCATCATCATCTACCTTTGATGATCTATCTTTGACAATGCGTGCATCATTGTTAGTTAGTAAGATTTCACTATTCTCTGACATCACATATGGGTTTGCAGAGTCCTCCAGGGATGTCATTTGTGATTTAATTAAGGACATAATTATAGTCATGAACAATCTCATGTGTGGGATTCACAACGTTTATGATGAAATGATCATTTTTTGCTTATATGCTCTCCCTTTTCGCCAGCAGCTCATCTATGAATTTTCTTCGTCTCCTACTTTTCCTAGTGGGAGCCGAGGCCAATGCTCCTCCATCCACATGTTCAATAGGTACATTACTCTATCCTAGAGTTACATTATACTGCACTTTAGGGACTTCCAACCTGGAAGAAACATTTGCAGCAGGTATGTCTAATCTCGTTACTTTAGAAATATCAGTAAAAGAGTCAGACATCAAGTTTGCTACCTTTTGAAGATCAAGTTTACGTTGCACTTCAGTCTCACTTTGAGATGTACGTGGATCTTCTTGAAACATAATGGGAGGAGTATTGCACGTCAATTCTTGACATTCAACCGGAATGGAGACATTCCTATTTTTTTCCTAACATCGGGAAGTATGTTTCTTCAAAGTGACAATCTGCAAATCTTGCAGTAAAGAGATCTCATGTCAAAGGTTCTAAGTAATGGACAATAGTTGGAGATAACCAACATATATGCCAAATGGATGTTGAGGACCCATTTTAGTGCGTTATGGAGGCGTAATTAGCACATACACTGCACAACCAAAGATGAGTAGATGTGAAATTCTAGGCTTATATTCAGTTACCAACTGGTACACAATGAATGGTTGGCGCGCTACAGGTCTCAAGAGAAGAAACATTCCTGCATGTAATACTGTATATCCCCAAGCAGATACCGACAAATTTGTATGCATAACTATTGCTCTGGCCATAGGCTGTAACCGCTTGATTTGTGCATCTGCTAAACTATTCTATGAATGAACATGAGCGATAAGATGTTCAACTTTAATCCCAATTAATATACAGTAGTCATCAAAAGTCTTTGCTGTGAATTCTCCTGCATTATCCAATCTAATAGACATGATTGAGTTATTCGGGTGGTGAGCCTGAAGCTTAATAATTTGTGCTAGAAGTTTTGCAAATGTAACATTCCTTGTGGATAGTAAAGCAACATGTGACCATCGCGTTGTTGTATCTACTAAAACCATAGAATATTAAATGGTCCACATATTAGTTTGATAGGTCCACAAATGTCACCGTGAATTCTCTAAGAGAATGGTATATTTTTAATGTTATCAACTACAAAGGAAGGCCTAACCTGCAACTTTTCTAATGAACAAGCTTTACAAAATGAGTGGTAAGCATAAAAGATTTCCACAAAGGAGTCTTGTGGACCAACACTGGGTGTTGTACCCAACTTAGAGGCCAAAACTGGATTAACAGTGTTAATCTCATCTACCTCATCAAAATCAATAGGTATTTTCATATGCTTCTTTGCTCTGAAAAACGGGTGACCATTTGAGTTTTTTAAGATTTTGATCATTATATTGTGATTGGGATGTCCTAGTATGTAGTGCCAAAAGTGATATGAGGTCAAGTCACACACAGTGGTGTGAGTGACTGTATTGAATTCAATGATCTAAACTGTTGTAAGATATAATCTAATACGAATTGTCCCTAACTTCTCCAAGCTGTGTTTTCTAGCGCACCCCTCTGAAGCTACTGTGACAACCCGAACCGGAAATGGTATGTTTATTGGCTTGATTTGCGAGTTTCGTGATTAGTCGTGATTTTGTCGTAATTGGTTAATATGGCGGGCTTGTTAGCGACTAAATTATCGGGTAAGAATTTGATTTAAGATCCTTCACAAAAGTTGTAGAGAATTTAATTTCGAGCTCGTGGGAACTTCCTGAGGATTATTTCAAGTTACGAGGAATAAGTTATGAATATTTTCGGCCGTTGGATTTTGTCGAATTTATCCGTTTAGTTTCGATACGTGTATGGTATAAATACGGAAGGAGTACGTGATGAATTAGGAAACTTTCTAATTTTGGAAACTGGGTGTTGACCCATGTTGACCCGTGGGTGATTTTGACCCGTTTTGGGCCATGTGTTCTTCGCCGTCATTGAGCTCGATTCCGGCCTCTTTTAGCCGTGGTGTCTTCATGAACGTTGTTGGGCTTGAGCTTATCTTTCTTTTGATAGGTTATTCACTCAATTTGGTAGCCGGATGAAGAAGTTATGGCTTGTCAAAGTTTGAGAATTTCGGTTGTATTCCGGCGAGTTTTGGCGACGATGGTGGCGCCCGAGTTGGGGGTCAACTTTTTAGGGGTTTTGTAGCACTTGGGGAGAGGAAACTTTTAGAAGTGGTCTTGCACCTTGCCGTGGCCGGAGGAGGGAGATCGGAGTTAATGAATTTCGGCGAGGGTTTTCGACTTCAAGGTGAGATTTAGACCTTTTCCGGTCAAAATTGGGTTTAACTTTGAACTAGAAAGTTGTTGGAAATGTCGAGATCTTCAAATCCATGTGTAGTTGAAATTTTCTAGGCCGAAGGAATTTTCCTACAGCAGTGGGATCGGCGGTTTTTCGGCCGAGGTGATTTTTGACAAGTTTTATGTCGTTTTGCTCGGAATCGTGCACCGATCGCAGTGGTGAGGTTTATATTTTGAATTAAGCATCAGAAATTGTAGCGAGGTTTTATTGTGTGTTTATTGGATTTTCGACGATTTTGTCGATATCGAGTTATATGTTTCCGGGAATTGTTGGTTTTCGAGATGTGGTTCAGGGTTTTGAGTTATGATTTTGAACAGTGGTATTTATGATTATTCAGGAGATCGAGATCGTACGCTTGGCGAGGGATTTTCCGTCGAATCTCGAGATTAACGCATTTGCGCGCTGTGCTTGTCTGTGAGTGGACATCTCTTTTCACTGATTGGTTGCGAGTCTTTATTATACGTTTTACGAGCATGAACATACATATGAAATTATGATTTATACTAGCATGTGCTTTACGATTATGCATTTACGAATATACTTCGACGAATATGCTTATATAATTTTGTATTACGAATATGCATTTACATTATGCTCACTACACTTGCATAGAAACTATTTATGATTTTGTTTACACAGAGTACAGTATTAGTATATGTGGTTGTATCGATACACTTGCATCCCGGCTGATCCCCGAGGATGTTTACCGGGGGAGGCTGTGACCCCTGACCCGAGGCATTTACCCGGGGGGGGGGGGGGGGGGGGCAGACCTCTGACCTGAGGACTTTCTGGCTTGAATCACGTGTGGGTTTGGGATCCCGTGATTCGGACTTTACTAGCGCGGATGTGTCCATGAGTGACCCCGCGAAATTTTACGATGCATGCTCTGTACGCGTGAGGAGTTAGGGTCTCCCTCGTGTACGCGGAATTTTATGATGCATGCTCATTTACTTGCGTATTCAGCGCAGAGCAGGATGCTACTGCTATGAAGAAAATTCATTGAACACTTGAGTTTCATTTACTTGCGTATTCAGCCAGATTCGAGCATAAGGCGGCGTAGATGGATGGGGTTGATTAACAACTGTGACTGCACATTTGTACTTTGACTACCATTCAGGGGAGACCAACGTTGTTGTTGATGCACTTAGTCGGAAATTTGGAGTTTCTATGTTTCATGTACGTGTTGCAAGAACCTAATTATTAGATGAGTTGATGGAGCATTGTTGGCTAGTTGCAGGATCGACCTTTGTTACTTGATCAGGTCTGTGAGGCACATGATGCGGATTCCTACTGGTTGAACAAGAAGAATGTGATTCAAAATGGTGTTCCAGTAGAGTATCAGTTGAGGAATGTTGGCACTTCGTTGCGCAGAAGGAGACTATGTGGGCCCAGAGACGATGAATTGAAGTGAAAGATGCTTATTGAAGCTTATTGTTCTACGTACATTATGCACCTTGGTGGTACGAAGATGTATCAGACACATAGAGTTTACTACTAGTGGTACAATATGGAAAAAGGAAATAGCAGTCTATGGGAGCAGATGCCTGATTTGTCGGCAGGTGAGGGCAGAGAGACAGAAACTTGCTGGGAAGTTACAGCCATTGGAGATTCCCGATTAGAAGTGGGAGCATATCACTGTGGATTTCGTGTATTAGTTACCGCGTACTTCGGATGGTAATACTGGTATTTTGGTCGTTGTGGACCGTTTGATGAAATCAGTTCTTTTCCTGGTACTTCTAGGAAAGATTTCAGTGGGCAGGCTGGCAGAGTGGTATTTGGCAGAGGTCCATTTGCATGGTGTGCTTGTGTCCTTGGTCGCTGATTGAGATAATCAGTTACAACAGAGTTTTGGCAGGTATTGCAGTGAGCATTGGGGACTAGATTACAGTTTAGTGCAGTTTTTCATCCTCAGACTGGTGGGCAATCTGAGAGGACTATTCAGACTTTGGGGGACATGTTGTGGTCCTGTGTATTGCAGTTCAGAAGGATTTGGGACTAGTAGTTTCATTTGTTTGAGATTGCTTGCAATATCCGTTTGCAGACCAGTATTGTTATGGCATTGTATGAAGTTGTGTATGAGGAATAGTATTGCACTCCATTGTGTTGGACCGAGGTAGGAATGAGATGGTTTTTGGTCCTGATTTAGTGGAATGCGCTACTGTTAACCTTCGGATTATCAAGAAAAAATTGATAATTGCTCGAGTTCGACAGTGAAGTTATGCAGATGTAAGTATGTTGAGTAACTGAGTTCAAGGTTTCCTTGGAAATGTGTGATTTGTTCTGGGTGGTGTGGTATACTTTGCCACGTTATATTGGTCCGTATGTGATCATGGGGCGAGTTAGTGTTGTGACATATAGTTTTGCATTGCTTATAGCGTTGGCCAATGTGTATGTTGCATTCCATGTGGTGGAACTACATTTTAGATTTATTGCATGTTTAGCACTCTATCAGTTTCCTATACAGGAAGAATTGACAATTGTGGAGGAGCCAGTTCAGATTCTGGATTTGAGGGTGCAGGGATTACAGGACAGAGATATTTCTTATTGTGAAAGTCTGTAGGCAGAGTCATTCAGTTGAAGTAGCCACTTGGGAGTTTGAGCAGTATGCAGAGGCAGTATCCCTACTTTTCAGTTGGCAGGCTTGGAAATTTCGAGGTCAAAATTTTTGTAAGGGGGGTAGATTTGTGACAACCTGAACCGGAAATGGTATGTTTATTGGCTTGATTTGCGAGTTTCGTGATTAGTCGTGATTTTGTCGTAATTGGTTAATATGGCGGGTTTGTTAACGACTAAATTATCGGGCAAGAATTTGATTTGAGATCCTTCACGAAAGTTGTAGAGAATTTAATTTTGAACTCGTGGGAACTTCTGGAAGATTATTTCGAGTTACGAGGAATAAGTTATGAATATTTTCGGCCGTTGGATTTTGTCGTATTTATCCGTTTAGTTTCGATACGTGTACGGTATAAATACGGAAGGAGTCCATGACGAATTAGGAAACTTTCTAATTTTGGAAACTGGGTGTTGACCCATGTTGACCCGTGGGTGATTTTGACCCGTTTTGGGCCGTGGGTTCTTCGCCGTCATTGAGCTCGATTTCGGCCTCTTTTGGCCGTAGTGTCTTCATGAACGTTGTTGGGCTTGAGCTCCTCTTTCTTTGGATAGGTTATTCACTCAATTTGGTTGCCGGATGAAGAAGTTATGACTTGTCAAAGTTTGAGAATTTTGGTGGTATTCCGGCAAGTTTTGGCGACGATGGTGGCGGCGGAGGCGGCCGAGTTGGGGGTCAACTTGTTAGGGGTTTTGTAGCCCTTGGGGAGAGGAAACTTTTAGAAGTGGTCTTGCACCTTGCCGTGGCCGGAGGAGGGAGATCGGAGTTAATTAATTCCGGCGAGGGTTTTCGATTTCAAGGTGAGATTTGGACCTTTTCCGGCCAAAATTGGCCTTAATTTTGAACTAGAAAGTTGTTGGAAATGTCGAGATCTTCAAATCCATGTGTAGGTTGAAATTTTCTGGGCCGAAGGAATTTTTCGGCGGCGGTGGCAGTGGCGGTTTTCCGGTCGAGGTGATTTTTGACAAGTTTTATGTCGTTTTGCTCAGAATCGCGCACCGATCGCAGTGGTGAGGTTTATATTTTGAATTGAGAATCGGAAATTGTAGCGAGGTTTTATAGTGTGTTTATTGGATTTTCGACGATTTTGTCGATATCGAGTTATATGTTTCCGGGAATTGTTGGTTTTCGAGATGTGGTTCAGGGTTTTGAGTTATGATTTTGAACAATGGTATTTATGATTATTCAGGAGATCGAGATCGTACGCTTGGCGAGGGATCTTCCGCCGGATCTCAAAATTAGCGCGTTTGCACGCTGTGCTTGTCTGTGAGTGGACATTTCTTTTCACTGATTGGTTGCGAGTCTTTATTATACGTTTTATGAGCATGAGCATGCATATGAGATTATGATTTATATGAGCATATGCTTTACGATTATGCATTTACGAATATACTTCGACGAATTTATATAATTTTATATTACGAATATGCATTTACATTATGCTCACTACACTTACATAGAAACTATTTATGATTTGGTTTACACAGAGTACAGTCTTAGTATATGTGGTTGTATCGATACACTTGCATCCCGGCTGATCCTCGAGGATGTTTACCAAGAGAGGCTGTGACCCCTGACTCGAGGCTTTTACCTGAGGGGGGGGGGGGGGCAGACCTCTGACCTAAGGTCTTTCTGGCTTGAATCACGTGTAGGTCTGGGATCCCGTGATTCGGACTGTACTAGCGCGGATAAGTCCATGAGTGACCCCACGAGATTTTACGATGCATGCTTTGTACGCGTGAGGAGTTAGGGTCTCCCTTGTGTACCATATTACTTTCATGCATTTAGACTCGCATATTTTTTTATAACATATATATTATTCGGCGAAAGACATTTATTTTCGTCCACTCACTTTTACAGTTTATATGTCTTTCCCTAGGCTCTTCGTTTTCTATGCCGAGATTGCAGTTTGGATTCAGGTGTCGCACGTCGAGGTTGGATGCATAGTATTCGAGCCACTCTTCCTTTTTCAGTTGGTCTCTTGTTTGGCCTACTGTTGTGTATATATGTATATACTAGAGGTCACTCTGAATACTCTGTTGTTTATATTTTCATATGATTTTCTCGGATTTCTGTAAAGTTATAGTTTTGTTTATTACTTTACATTATGATATGTATTTGAGAAATTCGGATGGGATTGGTGTCCACAGTTTGGCTTTTGTGGCATAGGATGAAGTGTGTTTTCGGGTGCAGGTTAATGGTAATTCCGTGATATAGTGAAATTCGCCCGAAATTTCTATGGTTTTTGAAAGTTCGTGTTTTCATAAGGGGTTTGATTCTAGTTTAGGAAACTAAATCGGGGTTGGGTCCTTTCAATTACGCATAAGATTTATTTACCATCTTCACAGTGATTTTTTAAGTGTAAACTGTTTGCTCTAATGTACTAAAAACTTAGCAAGGTTTGATTAGTCTTAGGCACGTGCAATGCATCAGTGACATCAGTTTTAGTACCATGTGGTAGAAAATTTGTGTTAAACCACGCCAAATTGTGGTATAACCGGCACTGAACCAACGAAAGTTGTCACTGATGTTGTATATGGCACAAGATCTATAAAGAATTGTCTATTTCGCAGTATACTATGAGTAGTTCCACTATTTGCTAGACACTCGATCTCGCCTACAAACATCTACAAAAGAATGTAATTTATTTAGTCTTAAAAACATATTCAAACACTTTATGTAAAAACTTAAAGATTTACCAAAAGGTTGTGACCCTTAAAGAGTGCTCAGATGGCATAAGGAAACCGATGTGAAATACATCAAAAACACCAAGTCTGGGTAGGATTTTCAACGAGTAATCCACTCGACAGGTCGAAATAACCCAAAATAAACTTTGATTTTCGGATAACCATTTTTGATGGGTCAGAGATGTTTCTCGACGGGTCAAAAATTGGAAAATTTTGTCACAATAGCTGACCTTCGACGGGTCAAGGAAAAATTTCGACGGATCGAAGAAAAACCTAAAATCGTATCGAATTTCTGATATCTTTTTCGACTGGTTGAAGAAAATTTTCGACAGGTCAAAATTGTGACATTTTGGAGACAGTGGCTTGACAGGTCGAGGGAATCTCTCGACGAATCAAATGTGCTATTTAGTGTATCGGAGGACTACATTCGACGAGTCAAATGAAAACCAGGCTAAATTTTCAATGGGTTGAACAAATGCCAAACACGTTCCAGGGTGTGAGATTCAACGGGTCAAGAAAAAATTGCAACAGGTCGAAAATTCTCAGAATCAAACCATCATCTCTTTTGTCTCATTTTTTATGGTATTTTGGTGTCATAATGCCAAAAATTTTTGTAGAATTTGAACCACTCAAGCAATATTTATAAACATAACCATTCTCAACACTTTTAAACACCGAAAGAAAGAAATTTTATTACTTTGCCAACATCAAAAATTACATCAAAAGATTGTTCTTATTCAATAACCTTGACTACAACTAGAATCAAATACAAAACCAAACTTGATTACATAGCAATGACATGAGTCTAATACATAGATTAACTAAAATTTGAAGTCTCAAGACTTGCTTTGGTATCATCTACTATAATTAGATTGGCTTCACCGTCATCTTTCATCTCATAGTCAGTATAATGTGTCTTTCTGGTTTGCTTGGTATTGTTGACACATCTTATATGCATTTTGAATATCCTTTAGAACTCTAGATTGCTTGTGCATATGATTAGTTGCACCACACATATAACAAGGTGCCAAGCGAGAAGTAGAAGTAGAATGTGAAAAAATTTCCACCATTCCTAGAACAAGAATTGAGTTGATTCTTGTTGGAGTTGTTGAGGTTGTTATCATGGTGAGTCCAAGTCAAATTCTGATTATTTCCTCCTCTACCACGACTTCTACCATATCCTCCTCTACCACCACGAGTTTGATAAGGTTCATAAGGTTGTTTTACCTTATTATTTCGTGCCTTCCTACCAGTGTTGTAAGTTTCATGGACTTTATTTGTACTGGTTGACCTAGCATTGTTGTGGAGAAGGATCTCATGATACTTCTCTTTCTTGGTCAGCACACTCATAAGATCACTGAATGGTCTAAGTCTTCCTTACTCATAATCAATGTGATACTGATGTATAAGGGTGTCCATAGAAGTAGAGAAGGTGCTCAAAGACTTCTCGACCATAGCTCGGTCGATCTTTATAACTCCACAAATGGAAAGCTCTGACTGTAGCTCTAGCATATCTTGATAAAAAAAATTATTTATCTTAGGATAATCAAATAACCGGATTCTATCCCACTTTTCTTGTAGCTTTAGATGTTGTGCGTCATGCATATTGTTGAACCATTCTTCCAAAGTTGCCCATAAAACCGTGGGGTTATCCTTTAATAAGTACTGTTTTTTCAGAGCAAGATGAACATGTCTCTTGAGAAACATGAGACAGTTAATGTGTTGATATCATCAAGGTATTTTTTAGTTTAGGGTTTGGGTTGGCTACCAACTCAAGAGCTGCGGATAACGTGTTAAAGAAGAAAATAGATATGCATAAGATATGATCTAAAACTGTATTTTATTCATTGATAGATGACTTTAAATAGGCATTATAATTTGTTACAATCAATATCCCTATAAATCAGGGATTGAGAATTATCTACTTCTATGCTAATTAGGACAAGACACACACCGGGATACCAGAAATATTATTTCCTTAAATGTTAGTCACTTTCCTATATTTTTCCTAATTTACCCTTTCCTTTCTCTCTCTCCTCATTCAATCATCTCTTTCTAATCCAATACACCAATACTGTGACCATTTCCTAGCATTCCTTCTGAGTTTTGATTGTTGGTGTGATGGTTGGCCGGAGTAGGTATGTCTGGCACCAGTTTGGCCAATCATGAATTGGCAGCGAGGAGTTTCAGAGGCCGGAAGCGATGGGTGCCTTATGTAGTTGGGGTACATAGCTAGATAGGGTGTGAGACCATGAATTTTTGTAGCTCTTATCCTATACTTATCCCATCTAGCTATGTAGGTCCTTGTTCGAGAATGTAATAGTGTAGTTTACTTTGGAGAGTTCGTTTCTGTCTGACTGAGACACTGATGAATTTCTTGTACTCTACCACAATATTAATTCTATCGTTACCTCAAAAAAAATACCAATACTATGATGTTTGGCAAGATACTAATCTCCTCAAATATATCGATAGCATTTGTAAGCAATTTGATCATTATCCAACTCGTCGATCATTCTATCTTAGATTGAATATACTCTCCTTTTAAATGAAGAAAATAAAAGAAGGTCCTCAACAATGGAGCATTAGAGATGCATACATGTCTATGTCTATTGCTATTGCTGCCCCTAGTTCCCTATACACCTCTTTCATTTTTTTTTTGCTAAAGACTATACACCTCTTTCATTGTTGGCCTAGAGACCTAGCTAAATCATGGTTAATTATTATTGCTTCTCACCTTTACTTCTAGACACCCTTAAACAACGATAAACCAATAACCTCCCATTATACAAAAAACCTTTATCACCCAAGTATGAGACTAAGGGGTAAAATAAAAATTTTAAAAATACAAAAAAAGTGGAGTGTGTATTGATAAAAGAGGGATGCTCATTTTCAAACTATTCATAAACTGTTGGAATATCTCTGAATTCAGGTGACGATAAAGTTGATTTGTATTGATATTCATAGTGTGTTTGGTATAAGGCACCAAGAGTCTATTTATAAGTTACAAGCTAGTCCCCATTTGGTAAGGGAATATAGATACATAATGACAAAATATACCCAATATTGTATGAGAATATTGACTGGCAAATAAGGAAAGTAAATCACACACAAAATATAGACATATTTCAACACTTCTTCATGTAACTTAATCAGCTTCCTTGGTGATGTCTAGGCTACATCCCATCAAAAATTCTTGTCGAGCCAAAAACATTTGCAGGAGAAAAACAAATCTCGGACAAAGTAAAAACTGAGAGCATCTCGCCTTCATATCAAGGCGATGAGACTTTGACAAGAATGATTTTCATTGCCTTATTAAAAATCATTTCCAAGTAATAAAACCTATTGGGAAAAAGAAACTTGGTTGGAAAAAGAGTAAAACTCATCACATCTTATCATATGACACGACGTTGTGGACTTCAACTCTCTCTGAAGTCAACGTCTCCCCCTGAACTCACCAAGAAAGATTCCCTTGAGATAAGAGTGACTCGATTATCTCAAGAAGACGTTTATGTTGATACTAATGTGGACTTCGGCATGAGCCGAAGCAAGCATGCAAAAGTATTTCCCAATGCAAGAGTGATAGTACTCCAATATGCTCACATAGAAAGAACTTCATCTCCAGTGATACCTAAACATGGCGAGCGCTTCCATTTCACTACTAGTAACATACCGGATAAAACCCAAGGAGTAAGAGAAATAGAATCTCGTTATCTCTAGTAAATTTCATTTCACATCCGAGTGATGAGAATGGTGGGAGTCTTGAAACATCAATCAAAGATCTATAACTAAAGAAACCAGGGGATATTCGACACACTCACCATACGAACCCATGTCTATGCACATTGGGTATGCTAGACGCATACTTATCCCTCCTAAGAACCCATACTTGGTATGTACATATGCAATGGGTACACCACTTTGCATGGCCTCCAAATATGAACCTAGAATTTAGGCATCGCTATGGCTAACACTAGAAAACTTAAGCCTTGGGCAGGCCATCGGTTTTCACCGTTGATGACGCTTTCATTGGCTGCGTTTCCACCTTTTGTGGTAGTCAAGCTGTCTCTTATGTGGTAACTTATATCTGAGGCCAATCGTTGGTCAAGGATCAAGACGTCAAAGCTAAGTCGAATATTTCTAGATTGTCATTGATTGTCCTATAGTCGCTTACGACATGTCAATCTGATGCTGTTTCGATCATGAGGTTCGGTCTCATGACAAGAAAGAAAGTTCTCTTTATAAGTAGGCACAGTGACACAATCCATGAGTTTTTCATCTGAATCCAACTGAAGTTGGTGCATAATTTCAAATTTCGCTGATAATGAGACAATCCAAGTCAAATGGCCAAGTAGTGCAACGTACCAAAACCAGATTTCTCTTCTACTACGTCTATATAAGTTTCAAAGAGGAAATTTAATAGACGAAGCAAGTTCAAGATAGACAATGATTACAACACACTACAAGAGGCTCCACACATGTAACAACCTGTAAACCGGTCGAGGCATGACTCAGTTGGTTCGGCACTTTCTCCTCTTTTGCAATTTCGAGTACTAAGTTGGAACCATGTACATTCTCAAAGTTAAACTCTCTATCATAAAAACTTGATATGCATGTGAACATGGCTTGCATCAATATGATGCTATACTTACTCTTATCAAATCGTCACTTGTTAACAAAATTACCAGTTCCGTCTATCAAAACCACATCCTCATATGATGAGTCATATGTGGTTCCAAGTGTATATCATATGGTCAACGTTGGATACCACGTGTGGTGCCAATGTGTAGACCATTAATGCTCTTGGAAGAGCCATACTTGAATCAGACTTCTCAACTCTCAAGACCATTCTCAATTCCGTAAGAATGTCCCAATCGATAAGGCAACAACGCTACTAACAGTTTCTTGGAAATACCATTAACTTCCAAACGGTGAATTGCTTCTCTATCAAGGACATCTTTGAGAGGGCTTTGGGCTGACATGAAACGACTCCTTGACTCTCTCAACTTTTGATATCGTGTTAGGAACATTGGAGAAACCATACGCAAATTATCCTACGATATTGAACTTTGCCGAAGTTCCCTTGATAAATTTCCATTTCGATGTTAAAATTATGTACCTCTTAGCTACATTTCTTGTTCAGATAATCACGAGTACTATCTCTTATATGTGGCCATGTAACTAACTCAGTTTCTGGTTATCCCAGATAAACCGCCAACAACCTAGTGGAAACGAATCGTGTATCATCTTCACAAGTCATGCACTAAAGCCCCATCTATTTTAGCATCACTATGTCATGGCCTTCAAGGCTCTAGTTTTGGCTGTGAGACACTTGAGGTCATAATGGCACTGCCTTGCTCCCCCTAGATCGGTGTCGGTTAGGTTTCCATTCTTCATGGATATGCAATTGCACTAAGTAGTGTGGTAACTATGAGAAGAATCATCGATGTCACCAATGAATTTCAGCTTCGAACACTAAGATTCCAGGATTATAATGAGATAGAGTGTGGTTTGATCACGACAATTCCTATCGTTTTTATGAAAGAACTCTATTCCTATCTCCCTTTAAATGATGGAAGACTACTCATTATGATGACTTTGAGTATATCAAATGATTCGATCTCATTGTGTAATACATGGTGCAGAGGGTTTGTCATTCTACTTTAGACCGAGATCTGTCACTCTTACCAGGAATGCCAACTCTATTTTAACTAACAATGATAATGTGGATATTTTTCCTTATCATCAATGTCTTGGAATGCCTTATCTTTAACCCCTTTCTATTTAAGGCGAATTTGAATAGACGAAGCTTAATTAAGACATCAAGAGCATTGTACGCATTTAAAACCCTTTCGCCACTATAATTAAATATTTAGAAAATCCAACGATTAGTTTGGTACTTGCTAATCAAAATAGCTTATGAAACCATGGGTTTAGCGTGTTGGTTTATGGATGGCTACTCAACAGAGGACCAATGTTGGTCCCTTGAATTAGATCTATTAAATGTTGTGTATTTAATAGTTTTCATATCTAATTCTCCACTTGGGTTCTACTTTTATGAAATGTTGAACTCGTAATTTGGGAATAAATTCCATGATCAAAAGTTCTCATGTAAATGAGTACAATAGAATCAAATTCTAAAATATTAGAAGTCCTTGCACATGTACAAAAGTACAAAATACGATTTTTCCTGAAAATAGTGTCACTCCCACGTGGGCACGTGGACCAATCATATGTCGCCACATTAGTAGGCAATGCTAATGTGTTACCATGTCATCAGAAGCTCAGCCCAAAAAGGGATATGGGCCGGTTTTGGATTTCAGACATGGGTTAGGCCCAAAATTGATTCAGACTTGGACTTGGGTCCGGATCCACTAGGCCCTGCTCGTTTGAGTCATCTGGGTCGGGTTTGACCCGTGGCCCATAGATCTCATATCCGATTTGGGTTTCTCAAAGGGGTTGCCCTGCCTTGGTCGGAAAACCGCAAGATGGTGCGTTTCCCAATGGGGAAGAGGCGGAGGAGGAGCTAGGAAGAAGGGGAGGCCGACGGCAGAGGAGATCAGCCGAGATCTCTAATCGTTTTTGGCGTAATCGACATAGAAAAATCCCTATCAAATCCGATTCAAATTTTGATCAATTTCACCGGTTTAGGATCACTGGAGGTCGTATCCTGGTCGGTGAGGAGTGCTGCTTGGTCTGCAACGGTGAACCAAGGCCGATTTGGCCGTAAACGGAGGACGATCGCCGGAGGAGATTGGGCCCGATTCGGGTCGATCCCCTCTAATTGATCTCGATTGGATTGTCCCCCAATTTTGTCGAACAGGATGGTTCAGTGATGGAGACGGTGGAAGAGGTTGGTCCCGGGGGTCGAGAGACACCAATTCCGTCCAACCCTGATCTATTTTCGTCGTTGGAAACCGTCAGATTGCCGGATCGGACTTCGGTCCGTTTCAGGAGTGCATAATTTTACTGATTTGCCCTTCACTCTTTCTGGTAATTACTAGAATTCCCTTAGTCGTCAGAGATTACCATTCTTCCTTTTGACGAATTTGAATTCGAAAACCGTTCTGATTTTCTCGAAAAATGTGTAAGTTTTGTCAATTTTTCCAGAATTTCCAGAATTTCAACTTTTCGTGAATAGGACCAAGTGATTGATTACATATTCCATATAACAGAGTTTATGCAATTTGATTCATCATTAAGTCTTTTGATTTAACTCGTCATACAAGCCTACATAAAATTCATATGATTTCACAATGTCTGGTACGTATAAGTATGACAAACTAGTCCAAGAAAATTAATGGTTGTGGGGCAAAGCCCTCTCAAAAGAACTTATCAAAGATCCTCTAGTCATCATCCATACAACCTTTATTTGGTTGAACCTTTTACATAAAGCGACTATGGAACTTAACCTAATTGAAATCTAACATTGATCAAGAGAAACCTAATTCTCATAATTATCCTAAAGGTAAGAGATTTAGATTCAAGTTATTTTTCTTTACAAGGTTGGGATATTTGACCAAATGGTTTGGGTCTACATCTCTTACTTTAGGATGTTCATCCTAAGCGGATATACCCACTTGTAACTTCAACTACAAACATGAATCATGTATTGTGTTTCCCATAACATACGCATATCTCGAGTATACGCTTTCATAGATAATCACATGGAGTAATATCTTTCAACAATTATATCGTGTGTTTCCCTTAACATAGGCTCCAATCATATCGTTGTAGTCAATCACATGGAGTAATATCTTTCAACAATTATCAATTACATATGTAATCCAACTGAAGATATGTACCACACGATGTATGTTGCTATGCAAGGATATTAGGATGAAGGTGGATACAGATGTCTCAATCCATATGTCAAGTTTTGTCATCTTATAAAGAGGAACAAAATCAAAGGAGAAAACTAAGTCACCATCATACAATGACGGTACAGTTATGAGGTTTCTAGTTTTTTATCCTTCTTCTTTTGGTTGGAGCCTTCGATTCCTATTTAGGATTTAATCAAAACTCTCTTTCAGTTTTTACTTTTTCCATGAGATCAATCTGACTAAAAGTCTTGACTTTCCCGTTTATGTTCTTACAACGAAGATTATCTTCAATTATCGTAAAGAGTATAGAAAATCTGAAAAGCGAAAGAAAACACTTTGATTTTAGGTCCGGATTTGTTAATCGGATCTCTATGTAGGTCTATCACTTAAGAAGTTAAATTTCTTTAGTTCCTTAAGCATGTCCCCACTATATGATTCTTTAATGTCTTCGATTGAAGAAATCATAGAGACGGAGAAGTAGAGGTGTTTTAAGCCCCAAAAAAATAGAATTCGCAAAGGTGCAAAGAGAGAGAAGAAAGAGGTTTTCGGATTAGAAAACTTACTTCTTATTTCGGGCTGACTAACCTTTGTGCACTAAAACAGTAATAACTTTCTCAATACACGTCCGAATTGAGATCTGAAAGATGTTCTAGAAACTAGACATCCATGGCTCTCCAGAAATAGATTTACCATTGCCTAATTCGATCGAAGCTGATCGCAATTGTCTATCAAAGTAGGCTGATCTACAGGGACAGATTCTCCATCTTCCAGGCTTTGATCAATGATAGCAATTAATTGCGATCAATTAATGAACGGTTGTGCACATGTTATGAGATTGAAGTAGTCAATCTCGAATGGGGATGGGAAAAGTATTTAGGCTTTTCTCACAGAGCTAGCTTCGGGTTAGAAACTCGTGCTAATAATGTGTTGGAATATCACTGAACTTTGGTGAAGATAAAGCTAATTTGTACTAATATTTGTATTGGGTTTGGTACAAGGCACCAAGAGGCTATTTATAAGTTACAAGCTAGTCCCCATTTGGTAAGAGAATATAGATATATAATGAGAAAATATACCCAATCTTCTTAAAAATATTGACTAGCAAATAAGGAAAGTAAATTACACACAAAATATAGACATATTTCAACATAAACTATTCATATGAATCATCTATCAAAAAAATAATAACAATATTCTTATGAATCCAATAACAGATGTACACTTAATAACAATGCGAGTATAATGGTTCTAACACGCTTTTCTCTATCTTGCAAGTTAAAGATTTGTTGATGAAGATTATTTCTGATGTGAAAACCAAAGAAATTATTCGTGTCTAAACTTTACCTCCATTATGTACTTAGTATCACAACTCTACATTTAATCCAGACCATCTTCTTAACATGACTAACTAATGTTTGTACAAAGTTCATGATGCAATTTGACAATTTTGCGCGATTTCGCCAAAAGAATGCGCTTTATCCGCTGAATAGTAAAAAATCTATAGAAAGTATTTGGGTTTTGTCAACGGAATTTGTCAATTTGGGCTAATTGAGGTTTATACCAACCACAAGACAACGGATGAATTTGCCTTGGGCCAAGCCCCTCCCGCCCTCTTCTATTCTAGACCAATAGCAAGTGAACACCTGTCTATTACTTTGACAACACTCAGAGAGATGTGCGTAGTAGTCGTTGGTGGTAAGAACAACAAAGAAACAATCAAGACACAGCGAGCTTTTTCGCCAATGTTTAAAGATACCCAGCAGGTTTGCTAAGCTGGAGGTCCTCAATAACAACTCAAGCCCAATGAGTCCGTAACTCTAGCTCGGTGAACAACTAAAAATTCGATTCACAACAAACCCAGTTCTTCCAATATACTGCACCGAACCAGCGACGAGATCGACAATGCGAAGGTTGGTTTTGGGGGTGATAAGTTACAGAACTCAGAGCTTTGTTTCGCTTCTTTAACACAAAGCTAGCATCGGAGAAAGAAGCAAAGCCACTGCCACGGATTCTCTTGATCAACCAACAGATGGAACATATTAACATGATGAATAGATAAGCAGACACAGGTGGCAAGTTTTAATTGGCCTACAATTGAGATGGGCAGGAGGAGTTGCCCAGGCATGGGCAGCCAAGAACCATCCCAAGGCAACCACATTTGTTTTCTGTATCAATAGTATGACTGTTGTTTTAAGATCAGTCGGAATGTCAGATGACTCATGATCTGATTGATCTCTGTGCGTATTTCTCTTCTACATATTGTTATATTGGTCCAACGCACGGTCCATTAATGAAAGGTTTCGAATCAATAGCGATTTGGACCATTTTTAAATCTGGAAACTATACACCTGTCGACTTTCCCCCTTTGGCAAGCATGGGGCCTAGGAAAGTAGGCGTGGGCTTTTGGCCGCAGCCCAAAGAAGTTCAATCAAATCACAAGACGGACTGATGAGAGTATATATAGAGTATCAAGTTCCATCGACGCATACATAAAACAGCAAGTCAGCACGCCAGCCCATCAGAGCCAAAACGAAATGTTTAAGTTCTGATCCCCTACTCCCTCCAGAAACTGAGACAGCCGACAGTAACAATGTTTATCATGCTACCATTTTCCATCATGATGTGAAGAACTGAAGACCTTCGATTCTTTGTACTGAGTACTGAAGATATGTGAAGGGCCCAATTGGAAACACTTTATGTCGTTTATGAAGATAACGTAACGACTTTCATGTATATAAATAAAACGAAACTATTAAAGGATAATAAGATATGCAATAATTAATACAAGCTGTATTTTTACTTATTGATAGATGACTTTAAATATAAGTTTTATAATCAATTACAATAAATGTCTCCCGAATAATCAGAGATTGATATAATTTATATATAATATAATTATGACAAAACACTCACCAAAATATCATAAATATACTTTCTTTAAACACTCCCCCTTGTGTCGAGCTCCTAATGTATGATGCATAATTTGACGCCTCACTAAAAATCTTACCATGTGAACGAAAACCTCATGGGCAAAACAAAGACTTAGTTGAAGGAAAAAAAAGTATAACAGATCAACTACAAATGATACTACATGTGATGTAGATTACCCTTGATGTCTACCAAAATGTGATTCCCCCTGATTGGTGACTCAATCTCGGAGTTCAGATAATCATCGCATGTCAATGCGATTCACACGTTTTCGCAAATGTAGATTTGAGAAGTGACTTGGTGAACAAGTCCGCAACATTATTCGCAAAAACAATCTGGCTCACATAGATATTCAAGAACTCTTTATTTTGCTGATTGTAGAAGAACTTTGGCAAAATGTGTTTAGTATTATCACCCTTAATGTGACCCAATCTCATATGTTCAATGCAAGTTGCATTATCCTCAAAGATGCAAGTTGGTGTTGTCGTGGCAATCCACTAGATCCTCGAATATAGTGTATTTCTGACTAAGCAAGACACATTGTTTAACAGCTTCATGGAAAGCTATGATCTCAAAATGATTCGAGGAAATAGCAACAAGAGTTTGCTTTGTATATTTCCAAGAGATCGTCGTATTTCCAATGATGAAAACATAACCAGTTTGGGAACATCCTCTATGAACATCAGCAAATCCTACTAGCACATCTTTCAGTGTCTCAGAATAGGGGACTACACTGAAACAAGGTTCAATGCTGATAGCTTTCTACTTATCGATAACTTCCTTCAACGGGTCAATTGACTCTTGGAGATCTGTCCAGGGAACCCAGTTCGACGGGTTGAGAGCCATGTTCGATGGGTCGAATTGTGCAGAATCATAAAGTTATGTTTCTGGTTCAATTCCTTTTACCGAAATTTCCATTTTGTCTCTTATGTCTTTGTAGAGAAAGAATAAGCACAAGTCAATAGATACCTTCAAGTATCTGAAGATGTGTTTTACTCTATTCCAATACGTTGCGTAGGTGCAAAGCTAAATCTAGCTAATAAGTTCATTGAGAAGGCAATATTTGGATGTATGCATTGATCTAAATACATCAAAGCTCCAATTGCACTGAGATATAGAACCTCAGCTCCCAAAAGTTCCTCATCATTATCTTTCAGACGAAACTGGTCCTTTTTGGGTTCCTTACTATGAACAAGCATTGGTGTGCTAAGAAATAGACTGATGAATAAGAATTCTACCAACTCGATGTTCTAGATCTAAACAAAGGCAAAATCGAGTCATTCCAAGGTCTTTCATCTCAAACTCAGACTTGAAGTAGCTAACTGACTCATTAAGCTCATCAACAGACCCGATGATGTTCATGTCATCAACATTGGCTACTACAGTGGCAAATCCAAAACTTGTTTCCCAATCAAGTAGTCACTTATATGTGTGTACCACATCTGACTAGATTACTTCAATTCATATAGTGAACTTCTTAATTTGATCACATGAGCACTCTGTGGTTAGAGTTACTTGATTTGGATAAAACTATGCCTTCTTGCATTACTATGTATATCTGTAAATCAAGATCCCCATAGAGATTTTCTGTAACCACATCCATAAACCGCATGCTAAATTTTTTGGACACTACCAAACTAACCAGGTAGCCGAAAATAATGATGTCCATGACCAGAGAATACGTCTACTCATAATCAACACCAGGGCATTGAGAAAACCCTTATGCCATAAGTCTAGTTTGATACCGCAAGACTTCATTCTTCTCATTGCGCTTCTGAACAAAGAGAGTTTAATTTAGTCTGAATTGCAACTTTCCAATTCGGCCAATCTGGTCTACGTTGACAATCCGCAATCGAGCGAGGTTCCAGTTTATCATCGTCAATGATTTTCTGAGCGACAGAATAAGCAAATGCATCATAAACTAACATGGAAGATCTATCCATAATAATGCTAGCATTTGTATAACTTAGTGAGATTAGTTTGATTTCCAGAAGCGTCCTTTAGTGTTATCAATGCCAACTTTGGACATAACTGTAGTCAGAAACAATCTCATGTAGCGTTAACTTGCCCAACTTTAGGGACTTCCAATCTTGCAGGAATTTTTGCAGTATGTATATCTAATCTCGTCACTTTCGCAATATCAGTAAATGAGTCAGGCATCGAATTTGAGATGTGCAGGGATCATGATGAGATATAGTTGGGTTTGACCTCGTGAATTCCTGATATTCAACTGGAATAGAACCATTCATCTCTCCCCCTAACGGTAGGAAGTATGTCTCATCAAATTGACAATATGCACATCTAGCAATGAAGAGATCTTCTGTGAAAGGTTCTAAATGGCAAACAATCGTTGGAGTTTCATAACCAACATAAATACCTAATCATCTCTGGGGACCAATTTTTATATGCAATGAAGGCGTAATAGGCATATATACCAAGTAACAAAAGATGTGTAGATGTGAAATTTCATACTCATATCTAGTTACCAACTAGTATGCGCTGATTGGTTAACGGGCAACGGGTCTGAAACTTATAAGCATAACTCCATATAACACTGCATAGCCTCACATGGATATGGGTAAATTGGTGTGCATTATCGAAGCCCGAGCCACAAGTTATAACCGCTTCATATATGTTTCTGCAAGACCATTTGGTGAATGAACATGGGGAACAAGATGTTCAACATCAATCCCAAAAAATATGCAATAATCATCAAAATACTTTGATGTGAACTCTCCTACATTATCCAATCGAATAGACTTGATTGGGTGGTCCGGGTAGTGAGATTGGAGCTTAATGATCTGAGTTAGGAGAGTTCTGTGATTGAACATGGGGGAGTTCTGCAAGACCATTCTGTGAATAAATATAGAGAACCTGATGTTCAACATCAATCCCGACAGACATGCAATAATCATCAAAATACTTTGACGTAAACTCTCCTACATTATCCAATAGAATAGACTTAATTGGGTAGTCCAGGTGGTGAGACCGAAGCTTAATGATATGAGCTAAGAGTTTTGTAGATACAACATTACTTGTGAATAGCAAAGTGACATATGACCAACGCGTCGATGTATATACCAAAATCAGAGAGTATTTAAATGGTCCACATTCAGATTTGATAGGTCCACAAATATCTCCTTGAATTCTTTGAATTGTAAGAATGGTAAATGCTTAGTTGTGTCTACAGCAAAAAAAGGTCGTGCATGCAACTTTGCTAATGAACAAGTTTTGCAGAACGAGCATCTGAGATTGCCACGAAGTAATATTGTGGGATAACACACAACGCTTCAGAACTATGTCGCCGAGAGAGTGCTGCACTTATTTTGGAGACCGAGCTTGGACTGAGAGTTGTAATCTTAGCCCCTCCATCTAAAACGATGGTTTTGAGTATTCCCACATGCTTCTTTGCTTTAAAGAATGGATAACCATATGAATTTTTCAATATCTGATCATCATATCTCGACATGGGTGACCCGGACAATGATGCTAAAACTTATATGAGATAGAGTCACACACAGTAGTGTCAGTGACTGCATTGGATTCAATGATCTAAACTATAGTAAGATATAAACCACTACAAGTGCTCATAAACCTCTCCAGAATGCACTTTTTCCACATTTACTGAGGTTACACACATGAAATCTTTTCCATTCTCATAGTATGTTTCCAAGTGTAAACCGTTGGCATGAATGTCCTTAAAATATAGCAAGGTTAAATTGGTCTTTGACACATATCACTACCAGAATTTCTACTATAGCCGATGATGGGAAGTGATCGGCCTGTTAACATAAGTCGTTGGCTATAGTTATAGCCGACGATGTGTCGTCGGTCAACGCATCGTCGGCTATAGTATAGCCGACGACTGGTTAGGGTCGTAGTCTGTTATACAATGAACTATAACTGATGACAAAGGAGTCGTTGGTAATACCTTGGACTATAGCTGATGACGGTATCGTCGGTAATTCTATCGGTTATAGTGTGATTTGGTTTTTTCTGGGATACTATAGTGACGACATAGACCTATGTCGTTGGGTATAGTTGGTGCTTTTTTTAAAAACAAAAACTGCAGATTCTTGATTAGGCTCAATTTCGGAACCTGCAATTGCAGAATACAACACATATTTTTTCAATAACATACATTATCCAACAACGTATGCATCCATACAAAAACAACACAACTACACTAAGACTGATCAAAATCTATGTTGGGTAAGTAATCAGAGTGGTGACTCCCCTGGTCGCACTGATCCTCTGGTGCCTGCAGCTGCGACTACGACTGTAAAGCATCGAAAACGTTTGAAGGTAGGGGTGAGATCTAGATTCCAGCAGCCTAAAACTGTGGCATACACTGCTGCCACCATGCCACCATAGATGTATGCTGCTCGGCTATTCTCTGCTGCTCGGCGAATCTCGCATTTTGTAGTGCAATTGCCTGTTCTATCTCCTTTATCCGTCTTTGTTGCTCCTCTATATGTCTATGTTGCTCCTCCATCTCCCTCGTCTTCCTTTGGAGCTGCTCATATAGATGGGAGGTTCTGGAATATCCCAACTGGCGGAAGAATTAAAGAGTCATTTTCAAGACCCTTTGGCCCTTCTTGCCCAAACCTCAGACGTAGTAGGTGTTCTTCCCAAGAGGTATCGCGGCTTCCATGATCCTCGTCAATACAGTTGGATTAGATCTATCAATCTAAGAGGAGTACTAGGTGAGCTGCTCATCTGAGGAGTTAGGATCTCGCTCTCAAGCTACCTCAGTTAACACCTGTGGGATCGCCTCCTCCACTCTCGCCTAATTGTCATGGAAATATGAATAACCTATTAAACATACAAAGATATGTAGATAAAAAATATATATAATGAAGCAAATATGTGAATTAATTTATGAGAGACTTACAGCATCTTCGGGGCACTGCGGATACGCGTGATGTGTAGTAAACACCAACGGAGGGATTTCTGGGTGTTTTGCGATAGCCACCTCAACCCAACCGGAATAAGATCTGGAACCACAATGATGGTTGTTGGTATTTTTTGCCCGATTATAAGAGTTTGTCTCGGAGATGGCTTTGTTGGATAAACATACGTCAGAAAATGATTCACTAATTCTTTTCATATAATTAATACGACACAACACAAATATGCTCAAGTTGCATACCTTGAATCACGGGTGCATGAAGTGAGTTACCATCCATCGCCATTCGTACTCCCTAAATCGAAACTCGCTATGGGTACCATCTCGGTCACTGCCGTACTTTTCACAGTGCTTATTGAGCTTGGACTTCCACTCTTTGTACTTATACTAATGCAACACATATGTTAGATACTGAAACTCTTGAGAATCAGATATCTAACTCGATATATACAAAATAATCGGGAGACATTACCTGCTCCCTTGCACCTCATTTGCCCATGTGTGTCAGAGTATGTTTTCCACGTGAAACCACATCTGCAATGTATATATAAATGGTAATAGTTGTATATGTATGTGGACTTGATTAATAAGTAAGAAATTTACGTAATGATACAAAATGTAACTCACAGACAGTGCATTATGCACTTCCAACTTCACGTAGTTCGGCACAGAATTCCATTCCGGCCACAGCATTGGGACTCTATCTAGTAAGATGCTTCTGGCCATTGAGGCTTACTTTTGAATATCATCTCCCTTGATCACCTCGCCTCCTTCAGTCGTCCTCATGACCACTTGCCTATGCCTGATCACATGTTCAAGAAGCTTGCCGACAATGGTGCCTCTGGTATTTTTGGCTTTGTCGTTGACGACAGTGCCTAAGACATGGTAAAAAGATGAAAACATAAGCACCCAGTTTAATTTAAATATTGGCTATATAAGCTTGAAATTAAATAATCAAATGTTAATTAATATTTACTCGGTTCGTCCATCTGATGTCCCTTAATCCGAGCACTCCAAAGAGGTGTCTCGAACGGTACGTACACGTACGCTTGGTCTACCGTAAAAAAAAGGATCCTGTCCTCCAATAGGCCTCACCATATCGTCAAAAATAGGTATGTTCGGTATCTCGTCGGGCACGAAGATGGTGGACGGCGGTGATAATCGCACACCGGCCATTGAACTACCTGAAGCACATGCCTCAGATGATTGGGCTGTAGAGGGAGCAGGCGTCAGCTCGGCAATGTGCAGCATATGCATATGGATCGACCGTTGACATGTGCCACCCATTGAGGGTCGGCTGGCTGTTTGCTGCAGCGTCGCCTCCTGATAGAGCCTCGCGATGGAGGGTTGGTTGGGTTCCTGCGACGTCGCATCCTCACCAAGTAGAATACGTTGGCGAGAGGTCATAGTGCCAGAATAATTGTTGTTGATCATGGCCGAACTGCTACTCTCATTTCCACCTCGTGATCTCGACCCGGATCCCGAGGAATTGTTTTGCGAAAAAAATTCAAATTCATACCTAAAACTGTATATTAATTTCACATATAATCTATAAATCCAAATATATTCAATAAATCACATACTCAATTATATATTAATGTATTCATCTCACATATTCAATAAAATAAAAAATTCAACAAAAACACAAATTCATATCCACTACACATATATTCATCGGCATATTAAACAAATTAAATTACAAAATCAAAAAATCACAATTATATATCCATTCAATTATTGTTACTCCTATATTTATATATATTCCCAATTATATTCAACCAATTATATTTATATATATTCCTATTTATATATATAGTTTATATATAATGTCACAATTATATATACTTATATATTTTCACAATTATATTTTTATATATTCACAATTATATATTCACAAAAATTCAAAAAACTAATTATATAAACATAATTATATATATTTGGGACGGTGGAGAGTGATACCAAAATCGGTGTCGGTGGAGGGAGGAGAGGCGACAGGGGGCGGTAGTTTCAGGGCTCGGTGGTGTCGGTGGGGAGAGAGGAGGAGAGAGAGAGAGAGGATTCGGTGGGGAGAGAGGAGGAGAGAGAGAGTCGATTAGGCGGCGTGCGGCGGAGGAGCGAGAGAGAATCGATCAAGGGTTTTTTTTTGTGAATAACGTTTGCGGCGCTGCGGGTCCCGTCTGAGTTTTTTAAACAGAACTATAACTAACGACAATGTAACTATGTCGTTGGTTATTGTATAGAATTTTATTGGTTCAACATTCTCATGTAGAAACATGCTTCCTAAAATACCTGTTTAACTAATTAATCATTCACATGGTTAGAATCATTACTAATTAAACACGTTTCTCACAAATATACTCAGGCTTAGATAGCTAGCATGGCATATAACAAAAATATATACATTGTTATACTCAAATTTGTACATCTCTAACTAAGGCTAATAATCAGAATCATCGCTTGAGTCTGACTCGGTTTCATAGTTAATTTCTGGTAAGATGTTCCGCTCCTCGTCACCTGAGTCTTCGTCAATTTCATATGGATTAACATCAAGAAGTTCTGCTCCAGGAATTCGAACCACAACACCCGATCTCACATTATTAAGGCGAATTGTAGAGAATTCCGGAATGTCAATTGCGTTCGGCTCTTGGTATGCAGTAACTTCTTCATCATCTACAGCCTTACCAAGTGTAGCAGCACTGCATATGTTTCTAGGAACAACATAGTTAACTACTTTCCATGCGGCTCTTTGCATAAGATCATCAAGATAAAACACTTGTTTTTATCATTGTAGCAAAAACAAATGGGTCATCTTCATACCAGGTTGTAGCAGTATTCAGAGAAAATATACCGTACCGATCGGTCCTTGTGTTCTCCGGGCTACTATCAAACCATCTACACTTAAACAAGTGTACTTTCATGGCTTCCCCATAAATTAGTTCAACCCCTGAATGGAGAACACCGTAATAGTCAACGCCATTCTGCCCAACATGCACCATTACCCCAGAATTTTCTGTCCTTATTCTGTCGTCTCTATGTTGACATATAAATTTCATGCCATTGACCTTACACATCGGATAAACATTTGAAGTTACCGGTTTCATCACCAAGAGCCTCAATGCGTGTGACCATTGTGGGTAACCATCATCTTGTACATGGTTCATCTGAAAGAAAAAAAAACCATTCACTTTAAATATGAACATTGATATTAGTTTGTATATATATGCAAGTAAATATATATATATATATACTTACCCATTTGCCAAAATAGTTTGCAAACGTCTTGTTGTGGTACTCAACATTACCGGCAATAGAAGGGTGTTGAAGATGGATGTCTTTCCAGTATTAAACTTCTGGACAGTTAATCAGTACCTCCCAGTGGGAAATGACTAACTTATATGATTCCAACTTGTACGACTTTGGAAAATTTTCATATACTTCAACATCATTGGAGATGATAAAAAGGTTGAACTAAGCTTGATCTACCGACATATGATGTGGAAGGTCCTCCACTGCTCCTAAATATAACTTGGTGTATGTTACGCACTCATGCGCAAGATATTCTTCAACGATATACCCTTCAAGTGCAGATTTATTCTTCACATAGTCTTTGTAATCTCTCAGTTGTCTATCAAGTTGAAAAATGCATGTTATGATTATACTTAAATATATATTAATATATAAAAACATAGTTGAATGAAAATGTTGAATCGTATATACCTTTCCATGGGATACATCCAAGTGTAGTGTACAGGATCGGTAAGCAACAATTGTTCGGGAAGATGGATCATCAGGTGAGGCATAATGTCAAAAAAATTTGGGGGAAATATCCTCTCAAATTTGCACATGATAAAAATGATGTCCTGTTACATTTCCCACAAGTCTGACCGCTTTACTTCTCTGGTGCATAACTTCTGAAAGAATCTTGACAACGCCACTAATGGCTCCACCATCTCTTTGGACAGATACCCTCGAATGAAATTAGGGAAGAGGTGTTGAAGCAGTATATGGCAGTCATGACTCTTTAATCTGTATATTTTATTGTCCCGGAAGTTAACACACCGGCCTATATTTCCTACATAGCCATAAGGATACCTGACATTACCCATCCAACCAAAAGTTTTATTTTTCTGGTCAGGCTTGACGGTGTAAGGAGCTTGAGGCATTTTTTTCTTTCCTTCCCTTAACAACAAATGTTTCTGCAATCCCATTCTTTTTAGATCAGTGTGTGCCTTAGGCCCGTCTTTAGTTTTCCCCTCCCAATTCAGCACTATGCCTACCAGACTTTCACGCACATTCTTCTCTAAGTGCATGACATCTAGGTAGTGCCTAATCGATAACTTAGACCAATATCGGAGTTCCCAGAATATGCTTTTGTGTGTCCAGAATTTTTACTTGCCGGGTCTTTTAGGTATCGATGCCACTATTTCGGGATGATTGCTCAGCGGCTCAAAATCATATTCATTCAGCACTCCCCAAATTTCGGCCCCCGTCCAGCTTCTGGGTTGCAAACCCGTTTCTACAATTCCATCAAATGCCTCCTTATCCTCCTAAAATAGGTGATCATGGGGAAGCCAACAACGGTGATGCATATGGACAATCTTCCTGCATTGAGCTCTACAGCACTCAACAGTCATGCACTCTGCACAAGCCCTGTATCCCCTGATGACATTGCCCGATAACATCCCGCGGGTAGGAAAATCACTAATGGTGCCAACAAGCATGGCATGCATCTGGAACATCTCGTTTTTTTACTTGTCATAAGTGACATGACCAAATTCACTTAGGTTCTTAACCTCCTCAATCAAGGGTCTCAAATACACATCGAGACACTTTCCTGGATAACCCGGCCTTAGAATCAATAGAGTGAGCCTATTGTATTCCTTCTTCTTGCACATCCATGGAGGAAGGTTGTATGGTACCATAATAACTGGTCATATACTGTAATGAAGACTCATGTTTCCAAAAGGGCTGAATCATTCAGATGAGAGCCCGAGCCAAACATTTTGGACCTCTGATGCATAATGAGAAAACTCCCTGACCATGTGGTTCCAAGCATCTCCGTCAGCAGGGTGTATAAGGGTATCATCATCTGGAAAATTTCTCTTAGCCCACCATCTCATAGCTTCAGTCGTGTGTGCACACATAAACAACTATTCCAGCCTATGAAGCAGCGGGAAATACCAAAGTATCTTCACACCTTTCTTATTCCTTGCAGAAGTCAACTTATACCTATCCGTACCACATACCGGGCAAGCATTAAGGCTTTCAAGATCATTCTCGTAAGTGTCTTCACCCCAAAAGAGAACGTAATCATATCTGCATGCATGAATTTTGACATAGGAAAGCCCAAGATCTTTCAAGATATGTCGCACCTTACGATGAGTGGTAAGAAGGTGATGACCGGGGGGCCGCATTGAAGCAGTCCACTTCAGCCAATTATCAACAGCCTTGACACTCATTTTGTTCTCCACTTTGAGCTTCATCACTCCCATGACACTTTCAAGAACAGTCTTATTACACCCATTGTACAACGGATTCTGTTGCAATGCAATCAGATTGTTGTATTTGTCTATACTGACAGTGTTGATAGCTCAAGGTAATTGCTGGAGTGGCTCAATATGAGGGAAGCCCCCAATAGGGGGAGGATCTTATGCTTCAGCAAATACATCGCTCTCATAAGGTTGTTTCCATGTACGCAAGATGCGGTACCATCCATGACACAAAGCGGGCGTTTACTTTGATGACAAAACATGATGTGGTCTCTTGGAATACATTATTATCAAGTTATGCTTATTATGGATTTGGGAAGGAGACTGTTGAGTTGTTTGATGAATTAAGATGAACAGATGTCAAACCAAATAATACCACATTCCTAATTGTACCTTGTAGCCATGTTGGTTTGTTAGATAAGAGACTTGAGTATTTCAATCTTATGATGAATGACGATTTGCTCGAACCACCCAATATGGAGCACTACGCTACCATCATTGATCTATCAATTGATTCACTCATTCATGGATAGCTATCTGGAGAGCTGTCTAGGTTGCTGTCTGGAGAGCTGTCTGGATAGTTGTCTTTAGCTTAAGAACTGTGTTTCAGTACCAACTATACACCCAACTTTGAGTTATTTAGCATTTTAAAATGCATCATAAAGTACAAAAACAAACACTTTATTTCATATGCTTAATCCACTGATTCCCTCATTCGTGGATAGCTGTCTAGAGAGCTGTCCAACAAGCTATCTAAGTAGTTGTTTGGATAGTTGTCTTTGACTTAAGAACTGCATTTGAGTACCAACTATACACCCATGTTTGAGTTGTTTTTGTGTTGTAAAATGCATCATAAAGTGCAAAAAACAAACCTTTTATTTCATAGGCTTAATCCATTTATTCACTCAGTTATGGATAACTGTATAGAGAGATGTCTCAAGAGCTGTCTCGATAACTTTCAATTTTTTCATCCATATTTTGGCGACCCGAGACTTATTCTGCTCAAAATCAAACAACAAACAAATTTCTCTTCTACAACATCTTCTAATTCTAACTATAAAACATTGAATTTACTTTTGAACATACAAATCCCAAAAATCTTTAATTCTTCGATTCAACACACTGGTTGAATTAGGAAGCAACCAAGATATGGTTAGCTTCATGGAGGTAAAGGGCTACAAAGCCCAGTGAGTCTCGATCAACCCCTAATTTCTAGGATTTTTGGTTTTCTAGACTTTCTCTTCACTTTTCTGCGTGATTCGGCCAAGGATAAAAATATGAGTTAAGGGAAAGATAAAGAAGACGTCGAGGTGATTATTTTGATACCTTAATCGATAGTTTTGGTTGTTGGACAACCTTGGTCGGTCGCCGACGATTTTTCTGCGGCAGTGAGACAGTTCGATTTTTCTGCGGCAGTGAGACAGTTTAGGAAGAGAGAGAAGGTCGGGAGAGAGAGAGAGAGAGAGAGAGAGAGAGAGAGAGAGAGAGAGAGAGAGAGAGAGAGAGACTAAAGTGGAAGGGGATAAACCGACGAACTAGCAACCCCTTCTTTAAGGGCAAAACCGAAATGTCAAAATTGTGTTTTATAAACTTTTTTTTTTTGAGAAACAGATATCAGCTGAGTTTTTTTTTAAATATGGGTCATAAGTTGGGTTTTTTTTACCATGGTGTAACAAGTTGAGTTTTTTTGGAAACCAAAGGTGTTTTGGGGTTTTTAAATAATTTTCCCCCCAAAAAAATAACCAAGTCACTACCCATAACAATCTACGACCTGCTAACATTCAAAACATCAAAATGTTCTAACTTGATTCAAACCCAGATATTTCGATGACTACCCAAAAACAAATATCCATGAAAAACTACAAAACTTATCTCTATTGATCAAAACTACACCAGAAGCTCAAACCTTCACCTCTATTTTTTAAGAAGTTAGTGTTTGGGTTTTACTATAGCCTGGAGTCTTGGGATCCGCATAGATGAAAGTTACATCGAATCAGATCTAAGATATCATGAAGAATGCTTAGGTGAAAATGATTTTTGAATTCAGTAATCCCTAATTGATCGAGAGAAACAAAATAAGAAGCTAGAATAATAGAAAACAATGACTAGAAGCAAAGAATACCCTTTGAAATCAGAAAACAGGTTGTCCAAGAGACACACAGAGCTAACGCATTGATCAACTTGGTATACAACTAAACTCAGCCATCATGCATAAGCCTATTAATACAGGACAGAGCTTCCATTAATCTAAAATCATGTAAGTAAGCTAAAACAACAATAGAACATCCATGGATACTTATGTAGAACTGTCACAGCCAAACAAATGATATTTCATAAGAGGAATTTCCCAAAATCAGTTTCTAAATATCACTTTGTTACAAGAAGGTATATGAATATTCGAAAGCGGAAACAAAGACCACGCTGATCAAAATTGGAGCGAATCAACACAAATTGAAATCATAAACTGGTAGAGAATGGATATTAACTTTTGCAGAATGTAAGATAAAGTACGTTCCTAAATCACATAAAAAAGCACCGACTCCATGATATAACTATCATATCCTATTATAGAGCAGGCAAAAATTTAAAAACAGTAGGTGTGGGTGTTGAACAATGTATAGAAGGTGATCGTGTTTATTAGTGTTCAACTTCTACTCATACTCAGAATAGATTGAAGTGATAATCGACAAATTGAACGATGATAGGAGGAGTGAGAAGCAAAGTTGGGCTGAAATATTAGAATGCAATAATCAAAACAGCCCAGAGTCTAATTTTTATTATACATCATCAATCATATATCAACATTCATTCATCTACTTATCTATTGAACACCATATGCATTCAAATGTAATTGCACTCAAACACTTTGAAACACTTATATATTAAATTGCGTATCAATATCCAGCATCAACAATAATATGCATTCGTATCCCAGCACCATACCCAGAAACAAATTGAAATTATATATATATGACTTTGTAGAAATAAAGGTAAACGAAAATAGAGAGAAAGAGAGAGAGATAGAGAGAGAGAGAGAGAGAGAGAGAGAGAGAGAGAACCCGTACGTGAATGTGAAGCTTTTTTTTTCTCTCTTAAAAGAAAATCAATTCGTACGTGAAGGTGAAGTTGGGTAAATAGAAGTTCATGACCAAGTGGTGAAAAAGACCTTAAACCCATGTTGGGGAAAATAGTTCTCATATAAAATAACAAAAATTAAAATCAAAATCAAAATCAAAATCAAAATCAAAATCAAAATTAAAATTAAAATCGGGAACGAACCAAAATCGCAAATCAAAATCTAGAACAAACCATGTACCTTTGGATGTCTGGGTATAGCGAAACAGGTGAGAGACTGAGAGCTAAAACAAATCGGGTTGAGAGAAAAATTAGAGTGCGTAAGATTTTTAGATATTTATCCAAAACAGTTATCGCAACTAAAATGTGTGGTAGCAGCTTCAGAATTAAGAGGGAGAACGTGATTTTGGGTGGATTCTATCCAAAACAATTATCGCAACTAAGAGAAAGAACGGGAGCACGCACACTTTGCACGGACCAGAGAAAAATGACCAAAAAGGCAATATGCATCAATACATGTGAATAGTACCCTGACTGTTTCCCAAATTTTATATAGTAAATGACTCTTTTTTTAAAAAGGCTAATTGAAAAAAATTATTTTAAGTGGTCTACTTCCTAAAGAACCCAAAACTTTTTTCAATTTTTTTAAAAATTCAATATATTTTTGTCCTAAATAACTAACCACATCTTTTAATTTCTTTACATAAGATGCTATTGAAATCTTCAAAATACCTCCCTCTTTGATTCCTATTTAGTTTTCATTTCATTCGATCTGTCTCACTCTCTCAATCTCGATCTACATATCGATCTCTTCTATCTACCTCTGCATCTGCCTGGTCCGACCCCGAAGCTCTGATGACCACTCTTTGATGAGGGTGAGGACGACAACTGCAAAAAGCAGTGACAAAAAATTGCCACGTCGCCGCTTCGGCCTCACCGCCATTGTCATCCCTTTTACTCCTTCACTGGCGCAGCTCAGCACTCTGGTTCTTCTCAGCATCGTTGACAACTACAATAGAGTCACCAAGGACACTTGCAAGCGCATCGTCGGTGGTTTGCTCGGCTCCTCCTTCAGAGGCACCGTTGAGGTTAGTAACAATTATGCCGGTAAGTACTACTATATTAGTCTCTTAGACTTTTTCTCATCAATGCTCAAAATCCCCTCTCTCCAGATTTCGATGCAAATATACTATAATCGATTATCATATGTTAGATTAAAAATTCTTTATTGTAATCGAATCGGAATATCTGAATTTTGACTAGTAAAATTCAATTTCTGGTTTCGTTCTTTTGATGTATTAATTAGATCTGTCTAGCTAGGATCCTAATATCTGGATTCTGGAGTGGATAGTGTTTGAGATGAAGGTATGTCCAAGGTTGCTCAATCTGGTTCTCTTCCTAAGGAAGATGTCAACATCATCGACGACTCTAATTAGTCTTCCCTCCCGCCGGATGGAGAGGCTCGTCGAAACATGGTTCAAGCATGATGAGGTAATCAATTCATACCTATACATCATGGAGAAACTCGGTCACCATGCTGATTACTTCAAATCGAGAAGTAACGCCGCAAGGTAATGGTTCCGAAGCTCATTTGACTATGAAATGTCTTATTCAGGTGTTTGTTGAGTATATTTGAAGTTTGTTTTGCTATATTTTGTATGAATTTCTAGGGTGTTGATGGTTAGCTAAGCTTAATTGTGTGGAAATGTGTTGATTTTTTGTGAAGACTCGACCCTGATTTAGTTGCCTAAACCGGATTTAGGCCATAATGATCAATAAAACCTAAACATGCTAGTCCAAAAGAAAACCGAAGAGAAATTCAATAATCTGAAAATCATATTAAAAAACCTAAATTTCATAAACAACTCTTAACAACAGAATTTAAAATTATTTATGACACCAAAGCTGCTAGACTCTCTAAACTACCCATGTTGACTAAGTTTCTAACTTGTAGGATCAACTCTAGATCCTACGACGGATACTGCTACACCTCGATCTGCATGCGCGCCTGACCTCAACAGAGATTTTGCAACCTAGCGTTTGAAACCAAAGGTCCCAGAGGAAAGACATATAGAACATGAATATTGTTAGAGTGAGTAGACGAAAATAAATATTCAGAAATCATAAAACATATGTTTATGCCTTTCACCATAAAAATATAAAATTATAATCAAAGTATAGCGATAAAAATGTGAAATCATAAGTGTGTGGTGGCTATGACTATAGCATAAATCCTCTAGCCATCCTAAACGTAATTGTAGTCGGCTTAGGTGCGTGCAGTGACCTGTCTGGTGTCACTTGGGGATCAGCTGAGTGGATGCATCGATGTGCAACATAGACATAGCATGTGGAAAACATAAAATCATATCATAGAGCCTCCGTGCATAAAAAAAATATATCCATAAGTTATAACATAAAGCTTTACGAAAATAAATTCATAAACATATTCTTAGACTTGCACAATTAGTGAAAATCAAATTGTCCACTCACTTAGCTAGCTGAGACGTAATTAGTCGATTACCAAACTGATAGATCTTAGTTGATGTGCCTTAGACAAAACAAGAGCCTAATATTAATTAATGATATATGTTACGAGCATATGACTAAAGTGAGAAAGAAAATCGAGATAAAACGTTCATCGACACCTCATAATTCAAAATGATAGTCGCAAGGCGCTACGTCCCCCAACTCCTCGTGACAATAACCCCGAGCTTGATCCAAATCATCGTGTCTCAAAAATAGCGCTCGTCCGAAGATGAGCTTCGACTTGACATACGTCACACAAAAGCGTGGAAGTGTCAAGTCGACCCAAATCCTGAAAATAGCCAAAAACATCACTAAAATTGTCAAATCGCACAAAATCACACATAATTTGATTAGAAATGGACTTAGGAACTTCCCATGAGAAAGTCTGATTTTTTGGTCGCTGAAGCTCTACCGCGCACGGCGGAGAGTGGTCCCACATGCCACCACAAACGACGGCACGTGAGCTACACGCACCGGCACAATAGGCGGCAAGTATCACTACGAATTGCACCATTCCAGAATCTGCACGATGACAACAACAATATGCACAACTGCATCAACTTCCAATTCCAAGCTTAACCGACCAAAAACTCACCTCAAACCTTCGCCAAAATCCTCGAAACTGTCGTCAACCGATGAGTAACTTCCGACCACCTTTGATTGAAATCCTAGACCGAGGGGAGTCAAACCCCTAACATCAGGCGACGCATTGTGGCCCGCAATGTCGTTGATTCTTCCTCAAATCGGCTTGCATGATTGATCCATTGGCTTGAAATGAATGGACCTAGGCCGGAGACCAACCGTAGATGGACAATTAACTCACTAATTAAGGTTCGAGTCGTTACATTTTTAGTCAAACTTAAAGAATTTTTTGCTTTGATTCTTTTTATGTGACTCGGAGATGACTAGGTTTTGTTTAAATGGTGAATTTGAAGTCTTTAAGAAGAATTTGATCATTTTTCTTGTGATTTGTATTGCGTAAGTTATGATTTAGGTGTTGTTTTACTGTTGTTCAGTGTGATAGGGTTGATGCGATATTGGCCTGGAGGGAATAATGGATAGCATTTATGCGTATAATGCTCTTAGATTAAATCTGTGCTGTGGAGCTTGCATTTTCAGCAAGGAAAATGATGCGTTGATTTATGTCAAGCCCTGATGGCAATGTCCAAAATCATTTGCAAGCCCAAAATTCGCCGCTATCTCTCCCTCTATAATCTCCCTGACCCTGATGGCAATGCCGACGCCACAACCCCACTGGATGCCACCACTCCACCAATGCCACCACTATGTCTCCCTGACGATGATGTCACCACAGTCTCCAACGTCGGTCTCTGTTTCCTGGTTTCTCAACCACCACAACGATATGTCTCTCTCTCTCTCTCTCAAGGATTGCTATGTTAATTACATGTGTTGATTTAATGATTGTGATATACGTTGAATGTGTTGATTGTGATGAATATGTTGAATTAAGAATTGTTCAAATTTGTACGTGTACTAATTGTGGTATGAATGTGATGTTTGGTATATGTGATTACTAGTATGTGTTTATGTTCGGGATTGTAAAATTCCTAATATATTCGGTTTTATGGGATTACATGTGTGGTACGTATGATTTCTAGTATGTGTTGTTGTTCGGGATTGTGGGATTGCTAGGTTTGGTATGTGTTGATGTTGTTGAACATATGTGTGTATTGGATAGGTATTGGATTGGATAGCTAGGTTTGGTATGTGTTGATGCTAGTTTTTATTGGTAGATTTTGATTGAATATATGTTTGTTGAATATATGTGGTTTCAGTTGTATAGCTTAAGATGCCTGGCGAGAGGAAGATGCACATTGTACAAGAAAAGAATGCAAAATTTCAATCCATAAGACGATGGTTAGGTTGGTGTCAAAGGTTAGAGGAGACCATTACAGTTTCTGCAGCTCCTACGACTTCTGATAAGTCACAGACGATTCCTAATGCTCACAATGAAGTGTAGACAACCTATACAGTTGAGGCAGAGATTTCTGCTCCAGATGCCACGTCATCACAAGCTCCTCAATCATTCGTTAACGATTTTGTTTGCTTTAGTGCTGAAATCAAAGTGAATAGAAGGAACCCCTCAGCCCTGATCCCCAAACGCACTCGGAGACTTGTGAAGAGAGGTAAAGTCGAGAAGATACACAAGTCAACAGAGAAGAAGATAGAGGTCTCATATGATGATTTCACTAGAGGCCTTCTGACGCCAGAACAGAACAATTTGTACTCTCACAATATCAGATCTCACTACCAGCATAAGTACTATAGCCGTTGACATAAAGTTGTCTGCATGTTAACCAAAAGTCATCGGCTATAGTATGGTCGACAACACGTCATCGGCTATAGTGTCGTCGGGAAAAGGCTTTCGACTATACTATAGCCGACGATCTTTGGGGCACCTTATCGGCTATAGGTCCAAATTATAGCCGATGACTAAAAGTTGTCAGCTACAGGTACACAAAATAATTGACGACTTTCTAATGGAAAGTCGTCGAGCAAACCTTCTCAATTTTTTGACCGGACGATACTATAGCCAACGACTAGTTTTCGTACCAGTCGGGTATAGTTTCTTAACCCATCGGGTGTAGTTTTGGTGGTCATCAAGAATTTTAGACTATAGCGGACGACTTTGGTACATGTCGTCAGCTATAGTATGCAATTTTCTGAAGAAAAAAAAATGTAGATTCTGGATTTACCATTCTCAGAACCTGCAGTTTCAAATTAGCCAACAAATATATATTTTCATTTCTACAATGTCCAACAACGCATAAAGACTTCACAATCAACACAAAATACAAACTTATAAAAATTTAGCGTATAATTTTGAAACACATGCATATAAACTAAATGTTGCCAGAGTCAAAGTTGCGGAGATAAGATGGGCCACTACTGTGACGACCCGAACTAGAATCAGATGTGTGTTTAGCACGATTCTCGAGATTTGGTTATAGTCGTAGTTTTACGATATTGTGTGGTTTGTCGATTTGATTCGCGACTATGTTTTCAGTTGAGAATTTGAGTTGGGTGTCTTCACGGAAATTTTAGAGTACGTGATTTTGAGCTCGTGGGCGGTTCCGGAAGATTTTTCCGATAACCGAGGAATATTTTATGATTATTTGAAGTTTCGGGTTTCGACGAGTTTATCCGATTGTTTCGTGTTTATCCGAATCATTTCGTATATTCGTTTTGGACCGTCGATCGACCCGAGGCTCGAGTATAAATAGCGGAATAGTCGAGAATTAGTCGTAAAAACACTGTTTGAGTTTGACCAGCTATTGACTTTCTGTTTTTGGTAAGTTGACTTTTTGAACAAAAAAGGAAAGTTTCCCGTTTGGGAGTTGCCGTCCGACGACTTGTTTTCCGGCCACCTCCGGCCAAGCGAAGGGTAAGGTCTCCTTCCTCTCTTGATTTCGAGTAGGTTTGTACTTGGATTGAAGGAAATTGATTAAGTTTTTTGGGAGTTCGATGGAGGCCGAGATGGGGTTGTTCGACGGTGGTGGTGGAGGTGGTTCCAGCGAGATTTGGAGGAGGGGATTAGGGGTATTCGACTCCCCTCATCTCTCTGAGTCTCGTGGTGTGAATAATTGGGGCTAAGGATGACTTTTTGAAGCAACCCGAATAGGTCACCGGAATATGTTTTCCGATCGGATTTTGGGTAAATTGGAGGACTTCCGTTTGGTTTTGGCCTTCGGGGTAGAAGGGAAAGTGGTTCGAAATGGTGTGATCTTGAAATCTGGAAAATTTCACCGAGAAATTCCACCGTTGACGGCGCGCCGCCGCCGCGGGCGGTCAACGGCGGTCAACGGCCGGAAAGTTGATTTTTTCAGATTTCGATGTAATTACTGTCGTTTTTCTCGAAATCGCGTCCTGGTTATCGTATGGAGGTTTTCGGGTTGTTTTGGTTAGCCGATTTTCAGTCGAGATTTCGAGTGGGGATTTCGGGATTTCCGTAATTCATTTTGCACTGCATTTCGTATTTCCGGGAACGGTTGGTTTCCGTGCATCAGTACAGTGTTGAGAATTATGATTTTGATCAGTTATGTTTTGTAAACATTCAGGAGATCGAGATCGTGATCGTGCTTCAGGCGAGGGATCTTCCGCTGGACCACGAGATTAGCGCGAGTGCGCTTTTTGCTCACCTGTGAGTGGACAATTTCTTTTCACGGAAATGATTGCGAGTCTTTTTATATGATTTTCGAATTGGAGCATGCGTATGAGATTTCGGATTATATGAGCATGTGTTTACAATTATATATATATATATATATACACACGGTTATGCGTATACGAATAAACAGATATGAGCATGTTTACAAGATTACGATTATTATGAGCATGTGTTATATACGATTATGTTACCCATATGCATTTTTATGCTGATTACTGTATATGCATCGAGATATTTGTGATTTGATTTTCACAGAGTACAGTCGTAGTTCATGTTGTTGTATCGATACACACGCATCCCCGGCTGATCACCGAGGGTGCTTACCAGGGGGGACGCTGTGCCTTGTGCCGATGTATTTCCGGGTAGGTACAGTTATCTGTTTCTTGTGCCGAGGTATTTCCGGGTGGAAACAGTTACCCTGACCTGAGGCCTTTCTGGCTCGAATCACGTGTGGGTCTGAGATCCCGTGATTCGGACTGTACTAGCACGGACGTGTCCATGAGTGGCTCCGAGGGATTTTACTTGCATGCTCTGTACGCTGGAGGATTATGGTTTACCTCGCGTATTTTATTATATTTATTCATTCGACTCGCATATGTTTTTATAACATATATTATTTGGTGAAAGACATTTATTTTTGTCCACTCACTCTAACGTGTTTACTGTCTTTCACCTGGGTTTTTCGGTTTCCGTGCCCAGTTTGCAGTTCAGGTTTGGTGTTTCACGTCGCGGTTTGGAGGCTAGTGATCAGAGTCACCTGTGTTTTCCAGTAGGTTCTTGTTTCGCCTACTGATGTACATATTGTATATGTTTTACTCTAGAGGTCGCTTTGATACAATCTGATACATGTTGTGCGGATTTTCACGGATATACATATATACATAGTACAGTTTATTTATTGTTGTTGATTATATTGATGTTGAGAAATCCGGATGGGATTGGTGCCCACGGTTTGTTTTTTGTGGCATAGGACGAAGTGTTAATTTCTGGGTGCAGGTTATGGTAATTCTACGCTAGTAACGAAACTCTGCCGAAATTTTGAAAAATTTTTGTTGGTTCGTATTTTCGAGAGGGTTTGATTCCGGTTTAGGTAACTGAATCGGGATTGAGTCCTTTCAGTTTTGTATCAGAGCATTAGGTTGCCAGATTCTGTAGACTCTTGTAGTTGTGACGCTTTGGGTATTTGAGTTGATACAGCATGACTGGAGTGATGACCCGACTGGCCAGCGGTACTCATCAATACTTCGGGTGTTGTATGTTCTCAAATATCTGCGGTTTCATGATTACGTTCTTTCTGCTTGTACCTAATGCTTGTCTTGTATCAGTAGGATGCCTCCTCGACGTGGTCCCCGTGTTGACCGGGATGATGATCCTGATGAGGATAGCCGAACGCGCGACTTGCTGATGCGAGTGCTGCGTTTGGAAGAGCGTTTTGACCCTGTGGTCAAGGCTCGCACTGCAGGTGCTACTGTGTTTTCGGGTTCAGTTGATCCAGAGATATGCGAGGCATAGTTGGTTCAGATTGAGCGAGTTTGTGAGCGTCTGCAGTTTACACCTGAGCAGATGTCAGTAGCCGCAGTTGGTTTACTTGAGGGTGATGCATACTTTTGGTGGGTTAGCACTGACAGGGTTCCTGTAGATACTCCGTGGACATTATTTCGTGATTTGTTTATGCGGAGGTACTTTAATCAGGCTACTCAGCAGCGCAAGTACGAGGAGTTCACGAACTTGAGGCAGGGCAGTTTGTCTGTACTTGAGTATCGGGATCGGTTTACTCGTTTGTCTCGTTTTGCGCAGGATATGGTGGCTACAGAGGAAGCCAAGTGTCGCAGGTTTGAGCTGAGATTGAATCTGAATATCAAGGCGACATTGACTACGATGCCGATGAACAACTTTGATGAGTTTGTTAGTGCAGCTCTCCGAGGCGAGGATATTGAGTAGGAAAGACAGCAGAGGTTCCAGCCGAGGCGATTTGAGGAAGGTGGACCGAGTCAGGGGCCTTCAAAGAGGCAGAGTTCTGATACTTCCGGTTCAGCTTCATCTTCAGGTAGTCGACCCTATCGACCTTATCGACCACCAGCTAGTGCTTCGAGGCAGAGACAGAGGTGGAGGAGAGATCAACCTCAGAGACCCTTGACTAGTGAGGATTCTAGCGGCTCTAGTTACCCTCGGCGTACTGGGGGCACATTTCCTGTATCGAGGGAGTACCCGTTGTGCAGTCTCTGCAACAGATACCATTATGGTTCTTGTCAGTGAGTTCCTACCCTTTGTTATCGTTGTGGCCAGGAGGGTCACTTTGCGAGGGATTGTTCCCAGCCAGTTGGTGGACAGGCGGCCCATAGTTCCGGAGTTGGGCGAGGTGCCACTTCGGGAGTTCGACCAGCTCAGTTTGCAGGGCAAGGCAGACAGCAAGGACAGCCTCAGGCGAGAGTGCATGCTATGACTCTGTGTGAGGGCAGAGCTTCACCGGAGGTCGTTATTGGTACGTTACATGTTTTTGGTATTCCTGTACTTGCATTGTTAGATCCGGGCGCCACACATTCATTTATATCATTTAGACTGTCATCATTGGCTACGGTACCTGCATCTCCACTTCCGGGGTTGTGGAGAGTGTTGTATCCGTCAGGTGAGGTTGTGAGCATCGGTTGGGTTTACCGAGATTGTGAGGTGTTTATTGATGGCCATGGTTTAGCCGCTGATCTGTTGTTGCTTGATATTGTGGATTTCGATTTGATATTGGGTATGGACTTTTTGGAATCACACTGGGCCATGTTTGATTGCCACAGGAAGGAGGTCGCGTTTCGACGACCAGGGTTACCTGAGATACTGTTTCGTGGCGAGAAGAACACTTCCCTACCATGTTTGATTTCCGCGATGAGGGCAGATCGGTTGATGAAGAAGGGTTGTGTTGCTTACTTAGCCCATGTTGTGGACACTACAGCTGCAATGCCAGATCTTGGGAGTATTGAGGTTGTGTCTGAGTTTCCGGATGTGTTTCCAGCAGAGTTACCTGGTATACCCCCTATGCGGGAGATTGATTTTACCATTGAGTTATTGCCGGGTACTGGACCAATTTCCCAGACACCGTACCGGATGGCGCCTGCAGAGTTGAGGGAGTTGCAGATTCAGCTTCAGGAGTTGTTGGAGAAGGGATTCATTCGACCGAGTGTTTCCCCGTGGGGTGCTCCAGTGTTGTTTGTGCGGAAGAAGGATGGGTCCATGCGTTTGTGCATCGACTATCGGAAGCTGAATCAGATTACAGTGAGGAACAAGTATTCGTTGCCACGGATTGACGACTTGTTCGACCAGCTGAATGGAGCAGCAGTCTTTTCGAAGATTGACCTTCGATCCGGATATCACCAGTTGAGAATCCGAGATTCAGATGTGGCCAGGACAGCTTTCAGGACGCGGTATGGGCACTATGAGTTTCTGGTTATGCCGTTTGGGTTGATCAACGCCCCCGCAGCTTTCATGGACTTGATGAATCGGGTGTTTAGACGGTTCCTGGACAAGTTTGTGATTGTATTCATTGATGATATTTTGATATATTCGAGGAGTGTGGGCCAGCACAAGAAACACTTGCGAGCAGTGTTGCGGACTTTGCGGGACCATCAGCTGTTCGCGAAGTTTAGCAAGTGTGAGTTCTGGTTGGATAGTGTGAAGTTTCTGGGCCACGTGATTTCGGCCGAGGGAATTAGTGTTGATCCTGACAAGATTGAGGCCGTGCTGAATTGGAGTCGACCCACTACTGTACCGGAGATCCGGAGTTTCTTGGGATTAGCAGGCTATTATCGACGGTTTGTATAGGATTTCTCCCGGATTGCTACATCACTGACCAAATTGACGAAGAAGGGCGTCAAGTTTGAGTGGTCTGATGCGTGCGAGGAGAGTTACTTGCTCTTGAAGGAAAGATTGACTACCGCACCGGTTCTGACATTGCCAGACGACAGTGGTGAGTTTGTTGTGTACAGCGATGTGTCGAAGTTGGGCCTTGGATGTGTGTTGATGCAGCATGGTAGAGTCGTAGCATATGGTTCCAGACAGCTGAAACCGCATGAGGTCAACTATCCGACACATGATTTGGAGTTAGCCGCTATTGTGTTAGCTTTGAAGAGTTGGAGACATTATCTGTATGGTGCTCAGTGTAAGATTTTCACTGACCACAAGAGTCTCACTTACTTGCGGACACAGCCGGATCTGAACATGAGGCAGCGTCGATGGATGGAGTTGATCAATGATTATGATTGTACGTTCGAGTACCATCCAGGGAAGGCTAACGTTGTAGCGGATGCACTTAGCCGGAAATCTGGAGCCCCATTGTTTCACATGTGTGTGGCCAGAGTGTCGATGTTAACTGAGCTTCGAGCTACAGGTGTTGTGTTTGGGTATGATGATGATGGAGCTTTGTTAGCCAGTTTCCAGGTTCGACCTGTGTTGGTTGATCAGGTACGGGAGGCACAGCATTCAGATCCCTACTTGCTGGGCAAGAAGACCATGATTCGGAATGGTGTGCCTACAGAGTTCCGTTTGAGCGACGACGGTACGTTGTTGTTCAGGGGTAGATTATGTGTACCCAGGGACGAAGACTTGAAGAAGGAGATTTTGGACGAGGCCCACAGTTCAGCGTATGCGATGCATCCCGGAGGTACGAAGATGTTTCGTACACTTCGAGCGTACTATTGGTGGCGCAACATGAAGCGGGAGATTGCTGCGTACGTGAGTCGGTGTTTGATTTGTCAGCAGGTGAAGGCGGAGAGGCAGAAACCTGCAGGGAAACTACAGCCACTTGAGATTCCAGTTTGGAAGTGGGAGCATATCACGATGGATTTCGTCTATCAGTTGCCGCGTACTTCGGCGGGCAACACTGGCATTTGGGTTATCGTTGATCGATTGACGAAATCTGCACACTTTCTTGCACTTCCAGGGAAGATTTCAGTGGGCAGACTGGCTAAGTTGTACTTATCCGAGATTGTTCGCTTGCATGGTGTGCCTGTGTCGATTGTTTCTGACCGTGATAGTCAGTTCACTTCTGAGTTTTGGCAGGCTTTACAGCGAGTGTTGGGCACGAGATTGCGGTTTAGTACAGCTTTTCATCCTCAGACTGACGGGCATTCCGAGCGGACCATTCAGACTCTTGAGGATATGCTGAGATCGTGTGTGTTGCAGTTTCGTGGAAACTGGGATCAGCTGTTGCACTTGATCGAGTTCGCCTACAACAACAGCTATCAGGCCAGTATTGAGATGGCACCGTACGAGGCTCTGTACGGGAAGCAGTGTCACACTCCATTGTGTTGGAGTGAGGTGGGCGAGCGTTGGCTCATTGGTCCTGATTTGGTGAAAACCACGATGGAGGACATTCAGGTTATTCGGGATCGACTGAAGATTGCTCAGGATCGGCAGAAAAGTTACGCGGATGTGAGGAGGAAAAGTTTAGAGTTCGAGGTTGGTGATTGGGTCTTCCTGAAACTGTCTCCGTGGAGGGGAGTAGTGCGTTTCGGGAAGCGTGGCAAGCTTCGACCGTGGTACATTGGTCCGTACGAGATTACGGAGAGGGTTGGAGCTGTTGCTTACAGACTTGAGTTACCGACAGAGATGGCTCGTGTACATGATGTTTTCCACGTTTCGATGTTACGAAAGTACATGTCAGATCCTTCACATGTTATAGCCCCACAGCAGTTGCCGATCAGAGAGGATTTATCGTATGTTGAGGAGCCAGTGCAGATTCTCAATCGTCGTGAGCAGGAGTTGAGGCACCGTGTGATTCCGCTGGTGAAGGTCTTGTGGCAGAACCATTCAGTGGAGGAGGCCACTTGGGAGACCGAGCAGCGTATGCGGGAGCAGTATCCTCATCTGTTCACATAGCAGGTACGTAAATTTCGAGGTCGAAATTTCTTTAAGGGGGGTAGATTTGTGACGACCCGAACCAGAATCAGATGTGTGTTTGGCACGATTCTCGAGATTTGGTTATAGTCGCAGTTTTACGATATTGTGTGGTTTGTCGATTCGATTCGCGACTATGTTTTCAGTTGAGAATTTGAGTTGGGTGTCTTCACGGAAATTTTAGAGTACGTGATTTTGAGCTCGTGGGCGGTTCCGGAAGATTTTTCCGATAACCGAGGAATATTTTATGATTATTTGAAGTTTCGGGTTTCGACGAGTTTATCCGATTGTTTCGTGTTTATCCGAATCATTTCGTATATTCGTTTTGGACCGTCGATCGACCCGAGGCTCGAGTATAAATAGCGGAATAGTCGAGAATTAGTCGTAAAAACACTGTTTGAGTTTGACCAGCTATTGACTTTCTGTTTTTGGTAAGTTGACTTTTTGGACAAAAAAGGAAAGTTTCCCGTTTGGGAGTTGCCGTCCGACGACTTGTTTTCCGGCCACCTCCGGCCAAGCGAAGGGTAAGGTCTCCTTCCTCTCTTGATTTCGAGTAGGTTTGTACTTGGATTGAAGGAAATTGATTAAGTTTTTGGGGAGTTCGATGGAGGCCGAGATGGGGTTGTTCGACGGTGGTGGTGGAGGTGGTTCCGGCGAGATTTGGAGGAGGGGATTAGGGGTATTCGACTCCCCTCATCTCTCTGAGTCTCGTGGTGTGAATAATTGGGGCTAAGGATGAGTTTTTGAAGCAACCCGAATAGGTCACCGGAATATGTTTTCTGATCGGATTTTGGGTAAATTGGAGGACTTCCGTTTGGTTTTGGCCTTCGGGGTAGAAGGGAAAGTGGTTCTAAATGGTGTGATCTTGAAATCTGGAAAATTTCACCGAGAAATTCCACCGTTAACGGCGCGCCGCCGCCGCCGCGGGCGGTCAACGGCGGTCAACGGCCGGAAAGTTGACTTTTTCAGATTTCGATGTAATTAGTGTCGTTTTTCTCGAAATCGCGTCCTGGTTATCATATGGAGGTTTTCGGGTTGTTTTGGTTAGCCGATTTTCAGTCGAGATTTCGAGTGGGGATTTCGGGATTTCCGTAATTCATTTTGCACTGCATTTCGTATTTCCGGGAACGGTTGGTTTCCGTGCATCAGTACAGTGTTGAGAATTATGATTTTGATCAGTTATGTTTTGTAAACATTCAGGAGATCGAGATCGAGATCGTGATCGTGCTTCAGGCGAGGGATCTTCCGCTGGACCACGAGATTAGCGCGAGTGCGCGTTTTGCTCACCTGTGAGTGGACAATTTCTTTTCACGGAAATGATTGCAAGTCTTTTTATATGATTTTCGAATTGGAGCATGCGTATGAGATTTCGGATTACATGAGCATGTGTTTACAATTATATATATATATATACACGGTTATGCGTATACGAATAAACAGATATGAGCATGTTTACAAGATTACGATTATTATGAGCATGTGTTATATACGATTATGTTACCCATATGCATTTTTATGCTGATTACTGTATATGCATCGAGATATTTGTGATTTGATTTTCACAGAGTACAGTCGTAGTTCATGTTGTTGTATCGATACACACGCATCCCCGGCTGATCACCGAGGGTGCTTACCAGGGGGGACGCTGTGCCTTGTGCCGATGTATTTCCGGGTAGGTACAGTTATCTGTTTCTTGTGCCGAGGTATTTCCGGGTGGAAACAGTTACCCTGACCTGAGGCCTTTCTGGCTCGAATCACGTGTGGGTCTGGGATCCCGTGATTCGGACTGTACTAGCACGGACGTGTCCATGAGTGGCCCCGTGGGATTTTATTTGCATGCTCTGTACGCTGGAGGATTATGGTTTACCTCGCGTATTTTATTATATTTATTCATTCGACTCGCATATGTTTTTATAACATATATTATTTGGTGAAAGACATTTATTTTCGTCCACTCACTCTAACGTGTTTACTGTCTTTCACCTGGGCTTTTCGGTTTCCGTGCCCAGTTTGGTGTTTCACGTCGCAGTTTGGAGGCTAGTGATCAGAGTCACCTGTGTTTTCCAGTAGGTTCTTGTTTCGCCTACTGATGTACATATTGTATATGTTTTACTCTAGAGGTCGCTCTGATACAATCTGATACATGTTGTGCGGATTTTCACGGATATACATATATACATAGTACAGTTTATTTACTGTTGTTGATTATATTGATGTTGAGAAATCCGGATGGGATTGGTGCCCACGGTTTGCTTTTTGTGGCATAGGACGAAGTGTTAATTTCTGGGTGCAGGTTATGGTAATTCTACGCTAGTAACGAAACTCTGCCGAAATTTTGAAATTTTTTTGTTGGTTCGTATTTTCGAGAGGGTTTGATTCCGGTTTAGGTAACTGAATCGGGATTGGGTTCTTTCAACTACCATCATCATCAGGTGGATCCTGCTGCTCATGTGGGGCATCGTGAGGGTCCTAGTTAGATGGAATCCATGGAGTCCAACCTTGGGCTGGGACATTTACTCCTTGTGCCTGAAGGATTGAGCTCAGGCCTTCAAAATTCCTAGTCATTTCAGCTCGCATCCGAGCTAACTCCTCAACCTGCTGCCGGGCCATCTCGTGATGTATCTCCTCCATTTGCTAGGTCATCCATCGCTGAGTCTCTTCTATCTTGCTCTGATACTTCTGAGTCTGCCTTCGAAGTTACTTCTCTAACTGGGCCTTGGAAGATCTCTATTTGCATTGGAAACCGGGCTTGTTCTTCAATATCCCATCGACTTGCCGTCCTAAACCCATGCAATAGTAATTTCTCCTTCGTGGTGGGAAAGCATTTCCCATAATCCTCGCCCCAACCCTTAAATCAGATTAATCAATCTGAGATATGGCCTAGGGAAGCTCATCATCTAAGATATTAGAGTTTCGCTCCCTTGCAATCTGAGTCAACACCTGCTCACATGTTTCCGTTAAATGTGCCTAATTGACAATGAAAAGAAAATAACATATTAGTAAACATACATTAAAAAAAGTTAAGGAAAATACATATGTAAGAAATTTGTAAAGTTGTAAGGGCACAATACTTACAGCATGTTCGTGGGACTGATGATGCGTTTTTTCTTACATCCACACGAACGGGTTTTCTTTAGGGTGTTGGGTCACTTCCTCCTCCCTAAAAGACGCATAGGGTCGAGAACCACCGCGATGGTTGTCCGTGTTCTTTGCTCAGTTCCTCGCATTTATGGAGGAACTTGTCTTGTTTCATAAATATATATTAAAAAAAAGGATTCAGAAACTATCAACGCTAAATTATTCACAAGCAAATACATATGGTGTTAAATATATATCTCAAATCGTGGGGCGTTGAAGTGAATTAGAAGCCACTTCCACTCGTACTCCCTAAGCATGAACTCCATAGGGGTACCCGAACGGTCATTAAACATGGTATTTTTCTTCAAGAACTTACAGAGCTCATTCTTCCACTCTTTATACCTATATATCCGACATAAATGTTGGAAACACATTATATGATCTCTCTAATATCTCAATATATATTATATAACTCCCGTGACCTTCCTCGAACCTTATTTGCCTACATGGATTTAAGTTCCTCCAAAACATTGAACCACACCTGCAATGTCCCATTTTTTATGTTAATATAATTATACTTTAAAGGAATTAATTAATATAAGTAGACATACACAATGAATATCTAACTCACCGACATCGCATTGTTCGCTTGGTCCTTCACGGACTAAGGGACTGAGGACCACTCTGACCACAGAATAGCGACTTTATCCCGGATAATGCTTCCAACCATTTCAGAGTACCTCCTAAAAATGTTTCCCTCTTCTCACCGATCCTTGCTCATTGGTCTTTATGACCAGTGGCCCGTAGGCCTCGATGTCCTTCTAAAGTTACTTCCCCACAACACAGCCTCTGGTCCTCACTTTTTTCTCCCCTCTGACGTCTGTCCCATAAGACAATGTAAAAAAAATTAAAATAGGATCACCCAATTTAATATAAAAATTATTGGAAAGTTTGAAATTAAATAATGCATATATTTACAATTTACCTATTGATTCTAACGTTGATGTGTTTACTATCCTCACACTTTTCAGAGGTGTATCGAACAGCTGAAAGACGTATGCTTCCTTCGGGTGGATGTGAATAAGGTTTCCCTCATCATTGATAGCTGGTTTAAGTTTTCTCGTGTCATCAACATCTGGCAGGGCAGGTATGCCCTGCAAGGGAAAATAGAGGTGAGAAGGGAAGACACCTCCTTGTTGTCCGGATGACGATGTCCCTGAACCACCAGCATAACCGAGAGAAGGATCTAGAGTTGGCTCTGGCCGGTTCATTTCTAGCATATGAGGATCAGAAGGAGCGGGACCTGTATAGCTGGGCGTACCCGACACTTGGCTCAAGTCTGCCATACCCTGACGTGAAGGGTCAGGACCCATAGAGCCGAGCGTGTAGACGTCTGGCTTATGTTGGAAAACAAAAGCTGCCTCGCACTCTGTGGTTGTTGGGGGTCGGCCACATCATCATGCACAGGCGTCTCCGGGGTGCCTCCAAGTAGTTGTCCGCGACGATTGTTGTACGGGCCGTCGTAAGGCTGGTGAGGCCGAATTTTTGAGCCGGACCCACAACTGTCACAATTGGACCTGTTTTCTCGATTCTTAGATATCACTTTCTTTCCTCTACTCGAAAAAAAATGCATGATTCCTAAAATTCACATAATTTGAGCATATTCAACATCAATAAATACATCAAACTAACCTAAAACACAATCCTATAACCTAATCACAATCTCATAACCTAATCACAATAATCACAATCTCATAACCTAATCACAATTCCTAATTTCACAATCACAATAATTTCGACCCATAATTTCACAAACTTAATTTCACAATTCCTAATTTCACAAACCTAATATAAAAAACCTAATTTCACAATTCCTAATTTCACAATCTCACCTAAATCACAATCACAATCACATAATTCACAATCACTACCTAATCACAGCAGATTAATTGAGAGAGAGAGAGAGAGAGAGAGAGAGAGTTACTGAAATTTAAACTGTGGAGAGGGAGGAAGGAGCGGGGTGGCTTAGGTGGCCACGGGCAGAGGTGGAGTTGGCGGGCAGAGGTGGAGAGGAGAGAGAGTTTGGGTTTTTTTATTGTTTAGTAGGACGAGAGGAGAGGGAGGTTGGGTTTAGAGGTTAGGTGATCGAATCTGGGTGGCGGTGATCAAATCCGTGCAGCGGCGGCGGCGACTTGGGAGAGAAATGGGGATTGTGAGGGAAAAGGGTTGAACTGGCTCAGGCTCGAATCGTTTTTGAGTTAAAAGGATGGAGGATAGCTGATGACTTAAATGAATTCTTGTCGGGTATACTATACCCGATGACGTATCGTATAAATGTCGTATGAATGTCGTCGAGTATAGTATACCCGACAAGAAATGCTAAACATAGTCGGGTATACCCTGAAAATATTTTAAAAAATTAGCCTTGATTATTTGAAAACACAATTCACACAAAAACCTATTTAAGTAATTTTGGATCATTACCCTTCAACAAACAAGTAAATTTAACAAACACGTAAATTATGATCATTACCCTTCAACAAACACATAACTTTAACACGTTCATTTTTAACTAATCAAGGCGCATAATCAAAATCATCGCTTGAGTCTGATTCGTTGTCCGTGTTAATTTCTAGTAATATGTGCTGCTCTTCTTCACCAGAGTCTTCATTGTCTTCAATTGGATTGAAATCAATAAGTTCTGCTCGAGGAAGTCAAACCACACTACCCGGACTCACATTGTTAAGGAGAATTGTCGAGGAATATGAAATATTAATTGCACTCGGCTCTTGGTATGCAGTAACTTCTTCATTCTCTGTGGCATCACCAAGTGTAGCAGCACTGTATATGTTTCTAGGAAAAACATGGTTAACTATTTTTCACGTGCCTTTGTTCACAAGATCATCAAGATAAAACACTTGTATTACCATTGTGGCAAAAACAAAAGGGTCATCTTCATACCATGTTGTAGCAGTATTCACCGAAAATGTTCCGTAGTCATCGATCCTTGTGTTCTGAGGGCTAGTATCAAACCATCTACACTTAAACAAGTACATTGTCATGCATTCCCCATAAATTAATTCAACCACTAAATGGAAAACGTCGTAATAGTCAATACCATTATGTTGACAATGCACCATTACCCTAGAGTTCTGTATTTTCCGTCTCGCATCTCTATGTGCACATATAAATTGCACGTCATTGACTTTACACATCGGACACACACTTGAAGTTATCGGTTTCAATGCGAAAAGTCTCAATTCGTGTAACTAGTTTGGGTTACCATCATACTCTACGTGGTTCATCTGAAGGAATAATAACCGACATGTTAGATGACAAACGTCATGATATTAAATTATATATATCAATAAGTATATATATATATACACGTACCCAGCCGCCAAAATAGTTTGCAAACTCCCTATTGTAGTACTCAATATCATCGCCAATATGAGGATAGTATAGATGGAAGTTTTTCCAGTATTGCACTTCAGGACAGTTAAGCAATACCCACCAGTGGGCAATAACTAGCTCATATTGTTCCAATTGGTACGACTTTAGCAAATTTCTACCAACTTCAACATCATATGAGAGTATATAAAGTTTGAATTGTGGTGCATCTACCAGCATATATTGTGGAGGGTCCTCCAACGCTCCTAAATATAACTTGGTATATGTTACGCACTCGTACGTAAGATATGTTTCAACTATACATCCTTCAGGTGCGGATTTATTAGCCACATAATTTTTGTAGTCCCCCAGTTGTCTATCAAGTTTAAAAGTGCATATTATAATTATTTCCAAATAATGTTAAAAAAAATTAGAGCCAAATTCAGATGTTGAATCGTACGTACCTTTCCATAGAATACATCCAAGTGTAGTGTACGGGACCGGTAAGCAACAATTGTGTGACGACCTGGAACAAAATCAGAAGTGTTATCAGCTTAATCCATGAGGTTACGCGTAATCGCAGATTTTCGATAATTGATTGAATCGCCAGCTTTGATCACGACTTAATTATTGGCCGAGAATTTGAGTTGAGTCTCTTCTCGAGAGTTGTTGAACGCGTGATTTCGAGTTCGTGGGCGGTTTCGGATGATTTTTCGGACGACCGAGGAATATAATATGAATATTTGAAATTTCGGTATATTGTCGAGTTTATCCGTTTATGTTCGAGTCTATCCGAATCGTGATTGTGATCCGTTTTTGACCGTTGATCGACCCGAAGCGTAAATGGAATGATTATCGACTTGATTTGCGAGTTTCGCGATTTGTCGTGATTTCGACATAATCTGTTAATATGGCGGCTTTCTTAGCGACTAAATTATCAGGCGAGAATCTGATTTGGGATCCTTCGTGAAAGTTGTCGAGAATTTAATTTCAAGCTTGTGGGAACTTCCGGAGGATTTTTCTTGTTACGAGGATTAAGTTACGAATATTTTCGACCGTTGATCATTTAATCGGATAAGGTTGTGATGGATTGAACCGTTGACTTTTTATCGGATTTGTTGAAGTGTTTGACTTCGGGTGGAAATTGAAGAACATGTCGAGATGAGTTTGTTGACGCGAGAATCGTTGAAATCGTAATTACGATACGAAAGTTACGTGTGTTTGAAGTTTGTCGAAAAGTTAATTATGGTAGTTTCCAAAAGGGGAAAGTATTTAAATTGGGTTACCTCTTTTGGAAAGTCAAACTTGCATTTGATGGCTGTTGAATGAGTCAACTCGGTGGTGGAGAGGAGCGACGGGCAGCCACGGCTCGCCGGCAGCGAGCTGCCGTCCGGCCACCCCAAGGCACGGGGTTGGTCACAATCAACTCGTCTTGGCGTCCTTCTCCCCTTTCCGGCCACCTTTCACGACGAGGTTACCGGTGGAAGAAGAATTTCCAGTCAAAAGTTTGTGATTTTTGGGGGTTTTTGGTCGTTCTTTTTTTGGCCAAATTGAGTGGCGTAAGGTACTGGGCTTTGAAGCCCTCATCACCACGAAGCTACCTATGTATGTATGGTCTTTCAATTTTGCTTGTACATGGAGAATTGTTAGATTGAAAGTTTGGTTTGAATTCGGTTTTGCTTGAAATTGAGCTAGTTAGAGTTTAAATTGATCTTTGGTGTAGTTATGAAAGTTGATTGTTGGATGATTTTGAGTGGAATAGGCTTTGGTTCGCCGGAGAAATTCAAAGTTGGGTTGCGCTGCCGCCGCCGCCGGTGGTCAACGGCGGTTTCCGGTCAAAGTTGACTTTTTGGTGTTTTCGACGAGTTATATGTCGTTTCACTCGGAATTGCATCCCGATCGCAGTGGTGGGGTTTGTTTTTCGATTTGAGCATCGGAAATTATAGCGAGGTTTTATGGTGTGATTATTGGATTTTCGACAATTCGTCGTTATTGAATTATATGTTTCCGGGAACGGTTGTTTCTAGTGATTTGATTTGAGGTATCGAGTTATGATTTTGAGAAATGGATTTCATGATTATTCAGGGGTTTGTGATCGTTCGTTTGGCGAGGGATTTTCCGTCGGATCACGGGATTAACGCGAATTGCGTTACGCTCACCTATGAGTGGACATTTCTTTTCACGGATTGATTGCGAGTCTTTTATATACGTTTTACGAGCTTGAGCATGCAGTATGATCATGATTTCTATGAGCATGTGTTTTACGATTATGCATTTACGAATATGCGTATACGAATATACATACATATATATATATTATGTTTTATGCATATGCATGGAAATGATTTATGATTTGGTTTACACAGAGTACAGTCTCAGTTATCAGGGTTGTATCGATATACATTGGCTTCTCGGCTGATCCCCGAGTACGCTCCGGGGGGGACATATATCCTGACCCGAGGCCTTTCTGGCTTGGAATCACGTGTGGGTCTGGAATCCCGTGATTCAGACTGTGCTATCGCGAGGGAGTCCATGAGTGACCCCGCGGTATTTATGATGCATGCTCTGTACGCGAGTTGGAGTCAGCGTCTCCTCGCGTACCATTTGATTTTATGCATTTAGACTCGCATATGATTTTATAACATATATTATTCGGCGAAAGACATTTATTTTCGTCCACTCACTCTAACAGTTTTCATGTCTTTCCCCTGGGCTTTTCGGTTTCCGTGCCCAGAGCATTACTGTTATGATATTACTTTACATTACTGTTATGATATTGAGAAATCCGGATGGGATTGGTGCCCACGGTTTGATTTTTGTGGCATAGGATGAAGTGTATTTTCCGGGTGTAGGTAATGGTAATTCCGCGTTAGTAGCGTTACTCTGCCGAAATTTTGATGGTTTTTGTTGGTTTGTGTTTTCAGAAGGGGTTTGATTCCGGTTTAGGAAACTAAATCGGGGTTAGGTTCTTTCAAATTGTTCGGGAAGATGGATCATCAGGTGAGGCATGATATCAAAAGTATTTGGGGGAAATATCCTCTCAAATTTGCTCATAATAAAAATGATGTCCTGTTGCATTTCTCCCAGGTTCGATTTTTTCACTTCTCTAGTGCATAACTTCTCAAAGAGTCTTGACAATGCCACTAACGGCTCCACCACCTCTTTCAACAGGTACCCCCGAATGAAAACAGGGAACAGACATTGAAGCAGTATATGGCAGTCAGGACTCTTTAATTCGTACATCTTATTATCCCAGAAATTAACACACCGGCATATATTGCTTGCATAGCCTGAATGATACCTGACATTACCTAGCCACCTAAAAATTTCATTCTTCTGGTCAGGCTTGACGGTGTAAGGAGCTTGAGAGATTTTTTTCTTCCCTGCTCTCAACCACAAATATTTCCGCAAATTCATTCTTTTCAGATCATTGTGTTCCTTAGGGTCGTCTTTAGTTTTCTCCTCCTAATTTAGCACCATGCCCACCAAACTTTCACACTCATTATTCTCTCTGTACATGACATGTAGGTAGTGCATGATCGGCAACTTGGGCCAGTACAGGAGTTCCCAGAATATGTTTTTGTGTGTCCAGAATTTATACATGTCAGGTTTGTCAAGTACTAACACCACTATTTCAAGATGATTGCTCAGCTACCCAAAATCGTATTCATTCATCACTTCCAAAATTTCATCCCACGTCCATTTCCTATGTTGCACACCTGCTTCTACAGTCCCATCAAAGCCTCGAGATCCTACCGCCATGGGTGATCATGTGGAAGCCAATAACGGTGACGCATCTGGACAATCTTCCTGCAACGAGGTCTGCAGCACTCAACAGTCATGCACTCTGAACAAGTCCTGTATCCTCTAATAACGTTGCCCGACAACATCGCGAGGGCAGGAAAATCACTGATAGTGCCAACAACCATGGCATGCATGTGGAACATCTGGTTTTTGTATTTGTCATAAGTGGGATGGCCAAATTCACTCAGGTACTTAAGTTCCTCAATCAAGGGTTTCAAATACACATCGAGACACTTTCCTGGATAACCCGACCCTGGAATTACTAGAGTGAGCATATTGTATTCATTCTTCATGCACATCCATTGAAGAAGGTTGTACAGTACCAAAATAACTGGCCATATACTGTATTGAAGAATCATGTTGCCAAAAGGGTTAAATCCGTCAGATGAGAGACCCAGCAAAACATTTCAGACCTCTGATGCAAAATAAGAAAACTCCATGACCATGTGCTTCCAAGCCCCTCCGTCAGTAGGGTGTATAAGGGTATCATCATCAGGGAAATTCCTCTTAGCCCCCCATGTCATAGCTTCAGCCATGTGTGCGCACATGATCAACCATTCCAGCCTATCAATCAGCGAGAAATACTGAAGAGTCTCCACAGCTTTCTTATTCCCTACAAAAGTCAACTTATACATATCTGTGTGATATATTGGGCATGCATCAATGCCCTCAAGATCATTCCCGTCAGCATATTCACCCTATAAGAGAACGCAATCATATCTGCATGCATGGATTTTGATGTAACAAAGGCCAAGATGTTTCAAGATATGTCACACCTTATGATGAGTGGTAGGAAGACGATGACCTGGAGACAGCATCGAAGCAGTCCACTTCAGCCAATCATCAACAGTCTTGACACTCATTTTGTTCTCCACTTTGAGCTTCATTACTCCCATGACACTTTCAAGAACAGTCTTATTACACCCGTTGTACAACGGGGTCTGTTAGAATGCAATCAGGTTGTTGTACTTGTCCATACCGGTAGTGTTGACAGATGTAGGTAATTGCTGAACTGGCTAATTATGAGGGAAGCCCACAACGGCGGGATCATTATCTACTGCTTGAGCTAATACACCGCTCTCATAAGGAAACACATCGTTGATCAACCTTGTTGTTGGATCATTGGATGTATTGGCCATCTGAGGATATTACTCATGATCATGTTGACCCGTTAATGATGTTTCACCGTGATAAATCCAACGCGTGTACTTATCTCAAAACTCGTTTTTCTTCAGGTGCTCCCATAATGTATCAAGGGTAAAACAATACATATCGCTCTGACATTGACAGTGTTTACACGGGCAATAATGAATATCATTCACATTAGAATTAGCCTTCACATATTCCACAAAACTCTTCATTCCAATTTTATAATTTCGATCCCATCTTGGAAGCAAAATTCAACTCTTGTCCATCCTGAAAATTGCAACTTAATTTATATATATATACATCTTTAATTCGATCATCTACTAGCTAGCTAGCTACGTAATTACAAAGTTACACATATATATGCATACTAGCTATATATCAACAATTAACATATATATATATAAACATACATACATATATATTTTCATCTAATTAAATAAACTCAATCTCTAAAATTCATATATATATATATAACACGTAAATCAACTCAATCTCCAAAATTTATACATACATATTTTCATCTAATTAAATAAACTCAATCTCCAAAATTCATATATATATATATATATAACACACGTAAATCAACTCAATCTCCAAAATTTATACATATATATTTTCATCTAATTAAATCAACTCAATCTCAAAAATTCATATATATATATATATAACACATAAATCAACTCAATCTCCAAAATTTATACATATATATTTTCATCTAATTAAATCAACTCAATCTACAAAATTCATATATATACGTACCTATATAGCAGGAAATAGCTTCACGAACTTATTTTGGACAGCTACCAACAACACCCAACAATTTGAGAGCATTTTGGGTTTTCCTCCTCCAATTTTTTGTAATGGTTCAGTTGCTGCCCGATCTGTTTAGATAAGGAACTATAGCCGACCACATAAAACCGGTCGTTGGCTATAGTTGATCAAATCGTCGATGTTTTGCAAAACCGGTCGTCGACTATCGTAAAACTATACCCGACGATTCATTTTTGTACCGTCGGCTATAGTATTTTTTACTGACAACGATTTGTACCATCAGCTAAAGTCCACTATACCCAACTGTTTGAATTTTTGTCAAGCTGTTTTTCCGATTTTCATTGGGTATAGGACATATGCTGGTAGTGTCTATTATACATAACAACATACGTATGAATGCCACTTCTTGGGATGAGTTGTTCAAAGCCAAAAATTTCAAGGTGTACCGCAAACTCTCAGTAAAAGGGTCTATTTAATTTTATAATTAATTATAAATTATAGGGTCTAGAAATTTTTATTTTTTATTTTTCCTAGGTATTGGGGAAACTATGATCAAAGACGGAGATGTGGGAATCTGTAGAGAAGACGGCTACGAGTATTCACAAGATTGCAAGAACGGCATTCACAAGCACTACAAAGAACATGGCGCCTCAAATGTCCCAAGGGATTTGTTGATCGAATGGGAAGAAGAGTGAGAATGGTTGGTCGGGCACTTTGAGTCCGATAAGTTTTGAGGTTTATCTTTTTTTTATTTAATATAATGAAAATGAATCATTTCTTACTTTTAGATATTTATTTATTATTTAATTTTCCTTGTTGTGAATCAAAGATGGTTGGCGGCCAACACTGCTAATTGTGAGAAGAAGATGATGCACCATAAGTCGAGATCCAAAATGACGATCAACATCATAAAGGCTCCGTGTCTTTTTACGTCAGGCCCGGGCAAGAAGTTATCGCAAGTCAACGTGGCGTAAGTAACTTTTTTTCCGAAATTGATTGAGTTTAATCTTACGGTTGGTTTGAAAAAATTGAATCATGATAAGGACATTTATTAGGTTGTGCTCTTGGAATTTGGTTTAGTTGGCTAAATTAAATATTATTCTAAACTTGAGAAATCTGGATGGGATTCGGTACCCATGGTTTGTTATTTTAGAAATGTTATTCAAAGTGTTTTCTTTCATGCAGGTTTTCGGTTTTCTCCATTTTTTAGGGGAAACTATGTCAAAATTTCTTTAGAAATCAACATTCATATATATTGTTAAAAAAAATTAATTTCAAGAGAGGTTGATACAATTAGCCAAGGAGCAATTGGTGCATGCCTAAAGAGTTGACTCTTCTATCGAAGAAGAATCATATCCATATTGTAGATACATTTTTCGACCACCGACGTAGGAAGTAGGTTCGTGACCTTGGATGGGAGGTCGAGTGAGATTTGACCCAGCCATCCTCATTGGTTAATAGGCGTTCGAGTGTGGCGGCTGCAAAGGAGCAGTTTCGAGCAGCTGAAGAGGATGCTGGATCGGACCATAGCCCGGGAGGAAGCTCGATCCGCCTAGGGAGAGGCTTAATCAGCTCTGGAGGAGACTTGATTGGCCTAGACTCAGACTGATATGTTGCATGCACAGATAAGCTTCATGATTGAGTTTCTCAGATCGATGGGCATGGACCTTCCGCCCATGTCAGCTGAATGTCACACCTCGGGATGCTAGAAACGATGACAATGAACCAAGTGGCGGGGGAATCAGTAGGATCCATACTTCTGGTTTAGTTTCGTAGTTTATGGGGTTTAGTTTCGATCGACACACCTTTTATGTATACATTCTATATTTAATATATTCAGTGAATATTTTTTTAGTTAATATTTAACTTTTATTGCAATTTATAATTCTGAAAAAAATATTAAAATTAAAAAAAATTAAACTTTGTTGACGAAACTAGAACACTTTGTCATCTAGTAGAAAACTTTTACAAGACGAAATTGTTACCATTTCGTCGTCTAAGAAGAACTTTTAGACGACAGAAAAACTTTTTTCATCTCGATTTAAACTATTAGACAACGAAAGTACGATATTCATCATCTAGGATCGGTCACTAAGACAACGAATATGTTTCATCATTCATCGTCTAGGTGTTATAACTTAGACGACAAATATTTTTCTTCATCGTCTAAGTGGTGTCACTTAAACAACAGAAGATTTTTCGTAGTCTAAATCATAAGATTTAGTCCTTCGTTGTCTAAGTAGTTTTACACGACGAAATATTTCGTGTCTTTTGTAGAAAGCTTTTGTTGTCTTTGTACTTAGACGATGAAATATGTTTCGTCGTCTTAAATGTTACATAGACGAGGAAAGTACTTCAACGACGAAACCTAAACGATGAAAAGTGCCTCTTAGAAGATGAAATGGCTTTGTCATCTAAGTATTTTTTTCTATTAGTGTAATGATCTGGACCTAATTTTAATCTTTTACGATTCAAAAAAAGTTCATCGCAGTGGTAAATAGTTTGTACCTTTAGTATTTACTAAGCCTCATTACTTAAATTTTTATCGGATTGACGTTTCGAGAAAGTTTCTTGGCAAAAGTCATAGAATCCGAGGAAACGAATATGTAGACACGTAGAACAATGAAATCGGAGATACGAAGAAGAAGTTATTGACATTTGAAGTTTTATTAAGGTTTTACTTTCTGGTAATTGTTCTTACTATAAATAGTATGTTTCTAATTATAGAAACAAACTAGTTTCCATTTTTGGGTCAGATTTGTTCTACTCTTTCCCGACTTTCTCTCTCTCCTCTCCATTTCTCCCTCACGACGTCGAGCTTGCCGGAGACGAGCCACCCCCAGTGGCCACCAAACTAGCCATCCAAGGTGTCACCATTGACAACTTTCGAATAACCTTCGCCTTTACCTTTCATCTCATAGAAGCTTGAATTTTTAAGAAACCGATCGAAAATCTCAAGAACCCTAGATATTGGGATCGATTGATCCGGCATCAATTCAAATAAGGAGACCTCCTGGGATTTCTAACCCTCTTCTTTGTGAGTCTATACATACCAAGGACAAGGTTCAATTCAACCCGAGGAGAGAGAATCGATGATTTGAAGATTTGGAGATTTTTGGATGTTCTTGACTTCAAAGGTAAATTCAAAAATTTCCATGATGAACTTGATGTTGTTGTAGAAGAGAAAGATGTTGTTGGGTTGATTTTGGACATGTTTGGTTTCGGGCCGCCGGAAATTAGAGTGGCGTCGTCGACCTACTCCCGCCCACTGTCGTTCACGACGGTGCTCCGACAACGGATTTTTAGATAGAAGTTTTATACCATTTTGTTCGTATTTATGTAAGGATTACAATGAAGTGGTTCTTGAATCACTTGGATTTAGTTTGATTTGTACTTGGACTTGAGCGGAATAATAATACGAGTAGTTTAGAACTTTATTGGCATTTCAAAAATCGCGTAATTCGAAAATGCAATATTCCCGATAGCGTAAGGAGCTTAGTTAATCGATATCATCTTCAATGAGTATCTATTAAATGATGTTCGTTGATATAGGATAACAAGTTGAGCCATGAGCTAATAACTATTCAACAAGGCTGAAAGAGTTAACCGAATATTGTGAGTGGACTTTTATTTTCACTGAAAATATGCATGCAATTATATATTTATCCTAAGAAAAGTTATATGCTTCATTCTTGCATAACTCAGCTATTCAGACTTAGTCAGATTCAATTTAGTTATAATTTCAACTTCCGAGTCGTGTTTGTCAGTAAATTCTCAACTCGGTCGGTACAATATTCTCTGGTGATTACTATATTATATTATTATATGTATGCATACATCAGGTCACTAGGCTTGGCCTTTGAGTGTCTAGCCCGATCTATTAACAATCGAGAATTAATCATTTTGATCTAGCTCTAGAGAAACCTTTGTCACTCGACTTGGCCTCCCTAAGCGGTGACCGATGTACAGGTATCCCTTTGTCACTGATCCCTTCTATGCTTTTACGTTGATAGCTATTCAGTCTACTGGATGCTAGATTTTAAATGTCAGAAACCGTTGGAAATGTAGATTCATTAGTTGTTTAAATTTTATTTTTTTATTTTGTCCACTCACTCTAACGTTTTAAAACTTTACGTTGCTCAAGTCTCAGGTTAGAGTGTTAAAGGAGTGTCCATCCAGTTGACGAGGCTTAGAAATTCCACTGCTTCAATTTTTGCTACGAGTAGGTGTTCCAGTAACCTACTCAATTCGGTTTGTCTTAGAGGCTCTGAATACCGACTTTTGTAAAATATGTCACTATTAGGACCATAATTATGTGCCTAATATGCTCCTAACATTAGGTTTTAGGTTTATAGCATGTTTTTTCAAGAATAAAGCATCATTCTTATGACATTTCCTATTCTTGCTAAGAAATCATTATTTGGCAAGGAAATGGGTTAAAAGATGATGATTATGTGTTTTCCGGACATTTTTGGGACCACGGGAGAAGTTGAAATAATGTTGGGAAAAAGACGAAAAATGATCGCTGGAGCTTTGCCAGAATATTCCAATATTCCAATCACCAGAAGTCAACTTCGGTGGTTAACACAGTCAACTCCGGCAATAAACTCTTAGTCAAGTCATCAAGCCACCATGAAAATATTTGAAGCCAAATGCAAATGAAAATTCAAATGAAACGAAGAGCACATGCAAGTCACATGAGTTTAGGACCATTTAGTGACTAATTTGAAGACCACTTAGGCCTAATTTTTAGGATCATGTGTCCAGTATTTAATTTGAATTTGAAAGCCAAAATTTCCCCTTTGGACAAATAATTTGGAGCTCCCCTCTTACCCAAGACACAACTCAACTCATTTTACACTTTTTCATAGTTTTAGCATATCTCTTAGGCCTCCATTCTCTCCCAAACCCTCTAGCACTCTCTCCTCATATTTTCAACACAAAAAATACTAGAAATCCTCCATAACGACCACCATATTCTCACTTCCATCCTCTCGCCTAAGCCCAAGGTGGTGTTCATCCTCTTTGTTGAAGCTAGAAGCAAGAAAGGAGAAAGAAGTGGAGGATGAGCTTAAAGATCTTAGAACCTTGGGTTTGGGAACTCTTGGGTTATTTCTATTCACTTATATCTCTCTAATCATATATATATACTATATTTTATCTATGAGTAGTGAGTAGTTTCTTATGGGAGGCTAGGGGTCAAATCTTAGTCATTTAATGTAGAACAATGATGCTTTGGTTTATGTTAATGAGTATGTTTTAGGTGTTTTGTGCTATTGAATGAGTTTGTTGTGTATATGATGTGATTGTGGCATGTTGCTGTGTTTTTTCTTAATGTTTAGTTCTACTTATGCATGTCTTAGCTTTTACTAAGTTAAGATTTGTCTATGGGACTCAGAAATGACACTTAGGGAACTAGTCCTTCACTTAGGTAATAGCTGAACATAAAATATGACTTAAGCTTAAACCCAAAAGATTAAACTTAGAATTTAGTTTCCTTGTGCTTGAGCATGAATTGAAACACTTTTTAGGTCCAAGTGACTCAAGGATTTTTGGTTAAGCTTACAACGGACCGAGAGGCTTTGTAGCTAGTGTTGATTCTTTCGGCTCGTAACCCAATAAGTGTGAGTTGGGATGATTCATTAGAACTTATTCCCAAGTACTCCAATAGAGTCTTGGGAAGGGAAGCCATCTATAATCTTCATACTTGTTTGCAACCAAACTCATTACGCATAAAATGCATTAAGAGTCTAGCAGCAAAAGTCTAGCTCATACTCTTGATTTACTTTGTGCTTCATGGATGGACGAGAACCTTCATAAAGATTTTGTATTCACTTGTTTAAATTGGTTAAAAGATGAATGACAAATTGTCACCCAAAGTTAGCCTCTCGAAACAAAAGGTAGGAAATTATCCCACATGGAAAAAACTAAGAATGTGAAGGTCTTTAAATATGATTCCACTCTACTATGCTTTGAGTGAGTGAGTAGAGAGGTTCTCTCATGGTTGAACCAGGCTTTTGATAAGGACTTGTACGGGCCCACGTTCGCAAGACGCAAATGGCGCTTCGATTTGGACCAGATCGCACGAGTTTCCTTTTGTGCTTAGAAAAATTGACGTGACTTTTGGCTTTCCACATTCCATTTGTTACAAATGTTTTGGCCCTTCAACTTATTCTGGTTATGAACTAACTTCTGGATTTATGTCACATGGTTTAATTGGTGTAACTCGAATTTATGTTGCATGATTAATGTGTGTAACTCAACACCTTTATGTGGCCTTCCATAATGGCTAACTCATTTTCCTACAAGTATAAATAGAGCTCCCAACCTCCTCATTTGTCATCCCATCAGAAAGAAAGCATCTCCTCTTCTGATCTTTTGTCCTCTCTCTCTCAAGTGTTTAGTGATAGAGCAAGGTATTCTTTAGTTCGACGAGAAGTTCTTGTGCTGCGGTATAATAACTTAGAAGTTGCTTTAGCCTGGGAGAATAACGTCATACAAGCTTGTGGGCAAAGTAAAAGTTCATAAGAAGAACATGTGAAACACGTGACTTAACTTTGTTCATTGTTCATCGTTCATCGACATCGACCACTTGGGTAACAAATTCAAAGCTTCATATTTTGTTCTTCCCAAATTATTTTATATGTACTAATTATTCGAATTCGTGATTTTGTACTTTATTTAATATCACATTATTTTTCTAGAATCTTAAGAAATTTAATTTTTGTGATATTGACTAACATGGTTGCTGAAACGAAATTATTGCCTTAGGAAAATGGTTGCCTCAAGGAAACAGTTGTCATTGGAGTTGTGTAATGAAATATGAAATGTTGTCTACAAAATTTAGACTCCAAAAGAATTAATCAACTAACTACCTACACTAATGAGAGTTAATTTTTAAGGATAATGAAAGGTTTTCCTTGGAATAAGAAATCACTATGATTTGGTTATATACCAAATTTAAGTGATTGAATATTAATATATATTCAATAGGAAATTCATTGTGAATTTGATCAAGTAATCAATAGAGAAATAATATCGGATATTATTTATTAATTAGGAAAATAACACATTCTTGTGTGTATCTTCAAAAAAACAACGGAACAGAAGGTGTAAATACATGAAAAAAGATAGATGTCACATCGTTCTTTTGATGAAAAAGAAGATGTGATAATGAGTGTTGATCAAGGTAAACTATGAGTGGCTTACACTTAATGATATAAGATCCTACATCACTCGGGGAAGATGAGGTGATGTGTCTTATATGTGGATTCACCTCTTTATAGCAAGACACGTTTTGGGGTGAGGCCCAAAAGGAAAACAATTAGGGGTCGGCCCAAAGCAGACAATATCTTGCTTTGAGGATTGAGTTGTGACAAACGACATCATAGATGACGGACCATGCATAGAAGCAGTCAAAGATTATTACTGTGGGATGAGATAGAAAACTTGGAGTTGTGGTGTAATCAAGCCAAGTGGAAGAATAACCAATGGTCAAGAAAAGAAGATCTGATGATGATCTTTATAGGAACTGAATAATGTATTCTATATTTCTGAGGACTAAGCCGAGGCTCATTGATAATGATTTTCGTTTATTAAAGGAAAATGAATTCTAGTTTTTCAAACTTAGAATATATATATTGATAATAGATACATGAGTGGTGGAAAGAAATGTAATGGCCATGGTCAATGATATGGATAAAGTTAGCGCTTCCACCTTTGTGTCTTCCAGTGTATAGTATGGTAGGCAAGACATGTTAATTATGATGGTCTACGGAGGTTAATTAACTTGAAAAGTTTACTGATGTTTCAAGCATAAGTACTAACCTTGTATTGAGAAATAACTAACGAAATCATCTTTCAAAACTATTGAAAGAAACAATGTTCCCCTTGATTTCATCCATAGTGATTTATGTGATTAAAAAATAATATAGAAACAGAAGGTGATAATAAGTATTTTATCACATTTATCGATGATAATATAGAATATTGCTATGTGTACCTCATGAAAAGTAAATATGAGGCTATAGAAAAATTTATTCTCTATAAAATGGAGGCTGAGAATCAACTCAACAGAACAATTAAGGTCATAAGAAGGAGGTGAGTATGAATCTCCATTTGCTGACTCTTGTGCTCAACATGAGATCATACATGAAACAACACCACCTTATTCATCAAAATTAAATGGTGTGGCTGAACGAAAGAATTATACCTTAAATGATATGATAAATGCAATGTTATTAAGTTTTGGGTTGCCACCAAGCATGTGAGGAGATGTCATTTTATCGGCTAATTATATTTTAATAAGATACGTAAAAAGAAAGAAGAGAAAATTCCATATAAATTATGAAAATAGAGAAAACCATCCTACAAATTACTTGTGAGTGTGGGGATGCTTGGCCAAGGTGGTATCACCTAAACCTAAAAAAAGATTGAATTTGGGTCAAAAATGATTAATTGGATTTGCATTGGATATGCAGAGAATAGTTCTACTTATCGGTTCCAAGTGCATAAATAAAAATCCCTGATATACATGAGAATACAATAATGAAATCAAGGAATGCATCACTCTTTGTATTTCCATAAGAGTTCAGAGAAGAATCAAGTTCTTCCAAACGAACATATGAGGTCACTGTGGAAAATGGCCAAGGAACTGAGTCTAAGGTAGAACTTAGACAAAGTAAAAGAGATTGGAAAATCCTTTGGACATGATTTTTTGATGTATGTTGCTTGAAGATGAACTTTGAATCTTTAAAAAGGTTGTGAACTCAATATATGATTCTTTGTAGAAAGAAGCTATAAAGAGTGAAATTGACTCTGTACTACAAACCCAATCTTAGGAATTGATGGATCTTCCACCTGATTATGAAACCTTAAAGTTCCAAATGAAGGTAGATTGGTCAATAGACAAATACAAGGCAAAGCTTGTAATAAAAGGCTATAGACAAAAAGAGGGCATAGAGATATAGTTTTCCTCGATGGAGATATAGAAGAGGAAATCTATATAGAATCTGATGGTTTCTCAACTCTTGGTTAAAAAGGAAAAATATGTAAATTGGTGAAGTCATTATATGGCTTAAAACAAGCCCAATGCAGTGACGTGAAAAATTTGACAAACATTATCACAATGGTTTCAAAACCAAGGAAGGTGATAAATTTGTATATCTCAAATACACGGAGAGTGTATATTTCTTTGTGTGTCTATACGCAGATGACATGTTTGTTGTTGGAAGAAATGATAAGATAGTCAAATAAGAAAAAAATTTAAAGTACATTTGTAGTGATTATGACTCTATTCTCTAATAGGGCTCACCTTAGTAGCTCATAATGTCTAAAAAAAGAGATTTTTGATAATAGTGTACTTGAGCGGGCTTCGCTCCACCTACATCAATTACTCCTAACCTAGTTATGAGTGAAAAGAGTTACCCAAACGATTATAGATGTCATAATTACTAGCGAAGTTGTTCATGTACTATTTGGGATTGCAAAATCATATAAATCCTTAGAAAATATCACAAGAATGTTAAAAGGGCTGATATTAAATCAGAATCATTACATGAAGAATATCCTTGAGAAATGTGACAAGGAGAATTCTGGAGTTGCTAAAACTCGGATAAATATGACTCTTCATTTTTCGAAGAATAAATGAGAGTGTGTCTCAACTAGAATCCTCTGGAGTCATCGGAAGCCTAATATACTTAACAAGTTGTACAATGCCTGATTTAGCATACGTTGTGAACAAGTTAAGCAGATACACAAGTAATCCTAGAGAAATACATTGACAAGCAATTGCAAGAGTACTTAAGTACTTAAGTTATACTCGTACCTATGAGCTGCACTATACAAGATATCCAGGTTTTCTAGAAGGATATAGCGCTGCAAACTAGATATCAGACATGAAAGACTCGAAGTCTACTAATAGATGCGTGTTCACACTAGAGGGTGTAACAATGTCTAGGAAATCCTCAAAACAAACTGTTATAACCAGATCCACAATGAAATTTGAGTTTGTTGCCTTAGACAAATATGGGGAGGAGACATAATGGCTACGCCATAAAGGATATTCGGAACTAGACAAAGCATGTGCCTACTATTTGCATATATTGCGATAATCTGCAATTGGCAGGGCACAAAGAAATATGTGCAATGGTAAGTCTAAACACATTCGTGGAAGATATAAAACCATTAGATAACTAGTCTCTACTTGAGTTATCTCCATTCACTATGATAACATAGCGGATCAATTGACTAAAGGGTTAAACAGAGAGTAAGTTGACAAATCATCGAGGGGAATGAGACCAAAGCCTATGAGTTAAAGTCTTTACAGCGGATACCCAACCTAACTGACTGGATATCCTAAGATCTAGGTTCAAAAGGGACAACAAATTGTAGAAACTGTGCCAGATCACTGTGGGTATCCTCCCCATGTCCATTTTTATGATGAAAACAGTGATGCCCGTAGAGAATAAGGTTAAGCTAAAAGCTTTTAATGATTCTTATGCGTCAGTAGTCTGAGCGGAGTAATGCGGGTTACTCTTAATTAAGATATCACCTATGTGAAAGAGAAGTGGGGTCACTTTCAAGGGAATTGTTCAGGACACAATTCTTATTAAGCTCTTACAAAATCAGGCACGTGTCCAGGGCTAAAACTGACATAATAGTGAGAACTAAAAGTATCAGGGAGATACATGTGTGGGGTATGCCATCATTTATATAAATAACGAATAGTTCAAAGACATCGCGTCTATTGCATAGTTAGTAAAGTAAGCCTACTTTCACAAGGGAAAGTTCAAAGGGTTAACCCCTACCTATCCTATGCAGATTTTCAACTGCATGCAAAATCTATCACCAAGTCTACCAAGTTTTTGGTCACCAATTTCATTCATGTGGCGAATTTTTGGAAAAATGGTGGATTTTCACCATTTTAGTGGGAAAATTTAAATAAGAAATTAAATCAAAATGCATTTAATATTAATGGAAGAGACATATTGATTTGTGTTCTCCTACAAGAGAATAAAAAGATTATGTATTAACTTTTTTAAAATGATTAAGAGGTGAATAAGAAATTGTCACCCAAAGTTGGCCATTTGAAACAAAAGGTAGGAAGTTTATCCCACATGGGAAAAACTAGGAATATGGAGGTCTTTAAATATGATTCTACTTTACTATGCTTTGAGTGAACAAGTAGAGAGACTATCTCTTGGTTGGACTGGGCTTGCGATATAGACTTGTGTGTACCAGCATCCTGCAAACACAAATGACGCTCCGATTAGCGCCGGGTCGCACGTGTTTCCTTTGGTGCTCAAGAAAACTGACATGACTTTTAGCTTTCCACATTCCATCTGTTACAAATGTTTTGGCCTTTCAACTTATTTTGGTTACAAACTAATTGCCAGATTTATGTTGCATGGTGTAATTGGTGTAACTCATATTTATGTTGCATGATTAATGGGTGTATCTCAAGACCTTTTGGTGGCTGGCCATAATGGCTAACTCCATGATTAATGGCTATTCATCCCATCAAAAAGAAGCATCTCCTCTTCTGATCTCTTATCCTCTGTCTCAAGTGTTTGGTGATAGAGCAAGGTACTCTTTAGTTCGACGAGAAGTTATTGTGTTGTAGTATAATAATTTAGAAGTTGTTTTATCTTGGGAAAATAATGTCATAAAGCTTTAGATTTTATTCTTCCAAATTTATTTTATATTTACTAATTATTTGAATTAGTGATTTCAGATTTTATTTAATATCACATTATTTTTCTACAAAGGACTTGACGTTGTCAAATGTCCAAAGTACACAATTATCGAAAATCTTCTTTCTAGACATTATGAGCTACTAATGTGAGCCCTATTAGAAAATAGAGTCATAATCATTACAAATGAAGTACTTTACCACATTGTCTTATTTGACCATCTTATAATTTCTTCCAAAGATAAGCATGCCATTTGCATATAGACATACAGAGAAATATACACTCTGTGTATTTTACATATACAAATTTATCACATTCATTGGTCTTGAAACCATTGGTCATGCTTGTCAAATTTTCCATGTCACTACATTGGGCTTGTTTTAAGCCATATAAAGACTTCACCAATTGACATAACTTTCCCTATTTGACCAAGAGCCGAGAAACCCTCAGGTTCTTCAATATATAGATTTCCTTTTATATATCTCCATCCAGGAAAGCTATTTTCATATCCATTTAATGTACTTCAAAATTTCCAACCTGGCAATAGCAAGTACCATTCTGATGGAAGTAATTTTCGCCACTAGAGAGTAAGTGTCGAAATAATCCAGACACTCTTTTTTTCTATAGCCTTTAATTACAAGTTTTGCTTTGTAATTTATCTATCGTCACATCTGCCTTCATTTTTCTCTTGAAATTCCACTTAAAACTTAATGTTTCATAACCAGGTGGAGGATTCGCCAATTCCCAAATATGATTCCGTAGAGTCAGAATCATACTTACGTTTAGTGGTTTCTTCCTAACAAGGACTGTAAACAAGGTAACTATCCATTAAGGATTCAAGTTTTACTCTTAACCATATATGTTAAGAGTCGAAACCTAAGAATTTTTCAATCCTTATTTGGATCCACCTCAGACTCAATTATTTGATAATGAAAGAACACAATTTATTATGATTCATGGGAAAACACAACACTGATTGCCACATAATTATTTTTGTGTTAATGACTTTTAACTCATTTGTTACATGCATTTATTCAACGGTTATAAGTCATTAAAATGCTCATCAACTAACCATTAAATGGTTGCTCCACACGTTTTGTAGTGATGGCCATCTAGCCGATTGTTACAAGATACTAATTTAGCTATTACACTCCATCACCAATAATAAGTTGGATAATTTGCTCGAAAATACATCTTCAAAGAACGATGCAATTTTTAGATTTCCTTATCGTGTCTTGTGTTTTATTTATTTTCACACAAGAGATCGATAATTGTTACAATTATGTGCATATCAAATGCAATTAACTGTTTCTTCATAAGTTTCCCTTTTAGGTGGAGGAATCTCCATCTTGACAAGACATCCCCACGTTTTTAAGTAATTGCAGGATGACTTTCTTCATTTCCATAATTCGTATGGAGTTTTCTCTTCTTTCATTTTGGGTACCTTATTTAAAGATGATTAGCCAACAAAATGACATATCCCCACATGCTTGGTGGCAACACAAAGCTAAACAAAATTGCATTCATCATATCATTTAAGCTATGATTCTTCCGTTCATCCACACTATTTGATTGTGGTGAATAATGTGAAGTTGTTTTATGTATGATTCATGCTGAACACAATAAGCAAAGGATGATTCATACTCACCTACTAGGTCACTCCTTGTGACCTTAATTATCTCGTTGAGTTTATTCTCAACCTCGATTTTATAGAGAATAAATTTCTCTATAGCCTCATCTTTACTCCTTATAACCTTAATTGTTCTGTTGAGTTGATACTCAACCTCGTTTTGCTTGAGTACGTTGTCTTTAAATTAAATCAAGGGGTTAATTATTTCTTTCAATAATTTTGAAAGATGATTTCGTTAAGTTTCAACAAAAAATTTACACTTACGCTTAAAACATTAATAGAATTTCCAATTCAAGTTAATTAACCTCCGCACAATATCATAATTAACATGTCCTTGCCTATCATACTATACCATACATTGAAACACACAAAGGTGGAAGCGCTCGCTTTATTTAAATCATTGACCATGGTCATTACATTTGAATTTAAAATTTCCACCCCTTGTGGCTCTATTGCCAACATAGTATCATAATTAACATGTCCTTGCCTATCATACTGAAATGACCCAATTCCGATTTAGTTTCCTAAACCGGAATCAAACCCCTTCTGAAAACACGAACCAACAAAAACCATTAAAATTTCGGCAGAGTAAAGCTACTATCGCGGAATTGTCTTTACCTGCACCCGGAAAATAACACTTCATCCTATGCCACAAAAGCCAAACTGTGGGCACCAATCCCATCCGGATTTCTCAATATCATATTAATAACAATAAATAGTAAACATAACTGTAATAATATAGAAAATCCGGGAAAAACCATATAAAACATGTATCAGTATCATATCAGAGCGACCTTTAATGTAGATATACAAAATATACAACAGTAGGCGAAACAAAGGACCTACTGGAAAAGACAGGTAGCTCGAACAGCTAGCCTCCGACCGCAACGTGAAACACCAGAATCCGAACTGCAAACTGTGCATGAAAACCGAAAAGCCCAGGGGAAAGACATGAAATCGTTAGAGTGAGTGGACGAAAATAAATGTCTTTTGCCGAATAATATATGTTATAAAAATATATGTGAGTCTAAATAAATGAATATGATATAGTACACGAAAGAGACTCAAATTCCTCACGCGTACGGAGCATGCAGCGTAAAACTCTGCTGGGTCAGAGGTCTACCCCCCCCCCCCCCCCCGGTAAAGGCCTCGGGTCAGGGGTCATAGCCTCCCCCGGTAATCATCCTCGGGGATCAGCCGGGATACAAGTGTATTGATACAACAATATATACTGTGACTGTACTCTGTGTAAACCAAATCATAAATAGTTCTATGCAAGTGTATGAAGCATAATGTAAATGCATATACGTAATATATAATTGTATAGGCATAATAGTATAACGCATGCTCATATAAATCATAATCTCATATGCATGCTCATGCTCGTAAAACGTGTAATAAAGACTCGCGACTAATCAGCGAAAAGAAATTGTTTACTCACAGACGAGTAAAGCGCGCACTCGCGCTAATCACGTGGTCCGGCGGAAGATCCCTGGCCCGAAGCACGATCACGATCCCCTGAATAATCACAAAATATATCTAATCAAAATCACAATTCACAACACTGTACCACACCTCGGAAACCAGCCGTTCCTGGAAATATATAACGCAGTACAAAATAATCAACGAAATCCCCGAAATCTCAATTCAAACCCTCGACTGAAAATCCGGTACCCAAATCAACTCGAAAACCTCAAGACGACGATCGGGGGTGAATACGAGCAAAACGACATATAACTCGACAAATTTCCAAAAAGTCAACGGTCGCCGGAGCTCCGCCGACGGCGTCGCGCCGTCAACCGGAGAGATTTCCCGGCGACCAAGCTCCCAAACTGTTCTCCTCCTCAAGCCAAGAATCTTTTCCAAAGGGGTCACCACCATCCAGCCACCACCGTGGCCGAAAAACAGCTCGAAAGGTTCACGGCCGAGAATCGTCGGAAAACTTTCCCGGCCGATTACGGCGCCGTCACGTCCCCTCGTCCCTCAAAACCAAAGGGGAAAACATCCTTGATCAAATCCCAACCGATTCCAACCAAATCCCTCACAGGAAAGCCACCGGAGCGCCGCCCCCAAACGGAGCCGATTCCGGCCGGAAAACATAAACTTCAAACACTCCGTTCTACCCCAAAACGAAACCAATTTACAAAATTCCAAGTTCTAAACAGTTGCAAATCAAGAGAGGAATCGATTCATACCCAAATTGGAGCCGGAGGTGGCCGGAAACGTGAAGTCCGACGGCAACAGTTCGTTTCGCACGGTGGAGACTCCGGTCAACGAAAGTCAACGGTCAACATCCTTGGTCAACTCCGGTCAAACTTCCAAACAGTGTTTTCGAAAAAATTTCGACTATTTCCGATATTTATACTCGCGACTCGAGACGATCGACGGTCCAAAACGGATAACCATCACGATTTGGATAAACTCGATACGAACGGATAAACTCAACGATATTTCGAAACTTCAAATATTCATATTATATTCCTCGGTCGTCGAAATAATCATCCAGAACCGCCTACGAACTCGAAATCACGTGTACAACAACTCTCGAGAAAAGACTCAACTCAAATTCTCGGCCAATATTTAAGTCGTGATCAAAACTAGCAAATCAATCAATTTTCGAAAAATGGTGATTACGCGCTAACTCGTGGATTAAGCCGATTACACTACTGATTCTATTCCGGGTCGTCACACATACTATACCATACATTGAAACACATAAAGGTGGAAGCGTTAGCTTTATTTAAATCATTGACCATGGTCATTAAATTTGAATTTAAAATTTCCACCCCTTGTGGCTCTATTGCCAACATAGTTCTATATTATAAAACTAGAATTCATTTTCCTTTAATGAATAAACAAGAATCATCTTCATCACCTCAATCATCTCCCCCGGGTGATGTGGGATCCCATATAATCAAGTGCAAGCAACTCATAGTTTGCATTCATCAATACTCATTATCACATCCTCTCTTTTTTTCAACTAAAGGATTCGATGTGACATCTATCTCTTTTAGTGTCTTTACACCTTACGTTGCCTTTTTCTGAAAATACACACACAACGTATTACTTTTCCAATCAACAAATAATATCCGATACTATTTCTCTATGGATTCCTTCGTCAAATTCATATAGAATTTCACATTGAATATCTCAATATTCAATCTCTTAAATTTAGCATATAACCAAATCATAGTACTTCCTTATTTGAAGAAAACTTCCTCTTATCCTTGAAAAGACCCTTATTAGCGTAGGTAGCTAATTGATAATTTCTTTGGAGTCTAATTCTCTTAGGCAACATTTCATTTTTTGCAACACAACTCCGAAGATAACCATTTCCCCTTAAGGCAACCAATTCCTTAAAGCAACAACCTTCCGTTAGGCAACCATTTTGTGTAAGCAACCATGTTAGTCAATATCACATATGAAAGTTCTTAAGATTGTAAGAAAATAATGTGATATTAAATAAAATCTAAAATCACTAATTCAAATAATTAGTAAATATAACATAAATTGGGAAGAACAAAATATAAAGCTTAGAATTTGTTACCTAAGAGGTTGATGTCGATGAATGGTGAACAATGAATAAAGTTGAGTTACGTGTACCACACGCTTTCCTTAAGAAGTTTCATGTCGCCTACAACCTTGTATGACTTTGTTCTCCCAGTATAAAAAAATTCTAAGTTTTTGTATCGCAACACAAGAACTTCTCGTCACACTGAAGAATAACTTTGTTTATCATCGAATTTTAGAGAGGGAGAGAAGAGATCAGAAGAGGAGATGCTTTCTTTAGAAAAATAACAATAGTTAAGTCTCCAAAGGACTTGACATTATAAGATTTATTTCCATATTTTGTGTTTCTTTGTTGCATTACTTGTTCGAGTGTCATGTAAATAAAAGAATTAATTGGAAAAAGTTATGGAATCGAGTTAGTCAATCCTCGTGAGTTTGACACTCAACTTCTATACAAATTATACTAATTGACTCCGTATATTTGCGAGTAAGGAAAATTCAATTAGCATTAGACTAACTAATAGTCAAAAGATTAAGGGAGTAATTTTTTTCCTTAACAATCACTCTTTTAAATACTAAAGTTTGAGACAGCTTACACTTTGTAAGTTAATGGTCAAGTAAATCTAAAGTCGATTTTCTTTAGCTTATATTTGGGCAACTCATGTTATGTTGGCCATTGTATTAGCGGTGTGAGCTATTCTAATATCGGTCCCGCAGGGCTTACCTCGGATTACGTTAAGTATCTGGGGTGGGTACGTACTACCCTACCTTATATGAAAAGCAATATATGTACACCATTTTCATAGTCTAAGTTCGAAGCTTGTATATATATGTAGCAATAAATTTCGACGTCCCAACAATTGCTCAATGACAACCATAATAATCTACACCATCATCATTTACAAGAATATGATACCGGAAATCTCAACTACTCATAATGAACTATAGTTAACTCACAGTGAGTAGTCCTATATGATTTGCATAGACTTGATAATATCATAATGACTACAACATTGCAAAAGTAAACCTTTCATTTAATTTATTTCAGTAAGCATCAATACATTTCAGTAATCAAAAGAAAAAGATACGACCCTTACTCTAATGCCTCCATAACTTGGTATCACTTTCGTTAGCCTCGTTTAAAAGCACAAGCATATTACCTATAAGCTTCACACACACATGAACAAGCACAACTCACTCACTATAAGCAACATCATATGTATGTTTTCGTCATCTCCACTACAAGAAAACAGCACTTAGACCACGGAAACGTAATTGTTCCGTGGTCCAAGTGCCACTTGGACGACGGAAAAGACTCCGAGGTCTAAGTACCACCTGGACGACGGAGAATACAATCTCCATCGTTCAGGTAATCACCTGGACCTCGGAGTCTTTTCCGTCCTCCAGGTGATCACCTGGACGACGAAGATTGTATTTTCTGTCGTCCAGGGGATAACCTGGACCTCGGAGTCTTCTCCGTCCTCCAGGTGATCACCTGGACGACGAAGATGGTATTCTCCGTCGTCCAGGTGATCACCTGGACAACGGACCGACACGCCGTCGTCCGAGTACGAGTACGTAACGTACTTCCACTTAGACGACGTACCGACACCTCCGTCGTCTAAGTGAAGCATTATATATATAAGCCCGATGCCAAACACTGAATTTCCATTTGAAGAAGAATTAATGGAAGGAGAAGGGAGAAGGCCGGAGAAGGGAGCTAGCTAGAAGGCCGATCGCAAGAAGAATCAGGATCCGGATCGATAAGGGATCTCCGCTGACCAGCTAGCTAGCTTAATTAACGTACAGATATCGAGAAGGCCAACAGGTATGTACGCAGTTAAAATTTGCTTAATTAATTAATATATATTTAGTGAAAACGTACGTACATACATGCAATGATGTTATCGTGCTATATATATATATGTACAGATCGATTAAATTACGTACGTACGTAATTGATGGATCGATGTAGATCGAGTACGTATAATTAAGCGTAAATTAATGGACTAATATATATATGTAATATATAATTAATTAATTATAATATTTTGTAGCAGTATGGATAAGAGTTGGATGAAGTTGAAGAATAGATGTGATGTCCGGTATATGGATGGAATTAGCGAATTTGTGAATTTTGCGATAGAACATGGTCAGGGAAAGAAACGTTTCAGGTGTCCATGTCAGAAATGTCTTAATTGTCAGTATGCGGAGGTTAATGTTATGGTGCAACACCTGTATGAAAATGGTATGATGTGGAGTTACACTACATGGAGCGAGCATGGTGAAGCAGTAGAGTTCAGCGCAGCAGACTTCAACTCAGGGTACAGTTACCATGGTGCCTCATCCAGCGGCAGTGGTGCCGGACCCCCAGCTTGCAACCCAACTGCAGATTTGTTCCATGATGCGTTTCCGGGATGTAGTCATGGTGGAAACCAACACCAAGACGGAGGTTACAGTACCACTAATGAGCATGATGACACATTCCCCGCAGCTAGCATGGCCACTGACACCAGGGAGATGGAAAAGTACAACAGGATGCTGCTTGAAGCGCAGACCCCGGTGTTCCCTGGATGTCGAGAGAATGTGTTGCAATCTGTGATGGAGCAAATGAAGATAAAAGTGAAGCACAAAATGTCAGTGAGTGCTTTTGACGAAATTCAGGAGCAAATATGTAAGTTGCTTCCTGATGATCACAATCTTCCTAAATCTCATTATAAGGTTAGAAATATCTTGAGCAGCCTCGGCCTAAAGTACAGGATAATTGATGCATGTCCGAATGATTGTGTACTATTTTACAAAGAGTATAAAGAGTTGGACTATTGTCCCGTATGTGGCCAGTGCAGATTCCAGTTGAATAGGAAGAGTTCGAAAAAGAGAATTCCTGTGAAAGTTGTTCGATATTTTCCCTTGATTCCCAGATTGCAGCGCCTGTACATGTCGCTACACACAGCAGAGGCGATGCGATGGTACGCAGAAAAGCGAATAGATGACGATGTCCTGCGACACGCCGCGGATGGGGAGGGTTTCAAACATTTCGACAGAGAATTTGGAGACTTTGCTTCAGAGGTTAGAAATGTTAGACTCGGCCTATCTACAGATGGATTCAATCCTTGGGGAAGTAATAGCTCCGCCGTCAGCACTTGGCCAGTTATTCTGATGCCGTACAACTTGCCTCCGTGGATGTGCATGAACAAGGAATTTAATTTCCTTACCGTACTAATTCTAGGTCCTAAATCTCCATCGAAGTGCTTAGATGTCTGCCTCAGACCTTTGATCAACGAGCTGAAACTGTTGTGGGAAAATGGAGTCACAACTTATGACAAATTCACTGACACGATGTTCACGATGAGGGCTGCCGTAATGTGGACGATCAGCGATTTTCCAGCTTATGGGATGTTGGCAGCCTGCAGGACAAAAGGATATAATGGATGTCCTATATGTTTGGACGACGTGAACTCTAGTTGGCACGCGGGGAAGGTGTGTTACTTGGGTCACCGTAGATGGCTTCCTCACGACCACCCATGGCGACAGAATGAAGCTCATTTCGACGGTACGGTAGAGAACAATCCTAAACCCCGTAGTTGGTCGGGCGAAGAGATTTTAGAGAGGTTGAGCTATTTCGACTTTGGTGTGTTGAGCAATGGGGCGGATGTAAAGAAATGCAATCCAATTCCTCCACATGATCTGAGCTATTGGGATCACAAGAGTATATTCTTTGAACTCCCTTACTGGTCGAAGTTGAAGCTGAGGAACAACTTGGACGCGATGCACATAGAAAAGAATGTGTGCGACAGCGTGGTGGGAACAATTCTCGGTATTAAGTTCAAGACTAAAGATACTCCCAAAGCGCGGAAAGATTTGGAATCAATGAATCTACGTCGTCCCTTGTGGTTGAGGAGGGATAGGAAATGAGTGTACAACAAGATGCCAGATGCACCTTACACAGTGAAGCCGACGCTTAGACGTTCTGTATTTCACTGGTTTAAGGGTGTTCGTTATCCGGCTACGTATGCAGCTACTATAACTGGAGCAGTGGACGAGGTGCAACACAAGTTTGTTGGTCTAAAGACACATGACTATCACGTTATGCTGCAACGTCTGATTCCAGTGGTAATTCGACCATACTTACCTCGGGACTTCGTAGAACCAATAGTGGCATTGTGCAGGTGGTGGCAGAGGTTATGCACCAGAGAATTAAAGAAGTCAGATGTGGTGGAATTGCAACAAAAAATTGTGCACATCATTTGCAAACTAGAGAGGATTTTTCCCCCTGCTTTCTTTGACATCATGATTCACCTAATGATCCACCTGCCCGAGCAGGTGCTCATTTCTAGTCCGGTCCAGTACACTTGGATGTATCCTCAAGAAAGGTACGTACAACTACTTAATTAATTTGTTCCACTGGAGATTATATATATACTAGCTAGCTATATGTACTTATTCTTATTGTACGTTTGATTTTGTAGACAGCTTGGACAGTATAAATCATTCGTCAAAAACAGGTCGGCCCCGGATGGCTCCATAGCAGAGACATACCTAATGCATGAGTGTGTTACTTACTGCAACAGGTACCTCAAAGATCCAACACCTCCCACTGCCTCCGAGAGCAGTGTCCGCATCAATCTTTTTGTCGTCACCAATGTCGTCCGACCGTTAAGAGGAGTATTAAAGGAATCGTTAACACGGGAAGAACTTATTGAGGCACATTGGGTAGTGTTGTGAGACTGTGATGAAGTTGAGCCGTACATGATGTCATACAGGGAGAGGCTTCAGGCGTTAAATCAAAACAAGAGTTCGGCGTGGATTGAGAAAATGGTTAAGAAGAAGTTTCCCGATTATTTCTTCCAATGGGTACGTACGTACGTCTCGGGATTAATTATTTAAATACATATCGATCATGTTTGTAGAAAGTAAACCCTTATATTAATTTGCTCTTTTTCACAGATGATTGATCTGCAAAAATCTGAAAACCACGGAGGGTGGTGGTCATGGCCAAAGCACTTGCTAGCAGGGAAGCCGGTTAAACACTATATTTATCCCGGATGTTTTGTGAATGGTGTAAAGTTCCATTCATTGGCCCGAGACGAAGGAAGAAGAACACAAAACAGTGGGGTCACGGTTGGGAAAGACAATGATCTATATTACGGGGCTATTGTATATGTGGTTCAGCTATGTTACGGGAATGATGTCAACGTTTTCCTATTCAAGTGCAGATGGTTCAAGCGTACAAAGGAAGACCTGGGACTATTATCAGTCGATACAAACTCTAGCTGGTATGAGGATGAGCCTTTCGCTCTCGCCACCTTAGTTCGGCAGGTGTTCTATCTCGACGATCCGAAAGCCGGTGAAGGGTGGAAAATAGTGAACCATATCTCTCACCGAGGAATATGGAATACAGAGACAATTGAAGGGACACCGGCGATGACTGAAGATGCTGCTGAACCAGAAAGAGACATTCCTGCCTATCAAGAGCCTAATATTTCTGTCATCCGCTCCGATATAATGGACCTGGTTCAAGATAGTGAACGGTTACCCATGCCTGATGGTTGTACAGATCTAACTGAAGATGAGATTATCGATGAGGTAGATGAAGAAGACGAGCAAGAAGAGGACGTGGACGACGACTCAGGTTATTCGTCGGACGATGTTGAGTACGATGACGAGGATGAGCCGTCGTCTAACGGGGATGAGGACGATGATGATTATGACGAAGAGTACGGTCATACGACGAGGGAGATTAATTAGTAATTAATTATTGTAATTATTGTAATATATATATGATCGATGCAGGTTTATTTACGGTAATTAATTAATCCGAATTATATATATATCCTGGACAACGGAGAAATTAATTGCAGGTTGTCGCCTTTGGGTATTTTGGCTATCTCCCTAAATCCTCGACCCTAAATCTAGCAAATCACCCTGCCATTTTCACCTTTGGCGCCACGCCAAATCTCAATCTCATATAAAACCCTAAATCCTGGACCCTCTAAATCTAGCAGATCGGATCGATCGATCAAATTTTTAATTATATTTTTGAATCAGAATAATTGAACGGACACACAAATGACCGGGGACGACCTAAACCGTAAACCCTAAGGCCCTAACCCCTGAATTCGAGGTTTAGAACTTGGACGACGGAGAATGGTCATTATCCGTCATCCAGGTACACACTAGGACGACGGATATGGTAATTCTCCGTCGTCCAAGTTCACAAACCCTAAACCCTAAACAGTAAGGCCCTAACCCCTGAATTCAAGGTCTATACACCTGGACGACGGAGAACGTCATTCTCCATCGTCCAGGTTAGAACCTGGACGACAGAAACGCTCATATCCGTCGTCCAAGTGCAGATATCGTAATTTTTTCTAAGACAACGACCATCTAGACCTTCTTCCAATGCATATTCTTTTCATCAAGACTTTAGAGTAAACAATTCTTGGTGTGTGAGCTTCGACGGTTCGAAAATCGGAGTTGTGAAATGCCTTGTATCCACGTTTCCGGTTTGTGAAATTATCGGTTTTGCGGTTGACTGTGCCGATCAAACCCTTCCCGAACTTATTATTTTATGGTCCTTTGAAGACAATTATATATTATGTTACGACGAACATATCCAACGGTTGTTTTGTCCAAATTCAATTTCGTTAATACTCTGCTGCAAATGAGCCTCTACTCATGAACACTTAAGTCGTAAGGATTAGTCGACACTTAACAACTTTCAAAACGAAAAATTATTCGTCAGTTCAAATTTAACTGTTCATATATACGATGTGTTCATCGATATTGAACGACTATTTCATTCGAATGACAGATCGCTAAATTCCTAGCGAATTATTTTTTAAATTTTTTTTAACCTAATTTGAACCTGGACGACGGAGAATGACCATCTCCGTCGTCCAGGTTCAAATTACCATGGCGGTTCGAATTTATTTTTTTTTATTTTTTCCATGTACTTTTCACTTGGACGACGGAGATAGTCATTCTCCGTCGTCCAAGTCCAAAATTATGGCGGTTCAATTTACCGCTTCCGTTTTTGGGACCGCTTGAATTTTCACTTAGACGACGGAGAATTCATTCTCCGTCGTCTAAGTCCAAAATTATGGCGGTTCAGAACGTCCCGCCGATTAATTGGCGCCGCTTGAAATTTTTTGAAACCGCCACTTAGACGACGGAAAACACTATTTCCGTCGTCCAAGTGAACTTAGACGACGGAGAATAGTGCTCCGTCGTCTAAGTGCAACTCTATAAATAGAGTTGCACCACCCCCCCCCCCCCCCCCTCATTTTCTCATCATTCCATCTCCTCCTCTCCTCTCCTCTACTCTCCTCTCCTCCGGCGACGCTCTGACGACAATTTTTCCGGCGTGGTTCCTCCTTCCCAACGACTCAACTCCGCCTATATTCCCGATTACTCCGGTGAGGTAAATTTCTATTTTTTTCCTTATTAAAATTATTTTCATTTAATTAATTAAATTCTAAATATAATTTATTAATTAGTTTTAAATATTTCATTATTGTAATTATAATAATTAAAAAGTGGTTAATTATTGTAATTAATAATTCTTTAAATGCATAATTGTAATTAGTTGATAATTATTTAAATGAATAAATTTATTATTGTAATTATTTATTATTAGTTGATAAATGAATAAATTTATTATTGTAATTAGTTCATAATTAATTAGTTGATAAATATATAATAATTTATTATTGTTATTATTTATTGTTTTACTTAATTGTTAGTTACGTGTGTTTTCTAGTAAATTGCATGGTAGTACGTATTCGATTTAAATTTAGTACATAGGCTTGGTTTATTAAGTCGCACTCTTTGGAATAGATGGCGCCTCTTTTCCTAGTTTATCTCCTTACCCCTCGTGATGTGTGGATTTCATCACCGCACACTATAACCTAAGTGAAGTTATGGACACGAGGTTGAGGGCGGAGTTTGCAAAGGACTTGAGGGAGTGTAAATTTTCGAAAAATTGGCCGAATGTCGGACATGGTGTCTAGAAACGGGTTATGACTGGTGACAGGATTTGGACTAAGAAAGACTTTTGTCGAAATTAGTTCTGCCTCTCGCGTTATCTCTATCCCTAACTGGCCATGTTTTTCGATTTAATCAAGGCTGATTAATTGAAAATTTACACTTTATCGCGCGGGTCGCACGTCCATTGAACGACCGAAAAAGCCAAGCTAGTGTACTCTATTTAAATCTTAAACGTGCTTAATTAGCGTAAATTTTTAAGTTGTAAATATTATGGTAAGTAGGTATTTTAACACCGTACTCTTAGGTTTAAATGGCTCCGCCAAAGACGACATCCGGCAAGAAGAAAGCCCAACAGGAGGCAGAAGATGAGATGCTCCGAATGTTGGCGGCCCAAGTCGGTTGGGTTCAACAGGAGGGCAACGACGCTCTCAATCCCGACGGATCATCTGGTCCGTTCGTAGCGCCCTCTGGGGAAATTCCCGCTCCCCCATTCATCTCGAGCGGTGATGACGTCGACCCCTTCCAATCTCCGACGCCCGGTACCGGTTCAACGGGAAGTACTCAGGCGTCCTCGACCGCCGAATCAATCATGTACAGCGTCCGCCGTAGGCAAAGGAGGGCCCCCACTGACCCGGAACCGAAAAGGACTCGGGGTCTTGTTAAAGGGGGCAAAGTGGAGCGTATTTGCAAGGCGACCGGGAAAAAGATCGACTTGCCATACGACGAATTCACCGGTGGCCCTCCCACAGCTCAGCTAGCAAGTCTCTCGGCGCATGGGATAGGGTCAATCATCTGTAACCGGGTTTGTATCACTGCCCCTACTTGGAAGGAGGCGCCGGATCATGAGAAGACGAAAGTCTTCAAAGATCTTTCGGTACGTAATACGTCCAATTTAGTTATTATATAATATTGTTAATATTAGTTAAATTTTCATAATATATACGATTATAATTTTCTATTTATTTTTGATAGGAACAATTTGATGTGGATCCGACACCGGCCATGTTGAGGCATATCAACCAAACCGCCAACTCCATCTACAAAGATTGGAAGTACAAGCTCCATAAGTACTTCCAAGATGTCGGTCCCATTCCTCCCCCGGTAGAGCTGCAAGGGGATAGAGAAGATGAGTGGGAGTGGTTGTGTAACCACTTTGCCGATGAACAATTTAAGGTGTTAATTTATTTTTTTTATTTCAATTAAGATAATTGAATTATTTAAATTGTAGTTATTAATTTTTTAATGATTTATTTATTTTGTGTAACAGAAATTCTCCGGTGTCAACAAGGCCAACCGGGGGAAGAAGGAAAAACATCATACTACCGGCGCCAAGCAGTTCATTCAAATAGCCAAGGAGCACAAGGATAAGGGCTCCAAACACCCTTATCTTGATGCAAGCGTAAGCGCGTACGTGACGTCTGGGCTTGATAATGAAGCGAGTCAATGCGGTGTAAGTGATATATTAATTATGTGTTTTTAATTATAGTAATTATTATTTAAATATGATTTCATTATAATAAATTAATTATTCTTTTGTAGGCAAGGGTGATAGAGCGTGCAAATGAAGAGTTGGCTAACACTCAGCTTGCGTTCCCAGATGTGCCGCCGGAAGACCTGCCTCCTCTATCCTTAGAGAGCCAAATTGCAATCGCGGATGAGGTCTACGGTCGTAGAGCTGGCAAGGAGGTTATGCACTTTGGGCCTAGGGTGGTACGAGATTTGTCGACGACCTCCGGCTCATCATCTACGGGAGGTTCGGGGCAGCGGAGAAGGAGTCAGGCAGCGGCCGTCGAAGCAGCCATTCAAGAGGCTCGACTGGCACGAGAGGAGAATCGACGGACACAAGAGCAGAATGAGTCAATGCGGCAAAGACTTGACGAACAACAAGCACAAATAGCCCAACTCATCGCGCTCATGAACCAAAATCGAGAAGTATGTCAACCTCCTCCGAACCCATACCCCGACGACAACGACCCGGCTGGAGGCGGAGGACCCGGCGGCGCATCTGCTCCTCCAGTGTATTAGCTAGCTAGTTAATTATCGCGTTTCTTTATTTCCTAGTTCCGAACAATATTTTATAATTTTTATGGGTTTTTAATTTGGATGTGTATGTACAGATTAATTAATTATTTATTTAATACATTAATTAATATTAAAAATTTATTTTAATTAATTAATTTCGACTATTTTTCATTATTTATATTAAATTAATAATAAATTAATTTAATAATATTTAATTTCGATTTATTTTTTTTTAAAATTAAATAGTCACTTGGACGACGGAGATTATGTTCTCCGTCGTCCAGGTGCTAAACCTAAACCCTAAACCCTAAACCCCTAACCCCCAACCCCTAAACCCTAAACCCTGCCATTCTCCGTGGCCCACGTGTTCACCTGGACGACGGAGAATTAGTGTTTCCGTCGTCCAGGTGAACACCTGGGCCACGGAGATTGCTACCTTCTCCGTGGCCCATGTATGCACCTGGACGACGGAAACGCTAATTCTCCGTCGTCCAGGTGAACACGTGAGCCACGGAGAAACAAGCAATGTACGTGGCCCATGTATTCACCTGGACGACAGAGAATTAGCTTTTCCGTCGTCCAGGTGCATACATGGGCCACGGATAATGTCCGCGGTCCAAGTTAACTTGGACGACGGAGAACTAATTCTCCGTCGTCTAGGTGCTTAGACGACAACACTTGGAGTACGGACCTTGGACGACGCAGATTCCGCCGTCCAAGTACTTAGACGACGGAAAACGTCACCTAGACGACGGAAATGGTCCGTGGTCTAGGTGCAGTTTTCTTGTAGTGCTCCTCCCAAGCTACCAAAAACATCAAAGGGCAAGATTATGTTACACATACAGAGAACTTGTCCTTCGTTTTTAGATATTATATCAAAAACAATGTTGAGTTCTTATTGCAAATTGTAAGGTACATACCTGGTTTCCATAAGCAGCTCGGAAGTTTTCATGTTGATAAACTAGTAGCAGCGGGGCCGACACGTCTAGGATTTGAAAATAGCAGACTAGTGGCAAGTTTAGATGCTCACGGTACTCCTTTTCGATCAAAACTTCGTCACCGGAGAGAGAGAGAGAGAGAGAGAGAGAGAGATCTCCTCCGGCTCTCTGAAAGAACAATCGATCAAGCCTCTCATAGGTATTTTGGAAGAATAAATTTTGGAAAAGATTGATTTTTTTAGAATTGGTTTATAAATTTGGGTTTATTTAGAAAAAAAAAAGACCGTAAGTGTTGGATTTTTTTATACAAGCCAAAATATTTTAGATTTTTTGGGAAAGAGAAAATAAATTTGGTTTTTTAAATAATTTGTCCCAAAAAAATTGTATTATGTACTCGACCATTGTCAGCCCAATTACATTAATACAATTATTCTTATATTTTAAAGGATAAATCGAGCATTAATTCAAATAGTAAGAGGTGAAGTTTTATTCTCGATTCCAAACAATCAGCTTCCTTAAAATAGCGACAGATCATAACATTTCATAAACTATTTAAGAAGACAAAATTACCTAGACAATCTACAAAATCAAACTTATAAGGTAATAAACTCAGATAGTAAACCATAAAATTAGAAATCAAAATAATAATAAGACGATGAATGAAGCGGGATAATAAACAATATCTATTTTATTCGAATTTATTACGAACTTATTAAATTTAGCATACAATTCCTGCAGCCACAGCAGCACGTCCCAAGATGTGAGAAGCCATCTAGATCCCAAAATAAGACAGACCCGACACTAAATCCAACAAATCTCTTTTCTAGGATAAACTGGAAAAGTGAAAGTTTGACCAATAATAGACACATGCAGACCAATAAACCAAGCCTGTTCCAAGACCAACCATCCCTTTAGCACAGCAGCTAACACTAGAAGACTGCCAAACACCATCAGTCCACCGTACTTGTCACCAGTGGCAATCAGATCTAGTCAAAGTTCTTATTAATGGCGGAGTTTGGATTAATTTCTCACTAGGATTAATTGTAACCAAAATAATGTGATGTTGTACTGTTCAGCGCGTAATTTTTTATTCGTGAACGTTATTACTTCTCAATAATATTTATATTCTAATTTATAACGGTAGATTACATCTAATTCTTATAAAACGGTATGAACTGACTAATTTGAACTTGAAATATATATTTTTCTTTCTATCTAATAATTTTTTTAACTACCGCCGCAAATCCTATAGCCGACGAGATAAAAATCTCGTCGGCTATAGTGGAAAAAATGAATTTTTTTTTTTTAAAAACTCGTCGGCTATAGTACTATATCCGACGATAATGGATAAAAACCTCGTCGGCTATACTATTACCGACAGATTTTAACCAGCCGACTTTAGCCGACGACTATCGTCGGCTATAACCGACGAGTTTTTAAAAAAAAAATAAAAAAAATTCATTTTTTCCACTATAACCGACGAGATTTTTATCTCGTCGACTATAGTTTTACATATATCGTCGGCTATAATATTTGTGGCGTTAGTGTAATATAAAATTACATAAGATTATGTATGCCAATTTTATGGCTAAACCTGGAATCAAGGGTTTCGGAAAATTAGCTAAAATGGTTGCTATTTACTTGGACTTATACGTTATTATGGGACACTTTGCACACATTGATATTGGATTGTATAGTAATGGTAATTTTTTTCTGCAACCCTTAAATTTTAATCAGGCTTAAGCCCGATAAGCTTTAAGGTATCTCTGTCACTGGGTCCTACCAGTCTTCGCTCAAAATCCAGTACACCACAAGGCACCTCCCAAAACTTACATACCACCCCGGAAAGAGAATAACCCGCCCGGAACCAAACCCAATCTATCAGAATTCCTCATTTGCGCCCTTGTTGGTTGCGCCTCAACAACTCGAAGCAGTCTAGTGGCAACCTCCTCCCACCGACACAAACGTCTTGTACCTCTACAGACCCATCGAAAATCATTAACACAGACGATTTTCAACCAGACCGAGGATACTCTATCTCTTGACTGAGACGAAGTCACCGCCAAGGATAGGTTTGACACAACAAACTTCATTATCCGACTGCGGGAACCCTAGAAACTTCAGCCGCTAGAGAAGAGCAGAGAGAGACATTCTCATCGTTCTTCCGATAATACAATTCTTGTTTTTCACTAACCCAACATTTAACAAAAAAAAATAACTAGACATATCTATGTCCCCTTCGTCGAAAAAGATATGTCTAAGTCCCCACAATAATAGCCAATTTAGTGAATTTACCACGTTATTCAAGAATTCTCATCTTATGTTAAAATACTTATACTTATTTTCAAACTTGGACTGCAATAATGGTAATCCTTTCCCCCTGCATAACGAAACGATACTAGACATCCCTAAATTAATCCAAAGCAGATGAAAAATATGGGGGGAAAGCTATATAGTCATCATTCATCAAGTTGATTTTCTCATTAAGTCTGGTTGCTGCATATTGTAGCAAATTGCATCATATATATTTTCAATGCTTTTAGTATTTACCGTTGTGGTTTAGGTTGCTTTTAGAGTTTTTGTATTTAAATATCCTTTTTAAGAGTGTTTTTTTTACTATTTAGAAAACTAGGATCCGAAACATGGACTAGATATATATACTATGCAGCACACCATTTTTTTTAGATCATTAGGGAGCGTATTCACCACGCATATGTTCATAGATTCCGCCACTATAATAGTATCATATTGTTCCTACTCTAATCCCCAGCGGAAGATGGTGGATAGAAATTCTGGTGGCTAATATATATGTTTATAGAGATGTGCTTTTCCTTTCCTTGATGTGAGTAGTCACTACAAAAATAACTTCAGAGAAAATGTGGACGATATATTAATAGTGTTAAAAGATGGAAACAACATAATTGCTACACCATTGAACTACATTAGCTTTCATTTTTTTTTTATTGAGAAGATTGATATATTGTAATAATAGTATATTAAAATTCGGTTGCACCATCTCTTAATCAACTACTTTCTCTATTCATATGACATTGCCAGATCGGGCGCTACGTCATGGAATTGGCCACAAGTAGACTACTCCTCTTGCACAATATGTTGTTGTGTCAATACCTTACTTGCTCTTGGGGATGACACTCGATGTAGAGGCACACGAGAGCTCCAACTCTTTAACTGCTTGCGGGGGATAGATGTAACACCCGACAAACACTACGGGAGAAACAGTCTTTTGCGATAGCTATGTGTGTCGCAAAAAATAGGTTCGCGACACATATGCGTGTGTCATAAAAGATAAATTTTACTCGTGACACAAATATGTACGTTGTAAAACACATATAATGTGCGTCATAAAAGATGTCTATGTATATCTTAAAATATCTATCTAACGTGTCGTAAAAGATTAATTTGTGCGTTGTGCAAAAGATGATTAAGTATGTTGTAAAAAACCTGCAATAAGCGTGTCGTAAATGACATTTTTGCTCGTCGTGAATGACATCAAAAGCATGTTGTAAAAGATCTATATGGTTCTTGTCCTATATTCTATAAATCAATATAGAGCTTTATTCAAACCTTTAATAAGTAAAAACTTGCACATCCATTAAATAATACAAGATTTCAAATTCATACATGATTCAAATTCATAGTTTGAAATGTTCCTGATATCAAATTCTAATTAGAAGCTATTATGCTACCTAAACAGCTATCAATCCATAGTGACAAAGTTCCAAGAATCACTACATAGGGAAGAACCATCACTCATAAGGACAAAGCTACTTTTAGGATCATAATCTCCATAGTCAGTCATGATCAACCTCCTCACGAGTCTCCACCTAATAACATTTCAGCGTCATCACAAAACACAATAAGAAATCATAGAAATTTGCTTCAAAATACAAAATATGGTATCCTAATTTTAATTCCAGATAAGGAAATATATGAGATATCAACTAAATAAAAGAACGCGCATGAGGATGACAAAGAACACATTGATTAATTGCAATGTAAAACAATAAGCACCAGTAAAACAACTACCAAATTGAAAAGGGCAATGTCCGAACAAATGTAATTAACCACAAAATATTCACTAGAGGGAAGATCCATGCTAATTCAAAAATAGTAGGAGACAGAAATACCACAAAAAATAGAACCTGCGGTATGATTGTCAAAGCTTCAGCATACTCTGCAATTGCCAATTGTTCACGACATCCAAGTGTTATAGCAAAGCACTCCAAATACTCATATAGCAATTAATTTGAACTATAAGTCTTTAGAAAGAAAAACAAACAAACAAACAAAATAATGCTACTTGAACCGAAAAACAATGCAAGACATTACATACAAGGTTTTAAGCAATTAAAAAACATAATCAGGAAGTGCAGAAGTTCACCATGTTGGATTCTAAAGTCCTCTTGACAATAGATAGAGCATCAAGAAGAGCTCTCTCCATCTCATCAAGCACATAGTCATTGGCACCTATAAGAATCAAGGAAACCTGAGCAATATTGAGAAGCATTAATCCAGGTTACAGCCGTGAGCTTCGTGTATAAGCTCGTATAAATAAATCAAATATTACAAAAGAAGTCAAAGCATAGGCCTAAATCTAAGAAGGATCAACTCTATAACTTTGACTTGTACTCACCACACTGTTAGTTTTGGTCCCTTTTATCAAAATTACATCATCATCAGAAATGCGCTCCTCTACAACTTCATTTGCAGATCCAAGAAGTGAAGGATCAAATGTCTCCTCCCCCTCAATATCAGCAAAAGTAGATACTTGTAAATTCAATTACGAGGCCAAAGGACATGGTACTACTAGTTTGCTATTAACTAATGATGACTTTAATACACATCATAGTATGGAAAACAAAAGATGCAGAAACATGAAACTATTTTAACCATTTTCAGAAAAGAATCAATGTAATGTAGAGAACAAAGAAATCAAACATTAAAAGATTAACCAAAGTGGTTGATCTACTCACTTTCTCTATTAAAAGCTTGACAGTGTCCATTGTTTTACATAGGGATTGATGGTTATCGATTTTCAATGAACAATAAGATGACATAAGAAACAATAGAGGTATGGAGAGACAAGAGAATATCTCTAAAAAGATCTGTGTATTGTAGTGGTTCAATTAAGTTTACATGCCGAACTACATACAAAATTATTGACTAAACTACAAAATAACTTCCCAAGGACTCAAGAATACAAGATAGTTATGTAACTGAATGCGAAAATTAACATTGCGAGGTAGCAGTAGCTTAAGCAACATGGCGCATATCTTCTTTTTGAACTCGTCTTACAGTGATAGCCCCAGCCTCCACAAAATACTGGAATAATAAGCAAAATACAATTACCAAACAGACAATAATTCTGCTACTAGTGCTTTTCTTACAGAATATGATTACCAAATATATAAAGCTGCTGCGTCTAAATACAGAGGATCAAAAACTTCATCAAAACTTATATACATCTACATAAGTCCACATTACAATATGTGGTGAGATAATCGCAGCAGAGGCATATCGTTAACACGTGTCTTTCCTTTCAATTGCATGATCTGAATCATTTTCATATTCAATTCATATTATCATTACTACTCCAGAGAACCTATAACAACTAAGCACCGTATATATAATTCAATAAACCAAATGTCAGAACAACTAGTATACGTTTTCAATACTGATTTATAGATGGATAACTACAGCTAATCTTTGGAGTCTTATTATATACTTCAATTAAATCTAATTATTGCAAAATATGAGAGAATTACCTTTGTGAACGAATCTAAATCCCAATTTCTATACAAGTTTGAGTATGAGTGATCGTATCTTCTCAACGGCGTGGAGTGCAGCGTCGTGGTCACCGACGACGGCTCCGATGATGAGCAAGTTGTAATTGAACAACTTCAGCGCGCTTCCATCCTCAGACATTTAGGGACCTAGGGTTAAGGCAATACGTCACTTAGCCTCCCCGCTGAGCTCTCCGCCATTGCTCCATCTCTGACGTCTCGAATCTCTATCGCCGCTTGTTGCTGGAGAAAGTGTTGATGATCAAACTCAGGAGATATTTGATCTCGGCCTGGAAGGCGAATGTCACGATGTTTGACATTGCTGCTCGAAATTCAGGGTTTTGGAGCAGATCTAGGGTTTTGGAGATGACATGAAGAAGACGACGAAGTTTTCAGAGAGAGAGAGAGAGAGGGCGAGCGAGAGAGTACAGTAGAGTAGAGTACTAGACCTAGAGAAAAAGGACTGAAAGAGTGTGAGACCGACAGAGAGAGAGAGACCGGGATTGATCGGAGGGGTTGCGCACTATCATTTTCCTTTCGATGCCTTTTCCAATCAAAAAGTTTTAGTTTAAATTGAGATCTAGGTCTTTTATGACATACATTTTAACTTGTATCGTAAAAAATTAAATTTTTGAGTCTTTTGCGATATATGTTAAAAATTTGTCGTAAATAAAGAATAATATTTACGAAGTATACAAAAATGTGTCGTAAAAAATAAAAATACGATTTTTTTACAACATATATTTAAAGTGTGTCGTAAAAGACTAAAGACACTAATTTTTTACGACATACATGAAATGTGTGTCGCAATATGCACGTCGCTGAAGATTAATTTTCTGTAGTGAAAGCATAGCCTGGTTGCATTATTTGTGCCTTAGGCCAACTCTACCAGAAATCTGGACTTAGATGATCGACGAAACAATTTCACCGTCTAAGTGCAAGATTTTTCCGTTTGAGGTCTGGGGTCTAAGTCCCTTAGTATAGGTTCTTATAAGATGAAACTGACAACTTTCGTCGTTTAAGGGTTCTCTAAAATAACGAAATTGAAGTCGTTGTATGATATATTAGACAATGAAAACTGGTGAACTACAACGATGAAGTAGGTCGTCGGATATATAGATCTTAGACGACAAAGTTAAGAAGCCTTCGTCGTCTTGTCTGTTCTTCCTAGACAACGAAGCAGCTAATTTCGCCTTTTGGTCTAAGGTAGACGACGAAGTATATCGTATTCCTCATCTTATTTTTGTTATTATTATACGACGGTTTTCCATCTATTCATCGTGTATGTTGTACATTTTTGTTAAAAAAATAATGTAAATGCAAAATTTAATATAAATAAATAACTATTAAAATATTGATATTGTAATTTGGGTGTGTCCATAAATAAATAGAATCTATCCCATTCCCGCTACCCCCTTCCATGTCATCGTCTCCCATCCCGACCTCGACCACTCTTGGTACTCTCATTCCCTTTCCTCAGCCCGCTCCTCAACCGCTTGGACCCCCTCTCGGCTGCTCGTATCGACTCAGCAACTGACCTCGCCTTTGAAACAAAGAAATCAGGTTCGATTCCAAAGGAAAATTATAGAAGCACCACGTCGAGTACAAACCTACCCTTTAATAAGATATCCAGCAAAGAAAGAACAAAAAAAAGAACACATTTGCCAAATGTCAAATAAGACCAACGCAATACATTGATTATTTACGCAGCAGCATTGGCGAGACCAGATAGCAAGCATCATACTTATTACAATGAAGGCTAGCAATAGTTTATCCTTGAAAACTTGGTCAACATTGTTGTTTCACTAGCTTCACAGGCGTCTCTACTTTAACATTCGACGAGATTCAACTAATACTACACTATCTTTAATTAGACCAATCATGTTTCAATATTACTATAACAAACTGTATAAAACTTCATGTAAACCAAACAAAAGTGCACAAAACTATAGTAATATCAAAACAGTTAAAATCTTTCTCTGTCCCCAGATTAATATTTTCTATCAATTTAATCAGATACGTTACTAGGTGGAAAACACTTCCATTTTAGTGATGAACTCCAACCTTGACAAGCATGGCATAGTACTCAATCTCATATTTTCTCTAAGGTGGGAAATTTTTAATGAATTTAATCATCTTCCTGAAAAAACAACAACAACCTACACCATAAAATAGATAAACCTCCCTTCAACATATCAAACATCTTGGTCACGAGGATCCCAAATCGAAAGTTACAACCCTTAAAAATCTCTTTCATGGTAATCATAAACGTCTCATGGTCCATGTCAGGCAAATACTCCTAACTCAAACACTCATTCCACACGCCCACTTACCAAGGAGTGAAAAATCAAAAATCTTTTCGAATTTATCCAATATTTTGACTTTATATCTTTGTTGAGCAAACCAAATTCAAATAATAAAACCCACCCACAATAGCACACACGCCATAACCCGAAGCCAAATTGAATAGTTTGGAATTAAACCTACAAAACACACTACCAGAAATTCTACTATAGCCGAAGACGTGAAGTCGTCGACCTGTTAAATTAACTCATCGGTTATAGGTATAACCGACGATGTGTCGTCGATCATACCGTCGTCGGGAATACACCGTCGGTTATACTATAACCGACGGCCAGTTAGGGCAGTCATCGGTTATAGTGTGGGATTATAATGGACGACAAAAAGTCATCGGTAATAACTTACAGCATAGCCGACGGCGTTGTCGTAGGTTATAGTGTGTTTTGGAATATTCTGGAAATACTATAGCAGACGACATATATGTCGTTTGCTATAGTTGGTGCATTTTAAAAAAAAATAGTATATTCTTGATTGGGCCCAATTCCAGAACCTGCAATTGCAGAGTACAACACATATTTTTCCAACAACATATATTAACCAACAACATATGCATCCATACAATGAAAAGAAAACTACACTAAGACTGATCAAAATCTATGTTGTGTAAATAATCAAAGTGGTGACTCCCCTGGTCGCGCTGATACTCTGGTGGATGCGGCTGCAGCTGTGGAGCATCAAAAATGTTTGAAGGTAGGGGCGGGATCTGGATTCTAGCAGCCTAAAACTGTAGCATACACTGCTGCCACTATGCCGCCATAGATGCATGTTGCTCGGCTAATCTCTGCTGCTCGGTGAATCTAGCATTTTGTAATGCAATTGCCTTCTCCATCTCCTCTATCCGTCTTCGTTGCTCCTCCATATGTCTATGTTGCTCCTTCATCTCCCTCGTCTGCCTCTAGAGCTGCTCATGTAGATGGGAGGTTCTGGAAGATCCCGACTGGCTGGAGAATTCAGGAGTTATTTTCAAGACCCCTTGGCCCTTCTTGCCCAAACCCCTGACGTTGAAGGTGTTTTTCCCAGGAGGTATCGTGGCTGCCATGATCCTCACAGACACAGTCAGATCAGATGTATCAATCTGAGAGGCATACTTGGTCATCTTCTCATCCGAAGTGTTAGGATATCACTCTCGAGCTACCTGAGTTAACACCTGTGGGATCGCCTCCTCCACTCTCGCTTAAACATACAAAAATATGTAGAGAAAAAATATATATAATGTAGCAAATATGTGAATTAATTTATGAGAAACTTATAGCATCTTCGGAGCACTGCGGATACGCTTGATGCGTAGTAAATACTAACAGAGAGACTTCTGGGTGTTTGGCGGCTACCACCTCAGCCCAACCGGAATAAGATCTAGAACTGCAATGATGGTTCTTGGTATTTTTTGCCCGGTTCTGAGTGTTGGTCTAGGAGATGGCCTTGTTGGATAAACATACGTCAGAAAATGATTAACTAATTTTCTGAATATATTTAATACGACACAACACAAATATGTTTAAGTTGCATACCTTGAATCGCGGATGCTCGAAGTGAGTTACCAACCATCGCCACTCGTACTCCCTAAACCGAAACTCGCTAGGGGTACCATCTCGGTCGCTGTCGTAACTTCCACTCCTTGTACCTATATTAATGCAACACAAATGTTAGATACTAAAACTCTTGAGGATTAAATTCTAACTCGATATATACAAAAACTGGGAGACATCACCTGCTCCCTCGCACCTCATTTGTCCGGCCACGTATGTCTGAGCATGTTTTCCACGTGAAACCACCTCTACAATATATATATATATATATAAATGGTAAAGATTGAGTTTCAAATGCAGACTTGATTAATAAGTAGAAAATTTACGTAATAATGCAAAATGTAACTCATCGATAGTGCATTATGCACTTCCAACTTCACGTAGTTTGGCACGGAATTTCAATCCGACCACAGCATTGGGACTCTGTCCCGTATGATGCTTCCGGCCATTGAGGCGTACTTTCGAGTATTATCTCCCTCGATCATCTTGTCTCCTTCAGTCATCCTAATGACCACTTTCCAGTGCCTGGTCACATATTCAAGAAGGTTGCCGACAACGGTGCCTTTGGTCTTTTTGGCTTTTCCATTGACAACGGTGCCTAAGATATGGTAATTAAAATAAGATGAAAAAATAAGCACCCAATTTAATTTACATATCGGCTATATATATAAGTTTGAAAGACCATATTGTAATGTTTATTAATATTTACCCGATTCGTCTGTCTGCTATCCCTTAATCCGAGCACTCCAAAGAAGTGTCTCAAACATTATATACACGTAGGCTTGGTCCACCGTAAGAAAAGGATCCTGTCCTCCAATAGGCCTCCCCATATCGTCAAAAATAGGTATTGCCGGTATCTCGTCGGGCACGAAGATGGTGGACGGCGGTGATAATCGCACACTGCTCCTCGAACTATCTGAAGCACATGATTCAGATGATTGGGCCGTAGAAGGAGCACACGTCGGCTCAAAAATGTGCGACATACGCATATGGATTGACTGTTGAGACGTGCTGCCCGTTGAGCGTTGGCTGGCTGTTTGTTGCGGCGTCGCCTCCTGATAGAGCCTCCTCGCGATGGAGGTCAGTTGGGTTCCTGCAGTATCACATCCTCACAAAGTAGAATACGTTGGCGAGAGGTAATAGGGCCATAATAACTATTGCTTACCGTAGCCGAGCTGCTACTCTCATTTCCACCTCGGGATCTCGACCCGAATCCCAAGGAATTTTTTTTGCGAAAAAAATTTCAAATTCATACCTAAAAATATATATTAATTCACATATAATCTATAAATTCAAATATATTCAATAAATCACATACTCAATTTTATATTAATGTATTCATCGCACATGTTCAATAAAATAACAAATTCAACAAAAATACAAATTCATATCCACTGCACATATATTCATCGGCATATTCAACATTAAATTACAAAATCATAAAATCACGATTACATGTACATTCAATTATTATTTCTCCTATATTTAAATATATATTCACATATATACTCTATATTTATATTTATTCCCAATTATATTCATAGGATTATATTTATATATATTCATAGGATTATATATAATTAAACATATATAGAAACATTTATATATAAACATATATAAATGAACATAATTATATATAAACATATAAACATATATAATTAAATTAACATAATTATATATATATATTTATAGAGAGAATCACGGTGGAGAGATCGATACCGGAGAGAGATGGAGGAGTTGACGGTGTCGGGGGATGGAGGAGGCGACAGTGGCGGTGACGGCGACGGGGGTGGTGGTGTGAAGGGAGGAGAGAGAGAGAGAGAACGCCGGCCGGCAGTGGAGAAAGATACCGGAGAGAGAGGGAGAGCGATGGGTCATGATAGGAGGAGAGGGAGAAGAGGTTGGGACGGCGTGCGGCAGAGGAGGGGGATCTAAATTGATCGATCTCGACGGTTTTGAGAGAAGGACATTTGTGGCGTGAAAGCGATGGGCCGCAACTGGACTTTTAAAAACAACTGTAACCGGCGACAATAACAGTATGTCGTCGATTATAGTGGAGAATTTTTTTCTCCAATAACATAGATATATAGAAACACGCTTTAAACACCTGTTTAACTAACCGATCATTCACATAGTTAGAATCATTACTAATTAAATACGTTTCTCATATAAACACTTTGTTATACTCAAATATGTACGTACATCTCTAACTATGGCTGATAATCAGAATCATCGCTTGAGTCTGACTCGGTTTCATAGTTAATTTCTGGTAAGATGTGCCGCTCCTCATCACTTGAGTCTTCGTGAATTTCATATGGATTAACATCCAGAAGTTGTGCTCCCGGGATTCGAACCATAACACCCGATCTCACATTATTAAGGCGAATTGTAGAAGAATCCGGAATGTCAATTGCGTTCGGCTTTTGGTATACAGTAACTTCTTCATCATCTGCGGCCTCACCAAGTGTAGCAGCACTGTATATGTTTCTAGGAACAACATTGTTAACTACTTTCCACGCGCCTCTGTGCACAAGATCATCAAGATAAAAGACTTGTTTCACCGCTATAGCAAAAACAAATGGGTCATCTTTATATCATCTTGTAGCAATATTCACCGAAAATATACCGTACTGATCGGTCATTGTGTTCTCCGGGCTAGTATCAAACCATTTACACTTAAACAAGTGTACTTTCATGGCCTCCCCATAAATTAGTTCTACCACTGAATGGAGAACACTGTAATAGTCAACGCCATTCTGCCCACCATGCATCATTACCCCAGCATTTTGTGTCCTCAATTTTTCGTCTCTATGTTGACATATAAATTTCACGCCATTGATCTTACACATCGGGTAAACATTTGAAGTTACCGGTTTCATCGTCAAGAGGCTTAATGCGTGTGACCATTGTGGGTAACCATCATCTTGTACATGGTTCATTTGAAGAAAAAAAAAATATTCACTTTAAATATGAACATTGATATTAATTTGTATATATATGCAAGTACGCCTATATAATATATATGACCTTACCCGTTTTCCAAAATAGTTTGCAAACGTCTTGTTGTGGTACTCAACATTACCAGCAATAGAAGGGTGTTAAAGATGGATGTCTTTCCAGCATTGAACTTCTAGACAGTTAATCAGTACCCACCAGTGGGCAATGACTAACTCGTATGGTTCCAACTTGTACGATTTTGGAAAATTTCCATATAGTTCAACATCATTGGAGATGATAGAAATGTTCAACTGGGGTTGAACTACCGGCATATGCTTTGGAGGGTCCTCCACAGCTCCCAAATACAACTCGGTATACGTTACGCACTCGTGTGCAAGATATGCTTCAGCGATGCACCCTTCAGGTGCAGATTTATTCTTTACATAGTCTTTGTAGTCTCCCAGTTGTCTATCAAGTTGAAAAGTGCATGTTACGATTATACTTAAATAAGTATTAATATATAAAAACATAGCCAGTACAAAAATATCGAATCGTATATACCTTTCCATGGGATACATCCAAGTGTAGTGTATAGAACCGGTAAGCATCAATTTTTCCGAAAGAAGGATGAGGTGAAGCATGATGTCAAAAAAATTTGGGGGAAATATCCTCTCAACTTTGCACCGGATAAAATGAGGTCCTGTTGCATTTTCCACAAGTCTAACCGCTTTACTTCTCTGGTGCATAGCTTTTGAAAGAATCTTGACAACGCTACTAACGGCTCCACCACCTCTTTGGGCAGGTACCCTCGAATGAAAACAGGGAAGAGGCGTTGAAGCAGTACATGGCAGTCATGACTCTTTCATCCATATATCTTATTGTCCCGAAAGTTAACACACCGGCCTATATTTCTTGCATAGCCATAAGGATACCTGACATTACCCATCCAACCAAAAATTTCATTCTTCTGGTCAGGCTTCACTGTTTAAGGAGCTTGAGACATTTTTTCTTTCCTTCTCTCAACCACAAATGTTTCCACAGTCCCATTCTTTTCAGATCAGTGCATGCCTTATGGCCGTCTTTAGTTTTCCCCTCTCAATTCAGCATTGTCCCCACCACACTTTCACACACATTCTTCTCTATATGCATAACATCTAGATAGTACCTAATCGGCAACTTAAGACAGTACGGGAGTTCCCAGAATATGCTTTTGTGTGTCCAAAATTTGTACCTGTTAGGTATCGACGCTACTATTTAGGGATGATTGGTCAGTGATCCAAAATAATATTCATTCAGCACTCCTAACATTTCGGCCCATATCCAGCTCCTGGGTTGTACACCCATTTCTATGGTTCCATCAAAGGCCTCCTTATCCTCCCGAAATAAGTGATCATGGGGAAGTTAACAACGGTGACGCATCTGGACAATCTTTCTACATTGAGGTCAGCAGCACTCAACAGTCATGCACTCTAAAAAAGCACTGTATCCCCTGGTAACATTGCTCAACAACATCCCGCGGGCAGGAAAATCACTAATATAATGGTGCCAACAGGCATACGTCGCATCTGGAACATCTCGTTTTTGTACTTGTCATAAGTGGCATGACCAAATTCACTCAGGTTCTTAAGCTCTGCAATCAAGGGTCTTAAATACACATCGAAACACTTTCTTGGATAACCCGACCTTGGAATCAACAGAGTGAGCATAATGTATTCCTTCTTCATGCACATCCATGGAGGAATGTTGTACGGTACCAAAATAAGTTGTCATATACTGTATTGAAGACTCATGTTGCCAAAAGGGTTGAATCCATCAGATGAGAGCTCGAGCCAAACATTTTGGACCTCTGATGCAAATTGAGAAAACTCCCTCACCATGTGCTTCCAAACATCTCCATCAGCAGGGTGTATAAGGGTATCATCGTTAGACAAATTCTTCTCAGCCCACCATCTCATAGCTTCAGCCGTGTGTGCACACATGAACAATCTTTCCAGCCTATCAACCAGTGGGAAATATCGAAGTATCTTCACATGCAGCTTTCTTATACCCATCAGGAGTCAACTTTTACCTATCTGTATCACATACCGGGCAAGCATCAAGGCTTTCAAGATCATTTTTTTACCTATCTTCTAGAAATACACACACACACACACACGTATTAATTAATATAAAATTCATCATTATATATATATATATCAATATCTAATTAATTAAACTACATATTGCATAATTTAATTCGATCTTCTATGTACGTACTCCCTAATTACAAACATATATATTGATATATATCGATCATATATATCAATGTACAATTAACGTATATATATACATGCGTACATATATATATCAATAATCAACAATTACAAATTTACATATATACAACTATATATATACATATCAACAATTAATCAATAAATTTACATATAATTATATATAAACATATTTTCATCAAATTCAACTCAACTCAACTCAAAATCAACAATATATCAATATATTACTCAAAATCAACAATCAATTCAACTCTACTTCAACATTAATCAATGCAACTCAAAATCAACATATATTAATTAATCAACATATACGTACGTAGCTAGCTAGCTATATAGCTTCACAAACCTCTCTTGGACAGCTTCCGACAACACCCAACGATTTCAGAACGTTTTGAGTTTTTCTCACCGAATCATTTTTGAATGACCCAGCTGCTGTGAAATAGATCTGAAATAAGAACTATAACTGACGACGTACTCAGTCATCTTCTATAGTTCAAAAGTCGTCCGACATTGTGGCAAAAAAGTCATCGGGTATATGGTGTACCTATAACCGACGACAAGGTTACCTATAACCGACGACTGACTCAGTATACTATAACCGACAACAAGGTTTGTCGTCGGGCTGTTTTTTCTAGTTTCGTCGAGTATAGTATAAATTTGGTAGTGACACAAAGTTACAAGACTTGGGTTTGAACCCCGAAACTCTCGTAAATAATTTTAAACTCTTAGCCAACAAGCTAGGATTCTTATCTATTTTTTTGTTACCTATATATATATATACAGAAACTTGAATTTGAATTCATTTTCCTTTTTATTTTTCTAAAATTTAAATCTCCGCCATTAATTATTTAGTGTAAGAATTCACTAACACAATAGGTTTTACTATTTCATTCAAAAAAATAAACTCTACTAAAATTTCTTATGATATATAAAATAATGTACACAAGAAGTGATAGCTTAGTATGAAATTATATTTTAATAGTTATCAGTACTCAGTACGTACTAATTTATCTAACAATTATCATAATTTCATATGTCCCAATGCTTAATTAATATTTTCTCTATAAATAAGGTAGATAATTGATCATACGAGAACCGAATGAAGTTTCAATACAAATTTTCATGTATTTCTCTTAATTTTCCTTGATTTCGTCCAAATTTTTATTGGATCAATATTTTCGTCGAAATATCAATATTTTGGATTGTCGACATATCCTCGATATCCGATATTTTACTCCTTGTCACTGACAATCCAGAGATCATAAAGCTCGAAAGGAATAACGCAAGTCTATTTGTGTGATATACTATTAGGTTCGTATCGACGATACAAGTATAGTCGTGAGATTTATTTATTGTTTAGGCTTTGTCGACCTAATGGGTGGGCGGCGGTGACGCATGTCTCTACTGATTGGCGGTGTAGTCGACGGAGAAATTAGGTTTAACTTATATCGTTACGATATCTTTTCATCGTAACGAGTTTGTCAGATAGGTTCTTCGACTCAATTAGTCGAAGCTAATTTCGAATCGAGCAACTTCCTCGATTTACCTATTTAATTATGATTTTTACGATTTTCTATTTGGGTTGCATCATCATATATGTTTGAATGAGTCACACTCCTAGTATATTTAGGAGGTGTATATTCTGTAATTAAGTAGGATATATTATGTAATTGATTAGGTGTAAGTAGTTTCCTTCTAGAACTGTAAGTATGTTTGTATATATACTCAATTCGGGATTGATCAATACATTAAATTCCTCAACACTTGTGTTCTATTGGACTAAATATTCGTCATCTAATATTTTTAGGGTTTAGGGGTTAGGATTTTAAGGTCTAGGGTAAACTACAATGACGAAATAGTTTTTCATCTAAGAGGTAATATTCGCCATTTATTTACAGCATTAAATGAATAATCATTATACGTTGTTGAAATGGTCACTTAGATGGCAAAAGTGACGGAAAAATGTAGTTCGTCGTTGAAATGGTCATTTAAACGACAAACTCGTAGACGAAAATTTTATTCGTCGCCTAGCTAGTCAAGTTCTTAGACCACCAATTTACGACGAAATAGTGTTTCGCCATTTAGGAAGCACGAAGACGACGAATGCTAAATCATTTCATTGTCTAAGTCCTCAAACCGCATACTGTACGTGACCCTAGCACCAGATGTCCTTCTTTGTTTCCTAGTTTGCACCATCTCTGGCCCCACCTCCATAATCCTGCTTTCGAGCGACTCCACTGTGAGAAGTATCAAAATATCACCAACTTGATTAGATGGCTCACTAACTAGGTCAACTTCCTCGACCCAACTATCAGCAACCTCCTATTCTCGAGTGCCTGCTCCACCACCTACTCTAGCATGTATGACAATGTCCCGATCCCAAAGCCGACTCCGCTTTGACTTTTGCCTAAGCCTCAACCCGAGTCTCCAAAAGGCTACGCTGTATAGGGCAGCCTTTGACCTTATGATCAAAGCTTCCACATCCCATGCATTACCCTTTAAAAATTATATATTCAATATCAAAGACAACCCAAACCTGAGGTCTAACCCGCAAACTTATTTTAGTCTCCAACCTACGTCGTATGTCAACTTCCACAAAAACCCAAATCTCCTCGAAACCTCAAAGCAGATACTGGTCATAATCAACGTACTGACCTAAACAACTGCCTAAGGTTTGCCATCACTTTGTCACTCTAATCTCACCATCCAGCTATAAACGAATGACATCAACTGGTGCCCACACCCTCGCCTTAATTAGCCGTTTCCACCAACTGAATCGGGACAAACCATCGAACTGTTTGACCACAATTGCTATATTTTCAAAGACCTAAGGGCCTCAATCCACCGCCCTTGTCCTTGAATCTCCCCATAAATCGATCTTATGTACCTCTACATATGCTAACATTAGTTTTCTTGTATGTTAATTATGAACCACTACCGGAAAAAACACTATACCCGACGAGATATGGAAAACTATATCCGACGAGATAAAAATCTCGTCGGCTATAGTGGAAAAATAATTTTTTTTTAATTTTTTTTTTAATTTTTTTAGAAATCTCGTCGGTTATAGTACTATAGCCGACGAGAATGGGTAAAAACCTCGTCGGCTATAGTATTACCGACCGACTTTAGCCAGCCGACTATAGCCGACGATATTGCAATATCGTCGGCTATAGTCGGCTGGCTAAAGTCGGTCGGTAATACTATAGCCGACGAGGTTTTTACCCATTCTCGTCGGCTATAGTACTATAACCGACGAGATTTCTAAAAAAATTAAAAAATATATTTTTCCACTATAGCCGACGAGATTTTTATCTCGTCGGCTATAGTTTTCCATATCTCTTCGGGTATAGTGTTTTTTCCGGTAGTAACATAAAAATTTATATAACCAATTGGATCAACCACTGCTGAAAACTAGTGTTCCAATATTTCATAGAAATAAATTGCATAAAAATTTCTATCACTGTTAGACAAATTATTTGGATAACCAAGACATAGATACATATCCTCATTTACCACCTTTAGAACTAGCTGTCGTGAATTCGTGATTGCTACATGTAATGAATATCGAGGATATATCGACTTCTAAAAATATAAAAATTTCGAGAAAATATCGATATAAGTAAAAATTTCATAAAATATTATAGAAATTTTAAAAATAAGAATCAGTTATTTTCTTCCGTATCTTAAAACTGAAGACAGGATATATACATTATAGATGAATAGAAGTCAAAAAATCTTGCATAATAAGGTTGGTCGGGTGTTGAGACTGGTGCCTTGGTCACCATATTTTGAATACAGTGTTGATGGTTGATTTTTGTTTGAAATTATCTTTTGCATATTAAAAGTTGGGCTTGGACTTTCATATATTTGGCGGGCTACTTGGAATTAGGCGAGGAACTCTAATATCGACGATTTATTGTCTTAATTATATCGAGATGCTTCAAAAATGAAGCCAAAATTATCCATATTGCAATTATGATTAGGGTTCTTGATCGAACTAATTTGTCATGGTTACCATCTAACTAGATTGAAGTTACTTCATTAGCTGCTGTGCAAGTATTTGTCCGTAGTTGTTACTTATCCTAGCTACAAAAGAAAAAGATAGAGCGTTCAAACGATTTACTGTTTGTTTAAACATTGGCGGCATGTGCAACAACCAGCTGTTTTACACACAGGACTTGGGGGATATCATTATGTTCGTTTTTCTTGCTAGTAACGTCATCACTTTCAACCCTATCTCAAACCAACGGTCTATTTCTGTTTCCAACAAAGAAGAATTCGTGTACCACTATATTAAATTTCTAAAATTAATAAACATATCACTCTCACTATGCATGCTCATTTTTTAGTATTTCTTTACACCTCTTGACCTAATCTAACCCTATTGGCTATTGCTCACTAAAGGACATTTCAATGATTCCAGAACGGCCGGCATGATCATCATCAATGGCCACGCGAATGCGACGACGACGTCGACGAACATACAGAGAAAGATGACGAAACGCTCCCGGCACCTGATGCCCCATACAACAAATCCGACAAGTAATTATCCAAGTTCTCCGGGGCATATCTGACCAACGAGTCCACCCCGCACTCCCTCCTCAACCCGACTCTGTGCATCTCGTAAAACTCCGTGTAAGCCGGAACGAGCTTTTTCGCCACCGTCACCTTCAGTTCGTCTCTTAATTTCGGATCCGTCACAATCCACGACGACTGCTTCTGGTAAACTTCTTCGAAAGCCGCGTTGAACTGCGTGAAATACTTCTTCGCCTGACCGGATGAAATTTCGGCGGTCGGATTTTCCGGGAGCGAAGCGTAGACCTTGCTCCAGCCCATCCGCTCGTAGTTCGCGGCGTACTGTTTGACCTTGGACTCGTGCGTGCCCACCCAATACTGGCCGAGTAAGTATTTCAAGTTGGCGTTATGAACTTTGGCGACCACATATTGAAGGTTGTTGGCCAAGAACAAATAGGAGAGCGCCACGTCCTTGTACAGCTCGGCTTTCCCGTCGAGCTTGCAGAGTAGGACGAGAACCAGCCACGCGATTCGTACCGAAATCGGCGATTCGTCAACATCGTAGCAGCCGAAGTAGGCCTCCGGCAAAGGGGTCTGGAGCGTCAACGGGAAGTCAGCAAAAATATCTGCGAGAATTTCGGTGTAGTCGGTTAGGAAGGTGATGTAATTCATGACATAACGCGTGAGCGGATGGACCCCACCGGCTGGGACCGCGGTCTTGGATGGGTCCTTCTGTATCGCCTCCTCGAATCCTCCAGCATCCCCCGGACGGCCTCGCCGAGTTTGATCAAGGAATTGACCCCCATGGATCGGACGGTCGATGTGGATTCGAACGAGAAGATGGACTTGATCTCGGGCCACAAGTCCGACACGGCCTGGTACAAGTCGAGAGTACGGAACATCTTCTCCGGCGACTTCTTGAATTTCGCGACCAATTCCGGGAAGCCGAATAGCGTGGCGGCGGCTTCTTTAGTGATCTCTGTGAAGCAAGTCTCCCTTATTGATTCCGAGGCGGTGAAGACGTGGTCGCAGAGAACCCTCTCGCCGTAGAAGAGCGTTTTCACGGCGACCTTGACGGCGTTAAGCCAGATTTTGATCTTGTTCTCGAGAACACTCCAGTCCATCTTCTGAACCTGAGAGAGAGTCATCATCTCGACTCCGAGATGATACAGTCCTTCGTCGACAGCCGATTTTCTTATAATTTTGTAGATCTCAACGCACTCTTTGCCATAGCCGGAGGAGATCATACAGTTCGCAATTGATTTCAAATCGTCCATCGGAATATAAACAACATTCGAGACCTCCGCATCTAGAGCCGCCGACTCTTCTTCAGATTCGGATTCCGAAACGCTGGAACGAGCAGAGACTCTGGATTCGGAGCTGGACCTACTCGAGACTGTCTCGGATTCCAGATTCTCTCTGTTATCCGATAGAATCTGGTAAAACTCCTTCTCCAATCTCTTCATGGCGGTCTGCATCAGAGTCTGGGCGATAATAAGCTTGTCTCCGCTGGAGTCCTGAGAATTGACGAAGTGGTGCATCGCCGACTGTAGGTCTGCGACGGATTTGAGGTACAGCTTGGCCTCGCTGCGGTCGTCGTGGAAGAGAGGGATGAGTTTAGCGTAGGAAGAGACGGAGGAGGAGTCCCATTTCGTGATTAGAGTCTGAGCGAGTTCGATGTTCTCGTCCATCAACGAATCGGAAAAGCTGCGGCGAGGCGAGGAAGGCGGTATGGTGCTTCTGGATGGAGAGCTCGAAGGTGACGGCGATGCCGATCTAAAGAAGTTTCTCATTTCCGAGTATCTAGAATTTGGATATGACTCATATGAGTAAGGAAGGCGGGTATATATAGAGGGAAAAGGATGTGGGAAGGTTTGACTATGCATGTGTTTGAATGGACGACGTCATCGCGATCGTGTTAATGTTTGTGTTGTGTTGGGTTGTGTTGTAGACAACTGCCTACTACTGTATACAGTACAAATACACGTGAACGCGGTATGCGTGCGTTTCTATTTGTAACGGTGGGGCTGCGTAACAAAATTGTGAAGGTTAACGTTGTTGTCATCAACGGTACGGGGTAGTGATTATTACCAGGTTACGGGGGTTGCGTAACAAAATTCGATCACATATAAACATGTTAATTAATTTGGTACGATCGATATAGATCGATCTACCGATACTAGGTCTTCTTAATTTTGTTGCTAATTAGATAAGAAAAAGTCCTTCAAAACAAACATGATAAATTTATTATATGGTGGCATCAATTCCGAACAAATCAAGGAAGTTAATTATTTATTTATTTATTTTAATGGAGAAGTTAAAATACTTTTAATGCATGAGATTCGAATGATTGATGAGACCCAGTCCGGCCTATCAGCTCCATTTTGGCTTGGCAATTAATCCGAAATTTTATTTTCATCCAATGCGGGAATGTGGGGGAAGAGACTTTCTTGTACAGAGCGTAAATGCTGTATGGTGATTGTTGCAGATAAGGAGAAGATAGGTTACGAGTTGCGACTCGTAGATCTCGGCCGGGCCCTTTGATTTGTTAGAAGATTGACATTGTTTCTACCGAATTAAGCGCGGGGCGTAACGGGGCAGAAGCAACACGAATACACTTCCACGGATACTCCTTCCTTTCTTCCCTCGGTGCGTCCGAACGATGGGGCTGTTCGGATGAACGGGCGCTTCTCTCCTCCTCTTCGTGCGTGCGGGATGCCTTCTTCCGTCGGTTGGCTCTCCTGTCGGACGGGGATGTTTCTACCGGGCATTCGGGTGCAGCTGTTAGAAGAATACAACAATGAACAGGCGGTCAGGGGTCGAGACGGGGTGGCCCGCCTTCAACGCTCCGATGCCTAAGTCAGATGATGTATCGGATATAACAATCAATCGAACGTGCGAGTAGAGTGATGTGAATCGAGTGAGTCAGCTGGCTCTCGATGGGATGATCTTACCTGTAGTTAATGCCTTACCTATATAGGTGGTTGAGTTTGGAGCTTGATGGTGTTCTTCGATGTGGGACTTAGTGTACATGCTGGTGTGTGATCCGTGCGTTCGGGCGTCCCCTCCACGGGCGCGTGCGCGCTCGGAAGGGGTGGGTCTGGTGAGTGAAGTTGGAGCCTCCTTGGTGGTCTTTAGGGTGGTCCGGTGGGTGTTGCTAATCTGCTTAAGTGGATAAGTATGTTAATCGTACAACTAATGATGTAATACTAACAAGTCCCCCAAGTCCCCAAGTCAAAGAGAACTTTCTTGACTGGGGAGTTGAAAAAGGGTGTGCGATTAACAAGAATACTTATCCGATTGAGCAGTGGTGTATGATCCTGTAACCCCCAAGTCCCCCAACTCTCCGGTCAAGAAAGGGCTCGCATGACGGAGTGGGACCTGGGCGTCCGAGTGTGTACCTGTTCCTGTATTCTGGGCCCGGCGTCCAAACTGATGTTTGCTAGTTTGGGCCCGCGCGCCCGTGGGGTCGGTCTTGCAAACATATATAAGTTTAACAGACATAGACACAGACATATAGATATACAAACATATAAACAGTATATAGATATAGAGGTATATAGATATATAGGTATATAGATATATAGGTATATAGGTATATATGTATGGTGTGTATGGTATGATGCATGAATATGTGGTATGATGTGTAAGTGTATGCAAATGCTGTCCGTACGCCAGCGATGGGGTATACTGCGTACGCCGCACGTCAACGGGGATGTCGTCGCGTACGCTGTAGCGTCAGCGGGTCGATCAGGACCGCGACCTACAAGTGTTGCGGCGCCCACGATCACGTACTCGTGCCGCCCTTCGGCTTTAGCACGCGCAGAGGCCTCTGCCGCCTAACCCGGGAAGATTTGGCGCCCGGAGAGGACGGACCCCATATCCGGTCTACGCTCATCGGTCTCGGGCCCTTGAAGGAGGGGACGGACCCCATACCCCTATGGGAATCCGAGTCGGCGAATCGATCGTTAATGTTACGCCAACGGAGGGGAAGAACCCCACGTCCGTGCCGCCCATCGAGCTTAGCCCCGCTAATTCGGCTTGTACTTTTGCGATCGTCGAGGAGGGGCGCACCCCACACTCGCGTCGTGTCCGTGGCCTATAGGGGGGACGGACCTCACATCCCTATTAGGACTTAGTTGGCGTACGGAGGGGAAGAACCCCACGCCCGTGGTCGCCTGTCCAGTTTAGCGCACCATGCCGGTTGCCGCCTAAACCGCAGCGTCAGTTCTTACCGCTGTGCGCACGGAGGGGAGTTCCCACCGTGCGCGGTGGTGTTTACCTTGTTTGGACGTGCGCGAGTGATCTGTGTTCACTGGTCGTGCGGGTGGTGTGTCTTGCCTTGGATTTGGTGGTGCGCCGATGAGGCGGTTGGGGTGACATGCCTTTTGACCTTCCCCCTGGGGACTGGTGTAGTAAATGCTAGTCGTCGCATTTAATGCCAGCGTGGGCCGGGCGTTTAAATGCTGCTGCTGTCATGATTGCTTGAAGGGCAGGCGTCACGCGCGTGGGCACGTGGGAGTGGTGCATGGGTGCCATGTGTCGAACTGGTGGAGATCGTGCTAGGGTTTGAATTCAAGGCGGGAAGATGATGGGTTGGTACGGTTATTGAGAAGGGTGAGTGAACCGGTCTGGGCCACGCGTCATGATCCAACGGTGGACACGCGGGAGTGGACGGCTGGTGTTCGCTGGCTGACGTCGGGCAATTAGTATAAATAGGGGTGTGATCCTCGTCTTCTCTTATCACTTTTATATTTTGCCGAAGCTCTGCCCACTGTTCCTCCTTGGATTTCTGCTGCTCTTCGTTTTCTTGCCGGAGTTTCTTCGTTGGCGATCCTCCTCTCCACCGTAGAAGAGGCCGAATTGGTGAGGCCCTTTACCCTGTTGTTGTTTGTTTCCCGTTTTTGGTTTGTGTTTCTTGGATTGGTGGGCTTGTTCTGGGTTTGTTGCTTTTCAAGAACAGGGCGTGTTCTTGAGGTGGGGTGGGTTTGATCTGTGTTGGGTGGTATTTGGTGGGTTTTGGTGTTTCTGGTGGTTTGTCTGCTGCCAAGTGTTGCCTCTTTCATCCGTACGCCCAGTGTACCCTGGCGTGTGCCATGCGGGCAGAAGTCCCCCAGTTTTCTTGCACGCTCGGTACGGGCGAGTGCCCGACGGGCGCAGGCGTGCCGTCAGGCCATGCCAGCTGTGTTGTAGTTTTCTAGCAGAGAATAGGAATAGTACAGATTTGACGAAGTGTTTGTATTTGTTTGGCTAACCTTCCGTGCGTGTGCTTGCAGTGAAGAATAAAGTCCACGGCCACCGATATGGATGAAGCGGTCAAGCGTCGTTTGCTCAGAATGCTGAGTGCTGCCGCGAAGGTCCACAAGGTGGCGGATGATGGTGGTGGCCCGTTCGTCCCGGTGGATAGTACCCCAACCAAGATTCTTATTGCGAATGTGGCTGTTCCTGCCCCGCTCGTCCAAGAGATGCAAGCGGATGCTCCACGCCCGCCACCAGGTGATGCGGCCGGATCCAAGGACCAGGCCGGGCGGAGCACGAACAGCAGCAGGTAGGGTGTGAACGGCGTCAGTCCGAGCGAGATGATGTCGGGGGCAGGCGGGAGGTTGTTCTGGCGCTTTGGTCGTCAAGTCGTGCGCCCGTGGCGCCTTCGTCTGCCAGTCGACCTTCAAGTCCTCCACGATACCTGTCTCATCAGTCTTCTCCGCCTCGGTCTTTGGGTCTGCCAAAGTCTTTCGAGCAAGGGGAAGGCGAGGAGCGGGCGCGGACGGAAGGCTCCCTTCCCGGCCCCGCTCCGGGGTCGAGTGGTGATGTTGTGGATGGGCTGCGCCGTGCACTGGTGGATGGTGCTGCCTCCCTTGCGTCCTTGCTGCAACCGCTGGAAGATGCTGCGCCTGATGGGCTGGATGCGGTCTTTGGTGCGTGTACCCGCCTGATGCAGCAGGTCTTCCGCGTCCGTTCGCGGGAGGTTGCGGAACTTGCACGCCTCAGGGCCGACGCGCTGGAGCACCGAAAGGTGGTGGAGCTGTTGGTGGCCAGTCAAGATAAGGCTAAGGATCTGGCGCGTCGGTACGTCGCTCGTGCGGACGAGGCGAATACCCGGGCGGAGGAAGCTGCTACCTGTGAAGCTCTGGCGCGGATTGACCGGGATAAGGCCGTGGCCGAGGTGGAGTGTCTGCGAGGCGTGTTAAAGCGCGTGCGTGCTGAAGCAGCCGCCCGGGAGGCGTTCCTGGAGTCTGAGGTTGAGAGGCTGATGGGCGCTCGATTTCCTTCGTACGAGAGGGAGGTGGGGCCTTCTGGCGGATCTGCTGAGGCGGAGCTGGAGCCGGTGGTCATGCGGATAGATCCGGGCGAGCAGGTGGAAACTGTTGCGGCGGCGGCATCGTCGGAGGAGGGTGAAGAACTGGATGTTGATACGGGGGCGGATGTAGAGTAGTCTTCCTTTTCCTTCCTTTGTAATAGAGTAGGCTTTGTAATTGGGCGAAATGAATGAAGTTCTTTTTCTTTCCGTTTGTGTGCCTTGTCTTTTTTTTTTGGCATCTTTTGAGCAATTTACGCGCGAACGTGCGTCCACTCCGTTGCTTTGAGTGGCCATGGGTTTTAACCGTGTTATACCTGCGCGAGCGACCCATCCCCAGTCCCCCGAGTACAGGGGCGGGCGGGGTAAGGACGAACGGGCGCGCAAATATAAACCAAATGGAAAGAGCACGACAAAAGTACAATACAATTAAGATTCTAATGAGAGTACTTCCCCCAAATGTTGGACGTTCCATGGGCGGGGTGTCCCTCCTCCGTTGGATTGCCTCCCAGTCCCCCAGTTGGTTGGGTTCGAATGCGCTGGTCTGAACGATCGGGCGGTCCGTTTCCTCGCCCTTTCAGCAGATCAACTGAGGTGTGGTTTCTCGCCGTTCGCGCGTGGATCGCGCCTTTTGATTCGTGGGCCCCAAGGCGAGAATCTCCTGCCTGCCCCGAGGCTCTGTGGTTTCCTCGTGATTGTATCCCTGAACGTGCCCGATCCCACGCTCGGTTGGGAATCTTCCCAAGAGCAGATGCCCTGCGACGATCAATTTTAGTTTGCAGATCCCTGGCCTCCCTAGAATGGCGTTGTAGGGGGAGGGGGTGTCCATGATGATGAAGTCCGTTCGGATCTCGCTGTGCGGGGAGTCGAGCGCGCCAATTTCGACCCGGAGGCTATCACTCCCGATTGGATACGATATTTCGCCCGCGAAGCTGGCGATGCACTCATGGTCCTGCGTTATCTTGCTGGCAGGCCGTCCGAGCGCCGTGTATGCGTCGAAATAGATTACGTTGACGGACGCCCCGTTGTCTACTAGCACCCTCTTCACAAGGAATTGGTCGATGATCGCGTCGATTACGAACGGCAGGGTGCTGTCCTTCGGGTTCTCCTCCTCGTCTCTTGCTGTGAAGCTGATGGTGGGCGCCTGTTTCCTTCCTGCCTTGGGCGCTCTTCCTGTCCCGATTGTCAGTACTTCCTTGCTCGTGCAGTCGGGCGATGATGTTCTCTCCTTGCGCTTACCCCCGGATATCGTGTTGATAGTCCCACGGGTGCCGACGTTCGCCCAGTGTTGTCGTTCTTCTGCCCTGGGAAGGGTTGTCCATTCGTCCTTCAAGTCCTCAAGGGCCTTCTTCAGCATAATGCAGCTGTTGGTATGGTGGGTGGCGGCGTTGTGGAATTCGCACCATACGTCCGGGAGTTGGCCGGTCGGAGCCCCTGCTTTCGTCATGTTATTTGGTGGCGGAATCCGATGTCGATGCAGGCGGAGCAGGTGCTCGAGCGACTGCCCGTCGATCGTAAAGACCTCCTGTCCCGCCGGTCGGTAGCGCAGTGCCAGTGGAAAACGGGCGTCCAGCTGTGCTTGCCCCCGCGTCTGGTCGTAGTTGCCCTGATGGTCGCGGAAGAAAGGTCTCTGGTAGTTCTGTCTGCGTGTGTCCTGGTTCCTGTTGAAGTCCCCGGTTGGTCTTTCGTCGTCCGCCGGCTGTCGTGGTCGGGCGCCTGTCGCTTCTGGTCTGCTGGAACTGGGTTCGGAGGCGGGCCCGTACACTCGCGTCTCCACTAACGCCTTTTATACAATCAGGTCCATGATCTCGTCGTAGTCGAGATGCTCCTTCCTCACAAGTTTCTCTACGAAAGGGGTGGCGAGTAGATTATCCATCAGGGCGACCTTGGCCACCCGCTTATCAAGGTCCCTGCAGATACTTGCGAGCATCCTCCATCGGTTGATGTAGCTCAACAGACTCTCGTCCATCCCTTGGCGGACCTTGAGGAGGATGCCCGTGGTGTTGTATTTGCCTTGGAGCCGATAGCGCTTCTGGAAGCTCTCCGCCAGCTCGAGGAATGAGTGGATGGACCCTGGCGGGATCTCGTAAAACCAGCTTCGTGCCTCCTCCGCCAGCGTTTCCTGAAACAGGAAACACAAGGTTGGGTCCGAATACCGAGTTCCGTCCGTGGTGGATCGAAACTCGTCCATGTGCGCACGTGGATCTCCGCTCCCGTCGAATCGAGCGATCTTCGTTATCTTCGCGTGGGGATCCCTTCCCCTTTCCAGTATGTGTGCCGAGAACGGACTGACCCGGGGGGCGAACGTCCCACCCTGACCGGCCAGTTTGTCCTTGCGCAGGCGCGAGACTTCCTCCGCTAGCTCCTCCATCCGAAGGATCAGAGCGTTGTTCGTTGGTGGCGCCGATTCTTCCACGGGCGAGGGCGCTGGGGCCGCCCGGGCGTTGGTCCCGTCGAGCGGGTGTTGCTCCTCGCTGGTGGTCTCCTGGGTCTCCTCGTGCTGCCCCATCTGCTGGCTGATGAGCGCGTCTAGTCGTTCCTCCAACCTCTGGCGGATCTGGCGCTCCTCTGCTCTCTCGAGCGCCGCCTCCCGTAACTCCTGGACCAGGCTGTTGATACGCCCCTCGCCATCGTCCCTGTTGGTCGCTAGTACATTCCGCCCCTACGAGTCTGGCGGCGTCTCCCCATCGGGCGTGTTGCTGTCGTTAGTCACCGGGTTGAGCATGTGGACCTTTGATTTTCGTGGTGTTATACGAGGTTTGCAATTTGTAAGTTTTCCACAGACGACGCCAGATGTTTCTACCGAATTACGCGCGGGGGCGTAACGGGGCAGAAGCAACACGAATACACTTCCACGGATACTCCTTCCTTTCTTCCCTCGGTGCGTCCGAACGATGGGGCTGTTCGGATGAACGGGCGCTTCTCTCCTCCTCTTCGTGCGTGCGGGATGCCTTCTTCCGTCGGTTGGCTCTCCTGTCGGACAGGGATGTTTCTACCGGGCGTTCGGGTGCAGCTGTTAGAAGAATACAACAATGAACAGGCGGTCAGGGGTCGAGACAGGGTGGCCCGCCTTCAACGCTCCGATGCCTAAGTCAGATGATGTATCGGATATAACAGTCAATCGAACGTGCGAGTAGAGTGATATGAATCGAGTGAGTCAGCTGGCTCTCGATGGGATGATCTTACCTGTAGTCAATGCCTTACCTATATAGGTGGTTGAGTTTGGAGCTTGATGGTGTTCTTCGATGTGGGACTTGGTGTACATGCTGGTGTGTGATCCGTGCGTTCGGGCGTCCCCTCCACGGGCGCGTGCACGCTCGGAAGGGGTGGGTCTAGTGAGTGAAGTTGGAGCCTCCTTGGTGGTCTTTAGGGTGGTCCGGTGGGTGTTGCTAATCTGCTTAAGTGGATAAGTATGTTAATCGTACAACTAATGATGTAATACTAACAGACATAACCAGACCAAGAAGGCCAGTTAGAACCAAGTTTCGATCCCCTTGAGAAATCGATCGAGCTAGAAGGAGCTGCCAAATATAGAAGTGAAAAATACTGTATTCATGAAAGTTTTCAATTAACTTACTGATTCTAACTTCCCACGAACTACTTAACCCCAAACCAAAAAATTCAGAAAATTTTGCATATGCAGATGGAGCATGTGCTATTGTGCTTTCACGCTAGTATGATATATGAATATATGATATAGTCGACTGTACGTAATAGATATAGGTCCTGGTTTGTGCTTACCATATGTCACATTATTTAATGCGTAATTAGTCTGCTATGGTATAAAATCAAATCCAAGATTACTTTTCAAGTTGTAGTCTGTTCGGCTGTGTTTGCGTGCTGTTTAAAACATGTAAGATGAACTAATTAATTAGTTGCAGACAGCAGAGCCTAACAAAGTGCAAGTATCAGTTTGGCAAAATTTGTCACAATTCGTGTGTTTGGTTTGATTGTTTAATGTGATTGATCTTAAAGAAGGAAATAATCTCAATTGGCTGAGAGTATTGCTTATTTTATCTGGTTGTGATTAGTTATTTAGGGTTCATATCAATTAATAATATGATTCCAATACTAATCTGATAAAGTAAGATTGAACTTACCAAAAGTTTATCACATTAGAGTCTTTGGCAATCATGATAATTGATTTGCTGAGTGACTTAAGGGATGTGAAGATTATAGTCCGAAAACAGACCTGTTGATATAAGTATCTGAATGAAGGGGAAGAAAACGGTGATTCTTAAGTTTTCTTCCCTGGATTGTAGGTCTGAATATTATTGTGGTGATCTGTTTGCTAACGCTAAACTGTTGGTTATATTGTTGTTTGGAGTCTATCTTTGCTGTGTACGCAGGACAAGAGTCTGCTGCAAAGGAAAAATAAGAGAAGTGAAGCACTTGGACAACTTGCTCCATTGAAGAAGGAAATAGGAAGGTTTCCTAGCTCATTAAAGAGAAGTGTTTATTTTCATTTGTGTTTTTCACTCTGTCATAGTTAAGCATTGAGTTTTTGTACTTTTGATTTGCTTTAACTTATGTGTAAACAATTGGGTTATAGTGAACTTTGATTAGGTGTTTTTCCTTTAAGTCCCGTAGAGTTTTTTCCTCTTAAAGTTTCCTTGCATAAACACTTCTTGTGTGCTTCTTAGTATCTTTCTTCTAGTTTAGTATTTTCACAAAGAGTACGCGTCTTGGTACGTACATAGATGCATGTATGGAAGAGTTGCACAGAAAATGGACAATCCATAGCAGTAGGATGTATCCTTGGAGGTACACAGTATCAATAATAATATTTGATATATGAAATCGATCACGCTGCCTAGCTCTGACCAAATGTTTATATATATCTTGCTAGAAAGTAATTTTTCCTTTTATCTTGGCCAAAATTATTGAAGATTTTCAGTAGCTCTTTACCTAAAAAGCTAAATAATAGTATGCTCACTGGCTGGCGGAGCCAACTTTTGGCTCACCTGGCCTTAAGTCTGGATAAAATTTGAGAAGTGGAAAAAAAAATGTACTTCCAAATTATAAAAAAAAAACTTCTTCTTGGATTTTTTTTCCTTTTCATTCCTTTATGCTACAACTCTTTGTTAAATAACCTATTTTCCATCACAACGTCCTCCTAAAGCCACCATATTTGTTCATCCTCAACAAAATTGTATGAACTTTTCGCTAACTCAAGGATTCAATGTTTGTCTAAAGTACATGCTCTCTCTAACCATTTCAAGTTTAAAACTTAGAATTTTGGTAAATTTAGGTCAGGTATATATGCTTAATGTTAGTATAGCAGCATTAGTTCTCCGATTAAACATACTTACTCACTTAAGCAGGTAATCAACACCTACCGAACCACCCGAAAGACCACCAGGAAGGCTACAACTTCGCTCACAAGACCGACCCCATCCGAGCGCACACGCGCCCGTGGGGCGCACATCCGAATGTGCGGATCACATGACAGCAAGTGCAGATCCAGTCCCACATCGAGGAACACTAGCAAGCAGCAGTCCCAACCACCTATATAGGTAAGGTATTTATTACAGGTAAGGAAGACCTGAATCCAAGCATTAAACACTCCAACCTACTTTCACGCACGTTCGCTTGACTGTTATATCCAATACATCTTCTAACTTAGGCATCGGAGCGTTGAAGGCGGGCCACCCCCGTCTCGACCATCTGACCGTCTGTTTGTCGTTGTATTCTTCTAACAGTCATATCCGAACACGCGTACCCGAACACCCGAAGACCCGAAGAGAGAAGAAGCGCTCGCACATCCGAACAGCCCGAGCATTCGGACGAGGAGAGAGAAGAGCTCGTACTTGCTTCTGCTAGATTGCGCCCCGCGTAATCCGGTAGAAACAGTTGGCGCCGTCTGTGGGAAACTTACAAATTGCAAACCTCGTATAAATACCACCAACCAAAAGCCCACATGCATACCCAGGAGACGAACGCCAGTGGTACACCCGTTGGGGAAACACCCCCAGGCGCACAGGAGCAGCAGGTAATAGAACTGGGAAGGGGCAGCAGTAGCGAGGAGCTCGTCGATGGCCTACTTCAGGAACTACGAGAGGCAGCGCTCGAGAGAGCAGAGGAGCGCCAGATCTGGCAGAGGCTGGAGGAGTGGCTGGATGCGCTCGTCGGCCAACAGCAGGGACAACGCGGACGGACCCAAGAAACCACCGACGAAGAGCAACATCCGTTCGGCAGGGTCGACGCCCGAACAGCCCGTGCGCCCACACCGGTAGGGGAATCGGCACCCCTGACGGACAACACCCTGATCCTTCAGAGGATGGAAGAACTGGCGGAGGAAGTCTCGCGCCTACGGAAAGACAAGCTTGCTGGGCAGGGTGGGATGTTCACCCCCCGGGTCAGCCCGTTCTCGGCGCATATACTAGGGAGGGGAAGTGACATCCACTCGAAAACAGCGAAGATCACCCGGTTCGACGGGAGTGGGGACCCCCGTACGCACATCGATGAATTTCGATCCGCCACGGACGGGACCAGGTATTCGGACCCGACCCTGTGTTTCCTGTTCCAGGAAACGCTGACCGAGGAGGCGAGGAGTTGGTTCTACGAGATCCCGCCAGGCTCCATCCATTCGTTCCTCGAGCTGGCGGAGAGATTCCAGAGGCGCTACAGGCTCCAGGGGAAGTACAACACTACGGGTATTCTCCTCAAGGTCCGCCAGAGGAGGGAAGAGAGCCTGTTGAGCTACATAAACCGGTGGAGGACGCTCGCGAGCACATGCAGGGACCTCGACAAGCGAGTGGCCAAGATAGCCCTGATGGACAGCATGCTCGTCACGACATTCGTAGAGAAGCTGGTGAGAAAAGAACATCTCAACTACAACAAGATTATGGACCTGATCGTACAGAAGGCGTTGGTGGAGACGCGAGTGTACGGGTCCACCTCCGAATCTAGCACCAACAGACCGGAGAAGGTAAGCGCTCAACCGCGACAACCCGCGGACGACGACGAGCCAGCCGGGGGCTATTAGAGGGGCCGAGACACGCAAGGACAGAATCATCAAAGGTCGTCCACCCGCAATTATCAAAACAACCGCCACAACCAGGCGAGGGGATCAGCACCACAGGAAGCCCGTCTACCGTCAGCGCCACGGTACCGACCGGCGGGGCAGGAGGTATATGCGATCAACCGGCAGTCAAACGAACAGCTGCTCCGCCAGCACCGATGCCAGATTCTGCCGCCAAACAACATGTCGAGAGAGAGGGCCCCGCTCGGCCGAACCCCGGACATCTTGTGCGAATACCACAACACCGCCACCCACTACACCAACGACTACATCATGCTGAAGAAGGTCCTCACGGATATGCAGAAGGATGGTCGGGTCACCCCTCCTAGGGCGGAGGAGCGGCCGCGCGAAGCAAATATCGAGACCCGGGGGACTATCAGCTTGATATCCGGGGGAAAGCGCAAGGAGGGGACCTCGTCGCCCGATCGCTCGAGCAGGGAAGTGCTGACGATCGGGGCAGGAAGAGCGCCCAAGGCAGGAAGGAGGGAGCCACCAACCATTAGTTTCACGGCAGAGGACGAAGAAGGAAGCCCGAGAGACAGCACCCTGCCGTTCGTGATCGACGCGATCATCGATCGATTCCTCGTGAAGAGGGTGCTGGTAGACAATGGGGCGTCCGTGAACGTAATCTACCTGGATGCGTACACAGCGCTTGGCAGGCCCGCACACAAGATGACGCAGAACCATGAGTACGTTGCCAGCTTCACGGGCGAAACATCATACCCGATTGGAAGCGATAACGTTCGAGTCGGAATCGGCGCCCCCGATTCCCCACACAGCGAGGTCCGAACGGACTTCATCATGATGGATACCCCCTCCCCATACAATGCCATACTCGGGAGGTCAGGGATCAACAAGTTGAAGCTGATCATGGCAGGGCACATGCTCTTGGGACGATTCCCAACCGAGCACGGGGTCGGACACGTCCGGGGATACAACTATGAAGAAGCAGCGAAGCCCCGAAACAGGCAGGAGGTCCTCACCATAGAGGAATCGGCACCAGAGACAGAGGTACCAGATGACCCGCGTGACGAGCTGATGGCAGTGTCACCCTTCCCCGAACGCGAAGAGCTGAGGACGATTCAACTATCCTCCGAACACCCGGAGAAGACTGTCCAGATTGGAGCATCATTGACTCCCGCGATAGCCGAACGGCTGATCGTGCTACTAAAGGAGAAGTAGGAGGTATTCACATGGTCATACAAGGACATGCCCGTGATCAGCATAAACATCATATCCCACAAGCTGAGCGTCAGCGTCGGCGCACGGGCAGTGAAGCAGAAGCGACGGGCGTACAAAGCGGAACACTATGCCGCGATGCACGAGGAAGTGGACCGATTGCTGGGCATCGGGTTTATCCGCAAGGTGGATTACCCGAAGTGGATCTCCAACGCTGTGATGGTGCTGAAGAGCAACAAAAAATGGAGGATGTGCTTCGACTACAGCGACCTCAACAAGGCGTGCCCTAAGGACAGCTGTCCTCTACCAAGGATCGACCAGTTGGTAGACGCGACAGCCGGGCACGAGCTCCTGTCCATAATGGATGCATACTCGGGCTACAACCAAATCTTCATGGACTCCAAGGACCAGGAGGCGACGACGTTTGTCATGGACAATGGCCTATACTGCTACGTCGTTATGCCATTCGGGTTGAAGAACGTTGGCTCCACATACCAAAGGCTCATGAACACGATGTTTCATGGCCTGATCGGCAACATCGTGGACGTGTACGTGGACGACATACTGGTGAAGAGCGTTCAGGCGGTCGACCATGTCCAGAACTTGGGGACTGTGCTCGACGTCCTCATTGGGAACCGCATGAGGTTGAACCCGGCCAAGTGCACGTTCGGAGTCACCAACAGCAAATTCCTTGGGTATATCGTCAGCCAGAGAGGAATCGAAGCCGCGCTCGCCAAGGTAAAAGCAATCATCGACATGAAACCACCAGTCAAGAAGATAGATCTGCAGAGCCTCACGGGCAAGCTCGCGTCACTGAACAGGTTCATATCTCGCTACTCAGACAGATGCGCCCCATTCTTCAAAGCTCTCCGAACGACGAACAAGCGGGAGGTCGCGTGGACGCCGAATGCGAGACATCTTTCCTTCAGATCAAGGAATACCTGGCCTCGATCCCACTCCTCTCCAAACCCGTTCGAGGGGAAATACTGTACATTTACCTGGCCGCCTCCCTCACAGCCGTCAGTTCTGCCCTCGTCCGCAGGGAGGACTGCACGGAATTGCCCGTTTTCTTCTCAGGAAAGGGCATGATAGGCACTGAGACCCGATACCCGACGATAGAGAAGATGGCGCTCGCGCTCATCACCGCCGCCCGACGGTTGAGGCCATATTCCAAGCGCACAGCATCCACGTCCTCACGAACGTACCCCTGCGCCGGATCCTCTAATTGCCCGACCACAGTGGCCGTCTGGCGAAGTGGGCAGTCGAGCTCAGCGAATTCGACCTCCAGTACAAGCCCCGAATGGCAATCAAAGGGCAGGCAGTGGCGGACTTCATCGCCGAGTACACGGAGGCAGAGGCGACGTCGGTCAACGCATCCGACGGCCCGACGGTAGAGGCATCCGACAAACCGGAGGTCAAGGAAGGACCATTGTCGGAGTGGAACCTCTACGTCGACGGATCCTGCACAAAGAAGGCAAGTGGCGCCGGGATTATCCTGACTAGGCCAGGAGGGGTAAACACGGAGTACGCCCTCAAGTTCGAATTCAAGACAACCAACAACGAGGCCGAATACGAAGGCGCCCGACGTCAGGGCCTACAGCTGGCCAAGAACTCGGAGGCGCCCGACGTCAATGTATTCAGTGACTCGCAGTTGGTGGTGAGCCAGGTCAAAGGGGAATTCCAAGCAAAGGGAGAGTCCATGATCGCCTATCTGAAGTACGTATAGGCGCTGATCAGTAGGTTCAAGTACGTCAACATCAACCACATACACCGAGGGTTCAACGCGAAGGCAGATAGGCTCGCCCGACTGGCCACGGCCCCCGTACACACGGGACCAGGGCAGTGGATCGTCGAAGTGTTGTGACGACCGAGCATCTCGGGAGCAGAACAGGTCCTGGCAATCGAACCACATGAGCACAGCTACATAGACGTGCTCATCGCTTACAAGACAATGGGGGAGCTACCGGAAGACAAGCGAGAAGCCAGAACCATTGTCGCACGGGCAGCCAACTTCAACATGCGGGATGGAATGCTGTATCGGCAAGGAAGGACTTGGGCAAACCTCAAGTGCGTCACTCTAACCAAGGGCAACGCGATCCTACAGGAAATCCACTTGGGCACGTGCAACCACCATGGGGGCGCTAGATCGATCGCACACAAGGCCCTTCGGTGTGGATTCTGGTGGCCCACCATCCACGCGGATGCCACGGCGCTAATAAGCAAGTGCCACCAGTGCCAACTGCACGCACACCACCACCATACGCCCGCCGTCCCACTATCCATCCTCATGTCGCCCATACCATTCGCACAATGGGGACTGGACCTAATCGGGGAGCTCCCAAAATCGAAGGGGCAGTACAGGTACCTGATCGTCATCATTGACTACCACACGAAGTTCATCGAGGCCCAGCCAATGGCAAAGATCACGACAGAGAAGGTCGAGCGCTTCCTCTGGCGTTTCCTCTTCTGTCGCTATGGCACGCCAATCAGCATCATCACAGACAACGGGCCACAGTTCAACAACCCTCGGCTCACGGCCTTCTGCAAACGGCAATGAACGGATCTCGTGTTCGCGTCACCAGCGCACCCTCAGACAAACAGACAGGTAGAAGCAGCGAACAAGATTATCAAGGTGGGCATCAAGAAGAAGATTGAAGATATCGAACCCAGGGACGCGGGATACGAACGCTGGCCCGAGGTCATCCCGGAAATCCTATGGTCCATCCGAACGACCGCCAACGCAGCCACGGGCGAAATTTCGTTCAGCCTGACGTTCGGAACAGAGGCTGTGCTACCCTTGGAGATCACCCACCAGAGCCCACGGATCGAGGGGTACGATCCACACACGAACAACAAGGGACTACGACTCAACAACGACTTGCTAGAAGAACGGAGGGACACGGCGCATCTCCATAACGCTGCGAACAAGCAGAGGATCGCCCGATTATATAACCAGCGTATCCGGGCTCGACCAATCTAACAAGGGGACTGGGTGATGAAAGCAATCTAGCAGAAGGTCAAGGCACTCCGCCCGTCATGGGAAGGTCCGTACGTCGTGGATGAGGTGGTAAGCGCCAACACTTTCTACCTTAGAGACATGCAAGGTCAACGACTACGACACCCGTGGAACATCCAACACTTGAGGAAGTACTTTCATTAAAATTGGGTTGTGTAATTCATTTAGGTTCATTTTATTGCCACGTTTGTTTTCAACCCGCCCGCCCGATACTCGGGGGACTGGGGCGAGATTGTCCGCGTTGATGTAACACTTGGTTAGAATACCATTGGAAAAAGTAGACAGCGTATGTACGCATGAATCATTCAAAAGATGCCAAAAAAATAACAGAAGTTAAAGGGCACACGCACGGAAGGAAAAGAAACTTCATTATATTCAAAAGGCACGAGGCCTGTTACAAAAAAGAGCTACACTATTACAAAAAAGGAAAAAAAAAGCTACTATACTGCTCCGCCCGCCTCCCCAGCCGCCCCCGCCGCTTCAGGCTGCCCTTGCTCCGACTCTGTGGACACCCCACCCGCCAGCGACTGCAGGTGGGCGCGGTAGCGCTCCAAGTCCAGGAAGGGAGACACCGCCTCCTAGAACTCGGCCACTTGACCATCTGCTTCAGTGGCCACCAACTCCAAGAACTCCGAAGATTCCTTGAAGGCAGCAACCGCCTCCGTTTGGGCCCACATGACGCGCTCCTTGGTCCACTCCTGGCGTTCGGCCTCCATTAGACGGGACTCCATCTCCGCCAGCTTATTGGCTGCCTCCGCCTCAGCCTCCTCCACTGCAGCCAGAGCGCTGTCCCGCTCTGCCTTCAAAACTGCCTCGCGCTCCGCGGCCTCATGGAGCTGATGGACCTGGCGGTCCGCCAGCTCATTGGACTTGGAGAGACCGTGCTGCAGCTTCTTCTGCGACAGAGTAGCCTCATGCAGTTCTGCCTTCAGCATTGTCACCTCCCGCTCGGTCGCCTCCAGCATGTGCACTCTGAAGAGCTTGTGCTGCATCATCGCACAAGCGTTATAGGCCCAGTCCAGGTCGTCCAGGACAAGCGGGCCCGGCGACAGCAGCCCATTGACGGACTTCACCGCTGAGGTAATGGCGGCGAGGAGGGGCTCACAGAAGTCGTGCAGACCCCCAGTGGCATCTGTCCGTGCATGCTTCTGCGGACGCTCGGCACTACCCTCCTGCTCGGGCGCACTAACGGGAAGTTCGGCACTTGATTGAGGCGTGCGGGTGGCATTCCGTCTGTCCCTCTGCTCCACCCGGCGTTGATCGCGCTCCACCTGCCGCTGTTCTTTCTCGCGGTGGAGGCGCTCGCGCTCCGCCCGGTCCTAACCTTTGGAGGTGGAGGCGTTGCTTGGGGGCGGGCAGGAGGCGGTCGTCTTGGGCGCCCGGATAGGAGGGGCGCAGTTGGCCACATTGGGAATGGGGATCTTGGCCTGCGTACTGCTCCCCAGGACGAGCCTGCCACGCCCATCGTCGGCCACCTTGCGGACGTTCTCTGCGGTGGCAAGAAGAGCGGCCATATGGCGCTTGAGCGCCTCATCCTTCTCCGTCGCCTTGGACTTTGTCATCTTGGCTGCAGAACACACAAACGGAAGGTTAGCAAACAGAAACAACACTTAGTAAATTCTAATTCCTACTACTAGCATACAACAAAACTACAAAAACCCAGACGGACCGGGCAGTCTGGCAAGACGCGTGCGCTCGATTAGATCCCAATGACACGTTGCCCAGAAATATCTTGCCTCGAGCGCGGGGTCGAACACGAACTTCACGCGAGCTATCCTGGCCTCTTCAACAGGCGTGAGCGGATACTCCTTCGTGTCGAGTGTATGGAAGAACTGGGGGACTCGATCGATCTTGTCGGCATTGGCGGCATATTCCGGGGCGAAGGCGCCGAACTCCCAGTCTCCCCCAACCAAGCAGTTGATTGTGCGCCAGGAGGTTGATGAGCTCGGTGGATTGACCAGCCACCACTTCACGCGGGGCTCCACCGTGAAGGTCCCCGAATCCCTTTGGCGTGTGGAATACCGAAGACGGAAGAAATGCAGGAACTCCGCCCGCGTTGGTTAATCCATTCCGCTCACCCGGAAGATGTTGAACATGGCGACGACCGTGCGGGTGAGCGTGGGTCCGCACTGGCCGAGATAGATCCTCAGGAGCGCCAGCATATATTGGAAGAACGGATGCAACGGCAGCTTGATCCCGGCCTTCAAATGAAATTCGCTAAGGCAGACGTTGCCTCGCGGAGGGCGGGTGAACGTGTCGCCCTTACCGGGGATCCTCAGCCTCACGGAGCTCGGGATGTGGTAGTCGCGCGCCTACCTTGCCATTTCCTTCACGGACGGCGCACGCTCGGGCTCTTGAACCGGAGTCCCATCTGGCAGCACCCAGTGTACGCGACCGCCTTCCGCGAACTGGGGAACGGACGACTCCTGCTGCACGTCTTTCTCGCCCCACGGCCCAGAAGTGGGCGAAGACCCGCCCGACGACCTCGACGAACTCCCTAACCCTGCGGCAGCGAGCGCTTGTTCGGGATCCATTGGATGCACCACAGGAGAATTGTTAGGGATGTATCGAAGAGGTGTCACACTCATCACGGATTCGGACGAGGATGTACTCGACCTGCTCGAGGTTGGACTACAACTAACCCACCCCGCCCCCGGTACGTATATCCGCTCACGCGACTATCCGCTCGATATCTCTATTGGCTCCATCTCCTAGGCGCACGCACGCGAAACCCACACTTAGCAAAAAAAAAAACTACCAGAAACACCAAAAACCCAGAAAATCTACCCCAAACAAGATCAAACCAGGCACGCCTCAAGAACACGCCTTGTTCTTGAGACGCAAACCCAGAAAAAGAAAGAAAAAAAAACCCAGAAACCGTGGAGGGAGAAACGGAAAAACAACCGGAAAACAAGAAACAAAAACAGAAGAAACAGGGTAGAGCCTCACCAAGTTGAAGATTACGGTTGAAGGTTGAACGTCGACGGTGGATTCCGGCAACAAGCAAGATCAGAAAGCACGAGAACAAGCAAAGGAACAAGATGAGCAGTGTGCAAAGTGAATTTGACAGAGTTTCAGTAAATGTTAAAAGCGATGAAGAAGACGACACCACAAAGGCCCTATTTATACTGATCACACGGAACACACCATCGAACGCCAGCCATCCATTTTTGCGTGTCCACCGTCAGATGATGACACATGGCCCCAAGGCGGTTTACTTACTCACCTAAGTAACCACGCTAACCTTTCAGCTTCCCGCCTCGTTTTCAAAACCCTAGCACGATCTCCCACGGCTCGCCACGTGTCATCCATGCAACACCCCACGCTCCCACGCGCCTGACGCCTGACCTTCGAGCAGTTACTACGTCATCAACATTTAATGCCCAGGGCACGCCAGCATTAATTACGCCGGCTAGCATTTATTACGCAACGGTTCCCAAGAAGAAGTCAAAAGGAATGTCACCTCAAGCACCTCGTCAGACAGAATCACTCCACCCAAGGCAAGACGACAAACACCACGACTCATGCCATTCGGACTGGCGCGCGCACCACCCACACGACCACACGCCCAAGAAACCTCACAGGTAAGCAAACACCACCCCACCAGGTTAGTACAACACCATTTAGGCGTCCCGGAAGAAGATGAACATCTGTGTTCCCTTCCCGCGTGCACGCGCTAAATGAAGAACTGACACCGCCACGAGCGTGGGGCACCTCCCCTCCGTGCGCGTAACGGTAAGCGATCAATTCGCCGAATTAGGCGGCACATGCATGGGGTCCGTCCTCTTCGAGGGTACGAGGTCTGAACCTCTCCTAGGGCATGGGGTCCGTCCTCTCCTTGCGCGCGCTAAGACCGATGGGCGGCACGGGCATGAGGCTCCTCCCCTCAGTGTGCGCAACGTTAACGATCGAATCGCCGGATTAGGCAGCACGGGCATGGGGTCCGTCCTCTCCGAGGGCATGGGGTCCGTCCCCTCCTAGGGAATGGGGTCCGTCCTCTCCTTGCGCGCGCTAAGATCGATGAGCGGCACGGGCATCCGGTCCGTCCCTCCGTGCACACTGCAACAAACGTACGTAACGGTCCTGATCCCACCGTTGACGTTACGATAGGTCGGCGCCGATGAGTTGACAACTCCCTCTTGGGCACCTAAGCACGACCGTTCCGAGGCTTAACGACTCCATGTTGGGGGGTCGGGGTCAGCTCGGATCTATCCATGCATCAAGAACGACCGTTCCGAGGCTTAACGGCTCTATATTGGGGGGTCGGGGTCAGCTCGGATCCACCCATGTGCGCGATCATACACACATTAGCATACACCCTCATACATTTACGTGCATCTGCATACATCCACACTCATCCTTATCTGTATTCCACTCATTTATGTTCGTTCGAAAAACTCCACGGGCGCGCGGCTCCAAATAGCAAGATTCGTTTGGAGGCCGGGCCCAGAATACAAGATCGCATGAACAGGTACACGATCGGACGCACAGGTACCCACTCCGTCAAGCGAGCCCTTCCTTGACCGGAGAGTTGGGGGACTTGGGGGTTACAGGACCACGCACCACTGTTCAATCGGATAAGTATCCTGTTTAATCGCACGAACCCTTTTTCAACTCCCAAGTCAAGAAAGTTCTCTTTGACGCAGGGACTTGGGGGACTTGTTAGTATAGCAGCATTAGTTCTCCGATTAAACATACTTACCCACTTAAGCAGGTAATCAACACCTACCCAACCACCCGAAAGACCACCAAGAAGGCTACAACTTCACTCACAAGACCGACCCCATCCGAGCGCACACGCGCCTGTGGGGCACACATCCGAATGTGCGGATCACATGACAGCAAGTGCAGATCCAGTCCCACATCGAGGAACACAAGCAAGCAGCAGTCCCAACCACCTATATAGGTAAGGTATTTATTATAGGTAAGGAGGACCTGAATCCAAGCATTAAACACTCCAACCTAATTTAACGCACGTTCACTTAACTGTTATATCCAATACATCTTCTAACTTAGGCAACAGAGCGTTGAAGGCGGGCCACCCCCGTCTCGACCATCTGACCGTCTGTTTGTCGTTGTATTCTTCTAACAGCCATATCCGAACACGCGTACCCGAACACCCGTAGACCCGAAGAGAGAAGAAGCGCCCGCACATCCGAACAGCCCGAGCGTTTGGACGAGGAGAGAGAAGAGCTCGTACTTGCTTCTGCTAGATTGCGCCCCGCGTAATCCGGTAGAAACACTTAACATATGTCACATCATTTGATGGGTCTCTGTATTGGGTCTTTGTTATGCGTAATTAATCTGCGATGTGAGATTCTGCCTTTTTTTCTTAGTTTACTATGTGAAAATTCAATTATTATGGTGAAATAACAAAAACTATTTTTAAAAAAATCGTGTGTTGCATAGTATAGGGCCTGATTACAATTAGTCCATGTAATAATTTTATCCTAGCTCCGTCACTGAGTATACTGTACGTATGGAGATTGTCAAACTTACAAATAATTTCAGTGTAAGCTAGCTCCTTCAAAATAATGTACGGGGAACATATATATTTCTTCTTTGTATTGTTCACGGTAAGTATATATTTTCATAAAATAAAATAAAAAGTAAGTATATATTTCCTTATGATACTATGTATGAAGTTCTCACAATAATATATCTTCTTTTTAGTTACATTTCATCATAAAAAAGCACACCAAGAAAGTTACTTGGATGCGTAGTCGACATGGAGTTTGCAATGGTGGCTTGATTTTAATATCTGGTTCATGCTTCTCCGGCCAATAGATAACTCCCATGCAGAATCAGTGACGTTCAAACCGGCGAACGTACTGGTGGAAAAACCAAGCAAACTTGGTTTCTATTGGTTGACGTCTTTACACGAAAGTCGGATCTTTCATCTTTCTAGCTTCCGTCCATTTAACTTGCAAGTTTACAACTGGCCAGTCCCATGGGATAGTCGGTGACATACAGTTTATATTAGTAAAACACACACGAAGTTCTATAAGGTGCATGACCCAAAAATGTATGGGAGTTATCTACTATACGTTCCGGAGATCGTGACAACATATGACTTGCATATATTGCTATATGTATACTGAAGAGAGATGCAAAAATTATTATGATTAGTACGTACATATTTGATGATAAGATAATTGGTATATTTGGTTTGGTTATTGGGTTGAACAGAAAATTGAATTGAACTTTTTTATCGATTTGGTTATTATTATTTTTTTTACAGAAAACTGATTAGAACTGGTTCGGTATTGTTTCGATTTTTTTTCGGCTTTCCAAAAAATTAAATTATGATAAAACTATATTTTTTTTTCTAAAATATTGTCGTTTCTTTCTTTGAAGCAAATTTTTCAAGAACTCAAATCAAATCAAACTACAACAAATAATTCAAAGTTTTCTAAATATAACTAGTCACGAACCACACATTAAAAGTTTCAAACTATAACAAATGCATACTGAAAATCCACATCACAAATTCAAAGTTTCAAACATCAACAATTCCAACAAACATAAACCAAAGTCCACAGTCCACAGTCCAAATTCAAAGTAGTCTATAGTCCATTCAAATAAAAGTACAATTCAATCACATAATACACCTCATTCTTAAGACATTCTCAACTTGTCTTGAGACAAAGCTCATACTTGTAAGTTGTAAATATACATATTCCAAACAACTAAAATAGAAATTTCAGAATGATAAAACAGAAACCACATTCAACATTGAATCTTCATTGTATAACACTTGAGGTCTCCAGCAATAATAAACCTGTAAGTAATGCACCCATCAATTACAATTCTTTAGAAAAGATAAAAACCTGCAAACACATTCTTTAAAAAAAAACTTGCAAACAAGCTCAGAGACAGTAGTGATCACAAAGAAATCTTACCTAGCTTCAAACTCAATTTGATACCTACGACAAAATCATATGAATATGTTATATATTAGTCATATTATGATAGGCGAAAAGCAAACTCAATTAAGCTAATTAACTTGCTCAAGCAACATCATATGCATATATTATATATTAGCCATATAGGTGAAAAGGAAACTCAATTAAGCTAACTAAATCAACTTGAATGTGCAGCATGATCCACAAAGATGGACTGATTTGCTTGAGCGAGTGAATTCCTTACAGAATCAACATTCTCCATAGATTCAACAAGCATAGTAATTCACAAGTCATAAACATTTTCCACAAAAGTGTCAATGGGTCGAAAATATGAATTAAAGAATGTCGAAACAACCTCAAACCTCCAGATGAACAGAAGAGTCGAGCTTTAAACGATTTAGTCGAACAGTCCTAAGTATGTACTCAGGCAACTCTTCCTCCTCTCTTGCCTGCAAGTATATGAGCACATGTGTACTAAGCTATCAGACTAATACTTTAACATATTCACATCTAGAAGTCCATAATAAGTAACAGCTTAGCCTCATTTACAATACAGTTCGTCTTAGTTCATTGCCTCCCATAAAATCTAACAGCAACTAATCCAACAAACAACAATGTTCACCTATTACGAAATACGCGTTCTTATAATCATCTTCAAGAATGATCACAATATCATCAATTCCCCGAACCGAAAGCTCATCTCTTTGTTTGTCACTCCCTTCATCTAATCTACAACATAACAACAAAAATCATTTACCGAAACTCTGAATAATTCTCAGCTTATACAAACATACACTGAAGCATATCATAACAAAGTAACAGAATACACTAAATTACTAATACAGTACACCTGGTTGTTATGCTAAACGAAGATACAACTCTAAGCAACTCGGTCACTACGCTCACTGCAACTTTTAATATTTGCAGAGCTTGTCTTCTCCTATTATTGTTATTTCCACGTGGTTTTGAGCAGCACCTGCAGACCAAAAATTGATATAAGTAGCACTAAACTTCAAGATGTGACAATCAAAAGGACACATACCTCTATCAAAATTGCAAGATCGACAACTATGCTTGTGACGTATCCTAAGACAAAAGAGTATGATCTATTCATGCTGTCGATCTGGTGACGTGGCTGTCGATCTAGTCATGCTGGACTGGTGAAGAGTCTGAGGACGGCGAGGCGAGTCGCTGAGTTCCAAGAGCCCCAAAAGCTAGGGATTGGGATTTGAGAGAGTGAAAGAGACTGATGTTGTGTGTGTCACTAGCCACACCGGAGTGGTGACGAGTCCGCGACATGGTGAGAGTGTGAGACTGTAAGGCGTGAGAGAGGCAAAGATCTGTGAGGTGGGACTGATGAAGCCGAACTTGTCAGAAGGAAAAGAGGTGAGGCCCAGTTGAGGGGAGTGACTCGAGTGAGGGGCTGAGGGGAGTGAGGGCTGCGCATTAGAGATTTTAGGGTAAATGAATAAAAACCCTTAAAACAGCGTCATTCTTGTAAAATTTGGTAATTTTGGTTTGGTTTGGACCAACAAACTGAAACCGAACCGAATTCATCTGGTTTGGTTCGATTTTTTTATTCCAGTTCGATTTTTATTCGGTTTCGGTTTTCTTCGATTACGGATTGGTTTTAGCTCGATTTTTTTTTGATTTTCGATTCAAAAGTCACAGCCCTACTTAAAACCTTAAAACAAAGTCTAAAGTGTCCATATTATAAAATTAAGTTTTAATTTTGAAAACTGGACATTGTTGCAGTTTTTTTTCTTCTGACCAGAACAATTCCATGCATGATGTTCTTTCAATGGGCTAGGCGTGTATATGCACAAATCTTTTGGACGTCCGATCCGCAACTTTGCTAAACATGTGGATTGCCAAGTGCCAACGCCAACTGTATGATAACCTAGCTAAAATCTTACAGGATCGAATGAATTGAAGTAATGTTCTGAGAGAATTTTCGCAGAGTAACGATAAGTTTTTTACTATAAAGCACACACTCGTAGCTTAGAGATTATGTAGATTATATATCACTAGAGAGAATTACACAACATAGCTCAGTAAGCGTAAAGACTAAGTAAAGACAGATAATATCTTGCTGGCAATGACAGGTGAAAGTATATGATTTATGACTTCGATCTAATGCTGATGTGGACCAACAAACACCTGGTTAATACTGTCCCTCAATCTCAGCTGGGGTGACCAAACTGTGATTGATACAAAGCTCTCGGAAGCTGGAGAATGTAGACCTTTAGTTAGCACATCTGCTGTTTGCTCATTTGTAGGTACATACTTAAGCAATAGATCTTGTTATTTCACCTTCTCTCTTACAAAGTGATAGTCATTATCTAAGTGTTTTATCCTTGAATGAAAAACTGGATTGGCGGCCAAAGCTAAATCAGATTAGTGGTCACATTTGAGCAGTGGTATTCTGGGAATGTATACCTGTAGATCACATAGTATATGCCTTATCCAAGAGAATTATGCAACAGTGTTGGCTAAGGATCTATACTCAGCTTCTGTAGAACTTCTGGATACTGAACCTTGCTTCTTGGACTTCCATGATATAGGATTTGCACCCAAATATACAATAAAACCAGTAGTAGATTTTCTGTAATTGATTTTCCCTGCCCAATCAGCTTCACAAAATGCTTTAATGCTGGCTGAAGTGTGATTATACCTGTAGTACAATCCTTTGTTGATGGTTCCTTGCATATATCTCAGAATTCTCTTAACTGCCCCATAATGAATGTCAGTAGGTGATTTCATGAACTGGCATACTGTATTCATTGCATAGGCTATATTAGGTCATGTAAAAGTTAAATATTGAAGTGCTCCAACAATACTCCTATATTTAGTAGGATCTGATAACATAGTTTCCTCATTTTTCATCATTTGAACATGAGGTATGCATGGTGTAGAACATGCTTTAGTTGTTGCCATTCTAGCTTTCTCCAGTAAATCCTTTGTGTATTTTGTTTGACTGACCTTCTGGTTTGTAAGTTACTTCTAAACTAAGAAAGTAACTTAGAGTACCAAGATCTTTCATGTCAAACACCTTGCTCAAGTCTTCAATAACTTCTTGAATTCCAGCTTTATTAGATCTTGTAATGACAATGTCATCTACATATAGCAACAACACCACTATAGGGACACGAATGAGAAAACTTGAATCCAAGACTCGGAAGATAACTTGTGAATTTCTCATTCCAAGTTCTAGGAGCATGCTTAAGACCATATAGGGATTTCTTAAGCATATAGACATGATTAGGAAAGGAAGAATTCACAAACCCTAAAGGTTGATGCATATAAACTTCTTCCTTCAATTCACCATGTAAGAAAAAATTCTTCACATCTAGTTGCCTCAATTCCAATTTGTGCATAGCAGCTAAAGCAAGCACCAACCTAACTGTATTATGCCTCACTACAGGACTGAAAGTCTCATCATAATCAAGCCCTTTAGATTGACTAAATCCTTGAGCAACTAATCTGGTCTTCTATCTTGACTCACTTCCATCAGAATTTTTCTTAACTTTATATATCCATTTGATCCCAACAATATTCTTTCCATTTGGACGAGGTACCAAAGTCCAAGTCCCTTGTTTCTGGAGAGCTTCAATCCCTACTAACATAGCATGATCCCATTCCTTTTTACCTGCAGTTGCCTTGTAATTCTTAGGTTCAATGATCTCGACTATGTCTGTTATTACTGTAATCCATTAAAGTATGCAAACTCATCAAATAGTTTGCCTTGAGCAACAGTTGAGAATGCACAGTAATATGAAAATGACTTCTTCTTGACTATTCCATTTTTAGCTCTTGTCATCATTGAATGAACATTATAATCCTGTTCTTGAATAAACTGTAACACAGGAGGTAAAACAATGTCTCAATTTACTTCATTATGAACAAGAGGTTCAACAACTTGAACACCAAGATTTTCAAACCTATTTTGTATCATACTTATTTCTTGAGCACCAACTCCATTATTAGCTTCTTCATTTTTCATTCCCGATCACCTATTCACTATGGTCATTACCTTGTATAACATCAACATCTTCATTAACATTAGCACTGACAATGTTACCTACATTGATATTTCCATAATCAACCACATCACTTGTACCGGTAGACACATGATCTTCAAAGCTGGTATTTTCTTCAGTACCCCCCTTATGAACCTCATGGGAAGAATTATCCAATGGTTCAGAAAAGGGCCAATGAACTTGTAATTGTAGTTGTGTAGCAGGTGTAGAAGTAAAGGGGTGGAAGAATGAAGTAGACAAAGGAATAGGAATAGGAACATGAACTAGCTTTCTAGACACACTAGGAGAGGACTGAAAAGGAGGAGAGGACAGCTCCATGTGGCTCATAAAAGGGAAGCACTTCTCATCATATGCAACATGCCTGCTAACCCATAGTTTATTATGTGTGAAATATCACCTTTGTAACCAACACCAAATCCCAGAAAGACACATTATGTGGTTCTAGGATCAAGTTTGTCCCGAGAAACAGGCATCAAGAGAGGATAGCAAGCTTAACCAAAATTATGCACATCATGGATATATGGAAGTTTGCCAAATAAAGCAAAGAATGGAGACTTTTATTGAAGTGATTTGTAGGGCATTCTATAGATAAGAAAGGAAGAATGAGCCACTGCATGAAACCAAAACTGTTTTGGAATGGAATCAATAGATAATAAAGCTATAGTTGTCTCAACGAGATGCCCATTCTTTCTTTCAACAGTTCCATTCTGTTGAAGAGTACGAGGGCATATTATCTAATGAACAATGTTTGCATAATCAAGATATGATTGAAATGTCTTATTGTTATATTCTCCCCCACCATTTGTTTGCAAAATCTTAATGTTAGACTGAAATTGAGTTTGCACATAAGCAAAAAACTTCTAAAATGCTGGAAACACATCAAATTTATTTATCAAAGAATAAATCCTAGATATTTGGTACATTTATCAATGAAGCTCAAGTAATACTTGTACCCTTCAACTAAAAGACAAGAGACAGGTCCCCACACATCAGAATGAACCTTACTGAAAGGAACTGTAATGCTATTACTAGACTCAAAAAAGGGAAGCCTATGCATCAAGCATATTTGATGCCACATAGCATAGTCAAATGAGGTTCCCACAAAAGCTTTAGGATCACTGGACACTTTGCCTTGATGTAAAGAGTTGCCTTTAAACAGAAAGAGTCCATCTTCAGTGCTCTTACCTTGGTACAGGGGCACCTTGGTGACCTTGTCTTACACACATATATCCTCTTCATTAAGAGTGACAAAGCATATGTTATCACTACATAACTTGGTAAAAGAGATAAGATTGACTCTCAGTTTAGGAACATGCAAAACATTGTTCAAATCAAAGGTATCAGTAGAAGAAGAGATATGAGCTTTGTCTATATGTGAAATATCCAGACCTGAACCATTTTCAATGGTGATCTTGCTACATGTGGAGTAAGGATGAGCAATGGTAAGATTCCTCAAATCTGAGGTCATATGGTGAGTGGCACCTGTATCACCAATCAATATGACCAGAGTATGATGGCCTTTGAGAAGAAAAGCTAGCTCCAGAGTTGTGTGTTGTCATAGCTATCAGCATTGTTGGATCTCTGGTTGCAGTCCAAAGCAGCATGTCCTTTCAGACCACAAACCTGACACACAATCACTTTTCAGAGATTGATGACCAACAAGAACATCCAATCTGTAGTAGCAGTTAATGGTTGTGTGTTCTTTCTTATTACAGATCTGACATTTTGGAGAGGGACCAATAATAGGTCTGTAAGGCACATCATGAGAAATATGTATAGACTTCTTATGATTTGGATATTGATAGCAGATATCAGCCAAATGGCTATGGCTATGACAAATTGAGCAAGCATTGACCTTGAAACAAGTCTTGAGAGTATGTCCTTTCTTGTTACACGCTGAACACTCAGGAGAAGAAGTTCTACCATTCTTGTCCTCACCAGAATATGACATAGAAAATCTTATACATTATGCATTTATGATTTGTAATTAATTATAAAAATAGATAAAATTAAATAGTATTACCGAGAGTTCGAGATATACCCTCAGTTTTTTCATTTTCGGGCAGTTTCTTCCATGAGTGGGCAACCATATAGATGTTGTTATGTATGATAGAGCTGATGGTACGCGAGGTCAAACTCATGAGCTATGAGTACGGAGTGCCTCGAGTAAACTCGTCGAATGGCACCTCGATTTTCTTCCCCATCGACTTAACTATACGCTTGCCTTTGGCGCCCTTTCCAAGTCCCCAAGTACTTTTGAGGACCGGGTCTGATGGCTGCCTCCTGGCCTTGCGCCGGGCGTTATAGAGAATCGATTCCTCGACCGACTCTTTCAGACCTTCTGAGGCCGCCATTGATCGAGCCGTGACTGGCTCATCCTAAGCTGAGGCAGCCTTATGTGGAGCATGAGGAATTGAGTTAGTCGCCAGAGCCCAAATGGTCTCCTCCAAGGTTTGCCTCCAACCCATTTGTCATGCAATGGACTAGAGTTCGGCTTCCTTCTCTGCTACCGTGCGCCGCTTCCTTGGCGGTATCTTAATTAAGCTGGAAAAATAAAATATTAACAATAAAATATTCATCAACATCATAACCTCTCCAAGATCCACAGCCATGCCTCCTTTGCACTCTCACAGTCAATAACAATGTCCATAGTATCATCATCAAATGTTGCCATTAGAAGACTCACAAGTGCAGTGTCTGTCTTTGTCCATGCCTTGAATGCACAAAACACAACATCAATAGCGGTGCCATCAACAGTAAGCACATACTTTGGTGGTGATACATCTGTACCATCAAAGAAACCAAATAGATCATTGGCCTTGAGAACAGACTAAAACTGATAACTCCACTTGATGAAGTTAGAGTCACTCAGTCGTACAATGATAGTACTCAGTAAAGCATTCATTTCTGCTTGAGAGAGAAAGGGAGCAGACACATCGTGTTGTGAGCTGGAAGCAGAATCCCCAAATGCCAATGTTTGTCTATATCAACAGAGAACCTAAACACTTCAATATATATGAAATATCTCCATACTAGTACACTAGAGACCACAAAAAAAAAACTAGTACACTTGAGACCACAACTATATTCCTCACTCTGAAAAGAAGACTTCAGTCGTAGATTTTCCTTCACTAATCACCAGATAAGATACTCCTAAACAATTATTACACCAATCTACTGGATCACCAAGTTTTCACAAATTATATCTTATATCCACCAAAGGCATATCATGACCAAAATTATCACCAAATATGAGATTATACAAGTTATGGCTACACAAATAAGCAACGGTGCCAAGATTATCACAAGGTTATGAGCTACAGATTTCAACAACCAAGTTTATTGTAATATTTAGCTACACACAGAGTCATCCAACATTCTAAGGCACAATTTCAACTGCAGAGCTTCAATTTTCCACGAAAATTTCCACAACTACAGTAGATCACCATCTATGAGTAGATATATAGGCAACATATGTCATGCGCATCAAGATTTGAGCATAACTAAAGCAGATTAGGGTCACCTAAGTGCGAAGAACACCAAAAAGTACTCAAAATCGAACATTGTAAAGCTTCAAGTGCAAGGGTTTTCACTGCGGAGCTGAATTACATGCTCGATGAGCGAAGAGCTACACAGAAAACACCACAATTAGAAACCTAGGTTTTCTAGCATAATTTCGAGTAAATGAAACAAAGCGAAAACACAGAGTAAGCTTAGGAATACATCTTAGGCTCCGGATACCATGATAACCTAGCTAAAATCTTACATAATTGAAAGAATTGAAGTAATGTTCTGAGAGAATTTTGGAGGAGTAATGATAAGATTTTTGTTATGAACCACACACACCCATTGCTTACAGATTATGCAGACTCGCTGAAGAGAATTACACAGCATACCTCAGTAAGCGTAAAGACTAAGTAAAGACAGATAATATCTTGCTGGCAATGACAGGTGGCAGTATATGATTTGTGACTTCTAATGCTGATGTGGACTAACAAACAGCTGGTTAACACTGTAAATCATGTTAAATTTTGAATGACTCAAATGGTTTCTACTTGGCATCACATTTTTCCTCTCTTTTTTAACATAGTAATATCTTCAGAACTTTAATATTTTAGTCTAATTTTCCATGTGCATCATTGCATAGCTTAGATTTGTCTCTTATTAAATTAGGGAAGGTAAACCTAGCCTTGGAGTTTTTTGATATACTTGTCAAATGACATCTGATGCATTTTGCATTTTCTAGTAAAAAAATGGCCAAAAAATATCATAAACCGGCTCATGGGTTGATTAAACGGGTAGGCTTTATTCGACCCGAAATCAGGAAAAACGACCTCTCTCTCTCTCTCTCTCTCTCTCTCTCTCTCTCTCTCTCTCTCTCTCTCTCTCTCTCTCTCTCTCTCTCTCTCTCTCTCTCTCTCTCTCTCTCTCTCTCTCTCTCTCTCTCTCTCTCTCTCTCTCTCTCTCTCTCTCTCTCTCTCACCAAACTCAATTTTTATGACGGACACCTCGTTGATGAACCGTTACCTAATTTCACTGAGAGATGTTGTTGAAGAAGATCTCAAACACTAGAACTAGACCGTATTCAAGATGGGTTTACATGAGGAGAAGCTAGCTTCAAAGAGAGAATAGTCCAAAAATTAGTCTTTTAAATCATTAACAAGACTTGCTATGAAAGAAGAGCCTCATTAAAGGACTCTAAATCCCAGAATTCAAAGCCCCAAAATCTCTAGGGAGACTCATATAAGCATACGGGTGAAATTTACTCCCTCTATTTTACATTCCACACTCTATTTCTATTTCTTATAAAGTTAATTACAATAATAATTCGAATATCCAAAACTTCTCTATCGGCGAAACCCAGATGCAAGACATTTCATCGACGTCGGCAACAATCCTCCAGCTTCCCTCCGGTAAAATATTTCCACACCACCAGTAACCCATACAACATTGGACTTCATACCGGAAAGGATTACGCCGTTTTACAGCCAGATCTTGGATTATTTGACAGTCGCCAGCAATGGCAGGTTGACGTGAGTGGTCAACAATAAGCTTCGATGCTTGAGATCTCATTACCGGCGATGCCAAAATCCAGGCCAACGTTGGAGATTTACCGGAGAAATGGCCGCCTTCATCTTCTCAGACTTGCTCACTCCTTTTCCGAAGCACAATGACTCTCTCAGACCACCTATTTTTAGGGAATGGAGTAAAGGAAGAGTCGTTGGCTAATTGGCTTATCTTCCTTTCTCTCTGCGTTTGAGATATGGACTTATGGAAGAGTGTAGAAGCAAAATGTGAGTGATAAAATTAAAGTAGTAGACAAATTTATCGAGGGTATACCTTTTACTTTTTGAACATAACATATCACCGAACTCATTCCATGTTGAACCCGACCACAATCCTCGCTGGTAAGGAACTTATAACTCGTCGAGTCAACTATTTTTCTACTGGCGCAGAATTCGATTCTCGCCAGCAAACATATCGTAGAATAAGACCTCGATCATTATCTTAACTTATGGGGTAAAGAGTTTAAATGAAGAAGAGAATCTTAAGAAAATCATGTTATTGTTGTATTAAAAATGTATTAGAAAAAAGGAGGAATTTAAAATAGGGGTGCTAATTCCACCCCCGAAATAGATTTTGTCCATTTTTCTACTGGATACTCGATGTTAAAAATTATGCCACAAATTTAATTGTTGACCTAAAAACTTATAAAACCGGAAGCATTTCGTCCGGTAGCCAAAATAGCCAACCAGAAACAAGTTTAATGAAGATTATGTTTTTAACCATGAAATGAAAAAAGAAAAGAAAAAATGACCTCGCTTCCAAAATGCAAAAAAAATTTGTTTGACTAAGTTTGCAAAATAGAAGAGAAAACATTCATATTATTCATAGAGGATGATCCCTTATATAAGAATTCATCATTACGAAGTCCATATAGGAATAGGTAAACCATCTATTGGTAGACAAGTAAGAATATATTCTATGACATAATAAGGTAATTAATGATATCTATCTAGATTACGGTGAGGATATGCACACAATATCTTGACATATTTCAACACTCCCCCTTGTGGTGTCTGAAACGTTCACCATTGTGTAGTCTTGCTAGTATTTGCTCTTTTGACGCTGTTTGGTTGCCTCATTAAAAATCTTAATGAGAAAATAAAAAACCTACAAGTAGGAGAAAATTTGCAAAAAGTCGAACTAAGAAAAGAGTACAACACATCCTATACTTTGAATGAAACACGACGCCTTCTGACTTGAAGCCCCCCTAGAGCATACTAATGCTCTGTACATGCTTCTCGAAAGTGGACTTAGGCAGTGCCTTGGTAAACTAGTCTACTAAGTTTTTCTCTAAACTCACTTGTGTAATAACAATGTTAACCAGAGTCTGTTGTTGTTGATTATAAATGAACTTGGGCAAAATATGCTTGGTGTTGTCGCCTTTTATGAATCTCAACTTCATTTGTTCAATGCAAGTTGCATTGTCCTCGAACAAAACAGTACGATCATTTTTTGTAGATCTAAGTCCACATGTCGACCTAATATGGAAGATGATACTGTGACGACCCGGAACAGAATCAGAAGTGTAATCAGCTTTATTCGTGAGTTAGCGCGTAATCACAGATTTTTCGATAATTGATTGAATCGTCGACTCTGATCACGACTTAATTATTGGCCAAGAATTTGAGTCGAGTCTCTTCTCGAGAGTTGTTGTACGCGTGATTTCGAGTTCGTGGACAATTCCGGATTATTATTTGGACAACCGAGGAATATAATATGAATCTTTGAAATTTCGGAATATTGTCGAGTTTATTCGTTCATGTTCGAGTCTATCCGAATCGTGATTGTGATCCGTTTTGGACCGTTGATCGACCTGAACCGTAGATGGAATGATTATCGACTTGATTTGCGAGTTTCGCGATTTGTCGTGATTTCGACGTAATCTGCTAATATGGCGGCTTCCTTAACGAATAAATTATTGGGCAAGAATTTGATTTCGGATTCTTCGCGGAAGTTGTAGAGAATTTAATTTCGAGCTCGTGGGAACTTCCGGAGGATTATTCCGAGTTACGAGGATTAAGTTATGAATATTTTCGACCGTTGATCATTTAATCGGATAAACTTGTGATGGATTGAATCGTTGACTTTTTATCGGATTGGTCGAAGTTGTTTGACTTCGGGTGGAAATTGAAGAACTTGTCGAGATAAGTTTGTTGGCGCGAGAATTGTTGAAAACAGATTTACGACGTGAAAGTTACGTTTGTTCGAAGTTTATCGAAAAATATATTTGGAAGTTTCCTAAAATAGAAGGTATTTAAACTGGCTTTCTACTTTTGGCAAGTCAAACTATGCATTTATTGGAGTTGACCGAGTCAACTCGGAGGAGGAGGAGGTGCGACGGGAGGCACGGCTCGCCGGCGGTGGGCTGCCGTCCGGCCATCTCCGGTCTCGGCCTAGGACCCATTCAACTCGCCTCGATACCCTCAACCAGTTTCCAGCCACCATCAACGGCGGGGATGCCGAAGGAGGAGCAATTTCCGGTTGGAAATTGGAGAAATTTTGGGGTTTTTGGTTGATAGTTTTCCGACCAAATCGAGAGGCATGAAGCACTGGGCTTTGAAGGCCTCATCACCACGAATCTATCTATGTAGGTCTGGTGTTCCAATTCTTCTTGTACATGGAGAATCGATCGATTGAAAATTTGATGGGATTTCGGTTTTGCTTGAAATTGAACTAGTTAGAGTTAAAATTGATCTTTGGTGTAGTTATGGAAATTGTTTGTTGGATGATTTTGAGTGGAATAGGTCTTCGTTCGCCGGAGAATTTCATGGTTGGGTTGCGCTGCCGCCGCCGGCGGTGGTCAACGGCGGTTCTCCGATCAAAGTTGAATTTTTGGAGTTTTCGACGAGTTGTATGTCGTTTCGCTTAGAATCGTGCCCCGATCACAGTGGTGAGGTTTATTTTTTGAATTGAGTGTCCAAAATTATAGCGAGGTTTTGTGGTGTGATTATCGGATTTTAACGAGTTCGTTGTTATTGGAATATATGTTTCCGAGAATGGTTGTTTCTCGTGATATGATTCGAGGTACCAAGTTATGATTTTGAGAAATGGATTTTATGATTATTCAGGGGTTCGTGATCGTTTTTTTTGGCGAGAGATTTTATGCCGGATCACGGGATTAACGCGAATTGCGTTACGCTCACCTGTGAGTGGACAATTTCTTTTCACTGATAATCATGAGTCTTTATACACGTTTTACGAGCATGAGCATGCATACATGATTATGATTATATGAGCATGTGTTATACGATTATGCATATACCAGTATATATTACGTATATGCATTTATTTATTGCATTATACATTTGCATCGAACTATTTATGATTTGGTTTACACAGAGTACAGTCTCAGTATATGTTGTTGTATCGATACACTTGCATCCCGGCTGATCCCCGATGATGTTTACAGGGGGAGGCTGTGACCCCTGACCCGAGGCCTTTACAGGAGGGGGGGGCAGACCTCTGACCTGAGGCCTTTCTGGCTAGAATCACGTGTGGGTCTGGGATCCCGTGATTCAGACTGTACTAGCACGGATGTGTCCATGAGCGACCCCGTGGGATTTTTACATGCATGCTCTGTACGCTTGAGGGGTTTGTGTTTACCTCGTGTACTATATCATATTCTTTCAATTTGACTCGCATATGTTTTTATAACATATATTATTCGGCGAAAGACATTTATTTTCGTCCACTCACTCTAACGGTTTTCATGTCTTTCCCCTAGGCTTTTCGGTTTCCGTGCCCAGTTTGCAGTTCAGATTCTGGTGTCACACGTCGTGGTCAGAGCCATAGTATTCAAGCGATGTTTCTTTTATGGTAGGTTCTTAGTTTGTCCTACTATTTGTATATCTATATTAGAAGTCGCTCTGAGTATTCTTATGTCATGTTTTTATACGGTTTTCCTCAGATTTCTGTAAAGTATAGTTTTATTGATTACTTTACATTACTGTTATGATATTGAGAAATCCGGATGGGATTGGTGTCCACGGTTTGATTTTTGTGGCATAGGATGAAGTGTATTTTCCGGGTGCAGGTAATGGCAATTTCGCGTTAGTAACGTCACTCTGCCGAAATTTTGATGGTTTTTGTTGGTTCGTGTTTTCAGAAGGGGTTTGATCCCTGTTTAGGAAACTAAATCTGGGTTGGGTCCTTTCAGATACAGCGAAGCCAAACACATTCGCGAACTGTCTCATGTAAAGCAATGATCTCCACGTAATTAGATGACGTAGCAATAAGGGTCTGTTTAGTAGACCTCCAAGATATCATTGTATTTCTCATGGTAAATACATAAATAGTTTGAGAACGTCTTTTTTATGGATCAGATAATAATCCTACATCAGCGTACTCGGTGATAGTATCAATCGAACACTAATTAGTATAAAGAGCTCTATCTATGACTTGGTCATACATAAGTTTAGGCCTCAGTCGGTAACTTGAGAGACCTACAGTTCTTGCTTCCGACACTACACTGTTTGTCTCTCTATAGGGATAAAACAAACCCAAATCTGCAGTATTCTTCATATATCGAAAAGCATTTTGGACACTAGTTCAATGTCTGTGATTTGGTGATGTACTATATCTTGCTAATAAATTCACAGCGAACTAGATTTCCCGTCCAGTACATAGGGTTTAGTATAGTAAAGCTCCAATAACACTTAGATATAGTATTTCTGTTTCAAGTAGCTCTTCGTTCTCATCTCGAGGTCAAAAATGATCCTTCAACGAAGCAAGACTTTAGACAACCATGTGAGTACTACAAGGCTTAACTTTATCTAGATTAAAGTGCCTGAACAATTTCTGCGTGTAGCTTGATTGATGAATGAAGATTTCACTATCACAATGTTCTAGTTCAAGTCCTAGACAAAATCCTATATTCCCAAGATCTTTCATCTTGAACACATATTTCAACTCTGTAGCAGTTTGGTTTAACTTTGGAAGAGTTCCAATTATATTCATGACATCGACATAGATACTGCTATGATTGCAAATCTGGAATCTATCTTGTTAATGAAGATGCAAGGATATAGTTCATTGTTCGTATACCCTCTTCCCATTAGGTACTCACTGAGTCGGTTATACTACATCCGATCAGATTATTACAATCCATACAGCGAACATTTAAGACAAATCAAAAATCTACTTTTAGAACTAGCGTTACTTAGTAGGGGCATCTGAATACTGTCAGGGATTTTCATGTGAATTACTGTATCTAGAGCTCCATATAGATGAGCAAAAACCACATCAAGTAGATGCATGTTCAAACGTTCAGAAACTACCACGTTGATCAAGAATCGAAAAGTGATGACAACCATGATAGAACTATAAGTTTTATCATAATCAACTCCCAAACGCTGAGAGAAACCTTAGGCAACAAGGTGAGCCTTGTACCTCACAATTTTATTTTTCTCAATGCATTTTCTAACAAAGACCCATTTATTATCAATGAGTTTTACTCCTCTTGGTATAGGTTCAATAGGGCAGAGAACGTCCCTCTTTGTTAGAGAATCAAGTTCAACTTGGATTGCTTCACTACCACATTTGAAGACATTACCGACGAGATTTCCAAAAACAAGGCCGGCGGCCGGGAAAGTCGCCGGTAATGTTCAACATTACCGGCGACTTACTCCGTCGCCGGTAATGTCGCCGGAATATCGCCGGTAATTTTTCAAAACATTACCGGCGACTTCCTCCGTCGCCGGCAATGTCAAGCCAAACATTGCCGGCGAAATTCCGGCCGGAAAATTGCCGGAAATGATTGGCTCGACATTGCCGGCGACGGAGGAAGTCGCCGGTAATGTTTTGAAACATTACCGGCGAAATTCCGGCGTAAAGTCGCCGGTAATGTCTCCATTTCCGGCGATTTAATGAATCGCCGGCAATGCCTCTTATATTAGATGCAGATTGCAGCAGCTCATTCATTTTGATCGAAAAAAATCCGGTGAAATCGAAAGAAGGAAAACGCTCTGAAATCGATCCTTCGATATTGTCAAAATTAAGGCGCGCGTCGAAAACTCGATCACTCGGGAAGCTATATATATATAGGTACGTGTATATATATGTATATGTGTATGTATATATATATGTGTGTGTGTTGATCAAATCCAATTCGTGAGATATGAAATGTTGTTGATGTCACCGAAACGAGAAAACTGCTTGTAGTTAATCTTATCTTGTGTCTGAATCAACGACTGGTATTATCATAGTGTTATCGGAGTCAGGCTTAAGAGAGCCTCCTACCTAGTCAAATACATTTTGAACTGAAAAAAGAAGAATACCATCATCGAGTACTGAATCGAATTCAGAGATTAGATCGATATATATATATGCATGCATGTGTTGATTTAATTAGAGTTGAATTGAGATATCGCGTCGATTATTAGTAGTGAATGTGTGTATATATATAATTAATCCGTAAAATTGTTAGAATTTTCAGGATGGACAAGAGTTGGATGAGCCTCGAAAGATGGGATGTCAGATATCATCAGGGAATTAGGAGTTTTGTGAATTTTGTGAACGCTAATTGTGGAGACACTACACTTCATTATTGCCCGTGTAAAGAATGTTAGTGTCGCAGCGATTGATTTCGTTTTCCCATTGATAAAGTCCAGAAGCACCTGAGTAAATACGGGTTTTGGGATAAGTACACTTGTTGGATTTATCACGGTGAAACATCGTTAGCGGGTCCGCATGATCATGGACAATTTGGTGAGAGGGCCAGTCCACGCTATGATCATGGAGATTTTGCTGAGAGGGGCAGTCCATCCTATGATCCAACATCGATGTTAATCAATGATATGTTTCCTCATGAGAGCGGTGTATTTGCTGATGAAGCACCAAATGTCCCTCCCGTCGTTGAGGGTTTCCCCCATATTGAGCCAATCGAGCCATTACCTGGAGCTCATGTCAACACAAGCGGTATGGACAAGTACAACAACCTGATTGCATTGCAACAGACTCCGTTGTACGACGGTTGTGGTAAGACTGTTCTTGAAAGTGTGATGGGAGTGATGCAGCTGAAAATGGAGAACAAAATGTCTGTCAAAGCTGTTGATTCTTGGCTGAAGTGGACTGCTTCGCTACTGCCATCCGGTCATCGTCTTCCTACCACTCATCATAAGGTGCGACATATCTTGAAAGATCTTGGGCTTTCCTACATCAAAATCCATGCATGCAGATATGATTGTATTCTCTTCTGGGGAAAAGATCTTGAAGACCTTGAAGCCTTCCCGGTATGTTTTACAGAAAGGTATAAGTTGACTCCTGCAGGCAACAAGAAAGCTGTGAAGATACTTCGATATTTCCCGCTTATTGATAGGCTAGAGCGGTTGTTCATGTGTGATTTCATGGCCGAAGCAATGAGATGGTGGGCTGAGAGGAATTTGCCTGACGATGACACCCTTATACACCCTTCCGACGGAGAGGCTTGGAAGCACATGGTCAGGGAGTTTGATCATTTTGCAGCAGAGGTCCGAAATGTTTGGCTAGGGCTCTCATCTGACGGATTCAACCCTTTTGGCAACATGAGTCTTCAATACAGTATATGGCCAGTTATTTTGGTACCGTACAACCTTCCACCATGGATGTGCATGAAGAAGGAATACAATATGCTCACTCTGTTAATTCCGGGCCCGGGTTATCCAAGAAAGTGTCTCGATGTGTATTTGAGGCCTTTGATTGAGGAGCTTAAGTACCTGAGTGAGTGTGGCCACCCCACTTACGATAGGTTCAAAAATGAGATGTTCCAGATGCATGCCATGCTTGTTGGCACCATCAGAGATTTTCCTGCCCGTGGTATGTTGTCAGGCAACGTAACCAAGGGTTACAGGGCTTGTTCAGAGTGCATGACGGTTGATTGTTGCAGTCCTCATTGCAGTAAAATTGTTCAGATGCGTCACCGTTGTTGGCTTCCATATGATCACCCATTTATGCAGGATCCAGACGCGTTTGATGGGACTGTGGAAACAGGTGTGGCACCCAGGCGATGGACAGGGGAAGAAATTTTGGAAGTGTTGAATGAATATGATTTTGGCCAGCTGAGCAATCATCCTGACATAGTGGCATCAATTCCAGACAAGCCCGAAAGGTATAAGTTTTGGACACACAAGAGCATATTCTGGGAACTCCCCTACTGGCCCAGGTTGCCTATCAGACACTACCTAGATGTCATGCACATAGAGAAGAATGTGTGTGAAAGTGTGGTGGGCACAGTTCTTAACTATGAGGGGAAAACAAAAGACATCCCTAAGGCACGCATTGATCTAAAAGCTATGGGACTGCGGAAACATTTGTGGTTAAGAGATGGTAAGAGAAAAATGCCGCAAGCTCCTTACACCGTAAAGCCGAAGCATAAGCATGAAATTTTTCGGTGGTTGAGTAATGTCAGGTATATATTCTTCTGCTATGCAGGAATTTGGCCTTAAATTTTTACCGGATTATGGTTATATGCGAGAACTATAATTGTTGCCTATGGCTATATATATATATATATATATATATATATATATGCAGGTATCCTTATGGCTATGCAGGAAATATAAGCAGGTGTGTTAACTTCCGGGACAATAAGATGTACGGATTAAAGAGTCATGACTGCCATGTACTGCTTCAACGCCTTTTCCCTATTTTCATTCGAGGGTACCTGCCCAAAGAGGTGGTGGAGCCGTTGGTGGCCTTGTCAAGATTCTTTCAGAAGTTATGCACCAGGGAAGTTAAAAAATCAGATCTCAGGGAGATGCAAGATGACATCATTTTTATCATGTGCAAGCTTGAGAGGATATTTCTCTCAAATTTTTTCGACATCATGCCTTACCTGATGATCCATCTTCCCGAACAATTGTTGCTTACCGGTCCCGTACCCTACACTTGGATGTATCCCATGGAAAGGTACAAATGATTCATACATTTGGTTTGCCTATTTTTTTATATGTAAATTCTTATTTTTTACGTAAGTTAACATGCACTTGTGTACTTGTAGACAATTGGGAGCCTACAAGGACTATGTGAAGAATAAATATGCACACTACCACATATTTACCCATTTCGGCAATGTTTTTTATAATTACCGGCGATTTTTGCCGGAAAAATCGCCGGTAATGTATTTTTTTTTAACATTACCGGCGACTTAAATGTGAGTCGCCGGCAATGTCCCGTCGGTAATGCAAAAAAAAAAAGACATTGCCGGCGACATAAATGTATGTCGCCGGCAATGTCTTTTTTTTTTTTTGCATTACCGACGGGACATTGCCGGCGACTTAAATTTATGTCGCCGGCAATGTTAAAAAAAAAAATACATTACCGGCGATTTTTCCGGCAAAAATCGCATGTAATGATAAAAAACATTGCCGGCACCTGAAGGGTGTATCGCTGAAGCATATGTTGCGCACGAGTGTGTAACGTACACCAAAGTGTATTTGAGAGCGCTTGACCACCTCCAAAAATAGATGCCGATAGATGAACCCCAGTTCAACCTTTCTATCATCTCTAATGACGTGGTAGTACAGGGAAGCTTACCAAAGTCGTACAAGTTGGATGGAAATGAGGTAGCCATTGCCCACTGGTCGGTACTGATTAACTGTGAAGAAGTACAATATTGGAAAAACTATCATCTTCACTGCCCTGCTATTGCCGGAAATGTTGATTACGACAACAGGACGTTTGCAAACTACTTTGGTCAATGGGTAAGGGTATATGTGTATATGTCTATTTTTTATTGCCATTTTCCTTATATAGCATATGTGTACGTACGTGGTTTTGTGGTTTCTATGTTAATAATTTCTTGTGTGGTTTCTTATCGTTTTCAGATGAACCATGTAGCAAATGATGGTTGCCCAGAGTGGTCAAACGAATTGAGGGTCCTGGCGATGAAACCGATAGCTTCAAAAGTTTACTCGATGTGTCAGGTCAATTGCGTGAAATTTATATGTGAAAATCGAGACGACCGACTGAAAACACAGAATTGTGGGGTGATGGTCCATGGTGGGCAAGATGGCGTTGACTATTACGGTGTCCTTCATTCAATTGTTGAACTAATTTAGGGGAACCGTATGAAAGTGCACTTGTTCAAGTGTAGATGGTTTGATACTAGCCCGGAGAACACAAGGACCGATCAGTACGGAACATTTTCGGTGAATACTGCTACTAGCTGGTATGAAGATGACCCTTTCGTTCTTGCCTCATCAGTAAAACAAGTGTTTTACCTTGACGATCTTCTTAACAAAGTCCCGTGGAAGGTGGTTAACCATGTTGCTCATAGAAACATATACAGTGCTTCCACACTTGGTGATACCGCAGATGATGAGGAAGTTACTGCATACCAAGAGCCGAACCCTTTTGACATTCCGGAATCATCTACGATTCGCCTTAATAATGTGCGATCTGGGAGTGTGGTTCGAATTATTGGAGCAGAACTTCTCGATGTTAATCCATATGAAGTTGACGCTGATTCAGATGACGAGGAGCGGCACATATTGCCAGAGGTTACCTATGAAACCGAGTCAGACTCAAGTGATGAAGATGATTACGATTATCATCCTTAGTACGTTAATGATGTAGTCGGAAATTGTAGTCGGAAAATGTAGTCGGAAATTGTAGTCGGAAAATGTAGTCGGAAATTGTACGTATTCGGAAATCGTGTTGGAAATCGTAGTCGGAAAATGTAGTCGGAAATTGTACGTAGTCGGAAATCGTGTTGGAAATCGTAGTCGGAAATTGTAGTCGGAAATTGTAGTCAGAAATTGTAGTCGGAAATCGTAGTCGAAAATTGTAGTCGGAAATTGTAGTCGGAAATCGTGTTGGAAATCGTAGTCGGAAATCGTAGTCGGATATTCTTCGGGAAATAATGACATTACCAACGAGTTTAAGTCGTTGGTAATGACATTACCAACGAGTTGCAAGTAACTCGCCGGCAATGTCAAACCCTAAAACTCCTCATCTCCTCCTCCCAAACTGTTCCGGCCGCCTCCCTCTCCTCAAATCTCTCTTCCTCTCCTCCCCTCTCCTCCTCTCCCTTCTCCTCCTCTCCCTTCTCCTCTCTCCACACTAAAAAACCCCATTTCAAATTGAAATTTCCACTCCTCCCCTCCTCCTCTACCTCCTCCCCTCACCTCCGTCGCCGGAAAATCAGCTCGAGCTCCACCATGGCAGGTGCATGCAAGCTCACTCTCTCTCCCTCTCTCTCTCTCTCAATTTTTATTTATTTTTGTGCATATATATATACGTATGTACGTATGTGGCAATGTATATATATATATGTATGTAGAAATTAAATTTAATTAGGGTGATTTGGATTAATTTATATGCAATGTATATATATACCGGTAATGTTTGAAAAATGTGGAAAATTAATTAGGGTGTGTGATTTGGATGAATATGTGATGTATATATATATATGAAAATTAAATTTAATTAAGATGCATGATGTATATATATGTGTGAAAAATGTGGGAAATTAATTAGGGTGCGTGGTTTTAACGTGTTTGGATTACGGTGATATAGTTGTTAATTTAACGTATAAATTAAGGTGAAAAATTGGAATCGGAACGGTTTGGAACCAGAACGGTTTTAAACCGGAACCGCGTGGAACCGGAACCATTTGGAACCGGAACTGTTTGTAACCGGAACCGTTTGAAACCGAACGGTTCCAGTTCCAAACGGTTCCGGGTTCAAACGGTTCCGATTCCGCCCGGTTCCGGTTACATTTGGTTCCGGTTCCAATTTGTTATAGAACCGAATCCATGACTATTACCGTGTCCAGGAGGTTTTGCGGCAAATTGGCTTCCAGGCATCAAACGGAGAGGTTCCCGAAATAGTGGAGGGAGCAGTAGTCAAGCTTCCTCCTCAGCCGCAGTTAGCAACACGCGCAGTGGGCCAATGATGAATGCTCGCACACAAGTCTTGCTAGTTGCGCGAGCAGAGGAGGAAGCTGCACGATTCGCAGCCGTGCAACCGGAAGTCGAGCCTCGAGCCTCAGTCAAAAGACGCTCAGTTAGCAGACGTCCCTTCGTCAGCAAACCCTCAAACGAGCGACAGTTAATGGGGGCATCAGAAACTCCCTCCATCCGAATGACCCCTATTCGCCCGGTCCCTACTCCCGTTTCACGGGAATCATCTGAGACAGATGGTGCTGGCGCCTCATCGCCCAGGCCTCGTCTATCTCCGCCGTCCAGTCTCTTCCTACCCGATGAGATTCCTGTGATCCTTGAATTCGATGATAGGGGGATGCCTATTTATGTTGAAGGACGGCCGGAGTTCCTGAGCGTGGAGGAAGCGTACAACTTCATCTCGTTCGACCTCGTGTATCTTTGGAGTGTGAGGTGCACCAACCAACAAACAGACGATGCAGGTAAATTTTATTTAACATCAGATTGATTACTTAATTATTACTTAAGACTTACGATAGGTTCAATTAATGATATCAATTTGTTGACATTGTATTATTAGGCAATTTCGTTAATGGGACTGGAAAACGGAAAGGGGCTTGAGGCACCTGCACCGGGAAGAGACTTGAGCAGGCCACCGGGGGAAGGAAAACGCCCATTAGGGCCAATGAGGATGGCGAGGTGATCGAGGCATTTGACACCACGTAAAAATATGTCAGCATGGCCGGGGCGATCGTGCGGGATAAGGTCCCAATGCTTTGGCCAGATTGGGAATCTGTGCCTATCTACGTGAAGATGCAAGTGCATAATGCACTAAGTGTGAGTTAAATCGTATTTTCATTACGTAAATTTTACATTTATTAATTAAGTCCGAATAAATATATAATTTTACCGTTTATATATTCATATTGCAGGTGTGGTTTGACGTAGATGAAGTTCTTATTCACACGTGGGTAGAGCGTCAACTACATATGAGGTGATGTGCTTCGAGTTAGATTTTTGTTTATCAAGTGTTTTAATATCTCTAACTTTTTTTTCCTGGTGTTAATATAGGTATAAAGAGTGGAAGAACGAGCTTTCTTTCCATTACACTATATACAAGGAGCTAGGCCGAGGTTCTACCCCTAGCGAATTCCGGTTTAGGGAGTACGAGTGGTTGTGGCTGATAACCCACTTCGAGCACCCCAAAGCTCAGGTATGCATCTTGAATATATCTTATAAGCCTAATGTATCGTATCACATTGAAATAGTTAGTTACTAATTTTTTTTCATATGTTTATCAACCAAGGCGATTTCGAAGACTAACCGGGCGAATAGATTGAAAAACACCAGGGCCCATCATGCAGGTTCACTCAACTATTTGGGTTGGTCGACTAAGGCGCAGCAACAACAAGAAGTGAACCCGTTGGTGTACATTCATCAGAAGTTCTATCCGCAGTGCCCTGAAGAAGCGGTAAGTCTTTCGCCTCTCCATGTGTTAATAAAACTATTTTTCGATATTAATTTATTTTGTTAGCTAATACGTTATTCATTTTTGCTTTTCAATTAGGCGAGAGTGGAGGAGGCGACTGCAGAAGTGACCATGAGTATAGCTCGGACTAACCATCCTGACTGCTCCGAGGAAGAAGTCACCCAATATGCCTCTCAGATCGATCTGCTTGATCGCCCTATAGTGGCTCAGATCATGGCAAAAATGTGCGGGACTAGAAAGAATACCTACTACTGTAGGGGAATGGGCTCGGCGGGCGAAGGAGTATTGAAGAACACTTCAGAATACTCTACCGGGTCAAGAAGTTCAGCTTCTAGTCGTAACCTCGCAGCGGAGCTTCAGAGGACGCGGAGGGAGTTGGAGGAGCAAAAGAGGCAGATAGTCGAGCAGCAGGCAATCAGAGATGCCGAGTACCAACACATGGTCCAGCAGCAGACACAGATGTTCACATGGATGCGAACGATGTACGAGGCTCAGACTACCGGACAACCGTTCCCCACACCTCCCCCGCACCCTGTGTTCCCTAGTTATCCACCACCACCACCGCACCAGTCATCGCCACAGCAAGACCAGAGTAGCCACCGGAGTTCAAATGACTACATGGATTTCTTCGACCCTGACCCGCAAGTTCCTCGACCCTGACGTGTAGTTGTAGTTAATTTTCGTATCGTTGCTATTTGTACTGTACGTTGGACATTTATGTGTACTGTTGAACTTGTATGATTGTACGGTTTATGTCTTTCAATGCAGGTTCTGGAATTGGGCCCAATCCAAAACCGCGTTTTTTTTTCAAAATTTTTCCAAGCATTGCCGGTGACATGGACCTAAGTCGCGGGCAATGTCTTCAAATTCCGGCCACGGCGGCGCTGACATTGTCGGCGACTTGAGTCACCGGTGATGTCAAGACATTACCGGCGACGTGAAACGCCGTCGCCGGCAATGTTATCTCCGGCGGGCTATTTCCGGCGACGTCATTGCCGGCGACTTGTCGCCAGTAATGACAATTCCGGTGAAAAAAAAACAAGGCCGGCGACGGAAAGTCGCCGGCAATGTGTCTTAATCCGGTAGTGCTTCTTTCTATTTAGGCCAATCCGAACATGCTTCACATTCAGTAATAGTTTAGGGTTCTATATCATCAGCATCGATTATCTCTTGAGAAACCATAAAAGCAAAAGCATTGTCGATAGAAATATCAATTTGATCCCACATGTCTATGTAAAAAGTATAGTTCACAATGATCTCCCTATTATTATCTATAAGACTAACCTCTTGAGGTTCACTATATTCGGGTATGATCTCATGTGAGGGCTCAGTGACATTGATTGTCATTGGATCTCATCTAGGTCCTCTAGTCGTTCGCTTTCATGAATGTGAATATGTAGAACCAATCGGTCTCCCTTTCTTGCAAGGAGGGTTCGATACTTCATGGGATGCCACTCCCATGAGGTACCCCTCCCTTGGGTATCACTGTGTCCTTGATGCATTCCAGTGGCATATATCTTCTCACACACGTCTGCAACTGGTATAGTAGATCTTGTCAGTCGTTTAATATCTACAAATGTATCAGAGAGTTTATCCGTGAGCATTATTAGATCAACGATGTAGCGAACTTTAGCTTCGAACTTTGAAGTTCTAGGATTGTGATGAGATATAGTGGGGACGGCCCATGACACTTCCTACCATTCCTTTTCAACTCTGTTCAACTCTCCCCCTAACAATGGGAAGTTTTCCTCATCAAAGTGAGAGTCGACAAATCTCGCCTTATAGACCGGGCATGTAGAGGGTTTGGTATAGTGGATTATATCTGGCGTAAGCCAACTTACACACCCATTTGACTTTAAGGTCCCATTTTATTACGCTTTAGGAACAAACTCTTTATTAAGAATTGGTGTGTAAGTTTATTACAAAAGCGTCTAGTGCGCTGAATCTAAGAACAAAAACTAGATCGAAGGGGGAAAACTTCAGAATCACTTCCATAAGCGACGAAACATATTAAGGAGGCTCTAGTTTGCAGATCCTCTTCCTTTCACTCGTTTAGTCCTTTAACTCGTTTGAAAGCCTTTTTCTTCGGACAGAGAGCTCGTGGTGGCTGCTCATTAAGGGTGTGCCGATGGCGGTATAGGTGGTTAATCGGCGATGGTACTTGTCTGGTCGGTCTCACAGTGATGTCTGGTGGTGACGCCATCAGTGTTGCATTCCTCATATCAAATCAGTAGCTTAATGTTTCCTCGGTGTACGTAGGTAGATGCATAAGATGAAGAAATCAGTGGCTCGAGTATAGTCCCTCCATTGATGTCAAATTCCGCTATTCTCGCACACAATTCTTTGAATGATGCGTTTGGATTGTCTAGAAGTTCAAGTCGAAGTTCTTCTATAAATTTCTCAAATTGAGGTGAAAATTGATTGAGAGTGCATTAGATTTTAGTCCATTTGCCGATACGATGAGTCAACCCCAATTCTTGTAATCGAATTGCCAAATCATTATACCATGTATTGAAGCCGTGGCCAACGCATGTGATGGGACGTGGGGATAAACCGTTTAGGAGCGACATCTGAAAGATGAAAAGAGAATGTTTAGTTTCTTAGATCCGGATTAAGTAATCGATTGGAGTCTATGTAGGTCACAGGAGCGGGAAACTACGTTGTATCCCCAATATATGTACTATCTTTTACGTCTCCATTCAATGATTTCGGGAATACGGTCTTTAATGTATCCGAGAGAAGTCAGTAAGAAGGAGTAGAAGAAAGGTGTTGTAAGCCCCGAAGAAAAAAGAATCGTGAAGTCGCGAGGGGGGAAAAGAGAAAACTTTTGATCTGTAAGAGGACTTACTTGTTTAAGCAAGATGGTCTTCTTCTTGGTCTTCTGTGTTGGTCGGTGACAGAGGACAACTACCGGAGTTGGTGGCGGAGAAGGAAGCCAAATTGGTATCCTGGACGACGTAGGAAAACCTAGGGTTTTCCGGTTCCAAGGAGGAAAACGTAAGAGTGGAGCACCTCGGGGTGCATGTGGAGCGGCTTGGTTGCGGCTCGGCTGTGGTTTCACGATGGAGGAAAAAGAAAAAGGAGAAGAAGGAGGCCGACAGTGAAGTTATGAGGAAAAAGGTTTTTTGGGTTTTCTGAGTTTTTCTCAGGGTTAAAGCTCGTGCTTGATAACATGTTGGAATAAGTTTGGAAAAGAGAATAGAACATTCATATTATTCATAGAGGATGACCCCTTATATAGGAATTCATCATTACAAATTTTATATGGGAATAGGTAAACCATAACTTAGTGGACACTTAAGAATATATTCTATAACATAATAAGGTAAAGATATCTATTTAGATTACGGTGAAGATAAATTCATAATATCTTGATATATTTCACAAGCAAGACCTAATAAAAATATAAGCAAATTAAACATAATCGTGCCGTACTTAACAGCGCGCATTCCCGCAATGCAGAATTCAGTTTTTTTAGAATAAAATATCGATGGCAGTTTGCTGAGCTCAATTCTACTCGATCTGTATCATAATATTAGCCAGCTACAGTAGCTAGCTAATCATTTGTTCATAATTTTTTGTCCGTATATTATATCGGGGAGTCTTATCATGCCTTTGTCTTATTTTGTGTCATATTTGCTTGAAACATACTTTCAAAAGGAATGATCGGTCATTCATAATTATATAGTAACAAGAACTTTAACTTTTTATTATGTATGATATCTTGCTTCAAAAAACTAATGTCTGATATCCAGTGCATAGGAATATATCCAGTGCTATTATCCAACTCTGCAATTCTGCAAAGCGAGTCATTGAGATTTCCATATGTGGGTAGAAGATCTTAATTAGTAAATATTGAAGCTTAGTAGTTGGAGCTGTATACAAGCTCATGTTTCTAGCCATGGAAATAATACATAGAAACATTGAAGTTTAACTTTAACTCAACTTAATTATATTTGGTTTTATTTAATCACTTTTAGGAATGTTATCAGTGCATTATAAATAATGCATGATACGAACCGATCAACAAACATATAGTTTAATTGCATGCAATGAGCAACTTAACTTTATTAAGAGAACAAAATTAATCTAATAGTTTCATCATTTGTCTAGAGAAGCAAAGTTCCAAACAAGCTAATTGAATATTTTTGCGTATGGTAAAGATCTGCCAAATATATGGGCATAGTCTTTGCGCATCGTTTGCAAGAACTATAGAAGTATTCGCTATCTCCAAGCTACAAAACAGAAAAGCAAGCGTCTTATATGATTCTAATTTATCGTCATTGTCCTCATGATGCACCAAATAATTTGGGGATTTAATGTATTATATTATAGATCGATCAATAACCCTAATCCTCTTTTTTTTAGGAGATAACATATTATAGCGGCTGAAATGATATCATGTTTTAGAATGGTTCTCCTTCGGCACGTTAATGCATCGATTTATTAATTATATGGCCTATAAACACAATGTATAATGCTTCATGAAACAAGTAGACTACCTCCTACAATTAGTAGACACACCTTATGAAACAAGTAGACTGATCGATTTTGTTCGGTCAATTTACTTTCACAAGGTCAGTCAATTTTATTTTAAAAGACAGTGTACTTGTTTCATAAGGTAAGTCTAATTTAATTGTTTCGTGAAACAATCTATCTTGTTTTTGTAAATTAATCATCTAATTTTAATGTATCCATGCATTAATATATTTCATCATTTTTGAAATCGTTATATTTTTCTATTCTGAGTTGGTGCGGCATATCTATACTATACAGAAAAACAGGTTGTCAACCAAAACTGTTTTTCTTTACATTTATACCCTTTAAATATAAAAAATATATATTATAAACAGTTAAAATAGTTGAGGATAATAATGTAAAAACAAAATAATTAAAAAAAGAGAGAAAAATCTTTGCACCGTTTGAATTATCAGAAAGAAACCCATAACTATCACCCCTATTTTTCTCTCACAAATCATCACTCTTGTAAATATTTAACAGAAAAAAGGAGGGAAATTTTTTTTTGCGTTAACTACCTCCCTAATCATAATCAGTATTTCTAATAACTATCATCCCTTAATTCTCTCAACTAAAAAAAGGAAAAATGAGATATTTAAAAAGAAATGTAGGGAATTAAGTTGAATTTCACAATAATTGGTGAATAATCCCTGGAATAATTACGGTAATTAAACTTTTACGTCAAAAAATGATGCACATGCTATGCATGCATGGTGCAATAACCAGTCATTCATAATAGTTGAGCTTGAAAACATGGATACAGTAAAAACTCTCTATAGTTATAAGGTTGGGTCTACTAAAATTTATTCTTATATAGAGGTTTTTTTTTTTGAACGGTAGACGTGAGACGTCGCTTCTCGTTTAGGGCCGAAAAAAGAGATACAAATACGACCATGCACTACCAGAATAACAGGTATAGGCAACGATTTCAAATCGTTGCCTATAGTCCAAAATTCGTTGCCTATAGTTATAGGCAACGAATTTTCGTTGCCTATACTTTCGTTGCCTATAGTTCGTTGACTATACTATAGGCAACGAAATCAATAACCAATTCGTTGCCTATAGTTCGGGGTTTAGGGGTTAGGGTTTTCAACAATAGGCAACGACCCCAGCTTAATTCGTTGCCTATAGTTTCACTATAGGCAACGACTTCTTCGTTGCCTAAACCCTAAACAGGATGTCACCTTTCAAACTATAGGCAACGACGTCGTTGCCTATACTTTTGAATTTCGTTGCCTATACTTTTGAATTTCGTTGCCTATACTTTTGAATTTCGTTGCCTATAGTTTGAATTTTTGCATTTCTGGCAAACTATAGGCAACGAAATTGGTCCATTTCGTTGCCTATAGTGTGTGGAATTTTTAAAAAAAATACTTGATTCTGGATTGGGCCCAATTCCAGAATCTGCAACATTTACATGAGTTCAAACCACAACAGCGTACACATTTCAACCGAAATCAAAAACTAGCTACGTGCTACTGATCAAAGTTAACAGAATTGAGGAAGTCCTCGTGTGAACCCTCCTGGTGCTGCTGGTCGTCATCCCCATAAAACTGATGAAGCTGCGGCTGCTGGTCACCCCCGTAAAACTGATGCTGCGGCGGCGGAGGCGGCGGCTGCTCGGCACCCGTCCAAAACTGATGCTGCTGCGGCGGCTGCTGGTGGTCCCCATATAACGGCGGCTGCTGGTGACCCCCAAAATACTGCGGCTGTGTTGTAGGCGTGAACAGATTTGGCTGAGTCTGTGGGTGCGGGTGCGAAGCCTCCCGAGGTTGCTGAGATTGAAAGAATGCCCACATTTGGTCGTGCTGCTCCTTCTCACGGGCTCTTTCCTGCTCCATGGCTTCCCTGGCACGCCTCATCTCCTCCAACTCCTCCTCCTGCCTCCGAATCTCCTCCTGCTGCCTCTGAATCTGCTCTTGTAGGCCGGACGACCTAGAACTGCTGGACCCGCTGGAGAATTCTGGAGTCATCTTCAAGACTCCATTTCCTCTGTAACCCATCCCCTTGGCCCAAAACTTGTTCTTTCCAACGGGAATCGCATCTGACACGCACCTCGCCGCATTAATGGGCGTCATGTGGTCAACCTGAGATGCATACTGGGTCACCTCTTCCTCCGTGCACCCCTGATGCAGCTCTCGAGCTACTTTAGCACGCACCTTTGGGATCGACTCAACCAATCTCTCCTAATAGACAATGCAAAATCGGTGACGCATTAATAATTGAGTAAAATACAAGAATTAATTAAACATGAGATGTATCAAATATGGACAAATATTTATTAGATACTTACAACATATTCAGGGTTGTTCGGATACCCATGTCGGATGGAATACACGAGAGGATCAGTCTCTGGTTCCAACCTTGCCCCACGTCGAGTCCATCTCTCATACGTTCGGGAACCGCAATGATGTGGGTTCACGTTCTGCGCTCGGTTTTTAGCATTTTGTTTCGAAATGTGCTTGTAGAAAAAGAAAATGTGCACAATTATTAGCCAATTATATATATAGCATAAATTAGAGAATATCCTCGCAACATTAATTTTTTTGATTAAAATCCAACCCATTTATTTTTCACATATTTAGTCCTCGGACCTAGAATTGTTTCCTTTAATTTCTAGGTTTTTTCATGTTATTCTGCAGGGAAATAATTTAATCTTTGTTATTTTTTGTTTTAATTTCTAGCATCTCAATCACTAATACAGTTCACTATCTTTACTTCGTATAAACAATGTAAATTGTATAATTTAATTTACCTACACAATATATTAGAGATTTACCTACATATTAAATTAATAACATAGATAGAGATTTACCTACTACCTCTTGCGTATATAAAATAATATATCATAAAATGTAGGTAAATTAATAATAATAATAATATTAGTTTAGATTTAGGTACGCAACATAATTCATGTGCATACCACAAGTTTGGGATGCTTCCAGTGGGCTATAAGCCAGTTCCACTCGTACTCCCGGTATCTGAACTCACTTGGAGTGCCATTTCGGCCTTTATCTATGTTCTCCTCCCAGAACTTCTTCAAGTGAGACTTCCACTCTCGATACCTATATTGATGCAACAAAAATATCATATAACCAACACTTTATATTCACAAATCTAACGTATTCACAAATCATATAAGGATACTTAGCCTTATATAAATCCAAAATCACATCACCTAGACGTGAGCTTTCGTTCACACCACCCCCCGGGCTCCTTCAGCCGATCGTCAATAATAAACCATTGCTGCAATACACGTATACATAATTAGCCTCATAAATATGTATGTTTGGTGCCTTACAATAATATATAAGAACGTCTATTTTTATGACAAATTAATGTAAATTTAACTCACCGACAGTGCATTATGCACTCGGGCCTTCACTTCAGCATCAACTGAACCCCACGAATCCCACAACATCGGGACGAAATCACGTATGACAAATCCTGCTTGGCTAGCATACATCCCTTTGTCAGAATACTCGATAGCCTCCCCATCATCTTCATAATCAATATGAGCCCGATTGTCACCGACTCGATCTTCAATACCCTTCCCGGTTGTGGTACCTCTGCTCTGTTTAGCTTTAGGGTTGACGACGGTGCCTAAGACACGGTACAAAAGAAGGAAATTAAGAAATAGAACCTAATTTAATGTACTGTATCTAGTAAATGAACATAAACTTACCATTCTCGTAAGTGAGCTGACCCTTAACCCTCACACTCAACAGAGGTTGAGAAAACGGCTCATATGTGTATGCTTCCTCAGGCGTCGTGAACGGGTCCTCATCATAGACGGCCACGTTGTTAGGGTCGAGCTGAGGTATCTTCGGAATAACCGTAGGGAAGAACAAGTCCCTTGGCGGGCATAAGTGCACAGAATCCGTGCGGGATGCACTGCCGGATGGCCCAGCTGATCCGGAATTAGGTTGTGGCGTCGCCGCATTGGGAGGAAGAGGTGGCATACGCGGTGGGTCCTGCTGCGAACGCCCAAATAGTACCCTCGTACTATTTGGGCGTTCGCCGCTGACTGAGTGACGACCGGATTCCGTGGTGGAGTTTCGGCTGCTGTTGCGGGAGGGTCGTTCATGAGACACCGAGTGACGTGGACCTTGGGGATCCTGGGATGTGGCAAGAAGTTGGAGATGACGATTGGAATGTACATAGACGGTCTCAAGACTGTCCGGTACGGTGCTTCCAGAACTCCCACCAACGGACCTAGACCCACTCCTGGGTCCTTGAGGGTTCAACCCGGAGGACATTTGAGGTGTCGCTCCTTGAGGTGACGAGGAGGAAGCTCCTTTTTGTTTCCCACTTTTCCCGGGAATCAATCTTTTGAACACGGACATTTTTATTAATGTCTGCAACAAAATAACATAATGAATACCTTACAATTGAGGCAACAATAACCTAAATTTAAATTTTGTCTAACTAAAATGAACAACCCAAACTAACAATCACACTTATTCCCGGCCAATTCTAATTACCTAAACTAAATAACCAAACTAAAATCACACTTAATTATTCCCAATTCTAATTACATAAACTAAATATATATATATAATCCTAATCCACAATATAATCCACAATATAATCCTAATCCACAATCCACAATATAATCCACAATATAATCCTAATCCACAATATAATCCACAATATATATAATCCTAATCCACAATCCACAATATAATCCTACTCCACAATATAATCCACAATATAATCCTCTAATCCACAATATAATCCTACTAAAATCAATCTAACAAACAACCCAACACAAATCCAACACAACCTAACCTAAATCACAACACAAATCCATCTAAAATCAACCCAACAAACAACCCAACACAAATCCAACTAAAATCACGTTGTTTATTCAAGTAAGGAGAGAGGGAGAATGTGAACCGTACTTTTCGGGTTGCGGAGAGGGCAGAAATCCGGCGAGGTTTGCGGAGAGAATGCTAGTTGCGGCGGAGCTGTTCGCGAGCTGGAAATATATTCCAGGACTATAGGCAACGAAATGGTGGCATCGTTGCCTATAGTATAGGCAACGAGGAGGACTTATAGGCAACGAATTTTTCGTTGCATATACATTAGGCAACGAAATCAAGACTATAGGCAACGAGGTGTATCGTTGCGTATACTTTAGGCAACGAAATGCACCCTAAAGGCAACGAAGTGTGTCGTTGCTTATACTATAGGCAACGAAATTTTCGTTGCCTATACTATAGGCAACGAAATGCATAACAAAAGCAACGAAATCCATGATAAAGGCAACGACATTAATGTTAAAGGCAACCAAATCAATGTTAAAGGCAACGAACTTCAATTTATAAGCAACGAAATTCACATGTTTTCCACAACATACATGAAAATAACCGTTAAACTAATCCATCAAATTACACAAGTAAACTTCGATTTGATCAACACATATATACATTTAGGAGTTAATCAACTGAATACAAGCTCGAAGACTATACTCAATTACATCTCTAACTAAGGCTGATAATCAGAATCATCGCTAGAGTCTGACGCAGTTTGATAGTTGAAGTCTGGTAATAGGTGTCGCTCCTCGTCCTCGTCACTCGAGTCTTCATCAAAGTCATTTGGATTAACATTTAGAAGTGCTGCTCCAGAATTTTGAACCACAATACCAGGTCGAACATTATAATGGCGAATTGTATCGGATTTCGGAATGTCAATTCCATTTCCCTCTTGGTATGCTGCAACTTCTTCGTCATCTTCATTTTCACCAAGTGTGGCAGCATTGTACACATTCCTAGCTTGCACATGGTTTACTACTTTCCAGGGGGGTCTGTTCATAAGATCGTCAAGGTAAAACACTTGTTTGACCGATGTGGCAAGAACGAAAGGATCCTCCTCATACCAACTTGTGGCAGTATTCACGGAAATGTATCCATATTGATCGATGCGAACGTTCTCCGGACGAGTATCAAACCATCTGCACTTAAACAAGTAAACTTTCATGCGCTCACCATACATGAGTTCAACCACTGAATGGAGTACCCCGTAGTAGTCAGGGTCGTTATCCCCACCATGCACCATTACCCCACAATTCTGTGTCTTCACCCTATTGTCTCTTTCTTGACACATAAATTTCACGTCATTGACCCTACACATCGCGTAAACTTTTGATGATATAGGTTTCATAGCCAAGAGCCTCAATGCGTGTGACCATTGTGGGTAACCATCATCTTCTACATAGTTCATCTGAAATAAATAACCGTCAACATTAGATACGACATTTCATATAAATAACCGTCACAATTTGCTTTTACACGTCATATATATTATGACTAAATGAATATATACTCACCCATGTGCCAAAAAAATTTGCAAAGGTCCGATTGTGGTACGCAACATCCCCGCGAACCTCTGGACTTCCAAGGTGTGTGTCTTTCCAATATTTAACTTCTTTACAATTAATGAGTACACACCAGTGTGCAATGTCTAACTCATATGGTGTCAACTCCCACTCCCCGTGCAACCTACTCTGTGGATAAACATCATTAGAGACTACAGAAAGGTTGAACTGGGGTTCATCTACCGACATATTCGAATGTGGGTCCTCAAGCGCTCCCAAAAACAGTTTGACGTACGTTACGCACTCGTTCGCAAGATATGCTTCGGCGATACACCCTTCAGGTGCAGATGTATTATGTACATACCCTTTGTAGTCTCCCAGTTGTCTACAATGATGAAAACAGCTTGTTATTATTGTTGTACGTAGAACAAGAATAAATTAATATATAAAGACTTAATTAGCAAACATCATACAAATGCGGGGTATATACCTCTCCATTGGATACATCCAAGTGTAGTGAACGGGACCGGTGAGCATCAATTGCTCGGGAAGATGCATCATCAAGTGAGGCATGATGTCGAAGAAATTTGGGGGGAAAATCCTCTCCAACTTGCACATGATAAAAATGATGTCCTTTCGCATTTCTTCGAGGTCTGACATTTTCACTTCTCTGGTGCATAACTTTTGAAAGAACCTTGACAGCGCCACTAACGGCTCTACCACCTCATCATCAAAGTACCCTCGAATCATAATAGGGAAGAGGCGTTGAAGTAGTACATGGCAGTCATGACTCTTTAATCCATAAATCTTATTGTCCCTGTAGTTAACACACCGACTTATATTTCCAGCAAACCCATAAGGATACTGGACGTTAGCCATCCACACAAAAATTTCATGCTTCTCGTCACGCGTGACCGTGTAAGGAGCTTGGGGCATCTTTCTCCCCTTCTTTTTCAACCACAGATGTTCCCGCAGTTTCATTTTTTCCAAATCAACGCGAGCTTTAGGGCCATCTTTGGTTTTACCTTGCCAATTTAGAACGGTGCCCACCACACTTTCACACACATTCTTCTCTATGTGCATGACATCTAGATAGTTCCTGATAGGCAACATCCGCCAGTACGGGAGTTCCCAGAAGATGCTCTTGTGTGTCCAGAACTTATACCTGTCGGGTATCTTCGGTATAGTCGCAACAACCTCAGGATGATTGCTCAATGGCCCAAAATTATACTCATTCAGGACTTCTAAGATTTCATCTCCAGTCCATCCCATGGGTTGCAGACCTTCTTCTACAGTGCCGTCAAAATCCTGGGCGTCCTGGCGAAATGGGTGATGTCGTGGAAGCCAACATCGGTGACGCATATGGACAATCTTCGAGCAATGAGCTTGTCCAAACATGGCAGTCATGCACTCTGGACAGGCCCTGTACCCCTTGGTTGGGTTTCCCGACAACATCCCTCGACCTGGAAAATCACTGATTGTGCCCACAAGCATAGCACGCATTCGGAACATCTCATTTTTAAACCTGTCGTAAGTGGGATGACCAACTGTACTCAACTGCTGAAGCTCTATAATCAATGGCCTCATGTACACATCCAAACACTTTCCTGGATAACCCGGCCCTGGAATCAACAGAGTCAGCATATTATATTCTTTCTTCATGCACATCCACGGAGGAAGGTTGTACGGTACCAATATAACGGGCCATATGCTGTACTTCTGACTCATGTTGCCGAAGGGGTTGAATCCGTCAGTCGATAGCCCCAGCCAAACATTTCGGACTTCAGCTGCAAAATCAGAAAACACATTCACCAGGTGCTTCCAAGCCTGACCATCAGCAGGGTGTCTAAGGATATCATCGTCAGGCAAAGTCCTCTCAGCCCACCATCTCATAGCTTTCGCCGTGAATGCACACATGAACAACCTTTCCAGCCTATCAATAAGTGGGAAATACCGAAGTATCTTCACTGCTTTCTTGTTTCCTGCAGGAGTGTACTTCCACCTTTCCGTACCACACACCGGACAGTATTCAAGCTTCGATAGATCCTTCCCGTCATCGTCTACACCCCAAAAGAGAACGCAATCATACATGCATGCGTGAATCTTGGTGTACGAAAGTCCAAGATCTTTGAGGACATGTCGTATCTTACGATGAGTGGGGGGAAGACGATGACCGGGGGGCAGCAGATCACCAGTCAACTGAAGCCACCTATCGACCGCTGCCACGGTGCTCTTGGTCTCCACTTTTAGCTGCATCACTGCCATCACACTTTCAAGGACTGTCTTAGGACATCCGTGGTACAACGGAGTTTGATGCATCTGAATCAGGTTGTGGTACTTGTCCATACCACGTGTGTTGACATAAACTCTAGGTAATGGCTGGACTGGCTCAATGTGAGGAAAATTCTCAACTTCTGGAGGAACATATACGGGCGCTTCAGAATCATGAAATACACCGCTCTCATGAGGAAACATATCGTCGATGAACCTCCTGGTGGGATCATAATTGGATGACCTCGCAGTATCAGCAAATTGTCCATGATCATGCGGATCGGCTGCTGCTGATGCTTCACCGTGATAAATCCAACGGGTGTACTTATTCCAAAATCCGTTTCTATGAAGGTGTCGCTCAACTGTAGCAATGGGACAACGATTGCCGCGACACCGACATTGTTTACATGGACAATAATGCACTGGCAACTCTCCACAATTAGCCGCCACAAATTCCAGAAATCTCCTAATTCCCTGCCCATATCTTGCATCAGTTCTATCCAGCCTCATCCAACTCTTGTCCATCCTGAAATGTACTGCCGATTCCAAAACGTTTCAGATTTTTCCACCGATTTTGATTTGAATAGCTGCTGGCTAGATCTGATATAATACTAATTATAGGCAACGAAATAGTAATTCGTTGCCTATACTTATTTTTCGTTGCCTATTAACTATAGGCAACGATTTTTTCGTTGCCTATAACCAAACTTTAGGCAACGAAAACTATAGGCAACGATTTTTTTCGTTGCCTATAAAATGGACTTTAGGCAACGATTTTATTACTATAGGCAAAGATGTCGTTGCCTATAGTTTACAATAGGCAACGAAAATCCATTTCGTTGCCTATTGTAAACTATAGGCAACGAAATTCCCCCCTCGTTGCGCGTTGTTTTCCATTTCGTTGCCTAAAGTGCTTATGTTGGTAGTGATGACTGTCCACTAAAAGGCAACGAAAGAAAGAAGTCATAGTCTAGACAAAATAAGTATCCTAAAATAACTAACCTGTCTAAATATTTGTATGTACCTAGCAATAAGCACCAGAACATGTAACCAATGACGTAGCGGAGCATGGGACAATAAGAAATACATACCCCACGCTCATGTAAGTTCAAAAAAATAAAACCAAAAAAATAAAACAAACCAATAGTCCTAAACTTAAGAATTGAAATATGATAAATAATAATATGTAGGGACATGCCCCTACTCCGAAGCTGGATATATCTCCTCCTTCACCTCTAAACACTCAAGCTCTATACCATCAGGAGACATGCCTCTCTCTACGTGCTCTTCCAACGAAGTCTTGAACACATAAGTTTTTCAAGCCCAAGGCGCAATAGGTGTGCTGCCTTCCACCCTAACAGTGATCAAATTTGGCTCTAATGACGGTGTCACTGGCCTTAGATCACCAATTTCCATTCCTTTAGCTTTCCTCTTCTGATCAGGGATCTCAACTTACATCTCGAGATCTCCTCCTCCCCAGACTCTAAACTCCTCCTGGCTTTATTTTTTGATCTAGTTGGACGACCTCATTTGGTTTTATTTTCCAGGGACTTCAACAATAGACCATTATTTTCTGGAATAGCTAGCTTAGGGATAATAGGCATGCTAGGGTTTTTCTTACCAAGGACAATTAGTTTCGGTTTCTTTGCCAAAACAATGGCAGCATCATCATTGCTTTTTTGTTTCGAAACCTCTTCTTTCCGAGGTGGCATGGTAGGAACACTACGCAATAAGGCATTCACATTAGCGAAGGCCTCTGGCATAAGCCCTGGGATTTTGAACAGAAGAGAGCTCGGGGGCTTTGGTACCGTACCGTCACCTGCAAGGGAGTTAAACCAGGATTAGGGTTAGGGTGTTGGACCTGTAATTCACTCCCATCCTTTGCATTCGCCGACTCCTGAGAGCCATGCACATCCCCGAGAAAAGCGGTCGCCAATTCTAGTACCATGCCTTTAGAGAAATCTGGCACACCATTGCAACTCGCTTTGGGATGTTCAAGAAGGCCACAGACACTACAGTAGCCTTGGAGCCTGTCATATTTGAATTTGAGCTTTGCTGAGACCCATGGTTCGAACTCGAAGTCTTTTGCCAGAAAAGGATGCCAAACCCTAGATTGTATGGGGTTTTGGATCCGTATCCTCGCTATATGTTGGAAACTTGGCTCACATATGCGAACAAAGATTCCAATGGCATTAGCCACCATGTGCATGGAATTCTTGGTGAAGAAGATCGGATCCAGGCCACTAATGATAACCCAAACGGGGATAGAGCGGAGAGGAACCGCCAAAGGACTACCGCGTCCATTAAATCGAGCCAGAACCAGAAATGCTCTGTCGTAGAACCAAGGACCTTCCTCGAGGATCCTCTTCGTTTCCTCCTCCTTCGTGAAGTCAAAAAGAATGCGGTCCTCGTTAGGACGGACCGAGTGATAGCGGCCAAGGCCCCAAACCGCTGCCAAGGATCCCATCGTTGCTTGTGTATTCACTTTTCCTCGGATTGACAACAAATGGCCAACCGCAAAGGTGTGATTCGAAACGCCGGCAAAACCACGGGCCCCAAACGGGGTGCAGCCTTCAGAAGAGATTGAAAGTGATGGTCTCAGTTGCTCAGTCATCTGGTCGGCCATGCCGAAGAGTAAGAGAGGTGATGAGGTTGCTCGGAAACCCTAGGAGGCACCAGGGTTTTCACTTTTATATGACTCTTAACTAATCTCAGGTTATTCTTAAATAAATGTTTACTTATATATTAGTTCACCAATATTAGAAAAGTAATATATTTATAATTTAAATGGAAACTTATATGATTAATAAATGAAACTAGTTTATTTAATTTTTTTCCTATTCACATTATATTTTCTAATTGTTCTACAATAATTTTTAGTTTATAAATAAATGTATTGTGTTAGTTGTTAGTCAAACTCAATTAAAGTACTTAAGTTATTTCAAGTCAAACATGCCGCCGTGAACATAGTTAACTGAAAAGATATGAATCGAGATGTGCAAGAAAAAAAAATCAAATCCCAGCTGGACGCAAAAGAAACTTGCGAATTGGTTAGAGAAAGATTATAATATTAAAGTTTCTCAAGCAACAATATCTAAGACACTTAAGGGATCATCTGATGTTCTTTAGGAAGATATGCCATTGAAATCAGATGCAAAATATGTGAAGATGGTAAGGTACCCTTTAATGGAGACTGCTCTATATAAATGGTTAACGCACAATCAAGATCATATCGACATGAGTGGTGATCTCTTAAAGGAGAAAGACAACTTATTTCTAAAAACACTTTATCCTGAAGCTACCGTATTTGAGTTTTCAAATGGATGGTTGGGAAAAACTTCAAGAGAGTGTCTACCAATGCTTGGGAGAGAGTGGTTCAATGGACATGGATAAACTTGAAGTTAGCCTGCCACCAATAATAGAAGAACTAAACAATAGGGCTTGGAATGACATCTACAATATGGATGAAACTGGCTTATTTTACCAAATACAAGCCGATAATTCTCTTGTAACAAAATAATAGAGGGTCAAAAGAGAAACAAAGAGAGGGTGGTTACATTAGTTATTTGTTACAATAGTGATGGCTCTGAGAAAGTTTCATTTTGAGTCATAGACAAGTTTAAGAATCCAATATACTTTAAGAATGTCAATTGTGATAATCTTAACTGCAAGTATCAAGCAAATTCAAATGCGTGGTTGCCATCTTTGATTTTTTTGGAGTGGCTCAAGTGGTTTGATAATGGATTAAATAGAAATGTCTTGCTGATTATGGATAATTGCACTGCCTATGGAAAAAGAGAGAATCTTCTCAACTTAAACACACAACTGTCATATTTCTACCACCAAACAACACTTCCAAAATTCAGCCTTGTGATGCAGGTATAATCAGAAATTTCAAAGGTTACTATTGTAAGCGGTTCAATCGTGAATTTTTGAAACGAATAGAACCTCAAGTCGTGGAACTATCGAAGATAAGCATCGATCATTGATGGAATTGTCAACGCAGTTGCTGCATGGTCAATGGATGTGAAGCCAGAGACAATTGCGAATTGTTTCAAGCATTGTAAGATTATGATTATTGGTGACGTTGATGACTTGCATGCTACAAATGAAGTGGATCATGAGCATGAAAGTTTAATAAGAGAATTGAATGGTCAGATGCAATAAGTTCAATACACTAATCCAATAGATATCAACGTATTTCTTCATCATCCTAATGAGCAACAAGTTGTGTACCCTTTAACGGAAGAGAAATTATTATTGCAATTAGACAAGAACAAGAAAAAGATAACCCGGACGACGAGAGTGTGGAACTACCAAAAGTTTCAACTAAAGAAGTCATCAACATACTAGAGAAGTTAGAAACATTTTGGCTTCAACAAAAAGGTGAATATGCTAACGAACTACTACGGACCCGCAAGTTCAAAGACGTAATTGCAACAATCAAGCATAAATCATTGTCTCAAATTAGTATAGATAAATATTTTAATTCTTCTTGAACAATATTTTATATATTATTATTATTATTATTATTATTGAAAATGTATTATATGGAGATAGCTTTTCTATATATGGAACCAAAAAACTTATCATTTATCATAATATGGAGGTTATTGTTATTTATAACTAATCTCGACTCACTACAAGAAAACAGCACTTAGACCACGGAAACATAATTGTTCCGTGATCCAAGTGAAACTTGGACGACGGAGACTTCTCCGTCGTCCAGGTGTTACTTGGACGACGGAAAAGACCATCTCCGTCATCCAGGTGGTCACCTGGAGGACGGAGAAGACTCCGAGGTCCAGGTGTCCACCTGGACGACGGATATGGTATTCGCCGTCGTCCAAGTGATCACCTGGACCTCGGAGTCTTCTCAGTCATCCAGGTGATCACCTGGACAACGGACCGACACGCCGTGGTCCGAGTAACTTCCACTTAGACGACGTACCGACACCTCCGTCGTCTAAGTGAAGCATTATATAAGCCCAATTCCAAACTCTCTTCATTCCATCGATATCCGATCGATCCTCAATTCATTCCATTTGAAGAATAATTGAAGGAGAAGGGAGAATGAGAATGAGAAGGGAGAAGGCGCGCCGATCGAGAAGGATCAGGATCAGGGATCTCCGCTGACTAGTTAGCTAGCTTAATTAACTGATTTCGAGAAGGCCACCAGGTACGTACGCAGTTAAAATTTGCTTAATATATATTTAGTGAAAACGTACGTACATACATGCATGGATGTTAGCTATATATACAGATTTAATTACGTACGTACGTAATTGATGGATCGATGTAGATCGAGTACGTATAATTAAGCGTAAATTAATGGACTAATATATATATGTAATAATTAATTAATTATAATATTTTGTAGCAGTATGGACAAGAGTTGGATGAAGTTGAAGAATAGATGTGATGTCCGGTATATGGATGGAATTAGCGAATTTGTGAATTTTGCGATAGAACATGGTCAGGGAAAGAAGCGTTTCAGGTGTCCGTGCCAGAAATGTCTTAATTGTCAGTATGTGGAGGTTAATGTTATGGTGCAACACCTGTACGAAAATGGTATGATGTGGAGTTACACTACATGGAGCGAGCATGGTGAAGCAGTAGAGTTCAGCGCAACAGACTTCAGCTCAGGGTACAGTTACCATGGTGCCTCATCCAGCGGCAGTGGTGCCGGACCCCCAGCTTGCAACCCAATTGCAGATTTGGTCCATGATGCGTTTCCGGGATGTAGTCATGGTGGACACCAACACCAAGACGGAGGTTACAGTACCACTAATGAGCATGATGACACATTCTCCGCTGCTAGCTTCCTGATGATGTAAGTTGCTTCCTGATGATCACAATCTTCCTAAATCTCATTATAAGGTTAGAAATATCTTGAGCAGCCTCGGCCTAAAGTACAGGATAATTGACGCATGTCTGAATGATTGTGTGCTATTTTAAAAAGAGTATAAAGATTTGGACTATTGTCCCGTATGTGGCCAGTGCAGATTCCAGGTGAATAGGAAGAGTTCGAAAAAGAGAATTCCTGTGAAAGTTGTTCGATATTTTCCCTTGATTCCTAGATTGCAGCGCCTGTACATGTCTCTACACACAGCAGAGGCGATGCGATGGTATGCAGAAAAGCGAATAGATGACGATGTCCTGCGACACGCCGCGGATGGGGAGGGTTTCAAACATTTCGACAGAGAATTTGGAGACTTTGCTGCAGAGGTTAGAAATGTTAGACTCGGCCTATCTACAGACGGATTCAATCCTTGGGGAAGTAATAGCTCCGCCGTCAGCACTTGGCCAGTTATTCTGATGCCGTACAACTTGCCTCCGTGGATGTGCATGAACAAGGAATTTAATTTCCTTACTGTACTAATTCCATGTCCTAAATCTCCAGGGAAGTGCTTAGATGTCTACCTCAGACCTTTGATCGACGAGCTGAAACTGTTGTGGGAAAATGGATTCCCAACTTATGAAAAATTCACTGACACGATGTTCACGATGAGGGCTGCCGTAATGTGGACGATCAGCGATTTTCCAGCGTATAGGATGTTGGCAGCCTGCAGGACAAAAGGATATAATGGATGTCCTATATGTTTGGACGACGTGAACTCTAGTTGGCACGCGGGGAAGGTGTGTTACTTGGGTTACCATAGATGGCTTCCTCACGACCACCCGTGGCGACAGAATGAAGCTCATTTCGACGGGACGGTAGAGAACAATCCTAAACCCCGTAGTTGGTCGGGCGAAGAGATTTTAGAGAGGTTGAGCTATTTCGACTTTGGTGTGTTGAGCAATGACGCGGATGTAAAGAAATGCGATCCAATTCCTCCACATGATCTGAGCTATTGGGATCACAAGAGTATATTCTTTGAACTCCCTTACTGGTCGAAGTTGAAGCTGAGGAACAACTTGGACGCGATGCACATAGAAAAGAATGTGTGCGACAGCGTGGTGGGAACAATTCTCGGGATTAAGTTCAAGACTAAAGATACTCCCAAAGTGCGCAAAGATTTGGAATCAATGAATCTACGTCGTCCCTTGTGGTTGAGGAGGGATAGGAAAAGAGTGTACAACAAGATGCCAGCTGCACCTTACACAGTGAAGCCAACGCTTAGACGTTCTATATTTCACTGGTTTAAGGGCGTTCGTTATCCGGCTACGTATGCAGCTACTAAAACTGGAGCAGTGGACGAGGTGCAACACAAGTTTGTTAGTCTAAAGACACATGACTATCACGTTATGCTGCAACGTCTGATTCCAGTGGTAATTCGACCATACTTTCCTCGTGACGTCGTAGAACCAATAGTGGCATTGTGCAGGTGGTGGCAAAGCACTACTGGAAATTGACTCATTGCCGGCGACTTGTAAGTCGCCGGCAATGTTTTTGCACATTACCGGCGATTTTTGCCGGAAAAATCGCCGGTAATGTCTTTTTTTTTTTTTTTACATTACCGGCGATTTTTGTCGCCGGTAATGTCCGTCGCCGGCAATGTCTCGATGGTAATGTAAAAAAAAAAAAAAAAAGACATTACTGGCGACTTAATTTTTGTCGCCGATAATGTCTTTTTTTTTTTTTTTTACATTACCGGCGACATAAATGTAAGTCACCGGCAATGTCTTGCTGCAAGACATTACCGGCGACTTACATTTATGTCGCCGGTAATGTTAAAAAAAAAAAAAAAGACATTACCGCCCGGAAAAATCGCCGGTAATGTCCAAAAACATTGCCAGCGACATAAAAGTCGCCGACAATGGGTAAAAATGTTGTAGTGGAGGTTATGCGCCAGAGAATTAAAGAAGTCAGATGTGGTGGAATTGCAACAACAAATTGTGCACATCATTTGCCAACTAGAGAGGATTTTTCCCCCTGCTTTCTTTGACATCATGGTTCACCTAATGATCCACCTGCCCGAGCAGGTGCTCATTTCTAGTCCGGTCCAGTACACTTGGATGTATCCTCAAGAAAGGTACGTACAACTAATTAATTATACAGGTTTTTCGATTCATAATTTGTTCCACTGGAGATTACTATAGCTAGCTATATGTACTTATTCTTATTATTGTACGTTTGATTTTGTATACAGCTTGGACAGTATAAGTCTTTCGTCAAAAACAGGTCGGCCCCGGATGGCTCCATAGCAGAGACATACCTAATGTGAGTGTGTTACTTACTGCAACAGGTACCTCAAAGATCCACCACCACCCACTGCCTCCGATCCCAGTGCTCACATCAATCTTTCTGTCGTCACCAATGTCGTCCGACCGTTTAGAGGAGTATTAAAGGAATCGTTAACACGGGAAGAACTTATTGAGGCACATTGGGTAGTGTTGCAAGACTGTGACGAAGTTGAGCCGTACATGATGTCATACAGGTAGAGGCTTCAGGCGTTAAATCAAAACAAGAGTTCGGCGTGGATTGAGAAAATGGTTAAGAAGAAGTTTCCCGATTATTTCTTCCAATGGGTACGTACGTACGTCTCAGTATTTAATTAGTAATTTATATACATGTCGATCATGTTTGGAGAAAGTAATTAAACCCTTATATTAATTTGCCCTTTTTGGCAGATGATTGATCTTCAAAAATTTGAAAACCACGCGGGGTGGTGGTCATGGCCAAAGCACTTGCTAGCAGGGAAGCCGATTAAACACTATATTTATCCCGGATGTTTTGTGAATGGTGTAAAGTTCCATTCATTGGCCCGAGATGAAGGAAGAAGAACACAAAACAGTGGGGTAGCGGTTGGGAAAGACAATGATCTATATTACGGGGCTATTGTATATGTGGTTCAGCTATGTTACGGGAATGATGTCAACGTTTTCCTATTCAAGTGCAGATGGTTCAAGCGTACAAAGGAAGACCTGGGACTATTATCAGTCGATACAAACTCAAGCTGGTATGAGGATGAGCCTTTCGCTCTCGCCACCATAGTTCGGCAGGTGTTCTATCTCGACGATACGAAAGCCGGTGAAGGGTGGAAAATAGTGAACCATATCTCTCATCGAGGAATATAGAATACAGAGACAATTGAAGAGACACCGGCGACGACTGAAGATGCTGCTGAACCAGAAAGAGACATTCCTGCCTATCAAGAGCCTAATATTTCTGTCATCCGCTTCGATATAATGGACCTGGTTCAAGATGGTGAACGGTTATCCATGCCTAATGGTTGTACAGATCTAACTGAAGATGAGATTATCGATGAGGTAGATGAAGAAGACGAGCAGGAAGAGGACGTGGACGAGGACTCAGGTTATTCGTCGGACGATGTTGAGTATGATGAGGAGGATGAGCAATCGGATACCGGGGACGAGGATGATGACGATTATGATGATGACTACTTAACTAAGACGAGAAAAATTAATTGGTAGTTGAGTATGTAATTATTTTAATCATGGCGGTTCGATTTACCGCCTCAATTTTCTGCACCGCTTGCATTTCCACTTAGACGACGGAGATTGAGTTCTCCGTCGTCTAAGTCCAAATTTATGGCGGGTGAAACGTCCCGCCCATTAATTACGCGCTGCTTAGAAAAAGTTTAACCCTTCACTTAGATGACGGAAAACACTTTTTCCGTCGTCCAAGTGCACTTAGACGACGGAAATTAGTGCTCCGTCGTCTAAGTGAAAGCCTGTAAATAGAACAGCACCCCCCCCTTTTTTTCATTCCATCTCCTCTCCTCTCCTCCTCTCCTCTCCTCTCCTCTCCTCCGGCGATTTTTCTCCTCCGACGACAAATTTTCCGGCATGGTTCCTCCTCTCCGACGACTCAACTCCGGCGATATTCCAGATTACTCCGGTGAGGTAAATTTCTATTTTCATTTAATTAATTAATTTCTAAATATAATTTAATAATTAGTTTTAAATATTTCATTATTGTAATTATAATAATTTTTAGTGGTTAATTATTGTAATTAATAATTAATTAAATGCATAATTGTTATTTGTTGATAATTAATTAAATGCATAAATTATTTATTGTAATTATAATAATTTAATAATTATTTTTAAATAATTAATTATTGTAATTAGTTTTAAATAATAATTAGTGAATATAATAATTAATTATATTGGTAAATGAATAATTATTATTAAATGCATGATAAATAATAATTCATTATTGTCATTATTTATTGTTTTAATTAATTGATAATTACGTGTATTTTCTAGTAAATTAAATGATAGTACGTCTTCGATTTAAATTAAGTACATAGGCTTGGTTTATTAAGTCGCACTATTTGGAATAGATGGCGCCTCTTTTCCTCGCTTATCTCCTTAACCCCTCGTGATGTGTGGATTTCATCACCGCACACCATAACCTAAGTGAAGTTATGGACACGAGGTTGATGGCGGAGTTTGCAAAGGACTTGAGGGAGTGTAGATTTTCGAAAAATTGGCCGAATGTCGGACATGGTGTCTAGAAACGGGTTATGACTGGTGACAGGTTTTGGATCTAAAAAAGACGACACCAATAGGTGTTTTGTCGAAATTAGTCCTGCCTCTCACGTTATCTCTATCCCTAACTGGCCATGTTTTTCGATTTAACCAAGGCTGATTAATTGAAAATTTACACTTCATCGCGCGGGTCGCACGTCCATTGAACGACCGAAAAAGCCAAGCTAGTGTACTCTATTTAAATCTTAACCGTACTTAATTAGCGTAAATTTTGCACTTGTAATTATTATGGTAAGTAGGTATTTTAACAACGTACTCCTAGGTTTAAATGGCTCCATCCGGCAAGAAGAAAGCCCAACAGGAGGCAGAAGATGCCATGCTCCGAATGTTGGCGAACCAAGTCGGTTGGGTTCAACAGGAGGGCAACGACGCCCTCAATCCGGACCCTTCATCTGGTTCGGAGGTGGCGCCTCTTGGGGAAATTCCCTCTACCCCATTTATCTCCGACGGTGATGACGTCGACCCCTTTTCAACTCCGACGCCCGGTACCGGTTCAACGGCAAGTACTCAGGCGTCCTCGACCGCTGAATCTATCATGTACAGCGCCCGCCGTAAGCAAAGGAGGGCCCCCACTGACCCGGAACCGAAAAGGACTCGGGGTCTCGTTAAAGGGGGCAAAGCGAAGAAAATTTGCAAGGCGACCGGGAAAAAGATCGACTTGCCCTACGACGAATTCACCGGTGTCCCTCTCACAGCTCAGCTAGCAAGTCTCTCGACGCATAGCATAGGGTCAATCGTCTGTAGCCTGGTTCGTCTCACTGCCCCTACTTGGAAGGAGGTGCCGGATAATGAGAAGGCGAAAGTCTTCCAAACTTACGGTCCCGCGCCTCCCCCCGTAGAGCTGCGTGGGTATAGAGAAGATTAGTGGCAGTGGTTGTGTAACCACTTTGCCGATGACGAATTTAAGGTGTTAATTTACTTTTTTTTATTTCAATTAAGATAATTGAATTATTTAAATTTTAGTTATTAATTTTTTAATGATTTGATTATGTTGTCTAACAGAAATTCTCTGGTGTCAACAAAGCCAACCGGGGGAAGAAGGAAAAACACCATACTTCCGGTGCCAAGCAACTCATTCAAATAGCCAAGGAGCACAAGGATAAGGGCTCCAAACACCCTTATCTTGATGCAAGCATAAGCACATACGTGACGCCTGGGCTCGATAATGAAGCGAGTCAATGCGGCGTAAGTGATATATATATATATATATGTGTGTGCTTTTAATTATAGTAATTATTATTTAAATATTATTTCATTATAATAAATTAATTATTCTTTTGTAGGCAAGGGTGATAGAGCGTGCGCAGGAAGAATTGGCTAACACTCAGCTTGCGTTCCCAGATGTGCCGCCGGAAGACCTGCCTCCTCTATCCATTGAGAGCCAAATTGCAATCGCGGATGAGGTCTACGGTCGTAGAGCTGGCAAGGAGGTTAGGGGGTTCGGGCCTAAGGTGGTTCGAGATTTGTCGACGACCTCCGACTCAGAATCTACGGGAGGTTCAGGGCAGCGGAGAAGGACTCAGGCTGCGGCTGTCGAAGCAGCCATTCAAGAGGCTCGACTGGCACGAGAGGAGAATCGACTGGCACGAGAGGAGAATGAGTCAATGCGGCAAAGACTTGATGAGCAACAAGCACAAATAGCCCAACTCATCACCCTCATGCAAAAATCTCGAGAAGTATGTCAACCTCCTCCGAACCCATACCGCGACGATGACGACCCGGCTGGAGGCGGGGGACGCGGCGGTGCATCTGCTCCTCCAGTGTGTTAATTAACTTGTAGTTTTTTAATTATCTCGTTTCTTTCCGCATTCCGAACAATATTTTCATTTTTATGTGTTTTTTGGATGTGTATGTACAAATTAATTTTAATTATTTAATAATTAAGTAATATTAAAAATTTAGTTTATTTAATTAATTTTATCATTTTTCATTATTTAAATTCAATTAATAATAAATTAAATTAATAATATTTAATTACAATTTATTTATTTTTTAAATCAAAAAGACACTTGGACGACGGAGAACTTAATCTCCGTCGTCCAGGTGATACTACCAGAAATGGAGACATTACCGGCGACCTGCCGTTGCCAGCCTTGTCTTTTTTTTTCGCCGGAATTGTCATTACCGGCGACAAGTCGCTGGCAATGACGTCGCCGGAAATTCCCCGCCGGTGTTAACATTGCCGGCGACGGGAAACGCCATCGCCGGTAATGTCGTAGACATCACCGGCGACGGCGTCGCCGGCAATGGCAGCGCCGCCGTGGCCGGAATGTGAGACATTGCCGGCGACTGAGGTCCATGTCGCCGGCAATGTGTGGAAAAATTTTGAAAAAAAAAACGTGGTTCTGGATTGGGCCCAATTCCAGAACTTGCATTGAAAGACATAAACCGTACAATCATACAAGTTCAACAGTACACATAAATGTCCAACGTACAGTACAAATAGCAACGACGATACAAAAATTAACTACAACTACAGGTCAGGGTCCAGGAACTTGCGGGTCAGGGTCGAAGTAATCCATGTACTCATTTGAATTCCGGTGGCTACCTTGGTCTTGCTCTGGCGTTGACTGGTGCGGTGGTGGTGGTGGATAGCTAGGGAAGGGAGGGACCGGGGGAGGTGTGGGGAACGGTTGTCCGGTAGTCTGAGCCTCGTACATCGTCCGCATCCATGTGTACATCTGAGCCTGCATCTGTGTCTGCTGCTGGACCATGTTTTGGTACTCGGCCATCTGCCTATTTTGCTCCTCCAACTCCCTCTGCGTCCTCTGAAGCTCCGCTGCGAGGTTACGACTAGAAGTTAAACTTCTTGACCCGGTAGAGTATTGTGAAGTGTTTTTCAATACTCATTCGCCCGCCGAGCCCATTCCCCTACAGTAGTAGGTATTATTTCCAGTCCCGCACGCTTTTGCCATGATCTGAGCCGCTATCGGGGGATCAAGCGGATCGATCTGAGAGGCATACTGGGTGACTTCTTCCTCGGAGCAGTCAGGATGGTTAGTCCGAGCTATACTCATGGTCACTTCTGCGGTCGCCTCCTCCACTCTCGCCTAATTGAAAAGCGAAAATGAACAACGTATTAACTAACAAAATCTATTAATATCGAAAAATAGTTTTATTAACACATGGAGAGGCGAAAGACTTACCGCTTCGTCAGGGCACTGCGGATAGAACTTCTGATGAATATACACCAAGGGGTTCACTTCTTGTTGTTGCTGCGCCTTAGTCGACCAACCCATGTAGTTGAGTGAACCTGCATGATGGGCCCTGGTGTTTTTCAATCTATTCGCCCGGTTCGTCTTCGAAATCGCCTTGTTTGATAAACATATGGAAAAAAATTAGTAACTAACTATTTTAATCTGATACGATACATTAGGCTTGTAAGATATATTCAGGATGCATACCTGAGCTTTGGGGTGCTCGAAGTGGGCTATCAGCCACTGCCACTCGTACTCCCTAAACCGGAATTCGCTAGGAGTAGAACCTCGGCCTAGCTCCTTGTATACATTGTAATAGGAAGAAAGCTCGTTCTTCCACTCTTTATACCTATATTAAAAAAAGGAAAAAAAGTTAGAGATATTAAAACACTTGATAAACAAAAATCTAACTCGATATATATTCAAATAAGTTGAAGCACATCACCTCATATGTAGTTGACGCTCTACCCACGTGTGAATAAGAACTTCATCCACGTCAAACCACACCTGCAATATGAATATATAAAATGTAAAATTATATATTTATTCGGACTTAATTAATAAATGTAAAATTTACGTAATGAAAATACGATTTTACTCACACTGAGTGCATTATGTACTTGCATCTTCACGTAGATAGGCACAGATTCCCAATCTGGCCAAAGCATTGGGACCTTGTCCTGCACGATCGCACCGGCCATGCTGACATATTTGCGCGTGGTGTCGAATGCCTCGATCACCTCGCCATCCTCATTGGCCCTTATGGGCGTTTTCCTTCCGCCGGTGGCCTGCTCAAGTCTCTTCCCGGTGTAGGTGCCTCTAGCCCCTTTCCGTTTTCCAGTCCCATTAACGAAATTGCCTAATAATACAATGTCAACAAATTGATATCATTAATTGAACCTATCGTAAGTCTTAAGTAATAATTAAGTAATCAATCTGATGTTAAATAAAATTTACCTGCATCGTCCGTTTGTTGGTTGGTGCACCTCACACTCCAAAGATACAAGGGGTCGAACGGGAGGAAGTTATACGCTTCCTCCACGGTCAGGAACTCCGGCCGTCCTTCAACATAAACAGGCATCCCCCTATCATCGAATTCAAGGATCACAGGAATCTCGTCGGGTAAGAAAAGAGCGGACGGCGGAGATAGACGAGGCCTGGACGATGAGGCGCCAGCACCACCATGTGTCTCAGATGATTCTCGTGAAATGGGAGTAGGCACCGGGCAAATATGGGGCATTCGGATTGAGGGAGTTTCTGATGCCCCCGGTAACTGTCGCTCGTCTGAGGCTCTGCCACCGGAGGGACGTCTGCTGATTGAGCGTCTAGAGACTGAGGCTCGAGCCTCGACTTCCGGTTGCACGGCTCTTGATCGTGCAGCTTCCTCCTGGCCCACTGGGCGTGTTGCTAACTGCGGGCGAGGAGGAAGCTTGACTACTGTTCCCTCCACTATTTCGGGAACCTCTCCGAAGCCAATTTGCCTCAAAACCTCCTGGACACCGTAATAGTCATGGATTCGGTTCTATAACAAATCGGAACCGGAACGGTTTGGAACCAGAACCGTTTGAACCTGGAACCGTTATGTTACAAACGGTTCCGGTTACAAACAGTTCCGGTTCCAAACGGTTCCGGTTCCAAACCGTTTCGGTTCTATAACAAATCAGAACCGGAACGGTTTGGAACCGGAACCGTTTGGAACCGGAACCGTTTGAAACCGGAACTGTTTGTAACCGGAACCGTTTGTAACATAACGGTTCCGGTTACAAACAGTTCCGGTTCCAACACGGTTCCGGTTCCAAACCATTTCAGTTCTATAACAAATCGGAACCGGAACGGTTTGGAACCGGAACTGTTTGTAACCGGAACCGTTTGTAACATAACGGTTCCGGTTACAAACAGTTCCGGTTTCAAACCGTTCCGGTTTCAAACCGTTGTGGTTCCAAACTGTTCCGATTCCGATTTTTCACCTTAATTTATACGTTAAATTAACAACTAAATCACCTTAATCCAAACACGTTAAATTCCGAAGCCGATTTTTCACCTATTATACGTTAAATTAACAACTATATCACCTAAGTTAACATATATACATACATCATTTCCAGCTTTAAACTTTTCACATATATATACATCACATATACACTTTGTATACATCATGCATCTTAATTTCACCTAATTTTCACACATATATGTATACATCACATATTAATCCAAATCACCCTAGCTAGCTAATTAATTTTCCACATTTTTCAAACATACGTATATATATACATTCCATATAAATTAATTAATTTTTCACATATATACATCACATATATTTCTCCTTCACCCCACAATTATCCACATTAATTTGCCACAATTTTCAAACATACCTTAATTACATTTTCCAAATATTTTCCACATGCATACATACATCCCACAATTATCAAAAATTAATTAATCAAAATGCATAAAAATAAAATGTGGAATGAGAGAGAGAGAGGGAGAGAGAGAGAGCTATTACCTGCCATGGTGGAGCTCGACCCAACTGTTGTCCGGCGACGGAGGTGAGGGGAGGAGGAAGAGGATGAGGGGAGGAGGAGAGAGGGGAGGAGAGGGGAGGAGAGGGGAGGAGAGGAAGAGAGGGGAGAGGGGAGGAGAGGAAGAGAGGATTGAGGAGAGGGTTGAGATAAAGAGAGAGGGGTTTTAGGGTTTGAGAGGTTTTGAATTTTGAGAGGTTTTAGAGTTTGAGAGGGAAGAGGGAGAGGAAGAAATGGGGAGCAGCTCGAGCTGCATGGTCTGGAAATACCGCAACCATTGCCGGCGAGTTACATGGTAACTCGTTGGTAATGACATTACCCACGAGTTGATAAGCAACTCGTTGGTAATGACATTACCAACGAGTTGCTAACTCGTGGGTAATGTCATTACCAACGAGTTGTTCATCAACTCGTTGGTAATGTCATTATTTCTCGAAGATATCCGATCGACCTATTTCCGACCAATTTCCGACTAAATAATTTCCGACAACATTTCCGACCATATATAACTACAATTTCCGACTACGATTTCCAACACAATTTCCAACACGATTTTTGACTACAATTTCTTTTGACAATTTCCGACCACGATTTCCAACACAATTTCCAACACGATTTCCGACTACGTACAATTTCCGACACGATTTCTGACTACAATTTCCGACTACAATTTTCGACTACAATTTCCGACTACAATTTCCAACGTACTAAGGATTATAATCGTAATCATCTTCATCACTTGAGTCTGACTCGGTTTCATAGGTAACCTCTGGCAATATGTGCCGCACCTCGTCATCTGAATCAGCGTCAACTTCATATGGATTAACATCGAGAAATTCTGCTCCAGTAATTCGAACCACACTCCCAGATCTCACATTATTAAGGCGAATCATAGATGATTCCGGAATGTCAAAAGCGTTCGGCTCTTGGTATGCAGTAACTTCCTCATCATCTGCAGTCTCACCAAGTGTGGCAGCACTGTATATGTTTCTATGAGCAACATGGTTAACCACCTTCCACGGGACTTTGTTAAGAAGATCGTCAAGGTAAAACACTTGTTTTACTGATGAGGCAAGAACGAAAGGGTCATCTTCATACCAGCTAGTAGCAGTATTCACCGAAAATGTTTCGTATTGATCGGTCCTTGTGTTCTCCAGGCTAGTATCAAACCATCTACACTTGAACAAGTGCACTTTCATGCGGTTCCCATAAATGAGTTCAACAACTGAATGAAGGACACCGTAATAGTCAACGCCATCCTGCCCACCATGGACCATCACCCCACAATTCTCTGTTTTCAGTCGGTCGTCTCGATTTTCACATATAAATTTCACGCCATTGACCTGACACATCGAGTAAACTTTTGAAGCTATCGGTTTCATCGCCAGGACCCTCAATTCGTTTGACCACTCTGGGCAACCATCATCTGCTACATGGTTCATCTGAAAACGTCCAGTAATACATACACAAGAAATTATGTCATCTTGAAACCACAAAACCACGTACATACATACATGCTATATAAGGATATATACAAAAATAGACATATACACTTATACCCTTACCCATTGACCAAAGTAGTTTGCAAACGTCCTGTTGTGGTAATCAACATTTCCGGCAATAGCAGGGCAGTGAAGATGATAGTTTTTCCAATATTGTACTTCTTGACAGTTAATCAGTACCGACCAGTGGGCAATGGCTACCTCATTTCCATCCAACTTGTACGACTTTGGCAAGCTTCCCTGTACTACCACGTCACTGGAGATGATAGAAAGGTTGAACTGGGGTTCATCTATTGGCATCAGTTGTTGGGGGTCCTCAAGCGCTCCCAAGTACACTTTAGTGTACGTTACACACTCGTGCGCAACATATGCTTCAGCGATACACCCTTCAGGTGCATATTTATTCTTCACATAGTCCTTGTAGGCTCCCAATTGTCTACAAGTTAACAAGTGCATGTTAACTTACTTAAAAAATAAGAATTTACATATAAAAACATAGGCAAACCAAATGTATGAATCATTTGTACCTTTCCATGGGATACATCCAAGTGTAGTGTACGGGACCAGTAAGCAACAATTGTTCGGGAAGATGGATCATCAGGTGAGGCATGATGTCGAAAAAATTTGGGGGAAATATCCTTTCAAGCTTGCACATGATAAAAATGATGTCATCTTGCATCTCCCTGAGGTCTGATTTTTTAACTTCCCTGGTGCATAACTTCTGAAAGAATCTTGACAAGGCCACCAACGGCTCCACCACCTCTTTGGGCAAGTACCCTCGAATGAAAATAGGAAAAAGGCGTTGAAGCAGTACATGGCAATCATGACTCTTTAATCCATACATCTTATTGTCCCGGAAGTTAACACACCTGCTTATATTTCCTGCATAGCCATAAGGATACCTGCATATATATATATATATCCATAGGCAACAATTATATTTCTCGCATATAACCGTAATCCGGTAAAAATTTAAGGCCAAATTCCTGCATAGCCATAAGAATATATACCTGACATTACTCAGCCACCGAAAAATTTCATGCTTATGCTTCGGCTTGATGGTGTAAGGAGCTTGCGACATTTTTCTCTTACCATCTCTTAACCACAAATGTTTCCGCAGTCCCATAGCTTTTAGATCAATACGTGCCTTAGGGATGTCTTTTGTTTTCCCCTCCAAGTTAAGAACTGTGCCCACCACACTTTCACACACATTCTTCTCTATGTGCATGACATCTAGGTAATGTCTGATAGGCAACCTGGGTCAGTAGGGTAGTTCCCAGAATATTCTCTTGTGTGTCCAAAACTTATACCTTTCGGGCTTGTCTGGAATTTCCGCCACTATGTCAGGATGATTGCTCAGCTGGCCAAAATCATATTCATTCAACACTTCCAAAATTTCTTCCCCTGTCCATCGCCTGGGTGCCACACCTGTTTCCATAGTCCCATCAAACGCGTCTGGATCCTGCTTAAATGGGTGATCATATGGAAGCCAACAACGGTGACGCATCTGAACAATTTTACTACAATGAGGACTGCAACAATCAACCGTCATGCACTCTGAACAAGCCCTGTAACCCCTGGTAACGTTGCCCGACAACATACCGCGGGCAGGAAAATCACTGATGGTGCCAACAAGCATGGCATGCATTTGGAACATCTCGTTTTTGAACCTATCGTAAGTGGGGTGGCCACACTCACTCAGGTACTTAAGCTCCTCAATCAAAGGCCTCAAATACACATCGAGACACTTTCCTGGATAACCCGGGCCCGAAATTAACAGAGTCAGCATATTGTATTCCTTCTTCATGCACATCCATGGTGGAAGGTTGTACGGTACCAAAATAACTGGCCATATACTGTATTGAAGACTCATGTTGCCAAAAGGGTTGAATCCGTCAGATGAGAACCCTAGCCAAACATTTCGGACCTCTGCTGCAAAATGATCAAACTCCCTGACCATGTGCTTCCAAGCCTCTCCGTCGGAATGGTGTATAAGGGTGTCATCGTCAGGCAAGTTCCTCTCAACCCACCATCTCATTGCCTCGGCCGTGAAAGCACACATGCACAACCGCTCCAGCCTATCAATAAGCGGGAAATATCGAAGTATCTTCACAGTTTTTTTGTTGCCTGCAGGAGTCAACTTATACCTTTCTGTAAAACATACCGGGCAGGCTTCAAGGTCTTCGAGATCTTTTCCCCAGAAGAGAATACAATCATATCTGCATGCATGAATTTTGATGTAGGAAAGCCCAAGATCTTTCAGGATATGTCGCACCTTATGATGAGTGGTAGGAAGACGATGACCGAGTGGCAATAGCGAAGCAGTCCACTTCAACCAAGAATCAACAGCTTTGACAGCCATTTTTTTCTCCATTTTGAGCTGCATCACTCCCATCACACTTTCAAGAACAGTCTTACTACAACCGTCGTACAACGGAGACTGTTGCAATGCAATCAGGTTGTTGTACTTGTCCATACCGCTTGTGTTGACATGAGCTCCAGGTAATGGCTCGACTGGCTCGATATGGGGGAAACCGTCAACGACGGGAGGGACATTTGGTGCTTCATCAGCAAATACACCGCTCTCATGAGGAAACATATCATTGATTAACATCGCTGTTAGATTATAGGATGAACTGCCCCTCTCAGCAAAATCTCCATGATCATAGCGTGGACTGGCCCTCTCACCAAATTGTCTATGATCATGCGGACCCGCTAACGATGTTTCACCGTGATAAATCCAACAAGTGTACTTATCCCAAAACCCGTATTTACTCAGGTGCCTCTGGACTTTATCAATGGGAAAACGAAATCGATCGCTGAAACACTTACATTCTTTACACGGGCAATAATGAAGTGTAGTGTCTCCAAAATTAGCCTTCACAAAATCCACAAAACTCCTAATTCCCTGGTGATATCTGACATCCCATCTTTCGAGGCTCATCCAACTCTTGTCCATCCTGAAAATTCTAACAATTTTACGTATTAATTATATATATATACACACACATTCACTACTAATAATCGACGCGATATCTCAATTCAACTCTAAATAAATCAACACATGCATGCATATATATATATATATATATATCGATCTAATCTCTGAATTCGATTCAGTACTCGATGATGGTATTCTTCTTTTTTCAATTCAAAACGTATTTGACTAGGTAGGAGGCTCTGTTAAGCCTGGCTCCGATAACACTACGATAATACCAGTCGTTGATTCAGACACAAGATAAGATTAACTACAAACAGTTTTCTCGTTTCAGTGACATCAACAACATTTCATATATATCTCACGAATTGGATTTGATCAACACACACATATATATACATACACATATACGTATATATACACGTACCTATATATATAGCTTCCCGAGTGATCGAGTTTTCGACGCGCGCCTTAATTTTGACAATATACCGAAGGATCGATTTCAGAGCGTACGTTTTCCTTCTTTCGATTTCTCTGGATTTTTTTCGATCAAAATGAATGAATGATCGAGCTGCTGCAATCTGCATCTAATATAAGAGACATTGCCGGCGACGGAGTACGTCGCCGCAAATGAAGACATTACCGGCGACTTTACGCCGGAAAATCACCGGTAATGTTTCAAAACATTACCAGCGACTCCAACCGTCGCCGGCAATGTCGAGCCACACATTTCCGGCGAAATTCCGGCCGGAAAATCGCCGGAAATGTTCGGCTTGACATTGTCGGCGACTCCGGAAATGTTCGGCTTGACATTGCCGGCGACGGTTGGAGTCGCCGGTAATGTTTTGAAACATTTTCCGGCGACATTACCGGCGACGGAGTAAGTCGCCGGTAATGATGAACATTACCGGCGACTTTTCCGGTCGCCGGCCTTGTCTCCGGTGATCTCGCCGGTGATGATGGCAAATGTGGTAGTGTGGGCCACGGATATTGTACAATTCTCCGTGGCACAGGTAATCACCTGGACGACGGAGATTAAGTTCTCCGTCGTCCAAGTGATTACCTGGGCCACGGATATTATCCGCGGTCCAAGTGAACTTGGACGACGGAGATTAAGTTCTCCGTCGTCTAAGTTCTTGGACGACAGCACTTGGAGCACGGAGCTTGGACGACGGAGATTCCGTCGTCTAAGTACTTAGACGACGGAAAATCTTACTTAGACGACGGAAACTCTCCGTCGTCTAAGTTCGCTTTTCTTGTAGTGACTTGAGATCGAAATTTTTTATTACTACAAAGAGATTATTCTTTTATAAAACATTGTTAAATCGAAATTTTACTCAACTATTGCCCTAAAAATGTGATAAATATGTTTATCGTGCTGCATGTGATGAGAAAACTAATACATTATTCATTATTCTGCGCAAGGCCTATAGAAGATCACAACATTCGTATCAATATCCTACAGAATATTCATATATTCATTTTCAAACACATGCCATGGTCATGTGCTGTTTTGCCACTCACTCCTACGTACGTGTAATATGATAATTCCGATCAATTCAATCTGGTTAGTTTATTGGACCGTTTGTTAATTATATAATCAGTTTCTCTTAAACCTAATTTCGACAAGACAACATCCTGTGTAAATAAGAATATAATACTTAAACTTAAACCCTAAGTTCAAATATTGTAGTATGAAAAAACGGTTGACAGTCCAATGCATGTGTATGGACATGGTATTGCTAAAATTTTCATGCAAACCATATATGGTGTAGTTTATTTCTGGTGGCCAAACCAAATGCGTAATTAGTTAGTACGTAATTGGTAATTCAAATGTGGTCAAAATCGATATACCGTTCAACGGTTGCAAAGTAATATATGATAAAGTACCCTGGAGCAAAACTCCTCATTTTTAAGGTGAGAGTCTTTCTTTATTCACATTCTCAATAATATAGACAGATGTCAAAGTAAAACTAATCGATCAGAGAGCTGGTACTTATATATTTTTTTTTACAGATGAAACTAATAGAGCTAGTACATTTTAAGTTACCGTTCTGTCTTTGGGATGTAAAACCTCAATTTCCAGCATTACTAGCCTCCAGTATCTAATGGAACAAAATAAATGAAAGTATATATACGCGTCTTCATTTACATCAAAAACAAGATCTGGGATATTTTTGTTTCAAATTGTTTACCCAACAAGTAGTGGCGGAGTCAGGATCAAAATGTTACCCAGGTTAATTGTAAACCGGCACTATATTGTGCAGCGCAAATTTTTAATTTTTTTAGATTTTTGTTACTTCAACGCATTTATTTAATTTTAACATAGTTAACGGAAGAAAAAAACATAATCCTAAGAACCACAACTCACCAAAATATAGTTTTTAACTTGAAAGAGTTATATCGAGCAGGAAAAACACCAAAAAAATAATTAGAATGAAAGATAGATGTTATAGTCAAACATTAAGTCATTGAGATTGCAAAAAATTGATGTTAGTTTATTGAAAAAGAGAAAATAGGCGATGACTTTATGAGAATGATGTCACAAAAGCGACTAAAGTAATTTTTATTTTTTAAGTTGAAGTTAATTTTTTTTTAACTCCACAAAATTTATCCGGGCTTAAGCCCCGGTAAGCCAAGGCTGACTCCACCAGTGCCAACAAGGCAACAATGAACTCATTTCCTATATAACAATCGTGAGACAACTGTTCATTTGCACTGTTCACTATTCCTGGCCATGTGAACCGTGCGAGGATGCTGCTCTCTCTCTTACTTTACTCCTTCTCTCCCCGTACGTTTGGGATCAAACCCTAGCTCAACGTTTTTGATAGCCCTCTTTCCCAAATACCCATTATTCTTCCTACCATTGTTTGATGCTCTCCCACAATCGAAACGATCTATTACCAGATTTCTGATTGGAAGATTGTAGGCTCTGGTTCAAATCCGAGGTGAGAGTCGCTCGATTTAGCGTTGCATCAGCGTTCGCATCTCACTTGGCATCGTAGGCGTTGGGAATCAGCGACGGAGCAGAGCACCAATCTGAAGGTGACATCGCAACGCCGCAACTTGCTTCTGATCGAGTCTTCACTCAACAACTCGACTCGGTACAAGGCATCAACTCAGCTCAGTAGCTTGGTCAAAGTCCTCAACCCGACTCAGTTCAAGTTCATCTCGAGTCTAGCGACTCTATTAAGTTCGACGAATTTGATGTCGAGTCCAATGACGACAATTCTAATGTCGATATGCTCAGCTGGACAACGCCTCCTGAGATCAGCAACTTGTAGGCTTCCGAGGCACGTCCAAGTCGAGGAGCCACCCAACTCGACATGCCCGACTGGGTCTTTGTTTGGATCTGGTTGGGTAAAATCAAGGAGCAATATGGTAAAATCAAGTAAGAAATATTGTTTTTCATGTCCATGTTGCTTTGATTTACAACTTCCTGGGTCAACTCCTTTTACTTATATATGGATTCTGGGTTCTCATGTGAATTGATTTTGGTTAGCACTAGAGACTGATGAATGCGAATATATTCTTGGTTTTTAATTTGGGGCTAAATATAAATGTGAAAAGAAATAAAAAGTAGAGCACTTTTTGAATTATGTTAGATTAGCCCTTTTAGGGGTTTTTGATTAAAGAGCGAAATCAAAGTGTGTAAACAGGTTTTTTTACATGTTGGGTATCTGGAAAGCTTAAGGCTTTAGTTGTATTTGATTTTGTGAGTTGCAATACCAATGTTTGTTAGATTGCAGTTTTGGTTAATTGATTGATTAGTGTCAAACAAATTGCATTTTTGGGATGACTCAGACATGACTAAATATCTTATGATTGCTGAAAGATGGAGCATTAACAACATATGTTGTGTGGATCTCATTAGTTTGTCCGTGGATCTTTATTTCTGAGTTCTCTTTCTTTTATTCTTTTATTATTATCTGTGTTTCAAGTTACGCATATCAAGTGTTTGTGAAAATACCTAGCTTAGCATGCATTACCTTCCCAATCTTCACTTGGTTTCGTTACTTTGCACTTTGCACTTGATTCATTCTTTTGACTTTGAAAACTTCTGCATAAATTGTAGTGTTGAAGTCTCTAAGGCGCATGAGTTCTTCTCAGAGTGTTTGAGAGTATTATGGAAGTGACTATCGAGACCAAATCCATTAGAGTCAGGGGGTTGGTGTGGTGTCATGTCGGTTTCTCAAGGAGGCTAGGCCAGTTCAGTGATCGGGAAAAGGAACTGTCAATCTATGATGCTGCTTCTGATGAGATGGTGGAGGTGAGCAACTTTGTGTTTTCTTTAATTATTGGTTTTAGTTGAGCTGAACTACTTAGAATCAGTCTTGATTTTACTTCAACGTGCTCTCATTGTCGACCTTTCTCTCTCTGGATTTTGTTGTTTTAGAACCTTTGATTGCGATTTGAATGTTAGAGTTTTTGATCGATTTGAATCAGCGAGTTGCGTGAAGATTTGAGTTTTGCTAATTTGTGTATCAGAATTTCTATTTGTTTGTTAATCTTTTTTAGATTTAATATAATTCTATTCATCAGTAGCTTTGTTAATCATTATTTTTACATAGGAAGTTTGGAAAATTTTCAAAACAAAAGCTGGAATATTTTACATTGCTAATAATTTTTTTAGCCAATCATTGCAATGTTATTCATGTTATAGATTTTCTAATACCCATGTAATGTATCGTATAACTCACTGGCCTAACTTAGATACCAGCTCACAAACATTTCATGTTTTATATTTTCTAATACCCATTTATATTCTCTATTGCATTTCATAAGTACTTACCCATGTATGCATTTATTTATAGGTACGAAATGCAAGACAAACTGGCTGAAATTTGAGCTTTTATAAGCCATATGTAGGTACAGCCTAGAACCTCGACGAGAGTTCCTGAATAGTGCAAATGGTGCACTTGCTTTTAGAGGTAAGGTATGACTCATTTAAGATCTTATTCCGGTTTCTGATATAAAGTCTGAGCCTTGATTAAAGTAAAAATATGTTTTCCAGGCCTTGAATAGTGTTGATGATATTTTGTGCTTCTTCTTATTTTGGTCAGAATGATTCCGCTTATAGAAAAATATAGACCATGCACCTAAGAAGAAGAAGCATAGACTGGTGTCAAGGATTTGGGGTGATAGATCGCAGTTGTTTTACTCATATAAACTTGAAATTTTGAGCTTTGATTTAGGGTGGTGATTAAAAATTGAAGTTTAAAATTGATTCATGTGAATGAAATTATTTCTGACAATGCTCTCTCTTAAAGCATGAATTATATTAGGAAGGAAGTTAAACTGGCATGTTTGACTATAAATCATGACAAATACATATTTAGATCGTGAGTGACATCAGGTTACTTTGGAAATTAGAATTCATCAGACTCTGTGCTTTGTACTTTACTTTAGCTGGGATGGTCACTTATAGAAAGGTTTGGGGAGGTGGATTGGTGTTTATTGGATGCTTTGTTTGCCAAATATTTTTTTTCTACTCCTTTCAAATTTTTGTATTAATTAAATGTATTCAAGAGTGCTAAAGTTAAAGTTTTATGTGTTTATGAATATATTGTATTTTGAGGAGTTGTAAATATACTGTGCTTATTTTTTTTGTTTGCAATACAGCTCACAATGATACTTTTGAAATGGAGATGGAGAAGAATTGAGAATTAGTTGGTAGAGGGACGTGTCTTTGTTTTCACCTTTGAAGTAATCAAATTAGGGGAAAGTGGTCATTTAGATTACAAATATAGAAAGGGAGACTTTTTCTCTTTTGGTTTTAGCCTCTAGAATAATCAGGTATACAAGTGTCTATCGGGTTCTGTGAGAGGAGGGGGGTTCTGTGAGAGGAGGGAGTGGTGATTTGAATCTGTGATTGGTTATCTTTGATCTTAGTGGTAAGATTGGTTCATAATTGAGTAAAGTGCAAGATCCCAATAAGGGTCTCAAATTAATAGAACACTAGGATTTGTAGGAAAAGAATTTCTCTTTCTTGAGTTATTGCAATGGCTTAATAAATCTATAACCGGGCCTCCATTTGACTCTAAAGTCACAAGCTTGACTATCTGAACACCGGTTTATTTAATATGGTTATCTCAAGTCTGAGAATTGGAATGTACCTAATATTCAGATTTTTTTTCATTATTATTATTTTATTGTATTTTAATTTTTGACTTACTGATATAAGATTCTGATAAATTTGATTTACTAATTACTATGTCTCAAGATAATGACATTTAACCTGCAGACAAGAAAGTGATGCAAGATTATCGTCGTCATTGCAATCAACCATGTAGGAGCAGGAGAGAAAGATCTATGTTCGAATGTCAGTTGTGTGGCCTATGTTTTTTTTGTAACTTTGATGACTTATTACCATCTTAGATGATTTGAATGGTACATGATGTAGTCATCGAAAGAGAAGTCTTTTATTGTAGTTTGGAAACTCCATATCAAACTCCATGTAGCTTCTTATATTTGTATTTAGTTAATATTGAAGTTGGTTTCCGTTCAGCTTCAGCAGCTTCAGTTATGCTTTGCTTAGGATGTTATATGCTTTACTCACTGATCATTTTTCGTACATAACTATGTAAATGATTTGTAACAAAACTGCTTACATTTCTGTGGATCTAACTATTTAAATCTTCTTCGTTCTTATTTGATCTAAGTTTAACCGATACCTGCTTTTCGACACGGGGATCCACCTAGTGTACATACGTTTATACCTCACATAAATTGACATTTCAAGGTCTTCGATCTGCACTATACAGCTAATATAAGTTGGATTGTCATTTCTACGTACTATTATTTATATAATTACATATATGCAAGGGCAGCACGGATGCAACTTATCTTCTTTTTCAAATATATAAAACCAGTTAGGGCATACATACAGCTGATTATATTAGAAGGACTGCCTCAAACATCGATCGACGAAGATCGAGTATTGACGAGTGAAGACTCGGCCTACTGCGAAAAAAGACGACAGCAGTGACCATTTCAAGCCACGATTTGGTCACTTTTGTCGTTTGCTTCTCTCTCTCTTTGTTTTTACTGTTTGGTTAATACGTACATGCAGTACGTCCCAAAGATCTGGGGACGTTGATTTGTCAATTACATGTTTCTGGTAGCTCGCGGTCTCCTCGATCAGTCCTCGATTATCAATGTTTACTCTTTTGCTAGTTTAATAGATCCTGTTGATTTTGAAAGGGTCAAAAACTAATTTCCATGTCCGCCAACGGATGACAATTTTCGGCTTATGCTGTGTTCGTTTTGTATGAGTAGATGAAAAGCGTAATCAAATTATGGCCTCTGCTGCATTGTTTCTTGTGATAAGCATTGTTCTAAACGACAGTCTAGAAGGCAGCTTAATTAGGAGGTGAACAATTTTAGAGATTTAAGTGGGGATCTGGATTGTTTCAGAATTCTTATGGGATAAGTATGTTCATTGGGTTTTCTGAGTACCCAGATCCAGAATGATTTTTTCAAATCTTTTGCAGGATTTCTTTTATACAAAACTACAAAAGAATTGGCTTTGTCTAGGTACGCCAAGCTTTCTGGTAATTTCAGCTTCAAGCCTTCCCCTTTCTCTCTCTTTTGCTTCTAGTTTTTAATGGTGCAACATCTAATTAGAATTTACTACTTTGCCAACTTAATTTGGAGCTTTTCAACTTTGAGTATTGCATATGCCTTCTAAATATTCTCATAAGTAAATGAATAAATGGATGCTATGGGTTGGATTAGCATCAAGAGTATTCATACCAAAAATTCAATCTTTCTAGGTTAAGAACCTACTTCTTGAGATCGAAGATTCTTTTGTATAGATAGATTGCAGTTTGAGTTACATATTTTTGAGGGTAAAGTTTATATTTAGTTTCGTTCTCAAGAGTATAGGCGTATAGTGATATACTGTAATTTCTTTCGTATTTATATTAGCCATTTACTCTCTCTTTTTTTAAATTGAGTTTAGCAGTCACACAAAATGCCGTGTGAAGGATTATCACACAGAGCATAATTTTTGCAGGGACCACATATTTATCATTCACATAGTTTCTATTTTGTATGACAATCCAATAGCAATGCTCACATTGCGTACAAAACTCGCATCCGTGACTGTAATTGTGTGAATTCAAATTTGCACAAGGATATATGTATGTACTGTACACGTTCACACAAATTGTTGTATGTAGTGCATGAAATTAACACAGATTCTGAACAGTGTGCTATGGGCTTTTTTTCTTGTAGTGTAACCAACTAGCAGTGACTAGGTAGTGATCATGCAATGACTAATGAGTACTGGTGGTTCCATCGTTCATGTTTTGGCTACTGTATCATCAAATATTGAGTGGTTAGCTAGCAAGCTAGCATCCTTCATGTACTACTCAGTTCGTCGCTATTCTCCTAGTTAAGATCGAAAAAGTCTCCAGCGGACGTACCCATTAACCCTGAGACTAAGATCTCATGAACTCACAAAGACCTCAATCCTTCTTGAATGAACATTTTCAAAGATGGGGGAAAGCTTCTTTTTTTTTTGCTAAGAAAAAAAAAATTACACAGAAGAACCTCTAGTGCATCTTGATCCCTAGTTGTCGAAGAGTTGTAGATATGCAACAGTAGAAGGCAAGGAGTTGATCCATGTGTTGATGTTGTCAGTGCCATGATCAAGGTTTGCAAGATTATCGACTACGAAAGTTGGCCTCTTTGAAGATGTGTTAGAAGCTAATTTTCGCCAATTCTTGGATGTCCTTTATGATGGATGACAGTTTCCAAGGGGACTTCCAGATATTGAGGACACAGTTGATGATGAGGAGATAGTCTCCTTCAACCACAATATTGTTGAGACCTACTTGTTTAGAATGTAGGAGGCTTTAGCTAAGGGTTTGAGCTTCGACCATAGGTACTGTTGTGTTGCTGAAGTCACATGAGCCCACATCAATAAAGGATCCACTAGAATTTCTGATCACAACAGTAGAAATGTGAAGGTTATTCCTGACAGATCCATGAAAGTTTATTTTGTTGAAACCAGTTCCTGGGGGAGACCATCTGATGATGGTAGCGTTTCTGGTATTGATAGGAGACTTGTTGCCTGAGGTGTAGTTTTTCCAGAAGGCAACAACAATATTGGTCACTATCTTGGGGTTAAAAGCTTCATTCTTGAATATCAGGTTGTCTCTTGCATGCCAAATGTGCCAACATATGTTCAAGACTTTAGTCCATTCCACATGATCATGCTTTTTTGTATCAGATAAGTTCTACATGATTGTAATCAGATCTTTAGATCTTGAAAGGCTTGACACATGAGATAGTCTCCATACTTCTCTTACCATAGGAATATGACAGAGTAAATGATTAATACTTTCTTCTTGATTCAAGCAAAGAGCACAAGTATTATTAGGGATTAGCTTCATTTTTAATAATCTGTCACGAGTTTTCAATCTCCCTAGTAGGATCCAACAGAAAATCTTCAGTTTATTGGTAAATCTAGTTTTCACATTCTATTTAGAATATCAACATGCTTATGTTTGGTGGAATCAATATATTATAAATTGGATGCAGACCTAATGGAAAACTTACCAGAGTTTGAAGGACCCCAAACAAAGGCTTCTTGCTGAGGGGATAAAGGAATAGGAATTCCACATATAGTATCAACTATACTCTGATCAAGCAGATGCAAAAGTTTGGTTTTATTCCAAGCACCATTTTCAATTTCATCAGCAACACACTCATCCAGATTAATCTGGATTCTCAAGTTATTGTTAATAAGATGATAAATAGGTACAATATAAGCCCAGTTATGAGTCCAAAAGTTTATAATTTTACCATTTCCAATGATTCATATCATACCTTTAGTAATTAACTCTCTGCTTTCCAGAATTTCCTTCCAAGCATAAGAGTTACCCTGCTTATAATCTGCAGAGAAAAAAGAAGTTTTAGACAAGTATTTTTTTTTTTTGCTCATAATATTTGTCTACCAGTTAGTAGGCTCAGTGAGGATCTTTCATTCATGTTTAGCAAGAGCAGAGTTATTATAAACTTTAACCTGTTTGATACCAAGACCACCACAATGTTTAGGAGTGCAAACATCATTCCAAGTAATAGGATGGGACTTATCAGATCCCCAAAATAAAGTTTCTAGCTTCAGCATCTATCTTCTTTACTAATTTTTTAGGGCATTAGAAACAAGAAAATATATGATTAGGCATCCCAGTAAAATTTGATTTCACAAGAGTTAGTCTACCTGTTCTAGAAAGAGAGCTTTTTTTCCAACCGGCTAGCTTATTAGAAATTTTGAGTAAGATTTTCTTGGAATTTATAGGATCTCTCCACTTTATAACATTATGTATACCAAGATACTTACCAATGGTGCATTTTTGTTGAATGCCAGTAATGTTAACAATCTTTTGTTTATCCCGTGCGCTTACTTATGAGAGAAGAAGAGAGAATATTTATTCAGATTTATTCTAAGCCTTGTAGCTCTAGAGAACTTGTCTAGAGCCTTCTTAACATTGTAAGAAGCTTTTGGAGTTGCTTGCAGAAAATCAAACAATCATCAAACATTAAATTAGAGATTATAATGTCATTGGAAGATGAAACAATACCAATATTAGACTTGGCAGAATTAGCTAGAGTCTAGATGTCTGATAAGAGGTTCTACACACATAATAAAGATATAAGGTGAAAGAGTGTCACCTTGTCTTATGCCCCTTGAAGGACAAAACATAACTTTAGGTTTACAATTGATTAAAATAGAAAAAGACATTAAATAATATAGTTCATAACTCTATCTATCCAGCAGTCACTAAAGCCATATTTTTTCAAGCAGCATTTTATGAAATCCCAGTTGAGCATGTCATAAGCCTTTTCAAGATCCAAGTTCATTGCTAAAGCACCAGTTTTTCCTTTCTTCTTCTGGAAGTTGTCAAACATTTCATGAGCAATAAGAATATTGTCACAGACAGATTTACCTGGTGCAAAGGCGCCCTGATTCTCTGAAATGCATTTGATCAGAAGAGGTCTTAGTCTGTTGACTATAACTTTTGCAATAATTTTGTAGGAAATATTACACAAACTTATAGGTCTATAATGGTTAACACTTTCAGGTGAATCCACTTTAGGTATTAGAGCAATGTTAGTGTGATTCAAGAGTTAAATAGAGTTACCAGAGTTTAAGAAATCATTGATCATGGGGATTATGGTGCCTTTCACATTTTGCCAATAAGTTTGGTAGAAGATTGCATGTATTCCATCGGGTTCTAGAGCCTTTAGAGGACCAATGGAATGTACAACAACATGTATTTCTACATCAAAAACCTGTTATTAAACACATCATATTAGTACCATCAATACAAGGTTTTATATGTTATAAAAACTCATTCATGACATGAACACCGGGGTCTGCAGTTTTTGTAAATCTCTTCTTGGAATCCTGCACAATCATTTTGGCAATATTGTCAGAATCATAAAACCAAGAACCACTATCCTCCTTGATTTTATTGATCCAGATCCTTTTCTTTCTAATTTTGGCTTGCATCTAAAAGAATTTGGTGTTCTTGTCTCCCAGTGTCAACCAAAGGACTTTGGCTTTCTAAACCCAAGATAGTTCCTCATCACAATACAATTGGTGGAGAGAATTCATGATTTCTTTGTTCCTTTCCTGTAAATACACAGAATCAACATTGTTCATCAATTGTGTTTGAATAAGTTCCAGCTCCTCTTGAGCATTTTTTATTTTCTCCTGGATGTCACCAAAAACATTCTTAATCCAGTTTTTTGCTTTAGCCATAAAACTATTACAAACAATAATCATTGTTTTTAAGGGATCATGTTCATAGGAATTCCTCCAAACCTGTTTGACAAGATTTTCAAAGTCAGGGTGTTTCATCCGCATAGCTTCAAACTTGAAGCCTCCTCCTCTTTGTACCTTTCTATCTCCAAAACAGAGACGGAGACATATAGACCATAATCAGAGCCATTAATTGGTATGTTGTTGTGATGACCCGGAACAGAATCAGTAGTGTAATCGGCTTAATTCACGAGTTAGCGCGTAATCGCAGTTTTCCGTAAATTGTTTGAATTGCCGGTTTTGATTACGACTTAATTATCGGACGAGAATTTGAGTTGAGTCTCTTCTCGAGAGTTGTTGTACGCGTGATTTTGAGTTCGTGGGTGGTTTCGGATAATTATTTCGACCACCGAGGAATATAATATGAATATTTGAAATCACGGAGTTTCGTCGTGTTTATCCGTTCGATTTGAGTTATCTAAATTGTGACTGTGATCCGTTTTGGACCGTCGATCGTTCCGAGCCACAAGTATAAATATCGAAAATAGTCGAAAATTATCGAAAACACTGTTGGAAGTTTGACTGGCGTTGACTTTTGGTGTTGACCGTTGACTTTGGGCTGATCAGATCTCCACCGTGCAAAACGCACTACCGCCGTCGGATTTCACGATTCTGGCCACCTCTGGCTTAGACCTTGGTATGGATCGATTCCTCTTTCAATTTTCTACTATTTAGAACTTGAAATTTCATGATTTGATGCCGGATTGAGGGAGAACGGAAGAGTTGAAATGTGGGGATTTTTGCCGGAATCAGCCTTGTTTGGGGGCGGAGCTCCGGTGGCTTTCTGGTGAGGATTTTTGGTGGGATTTGTTGGGTTTTGTCTTGGGGTTATTTCCCCTTTGGTTTGGAGGGACGGGGTGCCATGACGGCGCCGGAATCGGCCCGGAAAGTTTTCCGGCCGGTTGTGGTGTTTGGACTTTCGAGCTGATTTTCGGCAATTTGGGCCAGAATTCGAGGTAGCCTCAGTTGGGAAAGATGTTGGGCTCGTTGAGGAGAACCTTGTGAGAGCTTGGCCGCCGGAAAATCTCTCCGGTTGTCGGCGCGCTGCTAGCGGCGGAGCTCTGGCGACCCGTTGACTTTTTGAAAACTGTCGAGTTATATGTCGTTTTGCTCGTATTCGCGCCCTGATCATCGCCTTGAGGTTTTCGAGTTGATTTGGGTACCGGATTTTTAGTCGGGGGTTTGTGTGGAGATTTCGGGAATTTCGTCGATTATTTTGTAATGCGTTATATGTTTCCGGGAACGGTTGGTTTCCGAGGTGTGGTACAGTGTGTTGAACTGTGATTTTGATCGGTTATATTTGTGATTATTCAGGGGATCGAGATCGTGCTTTGGGCGAGGGATCTTCAGCCAGATCTCGTGATTAGCGCGAGTGCGCGCTGTGCTCACTTGTGAGATGACTTTTCTGTTTTCACTGTCGTTATGAGTTCGTGATTTTCGTATTTATTTTTATACGATGTTGAGATTATTTATTACTTTTGGAGGTATTATTTTATATTTTATATGGTGATGGCATTACTTGCATCGATGTTGTGGCTACTCGGCTGATCACCGGTAGTCAGACCCAAAGTTAAGAGATTCCTCTGGACAGGTTGAGAGATTCCCCTGTTATGCCACTAAGGTTGAGAGATTCTCCTAACCTATCACCGTCGGGCTTGAGAGATTCGTCTGACCATCGGGCTTGAGAGATTCGCCTGACACCTCCATATATATATATTTTCCGAACTCGCTTTACATTGTTTTATGTATATGAAATTGGTGAAAGGCACATGATTATTTTCGTCCACTCACTCTAACGATTTATTGCCTTTCCCCTGGACTTTTCGGTTTCCGTGCCTAGTTTGCAGTTTGGATTCTGGTGTCTCACGTCGCGGTCGGAGGCTAGTCGTTCGAGCTACCTTTCTATTCCAGTGGGTTTCTTGTTTTGCCTACTGTTGTATATTTTTGTATATATACTCTAGAGGTCACTCTGATACGTTAGTGATATATGTTTTCATATGATTTTCCCTGGATTTTCTGTATAGTATAGTGATGTTTACTGCTTTACTTTATTGATATGATATTGAGAAATCCGGATGGGATTGGTGCCCACGGTTTGGCTTTTGTGGCATAGGATGAAGTGTATTTTCCGGGTGCAGGTTAATGGCAATTCCGCGTTAGTAGCGTTACTCTGCCGAAATTTTTGTGGTTTTTGTTGGTTCGTGTTTTTAGAAGGGGTTTGATTCCGGGTTAGGAAACTAAATCGGGGTTGGGTCCTTTCATCTTGGTATCTGAGCATTAGGTTATCAGATTCTGTAGACTCTTGTAGTTGCGACACTTAAGGTATTTGAGTATGTACAACATGTCTGGAGTGATGACCCTACTGGCCAGCAATACTCATCAATGCTTCGGGTGTTGTATATGTTCAAATATCTGAGGTCTCATGATTATGTTCCTAGTGCTTGTGAATAATGCTTGTCTTGTATCAGTAAGATGCCTCCTCGACGTGGTCTCCGTGTTGATCGGGAAGTGGATCCTGATGAGGATCGCCAGACGCACGACTTGCTGATGCGAGTGTTGCGTTTGGAGGAGCGTTTTGACCCTGTGGTTAAAGCTCGTACTGCTGGTGCGATTGTCTTTTTGGGTTCAGCTGATCCAGAGATTTGTGAGGCATGGTTGGTTCAGGTTGAACGCGTATGTGAGCGTTTGCGTTTCACCCCTGAGCAGTGACAGTGGCAGTAATTGGTTTACTTGAGTCAGATGCATACTTCTGGTGGGTTAGCACCGATAGAGTTCCGGTTGATACTTCGTGGACTTTGTTCTGAGATTTGTTTATCCGGATACTTCAACCAGGCTACACAGCAGCGGAAGTATGAGGAGTTCACGAATCTGAGGCAGAGCAGTTTGTCTGTGCTTGAGTACCGGGACAAATTTACCCGCTTATCTCGGTTTGCTCGTGACATGGTGGCTACTGAGGAAGCCAAGTGCCGCAGATTTGAGCTGGGTTTGAATTTGAACATCAAGAGGACTCTGACTACGATGCCTCGAAACAACTTTGATGAGTTCGTGAGTGCAGCACTCCGATGTGAGGATATCGAGAAGGAAAGGCAGATGAGATACCAGTCTCAACGATTTGAGGAGGGTGGACCAAGTCAGGGACCTTCCAAGAGGTTGAGTTCTGATACTTCCGGATCGGCATCATCCTCGGGCAGTGGACCATATCGACCTCCAGCTAGTGCACCGAGACAGAGACAGAGATTGAGGAGAGATTGACCGCAGCGACCACAGTCTAGTGGGGTTTCTAGCGGTCCTAGTTATCCTCGGCGTACCGGTGGCACTTTTACCATACCAAGGGAGTACCCATTGTGTAGTCTCTGCAGCAGACATCATGTTGGCCCATGTCAGCGAGGCCCTGTCACTTGTTTTCGTTGTGGCCAGGTGGGTCACTATGCGATGGAGTGTTTCTAGCTTGATGGTGCTGGTGGACAGACGGCCCAGAGTTCCGGAGGAGAGCGAGGTGCCACTTCTGGGGCTCGACCAGTACAGTTTTCTGGCCAGGGTGGACAACAGGGACACCCTCAGCGTGGACGACCAGCCGGATAGGCTAGGGTTCATGCCATGACATTGCGCGAGAGCAGAGTTACACTGGAGGTTATTATCGGTACGTTGCATGTCTTTGGTTATCCAGTACTTAAATTGTTAGATCCAGGTGCTACGCATTCATTCATGTCATATAGACTATCATCTTTAGCTACTATACATGCGTCTCCACTTCTGGGGTTGTGGAGATTCTTGTATTCGTCCGGTGAGGTTGTGAGTATTGGCTGGGTGTACAGAGACTGTGAGATTTTTATTGGAGGCCATGGTTTAGCCGCGGATTTGTTGTTGCTGGATATCGTCGATTTTGACGTGATTCTGGGTATGGACTTCTTGGAGACACATTGGGCTATGTTCGATTGTCACAAGAAGGAGGTTGCGTTTCGATGACCAGGCTTCCCCGAGATACTGTTTCGCGGTGAGAAGAATACTTCATTGCCTTGCGTGATTTCAGCGATGAGGGCTGATCGGATGATAAAGAAGGGTTGTGTTGCTTACTCAGCTCATGTTGTGGATACTATGGCTGCTGTGCCAAATATTGGTGATATCGAGGTGATTTCCAAGTTTCCAGATGTGTTTCCGGAGGAGTTACCGGGTATTCCTCCAGTTCGGAAGATCGATTTCACCATTGAGCTATTGCCGGGCACTGGACCCATATCTCAGGCACCGTATCGTATGGCGCCAGCGGAGTTGAAAGAGCTACAGATTCAACTTCAAGAATTGTTGGATAGGGGTTTCATACGACCCAGTGTATCGCCGTGAGGTGCTCCTGTATTGTTCGTGTGGAAGAAGGATGGTTCCATGCGGTTGTGCATTGATTACCGGAAGCTGAATCAGGTCACTGTGAAGAACAAGTATCCGTTGCCGCGGATTGACGACTTGTTTGATCAGCTCAAAGGAGCCTCAGTCTTTTCGAAGATTGATCTCAGGTCTGGATATCATCATTTGAGGATCCGAGAGTCTGATGTGGCCAGGACAGCTTTCAGATTGCGATATGGGCACTACAAGTTCTAGGTTATGCCATTTGGGTTGACCAACGCCCCCGCAGCTTTTATGGACTTGATGAACCGGGTGTTCAGACGGTTTCTGGACAAGTTTGTGATCGTCTTCATCGACGACATCCTGATTTATTCCAGGAGTGTGGGCCAGCACAAGAAGCATTTGCAATCGGTTTTGCGGACTTTGCAGGATAATCAGTTATTTGCGAAGTTCAGCAAGTCTGAGTTTTGGTTGGACAGCGTGAAGTTTCTGGGCCACGTGATATCAGCTGAGGGAGTCAGCGTGGATCCTGACAAGATCGAAGCCGTGTTGAATTGGAGTAGACATACCACTGTACCAGAGATCAGGAGTTTCTTGGGTTTGGCAGGCTACTATCGGCGCTTTGTGCAGGATTTTTCACGGATTGCTACTCCACTTACTAGATTAACAAAGAAAGGCATTAAGTTCGAGTGGACTGATGCATGTGAGGAGAGTTACTTTCTCCTGAAGGAAAAGTTGACTACTACACCGGTTTTGACCCTACCTGATGACAGCGGTGAGTTCGTGGTTTACAGCGATGCATCGAAGTTGGGACTCGGTTGTGTTCTGATGCAGCATGGCAGAGTTGTGGCCTACGGTTCTAGGCAGCTGAAACCACATGAAGTCAACTATCCGACGCATGATTTAGAGTTGGCTGCTATCGTATTAGCATTGAAGAGTTGGAGACACTACTTGTACGGAGCTTAGTGCAAGATATACACCGATCACAAGAGTCTCACTTACTTGCGCACGCAGCCAGACTTGAATATGAGGCAGCGCAGATGGATGGAGTTGATCAATGACTATGATTGCTCTTTCGAGTACCATACAGGGAAGGCTAATGTCATTGCTGATGCACTCAGTCGGAAATCCGGAGCTTCATTGTTTCATGTGTGTGTGGCCAGAGTATCTATGTTAGCCGAGCTACGGGCTACGAGAGCCGAGTTCGAGTGGGACGATGATAGAGCTTTGTTGGCCAGCTTTCAGATTCGACCGGTGTTGGTTGATCAGGTTCGGGAAGCTCAGGATGCAGATTCCTACCTATTAGACAAGAAGACCATGATACGGAATGGTGTGCCAACAGAGTTTTGGTTGAGTGATGATGGTACGTTGCTGTTCAGAGGCAGATTGAGCGTGCCCAGAGACGAGAGTATGAAGAAAGAGATTTTAGACGAGGCTCATTGTTCGGCGTATGCGATGCATCCCGGTGGTACGAAAATGTTTCGTACACTTCGAGCATATTACTGGTGGCACAATATGAAGCGGGAGATTGCCGCATATGTGAGCCGATGTTTGATTTGTCAGCAGGTTAAAGCGGAGAGGCAAAAGCCTGCGGGAAAGTTACAGCCACTGGAAATTCCGGTTTGGAAGTGGGAGCACATTACCATGGATTTCGTGTATCAGTTGCCGCGTATTTGGGTTATCGTGGATTGATTGACGAAATCCGCTCATTTTCTTGCACTTCCGGGGAAAATTTCAGTGGGCAGATTGGCAAAGCTGTATTTGTCGGAGATCGTTAGTCTGCACGGTGTGCCTGTATCTATTGTTTCTCACCGAGACAATCAGTTTACTTCCGAGTTCTGGCAAGCATTACAGCGAGCCATGGGCACTAGATTGCATTTCAGTATAGCTTTTTATCCTCACACTGACGGGCAGTCTGAGAGGACTATACAGACTCTCGAGGATATGTTGCGTTAATGTGTTTTGCAGTTTCGAGGAAATTGGGACCAGCAACTGCATTTGATTGAGTTTGCCTACAACAATAGCTATCAGGCCAGTATTGAGATGGCACCGTATGAGGCCCTATACGGGTGGCAGTGCCGCACTCCTTTGTGTTGGAGTGAGGTGGGCGAGCGATGGCTTATTGGCCCTGATCTGGTGAAGAGCACCATGGAGGACATCCAGATTATCCGGCTATTTCCCTCTTCATGTTGCGCCACGAGTAGTAAACTCTAAGTATCCAATACATCATCGTACCACTAGTGCATAACATATGTAGAACAATGAGCTTTAATAAGCATCTCTCTCTTCAATTCATCGTCTCTGGGCCCACATAGTCTCCTTCTGTATGATAAAGTGCCAACATTCCTCAATTGATACTCTGTTGGAACACCATTCTGAATCTCATTCTTCTTGTCCAACCAGTAGGAATCTGCATCCTGAGCCTCACAGACCTGATCAAATAACACAGGTCGATCCTGGAACTAGCCAACAATGCTCCATCATCTCACTCTAACTCAGTTCTCGTAGCTCGCAACTCAGCTAACAATGAGATTCTTGCAACACGTACATGAAACATAGAAACTCCAAATTTTCGACTAAGTGCATCAGCAACAATACCCCTGAATGATATTCAAAGTGCAACCACATTAACCAACCTCATCCATCTATGCCGCCTCATGCTCAAATCTAGCTGAATACGCAAGTAGATGAAACTCAAGTGATCAGTGTACATTCTGCGCTGCGTTGCACGTCATACCACTAGTGTCTCCAACTCTTTGATGCTAACACAAAGACAGCTACTCCCAAATCGTACATAGGATACGTAACTTCATAAAGCTTCCACTGCATGGAACTATATACCGTTATATTGCCATGCTGCATCCCAACACGACCAAAATCTAGTTTCGAAACATCACTATACATAACATAATCCTTATTGACATCACATAATGTGAACACTGGCGCAGTAATCAACCTCTCCTCTAACCACAACACGTAACTCTCCTCACATGTATCTGACCATTTCAAACTCGACCCTCTGATCGAAACTGATGATACTCAAATCTGAAATCAATCTCCGAAAACTGAAATTCCATTAAGCTGATCAAACTAGCCATCAATCCGAAGTGGAGGATACTTGTTCTTCACTAAAACCTGATTCAGCTTTCGGTAGTCAATGCACAACCTCATCGAACCATCCTACATCCTCATAAAATATACTGGAACACCGCAAGGTAAAACACTAAATCAAATGAAGTCTTCCTCAAACAATTTCTGAAGTTGAATCTGCAACTCCCTCAACTCTGATAAATTCTCTGGAAAACATCTGGATACTCACAGATAACCTCAACATCACGAACATCAGGTACAACAACCTCAACATCACGAACATGTGCCAAGCACGGCATACATCCTTGCTTCATCATCAGCTCAGTCTCATTGCTGAAACCACACATAGTAGAGAAGCATTTCTTTCACCTCTAAACAAGATCTTTGGCATGACTGGACGTCAAAAGACTATAACATTCTTTCAACGAACAAACACTCCGCAGCTAGTCCACAACCTCCTACAAACCTCATAGTCTCGATACCTCACCTGATACACACAATCTCATCAAATGGATACGGCATTCTCCACAAACCCAGAAGTGAAGATGCATGCATAATAGCCATGGATGTCAAGCAACGGTAACCTCAAGGAAACTTTGCCCTCACACAGGGTCGTGGCATGAACTCTGGCATGTCCAACTAACCATCCACGTCGGTTGTGACTTTGCTGATTGACTTGTCTAGAAGTCTGCGTTGGTCAAACTCCAGAAATGGTACATTGACTTCCTCCTGAACTCTAAGCTGCAGGACCACGAAAAGCAGCTAATTGAGGACATTCCTTCGTAATGTGACCCTCCTGGCCACCATAATAGCAAATGAGAGTGCCCCTCTGACACAAACCGGAGTGACGCCTGCTGTAAAAGTTGTACAATGGAAACTTCTGCTGTGTGGAATGATCACCAACGACCACCCAGACTCATACCACAGGAACTAGTCCACTACTCTATGATCTCCTTCTCCACCAAACTGATCTTCTGCCTTATTCAAATGACCCTCAACAAAATCGAGAAGGCCACAGCCTGATGAAGATACTGATCCCGAGGTGCCTGAATTCAACCTCATCAAAGTATCTCGACTAAGTTCACCTTCCTCAAACTGACATGTCTGAAACCGCATATGCCTTTCCTTCTCAATGTCCTCGCTTCTGAGTGCAGCACTAACAAACTCATCACGGTTGTTTCGAGGCATAACAGTCAAAATCCCTTTGATGCTCAGGTTCAAACTCATCTCAAACCTCCTGCATTGCTTCCTCTGATGCTACATAACACGTGCAAACTGGGACAAACATGTGAACAATACATCCTTGCCTCAGGTTGGTAAACACTCCATATTTCCGTTGTTGGGTAGCCTGATTGAACCATTACCGTATAAACAATACCCTGAATGTAGGTCATAGAGTCTCAACAGGAACTCACACAATACCAACCCACCAAATGCAATGATCTGACTCAAGCAAACCATCAACTACCACAATCCTCTGTTCAAAAGCAACATATAGATGCCCATACACGCACAACCGGGCAAACCATGCCACACATATCTCTGAACCCAGAATGCTTATCCAAACCCACAACTCATTTATCAAGTCGCGCGTCGACTGATCCTCAACAGGATCCACAACCTTACTGACATGGAAACCACGTCAAGAAGGCATCCTAATGAATAAGACATTGTTCCCAACAAGCAGGACATAATCATGGAACCTCAAACATTTGAAAATATACAACACCAAGAGCATTGATGAGTATCCGCCGGCCGGTCGGGTCATCGCTCCAGACATGCTATACATTCTCAAATATCCTTAGTAAAAACGACTACAAAAGTCTACAGCACCTAAAACCTAATGCTCTGATACCAAGCTGAAAGAACCCAACCCCGATTTAGTTTCCTAAACCGGAATCAAACCCTTTCTTAAAACTTGAACTTTCAAAAACCATAGAAATTTCGGCAGAGTTCCACTATATCGCGAAGTTACCATTAACCTGCACCCGAAAATACATTTCATCCTATGTCACTAAAGCCAAACCGTGGGCTCCAATCCCATCCGGATTTCTCAAAAACATATCATAATGTAAAGCAATAAACACAACTGTAGCTTTACAGATATCCGGGAAAAATCATTTGAAAATATAAACATAAACAATACTCAGAGCAACCTCTAGTATATACATATATACACAATAGTAGGCCAAACTAGAAACCTACTGAGAAAGGAAAAGTGGCTCGAATACTATGCCTCCAACCTCGACGTGCGACACCTCAATCCAAACTGCAAACTAGGCAAAGAAAACGAAGAGCTCAGGGAAAGACATATAAACCGTTAAAGTGAGTGGACGAAAATAAATGTCTTTCGCCGAATAATATATATGTTATAAAACATATGCGAGTCTAAATATATGAAAAACATATGGTACACGAGGGAGACTCTAACTCCTCACACGTACAGAGCATGCATCAGAAATCCCGCGGGGTCACTCATGGACACATCCGTGCTAGTACAGTCTAAATCACGGGATCCCAGACCCTCACGTGATTCCAACCAGAAAGGTCTCAGGTCAGGGTATATATTCCCACCCGGTAAAGTCCTCGGCACAGGGTAACAGTCCCCCCCCCCCCGGTAAACATCCTCGGGGATCACCCGGGATGCTAAGTGTATCGATACAACTATATATACTGAGACTGTACTCTGTGTAAACCAAATCATAAATAATTTCTATGCAAATGTATAAAGCATAATGTAAATGCATATTCGTAATACATAATTATAAAAGCATATTCGTTGATGCATAATCGTAAAACATATGCTCGAATAAATCATAATCGCATACGCATGCTCATGCTCGTAAAACGTATAATAAAGACTCGCAACCAATCAGTGAAAAGAAATGTGTCAACTCACAGACTAGCACAACGCAAAACGCGTTAATCCTGTGTTCCGGCGGAAAATCCCTCGCCAAACGAATGATCACGATCTCCTAAATAATCACAAATATCACTGTTCAAAATCACAATTCAAAACCCTGAACCACATCTTGAGAACCAACCATTCCCAAAAACATATAACTCGAATATCGACGAAATCGTCAAAAATCCAATAAACACACTATAAAACCTCGCCACAAATTTCGATACTCAATTCAAAATATAAACCTCACCACTGCGATTGGTACGCGATTCTGAGCAAAACGACATAAAACTTGTCGAAAATCACCTCGGTCGAAAAATCGCCGCGCACGGCGACTCGCCGAAAAATTCATCGGCCCATAAAATTGCAACCTATACATGGATTTGAAGATTTAAACATTTCAAACAACTTTGTAGTTCAAATCTAAGCTCAATTTTGACCGGAAAACGCTCAAAACTCACCTTGAAGTCGAAAACCCTCGCCGGAATTCATTAACTCCGATCGGCCACCACTGGCCACGGCAAGGTGCGAGACCACTTGGGATCAACTCACCTCTCCATGGAGTTCAAAACCCCTATAGGGTCGACCTCCAACTCGGCCGCCACCGCCGCCTTTGTCGCCGCCGAATCTCGCCGGAATTTCACCATCTTTGCCGCGCCGTTTCTCCCACCTTCAGCCACCAAACACGACGATCCACATACCAAACTGAAGAGGAGCACGAGCCCAGCAGTTTTCATCAAGGGTCCACGGCCAACCACGGCCGGAAAACGGCCCAACGACGGCGAAGAAATCTCAGCCCAAAACGGGTCAATTCGACCTATGGGTCAACATGGTCAACGACCCAGTTTCCCAAATTGGAAAGTTTCCATAATCGTCATGTATTCACATCGTATTTATACCGTACACGTACCGTCCAAAATGAATCGAAACCAAACGGATAAACACGACAAAATCCAACGGGTAAAAATATTCATAACTTATTCAACGTAACTCGAAATAATCCCCCAAAAATTCCCACAAGCTCAAAATTAAATTCTCTACAACTTTCGTGAAGGAATTCAAATCAAATTCTTGTCCGATAATTTAGTCGTTAACAAACCCGCTATAAACCACTTACGACAAAACTGCGAATAATCACGAAACTCGCAAATCAAACCGATAAACATACCATTTCCGGTTCGGGTTGTCACTTACATTAAATTTGATGAAGAAAAAATTGTATAAAACTAATCAAGATTAGTCTTGGACAACAAAGTATCAACATTTCAATTCCATACTACAATAAGCAATATTTATTATGTTTTACTCTATTTGTTTCATTAGTCATAGGTGAAAAACATACATGATAATGAAATAACATAAAAATAATTCTAAATAATCTAAATAATGGAAATTTAAAGCCAACACTAAAGATAATCTTGATATACTATAACAATGTAGATTCATGAACAATAAATGACTTCATTTTTCTTGATTGAAACTTTCATCGACTATAGTTGTGCTCTTGTTGTTGTGTATTCACTTTTGAGGCATCTGGAAGAAAGTGGGAATCAAAGTCAGTTACTTCATCATTGTCCAGTTCAAGTAAGATGTAACATTAAATTATATAAACAGAAACTAAAAAAATAAAAATTGAAATTAGACACCCTTCACATAAAAGATTCAGTACATCTTGTATAGTAATATTTCACTGCCAGTAAATAGAAACTATGAATATATAGAGCAAGAAACAAAATTTTGATTTTACTATATAGAAAAAGCCAGATACCAGCAAGACCTTACCTAACTTCAAGCTGAGGTTCATAATAGTTCATAGTTTTTTTTTTCTTTTTTGTTGAGAAAGAAGGTTCATAGTTTATACCGAGTTGTTTGGATAAATTGACTGCTTATGTTTCAATACTTCCATGTATGCCACTACTTTAAGCAAATTAAAGGAAGAAATCACGAAGCTTAGTTACTCTTATGAAGAATGCAAAATTTATGCACATAACTGATCTACTCATATATTGGAAGAGATATGCAAAACAATTCCGAAGGGCAAAGCAGCATACGTTCAACAACAACTCATATTAGTCGAAACTTATCAATAACTATTATGTCCATGCATAAGAGTCCTGCGAAAAAATATACATGCAAGGGATTCCTATATAGTAAAATCAGTAAGCTATTAAAAAGTCAGTGAAAGTGAAAATTTTCTGTTTTCATTTCTGAGACACCAACCTTTTAAGTTGGATGCCTATTAGGAGTACCACGTTCCTCACAAATAACAGAAGAAAAGAATAGTAGTACACCACCCACAATTGAATCCAAACAATATCAAAATTACATGATTACCAAACCCAACACCCCCTCCCATAAAACACATAATTGAATCAAACTTGCAATCGATTAAACACCTATTCTGGTAGTGAATTTGACAAAGTAGAGAAGATTGCCTTTACAAAGAAATAGAGAGCGACTTCCAAAGAGGACAAGATTGGTTGCACCGACCGACGAAGATGGAGAACAAAATGAGGATTGAACCCAATACCTAAAAAATCAACAAACGATTGTGAGATTATGGGTCATCTGAAAATATGAGGAAAAAATTGAACTTATATTGAGAGAGAATGTCACTTTAGAAGGTGACTTGGTTCATGCAACAACAAAATAAAACAAATAGAAGAAGAACCCAGATCAGAAAAATTGTAACTACTAATAGGTCTGTTAACACTTTCGATCTTGGGCTGGGTCGAGAGAGGCGGAAGAACCTGAGGAGGAGGCGACGTAGACAATGCGGCTGCGGTTGAGCCGGCTTGGTGGTGCAGATTGAGACCTAGGAAGGCAATTGTTCACCAAACAAAAAGCAGGGGTCGTTATTCTTGAATCTCTCCGACGAATCTCAAAATTGAAACATAAAGAGAAAAAAGAAGTGAGATGAAAATTGATACTGAGCTACTAACACAACCCCAATGCTGAAAAGTAGAGGAAGAAGATGAACGCAGAACATCTGACTTTCTGGGTGAGACAGAGATAATAGCTAAATCTAAGAGGGGATACAGAGGGGATTATCAAAAGACAGAGTAAAACATGGAGGACAAAATCGTAAAGACAATGTTCATAAGCGTGGCATTTTCCTAAATAACTTGACTAATGCCCTTTAGTATATATACTATTACAAAGGAGACTCTCATTGTTAATCATATTTTTGACTATTTTAACCTTTTGGGATAAGTATTAGTTAACTATTTGAGGTTAACTTAGTAAATAACAAATAAAAAAACAGTTAATAGCCGTAGAAAAATTGAAAAACTGCTCCAAGCATTTTTTATATGAAAAAACTGCCTCTAACAAAAAAAAAGAATTATCTGCTAGAAGAAAAAATTGTTTCAAAGTAACATTCCATATAATTTTTCTTGTCTCAAGTATTTCAACACAATGTCCTATATCTCCAAAAACAAAACAAGGGTAAATTACGTTTAAGGTCACTTACATAATATTTATACTAAATAAGGTCACCCAACATTTATTTCCCAAATCAAGTCTCCTGATTTAAAAAAAAAACTCTCGTTCAAACTATTTACGCTAATGCCATCATATATAAATCTCGTTTCTCTCTGTTTTAGACCAAAAACGAAATCGACCCCAAATTTTACCAAAACCCTAGCAAAGCTCTCTCTCTCCGTCGTCGTCCTCTCTCCGCTGCTCTCCTCTCTCCGCAGCATTTCTCTCCGTCACTCTCCTCTCTCCGCTGCGTTTCACTATGTCGCCCTCCTCTCTCCGCCGCGCCTCTCCGTCGTGCCTATCTCTCCCGCGCCTACCAAGCCCTAGCAGAGAAAAACAAAGACTTCATAGCACCAAACCCTAAATTATCTTCAACGACAACACTCTCCGTCATCGCTCCACCATCTCCCTCACCGGAGGCTCTAAAATCTCTAGCCAGTCAACATGTCATCAGGTGAGTCTGGATCTAGGGTTTGATTTATAGATTATTACCTGGATTACTTTGATAAATCATGTGATTGTTGGATCTAGGGTCTATTTGTGTTGAAAATCAGTTGTGTGTTTAGGTTGTTACGCAGTAGTGTCTACGTTAATCTGTGGACGTGTCTATGTTAGTCTATAATAGTATGCATAGATTGGTGTACTTTGGTTGTTATGCAGTAGTGTTAATGATAGTCTGTGGTAGTAGGTATGTTAATTTGTAGTAGTGCAATTGATTGGTGTGCTTTGGTTGTTATGCAGTAATGTTAATGATAGTCTGTGATAGCGTGTATGTTAATCTGTAATAGTATTTTGATGTCCATTTTGTTGTTTATCAAAGGAAGAAATGGAAGTAGAAGTCAAAAAAGAGGAAGACAGTGAACCAGGACGCTCAGTTCGACTACAGAACAGGAAGAAGGCAACTGAAAGCATCAAAGTCTAAGTAGTAGTGTAATGCTTTTTGTTGTGTTAGGGTCTGATGTAGTACCATGTTGTTAAGGTCTAATGTAGTACATTGTCTTACAGAACAGTAGTATTTACCATGTTTTGAAGTAGTACTGTGAATGTTTTGGAGTAGTGCTTACTAGAGATAGCAGTAGTGTTAGTATACTAAATGTTTTGAAGTAGTACTTTCTATTGTGAAACAATAGTTCTTACTAGAGAAATCGGTAGTGTGTTTAACATTGATGTAATGCGATGAATGTTTTAAAGTAGTGCTACTTTTGTTGTATGATGAGTCTACTACTATTGTTATTGGATAGTACTAATGTAGTTGGTTTCACACAAAGTGTTGTCACATACAAAAATGCACAATTGACCAACACAAAATCTTTAACCGAAGAACAACAAACTCGAACTAGTACCTTAAACAAATCCCATAAGGGAAAATTACATTAAAGTAGTATGTTATATAATGAATAACCACATTGTATGTTTATCGAAAAACACTCGATGAAAGAAATTCGGACCAAGTGTACTACCAATGACTTGTATTCTTACCAAGTATATCTTATGACTAAAATAGTGTATGTAAAGGAAATAGACAAGCCTCATAAAAATTATTTGTTCAGGCAGAATGTACTACTTTAGACTGGTGAAAACACTACATGTGACTAATATAGGCACTAGTTACTTAGGTTTCAGCTGCTGATGACTTTGGTACATGGCAATCTGTTGTGTCTTCCTTTTTCGCCACAACGGAGACCTCACCAAATGATTTAGTCGAAGCTTCTGGCCTAAAGCAACTCAAATAGTCATTTGGAACAAGCAATTTAGTCAAAGATGACGACGTGCAAGTCAAAGAAGAAGAAATGTTATCAAAAGAGGCTATGTCAGAATGCACATGACTACTCGAACTACAGGAAAGCAGAATCGAATCCTTATCAAAACTTATCGCACCGGAATCCTCTGATTCGCCTGAATCTTTTTCTCACAAAAGCACCATCTAGCCAAAATCGCCTCCATCGTTGATGATGTCCAGTCTGCGCCTCTCTCTCTCTCTCTCTCTCTCTCTCTCTCTCTCTCTCACACACACACACACACAAACAGGCAGCTGATGGAGAGAATCGATCTGCATTTTGGAGCTCTCTCTCTCTCTACATCGCGATCGTGTCTCTCTCTCTCTCTCTCTCTCTCTCTCTAAGTTGCGTGCTATTTTGAATTTGAAAATCAGCTATGTTTATATCAGATGGCAATTTTGGAAAATAAAATTTATTAGAAAATGAGAGATGACCTTATGTGTATAAAAATTGTAGAATGACCTTATTAGTAACTTAAGCTCTCTTGGAGACCTTAAGTGTACTTGCATATGCTTTAACCCTAGTATAGTATAACTACCTTCATGCTTACAAATGTTCATATGTTGACCGCATAGCGCAGTGGATTAGCGCGTTTGACTTCGGATCAAAAGGTCGTGGGTTCGACTCCCACTGTGGTCGTTTGCTTTTGGTCACTGTCCAATAAATACATGGGAAATTTAAAAGCTAAAACATGAATACATGGGAAATTTAAAAGCTAAAACATGATGTTCCTGCCCGGGATCGAACCGGAGACCTTTTGCGTGTAAAGCAAACGTGATAACCACTACACCACAGAAACTGATTCAGAGAACGTATTCGTCTAACTAATTGTATATCGTCTAGTATTATCATGCTCTTTTGCAAACAGCTGCCTTATGGTTCATTCCGGGCCATTGAAATTTGATCATATAGACAATAGTTCCAGTGCCAGATGAGTTTTATCTTTCCATTTGAGAGCATTTGCTAATGATTCCTCGCCATATGATGGATAAGAAATCGGGGAACAATATAACATATGACGAGGCACACTATATATCTTTTATAGTTATCGGACGATTAACAAACATTCAAAATACTTAAAATTGTCCCTCATTTATATATATTTAGAGAATAAAAGGAATGAATAAACTAAAAGATAAAATTATAATTTGAGCTAATTAACAAATTAAATAAAAGAGAATTACAATTACAATTCCTATTCCTATTCCTATTTTTTCTCTATTTTTTCTTTCTATTTTTAGAAGAAAAATAACCTTCCACATCTCACACCCCATTGGTGTGCCTATACTCTAGTCCATATATAAGGAAACCCAAGTATTTCAAAAAAAATAACATAAGGAAACCCAAAGTCAGGGAGGATCTCTTCGACTAAAGTTGAACTTTTGTTTTTTTTGTTTTTGGAATCAGAACTTAATACACTTGATCAATTTCAGTTGAGCAATTCCAAATACACGCGACCCATTTTATTGGCTGCTCTTTATAAAAGAGAGCTACTACTGGTTCTTGGTTCTTCTACTACGAAATTTTTCTGTAATAAACTGCTCGAGTAGGGTACGTTGGCACACTTTTTGTGGAATCAATGAAGGATAACATGATAGGCTTCACTTACAAAGTAGATACGACAGCCAAGTTAGATAATCTGATCGCAAATTATTAAACACAAACTGGGGTCACACTCAGCATTAGAATTTTGGTGGCACAAAATCATAACTTGGACTGGATACTGTCTACCCTGATACAACCAAGAAAATGCCTAAATTATGTAAACTCAAGCCCTTTGAACATATTATAGGTGAACTCCTGATGTCTTTCATGATAGGATTCGACATCATGCCTTAATCGCATACTTCCTCAGTGGAAAGTACATTTCTCTCTTCTTCTCCCTTTCGGTCTTCAAAGATGCCTATAAGAGAACATTTACAACCATATTAGAATAACCAGAAATCTGGTGTCAAACTTTATATCACCAAAACACTAACAAGCAGAGACATCGTTATTGTCTTGCAAAACAGTGGATAGACTGATAAGTAGGGTACAAATGAACAGAGAATGACAGTAGTTCCCTCCATCCACTGTTGTATAGCAAAATTAAACAAAAATAAAAAGTATGGTATTGATATTTAAATTATCTAGTGCTTGACAAATATAGCAGAAGGGCAAAAAAATAGCTCTAATTTTGTTACAGAACCACCTTTATAACAGAACTTAATCTAATTTAATACAAGTCAAACAATAATGTTAATTCAATGAGAATCTCCAACTGAACAAGTGCACTTCTTACGTACTATCCAAAACAAAATGCTTAAAATTGATAAATGTATCCATGTATAATATAGCAGTATGCTGAAAGTTACAACTCAAGAGTGCTCAGTTTCAGCTTTTCGCAGACTGTCAATTGTTCTAGGTTGAAATTCTAACATGAGTCATGTAGCAGAGTGCTAGAAGTGAGGAATCTGGTTACAATCATTAGACGTTCCAAGTTCACCACTCAGCCTACATCATTGTTTATATTCATCCAAGCTACAGTAGTGTTATAACTCCTAGAAGCTAGAATGCAAATATAAAACATTTATATTAAACCAATCACCCTACATTTTTGTTTACAATCATCTTTCAACAAATCCAAGTAAATACAGTCTCAGTTTTGCTTAGTTCTTTTATCCATTATGCACTTATCAGCTATCACATAAAGAAGACTCGAATTCGTTACACATAAAAACCTAGTGTTTCAATTTTCCTGCCTTTTGATACAACTTAAGCATTACTAACTACCACAATGTCTAAGCAGATCAAATATAACCAAACTATAAAAATTGGGTCGGGCTGGAATCAAACCTGGTGCTTAGTGAGACGCCTCCTGATGGCCCTTGTCTTCTTTGGACGCAAATCAAGAGGAAGAAGCTTCTTGTTCTTGTAGACTTCCCTAAGCGCCGCTTTTTGCTTCTGGGAAATCACTGTCAACACCTGAGCAACTGAAAGCCTCACAACCTTGCTGCAAAAGCAACAAAAAAAAAATACACAAGAATTGTCCACAATTTTAAAAGAAAAATTGTTGAAAATAAAGCAACAAGTGAATGAAGTTTGAACAGGGCTTACATTTTGGAAAGCTTGTTGGGGGCTCCACCAGTGACCTTGGCGACTCGGAGAAGAGCGAGCTCTGCTTTCAAATCCTTCAGTTGGGCCAAAAGATCGGCCTTGGATTTGCTCCTGAGCTCGTGCACCTTGATCCTCGCTTTGAAATGGAAGCAAATGAAAAACAAAATTAGGACAAAAGAATTTCAATTACAGAAGAAAGAAGCAAGAATACAGTAGCGTTAAACCTACCCATTGCTCTGGTATCTCGATCAGATTCGCTGTGTTTCTTTTAGTGGCGGGGCGGAGAGAGTGAGAGCTTGCTTGGCTGTGGTCTGTGGGTAAACCCTAATTTGGAATTGGGAGGACTTGATTACGGCACGTCTTAGTAAGAGTGGACGTGCCTGGGTGTTGTCTTTTGGAGGGCTTTGGGCTTTGAGATATGGATATAGTGTTCGGGCCATTTGAGTCCAAATCTAATTAATAATAATTTAATTAGATATAGATGTTTGATAGTTAGCACTCGGACTTTGGCTCACGTTTGAGATTTTATTTTCTCTTTTATTTTAAAAATAAAATTAAGTAAAGAGTGATGGTAGTTTTGTCAATTTATTTATTTTTAACAAAAAATCATTTTAATTTTCTAAAATTGTTCTCCTAACAAAATTAATTATATTGATTTTCTAAAAAAATAATAAGTTGGTTAAACATAGACAACATAATTTGTGGGAACTCATAAAGTTGAGTCGTTTGGCTTATACTCAGCTCTTAAAAAAATATAAAATTGTTATTCTTAACAAAAAAAATGATTAATTTTCTAAACTAGAACTATACTCGCAGCAATTTGATAAAGATTATAAGTGTAATTACTCAACCATTGAACCACCATTTATATTTGGCTATAACAATTTTCTAGTATGATTCAAATCTTTAGTTTTTATTTTTTAAATTAATATCACTTATTTTGCAAAGAAGAAAATTTTCAGATTTTTTTTTTAAAAGTTGCGGGTTGGCCAAGCGAGTCAACTTTATGAGTTTCCACAAATTATGTCGCTCATATGTCTTGATATCCATAAAACGCTAACAGTCAAGGGTGAACATAACACATTTAGCCAACCGACTATATATTTTTTAGAAAATGAATATAACTTATTTGATTAGGAAGAACAATTTTAGAAAATTATATTTTTTTATTAAAAATAAATAAATTAACCAAAATACCCTCGCCCTTTACTTATTTTAATGCAAGAGAAGATGACACAATTGGCCAATGAGCGTATAACGGAAATGGCGGCACAAAACAAAGAGATTCCGCCTGATCGATGATGAGCTACCTCCTCTAGACTTCAGTACTCAAGTCTAGTTGCTCCAGATGACACTCGAAGTACGATCAAGGACGGAGATTCGGGGCCTTGGATAGACAGGCATGCGAGATTTGAGCCAGTCATCGTCATCGGTTTTGTCGCGCCCTCGTTCGAATTTTCTCGAGGCTACCGAGAATACTGCGAGGATCGCTCAAGAGGAGGGGAGGTCAGCTGCTGAGTGGATACGAGCGACTGAGAAGCGGGGCCAAGCGGCTCAAGAGCACGAACGAGCGGCCCAGGAGTGGTCCAAGAAACAAGAACGAGAGTACCAAGGGCGGGAACGAAAGAACCAAGAGCGGTTCGAATCCTTGAAGCGCTTGATCAAGCAGATGGGCCTACCGTCTCATTGTTGTCCAATTGTCTCGCCTCGGGATTTGGGAGACGAAGACCCAGATGGTATTAGCGGGAGTGGGATCAGCACCCTAAAATTACAATATCGATCTCTGGACGATATATAATTAGTTTAGTTTATTTTTAGATGTTTAACTTTTGTGGACAAATTAAATATTTTTATTAATTAATTATTTATATTAAATTTTGCATTTACATTATTTTTTTACCAAAAAAAAATACTAGTACAACCTATACGACGAAACAACAACATTTGTCGTCTTAATCTTACAGATTGAACGACGAATGAAAGGAAAATCGCCATTATCAGAAAAAACACTATACCCAACGAAATCAAGAAAAACAGGCCGACGACTTTTTTTATCGTCGACTATACTATTTATAGTATAGCCGACAAAAAAATGGGGTTAACTGCTATAATTTTCGGTCATCAGACATAGTATTATAGCCGACGATAAAAAAAAGTCGTCGATTTTTGTTAGAAAAAAATCATCGGCTATAGTTTGACTAAAGCCGACGAGTTTTTCGACTAAAGTCGATGACATAATAATGTCGTCAGCTAAAGTTCTTTATTACAAATCTGGGCAGCAGCTCAATCATTCAAAAAAATTTGGTGAGAAATACAAAACGCTCTGAAATCGTTGGGTGTTGTCGGAAGCAGTCCAAAATGAGTTCGTTAAGGTATATCCCGCTACGTACATGTACATAGGTACGTATAAATGGGTGTGTTGATTATTGATTTTGAGTTGAGTTGATTTTGTGTTATATTCGATGAAAATATATATAACTATATGTACGTTAATTGTTGATATATATAGTATCGTCAGCTATAATGTGTATTCTGGTAGTGCAACGTACAACGTATAGTAACAAATAAGATGACGAACATTGTACATTTCCTCATCTAAGACGTAAGACCAGACGGCGAAATACGTTAGTATTGACCACCTTAAGTGTAAGTTTAAGACGATGAAACATAACTATTTCGTTGTCTAGGAGGAACAAACAAGATGACGAAGGCTCCTAAACTTCGTCTTCTAAGATTTGTCTATGCGACGACAGACTTCGTCTTTTTAGTTCACCAGTTTGTTGTCTAAAATATCATACGATGAGTCTAGATTTGTCGTTTTAGACTAGCCTTAAACGACGAAGATGGTTAATTTCGGCGTATAAAAACCTATACGAATGGACTTAAATGATGGACCTTAAACTGTGAAGTTTTTGCAGTCTAAGAGTCTAGACGGCGAAATCTTACTCTTCGATGGGGAAATAATTTTGTCGTCTGCCTAGCAATTTTCAGTAGTGAAGTGACATCTAATCTATCTTTATGATACGTATTTTTTTTATTCAAAACTAAGGAACATCATTAGAAATGCTCTTACCTTAACATATTAAAGTGTACTGATATGTTTCCTTGAACGAAACTTCATAAAGTTATTCACTTATGCGATCCAATCATTTGAAGTGATTATCGAATAAAAATTCTCTCTCCTTTCTCTCCCTCTCTCCAAAAACCTTACTCAGCCACCTTCTTTCTCCTAGTCAAACCCTACCCCGATCCCTAATCTGATTAGGATTTCTTCCCCTTGATCGATATCTCCTCCATCTTCACTGATGATAATCCCTTTTTCTCTCCCATTTTTACGTATATCGCAGTCCCTATTTCATTCAAGGAGTCTTTTCCTCCAACCATGTCAAAGTTATGGCCGGCCGAGATCTATATCTCTCGTGGAGCAGGAGAGGAAGATGACAAGTTTGGTTATGCTATCATCCGGGTTTTCTACCTGGAGGTTCTTTCTATTATGAGGGTAAAATCTCTCAAACACTGGTTGATTCGCTTATGGTGCGGCATGACAAATACCAGTTTTACTAGCATTACACTTTGCACCCATGATAGGTTTGTGAGTAAGTTCAGAAACAAGGAGGTTCTCCACCGAGCTATCTCACGAGGCCCTTGATTTTTGGAGAACATGACTATTGTGGTGGAGCAGTTTGATAGCTTCACTCTTGTGCACATGATTGAAGAAGCCACGACAAAAGGATGGGCGCGAGTGCATGTTGTTAGTGGCGATTTGACGAGTCCTATCATAGTATCTCAATGGTGGGTTACCCTATACAATTGCCTAGGTAGGTATGTGAATTATGATTAGTATAGTCTGTGTGTTTTTGAGGATATTCGTCTATTTGTAGAAGTTGATATTCGAAATAGTTGGCGACCAAGGTCCATATGCGGCTTAGTCCGCTGGCATGGATCGATTGCGACGTTGAGTATCTTACTCTAAAAGGCTACTGCAAGAGTTGTGGTAGTTATGTTCACTCAATCAATGATTGTCTTGTACACTGCGCTTTTGCGGCAAAACAGGTGGAGGTAGCCTGTGAAACGCGGATGGAGTCTGACATCCGAGGCATTGATCAAGATTGTGCATACAATCAGAGTCAAGCATGGCACTTGCAGGTAATAAGGTTGGGAAGCAGGTTCCTACTGGTCAGCTTGGAGGGGCAAACCCCAATCTGGCGTAGTCATTAGAATAGAGAAGGCGCCTAGCTAGTTAAAGGATGATACACCCTAAATTTGATTGTTCTTGTGTTATCCAGGTTTTCTAATTAGGCTTATAAACGTTGAATGCCCAATATAATAGTAAGTGTAGGACTTCAATTTATCGGGTTGGGTAATCCAATAAAATCCTATACTATTATCACATTTTAATGATATTTTTGAGCTTCTCAAAGAAATGTGATCTGATCATTGCATTTGTGTAGTAGTTTGGATCAATATTATGTGTGGTCAATATAACTTTAAACTTCAGGTTTGTAATGGAACTCTTAGTTATATATACACATATTCTCATGCAGTTTGATTCTTTCCTACGTACTAAATCAAAATGTGGTTTTGCAACCCTGCAGTTTTGCTTCGTTTCATTTTAGAGGTGAATGGTGTTGCTGCTCTATTTTGAGAGTTGTTCATGTTTTTTTTTCTTCTAATGTATGGTTTCCTAGTCATAAATAGGGATGACAAAATAACTCGAATTCGCAAGTATCCGCTCGACCTGAATCCGACCGAACCAAATTTCGAATTCTATGGCAAATAATGGGTATCGAGTATTTACTGACTCAAAACCGACCTGCATGATGGCGGGTTCGGGTCAGGTATGGATATGCACCTATCGAATCCGAACCCGGACCATAATCCGATCCGCCTATTTTCAAAATGAATTTTGTAATATTTTATAATTTATATCTATTTTTTTTATTTTTTTTATTTTTTATTCGGGTAAACAAATCGAATTCGGGTATTATATATCCGACGTGTTCGAATCGGGTGAAAACCCGAACTAAAATTTTTCGGATTCGAGTCTGATTCAATTAGACGGATTGATTTCGAATTTGAATTCGATTACCCAAAATCTAACCCGTTGCCATCCATAGTCACATAGCCAAACACAATAAGACACAAGATTCAAATGTGGTTTCAACTTTCCTTAACCATGAAAAGAGCTGGGTTGTAAATTAAACTCGATAAACTTTGTCATATTAAAGTTAACTTAATATAATTGATTGCACCGCCGCCACCTTCTTTCTCTTTGCATGCATATATGGTTGGACTAATTAAGCATTGCAGCCGACCATTACATGTAACTGTACTGGTACAGTGAACAATTAGAATTAACTTGAAAATAACTAGCTAACTAAGTCACTTTTACCGTAAAGTTTAGACTTATAAATGAAAAGCTAATTTGTTTTTGAACAATATAATAACGCATCTAGTTTTTCAAAAAAGTATACGTTTAAAATTAGGGCGGACCACATACGGAATTTATAGACCTGTACTTTATCGACCTATGGGCAGGGCTTGGGCTTCATAAATTAGTGATAAGGTCAGCCATGCCCTGCCCATTTTATACTAGGGCTTAAAAAACCCATGGTCGGATAATACACGGGGTACATGTCCGGCCTGGGCCGGCCTATTTTACAAGCCTGCTTGCCCCCTTTGAATTTCGTTAACCTCAAGAAAGATGTCTTTGAGAACATTGCAGAAATACCTCAATTTATCATGAATCCCGATGAAATTTGAAAATTATCAATTTTTTGTGATTTAAATTGATGATAAATTTTGGACTAGTTCAGAGTAAATCAAGTTCATTCCAATGGTATTCCATCTTTCTTTTTATTCTTAAAAACATATCATCATTTGGCATTCATAACATAAGAGTGTACAATAAAACTTAGTTTGGGAGAGTTATGTTGTGAAAATAATCAACTGTAGCTTATAACTTATAGAAACTGCATATTTGTTAACGTCTATAAGCTGTTGTAGCTTCATTTCTAGAAAAATTGGCAATAGCTACCGGGTTATTGGCAACGGATCAACGTCTGTTTCTGTAATGCATCAAGTGTACCAAATTTGTAACGGAATATATTATGTTACAAGAATAAACCACAAAGCAACGAAAATCCGTTGCTAGTTGAGAAATATGTATCTAGGAAGGCATTAATTAAAAACGAACATGCATTCCGTTGCCACCTTGTATTAACTATGGTGTTAAAGAGCAAAAAAAACTTCATCCATGACCATATTGTGTTAAAATATGGTATCAAAGAGCAAGGAAAACTTTATCTGTGACAATATTAATATTACCATATGCATCGATGTAGTAACAGATGACCCATCCGTTACCACTTCGTATTTAGGATGGTGTTGAAGAGCCACAAAAATCTTATATGTGACCACATTAGTGTTAATATATGGTGTTAAAGATCAACGAAAACACTATCCGTGACAATTTTAGTATTAGCATGTGTATCAGTGTAGCAACGTAATACCACTCCGTTATCACTTCTTAAATACAATGGTGTTAAAGTGCATAAAAAATTCTATCCGTAACCATTTAGGCTTTGTTTGTTAATGCTTTTCTTAAAAGAAAAGCTACTTTTTTTTCTTCTATTCAAATAAACTTCTTAATAGAAAATGAGGGGAGGGGGGTGTTTGGCAAAAGCTATATTTTTTCAAATGACTTTTAAAAATAGAAGCGTTTGGCAAATCTAAAAGTAAAAGTCACAAGTACATTTATTTTTCATTTCATTTTATTTTTTTCTTTTTTTTTTGATTTTATTTTAATTAAATATACGTACAATAATAAAAATTGTAAAAATACCAATCATCTTACATACATTCTTGATGTCATGCTTGATATTTTAAATGACTGATACCAAATAAAAAGACCATTCCTCGATTTAAATGCTAAACTTTTGACTCTGACTACATAACTCGACACATAGAAATCTACCAAAAATGTTTGATTAGGCCTTGATCAAACATTTCAGCTACTCATTAGACTTTGCGCTATGTTGGTCCTCACTATTTTCATTTGTCGTGTTCCTGGACCTTCAGTAACTGGAGATCCTTCCTCTTTTGCATCATCCTCACCATTTGCATTGTCACTTGATCCTTCTCCAATGGTAACAAAATATTTTTCAAGACGGGAATGTCTCCTTACATAGTTGTGAAGCGCCATAGTCGCAATCACAATTTTTACTTGCTTGTCGAATGAAAAAATTGACATGTGCTTTAACACCTTCCACTTCTTCTTCGAAACTCCAAAAGTGCGCCTGATAACACTTCTAAGAGAAGAATGTCTCTAGTTGAATAACTCTTCAGAATTAGTTGGTTGCCTCCTTCGATATTGTTGATGATGAGCTTTTGTACCTTTATATGGTCCCAAATAACCACTCATCTGTGGATACCTAGAGTTTACAAAATAGTATTTACCTATATAATGTTAACAATCATCAGATAAAAATAGTACAAGACGTATTATATGTTGGTTGAATTAACAAACAAAAGCGAGTAAGAGCAATTGCGTTGTGGAGGTTTTGGAAAATTCATGGCGCTGTCTCGTAATACTGAACAGAAAACTCTAGTATCATGAGAAGATCCTTCCCATCCCGCACATGCAAATATAAATTGCATATCAAAGTCACAAACAGCCATCACATTCTGTGTCGGTATTTATTTCCTTCCAATATATGACACTTGCTTGTGAAGAGGAATTGAAGCTTCAATGTGGACACCATCAATAGCACCAATGCAATCCTATATTCAATATGAAAATATTACATAAGACAAACCAATATGCAATCAAATACAAACAACTATACATTAAAGTATTAATGTAAGATTCTATACCTACCTTAAAATGAGGCATGTATCTCCTATCATTTAGATCTTTGGAGGAATACTTCTGAATTCCTAATCTGTTGGTTTCAAGATATCTTGAGCCATACGACAAACGACGTCCAAGGCTTGTCTAAAATACCTACTGATTGTTTCACCAGAGTGTTGAAAGCGCTCTTGGGCCAATCTGTTTCCAATCTCATGTCCAAGTATATATACACAAAAACATCCCTAATACTTCAGTATGACTCGTGCTTCTTAAACCCATCAACCCATAGTTAACTTCTAAATCATTAGATAATCTACTAAAAATCTCTTTATCCATTCTGAACATATGACAACAACAACTTTCATTTCCTCTTAGAACTTCCTTCAACCATTTGTTTCCTGTTTGCGTGGATGTCATGCACGGTGTCTTGTGAACATACCAATCAAAATAGTGTTGAGCCAAAAGACACACCCCTAATACTCCAACATCATGTTTTAGCTCTTCTATTTCATCTGGTGCTTGAGTGTCCATAGTGTAAAACCAAGTTGTTGCACAAACTAATTAATATTCAAGCTAACTTCTATTCATATAAGTTAGGATAAGCGCACAGATTAGACAACATAACACACAAATTGCTATGCATTACGTATTTTTAACTTGATCATGCAAAGAACTTGACATATAATACGAAGAAAACATATGATCTACGATTTATTTAATGAGCAAGCAGCAAATTAAAACGTTAGGCATCATAATTATCATTTACAAAAGTTAAACCTTACAATTGAGTAGGAAATTACTCATGTCAAGTCTCATCATCGAAGTAATATACTTCGGCGAGGCTACTTTTTTCTACTGCTTGCACCACTTCTCCGACCACTGGAGATTTTGACAACGAGGCTAGCTACGTACAGGTATAGCATGGAAGTACCATCGCCACACAGTTGCTATCAGTACTAAATAGAACCAATGAAAATCAATTCTATGGCAAGTCAAGTTCATATGTATGTATGCAGATGTAGCTAGGTAGTTCATCAATAAACAAAAAACAACGTACTATTGACTGACTAGTGCCTACTATTCACTTTATAGTGTTTTGTATTTTACTACTTCCATTCATTTTTCTTACGTTGCACTTTTGAAGACGTAAAATGTTAGAGCAGGCCCTCCTCCACACCATAACAAGGATAAATAGTAAATCAACACAGAGTGCAGCATGAATTCAGATCAGCTGATTTGTTATTGTTAGTGGTATGAAATAAAAGGTTATTAAATTAAAAGGACAAATTAAATTGAAAGGACAGACTGAAATTGCTTCAATTAATTGTTAGATATCAACAAGATAATTCAGAACAGATGTTTACAATATACGAATTTGCAGAAGATATATCTCAAAGTCATACCGCACAGAACAGAAAGAGCCTAGTTTCTCTATACCAAGCCTACGAAATAATGGTGCATACTGGGCTTTCAAAAACATACATATCCCTGATGGAAACTGTTACTTCACATAGACTATCGAAGAAGCCATACATGTATGATAATATTCAACTTAAACACATTCACTTCCATACTGTTTCAAACAGTTTAAGTTGACATGAGGTAGTTATATAATGTCAAGGGTCCAACCAATACGACATAAGGAGTAGCAAATTTTGAATCAAAATATTGAAAGTTCGAATGAACTATTAGCTCAGCCTTATTTACAATACATTTCTTTATAGTTCATTGACTCACGAAATTTATCAGCAACTAAGGTATCAATGTTTACCTAGTACGAGATACACATTCTTATAATCAGCTTCTAGAATCATTACAACATCATCAATTCTCTAAACCGAAAACTTATCTCTTTGTTTGTAACATTCTTCATCAAATCTACAACATAACAACAACAATCATCTATAGCAAACATCGAAGCACAAGTAGTGAACGTACTAGTGAAGTAGCAGACTCTATAGCATATCAATTCTCAGCGACAACTGTAAAAGAATAACTAAACAACAGGTCAAGAATTTTATTTTGATCACTATGATGCAGTCAGTTTAATTTATACAATGTTGTTTACTCCTCAGAAAAAATGGTTTATAACAATAAAAAGAATCCAATTCAACTCATTTTCACATATATTCCTTTTAGGTTAGCAATGACAAAAATGAGGTAGTCAAGGATTTGACCTTTCAATTTCAAATTGTCAGCCTCACCCACCAGCAGCTTCCATTTAACAAATCATTTGTGACAGCAAACCAGGAAATCATCAGGGTAGGAAGAATATATAAAAGAGTGTCTATTGTAATTGTTTAATGGTCACAAAATCTAGAGTTGTAAAATAGTGGGTTTGGAACACACCCTGCTTGAAGGTTTAGTTCTCTTCTTCTTCTTCTTCTTCTTCTTCTTCTTCTTCTTCTTCTTCTTTGTTGCAAAGTTAAGTGAATGAAGTGAAGATCCAATGTCTGGACTGCATAATCACATTGAAAGATACAAGTCTGACATAGCTAATAAATAACAAAACAGTACTTCAAAAATAGATGCATAACTCTGCATATGAGGTTGACTCAGTTTTATAACTTTCATAGATAGCAAATAGTCAAGTACAATGTATGCACAAACTCAATACAGTTCAGCCTATAATAACATCGAGTACAGTGACCAAACCAAACTAAAGCGTCAAAAGCTATCAATTCCATATTAACTCAGAACATCCATACAAAATAGTCTTAAGAAAACACAATAGTCATTACATATAACAAAAACATCAACTCTCTCTCTCTCTCTCTCTCTCTCTCCTGACTTCTAGATTTCTTTCTCTGACATTTCAAACTGTAGTCACGCCAACTTATCCACGGGATCATCCATAGTATAGAACATCTCTCTCTTCTCCTTGCTAATTAAGAAATAAACGAGTAGCAAAATACCATAGAGGGGTTCTTGTTCCAGCTCCCGGTAGTGATGTAACCACGTACACTCATCACACCCTTTTTGGAAATTGCCTTACAATTGTAATGGAATTCTGTTGCTAAGAATCAAAATGTTGTGTACCAATTTGCAAGGGATAAAGCTTTCGTTTTCATGTGAACCTGTTGAACTATATTGAACAAATTTAACAATAACAACTTCTTATTCAGTCACGAAAATTCTTCCGTGACTCTAGTGTAAAAATAAGCACTAGTCATGGAATTCCATTTCTGTTAGTGCCGTGACTAATGCTTTCTTTTTTTGTAGTAGTGTTTATAACTTTTATGTGCAATTTTTGAAATAAGTTACAACTACTTCAATTTACCAATACTCTTTAGGCAACTTAAAGTTTAAGTTAAATTGCAAAATTAAAGGTGCTCCATAAGCTATCCAAACTAGGTCTAAATAGCTATTTTTGTTTCTTTGCCACCAAAATTCAAACATTCTGAAATCAAATGATAAAGGTCTTAGTGATGCATAATAAGATCACGCCCCACACTTGCTCGAAATTACTAAATGAAGTAAAAGATTACAAAAAGAAAGACGAAATCAAACCTTCCCAAACAAACTTGTATTGGTTAATCGCGAAGCTGTCAAAGTAGCTTTATACTGCAATGGAGAGTTTGATGGACACACGATTTACTGTCAATTATAAGTCACCCTAATGGTAGAGCCACCAAACAAAATTAAATCATGACCAATTGCATAATAATTCGCGAGCTCATCTGCCACAAAATTCCTCTATCTAGCTAGCACCAGCACTAACATGCTGAGATTAGATCATTTTAATCGTACGTAATCGCCAAGGTTTAAGTGCGGTGGCAAAAACAAGATCGAAGAAACTCAATTTAATGCATGCAACTGATGCAAGTGATCGACGTGAGCAATAACTCGATCGATATAAAGCACAAGAAATAAATGAAGCAAAAAGATAACATTGAATTTCCCATTAATGGCTAATGCGACTGGTCATTCATTACTACATGCATGATATGCTAGCTAGCTCACACCCTACAAACATCTAAGCCAAATAAATAAGTGAAAGATACAGACAATGATACACCAATAATGAAACTAGCCGAGCTAGCTCTTTTAGTTTTCTAGCACAACTCTCTGCCTAGCTTCATGATACTAGTAGTGGTTGTACTCATTTCACACAAAGAGGAACGTAGCTTTAATCAACCCCACACCCCCTTAATTAAATGAAAAAAACAATACACTAAGGCACTAATTCAAACTTAAAAAGCCTGAAATATATATATGTTGAAACTTTGCTGTGGGGGGACCCTAATTCTTCGTTTCGTTTCTCCATTGTCACTTTTGTCCCACCAACTTCTTCATATAGACTTTGCAAACCTTTAGTTCTCTGCTTCCAAGTCATTAAGCATGAAAGGAATGGATCGTTTCCTCTGTGCTTCTTCTGCTTCTACGGCTATCATGGCTCAGAGGGCCATAGTCCGCCGAGCCCTCAGAGTTCCCATTAACGATCATGTTTATGATCCAAGGAAAAACCAACCTACTCTTCCTATGCTCCCTTGTTCGTTTGATCAGTTACCAATCGATCCGAAACCTCTCTACGACAAGTGCAGAAGAAGTTTTTCTTCTGCGCAAAGTAGCCGCCACGAGCGGCCCCGTCGAAGAAGCTCTGCGGACATCCGTGACCAGAGAAGAAAGAGTAGTTCTTCCTCCTCCTCCTCCTCCTCTTCTCGGTATCGAATTAGTGATGATGATTCCAGAGTACCATTCATCGACTGGTTATCGGAAACTGACGCAGCATTAGTTCCTTCTGATCTTCATGGTGAAGTAGCAGCAGCTGCATCTAACCCTAGAATGCGTCTGATCTTGAGATCGAATGTCGACGACTATCATCGTCAATCCACAGCTGCTCCGTTAAGGTCTTCTTCAACTCGCTCTCGTCACCAGGTAATTAGTTAAATTTATTTTTGCTTCTTTTAACATTAGTAATCTCTGATCGATAAACTCATCGACTGAAGTGAAGTAAGCCATGTGCAGGCGTGGTCCAACATGTCATCATAATTCTGTATTCTTTTTAATTTTGAATTTCTGGTATGAGAATTCTAAGTATGATAAAAACGTTAACTACATATTGTAGGTTGTTGTTCTGAGGGTGTCAGTGCACTGCAAGGGATGTGAAGCAAAATTGGGAAAGCATCTCTCTAAAATGGAAGGTATAGTGTATATTATAAGCAGCTAAACTAGATAGAGAATTCATTTATGGATTAAGTATTAGTTGAAAATATTCCTTACCTATAGAATAAGGAGACTCGAATGTCTTCATCGATCTTCTGGCCGGTTTTCAGTGCTTCGATTCAACGCAAATTAGTTTATGGTTTTATTGCCGGTTATGATATCATGATCACCAACAAAAGCTAGCGATAAAGTTCTCTTGCTAAACGTTTAGCATGCTATAATTAATATTATCGGTGTCTCGATCTATTACTCCAAGATCCTATATGTTCTTATATTGATAATTCGATGACATAATGTGAAAAATAAAATTGGTGACCGTGATATCAACATTGCAGGAGTTACATCATTTAGTATAGATGTAGTAACAAAGAAAGTCACGGTTACCGGAGACGTGACACCATTAGGAGTGCTTGCTAGTGTCTCCAAGGTGAAGAAAGCTCAGCTCTGGTCTTCTCCAACATCTTCATCACCATCTTTGCATTGGACCGCATGATAATTAAACTACGTATGCAATTCGATCCATTCAGCATCAGCAACCTTTATGAGTGTGTGTTTGTAAGATTTTAGTTGTTTATTTCTTAAACTAATCATGCTTAATTAATATGCTTGTGCTGTGTAAAATTAATGTAAAACAGTTCATCTTTTCGATGGAATCGAAACTTCAAATTAAAGTCCTTAATTGCTTATGCAAAAGAGATTCAGCTGAGCTATGTACGTACCCGGCCAGTTGGTGATCGACTAAGCATTCGATCATCTTCTGCTTAAATTCTGATGTTATATATATATATATATATATATATATCTGTTCTTCAGATGGAATGTTAACAATTGTAACCTATATATATATCTTTAATTACATGGAAATGGTCAGGCAGTAAACTCATGAAAACTTAAGTCGATATCTTCCTGGTAATAGTGAGTGAATGATCTGCTATAGTTAGTTAGGCTAGCTACTTTCCGTGCATGCAGCTCGATGATCCGACACAACATGAACAAGGCTGTGCGCATGCCCACTACTGGAGGAGGAAATCGGGGCGACGTAGAAAGGTCGTCGCCTCGTATGTTATTTACGTCGCCTCGATTTCTTGTGACCAAAACGACGTCGCCTCGTCTTGTCGCTTCAGATTCATCACGCCAACATTGGGGCGACGTAGATACAATATACGTCGCTTCGTTTCATTTCACGTGACGTAAATAATACTACGTCGCTTCAATTGAAGCGACGTAGATTGATCACGTCGCTTGAACTGAGGCGACGTAGATTGATCAATCTACGTCGCTGAATTTTATTTATTTTTAATTTATTTTTCTTTTTTTAATCCATTAAGGCGACGTAGATTGATCAATATACGTCGCCTCAATTTATTTAATATTTATTTTATTTTATTTATTAAATAAATGAGGCGACGTACATTGATCAATCTACGTCGCCTCAATTTATTTAATATTTAATTTATTTTATTTTTTAATAAATGAGGCGACGTAGATTGATTAATGTACGTCGCCTCATTTATTAAAAATTTATTTTATTTTATTTTTTAATAAATGAGGCGACGTATATTGATCAATGTACGTCGCCTCAATGTATTTAATTTTTATTTTTTTTTATTTTTTAATAAATGAGGCGACGTAGATAGAACAATCTACGTCGCCTAATTTATTAAAAAATAAAAAAAAATAAAAATTAAATATTATTGTACCAAGTCACGACCTATCGCAATTTACAAACACAAAAACGCATTCAAATTGCGTTTTACACATTCAACCAAAAAAACGCATTCAATCACAAATCAAAACGTTAAAAGTTTATACAAATCAAGTTTATACAAATCCTATATACAGTTTACGAGCCGGGAGCTGGTGGAGGAGCTTGCGGTTGTTGATTCGCAGCCTGGAATGATCGCATCATGGCCTCCATTTCTTGCATCCTTTGGGCGATCGCACTCGCTTCCGCTATAGCCTTCTGCGCCACCTCGCTCGATCTGCGCGCCGCCTCTTTGGCTTCATCGATCTCCTTTTGCATTTGAATTTGGCGTTCCTGGTTTACCCGGGCCCCTCCTCTCGGTTTGGGGTCGCGTGTGAGAGCGCGCCCCACCCCTGTAACGTCGAACAAGAACAAATATTAGTAAACTATATCGTAAACCAAAATGAAGCAAAACGTAAATCGAGATATGCATCGACGGAATCGTTTTGGAGATTTATTACCTCTTATAGAGGTCCCGTGCCTTGAACCAACCTCTTCCTCTATGATATTTATTTGTGTATCAAGAGGAAGAGGCTGGGGTTGGGAAACCTCTTCGCCGTCAACTGGGCCCGCAGCACTATCTTGTTGCGACAAGACTTCATCGAGTCGACGCTTCACTGCCGCCTGCTCAATTAAAATAGATAAAATAAATAATATTACAATTTAGTAGACAACAATAATTGAAATAACGTAACGTGAACCTATTTGAGCTTACCACTTTCTCAGCCGCATTCCTCTCCGGCTGGTATACGTTAATCCACGTCTGGACGGCGGGCGCTGGATGACCCTCCTTCTCCAACACCTCGCTTCGGTACGAGAGGGCGAGGGATCCCGAATGGTGGTTGATCTGCTGCTCCTTGTTCTTGTTTCGGTTCCCTCGGTTCCGTTCGCACAATCGCTGCCACACACACACAAAAATCATTTTAAAATAAGAACAGATAAACATGCATATTGTTCGAACGTTTGACCAAAACTGTAGGTTCGTTTATGAAACTCACCAAGTAAGCAGGGTCTTCGAAGTGGGCTTTTAACCACGCCCATTGGTCTTCCCTCCCGAGAAACTCTGCCGGAGTCTCCTGGCTGACGTGGAGATAATGTTGATGGCAATCGTACTTCCAATCCTTATAGATTGTTTGCGCCGTCCTATCAATGAAGTTCCACATCTCCACATCAGTCGCCGGGATGTCGTAGTTCGTCTAGCACAACACATTTAAATTCCGTTATGTAAAAATTATATTTACATTTACTACAGGTATGTAAGTAAGCTCAGAGTCCAGCAAGTATACCTCAAGACTCCGGCCGACGATATCGCGATGCAAATCGCTAAGTCCCAAGAAGCTAGATGCAAGCATTGGAACTTTTCCGCGGATGATGCTACCGATGTCTCGGCACATCAGACTCCGCATTTCCCTCGTCGCCGGCCCCGCATGTCTCGTAGAGTAAGCGACTTGTAGTCGCCTATTGTTGTTCATCCGGACGAGGTACTCCGTCTTCGTCCCGACAACGACTCCGCGCTGTTCCGTCGTCGGGTCTCCGGTTGCCATGTCGACCATGTCGGGGAGTTTGGTCTTCTTGCACCGGATGCTGAGGGCGGGAGGGTGCTGTGACGCCGTAGTGGCGTCGCTGCTGTCATCCGCTCCTTGCGGAATCGCATCCTCAAGTGGAGGGGCGGGCGTTGAAATGGGAGCTTCTGCAATCGACGGGGTCGCCGATTGTCCCGTGGGGCAACCAGACCCGGAAGCCCCATCTCGGCTGAATGCTCGCCACCCCGCCTCCGCCGCCTCCGCAGCTGCCGCCTCCGCAGCTGCCGCCGCGGCCGCCGCTTCCGCTTCACGACGCTGCATCAACGCTTTCCTCCTCTTGTATGCAGTATCTCCGGGAGCCATTCTTTTATTACTAAACTGTTATTTTTAATTAGATGTTAAACTCGTTTGTACTTCTATAATGCTTATCATCACATATAAACATTCATGCTTATCATCACATATAAACATTCATGCTTATCATCACCCTTAATCCTTAATCCCGAGAATACTACAATCATTACGCATATGTTTTCATTTAACCAAACCCTTACGCATTCAATCATTACGCATATGTTTTCATTCAATCATTACGCATATGTTTTCATTATCACAAAACACATTCGAAATCATCATCATCACAAAACACAATACTTACATGAAGCTAGATTGAAAACACATTCGGAATCATTATCACAATACACATTCGGCACAGTATAAAACACAAAGCAATATAGCTTATCAACACACAAAACGCATATAGCAACTTCTACATACTCGTCATTTATCGCATATAGCTTATCAACTACACATGAACAGCAACTAGATATGGGATAAACTCTCTAAAATGATTATAGACATGAAAGCCTAAACATGAAAAGCAACTAAACATGAACATTCAGCAACTAAACAATCAAAATGATAGATGGACAGCAACTTCTACACATGGACAGCAACTACACATGGACACATTGATAGATTACACGGAATGTCGCACCTTACCTTCTCGATTGATAGACTCAGATCGTTTGCTTTAGCTACACGGACCCGGAATGCTTCTTCTTTCTGAAATCACAAGTATTGATAGATTAGTAATGATTTCGAGTTGTAATTGCTCTTTTACATTTATATCAAGTTTAGCCCATAGATTAAAAAGAAGAACACAAAGTTTCAAAATTAACAACGGGTAACTTCACTAGTTACACTCCCAAGTCCCACATTTTGACTTGGGAGTAGAAAATTTACTGCTTTGCATAAAACCCAAAATATTAATCAAGAAAACAAGTTCAAGTGATGCAATGCCAAAATCCGAAATCAACAATTGCGAAAATACCAGGGAAGGGATTCTTACCCAACAAGTGGCACTGCTTGTGAAGTAGACGAAGTATTGTGTTCAAGAAACTCGCAGGCTGTGATTACAATCGGCTCAGCAAACAAAACCTAACACCGAAAATCAACTTCGCGATGAGTAGTGAGGAACAATAAACTGACAAAGTATAAAACACATTCGGAATCATCATTATCACATGAAGCTAAAAAATATCACGCTCAATTCAGTGAGATTGCCAATAAAATACTATATCGAAACAATGTATGTAGAGATGACATTAACTCGTTCCACTATGATAAAGTTTGAAACTTTCATGCTTAAATTGATAAAATAGAACACACCCATCAACACGAAACTGCACAGAGTTTATTCAAACAAGCCATGCTCAGAATTGACCAAAACAATCGCAGTCATACAGCAGATTAAGATTCCCCAATTGTCTATACAACAATAAATTACAAACGAATCGAAAAATGAGACCATTTACATAACATAGCCAATACTAAAAGTTCAAGAGCTAACACAAGTGAGCTCCATACAAAATTAGAGGGTACAGGTCAGTTCATATTCGAAATCTTCGATCAATATGCCCACCTATGCATCCAAGAATCAACAGATATAAAAAGCTTAGTAGCTTCTCTCATACAGCAAAACTACTTCATCCAAACAAGTAAGAAACTTGCAACAGTAACAGTACTAAGAAGAAATCCTAATTCCTCACATCAATCCATTATGATCAAACCAAATCCCATAATATAAACACATACACAAACATCTAGTAAAGATATTCGCAAACATGAAAGAAGATCATCGGAAACCATGAAGCAAAAGAGAGATAAGACCTTGAGGGTTCCGTTCGGCACGCTTTGGGTTTTGGGTTTTGGGGTTTTGGGTTTCGGGATTCGACGATGAAGGAGGGGGAGGAAGAAGTTGGTTTCGGGTTTGGTGGAGGAATACGACGGTGGGTTTTGGGTTTCGGGATTCGATTTGGTCTCAATCGATTTGGGATTAGGGTTTGGGGCGAGGTCGAACAGAGGCTTCGTTTGTGAGAGAGAAGTGAAATGAGAAGAAGAAGAAAGCCACTGTGTTCCTGGAATTATAAACGCAACGAGGCGACGTAGATTGATTTCTACGTCGCTTCAATATGTTTGAATAACGTAAGCGACGTAGATTGATCAATCTACGTCGCTTCACTATTTAATTTATACTTAAATAACATAAAAAATAAATATGTTCAGGCGACGTAGATTTATAAATCTACGTCGCTTGGATTTAATGTTTAATTTTGTTGTTTTTATGAATAAATGAGGCGACGTAGATTGATCAATCTACGTCGCTTCCTTTTATTTAATGTTTAATTTTGTTGTTTTTATGAATAAATGAGGCGACGTAGATTGATCAATCTACGTCGCTTCCTTCTATTTAATTGTTTAATTTTGTTGTTTTTATGAATAAATGAGGCGACGTAGATTGATCAATCTACGTCGCTTCCTTCTATTTAATTGTTTATTTTGTTTTTTTTTTGGAATAAATGAGGCGACGTAGATTGATAAATCTACGTCGCTTGGATTTAATTTTTAATTTTGTTGTTTTTATGAATAAATGAGGCGACGTAGATTGATCAGTCTACGTCGCTTCCTTTTATTTAATGTTTCGATTTTGTTTTTTTTTTATTAAATGAAGTTTAGAATTATAAAGTTAGTAATATTTTCTCGTATACATCAATTTTAATTTTGTTGTTTTTATGAATAAATGAGGCGACGTATATTGATCAATATACGTCGCTTCCTTGTATTTAATTTTTAATTTTGTTTTTTTTATGAATAAATGAGGCGACGTAGATTGATTAATCTACGTCGCTTCCTTCTATATAATTTTCGATTTTGTTTTTTTTTTTAATAAATGAAGTTTAGAATTATAAAGTTAGTAATATTTTCTCGTATACATAAATTATGCTTTGAAATATTTTGTGACGACCCGAACCAGAATCAGTTGTGTGTTTGGGCACGATTCTCGAGATTTGGTTATAGTCGCAGTTTTACGATATTGTGTAGTTTGCCGATTTGGTTCGCGACTATGTTTTCAGTCGAGAATTTGAGTTGAGTGTCTTCACGGAAGTTGTAGAGTACGTGATTTCGAGTTCGTGGGCGGTTTCGGAAGATTTTTCCGATAATCGAGGAATATTTTATGATTATTTGAAGTTTCAGGTTCCGACGAGTTTATCCGATTGTTTCGAGTTTATCCGAATTGTGATGGTTATCCATTTCGAATCGTCGTTTGACCCGAGGGACGAGTATAAATATCGAAAAGTCGAAAAATAGTCGTGAATTGTCGGAAACTTCATTGTGAACTTTGACCAAGCTTTGACTTTTGGTTGACTTTCCTATTTTGGAAAGTGGAAGAGCTGCCGAGAAGGGGAGGTTTCCCGAACGGGAAAGTGAACTCCGGCGACCGGATTCCGGCAACGATTCACCTCGGGACAGGTACGGTTTGATTCCTCTTGTGATTTCGAGTGTGTATGGCTTGGGTTTGAATGGTTTTAGACCCGTTTTGGTGGAGGCCGATTAGGGCCGAGTTTGATGAGTTTGCCGTCGACGGTGGTGGTAGCTCCGACGAGATTTGGAGGTGGGGATTAGGGGAATTCGACTCCCCTCATCTCTCTGAGTCTCATGGTATGAGTATTTGGGGTTGAGGATGAGTTTTGGGGGTGACCCGAATTGGTCACCGAATTATGTTCACCGATCGGATTTTGGACAAATTGGAGAGGTTGTGTTTGAAATTGGCCTTCGGGGTAGAAGGGAAACATGTTCGCCTTGATGAGACCTAGAGGACTGGAGAGTTTGGCCGTGGGATTCCTCCGTTGACGGCGCGCCGCCGCCGGCGGCGGCGGTCAACGGCGGTCAACGGTGGTCAGAAAGTCAACTTTTCAGATTTCGACGTTTTTAATGTCATTTTTCTCGTAATCATGCCCTGATTATCGTACGGAGGTTTTCGGGTTAATTTGGTTAGCCGATTTTCAGTCGAGATTTCGAGTGGGGATTTCGGGATTTCCGTAATTCATTTTGCACCGCATTTTGTATTTTCGGGAACGGTTGGTTTCCGTGCATCCGTTCAGTGTTGTGGATTACAATTTTGATCAGTTATGTTTATATATATTCAGGAGATCGAGATCGAGATTTGGATCGTGATCGTGTTTCGGGCGAGGGTACTTCCGCCGGACCACGTGTTTAGCGCGAGTTGCGCTAGCTGATCTGTGAGTGGACAATTTCTTTTCACGGAAACGATTGCGAGTCTTTTACATGATATATGAACTTGAACATGCGTATGAGTTTTCGGATTAAATGAGCATGTGTTTTACGATTATACGATTATATTTTTACGGATATACGTATACGAGTATACATACATAAATATGCTGTTTCATGCATTTGCATCGAAATGTTTATGATTTGGTTTACACAGAGTACAGTCTTGGTTATGTTGTTGTTGTATCGATACACCTTGCCTCGTCGGCTGATCCCCGACGGAGGGCCGCCTGGAGGGGCGATTCCCCAACCAGACCGGTGAGGGGCGTATTCCCCGGAACCGAGGCCATTTCTGGCTTAGAATCACATGGAAGTCAGAGAGACTCCGTGGTTCAGACTGTACTAGCACGGAGGAGTCCATGAGTGACCCCGTGAGATTTTACTTGCATGCTCAGTACACTGGAGGAGTGTGAGTTTTACCTCGTGTACCATGTTATGTTTTTATTTACCTGGACTCGCATATGTTTTTATAACATATATACTCGGTGAAAGACATTTATTTTCGTCCACTCACTCTAACGTGTTTATTGTCTTTCCCCTGGGCTTTTCGGTTTCCGTGCCCAGTTTGCAGTTCAGGTTTGGTGTTTTCACGTCGCGGTTTGGAGGCTAGTGATCAGAGTCACCTGTGTTTTCCAGTAGGTTTCAGTTTCACCTACTGATGTACATGTTGTATATATTTTATATTAGAGGTCGCTCTGATACGTTCTGATACTTGTTTATACGGATTTTCTCGGATATACATATATATGGTACAGTATGTTTACTGTTTGTTGATTATATTGATGTTGAGAAATCCGGATGGGATTGGTGCCCACGGTTTGCTTTTTGTGGCATAGGATGAAGTGTATTTTCCGCGTGCAGGTTAAGGTAATTCCACGCTAGTAACGAAACTCTGCCCAAATTTCGGAAAATTTTTGTTGGTTCGTATTTTTCGAAGGGGTTCGACTCCGGTTTAGATAGTTAAATCGGGGTTGGGTCCTTTCAACTTGGTATCAGAGCATTAGGTTGTCAGATTCTGTAGACTCTTGTAGTTGTGACGCTTTGGGTATTTGAGTTGATACAGCATGACTGGAGTGATGACCCGACTGGCCAGCGGTACTCATCAATACTTCGGGTGTTGTATGTTCGCAAATATCTGCGGTTTCATGATTACGTTCTTTCTGCTTGTGCCTAATGCTTGTCTTGTATCAGTAGGATGCCTCCTCGACGTGGTCCCCGTGTTGATCGGGATGATGATCCTGATGAGGATCGCCGAACGCGCGACTTGCTTATGCGAGTGCTGCGTTTGGAGGAGCGTTTTGACCCTGTGGTCAAGGCTCGTACTGCGGGTGCTACTGTGTTTTCGGGTTCAGTTGATCCAGAGATATGCGAGGCATGGTTGGTTCAGATTGAGCGTGTTTGTGAGCGTCTGCAGTTTACACCTGAGCAGATGTCAGTAGCCGCAGTTGGTTTACTTGAGGGTGATGCATACTTTTGGTGGGTCAGTACTGACAGAGTTCCTGTGGATACTCCGTGGACATTGTTTCGTGATCTGTTTATGCGGAGGTACTTCAATCAGGCTACCCAGCAGCGCAAGTACGAGGAGTTTACGAACTTGAGGCAGGGCAGTTTGTCTGTACTTGAGTATCGGGATCGATTTACCCGTTTGTCTCGTTTTGCGCGGGATATGGTGGCTACTGAGGAAGCCAAGTGTCGTAGATTTGAGCTGGGGTTGAATCTGAGCATCAAGGCGACGCTGATTACGATGCCTCGGAACAACTTTGATGAGTTTGTCAGTGCAGCTCTCCGAGGCGAGGATATTGAGCAGGAGAGACAGCAGAGGTATCAGCCGAGGCGATTCGAGGAAGGTGGACCGAGTCAGGGGCCTTCGAAGAGGCAGAGTTCTGATACTTCCGGTTCAGCTTCATCTTCAGGCGGTGGATCATATCGACCACCAGCTAGTACATCGAGACGGAGACCGTTTTGGAGGAGAGACAGACCACAGCGACCGCAGGCTAGTGCAGGTTCTAGCGGTTCTAGTTATCCTCGGCGTACTGGTGGCACATTTGCTGTACCAAGGGAGTACCCGTTGTGTAGTCTCTGCAGTCGACATCATGTGGGTCCCTGTCAGCGAGGTCCTGTTACTTGTTTCCGCTGTGGTCAGGTGGGTCACTATGCGAAGGAGTGTCCCCAGTTGTATGATGCTGGTGATCAGGCAGCTCAGGGTTCCGGAGGAGAGCGAGGTGCCACTTCGGGAGCGCGACCAGCCCAGTTTGCAGGCCAGGGCAGGCAACGGGGTCAGGCTCAGCGAGGACGACCGGCCGGACAGGCGAGGGTTCATGCTATGACTCTACGTGAGGGCAGAGCATCACCGGAGGTCGTTATCGGTACGTTACATGTTTTTGGTATTCCTGTAGTTGCATTGCTAGATCCAGGTGCCACACATTCATTTATATCATTTAGACTGTCATCATTGGCTACGGTACCTGCATCTCCACTTCCGGGGTTGTGGAGAGTGCTGTATCCGTCAGGAGAGGTTGTGAGCATCGGTTGGGTTTACCGAGATTGTGAGGTGTTTATTGATGGCCATGGTTTAGCCGCTGATCTGTTGTTGCTTGATATTGTGGATTTCGATCTGATATTGGGCATGGACTTTTTGGAGTCGCACTGGGCTATGTTTGATTGCCACAGGAAGGAGGTCGCGTTTCGACGACCAGGGTTACCCGAGATACTGTTTCGCGGCGAGAAGAACACTTCCCTACCGTGTTTGATTTCCGCGATGAGGGCGGATCGGCTGATGAAGAAGGGTTGTGTTGCTTACTTAGCCCATGTTGTGGACACTACAGCTGCAGTGCCAGAGCATGGTAGTATTGAGGTTGTGTCTGAGTTTCCGGATGTGTTTCCAGCGGAGTTACCTGGTATACCCCCGGTGCGGGAGATTGATTTTACTATTGAGTTGTTGCCGGGTACTGGACCGATTTCCCAGACACCGTACCGGATGGCGCCTGCAGAGTTGAGGGAGTTGCAGATTCAGCTTCAGGAGTTGTTAGAGAAGGGATTCATTCGACCGAGTGTTTCTCCGTGGGGTGCTCCAGTGTTATTTGTGCGGAAGAAGGACGGGTCTATGCGTTTGTGCATCGACTATCGGAAGCTGAATCAGATTACAGTGAGGAACAAGTATCCATTGCCTCGGATTGATGATTTGTTCGATCAGCTGAAGGGAGCGGCAGTCTTTTCGAAGATTGATCTTCGATCCGGATATCATCAGTTGAGGATCCGGGATTCAGATGTTGCCAGGACAGCGTTCAGGACGCGGTATGGGCACTATGAGTTTTTGGTTATGCCGTTTGGGTTGACCAACGCCCCCGCAGCTTTCATGGACTTGATGAATCGGGTGTTTCGACGGTTTCTGGACAAGTTCGTGATTGTATTCATTGATGATATTTTGATATACTCGAGGAGTGTGGGCCAGCACAGGAAGCACTTGCGAGCGGTGTTGCGGACTTTGCGGGACCATCAGCTGTTCGCGAAGTTTAGCAAGTGTGAGTTCTGGTTGGATAGTGTGAAGTTTCTGGGCCATGTGATTTCGGCCGAGGGAGTTAGTGTTGATCCTGACAAGATTGAGGCCGTGCTGAATTGGAGTCGACCCACTACTGTGCCGGAGATCCGGAGTTTCTTGGGGTTAGCAGGCTATTATCGACGGTTTGTACAGGATTTTTCACGGATAGCTACACCACTGACCAGATTGACGAAGAAGGGCGTCAAGTTTGAGTGGTCTGATGCGTGCGAGGAGAGTTATTTGCTCCTGAAGGAGAGATTGACTACCGCACCGGTTCTGACATTACCAGACGACAGTGGTGAGTATGTTGTGTACAGTGACGCGTCGAAGTTGGGCCTTGGCTGTGTGTTGATGCAGCATGGTAGAGTTGTGGCATATGGTTCCAGACAGCTGAAACCGCACGAGGTCAACTATCCGACGCATGATTTGGAGTTAGCCGCTATTGTGTTAGCGTTGAAGAGTTGGAGACATTACCTGTATGGTGCTCAGTGTAAGATTTTCACTGACCACAAGAGTCTCACTTACTTGCGGACACAGCCGGATCTAAACATGAGGCAGCGCCGATGGATGGAGTTGATCAACGATTACGAGTGCACTTTCGAGTACCATCCAGGGAAGGCCAATGTTGTGGCAGATGCACTTAGCCGGAAATCGGGAGCCTCATTGTTTCATATGTGTGTGGCCAGAGTATCGATGTTAGCCGAGTTACGGGCTACGGGTGCTGTGTTTGGTTATGATGAAGATGGAGCCTTGTTGGCTAGTTTTCAGGTACGACCCGTATTGGTTGATCAGGTACGGGAGGCACAGGATTCAGATCCTTACTTGTTGAGCAAGAAGACCATGATTCAGAATGGTGTGCCTACAGAGTTCCGATTGAGCGACAACGGTACGTTGTTATTCAGAGGCAGATTATGTGTACCCAGGGACGAGGACTTGAAGAAGGAGATTCTGGACGAGGCCCACAGTTCAGCGTATGCGATGCATCCCGGAGGTACGAAGATGTTTCGTACACTTCGAGCGTACTATTGGTGGCGCAACATGAAGCGGGAGATTGCCACGTACGTGAGTCGGTGTTTGATTTGTCAGCAGGTGAAGGCGGAGAGGCAGAAACCTGCAGGGAAATTACAGCCACTTGAGATTCCAGTTTGGAAGTGGGAGCATATTACGATGGATTTCGTCTATCAGTTGCCGCGTACTTCGGCGGGCAACACTGGCATTTGGGTTATCGTTGATCGATTGACGAAATCTGCACATTTTCTTGCACTTCCAGGGAAGATTTCAGTGGGCAGATTGGCCAAGTTGTACTTATCAGAGATTGTTCGCTTGCACGGTGTGCCTGTATCCATTGTTTCTGACCGTGATAGTCAGTTCACTTCTGAGTTTTGGCAGGCTTTACAGCGAGCTTTGGGCACGAAGTTGCGATTTAGTACAGCTTTTCATCCTCAGACTGACGGGCAGTCCGAGAGGACCATTCAGACTCTTGAGGATATGCTAAGATCATGTGTGTTGCAGTTTCGTGGAAACTGGGATCAGCAGTTACACTTGATTGAGTTCGCCTACAACAACAGCTATCAGGCCAGTATTGAGATGGCACCGTACGAGGCTTTGTACGGGAAGCAGTGTCGCACTCCATTGTGTTGGAGTGAGGTGGGCGAGCGTTGGCTTATTGGTCCGGATTTGGTGAAAACTACGATGGAGGACATTCAGATTATTCGAGATCGACTGAAGATTGCCCAGGATCGGCAGAAGAGTTACGCGGATGTGAGGAGGAAGAGTTTAGAGTTCGAGGTTGGTGATTGGGTCTTCCTGAAACTATCTCCGTGGCGGGGAGTTGTGCGTTTCGGGAAGCGGGGCAAGCTTCGACCGCGGTATATTGGTCCGTATGAGATTACGGAGAGGGTTGGAGCTGTTGCTTACAGACTTGAGTTACCGACAGAGATGGCTCGTGTGCATGATGTCTTCCATGTTTCGATGTTGCGGAAGTACATCTCAGATCCTTCACATGTGATAGCCCCACAACAGTTGCCGATTAGAGAGGACTTATCGTATGTTGAGGAGCCAGTACAGATTCTCGATCGACGTGAGCAGGAGTTGAGGCACCGTGTGATTCCGCTGGTGAAGGTCTTGTGGCAGAACCACTCAGTTGAGGAGGCCACCTGGGAGACCGAGCAGCGTATGCGGGAGCAGTATCCTCATCTGTTCACATGACAGGTACGTAAATTTCGAGGTCGAAATTTCTTTAAGGGGGGTAGATTTGTGACGACCCGAACCAGAATCAGTTGTGTGTTTGGGCACGATTCTCGAGATTTGGTTATAGTCGCAGTTTTACGATATTGTGTAGTTTGCCGATTTGGTTCGCGACTATGTTTTCAGTCGAGAATTTGAGTTGAGTGTCTTCACGGAAGTTGTAGAGTACGTGATTTCGAGTTCGTGGGCGGTTTCGGAAGATTTTTCCGATAATCGAGGAATATTTTATGATTATTTGAAGTTTCAGGTTCCGACGAGTTTATCCGATTGTTTCGAGTTTATCCGAATTGTGATGGTTATCCATTTCGAATCGTCGTTTGACCCGAGGGACGAGTATAAATATCGAAAAGTCGAAAAATAGTCGTGAATTGTCGGAAACTTCATTGTGAACTTTGACCAAGCTTTGACTTTTGGTTGACTTTCCTATTTTGGAAAGTGGAAGAGCTGCCGAGAAGGGGAGGTTTCCCGAACGGGAAAGTGAACTCCGGCGACCGGATTCCGGCAACGATTCACCTCGGGACAGGTACGGTTTGATTCCTCTTGTGATTTCGAGTGTGTATGGCTTGGGTTTGAATGGTTTTAGACCCGTTTTGGTGGAGGCCGATTAGGGCCGAGTTTGATGAGTTTGCCGTCGACGGTGGTGGTAGCTCCGACGAGATTTGGAGGTGGGGATTAGGGGAATTCGACTCCCCTCATCTCTCTGAGTCTCATGGTATGAGTATTTGGGGTTGAGGATGAGTTTTGGGGGTGACCCGAATTGGTCACCGAATTATGTTCACCGATCGGATTTTGGACAAATTGGAGAGGTTGTGTTTGAAATTGGCCTTCGGGGTAGAAGGGAAACATGTTCGCCTTGATGAGACCTAGAGGACTGGAGAGTTTGGCCGTGGGATTCCTCCGTTGACGGCGCGCCGCCGCCGGCGGCGGCGGTCAACGGCGGTCAACGGTGGTCAGAAAGTCAACTTTTCAGATTTCGACGTTTTTAATGTCATTTTTCTCGTAATCATGCCCTGATTATCGTACGGAGGTTTTCGGGTTAATTTGGTTAGCCGATTTTCAGTCGAGATTTCGAGTGGGGATTTCGGGATTTCCGTAATTCATTTTGCACCGCATTTTGTATTTTCGGGAACGGTTGGTTTCCGTGCATCCGTTCAGTGTTGTGGATTACAATTTTGATCAGTTATGTTTATATATATTCAGGAGATCGAGATCGAGATTTGGATCGTGATCGTGTTTCGGGCGAGGGTACTTCCGCCGGACCACGTGTTTAGCGCGAGTTGCGCTAGCTGATCTGTGAGTGGACAATTTCTTTTCACGGAAACGATTGCGAGTCTTTTACATGATATATGAACTTGAACATGCGTATGAGTTTTCGGATTAAATGAGCATGTGTTTTACGATTATACGATTATATTTTTACGGATATACGTATACGAGTATACATACATAAATATGCTGTTTCATGCATTTGCATCGAAATGTTTATGATTTGGTTTACACAGAGTACAGTCTTGGTTATGTTGTTGTTGTATCGATACACCTTGCCTCGTCGGCTGATCCCCGACGGAGGGCCGCCTGGAGGGGCGATTCCCCAACCAGACCGGTGAGGGGCGTATTCCCCGGAACCGAGGCCATTTCTGGCTTAGAATCACATGGAAGTCAGAGAGACTCCGTGGTTCAGACTGTACTAGCACGGAGGAGTCCATGAGTGACCCCGTGAGATTTTACTTGCATGCTCAGTACACTGGAGGAGTGTGAGTTTTACCTCGTGTACCATGTTATGTTTTTATTTACCTGGACTCGCATATGTTTTTATAACATATATACTCGGTGAAAGACATTTATTTTCGTCCACTCACTCTAACGTGTTTATTGTCTTTCCCCTGGGCTTTTCGGTTTCCGTGCCCAGTTTGCAGTTCAGGTTTGGTGTTTTCACGTCGCGGTTTGGAGGCTAGTGATCAGAGTCACCTGTGTTTTCCAGTAGGTTTCAGTTTCACCTACTGATGTACATGTTGTATATATTTTATATTAGAGGTCGCTCTGATACGTTCTGATACTTGTTTATACGGATTTTCTCGGATATACATATATATGGTACAGTATGTTTACTGTTTGTTGATTATATTGATGTTGAGAAATCCGGATGGGATTGGTGCCCACGGTTTGCTTTTTGTGGCATAGGATGAAGTGTATTTTCCGCGTGCAGGTTAAGGTAATTCCACGCTAGTAACGAAACTCTGCCCAAATTTCGGAAAATTTTTGTTGGTTCGTATTTTTCGAAGGGGTTCGACTCCGGTTTAGATAGTTAAATCGGGGTTGGGTCCTTTCATATTTAGGTTTCAAATAGATAATAATATTAGTTTAGTCCTCGTCTTCGTCCTCCTCCTCCTCCTCCTCCTCCTCCTCGTCCTCGTCTTCGTCCTCGTCTTCGTCCTCGTCCTCGTCCTCCTCCTCTTCGTCCTCGTCCTCGTCCTCCTCCTCGTCCTCCTCCTCGTCCTCGCCTCCTTCTTCGTCCAAAAGTAGTTGAAAATCTGGGTAAAATTGTATCACCGTGGGAGTGTCCTCTTGGTAAGGCTCGAAGATATGATCTCCTGTACGCGATATGTTTTCATCTATGGCCAGAACTTCGGCGCTGTAGACATTGCGGTGCGACATCTCTTGTACTACCTTCCAAGTACCACCAGCCTTTGGATCGTCTATGTAGAATACCTGTTTTGCTTTGGTTGCAATTATGAAGGGTGAATCCTCATAGTAACTGTTGTTTGTATTCACTGATATCAGTCCATGATCTTTTATAAGGGTGTCAAGATCTTCAGGGTCCTCGGAGTTGTGCCATGTGCACTTAAACAACACCACTGGCATACGGCCTGCATATAATACTTCGACCACGTAGTTAACATGGCCGTAGAACTTGGATGAACCCATGTCTATCATGACACCGCTGTTTTGAGTCACGGTTCTTTGATCTTTATCAAACGATGTGAACTTGACACCGTTCACATAACACGACTTATAAACCCGACATTGCTGAGGTCCTTGAGCTAATGATTTTATTCCTGCAACCAAGCTCGGGTCCGAGTTTTTTTCTTTAAGGGACACCTGAGAGATAAGTGTTAAGAGGAGTTAAAGATAAGTGTTATAAAACCTGCAAAGAACCTTACAAGAATTAATAGGCATATGTACCCATGTTAAGAACCATCGAAGAAAACTCCTCCGACGACGAAGCTCGTCGAAATCTTCACCATTTTTAGCCTCGAACCTTCTGAGATGTTCTTCTAGGTAAGGTTTGACTTCGTCTGTTTCCACCAAGACTTGCCAGTGAACCTCAGCAGTCTCTGCCTCGGTCAACCTGAACTGGCGACGAGTCTCGATAATATCTGGTCTTACTAAGAGTGAAACACAGCTGACATTCCACCCAGATATGGAAGTGTCGATATCTTCGTTGTCCATCCGTCTGAGATAAGCCTTACAATACGTCACCGACTCATGTACGAGGTACTGTTCAGCAATACTACCTTCCGGGTAACGTGTATTCCTCATTGACTTTTTATATTTTCCTAATTGCCTGCAAAAACACCACTCAAGATTAGTGTACTGGACCCTAAACCACTCAATAACACCACTCAATAACAAAAATTTTTACCTTTCAATCGGATACATCCATGTATAGTGTACTGGACCTGTAAGGAATACTTGTTCGGGCAGATGAACCATGAGATGAACCATAGATGTAAAAAAATGTGGAGGAAATATGAGCTCCAAATTGCAGAGAATCATCACTATCTCAGTTTCCATGTCACGCACAACCTCCTTCTTAAGCTCCCTACTGCATAGTTGACGAAACCAATTTGACAGTGCTATCAATGGCTTGACAACGTTTTCTGGCAGGAACCCTCTTATAACCACAGGCAGAAGACGTTGAAGCAAGACATGGCAATCATGCGTCTTCAATCCATAAAACTGTGACTGGGAACTTATTTTCACCTTACTTCTCAAACTACCTGCATAACCAAGAGGATACTTAACATCCCTGAACCACTGGAACACATCTTCTAGATCATCCTTTTTAACTAAAAAAGGTGCATGAGGAACTTTCCCCGTAGCCAAGTCACCCGCTCTTTGCCACTGGTTTTTTCGCACATTCCTCTTCTTCAAAGCAGCGCGAGCTTTTGGACCATCCTTAGACTTCGATTCAATCGAAAAAATGGTTCCAAGGATGTTGTCACACACATTTTTTTCAATGTGCATGACATCTAGGCAATGTCTGATCTTCAATGATGACCAATACGGCAGCTTCCAAAATATGCTTTCGTGAGTCCAACACTGTCTGTTATTCGGATTGTACGGCACCTTCAAGTCTTCATGTTGGCTAAGAATAGGGTAAACGTTTGACCTAACGTCCTCCAAAATTTCATCTCCACTCTTACGATAGGGTCTTCCGCCAAACTCCTCCTTCCCGTTAAATGCCTTGCTCAATCTCCAAGGGTGATCCTGGTGGAGCCATTTTCGATGACCTTCATAAACTATCCTCCCACATATATGCTCTGAAGTTAGCTCATCTAGACAGATTGGACATGCCTTGTACCCTTTCACAGTTGACCCCGCAAGCATCCCTAAACCTGGAAAGTCGCTAATAGTCCACATTACCGCTGCCTTCATCAAGAATACCTCATTGTCTACTCGATCAAAAGTATGGACTCCAACGACCCATAAATGTATTAGCTCCTCGATCATCGGCTCAATGAGTACACTAAGGCATTTTCCGGGAGATTTAGGGCCTGGAATCAACACTGATAACATGTTATATTCCTTCTTCATGCACATTGATGGTGGTAGATTGTACGGCATCACAACAACGGGCCATGTACTATGCAAAGTTCCCATTGTTCCGAATGGATTGAAACCGTCTGTTGCTACTCCAAGGCGCACATTCCTGCAGTCCCGTGCAAAACCTGGAAAAGTTCTGTCAAAATGTTGAAACGCTTCTCCGTCAGCTGGGTGGCTGAGGCTACCAGCCACGCATATCCGCTCCCTCAGCCATCGCATATGCTTGGCAGTGTGTGGGGACATAAACAAGCGCTTCAACCTTGGTGTTAGAGGGAAGTTACGAATTATTTTTTTGGGAATATCATTCGTATTTGGCTTATATCTTTCTGAATAACACACTGGACAAATCCTCTCGTTTACAAGCGCCCCCCTGAACAACACACAGTTAAACTCACACGCATCAATTCTTTCGTAACCCAGTGAAAGATCACTCAAGATTTTTTTTATTCTCGAGTATGAACAGGGGAATGTGTGCCCTTTAGGAAGAAGTTTATTAATGTAAATACATAAAGAGTCAACACTTGTGTCCGACCATCCATTTTCATTTTTCATTTCCATTGCATCTAATATGGCACTCAAAACAGTTTCCTCACTGCCTTCATATAATGGGGTCTGTGACTCCTTCAATAATCTATCGTACTTTTCATAATCATCGTCTACCATGTCATTGAAGTTCATGCCCGAATTATCTTCCACAAATTGTTGGGGTGCATCTGCATGGTATCCAGGATAATAGGGATATGCATCATGTAGAATCTCCAACTGCGGGTTCACTGAAGGACCGGCACCACTAGAAGGACCGACTCTGTCTTGAAGCCACTGTCTTCGTTGACTGAGCATTGCCGGTTCACCAGAAACTTCCCCGTGAAGGTGCCAGACTGTATAAGTAGGACTCATACCACTGTGTGATAAGTGATGATACATCTGATCCATAGTAACCTTGAACGGACCGTTCTTACAACGTTTGCACGGGCAGTAGTGATAATCGGCTCCGTTACTATGTAGCAGGGCAAAATTCATGAACTCGAATATGCCGTTGATGTACCTTGGATCAGCACGATGATATGTCATCCAAGTTTTGTCTGGGAGTCCGTCCATGTTTCCTGTCAACATAAACAATCAATATGAACAAAGTTACCACGCCACAGTTGCGATTCAACCAAAACCCCACACTTCTTCGCCTTATGCCTCCAGGTTGGGTCCTATCCCCTTCAGGGGAACACGACATTTGTCAACGCTTTTGCACCCATGCGTTTCAGCTCCAGTTTAGGGAAATTTCGGCAGCATCTCCCTACAGTTCCCCGAGTGCACGCATATCTAAACAACCTAATTTGCACTCGGGGAACATTTAAAGGAGACACTGTCGAAACCATATCCCAAAACTGAAACTGAAATCACACGAATAGCAAAAGGATCAACAAAGTCATGTTCACCTAAAGTGTCCAAAAATGGGACAATTCGAGAATCAACAACTCAACTCGATCAACTAGATGAGTTGTTGATTCTCAAACGGGAGTTCTAAGTTGATAAACACCACAATTATATATAGCCATACGCTCAAAATCATTATTAACACTAATAACACTACTAATTAAGGCTCGAATACACATAATCTACACTAATCATCAATTAATTTCACTAAATTTAACCAAATTTCAAACATTAATCATGAACCCATAACATGATTTATCACAATTCAATGATTCAAACATTAAAACTACAACATAACACCAAATTCAATTCAACTTCAAACATTTCACCAAAACTTCAATTTCACTTCTAATCATCAATAAATTTCACTAAACTTAACCAAATTTCAAACATTATTCATGAACCCATAACATGATTTAACACAATTCAATGATTCAAACACTAAAACTACAACATAACACCAAATTAAATTCAACTTCAAACATTTCACCAAAACTTCATTTTCACTTCTAATTTAACATATTATGGTCATAAAGAGGGTTAAAGAGATACAAATCAAACTAACCTTACTCAAGAATCAAATCAATGGCAAGAACAACCTTCTTTCTCAATTTCCTCTAATTTCTCCCCAAAATCGCCCAAAACAGCTGCAGAGCTCGGGGAAACTGTTTTTCTAAAATACCACCTTTATGAAAGGGTTGACTTTAAGAAGAAGAGTAGATCCAGATTTTTAAAAAACTAGGCGACGTAGATTGATCAATCTACGTCGCCTCGATTTCATTCGAAGCGACCAAACTAATATACGTCGCTTCGAATAACATCTAGGCGACGTATATTGAGCAATCTACGTCGCCTTGATTTTATTCGAAGCGACGTATATTAGTTTGGTCGCTTCGAATGATAAACTAGTCGCCTCAGTTTTTTGAAGCCACGTACTTCAATATACGTCGCCTGAATTTTTTTAAGCGACGTACTTTTTATCAAAGCCAAAGTACGTCGCCTCATATAAAATCGGAGCGACGTAGAAACATAACTACGTCGCCCCGATGCCCTCCTGCAGTAGTGGCCATGATTTACTCTTACCATATATTGTTACCTTCGATCATGCCTGTGAAAGGCCGGAGACAACACTTCTGCTGCCCCACATCGTGCACTACACTCTGTTTTGATAACACCTTTTTGAGTGTCAGACATTTGCTGTGTGCGATCTATGATCAATCATTCTCGATTGGGAGCAAAGAACCCTGCATGCATGCTATGCTTGCGTTATCAAATTTTTATATAATTAGCTAAAGACATAGATATAGTACACCATTCTTACTATATCTATGTCTTTAGCTAATTATATGAAAATTTGATAAATGGAATACGTAATGATAGTGTTTTTGCATGAAAACAAAATATGCCTGCGGTCTGCGGAGGCATGCAATTCATGGTCGGGCCGGCACTCAACTTTTCAAGCTCGCGTATACAGTAATGGACAGCTTTCTGCACGTTTGGGACAACCCCCACTTTTCTGACTTACTACGTTATTGATGTACACTTTCAAAATTTCAATTGTGGTGAATGATTAATGTACATATGATTGAACATCATACTTTCACTCGCTGTAGAATGTTTCAGATTTTCATATAGCATGCTCTTCTTCTTTTGGGTTCGTCGGCCGGCCAGGCCGGGTGTTCCTTTTTCTTTTGGCTTTTGAATTTTGAGATCGAGCAGTGTATATGTTCTCGAATGTAATACAAAAGAAGCAAAGAATCGACAATCATAACTGGATCTCTATCAGCTGTTTTGATAATTTGATTGTGCTTAGTTATTCTATCTTCCTTTTCCTGAATTTTCGCGACGTAATTTGATTTCTAGCTTTGACCAAAAGTATTGACTGCCGCAAAAGAGGAAACCATAAAAGTAGGAACATGATCCTCTCATCATTCAAGCAAAAGCCACAAAATACGTTTCCAGCCAGTGGAGTACGTATATCATGTTTCCTACTTTCCTCTGCCACTACTTGATCCCTTTGATCGGCGCAACTTTTGTGGAGTATTAATTATCAACTTTGTGTTTTAAGTCAATTCTAGTAGTAATCTGTTTAGCAAAAGAAAATTGTTTGCATATAGATTGGTCTTCCGGTGGCATAATGATTATGTTTGCACAAAAATCGTCATGATATTTGTTCTCGGTCGATAGATTTTGGCTCATAGTATCCTTTTTGGATGTGCAGAAGTACCAACTCACGGTTTATTGGTCAAACGAGGTTTTAATATATTTGCGTGCGAAACTGACTTCTTCAAACAATTATGGGCCGATGAATGAATCTTCTCGGCCTCAGGGTTCTATTGCCATAGTAAATAAGGTCTTTTGGGGTTTCTTTTGGTGCTTTTCTGGTGTATAGTTGCAAGAAAAAAATAAAAGTTGCATGAACTAAATAGCAAAAAGTAAATTCTAGAATGTAAAGTACATGAAAATAAAATGTGAAAAACAAAATCTACAACAACTAAGCTGCAGAATGAAAAGAAAGCGACAAATGAATATAAGTTTGACTAAGAAGTAATGCAAGACAATTGAAGAAAAATTGAATTGTATTGATGTGTTGTACGTGTTGGTCAAAGACCCTTTACAATGTTGTAGAGGGATCCTATTTATACAAGTAGGAGTCTTGGTAGGGAAGTAAACTTCTTAAAGAAAACTAATCGGCATTAAAAATGAGATTATCTCTTTTTTTTAGAAGGTCAATCAATTAATCCACTTGGAAAGAGTGATAGACATATAGAACTCCATCGGATTACCCGGCTTGACAAAGAGAAGTCCTAAAGTATCCTTACGCTAACAAACAATATGAAGTTCACACAAACCTAGACTAACAAATCAGAGTAACACAAGTAACTATCTAAAACTTGGACGCACCACTCCTTAATTAGCTAGACACCTTCTCTATAGGGTTGCCTCATCATGCAACCTCTTTATGCTACTTGTGCCACGTCCATGTAGCGTTCTGGTCTCGATGATGCATCACTCCTAAGCGCATGGGATATGTTCCAGTTGGTTACTATCCGTTGAGCTAATAACAAGGTATCCATTAACAGTGCAAAGCCCCTCAATCTATATGATCCTGCAACCTGCCTAGGCTGTTGGGCTCTCTGCCCATGATCAGTCTCTATCCTCTTTGCAGACCTATCTCTCTTCCTAAAGGTCCGCAACTCTCTTCTTGCACTTAACATTGGCTCAGCAGGCACCTCGACCTAGATTAGGAAAATCTGATTGTCAGTTTCCTCCAACCCATTCGAGTCAGTTTTCCAATTGTCTGCAATCTTCGTAGTTTGGTTGCTAGCACCGCCAGCAGGTTTTGCTCTCACAACAACCTTTTATCCCCACAAGACATCTTCCATCTCTATGCGAGCTTCTAGCTTCCCGGATTTGATAGGGCACCCATAAACACCAGCATCAAAAGTGGCACAACTAAGTTTGTCAAAGGGGCGGAGCCGAACCGGATCAACCTAGATCTGGATCCGTTTGAGTAAAGAAAAAGCTAGACCTGATCCGCTCTATTAATCCGGTGGATCTTTAATAACCAAATCCGGATCTAGTGGATTAACGGGTTAACAAAACAGATCCAGACTCGTTTATTAATATGCTAATTATTAAACTTATTTTTTTTATCAATATATTAATTATTACCCAATATGTCACAGAACTCCGTGACACAACCAAAATATTTCATTAAAGCAAACTAGATAGATCAAAATAATAAATTTTTAATTTACATTGAGAAACTTGACAAGAAACAAATAGTTTTAGGTTTTAATCATTTAATTTATTAATATATTTATATAAATTTGATAAGACATAGATTATTTTTTTAAAAGGGACTTTTAGGTTAAACTTGACAAACAAATCGTTTTGGGTTTTTAATCATTTAATTGATTAATATTTTTATATAACTTTGATAAAGACATATAGATTTTTTTTTAAAAAGAGACTTTTGGGTTACAAATATTTCATATATATCAATAAAATAATTATATTTAATAAATTAAAAAAATTAATGGGGCGGATCTTAAACAGATCAATCGCTTATGATTCGAATCCAATCCGTTAAGTAAACAGATCAACGGGTTCGGATCACAAACGGATCAACGAGTCCAAAAATCAGATCTAAATCAGTATAATAGGTACGAGTTTGGAGCGGGTTCGAATCAAAACCCGCTCCATTGACAGGTCTAGCCACAACCCATGCAAAAACATTTCACAGTAATATACTCAAATTCACAATCCACCCATTGTTTAGGATTAAAGGTTACCTGAGCCCTCACTACCAACATAAGCACTTTAGGCAACGAAATTGAAAACAACGCGCAACGACTAGGGAATTTCGTTGCCTATAGTTTACAATAGGCAACGAAATGGATTTTCGTTGCCTATTGTAAACTATAGGCAACGACATCTTTGCCTATAGTAATAAAATCGTTGCCTAAAGTCCATTTTATAGGCAACGAAAAAAATCGTTGCCTATAGTTTTCGTTGCGTAAAGTTTGGTTATAGGCAACGAAAAAATCGTTGCCTATAGTTAATAGGCAACGAAAAATAATTATAGGCAACGAATTACTATTTCGTTGCCTATAATTAGTATTATATCAGATCTAGCCAGCAGCTATTCAAATCAAAATCGGTGGAAAAATCTGAAACGTTTTGGAATCGGCAGTACATTTCAGGATGGACAAGAGTTGGATGAGGCTGGATAGAACTGATGCAAGATATGGGCAGGGAATTAGGAGATTTCTGGAATTTGTGGCGGCTAATTGTGGAGAGTTGCCAGTGCATTATTGTCCATGTAAACAATGTCGGTGTCGCGGCAATCGTTGTCCCATTGCTACAGTTGAGCGACACCTTCATAGAAACGGATTTTGGAATAAGTACACCCGTTGGATTTATCACGGTGAAGCATCAGCAGCCGATCCGCATGATCATGGACAATTTGCTGATACTGCGAGGTCATCCAATTATGATCCCACCAGGAGGTTCATCGACGATATGTTTCCTCATGAGAGCGGTGTATTTCATGATTCTGAAGCACCCGTATATGTTCCTCCAGAAGTTGAGAATTTCCCTCACATTGAGCCAGTCCAGCCATTACCTAGAGTTTATGTCAACACACGTGGTATGGACAAGTACCACAACCTGATTCAGATGCATCAAACTCCGTTGTACCACGGATGTCCTAAGACAGTCCTTGAAAGTGTGATGGCAGTGATGCAGCTAAAAGTGGAGACCAAGAGCACCGTGGCAGCGGTCGATAGGTGGCTTCAGTTGACTGGTGATCTGCTGCCCCCCGGTCATCGTCTTCCCCCCACTCATCGTAAGATACGACATGTCCTCAAAGATCTTGGACTTTCGTACACCAAGATTCACGCATGCATGTATGATTGCGTTCTCTTTTGGGGTGTAGACGATGACGGGAAGGATCTATCGAAGCTTGAATACTGTCCGGTGTGTGGTACGGAAAGGTGGAAGTACACTCCTGCAGGAAACAAGAAAGCAGTGAAGATACTTCGGTATTTCCCACTTATTGATAGGCTGGAAAGGTTGTTCATGTGTGCATTCACGGCGAAAGCTATGAGATGGTGGGCTGAGAGGACTTTGCCTGACGATGATATCCTTAGACACCCTGCTGATGGTCAGGCTTGGAAGCACCTGGTGAATGTGTTTCCTGATTTTGCAGCTGAAGTCCGAAATGTTTGGCTGGGGCTATCGACTGACGGATTCAACCCCTTCGGCAACATGAGTCAGAAGTACAGCATATGGCCCGTTATATTGGTACCGTACAACCTTCCTCCGTGGATGTGCATGAAGAAAGAATATAATATGCTGACTCTGTTGATTCCAGGGCCGGGTTATCCAGGAAAGTGTCTGGATGTGTACATGAGGCCATTGATTATAGAGCTTCAGCAGTTGAGTACAGTTGGTCATCCCACTTACGACAGGTTTAAAAATGAGATGTTCCGAATGCGTGCTATGCTTGTGGGCACAATCAGTGATTTTCCAGGTCGAGGGATGTTGTCGGGAAACCCAACCAAGGGGTACAAGGCCTGTCCAGAGTGCATGACTGCCATGTTTGGACAAGCTCATTGCTCGAAGATTGTCCATATGCGTCACCGATGTTGGCTTCCACGACATCACCCATTTCGCCAGGACGCCCAGGCTTTTGACGGCACTGTAGAAGAAGGTCTGCAACCCATGGGATGGACTGGAGATGAAATCTTAGAAGTCCTGAATGAGTATAATTTTGGGCCATTGAGCAATCATCCTGAGGTTGTTGCGACTATACCGAAGATACCCGACAGGTATAAGTTCTGGACACACAAGAGCATCTTCTGGGAACTCCCGTACTGGCGGATGTTGCCTATCAGGAACTATCTAGATGTCATGCACATAGAGAAGAATGTGTGTGAAAGTGTGGTGGGCACCGTTCTAAATTGGCAAGGTAAAACCAAAGATGGCCCTAAAGCTCGCGTTGATTTGGAAAAAATGAAACTGCGGGAACATCTGTGGTTGAAAAAGAAGGGGAGAAAGATGCCCCAAGCTCCTTACACGGTCACGCGTGACGAGAAGCATGAAATTTTTGTGTGGATGGCTAACGTCCAGTATCCTTATGGGTTTGCTGGAAATATAAGTCGGTGTGTTAACTACAGGGACAATAAGATTTATGGATTAAAGAGTCATGACTGCCATGTACTACTTCAACGCCTCTTCCCTATTATGATTCGAGGGTACTTTGATGATGAGGTGGTAGAGCCGTTAGTGGCGCTGTCAAGGTTCTTTCAAAAGTTATGCACCAGAGAAGTGAAAATGTCAGACCTCGAAGAAATGCGAAAGGACATCATTTTTATCATGTGCAAGTTGGAGAGGATTTTCCCCCCAAATTTCTTCGACATCATGCCTCACTTGATGATGCATCTTCCCGAGCAATTGATGCTCACCGGTCCCGTTCACTACACTTGGATGTATCCAATGGAGAGGTATATACCCCGCATTTGTATGATGTTTGCTAATTAAGTCTTTATATATTAATTTATTCTTGTTCTACGTACAACAATAATAACAAGCTGTTTTCATCATTGTAGACAACTGGGAGAGTACAAAGGGTATGTACATAATACATCTGCACCTGAAGGGTGTATCGCCGAAGCATATCTTGCGAACGAGTGCGTAACGTACGTCAAACTGTATTTGGGAGCGCTTGAGGACCCACATTCGAATATGTCGGTAGATGAACCCCAGTTCAACCTTTCTGTAGTCTCTAATGATGTTTATCCACAGAGTAGGTTGCACGGGGAGTGGGAGTTGACACCATATGAGTTAGACATTGCACACTGGTGTGTACTCATTAATTGTAAAGAAGTTAAATATTGGAAAGACACACACCTTGGAAGTCCAGAGGTTCGCGGGGATGTTGCGTACCACAACCGGACCTTTGCAAATTTTTTTGGCACATGGGTGAGTATATATTCATTTAGTCATAATATATATGACGTGTAAAAGCAAATTGTGACGGTTATTTATATGAAATGTCGTATCTAATGTTGACGGTTATTTATTTCAGATGAACTATGTAGAAGATGATGGTTACCCACAATGGTCACACGCATTGAGGCTCTTGGCTATGAAACCTATATCATCAAAAGTTTACGCGATGTGTAGGGTCAATGACGTGAAATTTATGTGTCAAGAAAGAGACAATAGGGTGAAGACACAGAATTGTGGGGTAATGGTGCATGGTGGGGATAACGACCCTGACTACTACGGGGTACTCCATTCAGTGGTTGAACTCATGTATGGTGAGCGCATGAAAGTTTACTTGTTTAAGTGCAGATGGTTTGATACTCGTCCGGAGACCGTTCGCATCGATCAATATGGATACATTTCCGTGAATACTGCCACAAGTTGGTATGAGGAGGATCCTTTCGTTCTTGCCACATCGGTCAAACAAGTGTTTTACCTTGACGATCTTATGAACAGACCCCCCTGGAAAGTAGTAAACCATGTGCAAGCTAGGAATGTGTACAATGCTGCCACACTTGGTGAAAATGAAGATGACGAAGAAGTTGCAGCATACCAAGAGGGAAATGGAATTGACATTCCGAAATCCGATACAATTCGCCATTATAATGTTCGACCTGGTATTGTGGTTCAAAATTCTGGAGCAGCACTTCTAAATGTTAATCCAAATGACTTTGATGAAGACTCGAGTGACGAGGACGAGGAGCGACACCTATTACCAGACTTCAACTATCAAACTGCGTCAGACTCTAGCGATGATTCTGATTATCAGCCTTAGTTAGAGATGTAATTGAGTATAGTCTTCGAGCTTGTATTCAGTTGATTAACTCCTAAATGTATATATGTGTTGATCGAATCGAAGTTTACTTGTGTAATTTGATGGATTAGTTTAACGGTTATTTTCATGTATGTTGTGGAAAACATAAATTGAATTTCGTTGCTTATAAATTGAAGTTCGTTGCCTTTAACATTGATTTCGTTGCCTTTAACATTGATTTGGTTGCCTTTAACATTGATTTCGTTGCCTTTATCATGGATTTCGTTGCCTTTATCATGCATTTCGTTGCTTATAGTATAGGCAACGAAAATTTCGTTGCCTATAGTATATGCAACGACATATTTCGTTGCCTTTAGGGTGCATTTCGTTGCCTAAAGTATAGGGAACGATACACTTCGTTGCCTATAGTATTTATTTCGTTGCCTAATGTATATGCAACGAAAAATTCGTTGCCTATAAGTCCTCCTCGTTGCCTATAGTATAGGCAACGATGCCACCATTTCGTTGCCTATAGTCCTGGAATATATTCCCAGCTCGCGAACAGCTCCGCCGCAACTAGCATTCTCTCCGCAAACCTCGCCGGATTTCTGCCCTCTCCGCAACCCGAAAAGTACGGTTCGCATTCTCCCTCTCTCCTTACTTGAATAAACAACGTGATTTTAGTTGGATTTGTGTTGGGTTGTTTGTTGGGTTGATTTTAGATGGATTTGTGTTGTGATTTAGGTTAGGTTGTGTTGGATTTGTGTTGGGTTGTTTGTTAGATTGATTTTAGTAGGATTATATTGTGGATTAGAGGATTATATTGTGGATTATATTGTGGAGTAGGATTATATTGTGGATTGTGGATTAGGATTATATATATTGTGGATTATATTGTAGATTATATTGTGGATTGTGGATTAGGATTATATTGTGGATTATATTGTGGATTGTGGATTAGGATTATATTGTGGATTATATTGTGGATTATATTGTGGATTAGGATTATATATATTTAGTTTATGTAATTAGAATTGGGAATAATTAGAATTGGGAATAATTAAGTGTGATTTTAGTTTGGTTATTTAGTTTAGGTAATTAGAATTGGCCGGGAATAAGTGTGATTGTTAGTTTGGGTTGTTCATTTTAGTTAGACAAAATTTAAATTTAGGTTATTGTTGCCTCAATTGTAAGGTATTCATTATGTTATTTTGTTGCAGACATAAATAAAAATGTCCGTGTTCAAAAGATTGATTCCCGGGAAAAGTGGGAAACAAAAAGGAGCTTCCTCCTCGTCACCTCAAGGAGCGACACCTCAAATGTCCTCCGGGTTGAACCCTCAAGGACCCAGGAGTGGGTCTAGGTCCGTTGGTGGGAGTTCTGGAAGCACCGTACCGGACAGTCTTGAGACCGTCTATGTACATTCCAATCGTCATCTCCAACTTCTTGCCACATCCCAGGATCCCCAAGGTCCACGTCACTCGGTGTCTCATGAACGACCCTCCCGCAACAGCAGCCGAAACTCCACCACGGAATCCGGTCGTCACTCAGTCAGCGGCGAACGCCCAAATAGTACGAGGGTACTATTTGGGCGTTCGCAGCAGGACCCACCGCGTATGCCACCTCTTCCTCCCAATGCGGCGACGCCACAACCTAATTCCGGATCATCTGGGCCATCCGGCAGTGCATCCCGCACGGATTCTGTGCACTTATGCCCGCCAAGGGACTTGTTCTTCCCTACGGTTATTCCGAAGATACCTCAGCTCGACCCTAACAACGTGGCCGTCTATGATGAGGACCCGTTCACGACGCCTGAGGAAGCATACACATATGAGCCGTTCTCTCAACCTCTGTTGAGTGTGAGGGTTAAGGGTCAGCTCACTTACGAGAATGGTAAGTTTATGTTCATTTACTAGATACAGTACATTAAATTAGGTTCTATTTCTTAATTTCCTTCTTTTGTACCGTGTCTTAGGCACCGTCGTCAACCCTAAAGCTAAACAGAGCAGAGGTACCACAACCGGGAAGGGTATTGAAGATCGAGTCGGTGACAATCGGGCTCATATTGATTATGAAGATGATGGGGAGGCTATCGAGTATGCTGACAAAGGGATGTATGCTAGCCAAGCAGGATTTGTCATACGTGATTTCGTCCCGATGTTGTGGGATTCGTGGGGTTCAGTTGATGCTGAAGTGAAGGCCCGAGTGCATAATGCACTGTCGGTGAGTTAAATTTACATTAATTTGTCATAAAAATAGACGTTCTTATATATTATTGTAAGGCACCAAACATACATATTTATGAGGCTAATTATGTATACGTGTATTGCAGCAATGGTTTATTATTGACGATCGGCTGAAGGAGCCCGGGGGGTGGTGTGAACGAAAGCTCACGTCTAGGTGATGTGATTTTGGATTTATATAAGGCTAAGTATCCTTATATGATTTGTGAATACGTTAGATTTGTGAATATAAAGTGTTGGTTATATGATATTTTTGTTGCATCAATATAGGTATCGAGAGTGGAAGTCTCACTTGAAGAAGTTCTGGGAGGAGAACATAGATAAAGGCCGAAATGGCACTCCAAGTGAGTTCAGATACCGGGAGTACGAGTGGAACTGGCTTATAGCCCACTGGAAGCATCCCAAGCTTGTGGTATGCACATGAATTATGTTGCGTACCTAAATCTAAACTAATATTATTATTATTATTAATTTACCTACATTTTATGATATATTATTTTATATACGCAAGAGGTAGTAGGTAAATCTCTATCTATGTTATTAATTTAATATGTAGGTAAATCTCTAATATATTGTGTAGGTAAATTAAATTATACAATTTACATTGTTTATACGAAGTAAAGATAGTGAACTGTATTAGTGATTGAGATGCTAGAAATTAAAACCAAAAATAACAAAGATTAAATTATTTCCCTGCAGAATAACATGAAAAAACCTAGAAATTAAAGGAAACAATTCTAGGTCCGAGGACTAAATATGTGAAAAATAAATGGGTTGGATTTTAATCAAAAAAATTAATGTTGCGAGGATATTCTCTAATTTATGCTATATATATAATTGGCTAATAATTGTGCACATTTTCTTTTTCTACAAGCACATTTCGAAACAAAATGCTAAAAACCGAGCGCAGAACGTGAACCCACATCATTGCGGTTCCCGAACGTATGAGAGATGGACTCGACGTGGGGCAAGGTTGGAACCAGAGACTGATCCTCTCGTGTATTCCATCCGACATGGGTATCCGAACAACCCTGAATATGTTGTAAGTATCTAATAAATATTTGTCCATATTTGATACATCTCATGTTTAATTAATTCTTGTATTTTACTCAATTATTAATGCGTCACCGATTTTGCATTGTCTATTAGGAGAGATTGGTTGAGTCGATCCCAAAGGTGCGTGCTAAAGTAGCTCGAGAGCTGCATCAGGGGTGCACGGAGGAAGAGGTGACCCAGTATGCATCTCAGGTTGACCACATGACGCCCATTAATGCGGCGAGGTGCGTGTCAGATGCGATTCCCGTTGGAAAGAACAAGTTTTGGGCCAAGGGGATGGGTTACAGAGGAAATGGAGTCTTGAAGATGACTCCAGAATTCTCCAGCGGGTCCAGCAATTCTAGGTCGTCCGGCGTACAAGAGCAGATTCGGAGGCAGGATGAGCAGATTCGGAGGCAGCAGGAGGAGTTGGAGGAGATGAGGCGTGCCAGGGAAGCCATGGAGCAGGAAAGAGCCCGTGAGAAGGAGCAGCACGACCAAATGTGGGCATTCTTTCAATCTCAGCAACCTCGGGAGGCTTCGCACCCGCACCCACAGACTCAGCCAAATCTGTTCACGCCTACAACACAGCCGCAGTATTTTGGGGGTCACCAGCAGCCGCCGTTATATGGGGACCACCAGCAGCCGCCGCAGCAGCATCAGTTTTGGACGGGTGCCGAGCAGCCGCCGCCTCCGCCGCCGCAGCATCAGTTTTACGGGGGTGACCAGCAGCCGCAGCTTCATCAGTTTTATGGGGATGACGACCAGCAGCACCAGGAGGGTTCACACGAGGACTTCCTCAATTCTGTTAACTTTGATCAGTAGCACGTAGCTAGTTTTTGATTTCGGTTGAAATGTGTACGCTGTTGTGGTTTGAACTCATGTAAATGTTGCAGATTCTGGAATTGGGCCCAATCCAGAATCAAGTATTTTTTTTAAAAATTACACACACTATAGGCAACGAAATGGACCAATTTCGTTGCCTATAGTTTGCCAGAAATGCAAAAATTCAAACTATAGGCAACGAAATCCAAAAGTATAGGCAACGAAATCCAAAAGTATAGGCAACGACGTCGTTGCCTATAGTTTGAGAGGTGACCTGTCAGTTTAGGGTTTAGGCAACGAAGAAGTCGTTGCCTATAGTGAAACTATAGGCAACGAATTAAGCTGGGGTCGTTGCCTATTGTTGAAAACCCTAACCCCTAAACCCCGAACTATAGGCAACGAATTGGTTATTGATTTCGTTGCCTATAGTATAGTCAACGATGTATAGGCAACGAAAGTATAGGCAACGAAAATTCGTTGCCTATAACTATAGGCAACGAATTTTGGACTATAGGCAACGATTTGAAATCGTTGCCTATACCTGTTATTCTGGTAGTGCATGCCTAGTGTGTAATCGCTTCTCCAGATCCACCTCGACCAGAAGACAAATTTCTTCCATTCTTTTCATCCTAATCCGGTCATAGTCAATGCATTGACCCAAGTAATTCCCCAACTTGCGCCATTATAGAATTTTTACAACCCTAAAAAATATCCCGATTCTTTTACAATATATATCAATGTAGTATTATGGAAAATAGGGGTCATTACCCTCTAAAGATTGATGAATCTAAGTATTAAGACACAAACAAACATTAAAACCTGTTTCCTGGCAGACTTGACCTACAGACACAACTTTTAATTATTTACCTAACCTACACTTAACTAAAAATTACTAAATTAATACTGGACATACTAGACACAGTGGTGGACTGCCACACAAATTTTCACTTGATTCAGAACTGATTTGTTATGTAAAATAAATTAGACAAAACAGATGAATGTAGAAAAACAGATTAATCTTTATGACGAAAATCAATGAACAAATAAGCTAAGCGGTTTGCCATCCACTACCGTCACTCCATCTAAACAACATATTCTCAACCTAACAATGCCATGCCTATGGATGAAAGTTCTCAGGAAAATTCAATCGTTATGAACATAATCTATTACCTAATTCTTAGGATTACATCGGTGAAGGTACGCTTATCACCGATGACTATCCCTCAAAGAACCCAAAAGTCACGGACTCGGATTTACTAAGAGAGAAACATTATGATCTAGAAAAAGAATGAGAATCTACAAAGTATACTAAGGACGTGCCTCACTAGACGTAGGGTTACTTATGACCAAAAAGTTTGGTTTCTACTAAAGAGAGATCGAGGAAGATCAAGAACAATCAATAGACATCAAACCCTCATACAATTAGATCCCTAAACATGCATACTAAATATGCACTCAAAGCATACAAGATAGAAATCATCAATGGAAAACCAACAAAGAAACCTCATCCAAAAACAAAACAAATTTAGGTCAAAGTGTTTATATATTATCTAGACTTGATGTACGGGGCTTGAAAACAGCCCCTTAACAAAGTATTTAGCTACTCATAGTGTATGAAAATGAATCAAAACAATCCATGAGAAATATTCATACAAACAAAGAGGAGAAGAATTGCTGCAGATCAACTTCGACCCGTCGAGAAAAGTTCTTGAGCCGTCGAAGTTGGGCGGCTGAAATTCCCTTGGCTGACCGCTCACTACCACATTATAGGGCATTGCTGGCGACCTAAAGTCGCCGGCCTTTCTTTTTTTTCCGCCGAAATTGACTATTACCGGCGAAAATTTGACAAGTCGCCGGTAATACTCTCGCCGAAAATTTGGCGCCGGTGAAAGTATTACCGGCGACTTATTTTTCAAGTCGCTGGCAATGCTTAAGGGCATCACCGGCGACTTGAGTCGCCGGCAATACTCAAGGAATCACCGGCGACTTGAGTCGCCGGCAATACTCAAGTCGCCGGCAATGAGTCGCCGGCAATGATGAAGGGCATTACCGGCGACTTGAGTCGCCGGCAATGATTGCTCCGCCGTGGCCGGAAAATGAGGGGTATTGCCGGCGACTTTGGTCCAAGTCGCCGGCAATACCCGGAGAAATTTGTCAAAAAAAAGCCGGTTCTGGATTAGGCCCAATTCCAGAACCTGTACTGAAAAACAGAAACCGTACAAATACAAGTTCAACAGTACACACATAATTGTCCAACGTACAGTACAAATAGCAACAATACGAAAATAAACTACAACTACACGTCAGGGTCGAGGAACTCCCGCGTCAGGGTCGAAGAAATCCATGTAATCATTTGAACTCCGGTGGCTATCCTGGTCATGCTGTGGCGGTGACTGCTGCGGTGGTGGATGACTGTGGAACACAGGGACCAGGGGAGGTGTGGGGACCGGTTGTCCAGTAGTCTGGCACGCGTACATCGTCTGCATCCATGTGAACATTTGTGTCTGCTGCTGGACCATCATTCGGTGTTGCTCGACCAACACCCGGTGCTCGGCATCCCTGACTGCCTGCTGCTCGGCCAATTGCCGCATCTCTTCCATCTGCCTCCTTTGCTCCTCCAACTCTCTCTGCGTCCTCTTAAGCTCTACTGCTAGGTTAGAGTTCCTAGAAGTTGAAGTTCTTGACCCGGTAGAGTATTCCGAAGTGTTCTTCAATACTCCTTCGCCCGTCAAGCCCATTCCCCTGCCGTAGTAGGTATTCTTTCCAGTCCCGCACGCTTTTGCCATGATCTGAGCCGCTATAGGGCGATCAAGCGGATCGATCTGAGAGGCATACTGGGTCACTTCTTCCTCCGAGCAGTCAGGATGGTTGTTTCAAGCTATATTCATGGTGACTTCTGTGATCGCTTCCTCCAATCTCGCCTAATTGAAAAACGAATATGAATAACGTATTATTAAATGAGTTAAATTAATAGAGAAAAATAGTTTTATTGTGTGAACTACAAACTAATGAGGCTAAAGACTTACCGCTTCTTCAGGGCACTGCGGATAGAACTTCTGATGAATAAACACCAACGGGTTGACTTATTGTTGTTGCTACGCCTTACTCGACCAACCCAAATAGTTGAGTGAACCTGCATGATGGGCCTTGGTGTTTTTCAATCTGTTCTCCCGGTTCGTCTTGGAAATCGCCTTGTTTGATAAACATATGTTAAAAAATTAGTAACTAACTATTTCAATGTGATATGATACATTAGGGTTGTAAGATATATTCAGGATGCATACCTTCGCTTTGGGGTGCTCGAAGTGGACTACCAGCCACAGCCACTCGTACTCCCTAAACCGGAATTCGCTAGGGGTAGAACCTCGGCCTAGCTCCTTGTATTGTGTGTAATGTTTTGAAAGCTCGTTCTTTCACTCTTTATACCTATATAATCACCAGAAAAAAAAGTTAGAGATATTAAAACACTTGATAAACAAAAATATAACTCGATATATACTCAAATAACTCGAATCACATCACCTGATATGTAGTTGACGCTCTACCCACGTGTGAATAAGGCATTCATCCACGTCAAACCACACCTGCAAGATGAATATATAAACGGTAAAATTATATATTTATTCGGACTTAATTAATAAATGTAAAATTTACGTAATGAAAATACGATTTAACTCACACTCAGTGCATTATGCACTTGCATCTTCACGTAGAGAGGCACATATTCCCAATCTGGTCAAAGCATTGGGACCTTGTCCCGCACGACGGCCCCGGCCATGCTGGCATACTTTCGCGTGGTGTCAAATGTCTCGATCACCTCACCATGCTCATTGGCCCTAATGAGTGTTTTCCTTCCCCCGGTGGCCTGCTCAAGTCTCTTCCCGGTGCAGGTGCCTCTAGTCTTTCGTTTTCCAGTGCCATTAATGAAATTGCCTAATAATACAATGTCAACAAATTGATATCATTAATTGAACATATTGTAAGGCTTAAGTAATAATTGTTGTAATCAATCTTGTTAAATAAATTTACCTGCATCGTCCGTTTGCTGGTTGGTGCACCTCGCACTCCAAAGATACACGGGGTCGAACGGGATGAAGTTGTACGCTTCCTCCATGCTCAGGAACTCCGGCTGTCCTTCAATATAAATAGGCCTCCCCCCTATCATCGAATTCAGAGATCACAGGAATCTCGTCGAGCAGGAAGAGACCGGACATCGGAGATAGACGAGGCCTGGACGATGAGGCTCCAGCACCATTTGCCTCAGATGATTCCCGTGAAACGGGAGTAGGCACTGGGCCAATAGGGGGCATTCGGATGGAGGGAGTTTCTGATGCCCCCGTTGACTGTCGCTCGTCTGTGGGTCTGCTGACTGAGGGTCTGCTGACTGAGCGTCTGCTGACTGAGGCTCGAGGCTGGACTGAGGGTTGCATGGATCCGGATCGTGCAACTTCCTCCTCTCCTCGCGCAGCTAGCAACATTTGTGTGCAAGCATTCATAATTGGCCCACTGCACGTGTTGCTGATTGCGGCTGAGGAACCTTGATTGCTGCTCCCTCCACTATTTCTAGTTTCTCTCCGTTTGATGCCTCCAAGTCAATTTGCCGCAAAACCTCCTGCACATCCAGCAATTAGTCCCGGATTCGGTTCTATGAAAATTAAGGATGGAACCGTTTGGAACCAGAACCGTTCGGACCCGGAACCGTTTGCAACCGAAACCGTTTGCAACCGGAACTGTTCGGTTCCGGTTGTAGCGGTTATAGGTTCCAAACGGTTCCGGTTCCAAACGGTTATCGGTTCCAACAATGAGTCCTGGATTCGGTTCTATGAAAAACCGGAACCGGAACCGTTTGAACCGGAACCGTTTGAACCCGGAACCGTTTGGAACCGGAACCGTTCGGTTTCAAACGGTTTCGGTTCCAAACAGTTACGGTTTCAAACGGATCCGGTTCCAAACGGTTCCGGTTTCAAACAGTTCCGGTTCCGGTTTTGTTCCGGTTCCAAACAGTTCCGGTTTTTCATAAAACCGAATCCAGGACTTATTGTTGGAACCGATAACCGTTTGGAACCGGAACCGTTCGGTTCCGGTTCCGATTCCGGTTCTAGCGGTTATCGGTTCGGTTACAAACGGTTCCGGTTCCAAACGGTTCTAAATGCGGTTATGATATCGTACATTAAATTAAACATTAAACATTAAATTAAATTGCATCATATCATATCGATCATTACGAATATAATTATCAAAATATCAATTAATTATTACCCAAATGCTTATTTAACCGATTAATTAAGTTAACAAATATACCTTAAATTATCAACTATATCAATTAATCCAAATCACCTTAATTTGCCCAACACCCTAAATTACCTTAAATTACCTATATCAATGAATCCAAATCACCTTAATTTTCCCATATATGCAACACCTTAAAAATACAATATAATTATGAACTATATATATCAATTAATCCACCCAAATCACCTTAAATTACCTAAATATTTTCCACATATATACATCACCTTAAATTATAAAAAATTATCAAAACTTAATTATATACATCACATATATACATATATACATCACCTTAATTAAATTTTCCACATATATACATCACATATATACATCACCTTAATTAAATTTTCCAAATATTTTCCACATACATACATCACATATATACATCACCTTAAATTATCAAAAATTAAAACATCACCCAAAACTTAATTAATCAAGTTAATTAAAATGCATAAAAATATAATTAAAATGCATATATATACATAATTATAAAAAACAAAAATAGAGAGAGAGAGAGAGAGAGAGAGAGAGAGAGAGAGAGAGAGAGAGAGAGAGAGAGAGAGAGAGAGAGAGAGAGAGAGAGAGCTAGGACCTGTCATGGTCGAGCTCGGCTTCAAATTCCGGCGACGGAGGTGAGGGGAGGAGGTAGAGGAGGAGGGGAGGAGGAGAGGAGGAGGGGAGGAGAGGAAATTGAGATTTGGGGTTTTTTTGTGTGGAGAGGGGAGAAGGGAGAGGGGATGAGAGAGGGGAGGAGAGGAAGAGAGGTTTGAGGAGAGGGAGGCGAGCTAGGTGAGGAAGAGATGAAGAAATGGGGTTTTAGGGTTTGAGAGGGAAGAGAGAGAGGTGAAGAAATGAGGAAACAGCTCGAGCAGCTCGAGCTGCCTCCTGGGAAATACCGAGAGCATTGCCGGCGAGTTACGAGTTAACTCGTGGGTAATACTATTACCAACGAGTTATCAACTCGTTGGTAATGATAGTGATTCCCGGCCAAGAATTTCCGACTAGATTTTCCGACTAGAATTTCCGACTAGAATTTTCGACTAGAATTTCCGATTATAATTTCCGACTAGAATTTCGACTAGAATTTTCGACTATAATTTCCGACTAGAATTTCCGACTATAATTTCCGACTATAATTTCCGACTAGAATTTCCGACTATAATTTCCGACTAGAATTTCCGACTAGAATTTACGACTAGAATTTCCGACTAGAATTTCCGACTATAATTTCCGACTATAATTTCCGACTATAATGTACGACTATAATTTTCGACTAGAATTTCCGACTATAATTAAAATACGTACATCATTAACGTACTAAGGATGATAATCATAATCATCTTCATCACTTGAGTCTGACTCAGTTTCATAGGTAACCTCTAACAATATGTGCCGCTCCTCGTCATCTAAATCAGCGTCAACTTCATTTGGATTAACATCGAGAATTTCTGCTCCTGTAATTCGAACCACACTCCCAGATCTCACATTATTAAGGTGAATCGTAGATGATTCTGGAATGTCAAAAGCGTTCGGCTCTTGGTATGCAGTAACTTCTTCATCATCTGTGGTCTCACCAAGTGTGGCAGCACTGTATATGTTTCTATGAGCAACATGGTTTACCACCTTCCACGGGACTTTGTTGAAAAGATCGTCAAGGTAAAACACTTGTTTTACTGATGTGGCAAGAACGAAAGGGTCTTCTTTATACCAGCTTGTAGCAGTATTCACCGAAAATATTCCGTACTGATCGGTCCTTGTGTTCTCCGGGCTAGTATCAAACCATCTACACTTGAACAAGTGCACTTTCATGCGGTTCCCATAAATTAGTTCAACAACTGAATGAAAGACACCGTAATAGTCAACGCCATCTTGCCCACTATGGACCATCACCCCACAATTCTGTGTTTTCAGTCGGTCGTCTCGATTTTCACATATAAATTTCACGCCATTGACCTGACACATCGAGTAAACTTTTGAAGCTATCGGTTTCATCGCCAAGACCCTCAATTCGTTTGACCACTCTGGGCAACCATCATTTGCTACATGGTTCATCTGAAAATGATAAGAAACCAAGTACACCATAAATTATGAACATAGAAAAAGAAAACCACGTACACACATGCTATATAAGGATATAAAAAATAGATATATACACATATACCCTTACCCATTGACCAAAGTTGTTTGCAAACGTCCTGTTGTGGTAATCAACATTTCCGGCAATAGTAGGGCAGTGAAGATGATAGTTTTTCCAATATTGTACTTCTGGACAGTTAATCAGAACCGACCAGTGGGCAATGGCTACCTCATTTCCATCCAACTCTTACGACTTTGGCAAGCTTCCAAGTACTACCACGTCATTGGAGATGATAGAAAGGTTGAACTGGGGTTCATCTATCGACATCTGTTGTTAGGGGTCCTCCAGCGCTCCCAAATACACGTTGGTGTACGTTACACACTCGTGCGCAAGATATGCTTCAGCGATACACCCTTCAGGTGCAGATTTATTCTTCACATAGTCCTTGTAGGCTCTCAATTGTCTACAAGTTAACAAGTGCATGTTATGATACTTAAAAAATAAGAATTTACATATAAAAACAGAGGCAAACCAAATGTATGAATCATTTGTACCTTTCCATGGGATACATCCAAGTGTAGTGACGGGACTGGTGAGCAACAATTGTTCGGGAAGATGGATCATCAGGTGAGGCATGATGTCGAAAAAATTTGGAGGAAATATCCTCTCAAGCTTGCACATGATAAAAATGATGTCATCTTGTATCTCCCTGAGATCTGATTTTTTAACTTCCCTGGTGCATAACTTCTGAAAGAATCTTGACAAGGCCACCAACGGCTCCACCACCTCTTTGGGCAGGTACTCTCGAATGAAAATAGGGAAAAGACGTTGAAGCAGTACATGGCAGTCATGACTCTTTAATCCGTACATCTTATTATCCCGAAAGTTAACACACCTACTTATATTTCCTGCATAGCCATAAGGATACCTGCATATATATATATAGCCATAGGCAACAATTATATTTCTCGCATATAACCATATATAAGTAAAAATTTAAGGCCAATTTCCTGCATGACCATAAGAATATATACTTGACATTACTCAGCCACCCAAAAATTTCATGCTTATGCTTCGTCTTGACGGTGTAAGGAGCTTGCGGCATTTTTCTCTTACCATCTCTTAACCACAAATGTTTCCGCAGTCCCATAGCTTTCAGATCAATGCGTGCCTTAGGGATGTCTTTTGTTTTCCCCTCCAAATTAAGAAGTGTGCCCACCACACTTTCACACACATTGTTCTCTATGTGCGTGACATCTAGGTAGTGTCTGATAGGCAACCTGGGCCAATAGGGGAGTTCCCAGAATATGCTCTTGTGTGTCTAAAATTTATACCTTTCAGGCTTGTCTGGAATTGACGCCACTATCTCAGGATGATTGCTCAGCTGGCCAAAATCATATTCATTCAACACTTCCAAAATTTCATCCCCTGTCGATCGCCTGGGTGCCACACCAGTTTCCACAGTCCCATCAAAAACGTCTTGATCCTGCCTAAATGTGTGATCATATGGAAGCCAACAACGGTGACGCATCTGAACAATTTTACTGCAATGAGGACTGCAACAATCAACCGTCATGCACTCTGAACAAGCCCTATAACCCCTGGTAACGTTGCCCGACAACATACCGCGGGCAGGAAAATCACTGATGGTGCCAACAAGTATGGCATGCATCTGGAACATCTCATTTTTGAACCTATCGTAAGTGGGGTGGCCACACTCACTCAAGTACTTAAGCTCTTCAATAAAAGGCCTGAAATACACATCCAGACACTTTCCTGGATAACCCGGGCCTGGAATTAACAGAGTCAGCATGTATTCCTTCTTCATGCACATCCATGGTGGAAGGTTGTACGGTACCAAAATAACTGGCCATATACTGTATTGAAGACTCATGTTGCCAAAAGGGTTGAATCCGTCAGATGAGAGCCCTAGCCAAACATTTCGGACCTCTGCTGCAAAATGATCAAACTCTCTGACCATGTGCTTCCAAGCCTCTCTGTCGGAAGGGTGTATAAGGGTGTCATCGTCAGGCAAATTCCTCTCAGCCCACCATCTCATAGCTTCGACCGTGAAAGCACACATGAACAACCGCTCCAGCCTATCAATAAGCGGGAAATATCGAAGTATCTTCACAGCTTTCTTGTAGCCTGCAGGAGTCAACTTATACCTTTCTGTAAAACATACAGGGCAGGCTTCAAGGTCTTCAAGATCTTTTCCCCAGAAGAGAATACAATCATATCTGCATGCATGGATCTTGATGTAGGAAAGCCCAAGATCTTTCAGGATATGTCGCACCTTATGATGAGTGGTAGGAAGACGATGACCGGGTGGCAGTAGCGAAGCAGTCCACTTCAGCCAAGAATCAACAGCTTTGACAGACATTTTGTTCTCCATTTTGAGCTGCATCACTCCCATGACACTTTCAAGAACAGTCTTACTACAACCGTCGTACAACGGAGTCTGTTGCAATGCAATCAGGTTGTTGTACTTGTCCATACCGCTTGTGTTGACATGAGCTCCAGGTAATGGCTCGACTGGCTCAATTTGGGGGAAACCCTGCACGACGGGAGGATATTTGGTGCTTGATCAGCAAATACACCGCTCTCATGAGGAAACATATCATTGATTAACATCGATGTTGGATCATAGGATGGACTGGCCCTCTCAGCAATATGTCCATGATCATAGGATAGACTGGCCCTCTCACCAAATTGTCCATGATCATGCGGATCCGCTAACGATGTTTCACCGTGATAAATCCAACAAGTGTACTTATCCCAAAACCCGTATTTACTCAGGTGCTTCTGGACTTTATCAATGGGAAAACGAAATCGATCGCTGCGACACTTACATTCTTTACACGGGCAATAATGAAGTGTAGTGTCTCCACAATTAGCCTTCACAAAATCCACAAAACTCCTAATTCCCTGGTGATATCTCACATCCCATCTTTCGAGGCTCATCCAACTCTTGTCCATCCTGAAAATTCTAACAATATTACGTAATATAAATATATATATATATATATACACATTCACTACTAATGAATTAATAAATTATCATTAATTACATTCGAATTCATCCGATTAATTAACAAAAGTCAACCCATGCATGCATATAAATTAAAAAAATATATATATACCAACAATTCACAATTACAAATTAACATGCATGCCTGTATATATATATATATAGACATATTAACAATTAATATTCACAAAATAATTTTATATCCATATATATATATATACACAAATTAACATATTTTCATCGAAATAATCTCAAATCCACTCAAAATCAACAGTCAATCACTCGAAATCAACAATATATCCACTCTATTTGCGTATCAAACCAATAATCGATATCTCAACTCTAAATCAACACATGCATATATATATATATCGATCTAATTAAATAAACACACATATATATATACATACGTATATACGTACCTATATATAGCTACGTATATAGCTTCCCGAGCGGGTTTTCGACGCCTTTTGACAATACCCAAGGATTTCAGAGCGTTTTCCTTCTTTCGATTTCACAGGATTTGTTTCTATCCAAATGAATGAGCTGCTGCGATCTGCATCTGATATAAGAGGTATTGCCGGTGATTCATTAAATCACCGGAAATGGAGTTATTGCCGGCGAAATTTCGGCCAAAAATCGCCGGAAATGCTTGAAACTTATTGCCGGGGACTTTCTCTGTCGCCGGCAATAAATTTTCACCATTGCCGGCGATTTTCCGGCCGGAATTTCGCCTGCAATGGTTGAGAGATTATTACCGGCGACGGAGAAGCTCGCCGGCAATAATTTTGAGCATTGTCGGCGACTTGCCCGGTCGCGGGCCTTTTTTTTTGAAATATCGCCGGCAATGGTACTTAATGTGGTAGTGGCTCTTGCTTACTCGTTTCTTGCTCCCAAAATTATTGTTTCTCCCTCCCCTAGAAAGAGTTTATATACTTGCTTGATTGGGCTAGACCTTGTCCATCTAGGTTTTATCTTCTTTTATTTACAAGAGACTCCACATTTTTATTTCTTTTTGCACCAGGAATCTTCCATTTAACTCCCTTTCTTTATTTCCTCCATAAACCTATCAAAATAAATAAACATAATTATTTTAACCAAAAGCATAAGACCAAATATTAGGATCTTTTAGGCACAATTTAGTTGCATAAAAATGCAACTATCAAAATACTTCACACTTAACTTTTGCTAGTTCTCGAGCAAAACCCCAAACTAAGACATAACAACTGAAAAGAAAAAACTCAATAACACTACTCTAATGCACTCAACATTTTGTCTCAACAATCTTCCTACACTTGTAACACCAATATTAGCTTTCATTCATAAATCAATCCCACAGAATTCTGAAAGTTAATTCTAATTTATAGCACATATATAACATGTAGGACATAGACGTAATCATGGTGAGTAATGAGCTGTTGCATGCCTAAAATAAATCAAGATTCCACCTTACATGGATATGCTCTCATAAGTGTTTCACTCAAATATGTCTAAGGTGTCCACTCAATTCAAATGCTTGTCAAATGGACCGAACCATATGCTCAACTCTTGTAACTAATCTCCATAGATCAAAGGCTACCATCTTAAAGATCAAGATGACTTTAATTTTTGTAATGGGGTTTGGCTCATGGGTTTAAAGAACAAAAATATGTAAAATTCAAAACAAGTTCTAACACCTAGTAGAGCCATCAAGAATAGAGACAATCATGCACATACAACCATCAAATAGCATCAATTAAGAACCTCAAGGGTCTTCAATTATGGCCGGATATCATCATGTTAGGTCTTGACTTCATTCTTTTCATCAACAGTTTACCCTGGGTATCAAGCTGGATCACACATTTTTTCCATGCCGATTTCATTGTTTTTTTTTCTTTTCAATTTTTTTTCATAACAAAATTAGCTCGATACCCCACACTTATTCTTTTACATCATCTTCGTAAATCTTCACCTTTGTATTCAAATAAGTCTCATGTATAGCTCTACTAAGTTCAAGAACAAAGATAGAAACATAGCTATTCTAAGGTTCAAAGTTAGGATTATGTAGGCGACGAGAAAAGGCTATCATGTAGGCTCAAAGGTCTAACTACAGGGTCGCAACTTGTGCGCTCAAAATCATGGGACATTGGACATGTTTGGCTATGGTGCTCACTTGTAGATGCCTCTATCATCTCCTTGATTAGAACATGTATCAATTATAAGCTTTAAAAAGTACAAGAGCAAGTTCTAGTAATCTCTAGAGTCCATTAACTTAATCTGCGACAAGTAATTGACACTCAACAAAGAAAGCATGTATTTAGCACAAAAACTCATAGGTTAAATGAATCTCAAAGTGTTTATGCATGTTTATAATCTGTACCATGGTAACTTGTTAACACATCCACTACGCATTCGTATATGTACCATATATCAAGATTAACTAAGGAAATCCAAGTCACATAGTCACACATTCGGAAGATATAAGAATATCATAGACTTTTCAAGGGCAACCTATGACTCAAAATAAAAAACTCTTTTTGTATTTTTCCGACACTTTATTTTTTTTATATTGTCTTTTTCCATAAAAGACTCTAAAACACAAACAACTCGGAAAACCTTTGACGGGTCGAGAGAATATCTTGACTGGTTAAAAGACACTTACTGTCCCATTTTGTACACATTTCGATGTGTCGAGACAAAGTCTCGACGTGTTGAAAACTCCGATAACGAAATTCAACAAAACCTAAAAAAATCTCGACGGGTCAAAAATCTGGCTCGATAAGGATATGATAGAAACCCCACCCCACACTTGAAATTTGCATTGTCCACAATGTAAAACTAAACTAAAGCAAGCCATACATTAAACAAGTATGAAGCAAAACACATATTACATCAGCAAACACACTAAATCATGGAAAAAATAGAGTAAAAGAGAAGAAATATAGGAGATCAAGTTTGTCAGCCATGCTTCTCCATCAATATGGGTTGCCTCCCAAGTAGCGCTAAGTTTAACGTCTTCAGCCAGACGGTACCAAGTATCACTCTACATTCTAAGGCACATCATCAAGGGGCACATGCTCGACGACGTGCTCCATAAAGGACTCATAGAAAGGCTTGAGTCTGTGTCCCTTCACTTTGAATGTTTTCCTTGTCTTGAAACTTTTGACTTCTATTGCACCATGAGGAAAAACATTAGTAATAAAAAAAGGACATATCCATCTAGATCGAAGCTTACCCAAAAATAACCTAAGACGAGAATTGAATAGCAAGACTTTTTGACCAATTTCAAAAGTCTTCTTTCTTATCATCTTGTCATGGAACATCTTGGTCTTGTCCTTGTAAATCCGGTTAAACTCATAAGTATCATTACATATCTCATCCAATTCATTGAGTTGCAATTTCTTATGAGTACCCGCGACATCCATGTTCACATTGAAGTGCTTAACTGCCCAATACTCCTTGTGCTCAAGTTCCACCGGTAAATGACAAGCTTTTCCATAGACCAACCTAAAGGGAGACATCCCAATAGGTGTCTTATATGCTATTTGATAGGCCCATAACACTTCATCTAAGTTCTCACTCTAATCCTTCTTTGTCGGTCCCACACCCTTCTCGATAATGTGCTTGATCTCCCTATTTGAAACTTCTACTTGTCCGCTTGTCTGAGGGTGATAAGGTGTTGCCACCTTATGAGTCACATTGTACTTCTTGAGTAATTCATCAAAGGTTCTGTTGGAAAAGTGAGATCCTACATCGCTGATGATGCATTTAGGTGTTCCAAATCTAGCAAAAAGTCCTTTAAGAAAACTGAAAACAACTTTAGAGTCATTAGTTGCGGTGGCCTTCGTCTCCACCCACTTAGAAACGTAATCTACAGCTAGGAGAATGTACAAATTCTTATTAGAGTTCGGGAAAGGTCTCATGAAATGAATACTCCACGCATCAAAGATTTTAACAACAATTACCGGATGTTGAGGCATTTTATCCCTAGGACCAATGTTACTTGTCATCTGACATCTCGGGCACGACTTGTGAAACTCATGAACATCCTTGAAGATGCAAGGCCAATAAAACCCGTTCTCAAGCACCTTGAGTGCCTTTTTCTTCCCTCCAAGGTGTCTACCACCTACATGTGAGTGACAAAAATAAAGAATAGAATGAATTTCAGATTCGGGCACGCACCTGCAAATGATGGAATCCGGGTAATGTTTCCATAGATATGGATCATCCCACACAAAATATTTGGCCTCCTTCATTAATTTCTCTCTTTGTGCTTTAGTGTAGTCACTTCAAACTTGTTTAGACACTTTATAGTTGACAACATCCGCATACCAAGGTTCCACATCTTGCACCGCCAACAACTGCTCATCAGAAAAGCTGTCACGCAAAGGGAGATGATCCTCCTCTGCATTGGAAGTATGGGTAAAGCGGCTCAAGTGGTCAGTAACCACATTCTCTGTTCCCTTCTTATCTCTGATCTCCACATCAAAATCCTGTAGGAGTAGCATCCACCTAATCAATCTTGGCTTGGCATCTTGCTTAGTCATAAGATATCTCAATGCAGCATAGTCATAGAAAATTATAACTTTAGTTCTTAGCAAGTAAGATCTAAATTTCTTTAAAGAAAAGACAACAGTCAAGAGCTACTTTTCGGTAGTTGAATAGTTCAACTGTGTATCATTGAGAGTATAGGAAGCATAGTAGATGACGTGAGTCAACTTTACTGGACGTTAGCCCAATATAGCTCCTACAACATAGTCAGAGGCATCACACATGACCTCAAACAGAAGGTTCCAATCTGGCGCCTGAATGATGGGTGCTGAGGTAATAGATCCTTGAGTTTATTGAATGCCGCCAATCACTCATCAGTAAAGTCAAAGATAAAATCTTTCTGGAGCAATGCACAAAGAGGATGGGCTATTTTGGAGAAAACCTTGATGAACCTGTGATAAAAACCTGCATGTCTAAGAAAAGAATGAACCACCCTCACAGAAGTGGGAGGTGGCAATATACGAACAATGTCGACTTTAGCTTTATTGACCTCTATGCCTGTAGCAGATATCATATGCCCTAGAACTATCCCTTGTTCAACCATAAAATGACATTTCTCCAAATTAAGCAGGAGGTTAGTTTTAGCACAACGTTCTAGGACAAGAGACAAATTATTCAGACATAGGTCGTAAGAATCACTAAAAACAGAGAAGTCATCCATGAATACCTCAAAAATTTTCTCCACCATGTCTGAAAAGATGCTCATCATGCATCACTGAAATGTTGCTGGCGTATTGCACAAGCCATATGACATTCTTCTATATGCAAATGTGCCAAAGGAGCATGTGAAAGTCGTCTTCTCTTGATCATCTTTATGGATGACAATTTGATTATAGCCAGAATACCCATCCAAAAGAAAATAATATACATGCCCTGCAAGACGCTCTAATATCTAGTCAATAAAGGGAAGAGGAAAGTAGTCCTTACGAGTGGTAGCATTAAGCTTGTGATAATCAATATACACTCTCCACCCCGTTTGGACTCGCTGAGGCACCATCACATTCTTATCATTCTTGACTACAGTGATGCCTGATCTTTTGGGAACAACATGCATAGGGCTCACCCACTTATTGTCAGATATAGGATAAATAATACATGTGTCAAGGAGTTTGATATCCTCCTTCTTGACCACTTCCATCATTGGTGGGTTGAGTAATCGCTCTGCCTCTCGTGTAGGCTTGGATCCTTCTTCAAGGAATATCTGGTAAGTGCATACAGTAGGGCATATTCCTTTGATATCCGCAATAGTCCAACCAATTGCACTTTTGTGCTCCTGAAGCACTGTGAGAAACTTCTCTTCCTGCAATTTAGAGAGTTTTGAAGAAATAATGACGGGCAATGTGTTGTTCTCCCCAATAAACGCATACTTCAAATGCTTTGGTAACAGTTTTAGCTCTAACTCAGGTGCCTGTAATAAAGAGGGAACAAGTTTGTTAGTGGTTACGGGTAATGGAAGATTTTGAGAATACTCACCTAGAAGATATGGAATGGATTCTAGGGAATTCACGACCTCATTGTACTCACATCACAAAATCTTGGGAGCATCGAACCTCCAACCTTGCACCTTGTTCAACAGGTTGAATGGTTGCTTCTGTCTCGATGGTTCATGTTTTCTCGACGGGTCGAGAAAGTTCCTCGACCTATCGAAAGACGCCTACTATCTTGGTCTTGTACACTGCTTTGACGGGTCAAGGATTTTCCTCGACGGGTCGAAGCGTCTGATCTAAAATGTCCACTTCAAGTGCTCTCTTCAAAGGATCAGCCTCTAATGAATATTTCATGTATTTTTGCACAAAGTTATCAAACGTATCAATAGAACAACAAGAATACACATCATTGTCACCTGGATATTTCATGGTCTCAAAAATATTGAAGCGAATCTTTTCCCCATCTACTTTCATGGAAAGAGTTCCACTATAGCAATCAATCTTGGTCCCTTGTGGTTCTCAAGAATGGACGACCAAGAATCAAAGGTAGTTCAGATGGTTGAGGTTCTGCTTCCATCTCTAGGAAAAGAATAAAAGGTAGTTCATATGGTTGAGGTTTTGCTTCCATCTCTAGGACAAAGAAATCAGTCGGAAAGATCAACGTGTCAACCTGCACTAAAAAATTCTCAACAAAACCTTTAGGATAGCAGTCAGACCTATCAGCCAATTTAATGATAACACCTGTGGGTTACAATGCACCTATGTTCAATGTAACATACACAGAATATGACATCAAGTTAATAGATGTACCCAAATCAAGCAAAACTCCTGCAAAGTTATTGCTACCAATTGTGCCAGGGACAGTGAATTGTATTGGGTCTCCTATATTGGGTGGTTACTTCCTTTTAAGTACTGGAAACACCCTCTCACTTACCGCCACGGTCTCAGTTCTGATGAACTTCCTTTTTGATGTGTAAAGTTCTTTGAGGAACTTCGCATACTTTGGAATTTGCTTGATGACATCTAGTAGTAGAATGTTCACATGGACTTTTTTCAAAGTGTCTAAGATTTTGTACTCCCCAATGTCATTTTTCTGCTTTTGTAACCTTTGAGGGAAAGGAACATGTGAAGTAACAAAAGGAGAAGGATTAGAAGTTACCTGGGATGACTTCTGAGATGCTGAATTTTTCATTCCAGGTGCTTCTTTTGACTCTGTATTTTTTTCAAATGGCTCAAATGGTATAACCTGCTCTATAACCGGTTCCTTACACTCTTGGGCACTCTTCTTAGGGTCTGGGACAGTTTTTATAGTCCTCTGATTCCTCAATGATATGGCATTCACCTCAGGATTACCTTATAGGTTTTGAATTGTGGTGCTTGGAAGTTTTTCAGGCTCTCTCTGAGAGATTTTTGCTTGCATCTGACTCATTTATCTCTCCAATAACTCAATGGACTTAGTAGTACCATCCAGTTTGCTTGCCAAGTTTTTCAACATCGTTAGAATTTCTGGGTCAGTTGTTGATGCAGCTAGAACTAGTTGTTGAACTGGTCCCTGCTAGCTCTCAGGTATAAGCTTAAGTGGAAATCCTGGAGGAGCTGTTGGATTTTGAAATTGTTATTGCTTCCCCAACTAAAGTTTGGGTAATTCCTCCAACCCGGGGTTATATGAGTTGGAGAAAGGTTCATTCCTCTGCCTCTGTTGCACATAATTCACTTGTTCTTCTTCTGTAGCAAAATGATATGTTTCCAAAGAGTGATTAGTGAGTTTACAGAGAGAACATACTTGAGCTAGAGTGATCGAATGTGTAGTTTGGCTCTTGATGGAATTGGCACTTGAGTCCAACTTCTTTTCCATAGCTTGAATCCTTTTTTCCGTTCCCACATCCATCAATGCTTTAAATACAATTTGCTTTTGGCTTGCCAAAGTGCGCTCTCTAGTATGAAATTGCTTGAAATTTTCAGCTAAATTTTCCATGGTGGCTTTGGATTCTTTTCCAGTTTGGTACATAAACATCCCACCACTAGCTAAATCCACCTTCAACTTGTTTGCTGGATTCAACCCTTTATAGAATAAGGTCATCCTGTCCTCCAAGTCATATCCATGATGTGGGCACTTTCTCAGCAACTCCTTTAACTCAGCCCAAGCTTCATGAAGCATGTCTCCCTCTTTATGCACAAAACTATTAATCTCTTTCTTCAATTGTTTGGTACGCTGTGCAAAATAGTATTCCCTCATGAATGCCACGCTCATCTCTTCCCATGAACGAATAGACTGAGGAGTTAATGAATTGTACCAAGGTTTTGCTCCATCCTTCAATGAAAATGGGAACAGAGTAAGTAGCAACACGCCTGGAGTTACACCCTGAAGCTTATGAGTCTTGGACAACTCCTCAATGTTAGACAAATATTGTTGTGGATCTTCAAAATATGTTCCCCTAAAATGAGGAAGGGCTGCTAGTAGTGATAGTGGCATAGAATAGTTGCATAAGTTAGGCAAAACAATAGCCGAAGAGACTCCTGAAGTATTAGGTAGGAAAGCATCCTTCAACATCTCCCATTGGTGGTGGTGTGATAACTTACTCTTCTAGGTCAAAGAGTATCCTTGGTTCAGGTTCTGGTTCAGAACTTGCACCATCATTAGTGCTTGCTTGCCTTCTTTGCTTTCTGTTTAGTCTTGCTGATCTTTCGATTTCAAGGTTCAAAGGTATGAGAGGATCAACACTCCTAGAACGTCTAGTCTGCATACAAGAGTTCCTGTACACATGTAGACACCGTAAGATACAAAAGAAAAATTAAATTAAAACAAAACTGAAAACAAAAGACACTTTTTAACACTTAGGATTAATCAATCACCGACAACACGACACCAAAATTTGATAGGATTTTTACAACTCTCAAAGATATTCCTATTCTTTTGAAATGTATATCAATGTAGTAGTATGGAAAATAGGGGTCATTACCCTCTGAAGATTGATGAAACTAAGTATTAAGACACAAACAAACTCTAAAACTAGTTTCCTGGGAGACTCCACCTATAGACACAACCATAATTAGTTACCTAACCTAGACTTAACCAAAAATTACTAAATTAATGCTGGACATACTAGACACAATAGTGGACTACTAATAAAAAATTCACTTGATTAGGAGTTGATTTGTTATGTAAACGAAATTAGACAAAACAGTTGAATGCAGAAAAACAAATTAATCTTTATGATGAAAATCAATGAACAAATAAGTTAAGAGGTTTGTCATCCACCACCCTCACTTCATCTAAACAACATATACTCAACCTAACAATGCCATACCTACGAATGAAAGTTCTCAGGAAGATTCAGGCGTTATGAACACAACCTATTACCTAATCCTTAGGATTAAATCGATGAAGGTACGCTTATCACCAATGACTATCCCTCAAAGAACCCAAAAGTCACGGACTTGGATTTACTAAGAGATAAGCATTATGATATAGAAAAGATGTGAGAATATATAAAGTTTCACAAGTACACTAAGGGCGCACCTCGCTAGACTTAGAGTTTCTTATGACCAAAAAATTTGGTTTCTACTAAAGAGAGATTGAGGAAGATCAAGAACAATCAACAAACATCAAACCCTTATAGAATTAGATCCCTAAACATGCATACTAAGCGTACACTCAAAGCATACAAGATAGAAATCATCAATGGAAAATCAACAAAGAAACCTCATCCAAAATCAAAACAATGTTAGGTCAAAGTGTATATATATTATCTAGACTTGATGTACGGGGCTTGAAAACATCTCCTTAACAAAGTGTTTAGCTACTCATAGTGTATGAAAACAAATCAAAATAATCCATGGGAAAAACTAGTACAAACAAAGAGGAGAAAAATCGTTGAAGATTGACTTCAACCCGTCGAGAAACGTTCTCGACCCGTCGAAGCTGGGCCACTGAAATTCCCTTGGCTGGCTGCTCTTGCTTGCTCGTCTCTTGCTCCCAAAATTGCTAATTCTCCCTCTCAAAAACCCTAAAAATAGTTTATATACTTGCTTGATTGGGCTAGACCTTGTCCATCTAGGTTTTATGTTCTTTTATTAGCAAGAGACTCCACATCTTTATTTCTTTTTAGCACCATAAATCCTCCATTTAACTCCTTTTCTTTATTTCTTTCATAAACCTACCAAAATAAATAAACATAAGAATTTTAACCGAAAACATAACAATAAGACCAAATATTAGGATCATTTAAGCACAATTTAGTTGCATAAAAATACAACTATCACGCCACCAACCATCCTCCGGTAGCTTCCCATTTAGCTCACCCCTCACAACGTTAACCTGAATCCACACCTTAGCTAAAGATGCCGGAACGAATTGGACTGGGGCTAAGCCATCAAACTGGACAGCCACAGCTGTAACATCCTTAAAGAACCAAGCGCCATGATCCACTACCCTTCTAAGATTAGTCATACTTCATAATTTTCCTATGAAACGATTTGGTGTACACGTCTAGATACTTATAGCACTATAACCCTCCAAACCTCTCGAAAGGCAAATCATCCAGTGTTTGAGAGATTTTGCTCATTCATCCGACAAAAATCGAGGGGAGAAGACCCTAATTACAGCAAAGCCAAAGTCATCCTTCTCATCGGAAACATCATACAAGAGATTGATCACCATTCTCGGTTTGGAACCCGTCATCGTGTGAAAAACACAATGTTTCCAAACCAGCATGCACAAGTACTGCAAAGAAGTAGAGAAAGTGGAGAATCCAATTTCGTGTTTTAGAATTGGAATTGGTTGAGAAGATCAGCAGACTATTGAAGGAAGACGGTTGACGGCTGGGTTTTAGTTTTAGGGTATTGCAAAAGTTTAGAGAGAATAAAGAGAATATTTATTTTTGATAACCAATCCACTGTTGAAGGAGAAAATTGATACGCAGAAGATATGATTCTAAACTGTGCTTTATTCATTGATAGACTTTAAATAAGTATTACAATTTGATACAATCCATATGCCTATAAAGCAGAGATTAAGAGAATATATACTTCTATTCTAATTAAGATAAGATACACACCAAGATATCAGGAATATTTCTCCTGGAACACTCTTCCTTGTGTACCGATCCTGATGTATGATGCATAACCTGTTGTCTCACTAAAATCTTCTCAAGCAAACAAAAAACCTCTTGGGTAAAAATAAAAGCTTGGTCTAAGGAAAAAACAATACAATGCATCAATTACAAATGCAACCATATGTGATGTAGACTTTCCCTGATCAGTAACTCAATCCTAGAGTTTAGACAATCTTCGCATTCCAATGCATCTCACATGCTTTATAAATATAGATTTGGGTAATGACGTTATGTTCCGAACAAACCTGATTCATATAAATGTTTAATAACTGTTGCTATTGCTGATTAAAGAAGAACTTAGGCGAAATATGGTTTGTATGATCACCCTTGATGTATCCCAATTTCATTTGTTCAATGTAAGGCACAATGTCCTCAAAGATACAAGTTGGTGTTGTAGTAGTGGATGATAATCCACTAGATCCTCGAATGTAGTGTATGATCGACCTAAGCTAGACACACTCCTTAACCGCTTCATGTAAAGCAATAATCTCAACTAATGACTCTAAGGTTTTGTGTGGTTGATCACCAAGAAATCTCCATGTTTCACATGGTGAATACATAACCAATCTAGGAATGTCGTTTGTGTGGGTCAGAGACATACCCAACATCAACAAAACCAACCAAGACATCACAAGGTGTCTCTAAGTAAAGGACCATATTGAATTGAGGTTCAATGCTTGTAGCCGGATCATTATTTGACAGGTGGAGCATTTCAATCGAATGGTCGAATGAATGGTTTTGATCCATCTAAGGTGTAACCTTCGACGAGTCGAAATTCCTGAAACCTGCATGCTACGATCCAACCCTCAATTTTTCGAAAATTTCAAGATTCTCTTTGTAGGGTAATAACAAACCTAAGTTTATGAAACTCTTCAAGTACCTAAAGATGTGCTTTACACTATTCCAATGACGTTGTGTAGGCGTAGAACTAAACCGAGTTAACAAGTTCATGTTAAATTGGTGTGCTAAGAAGGTGTGCTTTGTCCATGTTAAATTGCTTGAGCATCTTTTGGACATAAGCAGATTGGTGAATAAGTATTCCACTAACTCGATGTTCTAATACCAAACTAAGATAAAATTGGGTCTTACCAAGGTCTTTCATCTCAAACTCGGATTTCAACTAGCTAATTGTCTCATTGATTTCATCAAGAGACCCAATGATATTTATATCATCAACATGACCATTACTATGTCAAATCCTGAGCTTGTTCTCTTAATGAAGACACATAGACATAAATCATCATTCTTGTATCCCTTCCCAATCAAGTAGTCATTTAGGCGTGTGTAGCACATTCTACAGGATTGTTTCAATCCATATAGTGAACGCTTTAATCTAATCATATTAGTACTCCATGGTGTAGAGTTACCTGAGTTTGGTATGACCATGTCTTCCAGCACTTTTATGTATGTTACTTGAGCTGTAACCACAATCAGCTGCATGCTCAGTTTTTCGGACACTACCAAACTGACAAAGTAGGGGAAAGTAATGATGTCCTTAACCAGAAAGTATGTCTCCTCATAATCAATGTCAGGGCGTTGGGAGAATCCTTGCACCACAAGTCTAACTTTATACCGCATGACTTCATTATTCTCATTACACTTCCGAACAAAGACCCATTTATGTCCTACCAACTTCACATTTGGTGGGCATAGTACTACCAGACCAAAAACATGCCTTTTCTTTAGAGAGTCTAGTTCGGCTTCTAATGCATCTTTCCACTTCGGCCAATCCGCTATTCGCTAACATTCAACAACTAAGCGATGTTCCATTTCATCGTCGTTAATGATTTCCTGAGTGACGGAATAAGCAAAAACATCATCAACTACCTTAGATGATATATCCATAACAATGCGCGCATCATTGTTAGTTAGTGAGATTTCATCGTTCTTTGACATCACATATGGGTCTGGAGCGTTCTCCAAAGATGCCATTTGTGATTTTAGGACATAATTGTAGTCATGAACAATCTCATGTGTGTGGTTCACAATATTGATGACGAAATGACAATTTGTGCCTGGATGATTTGCATTTTCGTCGGCAGCTCATCTGTGAATTTTTTTGATTTCCCCTTTTTCCTAGTAGAAACCGAGGCCGATGCTAATCTGTTTATATGTGCAAAAGGCACGTTACTTGTAATAACTCAAAGTTTTATACTAATTAATTTTCAAATAAATTTCGGATATCTTGGAGTATTAAGTTATTCCTTTGTTTCAGTGGGTCTAGTAGTAGTAGTAGTTGGTGGAAAAAGTGTTAGCAAAATAAATTTGGAGGAAATTATATAATTATGATTATTATATAATTATAATTCTGGTTACTGAAAAATATTAGGCCCAGGGATTAATTGAGCCTGGCTCAATGATCTGCTCACGTGAGCCCATAAGATCAAAACCTAGTTAAACTAGCCAAGGAGTTGCCTCTTTTTGAAAATACTAAGAAGAGAAAAGAAAAATAAACATAAAGAGAAGGAGAGAGAGATCATAGTAGTGCGGCGGCGCGAGAGAGACTAGGAGCACTGGGAGCAATTGTGGTCGAATAGGTGAGTGGGAGGCCGAATGAACTAGGGACGACCCGACCCAAGATGAAGGAGTGGCGGAGCAAGTGGGACGACCCGAGTCACGAGCGGTGACCGACAACCAAATGACGGAGGATGACGTACATGGCTGGGGAGGTGACCAATGATGTGGTTTTGGCTTGGTGGACGTTTTGGACAGATGAATTTAATTGTTAGGAATTAATTTGGGGAATTTGGTTTGAGTGGATGTCTTTACGGTGAGGCCTGGGATTAGTTAAGGAAATTTGGCTTCGGATCATGTCTCACAGGTGGGAAATCGATTTGTTGTTATGATGCTATAATTGTGTGATGCATGGCTGGGTACGGTGAGTAAACAGTTTGGGTATTGATAGAGAATCTCTCATCTTGTCTTTAATTGATGTTTTCACTTACTGGGATTGATTTTAGCTTGGGAAATTCTAGTTTCGTGAAATCACAGGTGGTTTTTGAATGAGGTAAATGGTGGGTACGTGGTGCTTAATTTGAAGTTGAGGTTTAGTAGTGATTTTGATCATTATCGATTAATTTATAAGGGTGGTGGTCTTGGCATGGGGCATGTAGATCGTTGGGTTTCAAAATTAATTCTTTTGTTAGTGATATAAAATGGCAGGAGTGGTTTTACCTAGTAGAGTAGCTAACCCGATAGCTAAATTAAAACAATGGTGAGAAAAGGTGTCTTTGAAGAGATGCTAGAATGCTGTAATTCTTGGAATGTTGGGTTAATGAGACTGAATGATTCGTTGTGCTGTAGGTATAGACAATTTAAATTTGGCTGCTAAGCAAGAAATTGAATTTTTTTAGGTGTTTGGCGTGATGAGTTTTGTTTGATTAGTGTGTGAGAGAAGATGTAGATAGACTAGAGGTGAGTGATCTGTTACATTGGGGATAGAGATTCACTTGTTTGATGTGTAGACTTGTATTTTTGGTGGAAAAATAGTCATCGAAAAGAAATTAAGTTTCTGTTTTAAAATTATTAACTTGATCGTTTACGGTTCATAGGAAAGTGAAAACTCGTTTTGTTTTAAGATGACATTTTTATGATTGGTAAATGATTTAGTGTGATGTCTAAAAGATGATGGGTCTTGTGTTTCCCTTCTTGGATGTCTTGGTGTAATTGATTTGAGGTGTGTCGCTAGTAACTAAAATGTGTGGTTGTTAGAGTCGGTTGAGGTGTTGACAGTCGTATCCGTGATGTGAGGTTACGAGTGTAATTTTAAGGTGTTGTCAATAGTCGTTGATATGTCGTTACTTATATCTGTGATGTGAGATTACAAAGGTAATCTTTAGTTGTTTATCACTTATATTTCGTGTGGTGAGGCCATGAGTGTTTTCAGTTGAGGTGATTTCACTCGTTTCCATGATGTGAGGTTACGAGTGTAGTTGTTGAGACGTTGTCACTCATGTTCCGGGTTGTGAGGTCATGAGTGTTAGTTACTTGTATTCGGACTGTGAGGTCATGAGTGACGGTGGTTCTGAAGTCTGTTGATCCGATCAATTAGAGCTTTATTCTGTCTGCCACATGAATGTTGTTGTTTAAAAGGAGTCTTGAGTGCGTTCTTCTTTTATGGCCAATGAGTGGAGTGGTTTTTTTTGTTTTTTTTACCGTGAGTTCTGATTTTGTTGTGGAGATTTGAGTTGTGTTTCTTTAAGAGAAAGATTGATGTTGTGTTCTTTGTGATTTGGAGTCGATGAAAGAGTCATGAATTTGAGGTGAATGGTGATATTGATTTTAGTGAGTTATTTTGTCTAAGAAAATCTTCTAAACTAATTTTCATGTAGGAGATTAACGTAAATTTGAAATTGTGAGTTTCTGATGTCTCAAAATGAAATTTGATTTAATTTAAATTATATTCAAGCATGTGATACAGTTTAACTCTTAAGTTAGATATTAATTAGAGGTTACTCATACGAGCTTTTAAAATTTATAGGGTTTGTTTATATTAACCCGGTGCACCAATAAATAGTGTAGGGGTTAATCATGCAGGATAGTGGTGACTTATTGAAGAGATAAAGACTTCATATTATCACTGTGTTGGTGATTTGTATTGCTTATGTTGTGTAAGGTATTCTTTGATGATTGGTATTTGAGTTTGTAAACTTAAGGAATGTAATTTGTGATTCGGATAATTGAGTCTCCATTGGCATTGTTGACTTGAGGATTTAATAAAAAAAAAATTCAAGTATTCCAAGGTAGTTTTTCACGTACTTAGTTTTAGTTTATTTATGGAAATTTTATAAACTAAAATATGGGGTGTGACATTACTCTTCCTTGGAGTTTGGTTATACCGCCTTTTAGGGACTTCCAACCTTGTAGGATTATTTGCAGTAGAAATGTTTAATCTCGTCACTTTGACAATATCAGTAAAAGTCAGACATCGAGTTTGCTATCTTTTGAAGATCTAGTATACGTTGCATTTGAATCTCACTTTAGGATGTGCGCGGATCTTCTTGATTCTTAATGGGAGGAGTATTCCACTTTAATTTCTTATGGAGCCATTCTAATCTCCCACTGATATCAGAAAATATGTTTCTTCAAAGTGACAATTTGCAAATTTTGCAGTAAAGAGATCTTCTGTCGAAGATTCTAAGTAATGGACAATAGTTGGAGATTCATAACCAACATATATGCCTAATTAATGTTGATGACCCATTTTAGTGTGCTGTGGATGAACAATTGATACATACACTGCACAACCAAAGATGTGTAGATATGAAATGCTACTCATATTCAATTACCAACTGGTACACACTGAATGATTGACGTGCTAAAGATCTCAAGCGAAGAATCATTGTTGCATGTAATACTACATATTCCCAAACAGATATCGGTAAATTACTATGCATAATCATTGCTTTGCCACACTGTTCTGTGAATGAACATAAGGGGCATGATGTTTAATTTTGATCACAATTGACATACAGTAGTCATAAAAAGTCTTTGATGTGAATTCTTTTGTATTATCCAATCTAATTGACCCTATTGGGTTGTTCAGGTGGTGAGCCTGAAGCTTAATAATATATGCTAGGCGTTTTGTAAATGCAACATTCTTCATGGATAGCAAAGCAACGTGTGACCATCTCGTTGTTACATTTATCAAAACCATAAAATATTTAAATAGTCTGCATTTTGGTTTGATAGGTCCACAAATATCATTATGGATTCTCTGTAAGAATTTTTTGTCATCATTGTTTTCAACCACAAAGGAAGATCTAGCCTACAACTTTTCTAATGAGCAAGCTTTACAAAAAGAGCGATGCGCATAAAAGATTTCCATAAAGGAATCTTGTGGAATAACACTAGGTGTTGAGACCAGATTAAGATTGTTAATCTCATCCACTCCATCAAATCCGATGGTTTTGACAATTTTCACATGTTTCTTGCTTTTGAAAAATGGATGACCATGAGAGTTTTTCAATATTTTGATCATCATATCATGACTTAGATGTCTCAGTCCACTATGTCAAAGTATGTATGATGTCGTATTACACACAGAAGTAAGTGTGATAATATTTGATTCAATAATCCAAACCGTAGTAAGATATAATCCACTACGAATTATCCATAACTTCTCTAAGTAACTCTTTCTACCACACTTTTTAGAAGTTATGCATAATAATTCTTTTCTATTCTCACAATGAGTTTCTAAGTGTAAACTGTTGGATCTAATATCCTTAAAACTTAGTAAAGTTTGATTGGCCTTTTGGCACGTACAATGCATTAGTGATATGAATTCTTGTTCCATGTGGTTGTAAAAATTGTACCGAACCACGCCCTTATATAACTAGCGCAGAACTAATCATGATTGTTATTGATGATGTGTATGACACAAGAACTATAAACAATTGCTTATTTTATAGTATAATATGAGTAGTACCACTATCTGCTGGACACTCGATCTCGTCTTCAAACATCTACAAAAGAATTTGAATTAATTAATCTTTAAGACTTGTTGAACACTTTAAGTAAAGACTTAAAGATTTACCAAAGCTCATGGAAGGCTAGAAGAAAAGGAGCTGGAGACCATGTATGCCCTTGTAAGCAGTAGGATAAGAACTTTCTCTTCTTAGTTAAAGAAGAAAATTATGGCTCTAAACTTCCTTCATTATATATTACAACATATTCTCTGCACATCCAGGGTATACTAGGGTCTAGGCTTCAAATAGTATCATTTTGTACTTATCCATCTTTGTAGTATCATTGGCCAAACTGGCAGCGAGGAATGTGTTATCATGCGTGGTATTGTAACATCCCTCTTGGTGTTGGTGTATACCATGATTAAATCCTTAAAAAGCATCATGGACCAAATCCACAATTGGGATCCAAGCAGGGGCATCACTACTGCTGGATAAGGCACCATAATAACTGTACTCTGAGCTGACATCTAGTCTTGAGCTGAAATTTACTATTTCACCATTCTCGCTCCACGTAGTATAATTCCACATCAAACTATACTCACCCAGGTGTTGAGCCATAACGTTAGACGAAAAAAACTGATAGTTGAGACATTTTCTACACGGACACCTGAAATGCTTGTTTCCCTGAGTGTGTATCTTAGGCGATGACAAATAATATGAAAGAACTCAACCCCGATTTAGTTGCCTAAACCGAAATTAGGCACTAACGACAACATAACTTACAAATTTTTTGCCAGAGTTTACTTTATAAAATGTATATAAACCAAGAACATGCAAGAAGATTACACTTCACAGATAAATTCCCAAACACACCGTGGACCTCCAATGTCCATATGGATTTCTCAAAATCCATTTATAAAACTAAACTCAAGGTTTACAAGAAATCCAGAAAATATTCAGGAGTATAACTCAAACTGAACAACACTACACAAGTATTCAGAGCGACTTCTAATTACAAAATATACAAGACTAGCAGGTTACATCAGGAACCTACTAGAAGAAAAGTATGATTTGAACTCTAGGCCTCCTGTGATAACATGCAACCACGAGAAAGATACTGCAATCTGGGGGCGAAAATCGAAAAGCTCAGAGAAAAGCATATAAATAATAAAACTATTAGAGTGAGTGGACGTAAATCATAATATGCCGCAAAAATAAATCCAACATGCTTTTCACAATAAATGCACATAAAATCATGCGAGTCAAAACAAACAAACCCAGGCCAAGTACTCATAAAGACGTAACTCTCCTGGGTACTGTGTGTGTGGAGGCAGTAACTTGAGTACATTTCCCTCAAAGTTACAACACGCCCAGGTCAAGTGCTCATAAAGACGTAACTCTCCCGGGTACTGTGAATCACGGGGTGCTCATATACCGTAACTCTCCCGGGTGCTCATATAGACGTAATTCTCCCGGGTGTTCATATAGACATAACCTTCCCGGAGCATCCCAGGGATTAGCCGAGAGGCCATAGCATCGATGCATCCATATATCCATACTCAGTGTAAAAACAAATCACATGTGCCTCTAAACCAATGTATGCTCATAAAATGCATAATCATAAATGCATACTTATGTTCATAAAATGCATAATCATAAATGCATACTTGTAAATGCATAATCGTAAAGCATACTCATAGACTCGCAACTCCACTGTGAAAATCAAAGTGTCCACTCACAAATAACAGCTAGCTCTGAGGCCCGGCAGAAGATCCCTCGCCAAACACTAGATCATGATCACTTGAATAACAGGGATACGATCAATACATATTTGATTTCAACATACGGAGCAAATGCGTCAAGAACCCTGCGTTCTCGAAAAGCGTATCACTCAAAATATCGACGAGGATAACAAAATTCCCAAAATACACCCATACAACCCTCGTCCCAAATTAACACACTCAATTCAACTCGAAAATCTCATGACTACGATCATGGCGCGATTACGAGCAAAAGTCAACCCTCACCGGAGCTCCGCCGTGGATCACCGCCGGCGGCGGCAGCGCGGCGCCAACAGTGACATACCCCGACGAGCCATACACCAAATTCTACCTCTCCTCAAGCCCAACCAAACCCCGAAAACCACATCTCCATCCAACCACCACCGTGGCCGGAAATTGGCCCAAAAATCTCGCCGAGTTCTCCCTCTCCGGTCACCACCATGGCACCCCTAAAACCTCAACCTTATCCCAAATTAACAGCCCAGAAAGTAACTAGAGGTTGAAGGGAACCAAACCCCCAACCTACCCGACGCCAAATCTCGCCAGAAACCGCCACCCGATTCCGGTGAAAATCTCAAACTTCACCGAGTTCGAACTCACTCCAAACTCAACCAAATCTCACAAATGAATACATGAATCAATAGGAAATCACAAGAGCTTTCTAACCATACCAAGAACACGACCGGAGGTGGCCGGAAAATCCAGGTCAGACGGCGAACTCAAACCGGGTCGCTGGAGAAAAATGAGTCAACAGGTCAACTCGGTCAAACTCGGTCCAAATGTGTGATTTTCTGATTTTAACGACTATTCGATATTTATACGTCGCGAACAGACCAAACCCACGATTCGGATAACTCCAACACAATCGGATATGTACGACTAACTCGACGACCATTTTAAATATTTATTTTATATTCTCTGATTATCTGAAAAATCCTCCGAAACCTCCTATGAGCTCAAAATAATATCCTCTACAATTTCCGCGAAGGAACTCAAACCAAATTCTTGCCTGATAATTTAGTCGTTAGCAAACCATATATGAACAATCAACTCACGATAATCACATTTCGTGTCGATAATCACATTTCGTGCCGATAATCACATAACTCAAAGTTCGAGTCATTACATAATATACATTGCCTAAGTGCACACTTAGGCGACGATTGACGTAAACCATCGTCTAATAAATTTTATAGGCGACGACGGTACGTTTCGTCTCCTAAGTGTTACTTAGACGACGAACAGTGTTTTTTTAGCAACTAAATACTTTTCGTCGGCTAAGTGTCTTTTTCCGGTAGTGACCAATGACCTCCGCCTCGAGGGAAATTGTCAAAGTCTAACTTGGAGAAGTTAGTGACCAGACTATTTTAACAACATGAGATGTTTCTTCAAAGAAAATTAAAAGTTCAACGAGTGGAGGACAAGAAGATGTACTTGGATATCTTCAAGAGCTTAATGGAAGAGAACAAGGAGATTCAAAAGGAGAACCAATCTACACTCTAGAAGATAGAGGAACAATTAAGTCAATTTGCAAAGGCACATTGAGTTCAACAATGCAGATAGATCAATGAATTCCCGACTTGTACCAAAAAGGATCAAAAGTATCAAGGCCAAGTGGTCTATGCGGTGTTGGATACCGAAAGAAGATATAATGATTAGTGATATACCCTTGGTAGAAATCGATTGTGAAAGTGATGATAAGGAGGACCTATGCACATCGGGTATATCTAGTATCCCTCCCGAATTTGAAAATGAAGCCAAGCGGAAGCACAAGGGCATCAAAACCAAAACCAAGACAAAGGTAAAACCTGATGCGTTTGAGTTCTTAGCTTTTCCTTAAACTAATGCTAAATGCAGACCACAAGCTATGATAGACCGGAAGGCAAAAAATTTCAAGATATTAAAAAAAATCTCTATTAATTCTGGCAGTACAAGCTTATAGTGTTGATGTTGTGGAAATCAAAGCCAATAATGTTGAAGAAGTCAAAGCACTGGATAGGGGCAAGAGCGGTGAAAAGAAAAAGAAATTGAAGCCGGACAAGCTTGAGAAAATAGCGTTGGTAGTTGGCAAGGTCACCTTGAAGATCCTTAATCCCTTGAGGAGTACTAATTACAAGTTGCTTGAGCTATGTCCTCAAGGAGTCGTCCATGTGATGCATTTAAAGAATGGGGGAGAACTTTGACGCTCCATGAGACACAAATTGAGGCTTTTGAGCCAAACACGAAATGGAGTGAAAAAGTCTATCGCTTTAAGGACCCAACCATGGTGCTTTGAATTCGTAGCTTCCACCACCGACCTTGTTAATATCGATAAACTTGAACCCATGATAGTCGGACACCATTGGTATGTTAGATGAATAAGTGTGAGGTTAAAGGAGCATATAACATTGTGGAATGGGCATGGAAGTTAAGAACTTGAAGAATGGCCAAATCTGGAATTTGCGACCTGTCAGATGACATTTTTGACACGTCGAAAGAACCACCCTGAAACCAGTTTGACCCATCAAAGGATATCTTCGACTCATCGAAGGAAACCTTCTAGATGGTGTCGAGTAACAAATTTGACCCATCGAAGGAGGTTCTTGACCCGTCGAAGTATTCCCTTGACCCAAGTTGACAATTGTGGATATTTGAAGACCAAGAGCTTGAGACTTTGAGGCAAGGAGCATAGAGTAATCCCTTGAGGCCGAGATAAGTTCGAGAGCACCTTTTGAGGATCATGACCAAGCCTATACAATCTTGGATGACGAGGCCTAACTTGGCCTTAGTTGGTTTACATGTTTTTGCGTATGGAGCACGGAGCCGATTTTCAAAGCGTTTGTACCTCTTTCTCCCTACTCTCTCTATACTTCTTAGCATGATGTGTGTATAGTGAACAATAATGCTTAGTGTATAGTTTGAGTCGTGTTAGCATATGGTAATCTTTGTGAGATACATGTTGTGATACTTGTTACTGTGAACTAAATGCCTTTATAAGTTTCTAATCATTCTATACCAAGGTGTTCAAGTTCTAAGTGTGAAGTCCCTTCATGTTATGTTCTAGATTATAATGTGGTTTTCCTTTAAAATTTGATTAGTATGGATGCCCCTATTATGGTTAATAGGACTCTAATAGCTTCATTACTTCTTAGAGACTATATGGCTCTTTAAGTGTGAATGCATGCTGGTTGTTATGCCTAGGAGAACATGTGTTAGGAAAATAAAATGTGATTTGATGATGCATTTGCTATCTTTTGTACAGTTGTGTTTACTATGTGACATGATGCAAACTGAGGACAATTTGATTCTAAAGTGTGAGGTAGTAGGCTAAGTCGTATTACTCCTTATCCTAAAATCCATAAAAACTTGAAAAATTTGAGAAAATGTAATGCAAAATTTGTGTGGTTTGGTGTGTTTGTGTCATAATAATGGGAAATTGAATTTATGGCTAGTGAATTACATGATTTTAAGTATGTGTGAAACAAAAATACAAATAATGCATTTTTAATCGGTTGAAAAACATAAATTCCCTCAAAATGTGTGCATATGAGAAAAAGAAGGATTAATATCTTTCAAAGCTATAATTGCCTATGTGAGATTTTGAGCCAAATTGTGCATCACTAGCTTATTTAATACACCCATTCTCTCATGTATGATATCAATTGGTTATGTGTGATCTAGAACTTGCTTTAGAACTTGCTTTAAACCGTGCAAAGCATTTTTTTCGAAACATGAGTAGTTTTTCAAAGATGATAGAGACATTAGGATCACCACCATGGCCAAATAGCGTTTGAACCTATAATGCATATATCTTTTAGCACTACAAGAAAACTGCACTTAGACCACGGACCATTTCCGTCGTCTAAGTGCAGTTTTCCGTCGTCTAAGTACTTGGACGACGGACACTCCGTCGTCCAAGGTCCGTGCTCCAAGTGCTGTCGTCCAAGAACCTGGACGACGGAGACTTAGTGTTTCCGTCGTCCAAGTGAACTTGGACCTCGGAAATTATCCGTGGCCCAGGTGTTCACCTGGACGACGGAAACACTAAGTCTCCGTCGTCCAGGTGAACACCTGGGCCACGGACATTGCTACCATTATCCGTGGCCCAGGTGCTCACCTGGACGACGGAGACTTAGTGTTTCCGTCGTCCAGGTGAACACCTGGGCCACGGATAATGGTAGCAATGTCCGTGGCCCAGGTGCTCACCTGGACGACGGAGACTTTGTGTTTCCGTCGTCCAGGTGAGAACCTGGGCCACGGACATTGCTACCATTATCCGTGGCCCAGGTGTTCACTTGGACGACGGAAACACTAAGTCTCCGTCGTCCAAGTGAATATTTTGGTTTTTAAAAAAAAAAATAAATTGAAATTAAATATTATTAATTTAATTTATTATTATTTTAATTTAAATAATGAAAAATGCTAATATTAAATAAATAAACTAAATTTTGAATATTAAAATTAATAACTTATATATATAATTATTAAATAATCAAAGTAAATTAATTTGTACATACGAAAAAACCCATAAATTAAAAATTAAAATATTGTTCGGAATGCGTAAAGAAACGAGATAATATACTACGTGCTAGCTAATACACTGGAGGAGCAGATGCGGGGCCGAGTCCGCCGCCTCCAGCCGGGTCGTGGTCGTCGGGGTGTGGGTTCGGAGGAGGTTGACATACTTCTCGATTTTGGTTCATGAGCGCGATGAGTTGGGCTATTTGTGCTTGTTGTTCGTCAAGTCTTTGCCGCATTGACTCATTCTGCTCTTGTGTCCGTCGATTCTCCTCTCGTGCCAGTCGAGCCTCTTGAATGGCTGCTTCGACGGCCGCAGCCTGACTCATTCTCCGCTGCCTCGAACCTCCCGTAGATGATGAGCCGGAGGTCGTCGACAAATCTCGTACCACCCTAGGCCCAAAGTGCCTAACCTCCTTGCCAGCTCTACGACCGTAGACCTCATCCGCGATTGCAATTTGGCTCTCTAAGGATAGAGGAGGCAGGTCTTCCGGCGGCACATCTGGGAACGCAAGCTGAGTGTTGGCCAACTCTTCATGCGCACGCTCTATCGCCCTTGCCTACAAAATTATAATTAATTTATTATAATTTTGTAATCATATTTAAATAATAATTACTATAATTAAAAGCACACATATATATATATATATATATCACTTACCCCGCATTGACTCGCTTCATTATCGAGCCCTGGCGTCACGTACGCGCTTACGCTTGCATCAATAAAAGGGTGTTTGGAACCCTTATCCTTGTGCTCCTTGGCAATTTGAATGAACTGCTTGGCGCCGGTAGTATGGTGTTTCTCCTTCTTCCCCCGGTTGGCTTTGTTGACACCGGAGAATTTCTGTTACACAAGATAATTAAATCATTAAAAAATGAATAACTACAATTTAAATAATTCAATTATTTTAATTGAAATAAAAAAATTAAATTAATACCTTAAATTGTTCATCGGCAAAGTGGTTACACAACCACTCCCACTCATCTTCTCTCTCCCCTTGCAGCTCTACCGGGGGAGGCACGGGACCGACATCTTTGAAGTACTTATGGAGCCTGTACTTCCAATCTTTGTAGATGGAGTTGGCGGTTTGATTGATATGCCTCAACATAGCCGGTGTCGGATCCACGTCAAATTGTTCCTATGAAAAATAAATAGAAAATTATAATCGTATATATTATGAAATTTTGAACCGAGATTAACAATATTATATAATAACTAAATTTAACGTATTACGTACCGAAAGATCTTTGAAGACTTTCGCCTTCTCATGATCCGGCGCCTCCTTCCAAGTAGGGGCAGTGATACGAACCCGGTTACGGATGATTGACCCTATCCCATGCGCCGAGAGACTTGCTAGTTGAGCTGTGGGAGGGCCACCGGTGAATTCGTCGTACGGCAAGTCGATCTTTTTACCGGTCGCCTTGCAAATACGCTCCGCTTTCCCCCCTTTAACGAGACCCCGAGTCCTTTTCGGTTCCGGGTCAGTGGGGGCCCTCCTTTGCCTACGGCGGGCGCTGTACATGATTGATTCGGCGGTGGAGGACGCCTGAGTACTTCCCGTTGAATGGGTACCGGGCGTCGGAGATTGGAAGGGGTCGACGTCATCACCGCTCGAGATGAATGGGGGAGCGGGAATTTCCCCAGAGGGCTCTACGGACGGACCAGATGATCCGTCCGGATTGAGAGCGTCGTTGCCCTCCTGTTGAACCCAACCGACTTGGGCCGCCAACATTCGGAGCATCTCATCTTCAGCCTCCAGTTGGGCTTTCTTCTTGCCGGATGTGATCTTTGGCGGAGCCATTTAAACCTAAGAGTACGGTGTTAAAATACCTACTTACCATAATAATTACAACTTAAAAATTAACGCGCGCTAATTAATTAAATACGTTTAAGATTTAAATAGAGTACACTAGCTTGGCATTTTCGGTCGTTCAATGGACGTGCGACCCGCGCGATAAAGTGTAAATTTTCAATTAATCAGCCTTGGTTAAATCGAAAAACATGGCCAGTTAGGGATAGAGATAACGCGAGAGGCAGGACTAATTTCGACAAAAGTCTTTCTTAGTCCAAATCCTGTCACCAGTCATAACCCGTTTCTAGACACCATGTCCGACATTCGGCCAATTTTTCGAAAATTTACACTCCCTCAAGTCCTTTGCAAACTCCGCCCTCAACCTCGTGTCCATAACTTCACTTAGGTTATGGTGTGCGGTGATGAAATCCACACATCACGAGGGGTTAAGGAGATAAGCAAGGAAAAGAGACGCCATCTATTCCAAAGAGTGCGACTTAATTACACCAAGCCTATGTACTAAATTTAAATCGAACACGTACTACTAATTTATTTACTAAAAAATACACGTAATTACATGCAATAATTTATTTTCCATTTAGCATGCAATAATTAACCATTTAATTAATTAATAACAATAATTATTTATTTAATTAATTAATAACAATAATTAATTATTTATTTATTTAATAACAACAAATTTACAATTATTCATTTAATTAGGAAACAATAACAATAATTATGATTTAATTAATAAATAACAACAATTAATCATTTATTAAATATTTAAAATTAATTACTAAATTAATTTCTACTAATTAATTATATTTAGAATTTAATTAATTAATAAAATGAAAATTATTTAAATAAGGGAAAAATAGAAATGTACCGAAGCGGAGTTTACGGGAATTTCGCCGGACTTGAGTCGTCGGAGAGGAGGAACCACGCCGGAAAAAATGTCGTCGGAGCGTCGCCGGAGGAGGATCGCCGGAGGAGAGGAGAGGAGAGGAGAGGAGAGGAGAGGGAGAGGAGGAATGATGAGAAAATGAGGGGGGGGGGGGTGCTGTTCTATTTATAGTGTTTCACTTAGACGACGGAGCACTATTCTCCGTCGTCTAAGTGCACCTGGATGACGGAAACAGTGTTTTCCGTCGTCTAGGTGGCGGTTTAAAAATTTTCAATCGGCGCGTAATTAATCGGCGGGACGTTTTGAACCGCCATGAATTTGGACTTAGACGACGGAGAATGAATTCTCCGTCGTCTAAGTGAAAATTCAAGCGGTGCCGAAAACGGAAACGGTAAATTGAACCGCCATAATTTTGGACTTGGACGACGGAGAATGACCATCTCCGTCGTCCAAGTGAAAATTACATGAAAAAAATAAACAAAAATAAATTTGAACCGCCATGGTTTTTGAACCTGGACGACGGAGATGGTCATTATCCGTCGTCCAGGTGAACACCTGGACGACGGAAAATGACCATCTCCGTCGTCCAGGTTCAAATTACGTAAAAAAAATTTTTAAAAATAATTCGCTAGGAATTTAGCGATCTGTCATTCGAGTGAAATAGTCGTACAATATCGATGAACGCATCGTGTATATAAACAGTTAAATTTGAACCGACGATTAATTTTACGTATTGAAACATGTTAATTAGTATCGACTAATCTTTACGACTTAAGTGTTCATGAGTAGACGCTCATTTGCAGCAGAGTATTAACGAAATTGAATTTGGACAAAACAACCGTTGGATATGTTCGTCGTAACATAATATATAATTGTCTTCAAAGGATCATAAAATAATAAGTTCGGGAAGGGTTTGATCGGCACAGTCAACCGCAAAACCGATAATTTCACAAACCGGAAACGTGGATACTAGGCATTTCGTAACTCCGATTTTCGAACCGTCGAAGCTCACACACCAAGAATTGTTTACTCTAAAGTCTTGATGAAAAGACTTTGCATTGGAAGAAGGTCTAGATGGTCATTGTCTTACAAAAAATTACGATATCTGCACCTGGACGACGGAAACACTCATTTCCGTCGTCCAAGTCAGAACCTGGACGACGGATAACTTCATTTCCGTCGTCCAAGTCAGAACCTGGACGACGGAAACACTCATTTCCGTCGTCCAGGTGTATAGACCCTGAATTCAGGGGTTAGGGCCTTACTGTTTAGGGTTTAGGGTTTGTGAACTTGGACGACGGAGAATGACCATCTCCGTCGTCCAGGTGTAAAAACCCCGAATTCAGGGGTTAGGGCCTTAGGGTTTACGGTTTAGGTCGTCCCCGGTCATTTGTGTGTGCGTTCAATTATTCTGATTCAAAAATATAATTAAAAAATTGATCGATCGATCCGAACTGCTAGATTTAGGGTCCAAGATTTAGCTAGGGTTTTATAGGAGATTGAGATTTGGCGCCAAAGGTGAATCTGTAATTAATTTCTCCGTTGTCCAGGATATATAATTCGGATTAATTTCTTACCGTAAACCAGCATCGATCATATATATATATATATATATATTACAATAATTACAGTAATTAATTACCAATTAATCTCCCTCGTCGTATGACCGTACTCTTCGTCATAATCATCATCGTCCTCATCCCCGTTAGTCGACGGCTCATCCTCGTCATCGTACTCAACATCGTCCGACGAATAACCTGAGTCCTCGTCCGCGTCCTCTTCCTGCTCGTCTTCTTCATCTACCTCATGGATAATCTCATCTTCAGTTAGATCTGTACAACCATCAGGCATGGGTAACCGTTCACCATCTTGAACCAGGTCCATTATATCGGAGCGGACCATAGAAATATTAGGCTCTTGATAGGCAGGAATGTCTCTTTCTGGTTCAGCAGCATCTTCAGTCGTCGCCGGTGTCCCTTCAATTGTCTCTGTATTCCATATTCCTCGGTGAGAGATATGGTTCACTATTTTCCACCCTTCACCGGCTTTCGGATCGTCGAGATAGAACACCTGCCGAACTAAGGTGGCGAGAGCGAAAGGCTCATCCTCATACCAGTGCGAGTTTGTATCGACAGATAATAGTCTCAGGTCTTCCTTTGTACGCTTGAACCATCTGCACTTGAATAGGAAAACGTTGACATCATTCCCGTAACATAGCTGAACCACGTATACAATAGCCCCGTAATATAGATCATTGTCTTTCCCAACGGCTACCCCACTGTTTTGTGTTCTTCTTCCTTCGTCTCGGGCCAATGAATGGAACTTTACACCGTTCACAAAACATCCGGGATAAATATAGTGTTTAACCGGCTTCCCTGCTAGCAAGTGCTTTGGCCATGACCACCACCCTCCGTGGTTATCAGATTTTTGCAGATCAATCATCTGCGAAAAAGGCCAAATTAATATAATGGTTTACTTTCTACAAACATGAGCAATATGTATTTAAATAATTAATACCGAGTCGTACGTACGTACCCATTGGAAGAAATAATCAGGAAACTTCTTCTTAACCATTTTCTCAATCCACGCCGAACTCTTGTTTTGATTTAACGCCTGAAGCCTCTCCCTGTATGACATCATGTACGGCTAAACTTCATCACAGTCTCGCAACACTACCCAATGTGCCTCAATAAGTTCTTCCCGTGTTAACAATTCCTTTAATACTCCTCTAAACGGTCGGACGACATTGGTGACGACAGAAAGATTGATGCGGGCACTGCGATCGGAGGCAGTGCTGGGAGGGGGTGGATCTTTGAGGTACCTGTTGCAGTAAGTAACACACTCATGCATTAGGTATGTCTCTGCTATGGAGCCATCCGGGGCCGACCTGTTTTTGACGAATGACTTATACTGTCCAAGCTGTCTACAAAATCAAACGTACACATTACATAAGTACATATAGCTAGCTGGCTAGTATATATATAATCTCCAGTGGAACAAATTAATTAATTAGTTGTACGTACCTTTCTTGAGGATACATCCAAGTGTACTGGACCGGACCAGAAATGAGCACCTGCTCGGGCAGGTGGATCATTAGGTGAATCATGATGTCAAAGAAAGCAGGGGGGAAAATCCTCTCCAGTTTGCAAATGATGTGCACAATTTGTTGTTGCAATTCCACCACATCTGACTTCTTTAATTCTCTGGCGCATAACCTCTGCCACCACCTGCACAATGCCACTATTGGTTCTACGACGTCCCGAGGCAAGTATGGTCGAATTACCACTGGAATCAGACGTTGCAGCATAACGTGATAGTCATGTGTCTTTAGACCAACAAACTTGTGTTGCACCTCGTCCACTGCTCCAGTTATAGTAGCTGCATACGTAGCCGGATAACGAACGCCCTTAAACCAGTGAAATACAGAACGTCTAAGCGTCGGCTTCACTGTGTAAGGTGCATCTGGCATCTTGTTGTACACTCCTTTCCTATCCCTCCTCAACCACAAGGGACGACGTAGATTCATTGATTCCAAATCTTTGCGCGCTTTGGGAGTATCTTTAGTCTTGAACTTAATACCGAGAATTGTTCCCACCACGCTGTCGCACACATTCTTTTCTATGTGCATCGCGTCCAAGTTGTTCCTCAGCTTCAACTTCGACCAGTAAGGGAGTTCAAAGAATATACTCTTGTGATCCCAATAGCTCAGATCATGTGGAGGAATTAGATTGCATTTCTTTACATCCGCGTCATTGCTCAACACACCAAAGTCGAAATAGCTCAACCTCTCTAAAATCTCTTCGCCCGACCAACTACGGGGTTTAGGATTGTTCTCTACCGTACCGTCGAAATGAGCTTCATCCTGTCACCACGGGTGGTCGTGAGGAAGCCATCTACGGTGACCCAAGTAACACACCTTCCCCGCGTGCCAACTAGAGTTCACGTCGTCCAAACATATAGGACATCCATTATATCCTTTTGTCCTGCAGGCTGCCAACATCCCATAAGCTGGAAAATCGCTGATCGTCCACATTACAGCAGCCCTCATCGTGAACATCGTGTCCGTGAATTTGTCATAAGTTGGGACTCCATTTTCCCACAACAGTTTCAGCTCGTCGATCAAAGGTCTGAGGTAGACATCTAAGCACTTCGATGGAGATTTAGGACCTGGAATTAGTACGGTAAGGAAATTAAATTCCTTGTTCATACACATCCACGGAGGCAAGTTGTACGGCATCAGAATAACTGGCCAAGTGCTGACGGCGGAGCTATTACTTCCCCAAGGATTGAATCCGTCTGTAGATAGGCCGAGTCTAACATTTCTAACCTCTGAAGCAAAGTCTCCAAATTCTCTGTCGAAATGTTTGAAACCCTCCCCATCCGCGGCGTGTCGCAGGACATCGTCATCTATTCGCTTTTCTGCGTACCATCGCATCGCCTCTGCTGTGTGTAGCGACATGTACAGGCGCTGCAATCTGGGAATCAAGGGAAAATATCGAACAACTTTCACAGGAATTCTCTTTTTCGAACTCTTCCTATTCAACTGGAATCTGCACTGGCCACATACGGGACAATAGTCCAACTCTTTATACTCTTTGTAAAATAGCACACAATCATTCGGACATGCGTCAATTATCCTGTACTTTAGGCCGAGGCTGCTCAGGATATTTCTAACCTTATAATGAGATTTAGGAAGATTGTGATCATCAGGAAGCAACTTACATATTTGCTCCTGAATTTCGTCAAAAGCACTCACTGACATTTTGTGCTTCACTTTTATCTTCATTTGCTCCATCACATATTGCAACACATTCTCTCGACATCCAGGGAACACCGGGGTCTGCGCTTCAAGTAGCATTTGGTTGTACTTTTCCATCTCACTGGTGTCAGTGGCCAAGCTAGCTGCGGGGAATGTGTCATCATGCTCATTGGTGGTACTGTAACCTCCGTCTTGGTGTTGGTGTCCGCCATGACTACATCCCGGAAACGCATCATGGACCAAATCTGCAGTTGGGTTGCAAGCTGGGGGTCCGGCACCACTGTCGCTGGATGAGGCACCATGGTAACTGTACCCTGAGCTGAAGTCTGCTGCGCTGAACTCTACTGCTTCACCATGCTCGCTCCATGTAGTGTAACTCCACATCATACCATTTTCGACAAGTGTTGCACCATAACATTAACCTCCGCATACTGACAATTAAGACATTTCTGACACGGACACCTGAAACGTTTCTTTCCCTGACCATGTTCTATCGCAAAATTCACAAATTCGCTAATTCCATCCATATACCGGACATCACATCTATTCTTCAACTTCATCCAACTCTTGTCCATACTGCTACAAAATATTATACTTAATTAATTATTACATATATATATATATTTGTCCATTAATTTACACTTAATTATACGTACTCGATCTACATATCGATCCATCAATTACGTACGTATGTACGTAATTTAATCGATCTGTACATATATATATATATATATATATATATAGCTAACATCAGCTAACATCCTTGCATGTATATATATATGTACGTACGTTTTCACTAAATACATATTAATTAAGCAAATTTTAACTGCGTACGTACGTACCTGCTGGCCTTCTCGATATCTTTACGTTAATTAAGCTAACTAGCGTGTCAGCGGAGATCCCGGCCTTATCGATCCTGATTCTTCTCGGCCTAGCTAGCTTCTAGCTACCTAGCTCGATCGAGCTCCCTAGCTAGCTTCTCCTTCTCCCTTCTCCTTCAATTATTCTTCAAATGGAATCGATCATGAAGAGATCGAGGCTAGCTAGGAATGAATTCGATCAGTACGTCACTGCCTTATATAATGCTTCACTTAGACGACGGAGGTGTCGGTACGTCGTCTAAGTGGAAGTACGTTTTGTGAACTCGGACGACGGCGTGTCGGTCCGTCCTCCAGGGAATCACCTGGACGACGGAGAATACCATCTCCGTCGTCCAAGTGGTCACCTGGAGGACGGAGAAGACTCCGAGGTCCAGGTGGTCACCTGGACGACGGAGAATACCATCTCCGTCGTCCAAGTGGTCACCCGGAGGACGGAGATGGTATTCTCCGTCGTCCAGGTGGTACTTGGACCACGGAGTATTTTCCGTCGTCTAAGTGTCACTTGGACGACGGAGAATTAGTGTTTCCGTGGTCTAAGTGCTGTTTTCTTGTAGTGTAGTGAGCATATTTACAGTATAACAAAAAAATTGTTATTTGCGACAGCAGGTTGTCATTGCAAAAGATGAAAACGCCGTAGCAAATAATTTTTTGCGATGACAAATTGAGTATTTGCTGTGGCAATGCTTCCGTCGCTCTTAGTGGCGACGCAATTGCTTATTGTGATGGTTTTTTCTGTCGTCTGAACCCTATTATGATGGAAAAACTTTACCGTGATACTTGTAATTCCTTTTGCGATGGCACATTACTATGGGTAATGTCGTAGCAAAATTTGCTCGCTGTAGTGCAATTATTTGTTTTAACGACGGAAAGTTGTCGTCGCAAAGTTGGCTTTTGCAAATGCAACTCTTCAGTCGCAAAATGAGTTTCTGTAAAAAAAAGCAGCTCAATTTCTTTGCGACGGAAACTAAACCGTGGCAAATAAATTGAGCAAAATTGATTAAATATGAAAATTTTCTAATACATAACCCATTGTTATCATCCATAAAGATACTAAAACATAGCAACAAGTATCTTTAAACCTAACACATTATGAAAACTAACAAATGGAAAGCTTAGAAGACAGATGTTAACTAATCTCACATGAGTTAACTCACATAGTACACATGAATGCTTATCAAGTATTCCCTCAAAAATAGTTCATCTATGAGGAGCTCCTTCCAGTCCGAGTCCAACCCTATGACATTGACCATGGCACCTTTGGCAGCATCTAAAGTTTCCTTAACAAAGTTAAAAAAGAAGCTTAGCTAGTGAAGAAGAATATCGAAGTTTATTCCTTTATGTTCATGAATCATAGAACAGCCGGACAAACATAGTTTCATAACTAAAAATTTACCTGCATGGCTTCTCCCCTCAGTTTAACCAGATTGAGGCCATCCTCGAAGCTTAAATATAGAACCAAACTAACAAATTTAAGGAAGCATTAGTGTAAGAGGATGATCACCATAAAAGAACAGATATATATATATACACACTTCTAGTGCATAAATCTTTTAGCCTATATCAATATATATGTATTACCTATGAAGCACACTTTAGTAAAAACATGAACTCGGATGCTGAGAAGTCGAATTCTTGTTCAATATTTTGTAAACATAGTCACACAAGTGAGGTGACTAACTGACTATGTTCACAATCTAAAAAGAAAAACTCCTTATTCATAATTCATTTGACCCAAATCATACTACTTTGATTCGAAGACTCACTGAATGAACTAGCAAATGCTAGAGCAGTGTATTCCCCCAAACTCAGATCACATGTAACATCAATAGGATCAATGATCCCTTGACCTCCATCGCGTGCATGAAGCAACTCAACAGCCGCTAGACTGGTGACATAAAGAGCCGGCTGCAGAAAGGAGTAGCTTAACAAATCACTGGCAGAATGAAACACAACAGCTCTGTTTCATTATTCTCAAATTCCTAATGTCTTATCTATAGAACTATGAATTCAACACATACGTGGCTTATAACTGTAGAATCCAACTTCTTTTTTGGTCCATTGATACAAACATCCAAAAGATCAAACATGCAAACAACACAAAAATCACTACAGAAAACTATCCTCCACAAACCAAAAGTAAAAACATACCGAAAAACAATTCAAAATACCTACCCTAAGATATCATTAGCTCTCTTGTATAGCTCAGCAGCAGCTAGCACACTTTGAGCCTCCTTTCCTATTCCAAGTGCTTGTGCACCCTAACTCACCAAAACAATAACCACAATCCATTTTCCATCACTCAAAATTTACATTACTAAAATTGAGCTACTCAATTACACATTTCTCACATCAAATTGAGATTTTAAGAATAGCAATTTTAAATAGAGTAATGACATTATGGAGCAGAGGAACCTTACTTGGTCGAGGAAGAAGAAAGCAGTGGTAGGCTTGTAATCAACGAACAAGCATCGTCAATTGTAGTCGGCAATGATAATCCGATGGAGACACTGATGCTCATGGAAACCCTAGATTGGCCAAAGTTCCAAAAGCCAAGGGCAGGCCGAGCGGTTCCATTTCAGAACCCTGAGAAGTTGAGAGAGATGGGGGCGACGATGAGAGAGGTGGCGACGGTCATGGGGGCGATGGTGAGAGAGATAAGAGTGGCAAGGTTGAGCCGCAGAGTCGCAAAGAGTTATGGCGGTGAATGAGCGATTCATGAGGTGAGGTTTTGCTAGATATCAGCTTTGCTTGACGCTCAAATCTGGGAAATGAAGATGCGGGTCGACATAGGATTGTAGGAACTGAGTCACCGAGAGCGGGGCCAGCGGCTTGGTTAGGTCACTCGTTAGTGGGCGTCGCCACGATATGAGAGAGAGAGAGAGAGAGAGAGAGAGAGAGAGAGAGAGAGAGAGAGAGAGAGAGAGAGAGAGAGAGAGAGAGAGAGTAGGGTTATATACAATATAACTATTTAAAGGCTGGGATTTAGGTGTTAGGGGTTATAGGCTAGTGGTTAGGGTTTAGGGTTAAGAAATTAAATTTTGGGTAGTGATCAATATTTTTATATGCATGGTAAAGTAGATATGGACACAACGAAAATGCGTATATGGTTTTTATTTTCAAATTATTTTTAAAGGAGCGGAAAATCGTATTTTATTCTTATGGTCACAACTATAAAAATACACAGATTGATGTCGAATTCAAGTAGAAAAGTTCTACTTTGTTTATAGCGTATTTAGATTAGTCCATTGAACTAATTCAAATTAAGGTCAAATTTGTAAAATGAATACTTCTTGAGATATATTTTCATAAAGATTTGTTTTTCCTTATAACCAACAAATAATATAAACAACACTAGTACTCGTATGAGCAATCTAGGCAATACAAGAACTCGGAATGGTCTAATGATAAATGAGTCCAAAAACATGTGTCTACCTCATAGTAAATAGGATCATGCAAAAAGATTAACCTCGTCGAAATTCGTTCAAAGCCCGGTCAATGTGGTCAAACAATACTAAAATACTAAAATAACCTTTTTATGAATTTTGTTCATTCTCCCTATGGGGGGAGTAACTAAATTGAAGTTTTTTGTTATTTTTTTACATGGTAAGATAGATATGAACCCCACGAGAATGCCTATGTGAAATTGTGAAATTGTGAAATTTTGTTCAAATTTCTATTTTACATCGTGGCAAATAGAGTTTTCGTCTAAAGCATCATAGGGTGACAACGTTTCAACAAACCGATCGAGATAAAATTCAAGTCACACGATTATAAATTTTTAATAGCATACTTAGAGTATTCTAATCGTTCCATCCGACGATCATTTTCGAGTAAAAAAATTATTAGTCGGCAAATTTGATTTTACGACTACCATTATTTTCCATCGCAATTGACGAACTTTTTGTGACGGCGTGAAGGTGTCGTCGCAATTGATGAAACCCTTGCGACAACATAAAAGTGCCATCGCAATTGATGAAACCTTTTGCGACGGCGTCGGTTTACCGTCGCAAAAAGTCTTCACATTAGCGACGGTTATTTTGCCGGTGCAATTGGTATGTTGTGACGACCCAGAACAGAATCAGTAGTGTAATCGGCTTAATCCACAAGCTTGCGCGTAATCGCAGTTTTCCGTAAATTGATTGAATTGCCGGTTTTGATCACGACTTAATTATTGGCCGAGAATTTGGGTTCAGTCTCTTCTCTAGAGTTGTTGTACGCGTGATTTCGAATTCGTGGACGCTTCCAGATTATTATTTCGACGATCGAGGAATATAATATGAATATTTGAAATTTCGGAATATCGTCGAGTTTATCTTTTCGTATTCGAGTTTATCCGAATCGTGATTGTGATCCGTTTTGGACCGTCGATCGACCCGAACCGAAAATTGAATAATTATCGACTTGATTTGCGAGTTTCGCGATTAGTCGCGATTTTGTCGTATTCGGTTAATATGGCGGCTTCATTAACGACTAAATTTTCGGGCAAGAATTTGATTTGAGATCCTTCACAAAAGTTGTAGAGAATTTAATTTCGAACTCGTGGGAATTTCCAGAGGATTATTCCGAGTTACGAGGAATAAGTTGTGAATATTTTTCGGCCGTTAGATTTTGTCGTATTTATCCGTTTGGGATTCGATACGTGCACGGTATAAATACGGGCGAATACTTGACGAATTGGGAAACTTTCCATTTTGGGAAATATGGCCCGTTGACCAGTTTGACCCGTGGGTCAAAACTGACCCATTCCAGGCCGAGTTTTGTTTGCCTTCGTTGAGCTCGATGTCGGCCTCTTTTGGCCGTGGTGTCTTCATGCAAGTTGTTGGGCTTGAGCTCCTCTTTCTTTTGATAGGTCATTCGTTCAATTTGGTTGTCGGATGAAGAAATTATGGCTTGTCAAAGTTTGAGAATTTTGGGTCGTATTCCGGCGAGTTTTGGCGACGTTGGTGGCGGCGGAGGTGGCCGAGATGGAGCTCGGGGTTTGAGGGGTTTTGTTATCCTTGGAGAGATGAAGCTTTTAGAAGTGGTTTCAAGTCTTGCCGTGGTTGGAGGAGGGAGATCGGAGAAGTTGAAATTCCGGCGAGGGTTTGCACCTTTGAGGTGAGTTCTGGACCTTTTCCGGTCAAAATTGGCCTTAACTTTGAACTGGAAAGTTGTTGGAAATGTCGAGATCTTGAATTCCATGTGTAGGTTGTATTTTTATGGACCGGTGAGGTTTCCCGGTGGCCGGCGGCAGCGGCGGCGATTTCCGGTCGAGGTGTTTTTCGACGAGTTTTATGTCGTTTTGCTCGGAATCGCGCACCGATCGCGGTGGTGAAGTTTATTTTTCGAATTGAGCATCGAAAATTATAGCGAGATTTTATGGTGTGATTATCAGATTTTGACGATTTCGTCGATATTGAATTATATGTTTCCGAGAACGGTTGTTTCTCGTGATGTGATTCGAGGTTTTGAGTTATGATTTTGAGCAGTGGATTTTATGATTATCTAGGGGATCGTGACCGTTCATTTGGCGAGGGATTTTCCACCGGATCATTGGATTAACGCATATTGCGTTATGCTCATGTGTGAGTGGACTTTTCTATTTTCACTGTCGTTGCGAGTTTGTGATTTTTCGTATTTATTTATAAACGATATTGAGATTATTTATGACTTTTGGAGGCATTATTTTATATTTTATGGTGATGACATTACTTGCATCGATGCTTCGGCTACTCGGCTGATCACCGGTAGTCCGACCAGAGTTGAGAGATTCCTCTGAACCAGAGATGAGAGATTCCTCTGGGCAGGGTTGAGAGATTCCCCTGTTATGCCGCTGTGGTTGAGAGATTCCCCTAGCCTATCACCGTCGGGCTTGAGAGATTCGCCTGACCGTCGGGATTGAGAGATTCGCCTGACACCTCTATATATATTTTCTGAACTCGCTATACTTTACATTGTTTATTGTATATGAAATTGGTGAAAGGCATATGTTTATTTTCGTTCACTCACTCTAACGTTTTTATTTGCCTTTCCCCTGGGATTTTCGGTTTCCGTGCCCAGTTTGCAGTTCGGATTCTGGTGTCGCACGTCGCAGTCGGAGGCTTAGTATTCAAGCGATGTTTCTTTTATGGTAGGTTCTTAATTTGGCCTACTATTTATATATATATATATATATATTATAAGTCGCTCTGAGCACTCTGATGTTATACTTTCCTATGATTTTTTCTCGGATTTCTGTAAAGTATAGTTTTATTTATTACTTTACATTACTGTTATGATATTGAGAAATCCGGATGGGATTTGTGCCCATGGTTTGATTTTTGTGGCATAGGATGAAGTGTATTTTCCGGGTGCAGGTTAATGGCAATGTCGCGTTAGTAGCGTTACTCTGCCGAAATTTTTGTGATTTTTGTTGGTTCGTGTTTTCAAAAGGGGTTTGATTCCGGTTTAGAAAACTAAATCGGGGTTGGGTCCTTTCAGCTTGGTATCAGAGCATTAGCTTTTAGGTTCTGTAAACTTCTGTAGTCATGTTTACTAAGGATATTTGAGAATGTACAGCATGTCTGGAGTGATGACCCGACCGGCCGGTGGATACTCATCAATGCTCCGGGTGTTGTATGCTTTCAAATATTTGAAGTTCCATGATTATGTCCAGTTTGTTGTGAATAATGTGATGTTCATTAGGATGCCTCCTTGACGTGCTTTCTGTGTCGGTAAGGTTGTGTATCCTATTGAGGATCAGTCGACGCGCGACTTGACAGTGAATTGTGGGTTTGGATGAGCATTTTGAATTCAGAGATATGTGTGGCATGGTTTGCCTGGTTGTGCATGCATGAGCGTCTACATGTTACCTCAGAGCAGAGAATTGTGGTAGTTGATGGTGTGCCTGAGTCAGATCATTGTATTTGGTGGGTTGGTATTGTGTGAGTTCCTGTTGCGACTCCATGACCTACATCCAGGGTATTGTTTATACGGTAATGGTCCAATCAGGCTACCTAACAGCGAAATATGGAGTGTTTACCCACCTGAGGCAGAGATGTATCGTTCACATGTTGTTCCATTTTGCACGTGTTATGTGGCTTCAGAGGAAGTAATGCACGAGGTTCGAGATAAGTTGAGCTTGAGCATAAGAGGGATTTTGGCTGTTATGCCTTGAGACAACCGTGAGGAGCTTGATGTGCTGCACTCAGAGGCAAGGACATTGAGAAGGAAAGGTATACGCGTTTTCCGACATGTCGTTTTGAGGAAGGTGAACTTAGTCGAGATTTTGATGAGGTTGAGTTCCGGCACCTCGGGATCAATATCTTTATCAGGCTGTGGCCTTTTCGATTATGTTGAGGGTCATCAAAACAAGGTAGAAGATCCGTTTGGTGGTGATGGGGATCACAGAGTAGTGGACTTGTTCCTGTGGCATGAGTTTGGGTAATCGTTGGTGATTCTTCCACACAGCAGGCGTCGCTGTGACTTGTGTCCGAGGAGTACTCTCAGTTGCTATTGTGGTGGCTAGGAGGGTCACGTTGCGAGGGAGCGTCCTCAGCCAGCTGTTTTAGTGGTTCGCCAGCTCAGAGTTCATGAGGAGGTCATGATGCCATTTCTGGAGTTTGACCAACGCCGCCTTCTAGACGAGTCAATCCGCAAAGTTGCAATCGACGTATACGGTTAGTTGGGGGTGCCAAAGTTCGTGCCACGACCTTGTGTGAGAACAAAGTTTCTCTGAGGTTACCGTTGCTTGACATCCATGGCTATTGTGCCTGCATCTCCACTTCCGAGGTTTTGGAGAGTATTGTATCCATCCGGAGAGGTTATGAGATCTTTGTTGGAGGTTATGGGTTAGCCGCGGATCTGTTATTGCTGAATATCGTCGATTTTGATGTGATTTTGGGTATGGACTTCCCGACGACACATTGGGCTATGTTCGATTGTCACAAAAAGGAGGTTGTGTTTCGACGACCAAGCTTTCCCCAAGATATTGTTTCGCGGTGAGAAGAATACTTCGTTGCCATGCATGATTTCAGCGATGAAGGCCGAGCGGATGATGAAAAGGGGTCTGTAGCATACTTAGCTTATGTTGTGGGTACCACGGCTGCTGTGCCAGACATTGGTAATATTGAGATTGTTTCCGAGTTCCCAGATGTGTTTCCGGAGGAGATACCGGGTATTCCTCTAGTTCGGGAGCTCGACTTCACTATTGAGCTTTTACCGGGCGTTGGACCCATATCACAGACATTTTATCGTATGGCGCCAGCGGAGTTGAAAGAGCTACAGATTCAATTTCGAGAGTTGCTGGAGAAGATTTCATACGACCCAGTGTATCACCGTGGGGTGCTCTTGTACTATTTGTGCGGAAGAAGGATGGTTCGCCGAAGTTGTGCATCGACTACCGGAAACTGAATCAGGCTTCAGAGAAGAACGAGTATCCGTTGCCGCGGATTGACGACTTGGTTGATCAGCTCACGGGAGCTTCAGTCTATTCGAAGATCGATCTCAGGTCCGGATACCATCAGTTGAGGATCAGAGAGTCAGATGTGGCCAGGATAGCTTTCAGATCACGGTGCGGGTATCACGAGTTCTTGGTCATGCCGTTTGGGTTAATCAATGCCCCCGTAGCTTTTATGAACTTGATGAACCAGGTGTTCAGACGATTTCTGGACAAGATTGTGATTGTTTTCATCGACAACATCCGAATTTACTCCAGGAGTGTGGGCCAGCACAAGAAGTATTTACGAGCGGTTTTGCGGAATTTGCGAGATAATCAGCTGTTTGCGAAGTTCAGCAAGTGTGAGTTTTGGTTGATTAGCGTGAAGTTTTTGGGCCACGTGATATCAGTTGAGGGAGTTAGCGTGGATCCTGACCAGATAGAAGCCGTGTTGATTTGGAGTAGACCTACCACCGTACCAGAGATCAGGAGTTTCTTGGGTTTGGCAGGCTATTATCGGCGTTTTGTGCAGGATTTTTCTCGGATTGCCACTCTACTTTTTGGACTGACGAAGAAGGCTGCAAGTTTGAGTAGTCTGACGCGTGTGAGGAGAGTTACTTACTCCTGAAGGAAAGATTGACCACTGCACCGGTTTTGACTTTACCTGACGACCGTGGCGAGTTCGTGGTTTCTAGCGATGCATCGAGATTTGGATTTGGTTATGCTTTGATGCAGCATGGCAGAGCGGTGGCTCATGGTTTCAGGCAGTGGAAACTTTATGAAGCTACGTATCCTATGTATGATTCGGGAGTAGCTGTCTTTATGTTAGCATCGGAGAGTTCGAGACACTACTGCTGTGGTGTGCAGCGCAGTGTAAGATGTACAATGATCACTTGAGTTTCATCTACTTGCATATTCAGCCAGATTCGAGCTTGAGGCAGTGTAGATGGATGAGGCCGATTAACGACTATGGCTGCACATTTGAGTTTATCTGAGAAAGGTTAGTGGTTGTACTTTGAATGTCATTCAGTGATGTCGTTGCTGATGCATTCAATCAGAAATCGGGAGCTTCATTGTTTCATGTATGTGTGGCTCGAGTTTCCGTGTTAGCCGAGTTACGAGCTACGAGAGCTGAGTTAGAGTGTGATAATGACGAAGCTCATTGTTTTACGTACGTTATGCACTAGTGGTACGGAGATGTATCAGATACTTCGAGTTTACTACACGTGACGCAACATGAAGATGAATATAGCAGCTTATATGAGCAGATGCCACATTTGTCGGTAGGCGAGGGCAGAGAGGCAGAAACTTGCTGGGAAGTTATAGCCATTGGAGATTCCCGATTAGAAGTTGGAGCTTGTCACTATGGATTTTATGTATCAGTTCTTTTCCTTGTACTTCCGGAAAAGATTTCGGTGGCAGGCTGGTATAGCTGTATTTGGTGGAGGTTGTCCATTTTCGTGATGCGCCTGTGTCCCAGTTTGCTGATCGAGATAATCAGTTACAACAAAGTGTTGGCAAGCATTGCAGTGAGCATTGGGGGACCAGATTACAGTTTAGTACAGTTTCTTATCCTCAGATTGGTGGGTGATCTTTGAGGTCTATTCAGTCTTTGGAGGGCATGTTGTGGTCATGTGTATTGCAGTTCCGAGGGATTTGGGACCAGCAGTTTCATTTGTTCGAGATTGCTTGTAGTACCATTTTACAGACCCGTATTGATTTGACATTGTATGAAGTTGTGTATAGAAACAATGTTGTACTCTATTGTGCTGGAGCGAGTTTGGTTTGAGCTGACATTTGATCCTGATTTAGTGGAATGTGCTACCACAGACCTTCGGATTAGCATGGACAGGTTGATACTTGCTCGAGTTCGACATTAGAGTTATATTGATGTGAGCAGGTTGAGTTATGAATTTGCCATGTTATTTTGGTCCGTATGTGATCATGGGGCGAATTTGTGTTGTGCCGTATAGTTTGGCATTGCCTATAGCGTTGGCCTTTGTGTGTGTTGTATTCCGTGTAGTGGAATTACATTTTAGATTTGTTGCGTGTTTTGTACCCTATCAGTTCCTTATACCAGAAGACTTGGCATTTGTGGAGGAGCCATTTCAGATTCGGGATTTGAGGGTACATAAATATTTTCCATTAACAGAGTCGTTCAGTTGAGGTTGCCACTTGGGAGTTGAATTGTATGCAGAGGTAGTGTTCCTACTTTTCAGTTGGCAGGCTTGAAAATTTCGAGGTCGAATTTTTTTTAAGGGGGGTAGATTTGTGATGACCCGGAACAGAATCAGTAGTGTAATCAGCTTAATCCACGAGCTTGCGCGTAATTGCAGTTTTCCGTAAATTGATTGAATTGCCGGTTTTGATCACGACATAATTATTGGCCGAGAATTTGAGTTCAGTCTCTTCTTGAGAGTTGTTGTACGCGTGATTTCGAGTTCGTGGGTGGTTCCGGATTATTATTTCGACGACTGAAGAATATGATATGAATATTTGAAATTTTGGAGTATCGTCGAGTTTATCTGTTCGTATTCGAGTTTATCCGAATCGTGATTGTAATCTATTTTGGACCGTCGATCGACCCGAACCGAAAATGGAATGATTATCGACTTGATTTGTGAGTTTCGCGATTAGTCGCGATTTTGTCGTATTCGGTTAATATGGCGACTTCATTAACGACTAAATTTTTGGGCAAGAATTTGATTTGAGATCCTGGGAAGTTGTAGAGAATTTAATTCCGAGCTCGTGGGAATTTCCGGAGGATTATTCTGAGTTACGACGAATCAGTTGTGAATATTTTCGGCCGTTGGATTTTGTCGTATTTATCTGTTTGGGATTTGATACGTGTACAGTATAAATATGGGCGAATACGTGACAAATTGGGAAACTTTCCATTTTGGGAAATCTGGCCCGTTGACCAGTTTGACCCGTGGGTCAAAACTGACCCATTCCAGGCCGAGTTTTGTTTGCCTTCGTTGAGCTCGATTCTGGCCTCTTTTAGCCGTGTTGTCTTCATGAAAGTTGTTGGGCTTGAGCTCCTCTTTCTTTTGATAGGTCATTCGTTCAATTTGGTTGCCGGATGAAGAAGTTATGACTTGTCAAAGTTTGGGAATATTGGGTGGTATTCCGGCGAGTTTTGGCGACGTTGGTGGCGGCGGAGGCGGCCGAGATGGAGCTCGGGGTTTGAGGAGTTTTGTTAACCTTGGAGAGATGAAGCTTTTAGAAGTGGTTTCAAATCTTGCCGTGGCCGGAGGAGGGAGATCGGAGAAGTTGAAATTCCGGCGAGGGTTTGCACCTTTGTGGTGAGTTTTGGACCTTTTCTGGTCAAAATTGGCCTTAACTTTGATTTGGAAAGTTGTTGGAAATGTCAAGATCTTCAAATTCATGTGTAGGTTGCATTCTTCTGGGCTGGTGAGGTTTCCCGGCGGCCGGCGGCGGCGATTTCCGGCCGAGGTGTTTTTCGACGAGTTTTATGTCGTTTTGCTCGGAATCGCGCACCGATCGCAGTTGTGAGGTTTATTTTTCAAATTGAGCATCAGAAATTATAGTGAGATTTTGTGGTGTGATTATCAGATTATGACGATTTCGTCGATATTGAATTATATGTTTCCGGGAACGGTTGTTTCCGGGAACGGTTGTTTCTCGTGATGTGATTCGAGGTTTTGAGTTATGATTTTGAGCAGTGGATTTTATGATTATCCAGGGGATCGTTACCGTTCGTTTGGTGAGGGATTTTCCGCCGGATCACTGGATTAACGCGTATTGTGTTATGCTCATCTGTGAGTGGACTTTTCTATTTTCACTGTCGTTGCGAGTTTGTGATTTTTCGTATTTATTTATAAACGATATTGAGATTATTTATTACTTTTGGAGGCATTATTTTATATTTTATGGTGATGGCATTACTTGCATCGATGCTTCGGCTACTCGGCTGATCACCGGTAGTCTGACCAGAGTTGAGAGATTCCTCTGGACCAGAGATGAGAGATTCCTCTGGGCAGGGTTGAGAGATTCCCCTGTTATGCCGCTGGGGTTGAGAGATTCCCCTAGCCTATCACCGTCGGGCTTGAGAGATTGGCCTGACCGTCGGATTTGAAAGATTCGCCTGGCACCTCTATATATATTTTCCGAACTCGCTATACTTTACATTGTTTATTGTATATGAAATTGGTGAAAGACATATGTTTATTTTCGTCCACTCACTCTAACGTTTTTATTTCCCTGGGCTTTTCAGTTTTCGTGCCCAGTTTGCAGTTCGGATTCTGGTGTCGCACGTCGCAGTCGGAGGCTTAGTATTCGAGCGATGTTTCTTTTATGGTAGGTTCTTAGTTTGTGAAAGGACCCAACCCCGATTTAGTTTCCTAAATCAGAATCAAACCCCTTCTGAAAACGTGAACCAACAAAAACCATTAAAATTTGGGCAGAGTAACGCTACTAACGCTGAATTGCCTTAACCTGCACCCGGAAAAATAACACTTCATCCTATGCCACAAAAGCCAAACCGTGGGCACCAATCCCATCCGGATTTCTCAATATCATATCAATAACAATAAACAGTAAACATAACTGTGATATATAGTATATCCTGGAAAAACCGTATAAAATATGTATCAGAATGTATCAGAGCGACCTCTAGTGTATATATATACAAAATATACAACAGTAGGCGAAACAAGGAACCTACTGGAAAATACAGGTAGCTCGAACAACTAGCCTCCAACCACGACGTGAAACACCATAACCTGAACAGCAAACTGGGCGTACTGAGTGGAAAGACATGAAAACCGTTAGAGTGAGTTGACGAAAATAAATGTCTTTCGCCAGATGATATATGTTATAATAACATATGCGAGTCCAGATGAATAAATATAATAAAGTACACGAGGTAAACTCATACTCCTCCAGCGTACTGAGCATGCATGTAAAAATCCCACGGGGTCGCTCATGGACACATCCGTGCTAGTACATTCCGAATCACGGGATTCTAGACCCACACGTGATTTTAGCCAGAAAGGCCTTAGGTCAGAGGTCTGCCCCCCCCGGGTAAAGGCCTCGGGTCAGGGGTCACAGCTTCCCCTGGTAAACATCCCCGGGGATCAGCCGGGATACAAGTATATTGATATAACAACATATACTGAGACTGTACTCTGTGTAAACCAAATCATAAATAGTTTGATGCAAATGTATAATGCAATAAATAAATGCATATACGTAATATATACTGGTATAGGCATAATCGTATAACACATGCTCATATAAACCATAATCTCATATGCATGCTCATGCTCGTAAAACGTGTATAAAGACTCCCGATTATCAGTGAAAAGAAATTGTCCACTCACAGGTGAGCAAAACGCGCACTCACGCTAATCACGTGGCCCGGTGGAAGATCCCTCGCTCGAAGCACGATCTCGATCCCCAAGGGTGTGGCCGGAGGTGGCCGGAAAATCCGGGTCGGCCGGCGAGCTCAAACGGGTCGCGTTTCTCTTCACGTGTCAACGGCCAACGGGTCAACAGCTCGGTCAACGCCGGTCAAATTTCCCAAACAGTGTTTTTCGACTATTTCTGATATTTATACTCGCGCCTCGGGACGATTGACGGTCCAAAACGGATAACCATTACGATTCGGATAAACACGATACGAACGGATAAACTAGTCGATATTCTGAAACTTCAAATAATCATATCATATTCCTCGGTCATCGGAAAAATCATCCGGAACCGCCCACGAGTTCGAAATCATGTGCACTACAACTCTCGATGAGAGACTCAACTCAAATTCTCGGCCGATAATTAAGTCGTAAACGAAACCGGCAAACCACACAATAATCGATAAACAGCGATTACGCTGATTACTCTACTGATTCTGGTTCGGGTCGTCACAGTTTGGCCTACTATTTATATATATATATATATATTAGAAGTCGCTCTGAGCACTTTGATGTTATACTTTCCTATGATTTTTCTCCGGATTTCTGTAAAGTATAGTTTTATTTATCACTTTACATTACTGTTATGATATTGAGAAATCCGGATGGGATTGGTGCCCACGGTTTAATTTTTGTGGCATAGGATGATGTGTTTTTTCCGGGTGCAGGTTAATGGCAATTCTGCGCCGAAATTTTTGTGGTTTTTGTTGGTTCGTGTTTTCATAAGGGGTTTGATTCCGGTTTTTGGAAACTAAATCGGAGTTGGGTCCTTTCAATGTAATTTCAATGACTTTGAATACCGTCGCAAAAAAGTGTAGCAAATTTGATTTTTTTTGTAGTGTTGAGCCTTTTAATGCTTACCATTTTTTTTCATGAACACCACAAATACCTACCTACCTTAAACAGTTATACGATCCCTAACTCGGCAAACTAGCAAGCAATGATGAAGTCCTATCAGGATGTAGTTATAGTGTTGTGCTTATTACAAAGAATGTCAAGAGATAAGTGTGAGGTGGAGGAGATCTTAGGTGGTCATTTATTTATTGAGTAGTCAAAAAAGAAAATAAAAGAAAAAAAATGGAAAACAGTACAAAAGAAAAGAAAGGGAAAAATAGAAAATAGAAAAAGTTTCACAAAACAAGTGTGTGTGTGTGTGTTTTACATAAAAAATAAGTGGTTTGATTTGAAAAAGGAAAATAATAGAACCTAGGAGTAGTTGAGAAGTACTTCAACTTGTGAATGGCTTGCTGGGTTGCTTGGTCTTTGATTATCCTATCCATTTTTTCCGATTAAACCTCCATTCTTTTAGGCCCCATTACAACCTAAATAAAAGTTCTCTTGATTTGAAACTCTTGATTGTGGAATAGTTGGAGTAATTGGCTGAAGAACAAGCCTATGAAAAACATGTGATCAATTTGATTTTTGAGTGCAAACACTAACCCTTTAAGCACTTGAGGGCATTGAGTGATTTCTTGTGAGTTAGATGGTTAGGAACATATTAGTTTGTATACATCTCAATGCATGCATTTGGTTTTACATGTAGCATGTTTGGCTTATTAGACATGCATTGATTCCATATTCTAATTGTTCTTAAGAAAAGATCAATCCATTAGTCTTGGTTCTTTGAGAGAAAATATCCCATTCGGGACACTTACATGCTTTTGTGTTGAGTCTTGTAATTCTTTTGTACTTTGAGTCTAGTTTAGCTTACTTTTTTTTATTATTCGTTTGCTTGGGGCCAAACAAAGTCTAAGTGTGAGGTAGTGTGTTAGGCCCATAATTATGGTTTAATTATGTCCCTAACGCCATGTTTATTGCTTGTCTTTTATCAATAAAGCATCGTTCTTATAATGTTTTCTTATGTTAGAAAAGTGGGAGTTGGCACGGAAGTGCTCTAAGAGATGAAAATTAATCACTTTTAGGAGAATCCAAGCACATTTCTGAAGCCCTTGGAGAAGATGGAGCAAAAACGGGAAAAAATGAAAAGTCAACGTCGTTCAACAGTCAACTTCGACGGGTCAACGTCAACCGGTCAATGGCAATGTCAAGTCAAGTTTGGGCCAAAGCCTCGAGAGTCCAAGTCCACAAAGAATATATTTTGAGAGATGGATGCACATGCAAGTCACAAGACTTGAGGTGAGTCGCACATTTGGACCACCTGAAAGCCTAAAGTTTAGGATTATGTCTAATTATGCATCTAAATTTGAATTTTAAAACACCCAAAATGTCTCCCTAGCCTTAGCCATATAAGGTCAAGCTCCCCTCATCCCACACACATATCTCACATCATTTCTCACTTATACATAGTTTTAACATCTTTTCTTATCTCCCAACATTTCTCTATCCCTTTAGCTCTTTCCTCCACCTCAAACATCCTCTTCATCACCACCAAATCAACCCCTTAAGGTGGAGCTATCTTGCTTTCCTTAAGGTCCCTCTCCCTTTCTTCCTCCTTCTCACTTGATTTTACACCCTCCTTTGTGCGATTAAACTTTTTCCCCTCTTATCTCACATCTACCTCAAGTTGGATGCATTTAGGAGCTTAGAAGATGGTGCTCGAAGACCAAGGATGACTTAGCTTGATTGGGAGTTCTTGGGTTATCTCTACATCTCTATATCTCTTCAATTATATATCTAAACTTGCTTTACATTATGCTTAGTGAGTAGTTGCTTTTTCGCCCTAGCCAATTTGATGTACATACAACTATGTTTTGAGTTACAAAATTGAATTTGGTTTAGTGTACTACATGTTATGAATGAGTTTGATAGCTTGTGATGTGATTGTGGTATTTTTGCATGTCGAGCTTGATTCAATGTTTTCATGTTCATGTCTTCACCATGACTAAGTTGAGATATGTTTAGGGAAGCAAAAATGAACCTAAGTGAACTAGTCACTCACCTAAGGAAGATAAGCATGTAAACATGACTTAGGTTGCATTTGAGAAGATGGGCTTAAGGTTTGGTTTTCATTGGACTTGAGCATGGACTGAAGCCTTCTTGAAGTCCAAATTACTCAAGGAACTTCAGTCAAGCTTACATTGACTCGAAGAGATTTTGTAGCTAATTTTTATTTCTTCTAATTCATGTTCTAAAAGGTGTGGATTAGAAAATTCATTAGAACCTATTTTCATGTCTTCTAATAGGGAATTAGGAAGGAAAGTCATTCACACTCATCATAAGTGAACACATATTGAACTCATTAGGCATGTGGCATGATTAGAATATAATTCGTAATTAAGTTACCTTCTATTTTTGGTTTGCTTTATATTTGAAAGGAGATTCGGTTCACAACCAACGGTGACTCGAAAGGATCATGAATTGGAAAAGCACGTGTGAATTGGACTAAACTCATAACTTAGACATTATTGATACATTGAGTTGGCTAGTGGCGATATGTCTAGCCAACCAAACATTTATATTTTGTTTTGCTCTTAAATTATGTTTTCACTTAATTTAGTTAGTACTAAACAATCAACAAACATTTCGTTTAACCACTCATTGTAGTTCAGCCATCCCTTACAATGCTAAGTCTCTAAAGGACTTAGTCTTGTGAGATACACTTACACATCTGCTTTAGTTTTAGTGTCATGTCTTGTGTCTAATTAATCCATGATTTAAAGTGCTTAATCGAGTCAAGCTAAGGAGTTTAAGTGGTCTGTCTTCCTGGGTTTGACACTCGACTTCGTTACAAATACTATACATTGACCCCGTATACTTGTGGGTAGGAGAATTCTTTGCACTTATGCGTAATAGTTCATAAAGTGTAGGGGTACAATTCTTCCCAACACATATGTCAACTGATTTGAACTAAGCCTCCAGGGTATCGGCTATAAGAGCCATAAACTAAAATATTGTAAACTGAGATCCATCTGAACTAGACGCTTAACCGAGGGCATCATACACTAAGACACATCTAAACTTGACACTAATCAGAAGGCGTCACATGCTAGAACTAAAAACAAAATTTGACTAGCTGGACTAAAATCATGAAACGTAGACACTGAAACGGTTTGAGATTTATAACTAAGCTACTCTGAAAGCAACATGCATAACGAGTTAGCCAAACTAAAATCATCACCCATAGACGATGAAAATATTTAAAAACCAAGCCGAGTTAAATTTAATACATACAACATAAAGAACTAGTAGAACTGGAATATGAATGCTAATAATTCGACCATAATTGATTGAAATCCCAAAACGTAATCATTAAATCAAAGTAGGTTAGACTATTAGTTTGGATTTAATAACTCGCATATGTGACTATGAAAAGTAAGGGTCCACTCACCTTAATCTCTAGATACATCACTCGTCTGTCACATAGCCCAGAAATCCAACTCAATGTTCCTAAGACAAATTGAAAATCTATAGTTTGATTAATAAACTGTTGCGACGTTACAATTAAAGTATAAAAGACAACCGAGGTGAAACGTCCATCAGAATACCAACATTTGGCTAATGTTAATCGTGGGAAATCTGAATCGTCTTCGCATTCATCAAGTTATAAGCTCGAAGCCGCGATTTGAAACACGACAATTAATTGCATGGAAGTGTCGAATCACCGCAACTCCTACACATAAACTGAAACCTTTACATGTAATGAAAATTCTTGAAGTACCTGAAAACTACTCAAAATCGAAAAAACAATAGTTACAAAACTTCCCGTCTTAAAATAAACCTTTTATCAATGAAACTCTGCCACATACAGGGCGTGCATGAAACGACCCAACCCCGATTTAGTTTCCTAAACCGGAATCAAACCCCTTCTGAAAACACGAACTTGCAAAAACCATAAAAATTTCGGCAGAGTTTCGCTATAACGTGGAATTGCCATTAACCTGCACCCGAAAACACACTTCATCCTATGCCACAAAAGCCAAACCGTAGACACCAATCCCATCCGGATTTCTCAATATCATAACAATAATGTAAAGTAATAAATAAAACTGTACTTTACAGAAATCCGGGGAAAACCATGTGAAAATATGACATCAGAGTAATCAGAGCGACCTCTAGTGTATATATACAAAAAATATACAACAGTAGGCAAAATAAGAAACCTACTGGAATAGAAAGGTAGCTCGAATACTAAGCCTCCGACTGCGACGTGAGACACCAGAATCTCGATCCCCTGAATAATCACAAAATATAACTGATCAATTCATTTCTCTGTACCACAACTCGGAAACCAACCATTTCCGGTAACATATACTCGGATACAAAATAATCGACAAAAATCTCCAAATTCTCCACATAAACCCTTGACTAAAAATCTGATATCCAAATTAACTCGAAAACCTCAAGGCGATGATTGGGGCGCTATTACGAGAAAAACGGCATAAAATTTGTCGAAATCTAAAAAGTCAACGGGTCGCCGGAGCTCCGCCGTTGACCGCCGCCAGCGGGGCGGCGCGCCGTCACCGGAGGAATTTTCCGCCCACCAAGACCACCGTAGCTTCTCCTCCTCAAGCCCAACACATCTCATAACTACACCAAGACCCAAATCGGACGGCAACTGGCCCAAAACTAGCCCGAAAAGCTCACGGCCAAGAATCGCCGGAAAACTTTCCCGGCCGATTCAGGTGCCGTCCCGCCACTAAAGTTCTCCAAACAAAGGGGGTTTTCACCCTTGGCTCGAGCCCAAACCAAACCACCCCAAGAACCAACCGGAAAGTCACCGGAGTGCCACCCCCCATCAAACCCGATTCCGGCCAAAATTTGAAGAATTTCATCTAGCTCGTTCTCCCACAAATCCTCACCAAATTTCACAAATCAAAGTCCTAAACCATAGGAAATCAAGAGGAGAATCGAACCATACCCAAATCAGAGTCGGAGGTGGCTGGAAAAGGAAGGTCGCCGGCGAGTCAAACGGTGGTGCTTTTTCCTCCCTCGGTCAACGCGGGTCAACGCTCCTATTCTGGTCAACGACAGTCAAACTTCCCGAACAGTGTTTTTCGATAATTTTTCAACTATTCTGATATTTATACTCGCGGCTCGATACGATCGACGGTCCAAATCGAATCACATCCACGTTTCGGATAACTCAAATTCAAACGGATAAACACGACGAAATTATGCGATTTCAAATATTCATAATATATTCCTCGGTTATCGAAACAATTATTTGAAACCGCCCACGAACTCGAAATCATGCATACTACAATTCTTGTGAAGAGACTCAACTCAAATTCTTGCCCGATAATGAAGTCGTAAACCGAACCGCCAATTCGATTAATTTACGATAAACTGTGATTACTCGTAAACTCGTGGATTAAGCCGATTAACATGCTAATTCTGATTCGGGTCGTCACAAATCTAACCCCCATAAAAAAAATTTTGACCTCGAAATTTACGTACCTACTAGGTGAACAGATGAGGATACTGCTTCCGCATACGCTGCTCGGTCTCCCAGGTGGCCTCCTCAACTGAATGATTCTGCCATAAGACCTTCACCAGCAGTATGAAACGGTGCCTCAACTCCTGCTCACGCCGATCGAGAATTTGTACCGGCTCCTCCACATATGTCAAATCCTCCCGAATAGGAAGCTGATGTGGTGCTAACACATGTGATGGATTTGGAATATATTTCCGCAACATCGAGACATGAAAAACATCGTGTACTCGAGCCATCTCAGAAGACAACTCTAATTTATAAGCCACAGCACCAACTTTCTCGGTAATCTCGTACGGACCAATGTACCGTGGTCGAAGCTTGCCACGCTTCCCGAAATGCACAACTCCCTTCCAAGGAGACAGTTTCAGGAACACCCAATCGCCCACCTCAAACTCGAGACTCTTTCTTCTCACGTCCGCATAACTCTTCTGGCGATCTTGGGCAATCTTCAGTCTATCCCAGATAATCTGAATATCCTCCATGGTGCTCTTCACCAGATCAGGGCCAATAAGCCATCACTCGCTCACCTCACTCCAACATAATGGAGTGTCGCACTGCTTCTCGTATAGAGCCTCATACGGTGCCATATCAATACTGGCCTGATAACTGTTATTGTAAGCAAACTCAATCAAATGCAGTTGCTGGTCCCAATTTCCTCTAAACTGTAAAATACAAGACCGCAACATATCCTCGAGAGTCTGAATAGTCCTCTCAGACTGCCCATCAGTCTGAGGATGAAAATCTGTATTGAAATGCAATCTAGTACCCAAGGCTCGCTGCAATGCCTGCCAGAACTCTGAAGTAAACTGACTGTCCCGGTCAGAAACAATAGATACATGCACATCATGCAGACGAACGATCTCCGCCAAATACAGGTTTGCCAATCTGCCCACTGAAATCTTCCCCGGAACTGCAAGAAAATGAGCAGATTTCGTCAATCGATCTACGATAACCCAAATATCAGTATTACCAGCCGAAGTACGCGGTAACTGATACACAAAATCCATGGTAATGTGCTCCCACTTCCAAACCGGAATCTCCAAGGGTTGTAACTTTCCCACAGGCTTCTGCCTCTCTGCTTTGACCTGTTGACAAATCAAACATCTGCTCACATATGCAGCAATCTCCCTCTTCATATTTCGCCACCAGTAATAATCTTGGAGTGTACAAAATATCTTCGTACCGCCGGGATGCATCGCATACGCAGAATAATGAGCTTCGTCTAAAATCTCTTTCTTCAAACCCTCGTCCCTGGGTACACAAATCTGCCTCTGAATAGCAATGTACCATCATCACTCAACCAAAACTCTATTGGCACACCATTTTGAATCATGGTCTTCTTATCCAACAGATAGGAATCCGCATCCTAAGCTTCCCGAACCTGATCAACCAACATTGGTCGAACCTAGAAGCTAGCCAACAAAGCTCCAACATCGTCTCACTCAAACTCAGCTCCCGTAGCCCGTAACTCGGCTAACAAGGAAACTCTGGCCACACACACATGAAATAATGAGGCTCCCGATTTTCGACTGAGTGCATCAACAACGACATTAGCGTTCCCTAGATGGTACTCAAAGGTGCAATCATAGTCATTGATCAACTCCATCCATCTGTGCTGCCTCATATTCAAGTCTGGCTGCGTGCGCAAATAAGTGAGACTTTTGTGATCTGTGTATATGATCTACGCATTTTATGCTTGATTATTAATGTTTTTCTCTCTACATTTAACTTTTTTTATGCTTAGTAAATATGATTCTAACTTACTTTATGTTTTTAGGTAGAAATAAAGGAGGAAATAATAAAGGAGGAGATTTGGAGCTAAAAGCTTGCTAAGGAGGAAGTTCCTAATTCCGGGGAAGAAATGGTCTGTGAAATGGTCTTCAAAATGGTTACTAAAATGTATTCCCACATGGTGTCAAGAATTTGAAACCAAATGCCAAATGAAATGGATGCCAAAATGGTGGACAAGAAGATGAAGACATTTCTCCTGCGCGATCCAGGAAAGAGCGAATATTGGGAGAATATTCCATGAAGATAAATACCTTATTTGAGGACCAAAATATGTTAAAATATATGGTATATTATTCCAAGGAAGCTTAGAGGAAAAGGAATGCAAGATTTGAAGATATCAAGATTTCCTACTCCTTGTAGAAGAAGAAAATCTGGGCTGCCAGGTCACCCAACTTCAAAAGGGGACCGAATATGCAAATTAACTCTGAATTTAATGATCAGATATGTTATTTGATAGCCCTTGAAGTCTTCTTTCCAACGAATCAAGAAACATAATTTTCTGATCTCTACAGCTCCGGAAAAACGCGTTTGAAGACAGGCTGTCAGATTTACCCAGGTACATAAGGAAAGTCTTGTTTTGGTAGGAAAAGACCTAATCTTCTTCTATAAATTGGGGAGCTCGACTCATTCATCATGATCACACAATATAGAAGCCAAAACTCTGCCTCAAACACCTTTATTCTCATACTTAGCAAATTCCTCCTCCAAGGCCGAGCATCCATCTTCCCCACGGATCAAGTGTAATCGGCGCTCTTCGTCTTGCATTTGAGGATCACCACTTGGCGTTTGCAGTGCTCTTCATGGAATAAAAAGTGTAACCATGAGCTTTTCTACTTCATCTCTTCCTTGTAATAGATTTTGTTTAAGTATGATTGTAATATAGTTTGACAAAAGGTTTTATGTTTCAGATTTACTTTAGTGTTTTCCATGTGTTCGTAGTTTTTAACTTTTAATTCGTATGCATGCTTATGTGCTTAAAGCTTCTTAATATGATAGGTGATACGCTCTTCGTTCCCCTCTTGCATGTTTTGTATGATCTTTAGATGATTAAGTTGTTGCGCTCTTCGTTTATAATTTAAAAGCATGTCTATGTATTTTAGGTTGAAGATTAAGAATTTCATTGACACTAAATAAATATGAGCATGAATTGGCTAGGTGGATATAATGTGTCGATCACTTGTAAGTATATAAGTTAGTGTTTTATTTTCGGTCTAGCAAGCATGTTTAGTGTTCTTTGTTCTTGTTTGTTTTCTACTTGTCTATAAGTGAAGCATGATAGAATCTAGGATTTCTTAATATGTTTGCTTACCAATTTCTGTTCTTACTTTCGTAGTTAATTAAATCAAACTTTCAAACCCCCCATACATTTTATTTTATGTTTACAAACGTTGTCATGCATTAGTACCCTCAATCCCCGGTTACGAATGATCCCTACTTATAAATGCTACATCTAAAAAGAAGGGTTTTAAATTGCATACGTGTGAGATATGTGTTGAGTGTCTACTTTGTGTTAATATTTGATGCATGTTTTACGCGTTATCAGTATATCTTGCACTGAGCTCCGTACAAATAGTGTCTCCAACTCTTCAAAGCTAATACAATAGCAGCCAACTCCAAATCATGTGTAGGATAGTTGACTTCATGTGGTTTCCGCTGCCTGGAACCGTATGCCACCACTCTGCCATGCTGCATCAGAACACAACCAAGTCCCAATTTCGATGCATCGCTGTAAACCACAAACTCTCCGCTATCATTAGGTAGAGTCAGAACCGGTGCAGTAGTCAACTTTTTCTTCAGGAGCAAGTAACTCTCCTCACATGCGTCAGACGACTTGAACTTGACGCCTTTCTTCGTCAATCTGGTAAGTGGAGTGGCAGTCCGTGAAAAATCCTGCACAAAGCGCCGATAATAACCTGCGAAACCCAAAAAACTCATGATCTCTGGTACGGTGGTAGGTCTACTCCAATTCAACACGGCTTCAATCTTGTCAGGATCCACGCTGACTCCCTCAGCTGATATCACGTGACCCAAAAACTTCACGCTATCCAACCAAAACTCACACTTGCTGAACTTCGCAAACAGCTGATTATCCCTCAAAGTCTGCAAAACAGCTCGCAAATGCTTCTTGTGTTGGCCCACATTTCTGGAGTAAATCAGGATGTCGTCGATGAACACGATCACAAAATTGTCCAGAAACTGCCTGAACACCCGGTTCATCAAGTCCATGAAAGCTGCAGGGGCATTGGTCAACCCAAACGGCATAACTAAGAACTCATAATGCCCGTACCGTGATCTGAAAGCTGTCCTGGCCACATCTGACTCTCTGATCCTCAACTGATGGTATCCGGACCTGAGATCAATCTTCGAAAAGACTGAAGCTCCCTTGAGCTGATCAAACAAGTAGTCAATCCGCGGCAACAAATACTTGTTCTTCACAGTAACCTAATTTAGCTTTCGGTAATCAATACACAACCGCATGGAACCATCCTTCTTCTGCACAAATAGTACAGGAGCACCCCATGGTGATACACTGGGTCGTATGAAACCTTTTTCCAGTAACTCTTGAAGTTGAATCTGTACCTCCTTCAACTCCGCTGGCGCCATACGATAAGGTGCATAAGATATGGGTCCCGTGCCTGGTAAAATCTCAATGGTGAAATCGATTTCCCGAACTGGAGGTACACTTGGTAATTCCTCTGGAAACACATCTGGAAACTCGGAAACAACCTTAATATCACTAATGTCTGGTACAGCAGCAGTAGTATCCATAACATGAGCTAAATATACAACACAACCCTTCTTCATCATCCGCTCAGCCTTCATCGCTGAAATCACACATGGCAATGAAGTATTCTTCTCACCGCGAAACAGTATCTCTGGAAAACCTGGGCGTCGAAACACAACCTCTTTCTTATGACAGTCAAACATAGCCCAATGTGTCCATACCCAAAATCACATCAAAATCCACGATATCTAGTAATAACATATCCGCAGCTAAACCATGACCTCCAACAAAGATCTCACAATCCCTATACACCCAACCAATACTCACAACCTCACCGGACGGATATAACACTCTCCACAACCCCGGAAGTGGAGATGCAGGAATAGTAGCTAAAGATGATAATCTATATGATATGAATGAATGTGTAGCACCTGGATCTAGCAAAGTAAGCACTGGATAGCCAAAAACATGCAATGTACCAATAACAACCTTCGGTGAAGCTCTGCCCTCCCGCAATGACATTGCATGGACCCTGGCCTGCCCAGCTGGTCGTCCACGCTGAGGGTAACTTTGTTGTCCGCCCTGACCAGAAGACTGTACCGGTCGAGCCCTAGAAGTGGTACCTCGCTCTCCTCCGAAACTCTGGGCCACCTGTCCACCAACACCAGCAAGCTGGAAACATTCCCTCGCATAGTGACCCTCCTGGCCACAATGATAGCAAACGATAGGGCCTCGCTGACAAGGACCAAAATGATGCCTGTTGCAGAGATTACACAATGGGTACTCCCTCGGTACGACAAAAGTGCCACCGGTACGTCAAGGATAACTAGATCCGCTAGAACCCTCACTAGACTGTGGCCTCTGTGGTCGATCCCTCTTCCATCTCTGTCTCTGTCTAGCTGAACTAGCTGGTGGTCGATATGGTCCACTACCAGATGATGATGCCGATTCGGAAGTGTCAAAACTCAGTCTCTTGGAAGGTCCCTGACTTGGTCCACCCTCCTCAAATCGCCGAGACTGGAATCTCATCTGCCTTTCCTTCTCAATATCCTCACCTCGAAATGCTGCACTCACGAAATCGTCAGTTGAAACTCCAAGGCGCATATTTCTGCAGTCCCGTGCGAAACCTGGAAAAGTTCTGTCAAAATGTTGAAACGCTTCTCCATCAGCTGGGTGGCTGAGGCTACTAGCCACGCATATCCTCTCCCCGAGCCATCGCATGTGCTTCGCAGTGTATGGTGACATGAACAGACGCTTCAACCTTGGTTTCAGAGGGAAGTAACGAATGATTTTTTTGGGAATGTCATCCATATATGGCTTATATCTTTCAGAATTACACACCGGACAAATCCTCTTGTTTACAAGCGCTCCCTTGAACAACACACAGTTGAACTCACACGCATCAATTCTTTCATAACAAAGTGAAAGATCACTCACTACTTTTTTAATTCTCGAGTATGAACAGGGGAATGTGTGCCCTTTAGGAAGAAGTTTATTAATGTAACTACATAAAGAGACAACACTTGTGTCCGACCATCAATTTTCATTTTTCATTTCCATTGCATCTAATATGGCACTCAAAATAGTTTCCTCACTACCTTCATATAATGGGGTTTGTGACTCCTTTAATAATCTATCATACTTTTCATAATCATCGTCTACCATGTCATTGAAGTTGATGCCAGAATTATCTTCCACAAATTCTTCAGGTGCATCTGCATGGTATCCAGGATAATACGGATATGCATCATGTAGAATCTCCAACTGCGGGTTCACTGAAGGACCGACACCACTAGAAGGACTGACTCTATCTTGAAGCCACTGTCTTCGTTGACTGAGTATTGTCGGTCCACTTGAAACTTCCCCGTGAAGGTGCTAGACAGTATACTCTGGATTCAAACCACTGTGTAACAAGTGATGATACATGGTATCCATAGTAACCTTGAACGGACCGTTCTTACAACGTTTGCATGTGTAGAAGTGATAATCGGCTCCGTTACTATGTCGTCGGGCAAAATTCATAAACTCGAATTTACCTGTGATGTACCTTGGATCAGCATGAGGATAGGTCATCCAGGTTTTGTCTGGGGGGTGTCCTTCCATGTTTCTTGTTAACATAAACAAAGTTACCACGCCACATTTATGATATAACCTGTCCCCACACTTCTTCTCCTTATGCCTCCAGGTTCGGTCCTATTCTCTTCAGGGGAACACAACATTTGTCAACCCTCTTGCACCCATGGGTATCACCCACTCCAAGAAAACAACACTTAGACCACGGAAACATAAACGTTTCGTGGTCCAAGTGTCACTTGGACGACGGAGACTACTATCTCCGTGGTCCAAGTTCAGTCTCCGTCGTCCAAGTTCCACCTGGATCTCGGAGAATTCTCCGAGGTCCAGGTGATAACCTGGATGACGGAGATGAACACCTAGACCTCGGAGAATTCTCCGTTGTCCAGGTGTTCACCTGGACGACGAAGACTACTATCTCCATCGTCCAGGTGAACACTTGGACCTCGGACCGACACGCCGTGGTCCGAGTGGCCACTTAGACGACGTACCAACACCTTCGTCGCCTAAGTGAAGCATTATATAACGCTAATGCCAAACTCTCTAGCTTCCTCTCCGCTCACTCTCTCGATCAATTGATCGATCATAATCTCTTCCTGTCTTGATCGGCGCCTCACGCGTGCATGCAATGCAAACAACGATCGACGTCGACCTAGCTAGCTAGCTAGATATATAGCACGATCTTCGACTCCGACCATCGATTAATTCTCCATATATCGGAGAAGGCCAGCTGGTACGTACGCAGTTAAGTTTCCAACACCATTAACGTAGGTTTATATATATATATATAATTGCATGTACGTTTGTTAAAACGCCCATTGTTAATAATTAATTAGTACGTCTAATATATAATTAATATATTAAGTTAGGAAATTGATGATATATATATTAGTTAATTATAGACCTGTAGTACGTATATATGTATGGATGTTTTCAAATTTAGTTAATATTTAGTTAAAACGTACATACATGCATGTATGTTAGCTAGACATATTAAAGTACGTAATTGATGTAGATCGAGTACGTATAATTAATAGTTAATTAATTGACTAATATATATGTAATAATTAATTAATTATAATATTTTGTAGAAGTATGGACAAGAGTTGGATGAAGTTACAGAATAGATGTGATGTCCGGTATATGGATGGAAGAATTGGCGAATTTGTGAATTTTGCGATAGAACATGGTCAGGGAAAGAAGCATTTCAGGTGTCCGTACAAGAAATGTCTTAATTGTCAGTATATGGAGGTTAATGTTATGGTGCAACACTTGTACGAAAATGGTATGATGTGGAGTTACACTACATGGAGCGAGCATGGTGAAGCAGTAGATTTCAGCTCAGGGTACAGTTACCAGGGTGGCTCATCCAGCGGCAGTGGTGCCGGCCCCCCTGCTTGCAATCTAACTGCAGATTTGGTCCATGATGCGTTTCTGGGATTTAGTCATGGTAGATACCAACACCAAGACGGAGGTTACAGTACCACTCATGAGCATGATGACACATTCCCCGTTGCTAGCTTGGCCACTGACACTAGTGAGATGGATAAGTACAACCGGATGCTACTTGAAGCGCAGACCCCGGTGTTCCCTGGATGTCGAGAGAATGTGTTGCAATATGCGATGGAGCAAATGAAGATAAAAGTGAAGCACAAAATGTCTGTAAGTGCTTTTGATGAAATTCAGGAGCAAATATGTAAGTTGCTTCCTGATGATCACAATCTTCCTAAATCTCATTATAAGGTTAGAAATATTTTGAGCAGCCTGACATTAATTATTTCTTGGGACGAGGATTATTAATTGATAATTAATTATTTTAATTATTGTAATATATGATGCATCATCGATCAATAATTAATATAAATATTATAAGGAGGAGTACGTATGTAAAACTATTATTTTTATACTTAATTAATTACACGCGTCAATACTCAGATCGGATCTACCGACGTACGTAAATTTAATTTAATTAATTAATTAATTAATCGATCCGAATCGGATCGAATATAATCGAATCGAATCGGATCGATCGAGGAGTGGATCAGATCGGAGCGAATCAGATCGACGATTTTTTAAGCGAATTGAATCAGAAGAATTGAACGGAGACACCTGAACGACAGAGAATGAATTTTTCGTCTTCCAAGTACGCACCTGGACGACGGAGAATCTCATATGCGTCGTCCAAGTAAACCCAAAACCCAAAACCCTAAACAGTTAGGCCCTAACCCCTAAATTCAGGGTTTTGTACTTGGACGACGGAGATGAGCTTCTCCGTCGTCCAGGTGAGTACTTAGACGACGTAGAATGAGTTTTCCGTCGTCCAAGTACTCACCTGGACCACGGAGAAGCTTATCTCCGTCGTCCAAGTTCAGAATTCGTAATTTTATCTAAGACAACGACCATCTAGACCATCTCCCAATGCATATTCTTTTCGTCAAGACTATAGAGTAAACAATTCTTGGTGTGTGAGCTTCGACGGTTCTAAAATCGGAGTTACGAAATGTCTTGTATCCATGTTTCCGGTTTGTCAAAATCTCGGTTTTGCGGTTGACTGTGCCGATGAAACCCTTCACGAACTTATTATTTTCTGAAAATTATTTTAATTATATATTATGTTACGGCAAACGTATCCAACGGTTGTTTTGTCCAAATTCAATTTCGTTAATATCGAAATTCAAATGAGTCTATACTTAATAACACTTAAGTCGTAAAGATTAGTAGATACTTAACAAGTTTAAAGACATAAAATTATTTCGTCATTTCAAATTTAATTGTTTATATATACTATGCATTAATCGATATTTTACGACTATTTCATTCGAATGACAGATCGGCAAATTCCTTGCGAATTAATTTTTTTTTTTTTACGTAATTAATTTGCACTCGTACTCCGTCATCCAGGTGTGCACCAGGACGACGGAGATGGTCAATCTCCGTCGTCCAAGTTCAAAAACTTGGCGGTTGATTGTGCCGCCTAAATATTTGGCGCCGTTTCGAAAGTTGATTTAGACGACGGAGAATCTATTCTCCGTCGTCTAAGTCAACATCTGAAACGATGCCGAAAATTAACGCGGTTGAAACCGTCCCGCCGATTAATTGGGTGCCGTTTCAAAAATTTGAAACGGTGCACTTAAATGACGGAAAAGCCCGTTTCCGTCGTCCAAGTTCACTTAGACGACAGAAAATAGAGCTCCGTCGTCTAAGTGAAAGCCTATATATATATAGAACAGTTCAGTCTCTCTTTTCCTCATCCCATCTCATTTCAATTCCTCACCTCTCCTCTCCTCTCCTCTCCTCTCAAAACCTCCAGCCTTTCTCCTCCAGCGACGAAAATTCCGGCGACTTTCCCTCTCTCCGACGACTCTACTCCGGCGACATTCCGACGACATTCCGGCGAATTTCCGGCGACATTCCGGTAAGGTAATAATTATATTTTTTTAATTAACATTATTATTATTTAAGTAATTATTTAATTTGTACATAATTTTAATTAATTAGTAATGATAATAATTAATACTAATTATTATTAGTAATAATTAATAATTTAGTAATCATTATTATTGGTAATGATAAATAACTAATTATTGGTTAGTTATTAATTGGTAATGAATAATTATTAGTTAAAATTTAGTAATAGTAATAATTATTATTGTTAATAATAATTAATTATATTGGTAAATGAATAATTATTATTAAATGCATGATAAATAATAATTATTTATTGTTTTAATTAATAGTATAATTTGTGATTATTATTGCATGTAATTAAAAATTATTACTTGATAATTATGAGAATTTTCTAGTAAATTGGTAGTCTTTGATTTAGATTTAGTACATAAGATTGGTTTATTAAGTCGCACTCTTTGGAATAAATGACGCATCTTTTCCTAGTTTATCTCCTTAATCCCTCGTGATGTGTGGATTTCATCACCGCACACCATAACCTAAGTGAAATTATGGACACGAGGTTGAGGGCGGAGTTTGCAAAGGACTTGAAGGAGTGTAAATTTTCGAAAGATTAGCTGAATGTCGGACATGGTGTCTAGAAACGGGTTATGACTGGTGACAGGTTTTGGATCTAAGAAAGACGACACCAATAGAGTATATACCATTGATCTGGTTAGCCTCGGGGTGTTTTGTCGAAATTAGTCCCGCCTTTCGCGTTATCTCTATCCCTAACTGGCCATGTTTTTCGATTGAACCAAGGCTGATTAATTGAAAGTTTACACTTTATCGCGCGGGTCGCACGTCCATTGAACGACCCAAAAACTAAGCTACTGTACTCTATTTAAATCTTAGGCGCACTTAATTACCGTAAATTTTTTTATATAATTATTATGGTAATCAGGTATTTGAACAACGTACTCCTAGGTTTAAATGGCTCCGTCCGGAAAGAAAAAGGCCTAACAGGGCGCCGAAGATGCTATGCTCTGACGCTTGGCGGAGCAAGTCGGTTGGGAATTACAGCAGGGCAACGACTCCCTAAATCCAGACCCTTCTTCTGGTCCGTCGACAGCGCCTACTGGGAAAATTTTCGCTGCCCCATTTATCTCGACTGGTGATGAGGACTCCTATTCTAGTCCGACGCCCGGTTCAACAGGAAGTACTCAGGCGTCCTCGACCTCTGAATCTATCCTCTATAGCGCCCGGCGCAAGCAAAGGATGACCCCGACTGACCCGGAACCGAAAAGGACTCGCGGTCTCATCAAAGACGCTAAATTAGAGAAAATTTTAAAGGCGACCGGGAAAAAGATCGACTTGCCGTACTTCGAATTCACCGGTGGCCCTCCCACAGCTCAGTTAGCTAGTCTCTCGGCGCATAGCATAGGGTCAATCCTTCGTAGCCGGGTTCGTATGACTGCCCCCACTTGGAAGAAGTTGCCCGATGAAGAGAAGGCGAAACTCTTTAAAGAACTTTCGGTATGTAATAAGTATAATTTTATATTTATTTTCTAATAACCTATTAAAATTTTAATTTCATAATATATACGATTATAATTTTCTATTTATTTCTGATAGAAACAATATGAGGTGGATCCCACACTGGCGATGCTTAGGCATATCAACCAAACCGCCAACTCTATCTACCGTGATTGGAAGTACAGGCTTCATCAATACTTCGACAATATCGGCTCCGTGCCTACCCCCGTAGATCTGCGTGGGGATTGAGAAGATGAGTGGCAGTGGTTGTGTAACCACTTCCAAGATGAAGAATATAAGGTGTTTACTTTTTTTATTTCAATTAAGAGAATTGAATTATTTTAATTTTAGTTACTCATTAATTTTTTTAATGATTTATGTTGTCTAACAGAAATTCTCCGAAATCAACAAAACCAACAGGGGGAAGAAGGACAATTCAAACACCATACCTCTGGCGCCAAGCAAGTAATTCAAATAGCCAAGGAGCACATGGCCAGATAAGGGCTCAAAACACCCTTATCTCGATGCTAGCATAAGTGCGTACGTGACACTTGGGCTCGAGAATGAAGTCAATACGGCGTAAGTGATATATATATATATATGTGCTTTTAATTATAGTAGTTATTATTTAATTATTATTTAATTATAATTATTTAATTATTCTTTTGTAGGCAATGTTGGTAAAACATGCGCAGGAAGAATTAGCTAGCACTCAGCTTGCGTACCCAGATTTGCCGCTCGAAGACCTGCCTCCTCTATCGATGGAGAGCCAAATTGTAATCGCCGATGAGGTCTACGGTCGTAGAACTGGAAGGGAGGTTAGGGGGTTCGGACCTAAGGTGCTTCGAGATTTGTCGACCTCCGATTCATCATCTACGGGAGGTTCGGGGAGGAAAAGTACTTAGGCTGCGGCCGTCCAAGCAGCCATTCAAGAGGCTCGACTCACACAGGAGGAAAATCAATCTATGCGTCAAAGGCTTGATCAGCAAGAAGCGCAGATAGCCCAACTCATCGCCCTCATAAAAAATCAAACTCGACGACAGTGTCAACCTCCTCCGAACCCATACTCATACCCCGACGACGACGACCTGGCTGGAGGCGGGGGACTCGGCGGCGCATCTGCTCCTCTAATATTTTAGTAGTTCATTTGTGTAGTTTATTATATCGTTTTTTTTTCCGATTCCGAACAATATTTTAATTTTTATTATTTAATTAAGTAATTACAAATTTATTTTATTTAATTAATTTTAACATTTTTAATTATTTAAATGAGATTGGAGTTTAAAAATTAAATTATTAATATTTTACAACAATTTATAATTTAATTTTAAAAAAGAATAAATAACCACTTAGACCACGGAGATCCATTCTCCGTAGTCCAAATGAGAACTTAGACCGCGGAGAATTTCATCTTTCTCCGTGGTCAAGTAAGCACTTGGACGACGGAGAATGGATATCCGTGGTCCAAGTGCTTACTTGGATCGCGGAGATTCTCTGTGGTCTAAGTTTCACTTGGACCGCGGAGTTCACATTCTCTGTCGTCTAAGTGCTTGGACGACAGCACTTGAAGCACGGAACTTGGAGGACGGAGCGTCCGTCGTCTAAGTACTTAGACGACGAAAAAACGCACCTAGACGACGGAAACGCTCCGTGGTTTAGGTACGTTTTTCTTGTAGTGACCTCTAGTTTTGAGAAATTTCGGCAGCATCTCCCTACAGTTCCTTGAGTGCACACATATCTAAACAACATAATTTGCACTCGAGGAACATTATAAGGAGACACTGTAGAAATCATATCCTAAAACTGAAACTGAAACCACATGAATAGCAAAAGGATCAATAAAGTCATGTTCACCTAAAATATTCAAAAATAGGACAATTCGAGAATTAACAACTCATCTCGATCAACTAGATAAGTTCTTGATTCTCAAACGAGAGTTCTAAGTTGATAAACACCACAATTATATATAACCGTACACTCGATTTCATGATTAACACTAATAACACCACTAATTAAGACCAATACACCTAATCTACACTAATCATCACAAAATTCACTAAATTTAACCAAAGTTCAAACATTATTGATGAACCCATAACATGATTTATCACAATTTAATGATTCAAACACTAAAACTACAAACATAGGACCAAATTCAATTCAATTTCAAAAAGTTCACATATACATCAATTTCACTTCTTAATTAACATGTAATATGGTCGTAAAGAGAGTTAAAGAGATAAAAATCAAACTAACCTTACTTAAGAATCAAATTGATAGCAAGAACAACCTTCTTTTTCAATTTCTTCAAATTTCTTTCCAAATCGGCCAAGAACAGCTTCAGAACGCGAATGCTCTATTTTTCTAAAATTTTAACTTTATAAAGGGTTTGACTTTAAGAAGGACAGTAGATCTAGTTTAAAAAAAATGAGACGACAAAAATTGATCAATTTTCGTCGCCTCAGATCTCTTCGAGACGACCAACATTGAACGTTATACATCGTTTCAGATACCTAAATTTGATTATTTCCTTTTTTTGAAGCAACATAGACCAATCTTGGTCGCTTCAGTGATGTTGAAGCGACGTAAATTGTTTCTGAGGCAACGAATTCAATCTCCGTCGCCTCAGATGGATTGGAGCGACGAAGTTACTTACCTTCGTCACTGGCTCCAGTAATGAGAGAATGTTACAAATTAAAGTGGCTGACATGCTGAATCATGAGTTTGAATTGGGATGTCTTTGAATTGATATTGTTCCTGCTCATGTTACGAGTGCATGTAAGTACATGATTTTGCATGGCATTCCATGGAAAATTAGGAAAGATCAGCTGGATACAGAGGACTGTTGGTGATGGTCTAGATCTCCGTGACTCAGAGGTATATAACGTTCATACATTTTGTGCTTTAGTGACTTAACTAAGATTAGTTAATTACTTGATTTACGCTGTGCTTTCATTAGTCTGTAGATTTAGTTAAGAATGTGATATCATTGTGTTAGTGATAATATTACAGTTTCCTAAAACTATTTATTAGACTTTAGGTCAAAGGATTCGAGTTGATCAAAATGTGATTTGATTAGATGAGAATTCCTTGTGACTAAACTGATTGAGAAGTTTGTATTGGAATATGATTCCTTTAGGGTTACCTAGTTGGTTTTCTATATATACAAACTTTAGACATGCAGAATGCTAAGTGTGCTTTAAAAAGGGAGAAAATAAATACACTTTGCATCTGTGTTAAATCATTATATTCGAATTCTGTTCCTTGCGAGAGTCTAAGTGTTAGAGCATCACTTTGTGTCATTGAGTGGTCTGAGATCATCATCCATCAAAGCTGAGTTAATCAAGATAGAAGGAGATAGAAGGTTTCCTGAAGCTGTTAGGAAAGGCGTTCTGAAAGCAGACTTGATCAAGCTGATCTGTTGTTTCAATCAAGGTTCATAGGAATAGATTCATTTTATAAATTCCCTTGTATTGATTTCTTATATGTTGAACAGATCTTTATTGGATTAATTTTAGAGTTCCCTGAGTTAGAATCCTGCAATTGTTTCCTCATTGTGAGGTTTTTACTATGCAAACAATCTTTGTGTGTTCTGTTTAATTTTTTTTTTCTCTGTATCTTCTTTCTTCTTTACTCGGATAAAAATGTTAGATCTGTACGTTCTAGTACTTTTGGTGCACGCAGTGCTTGATGATTTAGCCATGGTACGTTACTCTACTCTGGCTAGAAGAGTCAGCTAGGAGAGTTATTGGTGGATCTGTTTGGGCTTGTTTTAAGCCATTCGTAACCAAAAACCCTAAACCCTAGCGAAATGACCGAAGTCCCAAGTCCCGGCCAGTACATGCATAGAAAAGATCACCTTTTCCATTAGGACATTTCAAAACACCTTATAGATTGCTAAAATCAAACATTGAATCAGTTGGTTAATTAACTATATATATATATATGATGATTAATTTGTCAAAAGTTGTAGTTTGAGTGTAGAAGCTCCAGTATAAGGAACATGAGCATGCACTCCCATGCAGACGTACAGTTGAAGGAATTAAAACCTAGCCTTACATACGTGTATAAAGGGAACTAGGGAAGCACATACTGAGAAGGCTCAAAGTACATGGATACTGAATACTGAGAACGCCACTATCGCAGGTTGTGATGCACTGGGCAAACCGCGTTGTTCTCACGTTTTACGTTTTAAAACATTGTTATTAATAAATAGATATTAAATATTGTGATAGCAGAGGGGAAGTGATGCGGTAAAATCACGACCATTCAAACTCTTGTCAATTAGAACCACCGTTAGTTGATTACATTATAACAAGAGCTGAGCAATAGTGTGTGAAGCAAAAGCTGACGAGGAAGATCGAAATGGGTTCTGCAGTAGGATCTGAAACTCTCACTCACATCTTTCTGGTTTGCTTTCCGGGACAAGGTCACATAAATCCTATGCTCAGGCTAGGCAAACTCCTCGCCGCCAAGGGTTTTCTGGTCACGTTCTCCACCACCGAAAATTTTGGCGAAAAGATGAGAAAGGCTAATGGCATAGTCAGCAATCACCCCACACCGGTCGGCAATGGGTTTATCAGGTTCGAGTTCTTCGACGACGGACTTTCCGACCCCGATGATCCGAAGCTCCACAAGTTAGAGATCTACATTCCGCTTCTTGAGAAAGTAGGGAAGGAGTCGGTGACTAAAATGATAAAGAAGCACGGTGAAGAAGGCGGTGCCTGCACGCGAGTTTCGTGCCTTGTCAACAACCCCTTAATTCCTTGGGTTTGTGATGTTGCCACTGAGCTAGGGATCCCTTGCGCCACGCTTTGGGTTCAGTCGTGTGCCGTATTCGAGGCTTATTACCATTACAACGCCGAGACGGTGGCGTTTCCGATTAAGGTTGAACCCGAGTTGGATGTTCAGCTGCCTAGTATGCCTCTTCTGAAGCATGATGAGATTCCTACCTTTCTGCACCCTTTTGAGCCTTTTGGGGTAAATATTCATTTCTATGTCGATCTCTTTTCCGTTACAGTTGGCCGTGAACCATCTATAAATTCATTTTTATGTGCCTTCATTTCTTTCTTATTATATCACCTTCCAAAATGAAAGTGCGTGCATGAGTTCATATCATTCGGTGGTTTAATTTCGATCAGGTTCTCGGTAGGGCTATTTTAGGCCAGTTCAAGAAGCTAACAAAGTCATCCTACATACTGATGGATACGGTACAAGAGCTCGAGTCAGAAACCATTAAAGAAATGTCGAAGGTGTGCACGCTGAAATCTGTCGGGCCCTTATTTCAGGTTCCGGAAGCTACCAACAACACCGTTCGCGGTGACTTGATCAATTCCGACGACTGCATTGACTGGCTCAGCTCAACGCCCCCGGCATCAGTTGTTTACATTTCTTTTGGAAGCATTGTCTACTTAAAACAAGAACAAGTGGATGAGATTGCTCATGGTTTACTGAGATCCGGGGTGTCATTTCTTTGGGTTCTGAGGCCACCTGACAAAGCCTTTGGATTCGATGTGCATGTTTTGCCAGATGGCTTTTTGGACAAGGTTGGAGATAATGGGAAAATGGTGCAATGGAGTCCACAAGAACAAGTTTTGGCGCACCCTTCACTTGCTTGTTTCGTAACTCATTGCGGTTGGAACTCTACGGTAGAAGCATTAACTTTGGGAATTCCCGTGGTGACATTCCCTCAGTGGGGTGACCAAGTTACCAATGCCAAGTACTTGGTGGATGTCTTTGGTGTAGGGCTGAGATTGTGTAGAGGGAGAGCTGAAAATAGGTTGATCACGAGAGATGAGGTTGCCAAGTGCTTGTTGGAGGCGACGGTGGGAGAGAAGGCGATTGAGCTGAATCAAAACGCTTTGAAATGGAAGAAAGCCGCTGAGGAGGCTGTGGCGGAAGGTGGTTCCTCCTACCGCAACCTTGAAGATTTTCTGAACGAGATCCGGAGGACTTCAAAATGTTAAGATTTGAAAACGTACAGGTCATAATTGATTTCTCGTGCTATTTATTTGACAAAATATCTTTTTATTGTTCTTGGATGATGCCACACACATGGGGGATCGTTAGTGCCGATACTTTTCTTATTTAGCAATCCGTCCAATGGATATGAGGTTTTAACACAGCTACTTCTTATAATCAAAGATAATTCTTCATCTTTTGACGTGAATTCTAAAATGACTCAAATCTAAGCGATATTTTTCCTAACAGGTGTTAGCTTTAGTCTTTCATCTTTCTATTGCGTTTCTTCTCTTTTAATAAATTTTCGGGGTAGACGTTGAATAAGCCCGTTTCTCACTTTCTAAAATAACAATAAAAATTGTTATGTTATGTTATGTTATGTTATAAGAAATTTGGTGATGGTAGCAAAGTTGTGTACGTTATATACATGTACTAGATAGTTTGTCATATTTTCGAATTGCCTAGTTTCTACTCCAATTGGAATACGATATTCGTGGGTCTCTTTCTCATAATTAGGTGAGTATACAAAACTGTTTGACAATGAACTATATATCGGTGTCAACATATACATGTCAACAAGATGATCGAGATAGCTTGCATTCAATTGGCAGAAATTATCAAGGGGGAAGAGGTTACGTACGTAGTAAAGGTCATTTTCTCAGTAAAAGACTTTCAAGTAGCTAGAATGATGTACGTGAACACTCAAACGATCGTTTTCTTCTTGACTTCTTCTCTCTGTTTATTTGATTCTTTGCATTTTGTTTGTATCTGAGTAGTTCATGGCTAAAATGAAACCAAGCAAGTGCTGGGATCGGATGAAACAAAGTCGTCCAGAATTAATCAAAATAAATCTGAATATTGAATAATTTAGGGCATATATACAATATACTAGACAGATCTCTCCCACGTTATTCTGGTTCTGATGCCTGCGTCTTCAATTGACATTACTTTGTGAATTCCGAAATCGATCTTTATCGTGGTTGCAATTTGTGAACCCACGATGGCACGATCGATAGAATGTCAATTGAACATATTGTTGCCAGAACAACACTTTCCCCAACTCCCGTCACCGGCCACCACCATCACATCTAGAGCATATGCCTCCACGCGGAGCTGCTTCAGACGCGCACAGGCGGGGCATAGACCACGCCTACCAAATGCTTCAGCCAAACAGATTGGGTTCTCTACACTCCAAGGCACAGATCCCAATGAATCTTGCCGGAACTCAAGTCTGACCAATCTCCCGAGAGAAGGTCTGGTCGCAACGCCAACGAGGGACGTTGTGGGAGAGACGCTGGAGAGGGCCACCGGCGTATACCGCCAGTAGAGAGGCGTAGAAACCCTACGCGAGTCATTTATTGTTTAATTCACAATTTTTACTTTGGCAAAACTTTTTAATTAATGACCTATATGAAATTAAATTAAATTTCTAATTATATTTTAACAAATCAATTGTTAGATATTTAGTTATATATGAATAGATCATTTTCTCAAAATTTTAACAAAATAAAAAATTGTTAACAAATTCATATGATTTATCGATTATAAATTGAGAACATTTTTAATTTGAAAAATTTGATACATAGGTTCATTTATTTGATTTTATTAGACACTTTAACGATTTTCAAATTGGATGAATTTTTTAACAAATAATCTACTCATATATATTTAAACATCTCATCCAAATTGTTAATGAAAAATATGACATGTTTTATCAGAATGTATTCACCAATTGCAAGTCCACGTTATAGAATTTCTCACTAGATAACTTCCCTAACTCTTCTATCTTCCAAGGACCAAAGTGAATGAATTTTAGATTTGCATTTGTCGTGAGAAATATTGGAATTATTATCTTTTGTAGTCTCTAACAACTAATTTTACATGCAATGAGTATTTACTCCATCGACTATCGATGACCAACTTCGAGTCACACTTCCATTTTGATATATGAGAATGTTGTCCTGATAAGCACTAGGGTGGCACCACACTGAACCCTAGCTACGACAGCCTCGACGGGCGGGCGTAATAGATTTGGTTTGGTTAAAAGTCATCAAAAATAAATCTCGACATGGCCGGTAGAAGTCGTCTTTGATCAGCCTGATTGATGATACGAGACTTTGCACCAGTATGGCAGAGCAAGGACCGAAACACTAAAAAGAGATAATTTCTTACGTACACTTTTTTTCAAGTATAGTTGTTTGGGCCTAAAATAATGTTTTAGTTGTTTGGTTGATATTAAAGCCCATGAAAGTCGATTCTTGCAGCCCAAGTATAAAATTGTTCCTAAATCTGGAAGAAAATCTAAACCCAGCGAGAATCTTTATCAAATAAGGAACAGGTGTGACCGGTTACATTGGATATTCATGATGCGCTAAAGATTTTAGATTTCCTACTTGATATAGAGTTATGATCAATATGTGAACGCGTTAGTATTAAGAAAATGATTCAAGGAGAATTCTACACCTCTACACACATGCAAATTTTCTCTTGGACATCAAGCTCTCTCTCACGAGAAACAATCGACAACGATGAGCTACGAGTTTTCACCAGACAGGGTGTGACAAATTTGGCGATTTACTCTTGTCAGACGATGGCAATCAAACGAGATTTCACCAATCAGGGTGTGAAGGTTACGACAGTTTACGAAGCCACAACAAACCTGTGTTCTTAACACACGCCAAAAAGATTGCCCTTCTTTGTACCGGACTGGGTGTACAAAGTATCAATTTTGTGGCTCTGCAGTAAGACACATACTCAAGTCCTAAGACATCTAGGCAGAAAGAATTCATCAAGCGAGGTTAGTTCTCTTCTCAATTCAATCGCTTATGTAGAAGCAAATCCAAATGCGCAACGCAAATCAACATTCTGCCTTCGACAGTGGCACGCCAAGCACGTATAAAAGAGACAGTTAGTGATTGCGTAATACATTTCTACTAGAAAATTGAGCCAAATATTTTAGCACGCCCAGTGGGATAGAGGTTTTAGTGTCTCGTTGCAAACAATAGGTGATCCTGACTGTAAGTGTTACCCTAGTTGTACTAAGTTCTTACGGAACAATAATTGCATAAATACGTTCGTATCGCCAGAAAAGCTAAAGGGTAAACATGTCAAGTTTTACTACAAATACTTGAAATGAGTTTGGATAACATCCTTTTTCGATTGGGTATTGCTTCGACTATTCCTCAAGCTCGCCAATTAGTTAACTATAGGCATATTTTAGTTAATGGTTGTATAATAGATATACCAAGTTATCGTTGCAAACCTAGAGATATTATTATGGCAAGAGATTTGCGTCTGATTAGCTAGTTGGTGAGGCAATAGCTTACCAAGGCGATGATCAGTAGCTGGTCCGAGAGGATGATCAGCCACACTTTTCCCACCGCATACAAGACGAGTGTACTGCTCGTAAGCAATCAATATACCCGAGATCATGGGTTATCGGACACACAAGTCCTAAAGAAATTCTGTGCGCTATAAACAACATTGGCTTTCAAACCAAAGACTGTAGCGGAGATCAAAGCTCTTGACTCCACAGGCTACAAGGACTATGCAATCCAGCAAGACCTACATCTCGATTGGCAGTTGGCTGAACTTGTGAAGAAAGTCAAGGCTAGTGACAAGACTATAAAGAGGTTTGGTGACAAGGTCGGGAACATGCAGAAGAGTTTGGATAATGACCGCAAAAAGCGGGTCGCCCAGCAACAACATCTCTTGGAGCTCACTACAAGCCAAAAGAACTTGCTGGCCTAGTTGGAAAGAAGGATCTTGTCAATCAAGAGCCTCCATATCCAACAGATTGGGAAAAGAAGAACCTTGACATCATTGAGCGGTGAATTCTTGATGGACCAAAGCCGCCGAGCAGATATACTGACCATTTCCCTTTTTTGATTCTGAGTGGGCTTGGCCAAAGGGATACCAGCCGATTAACTTCATCTTCTTCAGCGGTAACGGAACTGATAGTGTGGCAACACACATAGCTCATTTCAAAATTCATTGTGAACCTTCAGGGGAAAAGGATGCACTCAAGCTCAAAGTTATTAGTTAATCTCTCTCCAGACCAACTTTGGTATGGTATATGGGTCTGCAACCCAACTCAGTCCCAAATTGGCCAACAATGGAGAGGTTATTCGCTGACCACTTCGGGGGACTTGACCTAGAAGTAAAAGTCTCAACTTTGTGCCAAATGGTACAACATCCTTCTGAATCACCAGTGACCTATTTGCATCGATTTATTGCAGACCATACCAAGAGTAAGACACCCTTGACCATGGTAGAAATTGTGGACATCGCTATTAGAGGACTTGAAGATCGACTACACAGCAAGTTCGAGGGTAATAGCTTTGCATCTTTGAACGATCTAATTGATGTCGTGTCCTAGGCATACCATGTTTTTCAGGAAAGGGACAACAAATATAATGCAACGAAGGGCACTTATATCCCAAAAGCACCATACACTCCTGAGAACACACAAGTCAGTCGCAGTAGCCTACTTGGAGGAGACGACAGCGAAAAGTTCTAACTCTGAGATAGATGACGTCTTGGCAATAGAGTTGATTTTCCGAAACACTGTGAAGTCCAAGGAAGTGCAGCCCAACAAAGGGACAATCAAGATTTTGACAAGTGCTTTCGCTAAACTAGAGTTCAAGATTGATGCCTATGACCCTAACCTAGCTTATGAGATCCTAAATGATTTGCTTGAGAAGAGGATGATAAAGACTGACTTCGGACCTTTCCCAGCTGCTGAGCAACAAAAGAGGAAGAAATATTACAAGTGCCATAACATGTGGAACCATACTACCAAGGATTACGCCAAGAAAAATGATGCTATCCAAAAGTGGATTAATGACGGAAAGCTTACTATCGATGCAGCTCCCACACTAGCTTTGGTAGATGTCCAAGATTTCGTTGACCAAAGCGTGGGAATGGTAGACCTAGTAATGGATGAATCTCTGCAGCGAAAAGGTGAGAAAGCTCGACTATAGGCCATGGTATCAACAACATTTCAGCACAAGCGGCGGTGCACATTCCGAGCAAATAGGACTCCCGAGATTTTGGAAGATCTTATCAAAGCAGGGATAGCCAAGGTGCCATTTGGTCCAGAGCCAAAACCTCATATAGTGAAAGGTAAGCCATATTGTAGGTTTCATCATGCCTGGACACATGTTACTGACCAATGCACCAGCCTACAGTGTCAGATTCAACAGTGGATCGATGAAGGAGAAATCACCATTCCAAAGGTTGATACATGAGCTTCACCTGCCGATGACGGAACTTCTCTAATCAGTGCGTTAGAGGTTTCGTGGAACGACAAGACAAAGAGGCGACAAGTGGTGGATCTCACTACTCCAGGAAGAGTCGAAGCAACCGCTGACCAACGCAAAACATCCTCCAGGGGAAAGAAAAAGATGGAATTTCTAGAAGCGACACCAATCGTACTCTGCACCAGATGCAGAGTCGAATGCGGCTTGAAGATGACATACAATAAGTTCATGGGAGCGGTGAAAGCTGCACAAAGAGTCACATCACTGCCGAAAAACTACCAGCCTTCCAGCCCAAATGGGATGGTTTTTTCGTTAAAGGATTTCAACATCTTCAAAAGAATGAGACCAACAAAGAAATATATGAAGCTGGTTACAAGTAAGGTAGAGCCATATGAGCAGGCCACCAAGCCTTATATACGACCAACATCATGGTCTGTCATCAACAAAGATGTATGGTATGTCAAGGAAAGGGGAAAGACGATAGAGATAACCCCATCCAGAAAGAGAAAGCTACAAAGGAAATTTGGTGCAGTTAAGAGGACGCTAGAAGCCTTAGACAAAGACTTAGTTACTCCTGACCAGTTGGTAGAATCACTAGAGCAGATCCAACGGAGAATGAACAGGCGAGCCACTAATTCGATCGATGATATCTTTTGACAAGAACACGACTAGACCCAAGGTTAGAGCAACGAGGATCAGCGTGTTCTCTAGAATCAATGAACTCGAACCTACACCTAGGGTTCAAAAGGCTTCTAAGAAGCCCAGAAAGGGGAGTAAGTATGAAAAGCCAGGAAAGGGAGTAAGACCCTTGTTTTAAGAAAGGTTGCAAAGCTTTCCTAGTAGAGGCACACTGGATGTCAAGTTGAGCGAGACTAAAGGTCTTCGGTGGTGTCCAAAGTCATTGGTAATCGAAGAACAAAACAAGCTCGCCAACACATTTAAGGCAAGTCTCGTAAAAGAAAAAGGATTTCCCTTAGCACCCGCTCCAGCGATGATGCAGGGAACAAAGTAAGTAATAGAAGCCTCAACTGCAGTAGAACCTATCCTTGAGGTTCACTTAGCCAAGGTAGAGCCAACTCTAATGGAAACAACGAAGTCAATTGATCAAGAGATGGTTGTGGGAGTTGAAGATGACCTGAACGAGGATAAAGAGCTCATAGATTATGAAGATGAGGACAACATTGAGAATATTTACGAGGAGGACACATCAGTAAATATGCTTTACATTCTCCCCACCAGGTTTGCCAAGCCCGCCGCAGCAACGAAAAAAATAGCAATGCTCTCCAAGGTTGTGGAAGGTATCATATTGGGTGAGCTTGAAGTTGATGAAGGACCAGCACCAGTAGTGAACTCAACTATCAAGAAATCCTTCATGATGTTTTCCAAACCTACAACAACGATGGCAACGCACATGCAACCCCTCTATATCGCAGCAAACATGGGGGCATGCAGCTTAGCAAGATAATGGTTGACATAGATGCAACAGTTAACATCTTCACCACTAGAGCTAGGGCCTTGTTAGGCATCCAAAGTCTTCCATCCAGGCCACACCAATGACTATCAAGAACTTTGCATGATCAATATCCAAGACTTTGGGCTTGTTGTTTCTTCAAGTTCAAGTAGGGCCTGTGGCGGGAACTCACACTTTCTTCATTTTCAATATTGATGCTCTATATAATGTAATTTTAGGATGAGACTGGATACACCATAGCTATTGCGTCCCCTCATCACTTTATCGGCAGCTGCTACTATGGAACATGGAGACAGGAGAAGCTGAATTAGTGAACGTTGATTCTAGACCTTATTCTGTGTCTGCTAATGCTTTGGATGCCAATTACTTTAATGGAACCCTGAGACCGTTGGAAGTGTGTGGCGTCAACGACAAAGGCCGATCTGTTGGATAATAGCCTCTGAACTAGCTCAATAGGGAATTGTTTAGTCCCATGATGATATGGCACGCTCTTGCTCCCTTGAGCCACCATCAACTGTTGATCAATGATACGACCTTTTAGAGAGTCAGAAGGGAAGGCTTGCATCTCTCTTTGTGAGTGATTGCAGACCTATCTATTAGACAAGCAAGCCTGTGCATGCCTCCCTACCATTGCAACAGTAGAGTGTGTAAATGAAGACGTGCTGTAAGACCCCAACTCAAACCAAGAGTTAATTTGAGATTAGGTCGACTAACATAGCTTAACTTTCATAAAATTTCCGCAGAAAATTTGACATAGCTTTGCTACAACTATGAGGCTACCAAAATAAATATCATGCGAAAGAAAATTTACGCTTCTAACTCACAAACCAAACCGTACCCAAACCACCCGGATTTTACATGATCATAACCACCAAAATCTTATGAATGAATGAACGATAATATAACAAGGAGTAGGATCCAAATTTCATGGTTATTAGACTCCTAGAACAATAACAGCAGAAACAAAATACAATATGGTTTCCAGAGCACAAGACGTCTAATTCAATTTATTACAAGACTACACTACAAGAAAATGAGTCATTACCGGCGAGATTCCGGCCAACAAGGCCGGCGACCGGAAAAGTCGCCGGTAATGTCCATCATTACCGGCGACTTACCCCGTCGCCGGTAATGTCGCCAGAATCTCGCCGGTAATGTTGTAAAACATTACCGGCGACTCCAACCGTCGCCGGCAATGTCTAGGGAGACATTTCCGGCGAAATTCCGGCCGGAAAATCGCCGGAAATGTCTCCCTAGACATTGCCGGCGACGGTTGGAGTCGCCGGTAATGTTTTACAACATTACCGGCGAGATTCCGGCGTAAAGTCGCCGGTAATGTCTTCATTTCCGGCGACTTACTCCGTCGCCGGCAATGGGTCTTATATTAGATGCCGAATGGGGTAGCTCGATCATTCAATCATTTTGAGCGAAAAAAATCCAGAGAAATCGAAAGAAGGAAAACGTACGCTCTGAAATCGATCATTCGGTATATTGTCAAAATTAAGGCGCGCGTCGAAAACTCGATCACTCGGGAAGCTATATATATAGGTACGTAGGTGTATATATACGTATATGTGGTATATATATATATGTGTGTGTGTTGATCAAATCCAATTCGTGAGATATATATATATATATATATATGAAATGTTGTTGATGTACAGTCACCGAAACGAGAAAACAGCTTGTAGTTAATCTTGTGTCTGAATCAATGACTGGTATTATCGTATTGTTATTGGAGCCAGGCTTAACAGAGCCTCCTCCTACCCAGTCAAATACGTTTTGAATTGAAAAAAGGAGAATACTATCATCGAGTACTGAATCGAATTCAGAGATTAGATCGATATATATATATACATATGCATGCATGTGTTGATTTAATTAGAGTTGAATTGACAGATCACGTCGATTATTAGTAGTGAATGTGTGTGTATATATATATAATTAATACGTAAAATTGTTAGAATTTTCAGGATGGACAAGAGTTGGATGAGCCTCGAAAGATGGGATGTCAGATATCACCAGGGAATTAGGAGTTTTGTGGATTTTGTGAAGGCTAATTGTGGAGACACTACACTTCATTATTGACCGTGTAAAGAATGTAAGTGTTTCAGCGATCGATTTCGATTTCCCATTGATAAAGTCCAGAGGCACCTGAGTAAATACGGGTTTTGGGAAAAGTACACTTGTTGGATTTATCACGGTGAAACATCGGTAGCGGGTCCGCATGATCATGGACAATTTGGTGAGAGGGCCAGTCCACGCTATGATCATGGACATTTTGCTGAGAGGGGCAGTTCATCCTATGATCCAACATCGATGTTAATCAATGATATGTTTCCTCATGAGAGCGGTGTATTTGCTGATGAAGCACCAAATGTCCCTCCCGTCGTTGAGGGTTTCCCCCATATCGAGCCAGTCGAACCATTACCTGGAGGTCATGTAAACACAAGCGGTATGGACAAGTACAACAACCTGATTGCATTGCAACAGACTCCGTTGTACGACGGTTGTAGTAAGGCTGTTCTTGAAAGTGTGATGGGAGTGATGCAGCTAAAAATGGAGAACAAAATGTCTGTCAAAGCTGTTGATTCTTGGTTGAAGTGGACTGCTTCGCTACTGCCACCCGGTCATCGTCTTCCTACCACTCATCATAAGGTGCGACATATCCTGAAAGATCTTGGGCTTTCCTACATCAAAATTCATGCATGCAAATATGATTGTATTCTCTTCTGGGGAAAAGATCTCGAAGACCTTGAAGCCTGCCCGGTATGTTTTACAGAAAGGTATAAGTTGACTCCTGCAGGCAACAAGAAAGCTGTGAAGATACTTCGATATTTCCCGCTTATTGATAGGCTGGAGTGGTTGTTCATGTGTGCTTTCACGGCCGAGGCAATGAGATGGTGGGCTGAGAGGAACTTGCCTGACGATGACACCCTTATACACCCTTCCGACGGAGAGGCTTGGAAGCACATGGTCAGGGAGTTTGATCATTTTGCAGCAGAGGTCCGAAATGTTTGGCTAGGGCTCTCATCTGACGGATTCAACCCTTTTGGCAACATGAGTCTTCAATACAGTATATGGCCAGTTATTTTGGTACCGTACAACCTTCCACCATGGATGTGCATGAAGAAGGAATACAATATGCTCACTCTGTTAATTCCGGGCCTGGGTTATCCAGGAAAGTGTCTCGATGTGTATTTGAGGCCTTTGATTGAGGAGCTTAAGTACCTGAGTGAGTGTGGCCACCCCACTTACGATAGGTTCAAAAAGGAGATGTTCCAGATGCATGCCATGCTTGTTGGCACCATCAGTGATTTTCCTGCCCGCGGTATGTTGTCGGGCAACGTTACCAGGGGTTACAGGGCTTGTTCAGAGTGCATGACGGTTGATTGTTGCAGTCCTCATTGCAGTAAAATTGTCTCGATGCGTCACCGTTGTTGGCTTCCATATGATCACCCATTTAGGCAGGATCCAGACGCGTTTGATGGGATTGTTGAAATAGGTGTGGCACCCAGGCGATGGACAGGGGAAGAAATTTTGGAAGTGTTGAATGAATACGATTTTGGCCAGCTGAGCAATCATCCTGACATAGTGGCGTCAATTCCAGACAAGCCCAAAATGTATAAGTTTTGGACACACAAGAGCATATTCTGGGAACTCTCCTACTGGCCCAGGTTGCCTATCAGACATTACCTAGATGTCATGCACATAGAGAAGAATGTGTGTGAAAGTGTGGTGGGCACAGTTCTTAACTTGGAGGGGAAAACAAAAGACATCCCTAAGGCACGCATTGATCTTAAAGCAATGGGTGTGCGGAAACATTTGTGGTTAAGAGATGGTAAGAGAAAAATGTCGCAAGCTCCGTACACCGTAAAGCCGAAGCATAAGCATGAAATTTTTCGGTGGCTGAGTAATGTCAGGTATATATTCTTATGGCTATGTAGGAATTTGTCCTTAAATTTTTACCGGATTATGGTTATATGCGAGAAATATAATTGGTCCATATATATGGCTTTATCTATATATATGCAGGTATCCTTATGGCTATGCAGGAAATATAAGCAGGTGTGTTAACTTTCGGGACAATAAGATGTACGGATTAAAGAGTCATGACTGCCATGTACTGCTTCAACGCCTTTTCCCTATTTTCATTCGAGGGTACATGCCCAAAGAGGTGGTGGAGCCGTTGGTGGCCATGTCAAGATTCTTTCAGAAGTTATGCACCAGGGAAGTTAAAAAAGCAGACCTCAGGGAGATGCAAGATGACATCATTTTTATCATGTGCAAGCTTGAGAGGATATTTCCCCCAAATTTTTTCGACATAATGCCGCACCTGATGATCCATCTTCCCGAACAATTGTTGCTTACCGGTCCCGTACACTACACTTGGATGTATCCCATGGAAAGGTACAAATGATTCATAAATTTGGTTTGCCTATGTTTTTATATGTAATGACTTGTGGTTAAGTAAGTTAACATGTACTTGTTAACTTGTAGACAATTGGGAGCCTACAAGGACTATGTGAAGAATAAATATGCACCTGAAGGGTGTATCGCTGAAGCATATCTTGCGCACGAGTGTGTAACGTACACCAAAGTGTACCTGGAAAATGTAGAGGACCCCCAACAACATATGCCGATAGATGAACCCCAGTTCAACCTTTCTATCATCTCCAGTGACGTGGTAGTACAGGGAATCTTGCCAAAGTCGTACAAGTTGGATGGAAATGAGGTAGCCATTGCCCACTGGTCGGTACTGATTAACTGTCAAGAAGTACAATATTGGAAAAACTATCATCTGCACTGCCCTGCTATTGCCGGAAATGTTGATTACCACAACAAGACGTTTGCAAACTACTTTGGTCAATGGGTAAGTATATGTGTATATGTCTATTTTTATATATATCCTTACATAGCATGTATTTATGTACGTGGTTTTGTGGTTTCAAGATGACATAATTTCTTCTATACGTATTAATATATGGACGTTTTCAGATGAACCATGTAGCAGATGATGGTTGCCCAGAGTGGTCGAACGAATTGAGGGTCCTGGCGATGAAACCGATAGCTTCAAAAGTTTACTCGATGTGTCAGGTCAATGGTGTGAAATTTATATGTGAAAATCGAGACGACCGACTGAAAACACAGAATTGTGGGGTGATGGTCCATGGTGGGCAGGATGGCGTTGACTATTACGGTGTCCTTCATTCAATTGTTGAACTAATTTATGGGAACCGCATGAAAGTGCACTTGTTCAAGTGTAGATGGTTTGATACTAGCCCGGAGAACACAAGGACCGATCAGTACGGAACATTTTCGGTGAATACTGCTACTACCTGGTATGAAGATGACCCTTTCGTTCTTGCCTCATCAGTAAAACAAGTGTTTTACCTGGACGATCTTCTTAACAAAGTCCCGTGGAAGGTGGTTAACCATGTTGCTCATAGAAACATATACAGTGCTGCCACACTTGGTGATACCGCAGATGATGAGGAAGTTACTGCATACCAAGAGCCGAACGCTTTTGACATTCCGGAATCATCTACGATTCGCCTTAATAATGTGAGACCTGGGAGTGTGGTTCGAATTACTGGAGCAGAACTTCTCGATGTTAATCCATATGAAGTTGACGCTGATTCAGATGACGAGGAGAGGCACATATTGCCAGAGGTTACCTATGAAACCGAGTCAGACTCAAGTGATGACGATGATTACGATTATCATCCTTAGTACGTTAATGATGTAGTCGGAAATTGTTGTCGGAAATATAATGTAGTCGGAAAATGTAGTCGAAATTGTAGACGGAAATTGTAGTCGTTAATCGTACGTAGACGGAAATTGATAATCGAAATTGTAGTCGGAAAATGTAGCCGGAAATCGTACGTATACAGAAATCGTAGACGGAAAATGTAGTCGTTAATCGTACGTATACTTCATTCGTAGTCGTTAATCGTACGTATACGGAAATCATTAATCTAAATTGTAGTCGGAAAATTTAGTCGTTAATCGTACGTATACGGAAATTGATAATCGAAATTGTAGTCGGAAAATGTAGCCGGAAATCGTAGACGGAAAATGTAGTCGTTAATCGTACGTATACAGAAATCGATAATCGAAATTGTAGTCGGAAAATGTAGCCGGAAATCGTAGACGGAAAATGTAGTCGTTAATCGTACGTATACGGAAATTGATAATCGAAATTGTAGTCGGAAAATGTAGCCGGAAATCGTAGACGGAAAATGTTGTCGGATATTCTTCGGGAAATAATGACATTACCAACGAGTTATAAGCAACTCGTTGGTAATGACATTACCCACGAGTTAACTCGTCGTTGGTAATGTCATTACCAACGAGTTGCTTATAACTCGTTGGTAATGTCATTACCAACGAGTTGAAGTCGTTGGTAATGACATTACCAACGAGTTATAAGAAACTCGCCGGCAATGTCTTCTGGATAGAAACCCAGTCGAGCCCGAGCCTTTCATTTCTCCTCCTCTCCCTCTCCTCCTCCCAAATCGGTCCGGTGAGTTCACCTCCTCCTCCTCCTCTCCCACTCCTCCTCCTTATCCTCTACTCCTCCTCTCCCTCTCCTCCTCTCCACCGATCCCCTCTCCTCTCCTCCTCCCCTCCTCCCCTCCTCTCCTCCCCTCACCATTGTAGTCGATCAGCAAAGCATTGTAGGTGGAAATCCATGGCAGGTCTGATCCTCTCTCTCTCCCTCTCTCTCTCTCTCAATTTTTAATTATTTTTTTGCATGTGTATGTGTATGTGTATGTGTATGTGTATGTGTATGTGTAAATTAATTAGGGTGCTAAGTTGGAAATTAGGGTGATAAGTTCTAAATTTATATGCAATGTATATATATGTGATGTATATATATGTGGAAATTAAACCTAATTAAGATGCATGATATATATATGTGTGATAAATGTGGAAAATTAATTAGGGTTTGTGATTTGGATGAATATGTGATGGATAAATTTAATTAAGATGCATGATGTATATATATATACACATATCGAATATGTATAGTTCTTAATTTAGGTGATATAGTTGTTAATTAATCGTATAAATGAAGGTGGAAATCGGGATCGGAACGGTTTGGAACCGGAACCGTTTGAAACCGGAACTGTTTGTAACCGGAACCGTTATGTTACAAATGTTTCCGGTTATAAACAGTTCCGGTTTCTAACGGTTCCGGTTCCAAACCGTTCCGGTTCCGATTTGGTATAGAACCGAAACGGTTTGGAACCGGAACGGTTTGGAACCGGAACTGTTTGTAACTGGAACCGTTATGTTACAAACGGTTCCGGTTCCAAACAGTTCCGGTTTCAAACGGTTCCGGTTCCAAACCGTTCCGGTTCCGATTTGTTATAGAACCGGAACGGTTTGGAACCGGAACTGTTTGTAACTGGAACCGTTATGTTACAAATGGTTCCGGTTCCAAACAGTTCCGGTTTCTTCCGGTTCCGGTTCCAAACCGTTCCGGTTCCGATTTGTTATAGAACCGGAACGGTTTGGAACCGGAACTGTTTGTAACTGGAACCGTTATGTTACAAACGGTTCCGGTTCCAAACAGTTCCGGTTTCAAACGGTTCCGGTTCCAAACCGTTTCGGTTAATTACTGAATCCATGACTATTACGATGTCCAGGAGGTTTTGCGGCTAATTGGCTTCGGAGAGGTTCCCGAAATAGTGGAGGGAACAGTAGTCAAGCTTCCTCCTCGCCCGCAGTTAGCAACACGCCCAGTGGGCCAATGATGAGTGCTCGCACGAGAGCCTTGCTAGAGGTGCGAGCTGAGGAGGAAGCTGCACGATCAAGAGCCGTGCAACCGGAAGTTGAGCCTCGAGCCTCAGTCTCTAGACACTCAATCAGCAGACGTCCCTCCGGTGGCAGAGCCTCAGACGAGCGACAGTCAACGGGGGCATCAGAAACTCCCTCAATCCGAATGCCCCATATTCGGATGGTGCCTACTCCCATTTCACGGGAATCATCTGAGACACATAGTGGTGCTGGCGCCTCATCGTCCAGGCCTCGTCTATCTCCGCCGTCCGGTCTCTTCCTACCCGACGAGATTCCTGTCATCCCTGAATTCGATGATAGGGGGATGCCTGTTTATATTGAAGGACGGCCGGAGTTCCTGAGCGTGGAGGAAGCGTATAACTTCCTCCCGTTCGACCCCGTGTATCTTTGGAGTGTGAGGTGCACAAACCAACAAACGGACGATGCAGGTAAATTTTATTTAACATCAAATTGATTACTTAATTATTACTTAAGACTTGCGATAGGTTCAATTAATGATATCAATTTGTTGACATTGTATTATTAGGCAATTTCGTTAATGGGACTGGAAAACGGAAAGGGGCTAGAGGCACCTGCACCGGGAAGAGACTTGAGCAGGCCACCGGCGGAAGGAAAACGCCGATAAGGGCCAATGAGGATGGCGAGGTGATCGAGGCATTCGACACCACGCGCAAATATGTCAGCATGGCCGGTGCGATCGTGCGGGACAAGGTCCCAATGCTTTGGCCAGATTGGGAATCTGTGCCTATCTACGTGAAGATGGAAGTGCATAATGCACTCAGTGTGAGTAAAATCGTATTTTCATTACGTAAATTTTACATTTATTAATTAAGTCCGAATAAATATATAATTTTACCTTTTATATATTCATATTGCAGGTGTGGTTTGACGTGGATGAAGTTCTTATTCACACGTGGGTAGAGCGTCAACTACATATGAGGTGATGTGCTTCGACTTATTTGAATATATATCGAGTTAGATTTTTCTTTATCAAGTGTTTTAATATCTCTAACTTTTTTTCCTTGTTTTAATATAGGTATAAAGAGTGGAAGAACGAGCTTTCTTCCCATTACACTGTATACAAGGAGCTAGGCCGAGGTTCCACCCCTAGCGAATTCCGGTTTAGGGAGTACGAGTGGCTGTGGCTGATAGCCCACTTCGAGCACCCCAAAGCTCGGGTATGCGTCCTTAATATATCTTTCAAGCATAATGTATCGTATCAGATTGAAATAGTTGGTTACTAATTTTTTTTCATATGTTTATCAAACAAGGCGATTTCGAAGACGAACCGGGCGAATAGATTGAAAAACACCAGGGCCCATCATGCAGGTTCACTCAACTACATGGGTTGGTCGACTAAGGCGCAGCAACAACAAGAGCTGAACCCGTTGGTGTATATTCATCAGAAGTTCTACCCGCAGTGCCCTGAAGAAGCGGTAAGTCTTTCGCCTCTCCATGTGTTAATAAAACTATTTTTCAAGATGGAAATAGATTTTGTTAGCTAATACGTTGTTCATTTTCCCTTTTCAATTAGTCGAGAGTAGAGGAGGCGACCGCAGAAGTGACCATGAGTATAGCTCGGACTAACCATCCTGACTGCTCCGAGGAAGAAGTCACCCAGTATGCCTCTCAGATCGATCCGCTTGATCCTCCGATAGCGGCTCGGATCATGGCAAAAGCGTGCGGGACTGGAAAGAATACCTACTACTGTAGGGGAATGGGCACGGCGGGCGAAGGACTATTGAAGAACACTTCAGAATACTCTACCGGGTCAAGAAGTTCAACTTCTAGTCGTAACCTTGCGGCGAAGCTTCATAGGACGCAGAGGGAGTTGGAGGAGCAAAAGAGGCAGATGGCCGAGTACCAAATGCAGCAGACATAGGTGCAGACTCAGATGTACACATGGATGCGGACGATGTACGAGGCTCAGACTACCGGACAACCCTTCCCCACACCTCCCCCGGTCCCGGTCCCTCCGTTCCCTAGCTATCCACCACCACCACCGCACCAGTCAACGCCAGAGCAAGACCAAGGAAGCCACCGGAATTCAAATGAGTACATGGATTACTTCGACCCTGACCCGCAAGTTCCTGGACCCTGACCTGTAGTTGTAGTTAATTTTCGTATCGTCGTTGCTATTTGTACTGTATGTTGGACATTTATGTGTACTGTTGAACTTGTATGATTGTACGGTTTATGTCTTTCAATGCAGGTTCTGGAATTGGGCCCAATCCAGAACCGCGTTTTTTTTTCAAAATTTTTTCACACATTGCCGGTGACATGGACCTCAGTCGCCGGCAATGTCACAAATTCCGGCCACGGCGGCGCTACCATTGCCGGCGACGGCGTCGCCGGTAATGTCCGAGACATTGCCGGCGACTTGTGTCGCCGGTGATGTCTCCGACATTACCGGCGACTCCGTTTCCCGTCGCCGGCAATGTTAACACCGGCGGGGGTTTCCGGCGACGTCATTGTCGGCGACTTGTCGCCGAGAATGACAATTCCGGCGAAAAAAAAGACAAGGCCGGCGACGGGAGGTCGCCGGTAATGTCTCAATTTATGGTAGTGCTAGTAGGTTAACTAGGAACCTACTGGAAATGAAAGGAAACACGGACTCTATGCCTTCGACACTGGGACGCAAACTCTGGATGAAAAATGTAAACTGGGCAACGATAAACCGAAAGGCCCAGGAGAAAGGCATAAAAAAAATAAAGAACGTTAGGGTGAGTGGACAAAAAAATTAATTAGTTCCGACGAAACGTAAAACATAAAATTATGCCTTTCACCGAAATATATGAAATAAAATTGAGCGAGTCAAAGTAAAAACATTTTCTATACATATGTGAGTGGAGGCGTGCATAATCTAGTCATCTGGTCAGGGGTTGTCGTGTCCCACCAGGGACGCACTCGGTGATCAGCCAAGCAGCCAATGCATCGATGCATTCATACATAAATAAGTGCGCGCGTGTGTGTGTGACATGAAATCATAACATATAGCCTCCGTGCATAAACATACTCGAATAAAAATCATATGCATAAGCAGAAATAAAACTTCATAAACATAAAACCTAGACTCGCTATTCGACAGTAAAATAAAAAAATATCCACACACTGATTCGCCTAGAGCTGTTGTCTGGCGGAAGTCCTCTCGCCGTAATTCTGGTTGCGATCTCCTAAATCAAGGTACGAACATCGAATGTCAAACTTTTCTAAAATAGTTCAAACATAACCTAAAACTACCCGAAAACCCCACATAAAAATTCTGGACTTTTGCCTCGCCGGAGGGCCACCGCGTGGCCGCCACGTGCCACCCCGGTGAAGCCCCAAACTTCCCAGGTTGCATCAACACTCCATACTCTTCCACTTTCCCTTCTTTGTCGAAGGCCAAATCGGCGCCGAAGACGACGGTTTGACAGCCACAGGTCAAAGCTCCGGCCTCCGTCGACCACCATAATCGGCGGCGATGCATACCACAAACTCTTCCTCTCCTCAAGGCCAAAAAACTCCTCCAAAGGACCTACCCCATAAATTCACTTACCTGGCCTGAAATGGGTCAAAAAGCCGGCGGTTCACAAAATCGCCAGAAAACCTTCAAGGTTGATTCCGGCGCAGGCAGGCTACGACGTGGCACCAAATAAGTCTCAAGAGCTTTCCCAACACCTAAGCTACCCGAACCCCCTAACCTCGACGGCCAAAGCTCGTCGGAGCACCACCATCTGACGCCAACCCGAGACCAAGAACTTTAAACACTTCGAACTATGACAAAATCATCACCAAAAGCCACAAAACAAGCATGAATGGAAAGAAAGGATCGAGGGTGTCCTAAACCATACCTTGACCGACGAAGTAGGTGGCCGGACGGTGAGGATTCCGGCGGGTCGCAACCGGGTCGGCACGGTTCACTCTCTCCCCCAAACAGGTCAACCCAAAAGAATTTCTGGTTTGGGTCACAAGTCCTACGTACGCAAGGTATACCCCAATACCCAAAACAATCAACGGCCACGATTAATTTGCAAAGGATCCAACGGTTCAAAATAATTCCTTATCAGGCTTAATTTAATTATTTATAAGGCTCGCGACAACTTCTAAAATTTATAACTATTGCTCCGCTTATCCAGAAATTTCTCAGAAAGTTCCCACACGCTCGAAATAAAATTCCCTACAACTTTCATGAAGAGTATAAAGTCCAATTCATAACGTACAAATAGGTCGTTAAATGACCCATTAATCGTGACAAACACTTGATCAAACTAACATACCACATAAAGCATATTACACGTGCTGCAAGAAAAAGAAGAGGCAGATGTTATCTAAATAGCTCCAGCTGCCCTAGATGATACTCTACCTAAAGTCAAAGATCCCATTGAGAAAGTCAATTTGGGAAAAATAGATGAGCCAATGGATGTGGCTATTAGTACCTTTTTGGAGCATATGGAGAGTAAAAACCTCATTAAATTGTTACATGAATATAATGTTTGTTTTTCTGAGAGGTATGAGGATATGCTTGGTCTATCGCTGGATTTGGTATGTCACAGGCTGCCAACCTTGTCAGACAAGAAACTAGTGAAGAAAGAGATGCATAGGATGAACATCGAGACAACAATTTTGATGAAAGAAGAGGTAGAAAATATTCTCAAGTCAAACATCATTCGGGTAGCTAAATATAATGAGTGGCTATCTAACATAGTTCATGTTTGAAAAAAGAATGGGAAGATGAGGGTTTGCATCGACTATAAAGACCTCAATAATGTAACTCTAAAGGATGTGTGCCATATGTAAGTAGCAGATCTACTCATGGATTCGGTGGATCGCCATGAAACGCTTTCATTCATGGATGGCACAGTGGGGTATCACCAACTGAGAATGATAGGCATAACACAGCCTTCTAGTGCCCAGGGTTTATAGGGGTGTTTGAATACGTGGACATGCCATTTAGATTGAAGAATGCATCGGCTACTTACCAAAGTGTCATGCACTTTGTTTTCCATGACCTTTTGGGTAAAACCATGGATGTTTACAAAGATGACGTGGTAGTTAAATCCAAGCAGAGAGCAGAGCACGTCCATGACCTTCGCCATGTGTTTGAAAGGATGGGGAAACATCAACAAAAGATGAATCCAACCAAGTGCATCTTCAGTGTACAAGCAGGAGATTTCTTGGGGTTCTTGGTTCATCAACGGGAAATAGAAGTTCTAAATGATAAAAAGGTAGCGGTAATCAATGCTTCACCACCAAAGAACAAGAAGGAGTTTTAGTGCTTGTTTGGGAAAATTAACTTCCTACATAGGTTCATTGCTAACGCTACTGGAAAGACTCAGCCTTTCTCACTGCTTCTTAAATTGCAGGATCAAAAGGAGTTTGTATGGGAGCCTGCTCATCGAGAGGCTTTTGATGCTTATCAAGCGATATCTTACTAATCCACCAGTCTTGGTACCTCTAAGGCTCGGAGTCCCTCTCAAAGCTATATATATCCGCAACGGATAAGACAATAGACAACTTGTTAGCACAAGACGATGATGCTAAGGTGGAGCAAGTGATCTTGTACCTCAGTCGTATGTTAGTAGATTGCAAGAACATGTAATCACCCATGGAGAAGCTTTGTCTTGCTCTTTATTTTTTCAGTTGCAAGTTGAGGTACTACTTGTTGTCCTTCACAACAACTATCATCGCTCAAACGCATTTAATTCGGTATATGCTTTCTCGCCCTATACTTAGAGGGCATATTGATAAGTGGATACTTGTATTATTAGAATTCTCACTATAGTATGTACCACAGAAGGCAGTCATGTGCCAGGCAGTGGCCGACTTTTGGCGCATGACCCAATGCTCAAAACACCAGAATTCAAAGAACTGGACTTTGCTCGAGTTTCTATAGCCCTATGGCGGTTATACTTTGACGTTTTTAGTATCAACACGCTCGTAGGAGCAAGCATTCCAGTGAAACCTTTGCTTATTTGTTCTGATTAGACTTTCACTGCACTAACAATGTTGCAGAATATGAAGCTTTGGTCATCGGCTTAGAGTTATTGCTAGACTTAGAGGTCACCGACAGGTACAAAAAATTCATAAATTCACATCTCAAATTCACATAACCTATATATAATTACATAATTACATAATCACATAACTCATATATAATTTCATAATCACATAACCCTAAAGAGTATGTGCTTACAATGCTAACACAAAATTCACAAAATCACATCTCAAACCCTAAACATATAAATTCACAAAATTCACCCATATATTATTCAGTCATATAATTCACATGTCAAATCCTAAATATATATAATTCATAAAATCCATATATAACCCATATATAATTCACAAAATTTATAAAATTCACATAACCCATATATAATCAAATTTCATAATCACAACATCACATTTCATAATCATATAATCAAATTATAGAGAGAGAGAGAGAACCTGAAAATTGATATATATATATATATATATATAGAGAGAGAGAGAGAGAGAGAGGATCGACTGGGCGGCGGCAGCGAGCGAGCTGGGCGAGTGGCGACAACGGGTTGGGTGACTCACGGTCATCTTAGCGGCAGTTTAGAGGTTTTTAGGGTTTTGGTTCGGCTGGGCGACTCAGAGGTTATAAACCCGATAACTATAACCGACGAGTTAAAAAGTCGTCGGCTATACCATAGCCGACGATATTCATGTACAATGTCGTTGGCTATAGTTTAACCAATAACATTGACTTATCTCGTTGACTATACTAACTATACCTGACGACATAAGTCAAATGTCGTCAGTTAAAGTGTGAATTTTTTTTGAAAAAGTAGGCTTATCTTGAAACACGTTTTCCACAAATACATGTTTAACTAATTAAAGAACATAATCAGAATCATCGCTATATTTAGAAGTGTGGAAATACTTTACAAAATTAGGCTCATGATCAACAAACACGTTTAACACATATTCATATTTAACTAATGCTTATAATCATAATCATCACTTGAGTCTTCCTCGGTGTCCGAGCTAATTTCTGGTAATATGTGTCGTTCCTCGTCACTGGAGTCTTCGTTGTCTTCATTTGGATTAACATTAATAAGACTTATATCTGCTCGAGGAATTCGAACCACACTACCTAGTTTCACATTATTAAGGCGAATTGAAGAGGAATCAGAAATACCAATTACGTTCGGCTCTTGATATGCAGTAACATCTTCCTTATCTGCGGTCTCACCAAGTGTAGCAGCACTATACATGTTTCTAGGAACAACACGGTTGACTACTTTTCACGAGCCTTTGTGCATAAGATCATCAAGATAAAACACTTGTTTTACCGCTGTGGCAAAAACAAAATGGCCATCTTCATATCAGCTTGTAGCAGGATTCACCGAAAATATTTTTGTACTGATCGGTCATTATATTCCCAAGGTTAGTATCAAACCATCTACACTTCAACAAGTGCACTGTCATGCCTTCCTCGTAAAATAGTTCAGCCACTGAATGGAGAACACCATAATAGTCAATGCCATTCTGCCCACCATGCACCATTACCACAGAATTCTGTGTTCTTCATCTGTCATCTCTATGCTGACATATAAATTGCATGTCATTGACCTTACACATCTGATAAACTCTTGAAGTTATCGGCTTCATCGCCAAAAGCCTCAATTCGTGTGACCATTGTGGGTCACTATCACATTGTATGTGGTTCATCTGAAAAAATAATCGAATTAACTTTAAATATGAGCATTGATATTAATGTATATATATAATTATATATATATACGTACCCCGCCGCCAAAATAGGTTGCAAACTCCCTATTATGGTACTCAAGATCACCGGCAACCGCAGGGCAGTAAAGATGGATGTCTTTCCAGTATTGAACTACTGGACAGTTAATCAATATCTACCAGTGAGCAATGACTAGCTCATATGGTTCCAACTTGTACGACTTTGCCAACTGTCCATAAACTTTAACATCATTAGAGAGGATAGAAAGATTGAACTAAGGTTCATCTACCGGCATATGTTTTGGAGGGTCCTCCAATGCTCCCAAATATAAATTAGTGTACGTTACGCACTCGTATGCAAGATATACTTCAGCAATACACCCTTCAAGTGCAGATTTAGTAGCCATATAGTCTTTGTAGTCTCCCAGTTGTCTATCAAGTTGCAAAGTGCATGTTATGATTATTGAAAAATAATTTTATATAAAAACAGATACAAATTTAGATGTTGAATCGTGCGTACCTTTCCATGGGATACATCCAATTGTATTGTACTCGACAGGTAAGCAATAATTGTTCGGGAAGATGGATCATCAAATGAGGCATGATGTCAAAAAAAATTGGGGGAAATATCTTCTCAAATTTTCACATGATAAAAATGATGTCCTCCTTCAAGTCCCTCAGGTCTAGTTTTTTTGACATCTCTAGTGCATAACTTCTTAAATAATCTTGACAATGCTACTAATGGCTCTACCACCTGACGGGAGAGGTATGATCAAATGAAAATAGGGAAGAGACGTTGAAGCAGTATATGGCAGTCATGACTCTTTAATCCGTACCTCTTATTGTCCCGGAAGTTAACACATCGGCCTATATTTCCTGCATAGCTTGAAGGATGCCTAACATTAACCATCCACCGAAAAATTTCATTCTTCTGGTCAGGCTTGACGGTGTAAGGAGCTTGATACATTTTTTTCTTCCTTTCTCTCAACCACAAATGTTTTCGTATACCTATTATTTTCATATCAATGCGTGCCTTAAGGCTGTCTTTAGTTTTTCCCTCCCAATTCAGCACTGTGCCTATCACACTTTCGCACACATTTTCTTTATGTGCATGACATCTAAGTAGTGCCTGATCGACAACTTGGACCAGTACAGGAGTTCCCAAAATATGCTTTTGTGTGTTTAAAATTTATACATGTCGGGTCTGTTATGTATTATTGCCACTATATCAGGATGATTGCTGAGCTGCCCAAAATTATATTCATTTAGCATTTCCAAAATTGCATCCCTCGTTCATCTCTTGGGTTGCACATCAGTTTCTACAGTCCCATCAAATGCCTGGTCATCCTCCTGCCATAAGTAATCAAGTCCAAGCCTATAACGATGACGCATCTGCACAAACTTCCTACAATGAAGTCTGCCGCAATCAACAGTCATATACTCTGGACAAACCTTGTATCCCCTAGTAACACTGCGCGACAATATTCTGTGGGCAGGAAAATCACTGATGGTGCCAACAAGCATGGAATGCATCTAGAACATCTCATTTTTGTACTTGTCATAAGTGGGATGGCCAACGTTACTCAGGTATTTAAGCTTCTCAATCAAGGGTCTCAAATACACATCAACCCACTTTTCTGGATATCCCAGCGCTGGAATAAATATAGTCAGCATATTGTATTCCTTCTTCATGCACATCCATGAAGGAAGGTTGTGCGGTACCAAAATAACTGGCCATATACTGTATTAAAGACTCATGTTGCCAAAAGGGTTGAATCAATGAGATGAGAGCTCGAGCCAAACATTTTGGACCTCTGATATAAAATGAGAAAACTCTCTAACCATGTGCTTCCAAGCCTCTTCATCAGCAGGGTATATAAGGGTATCATCGTCAAGCAAATCCCTCTCAGCGTGCCATCTTATAGCTTTGGCCATGTGTGCATACATGAACAATCGTTCCAGCCTATCAATCAGTGAGAAATATCGAAGTACCTTCACAACTTTCTTATTCCTTGCAGGAGTCAATTTATACCTATCTGTGTGACATACTGGACAAACATCAAGGTTTTCAAGATCATTCCCTTCAACATTTTCACCCCAAAAGAGAATGCAATCATATCTGCATGCATGAATTTTGATGTAGGTAAGACCAATATGTTTCAGGATATGTTGCACCTTACGATGAGTGGTAGGAAGGCGATGACACGGGGATAGCATCAAAACAGTCAACGCCAGATAATCATCAACAGATTTGACATTCAATTTGTTCTCCACTTTGACCTTCATTACTCTCATGACACTTTCAAGAATAGTTTTATTACACCCGTTGTACAACGGGGTCTGTTGGAAAGCAATCAACTTGTTGTACTTGTCAATACCGGCAGTGTTGACAGCTGTAGGTAATTACTGGACTGGCTCAATAGGAGGAAAACACTCAATGGCAGGAAAGATATCTTGTGCTTGAGCAAATACACCACTCTCTTAAAGAAACACATCGTTGATCAACCTCGTTGTTGAATCATTGGATGTACTGGCCCTCTCAGGAAATTGTCCATGATCATGCTGACCCACTGATGATGTTTCACCGTGATAAATCCAACATGTGTACTTATCCAATAATCCGTTTTTCTTCAGGTACTCTCATACTATATCAATAGAAAAACAATACAAATCATTGCGACACTGACATTTTGTACACGGGTAATAATGATTCAACAAAACTCCACATTCCATTGTCATATCTTCGATCCTATTTTGGAAGGAAAATCTAACTCTTGTCCATCCTAAAAATTTCAACTGTGTGTGTGTGTATATATATATATACACATGCACCAATTAAAAATTCATCATTATATCTATATGTATTGATCTTTACACTAAAAATTATATTAATTCTTCTACTCCTTAATTACAAATTAACATATATATATGCATATATACTATATCACTACCACATTAAGTACCATTGCCGGCGATATTTCAAAAAAAAAAGGCCGGTGATCGGGCAAGTCCCCGGCAATGCTCATTATTGCCGGCGACTTGCTCCGTCGCCGGAAAAAAGTCCGAAAAGTCTCCGGCAATGCTCAAAATTATTGCCGGCGACCTTCTCCGTCGCCGGCAATAATCTCTCAACCATTGCCGGCGAAATTCCGGCCGGAAAATCGCCGGCAATGGTGAAAAATTATTGCCGGCGACGGAGAAAGTCGCCGGCAATAAGTTTCAAGCATTTCCGGCGATTTTTGGCCGGAATTTCGCCGACAATAACTCCATTGCCGGCGATTTAATGAATCGCCAACAATACCTCTTATATCAGATGCAGATCGTAGCAGCTAATTCATTTGGATAGAAAAAAATCCGGTGAAATCGAAAGAAGGAAAACGCTCTGAAATCCTTGGGTATTATTGTCAAAAGGCCAGGCGTCAAAAACCCGCTCGGGAAGCTATATACGTAGCTATATATAGGTACGTATATACGTATGTATATATATGTGTGTTGATTTAGTTAGATCGATATATATATATATATATATATATGCATGTGTTGATTTAGAGTTGAGATATCGATTATTGGTTTGATACGCAAATAGAGTGGATATATTGTTGATTTCGAGTGATTGACTGTTGATTTTGAGTAGATTTGAGATTATTTCGATGAAAATATGTTAATTTATGTATATATATGTATGGATATAAAATTATTTTGTGAATATTAATTGTTAATATGTCTATATATATACATGCATGTTAATTTGTAATTGTGAATTGTTGGTATATATATATATTTTTTAATTTATATGCATGCATGGGTCGACTTTTGTTAATTAATCGGATGAATTCGAATGTAATTAATGATGATTTATTAATTAATTAGTAGTGAATGTGTGTATATATATATATTTATCGTACGTAATATTGTTAGAATTTTCAGGATGGACAAGAGTTGGATGAGCCTCGAAAGATGGGATGTGAAATATCACCAGGGAATTAGGAGTTTTGTGGATTTTGTGAAGGCTAATTGTGGAGACACTACACTTCATTATTGCCCATGTAAAGAATGTAAGTGTCGCAGCGATCGATTTCGTTTTCCCATTGATAAAGTCCAGAAGCACCTGAGTAAATACGGGTTTTGGGATAAGTACACTTGTTGGATTTATCACGGTGAAACATCGTTAGCGGGTCCGCATGATCATGGACAATTTGGTGAGAGGGCCAGTCCATCCTATGATCATGGACATTTTGCTGAGAGGGGCAGTCCATCCTATGATCCAACATCGATGTTAATCAATGATATGTTTTCTTATGAGAGCGGTGTATTTGTTGATCAAGTACCAAATGTCCCTCCCGTCGTGCAAGATTTCCCCCATATTGAGCCAGTTGAGCCATTACCTGGAGCTCATGTCAACACAAGCGGTATGGACAAGTACAACAACCTGATTGCATTGCAACAGACTCCGTTGTACGATGGTTGTAGTAAGACTATTCTTGAAAGTGTCATGGGAGTGATGCAGCTCAAAATGGAGAACAAAATGTCTGTCAAAGCTGTTGATTCTTGGCTGAAGTGGACTGCTTCGCTACTGCCACCCGGTCATCGTCTTCCTACCACTCATCATAAGGTGCGACATATCCTGAAAGATCTTGGGCTTTCCTACATCAAAATCCATGCATGCAAATATGATTGTATTCTCTTCTGGGGAAAAGATCTTGAATACCTTGAAGCTTGCCCGGTATGTTTTACAAAAAGGTATAAGTTGACTCCTGCAGGCAACAAGAAAGCTGTGAAGATACTTCGATATTTCCCGCTAATTGATAGGCTGGAGCAGTTGTTCATGTGTGCTTTCACGGCCGAAGCTATGAGATGGTGGGCTGAGAGAAATTTGCCAGACGATGACACCCTTATACACCCTTCCGACGGAGAGGCTTAGAAGTACATGGTCAGGGAGTTTGATCATTTTGCAGCAGAGGTCCGAAATGTTTGGCTAGGGCTCTCATCTGACAGATTCAACCCTTTTGGCAACATGAGTCTTCAATACAGTATATGGCCAGTTATTTTGGTATCGTACAACCTTCCACCATGGATGTGCATGAAGAAGGAATACAATATGCTGACTCTGTTAATTCTGGGCCCGGGTTATCCAGGAAAGTGTCTCGATGTGTATTTGAGGCCTTTGATTGATGAGCTTAAGTACCTGAGTGAGTGTGGCCACCCCACTTACGATAGGTTCAAAAATGAGATGTTCCAGATGCATGCCATGCTTGTTGGCACCATCAGTGATTTTCCTGCCCGCGGTATGTTGTCGGGCAACGTTACTAGGGGTTACAGGGCTTGTTCAGAGTGTATGACGGTTGATTGTTGCAGTCCTCATTGTAGTAAAATTGTTCAGATGCGTCACCGTTGTTGGCTTCCATATGATCACCCATTTAGGCAGGATCCAGACGCTTTTGATGGGACTGTGGAAATAGGTGTGGCACCCAGGTGATGGACAGGGGATGAAATTTTGGAAGTGTTGAATGAATATGATTTTGGCCAGCTGAGCAATCATCCTGAGATAGTGGCGTCAATTCCAGACAAGCCCGAAATGTATAAGTTTTAGACACATAAGAGCATATTCTGGGAACTCCCCTACTGGCCCAGGTTGCCTATCAGACACTACCTAGATGTCATGCACATTGAGAAGAATGTGTGTGAAAGTGTGGTGGGCACAGTTCTTAATTTGGAGGGGAAAACAAAAGACATCCCTAAGGCACGCATTGATCTGAAAGCTATGGGACTGCAGAAATATTTGTGGTTAAGAGATGGTAAGAAAAAAATGCCGCAAGCTCCTTACACCGTCAAGCCGAAGCATAAGCATGAAATTTTTGGGTGGCTGAGTAATGTCAGGTATATATTTTTATGGCTAAGCAGGAAATTAATTTAATTTTTACTTATATATGGTTATATGCAAGAAATATAATTGTTGCTTATGTCTATATATGCAGGTATCCTTATGGCTATGCAGGAAATATAAGCAGGTGTGTTAACTTCCGAGACAATAAGATGTACGGATTAAATAGTCATGACTGCCATGTACTGCTTCAACGCCTTTTCCCTATTTTCATTCGAGGGTACTTGCCCAAAGAGGTGGTGGAGCCGTTGGTGGCCTTGTCAAGATTCTTTCAGAAATTATGCACCAGGGAAGTTAAAAAAATCAGATCTCAGGGAGATGCAAGATGACATCATTTTTATCATGTGCAAGCTTGAGAGGATATTTCCCCCAAATTTTTTCGACATCATGCCTCACCTGATGATCCATCTTCCCGACCAATTGTTGCTTACCGGTCCCGTACACTACACTTGGATGTATCCCATGGAAAGGTACAAATGATTCATACATTTGGTTTGTCTCTGTTTTTATATGTAAATTCTTAATTTTTAAGTATCATAACATGCACTTGTTAACTTGTAGACAATTGGGAGCCTACAAGGACTATGTGAAGAATAAATCTGCACCTGAAGGGTGTATCGCTGAAGCATATATTGCGCACGAGTGTGTAACGTACACCAACGTGTATTTGGGAGCGCTTGAGGACCCCCAACAACAGATGCCGATAGATGAACCCCAGTTCAACATTTCTATCATCTCCAATGACGTGGTAGTATAGGGAAGTTTGCCAAAGTCGTACAAGTTGGATGGAAATGAGGTAGCCATTGCCCACTGGTCGGTACTGATTAACTGTCCAGAAGTATAATATTGGAAAAACTATCATCTTCACTGCCCTGCTATTGCCGGAAATGTTGATTACCACAACAGGACGTTTGCAAACTACTTTGGTCAATGGGTAAGAGTATATGTGTATATCTCTATTTTTTATATCCTTATATAGCATGTGTGTACGTGGTTTTGTTTTTCTATGTTCATAATTTCTTGTGTGGTTTCTTATTGTTTTCAGATGAACCATGTAGCAAATGATGGTTGCCCAGAGTGGTCAAACGAATTGAGGGTCCTGGCGATGAAACCGATAGCTTCAAAAGTTTACTCGATGTGTCAGGTCAATGGCGTGAAATTTATATGTGAAAATCGAGACGACCGACTGAAAACACAGAATTGTGGGGTGATGGTCCATAGTGGGCAAGATGGCGTTGACTATTACGGTGTCCTTCATTCAGTTGTTGAACTAATTTATGGGAACCGTATGAAAGTACATTTGTTCAAGTGTAGATGGTTTGATACTAGCCCGGAGAACACAAGGACCGATCAGTACGGAACATTTTCGGTGAATACTGGTACAAGCTGGTATAAAGAAGATCTTTTCGTTCTTGCCACATCAGTAAAACAAGTGTTTTACCTTGACGATCTTCTGAACAAAGTCCCGTGGAAGGTGGTTAACCATGTTGCTCATAGAAACATATACAGTGCTGCCACACTTGGTTAGACCGCAGATGATGAGGAAGTTACTACATACCAAGAGCCGAACGCTTTTGACATTTCGGAATCATCTACGATTCGCCTTAATAATGTGAGATCTGGGAGTGTGGTTCGAAATACTGGAGCAGAACTTCTCGATGTTAATCCATATGAAGTTGACGCTGATTCAGATGACGAGGAGCGTCACATATTGCCAGAGGTTACCTATGAAACCGAGTCAGGCTCAAGTGATAAAGATGATTACGATTATCATCCTTAGTACGTTAATGATGTACGTATTCTAATTATAGTCGGAAATTCTAGTCGAAAATTATATATAGTCGTACATTATAGTCGGAAATTATAGTCGTAAATTATAGTCAGAAATTATAGTCGGAAATTATAGTCGTACATTATAGTCGTACATTATCGTCGAAAATTATAGTCGTAAATTATAGTCGGAAATTATAGTCATAAATTATAGTCGAAAATTCTAGTCGGAAATTATAGGCAGAAATTATAGTCGGAAATTATAGTCGGACATTCTAGTCGAAAATTCTAGTCGGAAATTATAGTCGGAAATTATAGTCGGAAATTATAGTCGTAAATTATAGTCGTAAATTATAGTCGGAAATTATAGTCGTAAATTATAGTCGGAAATTCTAGTATCGAGCAGCACGCCTCCCCTCACCTCATTTCTTCACTTTTTCTCCTCAAACCCTAAAATCTCCCCCTCTCTTCCTCACCTCGCCCCCCACATTTCCTCTCCTCAAATCTCTCCTCCCCTCTCCCCTCCCCTCCTCCCCTCTCCCCTATCCACACAAAAACCCAAAAACCCCAAATCTCCCGTACCTCTCCTCCCCTCCTCCTCTCCTCCTCCTCCCCTCCTCCTCTACCTCCTCCCCTCACCTCCGTCGCCGGAAGCCCACTTCGAGCTCGACCATGATAGGTCCTAGATCCCTCTCTCTCTCTCTCTCTCTCTCTCTCTCTCTCTCTCTCTCTCTCTCTCTCTCTCTCTCTCTCTCTCTCTCTCTCTCAATTTTTGTTTTTTTTTAATTATGTATATATATATATATGCATTTTAATTAATATTTGTATGCATTTTAATTAACTTGATTAATTAAGTTTTGGGTGATGTTACAATATTTTTGATAATTATTAGGCAAGTGTATGTATGTATATATGTGGAAAATATTTAGGTAATTTAAGGTGATTTAATTGGATTAATTGATATATATATAGTTGATAATTATATTGTATTTTTAAGGTGTTGCATGGGCAAATTAAGGTGATTTGGATTCATTGATATAGGTAATTTAAGGTAATTTAAGGTGTTGGGGAAATTAAGGTGATTTGGATTAATTGATGTAGTTGATAATTTAAGGTATATTTGTTAACTTAATTAATTGGTTAAATAAGCATTTGGGTAATAATTAATTGATATTTTGATAATTATATTCGTAATGATCGAAATGATATGATGCAATTTAATTTAATGTTTGATATGATATCATAAGTATTTGGCCTATGAAATTTAATTTAATGTTTGATATGATGCAAACGGTTCAAAACGGTTCCGGTTCCGAACGGTTCCGGTTCAAAACTGTTTCGGTTCGAAACGGTTCCAGTTCAAAACGGTTCCGGTTCAAAACGGTTTGGAACCGGAACCGTTTGGAACCGGAACCGTTTCGAACCAGAACCGTTTTGAACCGGAACCGTTTTGAACGGGAACCGTTTGGAACTGAAACCGATAACCGCTAGAACCGGAACCGAAACCGAACGGTTCCAGTTCCGAACGGTTCCGATTCCAAACGGTTCCGGTTCCAAACGGTTCCAGTTTTTCATAGAACCGAAACCAGGACTAATTGTTGGAACCTATAACCGTTCGGAACCGGAACTGTTTCGAACCGGAACCGGAACTGTTTCGAACCGGAACCGTTCGGTTCCGGTTCCGATTCTAGCGGTTATCGGTTCCGGTTCTGGTTCCAAACAGTTTCGGTTCCTTACAGTTCCAAACGGTTCAGGTTCCTTACGGTTCCGGTTCCTTAATTTTCATAGAACCGAATCCAGGACTAATTGTGGGATGTGCAGGAGGTTTTGCGGCAAATTGGCTTGGAGGCATCAAACGGAGAAGGACTAGAAACAGTGGAGGGAGCAGCAGTCAAGGTTCCTCAGCTGCAGTCAGCAACACGCGCAGTGGGCCAATTATGAATGCTCGCACACAAATGTTGCTAGCTGCGCGAGGAGAGGAGGAAGCTGCACGATCCGGATCCGTGCAACCCCCAGTCCAGCCTCGAGCCTCAGTCAGCAGACGCTCAGTCAGCACACCCATAGACGAGCGACAGTCAACGGGGGCATCAGAAACTCCCTCCATCCGAATGCCCCCTATTGGCCCGGTGCCTACTCCCGTTTCACGGGAATCATCTGAGGCAGATGGTGCTGGAGCCTCATCGTCCAGGCCTCGTCTATCTCCGCCGTCCGGTCTCTTCCTGCCCGACGAGATTCATGTGATCCCTGAATTCGATGATAGGGGGAGGCCTATTTATATTGAAGGACGGCCGGAGTTCTTCAGCGTGGAGGAAGCGTACAACTTCATCCCGTTCGACCCCGTGTATCTTTGGAGTGCGAGGTGCACCAACCAGCAAACGGACGATGCAGGTAAATTTTATTTAACAAGATTGATTGCTTAATTATTACTTAAGCCTTACGATAGGTTCAATTAATGATATCAATTTGTTGACATTGTATTATTAGGCAATTTCGTTAATGGCACTGGAAAACGAAAGACTAGAGGCCCCTGCACCGGGAAGAGACTTGAGCAAGCCACCGGGGGAAGGAAAACACTTATTAGGGCCAATGAGCATGGTGAGGTGAGCGAGACATTTGACACCACGCGAAAATATGCCAGCATGGTCGGGGCCGTCGTGCGGGACAAGGTCCCAATGCGTTGGCTAGATTGGGAATCTGTGCCTCTCTACGTAAAGATGCAAGTGCATAATGTACTGAGTGTGAGTTAAATCGTATTTTCATTACGTAAATTTTACATTTATTAATTAAATCCGAATAAATATATAATTTTACCATTTATATATTCATCTTGCAGGTGTGGTTTGACGTGGATGAATGCTTTATTCACACGTGGGTAGAGCGTTAACTACATATCAGGTGATGTGATTCGAGTTATTTGAGTATATATCGAGTTAAATTTTTGTTTATCAAGTGTTTTAATATCTCTAACCTTTTTTTCTGGTGTTAATATAGGTATAAAGAGTGGAAGAACGAGCTTTCAAAATATTACACACAGTACAAGGAGCTAGGCCGAAGTTCTACCGTTAGCGAATTCCGGTTTAGGGAGTAGGAGTGGCTGGTAGCCCACTTCGAGCACCCCAAAGCGAAGGTATGCATCATGAATATATTTTACAACCCTAATGTATCGTATCACATTGAAATAGTTAGTTACTAATTTTTTTACATATGTTTATCAAACAAGGCGATTTCCAAGACGAACAGGGAGAACAGATTGAAAAACACCAAGGCCCATCATGCAGGTTCACTCAACTATTTGGGTTGGTCGAGTAAGGCGCAGCAACAACAAGAAGTCAACCCGGTAGTGTTTGTTCATCAGAAGTTCTATCCGCAATGCCCTGAAGAAGCGGTAAGTCTTTAGCCTCATTAGTTTGTAGTTCACATATGCATGTGTTAATAAAACTATTTTCTCTATTAATTTAACTCGTTTAATAATACGTTATTCATATTCGTTTTTCAATTAGGTGAGAGTAGAGGAAGCGATCACAGAGTCACCATGAATATAGCTCGAAACAACCATCCTGACTGCTCGGAGGAAGAAGTCACTACAACATTTCTTCCCATTGCCGGCGACTTTTATGTCGCCGGCAATGTTTTTGGACATTACCGGCGATTTTTGCCGGAAAAATCGCCGGTAATGTCTTTTTTTTTTTTTTTTTTTTTTAACATTACCGGCGACATAAATGTAAGTCGCCGGTAATGTCTTGCCGGAAAAGACATTGCCGGCGACATACATTTATGTCGCCGGTAATGTAAAAAAAAAAAAAAAAAAGACATTACCGGCGACATAAATTAAGTCGCCGGTAATGTCTTTTTTTTTTTTTACATTACCATCGAGAGATTGCCGGCGACGGACATTACCGGCGACAAAAATCGCCGGTAATGTAAAAAAAAAAAAAAAAAAGACATTACCGGCGATTTTTCCGGCAAAAATCGCCGGTAATGTCCAAAACATTGCCGGCGACATAAAAGTCGCCGGCAATGGGTCAATTTCCAGTAGTGAGTGACCCAGTATACCTCTCAGATCGATCTGCTTGATCACCCTATAGCGGCTCAGATCATGGCAAAAGCATGCGGGACTGGAAAGAATACCTACTACTGCAGGGGAATGGGCTCGGCGGGCGAAGGAGTATTGAAGAACACTTCGGAATACTCTACCGGGTCAAGAACTTCAACTTCTAGGAACTCTAACCTAGCAGCGGAGCTTCAGAGGACGCAGAGGGAGTTGGAGGAGCAAATGAGGCAGATGGAGGAGATGCGGCAATTGGCCGAACATCAGGCACTCAGAGATGCCGAGTACCGAGTGCTGGTCGAGCAACACCGAATGATGGTCCAGCAGCAGACACAAATGTTCACATGGATACAGACGATGTATGCGTGCCAGACTACCGGACAACCGGTCCCCACACCTCCCCCGGTCCCTGTGTTCCACAGTGATCCACCACCGTAGCAGTCACCGCCACAGCAAGACCAGGGTAGCCACCAGAGTTCAAATGATTACATGGATTTCTTCGACCCTGACGCGGGTGTTCCTCGACCCTGACGTGTAGTTGTAGTTTATTTTCGTATTGTTGCTATTTGTACTGTACGTTGGACAATTATGTGTGTACTGTTGAACTTGTATTTGTACGGTTTCTGTTTTTCAATGCAGGTTCTGGAATTGTGCCCAATCCAGAACCGGCTTTTTTTTGAAAAATTTCTCCGGGTACTGCCGGCGACTTGAGTGATGCCCTTAAGCATTGCCGACGACTTGAAAAATAAGTCGCCGGTAATACTTTCACCGGCGCCAAATTTTCGACGAGAGTATTACCGGCGAAAAAAAAAGAAAAGGCCGACGACTTTAGGTCGCCGGCAATGCCCTATAATTTGGTAGTGTATATCAACAATTAACATATAATTAAATATATAATTTTTCATTAAATTCAATTCAAAATCAACTCAACTGAACTCAACTCAAAATCAACAATCAACACATATATATACGTACTTATATATATGTAGTAGGATATAGCTTCACAAACGCATTTTGGACAGCTTCCGACAACACCCAACGATTTGAGAGCGTTTTGTGTTTTTCTGGCCAATATTTTTTGAATGATTGAGCTGCTGCATAGATCTATAATAAAGAACTATAGCCGACGACTTAATAATATCGCCGACTATAGTTAAATATGTCGTCGGCTTTAGTCAAACTATAGCCGACATTTTTCCCTTGACAAACACTAACGATTTTTTTTTCATCGTCGGCTATAATACTATAGCCGACGACCGAAAACTATAGCCAAAAAATAATTTTGGTCGTCGGCTATACTATAGTATAGCTAGTATAGCCGACGACAAAAAAATTCGTCGGCCTATTTTTTCTATATTTAGTCGACTATAGTACTTATTCTGGTAGTGGCGGGCTTGAGAGACCAAACTAACAATCCAAATGGCTGGTATGAGGTCTGGCGTTCATAAGTAGACAGACGAGCTAGTTGATAGCACCTAGTTAACTAGGCAGGATGATCAAACAGGCTAGTTGGGTAGGGCGATGTTTTACTTTTTTTAACAAATTGAACAGACGGCGCCAAATGTTTTGATCAAATTCCGAGCAGAACTTGATCAAAACATAGAAGTGGATAGATGAAGAAGTGATAGGTGAAATAAAGTTTCAGATAGGGATATTACTTACTTAATTCAATAATAAAGACGTACATTTATACTTACTTACAGAGGCATCCTTTAGTCACATTTCGATGTGGAACTCAATGTTCATTTTAATAGATTCCAACGTGTTTCCATTCGCAGTTCAACCAATTAATGATGGTTGGGAGCAGAATTTTTTGCTTTCAAGTCCGCATTTTCTTGCTCCAAAGGTTTAAAATAATTTTTCAAGACACCGAATACTTGCCCAAAGACTAAATTAATTTTGCACATTTCCTGATATTGAGAATCCTTAATAAAGATCTGATCATCCTTCTTCTTAATAATGGCTTGCAACTTCTCAGCATACTCTTCACTATCCTGCAATTCATCTTACTTGGTAGTCAACTCGGCTTGAAACTTGACATAGTCAACCTGGGTCATATCATTGATAATTGTCAGGTCATGGCTAATATCAGCATCAGCTTGAGTTCTCTTGGTCCTTGTAGGCAAAAAATATTTGGTCTATGAAAAACATATCAATGATATTAACAAACAGTTATTTAGATAGATATTTAGATAGATATCCAGATTTCTATTAACAATAACACATAGTTAGATACTCATCCTCAGCATATCCAAGCTTTTGATGTTTCAGAAGTAGTCAAAAATATCACTGAGCTTTTACTTGACCATGCCCAACCTTTGAATCCTCCTTGTCAGCTCATGGTTTGAAAATGTTAAGTATTGAAACAAGATAAAACTAATACAAACAACAGTAATGAAACAATAAGTGATACAAAAAAATAAGGGGCTAAATAAAATCAAGGAATCAAAATGGAAAAAAACTCAAGAAAATTTACTAGAATAATAATGGTACAACCACTGATATTCTTCGCAATGCTTCTATCAGATGTTTTCTCATCATCATCATCATCATCATCATCATCATCATCATCATCATCATTCTCCTCCTTCTCCTTCATCTTCTCTATATTCTCTATCTTCTGCTTCTTTGCTACCTCCCTCTTCTTTACTTCATGATCAAAGTTCTTTGCATAAATGTCCAATACATTGAATAGATTGTCATAGTCAACAGTTACCCAAGCATAATCTTTCATTTCTTCAATGTTGGTCACACAGTTTGCAAAACCAGTCGCCAAATATCCTTTGGAATTAGGCAATAGAACAGAGGCCAGAAAAAGCAAAACCAAAAGATGAACATAGTCGTCAACTTTCTGTTTGTCAGTAATTATTTTCTCCAACATCTTGCTAATATTGGTCTTGCTGATTACCTCACCACCAAACAAGTTACTCAGCTAGTCAGATAACTTGACACTCTTATCACTTAATGCAATTGATCTTGCAGAGCAGCTGAGACCCAATACAGATCCAACAAAAGTTGGAGTGATATGGTGAACACACATCAGATGGAATTGATATTCCCTCTTATCCTTCTTGTATGTGTCACCTATAACATCAATTGCTTCATCCGACTTCAGGCAGTCTCATTGATCAATATCACCGTCAATGAATGCTCGAATTAGCTCATCAAACGGTGTGTCCTTCAGCCTATTCTTTACATCCTTGTTGATTTTCTTTCGGATACTCACAATGAACTTCTGGAAGTACTGTAATAAGCAACAGAACTGACACTTCCACGTTCGTTCCACCATAACAATTTGCTGCTCAAGTAACTTATAGGCTACTTGAAGTTGTTTAACAACTACTTCATCATCACTCTTAGTCTCTGAATCACTATCAAACGTTGATTCAAAAGACTCCACTTTCTTCTTGGCCTTGCCCTTGATCTCATGCTTCTTGATACCCTTAGCCTTCATGATCTTCTTCTTCTTCTTCTTCTTCTTCTTCTTCTTCTTCTTCTTTCGAGTTTTCCTAATAATCTGCACAATACGATCTTCGAAAACAGAATGACCAAATGAAGAGGAAACCACTTTTCTTCCCTTGTTCCTCTTTTTCAAAATAAACTACTCATCCTCCAAAGTCAACCCGTCAGATTTAGAAGATTGAACATACTTTATTCTCTTCCTAGATGATCTTCTATATCTTCTAAGAAATTTATTGTCTGAATCTGAGAGTGCTCTATTGTGTTTCCCCATTAAATATAGAATAACTGCAAGATAGTTAGACATATATCCAAAACAGATATCCAATAGTTAGAGGCATAACACAATAAAAATCAAGTACAAAGAAAGAATATCAAGATATAGATACCCAGACAGATACTTAAACAGATATCCAGAAAAAATCATTCTATCACAAACACAATAACAACAACTACTACTACAACAACCAAAAAGCCAGCTCTCGAACACACTACATCAAAGAGCATCTACAAAAAATCATGAAAAAAGGTACAAAAATATCGAAAATCAAACTGAAAACCCTAGAAAAATGTTAGCAACATTTCAAAAATTCAAAAAGCATAAATACAAACCACAAAAATGAACATACAAACTGCTTAGAAACAACAAAAATGAACAACCGAAGATTTTCAAACAAAGATTACTTACGCAGAACAATGACGACTAGGAAGACCGAGAATGCAACGGAGAGAACGAACTCAACGGCGAGGACACAAACATGATGGCTGCGATAACGAACACGACAACGATGATTTTCAAACACAAAGAGAAAATGAGTAATAGATCTAAAAACAAACAGTAAAAACACGTAAAGGTAGTAGGCAGAAGAAAAAGTGACAAATAACATAAATATGACAAAAACTCTAATCTGTTACATACTTTAAAACATAATAGATCTTTTTGGAATTGTAAATTTATGATGAATTTTTGAGGAAAAAAAAAAGTCAGTCTAAATTTTTTTTTTTTCATTTTCCCTAAATTATAATTCAATTTTACAAAAAAAAGAAAGAGATTAACGATATACATACCTTACTAGAGAGAATTCTTTAATTATGTTCCAAATCGGCAAATCAATATGGGAGTATCCACTGTTGTTGACTCCTTATCGACTAGTGCACTACCAACATAAGCACTTTAGGCAACGAAATGGAAAACAACGCGCAACGAGGGGGGAATTTCGTTGCCTATAGTTTACAATAGGCAACGAAATGGATTTTCGTTGCCTATTGTAAACTATAGGCAACGACATCTTTGCCTATAGTAATAAAATCGTTGCCTAAAGTCCATTTTATAGGCAACGAAAAAAATCGTTGCCTATAGTTTTCCATTTTATAGCCAACGAAAAAAATCGTTGCCTATAGTTTTCGTTGCCTAAAGTTTGGTTATAGGCAACGAAAAAATCGTTGCCTATAGTTAATAGGCAACGAAAAATAAGTATAGGCAACGAATTACTATTTCGTTGCCTATAATTAGTATTATATCAGATCTAGCCAGCAGCTATTCAAATCAAAATCGGTGGAAAAATCTGAAACGTTTTGGAATCGGCAGTACATTTCAGGATGGACAAGAGTTGGATGAGGCTGGATAGAACTGATGCAAGATATGGGCAGGGAATTAGGAGATTTCTGGAATTTATGGCGGCTAATTGTGGAGAGTTGCCAGTGCATTATTGTCCATGTAAACAATGTCGGTGTCGCGGCAATCGTTGTCCCATTGCTACAGTTGAGCGACACCTTCATAGAAACGGATTTTGGAATAAGTACACCCGTTGGATTTATCACGGTGAAGCATCAGCAGCAGCCGATCCGCATGATCATGGACAATTTGCTGATACTGCGAGGTCATCCAATTATGATCCCACCAGGAGGTTCATCGACGATATGTTTCCTCATGAGAGCGGTGTATTTCATGATTCTGAAGCGCCCGTATATGTTCCTCCAGAAGTTGAGAATTTTCCTCACATTGAGCCAGTCCAGCCATTACCTAGAGTTTATATCAACACACGTGGTATGGACAAGTACCACAACCTGATTCAGATGCATCAAACTCCGTTGTACCACGGATGTCCTAAGACAGTCCTTGAAAGTGTGATGGCAGTGATGCAGCTAAAAGTGGAGACCAAGAGCACCGTGGCAGCGGTCGATAGGTGGCTTCAGTTGACTGGTGATCTGCTGCCCCCCGGTCATCGTCTTCCCCCCACTCATCGTAAGATACGACATGTCCTCAAAGATCTTGGACTTTCGTACACCAAGATTCACGCATGCATGTATGATTGCGTTCTCTTTTGGGGTGTAGACGATGACGGGAAGGATCTATCGAAGCTTGAATACTGTCCGGTGTGTGGTACGGAAAGGTGGAAGTACACTCCTGCAGGAAACAAGAAAGCAGTGAAGATACTTCGGTATTTCCCACTTATTGATAGGCTGGAAAGGTTGTTCATGTGTGCATTCACGGCGAAAGCTATGAGATGGTGGGCTGAGAGGACTTTGCCTGACGATGATATCCTTAGACACCCTGCTGATGGTCAGGCTTGGAAGCACCTGGTGAATGTGTTTTCTGATTTTGCAGCTGAAGTCCGAAATGTTTGGCTGGGGCTATCGACTGACGGATTCAACCCCTTCGGCAACATGAGTCAGAAGTACAGCATATGGCCCGTTATATTGGTACCGTACAACCTTCCTCCGTGGATGTGCATGAAGAAAGAATATAATATGCTGACTCTGTTGATTCCAGGGCCGGGTTATCCAGGAAAGTGTTTGGATGTGTACATGAGGCCATTGATTATAGAGCTTCAGCAGTTGAGTACAGTTGGTCATCCCACTTACGACAGGTTTAAAAATGAGATGTTCCGAATGCGTGCTATGCTTGTGGGCACAATCAGTGATTTTCCAGGTCGAGGGATGTTGTCGGGAAACCCAACCAAGGGGTACAGGGCCTGTCCAGAGTGCATGACTGCCATGTTTGGACAAGCTCATTGCTCGAAGATTGTCCATATGCGTCACCGATGTTGGCTTCCACGACATCACCCATTTCGCCAGGACGCCCAGGATTTTGACGGCACTGTAGAAGAAGGTCTGCAACCCATGGGATGGACTGGAGATGAAATCTTAGAAGTCCTGAATGAGTATAATTTTGGGCCATTGAGCAATCATCCTGAGGTTGTTGCGACTATACCGAAGATACCCGACAGGTATAAGTTCTGGACACACAAGAGCATCTTCTGGGAACTCCCGTACTGGCGGATGTTGCCTATCAGGAACTATCTAGATGTCATGCACATAGAGAAGAATGTGTGTGAAAGTGTGGTGGGCACCGTTCTAAATTGGCAAGGTAAAACCAAAGATGGCCCTAAAGCTCGCGTTGATTTGGAAAAAATGAAACTGCGGGAACATCTGTGGTTGAAAAAGAAGGGGAGAAAGATGCCCCAAGCTCCTTACACGGTCACGCGTGACGAGAAGCATGAAATTTTTGTGTGGATGGCTAACGTCCAGTATCCTTATGGGTTTGCTGGAAATATAAGTCGGTGTGTTAACTACAGGGACAATAAGATTTATGGATTAAAGAGTCATGACTGCCATGTACTACTTCAACGCCTCTTCCCTATTATGATTCGAGGGTACTTTGATGATGAGGTGGTAGAGCCGTTAGTGGCGCTGTCAAGGTTCTTTCAAAAGTTATGCACCAGAGAAGTGAAAATGTCAGACCTCGAAGAAATGCGAAAGGACATCATTTTTATCATGTGCAAGTTGGAGAGGATTTTCCCCCCAAATTTCTTCGACATCATGCCTCACTTGATGATGCATCTTCCCGAGCAATTGATGCTCACCGGTCCCGTTCACTACACTTGGATGTATCCAATGGAGAGGTATATACCCCGCATTTGTATGATGTTTGCTAATTAAGTCTTTATATATTAATTTATTCTTGTTCTACGTACAACAATAATAACAAGCTGTTTTCATCATTGTAGACAACTGGGAGAGTACAAAGGGTATGTACATAATACATCTGCACCTGAAGGGTGTATCGCCGAAGCATATCTTGCGAACGAGTGCGTAACGTACGTCAAACTGTTTTTGGGAGCGCTTGAGGACCCACATTCGAATATGTCGGTAGATGAACCCCAGTTCAACCTTTCTGTAGTCTCTAATGATGTTTATCCACAGAGTAGGTTGCACGGGGAGTGGGAGTTGACACCATATGAGTTAGACATTGCACACTGGTGTGTACTCATTAATTGTAAAGAAGTTAAATATTGGAAAGACACACACCTTGGAAGTCCAGAGGTTCGCGGGGATGTTGCGTACCACAATCGGACCTTTGTAAATTTTTTTGGCACATGGGTGAGTATATATTCATTTAGTCATAATATATATGACGTGTAAAAGCAAATTGTGACGGTTATTTATATGAAATGTCGTATCTAATGTTGACGGTTATTTATTTCAGATGAACTATGTAGAAGATGATGGTTACCCACAATGGTCACACGCATTGAGGCTCTTGGCTATGAAACCTATATCATCAAAAGTTTACGCGATGTGTAGGGTCAATGACGTGAAATTTATGTGTCAAGAAAGAGACAATAGGGTGAAGACACAGAATTGTGGGGTAATGGTGCATGGTGGGGATAACGACCCTGACTACTACGGGGTACTCCATTCAGTGGTTGAACTCATGTATGGTGAGCGCATGAAAGTTTACTTGTTTAAGTGCAGATGGTTTGATACTCGTCCGGAGAACGTTCGCATCGATCAATATGGATACATTTCCGTGAATACTGCCACAAGTTGGTATGAGGAGGATCCTTTCGTTCTTGCCACATCGGTCAAACAAGTGTTTTACCTTGACGATCTTATGAACAGACCCCCCTGGAAAGTAGTAAACCATGTGCAAGCTAGGAATGTGTACAATGCTGCCACACTTGGTGAAAATGAAGATGACGAAGAAGTTGCAGCATACCAAGAGGGAAATGGAATTGACATTCCGAAATCCGATACAATTCGCCATTATAATGTTCGACCTGGTATTGTGGTTCAAAATTCTGGAGCAGCACTTCTAAATGTTAATCCAAATGACTTTGATGAAGACTCGAGTGACGAGGACGAGGAGCGACACCTATTACCAGACTTCAACTATCAAACTGCGTCAGACTCTAGCGATGATTCTGATTATCAGCCTTAGTTAGAGATGTAATTGAGTATAGTCTTCGAGCTTGTATTCAGTTGATTAACTCCTAAATGTATATATGTGTTGATCGAATCGAAGTTTACTTGTGTAATTTGATGGATTAGTTTAACGGTTATTTTCATGTATGTTGTGGAAAACATGTGAATTTCGTTGCTTATAAATTGAAGTTCGTTGCCTTTAACATTGATTTCGTTGCCTTTAACATTGATTTGGTTGCCTTTAACATTGATGTCGTTGCCTTTATCATGGATTTCGTTGCTTTTGTTATGCATTTCGTTGCCTATAGTATAGGCAACGAAAATTTCGTTGCCTATAGTATAAGCAACGACACACTTCGTTGCCTTTAGGGTGCATTTCGTTGCCTAAAGTATACGCAACGATACACCTCGTTGCCTATAGTCTTGATTTCGTTGCCTAATGTATATGCAACGAAAAATTCGTTGCCTATAAGTCCTCCTCGTTGCCTATACTATAGGCAACGATGCCACCATTTCGTTGCCTATAGTCCTGGAATATATTTCCAGCTCGCGAACAGCTCCGCCGCAACTAGCATTCTCTCCGCAAACCTCGCCGGATTTCTGCCCTCTCCGCAACCCGAAAAGTACGGTTCACATTCTCCCTCTCTCCTTACTTGAATAAACAACGTGATTTTAGTTGGATTTGTGTTGGGTTGTTTGTTGGGTTGATTTTAGATGGATTTGTGTTGTGATTTAGGTTAGGTTGTGTTGGATTTGTGTTGGGTTGTTTGTTAGATTGATTTTAGTAGGATTATATTGTGGATTAGAGGATTATATTGTGGATTATATTGTGGAGTAGGATTATATTGTGGATTGTGGATTAGGATTATATATATTGTGGATTATATTGTGGATTATATTGTGGATTAGGATTATATTGTGGATTGTGGATTAGGATTATATTGTGGATTATATTGTGGATTGTGGATTAGGATTATATTGTGGATTAGGATTATATATATTTAGTTTATGTAATTAGAATTGGGAATAATTAGAATTGGGAATAATTAAGTGTGATTTTAGTTTGGTTATTTAGTTTAGGTAATTAGAATTGGCCGGGAATAAGTGTGATTGTTAGTTTGGGTTGTTCATTTTAGTTAGACAAAATTTAAATTTAGGTTATTGTTGCCTCAATTGTAAGGTATTCATTATGTTATTTTGTTGCAGACATTAATAAAAATGTCCGTGTTCAAAAGATTGATTCCCGGGAAAAGTGGGAAACAAAAAGGAGCTTCCTCCTCGTCACCTCAAGGAGCGACACCTCAAATGTCCTCCGGGTTGAACCCTCAAGGACCCAGGAGTGGGTCTAGGTCCGTTGGTGGGAGTTCTGGAAGCACCGTACCGGACAGTCTTGAGACCGTCTATGTACATTCCAATCGTCATCTCCAACTTCTTGCCACATCCCAGGATCCCCAAGGTCCACGTCACTCGGTGTCTCATGAACGACCCTCCCGCAACAGCAGCCGAAACTCCACCACGGAATCCGGTCGTCACTCAGTCAGCGGCGAACGCCCAAATAGTACGAGGGTACTATTTGGGCGTTCGCAGCAGGACCCACCGCGTATGCCACCTCTTCCTCCCAATGCGGCGACGCCACAACCTAATTCCGGATCAGCTGGGCCATCCGGCAGTGCATCCCGCACGGATTCTGTGCACTTATGCCCGCCAAGGGACTTGTTCTTCCCTACGGTTATTCCGAAGATACCTCAGCTCGACCCTAACAACGTGGCCGTCTATGATGAGGACCCGTTCACGACGCCTGAGGAAGCATACACATATGAGCCGTTCTCTCAACCTCTGTTGAGTGTGAGGGTTAAGGGTCAGCTCACTTACGAGAATGGTAAGTTTATGTTCATTTACTAGATACAGTACATTAAATTAGGTTCTATTTCTTAATTTCCTTCTTTTGTACCGTGTCTTAGGCACCGTCGTCAACCCTAAAGCTAAACAGAGCAGAGGTACCACAACCGGGAAGGGTATTGAAGATCGAGTCGGTGACAATCGGGCTCATATTGATTATGAAGATGATGGGGAGGCTATCGAGTATTCTGACAAAGGGATGTATGCTAGCCAAGCAGGATTTGTCATACGTGATTTCGTCCCGATGTTGTGGGATTCGTGGGGTTCAGTTGATGCTGAAGTGAAGGCCCGAGTGCATAATGCACTGTCGGTGAGTTAAATTTACATTAATTTGTCATAAAAATAGACGTTCTTATATATTATTGTAAGGCACCAAACATACATATTTATGAGGCTAATTATGTATACGTGTATTGCAGCAATGGTTTATTATTGACGATCGGCTGAAGGAGCCCGGGGGGTGGTGTGAACGAAAGCTCACGTCTAGGTGATGTGATTTTGGATTTATATAAGGCTAAGTATCCTTATATGATTTGTGAATACGTTAGATTTGTGAATATAAAGTGTTGGTTATATGATATTTTTGTTGCATCAATATAGGTATCGAGAGTGGAAGTCTCACTTGAAGAAGTTCTGGGAGGAGAACATAGATAAAGGCCGAAATGGCACTCCAAGTGAGTTCAGATACCGGGAGTACGAGTGGAACTGGCTTATAGCCCACTGGAAGCATCCCAAACTTGTGGTATGCACATGAATTATGTTGCGTACCTAAATCTAAACTAATATTATTATTATTATTAATTTACCTACATTTTATGATATATTATTTTATATACGCAAGAGGTAGTAGGTAAATCTCTATCTATGTTATTAATTTAATATGTAGGTAAATCTCTAATATATTGTGTAGGTAAATTAAATTATACAATTTACATTGTTTATACGAAGTAAAGATAGTGAACTGTATTAGTGATTGAGATGCTAGAAATTAAAACAAAAAATAACAAAGATTAAATTATTTCCCTGCAGAATAACATGAAAAAACCTAGAAATTAAAGGAAACAATTCTAGGTCCGAGGACTAAATATGTGAAAAATAAATGGGTTGGATTTTAATCAAAAAAATTAATGTTGCGAGGATATTCTCTAATTTATGCTATATATATAATTGGCTAATAATTGTGCACATTTTCTTTTTCTACAAGCACATTTCGAAACAAAATGCTAAAAACCGAGCGCAGAACGTGAACCCACATCATTGCGGTTCCCGAACGTATGAGAGATGGACTCGACGTGGGGCAAGGTTGGAACCAGAGACTGATCCTCTCGTGTATTCCATCCGACATGGGTATCCGAACAACCCTGAATATGTTGTAAGTATCTAATAAATATTTGTCCATATTTGATACATCTCATGTTTAATTAATTCTTGTATTTTACTCAATTATTAATGCGTCACCGATTTTGCATTGTCTATTAGGAGAGATTGGTTGAGTCGATCCCAAAGGTGCGTGCTAAAGTAGCTCGAGAGCTGCATCAGGGGTGCACGGAGGAAGAGGTGACCCAGTATGCATCTCAGGTTGACCACATGACGCCCATTAATGCGGCGAGGTGCGTGTCAGATGCGATTCCCGTTGGAAAGAACAAGTTTTGGGCCAAGGGGATGGGTTACAGAGGAAATGGAGTCTTGAAGATGACTCCAGAATTCTCCAGCGGGTCCAGCAGTTCTAGGTCGTCCGGCCTACAAGAGCAGATTCAGAGGCAGCAGGAGGAGATTCGGAGGCAGCAGGAGGAGTTGGAGGAGATGAGGCGTGCCAGGGAAGCCATGGAGCAGGAAAGAGCCCGTGAGAAGGAGCAGCACGACCAAATGTGGGCATTCTTTCAATCTCAGCAACCTCGGGAGGCTTCGCACCCGCACCCACAGACTCAGCCAAATCTGTTCACGCCTACAACACAGCCGCAGTATTTTGGGGGTCACCAGCAGCCGCCGTTATATGGGGACCACCAGCAGCCGCCGCAGCAGCATCAGTTTTGGACGGGTGCCGAGCAGCCGCCGCCTCCGCCGCCGCAGCATCAGTTTTACGGGGGTGACCAGCAGCCGCAGCTTCATCAGTTTTATGGGGATGACGACCAGCAGCACCAGGAGGGTTCACACGAGGACTTCCTCAATTCTGTTAACTTTGATCAGTAGCACGTAGCTAGTTTTTGATTTCGGTTGAAATGTGTACGCTGTTGTGGTTTGAACTCATGTAAATGTTGCAGATTCTGGAATTGGGCCCAATCCAGAATCAAGTATTTTTTTTAAAAATTCCACACACTATAGGCAACGAAATGGACCAATTTCGTTGCCTATAGTTTGCCAGAAATGCAAAAATTCAAACTATAGGCAACGAAATTCAAAAGTATAGGCAACGAAATTCAAAAGTATAGGCAACGAAATTCAAAAGTATAGGCAACGACGTCGTTGCCTATAGTTTGAAAGGTGACATCCTGTTTAGGGTTTAGGCAACGAAGAAGTCGTTGCCTATAGTGAAACTATAGGCAACGAATTAAGCTGGGGTCGTTGCCTATTGTTGAAAACCCTAACCCCTAAACCCCGAACTATAGGCAACGAATTGGTTATTGATTTCGTTGCCTATAGTATAGTCAACGAACTATAGGCAACGAAAGTATAGGCAACGAAAATTCGTTGCCTATAACTATAGGCAACGAATTTTGGACTATAGGCAACGATTTGAAATCGTTGCCTATACCTGTTATTCTGGTAGTGGTGGGTTCTATCTCAAAATACATTACTTAACTGTGTTTAATACATTAAGGGTAATAAAAACTTTTGGCATCTCATTAGGTCATTTATCAACTACACTAAACATTAAGGTTATAAATCAACTTGGTAATCAAAAAATGGGTATTTTTCAAAATTTCTCATGTACATAAGTTCTAACTCAATGGTTATGAACTCATTCCACTAGGCACTAAACCTTTTGGATTACATTGGAAGTTCTAACATATAAAAAACTAGGTGGAACCCTATGCCAAAGGCGCAGTTATCCGTTAAAATGACATGAATTGTTTATCGAGTATAGCATATGTATTTGTTTCAAGTGCTTAACGAGAAAAGTCCAAATTTAAAGTCCATTGCACAAAGATAAGCATAGATAGCATAATGCATAAACTGAAATTCAATAGTAGTAAATAGCTACATGCATACACTAGTTTAATTACACAATAGAAATTCAACAGTCTAATAACATATTTCAATTAACTACTTGGTCATCAAGCTAATAGAAATTCAATAGTGCTATTACAAAGTAGAAATTCACCGATTATATATTACAGACAAAAGTTACAACATGAAAACATTACATTACAATGGTCTTTAGCAGAGAGCAATGATCTTTAGCAAAATGGCAACTTCTCTTCACATTGAGAAAGGCATGAACATTATTTTCTTCAACTACAACACTTAGCTAGGTTAATGTTAATGTCATAGAAACATACATCTAAACTTAGTTGAGTCTAAATAATTGAGAGAACAAAAGATTTTCAATCAATAAATGAGATTGTCATGAAATGTGAAGTAAAATATGTTTTGTACACTTGTAGCAATAACTTTATAATCCATATACCATTCAAAATTCAGACTATAAGTAGTGCATATTTGAAAGTATTACAAATAAGAAAAAGCTATGAGGTTTGAAAATCAATTCAATTGTAACAATCAAATGAACCAACACCTGAACGCAATTAGTTTAAGAATCTAACTTCAACTTCTCTATTAGACAATCCGAACACATTCCCTATAATCAGTTGATTTCCAGACATACCACTCTGAGTCATACAAAAAAGTAACATTTACCAAACGCAAAGTTTATATCTATATAATTGATCTTGTATAAATATAACCATTAACACAAAAAAAAACCACAAACCAATGATAGTTTGACATGAGTCTCTCAGGCTATACCTCCATATTAGGTTTTTTGCCTCTAAGATACTTGCGACTTAATTCCAACTCATCATTGAGCTTCTGCAAGTAAATATAAACCCCATTAATTAACCAATTTTTCCAAGATATAAATTTCCAAATTGAGACAAAAAAAGCAAAGCAAAGCACCTCTTCAGTAGGAGGCACAATAGGGCCTCGAACCACACCCATCTCGCTGGTTCTGCAATGCAATCAAACTGCAATAGTTCAACCAATACTTCACACCTCAAATTAAAAATAACTTATTTTATCCATTCTTCATTTCACAACCTCCACTTTCTAATAAAAAGTAACAAACCCAATTGAAATGAAAATATATACTATCACGAAAGTAGCTAAAACCCAGAAGCCCAATAGTGAGAATTATCACATCAATTGAACTGGGTCTAAAGCAGAAACTGCAATAGAGAAACAAAACCACTGTCATTACCTAGAAACAAAACTACAAATCACTCACACAAATTACAACTTTGCATTTGAAGAATTGTGCTTATATATATACAAATGCATATTTTTTTCAAAGCTTTAAATGCCTTTGAAAAAGCTGACTATTTTAGCAAGTGATTGTTTTGGCCATATATAAACAAATGCATCCCCATTTAAAATAAATGATCCATATATATAAATGGCTAAAACAACTATTTTTCTAGGTAAAAAATCTATCATTCTCATGAGAACTTGAAAATTAGAAGAAAAATGATAAAACAATGTGTATCAGTCAACTCCTTATTACAGTTGAAAACATAAGTCAAGTTTACTATTTACTAAATAAATATAACACAATGTTCAACGAAAAAGAAATATAGTTCCAATTCATCATTACTAAATAAATATGAGACAGTCATAACGAACACTTGTAATATAATAGTCAATTTTATAGACACAATGTTAATCTATTTCAGTGTCTATAAATTGAGAAGATTTGGAAAAAAAAGTTATGGTTCCAAATTTTAACAAAAGACCAACTCAAAATGAAACCCAAAACCTGAAGTGAAAAGAAAAGAAAAGCAGCATCTAGCACTGAAGTATATGGTTATAGAACAATTCTACAACTTGAGAAGATTTGAAAGAAAAAAAATGGTTCCAAGTTCTAACAAAAGAACAAAATCAAGTTAGAAAAAAATCAAAATGAAACCCACAAAATTAAATCAAAATGAAAAGAAAAGATCCATCCAGCAATAAACAATTTCATATCTAAACTTCTTCCTATTTATATTCTCATAAACTATACTGTAGATAGTGGCAACTGTAAACAATTGAAAGAACAAAGACATCAAAATTCAAAAGCAAAGAACACTACAAGAAAAATGCACTTAGACGACGGAACCTTAAAGGTTCCGTCGTCTAAGTAACACTTAGACCGCGGAAACTTCTCCGAGGTCTAAGTGAACACTTAGACGACGGAGATGTCTTTTTCCGTCGTCTAAGTGAAACTTAGACCGCGGAGAAAACTTCCGCAGTCTAAGTGTCACTTAGACGATGGAAAAAGACATCTCCGTCGTCTAAGTGAAATTTTAAAAATTTAAAAATTTCACTTAGACCGCGGAGAAAGTTTCCGTGGTCTAATTTTTCACTTAGACGACGGAAAAAGTCATCTCCGTCGTCTAAGTGAAAATTTTGAATTTTTAGAACCGGCGCCCAATTAATTTGGGTTTAGGGTTTAGGGTCTCGCGGTGTGGGTGACACTTAGACGACGGAAAAAGACATCTCCGTCGTCTAAGTACTTTAACCCTAAACCCTAAGGCCATATCCCCTAAACCATGTTTTCACTTAGACGACGGAAATGTGCATTTCCGTCGTCTAAGTGAAAATTTCGTAATTTCACCTAAGACTGTGACGACCCGGACCAGAATCAGCAGTATGATCAGCTATATACGTGAGTTACTGCGTAGTCGCAGAGTTCCGACAATATTTGAACCGCCAGGTTTGATAACGACTAAATTATTGGCCGAGAATTGGAGCTGGGTCTCTTCTCGAGAGTCGTTGCATGTGTGATTTTGAGTTCGTGGGCGGTTCCGGATCGTTATTTGGACGACCGAGGAATTAGTTATGAATATTTGAAGTTTCGACAGAAACGGATTTAAATGGCAGGATTGTTCGCGACTAAGTTATCGGACGAGAATTTGGTTTTGGCTTCTTCACGGAAGTTGTTCAGAATTTAATTTCGAGTTCGTGGGAACTTCCGGAGTATTATTCTGAGTTGCGAAGATTTAGTTGCGATTATTTCCGTTCGTTGGTTATTTAGTCGATTTAAATGTGTATTTGGTTGAATGGTTGACTTTTTATCCATTTGGCCGATGTGTTTGACTTTGGGTGATTATGGAAGAACATGTCGAGATGAGTTTGTGGCCGTGAGAATTATCGAAATCGGAATCACGACGAGAAAGTTACGTGGGTTTGATATTCGTCGAAAAGGATAAGTATGAAGTTTCCTAATCGGGAAAGCTATAAATAGTGACCTACCTAAAAGGGAAATTCAAAGACTTCAATTTGAAGTGTTGACCCTGTTTGACCGTTTGACCGAGTGGTGGAGATGTTTCTCGACGGTACACGGTGGCCTTTACGGCGGCGTGGGGATTCCGGCCACCCCACGGCTTGCCTCCGGTTTCTTCCGGTGCGCCTTGAGGCCCTCGATCTCGTGCCGGTCACCGTTCACGGCGAGGTGAACGGTGGAGAGAGGAATTCCGGCCTAAAAATTGAGGAAATTGAGTTTCAATTTGATGTGTGTAGGGAGAATTCTTGATTTGAAATTTGTGGAACAATTCGGTTTTTCGTGAAATTGGATGAATTAGAGTTTGAATTGGACTTCGGTGCAGTTATGGAAGTTGCACAGTGGACGATTTTGAGTGGAATTGGTGCAGCTCCGCCGTGAAATTCTTCGGCCGGCGGCGGTCAACGGTCAAAGTTTGACTTTTTGGATTTTCAATTAGGCGTGAATTCAGGAGGCGATTCCGGAGGTGTTGACTCAAGTGGCGAGAGAGCTCTATCCCAACACCCCCGATGTGGAACTCCCGATTGATCAGATTGATCGATCTGATCCGATCGTCAGGGCCAGGATTATGTCAACTGCGATCCCTCCAGGGAAGAACACATTCTACTGCAAGGGTTCCGGAAAATGGGGTCAAGGGCTGCTGAAGCCTACCCATGAATTCTCTCGCGGATCGGGATCATCATCATCTTCGAGGACTAATGAGCTACACGACCAGCTTTATAGGCAATCAATTGAGATGGAAGCTCAACGGCGTCGGATCGAGGAGATGGAGCAAGCGGCAGAGCAGAATCGGTTGGCCGAACAGCAGCAGCAAATGGGGACATGGATGCAGCATTGTTATGCACAGTTGCAAGCATCTGGAATCCAGATAGCTCCCCCGCCCATTTTCGGTGCGCCACAGCCACAGCCACAGCCTCAGCCTCAGCCTCAGCCAGACCAGGACCAGGACCAACCAACTTTCTCCAATCCGTTTGACCACATAGACTTAGGACCAGGACCCCCCTACATTTGAACAATTGTCGGTTTCATTTTTATTTTCATTATTTACTACGCATATGTATACAGATATGAACGATTTCGGTTTTTATTAATTTATTTATTTACTACGTACTCTAGTTTCAATGGTTGTTGATTTTCAATTTGAACAATATATAGATAGCGTGATTTTTTGTGAATGCAGGTTTTGGGATAAAACCCAAAACCTGCAAAAAAAATTTAAATTTTTTCACTATATCCGACGACATGTGTTAATCTCGTCGGATATAGTTTTCTCCAGAGTCAACCATTTTGACCATGGAGAAAACTATATCCGACGTTGACATCATCGGTTATAGTTTAAACTATGACCGACGATAAATTATCGTCGGATTTAGTGTATTTATTTTCCAACGATAACCCTAAATCATCTTCGGATATAGTATTACCGACGGTGTATTTCCGACGATACTATATCCGACGATGTGTCGTCGGATATAGGTATGACCGACGAGAAACGGAAACAGACCGACGACGCCAAGTCGTCGGTCATAGTAATTCTTCCGGTAGTGTAGTGCACGGTGTCGAGAGGTCTGCGGAAGACTGTAAGTGTTGCCGACGCTCGTGGGTCCTGATGTGGACCGACTTCCAGTGCCCTCATCTCCACGTCCTGATCTCCCTCTCCCCCTCGACCTCCCCCTCGAGCCCGACCCCCCTCGGGAAATACCGCAATTTAACCAATTCATCGTTGCTAAAATTAAAATCCTTCCACTCACATAAAATTTCCATTATATCACCTAATTTCATTATATATTAATTCATTCATATATAATTCCACTAAATTACCAAAAATTCAAAATAATTCCAATTAATTAATCCAAAAATTCCACGCTCAAAATAATTCCACTAAATTACAACAATCCCAAAAATGAGCACTAAAACATTCAATAATATCCAATAATAGCCAATAATTAATATTTAAGCTCATCTATATATATAATCCAATAATTCTAATTAAAAATCCAAAAAATCAACAATAATTCCCAATATAATAAAATAATTCCAACAATCCACTAAATTCAACACTAAAAAATATATTCAATAATATCCAATATAATTAAATTAATAAGAACACAATATATATATGTATATAAACCAATTAATAATTCTACACTTAAACAATCCAAAAAATAATCCAATAATTCCCAATATAATCCAATAACTCCCAACAATCCAAAAAATCAACACAAAAATTCCAATAATTCCATCAAATCCCAAAAAATGAACACAATAATTCCCATAACTTACAAAATTCAAGAAAAATCCAATATATATTCACACAATCAACATAATATCCACATTATCGATAAACAAAGTAAAAAAATTAAAATCTAACCTAAAATCAACCTAGGGATTTAGGGATTTAGCTAGAACCTGTTTTTGGTTTAGAGAGATCATGTTGATGATGGAGGGCTTGATTGAGATTGAGAGAACCTTCCTCGATCTTGCTTGATGGAACAAGAGGGCTTGATTGAGATTGAGATTGAGAGAGAACGGATTGCAGATCGAAATGAAACTGCCCGAAACGGTGCCAGTTCTGGGATATAACGCCAACTATAGCCGAAGATATAAGTATTATCGTCGGCCATAGTATACCCGTAACTATAACCGACGATATTTGATATGAATATCGTCGGCCATAGTATACCCGAAACTATAACCGACGATATTTGATATGAATATCGTCGGTTATAGTTTTTTTATTTTTTTTCATATGCCGGTTATATATAGTGTACTTAATAGTTATTAATATATAATAATACGAAATTATTATTAAAAAAACGGAAATTATGTTAAAAGCCTAATTAAATTAAAATGGCATTTAATTTTTTTGGCTATATATATATGTTTAAATATTGATATTTATTACTATTTAATAATACGATATTTATTCGAATATCGTCGGTTGGCTTGCAGCAATTTAATCGACACAATTTAAAGTTGATCATCTGAATATAATTTCCGTTACATTGCACGTTCAAACTCAAAATAACATACATATATACACTAAGGCGCATAGTCAGAATCATCGCTTGAGTCTGACTCTGTTTCCGAGTTAATTTCAGGTAAGATATGTATGCCATCGTCACTTGAGTCTTCATTGTCTTCATTTTGATTAACATCAATAAGATTCGGTTGAGGAATTCGTACCACACTGCCCTGTCTCACATTATTAAGGCGAATTGTTGAGGTTTCAGGAATAGCAGTTGCGTTCGGCTCTTGGTATGCACTAACTTCTTCATTATCCGATGTCACACCAAGGGTTGAGGCACTGTATATGTTTCGTGGAAGAACATGGTTAACCACTTTCCACGCGCCTTTATGCACAAGATCATCAAGATAGAACAATTGTTTCACCGTCGTGGCCAAAACAAACGGATCATCTTCATACCAGCTTGTAGTAGTATTCACCGAAAAAATGCCGTATTGATCGGTCCTTGTGTTCTGAGGGTCAGTATCAAACCATCTACACTTAAACAAGTGCACGGTCATGCCTTCCCCATATATTAATTCGACAACTGAATGGAGAACACCGTAATAGTCAATTCCATTCTGGCCACCATGCACCATTACCCCAGAATTCTGTGTTTTTCGTCTGACATCTCTATGTTCACAAATAAATAGCACGTCATTTACCTTACACATAGGATAAACTCTGGAAGTTACCGGTTTCTGCGCCAAGAGCCTCAATTCGTGTGACCACTGAGGGATACCATCATCTTGTACATGGTTCATCTGAAAATAATCATTTATTAACTTAACTATAAATAGGATACGAGACATGCACTTAAATTCATATACAGGTCCATTTATCTTTAAACGTACCCATTTGCCAAATTCAAAATAGTTTGCGAACGTCTTGTTGTGGTACTCAACATCACCGGAAATAGCAGGGCAGTAAAGGTGCAAATTTTTCCAATATTGAACTTCTGGACAGTTAATCAATACCGACCAATGGGCAATGACTAGCTCATAAGGTTCCAACTTGTACGAGTTGGGCAACTTTCCAGAAATTTCAACATTATCGGAGATGATCGAAAGGTTGAACTGCCCTCCATCTACTGGCATATGTTGTGAAGGGTCCTCCAACGCTCCCAAATACAACTTGGTGTACATTACGCACTCATGCGCAATATATGCTTCAGCGATACACCCTTCGGGTGCAGATTTGTTCATCACATAGTCTTTGTAGTCCCCTAATTGTCTGTAAAGTGGTAATTACAGATCGAGCATGTTATGCTTATTGCAAAAATAAGTGAATAAATAATATTAAAGATCGACATATATAGCCAGATTCAGAGATGCATTACGTACCTTTCGATAGGATACATCTATGTGTAGTGTACTGGACCAGTAAGCAACAATTGTTCCGGAAGATGGAGCATCAGGTGAGGCATGATGTCGAAAAAGTTTGGAGGAAATATCCTTTCGAATTTGCACATGATAAAAATGATGTCCTGTTGCATTTCCAACAAGTATGATTTCTTCACTTCTCTCGTGCATAACTTCTGAAAGAATCTTGACAAAGCCACTAACGGCTCCACCACCTCTTTGGGCAGGTACCCTCGAATGAAAACAGGGAAGAGGCGTTGAAGCAGTATATGACAGTCATGACTCTTTAGTCCGTACATCTTGTTGTCTTTGAAGTTAACACATCGACTTATATTTCCAGCATAGCCTGAAGGATACCTGACATTACCCATCCAGCCAAAAATTTCATTCTTCTGGGCAGGCTTCACAGTATAAGGAGCTTGTGGCATTTTTTTCTTCCCATCTCTCAACCACAAATGTTTTTGCAATCCCATCCTTTTAAGATCAATGCGTGCCTTCGGGCCGTCTTTAGTTTTTCCCTCCCAATTCAACATTGTGCCGACCACACTCTCGCACACATTTTTCTCTATGTGCAAGACATCTAAGTAGTGTCTGATCAGCAACTTGGACTAATACGGAAGTTCCCAAAAAATACTTTTGTGTGTCCAGAATTTATACCTGTCGGGTTTGTCAGGTATTGACGCCACTATCTCAGGATGATTGCTTAGCTGCCCAATATTTCATTTAGCACTTCCAATATTTCATCCCCCGTCCATCTCCTCGGCTGCTCACCTGTTTCCACAGTCCCATCAAATGCCTCAATATCCTCCCGAAATGGGTGATCATGTGGAAGCCAACAACGATGACGCATCTGTACAATCTTCCTGCAATGAGGTCTGCAACACTCAACCGTCATGCACTCTGGACAAGCCCTGTATCCCCTGGTAACGTTGCCCGACAACATCCCGCGTGCAGGAAAATCGCTAATGGTGCCAACAAGCATGGCATGCATTTGGAACATCTCATTTTTGAACTTGTCATAAGTGGGATGACCATGCTCACTCAAGTACTTAAGCTCCTCAATCAAGGGTCTCAAATACACATCGAGACACTTTCCTGGATAACCCGGCCCTGGAATTATCATAGTGAGCATATTGTATTCTTTCTTCATGCACATCCATGGAGGAAGGTTGTACGGTACCAAAATAACTGGCCATATACTGTATTGAAGACTCATGTTGCCAAAAGGGTTGAATCCATCAGATGAAAGCCCTAGCCAAACATTTCGAACTTCTGATGCAAAATAAGAAAACTCATTCACCATGTGCTTCCAAGCCTCTCTGTCAGCAGGGTGTATAAGCGTATCACCGTCGGGCAAATTCCTCTCGGCCCACCATCTCATAGCTTCAGCCGTGTGTGCAGACATGAACAACTGTTCTAGCCTATCTATCAGCGGAAAATACCGAAGTATCTTCACAGCTTTCTTGTTTCCGGCAGGAGTCAACTTATACCTATCGATACCACATACCGGGCATTCATCAAGGGATTCAAGATCATTCCCATACGCATCTTCACCCCAGAAGAGAACACAATCATATCTACAAGCATGGATTTTGATGTAGGAAAGGCCAAGCTGTTTCAGGATCTGTCGCACCTTACGATGAGTGGTAGAAAGACGATGACCGGGGGGCAACAACGAACCAGACCACTTCAGCCAATCATCAACAGCCTTCACACTCATTTTGTTCTCCACTTTGAGCTTCATTACTCCCATAACACTTTCGAGAACAGATGCATTACACCCGTTATACAACGGGGTCTGTTGGAAGGCAATGAGGTTGTTGTACTTGTCCATACCAGCAGTGTTGACAGCTGTAGGTAATTGCTGGACTGGCTCAATATGAGGGCAGTCTCCAACGGCGGGAGGGATATCCGGTGCTTGAGCAAATATACCGCTCTCATGAGGAAACATATCGTTGATCAGACTTGTTGTTGGATCATTGGATGTAGATCCACTCTCAAAAAATTATCCGTGATCATGTTGACCAACTGATGAGCTCTCACCGTGATAAATCCAACATGTGTACTTATCCCAAAACCCGTTTTTCTTCAAGTGCTCCAATACTTTATTGATGTGAAAACGATATCACTCGCTGCGACACTGACATTTCGTACACGGACAATAATGAATTGTCATCCCTCCACAATTAACTTTCACATATTCCACAAAACTTCTAATTCCACGGTGATATCTTACATCCCATCTTGGAAGACACATCCAACTCTTGTCCATCCTGAAAATTATAACTGCATGTATATATACCCATAATCTTATTAATTCAAATTTCATAGCTAGATATATATATATATATATATATATATTTATATATATATATCGATATTCAAACTATAATTAAATTACATAATTTAATTATTCGATCTATCCTACTCAATCCCTAACTAGCTAGCTAGCTAATTAATTACAACACTGATCGAGCTAATCCCCTGCCATTAATTTTCACCTTTGGCGCCAACAATGAGAGGTAAAATTAGCAGGGATTAAAAACCGCGAAATTTAATAACCCAAACCCCAAAAAACACTCATTTCGCGCCAAATCTTAATCCCATATAAAACCCAACCCCCGCCCAAAGACTCATTTTTCCCATCTCTCTCCCTCTCCCTCTCTCCCGGCCCTCGAACTCCATGTGTCCCCCCCCCCCAATCAAACCACCCACGTACCATATATATATCATCACCATCACAATAATAATCACAATATATATTATATATACCCATGCATAATTAATAATCACAATTAATCCTACAATTAATAATCAAAATATATATATAATCAATTACGTACTACGTACTCCAACTCAACTATCAATCACGTACTCAAAATCAACCATCAATTACTCAAACTCAACAATCAATTAACTCTGATCCATCGATCGATCCATTCAAAATCAACATCATATCATATCAACAATCGATTAATTAACACGTATACACACACATATATATATATATATACGTACGTACCTATATATAATTAATGAATCACAAACTCATGATCATTCTTCACAGTTTTCGACATCACCCAAAGATTTCTGAGCATTTTCAGTTTTCGCGGGAGATGTTTTTTTAATCGATCACAGAGCTGCTGCCCAGATTGGATCTGAAATAAGAAACTATAGCCGACGATACCAATAACTCGTCGGTTATAGTCTGAAAAAATCGTCGGCCTTAATTGAAAACTATACCCGACGACTTTTCGGCCACTATAACCGACGACAAGATTATCTAATCGAAAAAAAAAACTATGTCCGACGAGGTAATCCTGTCGTCGGTTATAGTAAACTATACCCGACGAGAACCCTTGTCGTCGGTCATTTTTTGGGAATCTCGTCGGGTATAGTAATTCTTCTGGTAGTGTATTGTCAAATTGACGTATTTATTGTGTCCTTAGCATTGGTAATTAATAATCTTTTAAAGTACTGGACGACATGTTAAACAATTTTTTGAGTTCATATAAATTTATCTTCGGGTATAGTAAAATTTGACATATTAAAATTTGATCTCATTTTGTGTGATATATCATCAGACATGCTAATCCAATATGAATTAAGTAATGCTCGAGGATCTGAGACATTACAAAATAGAATAATTGTAATGAATAAATAATAATTTTGAGGAGAAATAGCAGTAAAAGTAAATTCCAACAATGCTTCGGTCCATTCTTTATCATCACCTAACAATCCGAAGGCTCAACATATTTCTTGATATGTAGAGTATATTACACCATTAATTTTTTGTTAAATCAAAATTGGTACATCTTTTTTGAAAATTTAAAAGCATTATATTCAAAGATAATACAGTTCACCTACAATTGATGACACATATGTTATTCTACTTAGCAGATTCTACATGCGATATTGTTTCCTTGGAGTTCATAATTTTTTATTATCATTCTAAACAAATTTAATAGTAAATTGAATATATGTTAATCTCTTTACCTTTTTATAAGTCTTATTTGCTCCGAACCAAGCATTTAGCATAATAGTATCTATATTCAGATTATTTAACACATTTTAAAGAGAATTAGTTTGATGAAAACAAATAGTTTGTTCTTTAGGCAAATGAATTTTTAAATATTGAACTGCAGGAAATCTAGAATGAATGAAATATTTAAATAAACGTCACAAGAACTCATGAGGAGTTACATATCGACAATTGAGATAATTTTGGGTTTCATCATTTATATTGTCACAGACTAATACGTGAGCTCTATCGAGTCCTTTATTTATATATTTGAATAGATATTTTATTAACATAGATTGAGAACACTATTCAATATTTATATGAGCATTATATCTTAACAACAAATTAGCATTGTAAGAAACATAATTATTACTAAGATGAACTTCTTTTTTAACTACAAAACGTGATTCATCATCACGACGTTTATAGTGAGGAGCCTTAATTGCTTGAAAAATCGTGTCAGGAATAAATGATTTTAGAAAATATTTTGTACATAATTTGTCTCGCATACAAGAAAAATTTAAATCAAGTTGACTGGAAGTACGATGGATCATAAATTGACTAACTATTTCAAACAACTGCGGGCTAAGATTTTTATCTGGTAATTCTGTCGATATTATGAAATCTACAACATTTGTTGTATAACATTTATATTTATTTTAAAGTCAAAATAATATATGAGCATGGGACAACCCTCGCTTCTGGAATTCAATTGTACATACGTGAGCATAGACTTCGTCAAAGGGTACTCCAAATTTGATATAAGTTGTATCATCTACTTTTATTTTAAAAATTTGATAAACAATATCTAGACGATGTTCTGGTTTCTAGCCCAGTTTGTTTTTTCAAAATATCTCAAATTTTTGGACCAGTTAACATTGCATATAAAACTAATGAACAAATCCGGATTGCCATATTATTTACAAATTGTTATTACATCTTGATAATTATTTATCATATCTCTTGGACTGACGGTGTGAGAAACAGAAAGACCAACTTTTTTTTTCCAATATTTGAGGCTTGAACAATTATACTCGAAATAGATGTAGATATATTATTTCATGTTTCACATCTCAGATCTGGCTAATGGCAACTTATATATTCTAAACGATTTTCTTCACCAGTTGCATACGCATCAAGTAAATATTGTTGAAATAATCTTCTATCTTTTAACAAAGTATTTGATTGATTTTCTCTATCATGAATTTGGTAACCTACGAATATTTGCTTATTGTTAATTTCTATCTTTGTCACCTGCAATTGATTTTAATTTCATGTTTATTTTAAATACATCCTCTCCATATGGAAAAAATAATGGATATTGTAATAACATTATGAAAGGACCCAACCCCGATTCAGTTGCCTAAACCGAAATCGAACCCCTTCTGAAAACACGAACCAACAAAAATAGTAGAAATTTCAGCAGAGTTTCGTTACTAACGTGGAATTACCATTACCTGCACGCGGAAAATACACTTCATCCTATGCCACAAAAAGCAAACCGTGGGCACCAATCCCATCCGGATTTCTCAATATATCAACAGTAAAGTAAAACAATAAATATAATAGTACTTTACTGAAATCCGGTGTAAAATCGTATAACATAAACAACAGATTACTCAGAGCGACCTCTAATGTATAAACACATAAGTATACCGCAGTAGGTATAACAATAAACCTACTGGAAGAAATAAGGTAGCTCGAGTACTATGCCTCCGACCACGACGTGCGACACCAGAGTCCGAACTGCAAACTGGGCACGGAAACCGAAAAGCCCAGGGGAAAGGCAAATAAAAACGTTAGAGTGAGTGGACGAAAATAAACATATGCCTTTCACCAGTTTATATACATATTCAATGTAAAACAGTGCGAGTTCGGAAAACACAACAACACATATATATATGGAGGTTGTCGGGCGAATCTCTCAAGCCCGACGTCAGGTGAATCGCTCAAACCTGACGGTGAAAGGCCAGGGGAATCTCTCAACCTCGGCGGCACTCAGGGGAATCTCTCAACCCTGCTTCAGAGGAATCTCTCAACTCTGGGCCAGAGGAATCTCTAAACTCTGGTAGCATCGATGCTATAAATGCCATCACCCATAAACACATAACAACACCTCCGAAAATAACATATATCTCAATCATCGTATAATTTAAATACGGAAAAGCATAAAATCCACGAACTCGCAAATCAACAGTGAAAATAGAAACTTGTCCACTCACACGCTTGCGTAACGCAGTTCGCGTTAACCCGTGATCCGGCGGAAAGTCCCTCGCCAAACGAACGATCACGAACACCTGAATATTCACAAAATCCATTTCTCCAAATCATAACTCGACAATACAAGAGAAATCACGAGAAACCACCGTTCTCGAAAACACGAAATTCAATGTCGACGAATCGTCGAAAATCCGATATGTACACCTCAATACCTCGCTATACTTTCGGATGCTCAAATCGAGAAACGAACCTCCCCACTGCGATTGGGGCGCAATTTCGAGTAAAATGACATGCAATTTGTCGAAAACCCAAAAAGTCAAACTGTTGACCGCCGTTGACCACCGCCCACGGCGGCGCCGCCACCAAACGTGAGATTTCTCGGCAGAGCAACCCCTATTCCATGCAAAATCACCCACTGAGCAACTTTGTCAACTACAACAAAGGCCAATTCTCACTCTAACTCATCTAATTTCAAACAAAACCGAATTGTTCCCAAAATTTCAAATCCAAAATTCTCCAAGCACAATCAAAATTAAAACTCCATACTTACATGGTTAGAATCATGGAGAGGAGAGCTACAAAACCCTGTCCTTGTTTGAGCTCAACTCGGCCCGAATCGAAAACCACCATTAACCCCAAAATTCACAAACTTTGGTTCAACATTTCTCTCTCCACCGTGAGTTATTGTGACGACCCGAACCAGAATCTGTTGCGTATTCGGCACGATTCTCGAGATTTGGTCATAGTCGCAGTTTTACAATATTGTGTGGTTTGCCGATTCGATTCACGACTATGTTTTCGGTCGAGAATTTGAGTTGAGAGTCTTCACGGAAATGGTAGAGTACGTGATTTCGATCTCGTGGGCGATTCCGGAAGATTTTTTCCGATAACCGAGGAATATTTTATGATTATTTGAAGTTTCAGTATCCGACGAGTTTATCCGATTGTTTCGGGCTTATCAGAATCATTTCGTATATTCATTTTGGATAGTCGATTGACCCGAGGGCGAGTATAAATATCGGAATAGTCAAGAAATAGTCGAGAATTTCATTTCGGGCTTTGACTGAGTTGACTTTCCATTTTGGGAAACTTTGACCGTTGACCGAGGAGAGGGAGACTTTCCCGTTTCGGCTTCAACGTCCGACGACCAAATTCCGGCCACCTCCGGCCAAGTGAAAGGTAGGGACTCCTTCCTCTCGTGATTTCGAGTTGGTATGTACTTAGTTTGAGGGAAATTGATGGGGTTTTAACCGAGTTCGAATCGGGCCGAGGGGGAGGATTTCGCCGGTGACGGTGGGCATGATTCCGGTAAGTTTTGACGGTGGGGTTGTTGGGGGTTTTGCTCCCCACACCTCGGTGATGCTTCCTGGTTGATTAGTTTAGGACGAGGAGGTGTTTGGAGGGTAACCCAATTAGGGATTCCGGTGTGATATTCCGATTTGATTTTCGATGAATTGATGATGTTTGGGTTTGAATTGATATATGCTGTAGTTATGAAAGTGGTTCGTATGGTCGAGGCGGTGTGATCTGGAACTTCTCCGCCGGAGAATCTCGCCGTTGGCTGAGGCGGTCAACGGTGGTTAACGGCGGAGGAGTTGACTTTTTCAGATTTTGATGAAATTAATGTCATTTTTCTCGTAATCGCGCCCTGATCGTCGTTCAGAGGTTTTCGGGTTGATTTGGTTAGCCGATTTTCAGTCGAGGTTTCGAGTGGGGATTTCGGGAATTTCGTAATTCATTTTGTACCGCATTGCATATTTCCGGGAACGGTTGGTTTCCGTACATTCAGTACAGTGTTGTGGTTTATGTATTGATCAGTTATGTTTATAAATGTTCAGGAGATCGAGATCTGGATTGTGATCGTGCTTCAGGCGAGGGATCTTCCGCCGGACCACGAGTTTAGCGCGAGTGCGCGTTACGCGAGTCTGTGAGTGGACAGTTTATTTTCACGGAATTATTGCGAGTCCCTTATATACGTTTTATGAACTTGAGCATGCTGTATGATTATGGTTTTATGAGCATGAGTTTTCGTACGAGATTATGTTTATATTGAGCATGTGTTATACGATTATACTTATATGTTGTTATGTGTCCACGAGTGGCCCCGTGTGATTTATACACATACTCTGTACGCGTGAGGAGTTAGAGTCTCCCTCGTGTTTATGTATGTGAGGAGTTAGAGTCTCCCTTGTACATGTATGCGTGAGGAGTTAAAGTCTCCCTCGTGTGCTCGGACACGTGAGGAGTTAGAGTCTCCCTCGTGTACCATTTGATTATTATACTTTCGACTCGCATATGATTTTATACGTATATTTTATTTGGTGAAAGACATTTATTTTCGTCCACTCACTCTAACGGTTTTCATGTCTTTCCCCTGGGCTTTTCGGTTTCCGTGCCCAGTTTGCAATTCAGGTTTGGTGTTTTCACGTCGCGGTTTGGAGGCTAGTGTTCAGAGTTACCTGTGCTTTCCAGTAGCTTCTTGTTTCGCCTACTGATGTGTATATTGTATATATTTTACTTTAGAGGTCGCTCTGATACTTCCTGATACTTGTATATACGGATTTTCTCGGATATACATATATTCATAGTACAGTTTGTTTACTGTTATTGATTATATTGATGTTGAGAAATCCGGATGGGATTGGTGCCCACGGTTTGGCTTTTGTGGCATAGGATGAAGTGTTATTTTCTGGGTGCAGGTTATGGTAATTCCACGTTAGTAACGAAACTCTGCCGAAATTTCGAAAAGTTTTTGTTGATTCGTATTTTCAGAAGGGGTTCGGTTTCGGTTTAGGTAACTGAATCGGGATTGGGTCCTTTCAGCTTGGTATCAGAGCATTAGGTTGTCAGATTCTGTAGAATCTTGTAGTTGTGACGCTTAGGGTATTTGAGTTGATACAGCATGACTGGAGTGATGACCCGACTGGCCAGCGGTACTCATCAATACTTCGGGTGTTGTGTGTCCTCAAATATCTGCAGTTTCATGCTTACGTTCTTTCTGCTTGTACCTAATGCTTGTCTTGTATCAGTAGGATGCCTCCTCGACGTGGTCCCCGTGTTGATCGGGATGAGGATCCTGATGAGGATCGCCGAACGCGCGACTTGCTTATGCGAGTGCTGCGTTTGGAAGAGCGTTTTGACCCTGTGGTCAAGGCTCGCACAGCTGGTGCTACTGTGTTTTCGGGTTCAGTTGATCCAGAGATATGCGAGGCATGGTTGGTTCAGATTGTACGTGTTGGTGAGCGTCTGCAGTTTACTCCTGAGAAGATTACAGTAGCTGTAGTTGATTTACTTGAGAGTGATGCATACTTTTGGTGGGTTAGCACCGACAGAGTTCTAGCTGACACTCCGTGGACATTGTTTCATGATCTGTTCATGAGGAGGTACTTTAATCAGGCTACCCGGCAGCGTAAGTATGAGGAGTTTACGAACTTGAGGCAGGGCAGTTTGTCTGTACTTGAGTATCGGGATCGGTTTACCCGTTTGTCTCGTTTTGCGCGGGATATGGTGACTACTGAGGAAGCCAAGTGTCGCAGGTTTGAGCTGGGATTGAATCTGAACATCAAGGCGACATTGACTACGATGCCTCGGAACAACTTTGATGAGTTTGTTAGTGCTGCACTCCGAGGCGAGGACATTGAGCAGGAGAGACAACAGAGGTATCGGCCGAGACGGTTTGAGGAAGGTGAACCGAGTCAGGGGTCAGGGGCCTTCGAAGTGGCAGAGTTCTGATACTTCCGGTTCAGCTTCATCTTCAGGCGGTGGATCTTATCGCCCACCAGTTGGTGCACCGAGACGGAGACCGATATGGAGGAGAGATCGACCGCAGCGGCCACAGGATAGTGGAGGTTCCAGCGGCTCTAGTTATCCTCGGCGTACTGGTGGCACATTTCCTATTCCAAGAGACTACCCTTTGTGCAATCTCTGCAACAGATATCATTTGGGCCCATGTCAGCGGGGTCCTGGTGCTTGTTATCGTTGTGGCCAGGTGGGTCACTTTTCGAGGGAGTGTCCTCAGTTGTATGGCGGTGACAGACAGGCGGCCCAGAGTTCCGGAGTTGAGCGGGGTGCCACTTCGGGAGTTCGACCAGCACAGTTTGCAGGTCAGGGTAGGCAGTAGGGACAGCCCCAGCGAGGACGACCAGCCGGACAGGCGAGGGTTCATGCTATGACTCTACGTGAGGGCAGAGCATCACCGGAGGTCGTTATCGGTACGTTACATGTTTTTGGTATTCCTGTACTTGCATTGTTAGATCCGGGAGCTACATATTCATTCATATCATTTAGACTATCAGCATTAGCTACGGTACCTGCATCTCCACTTCCGGGGTTGTGGAGAGTGTTGTATCCGTCAGGTGAGGTTGTGAGCATCGGTTGGGTTTACAGAGATTGTGAGGTGTTTATCGATGGCCATGGTTTAGCCGCTGATTTGTTATTGCTTGATATTGTGGATTTTGATCTGATCTTGGGTATGGACTTCCTAGAGTCGCACTGGGCCATGTTTGACTGCCACAGGAAGGAGGTCGCATTTCGACGACCAGGGTTACCCGAGATACTGTTCCGTGGTGAGAAGAACACTTCACTTCCGTGTTTGATTTCCGCGATGAGGGTGGATCGGTTGATGAAGAAGGTTTGTGTTGCTTACTTAGCCCATGTTGTGGACACTACAGCTACAGTGCCGGATCTTGGTAGTATTGAGGTTGTGTCTGAGTTTCCGGATGTGTTTCCAGCAGAGTTACCTGGTATACCCCCTGTACGGGAGATTGATTTTACCATTGAGTTATTGCCGGGTACTGGACCGATTTCCCAGACACCTTATCGGATGGCGCCTGCGGAGTTGAAGGAGTTGCAGATTCAGCTTCAGGAGTTTCTAGATAAGGGTTTCATTCGACCGAGTGTTTCTTCGTGGGGTGCTCCGGTGTTGTTTGTTCGGAAGAAGGATGGGTCTATGCGTTTGTGTATTGACTACCGGAAGCTGAATCAGAATACAGTGAGGAACAAGTATCCATTACCGCGGATTGACGACTTGTTCGATCAGCTGAAGGGAGCAGCAGTCTTTTCGAAGATTGACCTTCGATCCGGATATCACCAGTTGAGGATCCGAGACTCTGACGTAGCCAGGACAGCTTTCAAGACGCGGTATGGGCACTATGAGTTTTTGGTTATGCCGTTTGGGTTGACCAACGTCCCCGCAGCTTTCATGGACTTGATGAATCGAGTGTTCAGACGATTCTTGGACAAGTTCTTGATTGTATTCATTGATGATATCCTGATCTATTCCAGGAGTGTGGGCCAGCACAAGAAGCATTTGCGGGCAGTGTTGCGGACCTTGCGGGACCATCAGTTGTTCGCGAAGTTTAGCAAGTGCGAGTTCTGGTTGGATAGTGTGAAGTTTCTGGGCCACGTGATTTCGGCCGAGGGAGTCAGTGTTGAGCCTGACAAGATCGATGCCATGCTGAACTTGAGTAGACCCACTACTGTGCCAGAGATTCGGAGTTTCCTGGGGTTAGCAGGTTATTATCGACGGTTTGTTCAGGATTTCTCCCGGATTGCTACACCACTGACCAGATTGACAAAGAAGGGCGTCAAGTTTGAGTGGTCTGATGTGTGCGAGGAGAGTTATTTGCTCTTGAAGGAGAGATTGACTACCGCACCGGTTTTGACATTGTCAGACGATAGTGGTGAGTTTGTTGTGTACAGCGACGCGTCGAAGTTGGGCCTTGGATGTGTGTTAATGCAACATGGTAGAGTTGTGGCATATGGTTCCAGACAGCTGAAACCGCATGAGGCCAAGTATCCGACGCATGATTTGGAGTTAGCCGCTATCGTGTTAGCGTTGAAGAGTTGGAGACATTACCTATACGGTGCTCAGTGTAAGATTTTCACTGACCACAAGAGTCTCACCTACTTGCGGACGCAGCCGGATCTGAACATGAGGCAGCGCCGATGGATGGAGTTGATCAACGATTACGATTGCACGTTTGAGTACCATCCAGGGAAGGCCAATGTTGTAGCAGATGCACTTAGCCGGAAATCTGAAGCCTCATTGTTTCACATGGGTGTGGCCAGAGTATCGATGTTAGCCGAGCTTCGGGCTACAGGTGCTGTGTTTGGGTATGATGATGATGGAGCTTTGTTGGCCAGTTTTCAGGTTCGACCTGTATTGGTTGATCAGGTACGGGAGGCACAGGATTCGGATCCTTACCTGTTGGGTAAGAAGACCATGATACGGAATGGTGTGCCTACAGAGTTCCGATTGAGCGACGACGGTACGTTGTTATTCAGAGGCAGGCTATGTGTACCCCGAGACGAGGACTTGAAGAAGGAGATTCTGGATGAGGCTCACAGTTCAGCATATGCGATGCATCCCGGAGGTACGAAGATGTTTCGTACACTTCGAGCGTACTATTGGTGGTGTAATATGAAGCGGGAGATTGCCGCGTACGTGAGTCGGTGTTTGTGACGACCCGGACCAGAATCAGAAGTATAATCAGCTCAATTCGCGAGTTAGCATATCGACGTGGATTTCCGATAACGAATTTACTCGCCAGGGTTCTGTTAACGACTAAATTATTGGCCGCGAATTGGAGCGGAGTCTCTTCTCGAGAGTCGTAGTATATGTGATTTCGAGTTCGTGGGCGGTTCCGGATCGTTATTTGGACGACCGAGGAATTAGTTATGAATATTTGAAGTTTCGACGGAAACAGATTTATATAGCAGGTTTGCTCGCGACTAAATTATCGGACGGGAATTTGGTCTCGGCTTCTTCACGGAAGTTGTTCAGAATTTAATTTTGAGTTCGTGGGAACTTCCGGAGCATGATTTGGAGTTACGAGGAATTAGTTGCGAATTTTGCCGATTATTGATTATTTAGTCGATTTAAATGTGTGTAGGTTCGAAGGGTTGACTTTTTATCCGTTTGGCCGATATGTTTGACTTTGGGTGATTATTGAAGATCATGTCGAGTCAAGTTTGTAGTCGCGAGAATTATCGGAATCGGAGTTACGACGCGAGAGTTACGGATATTCAAAGTTTGTCGAAAAATATAATTTTGGGGTTTCCTTTTTGGGAGAGTATAAATAGTGGACTTTCCTCTTTGGGAAAGTCAAAACCTGAAATTTAATGTTTGACCGAGCTGTGGGAGGTGCTCGACGGTGAGCCACGGTGCTCCACGGCGGCAGGCTATTCCGGCCACCTTCGAGCCTCCTCTTGGTCTTGTTCAACTCGTTGTGATCCCCTCTTCACCTTCCTGGCCTCCTCTCACGGCGTGGGACGCCGGAGGAGGAGGAAATTCCGGCCAAAGTTTGAAGGTTTTGGAGGTTAATGGTGGTTTCCGACTCGGGTCGATTCGAGCTAAACTTTGGGGTGGGCTTTGTAGCCCTCATCACCATGATGCTTCCCTGTAAGTTTCGTGTTTCAATTTGATGTATACATGGAGAATTTTGGATTGGAAAAATTGTGTACAATTCGGGTTTCATTGAAATTGGATGTGTTAGAGTGAGAATTGGACTTCGGTGCAGTTATGGAAGTTGCTCAGTGAGTGATTTTGAGTGGAACAAGGTTTGCTCCGCCGTGAAATGCTTCGGCCGGCAGCGGCGCCGTCGTGGACGGCGGTCAACGGTCAGGGTTGACTTTTTGACTTTCGACAAGTCGCATTTCATTTGACTCGAAATCGCGCCCCGATCGCAGTGGGGAGGTTCGTTTTTCGAGTTGAGCGTCCGAACGTAAAGCGAGGTATTGAAGTGGTATATACGGATTTTCGACGATTCGTCGACTTTGAATTATCTGTTTCCGAGAACGGTGGTTTCTCGTGGTTTGATTTGTATTGTCGGATTATGACTTTGAATAATGAACTTTGTGAATATTCAGGGGTTTTGTGATCGTTCGTTTGGCGAGGGACATTCCGCCGGATCACGGGTTAACGCGATACGCGTTACGCCAGTCTGTGAGTGGACAACTTTCTTTTCACGGAATTCTTGCGAGTCTTTTATATGATTTATGAACTCGAGCATGCGTATTGAGATTTCGGATATATGAGCATGTGTTTTATGATTATACGATATACTTATACAAATATACGTATACGAGTATACATACACTTATATGTTGATTCATGCATTTGCATAGAACTGTTTATGATTTGGTTTACACAGAGTACAGTCTTGGTTACGTTGTTGTATCGATACACTTAGCCTCTCGGCTGATCCCCGATGGTAGGCATCCCAGGCGGGGCGTTACCCCAACCTGACCGGCGAGGGGCGTATCCCCGGAACCGAGGCCTTTCTGGCTTAGAATCACGTGTGGGTCCGGGATCCCGTGATTCGGACTGTACTAACACGGTGTGTGTCCATGAGCGACCCCGTGAGATTTTTACTTGCATGCTCTGTACACTGGAGGAGTGTGAGTGTTACCTCGTGTACTATGTTGTTTTTATTTACCTGGACTCGCATATTTTTTTATAACATATATATTAACTGGTGAAAGACATTTATTTTCGTCCACTCACTCTAACGTGTTTCATGTCTTTCCCCTGGGTTTTTCGGTTTCCGTGCCCAGTTTGCAGTTCAGGCTCTGGTGTCGCACGTCGTGGTCGGAGGCATAGTGCTCGAGCTACTTTGTTTCATCCAGTAGGTTTATTGTTCTACCTATTGTGGTATGCGTATACGATTATGTATTAGATGTCGCTCTGAGCTCCCTATTGAATACGTTATACGATTTTACACTGGATTTCAGTAAAGTGCATATATATTTATTACTTTACTTTACTGTTGATATATTGAGAAATCCGGATGGGATTGGTGCCCGCGGTTTGCTTTTTGTGGCATAGGATGAAGTGTATTTTCCGCGTGCAGGTTAAGGTAATTCCACGCTAGTAACGAAACTCTGCCCAAATTTCAAAAAGTTTTTGTTGGTTCGTGTTTTCGAAGGGGTTTGATTCCGATTTAGGGAGCTAAATCGGGGTTGGGTCCTTTCAGTGTTTGATTTGTCAGCAGGTGATGGCGGAGAGGCAGAAACCTGCAGGGAAACTACAGCCACTTGAGATTCCGGTTTGGAAATGGGAGCATATTACGATGGATTTCGTCTATCAGTTGCCTCGTACTTCGGCGGGCAACACTGGCATTTGGGTTATTGTTGACCGACTGACGAAATCCGCACACTTTCTTGCACTTCCAGGGAAGAAATCAGTGGGCAGATTGGCCAAGTTGTACTTATCCGAGATTGTTCACTTGCATGATGTGCCTGTGTCCATTGTTTCTGACCGTGATAGTCAGTTCACTTCTGAGTTTTGGCAGGCGTTGCAGCGAGCGTTGGGCACGAGGTTGCGATTTAGTACAGCTTTCTATCCTCAGACTGACGGGCAGTCTGAGCGGACCATTCAGACTCTTGAGGATATGCTGAGGTCGTGTGTATTGCAGTTTCGCGGAAACTGGGATCAGCAGTTACATTTGATCGAGTTCGCCTACAACAACAGCTATCAGGCCAGTATTGAGATGGCACCTTACGAGGCCCTGTACGGGAAGCAGTGTCGCACTTCATTGTGTTGGAGTGAGGTGGGCGAACGTTGGCTCATTGGTCTAGATTTGGTGAAAACCACGATGGAGGACATACAGGTTATCCGAGATCGATTGAAGATCGCCCAGGATCGGCAGAAGAGCTATGCGGATGTGAGGAGGAAGAGCTTAGAGTTCGAGATTGGTGATTGGGTCTTCTTGAAACTATCTCCGTGGAGGGGAGTTGTGCGTTTCGGGAAGCGTGGCAAGCTTCGACCGCGGTACATTGGTCCGTATGAGATTACGGAGAGGGTTGGAGCTGTTGCTTACAGACTTGAGTTACCAGTAGAGATGGCTCGTGTTCATGATGTCTTCCATGTTTCGATGTTGCGGAAGTACATCTCAGATCCTTCACATGTGATAGCCCCACAGCAGTTGCCGATCAGAGAGGATTTCCCGTATGTTGAGGAGCCAGTGTAGATTCTCGATCGTCGTGAGCAGGAGTTGAGGCACCGTGTGATTCCGCTGGTGAAGGTCTTGTGGCAGAACCACTCGGTTGAGGAGGCCACCTGGGAGACCGAGCAGCGTATGCGGGAGCAGTATCCACATCTGTTCACTTGACAGGTACGTAAATTTCAATGCCGAAATTTTTTTAAGGGGGAGTAGATTTGTGACGACCCGAACCAGAATCTGTTGCGTATTCGGCACGATTCTCGAGATTTGGTCATAGTCGCAGTTTTACGATATTGTGTTGTTTGCCGATTCGATTCGTGACTATGTTTTCGGTCGAGAATTTGAGTTGAGAGTCTTCACGGAAATGGTAGAGTACGTGATTTCGAGCTCGTGGGCGGTTCCGGAAGATTTTTTCGGATAACCGAGGAATATTTTATGATTATTTGAAGTTTCAGTATCCGACGAGTTTATCCGATTGTTTCGAGCTTATCCGAATCATTTCGTATATTCATTTCGGACCGTCGATTGACCCGAGGGCGAGTATAAATATCGGAATAGTCGAGAAATAGTCGAGAATTTCATTTCGGGCTTTGACTGAGTTGACTTTCCATTTTGGGAAACTTTGATCGTTGACCGAGGAGAGGGAGACTTTCCCGTTTCGGCTTCAACGTCCGACGACCAAATTCCGGCCACCTCCGGCCAAGTGAAAGGTAGGGACTCCTTCCTCTCGTGATTTCGAGTTGGTCTGTACTTAGTTTGAGGGAAATTGATGGGGTTTTAATCGAGTTCGAATCGGGCCGAGGGGGAGGATTTCGCCGGTGACGGTGGGCATGATTCCGGTGAGTTTTGACGGTGGGGTTGTTGGGGGTTTTGCTCCCCACACCTCGGTGATGCTTCCTGGTTGATTAGTTTAGGACGATGAGGTGTTTGGAGGGGAACCCGATTAGGGATTCCGGTGTGATATTCCGATTTGATTTTCGATGAATTGATGATGTTTGGGTTTGAATTGATATATACTGTAGTTATGAAAGTGGTTCGTATGGTCGAGGCGGTGTGATCTGAAACTTCTCCGCCGGAGAATCTCGCCATTGACGGCGCGCCGCCGCCGACGGCGGCAGTCAACGGTTGTCAACGGCGGAGGAGTTGACTTTTTCAGATTTTGATGAAATTAATGTCATTTTTCTCGTAATCGCGCCATGATCGTCGTTCAGAGGTTTTCGGGTTAATTTGGTTAGCCGATTTTCAGTCGAGGTTTCGAGTGGGGATTTCAGGAATTTCGTAATTCATTTTGTACCGCATTGCATATTTCCGAGAACGGTTGGTTTCCGTGCATTCAGTACAGTGTTGTGGTTTGTGTATTGATCAGTTATGTTTATGAATGTTCAGGAGATCGAAATCTGGATCGTGATCGTGCTTCAGGCGAGGAATCTTCAGCCGAACCACGAGTTTAGCGCGAGTGCGCGTTACGCGAGTCTGTGAGTGGACAGTTTATTTTCACGGAATTATTGCGAGTCCTTTATATACGTTTTATGAACATGAGCATGCTGTATGATTATGGTTTTACGAACATGAGTTTTCGTACGAGATTATGTTTATATTGAGCATGTGTTATACGATTATACTTATATGTTGTTATGTGTCCACGAGTGGCCCCGTGTGATTTATACACATACTCTGTACGCGTGAGGAGTTAGAGTCTCCCTCGTGTTTATGTATGTGAGGAGTTAGAGTCTCCCTCGTACATGTATGCGTGAGGAGTTAAAGTCTCCCTCGTGTGCTAGGACGCGTGAGGAGTTAGAGTCTCCCTCGTGTACCATTTGATTATTATACTTTCGACTCGCATATGATTTTATACGTATATTTTATTTGGTGAAAGACATTTATTTTCGTCCACTCACTCTAACGGTTTTCATGTCTTTCCCCTGGGCTTTTCGGTTTCCGTGCCCAGTTTGTAATTCAGGTTTGGTGTTTTCACGTCGCGGTTTGGAGGCTAGTGTTCAGAGTTACCTGTGCTTTCCAGTAGGTTCTTGTTTCGCCTACTGATGTGTATATTGTATATATTTTACTTTAGAGGTCGCTCTGATACTTCCTGATACTTGTATATACGGATTTTCTCGGATATACATATATACATAGTACAGTTTGTTTACTGTTATTGATTATATTGATGTTGAGAAATCCGGATGGGATTGGTGCCCACGGTTTGGCTTTTGTGGCATAGGATGAAGTGTTATTTTCTGGGTGCAGGTTATGGTAATTCCACGTTAGTAACGAAACTCTGCCGAAATTTTGAAAAGTTTTTGTTTATTCGTATTTTCAGAAGGGGTTCGGTTCCGGTTTAGGTAACTGAATCGGGATTGGGTCCTTTCAGCTATGCCGTGATTGGTGGTCGGAATTGGGATGAGGGGAGCTAGGCGAGTTGAATGGTGTATGGTTTAGGCCGTGGGGTGGCCGGAAAAATATCGTCGCCGGCGAGCCGTACGGCGTCGCACCACTCTCTCTCCACCAAGCTTGACTCGGTCAAAGCTCATTTAATTTCCAGGTTTGACTTTCCCTGTATAGAAACTTCACTATTTATAGCTTTCCCAATTAGGAAACTTCCATAATTATCCATATCGACGAACTTTAAACACACGTAACTTCCTCGTCGTAATTCCGATCCCGATAATTCTCGCGGCAACAAACTCGTCTCGACATATTCTTCGATTATCACCCGAAGTCAAACACATCGGCCAAACCAACAAAAAGTCAACTGTTCAACCAAACACACTCTTAAATCGACTAAATAAACAACAATCGGAAACAATCACAACTTAATCTTCGTTACTCAGAATAATGCTCCGGAAGTTCCCACAAACTTGAAATTAAATTCTGAACAACTTCCATGAAGAAGCCAAAATCAAATTCTCGACCGGTAATTTAGTCGTTAAGAAATTCACCATTTTAATCCGTTACCGTCGAAACTTCAAATATTCATAACTTATTCATCGGTCGTCCAAATAACGATCCGGAACCGCCCACGAACTCGAAATCACATGTACAACGACTCTCGAGAAGAGATCCAGCTCCAATTCTCGGCCAATAATTAAGTCGTTATCAAAGCTGGCAACTCAATAATCAGTCGAAAGTCCGCGATTAAGCAGTAACTCACGAATCAAGCTGATTATACTTCTAATTCTGGTCCGGGTCGTCACACATTAATTTTGGATGTATTTTAGAAATACGTTTTAAGTTTCCATCATTTGATTCAATGATAACATCTCTATTAGAATTAAATTCTCCGATATCACCGACAACTAAACCACTAATTTCAGAAGCAGATGGCAATTTGTATTGTTTTTCATCAGTTACTTGTCGATCGAGTAAAGTCATGCCAAAATCAGTTAGTGAATTATTCGCAAATTTGTCTCTAACTGTTCGAATTTTTTTTGTTAATTCATTGTACTCATCAAGAATATGGACTAATCCTTCAACTACATCAGATTTAATTTTTGAATTTGCATTTTTTAGATTAATAGCGTTTATACGATTTGAAATTTTATTAGCAGTATCATAAGCATATAATTGTCCATATTTAGGACATTCTCCTTCAGAAGGCAGCACAAAACCTATTTTATGATGTACTTATCCACATATTTTAAATACATAAGGAACTGTTCCATTATTTATATTGTAATTAATTTTCGCACCCATCGAAATAAAAGCAAACATCGAATTATAAACTTGAATATTTTTACGAAATAATATGCTTGTTCGACCATTGTTTGGATTCAATAACTGATCAAGATAAATAGAAGTTGGATTTGACAATGGAAGTTGAATTTGTCATTTTTCACAACTTGTATATATCAATTGATTTCTAATTTTTTTTCTTTAATACCTCATCCAACCAAAAGCAAGCATTGCAATGAGTACATCTATGAGACTTATCATCACAATCAATATACTCCATAACAACATCAGCAATGACAATAACAAAGTCTATGTTAGAAATATTAAAGATTGTAAATCTTTGATCGATTAATAATAGACAATGTAATATGCAGCTCACCTTCACGACTTTTTTGATAGGATGTCTGACCATAAATAGTTGAATCAATGTTGATGCGGAATCGAAACAATGAAAGATATCAGCCATAGAGACAGCAACACTATGATAAAGAACAGAGTCTTTTGCATATAAGTTTGAAAGCTTGAACAATGCATAAAACATATAAGAACGGACAAACTATTAAACCAAATCAAAACACAAAGAAACACCACAATCAAACCCATAAACTAAGCTATTTCTCCAATGTATAAAAGGATTTAAAGCTCATAGAATAAGCAACACCATAATCAAACCCCATAAGACCTAAATCAGCAAAATCTCAATTAGTTGATCAGAGAAGCAAGCGATTTATGTTAACAAATGTGACGACCCGGAACAGATTGAGCAGTGTCGTCAGCTTGGTCCGTGAGATTATGAGTAATAGCAGATTTCCGATAATGGATTTACTCGCCAAGTTTGTTAACGACTAAATTATTTGCCGAGAATTGGAGCTGGGTCTCTTCTCGAGAGTCGTTGTACGTGTGATTTCGATTTCGTGGGCGGTTCCGGATCATTGTTTGGACGACCGAGGAATAAGTTATGAATATTTGAAGTTTTGATATAATCGGTTTTATATGTCGGATTTCTTAACGACTAAATTACCGTACGAGAATTTGGTTTCGTCTTCTTCATGGAAGTTGTTGAGTATTTAATTTTGAGCTTGTGGGAACTTCCGGAGCATTATTCCGAGTTACGAAGATTAAGTTGTGAATATTTCCGATTGTTGATTATTTAGTCGGTTTAAATATGTGATGGTTTGAACAGTTGACTTTTTATCCGATTGGTCGATGTGTTTGACTTTGGGTGATAATTGAAGAATACGTCGAGTCGAGTTTGTTGCCGCGAGAATTATCGGAATCGGATTTACGACGTGAAAGTTTCGGGTATTTTAAGTTTGTCGTAAAATGTATTTATGGGGGTTTCCTTTTTGGGAAAGCTATAAATAGTGAACTTACCTTATCAGGAAAGTCAGCATGTTTCATTTATTTGGGTTGACTCGGTTTGACCGAGTGGTGTGCGACGGTGGCGACGCCGTACGGCTCGCCGGCGACGAAGCCAGTCCGGCCACCTCCAGCCTTGGGGAAGGACCCCATCGATGCGCCTCGGCGTCCCCATCACATCCCCGGCCACCACGCACGGCGAGGCTAGCCGGAGGAGGAGATATTTCCGGCCAAAAATGAAGAAATTTTGGTGAATTCGGGTTGTTTGAATTCGGTTGAATTGAGCTGCAATTTGGAGTGGATTTTGTAGCCCTCATCACCATGAAGCTACCATGTAAGTTTGGTAATCTAATTCATCTTGTACATGGAGAATTTTGGATTTGAAATTTGTGTGAACATTCGGTTTTTCGTGAAATTGAGCTAGTTAGAGTTTGAATTGGCCTTCGATGCAGTTGACAAAGTTGCTCAGTGGATGATTTTGCATGGAATAGAGGTTTTTCCGCCGTGGAATTTTCCGTTCGGGTGGCAGCGCCGCCGTTGGCAGTAGTCAACGGCGGTCAATGGTCAAAGTGTGACTTTTTGGGGTTTTCGACAAGTTGCATGTCATTTCAGTTGAAATTGCGCCCCGATCGCAGTGGGGAGGTTCGTTTCTCGATTTGAGCATCCGAACTTACAGCGAGGTATTGAGGTGTGATTTCCGGATTTCCAACAGTTTGTCGTAATCGGATTATGTGTTTCCGAGAACGGTGGTTTCTCGTGATTTGTTTTGAATTGTCAAGTTATGACTTTGAGTAATGGACATTGTGAATATTCAGGTGTTCGTGATCGTTTGTTTGGCGAGGGACTTTCCGCCGGATCACGGGTTAACGCGAACTGCGTTACGCTAGTCTGTGAGTGGACAAATTTCTATTTTCACTGTTGGTTTGCGAGTTCGTGGATTTTATGATTTTCGTGTTTACTTAATATGATGATTGAGATATATGTTATTTTCGGAGGTGTTATTATATGTTTATTGGTGATGACATTTATTGCATCGATGCTACCAGAGTTGAGAGATTCCTCTGGGCAGGGTTGAGAGGTCCCCTGTGTGCCGCCAGGGTTGAGAGGTCCCCTGGCCTATCACCGTCGGGTTGAGCGATTCACCTGACGTCGGGCTTGAGAGATTCGCCCGACAACCTCCATATATATATGTGTTGTGTTCCGAACTCACACTGTTTTATATTGAATATGTATATAAACTGGTGAAAGACATATGTTTATTTTCGTCCACTCACTCTAACGTTTTTATTTGCCTTTCCCCTGGGCTTTTCGGTTTTCGTGCCCAGTTTGCAGTTCGGATTCTGGTGTCGCACGTCGTGGTCGGAGGCATAAAGCTCGAGCTACCTTGTTTCTTCCAGTAGGTTTATTGTTCTACCTACTGTGGTATACTTATATGATTATACATTAGAGGTCGCTCTGAGTATTCTGTTGTATATACTATATGATTTTACACTGGATTTCAGTAAAGTACAGATATATTTATTGTTTTACTTTACTGTTGACATATTGAGAAATCCGGATGGGATTGGTGCCCACGGTTTGATTTTTGTGGCATAGGATGAAGTGTATTTTCCGCGTGAAGGTAATGGTAATTCCATGTTAGTAACAAAACTCTGCCGAAATTTCTACGGTTTTTGTTGGTTCATGTTTTCGAAAGGGTTTTATTCCGATTTAGGGAGCTAAATCGGGGTTGGGTCATTTCAACAAAACCCAACGCCATTTCAAAATCACATTAGTATTTTTCTATTTTCACAAAACCCACAACACTCAATCGGACTAATAGATTGTGAATGAGAAATTTACCACAACAATTAAAATCAGGCACTCAAACAAAATCCCGCAGTATGCTTTGGGAGATCGGAATCTAGAATCGAGTTTGGAAACGTAAATTTGAAACAGTGATAAAAAAACAAAAACAAAAATAATTTGAGCACATCATCCAAGTAAATAGTAAACAAAACTGATACGAAAATCGCAAAAAATAAATATTATACCGGAGCAAGTTGTCGACAAAGTGGGGTTTGGGCAGAGGGCTCATTTAGACAGAAGAACAACGCTTAAAACAACGATGAGAGATCGAGAGAGTTCGGAGAGTAATTCTATGAGAGAGAGAGTGAGAGAGAGAGAGAGAGAGAGATCATTGGCTTAAGATAGAGTCTTATCAAGAACAGGAGGAAAGTGAGATGAGAGATCAAGAGAGGCTAGAGAGCATAGTTGTGATAGAGAGAGAAAGAGATCACCTTGGCTTTAAGAGAAAATCTTATCAAAAAAATAGAGAGTGAGCGTGTGAACCGTGCACATCAAATGACGCACAAAATTACCAAAATAGAAGTTCCACTTTCTTCTAATCAAGAACATTACATGCCAAAAAGGAAAACTTGCATGCTTCCATAACCAATAAAACCTAAGACGAATCAAAATATAACAATACCAATGTAGAGTTCTCAGATATTCTCTAAGTCCAACTGATTGCTGCTCTTGCCCATTCTCTAACTCCAAAGAAATCAAATAAAGTGTCTCATATATTCCAGATTTTCTATTACTGAACTTACTGGACATATCAACCTTACAAACTCATTTAATCAAAAACAACACTCATCAAATATCACATGCGAAAAAGAAAATTTTGCATGATTCCACAATCAATAAAATCTAAGATGAACCAAAATAGAACAACATTAATCTAGAGTCTTCATCATTGACATGAGTATGCTCCAATACTATCAATCACATATTAGTCTAGCAAACAAGAAAAGTGGACCAATTTAGTATTAAAACCTTCTTTTTATCAAGTCAAATACCGTAAAAATAATTAAATCATTTTAAGAGGAACACAAATAATGAGTAAAGTTACGAACCACAAACCCACAACTAACAAGAGGAAGAAATTTGCTACAACGTAGACCAATGTAGTATTAGTACCTTCCACAGTTCCTTTTTAGCTCAAGAATCTTCTGGAAAAAAAATGAAAAAAAAAGTCTGAGGATAATGAGAAACAAAAAAATTAAAAGAAAAGGGAATAGAAAGATTGAAAAATTGTAACGACCCGAATCAGAATTAGCACGTTAATCGACTTAATCCGATCAGCGAGTTTACGAGTAATCATTGTTTGTCGTAATTGAGCAATTTTAGCGACTTTACTCACGACTAATTTATCGGGTGAGAATTTGAGATGAGTCTCTTCACGAGAATTGTAGTATGTGGGATTTTGAGTTCGTAGGCGGTTTCGGATAATTGTTTTGATAACCGAGGAATATGTTATGAATATTTGAAATCGCATAATTTCGTCGTGTTTATCCGTTTGAGTTTGAGTTATCCGAAACGTGGATGTGATTCGATTTGGACCGTTGATCGTATCGAGCCTTGCGTATAAATATCGGAAAAGTCGTAAATTGTCGAAAAACACTGTTTTGGGAAATTTGACCGTCATTGACCAGAAAAGGGGTCGTTGACCCGCGTTGACCGAGTCCAAACCGGACCGCCATTGACTCACCGTCGGACTTCACGTTTCCGGCCACCTCCGGCTCTAATTTGGGTATGGTTAGCTTCTCCTCTTGATTTCCTATGGTTTAGAACTTGATTTGAGTTGAATTGATCACGATTTGGGGGAGAACGAACTCGTGGAAATCTAGGGATTTCGCCGGAATCGGGTGAGGTGCTCCGGTGACTTTTGGGGTCGGGGTGGTGGGGGGAAAGGTTCCCCTCATCCTTGTGAAGCTTTTGGGTGAAGGAATTGTGAATTGGTTGAGGTTTGAAGCTCGCCGGAATCAATGGTTTCCGTGAGTTTCGGGCTCAATTCCGGCCGGTGGGCTTGGAATTGGGTCTCGGTGTAGAAGAGGAAGTTGTTAGGCTTGAGGAGGACTTGTGATCTGGAAAGTTTGGTCAGAATCCGCCACGGTTAACGCCGCACCGCCGGCGGAGCTCCGGCGAAGGGTTGACTTTTTAGAATTTGACAAGTTTTATGCCGTTTTGCTCGTAATCGCGCCTCGATCATCGTCTTGAGGTTTTCGGGTTGATTTGATTATCGGATTTTAAGTCGAGGGTTTATGTGGAGAGTTTGCGGGTTTTCGTCGATTATTTTGTATTCGAGTTATATGTTTGCGGAAATGGTTGGCTTCTGAGGTGTGGTACAGAGTAATGAATTGTGATTTTGATCAGTTATATTTTGTGATTATTCAGGGGATCGAGATCGTACGTTGGACGAGGGATCTTCCGCCGGATCTCGTGATTAGCTCGTTTGCACGTTGTGCTTGTCTGTGAGTGGACACATTTCTTTTCACTGATTAGTTGCGAGTCCTTATTTCACGTTTTATGAGCATGAGCATGCATATGAGATTATAATTTATACGAGCATGTGTTTTACGATTATGCATTTGTGAATACGCATCGACGAATATGCATTTACATTATGCTTTATACACTTGCATAGAACTATTTATGATTTGGTTTACACAGAGTATAGTCACAGTATATATTGTTGTATCGATACACTTGCATCCCGGCTGATCCCTGAGGATGTTTATCGGGGGAGGCTGTGACCCTTGACCTGAGGCTTTTACCGGGGGGGGCAGACCTCTGACCTGAGGCCTTTCTGGCTAGAATCACGTGTGAGTCTGGGATCCCGTGATTCGGACTGTACTAGCGCGGACGTGTCCATGAGTGACCCCGCGGAGTTTTACGATGCCTGCTCTGTACGCGTGAGGAGTTAGAGTCTCCCTCGTGTACTATATCATATTCATTCATTTTGACTCGCATATGTTTTTATAACATATATTGTTTGACAAAAGACATTTATTTTTGTCCACTTACTCTAACGATTTATATGTCTTTCCCGAGGCTCTTTGTTTTCAATTCCCAGTTTGCAGTTCAGATTCTGGTGTTGCACGTCGCAGCCGGAGGCTTAGTGTTCGAGCTACCTTTCTTTTCCAGTAGGTTTCTTGTTTAGCCTACTGTTGTATATTTATGTATATATACACTAGAGGTCGCTCTTATTACTCTAATGTTATACTTTCATATGATTTTCCCCGGATTTTTGTAAAGTACAGTTTTGCTTATTACTTTACATTATTGTTATGATATTGAGAAATCCGGATGGGATTAGTGCCCACGGTTTGGCTTTTGTGGCATAGGATGAAGTGTGTTTTAGGGGGCAGGTTAATGGTAATTCCACAATATAGTGAAACTCTGCCGAAATTTCTATGGTTTTTGTAAGTTCATATTTTCAGAAGGGATTTGATTCTGGTTTAGGAAACTAAATCGGAGTTGGGTCCTTTCAGCTTTGTATCAGAGCATTAGGTTTTAGGTTCTGTAGACTTCTGTTCAGGGATTTATTTATGCGGAGGTATTTCAACCAGGCTACACAGCAGCGGAAGTATGAGGAGTTCACTAATTTGTGACAGGGCAGCATGTCAGTACTTAAGTACTGGGACAGATTTACTCGCTTATCCGATTTTCTCGTGACATGGTGGCTACAGAGGAAGCCAAGTGCCAAAAATTTGAGTTGGGCTTGAACCTAAACATCAAGGGGACACTGACTACGATGCCTCGGAACAACTTTGATGAGTTTGTGAGTGCTACACTTCGAGGTGAGGATATCGAGAAGGAAAGGCAGATGAGATTCCAGTCTCGATGATTTGATGAGGGTGGACCGAGTTAGGGACCTTCCAAGAGGCTGAGTTCAGGCACTTCTGGATCGGCATCATCATTCGGCAGTAGACCATATAGACTACCGGGTAGTTCAGCTAGACAGAGGCAGAGATGGAGGAGGGATCGGCCACAGAGACCATAGTCTAGTGGGGGTTCTAGCGGATCCAGCTATCCTCGGCGTACCGGTGGCACCTTTGCTATACCGCGGGAGTATCCATTGTGCAACTTCTGCAACAGGCATCATTATGGTCCTTGTCAGCGAGGCACTACCAGTTGCTAGCGTTGTGGCCAAGAGGGTCACTATGCGAGGGAGTGTCTCCAGCAGGTGGGTGTTGGTGGATAGGCAGCTCAATCTTCTGGCCAGGGCGGACAACAGAGTCACCCTTAGCATGGACGACCAGCCGGGCAGGCCATGGTTCATGCCATGTCATTGAGTGAGGGCAGAGCTTCACCGGAGGTTGTTATTGGTACGTTGCATGTCTTTGGCTATCCAGTACTTACTTTGCTAGATCCAGGTGCTACGTATTCATTCATATCATATAGATTGTCATCTTTAGCTACTATGCCTGCATCTCCACTTCCGGGGTTGTGGAGAGTGTTGTATCCGTCCAGTGAAGTTGTGAGTATTGGTTGGGTGTATAGGGATTGTGAGATATTTGTTGGAGGTCATGGTTTAGCCGCGGATTTGTTATTGCTGGATATCGTCGATTTTGATGTGATTTTGGGTATGGACTTCTTGGAGACACATTGGGCTATGTTCGACTATCACAAGAAAGAGGTTGTGTTTCGACGTCCAGGGTTCCCAGAGATACTGTTTCGCGGTGACAAGAATACTTCATTTCCATGTGTGATTTCAGCGATGAATGCCGAGCGGATGATGAAGAAGGGTTGTGTTGCCTACTTAGCTCATGTTGTGGATACTACGACTACTGTGCCAGACATTGGTGATATCGAGGTTGTTTCTGAGTTTCCTGATGTATTTCCGGAGGAGTTACCGAGTATTCCTCCAGTTCGAGAAATCGATTTCACTATTAAGCTTTTATCAGGCACTAGACTCATATCATAGGCACCTTATCGTATGGCGCCAGCGGAGTTGAAAGAGCTACAAATTCAACTTCAAGAGTTGCTGGAGAAAAGTTTCATACGACCCAGTGTATCACCGTGGGGTGCTCCTGTACTGTTTGTGCGGAAGAATGATGGTTCCATGCGGTTATGTATTGATTACCGGAAGCTGAATCAGGTCACTGTGAAGAACAAGTATCTGTTACCGCGGATTGACGACTTGTTTGATCAGCTCAAGGGAACTTCAGTCTTTTCGAAGATTGATCTCAGGTCTGGATACCATCAGTTAAGGATCAGAGAGTCAGATGTGGCCAGGACAGCTTTCAGATCACGGTACGGGCATTATGTGTTCTTGGTTATGCCGTTTGGGTTGACCAATGCCCCTGCAGCTTTCATGGACTTAATGAACCGAGTGTTCAGGCAGTTTTTGGACAAGTTTGTGATCATGTTCATTGACGACATCCTGATTTACTCCAGGAGTGTGGGCCAGCATAAGAAGCATTTGCGAGCTGTTTTGCAAACTTTGCGGAACAATCTGTTATTTGCGAAGTTCAACAAGTGTGAGTTTTGGTTGGATAGCGTGAAGTTTTAGGGTCACGTGATATCAGCTGAAGGAGTCAGCGTAGATCCTGACAAGATAGAAGCTGTGTTGAATTGGAGTAGACCTACCACCGTACCAGAGATCAGGAGTTTCTTCGGTTTGGAAGGTTATTATCGGCGTTTTGTGCAGGATTCTTCACGGATTTCCACTCCACTTACCAGATTGACAAAGAAAGGCATCAAGTTCGAGTGGTCTAACGCGTGTGAGGAGAGTTACTTTCTCTTAAAGGAGAAGTTGACTACTGCACCGGTTCTGACCCTACCTGACGACAGTGGAGAGTTTGTGGTTTACAGCGATGCATCAAAATTGGGACTTGGTTGTGTTTTGATACAGCATGGCAGGGTGGTGGCTTACGGTTCCAGGCAGCTGAAACCACATGAAGTCAACTATCCTACCCATGATTTGGAGTTGGGTGCTATTGTATTAGCCTTGAAGAGTTGGAGACACTACTTGTACAGAGCTCAGTGCAAGATATACACAGATCAGAAGAGTCTCACTTATTTGCGCAAGCAGCCAGACTTGAACATGAGACAGCGCAGATGGATGGAGTTGATCAATGATTATGATTGCACATTTGAGTACCATCCAGGGAAGGCTAATGTCGTTGCTGATGCACTCAGTCAGAAATCTGGAGCCTCATTATTTCATGTGTGTGTGGCCAAAGTCTCCATGTTAGCAGAGTTACAGGCTACGGGAGCTGAGTTTGAGTGGGACGATGATGGAGCCTTGTTGGCTAGCTTCCAGGTTCGACCGGTATTGGTGGATCAGGTTCGGGAAGCTCAGGATGCAGATTCCTATATGTTGGATAAGAAGACCATGATTCGGAATGGTGTACCAACAGAGTTTCGGTTGAGTGATGATGGTACATTGTTATTCAGAGGCAGATTATATGTACCTAGGGACGAGAGTTTGAAGAAAGAGATTTTAGATGAAGCTCGTTATTCGGCGTATGCGATGCATCCCGACGGTACGAAGATATTTCATACACTTCGAGCTTATTACTGGTGGCGAAATATGAAGCGGGAGATTGCCGCATATGTGAGCAGATGTCTTATTTGTCAGCAGGTCAAAGAAGAGAGGCAGAAGCCTGCAGGAAAGTTACAGCCTTTGGAGATTTCAGTTTGGAAGTGGGAGCACATTACCATGGATTTTGTGTATCAGTTACCACGTGCTTCGGCTGGTAATACTGGTATTTGGGTTATCGTAGACCGTTTGAATAAATCCGCTCATATTCTGGCACTTCCGGGGAAGATTTTAGTGGGCAGATTGGCAAAGCTGCATTTGGCGGAGATCGTTCGTCTGCGTGGTGTGCCTATATCCATTGTTTTTTATCGAGACAGTTAGTTTACTTCAGAGTTCTGGCAGGCATTGCAGCGGGCCTTGGGTACCAGATTGTATTTCAGTACAGCTCTCCATCCCCAGAGTGATGGGCAGTCTGAGCGGACTATTCAGACCCTCGAGGAAATTGGGACCAGCAACTACATTTGATTGAGTTTGCTTACAACAACAGTTATCAGGCCAGTATTGATATGGCACCATATGAGGCTCTATACGGGAGGCAGTGTCGCACTCCATTGTGTTGGAGTGAGGTGGGCAAGCGATAGCTTATTAGCCCTGATCTGGTGAAGAGCACCATGGAGGATATTCAGATTATCCGGGACAGACTGAAGATTGCCCTGGATCACTAGCAAAGTTATGCGGACGTGAGAAGAAAAAGTCTCGAGTTTAAGGTGGGCGACTGGGTCTTCCTGAAACTGTCTCCTTGGAGGGGAGTTGTACATTTCGGGAAGCGCGGTAAGCTTCGACCACGGTACAATGGTCCGTATGAGATCACAGAGAGGGTTGGTGCCGTGGCTTATAGATTAGAGTTGCCTTCTGAGATGGCTTGTGTACACGATGTTTTTCATGTCTCGATGTTACGGAAATACATTCCAGATCCATCACATGTATTAGCACCACATCAGCTTCCTATCCGGGAAGATTTGACATATGTGGAGGAGCCGGTACAGATTCTCGATCGGCGTGAGCAGGAGTTGAGGCACAGAGTCATACCGCTTCTGAAGGTCTTATGGCAGAATCATTCAGTTGAGGAGGCCACTTGGGAGACCAAGCAGCGTATGCGGGAGCAGTATCCTCATCTGTTCACCTAGCAGGTACGTAAATTTCGAGGTTGACATTTTTTTAAGGGGAGCAGATTTGTGAAGACCCGAATCAGAATTAACACGTTAATCGGCTTAATCCGCGAGTTTACGAGTAATCACTGTTTGTCGTAATTGAGAAATTTTAGCGACTTTACTCACGACTAATTTATCGGGCGAGAATTTGAGATAAGTCTTTTCACGAGAATTGTAGTATGCGGGATTTCGAGTTCGTAGGCAGTTTCGAATAATTGTTTTGATAACCGAGGAATATGTTATGAATATTTGAAATCGCGTAATTTCGTCGTGTTTATCCGTTTGAGTTTGAGTTATCCGAAACATGGATGTGATTCGATTTAAACCGTTGATCGTATCGAGCCACGAGTATAAATATCGGAATAGTCGTAAATTGTCGAAAAACACTGTTTTGGGAAGTTTGACCGTCGTTGACCAGAAAAGGGATCGTTGACCCGTGTTGACCGAGTCCAAACCGGACCGCCGTTGACTCACCGTTGGACTTCACGTTTCCGGCCACCTCCAGCTCCAATTTGGGTATGGTTAGCTTCTCCTCTTGATTTCCTATGGTTTAGAACTTGATTTGAGTTGAATTGATCACGATTTGGGGGAGAACGAGCTCGTGGAAATCTAGGGATTTCACTGGAATCGGGTGAGGTGCTCCGGTGACTTTTGGGGTCGGGGTGGTGGGGGGAAAGGTTCCCCTCATCCTTGTGAAGATTTTGGGTGAAGGAATTGTGAATTGGTTGAGGTTTGAAGCTCGCCGGAATCAATGGATTCTGTGAGTTTTGGGCTCAATTCTGGCCGGTGGGCTTGGAATTGGGTCTCGGTGTAGAAGAGGAAGTTGTTGGGCTTGAGAAGTACTTGTGATCTGGAAAGTTTGACCGGAATCTGCCACGGTTGACGCCGCGCCGCCGCCGCAGGCAGCGGTCAACGGCGGAACTCCGGCAAAGGGTTAACTTTTTGGAATTTGACAAGTTTTATGCCGTTTTGCTCGTAATCGCGCCCCGATCATCGTCTTGAGGTTTTCGAGTTGATTTGGTTATCAGAATTTAAGTCGAGGGTTTATGTGGAGAGTTTACGGGTTTTCGTCGATTATTTTGTATTCGAGATATATGTTTGCAGAAATGGTTGGCTTCTGTGGTGTGGTATAGAGTAATGAATTGTGATTTTGATCAGTTATATTTTGTGATTATTCAGGGGATCGAGATCGTACGTTGGGCAAGGGATCTTCGTCGGATCTCGTGATTAGCTCATTTGCGCGCTGTGCTTGTCTGTGAGTGTACACATTTCTTTTCACTGATTAGTTGGGAGTCCTTATTACACGTTTTACGAGCATGAGCATGCATATGAGATTATGATTTATACGAGCATGTGTTTTACGATTATGCATTTGTGAATACGCATCGACGAATTTGCATTTACATTATGCTTTATACACTTGCATAGAACTATTTATGATTTGGTTTACACAGAGTACAGTCACAGTATATATTGTTGTATCGATACATTTGCATCCCGGCTGATCCTTGAGGATGTTTACCGGGGGAGGCTGTGACCCCTGATCTGAGGCCTTTACCGGGGGGATGGGGGCAGACCTCTGACCTGAGGCCTTTCTGGCTAGAATCACGTGTGAGTCTAGGATCCCGTGATTCGGACTGTACTAGCACTGACGTGTTCATGAGTGACTCCGCGGAGTTTTACGATGCATGCTCTGTACGCGTGAGGAATTAGAGTCTCCCTCGTGTACTATATCATATTCATTCATTTTGACTCGCATATGTTTTTATAACATATATTGTTTGGCAAAAGACATTTATTTTCGTCCACTCACTCTAACGGTTTATATGTCTTTCCCTTGGCTCTTTGTTTTTAATGCCCAGTTTGCAGTTCAAATTCTGGTGTTGCACGTCGCAGTCGGAGGCTTAGTGTTCGAGCTACCTTTCTTTTCCAGTAGGTTTCTTGTTTAGCCTATTGTTGTATATTTATGTATATATACACTAGAGGTCGCTCTGATTACTCTGATGTTATACTTTCATATGATTTTTCCCGGATATTTATGTAAGTACAGTTTTGCTTATTACTTTACATTATTGTTATGATATTGAGAAATCCGGATGGGATTGGTGCCCATGATTTGGCTTTTGTGGCATAGGATGAAGTGTGTTTTCGGAGGCAGGTTAATGGTAATTCCACAATATAGTGAAACTCTGCCGAAATTTCTATGGTTTTTGTAAGTTCGTATTTTCAGAAGGGGTTTGATTCCGGTTTAGGAAACTAAATCGAGGTTGGGTCCTTTCAAAAATACCCGGGTTAGTAAGCAAAATGAAATTTGCAGTAGCTAAACGATTATGCTATAGCTCATATGAATATTTATACCCTAGTATGGCCTACCACTTAGATCTTAAATCTTCAAAACATGCGTAATCATCCTCATTCCCATTCTATGGCTATATGCTAGTTATTCTATGACAATTACTTTATGTGTTTTAGTATAATCACATTGAAAAAATAAATAAGAGTGTAAATTCAATATATACAATACTGCTGTATACAACCCTGGTTCCGACTCACTGAAACAAAACTAACTGAGAGAATCAGAAAGATCAATTTAAAGCTATAACATCAAACTCAGACATGATTTTAATCAAGCCAAATTATCCAATTGCCATTAAAATAGAGCTCATATGGACGCCAAATTCAAGACTTCATTCGTATAGGTTTCTGCTGAATGAAAATATATATATATGTTGCTTTCATAATATCTTAATTTCTTGTAACATGTCAATTATGTACTGTGTCTACTGGAAATTTTTTCATCTGCAGTTGAATATGCAAAGTCATCATTAATTGCACCATATCTACAACCCGGTTTTGAAAACTATGTTTATGGAGTGAACTTTGCATATGAGGGATCTGATGCTCTAAATTAAACTCATCAAGGCTATGTATGCATGTGATCTTCAACGTTATATATGTTATATATGTATCTGTAAGCTAAGGTACCTAATATACATTCAAATTTCTATGGTTTTAAGATCTCCTTATCCTTTTTTAGTTATATACAGAGCTAATATGAGTAACTTAATATACATGTACTTAAACTTTTATCTCAGGTTATAGAACTGTAGCTCAACTTAGTTATTTTAAAGAGGTTAAAAAGCAACTGAGGCACAAAAAAAACTAGAAGGCAAGAGAATGCTTTCTAGACAACACTTAATATTAGGATATTAAAGCTATAACATCAAACCCAGACATGATCATAATCAAGCCAAAATCAAAACTTAGTTTAGCCAATCATGGAATCAAAACCCAACATAGAAACCATAAAAGCCATGAATGAAAGAGGCAGCATTACAATTCCTATGAACTATTGCACCAGTTGGTTTAAAATATTGGACCTTCCTTAAAACCCAGCTCACCTGCCAAAATGAGCAACCCAATATCAGCTAGTCAGTAACCCAACATCGGCCAGATCTTAGCTACTCTACCTCTCACTTTCAAAGTAACAGTTCATCTTCATAGATTATATGTGATTTTCAGGTTACTGTGAATCAGACAAATCACTCAACAAATTTAGCTATAATAAAACGGGTGGAGTATGTGAGGCAAATCACTCAAAAAATCTACCCAAAAAAATGTAGCTATAACAAAACAAATCTAGATACAATAAAATGGGTGGAGTACGTGAGGTAATATAGACATAGAGATGTACTTTGATCGATCAATTGATCCCTCTCTTGATGCATAGTTTTCCAAATGTGCAGATGATTTTGTATTGAGACTACATAGCATGGCTTCGGCTATAATCATGCAAGGCGATTGTTACCTAGTCATCTCAATATAAGATGAGCACTTGCAGCCACATGTCTATCTATCAAAGCATAGCTAGCTTGGATTTTTAAGGAGTTGGAAATTTGCACCGTGCCTGGTTAATTTTCCAGCCTTACAGCTAGATAGGCAATCCGACCTAATTAAATCTCATCCAAACCCAACCAAAATCATCGGCGTTTAAATGTCATCTAAACCCAACCAAATCCAAATTCAATCAGTAACAAATTCAACTTGTGTCCAGTAAAATAAACAAATCAAATGACTTGATTAAATCCCATCCAAACCCTGCAATTAGGAAAATCAACTCAAAATACAAACAACCCAGACGAAAACATAGGTGAAAAACACCCAGAATACAAACAATGAACAAAATCGAGTGGGTAAAGAGGGGTTAAATACCAAGTAGGTCACGTTGGATTCGAGATTCAGTGAGCGATTCAGATTAAGAAAGCTGGTGGCTTTGAAGCAGTGATGATCGATCAGTATAAGTGACCAAGTCACGAATGTGAAGCTTTGATGGCATATACGTTTAGAGCATCCGCATCGGACGGCCGGACTCTCGAGCAGATGCCCGTCGAAAACTGCTCGAGCAAATCGGTTTCGACGATGCACCGGCGAGCAGGAGGGGAGGCGAGATCGAGCAGTTAACGAGCTAGAGCTAAAACAGGTCGAGCTGAAACTCGATCAACTGGGGGAGCCCACTAGCACGTGGGTGACGCCAGGTGACGTTTTTTTTACCAAGATGTTCCAGTAAAAGGTAAAAAAAATAAAGTTACGCACCAATCAAGTGACGACACGTGGCTTACCGAACAGAAAAAAAATCCAACGGGCCAATTGATCTGGGCCGTTGATTTTGAAATCAAAATTTGATCCAACGAGTGATATTTAAACATAACGGCTACTTTTTTTCAAAACGGATATAAACGGGAATACACAAAATATTTGCAAAAAAAACCTAAAAATTGCAAAAAAAAATCCCCAAAAATTACATAACACCCCCTAATATTTTTCTATAAATACTACACCATTTATTTTACAACTCACACTACTTTGTGCACAACAAATTTCACATCTCCATCCATCTCTGATCTCCTTTTCTTGAGCATTTTTTCGAAAAAATGGCCACCCATGGGCTTCCTTCCGAAGATTTACAAATGTGCATCTCTTTCGCACATCATAGTATTGATGAATTCAATGGCAACAAGCAAAAGAATTATAAATTGTGGGAGAAAATTCTTGCCGATTACATGCAAAATTGGGTGCTATCGGAAAGAGAAACACCTCGAGAAGAGCCTAGGTCTCAAATTGCGCTTGCGTCTCACTACAATAAATTCAAGATACCATTGCAAAAATGGGATCAATGTTTGCTAGACGCATGTAAGCATAGAGCTAGCGACACTTCTCACATGGATGAGGTAACTCCTTATACTCATCATCTCATTTTTATTTAATTTCTACTATGTAATTAATTTAATGAATTTTTTAATTAAATTTTTGTATGTCATTTTAATCTAATTAATTTACTGCATTTTTTTAGATTAAGCAAGCTCAAGCATACTACTATGCCGCCAAGAAAAGACCGTTCACCCACTTTGAATGTTATGAAGTTCTTAAAGACCATCCAAGTTACCGAGATGTTAAACCAAGTACTTCGTCTCCGTGTGTAAGCTCATATGAAGAGACTCCCTCTGTTACCAAATCATCTCCGATCATAAATTTGGGTGACGAAGAAGTGAATAAAGCACCACCCGCCTACGTTGGCACTGGTCCGTCGAGTCCGGTTAGACCAATGGGATGCAAGGCGGCAAAGGAAGCAAGCGTTAAAAGAAACAAGGTAAGACTCCTATTGAACAACGCACTGAGGTTTTGCAAACCATGGCTAGTGATCAAGCATCATGGCATTCCGCGAGGAAGATGCATAATGAAAGTGAGCTCAATTATTACAAAGAGTATATACAACTTCAACAACGAAAGGAAGCAATGGCGGCAAGTGAGTACCAACTCAAGAAACAAGATGAAGAAACAAAAATCATGATAATAAATTTGGAGGCTATGACCCTGATCTCCAAAAGGTACTTTACCAAGAGGAAACTAGATATCCTTAAGGAAGCAGAAGATAAGGGAGGTGAAGTTGCCGATAATACATTTATGGATTGTTATCAACCACGCGTACTCTTTCCAGAATAATTTTAGCAATTGTATTAAGAATAAACGTTGTCATTTATGTTTCCATTATCTTTCCATTATGTATTTAAATTTTCGAGAAATAAAATTGTAATTCTTGTATGAAATTACTTGCCAAAAAAACATATCATATTTATTTTGTCAAAATCGCAATTTAGAGTTGACACGTGTCACTTTTTCATCTCTTAGCGAGCGAAGAGCGAGAGAGAGAATGGCCATGAGCGAAACATGAACAGCACTTAGGAACAGTGCTTAAGAACAGTAAAATCAGTGTAAGTAACAGTTAAACTCACACTTGTTATATAGGAAATGACCAAATTTTTCCAAAATTTCAATTAGATTAGGAATTCAGTATAGGGTGAAATTGCATCCAGCTGAAAGTTGCAGTCTAACCCTTTTAATGAGATTTAGCATTTGCAGTATATCATACATTCTCGAGTCGTGTATTCCAAAAATGTATAAATGAAATTCCAATTGTTCTGCTTTAGTTGGTCTATAATCAACCATCTCCACGGAAATGTGGAGCTTCCAAGGATTTTGGTCTCCAGTGGGACTGCTAGCTTCAAAGAATCCATTTGCATGAGGTGTGGTCGATACTCTATTTAGATCAGATATCCCACATCCAAGCATGCTAATCGGTTGCAGTTCCTATACTCGTCAACCAAAGCTGTTCGTTGATCAAAGTTGGAGGCACTACCAGTCCAACGTATAAGTTAGTGTGAACTCTCAACCCCAACACTATCGGGGGAGTCCTTTCCCCGGGCTAGAAGTTCCATTCTGTATCCTCTCTGATGGGGACGGGTTTGGAGTTGCACTTCTCAGAAACGTTTTTGCGTATAGGGAACCAAAGACAACCAGCTAATCAATGAAACAAAAGAGTTAGAGTTCAGTAAGTTCGGGAACCGAAAAAATATGGAAACAAAAATATTAGGGTTGACGCTGAGGCTTACAGATCCAATCCACTGTTCCCAGCTAAGCAGATGATGAAACCACACACATGATAGCATAATGCTGACCAACTTCAGCACCAAAGAGAAAGAAAAGACACCATTCATTAGAAGCATCAATTTGACAAGATAAGTTCCATGGATCAATTGAGAATTATGATTTACCTGTCTTGTGGTCATTATAGCGGCAAACGTAAGAGCACCAAATGTGCGAATTGTGTAAGAGATGAAAAATTGACTAGCTGTTGCTACCTGCAACGCATACATTAAGTTAATCAGTACAAGACAAATGGTCAAAAAATTAAATTTGGTCATGACAAAACTACCTATAGACATAACAAAAGTAATCATAAAACATTTTTTGATAAAAAAATAAGTAATCATAAAACATTGAACCTATTAAAAGTGAATAGAAGTGGTTAACAGGATAGGAAATGCTGTAATTTTAAAATTAAGCACAGATTTCTTACAGTTGAAAGCAGCGCAATATCAATGAAACAATCATTGTGGCTAGAAACAAATTGTATTGCTGGAACCAATTGTCCTTGTACTATAAGACCTGAACAGTAGCACACCAGAGAGGGGTAAACAAAAAGAAGGCATGCAAACTAAATAAATTCAAACAAGAATAATAGACCATACAACATAAGACCACAGACCTACAAATCAATAGGGACAGGGTTTGCAAAAATTTAAGTTAACAAACCCTAACATGCTGATAAACTACTCTCAACTTGCAGAAGATCACTTCGACAAAAGGTTCAGTCTTCTAAAGCAGAAACATATATTTCATATTGTTAAGCGATATTTATTAGAATCCATAGGCAATAAAAGCAACTACTCCATCTAGTGGCCCTAAACAGACTCAAAAAGATAATGTCAGTCCCTGACCTGGTGAGCAGGTGCATTATATATGCCCCAGCTAATGCAAAAAAGAACCCTAGGATCAGTCAAGAGCATGAAATTAACTGCCTACATAAATTGCCACAATAAGCTAATGTAAGGACACAGATTTGATCAAGCAACAAGTGTTCATGCAACAACAATACAAACCCTCCGACCTGAATAACCAACCTGATAAGCATATAAACCTATGTTTGGCAAGAAGAATCCAACAAAAAGGCTTATAACTCCAGGTTTCAAATAGCATTAGCATAGCACAAATCAAACAAAACTGCTAAAACAGCAACATTAGAACAGCAACACCCCAAAAACTAATGATAGCAATAACAAGGTTCTTACCAGTCAGGCTAAGAACACAAGAACAGAACGTTGTGTAGAATATTTGATTGTGTATCTCCATATCATAACCTTTAAAAAGTTTGTCTTGGAATGTACTTGTGAAGCCATCAAACCTATTAGAAAAAGAAACGAGAATCCACTTGGATAAGAATCACATATATTTAAATTCCAAGCATATGGCATCATTTACCATTGTTATTGCTGATCTGTGCAAACAATTGAAGAATAAAACACTAGACAGATGCAAAATATCAAAGGTACCATGGTGGTATTGTGAGGCAATTTTTTTTGCCTTGGTTGGTAGTTTTTTACCGCCGTAGTTATCAAATAATGTGATTTAGTATTCTAGGTGTCCCACTCTCCGCAGAAGCAAGGTGTAAGCATCAAGGAAGGAGAAAACAATTAGCATGCCTAATGGAAGTTGTCCTAAAATCTTCTGGATATGTATGTCTAAATCAAATATAAATGCTTTATTTTTACTGGAAGCCATTTTACATATATATCAAGAAAAGAAAAAATCACCAGACTATCTAGTAAGCAGACGGTAACAGTACAGAACAATACCCAAGATAACCGATCATGAGCGAGACACCCCATACAGTATTTTCTCTTGCCCTACCAAATGTATCATTTGGACCAAAGTCAGACCCTGCCTATAGACGAAGAACAAAATGATCAATTTCATAACGACAGAACAATTTATAATGTTATTTTGCTAAATGATAACAAGACTGGGTAATCTAATTCATATAGTCAAAGTTGTCCCACATTGCACAGATAAGATTGTTACAATGTAGTCCACAGCAATGTGATGTTATAGAATGATAAAATAAAAACACATGTCCTGCATTGAACCTAATCATTTTACATCAGGAATGTGGCAGATAATAAATACAGAAACTCTGACCAGCTTGGAAACCAACAAAATTACTGGAAGCATGAGGAGATCAACATGAACAAGGACATAACTTAACATACTGAATTCGTTGGTAGTTATTAATGAAGTAACCAAACAACTCCACATGCATGATAATATCTTAAACACCCAGATAGCAGCCATTGTTCAAAACATTTACAGGCAAAGGGATAATTAAAGTTGCAAGTATGTTTCCATGTGATGCAAGTTTCGATATACCATCATCTTCATGTGCACGCCTGATTGAGCAAACTAAAGCAACTACACCAGGAATCAGAGACCACAGAAATTCACAAGTATCTCCCCACATAAAGTTAGCAGGATGACAATTATTGGCACTTCTTCACAATACAACCACTTGAATGTGCAAGGCTTAATGTAAGGAGTTAAACTGGGATCAGAGACTATGGCCATACCGGGTACAGTATAAATATTGAACAGCCCAGTGTCACTAGAAGAGCAAACAAATAGTCACGCCCCTTGTACTTCTTTTGCATAATGATAGTTCCCCATACCTGCATAAACAATAGTGTCGTGATGAAAATCAAACATAGGAATATATGTTCCTTGTGGAAGACACATGGATGCAACTCGCAATAAACCTTTGAGGCTTTGACTGATGAAAGGATGTGGAAATTAAATTTAGGTATCATATGTTTCTCTCTATCTAATGGTTTAAAGTTCGGAATTGGATGTTCATTTACCTGTTTAGACCAATCGTTACAATTCTGTTTCCATAAGTCTCCTTCGTCTTTGGACTTATTTTGACATCAACTTTCATTGGGGATCGTCGATCAATTTGTGAGCTAATTTTAGGGTTTAGGGAATTATTCCCTTCTCCACATCCAACCCTGTCCCACTCAATATACTCATCTTGAATGTAGCAAGACAACTTGTGTATAAAAGTTCTATGCTACCAGATGCTAAGTTTAAAACTTTTTGGTAACTATATTCCTATTGCCTCCTAGAAAGTCCTTTGGTACTATACTAAATATTTCTTCTTCCCAGTCTTCTTCCCATCTACTGCTTTTAGGAAAAGCAACATTCCTTAAAGCTAAATGTAATTACTATGTGTTCCTCGGTTCATTAATCCTAAAGCTAAATGCAATTACTATGTGTTCCTTGGTTCACTAATCCCAAAGCTAAATGCAAGTTATGTTCTAAACCAGCCATATAAGATTGTAACGAATCAACAACTGTTCAGAAAAGTACAATGCAGTAAGAAGCCATGAGCATATAGTAATTTCTAACCACGGCATCTGTTCGTAGCTGTTTCTCTTACCATAACAGGTATCATCTTTGCACACTTTGCGAGTGTCTGCACTGGAAAGCTCACATATTTGAGTGCCTGCAACAAGAACCCAATTGGTATAGCCTGTAGTCAGTATAATGCACCAAATCAAGTATAACCAAACATCAAAAGTGGCAAGAGAGAGGCATGGTTTACCTCGTACTGACATGTTGTGGTGAGTATATTAGTAACTGATATAAGTCCGTATTTGTAGATTGGAGCCACTGGATCCAAAGCCTTCTTACTCGAGATCAATGCGCCGGCGGAGATCGCGGACGTCGTGATTCGGTTGCAGAGAACCAGAAACAACGAGTACCTGAAGAACGCGTGGTCATCCCCGTAAGGAACTCTCATGATCTTCTCCTGAAACCAAAACCAAAAACACCAAAATATTCAATTTCAATACATCTAATTGGGGGATTTAAAATGTTGTCGAAATTTGAGAGGAGGAGGATGATGGAGACCTGAAGAACGCCGTAGGTGACGAGCGTGGTCATGATTCCGGCCACGGCGAAAACACCTTTCCATAGCCTGCTGTGCTCCCGCGGTACGTCCGGTAACGACGTCGTTTCGGCCATTTGGGTGGCCCGATTACTAGCTAGTAATGTTGCCAGAGAAGAGAATACGATCTGGGCATCAAAATATCGAGGGGGGATGACACGTGGCGGGAGTAAGGAGGGTTCAGTTTTTATTAGGTCCCGACTCCCGAGATCAGCTCGGGTCGTAGTCAGCTAGCTGGGGAAGGAGGACTCCGAAATCGACGGCGGAGATATCAGTGGTGGGTGTTTAGCGGTTTGTCTAGCCACGTCAGCGGCGCCTCCTCCTCCACTAGGAGCGGCGATCGTTCGGGGGGAGAGAATGTGATGGTTTATTTCAGATGAAAATGGAAGAAAAAATGAAAAGTGGCGTTCAGGTGATATGAACGTACTATTTTCGTTACATGGTTGAAAGTTAACATGATATGAAAAATGGTTTGTGCTTAATTTTGAAAAGAATTATTTGGTATTAATTCATTATTTTTGCATTATGCCATATGATATAATCCTAATATGTGGTTAAAGCATGAATTATTCACTGATGAGTCAGGTTGAAATCTTAATACTCATTTTTATTGTCTAAATTTGTTGAGTATTGGGGTTGCTCTGTTAGTCAAATTGTTGAACTTATTCGTTGATAAATCAAGTTTGAATTTCAGTATTCCCGAATTATGACTTTCCTAAATAACAACTAATTTCTCTCTTAAATAACAGTCCATTTGAGCATTATGGTTGCTCTAGGGCCAAGGTGTTGAATTTATCCATTGACAAATCAAGGTTCTATTCCTAGTACTCATCTATTTATAAATTGAAACTTATTTGTGATAGGTAAAATTTTGACTTCCACACATTAAAATACAAAACTGACGCTCAAAACGATAAATTAAAGAGGAATGTGCCTCGCGTGCGAGAGAAAAAAGTTTGTTGCTAGGGTTTGTAGTGTGTGTTCGTTCGTCCGGCGGCTCACCTCGTGGGTGCCAGCTGTTGGCCGCGTCACTGCGTCGCTAGTGCTTTTGGACGAGCTTTGTTGTCCCGACATGTTGGCTTGTTCGGGGATCAAGATTGGGCTTTGATAGAAGGTGGTGCGGTGTGGCTTCAAGTATTGAGGATCGAGATTCAGTGGCTTGCTTGGTTTGTTCTAACAGATGGCGATGCGGCATGTTAAAGACTAGACAGTTGATCGTTGCGTACGGTCGCAAGCTTTCAATCCGAGACCGGCGTGAACAAGTTGGTTGCGAGTAGAAGAGGAGTGGGTATTCGAGGCTCATTGGATCTGGGATTGGTAGCCCGATTCGATGTTTGTTGGTGCGTTTCTTCTCTTTGTTTCAGGCCAGACTGTTTCGGTTGGAAGAGGAACTTAGTGATGGTCGGGGAGGTGAATCGGCTACGTTGGGTAGATGCTATTTATTTTGGGGTAATTCTGTTATTACTTATGGTTGGCTTGGTCTTAGATGGGTGTGGGGCTTAACCCTAGGTTGTTTTCTGTTTTTCAATTTTTGTTTGTGTTTATTTTCTATGTTGCAAATAAATTTTTGTGTAGCAGGATATGTCGGGCGGTTTAGGCGATCTGCTTGTGTGTTTAATCGTTGTGTCTTATTGACTCTACGATGGTCGTGAGTCATGATCAAATGGGCGTTGCCTCCTAGTGGTCGGATGAGAGTCAGTGTCGACGTTGGACATTGGCAACATATTCAAAAAAAAGTTGTTCTGTAGCAGCTTCTGATGCATAGCTTTCGACGGGAAAACTGTTATTTGGTGTGGGTTTGATTACATAATTTTTGTAGGGTGTTGCTATTATTCGAGATGTTCTATCTGAGCTGTTTGTTATATGAGATTCAGGTTTTATGTCCCTCTTATGTATTCAACACTTATTAATCGAGGCTTGAAGGTCACCATATTGTCTTTACTTAAAAAAAATCTAAAACTTTCACACAAAAAAAAACTCTGTAATGGTTAATAACGTCTTACCCTGTGGCCTGTCAAATTTTCCAAGACTAGTGTGTTCTTGAGGATTGAGATGGATAGCTGGTATTCCCTTGCAAATGGTTAATCCCGTGAATTTTCATAAGCGCAATGTTGCTTATTATTTTTCTGATCACATTGGTTAAAAAAAGGAATGTTCTCTTGTTCAGCATATACATTTAACATTATAATATACCAAATATCTAGACCTTACTATCAGCAAATCTTTCTTGACGTCCAAATGGTGAGTTCTCCAAGATCGCAGAGCGTAGCATTTGGTAATGTAATGCTCTTTCTTGAATGACACTTTCTCTCCTCAGTGTCTAGCAGAGTGTACATAGGAATAGGACAATCCTGGATAAAATCATAAACCTCTGATCTTGCGCAGAGGGAAGTTCGAGTGATCCATTAACGAAGTGTTAATACAAGAAATGTGGAACGCATCACGCATGGTTGCACTTGGGTAGATTGATGGTCGCATATTTATATATCTATTTAGTGTTTAATTCATTCCCTATATTTATTTTATTATTATATAATTGAGTAATTTAATTATCTTTATTGTTTTATAAGTTTTGTGGAGAAATAAAGAAAAATAAAATAAAAGAGGGATTCCTAGCTCAATATGAATTCAAGAATGAGTTTTGTGTAATTAAAGAAACATATTCCAATGTGGACTCTAGGAGATCAATTGGGAGACATATATATATATACATATTTTAGGTTTTTGGGAAGGCTAATCAGAAATTAAGGAGAGAAACTTGAGCAGAGAAGAGGAGCAGCCAAAAAGGAACCTGTACACTGTCTTCGATCTATCGAAGCATAAGCTTCGACCTATCGAAGTTGGATGACAGATCCCATTCTTCATCTAGCTAGCTTTGATCTGTAAACTCTATGCTTGTTTTGATTCATTTTATTATGACTTTTAGTAGCTAAACATCTTGTTAAGGGGCTGCTTGAAGCCCCGTACATGAAGTCTTTCAAATTCATACACATTAATCTAGTTTTGCATATTTAGTTCGAAAGAGATTTCTTTTTCTATGTGACTCACTGTATGAATTCTTATATGTTTGTTTTGGTGGCCAACTTAGTATGCATGCTTGGATTCTATTGCCATGAGATACGGGCGACTGAAGATAATTTCTTCCATTGGATTCTCTATAGTGATACACCGATTTTACTGTCGAGTGATTGAAACCCTAGGTCTAGCAATACACGCCTATAGTGTACTTGTGAACTCTTGTAGATTCTAAAACCTTTTCTAAAACTTAATGCTTTCTTCTTTGTAAACCTTGGGGTCCATGACTATGGGCCTCGATAGAGGGATATAGATGTGGGGGAGGTCCATGACAAACTCACATATGCATAAAGATTAGGTAATAAGATGTGTTGCGTCTATCGACCATCCTGGAAACTTTCATTCATTGGATATGTGTATTAGATTAAGTATGTGTTAGATAGATGAAATGACGGTGGTGGATTGCATTCCTCTTAACTCATTCATCATATAGTTTAAACTCATTTGTATTCATAAACATATTTACTTTCAGCATTTGATTTATGCATTAGTTGTAGCTCTGCTGATTTAGTTCGGTAATCAAATCAACTCCGAATACCCTAATATTTTGTGTGGTAGTCTGTCACTGTGTCTAGTTTACTGTGTCCAATTTTCGTGTCATTTGATTTTGTTTAGAGTAGGGTTTTAATGTCGTTAGTGTACTGTAGTCGAGTTTGTCAGCATTTTAATTTCGTGTTAGGATTTAGTGTCATCAATTCCTTGTGTTCGATAACCCCTATTTATCATACTACATTGATATATTCAAGTTGAGAATAAGATATCTTTGCATAGGCATTTACCTGCCTATCAAATTTTGGTGCCGTTGCTGGGGAATTGCTTAATTCTAAGTCCTAATAGAGTCTTTCAATTTCAGTTTTTTTTGTTTTGTTTCTTTTTCTTTTTCTTTTGAGTCTTATAGTTTCTTTAGTGTGCAAGAATATTATGTATGCGTACTAGGCACACTAGAAGTGCTGAGTCATTACTACTTGATCCAGAGATTGAACGTTCAACAAGGCAAAACAGAAAGCAGCATGGACAACGGTCCATGAGTGTGAATAGTGGTAGTGGACCATCTGAGCAAGAAAGACATTCCGGTTCAGAGTCTGAGTTTGAGTAAGAACAACATATTTCAACACCACCACCATCACCTAGAAGAATGGCAAATGCCACAACTAAGTTAAGAGAGTCCACTGTGCTATGCACAGGTGCAACAGATTCACTAATCGTTCTACCAAAGAATTTTGGGTCTTATTCTATTCCACCATCCTTTATATCAAATCTGTCACACTTCAAAGGAACGCCTTCTAAAGACCCTCAGGACCATCTCAATGAATTCACAGCATTGTGCAGAATTCAGAAATCGACAAATGTGGAAGAGGACACTGTCAAGCTTCTCTTGTTTTCATTTTCTCTAAAGAAGCAAGCAAAAATATGGTACAATTCTTTAGCTCCTCTATCTATGGATACATGGGAGAAGATGAGTTCTGCATTTATGAAAGAGTTCTACTCTGCTTCCCGCACCAAGAACTTGAAGAGGCAAATTAGCACATTCAGGCAGAAAGACAGTGATGAACTACATGAAATCTGGAGCCAGTTTAAGAGTCTTCTTCGACAATGCCCTCATCATAAATTTGATCTCAACACTCAAATGGAGTTCTTCTAATGAAGGACTCCATTCTTTTAACAGATCAAAGCTTGATTCATCTTGTGGGGGAAATTGGTGGAATAAGACTGGAGCAGAAGCAAAGAAAATTGTAGAGAACCAAACAAAAAACTCAAGGCAGTTTCAGTCAAGAGATAGAACTATGGCAGCAAGTAGAAGATCTCTCAATGTAGTTACAATCGATGGAGCCATGGAAAAAAGATTAAGTTCTGTGGAAAACGATATTGCTCTGATTGCTAGTAGTTTGAAGGTTGCCAAAAAGACAACAGTTGTTGTAGCTCAGGTTGTGTGCACTCTATGCTCAGCTACAAGCCATCTAGCAGAAGATTGTCCCCAGTTTAGAGCAAATGAAGAGGTTGATCAAGAGAAGGAAACAAATTATTTCCAAAGGCAGCCTAATACATATGGTGGGAATAGGGACCTGTTGAGTTATAGGAGCAACAATGTGCTCAATCCTCCAATTGTTCCACCAGGTTTTCAGCAGAGACGACCTACAGGAGATGGGCAACAATTTGGCCAAATGCGTGTACCACAACAGCAATAACCTTCAGCTCAAACATCAACCGGAACTTCAACTCTGAAAGCACTAATTTAATAGATGATGTTTGATAATAAGAAACATAGGGAGGAGAATAGTACATATCGCCAGGAGAACAGTGTATTCCGCCAAGAGATGAGTGCCCTTCGTCAGGAAATCAAAGCTACAACTCAGCGGCAAGGGAAGGCAATTAACTTGCTGGAGCGAAAAATGAGCCAAGTTCAGCAAACACTTGCTCAAGTCAAGGAAGGAAGTCTTCCCAGCAACACCTTTTCCAATCCCAACACAAAATATGAAGCTCATGCAATGACCTTAAATAGAGGGAAGGTGTTAGAAGAAATGCCCAAGTCAGCAAACCCAAGGAGAAAGTAGGAAGACCCCGTGCTTGAACATGTTGTCCCTTATAAGCCGTTGGACAAGTTGTTAGAAGATTCCGCAGGAACCCTAATTCGAGTTGTCAAAAATGCACCTGAAATGGAAAAATTGACAAATCCAAAATTAGGCCAGGTACCCTCTACTCCATCTTCTTCAATTACTCCTAATGTGCATTTTCCTAGCAAGATGAAGAAGCAGGTGAAGGTTGACAAAGAGAAGAAGATCTTGGATGTGTTTAAAAATGTAGGAGTAAACATCCCATTGTTGGATGTGATTAAGTAGATACCACAGTATGCAAACTTACTGAAAGATTTGTGCACAACAAAGAGAAAATTCTATGGAACTGAGACTATGGCTTTGGGAGAGAGAGTATCTGCAGTTCTTCAAAGAAAGCTCTCACCTAAGTTGGACGATCCAGGATATTTTACGATCCCATATACTATTGGTGATCACCGGTTTGCAAGTACTTTACTTGATTTTGGTGCTTCCAATAATTTAATGCCATACACTATTTATGACAGGTTAAAAATGAGAGAACTTATTCCCACAGGAGTCACCATTAAGCTTCCAGATCGGTCTAACTGTTACCCTCAGGTTATTATTGAGAATGTCTTAATGCAGGTGAGAGACTTGATATTCCCAGCAGATTTCTTTGTGCTGGAGATGGAGTATGAGCAAATGCCATCAGAAATACCATTGATTCTTGGGAGACCATTCTTGAGAACAATGCGTATAAAGATTGATTGTTTTGATGGATCATTGAGCATGGAAGTGGCGGAGGAGAAGATCCACTTCAACATTTATGAAGCTCTCAAACATCCAAATAGTGATGATGCTTATTCTTGTTATTCATTTGACACTTTTGAGAGTTTTGTGCAGGAATTTATTCAGTACTCATTGGATGATGATCGTTTGAGAAAAGTCATTGAAAAAGCAGGAGAAAATGACCAATCCAGGGGGTATGCTTCGATGGATCGAAGGATCCCTTCAACCCATTGATAGGAAGCGGGAGGAAGGTCCAGGGAGCATGCTTCGATGGATCGAGGGGGATACCTTCGATCCATCGAAAAATGTTCTTGTATCGACATAACCAGAGTGAATGCCTCGATGGATCGAGAAGAAATTCTTCGACCCATCGAAGACCAATTTTGATACATCGAAAGCTAGCCTCAACCCACCGAAGAAAATCCCCTGGAATGATCCTGCAAACCCAATTTCGATCCATCGAAACTGAGCTTCGACCCATCGAATTTCAGCCTGTTTTTGAGATTGCCTCGCCTAAAGACCTTGAGATGGAAGAGGAGTATTATGCTTTGTAAGACGCACTCAAATCATTGCCAAGTAAGTCACACAAACTTATTCTTCTTCCAGTTTCAGATGATGTTCTTCTTCCATCTATACATGTGGCATCCACATGAGAGCTGAAACTTTTTCTCGAGCATTTGAAGTATGTTTTCTTGGGGGAGAATGATACACTTCCAGTTATCATCTTTTCCAAGCTCTCAACATTACAAGAGGAGAAGTTGCTGAGTGTACTTAAGGAGTACAAAGCCGTCATTGGATGGACAGTGGCAGATATCAAGGGCATCTGCCCAACATTGTGTACTCACAGGATACATCTGGAAGAGAGAGCTAAACCCATAAGAGAAGCTCAATGTCGAATTAATCCTCCAATGATGGAAGTTGTCAAGAAAGAAGTCATCAAACTTCGAGATGCATGTATTATTTATGTTATTTCTGACAGCAAATCGATTAGTCCTGTGCAGGTGGCGCCCAAACGTTCAGGAATCACAGTGCATGGTAAAGAATGATGAGAATGTGTAGGTGCCTTAAAGAGTCCAAACGGGGTAGAGAGTGTGCATTGATTACAGCAAGCTGAATGCCACAACAAGGAAGGATCACTTTCCACTCTCGTTCATTGATCAGATGTTAGAAAGATTGACTGGGCATGAGTATTATTGTTTCCTGGATGGCTACTCTAGGTATAATCAAATAGCCATTCAAAAAGATGATCGATTAAGAGAAGACCACATTCACTTGCCCATATGGTACTTTTGCATACTGGAGGATGCCTTTTGGTCTATGCAACGCTCCTGCGACATTTCAGAGGTGTATGGTGAGTATTTTCTCAGACATGGTTGAAAATATCATTGAGGTATTTATGGATGACTTCTCTGTTTTCGGTGATTATTTTGACTTATATCTACATAATCTATCTATGGTTTTAGAGCGTTATGTAGAAACTAACATTGTGCTTAACTGGGAGAAATTCCACTTTATGGTGGAACAATGTATCATTTTAGGACATGTGATATCAGCTAGGGGCATAGATGTATATAAAGTTAAAGTTGATATTGTGCGGACCTTACCCCCTTCTTCTATTGTGAAGGGGGTGAGATCTTCTCTTGGCCATGCAAGTTTCTATCGTAGGTTCATCAAGGATTTTTCCAAGATAGCCTGACCATTATGCGCATTGCTGCAGAAGGATATTTCATTCGACTTTACAGCTGAGTGTCACTACCAGAAGAATGCCTATAGCCGACAATTTGGTCGGTTACTAAAGGCAACAAGACAATATCGTCGGTTATAGTTTGAAACTATAACCGACGATTTCATCGTCGGCTAAAAAACTATAGCCGACGATGTTAACATATATCGTCGGTTATAGTGATTATTAATTAATTTTTTTTTTGCAGGTTCTGGGTTTTATCCCAGAACCTACATTCCCAAAAAATCACCAATATTGTTCAAATTGAAAATCAACAACTATTAAAACTATAGTAGTAAATAAATAAAATAAAAAACCGAAATCGTTCAAATCTGTATATATGCGTACGTAGTAAATAATTAAAATAAAAAACTGAAATTGTTCAAATCTACGGGAGTCCTAAGTCTATGTGGTCAAACGGATCGTCATAACTTGGTTGGTCCTGGTCTGGCTGAGGCTGCGGCTGAGGCTGAGGCTGTGGCTGAGGCTGTGGCTGTGGCGCACCGAAAATGGGCGAGGGAGCTATCTGGATTCCAGATGCATGCAACTGTGCATAACATTGTTACATCCAGTTCCCCATCATCTGCTGCTATTCGGCCAATCGATTCTGCTCTGCGGCTCGCGCCTGCTCCATCTTCTCCATCTGACGCCGTTGAGCTTCCATCTCAATCGCTTGCCTATGAAGTTGCTCCTGTAGCTCATTAGTCTTCAAAGATGATCCCGATCCGCGAGAGAATTCAGGGGTCTTCTTCAGCAGCCCTTGACCCCACTTTTCGGAACCCCTGCAGTAGAAAGTGTTCTTCCCTGGAGGGATCGCAGTTGACATAATCCTGGCCCTGACGATCAGATCAGATTGATCAATCTGATCAATCGGGAGTTCCGCATCGCGGGTGTTGGGATAACGCTCTCTCGCCACTTGAGTCAACACCTCCGGAATCACCTCCTGAACTCTCGCATAATTGACAAAGAAAAATAAAATATTAATTAATGTAAACAATCCAAAAAAATAAGAAATATGTTTATTTTGTTATAAGGACACTTACAGCATATTCGGGGGACTGCGGATACGCGTGCTGCATCGTATAGACAATGGGAGGGACTTCTGGGTGGTTGGCCACCTCCTCGATCCAACACGAGTATGATCTGGAACCGGCATGATGATTTTTTGGGTTTTTGGCCCGGTTCCTTGTGTTGACTTCAGAAATAGCCTGCTCGATTAATCCAACATCAAAAAAATATTAGCCAAATAATTTGAGGGAAGTACGATAAAACAAAAATTTAATCGATCGAAGGTTGCGTACCTTCAATTTCGGGTTGTTGAAGTGAACCACAAGCCATCGCCACTCGTACTCCCTATAACGAAACTCGCTAGGGGTACCAGAACGATCGTCGCCGTACTTTTTTCAATGTTTTTTCAGCTCGCCCTTCCACTCCTTATACCTATATTAATAAAATCAATCGTTAGTAACTTACAACATTTTATAAACAAAATCAAAAGAAACGAAAAATTCGAAACAAATGAATCTAGTAACCTGCTCCCATGCACTTCATCTGTCCACGTGGGTCTAATGTCGTTGTCCATGCAGAACCACCTCTGTAATGCATATTTATATATATATATATATCAATAATATTAAAAATTTATATAGAAAATATACATGATGAATATACAATTCAACTCACCGACAACGCATTATTCAGCTCATATTTGACGGATTGCGGCACTGAATTCCAATCTGGCCACAACATTGGGACTCTATCCCATATGAGGCTGCCCGCCATCCCTGCGTACCTTCGAGTGACCTTTCCCTCGATCACCTACCCTCTATCCCCGGTCGGAATCATAACTTGGCCACCACCGCTAGCCTGAATGGCGTCGTCCAGTAACTTGCCGACGACGGGGCCTCTGGTTCTCTTTTGTTTGTCACTGGGCACGATCTTGCCTATCACATATATATGTAGACGATTTTTTAAACATCAACACCTAATTGAATTTAAATATTACTAAGTAAAAAGATATCACTAATTAATATTTACCTGATTCGTCCGTGCGTTGTCCCGGAATCCTCACACTCCCGAGAGGTTCCGGGAAGGGTACATACGCGTATGCCTGGTCTTGGGTAATGAACCCTAGCTGTCCTGGAACAGGCATCCCCATGGAATCGACGAGAGGTATCGTCAGGATTTCCAACGGTAAGAATAGGGTAGACGGCGGGCATAGTCGCATCCTGGCCGAGGAATGAGTCGATCCACCAACCTCCTCGGAAGAATGAGGAGTCTGGTGGGTGAATGGGGAAGGGTCCTCGCGATGAATCTCCGGCATTCGGACCGAGGATTGAGTCGCACTATCCGTTTCCGGCGTGCGACTGACCTCATAAAGCCTCCTCGCGCCTGAGGATCGAGCAGGCTCGATCTGCTGATGCTGAGGTTGTCCCTCACCCAGAAGTGTACGGTGCCGAGAGGTGGGAGGAATGCTGTAAGTGTTGCTGACGCTGGTGGATCCTGATGCGAACCGACTTCCGGTGCCCTCATCCCCACGTCCCGATCTCCCTTTCCCTCTCGACCTCCCCCTCGACCCCTCTTGGGAAGCACCGCAATTCAACCAATTCATCGTTGCTATAAAATTACAAAAATTCAAAATAATTCCTAATTCATCCAAAAATTCAAATTCGTAATCCAATAATTCCAAAAATTAATTAAACTCCTCTATATATATATAATCCAATAATTCCATAAATCCAATATATAATCCAATAATTCCAATAATTAAACATAAATCCAATATATATATATATTCCAATATATAAATCCAATATATATATAATCCAATAATTCCAATAATTAAACATAAATCCAATATATATATTCCAATATATAAATCCAATATATATATATAATCCATTAATTCCAATAATTCCATAAATCCAATATATAAAATGTATGTGTATATATATATAATCCAATATATATCAATAATCCAATATATAAATCCAATATATATATAATCCAATAATTCCATAAAATCCACAATAATTCCAATATATATATATAATCCAATATAATTCATCCAATATATATATAATCCAATAATTCGAATATATAATTCCAAAAAAATCAACAATAATTCCAAAAATTCACAAAATTCAACAATAATCCAATATATATTCACACAATTCATCCAAACATCCACATTATCGATCAACAAACTAAACAACTTCAAATCTAACCTAAATATAAAAAAATTCGAAATTAGGGATTTAGGGATTTCAAACCTGTTTTTTGGGTTTAGAATCCAAGAATAGAGGCTTGAGGATCGATGGACTTTGGCTTGAGGACTTCTTGCTTGCTCCCAACACACCGGAAATGGCTGAAATCGAATCGGAGATGAGAAGTTACGTTTGGGCAATTTCGTTTTTGCCCAAAACGGCTGCAGTTCTGAATATAACCCGAATCTATAGCCGACGATATAAGTATTATCGTCGGCCATAGTATAACCCGAAACTATAGCCGACGATATTTGATATGAATATCGTCGGTTATAGTTTTTTTTTTTTTCATATGCCGGTTAATTATAGTGTACTTAATATTTAATAATATTTAATAATACGGAATTATTAGAAAAAAACGGAAATTATTTAAAAGCCTAAATTAAAATGGCATTTAATTTTTTTTAAATCTAATTAACTTATTGCATGCACCATGGTAAAAAATGCTCAATTTATGATCTCTATTTTTCCAAAAAAACTTAATTGACCTGATTTTATCTAAAAAAAACTTATAAACTTATAAAACATATTAATTGTTGAACTATCGATTAATTCAAATCTCTCTCTCTCGATCTCTCTCTCGATTGATGATTTTAATTGATGTTGCATAAAATTGTTTCCGTTCGTAGTTGTAGTACTCGATTTGATGAAAGTACGTATTGTTTAGCTTAATCAATTTGTTCCTCACACTATAAACAATTGCGTTTGGACTCTAGCTAGTTATATATCTATACAAAAAGGCTATGAGTATTTTTTCCTAACTTATAAAAAATGTTCCTTACACAAAGTATCTACTTTAATTAATTACATCGATCTAATTAAGTTAAAGTCGATCATCTTCATACACATCATTTTACATTGCACGTTCAAACTCAAATTAACACATACATACACTAAGGCGCATAGTTAGAATCATCGCTTGAGTCTGACTCGGTTTCCGAGTTGATTTCAGGTAAGATGTGTAAGCCTTCGTCACTTGAGTCTTCATTGTCTTCATTTTAATTAACATCAATAAGATTCGGTTGAGGAATTCGTACCACACTGCCCTGTCTCACATTATTAAGGCGAATTGTTGAGGTTTCAGGAATACCAGTTGCGTTCGGCTCTTAGTATGCACTAACTTCTTCATTATCCGAGGTCACACCAAGGGTGCAGGCACTGTATATGTTTCTTGGAAGAACATGGTTAACCACTTTCCACGCGTCTTTATGCACAAGATCATCAAGATAGAACAATTGTTTCACCGTCGTGGCCAAAACAAATGGATCATCTTCATACCAGCTTGTAGCAGTATTCACCGAAAAAATGCCGTATCGATCGGTCCGAGTGTTCTGAGGGTCGGTATCAAACCATCTACACTTAAACAAGTGCACGGTCATGCCTTCCCCATATATTAATTCGACAACTGAATGGAGAACACTGTAATAGTCAACTCCATTCTGTCCACCATGCACCATTACCCCAGAATTCTGTGTTTTTCATCTGACATCTCTATGTTCACAAATAAATAGCACGTCATTTACCTTACATATAGGATAAACTCTGGAAGTTACCAGTTTCTGCTCCAAGAGCCTCAATTTGTGTGACCACTGAGGGATACCATTATCTTGTACATGGTTCATCTGAATATAATCATTTATTAACTTAACTATAAATATGATACGAGACATGCAATTAAATTCATATACAAGTCAATACCACTATATACGTACCTATTTGCCAAAATAGTTTGCGAACGTCTTCTTGTGGTAGTTAACATCACCGAAAATGGCAGGGCACTAAATGTGCATATTTTTCCAATATTGAACTTCTGGACAGTTAATCAATACCGACCAGTGGGCAGTGACTAGCTCATATGGTTCCAAATTGTACGAGTTGGGCAACTTTCCGGAAACTTCAACATCATCGGAGATGATTGAAAGGTTGAACTGTGCTCCATCTACTGGCATATGTTGTGGAGGGTCCTCGAACGCTCTCAAATACAGTCTGGTGTACGTTACGCACTCGTGCGCAATATATACTTCAGCGATACACCCTTCGGGTGCAGATTTGTTCATCACATAGTCTTTGTAGTCCCTTAATTGTCTATAAAATTGGTAATTACAGAGCATGTTATGAATATTGTAAAATAATTAAGTGAATAAATAATATTAAAGATCGACATATATAGCCAGATTCAGAGATGCATTACGTACCTTTCCATAGGATACATCCATGTGTAGTGTACTGGACCTGTAAGCAACAATTGTTCCGGAAGATGGAGCATCAGGTGAGACATGATGTCGAAAAAGTTTGGAGGAAATATCCTTTCAAATTTGCACATGATAAAAATGATGTCCTGTTGCATTTCCAACAAGTCCGATTTCTTCACTTCTCTCGTGCATAACTTCTGAAAGAATCTTAACAAAGCCACTAACGGCTCTACCACCTCTTTGGGCAGGTACCCTCGAATGAAAACAGGGAAGAGGCGTTGAAGCAGTATATGACAGTTATGACTCTTTAGTCCATACATCTTATTGTCTTTGAAGTTAACACATCGACTTATATTTCCAGCATAGCCTGAAGGATACCTGACATTACCCATCCAGCCAAAAATTTCATTCTTCTGGGCAGGCTTGACGGTATAAGGAGCCTGTGGCATTTTTTTTCTTCCCATCTCTCAACCACAGATGTTTTCACAGTCCCATCCTTTTAAGATCAATGCGTGCCTTCGGGCCGTCTTTAGTTTTTCCCTCCCAATTCAACACTGTGCCGACCACACTCTCGCACACATTTTTCTCTATATGCATGACATCTAAGTAGTGTCTGATCAGCAACTTGGACCAATACGGAAGTTCCCAAAAAATACTTTTGTGTGTCCAGAATTTATACCTGTCGGGTTTGTCAGGTATTGACGCCACTATCTCAGGATGATTGCTGAGCTGCCCAAAATCGTATTCATTTAGCACTTCCAATATTTCATCCCCCGTCCATCTCCTCGGCTGCTCACCTGTTTCTACAGTCCCATCAAATGCCTCCATATCCTCCCGAAATGGGTGATCATGTGGAAGCCAACAACGATGACGCATCTGTACAATCTTCCTGCAATGAGGTCTGCAACACTCAACAGTCATGCACTCTGGACAAGCCCTGTATCCCCTAGTAACGTTGCCCGACAACATCCCGCGTGCAGGAAAATCGCTAATGGTGCCAACAAGCATGGCATGCATCTGGAACATCTCATTTTTGAACTTGTCATAAGTGGGATGACCATGCTCACTCAAGTACTTAAACTCCTCAATCAAGGGTCTCAAATACACTTCGAGACACTTTCCTGGATAACCTGGCCCTGAAATTATCATAGTGAGCATATTGTATTCTTTCTTCATGCACATCCATGGAGGAAGGTTGTACGGTACCAAAATAACTGGCCATATACTGTATTGAAGACTCATGTTGCCAAAAGGGTTGAATCCGTCAAATGAAAGCCCCAGCCAAACATTTCGAACCTCTGATGCAAAATAAGAAAACTCATTCACCATGTGCTTCCAAGCCTCTCCGTCAGCAGGGTGTATAAGCGTATCACCGTCGGGCAAATTCCTCTCGGCCCACCATCTCATAGCTTCAGCTGTGTGTGCACACATGAACAACCGTTCTAGCCTATCTATCAACGGAAAATACCGAAGTATCTTCATAGCTTTCTTGTTTCCGGCAGGAGTCAACTTATACCTATCTGTACCACATACCGAGCATTCATCAAGGGATTCAAGATCATTCCCATAAGCATCTTCACCCCAGAAGAGAACACAATCATATCTACAAGCATGGATTTTGATATAGGAAATGCCAAGATGTTTCAGGATCTGTCGCATCTTACGATGCGTGGTAGGAAGACGATGACCGGGGGGCAACAACGAACCAGACCACTTCAGCCAATCATCAACAACCTTCACGCTCATTTTGTTCTCCACTTTGAGCTTCATTACTCCCATAACACTTTCAAGAACAATCTTATTACACCCGTTGTACAACGGGGTCTTTTGGAAGGCAATGAGGTTGTTGTACTTGTCCATACCAGCAGTGTTGACAGCTGTAGGTAATTGCTGGACTGGCTCATTATGAGGGAAGTCTCCAACGGCGGGAGGGATATCTGGTGCTTGAGCAAATATACCGCTCTCATGAGGAAACATATCGTTGATCAACCTTGTTGTTGGATCATTGGATGTACTGCCACTCTAAAAAAATTGTCCGTGATCATGTTGACCAACTGATGAGCTCTCACCGTGATAAATCCAACATGTGTACTTATCCCAAAACCCATTTTTCTTCAAGTGCTCCAATACTTTATCGATGTGAAAACGATATCGCTCGCTGCGAGACTGACATTTCATACACGGACAATAATGAATTGTCATCCCTCCACAATTAACCTTCACATATTCCACAAAACTTCTAATTCCACGGTGATATCTTACATCCCATCTTGGAAGACACATCCAACTCTTGTCTATCCTGAAAATTATAACTGCATGTATATATACCTATGATCTTATTAATTAAAATTTCATGGCTAGATATATATATATCGATATTCAAACTATAAATTACATAATTTATTTATTCGATCTACTCGATCCCTAGCTAACTAGCTAGCTAGCTAATTAATTACAAATGAACATATATATATAGTCGTCTAATTATTCTACTCGATATGATCCATAATTACTCATATATATATATAATTTCGTCTAATTTAACTCGATCAAAATCAAAACATTCGATCAATCAATTAATATAAATATATATTATTATAATTCCCATAATTTTAATTTATATATATACACGTACACCCTAACTATATATATAATCGATCACAAAAATCTAAATATATATATAACCACACTATAATTAATCACAATTAACCGAAACATCACAATAATCACAATATATATTATACCCATAATTAATAATCACAATTAATCCTATAATAATCACAATATATAATCAATTAAATTAATTAATTAATCACCCTAGCTATATATATATTCACAATAATCAACACAACAATTACGTACTACTCCAACTCAACTATCAATCACGTACTCGATCAAAATCAACCATCGATCAATTACTCAAACTCAACAATCAATTAACTCGATCGATCAATATATTCAAATTCAACATCAACAATCGATCAACACACACATGCATATATATATATATATAATATTAAGTACGTACCTATATATAATGAATCACGAACTCATTCTTGATAGTTTTCGATATCACCCAAAGATTTCAGAGCATTTTCAGTTTTCGCGGGAGATTTTTTTTGAATGACAGAGCTGCTGCCCAGAATGGATCTGAAATAAGAAACTATAGCCGGCGATACCAAAAAGTCGTCGGTAATAGTTAAAGACTATACCCGACAATTTTTCGGCCACTATAACCGATGACAAGAATTTCTAGTCGGTAAAACAACTATAACCGACGAGGTAATCCTGTCGTCGGTTATAGTTCACTATAACCGACGAGGAGGGTTCTCGTCGGCCGTTTTTTGGGCATATCGTCGGGTATAGTGATTCTTCTGGTAGTGTGTCTTCAAGCTTTCAATAAACTCAAGGAGTTGTTGACCACAACCCCCATAATTTGGGCACAAGATTGGAGCCTCCCATTTGAGCTCATGTGTGATGCCTCAGATTACGTTGTTGGAGCAGTTCTAGGCCAACGCCCAGAGAGGTTACCTCATGCCATATACTCCGCTTCCAGGACCTTAAATGATGCACAGTTGAATTATTCAACTACAGAAAAGGAGCTCTGGGCAGTGATTTTTGCTCTTGAAAAATTTAGATTTTACTTGTTAGGAACTAAAGTTATTATATATTCTGACCATACTGCTTTGAGATATCTGATGACTAAATAGGATGCCAAGCCTTGACTGATTCAATGGATGCTCTTGCTTCAAGAGTTTGATATTGTAATCAAAGATAAGGACACTGAGAATGTGGTAGCTGGCCACTTGAGTAGAAACTTTTTCTTTATTTTTCTTGTGTGTTAAAGTGTCTTATTTGAAAAATAAAATACAAAAATAAATAGTGTCAAGAAATTACAAACAAAAGAGTCTTAGGAGCCCTTAACAACTCAATGATATGCTTATTTCTTCCGATTTTGTGACTAAGAGATGATTATGTGACTTGAGTTTCTTTGGTTAATTTTGATATATAATGCATATGTGAATATGTAGTGGATGTAGACACGAGTTAGCATGGTACAGATTTTTGAGCATGCATAAACCTTATTGAGATTCATTTAACCTGTGAGCTTTTAAGCCTTTATGTGAAATACATGTTTTCTTTGATTGAGTGTCAATTGCTTGCCGCAGATTAAATTAATGGACTCTAGATATTACTAGAACTTTCTCTTGTGTTATTCAAAACTTTTAGTCAATACATGTTTTGATTGAGGAAGTGATAAATGCATTTAAGGGACACCACTATAGCCATATAAGCTAGTGTCCTGATTTTGTGTACACAAGATGCGTACCCCGTAGTTAACCACTTTGAGCCTACATGTGAAACTTTATGTCATCACCCACATATCTCCGACCTTGAGCCTTAGAATAGTTATATTTTGACCTTTGTTCTAGGACTTGGTAGAGCTACACATGAGACAGATATGTGAAGACGGCGACAATGTCGAAAGGAGATACAAAGAAATAAGTGTGGGGTATTAAGCTAGTGTAAAAAAAAGTGTGAAAGAAAAAAAATAGTTGTGATGTCTAGCTTGATACCCGAGTTAACTGTTGATAAAAACAATGATGTGAATGCCCAACAAGATGAAATCCGGCCATAATAGTGAAAAAGTTCATAGCTGTAAAGCTTGAAGAAATCTCTTATTTGGTGCTTTACTAGGTTCTAGAATTGTGTTTGCAATCCATACCAATTTATTCTTTAACTTATGAGCCAAGCCTCTTTACAACCCATGAAGTCATTTTGATCCTCAAGATGGCAACCTTTGATCTGTGGAGATTAGTCACAAGAGTGAGTATATGGTTTGGTCCATTTGACGAGTAATCGAATTGAGTGATACATTATATATATTTTGAGAGAAACACTAATGAGAGCATATCGATGTGAGGTTGAATCTTGATTGGTTTTGTGCATGTTCTAGCTCTTTATTCACCATGATTATGCCTATGTCCTACATGTTACATGTGTGTTATATGTTGGAGTTATCTTTGGTAACTTGTAGGTACATGTGATCTTGGTGTTACAATTTTGTGAAAGAATGCTGAGGAAAATTGTTGAGGGCATTAGAGTTTATTTTTGAAGTTGTTGACTCATTTTAGAGTCTTACTTTAGTATATTGCTCGAGGACTAGCAATGTTTAAGTGTGGAGTATTTTGATAGTCATATATTTATGCGTCTATTCAGCATTTAATTCATTCCCTATACTTACTTTATTTTTATAATTGAGTAATTTAATTATGTTTATTGTTTTATAGGTTTTGTGCAAAAATAAAGAAAAATGAAATAAAAGAGAGATTCCTAGCTTAATATGGATTCAAGAAGAAGTTTTGTGCAATTAAAGAAGCCTATTCCAATGTGGAATCTAGGAGATCAATGAGGAGACATATATAAAACTATTTTAAGTTTTTGGAAAGGCTAATCAGAAATTAAGGAGAGAAACTCGACCAGAGAAGAGGAGCAGCCGAAAAGGAACCTGAACCCTGTCTTCAATCCATCGACGCATCAGCTTCGACCCATTGAAGCTGGACGACAGATCCCATTCTTCATCTAGCTTCGATCTGTAAACTCTATGCTTATTTTGATTCATTTTATTATGACTTTTAGTAGCTAAACATCTTGTTAAGGGGCTGCTTGAAGCCCCGTACATGAAGTCTTTCTAATTCATACACCTTAATCTAGTTTTGCATATTCAGTTCGAATGATGTTTCTTTTTCTTTGTGACTCACTGCATGAATTCTTATATGTTTGCTTTGGTGGCCAACTTAGTATGCATGCTAAGATTCTATTGTCATGAGATACGGGTGACTGAAGATAATTTCTTCCATTGGATTCTCTATAGTGATACTCCGATTTTACTGTTGGGTGATTGAAACCCTAGGTTTAGCAGGACACGCCTATAGTGTACTTGTGAACTCTTGTAGATTCTCAAATCTTTTCTAAAACTTAATGCTTTCTTCTTTGTAAACCTTGGGGTCCATGACTATGGGCTCGATAGAGGGATATAGATGTGGGGGAGGTCTATGACAAACTCACATAGACATAAAGATTATGTAATAAGATGTGTTGCGTCTATCGACCATCCTGGAAACTTTCATTCATTGGATATGTGTATTAGATTAAGTATATGTTAGATAGATGGAATCACGGTGATGAATTGCATTCCTCTGAACTCATTCATCATATAGTTTAAATTCATTTGTATTCATAAGCATATTTACTTTCAGCATTTGATTTCTACATTAGCTGTACCTTAGCTGATTTTGTTCGGTAATCAAATCAACTCCTAATATCCTAATATTTTGTGTGGTAGTCCGCCACTGTGTCTAGTTTACTGTGTCTAATTTTTGTGTCATTTGAGTCTGTTTAAAGCAGGGTTATAGTATCGTTAGTGTATTGTAGTCGAGTCTGTCAGCATTTTAATTTCGTGTTAGGATTTAGTGTCACCAATTTATTGTGTTCGATAACCACTACCAGAAATGGAGACATTACCGGCGACTTGCCGTCGCCGGCCTTGTCTTTTTTTTTCGCCGGAAATCCCCCGCCGGTATTAACATTGCCGGCGACGGGAAACGCCGTCGCCGGTAATGTCCGAGACATCACCGGCGACTTGAGTTGCCGGTAATGTCAACTCAAGTCGCCGGTGATGTCTCGGACATTACCGGCGACAATGGCAGCGCCGTCGTGGCCAGAATGTGAGACATTGCCGGCGACTGAGCTCCATGTCGCCGGCAATGTCAGGAAAAATTTTGAAAAAAAAACGCGGTTCTGGATTGGGCCCAATTCCATAACTTGCATTGAAAGACATAAACCGTACAATCATACAAGTTCAACAGTACACATAAATGTCCAACGTACAGTACAAATAGCAACGACGATACAAAAATTAACTACAACTACAGGTCAGGGTCGAGGAACTTGCGGGTCAGGGTCGAAGTAATCCATGTACTCATTTGAATTCCGGTGGCTACCTTGGTCTTGCTCTGGCGTTGACTGGTGCGGTGGTGGTGGTGGATATATAGCTAGGGAACGGAGGGACCGGGACCGGGGGAGGTGTGGGGAACGGTTGTCCGGTAGTCTGAGCCTCGTACATCGTCTGCATCCATGTGTACATCTGAGCCTGCATCTGTGTCTGCTGCTGGACCATGTTTTGGTACTCGGCCATCTGCCTCTTTTGCTCCTCCAACTCCCTCTGCATCCTCTGAAGCTCCGCTGCGAGGTTACGACTAGAAGTTGAACTTCTTGACCCGGTAGAGTATTGTGAAGTGTTTTTCAATACTCCTTCGCCCGCCGAGCCCATTCCCCTACAGTAGTAGGTATTATTTCCAGTCCTGCACGCTTTTGCCATGATCTGAGCCGCTATCGGGGAATCAAGCGGATCGATCTGAGAGGCATACTGGGTGACTTCTTCCTCGGAGCAGTCAGGATGGTTAGTCCGAGCTATACTCATGGTCACTTCTGCGGTCGCCTCCTCCACTCTCGCCTAATTGAAAAGCGAAAATGAACAACGTATTAACTAACAAAATCTATTAATATCGAAAAATAGTTTTATTAACACATGGAGAGGCGAAAAAGACTTACCGCTTCGTCAGGGCACTACGGATAGAACTTCTGATCAATATACACCAAGGGGTTCACTTCTTGTTGTTGCTGCGCCTTAGTCGACCAACCCATGTAGTTGAGTGAACCTGCATGATGGGCCCTGGTGTTTTTCAATCTATTCGCCCGGTTCGTCTTCGAAATCGCCTTGTTTGATAAACATATGGAAAAAAATTAGTAACTAACTATTTCAATCTGATACGATACATTAGGCTTGTAAGATATATTAAGGATGCATACCTGAGCTTTGGGGTGCTCGAAGTGGGCTATCAGCCACAGCCACTCGTACTCCCTAAACCGGAATTCGCTAGGGGTAGAACCTCGGCCTAGCTCCTTGTATACAGTGTAATGGGAAGAAAGCTCGTTCTTCCACTCTTTATACCTATATTAAAACAAGGAAAAAAAGATAGAGATATTAAAACACTTGATAAACAAAAATCTAACTCGATATATATTCAAATAAGTCGAAGCACATCACCTCATATGTAGTTGACGCTCTACCCACGTGTGAATAAGAACTTCATCCACGTCAAACCACTCCTGCAATATGAATATATAAAAGGTAAAATTATATATTTATTCGGACTTAATTAATAAATGTAAAATTTACGTAATGAAAATACGATTTTACTCACACTGAGTGCATTATGCACTTGCATCTTTACGTAGATAGGCACAGATTCCCAATCTAGCCAAAGCATTGGGACCTTGTCCCGCACGATCGCACCGGCCATGCTGACATATTTGCGCGTGGTGTCGAATGCCTCGATCACCTCGCCATCCTCATTGGCCCTTATGGGCGTTTTCCTTCCGCCGGTGGCCTGCTCAAGTCTCTTCCCGGTGCAGGTGCCTCTAGCCCCTTTCCGTTTTCCAGTCCCATTAACGAAATTGCCTAATAATATAATTAATCCAAATTGATATCATTAATTGAACCTATCGCAAGTCTTAAGTAATAATTAAGTAATCAATCTGATGTTAAATAAAATTTACCTGCATCGTCCGTTTGTTGGTTGGTGCACCTCACACTCCAAAGATACACGGGGTCGAACGGGAGGAAGTTATACGCTTCCTCCACGCTCAGGAACTCCGGCCGTCCTTCAACATAAACAGGCATCCCCCTATCATCGAATTCAGGGATGACAGGAATCTCGTCGGGTAGGAAGAGACCGGACGACGGAGATAGACGAGGCCTGGACGATGAGGCGCCAGCACCACCATGTGTCTTAGATGATTCCCGTGAAACGGGAGTAGGCACCGGGCGAATATGAGGCATTCGGATTGAGGGAGTTTCTGATGCCCCCGTTGACTGTCGCTCGTCTGAGGCTCTGCCACCGGAGGGACGTCTGCTGATTGAGCGTCTGGAGACTGAGGCTCGAGCCTCGACTTCCGGTTGCACGGCTCTTGATCGTGCAGCTTCCTCCTCAGCTCGCGCCTCTAGCAAGGCTCTCGGGCGAGCAGTCATCATTGGCCCACTGGGCGTGTTGCTAACTGCGGGCGAGGAGGAAGCTTGACTACTGTTCCCTCCACTATTTCGGGAACCTCTCCGAAGCCAATTAGCTGCAAAACATCCTGGACACCGTAATAGTCATGGATTCGGTTCTATAACAAATCGGAACCGGAACTGTTTGAACCTGGAACCGTTATATTACAAACGGTTCCGGTTACAAACAGTTCCGGTTCCAAACGGTTCCGGTTCCAAACCGTTTCGGTTCTATAACAAATCGGAACCGGAACGGTTTGAAACCGGAACTGTTTGTAACCGGAACCGTTTGTAACATAACGGTTCTGGTTACAAACGGTTACGGTTCCAAAGTACTAAGGTTCTATAACAAATCGGAACCAGAACGGTTTGGAACCGGAACCGTTTGAAACTGGAACTGTTTGTAACCGGAACCGTTTGTAACATAACGGTTCCGGTTACAAACAGTTCCGGTTCCAAACGGTTCCGGTTCCAAACCGTTTCGATCCTATAACAAATTAATCGGAACCGGAACCGTTTGGAACCGGATGGTAATGAACCTGGAACCGTTTCACACTGGAACCGTTATGTTACAAACGGTTCCGGTTATAAACATTTCCGGTTTCAAACCGTTCCGGTTTCAAACCGTTGTGGTTCCAAACTGTTCCGATTCCGATTTTTCACCTTAATTTATACATTAAATTAACAACTATATCACCTTAATCCAAACACGTTAAATTCCGAAGCCGATTTTTCACCTATTATACGTTAAATAAACAACTATATCACCTAACTTAACATATATACATACATCATTTCCGGCTTTAAACTTTTCACATATATATACATCACATATACACTTTGTATACATCGATCATGCATCTTAATTTCACCTTAATTCACACATATATATATACATCACATATTAATCCAATTCACCCTAGCTAATTAATTTTCCACATTTTTCAAACATACGTATATATATACATTCCATATAAATTAATTAATTTTTCACATATATACATCACATATATTTCCCCTTCACCCCACAATTATCCACATTATTTTCCCACAATTTTCAAACATACCTTAATTACATTTTACAAATATTTTCCACATGCATACATACATCCCACAATTAGCAAAAATTAATTTATCAAAATGTATAAAAATAAAATGTGGAATGAGAGAGAGAGAGGGAGAGAGAGAGGGAGAGAGAGTGAGCTATTACCTGCCATGGTGGAGCTCGACCCAACTGTTGTCCGGTGACGGAGGTGAGGGGAGGAGGAAGAAGAGGAGGGGAGGAGGAGAGAGGGGAGGAGAGGGGAGGAGAGGAAGAGAGGGGAGAGGGGAGGAGAGGAAGCTAATTAGAGAGGATTGAGGAGAGGGAGGTGAAGAGATAATTTTAGTGTAAGAGAGGGAAGAGGGAAGAGAGATCTATGCGAAGAGAAATGGGGAGGAGGAGAGAGGGGAGGAGAGCTCGAGCTGCTGGAAATACCGCCACCATTGTCGGCGAGTTACGCCGTAACTCGTTGGTAATGTCATTATTTCTCGAAGATTATCCGATCGACCTATTTCCGACCAATTTCCGACAACATTTCCGACCATATATAACTACAATTTCTGACTACAATTTCCGACTACGATTTCCGACTACGATGGTCGAATACAATTTCCGACTACGTACAATTTCCGACAACGATTTCCGACACGATTTCCAACTACGATTTCCAACACGATTTCCGACTACGTACAATTTCCGACTACATTTTCCAACACGATTTCCGACTACGTACAATTTCCAACTACAATTTCCGACTACGATTTCCAACACGATTTCCGACTACGTACAATTTCCGACTACGTACAATTTCTGACTACATTTTTCGAGTACATTTTCCGAGTACGTTCCGACACGATTTCCGACTACAATTTCCGACTACAATTTTCGACTACAATTTCCGCCTACAATTTTCGACTACAATTTCCAAAGTACTAAGGATGATAATCGTAATCATCTTCATCACTTGAGTCTGACTCGGTTTCATAGGTAACCTCTGGCAATATGTGCCGCTCCTCGTTATCTGAATCAGCGTCAACTTCATATGGATTAACATCGAGAAGTTCTGCTCCAGTAATTCGAACCACACTCCCAGATCTCACATTATTAAGGCGAATCGTAGATGATTCCGGAATGTCAAAAGCGTTCGGCTCTTGGTATGCAGTAACTTCCTCATCATCTGCGGTCTCACCAAGTGTGGCAGCACTGTATATGTTTCTATGAGCAACATGGTTAACCACCTTCCACGGGACTTTGTTAAGAAGATCTTCCAGGTAAAACACTTGTTTTACTGATGAGGCAAGAACGAAAGGGTCTTCTTCATACCAGGTAGTAGCAGTATTCACCAAAAATGTTCCGTGCTGATCGGTCCTTGTGTTCTCCGGGCTAGTATCAAACCATCTACACTTGAACAAGTGCACTTTCATGCGGTTCCCATAAATTAGTTCAACAACTGAATGAAGGACACCATAATAGTCAACGCCATCCTGCCCACCATGGACCATCACCCCACAATTCTGTGTTTTCAGTAGGTCGTCTCGATTTTCACATATAAATTTCACTCCATTGACCTGACACATCGAGTAAACTTTTGAAGCAATCGGTTTCATCGCAAGGACCCTCAATTCGTTTGACCACTCTGGGTAACCATCATCTGCTACATGGTTCATCTGAAAACGATAAGAAACCACACAAGAAATTATGAACATAGAAACCACAAAACCACGTACGTCCACACATGCTATATAAGGAAAATGGCAATAAAAATAAAGACATATACACATATACCCTTACCCATGGACCAAAGTAGTTTGCAAACGTCCTGTTGTGGTATTCAACATTTCCGGCAATAGCAGGGCAGTGAAAATGATAGTTTTTCCAATATTGTACTTCTTCACAGTTAATCAGTACCGACCAGTGGGCAATGACTACCTCATTTTCATCCAACTTGTACGACTTTGGCAAGCTTCCCTGTACTACAACGTCATTGGAGATGATAGAAAGGTTGAACTGAGGTTCATCTATCGGCATCTGTTGTTGGGGGTCCTCAAACGCTCCCAAATACACTTTGGTGTATGTTACACACTCGTGCGCTACATATGCTTCAGCGATACACCCTTCAGGTGCATATTTATTCTTCACATAGTCCTTATAGGCTCCCAATTGTCTACAAGTTAACAAGTGCATCTTAAAAGGGGTAAAAATAAGACTTTACATATAAAAACAGAGGCAAACCAAATGTACCTTTCCATGGGATACATCCAAGTGTAGTGTACGAGACCGGTAAGCAACAATTATTCGGGAAGATGGATCGTTAGGTGAGGCATGATGTCGAAAAAATTTGGCGGAAATATCCTCTCAAGCTTGCACATGATAAAAATTATGTCATCTTGCATCTCCCTGAGATCTGATTTTTTAACTTCCCTGGTGCATAACTTCTGAAAGAATCTTGACAATGCCACCAACGGCTCCACCACCTCCTTGGGCAGGTACCCTCGAATGAAAATAGGGAAAATGCGTTGAAGCAGTACATGGCAGTCATGACTCTTTAATCCGTACATCTTATTGTCCCGGAAGTTAACACACCTGCTTATATTTCCTGCATAGCCATAAGGATACCTGCATATATATATATATATATATATCCATAGGCAACAATTATATTTCTCGCATATAACCATAATCCGGTAAAAATTTAAGGCCAAATTCCTGCGTAGCCATAAGAATATATACCTGACATTACTCAGCCACCGAAAAATTTCATGTTTATGTTTCGGCTTTACGGTGTAAGGAGCTTGCGGCATTTTTCTCTTACCATCTCTTAACCACAAATATTTCCGCAGACCCATTGCTTTCAGATCAATGCGTGCCTTAGGGATGTCTTTTGTTTTCTCCTCCAAGTTAAGAACTGTGCCCACAACACTTTCACACACATTCTTCTCTATGTGCATGACATCTAGGTAGTGTCTGATAGGCAACCTGGGCCAGTATGAGAGTTCCCAGAATATGCTCTTGTGTGTCCAAAACTTATACCTTTCGGGCTTGTCTGGAATTGACGCGACTATGTCAGGATGATTGCTCAGTTGGCCAAAATCATATTCATTCAACACTTCCAAAATTTCTTCCCATGTCCATCGCCTGGGTGCCACACCTGTTTCCACAGTCCCATCAAACGCGTCTGGATCCTGCCTAAATGGGTGATCATATGGAAGCCAACAACGGTGACGCATCTAAACAATTTTACTGCAATGAGGACTGCAACAATCAACCGTCATGCACTCTGAACAAGCCCTGTAACCCCTGGTAACGTTGCCCGACAACATACCGCGGGTAGGAAAATCACTGATGGTGCCAACAAGCATGGCATGCATCTGGAACATCTCGTTTTTGAACCTATCGTAAGTGGGGTCGCCACACTCACTCAGGTACTTAAGCTCCTCGATCAAAGGCCTCAAATACACATCGAGACACTTTCCTGGATAATCCGGGCCCGGAATTAACAGAGTCAGCATATTGTATTCCTTCTTTATGCACATCCATGGTGGAAGGTTGTACGGTACCAAAATAACTGGCCATATACTGTATTGAAGACTCATGTTGCCAAAAGGGTTGAATCCGTCAGATGAGAGCCCTAGCTAAACATTTCGGACCTCTGTTGCAAAATGATCAAACTCCCTGACCATGTGCTTCCAAGCCTCTCCGTCGGAAGGGTGTATAAGGGTGTCATCGTTAGGCAAATTCCTCTCAGCCCACCATCTCATTGCCTCGGCCGTGAAAGCACACATGAACAACCGCTCCAGCCTATCAATAATCGAGAAATATCGAAGTATCTTCACAGCTTTCTTGTTGCCTGCAGGAGTCAACTTATACCTTTCTGTAAAACATACCGGGCAGGCTTCAAGGTCTTCGAGATCTTTTCCCCAGAAGAGAATACAATCATACCTGCATGCATGGATTTTGATGTAGGAAAGCCCAAGATCTTTCAGGATATGTCGCACCTTATGATGAGTGGTATGAAGACGATGACCGGGTGGCAGTAGCGAAGCAGTCCACTTCAACCAAGAATCAACAGCTTTGACAGACATTTTGTTCTCCATTTTGAGCTGCATCACTCCCATCACACTTTCAAGAACAGTCTTACTACAACCGTCGTACAACGGAGTCTGTTGCAATGCAATCAGGTTGTTGTACTTGTCCATACCGCTTGAGTTGACATGAGCTCCAGGTAATGGATCGACTGGCTCGATATGGGGGAAACCCTCAACGACGGGAGGGACATTTGGTGCTTCATCAGCAAATACACCGCTCTCATGAGGAAACATATCATTGATTAACATCGTTGTTGGATCATAGGATGAACTGCCCCTCTCAGCAAAATCTCCATGATCATAGCGTGGACTGGCACTCTCACCAAATCTCCCGCTAACGTGTTTCACCGTGATAAATCCAACAAGTGTACTTATCCTAAAACCCGTATTTACTCAGGTGCCTCTGGACTTTATCAATAGGAAAACGAAATCGATCGCTGAAACACTTACATTCTTTACACGGGCAATAATGAAGTGTATTGTCTCCACAATTAGCCTTCACAAAATCCACAAAACTCCTAATTCCCTGGTGATATCTGACATCCCATCTTTCGAGGCTCATCCAACTCTTGTCCATCCTGAAAATTCTAACAAATTTACGTATTAATTATATATATACACACATTCACTACTAATAATCGATGCGATATCTCAATTCAACTCGCCTTAAATCAACACATGCATATATATATATATATCGATCTAATCTCTGAATTCGATTCAGTACTCGATCATGGTATTCTTCTTTTTTCAATTCAAAACGTATTTGACTAGGTAGGAGGCTCTGTTAAGCGTGGCTCCGATAGCACTACGATAATACCAGTCGTTGATTCAGACACAACATCAACAACATTTCATATATATCTCACGAATTGGATTTGATCAACACACACATATATATATACCTTCATTTATACGTATATATATATATACACATACCTATATATATAGATTCCCGACTGATCGAGTTTTCGACACGCGCCTTAATTTTGACAATATACCGAAGGATCGATTTCAGAGCGTACGTTTTCCTTCTTTCAATTTCTCTGGATTTTTTTCGATCAAAATGAAGGAATGATCGAGCTGTGACTAATATAAGAGACATTGCCGGCGACGGAGTAAGTCGCCGGAAATGAAGACATTACCGGCGACTTTACGCCGGAAATGAAGACATTACTGGAGACTTTACGCCGGAAAATTGCCGGTAATGTTTCAAAACATTACCGGCGACTCCAACCGTCGCCGGCAATGTCGAGCCACACATTTCCGGCGAAATTCCGGCCGGAAAATTGCCGGAAACGTTCGGCTTCACATTGCCGGCGACGTTTGGAGTCGCCGGTAATGTTTTGAAACATTACCGGCGATTTTCCGGCGACATTACCGGCGACGGAGTAAGTCGCCGGTAATGTTGAACATTACCGGCGACTTTTCCGGTCGCCGGCCTTGTCTCCGGTGATCTCGCCGGTAATGTTCACAAATGTTGTAGTGAACCCTTGTTTATCATATTACATTGATATATTCAAGTTGAGAATAATGTGTCTTTGCATAAGTGTTTACCCATTCCTCTTCTTCAAATTCTCCCAAGCAAACTGGACAGTCTGTGTTGCTTTGGTTGTCTTCTGCATCTTCTGCTTCAACATTTTTCTTCTTGAGCTGAGTTACGGGAAGAGACCGAATAATGGCGAAATGTAGTCCCTGGCTTCGAAATTGGAGAGATAGATCATCTGTGTTAGCCTCATTCAGAAGGGTACGTCTTTGATTGGTATTTGATCTTGCATTGCGAAATGTATTACAAAACCGTTGCAGCACCTTGTAGTAACTCAAGAAGACGGCAAAACTGCAGAGCATGACAACAGAAACAATGAGCCACGGATCCCAACGCGAACGGCGATGATCTAAGGATGACATAGATGGGATGTTACTGCCAGTCTCAAGTCTGTAGATTATTGTTTCCAAGAGAACATTGCATAAGACTGCATTGGTCCATATATTCTCTCATATAACTGAGAGAAGTGAACCATGAGGGAATCTATCGGATTGAATTATGTATAACGAAGATGTGAGAACGATTAAACCAAAGAAAACATAGATATTGACATGCAAGTGTTGTGCCTTCTTGGATGATATCAATGATGCACACTGGCATAAGATGCTCTATATTTCTGAGATAGATGAAACCAACGTGACTCAAACAGTCAAACCTTTTACAAGGCTAATAACTTTGGAAAACAATGCCATCAAATGATAAAAATTGGTCTTTTGCTTTGATTTGCTCTCTGCAAAAGACTTGGCAAATCAAAACCAAACATCTTGATCTACAAGAAATGAAGAGTACATATACGGAAGCTAAACTGCTATATGATAAATCGAAAGTTCAAACAGCATAAGAAAAGTATTCCCATTTACACCAGCAATCCCTCAAACTTGATCTTTACACAAAAAGAAGCAGACATCTCACTAAACATCATTGAAGTCTATGCCGCTTGGCAAATGGGATTTGGTGATCAAAACTGGAATTTGAAGTCATCATTCTTGAATTGTTCATGCATGCAACAGCAGAAGGATTAACACTGTTGAAATTCAACATGGCAGCTGAACATGTTTGAGAAAAGGTGCGAGATGGCTCAGGAAATGATGTCAAATTCTGCCTGTTGTGAACCGCAAAGGTAGGATGTGGCATTGGTTTCTTGTTGGTATAACTCACAGCTTCACAACCTTTAATTGAAACTGGTGGAATTTTGAAGGGCTGCAAAGGTGGTGGATTCCGCCAACGCGGCATAGGACCTGCAACGAGAAGCGTCTGAAGTAATGGACAAGCTTCCATCACAGCCTGCAGCAACCTCCCTTTCTGAGGCAAAGTCCTGCCCTTAACATAATTATCAATTATTTCATCTGTTGGATCAGTTTTGGTGCTTAAACCAGAAGGGACTACTATACCAGTAGGTACAATAATACTTCCATTAAACTCTTGCACCAAAGGTTGCTTAACAAAGGTCATTTTTGTGCTAGAATCAGCCATGTTGATATTCGAAAACTCAGGAGAAGAGACTGCATCAAACAAGGAATCAACAGGAGAAGAGATATGTGATTGAGTATTGTATGTTTCAGACAGGCTGTTGGATTCAGTAATGCTTGAGTTTGCTTTTGTTGGCATCAAAATCGGGCTTTCAGGTTGGACTACTTGAGCAAACTGCATATTGGGCAAGTCGATTGGAGTAGAAGCAGTCCTCTTGTTGAAGATTTTGTTCATCTGGTCTCTTGCTTCATCTCTTTCTTTGTATGCAACCTTAAGTAGACTGAGTAGATTCTTCACATTCTCTTGGCTCTCGCTTGCCAAATTTTTCATTGTTTCTAGCTCAAGGGTGGTGTAAAGAAGCTTCTTTTTCAAATCATCAGTGCTCTGTGGATTCAAAACAGGTAATCGATCAATTCCAGTAAAGGGATTTCATATAAGTTCGGAAGAAACTTAAAAAAATCCAGCAGAATCATCTTGAACAAGGTTCTCAGAACTATAAAACAAATTAAACTAACATCAATCCCACCATCAAATACTACTAGAAAATCAAAACTCAAAGACAAATGAATAATTCCAGGTACAAAACAAGGATTCACATTTGGAAAGAACTGTAACAAATCAAAAAGGGTCCATGCAAAATCCCACGTTCTGTTAATTTTATGCACCTTTTTAGAATACAAGACAAAGTGGAAATATCAAATTAAGTATGGAATAGTCATTATTACTTGGCAAAACAAGACTCCCTCACCATTAAAACCTCCTATCACTACCAACCTACAGTGTTAAACAGAGAGTTTCATCAGTGTCGGCCACATTTCGTTCACTACTATTTTGTTTAGAAAATAAAGAATTAGGCGATATATATGAGCTTATCTGCAATGGCCAATTTGGTACACAAGAATTGCATAATTCTCCAGAAATCAAGAAATATATAATATATCAGTAATGCCAAGAAATCCAATTTTAAATTCACAAAAACATTGGCGCCTTAATCAAAAGAACTAGTAGGGAGAAATAAGGCAAAGGGTGAAAATGGCTTCTTCATTCTCAGTGAAGATTGTGAGAGTAAAACTGTTCAAAATTTACAGTAAAGAACTGAAACTTGAACTGAAACCCTCAAAGAGCAATGAAGGCAACCTATGAAAGAGAATTGTGAATGAATGTGATATATAACAGTAGATACCGCAATAAAAACACACACTTTAAGTAGAAGAAAACACAAGCTTTGATTGAACTGGAAAACAAACAAGAACACAGAACCAAACAATGAACAGAAATGCAATTTAGAACAAAGAAATGAGTAGTGACCCACCTCGTGATAGGTAGTCCACAGAGAACTCATGTCCTCCATAGCATGTGAGTATCAATCACCCTGGCCTCTTGACACTTGTGTGACAGAGAGAGATCAAAGATGGAGAAGGCAAAATTGAAGAGAAGGAAAAGAGAAGTCAGAGAATTAGGAGTTAAAGTAAGGTCGAATGTGACTCATTTATAGAAGTAGGCGGCAAATAAGACAAGGGAAGGGGATGGCTTTCTCACAAACCTCCAAGAAGGCCCTGGTCCGCGTCTAAGAAATCAATTTTTTGATGAAGAATCCATATTTTACTCCATTTCTCATTCGCCGTTATATTAATTCTCACTCAATTAATATTTTCCCCCCTTTCCAGGAGCTGTGTCTCTTTCCCAAAATTTATTTTCTTTTTTACAAACTACCTAAATAAATTATTTGATGCAAACATTGTAGATAACTAATTATGAGTTCAACATACAGTGAAATTTCTATTTCAGCATTTTTCTTTCACCCTTTTCTTTCTATGTGCTCTGATATTGTATGTGTTCTTCATCTATATGATTTAGGCAACTTTCTATGAATTCCCAATTTTCAAAAATATATTGCTTTCGTGGACAAAGAAAATTTATTTTAGGACAGCAGTGACCATTGGTATTGTGCTACTATTTCCTTTTTTTATATCAGTTTCCCAAAATAATTTTTTTGAAAAGTTTTGGGAATTTGAACAACGTATTCTTCCTTCAAAGCAGAGACAGAACTAGAAATTGTTTAAAGTATATGAGTTGAGTCAGAACAAAATAAGTAGTACGTCCAAGATGTTTAACAAACTTATTTAGGTACAATAAATAATAAAAATGTAGTAAAATACACCCACAATAGCCATGGAGGTTTTAGATGATTCGAAACTCGAGATCCAGTTAGATGATTATTTTACAATGCATAATGGACCCAATTTCTTAGATTATGTTGGTAGGCTTGTACTAGATTTCTTTGGGAACTGCCCGAGGAAGCTGAAATCAAACAACATATATAAGAGCATCCGCACCGATGAGAAATTTTTTACCAAATCGATCGTCTCTACGTGGGTCCCACCATCGATGAGAATTCTTCTCGGAAAAAGTGTGCAGCGCTATTAATTGAGAGGGAAGACCAGATGTTGACAGAGAGAAACTTCTCTGCAGCATCCCCAAATCGATCGCCCAGAAGAAATTCCTCCATGGTAAAACCCACGCACGTGGATGACGCTAGGTCGAGGTTTTTTTTTCTTTAAGGCGCATGTTTAAACAGTAAGTTTTATTTTTACGCTAGATTAAGGACCAATGAATGGCCTCCACGTGGCGAGCACGTCTACCAGATTAATTCCAATGGTAAAATTGGTATAGGCCCTTGATTTCCATTTGAAAATTTAATCCAATGGCCTAGGTTTAATTCAAACGGTTACTTCAATATTTAACGGACTGATCTCAATTTTTGCTTAAAAAATCTTACGAAATTACAAAAAAATCCCAAAAAAATTTAAATAACCCCCTACATTTTTCTATAAATACTGGATGAAAATATTACAAAAAAAAAATGAAAAATTATAATGGATGAATAGTAATCAGAAGTCATATTTTTTGCACTGCTGCAGGAAAAACATGAATAAAACTTCTTATTCGATCAATAGTGATTGCATTTCCTAAAATAGGAATTTCTAGGCCAATAGAAATTCCTAAACGGGTACGGATGCTCTAACGAGATCTCATATAACGATTGACTATGTTTCATTGTTTCTTAACTTCTTAATTTGCATCTTCATCCCTTTCACTGTTGGAATACAAACTAAAACACATACTGCTAGAACAGTTTTCCTCTCTAGGTGGGTTTTCTATCAAACACCTTGAGAGTCGGTGGCTTTATCTCTTGCCCTTCGTGGGCAATTTTCCATGGGTCTTATCCAAAATTTGAGGCTTCATGCCTCTTTCAGCTGTTTTTCTTCCAGTTTGTGTTATAGTTTATTCGTTTGTTTGCAATGGTTTGTTTTTCTTCTTCCATTATTGAGTCTTTGTGTTTCTTTTCCTCAGTCTTCTCAGTAGAAAAGTATTTCAGGGAGAATTCACTATTTTCATTCATTCCAATTTTAGGGTTAATATAGCATTACAAGTGGTTTCTCAAAAGGAAAAGATATTTACACAATCTTATCACATCTACAGAAGTTAATTCTAATTACAATAGGAATATTATTTCCAACACTTCCCCTCAAATTGGTGTATAGATATTGATCATGCTCAACTTGTCAATCCATCATGTACGTAAATGCTTGGTGTGACAATCCCTTAGTGAGTACATCCGCCAATTCTTCTTTAAAAACTACAAAAGGAAAACATATAACCTTCTTATAAAGATGATCATGGATGAAATGTCAATCAATCTCCACATGCTTGGTTCTATCATGTTGTACAAGATTATGAAGCTATCTCAATTACAGTAGTATTGTCACAATGTAAATCCATGGCCTTATGAGTTAAAACCCAACTCCTTTAATACATTGCAAATCCATAACAATTCACATACTCTATGTGCCATTCCACAATATTTAGCTTCAACACTAAAGCATGCAATCACATTTTTCTTTTTACTGCGCCAAGTAATTGAACTTCCACCAATGAATGTAAAGTATCTAGAAGTAGAAACCCTATTAGTCTTATCACCTGCCCAATCTGCATCAGTATATCCTGTAACTCCAAACTCACCATTCTTAGAAAATAGTAAGCCCTTATCAAGTGTAGACTTTAAACATTTGAGAATATGCATCACAATATCCAAATGCTCTTCACTAGGATCATGCATAAACTGACTAACAATACTTACAACATATGCAATATCAGGCCATGTGTGAGACAAATAGATCAACCTCCCTACTAACCTTTGATACTTGCCTTTGTTTGTTGGAACCTGTCCGAAAAATAATTTCAACTTGTGATTCATCTCAATGGGAGTATTACCAAGTTTACAATCTAACATCCGGTTTCAGCAAGAAGATCAAGTACATACTTTCATTGTGACAAGGTGATTCCCAACTTGGATCTTGCAACTTCAATCCCTAAGAAATACTTCAACGGACCTAAGTCCTTCATTTCAAATTCTCGGGATAAATGCTTCTTTAAATTTTCCATCTCAACCGGCTCATCACCTGTAACAACCATATCATCCACATATACAATCAGAGCAGTAATCTTACCACTCTTGCGTTTGATGAACAAGGTATGATCAGAGTTACTCTGTCGATATCCAAATTTTTTATCGTTCTAGAAAATCTTCTAAACCAAGCTCTTGGAGATTGCTTCAATCCATACAAAGACTTCTTCAGTCGATAAACCTTTCTAACATCACATGGCCTACAATTGATACCTAGAGGAATGTGTATGTATACCTCTTCTTCCAGATCTCCATTCAAGAAAGAATTCTTCACATCAAATTGATATAATGGTCAATCATGATGAGCTGCTAAGGCAATGAGAATGCGTACAGTATAGATCTTTACCACCAGGGAAAATATCTTTTGATAATCTACTCCATATCGTTTGGTGTAGCCTTTAGTAATTAGACAAGCTTTATATCGATCAATGCTTCCATCTGCTTTTAGTTTCACTGTAAATACCCATCTACATCCAACTGTCTTCTTTCCAAGTGGTGCAGGAACAATCTCTCATATTTCATTCTTTTGTAGGGCTTCCAATTCTTCATTCATAGCTTGCTTCCACTTTGGATCTGCCAAGGCATCCTGCACATTACTGAGAATAGATACTACAAATAATTGATTAATAGAAAGTGCATGTGATCCAGACAACCTATGGTGAGATACAAAGCTAGAAATAAGATATTTGGCTTTGACTTCTATGGTTGGTTCATATTGTTTCTTTGGAATACCTTTTGACTCCCGTTGAGACCTCTTAGGAAAAATAACTTCTACACTACCCAATTCAATGTTATCAGTACATACCTCAGGTGAGACATTCTGGGAAGACACTTCATGAGCTATCGATTCAAAAGAAGGTTGAACTTTAGGTGATGACATTTCAGTTTCAGTATTTGATGAATCGAGATATCCATTCTGTCAAATTTCAGCTCCAGTCTTCGGTGGGTCGAGGAGATGTCTCTATCCATCGAAGGAATCTCTCGGGTTTCCTTCAGCTGTAGTCTTTGATGGATCGAGGAGATGTCTCGATCCATTGAAGGAATATCTCGGGTTTCCTTCAGGTGTAGTCTTTGATGGATTAAGGAGATGTCTCGATCTATCGAGGGCATCTCTCGGGTGTGCTCCCGGTGCAGTCTTCGAAGGATCGAGAAAAGGTCTCGACCCATCGAAGGTGTCTTTCATGTGCTGATTTTCAACTTCAAAACTTCTCTTCAGACTCTCCAATTCTTCAAATTCTGGCAAGTTCAGAGAATTTCCTTCACATGCACTGTTCTCTCCCCGAAGGGAAGACTCTGAAACTTCCCCTGAGAAATATGGTTCAGTTTCAAGGAAAGAAACATGTAAAGAAACATGTATCTTGTTGAGGAGCAGGTCATAACAACGGTAACCTTTCTGAAACTTAGCATATCCAACAAATACACACTTCACAACACATGGATCAAGCTTGCCTCGTAATTTTTTGTTGATATGAACATACACAGTGCACCCAAAGACTCTGGGTTCCAAATTCAGCAAATATAGCACCTTCAACAACTCATGTAACTTTTGATAAGGATTCAGAAACTCAATCACACGAAAGGGTATGCGATTCATCAAATATGTAGCAGAACACACAGCTTCTCCCCACAGATTTCGAGGGACATTCATACCAAACAATGAAGCATGAACAACATCCACCAATTGTCTATTCTTTCTTTTAGAAAATCCATTTTGTTGAGGAGTATAGGCAATGAAATTTTAGTGCATAATCTCGTGGACACCCAAGTATGCTAAAATGTCACCATTCACATATTCTCCACCATTGTCAGATTGAAGTACTGGGTTGCCACCATCTTGTGGAATTTAATAAATCTGGCATATACTTCACTTTTACACTTCATTAAGGAGACTCAAGTCATTCTGGTGCATTCATCAATAAAAGTCACAAAGTAGCGAAAACCAGAACGCGAAGAAGTTCTTACAAGACCCTAAATATCTGAATGAATTGTCATGAAGGGAACATAACATTTATTCAAACTGGGAGAATAAGTAATATAGTTGCCTAGTTCACAAATATCACACTTAAAATTTGATTCGTCAACAACCGAAAACAACTGAGATTGTAACTTCCTAAGATATCCAAAACTCAAATGGCCTAAGCGACGATGCCATAATCACACCGCTTCTTTGGCTTTATTCAGACTACTGGTATTGTTTGCTTGAGTGATCTACATTTTTTCACTGCTTGCCAACTCCAGGTAGTACAATTCTTCCCTTCTAACACCATAACTCAAGGTCCTTCTTGTCAGAATATCCTGAATAATATAAAAATCGGGATAACAGGTTACAGAGCAAGAGATGGCTTTAGTGATTTGACTCACAGATAAAAGGTTATATGCTACAAAGGGAACAACAAGTACAGAATCAAGATTGAATTCATTAGAGAGTTGCACAGATCCTTCATCAAGAGCAGGAGAAGGAGAATCATCAGCAATAGAGACAATATGTTCAAAAGATGTTTTAAGAGTATCAACAACACTAGGATTATTTGTCATATGATCAGTTACACCAGTATCAATTATCCAAGACCTATTCGCAGAAAATGTAGTAAGAGAAGATGCCTTACCCCCATTACATGTTTCGACGACAAGTGCATATGGTTGTGCAGATGATTCAGTGGTGGTTACTGCTGTTTTGGGGATATTCTTGTGCGGCCTTCAAGAAAAATCCTACCATTCAGGATATCCAATGAGTTCATAGAACCACTCCTTTGTATGACCAACCTCTTGACAATAAGTACATGTGAAATTCGGGAATTTGGCATGAGCCTTTTCACTAGAACGATGAGGACCAGAAAAGCCAAGAGGAGGACCCTGGGGTCATTGGGAATTTGCTGTGTTGGCAGCACTAGATGGTGGAGTAGAGGTAGCCATGATAGAGACTTCAGATAGAGTTGCAGAGGGTGCAGACCGATTACTTTTGAAACGTCTAACATGGGCATACGTCTTCCCAAGATCCAGCTTTTGTTCCTTCCTTAAGAGTTCTTCACACACTTGACTAAATTTATCATCAAACCTCATCAAAAACATGTGAACTCGTTGGCGGGCCATATATGTGGATTCATTCACAACACCATCAATAGTTTCATGATAGTGTGTCAGGTGTTGATCCATCTTATCCAGCCATTCTACAAGTTGATTGTAGTAGGCCGAAAGAGGTCTGCCATTCTTCTTTGTCGTAAAACGTAGTCGATGAAGTTCAAAATTATGGGTTTCATCCAATTCATCATAATACGTCTTGTACAAGGCATCTGAGATTGTCTTAGCTATTGGCAAGCAGAGGTATCGGTTTCTCAATCTAGAGGACATGTTCTCAATAAGCTAACACTTCACCTTGCCATTGTTAATGGCCCATGTTTGGTATTCTATAGAGGCAACGGTAGGAGAATTTTTGGTGAGAAGCGCAAGTTTGTTACGTCCTTCAATACGAATCTTCATAAATCTAAACCAATTAGAATAGTTGGTTTCAGTTAAGAGCTCGCCGATGAAAAAAGTAGAGTTGTCTTGAATGGTGTTATGATAGTGTTGATAATTGTGAAGGGGTGGATGGCGGCTGCTTTATTGTTTGGGATGAGTGTTCCTCCATTATTATTGGCGAATACATTCTCATTTCCATCTTTTCAAATTTTGCATAATTCAAAATTCAGGTTCAGGTTCAGATACAGCGGAAGAAAACATTTGGTAGTGGTTCAAGATTTTCAATTCAATTCAAGGTTTTTTTTTCAAATTCCAAGAATTCGGCTCTGATACCAATTAGAAATTTCAGGGAGAATTTAATACTTTCATTCATCCCAATTTTCAGCTAATATAGCTTTACAAGTTGTTTCCCTAAAGAAAAAGATATTTACACAATCCTATCATATCTACATAAGTTAATTCTAATTACAATAAGAAGATTCTTTCCAGCATTCTCTTCCTCAATCATGAACTTTTGTCGAATATCAACTCTGCTTCGTTTCAATTGAGCACCTTTGGATTCATTTTCAGCTTCCCGACCACTAGTGGACTTTTGGCTCTCTAGAGCTATGACTTAAAAGGGGTTTACCCTTTACGGCGCCTGGGTGTTATCTATATTGTGTGTCGTAGACCTGTCTACTATGGTACATGGCCTCTTGATCCATTGTTGGATCTGTTCAGATTATGTGTTCGGCAATTGGTGGTGGTTGCGCTTATGTAGTGTGATGAAGTGGGCGATATGTTGTGCATGGTTTGCTTTTCAAGCTTGCAGGAATTGATGGCTCTAGGGGTTGTAATCTTGGTTGATCATAGAGCTTGTTGTATATCTTCTTCCTGACGTCGGTGTTTGTCGTCTTCCGGCGAGAAGTTGTGTGGGTGGCTACCTATTCAATCAGTTTGTTATTTGTTTGTATTTTGTTTCTGTGTTGGCCCTTTGTTGTGGTCATTCTTATGTATGTTCTCCTTAATTAATCTAAGTTTGCTTGTTCTACCCAAAAAAAAAAAATTGCCTCTTCATGGAAAGTTAGCAACTCCCATACTTCAAACAATTTTTGAGGTCATAAAGCCTATGGTCACCGCAATCCAAATGCATTTTCTTCCTATTAATGCTTCTACATTAGTTTACGTAGGGTTAGACAAAATTCGCTTTAAAAGTGAGAACTGCATTGCACCGATCCCAAAAAGTAAAATGGAAACTACACTGAATAATGTAGATGTAAATTCACCAACGAACCACACCACTACTGAATTAACAGGGTGGTTGTGGGTTGAGCAATCAAACCGCCTTAATATACCGCACAACAATGCATTTAATTTATATATATAATTGTTCATAATGTTTATATTTCATTGGTATATTTAATAGAACTTATATGTATCAATCTCTATCTAATTTTGATTTTAACTATTTTTTTTTGTTTGAAAGTGAAAATAAGATCAACCTAACCCAAAATCCTAAAAGTTATAAATATCGAAACTATTAAACCCTCTAGTCATTTTTTCTTCTTTACAGTTCTAGGGTTTAGAAAATAAATATAAAAAACGCTCTAGTCACGTCTCTATTTTCACCACGACTAAGTTGGTGATTATGTAATATTTGATTGTTGATATTCTTAGACATTGATTATGTACTATTCAAATTTTTAAATTTACTTGTTATTCCAAAATTACTAAATATGGGTTAAATACTGAAACCGTATCGCTCTGCACCGAAGATGTGGTGCATCAAAATGCGGGTGCACCGAATAAGTAAAGCGGTTGTAGTTTGTATTTTTAGCAAATCGCGACAGGTTGGGTGGTTATTGTTTGAGTGACAAACTGCACCGACTTAACCCATGCTCACCCCTAATTTTAGGTTACATTCTTTATATATACAGTAATTTGATATTCAGCTATGGTCAAATTACATTATTGTCTTCTAATAAGCATTTCATTCCATGCTTCTAGAACATAGATAGAGTAGTAGTTTGTTTGTTTTTAATTTTTATATACGTATGAGATACTGGCTCTCTTTCTTCTCTCTAACTTTTCTATCAACTTTGTGGCGGCAACCCTTTTCCTGGACTTGTCGCCAGATCTATGCTCCTCTTCCTCCGACGACATCGACTCTAGGAGACCATGCTTCAGCGTCATCTCCAAGACGCCATTCTTTGGCAGCGTTCTCATGGTTCTCGGCTCAAATCTGCAGCAGGAAGCGAAGGTTGGAATGATGGTTGGAGAGCAGCGATGGCTTGGGCTACGTCAACAATAAATGACTGGTAGTGGGGGATGGTGTCTTGATACCTCTTCTCTTCCCCAACAATTAGTGGCGGGATCAACATCAAAGGTGTCAGCGGCGATGCCGACGTCAAGCTATTGGCTACGCTCCAATCAGTTTCTTGTGGTTGGTGCTCCTAGGTTTTGTATTGGGCTGCTGGGCTTGTGACTTAGGACCCAGGTGGGCTATTTGTCATGGCCTATTGAGTATGGTCACTTGGTAACGTTGCTGGTTTCACTGTTTATAGTTTATTTGTCTTATTTTTATTGTGAGATTCATTAGAGTTGACATGTCTACCACAATTGCGTGCTCAGGAATTTTGTTATCTCTTCTTATTCATGATTCTCATGATCCTGATGTGATGCAAATGAACTTACATTTGTCGAGCTTCATAAATTTAAAGTTTAGTGCTAGCATATGTAATAGTGTAGCACAATTTGGTTATGACCGTGACATTCTCAATGGATGGTTAATCTCCAAACCAGAGTTTGTTCTGGATGCCCAAAATTATGACCTTAGTTGTATTATTTTAAAATTAATTATCTTCCGGCTCTGTTGGAAGGTCATTTTCTTCAAAATAAAATAAAATAGATAGAGTAGTTTATTTGTCTGTAATATATATAATCAGTTGTAGTCAATTCTTTTAAGGGTAAACTTTAGTTTATTCACTTGTGATTTAGGTCAAACATTAGTTCATCAGTTTTTAAATTTGATCATTTCACTACTTACGATTTGAGTTAACTATCAGTTTGATACTTCATGTGTTAAAATTGATCATTTTGCTACCTAAACTTGTCAAAATTGATCATTGTACTACTTGATTTTTATTATTATTTTAAATAGAACACATAAACTAAGGGAAGATTAAAAGTGATGAAATATGTTGAGTTCAAGTAGTAAAATGATTACAATCGAAAAGTTCAGCAAAACGAAAAAATCAGATGGTTTGATAGCAAACCACATATAGTGAAATGATCAAATTTAAAGGATCAGGTAGTGAAATGATGTTGATGGCAAACCACATGTAAGTAAACTAAAATTTGCCAAACTTCTTCTTTTATATATAAACATGAAGAAATGACAACGTCAAAATAAAATTTCTTCTCAACAATTATATACAAGTCTAATTAATGACTTTTTTCTTTTCTTTTCTTTTATTTGAGGAAAAGAGATTTTCATTGATAAACCTTCAAGCAAAAAGTATTACATAGACCGCACTATAGATGTAGCTCTCTTTGCATGAGTGAGGAAGTAAATATGAGACAAATTACAAATACTATTCTTTAAATCAATGTTAAGCTCAATATATAATCGAGTTTACTTAGACCTTATAAAAACTTGAAAGTGACAAGGAAGAAAGCACAGAGTTCGAAAACACCAATGCACTCAATTTTGGTATGTTATTCGAACTTCTCAACACACATACTTAACAGGCTAACACATGCAAGGTAATAGAAAGCAAGTGAAAAACTAAAAACAACTACCCTACCTCCTTCCCCTTGGCCGAAAATCTAAAAGGTGGTCGAAATTTTATACACACAACCCTAATTGATTAATACACACCCCTTAATTGAAATTCTTAAATTTTCACTTTATCCCTTTCTGTAAATAAGAAGTTGTCGTTGATGGAGTTTTTCTTTCTCTATGGTTTTTTCTTTTTGGCTGATCTTGCTCAATGGTTCTAACCATCACCTTGCCTGCAGGGTTGTTGGCCATAAATTATACAATCAACATTTCTATTATACCTTTATTTTTCAAGGATAAATACATTGGCCGGAAGGTATGTATTTTCTGTTAAATTGTTGGCTTTTAAACTATGATTTCATTTTCATTGATACCTTTTTTAAAAGCAACCTGCAAAGTGGCCGAAAGGTGTGCGTCGACGGCGGTGAGTGTCAGGGCTTCTTACGTTGTGACGGGATCAGGCTTGGGCCACTGAGTATCACGGCCATGCGGCGGGGTCGGGAAACTCACGATATAGGCTCTTTCGAGGGAGGGAGGGAGGGAGGGAGAGAGAGAGAGAGAGAGAGAGAGAGAGAGAGAGAGAGAGAGAGAGATTCTTGCCACAGATCTGGAATGGTGTCATGGTGTGTAAAACGTTAGAGAAAAATGATGGAGGGTAGAAGTGGAAGGAAAAGGAAAAAATGCTCCAAAAAATTTGGAAATGTGTATCGAAAAAGGGATAATTGCTAAAAAGGTCACTCAAGTATGACACGTTTTAAGCTTTGCTCACTCATGTATGGCAAATAACATATTGCTCACTCAAGTATTACACTTTTACTCTCTTTGCTCATTCTGAACCGGAGAAATTGGCGGCACCACTCCAATTTTCGGTGAACTAGAGCTCACTCTGTGCGAAATCAACCCAACAACAATTTTCTCAACTACACCTAAGTCCAATGCATCATGAAAGTGCTCGAATTAACCTTTGAAGTCAAGAACACCCAAAACTTCAATTATTCGATTTTCCCTCCTCAGGTTGAATTGAGGCTCGACCTTGGTATGAAAAGACTCATAAGAAAGATAGCTACAATACCCAATAGGTTTTCTTGTCAGATTATAACTCGAATTTAAAACCTTAAATTTTGCATAATTCGGAGTGAGCAAAGTAAATAAAAGTGTAATACTTGAGTGAGCAATGTGATATTTGTCATATATGAATGAGCAAAGTTTAGAACGTGTCATAGTTGAGTGACCTTTTTAGTAATTTTTCCATCTAAAAATATAGAATGTGCAAATAAAATCACCTATATTAAAACTTGTGAATACATGGAGAGAGATTTGAAATTTCTCAAAGAAGCTCAAAAAGGAAACGAACATAAGGATTATTAAGAATGAGTATAAATAAAAAAATACGGGAAATTCTAGGTTCTCTCTATTTCAAGTTTTCATCAACACATGCAGTGTAATCGATGATTATCCAAATTGTAACAGGGAAACAGACAAATTTAACAAATGAACGCTTTCGGATCGGTTCTAATATTTGGAACTTCTTTATTGAGAATTTGATGAGTACTTTTTAATTAATGGTTGTTCTTATTTTTTAATAAAAAGTTTACAAAAATTAATTGTTAGATATTTAGATATTGATGAGTAGATCATTTGTACAATTTTTCATCCAAATTGAAAATAGCTAAGATATCGAATAAGATCAAATTAATGGACGGACCAAAATGGTCAGACATACACCGTTCATGTTCATAAGTGATAAATTTTGTCTATAAATGACTTAGCGATTTTCAATTTTGGTGAAATATTGCATGAGTGATCTATTCATCATTATCTATCTAACCAACGGTGGATTTGCCAAAATATAAAGAAAAAGTGGATTTAATAAAAAAAGTACTCACCAAATCTTTATTATAAGGGTCTTCAATGAAGAATTTTTCTATAATATTTCTCTTGAACACATATAAGAACAAAAACCAACCTGATGAACATATTTCCATCGAAAAAAATAAAATTTATCTGAAATAGACAAATACTAGATTGCACATGGATGATTTCCCCCCGAACTCCATTTCTAAGACCAGAATATTTTCTTCCTTTAATTCCCCGACAAAGGCAATAATTGGTTTCGACACAAAATATAGTATCAGACTTCCTAACACACTACCAGAATAATGACTATAGCTTATGACTTCGAGAAAAATAGGCCAACTATTTTTGTTGTCGTCGACTATAGTACACTATAGACGACAACCATTTTCGTCATCGGCTATAATACTATAGTCGACGACCAAAAAAATAGTCGTCGGCCTTTGGCAAGGGAAAGTCTTCGGGTATAATTACGACTATAGCAGATGACTTTTTTAACTATGACCGACGACATTATTAAATCGTCAGCTATAGTGCTTTATTACATATCTAGGCAGCAACTCAATCATTCAAAAAAATCGGTGAGAAAAACACAAAAAGCTCTCAAATTGTTAGGTGTTGTCGAAAGCTGTACAAAATGAGTTCGTGAAGCTATATCCCGCTACATATATATAGGTACATAGATATGTGTGTGTGTGTGTGTGTGTGTGTGTGTGTGTGTGTGTGTGTGTGTGTGTGTGTGTGTGTGTGTGTGTGTGTGTGTGTGTGTGTGTGTGTGTGTGTTGATATTGTTGATTTTGAGTTGAGTTGAGTTGAATTCAATGAATATATATATATATGTTAATTGTTGATATATAGTATGCATATATGTATGTGTTGAAAGGACCCAACCCCGATTTAGTTTCCTAAACCGGAATCAAACCCCTTCTAAAAACACAAACTTGCAAAAACCATAGAAATTTCGGCAGAGTTTCACTATATCGCGGAATTACCATTAACCTGCACCCGAAAATACACATCATTCTATGCCACAAAAGCCAAACCGTGGGCACCAATCCCATCCGGATTTCTCAAAATCATATCATCATAATATAAAGTAATAAGCAAAACTGTAACTTTATAGAAATCCGGGAAAATCATATGAAAATATGAACATCAGGGTATTCAGAGCGACCTCTAGTATATATATACATAAATACACAGCAGTAGGCTAAACAAGAAACCTACTGAGAAAGAAATGTAGCTCGAACACTAAACCTCCAACAGTAACGTGCGACACCAAAAATCAAACTGCAAACTGGACAAGGAAACCAAAAAGTTCAGAGGAAAGGCAAATAAAATCGTTAGAGTGAGTGGACGAAAATAAACATATGCCTTTCACCATTTACATTACATAAAAATATTGCGAGTTCTTAAAATAAATGGAGGTGTCGGGCGAATCTCTCAAGCTCGACGGTGATAGACTAGGCGAATCTCTCAAGCCTAGTGGGCACATCAGGCGAATCTCTCAAGCCTGGAATTAGACTACCCGTGATCAGCCCAGTAGTCAATGCATCGATGCTAAGTAAATGCCATCACCAATAAAACATAAAACAATACCTCCAAAACAATAAATAATCTCAATACTGTACTGGAAATAAATACTGAAACCAAGAACTCGCTACGACAGTGTAAATAAATGTCCACTCACAGATAAACACAGCGCGCAGACGCGCTAATCCTGAGATCCGGCGGAAGATCCCTCACCAAACGTACAATCTCGATCCCCTGAATAATCACAAAATATCACTGATCAAAATCACAATTCAATAATCTGAACCACACCTCGGAAACCAAGCATTCCCGAAAATATAACTCGGATAACAGAAAACTTGTCGAAAACCCCAAATATATTCCATAAATCCTTCGACTTAAAATCCACCACTTAAATCAACTCGAAAACCTCAAGGAGACGATCGGGGCGCGATTAGGAGAAAAACGGCATAAAACTTGTCAAAATCCAAAAAGTCAACGCGTCGCCGGAGCTCTGCCATTGACCGTTGTCGGCGGTGACGGCGCGCTGTTACCGGAGAGATTTTCCGGCGACCAAGACCACCACAGCTTCTTCTCTTCAATCCAAGTCTAAAACTCTTACACCTAGACCCAAATCGGCCGGTAACCTGCCCAAAACCTCCCCGAAAGTCCCAGGGCCAAGAATCGCCGGAAAACTTTCCCGGCCGATTCCGGCGCCGATCCGCCATCAAAATGCTTCAAACCAAGGGGGTTTTCACCCTTGGCTCGAGCCCAACACACTCCAACCCAAGAATCCACTGGAAAAATGCCGGAACACCACCCACCGTTAAACCCGATTCCGTCCAAATTCCTCCTCAAAATTCTCCAAGCAAACCGCCACCAAATCACACCATATATATATATATATATCAATCGAAAGCCCATAAGACAAACTTCAAATCCATACCTTAAAATCCGGCAACCGTGCCGTATTCTGGCAGCCAACTCGACGGCGATTCCGTGACTCACTGAGTCAACACGGGTTGACTCGGTCAACTCGGCCCAGCTCAGTCAACTCGGTCAAACAGCCCATTTTTGCACTTTTGCGTCAACTTTATGACTATTGAGCTATTTATACGTCGCGAAACAACTCTATCCACAATTTGGATAACTCAAACTCAAATGGATAAGCATGACTAACTCGGCGATAATTTCAAATGTTCATTTTATATTCCTCGATTATCCGAAAGTTCATCGGAAAGCTCCTACGGATTCGAAATCAAATCCTCTACATTTCCCACAAACAAACCCAAATCAAATTCGTGTCCGAAAATTAAGTCGTGAACGAAGTTGCATATCCGATTAATTACGCTAAACCACAATTACTCATAAAATTTGCGGATTCAGCCAATTACTATACCAATTCCGGTCCGGGTCATCACAAATCTACCCCCCTTAGAAAAATTTCGACCTCGAAATTTACATACCTGCTAAGTGAACAGATGAGGATACTGCTCCCGCATATACTGCTCGGTCTCCCAAGTGGCTTCTTGAACCGAATGATTCTGCCATAAGACCTTCATAAGCGGTATGACTCTGTGTCTCAACTCCTGCTCACGTCGATCAAGAATCTATACTGGCTCCTCCACATATGTCAAATCTTCTCGGATAGGAAGCTGATATAGCGCTAAAACATGTGATGGATCTAGAATGTATTTCCGCAACATCGAGACATGAAAAACATCGTGTACTCGAGCCTTCTCGGAAGGCAACTCTAACATGTAAGCCACGACACCAACTTTCTCTGTAATCTCATAAGGACCAATATACCGTGGCCGAAGCTTGCCATGCTTCCCGAAATGAACAACTCCTCACCAAGGAGACAATTTCAGGAAGACCCAATCGCCCACCTCGAACTCGAGACTCTTTCTTCTCACATCTGCATAACTCTTTTGTCGATCTTGGGCAATCTTCAACCTATCTCTGATAATCTAAATATCCTCTGTGGTGCTCTTCACCAAATCAGGACTAATAAGCCATCGCTCACCCACCTCACTCCAACATAATGGAGTACGGCACTGCCTCCCGTATAGAGCCTCATACGGTGCCATATCGATACTGGCCTGATAATTGTTGTTGTAAGCAAACTTAATCAAATGCAGTTGCTGGTCTCAATTCCCTCTAAACTGCAATACGCAAGACCGCAACATATCCTCGAGGGTCTGAATTGTCCTCTCAGACTGCCTATCAGTCTGAGGATGGAAAGCTGTACTGAAACGCAATCTGGTCCCCAAAGCTCGCTGCAATGCCTGCAAGAACTCTGAAGTAAACTGACTGTCTCCGTTAGAAATAATGGATACAGGCACACCATGCAAACGAACGATCTCGGCCAAATACAGCTTTGCCAATCTGCCCACTGAAATCTTCCCTGGAAGTGCAAGGAAATGAGCTGATTTCGTCAAACGGTCTACAATAACCCAAATACTAGTATTACCAGCTGAAGTACACGGTAACTGATACACGAAATCCATGGTGATGTGCTCCCACTTCCAAACCGGAATCTCCAAGGGCTGTAACTTTCCCGCAGGCTTCTGTCTATCTGCTTTAACCTGCTGACAAATAAGACATCTGCTCATATATGCTGCAATCTCCCTCTTCATATTTCGCCACCAGTAATAGGCTCGAAGTGTACGAAACATCTTTGTGCCGCCTGGATGCATAGCATAAGCAGAACAATGAGCTTCGTTTAAGATCTCCTTCTACCCTCGTCTTTGGGTACACATAATCTGCCTCTGAATAGCAATGTACCATCATCACTCAATCGAAACTTTGTTGACACACCATTCCGAATCATGGTCTTCTTGTCCAACAGATAGGAATCCGCATCCTGAGCTTCCCGAACCTGATCAACCAATACCAGTCGAACCTGAAAGCTAGCCAACAAGGCTCCATCATCATCCCACTCTAACTCAGCTCCCGTAGCTCGTAACTCTGCTAACATGGAAACTCTGGCCACACACACATGAAACAATGAGGCTCCAGATTTCCGACTGAGTGCATCAGCTACGACATTAGCCTTCCCTGGATGGTACTCAAAGGTGCAATCATAGTCATTGATCAACTCCATCCATCTGCGTTGTCTCATATTCAAGTCTGGTTACGTGCGTAAATAGGTGAAACTCTTGTGGTCTGTGTATATCTTGCACTGAGCTCCATACAAGTAGTGACTCCAACTTCTCAAGGCTAATACAATAGTAGCTAACTCCAAATCATGCGTAGGATAATTGATTTCATGTGGTTTCAACTGCCTGGAACCGTAAGCCACCACTCTGCCATGCTGCATCAAAACACAACCAAGACCTGATTTCGATGCGTCGCTATAAACCACAAACTCTCCACTGTCGTCAGGTAGAGTCAGAACCGGTGCAGTAGTCAACTTCTCCTTCAAGATCAAGTAACTCTCCTCACATGCATCGGACCACTCGAACTTGACGCCTTTCTTCGTCAGTCTGATAAGGGGAGTGGCAATCCGTGAAAAATCCTGCACAAAGCGCCGATAGTAACCTGCCAAACCCAAGAAACTCCTGATCTTTGGTACGGTGGTAGGTCTACTCCAATTCAACACGGCTTCAATCTTGTCAGGATCCATACTAACTCCCTCAACAAATATCACATGACCCAAAAACTTCACGCTATTCAACCAAAACTCACACTTGCTGAACTTCGCAAACAGTTGATTATCTCGCAAAGTCCGCAAAACAGCTCGCAAATGTTTCTTGTGATGGCCCACACTCCAGGAGTAAATTAGAATATCGTCGATGAATACGATCATAAACTTGTCCAAGAATTGTCTGAACACTCTGTTCATCAAATCCATGAAAGCTGTAGGGGCATTGGTCAACCCAAACGGCATAACCAAGAACTCATAATGCCCATACAATGATCTGAAAGCTATCCTAGCCACATCTAACTCTCTGATCCTCAACTGATAGTATCCAGACCTGAGATCAATCTTCGAAAAGACTGAAGCTCTTTTGAGCTGATCAAACAAATCATCAATCCGCGGTAATGGGTACTTGTTCTTCACGGTGATCTGATTCAGCTTCTGGTAATCAATACACAACCGCATAAAATTATCCTTCTTCCTTACAAACAGTACAGGAGCACCCCACGGTGATACACTGGGTCGTATGAAACCTTTCTCCAGCAACTCTTGAAGTTGAATCTGTAACTCTTTCAACTCCGCTAGCGCCATACGATATGGTGCCTGTGATATAGGTCCAGTGCCTGGTAAAAGCTCAATAGTGAAATCAATTTCTCGAACTGGAGGAATGCCTGGTAACTCCTCCGGAAATACATCTGGAAACTCAGAAACAACCTCAATGTCACCAATGTCTGGTACAGCAGCCGTTGTATCTACAACATGAGCTAAGTATGCAACACAACCCTTCTTCATCATCCGCTCGGCCTTCATCGCTGAAATCACACATGGCAATGAAGTATTCTTCTCACCGCGAAACAATATCTCTGGAAAACCTGAATGTCAAAACACTACCTCCTTCTTGTGACAGTCAAACATAGCCCAATGTGTCTTCAAGAAGTCCATACCCAAAATCACATCAAAATCGACAATATCCAGCAATACCAAATCCGCGGCTAAACCATAACCTTCAACAAAAATTTCACAATCCCTATACACCCAACCGATACTCACAACCTCACCAGATGGATACAATACTCTCCACAACCCCGGAAGTGGAGATGCAGGCATAGTAGCTAAAGATGATAATATATATGATATGAATGAATGCGTAGAACCTGGATCTAGCAAAGTAAGTACTGGATAGCCAAAATTATGCAACGTACCAATAACAACCTCTGGTGAGGCTCTGCCCTCGCGCAATGACATAGCATGAACCCTGGCCTGCCCAACTGGTCGTCCATGTTGATGATGACTCTGATGTCCGCCCTGACTAGAAGACTGCACTAGTCGAGCCCCAGAAGTGGTACCTCGATCCTCTCCTGAACTCTGAGCTGCCCGTCCACCAACACCAGTAGACTGGAAACATTCCCTTGCATAGTGACCCTCCTGGCCACAACGATAACATATGGTAGTGCCTCGCTGACAAGGGCCATAATGATGCATGCTGCAGAAGTTGCACAATGGATACTCCCTCGGTATAGTAAAAGTGCCACCGGTACGTCGAGGATAGCTGGATCCGCTAGAACTTCCACTGGACTGTGGTCTCGGTGGTCCATCCCTCCTCCATCTCTGTGTTTGTCTAGGCGTACTAACTGATGGTCTAAATGGTCCACTGCCAGATGATGATGCCAATCCGGAAGTTCCTGAACTTAGCCTCTTAGAAGGTCCCTGACTCGGTCCACCCTCCTCTAATCGTCGAGACTGGAATCTCATCTACCTTTTCTTCTCTATGTCATCGCCTCAAAGTGCAGCACGAACAAAATCATCAAAGTTGTTCCGAGGCATCGTAGTCAATGTCCCCTTGATGTTCAGGTTCAAGACCAACTCAAATCTCTGACACTTGGCTTCCTCAGAGGCTACCATGTCACAAGCAAACCGAGATAAACGAGTAAATCTATCCCGGTACTCAAGTATTGACATATTACCCTGTCTCAAGTTGGTGAACTCCTCATACTTCCGCTGCTGTGTAGCCTGGTTGAAATATCTCCGCATAAACAAATCCATGAACAAAGTCCATGGAGTATCAACCGGAACTCTACCAGTGCTAACCCACCAGAAATAAGCATCAGACTCAAGTAAACCAACTGCTGCCACTGTCATCTGCTCATGAGTAAAACGCAAACGCTCACAAACTCGTTCAACTTGAACCAACCAAGCCTCACATATCTCTGGATCAGCTGAACCCAAGAAAACAGTCGCTCCAGCAGTTTGAGCTTTGACCACAGGGTCAAAACGCTCCTCCAAACGCAATACTCGCATAAGCAAGTCATGCATCTGGCGATCCTCATCAGGTTCCACATCTCGATTGACACGGGGACCAGGTCTAGGAGGCATCCTAATGATAAGAGAAAAGCATTAGTCACAACGCACAAGGAACGTAATCATGAAACTTCAGACATTTGAAAACATACAACACCAGAAGCATTGATGAGTTACCGCTGGCCAGTCGGGTCATCGCTCCAGACATGCTGTACAATCCCAAATACCCTTCATAACTACAGAAGTCTACAGAACCAAAAAGCTAATGCTCTGATACCAAGCTGAAAGGACCCAACCCCGATTTAGTTTCCTAAACTGGAATCAAACCCCTTCTGAAAACACAAACTTGCAAAAACCATAGAAATTTCGGCAGAATTTCACAATATCGCGGAATTACCATTAACCTGCACTCGAAAACACACTTTATCCTATGCCACAAAAGCCAAACCGTGGGCACCAATCCCATCCGGATTTCTCAAAATCATATCATCATAATATAAGTAATAAGCAAAACTGTAACTTTACAGAAATCCGAGAAAATCATATGAAAATATGTACATCAGGGTATTCAGAGCGACTTCTAGTATATATATACATAAATACACAGCAGTAGGCTAAACAAAAAACCTACTGAGAAAGAAATGTAGCTCGAACACTAAGCCTCCGACAACGACATGCGACACCAAAATTCGAACTGCAAACTGGGCACGGAAACCAAAAATTCCAGGGGAAAGGCAAATAAAATCGTTAGAGTGAGTGGATGAAAATAAATATATGCCTTTCACCATTTACATTATATAAAAATATTGCAAGTTCTTAAAATAAATGGAGGTGTCGGGCGAATCTCTCAAGCTCGACGGTGATAGACTAGGCGAATCTCTCAAGCCTAGTGGGCACATCAGGTGAATCTCTCAAGCCTGGAACTGGACTACCGGTGATCAGCCGAGTAGTCAATGCATCGATGCTAAGTAAATGCCATCACCAATAAAACATAAAACAATACATCCAAAACAATAAATAATCTCAATACTGTACTGAAAATAAATACTGAAACCAAGAACTCGCTACGACAGTGTAAATAAATGTCCACTCACAGATAAGCACAGTGCGCAGACGCACTAATCCTGAGATCCGACGGAAGATCCCTCGCCAAGCGTACGATCTCGATCCCCTGAATAATCACAAAATATCACTGATCAAAATCACAATTCAATACTCTGAACCACACCTCGGAAACCAACCATTCCCGAAAATATAACTCGGATAACAGAAAACTCGTCGAAAACCCCAAATATATTCCACAAATCCTTCGACTTAAAATCCACCACTCAAATCAACTCGAAAACCTCAAGGAAACGATCGGGGCGCGATTACGAGAAAAACGGCATAAAACTTGTCAAAATCCAAAAAGTCAACGCGTCGCCGGAGCTCCGCAGTTGATCGCCGCCGCCGCCGCCGCGCCGTCACCGGAGAGATTTTCCGGCGACCAAGACCACCACAGCTTCTTCTCTTCAATCCAAGTCTAAAATTCTTCTACACCTAGACCCAAATCGGCCGACAACCTGCCCAAAACCTCCCCGAAAGTCCCACGGTTAAGAATCGTCGGAAAATTTTCCCGGCCGATTCCGGCGCCGATCCGCCACCAAAATGCTTCAAACCCAGGAGGTTTTCACCCTTGGCTCGAGCCCAACACACTCCAACCCAAGAATTCACCGGAAAAACGCCGGAGCACCACCCACCGTTAAACCCGATTCCGTCCAAATTCCTCCTCAAAATTCTCCAAGCAAACCGCCACCAAATCACACCATATATATATATATATATATATATATATCAATCGAAAGCCCATAAGACAAGCTTCAAATCCATACCTTAAAATCCGGCAACCGTGCCGTATTCCGGCAGCCACCTCGACGGCGATTCCGTGACTCACTGAGTCAACACGGGTTGACTCGGTCAACTCGGCCCAGCTTAGTCAACTCGGTCAAACAGCCCATTTTCGCACTTTTGCGACAACTTTACGACTATTTGGCTATTTATACGTCGTGAAACAACTCTATCCACAATTCGGATAACTCAAACTCAAATGGATAAGCACGACTAACTCGGCGATAAGTTCAAATATTCATTTTATATTCCTCGATTATCCGAAAGATCCTTGGAAAGCTCCTACGGACTCGAAATCAAATCCTCTACATTTCTCACGAACAAACCCAAATCAAATTCGTGTCCAAAAATTAAGTCGTGAACGAAGTTGCATATCTAATTAATTACGCTAAACCATAATTACTCGTAAAATTTGCGGATTAAGCCGATTACTATACCAATTCCGGTCCGGGTCGTCACATGTGTTTTAATGTATAATTGAGGAGTAGAATAATTAATGTAATTTGTAGTTTAATTTAGGGATTTTTCCCTAAAACTCAAGAAAAAGATCTAAAATTCCCAGTAGCCTAGCAAAATATTCAAAATTCTCACTAGCCCACTAATTAGATAAAAGACTAGCCTACCCTCATTTTAACTAATAAATTATCCAATACCATTACTCTCTCATCATCTCTTTATTGATTGTTGACTTGACTTCGGTAGTATTGACCGCAGACCACCGGCGTTGACCGTTGACTGGTGACCAGATTCCGGCAACTGTGGCCGAATTCCGGCGACCGATGACGATATTCCGACAATTTTGACCGTTGACCAGTTGACTTTGACCATTGACTGCTTATCCTTAACTAAGTATCAGTTTACCATAAACAAATAAATACTCAGTTGACACTAAAATGACTCATTTGACGTTCAACTAAAACTCAGTTGAGGGTTAGCTGACACTCAGTTTAAGGTCAACTAACACTCAGTTGAGGGTCAACTAACACTCAGTTGACGTTCAACTCATACTCAGTTGAGGTTGGTTCAATGATACTCAGTTGAGAAGCCATGAGCTCATTTACAGTAAATCTTACCAAGTAATGAACTTAACGTCCAATTTGTTCCAATGACATTGTTGTTAGTGGTCACATTAATAATACGACCTGGAAACTTTGCATTAATGGCAATAACCTGATATATCAGTATGATATTGATATTTTGGGAGCACACAAGTAGCTATTAGAGAATACCAAAGTACAAGTTCCTGCCAAGTCTTTTCTCAAGCTTAAAAGAAAATTACATCCATACCTACACCACGAGTAGCAACATCTGTTGCAGTCATTATTGGTCTCTTGCCTACTTTGAACTCAGAGAGGACCTAATCCCTTTCTACATGACTTTTGTCTCCATGAATTGAAAGAGCGGGCCAACCATCCATGTGAAGTTGCCTAGTGATATAACCAGGAAGACCTTCTGTAAGTACATGCTTAAGTTTCTCACAAGAAGATTTAGATTTACCTAGTGATACTCAGTTGAGGTTGGTTTAATGATACTCAGTTGAGAGTCATCTGAGTATTAGTTTAGGCTCAACTGAGTGTCAGTTAATGGTCAACTAAGTGTCAGTTGAGGGTCAACTAAGTGTCAGTTTAGGCTCAACTGAGTGTCAGTTTAGGCTCAACTGAGTGTCAGTTTAGGGTCAACTGATGGTCAATTTAAGTGTAATATACCAAACACACCTTTAGTTTAAGTGTTAGTTGACCCTAAATGGCTTCTAATAATGATTGATATACGCATTTTATGCTCGTTTCTTAACGCATTTCCCTTTACGTTTAGCTATGTTATTATCTTAGTTTTTATGTTTTCCTTATTTAAATTGTTATTTTGAAGATATTTACGGTGGAGATTAATAACGACGCAATTCGGAGGAATTTCGGCGATTTTGCGATTTTTGCGATTTCGGACCACCGGAAATGGGCCGGACCAAAAAGCAAATTATGGGCCGATTTCTCAACTCTTGTTTCGGCCCATTATCAAGCCCATGAACATTCATTTCGGCTAGGATTCACTTTGGGGAAGAGGAAAAGTCAACAATATCAAGCTTTGTGACTCATTTTAGTGACTAAGCTTTGTGATCATCACAAAAGATGACTTGCCATGGTGACTCTTGCTTAGGGTTTATAAATGGTGACTTGCATGGTGACTCTTGCTTAGGGTTCACAAATGATGATCACAAAAGGTGACTAAGGGAGTGACTTGCCATATTGATCATTACTTGCATTAAATGGAGGGAGGCAAGGTGGAAGAGAGAAGGCAACATCCCTTGCCTATATAAGAGAGGAGGCTGGCCATATATTATGCATCTCTCATTTACTAGCCAAAGCTCTACACAAATACTCCTCCACCATAAACACTTGAAGGTTCACACACAAAGCCGAAGCATCCATCTCTTGCAAAGCCGAAGCATTCTCCATCCAAAGCCGAAGCATCCTCCATCAATCCTTCACAATACGCTAAGTCCCTTGTGAAGGAAAGCCATCTCCACCGTAGATCATCAAGCATTCAAGACAAAAAGTGTAACCATGATCTTCACTTTCATAGCTTTTGCTTTGTATTTGAATCTTTTGATGTATTGGAATACTTTTATGTATCAAATGAAGAACAAGTTTAGATTTGTGTTATATGTTCTTAAACCGATTTGTGAATTGCATGTGTTTATGATTTCTAGCCTTTTATGCATGCTTGATACAATCTTAAAGCTTCGAAAGCATGTGGTAGAAAATACGCTAAGTCACTCTCTTTCGCATGTTTCGATGATCGTATGTTGTTTAGGATGTTTATACGCTAAGTTGCATTCCTACTCAATTATCAAGCATGTATATTTAGTTGGAAGTTATGAATTTCGTAACTTACAAAAGGTTTGATGCATGAAAAAGGGTAAGGTTAAAAAGATGAGATGATCACTTGTAATTAGTAGTGTAACTTCTTATTTTTAGTAAGCATAATTAGACTTTGAAGTTTCTTGATTGTTAACACTTGTCTATGAGTAAAACATGTTAGATGCTTAAAGAGTTTTAGTTGTGTTTGCATGTTTTTGTACTTTAATTTTGTAGATTAAACAACCAACTTCCAATCCCCCCAAACATTTAAATTTACGCTTATTAACGAAACCATGCATGCGCCCTTAATTCCCCGGATAAAGAACGATCCCTACTCGCCAATATTATAATGACAAAAGAAGGGTTTTAAATTGCAATGCGCGTAATCTGTGTTTTTAAGGTCTACTGTGTGTTAACGTTAAATGCATGTTTTGCGTGTATCAATTTTTGGCGCCGTTGCCGGGGAATTATAAAGTTTTTGTATGATTTCGTTGTACATATGTAATTAAATGCATGTCTATAATTTTCGAAATACATACTTGTTTATACTTATAAGAAATTTACATACATGTTTACAATGCATACTTCTACTTATACGAATTTATTTATACTTAGTTTTTACACTTGCATAATTGATTTTCATGTTAAAGGATAGTCTTTGATTTAATTTGAGTACTAGCACTTAGTTATTAAATAAATCTCTATGGAATAGGTGGTGCCTCTTTTGTTTGTCTATCTCCTTAACCCTTCATGAAGTGTGGATTTCATCACCACACGCCATAACCTAAGTGAAGTTATGGGCATGAGGTTGTGGGCGGAGTTTACAAACACTTGAGAGTGTATACTATCTTGTGATTTCGAGTAAAAGTTGGTTTTGATGTCTAGAAGGGTTATGAATGGTGACTGGTTTTGAACTAAGAAAACAGAACACCATTGGAGTATATACTCTTACGAGTAAGCCTCGGGGTGTTTCTAAGAACAACAATGGAGTATATACTCTTACGAGTTAGCCTCAGGTTGTTCCCAGAAATTAGTTCTCACCTCTTGCGTTACATCTATCCCAACTGGTCATTTCCAACAATTACGAGAATTAACGATAGTTGGTATACATTTTCGCGCGGGCCGCACGGACAAGAGATTTACTCAATAACTAAATCGTGTATTCTTTTTAAATCTTAGGCGCAATCAAAACGTAGACGTACTTAAATTGATTTACATTGAGTATGAGTATTGGTTTTAAGTTTCGTTCTTTGGAATATGTGGTGCCTCTTTTTCTGGTTTATCTCCTTAACCCTTCATGAAGTGTGGATTTTATCACCACACGCCATAACCTAAGTAAAGTTATGGGCATGAGGTTGTGGGCGGAGTTTACTAAGGACTTGAGATTATATACTATCTCACAAATTTGGCTGATTGTTGGATATGGTGAGTGGGTTTATGATTGGTGCCGGGTTTCGGATCTAAGCAATAGAACACCAATGGAGTATATACCGTAACTGGTTAGCCTCGGGGTGTCTCTAGGAACAACATTGGAGTATATACTCTTACGAGTAAGCCTCGGGTTGTTCTAAATATTAGTCCTTACCTCTCGCGTTATCTTTATCCCTACTTGCCATTTCTAAACGTAACTAAGCTGAATTAGCGAGAATCAGTATACATTTTCGCACGGGCCGCACGTCCAAGAAATTTACCAAATGATCATTTCGTGTACTCTCTGTAAATCATAAGTGCATATGAATACGGATAAATACGAACTAAATAAATACAGCATAATCCTTTAAATAGATGGTATATCGGATTAAGCATGCTTAGACCTCCTGGAATCAGACTTCATCTTCGGATGAACGAGACCCATTGCACAGTCGAGAGCCTCTGCACCACTTACCATCGGGGCCAAAGGAAATAAAGAAAACTTAGTCAAATTTTTGTGTTTGTTTGTGCATTAAAAACTGTAAAGGACTAACAAACGTTACTTAGCTTGCATAACCTCTCTTAGGCTTTATGATACTCGGATTTCACTACCGAGTACCCTAACCTAAGTGAAGTTAGGGGCATAAGACCGAAGAAGAGGTCATTCTTTGCATTCATATTTTTTTAAGCACGTAACTCGTGTGTTTTCTGCAGGTTCTAACATTTTCTCTTATACATTCACTCCATCTTTCACGTAGGATTGTTGTTTGATGCATTTTATTGAGAAAATGTGTGGTGCATAAATTCAATGTGAATTATTGTTTGCTTGTATTTGAACCTTGTTTATATATGTTCTAACTAAATTCTTAGGTTTAGCATTATATAGTGTTAATTTGCAGAGAACGTGTGTTTTTAAGTTTATTACATTCTTTTGCATAGCCCTTAAATTGATTAAATCATTTGCATTACATATTAAATTACATCTAGTGTCTTAACTATTATAAATTTTGTGTGTTTTAGTAGTTTTTAAGTATTTGTGAGTATTTATAGTTTGCTTTGATAGTTGTACTATTTTATTTGTTATCGCTTTGTTTTCTAAAATATGCCTTACGATTTTGGTTAGTATTCCTATATTCAGTTTATATTTCTTTTTTTTTCTTTTTTTTGATACTGACACTTGGTCTTTGGTGGATGCTCAGGCTAATGAATGTCCGATCGGAATCCTGGACCATCTAGAACAAAGTTTGAGGAAATCGCAGAGAGAATAGCGAGACTTAAAGCTCAAACAGACATCCTGGATTTTCCCATCATCGAAGAAGTTTCCGAGTCTTCACATTCATCAACCGACCATAATTCAGCCTCATCAACCAACCATACTTTAGAACCGGAAGAACAACAAGTCAACATGGCCAATGCAGGACAATCTCTTCGCCAGCGTACCTGCTCAACCGAATGGAGCAGCGGGCCTTCGAGCATTGCTTTTCCACTACCGGAGGAAAACATGAAGGATATCGAGCTCAAGAGTGGCTTCCTCCACCGACTACCCATTTTTCACGGACTTTCCAATGAAGATCCGAACAAGCATCTCAAACAATTCCAATTTGTTTGTAACAGCATGAAGCCATCCGATGCTGATACGGAGCTCTTCAAGCTGAAGGCATTCCCATTCACCCTAGTCGACAGGGCCGAGTCTTGGCTTATGGAACTACCGCCGAACCATATTACCTCATGGAAGTAACTTGCGGATATGTTCCTAGCAAAGTACTTCCCGGCCTCAAAGATCACCGTCTTCAGAAAGCAAATCACTGGCATCACACAGAAACCGGACGAGACCTTCGGCCAATATTACGACCGATTCAAGGTTTTGTGTGCCACTTGCCCATCGCATGGATTTTCCGAGACCAATCTCATGAATTACTTTTACGATGGTCTCAAGCCGATCGATAGGGAATTGCTAGATGCAGCAGCTACCGGTGCATTCATGGACTTAACCGAAATCGAAGCCAGAACTCTTCTAGAGAATCGGGCGAATAATGATGCACAATATGGAATGTCCAACAGACGAGCAGTCGGTGAAGCGAGTTCTAAACCCGACGCGGACGAAAAATACGACAAACTAGCTCATATGCTAGAGAAGGTTTTAGAACTCGAGACGACAAGAGCCAAGACAACTCAACGGCCTGTTTGTGGCATATGTCAAGTACAAGGTCACCATAATGACCAATGCCCTCAAGCGCCAGAGCAAGCTAGCGAGCTGGAGCACGCTAACGCCATCGGCGGATATCAGGGAGGACAACGGTATAACAATTATAACAACTATGTCAACCGTGATCATCCAGGTTTTAGATGGAGTAGCAACGAGGGAACTTTGAACCCTCCAGCACCTCAACAAAGCTACCAACGCCCTCCATTTCAACCAAGGCCACCGATGCAGCATGGTTCGTCATCTCAATCCTTCACCAACCCGGATTACGACAAGATGTTGTCGCAACTTTCGGCCTCCACTCAAGTTCTCCTCGAAGGACAATCGAAGACAAAGGAGACACTCAACTCTCATGGCCGCGACATCACAGAAGTGAAGAAGCAGCTTGGCCAACTTGTTGATTTCATGGGTAAAATCAATGAAACCGGTCGGCTTCCACCTCAACCCACTCCTAATCAAAGAAACGTGAATGCTATTGTCACAAGGAGTGGGAAGATACTTGAAGAACCAAAGACCAAGCGATCTCATCTCGATGAAGTCACCATCGAGGACATCACCAACGAAGACGAGGATGAGATCGATCCGGCAACTCAAGAGGCCGAGAAAAAGAAGGTGACGCCTAATGTCACCAAGGCACAATCCCCTCCACAACCCACCCCAATCAAAGGTAAAAGCCCTATTCCTTCAAATACGGTTATTACTAATTCTCCGTTTGCTGTTGCACCTTTCCCTAGCAGATTATCAAAATCAAAGAAGAAGGATGCTCAATATGAAGATATTTTGGACATCTTCCGAAAGGTGCAAGTGAATTTGCCCTTGATCGAGTGCATAAAACAAGTGCCAATATACGCGAAGTTTCTCAAAGAATTATGCACACAGAGGAGGCAAACTCGAGAGAAGGAGGTTGTGAAGGTGAACGCAACCGTTTCGGCGGTTTTGCAGCGTCGGCTACCCCCAAAACTGAAGGACCCAGGGAGTTTTGCAGTTCCCTGCGTAATCGGTGACAACCACTTCGAAGACGTGATGCTTGATCTCGGAGCTTCCATCAACGTCATGCCTTACTATCTTTACGAATCGATGGAGCTTGGAGATCTCAAGCAAGATGGTGTTGTCATCCAATTAGCCGATCGCACACACAAGTATCCGAGGGGATACGTAGAAGACGTTCTTGTGCATGTCAACAACCTGATTTTTCCAGCGGATTTTTATATCGTTGACATGGAGGAGAGTCCTTTGAACACCACGCCACTGCTGCTTGGGCGACCTTTCATGCGGACTGCAAGAACGAAGATAGACGTTTTTCAGGGAACTTTCTCCATGGAGATTGATGGAGAAAGAATCAAGTTCAACATCCTGAACGGGATGAAATTTCCAATGTCGAGCGTAGCTGCCATTTCGACATATGATCCCGTGGATACCTTAGCACAAGGCTACCTCGACACCATCAATGAGGATGAACTCGACATGGCCATTCAACTCGGGCATGACGCCCTTCTCAAGGCCTTACAAGAGCTTGAACCTCGAATTCAAGATATGGCCATGGCCCTAAATGCCGCACCACGAAATTAAGTTTTTCTCCTCCTTTACCAATTACTTTTGGACTAATAAAATGGTTCCTTCCATCGTAGAAGCTCCAGTTTTAGAACTCAAGCTACTACCGGACCATCTGAAGTATGCGTACTTGGGCGAGAATGAAACTTTACCGGTCATTATTTCGTCCGCGCTAGAAGAGGAGCAGGAGGAGAAGCTCGTGAATGTACTCAAGAGGTACAAAACCACAATAGGCTGGACGCTTGCGGACATCAAGGGAATAAATCCAGCAACCTGTGTGCATAGGATTTTCCTTGAAGAAGGCACCAAGCCTACGCGGGAAGCGCAACGTCGGCTCCACCCTCCGATGATGGAGGTGGTAAAAAAGGAGGTAATTAAACTCATGGACTGTGGAGTTATTTACCCTATTTCTGATAGCCGTTGGGTTTCCCCTGTGCAGGTAGTACCCAAGAAATCGGGAATCACCGTCGTCGAGAATCTGGAAAATGAACTTGTGCCACAAAGGACGATCACTGGACACCGAGTGTGCATTGATTACCGGAGGCTCAACGTCGCAACCCGCAAGGATCATTTTCCATTACCATTCATCGACCAAATGCTGGAAAGATTAGCCGGCCATGCATTTTATTGTTTTCTCGACGGATACTCCGGCTACAACCAAATTAGCATTGCGGAGGAAGATCAAGAAAAGACAACGTTCACATGCCCTTTCGGAACGTTTGCATACCGCCGAATGCCATTTGGACTGTGTAATGCACCAGGTACATTTCAACGTTGCATGCTCTCAATTTTCTCCGAGTACATTGAAAAAATTATTGAAGTATTCATGGACGACTTTAGTGTATTTGGGAGTGATTTTGATGCATGCTTAAACAATTTAGAAACTATTTTACAAAGATGCGTTGAAACGAACTTGGTGCTTAATTGGGAGAAGTGCCATTTCATGGTTACGCAAGGGATCGTGTTAGGTCATATTATTTCTGAAAAAGGGTTAGAAGTTGATAAATCTAAAGTAGATCTTGTGCGTCACTTACCCTCTCCAACTTCGGTTAGAGAGATTCGTTCTTTTCTTGGACACGCAGGATTTTATCGTAGGTTTATCAAGGACTTTTCCCATATCTCGCGCCCGTTGTGTAAACTGCTGCAAAAGGAGACCCCGTTCGTATTTGACGAGGAATGCAACGCTGCCTTCAACAAGTTGAAGGAACTTCTCACGAGCGCTCCTATTTTAAGCAGCCCTGATTGGTCTCTGCCATTTGAACTCATGTGCGACGCCTCGGATTATGCCGTAGGAGCCGTCTTGGGTCAGTGGAAGGACAAGAAGCCTTGCGTAATCTATTACGCCTCTCGGACGCTTGATGAAGCGCAAAGAAATTATACCACCACCGAGAAGGAGTTTCTTGCAGTGGTTTTTGCTTTAGATAAATTTCGGTCTTATTTACTTCAAACTAAAGTAACTGTGTATACTGATCATCCAGCTTTGAAGTATCTAAAGCTAAAGAAGGACGCAAAACCACGGCTTATAAGATGGATACTTCTACTCCAAGAATTCAACGTCGAAATCAAGGATAAGAAGGGAGTAGAAAATGTTGTCGCTGACCACCTATCACGCTTGATTGGTGAGAATGAGGCTGTTGAAATTGAGGACACTTTTCCGGATGAAAAACTCTTCGGAATTGAGGTAACTGTTCCGGAAACTCCATGGTATGCAGATATCGTAAATTACTTAGTTACCGGTGAGTTTCCGTCTACCATGCATAAATTTCAACGTGACAAACTTAAGCATAATGCTAGAACCTTTATCTAGGATGAGCCTTATTTATGGAAACAATGCTCCGATTTAGTAATTAGGAGATGTATCCCGGATAGTGAATTTAAGCCTATTCTAGACTTTTGTCACAATGAAGCATGTGGGGGACATTTTGGTTCAAGGAGGACAGCCCTTAAGATTTTAGATTGCGGTTTATTTTGGCCTAGTTTATTTCGCGATGCTCATGCATATTGTGCTGCATGTGATAAGTGCCAGAGATTCGGTAATTTAGGGCCTAGAGATCAAATGCCACAACACTACATATTTAATGTCGAAATTTTTGATGTGTGGGGTATTGATTTTATGGGACCATTTCCTCCCTCCAATGGTTTTACTTATATCTTACTCGCAGTAGATTATGTTTCTAAATGGGTGGAGGCAAAGGCCACCCGTACTAATGATTCGCGAGTTGTTGCAGATTTCCTACGAACTAACATTTTCAGTAGATTTGGAATGCCACGCGTTCTAATTAGCGATGGAGGAAGTCACTTTTGCAACCGCACGGTGGAAGCACTGATGAGGAAGTATGGCGTAAAACACAAGGTTTCCACACCATACCACCCTCAAACAAATGGAATGGCTGAAGTTTCCAACCGTGAGATCAAGAAGATTTTGGAGCGAACCGTCCGCCCAAACCGGAAAGATTGGAGTCAATGCTTAGACGATGCATTGTGGGCTTACAGGACTGCCTACAAGACCCCCATTGGTATGTCACCTTTCCGATTAATTTATGGGAAGACGTGCCATCTTCCGGTTGAATTGGAGCACAAGGCATGGTGGGCCGTGAAGAAATTCAACATCGATCGAGATGCAGTAGGTTTGCATCGGAAGCTACAACTTTGTGAACTAGAAGAAATCAGAAATGATGCTTTCGACAATGCGTGGATTTACAAAGAGAAGACGAAAAAGATCCATGATCAGATGATTCGCGGGAAGAGTTTTGAAGTTGGGCAGAAAGTATTACTTTTCAATTCAAGACTTAAGCTCTTTCCGGGCAAGCTTCGCTCTCGATGGATGGGGCCATTCATAGTTTCTCAAGTTCTACCTCATGGAGCAGTTCTCATTCGATCTATCGACAAAGGCAGTGAGTTCAAAGTAAATGGCCATCGCTTGAAGCCCTATTTTGAGGCATTTGCGGAGCATACCGTGGAGGAGATGCAACTCCAAGAACCGGCCATTTCAAAAACAAAATGATGCATCACGTCCAAAGCTAACGACGTAAAACGAGCGCTCATTGGGAGGCAACCCAATAGGGAGACAACAGATTTGTTTTCTTCTCCCCTTTTAATTAATTTAATGGCTTTTTGCGTATTAAAATTAAAATTTTCGTAGATCCTATACTCCATTTTTAATTCTATACTTCTACTTTAGTACATTGAGGGCAATGTAGAGTTTAAGTGTGGGGGAAGGGTTTACAATTTAATTGTGTCTAAATTAGTGTTTTTCAGAGTCTTTAGGATGCCCTTAACTAGTCAATGATGAAATTAGATCAACACGAACACATATGGCGTATGAATCACATGCATCGAATTCTTGTGCTAATTGAGATATTCTATATGTTTTTAACATGTAGTAGATATGAATTGCAAAACATGGTACAGAAATCGCATGCTTGAATAAGTTTTTAATCATATGAACCCTATGTGAGCTTTTGAGCTATCTGTTCTTTATTCGAGTGAATGTACATCCATTTCGTAGCTACTAGCTTATATATGCCTCATTTGATTGCTTGCCATAGATTTTAATGAATTAGAGAATGCTAGAACTTACTCATGTCAATTTGCAAAGCTTTTAAGTTGATACATACTTTGATTTCGGAAATGATTAAAGGCATTTAGGATTTTCCACCACATTGCCATATATCCATGTATCCCATTTGTACGCACAAGTTGCGACACCCCTAGATAAACCAATTGAGCCCACGTTAAGCTTTTCTTTCATCACCATATATACCTAAACACTTACCCTAGTATAGAATATCCTTATCCTTGTTCCGGAAACTTGGTGAGAATTTTTCGAAACTAGCACATAAGATTATGGTTGGTAGGAAAGATTAAATGAGTTAATGTGAGTAAGGGGAAAGACTTGTCCAAATAGCTAAAAAAGTATGAGATTGCCAAAAAGAAAAAAATTTATATTTGAGAGAATGAAAAGAAAAAAAATTATTATTATCTCTCATGGCAATATGTTGTGTTCTAAAGTAGAAACCAATTGGATTAACGTCCCCCTTATTTTGCGGATTTGGAGATTACGACAAATTGAAGGCCCAAAAATAGAACAAATATGGCCTTTGTCCTGTCCGAAAAGCTCAAAGGGTAGTTTAAATTGAAGTATACATGGTAACATTCGAGTGGAGATGGAGGACGAATTTGGTGCTAGACTAAGTCGTTGGAACGTTTTTATCACCACATATCTAAATTTCGAATGCCTTAGCCTTAACCCCATTACAACCTCACTAAAAGTCCTTTATGATCCTTAAAATGAGTAGCTTTCAATTAGTAGAGTAAGTTGCATGAGTAAGCTTATGGTTTTGGTTCATTTGTGCAAGTAATTAACTTCATTCATGTGGTTTTCATTTCAATTCATATACACTTTAAGTGAACCCTTTTCATGAGTGAAAAATATAATGAGTGCATCCTTGTAAGTTGATTAAACCTTTATTCAAAGCATGCACAGCTATAACATAACCATTGTTTTTTCTATGTCTTACTTGTTCATTACATAATTATATCGCAATTATCTCTTGAATTCGTTGAGCATACAAGTTGAAATTCATGTGAGCCATCGCCATATACTTATGCAAATTCTGAGACAAATTTTAGCTAAGGGCTTAGTTATGTTCTTTCCTTTGTTTTAAATTCTTAGGGAGTCTTAGTTTAACTTAGTGTTTGCTAAGGGACTAGCAAAGTCTAAGTGTGGGGGAATTTGATATACGCATTTTATGCTCGTTTCTTAACGCATTTCCCTTTACGTTTAGCTATGTTATTATCTTAGTTTTTATGTTTTCCTTATTTAAATTGTTATTTTGAAGATATTTACGGTGGAGATTAATAACGACGCAATTCGGAGGAATTTCGGCGATTTTGCGATTTTTGCGATTTCGGACCACCGGAAATGGGCCGGACCAAAAAGCAAATTATGGGCCGATTTCTCAACTCTTGTTTCGGCCCATTATCAAGCCCATGACCATTCATTTCGGCTAGGATTCACTTTGGGGAAGAGGAAAAGTCAACAATATCAAGCTTTGTGACTCATTTTAGTGACTAAGCTTTGTGATCATCACAAAAGATGACTTGCCATGGTGACTCTTGCTTATGGTTTATAAATGGTGACTTGCATGGTGACTCTTGCTTAGGGTTCACAAATGATGATCACAAAAGGTGACTAAGGGAGTGACTTGCCATATTGATCATTACTTGCATTAAATGGAGGGAGGCAAGGTGGAAGAGAGAAGGCAACATCCCTTGCCTATATAAGAGAGGAGGCTGGCCATATATTTTGCATCTCTCATTTACTAGCCAAAGCTCTACACAAATACTCCTCCACCATAAACACTTGAAGGTTCACACACAAAGCCGAAGCATCCATCTCTTGCAAAGCCGAAGCATTCTCCATCCAAAGCCGAAGCATCCTCCATCAATCCTTCACAATACGCTAAGTCCCTTGTGAAGGAAAGCCATCTCCACCGTAGATCATCAAGCATTCAAGACAAAAAGTGTAACCATGATCTTCACTTTCATAGCTTTTGCTTTGTATTTGAATCTTTTGATGTATTGGAATACTTTTATGTATCAAATGAAGAACAAGTTTAGATTTGTGTTATATGTTCTTAAACCGATTTGTGAATTGCATGTGTTTATGATTTCTAGCCTTTTATGCATGTTTGATACAATCTTAAAGCTTCGAAAGCATGTGGTAGAAAATACGCTAAGTCACTCTCTTTCGCATGTTTCGATGATCGTATGTTGTTTAGGATGTTTATACGCTAAGTTGCATTCCTACTCAATTATCAAGCATGTATATTTAGTTGGAAGTTATGAATTTCGTAACTTACAAAAGGTTTGATGCATGAAAAAGGGTAAGGTTAAAAAGATGAGATGATCACTTGTAATTAGTAGTGTAACTTCTTATTTTTAGTAAGCATAATTAGACTTTGAAATTTCTTGATTGTTAACACTTGTCTATGAGTAAAACATGTTAGATGCTTAAGAGTTTTAGTTGTGTTTGCATGTTTTTGTACTTTAATTTTGTAGATTAAACAACCAACTTCCAATCCCCCCAAACATTTAAATTTACGCTTATTAACGAAACCATGCATGCGCCCTTAATTCCCCGGATAAAGAACGATCCCTACTCGCCAATATTATAATGACAAAAGAAGGGTTTTAAATTGCAATGCGCGTAATCTGTGTTTTTAAGGTCTACTGTGTGTTAACGTTAAATGCATGTTTTGCGTGTATCAATTTTTAGGAATGGAATAATGATTAACCATACACATCTTCAGGAATCAAATACCAAATGCTATAAACATGGACTAAGCAATGTACTAAGTTACTAACCATTAACAATTTAAATGGAATATACGCCAAGCAACTACTTTAAATATCATCATCATGGTTACCATGTCTAATATCTATAAATGTTAAGACATGCAGAGAGCAAGTGGAAAACTAAAACAAAAAACTCAAAGTTCATAACGCTCCACTGGGTCTGATGCACACAATGTACCCAAATGAAAAGAATAAAAGGAGAGTGAGCAAGCAAATTCGATGAAACACTAAGGTACTTACAGGGAATACCCAGATGAAGATCCAGGAAACTGCTTAGCCATTATTTCCATTGTGGCAAGAAATGCAACGACCTATCGGAGTAAGGGGGTTCCATGATAGGAATGCCAAATTTGTTGTTGGTGGTGGATGTAGTAGTTGGATTGTGTCGAGGGCTAAAGTTGAAATTGAAATTCTTTGGACCCGGGGGAGCATCAGCTTCACCGGTCTCTGCTGCTACTGCTTCAGATTGATGATATTAGTATGAGTGTCACCCAGGATTCCTCCTCTTGGACTCCCAGTTGCAGCAAAGAGTGTCAACTTTTATGGCTAGGTCCATAAAGAGTATTGAAGAAGATTAGGCCAAGCAACTACACATTCAACTAAGTGTCAGTTGAGAGTCAACTGATACTCAGTTAATGTTCAACTTAGTGTCACAATGCTACCAGAACAGACCTACACAACACGACTACAGTGTCAAGCCTGAAATGCAACACAACACCTCCAACTGCACAAGAAACACCTACAAAATTAAAACTAATACATTCAAACAAGATAATTTGAATCAACCATTTCGTCGAATGCGATGCCGCTTGGTCAGTTATTGTCAAGAGGACTAGACCGAGCCATAAAACCAAGGTGATCGTCGACATTTTCAAACAAGCTTCTACTACTTACTTACTGTGTACTTACTAAAGCTCTAGAGCATAGCGGCGAGATTAGGTTAAGGTTTTGTCGAGCTCGATTTAGAGATATATATATATATATATATGGAGGCTGGTTCTAGGCTCGTCAAATTCGAATCAGATTCTGACGAGGATGAGAATGGGTTTATTAGGCTTGATTATTCGGAGGATGAGTCTGTAGTTGTGACTCAGGAGGATGTGGATAAGGCAAATGCATTAAGAGGGTAATTTTGGAATTAAAAAAGGGAAGATAAGGAAAATTTAGTAAGTGGGAATAAATCTCTTAGAATTAGTTGGCTGATGGTAATATTGCAATTTTATTTAGACTAGTGGGAAATAATTCTCTAAAATTAGGGCTGATGGGAATAACCTCTTTAATTTAAAGATCAATATATATAGACATAATGGTGAATTTTTAATTGGTGCATGTATATATATATATATACAGTTGGAATTTTTAGGATGGATAAGAGTTGGATTTGCCTTTCAAAATGGGATCGAAGATATGGCATTGGAATGTAGAGTTTTGTGGAATATGTGAAGGCTAATGCTAATGGGAATACAATTCATTATTGTCCATGTACGAAATGTCAGTGTCGTAGTGATTTGTATCTTTTTTCCATTGATATAGTGTGGGAACAGCTGAAGAAAAATGAGTTTTGGGGTGAGTACACATGTTGAATTTATCACAATGAAACATCATCAGCCGGTCAGCATAATCATGGGCAATTTCCTGAGAGGGCCAGTACATCTAATGATCCAACAGCGAGGTTGATCAACGATGTGTTTCTTTATGAGAGCGGTATATTTTCTCAAGCACAAGATTTCCCTTCTGTCGTTGAGGGTTTCCCTTAAATTGAGGCGGTCCAGCAATTACCTAGAACTGTCAACACTGCCAATATTGACAAGTACAACAAGTTGATTGCCTTCCAACAGACCCCATTGTACAACTGGTGTAATAAAACTGTTCTTGCAAGTGTCATGGGAGTAATGAAGGTCAAAGTAGAGAAAAAATTAAGTGTCAAGGCTGTTGATGATTATCTGGCATTGACTGCTTCAATGCTCCCCCCCCCCCCGGTCATCGATGTCCTACCACTCATCGTAAGGTGCGACATATCCTGAAACATATTGGCCTTACCTATATCAAAATCCATGCATGCAGATATGATTGCATTCTCTTCTGGGGTGAAGATGTTGAAGGGAATGATCTTGAAAACCTTGATGCGTGTTCGGTATGTCACATGGATAGGTATAAATTGACTCCTGCAAGGAATAAGAAAGTTGTGAAGGTACTTCGGTATTTCCCGCTGATTGATAGGCTGGAACGGTTGTTTATGTATGCATACACGGCCAAAGCTATGAGATGGCATGCTGAGAAGGATTTATCTGACGATGATACCCTTATACACCCTGCTGACGGAGGGGCTTGGAAGCACATAGTTAGAGAGTTTTTTGATTTTGCATCAGAGGTCTGAAATGTTTGGCTCGGGCTCTCATCTAACGATTTCAACCCTTTTGGCAATATGAGTCTTCAATACAGTATATGGCCAGTTATTTTGGTACCGTACAACCTTCCTCCATGGATGTGCATGAAGAATGAATACAATATGCTGACTATGTTAATTCCAGGGCCGGGTTATCCAAGAAAGTGTCTTGATGTGTATTTGAGACCCTTGATTGATGAGCTTAAGTACCTGAGTAACGTTGGTCATCCTACTTATGACAAGTATAAAAATGAGATGTTCCATATGCATTGCATGTTTGTTGGCACCATCAGTGATTTTTCTGCCTGTGGGATGTTGTCGGGAAATGTTACCAGGGGATAAAAAGCTTGTCCAAAGTGCATGACTGTTGATTGCGAGAGACTTCATTGCAGGAAGATTGTGTAGATGTGTCACCGTTGTTGGCTTGGACTTGATCACCCATGACGGGAGGATGACCATGCATTTGATGAGATTGTAGAAACTGATGTGCAACCCAAGAGATGGGCGGGGGATAAAATTTTGGAAGTGCTGAATGAATATGATTTTGAGCAGCTCAGCAATCATCCTGATATAGTGGCGGCAATACTAGACAGACTCGACAGATATAAATTCTGGACACACAAAAGCATATTCTGGGAACTCTCGTAATGGTCCAAGTTGTCGATCAGGCACTACCTAGATGTCATGCACATAAAGAACAATGTATGCAAAAGTGTGGTGGGCACAGTGTTGAATTGGGAGGCAAAAACTAAAGACGGCCCCAAGGCACGAATTGATCTGAAATGAATGGGTATACGAAAATATTTGTGGTTGAGAGAAAGAAAGAAAAAAATGTCTCAAGCTCTTTACACCATCAAGCCTGACCAAAGAAATGAAATTTTTAGGTGGATGACTAATATTAGGTATCCTTCAAGCTATGCAGGAAATATAGACCGGTGTGTTAACTTCCGAGACAATAAGATGTATGGATTAAAGAGCCATGACTGCCATATACTTTTTCAACGTATCTTCCTTATTTTCATTCGATCATACCTGCCCGTCAGGTGGTAGAGCCGTTAGTAGCATTATTGTCAAGATTCTTTCAGAAGTTATGCATTAGAGAAGTGAAAAAATCAGGCCTCAGGGCAATAAAAGATGACATCATTTTTATCATGTGCAAATTTAAGAGGATATTTCCCCCAAAAATTTTCGACATCATGCCTCACTTGATGATCCATCTTTCCCAAATAATTGTTGCTTACTGGTCCAACGCACTACACTTGGATGTATCCCATGGAAAGGTACGTACGATTCAACATATGTTAGTTTGTTTTTATATAATTATATTTTTCAGTAATCATCACATGCACTTTGCAATTTGATAGACAAATGAGGGACTACAAAGATTATGTGACTAATAAATCCACACCTGAAGGGTGTATAGCTGAAGTATATATTGTGCACGGTGCGCACACCAAGTTGTATTTGGTGGCGTTGGAGGACCCTTTGCAACATATGCCAGTAGATGAACCACAATTCAATCTTTTTATCCTCTCAAATGATGTTGAATTATATGGATAGTTGCCAAAGTCATACTAGTTGGAACCATATGAGCTAGTCATTGCCCACTGGTGGGTATTGATTAATTGTCCAGAAGTTCAATAATGGAAAAACAATCCATTTTTACTGCCCTGCGGTTGTCGGTGATCTTGAGTACCACAATGGGGAGTTTGCAAACTATTTTGGTGGCTGGGTATGTCTACATATTTATTTACTTATATATATAAATTAATTTCAATGTTCATATTTAAAGTTAATGGTTGCAATTTTTTTCCAAATGAACCACGTACAATGTGATGGTGACCTATACTGGTCACACGAATTGAGGTTTTTGGCGATGAAGCCAATAAATTCAAGAGTTTATCCAATATGTAAGGTTAATGGCGTGCAATTTATATGTCAACATAGAGATGACAGCCGGAGAACATAGAATTCTGGGGTAATGGTGCATGGTGGGCCGAATGACATTGACTATTAGAGTTTTCTTCATTCAGTGGTTGAACTAATTTATAGGCAAGGCATGACACTGCACTTGTTTAAGTGTAGATGGTTTGACACAAACCCTAGGAACATAAGGACCGATCAGTACAGTATTTTTTTGGTGAATACTGCTACAAGCTGGTATGAAGATGACTCTTTTATTTTTGCCACATCGGTAAAACAGGTGTTTTATCTTGATGATCTTGGGCATAAAAGCGCGTGGAAAGTAGTCAACCATGTTGTTCCTAGAAACATATACAATGCTGCTACACTTGGTGATGCTGTAAATAATGAAAAAGTTACTGCATACCAAGAGCCGAACGTAATTGGTATTCTTGAATCCTCTACAATTCGCCTTAATAATCTGAGACCTAGTAGTGTGGTTCGACTTCCTCAAGCAGATGTTAGTCTTATTGATGTTAATCCAAATGAAGACAACGAAGACTCTGGTGATGAGGAGCGGCACATATTACCAGAAATTAGCTCGGACACCGAGGAAGACTCAAGTGATGATTCTGATTATGAGCCTTAGTTAAACATGAATTTGTGTTAAATATATTTGTTGGTCATGAATATGTTTTTGTAAAGCATTTTCACACTTCTAAAAATAGCGATTCTGATTAGTCACTGTTCTTTATTTAGTTAAACAGGTAATTGTGGGAAACGTTTTCACATGAGCCTAATTTTTCAAATTTTTTTCACACTATAGTCGATGACACGTGTCAGAATGGTTAGCTATACTATAGCCAACGACTTAAAAAAAGAGTCGTCGGCTATAGTTTTCGGGTTTTAAAACCCCAGAACACACCAGCCAGCTCGCTGCCGCACCCTAAACACCCTAAAAACATAAATTGACACTCGCCGCTTGCCGCCTAGTTGCCAAGCATCCCCGCCGCCATCGCAAGCCCACCCAGCCGACTCTTTCTCTCTTTCTCTAATTTTCAGGTTCTCTCTCTCATTTTTAAGCTCTCTCTCTCTCTCTCTCTCTCCCCCCCCCCCTTTAATATTTTCTTTATGGTTAATTGATGAATAGATTAGGTGAGTAGGTTAGATGATGATCAAAACTGTTATTCATGGTTGTGTTTTTGATTAAACTATTTTTGATGGTTGTTTGTGTGTTTGATGATTGTATTTGCTTTGGTGAAACTGTTTTTGATAGAGGGAGATGGTTGATTATGTTTTTGATATATATGTCAATTGTGGCAGTAATTCAAGGAGCTTAATTATGGTTGTATGTGTTTTTGATGAGATGGTTGTGATAATGTTTGTGATTAGGGTGATTAAGGGTAGTGATTAGGGCTCCGATTAGGAATGTTATATGATTAGGGCTGTAATTCAAAATTTTTAGCTATTTGTTTAGATTATAATGGTTGTGGTTATATGATGAAGTATAACTTTGTTGTAATGTTGTCATATAGTTAATGTGGAATGGTTTTCATATTCATTTAGAATGAAGCCTTGAATTTTAGTCGTGTGAGAATGTGAGAATTTCAGCCGTGATGTTATTATTCATGTTGGTTATGTTTAGGGTTATGTGAAATTATACATAGGTTATATATAATTATGAAATTATATAGTTATCGGATTTGAATTTTTGTGAAATTATATATAGGTTATGTTTATATATTTTAAAAATCATGAATTGGTTAAGCCGGAAGATCTAAGAAAGGAAACGGTTTTAGCCTCGATGTAATAATTTTGTGTTACATTGGATTAGATTGGTATCGGCTGCTGTATTAATTTGTGTGTATTATGGGTGGTTTTTAGCTGTTAGGAATCATGAATTGGTTAAAGACATCGAAGGGATCTAAGAAAGGAAACGGATTTAGCGGCGATAGTTCCTCATCCACCTCTATCAGCAACACGTATAGCGGCTCTAAGACCTCTCGACACCTTCAACTGCTTCAGAAAATGCCGCAACAAGAAGTAGATGTCCGTCGACCCGCCAACACGAGACAACTCTGGAATGAAGACGGGCCCTCCAACCTCTCACATGCCGCCTCTAGATATCCCTCCGCTTCGGGTATTCGTATGCCACACATTCGCCGGCTGGAGTCTTCTCCCTCTACGGCTCAGGCTCCACATTCCTCTGAGGCTAGTGCTTCAGGTAGTTCCTCGATGCCGGTACGTGGTCCACCGACTCACCTCTTCTTGCCTCGGAAGATACCTTTCGTACCTGCTCTCGATGATTAGGGAGTGCCTTTTGCAGGACAACTTGCTTTCACTATCCCGGAACAAGCATACGTCAATGTGCCATTTGATACACCTCTGTATAGTGCGAGGATATCAAACATATCGACGTCTGAAACGGGTAAATATTAACAACTTTGGTTATTTAATTTCAAACTTATTAATAATTTCTATATTAAATTGGGTACTTATGTTTTAATCTTTATACCTTGTCTTAGCCGAAACAGACATCGGAGGCAAGGAAAAAAAGAATAGAGGCCCCGTCTTCGGCAAGCTACTTTAGAGGATGATCAGCGACAGTGGAAGACTGGTCATAGAGACCAGGCAAGATGGATCAGTGATTTTGGGAAAGACTACGCACAAGTACTCCGGTCAAGTAAGGAATATCATACGTGACAGAGTCCCAGTTTTATGGGCAGACTGCAACTTCGTGCCACAGTGTGTGAACGACATGGTGAATAATGCAAAATCAGTGAGTTAATTATATATTCATTAATTATGATATTTATTCCCTTATTAATTAAATCTAAATAAATATAAAAACATTATCATTTATATATATTTGCAGGTGTGGTTTATTGTGCTGGATGAGCTCAAATGCACGTGGGCAAATGACGTGCAAGGAGAAAGGTGATGGGATCCGAAATATATTTTATATATCGAGTTATATTTTGTTGATAATTTATTGTGAATTTCTAACATTTATATCGCATTAATATAGGTACAAAGAGTGGAAAGCTGAGCTAAAAAAGTACTGGAAAAATCATGACAACCTCCGTAGGGGTACCCCTAGCGAGTTTATGTATAGAGAGTACGAGTGGCAATGGCTTCTCGCCCACTTCAACAACCCAAAATTTGGGGTATGCAACATTATATTTGTGTTTAATTACTTGTATCATATTTTTCGAAAATAGTTTCCTAATTAATATTTTTTTGATATATGTTTATCCAACAAGGCTATTTCTGAAATAAACGCAAAGAAACGGGGAAAAAACACGAAGAATCATCATGCCGGTTCTAGATCCTTTGCGGGTTGGATGGGGGAGGCCGCCCAACACCCTGAAGTCCCCCCTTTGGAGTATACGTTACAGAAAACGTATCCTCAGTGTCCCGAAGATATTATAAGTCTTATGCCCTTATAACTTAATTAACATATTTGCTTATATATGTATTTTCTCTAAATTTGTTTACATATGATTACTAATATGTTATTTTATTTTCCTTGTCAATTAGGCGAGAGTGTAGGAGGTGACTCCGGAAGTGTTGACTCAGATCGTGAGAGAACAATGTCCTGAGACTCAAGACGAGGACCTCCCCCGGGGCATCTCTCAGATTGATCAATCCGACCCGATGGTACCTGTGAGGATCATGAGTCAGGTTTTCCCACCATGTGGAAATACCTACTACTGCAGGGGTCTAGGACAGAAGGGTGACGGGGTCTTCAAGAACACTCCTGGTTTCTCACGCAAGTCGAGAACTTCTAGGGCTTCTCAAGTATAGGAATAGCTTCAAAGGCAGGCCACAGAGCATCAGAGGGAGCTAGAACAGACTCGGAGACAGATGGAGGAGATGTAGCGGTCGTTGGGTTCTTGGTTTCAGGATTGGACTTCACAGCTTCAGGATCTGGTATCCCGGTCCCGGCCCCACCTCCGTTCCCTTTTGCTACTCCACAGCCGCAACCGCAGTAGGATCCGCAAGGTCCTGGTAGTAACAACTCTATTTTCGATAACATAGATTTAGATAACCCTTAGTGTACATAGATGTAATCTGGATGAATATGTGTTTGTTGGTGAATATGTGTTGTTGGCTATTGTGTAAAATTGTGCAATTGCAAGTTCTGGGAATAGAAATCTAGAATCTGCATTTTTTTTTTCCTAAAAATCACCAACTATAGCCGACGACATTGGACAAAGTCATCACTATACCCGACGACAGACACAACAAGTCGTCGACTATTCTTTCAACGACAACCTTTTCCCGACGAGAGTATAGTCGACGACTTCTTCTAACAGGCCGACGACTTTTGGTTGTCGGCTATAGTCATTATTCTGGTAGTGACACTACCTGGTAAAACATAACCACCATGCACCTTCCCACTTAAGTCACTCACAGACCCACTTAACTAATATTAATCATGTTATTATTTGTTATTAACATATCACTACCACATTTTTAACCATTGCCGGCAATTTTTAAATCGCCGGCAATGTTTTTTATCATTACCGGCGATTTTTCCCCAAAAATCGCCGGTAATGTCTTTTTTTTTTTCATCATTGCCGGCGATTTTTCCGGCAAATCGCCGGCAATGTTCTACCGGTAATTAAAAAAAAAGACATTGCCGGCGACTTAAATGGCAATATATATTTTTTTTAATTACCGGCGGAACATTGCCGGCGACTTACATTTAAGTCGCCGGTAATGTTAAAAAAAAAAAAAAAAGACATTGCCGGCGATTTTTGGGGGAAAAATCGCCGGTAATGATAAAAAGCATTACCGGCGATTTAAAAATCACCGGCAATGGTTAAAAATGTGGTAGTGTATGTTAGTATTCATTAATAATGAGTAATTAAGACTATGATACGAGCCTAGTTAGTTAATTAGTGAATCGCAGAATTTTTGAAAAAAAAAAACGTCTGTTTCTCGAATTTTTTGAAAATTTGAGAAAAAATGGAGTTTTTTGATTCAGCCGAATTATTCGCGAATAATTTGCGAATTTTATGTTATTTCAATAAAAAATTATATATATATATATATTATTAGATTTCCCTAGTTTTCTTCATCCAAATTTTTTTAAAAAAAATTATAAAAATTAGGCCAAATTTTTATGAATTTTAATCATATAAAATTACCGAATTATATACGTACGTATTTTTTTTCGTTTTATTCGCGTACCGATTTATATTAACAGAGGATACGAGAGATCTACCTTAAACATTTATCTAAAATTAGTTGAACAAAATTATAACTTTTTGAACTATAAATTATTACATTAGAACAAAATTACTACCATTTTTTTTGTCATTTACAAAAATTAAATTACAGTACAACATTGATAACGATTTGTTCTCAAATTTATAAAAATATGCGTTTTGGAATATTTTCAAAAAAATAAAGAAAATTACTAAAAAAATCATCTCATTTTACAGTAATAAAAATAAAATAAAATAATAAAATCTACAATAAAATCACTTCACTTTAAAATTTTCTGTTAATAACATTTGTCATGAGCTTTTATATATGATGTAGTAGTATACAATGTGCCATACAACAAGGCGGTGACAAATTTATCTATGTTCCCATGAGGGAATAAATATTCCGGAGGTTGTGTACATATACAATTCTACTGAAGCAATCTACAGGTACCGATAAATTGATCTCTAAAGCTAATAATCCTTTGGATTATTTTTTAACTGAATCGAAACAAATAATCTACTCATATTTACCCTGTTTGTGGTACCGAAACCATCTTTTGTTTTAATAAGATGGACTAAGTTTGGTACTCTTAACAATTCCACATGAGCATGGACAATCAGTTATTCGGCGATTGGACAAACAATTGGTGTGTTAGGAACATGCTGGACGGCGTCTCCGGCCCTCACTTGTGCAGATGTTTTGGGTTTTCTGTTTAAACTAGGAAAAGGACAAAGCTAGTTGCTAGGTATAGATCGAAATACTTGGTTTACGACAAAAGCTGCTAAATTTTAAAACGTTTGGCCTCTTTGATGCAATGTATCTAGTTGCTTAATCCGTGCGTAAGCGAGTGACTAATTAAGTCATTGTATATATGTGCACTTATTCTATAATCTGGGCTTTATAGTTCGGAGCACCTTCACTAGTTGACCCTCGATATTTATATTTTCTGTGAAGATTTACGTGCTAAAAAGTTTATTTAGGGGTCTAGCTAACCATTGAAATTACCTAATTATCTATTACCAATTGGTGAGGCCTCTTCCTGATAAATTATAATAAAAACATCTCCAACAACTCTTGTATAATAGAGAATTTAGTTATTTTTTCCAAAAGTTTCAAGTTTTTTGCTCCAACAGCTATTGTAAATCAATCTCTATCTTATAGAAAATCTATGAGAAAGAATGAAAAACTCGAAATCTATAGAAAAATTAAAATTTCTATATCTAACACAAAACCTCTAAAAATAAATGTTTTCTTATGTTTTCTCTCTTTCTTCGTTTTTTCTATATCATTGTCATTCTCTCTTATTATATTTAATGCATATCATGGCTTAATTAAATTAAATTTTTGTGTAAACAATATTATTATATTAGAATCATTAAATATAAGAGAAAATCAATAAATTATAAGAGAAAATCAATAAATCAATTTAGTAAGTGTCTAATTAATCTTGTATTCAACTTCCAACTCAATTGCAAGCGGCGCCACTAGGGCTTGTATTTACTTCTCTTGATGGTTGGTGTTCTCGAGTAAACGGTCAAGTATAACACTCGTGAGTGCCAAGCTTTTGTGCTCCTGCTGTCAAGGGATTGAAGAGAAATAGAGAATGGGTTTGTCCAACGGAATTCGGTTAGTTACTAGAACCGTTCTATTTAAATAATAAGAAAACAACAATATAATCAAGTTACTTGAGTATCGGAGTAAAATTCTTATACCTCTTTTCAAAAAACGGAAAAGAGAGTGGAGAAATAGTTTAGCTAGCTCAAGTGATAAGAACACTATTAGCTACTTGAGAAATAGAGTTTAGCTTGTGGCATGGCTTCGAGCCAAAATGAGCAATGAAACTCCTTGAACGCTTTGTTTTTTATATATATTTTTTTATAAAAAAGTATGTTAATTTGCACGTTAAGTTTGCATAGTACTTGGAACTTTTGGAGCTGTTCCCAACTTTACTTGGAAAATCTATTAGAAATACTTCGGTTTATGGACCTTTTTTTTTCAAGTGACCTGGGTAATCGACTATTAAGTCTGGAGATTACATTAATTTAGACATGCATATCTTCTTGTATTTGGTGAAGTAAATACAATAGACTAAACAAGTATATGTGCTACAATGTAAATGAAATTTGGTGAAAAATGAATGATTGTAATCAATAAAGAAAAATAAAAACGCGTGGTACAGTTGATAATTTTTTGAGTGACCAATAGTTCGAAATTTAACTATGCACAAGAAAACAACTTTGAATATGGTCGTATAATTAAATTGAACAAAGCAGTACTTGATCGAACACTGAAGCTAAATGCCGATAAAAATTGACACCGTTCCGTTTTTGCATATAATGCGTATGTTTAATTAATTCATATTAAAGTTAGTAAGTAATATGGATCCGGGACCAAAATCAGTTGACAATATGCTTGCAGTGGTCAAATTCTTTCAAATCATTAGTGATGTCTCAAAAATTTGAGACTCCAATTTTTTTCATTCACATTTTCAACACTTCTCTGTACGTGTAGCGAATTCTCCATCCGAACATGTGAACAAGTGTGGCTCATTCAAAATTACACGAAGGAGAACTTACTATAATATCATAAAAAAGTAATACTGAGTTTACAACCAAAATTAGCAAGAGTTAGAGTGACAAAGCCTTATATACTCACTAATAAGGCCCGGCCTTTTGTTTCTAATATACGTTAGACTTTTCTCTATTAACATTCCAAATACGTACCTTATAATAAAAAAAATTTGGAAAGTGATTCTCAGACTCTCCTTTTCTCTCAAATGTTTATTCTCACATTCTACTTTTCTTTCTCCCTTTTATTATATTATTTATTTACCAATTATTTACCAAACTATTCTTAGTATTTCTCCTCTCAACTTATTTATTTAAGGGTCATGTTGGTCAACAAAAAAAGATTTTTTTTTAAATAATGAAATAAAGAAGAGAGAGAAAAGTGGAGTATAAGAATAAGGAGGAGAGAAAAAATAGACAAAATTTTTCTTTGAAATATGTACATTGAGCAATAATTTGATGATTGATATTACTCTGAGAGAAGATCATACCCAGTTCGAAACAATACAAAATTTATTTTTGACATTGTGGACTTTCTACGTATATCGTTAAGATAGTTGGACACAAACCCTATGAAACATATGTTTAGTATTCTACGAGAAAAATCCACAAAGTATATATGTATCCTCGTTTAAAGCCTGTATATATGTTGAATTGCCGATCGAGAAGGATACAAACCTTATTGAGAAGATTGACCATGCATTGCATGGCAGCCTCTGCATTTCAGGGGCATTATAGTAGTTCCGAGTTAAGTGACTTTGATGAACGGTCCTAGACATAGGCGGAGCCAGCCACGGGCTCGACCGGGCTTAAGCCCTAGCATAATTTTTGAGGAAAAAAAAATTACTTCACTAAAAAATAAAAATATTTATGGTACACAATCACCTTAACTCATCATCTTTGACTGACTACTCCTTCACTCATCCCTTAATCTTAATATCTTAATCTCAATTTCAATCAAACTCATGATAGTCAGGTCTGTACTGTTTGTGATCTCGCTCGAGTCATCTTCTTTTTTAATCGCGACTACTCCTTGACTTCTTCTCAATATTTTTGTTGTTTCACAAAAAGCTTCCATGGTCTCCTAAGTCCATTTTGTTTTGTTTTGTGACTCTCTTAGTTCAATATTTCACTAACTATGTTCAAGTTTTGAATTAATTTGTGGATTAACTTTGTTGCTTTATAACTTTGTTAGTTCTTCAGAATGTCTGATGAACAAGTTAATTGTGTCAAAAGGCCTAAAATCAAAGATATTAGTTCATGATTTATTAAAAAAAAATTTCAACAATCATCATATTCAAGTTTACAAGATTTTATAAAAACTCCAATTATTTGAAAGCCTAAAAAAAATTATCAAAATATAATCAATCATACAATATTTTACATAAAATTAGGACGGATAAGAAAGTTGAGACCACCTCCCCCTTTTACCTCCCAACTGTTAACGACTTTACACTTTACTGTATACTCGTTACCGCGTAATCCCGTCAAGAGCTTATAATTAATTAAGTAATATCAATTTTTCTTTTAAATTAAGAAGTCCATATCATAAGCACTGGAGCTCGATTATTTTGTCGCGTAGGGAAGTTGCACATGGAGGTTCGGTAGAGATCATGTGAGGCAGGCAATCCGCGTCGCACCACGTGTACATGAGTCCAAGGAGGCTCAGGGCTAGAAGTCGAAGCCGCACACATGCTGGGACACTTGGCGTGTTCACTTACCTTGCGGCGTGGCACATGCACGCGATTGTGCCTCCTCGCAGACTCGCTATGTGGATAGGTCGCACGTGCCTGGTGACGAGGCTGGGAGAATCAGAGGGTACTTAACAGGGGTCCTAAACGTCTCCAAGTTCTAACCGGATCTTAGACCATCCCCGGTTCTGAAGTACGTACGTACTATATTTAGTTTTAGGTATAATTTAGTCTTTTAAATATATTATTTAAATAAATAGTAAGGATTATATTTAGTTTTGGGTATTATACTTCTGAAGTAATATTTTTATATTATTTTATTAATTTAAATTTTTAAACTTATATATTTTAAATTTTTTTATGAATATTATATATAATGTAGACTACATGTGTTGTTATAATAGAATTTTTTTTGAGATTTGAAGATAATTATTCTAAAATAATATATTATTTTTATTTATTATATTACCGTCGCATATATTATATTTATTAAAATTAAAAAATATATATTTTTAATGCTTTTAAAGTATTACACATGATATATTTATTATTTTAATTATATTATTTTACAAAATATTGTGATTATAATTGAAGTTAAAAAATTAAAATAAATTGATTAATTAAATGATATGACTATAACATTTAAATTGACATGGACACTAATTAAAATTAATATTACACTACAAGAAAACAGCACTTAGACCACGAAAACGTAATTGTTCCGTGATACGTTCCAAGTGACACCTAGACCACGGAAACGACTCCGTGGTCCACGTACCACCTCGACGACGGAGAATACCATCTCCGTCGTCCAAGTGGTCACCTGGACCACGGAGTCTTTTCCGAGGTCCAGGTGATCACCTGGACGACGGATAATGCCGTCTCCGTCGTCCAGGTGATCACCTGGACCTCGGAGTCTTCTCCGTCCTCCAGGTGATCACCTGGACAACGGAGATGGTATTCTCTGTCGTCCAGGTGATTACCTGGAGGACGGACCGGCACGCCGTCGTCCGAGTATACGAAACGTACTTCCACTTAGACGACGTACCGACACCTCCGTCGTCTAAGTGAAGCATTATATAAGCCCGATGCCAAACTGATCGAATTCATTCCTCGATCTCTTCATTCCATTTGAAGAAGAATTGAAGGAGAAGGGAGAAGGAGAAGGGAGCTAGCTAGCTAGAAGGCCGAGAAGAATCAGGATCGATAAGGGATCTCCGCTGACTAGCTAGTTAGCTTAATTAAAGTACAGATATCGAGAAGCCCAGCAGGTACGTACGTACGCAGTTAAAATTTGCTTAATTAATATATATTTAGTGAAAACGTACGTACATATATACATGCAAGGATGTTAGCTGATGTTAGCTATATATATATATATATATGTACAGATCGATTAAATTACGTATGTACGTAATTGATGGATTGATGTAGATCGTATACGTATAATTAAGCGTAAATTAATGGACAAATATATATATATATGTAATAATTAATTAATTATAATATTTTATAGCAGTATGGACAAGAGTTGGATGAAGTTGAAGAATAGATGTGATGTCCGGTATATGGATGGAATTAGCGAATGTGTGAATTTTGCGATAGAACATGGTCAGGGAAAGAAACGTTTTAGGTGTCCGTGTCAGAAATGTCTTAATTGTCAGTATGCGGAGGTTAATGTTATGGTGCAACACCTGTATGAAAATGGTATGATGTGGAGTTACACTACATGGAGCGAGCATGGTGAAGCAGTAGAGTTCAGCGCAGCAGACTTCAGCTCAGGGTACAGTTACCATGGTGCCTCATCCAGCGGCAGTGGTGCCGGACCCCCAGCTTGCAACCCAACTGCAGATTTGGTCCATGATGCGTTTCCGGGATGTAGTCATAGTGGACACCAACACCAAGACGGAGGTTACAGTACCACTAATGAGCATGATGACACATTCCCCGCAGCTAGCTTGGCCACTGACACCAGTGAGATGGAAAAGTACAACCGAATACTACTTGAAGCGCAGACCCCGGTGTTCCCTGGATGTCGAGAGAATGTGATGCAATATGTGATGGAGCAAATGAAGATAAAAGTGAAGCACAAAATGTCAGTGAGTGCTTTTGACGAAATTCAGGAGCAAATATGTAAGTTGCTTCCTGATGATCACAATCTTCCTAAATCTCATTATAAGGTTAGAAATATCCTGAGCAGCCTCGGCCTAAAGTACAGGATAATTGACGCATGTCTGAATGATTGTGTGCTATTTTACAAAGAGTATAAAGAGTTGGACTATTGTCCCGTATGTGGCCAGTGCAGATTCCAGTTGAATAGGAAGAGTTCGAAAAAGAGAATTCCTGTGAAAGTTGTTCGATATTTTCCCTTGATTCCCAGATTGCAGCGCCTGTACATATCTCTACACACAGCAGAGGCGATGCGATGGTACGCAGAAAAGCGAATAGATGACGATGTCCTGCGACACGCCGCGGATGGGGAGGGTTTCAAACATTTCGACAGAGAATTTGGAGACTTTGCTTCAGAGGTTAGAAATGTTAGACTCGGCCTATCTACAGACGGATTCAATCCTTGGGGAAGTAATAGCTCCGCCGTCAGCACTTGGCCAGTTATTCTGATGCCGTACAACTTGCCTCCGTGGATGTGCATGAACAAGGAATTTAATTTCCTTACCGTACTAATTCCAGGTCCTAAATCTCCATCGAAGTGCTTAGATGTCTACCTCAGACCTTTGATCGACGAGCTGAAACTGTTGTGGGAAAATGGAGTCCCAACTTATGACAAATTCACTGACACGATGTTCACGATGAGGGCTGCTGTAATGTGGACGATCAGCGATTTTTCAGCTTATGGGATGTTGGCAGCCTGCAGGACAAAAGGATATAATGGATGTCCTATATGTTTGGACGACGTGAACTCTAGTTGGCACGCGGGGAAGGTGTGTTACTTGGGTCACCGTAGATGGCTTCCTCACGACCACCCGTGGCGACAGGATGAAGCTCATTTCGACGGTACGGTAGAGAACAATCCTAAACCCCGTAGTTGGTCGGGCGAAGAGATTTTAGAGAGGTTGAGCTATTTCGACTTTGGTGTGTTGATCAATGACGCGGATGTAAAGAAATGCAATCCAATTCCTCCACATGATCTGAGCTATTGGGATCACAAGAGTATATTCTTTGAACTCCCTTACTGGTCGAAGTTGAAGATGAGGAACAACTTGGACGCGATGCACATAGAAAAGAATGTGTGCTACAGCGTGGTGAGAACAATTCTCGGTATTAAGTTCAAGACTAAAGATACTCCCAAAGTGCGCAAAGATTTGGAATCAATGAATCTACGTCGTCCCTTGTGGTTGAGGAGGGATATGAAAGGCGTGTACAACAAGATGCCAGATGCACCATACACAGTGAAGCCGACGCTTAGACGTTCTGTATTTCACTGGTTTAAGGGCGTTCGTTATCCGGCTACGTATGCAGCTACTATAACTGGAGCAGTGGACGAGGTGCAACACAAGTTTGTTGGTCTAAAGACACATGACTATCACGTTATGCTGCAACGTCTGATTCCAGTGGTAATTCGACCATACTTGCCTCGGGACGTCGTAGAACCAATAGTGGCATTGTGCAGGTGGTGGCAGAGGTTATGCGCCAGAGAATTAAAGAAGTCAGATGTGGTGGAATTGCAACAACAAATTGTGCACATCATTTGCAAAATAGAGAGGATTTTCCCCCCTGCTTTCTTTGACATCATGATTCACCTAATGATCCACCTGCCCGAGCAGGTGCTTATTTCTGGTCCGGTCCAGTACACTTGGATGTATTCTCAAGAAAGGTACGTACAACTAATTAATTAATTTGTTCCACTGGAGATTATATATATACTAGCTAGCTATATGTACTTATGTAATGTGTACGTTTGATTTTGTAGACAGCTTGGACAGTATAAGTCATTCGTAAAAAACAGGTCGGCCCCGGATGGCTCCATAGCAGAGACATACATAATGCATGAGTGTGTTACTTACTGCAACAGGTACCTCAAAGATCCACCCCCTCCCACTGCCTCCGATTGCAGTACCCGCATCAATCTTTCTGTCGTCACCAATGTCGTCCGACCGTTTAGAGGAGTATTAAAGGAATCGTTAACACGGGAAGAACTTATTGAGGCACATTGGGTAGTGTTGCGAGACTGTGACGAAGTTGAGCCATACATGTTGTCATACAGGGAGAGGCTACAGGCGTTAAATCAAAACAAGAGTTCGGCGTGGATTGAGAAAATGGTTAAGAAGAAGTTTCCTGATTATTTCTTCCAATGGGTACGTACGTACGACTCGGTATTAATTATTTAAATACATATCGCTCATGTTTGTAGAAAGTAAACCCTTATATTAATTTGCCCATTTTCGCAGATGATTGATCTGCAAAAATCTGATAACCACGGAGGGTGGTGGTCATGGCCAAAGCACTTGCTAGCAGGGAAGCCGGTTAAACACTATATTTATCCCGGTTGTTTTGTGAACGGTGTAAAGTTCCATTCATTGGCCCGAGACGAAGGAAGAAGAACACAAAACAGTGGGGTAGCGGTTGGGAAAGACAATGATCTATATTACGGGGCTATTGTATACGTGGTTCAGCTATGTTACGGGAATGATGTCAACGTTTTCCTATTCAAGTGCAGATGGTTCAAGCGTACAAAGGAAGACCTGGGACTATTATCAGTCGATACAAACTCGCACTGGTATGAGGATGAGCCTTTCGCTCTCGCCACCTTAGTTCGGCAGGTGTTCTATCTCGACGATCCGAAAGCCGGTGAAGGGTGGAAAATAGTGAACCATATCTCTCACCGAGGAATATGGAATACATAGACAATTGAAGGGACACCGGCGACGACTGAAGATGCTGTTGAACCAGAAAGAGACATTCCTGCCTATCAAGAGCCTAATATTTCTATGGTCCACTCCAATATAATGGACCTGGTTCAAGATGGTGAACGGTTACCCATGCCTGATGGTTGTACAGATCTAACTAAAGATGAGATTATCGATGAGGTAGATGAAGAAGACGAGCAGGAAGAGGACGCGGACGAGGACTCAGGTTATTCGTCGGACGATGTTGAGTACGATGACGAGGATGAGCCGTCGACTAACGGGGATGAGGACGATGATGATTATGAAGAAGAGTACGGTCATACGACGAGGGAGATTAATTGGTAATTAATTACTGTAATTATTGTAATATATATATATATGATCGATGCCGGTTTACGGTAAGAAATTAATCTGAATTATATATCCTAGCCAACGGAGAAATTAATAAATATTGGCGCCAAATCTCAATCTCATATAAAACGTACCCTAGCTAAATCCTTGACCCTAAATCTAGCAGTTCGGATCGATCGATCAATTTTTTAATTATATTTTTGAATCAGAATAATTGAACTGACACACAAATGACCGGGGACGACCTAAACCGTAAACCCTAAGGCCCTAATCCCTGAAATCGGGGTTTTGAACTTGGACGACGGAGAATGGTCATTCTCCGTCGTCCAGGTACATACTAGGACGACGGAAAATGGTCATTGTCCGTCGTCCAAGTTCAGAAACCCTAAACCCTAAACAGTAAAGCCCTAACCCCTGAATTCAGGGTCTATGCACCTGGACGACAGAGAACGTCATTATCCGTCGTCTAGGTTATCACCTGGACGACGGATAACTTCATATCCGTCGTCCAGGTGATTACCTGAACGACGGAAACGCTCATTTCCGTCGTCCAGGTGCAGATATCGTAATTTTTTCTAAGACAACGACCATCTAGACCTTCTTCCAATGCAATGTCTTTTCATCAAGACTTTAGAGTAAACAATTCTTGGTGTGTGAGCTTCGACGGTTCGAAAATCGGAGTTGCGAAATGCCTTGTATCCACGTTTCCGGTTTGTGAAATTATCGGTTTTGCGGTTGACTGTGCCGATCAAACCCTTCCCGAACTTATTATTTTATGGTCCTTTGAAGACAATTATATTATGTTACGACGAACATATCCAACGGTTGTTTTGTCCAAATTCAATTTCGTTAATACTCTGCTGCAAATGAGCGTCTACTCATGAACACTTAAGTCGTAAAGATTAGTCGATACTTAACATGTTTCAATACGTAAAATTAATCGGCGGTTCAAATTTAACTGTTCATATATACGATGCGTTCATTGATATTGTACGACTATTTCACTCGAATGACAGATCGCTAAATTCCTAGCGAATTATTTTTTAAATTTTTTTTTACGTAATTTGAACCTGGACGACGGAGATGGTCATTCTCCGTCGTCCAGGTGTTCACCTGAACAACGGAGAATGACCATCTCCGTCATCCAGGTTCAAAAATCATGGCGGTTCAAATTTTTTTTTGTTTATTTTTTTCATGTAATTTTCACTTGGACGACGGAAATTGACCATCTCCGTCGTCCAAGTCCAATTTTTATGGCGGTTCAATTTACCGCTTCTGTTTTGGGACCGCTTGAATTTTCACTTAGACGACGGAGAATTAATTCTCCGTCGTCTAAGTCAAAAATCATGGCGGTTCAGAACGTCCCGCCGATTAATTGGCGCCGATTGAATTTTTTTGAAACCGCCACCTAGACGACGGAAAACACTGTTTCCTTCGTCCAGGTGGACTTAGACGACGGAGAATAGTGCTCCGTCGTCTAGGTGCAACTCTATAAATAGAGTTGCACCCCCCCTCATTTTCTCATCATTCCATCTCCTCCTCTCCCTCTCCTCTCCTCTCCTCTCCTCCGGCGACGCTCCGACGACATTTTTTCCGGCGTGGTTCCTCCTCTCCGACGACTCAACTCTTCCGATATTCCGGCGACATTCCGACGAGGTAATAATTCTATTTTTTATCTCTTTTACATTTTTGTTAATTAATTAATTAATTAATTAATAGTTTTAATTTATTAATTAGTTTAAAATAATTAATAGTTATAATTATAATCATTAATGAGTTGTTATTATTAATATTGGGATAATTATTATTAGTTGTTAATTATTTGATAATAATTTTATATTTGTTAGTTAAAATTAAATAATAGCAATAATTATTATTGTTAATAATAATTAATTATATTGGTAAATGAATAATTATTATTATATGCATGATAAATAATAATTCATTATTGTAATTATTTATTGTTTTAATTAATTGATAATTAATTACGTGTATTTTCGAGTAAATTGCATGGTAGTACGTGTTCGATTTAAATTTAGTACATAGGCTTGGTTTATTAAGTCGCACTCTTTGGAATAGATGGCGCCTCTTTTCCTAGCTTATCTCCTTAACCCCTCGTGATGTGTGGATTTCATCACCGCACACCATAACCTAAGTGAAGTTATGGACACGAGGTTGAGGGCGGAGTTTGCAAAGGACTTGAGGGAGTGTAAATTTTCGAAAAATTGGCCGAATGTCGGACATGGTGTCTAGAAACGGGTTATGACTGGTGACAGGATTTGGACTAAGAAAGACTTTTGTCGAAATTAGTCCTGCCTCTTGCGTTATCTCTATCCCTAACTGGCCATGTTTTTCGATTTAACCAAGGCTGATTAATTGAAAATTTAGACTTTATCGCGCGGGTCGCACATCCATTGAACGACCGAAAATGCCAAGCTAGTGTACTCTATTTAAATCTTAAACGTACTTAATTAATTAGCGTAAATTTTTAAGTTGTAATTATTATGGTAAGTAGGTATTTTAACACCGTACTCTTAGGTTTAAATGGCTCCGCCAAAGACCACATCCGGCAAGAAGAAAGCCCAACAGGAGGCAGAAGATGAGATGCTCCGAATGTTGGCGGCCCAAGTCGGTTGGGTTCAACAGGAGGGCAACGACGCTCTCAATCCGGACGGATCATCTGGTCGTCCGTAGCTCCCTCTGGGGAAATTCCCGCTCCCCCATTCATCTCGAGCGGTGATGACGTCGACCCCTTCCAATCTCCGACGCCCGGTACCCATTCAACGGGAAGTACTCAGGCGTCCTCGACCGCCGAATCAATCATGTACAGCGCCCGCCGTAGGCAAAGGAGGGCCCCCACTGACCCGGAACCGAAAAGTACTCGGGGTCTCGTTAAAGGGGGCAAAGCGGAGCGTATTTGCAAGGCGACCGGTAAAAAGATCGAATTGCCGTACGACGAATTCACCGGTGGCCCTCCCACAGCTCAGCTAGCAAGTCTTTCGGCGCATGGGATAGGGTCAATCATCCGTAACCGGGTTCGTATCACTGCCCCTACTTGGAAGGAGGCGCCGGATCATGAGAAGGCGAAAGTCTTCAAAGATCTTTTGGTACGTAATACGTCCAATTTAGTTATTATATAATATTGTTAATATTAGTTAAAATTTCATAATATATACGATTATAATTTTTTATTTATTTTTGATAGGAACAATTTGACGTGGATCCGACACCGGCTATGTTGAGGCATATCAACCAAATCGCCAACTCCATCTACAAAGATTGGAAGTACAAGCTCCATAAGTACTTCCAAGATGTCGGTCCCGTGCCTCCCCCGGTAGAGCTGCAAGGGGAGAGAGAAGATGAGTGGGAGTGGTTGTGTAACCACTTTGCCGATGAACAATTTAAGGTATTAATTTATTTTTTTTATTTCAATTAAGATAATTGAATTATTTAAATTGTAGTTATTCATTTTTTAATGATTTAATTATGTTGTGTAACAGAAATTCTCCGGTGTCAACAAAGCCAACCGGGGGAAGAAGGAGAAACACCATACTACCGGCGCCAAGCAGTTCATTCAAATAGCCAAGGAGCACAAGGATAAGGGCTCTAAACACCCTTATCTTGATGCAAGCGTAAGCGCATACGTGACGCCAGGGCTCGATAATGAAGCGAGTCAATGCGGCGTAAGTGATATATATATGTGCTTTTAATTATAGTAATTATTATTTAAATATGATTTCATTATAATAAATTAATTATTCTTTTGTAGGCAAGGGCGATAGAGCGTGCGCATGAAGAGTTGGCTAACACTCAGCTTGCGTTCCCAGATGTGTCGCTGGAAGACCTGCCTCCTCTATCCTTAGAGAGCCAAATTGTAATCGCGGATGAGGTCTACGGTCGTAGAGCTGGCAAGGAGGTTAGGCACTTTGAGCCTAGGGTGGTACGAGATTTGTCGACGACCTCCGGCTCATCATTTACGGGAGGTTCGGGGCAGCGGAGAAGGAGTCAGGCTGCGGCCGTCGAAGCAGCCATTCAAGAGGCTCAACTGGCACGAGAGGAGAATGAGTCAATGCGGCAAAGACTTGACGAACAACAAGCACAAATGGCCCAACTCATCGCCCTCATGCAACAAATCGAGAAGTATGTCAACCTCCTCCGAACCCACACCCCGACGACAACGACCCGGCTAGAGGCGGAGGACTCGGCGGCGCATCTGCTCCTCCAGTGTATTAGCTAGCTAGTAGTTTATTATCTCGTTTCTTTCCGCATTCCGAACAATATTTTAATTTTTAATTTATGGGTTTTTTCGATTATTCATGTATGTACAAATTAATTTAATTTAATTATTTAATAATTAAGTAATATTAAAAATTTAGTTTATTTAATTAATTTTAGCATTTTTCATTATTTAAATTAAATTAATAATAAATTAAATTAATAATATTTAATTTCAATTTTTTTAAATTAAATATTCACCTGGACGATGGAGATTATGTTCTCCGTCGTCCAGGTGAAAAACCCTAAACCCCTAACCCCTAAACCCTAAACCCTGTCGTTCTCCGTGGCCCAGGTGTTCACCTGGACGACGGAGAATTAGTTATCCGTCGTCCAGGTGAACACCTGGGCCACGGAGAAGCTAGCATTATCCGTGGCCCAGGTTCACCTGGACGACGGAGAACTAATTCTCCGTCGTCCAGGTGAACACCTGGGCCACGGAGAAACGAGCAATGTCCGTGGCCCGGCCAGGTAGACACCTGGACGACGGAGAATTAGATTTTCCGTCGTCCAGGTGTCTACCTGGGCCACGGATAATGTCCGCGGTCCAAGTGAACTTGGACGACGGATCACTAAATATCCGTCGTCCAGGTGCTTGGACGACAACACTTGGAGCACGGACCTTGGACGACGGAGATTCCGTCGTCTAAGTACTTAGACGACGGAAAACTGCACCTAGACGACGAAAATGGTCCGTGGTCTAGGTGCAATTTTCTTGTAGTGTTAGCTATTAGGAGCATTAATTAATTTTTTAATGTTTAAGTAAAATTGTGATCTTCACAAAAATATAGCCCAAGATTGTGCCAATGGTCATATATAGCCTAGCCCTTAGTCCGATCGGGTTACTTTATCAGTTTTTGGTATAACCCTGTCTTAAGTTGGAGACGAATTTTTGCTAATTTTTGGACTATATCAAACCTTTGACCCTAAACTGTAGATGACCTTATGCTCTTAGTCGAGTCCTTCATTTGCCCGGATTAGGGAAACAGTCCCGGAATCCCCGTCCGAACGGCATTTGCCCTCGGAGTTGGAGCGGAGAAGAGCAAAAGAAAACATATATGCATATATGGATGGATATTTATTCTCAAATCTCTTTTTAAGTTCATGCACAATCTAGCTAGCTTGCACCTCTTTGTCTCATAGATTTTGTTAATTAGTCTACTACTTTACTTCAGTAAGATTTTGTTTGCACCTCTTCGGCTCACTCTTTCAATGCAAATTCGTCCACTGTTCAATACTTGTTTGCTGCTACTCGATCGGCTAGATCGATGGTTAATCAGCAGCTTAAGCATATGTAGTTGGGTTTCAGAAACGTACAGTACGCGATCGATGGAAGCTAATGTAGATAGATGGCATTAATTAGTCTCCAGTGGATACATTTTCAACATTCAACATATATAGTTATGATGGAGACGAGAATGGACCTCTCATTACAACATAGGTTGGTACTAGCTAGTTAATTTCAATTAATCATTACTTACTATACTTAGACTAGTCATGGAAAGTTAAAAAAGTATCTAGAAAACAAGATACTTTAAGAACCTGCATCCATTGCAGAATATCTGAATACGTATGATCGATTCTGGTGCGGTGATTAGCTTTGCTTACCAAATTGCTAGCTAGGGGTATCATGCTCGCTCGGACCAACTTCTACGGTTATGGTATGATCAATTAATTTTCAAAAAGTGCTAAATATTTTGCTCAATGACCTTTAATGATGATGTCCGTGGTAAGTACGTAGTTAAACAATGTGTTCCATATATAGTCCATAATACGAAGTTGTGAGAGTTGCGGTGTCTGTCAAGCCATAATTAATCTCGGATTGTAGAAAAAGGAGAGAACACAAATAATGTAGAGCAAATTTCTCTGTTATGATTTCAGTAAGTTACAAGCGAAAGTATACAAGTATATATAGAGAAGAAAGAAGAGAGCACTTTAATGGCCAAAAAACCTAAGGAGCAAGACTCTTAGGCTATCGCTAAAGTCAACAAGTACAACAATCACTTACAACTAGCTTTGGTGACTTATACAACATTTACAGGTGGCTGATACTATAAACTTCAGTACTCCTCCTCAAGCTGGATCAAGAGAATTGATTGATCCAAACTTGAGAGCAAAATCTGAAGAAAATGAGCAGAGGGAAGAGCTTTGGTGAAAACAGTGTCGATGATGTGAGACTGAACTTGATTGCAGATATAGTGACAATCGACCTCAATGTGCTTGGTTATTTCATGAAACACTAAACTAGAGGCAATATGCATTGCTGCTTGATTGTCTCAAAACAATGACATTAGTTTGCTAGCAGAAAATTCCAAATCCATCAATATTTTTTTTAGCCAAATCAGCTCATATGTCGTAGCTATCATGACCCTGTATTCAGTTTCTGCACTAGATCTTGGGACACCACCGTTTGTTTCTTGCTCTTCCAAGTAACTAAGTTTCCTCCAACAAACGTACAATAACCAATGGTACTTTTTCTGTCAAGAGCATTGTCATCCCAATCTGCATCAACATGACCAATAATTTGTGTCTCCATTATTTTGAAGAAGAATGCCACTACCCACAGAACCTTTAAGATATCTGAGAATACGTTTCACTACACTCAAGTGAAACACAGTGGGAGAATGCATGAATTGACTAACAATGCTCACACCATAAGAGATATCAAGTTTAGTGATAGTGAGATAAATCAGTTTTCCCACTAATCTTTGATAATAGTAGGGATTGAAAAGCAGCTCTTTATCCTGGTTCAAATGAAGTTTGCTATCAAGAGGACTTCTTGTTGACTTGCAATCTGACATGTCAACTTCCTTAAGCAAATCCATAATATACTTTTTTTGATTCAGAAATTGCCCCTTCTTTGATGAAGTCATTTCTATGCCAAGAAAATATTTAAGTTGACCAAGATCTTTAATGGCGAATTTGCTGTGTAAATCCTTTTTTAAAGCAGCAATCTCATCTGAGTGGTCTCCAATGATGATCAAATCATCAACATAGATTAATACTATCAACTTACTATTAGTGTGAGTTCTCACAAATAATGAAGAGTTTGCATTGCGCATTTTGAAACCAACCTCTTCAACAACATAACTCAATTTTGCATACCATGCCCTTGGAGTCTGTTTTAAACCATAGATGGCCTTCTGCAGCTTACACACAAGTTCTGAATTTGCAGCTTGAGGATGACCACGTGAAAGTTTCATGTACACTTCCTCTAAATCACCATGCAAAAATGCATTTTTTACATTTATCTAATGCAAGCTCCATGCTTTATTAACAGCCATAGATAATAACACTCTCACTGAATTCATTTTAGCAACAGAAGCAAAGGTCTCCTTATAATCCACACCATAAGTTTAAGCGAAACCCCGAGCTACTAACAGAGCCTTTTGTCTCTCTATCTTCCCATCCGACTGAAACTTAGTTTTAAAGATTCATCTACTGCTAACAGTTTTCTTTCCATGAGGTAATTTCTAGAGGTAGGGTTGTAACATTTATACCTATTATGAGTGGAAGAGTATCCCAAAAATAAGCACTTCTCAGCACTAGAATCAAGCTTGTCTCTATTTTGGGAAAAAATGTGCACAAAACACACATAACCAAATATTTTCACGTGAAAGATGTCAATTTTCCTACTTTTTAACATCTCAAGAGGAGACTTAAACTCCAAAATTATACTAGGCAATCTGTTTATGAGATAAGCAGTAGTGAGTAGACCTTGAAACCAAAATTTCTTAGGTAAATTAATCTGCATCATGAGAGCCCTAGTTTTTTGAAGTAAATCTCTACTATTTCTTTCTGGAATCCCATTTTGTTATGGAGTTCCCACACAGCTAATCTGATATAAAATTCCATTTAATCCCAAATATTGAGTCATATTATTAGACATATACTCAGAGCCATTATTAGACCTCAAAATTTTAAATTTTGCTGAGAATTGAATTTCTACAAGTTTGTGAAAATCTTTAAACATTTCAAACAATTCACTTTTGTATTTCAAAAGATGCACCCAAGTAATTATGGTAAAATCATCCACAAAAGTTACAAAGTATTCGAAATCATCAAAGGACTTTAAAGCAAGTCCCAAATGTCAGAATGTAAGATTTCAAAAGGATTTGAGGCTCTAGAGATTGAGGAAACAAAAGACAACCTAGTAGACTTTGAAAAATGACACACATTATAGTTGATGTGTTTAGTACATTGATTAGGAAGCAAAATAGATAGAACTTTGTTTGAAGGATGAGCAAGTCTTTGATGCAACATAAGAGGATTCTGGGGTACTTGAGAGCTAACATGAAATACTTGAGACTCTTTGGAAAGGTAATAGAGTCCATTACAAAAGAATCCTTTACGAATCATATTCTGGTGGAGATATCTTGAAAGAAGACTCGATGAGGTGTAAATATTGCATAGCAATTTAACTTGTTTGTGAGCTTTCCAAAAGACAATAATTGGAAAGGAAAAGAAGTAAATAACAAAGTATCTGATTTAGTTTTGTCAAATAAATTTTAGATTTTTCCTTTACCACAGACTGTGGCAGAATTTTCATTTGCTACTGAAACACTAGAGGTCATGTTTTGAAAATTTTGCAGGTTTGATAACTAGTTTGTCATATGTTTAGAGGCTCCTGAGCCTATTATCCAATGATTATGATCAATATTTACATCAACAATAGTAAAGAATGATTTGAGGATACCTGAAATATCAATTGTCCCCAAATGATCAGACTCAGCCAAGAAGCCAACAAATTTCCCAAGCAGTGCTGTGGAGTCTCTTGAGTCTTCAACTTCTCCAGGATTAAGTTGTTTCTTTTGTAAGAAATTAGCAAATTTATTGATGAGTGAGGCAAGATTTGCTGTGAAATTCTGCATGCTATCAGATCCAGAGGCCAAGTTGACCTTGTGAAAGTTCTTGTTCCAGGGCTTCACGTTGTCTTTCCCATCCAGAGCATTGAGAAACTTTTGCTTGAGTTCAGGATGCAAAATCCAGCAGGTATCCTTGATATGACCAATATCATTACAATAATCACAACTAAGATCATGCCTTTTTTACCTTTGTATGCAAATGGTTTGTTGGAGACATAACCTCTCACTTCTGGAATGTTGCTCTTTACTTCACTATTCATCACCTTCTTTCGAACAGACTCCCTTTGAATTGTAGCACATACACTTCTAAAGGATGAAAGCTCAGGATTCATCAAGATGTGGCTCCTTAAATCTTCAAGCTCAGAGTTCATATTTGCATGTAGTTGAAAGATCTTGTTCTCCTTAGCCCTTTTGATCAAAACCACAGAATCTCTAGTATGTGGCCCATAAACATCGAGTTCATTCCACAAGTTGGTGAGTGCTCCAAGATGCTTAATGAAGGTGTTAGATTCCTGTTGGATATTAGAAATTTCTTTCTTGAGTTGAAAGACTCTTGCTGCATTATTCTGATGTCCATACATCCCCTTCACATCGATCCATAGAAGCAAGGAAGATTCAGAGTAGTTAAAGATTTCTGCAATCTTTGGATCCATGGAATTTAGGAGCCAAGTAGTAACCAATCAATCTTTGCATAACCACGCCTCATAATCTTCAACTGTAGGAGCTGAAGATGCAATGACGCCTTTAACATATCTAGTCTTGGATTTTCCTCCGAGTGCCACGGTAACAGCTCTAGCCCAATGGAGATAATTAATCTCATTGAATAACACAGAACTCAAACGTTGATTGGTGTTAACCTCAACATCTGAAACAAGTGAGCTGATTGTTCCAAAAGGATCATTTGTCTCTAAGACAGAAGAAGTAACTTCAGCCATTAAAGCTAGAAAGAAAGATGATCAACCAACAAGAAAGATAAAATTGAGCGGAAGCAAGCAGAGTCAGGAATTTATCTTGCTTTGATACCATGTAGAAAAACTGAAGGAGAGAACACAAATATTGTGTAACAATTTTCTCTATTACGATTTTAATAAGTTACAAGTGAAAGTATAAAGTATATAAAGAGAAGAAAGAGGAGAACACCAACTAAGACAGCCTATAACTAATCTTGATGGCCAAAAAACATAAGAAGCAAGACTCCTGGACTACCACTAAAGTCAATAAGTAAAACAAACACTTAGAACTAGTTTTAGTGACTTATACAGTAAACTTCAATTAATACGGATGATTGAAATGTGAAATCCCTAAGAACATGGTTGTTTCAGGCCGGCCATGAACATACATAACCTGTCTTAGCTCGATCAGGAGTTCAGGACTTTTTTACACGATTGCTAATTAATCCATGTCATGGTAAATTTGAGTGCATCAGTAAATAGTTTTTGTATGTTTAATTGTTTAGTGTTATGATTCAAGCACGTCAAGAATATAAATTGTTATCAATTAGCTAGGGTATGTGTGAAAACATTCGTGGTAATTTATTAATGTAATTTTTTTTCCACATCATAGCTAATAAACTCTTGTTCTTAGATCATGGCTTCACTTATTTCATAGGATGCTCCTGATAAAAGCTCTACCAACATTGATTTGACCGGTTACCCTAAAGGGTTTGGTTGGTGCTTTTAGTTGACTGAATGAAGTGCCTGCAACAAAGGCTTTGCCGCGCCATTTATTCCTTCTATAGCTATTGTTATCTGGTCCTGGCTTTAGATGGTTAAAGCTTGACCAAAGTTTGAAGAACCTCACATCGTGGTGATCGTGCTCTTTCTAGTTTCTGTTGTAGGAAAGACAGGCACTTGAGCACGACGACTAAAAGAGGAGAGAGAGAAGGCCCGTCTATATTAATGTTTAGGTTGGCTTGGGGGGACTAGCTAGTTGGTGCTTGAGTAGGTTTGTGACGGCAAATGAAAAGAGAAGTGCTACAGCTTTGTCCCTGTCTCTCACTTTTGAGTAGGACTCGATCAGCAAAGTGCGAAAATGAAACTTTTCCAGATGCAGTCGTTTCCCGGCCCCTAGTAGTTGGGGCAGTCGGCATTATGATGGAAAACGAATGCAAGTCATGAGGTGGAATCTGCGAAACGGAAAAGTCTGTCTTGTGCCTTACGACGAGGGTAACTTTGCTGTCGAGGTATGTTGCTGGAGAGAACTTATCGATCACATCTTCATCAGTATGTGACATGAATTGTAGGTGGCTTTAATGTGAGTATATCTTAACAGAGAGCAATAAACGCAATTGAGTGTCAAATAAGCACGAACTTAATTGATTACCAGAACGTTTATCTAATCTAGAAATTTCTGAATAAGAAATATGTAGATTTTTCTTTTAATTAGCTTTTTTCTTTTTAGTGTTGGATCAAAGACCTAAAATATTTTGCATTGTCAATGAGTAGATTCAACAAGAACAAAACTGAGTTATCGAATACTTGTTGAGTACAAATAAATTATCTTCTCCTGCTTAATTATGGTGAAAGCCATGACATCAGTTGTTGTCTATCTACTAGGTCCGCCGCGTGAAATTTAAAGAAAGAACAATGGTTCCACAAACAATAAAAATAAAAATAAAGTAAAGTCTCGACTATATGGTAAACTTTGAAGCTTAAAATAATAATAAACACGACCGCAGTGGCCTTGTTAAAGTCTTCTTTTCATTAAGTAAAGGCCTACTCTTTCTTTTTCAAAGAGAAAGGTGATCTATAAAATCAAATCAAGTGTTACGAATAAGGTTTAAATTTTCCTCCAAAACAATTGGAATAGTCCCTTTTCAGTCCAAATTATAATGGAAAAGTAAAGCATTTCTAGCTGGTTTTTAGAGCATCCGCATCCACGAAATGGAGAGAAAGTCCTATTTTGAGGAATTCCTCACCCATTTAAGGAATTCCTTAAAATAAGAAGTCATATTCCTGTTTTTCGTGCAGCGGTGCTAAAAATAGAACTTCCTATTACTATTCATTATTATTTAAAATTTTTATTTTTTATTTTCGGGTAATATTTTCAACCAATTTCCAAGTAATAGGAAGTCCTATTTAGACGCGCGTTAATATGCTTTGAATCAATTTTGTATGCCGGTAGCATACCGTGGTCTCGGGGGCAACCACTACAACATTTTTTCCCATTGCCGGCGACTTTTATGTCGCCGGCAATGTTTTTGGACATTACCGGCGATTTTTGCCGGAAAAATCGCCGGTAATGTCTTTTTTTTTTTTAACATTACCGGCGACATAAATGTAAGTCGCCGGTAATGTCTTGCCGGAAAAGACATTGCCGGCGACATACATTTATGTCGCCGGTAATGTAAAAAAAAAAAAGACATTACCGGCGACTTCATTTATGTCGCCGGTAATGTCTTTTTTTTTTTTTTTTTTTTTACATTACCATCGAGAGATTGGGTTTAGCAAAAAACTTGCATTCGTTTAAAATAGTTTTAGAGTTATGATTGGAAGTCCGAGCTATTTATAATGATTTTTTAAAGTTTTAGAGTAAATAATTTATTTAAAATAGTTTTAGAAGCTGCCACGTGGCGCGCTGTGATTGGCCAATGGTAAAACCGTTAAAAAAATTATTTTTACCGGCGCGTGTATTACACGCGCCCGGTTTAAATTTTTTTGTTCCCGCCTGACGTCAGTCTTGCACGTGGCTGTCATCAGCGAAAACGTCCTCTGCCGCAAACGATTTCAGAACGTCTGGGAGGATGTTCTCCTCGTCAACTTCCGGTCTCCTCTCCCTCCCACCTCCGCTGCACAACCCCAGACCGAGGACGTCCTCCTTTCCAGCGGGCCCGAGGATTTTTGGGGAGGACGTCCTCCGTTTCAGTCCCTCGCTGCAGCTGCTCTTAAGCGATGTCATTCTCTTCTATGAATACATGACAAACCTAGATATAAGACATGCAACTCATTAGTAGTTGCCTTAAAATCACTTACCACAGTACTAAAATCAGACTCGTCTACCACCTCATCCTGCATATACGAGTCAACTACTTGCTTACAATCAAATTCAAAACAAACATGAGAGAAGCCAAGCTTACAGACCAACTCTCTTGCAACCTGACTCGCCATAGCTTTAACCATGGCAACTGATGAAACATGTTCGATCATACTGCAAGTTCCAGTTAAGACCTGACCGTCAGGATTTCAAATTATCACTCCAATACTGTCCCTACCTTCCAACGCATCAAAAGCCCTGTCTGCATTACATTTCAGCCAACCTACACTTGGCTTCTTCCAAACTTGCTGCCCTTGGGGATACTTAATTTTCTTCACTCAAAAAGAACATTGAGTATAGTAAAAAGATTGTACTTGGTATGCAATAGTATCCAAAGCAACAAACTCTTTAGATCAAACTCTCTTATTCCTCTCCTTCCAAACAAACCCGCAAGAAAATAAGGTGCAAAGCAACATTTTCTGTTAATAGTTTGTCGAAACACACCAATAACCACTCGAGAATGGAGGCTACTTCCATGTCCTCTTCCAACACTGCCTTCAACTCTGAAAATTTATCAATCAAATCATGAACAAAACAAAAATCACGACTAATGTGATTGATTATTTTTTTCACCTCTAAGACACAACATGCACCCCTGATTAATATATACTCGCTTCGTAGCGAGAGATTCAATCGTAAGGAGGACATTAGTATAGACATGCCAAAAAATGGAAACGAACCTTAGTAGAAACTTTACTCTTCCCCACTTGTCTCCAAAAGGACCTTAGCCCTTCGTCATTGGATGAGGATGCCACCAGATGAAGATGTGCAAAAGCCACACCATAAGCTGATTTGGTAGTAAAATGATCATGGTAATCATAATGCCAAATCAACATGTCAACACGAGCTTTAGAACTAAGAGCATCTTCACCGAGTGAGATGGTGCTCAAGCAGTCGGTGGGGTTTGACGGGAGGAGCTCAAGCAGATGAAAATCGAAGATACAGCAGTAAGGAATCAAACGGCGACTGGATGTTGACGATGAGCTCGAGCAATTTCTTGAGCAAGTCTTGCTCGACTGAGTAATCAAGCATCTAGCGGGACCCATGTGAATGTGGGTGACGTTAGCTATGTTGGTTTTTATTTATTTCAGGCGCGTGCAAGGCACACTAGGTTTCACCATTTGGCCTGCGGGTCTCCGAGACCCGTTGAGGCCCACAAGGAACTAGAAGCCCGGCCCGACACGACAAAAAAAATCTCATAATAGGTCCGACTCGTCAGGCCATGGGCCGGACTTAGGCTTAGTGTCTCAAGTTCAACCCGGCCCGTAAGAAGCCCACCCGACCGGAAAATGTCTAGCCCGAAAGCCTGTCTTGTATTTTAATTTCTTAAATTTAAAATATGGATTATAATATATACTTATAAAAAAATTTATAATAAGATAAGGAAACAAGCTATGGCTTTAATGAATAAATTCTTAGTTAGATAGTTGTATTTGCTTTTAGATTCTCATTTTTCTACTACACTACCACATTTTTGTGTATTGCCGGCGATTAGGCAAAAGAAAGGCCGACGAGATGGTCCATCGCCGACAATAATAAGCATTGCCAACGAGATGGACCATCGTCGGCAATAATTTCCCAAAATCGCCGGCAATGGTGGGAAATTATTGCCGGCGACAGAGAATATCGTCGGCAATAATTTCTCATCATTGCCGGCGATATATTGGCCGGAATATCGTCGATAATAATGGGGAAATTATTGCCGGCGACGGAGAATATTGCCGGCAATAATGTCATTGTATTTCCGGCGATATTTGGCCGGAATATCGTCGGCAATAACTCCATTGCCGACAATTTAATGAATTGGCGGAAATAACTCTTATATCAGATCTACTCCGCAGCAGCTCGATCATTTTACAAAAATCCAGTGAGAAAGAAGGAAAATGCTCTGAAATCCTTAGGTATTGTCAAAAGGCATCCAAAACCCGCTCGGGAAGCTATATGGCTAGGTACGTACGTATGTGTGTATATATTTGTGTTGATTTCGAGTATATATATGTGTGTTGATTTAGATATATATATATATATATGCATGTGTTGATTTAGAGTTGAGATATCGATTAATGGTTTGATATGCAAATAGAGTGGATATATTGTTGATTTTGAGTGATTGACTGTTGATTTTGAGTTGATTTGAGATGATTTCGATGAAAATATGTTTGTGTATATATATACATGTTAATTTGTAATTGTGAATTGTTGGTATATATATATTTTTAATTATATGCATGGGTCAACTTTTGTTAATTAATCGGATGCACACTACCAGCATTTTCACTATAGCCGACGAAAAAAAAAAACTATAGCCGACGAGATTTTTTGTCGTCGGCTATAGTGGATAATTTCCACTATAGCCGACGACAAATCAACAAAAAATCGTCGGCTATACTATAGCCGACGAAAAATGGGCAAAAACATCGTTTGCTATAGTATAGCCGACGCACTATAGCCGACGAGACTATAGCCGACGATTTTTGAAAAATCGTCGGCTAAAGTTGCTGGCTAAAACCTGTCGATAATAGTATAGCCGATGAGATTTTTACCCATTATCGTCGGCTATAGTACTATAGCCTTTTAAAAAAATAAAAATAAAAATAAATTTTTTTTTTAAAAAACTATAGCCGACGAGATAAAAAATCTCGTCGGCTATAGTGTTTTCAGCGGTAGTGGCATGTAATTAATGATGATTTTTTAATTAATTAGTAGTGACACTACAAGAAAACTGTACCTAGACCACGGACCATTTCCGTCGCCTATATGCAATTTTCCGTCGTCTAAGTACTTAGACGACGGAATCTCCGTCGTCCAAGGTCCGTGCTCCAAGTGCTGTCGTCCAAGCACCTGGACGACGGAGAATTAGTTCTCCGTCGTCCAAGTTCACTTGGACCGCGGACAATCTCCGTGGCCCATGTATGCACCTGGACGACGGAGAACTAATTCTCCGTCGTCCAGGTGAACACCTGGGCCACGGAGAATGGCAGGGTTTAGGGTTTAGGGGTTAGGGGTTAGGGTTTAGGGTTTAGGGTTTGGGTACCTGGACGACGGAGAACATAATCTCCGTCGTCCAAGTGCCTATTTAATTTTAAAAAAATAATTAAATTGCAAATAAAAATTATTAATTTAATTTGAATAATGAAAAATAGTCCAAATTAATTAAATAAACTAAATTTTTAATATTAATTAATGTATTAAATAATTAATTAATTTGTACATAAACATCCAAATTAAAAACCCATAAAAATTATATAATATTGTTCGGAACTCGGAAATAAAGAAACGCGATAATTAACTAGCTAGCTAATACACTGGAGGAGCAGATGCGCCGCGGAGTCCTCCGCCTCCAGCCGGGTCGTTGTCGTCGGGGTGTGGGTTCGGAGGAGATTGACATACTTCTCGATTTTGTTGCATGAGGGCGATGAGTTGGGCTATTTGTGCTTGTTGTTCGTCAAGTCTTTGCCGCATTGACTCATTCTCCTCTCGTGCCAGTCGAGCCTCTTGAATGGCTGCTTCGACGGCCGCAGCCTGACTCCTTCTCCGCTGCCCCGAACCTCCCGTAGATGATGAGCCGGAGGTCGTCGACAAATCTCGTACCACCCTAGGCCCAAAGTGCCTAACCTCCTTGCCAGCTCTACGACCGTAGACCTCATCCGCGATTGCAATTTGGCTCTCTAAGGATAGAGGAGGCAGGTCTTCCGGCGGCACATCTGGGAACGCAAGCTGAGTGTTAGCCAACTCTTCATGCGCACGCTCTATCGCCTTTGCCTACAAAAGAATAATTAATTTATTATAATGAAATCATATTTAAATAATAATTACTATAATTAAAAGCACATATATATATATATATCACTTACGCCGCATTGACTCGCTTCATTATCGAGCCCTGGCGTCACGTACGCGCTTACGCTTGCATCAAGATAAGGGTGTTTGGAGCCCTTATCCTTGTGCTCCTTGGCTATTTGAATGAACTGATTGGCGCCGGTAGTATGGTGTTTCTCCTTCTTCCCCCGGTTGGCTTTGTTGACACCGGAGAATTTCTGTTACACAACATAATTAAATCATTAAAAAATGAATAACTACAATTTAAATAATTCAATTATCTTAATTGAAATAAAAAAAAATTAATACCTTAAATTGTTCATCGGCAAAGTGGTTACACAACCACTCCCACTCATCTTCTCTGTCCCCTTGCAGCTCTACCGCGGGAGGCACGGGACCGACATCTTGGTACTTCCAATCTTTGTAGATGGAGCTTATGGAGCTTGTACTTATGGAGCTTGTACTTCCAATCTTTGTAGATGGAGTTGGAGGTTTGGTTGATATGCCTCAACATAGCCGGTGTCGGATCCACGTCAAATTGTTCCTATCAAAAATAAATAGAAAATTATAATCGTATATATTATGAAATTTTAGGCCGAGATTAACAATATTATATAATAACTAAATTGGACGTATTACGTACCGAAAGATCTTTGAAGACTTTCGCCTTCTCATGATCCGGCGCCTCCTTCCAAGTAGGGGCAGTGATACGAACCCGGTTACGGATGATTGACCCTATCCCATGCGCCGAGAGACTTGCTAGCTGAGCTGTGGGAGGGCCACCGGTGAATTCGCCGTACGGCAAGTCGATCTTTTTACCGGTCGCCTTGCAAATACGCTCCGCTTTGCCCCCTTTAACGAGACCCCGAGTCCTTTTCGGTTCCGGGTCAGTGGGGGTCCTCCTTTGCCTACGGCGGGCACTGTACATGATTGATTCGGCGGTCGAGGACGCCTGAGTACTTCTCGTTGAACCGGTACCGGGCGTCGGAGATTGGAAGGGGTCGACGTCATTACCGCTCGAGATGAATGGGGGAGCGGGAATTTCCCCAGAGGGCGCTACGGACGGACCAGATGATCCGTCCGGATTGAGAGTGTCGTTGCCCTCCTGTTGAACCCAACCGACTTGGGCCGCCAACATTCGGAGCATGGCATCTTCTGCCTCCTGTTGGGATTTCTTCTTGCCGGATGTCGTCTTTGGCGGAGCCATTTAAACCTAAGAGTACGGTGTTAAAATACCTACTTACCATAATAATTACAACTTACAAATTTACGCTAATTAATTAAATAAGTTTAAGATTTAAATAGAGTACACTAGCTTGGCATTTTCGGTCGTTCAATGGACGTGCGACCCGCGCGATAAAGTGTAAATTTTCAATTAATCAGCCTTGGTTAAATCGAAAAACATGGCCAGTTAGGGATAGAGATAACGCGAGAGGCAGGACTAATTTCGACAAAAGTCTTTCTTAGTCCAAATCCTGTCACCAGTCATAACCCGTTTCTAGATACCATGTCTGACATTCGGCCAATTTTTCAAAAATTTACACTCCCTCAAGTCCTTTGCAAACTCCGCCCTCAACCTCGTGTCCATAACTTCACTTAGGTTATGGTGTGCGGTGATGAAATCCACACATCACGAGGGGTTAAGGAGATAAGCAAGGAAAAGAGGCGCCATCTATTCCAAAGAGTGCGACTTAATAAACCAAGCCTATGTACTAAATTTAAATCGAACACGTACTACTAATTTATATTTATTTATCATGCATTTAATAAAAAATTGATTCATTTAATAAATTATGAATAATAATTTATTCATTTAATAAATTTAATAATAAATTCATTTAATCATGCAACTAATAATAAATAATTACAATAATTACAATAATTATGATTTAATAAATTAATAACAATAATTAATAATTTATTAAATATTTAAACTAATTAATAAATTAATTTCTACTTCTAAATTATATTTAGAATTTAATTAATTAATTAAATGAAAATTATTTTAATAAGGGAAAAATAGAAATGTACCGAATCGGAGTTTTCGGGAATTTCGCCGGAGTTGAGTCGTCGGAGAGGAGGAACCACGCCGGAAAAAATGTCGTCAGAGCGTAGCCGGAGGAGGATCGCCGGAGGAGAGGAGAGGAGAGGAGAGGGAGAGGAGGAGATGGAATGATGAGAAAATGAGGGGGGTGCAACTCTATTTATAGAGTTGCACTTAGACGACGGAGCACTATTCTCCGTCGTCTAAGTTAACCTGGACGACGGAAACAGTGTTTTCCGTCGTCTAAGTGGTGGTTTCAAAAAATTTCAAGCGGCGCAAATTAATCGGCGGGACGTTTTGAACCGCCATGATTTTGGACTTAGACGACGGAGAATGGATTCTCCGTCGTCTAAGTGAAAATTCAAGCGGTCCCAAAAACGGAAGCGGTAAACTGAACCGCCATAATTTTGGACTTGGACGACGGAGAATGATCATCTCCGTCGTCCAAGTGAAAATTACATGAAAAAAAATGAACAAAAAAAATTTGAACCGCCATGATTTTTGAACCAGGACGACGAAGATGGTCATTCTCCGTCGTCCAGGTTCAAATTAAGTAAAAAAAAATTTAAAAATAATTCGCTAGGAATTTAGCGATCTGTCATTCGAGTGAAATAGTCGTACAATATCGATGAACGCATCGTTTATATGAACAGTTAAATTTGAACCGACGATTAATTTTACGTATTGAAACATGTTGAGTATCGACTAATCTTTACGACTTAAGTGTTTATGAGTAGACGCTCATTTGCAGCAGAGTATTAACGAAATTGAATTTGGACAAAACAACCGTTGGATATGTTCGTCGTAACATAATATATAATTGTCTTCAAAGGACCATAAAATAATACGTTCGGGAAGGGTTTGATCGGCACAGTCAACCGCAAAACGGATAATTTCACAAACCGGAAACGTGGATACAAGGCATTTCGCAACTCCGATTTTCGAACCGTCGAAGCTCACACACCAAGAATTGTTTACTCTAAAGTCTTGATGAAAAGACTTTGCATTGGAAGAAGGTCTAGATGGTCGTTGTCTTAGAAAAAATTACGATATCTGCACCTGGACGACGGAAATGAGCGTTTCAGTCGTTCAGGTAATCACCTGGACGACGGATATGAAGTTATCCGTCGTCCAGGTGATTACCTGAACGACGGAGAAGGACGTTCTCCGTCGTCCAGGTGCATAGACCCTGAATTCAGGGGTTAGGGCCTTACTGTTTAGGGTTTAGGGTTTCTGAACTTGGACGACGGAGAATGACCATTCTCCGTCGTCCTAGTATGTACCTGGACGACGGATAATGACCATTCTCCGTCGTCCAAGTCCTAAACCCCGATTTCAGGGGTTAGGGCCTTAGGGTTTACGGTTTAGGTCGTCCCTGGTCATTTATGTGTCCGTTCAATTATTCTGATTCAAAAATATAATTAAAAAATTGATCGATCGATCCGAACTGCTAGATTTAGGGTCCAGGATTTAGCTAGGGTTTTATATGAGATTGAGATTTGGCGACAACCTGCAATTAATGTCTCCGTTGTCCAGGATATATATATAATTCGGATTAATTTCTTACCGTAAACTGGCATCGATCATATATATATATATTACAATAATTACAGTAATTAATTACCAATTAATCTCCCTCGTCGTATGACCGTATTCTTTGTCATAATCATCATCGTCCTCATCCCCGTTAGACGACGGCTCATCCTCGTCATCGTACTCAACATCGTCCGACGAATAACCTGAGTCCTCGTCCGCGTCCTCTTCCTGCTCGTCTTCTTCATCTACCTCATCGATAATCTCATCTTCAGTTAGATCTGTACAACCATCAGGCATGGGTAACCGTTCACCATCTTGAACCAGGTCCATTATATCGGAGCGGACCATAGAAATATTAGGCTCTTGATAGGCAGGAATGTCTATTTCTGGTTCAGCAGCATCTTCAGTCGTCGCCGGTGTCCCTTCAATTGTCTCTGTATTCCATATTCCTCGGTGAGAGATATGGTTCACTATTTTCCACCCTTCACCGGCTTTCGGATCGTCGAGATAGAACACCTGCCGAACTAAGGTGGCGAGAGCGAAAGGCTCATCCTCATACCAGTGCGAGTTTGTATCGACTGATAATAGTCCCAGGTCTTCCTTTGTACGCTTGAACCATCTGCACTTGAATAGGAAAACGTTGACATCATTCCCGTAACATAGCTGAACCACGTATACAATAGCCCCGTAATATAGATCATTGTCTTTCCCAACCGCTACCCCACTGTTTTGTGTTCTTCTTCCTTCGTCTCGGGCCAATGAATGGAACTTTACACCGTTCACAAAACATCCGGGATAAATATAGTGTTTAACCGGCTTCCCTGCTAGCAAGTGCTTTGGCCATGACCACCACCCTCCGTGGTTATCAGATTTTTGCAGATCAATCATCTGCAAAAAATGGCAAATTAATATAAGGGTTTACTTTCTACAAACATGAGCGATATGTATTTAAATAATTAATACCGAGTCGTACGTACGTACCCTTTGGAAGAAATAATCAGGAAACTTCTTCTTAACCATTTTCTCAATCCACGCCGAACTCTTGTTTTGATTTAACGCCTGAAGCCTCTCCCTGTATGACAACATGTACGGCTCAACTTCGTCACAGTCTCGCAACACTACCCAATGTGCCTCAATAAGTTCTTTCTGTGTTAACGATTCTTTTAATACTCCTCTAAACGGTCGGACGACATTGGTGACGACAGAAAGATTGATGCGGGCACTGCGATCGGAGGCAGTGGGAGGGGGTGGATCTTTGAGGTACCTGTTGCAGTAAGTAACACACTCATGCATTAGGTATGTCTCTGCTATGGAGCCATCCGGGGCCGACCTGTTTTTGACGAATGACTTATACTGTCCAAGCTGTCTACAAAATAAAATGTACACATTACATAAGTACATATAGCTAGCTAGTATATATATAATATCCAGTGGAACAAATTAATTAATTAGTTGTACGTACCTTTCTTGAGGATACATCCAAGTGTACTGGACCGGACCAGAAATGAGCACCTGCTCAGGCAGGTGGATCATTAGGTGAATCATGATGTCAAAGAAAGCAGGGGGGAAAATCCTCTCTAGTTTGCAAATGATGTGCACAATTTGTTGTTGCAATTCCACCACATCTGACTTCTTTAATTCTCTGGCGCATAACCTCTGCCACCACTTGCACAATGCTACTATTGGTTCTACGACGTCCCGAGGCAAGTATGGTCGAATTACCACTGGAATCAGACGTTGCAGCATAACATGATAGTCATGTGTCTTTAGACCAACAAACTTGTGTTGCACCTCGTCCACTGCTCCAGTTATAGTAGCTGCATACGTAGCCGGATAACGAACGCCCTTAAACCAGTGAAATACAGAACGTCTAAGCGTCGGCTTCACTGTGTAAGGTGCATCTGGCATCTTGTTATACACTCATTTCCTATCCCTCCTCAACCACAAGGGACGACGTAGATTCATTGATTCGAAATCTTTGCGCGCTTTGGGAGTATCTTTAGTCTTGAACTTAATACCGAGAATTGTTCCCACCACGCTGTCGCACACATTCTTTTCTATGTGCATCGCGTCCAAGTTGTTCCTCAGCTTCAACTTCGACCAGTAAGGGAGTTCAAAGAATATACTCTTGTGATCCCAATAGCTCAGATCATGTGGAGGAATTGGATTGCATTTCTTTACATCCGCGTCATTGCTCAACACACCAAAGTCGAAATAGCTCAACCTCTCTAAAATCTCTTCGCCCGACCAACTACGGGGTTTAGGATTGTTCTCTACCGTACCGTCGAAATGAGCTTCATCCTGTCGCCACGGGTGGTCGTGAGGAAGCCATCTACGGTGACCCAAGTAACACACCTTCCTCGCGTGCCAACTAGAGTTCACGTCGTCCAAACATATAGGACATCCATTATATCCTTTTGTCCTGCAGGCTGCCAACATCCCATAAGCTAGAAAATCGCTGATCGTCCACATTACGGCAGCCCTCATCGTGAACATCGTGTCAGTGAATTTGTCATAAGTTGGGACTCCATTTTCCCACAACAGTTTCAGCTCGTCAATCAAAGGTCTGAGTTAGACATCTAAGCACTTCGATGGAGATTTAGGACCTGGAATTAGTACGGTAAGGAAATTAAATTCCTTGTTCATGCACATCCACGGAGGCAAGTTGTACGGCATCAGAATAACTGGCCAAGTGCTGACGGCGGAGCTATTACTTCCCCAAGGATTGAATCCGTCTGTAGATAGGCCGAGTCTAACATTTCTAACCTCTGAAGCAAAGTCTCCAAATTCTCTGTCGAAATGTTTGAAACTCTCCCCATCCGCGGCGTGTCGCAAGACATCGTCATCTATTCGCTTTTCTGCGTACCATCGCATCGCCTCTGCTGTGTGTAGAGACATGTACAGGCGCTGCAATCTGGGAATCAAGGGAAAATATCGAACAACTTTCACAGGAATTCTCTTTTTCGAACTCTTCCTATTTAACTTGAATCTGCACTGGCCACATACGGGACAATAGTCCAACTCTTTGTACTCTTTGTAAAATAGCACACAATCATTCGGACATGCGTCAATTATCCTGTACTTTAGGCCGAGGCTGCTCAGGATATTTCTAACCTTATAATGAGATTTAGGAAGATTGTGATCATCAGGGAGCAACTTACATATTTGCTCCATCACATATTGCAACACATTCTCTCGACATCCAGGAAACACCGGGGTCTGCGCTTCAAGTAGTATCCGGTTGTACTTTTCCATCTCACTGGTGTCAGTGGCCAAGCTAGCTGCGGGGAATGTGTCATCATGCTCATTAGTGGTACTGTAACCTCCGTCTTGGTGTTGGTGTCCACTATGACTACATCCCGGAAACGCATCATGGACCAAATCTGCAGTTGGGTTGCAAGCTGGGGGTCCGGCACCACTGCCGCTGGATGAGGCACCATGGTAACTGTACCCTGAGCTGAAGTCTGCTGCGCTGAACTCTACTGCTTCACCATGCTCGCTCCATGTAGTGTAACTCCACATCATACCATTTTCGTACAGGTGTTACACCATAACATTAACCTCCGCATACTGACAATTAAGACATTTCTGACACGGACACCTGAAACGTTTCTTTCCCTGACCATGTTCTATCGCAAAATTCACAAATTCGCTAATTCCATCCATATACCGGACATCACATCTATTCTTCAACTTCATCCAACTCTTGTCCATACTGCTACAAAATATTATAATTAATTAATTATTACATATATATATATTTGTCCATTAATTTACGCTTAATTATACGTACTCGATCTACATCGATCCATCAATTACGTACGTACGTACGTAATTTAATCGATCTGTACATATATATATATAGCTAACATCCTTGCATGTATGTACGTACGTTTTCACTAAATATATATTAATTAAGCAAATTTTAACTGCGTACGTACGTACCTGCTGACCTTCTCGATATCTGTACGTTAATTAAGCTACCTAGCTAGTCAGCGGTGATCTCTTATCGATCCTGATTCTTCTCGGCCTTCTAGCTAGCTAGCTCCCTTCTCCTTCTCCTTTCTCCTTCAATTCTTCTTCAAATGGAATGAAGAGATCGAGGATTGAATTCAGTTTGGCATCGGGCTTATATAATGCTTCACTTAGACGACGGAGGTGTCGGTACGTCGTCTAAGTGGAAGTACGTTACGTACTCGGCCGACGGCGTGTCGGTCCGTCCTCCAGGTGATCACTTGGACGACGAAGAATACCATCTCCGTCGTCCCCTTCGTCGTCCAGGTGATCACCTGGAGGACGGAGAAGACTCCAAGGTCCAGGTGATCACCTGGACGACGGATAATGCCATATCCGTCGTCCAGGTGATCACCTGGACGACGGAAAAGAATCCGTGGTCTAGGTGACCACCTGGACGACGGAGATGGTATTCTCCGTCGCCCAGGTGGTACTTGGACCACTGAGTCTTTTCCGTGGTCCAGGTGTCACTTGGACCACGGAACAATTACGTGTCCGTGGTCTAAGTGCTGTTTTCTTGTAGTGAGATCTGGGAGTGCGATTCGAATTACTGGAGCAAAACTTCTCGATGTTAATCCAAATGAAGTAGACGCTGATTCAGATGACGAGGAGCGACACATATTGCCAGAGGTTACCTATGAAACCGAGTCAGACTCAAGTGATGAAGCTGATTATGATTATCATCCTTAGTACGTTAATGATGTACGTATTTTAGTATATATAAACGTGCATGTATGTTTGTTATATAAACATGCATGCACGTATTTATAGTCGTAAATTAACAAAATTTGGCCAACGTCATATCGATCGGTGTTTATACTACGGAGCATATATGTAGAATATATATGGTGTTATACCACATTAGACTTCAATGGAAAATGAATATAATGGTGGATGCCGGAAAATGGGAATCACTATCACCGACGAGTAACTCGTCGGTGATAGTCCCTTTAAATCTTAGCCCCTTCGGGCAGTAGCCATTTCTTCACGGAGCTCCCCCAATTAAACCCTAAAATCTCTCCTCCCCTCCTCGCCGCCCACCCTGCCTGAATCCCTCCTAAAATCTCTCCTCCCCTCTCCCCTCCCTTCCTCCCCTATGCCCTCTCCACCCAAAAAAACCCCAAAAACCCCAAATCTCACCTCCTCCTCCACCTCTTCCCCTACCTCTCCTCCCCTCCTCCTCTACCTCCTCCCCTACCTCTCTCGTCCGGAATCCGAGCTCATGACAGGTCCTCTCTCTCTCACTCTCTCTTTCTCTCATTTTTTCATAATTATGTATATATGCATGCATTTTAATTATATTTGTATGCATTTTAATTAAGTTGGTTAATTAAGATTTGGGTGATGTTGATATTTTTAATAATTATGTATATATGCATTTTAATTATATATGTATGAATTTTAATTAAGTTGGTTAATTAAGATTTGGGTGATGTTGATATTTTTGATAATTATATTGGTATGTGTATGTATATATGTAGAATATATTTAGGTAAAATTATTTTTGTGTTGGGCAATAAGATTTGGATTAATTGATATTTTTGATAATTATATTGGTAATGATATTTTGCTTAATATATTTGGTTAATTGATATTTTTGATAATGATATTGGTAATGTTATGTAGGATATTTCGTGTATATATTTTCACTACAAGAAAAAGTGACTTAGACGACGGAGAATTTCCGTCGTCTAAGTGCCTATATCCGTCGTCTAAGTACTTGGACGACGGAAAATCCGTCGTCCAAGGTACGTGCTCCAAGTGCTGTCGTCTAAGTACTTAGACGACGGAGAATTTAATCTCCGTCGTCCAAGTTCACTTGGACCGCGGAGAACGTCCGTGGCCCATGTAGGGACTTAGACGACGGAGATTAATGTCTCCGTCGTCTAAGTCCCTACATGGGCCACGGAGATTGTTAGCTTCTCCGTGGCCCAGGTGGTGACTTAGACGACGGAGACATTAATCTCCGTCGTCTAGGTAACCACCTGGGCCACGGAGAAGCTAACAATCTCCGTGGCCCAGGTGGTGACTTAGACGACGGAGACATTAATCTCCGTCGTCTAAGTCCCTACATGGGCCACGGAGATTGTTAGCTTCTCCGTGGCCCAGGTGGTTACTTAGACGACGGAGATTAATGTCTCCGTCGTCTAAGTCACCACCTGGGCCACGGAGAAGCTAACAATCTCCGTGGCCCATGTAGGGACTTAGACGACGGAGACATTAATCTCCGTCGTCTAAGTGAAAAATTAATTTAAAAAAAAAATTAAATTCAAAAATATTATTAATATTAATTGAAAAAAATTAATTAAATTAATTAAATACACTAAATTAATAAAATAATTAAAATTAATTTGTACATACATAATCGAAAAAACCTATAATTAAAAATGAAAATATTGTTCGTAATGCGGAAATTAAGAAACGAAATAATGAACTACTAGCTAGCTAAAACACTGGAGGAGCAGATGCGCCGCCTCGTCCTCCGCCTCCAGCCGGGTCGTCGTCGTCGGGGAATGGGTTCGGAGGAGGTTGACATTGTCTTTGAGCTTGTTGCATAAGGGCGATGAGTTGGGCTATTCGCTCGTCTTGCTGGTCCATTCTTTGGCGCATGGCAATATTCTCCTCCCGTGCGATTCGAGCCTCTTCATAGGCTGCCGCAGCTTGAGAACTTCTCCGCCGCCCCGAACCTCCCGTAGATGATGACTCAGAGGTCGACAAATCTCGAACCACCTTAGGCCCGAAGTGCCTAACCTCCTTGCCAGCTCTACGACCGTAGACCTCATCCGCAATTGCTATTTGGCTCTCCACAGATAGAGGAGGCAGGTCTTCTAGCGGCACATCTGGGAACGCAAGCTGAGTGTTAGCCAATTCTTCCTGCGCACGCTCTATCACTCTTGCCTACAAAAGAATAATAAATTTATTATAATGAAATAATATTTAAATAATAATTACTATAATTATTAGCGCACACACATATATATATATATGACTTACGCCGCGTTGACTCGCTTCATTATCGAGCCCAGGCGTCACGTACGCGCTTACGCTTGCATCGAGATAAGGGTGTTTGGAGCCCTTATCCCTGTGCTCCTTGGCAATTTGAATGAGTTGCTTGGCGCCGGAAGTATGGTGCTTGTCCTTCTTCCCCCGGTTGGCTTTGTTGACACCGGAGAATTTCTGTTACACAACATAATGAAATCATTAAAAAATTTATAAGTAACTAAAATTTAGAGTATTCAATTATCTTAATTGAAATAAAAAAAGTAAATTAACACCTGAAATTGCTCATCGGCAAAGTGGTTACACAACCACTCCCACTCATCTTCTCTATCCCCACGCAGCTCTTCGGGGGGAGGCACGGGACCGTTAATTCGGAAGTACTGATGGAGCCTGTACTTCCAATCTTTGAAGATGTTGTTGGCGGTTTGGTTGATATGCCTCAACATCGCCGGATCCGGATCCACCGCAAATTGTTCCTATCAGAAATAAATTGGAAATTATAATCGTATATATTATAAAATTATATATAACTAATATTAAAAATAGTATATAATAACTAAAATTGTACGTATTACGTACCGAAAGATCCTTAAAGACTTTCGCCTTCTCCGAATCCGGCACCTCCCTCCAAGTAGGGGCAGTGATACGAACCCGGTTACGAACAATCGACCCAATGCTATGAGCCGAGAGACTTGCTAGCTGAGGTGTGGGAGGGCCACCGGTGAATTCGTCGTAAGGCAAGGCGATCTTGCTCCCGGTCGCCTTGCAAATTTTCTCCGCCTTTCCACCTTTAACGAGACCCCGAGTCTTTTTCGGTTGGGGGTCAGTGGGGGCCCTCCTTTGCTTACGGCGGACGCTGTACATGATAGACTCGGCCGTCGAAGACGCCTGAGTACTTCCCGTTGAAGCGGTACCGGGCGTCGGAGTTGAAAAGGGGTCGACGTCATCACCGCTTGAGAGAAATGGGGCAGAGGGAATTTCCCCAGAAGGCCCCGGATTGAGGGCGTCTACCTGCGGTTGAACCCAACCGACTTGGGCCGCCAACATTTGGAGCATCTCATCTTCTGACTCCTGTTGGGCTTTCTTCTTCCCGGATGTGATCTTTGGCGGAGCCATTTAAACCTAAGAGTACGTACGGTGTTAAAATACCTACTTACCATAATAATTACAACGACGGAGAATTTACGCTAATTAATTAAGTACGTTTAAGATTTAAATAGAGTACACTAGCTTGGCATTTTCGGTCGTTCAATGGACGTGCGACCCGCGCGATAAAGTGTAAATTTTCAATTAATCAGCCTTGGTTAAATCGAAAAACATGGCCAGTTAGGGATAGAGATAACGCGAGAGGCAGGACTAATTTCGACAAAAGTCTTTCTTAGTCCAAATCCTGTCACCAGTCATAACCCGTTTCTAGACACCATGTCCGACATTCGGCCAATTTTTCGAAAATTTACACTCCCTCAAGTCCTTTGCAAACTCCGCCCTCAACCTCGTGTCCATAACTTCACTTAGGTTATGGTGTGCGGTGATGAAATCCACACATCACGAGGGGTTAAGGAGATAAGCAAGGAAAAGAGGCGCCATCTATTCCAAAGAGTGCGACTTAATTACACCAAGCCTATGTACTAAATTTAAATCGAACACGTACTACCATGCAATTTACTAGAAAATACATATAATTATCAATTAATTATTATTTATCATGCATTTAATAATAATTATTCATTTACCAATATAATCAATTATTATTATTACTATTATTTAATTTTAACTAATAATTATTCATTACCAAATAATTAACAACTAATAATGATTACTAAATAATAATAATAACAAGAAAATAATTATTATAATTACAACTATTTATTATTTAAAACTAATAAATTAAAAGTATTTAGAATTTAAATAATTAAACAAATAAAAAAATTGTTAAAGAGTTAAAATTTCGAATTATTACCTCGTCGGAATTTCGCCGGAATATTGGAAGAGTAGAGTCGTCGGAGAGGGGGGAACCACGCCGGAAAATTGGTCGTCGGAGCGTCGCCGGAGGAGGATCGCCGGAGTGAGAGAGAGAGGAGAGGAGAGTATAGAGGAGGAGATGTTACATCTCCGTCGTCTAAGTGTGACTTGGACCACGGAGAAATCTCCGAGGTCTAAGTGTAACTTAGACGACGGAACTAATACTGTTCCGTCGTCTAAGTCCTCTTTTCTTGTAGTGTTTGTGTATATATTTTTGACATATAGAATATATTTTTGGCTGTTCTGTTTAATTGTTGGATGTGCAGAAGGTTTTGCGGCAAATTGGCTTTGGGGCATCAAACAGAGAGGGACTAGATCCAGTGGAGGGAGCAGTAGTCAAGCATCCTCAGCCGCAATCAACAACATGCGAAGCGGCCCTATTATGAATGCTCGCACACAAATTTTGCTACGTGCGCGAGAAGAGGAGGAAGCTGCACGATCCAGATCCGTGCAACCCTCAGTCCAGCCTCGACCCTCAGGCAGCAGACACTCAGGCGAGCGACACTCAATGGGCGCATCAGAAACTCCCTCCATCTGAATGCCCCCTATTGGCCTGGTGCCTACTCCCCTTTCACAGGAATCATCTGAGGCAGATGGTGCAGGCGCCTCATCGTCCAGGCCTCGTCTATCTCCGCCGTCCAGTCTCTTTGTGCCCGACGAGATTCCTGAATTCGATGATAGGGAGAGGGCTATTTATATTGAAGGACGACCAGAGTTCCTGACCGTGGAGGAAGCGTAAAGTTCTTCCCGTTCGACCCCGTGTATCTTTGGAGTGCGAGGTGCATGAATCAGCAAACGGACGACGCAAGTAAATTTTATTTAACAAAATTGATTACTTAATTATTACTTAAAACTATAAATAGTGTCAATTAATAATTTCAATTTTTTGACATTATATTATTAGGAAATATCGTTAATGGCAATGGAAAACGAAAGACTAGAGGCCCCTGCACCTGGAAGAATCTTGAGCAGGCCACCGGGGGAAGGAAAACGATCATTAAGGCCAATGAGCTTGGTGAGGTGATCGAGACAGAAAACACCACGCGAAAGTATGCCAGCATAGCCGGTGCCGTCGTGCGGGACAAGGTCCCAATGCTGTGGCTAGATTGGGGATGTGTGCCTCGCTACGTGAAGTTGCAAGTGCATAATTCACTGAGTGTGAGTTAAATCGTATTTTCATTACGTAAATTTTACATTTATTAATTAAGCAGGCAAAAATATATAATTTTACCATTTATATATTCATCTTGCAGCTGTGGTTTGACGTGGATGAATGCCTTATTCACACGTGGGCAGAGCGTCAACTACATATCAGGTGATGTGATTCGAGTTATTTGAGTATATATCGAGTTAGATTTTCACTTTATCAAGTGTTTTAATATCCCTACCATTTGTTTCTGGTGTTAATATAGGTATAAAGAGTGGAAGAACGAGCTTTCAAAACATTGGACACAGTACAAGGATTTAGGCCGAGGTTCTACCCCTAGCGAATTCCGGTTTAGGGAGTACGAGTGGCTGTGGCTGGTAGCCCACTTCGAGCACCCCAAAGTGAAGGTATGCATCCTGAATATATTTTACAACCATAATGTATCGTATCACATTGAAATAGTTAGTTACTAATTTTTTGACATATGTTTATCAAACAATTAGGTGAGAGTGGAGGATGCGATCACAGAGGTCACCATGAATATAGCTCGAAACGACCATCCTGACTGCTCGGAGGAAGAAGTGACCCAGTATGCCTCTCAGATCGATACGCTTGATCACCCTATAACGGCTCAGATCATGGCAAAAGCGTGCGGGACTGGGAAGAATATCCACTACTGCAGGGGAATGGACTCGGTGGGCAAAGGAGTATTGAAGAACACTTCGGAATACTCTAGCGGGTCAAGAACTTCTTCTAGGAACTCTAACCTAGCAATGGAGCTTCAGAGGACACAGAGGGAGTTTGAGGAGCAAAGGAGGGTGGTGGAGGAGATGCGGCAATTGGCCGAGCAGCAGGCAGTCAAAGATGCCGAGCACCGGGTGATGGTCGAGCAACACCGAATTATGGTCCAGCAGCACCGGATATTTTGAAATCAAATTGAGATAAAGTACTATGAAGAGAGGAAAATATTAGAGAGAAAAGTTTAACTATTATTTATTTTCTCCCTCCATTCTTGTTAAATTTGACAAAGGATTTAACGAAAAATTATATTTGACTTTAGTATAGGGTTTGTATTAATTAGAGGAGAAAACAATATAAATTAGTCAAATTTAACTTTTTTTTTTAGACTATTAAGTTTAACTTGTTTTTTACGTACAAAAAATTAGACCCGGCTCGACTTGAAAATTATAGAGATACCTGGCCCGGCCCTGCCCTCATGGACCAATTTCATGGGTCAAACTTGGGTTTTACAATCAATCTTTAAGCCCGGCCAGGCCCGTAACAATTTAATTTTCTCAAAAATCTGCCCAGCCCGGCCTAAAGCTCGTAAGGCCCGTTGACGACCCCTAATGTACACGCCAGTAAAATAGTTAAATAAAAATTGATTGGACGAATGACATGCTAACACGTCTCATGGTTGTATGCCTCTCACTCTCTAATGGTCCACTTGATCTGAACCATTGTTTAAACCTACGGTTCAGATTTAAGCAAAACAGCTATTTTTTTCCAACGGGAAGATTTCTAAATAATTGCAAATAAAATCCTAAATAATTGTCAAAAATTCCCTAAAAATTACTAAAAACACCATAATATTTTCCTATAAATACTACTACATTTTATTCACAACTCACACAAATTTGCGCACAACGAATTTCACACCTCCCTCCATCTCTTGTCTCATTTCCCTGAGCATTTTTTTTTCCAAAAAAATGGCCACCCATTGGCTTCCTTATGAAGGACAAATTATGCGAGACAATTCATGCCGATTATTTGCTAAATTGGGAGCCAACACAAGGTGAATCTACTTGGAATGAGCCTAGGACCCAAGTTGCGCTTTCATATAACTACATTAAGTTCAAGCTACTATTGCAAAAATGGGGTCAATGTTTGTATGACGCACGAATGCATATAGCCAGCGACACTTCTCGTATGGATGATGCAAGTCTCTATTCTTTTATTATATAAATTTTATTGAATTATATTAAATAAATTATGTAATTAGTATAATATGTTTAAATATGTAGTATTTTGAAATAGCTAGTCTTTATATTTTTTTTACATTAAACAAGCTCAAGCCTTTTAGGCGGCCAAGAAAAAATCGTTTACCCACTTTGAAAGTACAAAGCGATTAATGATCATCCAACTTACGTTGTGGTGGAGCCAACTAATCCGGCTTTGCATGCAAGCAATTTCGAAGCTACTTCTTCCGTTACCGAATCATCTTCAATCATTAATTTGGGTGACGAGGAAGTCAATGAGACACCACAAAGCAACGTGGTCGGTCACTCGAGTCTGGTTAGACCGATGGGATACAAGGCTGCAAAGGAAGCAAGGCAGAAAAAGAAATAAGGTAAGACTCTTATTGAGCAACGAGTTGAGGTATTGCAAACCATTGCAAGTAATTCAGAATCGTGGCATACCTCAAGGAAGATGCATAATGAAACCAAACTTAATTAATACAAAGAGTACATACAACTTCAACAACGGAAGGAAGCAAAGGCAGAAAATGAGTTACAACTCAAGAAACAAGAGGAAGAAACAAGGATCATGACAATGGATTTGGAAACTATGACCACAATCTCGAAAAAGTATTTGACCAAGAGGAAACTAGATATCCTCAAGGAAGGAGAAGCTACCAATGAAACATTTTTGGATTGTAATCACCCGCGCGTGCTATTTCTATAGTAATTATAGTATTTTCATAAGAATAAATCTAGGCTTCGCTTGTCATTATGTAATTTAAATTTTTTAGAAATAAAAATATAGTTTATTTATTTAGATTAAATTGAAAAGCATATTTGTTACACATATTAAAGTAAAACACATACTAAATTTGAAACTCACACATTAAAATGAAAACACATAATAAAATTGAAACACACATATTTAGAGTATTTCACCAGTTTCAATCCTCCAATTGTGCTTCACTAAGTTCTTCTGAAGCTTTGTATGGATATAAATGGAAATGAGATCAGCAACACGATTGTGAAACCGTTGTATATTGTGTCCATCTCTTCTCATTGGCTCAAAAGGAATTCGATCCCCTTCTGCATCCACTGACCCATCATAAACCGAGAAAGCTCTTGAGGCATTTTTGCATATCTTCTTCTTCATTCCCTTCATACTCTTCCTCCACAAACTCATCCTCAACAATCATGTTATGCAATATGATGCAAGCTAACACGATGGATGTGATTACCAACTTCTTATGCAATGTACAACTATGACGAATAATTTTCTAACGAGATTGCAAGATGCCAAAGACCATCTCCACATTTTTCGGGTATGCCTCTTGTTTCTTTGCAAAGAGCTTATCTTATAGCGACTGGAATTGAAAATTGTTTTGACAAATGCGGAGTACCACAGATATATTTTGTCCGCTTTATAATAAGCATAAAAGTACCTCTGTCCATGGACTTTATAAATGTCAGTTGGGCTTCTTCCAGTAAGGACCCGATCGAAGACATCAGAATGGTGGAGCAAGTTTATGTCATTTTGAACTCCGGGCACCCTGAAGAAACTGTACCATATCTACGTATCATACGAGGGCACTGCCTTTAGGATAATAGTGAGGGGACTCTTTAGCCCTGAGTATGTGAAAGGACCCGACCCCAATTTAGTTGCCTAACCAAAATTAAGCCCTAACAACTCTGCGAACCTTAGTTACAACTCACTAATTGACAGTCAATATGGAGATCCAAAACTAAAAAGTCACGAAATAAAGAAATTTTCCACATATAGGTTCACTACAAAATCTATAATATATACAACTGTTTTTGACATAAGAGCAGCTAGACAAATTAAGCTGAGTATGTAAAGTAAAATACTAACTCACAGTATCAACCTTGGATCCTACGGTAGATACTGCTATACCATGAACTGCGTGCATGCTCGACATCAAATGAACTCTGCAAACTAGGCAATTAAATTGAAAAGCCCAGGCAAATGAACATAAAATAATAAAACTGTTAAAGTGAGTGGACGAAAACAAAGTATTTCACTTTAAACTGAAAACTATAAATGATATGCCTTTCACCATAAATGTACATAAAAATGATGCGAGTCTGAAAATATACAAGCCCAGGTCAGGTGTTTGTCCTAACCCTCCTGTGTACTGTGTAATGTGTGGAGGTAGTAACTTGAGTATATTTTCCTCAAAGTTACAAGAATGTCCAGGTCAGGTGTTTGTCCAAACCCTCCTGGGTACTGTGTAAATCACAGATTAGGTGTTTGTCCTATCCCTCGCGGAGCGTCTCGGGGATCAGCCGAGAAGCTAGTGCTTCAATGTATCAACTGTGACTATGCTCAGTGTAAAAGAAATTATATATGCCTCCATAAAAATGCATAATAATAAATGCATACTCGTAAAATGCATAACCATAGACTCGCAAATAGATAGTGAAAATAAAGTGTCCACTCATAATACTGTGCCGTGATTTCCACCAAACCGAAGCCTGTTAATTGACGTTTCTATGCATATGTCATTGGCTGCTAAAAGGTCATCCTGAAACAACGATTCGTATTTAACATCTAATCATTGAGAATAATATTGAATAACTAAGCTCATTCACCTAACGAGCAATATCGTCGAGAACGTCGCATTCTCGAATATCGTGCGTCCTAAACTACACAAACAAGCTTTAATCTAATTTCATATTCTAAATCTTGAATCCTTTTTAAAGTTTGTAACACAATTCTTGAACGTTACGCGACTCGAGGTCAATTCGACGTTCGACTCAACTGTTCCTTAAAGTCGTTAAAACATTTAACTAATGTCCGATCAATCACACGTTTTAACGAACCATATCCAAATCTATTCAATAACCTCATTATTGCATTTTGCTGAAATTCCTGCTTGCCGGAGCGCAGTCGTGAACCATCGCCGGCAGAGGCGGCGTGGCGGCACCGATGATATTTTTCGGCTACCTGAACTCAACCTATGCAAAATCAATCCAACAGCAACTTTCATAACTACAACAAAGTCCAAATCCAACTACTACTCACCAAATTTTTTTTTGAACTCAAGAACACAAATTTTTTCCAAAAACTTCAAATCATCGATTCTCCTTGCTCGGGATGAATTGGGACGTGACTTTGGTGCCAATGGCTTCGTGTTGACGAGGCCTACAAAGCCCAATGCTTCACATCGATAAATTTTTCCAAGAGAAGATCGACCCCCAAAAATCACGAAAACAAGGTTGAGACCATGTGGTTTTGAAAGAGGGAGAAGAGATGAAACTTCTAAGACCACTCTCGCCAGTTTTGGTGGCCGGACCAGCGAACTCTGCTGCCGGCAAGAGAGAGTCGTGAGAGAGATAGACATGAGGTAGGAGAGAGAGAAATTAATGGGAGGAGAGAGAAGAGGTCTGACCCAAATTGACCAAAAAAGAAAGTTTTGACTTTCCATTTTCGGAAAGTCACATTTATATAATTCCGTAAAATCGTGCAAAATTTTTGTTGACCGTAACTTCTTCATTGTAACTCCAATTTTAACTCTTGACGTGACTATGAACTCTTCTTGACGACTTTTTTCAATATAATTTCCCAAAATGAAAAGTCCAATTTATAGTTGTCCATTTACAACTATTACATTTCCGAAAAACATCCGTTGATCATAATTTTCTCTTCGTAACTCCATTTTAGGCGTTTTTCGTGTCTATGGACTCTTCATGAAAATTTCTACGACTTCCACCTAAAGTCAACTAATGTCGACGATCAGATAAAAATTCAACTAAAAAGCTCTCAATATTTACAGACGATGACAAAATTAACTACCTTTCCTTTTTAATCTGAAATAAATCATAACAAAGAAAATTCTCCGGGCGGGATGTTACAATCTTCCCCCTAAAAAAATTTCATCCTCGAAATTTATGCACATCCTAGTAAAGCACCAATGGGTACTACTCCTACATGAGTTCTCTCGGCTCACAAGTAACATCCACCACCGAGATGGTCAACCACAATACTTTCACCATGTCATCTTGTTACGAAGTGTTGCTCTTCAGATCAAGAGTCATAAACCACTACTCCATATAAGCTAAATACATGAAAAAGTCTTGATGCAAACTCCATAATCTAAACACCTGAAACATCTGACACAAATTCCAACTCTATTGGCAAAATCTACTAATTAATGTTGTCGGCATGTCCGGTTAGTCGAATTTAACATCCCCCTCGAGTTCAAAACAGATATGCCAGTTGTCTGGGTGGTGGTGCAAAACTAACTCCTGTAGTGGCTCCCTGATCACGACCAAAACTCGGCACGGAAGTCCTAACTGAGGTGTCCCTTTGCGGACACGCACAAAAAAAATGACCCTCCAGGCCACAAATGTATCAAGCTAAGGACCTAGACTAACCATTCTAAAGTCGTAACATAAGTGGGCATCTGACTGATCTCAGAGAACATTCTGACCCTACTCAATTCTCCCATTCTCAAAAATTCAACTGAAAATTAGGCATAGTTTCCCCTAAAACTTAAGGAAACCAAAAACCTACATGAAGCGAACACTTTCCAATAACAAATCCCATAAACAAACCGTGGGCACTGATTCTCATCCGGATTTTTCATAATCAATATACACAACACTGTGAACATAAACCACAGATACTCATATGAAATTATGATTTACAAGGATCGCAATACTAAAACTCTCCATGCTTCAAATAACACCAGATCAATATAGTGAAAAGACTAACTCAAATATCAATAACTATAATGTACAGAGGCTCATAAGGGATCACTTGACCTTTGCTTCTGCTACACCCAATAATATGGGAGAACCCCATTGAGTTGAACTATACTCTCCAATCACAATCAAATATTTGAATCTGCAAACCAAACGGCACTGAAAGCTAAGCATCTAGCTCAAAACAAGACTCACATATAGCATAAGGACAATCATCCAATGTAGAATTTTTTTTGGAAATAGATACGCCTTTGCTTAAAATATCTTTCCACTCGAGGTGGTAAAACAAAGAGGCGCTAATTTACATACCCAGACTCGCTCTCGAATTGAATAGTTGAATTGATGCCACTATACTCATTATACAACTATTGAAATTTGTGATTTCTTGGACACTAGATGCTTAACCAATAAAACTAATTAGAGGATGAGAATGCTATGAAGTTTAAGAAACGTGACAACTCTATAGCAGAAATCAATGATAAGACCTATATCCCATCAAGCTGATAAACCACATCTTTATTGAACACAAATCTAAAACTGGAGGAAAGTTTGTGTTTTCGCGTAAAATTCTCATATATTCTCCTACGAGTCATGAACGCTTGGTCACCTGCATGATGCTCCTCTAACCAGTCTAGCGTGAATCTGAAGATCGAGTAACAAATATCAAATCAAGTCATACTCATGTTTTTCTGATTTCAGCACGTGCTTATGATGTACACAATTCCTTGCTGATTATCAAAATTAATGTTTCCTAGGTGCACAAGCATAAAATGCACAACTCTGATTCAGAACCTTAATATCAACATCTTTATCCTCACAAACCCTCGTGATTCATAAGAAGGAGAATTATTTTTCTAATTTGGCTATACATCACAAAAGATATCTTTATAGAGAGAAATATGTTTACGACATAAAATGAACACGACTTGCTCAAGAAGAGATTGGTGTAGAGAAACTTAATGTTAATCCTGACTAACCAGACTAAATTAATAGAATCACGAGATAGTGAATTGATCTCCACTGATGATGTCAATAAGAAACTCTCTACACGTCGAGGTGACCAGTGGTGATTCAATTAAATTTCACGTAGTCTGAGGCCACAATCTACCTCGAGCACTACAAATTCGCTCCATGAAAAATTGTTAAACAAAGAAATCGAACATCTGAAATGAAATAAGTACGTATTATGGCGATATTGTCTGGCTGAAATTATTACGGATTGCGATACAAGTGTGAAGTTACGAGACGGTAACATAATCCACAATAACATTTCCACGTAACGAGCTGGCTAAGGCATAATATAATTACTCCTTACCTCCAAAGTCAACCACGATACGAAGCGCATCACTGAACCCAGTGATAAAGCTACATGGAGAGAAATCTATTTGATTCTCTTATACTTGAAAGGACCCAACCCCGATTCAGTTACCCAAATCGGAATCGAACCCCTTCTGAAAACGTGAACCAACAAAAATCTTTCAAAATTTCGGCAGAGTAACGTTACTAACGTGGAATTGTATAAACCTGCACTCTGAAAATAACACTTCATCCTATGCCACAAAAGCCAAACCGTGGGCACCAATCCCATCCGGATTTCTCAACATCATATCATAATCAATAAACAGTAAACATACTGTAATATATATATTATATCCGAGAAAATCCGTATAAAACAAGTATCAGAATGTATCAGAGCGACCTCTAGTGAAAATATATACAATATACACATCAGTAGGCGAAACAAGAACCTACTGGAAAACATAGGTAGCTCGGATCACTAGCCTCCAACCACGACGTGAAACACCAGAACCTGGACTGCAAACTGGGCACGGAAACCGAAAAGCCCAGGGGAAAGACATGAAAACCGTTAGAGTGAGTGGACGAAAATAAATGTCTTTCACTGTATAATATATGTAATAAAAACATATGCGAGTCAAATGCATGAAAATCAAATGGTACGTGAGGAGACGTTGACTCCAACCCACGTACAGAGCATGCATCATAAATATCGCGGAGTCACTCATGGACCTCCACGCGATAGCACAGTCTGAATCACGGGATCCTAGACCCACACGTGATTCCTAGCCAGAAAGGCCTCGGGTCAGGATATCTGTCCCCCCCGGAGCGTACTCGGGGATCAGCCGAGAAGCCAATGTGTATCGATACAACCCTGATAACTAAGACTATACTCTGTGTAAACTAAATCATAAATCTTTTCCATGCACATGCATAAAACATAATATGTATGTATATATATTCGTATACGTATATTCGTATATGCATAATCGTAAAACACATGCTCATCAAATCATGATCAAACTGCATGCTCAAGTTCGTAAATCATATATAAAAGACTCGCAATCAATCCGTGAAAAGAAATGTCCACTCACATGTGAGCAAAACGCGCACTCGGCTAATCTCGTGGCCCGGCGGAAGATCCCTCGCCTGAAACACGATCTCGATCTCGATCTCGATCTCGATCTCCTGAATAATCACAAAACATAACTGATCAAAACCATAGCCCACAACACTGTACTTAACCACGGAAACCAACCGTTCCCGGAAACATATTAAACTGTCCAAAATAATCGACTGAATTTCCGAAATCTCCACTCGAAACCTTCGACTGAAAATCCGATACCCAAATCAATACGAAAACCTCTAGGCGATAATCAGGGCGCGATTATGAGAAAAATGACATTAAAAACATCGAAAACCAAAAAGTCAACCCTTTGCCGGAGTTCCGCCGTTGATCGCCGCCGCCGGCGGCGGCACACCGTCAACGGTGGAATTCCACAGCGAGGAAGCTCCAGAAATGAAGCTCTCCTCAAGCCCATCCTCTTCTTCAACTGTCACAAAGCCCAAATCAAAACAAAACCCATCCAAAACAGCTCGAAACCGAGCGAAATCCCAACTCCGGCAACCATATCGGGTTTCTCCAAAACCACCACCTCAGCTCAAATTAAACACAGGGGAAGTTTCCTTGGGACAAGGGGAGTCAAACCCCTCTAACCACCACCACTGTGGCTCGCCGGAAAACGGCAAACCAACACCAGCGATATCCAAGAAACTGACCCGATTCGGGTCACCACAAATCCCCATCAATTCACACAAATCCAAACACAAATCAACTCAAAATCATGAGAGGAAGCGATTCATACCCTCAACAAGGTCGGAGGTGGCTGGAAAATGGAAGTCGGACGGCGAAGCTCAAACGGGAAACTTCCCACTTCGGTCAACGGTCAACAGCTTCCAATTTTGGAAAGTCAACTCTGGTCAACGTCAAACAGTGATTTTCGACGATTTTACGACTATTTCCGATATTTATACTCATGCCTCGGGTCAATCGACGGTCCAAAATGAATAATCGAAATGATTCGGATAAACACGAAACAAACGGATAAACTCGTCGAAAACCGAAACTTCGAATAATCATATTATATTACTCGGTTATCGGAAAAATCATCCGGAACCGCCCTCGAGCTCGAAATCACGTGCTCTACAACTTCTGTGAAGAAACTCAATTCAAATTCTCGGCCGAAAATCAAGTCGTGAATCAAATCGGCAAACCACACAATTAACGACTAACCGCGTCTACGCATATACTCGTGAATCGTGCCGACTACATTACTGATTCTGGTTCGGGTCGTCACAAATCTACCCCCCTTAAAAAAATTTCGACCTCGAAATTTACATACCTGTCAAGTGAACAAATGTGGATACTGTTCCTGCATACGCTGCTCAGTCTCCCAGGTGGCCTCCTCAACTGAGTGGTTCTGCCACAAGACCTTCACTACCGGGATCACACGGTGCCTCAACTCCTGCTCACGACGATCGAGAATCTGCACAGGTTCCTTCACGTATGTCAAATCCTCTCTGATCGGCAACTGCTGTGGGGCTAACACATGTGAAGGATCTGAGATGTACTTCCGCAACATTAAAACATGGAAGACATCATGAACATGAGCCATCTCAGCCGGTAACTCAACTCTGTAAGCAACAACTCCAATCCTCTCTGTAATCTCGTACGGACCAATGTATCGTGGTCGAAGCTTGCCACGCTTCCCGAAACGCACAACTCCCCTCCAAGTAGATAGTTTCAGGAAAACCCAATCGCCAACCTCGAACTCTAAACTCTTCCTTCTCACATCCGCATAACTCTTTTGACGATCCTGGGCGATCTTCAATCTGTCCCGGATAACCTGGATGTCCTCCATAGTGCTCTTCACCAGATCAGGGCCTATAAGCCATCGCTCGCCCACCTCACTCCAACACAACAGAGTGCGACACTGCTTCCCGTACAGGGCCTCGTATGGTGCCATCTCAATACTGGCCTGATAGTTGTTGTTGTAGGCGAACTCTATCAAATGTCGCTGTTGATCCCAATTTCCACGGAACTGCAACACACATGACTGCAACATATCCTCAAGTGTCTGGATAGTCCGCTCAGATTGCCCGTTAGTCTGAGGGTGAAAAGCTGTACTGAATCGCAACCTCGTGCCCAAGGCTCGTTGTAATGCCTGCCAAAACTCAAAGGTGAACTGACTATCTCGGTCAGAAACAATAGACACAGGCACTCCATGCAGGCGAACAATCTCTGATAAGTACAACTTGGACAATCTACCCACTGATATCTTCCCTGGAAGTGCGAGAAAGTGAGCGGATTTCGTCAGTCGATCCACAATAACCCAAATGCCAGTGTTGCCAGCCGAAGTACGCGGCAACTGATAGACCAAATCCATCGTAATGTGCTCCCACTTCCAAACCGGAATCTCCAGTGGCTGTAGTTTCCCTGCAGGTTTCTGCCTCTCCGCCTTCACCTACTGACAAATCAAACATCGGTTCACGTATGCGGCATTCTCCCGCTTCATGTTGCGCCACCAGTTATACACTCGAAGTGTACGAAACATCTTCGTACCTCCGGGATGCATCGCATATGCTGAACTATGGGCCTCGTCCAGAATCTCCTTCTTCAGGCACTCATCTCTGGGCAATAATAACTTGCCTCTGAACAACAACGTACCGTCGTCGCTCAGTCGAAACTCTGTAGGCACACCATTCCGTATCATGGTCTTCTTGCCCAACAAGTAGGAATCTGAATCATGAGCCTTTCGTACCTGATCAACCAACACGGGTCGAACCTGAAAACTGGCCAACAAAGCTCCCTCATCATCCCACTCGAACTCGGCACCCGTAGCCCGAAGCTCGGCTAACATCGACACTCTGGCCACACACATATGGAATAACAAAGCTCCAGATTTCCGGCTAAGTGAATCAGCTACAACATTGGCCTTCCCTGGATGGTACTCGAATGTGCAATCGTAGTCGTTGATCAACTTCATCCACCGGCGTTGCATCATGTTCAGATCCGGTTGCGTCTGCAAGTAAGTGAGACTTTTATGGACGGTGTAGATCTTACACTGAGCTCCATACAGGTAATGTCTCCAACTCTTCAACGCTAACACAATAGCGGCAAGCTCCAAATCATGCATCGAATAGTTGACCTCATGAGGTTTCAGCTGCCTGGAACCATAGGCCACAACTCTACCATACTGCATCAACACACAGCCAAGCCCCAATTTTGACGCATCACTGTACATTACTAACTCACCACTGTCGTCTGGCAATGTCAGAACCGGTGCAGTAGTCAATCTCTCCTTCAGGAGCAAATAACTCTCCTCGCATACATCAGACCACTCGAACTTGACACCCTTCTTTGTCAATCTGGTCAGTGGTGTAGCAATTCGGGAAAAATCCTGTACAAACCGCCGGTAATGGCCTGCTAACCCCAAGAAACTCCGAATCTCCAGTACAGTAGTAGGTCTATTCCAATTCAGCACGGCCTCGATCTTGTCAGGATCAATGCTGACTCCCTCAGCCGATATCACGTGGCCCAGAAACTTCACACTATCCAACCAGAACTCGCACTTGCTAAACTTTGCAAACAACTGATGGTCCTGCAAGGTCCGCAACACTGCTCGCAAATGCTTCTTATGTTGGCCCACACTCCTGGAATAGATCAAAATATCATCGATGAATACAATCATGAACTTATCCAGGAACCGTCTGAACACTCGATTCATCAAGTCCATGAAAGCTGCGGGGGCGTTGGTCAACCCAAACGGCATAACCAAAAACTCGTAATGCCCATACCGCGACCTGAAAGCTGTCTTGGCCACATCGGAATCTCGGATCCTCAACTGGTGATATCCGGATCGAAGGTCAATATTCGAAAAGATTGATGCTCCCTTGAGCTGATCGAACAAATCATCAATCCGCAGTAACGTATACTTGTTCTTCACCGTAACCTGATTCAGCTTCCGGTAGTCGATGCACAATTGCATGGATCCATCTTTCTTCCGTACAAACAAAACCAGAGTACCCCACGGAGAAACACTAGGTCGAATAAAACCCTTCTCCAGCAACTCCTGGAGCTGAACCTGCAACTCTTTTAACTCTACTGGCGCCATACGATACGGTGTCTGTGAAATCGGTCCTGTACCCGGCAACAACTCAATAGTGAAGTCAATCTCCCGCACAGGGGGTATACCAGGTAACTCCGCTGGAAACACACCCGAAAACTCAGAAACAACCTCAATACTACCAAGATCTGGCACAACAGCTGTAGTGTCCACAACATGAGCCAAGTAAGCAACATAACCTTTCTTCATCAACCGATCCGCCCTCATCGTGGAAATCAAACATGGTAGTGAAGTGTTCTTCTCGTCGCGAAACAATATCTCAGGTAAACCTGGTCGTCGAAACGCGACCTCCTTCTTGTGACAATCAAACATGGCCCAGTGCGTCTCCAAGAAGTCCATACCCAAGATTAGATCAAAGTCCACAATATGAAGCAGCAGCAAATCAGCGGCTAAACCATGGCCTCCAACAAACACCTCACAATCTTTGTATACCCAACTGATACTCACAATCTCACCTGACGGATATAACACTCTCCACAACCCCGGAAGTGGAGATGCAGGTACTGTAGCTAATGATGATAGTCTAAATGACATGGATGAATGTGTGGCACCTGGATCTAACAATGCAAGTACTTGAATACCAAAGACATGTAACGTACCGATAACGACCTCCGGTGAAGCTCTGCCCTCACGTAGAGTCATGGCATGAACCCTCGCCTGTCCGGCAGGTCGTCCACGTTGAGGTTGTCCCTACTGTCAGCCTTGGCCTATATATTGTACTGGCCGAGCTCCCGAAGTGGTGCCTCGCTCTCCTCCGGAACTTTGGGATGCCTGATCACCGGTACCAACTAACTGAGGACACACCCTCGCATAGTGGCCCACCTGGCCACAATGATAACAGTTGAGGGTACCTTGCTAACATGAACCAAAATGATACCTATTACACAAATTGCACAACGGATACTCCCTCGGTGTAGCAAAAGTACCGAAAGGTCGTCGAGGGTAACTGGAATCGCTGGAACCTCCACTAGCCTGTGGTCGCTGCGGTCGATCTCTCCTCCATCTCGGTCTCTGCCTCGGTGTACTAACTGGTGGATGATAAGATCCACCCCCTGAGGATGAAGCCAAACCGGAAGTATCAGAACTATGCCTCTTTGAAGGCCCCTGATTCAGTCCACCCTCCTCAAACCGTCTCGGCTGGTACCTCTGCTGCCTCTCCTGCTCAATATCCTCACCTCGGAGTGCTGCACTGACAAACTCATCAAAGTTGTTCCGAGGCATCGTAGTCAGAGTCCCCTTGATATTCAAGTTCAAACCCAGCTCAAACCTGCGACACTTGGCTTCCTCAGTAGCCACCATATCACGGGCAAAACGGGATAAACGGGTAAACCTGTCCCGGTACTTAAGTACAGACATACTGCCCTGTCTCAAGTTCGTAAACTCCTCATACTTGCGCTGCTGGGTAGCCTAATTAAAGTACCTCTGCATAAACAAATAACGGAATAAAGTCCACGGAGTATCAACTGGAACTCTGTCGGTGCTAACCCACCAAAAGTATGCATCACCCTCAAGTAATCCGACTGCTACCACTGTCATTTGCTCAGGAGTAAACCGCAGACGCTCACATACACGTTCAACCTGAACCACCCATGCCTCGCATATCTCTGGATCAGCTGAAACCGAAAACACAGTAGCACCAGCTGTACGAGCTTTGACCACAGGGTCAAAACGCTCTTCCAAACGCAGCACTCGAATCAGCAAGTCGTGTGTCTGGCGATCCTCATCAGGATCCACTTCCCGATCAACACGGGGACCACGTCGAGGAGGCATCCTACTAATACAAGACAAGCATTAGGTACAAGTAGAAAGAACGTAATCATGAGACCGCAGATATTTGAGAACACACAACACCCGAAGTATTGATGAGTACCGCTGGCCAGTCGGGTCATCACTCCAGTCATGCTGTATAAACTCAAATACCCTAAGCGTCACAACTACAAGAGTCTACAGAATCTGACAACCTAATGCTCTGATACCAAGCTGAATGGACCTAACCCCGATTCAGTTACCCAAATCGGAATCGAACCCCTTCTGAAAACGTGAACCAACAAAAATCTTTCAAAATTTCGGCAGAGTAACGTTACTAACGTGGAATTGCATAAACCTGCACCCTGAAAATAACACTTCATCCTATGCCACAAAAGCCAAACCGTGGGCACCAATCCTATCCGGATTTCTCAACATCATATCATAATCAATAAACAGTAAACATACTGTAATATATATATTATATCCGAGAAAATCCGTATAAAACAAGTATCAGAATGTATCAGAGCGACCTCTAGTGAAAATATTTACAATATACACATCAGTAGGCGAAACAAGAACCTACTGGAAAACACAGGTAGCTCGGATCACTAGCCTCCAACCACGACGTGAAACACCAGAACCTGGACTGCAAACTGGGCACAGAAACCGAAAAGCCCAGGGGAAAGACATGAAAACCGTTAGAGTGAGTGGACGAAAATAAATGTCTTTCACTGTATAATATATGTAATAAAAACATATGCGAGTCAAATGCATGAAAATCAAATGGTACATGAGGAGACGCTGACTCCAACCCACGTACAGAGCATGCATCGTAAATATCGCGGAGTCACTCATGGACCTCCACGCGATAGCACAGTCTGAATCACGGGATCCCGGACCCGTGACTGTATATATATTCGTATACGTATATTCGTATATGCATAATCGTAAAACACATGCTTATCAAATCATGATCAAACTGCATGCTCAAGTTCGTAAATCATATATAAAAGACTCGCGATCAATCCGTGAAAAGAAATGTCCACTCACAGGTAAGCAAAACACGCACTCGCGCTAATCTCGTGGCCCGGCGGAAGATCCCTCGCCTGAAACACGATCTCGATCTCGATCTCCTGAATAATCACAAAACATAACTGATCAAAACCATAGCCCACAACACTGTACTTAACCACGGAAACCAACCGTTCCCCGAAACATATTAAACTGTACAAAATAATCGACTGAATTTCTGAAATCTCCACTCGAAACCTTTGACTGAAAATCCGATACCCAAATCAATACGAAAACCTCTACGCAATAATCAGGGCGCGATTACGAGAAAAATGACATTAAAAACATTGAAAACCAAAAAGTCAACCCCTCGCCGGAGCTCCGCCATTGACCGTCGCCGGCGGCGGCGGCGTGCCGTCAACGGTGGAATTCCACGGCGAGGAACCTCAAGAAATGAAGCTCTCCTGAAGCCCATCCTCTTCTTCAACTATCACAAAGCCTAAATCAAAACAAAACCCATCCAAAACAGCTCGAAACAGAGCGAAATCCCAACTCCGGCAACCATATCGGGTTTCTCCAAAACCACCACCTCAGCTTAAATTAAACACAGGGGAAGCTTCCTTGGGGCAAGGGGAGTCAAACTCCCCTAACCACCACCACCGTGGCTCGCCGGAAAACGGCAAACCAACACCAGCGATATCCAAGAAACCGACCCGAGTCGGGTCACCACAAATCCCCATCAATTCACACAAATCCAAACACAAATCAACTCAAAATCATGAGAGGAAGCGATTCATACCCTCAACAAGGTCGGAGGTGGCTGGAAAATGGAAGTCGGACGGCGAAGCTCAAACGGGAAACTTCCCACTTCGGTCAACGGTCAATAGCTTCCATTTTTGGAAAGTCAACTCCGGTCAACGTCAAACAGTGATTTTCGACGATTTTACGACTATTTTCGATATTTATACTCGCGCCTCGGGTCAATCGACGGTCCAAAACGAATAATCGAAATGATTCGGATAAACACGAAACAAACGGACAAACTCGTCGAAAATTGAAACTTCGAATAATTATATTATATTACTCAGTTATCAAAAAAATCATCCAGAACCACCTTCAAGCTCGAAATCACGTGCTCTACAACTTCCATGAAGAAACTCAATTCAAATTCTTGGCCGAAAATCAAGTCGTGAATCAAATCGGCAAACCACACAATTAACGACTAACCGCGTCTACGCATATACTCGTGAATCGTGCCGACTACATTACTGATTCTGGTTCGAGTCGTCACATACTAGCACTCATTAGCACTAAACCCAAAGAAAATAGAATCCAGAGAAAGAAGCCTCAGCATGATATCTGAAACATAGATAGAAGTTGACTGAAAAAGATGACGGAAGATCTGATACTTTAGTCAGTTCATGTTAGAGAGTAAAAAAAAATAGGGTCAGATAAAACTTACTCTCAATAAAACCCATGTTCCCCAAAAATATCATAGAATCAACTTGAGCTCTGCAATAAATTTTATCTTCAATTTCACGATTACACCATATCCTTACTACGCTATTCACAACATCCACGACTATGGCACTGCATAATTTTTTGATGGGATAGAAAACACATTAACCCAAAGCATATCATGTTGAAACTACAGAAATTACTAAAATCGCTTAAATAACCAACTCAAGGTCAATGACTCCAAGGTATGAAGTATGTCCATTGAGGGAAAATCGGCCGCTAAGTCCATTCCTAAGGAAACCTTTATTTCTAATAGTTATCATCACAAACACCTCGTCTACTATCATAATAATATCCATGAATCACATCAGGCAAACAAATCTGGAATGAAGGAAAAGACGAAACGAGCATAGGAAAGACGATTGTTGATACCACATAACTGAGGGGAAACAATTATAAGACCGCTAAATATTGTATTACTTCCTAGAGAGCAATCTCATATCTCGGCTAACATTTGAGTCGATGCTACGGCCAAAAACTAGACACACTACTGTCACTGAATTCTCATAGTGTCACTCAATAGATCCGATAAAAAGTGTGTAGTACTGCTCAGGTTGCAATCATAAAACTAAGAAACAATGTAGATGATCAATATCTTCTTGTTCTCTACGCACACATGGAAACAGAAAACCGAAACCTGAATGAAGACACGTGGTATACAACCATGGTGGTGAAGTATCCAGCTTGTACCATCGTAGAATATACACAAGAAAGAGGTACGCAGTGAATACAAGAAGTTCACCATACAACTCAAAACGACGCGAGGAAATCGGTCAAATACTTGAATCCTCACTGAACTTACATTCCTTAAAAACTCAACTATTTCTAATTGTTTCATCACGTTCTGCTTAACGTGGAGAAATTCTTGAACACTTCTATAAATCTGATTAAAGTCGGTGTATGCAAGGCATAACGACTAGGGTACACTGACTCATAGGCTGAAGTTCGTACTTGGTCACATTCGTCACGTATTCAACGAAGTTCAACACTGTGAGTATTCGACGGGGATTCGTTGCAGTCAGGCCATCACTCCAGAGGTGTAGAGCATAATCGAACACGACAACGAAAGAAAACAAATACAGTATACATAACCTATAACATAATGCTCTGATACCAACTGAAAGGATCCAACCCCGATTTAGTTGCCTAAACCGGAATTAAGCCCTAACAACTCTGCTAACCTCAGTTATTACTCACTAATTGACAGCCAATGTGAAGATCCAAAACTCAAAAGTCACGAAATAAAGAGATTTCCCACATATAGGTTCACTACTAAAATATACAATATATATAACTATTTTCAACATCAGAGCAGCTAGACAAATTAAGATGAGTATTTAAAGTAAAATACTAACTTGCAGGATCAACCTGGATCCTACGGTAGATACTGATATTCCATGAACTGCGTGCGCGCTCAACATCTAATGAACTCTGTAAATTGGACAATTAAACTTAAAAGCCTAGGGAAAGACACATAAAATAATAAAACTATAAGAGTGAGTGGACGAAAATAAAGTATTTCACTTTAAACTGAAAACTATAAATGATATGCCTTTCACCATAAATGTACATAAAAATGATGCGAGTTTCAAAATATACAAGCTCAGGTCAGGTGTTTGTCCTAACCCTCCTGGGTACTGTGTAATATGTAGAGGCAGTAACTTGAGTGCATTTTTCTCAAAGTTACAAGATGCCCAGTTCAGCTGTTTTTCCTAACCCTCCTTGGTACTGTGTAAATCATGGGTTAGGTGTTTGTCCTATCCTTCGCGGAGCGTCTCGAAGATCAGCCAAGAAGCTATTGCATCGATGCATCAACTGTGATTATGCTCAGTGTAAAAGAAATTATCTGTGCCTCCATGAAAATGCATAATAATAAATGCATACTCGTAAAATGCATAATCATAGACTCGCAAATCGACAGTGAAAATAAAGTGTCCACTCACAATATTGTGCCGTGATTTCCACCAAACCGAAGCCTATCAATCAATGTTTCTATACATCTGTTATTGGCTGCTTATACGTCGTCTTGAAACAATGATTCATATTTAACAACTAATCGTTGAGAATTATATTGAATAACTTAGCTCATTCCCCTAACGAGCAATATCATCGAGAACGCCGCGTTCTCGAATATCGTGCTTCCCAAACTACAAACAAGCTTTAATCTAATTCCATATTCTAAATCTTGAATCCTTTTTAAAGTTCGTAACACAATTCTTGAACGTTATGTGACTCGAGGTCGATTCGACATTCAACTCAACCGCTTCTTAAAATCGTTAAAACATTTAATTAATGTCCGATTAATCACACATTTTTATGAACCATATATAAATCCATTCAATAACCTCATTATTGCATTTGATACTAGCTCATAAAACGACATAAAACTTTTGCCGAAATTCCTCCTTGCCGGAGTGTTACCGTGAACCACCGTTGGCGGTGGCGGCACGACAGCGCCGGTGATATTTTTTGGCGACCCGAACTCCAACTTATGCAAAATTAATTCAACAACTTTCATAACTACAACAAAGTCCCAATCCAACTACGACTCATCAAATTTCGTTTTGAATTCAAGAACACAAACTTTTTCCTAAAACTTTAAATCATCGATTCACCTTGCTCGGGATGAATTGGGACATGACTTTGGTGTCAATAGCTTCGTGTTGATGAGGCCTACAAAGCCCAATGCTTCACATCGCTAAATTTTTCCAAGAGAAGATCGACCCCCAAAAATCAAGGGTTTCACCTCGGGTTCGAGTTTCTCAAACTCGATACCTCCCAAACAACACGAAAATAAGGTTGAGACCATGTGGGTTTGAAAGAGGGAGCAGAGATGAAACTTTTAAGACCACTCTCACCGGTTTTGGTGGCCGGGTTGGCTAGCTCCACCACCGGCAAGAGAGAGACACGAGAGAGATAGACGTGAGGGATGAGAGAGAAATAAATGGGAGGAGAGAGAAGAGGTCTGACCCAAATTGTCCCAAAAAAAGTTGACTTTCCATTTTCGGAAAGTCTCATTTATATGTGCGAGTTACGATTAATCGATTCTGTAAAATCGTTCAAAACTTTCGTTGACTGTAACTTCTTCATCGTAGCTCCGATTTTAACACTTTACGTGGCTACAAACGCGTCTCAAAAAACTCAACAACTTTTCTCAATATAATTTGCCGAAATGAAAAGTCCAATTTATACTTGTCAATTTACGAGTATTACATTTCTGAGAAAATTTTGTTGATCATAACTTTCTTGTCGGAACTCTGTTTTTGGCATTCTTTGCGTCTACGGACTCATCTTGAAAATTTCTACGACTTTCACCTAAAGTTAACCAATTTTGATAATCTGATAAAAAGTCAACAAAAAAGCTCTCAATATTTATCGACGATGAAAAAACTAACTACCTTTCTTTATTAACCTTAAATAAATCATAACCAAGAAAATTCTCGGAATAGGATGTTACAATATTCCCCTTGATGAGCAGTTGGACAATTCTTCCATTTCCAGTGCATGTCGTTGATGCTTCCAATCATACATGAAATCCCTCGATGTTGGCCCTTAGCTAGGAGCTAAATGAGGCCCTTTGGTGTTGGAGCTTAGAGGTATTCAAACCATACAGATCAACCAATTAGCGGAAAAACTCCTTCATACATTCTAGTATAGTCGATTCTCTCATCCTTGTAATTTCAGTACACTGATCTGCAGCTATGTCGTATGCCATCATTCATAGAGCACATCTTTTGTTGGGGAAGAAACCCTAGCATTCTAGTGATATCTGCTCTTTGATGCCAATATTGGTCGTTGCTGCAGAGATAAGTCATGATAGTGTTGAATAACTCTCTTCTCATTTGGTACCTCCAAAAAAAATCCTGCGCATTAAAGATAGGGTGCTCGACGAAGTAATCTTCCATGAGATTCTGTCCCCTCGACTCCCTCAATCTTGGTCAATTCACTTTGCGTCTAGGACGTGAACCGAGACCTTATAGTTCATCGTCAAATTGTGTCTCTTCTATGACCACCTGATTGACAAAGGATTTCTCTATGTCTTCATCCTCTTGGTCTCGTTTGCCTCTGCCTGATAAAATTGTGAAAACTGAAAGGATTCATCAGAGTGATGCAGGAATTCTTGAGAACTGTTTAGAGAGATGTGTTCATCCGCTCTATGTCTTCATCCTCTTGGTTTCGTTATTTCCTCTGCCTGATCAAAATGTGGAAATTAAAAGGATTCATCAGAGTGATGCAGGAAATCTTGAGAAGTGTTTAGAGAGATGTGTTATCTGCTCAGATCGGAAGAGACTTATAAATGGTGCGAGTATAGAATGAGTGATAGATGAGAATTTTATAGACAATTATAGATAATCTGATCTTTGAAGATGAATACATGTGTCTCATCATCATTAGCCGAAAATCTTACCAGAAATTTGGTCAAATTAATTTGTCGATACCGCTATCTGGAAGTGACACGTGTTGCATCATCATTAGTCAAAAATCTTGCTAGAAATCTAGTCTGATTATTTTGCTGATAACGACACGTGAATATGGCACATGTCACATTTTTATTAGTCAAAAATCTTATCGAAAATCTTGTATATTTATTTAGTCGATAACGATACGTCGCGATAACACGTGTCACATTGTAATTGGTTGAAAATCTATCAGAAAATAATATATAAACATTTTACAATATGATGAATAGTAACTGTTCTTGCTCTTTGTGTACTGCTGCCTTTAAAAACTGCTCTGCTCTTGCTCTTACTTTATTGCAATGAATGCATATGCTCTAATGGACAATCCCAGAATCATATATGCATCATCTTTCACAAACACTAACGACACCACCTCTTCATTCCACCCACCAGTAGGTAACATAATCTTCTACACATAAACATGATTAGAGGGTTGCGATATCGGTTTAAAAGAAATGGGTCAGGGAATCCATGGATCCTCCCAAATCCCAATCTTAAACTCATCACCAACTTTCCACCTCAAACCTTGAAGAAGAACAAATCGAGTAGTAAAAAAGTCTTGTCAACAAGATGAAGGAGATACGGGAGCATCACAAGTCAAGAAGTCCCCATCAGGAAAGTATTAAGCTCGGTATAATTACACAGTAAAGAATTCAGATTCTTAATAGTCTTCCAACCTTGCTTAGACAATAATGCGAGATTATAGCCATATAAATCCCTAAAACCCACACCACTAGCTTCTTTAAACTTACAAAATTTCTCCCAATCATGCCAATGGATCTTTTTACCTCCATCTGTACTTCCCCACCAAAACTTGCACACATTTGATGAAGAGTCTCACAAAACCTTTGGATAATAGGAAACAATTCATTGTATACATAGGTAAGGATTGGGTCACTATTCTGATAAGCAACTCCTTTCCGGCACTACTAAGCAGTTTACCTTGTCATCCCTCTAATTTTGAACTCAACCATTTCTTAGTGTAAGAGAACATTTTGGTGTGATGTTGACCCACAAGGGTAGGTATCCAAGATATTTTTCATGCTTCACCTCAATCATGACTCCCAAATAGGCTACCATCTCTTCTTTCTACTCAATAAATCTTCTTGTTGAAGACCACACTGCTTTTATCAAAGATGAAATTTTGTCCTGACGCCCGTTCATAATCCAATAACATTTGTTTCATAGTTTGACACTCAACCATGGTTGCCTTCCTAAAATGAAGGTTGCCATCTGCAAAGAGAAGATGGTGTATCGAAGAGGCCCCGTCATATATTTGAATACCCTCCAACCTCTTGACATAATCCGTTGTTCCAATACCAAGCAAAAATAGATAAGAAGATAACGGGTCACCTTGCCGCTGACCTCGAGAAGGTGTGACATAACCACTAGGCTGACCATTGATGAGAAAAGAATACTGCATTGTAGTCACACACAACATAACATTAGTAATCCATACTTATGCAAACCCCAACTATCTCAGTACAGCCTCGAGAAAAGTCCATTTTATCCTATTATAGGCTTTACTCATATCAAGCTCCAAAAAGACATAACCTCATTCACTGAAGACTTGCAATTATGAATATAGTGAGACACCTCATTAGCTATCAAAATATTATCTGTGATCAGACGCCCAAGAATAAAAGCACTATGAAATGGAGATATGATCTGGTCGAGAATGCTCTTCTACCTATTTGCAATAGTCTGTGAACAAATTTTATATAACATTACATAATGCAATAAGTCGCAAATCTTTCAGTGACATTGGATTAGGAACTTTTGGAATTAAACAAATATGAGTGTAATTGATCTCACCCAAAAGTCACCTTGTATGAAGGAAACTCTGAAATGCTTTCACCACATCCGATCCAATACTCTCCCGGTATTTCTAAAAAAATAAAGGAGGCATCCCATCTGGACCTGGTGCCTTTGTAGGATACATCTAAAACAAAGCACACCGAATTTTCTCTTCTATATATGCAGCATAGAAAGCCGTGTCCATCTCTGATGTCACTCACGGTTCAACTAATTGCATCACTGAAAGTATAAATGTTTCATCTACGACTGATGTAGAGAACATATCCTGAAAATATTTTACCACGACCTGCTCCACCACGGATGGGGAAGACTACCAAATACTACTACTATCAAACAAACCTTTGAGTCAGTTCTTACCTCTTTGATTGGAAGCTTTCGGATGAAAGTATTTCGTCTTGCAATCGATCTCCTTCCAGCAACCACATCACCTTCGATCGTTGCTACCAATATTTTTTCTCCTCATCTAGTAGCTCCTCCAAATGGTGTGATAATTGTAATCCCTCCTCCTGTTCATGAACCAACATATGCAAGTTCAATATGGCTTGCAACATGTTATGAATATCACCAATTTCTTTCAACCTGACTTTGAAAGTATTATGCTACCAAGCCGACAAAGCATATCTCGTATGCTTTATTTTTTGCCCCACCTCAAAAAAAGGTCGTCCTGAAGTAGAACAGAGCCATCATTGTTGCACAACTTCAGCACATGCTTTATGATCAATCCAAAAACTTTCAAAATGAAATCGATGACGATTATGTTGTACCTCCTCAGTTACCTTCGCCACATGCACCAACAAAGAAACATGGTCTCCATGAATAGGAGCCAAGTTATCCACTGTCAAGCAAGGAAACAAGTCTACCCAATCTCTTGTCACAACTACCTTATCCAGGCAACTACGAATTCCTCCTCCTTTCCACGTATGGAGTGCACCAATATATCCCAAGTCAGATAAGTCACAGAACGACAAAACATCATGGAACAGTTGCATTTGATTCTCTCATCTACGATTACTGACCTCTTATTCATCGGCATGAAGAAATTCATTGAAATCCCCAACCACGATCCAAGGCATGCAATGAACATCGCGCTCAGTAGTTGTCGGGTGCCATAAAATCTTGTCAGATGCCAAGCTTCATTCCCCTCCCTTTGCGTGCACAACCAAATCAACATGATTCTTCGATTTGGTTACGAATTCCACACATAAACCATCTTGCCAAAACATCGCTAGTCCTCCTGATTGACCATCACTCCAAACTGCTTCACAATTCATATAACCTAATTGGCCTCTCATCGACGCCATATATTAATAATAATCAACATTTGTCTCACTAAGAAAAATAAAAGTGGGTCGATGCATCTAGATCAATAGTTGTAATGCCTGTACATTAGCATCATTATTCAGCCCCCGTACAATTCCATGCCATCACACTAAACGCCATGGCGTTTAAGGAAGGTCGAATGTAAACCTCTAGACTGCTAAAAATATCACTCAAGCTTTTTGGAAACAAATTGAAATTATAAAACCTTAACCAAAGAGTACAGCTACATGAACAGTTGGAAAGTACAAAAGTAGAATGGTACAGGGTAGGCCTATTTTGTGAACAAAAGTTTCATCAGTTCAGTTGCCTTTTTCCTAGCAAAAAAGTGAGTGAGATTTTCTCCTACGGTGTGTTTGGATGAAGACATTTCAATTTCGAAGTTATTTACAAATTATGAGAATCCTAAAACCCATATTTTAAATTACATCAATTGAGAATTCTATTGTTTGGGTGCTAACATGTAGAATTTCAAAATCAATGAGAATTATAAATTGTTTTGTTTGGATGGTTTTTATTTTTCAGATGAAATCCAATGTTAATTTAACCATTTAAATGCTAAATTAGTTAAGCAAGCCAAGTGGACTCAGAAATACCCTTTTATATATAAGCCGTTAAAGAGTGCATAATAAACATAACACTAGCCATTGAACAAATCTAGTATTGGTTCCTAATTTACGATAACCGCTTGATAGTCGCATATTTATGCATCTATTCGATATTTAATTTGTTCCCTATATTTAGTTTATTGTTATTAATTGAGTGAATTAATTATGTTTATTTTTTTAATTATTTTGGAGATTAATGAAGAAAAAGAGATTAAAATAATATATTTTAGGAGTTATTGTGTAAGAGGAGGACTTACGGAGTGAAAGAATCCTAATTTGAGAAGAATACTAATTGGTCACGTGATCTTGGCGAGGAGTAGCTTGGCGAGGTGTGTGTGTGTGTGTGTGTGTGTATATATATATATATATATAGCTGAAGGAAGTCTTGGCGAGGTGATTAATTAAGAGATTCTTAGCGAGCATATTTGGTGGAAGACGTAACAAAGTAGGAAATAAGAGGAAAGAAGAAGTGGGCCTGGATTGGGATTGCTATCACATGATGATTAGATGCATGTGGGTTCTGCTAGGTTAATTACCTAATTGCATGCTTATATATATAGATAGCTAGCTAAAGAAGCAGGACGGCTGGAGAGGAGAATTAGAGAAGAGAAAAAGACAAAATAAAGAAGAATAAAGAAAGAAGAAGAAGTTGAAGAAAAAGAGAAGAGCTGTATTGCAAGCCTGCAATCCCAACAGGGATCAAGAGTTTATTTCTTCTCCTTCTTAGTTCATCTTTCATGAATTATTTGTTATTATTATTTAAGACTATAAGTAGCTAAATTTCCTTTGTTATGGGCTGATTGAAGCTCTAGATATGCTTACGATTTTGAACCCCTTTTGATTCTATTAATTATTTGGATGAGTTTTGTTTCACTGTTTTCTCACCGTATGATTTCTATGTTCATGTTTCTTTGAGTGCACGTTTAGATGCATGGCTTAGGATCTATAGTCTTGATTATGTATATGACCACCTTATCATTGCATATTCTCTAGAGACAAACATGAATTTGTGTGAAACAAGCCTTAGTGATGTAAGGGTGACCACCTTATCAACCCTTGAACCTCTGTTATTCTTCAAATATTCTTAGAACATAATGACTTCAGTTCTCTAGGCTTACATCACCATATGTATACGTCGGTTAAGTGAGGATCAAGATCGAGCGGATTGTCCCTCCCTCTTTCATGCCAAGTAAGAGGGTGTAATACATAAGATGACTTAACCAAAGTTGTTGTGTGAGGAGTATTCATCCATGGTTAGTTCAATTATATTGGGGAGGTCGTAAGTATGTCTAGGGTGGAGAGAAGTTTTTGACATTCATATCTCATTGGTTATCTACAACAATTTACTTTCTGCAATTTACTGATTTCTGCATTAGCTGTAGCTTAGCCGATTTATTTCGGTAACCAAATCAACTCAGAAAACCTTCAAATTTTGTGTGGTAGTCCGCCACTGTGTCCAGTTTGTTGTGTCCAAATTTCGTAGTATTTTAGTCTGTCTAGCTTAGGTTCGTGGTGTCATTAGTGTACTGTAGTCGAATCTGTCAACATTTTAGTTTTGTGTTAGGATTTAGTTTCACTAATTCCTTGTGTTCGACAATCCCTATTTATCTTACTACATTAATATATCCAGGTTGTGAATAGGATATCTTTAAAAGGTGTTTACCCGCCTTATCACCGTTGAGATAAATTGTAGGACTAAGCACATGTGCCATGAACAATATGGCCACACTGTTCTAGTCCAAACGTGAACGGGTGATCAGACCGAACTCCTCCATCTGTTCAGGCTCATACAAATAGTTATCATAAAAAAGGTCTATATCCTCGTCAACATAGTAGCAGCTGCAGGTGTCCGTCTTTCTCGTCAACCTCTATTGGACTAGTTATATATGTTAAAGATTTATGAGATTTCTTAAATGGAATCAGCCACATTCCCAACCATCCCAGCCATTTTATCCAAATTGTCCAAAACTTGGAAACCACTAGTTCAAATCTTAAACGTTGATAGTCACTGACATTAGTGCTTGTAAATTAGAATGATTCAGATTGACTTGTAATGGAAGTGAAAAGAGAAGTCATAAGAGATCGTATGTATCGCAGTCCGTACGATTGGTGTATGCATATATGACCACAGTACATTTCCCGCAGTCTTGCTTCTGTGGAATTGAAAAATAACGCCTAAAGATGATGGAATTCAAGTCGGGAATTCACATCTCAAATTCCCCTCTTTTTCCTCCCAAACAAATTACTATTTCTACTGGATTTGTTGCCATAAAGGAAAAGAATCATAAAAACCCAATTTCTGTTTAAATTCCCGGGGTTTTGTTCCTACCCAAACACACCGCTATTGTTTCATGGTAACAAGATTTGTCTCTTTGGGCCGAGTCCAACACTCTTCGATCATGGCCTAACCTTCTCATATTAATCTTCTTGTGTTTTGTTATAAAAATATAAAATAATCCTCTTGTGTTTCAAGTTAGATATTGGGCCGGTCCATTGTGTTAGGCGGTCGTCTTGAATATTAACAACTTGGAGGTCTGTCGAAGATCGACATGTTTCTTCTTTTCAAACCCAATTCCCACAGTGCCGACATTTTTACAACAGAGAGAACAAGACGGAAGAGATGGAGACCTTCACGGCTTCACAAAACCCTACAATATTATGCAACTGACGAGCCGAACGACGTAACGACGCAGATATTCTCCAAAGGGTTCTCCCAATTCCTGATTGATTACATATATAGTTCTCTACCGAAGTCTTGGTGGACTTGCTATTCCTATTCCGTGTGCATCATGGTAAGAAATTTATATCGAGACTTCTACGTACTTCTACATGTTATTTTGTTATATGTGTACGAATATAAAGTGCTCCACCCTACTAAGAACCAGACAATGACAATGGCAGGCTGTGAACCATGGTGAATCGATCTAGGTTTGAAGAGTTTTCAGAAAGCTTGAAGAAAACCGCAAGTGAAATCGAGAGAGAATTTTGCAGAGTTTCGTTATCTCATAATGCTTCATACACAGCTCACTACACCTCCATCTATATATAGACAACTGGAGAAACAGAAAATATCTAAGTGAACCAGCTACTAGCACATGTCTAAAACTACCCAGAATATTTGGGAGAAGACGTGGCCATCTAACAGCCAAGCACTACAGTTAACACCCCCTCTCAATCTCAGCAGAGGTCACAAGCCTGAGATTGAACTGTGATGTCTGAAAATAGGAGAATGAAGGCCTTTTGTTAGAATATCAGCAGACTGTTCCGTTGTGGGTACATAGCGAAGAAGAAGATCTAGTTTCTGAACTCTCTCTCGAATGAAATGAAAATCATTGTCAAGGTGCTTGATTCTTGAATGGAACACTAGATTGGAAGCTAAGGCAAGTGCAGACAAGTTATCACAGTTAAGGAGAGGAGGTTTGGGAATGCGCACATGAACATCACACAGTAAATGTCTCAACCACGATATCTCAGTTGCAGTATTAGCAAGGGACCTATACTCGGCTTCAGTTGAACTTCTAGAAACAGAACCCTGCTTCTTAGATTGCCAAGATACAAGACAACCAGCTAAATACACAACAAAGCCAGTTGTAGTGCGTCTGTTGTTGGCTTTCCCAGCTCAATCAACATCACAATAAGCATTGATCATGACACCATTAGTAACAAACTTGTTGACATTGCTGTAGAATAGCCTTTTCTCCATTGTTCCTTGAATGTATCGAAGCATCAATTTCACAACAGCAAAATGAACATCTGAAGGCATACACTTGCTGTTGGCTATTTCTTGAGCTATGACAAAACACAGAAATGGAAGATCATCAAAGCTTAAGTGACATTACATACTTTATCTCTTTAGACAAACAGGTATAACATTCATGTGCATTACATGTTTTCCATCTAGGATAGAACACTGAGCATGCATCCCGGACATCCTGGAACGTTTTCCCTGTGTGATTCTTCATGGCTTTAATCACATCTATAACCCAGATTATTTGTGCTTAATCTGTATGTTCTTTGGTTATGAAAATCTGTGTTGATTTATGAAGATCCCTAGGAGGGTTGACCATTGGTTCACATGTGTTTCCTAGGAAACTGGTTTGTCTTTTTCTGTTTGTCAAAGTGCTTTTGGTTCTGTTTTTCCTGGTCCTTCTTTTGCTGTCATGAAACGTGCCTCTCATTTGAAAATTGTTATGGCTATTCTTGTACAAGAGCATATGAACCTTTCGCCTTGTTTTGAACAACCTTAGCTCTATAAGGAATGACCTAAAAGCTGTCTCGGTTTTGCTCCCTGTTTAGACTTGCATATGTCCCCTCAATTGCTAGCTGCTATAGGTCTGCATTAGTCTGTGTTTAGGTCTGCATTAGGACAGTTTTAGGTCTGCATTGAGGCATGCTTATGCTGTATTTTGCGTGCCTAGATAGCTGTCTTTGACCACTGAATAACCTTGCCTATATAAGGAGTCTTAAGCTGTCTTAGATCCTTGGTTGGTTGAGTGAAAACTTTGGGGTTTTAGTTATTCTGTTTTGGTATTCTTTGAGAGCACTTTCGAGTGTAGTTTCTCTTATCTCTTCTCTCCCCTTCCATGTCTTCTGGTTGCTCTGTTTAAGTGCATAATAGACATGGATTCTTAAAGCATAAAAACTGTTTTTCAAAACTCATATGCATCATTGCATTGTGCATTCCATTGAGATAAAGTACGGAGATGCCCAACCCAAGAAGTTGATCAAGAAGATTTAACTTAAGTACGTGTAGTTAAGATCTGAGTTGATACTTCTGTATAATTTCCAAAGTGTAAGCACATAGATTAAGGTAGTGTAGCTCTGTTTGTACTGGTGGGTAGACTAGTCAGGATAGCATACGGGTTATGTATCCCCAGAGTGCCAGAAACTTGTAATTGTGTGTGTTACAAATTAGTGGAAAGGTTTATCCCTCAAGAGTTAGGGGCACACAGTTTTAATCCTGGTTGTAGGATTTCTGCGTTATCAAAAACATCTTGTGTCACTTTACTTACTGTCTTACATTTCAGTACTCGTTTCTGAGCCTTGGGATAGATCTCTATCTTGCTATCCCGAGAACAGTTTGAACGAAAAAGTGGGAAAGGCCTATTCACCCCCCCTCTAGGACCTTTAACATCAGAAGGAGAGTTCATGAATTGGTACACTGTATTGACAGCATAGGCAATGTCAGACCTAGTAAACGTTAGATACTGCAATGCCCCAACAACACTCCTATAGACAGCAGGGTATGCTAAGGGTTCACCATCAGTTTTGAGCATCTGAAGGTGAGGCAAGATAGGAGTCACACTAAGCTTTGTTTTCTCCATTCCTACCCGAGCTAAAAGATCCCTTGCATACTTTATTTGACTGACAAAGATACCATTTGTTGTCTGTTTTACTTCAAGTCCTAGAAAATATGACAAAGGACCAAGATCCTTCATGTCAAAAGTTTCACTCAACTCTGAAATTACCTCAACAATACCTGTAGAGTCAGAGCTGGTGATGATAATGTCATCAACATATAGAAGCAAAATAAAAATCCCAATTGGTCCGTATATGATGAATAGAACTCGGATCAGAATGTGAGAAGACAAACCCCAAAGTAGGAAGAAAACTTGTGAACATATCATTCCAAGCACTAGGTGCTTGCTTCAGTCCATAAAGAGACTTTTGTAGTAAGCAAACATGATCTGGATATGTGGAGTCAACAAACCCAAGTGGTTGCTTCATGTACACCTCTTCCTTCAAGTCCCCATGTAAGAAGGCGTTTTTTACATCAAGTTGTCTTAACTCCCATTTATGCAGAGCTGCCAAAACCAAAATAACTCTCACTGTACTGTGACGCACTACTGGACTAAACGTTTCATCATAGTTCAGTCCTTTCTCTTGACTGAACCCTTGAGCCACCAACCTAGCTTTGTACCGGCCAACATTACCATCTGGATTCTTTTTCACTTTGTAGATCCGCTTAGACCCAACTATGTTCTTCTGGGCGGGCAAGGAACCAACTTCCAGGTGCCTTGTTTAGTGAGAGCTTCTATTTCTTCATTCATGGCATGTTCCCTCTCAACTTTTCCAGCTGCCCCTTTGTATGTTTTAGGCTCCTATACTTCTGAAATTTCTGTAATGGAAGTAACGCCACTAAAGAAGGCCATATATGAGCACTGTTTCTGATGCACAATAGCATAATAGGCACAAAAATCTTCAAAAGACTTTGTTTTTATAATACCATTCTTGGCTCGAGTCAGCATGAAATGATTGTTATAATTTTGCTTATGTATAAACTGTAAATCATCAGGCAGGTTATTGATATCTAAAGGTTCACCATGTAGTACCACATTCGGAATTCCATCATGAGGTTCAACATTGGCATGTCCTGCACCATCTACATTATCAAGTTGAACTTGAACATGAGCACTATCTTGATAAAATAATAGATCTGCAGCCTCTTCACGAGCAGCAGAATAATCATGGGGAGCATTAGAATCCACAACAAGTTCAAAAGGGGTATTGATGCCCTCAGACGAAGAGATATCTCTAGCATTATCCACAACATCAAGATTATCAGTAATATTATGTACATTATTGTCACTTGCACTACCTTCATCATCAGAATAAGAGATATTTTTGAGAGCATGAACATAATTAGTATATGAGGTACCTTATTGTTGCCAGCAGAACAAGAATCAAGACCATCACCAGGATGGTCATTACAAGCTCCACTTGTTGAACAAGGAGGACAAGGGATAGGCAACAACGGAAGAGTAGAGGACACTGAACTGGAACTAGTAACAGACTGAGGAGAAGAAGATGGAATAGTTTTATAAGGACAGGAGGACTCATCGTGAACCACATGTCTACATATCCATAGTTTGTGTTTAGCTGGACTATAACGGAAAACTCCTTTGTATCCCAAGGCATATCCTATGAAAACCCACACTACCGGATTAAGAGACATTGCCGGCGACTTTAAGTCGCCGGCCTTGTTTTTTTTCTCGCCGGAATTGTCATTACCGGCGACAAGTCGCCGGCAATGTCAGCGCCGCCGTGACCGGAATTTGAAGACATTGCTGGCGACTTAGGTCCATGTCGCCGGCAATGCTTGGAAAAATTTTGAAAAAAAAACCCGGTTCTGGATTGGGCCCAATTCCAGAACCTGCATTGAAAGACATAAACCGTACAATCATACAAGTTCAACAGTACACATAAATGTCCAACGTACAGTACAAATAACAACGATACGAAAATTAACTACAACTACACGTCAGGGTCGAGGAACTTGCGGGTCAGGGTCGAAGAAATACATGTAGTCATTTGAACTCCGGTGGCTACCCTGGTCTTGCTGTGGCGGTGACTGGTGCGGTGGTGGTGGTGGATAACTAGGGAACACAGGGTGCAGGGGAGGTGTGGGGAACGGTTGTCCGGTAGTCTGAGCCTCGTACATCGTCCGCATCCATGTGAACATCTGTGTCTGCTGCTGGACCATGTGTTGGTACTCGGCATCTCTGATTGCCTGCTGCTCGGCTATCTGCCTCTTTTGCTCCTCCAACTCCCTCCGCGTCCTCTGAAGCTCCGCTGCGAGGTTACGACTAGAAGCTGAACTTCTTGACCCGGTAGAGTATTCTGAAGTGTTCTTCAATACTCCTTCGCCCGCCGAGCCCATTCCCCTACAGTAGTAGGTATTCTTTCCAGTCCCGCACGCTTTTGCCATGATCTGAGCCGCTATAGGGCGATCAAGCGGATCGATCTGAGAGGCATACTGGGTGACTTCTTCCTCGGAGAAGTCAGGATGGTTAGTCCGAGCTATATTCATGGTCACTTCTGCGGTCGCCTCCTCCACTCTCGCCTAATTGAAAAGCGAAAATGAATAACGTATTAGCTAACAAAATAAATTAATATCGAAAAATAGTTTTATTAACACATGGAGAGGCGAAAGACTTACTGCTTCTTCAGGGCACTGCGGATAGAACTTCTGATGAATATACACCAACGGGTTCACTTCTTATTGTTGCTGCGCCTTAGTCGACCAACCCAAATAGTTGAGTGAACCTGCATGATGGGCCCTGGTGTTTTTCAATCTATTCGCCCGGTTCGTCTTCGAAATCGCCTTATTTGATAAACATATGAAAAAAAATTAGTAACTACCTATTTCAATGTGATACGATACATTAGGCTTGTAAGATATATTCAGGATGCATACCTGAGCCTTGGGGCGCTCGAAGTGGGCTATCAGCCACAGCCACTCGTACTCCCTAAACCGGAATTCGCTAGGGGTAGAACCTCGGCCTAGCTACTTGTATACAGTGTAATGGGAAGAAAGCTCGTTCTTCCACTCTTTATACCTATATTAACACCAGGAAAAAAAAGTTAGAGATATTAAAACACTTGATAAACAAAAATCTAACTCGATACATACTCAAATAACTCGAAGCACATCACCTCATATGTAGTTGACGCTCTACCCACGTGTGAATAAGAACTTCATCCACGTTAAACCACACCTGCAATATGAATATATAAACGGTAAAATTATATATTTATTCGGACTTAATTAATAAATGTAAAATTTACGTAATGAAAATACGATTTAACTCACACTTAGTGCATTATGCACTTGCATCTTCACGTAGATAGGCACAGATTCTCAATCTGGCCAAAGCATTGGGACCTTGTCCCGCACGATCGCCCCGGCCATGCTAACATAATTTCGCGTGGTGTCAAATGCATCGATCACCTCGCCATCCTCATTGGCTCTAATGGGCGTTTTCCTTCCCCCGGTGGCCTGCTCAAGTCTCTTCCCGGTGTAGGTGCCTCTAGCCCCTTTCCGTTTTCCAGTCCCATTAACGAAATTGCCTAATAATACAATGTCAACAAATTGATATCATTAATTGAACCTATCATAAGTCTTAAGTAATAATTAAGTAATCAATCTGATGTTAAATAAAATTTACCTGCATCGTCCGTTTGTTGGTTGGTGCACCTCACACTCCAAAGATACACGGGGTCTAACGGGATGAAGTTGTACGCTTCCTCCACGCTCAAGAACTCCGGCCGTCCTTCAACATAAATAGGCATCCCCCTATCATCGAATTCAGGGATCATAGGAATCTCGTCGGGTAGAAAGAGACCGGACGGCGGAGATAGACGAGGCTTGGACGATGAGGCGCCAGCACCATCTGCCTCAGATGATTCCCGTGAAACGGGAGTAGGGACCGGGCGAATAGGGGGCATTCGGATGTAGGGAGTTTCTGATGCCCCCGTTGACTGTCACTCATTTGAGGGTCTGCTGACGGAGGGACGTCTGCTAACTGAGCGTCTGCTGACTGAGGCTCGAGGCTCGACTTCCGGTTGCACGGCTGCGAATCGTGCAGCTTCCTCCTCTGCTCACGCAGCTAGCAAGGCTTGTGTGCGAGCATTCATCATTGGCCCACTGCGCGTGTTGCTAACTGCGGCAGAGGAGGAAGCTTGACTAGTGCTCCCTCCACTATTTCGGGAACCTCTCCGTTTGATGCCTGGAAGCCAATTTGCCGCAAAACCTCCTAGACACGGTAATAGTCATGGATTCGGTTCTATAACAAATCGGAACCGGAACCAAATGTAACCGGAACCGGGCGGAACCGGAACCGTTTGAACCCGTAACCGTTTGGAACTGGAACCGTTCGGTTTCAAACGGTTCCGGTTACAAACAGTTCCGGTTCCGGTTCCACGCGGTTCCGGTTTAAAACCGTTCTGGTTCCAAACCGTTCGGATTCCGATTTTTCACCTTAATTTATACGTTAAATTAACAACTATATCACCTTAATCCAAACACGTTAAATGCCGATTCCGATTTTTCACCTATTATACGTTAAATTAACAACTATATCACCTAAATTAACATATATACATACATCATTTTTGACTTAAAATTTTTCACATATATATACATCATGCATCTTAATTAAATTTAATTTTCACATATATATATACATCACATATTCATCCAAACCACGCACCCTAATTAATTTTCCACATTTTTCACACATATATATACATCATGCATCTTAATTAAATTTAATTTTCATATATATATATACACACATCACATATTCATCCAAATCACACACCCTAATTAATTTTCCACATTTTTCAAACATTACCGGTATATATATACATTGCATATAAATTAATCCAAATCACCCTAATTAAATTTAATTTCCACATACATATATATATATATATATACATTGCCACATACGTACATATGTACATACGTATATATATATATATGCACAAAAATAAATAAAAATTGAGAGAGAGAGAGAGAGGGAGAGAGAGTGCGCTTGCATGCACCTGCCATGGTGGAGCTCGAGCTGATTTTCCGGCGACGGAGGTGAGGGGAGGAGGTAGAGGAGGAGGGGAGGAGGAGAGGAGGAGGGGAGGTGAGGAAATTTCAATTTGAAATGGGGTTTTTTAGTGTGGAGAGAGGAGAAGGGAGAGGAGGTGAGGGGAGGGGAGAGGGGAGGAGAGGAGGTGTTTTAGGGGAGGAGATAGTGAGAAATGAGGGAGAGCTCGAGCTGGGTTCGACCATATTCAGTAGACATTACCGGCGAGTTACTTGCAACTCGTTGGTAATGTCATTACCAACGACTTAAACTCGTTGGTAATGACATTACCAACGAGTTGATTAACTCGTTGGTAATTTCATTACCAACGAGTTTATCAACTCGTTGGTAATGTCATTATTTCCCAAAGAATATCCGACTACGATTTCCGACTACGATTTCCAACACGATTTCCGACTACGTACAATTTCCGACTACATTTTCCGACTACGATTTCCAACACGATTTCCGAATACGTACAATTTCCGACTACATTTTCCGACTACAATTGCCGACTACATTTTCCGACTACAATTTCCGACTACGATTTCCGACACGATTTCCGACTACAATTTCCGACTACAATTTCAGACTACAATTTCCGACTACATTTTTCGACTACAATTTCCGACTACGATTTCTGACACGATTTCCGACTACAATTTCCGACTACAATTTCCGACTACATCATTAACGTACTAAGGATGATAATCGTAATTATCTTCATCACTTGAGTCTGACTCGGTTTCATAGGTAACCTCTGGCAATATGTGCCGCTCCTCGTCATCTGAATCAGCGTCAACTTCATATGGATTAACATCGAGAAGTTCTGCTCCAGTAATTCGAACCACACTCCCAGATAGCACATTATTAAGGCGAATCGTAGATGATTCCGGAATGTCAAAAGCGTTCGGCTCTAGGTATGCAGTAACTTCCTCATCATCTGCGGTATCACCAAGTGTGGCAGCACTGTATATGTTTCTATGAGCAACATGGTTAACCACCTTCCACGGGACTTTGTTAAGAAGATCGTCAAGGTAAAACACTTATTTTATTGATGAGGCAAGAATGAAAGGGTCATCTCATACCAACTAGTAGCAGTATTCACCGAAAATGTTCCGTACTGATCGGTCCTTGTGTTCTCCGGGCTAGTATCAAACCATCTACACTTGAACAAGTGCACTTTCATGCGGTTCCAATAAATTAGTTCAACAACTGAATGAAGGACACCGTAATAGTCAACGCCATCCTGCCCACCATGGACCATCACCCCATAATTCTGTGTTTTCAGTCGGTCGTCTCGATTTTCACATATAAATTTCACGTCATTGACCTGACACATCGAGTAAACTTTTGAAGCTATCGGTTTCATCGCCAGGACCCTCAATTCATTTGACCACTCTGGGCAACCATCATTTGCTACATGGTTCATCTGAAAACGATAAGAAACCACACAAGAAATTATTAACATAGAAACCACAAAACCACGTACGTACACACACAATAAAAAATAGACATATACACATATACCCTTACCCATTGACCAAAGTAGTTTGCAAACGTCCTGTTGTGGTAATCAACATTTCCGGCAATAGCAGGGCAGTGAAGATGATAGTTTTTCCAATATTGTACTTCTTCACAGTTAATCAGTACCGACCAGTGGGCAATGGCTACCTCATTTCCATCCAACCTGTACGACTTTGGCAAGCTTCCCTGTACTACCACGTCATTAGAGATGATAGAAAGTTTGAACTGGGGTTCATCTATCGGCATCTGTTGTTGGGGGTCCTCAAGCGCTCCCAAATACACTTTGGTGTACGTTACACACTCGTGCGCAACATATGCTTCAGCGATACACCCTTCAGGTGCATATTTATTCTTCACATAGTCCTTGTAGGCTCCCAATTGTCTACAAGTGCATGTTAACTTACGTAAAAAATAAGAATTTACATATAAAAACAGAGGCAAACCAAATGTATGAATCATTTGTACCTTTCCATGGGATACATCCAAGTGTAGTGTACGGGACCGGTAAGCAACAATTGTTCGGGAAGATACCCTCTCTTTGGGCAGGTACCCTTGAATGAAAATAGGGAAAAGGCGTTGAAGCAGTACATGGCAGTCATGACTCTTTAATCCGTACATCTTATTGTCCCGGAAGTTAACACACCTGCTTATATTTCCTGCATAGCCATAAGGATACCTGCATATATATATATATATATAGCCATATGCAACAATTATAGTTCTCGCATATAACCATAATCCGGTAAAAATTTAAGGCCAAATTTCTGCATAGCAGAAGAATATATACCTGACATTACTCAACCACCGAAAAATTTCATGCTTATGCTTCGGCTTTACGGTGTAAGGAGCTTGCGGCATTTTTCTCTTACCATCTCTTAACCACAAATGTTTCCGCAGTCCCATAGCTTTCAGATCAATGCGTGCCTTAGGGATGTCTTTTGTTTTCCCCTCCAAGTTAAGAACTGTGCCCACCACACTTTCACACACATTCTTCTCTATGTGCATGACATCTAGGTAGTGTCTGATAGGCAACCTGGGCCAGTAGGGGAGTTCCCAGAATATGCTCTTGTGTGTCCAAAACTTATACCTTTCGGGCTTGTCTGGAATTGACGCCACTATGTCAGGATGATTGCTCAGCTGGCCAAAATCATATTCATTCAACACTTCCAAAATTTCTTCCCCTGTCCATCGCCTGGGTGCCACACCTGTTTCCACAGTCCCATCAAACGCGTCTGGATCCTGCCTAAATGGGTGATCATATGGAAGCCAACAACGGTGACGCATCTGAACAATTTTACTGCAATGAGGACTGCAACAATCAACCGTCATGCACTCTGAACAAGCCCTGTAACCCTTGGTTACGTTGCCCGACAACATACCGCGGGCAGGAAAATCACTGATGGTGCCAACAAGCATGGCATGCATCTGGAACATCTCATTTTTGAACCTATCCTAAGTGGGGTGGCCACACTCACTCAGGTACTTAAGCTCCTCAATCAAAGGCCTCAAATACACATCGAGACACTTTCCTGGATAACCCGGGCCCGGAATTAACAGAGTGAGCATATTGTATTCCTTCTTCATGCACATCCATAGTGGAAGGTTGTACGGTACCAAAATAACTGGCCATATACTGTATTGAAGACTCATGTTGCCAAAAGGGTTGAATCCGTCAGATGAGAGCCCTAGCCAAACATTTCGGACCTCTGCTGTAAAATGATCAAACTCCCTGACCATGTGCTTCCAAGCCTCTCCGTCGGAAGGGTGTATAAGGGTGTCATCGTCAGGCAAATTCCTCTCAGCCCACCATCTCATTGCTTCGGCCGTGAAAACACACATGAACAACCACTCCAGCCTATCAATAAGCGGGAAATATCGAAGTATCTTCACAGCTTTCTTGTTGCCTGCAGGAGTCAACTTATACCTTTCTGTAAAACATACCGGGCAGGCTTCAAGGTCTTCAAGATCTTTTCCCCAGAAGAGAATACAATCATATCTGCATGCATGGATTTTGATGTAGGAAAGCCCAAGATCTTTCAGGATATGTCGCACCTTATGATGAGTGGTAGGAAGACGATGACCGGGTGGCAGTAGCGAAGCAGTCCACTTCAGCCAAGAATCAACAGCTTTGACAGACATTTTGTTCTCCATTTTCAGCTGCATCACTCCCATCACACTTTCAAGAACAGTCTTACCACAACCATCGTACAACGGAGTCTGTTGCAATGCAATCAGATTATTGTACTTGTCCATACCGCTTGTGTTGACATGAGCTCCAGGTAATGGCTCGATTGGCTCAATATGGGGGAAACCCTCAACGACAGGAGGGACATTTGGTGCTTCATCAGCAAATACACCGCTCTCATGAGGAAACATATCATTGATTAACATCGATGTTGGGTCATAGGATGGACTGCCCCTCTCAGCAAAATCTCCATGATCATAGTGTGGGCTGGCCCTCTCACCAAATTGTCCATGATCATGCGGACCCGCTAACGATGTTTCACCGTGATAAATCCAACAAGTGTACTTATCCCAAAACCCGTATTTACTCAGGTGCTTCTGGACTTTATCAATGGGAAAACGAAATCGATCGTTGTGACACTTACATTCTTTACACGGGCAATAATGAACTGTAGTGTCTCCACAATTAGCCTTCACAAAATTCACAAAACTCCTAATTCCCTGGTGATATCTCACATCCCATCTTTCGAGGCTCATCCAACTCTTGTCCATCCTGAAAATTCTAACAATTTTACGTATTATATATACACACATTCACTACTAATAATCGACGCGATATCTCAATTCAACTCTAATTAAATCAACACATGCATGCATATATATATATATCGATCTAATCTCTGAATTCGATTCAGTACTCGATGATGGTATTCTTCTTTTTTCAATTCAGTATTTGACTAGGTAGGAGGCTCTCTTAAGCCTGACTCCGATAGCACTACGATAATACCAGTCGTTGATTCAAACACAAGATAAGATTAACTACAAGCAGTTTTCTCGTTTCAGTGGCATCAACAAAATTTCATATCTCACGAATTGGACAATACCGAATACATACATACATTTCATACACATACCTATATATATATATATATATATAGCTTCCCGAGTGATCGAGTTTTCGACACGCGCCTTAATTTTGACAATACCGAACGAAGGATCGATTTTAGAGCGTTTTCCTTCTTTCGATTTCACCGGATTTTTTTCGATCCAAATGAATGAGCTTCTGCGTTCGGTAATATAAGAGGCATTGCCGACGATTCATTAAATCGCCGGAAATGGAGACATTACCGGCGACTTTTCGCCGAAATTTCGCCGGTGATGCTTCAAAACATTACCGGCGACCTCCTCCGTTGCCGGCAATGTCAAGCCAAGCATTTTCGGCGATTTTCCGGCAGGAATTTCGCCGGCAATGTTTGGCTTGACATTGTCGGCGACGGAGGAGATCGCCGGTAATGTTTTGAAACATTACCGGTGAAATTCCGGCGACATTACCGGCGACGGAGTAAGTCGCCGGTAATGATGAACATTACCGGCGAATTTTCCAGTCGCCGGCCTTGTTTTTGGAAATCTCGCCGGTAATCTTGCAAAACGTGGTAGTGCCACGCTTCTGTTCTAGGTTCAAGTGTATCCTTGTTGTAAAGGCGCAAAAGGAGATAACAAGTTGAGCCAAGAATTATAAGAGAACTGAGATTAGGAAATGAACCAAACAACAGTTGATAGGGAGAAGACATTTGGAATGATTGACATGGCATTCTGTTAATAAGAAAGGCAGAATGAGCAATTGAGTGGAACCAAAAAGGCTTGGGAAGAGATGCTGTAGACATGAGAGAAATTGTAGTTTCTACAACATGCCTATTTTTTCTTTCTGCTATCCCATTTTGTTGGGGAGTATGAGGACATGAAATGAAATGAGCTATCCTATGAGTGTCAAGAAATTCTCTAAAAACTTTGCTATTGTATTCCCCACCCCCATCTTTTTGTAGGACATGAATTGAAGTATGAAACTGATTCTTGACAAAAGCTAGAAATTTGACAAACAATTGGAAAACATCAGATTAATTGATCATGGAAAAAATTCAAGTGAACTTGGTACAGTCATCGATGAACGTAACATAGTACTTGTACCCTTTTAAAGACAACAAGGTGTAGGCCCCATACATCTAAATGTACTTTGTGAAATAAAAATGTAAACCTACTCTTAGACTCTGGAAAAGTCAATCTATGCATCTTGCCTTCAAGACAAGGAATACAGACTCTACTAGTACTATCTTGAGATGAAGAAATGTTACAGCTTGAAAGCATTTTCACTACAATAGCATATGTAGGATGACCTAGCCGCTGGTGCCACCATTTGTGAGACACAACAGCTCCAACATTGGTAGTAGGAGAATAAAAAGGTGGTTTGGTAAGCTGAGGAGTTTTGAAAAGAAACAGACCTAAGTCAGACACACTCCTTAATCGTTTCATGTAAAGCAATAATCTTATAATGATTCAAGGAAGTAGCAACAAGGGTTTATTTAGTTGATCTCCAAGAAATCACCGTGTTTCCCATGATGAATACATAATCTGTCTGGGAACGTCCTTTGTGTGAGTCAGAGAGATACCCAACATTAACAAAACCAACTAAAACATCACAAGGTGTCTCTGACTAGGGGACCACATTGAATTAGGGTACAATGCTTATAGTCGGATCACTATTTAACGGGTCGAAAATTTCACTCGACGAGTCGAATGAATGGTTATGATCCGTCTAAGATGCAACCTTCAACGGGTCGACGAATTTCTTCATGGGTCGAATTTCCTGGAACATGCATGTTACGATTCAACCATCCCTTTCTCGAGAATTTCAAGTTTCTCTCTGTATTCTTTGTAGGTAAATAACAATCCCAAGTCTATGGAAGTCTTCAACTACCTGAAAATGTGCTTTAAACCATTCCAATGATGTTGTGTATGCGCAGAGCTAAATCGAGCTAACAAGTTCACAAAGAATGCAATATCTGGTCTTGTGCATTGAGCTAAATACAACAAAACTCCAATGGCACTAAGGTATGGTACCTGAGCTCCAAATAGTTCATCATCATCATCTTTCAGATGGTACAAATCCTTATTAGGTTTCAGACTACGAACGTTCATTAGTGTGATAAGAGAGTGTACTTTGTCCATGTTAAATCGCCTGAGTATCTTTTGGACATAAGCAGACTGGTAAATGAGTATTCCACCAACTCAATATTCTAATTCCAATCCAAGAAAAAATCGAGTCCTACCAACATAAATGCCTAATCGACGAAGAGGACTCATCTTAGTGTGTTGTGGATGCGCAATTGGCACATACACTGCACAATCAAAGATTCGTAGATATGATATGTCAGGCTCATATTCAATTACCAACTGGTAGGCACTGAATGGTTGGAGTGCTACATGTCTCAAGAGAACAAGTATTGCTACATGTAATATTGCATATCCCCAAGCAGAAACCGACAAAGTAGTGTGCATAACCATTTCTCTGACCACAAGTTGTAACCGCTTGATTTGTGCCTCTACTAAACTGTTTTGTGAATGAACATGAGGGATGAGATGTATAACTTTGATCCCGATTGACATACAGTAGACATCAAAATTCTTTGATGCGAATTCTTCTGCATTATCTAATCTAATTGACCTGATTAGGTTCTCCGTGTAGTAAGCTCGAAGCTTAATAATCTGTGCTAGGAGTTTTGCAAATTCAGCAATCCTTATAAATAGCAAAGCAACGTGTGACTATCTTGTTAATGCATCTATCAAAACCATAAAATATTTAAAATGGTTCACATTCCGGTTTGATAGGTCCACAAATGTCACAATAGATTCTTTGTAAGAATGGAATGTTGTCATTGTTGTTGACCACAAAGGAAGGTCTAGCCTGCAACTTTGCTAATGAGCAAGCTTTGCAAAAAGAGCAATGAAGATCAGAGATTGCCATAAAATAATCTTGTGGAATAACACTAGGTGTTAAGACTGGATTAAGATTATTAATCTCATCCACTACATCAATATGATGGTTTTGAGAATTTCCACATGCTTCTTTTCTTTGAAAAATGGATGACCATAAGAGTTTTTCAATATTTTGATCATCATATAACGACTTGGATGTCTTAGTCGATAATGCCAAAGCTTGTATGAGGCCATTTCAAACACAATAGTAAGTGTGATAACAATGGATTCAATAATCTGAACCGTAGTAAGATATAATTCACTACGAATTTTCCTTAACTTTTCCAAGTAGTACTTTCTATCACACTCCTCAGAAGTTATACATAAGAATTCTTTTCCATTCTCGCAATGAGTTTCCAAGTGTAAACTATTGACTCTAATGTTCTTAAAACTTAGCAAGGTTCAATTTGACTTTGGCGCGTACAATGCATCAGTCATATGAATTCTTGTTCCATGTGGTAGCAAAAATTGTGTTGAAGCACACCCTTGTATAATCGGCGTTGAACCAATCATGGTTGTCACTGATGATGTGTATGACATAAGATCTATAAACAATTGTCTATTTTGTAGTATAGTATGAGTAGTACCACTATCTGCTAAATACTCGATCTCGCCTTCAAACATCTACAAAAGAATTTGAATTAATTAGTCTTTAAGACTTGTTGAACACTTTAAGTAAAGACTTAAAAATTTACCAAAGGGTTGTGCCCTTAAAAAGTGCTAATATGACATGGTAAAACCAATGTACATACATCAAAAGCACCGAGTCCAGGTACCCTTCTCCGTGGGTTAAGAAGTACACTCGACAGGTCAAAGGAACCCAAAATAAATTCTGATTTTCTGATGACGAGTCAAAAATTACAAAATTTTGTCACAGTGGATGACATTCAACGGCTTGAGGTAAATCTTCGAAGCGTCGAATAAAACCTAAATCCAATATTGATTTTCCGATATCTTTTACAACGGGGCATTCAAATTTTTTTGACTAGTCGAAATTGTGACATTTTTGAGACACTAGAGTATAGTCGACGGATAGAACATTTTCACCAATGGGTCGAAGTAGCTAAATAAGTGGCCGAGGACCATTTTTCGACTGGTCGAAAGATTTAATGCACTATTTTTTGACAGATCAAAACGTGCAGAAACCAATACAGTGGGTTACCATCGACGAGTCGAGAAAAAACCCCGACGGGTCAAAAATTCTGAGTATCAAACCACCCTCTCTTTTATCTCACTTTTATGCTATTTTGGTGTCACAATGCCATAAAATTTTGTAGAATTCAAACCATTTAAGAAATATGATATAAATAACCATTTTTAACCCTTTCAAATGCCGAAAGGAAGAAATTTTATTACTTTGTCAACATCAAAACTTATATCAAAAGATTGTTCTTATTCAATAACTACGACTACATCCGGAGTCAAAATACAAAATTAAACTTGATTACATAGCTATGACATGAGTCTAATACATAGACTAACTAAAAATCCAAAGTCTCAAGACTTGTTTTGGTGTCATCTGCTACAGTTAAATTGGCTTCACCTCCATTTTCCATCTCATAGTTAGCATAATATGTATCTTTCTTCTTTGCTTAGTATTATTGACACATCTTGTAGGCATTTTGAATATCCTTTTTAGCTCTGTATTTCTTGTACATATGATTAGTCGTACCACACCTATAGCAAGGTACCAAGCGAGAAGTAGAAGCAGAATGTGAAGAACTTTCACAATTCCTAAAATTGGAATTGGATTGATTCTTGTTGGAGTTGTGGTTGTTGTTATGGTGAATCTAAGTCAAATTTCGAATGTTTCCTCCTCTACCACAACCTCTACCATGTCCTCCTCTACCACGACAAGTTTCATAAGGTCCAGAATGTTGTTTCTCCTTATCTTTTTGTGTCTTCCCACCAGTGTTGTAGGTTTCATGGACTTTCTTTGTACCGGTTGGCCGAACATTATTTTGGTGAAAGATCTCGTGATGCCTCTTTTTCTTGGTCAGCACACTCATAAGATCACTAAATGATCTAAGTCTTCCTTGATCATAATCAATGTGATACTAATGCACAATGGTGTCCATAGAAGTAGGGAATGCGCTCAAAGACTTCTCGACAATAGCTTGGTCAGTCTTTACAATGCCACATATGGCAAGCTCAGACTATGGCTCTAGCATATCCTGATAAAAGTCATTGATCTTAGGATAATCCAATAATCGAATTCTATTCCATTTTTCTAGTAGCTTTGAAAGTTGTGCGTCATACACATTGTTGAACTGTTGTTATAAAGTCGCCCACAAATCAGCGGGGTCATCCTTTAACAAGAACTATTTTCTCATAGAAGGATGAATATGTCTCCTGAGAAATATGAGAGCTTGAACTTTTCGAGCTAAGATGTCTTCGTTGACTTTAGTGCTAGGTGGTAGTGGTTAAGTGGTATCAGTGAGACGTTTAACGGGCGAGTATTCCTCACGTCAGATACCCATATGTGATATTCTGCTCCTTGAATGTCAAAGATATCAAATTCTTGGCTTGGCGGCTTAGTCATCTACAAAAGACAAGAGATGTAATTAATTTACCGATCAAAAAACCACGATCACTAATATCAAGTTTAGGGAATAAGACACATGATCCATGATATATGGTCACAAAAATTGATGCAAAATCTGTGGCCTCATACCACTCCTTAGAAAATTATGACTGTCAAATAGTCACAAACATCGACTTCACTTTTTTTTCAATGTGAAATCACAATTAACCGGAAAATTTACTAACAACCTTGATTCCCCCAGGATTGTCACTAATCTTAAATCTCGAGGAATGGGTGATTAAATCCTCTTTCACTCATACATGCATTAATCCATAGGAAATAGAGGCATATAATAATTCACGAAATTTAAACCTGAATTTAGACCTAGATCTAGGGTGTTGCGGTAATTAAGTTTTGCAACCTAATTCTAAATCGAAAATGGTTAGTCAATTTATCTTAAGGGTGTTATGTTCGGTATGAAAACCTCGCTAAAAAAAGTTTGAAGCAAAAAGCAAAGATCCACAAAATTGGCTGGAGAACTCCAGTGTCGGTGATTGGTGACGGTAGTGATTCTGTCAAGGCGGGAGGTCGGTGGTGGAGCTTTAGGTGTTTAGGGGTTTGTGTTGGCTATCAACTCAAGAACTGTTGATAACATGTTGAAGGATAAAATAGATACTCAAGAGATATGATCTGAAAACTGTAGTTTATTTATCGATAGATGACCTTAAATAGGAATTACAATATGATACAATTAATATCCTTATAAATCAGGAATTGAGAGAATATTTACTTCTATTCTAATCAGTACAAGATACACACCGAGATACTAAGAATATTTATCCTGGAACAGTTTAGAGGATTCTACAATTTCTCTTCACATCTTTCCATCGGAATTTGAGAACGGATCATATACCTCCCAGCTACACTCATGTATCTCCTGGCTCTCGATCCTATTAGTTTGTTATTAATTGTATAAGAAAACATACATAAGCAGGGGGAAAATTAGTACTGGCAACCTCAATGGTTGTAGTTGTCAACGTTGATGGTGTTTATCGGGACTTATCGCAAGAATAGGTGGATGTAGAAAGGAAACAAAATTTTGGGTAAATAAAAAATGTGCACACAATGGACAATGGGATGAAAAAACTTTGATGAGAAGTGTTTCCTCAGTACTCCTCTTAGCGTTGTTCAATTTTTGTCGCTCAACGCCGCACCATTTGTTGGAGATCGACGCCCTTTCTCCTAGCCATTCGTCACCGCTTCTTGTGTCAACGTCTGGGGCTTGTTTCTTGGGGTCCGGCTTTTTGGGCTTGAGTGCTTATTGTTATATGGTTAGAGGTAGTGGTGGAGGCCTCCTGATTGGGAAGGTTCAAGGTTGGGTCGTCAATGTTCTGGAGGTTGAAGGGCGGGCTTTCTCTTCCCCGATATCTAGATCTGGAGCGACAATCAGTTTGTGATCGAGCCCAGGCATATAGGCACTGCTCGACGGCGATGTCGAATTTTGATGCGTCCGCGTACCATTGCTGGTGGTTGGCTTTGCCTACTCCTCGCTCAACTCTATGAGGGATTACTGACGGTCTCGAGGTGGTGGGTGCATATTGTGCGTTCACCGTCGACGACGGTAACCAACATATTTAGAGCGGGATCAGCAGTTGGCCATGAAGTAGGGATGACAAAATAACCCAAACCCGCGGGTATTCTCCCGAACTGAACCCGATTACTAAAGCAAATAACGGGTATCGAGTATTTACTGAACCCAAACCCGACCGAATGTTGCCGGGTACGGGTTGGGTACGAATATGCATATACCGAACCCGTACCCGAACCAGTACCCGAATCCAACCCGCCTATTTTTAAAAGGAAATTTGTTATATTTTATAATTTATATATAATTTTTAATATATTTTATAGAGAATAACACATTTATAATCTTATTTTTTATAAATCTTTTTATTTTATCTATTTTTGGTTCGGGTAAACGGGGAGAGCTCGGGTATTAAATATCTGACGGGTTCGGGTCGGGTAAAAACCTGAACTAAAAGAAATTGGGTTCTAGTCGGGTTCGATCGGACGGGTTAGTTTCAAGTTCGGGTTTGGGTACCCAAAACCTGTTGCCATTCTTACCATGAAGTGAGGTTGATTGGGCTGCATTCCTTCAAGGTGGGCTTGGAAGGTGTTGGCCTCCATTCCAGCTTGACATTTTGGACTTCTTCGGTAAGCCCCCACTTGTTTGGGCTACGGTGGCAATTCATTGGACCGATCGATGAGTTTGCAACTGAGCGCGGCTCGTGGATCTGGTTACATTGGTTAGGCTGAGGCGGAGGAGCGGCGACTCACTGCATTTTAGTTTGGGGTATATAATTAGATGCGGTGGGGGACTTTGAATTTTACTATATTTCTTACATCTAGTTGGTCTAGTTATATTAGGTACCGGTATCGGTACTTGATTGAACTATTCTAGTGTAGTGTATTCTAGAAAATTTGTTTTCTATCTGGTATCCTTGTACTATATCAATTTTGTCAATGAATTATCGCTTACCTCAACAACAACAAAATTATGCATACAAAACTATTGACAAAGGTCTAAATAACAAAAATGGAGGTATAATATATGCCGTTGATGATCAATTATCAATTTTATGTTCCAAATATACTCGTTGAAGATGAATAGATCACCAAAGCCTTGTAAGTTGTTTTTGAATAGCAACCCCGCCCTCAAAGTTTTATGCACTCTTACAGCTTTAGTTAATAAAATTTACTTAATTATGTCGTCGAGATCCCTTATAACCAAAACCAGGAAAACATGTGCAGATTTATGCGTACCATAGACAGATAGACTATCCCCGCGCCGACAGACAAAGAACATTATCTACTAGGAATGAGTTGTTTAGATGCCAAAGGAGGATAGAGCTCCTAGTTCTAGCACGAAGCTCCTGCATGTTCTGCTCCATCTCTCATGTGCTCCAGGCTATTATCTAAGCCATATATAATCCAAAACCTGAATTCATAATCTGGCATTTACTAGCTGCCTCAAAACGAATTGATATGCAATTTGGTTATAATTTACAACTCTACCAGATCGCTGGCAACCTCTCTCGAGCTCTGAATTGAAACTTAGATCTGATCCTACTAATTATAAAGATCGAACTCTGAGAACAGCACTTTTTTTTAGGAGTGCTAATCGTCGAACCCGCCCTTTTAATTAAAATTAGCTAATTAGATAAGATATTAAAACCTGAGATATATAATTTGACAGAGAGTACGTGATGAAGGAGATGGAAACTACGAGACATTGTTTAATAGGCACACCATGGTTCTTGATCCAATATATTCGCAGACAAGATCAGTAAGAATGAAAAAGGAGGCTTATAAATGGAGGGATTAGTGTCATACTACGTGCCATTACAATTGGAAAATGGACATACATATCATATGTTATCGGTTCTATATATGTCATGATTTTAATTTATTAAAAACTGCACCAGCCATTATATATTTTTTTTTTTCGAAAGGAACCAGCCATTATATATGTAAGAGTAGATCTAATGATTATATAATGTCATGCGCTAGCTAAAGTCCATAGTAGTTGCTAAATCATTGCATATGACAGCACAGCTTGATAATTAGCCAGAGCAAGGAATGCAAAATCGATATTATCGGCGATATTTCGTCGATATTTCGGTTTTTTGAAATTACCTGAAAAATCCGTGAATATATCTCCAAATTTTCCGAAATTTTCCGAAACTTTCCGATATTTCCGATATATCCCCGATATTTCCGATATTTTCCTATATTTTCCGATATTTATCGAAATTTTTGAAATTTTCAGTAACTTTTTTAATTTAACAAAATTAAAAGCTTGTCAAAATTTTGCAATGCCTTATCCTTCATATATCATGCCTTATGGTCTTCCAACAAGTGATAACTCATCGTTACAATCACAAACAAATGCCTCAAATGATGATAGCAATGAAGAAAGTCGAGCAATGCCTGGTTCATACTACGAGCTCCAAAATCTTCAAAGACCGCCCCCTGACCCATGCCATATGGTTGGCATGTAAGTCAATACGTGCAGAATTACATGGGAGAGCAATCATTTAATGAGTACTCTTCACAATACACACATGATTCTGCACAGAGAGATGAGGAAAATAGTGTGAATTTCAAACCTCATAGGTCCTCTATGTGGTTTTGAAGTATTGATATATTTGATTTTATAATGTGTGATGTGTAACATATTGTACAAAAATGTGATGGTCTAGCCTCCCATTAAAGTTTAGCCATCAAAAAAATAAAAATAGAACTATTAAATTATATTTTAATAGTTATCAGCACTTAACACATACTAATTCATATAGTAATATAGCAAATTCATATGTTTTGATGTTTGATCAATATTTTCTTTTTACATAAGGTAGGTAATTGATCATATAACAACCTCCAAAAGTTTCATTACAAATTTCCATATATTTTTATTAGTTTCTGTCATTTCCGTCAGAATTTTCAGTGGATCGATATTTCGTCGATATTTCCGTCGATATATCCAAATTTTGGACTGTCGATATATCCTCAATACCCGATATTTTACTCCTTGACCAGGAGTGACATTTGAAGAGCTTGGTTTATGAACTTAATTATATTTTTCGTTTTACCAGAAGAAGTTGCATGCATGATGGCCACATAACATACTAGCTAGATTAATTACCTATACTCTCGATCTCTACGTACCCACATAGAATTTTGAAGCAGGTGTTATGCTCTAAGAATGTTCTCTCTGTTTCATCTTCTCATCGACTTGGACGATCTCTCGATTATATTTCAATCATGTATGTCTTGTTAGTTGAGTACAATTGTATGAATTTGCGATCCTTTACGTGATGATCGCTTTCACATAAAAACAGATAAACTTTCTTCTAGGCAGCAAGTATGCAACTCCCTCGAACTTCACACAAACAAAAAATACGAGCATGGCAGAATGGGTTGAGAACATCTTCATCTTGTTTTTTTTTTTTTTTTTTTTTGAAAGGAGACATCTTTTTTAGCAAGAGGACCTGTGCTTAATTAGTTATCTCTGGCTTGTAATCCAACCCATAAATATGAGCAAAATTCAGTAGTTAAAATGTTGACGCTGAGATAAGAAACACTACATTGCCCAATAAGATGATACGAATTGAATGTTAAAATAGACGTCATGTTATTTCTTATTTACCAAGTTTTGGAGGAAAATGACACTTCATTCCCTTCATTTTAAATTTGAAAATTAGAGAACCTTAAATTAATGGGTCTTTTTCTATGTGAAGAAAACATGGTATATATTTATTTGAAGGCAATGGTACCTAACCCCAAAGAGTATATGCCATTGCTAACCCGACGTACCTCTGTTTAATTAAGTAATACTCAAATATTTTCAAATATCAATTACATGTCTTTGTGCTAAAGCATTTGTTGACCTTGTATCAAGAAATTAGGCAAATTTAATTTTACGTTAAAACGAGATAAAATACAAAACACGAATTTAATTGACCCATGCAATATCCAGTTGACGATTTCACTTACGTTGTACGATTTCACTTAAGTTGCAATATATATGTATCACTAGAAAATTTCACTTACGTTGTACGATTCATTTCTTGTTTTACTTATTTGGGCATTTTAATAAGGTGAAATGACATAACATCAAGAATGACCAAGTGATAGCTTGCATTTTGTTTTCCACTGATTGTAGTTTTACAATCAACTTAATTGAAATACTCACCATAACTGATTAAGTTCATTATTATATGTGACAAATCTCTTTGTTGATTAGTGCACGATCGATCAATGATCGATCCATACTAGAAAAAGGAGAGATAGTAACGAATCCAGCACACCCAATCACCATTAGCCATGAAATTACAAATAAAAAAAAGCATAAACTATCACAATCGTTGGTCGAGCAAAGCGAAAAACTAACAACAATCATTGGAGGACGCCGCAACCGCGAAGGCGGGAAAACAACGCTCTTTGGCCGGTGAACGTGATCAACTTTCCTCCCATAGCCGCTCAGTCAAATCCCTGACTCGACATCAACCGTCCACGTGGCAAGATGTGATCAAAGTGAAGGCCCGCCTATTAGCTCACCATGGGTGTCATCATTGGCTGAACTCAGTCGGTATCGGTCATAAATTTAAGGCTTAGGACTGAGCTGAGTTGAGTTTGATCAACGGTCAAACATAACGAGGCTGGACCGAGGCCAGAATTTAGAAGTCTTAGCCCGCCCATCAAGACTAAGCCAATAAGGCTAAAGAAGCCAGGTCGGACAAGGCTCTATGAGCCGAACCAAGATGGGTCTTAAATTGAAAAAAATTAATATATAAATTTTTTTATGTATTATTATTTTTGATGTATGATATTTATTTTGAATATATACATGTGTGTGGAGAGAAAATGAAAATAATAAAGAAAAAGTATGATAATAATTATAGATTATATCATGTTTTTTACTAAGAATGACCAAAATAAGCCTGATTAGGCTTGACCTCTAGACTTTTAAAATGATATAAATATATTTATATATTAATTAAATTTCTTTATTTGGAAAGAGGTTGAGCTTGACGAGATTTATAATGTTGAAGCTAAGTTAGGACAAAACGGCTTAAATAGGCTGGGCTGGACTTTAAATGTATAGCCCAGATCTTACCCTAGTTTAAAAGAGACAGGGTCGACCCGACCTCGGTTAAAATTGGGTTAGACTTTGACCCTAAAGACTGGACGGGCTAGATTGAGGGGCCGAAATGTCAAATGATGAGATTTAGCTCACCAGAGACGAGGACATGTGGCCGCCAATAGTATCGACGTTGAAATTCGTATGTTTACCGGCTGGTGACGGGCCACTCCGGTTTCACAGCCGTTAAGCTTTGTCTCCAAGGGAGTCCCTATATATAACAGCCGCTATGACACTAAGCAAAGCACCCGAGCCAAGCTAGCTGAGAAAGAAAAGGGATTCCTTCCTCCAATTTGGATTCTAGCTGAAGTTAATTGAGCACATACTGTCCAAATTTTTCGGAATGCCGATCTCTAGCATTGCCATTGGACACCCATCAGAGTTCGGGAGCGTCGATGCTCTCAGGGCAGCTCTTGCTGAGTTCATCTCCACCCTCATCTTCGTCTTCGCTGGCTCGGGAGCCGGCGCAGCATTTTGTATGTGACTTCTACTCTCCAGTCACTCTTATTTAGGTTTCTTAATTAACATGATATGTTGTCACACTATCGAATTAAACTGTCACATGTGATTCTAATCTTTGTATGTTCTGTTTTGGCAGCATTTCTTACCGACGGTGGATCAACCACACCCGCCGGACTTGTAGCCGCGGCCATTGCTCACGCCTTTGCACTGTTCGTGGCTGTTTCCATCGCTGCCAACATCTCCGGCGGCCATGTTAACCCTGCCGTCACATTCGGCGCCTTCCTCGGTGGTAACATCACTCTCATCAGGAGTGTCTTGTACTGGATCGCTCAGTTGCTCGGATCCGTTGTCGCTTGCTTCCTCCTCAAGTTCGCCACCGGTGGATTGGTAAGCACCACTAAGCCACTCTTTTTCTAATGAAGTTGCATGTTTAGTAACACAAACGTACGTACCATTTTTTTCTTCTAGCGAACGTACCAAAATAATTAATACTAATGTTGTTGTTATATATTGTGATGCAGACTATTGCTGCTTTCTCCTTGTCAAGCGGTGTTGGTGTGTGGAACGCAGTAGTGTTCGAGATCGTGATGACCTTTGGTCTTGTATACACCGTGTACGCAACCGCCATCGACAAAAGGTCCGCTGGTAACATCAGCATCATTGCACCCATTGCCATTGGTTTCATTGTTGGCGCCAACATCTTGGCCGGTGGTGCCTTCGACGGTGCTTCAATGAACCCAGCAGTCTCATTTGGTCCCGCCGTCGTCAGCTGGTCGTGGGAAAGCCACTGGGTTTACTGGGTCGGCCCGTTCATCGGTGCCGGCATTGCTGCCCTAATCTACGACTTCATCTTCATCGGCCCACCAGCCACCCACGAGCCACTCCCCACCACCGCTGACTACTAGTGACCTCCGTTCAAGTCATCGAAATGGGGTTTTTGATTTCTAGTTCTTTTTTTTTTGTTTCACAATGAAGTGGGTGGGTTTGTGATGTTTTTTGCATTTGGCTGTACGTTGTTAATTGTTGATTGCAATGAAACTTTGTATTCTTCTGGTTCCTGTTCTTTTCGTGCCCAGGTTTTGAATTCTCTAATGCAAATTAAACAGAGGCATGTTCTTCAATTTAAATTATTAGTCACCAACTCAGTAAACTAGAAGATAATAGGCTGGCTAAGTCAACTAACACCATCACCACAACCAAGTGTGACACACAGACTGGCCTTTGGACCGCTCTTAAATGTGGCAATCCTAGCAGCACATTTCAGTGGATCCTAATGTTCCAACCCCACAAAATACCGATACTTTTTAAAATGTCACCTTGCATTATTTGGTCACTTAGAACGCAAGTTTTCCTTTCTCAAACTAACCTGCACTCCTACAATACTAACTAGTGAATATGTGATCTACATTATTTAGGCAGTTTAGTGTGGACAGGAAGACTGAAGGAACATCTTGAAGATGCCAATAGGTAATGTATAGAGAAAAGAAGGCCAGGATTTCAAGTGTTCCCAATTATTTCTGTGTTTATTTTTGTTGCCACTCTATGCTCAGCACATGGAACAATCTTTAAGACACCCTACCCTGGAAGCCATAGGACTCCACTTGCAGCTTTGTTGCCTTTGTACATACTAGAGCGTCAATAGTTGAGAGCTTGGACATTGTCGACAATATGAGGACAACACAGCTTGAAAGACAAATGATTTGGTACTGAGACTCTGAGAGTGGGGGGACACTAAAGTCCTAAAGCTTTTGCCTTTTGGAGTGTAATGGATAATTGATATGGTCTGTAACAATGAGATTCTTTTACTATGCAGATGCAAATGGTCTATTATCCACACACTTTCACTCGCACATTACCCCGGAAATGTTGTGAATCTATATAGTTTGTCTGTGCTGTCGACATGTATAAGCTAACAGAATGGAAGAAGCTAACAGAGTGCTAGTAAAACAGATGTTAGACTAGAGATGAACTTCACCGTGTAAAGAGGAGAGACAAGTGAACGTACAATAGTCGCGCTGCTTTCCTTGAATGCCAAACATAAAAATAGCTGCTACTGCTACTCAGTATCCGGTGTTATTACTTAATCATAATGATGTAGATTTTAAAGCCCCAACCTACTGAAGGGGGTGCCAAACCTGCTCATAGTCCATGCCTCCGTGGTGCTATCAAGTCCAACTGTTCAAGCAATGAAAGCCAGGGATTATTAATGACAAGGAAAAGAAGCAAGTTGAGGAGCTGAAAGAAGAGTTTGATCTAAACCATATAAGCATTATAGCATGATTAGTTATATTTTGCCTTACCCATGATGAAATAAGATAAGAGGTCGGGGCACAGCGTAACTAAGAGATGATAAACAGCATTGAAAATAGATGGCCGAACCAGTTTGCCGAACTACATTTCTATTTTCCACATGACTCCATGCCATGGAGGTGGAATGGACCAAGCAATTTCTCAAACGTCAATACAGATATGTTTCAGTTACAAGGTTATACAGATTGAACAATCAGATTTCTGCTTCAACTCCAGTACTTCTTGCAATAGAAATCTAACATGTCAAGTGCTGTCAAATGAAGTTGTTAGAAACTACACATATCATCACTGCCATAAGTGCTAAGTGAATCAGATTGCATTGTTACACCAATATATTAACATAATATGACTAACAGTGATCAGACATCTAGAATAGATTGGGAGACAGTTTTAGACTCCAAAGTGTGGAAAAACATAAGTAGGAGAAGAGAATTTCTCTCTTGTATTCCATAGATATATTGAGTGATTTACAATACAGATACATAAGCCTTTTATAGGCAACAATGAGTATGAAAGTCTTCTAACTATAAATGCATATCTACGACTAAAAAGAGATATGGAAAACATACAGAGCCTAGCTAATGCATAGCTCACCCTAGATATGTAGAAATTGTGCAGCTTGCTTGCAGCTAATGTTGACAAGCAGTAGCTTCAGTAAATGTGCAACAGCTAGCAACTATTGTTGACAAAACAATAAGCTTCAATATTCCCCATCAAACTGGATCAAGGATGCTTCTTAAGCCAAGCTTGGATAGTAGACGTTCAAACTGAGCGGAAACGAGGATCTTGATAAACATGTTTGCCAATTGATCACGTACATGAGCGTGTGTACACTGTTTCAATGAGTTTGATCTCGAACAAAATGACAATCGACTTCAATATGTTTAGTGCTTTCATGAAAAACTGGATTAGCTGCAATATGCATGGCAGCCTGATTGTCGCAATGTAGGGAAATTGGGGTCACTACAAGAAAACAGCACTTAGACCACGGAAACACTAATTCTCCGTCGTCCAAGTGAAACTTAGACGACGGAAAAGACTCCGTGGTCCAAGTACCACCTGGACGACGGAGAATACCATCTCCGTCCTCCAGGTGACCACTTGGACGACGGAGATGGTATTCTCCGTCGTCCAGGTGACCACCTGGACCTCGGAGTCTTCTCCGTCCTCCAGGTGACCACTTGGACGACGGATATGGTATTCTCCGTCGTCCAGGTGACCACCTGGACCTCGGAGTCTTCTCCGTCCTCCAGGTGACCACTTGGACGACGGAGATGGTATTCTCCGTCGTCTAGGTGATTCCCTGGAGGACGGACCGACACGCCGTCGTCCGAGTTCACAAAACGTACTTCCACTTAGACGACGTACCGACACCTCCGTCGTCTAAGTGAAGCATTATATAAGGCAGTGACGTACTGATCGAATTCATTCCTAGCTAGCCTCGATCTCTTCATGATCGATTCCATTTGAAGAATAATTGAAGGAGAAGGGAGAAGGAGAAGCTAGCTAGGGAGCTCGATCGAGCTAGGTAGCTAGAAGCTAGCTAGGCCGAGAAGAATCAGGATCGATAAGGCCGGGATCTCCGCTGACACGCTAGTTAGCTTAATTAACGTAAAGATATCGAGAAGGCCAGCAGGTACGTACGCAGTTAAAATTTGCTTAATTAATATGTATTTAGTGAAAACGTACGTACATATATATATACATGCAAGGATGTTAGCTGATGTTAGCTATATATATATATATGTACAGATCGATTAAATTACGTACATACGTACGTAATTGATGGATCGATATGTAGATCGATTACGTATAATTAAGTGTAAATTAATGGACAAATATATATATATATGTAATAATTAATTAAGTATAATATTTTGTAGCAGTATGGACAAGAGTTGGATGAAGTTGAAGAATAGATGTGATGTCCGGTATATGGATGGAATTAGCGAATTTGTGAATTTTGCGATAGAACATGGTCAGGGAAAGAAACGTTTCAGGTGTCCGTGTCAGAAATGTCTTAATTGTCAGTATGCGGAGGTTAATGTTATGGTGCAACACTTGTACGAAAATGGTATGATGTGGAGTTACACTACATGGAGCGAGCATGGTGAAGCAGTAGAGTTCAGCGCAGCAGACTTCAGCTCAGGGTACAGTTACCATGGTGCCTCATCCAGCGGCAGTGGTGCCGGACCCCCAGCTTGCAACCTAACTGCAGATTTGGTCCATGATGCGTTTCCGGGATGTAGTCATGGCGGACACCAACACCAAGACGGAGGTTACAGTACCACCAATGAGCATGATGACACATTCCCCGCAGCTAGCTTGGCCACTGACACCAGTGAGATGGAAAAGTACAACCGGATGCTACTTGAAGCGCAGACCCCGGTGTTCCCTGGATGTCGAGAGAATGTGTTGCAATATGTGATGGAGCAAATGAAGATAAAAGTGAAGCACAAAATGTCAGTGAGTGCTTTTGACGAAATTCAGGAGCAAATATGTAAGTTGCTTCCTAATGATCACAATCTTCCTAAATCTCATTATAAGGTTAGAAATATCCTGAGCAGCCTCGGCCTAAAGTACAGGATAATTGACGCATGTCCGAATGATTGTGTGCTATTTTACAAAGAGTATAAAGAGTTGGACTATTGTCCCGTATGTGGCCAGTGCAGATTCCAGTTGAATAGGAAGAGTTCGAAAAAGAGAATTCCTGTGAAAGTTGTTCGATATTTTCCCTTGATTCCCAGATTGCAGCGCCTGTACATGTCGCTACACACAGCAGAGGCGATGCGATGGTACGCAGAAAAGCGAATAGATGACGATGTCCTGCGACACGCCGCGGATGGGGAGGGTTTCAAACATTTCGACAGAGAATTTGGAGACTTTGCTTCAGAGGTTAGAAATGTTAGACTCGGCCTATCTACAGACGGATTCAATCCTTGGGGAAGTAATAGCTCCGCCGTCAGCACTTGGCCAGTTATTCTGATGCCGTACAACTTGCCTCCGTGGATGTGCATGAACAAGGAATTTAATTTCCTTACCGTACTAATTCCAGGTCCTAAATCTCCATCGAAGTGCTTAGATGTCTACCTCAGACCTTTGATCGACGAGTTGAAACTGTTGTGGGAAAATGGAGTCCCAACTTATGACAAATTCACGGACACGATGTTCACGATGAGGGCTGCTGTAATGTGGACGATCAGCGATTTTCCAGCTTATGGGATGTTGGCAGCCTGCAGGACAAAAGGATATAATGGATGTCCTATATGTTTGGACGACGTGAACTCTAGTTGGCACGCGGGGAAGGTGTGTTACTTGGGTCACCGTAGATGGCTTCCTCACGACCACCTGTGGCGACAGGATGAAGCTCATTTCGATGGTACGGTAGAGAACAATCCTAAACCCCGTAGTTGGTCGGGCGAAGAGATTTTAGAGAGGTTGAGCTATTTCGACTTTGGTGTGTTGAGCAATGACGCGGATGTAAAGAAATGCAATCCAATTCCTCCACATGATCTGAGCTATTGGGATCACAAGAGTATATTCTTTGAACTCCCTTACTGGTCGAAGTTGAAGCTGAGGAACAACTTGGACGCGATGCACATAGAAAAGAATGTGTGCGACAGCGTGGTGGGAACAATTCTCGGTATTAAGTTCAAGACTAAAGATACTCCCAAAGCGCGCAAAGATTTGGAATCAATGAATCTACGTCGTCCCTTGTGGTTGAGGAGGGATAGGAAATGAGTGTACAACAAGATGCCAGATGCACCTTACACAGTGAAGCCGACGCTTAGACGTTCTGTATTTCACTGGTTTAAGGGCGTTCGTTATCTGGCTACGTATGCAGCTACTATAACTGGAGCAGTGGACGAGGTGCAACACAAGTTTGTTGGTCTAAAGACACATGACTATCACGTTATGCTGCAACGTCTGATTCCAGTGGTAATTCGACCATACTTGCCTCGGGATGTCGTAGAACCAATAGTGGCATTGTGCAGGTGGTGGCAGAGGTTATGCGCCAGAGAATTAAAGAAGTCAGATGTGGTGGAATTGCAACAACAAATTGTGCACATCATTTGCAAACTAGAGAGGATTTTCCCCCCTGCTTTCTTTGACATCATGATTCACCTAATGATCCACCTGCCCGAGCAGGTGCTCATTTCTGGTCCGGTCCAGTACACTTGGATGTATCCTCAAGAAAGGTACATACAACTAATTAATTAATTTGTTCCACTGGAGATTATATATATACTAGCCAGCTAGCTATATGTACTTATGTAATGTGTACGTTTGATTTTGTAGACAACTTGGACAGTATAAGTCATTCGTCAAAAACAGGTCGGCCCCGGATGGCTCCATAGCAGAGACATACCTAATGCATGAGTGTGTTACTTACTGCAACAGGTACCTCAAAGATCCACCCCCTCCCAGTACTGCCTCCGATCGCAGTGCCCGCATCAATCTTTCTGTCGTCACCAATGTCGTCCGACCGTTTAGAGGAGTATTAAAGGAATCGTTAACACGGGAAGAACTTATTGAGGCACATTGGGTAGTGTTGCGAGACTGTGATGAAGTTGAGCCGTACATGATGTCATACAGGGAGAGGCTTCAGGCGTTAAATCAAAACAAGAGTTCGGCGTGGATTGAGAAAATGGTTAAGAAGAAGTTTCCTGATTATTTCTTCCAATGGGTACGTACGTACGACTCGGTATTAATTATTTAAATACATATTGCTCATGTTTGTAGAAAGTAAACCATTATATTAATTTGGCCTTTTTCGCAGATGATTGATCTGCAAAAATCTGATAACCACGGAGGGTGGTGGTCATGGCCAAAGCACTTGCTAGCAGGGAAGCCGGTTAAACACTATATTTATCCCGGATGTTTTGTGAACGGTGTAAAGTTCCATTCATTGGCCCGAGACGAAGGAAGAAGAACACAAAACAGTGGGGTAGCCGTTGGGAAAGACAATGATCTATATTACGGGGCTATTGTATACGTGGTTCAGCTATGTTACGGGAATGATGTCAACGTTTTCCTATTCAAGTGCAGATGGTTCAAGCGTACAAAGGAAGACCTGGGACTATTATCAGTCGATACAAACTCGCACTGGTATGAGGATGAGCCTTTCGCTCTGGCCACCTTAGTTCGGCAGGTGTTCTATCTCGACGATCCGAAAGCCGGTGAAGGGTGGAAAATAGTGAACCATATCTCTCACCGAGGAATATGGAATACAGAGACAATTGAAGGGACACCGGCGACGACTGAAGATGCTGCTGAACCAGAAAGAGACATTCCTGCCTATCAAGAGCCTAATATTTCTATGGTCCGCTCCGATATAATGGACCTGGTTCAAGATGGTGAACGGTTACCCATGCCTGATGGTTGTACAGATCTAACTGAAGATGAGATTATCCATGAGGTAGATGAAGAAGACGAGCAGGAAGAGGACGCGGACGAGGACTCAGGTTATTCGTCGGACGATGTTGAGTACGATGATGAGGATGAGCCGTCGACTAACGGGGATGAGGACGATGATGATTATGACGAAGAGTACGGTCATACGACGAGGGAGATTAATTGGTAATTAATTACTGTAATTATTGTAATATATATATATGATCGATGCTGGTTTACGGTAAGAAATTAATCCGAATTATATATCCTGGACAACGGAGAAATTAATTGCAGATTAATTGGCGCCAAATCTCAATCTCATATAAAACCCTAGCTAAATCTTGGACCCTAAATCTAGCAGTTCGGATCGATCGATCATTTATTTAATTATATTTTTGAATCAGAATAATTGAACGCACACACAAATGACTGGGGACGACCTAAACCGTAAACCCTAAGGCCCTAACCCCTGAATTCGGGGTTTTTACACCTGGACGACGGAGATGGTCATTCTCCGTCGTCCAAGTTCACAAACCCTAAACCCTAAACAGTAAGGCCCTAACCCCTGAATTCAGGGTCTATACACCTGGACGACGGAAACACTCATTTCCGTCGTCCAGGTGCAGATATCGTAATTTTTTCTAAGACAACGACCATCTAGACCTTCTTCCAATGCAAAGTCTTTTCATCAAGACTTTAGAGTAAACAATTCTTGGTGTGTGAGCTTCGACGGTTCGAAAATCGGAGTTACGAAATGCCTAGTATCCACGTTTCCGGTTTGTGAAATTATCGGTTTTGCGGTTGACTGTGCCGATCAAACCCTTCCCGAACTTATTATTTTATGATCCTTTGAAGACAATTATATATTATGTTACGACGAACATATCCAACGGTTGTTTTGTCCAAATTCAATTTCGTTAATACTCTGCTGCAAATGAGCGTCTACTCATGAACACTTAAGTCGTAAAGATTAGTCGATACTTAACATGTTTCAATACGTAAAATTAATCGTCGGTTCAAATTTAACTGTTTATATACACGATGCGTTCATCGATATTGTACGACTATTTCACTCGAATGACAGATCGCTAAATTCCTAGCGAATTATTTTTTAAATTTTTTTTTACGTAATTTGAACCTGGACGACGGAGATGGTCATTTTCCGTCGTCCAGGTGTTCACCTGGACGACGGATAATGACCATCTCCGTCGTCCAGGTTCAAAAACCATGGCGGTTCAAATTTATTTTTGTTTATTTTTTTCATGTAATTTTCACTTGGACGACGGAGATGGTCATTCTCCGTCGTCCAAGTCCAAAATTATGGCGGTTCAATTTACCGCTTCCGTTTTCGGCACCGCTTGAATTTTCACTTAGACGACGGATAATGATCATCTCCGTCGTCTAAGTCCAAATTCATGGCGGTTCAAAACGTCCAGGTGAACTTAGACGACGGAGAATAGTGCTCCGTCGTCTAAGTGCAACTCTATAAATAGAGTTGCACCCCCCCTCATTTTCTCATCATTCCTCCTCTCCCTCTCCTCTCCTCTCCTCTCCTCTCCTCTCCTCCGGCGATCCTCCTCCGGCGACGCTCCGACGACATTTTTTCAGGCGTGGTTCCTCCTCTCCGACGACTCAAGTCCGGCGAAATTCCCGTAAACTCCGCTTCGGTACATTTCTATTTTTCCCTTATTTAAATAATTTTCATTTTATTAATTAATTAAATTCTAAATATAATTAATTAGTAGAAATTAATTTAGTAATTAATTTTAAATATTTAATAAATGATTAATTGTTGTTATTTATTAATTAAATCATAATTATTGTTATTGTTTCCTAATTAAATGAATAATTGTAAATTTGTTGTTATTAAATAAATAAATAATTAATTATTGTTATTAATTAATTAAATAAATAATTATTGTTATTAATTAATTAAATGGTTAATTATTGCATGCTAAATGGAAAATAAATTATTGCATGTAATTACGTGTATTTTTTAGTAAATAAATTAGTAGTACGTGTTCGATTTAAATTTAGTACATAGGCTTGGTGTAATTAAGTCGCACTCTTTGGAATAGATGGCGCCTCTTTTCCTTGCTTATCTCCTTAACCCCTCGTGATGTGTGGATTTCATCACCGCACACCATAACCTAAGTGAAGTTATGGACACGAGGTTGAGGGCGGAGTTTGCAAAGGACTTGAGGGAGTGTAAATTTTCGAAAAATTGGCCGAATGTCGGACATGGTGTCTAGAAACGGGTTATGACTGGTGACAGGATTTGGACTAAGAAAGACTTTTGTCGAAATTAGTCCTGCCTCTCGCGTTATCTCTATCCCTAACTGGCCATGTTTTTCGATTTAACCAAGGCTGATTAATTGAAAATTTACACTTTATCGCGCGGGTCGCACGTCCATTGAACGACCGAAAATGCCAAGCTAGTGTACTCTATTTAAATCTTAAACGTATTTAATTAATTAGCGTTAATTTTTAAGTTGTAATTATTATGGTAAGTAGGTATTTTAACACCGTACTCTTAGGTTTAAATGGCTCCGCCAAAGACCACATCCGGCAAGAAGAAAGCCCAACTGGAGGCTGAAGATGAGATGCTCCGAATGTTGGCGGCCCAAGTCGGTTGGGTTCAACAGGAGGGCAACGACGCTCTCAATCCGGACGGATCATCTGGTCCGTCCGTAGAGCCCTCTAGGGAAATTCCCGCTCCCCCATTCATCTCGAGCGGTGATGACGTCGACCCCTTCCAATCTCCGACGCCCGGTACCCATTCAACGGGAAGTACTCAGGCGTCCTCCACCGCCGAATCAATCATGTACAGCGCCCGCCGTAGGCAAAGGAGGGCCCCCACTGACCCGGAACCGAAAAGGACTCGGGGTCTCGTTAAAGGGGGGAAAGCGGAGCGTATTTGCAAGGCGACCGGTAAAAAGATCGACTTGCCGTACAACAAATTCACCGGTGGCCCTCGCACAGCTCAACTAGCAAGTCTCTCGGCGCATGGGATAGGGTCAATCATCCGTAACCGGGTTCGTATCACTGCCCCTACTTGGAAGGAGGCGCCGGATCATGAGAAGGCGAAAGTCTTCAAAGATCTTTCGGTACGTAATACGTTAAATTTAGTTATTATATAATATTGTTAATCTCGGTTCAAAATTTCATAATATATACGATTATAATTTTCTATTTATTTTTCATAGGAACAATTTGACGTGGATCCGACACCGGCTATGTTGAGGCATATCAATCAAACCGCCAACTCCATCTACAAAGATTGGAAGTACAGGCTCCATAAGTACTTCAAAGATGTCGGTCCCGTGCCTCCCCCGGTAGAGCTGCAAGGGGAGAGAGAAGATGAGTGGGAGTGGTTGTGTAACCACTTTGCCGATGAACAATTTAAGGTATTAATTTAATTTTTTTATTTCAATTAAAATAATTGAATTATTTAAATTGTAGTTATTCATTTTTTAATGATTTAATTATCTTGTGTAACAGAAATTCTCCGGTGTCAACAAAGCCAACCGGGGGAAGAAGGAGAAACACCATACTACCGGCGCCAAGCAGTTCATTCAAATTGCCAAGGAGCACAAGGATAAGGGTTCCAAACACCCTTTTATTGATGCAAGCGTAAGCGCGTACGTGACGCCAGGGCTCGATAATGAAGCGAGTCAATGCGGGGTAAGTGATATATATATGTGCTTTTAATTATAGTAATTATTATTTAAATATGATTACAAAATTATAATAAATTAATTATAATTTTGTAGGCAAGGGCGATAGAGCGTGTGCATGAAGAGTTGGCCAACACTCAGCTTGCGTTCCCAGATGTGCCGCCGGAAGACCTGCCTCCTCTATCCTTAGAGAGCCAAATTGCAATCACGGATGAGGTCTACGGTCGTAGAGCTGGCAAGGAGGTTAGGCACTTTGGGCCTAGGGTGGTACGAGATTTGTCGACGACCTCCGGCTCATCATCTACGGGAGGTTCGAGGCAGCGGAGAATGAGTCAGGCTGCGGCCGTCGAAGCAGCCATTCAAGAGGCTCGACTGGCACGAGAGGAGAATCGACGGACACAAGAGCAGAATGAGTCAATGCGGCAAAGACTTGACGAACAACAAGCACAAATAGCCCAACTCATCGCGCTCATGAACCAAAATCGAGAAGTATGTCAACCTCCTCCGAACCCACACCCCGACGACAACGACCCGGCTGGAGGCGGAGGACTCGGCCCCGCATCTGCTCCTCCAGTGTATTAGCTAGCACGTAGTATATTATCTCGTTTCTTTACGCATTCCGAACAATATTTTAATTTTTAATTTATGGGTTTTTTCGTATGTACAAATTAATTTACTTTGATTATTTAATAATTATATATATAAGTTATTAATTTTAATATTCAAAATTTAGTTTATTTATTTAATATTAGCATTTTTCATTATTTAAATTAAAATAATAATAAATTAAAATAATAATATTTAATTTCAATTTATTTTTAAAAAAAAATAAAATATTCACTTGGACGACGGAGACTTAGTGTTTCCGTCGTCCAGGTGAGCACCTGGGCCACGGACACACGAGCAATGTCCGTGGCCCCGGTGCTCACCTGGACGACGGATACTTAGTATTTCCGTCGTCCAGGTGAACACCTGGGCCACGGATAATGGTAGCAATGTCCGTGGCCCCGGTGCTCACCTGGACGACGGAAACACTAAGTCTCCGTCGTCCAGGTGAACACCTGGGCCACGGACATTGCTACCATTATCCGTGGCCCAGGTGTTCACCTGGACGACGGAGACTTTGTGTTTCCGTCGTCCAGGTGAGCACCTGGGCCACGGATAATTTCCGAGGTCCAAGTTCACTTGGACGACGGAAACACTAAGTCTCCGTCGTCCAGGTTCTTGGACGACAGCACTTGGAGCACGGACCTTGGACGACGGAGTGTCCGTCGTCCAAGTACTTAGACGACGGAAAACTGCACTTAGACGACGGAAATGGTCCGTGGTCTAAGTGCAGTTTTCTTGTAGTGGGTGTTGCGCAAACCTAAGTTAGCCAACAATGTCTTTAACCAAATGAGTTCACACGCTGTGGATGTCATTGCACGATACTCTACTTCTGCACTCGAACGAGCAACCACAGTCTGCTTTTTACTTTTCCTGGTAACAAGGTTACCTCCAACAAAAGTGCAATATCCAGTAGTAGACTTTCGATCCACAACATTACCTGCCCAATCAGAATCCGAGTAGCCAATTAGTTTGGAGTGACCATGGTTTTTCATAACAATTCCACGATCAATTGTACCTTTTATGTAGTGAAGAATTCTCTTGGCTATATGTATACGTAGATGATGAGTGGTAGGAAAGTGCATGAATTAGCTGACCAAGCTTATAGCATAAGTAAAGTTCGGTCTGGTAATGATGAGGTAGATGAATTTGCCCACAAGACGTTTATAACCAGAAATGTTTGAGAGAGGTTCTCCTTCAACATCAATTTTCAATTTGCTATCAAGAGGAGTGTGCAGAGGCTTGCAATCCTCCATTTTCGCCTTAGTAAGAAGATCAACAATATACTTTCTTTGGTTTAAGAACATACCAGTGGAAAAGCGATTCAGTTCTATGCCAAGGAAATATTTCAATGATCTAAGGTCTTTGATTGCAAACTTGTTGTGTAGAGCTGACTTGAGTGACTGAATCTCATCCATATTGTCTCCAGTGATTATTAAATCATCCACATACACTAGAATCACTAATTTACCAACTGTGCTATTTCGAACAAATAAGGACGAGTCTGCATGACTAAGCTTGAAGTCTGAGGCAAGCAAAACGGAGCTCAATTTGGAATACCATGATCGTGGGGATTGTTTCAATCCATATAAAGCCTTGTGAAGCTTCCATGCTATCTCAGGTTCATTTTCTAGTGGATGTCCAGGAGGTAACCTCAAATACACATCCTCTTTAAGGTCCACATGTAGAAAGACATTCTTAATGTCCATTTGGTATAGGGGCCAGCCACATTTCACAGCCACAGATGCCAAAACTCAAACTATGCTCATTTTAGAAACTGGAGCAAATGTTTCCTTATAATCAACACCCAAGGGTTTTGTAAAGCCACAAGCTACTAATCTTGCCTTATGATACTCAATTGAACCATCAGAGTTGAATTTGATTTTGTAAATTCATGTTGCTCCTACAACTTTCAGTCCTTTGGGAAGTGGAACTATACTTTGGGTTTTGTTGTCATCAAGAGCTTTGAGTTCATCAGGCATAACTTTCATCCAAACTTGTGATTGAGTTACTTCCTCAAAAGTTCTAGGTTCAGTTTCTTTGGAAATTGAGCTAAGGAATGCATTGTGAGAGGAAGAGACGTAATTTTCCTAAGTCACTTGTGTGAGAGGATAATGTGCTATGTAAGTCATATATTCCAGAAGTCTAGTAGGTGGGTGTCTCTTTCTAAGTGGGTTTCTCCGAGGTGGCAGCTCATTTAGTCACTCTTCATGTTGATGATCTTGAGGACTGGAATCTACTTGAAATCCTTCATTGTCCGCAGCTAGTTGTTGTGAGCTAGAGTTATCTGTTGTAGCTTCAACTAGAATTGGTGTGGGAAACAATTCACAAATATGCTTCCCCTGAGGTTCATTATTAGATAACTGAAAGAAAGAGTCAAATTCATCAAAATGAACATCCTCGAAACAATCAATTTTCTGGTCTTTAAATTGTAGCATTTGTAGCCTTTTTAGGTAGATGAGTACCCTAGAAACACACACTTGACTGCCCTGGGATCAATCTTATCTTGATGATTTCATTGAACATTTACGAAACAAGTAAAACCAAATACTCGAAGATGTATTATGTCAATCTTCCGACCTTTGAGCACTTCAAGTGGAGATTTAAAATTTAGCACACTATTGGGCAATCGATTTATGATGTAAGCTGCAGTTTGAACTCCTTGACCAGAATCATTTTGGAACATTTGTTTAAAGCATCAAAGCCCTAGTCTTTTCGAGTAAATCTCAATTTTTGTGCTCAACAATGCCATTTTGTTGTGGTATTCCCATATAACTAGTTTTGGTGAATAATTCATTGAGCACTTAGATAGTCAGTCATAATTTTGGATATATTTTCAGTGTCCTTGTCTGACCTTAGAACGTAAATTTTAGATGAAAAGTGATTAATGATAAGGTTATGGAAATCTTGAAAATATTTGAAGACTTCACTTTTAAATTTTAAGAGATACACCGAGTGACTCGAGTGAAATCATCAAAGAAAATGACATAAAATTTATAGCCATCAAATGATTCTAGAGATGTTGGTCCCCAAACATCGGAATGTATGATCTAAAAAGATTGAGTTGCTCTAGATTGCTAAATTTGAAAAGGTAGTCTAGAAGACTTTGACATATGACATGTCTCACACTCGTGGGAGACTTTAGGGAAAATGGGAAACAAAATTGACCAAACATTGAAAGAAGGATGAGAAAGGCGTTTATGCCACAATTGTTGTTATGTAACAGATCTGAAATCTGTTATGAGACACTTTGAAAAAATTATTGAGGCTAATATGTAGTATAAGCCATTTAAGAACTCCTCACCAATCTTCCTCTTTGACACTCGATCCTGAAAAACAACATTATAAGAAGAGAAAATGGCTAAAAAAAATCCAACATCCGTGTTAATCTTCCTACAAATAGGAGTTTGAAATGAAATGATGGTACTAATAGGACAACTGAATCAACACTATCTGAAAAAAACTTTATTTTGTTTTAGGAAAACATAGAATTGGAAGCAATCTCAGTATGTTATTACAAGGTTTCACACCCCTTTTATAGGAGGATATGACTAGCCTGTGATGATTACAAGAATGATGGCTGATAGCCGCTACATCGGTTATCTATGTTGCCTCATTAAAACTTTTTCAAGTAATAAAACCCCTTTGGGATAAAAACAACCTTGGTCAAGGAAAAAGAGTACAACGTGTCTTTCACATTTAGAAATATTTATGTGTATGCAAGACTCCCCCTGAAGTCTGCATCTCCCCTTGATATTGACAGTCGGGATAGATTAAATAAGTTGAGCAACTTTATGCTCTTCACATGCTTCTCAAATGTAGATGTAGCCAATGACTTAGTGAATAAGTTTGCCATTATCTTAGATCGAACTTAGTTCATTATGATCTCGATGAAACTGTTGATGTTACTGATCGTAGAAGAACTCTAGGCGATATATGTTTGGTGTTGTCACATTTAATGTAACCTAGCTTCATATACTCAATGTAAGAAGCATTATCCTCATTAATACATATAAGTTCATCAGTGGTTTATTCTAAACCACTTGATCTTCAAATATGTGGATCTATAGACCTCAATCATATGCACTTCTTAACATCTTCATGTAGATTATGATATCTCAGCATGAATCGAAGATGTAGCGACAAGAGTATGTTTCACAGACTTTCAAGATATCGCGGTGTTTCTTATGGTAAAGACATAACCATTCTGGGAACTAACTTTGTGTTGTCAAAGATAACCAATATCAGCAAAAACTCAATCGCAGTGTTTCCCATGGTGTTTCCTTAATTACAGCGACGGATGCCTACTGTCCGTACTCTCTCTCTCTCTCTCTCTCTCTCTCTCTCTCTCTCTCTCTCTCTCTCTCTCTCTCTCTCTCTCTCTCTCTCTCTCTCTCTCTCTCTCTCTCTCTCTCTCTCTCGGGATAGAACAAACACATCTATATTATAGTCCTTTAAGTATCAAAATATTGTCTTTATGCCAACTCAATGACATTGTGTGGGCGCAAAGCTAAATCTAGCTTACAAGTTCATCTCATATGTGTAGCCAAGTCTTATGTATTATGCTAAGTACACAATTGCACTAAGATTATGCACTTTAGCCTCTTAACACATTTTTGTCGTCATCCCTTGGACGAAACGAATCCTTCTAAGGATCAAGACTTTAGTTGATCGTGGGATTACTCTTAAGCTTCACTTTATCATCAAAGTGCTATAATATCTTAGAGTATAAGCCGATTTGATGGACAATTCCATCATTACGGTGCTCGAATTCTAGTTCGAGAAAAAATTGTGTTTTCTCAAGATCTTTCACATTTAGATTTCAAATACTTTGCAAAATCCAGAACTTGTCCTTTGAATCAACACACATGGGCATAGTTCATCATATCCCTTCACAATCAAGTGATCACTTAGTGAGTGTTTCAATCTTATTGCAAACACACTCTGTGTTCTACAACCACTTGATTTAGGTAAATGAAGTACATCCGAGATCTTCATAAATATCTCTTAATCTAGATCCCTATAGATATACTTTATGACCACTTTCATATGCTGCATATCAAGTTATTTGGAACCTACCAAATTGACAAGGTAATGGAGTGTAATGACATCCATTACAAGAGAATATGTCACATGTATTCAATTCTAGGTGTTATGAGAAACCTTGTGCCATAAGGTGAGTATACTTCTTTATTCTCATCACACTTTCTAACAAATACCTATTACGATAGGCTTTACAGTTGGGTGTGTCGGCATCACCAACCTAACTATCTTTTTCTTTGTTAGTTGAATATAATTCAATCTGGATCGCTTATTTCCATATAGGCCAGTTATATTATGTTTAAGACTTTCAATGTAGTATGGTTCGATATCATTAGTCTCAATATTCCACATCCTCATGCACACTAGTATAATTTGTACTATTGTAGAGATCTCTATATTTTCAGGAATTGGTTCTAACATTAAGGCGTCTAACATACTTGTTCTTATTTCCCCCAAACGACGGTAAGAGTGTCTCATCAATGTGACAATCCGCAAAACTAGCAATATACAGATCGTCTGTCAAGGTATTTACATAGCGGACTATAGTTGGAGACTCATGTCCAACATAAATACTCATTCGTCTCAAAGAACCCACATGGTCTGTTGTGGCAATATAATTTTGGCACATAAATGCATAACTGCGGGATATCATAATTCGCAGATAGTCACTAGCTATAATGCAAAATTGTGTTGTGGTAGGTCATATACGAATTAGTATAGATGCACACAATATTTCATAACCCTTAATAGAGAATATGAGGCCAATCATCGAATCTAAATGAAGTGCAAAAATCATCGAACTTCTTCGATGTAAACACTCTAGCATTATTGGGTCGAAATCGACTAATGGGATGATCCGAGTGGTGAGCCCGATCCGGGTATTGAGCCCCTTGTCGTTTAATCTAGGCTAAGAGTTATCGTTAGGGGTGGGAATCGGGCTGAACGGTTCGATTTTTTGTAAAAACCAAACCAAATTGTAATATTTTTTTCGGTTCGGTTTTTCATTTTTAAAAGAAAAACCACGACTATTCGGTTCGGATTTTCTCTAAATTTTTTCGGTTTCTTTCAGTTTTTTACATAATGTATAAAAACCAACTTTTTCAAAAAATAAATAAAAAATTGTCTATAAAAGACTTTTTTTTAAGTCGCCTAACATTTTAATTCGTTTCTATAAGAGAATTTGTCAAGGATTGCGCATAATGAAATGAGGAGTTTAAGTTTATTATATTGCATATATTCATATAATATATTACAAAATACCCAAAACAATGTCATTTTTTGAATACTTTGATTTTTCGGTTTGGTTTGGTTTTTGTAAATCAAAAACCAAACCAAACCAAACCAAATGTCTCAGTTTTTTTGGTTCGGTTTGTATCAGGTTTGGTTTTTTGGTATTAAAGAAAAACTTCGGCGATATATGTTTTGTATTGTCACCCTTAATGAAACCTAACTTCATCTGTTCAATGCATGCAACATTATCCTCAAAGATGCAAGTAGGATCAATAACAGTAGATTTCAATCCACTAGAACCTCGAATGTGACCAATTATTGACCTAAGCTAAACAAATTCCCTAACTACTTCATGCAAAGCAATTATCTCAGAATGATTCGAGGAAGTAGCAACAAGGGTTTGCTTTGTTAATCTCCAAGAGATCGTCGTGTTTTCCATAGTGAAAACATAACCGGTCTGTGAACGACCTTTGTGTGGGTCAAAGAGGTACCCAGCATCAGCAAATCCAACCAACACATCAACCAGTGTTTTGGAATAGGGGACAACATGAAAACCTTTTGAAACAGGAAAAATTTTCGACGAGTCGAGAGAATCCCTCGGCCGGTCAATGAAGTAACTCTGGTCGATCCCGGGTGCAGGGTTCGACGGGTCGAGGAAATCCTTCGACGGATCAAAATCCCTAAAATTTGTCTCAACTTTGTCTTTTCCGAGAATTTCATGCTTTTCTCTATATTCTTTGTAAGGGAAGAATAAACCCAGTCAATGAAACCTTTCAAGTATCTAAAGACTTGTTTCACTCCGTTCCAATGACGTTGCGTTGGCGTAGAGCTAAATCTTGCCAACAAGTTCACTGAGAATGCAATATCTGGACGTGTGCACTGAGCTAAATACAACAAAGCTCTAATAGCACTAAGATATGGAATTTCAGCTCCCAAGATCTCCTCATCATTATCTAACGGACGAAATAGATCTTTCTTGGGGTCCAGACTGCGTACAACCATTGGTGTGCTAACAGGGTGTGCTTTGTCCATATTAAATCGCATGAGCATCTTTTGGACATAAGCAGACTGGTGAATAAGAATTCCACCAACTCGATGTTCTAGCTCTAATCCGAGGCAAAATCGAGTCCTACCAAGGTCTTTCATCTCAAATTCAGATTTCAAGTAGCAAACAGTCTCATTGATCTCCTTAAGAGTTCCGATGATATTCATATCATCAACATAGACAGCTACTATTTCAAATCCTGAACTTGTTCTTTTAATAAACACGCAAGGGCATAAATCATCATTCTTATATCCCTTCCCAATCAAGTAGTCACTGAGGCGTGTATACCACATCCTACCGGATTGCTTCAATCCATACAGTGAACGTCTCAATTTTATAACATGAGCACTCCGTGGTCTAGAGTTACTTGATTTGGGTACAACAATGCCATCTGGCACTCTCATGTATATCTCTGAATCAAGATCCCCATAGAGATATCCAGTAATTAACCACATCCATCAGCTACATACTAAGCTTTTCGGACACTACCAAGCTTATCAGGTAGCGGAAGGTGATGATGTCCATAACTAGAGAATACGCCTCCTCATAATCAATTCCAGGGCGCTGAGTGAAACCCTGCGCTACAAGTCTAGCTTTATAACGCAAGATCTCATTCTTCTCATTACGCTTCTGAATAAAGACCTATTTATGTCCAACTGGCTTAACATTCGGTGGGCATAGCACAACCGGACCGAAAACTTGCCTTTTATTCAGAGAGTCTAGTTCAGCCTGGATTGCTTCCTTCCATTTCGATTGGCCAATCTGCTCTATGTTGACATTCATCAACTGAGTGGGGTTCCAATTCATCGTCGTCAATAATCTCCTGAGCGACGGAATAAGCAAACATGTCATAAACTAACATGGAAGATCTATCCATAAGAACATGCGCATTATTTGTTCTAAGTGAGATTTCTGAGTTCTCTGATATCACAAAAGGTTTTGAAGCATCCCCCAGAGATGTCAATTGTGATTCAAGGACATAACTATAATCAGAGACAATCTCATGTGAAGGATTCACCACGTTGATGAAAAGTGGATCTTTTGGTGCCTTGATGGCCTGCCTTTTAACCGGTGGCTCATCTGTGGATTTTCTTAGTCTCCCCCTCTTTCTGGTGGGAGCCAATTCGGCCGAAGCAACACCATCCACATGAGCAGAAGGAATGCCTCCTTGCCCAGTGTTGCTATTAACAAATCCCTTTTCCGGCATTTCCAACCTTGTAGGAACATTAGCAGCAAGTATATCTGATCTTGTCACTTTAGCGATATCAGAAAATGAATCAGGCATGGAGTCTGCCACTTGCTGAAGATCGAGTATCCTACGCACTTCCATCTCACTTTGAGATGTGCGTGGATCATGATGAGACACAGTGGGATCAAACCACGTCAATTCCTGACATTGAACTGGAATAGAACTATTCCTATCTCCCCCTAACGGTGGGAAATATGTCTCATCATATTGACAATCTGCAAATCTAGCAGTAAAAAGATCTCCTATCGAAGGTTCAAGATAACGGATTATCTTGGGTGATTCGAATCCAACATAAATGCCCAATCTTCGTTGAGGACCCATCTTAGTACGATGTGGAGGCGCAATAGACACATAGACCGCACAACCAAAAATGCGTAAATGTGAAATGTCAAGCTCATATCTAGTTACCAACTGATACACACTGAATGGTTGATGGGCAACAAGTCTAAAACGAAGGAGCATTGTTGCGTGTAACACTGCATAACCCCAAGCAGAGACCGGTAAATTTGTATGCATTACCAAAGCTCTGGACACAAGCTGTAACGGCTTGATATGAGCCTCTGCTAAACCATTCTAAGAATGGACGTGGGGAACGGGATGATCAACATCAATCCCAAGAGACATGCAATAATCATCAAAAGATTTTGATGTAAACTTTCCTGCATTATCCAATCGAATAGATTTGATTGGATGGTCCGGGTGGTGAGCCCGAAGCTTAATGAGTTGAGCTAGGAATTTTGCAAACGTAGCATTCCTTGTGGATAGCAAAGCAACGTGTAACCATTGCGTTGATGCATCTATCAAAACCATGAAATATTTAAATGGTCCGCACTCAGGTTTGATAGGTCCACAAATATCACCTTGGATCCTTTGTAAGAATGGAATATTTTTATTGTTATCAACAGAAAAAGAAGGCCGAGCCGACAATGTTGCTAAAGAACAAGCTTTGCAGAACGAGCGATGCGCATCAGAGATGGCAACATAAGAATCCGGTGGGATAACGCACAATACCTTAACAGTATGTTGTTGGGAAGGTGCTATACTTGTCGTGGAGACCAAGTTATGATTGAGATGGGTAGTCTCATCCTCACCATCTAAACCGATGGAAATAGGTAATCCCCCATGTTTCTTGGCTCTAAAGAACGGATGACCATGAGTATTTTTTAAGACTTTGATATCATATCACGACCTGGATGTCCCTGTCGTACATGCCAAAGCTTATATGAATCAGAATCACACGTAGTAGTGTGAGTCACGGCATTGGATTCAATAATCCGAACTGTGGTTAAGTACAAACCACTACGAATTGCCGGAAACTTCTCTAGAATGCGCTTGCGGCCACATTCAACAGAGGTTATACACAAAAATTCTTTTCCATTCTTACAATAGGATTCCAAGTGAAATCCGTTGGCACGAATGTCCTTGAAACTTAGCAAGGTTCGATTGGCCTTTGGCGCATATAAGGCATCAATGATATATAATTTTGTAACATGGGGTAACAGAAACTCTGCACTACCACGCCCCTGAATAACGGGTGTTGCACCAATCTTAGTTGTCACTGAGGATTTGTATGGGAAAATATCCACAAACAATTACCTATTCTGCAGAATGGTATGAGTAGTACCACTATCTGCTAAACACTCAATTTCGCCTTGATATATTTACAAAATCAATGTAAGCAAGTGAGTCTTTGTAGAAAAGACGAGGCGCACACTTTAAGTATGTACTTAAAGATTTGAGAAGGGTGTGACCCTTGTTGAGTGCTGATATGGCATGGCATAAACCGATGTAATGACAAAATCTGATGTTGAAATTTTTCGATATTTTCCAATGAAACCGATGTATAACTAACATCATAACCAATGAAATAGATGGAAAAGTCATCTAAAAACATCACATTCGGATTGAATTTTCGACGAGTCGAGGAAAGGCCTCGACCAGTTGAGAAAACCCAAAATAACTTGTGATTTTCCTATACCGAATTTCAACCAGTCGAGAAAAACTTTCGACGGGTTGAAAATGGACCAAATCTGGGACAGTGTCGTCGCATCGACCGGTCGAAAATTGTTCAGTTCAATTTCTCAACGGGTCGAATTTGGACCAAAGTCGAACAGAAGCATGGCATCGACCGGTCGAAAATTGTTTAGTTCACTTTTTCGACGGGTCGAATTTGAGGCATTTTTCAGACAGAAGTGAGGCATCGACCGGTCGAAAATTGTTTAGTTCAATTTTTCGACGGGTCGAAGCTACTCTGTGCACTGCTTCAAATAGAATTTTCGACATTTTTTTTTCTTTTCAAAGTGGTATCTTGGCTTTGCCTTTTGCCATATTTGTAAATATCGAACCATACATAAGAATCATATGGAATAGAACATTCTCAAACATTTTCATATACCGAAAATAGATAAATATTCATTGCTTGCCAACAAAAATTACATCATAGATGTGTTCTTATTCATAAAACAAAGACAAATGTCTTAAAAATTCTTGACCGAAAAGTAAGTCAAAAATAAAACTAAAATTTGAAAGATTACAGAGACAACTGCCTTTTACATAGGCTTAATCAAAATTCAGGGTAGCAAGTTCTTTCCCCTTGTCATCTGCTAGAACTAGGTTGGTGTCAACTTCCATCTCATATTCTCCAGTGTAATTCGACTCTTGAGCCAAATACTGTTTGTGCTTCTTGTAGATATTCTGGATTTCTCTACTAGCATGGCACTGTTTGTGCATATGTCTAGCGGAGCCACACTTGAAACAACCAAGTTTACTAGATTGTTGATACCATTGGCCATCAGGAACCGAACCAGACTGTCTCTTTGGATGATGGGCATTTTGATCTCTATGCCAAGTCATGTTTTGGCTGCGGCCTTGGCCACGCCCACGCCCTTCTCTTCCCCCACGTGGAGCATGTCCACCACGATTATAAGGTTCTGTACGAGCAACCTTCTTATCTTTTCGAGCCTTTCCTCCCGTATTATAACTCTCAGGCTTTTTGGTACCAGCCAGTCTTGAGTTATTATTCAAGATAATCTCATGATGCTTTTCTTTAGTCGCAAGACTGTTAATGAGATCACTGAATTCGGTAATCCTCCCTTGCTCGTACTCAATCTGGTACTGATGAGCTAGAAGACTCATAGACTCATAACTCATTTAAACACACTGAACATAAACTCTGGTTTGGATTACCATCTTGGCTTTCCAATTTTGCAATAAGGGAATTTTCTCATTCTATCTTTAATCAAGATGATGAAGAAACATACGAACGGTAAAAGAAAAGAAAAATGAAACAGATGCAAGTCTTATATGAGGATTTCTGCTCCGATACCATGTGGAAAAACATAAGTAGGAGGAGAGAATTTCTCTCTTGTATTCAGTAGATATAGTGATTTACAATACAGATACGTAAGTCTTATATAGGCAACAATGAGTATGAAAGTCTTAACTATAAATGCATATCTACGAGTAAAAAGAGATATGGAAAACATACAGAGCCTAGCTAAAGCTAGCTCACCCTAGATATGTAGAAACTGTGCAGCTTGCTTGCAGCTAATGTTGACAAGCAGTAGCTTCAGTAAATGTGGAACAGCTAGAAACTATTATTGACAAAAAAATAAGCTTCAATACAAAGTGACAAATTCTATAGTGGTGGATCATTGGATCAACCAATATATACACGCAGGAAATTTATTACTACCCAATTGCAAGCCTAGCTCACTCTCTGTATGTGTTACATGTTCCAGATTACCAGAAGCTGGTGTCCAGTGGTCCTTCACCTTCCCTTCTGTTTGTTTTGTTTACCCAGCTTTGATCGCCGTTGCTTAACCATATGCAGGTAAATCTTCACTCAGAGGAAAGGGTAGCAAACAAGCACAACCTGGATAAGAGATTCCAATAATATGAGGCAGAAATATTAGAACCAAGACCAAATGAAATATTAGTTAGGACTTTGTAAAATTTAACATATGAGAACCAATTTCCTCCTTTTGTATATTATGTATGTGCAACAGAACCTAACCACCTGGACATACCAAGTATTAGAAAAAACAATATGGAAGATTTAACAAGTACAGTAATATATATTTTAGTGAGACGGTCTGAATATCTTTAACACTGCCTTACTTAAAGATCCAAGAGAACTGTGTTATCCTACTCCGGAAAAGGCATTCAGTATCAAAAAGTCTTGGCATCATGAGATTCTAGTTGGAGAAAGAAAACAAGTAACATTGATATATGACTACGAATTTTCTTCTTCATGGGAGATTTTGATTTTATAAAGGATATTCTAGTAACTCAAGTCAATCATGGAGTAGTTGAGTTGCGAATAAAAACAGTATTAAGATTCGAGTAGTTCACTTGCAACCAAACCCGACACTTCAAATGGGTGTCAACCTCAGCTTGCCAAGATAATGATTAATCTGTTCGGATTTCTATCCGTTGAAGATGTATATATTACTTAAGATTTAATAGCATATCTAGCTCTCAGCTCCATCTTCTTCTTTACTTTTTTCCTTTTCTTTTCATCTTCTTCAGTCCTCGTCCATTTTCTTCCCCTCTCCTTCTATGTTTCAGCAATTTCATTGTTTTTTTGTCTGTTTTATGGTTGAAAATTTCTTCCATAATCATACAAAGCTTAAAAATACTTTTCATTTAAACAAAAATTTTGTGTATATTGTAGAAGCATCATCAACCTTAAATGAAAAAAAAAGTACAATTAGTCCCGTTGAGTTTATAATCTTGAATCCGCACCTGAAGGGAATGCTCTCGTAATATATGAGCAACATGCATGTTGCTGCACAGAAAGAAATTAGGAGAAGTTAAAACTTGGTAAGATTCAGCAAGAATTTGAAGCTCACTTCCTAAGCTGCATGAAAACGAAACCGAGTATGTGGAAGCGAAGCGTTTGAAAACGCGTAAATATTTTTTTGAATTTTTTTGGAAAGCGGGAGTGTTTTGGAAATGTCAAATTAAAATATTATATAAATATATAATTATATATATTACTGAAAATAAATATTATAGCAAATTCAAAGTCATTTCCTTATATATTACAAAAATAAATAAATATCAAAGCAAATTTAAAGTGATCAGCACCTTAAGTTTTGCATAAATAGTTCAAATACAAATAAAGGATATTTTACTTGAACATCAACTGCTTGATTCTCACTATCATTCTCATTCTCATTGTCAATATCCTCCTTACCAAACAAAACAGCCTCCAACAATGGTTCATCTAGATAAAGGTCTTCAAACTCAAGCCTCCTAAGATCAACTTCATCCAATGAATCAAACTGGTCGCCTCCAACATCTCACATTTGAGTAGGACCTTGTTTGTAAGATTTGCTTCTTCTTGACAAAAGGCAAAGATTGGTATGTATAAACACCAAGTCTTCCGCTCTTTGTGGAGTAATTTTGTTTCTTGTTGCGGAATGGATGAATTTGTAGGTACTCCAGTTCCTTTCGCAACATGAGGATGAGCAAGGTTGTCTAAGCAACTTAAATGCCAAGGCTTGAAGTAATAGTGCTGTAGTTCCATGAATTGCCCACCATGACAAAGGCTTTAAGATGAACCTATCATGCATTGCATCACCATTAGAAAAATCTTCCATACACATGGAAAAATTGGAGAACTCTACATGAACTTGTCTTTGCTGATCCACATCAGCATAATACTTCAAGATGCAATTTTTTCTTTGTCTAGAAATCTCCATATCTAGGTGGGGAGCTTTTTGCGTGTTATCTTTTTCAAGCCATTCCGTACTATAATACCTGAATGAAATACATGACATATTTATTGATAATTCATCATCCCAATATGCATCATTCAATACGTGCATAACTGCCAAGCTACAAATGAAATTCCAAAATCAGAAAGTGACGCATGTATATTTGAACAACTACAACAATTACAGTATGCATATTTGAGTGATGCATGCTATGCAGTATGCATATTACTATTTTAATCCCTTACTTATATGACCAATATTAAGCAAAATAGGAACATTACAAACATTAGAGTGGAAGAAACTTAATTGGGATTCAAGAAATGTGCCATAAAATGGACGGGTGTACTACTCTTTCCCCAACAAGATATCAACACCGATTGCACGACATTCCAAAAACTTGATTCCTCATGAGGTTGCTTTCTTTCTTTTCTAAATATAGCTTTCTTCATATTCTTAATCATAATATCCCACCATTCATACACTAAATGAAGAGACTGTAGATTAGTATCCGCAAGTCTAATCATATTATACATGGGCTCGGTAAAAGATAACGCATACTCAATCTCATCCCAAAACATTTCATCTAGTAGTTTCTATTTCACAACAGCAGCCTTTCTCACATCATCTTCTTTGTAATCATCCCATTTAGAGCTGATTACCATGTACTGCAAACCAGTTTTTATCTTCCTAAATCTCTTAAACATCCCAAGTGTTGAGGCAAACCTGGTTGAAGAAATTGTAAGAAGGTTAAGACAGCAGTACTCTGTAAACATCACCAACCTCATTCCATAGTTCATTATGAAGTTTTTGATAAAGGAAACATCATCCGCAAGAGGCCCAATCCAACTACAAGCATCATACACAACATTATTATTTCTTGTTTGTAGTGAAGGTGCACATCTATTCTTCACGGCAAAGTTCAAAGTATGGACTACACATGGTGTCCAGAAGATAGCAGGATACTTTGTTGAAATAATAGCACCGACCTTCACACAATTAGCAACATTGTCCGTAATTACTTGAACCACATTTTCATGGCCAACTTCCTTGATGACTTCCAAGATCAAATCAACAATCATCTCACCACTTTTTACTTCACCCTGACTATTGATTGCCCTCAACATCATCTTACCACTCTCATTCGCAGAAATCATGTTAAACATGGGTCTCCTTTGCGGATCAGACCAACCATCACTACATATGCTCACCCCTTTATACTTCCATGTATCCTTGAGCAACTGTAAATGAACCTCAATGTTCTTTTTTTCCTTTTGAAGAAGTCTAGTCCTTAATGCATTGTAACCGGGTGGAATATACCCTGGAATGTTGGAAGCACGCATATACGACTTGCGATAGTAAGGGTTTCTTGCAAGGTTGAAAGATAAACCACCAATGTAAAACATTATAGCTATCTCATCATCACATTGCTCCCTAGCATTATTTTGAAATACTTTTTCCACTGGACTCATTTCCTTTTTTTTTTAATCCACTTCACTTAGCATAGGAATACTATAACTCATATCATAATTAATCGAAGAACTTGTTACTTTCCGTGATGATGAAGGCAACGGAACTGATCTAGGGGTTGCACATTTGAGTCTCTCCTTGCAATTATTTACTAACTTGCTCATGTTAGTATGCTGTTGAGAACTGACCTTCAAGCAACCTTTGATTCCTTTAGCACCATCCTTCAACAGATGTGTGACAACTCTACTATAAGATCCAACATAGAAGTTATTGCAAAATTTACATTAAAACCTCCACGATCCTCCTCCAGCCAGCTTTTCGATCTTATTCGTAAACATCCAGAAAGGAGCTTTGTCATTCACATCAACAGGTTCAACATGAGGCAAATTAGACCTAGCATTACCACTCCCAGCAAAACTATTTAGAGAAGTTGAATGACTAGGTTCCTGACTCATAGTCCTAAAATAAAACATGAATAAATGACTTAGATATTGGTAAAAAATAATATGTCCTGATTCCTCAAATTGAAGAACATGTCAATAAATTCATTAAATTGATTATTTACTTCAGTAGATATCACAGATATAATCGACATGATCTGAGGCAACAGAATATATATATATATATATATTAACCACAAACATCTCACACTGTCACATACGTCATTGATATATATATATATACACACACACATATATGAAAGCACACACATGTATATATAAACAATGAAAAACTGAATGCATGCCATTGATGCCAACCAGCAATCAAATCTAACATTTCAACACCCATTCAAAGTATTGCTTGAATTCAAAGTACCCAATGTAAAGCATAATCAAATATACACGAGTCTGGGTAGTGGCCTAGTGGAGTAGTGGGTACCTTTGAAAGTTTGAATCCTTGATTTTGAAAACCGTTGAGTCTTCGATGAGCTTTCAACTTCGTGTTTACTGAGTGAGAAGAGATAGAGGCATAAAGCAGACGAAATGAGATGGAGGCGGTGGAAGAACCAAAGAAGTAGGTCAATTGATTATTTGGCCTAAAAAGTCAAATTTACCCTTATGCTTCCAACTTAATTATCACATACACGCTTCCAAATTGGAATCTCTCGATTCCGCCACGCTTTCAAAGTGACTTTTTCAGTAATCGCGATTCCGAGCGATCCCGAGCGCATCCCCGATGCTTCCGAGACGTTTTCGCTTCGGAAGCGCAAAACACCTCTCTCCCTGCGCTTCTGTGCTTCGTAGGTCACTTCAGTGAAACTTTTTGGTCTAGTCCAATTATAAGAGTATTCACTTTTCAGCATAATCTCTTCCCATAAGTGCCTCACTGAAAACTTAAATTCAAGCTCCAACTGAAAACTTCCAGGAGTAAAAAGTCAGAACATACCATCAGAAAGCTATAATAGCTGCAGGAGTACTTCTTCAGAAATGGAAGTGCTTGATACATAAGCCAGGCTGCATAATAATGACAAAATCATTTACACAAAATAAATCAACTGAAGAGGGGAGAAGGGTACCCCAATTCCAACACCAAATTTATACATATAACCTAAAATGGAAAACATGACTAATTAAAAAAATTAATTATATATATAGAAAAATATAATTTGATAAATAATGTAAAACACAATTAGAATTTAATTTCAATTTAATTTTTTTCAAAATATAAAAAATAATAAATTTTTCTCATGATTCTTTGTGAAATACGATTTAACGCTTCCAATATAAAATAGCAAGTTTCCAAAAACAATATATTTTTGGAATCATGCTTCCGGCGAGCTTCCGCATCCGAAGAGGGAAGCGGCTTCACTTTGAAGCTTCCATGCAACCTAGGTATGCCACACAAAACTTCAAAACTCAGAATTATTAATGTCAATTCCCTCAAACAAGATTTGCTTGCTCAATTGACCTTGAAGCTGGCAAAGAATGATTATGTGATTGAGAATATTCTGGTAGATCTAACCTGAAATAGTGATACTTATTTCAGCGAGATGAAATGGTTGTTGACTTTGTTCAATTCATGTTAACTCTGATTACATAAAATACTTCACACAAAAGCTCATATCTCCTAAGCAAAATCAGCAAATTGCACATAATACTGTCTACTTAAAAATCAAACTTGAAGAATAGAGCAGAAGGAAGATACCTCATGGGTTTGACGCATAACAAAAATACAGTTTGTCCTTCCTGCCCATTGCATCAGACCAGACCTCAAAATTCATAGAACAAGCACCAAAGTCATAATCTTTGATGAATAATTTAGAATTACAAATACAATCTAAGCCTCATTAAAACTTACCGATGGCTACGTGTATAACTTCCAAGAAAGCAACCATCTGGCACCAATCTGCAGTCCAAAATGTAAACCCAACACCCAAGATCAAACTATGTTTCAAATTTATAACATAAACCAAGAGCACTGACAGATAAGGTCTCCGGCATAAGCATAGGCTCAATTGACGCCCTTGGTGATAAGGTCTCCGGCATAAGCATAGGCTCAATTGACGCCCTTGGTGGATAGAACACTAGTCAAGCTGAGAGAGAGACAAACTGCCATGATATAATTGAAAGTTGGGTTCAGTACAGCAACACAAAGATTGAAACGTGATAGGGGTTTTAGCATTACTGAACTAACTGAGTTGTGGGCTTACCATGAAATGGCCTGCACGGAATTGTACGCCAAAAGATAGAGGTTGGAGAGGGAAGGCATTCTGCTTCTGGTCTTCACTCTTCACTCTTCACTGTTCGACCGTCTGAGGAATATCATGGCGGGTAACTAGCGAGTTCACTCTCTGTCTTGGTCTTTGGATGAGAATTTGGATTGGGTAGGACGGTAGGTGATAGAATCAATGGATCACGGATACCATGGACCAATTAAATGGTCAGATTTGAGTCATTCGACTGTGGTAGCTAGGGACCTCGCGCTCAAACCAGAACCAAGGAACTAGGGAACAGCCCACATTGGCCCAAATTCAACGACAACTCCACTATTGGGCTTTTGCAGTTTGGAACCGCTAGTAGAAAACAAAAAACATTTTTTTATTTTTAGAAGTTGAAAATTGGGGGAGGGAGATTTTGATCATGAGTGATGAATGAGATACACTGCCTTGATCATCCCACACTAAGAACATATATAATAGTATTTTTCATTATATACTACGTCATACCGTCGATCAACTAGAAATAAATTAGTCAATTTTAGGTTAAAATCTGCCGTCATTTAAGTTATCTTCCAGCAAATTTCAAATGCTTTTTGAAGAATTCAGTCTCTTCAGGGAAAGCAGTTTAGAATAATTGTTTGCATGAGAAGATGATGTTATTGGGGGAAATGTTTGTGGAGTTCTATATGATTGGAGAGTCTCGGGGGAACATTAGGTTGCATAGAAACTTCAAAATGAAGGTGTTTTTTGTTTTGGAAGCGGTAACTTGCCGGAAGTTTGTCGGAAACTCTCGAAAGCACGATTCGAAAAATATTCTTTTTAAAGCATTTTAGAAACATGATTCTAAAAATATATTCCTTTTAGAAATTTAATATTCCATATTTGAAGCGCTAAACTTATATTTCACAATGAATCGATCATGAAAGAAAATTATTATTATTTAGATATAAATCATATTATTATGCATGGACTTGTTTGAAAATAATTAAATTAGAATTAAATTCTAATCATGTCTTAAGTTATTTATCAAATTCTATTTTTCATGTATATAAACTTAAATTATTATTATTATATATTAGAGGCTTCCTTCGCGTATCTGCTTCTACTAATTTTTGAAAGAAAAAAAATATTTTTTCCGTTTCTTCACGCTTCGCTTCCACGCATCTGTACCCGCTTTCATGTAACATAATATTCCTTTCCAAAAATTGGCTTCCATTGTTTTTTTTGGGTGGATCCCTCATTATTTTACAAAGAAATCTAACATGTTCACTTTAGAGCTGTACAGGTGAGCCATAACGCTATATGATGTACACAATCAAGAATATCTAAACAAGAATATTTAAACCACGTACTAACTATACTAAATTAATCATATACAGCCACACATTAACATCCAGAAGCGAAGTTAAGTTACATGGACCACAGTCCTCAAAAGGAGTATCTCCTCTGCGCGCGCATGCTACCACCAGTACCCCAAGTGTGCTCTCTTCTTTTCATCTTTTTTGTACCAACATTCACCTTCCCAATCAATACCTTCATCCCCCAGTTGTTTACCAACTAGCCAGTTACATATTCCTTACTGCAGACAAGCATAATTTGCAGACTTCTTTTTCTGTCAAATTAGTTGATCGAAAGTAGAACCCAAAAGAGTTCGTGTACGAGGAATTAGAATTACTACCATAATTCAATTTCTTCAGCAATTGGTGCTATATATATGCATTTAGGTTATGGAGTTGGAAACGAATTGTAAGTTGATAATAGTGAAAAAATATTTCAGGAAGAATTCAATGATTTCGTTTATTTTAATTTGGGGGTTAATATAACTTTATAAGTGGTTTCCTAATAAAAAAAAATATCTACACAATTATGTCATATCTACAAGGATTAATTCTAATTGCAAAAGGAATATACTTTTCAACACTCACCCTCAAATTGGAGCATAAATATCAATCATGTCAAACTTGTCAATCCAGTCTATAAATGATTGGTGTGACAACCACTACTAGAAAAAATACTATAGCCTACAAAAGTAAGAAAAAGCAGGCCGACGAGATTTTTTTATGTCTTGGCTATAGTATACTTTAGCTAACACTACCACATTTTTCACCATTGCCGACGATTTTGGAAAAGAAAGGCCGGTGATGGTCCATTTCGCCGGCAATAATAAGCATTGCCGGCGATATGGACCATCGCCGACCTTTCTTTCCCAAAATCGCCGGGAATGGTGGGAAAGTATTGCCGGCGACGGAGAGTATCGCCGGCGATAATTTCCCCCCATTGCCGGCGATATTCCGGCCAAAATATCGCCGGCAATAATGCTAAATTATTGCCGGCGACGAAGAAAATCGCCGGTAATAATTTCACTTTATTTCTGGCGATATTTGGCCGGAATATCGCCGGCAATAACTCTTATATCAGATCTACTCCGCGGCAGCTCATTCATTTTACAAAAATCCGGTGAGAAAGAAGGAAAACGCTCTAAAATCCTTGGGTATTGTCAAAAGGCGTCCAAAACCCGCTCGGGAAGCTATATAGCTAGCAAGGTACGTACGTACGTATGTATATATATGTGGATCGATGTATATGTGTGTTGATTTAGCTATATATATGCATGTGTTGATTTAGAGTTGAGATATCGATTAATGGTTTGATATGCAAATAGAGTGGATATATTGTTGATTTCGAGTGATTGACTGTTGATTTTGAGTTGATTTTAGATTATTTCGATGAAAATATGTTTGTGTATATATATATGTATATCAATTTATTTTGTGATTAATTGTTAATATGTGTGTATATATATACATGTTAATTTGTAATTGTGAATTGTTGGTATATATATATTTTTTATATGCATGGGCCAACTTTTGTTAATTAATCGGATAAATCGAATGTAATTAATGATGATTTTTTAATTAATTAGTAGTGAATGTATATATATATATATTTATAGTACGTAATGTTAGAATTTTCAGGATGGACAAGAGTTGGATGAGCCTTGAAAGATGGGATGTGAGATATCACCATGGAATTAAGAGTTTTGTGGATTTTGTGAAGGCTAATTGTGGAGACACTACACTTCATTATTGCCCGTGTAAAGAATGTAAGTGTCACAGCGATCGACATCGTTTTCCCATTGATAAAGTCCAGAAGCACCTGAGTAAATACGGGTTTTGGGATAAGTACACTTGTTGGATTTATCACGGTGAAACATCGTTAGCAAGTCCGCATGATCATGGACAATTTGCTGAGAGGGCCAGTCCATCCTATGATCATGGACATTTTACTGAGAGGGCCAGTCCATCCTATGATCTAACATCGATGTTAATCAATGATATGTTTCCTCATGAGAGCGGTGTATTTGCTGATCAAGCACCAAATGTCCCTCCCGTCGTGCAGGGTTTCCCCGATATTGAGCAAGTCGAGCCATTACCTGGAGCTCATGTCAACACAAGCGGTATAGACAAGTATAACAACCTGATTGCATTGTAACAGACTCCGTTGTACGACGGTTGTAGTAAGACTGTTCTTGGAAGTGTCATGGGAGTGATGCAGATCAAAATGAAGAACAAAATGTCTGTCAAAGCTGTTTATTCTTGGCTGAAGTGAACTGCTTCGCTACTGCCACCCGGTCATCGCCTTCCTACCACTCATTATAAAGTGTGACATATCCTGAAAGATCTTGGGCTTTCCTACATCAAAATCCATGCATGCAGATATGATTGTATTCTATTCTGGGGAAAAGATCTTGAAGACCTTGAAGCCTGCCCGGTATGTTTTACAGAAAGGAATAAGTTGACTCCTGCAGGCAACAAGAAAGCTGTGAAGATACTTTGATATTTCCCGATGATTGATAGGCTGGAGCGGTTATTCATGTGTGCTTTCACGGCCGAAGCTATGAGATGGTAGGCTGAGAGGAATTTGCCTGATGATGACACCCTTATACACCCTGCCGACAGAGAGGCTTGGAAGCACATGGTCAGGGAGTTTGATCATTTTGCAGCAGAGGTCCGAAATGTTTGGCTAGGGCTCTCATCTGACGGATTCAACCCTTTTGGCAACATGAGTCTTCAATACAGTATATGACCAGTTATTTTGGTACCGTACAACCTTCCACCATGGATGTGCATGAAGAAGGAATACAATATGCTCACTCTGTTAATTCTGGGCCCGGGTTATCCAAGAAAGTGTCTCGATGTGTATTTGAGGCCTTTGATTGAGGAGCTTAAGACCTGAGTGAGTGTGGCCACCCCACTTACGATAGGTTCAAAAATGAGATGTTCCAGATGCATGCCATGCTTGTTGGTACCATCAGTGATTTTCCTGCCCGCGGTATGTTGTTGGGCAACGTTACCAGGGGTTACAGGGCTTGTTCAGAGTGCATGACTGTTGATTGTTGCAGTCCTCATTGCAGTAAAATTGTTCAGATGCGTCACCGTTGTTGGCTTCCATATAATCACCCATTTAGGCAGGATCAAGACGCTTTTGATGGGACTGTGGAAACAGGTGTGGCACCCAGGCGATGGACATGGGATGAAATTTTGGAAGTGTTGAATGAATATGATTTTGGCCAGCTGAGCAATCATCCTGAGATAGTGGCGTCAATTCCAGACAAGCCCGAAAGGTATAATTTTTGGACACACAAGAGCATATTCTGGGAACTCCCCTACTGGCCCAGGTTGCCTATCAGACACTACCTAGATGTCATGCACATAGAGAAGAATGTGTGTGAAAGTGTGGTGGGCACAGTTCTTAATTTGGAGGGGAAAACAAGAGACATCCCTAAAGCACACATTGATCTGAAAGCTATAGGACTGCGGAAACATTTGTGGTTAAGGGATGGTAAGAAAAAAATGCCTCAAGCTCCTTACACCGTCAAGCCGAAGCAGAAGCATGAAATTTTTGGGTGGATAAGTAATGTCAGGTATATATTCTTATGGCTATGCAGGAAATTAATATAATTTTTACTTATATATGGTTATATGCAAGAAATATAATTGTTGCTTATGGCTATATATGCAGGTATCCTTATGGCTATGCAGGAAATATAAGCAGGTGTGTTAACTTCCGGGACAATAAGATGTACGGATTAAAGAGTCATGACTGCCATGTACTGCTTCAACGCCTTTTTCCTATTTTCATTCGAGGGTACCTGCCCAAAGAGGTGGTGGAGCCGATGGTGGCCTTGTCAAGATTCTTTCAGAAGTTATGCACCAAGGAAGTTAAAAAATTAGATCTCAGGGAGATGCAAGATGACATCATTTTTATCATGTGCAAGCTTGAGAGGATATTTCCCCCAAAAATTTTCGACATCATGCCTCATCTGATGATCCATCTTCCCGAACAATTGTTGCTTACCGGTCTGGTATACTACACTTGGATGTATCCCATGGAAAAGTACAAATGATTAATACATTTGTGTTTGTCTCTGTTTTTATATATAAATTCTTATTTTTTAAGTATCATAACATGCACTTGTTAACTTGTAGACAATTGGGAGCCTACAAGGACTATATGAAGAATAAATCTGCACCTGAAGGGTGTATCGCTGAAGCATATCTTGCGTACGAGTGTGTAACGTACACCAATTTGTATTTGGGAGCGCTGGAGGACCCCCAACAATATATGCCGATAGATGAACCCAAGTTTAACCTTTCTATCATCTCCAATGACGTGGTAGTACATGGAAGCTTGCCAAAGTCGTACAAGTTGGATGAAAATGAGGTAGCCATTGCCCACTGGTCGGTACTGATTAACTGTCCAAAAGTTCAATATTGGAAAAACTATCATCTTCACTGCCCTGCTATTGCCGGAAATGTTGATTACCACAACAGGACGTTTGCAAACTACTTTAGTCAATGGGTAAGGGTATATGTGTATATATATATTTTTTATATCCTTATATAGCATGTGTGTGCGTGGTTTTCTTTTTCTATGTTCATAATTTATGGTGTACGTGGTTTCTTATCTTTTTCAGATGAACCATGTAGCAAATGATGGTTACCCAGAGTGGTCAAACGAATTGAGGGTCTTGGCGATGAAACCGATAGCTTCAAAAGTTTACTCGATGTGTCAGGTCAATGGCGTGAAATTTATATGTGAAAATAGAGACGACCGACTGAAAACACAGAATTGTGGGGTGATGGTCCATAGTGGGCAGGATGGCGTTGACTATTACAGTGTCCTTCATTCAGTTGTTGAACTAATTTATGGGAACCGCATGAAAGTGCACTTGTTCAAGTGTAGATGGTTTGATACTGGCCCGGAGAACACAAGGACCGATCAGTACGGAATATTTTCGGTGAATACTGCTACAAGCTGGTATAAAGAAGACATTTTCGTTCTTGCCACATCAGTAAAACAAGTGTTTTACCTTGACGATCTTCTGAACAAAGTCCCGTTGAAGGTGGTTAATCATGTTGCTCATAGAAACATATACAGTGCTGCCACACTTGGTGAGATCGCAGATGATGAAGAAGTTACTGCATACCAAGAGCCGAACGCTTTTGACATTCCGGAATCATCTACGATTCGCCTTAATAATGTGAGATCTGGGAGTGTGGTTCGAATTACTGGAGCAGAACTTCTCGATGTTAATCCAAATGAAGTAGACGCTGATTCAGATGATGAGGAGCGGCACATATTGCCAGAGGTTACCTATAAAACCGAGTTAGACTCAAGTGATGAAGATGATTATGATTATCATCCTTAGTACGTTAATGATGTACGTATTTTAGTATATATAAACGTGCATGTATGTTTGTTATATAAACGTGCATGTACGTATTTATAGTACGTCGTAAATTATAAAAATTTGGCCATGCCAACGTCATATCGATCGGTGTTTATGAATTAATACTTAATGAACACTTAATTAAAAAAGACCATGATCGAACACTTAATTAAAAAAGACCATTAGATGTATGGTATAAACTTGCCGGAAATTCTTGGGAATCACTATCACCAACGAGCAACTTGTGGGTGATAGTATTACCAACGAGGTACACTAACTTGTTGGTAATAGTATTACCAACAAGTTGCTTATCAACTCGTGGGTAATACTATTACCAACGAGTTGCAACTCGTTGGTAATAGTATTACCCACGAGTTGATAAGCAACTCACCGGTAATACTCCTATAAAATCCCAGCCCCTTCGGGGGCAGCAACCATTTCTTCATAGAGCTCCCCCAACCTAAACCCTAAAATCTCTCCTCCCCTCCTCGCCGCCCACCTTACCCAAATCTCCTTAAACCCTCCTAAAATCTCTCCTCCCCTTTCTCCTCTCCCCTCTCCCCTCTCCACATATACCCGAACTCTCCTCTAGCTCCCCTCTCCTCCTCCCCTCTCCCCTACCTCCTCGCTTACCTCCTCCCCTCCCTTCATTCCGACCACCGCTGCCAATGACAGGTCCCTCCCCTCCTCTCTCTCTCTCTCTCTCTCTCTCAATTTCAGTAATTATGCATTTTAATTATATTTGTTAAGTTAATTAGTTAATTATGTAATTATGTATTTTTGTGTTGGTTAATTATATTTGTTAAGTTAATTAGTAGAATATATTTTAATTATATTTGTTAAGTTAAGTAGTAGAATATATTTTTGTAACATTATTTTTGTGTTGGTTAATTAAGCATTTGTGTTATAATAAATTGATATTTTGATAATTATATTGGTAATGATATGTTTGGTTAATTGATATTTCGGTAATGATATTTCGGTAATGTTATGTAGGATATTTCGGTAATTGATATTTCGGTAATGATATTTCGGTAATGATATTTCGGTAATTGATATTTCGGTAATGATATTTCGATAATGTTATGTAGGATATTTCGGTAATGATATTTCGGTAATGATATTTTGGTAATTGATATTTCGGTAATGATATTTCGGTAATGATATTTCGGTAATGATATGTAGGATATGTTTGTGTACGTATATATTTTTGTGTTGGTTATTTTTGGCAAATATAATATTTTTTTGGCTGTTCTGTGAAATTGTTGGATGTGCAGGAGGTTTTGCGGCAAATTGGCTTGGAGGCATCAAACGGAGAGGGACTAGATCCAGTGGAGGGAGCAGTAGTCAAGCTTCCTCAGCCGCAGTCAGCAACACGCGTAGCGGCCCAATTATGAATGCTCGCACACAAATTTTGCTACGTGCGCGAGAAGAGGAGGAAGCTGCACGATCCGGATCCGTGCAACCCTCAGTCTAGGCTCGACCCTCAGTCAGCTGACAGTCAGGCGAGCGACACTCAACGGGAGCATCAGAAACGCCCTCCATCCGAATGCCCCACAATGGCCCCGTGCCTACTCCCCTTTCACAGGAATCATCTAAAGCAGATGGTGCTGGTGCCTCATCGTCCAGGCCTCGTCTATCTCCGCCGTCCGGTCACTTCGTGCCCGACGAGATTCCTGTGATCCCTGAATTCGATGATAGGGGGAGGCCTATTTATATTGAAGGACGGCCGGAGTTCCTGAGCATGGAGGAAGCGTACAACTTTATCACGTTCGACCCCGTGTATCTTTGGAGTGCGAGGTGCAACAACCAGCAAACGGACGATGCAGGTAAATTTTATTTAACAAGATTGATTACTTAATTATTACTTAAGACTATAAATAATGTCAATTAATAATATCAATTTGTTGACATTGTATTATTAGGCAATATCGTTAATGGCAAGGGAAAACGAAAGACTAGAGGCCCCTGCACCGGGAAGAATCTTGAGCAGACCACCGGGGGAAGGAAAACGATAATTAGGGCTAATGAGCATGGTGAGGTGATCGAGACATTTGACACCACGCGAAAGTATGCCAGCATGGCCGGGGCCGTCGTGCGGGACAAGGTCCCAATGCTGTGGCCAGATTGGGGATGTGTGCCTTGCTACGTGAAGTTGCAAGTGTATAATGCACTGAGTGTGAGTTAAATCGTATTTTCATTACGTAAATTTTACATTTATTAATTAAGTCCGGAGAAATATATAATTTTACCATTTATATATTCATCTTGCAGTTAGAGCGTCAACTACATATCAGGTGATGTGATTCGAGTTATTTGAGTATATATCGAGTTAGATAAACACTTTATCAAGTGTTTTAATATCTCTAACATTTTTTTCTGGTGTTAATATAGGTATAAAGAGTGGAAGAACGAGCTTTCAAAACATTACACACAGTACAAGGAGCTAGGCCGATGTTCTACCCCTAGCGAATTCCGGTTTAGGGAGTACGAGTGGTTGTGGCTGGTAGCCCACTTTGAGCACCCCAAAGCGAAGGTATGCATCCTGAATATATTTTACAACCCTAATGTATCGTATCACATTGAAATAGTTAGTTACTAATTTTTTTACATATGTTTATCAAACAAGGCGATTTCCAAGACGAACAGGGAGAACAGATTGAAAAACACCAAGTCCCATCATGCAGATTCACTCAACTATTTGGGTTGGTTGAGTAGGGCGCAGCAACAACAAGAAGTCAACCCATTGGTGTTTGTTCATCAGAAGTTCTATCCGCAGTGCCCTGAAGAAGCGGTAAGTCTTTAGCCTCATTATTTTGTAGTTCACATATGCATGTGTTAATAAAACTATTTTTCTCTATTAATTTATTTTGTTTAATAATACGTTATTCATATTCGCTTTTCAATTAGGTGAGAGTGGAGGATGCGATCACAGAAGTCACCATGAATATAGCTCGAAACAACCATCCTGACTGCTCGGAGGAAGAAGTGACCCAGTATGCCTCTCAGATCGATCCGCTTGATCACCCTATAACGGCTCAGATCATGGCAAAAGCGTGCGGGACTGGAAAGAATATCCACTACTGCAGGGGAATGGGCTCGGCGGGCGAATGAGTATTGAAGAACACTTCAGAATACTCTAGCGGGTCAAGAACTTCTTCTAGGAACTCTAACCTAGCAGCGGAGCTTCAGAGGACGCAGAGGGAGTTGGAGGAGCAAAGGAGGCAGATGGAGGAGATGTGGCAATTAGCCGAGCAGCAGGCAGTCAGAGATGCCGAGTACCGGGTGATGGTCGAGCAACACCGAATTATGGTCCAGCAGCAGACACAAATGTTCACATGGATGCAGACGATGTACGCGTGCCAGACTACCGGACAACCATTCCCCACACCTCTCCCGATCCCTGTGTTCCACCACCGCAGCCGTCACCGCCACAGCAAGACCAGGGTAGCCACCGGATGTGACGACCCAGAACAGATTGAGCAGTGTCGTCAGCTTGGTCCGTGAGATTATGAGTAATAGCAAATTTTTGATAATGGATTTACTCGTCAGGTTTGTTAACGACTTAATTATTGGCCGAGAATTAGAGCTGAGTCTCTTCTCGAGAGTCGTTGTACGTGTGATTTCGAGTTCGTGAGCATTTCCAGATAATTATTTGGGCGACCGAGGAATAAGTTATGAATATTTAAAGTTTCGACGTAATCGGATTTAAATGGAGGATTTCTTAGCGACTAAATTACCGGTCGAGAATTTGGTTTCGGCTTCTTCACGGAAGTTGTTGAGAATTTAATTTCGAGATTCTGGGAACTTCCGGAGCATTATTCCGAGTTACAAAGATTAAGCTGTGAATATTTTCGATTGTTGATTATTTAGTCGATTTAAATATGTGTTGGGTTGAACATTTGACTTTTTATCCGATTGGTCGATGTGTTTGACTTCGGGTGATAATTGAAGAACATGTCGAGACGAGTTTGTTGCCACGAGAATTATCGGGATCGGAATTACTACGAGAAAGTTACGGGTATTTGAAGTTTGCCGAAAAGATAATTACGAAGTTTCCAAATGGAAGGCCTATAAATAGAATGTTGCTATTTCGGGCAAGTCAACACTTGCCATTTATGAGGTTGACCGAGTTGACCGAGTCAACTCGGTGGTGTGAGAGAAGACCGACGTGCTCGACGGTGCTCCACGGCGGCGATGGAATTCCGGCCACCTCCGGGCACGACCCATACCCCGTTCGACTCGCCTAGCTCCCCTCATCTCAATTCCGGCCACCACTCACGGCATAGCTCACGGTGGAGAGAGAAACTTTGAACCAAAGTTTGGGATTTTTAGGGTTAATGGTGGTTTTCGATTTCGGCCGAGTTGAGCTCAAACAAGGACTGGGTTTTGTAGCCCTCATCTCCATGATTCTAACCATGTAAGTATGGAGTTCTAATTCGATTTGTGCTTGGAGAATTTTGGATTTGAAATTTGTGTATCAATTCGGTTTTGCTTGAAATTGGACTAGTTAGAGTGAGAATTGGCCTTCGATGCAGTTGACAAAGTTGCTCAGTGGATGATTTTGAGTGGAATAGGGGTTGCTCCGCCGGGAAAATTTCAAGTTGGTGGTGGCGCCGCCGCCGCCGGCTGTCAACGGTCAAAGTTTGACTTTTTAGGGTTTTCGACAAGTTGCATGTCATTTCACTCGAAATCGCGCCCCGATCGCAGTGGGGAGGTTCGTTTCTCGATTTGAGCATTCGAACTTACAACGAGGTATTGAGGTGTGATTTCCGGATTTTCGACAGTTTGTCGTAATCGGATTATGTGTTTCCAAGAACGGTGGTTTCTCGTGATTTGTTTTGAATTGTCGAGTTATGACTTTGAGTAATGGACATTGTGAATATTCAGGTGTTCGTGATCGTTCGTTTGGCGAGGGACTTTCCGCCGGATCACGGGTTAACGCGAACTGCGTTACACTAGTCTGTGAGTGGACAAGTTTCTATTTTCACTGTTGATTTACGAGTTCGTGGATTTTATGATTTTCGTGTTTACTTTATACGATGAATGAGATATATGTTATTTTCGGAGGTGTTGTTATATGTTTATTGGTGATGGCATTTATTGCATCAATGCTACCAGAGTTGAGAGATTCTTCTGGACCAGAGTTGAGAGATTCCTCTGGACCAGAGTTGAGAGATTCCTCTGGACCAGAGTTGAGAGATTCCTCTGGACAGGGTTGAGTGGTCCCTTGTGTGCCGCCGGGGTTGAGAGGTCCCCTGGCCTTTCACCGTCGGGTTTAGCGATTCACCTGACGTTGGGCTTGAGAGGTCGCCCGACAACCTCTATATATATGTGTTGTATTCCGAACTCGCACTGTTTTACATTGAGTATGTATATAAACTGGTGAAAGGCATATGTTTATTTTTGTCCACTCACTCTAACGTTTTTATTTGCCTTTCCCCTGAGATTTTCGGTTTCCGTGCCCAGTTTGCAGTTCGGATTCTGGTGTCGCACGTCGTGGTCGGAGGCATAGAGCTCGAGCTACCTTGTTTCTTCCAGTAGGTTTATTGTTCTACCTATTGTGGTATACTTATATGATTATACATTAGAGGTCGCTCTGAGTATTCTGTTGTATATACTATATGATTTTACACTGGATTTCAGTAAAGTACTGATATATTTATTGTTTTACTTTACTGTTGATATATTGAGAAATCCGGATAGGATTGGTGCCCACGGTTTGATTTTTGTGGCATAGGATGAAGTGTATTTTCCGCGTGCAGGTAATGGTAATTCTACATTAGTAGCGAAACTCTGCCAAAATTTGTACGGTTTTTTGTTGGTTCGTGTTTTCGAAAGGGTTTGATTCCGGTTTAGGGAGCTAAATCGGGGTTGGGTCCTTTCAGCTTGGTATCAGAGCCTTAGGTTATAGGTTATGTAGACTTCTGTAGTCGTGTTTACTAAGGATATTTGAGAATGTACAACATGTCTGGAATGGTGACCCGACCGGCCGGCGGATAATCATCAATATTCCGGGTGTTGTATGCTTTCAAATATTTGAAGTTCCATGATTACGTTCCACTTGTTGTGAACGATATTTTATTCATTAGGATACCTCCCGATGTGCTTTCCGTGTCGTTTCGGTTGTGGATCCTATTGAGGATCAATCGACGCGTGATTTGCCAGAGAACTGTGGATTTGGATGAGTATTCTGAGTTCAGAGATTTGTGTGGCACGGTTTGCCTGGTTGTGTGTGTATGAGCGTCTATATGTTGCCTCAGAGCAGAGAATCGTGGCAGTTGATGTTTTGTCTGAGTCAGATCGTTGTATTTGGTGGGCTGATATTGTGTGAGTTCCGGTTGCGACTCCATGGCCTACATTCAGGGTGTTGTTTATACAGTAATGGTTTTATCAGGCTACCCAACAATCGAATGAGGAGTGTTTACCCACCTGAGGCAGAGATGCATTGTTTATATGTTTGTTTCTGTTTGCACGTGTTATGTGGCTTTCGAGGAAGCAGTGCACGAGGTTCGAGATGAGTTTAAATCTGAGCATCAGAGAGAGTCTGATTGTTGTGCCTCGAGACATCCGTGAGGAGCTTAGTGTGTTGCACTTCGTGGCGAGGCTATTGAGAAAGAAAGGTGTATGCGGTTTTCGATATGATGGATTGAGGAAAGTGGACCTAGTCGAGACTTTGATGAGGTTGAGTTCCGACACTTCAGGATCAGTGACTTCATTAGGCTGTGGTCTTTTCGATTATGTTCAGGGTCATCAGATCAAGCAGAGGATCCGTTTGACGAGGGCGGAGATTACAGCGTAGCGGACTAGCTCATGTGGCATGAGTTTGGGCGATCGTTGGTGATCCTATCACGCAGCAGGTGTTGCGGTGACTTGTGTTCGTGAAGCACTCTCAGTTACTATTGTGGTAGCCAGGAGGGTCACGTTACGAGGGAGCGCCCTCAGTCAGCTGATTTAGCGGTTCAGCAATTCAGAGTTTACGAGGTGTTCATGATGCTGTTTCTGGAGTGACCAACGCAACATTTTGGACGAGATAATCAACAAGTCACGATTGACGTGGGCGGCTAGTTGGGCATGTTGGAGTTCGTTCCATGACCTTGTTTGAGGATAGACTTTTCTCCGAGGTTACTGTTGTTTGAAATCCATGGCTATGGTACCTGCATCTTCACTTCCGAGGCTTTGGAGAGTGTTGCATCCATCCGGAGGTTGCGAGATCTTTGTTGGAGGATATGGCTTAGCTGCGGATCTGTTATAGCTTGATATCGTGGTTTTGGTGTGTTTGTGAGTACGGACTTACTGACGATGCATTTAGCTGTGTTCGAGTGCCTTGAGAAGGAGGTTATGTTTTGACGACCAGACTTTCCCCGAGAAACTGCTTCGCGGTGATGGTCAAGCGGATGATGGAGACGGGTGGTGTTGTTTGACTAGCTCATGTTGTGGATACTATGGTTGCTGTGCCCGACATTGGAGACATTGAGGTGGTTCCCGAGATTCCAGGTGTGTTCCGGAGGAGTTACCAGGTGTTCCTCCAGTTCGGGAGATTGACTACACCATTAAGCTTGTGTCGAGCGCTGGACTCATTTTACCGGCATCTTGTCGTTCGGAGCCAGCGGAGCTGATAGAGCTACAGTTTTGACTCCAGGAATTGCTGGATGAGGTTTTAGGAGATTTCATGCGACCCCGCGTATTTACGTGGTGTACTCTTGCAATGTTTGCACGGATGTTGGATGGTTCGACGCAGTGGTGCGTTGATTACCGAAGCCTGGTTCGCTTTTGAGGAGAGTGAGTATCCTCCGCTTCGGATTGACGATTGGTTTGATCAGCTCGCGAGAGCTCCAGTCTTTTCGAAGATTGATTTCGGGTCCGGATACCATCAGTTGAGGTTTGATAAGTCAGATGTGGTTTGGACAGTTTTCGGATCTCGGTGCGGGCATCATGAGTTCTTGGTCACGCTGTTTGGTTTACCAATGCCCCTGTAGATCGTGTGGACTTGATGGACTAGGTGTTCAGACGGTTTCTGGACAAGTTTGCGGTCATGTTCGTCGGCAACATCCTGATGTATTCCAGGAGTGTAGGCCAGCACCTGAAGCAATAGTGAGCAGTTTTGCGGAATTTGCGAGATGACCGGGTGTTTGTAAAGTTCAGCTAGTGTGAGTTTTAGCTGATTAGCGTGAAGATTTTGAGCTGTGTGATGCTATCCGAGTGAGTTGGCATGGATCCTGACCAGATAGAAGCCGTGTTGATTTGGGGATTGCCCTACCATTGTACCAGAGATCGGGAGTCTCTTGGGTTCGGCAGACTATTACTGACGGCCTGTACAGGATTTTCTCGGATTGTCACTTCACTTTCCAGATTGACGAAGAAGGTGTCAAGTTCGAGTGGTTCGATGTACGCGAGGAGAGTTACTTACTCCTGCAGGATTGTTGACCGTTGTTTCAGTTTTGACCTTACCTGACGACCGCGACGATTTCGTGGGTTATGGCGATGCATCGAGGTTTGGATTTGGTTATGCGTGATGCAGTTTTACAAAGCGGTGGCTCATGGTTTCAGGCAGTGGAAACTTTATGGGGCTACGTATCCTATGTATGATTTGGGTGTAGCTGTCCTTGTGTTAGTATCAGAGAGTTCGAGACACTACAACTATGGCATACAGCACGGTGTAGGACGTACACTGATCACTTGAGTTTCATCCACTTGCATTTTCGGCCAGATTTGGGCTTGAGGCAGTATAGATGGATATGGTCGACTCATGACTATGGCTGCACCTTTGAGTTTGTTCGGGAAAGGCTAGAGGTTGTACTTTGACTATCCATCTGGGATGTTGTTGCTGATGCATTCAGTCAGGAGTCGGAAGCTTCAGTGTTTCATGTGTGTGTGTGGCTCGAGTTTCCGTATTAGCCGAGTGTGTGCTACGGAAGCTGAGTTAGTATGTGATGATGTTGAGGCTCGAGGTTTCATGCGCATTTGGCGCTAGTGATGCGAAGATGTGTCAGATGCTCCGAGTTTTCTACTCGTGATGTAACCTGTAGAAAATGTAGCAGCTTGTGTGTGCAGATGCCACATTTGTCGACAGGTGATGGCTAGGAGGCAGAGATTTGCTGGAGAGTGTCAGCCATTTGAGATTTCCAATTAGACGTGGCGTTTGTCACTGTAGATTTTGTGTGCCAGTACGCACTTCAGTTGGTGATACTAGTTGTTGGATCGTTATGGACTATTTGACGAACTCAATACATTTCCTTGTACTTTCCGGAAAAGATTTCAGTAGCAGGCTGGCATAGCTGTGTTTGACGGAGGTTGTCCATCTACGTGGTGTACCTGTGTCCCAGTTTGCTGGTCGAGGTTATCAGCTACGACTGAGTGTTGGCAAGCTTTGTAGCGAGCATTGGGGACCAATTTACAAGTTAGTACTGGTTCTTATCCTCAGATTGATGGGCGATCTTTGAGGACTATTCAGACCTTGGAAGGCATGTTGTGGTTTTGTGTACTGCAGTTCCGGAGGACTTGGGACCAGCAGTTTCACTTGTTTGAGATTGCATGCAGTACCAGTTTGTGGACCACTATGCTATTGACGTTGCTTGATGTCGTTTTGAGGAACGATGTTGTACTCCATTGTGCTGGAGAGAGTTTGGGTTGAGTTTGAGTTGACATTTGATTCGGATTTTGTGGAATGTGCTACCACAGACTGTCAGATTAGCGGAAATGGGTTGATAATTGCTCGAGTTCGATGTGTGAGTTATGTTGTGTGTGTAGACTGAGTTGTGATTTGCCATGTGGTTTTGATCCGTATGTAGTCGTGGGCGAGTTTGTGTTATGCTGTATGGTTCGGCATCGCCTATATTGTTGGCTTTTGTGTGTTGTGATCCGTGTTCTGGAACTACATTTCAGGTTTGTTACGTGTTGTGTATCATACCTGTTCCTTATGCAGGAACACTTGGCGCTTGTGTAGAGCGAGTTCAGATTTGTGATTTGAGGGTACAGGGATTTCAGCACGGAGCTATCTCCTATTATGGAGTCAGTTGTCAGAGTTGCTCAGTTGACATTGTCACTAGAGAGTTGAGCAGTGTGCAGAGGCAGTGCTCCTACCTTGTAATTGGTAGACTCAGAAATTTCGAGGTCGAATTTTTTTAAGGGGGGTGGATTTGTGACGACCCAGAACAGATTGAGCAGTGTCGTCAGCTTGGTCCGTGAGATTATGAGTAATAGCAGATTTCCGATGATGGATTTACTCGTCAGGTTTGTTAACGACTTAATTATTAGCCGAGAATTGGAGCTGGGTCTCTTCTCGAGAGTCGTTGTACGTGTGATTTTGAGTTCATGGCCGTTTCCGGATCGTTATTTGGACGACCGAGGAATAAGTTATGAATATTTAAAGTTTCGACGTAATTGGATTTAAATGGAGGATTTCTTAGCGACTAAATTACCGTTCGAGAATTTGGTTTCGACTTCTTCACGGAAGTTGTTGAGAATTTAATTTCGAGCTTCTGGGAACTTCTAGAGCATTATTCCGAGTTACGAAGATTAAGCTGTGAATATTTCCGATTGTTGATTATTTAGTCGATTTAAATATGTGTTGGGTTGAACAGTTGACTTTTTATCCGATTGGTCGATGTGTTTGACTTCGGGTGATAATTGAAGAACATGTCGAGACGAGTTTGTTGCCGCGAGAATTATCGGGATCGGAATTACGACGAGAAAGTTACGGGTATTTGAAGTTTGCCGAAAAGATAATTACGAAGTTTCCAAATGGAAGGCCTATAAATAGAAGGTTGATATTTCGAGCAAGTCAACACTTGCCATTTATGAGGTTGACCGAGTTGACCGAGTCAACTCGGTGGTGTGAGAGAAGACCGACGTGCTCGACGGTGCTCCACGGCGGCGATGGAATTCCGGCCACCTCCGGGCACGACCCATACCCCGTTCGACTCGCCTAGCTCCCCTCATCTCAATTCCGGCCACCACTCACGGCATAGCTCACGGTGGAGAGAGAAACTTTGAACCAAAGTTTGAGATTTTTGGGGTTAATGGTGGTTTTCGATTTCGGCCGAGTTGAGCTCAAACAAGGACTGGGTTTTGTAGCCCTCATCTCTATGATTCTAACCATGTAAGTATGGAGTTCTAATTCGATTTGTGCTTGGAGAATTTTGGATTTGAAATTTGTGTATCAATTCGGTTTTGCTTGAAATTGGACTAGTTAGAGTGAGAATTGGCCTTCGATGCAACTGACAAAGTTGCTCAGTGGATGATTTTGAGTGGAATAGGGGTTGCTCCGCCGGGAAAATTTCAAGTTGGTGGTGGCGGCGGTCAACGGTCATAGTTTGACTTTTTGGGGTTTTCGACAAGTTGCATGTCATTTCACTCGAAATCGCGCCCCGATCGCAGTGGGGAGGTTCGTTTCTCGATTTGAGCGTCCGAACTTACATCGTGGTATTGAGGTGTGATTTCCGGATTTCCGACAGTTTGTCGTAATCGGATTATGTGTTTCCGAGAACGGTGGTTTCTTGTGATTTGTTTTGAATTGTCGAGTTATGACTTTGAGTAATGGACATTGTGAATATTCAGGTGTTCGTGATCGTTCGTTTGGCGAGGGACTTTCCGCCGGATCACGGGTTAACGCGAACTGTGTTACACTAGTCTGTGAGTGCACAAGTTTCTATTTTCACTGTTGATTTGCGAGTTCGTGGATTTTATGATTTTCGTGTTTACTTTATACGATGAATGAGATATATGTTATTTTCGGAGGTGTTGTTATATGTTTATTGGTGATGGCATTTATTGCATCGATGCTACCAGAGTTGAGAGATTTCTCTGGACCAGAGTTGAGAGATTCCTCTGGACCAGAGTTGAGAGATTCTTCTGGACTGGGTTGAGTGGTCCCCAGTGTGCCGTCGGGGTTGAGAGGTCCCCTGGCCTATCACCGTCGGGTTTAGCGATTCACCTGACGTTGGGCTTGAGAGGTCGCCCGACAACCTCTATATATATGTGTTGTATTCTGAACTCGCACTGTTTTACATTGAGTATGTATATAAACTGGTGAAAGGCATATGTTTATTTTCGTCCACTCACTCTAACGTTTTTATTTGCCTTTCCCCTGGGCTTTTCGGTTTCCGTGCCCAGTTTGCAGTTCGGATTCTGGTGTCGCACGTCGTGGTCGGAGGCATAGAACTCGAGCTATCTTGTTTCTTCCAGTAGGTTTATTGTTCTACCTACTGTGGTGTACTTATATGATTATAAATTAGAGGTCGCTCTGAGTATTCTGTTGTATATACTATATGATTTTACACCGGATTTCAGTAAAGTACTGATATATTTATTGTTTTACTTTACTGTTGATATATTGAGAAATCCGGATGGGATTGGTGCCCACGGTTTGATTTTTGTGACATAGGATGAAGTGTATTTTCCGCGTGCAGGTAATGGTAATTCTACGTTAGTAGCGAAACTCTGCCAAAATTTTTACAGTTTTTTGTTGGTTCGTGTTTTCGAAAGGGTTTGATTCCGGTTTAGGGAGCTAAATCGGGGTTGGGTCCTTTCACCGGAGTTCAAATGATTACGTCAACATGGATTTCCTCGACCCTTAGTGTAGTTGTAGTTTATTTTCGTATTGTTGTTGTTCGTACTGTACGTTGGACAATTCTGTGTGTACTGTTGAACTTGTATTTGTACGGTTTCTATTTTTCAGTGCAGGTTCTGGAATTGGGCCCAATCCAGAACCGGCTTTTTTTTGTCAAATTTCACCAGGTATTGCCGGCGAGTTGGACCAATCTCGTCGGTAATAACTCTCAATTTCCAGCCATGTCGGAGCACCATTGCCTGCGAGTTTGTCGCCGGTGATGACTCCATTGCCGGCGAGTTTGTCGCCGGTGATGACTCCATTGCTGGCGAGTTTTGTCGCCGGTGATACTTCAAGGTATCACCGGCGACTAGCACAATAAGTCACGGCGAGAGTATTACCGGCGACATGTCGCCGGTAATGACTATCACCGGCGACTTATAAACAAAGGCCAGCGACTTTAAGTCGCCGGCAATACCTAAAAATGTAGTAGTGTAACGATAACTTTGCATCGTTTGCTAAAGTCTGGGGAAAAAAAAACGTCGTCGGTTTTAGTCGCAAAAAATAGTCGGCTAAAGTTTGACTAAAGCCGACGATTTTATAACTAAAGCCGATGACTATGCCACGTGTCGTCTGCTATACTTTAGCCAATGATCTTTTTACGTCGTTGGCTAAAATTATCAGGTTTAATACCCAGGTTCGCCCAGATCGCCGCTCCTCCTCTCCGAAAATTAGGGCTCTCTCTCTCTCTCTCTCTCCCCCTCTCTCTCTCTCTCCCCTGAAATTTCAGTTTAGGGCTGTGTGAATTCGGATGTTGATTTATGGAATGTTTAGTTTTGATTAATGTGGAAAGGAATGATTATTGATGAGGAAGACATTGATTTGTAATGGAGTGTTGATTAGGAATGGATTGTTGATGATATGGTGATGAAATGTTTTGTTTATAATGGCAGATGATATGGTGATGATGTGTGTTGTTTATATCCCAGGCTCGCCCATACCGCCGCTCTCTCGATTAAAAACCCTAATTTCTCTCTCTGTCTGTCGCCACTCGCTAAAAGCCTACCCCAGCCCGTCGACAAGGCATCTTTCTCACTGTGCCGTTGCTGCCCTATCCCACCACCAAGCTCTATCTGCCACCTCTCTATCCCGGTAAACCCTATTATTTAGTTTTTTAAAAAATAAAAAATAAGGGTAAATTTAGGGTTTAAGGGTTTAAATTTTGGTGAACATAAGGTGTAATTTGTAATTTGGTGAATTATTGAAATTTGGGTAATTTTGTGATTATTTTTGGTGAATTGTTGTAATTTAGTAAATTGTTTTAATTTGTGTTCATTTTAAGGTGTGATTGTTTTTTTGGGTTACTATTGGAGTTGGAAATGCAGTGGGATGAAATTTGCAGGTTCTGGGAATAGAAATCCAGAATCTGTAAAAAAAAAAATTCAGAATTCTGCATTTATAGCCAACGATAATAGCCACACTCGTCGGCTAAAGTATAGACTTTAACTGACGAGTTTCATACTGAAGCCGACAATAAAAGTGTACAAAGTCATCGGCTAAAGTTTAAACTTTATACCAACAACTAGTTTTGTCATCGGTTAAAGTCCATACTTTAACCGACGATTGTCGTTTTTGTTATCGGCTAAAGTATGGCCGACGACCTTTTGCTGACGACACTATAGCCAACGAAAGTTTGTTGGTGTTTACTTTGGCCGACGATAATGTCTATCTAACATGCCGACAATTTGTTTTCTTCGGCTATAGTACTTTTTCTGGTAGTGAACCCCTTAGTGAGTACATCTGTTAGTTGTTCTTTAGAAGTTACAAAGGGAAACCGAATAATCTTCTTATCAAGGTTATCCCTTATGAAATGTCTATCAATCTCCACATACTTGGTTCTATCATGCTGTACATGATTATGAGCAATCTCAATTGCAGCTGTATTATCACAATGAAATCAATGACCTTGTAAAGCTTAAAACCTAGCTCCTTTAATACATTCCGGATCCATAATAGTTCACATACTCCCTGTTCCATTCCACGGTATATTCAACTTCAGCACTAGAACGGGCAATCACATTCTGCTTCTTATTGTGCAAAGTTACTAAACTTCCACCAATGAAGGTGAAGTATCCTGAAGTAGACACCCTATTAGGCTTATCACCCACCCAAGCTGCATCAATATATCCTATAACTCCAAACTCACTATTCTTTGAAAATAGTGGGTCTTTACCAGGTGTAGATTTCAAATACCTGGGAATGTGCATCACGGAAATCATATGTTATTCACTTGGATCATGCATGAACTGATTGATAATATTTACAATATATGCAATATCAGGTCTAGTATATGACAAATAGATCAATCTTCCTACTAATCTCTAATACTTACCCTTGTTTGTTGGATTTTGACCATGATACAATTCCAACGTGTGATTCATCTCAATGGGAGTATTAGCAGGTTTACAATCCAACATTCCTGTTTCAGCAAGATCAAATACATACTTTCTTTATGATAAGGTGATTCCCAACTCGGATCTTGTAACTTCAATTCCCAAAAAATACTTCCATGGACCTAAGTCCTTCACATCAAACTCTTGGGATAGACGCTTCTTCAAATCTTCCATCTCAACTGGATCATCACCTGTGACAACTATATCATCCACATACATAATCACAATAGTAATCTTACCATCCTTGTATTTTACGAACAAGGTATGATCAAAGTTGCTATGTCGATGTCAAAACTTCTTCATAATTATAGAAAACCTTTCAAACCAAGCTCTCACTACCACATAACTTCTCGTAGCCGACGACTTAGAGAAACAAAGGCTGACGATTTTTGAAGTCGTCGGCTATAGTGTACTATAGCCGATGACAACACCAAAAATCGTCAGCTATAGTACTATTGCCAACGATTAATGTGGAAAAAAATCGTCGGCTATACTCTATAGCCAATGCTTTATAGCCTATAGGGATTTTATACTATAGCCGACGACTTCGTAAAAATCGTCGGCAATAGAACTATAGCCGACGATTTTTGGTGTTGTCGTCGGCTATAGTACACTATAGCCGACGACTTCAAAAATCGTCGGCATTTGTTTCTCTAAGTCGTTGGCTATGAGAAGTTATGTGGTAGTGTCTTGAAGATTTCTTCAAACCATACAAAGACTTCTTCAGTCGACAAACTTTTTCAGCATCACACGGCCTACTGTTAACCCCCAGAGGAATGTTCATAAACACTTCTTCTTCCAAATCTCCATTTAGGCCAGGAAAGCATTCTTCACATCAAATTATTGTAATAGTCAATCATGTCGAGCTGCTAAGGCAATGAGAATGCATACAATACCGATATTTGTTACTGGGGAAAATGTCTCCTTATAATCAACTCCATATTGCTGGGTATAACCTTTAGCAACCAGACGAGGTTTATATCGATCAATGCTTCTATCTGCCTTCAGCTTTACTATAAATATCCATCTACATCTAAACGTCTTCTTTTCAGGTGATGCAAGAACAGTCTCCCACGTTCCATTCTTTTGTAGAGCCTCAAGTTCTTCATTCATAGCTTGCTTCCACTTTAGATCCGTCAAGGCATCTTACACATTACTGGAAATAAATACTGTAGATAATTGATTAACAACAAGTGCATGTGATCCAAACAACCTATAGTGAGATACAAAGCTAGAAATTTGGTATTTGGCTTTGGCTTCTATGGTTGGTTCATATTGTTTCTTTAAAAACCCCTTTTATTTTTCATTGAGACCTCCTAGGAATAATAACTTCTATACTACCCAAGTGAATGTTATCAGTATGTCTAGTAAGACATTTTGAACAAGCTCTTTAGTTGATGGAGCATAAATGGGGTTTTCAAGTGTGGTCACTTTAGTAGAAGGAAGTTGAGCTTTAGGTTGACTTTCTAGTGTCGAAGTTCTAGGTTCATTCCTCGACAGGTCGAGACTGCTTCTCAATGAGTAGATGAACACACTTTGTCCGTTCCTGGTCCATTTTTTGATGGGTTGAGACATGTTCTCGACGGGTCGGTTACAGCACTCTGTCCAACTCCAAGTTCATTCTTCGACAGGTCCAGACAGGTTTTCGATGGGTCGAACACATCCCTCTGTCTCATTCCAGATTCAATGTTTCAAAAGTCTAACAGACTTCCCGCACTTTCTGTCCGAGTTCCAGCTTCAAATCTCCTTTTCAAATCTTCTAATTCTTCAAATCCCATTAAATTTAAAGGATTGCGTTCACATACGTTTTCTCCCTCTAAAGGAAAAAACTCTGAAACTCTCCTTAAGTAATAAAGTTCACATTCACGGAAAGAAACATCCAGAGAACCATGCATTTTGTTCAGAACTGGATCATAAAAATAGTATCTTTTTCGGAACTCAGCATATCCAACAAAACACACTTTACAACTATGCATCAAGCTTGCCTCTCAGTTGTTTGTTGATGTGAACATACACAGTATACCCAAAAACTCTTGGTTCCAAATTTTGCAAAGATGGCACATTCAACAACACATGCAACTCAATCACATGAGAAGGTGTGCGATTAATCAAATATGCAGTAGAACATACAGCTTCTCCCCACAAATTTCAAGGCACATTCATACCAAATAAGGAAGTACGAATAACTTCCATCAATTGTCTACTCTTTCGTTTAGCCAATCCATTCTATTGAGGAGTTTAAGCAATGTAAGTCTAGTGTCAAATTCCATGAGTGCCTAAGTAAGCTGACATCTCCCCATTAACATATTCTCCACAATTGTTAAAATTAAAGTACCCAGATTTGCTGTTGGTACCGAGTCACCACCATTCTGTGAAATTCAGTAAATCTAACAAACACTTCACTTTTACACTTCATAAAAAAAACCCAAGTCATTCTGATGCATTCATCAATAAAAGTCATAAACTAGCGATAGCCAGAACGAGAAAAGATTCTTGTAGGACCCCAAACATCAGAATGAATTTTCATGAAAGAAACTGAATTTTTATTCAAACTTGGAGAATAAGTAATACGATGGCTCTTGGACAGTTCACAAATATCACACTTGAAATCGGACTCTTCAATAACTGAAAATAACTTAGGCTGTAATTTCCTAAGATACCCAAAATTCAAATGGCCTAAGCGACGATGTCATAACCACATCGCTTCTTTGGCTTTATTCAGACTACCGATACTGTTTGCTTGAATGACTGAACTCAACTGTTCTTTTCCACTGTAGGTTTGTTAATTCCAAGTAGTACAATTTTTTCCTTCTAACACCATAACCAAGAGTCCTCTTTGTCAGAATGTCCTGAAAAATACAGAAATCGAGATAAAAGGTTACAGAGCAAGAGAGTGCTTTAATGATTTGACTCACAAATAATATGTTATATGCTACAGAGGGAACAACAAGGACAAAATCAAGAGTTAATTCAATAGAGAGTTTCATAAATCCTTCACCAAGAACAAGGGAAGGGGAACCATCAACAGTAGAAACAACAAGTTCAGGAAAGGTTTTAAGGGTATCAACAATACTAGGATTATTTTTAATATGATCAGTTGCACCAGTATGAATTATCCAAGATCTATCCGCATATCATGTGGTAAGAGAAAATGTCTTACTCCCTTTACCTGTTTCAACGATGAGTGCAGATGGTCGTTTAGATGATTGTGTGGTAGTTATAGTTGCTTTGGGGATGTTCTTGCGAGACTTCCTTGGAAAATCTCACTATTCAGGATACTCAACAATCTCATAGCACCGCTTTTTATATGAGCAACCTCCTTGCAATGACTACAAGTAAGGTTAGGAAATTTCACTGGACATTTTTTACCAAATCGAGAAAGACCAGAGAAGCCAGGAGGAGGACCCTAACGATGCTAGGAGTTGGTGGCGTGGACACTAGGTAATGGTGGCAGTGGAGTTGTTATGGCCATGACATAGGCTTCAGGTGGAGGTGCAGAGTGCATCATTTGGTTGTTGTGAAATCTCCGAACATGCGCATATGTCTGCTCCAGATCCAATTTTTGTTCTCTTCTCAGAAACTCTTCAAGACCTTGATTAAATTCATAATGAAGTCCACTTAAAAAAATATGAACTCTCTATTGTGCCATATATGAGGATTCATGCACAACGCTATCAAAATTAGAATGATAATGAGTGTGACGTTGATCCATCTTATCCAGCCATCCTACAAGTTCATTGTAGTAGGCTGAAAGATGTATTTCATTCTGTTTCACCCAAAAACATAGGCGATGAAGTTCAAAGATTCGAATTTCATCTTATTCATCATAGTAGGTCTTATACAAGGTATCCCAGATTGCCTTGGCTGTGGACAATCAGAGATACCGAATTCTCAATCTAGGGGGCATGTTTTCAACGAGTCAACACTTCATTTTTCCATTTTCAGTGACCCATGATCTGTATACAACTGAGGAGATTGCGATTGCATCTTTAGTGAGGAATTCAAGCTGATTACGCCCTTCAATTCAGATCTTCATGAGAGGAGCCCAACTAGAATAGTTGGATTCCGTTAAGAGGTCGCCGGTAGGAAAAACAGAGTTGTCTTGAATGATGTTGTGGAAGTGTTGACGATTATATACGAGTTATCCAATTACTTTTCCATTGTTGATGATTGCTCCTTCATATATTGTTAAATTCTCAAGATTGTCCATCTCTTCAAATTTCAGGTTACAGGTGCAGTGAAAAAAAATTTGTGGTGGCAATTCAAGATTTTTCAAATCAATGTAGAGTTTTCAAAATTCATTATTTCGGCTCTGATGTCAAGTAAAAAAGTATTTCATGGAGAATTCAATGATTTCATTCATTCCAATTTTAGGGTTGATATAATTTTACAAGTGGTTTCCTAATAGCATAAAATATCTACAAAATTTTGTCATATCTACAAAAATTAATTCTAAATACAAAAAGAATATACTTTCCAAGAATAACTAGGCTTAGTACTTTGAGCAGGAAGTTTTAGTATCGTGGTCTGATCGATCAGTCACTAGTTAGATTGTATTTAGCTTTAGGGTTGAGTGTCATTTTTGCACTAGCCAAGTGAAATTTACTAATCCTTTTAATTTTATCAGGTTTACAGAATCTTATTTGAATGTGTAATTCAGACTGAAACTCGACTCAATCAACACGAATGTATATAGAGATATATACAATGCGCTAGCTATTCCTTTCAAAAGAATATAAAAAAATAAAAATTACAGTGATATACGCTCGCTCCGGCAGTTGATTCCAAAATTAACTGTAAAATACAAATTTACCATACCTATTCCATGGTGTACTAATGGATTGGGGGATGGATATCAGAGCATCTGCACCGGCGAGCAGCCGGGCAAATCGTGATCGAGCAGGTGGTGGGGCACCGGCGTTTTGCTCGAGCAAATCGGATTTTCTCCTCGCACCGGTAAGCAGGTGCTCGCCCAGTCAACGGCGAGCTGGTGCTCGTCCAAACGCTCGAGCGTTTCTTGCTCCGGCGTCTGCTCGACCGCCTGGTGGACCCCACGCCACGTGGGTGACGTCAAGCGCGTTGAGTTTTTTTTAAGGCTGGCGCGTGTAACACACGCGTTAGTAAAAAGTTAAAAAAAAATAACGAACCAATCAGCTCAAGCCACGTGGCTTACCGAGCTGTAGAATCAGAAACCAACGGCTAAATCAATCCAAGCCATCCATTTTGAAATTGAAGCCTCATCCAATGGCCTGAATTTGAACTCAACGGCTACTGTATACTACTGTTTCAGTAGACTGTCTTTCAACGGAATTAAATCCAAACAATACCTAAAAAAATTCCAAAAAATCTCAAACTCTCCCAAATCTTTGCCTATAAATACTACTTCAAGTTTTGCTCAACTCACACCAATTTGAGCATACCATTACACTTCTCCTTCCATCTCCTCTATCATTTCGTTAAGCTTTTTTTCCTAAACAATGGGCACACATTGGCTTCCTTTCGAAGATTTACAAATGTGTATTTCTTTTGTGCATCATAGCGTTGATGAATACGACGGCAACAAACAAAAGAAGGAGAAATTGTGGGAGACAATTCATGCAGATTATGTGAAAAATTGGGAGCCAACACAAGGTGATCCTCCGAAAGAGCCGAGGACCCGAATCGCGTTTTCGTCTCACTACAACAAATTCAAGCTACTCTTGCAAAAATGGGGCGTATGTTTGTATGCGGCACGGCAACGTATAGCTAGCGGCACTTCGCTAATGGATGAAGTAAGTTTATTTATTTGTAGCATAATGATGAATTATATTATAATTTAAATTATGTAGCATACATTATATAAATTTGTATGCGTAGCAAATTTAATGTATAAAAATTTAGATAATGTATACAATTTATATAGTTGCGTTCCACATTTCCATATTTGTAGCATATATTATATGATTTTATTGTAGCATAATGATCTAAATAAATTATGTAGCATATATTATTAATTTTGTAGCATAATTTATATATGTACTTTGAATTAAATATGTAGCATGGTGAAATAGCTAATATAATCATTTTATTAGGTCAAGCAAGCTCAATCATGTTACTATAAGGATAAGAAGAAAGTGTTTACACACTTTGAATGTTGGGAAACCTATGTATATTTGCTCCATCTCTGTAAATTGGCTCAAAAGGAATTCGATTCCCTTGTTCATCCACTGTCCCATCATAAACCCGGAAAGCCCTCGATAGATTTTGCACGTCTTCTTCTTCCTCATTCTCATCCTCATCATCCACGTACTCTTCTTCAACAATCATGTTATGTAATATAATGCAAGCTAATATGATGGTAGTCATTACCGATTTGTGGTGCAATGTACAACTATGACGAATAATTGCCCATCGAGATTGTAAGATGCCAAAGGCCCTCTCCACATCTTTCCGGTATGACTCTTGTTTCTTTGCGAACAGTTTATCTTGCAACGTCTGGGAATTAGAAATAGTCTTGACGAATGTAGAGTACCTTGGATATATTCCGTCAGCCAAATAATAAGTGTGGTTGTACCTCTCTCCATGGACTTCATAGACGGCAGTTGGGCCTCTTCCTGAAAGGACCTCTGAAAACACATCCGATAGGTGGAGCACATTAATGTCATTTTTGGCTCCAGGACACCCGAAGAAGCTGTGCCATATCCACGTATCATACGAGGCCACTGCCTCCAAAATAATAGTTGGGCGACCCTTTCGACCTGAGTACGCCCCTTGATAGGCGGTTGGGCAGTTCTTCTACTCCCAATGCATGCAGTCGATACTTCCGATCATGCCAGGAAAGCCTCGGCGTTGGCCTTTAGCTAGGAGTCGCGTGAGGTCTGCCGATGTTGGACTGCGGAGGTACCTTGGACCATAGATTTCATACACTTGGCTGCAAAAATCCTTCATGCATGCCAGAGTAGTCGATTCCCCCATCCTTGTAATTTCTGTGCACTGATCCGCGGTCGCCCCATACGCTAACATTCGCAGAGCACCGGTCAGCTTTTGTTCAGGAAGAAGCCCTAGCAATCTAGTCACGTCTGGTCTTTGATGCCAAGATTGGTCGTGGTTGCAGAGATCCGTCATGATAATGTTGAATCGGTTTCTGCTCATCCTATATCGCCGACGAAATTCTGCCGCCTCGAAGTTGGGACGTTCGATAAAGTAATCAGCCATGAGATTGCTTCCCCTAGATAGCCTTTGTCGATCACGATTCGGTTTTTTACCGCGACGTGAACCGCTCGGTCGTGAGGGTTCATTGTCGTCTTGTGCTTCCGCCATGACCACTTGATTGATGAATGATTGCTCCATATAGTCATCCTCTTCTTGTTGACGTTGTCTCCTCCTGAAAAAATGGGGGAAGCTGAAAGGATCCATCAGAGTGATGAACAAGGAAATGTTGCTAAGTGTTGAGAGAGATGAGTTATCTACTCGGATTCTTGTACATGGTGTGAGGCAACTATGAGTGAAAGATGAGCGTTTTATAGGCAATTGTACATAATTCAATCGTCAAATATAAACACACGTGTCGCATCGTAATTGGTCGAAAATCTTACCGGAAATCTGGTTCAATTATTTTGTCGACGACGCTATCTCGCAGTGACACGTGTCACATCGGAATTGGTCGAAAATCTTACCGGAAATCTGGTTCAATTATTTTGTCGACGACGCTATCTCGCAGTGACACGTGTCACATCGGAATTGGTCTAAAATCTTACCGGATATCTAGTCCAATTATTTTACCGACAATGACACATGGCGGTGACACGTGTCAATTTTTAATTAGTCGGAAATATTTTCGGAAATCTTGTATAATTATTACCGATCAAGACACGTGTCACATTTTTATTGGTGGTAAATCTATCTGGTAATTCATTTTTAAACATTTCACTACATGACAAAGCTGATTTGCTTGAAGTAAATAGTGAATGGGTATGTGCAAAACTTGATTTGCTTGAGCAAATCTTGGATACATTTTGTTTGAAGCAAGATTTGCTCTTACTCTGCTTCTTGCTCTGATCATGGGTGCGGATGCTCTCATATACCAAGTAATTAAGTACTTGATCGATGGTAAAGTTGAAGTTCTCTCATCCTCACTGAAAATTAAAAACGTACACAAGTTTACAAGAGGACACAGGAACTAGTGAACTACAGTAATTGCATAAAGTAGCTAGTGATCTCCGGCCGCCCGGCTCATGATGCAGACAGATCGGTCGACCAACTAGCTCTGAAAAGCTTAGAGATCTTCTTCATACATAGTTCATACTACATACCCATGCATGTTATTTTACAGGTTAGAGCTTCCATAGGAGTAGCACGTACTATTTCACATATATATGAACAAATCTCAATGAATATAATCCTGATTAGCCAGTTAGAGATGTTGCCCTTCCATATTCAAAACATGACAGGAACTGATTGTCACTTGGGGTAGTTGGAAGAAACATATTCTTACTCTCTTGATCTTCATCCATTTTGAACAGTGAGTCCCAAGATAGTGGAAGAGGTGGAGACGCCATTAAAGGGCATGAAAACTTGCATGCTTCTTCTCCATAGCTGCCTTCATAAACTGGTTCAATACTGTTCACTTCTGGCAAATTGATGTCTTTCCATATATCATCGAGTGAGTACTCCTTTTGGTCATTCCTGCTGCTGCTGTCTCTTTCTTTCTCTTGATCTCCTCCGTTGATGTTTTTCTTCTCTGCTGACGAAGCCACGATTTCAACCCCACCGGTGTCGTAAAAGCTTGCCTCTCCTTCGTTTGTGGTGATGTTTGATGACGAGGAACAGTTGGAACATGAGGATGTTGGAGTCACAGCCCTTCTCTTCTCTTGAGCTTTCTTCCTCATATGAGTCCTCCAATAGTTCTTAATCTCATTGTCAGTCCTCCCGGGTAACTTTCTAGCAATTCTTGACCATCTGCATCAAAATTATCACCATCGATCTTATGTTCTAAATCGATAATAATTAGTATCAAAACATGCATGGTGCTAGCTATACGTACAATTAGTATCGTGATATATATGAGTTTAATTTGTTAGACGTCAAACCTGTTTCCCCATTTGGAGTGAAGCTCAAGCACAAGGCGCTCTTCTTGCGGAGTCATCTTGCCTCTTTTGAGGCCAGGGTTCAAGTAATTAACCCATCTTAACCTGCAACTCTTACCGGTTCGGTTCAAACCTACACACACAAAATGGTACACACACACACCACAAAAGTGCATATATTTGGTTAAATGGGTAGCTCCTCGAAAAAGCTTTTCATTGCCAAACAACCATACCTATTATTTGTCTCCCGCCACCTTCAAACCTGAAACTTTCGCTATAAAATCCCATCGTCGGTCTCCAAACAAGCCCACAAAGCAGACCAGCTGGAAATCTTCTTGTTCTGTCCATGGCCCCTTTCTGATGTCTTGTTGATCTTGCACCATTTTCATCATTAAAACAAACCTAGATAACTTGATGAGTAAGTTGCTTCGAATCTCCGATCCTCTGGCTAGTAGCTTGTGTGAACTTTCAGACGGTTTTCTCCTTTCTGCTTTGTGCTGCTGCTTTCTTCTCTTTGATTACCTTGAAGACTTTGGTGCCCAGTACCAGCATATATATACAACTCAGATTTCCCCACACATGATTGTAAGGCATTACAATATTACTGTTGTTGAATCTTCACCGTACATGTTGCACGCATGCTTTTGCTTCGTGATAAGCCACTTTATGGATGTGATGTCAGCTAGCCACTATAGATTCCAATAATCGAACTAAGAGATTGATCTGCGAGTCTAAGTTTCAGAAATTCCATGATCATATCAGAGACGTAGTTAGACACTGCAAAATTATCGTTATCATAAGTACTTGTAAATAGAAAGATGATCTTCAACATCTAAAATCTGATACAAATTCCTTAATATTCTTCGCTTAATTGTGGTTCATATCTATTTTATATTGTTATTATTATAGGAAGAGGGTTTGTTTCGTTAAATTGTCCATTTTTTTTAAATTCAAATTTTTATCTTTGATTATATTAATAGACAAAATAGATATAACTTCTTCTTTTTTAAATCAAGTTTTTTCTCCACTCACTCTCACTATGTCACATTAAGATGCAGTAGTTTTTTTTAATGGAGGAGGAGGCATCCGTATGCAGTTAACAAAGGATTTTTTTTCCCTTTTTCTATTTTCCTGTGATTAGTTAATAATTATTTTATGCTCATTTTTAAAATTTTGTTATAAATACACATATTGTGTGTGTGTTTTTCTTCTAATATGGTTCAAAGCAAAAACGCGATCTCTACTTCTTAAAATATATTGCATGATCCCATGCATGCATATATAAATGGTTCCTCTGCGACGTTGGTACTAAGATTAAATGAAGTTTTGTTGAAGATGTTAGGGTTTTTAATTTCTAATAGCTCTAATAGCATTGTACGCGTGCTGTTGTTTTTGCATAGGCCGGCCGGTGAGCTTAGTAAGCCTCTAATATCTACTACAATATTGACAAAATATCAATGTCACATACTCAAAAGTAGCCACTAGGGGTGACAAGCAACATTAGTGGTTATTTAGCCTAAATAATGAATACAACCACAATTGAGTTGTTTGTATCCAATAAGGGGTGGCAAGTAAACACTATTCACATTATTTGTGACAAGAATAAGTATATTAATAACAAAAAAGGATATATTAGTAATACAAAGGATATCATATCCACCATTATTGGTGATCCACAAAGTTATGTATGGTTTTTTCTTTATTGTAGTCGTGAATTAAGGTTTTAGCTGGAGTTTGATATCATCTCTAAATTTTAGCAAAAAATTAAATTCCTTTCTTTTGAATCTTCAAAACTGTTTACGTATGCATTATTTAATTCATTTATTTGCGTGGCCGGTTTGATTTTCTTAATTAAACAAGAAATCGATCTGTTCTGTCCATAGAAAGAAAGAATACGTAGAAGCTTTGAATTGGCTTGGTCTGGTTGGATAACAGGGAATAAGTTGACAGAAATCGCTAGAACTTCGATTAATCTGCTTCATCCAATGTGATGGTGAAATGATATTAGTGCCCCTTGACTTCAGGAGAAGCCACAAGGAAGTAGAAGCCATTATGGCAAGGGCAATAGAAAGAGAAAAGTATATGAAGACAAGAATGAAAAAAGCTTGAGAGGGAATAGGAGGAAACTGTACTTTAGGGTGTGTGGGTGTGCCCTATAATTGATCCCATTTCTTTTTCATCAAAATGCGAACATGGAATCGGATCTTATTCTGGGAAACTTAATGTTAAAATTTCGATCGATCGTGTACATAACAAGTGGAGTTTTGATGGATATATCATAAATCCATAGAATTGAATCTTTAGCAGCAGCCTCTACTACGACCTTTCAACATTGCAGCCCCTCGCTCGTTGTACGTAAGCATATAATTATATATATAAGGCGATCATTTTCAATTGTGTGAGCTCAAAATAATCATAACATTTATTTCAATACTTTTTGAGCCTCATAGAAGAAATGGGCCGGCCTCATGCAGATCGATTGGAGTTGCGAATCAGAAAAGAGAATGTCTATACGATTCCTAATTGATTTAGGGAAATTTAGAGTCAAGATATTATTCCTTTCTTTTCTAGTCAATAATGTTACATTGTCAAACCAGAGAAGCCAGAGTGCCAACCTCTATAAATAGAAGAATTGAAGAAGATTTTAGGAACCGACACATAAATACAATTTGCGCACCAACAAATCTTACTCTGCTGCGGGTAGACAACTAGCGAACGACGAGCTCAGGATCTAGGCCACCCGACAGAGCGTGGGGATTCGAAGGTTCACTCAAGCTAACCAACCGGCAATAGCGAATTCTGGATCTAAGCCATCCGACATAGCGTGGGGATTCTAAAGATCTACGAAGTCACCCTATCCTGTGTTCTCAACACTTAGTCCTTAATTAGGATTGCTCTTCTTTATACTTGCTCGAGGGTGTAAAGTATCGATTCTTTATGGCTCGGCAGAGAGACACGAAGCTTATGTTTTGCGTACTATCAAGACAAGTAGGACTCAACGAGCGAGGTTGGTGCTCTCCACGCTCTAATCGCTTGACAAGAAGCAGAGACTACGCGGCGCACAACACAACGACATTTTACCCTCGGCAGTGGCACACCTCGCACATGTGCATCTACAACCGTGGATCCAAAAGAGATAGTTTGCGACATTCCAATCACAGTGACCTGACTGGAGAAAAATCGAAGCCAAATATTTTGGCACGCCCAGTGAGACTCAGGTTTAGTGTCTTACAATCATTGATCCGTATCAGAAAACTTTCATAAGTTTCCTTAAACATCCAATACCTACGTTCCGGAAACATAATTCAGCCATTTGTATGGGTTTAAGCAACGTCGAAGTACTACAGAGGTTCAGAATAACGATGACTAAAGGTAAACCGACATCATCGTCATCAGAACCTAGAACTATTGAAGAAATCAGGGCCATGGACTTTGAAGCCTACATAGATTATTCGCTCGAGCAAATGCAGCGAATAAACGCTAACATCGAGCGAATGCTGAACAACATAGAGGCCAACGACAAGATGGTGTCCAGAGTTCAGAATAGACTGGACAACCTTCATAAGGCTCGAGAGATCGAGCATGCTGATAAAACAAAAGGTTCGATACTCTCACAGCGGCTCTCGCGAATCTCACTAACATTATGATAGCTAGCTTCGCGCTGATCAATAATAGATTAGGAGAGCGAGAACCTCTCTTTCATGATGATGAAGAGGTCAAAGACGATGATATACCAGCTCCACCTCCATTTCCGCCAAACCCATAGCGAGAGTTGGAGGAAAGGATTAATCGCATCATCAATCAGAGGCTACCAGAGGCAGGAGGAACTCCGGTAGCCTACAACGAGCCATTCCTACCGCCATCATTAAGATGGAAGTGGCCAAAGGGTTATCGACCCATCTCGTTCACTCGCTTCAGCAATAAAGGAGCAGAGCTAGCAGCTACCCACATTGCTTGATTCAGGGTAGAATGCGGACCCTGGGGAATGCTCGGTGCATTCAAACTAAGAGTCTTTGCGTCCTCATTGTAAGGAGCAACGCTATACTAATATACAAAATTACCACAAGGCTCGGTCTGCGATAGGAAAATGATGGAAAGATTGTTCACCGAACACTTTGGCTGATCTAAACCGGCTGTGAAGCTTGGTAAGTTATGCCAAATGGTGCAAATGCCAAGCGAATCTCCAGTGGCATACTTACATAGGTTCAGGACCGAGTATACCAAGAGCAGGACTTCATGCACTATGGAGGAACTGGTGGACATCGTAGTAGGAGGACTTGAAGAACGTTTGCATACAAAGTACGTGGATGCGAAGTTCACATCGTTCAATGCTCTTATCGATGATGTAGTTCAAACGCATTCTGCATATGAAGAAGCAGACAATAGGCGTAACACATCCATGGGAACATATACTCCAAAAACTCTATACCGAGAATGTCCTAAGATAATTGCAGCGGTGCAAGAAGAAGAATTTGATGGATATGATTCAGATGACGCGACGGTGGCTAGTTTGGAATTAACATCCAAAAGTACAGTCAATTCGAAGAAGATAATTCCCTCAAAGGGACAAGTATGATTTTTGACTAGTGCTTTCACAAAACCGGAATTTGAATTGTATACCTATGATGCAAATGCAGCTCATGAGATCATAGAAGACTTGATTGATAGAAAGCTGACCAAATCCGACTTTGGTGCATACCCTATGGTGGAGCAATTAAAGGGAAAGAAATATCACAAGTTTCACAATATGTGGAACCATACTACCAAAGATTGCATCAAACTGAAGGATCAAATCAAGATTTGGATTTACGAAAGGAAGCTAGCAATAGTTGCGTCACCACAAATTGCATTACTCTTTCGAAAACCTTTCGCATATACTTCGGTAAGAGCAGTAGAGCTAGTAAAGTCAAAGGCCATCAGTACGTCCCGCAGCGATAGGATGGAGGAAATGTTGCATGAGCTCATCAAAGCAGGCATCACAAACGTACTTGCTCCAACAACTTCATCTTCGCAAAGGGGACTATATTGTAAGTTCCATTATGCAAGGACACATAACACAAATCAGTGTGCGGCTTTGTGAGAATATATCCAACAGTGGATAGATGAAAGGACCCAACCCCGATTTAGCTCCCTAAACCAGAATCGAACCCCCCTCGAAAACACGAACCAACAAAAACCGTAGAAATTTTGGCAGAGTTTCGTTACTACTGTGGAATTACCATTACCTGCACGCGGAAAATACACTTCATCCTATGCCACAAAAACCAAACCATGGGCACCAATCCCATCCGGATTTCTCAATATATCAACAGTAAAGTAAACAATAAATATATCTATACTTTACTGAAATCCGAGGTAAAATTGTACAACGTAAACAACAGATTTCTCAGAGCGACCTCTAATGTATAAACATATAAGTATACCACAGTAGGTAGAACAATAAACCTACTGGAAGAAACAAGGTAGCTCGAGCACTATACCTCCGACCACGACGTGCGACACCAGAGCCTGAACTGCAAACTGGGCACGGAAACCGAAAATCCCAGGGGAAAGACATGAAACACGTTAGAGTGAGTGGACGAAAATAAATGTCTTTCACCAAATAAAATATACATATAAAATCATATGTGAATCGAAAGTATAAACCATCAAATGGTACCCAAGGGAGACTCTAACTCCTCACGCGTCCGAATACACGAGGGAGACTCTAACTCCTCACGTATCCATATACACGAGGGAGACTCTAAATCCTTACGCGTACAGAGCATGCATAAAAATCTCACGGGGCCACACGTGGACACATAACATCAAATAAGTGTATATACGTAAAAATATAAACTTATATCAGCATATTCGTATAACACATGCTCATAATAATCATAATCTCATGCTCGTAAAACCATAATCAAGCTGCATGCTCAAGTTCATAAAACGCATATAAAAGACTCACAAACAATCCGTGAAAAGAAATTGTCCACTCATAGACTAGCGTAACGCGATATGCGTTAACCCGTGATCCGGCGAAAAGTCCCTCGCCAAAAGAACGATCACGAACCCCTGAATATTCACAATAACCATTTCTCAATATCATAATTCGACAATTCAAAAAAAATCACGAGAAACCACCGTTCTCGGAAACATATAATCCGAATACGACGAATCGTCGAAAATCCGATATGTACATCACAATACCTCGCTATACTTTCGGACGCTCAACTCTAAAAACGAACCTCCCCACTGCGATCGGGGCACGATTTCGAGTAAAATGACATACAACTTGTCGAAAATCCCAAAAAGTCAAACCGTTGACCGTTGACCGCCGTCCACGGCGGCGCTGCCACTGACCGGAGAATTTCACGGCGGAGCTACACCTATTCCACTCAAAATCATGCACTGAGAAACTTTCATAACTGCAACAAGGGCCAATTCTTACTCTAACTTGTCCAATTTCACGAAAAACTGAAAGTCCACACAATTTTCAAATCAAGAATTCTCCCTACACAAATCAAATTGAAACTCCAAACCTACGTGCTTAGATTCGTGGAGATGAGAGCTTCAAAGCCCAGTCCATGGTTAAGCTCAACTTGGCCGAAATGAAACCACCCGAATTCACTTCAAAATCTTGAACTTTGGCCGGAAAATCCTTCCTCCTCCGGCGTCCCACGCCGTGTGAGGAGGCCGGAAACATGATGAGGGCATCGAGGCGAAGAGGAAGAGACCAGAGTTGAGGCCGGAGGTGGCCGGACAGCGAACCACCACCAAAAGCCGTCGCACCACTGTCGTGCATCTCATCCTTACCCAAACTAGTCGGTCAACACAATTCAACTCAGGTTTTACTTTCCCAAAATGGAAACTCATTCTTATCATTTTCGACAAACTTCAAATACCCGTAACTTTCTCGTCGTAATTCCGATTCTGATAATTCTCGCGGCCACAAACTCATCTCGACATGTTCTTTAATAATCACCCAAAGTCAAACACATCGGCCAAATGGATATAAAAGTCAACTGTTCAACCAAACACACATTTAATTCGACTAAACAATCCACAAACGGAAATAATCACAACTAAATCTCCGTAACTCAAAATCATGCTCCGGAAGTTCCTACGAACTCGAAATTAAATTCTAAACAACTTCCGTGAAGGAACCGAAACCAAATTCTAGTCCGATAATTTAGTCGTTAAGTAGCTCGCCATTATAATCCAATTCCATCAAAACTTCAAATATTCATAATTAATTCCTCGGTCGTCCAAATAACGATCCGGAACTGCCCACGAACTCGAAAGCACACGTAGAACGACTCTCGAGAAGAGACCCAACTCCAATTCTCGGCCAATAATTTAGTCGTTAACATGTTCGGCGATTCGAATAACTGTCGTAAATCTGCGAATACTCGACAACCTCGTAGATTAAGCTGATTCCTCTGCTAATTCTGTTCCTGGTCGTCACAAATCCACCCCCCTTAAAAAACTTTCGACCTCGAAATTTCCAAGTCTGCCGACTACAAGATAGGAGCACTGCCTCTGCATACTGCTCAACTTTCTAACGGCAATCTCAACTGAACAACTCTGACAACCGTCTCCACAATAGGAGATAACTCTTTGCTGAAATCCCTGTACCCACAAATCTCGAATCTGAACTGGCTCCACACAATAGCTAAGTGTTCCTGCATAAGGAACAGATAGGGTATGCAACACGTAACAAACCTGAAACACAATCCCGCCACACGGAATACAACACAACTCACACACAAAAGCCAACAATGTAGGCGACGCCGAACTATACGGCACAACACAAACTCGTCTATGACCACATACAGATCAAAACAACATGGCAAATCACAACTCAGTCTACACACATCAACATAACTCACACACTCATAACAACATGGCTCAAACATCAAACTGGAGCAACTATCAACCCATTTCCGCTAATCTGACAGTCTGTGGTAGCATATTCCACAAAGTCCGAATCAAATGTCAATTCAATCTCAAACCAACTCGCTCCATCACAATGGAGTACAACACCATCTTCAAATCGATAACACACAACATCAAAATCATAGGGGTCAACAAGCCGGTACTGCAAGCAATCTCGTACAAGTGAAACTGCTGGTCCCAAGTCTTTCAGAACTGCAATACCAAGGTCCACAATATGCCCTCCAAGGTCAGAATAGTCCTCAAAGATCGCTCACCAATCTGAGGATAAGAACCGGTACTAATTGTAATCTGGTCCCCAATGCTCGTTGCAAAGCTTGCCAACACATAGTCGTAGCTGATTACCTTGGTCAGCGAACCGGGACATAGGTACATCACATAGATGGACAACCTCCATTAAACACAGCTATGCCAGCCTGCCACTGAAATTGTCTTCGAAAGTATAAGGAAATGTACTGAGTTCATCAAACGATCCACAAAGGCTAAACAACTGGTATCACAAACCAAAGTGCATACAAACATACACAAAATAATAGCGACAAACGCCACGTCTAATCGGAAATCCCCAATGGCTGTAATTCTCCAGCAAGTCTCTGCCTCCTAGCCATCGTCCGTCGACAAATGTGGCATCACCAGCGCCAAATGCGCGTAAAACCACGAGCCTCAATATCATCATACTTGAACTCAGCTTCCGTAGTGCATAACTCGGCTAACACGGAAACTCGAGCCACACACACATGAACACTGAAGCTCCCGACTTCCGACTGAATGCATCAACAACAACATCCCAGACGGATGGTCAAGTACAAACTCTAGCCTTTCCCGAACAAGCTCAAAGGTGCAGCCATAGTCGTTAGTCGACCCCATCCATCTACACTGCCTCAAGCCCAAATCTGGCCGAAAATGCAAGTGGAGGAAACTCAAATGATCAGTGCACGTCCTACACTGAGCTGCACGCCATAGCTATAGTGTCTCCAATTTTCCGATGCTAACATAAGGACAGCTACACCCAAATCATACACAGGATACGAAACTACACAAAGTTCCACTGCCTTGAACCATGAGTCACTGCTCTGCTACACAGCATCAAAACATAACCAAATCCAAATCTCGATGCATCGCCATAACACACGAACTCGTCACGGTCGTCAGGTAAGGTCAAAACCGAAACAACGGTCACCATCCTACAAGAGTAAGTAACTCTCCTCGCGTGCATCGAACCCCACGAACTTGACGCCTTCTTCGTCAATTCGGAAAGTGAAGTGGCAATCCAGGAAAATCCTGCGCAAAGCACCGAAAGTAGCCTGCTAAACCCCAAAGACTCCCGATCTCTGGTATAATGGTAGGGCAAACTCCGAATCAACACGGCTTCTAACTGTTCAGGATCCACGCCAACTCTCTCGGATAACACCACACAATCCAAAATCTTCACGCAAATCAACCATAACTCACACTGGCTAAACTTCACAAACAACTGATCACCTCGCGAAGTCCGCAAAACCGCTCGCATTCAGCTCAGGTACTGGCCCACACTCCTGGAGTGAATCAGGACATTGCCAACGAACATGACCACAAACTCGTCCAGAAAATGTCTGAACACCTGGTCCATCATGTCCACAAGATCTACAGGGCATTGGTCAACCAAACAGTGTGACCAAAAACTTCTGATGTCCGCACCGAGATCTGAAAGCTGTCCAAACCACACCTAACTCATCGATCCCCAACTGATGGTATCCAAACCCGAAATCAATCTTTGAAAAGACTGAAGCTCCCGCAGGCTGATCAAACCACTCATCAATCCGAAACGGAGCATACTCGCTCTCCTCTGAAGCAAATCAGGCTTCCGGTAGTCAATGCACCACCACGTTGAACCACCATGCAAGAGCACACCACGCAAATACGCGGGGTGGCATGAAATCTCCTGAAACCTCCTCCAGCAACTCCTGGAGTCGAAACTGTAGCTCCATCAGCTCTGCTGGCTCCGAACGACAAGACGCCGGTAAAATGAGTCCAGCGCCCGGTACAAACTCAATGGTATAGTCAGTCTCCCGAACTGGAGGAACACCTGGTAACTCCTCCGGAACACACCCGGAAACTCGGGAACCACCTTAATGTCGCCAACATCGGGCACAGTAACCGTAGTATCCACAACATAAGCTAAGCAAACAACAAAACTCGTTTCCACCATCCGCTCGACCATCACCACGAAACAGCATCTCGGGGAAACCTGGTCGTCGAAACACAACCTCCTTCTCGAGGTACTCAAACACAGCTAAAATGTGTCGCCAACAGTCCATACTCATAATCACACCTAAAACCACGATGTCCAGCTATAACAGATCCGCGGCTAAGCCATATCCTCCAACAAGGATCTCGAAACCTCCGGATGGATACAACACTTTCCAAAACCTTGGAAGTGAAGATGCAGGTACAATAGCCATGGATATCAAACAACAGTAACCTCGGAGAAAAGTCTGTCCTCAAACAAGGTCATGCACAAACTCCAACATGCCCAACTAGCCGCCCACGTCAATTGCGACTTGCTGAATAGCTCATCAAAAAGGCTACATTGGTCAAACTTCAGGTACAACATGAGGATCTCCTCGCGAACTCTGGGCTGTCAAACTGCTAACACAGCTGGCTGAGGCGCTCCCTCGTAACGTGACCCTCCTGGCCATCGAAACAACAACTAAAAGTACTCCTCGAACACAAGTCACAGCGACACCTGCTGTGAGAAAAGATCACAAACGATCGCCCAAACTCATGCCACAAGAGCAAGTCTTCCACTCTGTGATCTCCATCATCGCCAAACGGATCCTCTGCCTGATCTGATGACCTTCGACATAATTGAAAATGCTACAGTCTGATGACGTCACTGATCCCGAGGTATCGGAACTCAACCTCATCAAAACCTCGATTAAGTCCACTTTCCTCAACCATCACATCGGAAACCGCGTACATCTTTCCCTCACAATAGCCTCGCCACTGAGTGCAACACCCTAAGCTCCTCACGGTTATCTCGAGGCACACCAATCAGACTCTCTCTGATACTCAGGTTCAAACTCATCTCGAACCTCGTGCATAGCTTCCTCTGAAGCCACATAACTCGTGTAAACATGGACAAACATGTGAACAATGCATCTCTGCCTCAGGTGGGTAAACACTCCTCAGTCGAATGCTGGGTAGCCTGATGGAACCATTACCGTATACACAACACCCTGAATGTAGGCCATGGAGTAGCAACCGGAACTCACACAATATCAGCCCACCAAATACACTGATCTGACTCAGGCAAACATCCACTGCCACAATTCTCAGCTCTGAGGCAACATGTAGACGCTCATACACACACAACCAGGCAAACCGTGCCACACAAATCTTTGAACTCAGAATACTCATCCAAATCCACAGTTCTCTGGCAAATCGCGCGTCGATTGATCCTCAATAGGATCCACAACCGAAATGACACGGAAAGCACATCAGGAGGCATCCTAATGAATGAAATATCGTTCACAACAAGTGGAACGTAATCATGGAACTTTAAATATTTGAAAGTATACAACACCCGGAATATTGATGATTATCCGCCGGCCGGTCGGGTCATCATTCCAGACATGCTGTACATTCTCAAATATCCTTAGTAAACACGACTACAGAAGTCTACAGAACCTATAACCGAATGCTCTGATACCAAGCTGAAAGGACCCAACCCCGATTTAGCTCCCTAAACCGGAATCGAACCCCCCTCGAAAACACGAACCAACAAAAACCGTAGAAATTTTGGCAGAGTTTCGTTACTAACGTGGAATTACCATTACCTGCACGCAGAAAATGCACTTCATCCTATGCCGCAAAAACCAAACCGTGGGCACCAATCCCATCCGGATTTCTCAATATATCAACATTAAAGTAAACAATAAATATATCTATACTTTACTGAAATCTGGGGTAAAATTGTACAACGTAAACACCAGATTTCTCAGAGCGACCTCTAATGTATAAACATATAAGTATACCACAGTAGGTAGAACAATAAACCTACTGGAAGAAACAAGGTAGCTCGAGCACTATGCCTCCGACCACGACGTGCGACACCAGAGCCTGAACTGCAAACTGGGCACGGAAACCGAAAATCCCCAGGGGAAAGATATGAAACACGTTAGAGTGAGTGGACGAAAATAAATGTCTTTCACCAAATAAAATATACATATAAAATCATATGCGAGTCGAAAGTATAAACCATCAAATGGTACCCGAGGGAGACTCTAACTCCTCACGTATGCAAACACGAGGGAGACTCTAACTCCTCACGTATACATATACACGAGGAAAACTCTAACTCCTCACGCATACAGAGCATGCATAAAAATCTCACGGGGCCACACGTGGACACATAACATCAAATAAGTGTATATACGTAAAAATAAAAACTTATATCAGCATATTCGTATAACACATGCTCATAATAATCATAATCTCATGCTCGTAAAACCATAATCAAGCTGCATGCTCAAGTTCGTAAAACGTATATAAAAGACTCGCAAACAATCCGTGAAAAGAAATTGTCCACTCATAGACTAGCGTAACGCGATATGCGTTAACCCGTGATCCGGCGGAAAGTCCCTCGCCAAAAGAACGATCACGAACCCCTGAATATTCACAATAACCATTTCTCAATATCATAATTCGACAATTCAAAACAAATCACGAGAAACCACCGTTCTCGGAAACATATAATCCAAATACGACGAATCGTCGAAAATCCGATATGTACATCATAATACCTCGCTATACTTTCGGACACTCAACTCGAAAAACGAACCTCCCCACTGCGATCGGGGCGCGATTTCGAGTAAAATGACATGCAACTTGTCGAAAATCCCAAAAAGTCAAATCGTTGACCGTTGACCGCCGTCCACGGCGGCGCTGCCACTGACCGGAGAATTTCACGGCGGAGCTACACCTATTCCACTCAAAATCATGCACTGAGCAACTTTCATAACTGCAACAAGGGCCAATTCTTATTCTAACCTGTCCAATTTCACGAAAAACTGAAAGTCCACACAATTTTCAAATCAAGAATTCTCCCTACACAAATCAAATTGAAACTCCAAACCTACGTGGTTAGATTCATGGAGAGGAGCGCTTCAAAGCCCAGTCCATGTTTAAGCTTACCTTGGCCAAAATGAAACCACCCGAATTCACTTCAAAATCTTGAACTTTGGCCGAAAAATCCTTCCTCCTCCGGCGTCCCACGCCGTGGGAGGAGGCCGGAAACATGATGAGGGCATCAAGGCGAAGAGGAAGATACCAGAGTTGAGGCCGGAGGTGGCCGGACGGCGAACCACCACCAAAAGCCGTCGCACCACCGTCGTGCATGTCATCCTTACCCAAACTGGTCGGTTAACACAATTCAACCCAGGTTTTACTTTCCCAAAATGGACTCATTCTTATCATTTTCGACAAACTTCAAATACCCGTAACTTTCTCGTCGTAATTCCGATTCTGATAATTCTCGCGGCCACAAACTCATCTCAACATGTTCTTTAATAATCACTCGAAGTCAAACACATCAGCCAAACGGATAAAAAAGTCAACTGTTCAACCAAACACACATTTAATTCGACTAAACAATCCACAAACGGAAATAATCACAACTAAATCTCCATAACTCAAAATCATGCTCTGGAAGTTCTCACGAACTCGAAATTAAATTCTGAACAACTTCCATGAAGGAACCGAAACCAAATTCTCGTCCGATAATTTAGTCGTTAAGTAGCTCGCCATTATAATCCAATTCCGTCAAAACTTCAAATATTCATAATTAACTCCTTGGTCGTCCAAATAACGATCCAGAACCGTCCACGAACTCAAAATCACACGTAGAACGACTCTGGAGAAGAGACCCAGCTCCAATTCATGGCCAATAATTTAGTCGTTAACAAGTTCGGCGATTCGAATAACTGTCGTAAATCTACGAATACTCGACAACCTCGTAGATTAAGCTGATTCCTCTACTGATCCTGTTCCGGGTCGTCACAATAGATGAAGGGGATATCATGCTTTCGGGCCACGAAGAAGAAGAAACTGCTAAAAGAGCATTCATGGTTGGTACTCTAGAGAAATCTTGGCACGGAGGAGCCAAGAGGAAGCTAACATTGGATCTAAAAATCAACAAAAAATATCCCAAAGGGAAACAAAAAGAGGTATGCAGAGAGGCAACTCCGGTAGTGCTTTGTACTTGATGCAAGGCAGAGTGTGGCCTTAAGATGACCTATAAAGAGTTTGTGGAAGCAGTGTGAACATGATCATCAGTCAAATCTCCACCTGAGAGCTACTAGCTAGCAAGCCCAAAGGAATCACGCACAGTTGCTAGGGAGTCTAATATATTCAAATGAATATGAATGGCAGAGAAGAAAGTTGAGGCAGTTGGTGATAGACAGGGAACACAACCGAACAAACCTTACATCCCTCCAGTGAGTAGATCTGTGATTAAGGAAGACGTGTGGTGCGGAAAATCAAGAAGGAAGATAGTGGAGATTACCCCCACCAGAAAAAGAAAACTACAGCGTCAATTCAGAGCTGTGAATAGGACTTTGGAAGCCTAGACAAATGGTTGATCAAACCAGACTAGTTAGTGGAATCACGGGAGAAAATTCACAGGAGGATGAATCGGCTCGCAGCTACACCGATGATTACGTTTGATAAAGGTGCGAGTAATCAGACCAAGTGTGTTTTCCCGGATAGACAAGGTAGAACCTTTTGTAGAAGCACAACGAGCACCAAAAAGAGCTCGAGAGATGATTGAAGACAAGCCAATACGGAAATTAATCTTTTGACGCATTGAGTCCAAGGCAGAACCGGTAGCTAAGCCAAGAAAGAAGTCGATACTGCGATGGAGACCTAAGCCTTTGGTAATTGAAGAACAAAAGAAGCTCGCTAGCTCCTCCTCCAGATCCAGTATCAAGGAAGTCACGGCTAGTGAGTCAGAACTCACAACGAAGGTAGACTCCTCAAAAGAACCTAAGTCAGAGGTCTACATAAGAAAGCAATGTAGCCGTCCCAGAGAAGACCAACAATAAGAGCCGTTGTTAGTTGATACTGAGGCAGATAACGACGGAGATCAGCAATTAGTCGACTACGGGGAAGATAGTAAGGACTTATAGGAGGTTTACACCGAAGACATGTACGTAGACATGGTGTATATGTTACCGGCCTAATTTTCCAGACTAGTCAAGGCAAAGCACGTGGCCATTATAAGCAAAGCAGTTCAAGGAATAACTGTGGCAGAACTAAATAAACCAAATGAATGGGAACCAGTTGTGGATCTAGTTGACGACAATCCTACATGATGTTCTCTAAACTAATAGCCACAATGACATCATACATGAGACCATTATACATTACTGCAGGCATGAGGGGTGGAGCTTAGCAAGGTCATGGTGGATACCGGAGCAATAGTGAATGTCTTGACTACTCGGGCCATGAAATTATTGAGTATTCCAAGATCAGCCATTCAAGCGACATCCATGACAATCAAGAACTTTGAGGGGACAATCTCGCAGACATTAGGACTGCTATTCATAGAAGTAAAAGTTGGACCTATTATAGGGGGTTCATACTTTCTTTGTCATTGAATGTTACTCACTCTTCAGTGCAATACTAGGAAGAGATTGGATCCACAGGAGCTACTATGTACCTTCATCGCTTCATCAACAGCTCCTTATATGGGATATAGAGACGTCAGAATCGCACATAGTCAACGCAGACCCAGGACCTTACTCAGTTTCTGCGACGCATTGAATGTCAATTACTACAATAGAAATCTCCGACCATTGGGGTAACGGCCTCAGAATTAGCTTGATATGGAATAGTGCAAGCAAGAGAAGACAAAGCACGACCTTACTTCCTCGAGATAGCCTCCACAAGACATCAATGATGTGACCATCCATGGATAAGGAAGTAGAGGCTTGTGCTTCTCTATATGTGAGATTGCAAACCTATATGATATACTCGCAAGCCTACGATTGTCTGCCAACCATTGCAACGATAGAATGTATCAACGAAGATGTGCAACAGGAAGAGATTGAGGAGGATATCATCCAGCTCGCACCTGCAACCTTGGATGATACACCACATAAGGTAAGAGATCCAATTGAGAAAATTAACCTCGGAACTCTGGATGAGCCAATGGAGGTGGCTATTAGTATCTTCTCAGAGTTTGAAGAAAGAAAGAGGCTCGTTGACTTATTGTTCGAGTACAAATATTGTTTAGCAGAAAAGTTTGAAGATATGCCAAGATTTCCACCAGAACTGGTTATCCATAAACTTTCAATTGCAGAAGGGAGAAAGCCAGTCCAGCAGCAGATGCGGAGTATGAATCAGGATACAGCAACATTAGTTAAGGAAGAAATCGAGAAAATGTTGAAGTTCGGTGTCATCCAAGTGACTAAATATACATAGTGTATATCTAACATAGTCCCAATACGAAAGAAGAACGAAAAGAATATGGTATTCATAGACTACAGGGACCTGAACCAGGCTACTCCAAAGGATGGCTACCCAATGCCGGTAGCTAATTTGCTCATTGATGCAGTGGCAAGACATGAGATGTTGTCATTCATGGATGGCAAAGTGGGATATCATCAAATCCCAGTCGCTGAGGAAGACATGCGCAAAACTGCATTTAGATGTTCAGGGGTGTTGGGAGTATTTGAGTACGTCAACATGCTATTTGGATTGAAGAAAGTGGGGGCAACATATCAGCGAGCCATGCACTATATCTTCCACGACCTAGTACGTAGGTGATACAATAGAAATCTACTTTGATGTTGTTGTGGTCTAATCAAAGAAGAGGTCAAGCCACATGGAAGACTTAAGACAGGTATTCATACGAATGAGAAAACACCAGCTTAAAATGAATCTTGCCAAATGTATTTTTAGGGTACAAGCGGGAGACTTCCTAGGTTTCTTAGTACATCAGTGAGGGATTGAAGTGCCAGACGACAAGAAAGAAGTGGTTATAAAGACTCATCCTCCAAAGAACAAGCGAGAGCTTCAGCAATTACTTGGGAAGATCAACTTTTTGAAGAGGTTCATTGCAAACGCTGTAGGAAAGACCAAGCATTTTGCACATCTACTCAAATTGCAGGGAGAGAAAGAGTTTGTGTGGGAGCCAGTTCACCAAGAAGCATCTGACACAATTAAACAGTACCTGGTTAGTCCTTCAATCTTAATACCACCGCAAAAAGGAGTGTCACTTAAGATCTATATATCAGCAATAGAGTCATCTATAGGAATCTTATTAACACTAGACGATGAAGTGAAGGCAGAAAGAGAAATATTCTACTTAAGCAGAACTCTTACAGACTGTAAAAGTAGATACACACCGACGGAAAAATTATGCCTTGCTCTTTACTTCTCAGGCTGCAAGTTGAGGCATTATATGCTCTCCTTCACAATATGCGTCATAGCATAAACAGACTTAGTCCGGTATATTTTAGCCCGACCCATACTTCAAGGATGGATAGGGAAGTGGATGCTCGCACTGTTCGAATTTTCACTACAATATGTCCCGCAGAAGACAGTAAAAGGCCAAGCAGTGGTCGATTTCCTCGCACCCTATGGAGGAAATCCCACAACAGAAGGAGTTAAAGTTGTCACACATCTCATTGGCTCCTTGGAAACTCTACTTCGATGGTTCCAACATGAATGCTTTCGCATGAGAAGGGATAACATTGGTAAATCCTCGTGGTGAGACATTTGCTTATTGCTTCTGACTCGAATATAGCTCTTCCAACAATGTGGCAAAGTATGAAGCCCTAATCATTGGTCTGGAGCTTCTGTGGGACTATGGATATATAAGTTTGGGGAGACTCGCTGCTTGTGATTAGACAACTTCAAGCCATGTTTAAAACTGGACTAATCCTGGAGCCATATGTGACCGGGCTAGCAATTTGCTAGAATTATTCACAGATGTATCCTTGACTCACATCCCAAGAGGAGAGAACTTTGTAGTGAACGAGTTGGCTCAGCTTGCCACGGGGACAGAGCTTGTTGACGATGTGCATGAACGGCTAATGAAGTTAGAAGTTCGTACTTTCCCATCCTTCATGACTAGAAAGGAGGAAAAGAATGAATGGTATGTCGCAGCTCTGGGAACAATCGACGATGATTAGAGGCAACCAATTATCACATACTCGAAAGATTCTAGCTCTATAGTAGACAAGAGGATCAGGTATTTTGCTCTGAACTACATTCTCTGAGGCGTTGAGTTGTTCCGACGTGGGGAAGAAGGAGTCGACTTGGTTTGTGTGTTTGGAACTGAGGCCAAACGATTGCTGCGAGAAGTACATCTTGGGGTCTGCGGAGCTCACCAATCTGGGCAAAAAATGAGATGGCTCCTACAGAGACACAAATACTTTTGGCCTTCAATGCTGAAAGAGTGTATCACTTTTGCGAAAGGGTGCGAGGATTGTCAAGCTCACGTACTAGTCAATCATATTTTGAACATCTCTATGCAGCTAATCATCAAATTGTGGCCAGCACGAGGATGGGCATTAGATCTAATCAGTTAATTCATCCCCATTCTTCCATGCAACACAAATTTATCATCATCGCTACAGATTTCTTCACCAAGTAGGTAGAAGTAAGGCCTTTAAAAGTGGCCTCTGCCACTGCGATTAGGCAGTTCCTATACGAAGAGATCATCTGCCGATTTGTGATTCCAGAGTGCTTCGTATCCGATAGAGGGACCGCGTTCATGCCCGAAGACGTAGAGGAGTTGATGACAAACTTTGGGATCAAATTTTTGCATTTTTCACCATACTATGCATAGTCCAACGGCCAGGCTGAAGCAAACAACAAATTGATCATCCACATCCTTAAATGCATGCTCGCAGACAATCTAAGACTTTGGCACGAGGAATTATTTAGCATGCTGTGGGCATACCGGACTTCTAAACGCAGCCCAATTGGGACAACTCCATATGCGCTAATGTTCGGACATGACACAGTTTTGCCATTGAAAATCAACGTTCAATCGTGTGGGGTTATGGATCAACACCAACTTATTGGGGAAGATTATGTGCAAGCAATGTGGCAGGAGTTAGAAGATCTAAATGAAAAGCGCATCAACGCCTTGACCAACCTACTCGCAGAGAAACAGAAAGTGGCTCGCTGTTATGATCGACGTACTCGAGAACTTAGCTTTACAGAGGGATAGCTAGTTTGGAAAACAGTATTTTCTTTGGGAGAAAAGCAAGAAGGACGTGGTAGATGGTCTGCAAAGTGGGAAGAGCCTTTGATCATTGACAAATTTTTAGGCAAGGGAGCTTTCCAGCTGCGCGACATTGATGGTGAAATTCATCGTAATCCAATTAATGGTCTATTTTTGAAGAAGTACTGGCAGCCAGTTTGGGAATATGAGACAACAGAATGATCAACGACTTAGTTTCATACTCATTCGCAACCTATAAAAGAGGCTCTCTCTTCATGTAAAACTAGGGGGCAACCAGTATATCCAAAGCCAATTCATGTGGCCAAAATATTGCAAAATTCAAAGTTTTTTGACATTGATCCAATTTCTATGGTTCTTTCAAGTATTACAAGTTACTTACGACCAAATTCCAGTGGTCAAATCAATGGAGATAATATTTTCGCTATTTACAAAGACAAACAAAAGCCGTAGAAAATACAAAGTTTTATTTGATCAAAATAAAGAGTACAATATGAGGCTTTGCAACCTCTAACTCTGATACCATACAAATCGAATGAATAATCTCCTGTTAAAAAAATGAATCGTAGGAAATGGTTTAGATCTATCCCAACTAGCCACAACAAAGCCCTCGAATTGCGCCAGTGGACGGTCACTGATTAGAGGATATGCGACCTTTCGTTCTGGAAGACTTTGGGATACTTGCATTCACCCAACATTTGCGGCTCAACAAAACCATTCCTCTGATCATGATCTTAGACGCTCAACTAAGTAAGCAAGGAGAGTGAGTGGGAGCATGCACTAGACCAGGATGATCAAGTTTAGGGATGGGGTTAGTGAGTACCTATATCAACCATTGTCTGCTAATTCTCAAAGGTTTGAGAATTAGCCCAGAACTGAAGAACCTGAGCTTTGGCTACGACCTAAGCCAGGTTTGAGCTTTGGTACTCCGACCTAGAAACGTCTACCAGAATACAAGATATAGAGGCTTTATCTTAAAGAAAAAAGGGAACGGAATATGAACTAGAAATGCCATCTTGTTGCTACAGAGAGATCTTGTGGAGTCAAGGAGAAGTGGCAAGATATTTATAAGCCTAAAAACTCTAAGGAGCTTTAAATAAAGAGACTCGGAGTGTTGTATCAATTCAACACAGCCGTTAAGGGGATCTAACATTCAATCACTGATTTGCGTATCTCTTAAAAGATGGAAATATACCGTTTCGAGATGCAAAGTTATGAGCCATTAAAAGTGGACAGTTATTCCAAGACTCGGCGTGATGTTTGGAGGTGCGGAGTTATTTGATGGCAGAGATACACAACAAGTGATTAAAGCCATGGGCCATAAGATATAAATTAAACTAGCAAGAGTTTATACAAATAGAGCATAAAGCCTAAAATTGGGGCCTAGTTAGTAACAATCTAGTACTTCACAACAGAGCTACCGAGAGCTCGCAGACTGATTTTTACTTGGAGATACCGGGCCTGTGCAGCGGCCCAAGCTCTTTCAGCATCTGCAGCTGTAGCGCGGGTCTGCTAAACACTTTTGGAAAGAGTTTTCCCGACATTAAGAAGAGCGATAGCAGCTCGCTCCTTTCTGAAATAGTCCTCCTCCTTTTGACACAGCTTAGCCTAGAGCTTCGCAATCTCCGCAGGCATGGCCAGAATGTCTACCCACTCATCTTCATAACTCTTTCCGATTGTCGTAATTTTCTCCAAGTCACACTTCCACCTACGGTTATGATCTATGCGATGGGAGATAGCTTTGTCTCGCGCTTAGGTGGCAGAGGCTACGATGTTAAAAAGGGTAGGAAGTTCTCACAGTAGTTCTTCCATTTGATCCAGGACGGTATGGTCAACTCTTTCCATGGTATAACGAGCTATTTGAATATGAACGACCAGTTCTTGACGGACAGTCTCGTTCTCGAAATTCAGAGTCCATAGATCACGAAGATAGGTGATGGCGAGTTGGACTTTAGGAGGATCTTTTTCAGAGAGAGCTAAGTCTTTGTAAATTTGCACCGCCTCTTGCGGGGTCCTTGCCATTCCCTCGTTACCTCTGGTAGGAGCTAGGAGGGTTGGAATTGCATACTAGGGAGTAACAGCTTCGCTGCAGGTACAAATGACGTTTGAAAATTCCCCAAGCTTCCGTCAACCCTCAGTAAGAGATAATTCCTGACTGTCTGGATCTTTCTGCAAGAAAACCTATACCTAGAAAGTTATGAGATGATCAGGGGACTTACACCGAGGAATCATGCATGAGTAAAGTCAGAATATACCTGGGATAGATGAGGAGGAGATTGATCATCACATAGGGCAACATTGATATAAGGAGGGGAGGACACTTCAGTAGCGAACTATGAAGAACAAGTAAATGTTAGAATCTTCTTAAAAAGTAAGCCAACCGGATTTAGAAGTTCAAAGGAAGTGCAATACGGTTGACTCTACATGGCCAGTCTCAGGGGACAAAATGATGGAGGGAGTGTCCAACACATGAGGTTGTTCTTCATCACCTCCATTTGCAGTGGCAGGGGCCAAGTTTGCAGTATCAGGAGTATGTACTGGTGCTTCTTGGACAATTTCCTGGGACCACATAACCAAAAACAGTGGTTAGAAAAGCACAGTATTTCTAGAAAGAGACAAGGTCAGAATGAGTACCTCAGCGGCAGTGGTGGTTTGTGGAGCAATAACATCAGGGGCCTCAATACCTCCTTCAGCTTCAGTAGTCCCTTCTAGAGGCTTTTCACCAACCATGACAATAGCTACTTCTTCCGTAGTAGCGGTCACAATAGTGGATACCAGTCAGTCAAAAGGTTGTTCATAAACCTACTCAAGAAGCTCCCGGCGTAGAGTTTCTTCATCCACAGCACTGAAAAGACCTACATCCAGAGGTTTAGAAGGAGCGAGCTCCCCAGACACATTCACAGCACTGGAAGAAGACTCAGGAGTGGCAACTAGCTGCGTAAACTTCCCCTTGTTCCGCGTAGCTCGAAGGATTAAATCATTCTTCGAGGGCTTATTATCAGAAACTAGCTCAACAGAGGGAGAATTCCCGCTCCACTCATCTTCTAATAACTGCCTGCGTTCCCTGACGGCACAACGATTACGGCGGTGGGACTAAGACATAAAGAAACAGGGTTAGGAGAGGAAGACAGAAGATTAAAGACTAAGAATCATTACAAAGATTAAAGCCATACCAGAGGAAACTCATCATTAGAGTCTCCGTCCTTATGATCCCAGGCTTCAATAGTATTTTTCTTCTTCTTCTTAATAGCAGTAGCCTTCGCAGCAGGAGACGCAGCAACGAAACTCGCACCCATCAACTTGTTGTGCTTTGAGACAGAAGCATGAGAAGTACTGATCTCTCGCTGCTTCCTTTTCCAACCCCTCTACCCTTGGTTCTCGGGACCCATAACCTACATATCTACAATTCTCTTGAAGTAGTCAAGGAAAAAGGCTGAAAAAAGAGTGCGAAAGACTTTAGATTTGGACTTCTCCCAAATGACACCGTAATGACGCTTATTCCACTCATGGTAATCCTCAACAATAGAGTAGGTTATACAAAGGGAGTGCCTACGGAACTCTGACAGGTCCAGCAAGGAGAAAGTTGGAGTAGCGAGGTCTTGAAGAAGCGTTGCAGAAGGATTCTCTATACAAGTCCTCCACGAAGTATAGCCGTTGCGAGATTCTATCAAAGGGCAAGGAAGACCTTGTTTGCATCCAACCTGACGAGCATAGTAATTGAGAGCGTACAGCTCAACCCACAAGACCGTGTCAGGAATAATGATGTCTTCTCAGGTGACACATTAAGCAAAGAGCTTCCTCGCAGCAGGAGCCTAATAGGGAGTCTCTGCGAATCTAGTAGACAACTCGGCAGGAAATCTTCTTGTCACCACAAACTCAGCCATGTCCTTGGGAAAGAGTTTCTGACCCCAGAGATAATTGAAACACTGCGAATAACTCAGAGATTCCGTCTCCCCAGTGAGAGCCAATGACCTCCCCAACAGCTTCTCAGAGACAAACTCCTTGTGGTGGGGGCTGTAAAATTTGGGGAAATAAACCTGCAGCCATAATGATAAAATCCAGACGGGGCCTGCAAATTAGAACTTGAATGGATTCAGTGAAATCCACTCAAGGCCACGGTATAACGCACCCAATGCAGGCTGTGCAAGGCCAAGACAGTGGTCATTGTACAGGGATTCACCTACCTTAGTGAAAGTATTGGTGATCCTGTCTGCAGCAACACAAAATACATAGCGGTATAGACAGAATTCTAATAAAGCAATGCCACCATAGGCATTCTTTACCCGCTGATCGTCAGAGGCAGGAGTAGCCTGGAACTCCTCCGTATTATAGTGCTTACGCCAATTGGAGTAGGCGGTGCTGACAGTTGAGCGCGCAAGATCCATTGAGAAAGGGAAAACTTTACCATCCAAAGCACTGCGAAAGAAAGGTTCACCCGCAGTGGATAGACCGGTAATAATGACAACATCAAGTAAAGTAATTCTTAAATGACCAAAGGAGAGGACTAAACTATTGCTACTGGTTTTCCAATAGCACAAAGCTGCAACGGCGACAGCATGATTTCCACTTTGGGAAAGATGGAAATATAAATTTAGAGCATGCAAGATACCAACCTGCTGCCAGAGCTCTTCATCAAGAGACTTCCACTCCTGGTATCATTGAAGTTCCTCGGCTTTGGTGCTGGGTCATTTTCCCAATTTTACTTCAAGTTCATTCTGTTCCAACTGAAAAGGAGCAGCGGCTTCGCCTCGCACGACCAATAGAGGACGACGCACATCCGAATCAAGCACTGAAGAGGCCTTAGTGGTATTTCTGGTTGGACCCAATATAACCTCATCTCCCCTCGTAAGATCAAGCCAGGCATAAGGAAGGTCCTGATCCCGATGAAGACGACGGTCCATATGAGCACAGAAGACTTCCACATCCTTCTTAGAAACGACTGAGTAGAACCATTGATAAGGGGCCATTTGTGAAAGGAGGAGGGAAAGGAAAATAGGAATCTTGAGGGTGATTGAAAATTCAAAATCTTGGATTGTGAAACTTCCGAAGGAAAGTAAAGAAGGTGAAGACAACGGAAAAGTATAAAAGGGTGAGAATAGGGGGCGCGACTTTTGAAGAAAACATTTTAGTAGCCTACAGGATGCTACTTCAAGCCATTGTCCAGGAAGCAACACGTCACATCCAAACTCTTTTAAAAAAGACCCATTCGATTGCCCATGGGTTAATCTCGAGGTCTGGGGGTAATCTTTGGACACAAAATAAATATAACATTTATTTCAATACTTTTTAGGCCTTAGAGGAGAAACGGGCCGACCTCATGCGGACCGGTTGGAGATGCAAATCAAGAAAGGGAATGTCTATACGATTTCTAAATGATTTAGGGAAATGTAGAGCCAAGATATTATTCCTTTCTTTCCTAGTCAATAATGTTACCTTGTCAAGCAAGAGAAGCCAGAGTGCCAACCTCTATAAATAGAAGAATCGAAGAAGATTTTAGGAACCGACACATACATACAATTTGCGCACCAGCAAATCTTACTCCGCTACGAGTAGACAACTAGCGAACGGTGAGCCTATGATCTAGGCCACCCAACAGAGCGTGAGGATTAGAAAGTTCAGTCAAGCTAATCAACCGACAACAGCGAATTTAGGATCTAGGCCACCCGACAGAGTATGGGAATTCGAAGATTCACTCGAGTTACGACGATGGCAATTAGAGGAGTCCATGCCACTCGACAGAGCGTAAGGATTCTAAAGATCTACGAAGTCACCCTATCATGTGTTCTCAACACTTCGTCCTTATGATTACTCTGCTTTATACTTACTCGAGGGTGTAAAGTATCGATTCTTTGTGGCTTGACAAAGAGACATGAAGCTTACGTCTTGCGTACCATCAAGACAAGTAGGACTCAACGAGCGAGGTTGGTGCTCTCCTCGCTCCAATCGCTTGACAAGAAGCAGAGACTATGCAGCGCACAATAAAACGACATTCTGCCCTCGACAGTGGCACGCCTCGCACATAGCACATCTACAACCGCGAATCCAAAAGAAATAGTTTGCGACATCTCCAATCGCAGCGACTAGACTAGAGAAAAATTAAAGTCAAACACCGATCCTAATTAATATTAATCTTTTAGAAGAAAAATTAACAGATGTAGAAAGAACATGAAGGTGACGATGAAATTAATCCAACATATTACTGCTATATTGATCTCTTCAATACAATAAATTAAAGAGAAACTAACCGACCAGAAATGATTACGGAGTCCAGTGCTTCAAAATACTGTACAATTGAAGAAGTTAAGAAGGCAACATGCATGTACAAGGGAAAGCGAGAATAAACCCTAGCAGCCAAAAGAATGCGCTAAGCAATTCATATAATTTTCTTTTAGCTATCATATCATTACCCTAATATAAGCTCGCTTTGTTGTTCAAAAACCGTAGCTTGGTCACCTTGGTGACACTTCAATTCACACGAACTCCCTAGCGAAAAAAAAAATCACACGAACTCTATGTGTATTTGGGGGAAAGCTATCATGAGTTAACACATGTCATATATCAACTTATAAATTAGTTTTCAAAGTTGAAAAATGAATACTTTTTTGTAATTTTAGTTCAAATGTAATAATTATTGAATCAAAAATATTTTACAACTTTTAATACAAAATTACAAGTTGAAATAATCATTTTACAACTTTAAGAACCAATTTGTAAATTGATGTATGTCATGTGTTAAAACATACTATAATTTTCCTTGTATTTTGTAGCGATTACCTATGTTAATTTCTTCCCTTCTAGATATACGTACGTTCTATATATATTGCTGGCCGAGGAAACTTCATAGCTAGATAGAAGCCTAGAATTGAAAGAATCAATTCAAGTTGAAAACTTAGCTACTAATGTTGAGGAACTTATAAATTATGAGATCCTTCTCTTTAACAGAGAGGACAAGATATGAACACCAAATCTTAGCCAGCTGTTTGGGTTTCAATATTATGGATTCGACATCAACAAAAGTTAAAGAGGACAAAGAATAAAAAATACGAGAACAAAAATTAAACGGGTTTGAATATACTCAAGTTGTGATTCAAGCAGTGGAGTATGGCATCATCGATCGATCTGCCTCCATTAGTTAGTATTAACAAACGTAATATATATTCGTGGGTGTTGTACAAACGATTTATGCAAGAGAAAATAATCCGCCAATGCTTGTAGTAGCCAGTGGAAGTTGAACTGTGGACTAATAGGAATAAGATGAACCAAAACCAGGTGTTTGACGTGTATACCGAACGTTTCCGGGTTGTGGACTTCCCACTAGCTTAGCTACTCATCCATTTTAATCGCAGATATGTACGAAGGGTTTAGTTTTTAACTTTCTTTATTAAAATGTACTTGGTTATTCAATTTTTAAAAGTATAATTTTGGTTATTCATTTCATTCATTCAATTGAGTTATCAAATTAAATTATAAGAAAAATTACTCAAATAATCACCAAATTATGTCAAGTTAAACATTTTAGTAACTATCATTTGACATATATCAAAATAGTCATTTAACTTTGGTCTCCATCTATCAAAATTGTCACTCATTCTCAACGGATGTTAAACCCTAAATTTTTTTATTATTCAAAGGGGTATATACGTCTATTTTGAAAATTTTATTTCTTTTTTACTTTTTAATTACTCCAGGTGCCATTAAATTTGATATGCGCGCCCACTATCATTTTTGTTTTGAAGAGGAGCGCCCATAGAAAGCTGTGGAGAGGAGCGAGAGGACACGTGCGGCGTTACGTGGCAGCGCAAATATGTGACATGATCCAAAGCGAGGTTAGGAGTAGAGCATCGTGACGGTGGAGCTCAATGTTGGATCTCTCACGAAGCCGCTAGAGGCGCGAGGAACAGAGGTAGATGCAATCCCGAAGCTGCTAGAAAATTTGACCTTTTGTTTTCTCTATGATCTGGTCGAGATGGGAAAGCAAAAGTACATACGTTGCTGCTTTGTGTAGATCTCCTCCGCCCTCGATGGTTGATCAGGCAAGATCAGTCGACGTCGATCTCAGAAAATGCTAATTCTCGGTGATGTAACTCGATGTGGATACTCACTATTGTTGGAAGACAGAGAGAAGAAAGAGTCGAGAGAGAGACCAGAGCAAATAATCAAGGGGGCCGAGATCGATCGAACAAGAGGGCTACATATTAGACGATATCAATCAAACTTATGGGCGAGACCGATAGTTTGGGGCTTTGGGCTTAGGAATTCGAGACATCAAGGAGGACTGAGAATAGCCATATCGACATCCAGTCCAGGCTGATCCCAAGTTTTTGGTCGAGAGTCGAGAGTCATGGAAGATTACTAGAGAATTTTAGCGTCAGATCCAGCCAAGCACAATGGTGTAGAGAGAGAGAGAGAGAGAGAGAGAGAGAGAGATCAATGGTAAATTTCGTATTTTTTTGAAAGCTTGATATAATGGCATTATTTTAAATATATAAAATTAATGGATAGAAAGACATTTTTACCCATTACATGTCAAGTATCACTACAAGAAAACAGCACTTAGACCACGGAAACGTAATTGTTCCGTGGTCCAAGTACCACCTGGACGACGGAGAATACCATCTCCGTCGTCCAGGTGGTCACCTGGACCACGGATTCTTTTCCGTCGTCCAGGTGATCACCTGGAGGACGGACCGACACGCCGTCGGCCGAGTACGTAACGTACTTCCACTTAGACGACGTACCGACACCTCCGTCGTCTAAGTGAAGCATTATATAAGCCTGATGCCAAACTGAATTCAATCCTCGATCTCTTCATTCCATTTGAAGAAGAATTGAAGGAGAAGGGAGAAGGAGAAGGGAGCTAGCTAGCTAGAAGGCCGAGAAGAATCAGGATCGATAAGGGATCTCCGCTGATTAGCTAGGTAGCTTAATTAACGTACAGATATCGAGAAGGCCAGCAGGTACGTACGTACGTAGTTAAAATTTGCTTAATTAATATATATTTAGTGAAAACGTACGTACATACATGCAAGGATGTTAGCTATATATATATATGTACAGATCGATTAAATTACGTACGTACGTACGTAATTGATGGATCGATGTAGATCGAGTACGTATAATTAAGCGTAAATTAATGGACAAATATATATATGTAATAATTAATTAATTATAATATTTTGTAGCAGTATGGACAAGAGTTGGATGAAGTTGAAGAATAGATGTGATGTCCGGTATATGGATGGAATTAGCGAATTTGTGAATTTTGCGATAGAACATGGTCAGGGAAAGAAACGTTTCAGGTGTCCGTGTCAGAAATGTCTTAATTGTCAGTATGCGGAGGTTAATGTTATGGTGCAACACCTGTACGAAAATGGTATGATGTGGAGTTACACTACATGAAGCGAGCATGGTGAAGCAGTAGAGTTCAGCGCAGTAGACTTCAGCTCAGGGTACAGTTACCATGGTGCCTCATCCAGCAGCAGTGGTGCCGGACCCCCAGCTTGCAACCCAACTGCAGATTTGGTCCATGATGCGTTTCCGGGATGTAGTCATAGTGGACACCAACACCAAGACGGAGGTTACAGTACCACTAATGAGCATGATGACACATTCCCCGCAGCTAGCTTGGCCACTGACACCAGTGAGATGGAAAAGTACAACCGGATACTACTTGAAGCGCAGACCCCGGTGTTCCCTGGATGTTGAGAGAATGTGTTGCAATATGTGATGGAGCAAATGAAGATAAAAGTGAAGCACAAAATGTCAGTGAGTGCTTTTGACGAAATTCAGGAGCAAATATGTAAGTTGCTTCCTGATGATCACAATCTTCCTAAATCTCATTATAAGGTTAGAAATATCCTGAGCAGCCTCGGCCTAAAGTACAGGATAATTGACGTATGTCCGAATGATTGTGTGCTATTTTACAAAGAGTATAAAGAGTTGGACTATTGTCCCGTATGTGGCCAGTGCAGATTCCAGTTGAATAAGAAGAGTTCGAAAAAGAGAATTCCTGTGAAAGTTGTTCGATATTTTCCCTTGATTCCCAGATTGCAGCGCCTGTACATGTCTCTATACACAGCAGAGGCGATGCGATGGTATGCAGAAAAGCGAATAGATGATGATGTCCTGCGACACGCCGCGGATGGGGAGGGTTTCAAACATTTCGACAGAGAATTTGGAGACTTTGCTTCAGAGGTTAGAAATGTTAGACTCGGCCTATCTACAGACGGATTCAATCCTTGGGAAAGTAATAGCTCCGCCGTCAGCACTTGGCCAGTTATTCTGATGCCGTACAACTTGCCTCCGTGGATGTGCATGAACAAGGAATTTAATTTCCTTACCGTACTAATTCCAGGTCCTAAATCTCCATCGAAGTGCTTAGATGTCTACCTCAGACCTTTGATCAACGAGCTGAAACTGTTGTGGGAAAATGGAGTCCCAACTTATGACAAATTCACTGACACGATGTTCATGATGAGGGCTGCCGTAATGTGGACGATCAATGATTTTTCAGCTTATGAGATATTGGCAGCCTGCAGGACAAAATGATATAATGGATGTCCTATATGTTTGGACGACGTGAACTCTAGTTGGCACGCGGGGAAGGTGTGTTACTTGGGTCACCGTAGATGGCTTCCTCACGACCACCCGTGGCGACAGGATGAAGCTCATTTCGACGGTACGGTAGAGAACAATCCTAAACCCCGTAGTTGGTCGGGCGAAGAGATTTTTGAGAGGTTGAGCTATTTCGACTTTGATGTGTTGAGCAATGACGCGGATGTAAAGAAATGCAATCCAATTCCTCCACATGATCTGAGCTATTGGGATCACAAGAGTATATTCTTTGAACTCCCTTACTGGTCGAAGTTGAAGCTGAGGAACAACTTGGACGCGATGCACATAGAAAAGAATGTGTGCGACAGCGTGGTGGGAACAATTCTCGGTATTAAGTTCAAGACTAAAGATACTCCCAAAGCGCGCAAAGATTTGGAATCAATGAATCTACGTCGTCCCTTGTGGTTGAGGAGGGATAGGAAATGAGTGTACAACAAGATGCCAGATGCACCTTACACAGTGAAGCCGACGCTTAGACGTTCTGTATTTCACTGGTTTAAGGGCGTTCGTTATCCGGCTACGTATGCAGCTACTATAACTGGAGCAGTGGACGAGGTGCAACATAAGTTTGTTGGTCTAAAGACACATGACTATCACGTTATGCTGCAACGTCTGATTCCAGTGGTAATTCGACCATACTTGCCTCGGGACGTCGTAGAACCAATAGTAGCATTGTGCAGGTGGTGGCAGAGGTTATGCGCCAGAGAATTAAAGAAGTCAGATGTGGTGGAATTGCAACAACAAATTGTGCACATCATTTGCAAACTAGAGAGGATTTCCCCCCCCTGCTTTCTTTGACATCATGATTCACCTAATGATCCACCTGCCCAAGCAGGTGCTCATTTCTGGTCCGGTCCAGTACACTTGGATGTATCCTCAAGAAAGGTACGTACAACTAATTAATTAATTTGTTCCACTGGAGATTATATATATACTAGCTAGCTATATGTACTTATGTAATGTGTACGTTTGATTTTGTAGACAGCTTGGACAGTATAAGTCATTCGTCAAAAACAGGTCGGCCCCGGATGGCTCCATAACAGAGACATACCTAATGCATGAGTGTGTTACTTACTGCAACAGGTACCTCAAAGATCCACCCCCTCCCACTGCCTCCGATCGCAGTGCCCGCATCAATCTTTCTGTCGTCACCAATGTCGTCCGACCGTTTAGAGGAGTATTAAAGGAATCGTTAACACGGGAAGAACTTATTGAGGCACATTGGGTAGTGTTGCGAGACTGTGACGAAGTTGAGCCGTACATGTTGTCATACAGGGAGAGGCTTCAGGCGTTAAATCAAAACAAGAGTTCGGCGTGGATTGAGAAAATTGTTAAGAAGAAGTTTCCTGATTATTTCTTCCAATGGGTACGTACGTACGACTCGGTATTAATTATTTAAATACATATCGCTCATGTTTGTACAAAGTAAACCCTTATATTAATTTGCCCTTTTTCGCAGATGATTGATCTGCAAAAATCTGATAACCACGGAGGGTGGTGGTCATGGCCAAAGCACTTGCTAGCAGGGAAGCCGGTTAAACACTATATTTATCCCGGATGTTTTGTGAACGGTGTAAAGTTCCATTCATTGGCCCGAGACGAAGGAAGAAGAACACAAAACAGTGGGGTAGCGGTTGGGAAAGACAATGATCTATATTACGGGGCTATTGTATACGTGGTTCAGCTATGTTACGGGAATGATGTCAACGTTTTCCTATTCAAGTGCAGATGGTTCAAGCGTACAAAGGAAGACCTAGGACTATTATCAGTAGATACAAACTCGCACTGGTATGAGGATGAGCCTTTCGCTCTCGCCACCTTAGTTCGGCAGGTGTTCTATCTCGACGATCCGAAAGCCGGTGAAGGGTGAAAAATAGTGAACCATATCTCTCACCGAGGAATATGGAATACATAGACAATTGAAGGGACACCGGCGACGACTGAAGATGCTGCTGAACCAGAAAGAGACATTCCTGCCTATCAAGAGCCTAATATTTCTATGGTCCGCTCCGATATAATGGACTTGGTTCAAGATGGTGAACGGTTACCCATGCCTGATGGTTGTACAGATCTAACTGAAGATGAGATTATCGATGAGGTAGATGAAGAAGACGAGCAGGAAGAGGACGCGGACAAGGACTCAGGTTATTCGTCGAACGATGTTGAGTCCGATGACGAGGATGAGCCGTCGTCTAATGGGGATGAGGACGATGATGATTATGACGAAGAATACGGTCATACGACGAGGGAGATTAATTGGTAATTAATTACTGTAATTATTGTAATATATATATGATCGATGCCGGTTTACGGTAAGAAATTAATCCGAATTATATATCCTGGACAACGGAGAAATTAATTGCAGGTTGTCGCCAAATCTCAATCTCATATAAAACCCTAGCTAAATCCTGGACCCTAAATCTAGCAGTTCGGATCGATCGATCAATTTTTTAATTATATTTTTGAATCAGAATAATTGAACGGACACACAAATGACCGGGGACGACCTAAACCGTAAATCCTAAGGCCCTCACCCCTGAAATCGGGGTTTAGAACTTGGACGACGGAGAATAGTCATTGTCCGTCGTCCAAGTTCACAAACCCTAAACCCTAAACAGTAAGCCCTAACCCCTGAATTCAGGGTCTATGCACCTGGACGACGGAGAACGTCATTCTCCGTCGTTCAGGTAATCACCTGGACAACGGATAATTTCATATCCGTCGTCCAGGTGATTACCTGAACGATAGAAACGCTCATTTCCGTCGTCCAGGTGCAGATATCGTAATTTTTTCTAAGACAACGACCATCTAGACCTTCTTCCAATGCAAAGTCTTTTCATCAAGACTTTAGAGTAAACAATTCTTGGTGTGTGAGCTTCTACGGTTCGAAAATCGGAGTTGCGAAATGCCTTGTATCCACGTTTCCGGTTTGTGAAATTATCCGTTTTGCGGTTGACTTTGCCGATCAAACCCTTCCCGAACTTATTATTTTATGGTCCTTTGAAGACAATTATATATTATGTTACGACGAACATATCCAACGGTTGTTTTGTCCAAATTCAATTTCGTTAATACTCTGCTGCAAATGAGCGTCTACTCATGAACACTTAAGTCGTAAAGATTAGTCGATACTTAACATGTTTCAATACGTAAAATTAATCGTCAGTTCAAATTTAACTGTTAATATATACGATGCGTTCATCGATATTGTACGACTATTTCACTCGAATGACAGATCGCTAAATTCCTAGCGAATTATTTTTAAAATAATTTTTTACGTAATTTGAACCTGGACGACGGAGATGGTCATTTTCCGTCGTCCAGGTGTTAACCTGGACGACGGAAAATGACCATCTCCGTCGTCCAGGTTCAAAAATCATGCCGGTTCAAATTTTTTTTTGTTTAATTTTTTCATGTAATTTTCACTTGGACGACGGAGATGGTCATTCTCCGTCGTCCAAGTCCAAAATTATGGCGGTTCAATTTACCGCTTCCGTTTTTGGGACCGCTTGAATTTTCACTTAGACGACGATGAATTCTCCGTCGTCTAAGTCCAAAATCATGGCGGTTCAAAACGTCCCGCCGATTAATTGGCGCCGCTTGAATTTTTTTGAAACCGCCACCTAGACGACGTATAACACTGTTTCCGTCGTCCAGGTAGACTTAGACGACGGAGAATAGTGCTCCGTCGTCTAAGTGCAACTCTATAAATAGAGTTGCACCCCCCCTCATTTTCTCATCATTCCATCTCCTCCTCTCCCTCTCCTCTCCTCTCCTCTCCTCCGGCGATCCTCCTCCGGCGACGCTCCGACGACATTTTTTCCGGCGTGGTTCCTCCTCTCCGACGACTCAACTCCGGCGAAATTCCCGAAAATTCCGCTTCGGTACATTTCTATTTTTCCCTTATTAAAATAATTTTCATTTAATTAATTAATTAAATTCTAAATATAATTTAGAAATAGAAATTAATTTATTAATTAGTTTAAATATTTAATAAATTATTAATTATTGTTATTAATTTATTAAATCATAATTATTGTAATTAATGTAATTATTTATTATTAGTTGCATGATTAAATGAATTTATTATTAAATTTATTAAATGAATCAATTTTTTATTAAATGCATGATAAATAAATATAAATTATTGCATATAATTAAAAATTAGTAGACAATATTTATGTTTATTTTCTAGTAAATTAATTAGTAGTACGTGTTCGATTTAAATTTAGTACATAGGCTTGGTTTATTAAGTTGCACTCTTTGGAATAGATGGCGCCTCTTTTCCTTGCTTATCTCCTTAACCCCTCGTGATGTGTGGATTTCATCACCGCACACCATAACCTAAGTGAAGTTATGGACATGAGGTTGAGGGCGGAGTTTGCAAAGGACTTGAGGGAGTGTAAATTTTCAAAAAATTGGCCGAATGTCGGACATGGTGTCTAGAAACGGGTTATGACTGGTAACAGGATTTGGACTAAGAAAGACTTTTGTCGAAATTAGTCCTGCCTCTCGCGTTATCTCTATCCCTAACTGGCCATGTTTTTCGATTTAACCAAGGCTGATTAATTAAAAATTTACACTTTATCGCGCGGGTCGCACGTCCATTGAACGACTGAAAATGCCAAGCTAGTGTACTCTATTTAAATCTTAAACGTACTTAATTAATTAGCGTAAACTTTTAAGTTGTAAATATTATGGTAAGTAGGTATTTTAACACCGTACTCTTAGGTTTAAATGGCTCCGCCAAAGACGACATCCGGCAAGAAGAAAGCCCAACAGGAGGCAGAAGATGAGATGCTCCGAATGTTGGCGGCCCAAGTTGGTTGGGTTCAACAGGAGGGCAACGACGCTCTCAATCCGGACGGATCATCTGGTCCGTCCGTAGCGCCCTCTGGGGAAATTCCCGCTCCCCCATTCATCTCGAGCGGTGATGACATCGACCCCTTCCAATCTCTGACGCCCGGTACCGGTTCAACGCGAAGTACTCAGGCGTCCTCGACCGCCGAATCAATCATGTACAGCGCCCACCGTAGGCAAAAGAGGGCCCCCACTGACCCGGAACCGAAAAGGACTCGGGGTCTCGTTAAAGGGGGCAAAGCGGAGCGCATTTGCAAGGCGACCGGTAAAAAGATCGACTTGCCGTACGAAGAAATTCACCGGTGGCCCTCCCACAGCTCAGCTAGCAAGTCTCTCGGCGCATGGGATAGGGTCAATCATCCGTAACCGGGTTCGTATCACTGCCCCTACTTGGAAGGAGGCGCCGGATCATGAGAAGGCGAAAGTCTTCAAAGATCTTTCGGTACGTAATACGTCCAATTTAGTTATTATATAATATTGTTAATCTCGGCCTAAAATTTCATAATATATACGATTATAATTTTCTATTTATTTTTGATAGGAACAATTTGACGTGGATCCGACACCGGCTATGTTGAGGCATATCAACCAAACTGCCAACTCCATCTACAAAGATTGGAAGTATAAGCTCCATAAGTACTTCCAAGATGTCGGTCCCGTGCCTCCCCCGGTAGAGCTGGAAGGGGAGAGAGAAGATGAGTGAGAGTGGTTGTGTAACCACTTTGCCGATGAACAATTTAAGGTATTAATTTTTTTTTATTTCAATTAAGATAATTGAATTATTTAAATTGTAGTTATTCATTTTTTAATGATTTAATTATGTTGTGTAGCAGAAATTCTCCGGTGTCAACAAAGCCAACCGGGGGAAGAAGAAGAAACCCCATACTACCGGCGCCAAGCAGTTCATTCAAATAGCCAAGGAGCACAAGGATAAGGGCTCCAAACACCCTTATCTTGATGCAAGCGTAAGCGCGTACGTGACGTCAGGGCTCGATAATGAAGCGAGTCAATGCGGCGTAAGTGATATATATATATGTGCTTTTAATTATAGTAATTATTATTTAAATATGATTTCATTATAATAAATTAATTATTCTTTTGTAGGCAAGGGCGATAGAGCGTGCGCATGAAGAGTTGGCTAACACTCAGCTTGCGTTCCTAGATGTGCCGCCGGAAGACTTGCCTCATCTATCCTTAGAGAGCCAAATTGCAATCACGGATGAGGTCTACGGTCGTAGAGCTGGCAAGGAGGTTAGGCACTTTGGGCCTAGGGTGGTACGAGATTTGTCGACGACCTCCGGCTCATCATCTACGGGAGGTTCGGGGCAGCGGAGAAGGAGTCAGGCTGCGGCCGTCGAAGCAGCCATTCAAGAGGCTCGACTGGCACGAGAGGAGAATGAGTCAATGCGGCAAAGACTTGACGAACAACAAGCACAAATAGCCCAACTCATCGCCCTCATGCAACAAAATCGAGAAGTATGTCAACCTCCTCCGAACCCACACCCCGACGACAACGACCCGGCTAGAGGCGGAGGACTCGGCGGCGCATCTGCTCCTCCAGTGTATTAGCTAGCTAGTAGTTTATTATCTCGTTTCTTTCCGCATTTCGAACAATATTTTAATTTTTAATTTATGGGTTTTTTCGATTATTCAATGTATGTACAAATTAATTTTAATTATTTAATAATTAAGTAATATTCAAAATTTAGTTTATTTAATTAATTTTAGCATTTTTCATTATTTAAATTAAATTAATAATAAATTAAATTAATAATATTTAATTTCAATTTTTTTTAATTAAATATTCACTTGGACGACGGAGATTATGTTCTCCGTCGTCCAGGTGAAAACCCCTAAACCTAACCCTAAACCCCTAACCCCTAACCCCTAACCCCTAAACCCTGCCGTTCTCCGTGGCCCAGGTGTTCACCTGGACGACGGAGAATTAGTTATCCGTCGTCCAGGTCAACACCTGGGCCACGGAGAAGCTAGCATTATCCGTGGCCCAGGTGTTGACCTAGACTACGGATAACTAATTCTCCGTCGTCCAGGTGAACACCTGGGCCACGGATAAACGAGCAATGTCCGTGGCCCATGTAGACACCTGGACGACGGAGACTTAGAGTTTCCGTCGTCCAGGTGTCTACATGGGCCACGGATAATGTCCGCGGTCCAAGTGAACTTGGACGACGGAGCACTAAATCTCCGTCGTCCAGGTTCTTGGACGACAGCACTTGGAGCACGGACCTTGGACGACGGAGATTCCGTTGTCCAAGTACTTAGACGACGGAAAACTGCACCTAGACGACGGAAATGGTCCGTGGTCTAGGTGCAGTTTTCTTGTAGTGTATATAACATCTAAAATAGACGGAGTTACCAAATGAATAGATGGAGATCAAATTTGAATGACCATTTTGATACATTTCAAACGATAGTTATTAAAGTATCTATTTTGACATAATTGGGTGACCATTTAAGCAATTTTTTCTAAATTATACTTTCAAAAGTTGAGTGACCAAAGTGTCTATTTCGTCAAATTTTAGTGACAAATATTATAATTTTAAAAATTAAGTAATTAAAGTGTATCTTACTAAACTTCAGCGATGCCTTTAGTCAATCATGCATAGTATATGCATATACATACACTGATATACTATAAGCTAAGATTAACTAAACCACACATATCGTCAACTAATCGTATCTGCTCTTTTACTGTCGACCTGCGTGATTTCCATAGTTGCATTCTAAAAAGATGGGTGTCTTCGGATGCGCTTTAATTTACTAGCAGCTAGATACGTATAAGAAAACAGAACTGAAACAGGCACACTCATGCATGCTTGGATGGAATGTGTACGTACGCCCTAAACAGTAAACCAACCCTAAAGGAAAAGGAAACACATGAATGCCTCATTGCCTCATATAGCTTTGTAATATGAATCTAAGATTAATTTCAAAAAAAATATGAATCTAAGATTAACGTTTCCAAATCCCATGTTAGAACATCTCTAACAGTTACTTTAAAATAGAGATTTTAGTCAATTTAAAGAAAATTGTGATGTTTTTTTGCTCTAAGAGATACTCTAAACCATCATTTACTTTATAGAAAATGGTACAAAGAGAACAAGAAACTTTATTTCTATAGAAAAACAAAAAATTCCTCGCAATACAAAAAACTCTATCGAAAAAAAAAATCTAGCAGACAAAAAAAAAGCCACTGTGCAATACAAAAACTCCTCTTGGTTGCCTCCACTCGTCCGATAGCCCCTGGCCTCGTTGACAGTGGTCTCCAGCCTCGTCGGTGCTTGCTAGATGGAAATTCCTCGTCCCAAAGATGAAGGATATCGAAGATCAATGTGCGGCCAAGAACATGGTTGGTTTTGTCGGTTTGTAGTAGTGGCAGTGGTAAGGGATAGTGGAAGGTTTGTGGTGAGTTGAGAGGGTTGGATCATCTGTTGTCGTCTCAAATCTTCCTCGGTCGAGCATTGTGTAAGGCGAGTCACCTGTCGTTCAAGTCTGGAGTAAGTCGAACCAATGCTTTGAGGACTCGAATTTTGGTGTGCTTTGGTTTACCAGGAAATGACGATCAAGGTTCGTTGTGGAGCGACGACGGGTGTGGCTTTGCTCAGTTATGGCAGTTGGTGGTTTGAAGATAGAGGAAGGAGTCACAGGTGGCGGTGAGTGTGACAGAGGGTGGTTGTCGCGAACTGATGTGGGTTGAACATGTTCTAAGTGGTATGTTAAGCTCCGACGTTGGGCGTGGGCAAAAACATTTGGCCTAGTTTATGGTTATTTTCTTAATTTCAAGATTAGGTCTCTGTATTTTCTATTTTTAGTTGTTTTGTTGAAAATAAGCCAATACCCACACTATTAGAAATACGCACTTAGATGACGAAACCTTAACTGTTTCGTCGTCTAAGTAAGTGTTAGACGACGAAAATTTAATTCGGCGTGCAAAAAAATATTTTGTCGTCTAGCTTGGACTTATACGATGAATTTTCAGTTTCGCTGCCTAAGATTATGCTTAAATGACGAAACATGATGTTCGTTGTCTAAGTATAAACGTAGACGACGAATTATGTATTTCATCATGAGTTTTTAGATAACAAATAAAAGTTTTGTCGTCTAAGTACAACCTCTTAAACGAAGAAAATATTATCCGTCGTCTAAAAACTAAACTTAGACGACGAAATACATAAATCGTCATCTAAGAGCTAACCTAAAAAATGAGCGTATCTTCGGCGTCTAAATTTGTACTTAGAACAACTGTAGTAGTGGCACGCCACGTAGCTCAACCGTCTGACAAGAATGCCCCAATGGGCGAGTTGATCTGAGTTGTCCGTTTTGATTGAAAAATCAATTGGATACACTAGATTTAAAATAAACGGCTAGTTTATGTCAATAACGGGCTAAAGCAACAATTTTCTTATAAATACTACATCAATTTCATTCACCTCGATCTAAAACCAATTCGTGCACAACAAATTTATCATCTCCCTCCATTCCATCTCTCAATCCTTTTATTTTTTTTGCAAAATTTTCCAATTGATTTCCTTCTGAAGATTTACAATTGTGCATATCTTATGTTAGTCATAGCGTTGATCCTCTCACCGGCAACAAGCAAAAGATCGACAAATTGCTGGAAAAATTCTATGCCGATTATTAAAAAAATTGGGTGATTGCTCATGGTGAATCAAGCAAGGAAAATAGGACCCAAACTGCAATTTCATCTCGTTTTACTAAGTTGGGGCCAATTTTTGAAAATTTGGGGTGATGCTCTTAGTTATGCACGAAGGAATTCACAATCCGGCACAATTTTGCAAGATGTGGTAAGTTCTTTGTAATTTATTTTATCTATATTTTATTTTCTTTTAGGAAATAAATATTGCCATCTCCATTATATTTGATAATATTTTGAAATAGAAATTTGTTATATTTTTTAGTTAAGAAAAGCTCAATCATGGTATGTGACACAAAAGAAGAAAGAGTACGAAGTTTGAATGTTGGGAAGTAGTGACGATTCATCCTTATTTTAGGGCCGTCGAAACTACTACTCCACCTTCTTACAATGCCAACTTTGAAGCTACTCCTCTCGTTAGTGAAATACCTCCCTCCGTCGATTTGGATGAGGATGAAGTGATTTCAACACCACAAAACAACCTTCAAGATCCCTCGAGTTCAGTTAGACCAATGAGAGTGAAGGCGACCAAGGAAGCAAGAAAAAAGGGGAGAAAAATCACGACTCCTACAAATGAGGTACAAGATGAGGCTTTGAAAATTATTGTGTGAAAGGACCCGACTCCGATTTAGTTGCCTAAACCGAAATCAAATCCCTTCAAAAACACGACCTTAAAATTTTTTTGCCAGAGTTTACTTTGAAATACGTGAACCAATATTAGAACCTGCAAAGAGAATCACACTTCGAACATTCCACAAAAGCCAAAACGTGGGGCTCCGTTCCCCATACGGATTTCTCAACATCATATATAATAAACCACAAGGTTTACAAGAAATCCATAAACATTCAAGAGTAAACTCAACTGAAAACAAACATAAGTATTCAGAGCGACTCCTATATACATCATATATATACAACCAGAGGTTGAACAAAGAACCTACTCGAACTGAAGTGTGACTAGAACTCTACGCCTCCACCGTCGACGTGCAACCTCAGAATTCAAACTGCAAACTGGGCAAAGGAAACCAAAAAGCCCAGGGAAAGACAAATGAAATCGTTAGAGTGAGTGGACGAAAATAATAATATGTTTTTCCCAACATAAGTATATATGCTCATAAAAGCATAATGCGAGTCACTGCACATGAATGTCCCGACCAGGTACATTTTCCATGATCCATAAAGATGCACATAAAATCATGCGGGGTCACTCATGGACTCCTCTGAGTAGTATAGCCTAATCAAGGGATCCCAGACCCCCTCGTGATTATAAGTCTGAAAGAACTCAGGTCAAGATATCTGTCCCCCCCAGAGCATCTAGGGGATCAGCCGAGAAGCCAAAGCATCGATACTACGTCTATATCGGAGACTGTACTTTGTGTAAACCAAATCATAAATACTTTCCATGCACATGCATAATCGTAAAATGCATAATCATAAAATGTATACTTGTATATGCATAACTGTAAATGCATACTAATACAATGCATAATTGTAAAGTGTATAATCATTAATGCATAAAGTAAATGCATAATCAGCACTCGCAAATCAACTGCGAAAATAAAGTGTCCACTCATAGTACGAGGCTAACTCTGAGGTCCGGCGGAAGATCCCCCGTTAAACACTCGATCACGATCACCTGAATAACAGGGATACGATTAATACATATAGAATCACAACATACGGAGCTAATACGTCAAGAACCCCACGTTCTCGAAAGACGTATCGCTCGAAATATCGACGAGGATAGCAAAATTCTCAAAATACACCCAAACAACCCTCGTCCTAAAAAAGAATACTCAAATCAACTCAAAAACTTCATGACTATGATTGTGACATGATTACAAGTAAAACGGTATAAAAATCTTCAAAAGTCAACCTCGCCGTTGACCGCCGCCGGCGGAGCGGTGCCAACGGTGACCAACTTCGGCAACCCTTACCTCAAATTCTTCCTCTCCTCAAGCCCAATACATTTTCCTTCTACCATCAAACCAATTCAACCCACACCTGCCGGAATAATATTGGCCGAAAGTCTTGCCGAAATTCCCTCTTCCCTCTCTGGTCACCACCCCAAACCACCTCAAACCTCCACCAATTTCCAAACAAACCACTCAGAATTCATCAAGGGGTTGAGGGGAAGCAAACCCCCCACCAACCCGACACCAAAACTCGCCGGAATCCGCCACCCGATTCCAGCGAAATCTCCAAATTTCATCGACTTTGTTCTCCCTCAATTTTCAACCAATTTGTGACAATCCGAACCAGAATCAGTGGAATATTTGGCATGATTCACGAGATTATGCTTAGTCGCAGTTTTACGATATATGTGTGGTTTGTCGATTCTATTCGCGACTGTATTTTCGGCCGAGAATTTGAGTTGAGTGTCTTCACGAAAAGTGTAGAGTACGTGATTTCGAGCTCGTGGGCGGTTTCGGATGATTTTTTCGATAACCGAGGAATATTATACGATTATTTGAAGTTTCAGTTTTTGACGAGTTTATCCGATTGTTTCGTGTTTATCCGAATTGTGATGGTTATCCATTTCGAATCGTCGATCGACCGAGGCGCGAGTATAAATATCGGAAATAGTCGTAAAATAGTCGCAAAACACTGTTTGACGTTGACCGAGCTTTGACTTTCCAAATTGGGAAAGTTGACCGTTGACCCGAGGGGAGAAAGTTTCCATTTTGGTTTCGCCGGCCGACTTCCAGTTTCCGGCCACCTCCGACCTTGTAAAGGGTATGAATCGCTTCCTCTCTTGATTTTGAGTTGATTGGTATTTGGTTTTGGGTGAATTGATAGAGATTTTGTGGAACCCGAATCAGGTTGTGATGCCGGAGTTCGCCGGAGTTGGGAGGTGGTGCTCCGGCGAGTTATGAGGGCGGTGATGTTGGGGTTTCAGTTCCCCTAGCCTAGGTGAAGCTCCCTGGGTGATTTATTTTGAGTTTGGTTGAGGATTTGTGGAGGTCCGATTAGGTCACCGAAAAATGGATTCCGTTTGATTTTCAGGTGAATTGGAGGGGTTCCGGTCCGATTTGGCCCTTAGGGTAGTTGAAGAAGTGGTTTGGCTTGATGAGACCTTGAGTTCTGGAGTTTCTCACCTTGAAATTTCACCGTTGACGGCGCGCCGCCGCTGCCGGCGGAGCTCCGGCGAGGAGTTAACTTTTTGGATTTTAGTGTTTTTAATGTCGTTTTTCTCGTAATCGCGCCCTGATTATCGTCCAGAGGTTTTCGGATTGATTCGGATAGATGATTTTCAATCGAGGGTTTCGAGTGGAGATTTCGGGGATTCCGTTAATTATTTTGTACTGCATTGTATATTTCCAGGAACGGTTGGTTTCCGTGGTTCAGTACAGAGTTGTGGACTATGATTTTGATCATTTATGTTTATGAATGTTCAGGAGATCGAGATCGAGACCGAGATCATGCTTCAGGAGAGGGATCTTCCGCCGGGCCTCGAGATTAGCGCGAGTGCGCGTTTTGCTCACATGTGAGTGGACAATTTCATTTTCACGGATTGATTGCGAGTCTTTTATATACATTTTACGAACTTGAGCATGCATACGTGATTTCGATTTACATGAGCATGTGTTATACGATTATGTCTATATCAGTATATATATATTACGTATATACACTTATATGTTGTTTCATGTATTTGCATCGAACTATTTATGATTTGGTTTACACAGAGTACAGTCGTTATATATGTTGTATCGATACACCTGCATCCCGGCTGATCCCCGAGGATGTTTACCGGAGGAGGCTGTGACTCCTGACCCGAGGCCTTTACCGGGGGGAGGCAAACCTCTGACCTGAGGCCTTTCTGGCTAGAATCACGTGTTGGCTAGGGATCCCGTGGTTCTGACTGTACTAGCACGGATGTGTCCATGAGTGGCCCCATGAGAATTTTATGCATGCTCTGTATGCGTGAGGAGTTAGAGTCACTACAAGAAAACTGCACCTAGACCACGGACCATTTCCGTCGTCTAGGTACAGTTTTCCGTCGTCTAAGAATCTCCGTCGTCCAAGGTCCGTGCTCCAAGTGCTGTCATCCAAGAACCTGGACGACGGAGATTTAGTGCTCCGTCGTCCAAGTTCACTTGGACCGCGGACGTTATCCGTGGCCCATGTAGACACCTGGACGACGGAAACTCTAAGTCTCCGTCGTCCAGGTGTCTACATGGACCACGGACATTGCTCGTTTCTCCGTGGCCCACGTGTTCACCTGGACGACGGAGAATTAGTTATCCGTCGTCTAGGTGAACACGTGGGCCACGGATAATGCTAGCTTCTCCGTGGCCCAGGTGTTCACCTGGACGACGGAAAACTAATTCTCCGTCGTCCAGGTGAACACCTGGGCCACGGAGAACGGCAGAGTTTAGGGTTTAGGGGTTAGGGATTTAGGGTTAGGTTTAGGGTCAAGTCTTTGCCGCATTGACTCATTCTCCTCTCGTGCCAGTCGAGCCTCTTGAATGGCTGCTTCGACGGCCGCAGCCTGACTCCTTCTCCGCTGCCCCGAACCTCCCGTAGATGATGAGACGGAGGTCGTCGACAAATCTCGTACCACCCTAGGCCCAAAGTGTCTAACCTCCTTGCCAGCTCTACGATCGTAGACCTCATCCGCGATTGCAATTTGGCTCTCTAAGGATAGAGGAGGCAGGTCTTCCGGCCGCACATCTGGGAACGCAAGCTGAGTGTTAGCCAACTCTTCATGCGCACGCTCTATCGCCCTTGCCTACAAAAGAATAATTAATTTATTATAATGAAATCATATTTAAATAATAATTACTATAATTAAAATCACATATATATATATATATATATCACTTACGCCGCATTGACTCGCTTCATTATCGAGCCATGGCGTCACGTACGCGCTTACGCTTGCATCAAGATAAGGGTGTTTGGAGCCCTTATCCTTGTGCTCCTTGGCTATTTGAATAAACTGCTTGGCGCCGGTAGTATGGTGTTTCTCCTTCTTCCCCCGGTTGGCTTTGTTGACACCGGAGAATTTCTGTTACACAACATAATTAAATCATTAAAAAATGAATAACTACAATTTAAATAATTCAATTATCTTAATTGAAATAAAAAAATAAATTAATACCTTAAATTGTTCATCGGCAAAGTGGTTACACAACCACTCCCACTCATCTTCTTTCTCCCCTTGCAGCTCTACCGGGGGAGGCACGGGACCGACATCTTGGAAGTACTTATTGAGCTTGTACTTCCAATCTTTGTAGATGGAGTTGGCGGTTTGGTTGATATGCCTCAACATAGCCGGTGTCGGATCCACGTCAAATTGTTCCTATCAAAAATAAATAGAAAATTATAATCGTATATATTATGAAATTTTAGGCCGAGATTAACAATATTATATAATAACTAAATTGGACGTATTACGTACCGAAAGATCTTTGAAGACTTTCGCCTTCTCATGATCCGGCGCCTCCTTCCAAGTAGGGGCAGTGATACGAACCCGGTTACGGATGATTGACCATATCCCATGCGCCGAGAGACTTGCTAGCTGAGCTGTGGGACGGCCACCGGTGAATTCGTCGTACGGCAAGTCGATCTTTTTACCGGTCGCCTTGCAAATACGCTCCGCTTTGCCCCCTTTAACGAGACCCCGAGTCCTTTTCGGTTCCGGGTCAGTGGGGGCCCTCCTTTGCCTACGGCGGGCGCTGTACATGAGTGATTCGGCGGTCGAGGACGCCTGAGTACTTTCCGTTGAACCGGTACCGGGCGTCGGAGATTGGAAGGGGTCGACGTCATCACCGCTCGAGATGAATGGGGGAGCGGGAATTTCCCCAGAGGGCGCTACGGACGGACCAGATGATCCGTCGGGATTAAGAGCGTCGTTGCCCTCTTGTTGAACCCAACCGACTTGGGCCGCCCACATTCGGAGCATGGCATCTTCTGCCTCCTGTTGGGATTTCTTCTTGCCGGATGTCGTCTTTGGCGGAGCCATTTAAACCTAAGAGTACGGTGTTAAAATACCTACTTACCATAATAATTACAACTTAAAAATTTACGCTAATTAATTAAGTACGTTTAAGATTTAAATAGAGTACACTAGCTTGGCATTTTCGGTCGTTCAATGGACGTGCGACCCGCGCGATAAAGTGTAAATTTTCAATTAATCAGCCTTGGTTAAATCGAAAAATATGGTCAGTTAGGGATAGAGATAACGCGAGAGGCAGGACTAATTTCGACAAAAGTCTTTCTTAGTCCAAATCCTGTCACCAGTCATAACCCGTTTCTAGACACCATGTCCGACATTCGGCCAATTTTTCGAAAATTTACACTCCCTCAAGTCCTTTGCAAACTCCGCCCTCAACCTCGTGTCCATAACTTCACTTAGGTTATGGTGTGCGGTGATGAAATCCACACATCACGAGGGGTTAAGGAGATAAGCAAGGAAAAGAGGCGTCATCTATTCCAAAGAGTGCGACTTTATAAACCAAGCATATGTACTAAATTTAAATCGAACACGTACTACTAATTAATTTACTAGTGTTTAACGTAAATATTAATTAATAATTTTTAATTAGATGCAATAATTTATATTTATTTATCATGCATTTAATAAAAATTGATTCATTTAATAAATTATGAATAATCATTTATTCATTTAATAAATTTAATAATAAATTCATTTAATCATCAAACTAATAATAAATAATTACAATAATTACAATAATTATGATTTAATAAATTAATAACAATAATTAAATATTTATTAAATATTTAAACTAATTAATCAATTAATTTCTACTTCTAAATTATATTTAGAATTTAATTAATTAATTAAATGAAAATTATTTTAATAAGGGAAAAATAGAAATGTACCGAATCGGATTTTTCGGGAATATCGCCGGAGTTGAGTCGTCGGAGAGGAGGAACCACGCCGGAAAAAATGTCGTCGGAGCGTCGCCGGAGGAGGTTCGCCGGAGGAGAGGAGATGAGAGGAGAGGGAGAGGAGGAGATGGAATGATGTGTGACGACCCGGACCAGAATCAGCAGTTTAATCAGTTATATACGTGAGTTACTGCGTAGTCGCCGCTGTCCGACAGTTATTCGAATCGCCGAAGCTTCTTAACGACTAAATTATTGGCCGAGAATTGGAGCTGGGTCTCTTCTCGAGAGTCGTTGTACGTGTGATTACGAGTTCATGGGCAGTTCCGGATCGTTATTTGGACGACCGAGGAATTAGTTATGAATATTTGAAGTTTCGACGGAAACAGATTAAAATGGCAGATTTGTTAGCGACTAAATTACCGGTCGAGAACTTGGTTTCGGTTCCTTCATGGAAGTTGTTCGGAATTTAATTTCGAGATTGTGGGAACTTCCGGAGCATGATTTTGTGTTACGAAGATTTAATTGTGAATATTGCCGTTTGTTGATTAATTAGTCGATTTAAATGTGTTGGTTCAAAGGGTTGACTTTTTATCCATTTGGCCGATGTGTTTGACTTTGGGTGATTATTGAAGAGTACATCGAGACGAGTTTGTAGCCGCAAGAATTATCGGAATCGGATATACGACGAGAAAGTTACGCGCGTTTGAAATTCGTCGAAAATGATAAGTATGAAGTTTCCATTTTGGGAAAGGCTATAAATAGAAATCTGCTGTTTTGGGAAAGTCAAAAACTTGCCATAAATGGGTTTGACCGAGTTGACCGAGTCAACTCGGTGGAGAGGAGGAGGCCGACGGCGACTTGGAGCTTCACGGCGGCGTTGAGGCTTCCGGCCACCCCGGGGAGCGAGGCTGCCACCGTTCGACTCGGTTCGATGCGTTTGACACCGTGCCATCCTCCGTTCACGGCGAGGCTTGCCGGAAAGAGAAGAAAAACCGGCCAAAGTTTGGAAGATTTTGAGTGATTTCGGGTTCCATGATTTAGGCCGAATTGAGCTACAACTTTGAGTGGGTTTTGAAGCTCTCATCCTCTTGATGCTCCCCTGTAAGTTTCGTGTTTCAATTCGATGTGTACATAGAGAATTTTGGATTTGAAGATTTGGTACCAATTCGGGTTTTCATGAAATTGAGCTAGTTAGAGTTTGAATTGGCCTTCGTTGCAGTTGACAAAGTTGCTCAGTGGACGATTTTGAGTGGAATAGGTGCATCTCCGCCTTGAAATTTTTTGGTCAACAGTGGCTCCGCCGTGGGCGGCGGTCAACGGCGGTCAACGGTCAACGGGTTGACTTTTTGACTTTCGACAAGTCGCATGTCATTTGACTCGAAATCGCGCTCCGATCGCAGTGGGAAGGTTCATTTTTCGAGTTGAGCGTCCGAACGTAAAGCGAGGTATTGAGGTGGTATATATGGATTTTCGACGATTCGTCATATTCGAATTGTGTATTTCCGAGAACGGTGGTTTCTCGTGATTTGTCTTGTATTGTCGAGATATGATTTTACGATCATGTGTTTTACGATTATGCTTATACGAATATACTTACACGAATATATACATATACGTACATATTATGTTTTATGCATGTGCATGGAAAAGATTTATGATTTGGTTTACACAGAGTACAGTCTCAGTATATGTTGTGGTATCGATACACATTGGCTTCTCGGCTGATCCCCGAGTACGCTCCGGGGGGGACAGATATCCTGACCCGAGGCCTTTCTGGCTAGGAATCACGTGTGGGTCTGGGATCCCGTGATTCAGACTGTGCTATCGCGTGGTAGTCCATGAGTGATTCCGCGATTTTATATTGCATGCTCTGTACGCGTGAGGAGTTGGAGTCTCCCTCGTGTACCCGGACGCGTGAGGAGTTGGAGTCTCCCTCGTGTACCATTTCTTTACTTATGCATTTGACTCGCATATGATTTTATACGTATATATTACTTGGTGAAAGACATTTATTTTCGTCCACTCACTCTAACGTGTTTCATGTCTTTGCCCTGGGTTTTTCGGTTTCCGTGCCCAGTTTGCAGTTCAGGCTCTGGTGTCGCACGTCGTGGTCGGAGGCATAGTGCTCGAGCTACTTTGTTTCATCCAGTAGGTTTATTGTTCTACCTACTGTGGTATGCGTATATGATTATGTATTAGAAGTCGCTCTGAGTTTCCTATTGTATATGTTATACGATTTTAAACCCGGATTTCAGTAAAGTACTATTATATGTATTGTTTACTTTACTGTTGATATATTGAGAAATTTGGATGGGATTGGTGCCCACAGTTTGCTTTTTGTGGCATAGGATGAAGTGTATTTTCCACGTGCAGGCAATGGTAATTCCACGCTAGTAACGAAACTCTGCCCAAATTTCGAAAAGTTTTTGTTGGTTCGTGTTTTCGAAGGGGTTCGATTCCGATTTAGAGAGCTAAATCGGGGTTGGGTCCTTTCATGATGAGAAAATGAGGGGGGGTACAAGTGAAAATTCAAGCGTTCCCAAAAACGGAAGCGGTAAATTGAACCGCCATAATTTTGGACTTAGACGACGGAGAATGATCATCTCCGTCATCCAAGTGAAAATTACATGAAAAAAATAAACAAAAAAAAATTTGAACCGCCATGATTTTTGAACCTGGACGACGGAGATGGTCATTCTCAGTCGTTCAGGTGAACACCTGGACGACGGAAAATGACCATCTCTGTCGTCCAGGTTCAAATTACGTAAAAAAAAATTTTAAAAATAATTCGCTAGGAATTTAGCGATCTGTCATTCGAGTGAAATAGTCGTACAATATCGATGAACGCATCGTATATATGAACAGTTAAATTTGAACCGACGATTAATTTTACGTATTGAAACATGTTAAGTATCGACTAATCTTTACGACTTCAGTGTTCATGAGTAAACGCTCATTTGCAGCAGAGTATTAACGAAATTGAATTTGGACAAAACAACCGTTGGATATGTTCGTCGTAACATAATATATAATTGTCTTCAAAGGACCATAAAATAATAAGTTCGGGAAGGGTTTGATCGGCACAGTCAACCGCAAAACCGATAATTTCACAAACCGGAAACGTGGATACAAGGCATTTCGCAACTCCGATTTTTGAACCGTCGAAGCTCACACACCAAGAATTGTTTACTCTAAAGTCTTGATGAAAAGACTTTGCACTGGAAGAAGGTCTAGATGGTCGTTGTCTTAGAAAAAATTACGATATCTGCACCTGGACGACGGAAATGATATTTTCCGTCGTCCAGGTAATCACCTGGACGACGGATATGATATTATCCGTCGTCCAGGTTCTGACCTGGATGACGGAGAATGACGTTCTCCGTCGTCCAGGTGTATAGACCATGAATTCAGGGGTTAGGGCCTTACTGGTTAGGGTTTAGGGTTTGTGAACTTGGACGACGGATAATGACCATATCCGTCGTCCTAGTATGTACCTGGACGACGGATAATGACCATTCTCTATCGTCCAAGTTCTAAACCCCAATTTCAGGGGTTAGGGCCTTAGGGTTTACGGTTTAGGTCATCCCCGGTCATTTGTGTGTCCGTTCAATTATTCTGATTCAAAAATATAATTAAAAAATTGATCGATCGATCCGAACTGCTAGATTTAGGGTCCAGGATTTAGCTAGGGTACGTTTTATATGAGATTGAGATTTGGCGACAACCTGCCATTAATTTCTCCGTTGTCCAGGATATATAATTCGGATTAATTTCTTACCGTAAACCGGCATCGATCATATATATATTACAATAATTACAGTAATTAATTACCAATTAATCTCCCTCGTCGTATGACCGTATTCTTCGTCATAATCATCATCGTCCTCATCCCCGTTAGACGACGGCTCATCCTCGTCATCGTACTCAACATCGTCCGACGAATAACCTGAGTCCTCGTCCGCGTCCTCTTCCTGCTCGTCTTCTTCATCTACCTCATCGATAATCTCATCTTCAGTTAGATCTGTACAACCATCAGGCATGGGTAACCGTTCACCATCTTGAACCAGGTCCATTATATCGGAGCGGACCATAGAAATATTAGGCTCTTGATAGGCAGGAATGTCTCTTTCTGGTTCAGCAGCATCTTCAGTCGTCGCCGGTGTCCCTTCAATTGTCTCTGTATTCCATATTCCTCGGTGAGAGATATGGTTCACTATTTTCCACCCTTCACCGGCTTTCGGATCGTCGAGATAGAACACCTGCCGAACTAAGGTGGCGAGAGCGAAAGGCTCATCCTCATACCAGTGCGAGTTTGTATCGACTGATAATAGTCCCAGGTCTTCCTTTGTACGCTTGAACCATCTGCACTTGAATAGGAAAACGTTGACATCATTCCCGTAACATAGCTGAACCACGTATACAATAGCCCCGTAATATAGATCATTGTCTTTCCCAACCGCTACCCCACTGTTTTGTGTTCTTCTTCCTTCGTCTCGGGCCAATGAATGGAACTTTACACCGTTCACAAAACATCCGGGATAAATATAGTGTTTAACCGGCTTCCCTACTAGCAAGTGATTTGGCCATGACCACCACCATCCGTGGTTATCAGATTTTTGCAGATCAATCATCTGCGAAAAATGGCAAATTAATATAAGGGTTTACTTTCTACAAACATGAGCGATATGTATTTAAATAATTAATACCGAGACGTACGTACGTACCCATTGGAAGAAATAATCGGGAAACTTCTTCTTAACCATTTTCTCAATCCACGCCGAACTCTTGTTTTGATTTAACGCCTGAAGCATCTCCCTGTATGACAACATGTACGGCTCAACTTCGTCACAGTCTCGCAACACTACCCAATGTGCCTCAATAAGTTCTTCCCGTGTTAACGATTCCTTTAATACTCCTCTAAACGGTCGGACGATATTGGTGACGACAGAAAGATTGATGCGGGCACTGCGATCGGAGGCAGTGGGAGGGGTGGATCTTTGAGGTACCTGTTGCAGTAAGTAACACACTCATGCATTAGGTATGTCTCTGCTATGGAGCCATCCGGGGCCGACCTGTTTTTGACGAATGACTTATACTGTCCAAGCTGTCTACAAAATCAAACGTACACATTACATAAGTACATATAGCTAGCTAGTATATATATAATCTCCAGTGGAACAAATTAATTAATTAGTTGTACGTACCTTTCTTGAGGATACATCCAAGTGTACTGGACCGGACCAGAAATGAGCACCTGCTCGGGCAGGTGGATCATTAGGTGATCATGATGTCAAAGAAAGCAGGGGGGAAATCCTCTCTAGTTTGCAAATGATGTGCACAATTTGTTGTTGCAATTCCACCACATCTGACTTCTTTAATTCTCTGGCGCATAACCTCTGCCACCACCTGCACAATGCTACTATTGGTTCTACGATGTCCCGAGGCAAGTATGGTCGAATTACCACTGGAATCAGACGTTGCAGCATAACGTGATAGTCATGTGTCTTTAGACCAACAAACTTGTGTTGCACCTCGTCCACTGCTCCAGTTATAGTAGCTGCATACGTAGCCGGATAACGAACGCCCTTAAACCAGTGAAATACAGAACGTTTAAGCGTCGGCTTCACTGTGTAAGGTGTATCTGGCATCTTGTTGTACACTCCTTTCCTATCCCTCCTCAACCACAAGGGACGACGTAGATTCATTGATTCCAAATCTTTGCGCGCTTTGGGAGTATCTTTAGTCTTGAACTTAATACCGAGAATTGTTCCCACCACGCTGTCGCACACATTCTTTTCTATGTGCATCGCGTCCAAGTTGTTCCTCAGCTTCAACTTCGACCAGTAAGGGAGTTCAAAGAATATACTCTTGTGATCCCAATAGCTCAGATCATGTGGAGGAATTGGATTGCATTTCTTTACATCCGCGTCATTGCTCAACACACCAAAGTCGAAATAGCTCAACCTCTCTAAAATCTCTTCGCCCGACCAACTACGGGGTTTAGGATTGTTCTCTACCGTACCGTCGAAATGAGCTTCATCCTGTCACCACGGGTGGTCGTGAGGAAGCCATCTACGGTGACCCAAGTAACACACCTTCCCCGCGTGCCAACTAGAGTTCACGTCGTCCAAACATATAGGACATCCATTATATCCTTTTGTCCTGCAGGCTGCTAACATCCCATAAGCTGAAAAATCGTTGATCGTCCACATTACGGCAGCCCTCATCGTGAACATCGTGTCAGTGAATTTGTCATAAGTTGGGACTCCATTTTCCCACAACAGTTTCAGCTCGTCGATCAAAGGTCTGAGGTAGACATCTAAGCACTTCGATGGAGATTTAGGACCTGGAATTAGTACGGTAAGGAAATTAAATTCCTTGTTCATGCACATCCACGGAGGCAAGTTGTACGGCATCAGAATAACTGGCCAAGTGCTGACGGCGGAGCTATTACTTTCCCAAGGATTGAATCCGTCTGTAGATAGGCCGAGTCTAACATTTCTAACCTCTGAAGCAAAGTCTCCAAATTCTCTGTCGAAATGTTTGAAACCCTCCCCATCCGCGGCGTGTCGCAGGACATCGTCATCTATTCGCTTTTCTGCGTCAATTATCCTGTACTTTAGGCCGAGGCTGCTCAGGATATTTCTAACCTTATAATGAGATTTAGGAAGATTGTGATCATCAGGAAGCAACTTACATATTTGCTCCTGAATTTCGTCAAAAGCACTCACTGACATTTTGTGCTTCACTTTTATCTTCATTTGCTCCATCACATATTGCAACACATTCTCTCGACATCCAGGGAACACCGGGGTCTGCGCTTCAAGTAGTATCCGGTTGTACTTTTCCATCTCACTGGTGCCAGTGGCCAAGCTAGCTGCGGGGAATGTGTCATCATGCTCATTAGTGGTACTGTAACCTCCGTCTTGGTGTTGGTGTCCACTATTACTACATCCCGGAAACGCATCATGGACCAAATCTGCAGTTGGGTTGCAAGCTGGGGGTCCGGCACCACTGCCGCTGGATGAGGCACCATGGTAACTGTACCCTGAGCTGAAGTCTGCTGCGCTGAACTCTACTGCTTCACCATGCTCGCTCCATGTAGTGTAACTCCACATCATACCATTTTCCTACAGGTGTTGCACCATAACATTAACCTCCGCATACTGACAATTAAGACATTTCTGACACGGACACCTGAAACGTTTCTTTCCCTGACCATGTTCTATCGCAAAATTCACAAATTCGCTAATTCCATCCATATACCGGACATCACATCTATTCTTCAACTTCATCCAACTTTTGTCCATACTGCACAAATATTTGTCCAACTTCATCTATTCTACATCACATCACAAAATATTATAATTAATTAATTATTACATATATATATTTGTCCATTAATTTACGCTTAATTATACGTACTCGATCTACATCGATCCATCAATTACGTACGTACGTAATTTAATCGATCTGTACATATATATATATATATATATAGCTAACATCAGCTAACATCCTTGCATGTATATATGTACGTACGTTTTCACTAAATATATATTAATTAAGCAAATTTTAACTGCGTACGTACGTACCTGCTGGCCTTCTCGATATCTGTACGTTAATTAAGCTAGCTAGCTAGTCAGCGGAGATCCCTTATCGATCCTGATTCTTCTCGGCCTTCTAGCTAGCTAGCTCCCTTCTCCTTCTCCCTTCTCCTTCAATTCGTCTTCAAATGGAATGAAGAGATCGAGGAATGAATTCAGTTTGGCATCGAGCTTATTTAATGCTTCACTTAGACGACGGAGGTGTCGGTACGTCGTCTAAGTGGAAGTACGTTACGTATACTCGGACGACGGCGTGTCGGTCCGTTGTCCAGGTAATCACCTGGACGACGGAGAATACCATCTCCGTCGTCCAGGTGGTCACCTGGACCTCGGAAAAGACTCCGTGGTCCAGGTGACCACCTGGACGACGGAGATGGTATTCTCCGTGGTCCAGGTGGTACTTGGACCACAGAGTATTTTCCGTGGTCCAGGTGTCACTTGGACCACGGAACAATTACGTTTCCGTGGTCTAAGTGCTGTTTTCTCTTAGTGAGTCTCCCTCGTGTACCATTTCTTTATTTATTTATGCATCTGGACTCGCATATGATTTTATAACATATATATTATTCGGCGAAAGACAATTATCTTTTCGTCCACTCACTCTAACAGTTTTATGTCTTACCCCTGGGCTTTTCGGTTTCCATGCCCAGTTTGCAGTTCAGGTTCTGGTGTTTCACGTCATGGTGGGAGGCTAGTGATCCGAGCTACCTGTGTTTTCCAGTAGGTTCTTGTTTCGCCTACTGATGTGTATATTGTATATATTTACACTAGAGGTCGCTTTGATACATTCTGATACTTGTTTTATACGGATTTTCTCGGATATACTATATATAGTATAGTATGTTTATTGTTATTGTTTATATTATGATGTTGAGAAATCCGGATGGGATTGGTGCCCACGGTTTGGCTTTTGTGGCATAGGACGAAGTGTTATTTTCAGGGTGCAGGTTTATGCAATTCCACGTTAGTAACGAAACTCTGCCGAAATTTTGAATGGTTTTTGTTGGTTCGTGTTTTCAGAAGGGGTTCGATTCCGGTTTAGGTATCTAAATCGGGGTTAGGTCCTTTCATAATTTCAACAAATGAATACACAAATAAATAGTACAAGTCAAGAGCTTTCCAACCATACCAGAATCGTGGCCGAAGGTGGCCTGAATCTGCGGGTTGAACGACACAAACTCACGGGTCAACTTGGCCCAACTCGATCAACGAGTCAAAACTGGCCAACTCGGCCCAAATGTGATTTTTCGACAATTTTACAACTATTCGATATTGATACATCGCGAACCGACTAAATTCACGATTCGGATAACTCAAATCCAAACGGATAAGTACGACTAACTCGACGATAATTTCAAATATTCATTTTATATTCTCCGATTACCCGAAAAATCCTCCGAAGCCTCCTACGAACTCAAAATTAAATCCTCTACAATTTCCGCGAAGGAACTTAAACCTAATTCCTGCCCGATAATTTAGTCGTGAACCAACCCGCCATATTGACCAATTACGACAAAACCATGACTAATCGTGAAACTCGCAAATGAAGCCAATTAATATACAATTTTCGATTCGGGTCGTTACATTGTGGCTAATCAAAAAATTTGGCTCGCTGGGCAAAAAGTAATTGAGGATAGTGATCTTATTTTACACAAAGAAAAACTCACCATTCAAGAGAAATACTACAAATTGAGGGCCTTGGCGGAAGAAATAAGGTTCATGTCAATGGATATGGAGGCTATGACCCCAAATTCAAACAGGTATTTTATGAAGAGGAAAGTGAAAATCCTTAAGTGAGTAGATGACAATGAAGGAGAAGATAGTGATGCAACATTTTGAAACTATTATCGCCGGCTTAATTTTAGTGATTAGTTTAGTTTGTATTTATAATAAATATAGGCTTGGCTTGCCATTATGTAGTTTAAATTTTCAAGAAATAAAAACGTTGGTTTCTTTATTTTGATAAAATTCAAACACATTACATAAAAATATAGTAAATTAAAATCAAACAACAAAAAATGCAAACACACAAAATTCAAACCCTTAAAAATAAAAACAACATATTTAGAGATGTTCACCGGTTTCAATAAACCAGTTATGCATCACTAAGTCCTTCTAAAGTTCTTCATGGATATAAGCAGATTAGAGATCCATAGCATGGTCACTAAACTATTTTTCATTTAGCCTATCTCTTTCAATTGGCCCAAAATGAATTCGATTACCTTGTCCATTCACTGGCAACCATAAACTGTGAAAGCACTCGATTAGTTTTATAGATCTTCTTCTTTGTTCTTGTCAAATTCGTCCTCCACAAATTCTTCCTCAATAATCATGTTATGCATAATGATGCAAGCCAACATGATCATTTTTAATATCAATGGGTTGTGACAACGAGTTGCAGGATGAATAATTCCCCAACGAGATTGCAAGATGTCAAAACACCTCTCCAAATCTTTGTGGTATGCCTCATGTTTCTTTGCGAAAAATATTTGTGGTAGCTCATGGGAATTGGGAATTGTTTTGACAAACAAGGAGTACCTCAGATCACTACCAGAAAACTACACTTAGGCGACGAACCTATTCGGCTTTAATAGGTTCGTCGCCTAAGGGCGACTTGGCCAAAGAAACACAAGTCATCGCCTAAGTGTGCAGTTAGGTGATAAAATATGTCGTTTGGTCACCTAAGATGCACACTCAGACGACGACCATTTGATGTCATCGTCTAAGTATTATACACTTAGATGACGATACACATTTTGTCGCCTACGTAGATTCTTAGATGACGACTTGAGCCATTCGTCGCCTAACTGATCACCTAGGCGACGGAACTATTTTCGTCTCCTAAGTGATAACCTAGACGACGAAACATGAAACTTAGGCGACGAAATGTTTCGTCGTCTAAGAAAAGTCAATTATTAGATCTCTCAATCAGATTTTCTTATCTCCTCATCACTTCTCTATCTCTCTCTCCCTCTCAGCTAGCACTTTCTCCTCACTTAAAAAAACCCACCGCCAACGGCTTCGAATAATATCCGGCAAAAATTCATCAAAACTCAAATTTTCAACTTCCAGAGTTCTAGTTTTACCCACTTATCTCCTTATCGGTGAAGGTATTAACTCGTTTCTCTCAATTTTTTTTAATTTAATATCGTATGTAATATACGTACGGTGATTAATATTTATGACGAATATATAGTCCTTTCCGGTGACCTTAGCATTACTTCCATTGTTGTACTGCATTGTTAAGCTAATTGTAAGCTATATCCTAATTGGTTAATTAAGTAATTGGTTTATATGTTTTAATTTGATTAATTAGTTAATTGAAACATGCATGTGCTAGGTAATATAGATATAGTTAATATATATATGTTAGAATAATTAGTTGAAATATACATATATAATTAATTCATGTATTTATATAAAGTTAATAATATAATATATATATATATAATAATATATTAGTTATATTAATTGTAGTATAAGATTAATTAACTCATTACAAGTACGTTATGTGCAATGCATTTGATAATATATATATATATAAAGTATATTAGCGTAATGAATTAGTGTTTGAAAAGTTATATAATTAATAGATCGATTTATTATCCTTACGCAGAAATATAGACAAGAGTGATACAGTTAGCGAACAGAACTAATGTGTAGTATATGGACGACATCATAGACTTTGTGAATTTTGCGATAGAACATGCTCAGGGAAAGAAGCGTTTTAGGTATCCGTGCAGAAAATGTGTCAACCATCAATTTATTCGGTGGTCTAACGTTATAGCTCAACACCTGTATGAGCACGGTATGATGTGGAGTTATACTACGTGGAGTGAGTACGATGAAGTAGTAGACTTGAGGTCAGGACCAGACTTCAGCTCAGGGTACAGTTACCATGGTGCCTCATCCAGCGGTAATGATGGCCTTGCTTGGAACTAAACTGTGGATTTAGCCCATGATGCTTTTCCAGAATTTATTCATGGTAGACACCAACACCAAGATGGACGTTACGATACAGCTCAGGACACATTCCCCGCTACCATCTTGGCCAGTGACACTACAGAGATGGATAGATACAATAAGATGCTACTCGAAACTCAAACCTCGGTGTACCATGGATGTCCATGCCAGAGAATGTATTGCAATGTATAATGGAGGAAGTTCAAATAAAAGTGAAGAATACAATGTCAGATAGTTCTTTTAACGAAATATAAGAGCATATATGCAAGTTGCTACCTGATCATCACAAACTTTCGGAAAGTCCTTATAAGGTTAGAAAGATCTTGAGTAGCCTCAGCCTAAAGTACAGGAAAATGGACGCCTACATAAATAAATGTGTGCTGTTTTACAAAGAGTGAACATTTGGACTACAGTCGCGTATGCAACCAGTGCAGATATCAAAACCATAATAGGAGGAGTTCGAAGAAGAAAATTCCTGTGAAGGTACTTCTCTATTTTCTGTTAAGTCCCAGATTTTAGCATCTATATATGTCTCTATACATAGCAGAGGCGATAATATTGTACGCAGAACAGCGAGTAAATGACGATGTGCTCCGACATGCAGCAAATGGGGAGGCTTTTAAACATTTCGACAGGAACTTCAAAGACTTTGCAGCAGAGGTTAGAAATTTTAGACTCGACCTATCTATAGATGGATTCAATCCTTGGGGTAGTAACAGCGCTGCCATCAGCACTTGACCAGTTATTCTCATGTCATACAACCTGCCTCCGTGGATGTGCATGAACAAGGAATTTAATTTTCTTATTCTGCTTATTTCATGTCTTAAATCTCCAGGAAAGTGTTTAGATGTCTACCTCAAACCATCGATCGACGAACTCAAACTGTTGTGGAAACATGGAGTTTCAACTTATGACAAGTTCACTAAAATGATGTTCATGATGAAAGCATCTGTCATGTGGACAATAAGTAATTTTTCTGCATATGGGATGTTGTCATCTTGCACAACCAGGGGATACAATGGTTGCCCCTATATCTTTGGACGACATCAACTCTAGTTGGCACGCGGGGAAGGTATGATAACTTGGTCACCGTAGATGGCTTCCTCATGATCACCCATGGCGATAGGATGATGCTCATTTCGAAGGGACGGTAAAGAATAATCCTAAACCCCGACAGTGATCTGGAGAAGAGATTTTAGAGAGGTTGAACAACTTTTTTTTTCGGTGTGTTGACCAACGACAAATACGTGAAGAGACTCAATTCACACCCTTCACACGATCTCAACTATTGGCATCACAAGAGTATTTTCTTTGAACTGCCCTACTGGTTCAAATTGAAACTCCAGAACAACCTTGATGTCACGCACATAGAAAAAAATGTGTGCGACATCATGGTGGGAACAATTTTTGGTATTAAGTTGAAGACCAAAGATTCTCCCAAGGTGCGTAAAGATCTGGAATTTATGAATTTATGCCGTCACTTGTGGTTGTGGAGGGACATAAGAGGAGTGTACAACAAGATGTCAGATGTACCTTACACAGTGAAGCCTACACGGTGGGGTTCTGTATTCAATTGGTTCAAGATTGTTCGTTATCCGTCTACTTATGCAATGAATATTATAGGAGTAGTTGATGAGGTGCAGCACAAGTTCATTGGTTTAAAGACTCATGACTATCACATTATGCTGCAACGTCTGATCCCAGTGGTAATTCGACCATATTTGCCTCGTGACATGGTCGAACCAATAGTAGTATTGTGTAGATGGTGGCAGAGATGCAGAAGTCAGATGTCCTCGAACTTCAATACGAAATAGTGCACATCCTTTGCAAATTAGAGAGGACCTCTGCTTTATTTGACATCATAATTTACCTCATGATCCACCTACCCCAATAAGTGCTCATTTCTAGTCCGGTCCACTACACTTGGATGTATCCTCAAGAAAGATACGTACAACTATTTATAACGAATGTTCATCATTTTTACATTTCTTTTTTTGTGTTTCTACTATTCTTCAAATTATTAATTGCATGATTTTGCAGACAACTCGAACAGTATAAATGATTTGTGAAAAATAAATCTATCCCGGATGGCTCCATAACAGAGAAATACCTAATGCATGAGTGTATTACCTACTGTAATATGTGCCTCAATATCCACTCGAGGCCACAATCTTTTAGTCTTCACAAATATTGTACAACCGTTTAAAGGAGTATTAAAGGAAAGATCAACTAAAGAAGAACTCGAAGAAGCGCATTGGGTAGTCTTGCGAGACTGTGACGAGGTCGACCGTTACATAAAGTACTACATGGAGTACATTCAGACGATTAAATCAGACAAGACTCCTGCTTGGGTTAAAAAGATGCTTAAGGAGAAGTTTTCCGATTATTTTCGACAATGGGTACGTATTTTTAATTATTTTAAAACTCTTTTCTCATATATAGTACATAGGGAATTTGGTGTTTGTTTATGCAACATGTTTTGCCTTACTTTGTGTATGCAAGTTTTTGTTTCCTTTATTTTTAGGGGAAACTATGTTAAATTTTCGGTATAAATTAAATTACGCATTCATATATATTCTTCACATTTTTGCAGATGGATGATCTACAAAAATTCGATAATAACGAGGGGTGCTGGTCATGGGAAAAGCATCTTTTGGCCCATAAGCCGGTTAAGCACTGTATTTACTCCGGCTGTTTTGTGAACGGTGTAAAGTTTCATTCATTGACTCGAGATGAAGGAAGAAACACACAAAACAGTGGGATCGCAGTTAGGGAAGGTGATGCTGTCTATTATGAAGTTCTCAAACATGTCATTGAGCTTTTATACATGAATGATATCAACGTTTTTTTGTTCAAGTGCAAATGGTTCAAGCGTACCAAAGAAGATATGTGACGTTTATCAGTCGATACAAACTCAAGCTAGTATGAGAATGAGCCATTCGCTCTTGTCACCTTAGTTAGGTAGGTGTTCTATCTAGATGATCTGAAAGCTGGTGAAGGCTGAAAAATAGTAAATCATATATCATACCGAGGAATATGGAGTGCAACTACACTTGATGGAATGTCAGCGACTAATATTAAAGCTCATAGAGACAATGATTATTAGGAGCCTAATACTTTAGTCATCCCCGACGTAATGGAACTGGTTCGACATAACGAACGCTTACTCCCGATTGATGACACCACAAATCTTACTCCAAAAGAGATTGGAGAGATGCGCATAATGCCTCAGAAGTCGAGGATCCTAAGGACGACGACGACATCAGATACAATTCAGACGATGTAAATTATGATGATGAGAAGAAATCAAATGATAGTGAAAAGGATGATGATGATTTTGAGGATGAGGATTGATATGAGGCTGGATTAGGACATAGTTAATTATTATATCAGATGAATACAATTAAATTAATTATAGACCAGGGTATAAAATTATGAATCGAAAGAACGAAAATGAAATTGGAAATGACAGATAGTGATGCTTGAAATAAAATTATGTTTAGAATTGAAAAAAAAATTAAAGTAAAGAAAATTTACTCATGGCCGAAGAAATTGCACTATTTCGTCATCTAAGGTTCACTTAGACGACGAAAACATGCATTTCATCATCTAGGTGAACCCTAACCGTAACCCTAACCCGGCCTAAACCTAAACTCTAACAGTAATCCCTTTACCCTAAACCCCAAAACCTTACGCGACAAAACTACACGTCATCTAAGTGAGTACTTAGGAGACGAATCCACTTGTTTCGTCGCCTAAGGTCAATTTTTTTGGGCGGTTCATTTTTTTCACCAAATTTTTTGGGTCCCATTTAATAACTATTTAGGCGACGAAAATTGATTTTTTTCATCACCTATGTCAATTGATATATCCCAAAAATTGGATTGATTTCGATCCAGTTTTCTCATTCCTCTCTTTCTCTCTCTCTCTTCTCTCCTCTGCCGCCTACCTCGATCGCCGCCTACCCAGTGCCGAATTCTCTCTCTCTCTCTCTCTCCTCCCCACCGGACTCTCTCTCCTCAAGCCGAACTCTCTCTCTCACTACAACATTTTTGCTCATTACCGGCGATTTGGAAACTAAGGCCGACGATTTTTTAAATCGCCGGCAATACTTTTTTTTATTTTTTATTGCCGGCCAATTATTGCCGGCGATTTGGAGGAAAAATCGCCGGCAATAATGGAAAACTATTGCCGGCGATTTAAAAATCGCCGGTAATGAGCAAAAATGTTGTAGTGGATCTCTCTCTCATCTCCTCTCCGCTGCCTCCTCTCCTCTCCCGTTTATATATATATATATATGATGAATTAGATTAATATATAATATATATATATATATATGAATTAGATTTATATATATATATGAATTACATTAACATATTTGATATATATATATATGAGAATTAGATTAATATATATATATGAATTAAATTAATATATATCAATCGATTAGTATATTATATAAATTATATATATTTGATATCAAAAATGGTTTAATTATATATATAGTAGATTTGGATTAATATATTATATGTGAATTAATTTGGGTATATTGTATTTGAAAAATAATTTATGAATTAATATATTAAATGTGTACGTATTTGGATTAATTTAATTAAATTTGAGTATATTGTAATTAATATATTAAATTTGAGTATATTTGGATTAATATATTATATGTGAATTAATTTGGGTATATTATATTTGGATTAATTTAATTTGATATACGAAATGTACTTTGATTAATTTGGGTATAATGATATATATAATATTAATTTATTAATTTGGGTAAATTTATTTAGTTTAATTATGACTCCATGGAAGAGGAGCACGGCTATGGACAAGGACGCCAAACACGAAGCCATTGCGCAAGCAATGGGTTGGAGGCAGTATTCGGAGGAAACCGTTACAAATTTACCACAGCAATCTTCGACTCCTGCGACTGGCCAAATCCCTTATGCTCCACATAAGTAGGCCTCATCTTTAACGAACGAGCCAGACTGGGCCCGATCGACTGCGTTGTTAGATGGGGCCTGATCATCTGCGCCGTCAGACGGTCCGGATGAGTCAGTCGACGACTCAATTCTCTACAGCGCCCGGCATACGCACCTGCGAAAAGGACTTGGAAAGGGCCCGGCATACGCGCCGTCAGGAGGCAGCCATCAGACGCACCTGCGAAAAGGACTTGGAAAGGGCTCCAAAGGTGAGCGCAGAGTGAAGTCAACGGGGAAGAAAATCGACCTCCCGTATGACGATTTCACCCAATGCCCTCCGACCGCGCATCTCGAGAGTCTGACTTCGCACTCCATCGACTCAATCATACGAAACAGCATCCGTATAATTGCCACTTCCTGTAATTACAAAACATAAATGTATTATTTATATAATTAATTTTAATTTGTTATTTATATTTGTAGACACATTTTGAAATCTTCGACTAAGCGGAGATGATGGAGGATATAGAGGAGATGACTAACCGTATTTATAAGGACTGGAAGTACGACCTCCATAAGTACTACCAGCGACACGGCACCTCACCTCTGCCTGTGGAGCTCCAGAATGACAGAGAAGATGAGTGAGAATGGTTGGTCGGACACTTTCAATCCGACAAGTATAAGGTTCGTCTTCATTTTCTTTAATGTAATGAAAATTGCATAACTTATTATTTTTAGCTATTATCTTATTATTTAATTATCTTTGTTGTGTACGTAACAAACAAGGTCGGAGGCCGACAAGGAAAAACGGGACAAGAAAGGCAAACGCCATGTATCGGGCTTGCGAAAGTTCATTTACATCGCGAATGAGCACAAATATGCTGGTTTGAAGCATTGCTTCTTGGATAGTTGCGTCCAAGCTTATGTGAAGCCTGGGGTCGTTAATGAAGGGAGTCAACAAGGGGTAAATAACTCACATTTCTAAAATCAATTGAATATACTCATACTTTCAAAGCATATCAAGATTTAGTATAACACTAATTGTATTTTGAAGATATTGAATTATGATTAGTGCATGATTTAGTTAGGTTGTACTATTGGAATATGATTTTGAACTTAAATTTGGTTATGCTTTAGTTTAGATGGTTAAATTATGATTTTCTACTTGAGAAATCCGGATGGGAATCGGTACCCACAGTGTAATTGTGTTATTGTAATTGGTTATTCGAAGTATAATCTTGTCTACAGATTTTTTGGTTTTCGACACATTTTAGGGGAATTATGCCAAATCTTGTTAGAAATTAATATTATATTTATGTATTCTTCACTTGATTAACTTCAGAAGAAGTTGATACAAATGGCTAGGGAGGAATTGGCCGCAACTGGACTGGCCAACCTGGAGATGACGCTTGAACAGGTGCCTCCCCTGTTGATGGAGAGTCAGATCGTTATTGTCGATGCTGTTTACTACCGCCGATCTAGCAAGGAGGTTCGTGGGCTTGGACATATGGTATAGAGAGATTTGTCTGCTTCATCCGCTTCGTCAACTCGGCGCGGTAGGGAGGATACCGAGGCGCTCCGAGCCGACCTTCGATTGGCACAAGAGTCTGTCGATCGTACCTGAGAGCATTCGAGGTCGGTGGAGGGGCGGTTTCTCTCAAATGGGGTTGACTACTCCTGATTTTGATGACGAGTATGGTCCCCCCCTCCCCCGGCCCCACTTCTGGCTCCAGTGACGATGATCTGAGTGGCGGTGGGGGAATTGGCAATATGTCTACCCTCGGTTTAGTTTCATTGTTTTTTGTTGTTGTTATTTTATTTTTATTTATTTCGATGTACGCATACTTTTTATATTTAATGAATATTTTTCCATATTTTATTAATTTAAATAAACGGCACATAGACGTATACTTGTTCCGGGGTAGTGAACCAAGCTGTCCTAGAAAAGGCACTCCCTGATCATTGAGAGCAGGTATGGCAGGTATCTCCCGTGGCAATAAGAGGTGAGCCGACGGACCACGTACCCCCGCCGAGGAACTACCTAAAGCACTAGCCTCAGAAGAATGTGAAGCCTGAGCCGTACAGGGAGAAGGCTCCAGCTGGCAAGTGTGTGGCATACGAACACCCAAAGAAACGGGACATGTAGAGGTGGCCCATGAGGGGTTGGAGGGGAAGTCTTCGTTCTAGAGCTGCCTCGTGTTGGTGGGTCATTACATCCTGCTCCGGCGTCTGTTGAAGCAGTTTAAGGTGTTGAGAGGTCGTAGGGTCGCTATAAGTGTTGCTGATAGAGGTGGACGAGGAATTATCGCCGCTAGACTTGTTTCCTTTCTTATATCCCTTCGAACTCTTCCAGCTTAACCAATTCATGATTCCTAAAATAAAAACCACCCATAAATCACAAAACTAATACATCGGCCAATACCAATCTAATCAAATATAAGACAACCATCCAACACTTTCAAGCATACGCAATATTATTCACATACCTCAATCACAATGCGAACACAAAATCACGTCTCAAACCCTAAACATATATAATTCACAAAATTTAATAAGACCTCCTGAATATATAGAAGAAGACACGAGAGCATTAAATAACTCAAATCTCGTAGGAAATCCAAATCCGAGCCTCAAATGTCATAACGAAGGATGGATAATATGTAACTCAATTTAACTCGAAGAATGTAACTCAATTTAACTCGAGTATTAAAACAAATCATGAGATAAATATATTTCCTTTCAAAAGTTCCATGATATACTCTAAACCGTCCATCTTTAAAACACTAATTGAAATCTAGAAAAACACAAATCTGAAATCTAGTGAAAACCCAAGTAGGAGTGATCAACCAACTCATAAAGTAAAACTATAATCGGCAAGGCAAAACTTGAAGCTTATTTACAAATTATTAACCTATCATTTCTAATTTAATGTGCAAGCTTCATAAGAAGAAACCACATGAATTTCCAAACTTGAAAAGGATAAATAACACAAGTATATAATATCTATAATATGATTACTCGAAACACAAATCATTTCCGGAATGGTCTATAATATCTAATAAGGTTTCACATCCTTAAACATTTCCAGAATCTCAATTATAAATTATGCACCACCTGCAACATATCACTAATCTGGTCCTCTTCACACTATCAGTTATATAGCTTCACCAACGCCATACCCATATTCATAATTCACAGAGCATCTAATCAAATTGGAGATTGCCACAATTAGTTCAAACAAAGCACCGATTATTATCAAATGCCTATGCAATTATATTCATCTTCTCATCAATAACAACTTCCATGGTTGCATCCAATATTCATCTCCTCATCAATAACAACTAATCTTCTCGTAATTAAATTTTAAAAAAAAATCACAAAAAAATCTCAAAATTAAGATTTGGGGTTTACCGACGAATGGGCGGCGGCAGCTTGGACGGCAGCGAGCGGCGCAAGAGCAGTCTGAAGCATCGGCAACCACAAGGCGGTAAAAATGGATGTTTTTCCAGTATTGAACTTCTGGACAGTTAATCAATACCCACCAGCGGGCAATAACTAGCTCATATGGTTCCAACTGGTATGACTTTTGCAACTGTCCATATACTTCAACATCATTTGAGTGTATAGAAAGATTAAACTGTAGTTCATCTACCGACATATGTTGTGGAAGGTCCTCCAACGCTCCCAAATACAACTTGGTGTACGTTACACACTTGTGCGCAAGATATACTTCAGCTATACACCCTTCAAGTGATGATTTATTAGTCACATAGTCTTTGTAGTCTCTCAGTTGTCTACCAAATTGCAAAGTGCATGTGATGATTATTGAAAAATATAATTATATAAAAACAGACTAAAAATTCAGATGTTGAATCGTACGTACCTTTCCATGGGATACATCCAAGTGTAGTGTGTACTAGATCAGTAAGCAACAATTGTTCAAGAAGATGGATCACCAGATGAGGCATGATGTTAAAAAAAATTGGGAGAAATATCCTCTCAAATTTGCACATGATAAAAATGATGTCCTATTTCATTGCCCTGATGTCTGATTTTTTTCACTTCTCTAGTGCATAACTTCTGAAAGAATCTTGACAATGCTACTAACGGCTCCACCACCTGACGGGGCAGGTATAATCAAATGAAAATAGAGAAGACACGTTGAAGCAGTAAATAGAAGTCACGACTCTTTAATCCGTACATCTTATTATCCTGGAAGTTAACGCATCGGCTTATATTTCCTACATAGCCTGAAAGATACCTTACATTACCCATTCACCTAAAAATTTCATTCTTCTGGTCAGACTTGACGATGTAAGGAGCTTCTGACATTTATTTCTTCCCTTCTCTCAACCACAAATATTTTCGTATACCCATTCTTTTTACATCAAGGCATGCCTTAGGGCCGTCTTTAGTTTTCACCTCCTAATTCAGCACTGTGCCCACCTCACTTTCGCACACATTCTTCTTTATGTGCATGACATATAGGTAGTGCATAATCAGCAAGTTGGACTAGTACGGGAGTTTCCATAATATGCTTTTGTGTGTCCAAAATTTATACCTATCGGGTCTGTCAAGTATTGACGCCGCTATATCAAGATGATATCTTAGCTGCCCGAAATCGTATTCATTCAATACTTCCAAAATTTCATCTCCCATCACTATATCAGAATGATTCCCGTTAGCACTAGCCTTCACATATTCCACAAAACTCCACATTCCAATGTCATATCTACGATCCCATTTTAGAAGGTAAATTCAACTCTTGTCCATCCTAAAAATTCTAACTGTATATATATACATGCACCAATTCAAAATTCAGCATTATATCTATATTTATCAATCTTTAAACTACAAATTACATTCTTCTACTCCTTATATAATTATAAATTAACACACATACATATATATATATGCATAATATATATCAACAATTAACGTACATAACATTATATTTTTTTTTTATTGAACTGCATTCAACTCAACTCAAAATCAACTAAAACAATCAACTCAAATTAACCAATCAACACACACACACACACACACACACACACACACACACACACACACACACACACACACACACACACACACACACACACACACACACACACACACACACACACACACACACACACACACACACATCTATATATATGTAGCAAGATATATCTTCACGAACTCATTTTGGACAGCTTCCGACAACACCCAACGATTTGAGAGCGGTTTGTGTTTTTCTCACCGATTAGTTTTGAATGATTGAGCTACTACCCAGATCTATAATAAAAAACTATAGCCGATGACTTAATAATATCATTGGCTATAGTTAAAAAAAGTGGTCGACTATAGTCGAAACTATAGCCGACGACTTTGCCTTGACAAACACCGAGGACCAGCTTTTTCATCGTCGGCTATAGTACTATTTTTGTCATCGGCTATAGTATACTATAGCCAACAACAAAAAAAGTCGTCGGCCTGTTTTTCTTCATTTCATCGGTTATACTACTTATTCTGGTAGTGCCTTAACGAGCTTCGTATTGAATAAAAATTCGACTACTTATATATTATGTCATGATGAATATATCTAACGGTTATTTTATGCAAATTCAATTTCATTAATATGGATGTGGAGTGAATACAGACATACGAACACTTAAGTTATACAACATTAGTAGATGTATAACAAGTATTAACTCGTCAATCTACTTTTATGTCAAATTTTAATTAATTTATATCTACTTGATATATAAAATTTTAACATAAGTGGAATTGCTCATAACGTCGGAAATGGTTTTAGGAATTTACGATCGTTTCCATCTTTTAAAATTTTGTTGATATTCACAAAACTATATCGATCGAATACCAAACTATACCGAATTTGGGTCAATTTTTTCTACAATATTATATAAACATAATGATTACATCTGACTGTTGATTTCTTCATATTTTAGCCAGGTACCCAATTTTTTTTAAATAGCTAAAAAAAATTAAATAAATTATGACTTAGACTACGAAACATGTAGGATTCGTCGTCTAGGTTCCTTCTTAGATGACGAAACACTTATAGTTCATCATCTAAGTCGACTTAGGCGACAAAAACCTATTATTCATCGTCTAAGTCGATCAATAAGATCGACTAAATCATCTTCTTCCCCAATTTTTCCTTAAATCCCTAAAACAACACCGGCCTCTCCTCTCTCTCCGACAAAGATTTCCACCCTACCGCCTTCCTTCTCTTACTCTGAACACCGTCAAGCCTCACCTTATATCTCTTCTCCTCCAAACATTAAAGGAGGCGATTTGGAGCTAAAAGCGTGCTAAGGAGGAAGTTCCTAATTTCGGAGAAGAAATGGTCCGAGGAATGGTCTTCAAATGGTTACTAAAATGCATTCCCATATGGTGTCAAGAATTGGAAACCAAATGCCAAATGAAATGGATACCAATATGGTGCACAAAAAGATGAAGACATTTCTCCCGCGCGACCCAGGAGAGAGCAAATATGGCGGAATATATGGAGCATATAATGGACGAATTTTGGGAGATATTATATGAATTTTCAGACCTGATTTGAGGGCCAAAATATGTGCAAGAATATGATAGATTCGGCCAAGAATTATTAGGGAATAAGGAAGGCAAGATTTGAAGATATGAAGATTTCCTTTTCCTTGAAGAAGAAGAAAACAGGGCAGCCAGATCACTTAACTTCTAAAATCCGTAGTAAATCCAATTCAATTCCAAATATGGTGTTCCTTATATGGATTTTATAGCCCTTTGAATAAGCTTTCTAATGAAACAAGAATCAGAATTTTCCAAGATCTGAAACTCCGGGAAAACGCGTTTGAAGACAGACTGTCAGATTTACCCGGGTACATAAGGAAAGTCTTATTTTGGTAGGAAAAATCCTAATCTTCTTCTATAAATTGGGGAGCTAGACTCATTCTCAATCATCTCTCATCATACAGCCGAGTCCCTATCCTTAAACACTTTGTCTCCTCCAAGATCAAGAATTCGTCAAGAAGCCGAACTCCCTCCACACTCCAACAAACACCATCCTCCACAAGAGCAACTTAGGCGATCCGAAGGTTTCTCTCCATCCACTAGAAGGCCATCTACATGTTTTGCAACTGCGTTCATGACCAAAATGTGTAACATGTTACCTTCTACTCTCTTTTTGTATGAAAGATTGATTTTTAAGGAAGAGTTTAAATAAGAGTTTGTGGTTATATAATTCTAGCATGTTTTTGTAACTTGTTTCGAATCTGAGTTTTTTGCTATGCATGTATTTTCTAAGCTTAATGCTTAACTTAAATGCGAGCGATCTTGGTTTATGTTATGAAGTGTCTAGAATGCGAGCGTTCTTGGTTCGAAAACATTGTCATTCGAGAAATACATGAACAACATAGTAAAGGCTTAGATTTTAAATAGGTTGCATATAACATGATTAGGTTATAAAGGAATGAGGTGAGTATGATGAGTTGATCAATGTGTATATATGTAATTAAACTTTATTTTCGGTTCAGTAAGCATGTTTAGAATTCTATGTTCTTGTTTGTTTTGCTTGTCTATGAGTTTAAGCATGTTAGAACTTAGAAGCCAACGATGTGTTTTGCTATGCCATGTTCTTGTCTTTATTTTCGTAGATAATAAACAACCTTTTCAAACCCCCCTTTTAACCATAGCGTAAATATGCATGCACCCTCAATCCCCGGTTAAGAACGATACCCTATTTACCAATGCTACATCTACACAAAAGGGTTTTAATTGTTTATGCGTTTTTGTTAATTGTTAAGTGTTAATTTAATGGTTGCAAAGTCGTGAATCAATTTTGGCGCCGTTGCCGGGGATCGAACCCGGGTCACCCGCGTGACAGGCGGGAATACTTACCACTATACTACAACGACGCCAAAATTGATACACGGTTCTGCAACCATTAAATTAACACTTAACAATTAACAAAAACGCATAAACAATTAAAACCCTTTGGTGTAGATGTAGCATTGGTAAATAAGGTATCGTTCTTAACCGGGGATTGAGGGTGCATGCATATTTACGCTATGGTTTAAAAGGGGGGTTTGAAAAGGGTTGTTTATTATCTACGAAAATAAAGACAAGAAAATGGCATAGCAAACACATCGTTGGCTTCTAAGTTCTAACATGCTTAAACTCATAGACAAGCAAAACAAACAAGAACATAGAATCCTAAACATGCTTACTAAAACCGAAAATAAAGTCTAATTATATATATACACATTGATCAACTCATCATACTCACCTCATTCCTTTATAACCTAATCATGTTATATGCAACCTATTTAAAATCTAAGCCTTTACTATGTTGTTCATGTATTTCTCGAATGACAATGTTTTCGAACCAAGAACGCTCGCATTCTAGACACTTCATAACATAAACCAAGATCGCTCGCATTTAAGTTAAGCATTAAGCTTAGAAAATACATGCATAGCAAAGAACTCAGATTCGAAACAAGTTACAAAAACATGCTAGAATTATATAACCACAAACTCTTATTTAAACTCTTCCTTAAAAATCAATCGTTCATACAAAAAGAGAGTAGAGGGTAACATGTTACACATTTTGGTCGTGAACGCAGTTGCAAAACATGTAGATGGCCTTCTAGTGGATGGAGAGAAACCTTCGGATCGCCTAAGTTGCTCTTATGGAGGATGTCGATTTTTGGAGTGTGGGGAGCTTCGGCTTCTTGATGAATTTTCGATTTTGGAGGAGACAAAGTGTTGTGGACAAGAGCTCGGCTTGTATGATGAGAGATGAGAATGAATGAGACCGAGCCCTCTTATTTATAGGTGAAGAAGTCCAACTTTCCTCTCCAAACTAGGGATTCCTAGTCCACCCGGGTAGAATTGACAGCCTGTCTTGAAACGTCTTTTCCGGGAGTTTTATAGCTCAGAAAATTATGATTTTGGACTCGTTGGAAAGCTTCTTCAGAGTGCTATAACATTCATATAAGGAACGCCATATTTGGAGTTGAATTGTGACTTCGGTGGCCTCTTGAAGTTACAGGTCTGTTCTGAGATCTTCTTTCCTTATTCCACTCTAGATATTCTTTCTTGATCTCCAAGGAAATATACTCCTTTCCGAATTCCTTCAATATATTCAAGATATTTGGTCTTCAAATAGGGCAAGGATGATCTCAATATTTCGGCCATGACTTCTTTCCATAATTGCTTGCCGACTTGATCTTCCTGGTTCACTTAGGAGAAATGCATTCGTTCTTCATTTGGGAAACCATTTGTGCGTACCATTTTAGTAACTTTTACGAATACCATTTCTCAACCATTTTGCGCGTTTCGGACATTTCGCCACGTCATTCCTAGTTGATTTAGGAAACTTCATTTTTCAGCTCCGCGAAACTCTCCGAGTTGTTGAACCATTTGCATTCCTAACCCGAGTAGGAATCCTAGTCAAAGTAGGAAATACCACTTTTCCTAAACGAATTAGGAAACCTCCATTTGCTGCGTTTTAAGCTCCATTTCACCTCTTTTATTATACTCCTTTATTCAAAACCTAAAAACAACAAAGTAAGTAAGAAATGATAGTACTAAGGTCAAAACAAAGCTAAATGTAAAGAGAAAGACGTTAAGAATCAAGCATAAAATGCGTAGAACAAATTCCCCCACACTTAGACTTTGCTAGTCCCTAGCAAATACTAAATAAAAGGAAGACTAAAAATATAAAACCAACGTTAGAGCTAGCCTCCACGTTGAACAAATTTCATGGACTCAAATAAATAAAAGCAACTTCTAAGCCCTTAGCACAATTTGTCTCAGAAATTTTCTTAAGTATATGGCGATGGAATCACAAGATTTCATAGTGAAAAATTCAACAATTTTCGAGAGATAAGAGAAATATGATCATGTCATGAACAAGTAGGACTTGGAGTAAACAATGGTGAAGTTAAAGCTATGCATGTTTCGAAAAAGTCTAAATCAATCTCACATGGATGCTCTCATCATATTTTCACTCATGAAAAGAGGTTTACTCAAAATGTATATGTTTTGTATCGAAATACCTCATAATTACTTGCACAAATGAACCAAACCATATGCTTACTCATGTAACTTACTCAATCAATTGAAGGCTACTCATCTTAAGGATCATAAAGGACTTTAGAAAGGTTGTAATGAGGCTAAGGCTAAGGCATTCAAAATTTGGATAAGTGGTGGTTAAAACATGTTCCAAAGACTTAGTCTAGCACTTAAAACTTCTTGAATTCGTGGCTCAACCTTTCTACACTTCTTTATGTGTCAAACTTCAGAATCGGGGGCCAATTTTCATCTTTTTGGGCCCCAACTTCATTCTAAACTTTACTCGTCCAAAACTTTTACACTTAGAACTTTTGCCGGAGAGCTTTTACACATTTTTTTCTTTTTTTTTTTTTTTTTTTTTTACTCTCGATTTTTTTTCTCTTTCTTTTTATTTCGGCAATCAACTCTTTTGGACAAGTCTTCCCTTCTTTGTATTCTTTCATCACTTATTTCGCCACTTCTTTTATGCTAGCTTCGAAACCTCTTCACCAAGTCTTTGAACAAGGTTTGGAAATTCTACACTAGGCTAAGTGTTTAGATATGTATGTGGTAAATGAAAGAAAAGGCTTAACGTAGGCACAAAGGGGTAATCTAAGGGTGTCGCAACTCGTGCGCACAATGGGACACAAGGCCATTTGGTTTAAGTGGTGGTAACCTAATTTGCCTTTAATCATATCCAAAATCAGAGCATATATCAACTCAAAAGCGTTGTAAGTCTACATGAGTAAGTTCTAGTAATCTCTAGTTCATTAAAATCTATGGCAAGTAATTAGATGAGGCATGTTTTGTTTTTGAGACATGATGCACGAAAATTCACTCTAAAATGAAGTAATGTAGGCTCAAAAACTCACTTTTAGGTTGGTATGATTTAAAACTTGTTCTAACATGCGAAATCTGTACCATGTTTAATCAAACCATATCCACTACATGTTATGACAATCAAAATAACTCACTTATCATACGAAAACAGTTTGGTGCTTATTCATCGCCATATGTATTCTTTTTCCGTCCATTTTCATCATAGACTAACTAAGGGCATCCTAAAAAAAAATGAAAAAGACTCTTTAAAAACCCTAAGTTAAATAGAAAGACATAAAATAATTTTTTTTAGGGCATCATCCGCTGGAAAGTTCCATTGTCCGCCCGGTTTTATGGTTTTAAGACTCAAATAAAGTTGTAAACCCCTCCCCCACACTTAAATTCTACATTGTCCTCAATGTATTTAAGGGAATCATAGAACTAAGTAGGAAGAGAGAGACCCACGAAAATTTTAGCTAAGGAAAGTAAATAAGCAATGAAATTAAAAAGATAAGGGAGGAGAGAACAAATCCTTGGCGATTTTGGGTTGCCTCCCAACAAGCGCTTGTTTTTTAACGTCTTACAGCCTAGACTTGAGAGTTCTTCATTCATTTGATGTGGCCGGTTCGAATAGAGCTTCTGCCTCCACTACTTCCTCTTTGAGGGTTGAATGATAAGGCTTTAAACGATGACCATTGACTTTGAATTCGTTCCCGGTTGTTGGACTCCTGATTTTTATAGCTCCATGGGGAAAAATTTCGGTGACAATGAAGGGTCCAACCCACCTCGAGCGTAGCTTTCCTGGAAAAATTCTAAGGCGAGAGTTAAAGAGTAATACCTCTTGGCCGATTAGGAACTCCTTTCTCCGGATCCTCTTGTCGTGAAACACCTTCGTTTTCTCCTTATAGATCCAAGCATTGTCGAATGCATCATTCCTGATTTCCTCGAGCTCACAAAGTTGGAGTTTCCGATGCAAACCAGCCTTGTCGCGATCCATATTGAATTTCTTTACAGCCCACCATGCCTTATGTTCTAATTCCACCGGAAGATGACATGCCTTCCCATAGACAAGTCGATAAGGGGACATGCCTATGGGAGTCTTGTATGCCGTCCTATAGGCCCATAGTGCGTCATCAAGACATTGGCTCCAATCCTTGCGATTTGGCTTGACAGTTCTTTCCAAGATCTTCTTGATTTCGCGATTGGATACTTCCGCCAATCCATTGGTTTGTGGATGATATGGTGTAGAGACCTTATGCGTGATGCCGTACTTCTTCATCAATGCGTCTATTGTCTTGTTGCAAAAGTGACTTCCCCCATCGCTTATTAGAACGCGAGGCATTCCATGTCGTGTGAAAATCTGTGCTTTAAGGAAATCTGCAACAACTCGCGAATCATTAGTACGGGTGGCTTTTGCTTCCACCCATTTCGACACATAATCAACAGCGAGTAAGATGTAAGTATAACCGTTAGACATGGGAAATGGTCCCATAAAATCTATGCCCCAAACATCAAAAATTTCGACATGAAGAATATAGTTCTGTGGCATTTCATCTCGAGGACCTATATTACCGGATCTTTGGCACCTATCACACTTGGCACAAAATTCATGAGAGTCACGAAATATATTAGGCCAAAAAAATCCACAATCTAATATTTTCAAGGCTGTTTTCCTAGAACCAAAGTGACCTCCACATGCATCGTTATGACAAAACTTAAGAATAGACTCAAATTTGCAATCGGGGACACACCTTCTAATTACTAAGTCAGAACATTGTTTCCATAAGTAAGGCTCATCCCAAATGAAATGTTTAGCATTTAGTCTAAGTTTATGGCGTTGGACACTATGCATGTGAGGTGGAAACTTATCGGTAACTAAATAATTCACAATATCCGCATACCAAGGAGTTTCCGAGGTACTTACCTGAAGTCCGAAGAGTTGTTCATCCGGAAATGTTTCCTCAATTGCCACCGTCTCCTTGTCATGTACAATTCGAGATAAGTGGTCTGCCACCACGTTTTCTACTCCCTTCTTATCCTTCACTTCTATGTCGAATTCTTGGAGTAGAAGTATCCAACGAATGAGTCGCGGTTTGGCATCCTTTTTCGCCATCAAGTACTTTAATGCAGCGTGGTCCGTATAGACAATCACCTTGCTTTGCAACAAGTATGATCGAAACTTGTCAAGTGCAAATACCACAGCGAGCATCTCCTTCTCGGTTGTCGTATAGTTGCTTTGAGCATCGTCCAATGTTCGAGAGGCATAGTAAATGGCGTAGGGTTTCTTGTCCTTCCTTTGCCCCAAAACAGCTCCGACGGCATAGTCGGATGCGTCGCACATCAATTCAAACGGTAGGGACCAATCCGGTGCACAAAGGATAGGAGCACTCGTGAGAAGCTCCTTCAACTTGTCAAATGCAGCTCGGCATTCCTCATCAAACACAAAGGGAGTATCCTTTTGTAAAAGCTTGCACAAGGGACGAGATATTTGGGAAAAGTCCTTGATAAATCTCCTGTAAAAACCTGCATGGCCAAGAAAAGAACGTATCTCTCTAACCGAAGTCGGAGAGGGTAAGTACCGCACAAGATCTATTTTTGCTTTATCAACTTCTATTCCCCTTTTCGAAACTATGTGACCTAAAAATATCCCTTGAGTAACCATGAAATGGCATTTCTCCCAATTAAGCACTAGGTTCGTTTCAACGCATCTTTGTAAAATCAGTTCTAAGTTAGCTAAACATGCATCGAAATTTTTCCCAAAGACACTGAAATCATCCATGAAAACTTCTATTATCTTCTCTATGTAATCGGAAAAAATTGAAAGCATGCAACGTTGAAAGGTACCTGGTGCATTGCAAAGTCCAAATGGCATCCGTCGATATGCAAACGTTCCAAAGGGGCATGTGAACGTTGTCTTCTCTTGATCTTCCTCAGCGATGCTGATTTGGTTGTAACCGGAATATCCATCTAGGAAGCAATAATATTCATGTCCCGCCAACCTCTCGAGCATTTGATCAATGAATGGCAAGGGGAAGTGGTCCTTGCGAGTGGTGGCATTGAGCTTCCGATAGTCGATGCAAACTCTATGGCCGGTTACGGTTCTTTGTGGCACCAATTCGTTTTCCGCATTCTTCACCACGGTGATTCCGGACTTTTTAGGAACAACTTGCACGGGTGAAACCCATCAGCTGTCCGGAATTGGATATATGACGCCACAATCCAAGAGCTTGATAACTTCCTTCTTCACAACTTCCATCATTGGTGGATGGAGTCTTCTTTGAGCTTCTCTCGAAGGTTTAGCCCCATCTTCGAGTAGAATTCGATGCACGCAAGTGGCCGGATTGATGCCTTTGATGTCGGCAAGGGTCCATCCAATTGCTGTTTTGTGACGTTTGAGCACGTTGATGAGCTTGCCCTCTTGTTCTTCCTCCAATGATGATGAAATGATAACCGGCAAAGTGTCATTCTCTCCCAAGTAAGCATACTTCAAATGAGCCGGTAACACTTTGAGTTCTAACTCCGGTGCCTTGATCACGGATGGAACAAGCTTGTTTTCTCCATAGGCCAACGGAATTGGAGGTGGCCTATTTGCAATCCGTGGAGCCTCATTGAGTGCCATAGCCATCTCGAGAATTCTAAGCTCCAAAATCTCGATAAGTGCATCAAAAAGGGCTTCATCCCCGAGTCGAGTCAGCCCCGCTCCTTCTTGTATGGCAATGTCGATCACATCATATCCAATGGTGTCTAAGTGTTGTTGAGCTGCCTCTTCTACCATATCCATCGAAAATAATGCACTGACACTTGCCGTGGGAACCTTCATGGCATCTAGTATGTTGAATTCAATCTTTTCTCCGTCAATCTCCATGGAAAACGTTCCCTCAAAAACATCAATCTTCGTTCTTGAAGTCCTCATGAAAGGTCGTCCAAGAAGCAATGGCGTGGTGTTCAAAGAACTCTCTTCCATGTCAACAATGTAGAAATCAGCTGGAAAGATTAGGTTGTTGACTTGCACAAGAACATCTTCAACGTATCCCCTAGGATACTTATGTGAACGGTCGGCTAGTTGAATGATGACGTTGTCTTGTTTGAGCTCGCCTAAATCCATGGATGCATATAAGTAATAAGGCATTACGTTAATGGATGCACCAAGATCTAGCATAACATCTTCGAATTTGTTGTCACCAATCACACAAGGAACAGAAAAGCTCCCCGGATCCTTCAATTTGGGGGGTAACCGACGCTGTAAAACCGCTGAAACGGTTGCATTCACCTTCACAACCTCCTTCGCTCTCGTTTGCCTCCTCTGGGTGCATAACTCTTTGAGAAATTTCGCATAGATAGGCACTTGCTTTATGCACTCGATCAAGGGCAGATTTACTTGCACCTTCCGAAAGATGTCCAAGATGTCTTCGTATTGATTATCTCTCTTAGATTTCGTCAACCTATGGGGGAATGGTGCACTAGCAAACGAAGCATTAGTATTAACCGAACTTGAAGGGATAGATTTAATACCTTTGTTTGGGGCAGGTTGCGATGATGAGGGTTGTGCCTTGGTGGCGTGAGGAGCCACATTCTTCTCGGCTTCTTTAGTGGCCGGATCTTCTTCTAAGTCTTCTTCCTCAGAAATGGTGTGAGGAGGTGCCGAGCTTGTCTTTGGCAAAGGGGATGCCAAAGTTCTTCCACTCCTTGTAATAATTGCACTCACATTCCGATTTGGTGGTTGTGATTGAGGTGGAAGATGGCCGGAATCTCGGAATTGGCGCATGAAGTCCACGATTTGGCCCATTTGTTTCTTCATCTCTTGTATGTCTCGGCCATGGCTATCCAAGGTCTCCTTTTGCTTTGCTTGTTCCTCCAAAAGAACTTGTGTTGAAGCGGACAATTGTGTGAACATTTTGTCATAGTCCGGATTTGTAAATTGTCGGACCGGAGGAGCTTGTTGCATGGAAGCTTGATGCATTGGCTGCCTTGGTTGGAAGGGAGCACGTTGGTAGCCTTGTTGAGGTGCTAGAGGGTTTAAACATCCCTCATTGCTACTCCACTTGAAACCCGGATGATCTCGGTTGCCACAATTGTTGTTGTTATAGTTGTTGTAACGTTGGCCCCCTTGATATCCTCCAATTGCATTAACTTGCTCCGGATCTCCATTTTGTTCCACCATATTAGGGCATTGATCATTGTAGTGCCCTTGTAGTTGACATACTCCACACGTTGGTCCTTGAGCTGCCTTGGCTCTCTTTGTCTCTAGCTCAAGTACTTGTTCTAGCATAGATGCTAGTTTGTCAAACTTCTCGTCCTTCACTTGCGTTGAGCTAGCTTCATTCACTTGTTTCCGTTGAGCCATCCCATATTGAGCATCATTATTGGCTCGGTTTTCCAACAAAGTTCGAGCTTCCGTCTCATCTAAGTCCATGAATGCTCCGGTTGCAGCGGCATCGAGAAGCTCTCTATCAATCGGCTTTAAACCATCATAGAAGTAGTTCATGAGGTTTGTCTTGGAAAAACCATGGGAAGGGCAGGTGGCGCATAGAACTTTGAAACGGTCATAATACTGGCCAAAGGACTCATCTGATGCTTGTGTGATTCCCGTGATCTTCTTCCTCAAAACAGTGATCTTTGAGGCCGGAAAGTACTTAGCCAAGAACAGGTCCGCAAGTTGCTTCCATGTCGTGATGTGGTTAGGCGGGAGTTCCAAAAGCCAAGATTGAGCTCTATCAATCAATGTAAACGGAAATGCCTTGAGCTTGAAGAGTTCTTCATCGGCATCCGTAGGCTTCATACTCATGCAAATGAACTGAAATTGCTTGAGATGCATGTTTGGATCTTCGTTGGACAGCCCATGGAAGATTGGTAAACGGTGTAGGAAGCCACTCTTCAACTCAATGTCCTTCTTGTCCTCTTGAGGATCTGGAAATCGAATGCACGAAGGACCGCTACTCCATTCGGTGGAGCAAGGTACGTTGGCGAAGAGATCGCCTCTCGTTGATGGGAGGATTCGGTGGGTTGTTGTGTGCCATGTCTTGCTCTTCTTCTTGTGAGTGCTCGGTGGAGTGATGGGATGAACGTGGAGAGTCAAAACCTTCCTCAATGATAGGTTGGTCGAGAACCTGTTCACTCGGGACTACTTGAGACTTTAGATTTGCCAAACGGTTTGAGAGTGCTTGGAGATCAACTATAGGAGTCGAGTGGGAACGGGACATTCATAGGATCTGATCATCCACCAAAGACCAAGTGTTAGCATCAAAAGAATACATAAGGAATGCAAGATACTAACCAAAATTGTAAAATGCAAGAGAAACACACGAAAACACACAATGACACACAAAAACACATGAACACATAAAAACAAAATGCACGTTATATAAATATAGGATATAGATTGTATGAAATGGATGTGAAGCTTAGATATATAGATATATAGATGCAATGTCTAGAATGTATACGAAATGCATGAAATGAACTATACACACATGTACACAAGTTTTCTGCAAAGTTAGACATATATACAATGCAAGACTTATAAACAAGTTAAGACACACACACATATGCACACGGAGTTTATGCAAGTATAACATGAATCACGATGGATGCACTTAGAAGGATTTTAAACGCACACATAAGGGATCCTACGTGAAGAATGGTATGAATGCATAAGAGAAAATGTTAGAAACCTGCAGAAAACACACAAAGTTACGTGCTAAATACATGATGCAACGTGACCATACGTTTGGCCTCATGTCCATAACTTCACTTAGGTTATGGTGTGCGGTGATGAAATCCACACATCATGAGGGGTTAAGGAGATAAACAAGAAAAAGATGCGCCATCTATTCCAATGAGTGAGACTTAATCGCCCAAACTTTCGTACTCAATGTAAATCGAAGACTTCCTTTAATATGTACCTATTTACATGGCTGCAAAATAAAAGGTTAGAATGGCACATAATTTGAACAAGTGATATTAACAAGTAAAACTTTCGACACTTTACATATTTACTTACATATTACGACATATATACACACTTATTTTCACATATGCACATATTTACAAGCATAAACACACAATTCTTTACAATCCCCGGCAACGGCGCCAAAATTGATACACGCTTCTGCAACCATTAAATTAACACTTAACAATTAACAAAAACGCATAAACAATTAAAACCCTTTGGTGTAGATGTAGCATTGGTAAATAGGGTATCGTTCTTAACCGGGGATTGAGGGTGCATGCATATTTACGCTATGGTTTAAAAGGGGGGTTTGAAAAGGGTTGTTTATTATCTACGAAAATAAAGACAAGAAAATGGCATAGCAAACACATCGTTGGCTTCTAAGTTCTAACATGCTTAAACTCATAGACAAGCAAAACAAACAAGAACATGGAATCCTAAACATGCTTACTAAAACCGAAAATAAAGTCTAATTATATATATACACATTGATCAACTCATCATACTCACCTCTTTCCTTTATAACCTAATCATGTTATATGCAACCTATTTAAAATCTAAGCCTTTACTATGTTTTTCATGCATTTTTCGAATGACAATGTTTTCGAACCAAGAACGCTCGCATTCTAGACATATCATAACCTAAACCAAGAACGCTCGCATTTAAGTTAAGCATTAAGCATAGAAAATACATGCATAGCAAAGAACTCAGATTCGAAATAAATCACAAAAACATGCTAGAATTACATAACCATAAACTCTTATTTAAACTCTTCCTTAAAAATCAATCGTTCATACAAAAAGAGAGTAGAAGGTAACATGTTACACATTTTGGTCATGAACACAATTGCAAAACATGTAGATGGTCTTCTAGTGGATGGAGAGAAACCTTCGGATCGCCTAAGTTGCTCTTATGGAGGATGTCGATGTTTGGAGTGTGGGGAGCTTCGGCTTCTTGATGAATTTTCGATTTTGGAGGAGACAAAGTGTTGTGGACAAGAGCTCGGCTTGTATGATGAGAGATGATTGAGAATGAGTCGAGCTCCCCAATTTATAGAAGAAGATTAGGATTTTTCCTACCAAAATAAGACTTTCCTTATGTACCCGGGTAAATCTGACAGTCTGTCTTCAAATGCGTTTTCCCAGAGTTTCAGATCTTGGAAAATTCTGATTCTTGTTTCATTAGAAAGCTTATTTAAAGAGCTATAAAATCCATATAAGGAACGCCATATTTGGAATTGAATTGGATTTACTACGGATTTTATAAGTTAAGTGATCTGGCTGCCCTGTTTTCTTCTTCTTCAAGGAAAAGGAAATCTTCATATCTTCAAATCTTGCCTTCCTTATTCCCTAATAATTCTTGGCCGAATCTATCATATTCTTGCACATATTTTGGCCCTCAAATCAGGTCTGAAAATTCATATAATATCTCCCAAAATTCGTCCATTATATGCTCCATATATTCCGCCATATTTGCTCTCTCCTGGGTCGCGCAGGAGAAATGTCTTCATCTTTTTGTCCACCATTTTGGTATCCATTTCTTTTGGAATTTGGTCTTCAATTCTTAACACCATGTGGGAAAGCATTTTAGTAACCATTTGAAGACCATTCTTCGGACCATTTCTTCTCCGGAATTGAGAACTTTTCTCCTTAGCCCGCTTTTAGCTCCAAAACGCCTCCTTTATTATTTTCTCCTTTATTTCTACCTAAAAGCATAAAGTAAGTAAGAAATGATAGTACTAAGGTCAAAACAAAGCTAAATGTAAAGAGAAAGACGTTAAGAATCAAGCATAAAATGCGTAGATCAAATTCCCCCACACTTAGACTTTGCTAGTCCCTAGCAAAAACTAAATAAAAGAAAGACTAAAAATATAAAACCAACGTTAGAGCTAGCCTCCACGTTGAACAAATTCCATGGACTCAAATAAAAACAACTTCTAAGCCCTTAGCACAATTTGTCTCATAAATTTTCTTAAGTATATGGCGATGGAATCACAAGATTTCATAGTGAAAAGTTCAACAATTTTCAAGAGATAAGAGAAATATGATCATGTCATGAACAAGTAGGACTTGGAGTAAACGATGATGAAGTTAAAGCTGTGCATGTTTCGAAAAAGTTTAAATCAATCTCACATGGATGCACTCATCATATTTTCACTCATGAAAAGAGGTTCACTCAAAATGTATATGTATTGCATCGAAATACCTCATAATTACTTGCACAAATGAACCAAACCATATGCTTACTCATGTAACTTACTCAACCAATTGAAGGCTACTCATCTTAAGGATCATAAAGGACTTTAGAAAGGTTGTAATGAGGTTAAGGCTAAGGCATTCGAAATTTAGATAAGTGGTGGTGTAAAAACGTTTCAAAGACTTAGTCTAGCACTTAAAACTTCTCAAATTCGTGGCTCAACCTTTCTACACTTCTTTTTGTGTCAAACTTCAAGATCGGGGGCCAATTTTCATTTTTTTGGGCCCTAACTTCATTTTCAACTTCCTTTGAGCTTTATGAACAGGACAAATTAAGGCCATATTTCTTCACTTTTGGGCCTTCAATTCGTAGTAATCTCCAAATTCATAAGTATATGGGACATTAATCCAAACTTATACAATCTAAATACAATGCCTCGAGATCTTTATACATTTTTCTTCTTTTTCTTTTTTTATCTCGAAAATTTTGGCATTCAAATACAAAATTTGTTGGACAAGTCTATCCCTATACACACATCTTTTCATCATCTTCACGCCACTTTTATTGTGCTAGCTTTGAAATTCTTCACCAAGTCCTTAGAACGAGGGTTTGGAAATTCTACACTAGGCTAAGTGTTTAGATATGTATGTGGTAAATGAAAGAAAAGGCTTAACGTAGGCACAAAGGGGTAATCTAAGGGTGTCGCAACTCGTGCGCACAATGTGACACAAGGCCATTTGGTTTAAGTAGTGGTAACCTAATTTGCCTTTTATCATATCCAAAATCAGAGCATATATCAACTTAAAAGCGTTGTAAATCTACATGAGTAAGTTCTAGTAATCTCTAGTTCATTAAAATCTATGGCAAGCAATTAGATGAGGCATGTTTTGTTTTTGAGACACCATATGCACGAAATTCACTCTCAAATGAAGTAATGTAGGCTCAAAAACTCACTTTTAGGTTTGTATGATTTAAAACTTCTTCTAACATGCGAAATCTATACCATGTTTAATCAAACCATATCCACTACATGTTATGACAATCAAAATATCTCACTTATCACAAGAAAATCAGTTTAGTGCTTATTCACCGCCATATGTATTCTCTTCGGTCCATTTTCATCATAGACTAACTAAGGGCATCCTAAAAACGAAAAAGACTCTTTAAAAACCCTAAGTTAAATAGAAAGACACAAAATAATTTTTTTTTAGGGCATCATCCACCGGAAAGTTCCATTGTCCGCCCGGTTTTAACAAGTTATGACTCAAATAAGGTTGTAAACCCCTCCCCCACACTTAAACTCTACATTGTCCTCAATGTATTTAAGGGAATCATAGAATTTCGTGGGAGAAAAGAAGATTACGAAAAATAAAATAAAAAATGAAAAGGTACGAAAATTTAAAAGATAAGGGAAGAGAAAACAAATCCTTGGCGATTTCCTCCATTGGGTTGCCTCCCAACAAGCGCTTGTTGTTTAACGTCTTACAGCCTAGACGTGTTGCTTTCTTTTATGCTCAATGAACAGCCTGTCTTGGAGGTGCAACTCCTCCATTTTTGCCTTCCACTTTTCAGCTTCCATGTTCTGACCTTCGTGCCTTTGAGCTTTAATTCCCAACAATTTTGAAATCAGAAATTTGTGATCTTTATATGGATGGAAACTAGACGTCCATAGCTTTCCAACCCTATAAAGAACTCCATCTAACTCCAACGGAGCTGAAAGTTATGGCTTTTCGAATTTGACTGTTCTTTTTGGACCGAAGCTGCGAATTTATGAAAACACTTGGAGCACGTTCCTCCATCGTATCCTTCAAAACTCAACAAACATCAAATCCAATGGAAAAATGCATGAAATGTAATGATGAAGATGATGCATGATGATGCAACTATGTAATGAATGACATGATATGCAAAGATGTATATGCATCCTAAATATTACAAAAATCGAGCAGCCTGAGCATGACTGCTTGCATAATTTCTCTAGAATTAATTACATGTTGGAAGTAATTGAAATTTTACGACTATAAACTAGACACATATACAAACATGTCATAAAAGTTTCAGAATTTTCCGTGACATGAAACTATATCAGATAAATCACACAAAACAGCCTATTACCCAGCTCCGATTTGACTCTCTAAAAATAAAAATTAACATTATACAAAATATGAAATGGTTAGAGTATGGTTAGTCTTCTTTACAAAGTTCAATTTAGACATGTATGCACAAGTATTGTCTAAACTGAGTGCGCCAATGATTTAAAGAGAGTACACTAGCTTAATCTTTAGGTCGTTCAATGGACGTGCGACCCGCGCGATAAAGTATGAAATTTCAATCAAATGGCCTTGGTTCAATCGAAAAACATGGCCAGTTAGGGATAGAGATAACGCGAGAGGCAGGACTAATTTCGACAATACACCCCGAGGCTAACCGGGCCAATGGTATATACTCTATTGGTGTAAGTCTTTCTTAGATCCAGAACCTGTCACCAGTCATAACCCATTCTAGACACCATGTCCGACATTCAGCCAAAATCTCGAAAATTCACACTCCTTCAAGTCCTTTGTAGACTCCGCCCTCAACCTCATGTCCATAACTTCACTTAGGTTATGGTGTGCGGTGATGAAATCCACACATCATGAGGGGTTAAGGAGATAAACAAGGAAAAGAGGCGCCATCTATTCCAAAGAGTGCGACTTAATCAACCAAACTTATGTACTAAATTTAAATCAAAGACTTCCTTTAATATGTACCTATTTACATGGCTGCAAAACAAAAGGTTAGAATGCAACTTATTATGAACATGTATAAAAATTTCGACACTTTACATATATATATATATATACAGACTTATTTACACAGATTCACATATTTACAAGCATAAACACACAATTCTTTACAATCCCCGGCAACGGCGCCAAAATTGATACACGCTTTTGCAACCATTAAATTAACACTTAACAATCAACAAAAACGCATAAACAATTAAAACCCTTTGGTGTAGATGTAGCATTGGTAAATAGGGTATCGTTCTTAATCGGGGATTGAGGGTGCATGCATATTTACGCTATGGTTTGAAAATGGGGGTTTTAAAGAGGTTGGTTTATTATCTACGAAAAATAAAGACAAAAACATGGCTTGGCAAACACGTCGTTGGCTTCTAAGTTCTAACATGCTTAAACTCATAGACAAGCAAAACAAACAAGAACATAGAATCCTAAACATGCTTACTAAAACCGAAAATAAAGTTTAATTACATATATACATTGATCAACTCATCATACTTACCTCATTCCTTTATAACCTAATCATGTTATATGCAACCTATTTAAAATCTAAGCCTTTACTATGTTGTTCATGCATTTTTCGAATGACAATGTTTTCGAACCAAGAACGCTCGCATTCTAGACATATCATAACCTAAACCAAGAACGCTCGCATTTAAGTTAAGCATTAAGCATAGAAAATGCATGCATAGCAAAGAACTCAGATTCGAAATAAATCACAAAAACATGCTAGAATTACATAACCATAAACTCTTATTTAAACTCTTCCTTAAAAATCAATTGTTCATACAAAAAGAGAGTAGAAGGGGACATGCTACACATTTTGGTCGTGAACGCAGTTGCAAAACATGTAGATGGCCTTCTAGTGGATGGAGAGAAACCTTCGGATCGCCTAAGTTGCTCTTGTGGAGGATGGTGTTTGTTGGAGTGTGGAGGGAGTTCGGTTTCTTGACGAATTCTTGATCTTGGAGGAGACAAAGTGTTTAAGGACAGGGACTCGGCTGTATGATGAGAGATGATTGAGAATGAGTCGAGCTCCCCAATTTATAGAAGAAGATTAGGATTTTTCCTACCAAAATAAGACTTTCCTTATGTACCCGGGTAAATCTGACAGTCTGTCTTCAAACGCGTTTTCCCGGAGTTTTAGATCTTAGAAAATTCTGATTCTTATTTCATTAGAAAGCTTATTCAAAGGGCTATAAAATCCATATAAGGAACGCCATATTTGGAATTGAATTGGATTTACTACGGATTTTAGAAGTTAAGTGATCTGGCTGCCTTGTTTTCTTCTTCTTCAAGGAAAAGGAAATCTTCATATCTTCAAATCTTGCCTTCCTTATTCCCTAATAATTCTTGGCCGAATCTATCATATTCTTGCACATATTTTGGCCCTCAAATCAGGTCTGAAAATTCATATAATATCTCCCAAAATTCGTCCATTATATGCTCCATATATTCCGCCATATTTGCTCTCTCCTGGGTCGCGTGGGAGAAATGTCTTCATCTTTTTGTGCACCATATTGGTATCCATTTCATTTGGCATTTGGTTTCCAATTCTTGACACCATATGGGAATGCATTTTAGTAACCATTTGAAGACCATTCCTCGGACCATTTCTTCTCCGAAATTAGGAACTTCCTCCTTAGCACGCTTTTAGCTCCAAATCGCCTCCTTTATTATTTTCTCCTTTATTTCTACCTAAAAGCATAAAGTAAGTAAGAAATGATAGTACTAAGGTCAAAACAAAGCTAAATGTAAAGAGAAAGACGTTAAGAATCAAGCATAAAATGCGTAGATCAAACATCATTGCCATCGTTCCTCTATCTCTGTCTGACCACAACGCCACCCCTCCTCTATATGTCTCTCTCTCTTTCACTCTGAACACTGCCAAGTCTCACCTCATATCTCCTCCAAACGCAAGCTGCACCTCCTCTCTCATCTCCTTCAAATGTTGTCATTGTCGTTCTTCTCTCTCTATCCGACCACTGTGCCGCCTCGCCTCCATCTCTCTCTCACTCACTCACTCACTCTCTCTCTCTCTCTCTCTCTCTCTCTCTCTCTCTGATGTAGTAAGTTTAGGATTATAGATTGTTGGATTGAATTAGTTTAGACCTGATTATGGATTGTGGATTGTTGATGGAGATTATGGATTGAATGAATTTAGGATTATGGATTGTGAATTGAATGTATTTAGGATTATGTATTATTGTTGATGGAGATTATGGAGAATTGTTGTTAATGGAGATTATGTTGATTATGTAGAATTGTTGTTGATTATGAAGATTATGTAGAATTGTGTTCCGATTATGTAGATTATGGAGAATTGTTGTTGATTATAGAGATTATCTAGAATTTTGTTTCAATTATGGAGATTATGGTGATTATGTTCTGATTATGGAGTTTATGTAGAATTTTTGTTGATGAATCTTTTATGTACTTTGTTGAATGAAAATGGATAAGGCATGAATGAATAGTGAGGAGCATGTCAAATTAGTTTGTGTTTGATGAATTTTGGTTGTGTTGGATGACTTTAGGCATGTAATGAGGTTGTGTTGAATAAGTACTGGATTAGAAGAATTTTTTATTTTTGGTATGGATATGTTTTGATGAATATAGTTTTTCTAAGTAAATGTTGTTAATTTCCGATATCGTAGAGCTTAAGATGCCTCACGGGGGGAAGAGGTGCACTGCACCAGAGAAGAATGCCAAATTTCAATTCATAGGACGACAGTTGGGTTAAGGGTCAAACCTCAGAGGAGATCGTTACAGCTCTTGTGGCTCCTGATAGGTCATAGACGATACCTAATGCTCCAATTAAAGCATCGAAAGCCTATATAGTCGAGCCAGGGATTTCCAATTTGAACGTCGCGTCGTCACAAGCTCACTAATCATCCATCGATGATTCTGTTTGCTTTAGCACTTGACGCAAATTGAACAGAAAGGATTCCTCAGCCCCGGCCCCCAAACATACTCTGGGACTGGTGAGGGGAGCTAACGTCGAGAAGATAGTAAAGTCAACATGGAAGAAGATCGAGGTGCCATTTGACGAGTTTACCAGAGGCCTTCTGACGCCGGAGCTGAGCAGTTTGTGCTCGCACAACATCAGATCTATCGTACATACCAACATACATATGAAGGCCCCCTTATAGGGATGAGCTTCCCTAAGCCGAAAAGTTCTGGGTGTACCACGAACTCTCAATAATAGGATCTATTTAATTTTATTTTATTTAATAATTAATTAATTACAAAGCATAGGGTCATAGGGTCTAGGAATTATTCTTATTTTTTTTATTTCTTCCTAGGTACATTATGACTATGAAGCCATACCGAAGATTTGGGAATTCGTAGAGAAAACAGCTACGGGTATTTACAAGGATTGGAAGCACGACTTGCACAAGTACTACAAAGAACACGACTCCTCGAGTGTTCCAATAGAGTTGTTGATGGAAAGGAAAGACGAGTGGGAAAGATTGGTCTGGCAATTTGAGTCTAATAAGTTTAAGGTTCGTCTTCTTTTTCTTTAATGTAATAAAAATGAATCATTTATTTAATTTAATTTAAATATTTATTTATTAATTAATTTCCCTTGTTATGAAATAGAGAATGTCAGTGGCCAACACTGCTAATCGTGAGAAGAAGATGATGCACTATAAGTCGGGCTCCAAAAGGATGATCAACATCGCAAAGACTCACAGAGGTATGGGTTCGAAGCACTATTTTCTTGATGTCAGCGTGTCTTCTTACGTCAGACCCGGGCAAAAAGATATCGTGAGTCAACGTGGTGTAAGTAACCCTTTTTCCGAAATTGATTTGAGTTTAATCTTATGGTTGGTTTGAAGAATATGAAACATGATTAGGACATTTATTAGGTTGTGTTATTGGTATTTGGTTTAGTTGTCTAAATTAAACATTATTCTGAACTTGAGAAATCCGGATCAGAATTGGTGCCCAAGGTTTGTTATTTTGGAATTGGTTATTCGAAGTGTTTTCTTTCAAGTTAGATTTTGGCTTCCTCCATTTTTAGGGGAAACTATGTCAAATTTTCTTTAGAAATTGGCATTTATATATTGCTCACAATATTAATTTCAAGAGAGGTTGATATAATTGGCCGGGGAAGAATTTGTACGCGCACATTCGCAAAACCCGAAGATGATACCTGAAGAGCTGCCTCCTCTATCAAAGGAGACTCAGATCAATATTGCAGATACATTTTCGACCACCGACCTAAGAAGGAGGTTCTGGCCTTAGATGGGCAGTTGAGCATGATTTGAGACAGGCTTCGGTTTCGTCGAGTAGGCGTTCGAGTGCGGTGCTTTCAGAGGAATGGGTCTGAAGAAAAGGCTCGAGCAGCATACGTTACAGATGAAGATGGATCATATACTCGAGTTCCTCAAGACTAGGCATGGATCCTGATTCTATTTGTCATTCGATTGTCACGTCTCAGGATTCTGGACACGATGACGACGATCCGATTACCGAGGGAATCGGTGGGGTTCAAACTCCTGCAAATTAATGTCGATATTTCTGTTTAGTTTCGTATATAGTTACGTTTACATTTCGTTCAGAATAGTACAATTTTTATGTACAAATTTTATATTTAATATATTCAATGAGTATTTTCTAATTTATTATTTATTTTTTAATTCAATTTAAATTTATGAAACAATTATAAAATTAAATTTTTTAAAAATATACAACTTAGACTACGAAATTTAATTTCTTCGACTAAGAGGGACATGTTAGACGATGAATTTGTTAATATTTCTTTGTCTAGCAAGAACATTTAGATGATGAAAAAAAATTTGTCATCTCGAATGGAACTGTTAGATGACGAAATATCAGGATTCGTCTATGGTAATTTACTAAGACGATGAAAAAAAATTCATCATCCAAGTTAGAACACTTAGACGACGAAAGCGTTTTTGTCTAAAGTAGGATTTCTTAGATGACGAAACCAATTTTTCGTCTAAGTGAATTACATTTTTGTCGTCTAAGAAAATATACGCAATCAAAAATTTCGTCGCCTTTTTTAGTAACCGTTCCCCGTCTAGAAACTTAGACGACAAAGAAGGTTTCGTCGTCTAAGATGTGTCTTAGACGACAAAATTTTTTTTGTTAGTCGTCGAAGTACTTACACTGCGATACTTAGCCGACTAAGTACTTATACGATGAAAACTACATCCTAGACAACAAAATTTCTTCGTCGTCTAAGTATTTTTTTTCTTGTAGTGCCATATGAGATTGGCAGAAGTGGGTTTTGTCTCGGGTTGTGCATCTTTGGTGCATTGTCTGCTCTAGGTCAGGACGGTCCATAGTTTGTAGCATGGGCGCACCCTCCTAGTGGCAGAATGATATTTAGTGCTGATAGTATTTCTTGTCGGTAACATAGTTGGAAAGCTTGTAAGAGTGAATTGATACATCGGTGTAGTCGTGTTATCTTTCCGGTGTTGTGTCGTCTTTATTGTAAAGAAAATGGAGTAGTCAATAATGCACTCTTCGGTAAATGATGCAGTTTAAGATACAATGTAATAGTCGAGTCTCCTGATAATTTTTCGGGTGTTTTTCCTCTTATGGGGTTTAGGCCTTATGTCCTCCCCTCCCTTCCCCGCCCCCCTGTACTCTATCATTCATTAATCAAGGCTTAATGGTAGCCGCAAGTCCTTAAAAAACACTTTAAATTTGTCTAAAACTCTCTATAATTTAGTATTTACTAGCTAATCTTTATGATTTATCTCTCATACTTCCTCAACTCTCTCTCCTTTTGTTCTCTTTTTCCCAAAATAATGACTTAATTAAATATGAATTCTATAAGATTCATTCAATTATGAAGAAATTCATTAAATTATAAAGAAAATGATAAAGAAATATTTCTATAAAGATTTTGACTTTTACATTCTAATAATAGAAAAATTATAAAAAAAATTGTTGAAGATGAGCTTATAACAGTAGGCTAGGCCTTCGATAACGTTATGGGGCAAGGCTTTGTAGTCCTTATATTTGACGCGAGGAACATGTAATTAATACATCATAAGAACACTGGATATCGACGTACCGCCCTCGATGAGATTATAATTAATAACTGATCGTGCTAAGCACACGATAATCTCAAGTATGTAACAATGATAATATTTTCTATATTTCTTTCTTTATGAAAACTAATGGCTAATTAACCTAATCGGGGCAGCCGCGCTGCCTTGAATTCGATCTTGAAATGTCTTCAGGAAATTAGAATAGCATTATAGTACAAAATGACCAAATACTAATACGCATATATTTGCAGTAAGTCGGGAAGAAGAGCTAGAAATGTGTTGTACGTATGAGCTTTTGTAATTAGGAGAAAGGCCTCGTGGCTTTATGTCGGTGCGGAATTATATATATAATATGTAAATCATTTATTAACTTACCCTAATTAATCAGGTAGTGATTTCCACTTTAAACAAGTCCGCAAGGACATTTATTAACTTACTCTAATTAATCAGGTAGTGATTACCCCTTTAAGCAAGTCCGCAAGGAAATTGCCATATCTTAGTGATATATATGCTCTCTCTATTACCCAAAATATCTCTGTATGCATATGTATAATATTATTAGAACCAACTACATTCGCTAGCAACTTTTGATCGTCACCCAGACATGAGTGCGTTCTCTTTCTCTACTGGCCAGCGAGGGAGAGATTATATTACAACAATTAATATGATGAAATTACGTGATTAAGAAGACTAGAATATTACATTATATTAAGATAACGATCATCAAGTAAATATAGTTTGATAGAGAGGTTGGCTATATCTTAGTTTGATTATTAAACTATATCTTGATTCCTTGCAGAATTAGAGCGCGTAGTCATTTATCCCATATGAAACTAGTCTCTACTTAATATAGCCATATATGCATTACGTACTGTACCGAATTTGACAAAATTAATCGATCGCTTGCCCTTTGCTCGCCTTCAGTCTTTTACTTATTGCTGTTAATGGTAATTTAGTACTGTATAAATTTTCGTTAATTTACTAAAAGCATGCATATATGCTACCAATTATATACGTACATACGTACGCGTATATAATTAGTTGAGAATATATATGCTCGCTTTAGGTTGATTTGAATCGAGCATTAGATTCTACTAGCTAGTGGCCACGAATGAGGGATCGATAGGTCAGCATTTGTCTCACTAGGTCACTTATAATTGAACATTCTTCCTTCAATTCCTTGTAATGCAACGGAATGAGCTGAGGCAATGATGTAATGATTTGAAGGTGTATAGCTAACTGAAGTCCAAATTAAGATTGTCTTCTTTCTCATGATTTGCATGGTCTCTCAGGAGAAGAAAAGCCCTTCATTTCATGATATGTTATGTGTACCACTTCGTGGTATATGCCAATGAGTTACGCTACAAATGCAAAAGTGCACCCCCATTTAGGAATGAGATAAGCTGATAAGCATGATCGACTGCATGACATATATCATGCTTTTGTAGCTCGTTCTACTGTGCAGTGGTAAGTCTCACAAGTGCAATGCTGTCCAGGTAGGAAAGCACATCACCATATGCAGTCTTTGTTTATGAAGAGTTTCAAGGAAGAGATTAACAAAAGCATGTACTTATGAGGTCATGGGTTATCCCCACAGTTGTTATGTACGTGTGTAAATGTGTGATAATAGTGCAAGCAATGCAAGTCAAGACCCTCATACTTCAATCATCACCACATGACAATAATATTGTAGGTATGAAAGAAGGAAAAAAAAAAGGTGTGCTTAATGCCTTAATTTGATCCTGATCATTTTTATACCTGAACTTTAGAATATATAAATTACATACTTTAACTTTCAAAATTATATCTATGTGATACGCAGATCAAAATTTCATCATCTCCCGTTTATTTTGTTGACGTGGAAAACGTGGTTTTCAAACTTAAGGGGTAAATAGGTAATTGCAAGCCACAACGGTTTAAAATACTTATTTTCTAATATTCAGTTGTCTTGAACCGAGCAATTCATCATTTAGCCCCAAATTTCTCTCTTGAAAGAACCCTAACACATACCCAATTCAATTTCCTTCCATCTCTTATTGTTGCGATTGTTGTTACTCTCCGTTCGAATCAGAGACAAAAACGATGGCAGAGAAGTGGAGGATGTTCAGATTGGGTGATCCAAGACCCACGAACAGTAAGTGTTCTTCCATACCTCACCAAGTAAAAAAATTTCATTTGATAGGGTGTGCGTGCACATGGTTTGTTTGCCAATGTTCAAACACAGAGAAAGTTGTCTCTTGCAACAGTGTCAATGTTGTTTTGATAGTATTATAGTCTGTTGTCCATGTGTTGGTACGTGATCCCATAAACACATAAAGGTCGCACACTTAGTCACTCCAAATGGGTCAACACTGCCCAGACCAAACGCAAGACAGCAATACAGACTTCAACTTTAAACAAGGAAGCAACATCATCCGAAATCCCACGCGCTCGGAACAATAAGCGGAAGATACCAGAACAGATCATGAACAAACAAGCAGGATCCCACATCGAAGAGCAACAAAAGACTCAATACTCAACCGCCAATATAAACAACACATTTATGACAGTTACAAGGTACGCCCGTTACTCTACCAATACTATTGTTACGCTTCATACATTAACTTGAGCGTCGACGAGTCGAAGGCGGGAACAACCCGTCAAGGCTCATAACGACCATTTGGTGTATTACTCTTAACAGCAGGTAAAGGACGACATACGCGCGACAGCTCAGATCATCTGAATTGACCCCATCCGCACTTCTACTGGGATTCCTACGGAGTTTGGTAGAAACAATTGGCGCCGTCTGTGGGAAACGAGCAATCGTACACCACCCGAAACCATAGCAGCAAATATGGCAACAAATCACATTACACCCGAAAGCCGAAAGACGAGACGCGCTCGTCAACGCGATCAGCAGCATCAACGACCTAATGGAGGACGAAGCAGCATCCCACCTCGTGAAGGAACTCTAAACGGCCCGAACCGAAAGAGACCAAGAACGCCAAGCCTGACAGCGCTTGGAGGATCGGTTTGAATCAGGACCAACCGAGGAGCCAGGAATGAGCAGGCAAGCCATTAGGATAGACCTACCATGGGGACAGCGAAAGAACCTGCTCCCAGGACCTCCACCACCGCCCGAAAGAACACAGGAATATGATGACGAGGAACCTAACACGATAGTTGGGAACGCCATGCTCCGGCAAATGGCAGAGATGGAGGCCGAAATCATGTCACTCAAGAAAATCACGCACATCGAGCGAAAAGGAATGTACACTCCCCATGTGAGCCCCTTATCGGACGATATCCTGGCGCAGGGCAGGGATCCGTATTCCAAAACCGTCAAGATCAGCAGGTTCAACGGGAAGGGAGACCCACGAACGCACATTGACGAGTATCAATCCGCCACCGTAGGTACTCGGATGCAACCCTCTGTTTCCTGTTCCAGGAGACACTGGCGGAAGAAGCACGAAACTGGTCATACGAGGTGCCCACGGGATTCATTCACTCATTCGATGAGCTCACGGAGTGTTTCCTCAAGCGATACCGACTGCAGGGAAAGTACAACACTGCCAACACGCTCCTAAAGATCCGTCAAGGGGACAATGAAAACCTATCTGGTTTCATCAATCAGTGGAGGGCCCTTGTGAACACGTGCAAGAACCTCGACAAGAACGTAGCAAAAAATGCGCTATTAGAAAACCTGACGGGAACCCCGTTCGTACAGAAGATGGTCAGAAAGGACCACCTCGGGTATGACGAGATCATCGACCTAATCGTCCAAAAAGCACTGGTGGAAACCCACGTGTACGGAGCGCAAGGCCCAAGCACAACACCGACCTCGAAGACACACGGCTACACACAAGATCGCCCGCCATCCCCGATACACCCAGTAATCTGCCACCAAAAGCACAACCCACCACATCCCGCAAGCACGAAGACCACTATCGCAAACACAAGAACAACAAACAGTATCAGCGAACGCATCACGAGCGTTCACCGCTACGAAACCCACCACCCAGAGATCCCCACCAGCGACGCACACTCTTCTCCATTACCCAGGGCACAAATGAGGAAGTCTCAAACAGAACAAATGACAAATCCGCCCGCCCATGCCTAGGGCGCCCGGCATCGCCCCTATGCGGAACAACAGGGAAACGTGGTGCATGTATCATGATTTGAATACCCACAACACCAATGACTGCGAAATCCTAGCCAAAGAAATCGAACAACTACACACGGAGGGAACGCGGATCTTCAGAGCAGCAAACGCGGAACGCCCGGCTACGGATATATGAATGAGGGGCACCATCAACAACATCACGGGCGGGAAACAGAAGACTGAATGTCCACAGGAACGGGAAGAACCCCAACCTAGGAACGTATTTGCGGTACATCCCGGAAACCCGCCAAAGAGTGTCTAGAAGGATTGACCTCCAATCACCTTCACCTACGAGGAAGAAGGCAACCAGAACAGCACTCTCCCGTTCGTCATCGACAGAATGGTGGACCGATACATAGTCAAGCGCATCCTCATCGATAACGGAGCTTCCCTCAACATCAACTTTCGGGAGGCGTACGAAGGCCTCAAGTGCCCGAAATACAAGATGACACAGGACTATGAGAGCATCGCCAGCTTCTCAGGTGAGACCACTTACCCACTCGGTAACGCCTACATGCGATTCGGCAGCGGTGCACCAAGAACTCCCCAGAGCGAGATCAGAATAGACTTTGTTATCATAGACCTCCACACGTCCTACAACATGATCCTCGGATGACTGGGTATCTCGAAGCTGAGGTTGATCATTGCAGGCCATATGCTCATGGAAAAGTTCCCGACAGACTACGAAATTAGCACGGTCAGGAGGTACGATTTCATGGAAAAAACTGTTCGACCAGACAAAAACAACGCACGAGTAGAGGTACTCGCGGTGGCAGAGTTCTCCCCTAAAGAGCAGTAACCGGATGACCCGCGTGACAGACTAAACACTATCCAGCCCGCCGAAGAGCGGGAGGGGCAACATACGATACAACTATCCCGTGAACACCCAGAGCGCACGATTCGCATCGGCACACAGTTAGAGCCTGACATAGCGGCTCGGCTAACCCAGGTCTTAATGGATTGCCAATAGGTATTTGCATTGTCTTACATGGACATGCCTGGAATCGCCCCAAGCATCATCTTCCACAAACTCAGCATCAACTCACTTGCAAAGCCGATAAAGCAGAAACGGCGGGCGTATGATTAAGAACGATATGCGGCCATGCACGTGGAGGTTGATAGATTGTAGAAAATCGCCTTCATCCGAAAAGTCGACTACCCGAAATGGATCTCCAATGCCATCATGGTTAAGAAGAAAAATGGATCTTGGCGCATATGTATAGATTACAGTAATTTGAACAATGTCTGTCCGAAAGATAGTTTCCCGATACCCTGGATTGATCAGCTCGTAGACGCCACTGCCGGGCACGAACTAATGTCAATGATGGACGCATACTCGGGGTACAACCAGATCCTCATGAACCCCGAAGACTAGGAGGCACATGCTTCACAACGGACAAGGGGCTCTACTGTTACGTAGTCATGCCGTTTGGCCTAAAGAATGCAGGCTCCACATACCAAAGACTAATGAACATCATATTCGACGGGCTGACAGGCGAAATCGTAGAAGTCTACATCAAAGACATACTGGTCAAGAGCACCAAGGCAATGGATCACTCGTAACACCTACGAACCGTACTCGAACTCTTGATCAAAAACAGCATGCGATTGAACCCGGCCAAATGCACATTCGGTGTAACAATAAGCAAGTTTCTTAGATACATCATCAACAAGGGGGGCATCGAGGCCTCAGCAACAAAGGTCAAGGCAATACTAGACATGCAACTCCCCACGACTAAAGCCAAACTCCAAAGCCAAACAGGAAAACTGGCATCCTTAATCGCTTCATCTCCCGCTACTCCGAAAAATGTGCACCGTTCTTCAAATCCCTCCGAACGACAAACAAGCGAAGCGTTGTTTGGACAACCGACTGTGAAACCGCGTTTGCATCAATCAAGCAGTACCTCGCCTCAATCCCTCTCCTATCCAGACCCGTAAAGGGAGAAACCCTATATCTGTACCTATTTGCCTCCCTAACGGCCGTCAGTTCAGCCCTGGTCCGAAGAGAAACAAATTCCGAATTGCCAGTCTTCTTCACCGGAAAGGGCATGACACCTCCCGAGATCCGTTACCCTACAATCAAGATGGTAACACTTGCACTTGTCTCAGCAGCAAGGCGACTCAAGCCATACTTCCAGGCCCACAGCATCCACTACAAGAAAATTGCACCTAGACCACGGACCATTTCCGTCGTCTAGGTGCAGTTTTCCGTCGTCTAAGTACTTAGACGACGGAATCTCCATCGTCCAAGGTCCGTGCTCCAAGTGCTGTCGTCCAAGCACCTGGACGACGGAGATTTAGTGATCCGTCGTCCAAGTTCACTTGGACCGCGGACATTATCCGTGGCCCAGGTGTTCACCTGGACGAAGGAAACTCTAAGTCTCCGTCGTCCAGGTGTCTACCTGGGCCACGGACATTGCTCGTTTCTCCGTGGCCCCGGCGTTCACCTGGACGACGGAGAAATAGATTTTCCGTCGTCCAGGTGAACACCTGGGCCACGGATAATGCTAGCTTCTCCGTGGCCCAGGTGTTCACCTGGACGATGGATAACTAATTCTCCGTCGTCTAGGTGAACACCTGGGCTACGCAGAACGGCAGGGTTTAGGGTTTAGGGGTTAGGGTTTAGGGGTTTAGGGTTAGGTTTAGGGTTTTTCACCTGGACGACAGAGAACATAATCTCCGTCGTCCAAGTGAATATTTAATTAAAAAAAAATTGAAATTAAATATTATTAATTTAATTTATTATTAATTTAATTTAAATAATGAAAAATGCTAAAATTAATTAAATAAACTAAATTTTGAATATTACTTAATTATTAAATAATTAAATTAAATTAATTTGTACATACATGAATAATCGAAAAAACCCATAAATTAAAAATTAAAATATTGTTCGGAATGCGGAAAGAAACGAGATAATAAACTACTAGCTAGCTAATACACTGGAGGAGCAGATGCGCCGCCGAGTCCTCCGCCTCCAGCCGGGTCGTTGTCGTCGGGGTGTGGGTTCGGAGGAGGTTGACATACTTCTCGATTTTGTTGCATGAGGGCGATGAGTTGGGCTATTTGTGCTTGTTGTTCGTCAAGTCTTTGCCGCATTGACTCATTCTCCTCTCGTGCCAGTCGAGCCTCTTGAATGGCTGCTTCGACGGCCGCAGCCTGACTCCTTCTCCGCTGCCCCGAACCTCCCGTAGATGATGAGCCGGAGGTCATCGACAAATCTCGTACCACCCTAGGCCCAAAGTGCCTAACCTCCTTGCCAGCTCTACGACCGTAGACCTCATCCGCGATTGCAATTTGGCTCTCTAAGGATAGAGGAGGCAGGTCTTCCGGCGGCACATCTGGGAACGCAAGCTGAGTGTTAGCCAACTCTTCATGCGCACGCTCTATCGCCCTTGCCTACAAAAGAATAATTAATTTATTATAATGAAATCATATTTAAATAATAATTACTATAATTAAAAGCACATATATATATATATCTATATCACTTACGCCGCATTGACTCGCTTCATTATCGAGCCCTGGCGTCACGTACGCACTTACGCTTGCATCAAGATAAGGGTGTTTGGAACCCTTATTCTTGTGCTCCTTGGCTATTTGAATGAACTGCTTGGCGCCGGTAGTATGGTGTTTCTCCTTCTTCCCCCGGTTGGCTTTGTTGACACCGGAGAATTTCTGTTACACAACATAATTAAATCATTAAAAAAATGAATAACTACAATTTAAATAATTCAATTATCTTAATAGAAATAAAAAAATAAATTAATACCTTAAATTGTTCATCGGCAAAGTGGTTACACAACCACTCCCACTCATCTTCTTTCTCCCCTTGCAACTCTACCGGGGGAGGCACGAGACCGACATCTTGGAAGTACTTATGGAGCTTGTACTTCCAATCTTTGTAGATGGAGTTGGCGGTTTGGTTGATATGCCTCAACATAGCCGGTGTTGGATCCACGTCAAATTGTTCCTATCAAAAATAAATAGAAAATTATAATCGTATATATTATGAAATTTTAACTAATATTAACAATATTATATAATAACTAAATTGGACGTATTACGTACCGAAAGATCTTTGAAGACTTTCGCCTTCTCATGATCCGGCGCCTCCTTCCAAGTAGGGGCAGTGATACGAACCCGGTTACGGATGATTGACCCTATCCCATGCGCCGAGAGACTTGCTAGCTGAGCTGTGGGAGGGCCACCGGTGAATTCGTCGTACGGCAAGTCGAACTTTTTACCGGTCGCCTTGCAAATACGCTCCGCTTTGCCCCCTTTAACGAGACCCCGAGTCCTTTTCGGTTCCGGGTCAGTGGGGGCCCTCCTTTGCCTACGGCGGGCGCTGTACATGATTGATTCGGCGGTCGAGGACGCCTGAGTACTTCCCGTTGAATGGGTACCGGGCGTCGGAGATTAGAAGGGGTCGACGTCATCACCGCTCGAGATGAATGAGGGAGCGGGAATTTCCCCAGAGGGCGCTACGGACGGACCAGATGATCCGTCCGGATTGAGAGCGTCGTTGCCCTCCTGTTGAACCCAACTGACTTGGGCCGCCAACATTTGGAGCATCTCATCTTCTGCCTCCTGTTGGGCTTTCTTCTTGCCGGATGTGGTCTTTGGCGGAGCCATTTAAACCTAAGAGTACGGTGTTAAAATACCTACTTACCATAATAATTACAACTTAAAAATTTACGCTAATTAATTAAGTACGTTTAAGATTTAAATAGAGTACACTAGCTTGGCATTTTCGGTCGTTCAATGGACGTGCGACCCGCATGATAAAGTGTAATTTTTCAATTAATCAGCCTTGGTTAAATTGAAAAACATGGCCAGTTAGGGATAGAGATAACGCGAGAGGCAGGACTAATTTCGACAAAAGTCTTTCTTAGTCCAAATCCTGTCACCAGTCATAACCCGTTTCTAGACACCATGTCCGACATTCGGCCAATTTTTCGAAAATTTACACTCCCTCAAGTCCTTTGCAAACTCCGCCCTCAACCTCGTGTCCATAACTTCACTTAGGTTATGGTGTGCGGTGATGAAATCCACACATCACGAGGGGTTAAGGAGATAAGCTAGGAAAAGAGGCGCCATCTATTCCAAAGAGTGCGACTTAATAAACCAAGCCTATGTACTAAATTTAAATCGAACACGTACTACCATGCAATTTACTCGAAAATACACGTAATTAATTATCAATTAATTAAAACAATAAATAATTACAATAATGAATTATTATTTATCATGCATATAATAATAATTATTCATTTACCAATATAATTAATTATTATTAACAATAATAATTATTGCTATTATTTAATTTTAACTAACAAATATAAAATTATTATCAAATAATTAACAACTAATAATAATTATCCCAATATTAATAATAGCAACTCATTAATGATTATAATTATAACTATTAATTATTTTAAATTAATTAATAAATTAAAACTATTTATTAATTAAATAATTAATTAATTAACAAAAATGTAAAAGAGGTAAAAAATAGAATTATTACCTCGTCGGAATGTCGCCGGAATATCGGATGAGTTGAGTCGTCGGAGAGGAGGAACCACGCCGGAAAAAATGTCGTCGGAGCGTCGCCGGAGGAGGATCGCCGGAGGAGAGGAGAGGAGAGGAGAGGGAGAGGAGCAGATGGAATGATGAGAAAATGAGGGGGGTGCAACTCTATTTATAGAGTTGCACCTAGACGACGGAGCACTATTCTCCGTCGTCTAAGTCCACTTGGACGACGGAAACAGTGTTTTCCGTCGTCTAGGTGGCGGTTTCAAAAAATTTCAATCGGCGCCAATTAATCGGCGGGACGTTTTGAACCGCCATGATTTTGGACTTAGACGACGGAGAATGAATTCTCCGTCGTCTAAGTGAAAATTCAAGCGGTCCCAAAACAGAAGCGGTAAATTGAACCGCCATAAAAATTGGACTTGGACGACGGAGATGGTCAGTTTCCGTCGTCCAAGTGAAAATTACATGAAAAAAATAAATAAAAAAAAAAATTTGAACCGCCATGATTTTTGAACCTGGACGACGGAGATGGTCATTCTCCGTCGTTCAGGTGAACACCTGGACGACGGAAAATGACCATCTCCGTCGTCCAGGTTCAAATTACGTAAAAAAAAATTTTAAAAATAATTCGCTAGGAATTTAGCGATCTGTTATTCGAGTGAAATAGTCGTACAATATCGATGAACGCATCGTATATATGAACAGTTAAATTTGAACCGCCGATTAATTTTACGTATTGAAACATGTTAAGTATCGACTAATCTTTACGACTTAAGTGTTCATGAGTAGACGCTCATTTGCAGCAGAGTATTAACGAAATTGAATTTGGACAAACCAACCGTTGGATATGTTCGTCGTAACATAATATATAATTGTCTTCAAAGGACCATAAAATAATAAGTTCGGGAAGGGTTTGATCGGCACAGTCAAACCCTGAATTCAGGGGTTAGGGCCTTACTGTTTAGGGTTTAGGGTTTCTAAACTTGGACGACGGACAATGACCATTCTCCGTCATCCTAGTATGTACCTGGACGACGTAGAATGACCATTATCCGTCGTCCAAGTTCTAAACCCCGATTTCAGGGGTTAGGGCCTTAGGGTTTACAGTTTAGGTCGTCTCCGGTCATTTGTGTGTCCGTTCAATTATTCTGATTCAAAAATATAATTAAAAAATTGATCGATCGATCCGAACTGCTATATTTAGGGTCAAGGATTTAGCTAGGGTACGTTTTATATGAGATTGAGATTTGGCGCCAATATTTATTAATTTCTCCGTTGGCCAGGATATATAATTCAGATTAATTTCTTACCGTAAACCGGCATCGATCATATATATATTACAATAATTACAGTAATAAATTACCAATTAATCTCCCTCGTCGTATGACCGTACTCTTCGTCATAATCATCATCATCCTCATCTCCGTTAGTCGACGGCTCATCCTCGTCATCGTACTCAACATCGTCCGACGAATAACCTGAGTCCTCGTCCGCGTTCTCTTCCTGCTCGTCTTCTTCATCTACCTCATCGATAATCTCATCTTCAGTTAGATCTGTACAACCATCAGGCATGGGTAACCGTTCACCATCTTGAACCAGGTCCATTATATCGGAGCGGACCATAGAAATATTAGGCTCTTGATAGGCAGGAATGTCTCTTTCTGGTTCAGCAGCATCTTCAGTCGTCGTCGGTGTCCCTTCAATTGTCTTTGTATTCCATATTCCTCGGTGAGAGATATGGTTCACTATTTTCCACCATTCACCGGCTTTCGGATCGTCGAGATAGAACACCTGCCGAACTAAGGTGGCGAGAGCGAAAGGCTCATCCTCATACCAGTGCGAGTTTGTATCGACTGATAATAGTCCCAGGTTTTCCTTTGTACGCTTGAACCATCTGCACTTGAATAGGAAAACGTTGACATCATTCCCGTAACATAGCTGAACCACGTATACAATAGCCCCGTAATATAGATCATTGTCTTTCCCAACCGCTACCCCACTGTTTTGTGTTCTTCTTCCTTCGTCTCGGGCCAATGAATGGAACTTTACACCGTTTACAAAACATCCGGGATATATATAGTGTTTAACCGGCTTCCCTGCTAGCAAGTGCTTTGGCCATGACCACCACCCTCCATGGTTATTAGATTTTTGCAGATCAATCATCTGCGAAAATGGGCAAATTAATATAAAGGTTTACTTTCTACAAACATGAGCGATATGTATTTAAATAATTAATACCGAGTCGTACGTACGTACCCATTGGAAGAAATAATCAGGAAACTTCTTCTTAACCATTTTCTCAATCCACGCCGAACTCTTGTTTTGATTTAACGCCTGAAGCCTCTCCCTGTATGACAACATGTACGGCTCAACTTCGTCAGTCTCGCAACACTACCCAATGTGCCTCAATAAGTTCTTCCCGTGTTAACGATTCCTTTAATACTCCTCTAAACGGTCGGACGACATTGGTGACGACAGAAAGATTGATGCGGGCACTGCGATCAAAGGCAGTGGGAGGGGGTGGATCTTTGAGGTACATGTTGCAGTAAGTAACACACTCATGCATTAGGTATGTCTCTGCTATGGAGCCATCCGGGGCCGACCTGTTTTTGACGAATGACTTATACTGTCCAAGCTGTCTACAAAATCAAACGTACACATTACATAAGTACATATAGCTAGCTAGCTAGTATATATATAATCTCCAGTGGAACAAATAAATTAATTAGTTGTACGTACCTTTTTTGAGGATACATCCAAGTGTACTGGACCAGACTAGAAATAAGCACCTGCTCGGGCAGGTGGATCATTAGGTGAATCATGATGTCAAAGAAAGCAGGGGGGAAAATCCTCTCTAGTTTGCAAATGATGTGCACAATTTGTTGTTGCAATTCCACCACATCTGACTTCTTTAATTCTCTAGCGCATAACCTCTGCCACCACCTGCACAATGCTACTATTGGTTCTACGATGTCCCGAGGCAAGTATGGTCGAATTACCACTGGAATCAGACGTTGCAGCATAACGTGATAGTCATGTGTCTTTAGACCAACAAACTTGTGTTGCACCTCGTCCACTGCTCCAGTTATAGTAGTTGCATACGTAGCCGGATAACGAACTCCCTTAAACCAGTGAAATATAGAACGTTTAAGCGTCGGCTTCACTGTGTAAGGTGTATCTGGCATCTTGTTGTACACTCCTTTCCTATCCCTCCTCAACCACAAGGGACGACGTAGATTCATTGATTCCAAATCTTTGCGCGCTTTGGGAGTATCTTTAGTCTTGAACTTAATACCGAGAATTGTTCACACCACGCTGTCGCACACATTCTTTTCTATGTGCATCGCGTCCAAGTTGTTCCTCAGCTTCAACTTCGACCAGTAAGGGAGTTCAAAGAATATACTCTTGTGATCCCAATAGCTCAGATCATGTGGAGGAATTGGATTGCATTTCTTTACATCCGCGTCATTGCTCAACACACCAAAGTCGAAATAGCTCAACCTCTCTAAAATCTCTTCGCCCGACCAACTACGGGGTTTATGATTGTTCTCTACCGTACCATCGAAATGAGCTTCATCCTGTCGCCACGGGTGGTCGTGAGGAAGCCATCTACGGTAACCCAAGTAACACACCTTCCCCGCGTGCCAAGTAGAGTTCACGTCATCCAAACATATAGGACATCCATTATATCCTTTTGTCCTGCAGGCTGCCAACATCCCATAAGCTGGAAAATCGCTGATCGTCCACATTACAGCAGCCCTCATCGTGAACATCGTGTCAGTGAATTTGTCATAAGTTGGGACTCCATTTTCCCACAACAGTTTCAGCTCGTCGATCAAAGATCTGAGGTAGACATCTAAGCACTTCGATGGAGATTTAGGACTTGGAATTAGTACGGTAAGGAAATTAAATTCCTTGTTCATGCACATCCACGGAGGCAAGTTGTACGGCATCAGAATAACTGGCCAAGTGCTGACGGCGGAGCTATTACTTCCCCAAGGATTGAATCCGTCTGTAGATAGGCCGAGTCTAACATTTCTAACCTCTGAAGCAAAGTCTCCAAATTCTCTGTCGAAATGTTTGAAACCCTCCCCATCCGCGGTGTGTCGCAGGACATCGTCATCTATTCGCTTTTCTGCGTACCATCGCATCGCCTCTGCTGTGTGTAGAGACATGTACAGGCGCTGCAATCTGGGAATCAAGGGAAAATATCGAACAACTTTCACAGGAATTCTCTTTTTCGAACTCTTCCTATTCAACTGGAATCTGCACTGGCCATATACCGGACAATAGTCCAACTCTTTATACTCTTTGTAAAATAGCACACAATCATTCGGACATGCGTCAATTATCCTGTACTTTAGGCCGAGGCTGCTCAGGATATTTCTAACCTTATAATGAGATTTAGGAAGATTGTGATCATCAGGAAGCAACTTACATATTTGCTCCTGAATTTCGTCAAAAGCACTCACTGACATTTTGTGCTTCACTTTTATCTTCATTTGCTCCATCACATATTGCAACACATTCTCTCGACATCCAGGGAACACCGGGGTCTGCGCTTCAAGTAGTATCCGGTTGTACTTTTCCATCTCACTGGTGTCAGTGGCCAAGCTAGCTGCGGGGAATGTGTCATCATGCTCATTAGTGGTACTATAACCTCCGTCTTGGTGTTGGTGTCCACTATGACTACATCTCGGAAACGCATAATGGACCAAATCTGCAGTTGGGTTGCAAGCTGGGGGTCCGGCACCACTGCCGCTGGATGAGGCACCATGGTAACTGTACCCTGAGCTGAAGTCTGCTGCGCTGAACTCTACTGCTTCACCATGCTCGCTCCATGTAGTGTAACTCCACATCATACCATTTTCGTACAGGTGTTGCACCATAACATTAACCTCCGCATACTGACAATTAAGACATTTCTGACACGGACACCTGAAACGTTTCTTTCCCTGACCATGTTCTATCGCAAAATTCACAAATTCGCTAATTCCATCCATATACCGGACATCACATCTATTCTTCAACTTCATCCAACTCTTGTCCATACTGCTACAAAATATTATAATTAATTAATTATTACATATATATATATATATTTGTCCATTAATTTACGCTTAATTATACGTACTCGATCTACATCGATCCATCAATTACGTACGTACGTAATTTAATCGATCTGTACATATATATATAGCTAACATCAGCTAACATCCTTGCATGTATATATGTACATACGTTTTCACTAAATATATATTAATTAAGCAAATTTTAACTGCGTACGTACGTACCTGCTGGCCTTCTCGATATCTGTACGTTAATTAAGCTAACTAGCTAGTCAGCGGAGATCCCTTATCGATCCTGATTCTTCTTGGCCTTCTAGCTAGCTAGCTCCCTTCTCCTTCTCCCTTCTCCTTCAATTCTTCTTCAAATGGAATGAAGAGATCGAGGAATGAATTCGATCAGTTTGGCATCGGGCTTATATAATGCTTCACTTAGACGACGGAGGTGTCGGTACGTCGTCTAAGTGGAAGTATGTTTCGTATACTCGGACGACGGCGTGTCGGTCCATCCTCCAGGTGATCACCTGGACGACGGAGAATACCATCTCCGTCGTCCAGGTGATCACCTGGACATCGGAAAAGACTCCGTGGTCCAGGTGACCACCTGGACGACGGAGATGATATTCTCTGTCGTCCAGGTGGTACTTGGACCACGGAGTATTTTCCGTGGTCTAGGTGTCACTTGGACCACGGAACAATTACGTTTCCGTGGTCTAAGTGCTGTTTTCTTGTAGTGATCCATGTTCTCACCAATGTCCCATTGCGACATGTATTACAATCACCCGACCACAGTAGTTGTATGGCGAAATGGGTCGTTGAGCTAAGTTAATACGACATCCACTACACGCCCCGAACAGCAATAAAAGGTCAGGCTATCGCGGACTTTATAACCGAATGCACTGAGGCCGAAGGGGCGACACAGCCCGCCCTCGACACGCCACCCGTTAGCACGTAGACTCCCAAGGAAGAACCCTCAAAACCCGAATCGCCATGGAACCTTTGCGTGGACGGGTCATGCACCAAGAACACCAGTGGGGCTGGGATCATCCTCACCGGGCCCGGGGGTGTACGAGCTGAATACGCGCTAAGATTCGAATTCAAAGCAACAAACAACGGGGCCTAATACGAAGCTCTTATCGCCGGTCTACAACTGGCCCAAAACTTTGAGGACCCAAGCATCAACATCTTCAGTGATTCACAACTAGTCGTCAACCAAATCCGGGATGACTTCAAGACAAATGGAGATACGATGACGGCATACCATGACCACGTATGCACAATGTTAAGCAAGCTCAAGTTCTTCAACATCAACCACATCCCAAGGGGAAGAAACACCAAGGCAAACACACTCGCCCGTTTAGCAACATCGCCCGTACATACGGAGCCAGGGAAACGAGTAGTGGAAGTCCTAACGAGACCCAGCATCATGAAAACGCCAAAAGAAATCTTTACGATCGAGCCACACGTTGCCAGCTGGATGGACCTCATTATCAAATACAAAACACGGGGCGAACTGCCAGCAGACCGGGCCCAAGCGCGAAACATCAAGCCAGAGCAGTCAACTTCAGCATCTGACACGACAACCTGTACAGACAAGGGAAAACATGGGCCAACCTTAAATGCGTCATGCCGGAGCAAGGCGACAAGATACTCAGGGAAATCCATTCAGGCGTATGTGGCCACCACGCGGGAGCACGGTCTATAGCACAAAAGGCACTCTGTTGTGGATTCTGGTGGCCCACCATCCACTCGGATGCAACCGCGATCACTACGACCTGCCATCAGTGCCAACTCTATGCATACAAGAATCATACACCCGTGGTTCCCCTATCGATCCTCACCTCCCCTGTTCCATTTGCACAATGGGGACTCGATCTCATCGGAGAACTTCCGAAATCCAAGGGCCAATATTGATACATCATAGTAATCATTGACTACCACACTAAGTTTATCGAGGCAGAACCGATGGTCAAGATCACGACCGAAAAGGTGAAGAAATTTTTATGGAGTTTGATCTACTGTCGCTATGGCACCTCGCTCAACATCATCACCGATAATGAGCCATAATTCCACAACGACGAGCTCAAAGCATTCTGCAAAAGGCAAGGCACCAATCTGATATTTGTGTCGTCAGCACACCCACAAACAAACAAACAAGTAGAAGAAGCAAATAAAATCATCAAGGAAGGAATCAAGAAGAAGATCGAACTCATCGAGAAAGGAGACGTTTGGTACGGATGCTGGCCCACATTACTCCCCGAAATACTATGGTCAATCCGAACTACGGCAACGGCAGCAACAGGAGAAACCCCGTTCAGCCTCACATTCGGAATGGAGGCCGTACTGCAACTCGAGCTCACATACAAGAGCCCAAGAATCGAAAGCTACAACCCCACCACAAATGGCGAAGGACTCAGACTCGACAACGACCTCCTCGAAGAAAGGCGCGACACGGCATACCTTCACAACACCGCAAACAAGCAGCGAGTCGCTCGACTATTCAACCAACGTGTGAAGGAGCGCCCGCTTCAGCTGGGGGACTGGGTCATGAAAGCAATTCAAAAGAAGCCGAAAGCCTTACGCCCGTCATGGGAAGGTCCGTACGTCATCGACGCAGTCGTAAGTCAGGGTATGTTTTACATCAAGGACATGTTCGAAAGAAGGATAGGCAATCCCTGGAACACACAGCATATAAGGAAATATTTTCACTAAGTGTTCATCTACCTGCGTTTGAATACGATCACACGTTTTGTAATCTAACGCACATTAATCTAGTGATTGTAAACGTTTGCATATGTACGATCGTACGTTTTGTCGTGTGCCAGTAACAATATAAGTATACACCAAGCGCACTCAAACAAGCAATGTAAACAAAAGGTACGTAGATATATTTCCCAAAAATAGTTGTACATAGTTCATTCACTAAACGCACGCAGGCGCAAGAGTACAAAGCAAAAATAAAAGAGAAAGCGAAAATACAAGATAACTAGCTGGCCCCAGTAGCAGCATCAACCCCACCCTCCTCCAGCATCGGCACCTCACCCTCGGCTTGTGCCCCGACTTCCGGCTCTTCAAGTGAGCGCTTCAGCTTCTCAGCCTCAGCGCCTTGCCATGCCTGGAACTCGTCCACCTTCACAAACAGAAGCACGAGGGAGGAGAAGTCCTCACATTGGACGTTGGCCTCAGCAGTAACCAAGTCCTCAAACTCTTCCGAATCCTTGAAAGCCTGGACCGCGCCAGCCCTGACCTTCTCAAACTTGGAAGATGCCTTGTACTCGGCCACCGCTTCTTCCGCAATCCTCTGACGGACTTCCTCCATCACCGCATGGGCTCGGGCCTCCGTAAGCTCGCGTTCCAGCTCCGCTATGCGCGCAACACTGGACGACCGGAGGGTGGCAAGGTCGGTCTCTAGGATGGCAACCCCGGATTACGCTTCCCCCAGGCCCTTCCTCAGCTCATCGGCCTCACGCACAAGCTCATTTACTCGGGTGATCTTCTGAATGGCTATGTCGGTGGACTTGGTCAGAGCCTGCTGCAGCTTGCCCACGTCGGCCTGCAGATGCCAGTTCTCGGCCTTCGCCTTCGAGAGTATGGTGGTATGCAGCATCGACCCCTCGAGCCCTTTGATGAGGAAGATCTTATGCTGGAGCTGCGTGTGACAACCCGAATCGTAAATGGTATGTTTATCGGCTTGATTTGAGAGTTTTGCGAATAGTCGCGATTTTGTCGTAATTGGTTAATATGGCAGGCTTGTTAACGACTAAATTATCGGGCAAGAATTTGATTCGAGTTCCTTCATGAAAGATGTATAGAATTTAATTTCGAGCTCGTGGGAATTTCCGGAGGATTATTTAGAGTTACGAGGAATAAGTTATGAATATTTTCGGCCGTTGGATTTAGTCGTGTTTATCCGTTTGATGTATACGATTTGGACGATATGTGTACGGTATAAATACGGGGAGAATACATGACGATTTTGGAAACTTTCCAAATTGGGAAATCTGGCATGTTGACCATGTTGACCCGTGGGTCAAAACTGACCCATTTCAGGCCGAGTTTTGTTTGCCTTCGATGTGCCTTATTCTGGCGTCTTTTGGCCGTGGTTCCTTCATGAAAGTTGTTGGGCTTGAGATCCTCTTTCTTTTGATAGATCATTCACTCAATTTGGTTGTCGGATGAAGAAGTTATCACTTGTCAAAGTTCGGGAATTTTGATGGGTTTTCCGGCGAAATTGTCGGCGACGGTGGCGACAATGGAAGCCGAGATGGAGGTCGACTTGTTAGGGGTTTTGTAGCCCTTGGGGAGAGGAAACTTTTAGAAGTTGTCTTGCACCTTGCTGTGGCCGGAGGAGGGAGATCGGAGTAAATTAATTTCGGCGAGGGTTTTCGACTTCAAGGTGAGATTTGGGCCTTTTTTGGTCAAAATTGGGCTTAACTTTGAACTAAAAAGTTGTTAGAAATGTCGAGATCTTTAAATCCATGTGTAGGTTGAAATTTTCTGGGCCGAAAGAATTTTCCGGCGGCGGTGGCAGAGGCGGCAGCCTGGCGCGCCGCCGTGCGCGACGGTTTTCCGGCCGAGGTGATTTTCGACAAGTTTTATGTCGTTTTTCTCGGAATCGCGCACTGATCTCAGTGGTGAGGTTTATATTTTAAATTGAGCATCGGAATTTGTGGCGAGGTTTTATAGTGTGTTTATTGGATTTTTGACGATTTCGTCAATATTAAGTTATAAGTTTCCCGGAACGGTTGGTTCTCGAGGTGTGGTTCAGGGTTTTGAAATGTGATTTGAATAGTGGTATTTATGATCATTCAGGAGACCGTGATAGTTCGTTTGGCGAGGGATTTTCCGCCGGATCTCGGGATTAGCGCGTTTGCGCGCTGTGCTTGTCTGTGAGTTGGCACTTTTCTTTTCATTGATTGGTTGTGAGTCTTTATTATACGTTTTACGAGCATGAGCATGCGTATGTGATTATGATTTATACGAGCATGTTCTTTACGATTATACATTGACGAATATGCATCGACGAATATACTTTCGTAATTATATATTACGAATATGCATTTACATTATGTTTTAGACATTTGCATGAAACTATTTATGATTTGGATTACACAGAGTACAGTCTTTGTATATATTGTTGTATCAATACACCTAGCATCCCGGCTGATCCCCGAGGATGTTTATCTGGGGGGACTGTGACCTTGACCCGAGGCCTTTACCGGGGGGGGGGGGGGGGGGGGGAATCACGTGTGGGTCTGGGATCCCGTGATTCGGAATGTACTAGCGCGGATGTGTCCATGAGTGACCCCGCGAGATTTTTGATGCATGCTCTGTACGCATGAGGAGTTAGAGTCTCCCTCATGTACCATACTATTTTCATGCATTTAGACTCGCATATGTTTTTATAACATATATTATTCGGCGAAAGACATTTATTTTCGTCCACTCACTCTAACGGTTTATATGTCTTTCCCTAGGCTCTTCGTTTTCTTTGCCCAGTTTGCAGTTAAATTCGGGTGTCACACGTCGCAGTTGGAGGATTAGTATTCAAGCTACTTTTCTTTCTCAGTAGGTTTCTTGTTTAGCCTACTACTATGTATTTATGTATATATACTAGAGGTCGCTCTGAATACTCTGATGTTTAAATTTTCATATGATTTTCCCGGATTTCTGTAAAGTTACAGTTTTGTTTATTACTTTACATTATGATATGTATTTGAGAAATCCGGATGGGATTGGTGCCCACGGTTTGGCTTTTGTGGCATAGGATGAAGTGTATTATCGGGTGCAGGTGAATGGTAACTTCATGCTATAGTGAAACTCTGCCGAAATTTCTATGATTTTATGAAGGTTCGTGTTTTCAGAAAGGGTTTGATTCCGGTTGAGGAAACTAAATCGGGGTTGAGTCCTTTCACTGAGTGCAGGAATCAAACGCCGCACTAAGGGATTCGCTCGGATCGGCACCCAGCTGACGCCACTTTTAAAGGGACTCAATACCCGCACCCATGGAGCTCTGGATACGGGCAATGAACTTCGAGGATAGCGCCATCTCGCCCGCCACCGTAACAGTAACGGTAGGGGAGGCCTTGTTGGACGGACCTGGGAGCGCTTCAACGGACGGCTAGAAGTGCCTTGACTATCCGGCCTCCTCGCCGAGGTCTGAGAACGACGCGCATTCGCTTCTCCAAGCTGACGGAGGGGGGAGATCTTGAACGAACTCCTGGAAGAGCCATACTCAACCGCCAATATAAACAACACATTTATGACAGTTACAAGGTACGCCCGTTAATCTACCAATACTATTGTTACGCTTCATACACTAACTTGAGCGGCGGAGAGTCGAAGGCGGGAATAACCCGTCAAGGCTCATAACGACCATTTGGTGTATTACTCTTAACAGCAGGAAAAGGATGACATAAGCGCGACAGCTCAGATCATCCGAATTGACCCCATCCGCACTTCTACTAGGATTCCTACGGAGTTTGGTAGAAACACCAAGGATTTTGAATTTTAAAAAAATCAAAATCGATAATGTATTGCTATTGTTTTTGGGTTTCATGGTTATTTTATGTTAAAGTTTGTGTGAATATGAAATCATGCTTATTGTTTGTTGTATACTGCTTTGGAATGTGTTTTATGGTTGTGTATGTATTGAATTGTTGTTCTATTTATGTGTGGTGCTTCCAAAACAGTTTACAATGGAGATAAATCATGGAGGGTATTTTGATGTCCACCTAGATGGGAGAAAGAAGTACAAGATACCTAGATTTAGGAAGGAACTAAGAGGGAAAATATGGCTAGATTATCTATAGCCTGATATGATGTCATGGGTTGACCTTCATAATATTTCTTGGGATCTAGGGTACACAGAAGAACCTATCTCTTTCCAGTTTAAGCTACCTAATACAACCTATGATGAGTGGTGGATTCATATGAAGAATGATTCTTCAGTGAAGGAGATGCTTAAGCTGATGCACAAGAGAAAAAAAATAGTTAAACTGTACATTACTAGTGGGGGTAAGAGGAGAAAAAGGGAGGTCTAATCCTCTCATCAACGTGACTGAATAAGAGAGGAATAGAGTGAAGATGGATGCTAATTTTACTGCAAGATAAATGAATGCTGAAAAGGAAGTTGGTGGAGAAGAAGTTAATGCAGTTGGAGAGGGTAGCTTGAGTGGAGTTAATGCTTGTCCAGCAAGACAAAGTCAGTCTACTTTTGCTGGACTCGATGACTTAATTGAAGGGGCTTCTAGCTTTTTAAATAAATTGGGCAGTGGAGGGGCACCTAGTGAAGCAAAGCACAGACCACCGTCATCTAAAGAACCAAGAGTGAAACCCATAGCCACTAGAAAAGATAAGCCACCAGGTTCTAATTTGTGTAGTGATGAGGAAGAGCTTGAAACATATATCCCTACTGCTTCAACACATGTATCACCAAGGCATAGTGCCACACATACAGCTGCAACTACTAATGTTATCCCACAACAAGAAAAAAAACAATAGGTTGAATGCTTCAGATAAGGGAAAGGGAAAAGCCAATGAGAAAGAGATCCCAAAAAGCAAGAAGTTGTCCAGGAGAGAGGTAAGAAGAGAGGCAAGGTATAACACCAGGCACAAAGGGAACTTACACTTTGCAGCAAATGATGGCAGTTCTCCAAGCTCTTTTAGTGATGAAGATTCTGATGACCCTCCCTATATGTATCAGGCTGAAGAGGGAGATGAAGGAGGAGTTGAAAGAGGATAGGATGAAAGAGAGGAAAGAATAGGGGAAAGAGAAGAGCATTTGGGAGATGAAGACAATGATAGTGACAAAGACTTGTTTTTACTCAGACAGTGATCTAGAGCAACTTGCAGATGACAATGAGGAAGAAGAGACATTGAATGATGATGTCCAGTTTGAGCAGAATGTGGAGGATGGTGATCATGTGGAGGAGTTTGAGGAAATGGGGAATGCTGAACAGATGTCAGATGATGATGTTGAATCAGTAGGCTTTGACAGCCTTCATGGTTATAGTACTGAAATAGATAAAGAAGGAGATGTGATACAGAGACATGGAAGGAATTATGAAGTTCATCCATGGCAGAGAGGTTGATTTGAAGAAGGTCAAGTTTAGAATAGGACATGCCTTTGCCAACTCAGAGGAATTTAAGGAAGCTGTTAGGGAATATGGTTTACAAAGGAGGAGAGATGTTTGGTTTAACAAGAACAGCAAGGAGAAGGTAGAGGTGCTATGTCAAATTGGCTGTCCATTCAAGATTTGTGCTTCCACAACAAGGAATGAAGATGCAACTCTGATTCTGAAGACACTAAATTCTTGCCACACAGATCCCCACTCTACAGAAAACCACATCCTCACCTACAATAGAATTGCCAAAGAAGTGAAGGAGTCCTTGTTAGTAGATGCCAGGTGTTCTGGGATATTGATGCACCACCATGTCCAGACCAACTACAAGCTACAATGTAATATCCAGAAGATTGGGAAAGGAAAAGCTAAGGCCAGAAGATTAAATAAAGGTCATTATATTGAGCAGAGCAAGCAGAAATGAGGTATTGGACAGGAACCCTAAAACCACATTTAAGGAGAAGTGTGAGCTTGAAAATGATGTCTGCACATTTAAAAGGGGTTATATATGTTATGCTGCATCCAAGGAATGATGGAAGAAAGGATACATACCAATTATTGGGCTTGATGTGACTCACCTGAAGCCACCTAATTCTGGGCAGATATTGACTGCAGTGGGAGTGGATGCAAATAATGGCATGTATCCAATAGCCTTTGTTGTTGTGGAGATTGAGAATCAAGAAACCTGGTTTTGGTTCCTTGAGCTATTGAAACATGATCTGCAAATGGAGAATGAGAGAAGGTACACATTCATGTATGATAAGCAGAAGGGATTGGGCAATGGCATAAAGGAATTATTCCCAGGGGTAGAGCACAGACACTATGCGAGGTACTTCTACAACAATTTCAAAGATAGTAATCTAGGAGATGGCCTAAAACAAAGTCTTTGGAATGCTGTAAGGTCAACTATCAGAGTTTGGTATGAGAGGCATATGGAGGAGATAAAGAAACAGTATGTACCTGCTTATGGCTGGTTCTTCAAGCAAGAGGATAGGAATCCAAAGCACTGGTGTAGAGCATTCTGCAATGATCCTGTAAAGTGTGACATGTTGCTCAATAATCTCTGTGAAGAATGGAATGGTGTGATTCTAGAAGCTAGGGACAAGCATATTCTGACTATGTTGGAGATGTTAAGGCATGCAAACAGAAGAGTGGCAGCTCTTAGGTGCAATGAACTTATGGGAAAGAGGGTTGTCAAATTGATGGATAAGTCAAAGGAAAGATCAAGCCTCTATTGATGTATACATGCAGGGTATCCTGAGTTCCAAATACGTAGAGGAGGTGACCAAGGAAGTCAGCATTATGTGGATTTAGGGTTGCACAAGTGCATATGTAGAAGATGGGATACTAGTAGATTCCCTGTGCACAAGCTGTGTGTGCTATCAAAGAGAAGAGATTGGATCCACTCACCTTTTTGTAATGAGTATTACAGTCCAGCTATGTACCTGGCTGCATACAACCCCATCATTCATCTATTAGGTGGTCAAGAGTACTGAGAGCCTGTAAATTTCCCAATTACACCACCTCTTTTTAGGAACCAGCCTGGTAGACCAAGTAGGAAGAGGATTTTAGACAGAGGTGAGAGACTATAGCCCGTGTAGCTAATACAGGTACAATGGGAAGAACTGGAATGGTGAAGATGACTTTTTCAAGTGCAAAGAACAAGGACACAATGTTACAGGGTGTCCAATAATAAAGACAGCCAAAGCAGCTGCTACAGTAGCTTCTGTAAGTGCATAATACACTCATATATATGTTGTTGATGTGATTGAAGATAGGATTAGAATTTAAATGACAACGGTTTTGTGCAGGGAGAATGCGCATCTACTTAGTCCAACCCTAACAAGAGAAAAAGATCAGTGAGAAGATATATTCCCAAGGAACTTCTAAAAGTGGTCATATCAAGAAGTAGTGGAAGAGGAAAAAAATAATTATTGAGAATTATAATACACAACCTGCATCAACTCAAAGCAGCCAAAATGCATAACCTGCAACAACTCAGAGTAGCCAGAATACAGCTGCTGCAGCCAAAAACACTTGATATATGATCAGATGTGAAAGGACCTAACCCTAGTTTAACTAATAAACTAAGATTAAGCCCTAACAACTGAATATATACTGAAAATTTCTACAAAAAAGTTTGACATAACCTCCACTAAAACAAAGACAACCCAAAAACCTACAGGAAGTGACACTTCACAAACTAATTCTACAAACACACAGTGGACCACCGATGTCCATTCGGATTTCTCAACAAATGACATATCAAAAAAAAAACAGAAACTCAACTCAGGAATTTAAAAGCATTTTACACGATACTGGTTCTAAATACAAAGGAAAGTCACTTTACGATAACATAAGAAGTTAACCCAGCTATTTATATAAACACTCTACTTACATGAGTACTACTAAAAATAACCTCAAACAACTAGTATTCAGAGCGACTTCTAAATACATAAACTACAAATGACAGAATCAATAGTGAGCTGAAACATACTGCAGGAAAGATGACTGATGAACTCGAAGCCTTCGACGCTACCAAGCACTCTCGGGATATAAACTGCAACCTGAGCCGATCTGAGTCAGACGAGGCCACGTAACCTCCCCTGACTAAACTATTCGATGATCAGCCGAATAGCTAGAACATCGATGCAACTAAACAAACCATCACAAATAAACCTCCAAATTTAAAAACTCTAAAAATAAACTTTAGAGCATGCTGATAAAAATATGAATTTGTTATGACTGTGAAAATAAAAGGTTCACTCATAAGTCTGCGACTACTGCCATTAACAAAGTCGATAAAGCTTAATATGTCTTGTTAAGCACGTATTTTGGTTCGGGTCGTAACAATCCACCCCCCCCCCCCTCACCCCACAGACACAAAAAAAAATAATTTGCCCTTGAAATTTACATACCTGCTAGAAAAGATGAGGTGCTACTCCCTCATACGTTGGTCTCATTCCCAGGTGGCTTCTTCTACTGCATGATTCATCCATTATACTTTTACTAAAGAAATAATCTTGTTCCGAAGAACCTGCACTCTACGGTCAAGAACCTCCACTAGTTCCTTAATATAAACCAAATCCTCCCATAGTAGAATTTGTTGAGGCACAATGACATGAAAGGGATTAGGAATGTACTTCCGTAACATGGACACATGGAATAGATCATGAGCTCGCGCCAACTCTGAGGGTAACTCCAAACGACAAGCCACAATGCCAACATATTCAATAATCTCATAGGGTCCGATGTAATGGGGTTGCAGTTTACCGCGTTTTCCGTAATGCATCACCCCATTCCATGGAGACAACTTCAAAAATACCCAGTCTCCCACTTCAAACTCAAGATCTTTTTGTCTAACATCAATATAACTATGTCTAGACCAATGAGCCTTCTTTCTCCAACTTCACTCCAACACAACGGGGTCCTACACTGTTTTCTGTATAAGGCTTCATATGGCGACATACCAATGTTGGAGTGGAAACTATTATTATACGTGAACTCCATCAGGTGCAGATACGTGAACTCCATCGTAACTTGGTTCCCAAAGCCTCCTGTAAAGCTCTAACAAATTGTGAAGTAAAATGAGAACCTCGATCAGATATAATGGATACTAGTACACCATGCAGCTTTACGAGCTTCTGCATATACAACATAGCTAGCTTGCTCACTGACAGTTTCTCTGAGACTAGTATGAAATGTGGAAACTTGGTGAAGTGATCCACAATCACCCAAATACATGTATGACCCTTGAATGTACAAGGTAGTTTGTATATGAAATCCATGGTGACATACTCCCATTTCTAAACTGGAATCTCCTGCCATTGCATCAAACCTGAAGGTTTCTGTTACTCAGCCTTCACCTACTGACAAATTGGGCATTGACTTACATAAGTCGCTATCTCCCTCTTCATATTAGACCACCAGTAGTATTCTTTGAGAGTGTGATACATCTTTGTGCAACCCAGGTGCATAACATAAGCTGAACAATGAGCCTTGTCGAGTATTTCCTGCTTCAATTCCTCGTTATTCGGAACACAGAGTCTATTCTTAAATACCAGTAACCCATCTCTCCTTACTGTAAAGTCAGATTGCCCACCGTCATGCACTGCTCCCTTTAATTTCAAAAGTGATGGATCAGAATCCTATAATTCACGTACTCGGTCAATCAGAATGGGTCGAATATGCACACTCGCGAATAAAATTCCTTCCTCGCTTTCATCAGTGTACAACACTACCCAAGTCGTTCGCAACTCAAAAAGCAGTGGTACACAAACCAACTGAATATGAGATAAGGAAACTTCAGACTTCTAGCTAAGAGCGTCCGCAATAATATTTGTCATTCCAGGGCGATACTCAAAAGTGCACTCATAATCAATTATCAACTTCATCCACCTTCTCCGCCTCAGGTTCAATTATGGTTGTGTGAGGAGATATGTAAGACTTTTATGATCAGTGAAAATCTGACATCTGGCACAATATAAATAATGTCTCCAGATTTTCAACACGAAAACTATCGTTGCCAACTCCATATCATCAGTGGGATAGTTTGCCTTATGAGGTTTCAATTGTTGTGATCCATATGCGACCACTTTACCATGCTGCATCAATACACAACCCAAACCTAACTTAGAAGCATCACTGAAAACAGTAAACTCCCCATAGTCGTCTGGTAATGTCAACACAGGGGCTGTGGTCAACCTTGTTTTCATAGTTTGGAAACTTTCCTCACAAGCCTCCGACCATTCATATTTAACTCATTTTTGTGTAAGTCTTGTAAAAAGTCTTGCAATTTGTGAAAAGTCATGCACAAATAGATGGTAGTAACCAACTAGACCCAGAAAACTTCTGATATCAGGCACATGTGCAAGTTTACTCCAATTCTGCATTGCCTCCACCTTTTCAGGATCAACACTAACCATCTACTGAAATTACATGACCAAGAAATTTCACATTATCCAACCAGAACTCGCATTTACTGAACTTGGCATATAACTGATATTGTCTCAATGTCTCTAAAACTGCATCTAGATGTCTCCCATGCTGCCTCACATCCTTTGAATAAATCAGGATATCGTCAATAAATACAATGACGAATTTATCAAGATATGCCAGAAATACTCGATTCATTAATGCCATAAAGGCAGCAGGTGCATTCGTCAAACCAAATGGCATCATACGGAACTCGTAGTGCCCGTAGCACAATTGAAACGCAGTCTTAGAGATATCTAACTCTCTAATCCGTAATTGATGGTATCCCGATCGAAGATCAATCTTGGAGAATACTGTAGCTCCCTTCAACTGATCAAAAAAATCATCAATATGAGGCAGTGGATATTTGTTCTTCACAGTTACCTAGTTCAGTTTTCAATAGTCAACACATAATCTCATATACTCATCCTTCTTCTTCACAAACAAAACTGGAGCTCCCCACGAAGATACACTAGGACGGATGAAACCCTTATCAATCAGCTCTTGAAGTTGAACCCTGCAACTCCCTCAATTCAGCTGGAGCCATACGGTACGGTGCTTGAGCTATGGGACCTGTACTCAGAAGTAACTCAATCGTGAAATCAATTTCCCTTCCTGGAGATACACCCAGTAATTCCTCCGAAAATAGATCAGGGTATTCCCTTACTACAGCAATTTGCAGGTTAAGGGTAGAAAGACAAGTATTCACAACATGTGCCAAATAGGCAGTACACCCCTTCCGTAACATTTTCTCAGCTTTCATAACTGAAATAAGGCACGCAGAAAGAACATTTTGTTCTCCACAGAATAAAATCCCAGGCAAACCCGGACTTTGAAACACCACCACTTTCTGATGGCAATCAGCCAAAGCTTGGTGATTGCTCAGAAAGTCCATTCCTAAAATCAAGTCGAAATCCGCGACATCAAGAGGTATCATGTCGATAGACAACCCAAAACCTCCAACCATGACACTATAACCTTGATAAACTAACTCAAATAAAACCACCTCTCCGAGGGATAAGTCACTCATCATATCATCGATACGGGTGTGACAAGTACGTTAATTATGGATGTTAATGACGGAGATAAAAGAGTGTGTCGCCCCCTGATCAATTAAAGTATAAACAGCATAACCAAAAACAGATAACCTACCAATGATCACCTCTGAAGCTGTTGTGCCCTCATAAAGAATTATATGGTAGTTGGGCATGCCCAGTCTATCTAGTCAATCGCCCTCTATTGCTTTGATCCTGATAAGCTGGCTGTCTAGGTGGTGGTGCAGCTCTAACCCCAGAAGTGGCTCCCAGATCACCACTAGTACTCTGCATCGAAAATTCACCTAAGGAGTCCCTCTACGAACACTCCTTCGCAAAGTGACCCATCTAGCCACAACGTAAACAAACCAAAGTCCTAAACCGGCACTGCCCGACATGATCTTTATGACATCTACCTCATAAAAGGAAATCTGTGTGTGTGGGTGGAGTAGGTTGATAACCACCGGATCCACTAGAACTAGCACCAGATCCCTACCTCTGTAGTCAACCTATCCTCAACCATCTCTGAAAACGACTCGAATGACGTGCAATAGGAGAAGTAGTGTGAGATCCCTCGCCTGAGGATGCACTGGAACCAAAAGTACTTTAGCTTCCTCTCTTAGAAGGACCTTGAATAGGCTCACCTTCCTCAAATTGTCGAGTCTGACCTCGCTCAGATTGAAGCATATCCTCGCATCTGATGGCAGCAATAATGAACTCATCCAAATCAACACGTGGCACACCAGATAAGTATGGAGCAATCTCTAACCACAAACCTTGTTCAAACCTCCAACACTTTTCTTTCACTAGCCTGACTAATTAAATTTGGTACAAATCAAGCTAAGGGAGTGAAACGATCTCGATACTCCATCATTGTCATGTCTCCCTGCTAGAGATTCATAAACTCCTCATACTTCCATTGTTAAGATGCTTCACTGAAGAAGCGACTCATGAACATTTCTGTGAACTCTATCCACGGAGTGATGGCTTCATTCCTCCCAGTCCCCTGCCACCAACAATATGCATGGTCCTGCAAGAGACATGCAGCTACCTCGATCCCTTTCTCTAAAGTCAACTGGGGATGCAGATGATCATAAACTCGTCCGATCTCTACAAGCCAATTCTCACTAGTCTCAGGGTCATGGGAGCAAGTAAAAGGAACTGCCCCAGCCTTTTTAGCCATGGTAACTAGATCCTCTCATGGTTCTGACATCATGCATGAAATTAACTCACGTATCTGCTGCCTGAAAGACTGTATATCATCCCGTTGGGCTGGTTGTCGAGGCATAGTAACCTAAGTTCATAAACATATTAGCTCACTAAAAAGAGTCACAAACTGGCTCAACTAGGATAATCTAGACATCCAACAATGCACAACACTTGGAGTAATGGGGATCCACCGACAAGTCGGGCCATACTCACAAGAGTGTTGTACACAATCAACTGCATGAACTGACATGACCAAAGGAGTCTACAGAATCTGTGACTTAATGCTCTAATACCAAACTGAAAGGACCTAACCCTAGTTTAACTAGTAAACTAATATTAAGCCCTAACAACTGAACATATACTGAGAATTTCTGCAAAAAATTATGACATAACCTCCACTAAAACAAAAACTACCCAAAAAACCTACAAGAAGTGACACTTCACAAACTAATTCCACAAACACACTGTAGACCACCGATGTCCGTCCAGATTTCTCAACAAATGACATATCCAAAAAAAACTAGAAACTCAACTCAGGAATTTAAAAGCATTTTACAAGATACTAGTTCTGAATACAATGGAAAGTAAGTCTACAATAACATAAGAAGCTGACTTAGCTATTAACATAAACACTCTATTTACATAAGTACTATTGAAAATAACCTCAAATGCCTAGTATTTAGAGCGACTTCTAAATACATAAACTAGAAATGACAGAATCAATAGTGAGCTCAGACATACTACTGGAAAGATGACTAGTGGACTCGAAGTCTTCGACGTTACCAACCACTTTCAAGATATAAAGTGCAGCCTGGGCAACAGAAACCGAAAGGCCCGGGGAAAGGTATTAAAATATAAAACGTTAGCGTAAGTGGAGAAAATAATATAATCAGCGGAAATCAGTAAAACTGATCTATCATGCCTTTCCGCCGAGTTCTGTGAAATAATGTGAGTTCAAAAATATAAACTGAATACAAATGGAGGCGCTCGCCCAGGCCACCTAGCTGTACAAAAAAATAAATGAATGTGACGGGATCGTCCCCAAGCCACCTAATCTAGGCCGATCTGAGTTAGACGAGGCCACCTAACCTCCCCTGACTAAACTATTCGATGATCAGCCGAATGGCTAAAACATCGATACAACTAAACAAACCATCACAAATAAACCTCCAAATTTAAATGCTCTAAAATAAACTGTAGAGCATGCTAATAAAAATATGAACTCGCTACAACTGTAAAAATAAAAGGTCAACTCACAAGTCTGTGACTACTGTTAAGGTCCAGCGGAATTCCCCAAAAAAAATTACGAGCACGAAATTAAATACTCTACAACTTTCACGAAGAAAGTCAAATCAAATTCTTGCCCGGTGAAAAAGTTGTTAACAAAGTCGATAACGTGACTAATTCGCGATAAAGCTTAATATATCTTGATAAATGCGTCATTTCTGTTCGGGTCGTAATAAGATGCTCCCTCTTGTGAATTCAGTAGTTGTGTTTTATAATGGTGAAGTTATTTTAGGGTTGTGTTATGTTAGGATCCATTATTTTTGTTGTAGTGATGATGGACCTAGTTGTAACATTGAAACTGCTATATTCACCATTTTTTTGTGTAAGACTGGTATTGATGTTTAAATTAGATCATTGGATCCTAGATCATTTTGAGACACTTCAATGCTTTGGATGTGTTGTGTAATTCTTCATTATGTGCTTTGAAAATTTACAAGGAAAATTCAGTGCTTTACTGGAAAAATTCAGTACAGTAAGGTGTTAATATATAGACAGCACTGCATTTATAGGGAAAAAAAAGGTATCACATTGATCAAGTGTTAAAAGTTTAGGTATCAGATTGATCATAACATAAAAGTTTAGGAGTGAGATTGATCATAAGCTAAAATTTCAGGTACCAAATTGATGACTCAGTAAAACTACAGGTACCAAATTGATTACGCAAACCTTTATCTCACTTATATGCATTCTATCCATTTCAATAACATCAACATCAATGACATTCATCAGAACACAACATCAATCATCAAAGCCAAAACATATGGAATAACAAAAATCAGAACATAAGATTCATACTAAGTCTTGAAAAATATACATCATGAGTTCATAAAACCATAACCATCACATATTAGCCTAGATTAATTACATAAACAACACAATAAAAACGCAAGAACAACCATAAACCCAAAACAAAAACCCCAAAAACCAGGCAACACCCCTTCTTCACTCTTTCTTCCCCTTCTTCAAATCTTCAACCTTCACTTCCAGATCATTCACCTTCACATCAAGGACATCCACCTTCTTCTCCAAGATTATCAAAGACTTTATCACACCATTAAAGCCTTTTTCCACCATTGAAGCCTTTTTCCACCACTGACTGAAATTTTTCATGGATCAACTGCCTATTTTTGCAGAAGCATATATCCACTTCCTCGAACATTTCCCTCATCAAAAGTCTTGTCTCAACCTCATCCCAGACCACATCATTTCATCTCTAGGCTCCCTCTTGTTTGGCCGGTGACAGGAAATATGATTTCCGTCTCGAAGAAGAAGCCATTGCAAATGGCGGTGGCGGTGGCAGTGGGGTGTCCTCCTTCGCGAAGAAGTATTTTCTACAAATTCTGGTGGCGGTGGCAATTATGGTGAATGGGGAACAACCCTAATTCCCAGAATAACTATGGTGGACCGGCGAGGACTGATGGCACATTTAAGAGCCACAAATGATATTTGTTGGTGAGGATGAGGGAAAGGCTTCTCTGGTTATGATTAGAGAGATGAGAATGAGAAGAGCTGAGAGTGAAAAGGAGGTTGTGTTGTGGGTTTCTATGGGGAGGTATCACATACACATTTTCATATTTCAGGTATCACATTGATAACGTAGTCAAAGTTCAGGTATCACGTTGATCACACTTGCATATTTTAGGTATCCAATTATAGGCTCATCTTGGGGGAAAACTTTACATCTAGGGCACACTTTTTGCGGGAAAAATCATGAACTTTTGGAGGCCACTTATTTAACATCATCATCATCAAAATCTACTCAAAAATCTGGTGGAATCACTTTGGTCTTCTGCGGAACATTGATGAGCCGGTCATGGGAATTTTTCAATTCATTGATAATGTACATGAATTGTTGCAGAGCCTCCCTTTGCTGGGTGTCAACTAGATCGATCTTTTAGATGATCTTCTTGGCCTGTAAAGCATGGATAGTCCCATAACCAAGAAGCAGATCCACATAGCCTCCAAAGAAAGACGCAGATGACGGGTTGAAATGCGTGGCGGAAATCGAGGGAAATTTGAAGGACCAACAGTGGTGGAAATGGATGTCGAAGGATTAAGCCTGGTAGACCTTCGAGGAATAGCACCAGAAGTGGTGGCACGAGCAGTCTTGTGTTTACGAATAATGATCAGAATTTGAAAAAAGTGGATTCCTAGATTGTACTGAGGGAGGTGAAAAATTAGGGTGAAAATCTAGCTTATATATGTAGTAAAAAAAAGGAATAAGAAGATGAAACGTGGGAGAGTGGGGCGACAGTTTTTGGCGGGAAGAATCTGGTGGGAAGAGAGAAGCGGGAAACATATAAGGGTTTGAAAACGACGTTTGCCACGTCAGCAAAACAGACGGGGGAGGATGGAAATTTTGGTCAAGGTATCACATAGATATGGTTTGAAAAGTTGAGGTATGCAATTGATACATTCTAAAGTTCAGGTTTAAAAGTGATGAGGCCGGATAAACTCAGGTATCACAAAAGAAAAAAATCATAAATATTATAGCATATTTTTATCCTTTGATTGTTTAAATTGTTTAGTTTTTCTACAAGCTATTTTGGGTTTGTGGATGAAGTTTTGTGGGTTTTGGAATAAGAGTTCAGTATGTGAGATTTGAGGAAAGATGAATTTGTGACGACCCGAACCAGAATCAGTTGTGTATTCTGCACGATTCACGAGATTGGTTATAGTCGCAGTTTTACGATATATGTGTGGTTTGTCGATTCTATTCGCGACTATATTTTCGGCCGAGAATTTGAGTTAAGTGTCTTCACGGAAGTTGTAGTATACGTGATTTCGAGCTCGTCGGCTATTTCGGATGATTTTTCCGATAACCGAGGAATATTATACGATTATTTGAAGTTTCAGTTTTCGACGAGTTTATCCGATTGTTTCGTGTTTATCCGAATCGTGATGGTTATCCATTTCGAATCGTCGATCGACCCGAGGCGCGAGTATAAATATCAGAAATAGTCGAGAAATAGTCGTAAAAACACTGTTGAAGTTTGACCGGACCGTTGACTTTCCAAAATTGGAAACTTGACCGTTGACCCGAAGTGGAAAGTTTCCTGATTGGTCTTCGTCGGCCGACCACCGTTTTCCGGCCACCTCCGGCCACGTGAAGGGTAAGGTTTGCTTCCCCTTGTAATTTCGAGTTGATTGGTGTTTGGTTTTGTGGAAATTGAGGGGGTTTGACTGGGTTCGAATCGGGCCGACTTCGTGGGTATCGCCGGTGTCGGTTTTCAGTTTTCCGCCGAGCCACGGTGGTGGTGGTTAGGGGGGTTCGACTCGCCTTGCCCCTCTGAAGCTCATGGTGTGTTTATTTTGGGCTGAGATTGTGTTTTGAGGGCAACCCGATTAGGTCACCGGAATTTGGATTCCGATCTGTTTCGAGGCGAAATTGAGTGGGTTATGGTTCGAATCGAGACTTGTGGTAGTTGAGGAAGTGACTCGGCTTGAGGAGAGTTACAGTTCTGGAGCTTAATCGCCGGAGGAAGTCACTGTTAACGGCGCGCCGCCGCCGCCGGCGGCGATCAACGGTGGTGCTCCGGGGAGGAGTTGACTTTTTGGTTTTCGACGTTTTTAATGTCGTTTTTCTCGTAATCGCGCCCTGATTATCGTCCAGAGGTTTTAGTAGTGATTTGAGTATCGGATTTTTAGTCGAGGGTTTCGAGTGGAGATTTCGGAAAGTCCGTTAATCATTTTGTACTGCATTGTATATTTCCGGGAACGATTGGTTTCCGTGGTTAAGTATAGAGTTGTGGGTTATGTTTTTGATCGGTTATGTTTATGAATGTTCAGGAGATCGAGATCGAGATCGTGTTTCTGGCGAGGGATCTTCCGCCGGGCCTCGAGATTAGCGCGAGTGCGCGTTTTGCTCACCTGTGAGTGGATAATTTCTTTTCACGGAATGATTACGAGTCTTTATACACGTTTTACGAACTTGAGCATGCATACGAGATTATGATTTATTATGAGCATGTGTTATACGATTATATTACGTATATGTATTTATATGCTGTTTATTGCATTTGCATCGAAATATTTATGATTTGGTTTACACAGAGTACAATCGTAGTTCATGTTGTTGTATCGGTACACACGCATCCCGGCTGATGCCCGAGGGTGCCTACCAGGGGGGTACCGTACCTTGTGTCGATATAGTTTCGGGTGGGTACTGGTTTCTGTACCTTGTGCCGATGTAGTTCCGGGTGGGTATAGATATCTGTTTCTTGTGCCGATGTAGTTCCGGGTGGAAACAGATACCCTGACCTGAGGCCTTTCTGGCTAGAATCACGTGTGGGTCTGGGATCCCGTGATTCGGACTGTACTGGCACAGACGTGTCCGTGAGTGACCCTGTGTACTTTGTTATTTTATTTACCTGGACTCGCATATGTTATTTTAACATATATATCAACTGGTGAAAGACATTTATTTTCGTCCACTCACTCTAATGGTTTTCATGTCTTTCCCCTGGGCTATTTGGTTTCCTTGCCCAGTTACAGTTCAGGTTCTGGTGTTTCACGTCGCGGTTGGAGGCTAGTGATCTGAGCTACCTGTGTTTTCCAGAAAGTTCTTGTTTCGCCTACTGATGTGTATATTATATATATTTATACTAGAGGTCGCTCTGATACATTCTTATACATGTTTTATACGGATTTTCTCGGATATATTATATTATACATATATGTTTTATCAAATACTTATTCTATAAAAATAGTTAAAAATAAGCTGATTTACCATCAAAAACTCAACCCCAAATAGGGCCTTAGTGATACAAGGATAATTTAGATGGATATTCATGAGAAATGTTGATAAATGCCCTATTTTAGGCCTTCAAAATGGTTTTTAGCCATGTTTTTTAGATTAATAAAAAATGCCCAAATAAGAAGTTCAAAAGTCTAAAATACCCCTATTGTAATTCCATTGCAATTCACTATTGCCAAAATAATAAACTCTTTCAAATTTGTTGCCCTTATTCTTACCGAGAGTTTTGTACACAGAAAACTCGAAGTTCAGTCACCAGAATATATGAACATATACTGTAGCAATATGAGATTCGCACTGGAGTAAACCACAGAAGCAGCCAAGATCGAGTTACCAATCACATGAACATAGTGCTAAAGAATCATACAAGCATGAATACCAAAAGCAATTACAATAAACTAATTACATAACTAAACAACATTAAGTGACCGACATCCGTGGACAGTATGAGACTGCGCTATTTACATATGGCATATGCTCTACGAGTAAGAACACTATATTGAAGCCATTGGACCCAATTCCAAGTGGTGAAGTTGGAGCAACAGCATCTGGTTTTGGAGCCATGGCATCTAGCTGATGACAATCATGATCAAAACCCTTCTTGAGATAAACTTGACGAAGATGATGGTGACTGGGTGCGAGGTAGGGTGGGGATGTTACCTATATAATGAATTTGAATGATACACCATTTAACCCATTCCTACCACATAGAAGAAAGAGGACCGGTAATATAGCTAGGATCCATCTGTCAGCATTTGTGATGGCGGAGCTGAGTGGAGGCTATTCCGGCGATGATGATGTCGGGGAGCTTCGATTAGTAGTCACCACTGGTGCCGTCGGGGAGAAGGACGACAAAAACTTGGAACATGGGTAAAATGGGATGACCTAATTTAATAGGGATATTTTAGACTTTTGTACTCTGTAACATCCTGTCCCAAGATATTTCATTTTAATATTTGATCAAGGTTAATTGAGAAAAATAGTTAAGTTTTATTGTTGGTAATTATAGATGACGTTTGACCTTGAATCGACTTAGGTTAGGACAAACACCTGGGATGATCTCATCACCTTTGTTATTCAGAAATTGTCAGCTCAGGTTAGGGCAAACGCCTGGGAGACCACCTCCACTTTCTTTTAGTTTTATAATATTTTGAACTCACATCAGTTTACCAGAAATAATGGAAAAGCATAAAGTTATAATTTTCTACAATTTTACGCATATTGTACGATTATGATTTTTGTTCACTCACTCTATCGTTTTATGATTTAATGTCTTTTCCTTGGCCGTTTGTTTTAAATTGGCCAGATTGCAGGTTAGCCAGTTGAAGTCGTGATCGTTTAAAGTACCAGGCATGACAGTCCACAGCTTCCGGCTTCTCGGTGTAGGTTGTCAGTTGAAGTTCAGGGTTGCTCGTACTAGGGTAACTGGTACCAAATAGGCGGTGATAGATACTCTAATACGGGTCCCACAAGACTTATCCTAGATTACTATGGTAATCTGGGATGGGTCACATCTAGTGGTATCAGAGCATTAGGTTTCATGATCTTGTCGATTATCTTATATTCTTAGTGACTCTTAGAGTGTGATGGTCTGACAGCGGATCCTAATCCTATCGTATGCCTTCGCTTATATGGATAACTAATTGTATAAGATAATCCTCTAGGTGTATCATATGATAGTGACTCTCTTCGATCTCTAGTGTCATGCCTCATGGACGTGATCAACAACTTCAACAAAGCATGTTGTAAGTAGTTTACAAGACAATTTCGAAATATTATCGTTACGCCCTAGCTACTCTTGAGATCTCCACGTCATAGTGGGTCACGAGGTTGTTTTGGGCAGTAATTATATTAGTCCTTTCAAACTTTGTGCACTTGGGGTTTTTATAAGGGATGGTGTGTGATGGGATAGCTCACGGGTTAATGAAATCATTCACGGTCTTCCTTGGAAACTTATGTGTAGGTCATTAGGGTGACCTTGTTATGAGATTTGGTGATCTCGATTCTCGGCTGAGGAGCCGTTATAATACGATATGTTGACAACCTTAGTGTTTGCTTGTCTGTTGCATGCGTATAAGCGACACTAGTAAATATAAGTGAACTTGAGATAGTTTTTTCCTTTTTTTTAGGGATATGAAGAGGTTGTCACCATTGTACGTATCACAGAAGGGCTGCGTCACTGTGTACTTTTTTGTATCAATTACGAGGGCACTATGAGAATTCAATTCCTATAGTTCGTTAATTATTGATCTATAACGTTTACTCGAGTGTCACTCAAGCATATGACGATGCTTCTAGGGAAGACTTTTGATGTCGTTAATGTTGAACGGGCTATAAAGATTCAATACATTGACCTAACATGCTATTTATTATTGCTCTACAAGAACCCTTAGCGTGTCATATGCATCTTCTCAATTCTTCTTCGAGTTTGAGATTGAATACTCGCATTTGTTTCAATTCGATGATTCCTCGTTGTTTAAGGTGTATTTGAGCTATTTTTTTTCAGGCCTCATGCAACGAGAAGGTGGAGTTAAGTAGTAAGTTAAGGGAGCTTGGTTTTTGAGTACTTGTGTTGAAGCTCTGGAGGAGCGTGGTAGCATTTTGCAGCCATACACCGGATCCTTATTACTTAATTTGGTACTAGAAAATTTCTTTCTAGTACTCGTTTCTTTTGTTATATTTTCGAGTTTATTTTATTGGTGGAAGTCATGGGTATAAGTACTAGTGTAGTTGTAGTGCTTATGTGGGAAACTTCATGAAGTAGAGTTTCTCGGAAATGGTTTTGATAATCAGGTAGCCCTCGATTGGATATACCTTTGGGTAATCGACCATAGACGTGGTGATTCAGGCCGCTTTGGCATGTTGGAATTGCGGATAATGTGAACACTTTTTTTGTCGGAGAAAGGTGTGGTCCCATAGTTGTGGATGAAACGAATAGAGTATTAAGGATATGACATAATCGTAAAATAGAAAATGAAGTTTATAGAAGAGGTCAAGTGAATCCTCTGATCATGTGCTTTATCGACAGTACGTTTTCTTAATCCATATGTTTACTCTTTGGCTCAACCCTTATCGCTTCGACCTGACCCAACCATTCGACCCGTCACTATCTTCTATAATTGGTCACCATTGTTATCGATTAAGGTGAAGCTTCCATCTTCTTATTCGTGTTTCATTTGGGGGTTTGTTACATGTTAATATCAGGCAGAGGGAATCGAATAGATTTATCTCTGGAGGTACGGTGCCATGTTCATTCGTACTTCGACCGGTCGAGGATATCAGGTAGTTAAAAGTAATTATATCCTAGTATGGTATGCAGCGACAATTTTATATCTAATAAGACAGTTATTTTTGTTGGTATGGTATGCCTCGACAATTTTATACCTTAGTCAGCTCAGCAATGGGAACTCGTTGTTCCTTATCGGGGATTGTATCATTAGTTTGGAACTACACGTTTTACCATGTTTGACGATGTCTTCAGCCAGACTTAATACTGCCGTGAGTGCATACTATTTACATCATTGCAGACGTTTGATTTTTTTGGTTGACGTTATTATGTAGAGTGGGAAGGTAGTAGTTAGCTTGTATTGTTCCTCATTTAACTACATTAAGGAATTCGATAAGATCAGGATTATTGTCGTCTCGACTTTTAGCAAATTCTATATTGTTGACGGTGAATTTAATTCATCAACTCATGTGTGAGTTTATTTATTCAGCTTTGTTTTCCAATAAATGACCTTAGATTTCAACTGTAATATATGTTCATTACGTGAGTTGATCATCGCTTATTGATATCACTAACAATGTGGAACAACTAGCTCGAGATTATATTTGAGTAAACCCCCATTTTGGTCAACTCGTCATGCTGAGAGTTTTAAATTGACATTAGCAATGGAGACTCATTCACTATCTTGTGATTATAATAATTCAGTTTTGTTAGTCGGGATTAACCTTAAATATCTCTAATCTAATCTCTTCATGAATTAGTTGTGTTCATTTTATGTCGTGAACACACTTCCCATTATAAAGAAGTTTCAAGAGATGTGAAACCAGCTCAGAAATGTTATTTTCCCTATTATGAAATCATAGGGGTTCGCAAGGGTGAATACATTGATATCAAGATTCTGGATCTGACTTGTGAATGCTTGTACAGCTAGGAACCACTAAGCTCGATAACCAGAAAGGATTTGTGTATATCGCAAGCATGTGCGTAGATCAGAGAAAGATAAGTATGACTTGATTCTAGTATATTGCATGAACTTCAGATTCTTGCTAGACAGAATGGAGGAGCATCATGCAAATGAATAATCGATCATCACTCACATATGTATATATGAGAATAACACAAGGAAATGCAAACTTCTGACTAGTTCTTGATTCATGTGTAGCGAAGATGTGGTTTTTTTCTATGGTATACAAAATCTTATCATTGATTACTGCAAGGAATTGTCCCATTTCTTGAACTTCACAATAGTCTAATCCTCTTATTAGTTATCATTGGATAAGCATCCAATGTTAAGGGAATCAAGAATGTTTATGGTAGTACAACGAGAGAAGTTGTAGCAATTCAGTTATTTAATTTGACAATACATCTAGGTAAGTAAATTAGCACCTCAGTGTTTTACCAATTCGAGTAGGCAAATATTAGTAGGCATACATTTATGTGTAAGTGGAGGCTTATGTCTATTTTTCCAACGAATCTTTCAGCGTTGAACAGTAATAGATACATTTATATGTGAGCTCTATATATGTGAGCTATTGATGCTCAAACATGGGTGCGATATTTGTAATGCAGATTGTGGTATGTGAGCCATGCAGATTGTGGTACACGAGTCATGAGACTAGTGATGATGAGTTTCGGGACTCAAGTTACGCACAAACATTACTTTTTCATCACTAATAGATGCATAGCTAACATGATTAGTCAGACTTTGGAGGAAATGCAAAGTTGTTATCTCCAGATTAGAGAAGGATTGGAGATCACAGTTTAACTCTTTGAGTCTGCTCGTAGTTTTGGGTGTATTTAAGGTAAATCTTAGTGATCTCTTATGAGCCTTGCTATATTATAGTAATTAGTTACTGATATTTGAGTGAGTCCGTATAGTGTATTAGACGAGAGTTATTTGAATTGTGGAGATATTTGGTATTGTAATCATAGTGGTTCATAAATTTGAATGAGTATTAGTGACTTATGTTCATAGTGTAGTTTATTTTGATTATGAGAAATCCATATGGGATTCGGTGCCCACGATTTGCTGTTCGTATTTTGTTATTCGAAGTGTTCTCTTCGTGCAGATCTTTGGGTTTCCTTGAGTTTTAGGGAAAACTATGCCAAATTTTTAGTAGAATTTTTAGGAATAAGATAATCAAGTATGGTCAAAAGTTCCCTTAGGATCGATCAGATGACCACTTACATTATGGCTTTAGAATGGTCAATCGGGTTCTTCATCTTATTACCTTTGTGGCCTGCAAAGTCACTTTATGTCAGAATGTCCACGGAGGGATGCCTCAGGTGGGTTTGCAGTGCAGGGTTTACGTGGTGATTAGGAGCAACTTCAGGAGTTAGAGTAGCATCGTCATCCGGACAGCTGGCATATCAGGACCGCAACCGAAGGGGATGACAGACTAGACTGACCGGACAATCCAACTTCATTAGTAGAACTTGCCAATAAAGTTGGCATGGGTATCAGATATTTTTAGGCGTTTATGTTACAAAGTTTTCATCAAGACCCTTTCATATACCAGGCTTATAATGAATAGTTGTTTGAGACTCTCTATCAGAAGAGCGAGACTTCATAATAAGGCGATAACATGGTGAAAGTATTACGGATAACTCTCTCGGTTATGGATGTTACTCGTAGGTCGAAAGAACTCATGCGAGAGTTATACGTGTTGGTATTTTACTAGTATATGCGTAAATATTTTCTTAAGAGGGGTATATTGTAACATCCCGTCCCTAGAATTTTCATTTTAAGGTTTGATTAAGGTTAATCGAGAAAGGTAGTTAATTATTATTATCAGTAATTATCAATGGTCTTTCTATCAGAATTTTATTGGTTAACTTTTTTGAGAAATTTTATTGAGGAAAACTCTAGAGTTCGTGAAGATAAGTTCGTAGTCACATCAAGTATTAAAATTGGAGTTACGATGAAGAAATTGCGGTCAACGAAAGTTTTGTACGATTTTACAAAGTCAAGTAGTCGCAAGTATAAATACAACTATCCGAAAAATGGAAAGTCAAAACCTTCTATTTCAGGTCAAACTTTTTTTCTCTCTCCTACCCCGAGCTTCTCTCTTCCAATTTCTCCCGTGTCTTTCTCTTATCGAAGGCAATGACACTTTGTCCGGCCAAAAAAATCGGCGAGGCTCGTGTCAATATCTTTGTCACTCTCCTCTTCAAAAAACTCATAAGCACAGTACCCAATTGTTAGAATTGAAGCCGTGGTGAGGCATGAAAAGTTCGTTACCGATCAAAAACCCTAAGCTTTAAGGGTGACGATTTTATGCTCGAATTGTTGGTTGTGACCTGCTGGGATTTGAAGCTCTCCTCACCACAAAGCTAAACACACCAAGATCAAGTCATAATTCCACCCGTGGAAGGAGAATCGAAGATTTGAGAAATTTTGGTGATCATGGTTTCAAAATAAAATTCGGTGAGTTATATTTAGAATTAGACTTTGGTATAGTTATGAAAGTTGTTGTTGGGTTGAATTTGAATAGGTTGAGCTTCGGTTCGCCGAAAAAAGTCACAGCCACTGCCGCGTCGCCAGTTTTGATTCCCTGGAAAAAGTCATCGGTGCCACTACAGTGGCGGCACTTTAGTGGAGGAATTTTGGCATAATTTTTATACCGTTTTTTCTCGTAATTACGTACTGTGCGTGGACTTTTATTTTTCACAGTTGCTTGTGAGTTCGTATATTTTTATGCATTGCACTTTACAGTATGTTTCTAAGATTTTAAATTTGGAGGTTTACTTTGTGATGGTATTAGTTAGTTGCATTGATACTCTGACTATTCGGCTGATCACTGGATAGTCCAGTTAGGCGAAGTTAGGACAAACACTTCGTCTGACCTTGAATCGGCTCAGGTTAGGACAAACACTTGGGACGATCTCATCACCTCTGCTATTTAGATAGTGCCGACTTAGGTTAGGGAAAACGCTTGGGCGACCACCTCCACTTTCTTTTAGTTTGATGATATTTTGAACTTGCATAATTTTACCAAAAACAGTGGAAAGGCATAAAGTTACAGTTTTCTACAGTTTTATGCATATTGTACGATTATGATTTTTGTCTACTTACTCTAACGTTTTATTTAATGCCTTTCTCTGGGCCCTTTGTTTTAAATTGTCCAGATTGCAAGTTAGCTAGTCAAAGTCGTGATCGTCTAGAGTACATAGCATGACAGCCCATAACTTCCATCTTCTCAGTTTAAGTTGTCCATTGAAGTTCATGGTTGCTCGTACTAGGGTAGCTGCTACTGAATAAGTACTCTAATACGGGTCCCGCAAGACTTATCCTAGATTATTATGGTAATATAGGCTGGGTCTTGTCATACTCCTTATTTAGGAATCTTTTATTAATCTACAAAAACTTAGTTAAAAATTATTTTGAAGGCCTGAAAGAGAGTATTTGTCAAAATTTCTCCACATTTAGCTCTTTGGTATTAATTTATCACTAATGAAGTTATGATTTTGATGATTTTCAATGGATTGGAGCTGATTTCTTTGAAGATGTCATTGCATAATCCCCTAAAAAAATTGGTTTTACGAGGGTTTTGTCCATCCAACTTCAATATAATTAAAATCAGGCGTGAAAATGAGCTTAATTTTGTTGTGAGGAAGCGAGTGACGAATACGTACTATACACACTGGGATGAAAATGCTAATACTCTCCTCATGTAGCCACCCGTATTTCAACAGGTATGGGGTGTTAGAAAAGGAAAGTAGATTTTTTGTTGGTTTTACAATAATAACCTCATTTACATTGATTTCAAACATAAAACAAGCTTAATTTAGTAAAAAGGAAAGGGAATGATTATTAGTAAGGAGGTAGGGATGGTAACGGGTCAGGTCGAGGCTGAGTGTTGGGTACCCAAACCCGAACCCAAAATTTTTACCCGAAACTAACACGTCCGACCTACCCGACCCGAACCCGAAAATTTTATGTTCAGGTTTTCACCGGACTCGAATCCGTCAGATATTTGATACTCGAACCTAACCTGTTTACCCAAATTAAAAATAGAAAAGATAAAAAAAATATTTATAAAAATAAGATAAGTGTATTATTTTGTATAAAATATATTAAAATATTATATATAAATTATTAAAAAAAACCTTTGGAAAAATAGACGGGTCGGGTTCGGGTTCAATATATGCATATACGTACCCAGACCCGTACCCGTCAACATTCGGTCGGGTTCAGTTTCGGTAAATACTCGATACCCGTTATTTGCATTAATAATTGGGTCCGATCGAATTCGGTTCGGACATATACCATGCGGGTTTGGGTTATTTTGTCATCCCTACAGGGGGAACAAAATTCTAAGTTGAGTGGAGAGAACCACTTTCCATTCATTTTCTCTCTCCCGTGGGAATTGGCTTCCTTCCAATTTCTTTTCCTCACTTGTTCCAAACACTAGAATCTCATTATTTTCTTTTTCTGTCCTTCTTTTCCTGCCAAACAATCAAGGCCTTAATGTTTGCAATCCACATTCGACTTACCAATACGTTAACTTTCCATTCAATCATTCCACTAAGTGTTGAAATGACAATTTTCACATCATCAAATAGATACAATACCCTATTCATGTCAATTAAATTCATATTTTACCCCTTGTTTCAAATTCATTTTTACACTGGCGTATGTAATTTTCCATTGAATTTCAAACTACCAAAGAATTTGTGCAAGCAGAAAATAGAAAGAGCCACAGAGCATATGAATTCATTACATGGGCTCATGTTTTGAGGCTATCAATCAACTCATTGAACTGTGTTTGAGAGAAAGACTCGTTTGAAGCCCAAACCACAACAATTTATATCACTGCCTGCAGGCCCAGAAATAAACTCAAGCTTGGTTGCGATGCTTAGAGCTCCAGCAATTATGTCAAACCAAATTGTTAAATTTAAATTTTGACAGCTAACGTGTAATTTGGCTATATCCACATATAGTCCCTCCGATCCATATGCCAAATTTATATATTATTTTATTTAAATCCAAGTTTTTTTAATATCATATTCATTCTGATTTTTTCCCTCTATTACTCTTCCACGACTTTATTTCTATATCTTGCTCTTCTCTTTCTTAATCTCCTCTACAGTGAAACCTCTATTCACTTCTATTCCTATCTCATGTTTTGCGTCAGCTTTGTCTACTCGAGCATCAGGAGGTTATTAATCCATCATTAGATTTTAAGAAGAGTAGAATTTGATGAAAATTTCCATAAAGGTTCTTCATCATCGTATGAATCATATCTCCAAAGATGGAATCCCCAAATGAATTTAAAACTTGATTTTGTACTTAAAGTCAATCTACTATACTTCAATTTCAGATTTAGGTTCTTGTTGTTACTGATTTTGTGTTTGGATAATTCTTTTCATTGATCTAAAATTTGGATCGATATATCAACTTCATCTATCTCAGTTTTGCGATCTAATCTTGCATGTGTCTCATGAATCGGGTTTTTATGATAATGATGCATCTCAAATGCTTTAATTTCCAGTAATAGATGAAGAAACACACAAATAGAGATCTGAGAGAGGAAGAGAATGATGAAGGAGAGAGAAATATCAATAAAGAAACAAATAGCATATTGGTTTCAATCTGCCAAATTTGGCAGTTTGACTAAGTTCTCCTATCCACCGTGGTTTTAGCCAAACGGTTGGACAGATGAAATGTTTTCTCAGATCATCCAAAAGTTACCGTTAGATTGTCATGTAGACTTTTGGCATATGGGTTGGAGTTTCTCTTATGCAGCTTGCTCATTTGCCCTCTCTCAATGTAATTTGTCGAACGGTTGGTTATCACAAAATTTTATCTCTGCCTACACAATGGCAAGTAGGCTTCTTCTTTCTCTTGGGCGTATTCAAAAAAGGAGCAAACATATATATGGAATCATCAAAAGTATTGTACATATACTTGGCTAATTGGCTCTATCCCGTACGTACTTAACGCTATATATCAATTTATAATTATATCTCACCGCCAACATAACACCACTCACCGGCAAGAGGCCTACAAATTCAATGAGCAGCCTGAGTTCCATCTCGGCCTGGTTACCGCTCACGCGCCCTCCAAGGAACCCATAAGAAAGCACTTCAGCAAAAAAGTAAGGACACTGATCCCATATCGAAGAATTGGTAAGGACTCTGGTCTCAACCACCTTTATAAAACCTGGTGGCTCAGCATTAATGGTACGTACTCATTACCCTTTTACACCATTACTCTGTTTAAATCATATCTCGTTTCTGACTTAAGCATCAAAGGGTTAAACGTCGGCACATCCAATCTCTCATTAACGGTTGTCAATCTTAGCAGCGAGAGTGATTGGATCAGAGTGATCATAAGGAAATAGTGAAAGCAAAAAAAAATGATCATTGAGAGCGAGAGCAATAAGGCAAAGCAATATTGATACAGTGACAGCGGTATAGATCATGATCAAGCGACAGCGGTATACGGAACCTGGAGTAAGTTTGCGTTAATCCTTTCCGTTCAATACCAAATACCCCTTGGTAGTTTTGCATATTAACATTGGCGCCGTCTGTGGGAAGTCACACCGAAATTTTTTTTCCAAACCAAAAAGCATACAACAAGCGACATTCCATGGATACATATCTGACACTAGGCATGACACCGAGCACTCAATGGAAACTCCTCCATCAAACACTTGTTACAGATGAGAACAACGAAGAGCCTGCGCTCATACAGTGAGCAGGAAAGCAGCATGCTACTGGGAATCAACAGGCATCAACTAACGCTAAGAGACGAGCCAGCGACATGGAACTGTGATACCAGTTGGCGATGCAGAAGTGCATAGAGCTCAAGAGAGCTAGAGACTTTGAGCTCCAGCGGTACATGCAGTTGGAGTCAAGGTTGAGGACCGTTGAGCATAAACCACTTAACTCGGAGTCTATGGCGGAATCCCTGAGCATGGAGCCTCACCAGGTGATCTACCAGAGAGAGGTGGTCATCTAATCACCCTTGTGTCCTCAGCACCTGCAGAATGTGGGGCCACCACCAGCACCGATAAGGCTGCAGCGAAACCTCAAGCCAGAATTAATCAACGTGGCGCGTCAACCCGATCTATCTATCTGGGCACAGCCATTACCACCACCACCCCCACCTGAGGTCGTTCTGGCGATACAGTAGGTGGATGGGGCAGTAGCAGCGAGAATCGCCAAGTTAGAGGCTGTGATACACCAGTTGGCAAAACCCAAGACAAGTTACCATGACCGGAGTCCGTGTCGAGCCATTCTAGACCAAAATCATGCTCCTAGGGCAACACCAGTTGGCCAAGGTGAAAATTGAGCGATACAGGGGAAGACGGATCCATCCCTACACATCGATATTTTCATCTCGGAAACTACCGGTCGGGGATAGGGCGACGCAACAAATTGTTATTTATTTATGGAAAGTCTCACCGGCGATGCGCTGAGTTTGTTCTTTAGCCTACCACCAAGGTCCATTTACTCTTTCCAAGAACTTGTCAAAGCATTTTTAAAGCGGTACATCACATCAGTGAATTGTTCCCTTACTTATAATCAATTGTAGGCCGTCCGACAGGAACCATCTGAAGGGTTGTCTACCTTCGTCTCGTGATGGAACATCGCCATCGCCAACTGCCGGGATATCACCGATGACTCAGCCTTTTGCATACTTCGGAATGCACTACAGTCGGGTCTTCTAACATGGAAACTTAATGAGAATTCACCACTCACCTACAATGAGCTACTAGATCGTGTGACATCACATGCCCAACTGGAGCTGCAAACTTTGGCTCTAACCCTACACCGACACAACAGGTAAACACTATTTCTAATGCCACAATTCCTAGTGTACAGAGCGCGCTCCCCGTATCAGAGCCAACGAGAGTGGCATCACCAAAATATCGGGGCTCGTGCGACCACAACTGTAAGGATTGGAAAAAAGACAACCGTGGATCAGGAAGCTATCAAAAGCACTATAGCGACAAAGAAAACTACAACAACAACAACAAAAGGTACCGAGGAGACAGAAATGATCGACCCCGGGAAATCGCTGAGGCACGGTCTAGGATAGAATAATAGGTCTTCAATGTGCTCAACACCAAATACATTGATACCCTAACGACATGTCCTGACTTGTTCCCGCTACCAAAAAAGACATACAGGGCAACGACGTACAGAGAAATTGGGAGATGGTGCAAGTTCCACCGATACGAGACACACGACACCGAAAAATGCTACAACATGAAAGAACTGACGGAGGCACAGCTCAAAAAAGGCAAACTGACAAAGTTCAAAAGTCAGGGAACGAGGCACTACCAGCACAGGGGTGGCACACATCAGGCAAATCAATGGGATTACCGGTGGCAAATCATAAGCGGAATGAAGGAACGAGCGAGTGGTATGTAGCATGCAGCAGGGTCCGTCAAAGGTAGCCAGGGTAGGCAGGGGATCCATCACGTTCTATGAGTCCGAGGAGTATGATCGGCCTCCAGTATCAGAGGATTATCCATTTCTGATTGATGAAGTCATCGACTTGTGCAGTGTCGGGAGGTGCATAGTGGACATCAGGTCCTCCGTCAACATCATGTTCCTGCATGCATATGAAAAACTTGAAAGGTTCCCATCCAAGCTAAAGCAAGATCACTTCCCACTATTAAGCTTCTCAGGCAACCAAATCCAGCCACTGGGAAGTGACTACCTACGAGTTGCCCTAGGGTAGGAAGGCTGCAGTGCAGAAACCCATATTGAATTTCTGATTGTAAACACCCAGTCATATTACAACGCTATCATCGGGTGCAACATGCTAAGCAGAACCAACGCCATCGTGTCACAACGGATGCTGCTTATGAAGTTCCCCACACCTACTGGTATATACACGCTTCGAGGAATAACATCCATATAGCCAGCATCATCTAACGATGCCAACTACCCGACGAGGGAGGTATGCCTACTCATGAGCGACCGATCGGCCGAGACGCCAGCTGACCCAAGAGAGGGACCCCTAACAGCGAGGCCCATCAATGAGGAATCCACTAAGCTCATCCTGGTATCTAACGAGTACCCTAATCGAACGGTTAGAATCGGGGCAAACTTGGATCCAACAATCAAAACTGCCCTCATCAATATCCTTAGAGAGTGCAACGATGTCTTTGTATGGTCTTACACCGACATGCCGGGTATATCAACGGATATTGTATCACATAAATTGGGCATCTCGCTGGAGGTGGTACCAAAAAAGCAGAAGTATGGAGCTTATAACGAGGAGAAATATGCCGCCATGCAGGGAGAAGTAACAAAACTCCTCAATATAGGCTTCATTAAAAAGGTCCAGTATCCGGCATGCGTCTCAAGCGTCGTCATGGTCAGAAAGAGCAACAATAAGTTGAGGATGTGTGTTGACTATACCAACGTCAACAAGGCTTGCCTAAAGGATTCCTTCCCACTACCAAGAATAGACCAACTAGTGGATGTAACCAGAGGCCACGAACTCCTATCCATAATGGATTGCTACTCGGGGTACAATCAGATAAAATGGATCCAGCAGATGCAGAGGCGACGTGCTTCATAACGGACAAGGGATTCTATTGTTATAACGTCATGCCATTTGGGATGAAGAATGCAGGGGCAACCTACCAGCGCTTCATGACAGAGCTACTAGCCCCATTGGATAGCGACACAGTAGCGGTCTACATCGACGATCTCATGGTAAAAAGCAGGCGCAAGAAGAATCACGGAAAAGACTTGAAGACAATACTAGACATCCTTATCTATAGCGGAATGAGGCTCAACCTTGCAAAGTGCATCTTTGGAGTCTCAACGGCTAAGTTTTTGGGATACATGGTAAATCAGAGAGGCATCAAGGCCAACCAAGAAAAGGTACAAGCTATCCTCAACACGACACGACCGGTAACAAAATAAGACGTCTAAGCCTTGACGAGGAAACTCGCATCGCTGTCACGGTTCATCTCTCGCTACACCAACAAGTGTAACCCGTTCTTCAAAGCATAATAAAAAAGAAAGCAATAGAGTGGGCCGACGAGTGCAAAATTACCCTAATCGAGATCAAACAGTATCTCGCCCATATTCCATTCTTATCGGCCCTAATACCGGGTGAGATCTTATACATTTATTTGGTTGTCTCTCTAACCGATGTTAGCTCCGCCCTCGTCAGATGAGAGGCGGATACATAATTACCAGTATTTTTTGCAGGTAAAGGTCTAGATAAACCAGAGATGAGATATCTGGCACTAGAGCAGCTAGCCTTAGCGCTAATCGTATCGGCAAGGTGACTAAGGCTATACTTCCAAACACACCATTCATATCCTCACAGATCAACCGCTCCGGCAGGTACTCGAGAGCTTGGACCACTCTGGAAGGCTAACCAAATGGGCAATAGAGCTCCGCGAGTTCGATATCAAGTACCAACCAAGGATGGCGACGAAGGCTCAAGCGGTGGTTGACTTCATAGTGGAACTCACACCAACGTCGGGCGACCAAACAGATTTATCAACACCAGTATCATTCGCTACGGTATCACCAACACTGTCAGTACGGTCGTCTGATTGGAACTTATATGTTGACGGCTCGCGCACGTCCGATGCAGCAAGGGCAGAAGCAATCTTGACTAGGCCAGGCAAAGTCTATGTCGAGTACACTCTCTAATTCCTCTTTCCAGCCTCAAACAACGAGGCCGAGTACGAAGCATTAATCGCTGGTCTGTAACTCGCCACCGATTCGGGAGCAATGAGAATTAAAAATTTTTGCGATTCTCAGCTCGTAGTAAGCCAAGTCACCGGGGACTTTGAAACCAAAAGAACGCAAATGTCGGCATACCTAGGGTACGTAAAGGCAATTTTAAATAAATCTTGTTTTTATTACATTACTCACATCCCCAGGGAGCAAACGCAAAGGCAGATGCTCTAGCAATGCTAGCAACGACATAGCTACAATCCACGAGAGGACATACCATAGTGGAAAAACTGGGAAAGCCTAGTATCTCCAAGAATTTCCTTGAAGTATTCACGCTCACATTAGCCGCCCCACCGCTAGCAGAAGATTGGAGAACGAAGTTAATCAACTACATAATCAATGGGACACTACCGGCAGATCGCGTAGAGGCAAGGAAACTAACACAACGAGCGGCGTTCTACAGCATGCACAACGGCCAGCTCTACATGAGCAAGAAGGGATTCCCCATGATCAAGTGCGTCACGAGAGAAGAAGGCCGAAGACTGCTAGAGGACGCGCACAGGTGCCAATATGAAACCATAGCGGGTCAAACACCATCATCCATAAGCTCCTTTGTTATAGGTTTTATTACGAGAAAATGAGGGAAGATGCGAGAGAGATTGTAGACAATTGTGAGTTATAGGCCCACTATGCAACTAGGATATACGCCCCGGCATCCCCAATGTCAATAATCATCAGTCCTATTCAGTTCGTGCAATGGGGACTCGACTTTATCGGGTCATTGAAAGCGTCTTCATACCAGTTCAAATACATCATTGTCTACATCGACTATCACAAAAAGTATACTGAAGCAAGACCGCTAGTGCTCATCACCACGCAGAAAGTAATTAACTTCATGTGGAAGGATATATACTGCCGGTATGGAACACCACTCACTATCATCACCGATAACGAGAAGCAATTTAATAACGATGAAATGAACAAATTCATGAGCAGCCTGGCACTCGATTAGTATTCACGCCGGTATACTACCCAAGACCAACGGTCAAGTGGAGGCTACCAATAAAAAGATCAAGGAGGGACTCGAGAAAAGAATGAAGGACTATAGCCACAAATAAGCAAAATGTCTCTACGAGGTGCTATGATCAATCAGAACAAAGCCGACAGAGGCAACGAGAGCTTCACTGTTTTCACTCGTCTATGGAGGAGAAGCGGTTTTGCCACTAGAAATCGTGCACTGAAGCCCCTATTTTGAGGATACGATGAAGACACCAATGATGAATGGCTCAACATGACAAAAGTGTTACGAGAAGAATGGGAGGATGAAACCCACGTTGAACTCCTATCAAACAAACAGCTGGTTACCCGACACTATAACCACCGAGTGAAAGCACGAAAGCTCCTGGTGGGGGACATGGTATGGAGAGAGATCATTCCAAAACCAAAGGGACTATCACCGGCATGAGAGGGACCGTTCAAAATCATCGAGAACCTAACTCCAACAACCTTTATCCTCAAAGAAAAAACTGGCACCAAAATACCAAGAACTTGGAAAGTGAAGCATCTCCAATATTGTCATCAATAAAAAAATCTCCATTATACCGGGGAGTAAACCTGTTTTTGTATCATTACAATATCGCCATCAATGAAACGAAAATTCTTCAGACCTTTGCTTGTAAAAAATAATAATAAAAAAATCCCTCATTGTCTACACATCCAGTGTGGCCGTTTGTCTCATCTACCGCTTCAGTAGAACAGGCAAACGATACAAGCAAACAAATTTCCTTCAGACCTTTCATTGATCAGCGATATGTAATCATACTTGAAGAAATTTTCGTTAAATATACCTTCTCATTAATATGGAGTAGCATGTCGGTCAGGTTCATGACCAAAACGGTCGAGACACTAACCGAAGTGCAAAAAGCCCAGCAATAGGAAGGATAAATGTTACATAGTCAAAATATGGTTAAATTGTTTAGGAAAACGGTAAATACGAAAACTATTACAAAAGGGAACCAAGCTTCACATTGGGCCATAATCTTTGACGCCTTCCAGGTCCTGCTCTTTCTCAGCTTCACGTTGATGCTCATGGTAGCCGGCAGAGAGTTCCTGGCTGGTCGTTTGGTCATAACCTTTCTGGAGATGATGGGTTAGCGCGGTTGACAATGACGGGTTAGGAGTCAAAGGATAACTACCGTGAGGAGTCATACCGGCTACCACGTTTTGCCGCTGACGCTCCCTCTCCATAGATTCTCTTTCTTCCTGCTTAATCTTCTCCAGCGCAGCCTGGGCCTAGATGCACTTTGAATGCCGCTCTTCCATAAGCCAGTCAGGATCAGCCTTATACTTCTCGTTCACCCACTCATTGTGGATGAACTGATTTCGAGTCTCCTGAAGACCCTTTTTGAAGGCCGCCTAGATCACATCCCGGTACTCAACGCCGAATTTGAAATCTTCAACAGCATCAGTAATCTCCTGCATCCGACCCTCTTCCAACTGCCTGATATGGCCCTTGAGTGCGGTAACTTGACCCTCAGCGGTAGTATGCAACGTCTCGACAAACTTTAAGCGCTCCCGCACTTCCTTCAGCTCTAGCTCCAGCTCTTTGGCATGTTTGACCTAGTCCTCCAAGCAACCGTCGACCTCCTTCAACCTCCCCTCCAAGAGCTCGTATGATTTTTCCAGCTCTTACCACTTCGCACTGGCCTACACCAGCTGCTCCTCCTTCCTACACAGCTTCACGCCCACCCGAGCAAGCTCTTCCGAGGACACCACCATAGACTGTCATTGGTGGCATATCAGCTGGATAGCGGCGGCAAAAGACTTGAGACACTCATTAGCACCAACAATAATATCGGCCACAGTACGCACCTCTGCCGGGAGGTAGGACACTATCTGAGAGGAGTAGGGTGGCAGAGCCGCTCAGTGGCCGGACTTGAGAATCGCAACGATTGTACCCACATCCTCCCCGGCATATGATTCGTGTTCAGAGCCACAAGGATCACTGTCAGGTAGAACGTTGACGTCAACAATGGACCGAGCGGTAGGAACGGTCTCTGCTTTGATGGACCATAGATTCTTGGTACCCAGCTGACCGGCAACTATGACAACACCATCACCAGAAGTGGCGGTCTTCATCGGAGGACGTTACGACCCACTGTCTGCGGCATTCTTTCGCTTCTCACCACGGCCAGTAGCCTTAGCCGTGGTAGATAGGGACTTGTCTTGGTAGGAACGTCGGTCCCAATCCGATCGATCTCTTCTTCGTCGGGAGGGTTGATGACGAGTGGGGCAGTAAGGATAACGATGTTACCCGTCTGAGCGTCGAGGTCGAACAACATGGCCTTGTTTCCCTCCTCCTCAAGATCGGCAATCAGATCATCAATATTACCAAAAGACTCCATCTTCTTGTCCTGCTTAGCGTTACTATAACCAATTGCGGATTCACGAGGGGAAGAAGAATTATAACCTTGTTACTATAAGCCAATTCCAAATTTAAGATCATGAAGGGAAGTTGTTAAATTATTAGGCGTCTTGGCAAGACCGGTCGACTCCAAAATTCAGTAGTCACTCAAAAGGTACACACTCCGAAACTTATCACTATAACCTTTTTCCACTCTATGGCAACCTGTTTTTCCTTAGCACAGAGATGATAATGGCGAGTAACTACAACAAAGAAAATGGCACATAAGAAAAAGAAAAATCAAACCACTAGTTGAACAACAAACATCAAACCACCCCCGTCACCTCGGGGATGAAACCTAGTAGGCATATGAACCCAACTGGCAACACCCACTGATCTGGACCAGGCGCCACCGTCAAGAAAATGCACAAACCTCCACTCCGGGTTAGACGTCTAGAAGTCATACAGGGCAAAGAGACTACCTCACCATTGAACAAAGCGTAGCATCCCTCGACACTCCTTCTTCATCGAGTACAGCACGTCGAAGTAGTGCAATACTTCATTCTGAGTAGGGTAGTGCAACTCGGCAAGCTTCTACAACATAACCATAGAGTTCACGGACTGGAGCATCAATATAGAAACTTGCCCGACAGCGTACCGCAGCTCACCGAATATGTATTCATGAAATGGGTGAAGCGGCAACCGCATGCCGAACTACAGCTAAGCGTGATCTAGGGAAATATGACCAGCGAACGGTCTAGTAAAGAATTCACCCTTACCCAAGGGTCTAGGGATAACAGTTTTGGGAATCTGGAACTCCGTTTTCATCCCCTTAATGGCAGAAAAGGACAACAACTTGGCGGGCTCGTCTACCTCTTACGAGTCACTCAACGTCTGAACGCTTGACCTACCTAACCCAAGCATCAACAGGTTGGGAGGAATAACAGAGGTCATGCCCGAGGTTGACGTCATCAGCTTCGTTTTGCCCCGCTCAGGTTGAGAGGATGATGCCATACTACCTGCGAAACATTTACGGATAAGGTTAGCCCAAGGTTTACTTATTTCAGCTTCCCAATCCGTAAACGACTTCCTAAGAAACATGCCTAGTCCCCCCAACACTAAAGCATATTCTTTGGCAATCATGGACCTAACACTAGACAATGCGCGCGATGCCACTAACTCATCTAGCAGCGCTCTAGTAGATCCGGAACTCAAGGAGTCACCGAAATTGAGAGCTTCGCTACTATCAGAAGATAACACTACAACATCCATACTTAACCTACATAACCTATAGCAGGGGGGTGAAGGGGTGGATCAGTAACATCACGCCGGTTGGATCAAACATGACAAAGAGATATCTAAAAACCAACTAGGCCCAAACACACACAACAGATACGGCCTAGGGGTAACAGGACTAAAAAAAAACTTAACAGTGGCAAAGATACATCCGACCACCGTGAGCAATGGCGACATGGTACCTGTCTATCTACATTCACTTAAGGCAACAAAACCACTATCAAGGACGCAACCCAGTACAAAGGACGCAGAACCGACCTCGAAATCTAAAATCACTTAGGGAAAACAAGCACGGTAAACGAGCATCAGGGAATGAAATTAGCAGAAACAGAACTTACTTGGTCTTCAGGGGAGATGATCAGAATTTCAGAATAGCGGTAGAGTAAGGCCCGACATAACGGCAACAGGTGGGTTCACTCTCTCTCTCTCTCTCTCTCTCTCTCTCATAACCTAGTTCCAGAATCCGCTCAAAGTGCAAAGTATGGGAAGAAAAGAAGAGAGATAGGGGTTTAAATACACCACCTTTGGGCGTGATCGCCATCATTCAAAGAGACATGTTGGTTCCCTAGATGCAAACATGCGTCCACTGACGTCATCAGACACGAAAGAGTCCGAAGCATGAAACGATATGCACTGTTTCCTTAATCACGATTTTCAAGGAAAATAAAATGATCACACTTTAACCTACGACGGGATGTTTGGGAAACCTAAGATTCCCTAGGACAACACGTGACGATTGCAGATTTGGCAGCATTTAATGAAGACAGTAAGTGGTTGCACCTACCAACTCAGGAGAGAAGCATAACGGCGACCCATGTCACAGGGATTTGAGATGGACAAAAATCTCCAAAATAGGTACTTCGCGTTAACTGCCTCAACCGGCTATAACGCCCACATTAGAGGTTGTCGCCAGCATCGCCAAGATAAGAGAGCTACGCCATAACGCCAAAAGGGTTCTGTCATCGGTTAAAGTGCCGCAAAGTCGCGCAGGGGATACAAACCCGGGGACTTAAGAGTTACCAATTCATACGAGTTCCACCTACCGCAGTGCACCCACCGATATAGCTACCTGCAACAAGCAGTAAAAGCTACCCGATTGGCCGGGACCGAGTGTTTGAGCGCCAAAGAGTGTATCCCTCGGTCGGTGGAATGTAGCCGCTCATTGCATCCCCCGGCACTGAATAGTTATGGAGGAGTATGTCAGTCACCGGGAAGGACTTCATTGGGAACGAGCCTATTGAGTTAAACCGTTACTTGAAGGACGTCATGACTCATTTAGGAAGAAACAAGCCTAAAGGCGTTATCAATAATACATTTTGCTTACCCCAGGAAACGATATACTAGCTACTTACCGGTCTCAACGATACTAACTACAGGTACCAATTTTGTTGTCTTAACTACAGGTACCAATTTCGTTAAGCGGAACAACCTTGGTCGGCAAACTGGGGGACTATACGGAATGTATCCAGCTCTGACAAGTAACAACACCCGTTAAGTACGTACGGACGGTATCGCTGGTATCTGGTTTTGCAACTCACCAACCAAAATTGATCCCCTTAGTTGGGGGACTTGTACATATATTTGGCTAATTGGTCCTATCCCGTACATACTTAACGCTATTTATCAGTTTATAATTATATCTCACCGCCAACATAACAGCATTCACCGGCAAGAGTGTGACCACCCGAACCAGAGTTAGTAGAGTAATTAGTACAATTCACGAGGTTGTGCGTAATCGCTGTTTATCGATTATTGTGTGGTTTGCCGGTTTCGTTTACCACTTAATTATCAGCCGAGAATTTGAGTTGAGTCTCTTCTCGAGAGTTGTAGTGCACATGATTTCGAGCTCGTGGGCGGTTCCGGATGATTTTTCCGATGACCGAGGAATATAATATGATTATTTTAAGTTTCGGAATATCGACGAGTTTATCTGTTTGTATTGTGTTTATCCGAATCGTAATGGTTATCCGTTTTGGACCGTCGATCGTCCCGAGGCGCGGGTATAAATATCAGAAATTGTCAAAAACACTGTTTGAGGCGTTGACCGAGCGTTGACTTTCACTGTTGGACCGTTGACCGTTGACCCGTGAAGGAATTTCGACCCGGTTGGATTTCGCCGGCCGACCCAGATTTTCTTGCCACCTCCAGCCACGTTTGGGGTATATTTCGATTCCCCTTGAGTTCCTTTATTTTTTGGTATTTTAGTTTGTGGAAATTGGTGGAGTTTTAATTGAGTTCAAATCGGGTTGTTTTCATGGATTTCGCCGGTGACGGGGGGTGGTGCTCCGGCGAGCCACAGTGGCGGGGGTGAGGGGGTTTAGACTCCCCATGCTCCAATGAAGCTTCCTGGGTCAGTAATTTTGGAAGAGGATGGGTCTCCGGTGGAACCCGTGGTGGTTGCTGGAGATTGGAATCCGGTTTGTTTCGAGCTGTTTTCGTGTTGATTTGTTGAGAATTGAGGTTTGTGGTAGTTATAGATTATGTTGGGCTTGAGGAGAGATTGAGAACTGGGTTTTCCTCGCCGTGAAATTCCTCCGTTGACGGCGCGCCGCCGCCGGCGGTGGCAGTCAACGGCGGCACTCCGGCGAAAACGTTGACTTTTTGGTTTTCGATGATTTTAGTGTCATTTTTCTCGTAATCGCGCCCCGATTGTTGTCTTGAGGTTTTCGAGTTGATTTGGGTATCCGATTTTCAGTTGAAGGTTTCGAGTGGAGATTTCAGGAATTTCGTAGTTTAAATTGTACTGTGTTGTATATATTCGGAACGGTTGGTTTCCGAGGTGTGGTACAGGGTTATGGATAATGATTTTGATCAGATATATTTTATGACTATTCAGGGGATCGAGATCGTGCTTCGGGCGAGGGATCTTCCGCCGGACCACGAGATTAGCGCGAGTGCGCGTTTTGCTCACCTGTGAGTGGACAATTTCTTTTCACTGATAATCGTGAGTCTTTATACACGTCTTACGAGCATGAGCATGCATACGAGATTATGATTTATATGAGCATGTGTTAATCGATTATGCTTATATATTTATATATTACGTATATGCATTTATATATTGGTTTATGCATTTGCATCGAACTATTTATGATTTGGTTTACACAGAGTACAGTCACAGTTTATGTTGTTGTATCGATACACTCGCATCCCAGCTGATCCCCGAGGGTGCCTACCAGGGGGGAACTGTACCTTGTGCCAATGTATTTCCGGGTGGGTACAGATTTCTGTTTCTTGTGCCGATGTATTTCCGGGTGGGAACAGATACCCTGACCTGAGGCCTTTCTGGCTAGAATCACGTGTGGGTCTGGGATCCCATGGTTCGGACTATACTAGCACGGATGTGTCCATAAGCGACCCCGTGGGATTTGTTTACTTGCATGCTCAGTACGCTAGAGGAGTATGAGTTTACCTCGTGTACTATTATATTTAATTATCTGGACTCGCTTATGTTATTTTAACATATATCATCTGGCGAAACACATTCATTTTCGTCCACTCACTCTAACGGTTTTCATGTCTTTCCCCTGGGCTTTTCGGTTTCCATGCCCAGTTTGCAATTCAGATTCTGGAGTTTCACGTCGTGGTTGGAGGCTAGTTGTTCGAGCTACCTGTGTTTTCCAGTAGGTTTCTTGTTTCGCCTACTGATGTATATTTTGTATATATTTACACTAGAGGTCGCTCTGATACATTCTGGTACATGCACTACAAGAAAATGACTCATTGCCGGCGACTAGTAAGTCGCCGGCAATGTTTTTAGACATTACCGGCGATTTTTGCCGGAAAAATCGCCGGTAATGTCTTTTTTTTTTTTTTTTACATTACCGGCGATTTTTGTCGCCGGTAATGTCCGTCGTCGGCAATCTCTCGATGGTAATGTAAAAAAAAAAAAAAAAAGACATTACCGGCGACTTCATTTATGTCGCCGGTAATGTCTTTTTTTTTTTTTTTTTTACATTACCGGCAACATAAATGTATGTCGCCGGCAATGTCTTTTCCGGCAAGACATTACCGGCGACTTACATTTATGTCGCCGGTTATGTTAAAAAAAAAAAAAGACATTACCGGCGATTTTTCCCGGAAAAATCGCCGGTAATGTCCAAAAACATTGCCGGCGACATAAAAGTCGCCGGCAATGGGTCATTTTCTTGTAGTGATGTTTTATACGGTTTTTCTCTGATATACTATATATTACAGTTATGTTTACTGTTTATTGTTATTGATATGATATTGAGAAATCCGGATGGGATTGGTGCCCACGGTTTGGCTTTTGTGGCATAGGATGAAGTGTTATTTTCCGGGTGCAGGTAATGGCAATTCCGCGTTAGTAGCGTTACTCTGCCCAAATTTTAATGGTTTTTGTTGATTCATGTTTTCAGAAGGGGTTTGATTCCGGTTTAGGAAACTAAATCGGGGTTGGGTCCTTTCAGCTTGGTATCAGAGCATTAGGTTGTCAGATTCTGTAGACTCTTGTAGTTGTGACGCTTAGGGTATTTGAACTTGTACAGCATGACTGGAGTGATAACCCGACTGGCCAACGGTACTCATCAATACTTCGGGTGTTGTGTGTTCTCAAATATCTGAGGTCTCATGATTACGTTCCTGCTGCTTGTACCTAATGCTTGTCTTGTATCAGTAGGATGCCTCCTCGACGTGGTCCCCGTGTTGATCGGGAAGAGGATCCTGATATGGATCGCCAGACGCACGACTTGCTGATGCGAGTGTTGCGTTTGGAGGAGCGTTTTGACCCTGTGGTCAAGGCTCGTACTGCTGGTGTGTGACGACCTAGAACAGAAACAGTATGAGAAATCAGCTTAATCTGCGAGCTTACGCGTAGTCGCAGATTGCCAACAGTTGTTCGAATCGCCAGGTTTGTTAACGACTAAATCATTGGCCGAGAATTAGAGCTGGGTCTGTTCTCGAGAGTCGTTGTACGTGTGATTTCAAGTTCGTGGGCGGTTCCGGATCGTTATTTGGACGACCGAGGAATAAGTTATGAATATTTGAAGTTTCGACGGAGTCAGGTTAAATTAGTGGATTTCTTAACGACTAAATTACCGGACGAGAATTTGGTTTCGGCTTCTTCATGGAAGTTGTTGAGAATTTAATTTTGAACTCGTGTGAACTTCTGGAGCATTTTTCTGAGTTATGAAGATTTAGTTGTGAATATTTCCGATTGTTGATTATTTAGTTGGTTAATGTATGTGTTTGGGTTGAACAGTTGACTTTTTATCCTATTGGTCGATGTGTTTAACTTCGGGTGATAATTGAAGAGCATGTCGAGTCGAGTTTGTTACCGCGAGAATTATCGAAATCGGAATTACAACGAGAAAGTTACGGATATTCAAAGTTTGTCGAAAAGATAATTACGAAGTTTCCATTTTGGGAAGGCCTATAAATAGAAGGTTGCTATTTTGGGCAAGTCAACACTTACCATTTATGTTGGTGACCGAGTCAACTCGGTGGAGGAGAGGTTCACGGCATTCTCCACGACTCACGGCGGTGGCTTGCCGTCCGGCCGCCTCCGAGCTCGGTCTTGCTTCCTTCCAGCTCGCCTCAGCCTTCCGATCTCATTCCCGACCACCGTCGACGGCGTGGGACGCTGGAGGGAAGTAATTTTTCGGTTAAAAGTTTATGAATTTTGTGTGTTTTGGTTGAATCGATTCCGGCCGAGTTGAGCTCAAACAAGGACTGGGTTTTGTAGCCCTCATCTCCATGATTCTAACCATGTAAGTATGGAGTTCTAATTCGATTTGTGCTTGGAGAATTTTGGATTTGAAATTTGTGTATAAATTCGGTTTTACATGAAATTGACATGGTTAGAGTGAGAATTGGCCTTCGATGCAATTCACAAAGTTGCTCAGTGGGTGATTTTGAGTGGAATAGGGGTTGCTCCGCCGAAGAATGTTCAAGTTGGTAGTGGCGCCGCCTGCGGCGGCGATCAACGGTCAACTTTGACTTTTTGGGGTTTTCGACAAGTTGCATGTCATTTCACTCGAAATCGCGCCCCGATCACAGTGGGGAGGTTCGTTTCTCGATTTGAGCATCCGAAAGTACAGCGAGGTATTGAGGTGTAAATATCGGATTCTCGACGATTCGTCGACATTGAATTACGTGTTTCCGAGAACGGTGGTTTCTCGTGATTTGGTTTGAACTGTCGAGTTATGATTTTGAGTAATGGACTTTGTGATTATTCAGGGGTTCGTGATCGTTCATTTGGCGAGGGACTTTCCGCCGGATCACAGGTTAACGCGAACTGCGTTACGCTAGTCTGTGAGTGGCACTACAAGAAAACAACACTTAGACCACGGAAACGTAATTGTTCCATGGTCCAGGTGACACTTGGACGACGGAGAAGTCTCCGTCGTCCAAGTACCACCTGGACGACGGAGAATACCATCTCCGTCGTCCAGGTGATCACCTGGACCTCGGAGTCTTGTCCATCCTCCAGGTGATCACCTGGACGACGGAGATGGTATTCTCCGTCGACCAGGTGATCACCTGGAGGACGGAGAAGACTCCGAGGTCCAGGTGATAACCTGGACGACTGAGATGGTAATTTTTCGTCGTCCAAGTTCACAAACCCTAAACCCTAAACAGTAAGGCCCTAACCCCTGAATTCAGGATCTATACACCTGGACGACGGAGAACGTCATTCTCCGTCGTCCAGGTTAGAACCTGGACGACGGATAACTTCATATCCGTCGTTCAGGTGATTACCTGGACGACGGAAACTCTAATATCCGTCGTCCAGGTGCAGATATCGTCATTTTTTCTAAGACAACGACCATCTAGACCTTCTTCCAATGCATATTCTTTTCGTCAAGACTTTAGAGTAAACAATTCTTGGTGTGTGAGCTTCGATGGTTCGCAAATCGGAGTTGCGAAATGCCTTGTATCCACGTTTCCGGTTTGTGAAATTATCGGTTTTGCGGTTGACTGTGCCGATCAAACCCTTCCCGAACTTATTATTTTATGGTCCTTTGAAGACAATTATATATTATGTTACGACGAACATATCCAACGGTTGTTTTGTCCAGATTCAATTTCGTTAATACTCTGTTGCAAATGAGCCTCTACTGATGAACACTTAAGTCGTAAGTATTACTCGATACTTAACAACTTTCAAAACGAAAAATTATTCGTTGGTTCAAATTTAACTGTTCATATATACGATGCGTTCATCGATATTGGACGACTATTTCACGCGAATGACAGATCGCTAAATTCCTGGCGAATTAATTTAAAATTTTTTTTAACGTAAATTGAACCTGGACGACGGAGAATGACGTTCTCCGTCGTCCAGGTGAACACCTAGACGACGGATAATGACATTATCTGTCGTCCAGGTTCAATTTATCATGGCGGTTCAATTTATTTGTTGTTTTTTTTTCAATTAATATTTCACTTGGACGACAAAGACGTCGTTCTCCGTTGTCCAAGTCGAAAATCATGGCGGTTCAATTTACCGCCTCAATTTTCGGCGCCGCTTGAATTTGCACTTAGACGACGGAGAATCAATTCTCCGTCGTCTAAGTCCAAATTTATGGCGGGTGAAACGTCCCGCCCATTAATTACGCGCCGCTTCGAAAAATTTTAACCCTTCACTTAGACGACGGAAAACACTGTTTCCGCCGTCTAAGTGAACTTAGACGACGGAAATTATTGCTCCGTCGTCTAAGTGAAAGCCTATAAATAGGCTGTGGCTCATCTTCTTTTCCTCATCCCATACATTCTCCTCTCCTCTCTCTCTCTCTCTCACTCCGGCGATCCTCCTCCGGCGACGCTCCGACGACCAACTTTCCGGCGTGGTTCCCCCTCTCCGACGACTCTACTCTTCCAATATTCCGGCGAAATTCCGACGAGGTAATAATTCGAAATTTTAACTCTTTAACAATTTTTTTATTTAATTAATTATTTAATTTCTAAATACTTTTAATTTATTATTTTTAAATAATAAATAGTTGTAATTATAATAATTATTTTGTTGTTATTATTATTATTTAGTAATCATAATTAGTTGTTAATTATTTGGTAATGAATAATTATTAGTTAAAATTAAATAATAGTAATAATAATAATTGTTAATAATAATTGATTATATTGGTAAATGAATAATTATTATTAAATGCATGATAAATAATAATTAATTGATAATTATATGTATTTTCTAGTAAATTGCATGGTAGTACGTCTTCGATTTAAATTTAGTACATAGGCTTGGTTTATTAAGTCGCACTCTTTGGAATAGATGGCGCCTCTTTTCCTAGCTTATCTCCTTAACCCCTCGTGATGTGTGGATTTCATCACCGCACACCATAACCTAAGTGAAGTTATGGACACGAGGTTGAGGGCGGAGTTTGCAAAGGACTTGAGGAAGTGTAAATTTTCGAGTAATGGACTTTGTGATTATTCAGGGGTTCGTGATCGTTCGTTTGGCGAGGGACTTTCTGTCGGATCACGGGTTAACGCGAACTGTGTTACGCTAGTCTGTGAGTGGACATTTCTTTTCACAGATTGTTTGCGAGTCTTTATATACGTTTCATGAACTTGAGCATGCATATGAGATTTCGGTTTACATGAGCATGTGTTATACGATTATACCTATACCAGTATATATATTACGTATATACACTTATATGTTGTTATGTGTCCACGAGTGGCCCCATGAGATTTTTATACATGCTCTGTACGCGTGAGGAGTTAGAGTCTCCCTCGTGTTTGTATGCGTGAGGAGTTAGAGTCTCCCTCGTGCTTGTATGCGTGAGAAGTTAGAGTCTCCCTTGTGTACCCGGACGCGTGAGGAGTTAGAGTCTCCCTCGTGTACCATTTCTTATTTATACATTCGACTCGCATATGTTTTTATAACGTATATTTTATTTGGTGAAAGACATTTGTTTTCGTCCACTCACTCTAACTGTTTTCATGTCTTTCCCCTGGGCTTTTCAGTTTCCGTGCCCAGTTTGCAGTTCGGACTCTGATGTCGCACGTCGTGGTCGGAGGCATAGTGCTCGAGCTACCTTGTTTCTTCCAGTAGGTTTATTGTTCTACCTACTGTGGTATACTTATATGATTATACATTAGAGGTCGCTCTGAGTAATCTGTTGTATATATTATACGATTTTACTCCGGATTTCAGTAAAGTACAGATATATTTATTATTTTACATTATTGTTGATATATTGAGAAATTCGGATGGGATTGGTGCCCACGGTTTGATTTTTGTGGCATAGGATGAAGTGTATTTTCCGCGTGCATGTAATGGTAATTCCACGTTAGTAAAGAAACTCTGCCGAAACTTTGTTGGTTTTTGTTGGTTCGTGTTTTCGAAAGGGTTTGATTCCGGTTTAGGGAGCTAAATCGGGGTTGGGTCCTTTCAGCTTGGTATCAGAGCATTAGGTTATAGGTTATGTAGACTTCTGTAGTCGTGTTTACTAAGGATATTTGAGAATGTACAGCATGTCTGGAATGGTGACCCGACCGGCCGACGGATACTCATCAATATTCCGGGTGTTGTATGCTTTCAAATATTTGAAGTTCCATGATTACGTTCTACTTGTTGTGAACGATGTTTTATTCATTAGGATGCCTCCTTGACATGTTTTCCGTGTCGGTACGGTTGTGGATCCTATTGAGGATCAATCGACGCACGATTTGCCAGTGAATTGTGGGTTTGGATGAGTATTTTGAGTTCAGAGATTTGTGTGGCACGGTTTGCCTGGTTGTGTGTGTATGAGCGTCTACATGTTGCCTCAGAGCTGAGAATTGTGGCAGTTGATGTTTGACAGAGTCAGATTGTTGTATTTGGTGGGCTGTTATTGTGTGAGTTCCGATTGCGACTCCATGGCCTACATTCAGGGTGTTGTTTATACGGTAATGGTTTTATCAGGCTACCCAGCAATCGAATGAGGAGTGTTTACCCACCTGAGGCAGAGATGCATTATTTACATGTTTGTCCCTATTTGCACGAGTTATGTGGCTTCAGAGGAAGCAATGCACGAGGTTCGAGATGAGTTTGAACCTGAGTATCAGAGGGATTTTGATTGTTGTGCCTCGAGATAACCGTGAGGAGCTTAGTGTGTTGCACTCAGTGGCGAGGCTATTGAAAAGGTAAGGTGTATGCGGTTTTCGATGTGATGGTTATAGGAAAGTGGACTTAGTCGAGATTTTGATGAGGTTGAGTTCCGACACCTCGGGATCAATGACTTCATCAGGCTGTGGTCTTTTCGATTATGTTGATGGTCATCAGATCAAGCAGAGGACCGTTTGACGATGGCGGAGATCATATAGTAGCGGACTTGTTCCTGTGGCATGAGTTTGGGCGATCGTTGGTGATCCTTTCTCGCAGTAGGTGTTGCGGTGATTTGTGTTTGTGGAGCACTTTCAGTTGCTGTTTCGGTGGCCATGAGGGTCACGTTGCGAGGGAGCGCCCTCAGCCAGCTGTTTTAGCGGTTTGGTAGCTCAGAGTTCACGAGGAGATCCTCATGTTGTTCCTGAAGTCTGATCAATGTACCCTTTTGATGAGCTATTCAGCAAGTCGCATTTGACGTGGGAGGCTAGTTGGGCATGTTAAACTTCGTGCCATGACCTTGTTTGAGGACAGACTTTTCTCCGAGGTTACTGTTGTTTGACATCCATGGCTATTGTACCTGTATCTCCACTTCCGAGGTTTTGGAGAGTGTTGTATCCATCTGGAGGTTGCGAGATCCTTGTTGGAGGTTATGTGTTAGCCGCGGATCTGTTATAGCTGGACATCGTGGTTTTGATGTGACCATGAGTGTGGACTTTTTTGGAGACACATTTTGGCTGTGTTCGAGTGCCTCGAGAAGGAGGTTGTGATTCGACGACCGGTTTTCCCCGAGATGCTGTTTCGCGGTGATGGTCGAGCGGATGGTGAAACGGGTTGTGTTGTTACTTAGCTCATGTTGTGGATACTACGGTTGCTGTGCTGACGTTGGTGACATTGAGGTGGTTCCCGAGTTTCCAGGTGTGTTCCGGAGGAGTTACCAGGTGTTCCTCCAGTTCGGGAGACTGACTACACCATTGAGTTTGTACCGAGCGCTGGACTCATTTTACCGGCATTTTGTCATTTGGAGCCAACGGAGCTGATGGGGCTACAGGTTCGACTCCAGGAGTTGCTGGAGGAGGTTTCAGGAGATTTCATGCGATCCCGCGTGTTTGCGTGGTGTGCTCTTGCATTGTTTGTATGGATGATGGATGGTTCGATGAGGTGGTGCATTGACTACCGGAAGCCTGATTCGCTTCAGAGGAGAATGAGTATCCTCCGCTTCGGATTGATGATTGGTTTGATCTGCTCGCGAGAGCTTCAGTCTTTTTGAACATTGATTTCGGGTCCGGATACCATCAGTTGAGGTTTGATGAGTCAGATGTGGTTTGGACAGCTTTCGGATCTCGGTGCGGACATCAGGAGTTTTTGGTCACGCTGTTTGGTTCACCAATGCCCTATAGATCATGTGGACTTGATGGACCATGTGTTCAGACGGTTTCTGGACGAGTTTGCGGTCATGTTCGTCGGCAACGTCCTTATGTACTCCAGGAGTGTGGGCCAGCACCTGAAGCAATAGTGAGCAGTTTTGCGGAATTTGCAAGATGACCAGGTGTTTGTGAAGTTCAGCCAGTGTGAGTTTTGGCTGATTAGCGTGAAGATTTTGAGCTGTGTGATGTTATCCGAGGGAGTTGGCGTGGATCCTGACCAGATAGAAGCCGTGTTGATTTGGGAATTGTTCTACCATTATGCCAGAGATCAGGGGTCTCTTTGGTTGGGCAGGCTTTTACCGACGGCTTGAGCAGGATTTTCCCAGATTGCCACTTCACTTTCCGGATTAACGAAGAAGGCGTCAAGTTCGAGTGGTTCGATGCACGCGAGGAGAGTTACTTACTCCTGAAGGATGGTTGACCGTTGCTTCAGTTTTGACCTTACCTAACGATCGTGACGAGTTCGTGGATTACGCCGATGCATCGAGGTCTGGATTTGGTTATGCTTTGATGCTGTGTAGCAGAGCGGTGACTCTTGATTTTAGGCAGTGGAAACCTTATGTAGCTACGTATCCTGTGTATGGTATTGGGTGTAGTTGTCCTTGTGTTAGCATCAGAGAGTTCGAGACTCTACAACTAGGGTGTGCAGCGCAGTGTAGGACGTACACTGATCACTTGAGTTTCATCCACTTGCATTTTCGGCCAGATTTGGGCTTGAGGCAGTGTAGATGGATGGGGTCGACTCACGACTATAGCTGCACCTTTGAGTTTGTTCGGGAAAGGCTAGAGGTTGTACTTTGACTATCCATCTGGGATGTTGTTGCTGATGCATTCAGTCGGAAGTCGGAAGCTTCAGTGTTTTATGTGTGCATGGCTCGAGTTTCTGTGTTAGCCGAGTTGCGAGCTATGGAAGCTGAGTTCGAGTATGATGATGTTAATGCTCATTGTTTCGCGCGCATTTGGCGCTAGTGATGCGGAGATGTATCAAATACTTCGAGTTGACTACTCGTGACGCAACATGAAGAGCAATGTAGCAGCTTGTGTGTGCAGATGCCACATTTGTCGACTGGCGATGGCTAGGAGGCAGAGACTTGCCGGGAAGTGTCAACCATTAGAGATTTTCGGTTAGATGTGGCGATTGTTGCTGTGATTGTGTGTGTTTGTACGCACTTTGGTGTGTGATGTCAGTTGTTGGGCCATTGTGGACCATTTGATGAATTTAGTATGTTTCCTTGTACTTTTCGGGAAAAGATTTTAATGGCAGGCTAGCATAGTTGTGTTTGATGGAGATTGTCCATCTATGTGGTGTACCTGTGTCCCAGTTTGCTGGTCGAGATAATCAGCTACGACTGTGTGTTGGCAAGCTTTGTAGTGAGCATTGGGGACCAGATTGCAAGTTAGTACCGGATCTTATCCTCAGATTTGTGGGCGATCTTTGAGGACTATACAGACCTTGGAGGGCATGTTGTGGTTTTGTGTATTACAGTTCCGACAGATTTAGGACCAGCAGTTTCGCTTGTTCGAGATTGCATGCAGTATCGGTTTGTTGACCACTATAATTTTGACGTTGCTTGATGTCGTTTTGAGGAACGATGTTGTACTCCATTGTGCTGAAATAAGTTTGATTTGAGTTGACGCTTGATTCGGATTTTGTGGGACGTGTTACCACAGACTGTCAGATTTACGGAAATGGGTTGATAATTGCCCGCGTTTGATGTGTGAGTTATATTGATGTAAGTAGGTTGGGTTGTGATTTGCCATGTTATTTTGATCCGTATGTGGTCATTGGCGAGTTTGTGTTGTGCCGTATAGTTCGGCATCGCCTATGGTGTTGGCTTTTGTGTGTGTTGTGTTGTGTTCCGTGTGGCGGAACTATGTTTCAGGTTTGTTACGTGTTGTGTACCCTATCGGTTCCTTATGCAGGAACACTTGGCGATTGTGTGGAGCCAGTTCAGATTCGAGATTTGAGGGTACAGGAATTTCAGCACGGAGCTATCTCTTATTGTGGAGTCTGTTGTCAGAGTTGTTCAGTTGACATTGTCGCTGGAGAGTTGAGCAGTATGCAGAGGCAGTGCTCCTATGTTTAGCCGACAGACTCGGAAATTTCGAGGTGGAAATTTTTTTTAAGGGGGGTGGATTTGTGACGACCCAGAACAGAAACAATATGAGAAATCAGCTTAATCTACGAGCTTACGCGTAGTCGCAGATTGCCGACAGTTGTTTGAATCGCCAGGTTTGTTAACGACTAAATCATTGGCCGAGAATTGGAGCTAGGTCTCTTCTCAAGAGTCATTGTACGTGTGATTTCGAGTTCGTGGACGGTTCCGGATCGTTATTTGGACGACCGAGGAATAAGTTATGAATATTTGAAGTTTCGACGGAATCGGGTTAAATTAGTGGATTTCTTAACGACTAAATTACCGGACGAGAATTTGGTTTTGGCTTCTTCATGGAAGTTGTTGAGAATTTAATTTCGAGCTCGTGGGAACTTCCGGAGCATTTTTCTGAGTTACGAAGATTTAGTTGTGAATATTTCCAATTGTTGATTATTTAGTTGGTTAATGTATGTGTTTGGGTTGAACAGTTGACTTTTTATCCGATTGGTCGATGTGTTTGACTTTGGGTGATAATTGAAGAACATGTCGAGTCGAGTTTGTTGCCGCGAGAATTATCGGAATCGGAATTACAACGAGAAAGTTACGGATATTCGAAGTTTGTCAAAAAGATAATTACGAAGTTTCCATTTTGGGAAGGCTTATAAATAGAAGGTTGCAATTTCGGGCAAGTCAACACTTGCCATTTATGTTGTTGGAGGAGAGGTTCACGGCGTTCTCCACGGCTCACGGCGGTGGCTTGCCGTCCGGCCGCCTCCGAGCTTGGTCTTGCTTCCTTCCAGCTCGCCTCAGCCTCCCGATCTCATTCCCAACCACCGTCGACGGCGTGGGACGCCGGAGGGAAGTAATTTTCCTGTTAAAAGTTTATGAATTTTGTGTGTTTTGGTTGAAACGATTCCGGCCGAGTTGAGCTCAAACAAGGACTGGGTTTTGTAGCCCTCATCTCCATGATTCTAACCATGTAAGTATGGAGTTCTAATTCGATTCGTGCTTGGAGAATTTTAGATTTGAAATTTGTGTATCAATTCGGTTTTACATGAAATTGACATGGTTAGAGTGAGAATTGGCCTTCGATGCAGTTGACAAAGTTGCTCAGTGGGTGATTTTGAGTGGAATAGGGGTTGCTCCGCCGAGGAATGTTCAAGTTGGTGGTGGCGCCGCCGCCGGCGGCGGTCAACGGTCAATTTTGACTTTTTGGGGTTTTCGACAAGTTGCATGTCATTTCACTCGAAATCGCGCCCCGATCACAGTGGGGAGGTTCGTTTCTCGATTTGAGCATCTGAAAGTATAGCGAGGTATTGAGGTGTAAATATCAGATTTTCGACGATTCGTCGACATTGAATTACGTGTTTCCGAGAACGGTGATTTCTCGTGATTTGTTTTGAACTGTCGAGTTATGATTTTGAGTAATGGACTTTGGTTCGTGATCGTTCGTTTGGCGAGGGACTTTCCGCCGGATCACGGGTTAACGCGAACTGCGTTACGCTAGTCTGTGAGTGGACATTTCTTTTCACAGATTGTTTGCGAGTCTTTATATACGTTTTATGAACTTGAGCATGCATATGAGATTTCGGTTTACATGAGCATGTGTTATACGATTATGCCTATACCAGTATATATATTACGTATATACACTTATATGTTGTTATGTGTTCACGAGTGGCCCCGTGAGATTTTTATACATGCTCTGTACGCGTGAGGAGTTAGAGTCTCCCTTGTGTACCCGGACGCATGAGGAGTTAGAGTCTCCCTCGTGTACCATTTCTTATTTATACATTCGACTCGCATATGTTTTTATAACGTATATTTTATTTGGTGAAAGACATTTGTTTTCGTCCACTCACTCTAACTGTTTTCATGTCTTTCCCCTGGGCTTTTTGGTTTCCGTGCCCAGTTTGCAGTTCGGACTCTGGTGTCGCACGTCGTGGTCGGAGGCATAGTGCTCGAGCTACCTTGTTTCTTCCAGTAGGTTTATTGTTCTACCTACTGTGGTATACTTATATGATTATACATTAGAGGTCGCTCTGAGTAATCTGTTGTATATATTATACGATTTTACTCCGGATTTCAGTAAAGTACAGATATATTTATTATTTTACATTATTGTTGATATATTGAGAAATCCGGATGGGATTGGTGCCCACAGTTTGATTTTTGTGGCATAGGATGAAGTGTATTTTCCGCGTGCAGGTAATGGTAATTCCACTTTAGTAACGAAACTCTGCCGAAATTTTATTGGTTTTTGTTGGTTCGTGTTTTCGAAAGGGTTTGATTCCGGTTTAGGGAGCTAAATCGAGGTTGGATCCTTTCATGGTGCGACTGTGTTTTCGGGTTCAGCTGATCCAGAGATATGTGAGGCATGGTTGGTTCAGGTTGAACGTGTATGTGAGCGTCTGCGTTTTACCCCTTAGCAGATGACAGTGGCAGCAGTTGGATTACTTGAGTCAGATGCATACTTCTGGTGGGTTAGCACCAATAGAGTTCCAGTTGATACTCCGTGGACTTTGTTCCGAGATTTGTTTATGCGGAGGTACTTCAACCAGGCTACCCAGCAGCGTAAGTATGAGGAATTCACGAACTTGAGGCAGGGCAGCATGTCAGTGCTTGAGTACTGGGACAGGTTTACCCGCTTATCTCGTTTTGCGCGTGACATGGTGGCTACTGAGGAAGCCAAGTGCCGTAGATTTGAGCTGGGTTTGAATTTGAACATCAAGGGGACTCTGACTACGATGCCTCGGAACAACTTTGATGAATTTGTCAGTGCAGCACTCCGAGGTGAGGATATCGAGAAGGAGAGGCAGATGAGGTACCAACCTAGACGATTTGATGAGGGTGGACCGAGTCAGGGGCCTTCAAAGAGGTAGAGTTCTGATACTTCCAGTTCGGCTTCATCCTCGAGCAGTGGACCATATCGACCACCTGCTAGTGCATCGAGACAAAGGCAGAGGTGATGGAGAGTTCGGCCACAACGACCACAGCCTAGTGGGGGTTCTAGCGGCTCTAGTTATCTTCGGCGTACCGGAGGCACGTTTCCTGTACCTAGAGAGTATCCACTTTGCAACTTCTGCAACAGGCATCACTATTGTCCTTGTCAGCGAGTCCCTACCCTTTGTTATCGTTGTGGCCAGGAGAGTCACTTTGCAAGGGACTGTCTTCAGCCTATTGGTGGACAGGCTGCTCAGAGTTCCGGAGCTGAGCGAGGTGCCACTTCGGGAGCTCGACCAGCACAGTTTGCTGGCCAGGGCAGACAGCAGGGACAGCCTCAACGTGGAAGACCAGCCAGACAGGCGAGGGTACATGCCATGACTTTACGAGAGGGCAGAGCTTCACCGGATGTCGTTATCGGTACGTTGCATGTAATTGGTATTCCAGTACTTACATTGTTAGATCCAAGTGCCATATATTCATTCATGTCATATAAACTATCATCATTAGTTATGGTACCTGCATCTCCACTTCCGGGGTTGTGGAGAGTGTTGTATCCGTCAGGTGAAGTAGTTAGTATTGGCTGGGTGTACAGAGACTGTGAGATTTTCATTGGAGGCCATGGTTTAGCCGCAGATTTGTTGTTGCTTGATATTGTCGATTTTGATCTGATCTTAGGGATGGACTTCTTGGAGACGCATTGGGCCATGTTTGACTGTCACAAGAAAGAGGTCGCGTTTCGACAACCAGGCTTTCCCGAGATATTATTTCGCGGCGAGAAGAACACTTCACTACCATGTTTGATTTCCACGATGAGGGCAGATCGGTTGATGAAGAAGGGCTGTGTTGCTTACTTAACTCATGTGGTAGATACTACGGCTACTGTGCCGGACTTAGGTGGTATTGAGGTTGTTTCCGGATGTGTTTCTGGAGGAGTTACCGGGCATACCTCCAGTTCGGGAGATTGACTTTACTATTGAGTTGTTATCGGGTACAGGACCCATTTCACAGGCACCGTATCATATGGCGCCAGCGGAGTTGAAAGAGTTACAGGTTCAGCTCCAGGAGTTGCTGGATAAGGGTTTTATTCGACCCAGTATTTCACCATGGGGTGCCCCGGTTTTATTTGTGCGGAAGAAAGATGGATCTATGCGGTTGTGCATCGACTACCAAAAGATGAATCAGGTTACGGTGAAGAACAAGTATCCGTTGCCACAGATTGATGATTTGTTCGATCAGCTCAAGGGAGCTTCAGTCTTTTTGAAGATTGATCTTCAATCCGGATATCACCAGTTGAGGATCCGAGACTCTGATGTGGCCAGTACAGCTTGCAGGTCGCAGTATGGGCATTACGAGTTTTTGGTTATGCCGTTTGAGTTTACCAATGCCCCCGCAGCTTTCATGGACTTGATGAATCGAGTATTCATACGGTTTCTGGACAAGTTCTTGATTGTGTTCATCGATGATATTTTGATCTATTCCAGGAGTGTGGGACAGCATAAGAAGCATTTGCAAGCGGTGTTGTGGACTTTACGGGATCATCAGTTGTTTGCAAAGTTTAGCAAGTGTGAGTTTTGGCTGGACAGTGTGAAGTTTCTGGGCCACGTGATATCGGCTGAGGGAGCTAGTGTTGATCCTGACAAGATCGAGGCCATGCTGAATTGGAGTAGACCTACCACTGTACCGGAGATCCGGAGTTTCTTGGATTTGGCAGGCTACTACCGGCAGTTTGTACAGGATTTTTCTCGGATTGCTACCCCATTGACCAGATTGACGAAGAAGGGCGTCAAGTTTGAATGGTCCGATGGATGTGAGGAAAGTTACTTACTCCTGAAGGAAAAGTTGACTACTGCACCGGTTCTGACATTACCAGACGACAGCGGTGAGTTTGTGGTTTATAGTGATGCGTCGAAGTTGGGACTAGGCTGTGTGCTGATGCAGCATGGCAGAGTTGTAGCCTACAGTTCCAAGCAGTTGAAACCACACGAAATCAACTATCCGACCCATGATTTGGAGTTGGCCGCTATTGTGCTAGCATTGAAGAGTTGGAGACATTACTTGTACGAAGCCCAGTGTAAGATCTTCACCGACCACAAGAGTCTCACTTACTTACGGACACAGCCAGATTTGAACATGAGGCAACGCCGGTGGATGGAGTTGATCAATGATTACGACTGTACTTTCGAGTACCATCCAGGGAAGGCCAATGTTGTGGCTGATGCACTTAGCCGGAAATCCGGAGCTTCGTTGTTCCATGTGTGTGTGGCTAAAGTGTCTATGTTAGCCGAACTTCTGGCTACGGATGCCGAGTTCGAGTGGGATGATGAGGGAGCTTTGTTGGCCAGTTTTCAGGTTCGACCCGTATTGGTTGATCAGGTACGGGAGGCTCAGGATTCAGATTCCTACCTGTTGGGCAAGAAGACCATGATACGGAATGGTGTGCCTACAGAGTTCCGATTGAGTGACGACGGTACTTTACTTTTCAGAAGCAGGTTGTGCGCACCCCGAGACGAGAGCCTGAAGAAGGAGATTCTGGATGAGGCCCATTGTTCAGCGTATGCGATGCATCCCGGAGGTACGAAGATGTTTCGTACACTCCGAGCGTATTACTGGTGGCGCAACATGAAGCGGGAGATTGCCGCATATGTGAGCCGATGTTTGATCTGTCAGCAGGTGAAAGCGGAGAGGAAGAAGCCTGCAGGGAAATTACAGCCACTGGAGATTCCGGTTTGGAAGTGGGAGCACATTACCATGGATTTCGTTTATCAGTTGCCGTATACTTCGGCTGGCAACACCGGTATTTGGGTTATTGTGGATCGACTGACAAAATTCACTCATTTTTCTTGCACTTCCGGGGAAGATATCAGTAGGCAGATTAGCCAAGCTGTATTTATCGGAGATTGTTCGTCTGCACGGTGTGCCGGTGTCTATTGTTTCTGACCGAGACAGTCAGTTTACTTCTGAGTTTTGGCAGGCATTGCAGCGAGCCATGGGCACGAGGTTACGGTTCAGTACAGCTTTTCATCCTCAGACTGACGGGCAGTCTGAGCGGACTATATAGACACTTGAGGATATGTTGCGGTCATGTGTGTTACAGTTTCGTGGAAATTGGGACCAGCAACTACATTTGATAGAGTTCGCCTACAACAATAGTTATCAGGCCAGTATCGAGATGGCACCGTACGAGGCCCTGTATGGGAAGCAGTGTCGCATTCCGTTGTGTTAGAGTGAGGTAGGCGAACGATGACTTATTGGCCCTGATCTGGTGAAGAGCACCATGGAGGACGTCCAGATTATCCAGGACAGATTGAAGATCGCCCAGGATCGTCAAAAGAGTTATGCGAGCGTGAGGAGGAAGAGTCTCGAATTTGAGGTAGGCGACTGGGTCTTCCTGAAACTATATCCGTGGAGGGGAGTGGTGCGTTTCGGGAAGCGTGGCAAGCTTCGACCACGATACATTGGTCCGTACGAGATCACCGAGAGGGTTGGAGCTGTTGCTTACAGACTTGAGTTACCAGCTGAGATGGCTCGTGTTCATGATGTTTTTCACGTTTCGATGTTGCGGAAGTACATCTCAGATCCTTCCCATGTGTTGGCTCCACAGCAGTTACCGATCCGTGAGGATTTGACGTACGTGGAGGAGCCAGTACAGATTCTCGATCGTCGTGAGCAGGAGTTGAGGCACCGTGTTATACCGCTAGTGAAGGTCTTGTGGCAGAATCACTCGGTTGAGGAGGCCACCTAGGAGACTGAGCAGCATATGCGAGAGCAGTATCCTCATCTATTTACTTGACAGGTACGTAAATTTCGAGGTCGAAATTTTTTTAAGGGGGGTAGATTTGTGACAACCCGAACCAGAGTTAGTAGAGTAATTAGTACGATTCATGAGGTTGTGCGTAATCGCTGTTTATCGATTATTGTGTGGTTTGCCGGTTTCGTTTACGACTTAATTATCGTCCAAGAATTTGAGTTGAGTCTCTTCTCGAAAGTTGTAGTGCACGTGATTTCGAGCTCGTGGGCGGTTCCGAATGATTTTTCAGATGACCGAGGAATATAATATGATTATTTGAAGTTTCGGAATATCGATGAGTTTATCCGTTTGTATCGTGTTTATCCGAATTGTAATGGTTATCCGTTTTGGACCGTCGATCGTCCCGAGGCGCGAGTATAAATATCGGAAATAGTCAAAAAAATTTCGAAAATGTTGTTTGAGGCGTTGACCGAGCGTTGACTTTCACTGTTGGACCGTTGACCGTTGACTCGTGAAGGAATTTTGACACGGTTGGATTTGCTTGCCGACCCGGATTTTCCGGCCACGTTTGGGGTATATTTCGATTCCCCTTTAGTTCCTTTATTGTTTGGTAGTTGAGTTTGTGGAAATTGGTGGAGTTTTAGTTGAGTTCGAATCGGGTTGTTTTCATGGATTTCGCCGGTGATGGGGGGTGGTGCTCCGGCGAGCCACGGTGGCGGGGGTGAGGGGGTTTCGACTCCCCTTGCTGCAATAAAGCTTCCTGGGTCAGTAATTTTGGAAGAGGAGGGGTCTCCGGTGGAACCCGTGGTGGTTGCCGGAGATTGGAATCTGGTTTGTTTCGAGCTGTTTTCGTGTTGATTTGTTGAGAATTGAGGTTTGTGGTAGTTATAGATTATGTTGGGCTTGAGGAGAGCTTGAGAACTGGGTTTTCCTCGCCGTGAAATTCCTCCGTTGACAGCATGCCGCCGCCGACAGCGGCGGTCAACGGTGACGCTCCGGCGAGAACGTTGACTTTTTGGTTTTCGATGATTTTAGTGTCATTTTTCTCGTAATCGCGCCCCGATTGTCGCCTTGAGGTTTTCGAGTTGATTTGGGTATCGGATTTTCAGTCGAAGGTTTCGAGTAGAGATTTCGGGAATTTCGTAGATTAAATTGTACTGTGTTGTATATTTCCGGGAACGGTTGGTTTCCGAGGTGTGGTATAGGGTTATGGATAATGATTTTGATCAGATATATTTTATGACTATTCAGGGGATCGAGATCGTGCTTCGGGCGAGGAATCTTCCGCCGGACCACGAGATTAGCGCGAGTGCGCGTTTTGCTCACCTGTGAGTGGACAATTTCTTTTCACTGATAATCGTGAGTCTTTATACACGTCTTACGAGCATGAGCATGCATACAAGATTATAATTTATATGAGCATGTGTTATACGATTATGCTTATATATTTATATATTACGTATATGTATTTATATATTGCTTTACGCATTTGCATCGAACTATTTATGATTTGGTTTACACAGAGTACAGTCACAGTTTATGTTGTTGTATCGATACACTCGCATCCCGGCTGATCCCCGAGGGTGCCTACCAGGGGGGAATTGTACCTTGTGCCGATGTATTTCCGGGTGGGTACAGATTTCTGTTTCTTGTGCCGATGTATTTCCGGGTGGGAACAGATACCCTAACCTGAGGCCTTTCTGGCTAGAATCACGTGTGAGTCTGGGATCCCGTGGTTCGGACTGTACTAGCACGGATGTGTCTATGAGCGACCCCATGGGATTTGTTTACTTGCATGCTCAGTACACTGGAGGAGTACGAGTTTACCTCGTGTACTTTATTATATGTAATTATCTGGACTCGCTTATGTTATTTTAACATATATCATCTGGCGAAAGACATTCATTTTCGTCCACTCACTCTAACGGTTTTCATGTCTTTCCCTTGGGTTTTTCGGTTTCCGTGCCCAGTTTGCAGTTCAGATTCTGGAGTTTCACGTCGTAGTTGGAGGTTAGTTGTTCGAGCTACCTGTGTTTTCCAGTAGGTTTCTTGTTTCACCTACTGATGTATATTTTGTATATATTTACACTAGAGGTCGCTCTGATACATTCTGGTACATGTTTTATACGGTTTTTCTCGGATATACTATATATTACAGTTATGTTTACTGTTTATTGTTATTGATAGGATATTGAGAAATCCGAATGGGATTGGTGCCCACGGTTTGGCTTTTGTGGCATAGGATGAAGTGTTATTGTCCGGGTGCAGGTAATGACAATTCCGCGTTAGTAGCGTTACTCTGCCCAAATTTTAATGGTTTTTGTTGATTCACGTTTTCAAAAAAGGTTTGATTTCGGTTTAGGAAACTAAATCGGGGTTGGGTCCTTTTAAGAGACCTACAAATTCGATGACCAGCCCGAGTTTCATCTCGACCTGGTTGTCGCTCACGCCCCTTCAAGGAACCCACCAAAAGTACTTGGTCACAATTCAACTCACAAGTACCAGGAGGACGTATAGTTTGGTTTGCTATGTGAAAAATCAATGACTGCTCTACAGTAGGCAAACAGACCTGGTGAATGGTGGGTGATAGTGCTTGTTTACATTAAGAGTACAAAAGAGTTGAACAATAGCCACATTAAATTTTCATTGCTATTTGGAGAAGTAATAGTGCGCCCAATTAACATGTCACTGGATCGGACTCACAGCACACGGCGTTGTTGAAACTTGACACTATAGGAGATTTGGTGGTTTGCCATCGTCCGGCAGTGATCGGGAGCAACTTGGTAGGGCGGAGTTCCACGTTGAGAAATGAAAAGATTGAAACGATTTCCCTTTCTTATTTAATCCAGTGCTCCCATCACGGTGGTCCTTGGAGAGTCGTTGCATTGATGCATGTGATGTCTCTCACGTGCGAATTTGAAGCCCCATGTGTCAAACTTTGTAGTCTGAAATTTGTACTTTCTTGCCGATAACTCGGACCCAAAAACGACTCATTTTCCACCAACACGATTAAATACATTTTGTAACCTGCAATGTAAAATCGACCATGATATTCACTCCCTCAACTCAAACCAAATGACTTCCAAACGACGTCGTCTGCCGTACCCTGAGAGTTTGCTTGACGCAGAGGTAGAAGAAGTGCAAGTGCAACTGTAAGCCCGGAGATTTCACTGTACCTGATTGGAGATCGTCCGTACCCTTTGCGCCAAGCTTCTTCAGGCCTGAACCGTCTACGTGTCCTGATATCCGGGGCCACGCAGCAAAGTGATTGGACGGTTGCATGGGGGCTAGAATTTAAAGAGAAGATTTTGGGTAAGTAAAACCAAAGTCAACGATTTTTTTTTTCTGAATTTAAGAGTGTCACGTCGGCGGGGCTCCCACTTGTTTCTCGCGGGTACTTTTCAAACCTATGGAAAGGACTTCGGGGAAAGAAATGTCAAAGTTAGGTGGTCCAAAGTGAGTAATTAAATAAACGATTAGTCAACTCATTTCTCGTCTTTGTGGGTTTTGAAATTTTGTTACGTTGTTATTCTTAAGGCCGTTAATCGGTACAAACGATTTGGTTATTAAGTCTAACCGAAAATTGAATCGTATTTTTTAATTGGTTTGGTTTGATTCGGTTTTCTTGATTTTTTTACAAAAAACCGAATGGTGCGGTTTCAGTTCGGTTCGGTTTTCTTCCGGTTTTTTCGGTTTTTTTTTAAATAATAAAAAAAAACTTTCTTAAAAAAATAATATTTATTTCTATTAGTTTCGAAAATTTGAAGATTTTCATTAGCTACTTTTTCCAATAACTTTGAGAAAGTGTGAAACATAGTTTATGTTAAATCGAATCAAACTACAACAAATATAATTAGTCACAAATCACACATTCAAAGTTTCAAACATCAACAAACATAAACCAAAGTTCACACTCCATAGTCCAAGTTTAAAACAATCTACAATCCATCCAAATAAAAATACAATCCAAATATCACATAAAAACACTCAATTGAATCAATTCTCAAACTATACTCAACTTGTCAACCATTCTCACTTTCTCAACTAAGGGGTTTTTCTTTGGCAACTTAGCATTCCTTCTTAAACCTACAAGAACCCCAATAATCATTGTTAAGTATCAAACTATGGCACATACCAAATACTACTTTCATATGAGACAAAGAGAGATACTCAACAACATACCCAACAACATCAAACTTGATTGACACTTGTAAAACGACGTCGTTTTATTCATTTCGGTTGAAACGATTCGGTTCGATTTTTTTGGAGCCAAAAACCAAAACCGAACCGAATTTTTCGATTCGGTTCATTTTTTTTGTTTTTCCGTTCGGTATTTGTTCGATTTCGGTTTTTTCGGTTACGGTTCGTTTTCGGTTCGATTTTTTTTTCGATTTTCGGTTTGATATTAACAACCCTAGTTATCCCACTTATTCGACACGGTCGATTTGCCCTATCATAAACTTCCAAACCAAAGCCAGAAAAACAAATTACACATGCACTCATGTGATTATTGCTAGACTAAGGCTGTCACACCTCCAAATTTGGGGCTAGTATTATACTAAAATATGGTGTAAAGATTTGGGATGTAAATAAAAAACCCAAATAATTTCAAAAATCAAGGTGTCTCAATAGTATATTTATTGAAAAGTGAAAGTGCTAATATTACAATACTGAAGTTTTTGAAAATAATAGTCATTACATTTATTCAATTCAAAATGCAAGTAGAAAATAATTCGTTTATTTAGTAGACGACGTATCCCATTTTCTCTAAGCATTCTACTCATCACTTGAAAAAGAGAAAGATGTAGTATCATGAGTCACATTGACCCACTAAGTACAGCTTACAAGCATATACTAAATTATCTCTAAGAAATATCAAACCGAATAACCAATTTAAAAATGTGAAATATTCAAACCGGTTATTCTTCCATACTTACACTTGCATCTTTGTAACATATACATTTAGATACATAATATATATACTTGCACAACTTCACATTTACACACAAACATGCCAATACTTCTGAAGTGAATTCTTTTAGATTAACTGGTAATTACTCAAAAAAAATCATGTGCTTAGTCTCAAAATACCAACACACATATAAATCCACAACATTCTAAGGCCACCTGCCAAAACATATATACTCCCGGTTTGACACAATTCATTCCTTAGAGTATAATAGTGCACTATCTGTAAGGGACTAGGGCTCTTGGCTAACTCCCACAATAACATAATAATTTACTAGCAATTCACTTAAGCACGAGTTAATTCGTACTATACACCCGACTTCACACTTCAACCATAACGATCACAAACAAGTCTTTAGTTAAGACTATGCATATAAATCATAGAGCATATATTTACATCATAATTTTGTAATAAATATATATGTAATAGAATTTGTAAAGGAAGAAAGATCAAACTTAAACGTATTTCATTAATTAACAAATTTGGTCCAAACGTTTCATTAGGCGGTAGTCCGCTCGAAATCTTTCATTTGTTTCGAATTATACTTGAAAGTAAATAGATAGAGCGATTAATTAGATAAACTTGAAATAAAAATTAGTTATCATTGGTTCAAAAGTTTCATTCGGCGGTAGTCCGTCCGAAATCCTCCATTAGTCCCAAATCAAACTTAAGAAGTAAATAATGCGAGTAAGTAAATAAAAATAAAGTAAAAATGCAGAAAATAAAATTATTAATCCTCGGACCAAAAGTATCATCCGGCGGTAGTCCGTCTGAAATCCTCCATTTGATCCGTTTTATAATTAATCCATATTATTTCCAAATCAAAGAAGTGAGTACACCATATCGAAGTGTTTTTCGAGAGGAATCCAATGATAATAATCACAAAGTTCGGTAGGGAGATCTCAAGTCCAGAAATAATTTTTTTTAGCAACTGTCCAAAAATGGTTACGCTTGCTATTAAGCTCATTTGCACGAATTAATTAGTTTGTAAGTATTAATCAATGCCTTTAAAACTTTCTAGATTGATAGTTGAACTCCTAAGCTTCGTTTTGATTTAAAGAACACTAAATTTGGTTAAGAAATGAGTGAGATATTAACATTTCAAGTTAAGAGCACTTTAAGAGTTTTCGAACATGATTAAGGAAAAGATTAGCAAAACTTGTTTTAGCCATAACTTTTTCATTACTTAACCTTTTTGAGTGATTCAAAAGTCAAAGTTGAATAACTTTTTGTTTAGAATCTAAATATGTAAAAATATTTGAATAAATAAAATTTTAACAGAAAGGAAATATTAAGCTTCCATTAATGCTCATTATTTCCTTTTTATTCTTAGCTAGGCACTTTGATGTACTCCTAAAGATAAAGAAGTATAGGAATGTACTCATATACTTACTCAAGAATTTCAGTAGGTGATGGAGGTATTTGATTAACTCAAGTGACCCTCTTGAAGCAAATAAATTAACTACTAAAGTACTTAAAAGAAAGATAGCATGGTGTGGAATTTTAGGGGAGTTGCATTGCAACCTTGGGAGGACTTCAAATCAGTATGTAAGGGGAAGATTGAAGTGGTGCAAAAATAAGATTGAACTTATATAGACATGGGAGGAGACATGGGAAATAAATTCATAACCATTTTTATAGACTTTTGTAGACAAGTTGACAATGGAATAGTTGGGCTACTAATTCTAAGGTTAAAATGCACTTGTAAAAACAATAGTAATGTCGTTGGAAATCTGATTGAAATGTTGAAAAGTGATTACAAATGCATGTGAATGCAATACGTAATGTGATGTGTGAAGAAAATGTGTGGTTTTACTAATAAAGTGTAATGTAGTGTAAAATAAATAAATACATATCAACCAATAATAATTAGCACCTAATTGATATATGAGCATGGCCTCTAAAAGTATGAATTGTAATCTTAAAATACAAAGTTCGATTCGGATAAGAGATTCGAACAAAGAAAAATTTGGTCGTTTTGCTAAAATTCCATTTCTGAAAATCGGCTAGTTGGTGTTAGTGTGTGATCCCGTAAACACATAATTGTCGCACACTTTGTCACTCCAAACGAGTCAACACAGCTCAGACCAAATGCAAGACAGCGATACAGGCTCCAACTCTAAACAAGAAAACTACTTCATCCAAAAGTCCACGCGTTCGGTATGGCAAACGGAAGATACCAGGACTGGCTATGTACAAAACAGGATCCCACATCGACGATCAACAAAAGACTCCACACCCAATCAGCGATATAAGCAACACATCTACAACAGATACAAGGTACGCCCGTTACTCTACCAATACTACTGTTACACTTCATACACTAACTTGAGCGTCGGAGAGTCGAAGGCGGGAACAGCCCGTCAAGGCTCCTAACACCCATTTGGTGTATTACTCTTAACAGTAGGTAAAGGAAATATACGCACGATAGCTCAGGTCATCCGAAATAGCCCCATCCACACTTCTACTGGAATTCTTACGGAGTTTGGTAGAAACAATTGACGTCGTCTGTGGGAAGCGAGCAATCGTAAACCACTCGAAACCATAGCAGCAAAGATGGCAACAGACCACATTACACCCGAAAGCCGGAAGACAAAAGATGCACCTGTAGACGCGATCAGCAGCATCAACGACCTGACGGAGGACGAAGCAGCAGCCCACCTCGCAAAGGAACTCCAAACAGCCCGAACCGAAAGAGACCAGGAACGCCAAGCCTGACAGCGCTTGGATGATCGACTTGATGCATTCAACCGGAGCCAGGAGACCCAACGAGAGGAATTAGGACCAACGGAGGAGCCATGAACGAGCAGGCAAGTCATCAGAATCGACCCACCATGGGGACTGCGAAACAACCGACTCCCGAGACCTCCACCACCGCCCGAAAGAATATGGGAGTACGATGACGAGGAACCTACCGCGACAGTTGAGAACGCCGTGCTCTGGCGAATGGCAGAGATGGAGGCCAAAATCATGTCACTCAAGAAAAGCACGCACACTGGGCTAAAAGGAATGTACACCCCCTGTGTGAGCCCCTTATCGGATGGTATCCTGGCATAGGGCAGGAATCCGTATTCCAAAACCGTCAAGATTAGCAGGTTCAACGGGAAGGGAGACCCGCGAACACACATCGACGAGTACCAATCCGCTGCTGCAGGTACCCGGTATTCGGACGCAATCCTCTATTTTCTGTTCCAAAAGACGCTGACGGAAGAAGCACGAAGCTGGCTCTACGAGTTGCCCACGGGATCCATTCGCTCGTTCGAAGAGCACACGAAGTGCTTCCTCAAGCGATGCCGGCTACAGGGCAAGTACAACACTGCCAACATGCTTCTAAAGATTCGTCAGGGGGACAATGAAAACCTATCCGGCTTCATCAATCGGTGGAGGGCCCTTGCGAACACATGCAGGAACCTCGAAAAGAATGTGGCAAAAATGACGCTATTATAAAACCTGATGGGAACCCCGTTCGTGGAGAAGCTGGTTAGAAAGAACCACCTCGAGTATGACGAGATCATCGACCTAATCGTCCAAAAGGCACCGGTGGAAACCCATGTGTATGGAGCGCAAGGCCTAAGCACAACACCGACCTCGAAGACACACGGCTACACACAAGATCGCCCGCCATCCCCCCATACAGCCAAAAATTCGCCACCAAAAGCACAGCCCACCACATCCCGCAAGCGCAAAGATCACTATCGCAAACACAAGAACCACAAACAGTATCAGCAAACGTATCGTGAGCGTTCACCACCGCGAAACCCACCACCCAGAGATCCCCACCAGCTACGCACAGTCTTCTCCATTACTCAGGGCACAAACGAGGAAGTGCTCAAACAGAATAAACGACAAATCCGCCCGCCCATGCCTAGGGTGCCCGACATCGCCCCTATGTTGAACAACAGGGGAACGTGGTGCATGTATCATGATTCGAATACCCACAACACCAATGACTGCGAAATCCTAGCCAGAGAAATTGAACGACTGCACACGGAGGGAACGTTGATCTTCCGAGCAACGAACGCGAAACAATCAGCTACGGATATTCGAACGAGGGGCACCATCAACAACAACTCGGTGGGGGAAACAGAAGGCCGAATGCCCACAAGAACGGGAAGAACCCCGACCTAGGGACATATTTGCGATACATCCCAGAAATCCGCTGAAGGCTGTCAAGAAGGATTGGCCTCCAATCACCTTCACCTACGAGGAAGAGGGCAACCGGAACAGCACGCTCCCGTTCGTCATCGACGGAATGGTGGACCGATACTTAGTCAAGCGCATCCTCATCGATAACGGAGCTTCCGTCAACATCATCTTTCGGGAGGCGTACGAAGGACTCAAGCGCCCGAAAAACAAGATGACGCAGGACCATGAGAGCATCCCCAGCTTCTCAGGTTAGACCACTTACCCCCTCGGTAACGACTACATGCGATTCGGCATCGGAGCACTAAGAACCCCCCAGAGTGAGATCAGAACAGACTTCGTTATCATAGACCTCCACACGTTCTACAACATGATCCTTGGGCGACCCGGTATCTCGAGGCTGAGGTTGATCATTATAGGCCATATGCTCATGGCAAAGTTCCCGACAGACTACGAAATCGGCACGGTCAGGGGGTACGATTTCATGGAAAAAATTGTTCGATCAGACAAAGACAACACGCGACTAGAGGTACTCGCGGTGGCAGAGTGCTCCCCTAAAGAGCAGCAACCTGATGACCCGCATGACGGACTAAACACTATCCAACCCGCCAAAGAGCGGGAGGGGCAACGTACGATACAACTGTCCCATGAACACCCGGAGCGCACGATCCACATCGGCGCACAGTTAGAGCCCGACATGGCAGCCCGGCTAACCCAGGTCCTAACGAACTACCAACAGGTATTTGCATGGGCTTACATGGACATGCCTGGAAACGCCCCAAGCATCATCTCCCACAAACTTAGCATTAGCTCACTTGCAAAGTTGATAAAGCAGAAACGGCGTGCATATGACCAGGAACAATATGTGGCTATGCACGCGGAGGTTGATAGACTGCAAAAAATCGGCTTCATCCGAAAAGTCGACTACTCGAAATGGATCTCCAACGCCGTCATGGTCAAGAAGCACAATGGATCTATGCATGATCTTGGCGCATGTGCATAGATTACAGTAATTTGAACAAGGCATGCTCGAAATACAGTTTCCCGTTACCCCGGATCGATCAGCTCGTAGAAGCCACTGCCAGGCACGAACTACTGTCAATGATAGACGCATAATCAGGGTACAACTAGATCCCCATGAACCCCGAAGACCAGAAGGCCACATGCTTCATAACGGACAAGGGACTCTACTGCTACGTAATCATGCCGTTTGGCCTAAAGAAAGCATGCTCCACATACCAAATATTAATGAACATCATATTTGACGGGCTGACGAGCAAAATTGTAGAAGTCTACATCGATGACATACTGGTCGAGAGCACCAAGGCAACAGATCATCCCGAACACCTACGAACAGTACTTGAACTCTTGATCAAAAACGGCATGCGATTAAACCCTGCCAAATGCACGTTCGTCGTAACAACAAGCAAGTTTCTCGGATACATCATCAGTAAGGGGGGCATCGAGGCCTCAGCAACAAAGGTCAAGGCAATACTAGACATGCAACCCCCCACGACTAAAGCCGAACTCCAAAGCCTAACGGGAAAACTGGCATCCCTTAATCGCTTCATCTCTCGCTACTCTGACAAATGTGCACCATTCTTCAAAGTCCTCCAAACGATAAACAAGCGAAGCGTCGTTTGGACAACCGACTGAGAAGCCACATGTGCATCAATCAAGCGGTACCTCACCTCAATCCCTCTCTTATCCAGACCAGTAAAGGGAAAAACCCTATATCTGTACCTATCCACTTCCATAACGGCCGTCAGTTCGGCCCTGGTCCGAAGAGAAACAAATTCTGAATTGCCAGTTTTTTTTACCGGGAAGGGCATGACACCTCTCGAGACCCGTTACCCTACGATTGAGAAGGTGACACTTGCACTAATCTTAGCAACAAGATGACTCATGCCATATTTCCAGGCCCACAGCATCCACGTTCTTACCAATGTTCCATTACGACAGGTATTGCAATCGCCCGACCACTGTGGTCGTCTGGTGAAATGGGTCGTCGAGCTAAGCGAATACGACATCCATTATGTGCCCCGAATAGCAATAAAGGGCCAGGCTATCGCGGACTTTATAGCTGAGTACACGGAGGCTGAAGAGGTGACACAGCCCGTCCTCGATACGCCATCCGTTAGCACGGAGCCTCCCAAGGATGAACCCCCAAAACCCGAATAACCAGGGAACCTTTACGTGGACGGGTCATGCACCAAGAACACTAGTGGGGCTGGGATCATCCTCACCGGGCCCGGGGGCGTACAAGCCGAATACGTGATAAGATTCAAATTTAAAGTAACAAACAACGAGATCGAATATGAAGCTCTTATCGCCGATCTACAACTGACCCGAAACTCAGAAGCCCCAAGCATCAACATCTTAAGCGATTCACAACTAGTCGTCAACCAAATCTGGGGCGACTTCAAGACGAATGGCGATACGATGATGGCATACCATGACCACGTACGCACAATGTTAAGCAAGCTCAAGTTCTTCAACATCAACCACATCCCAAGGGGAAGAAACACCAAGGCAGACGCACTCTCCCGTTTAGCAACATCGCTCGTACAAACGGAGCCAGGGCAACAAGTAATGGAAGTCCTAAAGAGACCAAGCATCACGAAAATGCCAGAAGAAATCTTCACGGTCGAACCACACATTGCCAGCTGGATGGACCCCATCATCAAATACAAAACACGGGGCGAACTACCAGCAGACCGGGCCCAAGCGTGAAACATCATAGCCAGAGCAGTCAACTTCAGTATCCGACATGACAGCTTGTATAGACAAGGGATGACATGGGCCAACCTCAAATGTGTCATACCGGAGCAAGGCGACAAGATACTCAAGGAAATCCATTCGGGCTTATGTGGCCACCACGCAGGAGCACGATCCATCGCATAGAAGGCACTATGTTGTGGATTCTGGTGGCCCACCATTTACGCGGATGCAACCTCGATCACTACGACCTGCCATCAGTGCCAACTCTACGCATATAAGAATCATGCGCTCGCGGTTCCCTTATCGATCCTCACCTCCCCTGTTCCGTTTGCACAATGGGGACTCGATCTCATCGGAGAACTTCTGAAATCCAATGGCCAATATCGATACATCATAGTAATCATTCACTACAACACCAAGTTTATCGAGGCGGAACCGATGGTCAAATCACGACCGAAAAGGTAAAAAGATTCCTGTGGCATTTTCTCTACTGTCGCTATGGCACCCCACTCAACATCATCACCGATAACGGGCCGTAATTCCACAACGACGAGTTCAAGGCATTATGCAAAAGGCAAGGCACCAATCTAATATTCGCGTCACCGGCACACCCCCAGACAAACGGACAGGTAGAAGCTGCAAACAAAATCATCAAGGAGGGAATCAAGAAGAAGATTGAACTCATCAAAAAATGAGAGATTTGGTACGTACGATGGCCCACACTACTCCCCGAAATACTATGGTCAATCCGAATGACCGCAATAGCAGCAATAGGAGAAACCCCGTTCAGCCTCACATTCGGAACGGAGGCCATACTACCACTTGAGCTCACATACAGGAGCCCAAGAATTGAAAGCTACGACCCCACCACCAATGGAGAAGGACTTAGACTCGACAACGATCTCCTAGAAGAAAGATGAGACATAGCACATCTTCACAACACCGCAAACAAGCAGCGAGTCGCTCGACTATTCAACCAACGTGTGAAGGAGAGCCCGCTTCAACTGGGGGACTGGGTTATGAAGGCAATTCAAACGAAGCACAAAGGATTACGCCCGTCATGGGAAGGTCCCTATGTCATCGACGCAGTCGTAAGCTCAGGTACGTTTTACATCAAGGACATGTTCGAAAGGAGGATAGGAAATCCCTGGAACACACAGCACCTAAGGAAATATTTCCACTAAGTGTTCATCTACCTGCGTTTGAGCACTATTGCACGTTTTGTAACCTAACGCGCATACATATAATGATTGTAAACTTTAGCATATGTACGATCACACGTTTTGTTTTGTGCCAGTAACGATATAAGTGTACGTACATCAAACGCACTCAGACAAGCAATGTAAACGAAACAAAAGGTACTTGGATATATTTCCCCAAAAGAGTTGTACACAGTTCATTTAGCAAACGCACGTAGGCGCAAGAGTACAAAGCAAAAAAAGAGAAAGCGAAAATACAAGATAATTAGTTGGGCCCAGCAGCAGCATCAGCCCCACCCTTCTCCGGCACCGGCACACCATCCTCAGCTTGTGCCCCGACCTCCGGCTCTTCAAGGGAACGCTTCAGCTTTTTAGCCTCAGCGGCCTGCCACGCCTCAAAATCGTCCACCTTCACGAACGGAAGCACGAGCGAGGAGAAGTCCTCACATTGGACGTTGGCCTTAGCTGCAACCAAGTGCTCAATTTCTTCCGAATCCGGAAGCCTGGATTGCGTCAGCCCTGACCTTCTCGAACTCGGCAGACACCTTGAACTCGGCCACTGCCTCTTCCGCAATTCTCATGCGAACTTCTTCCGTTACCACCTAGGCCCGGGCCTCTACAAGCTCGCCCTCCAGCTCCGCAATGCGCACACTACTGGACGTCCGGACGGTGGCAAGGTCAGTCTCCAGGATGGCGACCCCGGATTGCGCTTCCCCCAGGTCCTTCCTGAGCTCATCAGCCTCGCGCACAAGCTCGTTTACCCGGGCAATCTTCCGATTGGCTATATCGGTAGACTTGGTCAGAGCCTGTTGCAGCTTACCAACGTCGACCTGTAGACGCCTGTTCTCGGCCTTCACCTTCGATAGCATGATGGTCTGCAGCATCCCTTCGAGCCCTTTGATAAGGAAGAGCTGGTGCTGGAGCTGCGTGCACGTATCAAACGCAGCACTGAGGGATTCGCTCGGATCGGCGCCCAGCTGACGCCACTTCTGGAGCGACACAATACCCGTACCCATGGAGCTTTGGATAAGGGCAATGAACTCCGAGGAGAGCGCTGTTTCGCCCGCCACTGCTACAGTGACGACAGGGGAAGCCTCCATGGACGGCCCACGGGAGCACTTCTGTGGACGGCTGAAAGCGCCTTGACCATCCGGCCTCCTCACCGAGGGCACAGACCGGCGCGCATCCGCATTTCCAGGCTACTGGATGGGGGAGAGCTCGAAGGAATTCCTAGAGGTGCCCGTGTTGGTGGAGGGAGACTTGCCCTGGTTAGCGCACCTATCACCGCGCTCAACGCGACGCTCGCCGCGCTCCTTACTGCGCGTCTCCTTCTCCTAGCGGAGGCGCTCCTTTCGAGCCTGCTCGCCTTCTTCCCCCCTTCGTGTGTCAAAGGCCACTTCCGCAGCCCGCCCCTCGGAAGTAACGGCAGGGACTCCGACAACCGCTCCCACGGCTTGGACCTCCTCGTCCCCCTCCGGTACCGGATCGAGGTACTGATTGCAGTCCAGAGGGTGAAACATGCCTTGGGGAGTATAGCCCTGCACCAAACGGCCGCTCGCATCCTCGACGACCATGAGGGCCTGTCGGGCCCTCTCCATAAGCACCAACATGCGTTGGTGGGAAGCATCCTGCTTGGTGGAGGATATGCACTTCTTCATCTTAGCTGCAACAAAAAAATACACAAGGGTAAGCCCGACAACCCACACAAACGGAGTAAACAAACGCACTGAACAGGAAAGATACATACCAGGGGGGCGTGAGAGACCACGACGCTCGACAAGCTCCCAGTGGTTGGCTGCCCAGAAGTTTTGCGCGTCCGGGTGGGGGTCGAAGGCAAACTTAATATGCGCTAACCGCTTTTCCTCCAAACGAGTGAGAGGGTATGAACTTTAATCTACAAAAACAAAAACAACAACAAACGCATTAGCAAGCACGAATACAAACTTCAAACAAAGCAAACGCCGTTAGTCGACACTATAACACCACACCTAGAGGTTGAAAAGACTTAGGGACTCGGTGTATCTGATCGCGTCCGCGCGATAGAGCACCATCCGGCTTGTCGAACACCCACTCACCTCCGACAAGACAGTGATACCTACGTCAGGCTGTGGAAGAAGAAGGGGGCTCCGTTAACCACCACTTCGTTCGGGGCTCGACCATCATCGTACCCTTGTCCTTCATACGGGGATAATACTTCAAATAGAAGAAATGCCCGATCTCTGCCCGAGTGGGGGACTGCAGCCCACTAAGCTTCCAGATGTTGTGGAAGGCGATCAGCACGCACGTCAACGTCGGCCCGCATTGACCTAACGTGATATTGAAAAGGGTGAGCCCATACTGAAAGAATGGGTGGAGGGAAAGCTCCAGCCCTGCCTTCAGCTGAAACTCGCTCACGCACACGTAGCCACGCGGAAGGCGTGAGAACGACTCGCCCTAGAGGAGGGCCCTCAGCTTCACCGTACGAGGGATATGATAGTCGCGATACCATCGCTTGATCTCGCGTACCAACGGGGACCCCACCGGCTCCTGCACAACTTGGCGAATGCGTAGACTGCCGCAACCTCAATCTCCCAGCAAAAACAAGTACCCACTTTTCGCAATACCCAAAAACTGATCAAAAACCCAAAAAAAAAACAACAAAAACCTCATAGAACTCGAAGCTGTTCTTCGCCACGTACCCAGAAAAGCCCATAAATTCTTTTAAGCACCAACACAAAGGAAAACCACAAAACCCAGAAATTTACCCCAAAAATTAACCAAAACGAGTACAAAAACAACACAAAACCACTGGTTTTTTAGCAAGCAATACCCGATAGAACAATACCCGATAGGCAAGTGGCAATTATGCTCGCGCTATCATGGCACGAGTTGCAACATCACTTGTCGCCACGTAAGCGGCTCCAAACAGCAACATCAAGTTTAGGAGTCCACCCCGATAGACAAACAGCAACAACGTTCGCACTATCACAGTACGAGTAGCAACATCAAGTTTCAGAGTCCACCCCGATTGTCGACCAACAACAACGTTCGCACTATCGTGGCATGAGTAGCAACATCACTTGTCGCCACATGGACGGATCCAAACAGAAACATCAAGTTTTCGGCATTCGACATTCGACCTCAAAACCAGCTCTTCATCGAAGAGTTGGGGAGACTCGGGGTTACTAGGGTGCGGACCCCTCCCCGAGTCACCAAGTGTGCAAATCTGCACAAAGCTTTGCAACTCTCCAATCAAGAGCTGATTCCCTTGACTTGGGGACTTGGGGGACTTGTTAGTGTGTGATCCCGTAAACACATAATTGTCGCACACTTAGTTACTCCAAACGGGTCAACACAGCTCAGACCAAACGCAAGACAGCGATACAGGCTCCAACTCTAAACAAGAAAACTACTCCATCCAAACGTCCACGCGTTCGGTACAGAAAACGAAAGATACCAGGACTGGCTATGTACAAAACATGATCCCACATCAAAGAGCAACAAAAGACTCCACACTCAATCAGCGATATAAGCAACACATCTACAACAGATACAAGGTACGCCCGTTACTCTACTAATACTACTGTTACACTTCATACACTAACTTGAGCGTCGGAGAGTCGAAGGCGGGAACAACCCGTCAAGGCTCCTAACGCCCATTTGGTGTATTACTCTTAACAGCAGGTAAAGGACGATATACGCGCGATAGCTCAGATCATCCGAAATAGCCCTATCCGCACTTCTACTGGAATTCTTACGGAGTTTGGTAGAAACAGTTGGAATTAGGGTTTCTTACCGTTTCTAACAGGAGTAAAAATAGTTTTATCATTTTTACTAACCTATAAAATGGAGTGTTTCACGATTCCAGCTCATGGCCTCGAACCCAAAACCAGGGAGTTCCTGACTTGAACTTGAGTATCCACTGGACCATTTGCCCCACTCCGTTAATATTTCTCTAAAACTCGTTTTTATACATTGTCTTCACCAGAAAAAAAAAATTTTGGATTTCTAAAAGCTCTAAGGTTAAACTAAATTATTGTGAGTTCTAAGTTTAACAAGTCGTACAATAATCTAAACTATTATACTAAATTTCGGGGTATTACAAAGGCTATCTTCAATGGAGGATCAAGAGTTTGATGTAGTCCTAAAATCAACTAAAATCGTCTCTAATTTAGGATTAGGCTATACCAAAAATACTATAAGTAGCCCGATTGGGCCAAATACTGAATTAGATATGGCCCTTGGTATGGCCTTGAGCTATATTTTTGTGGGGATCGCAATTGTATTTTAACACTAAAAAATTGATGTACCTAGTGACTAATATTAATTTTAATTAATGTTCATATCAATTTAAATATTATGGTTGCATCATTTAATATTTTAATTTTTTAACTCCAATAATAATCATAATATTTTTGTAAAATAAAATTATCAATATAATAAATTTATCATGTGTAATACGTTAAAAATATTGAAATATATTTATAAAATTTTAGTAAATATAATATATGCAACGTAATATAGTAAATAAATAAAATGTAATATTTAAAATATTAATAATGAGTTATTTGTTAAATGAACCATCAATGAATATAATAAATACAATGCAATTAAGACATTATGGTGACATCATTGAATTAATCAATTTATCTTAATTTTTTAACCCTAATGATAATCACAATATTTTTGTAAAATAATATAATCAAAATAATATCAGTATAAATTAATATAAACCTTAATATTTTCAATATCAATATAAATTAACATCAGTATTAGTATAAATATCAATAGTAATATTTTCAAAAAAGAGTATTTGAAAGGATCCAACCCCGATTCAGTTACCTAAATAGGAATCGAACCCCTTCTGAAAATACGAACCAACAAAAAATTTTCAAAATTTCGGCAGAGTTTCGTTACTATCGTGGAATTGCATAAACCTGCACCCGGAAAATAACACTTCGACCTATGCCACAAAAGCCAAACCGTGGGCACCAATCCCATCCGGATTTCTCAACATCATAATATAATCAATAAACAATAAACATACTGTGCTATATATAGTATATCCGTGAAAATCCGTATAAACACGTATCAGAATGTATCAGAGCGACCTCTAGTGTAAATATATACAATATACACATCAGTAGGCGAAACAAGAACCTACTGGCAAACACAGGTAGCTCAGATCACTAGCCTCCAAACCGCAACGTGAAACACCAAAACCTGAACTGCAACTGGGCACGGAAATCGAAAAGCCCAGGGGAAAGACAATAAACTCGTTAGAGTGAGTGGACGAAAATAAATGTCTTTCACCGAGTAATATATATTATAAAAATATATGCGAGTCGAGATATAAATAAACCAAATCAAATAATATACGAGGAGATGCTGACTCCAACTCGTAAACAGAGCATGCATGGAAAATCTCACGGAGTCACTCATGGACACATCCGTGCTAGTACAGTCAGAATCACGGAGTCCTTGACTTCCACGTGATTCTAGCCAGAAAGGCCTCGGTTCCGGGGTAACGCCCCTCGCCGGTCAGGTCGGGGTTCCGCCCCTCCTGGTAGGCCTACCATCGGGGATCAGCCGAGAGGCAAGTGTATCGATACAACAACGTAACTGAGACTATACTCTGTGTAAATCAAATCATAAACAGTTCAATGCAAATGCATGAAACAGCATATAAGTGTATGTATATTCGTATACGTATATCTGTATATGTATAATCGTAAAACATATGCTCATGTAATCCGAAACCTCATATGCATGCTCAAGTTCGTAAAACATATATAAAGAATCTCAAACAATCCGTGAAAAGAAATTGTCCACTCACAGGTGAGCAAAACGCGCACTTGCGCTAATCTCGTGGTCCGACGGAAGATCCCTCGCCTGAAGCACGATCTCGGTCTCGATCTCGATCTCCTGAACATTTATAAACATAACTGATCAAAATCATAGTTCACAACTCTGTACTGAAGCACGGAAACCAACCGTTCTCGGAAATATGCAATGCAGTACAAAATGATTAACGGAAATTCCGAAATCTTCACTCGAAACCCTCGACTGAATATCGACTACCCAAATCAATCCGAAAACCTTTGGACAATAATCAGGGCGCGATTACGAGAAAAACGACATTAAAAACGTCGAAATCTGAAAAAGTCAACCCTCCACCGTGGACCGCCGTTGACCACCGCCGCCGCCGGCGGCGCGCCGTCAACGGTGAAATCCCACGGCCAAAATTTCCAGAACTCAAGATCATTCCAAGCCTAACCCTTTTCTCTTCTACCACGAAGCCCAAATCTCACCGGAACCCATCCAATTTCTCACGAACCCGAACGGAAAACATCCCTCCGGTGACCTATTCGGGTTACCACAAATCCTCCATCAAACCCAAAACTAATCACATGGGAAGCATCCCTAGACTAAGGGGAGTCGAACCCCTAACCTCACAGCCACCGTGGCTCGCCGGAACACGGCCAACCAACTCCGGCGACTCAACCCAGTTCGGCCCTATTCGAACCCACCTAAAACCTTAACAATTTCCACAAATTCTCATACCATTCAACTCGAAATCGAAAGGAGAAGCTAACCATACCTTCCTCTTGACCGGAGGTGGCCGGAAAAAGGACGTCGAACGGTGAAGACCAAAACGGAAACTTTCCTCTTCGTGGTCAACGGTCAACTTTCCCAATTTGGAAAGTCAAAGCTCGGTCAACGTCAAACAGTGTTTTTACGACTAATTCTCGACTATTCCGATATTTATACTCGCGCCTCGGGTCGATCGACGATTCGAAATGGATAACCATCATGTTTCGGATAAACACGAAACAATTGGATAAACTCGTCGAAAACTGAAACTTCAAATAATCGTATTATATTCCTTGGTTATCGGAAAAATCTTCCGGAACCGCCCTCGAGCTCGAAATCACGTACTCTACAACTTCCGTGAAGACACTCAACTCAAATTCTCGACCGAAAACATAGTCGCGAATAGAATCGGCAAACCACATATATAATGTAAAACCGTGACTATGACCAATCTCGGGAATCGTGCAGAATACACAACTGATTCTGGTTCGGGTCGTCACAGTATTAGAAAAAAAAAAAAAATATATATATATATATAGGGTAGTTGGTTTGAAACCGAAGTAATTGATAAAGTAGTTGAGATGGTGAAAATAGTTGATTTTGAGTAAATATAGTGATATGATCGTATTTATCTAAAACAAAGAGTATTAGAAAAATATAGAATAGTTATCTTCAAATTTCACAAAAAAAATCTATAAACAACACATGTAGAATAAATCATATATAATATTCAAATTTTTAGAATATATATATAAGTCCAAAAATTTAAATTAATAAAATAATATAAAAATTCAAATTATAGCTCTTATGGGTTAGAAATAGTACAAAATTTAGCCTATCACTATTCATTAAAATAATATACTTTGAGGGCTAAATTATAGCCCAAGACCAAATATAACCCCTCAGGACTGGAGATGGCCTAAGTTACCGATATGCAACGTTCTTAGAACTAATAATCCAAACACAAACTCGCTATAAACTTGGATAGATTAAAAATCAAACGAGAACATAACATTTTACATTTGCCCCCACCGATTAGTACGGGAAAACCACCTGGATCCCAATTTCTTTTTTTACCAAAATGACCCTTGAATAAAGACAAAATTACAGAAATGGTCACTAATATTTACCCAAAATGACAGTTTGGTAACTATCGAATGTCACATGTCAAAATGGCCACTCATCTTCGATCTCCGTCTATCAATTTAGTCATTCTATCTAATTTAGACGTTAAATACTTGATATGTAAGGGTAAAAATATCTCTTTATACTTTAATGTTATATATTTACAACAATCTCTCTCTCTCTCTCTCTCTCTCTCTCTAGAAAGAAAACAAATAATGTAGCAGCAGTCACACAAAGATTGGCTGTCGTCCATAGCCTTCGAGCCCCGTCGCACTCGTGCCTTGTGCAAGCTTAAAACGTAGGACGTCGTGTGGCTTGCCACTGCCCTCGAGGCTGAGCCTCCTTTGTGTCTCATCCACATGACTATTACAACTAGAAGCAAGAAGCCTCGGCTCACCTAGATCTCTAAAAATAGTGAGGAAAATGTGACGAGTCTTACTTCCAACTTATGATGGGGGCTGCCATTGCCAGAGCAGTAGCAGCATCTTTATGCGACCCGAAAGCCCAAACCCAATCGCAGCCTCCACTTTTGCCGTCAAAGAAAGACAATGCCTCTGCCCAGCAACAACAATGATGACGCGTCGTTTGTGACATACATGTGTCGTCCAAGTACATGTCTTCTTCTCTGTCGTCTTCTACATCCACATCCACTACGACATCGACCTCAACCTCTACCTCCACCACCACCATTTTCTCGGTCGTGTCTTCTAGAAGATGCCTTTCTCTGCTCTCTCTCTCTCCATGAACTCCACTTCGATATCTAATTTCAGTCCCAAAAGGACACAATTCATCGATCGCCGATGACTAGTCAAACCCTACTGGAGCCCCGACTCGGATTTATTTTAGGTGCCCTTTTCTTTCAACGATGGTGGTGCCTAAATTATATTTATTTTGGGTGCTCATATAATTGTTTGGTGCCCAAAATAATTTAGAAGAAAGAAAAAAAACTAAAAATAGGTAAACAGATGATAATACCTCTAAAAAGTAACGGAATATTCTTTAATTAACAGACATTTGAGAACGAGTGACCAATTTGATAGTAAAATGTCAAGATGAGTGACAATTTTATCATATGACATTTGATAGTTACCAAACTTTCATTTTGGGCAAACATTAGTGACCATTTGTGTATTTTTTTTTCCCTTGAATAAATACATTGAGAAGAGAAATATTAAGGATAGTTTGGTAAATAATTGGTAAGGAAATAGTATAATAAAGAAGAAAGAGAAAAATGGAGTGTGAAAATAAACATGAAAGAAAAAAAAAGTGTAAGAATCACTCCCTAATTTCTATTACCAAACCATTTTGGGACTCCAAAACTATGATCAAGAGAAGGCTGCAGCCCATACTACACAACCAACAAGGCTGAATAACATGGCCCAACTCAGCTATAGTTTCAAGCACGTTCAGCCTCCTTTGGTCTTGGAGCCGTAACTTGTCTTCAACCAAACTGTATCAATTTGAATTGTCGACCTCCGATCAAAATCGTCAACATTACATGAGCCACGGTGCACTATACCATAGACGTGGCCAAACTAGATCAGAGGCCACGAGATTGTTGTCCGATCGTACGGCCAAACTTCCTAAGTTATGTTGGATCATTCCGATCTGAAAGCATAAACTAGGAAGGCACCACAACTACGATGCCACCGCTGCAAGCCTGTAACTCTAAACCATAGTGAATGCCTACCAACACAGTCCTGGCACGCATTAGACCATCGAAATCGTCTATGCCAACGACCTTCAATGGAAATCGCGCCCAAACAGAGAAAGCCCCAACCAACCGAGATGGCAAAGTAATGCTCCGATTTTGAGGCAATCAACTTAATTGTCGACGACATGATGAGGAGGAACCTTAACTAGAGGCCAAATACTCGTTGGTCGAAACCCAAGGAATTGGGATAGCCTCCACCAATATAAGAATGAGAGTGGAGAGAAAGCTCTCATTTCTATAAGCATACTAATATAATAATCCATCATATACGAAAAATTAATATGCAATAAACTTCTCTCTATACATCCTTAACTTTTATAAATGATTTGGTTATCTATTTCTTCTTTTATACATCCTAAATTTCTTTGTACATCCTAAAACAACAGGACTAGCTCAAATCTCAAACTTTATTTATTTCTGAAGTGTTTATAATAGTATTATAGATTAAGCTCTAGTTACAGTGGATGGAGATGGAGTGAGGGTGGAGATAAAGTGGAGCTAGAGTATCTGAAAACTAAAACTTATGGAATTCTGAAGGAGAGCCCCACTTAAAAAGACCTGAAAAGGAGGACAACCGGCTACCGGAGGCTACTCCAAGATTCGGTAAAAAGAAAAGACAAAATGTCTTTACTAAATGGCGGACAAAGAAAAGCAAAAGGAATCACTACTTTACTGAAAAACATGCCGGGTGCTCAAAGGGTCCCATCGAACACGTGAAAAATAGAAAAGGATCCCCACAACTATTACAATAAATTAAAAGGGAAAATATCCCTAGGGAAGGTGGCTGGAATTTTCACTTGTTTTCCACATTGGCCTTGCTCTTCTTTTTCTTAGAGCTCCGAGGCATCTCATCATTCAGAGAATCCAAAAAAAAATTTGAAAGGGTCTTCTTCTTCTTCTTCTTCTTCTTCTTCTTCTTCTTCTTCTTCTTCTTCGTCTTCATCCATCGTAGATGCTGGAGTTGAGGAAGCTTTGGAAGAAGTTTCCTTGAATAAGACAGCTACATTGTCATCAATTTGCGACGAGAGTTGCTGCAACAATTTCTCCTTAAGCTCTTTAGGGGAAGCTAAGGGGAAAGTGGCCTTCAAATCTGCCAAGGAGGGAATCACAAAATCCCTTTTGGTGTCTTCTTGAGGAGAATATTCATTTTCTACCTTTTCAAAGGCAGCAATACATTCCTTTATTTTGATTAAAGGAGGATTATAATCGAATCTTGACCACCATTTATAATTGAATTAGCGGTTAACAAATAAAACCCCTATTTCTAGATGACAGACTGAATAAGTCTATTGCCAGATCCAAGGGATGCTAAATCTTGCAATAAAGTGGAGAAGGTTACTCCCACTGATTACCCTGATTCCATTATACCTAGAGTTTTTCATAATGTATTCTTCATAAGCTTTTGAGAGCTAATTGGGAAGGAAGTCTTCACCTGGTCCCATAGAATGGAACCAATTGTAGAATCAGAAAGGAAGCTCTTGTTTAATAATAGAGGGTTCAATTTTTATGAACCATGTGTGCTTTTCAGCTTTATTCTGATAATAAAAAGCCTTACTCCAAGCTTCAATATAATCCCAATAATTGTAACTGACCTGAATAAATTTCAAATCCATTGATTTATTAGGATTGAGACCACATTCTGAGATATGAATAATACGTTGAATAAATGCTTTGCTGAAGGAAATATCTTCAGTATGCTTGTTCTAGTTCATGTGATGGAATTTTACTAAACCTGTCTCCATAAGAATGCATTCATAATATCTTCTATTTTTCTTCCCTAAAAGAGGGAAATTAGCTTCTGGCTCAAAATATTTCCGTGCCAGAGTATTAAGAGAGTTAAAATATCTCTCGTCTCCTTTCTGGAGAATAATAATTTGTTCTTCTAAAGGTTTCTTTAAACCTGGAACAACAGGTTCCTTAAGAGCTGCTAAAGAGCTCTCTTGGGTTATACCAGAGGATAAATAATCTGTGGTATCTGCAGTCTCACTCCTTTTAGATTGAGAAGGGAGAGGAGAGTTTGAATAACTTTGATTGGCAAAGTTGCCAGGGAAACTTCTGCTGCTTTCTCCTCTGCCACTGGAAGAATATCTTCCTCCTCTAGAGCCTCGACTGAGCTGGTTCATTTGGTACCTATAATAAATTCTCTGGTTAAAATATCAGGGAGAGAGTTAGTTTCTCCTTTAATAAACTCGATTTTAAAATCAAATATAGATAATATCTACTGCCATCTTGCAAATATTTGTTAGAAGCTAAATTTTTAACGTCTTTTTCAAGAACATCTTTAGCTGCTTTACAATCAACTCTTAATAAAAATTCTTGATTTAATAAATCATCTTAGAATTTTGAAATACAATTGATAACAGCCAGAATTTTCTTTTTTATAGTGGAGTAGTTTTTCTGGGCATAATTCCACTTTCCAGAAGTATATCTGGATAATATTTCATTTTTTGAATTAGGAAACTTTTGTTTTAGAATTCCTCCATACCTATGTCTGAAGCATCTGTCTCAACAATTTTAAAACTGGTTGGTGAGACAAGAGCTAGACAAGGGAGGCTTTTTACTTTAGACTTAATAAGTCTAACTGCCTTGGTATGGATCTCACCCCATGGAGGAGGATTCTTCCTCAGTCTTTCATAAAGAGGAGAGCTGTCAGTAGATAGATTTTTATAATATTCTACAATATAATTCAAGCTTCCTAAGAAGCGCTAAAGTTGATTTTTGTCTCTGAGTTCATCTATGAATTTTTTCTGCGAATTGAATAGCTCGCTTAATAGGGATAATCCTTGTTCAATTTTCTGACCAAGGAAGCGTATTTTTGTTTGAAAATAGACATTTTTAGCAGATACAACCAGACCTGCTCTTTTGATCAGATTTACAAAAATATTCAAATGCTTGAAGTGTTGATCAAGTGATTGAGAAAAAAATAAGAATATCATCTATGTAAACAATAGAGAAAGAAGAATAAGGTGTGAAAATATCATTCATAATATTCTGGAATTCTGAATGAGCGTTTTTAAGCCCAAAAGGCATCTTCCATTCATAAATGTCCGAAAGGAACAGTAAATGCTGTCTTATATCTGTCATTTTCAGCAATCTGGATTTGCCAATAACTAGATTTTAAATCAAATTTTGAAAAAATAGAGGCTGACTAGAGCTTAGATAATAAGTCTTTTTTATTAGGTAATGGGTACCTAATCCATTTAAGAACCTTATTTAAAGGTTTATAATTGATTCCTAATTTAGGAGTTCCTCTTTCTATTTCAGCGCTTTTATTAACATAAAAGGCTGTACAACTCTAAGGGGAGTAGAATTTCCTGATAAGTTTTCTCTCCAGGAGAGAATTAATTTCTTTTTTACAATATTCAATCAGCTCAGCATTCATTTGAGTTGGCCTGGCTTTAGTAGGAATATTTTGTTCCTTAAAGTCTGGTTCATAAGGGAGAGTGATAATATGCTTTTTCCTTTCTCAGAAAGCATTAGGTAAATCATTGCATATTTCCCTTTTGATAACATCAGATAAAGATTTGATCTGATTTTGGCGAGAATTAATTTGGGTTATAATACTCATAATTATTAAATTGGATTGGATAAAATTTATCTGATTCTCTTTGAAAATAAGAGTATTTTTGATCATATCAATTTCACGAGTTTGAAGCTTAGTAATAAAGCCAAAAACTATCCTTTGACCTTCAATATCACAAATTATGCCTTCACTTGTCTTCATAAAGGGCTCCAGAAGACTGAGGAAAGGAGTTCCCAAAATAATTTGTTGTGTCAGACCTTTGACCATAACAAATGAGGTTTTGAAACACATGCCTGAATTGCAAATATAGGCATTAGATAATTTATACCTAATTTTTAGTCTTGAATCATCAGCAGTGTTTAACGATTGTGATGATTTATCATAATATTTCCTAGGGATTACCCTTTCACTGATACAATTTAGATCAGCTTCACTGTCAATGAGAGCGATCCATTTTAAGACATAGTCTTTGTCTGTGACAATAGTAAAATTAGAATACCATTTATGGTATGTTACTTGGTTAATGATGTTGAGAAATTTCTCTTCATCTGGAATAGAAGATTCTCCTTGTTCAGGAATAATAGAAGATTCTCCTTGTTCTGAAATAATCTTGCTAATAATTTCTCTGAGAAACTTGGTTTCTATTTTTAAGTGATTTATTTCTGTTCTTAAATCAGAAATAGAAGTTTCTCTTTCTTTGATAATATTTACCTCCATTTTTATGGAGTTTCATGTAAGTCAGAAATAGATAATTTCTTAAAAGAGTGAGTTTTTAACCCATCAAAGACTTCTTTTAAGGAGTATGACTCCTTTGGAATATAAGAGGAATCTCTAAGTTTATTCTCCCTTTTTATTGTTTCTAAATAGTGCTCGATCATATTTTTCTTGATTTCAAGATCTTGGATCCCATTAATTAAGTCAAGAATATATATTTCTTGGGATGTAAGCACATTTATGCTTAATCCATTCATCTCAAGAATAGCCTTGTAATGGTTTGCATTACAACCACAGTCTGATGAGGATGCAGACTTAGACTCAGAATCAGAATTGTCAGACTTTTGATCAATAATATTGACCTCCTCTTCTGACTCACTGTCAGAAGGGTTCAGAAGAATAGCCAAAAGTTGTTTTCTTAAACTTTTATCAGAAATCTCATTAATTTTCTTTTTGGTCCAACATTTATTGGCATAGTGGCTTGTTTTTTTTTACATTTTCTGCAAATAATAGTACTAGAAGAATTTTGGGAATAATTCTTCTTATAATATGGTTTTGAATTTCGCATTTTCTTCTTTTCCTGAGGGAAAAAAGATTTCTTAGCAAACCGTTTCTTTTTCTTTGAATAAGATTTTGAATCTGATCCCTTATGTTTATGCTTATTTAGGATTTGGAGATCAAAACCAAATTGGTCACAGAATTCTCCAATTTCTTTTTTGTCAATCAGATGTTGGCGTTTTAATTGAGCTTTCAGTTTAATATCATTGCAAAGGTATAAGCCTTCAGCAACGCATTCACTGATAAGTTGACAATAGGTATATTCATAATAAGGAATGGAGTTTCCTCCATGTTTTCTCAAAATACGGTCTTTAACCTTTTGAGCAAAGAGAGTAGGAAGGCCTGCAATGAATTTCTCCTTCCAGAAGTCAGCATTGGCGTCTATCCTAATCATAACTTTGGACAAGAATACATCCTTAGACCATCTGAACTGAGTTAATGTAGGACATTTAAGGTTGACCAATAAGTCTTTGTTTCTTTCAAAGGATACTGGGTTAGATCCAACGAAAGCTAATAGAATGGAAGTAAGCAGTGTATAAACTGCATTAGGAATAGGAGTTTCAATATATATAATACTGGTGTGACATTGTTCATCTTTCATGGTCACTGGAGTTTGAATAATTTTTGTTGCATTTAAAATTTGTTGCTGTTGTTTTGGGAAAATAATATTATCCCACCAACCACGAAGTTGGCCAGCAAATCTTGCAACAATGTATTCCGCGTTCTGCTTATCTATATTATGAGCAGATATGCAAATAGTAGAATACAGGCATTCTATGGAGTAAAGTGATTATCTGATATTCAGACAATCCATCAATATTCCATTCATATATAGTTCAAGCACTAAAGCTAGCTGTAATATTCGAATTTTCTTCTTCGAATAATAAGTCCTTGAGGAGTAGGACGAGTATAATAATGCCTGGTTGAAGCAGTAGGAATTGATTTTCTACCAAAAGCAGTGCTTCTTCCAAAAATATTTTGGTTTATACTAGGAGTCTGACCTGCATGGTCTTTTTTAAGGTCATCTTCCATTGCAAGAATTTGTTTTTCAAATTCATTAATATCTGATTCATTATCTAAATCAGAGAATGTTTCTGAGATAGTAGTTATTTGAGCTTTCTTCTCACCAGATTTATGATTACCAAGTTGTAAGGATTCTAATTGCTGGGTTAGAATGGATACCATATCAATATCCTTTTTGTTGGGCATAGTGATATTAATACTTGAATTTAGAATAAAAGGTTCTACTACCTTTGGAGTAGAATGAATAATAGATGAAGATAATATGGATTTAATATCCTTTAATACTGGAGGTTGTGTAATTTTTTCTAATTTTTCCTCTATTCTCCCAAGTTTGGAGCACATAGTTTGTAGAGTCAGGTTTGTATAATTATGTTGTCTTTCATGGCTGAAAGCAACTGACTCAACAATAGCCTCTCCTGGGTTTATTTTCAGATGTTCTGAAGGCGGATGAATAGAGGTAATCATATTCCCTTTTGCTATGGTCCAATCCTTTTCTAAGGATTTAATCACGTTTAAACATGGAGAATTCTTATTGATAGAATAATCTAGAAACCAAATAGGGAAAGAAATGACTTTCCTTTGAGCATCAATAGTGCCATAATAAAGAGTTTTATAATTTTGTTGTTCTTCTTTTGTGAAATTAGAGAAGAACCATTTTCTGAAGGACAAATATTTGTCTTGCATACAATATTTAACACAAGTTTGTCGATCATAAGCAAAATGAATAGAAATGACATTTATTGAAGAAATATCATTGAATTCAGGCAACGTCTCAGATTCTTCATGGTAAATTCCCTGAGAAATATGTTGAGACGAAGTACAAGTTCCTTAAAAAACCAGGTTAAGAACCTTGGTACCTGACGAAGAAGCTTTCATAGATTGGTTTGGAGTATAAAACCTCTGAGATTGAATATTCTCACATTTTTTTGATGAAATAGAAGAGAGACTATCATCCGAGAATGATAATCTGGTTGATCTTCTACTGTTATCAAACTTGATAATAACATCTCCATCGTTATACTGTAGAATTTATTCGACCCTTTTATTTTCTACAGGTTTGGATGGAGTGGCAGATTCAAGCATCCATTCGTCAGGAGTTTTAATATCTTGCCATTGAATAGTCTGAGGAATAGACACATCTGATTTTAATATATTGGTCTCAATTAAGACTGTTTTTTCCTTTGTATCATAATTTTTGGCCTTTGGGCTTAGGGTATTCATTGCTTTATAATATACTCTACACGTAATATTTAGTGGCTCAGATCCTTCTTTTAGATTATAGCCACTGGTTTTAACATTTAATGTTAAAACATCAAGAATATTTCTATCCGTCAAGAAGACACAGAAATTAAGAAAGCAGTTAAAATAAACTGGGTCATTGCATAGGCTCGTTTGAATGATTCCTAATAAGGAGTCATTCAAATTTAGGTGCCTACAATCTCTTAAAGCAACTAATAATAAGGCATTTAAGCCTTCTCTGGAAAGTGGTCGAATAGCCACTTGAACCATACCCAAATGAAAATATATGAATCTATCTTTATATCTCTTGATTTCTTTAAGTTGAAATAACTGAATCATTTCATGTTCTTTTCCGATAGGAATAGTTTGTTCAATTGTTTTGATGGTCATAGCCATATTCAAATTGAACATATTCATAGAATATATCATTGAAGGTTTAACCTTCGGGAGGCTTTAGCTATGTAGCTGATTCTCAATATTAGAGAATTCAATATCCTTCTCATTTTTAATATGATTGATAATATTTTGAGGAATATAACTCCTCGAGTTGGAAGAACTGAATCTGGAAGAACTTGTTCTTGATAATTTAGACAACATTTCAAAATAAATAAAATACAAGAATTGAGCAAATTTATTGAATGAAATAAAAGAGACTTTGCCTTATACGGCTGTTAACGATTTACGAAAACTTACCATGTGCTGCTTCTTTCGCGCAATGGGTGTTGTTCTACGCGACTTGGGTGCCGTTCGATAAGATTCCGCCTCTAATACCAAAACAACATGACCAGCTCAAATCTCCATCTACCTTAACTAGAGCTTAATGTGTAATACTATTGTAAACATTTCTCTCTGTACATCCTAAACTTTTATAAATGATTTGGTTATCTATTTCTTCTTTTCATTCCTCGTCTTTTTCCTCTCTTTTATATTGAAGGGGTCTTTTTCCTCTTTTAATTACTAACAAAACAATGACGTAAACTAGGGTGCATTTCAGTGTAGCTGCTACATATATATGCATAGTTAAGTTTGTGATGAATTTCTCCTCATGATCCTTTTATCATACATGCCATATTTAACGATGTAGATGTAGCTGCACATTACCGAATTTTCAATATATTCTCACTACAAAATTGTTCATGTTGTTTGTTTGTAACATCTCATGCCTTAATTTGTTCTCATAAAACATTTTCTTTGGAAGTTTCTTTGTAATAATTAAAACATATTTTCTCTAAAAAAAACTTGTGTGTTGATGTATTATTATCGTTCATCAAATTACGTGATCATGCACCTTCTCTTGATTGAAAGGGTCGTATTTTGCGCTCCTTGTCAGATTTTTGTTTTAGAACGGTCGCCGGTCCAAGAAGTTAACTAAATCTCCTAGTAAAATTCCAACGTACGTTCATAGAGCATCATTCATCAACAATCGAAAGAAAAATAGAGCATCATTCATTTTGGCCGTCACGTTCAATTACCGACTAATGATGATCCATATCTCCTAATTTAGCTTAGTCCTCAAAGCTATCCATTGATCCTTTACTTTTACTACTATGAAAACGACGTATATATACAGAGCTCTCATCCGAAGAATTATAAAATACTCAAAAATTTACAATGATAGTCTGATACGTGTTGCCAGGATTCTGAAACCTAAAACGGCCCTCACTTGTTTGGTAGTCCTTTGTCTGCCGCATCCCCATTTTGAAATTCATCCCCCTCCTCTTCTCCTCTTTCTCCATATCATATTATAGTAGGACAAAATTACATAAATAATTATTAATGTTTGTTTAAAATTATAATTTAGTATTAAGGAATGACATCACTCATTTTTTCTCAAAGTATATTAAAATCGTCACTCTATTAACTGTGACGTTAAAAAATGTCACGTGCATTCGATGTGTACTATATGTGTCAAAAGTTTAAAGAGTATATAGGACATTTTACGCTACATTCGATTTAAAAACCCTATAAGAAACTTATTTCATATTCTCTCATATTCTCTGATCTCTGTAAAAATCAAAGAAGATTCATACTTAAAGCACAACAGTGAGTAAGGAAAAATCTATCATTGATTGATCAATAACTTTTGTTAATCGAATCTCTTGAGTGATTGAAGCTCAAACAACGCTAAAGTATTGGAGATATTTTCACATTGAATGAGATCCATCCACCTCACATGGTAAGTTAATACCCATCTTCTACTGTGTGTGGTCATTATTTTGAGTTGAGTTGCAACAGTTAGTTGAATTTGATGAAAATATGAGATTTATCTTTTATAGAGATCAGATATCTGAGAGTTAATTTGGAGGGAAATAATAAAAATGGATGGAAATTTACTGTATAATTCACGGTTAACTAGAGAAAATGGCGCTAAGAGACCAGAGAAACACAACTACCCCCGGAAAAAAATGAAATATCCTTGAAATATCTTTTAATCAACGGATGTTTGACCTCGAATGACTAATTTAAAAACGAAACATTAACATAAATGACTAATTTGACATATGTTATTTTATAATTATTAAATTATCATTTTTAACGAACATTAATTACTATTTATGTAATTTTGCCTTCTGCACATTCACTTCTTTACTCAAGTGACTTGACCTCCCTATATATCACACCACCAACCCCAAACCCCTCTCTCTCTCTCTCTTTCTCTCTCTCTCGGTCTCTCGGTACACCAAAGCACTAGCTCTTCCTCTCTACACCACAAATGGCTGTCAGCTCCAGAGGACGCCCGGCCTTCACCCACCTCCAAATACCCAACAAATGGCGAGACTCCGAGACCAGCCCCGACCGGGCCCATGAACCCAAGCCCAAACTCTCAGCCATCACTCCCACTACCTCCGCCGCGGACAGAAAAGTCCCCGTTGTCTACTACCTCTCCCGAAACGGCCACCTCGAGCACCCTCATTTCATGGAAGTCCCTCTCTCTTCTCCTCGCGGCCTCTTCCTCAGGGGTAAAATCATCATTTCGTTTCATTTTACTGGTATATATAGTTATATACACGCCGGTAACCAACCGACTGGCTCACTGGAATTTTGTTTTTCATTTTCGTAAAGATGTAATTGACCGCCTCAACCTGCTCCGAGGCAAAGGCATGGCGACCTTGTACTCCTGGTCCGCTAAACGGTGCGTTTCGATCACTCTATACTCATTTTTGATTTTTTCATTTTAATTTTTTCTCGCGTTATTTTTTGACTGGTTGGGAATTGAAACTCAAGGAGTTACAAAACGGGGTTTGTGTGGCACGACTTGTCGGAGAACGACTTCATACACCCGTCGCATGGCAATGAGTACGTCCTGAAAGGGTCGGAGCTTCTCGACCCGCCACAGGTGAACCCGTTGGCGCTTCAATCGGCGTCGTCGAGGTCACTTAGGCCGCCGCCTGATATGCACGATTCCGGCGCAGAATACGACTCTCCGGTGATCGTGCGGCGGCGGAACCAGTCATGGAGCTCCGTCGACCTCAACGAGTACAAGGTCTACAAGACCGAGTCGGTCGGCGGCGAGGCGGCGGCGGCCGGGAGAGTCGCGGCGGACGCGTCGACGCAAACGGACGACAAGCGATACAGACGACGCGTCGTTCGCGATGAGAAAAGTCCAAGTCAACAACAGGAGGAGGCGTGTAACGGTCAAAGTCAAACTACTACGGAGCTGAGCAGGGACGACATTTCGCCGCCGCCGTCGGATTCGAGCCCGGAGACGCTGGAGTCGCTGATGAAGACCGACGGACGGCTAGTGCTTCAATCGACGGGGACTTGTATCGAGGAGAATGAGAATGTGAATAATCATCATCATCAGACGCCTGAGGTTGTTCCAGGTGGCAGAACGAAAGCGTCGTCGGTTCTGATGCAGCTGTTATCGTGCGGCTCTGTTTCGTTCAGGGACTGTGGTTCGACGGCGGTGAGGGACCAGCGGTTCTCGCTGATCGGGCAGTACAGAGCCAGGCTGCCCCGCGGAGCAGGGAATCAGTCGGTGGCCGAGAGGGCAATTTCTAACTTCTCAGGGGTAAAATTGGAAGAGAAGGAGTATTTTAGCGGGAGCTTAATCGAGACCAAAAAGGAAGTCTTTCCAGCATTGAAGAGGTCTTGTTCTTACAATGCAGATCGGTAAGTATCTTGAGCATTTATTTCTTACGAGTTACAAATATGGAAAAATGTATTAATTAATCTCAGAATGATCTATAATTTCATGGTTACGCATGCATTTACTAGGAATTGCAAAAGAAATGGTTCTAGGAAAATTTTTGTTTTGGCAAAGTGAACCTAGCTCCATGACAAGTAAGAAAATTTTACTAGAGGTAATTGGAGCTTTTTTGCTAAAAGGTTGATTTGAAATTTCAGTGTGGGAGTGGCTTTGATTCAGCAAGATCGGAGTATTGCTGTACTGATTTACATCTTTGCGTGTTGCTCTTCCCCTAGCTTTTCTGGGGACTCTGGTTCGCGTCAGAATTTTTTTATGATTCTCTGATATCCCATTTGGTCTTCTTTCGAATTGATTGAAAGATTCGTCCTTTGCTTGACAACATAACCCAGCTGTCTGCTGGCTCTACTAACTTTGCTGCACAATTGCCTAATAATAATAATAATAATAATGGTCCTTAAAAGTGAGTTTGAGTCTCGCAGTCTTGACAACCCACTGTTGTGAATCTGTGACTCTAGCCCATCCGGTAGTGTAGAAACTCTAGCGGTTCTCTGCCATACCCATTAAAAATTCAGACCCTGCAAATAAATGCCATATCGAAGCTTTGTCCTCTGGTAACGATATGGGTCCCTTGATGAATCATACAGATTGCAATTGCAGTTGGGGGAATTCAATTCCGTGAACCCCGTCACAAACAGAGAGGGTCAAGTTAGAGTGTGGAAATTGACTTGTTTTTAATGTGATAATAGAGTGTGCATTCGTCCTTTATATTCTTATTTCTTTCTGGGTTTAACACATGTTTAAAGATGTACGTGCACTTTATATTTTTACAGCAGCAGTCAGATGCAACTGGAGGAGACAGAAAAAGATGGTGTGAGAACAAAATGTATACCCAGAAAGCCAAAGTCAATGCTGGCCACCAAGAAAGAAACCAACTTCATCAATCATGGTAGTAGTAATGGGCAAGGAGGAGGGAGCAAGAGACTTGAAGCATAGCCAATATCAGTAAGTAGTGACCACCATGGGGGGCACTTTTTGTAAATTGTAGTATTTTTTAGGTAAAAGAGAAGCATAGGCAAAATACGCGGCAGCTAAAACGTAAGCGAATTTCAAAGTCACAGCACAATGGCGCTAACACTGAGGTGGAAGTAGCATGGCATAGGGTAGTGCTGGAATCGGTGAAGAGGTAAGTGAATTGAAGCTGTGGCGGATTGTCCCTTTCCAGTTTGGAATTTTGGGTACAAGGGATTTGGTGCCTGGATGTTTGAATTTGGTTCCTTAATTTGGGTGTTGTGGTTGCTCAAGTCTAGGCCTTTTTGACTATGGGAAGGTGGGAAATGGAATTAAAAGGGTCTTAATTTCCTAGGTACTGTCATTCTACTTTGGATTTAGCCAAAGCTTCAAATATCAAAATGCAACGTTTTATAGCAAGCACGTGAGGCTTGGCGTTGAGATTGCAGAGGTAATGGTTCTTCCAAGAAAGTTACGAATTGGAAAATTGCCGTGTGACATTTTACAAGGAACCAAAAGCAAAGTTTATAGCGTGTTATGTGTAGTAATGTGTAGAAAAATAGACGTTCGTCTCTGTTAGAGAACTGTTAGGACAGAAATCTAGGTTCTCCTCTGCATATGGTATTTAGCTATATTTATTAGTCCAGCAGAAATTAGTCGAATTAGCTCATGTTCACCATGTATGTATTTACTTGCGGGTGGTAACTATTTGATCTTAGATCGATCGTAGTAGTGTTACGCATTTCATCTTCTTCATTAGCGGACAGTGTTAGGGTGTATCTGATATGTCATCAAAATATTCAAGTAAACGAGAACACCAGCAGGCGTTTTACCATAATCGGTCCCCAAGCAAGGGCGTAGATAAGCAAGGGCGTAGCTACCATGTATCGAGGGGTGTCAAATGACACTCCTCAAATTTTAGATATTCATTAATTATGTAATTAATTGTACTTATTAGTAGTGATTTAACACGATACAGATTATTTTGACAGTGCTAAAAATTTATAAAAAAAACATGTCATCGTTTGATTTGTAGTATTAATTATTAAATTAATTTCTAAACTAATTAAGAGAAACAAAATACCTTAATTTGATTGATAAATGTAATTTAATGTTTAGCTTTACTACCTTAATTTGTTTATTAAATTTAGTGAAAATAAATTAGTTCTTTTAGTGTGAATTCTAAGTCTCATGTTGTTTTCTTCTATAACAACTTAAATGTACGTGATCGATTTTAATTGTAATTTTTTTATTTGACACAGCTGAGTGAGATTTCTGGCTACGTCACTGCTCCCAAGGGAATAACGTACTTGTTGATGTAAAGGTTAGCAACCAGTTTTGATGATAGAATTAAAAACATATGATATGGACACTTCCAACATCGACACTACGTATGTTGTAGACTAAAGTTCTCGAGGCTGCCCATGGCGTTCCATTTCCTCTGAAGTAGTTGAGATATGAGAGAGCATATGCACCCATTGCTCTAGCAAATGCTAGAGCAAGAGCTTCAAATAGTAATAGCAAAGCAAATCCCTAATTGCAAGAGCAAATCAAATTTTGAATGCATCCATACACAAAATGCAAAAGCAATTACCTTTCAACATGTTGTAAAATGTTAATGAATTATTTACCGGATAGATTTATTACCAATAATAACGTGACACGTGTCATTATCGATTAAATATTTACACAAGATTTTCGATAGGATTTTCTACTAATAAAAATGTGACACGTGTCATTGCCACGTCACGTTATCGACAAAATAATTTGACTACATTTCCAGTAATATTTTTCACTAATAAAAACGTGACACATGTCATTGCCACGTGTCATTATCGGAACAATAATTGGATCATATTTTTGGTAAGATTTTTGTCCAATGACGATGTAACATGTGTGTTAATCTCCAAAGATCAGATGATCTACAACTGGCTATAAAACATTCATCTATCACTCATTCTATACTCACACCATCTACAAATATCTTCCGCTCCGAGCAGATTACACATCTTTCTAAACACTTTTAAGATTTCCAACATCATCACTATGATGAATCCTTTCAGCTTTCACAATTTTTTCAGGCGAAGACAACAACAAAAACCAAGAGGATGACAATATAGAGCAATCTTTTGTTAATCAGGTGGTCATGAAGGAAGCACAATATGACGACGAACCACAAGATTGTGGTTCACGTCATGGTCGAAAACTGAAACGACCACGACAGAGGCAGTCGAGGGGACACAATCTCATGGAAGATTACTTCATTGAATGACCCAACTTCAACGCGCAAGAATTTCGGCGGATGTACCGAATGAGCAGAGACCGATTCACTATTACCATGACAGATCTTTGCAACCACAACTAATCTTGGCATCGAAGAGCAGACGCCACTGGAGTGCTAGGGCTTCTTCCCCAACAAAAGGTTACCGGTGCTCTACGAATGTTGGCGAACGGGGCAGTCGCGGATCAGTGTACTAAAATTATAAGGATGGGTCAAACGACTACCATGAAATGTATGAAGGAGTTTTTCCGCCAAGTGGTTGACCTATATGGTCCAAGATACCTCTGCACTCTAACACTGGAAGACCTCACGTGACTCTTAGATAAAGGTCAACATCGAGGCTTTCCAAGTATGATTGGAAGCAATGACTGCATGCACTAGGAATGGAAGAACTGCCCAACCGCTCATCAAGGGGCATACTCGGACCGAAAGGGTCCCTCCACTATTATCCTATACCCCCACTATTATCCTAGAGGCGGTGGCCTAGTATGATACATGGATATGGCACAGTTTCTTCAGATGTCCTGGAGCTAAAAAATACATTAACGTGCTTCACCAATCTAATGTGTTAGACCAGATCCTTGCTGGAAGAAGCCTAACTGCCGTCTACGAAGTCCATAGACAGAGGTACTCCAACGCTTATTATCTGGCTAAGAGAATATATCCGAGGTACTCTACATTTGTCAAAAAAATTTCCAATTCCCAGTTGCCGCAAGATAAGCTCTTCACAAAGAAACAAGAGGTGTACTGTAAAGATGTGGAGATGTGCTTTGGCCTCTTGCAATTTTGTTGAGAAATTATTTTTTATAGTTGTACATTACACCACAAATCCATAAACACATCTATCATGTTAGCTTGCATCATATTGCATAACATGATTGTTGAGGAAGAGTACATGGAGGATGAGGATGAGGAGAATGAAGAAGAAGACATGCAAAACCCATCGAGAGCTTCCCAGGTTTATGATGGGCCGGTGGATGCACAAGGGAATCACATTATTTTTGAGTCACTGAGAAGAGATGGACATAATATACAATGGTTTCACGACCGTGTTGCTAATCTCGAATTCGTTTACATCCATACAAAGCTCTAGAAAGACTTGGTGAAGCACAACTGGAGGTTGGAAACTGATGAAATACTCTAAATATTAGTCTAAATATGTGAGTTTCAATTTTATTATGTGTTTTTATCGAGAGGGTGTTTAATTTTAGTATGTGTATTAATTTAATGTGTGAAAAATATTGTAACAATCCAAACCAAAAGTTACGCTAACTTTTACGATTTAGGTTTTCCGCGAATTATGCACCTCGTGAAATTTTGTAAACGACTTTTTCTTCGGGCGAGAATTTGATCTGACTTTCTTCACAGAAGTCGTAGAGTATTTAATTTAGTGCACGTAGGAATTTTCGGGGGATTTTTTGGGTTATCGAGCTATTTCTTTCGATTATGGAAGTTCGTATGTGAAATATGTATTTTATGATATTTTCTTGGCGGTTTACTTTGGACCGTTGGATCTTGATCATATCAATCATTGGTCGTTGATCTGATCAGATACCTTTTGTATTTATTTTGAAATTTTTGTACAATACGGTAAAAGTCTAGTATACGAGGGATACATACACGATCCGTATAACCCACGACCCGTTTTAAAATTTCGAGTTTGACCCGTCGATTTCGGCCACCGTTGCCGGCGTTCTGGGTAAGGTTTTGAAGCTCTTTCTTCCCTCTATTGATTCATGTATTGAGTTGTGTGTTTTGATGAGGTTTTGGGCTAACCTGAATCGGGTTTATTAATCGGTTTTCGCCGCTGAAGGGGAACGGTGCTTCGGTGGTTTCCGGGGATGGGGTTGGGGAGGGAAAAGATCCTCTCATCTCCCTAGTTCTTTTGGGTTGGGCCTTTTGGTCCGTCGAAGCCCCACAACGAAGCTTCGGCGATTTGATGAATTTCGGCCAATTTTGGGGCCGTGGCTTTCTAGCCAAATTCCTGCCATATGAGGGAGAGTTGTGGTGCGTGAGTTTGGGGGTTTGATTGGGCTTGGTGAGAGGATCATTTTGTGGGGTCGTTCGCCGCCTTTGGTGGCAGCCACCGAAAAATGGTTTTCCGGTCGGTTTCGTCCTAATTTTTCCGGCGAGTCAAAAATCCTAATTTTTCCGTGGGGTTTCCGGGATGGTTTCTGAGTTGATTTTCACGCGTTATATCGAATTCTGAAATTAAACGAACCTGTTATTTATTCAGGAAACTTCGAGAGAGATTTTGGCGAGAGAACTTCCGCCGGTCCTTCGAGCTAGCCGTATACTGTGAGTGGACATTTTATTTTCACTGATTGACATGCGAGTCTTAATTATGCATTTTATGATTATGCACGTACGAGTATGTATTTACGATTATACATTTTATGATTATATGTCGTACGAGTATGCATTTATAATTATGCATGTACATGGAAACAAATATGATTTGTTTTACACAGAGTACAGTCTCAGTGATACTAATGGCATAGATGCATTGGCATGCTCGGCTAATCCCCGAGATGCTCCGAGGGGATAGATATCCTGACCCGAGGTCTTTCTGACTATATAATCACGTGTGGGTCTGGGATCCCATGATTTTGACTGTACTGAGGCGGAGGTGTCCGAGAGTGGGACCCCGCAGTTTTTAGACTCGCATCATGTTTATTTGCATATATATTGTGAAAGACATGCTATATTTATTACTATCAGCTTAAAAATGAAAGTTTATTTTCGTCCACTCACTCTAACAGTTTTTATTATTTAAATGCCTTTCCCTGAGATTTTTGGTTTCCTTCTTGCCCAATTTGCAGTTTCTATCCTGTGGTTGCGCGTCGTCATCGAAGGCCTAGAGTTCAAGTCATAATTCTTTTCTAGTAGGTTCTTAGTTTAACCTACTAGCTTTGTATATTTGTAAATTAGAAGTCGCTCTGAGTACTATGTTAATATACTTTCTTTTGTGATGCTTTTCGAGTACTTACTGAATTTTGAATAATATGTGTAAAGAAATATTTTTACTGTTATTCAGTAGTTTGTGAATTTCAGAAATCCGGATGGGAATTGGCGTCCCACGGTTTGGCTTTTGTGGACTATTTGGAAGTGTGTTTTCATTGCAAGTTTTTGGTTTACTCATTTTATAAACACAACTCTGGCAATTTTTTTTTAAAAAGGTTGTAGTGTTATTAGGATCTAATTCCAATTTAGGCAACTGAATCAGGGTTGGGTTCTTTCAAATATGCTTTTCAATTTTATCTTAATAAATAAATTGTATTTTTATTTCTCGAAAATTTATATTGCATAATGTCAAGCCAAGCCTAGATTTATTTTTAGTACAATATTATAACTACTATGGAAAGAGCACACGACTTGGGTGATAATAATCCGAATATGTTTCATCAGTAGCTTGATCTTGATTAGGTTCTCCTTCATTAAGGATTGTCAGTTTTCTCTTGACAAAATACCTTTTTGAGATTGGGTTCATAGCCTCCAAATTCATAGTCATGATCCTTGTTTCTTCCTCTTGTTTCTTGAATCGTAATTCTTCGACCACTATTGCTTCCTTCCGCTTTTAAATTTCTATGTACTCTTTGTAATAGTTAAGCTCACTTTCATTATGCATCTTCCTTGTGCTACGATGCTTGATCACTTGCAATAGTATGTAAAACTTCAACTCATTGCTCAATAGGAGTCTTACCTTATTTCTTTTGCCGCCTTGCTTCCTTTGCCACCTTGTTTCCAATTGGTCTAGCCAAACTCGAGGGAGCTACCACGTTGCTTTGAGGTGTCTCATTCACTTCTTCGTCACCCAAATTGATGGTTGGAGATGATTCCGTAGCGGAAGGAGTAGCTTGGTAATTACTTGCATACGAAGATTGAGTAGTTGGTAGCATTGCAACCAAAGATGGATGGTCCTTAACTGCTTCGTAACATGCAAACTGTGTAAACGGTTTCTTCTTGGCCGAATAGTAAATGGATTGAGCTTGCTTGACCTAATAATAAATAAATATTAGCTATTTCATAATACTACATATTTATTTATGTAGAAATTAGACATATAACTTACATAATTTAATTGATAATCATAGAAACTTACTTCATCCAATATCGAAGTGCCGCTAGCTATATGCTTTTATGCATTGTGCAAACATTCACCCCATTTTTGCAAGAGTAACTTGAACTTGTTGTAGTGAGACGAAAGCGTGATTTGGGTCCTTGGCTCATTCGGAGGAGTTTCACCTTGTGCAACCACCCAATTTAGCAAATAATCGGCATGAATTGTCTCCCACAATTTGTCATTTTTTCCCGCTGTATTCATCAACGTTATGACGTGCGAAAGAGATGCACATTTGTAAATCTTCAGAAGGAGGCCAATGGGTGCCCATCTTTTTTTGGAAAAAAATGCTCAAGGAAATGAGAGGAGAGATGGAAGGGATGTGAAATTTTTTGTGCACAAATTGGTGTGAGTTGTGAATGAATGAAGTAGTATTTATAGAAAAAATGGTGTTTTCTGCAATTTTAAGGGATTTTTTTTTGGTTTTATTTGGCAAATTATTTTTCTTCCTGTTTATTTCCGTTCTTACAGAAAAAAGTAGTCGTTCTGTATAAATTCTAACCGTTGAATTGAATTTCAAATTCAAAATCAAATGCCCAGATCAACTGCACTGTTGGAGAGTAATTCTCAACCAGGTAAGACACGTGTTACCTCCTCTTCATGCATCATTTTTTTAACTGTTTTACTAGCGCGCACATTGGACGAGCTTGAAAGAAAAAAAAAATAGAACGCACTCGATGTCACCCACATGTCATGGGTGACGTCGGGCGATCGAGCAGAAGCCGGAGCAAACTTTGCTAGAGCTGTCGATTGAGCTGCCCGACCATTTTTTTGCCGCTGCATTGCCGATTTGGGTTTGCTCGAGTAAATTTCGGCCGGTCCCACCATCTTCTCGAGCAAGAGCCTCGCCAGTGCAGCTGCTCTGATGCAACATTCATACATGCTGGATGAGTTGGTAGACAGATTAAACCTTAACTCAAAAGGCAAAGAGTTTTTTAAAAAACCTAAAAAGTACACCAAAACATCGGTTTCACATGACGCTCATTGAAACCTACGAGCCTACTAAAGGAGTAATCCAACAGTTTTTGAGGACATCAATGCACACAATTGTGGTGCGAAGTATGGTCAAGACGCTTTAAGGCAAAGTACATTTTGAGTCTCTAACATTTTGGAAAACCACAAAAATCTTCTCCCTTCTCTAAACAAAATCATGAAAATTTAGTTGTATGTGACATAAAAATATATTTACCTTGTAAAATGAAGGAAAAAGTTAAACATTTAACAAAAATTGATAATTATGGGTACTAAGACTACCCGTATATGTATTTTCCTTTTTCTGGCAATTTTTTTAACTAAATTTATACTATTCTTTAACGGTCTGTAGTGAAATTCCTGGAATTTATGTGTTTGGATAAGCTTATTGAGAATTTTATCATCTTTTAAAATCAGAGGCTATTTAAGACCCAAATTTTATGTTTCAATTCCCTCAAAAATAGGTGTCATTCTATAATTCTCTCAAATTATTCATAAAAGTTTGAAATTCTTATCATAATTAAATTTCTACATGAAGAGCCCCAAATACTAAACTTCACAAATGATGGAATGGAAAATGATGAAATCTAATTTTCATCAATTGTGAATTTAATAAGAATTAAGAATACTTCATCCAAACATACCATAAAAGAAGTCATGTTGTTTACCCATTTTTTATTTATTCCAAAAATACCCTTTACACTATAACAAAACATAACTGTTTGAGGGTCTTTCGGTAATTAACCAAATAGATATAAATTTTAAATTATTTCAAAAATTTCTCTCACTCATCTTTTTTCTCTCTGCACAAACTATATTACCACCCCCGTGTAAAAACTGTTATATTCCCAGCCTTATGCGGCCTTTACAGTGGCGAGAGGTAGTCGTACTACAAAGTATCCTAATTTCCACGTAAAATTCTATTTTTTTACTATTCTAGGAATGACCTATTTTAGGAGCTAATGGCATATCTGTCATTTGACGTTGGAACTTTACCTTTAGACAGTTTGTTCATCCGACACATATATAATCGTGGAGTCATGCGGAAATTGCTTTCCGGTTTTCGTAAAATCGTGGGAGAGACCTCCAAACCAACCCAAATCGATTCTAAGCGAAAACATCTTGGTCTTTAAAAGCACCCACCTATATTTGAGAACTCCCTCTCTCTTCTTGTTTTCTCTCTGAACTTGTATGTCTAGTGACCGGCGAGAACGACAAGACTTTATAGAGAGAACAATGGCCATGCTCGTTACATGTTTCGCCACATTGTCTCGAAGCAAATAAAAACACCAACCCACATGTGCAGCTTGGATTGCCTATCTTACACAGTTACACAGCTGCTTCTCTGTGTCCTCGTTCTTTTTTCATCAAGCTCTCTATTTCCTTGCATGCCATAAGCATAGCCGCAAACGCTTTGCTATTTTCAGGTTTGGTGCATGTCATGAACTCTCACTCTTTGCTTATATTCCACTAGTTTCCGATGATCTATGTCTGACTTGTAGTAATGGGTATTGATTGCTTGATTTGCTTGTGTGAATCTTAATTAAGCAGCAGGGTTTGTGTACAGTGATCGTTGTTTTGAAGCTTGTGGGGTTTCTGGGTTTTGATTCGATTTAGTGTCTGAAGCTCTCATGGGTCCTGTGAGGAGTCTCAAGAAGAGAAAGAAGACAGAGAAGAACAAGTCTCATGAAGATCAAAATGCTTCCGGTTCGGGGTCCTCAGAGAAGGAAGGTCCTCTGGATTGGTGGGATGAGTTCTCCAAGAAAATCAATGGTATGTTTGGCTTTGATGTTTATCATTCCAAGTTGCTTTATTCTCTTCTTTTTCTTTGTTTGTTTTTGCTTTATGCTATGATGCTTTATACAGTTTTTTACAGCATTGATATTATGTTGTGTATCAACGTATGTATGTTAGTATATATTGGAAGAAAAAAAATCATATATATGATAGTGTTTGATGCCTTGATGGGTTGAAGCTGGAACTAAGTTTGACTAATTTCTATTTTGTTTGCGTTTGTTATATCTCAAATAGTCAAATGTGTGTATTGAGTTTGAAACAATTGATCCGTAATTTGACTTTGAGTCTGCATTTTATCAAACAATGTGGTTTCATTTCCGTCTTGAAGATTGAAAAGAATAAGGTTATGCAGCCTAAGCAGTGAGTAACATATAAAGACATCTTAGATACAAAAGTGTCCTTGGACAGGTTATTTATAGTTGAATCACAAGGTTATTTAGAAGTTCTTCCTCTCGAGTTGCTTTTATTTTTTCTCTGTCTTTTCACTGATCAACTTACTTTCCATATGAACAAATATGCTAACATCTTTGCGATCCAATATGTGAATTACTGGTGGTATGTTACTGATAATACATTGGAAGAGTCATTATACAAACTTTTTATTTATGTAGTAATTGAAGCTAGTACTATTGGACTGAATTCTACCCACAAGACGATTTCTGACATGTTGAAGTCTCCTAATATATTTTTCTTCACTTCTAGTGTCCACATCATATTTAATCTACAAATCGGTCACGTATTATGTTCTTTTAAGCTCTGAATATACTCTGGAAACCCATGATGAATAGTACTATTACTAGTTTTATACCAGATTACAATCGCTAATTGCATAGATTGCAGATAATTGTAAAAGCATTATATGAAACCAAACCTGGTACTGCCACTATCTTGAGGACTTAGGAGGTGTCTTAGGAAAAAGCTTTGATATTCATTTTATTCAAAAAATAATAACTGATTGCTTAAATGAGCAAGAGAAATCAGTTACTCTCCTTTCCGCAAAGAGTAAATGAACTGGGTGAATGAACTGCGAATTTCTGGTTTTCAGCTTCATGCTCTTCTTGTTTTTTTATATTGTTAGTTTAACATTTCCATCTGTTGATGCTATGGCTAAGAATCGACATCTTATTCAATATGTTGATCTTCCTTCCAACAAATGGACATGTAAGCATGAAAAAATAAAAATTGATGATATTTGGTAGAGTTTTGATGAGAGGCCCTGACTAAGTTGAGGTCATTCCTTGTATATGTTTGCATGCCAGAAAATGATGGGGTAATTTTTTACTAGTTCTGTAACAAGTAACAGCTGAAGTTTGGCCTGAAATTAAACATAGCTCAGCAATGACTTATTGGATTGTGAGTTTTTAATCAACAGCATCAAGTCTAAGAGTGAAATTCAAGTTTGAGTTTCATCATCAGAAGTTTAGAAGTTTCTCAATTGGATGGAGTATATAGCCTTCGCTCTTCAGTAACCTAGCTCTCGATTATATCTGCTGTGAAGACTGTAAGTTTGTGTCTGAGGTTGTGTTGTGATATAATAGCATTTCAGTATTTTTCAAAAGAGTAATTGTTGATTTGATGGTCTAATTAGACAGATTTGTCTCTCTCCCTTTTTGATAAAAGAGAAGCTCTACAGATTGTTTAGGGGTTTACTGAGAGTTGATATTGAAGATATAGCATAACCCCCAAAAGATAAAAATAATGAATTAAAATAAAAGACAAAAGACAAAAGACATCCCTGGTCAGAATGAGATTTCAGGGATCATACTTAAATTGCCTACAACTTGATTTTGCTGGAATTCTACATTGATTTTGTAGAGGTGTGCATGCTATCTGGTCATGACATGCAAAATAAAAGGGTCACTATCTGTGCTTCTACACACTCATTCTGATATGTGTTAGTGTTGAGAATCCCATAAAAGGCAATTAAAGTCTATCGATCCTAAATGCACATGTTGGTCATACATATGCAGGTCTGCAGTCTACAGAAATGGGTTTAAGTAGGTTCCAATCTATTTTTAAGATGTCCAGAAAAACCTTCGACTACATTTGTTCACTTGTGAGTGAAGAAATGATGGCCAAGTCAGCACATTTTATATTCAATAATGGTAAGCCATTGTCTTTATATGATCAAGTAGCTGTGGCTTTACGAAGACTGAGCTCTGGTGAGTCACTCGTAATGATTGGCGATTCTTTTGGGCTCAATCACTCAGCCGTCTCTCAAGTGACCTGGCGATTTGTGGAAGCCATGGAACAAAAGGGACTTCATCACCTGAAATGGCCTTCAACTGAAGCAGACATGCAAGAAGTTAAATTGAAATTTCAGAAAATGCAAGGTTTTCCTAATTGTTGTGGCGCTGTTGATACTACTCACATCATGATGTGTTTACCATCTTCGGACCCCACAAGTAATGCATGGCTCGATGAAGAAAAGAATCATAGCATGGTTCTGCAGGCTATTGTGGACCCGGACATGAGGTTCCGGGACATAATCACTGGATGGCCAGGGAAAATGAAGGACTGGTTGGTCTTTCAGAGCTCCAAGTTTCATGAACTCTGTGATAAAGGAGAGAGGTTGAACGGGAAAATATTAGAACTCTCGAGAGGATTTGATGTAAGGGAATACATTATTGGGGATTTGGGCTTTCCTTTGCTGCCTTATCTTGTAATCCCCTATGAAGGGAAAGAACTGTCAGAACTGAAAGATGAGTTCAATAAGCGTCACCGTGCTACCCAAATTGTGGCACAGAGAGCTTTGGCAAGGTTGAAGGATTCGTGGAGGATCATTGAAGGGGTAATGTGGAGACCTGACAAACATAGATTGCCAAGGATTATTCTTGTTTGCTGCTTGCTTCATAATATTGTCATTGACATGGAAGATGAAGTGCTAGATCAATTGCCTTTGTCTGACAACCATGATGACTCGGCTTACCACCAACAGATTTGTGGAGCTATTAACATAAATGGTGTTCATCTCAGAGATGAGCTATCTCTCTACTTGGCTGGAAGGATGCCATGCTGATTATTCCATAATAACTAATTATGTTTGTACTAAACAGTGTTACATGTACTATTTGATTTTAGGTTCTTGTTAGACATTTTTATGGTACTGGAATTTATAAAGATGAGGTGATCACATTAGTGAAAGACTGATAGAATGTGACATTATACTAGAAGTTTAAAACAGACTTGCTTTTCTTGTGACATTAGATGAAGTGGAATCATGGCATTTAGCTTGTTCATCAAATATTTGTGTAAATTGATATTTTGTTAACCCAATGTTTTAAAATGTAAATACAGACGTGACATGATTTTTTGAGAGTGACATACGTGATAGTTTCAACACAAATTACGTTAGTTTTTTGAAAGAAAAAAAAATAATGCACAGAAATTCAGTAAATATAAACATCTCAAGTCTCAAATTCTCGATCATTAGAGCACTTGCACCGGTGCTGCTTTTCAGCACGAGCAAGGCGCGGGGGCCGCCAAAGTCGTCAGCGACCGCTCGGCACGAGCAGCTACACGAGCAAGAATTGCTCGAGCGAGAGCACGAGCACGGGTGGGGCCACGGAGTGGGGGAGACGAGGAGAGGCGGGGTCGACCGGCGAGCAGCGGTGCGTGCTGTCGTCGAAAACCGCTCGTTGACGAGCTCGGAAGCTGCTGCTCGAGCAGCCACCAGTGCAGGTGCTCTTAACATTCATAGTTCCAAAGCCTCAAACATGAACCTTTAATTTGTCATACATAAACATAAGGGCAAATCTTGGCTACCCATGCATGGTAGCCACTCCTACTCACAACCAATAAAAGTGTGCTAAGTGTCCTTTTTATTATTATTTTTTTTATTGAGGAAGAAGAAGATTTCAATTTGCAAAAAAAAAAAAAAGGACACTTGTCACACTTTTATTGGTTGTGGGTATGAGTGGTTACCCATACATGGATAACCAAGACTTGTCCTAAACATAAACATCAAATCAACTTCAAATTCGAAATTCGAAATTGTCATCTTCATCTTCATCAAGTAAAATGTCATCATCTAGGCTATCACCACCATCGCTATCATCACCATTTTCACCATCTCCATCACTATGGTGATTAATTCATTCAATAATAAATTATTCTCCTCAAATGGATCTTCCAACTTCATCATCTACATCGTCATTCAAAAACATAAATTTTCTTTCCTTTTGTTATATATATTTGGAAATAATGCTAAAGTTGAGAAAAATTCACTAAAGTTTGAATAGTTGCATACTTACTTGATGATGCCACTTGAAGAGATTTTCCGTTACAGTTATTACTTGAAGTTATTTCTCCTCGATTTTTCTGCTTGAGGTTGACATACGCTCATTCGCATCAAATAAAGGAATCACAAAGATATGTAAAATTACGTGAGCCGGTGGAGGAGGAGGGGTAGGCTCACAGAGAGGGATTGACTCTCTATCTAGGAAACTACAGTTCACACATTTGTTAACACTTCAACATCAAATTCATTATCATCCATTTCTTCCTCAAGCCAACTATGATCAGTGGGAAGCACCAGATCCTCTTTTTCTCGGTTATCCATTCATCTTCGGATTCTATTTCTTCCACGACAATGGAATCAATCATTGTACTATTCCTTCTTATATTTCTATCCCACAAAGAACGATTGTATTTCACATAAACTAGTGCATGCAATCTCTTGTGCTCAAGTCTCTTTCTCATTTTTCTATAAATCTACAATTAAAGAAATTTGTATGAATTTATACATAATACATATAATTTTTTTTATCATTTATTCATAATTTGTCACCAAGTAGAAAGTTTACCATTTTGAATTAATGTGCTCCAATTTCGCTTACATCCAGGTGCACTACAAGTAAAAGAAAGCACTCGAATAGTAAAGTTCATCAACTTGGGTGTTCTGGTCCCATATTTTTCCTACCAAAAAACTAAAAGCATAAAAGGATTATAGATCAACACACACTCATATAATAATAAAATAATTGTATTTAACTAAACGATGTGATGACCCAGAACAATTATAACATGCTAAATGGGGTATGTTAGTTTAATCACGTGTTAGTCACAATTAAAGAGTCATCTCACGATTTTTCTCTACGTTATGAATTAAACTTTATGTTCATGGAAATTATAGGGAATTTTATTTTGAGTTCGTAAGAATTTTTGGGAGATTTTTCGGATATGTGAGCTAATTATTATTATTTTTCTAAGTTTGTGGAGGAAATTGGTTAAAAAGAAATTAAGTTATTGGGGGATTAATCTCTACAGTTGGATACCATTGTGATTGAATCTGGGCCGTTAGTCTCTAAGGATTTTAGGGTATACCTTGGGTTAGGACGAGAACCCTACCCATAACCCTCTCTGAGCCTGACCCATTTTTGGGAGAGACCCGCGTAGCCGAATTGACCCGACCTGAGGCCGACTCGCCAGAAACTTCACCATCTGCCCACCATTTTTGACGATTGAGGTATGAATGTGAAGCTTTTCTCTTCCTTGAACTTGTTGGTGTATGATTTTGGGGCATGCAAATACGCCGGAGTGAGAACCGACGTGGTTTCCCTCCACGGAGTACTGCCGCCGGGTCCGCCGGTGCTCCGGCCAAATTTGGGGCTTTGGGTATGGGGGTTTTATATCTTAGGTCCGTATGAGGGTGGTTTGGTGTGGCTTGAGGCACGAGGGGGCTAGATGGCACCGGATTCGAGCTTGAAAGCTTTCTGACGATTTTGAGGCCAATGACTTTCAGGCTGAATTCCAGCCACGTTGAGCAAAGTTGGGTGAGGTGGTAGTGAGAGAAATGGTTGGACTTGAGAAGAGGAATATTTTGGGAGGTTTTTCACCGTCGTTGGTGGCAGTCTCCGGAGATGGAGATTCACAGCTATGGTGGTGGTTTCGGCCACGCCGCTGCCGTCGAATCTCACTCCGCTGAAAAAGGAAAAGTTGTTGGGGCCCTTGAATGGAAGATAATCATGTAGGCTTCGGATTCACCGGAAAATATGCCGGAGGTGGCGCGTGGCTGCCATGCAACGCCGTCTACAGCTGCCGGCAAGGTAGAAACTTAGAATCTTCATACCAATTTTTCAGGTAGTTTTAAGCTAGGTTTGAGAAATTTAACGATGTTTGACATTAAATCTTTTGTATCGTAAATTCAGGAGACCACGATCGAGATATTGGCGAGGGGACTTCCGCCAGACCTTAGAGCTAGCTGTTTTCAGTGAATGGACATTTTATTTTCACTGTTGTAGCGAGTTGTTATTATTTTTACTTACTTACGTGCAAGTGTTTCAGTTTCAATTTTCAATTATAGTTTCTAGTGTTGAGGCTTATGTGCACATGATCATTCATTGCATCGATGCATTAGATACTCATTTCTCGAGGGCTTCAGGATGGGTTAGAAGCCCTAATCGAACATTTATATTTTAGCTACTCGATCCTGGAGGGCTCTCGGATGAGTTAGAGGCCCTGACCTGACACTTATAATTTAGATACTCTTTTCTCCAGGGCTCCAGGATGAGTTAGGGGCCCTGACCTGACACTTATATTTTAGCTACTTGTTTCTTGAAGGCTCCAGGATGGGTTAGAGGCCCTGACTTGGTACTATCTTACACATTCAGTATCGTCTCAGCTTAAAGGTTCCTAGACAATGCCTCTACGCCACTTACACATTGAGAGTTTACTCTCGACTCGCTTGGAGTTTTATTTTCAGTTATTTTGTGGAAACTATTTTGGGTTTTTCTCGTATACTTGATTATTATTTCGTCCACTCACTCTAATGATTTTTATATTTTTTTATGCCTTTCCCTGGGCTTTTCGATTTCTCTTGCCTAGTGTGCAATATTCCTTCTGTGAGTTCATGTCGATGATAAAGGCTTAGCGTTCTAGTTTCTCTTCTCTACTAGTAAGTTTCCTGTTTATAGCCTACTAGTTCATTTCATATGTACTAGGAGTCGCTCTGAATACCATGTCTATGTTTTATTTGCTTCCGCGCATCTATAAACTTAATTGAAGTATGCATCGATACCTTTGTGTTGTTCTCCAATATTTCCTACATTGGTATTGTTGAGATTTGAATAAGCCGGCGAGCCACGGAGGCTCGCGGTTATGTTGTTGAACTTGTGTGTAGAAATGTTTCATATTTGTAGGTTTTTGGTTCCCTTACTTTGCCGAGAGGTTATGCCAAAATTTTGGTAGATTTTTCTCAATTATTCATGTGTTATTAGAGCCAAATCTTAGTTTGGTAGCTTATTTAGGCTTGAGTCCTTTTGGTAATGATTAAATAAGAATAAAATAAGTATAAAAGTTTACTAACCTTCTTTTAGTGGTCAAAGTCATCTCACTGTCAAATTGACCAAGCTTACGCTTATATAAGTCCAATTGTAACTCCGCCTAGACACGACTATTACCAACTATCATCTTATCCATGCACTCTTACAAACACCTTTTTATTTCCTCATTATCTACAAAATTCTTTTTATAACGGAATTGGGGTTCAAATAGTAACTTGTTGTATGCAATGGTTGATGAAGTTGTGGACTCCATCTGTTATCTATTCTTCTCCAAATCAGAAAATACTTTATCTCAACATATCCAAGATTACTCTTAATCTTTTGTTTTACAGCATCCATCAACTCATATACATACTCCATAACCGGTCTCACTTTCGAATCAACCTCTTGAACAAAAACAAGTAGCAAACCACTCTTAATGCTATAGGCAACATGGTTACAAAATCTACTATCATTCAATATCAACTTCCTTGCATTAATTTCGAATCAACCTCTCGAAGAACAAAAACAAGTGGCAAGACACTCTTAATGTTATAGGCAACATGATTCCAAAATCTACCATCATTCATTATTAACTTCCTTGCATTAATTTCATCAAGTTCTTTTGAAACTGGACACTCTTGCCATTCTTTCAAAGTAAATATATTTGTGAGTGCTTATTGTTTCTTGTATAAACTTTGAAAAGTGAGATGAGAAGTGGTAAATCTTGTAACCACTATACGAACACTCTTTTTTTCCCGATGAATTTTCTCATTATGGCTAGAACTATTGAGTGAGCATAGATGAACTTAGTGAAACGTAACTGTAATACCCTGACCTTTGTATATATTAGTTAATATTTATGAATAATTTGAGTACAATTTAGTGGCCGCGATAAATGAACTTTATCGTCAATAAATATTTACAGGTTTTGAGTTGACGAGTTTTGGTTGACTTCAGCTTGAAGACGTAGAGTTTATCAAGATGAGTTCATAATTAAACGCACGGAATGTCGAAAACTAAGTTAGGATGAAAAAGTTATGGTCAGCTAAAGCTTGACGAAATTACATTACCGTAAATGTACAGGTATACATAGGAATTTCAAGAAAAGGAAAGATAGACTTTCTATTTTGGGCCTACCAGTGTTGCCCCCGCTGACTGCATATGGCTACCTAGAATCGCTGTGAATCTACTGCAGGCAGTGCGTCACTATCCATCCCATTTTTGGTCACGATTCTGGTCGAAACATGATCATCTTTTTCTCCTCTACCTCCTCCCATCCTTGATTTTAGGTTTGGAGGCTTGAACAAAGAGAATCAAAGAGGCAAAGTTTAGGGGTTTCGGGTGAGGTTCACCGTCGTCGCTGACATCTCCGGCCACCTTCGGTCGAGTTTTCGTATGGTATCGAAAGCTCTCTCTCTCTCTCTCTCCTATATTGAATGATGTTGTCAATTTTGGGTTTGCAGGTGTGTGAGGAGAGATTCAAATTTCTTATTGTATGTTCTTTTACCATAAACAAAACTTTAATTTAAATAAATACTTGAGTCTAAAGTACACAAATTGATTTACACAATAATTTTAAAATGTTCACATGCAAGATGGCTAAGAATGTTAGTTAGGTGTGATGCGGTGAAAGGAGAAATAGAGAAAAAGCCAATAGTCCACTCAAATTGTATGTACAAACTATTGTTGTAAATTTTGTATAATGCAACAAGTTATGTTTCAAGAATTCCGTGGGAGGAAGAGTCCTGGAAGATGTGTGCAGTGGAGGGAATCTTAGTGTGTCATCTACCAAAACAGTGTAGAGTGAGCCATAGTTAGTAACTTTGCCTTCTTCATGACGGGTGCATAACTGGTGAAATTGTTTAGGTTGAATGTGGCACTAGAGATGTTAAAACATGTTCACCAACTCTCACTATCAGCCCAACTAAGGATTAAGGTTGTGTATAGAGCTAAGTTTATCTTGACAAGAGGGGTACCCATCATGACTTGTACATAATAGAGGTCACTAGCTAGGTTCATGTTCTACCTGAAAATATCTGATGATGAGTTGCTGGTAGACTCAAAAAGCTTGAAAATTTGAGAACGATACGTTAGCAGTTTCAAAAGAGACAGAGAAGAAAGAGTATGAAAGGATGAAGCTATCTACATATGATGATGAATGAGGTTAATACATAAGATAGAGTGGAGAAGACATTCTGGCTAGCTTATGGGAAAATAGTTTGATGTGAGATATGAATGACACTATGACCCCATCAATTTACAATCACATGATGACTGGTAAAACATAAAGAATATGAGATGAGATGTGATGTGATGTTGATAAAACATTAAGAGTATGAGATGAGATTGAATTCCTTATTTTTTGTTCTTTTATGTCTAACAAAATATTAATTTAAAGAATAACTCAAGACTAAAGTATACAAAGTGATTTACACAATAATTCTAAAACGCTTACATGTTTGATGGCTGAGAATGTTAGCTAGCTATAGTGAGAGGAAGTAGAGAAAAAGTTGATTGTCCACCTCAATTACGTGTACAAACTATTGTTATAATCTATGGCTAATGCAACCAAGCTATGTTTCAGGCATTCAGTAGGAGGATGAAGAACATGCATGCAAGATGTGTGTAGTTGAGGGAGAAAAGAAGAGAAAAGAAGGGGAAAAAATCACATCAGATGCGTAGGTTAATCATTTTGAATATATACGTACATTGTTTGGGGAGGGGAGTCATATATGCAAGATGTACGTAGTGAAGAGGGAAGAGAAGAGATGAAGAAACATGTTACATCTAATTTGTAGGTTAATCATTTTAGTTAATACAACTCAACGTTTAAGAGTTGTGTGGGAGAACAGTCACATGTAAGATGTAATCAATGGAGAACTGAGAGAGAACAAATTACAGATGCAAGATGCTGAGATCGATTTGTATGTTAATCACAATGGTTAATGAAACCAAAGTTATAGGGTGGGGGATGGAGAAGGAGAGAAATACAACAATCATTTATTTGAGATGCTTATGCAATTCATTGTGATTTTCCAACAACCTGATGTAGACCTCGTATATGAAATGAATAACGTTTCTTAACCAAGTGATATATAGAGAAACGATGATTTTACATAAGAGTATCTGCAACGCAATTGTGAGAGGGTTTATTCACAACAATGAGCCTAAAGATATTTTATGTGCTTAGAATGAAACTTGATTGATGTGATGGAGAATGTTTCTGAAAATGGTAAAAGAAGACACACTTCATACTTACATGCCTAAAGATAGTTTTACGTGCTTACAACATCAAGATCCGAAGAAAGTGAAGATGAGATCTAATCCATGAAACAAATACGAGATAAATATGATCAAGATGATGAAGCATGTAAGTACAATATATACAATTCTCTAAGTGATGAATTAGTTTCTCACTTCAAAGACAAGAAAACATCAAAGAAATTATGGGATGAATTGAAGGAAGTAAGAAATAATACATTTCTACGAATCCTACAAGTAAGGTCTTTATAATTTCTAAATTTCTCAAGCACGAAATGATACATACAAGATTCTTCATTAGGCAATATCACAAAATCATTCATAAACTTCACTTGCTTACTCAACATGGTATATATGGTATATATATGTATTCACTCATCAGTGTACATATTATTGTGGGTAAGCTTCATTCTTCATGGAAAGACTTCAAATGAAGTTTGCAAAGTAAGGTGGAATGCTTGACCATAGAACAATTGAGTCTTCAATTTTAGTCTGAAGATAAATATAGAATAATCTATTAAAGGTCAAATGGCTTTCTTCGACTTGGAAAAGAAGATGAGGACGATGAGAAAAATGATGATTATTTTTATATTAATACTAGTTTGATTATTGGTGGATCTAATCAATCCAAAAATACTCATGGGAAAAGAAAAAAAAAGATTCAGTGGAATAAATATCATTCAAGTCATACAAGAAGAAAACAAGTTGCGCCTATTATAAGAAATGTGGTCATATCATGAAATATCGTCATTCTTAAGAACCATTAAAGGGGGTTTAACTCCAAAGAGCTAGAACATTGTGGCAATAGTATTTGAAGTGTTTGATGCACTTTGGGAGAAAATGGAAGTTCGTTCATGAACTTAATCTTAAAAATGTTTTGTTGACTAAAAATAATACATTAATATATACATATATATATTTATATTACTATACATTTCTTATATTTTATTTATTTTCATTTATACTTATCGTACATGAGTGATATTTTTGTTTTGAATAAGTCAAATAGAACGCAAGAGTTGGAAAATTTTCCGATATATTGATCATTTTTAAATTGGGATATATATATATAAGACTACTTACAGTTTTACAAGGAAACTATTTATACCTACTTGATTACAAAATATACACCTCCCAATATTTTTAGGTGTGACTCACTAGAACACTCCTCAAGTTGGATCATACAAGTCTCGAATGCCCAACTTGTCAAGTATGTTTAGGTATCTGCTAACTGCTCCTCTGAATGAACAAATGGGAATGAGATGATACGGGCATCTAAATTTTCCTTGATAAAAGTGTCTATCAATCTCCACATGCTTCGTCTGATCATGTTGAACATGATTATGTGCAATCTCAACTACATTAGTGTTGTCACAATAAAGAGGCATTGCCCATTTCTACTTGAAACCCAAACCAATAAGTAAATACTTCAACCATAACAACTCACAAACCCCTTGAGACATATGTCTATATTCAGCCTCTACACTAGAATGAGCTACTACATTCTTCTTCTTACTTCTCCATATAACTAAATTTCTACCAACAAACGTAAAGTAGCCAGAAGTAGAACGTATGTAAGTAATGTTACATGCCCAGTCTGCATTAATGTACCCACTAGTGCCTAAATCTCCATGCTTATGAAACACAAGGCATTTACCAGGAGCAGACTTCAAGTACCTCATGATTCTCATCACAACATTCATGTGATCATCACTAGGATTGTGCATATACTAGCTCACCACACTAACAACATAAGAAAGATTAGGTATGGTGTGAGACAAGTAAATTAACCGCCAAACTAACCTCTGATATTGGGACTTGTCCGTAGAAACTTGATCAGGATACTCTACAATCCTAAGATTCTGTTCAATAGGTGTATCAACTGGTTTACTGTCAAACATATTAGTCTCTTAACCAACAGATCTAGAACATATTTCTTTTGACTCAACATAATACACTTCTTGTTCTGGGCTACCTCAATACCTAAGAAATATTTCAAGTTCCCAAGGTCCTTCATCTTAAATTCAGAAGATAACCGAACTTGTAATTTCTTGATTTCATCAGAGTCATCACCTATTACAATCATGTCATCCATATAATTAATCAAAGTGGTTAGCTTACCTTACCGGTGTTTCAGGAACAAAGTGTGATCTGAATTGCTCTACATATACTCAATCTTCTTCATAAAAGCTATGAACCTTCCAAACCAAACTCTTAGGGACTGCTTAAACCCATACAAAGACTTCTTCAATCTGCACACTACCTTCTCACTCGTAGAAGTAACATATCCTAGAGAAAGATTCATGTAAATTTCTTCATTCAAATCTCCATGAAGAAAGATATTCTTCACATCAAACTGCTGCAAGGGCCAATCTAAACTGGCTGCCAGAGATATGAAGACTCAAATTGTATTGATTTTTTCTACTGGTGCAAATGTCTCATTATAATCTACTACATATTTCTGAGTATACCCATTCACAACTAACCTTGATTTATACTTGTCAACTAAGTTATCTGCATTATGCTTTACAGTATAAACCCATCTATATCCAACCATCTTTTTTCCAAGTGGTAGATGTACCATGTCCTAAGTATCATTCTTGTTGAGAGCATCCATTTCAACCTCTATTGCCTTGGACTACTTCTCCTCATTTATTGCATCTTGCACTTTACTAGAAAGAGACACAGTAGATAATTGATTTACAAAGGCTAAATAGGGCTTAGACAATGATATGGGTTGACACATAATTAGCTACAGGATATTTGACTTTAGCTGACAAGAGAAGCTTATATTTCTTTGAAGGTTGACCATGGATTGACCTAGCAGGCAAGACATTTCTAGACACAAGTTCAGGTACAGTACAACTTGACAAAGGAAGACTACTATATACCTCAAGTGATGACATGTCAGGAGAGATCGTTGATGAAAAAGGAGAAACTGGACTTGCATATACATCTTCTACTATTGGTAGCTGATCACTGACTAACTCTCCTCGATCTGATCCTTTCGATGTGTCGGACAACTGGTACACATGTCGAACACTTTTAGAAACTTGGACAGATGTCAGAACAGAACATTCAGCCTGAAAATTTTTGATGGGTCAAATTCTACTTTTGACGGGTCAAACAACTGCTGCTACTGAGTCCAAGGACCTTCCTTCGATGGGTCAAATAATCAGTGTTGGAGGGTCCAAGATACCTTTTTAGACGGGTCGAAGCCCTTCTTCGATGGGTCAAAGAACTGATGCCAGAGAGTACAGGGTACCCCCTTCAACGGGTCGAAGCCCTTCCTCGACAGGTAAAAAATCTACTTTGGTTGGGGCACTTTCAAATGTAACAGTGACTTCTAATCCTTCAAATTGGTCTTCATAAAATACACTCTTCTCCTCCTCACTCTGAGTTATCGTAGGATAAAATAGCACAAGTCTTTACTAAATGTGACATCCATGGTGACATAGAATCTTTTAGACGGAGGATGGTAGCATTTGTATCTTTTTTGGTGAGAAACATAGCCAACAAACACATACTTTAGAGCACAAGCTTCCAACTTAGATATTTGATTCTTATGAAGATGAACATAGGTCACACAACCAAAGACACGAGAATGAAGTTTGTTAAGAGATGGGATGACAACATGATGAGACAATACCTCAAATGGAATCTAACTCTGAAAAGCTGTAGATGGTAGGCGATTAATGAGATGAGAGGCACACAACACAGCTTTTCCCCAAAGATATTTTGGTATGTTGGCACTGAGTAAGAGAGCTTTTCCCATGTCTAGGAGATGATAATTTTTTCTCTCTAAAACTTCATTCTAATTGGGTGTTTGAGGACAAGTAGCCTAGTGAACAATTCCATGCTGCTAAAAATAATTTTTGAAAAGAGTGACTTACAAACTTCCCTCCATTATCAAATCTAAACACTTTCACATAAGCATCATACAGAGTTTAAATGAGGCTATGAAATGCAATAAAGCTAGAGAATACGTATCCTTGTTTTTTAGCAACACAACCCATGTAAATCTTGTAAAATCATCAATAAACAAAATAAAGTATCTCATTCCTATTAAGGTTGAATTCTTCGAAGGTCCTTATACATAAAAAATGGATCAACTCAAATGGTGTTGAACTAAAATGGGAACTAGGAGAATAACTGGATTTATGACTTTTAGCAAAAACACAAGTTTCACAATGGAGGCTAGACTCTTTTATTCCCAAAAATAAGGATGGCATAGGCTTCTTCATAATACCAAAGAACGAAGGACCCAAATGGCGATGCCATAACCAAATCTCTTACACTCGATCATAATTCAATGTCAAAGCAACATGTCTTGATGGTGTTTGTGTCTCCCCGCTATACATGTAACCCAAGTGAAACAGTCTCCCCCTCCGATCTCCCTTGCCTATTATCGCATGAGTACATAGAGGCTGAAATACCACATACATAGGATAAAATATGACAAACCATTTGTTTTGTCAATTCAACTCAGATACTGACAACAGATGATGGGACAGAGAGGGAACATAAAAAACATTATGTAATATGTACAAGAGATGGAGTAACTTGGATTGACCAAATACCTAAGACCGGAAAAGATATACCATTTGCATTAGACACTTTAGGTACAGGAGAATATGACATACTTTAAACAATGACTTATCAAATGTCATATGATCAAACACACCAGAATCAATTATCCATGTATCACCACCAGTAAAGTCAAAAAAATTCAAAGCAGTACCAATTTTAGCTTGATGTTTCTGTGTTAGAGAAACATTACCTTGCATGTGGTTTGACTCTAGATACCTTAGAAATCAGATTCTTCAAACAACGAAATATCCAAAGTCATGACAAATTCTTCACAAGGGAACATGACAAGAAACAAGCGAGCATGATCAAGTAATCAGTTGGACAGAACAGATTTTGACGCTTCGAAGAGAATATTTTGACGCATCCAAGTCAGTACAGAACATATCAAACTAGAAACAAGAAAAATTTTGCAGTGGAAATAAGGCCAGGTCTTCAAGATTTCCAAGATCAAAGAGTCAGAACGGATCAGACAAGAAACATGAACAGATTCGCAGCAGAAACAAGGTCAGGTCAATAAGATTTCCAAGATCAAACCTAGGCTCTGATGCCAAGTCAAATAGAACATAAGAGTTGAGAAATTTTCTGATATATTGTTCACTCCCGAATTGGGATATATATATATACACACACAACTACTTACAGTTCCACAGGCAAGCTATTTACACCTACTTAATTACATAGTATGAAACTCCTAATATTCCTAGGAGTGTGACTCACTCCAACAGAATATACGCCATAATCTAACCTTTCATGCTTACATGGGTGTAGAAGGTGGTGGTGCCTACAACTTGAGTTAGTCTCTAGAGTACACGTGAAAAGGATACAGACACAAAGTCAATCAACGTATCGACTTTTAGAACACCCTAAAAAGGTGGAAAACTAGTGCATGAAATGTGTCTAGTTAGATCACAATAAGATTGCAAATTCAAAACAAAGCTACTTTACCATCTTGATTTAACTTTGATTCGTTCTCACTTAGCTGATGTTCAAATCCACAAAAGACCTTAGTTTATGCACTCAAAGATTTTCAAAACATTTATAAAATAATTTGTTCCAAAAGTATTCTATATTTTGAAAATGATGGAAGATTGTTGGAATTATTTTCACAAGATCAAGAATTGTATCTCTTGAAAAAATGCAACTGTTGGTATTAACCAAAGAAAAATGACAATCTTAGTGAATTCAAAAGAAGACCAAAGAAGAAATGCAATCTTAGTGAATTTAAAATAAAACAACTGATTTGTTAGAAGGACATCACATAAATAAAGAATCTCAATATGATTCAAATTAAAAGGCATGATTGTTCCTATAAATGGAAGTGGTGTGTGGCTCTCCAACGCATTCAGAAATTGTATTCTCTCCTCTCTAAGTATAGCGATTATCCTCCAATATTCTTAGTTTTATTCCAATAAAATCAATAATCTATTATTATGCAGAAACAGTCTCTAGTAACCTTGGTTTTCTTATAAATCTTTTATCGAGTGTTAGATTGATCTTCGTGAGTGCAAAACGACTGTCAACAAATAACAAATTGCTATGTTTCATTGTATCCTAAAATATTATTTGATCAATTCCTTTGCATACTAATAGTGGGAGAAATAAAATATAAAATAACATAAATTATTACGTATCTTTAAACTAACTTTCCTTATCTTACAAACATGTCTAACAGTTTCTCTATAATATAGATTTTCATCATTTTTAAGAAAATGATCTATTGTTTGTTCCAACAGGTACTCTAAACCTTTCTCTATAATAGATAAAGTGGGTAGAGAGAGAAACAAAAACTTCCTATCTATAGAAAAATCAAAAATTCTAAAATTATGAAAAATCTCTAAACTTTAATGCCTAGCATTCAAAGTTCATAATAGTTTCTCTTCTCTCTCATTTTTTTCTCTTCTTGATCATTCTCTCTCTTCATTGAAAACACAAATAAACATATTATATTAATTAAAATAATGATTGATCATTAAATTATGAATAAAACATTAAATTATAGAGAATGAGATAAAGAATCTATTGGAGTTGAAGGCTAATTTTTATAAAGATTTTCGATTTTGGTACTCTATTATAGAACAATTTTACATAAACTGTTGGAAATGCTCTAAAACACACAAACACAGAATAAACAACCAAGAATAAATAACGTTATAAATAACCCTATGACGTCAGAGGAGCACATCCTTAAAATAAACTCGGTAAGTGGTCACTTCTTATCATCTTTAAACTTGTTTTACTACGATCCTAATCATTAACAAAACATATTGGAAAACCATAACTATCAATTAACATTGACTATGCTTAAAAAAACCCTAGAGAAGGTTTTTCTCTGCGTCTAGTTTTTCTAGGGGCGGCGTCAATTGCTTCCTATTCTTCGTTCGGTGGCGACCATGAGGGAGCGGGTCGTTGATCCGTTTTGATCTGATGGTTGCTGTCGGACTGGGAAATAGGCATTGGCAGCCTAGGTTGTGGGGTTCTAGATCTTTAGCTCGGGCATAATCTTACAAAGTCGGTCGAAGCGTGCGGGTGGTATGTGGCAAATCAGTGGCGGCGTGGAATCTCGACGACGGTGTTGTTGTGGTGTGAGTTTTCCTCCCAACCCAGTGTTGGTTGGTGGTTGGTGGTTGATGGGTGGTGTATTGTTTCGGGTCGACATTGTCGGTCTTGATTTCCGGCTAGGTGGGGAGGCGGTATGGTCGGAGGCCGCGATCTTGGATGTTGGTTTTGAGCGGTGTTGGTCAGAGGTGGGTGGAGGAGGGCTGTGGTGTGGCTCGTACAATGGGGATCTTGTTGTGGGTTTTGTTTGGGCTTTGAGGTGTTTAGACTTCAATCTCGGGCTGTATTTATGGGCTCTATTATTCTAGGTAGCTAATTTTAGCTAATTACGTGTATAGTCCTCAGAGAAGGATCCTTGAGTCAGGTACTGTTGGTATTAGGGTTTATTTGCATCTTTTTTGGACTGCGTAATTCATGGATATGACATACCTACCATAATTGAGTACTTAGGAGTATGATCATCTCTGTTTATGTGTCTTTCGTCTGTCTTTGAAAGATGTAAATAAGCTAGACTTTGTTCGAGCTTTAACATTGTAAAGAGTAATACTTGCTGCTGATTAGTTATTATTCTCTTGTTTAGAGCTAGAGTTACGTGTCAGTTGTGTATGTACTGTTCTGGCCAAGATGATTTTAATGAAATCTTCTTTATTCGAAAAAAACAAAACGTATTAGTCATCAACAAACTGACACAGAAAATTAACTCATTTATGCTCCAATATGTCATAATGCCTGCACCAGTGCATATCACATTATCACCAAATACTTGTTACAGTCAATCTCCATCACACATTATCACTTCTATGAGAGGTTAAGGATCTGGAAAAGTGAGTGAGGCTAAACATGAAAACATAAACACCTTATGTTACAGAAGCTTTACTTTGGCAGAACAAAGGAAACTTAAGACCTTGGTGCCTTTATGCTTTCATCATATATAGATGATTTGAAAATCTCGGACCACTCTTGCGTTATAGAATCAGCGACCCTGGAGCCATCTATGAAGGGGTTCCACATATTTCCCCCAGGACCAGTGAGAATCCAATCAACTTTTGTTGGTGGGTTGCCATCATTGAGCTTCGATGGTCGGTCAGTCTCCCCAGAAACTTTTTCCTTTGGAAAACTACAATTCTGAGAAGGCTGGAAAAGAACACAATTGCATAGTCAATAATTGTTATACTAAGGTAAGCAAATATCATTAGAGGATATAGCTATCTAGTTTATCAAACTCACTGTAGAATCAGTGGTGAGAATTGTTGCATCAAGTGTGCTATTATGAAATTCAGGTGCATCCCTAGCTATCAATTCCAGCGATTCGACTTTCTTCTTCTGACTGCCAGACCCAAGTGAAAGCTGAAATAATATAAGCAAAAGCAGGCTACATAAAGGACCTGACATGGAGCAAATAAACTGTCATACTAGGTGTTGTAACAGAACCTACAATGGACTTATTGGCAGGTATCAATGCCTGAAGAGGAGTGTGTAAATCTTCTTCTGTTAGGTATCTCTCAACTGATATTAACGAACGGAACCGCCTTCCAGTCCCTGGCTCAGTATAATACTGCCAACCAAATAATAAACAAACAAATCTCAACTTTGAGCACATTCTACTAATTTATGAAAAATAATGAATATTATAACAAGGGTCATAGTGATCTCTTTCAGTATTACTGGAACATGTAAGTACCATTTTCCCCTATTTGAGAGGTATAAGAACATAAGACCTATTCACCATTATGTTGCATAAGATAGCTAACAATGCAAGTTTATTATTGCTATTGATAGTTTGGTACCTTGTCACTGTGACTAGAATTTGTATTCTTTCGTGGCACTTCCTCAATTTCCCAACCATCTGGTAGTACAAAGGATGTACTTCTCCTGAAGGAATGCATCTGCAGATTGACACTGTGAATGAGGATTTTATCGTCATACTGTATGCACTGCAAGCTTTTCCTTCAGAAATACTTCTACAAACTTTTTTTTTGAAATTCGCGTACCTACGGATTCAGAAATTTCCCAGCACATTATAGTTTTGTTAAAAGGTCAACAAATATATCAAATTATGGACCGCTTAGTTTGTGCATACCAACTCCAGCAATTACTAAAGTTTTTATACGTATGCAGAATTGAATATTGAAATGGTATTGTAAGGAAATTCAACACGAACAGTATGAAAATTGTTATCTAGTAGTCTTGGTGACAAGAGTGCAAGACGCTACAGTTTAACTCTTCTATGCATTTTCCAATGAAACAAGACGCGACTGCTAGCAATATTCTTTACGAAATCATGACAGGATCTGGATGTATCCTCTAAGATCATTGAGATGGGCCTCAATTAGCTCAATATACATTCCCGTGAAACCTCCATTTCCTTCCTGCCATGCTATCGTTATCATGGCAAGTTCAGTGGGAGCACAATTTTCTGGGTTTTTTTTCGTAATATTACCATAAAAATGAAGCACATAGAAATCCTAAAACTCACTGTGCATTGGCTGCTTGGTTTTTCTCTCCTGGTACGCGTATCAATTTGACCATCTATTAGGTACCTTTGGACAGCTGCTAGTGAACGAAACTTCAGTCCGGTAACTAGCTCAATGTAATACTGCAATTGATTGAGATGATAGCCAAGATTTTTTACTTAATAGGATAGCTTCAAAAATGATGATATACTAACACTATCAAATATATAAGAGGTAGGTAACAATTTGTATAGCTAAATTATTGGACAATGAAAATTGTAAAATGCATGGAAATTTTGACTTCTATGCTATCTGTATACTAGTGCAAGATTGCTTCCAAAGTAGCACTTTTGCTGGGTGGGCTATAACAGGATTCAGTTTATAGAGAGAACGAAGTCTAGAACACCCAAAACCAAAATTAAAAACTGTTATCAATGACAGAACCTCAGCCTGACCATGTACTGAATGTTAAGAAAGATTCAACCTAATGAAAATGACAGGGTCCATTGACAGTGAAACAGAGCAGACTCTTATCTCAATATTGAAATACCAGAAATTTCTAATACTGGTCAGACCCTGCATAAACCTCAAGAACATATACACATAGGCCACACAGCAAACCAATATGCTCTGCATTACACTAAATACATTTTCAATTGAAAGAGTTTATAGAGAGACAGAGAGGGAAATTCACCTTGTCAACTGTGATGCCGGAGCGACGTGGTTTTTCCTCAACGCACCAACCATCTGGGAGACCAAAGCGGGAAGCAGGAACCAGTTGCAGTTGACTAGAGCTTCTTGGTTGGTCTTCTTGTTTCTCCGGCGAGGATGACTTGCTTCTCTTCATCATTTGGACACTGCACCGCTCACGAGCTCTAACAACACACTTTCTTTCATACATAACAGGACGGTGAATCACACCAATGTGCCCCACTGCCGTGGCATAACCATAAAAACAAAAGGTAACAAGAGTTTGTAATGTGGCTTATGTGGGTATGTTTAGTAGGAAACACCTGGAGTTCGGAAATATCATATGTAAACAAGAAGTGGGCGACAATGGAGATTGACATTCTTGGACAGAATCACGCATGGCACGATTGGATCGGTTACCAACATTTTCATCTTAGTTTCTACTTTTTTAAGTTCCTTCGTATTTCCACGATAATCAATAAGACTTGCATGTTGTTGTCTACCATTAAAAAATGAGCTGCATTCTAGATTTCTAGTTAATGTAATCTTGTGGTTTGAACTTCATATTTCCAGCAATGAGCCCCGAGAAAGTTCTGTACTTTGAAATTTATCTACCACCACGTATAACTTTCAAATTCAGTAACAGAAATTGCTTCATCACCAGAATGATACAGCAGATGTTATGCTGCTCCTTTGCTGATATGCATATGATCGACTAACTTCTCCTACATTGATCGACAATCCCGCATTATTATTTTCTATAAGAAATTAGAGGTATCTGTACGTTAGGCCAAATGTAAACATAACAGGACATGTGAGAGAAGTTCTACTTTGGCAGAATGGTTAAAACTATTAAGCTCAAACTCAAAACCTTGGCGGCTTGATGTTTTCATCATAAATGGATGACATGAAAATCTTGGACCACTTTTGCTTAACAGAATCGGCAACTCTAGAATCATTAATGAAAGGGTTCCACACATTCCCCTGAGAACAGGTCAGGACCCATTTAACTTTCATAGATGAGCTGCTACTATTGAGCTGCAATGGTCGATCAGTCTCCCCCGAAATTATTTTCTTGGTCGAACTATAATCCTTTGAAAGCTGAGAGACACACCATAAGACAAACTAATAAAAGAAATGAAAAGGTAAGCAAATTATCAGTGGAGAACCAAACTAATTAGTTATCAGACTCACTTCAGAATAAGTGTTGAGCCTTGGTGTTTCACGTGTGCTATTCCTTTCATTCAAATATGGTGATTTCTTAGAACCAAGTTCCAGGGACCGAATTTTCTTCTCTTTACTGCCAGAGCTGCTTGAAACCTGAAACATGAGCAAAACTAGACCATGTCGAGGACTGTGGAGGAGTAGATGAATTTTTGTTGGATCAGTAATCATCACAAAACATACAATTGATTTAGTGGCAGGTATCAATGCCTGAAGTGGAGTGTGTTCATCATCTTCTGTAAGGTATCTCTCAACTGCTACTAAAGATCGGAATCTCCTTCCTGTCCCTGGCTCAATGTAATACTGCAAAAAGAAAAACAAATCATGAGTTTTGCGGGTGCAGTGTGCAGTCTGCTAATTAATTGGACAAGTGAATGGAATTTATTGTCAAATTGTAGTAAAATAAAAGTAGTCTCACCAGAAGTTATTTCAAAGAAAACAATGTTCTATTTCACTACATAATGAGCACGTGAAGAAATTTTCACCCTACAGTAAAGGTAAAAGAACATTTTACTACAATGTTCACTCGAAAGCATATAAGATGAATAGCTGCAAACTATTTTCATTGCCAACGATTTTACTACAATGTATGCTCACTCATTCTATCAAAATAGGAAAACAAATCTTATACAACTTGTCTTACTATATGTTCCCATAAAACTGACCAACACATGTATGCAAAAAGAGTTTTATTTTTTATTTTTTATGGCAAATATGGTGTGTCACTCCATTAAAGGGAACAATGAACAACAGTTTACAATGACCGCCCCCGAGGGGCAACGAGCATATAGGAATCATTGCTATACTAGGACACAGAACTCCTAGTAACAAACTGCTATTGCTAACGACGTGCTCTAGCTCAAAACAGTAACCATGACACAGCAAAGAGAGGCACAGATAAACCAAGACCCTCAACGCCTATTTGACTCACCTATGAGACTCATGCTAGTCCTCAGAAGGACATGACCCTTCCGAAAAAAACTACATGAGACTCTAACTCTGCTTGACCACCGGAATCCCATATTCAGAACCAAAAATGGACTAAACCTAGGTCTAGGACCAAAAGCCCAGACCCAATCAGCATTCTGGCCCAAAAGGTCAGCCAATTGCCAAGCCCAAGATTTGCCGCAGCCTGTGCGGGGAACATAGGAACCACTCCCCGCTGTCTCCAGCACCATGCCGCCGAGTGGAGACTCCGTCCAAGCCCACCACCAAGCTGCAGCAACCAGTTGTCGACCAACCAACATGGACCGTCCTAGTCACCACAACCTGACCAGAAGCACGCACCACCACCCTATGAAGTCGAAGCAGAGTCCCGACCTCAACAGAAACCGGCGAATTCCAGTCACCAAAAAGAAGCCATTAATGGCGCATCAATCTGCCTTGCTTTTGAGTTGGGCGCACGCCGGCCTCAACCCACGCCGCCAAGAACTTTCGCCCACTGAACCCTGCTGTCCAGCGAAGGAAACAAGCGCTATCGAGGACAGCCCACCGATAGATAACCTTGGTGTGACGCCAGCGTGGAGAGGCGTCCAGTATGCCGTGTCCAAAAGACTCGCCGGGTGCTGGGCCCCACGACAGAAGCCAAGGGAAGCAGCCGCCGTGAGAACCCTCTTAGGGTTAGAGAGAAAAGCTCTCATCTTTTTTTAGATGATTATTATTTAGTATGTAGTGTTTTCGCAAAGAGAGCTAACTTCTTTTGTAATAATAAACTAATGAAGATAACATCTAATGTATTTAAAACCTGCATATATATGTGTTCAGGAAAGTGTATCTTTTCAATAGCGTCAGTATACACTATACAGAATGCAAATGTTTTCAGCAAGAACAAATCAATTTATATGCTCATCACCAACCAAGAAGATAAAATATACAAAAATTCAAAAAAGAATAGATACCTTGTCTCTGAGAGCAGTTTTAGTATTCTTTCTTGGCTTTTCCTCAATTTCCCAACCATCAGGTAGCATGAAGTGAGGACTAGTTTTAATGAGTGGTGTAATTTTCTGGTGTGGTGTTATTTGCATCTGCAGATTGACATTATGAATGAGAATACATTCCATCATATTATGGACACTGCAAGCGTTTTTCCTTCAATGTGGAGTGCAATATGAAACGAAAAAGACATATCAAATATACCTTGATCTGTGCACACCAACTGTAGCAATAACTAAAATTCATATACATAACCATTATCGAATTTCATTTTGAATGGTATTGATAAAACACTACTAAAACAAAGAAAAATCACAGGAAGTTGAAGACCTGACTCTAGTGCATTCTCTACCCAATATTGGTGACAATAATCCAAGATTTTAAAAGTAATTCTTCTATGCATTTTCCCATGAAACAGGAATCAATTGCTAACCATGTTGGTGACAAGTAAGGCAAAGCTTTTGTCATTTGGAATATTTATTAAGCCTCCCTCACCATCATATATAGTATACTATTGCGATTGTTGTTTCTTTGCTTTATAGTCCCTCTTCTAAAGGTTACTTTCGGAAGCACCAAAATTAAAAGCCAGTCCAGTGACTAAACTTTCAGTGTTATGATTTGAGTGAAATATAGAACTCACAGAGGCGCTTGTATCGATTTTTCCATCTGATAGGTATCTGTGGACAGCTACCAGCGAACGAAACTTCATTCCTGTGTCAGGCTCAATATAATACTGCAAAATTGGATGAAAAATCTCAGATATGTGTCTCCTGATCCCTTGAAATTTAACAAAACAACTCCAACGCATAATAATCCAAACACTGAACCGTGTTGTAGGAACATATTTGTACATTACTTTTTGTTAAAGGATATATTCTAATAAAATTAAAATGAAGGTGATTATACTATCTGCAGATTTGTTGGGAGAAAATCCTTAGTGGGGATGATCAAAACTCAAACGGGCATGTGCAGCGAGAATTAACTACTATTAAAATGATGTATATATAACTAAGAAAGACCCAGACTTTGTTTTGAAAATGACATGGTCAAGCTAACTTTAGATTAAAAACCCCAAGAAAAGTGAAGTCCCAGATTAAATCTATCATACATACTGTTAAACCCAGCCAAAACCCAACAAGGAAACATATATAGCTGCATTATCAAAGGCATCTGCATTTATAACGGGATCGAACTAGTTTAGAGAAGGAGAGAGAGAAGGAGACCCTGTCGACTCGGCCGGGGCGGGAGCTATTGGTAAAAGAACGGGGCTTTTCCTCGACGGACCATCCGTCGGGGAGTCCGAGTTGCAATTGGCGGCGAGTGGTGGCCGCCGGCGTCATTGTCAGAAGCGGAATTGCCTCCAGCGGAGATGAGCTTCTTCTCCTCCGCTTCATCGCTCGACTTGGCTGGCTATACCGTGCTAGTCTCACTCTGTCACTCTGTATGAGTCTACCATAACCTAGTTCATATATGCAATTTGCCGGAGAAAAATAAAAGTAAAGGAGAGAGGTCTCATATGTCCATCAATGACATGTCGGTCCTGTAGGAAACCATACCATACCTTTATCAAACATGTATCGAATTTTGTGAACCAAATCAGGCTTCGGAATCAACCTTTTATTTATTTACGTTTTTACTTTCTTGGTTAGATCGGGTCACAATGGTATCTGATGAGATTCGAACACGCTAATGAGATGTTCTTATCATTGGACTACAGGTTACTCACAAAACCAAACGACACAACAACAGTCAGAAGGCATTGGCCAAAATTATACTGAAAATGTATATATATTGTTCCTTTGCTAGCTTGCTGCAGTTGTTTTTTACACACACATTACTAATTCTAAGAAGTTAAGGATCTGAACAAGTTGTAAGAGGTTTAGCCGAAAATGAAAACTTGACTACCTGAGCGCGCTATAGGTTACTAAAAGCTCCACTTCGGCAGAAACATATCAAACTTAAAAACCTGGCGACTTGATGTTTTCTTCACATATGGACGATTTGAAAATCTCCAACCACTTTTGCTTAACAGAATCAGAGACCTTAGTATCATCCATAAAGGCGTTCCACATATTCCCACCAGGACCACCAAGGACCCAATTAACTTTTGTCGGTGGACTGCCAATAATGAACACTGATCGCCGATCACTCTCCCTGGAAATATTTGTCTTGGGCAAACTAAAATGATTTGAATGCTGAAAAGCCACAAAATTGGAAACAGTCAAAAATAGAAATCATCAGGCAAGCAAACAACTATTATATGGTGTGAAGAATAAGTTGAACTCACTGTAGAGTGGGTGGGCCTTGGTGGAGTTGGAGCATCAAGTGTGCTATTAGATTCATTTAAATATGGTGAATGCTTAGAAACTGGTTCCAGGGACTGGAATTTCGTCGGTTCACAGCCAAAGCCATTTTGTAGCTGAAAAAGAAGCACATCGACACTGGATCATGAAGGACAAATATACTTCTTTATGTTAGTAATTGTTACATTACAGAACCTACACTGGAGTTGTTGGCAGATATCAACGCCTGAAGTGGAAAGTGTTCATCAACTCCTTCTGCTAGGTATTTCTCAATAGATATTAACGAGCGAAATCGCTTTCCAGTCCGTGGCTCAATATAATACTGCAAAAGAATAGACGAAATTTTCAATACCAGCAATGCAGTATGCTACCTGCAATTACAAAAACAAAAACAAAAACAACACAAAAAAACAGTGTCGTCATGACTCCTTAAAAACTCAGTATGCCTCATTTCCAGCTATGAGAAACAAAGGGATAGTTGAATCATAATGATCTCTTTCGGAGTAGATGGATCATAGGAAGAACATTTCCTCCTGAACAGGAAAGGTACAGGAACTGTTCATTGCAATGTCGCATCTGCCTGTTCTTGAAAAAAAATGCATATAAGAAACTACCAAGGCAAGCTTATTGATGGCATGCCAATTCAGGTGGCTGTACTCGATCTGACAGAAAGAAAATAAACTTGAATACTCCTCATCTCGTTAGGCTCCCTTTTAACTCATGAACACATTTGGCAAAATGAGTTGGCTAACTTGTAATTTGAAGATAAAAATCGTACTGTATACACAAAGTGCACATGCATGAGCATGAATAAAAATATTAAAAGCAGTTCATGAATCTCTTTCCACAACCAAGAAGAGGAAAAACAGGCACCTTGTCAACATGGCCAGGACAATTGTTTCGTGGCTTTTCCTCAATTCCCCAACCAACTGGTAGTATGAAGGAAGAACTTCTTCGGTATGATTGCATCTGCAGATTGACATTGGGCATCAGGATCTTTCCCATCATATTTTAGCCACTGCACTATATCTCCTTCAACAAATAATGTGATGTAGTTATCACTAATCGATTATAACACTTCTGTGGATGCAAAAGAGACCAAGTAAATAACGAAAATACTGTGGATTGTACACCTTTTAGTCAAACTAAGAACTTTTATTCTGTCCTAACCAATTCCAGCAATAACTCCAATTTAGTAACACAAGCATATTGGAGTTTTGTTATGAAATGGTCATGAGGATATGCTAAAAGAAGGAAGAAATATCATAGTCTATGAAACCTTTATGTATTCTACCTAATCTTGGTGACCTGTATGCAAGACATCATGGATAGGACCACCTATTTTGTATACACATTTCTTGAAAGGATCGGAAGTGCTAACAGTTCATCAAGATGGGCTTCAATTATGGTCATTTAGATTCCTTCTAAAGTCACGACCTCCTTCTCATCTAGTCCATGGCTATGACCTAGAAATCGTGGTAACTTTAGTGGGAAGGGCACCAAGCAAAACTACATGGACTTGTTGTTCTTTTTTCTCTTTTTTGAAGTCTCATATGCTGGAACCTTTTAGCAATGCAATATCCTTTTCGTTACAGAATTCTAATAATACCAGCAAGTGAAACCTAACTAGAGCCCAGAACTCACTCTGCATTCTGGTCCTCTCCTGACACGTGTATCAATCTTCCCATCTTTTAGGTATCTGTGGACAGCTGCCAGTGAGCGAAACTTCAGTCCTGTGATAGGCTCGATGTAATACTGCACAATTAGATGAAAACTCTCAGACCTGACACCCGTAAATTCAATGGAATAATATTGAAAAATAGCATAACAAAGCTAAATACACTTGTAAACAGAAACGAAAAGAGGTAATGCACCAATACTTGATAGTACAACCTCACGCCTGATTCTTATTGTGATTAGATAAAGACCAAGATTTACCTTATTGAAAGAATATGCAGTAGTCGTTTTACTAGGAAGAAAGATCAGCAGGCCCATGTCTGAAAAACTATTATCTATGATATATTTATGTCAGTTCACAGAGAGATCACCACAATGATATGATCAATCCCAATTTCCGTTTTTCTAACATTCACATAATAGTCATACTACCACTCGTTGATTCAGAGACAAGAGAGGATTAAATACAAGCCATTTTCAAGTTCCTGTGACGTCAACAACATCTCATATCCCCAATGAGGTTTTGAAACAAATCGAGCTACGCAACTACACATCTTATTCCTCACTACAACATTTCTCGGGGTTAAAAAGAGCGAATCATTTTGCCTTCACTCAACACTTTCTGGGTTAGTTATATCTCGGGGTTAAAAAGAGCGAATCATTTTGCCTTCACTCAACACTTTCTGGGTTAGTTATATTCACATCAACAAACAGCCTAGTTATGTTTCCATACCAAAACGTCTACCACCCTCATTTCCATATATCACAATATTCATCTCTGCAATAGTGAGAAATGGCCAAGCAAACCCAGTTTATTTTAAGAAAAGAAATTAAAGATTAGATTGTATACCGATCAAACCAACCCCTGACTAAACATACCTACATTGTAAATAAATGCATACCTGTGCCTTGAAAGCATCTGCATTTACAAGTGAACAAGTGTAGAGAAAGAGATGAACCTTGTCGACTGTGGCGCTTGAGGGACGGGGTCTTTCCTCGACGGACCAACCGTCGGGAAGTCCGAAGCGCGATGCTGAGGAAACCACCAATTGCAACTGCTGCTTACGATTTCTGGGTTCATCTTCTTCGTTCGCCGGCGTCACTGGAAATACCTGAATTGGCACCGGCAATGATGATGGTTTCGTCCTCTTCATGATTTTGGGGCACCGCTCACAAGCCACAAGCTACCTAGCTAAAGCCAAGTCACTCACTCACTGGGATTTGTGAGTTGTGATGACTGATGTGCCTCATGGTCATGTGCCCTACTGACGATGAAACATAATACAAAGGTTGGTAATTCGGGTTTTTTTAGCTTGGAAAGTTGGAATTAAAAAAAGAATGGGCAGTCTTTGTTACACGAGTAACACGACTGACGTGGTTAACTATCTTTTGGAGCATGAGAGTTTACGAGCTGAGAAACTATGTTCTTCTTTTTTAACTCTCATGTTCTAGGTGTGTGATGTCGTCAAGTTATCTTTAAACAACGAAAAATGAGATTGTCAAGAACTCAAAGAGTCAAGATAGAACTTTCCAAAGCCGGGAGAAGAACCAGACTACATTACGGTTAAAAAAGAGAAAAATTATAACGAAAATCTTCTGTTCCGATTAAAAGAGATCAAGATACCTTTGTGTTTAATGAGTCTTGGATCTTGGTTTGGCCCATTTCGGGGCATATTGATTTTTAAGTTGGACCAACGGATCACAGTGCTAAGCACCCCAGGATTAAGCACCTCAAGTTTATTTTCTAAAATAGAGACATGTGTCGCAACACGAATGAGAGAGAGAGAGAGAGAGAGAGAGCGATCACCCCATCGTCGTCGTTGCCGTCGGTTCTTGTTCGGAAATCAGAGAAATTGGGGTTAGAGCACTGCAACCCTAGTTAGCTAGCTAACCGTAATGGGAAAACAAAAGAAAAAGAGAAATCGACTAGGTCGACCAAATCAAAATCAAAATCCAAGCCGAGCACCGGTTCTTCTCACCCACGCGCCGTCGTCGAATACGACATCTCCCTGTCCTCCACCCATATCCCCTCCTCATATCATGTGCTGTCGATCATCACTTGCTCAATGTCATTCCCGACGGTGTTGACATTCATCATGACCGACGACCTGGCGTCGGAGAACGAGAAGCCGCAGCTCTCCTCGTTGTCGTTGATCATCACGTACGAGGTCGACATCGTCTGGAACACCTCTGCCACCTTGTACGGTCGAGACTTGAACATCACCTCACCGGAGGAGCATTGAACGTTGTCGTCCACGTCCACGTCTAGAAGCCTTGCCAACTCGTTGCTCGTACTCTCCTCCTCCTCCTCCTTCATCGCCACATTGTCGTTCACCACCACCGGAGACGCAACTGCAATGTCGCCGTCACCGTCATCTCGACACCTCTTCACCCACGAAGATGCAGTGATGTCACCACCTCCAGGCCTCTTTCGCGTAAAGGTGGAGATGGAAACGATGATTCCCTAATTTTGTGTGTGTGAGAGAGAGAGAGAGAGAGAGAGAGAGAGAGAGAGAGAGAAAGAGAGAGAGAGAGAGAGAGAGAGAGAGTGAGTGAAGGTGGAAATGGTGACAGAGTGATCTGGGCTGCTTGGGAAGATATGAGATCTCATGGTCTGAGATTATGATAAGCCCAGTCAATGTTGCAAACATTTGACAAAAGTAACCAATCACCTAGTGACATGTGTCAATGTTGATAATAGCTTCTTGGGTGAATAACCGTTGGGGGCATTCCAAAAATTTTCTGGACCAACATCAATTTAGGCAAAGTTGTAGGCTATGTAGCATCAACACTTCACTTTAGTGTCGTGTCACCCGTGTCAGACACTTGGGACGCTTAGGGACACCGTGTCGAAAGTGTCACATGGCGTGTCCCAAAATATTATTATTTGGACATCTGGAGACACTTCTTAGACACTCGGTGACACTTTATCATATCAAAGAATATATATTTTATATTTTTTAGTATGAGTCATATTTATTATAGAGCTAGGAGATTAGGTTAAAATCTTCATGCACAAATAAAATTATTCCAACCCGTTCTCTGTTTTTGTCTCTAACTTCTTATGTTCAATGCGTATTTTTTGTTTAATGACCTGAATTTTTAAAAGATAAGTTGAGGAATAATTTTGATTATTTAAATTATTAAAAATTAAATATTAATATCAATTTTATTTAATTATTGTATCATGCCGTGGCTGTATCCTATTTTTCTAGATTTTGCTGTATCCCGGATTTCTGCATGTCATTGTCCTCATACCTGTGTCCGTATCCGTACAATATTGGTTTTAGGCTTTTTGCCCAACTATTCCTTGGATTATGGTACTTTCCTGGCACCGGTGACAATTGCAGCTTTGTAATTGGTAGGTCACTCATGACACATTATGAACGAGCGAACATATTTCTTGTAGCGATTTTGAATTGAACGGGGTAATATTGCATTCAATCTTATACACTAGCTAGTATAGTAGTATGTATGAGATGGTAGCGGTTTTTCTCTTTCAAACCTGGCCTAATATATTAAATTTACTCATCCCCATCGACGACCCAGCTACTAACTTTAATCTTGTCGGGTACACAGAGGAAATACTAAATTTAGGGTACGTTTGGTACGCTGGACAATTCTGAGTAACTCAACTATTAATACTTGGCGGTCCTCCCATGAGTAGGCTTACACATCACTATACTGACCCATGTTCGGTAAGGACATACTAAAGTAAGATGGGAGTCTGGGAGTATGAGATTGCCATGAACCCAGAAAAACGTTTATCAGAAAATGACTTGATATTTTCTCAATGCAGCCTGCAATGCCTAATAAGTGAAGATATTGATACTCAACTCCTGGGTTGCCGGGCAATCATAAGTTCTAACATCAAGTAAATTCAAGGAATTTGGATACCCAGTATTCAAATAGTTCATATTCGATCATTTTATGCTTGTTCTTCAAATGCATGCAATACACTCAAATCTAGATCAACAATTTTCTACAAATCACTGAGAGCTCACTTCGAATTCGGCTACAATAGTTCAATTCACAGTTGATCCAACTGAACCGCAAAGGACCCATATTTCAACTCTCTACAGAGACGAATTCATCAAAGACAACAAAAACAAATAACAATTCCCTCCACAATTCTCAAACACCGACAAAAATCAAATCAGAAAATGTGGAATGACTGTGAATGAGAGTCTTTCTACTAAAAAATTGAGAAGCTTCGCTGGATCTAATAAAACAAAGGCGAGGACGATGGATCTATGGACTAGGATGGAGAGGCACAGCAATTGGAAAAGATGAGAGAAAGAGCGCAGCCACCATGCTATTTTGAGTTGAGCAAAAGGAGTACTCAGTTTAACGCGAATTAAGGAGCCAAATTGAGAGCATCCGCACAAAAGGAAAGTAAAAAACAAAGCAACGGCAAATTTTGTTTCAAGCAAATCCAGCAAATCTTTTATTTGTTCTAGTAAAACAAATTTTAAGCACATTCATCAACTTTTGTTGAAACAGTCCATTTTAAACATGTTGTAAAAAGTTAAAAAAAATTATTTATCGGGTTGATTTACGACAAATAATAATGTGATATGTATCGTTATCGACTTAATAATTATATAAGATTTTTGATAAGATTTTCGCTTAAAAAAATGTAACACATGTCGCTGCCACGTATCATTATCGGGAAAATAATTATACTAAATTTCCGGTAAGATTTTCAACCATGTGAATTTTAATTTTATTATGTGTTTTCATTAAGAGTGTATTTAATTTTAGTATGTGTTTTAAGTTGATGTGTATTTCAATTTCATCTTAATAAATAAATTATATTTTTATTTCTTGAAAATTTAAATTACATTAAATGACGAGCCCAGCTTAGATTTATTCTTGATACAATATATAACTACGATGGAAAGAGCACGCGACTTGGGTGATAACAATCTGAATATGTTTCATTGGTAGGTTGATCTTGACTAGGTTTTCCTTCATTAAGGATTGCTAGTTTTTTCTTGGTAAAATACTTTTTTGAGATTGGGGTCATAGCCTCCAAATTCATTGTCATGATCTTTGTATCCTCCTGTTGTTTCTTCAATCATAACTCTTCTTCTGCCCTTGCTTCCTTCCGCTTTTAAAAATCTATGTACTCCTTGTAATAATTAAGCTCACTTTCATTATGCATTAACCTCTTGATATGCCACAATGCTTGGTCAATTGCAATGGTATGTAAAACCTCAACTCGTTGCTCAATTGCAGTCTTACCTTATTTCTTTTGCCGCCTCACTTCCTTTATTGCCTTGGTTCCAATTGATTTAGGCGGACTCAAGGGAGCGGCCACGTTGCTTTGAGGTGTCTCATTCACTTCTTCGTCTTCCAAAATGATGGTTGGAGATGATTCAGCGTTGGTAACAAATTGTATATGGAGATGGAGTAATTGGTGGCACCACAATGAAAGATGGATGGTCCTTAACCACTTCGTAACATGCAAAGTGCGTAAATATTTTTTCTTGGCCGCATAGTATAATGATTGAGCTTGTTTGACCTAATGAAAAATAAATATTAGCTATTTCACAATATTACATATTTAAACAAATTAGATATAAATTACGTAATTTAATTCATATAATCGAATAAAATTTATATCATATATGATAAAAGAATATAAACTTACTTCATCCAATAGCAAAGTGTCGCTAGCTATACATTGTCGTGCATTGTGCAAACATTCACCCCATTTTTGCAAGAGTAGCTTGAACTTGTTGTAACGAGACGAAAGTGCGATTCGGGTCCTTGGCTCCCTTAGACCTTGTGCAAGCTCCCAATTTAAAACATAATTGGCATGAATTGACTCCCACAATTTCTCCCTTTATTTTTTGTCGTCGTATTCATCAATGCTATGACTTACGAAAGAGATGCACATTTACAAATCTTCGAAAGGAAGCTAGTGGGTGCCCATTTTTTTGAAAAAAAAAATACTTAAGCTAGGAAATGAAAGAAGAGATGGAAGAGGATGTGAAATGAGAGAAGAGATGAAGTAGTATTTATCGGAAAATTATAAGGTGTGTCTGAATTTTTTTAGGATTTTTTAATATTTTTTTTAGGGGGTTTTTCCCGTTTATTTCCATTTAGAAACCCTAACTAGCCGTTCTGATTGAATGTGGACCGTTGGATCAAATTTCAGATTCAATATTAAAGGCCCAGATCCACTTGACCATTGTAGGGTAAAAAATTTAATTGGTGTGCCACGTGTTGCTCTCTCATTGGTGCATTAATTTTTTTTATCTCACACGCTGACTAGAAAAAAAAATGGATCAGAGCCTGACATCACCCGCGTGCAGTGGGTTCTGCCAGGCAATCATGCAAATGGCTGAGCAAATTTTGCTCGAGTCATTGATCCCGTCCGGTTTTGCTCGAGCACCAACCGGCCGATTTCCTTCGCTACGGACCAGATTTCTTCTGCTCGAGCGCCTCGTCGTCTGGTCCCGCCTCCTACTCGAGCACCATCCCTCCTGGTGTGGATGCTCTGAGAAACACGTTCCATAATAGTATCATTTAACTATAGACTAAATGACAACAAAAACAGGCCAACCTAGTCAACACCCCCCAACTTAACACTACACCAGTTAGCACGGTGAAACAAACGTGTCCTTAGTTATATGACGTACAACTAGAATGAAGCACGATGTATCAAGCCTAATTAGTTGAAGCTAATTAATTAGTCAAAATTAGCAAGCACCCACGTTTTATGAATATTGTAACAGCACACACTACGGGAAAAGCCGAGGGTCAAGCCGTAAGCTTACCTAGTTGTTAGCCTATGCAGAAGATCTACTTCTAAAAAAAGTCGAATTTCCTCAAAAGTACAAAATCAATACTAGTCATAGTCGACATACTTGCCTAGGAAATTAACTGGGGTTTCCCACCACTTAGAGACCGAGATCTCTGCTGTCAACTGACCGCCAGCAACGTCCACCCGAGCCCACACTCTCGCCTTGGCCACCTCCACTAGGTGTATTGGGGTGAAACCATCAAATTGTTCCACCACAATGGTGACATTCCCAAAGAATCAGGGGCCTCGCGAAATTGCCTGATGAAGAACTTCCTTGTTTTTGAATTTTTCCACAGACCTATCAGATGAATGACGTGATATACTTATTGTACTAATACCTTCAACACCGCTCCATAGATTGGTCAACTAGTGTTTGAGTAATTTTACCTTTTCATCTGATAGAATATCCAGGAAGAAGACACGAATGACGGCGAAAGCGAACTCATCGATTTCCTCCTTCGCTCCATAAGCGATCGATTTCCATGGGTGGCCAACTCTATCTAGTCGGGTAAGACACCATTGATGGACACAAGGATCTTGTTAACGCAAGAATGCGATTAATCAAGAGGGATTAGAGAGTAGAATATAATTTGGAGAAGAGAAGTCTTGATTGGGTGAAGAATCTACTTAGATTGGGACTAGTAGGGGTGGGCGATGCTTCTAGGGTTGAAGAGGAAAAGGGGTATTTTAAAAACTACGTTACATATTCCATTAGGGTGCGTCTATTCACGTACACCTAAAAAAATTGCTAATTACAGCTCCAAATATTTTTGAATTTTTATAATTCTATTTTTAACCCTAATTCAAAAAATCTTTAATTGTTTATATAGCTAGAATATGAGTTCTTTATATTTTTTGTAGAAAATAAATATCTCTCTCTCTCTCTCTCTCTCATATTACGTGTTCTTAGTGTTAATTCATCATCTTCAATTTATATATAATTTTTCTTGACAATTTCAGGTTGGGTTTCATGACTAAAACTTAAAATATGGGTGAATTATTTTAGAAATTAAAATTAGCTGGAATCGTCTTTGTAGTATTTCTTTTTTCGAATTTTTAAAATTCAGTGAATCAAGCTTAGTTTTATGGTTGCAAGTCATTTTTTCATTAATTTATTTAAGGTCAATGTTGTTGTATGTTCTTCAACATGGATTTAGGCTACAAGATTCCAAATAATATTTCATAGTTTTATGTTTCAATGGTTGAATGTTTAGATTCGTGTTTTTTTAAATGGAGGTGGTGAGAAAAGAAAAGAAAAAATGAAGGATAAAATAAAAAGATTAGTGATAAATATTTAGAATGAACTGTAAATAATATTTTTAGAAGTATAAATAGACGCACCAATTATATTATATATAAAAAATGTTAAAAAGGATATCATTCAACATTGCAAATATCGATCACAATTCTAGCTAATAACTTTCTACGTACAAGTGGTACGTATTATTTTATTTTTCTCTTGGAATAATTATAGCAGTATCGCCATGTTAGTTCCTCTGGATACTTTTAGAGAGAAGATTGAGCAGACACTCGAAGAATTGAACCGGAGGTAAGAACTAGGAACTAATTAAGAAGCAAAGAGGCGAATATGAGCGAAGATTATGACGTGAACTGGGTTCAGCTTGAACTCACAAACCCAACACAAATATCCCCATTCTTTTCTCTGCTGAGCAGCACGTGCTCCCCCATTTGTGAAGGAAACAGTCTGGATTCAGTGTCAACCCAGTTGACACCAGACGTACCAGAATATGAGGTAAGAGTAAGGAAACTAAGGCATGCATGACATGCATGATGGCAACGATACACATCTGACATCTCTATCTGATCTCGAATATTTGGACATATATGGTGTGAAATTAAGAAACTTAGAGCGTCCACACCCGTGAAAGAGCAATTGCAAGAGCAAACAAATTTTTTTTTGCAAGAGCAAATCAGTTTTTAAATGCGGCAACACACAATTTGCAAGAGCAATTACTATTCATTATGTTAAAAAATATTAATAAATTATTTTCTGGATTGGATTTCTACCATTCACATTGCGACACATGTCATTGCCATGTGTCGTTATCGACTAAATAAGTATACAAGATTTCCGATAAGATTTTTGACTAATAAAAACATAACATGTGTAATTGACATGTGTCCAATTCTTTTTCCGGGAAAATAATTGCCACAAGATTTTCGATAAGATTTTTGTCTAATGACGATGTGACACGTGTCACTCCCAGATAGCGTTATCGACAAAATAATTGGACCAAATTTTCGGTAAGATGTTTGTCCAATGATTATGCGACACGTGTCTTCATCATCAAGTATCAGATTATCTACAATTGGCTATAAAATGTTCATATATCACTCATTCTATACTCACACCAATCCGAGCAAATAACACATCTCTTTAAACACTTTTCAAGAATTCCTACATCACTTTGATGAATCCTTTCAACTTCAACAATTTTTTTAGGCGAAGGCAACAACAACAACAAGAGGATGATAATATAGAACAATTCTTCGTGAATTAGATGGTCATGGAGGAGGCACAATATGACAATGAACCACAACGATGTGGTTCACGCCATGGTCGAAATTTGAATTGACCAAGACAGAAGGAGGCAAGGGGACATAATCTCATGGAAGATTACTTCATCGAGGGCTCCATCTTCAATTTGCAAATCTTCGGATGGAAGCCAATGGGTGCCCATTTTTTTGAGAAAAATACTCAAGGAAATGAGAGAAGAGATGGAAGAGGAATTGGAATTTTTTGTGCACAAAATGGTGTGAGTGGTGAATAATTTTCAGTAGTATTTATAGAAAGAAAAAATTAGGATATTTTCTACAATATTTAAGGATTTATTTGCAATTTTTAAAGATTTTTTGTGCAAATATTTTATTTATTCCCGTTAAAAAAAAGTAGCCGTTCTAATTAAATCTAAACCGTTAGATCAAATTTCAGGTTCAAAATCAAAGGCACTGATCAATTTGACTGATGTGGGGGTAAAATTCTTAACATCTCAGACACGTGTCGCTCTCCCATTCGTGCATCAATTTTATTTTTTACTTTGTTACTGGCGCGTGCACTGTATGCGCCTAAAAGAAGAAGAAAAAAATTGGACGTCCCTGACGTCACCCATGTGCTGTGGGCTCCGTCAGACGTTGTGGCAAACGCCAGAGCATTATTTGCTCGAGTGATTAGTCGATTACCGTTTTGCTCTTGCACCATCCAGCCCGATCTCACGTCTCCCTTTCCAATTTGCTCGATAAAAAACCGATCGACTCCACCTCGACTCCACCGTTTACTCCAGCAAACGGACGCCAGTGCGAATACGCAGTTAATCAACAACAACGATTGGCCGAGTAGATTTTGTTGCGAGATACACAGTTGGTCACTTAAGAGCATATACACCCATATAGCACCTCCTATTGGGATAGCACCTCCTATTTGAGGAGGTGTTATCACTATTCATCGAATAGGAGGTGTTGTTCCTGTTTTTCGTGCAACGGTGTAAAAAATAGCACCTCCTATTACTATTCATAACTTATAAAATTTAAATTGTTTATTTCTCGATAAGATTTTCAACCAATAAATAGGTGACACGTGTCATTATCGTGTAAATAATGACCCTATATTCCCGGTAAGATTTTCGACCAATGACGAGTAGACACATGTCATTCTCACAGTACGTTATCGTCTAAATAATTGAACCAAATTTCCGATAAGATTTCCGATCAATCACGGGCTGCCACGTGTCCAATCCACGTGTCATTATCGTTCGAATAATTGAAGAAGATTTCCGATCAGATTTCCAAGCAATCAAATTGTGCCACGTGTCATCATCTTCAGATATCAGATGATCTGAATTTGGCTATAAAAATCGGCAATTGATCATTGTATTCTCACACCATCTCCAATTCACTATTTATTCTACATGTACACACATTTCTTCAAATATTTCCTCACATCCCCACATCAGTAAGATGAATCCTTTCGATTTGAACCATTTTATCACGAGGAGGCAACAACAACGTGAGCAAAATGCTGAAGTTGCTAATGCCTTCGTCACTGACGCGGTCATGGTAGCTACATCGTTCGATGATGAACCCCCTCGCCGCCGTCGAAATGAAGAAAGGCATAGGGAGTCAAGGGGACAGAATCTGATGGAAGATTACTTTATCGAACGCCCAATCATCAACGAGCAAACCTTTCGTCGGAGGTACAGAATGAGTACGAACTTATTCAACCGTATAATGACGGATCTCTACAACCACGACCAATTTTGGCATCAAAGATTAGATGCCACTGGAATGCTCGGCCTTCTTCCCCAACAAAAGATGACCGGTGCTCTTCGTATGTTGGCGTACGGCTCAGCCGCAGATCAGTGCGCTGAAATCACAAGGATGAGTGATTCAACAACACTAGAATGCATGAAGAAGTGGTGCAAGCAAGTGTACGAGATTTACGGTGACATTTACCTCCGCGCTCTAAATGCAGTTGATCTCACTCGACTTCTAAGGAGGAGAAGGTCTCGGGGATTCCCTGGTATGATTGGAAGCATTGACTGCATGTACTGGGAATGGAAAAACTACCCAACAGCTTGGCAAGGAGCATTCTCGGGCCGGAAGAAACGACCCACTATTATCTTAGAGGTCGTGGCTTCATATGACACGTGGATATGACACAGCTTCTTCGGGGTACCTGGAGCACAAAATGATATCAACGTGCTCTACCAATCGGATATATTCGATTCGCTCCTTGTCGGTACAAGTCCGCAACGGAGTTTTAAAGTCAACGGTATGACGTACCACAACACTTATTATCTAGCCGACGGAATATATCCGAGGTACTCCTCATTCGTCAAAACAATTCTCAATCCCCAGGAGCTACCACAGAAGTTGTTCGCAAGAAAACATGAGTCATACCGCAAAGACGTGGAGATGTGCTTTGGGATCTTACAATCTCGTTGGGGAATTATTCGTCATGCAGCTCGGTGTCACCACACATCGGTATTAAAAATGATCATGTTGGCTTGCATCATAATGCACAACATGATTGTTGAGGAAGAATTTGTGGAGGAAGAATTTGAGGAGAACAACGAAGAAGATCTACAAAACCCAGCCAGCGCCTTCGCTAGTTATGATGGGCCAGTGGATGGTTCAGGTAATCGAGTTCATTTGGAGCCAGTTGGAAGAGATGGCCTGAATGAAGAACGCTTTCGCGACCGTGTGGTGGATCTCCAATCTGCTTATATCCATGGAGAGCTTCAGAAGGACTTGGTGAAACACAATTGGTTTATTGAAACCAATGAACATATCTAAATATGTTGTTTTTATTTAATGTGTTTGCATTATGTGTATTTGAATTTTGTGTGTTTGGATTACATGTTGTTTGAATTTAATGTACTTTATTATTTTGTTGTGTGTTTGAATTTTATCTCAATAAAGAAATTAACGTTCTTATTTCTTGAAAATTAAAATTACATAATGACAAGCCAAGCCTAGATTTATTATGAAGACAAACTAATTAAACTAATCACTAAAATTAAGCGGGCGATAACAGTTTGAAAATGTTGCAGTGCTACCATCATCTTCAGCCTCATCCACTTTCTTAAGGATGTCCGCTTTCCTCTTCGAGAAATACCTCTTTGTGTTTGGGGTCAAAGCATTCATATCCATTGTCATGATCCTTGTTTCTTCGGATAAAGCCCTCAAATTGAAGTCCTCGCGTTGGAGGGCGAGTGTCTCTTTGTGTAAAGCAAGCGCACTATCATCATTTGATTTTTGGCCGGAGAGCCAAATTTTTTGATTGGCCACCATGCATTTTAAAGCCTCATCGCGTACCTCATTTGTAGGAGTCATTCCTTTTTTTCCCTTTTTCCTTGCTTCCTTAGCCGCTTTCACTCCCATTGGTCTAACCGGACTAGAAGGACCTTGGGGGTTGCTTTGTGGTGTTAAAACCTCTTCATTCTCATCCAAATCGATTGTGGGTGACATTTCGCAAACGGGAGGAGTACCTTCGAATGGAAAGGAAGAAGGTGGAGTTGTAGTTTGGATGAACCTAAAATAAGGATGGTTCTTCACCACTTCCCAACATTCAAACTTTGTAAACTCTTTCTTCTTTTGTGCCACATACATGATTGAGCTTTTCTTAGCTACAAAAAATATACGAATTTATGTCACAATAATATTACATAAAATGGAGATGACAACATTTATTTAAATAAATCAAACAAAATGGAGATGCCAAAATTATAAGGAGTTATTACCTCATCATGCAAATTTGTACCGGATTGTGGATTCCTTTGTGCATAAGTAAGAGCATCACCCCAACTTTTCAAAATTGGTCTCAACTTAGTAAAACGAGATGAAATTGCGATTTGGGTCCTAGCTTCCTTGCTTGATTCACCATGACCAATCTCTCAATTTTCCGAATAATCGGCATAGACTTTTTCTCATAATTTGTCGGTCTTTTGCTTGTTGTCGGTGAGAGGATCCACACTATGACGAACATAAGAAATGCACAATTGTAAATCCTCCGAAGGAAGCCAAGTGGCCATTAATTTGCCAAAAAATACAAAGGAAAGAGAGATGGGAATGAGGGAGATGATAAATTTTTGTGTGAGAGGTTAATGAAATGGTGTAGTATTTATAGAAAATATTTAGGGTCTGATTTGCAACATTTACAGAGTAATTTTGCAATTTTTAGGGATTGTTTTGCAAAATAAATAATTCTTACAGTTATATAGAAAAGTAGCCGTTTAATACGAATTTGGACCATTGGATTGGATTTTCGATTCAAAATCTACGGTCCAGATCAAGTAGCCGTTTCTGATTTTTTTCCTGCACCGACATGACACGTGGCGGCTTTCTATTAGGTCACGTGTCATGTAACAGTAAAAAAAACAATTTACTGAAGCTCGGTGGGTCCCACACGAAAAAAAATAAAAAATAAAAGGGGGGGCTGGCGTCACCCACGTGAGTGGGGACCACCAGTCTGCTCGAGCAGCAGCAGCTGCCGTTCCAGCTCGTGCCAGAGCTCGCCGCCGAAGTCAACGAGCGGTCGCCGGGCGATCTAAGCACCGCTGCACCCAACTTTTCCGAGCTCGTGCTCTCGACGGCGGGGGCCACCGACTTTTCGACTCTGCTCGTGCCGTTTTCAAACGCCGGTGTATATGCTCTAAGCTGCTTACTTTTATGTGCTTGCCACCCAAACACGTTCGCTCCACCATCTCTTCCATCAATCTCTCTGTTTCTTTTCTGGTCACTTCCTACTCAAAACTAGTATAACTGCTCACGCGCTTTTGGTTGCCGTCTCTAGCTAAGCTAATTAATAATTGTCAAAACTCTTCACTCCTTGATAGGCAAAATAATTCCAAAGAAAAAAAAAAGAGGCAAAATAACAGAGATCATTTTGATACGCGTGTTGGTTGGGGTGGTATTCGACGCCGACTAAAAGTTGTTGTATCTAGAACCTACTGTCGGAAAGTTCAAAGCACTCACACTGGAGCTGCCTAAAAGGACCGTACTGCTTGACTAAGTTAACTCCAGCAACGCGGTGATGCGAAATGTGACCCCAATGACGGCACTGCACCAATCCCACCACAAAACCAACTTATTACTATAATACCAAACTCATTTCCTGAAGTATTCCCCAAGTCTAAAAGGGCAATTCCGAACACGTAACCCACGCCACTTGATTTGAGTTGATTCGTAAGCAAGCTAGTCACAGATTGCTGCCCAACGCCTATATATAGCAGCCCGCTAACTTGCCTTCATTTCATTCCATGTATGCTCAGCAACGTTATCTCAAACACACATAACTATAAGTAAGCTTCCTCAGTCAGTACTTCCTTATATTTGTCAATCAGATCGATCAACTCAAATCTCGAAGCGTACTCTAAGATATCACTAACGACGCTATGGCCATCAAGAGAAGCAGAGAAGATGAGCAGACCCTGGACTTGGTCAGTTGCTTGATGCTACTCTCAAACGACTCTTCCCCGATCAAGAAACAGAAGATAACCAGCTCTGAACGTGTCTTTGTTTGCAAGACGTGTAATCGGGAATTCTCCTCGTTCCAAGCCCTAGGAGGCCACAGAGCCAGCCACAACAAACCTAAACTGATTGCCTCCGATCTCTTACAGCTTGCTCAGTCGTCGTTGCCGAGCTCACCGACCAAGCCCAAGACACACGAATGCCCCATCTGCGGGCTTGAATTCGGAATTGGTCAAGCTCTCGGTGGACACATGAGAAGACACAGGGATGTCATGAGTTCCGCTGCTGCCGTGCCCGTTCCCGTTCCCGTGTTGAAGAGAGCAAACAGTAGCAAAAGGGTTTCGTGCTTGAATCTTGACTTGAATTTGGCACCACCGGGCTATCAACGCCATTACGATTTAACCAAGTCGCAGTTGATTTCTTAGAACTAATGTACACGTACGTACGTAATAACTTCGATGTGAATTTCCGTGTATAGTCGGGAATTATTTTTTGATTAATTCAGTGTTCATATCCGTTATTTTCTTTAACATTTTCAATCGCTGCTTGATCAGCCAAGTATCTATTTATCTCTCTCTCTCTCTCTCTCTATATGAACTCCAGTATTGGCCTTCATCGATCACCACCTGTGACAGGTGTGATTGTGTGAATGACATACGTACACGAGCTACATAATAATTTGAACTAGCAACTTCAATCTGTACTATATATATTTGTAGCAGAAGCAAAACGTTGTTGCGGTAATGGAGAATATAGTCATGTTAAATATCTTCAAAATTACAAGAAGCTCATGTTGAAGGAAACAAAAATTAAGGACGGGCTAATTACTAATTACTAATTAGGTAGTTGAGTAGTGCTACGAGGCCTCCCAAGGCCTAAAATTTATGTCCTTAAAATGATGTGGCATTCTTGTCGGTAAAGTTACATTTTACTTGTAGGTCATTATACTTTGCTACATTAACTTCTCAAAATCTAGTACTACTTTTTTACTTATTTACTTTTCTATTAAAAATCTTAATTACCAAAACGTAGTAATTAAGTGTTCATCGGTTCATCCCCAAATTGATGAACCCTAGCTAACAAAACCCAGACACATATAATTAAGAGATCAATGCATGACACTCTGGCAGCCAAGTGACTTTTCTTAATTATGATACTTCGATAGCTTGATTTAAATCATTTTCTCCATTTCTATTCCAGTTGCAAATCTTGCAACACAATAGATCGATGCAACTGTGGATAAAAGGTTATCTGTATGGACTACACACTATATGAAAGCTTTCTTCATAAACATAGTCTGTATATAGTCGATCGATTACGTGGATACATACGTACTTGATATAAATGGACTCGGTGATTTTGATTACAAGCGCCTAATAATGTTACACAAATAGACTTGGTTAAAGGAATAATAATCTAGCTCTTTTGTTGATCTCATTAGAGCGAAAAGAAAATATTCATCTATAAGTCAGCAAGATCGATTGATCAAGCAATAAAAGAGTGTGATCGATGTGCGGAGAGACAATCGAAGAGGAAGGCGCGCCGTGGTGGAGATGTAAGCTTTCAAAATTAGATGATTAGAATCTATTACCATTTGAATCTTTTAGGTAAAGATCTTAGAAGATGATAAATAAGTTTGATTCATCAATCCTTTCTGAATAATATATATATTTAAAAAATTATTTGAAGTTGAATTTTTTTTAATCTGAATAGAAAGATGATTCAGATGGTGTAGATATGGAAAGGCCATTATCATTTTCTTAGGTAGTTAGCCCGTTCGCTTATTACTAATTAGGTAGTTAGGCCAGCTTAATTAGCACCAATATTTTAGGAAAGTCTTAAGGGTGTTTGGCAATGAAATTTTAAAATTCCAAGGGATTTTGAAACTCAGGATTTTAAGATATTAGAATTTTGAAATGAAAGGATTTATTGAAGAGATTTTCAAAATGACTTATTTGGATAAATTGAAAATTCAAAGAAGAATTTTTAAATCCTATTTGTTCATTCCCATTACCACATTAAGTACCATTGCCGGAAAGCTTTTTTTTTTCGCCGGAAATGACTATTACCGGCGACAAGCTTTCGCCGGAAATTTGGCGCCGGTGAAAGTATTACCGGCGACTTATTTTTCAAGTCGCCGGCAATGATTGCTCCGCCGTGGCCGGAAAATGAGGGGTATTGCCGGCGACTTTGGTCCAAGTCGCCGGCAATGGTTGGAGAAATTTGTCAAAAAAAAGCCGGTTCTGGATTGGGCCCAATTCTAGAACCTGCACTGAAAAACATAAACCGTACAAATACAAGTTCAACAGTACACACATAATTGTCCAACGTACAGTACAAATAGCAACAATACGAAAATAAACTACAACTACAAGTCAGGGTCGAGGAACTCCCGCGTCAGGGTCGAAGAAATCCATGTAATCATTTGAACTTCGATGGCTACCCTGGTCTTGCTGTGGCGGTGACTGCTGCGGTGGTGGATGAGTGTGGAACACAGGGACCGGGGGAGGTGTGGGGAGCGGTTGTCCGGTAGTCTGGCACGCGTACATCGTCTGCATCCATGTGAACATTTGTGTCTGCTGCTGGACCATGAGTCGGTGTTGCTCGATCATCCCCCGGTACTCGGCATCTCTGACTGCCTGCTGCTCGGCCATCTGCCTCATCTCCTCCATCTGCCTCCTTTGCTCCTCCAACTCCCTCTGCGTCATCTGAAGCTCTGCTGCTAGGTTAGAGTTCCTAGAAGTTGAAGTTCTTGACCCGGTAGAGTATTCCGAAGTGTTCTTCAATACTCCTTCGCCCGCCGAGCCCATTCCCCTGCAGTAGTAGGTATTCTTTCCAGTCCTGCACGCTTTTTCCATGATCTGAGCCACTATAGGGCGATCAAGCGGATCGATCTGAGAGGCATACTGGGTCACTTCTTCCTCCGAGCAGTCAGGATGGTTGTTTCGAGCTATATTCATGGTGACTTCTGTGGTTGCCTCCTCCACTCTCGCCTAATTGAAAAGCGAATATGAATAACGTATTATTAAACAAAATAAATTAATAGAGAAAAATAGTTTTATTAACACATGCATATGTGAAGTACAAAATATAGAGGCGAAAGACTTATCGCTTCTTCAGGGCACTGCGGATAGAACTTCTGATGAATAAACACCAACGGGTTGACTTCTTGTTGTTGCTGCGCCTTACTCGACCAACCCAAATAGTTGAGTGAACCTGCATGATGGGCCTTGGTGTTTTTCAATCTATTCTCCCAGTTCGTCTTGGAAATCGTCTTGTTTGATAAACATATGTAAAAAAATTAGTAACTAACTATTTCAATGTGATACGATACATTAGGGTTGTAAGATATATTCAGGATGCATACCTTCGCTTTGGGGTGCTCGAAGTGGGCTACCAGCCACAGCCACTCGTACTCCCTAAACCAGAATTTGCTAGGGGTAGAACCTCAGCCTAGCTCTTTGTACTGTGTGTAATATTTTGAAAGCTCGTTCTTCCACTCTTTTTACCTATATTAACACCAAAAAAAAAGAGTTAGAGATATTAAAACACTTGATAAACAAAAATCTAACTCGATATATACTCAAATAACTCGAATCACATCACCTGATATGTAGCTGATGTTCTACCCACGTGTGAATAAGGCATTCATCCACTTCAAACCACACCTGCAAGATGAATATATAAACGGTAAAATTATATATTTATTCAGACTTAATTAATAAATGTAAAATTTACGTAATGAAAATAGGATTTAACTCACACTTAGTGCATTATGCACTTGCATCTTCACGTAGAGAGGCACAGATTCCCAATCTGGCCAAAGCATTGGGACCTTGTCCCGCACGACGGCCCCGGCCATGCTGGCATACTTTCGCGTGGTGTCAAATGTCTCGATCACCTTACCATGCTCATTGGCCCTAATGAGCGTTTTCCTTCCCCCGGTGGCCTGCTCAAGTCTCTTCCCTTTGCAGGTGCCTCTAGTCTTTCGTTTTCCAGTGCCATTAACGAAATTGCCTAATAATACAATATCAACAAATTGATATCATTAATTGAACCTATCGTAAGGCTTAAGTAATAATTGTTGTAATCAATCTTGTTAAATAAAATTTACCTGCATCGTCCGTTTGATGGTTGGTGCACCTCGCACTCCAAAGATACACGGGGTCGAACGGGATGAAGTTGTACACTTCCTCAACGCTCAGGAACTCCAGCCGTCCTTCAATATAAATAGGCCTCCCCTATCATCGAATTCAGGGATCACAGGAATCTCGTCGGGCACGAAGAGATCGGACGGCGGAGATAGACGAGGCCTAGACGATGAGGCTCCAACATCATCTGCCTCAGATGATTCCCGTGAAATGGGAGTTGGCACCGGGCCAATAGGGGGCATTCGGATGAAGGGAGTTTCTGATGCCCCTGTTGATTGTCGCTCGTCTGTGGGTCTGCTAACTGAGGGTCTGCTGACTGAGGGTCTGCTGACTGAGCGTCTGCTGACTGAGGCTCGAGGCTGGACTGGGGGTTGCATGGATCCGGATTGTGCAGCTTCCTCCTCTCCTCACGCAGCTAGCAACATTTGTGTGCGAGCATTCATAATTGGCCCACTGCGCGTGTTGCTGACTGCGACTGAGGAACCTTGACTGCTGCTCCCTCCACTGTTTCTAGTCCCTCTCCGTTTGATGCCTCCAAGCCAATTTTCCGCAAAACCTCATGCACATCCAACAATTAGTCTTGGATTCGGTTCTGTGAAAATTAAGGATGGAACCGTTTGGAACCGGAAACGTTTGGAACCAGAACTGTTTGGAACCGGAACCGTTTGAAACCGAATGGTTCCGGTTCCAAACGGTTCTGGTTCCAAACGGTTCCGGTTCCAGGACTCATTGTTGGAACCGATAACCGTTTGGAACCTATAACTGCTACAACCGGTTCCGGTTCCAAACGGTTCCGGTTCCAGTTTTTCATAGAATCGAATCCAGGACTCATTGTTGGAACCGATAACCGTTTGGAACCGGAAGCGTTCGGTTCCGGTTTCGGTTGTAGCGGTTATAGGTTCTAAACGGTCCCGGTTCCGAACGGTTCCGGTTCCAAACGGTTATCGGTTCCAACAATGAGTCCTGGATTCGATTCTCTGAAAAACCAAAACCGGAACCGGAACCGTTCGGTTTCAAACGGTTCCGGTTCCAAACAGTTCCGGTTCCAAACGGTTCCGGTTCCAAACGGTTCTAAATGCGGTTATGATATCGTACATTAAATTAAACATTAAACATTAAATTAAATTGCATCATATCATATCGATCATTACGAATATAATTATCAAAATATCAATTAATTATTACCCAAATGCTTATTTAACCAATTAATTAAGTTAACAAATATACCTTAAATTATCAACTATATCAATAAATCCAAATCACCTTAATTTGCCCAACACCCTAAATTACTTTAAATTACCTATATCAATGAATCCAAATCACCTTAATTTGCCCATATATGCAACACCTTAAAAATACAATATAATTATCAACTATATATATCAATTAATCCACCCAAATCACCATACATCACCTTCAATATTTTCCACATATATACATCACCTTAAATTATCAAAAATTATCAAAACTTAATTATATACATCACATATATACATATATACATCACCTTAATTTAATTTTCCACATATATACATCACCTAAATTAAATTTTCCAAATATTTTCCACATGCATACATCACATATATACATCACCTTAAATTATCAAAAATTAAAACATCACCCAAAACTTAATTAATCAAGTTAATTAAAATGCATAAAAATATAATTAAAATGCATATATATACATAATTATAAAAAACAAAAATTGAGAGAGGGAGAGAGAGGGAGAGAGAGGGAGAGAGAGAGGGAGCTAGGACCTGTCATGGTCGAGCTCGAAGTGGGCTTCCGGCGACGGAGGTGAGTGGATGAGGTAGAGGAGGAGGGGAGGAGGAGAGGAGGAGGGGAGGAGAGGTAGGGGAGATTTGGGGTTTTTGGGTTTTTGTGTGGAGAGGAAAGAAGGGAGAAGGGAGGAAGGGAGGGGAGGAGAGATTTGAGGAGAGGAAATGTGGAGGGCGAGAAGAGGAAGATAGGGGGAGATTTTAGGGTTTGAGGAGAAAAAATGAAGAAATGAGGTGAGGGGAGGAGGAGCTGCTCGATTTGGAATATAAGGCACCATTGCCGGTGAGTTACGAGTTAACTCGTGGGCAATGTCATTACCAACGAGTTATCAACTCGTTGGTAATGCTAGTGATTCCCGGCCAAGAATTTCCAACTAGATTTTCCGACTAGAATTTCCGACTATAATTTCCGACTAGAATTTCTGACTATAATTTCGACTACAATTTCCGACTACAATTTCCGACTAGAATTTACGACTACAATTTACGACTACAATTTACGACTATAATTTCCGACTAAAATTTCCGACTATAATTTTCGACTAGAATTTTCGACTAGATTTTTCGACTAGATTTTCCGACTAGAATTTCCGACTAGAATTTCCGACTATAATTTCCGACTATAATTTCGACTACAATTTCCGACTAGAATTTCCGACTAGAATTTACGACTACAATTTCCGACTACAATTTCCGACTACAATTTTCGACTACAATTTCCGACTACAATTTCCGACTACAATTTCCAACTAGAATTTTCGACTAGAATTTCCGACTATAATTAAAATACGTACATCATTAACGTACTAAGGATGATAATCGTAATCATCTTCATCACTTGAGTCTGACTCGGTTTCATAGGTAACCTCTGGCAATATGTGCCGCTCCTCATCACTAGAATCAGCGTCAACTTCATATGGATTAACATCGAGAAGTTCTGCTCCAGTAATTCGAACAACACTCCTAGATCTCACATTATTAAGGCGAATTGTATATGATTCCGGAATGTCAAAAGCGTTCGGCTCTTGGTATGCAGTAACTTCCTCATCATCTGCGGTCTCACCAAGTGTGGCAGCACTGTATATGTTTCTATGAGCAACATGGTTAACCACCTTCCACGGGACTTTGTTCAGAAGATCGTCAAGGTAAAACACTTGTTTTACTGATGTGGCAAGAACGAAAGGGTCTTCTTTATACCAGCTTGTAGCAGTATTCACTGAAAAGGTTCCGTACTGATCGGTCCTTGTGTTCTCCGGGCTAGTATCAAACCATCTACACTTGAACAAGTGCACTTTCATGCGGTTCCCATAAATTAGTTCAACAACTGAATGAAGGACACCATAATAGTCAACGCCATCCTGCCCACTATGGACCATCACCCCACAATTCTGTGTTTTCAGTCGGTCGTCTCGATTTTCACATATAAATTTCATGCCATTGACCTGACACATCTAGTAAACTTTTGAAACTATCGGTTTCGTCGCCAGGACCCTCAATTCGTTTGACCACTCTGGGCAACCATAATTTGCTACATGGTTCATCTGAAAACGATAAGAAACCACACAAGAAATTATGAACATAGAAAAACAAAACCACATACACACATGCTATATAAGGATATAAAAAATAGATATATACACATATACCCTTACCCATTGACCAAAGTAGTTTGCAAACGTCCTGTTGTGGTAATCAACATTTCAAGCAATAGCAGGGCAGTGAAGATGATAGTTTTTCCAATATTGTACTTCTGGACAGTTAATCAGTACCGACCAGTGGGCAATGGCTACCTCATTTCCATCCAACTTGTACGACTTTGGCAAGCTTCCATGTACTACCACGTCATTGGAGATGATAGAAAGGTTGAACTAGGGTTCATCTATCGGCATCTGTTGTTGGGGGTCCTCAAGCGCTCCCAAATATACGTTGGTGTACGTTACAAGACTGACCTTGGTGAGATGAAGTACTTTCTGGGAGTCGAAGTCCATCAGAGTCCACAAGGCATTCACATTAGTCATAGGAAGTATGCAGAGGAAATACTAGATAGATTTGGTCTGAAGGATTGCAATGGAGTTAAGAATCCAATAGTTCCAGGAAGCAGATTGTCCAAACAAGAAGAAGGAAAGAAAGCTGATCCAATTGTGTTCAAACAAATGGTTGGATGTCTAATGTACATGACAACTACCAGACCAGACCTAATGTATTGTGTTTTCCTTATCATTTGTTTAATGTCCAATCCTATGGAATCACACATGCTTGCAGCAAAAAGGATTCTTCGGTATCTATGAGGAACTACTGATCTTGGCATTTTTACAAAATGGGCTGTGAAGAGGAGTTGCTAGTCTATACAGATAGTGATTATGAAGGAGATTTGGATGACCGGAAAAGTACCTCTATTTATTTATTCATGTTGAGCGGTGGAGTAGTAGCCTGGACTTCGAAGAAGTAGCCAGTGGTGACTCTTTCAACCACTGGGGCAGAGTATGTAGCAGCAGTTGCATGTGCTTGTCAATGTGTTTGGATGCAGCAAATTCTAAAGCAAATTGGAGGTACTCAAAGTAATTGTGTTACTATATTGTATGACAGTTCTTCAACTATTCAGCTTGCTAGGAATCCAGTTTTTCATGGTAGAAGTAAACACATTGGTGTGAGACTTCATTTTCTTCGAAATCTCACAAAAGATGAAGTGATTGAAATGAAGCACTGTGTGTTTTGGGCAAAATCCGTAGGGGTTCCGTTCTGTTGAGGGGTAGGGTTTGGGTATAGGGTCATTCCCATGTGTTTTGATTGACAGATCTAGAACACGTGTTATCTGCAAAATAATAGTTTTAGCCTAAGAGATTGAGACAGAATTGGCCCGCTTTCGACGCTTCGATGCTTTAGTCAGTAAATGACGTAACTGTCTGGATAAAGTAACTATAGAAGTTAAATTGAATTACCTTATCCTTGGAGCTGATATCATCCACTTATAGGTAGATGCTCTTGACAACTTGAGGTGATTCTTGATGTGGGACTAGTTTTCCTACCATTTTGGTGTATGGGAAAGACTAATCCTCACATGAGAAACAAAGGGGTACGCTGGTCAATGGCTACCCTGTTCCGTACAGCCTACACGTGAGGCACATTGCTCTTTATCACGTGCATCGTACGGAGCTTGGCTGCCATGACCGAACTGCCCTTGTATGTGTTGTGAGGGTGCGTTGGTCATTCAACCGAGTAGATCGGTACGGCTTGCACATGACGTGCGTTGGTGTGCTTTACGTGCATTGTACAGTACAAGTTTGGAATGACCGAACTGCCCTTGAGCCTGATAAATGGCCCTTTGTATGGAGTTTATAGGCTTTTGGTGTCAAGTGAAGTATATTTTTTGGGTTTAGCACATCGCTTACTAACAAGTCCCCAAAATCCTCGAGTCAAGGGTGAACCTTGGTTGGGGAGTTGACTAGAATCAATTCTTCTCAAAAAAAATCTTTACTTTGGTGTCGTCCCGTTCCTACCCGACTTGCCCGGGGCATGGTAGGGCGTACTGGAGTCCCCCAACTTCCTGACCAAGGTTGACCCTTACCAACCTCTGCGTTCAAACGCCTGCCCCTAAGTCACGGCTTATTCAGGGATGAACGGGTTATGGTGGGATCTTGTTCTTGGCATGGGGGTAGCCCCTAATGTGACGCATAGGCAACGCAGTTTATGCCGTTTAGAGGCATCCTTTTGGAGATGCCGAGCTAGCGTTTTGTCGGGCTTGAGGGGGAATGAAGCCCATGATTAGCCAATACGTTGAGTTAGGAATTTCGTGTTATGGGACATCTAGGAGGATCAGTTATTGGGGAGTCCGTTATGTGGAACGGTGTGCGTTGTAGAATGAACCCGCATGCATTTCGGTTGGTGGAGGCCTCCCGATGTGCAACGGTTAGAGTTTTTTTGAGCCCGAGAGGAGTTTAAGTCCCCAGGTAGCCAATACCTCTAATAGTGTGCATGATCGGGGAGCGTCGCGTTCAGGGTGATCGGCCGCTGACTGCCCCCATCATGATTTTGTTGAGACATACTATTTACCATGTTTTGAGGAGTATTCCTGGACTGGTACTTTTCTGTCTATTTGCAACCTGATATATGGGGTTTTAAAGGATTGGACAGTTCGACCATGGTGGTGCGAAGTGTTCCGTTTCTTAGTATGTTACCGTTTTGGTTGTCGATGCATGCCTGACACCTGTTGTCGAGCGTGGGGATCAATGGCTGTGACCTAGCTCAGAGCATGTGCGCTGACTGTCATGATGGTGTGACAGTTAATTAAGATAGGACGTTTGAGTTTTGAATTCGAAACATTGTTTGCTACGTGGCGTGCATCAATAGTGTTTTGGCCAAACAGATCGACGGTTGGGACGAAGCGATGTTTTCATAACCATGTCTATATAAGGCCTTATTTTACCCTACTTGGGTTTCTTTTACCTTGCTTTGAAGAGTTGTTTGCATGAGAGCTTTGATAAGAAGAGAACTGTTGCTGCATTGTGTTCGAGAGAATGAGAAGAGTTTGTGGAAGATTTTGAAGCTATCCCTGTAATCCTTTGGTAAGGCTTCTGGACTCTTCTGTTCTCTTGTGGATTCCTTTGTGTTTTTTTGCTTGTGTTGTTCTTCGAAATCTTGTTGTTACCTGTTTTTTGGGTTGATGTTCTTTGTGTAGTAGTTTGGGCAATCTGAAAATCCAATGGATATGTTGTCTTTTAGCAATTTGCGGCGTGTTTTGATTTCTCAGGCGTGTTTCTATGGTGCTCGACGCGGTCCCTGACATACTTTTCTTTGTCAAAACGTTCACGTTGAGACCATGAATCTGTCCTCTCCCGTATACGTGTCCAGCGAGGAAACGCATAGGATAGTTAATGGTAGGAGGAGGCGCCCTAAGATTTATGTAGGCTTTACGGAGTTGAACTGGAAACTAGGGCTTTCACTGGAGTCCTTCAGTATTAGTCTAACACTCTCCTCCTTGTTGTCATCATCATCATCTAGCACCATAGGGTCTAGGCGCGTTGTGCTTAGTCCTGAACCTCTAAGTTTTATTCCCCCTGACGCTCAACCCCACTTGTTAACTGCAGCGTCAGAAATGGCTTCTTCCAGCCGAGTAGGGGTTGAGGCGTCAGAGGACTCTCTACGTCAGCAGAGTGGGGCCAGGACGTCGACCTCCCAAATCGAAAAAGACAAGCTATGGAATCTGAAGGGAGGTGCTATCCTACGATTTTTTGAGGACAGGATGCCAATCCAGAAACCCGTCGCGTCGTGCTCGGAGGCAGAATGCGAAAGTTTTTACGACAAGTACGGCGTTCCAAGGGATAGAATCGTGTTGAGGTTGATGAGGCTAGCTGAAACCTTCACCAACCCTCCTGAAGGTTTTACCTGCGCGTACGAGTGGCACCTGAAGAACGGGATGAACCTGCCTCTTCATTCGTACTTTCCCATTGAGGAATCTCTTTGGGTCAGTGCCGGCCTATTTTTGTGAGGATTCTAGCTTGTTTATATAACGTGTTCGGACTCTCCAGGATGAGTTTCCCCACCATTGCAGAAATTGGATATTTCTGCAAACCCGTTTACGCGCGACGGGATTTCAACTTGGGAACCGTCACGATGGCACCGAAGGAAGGGAAGCGGTGGTGGTTCCAAGGCGTGCAGTCTTTTGCTGGCGCATGGCGCAAGAAGGCGTTCCTCGTGGGTGGACACTGGGAGTTTGGAGATCATACAAGTGTTGATTGTTTGGCGTTAACCCTTTGCTTTTGTCGTTCTTTTGTTTCGGCGTTGAGTTGTCCTTGGCTGTTGGTGTCGTCCTTAAGCAGGGAAACGAGCGTTCAACAATAAGGAAGCGATGACGAAGGTGAAACTTGATGGAATGCTCAACTTGGTTCTCCAACAGGGGACCAAGACGGCCAAATTGACTCGAGACGCGGGTGGGAAATTGGTTCGGACGTTTGTTGTCCAAGAGAAAGTCCTTCACTCCGAGAACTAGAAGTTGAACGCCCGTCAGGTGGAGGTTCCTCTGTCGGACACTGCTGCCAGTCCCTCCAAGCCCAAATGTCGTCAAGCTAATAAGGGGAAACAAAAAGCGGCTTGAAGATGACAGCTTCCTCTGATTCTAAGGCAAAAACCAAGTCGACGTTGTCAGCTTCGCGTTCTAGAAGCGGCTCCCGGTCCGTTGTTGGCTTAAGCGATTCATATACTGAGTCAGATACGGGACACACTCATCCCTGTCAAGACGTGTCTGTGAGCGATCCCCCTAGTGCTGCAGTGCTGGGGGGAGAACGTGCCGTCACGCCCCCCCTCTAATCATGTACCGACTCCCTCGCGTAGGGGGTGCCCAGGCAAAGAAGACAGTTGCGGCGTTGTCTGCCTCTCTTGCTTCTAATCAAGACACCTCTCAATTGACTGGGCCTGAACTGCCCAGGGACCTGGTGGAACGTTTCCTTTTCTTTAGCACGAAGGTCGTTACGCCAGAAGTGGCCCAGGCACAGCGGCTTCGGGTCGTTAAGTTGGGACGTGGAAGAGCGCAGACGAAGCTGATGGTGAACGCCGCGCGGTTGGTGCACGATATGCATCAACAAATCCTGATGGATAGGGGCATTGATGGCCCAGATAGCCTCGATCAAACTAGGGAACAGGTTAGCCGCCTTGAGGCAGAGGTGAAAGTGCTGACTGAATCCACACTACAACAAAAAAATTAACTTGCTACGTTTTTTTGCGACGGCAATGAATGCTGTCGCAAATACTTATCAATGGCGACGACAAACTTACCGTCGTAAATGGGAAGACCTTTCGCGACGGCAAACCGACGCCTTCATAAAATGATTCATCAATTGCGACGATAATTTTCACCGTCGCAAAAGGTTTCACCAATTACGACGACACTTTTAGGCCGTCGAAAAAAGTTTCATCAATTGCGACGAAAAAGAAACGTCGTCGCAAAATTAGCTTTGCCGACAAATAATTTTTTTATGCAAAAATGACAGTTGGATGGGATGATTAGGATACTCTTAGTATGGTATTAAAACTTTATAATTTTTTTACTTGAATTTGACGTCGATCCGTGCATTAAATCGTTGTGTTTCTAAGACGTTTTATACTAAAACTCGATTTGCCACTATGTAAAAAAATTATTTCAGATCAATTTTCGCACATGTATTATCGTGGAGCTCAGATCTATCTTACTATGTGAAAAAAATGACCCAAAAAATTAATTTAATTACTCCTCCCATAGGAGAATGAGCAAAATCCTTGGAAATGGCTATTTTAGTCTTTTGGTAAGATTTGCCCTCATTGGCTAATTTCTAAATGAACTTCGACGATGGTAAGTTTTTTGAAAACTTTATGTTATTACGAGGTTGATGCATATGTATGGGCACATTTATCATTAGACTATTCGGTTTTCTCATACGTCTTTAATCCATTTATAACTACTAATGTTACTTACAAATGTTTGTTGGTTATATAAAAATTAAACATTTATGAAACTAAATCACTAACTAGTAATCATTTTGAAAATATGACCGTTGGATGAGATAATCAGACTAATCTAAGCATGCTGTAAAAATATTAGAACTTTTCGATTTGAATTCGACCTTGATTCATGCGTCTAATCGATGTGACCATATTGCCTTTAAGAATAAAATGCGATTTTCCGTTCCGTCAAGAATATTTTGAAACCAAGTACCTCACACACATTCTCGTGAGGGTAATATCTCTCTTACCATATAAAAATATTTACCATAACCCAAACCCTCATATCCTAAACCCTAAACCCTAAACCCTAAATTTAAAAAATTAATAAAAATAAAATAGAAAATATATAATTACCATGTGATTGTGTTCGAGACTCGATCAATACGCATTACTCACTACCCAGTCAATATTCCCTCAACCTCGCATGCCTTCCTCAGTTCAGTTCCTCACCTCACTCGCCTGGGTCGCCTAGCCTCCCACTCAATGGTGGCTCAAACCGGTCAATCCTCTCAAATCTCAAGTCTCAATTTCAATCACTGTGGTAAGTCACTCTTATCTGCTTTAATCTTGTATATTGTTTGTTTTAGACTTGTGCAATTTCGAATTGGATCTAAGTCATCTAACTCTGTAAAAATGTGGATGTTTTCTGTGATGGGTCATGGGTGTGTGGCGGCACTGCGGGAGTGACCCTAAGTGTTGTTGTTGTTGTGTTGGATTTTTTGTGTATGAATTATGCACACAAGGTGTTTGTTAGAATGCTTTACTGTTTCTTGTGTAAGTGAAAGCTGTATTGATTGCTTATTGTGTGTTCTTCACTATTCAAATGGTTTGAGAATTGGGTTTATTGTCTGGTTAAAGAATCAATCAAAGTTATTAATGTACATTGAGATTTAAATTTCAGTAGTATTAGGCTCATTTTGGGTCTTTCCTGTTCTCTCAAGATCAGCCACTGTCCACATTTCTTGTGTAGAGTGAATTGATATGATTTGTTTGTTTTGTTTTGTTCTTTTAGTTGATAGACAAGAAGCCCAACAAGGCTATATCCCTCTTTGGGCTGCTATAAATGCTGGAGATCGAGTCGATAGAGCCCTGAAGCAGTTGGATCGTGCTGAAAAGGTGATTGTGGCGATTAAGTCCTTTAGGCATCTCTGCCCATTTGAGTCTCAGGAGTCTCTCAACAATGTCCTGGTGGAGCTGTACAAGGTAAACTGCCCTCCATTATTTTTAGCTCACTGTCACGTATGCTGCGTTAACTCAGTCACTATAGGAGATATAATAGTGAAGGAGACAAATGATTAGTGCGGACACGTGGCTCAGAAGTCATAAATGCAATTGATTATGTATCAATTTTATATGTATGTGCTTTGTATGTGTATAAATTTTAATGGTTTGTCCATCTTTTATGTTTAGATTTACTTCCAAATAAACTGATTTGGAATCTTGAATTGTATTCTATCTGTAAATTGAAGTGTCAATATGATCTTGGGGTCCTTAGTTCTGATCAGAAATGAGATGGGTCAAACGATGTCTTACTTGGAAGTATCATGTGAATGAGCGTGCAGCTATTCGAAAAAGATTATATGTTGCATTTTTAGTTTATGTGTAAGGGTAAGGATATGGTTTATCATGGAGTAAGTTCAAGCAGGGTCATTTACTCAGTGGTTTTGATGATGCACAAATATGTCTGTGGGATATCAACACAACATCTAAGAACAAAACCTTAGAGGCCACACAGATATTTAAGGTACATATCTACATATATCTGGGGCATATTGCTTGTATCGTTTTGTAGAGTTGATGCTATTAAATTTGTTAAAGAAGCATACCACTCGGACTATAAAAGGCTACTGTTTAAACATGAATAACTGCCGCATTCTGGTTTTTTATACAGTATTCTGTTTCCAGTAAATTACTCGAGTGCATATGCAGTTCTATGTTCTATGCATTCACATGTTGGTATTTACTGTTGTTTAACTGTGTTTGTATTAGGTTCATGAAGGTGTTGTAGAAGATGTTGCTGACAGATTGCTTTCGTCCACTAAATTTAAGATTATTGCTGATGGGTAAGATCATAACAGCTATAGAACCTAGCTTGTGGATCCATTGAAGTATTATGATTGCCACCAATATTGAACATGTATCCTTAATATCGTCTTCTTGCCTTTTCCTATGTGCTGTTCGTTATAGGAGATATCACGTGGAACATATATGGTTTACCATCTTTTTAGAAGGATGCATATGGGATTCTGTATCATTGTTGAAGTTTGTTTTTACGTTTAAAGCCATCAATATACCCTGAATATGTGGTTTAGAGTATGTTGTCCTGCATTTTTTCCTGTTTGAGTTGCTTTAGTATTGTTCTTTTGGTGATGCCCGTTATTTTGAGAATTTGAGGCAACATTGATGTAAATAAACACCACCTATAGCAGAAAAATATAGGTTGGAGGGGAGGGAGGATGCGTAGAGCCTTTGTGTTACTTTTAGTTTATGCCTCATATCAGATATCGTTAAACTATATCCATAATGTTGAATGTTTCTCTCCCATTGTTTCCAGTCACATCCTGGTGGTTTACTTTTCACGAAATTCGGTAGCAATCAAACTGCACTTCTTGATTTGGCCTTTCCGGTAAGTTTTATGCTGATAGTTTTCATTCATTGCTTAGTTGAGGTGAATTAATCATTCTACCATAGTAGGGTGTGATGCTCATTTGCTATGCTGAGTGTGGATTGTTTTTGATTTCAGGATAGTTTTGGAAGATTACATGAAAGAGGGAAGGAAGTCCCCAAGGCAACAAAACTACTAACTAAACTTTTTCCTAATAAAGTAACAATTCATATGCCACAGCTTGGTATAGTGGATTCCGTATGAACATATTTAATTTTCTCTAATTATTCCCCTCAAGTTCATTTTCTTTCCATTATTAAAGTCTTTAAACTGTTTTAGGATGAGGCACTACTTGTCTCATGGAAAAAGCAACTGGATCGTGATGCCGAAACCCTCAAAATGAAGGGAAATGTGAACCACTTGCGCACTGTAAGTTTTTTTTTTGTTCAGTTTGACAATGCAATTATTGGGGGTATTTCTGGGGCACACTGTCATGTTGTTTTCTTCTTTGTTTTTCTAGTTTTGAAGTCATTACTAGTGTTAAGGGTGTCGTTTTTGTAAGCTGGATGGGTTGGGGTCATGATCGACGGTAGATTGCTAAGTTATAATGGTTAAAAGTCTTCGTAAGTATTTAGATGGAGTCTGGTTCTCACAATGGATTTCGTTATTCTTTGTTCTTCTGCGTAACTTTAGTTGTACTTCGGTGTGTATTCGTGTACCTTACCATCTATATTACTTGTGGACTCCAACAATCAAGTGTCGAACACTTTCCTATTTATTATTGTTGATGATGACTCGAGGGTTATATAGAACTGAAATGAATAGAAAAACTGTAACTGTATGTCCAGAAAGACAAGGTCTTGATAGTTGACTTTAGAAGTACAATTTAAATCGTCAAAATTTAGGCTTCCTGAGCTTTCATATTAGAACATAAGTTCATGGTTACACATTCTGACATTTAATGATGGTGCATTATTTCATTTCAAGGTTCTTGGGCGGTGTTGGATGGAATGTGAAGGACTTGATACACTATGCATCAAGGATCAAATACTTGCAAACGAAAGTATGATGTACTTAATATATTTAAAACATAATTTGGTTTTCCTTCTTTGTGTTATCTTTGTAACTCATATTGTCTCATGTGTTGCAGGTTCAGAGAAAGTCGTAGGATGGGCATTGAGCCATCATTTAATGCAGAATCCTGAAGCTGATCCTGAAACAAGAGTTGTTATGTCTACTGAGAGGTATTTGATCGCTCATTAGCTATCCTCCTGTATAATTGCTAGCTGAATGCTGATCCTACCGCCACATCCTTAAAGAGTTATGAAGAGGTTTGTTGGCTTCTTTGAAGGAGTGCAAGAAATAATGACATTACTTTGATAGAGAAACATGTGATTATGTACATAATCATTTGTATGTTGAACAGAAGCTTGAATTGGTAATTGTATGTATAACTTATAGATCATGTTGATATGATGGATGATGAATGTAGTGTATTTTTTTTGGTAAAGTACTAGTGCTACAATACGAAACAGGGAAAAATTGATTTTGGCATGCATATTTGCATACCAAAATCATATATTTTTATTTATAATTGTAAATTTTGTCACGTCATTCATGCCGTAGAAAATGGGCATTCGCGCCGTTGCAAAGAAATTGAGCCATTTTTTTGTTGGAAAAAATGGATTTTGGGACAGCAACTTTGCCGTGGCAAAAAATAACTAGCGACGGTAAAATATCGTCATGAAAAATAAAAATAGAATTACGACTAACAAAATTTGCGACGGCAAATCTATCGTCGCAAAAGGAATTTATTTGCTATGACAAAGTTTTATCGTCGCAATGGAGTTCAGACGACGATAAAAATTGTCGTCAATAGCAATTGCGTCGACACCAATTGTGTCGCAAATGGTTTTTTGTTGTTGTAGTGCCAGGCAAACGACGCAGGACGCTCTGTTCAGAAGTGCGAACTCGGAGGAGAGGAACAAAAAGAAAATTGCCGAGTTTGAGCGTCGGGTCGAGGAGCTTATTGTGTCCAAGGCTGAGCTGGAGAGGACCTGGGCTACAGTTAGACCTGGATGCTGCCCACATCTGTCTGGAGACTCAAGAGGAAAGCTGTCTGGAAGGCGTGAAGAAGATCGAGGAGCTGCAGGGGAGGCTGAACAGTCTTCAACTCGAGCTAGACGCACTTCGAGGCCAGCATGAAGCAGATCGTGCTAGGTTGGAAGAAGAGTGCGCTCAGCTGAGGTCGTCCATTCTGGATGACAGCTCTCGCGTCAAGCTTGAGGAGAAGGCAGTGAAAACTTTCCTTACGCCCGAGAGGTATTCACAGCTTGAATTTCAGACTGTGCTGCAGATAATGAAGGTGTTGGAGAAATCCAAGTACTTCGACGCGAAGCAGTATCAGGCTGATCGTGCTGCAGGATGTTGTCTATGTATACTTCCACAACGAAGCCGTTGACGTCGCAGAAGATATGCGTCATGAAAAGCTGGTAGATGGATCCTGCGTTCTTGAGGCCGAATGGCATGACCACGTAGCAATAAAGTCCCTTATCCGTGGTGAATGCCATAGCCTCCTGATCTTCTAGGTTCATGAAGATCTGGTTGTAACCAGAATACACGTCTAGTGTAGAGAGGAGCTCATACCTTGCCGTTGCGTCCACGAGATGGTCTATTCTTGGGAGTGGGAAGCTGTCTTTAGGGCATGCCTTGTTCAAGTTTGTGTAGTCGATGCACATTCGCCAACTCCCGTTGGTCTTTGGAACCATGACCGCGTTTGATATCCATTTAGGATAGTGGACTGGTCAAATAAAACCTATCTTGAGGAGGTGCTGCACCTCGGCGTTCATCGGGTCGTAACGTTCAGCGTTGTATGCGAGACGCTTTTGCTTGACTGGCTTACTATTTGGGGCGATGCTCAACCTGTGAGAAATTAGATCGGTAGAGATGCCAGGCATATTGGCGTAAGACCATGCAAAGATGGTTTTGTACTCTTGAAGGAGATTGATCAATTCTGTCCTGATGCTGGGTCTACAAGAGCGTCGATGCAGACTTTGCGTTCGGGGTGAGCTGGATCGACCTCAACTTTGGTGACAGAGTCCTATGTGTCAACAGGTCTAAGAGCATTCACACCATCCCTCGGATCATCAGGCTTCTCCATTTTCATGTCCGGGATGGGTGCGTTTGCTACCTTCATAACTTTTTGGTGCACAATATGATCAGTTCGAGGGTTGACTAGGCGTGTTACGAAGCTGTATCCACATACAAAACCTGTGCCAAAGTCCGTTGGGAACTGCATATATAGCATGTGACTGGCCGTAATGGCTCAAAATTTTTTGAGGGCCAAACGGCCAAAAATTACGTTGTAAGAAGAATGTAAATCTACCACAATGAAATCTTTAAAAACAACCCTTTGGGGAGTGCCCGTGGCGCCCAGGCTTAGATGCATGTAATCGTTGCCGAGAGGGTAGACGACGTTGTTGAAAGGACCCAATTCCGATTCAGTTACCTAAACCGGAATCAAACCCTCTCGAAAATACGAACCAACAAAAAATTTCCAAAATTTCGGCAGAGTTTCATTACTAACGTAGAATTGCTTAAACCTGCACCCTGAAAATAACACTTCATCCTATGCCACAAAAGCCAAACTGTGGGCACCAATCCCATCCGGATTTCTCAACATCAATATAATCAACAATAGTAAATAAACTGTACTATGTATACCATGTATCAGAATGTATCAGAGCGACCTTTAGAGTAAAACATATACAATATGTACATCAGTAGGCGAAACAAGAACCTACTGGAAAACACAGGTGACTCTGATCACTAGCCTCCAAACCGCGACGTGAAACACCAAACCTGAACTGCAAACTGGGCATGGAAACCGAAAATCCCAGGGGAAAGACAATAAACACGTTAGAGTGAGTGGACGAAAATAAATGTCTTTTACCAGTTGATATATATGTTATAAAAACATATGCGAGTTCAGGTAAATAGAAATAATAAAGTACACGAGGTAAACCATACTTCTCCAGTGTACTGAGCATGCAAGTAAAAATCCCACGGGGTCACTCATGGACACACACCGTGCTAGTACAGTCAGAATCACGGAGTCCCAGAATTCCACGCGATTCTAGCCAGAAAGGCCTCAGGTCAGAGGTCTGCCTCCCCCCGGTACAGGTCACGAGTCAGGAGTCACAGCCTCCCCCGGTACACATCCTCGGGGATCAACCGGGATGCGAGTGTATCGATACAACAACATATAACGACTGTACTCTGTGTAAACTAAATCACAAACATTTCGATGCAAATGCATGAAACAGCAAATAAGTGTATGTATACTCGTATACGTATATTCGTATAAGTATATCGTATAATCGTAAAACACATGCTCTTGCAATCCGAAATCTCATACGCATGCTCAAGATCGAAAATCATATAAAAGACTCGCAAGAATTCCATGAAAAGAAAATTGTCCACTCACAGGTGAGCAAAACGCGCACTCGCGCTAATCTCGAGGACCGGTGGAAGATCCCTCGCCAGATGCACGATCTCGGTCCCGATCTCGCGCTCGATCCCCTGAATATATTCATAAAACACAACTGATCAAAATCATAGTTCTCAACACTGTACTGGTGCACGGAAACCAACCGTTCCCGGAAATACAAAATGCAGTGCAAAATGAATTACTGAAATCCCGAAATCCCCACTCGAAATCTCGACTGAAAATCGGCTAATCAAATCGACCCAAAAACCTCTGGACGACGATCATGGCGTGATTACGAGAAAAACGACATTAAAATCGTCGAAATCTGAAAAGTTGACTTTTTCCTCGCCGTTGACCGTCGCCGCCGGCGGCGGCGCGCCGTCAACGGTGAAATCACACAGCGGGAAGCTCCAGATCACACCATCTCAACCATGCGAACCTCTTTCCCTTCTATCACTAAGCCCAATTCCAACTCTAACCCTTCCAAAACCAAGCAAAACCGAGCACAATTTCTTACCGGAAAACCCAATCGGGTTCGGTCCCAAACTCAATCTCGTTCAAAACTAACAACCCAAGGAGCATCACTGAGGGATGGGGAACGAAACCCCCAACAACCCAACCCCAGAAACTCGCCGGAAACCTCCCTCCCATCACCGGCGACCAACACCGATTCGGCCCTAATCGGGTTCCAACAAAACGGAACCAATTCAACCCAAACCACACACCATCACACTCATAATTCCAAGGGGAAGCGATTTTTACCTGTCCCGTGGCCGATGGTGGCCGGAATCCGGTCGCCGAACGGTGAAGACCCAAAATGGCAACTTTCCTTTTCGGTCTGTTGGTTCACTTTCCAAATATAGAAAGTCAACGAAATTCAAAGTCGGTCAACGCCCAAAGTGAAGTTTTTCGACTAATTCTCGACTAATTTGCTATTTATACTCGAGCCTCGGGTCGATCGACGGTCCAAAATAAAAATACGAAATGATTCGGATAAGCTCGAAACAAATGGATAAACTCGTCGAAACTCGAAACTTCAAATAACCATAAAATATTCCTCGGTTATCGGAAAAATCTTCCGAAACCACCCACGAGCTCGAAATCACGTACTCTACCATTTCCGTGAAGACACTCAACCCAAACTCTCGACCGAAAATATAGTCGCGAATCGAATCGACAAACCACACAATATCGTATAACTGCGACTAAAACCAAATCTCGAGTATCGTGTCAAACACACATCTGATTCTGGTTCGGGTCGTTACAGTTGTGACGACCCGAACCAGAATCAGTAGAGTAATCAGCGTAATCCACGAGTTAGTGTGTAATCACGATTTATCGATTATTGTGTGGTTTGCCGGTTTCATTTACGACTTAATTATCGGCTGAGAATTTGAGTTGAGTCTCTTCTCGAGAGTTGTAGTGCACGTGATTTCGAGTTCACGGGCAGTTCCAGATGATTTTTTCGATAACCGAGGAATATAATATGATTATTTGAAGTTTCGGTTTATCGACGAGTTTCTCCGTTTGTACTGAGTTTATCCGAATCGTAATGGTTATCCGTTTTGGACCGTCGATCGTCCCGAGGCGCGAGTATAAATATCGGAAATAGTCAAAAAATTGTAGAAAACACTGTTTGGGAAGTTTGACCGGCGTTGACCAGAGAGTTGACCGTTGACTTTCGTTGACCGGTTCTCCACCGCGCTGCCGTCGTCGGATTTCGCGATTCCGGCCACCTCCGGCCGAGTTATTGGTATATTTCGATTCCTCTTTTGATTTTATGTTGATTAGAACTTGGAATTGCTTGATTTGGTTGAGATTTGTGGGAGATATATCGATTTGAAAATTGGGGATTTCTGGCCGGAATCGGCTTCGACGGTGGACGGCGTTCCGGCGAATTTTCGAGGGGGGTTTGTGGTGGAAAAGGTTGGGCTTGAGGTAGGTAGGTTACCCCTTGAGGTTGGGAGGCCGTGATGGCTTCACGGTGACGGAATCGGGCGGCGGAGCAAATTCCGGCCGGTTAGGGTTTGTGGACTTTTGAGTTGGATTCCGGCCACGGTGGTGGTTAGATGGTGGTGGTCTTTTTGTTAAAGTTGTTCGCCTTGTTGAGGAGATCATTGTGGCAGCTCGGTCGCCGGGAAAACTCTCTGGTTGACGGCGCGCCGGCGGCGGTCAACGCCGGAGCTCCGGCGACCCGTTGACTTTTTGGATTTCGATGTTTTTAATGTCGTTTTTCTTGTATTCCCGCCCCGATCGTCGCCTTGAGGTTTTCGAGTTGATTTGGGCATCGGATTTTCAGTCGAGGGTTTTGAGTGGAGATTTCAGAAATTTCGTTGATTATTTTGCACAGTATTATATGTTTCTGGGAACGGTTGGTTTCCGTGGTAAGGTACAGTGTTGTGAGCTATGATTTTGATCAGATATATTTTATGACTATTCAGGGGATCGAGATCGTGCTTCGGGCGAGGGATCTTCCGCCGGGCCACGTGATTAGCGCGAGTGCGCGTTTTGCTCACCTGTGAGTGGACAATTTCTTTTCACTGATAATCGCGAGTCATTATACACGTTTTACGAACATGAGCATGCATATGAGATTATGGTTTATATGAGTATGTGTTATACGATTATGCCTATACCAGTATATATTACATATATGCATTTATTTATTGCATTATACATTTGCATCGAACTATTTATGATTTGGTTTACACAGAGTACAGTCTCAGTATATGTTGTTGTATCGATACACTTGCATCCCGGCTGATCCCCGAGGATGTTTACCGGAGGAGGCTGTGACCCCTGACCCGAGGCCTTTACCGGGGGGTGGGGGGGGGGGGGGGGGGGCAGACCTCTGACCTGAGGCCTTTCTGGCTAGAATCACGTGTGGGTCTGGGATCCCGTGATTCGGACTTTACTAGCACAGATGTGTCCATGAGCGACCCCGTTGGATTTTTACATGCATGCTCAGTACGTTGGAGGAGTATGAGTTTACCTCGTGTACTTTATTATATTTATTCATCTGGACTCGCATATGTTATTATAACATATATCATCTGGCGAAAGACATTTATTTTCGTCCACTCACTCTAACGGTTTTCATGTCTTTCCCCTGGGCTTTTCGGTTTCCGTGCCCAGTTTGCAGTTCAGATTCTGGAGTCTTACGTCGTGGTTGGAGGCTAGTTGTTCGAGCTACCTGTGTTTTCCAGTAGGTTTCTTGTTTCGCCTACTGTTGTATATTTTGTATGTATTTACACTAGAGGTCGCTTTGATACATTTTGATACATGTTTTATACGGTTTTTCCCGGATATACTATATATTACAGTTATGTTTACTGTTTATTGTTATTGATATGATATTGAGAAATCCGGATGAGATTGGTGCCCACGGTTTGGCTTTTGTGGCATAGGATGAAGTGTTATTTTCTGGGTGCAGGTAAAGGCAATTCCGCGTTAGTAGCGTTACTCTGCCCAAATTTTAATGGTTTTTGTTGGTTCACGTTTTCAGAAGGGGTTTGATTCCGGTTTAGGAAATTAAATCGGGGTTTGGTCCTTTCAGACGTCGCTTGAGAAGCTCATGAGGGATTCGTTGTCTTGGGATAAGGAATGGCCAGGCCATTTCAGCTGTTCATATGCGCTGAGGAAGACCACGTTAGCGCCTAAACCTGAGTCGATGAGGACGTGACTTACCTTACACCGGTCTATAAAGGCGTTGATGAAAAATGGAGCGTCCGTGGGGGGGAGCTTCTAGCTCATCTGCCTTAGAAAAGGTAATCGACCCCCAGGAACGGCATTGAGCCTTAGGTTCGGAGCCCGACGCAATAGACAACATTTTTCGAGGAGGAGCGTCCACCCGTCGCTGACCCTTATAGATCGTGGAAATTTCTTTCTGAGCCTCGATGAATGCGATCTGCTTGCCTCCATCAACATGGTACTGGTTGAGCTCGCCTTTATCAAATAGCTCTTGTATGATCTTCGTCAAAACACTGCAATATTTCGTGTTGTGGGTTTCAGATTCGTGATATTTGTACCAGCTGCCGGTGTTTCTCAGTGGTGCCTTGTGCGTCTTGGGCTTACGCTAAGCTATCAGATGTTTGTTGTTGGCAAAGATCTCTGCATAGGTGGCATTCGTAACGGTGTAGACTGTTCGATCGGGGGAACGACGCTTCTGAGATTTGAGAGGTCTTCGCGGATTCTGAGTCGGAGAACGATGTCCTTTCGAGGCACCATGATTGTTTCGAATAGGGGAACATTGACGTTCTGGGGAATGCTGCCTGGATAGGCTTTGCTTTCGTTCTGGAGTGTGGGAATGGTGTTGCTTTCGTTCGGGTGTGTGGGAGCGGTAACGCTTGCCCTTGTAGCCATGTCGATTAGGGGGTGCGTAGCCGTCCCGTTGGCCCCAGATCCGGTTGTGGACCTCAGCCTTCTCGACCATTATATCGAGGGTGGCCTCGCATATGAGTTGATCCTTTCAGATAAGTTTTTCCTTGAAGAGTGAAGGCTGGAGTTCCTCTACCAACGCCGTCTGAGCTATCTGTTTGTCCAAATTTTGACAAAGCTGAGTGGCCTCCCTGAAACAGTTAATGTAGGACGATAGGTTCTCAGAGCCTCCTTGCCGGACGGAGAAAAGAGACTTGGTCGTGTTGTGACGTGTTTGTAATCGGTACCGCTTGAGGAAAGCGTCCATTAGCTCGTCGAATGATGATATGAATCCGGGGGCCAGTTAAAAGAACCAATTAAGCGTCTCACCCGTGAGCGTTTCAAGGAATAAGTAACACAGCGTTGCGTCGTTGTCTCTGTGGCCGGCTATTAAAGAAAGAAATCGATCAAGATGGGTGCCAGGGTCTCCACGGCGGGAATATCGTTCATCCTTCCAAGTTTTTTCCCCTGGGTGGTGCCGCACGTTGGTGATGGAAGGGGAGAACGGGGTCGTACGTAATGTGTACGACATGGTATGATGATGGTTGTAGTTCTAGTGTGAGATTTCATTTTCTTCAAAATCTCACAAAAGAGGAAGTGATTGAAATGAAGCACTATGTTTTTTGGACGAAATCCGTAGGGGTTCCGTCCCGTTGAGGGGTAGAGTTTGGGTATAGGATCACTTCCAAGCGTTCCGATTGACAAACCTAGAACACGTGTTATCTAAAAAATAATAGTTTTAGCCTCAGAGATCGAGACGGGATTGGCCCGCTTTCGACGCTCAGATGCTTAAGTCAGTAAATGACGTAACTATCTAGATAAAGTAACTATAGAAGTTAAATTGAATTACCTTATCCTTGGAGCTGATATCATCCATTTATATTTAGATGCTCTTGACAACTTGAGGTGATTCTCGATGTGGGACTAGTTTTCCTACCATTTTGGTGTATGAGAAAGACTAATCTTCACATGAGAAACAAAGGGGTACGCTGGTCAATGGCTGCCCCGTTCCGTACAGCCTACACGTGAGGCGCGTTACTCTTTATCACGTGCGTCGTATGAAGCTATGCTGCCGTGACCGAACTGCCCTTGTATGTTTTGTGAGGGTGCGCTGGTCATTCAACCGAGTAGATCAGTATATCCTGCACGTGACGCACGTTGGTGCACTTCACGTGTGAAAGAACCCAACCCCGATTCAGTTGCCTAAACTGAAATTAGATCCTAACAACACTATAACCTTTTAAATTTTTTTGCCAGAGTTTACTTTATAAAATGAGTAAACCAAAAACCTGCAATGAAAACACACTTCCAAATAGTCCACAAAAGCCAAACCGTGAGACGCCAATTCCCATTCGGATTTCTCAAATTCACAAACTACTGAATAACAGTAAAAATATTTCTTTACACTTATTATTAAAAATCCAGTAAGTACTCGGAAAACATTACAAAAGAAAATAAACTAACATAGTACTCAGAGCGACTTCTAATTTACAAATATACAAAGCTAGTAGATTAAACTAAGAACCTATTAGAAAATAACGGTGACTTGAACTCTAGGCCTCCGACGACAGCGCGCAACCACATGATAGAAGCTGCAAACTGGGCAAGAAGGAAACTGAAAAGCCCAGGGAAAGACATATAAATAGTAAAAACTGTTAAAGTGAGTGGACGAAAATAAACTTTCATTTTTAAACTGAAAGTAATAAATATAGCATGCCTTTCACAATATATATGCAAATAAACATGATGCGAGTCAAAAACTTGCGGGGTCCCACTCTGGGACACCTTCGCCTCAATACAGTCTAAATCACGGAATCCCAGACCCACACGTGATTATATAGTCAGAATGACCTCGGGTCAGGATATCTGTCTCCCCCGGAGCACCTCGAGGATCAACCGAGCATGTCAATGCATCGATGCCACTAGTATCACTGAGACTATACTCTGTGTAAAACAAATCATATTTGTTTCCATGCATATGCATAATCGTAAATGCATACTCGTACGACATATAATTATAAAATGCATAATCGTAAATACATACTCGTACGTGCATAGTCATAAAATTCATAATCAAGACTCGCACGCCAATCATTGAAAATAAAATGTCCACTCACAGCATACGGCTAGCTCGAAGGTCCGGCGGAAGTTCCCTCGCCAAAATCTCTGTTGCTGTTTCCTGAATAAATAACATGTTCGTTTAATTTCAGAATTTGATAAAACGCGCGAAAAACAACTCAGAAACTATCCCGGAAACCCCAAGAAAAAATTTGAATTTTTGACTCACCGGAGCTCCACCGCGGTCGGCAGTGTATGGCCGTCACGCGCCACCACCGGCGGTGGTGCGTGAACCACATGCGCCTCCTGTCCAAACTGCTCCGATGGAAGTGTTTGACCACTTGTTGGAAAGATCTCAACGAGCCCAACACATTTGTCAACTGGACATAGACCCAATACCACAGCGTTTGACCGGAATTGAGCCCGAAACCCACGATGGCAGAAATCGCCAGAAAACGTCTCCGGTCGATTCCGTCCTAGTGATGCACCTCAGCCCCCCAAACCAAGGGAGTTTTGGTCCTTGGACCAAACCCAATCGAACCCACCACCACACCATGCCGGAAAATGGCCGGAATGCCGCCGGTGAACCAACCCAAAAACCCACGGGTTCCCGGCATCAAAACTATCCAAAAACTCACCTAAAAATTAAATATTATATAAATATATATACATGAATGGAAATAGGAGATGAAGGGCTTCAAATCCATACCGGGAACGCCGGCAACTGTGGCGTTTTTCGGTGGGTAGAAATCGAAAATCCAAACGGGCCAAAATCATATACGGGTCGCGTATGTACAAAATTCATATTTTTCTGATTTTCTCTGTATTTTCACCCTATTTCCACTATAAATATCCAAAATTTCTGATCAGATCAATGGCTGAGGACCAAAACTCATAAAAATTTCTCCAATGGTTCAAAGCCAAGAAAAATATTTTAAAATACATAATTTCTCATACGAAATTCCAAAAATTGAAAGAAATAGCTCGATAACCCGAAAAATTCCCCGAAAATTCTTACGTGCACGAAATTAAGTACTCTACGACTTCCGCGAAGAAAGTCGGATCAAATTCTTGCTTGAAAGAAAAGTCGTTAACAAAATTTTATAAGGTGCATAATTCGCGGAAAACCTAAATCGTAAAAGTTAGCGTAACTTTTGGTTCGGATCGTTACATGTGCGTTGTATGGTACAGGTCTTGAATGACCAAACTGCCCTTGAGCCTGATAAATGGCCTTTTACATGGCGTTTATAGGCTTTTGGTGTCAAGTGAAGTATATTTTTTGGGTTTAGCACATCACTTACTAACACGGTGGCTCCAATGAGTAAATAGTAGATATAATGACGAACTTTGCGCTTGGAGATGTTTGAGAAGCTTAGGGCTGCACTTGGAGTGAAGTCTGTTGAAGAAGTAAACTGAAAATGTCTTTGACATTGTTCAGTTTAGGGGAGGGATTTGTCTGGTTTGTCTGACTGTTGAATGATGATGTAGGCTAGGGTTTAGGATCGAATATTTGCTTATGTTAATAACTATCCTACTTGGTAGGATTATGCAGCTAGGGTTGTTTGAGTTAGACCGAGTCTTAAGCAACTATATCACGTTCTTAGTGTAGTTGAAGACGTGATCTTCTGTTTAGATTTCATTCTCTGTGTAATGGCTATTTAAAGCCACAATTGCTTTCAATTGAATAAGAAGTCATCGTTCACTCATTGATCCAAGTGCTGAAACTCTTTGAAATTGTTTAACAGAAAATCTGAGTCGAGCATTTTGTCGAACACATGGTGTGCAATCCTGAAGTCAGCGATTTCAACCCAAAAAACAACACATCAGAAAGAGAGAGCAACTGATACGGAGGCAGAGATCTCAGAAGAGACGGGCGTCGATCTCAGTCGAGGCCAAGATCAGAGCAGCAGAGGGTGTCTCACTAAAGGGAGGCCGATCCGAGCTGCGGCGCGAGGCCAGGGAGGTCTGCAACAATGTGGAATAGCCGAATAGGCACCACGGCGAGGGAGGATTCCTTTGTCACTGAGGAGGAATCAGAGGAGGCGAGGCAACAAGTGTTGGGCTGCGGGGAGGCCGAAGCCGCAAGTTTGAGCGATGCGACTTCGGCGAGCGTTAGGCGGCGCGGCGGAGAGTGAGTCCCGAAGGTCAGCAAGCATGAGAGGAGTGACGCGGAGGCGGCGTGAGCCAAGAAGAGATGGTGGAGGCGACGATGTTAGAAATGGCGGAGTCGTTGTGCTCTGGTGCTATTGTTTTTGGTCTCTGACAAAAGAGAGAGAGAATGGGTAATTTTGGAAAAAAAAAAATAAAAGAAACTTAAAAGTTGGGTTAACGGGAAATACTCTAAGAGAGATTTGGCCGGTGGGAATATTAGGAACAATTTCTGGCTAGTGGAAAAAAAATTAGTGAAATCTGGGTGGATGGGAATTTTCTCTGGATAAAAGGATGCGTGGGACGAGCTTCCTAGGCTATATTCTGGAATCTTTCGAAGACTTCTACTTGAAGTAGTTGGATGACTTGGTCTCATGTGAACTATACACCGAAGGTATGATATGAACGGGCGCCTAATTCTTTTATGCTTATACGCGAAGTATTTCTTACAAAAGAAGTGCTAGGAATCATCGGATAGTACTAGATAAGCCACATAAACAATATGATACAAACAAATTAATTAGCACAATTGTATCTGAAAGATCGGGGCCAACTCGAAGACTTGGAGCATGACGAGGAAACTACCAAGGAAACGCGAGGAAAGAAAAGGCATGACGTCGACAATAAACACAGGAAGCCATCTGTGTCATATGGCATCATTATATGGTGAGAAGAGGTAATTAACTGGGGTCGACACACTCTATGATTAAACTATTAGGATGGACCGCGTAGATTTTGTGGCAAGATACACACTTGACGTAGCGAGCTACACATGCAGTGTACTTGCCAAGAAAACACGTTCGCGACCCCGTCGATCAACCTGTTAGATACCTTTCACAGTTTTGCATTCTTCACAAACTATCAACAAGTACCATATATAACTGTCCACGCGCTTAGTACGTAATAAAATGATATATATATATATATCAATATATGTGTACGCACTCTGTCAACTAAACTTCAAGATGCATGATCAATGACTAAAAGTATGATCGATAAAGATTTGTATGCTACAGAGGGAACTAAATTTGACTATAAAACATGTTAGCATAGGGTTAATGAATAAAACAGTCCTAAGAGGAAATCGATATGATGATGATGAGTTCCTGAGTGGACTCCAGACGTCCTAACCTATTTGATCCTCAGATTAATATAAGGATGTCACTATTAGAGAAAATTAACCTCATTACGGATAGCTGCTCGACTTGATCGGGTTACGCTTTGCCACCAAAGCTACTTAATTTTTTTTTAATGAAATGTCACAGTAATCTATCGGAGAAATTAATAGATTACAAGAAATTTATCGGCATAATAAAAAAAATCTCTTAAAGTAAGTTATACTATAATTTTTTCAAGTATTTAAACATAGTTGAACAGACTAGATGTAAAATAATATTAAAAAAAATATTGGGTCCCACATTCTATTTAACTATGTTACCTAAGTTACATCAACATTTGAACTATTCCACATAAGGCAAGCTCAAATAACAAAACCCTAAACAACAAACAATGCATGCCGACCCTAGAGGATAGCTGCCACCCATGTTGTCATCCCACCTCTCAGTGTCGCTCGCCGCCATCGAACCTACAACCACCACTTGCCGCCAAACCACCTTGTTGGGAGCCCATGACCGTCCTATCATCTATCATCACTACTAGCAGATCTAATTTTGCCCGAGTGCGACACAGTTGGCTCAAGGAACTGGCAAAAGCATGCTGTTGCGCTGGTCTGCTCGTCACAACCATTCACAATGAACTCGCCTCTGCCAGTTTACCACCGTCCACCGGCCTGACCCTCAAAACAGCCACCATCGCACGCGATTAGTGCACCACCATCGGCGACTTTATCGCTAAAACACAAGAAGACAGAAGAACAAATCGTCGCCGATGTCAAGGATGGAGGCAATCGACACTCGAAACCTAACGAAGCTAAGTTTAACCGGCTCCAATGGAGCTTTTAGATGAGAGACATGCTCTGTACAGGCACACAAGAATATTACTTCGCCAATGATGCTATTATTGTTATATGGGTGTAATGTAATACAAGATGTTGACCAAAGTATAACCCTATAGAAGCCCAAAGCTAGTTATCTAGATTTATGTAAAACTAGACGAGTAGTACCATTTTTAACACTGTACTCCACTCACCAATGCGGTGATGCAAACTTGGCCATTGACCACAGCATTTAACTGTTATCAATTGCAATAAAAGGTTAGGACAGTTAGACTAAAACTCCTACGTCTAGTTACACGCCAAGTCTTTCACGGGCACCAATGAGAGTTGGCAGGAGTGGTAAGGCACGGGTTTGAGTGGAACACTTATTTAAGTTCGAACACCAACATTCACAAATTTTTTATTGATAGGTTGTTGAGTACTGTAATTCTGCAGGACCCATCTAACGCTGGTAAAAGTGTCTCATTTAAGAGATTCTGAGTCATCAAGAGACCCGACTGTAAATGTTTGCGGGTTTTCAAGATGGAAAACCTTAGGCCAGCGGGGTCTTATTACTCTCAAGTGGAACCGGCGTGGAACCCAAATGTTAGTTTAGTTCCTGCTGACCAGAGGTAGTTCATAATGTTCTTGAGTTGGTGCGCAGCGTCCCCAATCAAATACCCATTACCAAAAGAAAGTCTTTCGGGGGAAAATGCGAACACGAAGGAATTGAAACTTTAATCAGCATTACCCATATGCTTTTTAAACCCATATGCTTTTTAAAAATTAGTTGATTAATCAGCTGCCTACCTATATATAACCACCGCTCTACCTCATAACCTTTCATTCCATGCAATCTCCATCTAGCAAACCACTAAAAGCTTACTTGAATTGCTTCCTTAATCAGTTCCTTGCATTCGTTACAAATATCCTAGTCAGATCTAAACTGAATCTCGAAAATGGCGATGAAGAGAGACATAGAGGATGAACAGACCCTGGATTTGGTCAGTTGCTTGATGTTACTCTCAAACGACTCCTCCCCGATCAAAAAGCAGAAGATAACAAGCTGCTCGGATCGTGTCTTTGTTTGCAAGATATGTGATCGGGAGTTCTCCTCGTTCCAAGCCCTAGGAGGCCACAGAGCCAGTCACAACAAACCAAAACGAATTGCACCCGATCTCTTACAGCTTACTCAGTCGTCGTTGCCGACCTCACAGGCCAAGCCCAAGACACACGAGTGCCCTATCTGCGGGCTTGAGTTCGCTATTGGTCAAGCTCTTGGAGGACACATGAGAAGACATAGGGATGTTATGACGAGTTCTAATGCTGCCGATCGTCTTCGTGCTGCAGCCGTGCCCGTTCCCGTGATGAAGAAATCCAACAGTAGCAAAAGGGTGTTGTACTTGAATCTGGATTTAAATTTGGCACCACCGGGCTTTCGCCGTCATTACGATTTAACAAAGTTGCAGTTGATTTCTTAATTAATAGGGTTAATTACACGTGAATATCTATGTATATCCAGGAATGTTTGATTCACTGTTTGTATGAAACAGTCGATCGAGAAGCCACCTGATATGATCAGTCATCAGACCGACAGACTAAGCTATGTGTATCCAATAATTTTTTTAACTAGTATGTACCTTCTTTTTATCATCAAGATCATAGGCTTTCTCAAATACATTCTAGGCCCAAAGACTAATCTGTGTCGGGAGATAATGTCATAATACTTTTTTCTCCTTGACCACTAATAATAGATTAGATCGAATTTAACTTCAATTAATTAGCGTGTGTGGAATTTGAACCTCAGCTAGTTTAAGTAGTATAGTTTGTACTTTTCATAGACATTTTTTTTAGATATGACGGTTCTTCTATTAATGTATATTTTTTTGGGGGTTATTTTAAGGTTTAAGGTATTATTCTATTTTTTTGATCATATTTTATCATATTCATCGTTCAGATCTTAGGTCCTAGTGTGTAGATCAAACATGTAAATTTTCAGCCAAAATAGTGATCGTTAAGGTATTCAAAAATGCAATTGAATTGAAGTTTATAATTAAGTATGAATGGTTCAGGTTTGACAGATTTGGTCCGTCCCTTGATTTAATCTAGTTTGATACCTTAACGATCACCATTTTGGTTGAAAATTTATAGAAATGATCTACTCACATAGACCTAATAACACTACCACATTTTAACCCATTGCCGGCGATTTTTAAATCGCCGGCAATGTTTTTTATCATTACCAGCGATTTTTCCCCCAAAAATCGCCGGCAATGTCTTTTTTTTTTTTAACATTACCGGCGACTTAAATGTAAGTCGCTGGTAATGTTCCGCCGATAATTAAAAAAAAAAAAGACATTGCCGGTGACTTACATTTAAGTCGCCGGCAATGTCTTTTTTTTTTTTAATTACCGGCGGAACATTGCCGGCGATTTGCCGGAAAAATTGCCGGCAATGATTAAAAAAAAAAAGACATTACCGGCGATTTTTGGGGAAAAAATCGCCGGTAATGATAAAAAACATTGCCGGCGATTTTTAAATCGCCGGCAATGGGTTAAAATGTGGTAGTGTAATTTGATGGTGGAGATGGTAAAATATGATTAAAAAATATGCGTAATGCCCTATACCGAAAAATGACCAAACAAAAATATACGTTAGCAGAAGGGCTATTTGCTTAATTTATTTATCTTTACTGTTGTTACCAAAACACACAAAAAAAAAAACTAACCAACTTGGCTAGTGTGCAGCTAGTAGTAAGATCTGAGATTCGTATTAAATCTTGCAATTCATATGCAGAGGCAAATGTTTCACGATTTACTGCATGCTTTCACTACTACAAGAAAAACGTTCTTAGACGACGAGACCGTAAATGTTCCGTTGTCTAAGTAGACTTAAGACGACGGTAATAATTTGTGTCATCTTAAGAAATCTTTTGTCGTCTAAGGCACACTTAGACGACGGAAATGTATTTCCGTTGTCCAAGTGGTGAATGAGACAATGGAAACTACGCGCAGTCTGTCGTCTAAGCGATGCATTATATATTGTTCATGCCAGACTTTCTTCCTCTCCGCTCGCATATATATAAATCTTTGGCTCCGACCATCGATTCGCCATATATCAGAGAAGGGTAGGTACGTACATACGTAGTTAATTTCCGACAATCTTAATGTTTATATATATAATTAATTGTACGTTTGATTGATTGCATTGTTAGTACGTCTAATATTTATAATTAAGTTAGGTAATTGATTGATTGATATATATATATATATATATATATTAGTTAATTGATTAACTAGTACGTATATATGCTTGGATGTTTAAAAATTTGGTTAATATTTAGTTGAAATGTACATGCATGTTAGATATATTAAAGTAATTGATGTATAGTATATTCACCATTAATTAATAACCGTAATTAATAAATATTTTAATTAATTATACGTTAATAATTAAGGTAGTTAAAATTTGTATATAAAATAGTTTAATAATTACTTGAAAATCTGTATATATAATAGTTGACTAATATGATAATTATTAAATTTCGTAGAAGTATGGATAAGAGTTGGATGAAGTTGCGGAATAGATGTGATGTCCGATATATGGATGAAATTAGAGAATTTGTGAATTTTGCGGTAGAACATGGTCAGGGAAAGAAGCGTTTCAGGTGTTCGTGCCAAAAATGTCTTAACTATCATTGTGTGGAGATTAATGTTATGATGCAACACCTGTACGAAAATGGTATGATGTGGAGTTACACTACGCGGAGCGAGCATGGTGAAGCAGTACACTTCAGCTTAGCAGAATTCAGCTCAGGGTACAGTTACCATGGTGCATCATCCAGTGGCAATGGTGTCGTCCCCTCTGTTTGGAACCCAACTGCGGATTTGGTCCATTAAGCGTTTCCGGGATTTAGTCATGGTGGACACCAACACCAAGATGGAGGTTACAATACCACTCATGGGCATGATGACACATTCCCCGCTGCTAGCTTGGCCACTGAGACTAGTGAGATGGATAAGTATAATATGATGCTACTTAAAGCCTAGACCCCGGTGTACCCTGGATGTCGAGAGAATGTGTTGCAATATGTGATGCAGCAAATGCAGATAAAAGTGAAGCACAAAATGTCAGTCTGTGATTTTGACGAAATTTAGGAGCAAATATGTAAGTTGCTTCTTGATGATCACAATCTTCCTAAATCTCATTATAAGGTTATAAATATCTCGAGCAGCCTCGGCCTAAAGTACAGGAGAATTGACTCCTGTCCAAATGATTGTGTGCTATTTTATAAAGAGTATAAAGATTTGGACTATTGTCCCGTATGTGGCCAGTGCAGATATGAGCTAAATAGGAAGAGTTTGAAAAAGAAAATTCATGTGAAGATTCTTCGATATTTTTCACTGATTCCCAGATTACAACGCATGCACATGTCTCTATACACAACAGAGGTGATGCGATGGTACGCAAAAAAGTAAATATATGACGATGTGCTGAGACACGCTGCGGATGTGGAGGCTTTCAAACATTTCGACAGCGAATTTGGGGACTTTGCCGCAAAGGTTCAAAATGTTAGACTCGGACTATCTACAGACGGATTCAATCCTTGGGGTAGTAATAGCTCTGCCGCCAGCACTTGGCCAGTTATTCTGATGCCGTATAACCTGCCTTAGTGGATGTGCATGAAAAAGGAATTTAATTTCCTTACTCTACTAATTTCAGGTCCTAAATCTCTAGGGAAGTGCTTAGATATCTACCTCAGACCTTTGATCAACGAGCTGAAATTGTTGTGGGAAAATGGAGTCCCAACTTATGACAAATTCACTGACACGATGTTCATGATGAGGGCAGCCGTAATGTGGAGGATCAGTGATTTGCCAGCGTATGGGATGTTGGCAGCCTGCAGAACGAATGGATACAATGAATGTCCTATTTGTTTGGACGACGTGAACTCTAGTTGGCACGTGGGGAAGGTGTGTTACCTAGGTCACCATAGATAGCTTCCTAACGATCACCCGTGGCGACAGGATGAACCTCATTTCGATGGGACGGTAGAGAATAATCCTAAATCCCGTAGTTGGTCTGGCGAAGAGATTTTAGAGAGGTTGAGCTATTTTGACTTTGGTGTGTTGACCAATGACAAGGATATACAGAAATGTAATCTAATACCTCCACATGATCTCAGCTATTGGGATCACAAGAGTATATTGTTTGAATTCCCTTACTGGTCGAAGTTAAAGCTGAGGAACAACTTGGATGCGATGCACATAGAAAAGAATGTGTGCGACAGTGTGGTGGGAACAATTCTCGGTCAAGACTAAAGATACTCCCAAAGTGCGCAAAGATCTAGAATCTATGAATCTACGTTGTCCCTTGTGGTTGAGGAGGGATATGGGAGGAATGTACAACAAGATGCCAGCTGCACCTTACATAGTGAAGCCAACACTTAGAGATTCTGTATTTCACTAGTTTAAGAGCGTTCGTTATCCGGCTACGTATGCAGCTGCTATAATTGGAGCAGTGGACGAGGTTCAACACAAGTTTGTTAGTCTAAAGACACATGACTATCACGTTATGCTGCAACGTCTGATTCCAGTGGTAATTCGGCCATATTTGTCTCGTGACGTCGTAGAACCAATAGTGGCATTGTGAAGATGGTGGTAGAGGTTATGCGCCAAAGAGTTAAAGAAGTCAGATGTGGTGGAAGTGCAACAACAAATTGTGCACATTATTTTTAAACTAGAGAGAATTTCCCCCCTGCTTTCTTTGACATCATGATTCACCTAATGATCCACCTGCCCGAGCAGGTGCTCATTTCTGGTCTGGTTCAGTACATTTGGATGTATCCTTAAGAAATGTATGTACAACTAATTAATTATACAGGTTTTCTGATCCATTATTTGTTCTACTCGAGATTACTAGCTATATGCACTTATTTTATAAAATTAATTGAACGTTTGATTTTGTAGACAGCTTGGAGAGTATAAAAGATTCGTGAAAAATAGGTCGGCCCCGGATAGCTCCATAGAAGAGACATACCTAATACATAAGTGTGTTACTTACTGCAATAGGTACCTCAAGGATCTACCACTTCCCACCACCTCCGATCCTAGTGCCCGCATCAATCTTTCTGTCATCACAAATGTCGTACGACCGTTTAGAGGAGTACTAAAGGAATCGTTAACATGAGAAGAACTTATTGAGGCATGAGAAGAACTTATTGAGGCACATTGGGTAGTGTTGCGAGACTGTGACAAAGTCGAAACTTACATGATTAGGTACATGGAGAAGCTTCAGACGTTAAATCCAAACAAGACTTCGGCGTGGTTTGAGAAAGTGGTTAAGAAGAAGTTCCCCGATTATTTCTTCCAATGGGTACGTATGTTTACTTATTTAATTGATATACATGTTTGTATAAATTAAACCATTTAATTATATATATTTCCCATTTTCTCAGATGATTGATCTACAAAAATCTAAAAACCAAGGGGGTGGTGGTCCTGGCCAAAGCACTTACTAGCAGGGAAGCCGATTAAATACTATATTTACCCCAGATGTTTTGTGAACGGTGTAAAGTTTCATTCATTGACCCGAGATGAAGGAAGAAGAACACAAAACAGTGGGTAGCGGTTAGGAAAGACAATGATATATATTACGAGCTCTTGTATATGTTGTTTAGCTATGTTACGGGAATGATGACAACATTTTCTATTCAAGTGCAAATGGTTCAAGCGTACAAAAAAAGACCTGGGTCTTTTATCAGTCGATACAAACTCAAGCTGGTATGAGGATAAGCCTTTCGCTCTTGCCACCTTAGTTAGACAGTTGTTCTATCTTGATGATCCGAAAGCTGGTAAATGGTGGAAAATAGTGTACCATATCTCTCATCGAGGTATATGGAATACCATGACAGCTAAAGGGACGCCGGCGACTGAAGATGTTGAACTGCAAAGAGACATTACTGCATATCAAGAGCCTAATATTTCTGTCATCCGCTCCGACATAATGGACCTGGTTCAAGCTGGTGAACGCTTACCTATGTCTGATGGTTGTACGGATCTAACTCAAGATGTGATTATTGATGCAATTAATGAGGTCGATGAAGTAGAGGCGCAGGATGACGACGAGGACGAGGACTCAGGATATTCGTCGGACGATGTTGAATATGATGAGGAGGAGGAGCAATCGGATAACAGTGGTGTGGAGGATGATGATGATTATGAAGAAGAGTACAATATAACGACGAGAAATATTAATTGGTAATTAATTATTATAATTACACTTTTTTGACGTAATTATGCATGATTAATTATATGTATTATGAGGAGGAGTAGGTACAATTATTAATTCTGTACTTAATTTAATAATTAATTAATTATTTTTAACTTTTTTGCATAATTAACTTCAAATTAACTAAACAGCGAGGTTGCTTCAACAGACGGAAATATAAATTAAAATTAATTAATTAATCCGCACGATCAAGAATGACATTTTCCCTAAACCCTAAAACCTAGACGACTGAACGACTTTTCGTAGTCTATACCAAGGTAAACATAATAGTAATTATATAACCCTAAATACTAAAAATTTATCTTAGACGACGCAAAAGGGTCATACCGTTGTTTAAGTAAACCCTAAATCATAAACCTTAACCCTAAACCTTAAAATAAGCACTTAGATGACGCAATGACACATTTGCGTTGACCAAGTAAGCACTTAAACGACGCAATGACACGTTTGCGTTGTCTAAGTGCTTACTTGGAGGACGCAAATGTGTCATTGTGTCATCTAAGTGCTTATTTCGTACTTTCACATCTAAGACAACGACCATGTAGACCATGTTCCAATGCATATTCTTTTTATTGAGACCAAAGAGTAAACAATTCTTGGAGTGTGAGCATCAATGGTTCCAAAATAAGACTTACGGATTTTCGTGTATCCACGTTTCCGGTTTGTAAAAATTTTGGTTTTGCGGTTGACTGTGTCGATGAAACCCTTAACGAACTTACTATTTACTGAAAATTATTCTACTTATATATTGTCTTACGGTGAATATATCTAATGGTTATTTTGCCCAAATTCAATTTCGTTAATATTGATGTGTAATGAGCGTATACTTAATAACACTTAAGTTATACACATTAGTAGATATTTAACAAGTTTAAAGACGTAAATAAATTCGTCGTCTTAAATTCCACTTTTTATATATACGATTCTTTAATTGATATTTTACGACAATTTCATTCGAATGACAGATCAGAAAATTCCTTACGAATTATTTAAAAAAAATATTTTTACGGAAATTGTTCCTAAACGATAGAGTAGGAGGACTCTCCGTCGTCTAAGTTTAAATTTTAGGCAGTCCAAATTTCACCGTCATTTTTTGGGAACCGCTCAAAATTTGACCTCGACGACGGAGATGGCCTTCTCCGTCGTCCAAGTCCAAATTTTGAACCGTTCCCAAAAAATATGGCGGTCAAGTTCCACCCGCCAATTAATTAGGTGTACCTAGACGACGGAAAATCACCCTTTGTTGCACCTAGACGACGAAAAATCACCCTTTGTCGTCTAAGTGAAACAGTATAATTGCCAATTTCTGGGCAGTTTCGATCATTCTTCCAACTCTCTCTCTCTCTCTCTCAAACTTGATTCGGCCTCCCTCCAGTGTCTCCCTCCCTCCGGCGACTCCCTCCCTCTGCCACCTCTCACCTCCTCCACCATCGTTCATTCCCTCCATGATGTACGTCGATCCTCCGTGCTCCCTCCCTCCGCCTCTAACTCCCACCGCCACCACCACCGGCCGCCCAATCTCACCGCCGCCCATCTCCACTGCCAGTAAGTTTTAAATTTTTTTACGTACGTATATATTTTAAATTTATTTTTAATATGTATTTGGGTATAATACTATGTATTTAGGTATAAATATAGTGTATTTGTGTTTAATAATAAATTGGTAAATTAATAAATTAGTAAAAATAATGAATTGGTAAATATTATTGTAAATTATTAATTATTATAAACTAGTAATTATTGGTAAATTAGTATGAATTTTATTGTAAATTGGTATGAATTTAATAGTTGTAACATTATTTTAATTATGGTGATTCGTATGAATTTAATTATTTGTACTATTACTTTAATTAATAGGAATATTATTTGTAATAGTATGAATTTAATAGTTGTAACATTATTTTAATTATGGTAATTAGTATGAATTTAATTATTAATTTGTACTATTATTTTAATTAATAGTAATATTATTTGTAATAGTATGAATTTAATTATTTGTAACATTATTTTAATTATTGTAAATTAGTATGAATTTAATTATAAATAATAATATTATAAATTGGTTAATATTAATAAATGATAAATATCAAAAATGGTTTTACAAATGAAAAATATTAAAAATAGTAAATGTTGTGGTAAATATGAAAAATATAGAATAAATGTATTGTAAAAATTGTTACAAATAGCAAATGGTAAAGTAGTTATAATTAATGATAAAATAGGTTTAATAGTTGATTTTTATAACTCCTAGGTTAAAATGGTCCCATGGGGTTAAAAAAAGGCACAAAAAGAGACGGAAGATACTCAACTCCGACGCTTCGCAGAGCAAGTTGGTTGGCACAGCCAGAAGGATAACATCGCGCCTCCTCCAGACCCTTCAGCTGGTCCCTCGGCTGCGGCAACGGAAGGAATTCTTAATGCCCCAGCTGTACAGACCGATTACGATAACACCCATTCCGACCAATCACCGATGTCAGAAAGTGCCCAAGAGTCGACCTCCTCCGAGTCTATTCTCTACAGTGCGTGGCGCAAGGTCAGGAGGGCCCCATCAGACCTTCAACCGTAAAGGACCCGAAGACTCGGAAAAGGCGAAAAATCCGAGAAGTTGTTCAAGGCGACTATGCAAAAGATCCAGTTGTAGTACGATGATTTCACCGATGGCAATCCCACCTCGCAGCTAGCTAGTCTCTCATCGCACAGCATGGGGGCAATTATTTGCAACAAGGTTCGTATGGTTGGGCCTAGCTGGATGGAGTTACCGGACTTTGAAAAGGGGAAGGTGTTTAAAGAACTCTCAGTACGTAATACAATTTTAAATTAATTTTTTAATAACCAATAAAATTTGTAATTTCATAATATATACGATTATAATTTTTTATTATTTTTTTGTAGGAACAATATACAATGGATGACACACCAGAGTTGCTTAGGCACATCAACACCACCGCCAACGTCATCTGCCGTGATTAGAAGTACAGACTTCACAAGTATTACCAACAATTCGGCCGCTTGCCTACCCCCGTAAAGTTACGTGGGGATGGGGAAGATGAGTGGGAGTGTTTGGTCAATCACTTCGAAGAAGAATTTTATCGGTTTCGTATTTTTTATTTAAATTAATGAAATTAAATTATATTTTTAGTCATTTATTAATTTATTAATGATTTATGTTGTCGAATAGACACAATCGAACGTAAACAAGGCCAATCGAGAGAAGAAGGACAAACATCATACCTCTGGCTCCAAGCAAATGATACAAATTGTCAAGGAGCATAGAGATAAAGACTTCAAACACCCTTATCAGAATGCTAGCATCACCGCTTACATCACGTCTGGGCTTGACAATTAAGCGAGTCAAATCGGTGTAAGTGCCGTATATATTTCTTCTCAATTAACGTAATTATTATTTATTTTCAGGCGAGGTACAAATTTTATAATTATTTTCAGGCGAGGTTGGTAGAACGGGCGCAACAGGAATTGGCTAACACGTAGCTTGCACACCCAGATTTACCACCGGAAGACCTGCCTCCTCTATCGAGGGAGAACCAAATTGTAATCGCCGATGAGATATACGGTCGGCGAGCTAGCAAGGAGGTTAGGGGGTTAGGATGCAAGGTGCAGCGAGATTTATCTTTTGACTCTTTTATGGCACGCTCAACGAGGATAAGTGCTCTGGATGCAGCGGTCCAAGCAGCCATTGAGGAGGCTCGACTCGCAAGAGCAGAAATGCTATCTATGCGTCAGAGGCTTGATGAGCAACAAGTACAAATAGCTCACCTCATCGCCCTCGTGCAAAACTAGGTTCAACAAGATTGTCATCCTGCTCCGACCCCACACCCCGACGACGATTACATGGCTGAAAGCGGGGGACTCGGCAGCGCGTTTACTCCTGCCGTATTTAGTAGTTTGTACGTAGTTTATGATATATCATATTTTCCAAATGATTTTGATGTACGTACAATTTTTAATTATTTAAATTAAATTTATTATTTTAACTAATTTATTAATATTTTACTTTAAATTCAAATTTTAATTAAAAAAATAAAATATATATATATATTCACTTAGACTACGAAAGTATATACGCTTTTGTAGTCTAAGTCTTCACTTAGACTACGAAATCATATATGCTTTCGTAGTCTAAGTGATGATTTAGACTACAAAATATATATACATACGTGGTCTAAGTGATCACTTAGACTACGGAATAGTTTCGTGGCCTAAGTCATCACTTAAACCACGCAATAATTCTGCATTCCAAGTGATCACTTAGACCACGCACATAATATTTGCGTAGTACAAGTATAACTTAGATCACGCAATAATTCTATAGTCTAAGTTGTACTTGGACGACGCAAATAACATTTGTGTCGTCTCATTTTAACTTGGACTATGGACCATTTGTATTGTCCAAGAGGTCACTTAGACGACGGAACGAACCATTTCCATCGTCCAAGTGCTTAGACTATCGCAGTTGGACGATGGAATCTAGACGATGGAGATTCCGTAATCTAAGTACTTAGACTACGGAAACTCTAACCTAGACGACAGAAATGGTCCTTGATCTAAGTGAATTTTTCTTGTAGGGCACGTTCTATTTGGTCTCCATATACTATCTACTTTGTGTACATTTTGTATGATATTGGTATATATATCTACTACTAGTAATTAAGTTGGTAAACTATATTTTTCGGTGTTGCCACGCAGAAGGTGTTGCAAGTAGCTAGCTAGTGACACGAGGAGAACTTTACAGTACTTAGTAATCATATAAATAAATTGAAAATTCCCTCTTTTAAATTGTATCCATAGCTATATAAATATATAATATTTAGAATTATATATAGGGAAAATTCCCACCGCCTCAATTTTAAGAAATCTATTCCCACTAATCAACAACCTTTTGTAAAATTCCTGAGCGCCCTAGTGGGAAAAATCCCTTATATTTCTTATATAACAATCTTAAGTTTTACCGTAGATTTTACTGTTCATAAGGATTTTTTAGTCATCTATGCTTCTCGAGTTAGCCGTGCGATGACTGTTACTAACTCTCTCTCTCTCTCTCTCTCTCTCTCTCTCTCTCTCTCTCTCTCTCTCTCTCTCTCTCTCTCTCTCTCTCTCTCTCTCTCTCTCTCTCTCTCTCTCTCTGCGTCTCCCACATATTCCAACTTCATCTGTCGGCCTCTCCTTTCTCTGTAGAGTCAAAACCCAATCCCTCTCCTCCATCTCCTCTCCCATTCCTCTCTATTTGTGATTTCTCATCTCGATCTCACTCCCACTCCCAAGTTCTCTTCAAACAACGATTTATCTCTCTCATAGAAGCCAAATTTGTGATCTCTCTCCCTTGCGATTCCAATCTCTCACCCGCCGCTCCGATCTCTACCGATCCTCACCTATTTTCGCTCCTCACCACGCGCACAATTTCTCTCGAACTCGTCGTTTCCGCTCTCATCTCCGGCGAAGGTACCCATTTTGTGAATGATTATTCTTTGTGTATATGAATAAAATCGATGTATGTTGATTGGGTTCCTCTTCTATTTCCATTCTCTAAGGTCAATCTGCTCCGTCCGCCAATATGCTTTCTTGGATTTCTGATCGGTCGATCTGCTCTGTTCCTCGATTTGCTTTTGTTTTGTGTGGGTATGTTTGATATCTATTTTTTTTTGCTTGCTTCCAATATGTGTGTTGCTTTGATTCATCATATAGCATTAGTTGTGATATATTCATTCGGGATTGCTATCAATTTATAAACTAATTAACATTGGTATTTTAGTTAACAAATTACGTTAATTTTCCTAATTTCTCAAACCTGATTTCTGGGTTGTGTTCTGTCTTTAGTTTTCAATAATGGATGTTGAAGCTGCCAAATCCCACATAAAGTCTATCGTTTCTTGAACTGGGTTTTTGTCGGTGTGCCAGTTGAGGACAAATGGATTAAGATTATCTGCTGCTTCTGAGGTATTGACTGCTTTCATCAACTTTTTGAGTTTTGGGTTCTTTCTATTTCAGTTAACAGTTACAAAGAAATTTCATAGCTTTAGATTGTAAGTGTAGGGTGGTTGTTGTTTATATGTCACTTAGCTTAGAACACCAACAATATATAGGGGGTTGTGAAGACAGTTCGGGCGTTGTTTAATGTCACTTAGGTTTTAGTTAAATCCCAAGCAAATGCCAGTGAAGGAGCCTAAATGTCTTCTTTGAGAATAAAAATAGAAATAGGTTTGAGAGGCACAATCAGATTCGATGGAGTGGTGAGAATAAAATAAGTGCAAATTTCAAATGATTCCTCTCTCTCCCACTGTTCTCTATTCATCATCACGTACAACTCACAGATTTCCCTTATCAGCCTCATCTACTCTTCTCCTCTTATCAACCAGGAATTGCATTTTGCTATGTTGCTCTCAATATAATTATGCTTGAGAGTTATGACTTTGGAATTCATTTATGTGCTGTCGTTTAAGGTTAATGAGTTGGTTGTCAGATGTCGAAAGAATTATTTTATTTTGTTCCGTTGTGTTGTGTTTAAATGTGTTATAGTTGAATTTCTGACTGAATTACATTCTCTTTATTTTGGATGCTTTATTGAATTTTATCGGTAGAGCTGATGTAAAATGTGTTGAATTGAGTTTTGATTGTATTGTTTGATTAATTTTTGCTATTTAGTTTGTTGCATTGTACATCATAATTTATTATAATTCTTGATTCATTTGTTGTATTATGTAGATCTAAAGGTTGTATGCAAAAAAAACTCCATTGTATCGCCTTGGTGCTGCTTCTCTGGCAATTTTCGTATTTTGCTTCAGTTTCTCTTCGACATTCAGGTCTGTATTTAAATAGACTTATGATGTCTAGTAGTGTAGTAGTAGAAAAATCAAGTTTGTGATTTGAATAGCATTAGCTTTAACGCTATTGCGGTCTTTTTAGTTTTAATTATATGACAGATCAACTTGGAATCATGTAGTGTTGACCAATAATTGAATATGTTTTGAGAATTAACAGCCAATTATTTTCACCAAATATAAATGATATTAATTTGTTAAATTTAATATCAGTTGGGCACGTGCCATTCTTTTTCAGTTTTTTTTTACAATTATTGTCTAAGTTTTATATGCTATGCTTTTTGTCTAGACAACATTTGGGATAAGTAAATTTGAAATCACTTTTTGTTGAACAATAAATGGATATGGTTTGAGAATAAAGAACCAATTATTTTCCCTAGATACAAATGATTTTGTTTTGTTAAATTGAGGGTTAGTTTAGTACATGTCATTCTTTTTCTGTTTTGTTGTGATTATTGTCTATGCTGCATATGTCATGTTTTATGATTGTATTTTGTTAAATTTAGTGTTAGTCGTGCACACGCCTTTCATTTTCTTCTTTGTTGTGATAATTGTTTATGCTTCATATGTCATATTTTTTTCACATAGAAATGATTCTGTTTTAATATATTTGTCAATCATGTACAAGGTTTGTATTCGTTACTAATATGGTCTTTGTTGCTTGAATTTGTTGTGTAGGTATGGGGCCAAAAAGAAATGTAAACTTTTTGAACAAAGGGAAACAAACGACATCACCGTTGGACTATCCTCATTCAAACCAACTTTTCTTGAACAATTGTGATTTAGACCAATGCTCTTTGACCAAAATATGACGTTTGTTATCATCTATTTCTCAAGAATCCTTTGTATGTCATGAGATAGCAGCATCATTGGATTGTGCTGAATTAGACCAAAGTTTTTTCACTAAGAAACGAAGTTTGCTTCAATCTACTACTGGAGAATCCTCAGTTGCTTATGAGACAATATCACAGTTGAATTATCCTCAAGCAAGTAATACATGTGAAGAGAGTAGTGATAGTAACGACGATGAAGATGTTGATACAGTTGTATCAAGTATTGGAGAACATTATACTTTTATTTACTATGTCCTTAAAAAAATTTCATGTATCCTCGTCATTAGATGTTGAGTTAAACTTGATCATTGTACCTTGAGGAAAATTAGGCATGGCACCATATAATCATTGAACCCTACTAACACATAACAAAATAAGCTATTCCACTAAAAAAATTGTCTTAAAGATTTTCTTAATTAAATACATGTAGTAGAAATGTTCAAGAAGCTACAAAAAGAGCAGTCTGATGCTTATAATTGTGTTAATACCAGTGTTTTTGTTAATACACATTATATGTTGGAACTACAATTGACTTCATAAATATTGGACAATGACAGTAAAATAATAGTACTATTTTACTGATAAACTGACAAATGTATACATAGTACAGTCACAGTGATATTATGGAGTTAGATGATAGAAGTACTCATGTTTTTGTTGTTTGTTACTAATTTGTTTAGTCAAATTGTTGTTTCATTCTTTAAATGAATCTAAAACTACACAAATTAGTTTTCCGCTGTTATTAGTTTTTTGTTTTAGTTTTGACTGCACAATTTGCTCCATTTGATATAGGTTTACCAAATTCATCAAGTATGATAATTCGAAAAATTATTTGATTCAAACTAACCATGGTTCTTTTCTATGAATCACAAGTGTTGATGGAAGAATTTATGGGCAAGCATTATATCAACGAAGCTGCACAAGTGAGGAGAAACTTTAATATCAATTATCAATTAATAAAACTTCATTATCAATCATTAGTTATCTAATTTTTATTTTTATGATGTAATCACAGGAGACATTATGGATTATAATGACTCTGGTGATGATGCTTATACATGTGAACACTGTGCTGCCCTTTTTTGGTTAGATGAAGCATTGAAAAATAAAAGAAAAATAACCGATTGATTTACACTCATTGTTGTGAAAAAGAACAAGTTTAACTTCCAATGTCATATCCAACTCTAATTTTTCTTAATGAACTGTTAAATCCAGTTAATGGTCGAAAAAATGTGTTATTTTGTGAAAATATTAGAATGTATAATTTCATATTTTCTTTTACTTCTATGGGGGCTAAAATTGAATATCGCATAAATAATGGAACAAATCCTTATGTATTTAAAATATGTGGACAAGTGCATCATTAAATGAGTTCAGTTTTACCTTCCGAAGGAGCAAGTCCTAAAAATGCTCAACTATATGTATATGACACTCAAAATGAAATTTCAAATCGTATAACTACTATTGATCCAAATAATACAAATAAAAATATTGTTGCCAATATTTTTAAAGGATTAGTAGAATTATTGGACGAGTGTAATGAATTAACCAAAACATATTGATCTGTAAGATATGATTTTGAGAATCATTCGCAGCCCAATTTTGATGTCACCCTACTTGATCTTGAAAAAAATGATAGCAAACAATACGAATTACCTTCTGCTTCTAAAATTGGTGGATTGATTGTGGGTGATATAGGTGAATTTAATTCCAATAGAGACATAATTATTCGATCAAATGATGGACCTCAGAAACGAATATCTAAAATTCATCCGAAATTGATGTCATTACAGTATCCGCTTCTTTTTTCATACGGAGAAGATAGATTTAAAATCAATATGAAATTAAAATAAATTACAGAAAAAAATGACAATAAAGATAGAAAATTAACAATGAAAAAATTTGTATGTTACCAAATTCATGATAGAGAAAATCAATCGAGTACTTTGTTGAAATGTGGAAGATTATTTCAATAATATTTAGTTGATACATATGCAACCGTCGAAGAAAATTGATTAGAATATATAAGGAATCATCAACCAGATCTGAGGTGTGAAACATGGAATAATATATCTACGTTTGTTTCGAATGAAATTGTTCAAGGCTCAGATGTTGGAAAAAGAGTTTTTCTTCCTAGTTCTCACACAAGTAGTCCAAGAGATCGATATGATAAATAATTATCAATATGAAATGACAATTTGTAGAGAATACAGTGATCCCGATTTATTCATTTCTTTCACGTGCAATATGAAATGGCCAAAAAATTTGAGATATTTTGAAACAAAACCAGGATACAAACCAGAAGATTGTTCTGATATTGTTTGTCAAATTTTTAAGATAAAAGTAGATGATATGATTGTTTATATTAAAATTGAAAACCCTTTAAGTTCATGCTCACGTGTGTACAATTGAATTCCAAAAGCGAGGGTTTCCCCATGCTCATATATTATTTTCGCTTAAGAGTAAATATAAATATTATACTTCAGATGATGTAGATTCCATAATATCAACAGAATTACCTGATAAAAATGTTAACCTGGAGTTATTTGAAATAGTTAGTCAATTCATGATTCATGGTCCTTACGGCCAACTTAATTCGAATTCTCGGTGTATGCGAGACAAACAATGTACAAAACATTTTCCGAAACCATTTATTACTGACACGATTTTTCAAGCAATTAAAGCTCCTCAGTATAGACGTCGCAATGATGAATCACGTCTTGTATTTAAAAAAGGAGTTCATGTTGGTAATAATTATGCTGTTCCTTACAATGCTACTTTGTTGTTGAGATATAATGCTCATATAAATGTTGAATCATGTTCTCAATCTACGTTAATAAAATATTTATTCAAGTACATAAATAAATGACCCGATAGAGCTCGCGTATTAGTCCGTGACAATATAAATGATGAGATCCAAAATTATCTCAATTGTCTATATTTAACTCCTCATGAGTCCGTATGACGTTTATTTGAATTTTCCATTCATTCTAGATTTCCTGCAGTTTAACATTTAAAAGTTCATTTTCCTAAAGAATAAATTTTTTATTTTCATCAAACTAATTCTCTTGAAAATATGTTAAATAATCCGAATATAGAAACTACTATACTAACTGCTTGGTTTCAAGCAAACAAAACTTATAAGAAGGCAAAGAAATTAACATTTACTCAATTTCTCATTAAATTTGTTTAGAATGATAATTAGAAATTATGGACCCGAAGGAAACAATATCGCGTACTCGGTAGAATAGCATATGTGCCGCCAATTGCAGGCGAATTATATTATCTTAGAATACTTTTAAATTTTTAAAAAGGATGTACCAATTTTGATTCAATAAAAACAGTCAATGGTGTAATATACCCTACGTATCAAGAAGCATGTCGAGCATTAGGATTACTAGGTAATGATAAAGAATGAGTAGAAACATTGTTGCAATATACTTTTACTGCCATTTCTTCTCAAATTCATTTTTTATTTGTTACGATTATTCTATTTTGTAATGTCTCAGATCCTCGAGCTTTACTTGATAAATATTGGATTAGCATGTCTGATGATATAGTAAACAAAATGAATCAAATTTTAATATGCCAAATCTTACCATACCTGATGATGAATTAAAAAATATTGTTTTGTGTGAACTTGAAAAACTGTTTAAAAGGTCATCCAGTACTTTAAAAGGTCATCAATTACCAATGCCAAAGACACAACAGATACATCAACTTGACAATAGGCTCATTAGAGAAGAATTAGATTTTGATTGTGAAGTGCTAAAACAAAAACATTCTGATCTAATCACTAAACTAAATAGTAGTCCAAAAATGATATACAATGAGGTCATCAAAGCCATCGAACAAATGAACCCAAGATCATTCTTTGTTCATGGTAGCAGTGGTACAAGAAAACTTTTTTATGGAACACTATAATTTATATATTGAGATTTGATGGCAAAATTGTTTTGCCGGTTGTTTCATCAGGCATTTCTTCATTATTACTTCTAATAGGCAGAGCAACTCATTAACGTTTCAAAATAAAACCAATTATAGATAAAATTCAAATTGTAATATAAACAAACAAACCAATCTATCTAATTTATATGAAAAGGCTAAATTAATCATTTTGGATAAAGCTCCTATGTGCAATAAATAGTGTATTGAATCAGTAGATAGAACATTGCGTGATATTTTGTCAAAAAAAGAAGAACCGTTTGGAGGAAAGACTCGGTGGAGATTTTAGACAGACATTGCCAGTCATACAAGGTGGTAGCAAAAAACTAGTCATTTATGCATCATTTAATAATTCATATTTGTGGCCTACCATTACAGTGTTTCATCTAATTGAAAATATGAGATTGTCGATAGTTGGTTTAAGCAGCATAGAAAAAAAATAAAATTAAGGATTTTGCTGAATGGATACTACAAATAGGCGAAGGTCAATTAGAATCAAAATTCCCCTACAGAAGATGCTGATATAAGCTGGATTGATATACCAGAAGAATTGCTTATTGATCCTACAATTCATCATATATAATCAATTTTTCAAGCAACCTATCCCAATTTTTTAAGCAAATATAGTGATACAAATTATTTAAGAGAACGTGCTATAGTGACTCCAAAAAATATAATTGTTCATGAATAAATAATTATGCAATTAAATTATTGCCCGGCAATAACAAACCATATTTTAGTTCGGATTTAATTTCATACAATTCAGGTAATAGCGATAACATCATTCTTTTATATCCCATGTAATTTTCAAATAACCTTGAATTTAGCAGATTGCCTACACATGAACTCATATTGAAAATTGGCATGCCTATTATGTTATTAAGAAATTTAGATTAGATATGTGGTTTTTGTAACGATATAAGGTTGATTGTGACAAAGCTGTTTGAAAAACTAATTGAGGCAAAAATACTTACAGGAAACAACATGGGAGAAAAAGTTCATATTTCAAGGATAATATTATATACAACAGAAACTAAATGGCCATTTACGTTTAAAAGACGTCAATTTTCTATCAGACCATGTTACGCAATGACGATAAACAAGAGTCAAGGCCAATCATTAAACCAAGTAGGGATATATTTGTTAGAACCAGTTTTTACTCATGGACAATTATATGTAGCGGTATCTAGAGTTACGTCAAAGAAAGGCCTTAAATTTTTTTATAAATAACGGTGACAACATCCGTAATAATTGTACAAAAAATATTAATTGTCTATAAGGATGTGTTGCAAGATATATAACACTTTGTATTTTTAATTAGAATATACATATTTTAACACTACTGCAATTGTTTTGAATATATATGGTTTCATATTTTTCTCTAACTTTGCAGCACTAATTTCTCTATACATACATATACACATACACAATTTCTTTTGTCTCTCATATGTATTCCATTAGTTCTTTAGATTCTTTTTCCTCTCACTCATCTTCCATGCATGTTGCCAGCGGCAACACCAATATGTTTGAAAAATAAAACATACTTGTTGCAATTCTAATCTGGCTATGGCGCTTTGGTAGTTTTAGCTATGGCTATCTTCTTATCAATCAAAGCCAACAATCTCAGCTCCATTAAAGCTCAGCTTTCAAAGGTTATCAATTTTCCTTTTTCTTTCTAAATTTTGTTCGGTTTATTTTTTCTCTCTAAATTTATTTGGATCTAACTAAGTTCATTGTTTCTAGCAGTGATCAACCTGTGGATGAGGGATTACTTCTTCATCTCTGATCCTTGACGTTGCCGGTCCATCGACATCATCATCAATAGGCCTCTCTCACCCAACCCAATCGGAGTAAGGTAATAATCAAAGTAAATATCTCTATCTCTCTTATTAGTTCTAAAACAAAGTACTAATTATTGCTAATCGCCTCTAATAACTAAACCAGTTGATGCTTTTCTACATGAATTACCTCAACTTGGTTACAGTTTTGTTTGTTCAAGTTTTTTTCATGTGGCTACTCTTCCTTGGAGATTGGACTTACGTGTGTAATTTCTTGCTTCAAGCTCTAATTGATCTTTCGATTTTAATGTTTGAACTTGAGTTTAGCTTTTGATACTTGGAAGCTTAATGTAATAATAGGAATGGAACTGTTTCTTTCTTGGTATGCTTTATGTCTGTTTCTATGTATATCTATGACAGTCGTATGCTATACTTTGATCACTATCTAATAGTTAGTATACTAAATGAGCTCTCAATTTACACCACTTTGTACACTGTACAAACAATTCATTTACCCAATAAAAATAGAAATGGCAATTAATTATTTCTAGGATGTGTTCACTTTTTGTCGGAGCCCATATATATGAAATTGGTTCGAACTTTCAAGAAACAATGAATAGGCAGAATAGCTCAATAGAGTTAACTTGATTTATGCCCTAAGCACCTGAGATATTCTTATGTAAGTTATTTTATATTCTATCGTTTATTTAGTAAATCAATGTATGCTCTAGGATTGTTTTGTTGTTTATCTCTTCAAATTTAACTGAGGGTGCAGCTCCCACTGCAAGTCGGATGAGTTGAACAAGGATCATGACCATTCTACACAATTTACTTGCTTATTTTTTTGTATATTCAACTCATTATTTTTTGATTCTCATATTCTTTTGTCTTCATGGAATTTTTTGTTGCTGATTTAGAATTGTTTCTATTGGCAATGAGTTACTTTCTTCGTTGCTGCAATTGATATAGAGCAATATCTAAAATTTTGGACTTCAATTTAGTTTGTAACCAATTTTTTTATGTGATTATTGTAGGAACTAGGACCTAACAAGTTTTTGTTTTCATTGTTGAAGTATTTGATGTCTTTCAGAGCTTTATCTTAATTTGTTGTGTTATGTGTTTTTCCTCAGATATGGATCACTATATGATGCCCAAGAATATAATGTGACTACTACATATAAGTTGGCATTACAGACTTGGGAAGAATACTTAGAATCATGTCTCAACCCAGAACGGCAAGAGCTCTTCTTCATGAGTAATTCTCCAACACAGTTATTGTGAGTTTTACTCGAAACACATGCAAAATGAATTATAAGGGGAAAACAACAAAACATAAGAATTTGTTCTTTAGTCTTTATGATAATGCATTGAACTCTTCTTATCTATGAAGCCTGATAAAAATTATATGCTTGGTAGGTACTGCTAGATGGAATTATAAGTGGTGGTGGTATTTGTGAGGTTGTAAGCTTACTCACTTGTGAGGTTGTAAGCTTACTCACATATCATCCTGGTTTCTGGCTAAATTGCAGTACGAGCTATGGCTAATTGTTCTATATATGATATAGGAGCAGTGCTTGGTAACACGGTACCCTAACAATCACATATACTTGGAGGGTAGTTTATAATATGATACACATCTTGGAGCTAAATGAAGTGGCATAGACAATTGTTGGTTTTACTGTAAATGAAGGGTTTGTTAGGATTTGGAAAGGTGATACACTATCTTCATACTTTTGATATTTATGCAACTTGCTTGAAAATTTAGACAATAATTTATAATTTTGTTTTTATGTTAAACATGCAGAATCTCTTTACAGATAAGATGGAGCTGAAGTTGATAAAACAACATTATATAAAGCTTCTTACATTGCCTCCTCTTCCAAAGAGACCCAACTTCCTCAACATCCGAGGTATGAACTTAATACTCCTCCTTCCACTGTATCCCTACATTGCATTATCTTATGTACTGGCATACTAAACGAAATTATCAGACAATTTTAACTATATAGATTTGTACTCCGATAATATCAAATTTTTCACTAAACTAAACAGAATTTGTATGTATTGTTTAGACGAAGCTCATATACTCCTTGAAGTGTTACAATTCATAAAAAAAAACTACTGAATGTGGCAACAATAGAAGCTCACTTTCCTAATTTTCATTTTAAAGTTGTTTAATTATCATTGTGTTTTGATTGGGAAATTAGTGTTTTGGTAGGGGTGATGATCTTCACATGTTACTGTTTATGCAAAATGGGCTTCCAGATGGGGCTAAATTAACATGCCACATGAAAGAACATGTATAATCTTTGGTATATTATTTGGCCGAGTTGGTTTAGTAGTGGTGTTTATTTTCAGAGATTACTTGGTGGCTATAAGCATGACAATAACAAAGTTTGAAACTACGGTATTAAAGAGGTAATTTTTCAGCTCCACAGATCACATTAATCTGGTTTGTATGTAATTGCTTGGTAATAGGCTCTTTGGATTTTTAGATTTAAATTGTAGTTTGAATTGAGTTTCGGAGAGCTAGAAATTGAAGTAAGTCCTTTAGTGAGAATTTAAGAGTCTGAAATGACTTGCTAACTTCGAATTTGATTGTTTTACCAATATGGGGATTTGTGGGAGGTGTCTGTTATTAGCACAGTTGGTTGCTCAATCAATTAGGCTATGCCATATAAAGAGATTCAGTAGAGTAAGTTGGCATTATATTCAACTTTTTCATGCATTTATACATAGTAGTACTGTACATACTCAGGTAATTTTACACTAAAAAATTGTGATACTTTTATTGAACTACTTTGACGAATGGTCTAGTTTAAATATAAAAAAAAACTACTTGAGATTATTACTTCATCTCCTTTCGGTCGTGGCCTACTTTTGGATGATGTGCAAGTTCATATAGATAAATGTCCTAATTAGTATAGAATTTTCTATGTTACAATCAGATTGTCAGTTTACTAATACATATATACTGACATTACAAAATATAGATAAGCAATACATCAAGAACATGGGGTAACAAACTGAAATATATTTAAATTTAGTATAGTGTAGCTGATAATTGTTCGTGTTGTCATTACTCTGTGTTTTTTGGTAATCTCAAACTAATCTGTCAGATTAAATTAAATAGTGAAAGATCAGTAAGTAATGGCATAGTGGTTTCTTTTACTTGCATCTTTTGATCATTTGAATAGACTTGGGTTTGGGATGTGATTGAGGTGAAGGGCTCATGGGGTTGTGTCACTAATTGATCTTAATGTGTTCTTTAGATGTCATCCAAGTATAACTTCTAAGATTGACAAATGATACTCCTCAAACCCTCCTCTTTACAAATGTCTTTGTTTTGATTTTGATTTTGTTTATGTGATATCACTCGCAGACTGTTGAGGGAGTGAATCCAAAAGCTTACACTTTGGCCGATGGGGAGGGCACAATCACCATCCTTAAGCTTCACAAGTTTGTTACGTAATATGCACTAGTTGCATACAATTTCAAAATAGAATATAATATTAAAGTTATTTTTAATTTTTTTTTGGTTTGTTTTACAATTAAAAACAGCTTATTGATATGTAATTGTAATGTTATTTTATTGTAGTTCTTTTATACAATATAAATTTCCGTTTTGGAATTCAAACAAGTGAATGTAATCGGTGATTATCTTGCCAACATCAAATGCTAAATATGTTTGGTATCACAATTCAGACTAAACTGAATTTTATGTCATAGTTTAAATAAATGACATGCATCCAGTTCAAATGTTTATTATTTCAAGTTTACAATTCAAATAACAATTGGAAAAAAAAACAATATTAGTCATTGCCATGGTCACAATACAAAGAACAATTCGAAGCACGCACTAGCTTCTTTACTCCAATTGATTTAACTTGATCTCAGATTGAATGCATATGCAGCAAAGTAATTTTGTTGATGGTACTTGATTCATTATGCTCAACAGTTTGAAACAATATAATATATGACTATTTTGTGATCAATACAGCTTTAAATTTCTTCAACTGGCCAGTGAATATCAGCTAATAATCTTTTGGCAAACGCAAATAATACAAGTGATGTACAAACACGAAGATACCAAAACTGGATAGATAAGTATCAAAACGCGAAGATGTACAAATGCTCTACTTCAATCTTTTCACCAGCATTTATATATGGATTGACAGTTTTGGCCAGCTTAGATATAAACAAATGCGAAGATATGAGCTGATATTCTTTTGGTCAATTTTGATATATGCAAACCAAAATTGTTATATGATCATGTCTGTCAGCTTAGATATAACAAATGCGAAGATATGAGCTGATATTCTTTTAGTCAATTTTGATATATGCAAACCAAAATTGTTATATGATCATGTCACATGCAATCCAGTTTTAGATTTCTTCAATATCAACTGATCAGTAGCAAGAGATCTATTTCTCTAATAATCTGATAGTAGTCGTATTCAACATGTCATATCAACTAGGAATATTACCCGTGTAAAAAAATATCAACTGGCCCATAAAGAAAGCACTGGTCTATTGTTTTGGTTGCCACATCTCTTTAATGCAGCTTCGATCGCTTGCATTCATACTATAATAAGATCATTGCTTTCCATATATCCACATATCTCTCCCGTCCTCTTTCATCTCATCTATTGTCTGCGTTCAGGTACTACTACTTGTCAAAACAGTAGTGGTAACACCGCCCCAACGGGGCGGGCAACAACCTAGTATATACACAGATGAGAATCATGAGATATTGGGAAAAACTATTGACTATAGAGATTAATGTAGGAAATCTGTTTTTGCATTGAATTATGTCGATTACCACAAACTGTAATAGTTAAACTGATACTATGTTAGATAGTGAGAGGTTCGTATCTCTAGTTTAACTTTTTAAAAGCATATATTTATAGAAGCTATAGAATATAGAATTTAAACTAGGGTTTAGGGTTGAGGGAATTACTATCAATTCCCTGAACTAAAATTTATAATCGTCGAAAGTTAATAAGTGTTTGTTTAATTTGACGTAATTGTACAATTTTGTAGTTTTCTCACAGTATATTTTTCCTCGCGCGTCAGTTGGAACCTTTTTCTCCCGATGAACAAAAAAAAAAAATTAGCTACAAAGAAAACCCACGCTCACAATCATCACCCATCAGATCAAACTGAGAGACATGATTGGAGGAATCGGGGAGGCTATCTAGAACACCACAATAGGTGCAAGATACATTACAACTAAATCTTGTCCAAAGAGACCGGAAAATTCCCCGTCTAAACTAATTCTAGGTACAAAATATAGTACATTTTTTTTTTAAAAGAGACAAGGTTAATTTGGAACCCAGCCAAATACCATATTAGGAGCTCGTCCTCATACCTTATATTATTAATAGAAGAAGAAACATAAACACTAAACTCGGTCTACATTAATATCACCACAATGACGAGGACATCCGAATAATAACATGAGTTATAACTACAGCTCATCTCATCAACAACACGAACCTAAAGTAACAAGGTTAGCAAACTAAAGTACTTTGCTATTGATAGGTATAGATTCAACAGAGCCTCTTGATTCTTGAACAACCAAGCCCGAGAGTTCTCTAGGTTACTTGGGCCGACTTGCAGTCCCATGACGGCCCTATATACAATCCCAGTAAAATACAAACTATTTACGATAATACCAAGTCCGCTTCGGTTACTTAGTCGCCAAGTCTCCATGGAGAAATCCAAATTTTCCACGTAATCTAGACGCTATCCATAATCGTAGTTAGTTGGTTGCCTATATTTACCACTCTCGACCATCACTTCTTCTCATTCCGTGCAAACCGAGTAAGGTGGTAATGCTTTTTAATTAAAGAAAGTTAGTTTTTTTATTCAAATAAGTTTCTTAATAGAAAAGGTGGGGGTGTTTCGTAAATGTTTTTTATCAAATGACTTTTAAAAATAAAAATGTTTGGTAAATCTAAAAATAAAAGTCACAAATACTTTATTCTTCATTTTATTTTTTTCTTTTCTTTTTGATTTTATTTTAATTAAATATTACCTACAATAATAAAAATAATAAAGATTGTAAAAATAGTAATCATTTCACATACGTTCTTGATGTCATGCTCGATATTTTAAATGACTGATACCAAATGAAAAGAATTGTCTTAGATTTAAATGTTAAACTAAGATTAGGTGTTGACTATATAACTTGACCAACTAGACAAATAAACCAACAACAAATTTACTGATTACCATAAAAGTTACAATATATATAGACCAAAACTGGAGCATAAAGCAGTGTTAAAGTAGCCAAATTCGAGTCAATTGCCCCAAAAACAAATGTAAGAAGAACAGGGAAAATCATGTATCAGAAAAAAGGTAAACAAACCACATAATGATATTTCATTCTATTACATTTGAGCTAAGTGGTTACCAACACAGATGATATCCAGTTATCCACAGACCAAAATGCATTTAGTTCTCTCTTTCTGCCTACCCTTTGATGTGGAAATTGATTCCAGAAAAGATTTAGTGGTACGTGGAATGTCAGTTGTTACTATCCGAATCATCAAACAAAATACAGTAGAGAAAGTAGTAACCGCGACATTTACACTGCTGCAGAATGTTATTCAGCAGTTAATGGTCATTTCTGTTCAATATGACACTCATCACTTACAATCTTTCCTCCAAATTTTTGAAGTAACAAAAGAATATACATGCAAACATGCCTCGAACAATCTAAGAAAAGTGAGACATTGTCTGTTTGTCACCCTAGTCAATAATGTACAGTATGCAAAAATAATTACATTGTTTCTCATCAAATTCAAGCAAGACCCGATCTATTTCATCAACTCACACCACTCATTGGAGAAGTCAAAGTCAGAGATACTCTTACATATTCCTTTTCTGCAGATAAAATCTTCGAAACTGATATTGATGATCAGAGCCAAAAGTGTAGCATTGCCTGTCCAGTCACATCGAGAATAACCACAATCAGCAAACATGTCAAACAAGGTGTACACTTCTGAACCAAGATTGCAATAAAGATAACCGTAAATGAAAAAACTTCACAAGATCATATATACCTCTTGAATAATGTGTAAAGGTCGGTCATCTTGCGGAGGAGGTTGTTTAGGCTTCAAACTGTGCATTTCAGATCGTATTAAGTTAAGTTGCTCGCGTATATCCTTAAACAACTTCAACTCCTCTTCTCCATCTGCATGACTAATTTTATTTCTCACTGTACTTCTCTCCCCCTCAAGCCTCTCCATTCTCCTCCTTAAGTGTTGAAATCTGGCTTGGTTCTCAGAAGCCGAATCCAGTATCGTATGTATGTCATATTCCATTACCAAACTACAATACAGCCTCACAGCTAGAAACAGAGTTGTTAGCTCGTGCGACTTCAACGAAATTCCTGACCAAATATTCAAAAAACTTCTCAGTTCAACTAAACTAACACAAACAAAAAAATTGCAGAGACAAACAATCTGAACTGTTTTGACAATTTATCGGCACAAGTCTTCTCTTTCATGAGCTTATAGATGAGGACAGCGATTCCAAGGGAGTGAACAACCTCGGCCGCCACGAGTTTGATCATATAAGATCGTTCCAAACTGATAAGCAACCGAAATACGTTACTGAAATGATAGCCCTTCACCAAAATCGTGCAGAGCAACTCCTCAGAATACCCAACAAAAATGCACATAACTGATCTCATTCAACACATTACAAAATACCAATCCTAAAATTGAAAACACTAATGGGATTTGATTGACCTTCCAGGGGAAGCTTACCGATTTAGAAAAAAAGCTTGATTCATGGCAGAAAACATTTCTTCTTCACCCTGCAACTCGTTGTGATTAGGTAGAAGAAACAACTCGTCAGAACGATTTGTGAGTGGGGATGCAACGAGAGAGAGACAGTACCAAGTCCATGAAAATATGGGAGTTTCCCGTCAATCTCTAATTGTGTAAAGATATTTTCGGAAATTTATAAAATTTCATTAAAAATACTGTTCACGTGTGTTTTTTGAAAAGCTAGCAAAATGTCACGAGCTTATTTTTCGACTAACACTCATGCGGCCTTAGCACTTCCCTTATGCTAAGTCAGCCTCTCTCTTGCGAATGCTTGGCTAGAATGATCGAAAGAACAAATGGAGAAGAACTTCGAAAGTAAGAACTTGTATTGCTGAAAGAAAGCTTTACAAGGGTGCTTGAATGCTTGTTGCCTAGATGCCTCAAATGGGAGGGGTGGTTCCCTATTTATAGCCTCCTCCTCCATGCCTAAGTGTTCTAGACTACTCTAGATATGTACAAGTAGAGAAAGTCCTAGAGAAATCTATACAAGTCCAAGTATTACCTTGGTGGTTCTAGAGACTTCCGGAGTGCTCATGATCCTTGAACCTCTCTAGGATTCTAGAGAGTTCACGAGTTGTCCGGCTGCCTCCCAAACCTTCCGGAGACTCCCGCGATCTTCCGTAATGTTCCGCGGGCTTCTATAACATTCCGGATGCTTACGGAATGCTCCAAAACCTTCCTTGAGCTATGCTTGCCTTGCAAAGGCTCAAAGAAACGGTCGGAAAATTGGCGAGCTGTGACATTCTCCCCCACCTAAACTCGCGATGTCCTTATCGCGTCTTCATCGTGGAAGCGCTGGATTTTGTCTTTGAATTGCCAAAGTGCATTCTCGGACTCCCAGCTTGCTTCTGTGTCGGGCAGACCTCTCCATTTGATGAGGTACTCTTTGTAACTTGGTACGCCTCGCCGTCGTATGACCCTATCCGCGAGTACTTCATCCACTTCTTTGTCAAAGGAAGTGACCACCGCTGTTGGTGCCCGATCGGATACTACCCTTGATGGGTCTTCTATGTCTTCATCCATGTCTTCATTATAAGGCTTTAACAAGCTTACATGGAAGACCGGATGAATCTTCAACTTGGGCGGCAAGATGAGCTTGTATGAAACTTTGCCTACGCGTTCGAGCACCTCGAACGGCCCTTCGTATTTGTGTATCAACCCCTTGTGCACCTTTCTAAAGGGCTTGAATTGTTGTGGCAAGAGTTTCACAAGGACAAGGTCTCCTTCCTTGTACTCCACATGCCTCCTCTTCTTGTCGGCCCATTTCTTCATCCTTGTGGCAGCCTTATGTAGCGACGCTCGTGCTAACTCCGTTTGCTCATGCCAGGACTTGGCAAATCTGAACGTGGCTGGATTCTTCCCTTCGTATTGAGTGGCAAGGGATAGAGGGGTTGTTGGCTGCTGTCCCATCACGATCTCAAAAGGACTCTTGTTGGTGGCCTCACTTTGCTGCAAGTTGTATGAAAACTGTGCCATATCAAGAAGCTTCGCCCAGTCCTTTTGGTTGGCACTCATATAGTGCCGCAGGTACAACTCCAAAAGAGCATTGATGCGCTCCGTTTGACCGTCGTTTTGTGGATGGAAGCTTGTTGAAAAGTTCAAATCTGACCCCAACATCTTGAACAACTCCGTCCAAAATCTCCCCGTGAAGCGTGGGTCTCGGTCGCTGACAATGTTCTTTGGAACGCCCCAAAGCTTTACCACATTGCGGAGGAATAACCTTGCTGTTTCCTCTGCGGTGCAACTAGCCGATGCGGCCATGAAGGTAGCATACTTGCTAAACCTGTCTACCACAACTATTATGCTCCCGAACCCCTCGGACTTTGGTAGGCAAGTAATGAAGTCCATAGAGACACTCTCCCATGGTCTCTCTGGGATGGGTAAGTGGTCAAGCAAGCCCCCCGGCTGTTGTTGTACCACTTTGTCTTGTTGGCAAACAAGACAGGTCCTCACGTACTCTTCGACCCCGTCTCGCATCCTAGGCCAGTAATAAATAGATTGAAGGAGTGCAAGTGTGCGTCGCATACCTGGATGGCCGGCCCATAAGGAATCATGGCATTCCTTAATCAGCTCTCTTCTTAAGTTGTCCCACCTTGGTACATAGACACGGCGTCCTTTGGTGTAGGGGAGATCTTCGTCTAACCAAACCTCCGCGTCTTGCCTTCTCTGGCCAAGGCAATGATGGTTTGTGCTTGTGGATCTGCCTTGAGCCCCTCCTTGATTCGACGTAACAATGGGCTAGTAGCTTGCGAGATACTTGCAAACACCGCCTTCCGGCTTAAGGTGTTAGCCACCACATTTACTCTTCCTGGCTTATACTCCATGACATAGTCGAATCCAGCTAGGAAGTCTTGCCACCTTGCTTGCTTTGGACTTAGTTTATTTTGTGTCTGAAAGTAGCTGGTTGCAACATTATCGGTCATGATTGTGAACTTTGTCCCGAGCAAGTAGTGTCGCCACACTCTAAGGCAATGGATAACGGCTGTCATCTCTTTCTCTTGTACGGTGTAGTGCCTCTCTGTTTCGTTGAGCTTCCGACTCTCGTAAGCAATCGGATGCCCTTCTTGCATGAGTACTCCACCTATAGCAAAGTCAGAAACATCGGTGTGTACCTCATATAGCTTGGTGTGGTCGGGTAGGCTGAGCACGAGCTCCTCACAGACTGCCTTCTTTAAGTCTTCAAAGGCCTCTTGACATTTTGATGTCTATTCCCATGTCTTGGTTTTCTTGAGAAGGTCGGTGAGTCGAGCAGCCCTCGCCGAATATCCCTTAATAAAACGGCAGTAGTAATTTACTAACTCGAGAAAATATCTCAACTCGTGTACCTTGGTGGGTGGCTCCCAAGCTTGGATGGAGTGCACCTTGCAGTCCTCCATCATGAGTCTTCCATCCTTGATTTTGTGCCCCAAGAACAGCACCTCCGGCTTAGCAAAGGAGCACTTCTCCTTCTTGATGTATAGCTTGTTATTTTGTAGCACCTTGAACACCTCCCTCAAGTGCTCTACGTGCTCCTCCAAGGTCTTGCTATACACCACAATGTCGTCTAAGTAAACGACTACGAACTGGTCGAGGTAGGGTTGGAACAGCTTGTTCATCAAGCTGAAAAATGTTGCCGGCGCATTACTTAGACCAAAGGGCATAACCATGAACTCATAAGAACCATACCTAGTAACACATGCGGTCTTCGGTTCGTCTCCTTCGGCTATGCGCACTTGATAGTATCCCGATCGCAGGTCTAACTTCGAGAAATAACGAGCATTTCCAAGCTGGTCGAAAAGATCGGCAATGAGAGGGATGGGGTATTTGTTCTTTACCGTGACTTTGTTGAGTGCCCGGTAGTCGATGCACATGCGAAGAGATCCATCCTTTTTCTTTTGGAACAAAACCGGGGCACCGAATGGGGCTTTTGACGGTCGGATGAACCCGGCATCCAAAAGCTCTTTTAATTGTTTCCTCAGCTCCGCTAGCTCGGGAGGTGCCATGCAGTAGGCACCCAAGGCTGGTGGTTTGGCCCCTGGTTCCAACTCGATTTGATAGTCTACTTCCATCCTAGGTGGTAGACTCTTTGGTAGCTCGGATGGTGAAACATCTTTGAACTCATTAAGAATTGCGGCTACCTCCTTGGGCATATCGTCGTGGGGCTTTGGCTCTTCGTCGTCAAACTTTTTGATCGTAGCCAAATAACTCACCTCGTCCCTCTTGATGCCTTTCTTAAATTGCAACGTCGACAATATTTTCACATCTTACTTTGTGCCTCTGTTTGTTGGAACTACGCATGCTTTGTCGCCATCCATGATACACATGTTGTTGGCAAATGGCATCGAGAACGCCTTGACTTGATCATGAAACTCCAACCCTAGGACGACCTTGAAGTCATCCATTGGAACAATCGAGAAGTCCAAGTTTCCACACCATGCTCCTACGCTGGTCTGGACTCCTCGAAGGACGCCATGAATGGGTCTAGCTGGTGAGTTTACCGACTTGATGGAGCCCCCTCCATGGCTGCCTCTAAGTCCCAGCCTTCGTGCTTCTTCGATGGCAATGAAGTTGTGAGTTGCCCCCGTGTCGAGCATCGCTATCGTTGGTTTTTCACCGATATTGATGTCGACAAAGAGTAACCCTTTGGCTTGGACTTTCGGTGTCGATTGGATCCCATTTAGCAGCTGCATGGACCCCATTTGTGCACCACCATTGGCCCTCTCGGCCTCCATCTCACCCTGACGGCTCCCTAAGAGTGCACTTAAAGCCCTCTGTTGTGGGCAGTCCCGAGCCCAGTGTGGTCCTTCGCAAAGGAAGCACTTATTGTTGTTAGGCTTCCCCTTGTCTCTGTTCCGGGGCTGGTTGTCTTGGTGAGACTCACCCTTACACTGGCCTCGGTCTCCCCCACCTGTGGCTTGGATACTCCTTCGTTCCCTTGGTTTGGCTGGCTCCCTTGGGTTGGTGTAGTCTATTAGGCTCTCAGCCATAGCTATAGCGGTGGCAAGGTCTTGCACTCCCCTCCGCCTTAGCTCGGTCTTAGCCCAAGGTTGGAGTCCATCCATGAAGTTGAAAAGAGCATCCTTGTCGAGCAAATCAGGAATCTCAAGCACTAAATTTGTAAATTCCTTGATATAATCGCGGATAGAACCTGAGTGCTTGAGCCTTCGTAAACGGGCTCTTGCCTCATCTTCGGCATTCTCAGGATAAAATTGCCTCTTAAGTTCCTTTGTAAAGTCATCAAAGGTAGAGATGGTGCACGTACCTTTTTCGACATCTCCTCGCCTTCGCCTCCACCACAACATGGTTGTATCGGTGAGGTAGAGAGCCGTTATCTTGATCTTGGCATCTTCCTCGGTGATGCCTACGGCTCCAAAGTATTGGTCTAGCCCCCATAAGAAGTTGTCAACTTCTCGAGCATTGTGCAAACCTCCGAAACTCTTCGGCTTTGGCACGCCGATGCGCTTAGCCTCCACCGACCCACTGGTGCTTGTCCCTGCCGTCGCCAATGCGCGCTTGCATAGGGTCAAGTCCCCATGCATCTCCTTCATGAGAGCAAGCGTGCTGTTCGACTCCTTCTCGTGAACTTGACTCATCTTTGCGAGTTCCCCCATGAACTCTTTACGAATCTTGCCCATCTCGCCCCGCAAGGTTTCCTCCAATTGGACTAGCATTCCCTTGATCGCAGTGTGGATGGCGGCATCCTCCACCTCTAAGCCCTCCACTTGTTGGCTTAGGTCATCCACCTGGGCCCCCATGCCACTCACGGCCTCCTCCACCTGAGCTAGACGTGAGTCGAGAGAAGAAAGCATGTCCCTTGTAGACCTCTTTGGGTTAGCAAGCTCTTCGCGAACTTCCTCGTGCGTCACCACATCGGAAGGGCTGGACACCGTTACACTTTTGGCGGTATCAAGTGACACAGCTTAGCTGGCTGTTTGCTTCACCATCGTGGAATGAGGGTCCGAAGGAACTTCAGCTCTGATACCAACTGTCACGAGCTTATTTTTCGACTAACACTCGTGCGGCCTTAGCACTCCCCTTATGCTAAGTCAGCCTCTCTCTTGTGAATGCTTGGCTAGAATGATCGAAAGAAAAAATGGAGAAGAACTTCGAAAGTAAGAACTTGTATTGCTGAAAGAAAGCTTTACAAGGGTGCTTGAATGCTTGCTGCATAGATGCCTCAAATGGGAGGGGTGGTTCCCTATTTATAGCCTCATCCTCCATGCCTAAGTGTTCTAGACTACTCTAGATATGTGCAAGTATAGAAAGTCCTAGAGAAATTTATACAAGTCCAAGTATTACCTTGGTGGTTCTAGAGACTTCCGGAGTGCTCATGATCCTTGAACCTCTCTAGGATTCTAGAGAGTTCACGAGTTGTCCGGCTGCCTCCCAAACCTTCCGGAGACTCCCGCGATCTTCCGTAATGTTCCGCGGGCTTCTATAACATTCCGGATGCTTACAGAATGCTCCAAAACCTTCCTTGAGCTATGCTTGCCTTGCAAAGGCTCAAAGAAACGGTCGAAAAATTGGCGGGCTGTGACAAAAAGCTCATCTGAATGTGCTTTTCGAAATAGCACAGAAAGTCTCTCTTTCTATAATCTCCTATAAAAAAAATCAGGTTGCCAAATACAACTTATTGTAAAAGATGATGAAAAAGCTCCTTCTCTTATAAGAGAAGCTTTACTAAATGCAGCCTAAAACGTGTTTTATCGCAAAAACACAAATAACCTTACTTGCTCACTCTAGTAGTCTAGCTAATCCCCAAAAAGAACTACGTACGTGAACTATGAAGAGATGCAGAGAAGATGAGCAGAAGACCCTGGATTTGGTCAATGGCTTGATGCTACTATCCAAAGTAGACCATAATGACTCTTCTTCGATCAAAAAACAGAAGACCTCGAGTCCTGGCTTCGTTTGCAAGACGTGTAATCGAGAGTTCTTGACGTTTCAAGCCCTGGGAGCCTGGGAGGCAATAGAGTAAGCCACAACAAGCCAGGAGCTGCAGAACGTGTACAGCTCGCACCATCATTGGGCTTGACAACGAAGGTTAAGAAGCACGAGTGTCCGATCTGCGGGTTACAATTTGGACTAGGGCAAGCTCTAAGGGGACACATGAGAAAACATAAGGCCGATGTAGAGTCTGCTACTGAGCAGACTCGTGCGGCAGCTGTACCTGTTTTGAAGAAAACAAATAGGAGGGACATTATGGATTCAGCGGCGGGACGGATAAGGGCGACGGCCGTGCTGATGCTAAAGAAGTCGAATAGTAGCAAAAGTGTGTCGGGCTTGAATCTGGATTTGAGTTTAGCACCATCGGGATACTACAATTTATATATGATTTGACAAAGTTGTACGTATTTGATTTTTTTTCACTTAGCTCGCACCATTGTATAGTGCATGGATCTTCTAGCTTGCTAGATATCCTCGATCTGCTAGCAGAGGCAGAGCCAGGATTGAATTATTACCTGAACTAATTGTAACTCAACAATATTCTATGCAGCGCACGATTATTTTTAAGGTTTTTGTCACTTCACTATGACGGTTGAATTTTAACATAGTAAACTAAGAAAAAATAATAGAATCTTACAAACATAACAAACCAAAGTTCTAAACTTTAAACTTGAAAGGACTAAAATGAGCAAAACAAATACTGAAAAGAGGATAAAAAAATCAAAGATATATATTTTAGACGAGCTAGCTTTGAATCTTTAATTTTGCGAAATATTCATATATTTTGTTGAGGGAGAAGAAATAAGCAGTGGATTAAGGAGAGCAAGTGTTACAAAAACACAAAAAGCAACGAAGTAAATTAATAAATAAAATTCTCGCATAAATTTTTTTTAAAACTTGAAGTAGGTATTTTTTTTGCTTCTAAAAACTTACCGGCCTGTCTCCACCAGTGGCCACCAGTCGCGAGATGTAAATTTTATATAGCTCCATTTGTTCCTTATATATGTTAAAAGTTGATTATTATTTTTTTGTAAGAACTCCTACCCCTAAAATTAAAACTTATCAGCTGATTTGTGTTGTATTGATCTTTTTAGAGGTCGCACGTTTGTTGTTCATTCGCATACTAAGTCGAGGCTCACTGCATGGCTATGCCCTGTCGCCCAGTGGCAGATCCAGAAAATTTTATGAGGTTGGGCAAAAACCAAGAAAGCTCAAACATTTGTATAACATTTACATAAAGATTATATCATCTCTTTATCTATAATCATGCCGTTTAGAACTAAATAATATCACAACAAGAACAAATATCAGAACCATAATGTAATGATTGAACGAAATTTGCATAAAAAATACTTATAATGTATTATTTCTCATTAGATTTGGTCTTCAATATCATATATTGGTCAAGCTAGCTGCTGCTATGTTTGATACAGACTAGAGCGAGAATGCTATAGGCTAATAACCAATGGATTCTTTTAGTCAATATCAATTAGTCATTAACAATAGTATTAGATATACAAACCAAGATAGAGGAGACATGAGCTAATCCAATAAGGTTGTTAGGATGAACTTGAAAGAGAGACATGTGAGTTCACGGAATTTACTATTGCTTCATGGGCCGACCCAGTAGTACGTAGACCACGGCACAAAGCAAAAACTGAATTCTATAGTTGAAGGTATTATTATTTTTTTTTTTTTGCTAAACGACGTCATTAGGGTAAGCTATTTGCCTATTTCTAAATTAAACGGCATTTTTGCGGGTTTGCACATAGAAAAGAACAATCAGATAGGCAGAGGTCGTCTTCCTCGTTGGGTTCTACATGCAGTTGTGCCATTTTTCAGACTTGATTTCTGCAATTTTTGCCATGCCAATCCATATAAATCTAACATAGGTACAAAAGTTAATTGCCCAACCTCAACCATACGTGGATCCCCCCCTGCTGTCGCCCCTGTGGGAATGCATATATGAAACATGAGTTCTTTCATTTCACACTATTTTTGCTGAGTTTGTGTCCCGCTACTAGTATATATAGAACTTAAATGAGAACAGAACTTGAATGAAATGAGAATAGTTTTTCGTAAATTGAACTGGAAGAGAACAACAAGAACAAAAAATTCGAATTCTTGAGTGCTTTTTAAGAGTTTGGAGAAAATTAATATGAATAAACATATGTGATTACCAACATAATGGATAAATAACTCAACTGGTTCTAGACTTTATAGTTTGGAATAGTTACGTGTGAGCAAATCAAAGAGAGCCGTAGGTCGATCAAGGATTAGGATTGCCGGATAAAGGATATCGCAGTCATGGTATATAGTTAAGAATTTCCGATACACGAGATCAGACGTCACTAAAAACAATTGCAAACTCATAGCTAGTCTTTAATTTTATTGTTAAATTAGAGACAATAACAACATAGTTCATTTGATGATACTAAAAGAGAAATATAGCCTAGCTTCCTCTTCAGAAAAACATAGCCTAGCTTTCTCTCACATCCTTATAATCTTCACTATTGTTGTCAATTACAATATTATCCTTGAATTATTTAACATCCTCAAAACAAAACAAATTAAGCCTATTTTGAGAGTCAGATCTATAAGATCATAATTCGTGACCATCCTAATTAGATTAAGAGTCTTAGATTAATGAGATTTTGTTAGACATGTAAAGAAGCCAATATTAATCTCCTCACTCATTTAAAATGTTTCAAATAAAATTTATTATCAATTTATTATCGTGTGTTAGGAATGTATTCTGTTTTGATTAATTTATAGTCGATAGATTGAGAGAAGTAGACTATATTGTAGTTGGTTGTTTTTTCTTTATGTGCCCTTAGTACCACAAAAAAAATGGATCTTCAGATCTGTAAATTTAATGTGACCATATAATCGATAATGGATTCGACATCGGCTAGACGTACGTGTTTGGCTAATGGCTATTACACGATTCACGAAAAAGGTACTGAAGAAGGTTAGAACTTTGAACTTAGAAGGAAGTGAACAAGGGGAGACAAGTAGGATTATCCAGAAACTTTGATACTGCCATCGGGAAGCTACGCGCCTCGGCTGGACTTGGATTCATACCATCTAGAATGTTCAAGGCACACTTCAGTTTCCCACCAGAGGAGTTGCCTTAAACGACCCCCTCCCGAAGTTTACTCCACCAACGCGAGCCCACACACCACCTCACATGATCAAACGGCTCTAAATCAAATCAGAATCCCACAGAAATGCAAAACGCACTCCGTTACTTTCTCTCCCAAGTTTTTGAAGCACATACATAGCTGTCACTACTAGTCAGTCATTTATACTTCGCTGCCCACACCGACCCAAAACCTCTACATATATACAGCTCCCTTCCCTTCCCTTCACTTCACTTTTCCATGCAACTCACCAACAACACGACGTTCATCACTTACAAGTTACACCTCACAAATTCACAAGCAAATATGGCGAAGAGAGAAAGAGACGTCGACGATGAGCAGCAACAGCAGCACAAAACCCGCGATTTGGTCAGTTTCTTGATGCTACCATCCAGAGCGGACCAAAACAAGTCGGCCCGATAAGAAAACGGAATGATTCTTCCGGGCACGTCTTTGTTTGCAAGACGTGTGATCGGGAGTTCTCGTCGCTCCAGGCCCTCGGAGGCCACAGAGCTAGCCACAAGAAGCTGAAACTGATGATGCCAGCTGCACAGTCGGAACCGTTACAGCAGCTGTCGGCGTAGCCTTCTTCTATGCCGGTGAAGCCAAGGCGCACAAGTGCCCTATCTGCGGGGTTGAATTCGCTATAGGACAGGCGCTTGGGGGACACATGAGGAGACATAGAGATTTTATGATTGCTGCTGAAGATCGAATTCGAGCGGCGGCCGTGCCGGTGTTGAAGAAATCGAATACTAGTAAAAGGGTGTCAATGTCATGCGTGGAGTTGGATTTAGACTTGAATTTGGCTCCCCAGTTATCATTTGATATCTTAATTAAGATGTACGTAAATGGATTCTGTAGTATATATAGTTGGATACTTGCATTGGGCTATAGAATTTTGATAATTATTACTCGATTAATTAATAATTTTGTTAAAATAATTTTTTTTTTGTTGATTCTGATTTGGGGACAACTTGTTAAATTAATAATTCGTTAAATTTTTAAGATAATAGAAATTCGAGAATTCTTATAATTAATTATTCATTTATAATGACTTCATGAATAATGATTTGAAATTGATATCATCTTGAATCTCATCTTAAATTTTTCTTAACATGGTAAAAATTTCTAGTGTTATCTTCTCATAACATATTTAATAAAGTATACACAATATATTGAAAAATGATGTATCACTATTAGAATTCTTCTCATAGCCGATGACTTAAAGTCGTTGGCCTTTTACCAAAAATCGTCGGTTATAGTGATACCCGACGATATATCGTCGGTTATAACGTCGTCGAAAACATGTCATTGGTAGAAGTATAGCCGACGAGAAGTTACTGTAATCGTTGGTGATAATTCAACGTATCACCATCGACTCATCATCGACGGCCATAATTTAAAGGTATCACCGACGCAGATCTCGTCGGTAATGAGTCTCCTCCAAGGTCAAAATGTTGACCGCTCCGGATTATGGCCGACGATTCGGACAAGAACATCGTCGGCTTTAAAGTAGCAACTCGCCGGAAATATTTTCCAGGCGCCAGTGAATCTGGGACATTATTGCCGACGAGATAGGTCCTTCACGTCGGCTATACCTGGTAACATTTTACAAAAAGCTGTAGGTTCTGGATTGGGCCCAATTCCAGAACCTACAGTGAACAACACAAACAGCACAAATACACATCTAACAGTACACACATATTTGTCCAACAGTACAAACACCAACAATACAAAAATAAAATACAACTACACTAAGAGTCGGCGAAATCCAAGTTTACGAAATCATTTGAACTCTGGCGGCTACCCTGGTCTTGCTGCGACGGCTGCGGCTTTGGAACACTGGGGAACACAGGCATCGATAGAGGTGTCGGGACCGGGTGTCCGGTAGTCTGGCACTGGTACATTGTCTGCATCCATGCCATAATTTGTGTCTGCTGCTCGACCATAACTCGATGTTGCTCGACCATCGTCCGGTGCTCGACGTCTCTGGTTGCCTGCTGCTCGTCCAATTGCCGCATCTCCTCCACTACCCTCCTTTGCTCCTCCAACTCCCTCTGCATCCCCTGGAGCTCCACTGCTAGGTTGGAGTTCCTAGAAGAAGTTCTTGACCCGCTGGAGTATTCCGAAGTGTTCTTCAATACCCCTTCGCCCGCGGAGCCCATTACCCTGCATTAGTGAATATTCCTCCCAGTCCCGCACACTTTTGCCATGATCTGAGCCGTTACAGGGCGATCAAGCATATCGATCTGAGAGGCATACTGGGTCACTTCCTCCTCCGAGCAGTTAAGATGGTCCTTTCGAGCTATCTTCATGGTGGCATATGTGATCGCATCCTCCACTCTCACCTAATTGACAAGGAAATATGAATAATGTATTATTAAACAAAACAAAAATTAATAGAGAAAAATACTTTTATTAACACATATGTGAACTAATTTATGAGGACCAAAGACTTACCGCTTCTTCAGGGCACTGCGGATAGAACTTCTGATGAACAAACACCAACGGGGTGACTTCTTGCTGTTTTTGCGCCCTACACGACCAATCCAAATAGTTGAGTAAACCGCCATGATGGGACTTGGTGTTTTTCAATATGTTCTGTTGTTCGTCTTGGAAATCGCTTTGTTGGATAAACATATGTCCAAAAATTAGTAACTAACTATTTTAATGTGGTACGATACATTAGGGTTGTAAAATATATTCAGGATGCATATAAAAGGACCCAACCCCGATTTAGCTCCCTAAACCGGAGTCAAACCCCTTCGAAAACACGAATCAACAAAAAAAATTCGAAATTTTGGCAGAGTTTCGTTACTAACGTGGAATTACCATTACCTGCACGCGGAAAATACACTTCATCCTATGCCACAAAAAGCAAACCGTGGGCACCAATCCCATCCGGATTTCTCAATATATCAACAGTAAAGTAAATCAATAAATATATCTATACTTTACTGAAATCCGGTGTAAAATCATATAGCATATACAATAGGACGCTCAGAGCGACTTCTAATACATAATCATATACGCATACCACAGTAGGTAGAACAATAAACCTACTGGATGAAACAAAGTAGCTCGAGCACTATGCCTCCGACCACGACGTGCGACACCAGAGCCTGAACTGCAAACTGGGCACGGAAACCGAAAAGCCCAGGGGAAAGACAATAAACACGTTAGAGTGAGTGGACGAAAATAAATGTCTTTCACCAATTGATATATATGTAAAATAACATATGCGAGTCTAGGAAACTAAAATAACAAGTACACGAGGTAAAACTCATACTCCTCCAGTACACTGAGCATGCAAGTAAAAATCTCACGGGGTCACTCATGGACACACACCGTGCTAGTACAGTCAGAATCACGGGATCCCAGACCCACACGTGATTCTAGCCAGAAATGGCCTCGGATCCGGGGATACGCCCCTCACCGGTCTGGTTGGGGAAACGCCCCTCCAGGCGGCCTACCATCGGGGATCAACCGAGAGGCAAAGTGTATCGATACAACAACGTAACCACGACTGTACTCTGTGTAAACCAAATCATAAACAGCTCGATGCAAATGCATGAAACAATATATAAATATATGCATATTCGTATATGTATATCCGTATAAGTATAATCGTATAATCATAAAACATATGCTCATGTAATCCGTAATCTCAATACGCATGCTCAAGTTCGAAAATCATATAAAAGACTCGCAAACAATCTGTGAAAAGAAATTGTCCACTCACAGACTGGCGTAACGCGTATCGCGTTAACCCGTGATCCGGCGGAAAGTCCCTCGCCAAACAGACGATCACGAACCCCTGAATATTCACAAAATCCAATTCTCAAAGTCATATCTCGACAATACAAGACAAATCACGAGAAACCATCGTTCTCGGAAACACATAACTCAAAGTCGACGAATCGTCGAAAATCCGTATATAACACCTCAATACCTCGCTTTACGTTCGGACGCTCAACTCGAAAAATGAACCTCCCCACTGCGATCGGAGCGCGATTTCGAGTCAAATGACATGCAACTTGTCGAAAGTCCGAAAAAGTCAAACCGTTGACCGTTGATCGCCGCCCACGGCGGCGCCGCCACTGACCGGAAGATTTCACGGCGGAGCCACCCCTATTCCACTCCAAATCGTCCACTGAACAACTTTCATAACTGTAACGAAGGCCAATTCTCACTCTAACTAGCTCAATTTCATGAAAACCCGAATTGAAACACAAATTTCAAATCCAAAATTCTCCATGTACACATCGAATTGAATCACGAAACTTACAGGGTAGCATCAAGGGATTGAGAGCTTCAAAGCCCACTAAGAAATTCAACTCGAATCGATCAAAATCATGGAACCCGATTCACCATTTTTTTCTTCATTTTTGATCGGAATTTCTCCTCCCCACAGCCACCCTCGCCGTGAGGGGTGGCCGGAAAGAGACTCGGAAGGCTGAGACGAGCAGAACGGGCCCAACGCCGACCTCGGGGGTGGCCGGACGGCATGCCACCGTCGCGGACCGCCGGTCACCGTCGTGACCACTCCTCCACCACGGTCAACCAAGTCAAACGTGGTCAACCATTAATTGTTTCCTTTGACTTTCCCTTTATGGCAACCACTATTTATACCTGCTATTTTAGGAAACTTCCAAAAATCACACTTTTCGACAAACTTCAATTACCCGTAACTTTCACGTCGTAACTCCGATTCCGATAATTCTCGCGGCTACAAAATCGTCTCGACTTACTCTTCAATTATCACCCAAAGTCAACCATATTGGCCAATCGGATAAAAAGTCAACTGTTCACACCATCACACATTTAATTCGACTAAACAAACAACAAACGGAACTATTCGTAACTAATTCTTCGTAACTCAAAATAATGCTCCGGAAGTTCCTACAAACTCGAAATTAAATTCTGAACAACTTCCATGAAGAAGCCGAAACCAAATTCTCATCCGGTAATTTAGTCGTTAAGTAGCTTGCCATATTAATCTGTTTCCGTCGAAACTTCAAATATTCATAACTAATTCCTCGGTCGTCCAAATAACGATCCGGAACTGCCCATAAACTCGTAATCACACATAGAACGACTCTCGAGAAGAGACCCAGCTCCAATTCTCGGCCAATAATTAAGTCGTTAAGAAGCTTCGGCGATTCGAATAACTGCCGACAAACTGCGACTATGCAGTAACTCATCAATCAAGCTGATCATACTGCTGATTCTGGTCCGGGTCGTCACAAATCCACCCCCCTTAGAAAAATTTCGACCTCGAAATTTCCAAGTCTGCTGACTAAAGGTAGGAGCACTGCCTCTGCGTACCGCTCAACTGCTCAGTGGTAATCTCAACTGAACGACTCTGGTAACCGTCTCCACAATAGGTGACAACTCCGTGCTGAAATCCCTGTACCCTCAAATCTCGAATCAGAACTGGCTCACACAATCGCCAAGTGTTCCTATATAAGGAACAAATAGGGTACACAACACATAGCAAACCTGAAACACAGTTCCGCCACACTGAACACAACACACACAAAAGCCAACACTATAGGCGATGCCAAACCATACGGCATAACACAAACTCGCCTATGGCCACATACAAATCAAAACAACGTGTCAATTCACAACTCCGTTCACACACATCAATACAACTCACATACTCATATCAGCATAGCTCAAACATCGAACTCGAGCAATAATCAACCTATTTCCGCTAACCTGACAGTCTGTGGTAACACATTCCACAAAATCAGAATCAAACATCAACTCATACTCAAACCAAACTCGCTCCAACACAATGGAGTACAACAACATACCTCAACTCAACATCAAACAACCTTAAAACCATAGTGGTTCACAAACTGGTACTGCAAGCAAACTCAAACCGCTGAAACTGCTGGTCCCGAATCCTCCGGAACTGCAATACCAAGGTCCACAACATGCCCTCCAAGGCCTGAATAATCCTCAAAGATTGCCCACCAATCCGAGGACAAAAACTAATACCAAACCGTAATCTGGTCCCCAATGCTCGCTGCAAAGCTCGCCAACAATCAGTTGTGGCTGACTACCTTGATCGGCGAACTGGGACACAGGTATACCACGTAGATGGACAACCTCCATCAAACACAGCCATGATTTCCTACCACTAAAATCATCACTGAGAGTACAAGGAAATGTACTAAGTTCATCAAACGGTCCACAAAGGCCTGATAACTGGTATCACAAACCGAAGTGCGTACAAACACACACAAGATCACAGCGATAAACGCCACGTCTAATCGGAAATTTCAAATGGCTGACACATCTCGGCAAGTCTTCGCCTCCTAGCCATCACCAGTCGACGAATGTGGCATCAGTACACACAAGCTGCTACATTGCTCTTCATGTTGCGTCACGAGTAATAAACTCGAAGTATCTGATACATCTCCGCATCACAAGTGCCAAATGCGCGCAAAACAACGAGCCTCAACATCATCACACTCGAACTCAGCTCTCGTAGCCCATAACTCGGCTAACACGGAAACTCGAGCCACACACACATGAACCACTGAAGCTCCCGACTCTCAACTGAATGCATCAGCAACAACATTCCAGACGAATGGTCAAAGTACAACCTCTAACCTTTCTCGAACAAGCTCAAAAGTGCAGCCATAGTCGTTAGTCAACCACTTCCATCTACACTGCCTCAAGCCCAAATCTGGCCGAAATTGCAAGTGGATGAAACTCAAATGATCAGTGTACGTAGTGTACGTCCTACACTGCGCTGCACACCATAGCAGTAGCGTCTCGAACTCTCTGATGCTAACATAAAGACAGCTACACCCAAATCATACATAGGATACGTAGCTACATAAGGTTTCCCACTGTCTGAAATCATGAGCCACCGCTCTGCAAAGCTGTATCACGCATAACCAAATCCAAACCTCGATGCATCGCCATAACCCATGAACTCATCACAATCGTCAGGTAAGGTCAAAACTGAAGCAACGGTCAACCACCTTGCAGGAGTCAGTAACTCTCCTCGCGTGCATCAAACCACTCGAACTTGACACCTTCTCCGTCAAGCCGGAAAGTGAAGTGGCAATCCAGGAAAATCCTGCACAAAGCCGTCGGTAATAGCTTGGTAAACCCAAGAGACCTCTGATCCCTGGTACCATGGTAGGTCAACCCCAAATCAACACGGCTTCGAACCGGTCAGGATCCACACCCACTCCCTCGGATAGCATCACACAACCCAAAATCTTCATGCTAATCAGCCAAAACTCACACTGGCTGAACTTCGCAAATAGCTGATCATGTCGCGAAGTCCGCAACACCGCTTGCAACTGCTTCAGGTACTGGTCCACACTCCCGGAGTAAATCAAAATGTTGCTAACAAACATGGCCGCAACTCGTCCAGAAACCGTCTGAACACCTGGTCCATCAAGTCCGTAAGATCTACGGGGCATTGGTCAATCAATGGCGTGACCGAGAACTCGTAATGCTTGCACCATGATCTGAAAGCTAACATAGCAACATCTGACTCATCGATCCCCAACTAATGGTATCCAAACCCGAAATCAATCTTCGAAAAGACTGAAGCTCTCGTAAGCTGATCAAACCACTCCCCAGTCCGAAGCGAAGGATACTCACTCTCCTCTGAAGCAAATCAAGCTTCTGGTAGTCAATGCACCACCATGTCGAATCATCCAACAACCACACAAATGAGTCCAGCACCTGGTACAAGCTCGATAGTGTAGTTAGTCTCCCGAACTGGAGGAATACCTGGTAACTCCTCCGGAATACACCTGGAAAACTCGGGATCCACCTCAATGTCACCAATGTCGGGCACAGCAACCGTAGTATCCACAACATGAGCTACACAAACAACACAACTCATCTCCACCATCCGCTCGACCATCACCACAAAACAGCATCTCGGGAAAATCTGGTCGTCGAAACACAACCTCCTCCTCGAGGTACCCGAACATCACCAAATCCGTCGTCAGTAAGTCCATACTCACAAGCACACCAAAACCACAATGTCCAGCTATAACAGATCCACGGCTAAGCCATATCCTCCAACAAGGATCTCGCGACCTCCGGATGGATGCAACACTCTCCAAGACCTCGGAAGTGGAGATGCAGGTACAATCGCCATGGACATCAAGCAATAGTAACCTCGGAGAAAAGTCTGTTCTCAAACAAGGTCATGGCATGAACTCTAACATGCCCAACTGGCCACACACATCAACTGCGACTTGCTGACTAACTCGTCAAAAGGGTACATTGGTCAGACCGAAGGAACAACATGAGGATCTCCTCGTAAACTCTGAGCTGCCGAACCGCTACAACAGCTGACCAAGGGCGCTCCCTCGTAACGTGATCCTCCTGGCCACCACAATGGCAACAGAAAGTTCTCCACGAACACAAGTCACAGCGACACCTGCTGTGAAAAAGGATCACCAACGATCACCCAAAACTCATGCCACAGAAGCAAATCCGCTACTCTGTGATCTCCGCCATCGTCAAACGGATCCTCTGCGTGATCTGATGACCCACAACAATATCGAAAAGGTCGCAGCCTGATGAAGTTACTGATCCCGAAGTGTCGGAACTCAACCTCATCAAAATCTCGACTAAGTCCACTTTCCTCAAACCATCACATCGAATACCGCGTACGTCTTTCCTTCTCAATAGCCTCGCCACTGAGTGCAACACACTAAGCTCCTCACGGATAACTCGAGGCACATCAAACAGTCTCTCTCTGATGCTCAGGTTCAAACTCATCTCGAACCTCATGCACTGCTTCCTCTGAAGCCACAATACACATGCAAACGGAAACAAACATGTGGACAATGCATCTCTGCCTCAGGTGGGTAAACACCCCTCAGTCAATTACTAGATAGCCTGATAAACCATTACCGTATACACAACACTCTGAATGTAGGCCGTGGAGTCGCAACCGAAACTCACACAATATCAGCCCACCAAACACAACAATCTGACTCAGGCAAACATCACTGCCACAAATCTCAGCTCTGAGGCAACATGTAGACGCTCATATACACATCCACAGGCAAACCGTGTCACATAATTCTCTGAACTCTGAATACTCATCCAAATCCACAATCTCTGGCAAATCACGCGTCGATTGATCCTCAACAGGATCCACAACCGAAACGACACGGAAAGCACGTCAGGAGGCATCCTAATGAATAAAACATCGTTCACAACAAGTGGAACGTAATCATGGAACTTCAAATATTTGAAAGTATACAACACCCGGAATATTGATGATTATCCACCGGCCGGTCGGGTCACCATTCCAGACATGTTGTACATTCTCAAATATCCTTAGTAAACACGACTACAAAAGTCTACAGAACCTACAACCTAATGCTCTGATACCAAGCTGAAAGGACCCAACCCCGATTTAGCTCCCTAAACCGGAGTCAAACCCCTTCGAAAACACGAATCAACAAAAAAAATTCGAAATTTTGGCAGAGTTTCGTTACTAACGTGGAATTACCATTACCTGCACGCGAAAAATACACTTCATCCTATGCCACAAAAAGCAAACCGTGGGAACCAATCCCATCCGGATTTCTCAATATATCAACAGTAAAGTAAATCAATAAATATATCTATACTTTACTGAAATCCGGTGTAAAATCATATAGCATATACAATAGGACGCTCAGAGCGACTTCTAATACATAATCATATACGCATACCACAGTAGGTAGAACAATAAACCTTCTGGATGAAACAAAGTAGCTCGAGCACTATGCCTCCGACCACGACGTGTGACACCAGAGCCTGAACTGCAAACTGGGCACGGAAACCGAAAAGCCCAGGGGAAAGACAATAAACACGTTAGAGTGAGTGGACGAAAATAAATGTCTTTCACCAGTTGATATATATGTAAAATAACATATGCGAGTCTAGGTAAATAAAATAACAAGTACACGAGGTAAAACTCATACTCCTCCAATGTACTGAGCATGCAAGTAAAAATCCCACGGGGTCACTCATGGACACACACCGTGCTAGTACAGTCAGAATCACGGGATCCCAGACCCACACGTGATTCTAGCCAGAAATGGCCTCGGATCCGGGGATACGCCCCTCACCGGTCTGGTTGGGGAAACGCCCCTCCAGGCGGCCTACCATCGGGGATCAACCGAGAGGCAAAGTGTATCGATACAACAACGTAACCACGACTGTACTCTGTGTAAACCAAATCATAAACAGCTCGATGCAAATGCATGAAACAATATATAAATATATGCATATTCGTATATGTATATCCGTATAAGTATAATCGTATAATCATAAAACATATGCTCATGTAATCCGTAATCTCAATACGCATGCTCAAGTTCGAAAATCATATAAAAGACTCGCAAACAATCTGTGAAAAGAAATTGTCCACTCACAGACTGGCGTAACGCGTATCGCGTTAACCCGTGATCCGGCGGAAAGTCCCTCGCCAAACAGACGATCACGAACCCCTGAATATTCACAAAATCCAATTCTCAAAGTCATATCTCGACAATACAAGACAAATCACGAGAAACCACCGTTCTCGGAAACACATAACTCAAAGTCGACGAATCGTCGAAAATCCGTATATAACACTTCAATACCTCGCTTTACGTTCGGACGCTCAACTCGAAAAATGAACCTCCCCACTGCTATCGGAGCGCGATTTCGAGTCAAATGACATGCAACTTGTCGAAAGTCCGAAAAAGTCAAACCGTTGACCGTTGACCGCCGTCCACGGCGGCGCCACCACTGACCGGAAGATTTCACGGCGGAGCCACCCCTATTCCACTCCAAATCGTCCACTGAACAACTTTCATAACTGTAACGAAGGCCAATTCTCACTCTAACTAGCTCAATTTCATGAAAACCCGAATTGAAACACAAATTTCAAATCCAAAATTCTCCATGTACACATCGAATTGAATCACGAAACTTACAGGGTAGCATCAAGGGATTGAGAGCTTCAAAGCCCACTAAGAAATTCAACTCGAATCGATCAAAATCATGGAACCCGATTCACCATTTTTTTCTTCATTTTTGATCGGAATTTCTCCTCCCCACAGCCACCCTCGCCGTGAGGGGTGGCCGGAAAGAGACTCGGAAGGCTGAGACGAGCAGAACGGGCCCAACGCCGACCTCGGGGGTGGCCGGACGGCATGCCACCGTCACGGACCGCCGGTCACCGTCGTGACCACTCCTCCACCACGGTCAACCAAGTCAAACGTGGTTAACCATTAATTGTTTCCTTTGACTTTCCCTTTATGGCAACCACTATTTATACCTGCTATTTTAGGAAACTTCCAAAAATCACATTTTTCGACAAACTTCAATTACCCGTAACTTTCACGTCGTAACTCCGATTCCGATAATTCTCGTGGCCACAAACTCGTCTCGACGTACTCTTCAATTATCACCCAAAGTCAACCATATTGGCCAATCGGATAAAAATTCAACTGTTCACACCATCACACATTTAATTCGACTAAACAAACAACAAACGGAACTATTCGTAACTAATTCTTCGTAACTCAGAATAATGTTCCGGAAGTTCCCACAAACTCGAAATTAAATTCTGAACAACTTCCGTGAAGAAGCCGAAACCAAATTCTCATCCGGTAATTTAGTCGTTAAGTAGCTTGCCATATTAATCCGTTTCCGTCGAAACTTCAAATATTCATAACTAATTCCTCGGTCGTTCAAATAATGATCCGGAACCGCCCACGAACTCGTAATCACACATAGAACGACTCTTGAGAAGAGACCCAGCTCCAATTCTCGGCCAATAATTAAGTCGTTAAGAAGCTTCGGCGATTCGAATAACTGCCGACAAACTGCGACTATGCAGTAACTCATCAATCAAGCTAATCATACTGCTGATTCTGGTCCGGGTCATCACAAATACCTTCACTTTGGGGTTCTCAAAGTTGGCTACCAGCCACAACCACTCGTACTCCCGAAACCGAAGTTCGCTAGGGGTAGCGCCTCGGCCTAGATCCTTGTACTATGTGTAGTGTTTTGAAAGCCCGTTCTTCTACTCTTTATACCTATATTAATGTCGGAAACAAATGTTAAAGATATTAAAACACTTGATAAACAAAAATCTAACTCGATATATACTCAAATAACTCGAATCACATCACCTGATATGTAGTTGACGCTCTGCCCACGTCCCAATAAGGCATTCATCAACGTCAAACCACAGCTGCAAAATGGATATATAAATGGTAAAAGTTATATATTTCTTCGGACTTAATTAATAAATGTAAAATTTACCTAATAAAAATACGATTTAATCACCGTCAATGCATCATGCACTTGCAACTTCACGTAGCGAGGCACAGCACCCCAATTTGGCCACAGCATTGGGACCTTGTCCCGCACGACGGATCCGGACATGCTGGCATACATTCGCGTAGTGTTTTCGGTCTCGATCACCTCGTCACGCTCATTGGCCTTAATGGTCGTTTTCTTTCCCCCGCTGGCCTGCTCAAGATTATTCCCACTTGCGGGTCCTCTAGTCTTTCGTTTTCCATTGACATTTACGAGATTGCCTAATAATACAATGTCAAAAAGTCAAAAATATTAATTGACACTATTTATAGTCTTAAGTAATAATTAAGTAATCAATCTTGTTAAATAAAATTTACCTGCGTCGTCCGTCTGCTGGTTCACGCACCTCGCACTCCAAAGATACACGGAGTCGAATGGCTTGAAACGTACGCTTCCTCTACGGTCAGGAACTTCGGTTGTCCTTCAATAAAAATAACCCTCCCCCTAGCATCGAATTGAGGGATGACAGGAATCTCGTCGGGCACGAAGAGACCGGATGGCAGAGATATACGAGGCCTGGACGATGAGACGCCTGAACCATCTGCCTCAGATGATTGCCGTGAAAGGGGAGTAGGCACCGGCCCAATAGGGAGCATTCAGATTGAGGGAGTTTCTGATGCGCCCGTTGAGAGTCGCTCGCCTGAGTGTCTGCTGCCTGAGGGTCGACGCTAGACTGAGGGTTGCACTGATCCGGATCGTGCAGCTTCCTCCTGTTCTCGCGCACATAGCAAAACTTGTGTGCGAGCATTCATTATAGGGCCACTGCGCGTGTTGCTGATTGTGGCAGATGATGCTTGACACAACAGCAACAATTCAACAACCACATCCGTGACAACAACAGTAACAAAACAACATGTTGATAACAAAAAATATGCTTATATATAGACCTTTATACATCAAGTTTATGCAAAAATAAATTGCCAACTAATTAAACCAGCAGTATATACATGCCAAAAATATACTACAAAATATATTCTACATGCCAAAAATATACTACAAAATATATTCTACATACTACAAAATATATTCTACATCTCACAACTCCATCAACGATATTTAATTAACCAAAAATATATTCTACAAAATATATTCTACACAAAAATTTATTCTACAAAATATTCTACAAAATATTTTTCACACAAAAATATATACTACAAATATATTCTTAATTAACCAACACCAACTTAAAATGCCTTAAATAATTAGGAGAATTTCATGTAAAATTGAAGATGATAAAATCGGATTGAGAGAGAGAGGAGGCCTGTCATTGTGAGTGAGTGAGAGAGAGGGAATCGGATTGGCAAGAGGCGGCAGCTGTGCTTGATTTCCGGCGGCCTGAGGGAGGGGTGAATTTCAGATTTGGGGTTTTTCTGGGGGAGAGGCGAGAGGGGAGGGAGCGGCGTCGTCGGGCGAGGTCGGCGGCGAGAGGCGGAGGCGATTTCTAGGGTTTGAAGCAGGTTTGAAGTTTTGGGCAAAAAATGAAGCCCTTGCTTGGTCAAGCTGGGGATATATGCCAAGAATTATAGCTGACGAGTAAGTAAGAAACTTGTCGGTTATAGTATAGCTCACGAGTTTCTTACTTACTCGTCGGCTATACGATAACCGACAAGTTTCTTACTTACTCGTCGGCTATAATTCTTGGCATATATCCCCAGCTTGACCAGGCAGTGCGAGGAAAAACTCCATTTGAAGCGTGGAGTGGAAGAAAACAAAGTGTAAATCACTTAAGGATTTTTGGTTCAATCTGTTATGCTCACATTGCAAAAGAGCTAAGACGAAAATTTGATAAATCAAGTCAAAAATATGTATGCATGGGATATAGTTCTCATACAAAAGGATACAGACTCTACAACCTAGAAAAGAAGAAAATTATAGTATGTAGAGATGTTCTCTTTAGTGAAAGGTTTGCATGGGATTGGAAGCAAAATTCAGTCTTACCTGCTTCTGCATGGAAGATGTGCAAAATCAAATTCAATGAGAGAATGAAGAAGTAGAAGAAGAAGATAATGTCCATGAGCAAGATGTTGCTCCACAACTTAGTCCACCGCAGTCACCTACACCTTCAAATGTTGATTCTACACCAAGTTCAACGCCAATCAGAATGAAGAGCTTGAATAAGGTATACGAGAGTTGCAATGCTTGTCTGTTAGAACCTAATGGTTTTGAAGATGTAGTGAGAAGGAATGAATGGAGGGTAGCAATGCAAGATGAGATTGATGTGATTGTGAAGGATAAAAATTGGGAGTTAGTTGAGAAACCAAGTGATAACGAAGTCATTGGTGTGAAGTGGATTTTCAAAGTGAAGTTAAATCAAGATGGTTCCATTCAAAGGAACAAAGCTAGATTTGTGGCAAAATGATATGCACAGAAACCCGGAGTTGATTTCAATGAGACATTTTGCACTAGTAGCTAGACATGAGACCATAAGAGGTCTGTTTTCAATTACTACACAGAAAGGATGGTATCTACACCAACTAGATGTCAAAACTGGTTTCTTAAATGGGGTTCTCAAAGAAGAAGTCTATGTAGAGAAACCGCAAGGGTTTGTTGTTCATGGCAGTGAACACAAAGTTTACAAGCTAAAGAAAGCACTATATTGTTTGAAACAAGCTCCAAGAGCATGGTAAGGTGAAATTGATTCTTACTTCAACGAGAGAGGATTACTGAGAAGTGAAAATGAACCAGCTCTCTACACCAAAACGAAAGGTAACAAAGACATTCTCATTGTTTCATTATATATTAATGATTTCGTGTTTACTGGTAACAGTGATAAAATGATTAAAAATTTCTAAAGGGACATGATATCCAATTATGAGATGAGTGATTTGGGATTATTGCATTACTTTCGCGGAATTGGCATTATACAGAATATGGAGGGAATCTTCATTACTCAGAAGAAGTATGCAATGTTATTGTTGAAAAAATTCAAAATGACTGGATGCAATCCTGGACATTTCCCTCTCATTGTGAATAAAAAGTTTTCAAAAGAAGATGACAGTGGTGATGCTGACCAGAGTGAATACAAAAACTTAGTGGGAAGTCTGCTATATTTGACAGCAACAAACCCAGACATAATGTATATTGCAAGCTTATTGTCCAGATTTATGCACAATCCAACTCGAATTCACTATGGTGTTGCAAAAAGAATTCTAAGGTACGTTCAAGGTACTCTTGACTTTGCCATCATGTATGAAAGAAATGTGCATACATTCTAGGTACATTCGAATTCCACGGACATACGTCCGATCTTCTGGGTTGAGTACTTGTTCAGCTACATCTCTTAAGAACGTATTCACAATATTCGAATTCATTGTTCTCGATTCTTTGGTTTCTTGACCTCTGTCTATAATGTGATCTTGATGCGTAAACGTAATGTTGCTATTCATATATAGATATAGATGGAAAACATGTCATTGGTTATTCTTACTCAGAAAAGGATATGGTATTCCAACCTTTTCCTAATCGAGATCCAATATGTAATGAAAATAATAAAATTTAAACTAGCTGAATCTATGCAAGTACGTATATATTACTTATCAGAGCGTCTTTAGATCGAACTCCATCGGTTTTGACATCCCAAAAGTGATACCGGTAGATTCTAGGGCTGTTAATACCGAATTGAAAACGGAAAAAAAAATCGAACCGAAAACGAACCGTAAGCGAAAAAACCGAAATCGAACAAATACCGAACCGAAAAACAAAAAAACCGAACCGAACCGAAGTTTCGGTTTTCGTCTAAAAAAAACCGAAAAAACCGAACCGAATCATTTGAACCGAAATGAATAAAACGACGTCGTTTTACAAGTGTCAATCAAGTTTGATGTTGTTGGGTATGTTGTTGAATATCTCTCTTTGTCCCATATGAAAGTAGTGTTTGGTATGTGCCATAGTTTGATACTTAACAATGATTATTGGGGTTCTTGTAGGTTTAAGAAAAGGAATGCTAAGTTGCCAAAGAAAAACTCCCTAGCTGAGAAAATGAGAATGGTGGACAAGTTGAGTATAGTTTGAGAATAGATTCAATTGAGTGTTTTTATGTGATATTTGTATTGTATTTTTATTTGGATGGACTGTAGATTGTTTTAAACTTGGACTATGGAGTGTGGAGTTTGGTTTATGTTTGTTGATGTTTGAAACTTTGAATTTGTGATATAAACTTTCGGTAAACATTTGGCTATTTGCTATAGTTTGAAACTTTGAATGTGTGATTTGTGATTAATTATATTTGTTGTAGTTTGATTTGATTTGATTTGACATAAATTATGTTTCACACTTTCACAAAGTTATTGAAAAAAATAGCTAATAAAGATCTTCGAATTTTAGAAACTAATAGAAAGAAATAGTTTTTTTTTTCAGAAAGTTTTTTTTTATTTAAAAAAAAATCGAAAAAAAAACGAAAAAACCGAATAAAAACTGAACCGAACCGAACCGAACCATTCCGTTTTTTGTAAAAAAATCAAGAAAACGGAATCGAACTGAACCGATTAAAAAATACGATTCGATTTTCGGTTCAGCCTAATAACCGAATCGTTTGTACCGATTAACAACCTTAGTAGATTCGTAGTACAAAAGAGACCACAAATTGACGGATTTTCACTTGGTTTGCTTCCTTTTTATATTATAATATCTAAAAGTCGAAACTAGCTAACAAATTGGGTCCATAGCTCAGTGGTAGAGCATTTGACTGCAGATCAAGAGGTCACCGGTTCGAACCCGGTTGGGCCCTTAATTCTTTTTCCTTTCTTTTTGTCCTGTTCTTTTGGTGACGCAATTAACGGTAAAGGTTGCAAGACATGAGACACGTGGATGGACAATGATGAGACCACTCTCTCTTGCGGGTTCACCCAATCTTTTTCGCAGAGAAAAGATCGAGTGCTCCTCAGTCATCGTCTACCCAAACTCAAAACTTCCTCTCTTTCTCTTCACAAAAAAAAATTGATTTTTATTTTTGAAATTTCGTTTCCGGAGTTTCCTCGCCGGAAATCATTATGTCAGAAGATCGTCGATCAGCCCTTCTGGTATTATGTTCATCTTCTTCTTCATTCTAGGTTACTCATTTGCTGTGTCTTGCATTATAGTTATGAATCATGATTATAATCCAGGCCATATATGTAGTAAAGAGAAAACCTTTATTCTATGTACCGACTAATGTTTAAGTTTAGGGTTTGTTTTGGCTGAGAAATTTTCGCTTTTTCAATTGAAATTATCAATTTTGTTGTCCCTGCAGTGATGATCTCTGTTGACAATTTAGATGGAATTCATCAGTCTGTACTCGTTGAGACTTCAATGGAGGATTAGCACTGCTAATATCTTCAAACACTGTTGACAGTGTTGGGTATAAGAAGCAAAATGGTAAGTTTTGAATTTATGGTCTTAGTGTTAAGCAGGAATTGGTGAATGATTGTAGCATTGGGGTGTTTGGTGTTGATGAATAAAATTACTTTCCTCAGTATAGTAATGATAGTTATGGTGTTTAGAAATCTAATTTATCTCAATGGGTGGGTGATTGTGATTACTTTTACATAAAGTTTGCTTCTAGTACTATAGCCTGTGAGAATTGTGCTTGTAGATCTTCCAAGGTTGGGTGTCGGTCTTACAGATGAATACATTTTTGAAATTATTGGTTAGCTCAAGGTTGAAGTAGCTGACTCTTGACTATTGGTTTACCTAGTATGATTTAAAGTAATACTCTTAATAGTTTTAAGTTGTCGTGACTCTTGAATCTGAGACAGTGGGGAAATTTTATGTGTGCATATTTTGAATGTATAGTAAACAAAGCTTGAAGCAGTTGTTGAATAATGGTTCTTGGCAATCTTTGCAGAACAAGGGTTTTTGGATGCCAAAGGGTCTGAGTAACGAAAATGATGGAGATGCAACTTTTGGTAACCCCTCAAGAATTCAACCAAAGCGATCTCACCAATGGTTTGTAGATTCTGCTGAACCCCAGCTGTTCCCAAATAAAAAACCTGCTGTACATCCAAGCAGCAAATTGAGCTCAGAAATGCCAAATGAAAACATCACTTGGGAGAACCCTTCCAGTTTCCAGTCGGTTCCACATCAGCTCATCGACCGGTTATTTGGATCTGATACAACAAGCTCTGCCAATTTTTCAGATAGAGATGTCTCTCCTATGGGATCTGATGATTGGAGCCTAAGAACAAAGGGTATTGATGACCAGTTTGGAGAAGATGCACCTGTAAATTTGTACATGTCTCATGTTATTGAAGATCCTGAAGCATGTCTTAGCTATGCTGGAATTAGAAAAATCAAAGTTAACCAGGTCAAGGACAGTGACAGTGCCATGCATGCTTCGAGGGAGCATATTTCTAGTAGGGAATATAACCATAACCTGCACACAAGTCAGCCATTTAATAGGGCACATGAATCCAGTTTTATATCAGCAGGACAGCCATATGATAAGGAGCATGATAGTGTCACACTAATGGGTCATGCCTACAACCAGGGAACAGCCCATGTCAAACCTTTAGGTCCCAACTATGGCAAGAGGGAAGAAAATCAGATGTCAATAAATGACAGTTTCGGTAAAGGGGATGCCAATATGATATCTCTTGGCAGGTTTCCTGATCAACAAGATATAAATCCCATGGGCAGGGCTGTTGCCGATTATGATCAAGTATACCATCAGTCTTTTGTTCCAACATCAGAAAATGTGGATGAGAAAGAATTTGGAAATGCTAAAGCAAGTGATAATACTGCTTCTGTGGCTAAATCGAGACCACAGTTGGCTTCCAAGAGTAAACCAGAGATCAAACTGACAAAGAAACAAGCTCCAAACAGCTTTCCCACTAATGTTAGAAGCCTGGTCTCAACTGGCATATTAGATGGCGTTCCTGTGAAGTATGTTTCCATGGCTTGTGAGGTATACTTCAACTTTCTTGTCCTAATTTGTTCTTTACAATTTTTCTCAACTTTATCTCTTGCACTAGACTTATTGGTTATATCTCTGGGTTTAACAAGGAGCTTCGGGGGATTATAAAAGGTTCCAGCTATCTATGTGGGTGTCAATCATGTAACTTTACCAAGGTAAATCTAACAATAAATGTGTACCAAATCGTCTTCTTTATCTTGGACGTTATCTGGGAACCTAATGATCAAAATTTTGGTACTCAGAAGGGCCTTAATGCTTATGAGTTTGAGCAGCATGCTGGTTGCAAAACAAAACATCCAAACAGTCACATATGCTTTGAGAATGGCAAGACCATCTATCAGATAGTACAAGAATTAAGAAGCACTCCTGAGAGCTTGTTATTTGATACAATGCAAACAGTCTTTGGTGCTCCGATCAATCAGAAAGCTTTCCTCAGTTGGAAAGGTTGTCAAGCTGCTTTTAATTTGCGTTTTCATCTTTCGCTGGCATTGTACAATGCGCTGGTATTCATGTATTATACATTGTACATGTCTTCATTGCTTATCTGACCTGAGCTTCTGTATTTCAGAATCCTTTCAAGCTGCAACTCGTGAACTTCAGCGCATATACGGAAAGGAGGAACTGAATTTGTAGGATATGCATAGGCTCCTCTCAAATGTGAGATGTGTAATGTTTTTTATGTGTAGGAATAATCACTACCAGTAAGTAGTTTTTGTATGATCAATGGATGGAAGAATGTTCTCTTTTCTGTTTGTGAGGTACAATAATCTGCATTTGTTCTTTGGCAATTATCTTATCGCTCTGTTTGTTTGGTTTTAGGTCGTTGGACTAATATCCTTCATCTCTAAAACCAAAAAGAAAGAATTCCAGAGTTCCCTATGATTCCTTGTTCCTTGTTCCCTATGAAATTTTTCAGTCCTTTATCCCAAAGCCAGATCTGAGCTCAAGTGTTGAGTGCTGCTCTGGAGTCATCTTTTGAGTGAAAGTTGGAATACTAGTTCTCGGCTTTGTTTTTTCGGTCATGAACTCACGAATAGTGATCGACATCGTTTTTAAGCTCAAGCTATGCCACAACAGATTAGTAGCATACCGAGCAATAGCTCAGTATTCCAATTGTATTCACTGTACACTTGAGCTTACAATTGAGATGTAAAGATTTGAAGCAAAAACTTTGAATGATACAATCTTTTCTTGGCCAGAACAAAGATAGAATTTCAAAAGACTAAAATCACATACCTTACAGATTTCACTGCAACGTCTTCACTTTGGACATTTATAAATATCCGATACGCATCCATCTATCTTTCACACTAAGATAAGTCGCAAGCACAAGGGGAAAAGGGGGGGGGGGGGGGGGGGGGGGGGGGGGGGGGAGTAAATGAAAATGTGTCTGCCACAAGTTACACTTCAATTCTTTACCACAGAAGCGAAGAGACATGATGAGCATCTACCTTTCACACTAAATTTGAAAAGAATGAGACGAAAAAAGGAAGATAATAAGAAGATTACAAGCCCCATCATACTGTATTGTCATACAATTAGTCAGTTTTCTTTCCAAGCATAAGTGTAACCCTTCCCTTCATGTCCTCCTTGGTTATGATGAATCCTTTTAAGAACCGCAGCAAGCCGACTTTTGTGCAGCTTGACCAGCCCCACCTGCCTGGTCAGGTTGATTGATCTTGATTGTCGTTGGCTGCTATAACATAAGCAAAAAGAGTTACTATCATAAGCAAAATGTAAATAACAATGTGCAACTTCTTTCCTTTCTAGTATAATACCTCAGCCCTATTGTCAGTGTCAGCAAGCCGTTGCTTAATGTCTCTTGCTATTGAGAAGAAAACTTGCTCCACGTTTAGATTCGTCTTCGCACTCTGTATTACAGAATTTCATTCAATACAAATATACAATATGTACAGCAAACACTTTTTCTACTAATTATCACAATTTATGAGTATCACTTACAGTTTCAAAGAACTTGATCCCGTACTCATCAGCAAGAGCCTGGCCCTTGGCGGTAGGCACAGCCTAAAATGATATCAGAGAGATCCAATCAGGAATAGTCGATGTGTACTTCATTTCTTTCCTTTACTATGATCATTTCGCTATTAGATTAAATTACACGAAATACAGCTCGCATCTGTTCTTGATAAACAAGCCGTAGCAGAATTACGAAGCGCTCTAGCTAGCCGGAGTTAATAATATCCCTTGGTTTGCTCTTTTTCTCATATGAGTATCCAGTATGTATTGGTTGCATTTTGGTAGATAACACAAGGGGATGCAGAGCCTGCTATGCACTATTTTTACATGGACAGACACTATAACAGCTAGTTTGGGGGGAGGTGCTTCACCCCTTCGCCAACAAAAATGAAAAACCAAGGGCAATATTAGATTGCTATTCACAAATGAAGAAAAAAGCAGTATTTAGACCCATAAGAGAAATCATTATGCCAAGCTGTGCATACCAACAAGCATCCAAAAGGTGCAAGCACGACGGCATCAACCCAGCCAGTGATAAATTATGCAATTTGGGAAATGAAATAGTTGATATAATAGGCACAAGCTCACCCTTTTACTTTCGTCCATGTCAGCCTTGTTCCCTACAAGTATTTTGTTGACATTATCTGATGCATGCTGTTCGATGTTGCGAATCCAGTTTCTTATGTCTGAAAGGAGTAACAAGCCAGGTCAGCATGAACACATCAGCGACATCAAGAAGCTTTAAATAAAAGGATTTCTAAAGATTCATGAAAGCTTTTGTACCATCTAATAAAAAGGAATGAGACTGTAACTACAATAAGGAAGAAAATTTACTGTTGAAAGATGATTCATCCGTAACATCGTAAACCAGCAAAATCCCCATGGCTCCACGATAGTAAGCTGTTGACATAATGAGAGTTGTTAATAAAGATTAAGAAAGTATCCCAAAGGACCCACATCATTTTTCCATGAAACTGCAGAAACAGACCACAAGAAAACACAGCCACGAAGGATATACAAAAACTTACCATTCGAAAAGATCATTTATTTATCATAGAAATAAAAGTTTTGATGTCTACACTCAGACCCTTTGTGGCCTCTCATAGGCTATTCCTAGAAACTTTAAAGTGGCAAGTATTATTAGACATGCCCACGGATAATATGGATGCAATCGTTGTAAGGCACAATCCAGTCCTCTACCTCGAAATAGGTCCAGGTCCCCATCATTGATCCATTCATTGCAGTCTCATAATCCCTCTTTTAATGATTTGCATAATAAGGTCATTCAATGTGCAGTAGGCTTACAACCTCCGTGTTTGAAGAGGATGCGGAGAATGTTGAGATAAAAGTCAGACGGTAGTTCATAAGTTGTGGACCAGGAACTAAACAATGGGTCTAAAGAAACTGCAGACCCCGTATTTGGTAATTCATGATATCAATCACCAGTTGCAGCTTTTTATTAAATTAATAATTGTCACCCAATACAGATATATGCTACTATTCCTCCATTGACTTTGTATCATAGTGGTATGCCAGCTGCTCAATATCAACGAGGCAGTAGATTTAGGCACATGACTAGGCTTTCATGTTTTATTTTAAGACCACTACCTTCAAAATGAATATTAGGTGCTGGAAGTCAAATGAAATATGAAGCTTTGCCATGACCACTCTAAGATCGTGGCACTTTCTCAAGCCAGATTTCACAAGCACCCTTCTACTAAAAGACTGCTCATTCGCAGCTTTATTTCTGAGCACCCATAAATTCCTTCCCCCATTCCTAAAAATCATGTTCCCTGTTTCTACCGCATTATTTGTAAATACACCAAGTGTTTGAATAATTCATTATATGTCTAAGAACTCTGTTTCCAATGTAATGGGAAACAAAAGGTGTTGATAAACTCCTAATCCAATATTCATACGACAACAAAAGCAGCGTAAACAGTATCCACACTCTCTTGTCAATCTAAATGCAAGTATCAACGAAGAGGAATTATACCAGTTGTGATTGTACGAAACCGCTCCTGACCAGCAGTATCCCAAATTTGGAGCTTAATGCGTTTTGCATCTAGTTCAATGGTCCTTATCTTAAAATCAATCCTGCAGAAAGATGAACAACGGCATTTTAGATTGCACAGTTGAATAAACCCGGATGCCATCAACTCTAAATTTTGGAGAATGCACACACCCAATAGTTGTTATGAAACTAGTGGTGAAGGAACCATCTGAGAAACGCAAAAGAAGGCAACTCTTACCAACACCTGCAAAAAAACAGCAAGAAACAAAATCAAATTATGCACAGCATATCAACAAAGTACACAAAGTCCCGATAACAACCAACAAAGTCATTATTGCCAAGTGCATTTGAATAAAATAACTCAAGATTGTAGTCTTTTGGCACAAAACAGTCGGTTCGAGTACTCAATAATCCAAAATTGCACTATGAGAACAGGTTTATCAACACAACATTATGTCTAGCAACCTCAGAAACGAATTAAATGATCCAAATGCTGTTTTCACTCTTTACTCTCCAACAACACAAAGCTTAACTATACATGCAAAATGCACAAATGCCCAAACTTGCTCAACCAAAACTATCTGATTCACAGTCTCCAAACAGCCATTTCAGTAAATCAGGTTCAAAAAGCAATATCAATCACCAAGCAACCCAGATCCACACTAAACAACCACATATATCTCACATTTATTCCCAACTACTTTGTTTAAAACCCTAATTTTAACCAACCAAACTCCCACAGAGCCAGCATCTTGCAATTTCAATCAGAAAATGTGAAAGCCACAAAACACCAAACTGATCTGAGCTTCTCAACGGATTAATTTACAAAACGAAAGGAGAGAAATTACACATACCGCTGTCGCCGATCAAAAGAAGCTTTATGAGGTAATCGTAATCGGCTCTAGCCCTTGATGGTGGAGCAGCCATTATTTCTGGGGCTTTGCCTAATCAATGGACTCTTAACACGCCTCTGTAAATCAAAATCGAAACTATTCTCTCTGCACATAACCAAATCAAAACACGAAAACAATCGCATCAGCAAAAGAAGAAGAGGAAGAACCTCGAAATGTTTCAGATTGCAGAAAAATTAACAGCGGGAAATACCAGATCAAAGAAAAAGCGAATCAGAGAGAGATGAGTGAATTAGAGGTTCGAATTTATTTTTTTTGGAATTGTCTTTTTTATTGGTTTACCTTGAGCGAGCGGTTGACACAGACCTAGCGAAGCGCTCTCTTCTCTCTTTTCTTCTCCGGCTATGGTGGGTTTGGCTAATAAAGCGCGCTGTTCTCTCCTCTCCTCTATATCTGCACGTTAGCAACTTTTCTTGATTTTTTAATTTGGGAGTCGTGGCCTATCAGCCACTGACAGCTTGGGAGCTGATTGGAGATGATAGCTGGCATTTTCTTAGTAGATGCTATGTGTTCTATACAATAATTCATAAGTCTCAATTTTGATCATATTTCACATATTAACCGATAGATGTTTAGCTATATATAAGTATATCATTTTAGTAAATTTTCAACCAAATTGAAAATCGTTAAAAGATTCAAAATTATGGTTTATCAATTATAAATATGAACGGTTCAAGTTTGATAGATTTGGAACGTTCATTTATATATCTTGTTCGACTCCTTAACAATTTTTAAATTCGATGCAAATTTATAAAAATAATCTACGCATATATAGCTAAATATACAACGGTTGATCTTCCAAAATATTATTAGAAAGTATGATTTTTAAGAAAGTACTTATCAAGTTCTCACCATAAAGATCCTCAATAAAAAAATGTTCCTATATATAACTCGATTTAAACACGAGACGATCCGACTACTGAAATCTATCTGATTATTTAAGATTTCGATTAGATGGCTTGGGCGGGGCAATATTTAGCAATTTTGTTGCTAAACCAGATCTAATATGTGTTTGTGTTATGACCTAAATGTTCAGTCTAGAGTTTCTAATGAATTGTGTCATTTCTCGTCAAAGCCATGTGAGAAGAATATTGACGTTTTGAAGATGCAAGCTTAATGCCTTGGTTAGTTAATGTGCTGCAAAAATAATAAACTACTATAACTCATCTGTTTATAAGCTAATCTGGCCGGTTACCCCAACCGGCAAACTCAACTTGTTTAATCTGTTTAAATGATAGATGAAGAACAGTGAATGATTCATCATTCATGTGTGAGTTCTTGGTATAGTAGAGCTTTACGAGCTATGTAATGAATATTTGACATAAAATTTTGAAAACTAACTTATGCATATCAATCTCCATGTGTTTAAGAAAACAACCGCTAGCGAAAAAGTGATCATCACTCTCATTTTTTGAATTTGTATGTACACAACACAAATGTGCATAGAGAAATCCACCTTTATTTGCTCTTCCTTCATTGTTCATCCGATTTTGTGTGCTGCTACATTATGATTGGACTGATTGCCTCATTTTGTACATAGGATTTGAACCAAAAAAATAAAAGATTATACTTATAATTGAATATTTACTGGATTTATGAATCCAAAAGTTCTACCATAACTCAACCGGTATGAATTGGGTGATTTGTGAGTTAAGGGTTAACAAGTATAATAGATAAAATCAAGCATAATGCTGAGATGCACCTCAATACTAAGCACCCCCAGATTAATTTCCTAATGTATCATGTGTCAATCTGATTGGTTGAAAAAGTCAACATTTTTAAAAACTGACTAAGCATATGATAAACTCAATGTATCTTATTCCACCTGAAAACCCTCCTCAACCGCCTAAATCTCTCTCTCTCTCTCTCTCTCTCTCTCTCTCTCTCTCTCTCTCTCTCTCTCTCTCTCTCTCTCTCTCTCTCTCTCTCTCTCTCTCCTTTCCACAAAGCCGCCCTTAGGCTCTCTGTTGCAATGACCTTCGTCGCGTCCTACGCCGTCATTTCCACACTCATCCCAAGTCCACCGTTGCAAACCAAACACAATACTCACTTTCCCAATTCTTCTTCTTTCACAACCACCATGGCTACACTAATCTCGGGTTTGGTTAGGAATTAACGAATTGAGAAGATTTGATTGGGTTTTGACATCATTTTTTGAAACTTCATTTTGGGTCTGTTGCTTGCAAGAAAGAGAAGGGAGGAGGAGATAAAAGAAGAAGGGGAGGGAGGAGGGGGAGAATGCGGGGGAGTTTGTCACATTTGGCGACGGTGAGTGTTACTGACGTCATCGGCTCTGGTGTTGTGGCGCTCCTCGCCGATATTTCGGCCGCCAATGATAGCCGAAGGGCCACTATTATTGGGGCTGGAAGTGGCGGTCTCGAGGAAAGTGCAAGAGTGAATGAGACAAATAGGGTGTGGCATTATCACACACTGAGCTTACCGTAAGATCAGTCAAATATTGTAAAAGTTGAAAACATCAGTCTCTTAAATTCTAACACGTGTCGGAAGTAAAAAATTTACTCTAAGGTGCTTAACCCAAGGATGTATAGCAGTTTGATCCTAAAATCAAAAGCACCCCGGAGTGCATAGCACTCTAATCCTAAAATCAAATGTACATTGCATTCATCTAAGAACTTCCATTTATGTGTGTATGGGAGGAAAAATGGAAAATGAAGCTGGTTCCAACCGCGTAAAACACAGCACATTTCTTAGTGTATTATTCGGAAGACCAGTCATGTATTCAAAACTTCATGTTGATCGATCAAATAATCAATCATAGCTGGAAATTCTGTGTGGCTCCACAATGTGACTTTGTCCCTTATTAAGTTAATATATTCGAGGACAATAACCAGCATGGTTCTTCAAGATTCCTAGTAATGAGCTTTGAGACGATGCCCCAATGGGGGGACTTTGTCCAATCAGTTCAAAGACCAGACCAGTTCCCTGCATAATGCATATGCATCATTCTGTTTGCAGATATAGAAGGATTTTAAGGGTACATTAACACAATTCAAATTGACAAGAAGAACATTACAGGTCGAATGATCAAGCAATTTCGATCCAGGATATAGAATTTAGATATTTTTATGTCGGATTTTAAATAATTTCGTGGCATTACTATATATGTAAATTTGTTAGTTGCATGTGCACACTGAACATGATCATGAATTGTTTGAGTAATGATTCTCACATTTCATTTTTCTGTCTTCTTTATTTTTACACTCATTTTTTCTCTTTTCTCTTCATTTTTTTTATTTTTTTTCGATTATTTTTTTTTATTTACCAAACTATCATCACTCTTTTTTTTCTTAATTTTTTTTTATTGAATGATAATTTTGGTAAATAACAAAATATAATTGAAATAATAAAATGAAGAAGAGAGAGAAAATATGAGTGAGAATAAGGAAGAGAGATAAAATAGGAGTGTGAGAATCACTTGTCTTGTTTAAATGATATCTCTTTGAGATGTGATGTGCTTCTAAATATATACGAGTCATTACCGATCTGTAACCTAGATTGATCTTTCATGAATAAGGTTCATCATCTTCCGCCAAACTACATAATTGTTGTGTTCATATATACACATACCGATCTGGGTTTATTTGTTTACACTATGCCCACCTTTTTCAATTAATTATCGATCACTGATATGTGATCACTGATATGTGTTTTGATTTATCATATTTATGAGAATACCTTTACACAAATGAGAATCAAATGCACTATTTTGTGGGGAAACAATCAAAATCTTAGAAAGCCTCGGGCCTGCCATAAGTTTCTCTTCTGTATATTGTATTGAGGTGAAGCATGCACTTGATTTGTGATCTATATCATTTTCAGAAATTTGCAACCTACACCAATAGAGATGAAAAACAGAGAAAAAAGCAGCCTGATGCTTTATGGCGTGTGTGCGGTGCCATGTCCCGGCCTTTTCTTGCCAATTAGTAAATGACACATCTCTTTCAAAAAATAGCAAATGGTAAATGCAACATAACTGTATCTATGTGCTTCACATGCTTTGACATCAGAATAATAATACCACAAGTCATACATACTACCTGCCTGCGTTGCTGGCTGTAATATAAACGAGACGGTCATAATTGTTTTAAGGGTAAATTTTAAATAAGGTCACTTACGTAAGATTACTTACGTATAAGGTCATATGATATTTTTAACTCAAATAAGGTCATCTGATTTAACAAAAAACTCTTACATTCAATTTATTTAAGTTTAATGCCATCTATATGAACCTGCTCTCTCTCTCTCTCTCTCTCTCTCTCTCTGATTTCAAACCAAAATCAGACCCAAATTCTCAAAATCAAATCGCGTCGTCTCTCTCCATCGCCGTCTCTCTCCGCCACTCTCTCTCCCAACACCTCCACAGTTTGATTTATATGTTTACTAATCTTGAAGGATATGAAGCACCAAACTTAAGGTAACAATTCTGTTTGAGGACCCCGATGCCTTCGACCCCTTCATGTTTCTCCAGAACTATCTGCAAAACCTAAGAGCCCACAGCTCCAATGTTCAGTTCGTGATTGACAACACCGGTGGCGACGCTGGAGGGGATCCTTTCCGGCCTCGAGCAATTGATTTAGAAGCTAGATTCGTGAGCGGTGCTCCGGATGTACATGGTGAGTGGTGAGAGCGAACAAGTGTAATTCAGTTCGGTGTTCCACTCCAACCAACGAGATTCGTAAGCCTCCCTTTATCTTTCCCTAAACCCATTTAGTTTGAACTATGTTTTATCGTGTTGTTGTTCTCTTTCTTAATCCCGGGTTGGACGAATCCATTTTTATTTTAGCCAAAACCCAAAACCCAGGAAATGTAAAATGAGGTTGAACATTGAAAACTATGGAAACGTTGTGGTGAGTTTATGTGGAGATTGAAGAAAATCAAAGTAGGCGACTTTCCTTTCAAAAAAGAAGTAAGCGACGATTAGTTTTTATTGGTTATGTTGAGCTGGATGAAGTTCGATCATAAATATACAGGGACTCAAACCATCGAGTATATAGCTAGTGAGGTACTTGATACGTGAGAGTTGAGGTACTTGATATATATTGTGGTCCTGAGTAATAGTCCGTGGGAATTGTAATAGTTGTGCTTTGCATGTAGAATTAATTTAGGAGCAGTGGGCTTATAGCTGGATCATGTGTTGTCTATGACAGTGTATCGGAAATGGTTCTTTAAATTGAGTTGTCCAACATTATTGTTTTCTTGTGTTTCGTACGTTACGTACGTAGTAGTGTTTATAATAGTCTGTGGTAGTACTTATGTTAGTCTGTAGTAGTATGTACAAATTGATATTCTTTAGTTTTTATGCAGCAGTATCTACAATAGTTTGGGGTAGTGTTTATGTTAGTCTGCAGTGTGCTCTGTAGTAGTATGTAGTATTATCTGTAGTAGTTTGTACTGCTATCTGTGAGTAGTATGTAGACCTGTTGTGAGTAGTTTGTAGTGTTGTCATGGGTAGTTTGTAGTGTGCTATGTACTAGTTTGTACTGCTGTCTGTGAGTAGTATGTAGACATGTTGTGAGTAGTTTGTAGTGTTGTCCTGAATAGTATGTAGTGTGCTCTGTACTAGTTTGTACTGCTATCTGTGAAGAGTATGTAGACCTGTTGTGAGTAGTTTATAGTGTTGTCGTGGGTAGTTTGTAGTGTGCTCTGTACTAGTTTGTACTGCTGTCTGTGAGTAGTATGTAGACCTATTATGAGTAGTTTGTAGTGTTGTCTTGATTAGTATGTAGTGTGCTATGTACTAGTTTGTACTAGTGTCTGTGAGGAGTATGTAGACCAGTTGTGAGTAGTTTGAAGTGTGTTCTGTGAGTAGTATGTAGTGTATTTTTTAGTAGTATGTAGAATTGATGTAAGTAGTATACAAAATTTATTTGATGGTCTATTACATTGTTTTGCAGAAATGGCACAAATGGAAAACCCTAAGAAACCAAAAGTCCAAATAAGATTGACATTAAGAGGCTTTTGCAAAGTCATTAGTGACCTTCACAAAAAATTACCTCCAAAGACAGTGAGGATTCTGTAGAAAATACCATTTGGAAGTTTCATATGGTTGTTTGCACAAGGCTTAATGACATTTGATGATTCACACAAGAACAAAAAGAGGAGCACTACGACAAATGAGCCACTTTTTGATTACCGAGTTACAAGAAGAAGCAAAGCAAAGTCCAAGTAGTGATTATGTGTTGTGTTAGGTCTGATGTAATACTTTCTTTTCTGTTAGCGTCTGATGTTACTGAACAATAGTACTTGCATTGTACCCTGGATATTGGTACTACTTAATGGATACAACAGTAGTGGTAGTAATACACTGGCACATTTGTGAAGTAGTACTTTTTGTTGTAGTGTGTTCTGTGAGTAGTTTGTAGTGTGACTGTGAGTAGTTTGTAGTGTGTTCTGTGAGTAATATGCAGTGTTAGTAATACACTAAATTTTTGTGAAATAGTACTTTCTATTGTAGTGTTGTCTTTTAGTAGTTTGTAGAGAGTGACTGTGAGTAGTTTGTAGTGTGTTTTGTAGTAGTTTGTAATGTGACTGTGAGTAGTTTGTTGTATGATGAGTGTACTACTACGGTTGTTGGATAGTACTAATGTAGTTGGTTTTACACACAAAACGCTATCACATACAAAAACACACAATTGACCAACCCAAAATGGCAAAATCGAAGAACAACAAACTCGAATTAGTATGTTAAACCAATTGCATAAGGAAAAATTACGTTAAAGTAGTATGTATTGTACAATGAAGAATCACATAGAAAACACTGCAATAGTTTGTTGAAAGTACTACTGTAGTTTTCAGAATGTACTACTCTCGTTTTTGGACAGTACTACTCTACTGGGAGTTGATGCATTCTAATTACAACAGTTTGTTGAAAGTACTACTATAGTTTTCAGAATGTACTACTCCAGTTTTTGGACAGTACTACTCTACTAAGACTTGATCGAACATGATTGTATGGTTGTTGTAGGTGCACTTCGCATACAAATCCAAATCCATGGCGACCAATCTGCAAATCAAACAAAAAATGCTTACAAAACAGAAGTAGTATCCTTAATAGACATCAGTAGTGTATTCACTCAATGGGACACATAGAACACACAGAACAGCTGACTAGTGTGTTCAATGGGATGAAGTAGTGTATTCAATCAACAGAGTTAGTACAATCAAGCCGAAACACATATAGAACAGCTGACTCGTGTGTTCAATGGGATGCAGTAGTGTACTCACTCAAAAGAGGTAGTACTATCAAGTCTGAACACACACAGAACAGATAACTAGTGTGCTCAATGGGATGCAGTAGTGTGCTCACTCAACAGAGGTAGTATTATCAAGTCAGAACACACACAAAACCATACATAATTCAAAGTAGAAGAATCAAAATCGAAAAACCAAAATTCGAAATCGGTTTATCACCGGAATCGAATCAAACAACACATCAATCAAAAGCATCAATCAAGCAAAACAAAGCACAAAATATCTACATGTGAACATAATGGAAACCTTACCCAAGCTTTTATCATCGGAATCCTCTGATTCGCCGGAACTTCTTCTCCCAAAATTCGCCAGAACTTCTTCTCCCAAAATTCGCCGAAAATTCTTCTCCTCTCTCTCTCTCTCTCTCTCTCTCTAACACATACACACAACCACAGAGCTGATGGAGAGAATCGAATTTGTTTGATTCGATCTAGAACACAGAAGCTCTCTCTCTCTCTCTCTAGAGCAATTGCGCTCTCCCTCCTCCTCCGTTTCGGTTTCTTACTGTTTGTTTGGTTGGAATTCAATTTGAATTCAGTAAATAATTATATATACCAGGGGCAATTTTGGAAACTATTTTTTTTTTAGGAATGTATAATGACCTTATATGTGTAAAACTTATACAATGACCTTATGTGTAACATAAGGCCTGTAACTGACCTTAGGTGTAATTTCCTATTGTTTTAACCGATTTTTCGTTAGAAAATATGGTATAATTGACAATGAGATAATTATGTAGATTGTTCTTGACAGATTTCTCTTTTCTCTGTACTTTACCTATTAGATCACAATTCATAAAATGCGTCAGAAGTTGAAACGTGGTGGTCTGCCTTCAATATTCAGATGTTTAAGTCAGTGAATAAAAAAATGTAATAGCTTTAGCAAAGTACAAGCGTAAGATGTCTTACCTCCTTCCCGCCATAAATGGTGTTTAATAGGCGGTTGACCGTTGGGTAAGCATTTACTTGTTGATGTGGAATTAACATTTATTACACTGCCCATAATCCAAACCTGATCCGCCAAGTTTGATCAACACGTGTTCCATTATGATATGGCCGGATTTGGTCAACGTCGTCAGTGAAGCTTCTCCTTTCTGGGCGATCTTCACTTTGGATTATGAGGTGTTGACTAACATTTAGCGTTAAGCGTGTTTAATTAGGTGTGTACAATGTGGTGTACTAACAAGTCCCCAAGTTAAAGATGTTGATCTTAATTGGAGAGTTGACTTTTGTCAGCGCCTAATTAAGCATGTTTAACGCGTGATGTTTCGTCTATCCAACCCTATAGTCCCCCAACTTCTCGACTAAGATCTTGCATCTATAGCGTAGAATGTCCTACCATAGTTACAAATGAAAATATTAGCGTTAGTTTTGAAGTCCTCGAGTATGTGATGGTGGTTAGTTTTTGCGTCAGGTGGTATCATTTGTTAACCAAATGGTGGGATGTTACATCATCCACTGGGTGAGATTAATCTCTGGTGTGATTTGCGTTAGGAGAATAATCTGTCAGTATTAATGCTGGGACGATGCGTCAGACATTAAGTGACTGAATCCGAATTAAACCCTGGTGTATTTTGCAAATCAAGAGTTTAGTTCCATCAGCTTAATGATGGGACAATGCATCATCAATTGGGTGGTGACACGATGAGATTAATCTCTGGCGTGATTTGCGTCAGGAGATTAATCTGTCAGTATTAATGCTGAGACGATGCGTTAGACATTGAGTGACTGAACCCGAACTAAACTCTAGTGTATTTTGCAAATAAGGAGTTTAGTTCCGTCAGCTCAATGATGGGACGATGCATCACCCATTGGGTGACATAATGGGATAAATCTCTGGTGTGATTTATGTCAAGAGATTAATCTATCAGTATTAATGCTGTGACGATGCATTAGAAATTAAGTGATTGAAGCCGAACTAAACTCTAGTGTATTTTACAAATCAGGAGTTTAGTTCCGTCAGCCCAATGGTGGGACGATGCATCATCCATTGGGTGACACGATGTGATTAATCTCTAGTGTGATTTGCTTCAGGAAATTAATCCGTCAGTATTAATGCTAGGACGATGAGTCAAACATTAAGTGACTGAAGCCAAACTAAACATTGGTGTATTTTGCAAATCAAGAGTTTAATTATGTCAGCCTAATGGTGGAACGATGCATCATCCATTGGGTGACACGATGGGATTAATCTCTGGTGTGACTTGTGTCAAGAGATTAATCCGTCAGTATTGCAACCTGTAGAAGCACCGTTTAATTTCAGAGAAGACATGTATACGCATATTGAAAATTAATATTTGAACGTGTCGTTTGACCGTCTGGATGACCGCTGCATGTGTGACATATGTCGCCTAATTTGAATTTTGAATTTCTGAACGGTGGCTGACGTCATGGTGATTTGATGGGGTAATTATGATGTCGCTTCATTAACCGAGGTGCCTCTTCGCTTTGTTAATCGTGGACCATGTGGCGTCATCTTGCGGTTTGTATCGGTTGGTGTGAATGGTCCAAAACCACTAGGGTAAAATTCCTTTCTTCCACTACCACATTTTGACTCATTGCCGGCGATTTTTAAATCGCCGGCAATGTTTTTTAACATTACCGGCGATTTTTGCCGGAAAAATCGCCGGTAATGTCTTCTTCTTTTTTTAACATTACCGGCGACTTAAATGTTAGTCGCCGGCAATGTTTCGATGGTAATGTAAAAAAAAAAAAAAAAGACATTGCCGACGACTTCATTTATGTCACCGGCAATGTCTTTCTTTTTTTTTAAACATTACCGGGGACATAAATGTATGTCGCCGGCAATGTCTTTTTTTTTTTTACATTACCATCGAAACATTGCCGGCGACTTACATTTAAGTCGCCGGTAATGTTGAAAAAAAAATAAATTACCGGCGATTTTTCCGGCAAAAATCGCCAGTAATGTTAAAAAACATTGCCGGCGATTTAAAAATCACCGGCAATGAGTCAAAATGTGGTAGTGATTCTATAAATAGGAGCGATGTAAGAACCCTTTTTCACATTTGTGAGGACCCGACTTCGATTTAGTTGCATAAACTGAGATTAGGCCCTAATGATCCTTAATTCCTACAAATTCTAAACCAAAGATCTAAATGAAGATCAATAATCAAAATAAAATAATTTAAAGAAACTATTTCTCAATACTGAATACATACTCTTTTAGACATCAGAGCAACTAGACACACTAACTAGCTATGCAGGATAAACTACTAGCGCGTAGGATCATGATCAGATCCTATTGTGGATACCACTATATCTTGATCCGCATGCACACATAAACTCCACGAAAAACCTGCAAATCTAGGCATTTGAAACCAAAGGGCCTAAGGAAAGATATATAAAATATAGAAATCGTTAGAATGAGTGGACAAAAATAATAATCGAGTATACGTGAAAACAAAATGTTCTATGCCTTTCCATAAAACAAATAAAGATAAAAAGTTAAGCAAGTCGAGAATGAACTCCCAATGTGCAAGTGGTGTGGAGGCATCGTCTAGGAACCTCTAACCCAAGACAATTAAATATGCGCGAGGTCGTCTAAGACCTCTAACCAGGGACGATGGAAATGTCAGGTCAAGGCCTAATCCATCCTGGAGCCCTCGAGAATCGAGTAACTAATGCATTGATGCTATAAATGTAAACATGCACACAAGCCTCAACACTAGAAAACTGACATTGAACTCTGGAACTGAGACTAGGGTTAAAACTAAACCATTTGCATTAAAATAAAATAAAATAAAGTCGATTCACGACAACAGTGAAAATGAAATGTTCACTCATCTGGATTGCTGAAAACATTAATAGCTGATCAACCAACTCGTAACTCATACTCGACGCCCCTAAGCCAAATCGAAATCTACATTAATTAATAATAGTTTGATCGTGTCACTAAAATGGATAAAGGAATCTGAGACAAATGTCACTCAGACACTTACGTTTATTTTCGATAACCGTGAATCACTACCATGACTCATCCCAGTAATCGATGAGTCACACCTCAATTTTAAACATCGTGCTCCATAATTCGTACTCTACCAAGAATACATCTGGACCCGACACGCCACAAACGATCAAATCGATGTGACTAGTCTCCCCAATTCTTGCGCATAGTTGAAAACATTACAAAACCTTTCGAAGGATACGAAACTACATGAAAATGATTATGAAAGAGCTTAGAAAACTACCCATGAAGAAAATGGTGTTCTGGTCGCCGGAGTTCCACAGTGCACGGCGGCGCGTGGCCACTAATGATGGCCAGAATTTGACTGGCTCTATGTCTGCAATTGACACATCATTTCAAAGCTCTCAATACATAGAACAACTTTTGTAACTGCGCCTACATCTAAACCAGGCCGAAGTGGTCGAAAATTACCTCGAAAGTCGGCGGGAAACGCTAGAATTCGACGTCGGTCATCCGATGTCCATTGGCCGAATCATGGTGCAAGACTTGTTCCATATGAATCCTTAGACGATGGGCTTTAAAAGCCCCAAAGAATTTTCGCCCAACGTTGGTCATAGCTCAGTCGTCGACGATGCTCAAAGCTTGCTAGAAAATTGAGAATTCTTGGCTTCGATGCACTATAATCACGTGTTGCATGGTCTATTTGAGCGTAGAGGAAGGCGAGAAATGAGTGGGGCCACAATTTCTTACTCGAACGGCGTCTAAATGTGGCCGGACGTTGAAATTCTGATCGGGTCAAAACCCGAGTCGGGTTCGGCATCCGGGTCGAGAGAATTAGTTCTACTCAACGCAGGTAGAAGTTTCAAATTTATACCCTAGGGTTGCAAAGAATCAATGACTTAAACCAAATCACTAACATATCTGATGGACCAGAATAATTGACCACTGATAGATTTCTAAATAATTACAAAAATACTTCAAACTTCAAAAACTCGTAACAATTAACTCGGACCTCAAAAAAATTAAATAAAAATACACACGAGCTCACAATAATATTTTCTACAACTTTCGTGAAGAAAACGAGTCCAAGATCATAACCTATGTCAATTTTTAGTTGCAACAAATATCGGTAAATGTGATGTATGATGCTTAGCTCGTTAATTAGTGTGACTAATGATGATTAACTCCCTAATCTAGGTTCAGGTCATTACAACATTCTTCTATTTTGCTCTTGAAGCTCTGCCAAACTGTGCTCTCATCTTCAAGTTGCTTGACTGCCGCAGTTGCTCTTCCAACCACCGTTTCTTCGTTGTTTCCAGTAAGTTGCAGCACTCTGCTTGAGTTTTCTTGCTTTTGCTTATTGTTTTTTGGTTTGTTGTCTGTGCATTCTTGGGTCTGTGAGTATAACGCGTCAGTCCCCATGTCTGTTAGGTATTTGTCATCTAAATGATGACTCTAGTTGAGTGCCTGGGACCTGACGGATGATTTATCATTTTGCAACATGCATTCATTAAAGTCAATCATCCCAGACAAGAACATAGATCAATATTTGAGTCGGCTAGACGAGAATGAGCTTCACAAATGGAGGAGGTTCGTCAACATCCACAGTTATAACTCTCGTCCAACCTCTGTCTCTGTCGCGAGAAGTTCAAGCTGGTGGAAGCAAGTGGATGATGGCGGATGACAAGCTTGTGGAGGAGCCAAAGTCAATTATGTCGCCTGAAGAGATTGATGGCCTGAGGAGGAATTACAATATCCCTCCATCCGTCAAGCTATATCCTCCCCGTTAAGGTTTGAGATTTCCCTGCACACGTCCTCATGACGAGGATATATGCGTCTCAGAGGTTCAGCTGAAGATGGGCATCTGTTTGCCCCTGCACCTCTGGTTCCAGTACGCTCTTTCCCGTTTGGGAATTACCTTGGGGAAGTGTTCCTCCATTATATGCAAGTTGTTGGTTGCCTTGTACAACATATTCAATTTATCATGATGTGAGTATCCCACGTTAGGAGAAATATATTATTTCTACCATATGGGGTATTCCTTCTGTGAGGGGGACATGGGTACCATCACACTTAGAAGGAATAAGCAACCTTAATGGTTAACGAACATGCCTACCTCAACTATGGACTGACGAAAGCGGGTATTTATGGTTGGCGGATATTGGGAATTCAGAAGGGAGCCGACGAGTAAGGATCGAAGGAAACCTCGCGTTCCGTTGAGATTTTGTCCCATAAGTGCATTTTGGGTTTGTTTTAATGGTTTTAAAGTTTGTTGAAGTATGTTGTCCAATTTCTGTTTTCTAACGATAGGTAGTGGTTGTGCAGGACAATTGGAGTTCTCCCTGACGCCTATCGAGAAAGAGCATTTGAACATAATCCGTTATATTTTTCATAAGGAAAACAAGCTTCATGACATCTGGGTTGCCACTTACTAGAACGTGATTCTACTACTGGACTATCGAATTTGCCCTGTATGCTTTGTGTTAATAGCTTGCCCCGTTAAGGTTGAACTTGCGTTTACTAACATTTTTCATTCTCGTTTTATAGTTAAACTTCCCAATACCAAGACCACCAAGAAGATGGAAGAGGCAGAATAATTAATGAATGCATTCTTCCAGAATGCCCTTGCTACCAAGACTGTGGTGTCAGCCATTGCGGACAACCCCGCTACTCCCATTATGAAGGGTACAGAGGCGGTAACTCTCAACCCACCAGATAATGACGCCCAGTTGGCCCCTCATCTTGCCAGCGAGGAGGTCGTTGCCAGATGCAAGGCCCAAGATGAAGTAGTATGATACAAGACTGGGGATGGGAAATAAAGTGCTGGTGATATGGGTGGCTTAAAGCCCAAACCCAAATACACCCATACCAACAAGCAGGTTCAAGATGAGGTGCCGATTTTGGAGGTGCTAGACAAAATGGCCGACGCATATGAGGGCGCTATCCTTCATACTGATGAAGTCGACACTGATGAGGTGTAAGATGAACAAATGCATGTCGTAGCGGAGCGCAACCGAAGGGAAAATATCATGTTTCATCAGGGCAACCTCCCGTCAGGAAGAAATCTTCCACCTTGTCAACGTGACCTTTGATTCCCCGATAACGGGCATGGTAATGCCTACTTTGGTGACATCTAATTTATATCATCACCTGTCTCGTGTGCTAGATGAAAACACTAAGTCTGTACAGAAGGTCCGTCAGCTTTCCAGCACTACCCAAGCCAATGTGGAGAGTGTTTATAAGCAAGTAGCTGAAACTTTGCATGAAGTTCATCTTCTGATAGAGCTGGAGGGGTCAGAGTGCTAGCAGACAGAACTGGTTTCCGTGAAGCATGAGTTGTCCACTACTCAAGGTGAGATCAAACAAATTACCAAAGAGAGGAATAAAGCAGCCAAGCGTCTCCGTGTGAACCAATGGCAGATGTGCCTTTAGACAGACCGTTTGAAAATAGTGGAGAACTGGGAGCAGGACAAGGCTTCCGTCTGTTTGGAGCGCGATGAAGCTCTAAAGGATAAAGCGTCTACTGAGGTGGCCTTGAAGCTAGCGGAGGAGCACAATGAGGCGGGCTTATAGGCGATGGGGACCCTGAACAAGCAAATAGATTAACTGAAGCTTGAAGCTCAAGTTGCGTCAAAGATGGCTGCTAAGGAGATTACTACGTCGGAGGCTCTTGCCAAACGGCAAACTGAGGTGGAGAAGGCCAAAGCTGATGCCCTGAACAATTTGATGGAGGCTCTTAAGAGGTCTGGCTACTTTCACCTGAAGAAGTACGCCAAGGATTTTGGTTTAATTTATGGGGGTGAAAGTGAGTCTGATTCTGATGAGGGTGAGTCTCAGAAGGGTGATGTTGATAAAGCTCAGGGTAAGGATATTGGGAATTCAGAAGGGAGCCAACGAGTAAGGATCGAAGGAAACCTCGCGTTCCGTTGAGATTTTGTCCCATAAGTGCATTTTGAGTTTGTTTTAATGGTATTAAAGTTTGTTGAAGTATGTTGTCCAATTTCTGTTTTCTAACGATAGGTAGTGGTTGTGCAGGACAATTGGAGTTCTCCCTAACGCCTATCGAGAAAGAGCATTTGAACATAATCCGTTATATTTTTCATAAGGAAAACAAGCTTCATGACATCTGGGTTGCCACTCACTAGAACGTGATTCTACTACTGGACTATCGAATTTGCCCTGTATGCTTTGTGTTAATAGCTTGCCCCGTTAAGGTTGAACTTGCGTTTACTAACATTTTTCATTCTCGTTTTATAGTTAAACTTCCCAATACCAAGACCACCAAGAAGATGGAAGAGGCAGAATAATTAATGAATGCATTCTTCCAGAATGCCCTTGATACCAAGACTATGGTGTCATCCATTGCGGACAACCCCGCTACTCCCATTATGAAGGGTACAGAGGCGGTAACTCTCAACCCACCAGATAATGACGCCCAGTTGGCCCCTCATCTTGCCAGCGAGGAGGTCGTTGCCAGATGCAAGGCCCAAGATGAAGTAGTATGATACAAGGCTGGGGATGGGAAATAAAGTGCTGGTGATATGGGTGGCTCAAAGCCCAAACCCAAATACACCCGTACCAACAAGCAGGTTCAAGATGAGGTGCCGATTTTGGAGGTGCTAGACAAAATGGCCGACGCATATGAGGGCGCTATCCTTCATACTGATGAAGTCGACACTGATGAGGTGTAAGATGAACAAATGCATGTCGTAGCGGAGCGCAACCGAAGGGAAAATATCATGTTTCATCAGGGCAACCTCCCGTCAGGAAGAAATCTGCTACCTTGTCAACATGACCTTTGATTCCCCGATAACGGGCATGGTAATGCCTACTTTGGTGACATCTAATTTATATCATGACCTGTCTTGTGTGCTAGATGAAAACACTAAGTCTGTACAGAAGGTCCGTCAACTTTCCAGCACTACCCAAGCCAATGTGGAGAGTGTTTATAAGCAAGTAGCTGAAACTTTGCATGAAGTTCATCTTCTGATAGAGCTGGAGGGGTCAGAGTGCTAGCAGACAGAACTGGTTGCCGTGAAGCATGAGTTGTCCACTACTCCAGGTGAGATCAAACAAATTACCAAAGAGAGGAATAAAGCAGCCAAGCGTCTCCGTGTGAACCAATGGCAGATGTGCCTTTAGACAGACCGTTTGAAAATAGTGGAGAACTGGGAGCAGGACAAGGCTTCCGTCTGTTTGGAGCGCGATGAAGCTCTAAAGGATAAAGCGTCTACTGAGGTGGCCTTGAAGCTAGCGGAGGAGCACAATGAGGTGGGCTTATAGGCGATGGGGACCCTGAACAAGCAAATAGATTAACTGAAGCTTGAAGCTCAAGTTGAGTCAAAGATGGCTGCTAAGGAGATTACTACGTCGGAGGCTCTTGCCAAGTGGCAAACTGAGGTGGAGAAGGCCAAAGCTGATGCCCTGAACAATTTGATGGAGGCTCTTAAGAGGTCTGGCTACTTTCGCCTGAAGAAGTACGCCAAGGATTTTGGTTTGACTTATGGGGTGAAAGTGAGTCTGATTCTGATGAGGGTGAGTCTCAGAAGGGTGATGTTGATAAAGCTCAGGGACCTCGCGAGTTTCTGTCAAAGGTTGATCAGACGAAGGAAGCCAATAAGCAAGCGGGAGATGTTTTCGAGATCGTGGGTGAAAAAGTCTTGGCAAAGACTACCAGCAGTGGCACCTCTGACGGTGATGACGAAGATCACGATGAAGTTGCGTCAGTGAAGGGGGATAATGCTGAGGCTAGCTCATCAGGATCAGAGGATGAGATAGAGGAGTAGCTTCTTTTTTTCTTCTCCTTTTTTTAAGTGTAACTTTGTCTTGTGTTTGAACACATGTATTTGGTGGCCAGGATATTTTGTTAACCTGGTTGGGCTATTGCATTTATATCTTTTTTGTCTTGTGTTTGTTTTGTCTCTTTATCAATGAATGGTCTGAGGAGAACTTGATCACATGTGTTTGTTGCATAAAATGGAGATGAATGTTACATGGAAGTGAATGTTAATAAGGAACATATGTGATGGTCTGAAAAGTTCCCCAATTCATTGACAGTGGTATACAAAATAGAGAAGTAAGGAAAGTGTCAGTTGCAATCAAAATCCTAAATGCAATCTTGCCCCATAGTGTAGGTACTGCTGGCTACGTTAGCGTAACTACATAAAGAGTGTCAATGATGATATTTCCTAAGATTTTTGCTATTCTATGGATGCGGCAACAGCTTCCCATTCATGTCTTTGAGGTAATATGTGCTTGGCTTCATGACTTTCGTTATCTTGTAAGGGTCTTCCCATTTTGCCTGAAGGCTCGTCACTTTGTGGGTGACAATCTTCAAAACCCAATCACCCAAGTTTAGGGGTCGTGCTCTGACGCATCTGTTATAAAGATGAGTTGTGCGTTGTTTGTTTTCAATGTTGCAGAGGTGTGGTGTGTCACGTCATTCTTCTAAAAGTGTCGCATCTAGGCATAGGCCTTCTTCATTGGTTGCCTCATCAAAGTTCTCGATTCTCGGACTGAGGTGAGTTAGTTCTAACGGAAGGATGGCCTCAGTTCTGAACATGAGGCAAAACAGTGTCTCTCCAGTGGCTTTTGTGACTGTTGTTCTGATGGACCAGAGTACTTCCGGTAGTTTTTCAACTTATAGTCTCTCCTTCAGGTTGCTCAGCTTTTTCTTTAACCCCTTCTTTATTATCTTTTGACTGTTTCCACTTGCTCGTTTGTCTTCGGATGTGACGGTGATGAGAAAAGCATTGTCGTTCCCTTCCGCTTACACTAAATGATGACTGCATCATTATTGAACTGTGCGCCATTGTCCGTTATGATCATTAATGGAGAACCGTAATGACAAAATAAATTCTTCCAAAGGAAGTTCTTCACCTTCTCAGTTGTTACGACATTCAGTGATTCTGCCTCCACATACTTGGTATGATAGTCCACGATGATAATGATGTTGAATTTTCCCTTGGCAGTGGGGAGATTGCATATAAGGTCGAGTCCCCATTGTGCAAACGGGACTTGACTGACGATGATGGATCAAGGGATTGCAGGGGCTTGGTTCTTGTATGTAAATAGCTGGCATTCGTGGCATTTTTTGCCAAGTCTGATGCGTTAGCTTTAAGTGTTGGCCACCAGAAATCATACCTCATGAACTTGTAGGCTAAAGCTCTTACGCCAGCATGATGGCCACAAGCCCTTGAGTGTACTTCTTCCCAACTAGTTTGTCCATCCTCCGTGGTAACGCACTTCAAGTTCGGCTAGTTGGGTACCTGCCTGTACAGCTGCCCATTACGGAACCTGAAGTTTGCTGCATTTGTCACTACTACTCGGGGTTTCTGTTTTTCTAACGAAAGTTTGCCTGATGCCTTGTATTTAATTATTCTGGTCATCCAGCTTGGCTCTTGTACTGACAGAACGAATACTTCCATTGGGGTGTTTTTGATGCTCAGCTTGCTTAGGATTTCAACTGTAGTTTGACTTGGTGTGTGAGCTGCAGGTGTCTTGGCTAGGCAGGCAAGTGCTCTTGCTTTGGTGTTCTGGTCTCTGGGAATGTGGGCGATGGTGAAGCTCTGGAATCTGCCCGGCAATGTCTTGACATAACCCAGATATGTTGTCATTCTGTCTTCGTTTGCTGCAAATGCCCCGTTAACCTGGTTGACAACCAATTGTGAATCACTGAATATATTAATGTTGGGTGCCCCTGATTCTTTTGCTAGTCGGAGTCCGGCAATGAGGGCTTCATACTCAGCCTCATTGTTAGAAGCTTTAAAGTCAAACTTTAGTATATACTCGGCTAAGATACCCCGAGTGTCGTCAGTATGGCCCCTGCCCCACTGGTTTTAAAATTCTGAGATCCGTCAACATAAAGGTTCCACAAGGATGTTGGTATGTTTTCTGTCTTAGGTTGAATCTTGTTGGCCGGGGTAGATTTCTTTGCGAGAGTTTGCTCTTTGTTAGTTGGGGTGAGTTCTGTTATGAAGTCGGCTACTACTTGACCCTTCATGGTTATTCGTAGATGTCAAATTCACTGATTTCCACAGCCTATTTGCTTAGTCATCCATTATGTTGTGGTTATTGTAGAATTTGATGGAGTGACATGTTTTTCATCACTTGAATTGTGTGATCTAGAAAGTACGGGTGTAGTCTTCTGGCGGAAGTGACCAGGGCTAATGTGAGAAGCTCGAGTGTTGGATATCTTTTTTCTGGTGGTGCAAGTCCTTTTTCTGCATAGAAAATGGGCAATTCCCCTTGGCTCTAGTCTTTTCTTACTAGTGTTTAGCTTAACGTTGTCATGGACACAACCAAATATAGGTACATGACTTCTCCTTTCAGTGCTCTCGAGAGTACAGTATGGATGCCAAGTATCTTTTGATGTTTTGGAATGCCTCCTCGCATTTCGGGGTCCATTCAACTGCCTTTCTACTTGTCTTCCACAAAGCTTTGAAGAAGGGTGCACAATTATCTATGTAAGAGGAGATGAAGCAGTTTAGTGAAGCTAATTTACCCATTAAGCTCTGCATGTCTGCCTTGGTTGCTGGAGTCTTAGTCGCAAGGATGGCCTGGATCTTTTCTGGGTTAGCCTTGATGCCTCTTTTGCTCATAATGTAGCCCAAAAATTTGTTGTCGGTAACACAAAAGATGCATTTGGCTGGATTCAGACGCATGCCGTGCTTGAGTAGGATTTGTAGGTTTACCATTAGGTATTCAACATGCATTTCGACTTTGATGCTTTTGACCAGGATATCATCAACATAAACCTCCACCGTTTTACCATTTGTGGCTCGAATATGTGGTTCATGAACCTTTAGTACGTGGAACCTACATTTTTCAATCCAAAGGACATGACCCTGTAGCAATATAGGCCCTTGTCTGTTATGAACGCAGTGGCCTTTTAGTTGTTGGGTTCCATCAGTATCTGATTATAGCCTGAGTAGGCATCCATCATAGACAGTAACTCATGGCATGCAGTCGCGTCAACAAGTTGTTCAATCCTGGGAAGGGGGAATTGTACTTTGGGCAAGCTTTGTTGATGTTGGTGTAGTCGAAGCACATCCTCCAAGTGCCGTTACTCTTCTTGACCATCAAAGCGTGTGAAATCTATTTTGGATAGCTGACTTGGAAGATAAACCCGATTTTGAGTAGGCGGTCGACTTCTGCATGTATAGCTACGTAACACTCTTCGTCGTAAGCTCGTCGCTTTTTCTTGACTGGAACTGCATCAGGGTTGATACTGAGATTGTGGGTGGTGAGCTCTGATGATATACCAGACATGTCCACATAAGACCATAAAATACCTCTTGGTGATCCTTCAAGCACTTGATGAGTCACATTTTGAGGTCTGGGCTGAGGTGACTCCTTATGTGGGCTATATGCTCAGGTTGTTCATCCTACAGTTGTATCGTTATGAGGCAGTCCTTCTCATCGACCGGCCTAATCGAGCATGTACTTTTTGGGGGGTCGTCTGGGATGCCTACATTAGGGGTGGTGGTTGCCAGTGATTCTTTTTCAGCTAAGACCTGGTGGCATCTGCCTCTGTCAGAGTTGGATGGGATATCCTGCGTGTCATATTCTCTGACGTATCCTGTCCCATGATATATTAGAATCTTGAGAAGGAGGATGGGGAAGAAAAATCTTCATGAATACATTTGCCAAAAAGATTCAAATCTCGATTGTCGCATGAACCTTTATAATTGAAAAGATTTAGCAATCAGAAAGCTAAGACTCAGATATACTGATTGGCAATGATTTTCTCTTATAACAAACATTCATCCTGAAGCCAAAAGTGAATCTACTAGGCTTTGAAAAGAATGACAAGATCTTCTGGACGGAGCGACTAAAACAGGCAAAAAGTTTTGTTGGTCCAGGATTTACAAAGCAATATCAGAGGTTGCAGCAAAATAATGGTGTATATACACCAAAATACGAAATGATATTGCAATACAAGTAACAAAAAGTGTTGTTTATAGCAGAATCATCAAAGGACGAAGAAGAAGATGAAGTAACAGTCGAAGCCGCCTTCAAACTAGAGTATAATCTCAAGCACTTTAAGGCTAAGCTTGAGATCCATACCCTTAGAGAGATCAAGGAGATGTTAAAACAAAATATTTACATCAATCCTCTGAAATTCTAGGAAAAGATCCAATGGTCTGTGAGTTCAAGCTACATGACATGAATTATATCTGTCATGTAAAAGCAATCCCTCAATATAAGGAAGAAGATTAGAAAGAATTCAAGAAAGACATACTCATCTTTTGGAAAATGGATTGATAAGACCGTCAAATAGTCTTCATCAAGCTCCAACATTCTATGTCAGAAATCATGCAGAAGAAGTCCGAGAGAAAACAAGAATGGTGATAGACTATAGAGATGCCAATAAGAAAACTGTTAAAGACGGTTATCAAATAGCACATGCAAAAGTGCTAATCAACAGGCTCAGATGAGCCAAGGTGTTCTCAAACTCAAAGTTAGATGCAAAATCAAGATTCTGGCAAGTCAAAATGCATCCTGATAGCATTCTCATTACTACCTTCAGAACTTCACAAGGACACTGCAAATGGCTAGTCATGTATTTTGGGATTAAACAAGCTCCATCCATTTTTCAAAGAAAAATGGACACTCTGAAAAATGGACAACATATTCAAACAGGTTGCAGACTTTTGTGTCCTCTATATCGACGATAAATAAGTCTTCTCAAAGAACAAAGAGGAACATATGAATCATCTATATGAGGTAGTTAAACTCATAATTTAGCATTGAATCATTCTAAGAGAAAAGAAAGCCTTTTTCGTCCTAGATGATGTTGACTTCCTAAGGATTAACATAAGAAATTGGGTGATCAAGCTTCAACCTCATATCTTAGAAAAGGTCTGGAAATTTTCAGACAGAATCCCTAACGCTAAAAGTCTACAGAAATTTGTAGGAGTCATAAACTATGGAAAAGACTTCCTTCCCAAAATTGCTGGATTAACATCAGTACTGTCCCAAAAAATAAGCTCTAAGAGATCTTGGAAATTTATAGAGAATGACAAAAAAATCGTTAGGTAAATCAAGAAGATTTGCAAAAATTTGCCTCATCTCCATCAACCTGAAGAAAAAGATGAGATCATTCTTCAGACAGATGCTAGTGACAATGTTTGAACAGGTATAGTGCTAGCGAGAACGTTAGGCACTAATACAGAAGAAAAAAAAAAGTTTTGTAGTGAGAAATTCAACTCTACGGAGTAAAACTATCTCACAGGGAAAAAAGAAATTCTGGCAATAAAAAAACAATTGAAAATTCTTCTGCCTTTTTAGGGAAATTTATTGTGAGAACAGATTGTGACAGATTAAAAAAATTCAAGAATTTCAAGCTTGATAAAGGTAGATTATCAAATTGACAATTATTTCTCAACTAATATGATTACGATGTAAAATTAATTGCAGGAAACATGAACTATCTCCAAGACACTTTAACAAGAGAAATGGTAATATTCCGAAGGAGTGAAAAGAGCGAGAAGGTCGGAATCCTAAGAACAGGAGGCCAAGAAAAGAATCTAAACAACCAGAGGAGTCCATTGAGAAAGTTCTTAAAAATTTCTTACTGTGTCCTAAAAGACCAGCCTTAATTGACCAATTCTAGGGTAAAGGATTAGCTAGCCCGTCTCAAACGATAGACTATAAAGACTTATCGAGACCTTTGAAGGCTACCGATTTGCCAAAAAGTAGAATTTTTCCTACAGGATTCGTAAATATCTTCAAATATCAGCTAAACACTTTCTCCGAGTCAATCTTCCAAACTGACCGAGGTCTAGCTTTTCATCAGAAGATTTTTCAAGATAATTTGATGTTCGCCTTCCAGGAACAAGATAAAAGGTTTATGGTAGAGGTCATGAATGCCTTAGCGGAAGAACTGAACCAAAAATGAAAACAACAAAGTGTTGTTAATAAACCAGTGGTGCAGTACATTAGAACCCCTAAAAATGCAAAAGTACCAATTTAGGCGCTAAAAGAGACAGAATGGATCAAATTTCATAACACCATTGGAAGATATTAATCAAGACAGTTCTCTCTGATACACGTTTTAATGTTCCATGGTCATTCCCAGGAAGATACATGGTGAATATTCAAAGTGAGCATCCGCAAAAGCACAAGTTATGATTAGTTGACAATGACTTTGTTCATAACCTATGAACAAAGACTAATATTGATCTCACGGGATTGCGTGTAGTCATCTGTAATACTGTTAAAAATGTAAGGAAGTCCAACTACATTGTTAGACTCAAATTCAGATCTACACCTCCAGAATAAGTGCAGAAAACTAATGGAGAAACTGAGTACATTTAACCATACCACTATGTCAGAATCATACAAGGCCAGTATCTAAAACCATCCTGTAATGGATACAATAGAACTCCAATTTCTAGTATCCCATGGATGAAAGCTATGACATTAAAATACATCAAGAAAATAATTGAAAAAGATCAAGATATTAATTTTCTTGTTTCAAGAGAGAAGATAATTGTCACCACTTATGACCACCCAGAGGTCGTTACCAGTGGCCTGTTTGTTTCTCTCAAAAGAAAAGAGATTGATTCTACCCTTGCATGTGCTTAATGGCTTAAAAAGATCAAGAATGGCATGCACTACAAGATGTATGAAGATACAGACGTGGAAGAAAATTGAACCAAAAGAAGGCTTGAATTTGAAGAGCCTTATTTTGGAGAAAATTCAGAACTATACGATGACATGTAAATAAATGAAAATTCGTATCGTCTTTTTCTGAATGAGGGAACATCTCTTATCAATGAGGAATCTGCTTTTCAAAAGAAGACAATAAAGTGGAACCAGAACCTTATCAACCTGGGATCACTTTTCTTAATGGAGCTATTGTTAATTATGCATATTCCATTTCCGGTTTGAGTTTCGCTCCCTATATAAGAAGCCTTGAGTCGTAATTCTAGGCGCTGGAAATTAGAATAGAAGAGAACTATCTGAGAGTAGAAAGCCTGAGAGTCAAGATTGTGAGGAGAGAGAGAGAGAGAGAGAGAACTGTTCAGCTTCTCTATTCCCATGTAAATATGTCTACTAATATGAGTAGCTAAACAACTTATAACTGTTTTTTCGAAAGTGAGACTCTAAATGTTTAGTCGTAATTCTGTTAAATAAATAAACTATGGTTTCTCGCTACAATTCTTTCAAATTGGTACATATATATTCATAAAAACTCTCATGAGAGGCGGACTACTGCCCAAAAGAAAAAAGAAAGTGAGTTGATTATATATTCATACTCATTATGATCCCCTAGGAGGCAGACTACAACCCAGAAGGTAAAAAATATTGGTTGTTTGTTATTAAGCATCTTTCTAGTAGTTTTCAATATCTTAAAAATTTGAGAAATTTTAATCCAGGTCATTTTTCTTAGTTCAATATTAGATGCAATCATGTCAATTTATTTTTTTTCAATTGCGGTCCTTAAACTAATTTTTGTCTAATTTTCCCTTTGAGTCAAAGAAAGGAAACAAATTCAAAACCCACGAATTGTATCTTTCCATTATTATTGCTTTTATTATTCTAGTTTAAAATTTGAATTCTCACAAATCTGATATATATTAATAAAAAAACACATAAATATATACGAATTAACCTAAACAAAAGGTACAAAATGAAGAACACAACATGAACCTATCAATGAGGGACACCCATAAAACTTGAAATCAACATAACCTCAAATTTGTGGCATATTGGATAAAACATAAATAAATAAATCACATAGGTACTATATGGAGATATGTTATAAGTTCAGGTACCATCTAGATATATTTCAAAGCCTAGGTATCAAAATGTGCAAAAGGCTATAGTTCAGGTACCAAATAGAGATTTTTCTCAAAAAGTAAACAACGCAAGTTTTTACTTCGAAAACAAAAGCAAAGATCAAAGTAGTGTCTATTTGACTTTAAGGTTAATGTGCTCAGATAAATTTGAATGTTAATGATCATATAAAAATGTTCTTTTTCTAAAATTATATCAGTAGCATGGAATACTTTCAACTCTTGAAATTAAGTAGTTGCATGTGTGTATCTCCATATGACCCTTCCTCATATGGCTCTTTACATAGAAGCCCATAAAATTCGGGTAAATCTTAATGTAGTTCATTCTCACTCAAAGTATCAACTTAATAACACAGGATCACCATTGCCTGCACCAAATTGAACACATGCATACATTATGCACACATCTGAAAGAAAACTAAAGGTTCATGCTCTTATGTAACTATGTTCTTACCACTATTTTGCCTGCGGGATTTTCTCCAAGTTTGTGTAATGCTTTCTTTAAGTCACCAGTGCTATTGATAGTAGGCAGATTGTGCACTCCTTGAGTAGACACCAAAATTTTAACCTGAGCATTGATAATAAATTAGAAACGGACTACTAACTCAGAGAAGAATAGAGGTTTTGCCATTTTCAGAGGGTCTACAACTCCTGCCACCAAAACCTAATTCCACCTTTCTTAACTTCGTAAATATATAAACCATGTCATTTGATCTTAACGTCATAAAAAACCAAATTCAATCGGGCATAAAAAAAAATTCTCAATAGACTCCTCAATCCTAATAAGTCAGAATATGCAATGTCATTAAGGATTAGCCCTTTGAGTCAACCAACCCTAGAAGATGTTGCATTAGTCTTTGTGCTTTCAATTTTTCGTCGGCTATTCCCCAAGTTTAAGAGTTCAAGAGTTGACTGAACCTGAAATAGTAGCAATGGCATTAAGGATCAACAATTCTGCTCATAGTACAGACATAATTGCCCACTAAAAGAGCGCACAACCCTCCTAAACGTGATACAAAAACCAAATGAGTTTGGGGCATCCATCCTAAGGCATATATAATCGAAAGGGAGGCTCATCATAATATATTCATACCAAAACACACACATGGTACTTGTAACTAATCAGTTTATCATTGGCAATAACTTTAAAGATCGATATATCCAACAAGTTTATCATAACTAAGTTTATCATAATCTGAGACCAACCTGAGAAACGTAAGGTGGAAACATAGAAGTCTTGAATTAAAATACATCATGTTGGGTCCTTTTTCCTGCATCATTACGTTTTAACCAAGTTTCCCTATACTCTCTCTGCTGAATCAGTTTATCATTGTCATCAGTTTATCATTCACTAGTTTCAGACTTGGGAGGCTCATCATAATAAACTTAGCTGACAAATCAGTTTTAATCTTCAATAATATATCCAGCAAGTATGTTTCAATCTAATAAACAATCAAATTATTTACATCTCAGGTATATGTCTCGATGTTGTTTCATACCTAGTTATGAAACAGCAAAGAAATTCATATAGCTAAGACTTTGCTCCACCACTTCACATATCTCATGCCAAAAACAAAAACTGATGCATGGGCTGGATAAAGTTAGAGTCATTGTCCGACAAATCAGACGGAAAAAAATTTCAATCAGTTAAATTTCATGATGCATGTTACCAGCTCAACATGAACAAAACATCACAACTGCATATTTGATATTGACTGTAGCACTAAAGAATCTAAACATAACTAAATTTAACACAGATGCAACTAAATGGAATGAAATTGAAACTCACTGAAATGCAGGACCTATCGCAACCCAGAAAAAAATAACCAAATCAATTTAGAATTAGAACCCTAAAACCAAACCTCCAAATTGAAAGATATAAACCAATTTATCGTTAAAAATGGTTCAATAAGCTTGCTAAGGCCAAGAAGTTTAAGGCTATTGATGCCGTTCTCTATCAAATGAAGTATGACACCTGCAAATTTCATGAGGATATATTCCTTAATCTCATGAAGCATTTTTCTAAATCCTCTACGCATGAAATAGTGCTTGAAATGTTCTATGCTATCCAACCATTGTTCGAGAGAAGTCATCTCTAAAAGCCATCAATACCTGTCTCAATTTACTGATAGAATCCGATCAGGTTGATTTGGCCCAAGACTTTCTTATGCATTTGAAGAGCTAATATACATGCATTGTCAACATCTTGGTTAAGCACCATTGCAAAAGTGGGGATATTGAATATGCTTTTGAAGTTGTGAAGGAAATGAAAAAGTCTAAACTTTCTTATCCTAATTTGATCACTTATTCAACTTTGATAGAAGCTATGGATTTGTTTGAGGAAATTCTCTGCAAATTCTTAAACTATGATCCCAAATACCAAATCGTTTCAAAACCAAAACAATCTATGTGTAATTCTGATTCCAAATAAAGAAACAGAAAAAAGTAAACTCATCCAGACCAATCAAAACATCAAAGCTTCTAACCCGTGATGAAATCAGCAACCAATAGTCTAATTCCTCTTTGTGCCTGAACCCAACAGAGTGAAATCAATTTTGAAATCAGAAAAACCAAAGGAAAATGAATAGAGAAAGAAAGAACCTTCAGACTATAAGTTGCGAAGGTCACTCTCTGTGCCATGCGGAGGAGGCCCGAACTCTGAAGCGGCGACAATCGAGAATAAATCTGAAACGGAAATTGCAATAGAGAGAGGGAGAGATCGGAGATCGAAAGGACAGGTTATGTGTGTGAGAGAGAGACCCACACCCAGAAACCCTTGCCGCCTCTCTCTTCCCTCTCCTCTAGCATCCTCCTCCCTCTCGTTGCCACGTTCTCCCTCTACTGTGAACACCCAGAGATTGCTCTGGGCACCCACAAACTTCGTCGAAGAAAACCTTCACCAAACACCGGCGTCGTCCACCTCCTCTCTCTCTCTTTCTGTCTCTCTCATCGGCGACATTGCCTTCGCTGCCAAAACATATACGCCGGTGTGTCTGGTAGAGGACTTGTTAACGTCGTTGTCTCTGTGGCAACTAACGACGAACCAAAAAAATCAAAGTTTTACCTGGCACGCGAGTAGCACGGGCTGTAAATAAATAAGGGTAGGTAGATCTAAGAGCATCCGCACCCGTTGAGGACTTCCTATTGACGAGAAATTCTTATTTTCAGGACTTCCTGTTACTATTCAGCAAATAGGACTTCCTATTCAGTTTTTTTGCGCAGCAGTGCAACAAATAGGAATTCATATTACTATTCATAATCATAAACTTAAGTTTTGATTTTTTATTTGTAATATGTTTATCCAATAACTAGGCGACACATGTAATTATCGTGTACATTATAGAACCAAATTTTCAATAACATTTTCGACGAGTCATATTGTGACACGTGTCACTGTCGGCTAAATTATTGATGAAGATTTCCGGTGAGATTTCTAACCAGTGATAATGCGATACGTGTCACATCCACGTGTACATGTCGGATAAGTTATCGATTGAAGATTTCCGGTGAGATTTCTAACCAGTGATAATGCGACACGTGTCACATCCACGTGTACATGTCGGATAAGTTATCGATTGAAGATTTCCGGTGAGATTTCTAACCAGTGATAATGCGACACGTGTCACATCCACGTGTACATGTCGGATAAGTTATCGTTTGAAGATTTCCGGTGAGATTTTCAACAAATGAGGATGTGACACGTGTATTCATCCTTCAACATCAGATTATCATAATTTTGCTATAAAATCATCATCTCTGGCTCCTAAAGATTGAAACCTCACAACACGCAACACCTAAACACAATTCTTCCGTTTTTCTCATCCAGAAGATGAATCATAACGATTACGAAGAGTCTTCCAGGAGGAGGCGCCAACAACGTCGGCAAGCTACCACAATGATGAATTCATTCATCAATGATGCAACCATGGTAGTTACCACGTTTGATGATGAGCCACCCCGCCGCCGCCTTCCAAACCATCCAAGGCAAAGGGAACCTAGGGGTGAGAATCTGCTTGAAGATTACTTCGTGGAACGCCCTGTTTTCCACGAGCAAGATTTTTGCCGGAGGTTCCGAATGAGCACGCACTTGTTCAACCGGATCAAGACAGAAATCTGTAATCACGACCCATTTTGGCATCAAAGAGCAGATGCCACTGGATTGCAAGGACTCCTCCCCGAGCAAAAGATGACCGGTGCTATACGAATGTTGGCGTACGGCGCAGCCGCAGATCAGTGTACTGAGTACACAAGGATGGGGGAGTCAACGACGTTGGAATGCATGAAGAAGTGGTGCACACAAGTGGTCTTGCTCTACAAGGACCGTTACCTCCGCGCTCCAAATCCGGCTGACATAACTCGACTTTTAAGAAGGGCTAGGCAACGGGGATTTCCTGGTATGATTGGAAGCATCGACTGCATGCACTGGGAATGGAAGAATTTCCCAACAGCCTGGCAAGGGGCATACTCGGGCCGAAAGGCTCGTCCGACCATAATCTTAGAGGCGGTGGCATCATATGATACGTGGATATGGCACAGCTTCTTTGGGACGCCTGGAGCACAAAATGATATTAATGTGCTGAACAGCTCGGATGTCTTCGACCAACTCCTTGCCGGAAGAAGTCCGCCTTCGACGTATAAAGTCCACGGTATGACTTACCACCACACTTATTATCTAGCGGATGGAATATATCCGAGGTATTCCTCGTTTGTCAAGACAATTTCCAATCCGCAAGATCAATCACAGAAGTTGTTCGCACGGAAACAAGAGTCATATCGTAAAGATGTGGAGAGGTGCTTTGGCATCTTGCAATCTCGTTGGTCTATCATTCGTCACTCAGCCATGTGTCATCACAAATCGACATTGAAAATGATCATGTTGGCTTGCATCATAATGCATAACATGATTGTCGAGGAAGAATTTGTGGAAGACGATTTTGAGGAGAATGAGGAAGAAGATTTACAAAACCCAGTGATTGCTTCCACAGTATATGATGGGCCGGTGGATGAAAATGGTCACCGAATTCCATTTGAGCCAGTGGGAAGAGATCAACATCATCAACGGTTTAGCGACCAACTCATCGATTTACAATCAGTTTATCTCCATGGTGAACTTCAAAAGGACTTAGTGAAGCACAACTGGTTTCTTGAAACCGGTGAACGTCTCTAAATAATGTGCGCGACATATGTGTGTTTGGAATTTGTGTGTTTCCCTTTTGTATGTGTGTTTCCCTCTCAATAAATAAAGTGCGTTTTTATTTCTTGAAATTGAAATTACATGAATTGAAATTACATGAATTGAAATTACTAAACTAATCACTAAAATCAAGATTGCGGGGACGATAACAACCGGTAAAGCTAGCATCGCCGACTTCTCCTTCATCGTCATCTACTTGCTGAAGGATCTCTGATTTCCGCTTCATGAAGTACTTCTTTGAATTTGGGGTCATAGCCTCGAAATTCATTGTCATGATTCTTGTTTCTTCTTCTCGTGCCCTTAATTTGTAGTTTTTCTCATCAAGTATTCGTTGATTTTCATCATTTTCCCTCGTCCAATCGGCAAACATTTTTTGATTAGCCGCAATGCTCTTCAAAGTCTCATCTCTAACTTCATTCGATGGTGTCATGGCCTTCTTTCCCCTTCTTTTTGCTTCCTTGGCCGCCTTCACTCCTTGAGGTCTAGGCAGGCTTGAGGTATTTCCAAGGTTGATTTGTGATGTTGGCATCACTTCATCTTCATCCAAGTTGACGCTAAGAGATACTTCATTAACGGTAGGTGTTTCTTCAAAATATGAATTGTAAGAAGGTTGAGTGGTAGTTTCGACGATTCTAAAGGTAGGATGATTTTTGACCACTTCCCAACACGCAAAGTGTGCAAACTCCTTCTTTTTTTTCCCCACATAAAACGTTTGGGCTTTCCTTAACTACAAAAAAATATACATTACAAGTTACAAAAAAAAATTACAAGTTATCGAAATTAATATTTCATTTTGGCATCAATTGAAAGGACCAACAAAAAAATATAATTACAAGTACAAAAAAATTATAATTACAAGTTACGAATTAATATTAATTAAAAATGAAAGGACCAACATAAAAAAAATCATTACCTCATCATACACATTTCTGCTGGATTCCGGATTCCTTCTCGCGAATGCAAGAGCCGCTTTCCATTGTGACAAATTTGGCTTCAACTTAGCAAAACGGGAGGCAAGTGCATTTTGGGACCTAGGTTCCGCCCTCGCTTCACCTTGACCCATCACCTAATTTTGTTGGAAATCGCCGTGAATTTTTTCCCACAATTTGTCGACCTTTTGTTTGTTGCCGGAGATAGGGCATACACTATGACGACAATATGATATGCATAGTTGTACATCTTCCGACATGAGCCAATTGGTGGACATTTTTCGCCAAAAAAAACAAAGAGATTGTAAGATAGAGAGAGTAGAGAGGGAGGAGGAAGAGAATTTGTTTTGCACAAAAGGGGTGTGAAGTATTTGAGAAAATGAAGTAGTATTTATAGAAAAATAGTAGGGGGTTTTTAGAAATTTTTTGGTATTTTTTGGGATTTTTTTGAATTTTTTTCGTCCTATTTTTGGTGCTAGCCGTTCTGTAAATTCATTATGAATCAGTAGCCGTTGTGCTTAAATTCTGGCCGTTGGATTCATCAATCACGTTTGAAATGGACGAACCAGATTGATCTGGCCGTTGCCAGCTTAGTGGGCCGACAGCCTGCCACGTGGCGGGCTGTCATTGGTCCGTGAAAAAGTTAAAAAAAAATACAGTTTTACTGGCGCGTGTATTACACGCGCCAGATTCAAATTTTTTTTTTCCCGCCTGACTTCACCCACGAGCGTGGGATCCGCCAGGGGGAATTCCTCTCCGGCGATCGATTCTAGGACGGCTGGGAGGACGTCCTCGTGGTCCACGATCGGTCAACCTCTCCCTTTCTCCCCGCTGCACGCCCCCCAGCCCCGGACGTCCTATTTTTCGGCGGGCCCGACGTGTTTTCGGAGGACGTCCTCGGTGAGGATGCTGCCGGTGCAGCTGCTCTAATAAATGCCTCTACTACTCTACCCGTAATCAATTCGAGCTCGTTCGATAGAAAGATGGAGCTGCACGAGCGATCCAAGACCTAATCAGATCGAATCGGATCCAAAGATATCACGTTTGGTCGACCCCAAGAGTTGTTGAGTAACTCGGATGACATGTGTAAGTTGAAGTTGCTTCATTGAAATAAATTACTGTGTATTTTGGAATTTAGTTCTTACACATAGAATTTGTGGTAATTTGAAGGTTTCTGATTCTCATTGTATTTATCATTTTCGGATTTTATGGATGTCTTTTTCAGCAAGGGGTGTGAGTTGAGGCTGTTTATGGTGTCGAATTCTCTGGCTTGGATGTTTAGTGTTAGGCACCAGCGGGGGCTTTAGAGTTTACTGTCTCGGAATCAAGATGCCTATGTTGTAGTGTTTTCCGAGACTATTAAGCTTGATTTCTTCAAAAATAGCTTCGTAAAAGACGGGCACTTTCTCAGACTTTGCTTGTGTCAATGTTCGTTTTGGTGATGTGCTAATCTACATAGTAAAAAATATTATTTGAAGGAGAATTTAATAATTTTATTTATCTCAATTTTGGGATTAATATAATTTTATAAGTAGTTTCTAAAAAAAAAGATATCTACACAATCTTGTTATATCTACAAGAGTTAATTCTAATTACAATAGGAATATATTTCAACACTCCTACTCAAGTTGGTGCATAAATGTCAATCATGCCCAACTTGTCAATCCATCATACAAATGCTTGGTGTGACAACCTCTTAGTAAATACATCCACCAATTGCTCTTCAGAAGCTAGCTACAAAGGGAAACCGTATAACCTTCTTATCAAGGTGATCTCCAATAAAATGTCGATCAATCTTCATATGCTTGGTTCTATCATGCTGTACAAGATTATGAGTAATCTCAATTGCAGCAATATTGTCACAATGCAAATCTTTGGCCTTTTGGAGCTTGAAACCTAGCTCATTGAATACATTCCGAATCCACAACAATTCACATACTCCATTTGTCATTCTTCGGTATTCAACTTCAATACTAGAACGGGCAATCACATTCTGCTTCTTACTGCGCCAAGATACTAAACTTCCACCAATAAAAGTGAAGTACTCATAAGTAGATGCCATATTAGTCTTATCACCTGCCTCATCTGCATCAGTATATCCTGTAATTCCAAACTCATCATTCTTGGAAAACAGTAAGCTCTTACTAGGTGCAGACTTTAAATACCGGAGAATCCGCATCACAGCATCCATATGCATTAAACTAGGATCATGCATGAACTGACTGACAACACTTACAACATATGCAATATCAGGTCCAATATGAGATAAATAGATCAATCTTCCTACTAACCTCTGATACCTGATCTTGTCTGTAGGAACTTGACAAGGACACAACTTCAACTTATGATTCATTCAATTAGAGTGTTAGCAGGTTTACAATTCAGCATTCTTGTTTCTGCAAGAAGATCAAGCACATACTTTCGTTGTGATAAGGTGACTCCCAATTTGGATCGTGCAACTTCAATCCACAAAAAATACTTCAACGGACCCAAGTCCTTCATCTCAAACTCTTAGGACAAACGCTTCTTCAAATATTCCATCTCAACTAGATCATCATCTGTGACAACCATATCATCCACATATACAATCAGAGCAATAATCTACCATCCTTGCGTTTGATGAACAAGGTGTGATCAGAGTTGCTGTGCCGATATCCAAACTTCCTCATACCTTTAGAGAACCGCCCAAACCAAGCTCTTGGAGATTGTTTCAGACCATATAAAGATTTTTTTAGTCTACAAACTTTTCTTACATCACACGGCCTACAGTTGACACCTGGGGGGACGTATATGTACACTTCTTCTTCCAGATCTCAATTCAAGAAAGTATTTTTCACATCAAATTGTTGCAATGGCCAATCATGTCGAGCTGCTAAGGCAAAGAGAATGCGTATAGTACTGATCTTTGCTACAAGGGCAAATGTCTTCTGATAATCGACTCCATATCGCTGAGTATAAAATTTAGCGACCAAAAGAGCTTTATATCGATCAATGCTCCCATCTGCCTTCAACTTCTCTATAAATACTCATCTACATCTAACAGTCTTCTTACCAAGTGGTACAGGAATAGTCTCTCGTGTTTCATTTCTTTGCAAAGCCTCCAGTTCTTCATTCATAGCTTGTTTCCACTTTGAATCCGCCGAGGCATTCTGTACATTACTGGGAATAGATAATGTACATAATTGATTAACAGCAAGTGCATGTGATCCAGACAACCTATGGTGAGATACAAAACTAGCAATAAGATATTTGGCTTTGGCTTCTATAGTATGCTCATATTGCTTCTTTGGAACCCCTTTTGTTTCTCGTTGAAATCTCATAGGAATGACTTCTACAATATCTAATTCAATGTTATCAGTACATGCATACCTCAGGTGAGACATTTTGTGAAAACTCTTCAGTTGGTGGAGTAGAATGAGGGTCTTCATGAGATATTGATTCAGAAGAGAGTTGAACTTCAAATGATGTCGTTTTAGCTTCAGTCATCGATGGATCGAAGGGAAATTTTGATCCATCAAAGGTGCCTCCCAGGTTCATCTCTAGTCCAAGCTTCGATAGATCAAGAATTTCCTTGGATCCATCGAAGAATGCTCTTGGGTTCATCTCTGGTCCTTTTTTTTTATGGATCGAAAGTTTCCTTTGATCCATCGAATGAGTCTCTCGGGCTTGCTTGATTTCCAGCTTCAAAACTTCTTTCAACTTCAAAACTTCTCTCCAAACTCTCTAATTCTTCAAATTCTAGTAAGTTCAGAGAATATCCTTCACATACACTTTTCTCCCCCTAAAGGGAAGACTCTGAAACTCCCCCTAAGGTATATGGTTCAGACTCACAGAAAGAGACATCCAAAGAAACATGCATTTTGTTGAGAATTGGATCATAACAACAATATCCTTTTTGGAGGCCAGCATATCCAATAAAGATACACTTCACAACACATGGATCAAGCTTGCATGTCAGTTGTTTGTTGATGTGAACATACACAGTACACCCAAAAACTCTTGGCTCCAAATTTGGCAAAGATGACACATTTAACAATTGATGCAACTTTTGATAAGGATTTTGAAACTTAACCACACGGGAAGGAGTTCGATTGATCAAGTATACAACAAAACGAATAGCTTCTCCCCACAAGTTTTGTTTCACTTTCATACCAAAGAAAGAGTCCCGAACAACTTCCATTATATGTCTATTCTTCCTTTCAGCTAATCCATTTTGTTGAGGAGTATACGTAATTGAAGTCTGGTGTCGAATTCCATAAGGGCTCAAGAATGCAGACATCTCACCATTCACATATTCGCCACCATTGTCAGATTGAAGTACGCAGATTTGCTGTTGATACTGAGTTGCCACCATCATATGAAATTCAGTAAATCTAGAATACACTTCATTCTTGTGCTTCATCAAGGAGACTCAAGTCATCCTAGTACATTCATCGATGGAAGTTACAAAATAACGAAAGCCAGAACGGGTAGAAACTTGTGCAGGACCCCAAACATCAGAGTGTATCTTCATAAAAGAGACAGAGCATTTATTCAAACTTGGCGAATAAGTACTACGATGACTCTTGGCAAATTCACATGTATCGCACTGAAATTCTGAAGCATGCACACAAGAAAATAGTTGAAGTTTAAGCTTCTGCAGATAATGAAAATTCAAATGGCCAAGACGACGGTGCCACAACCATACATCTTCCTTAGCTTTATCCAAATTAGTGGTATTATTCGCCTATCCCGATGATTTCAATTGTTGTGCTCAACTGCTTGTCAAATCAAGATAAAATAATTTTTCCCTTCGAACACTATAACTAAGAATTTTCCTAATCACAAGGTCCTGAAAGATACAAAAGTCTTGATAGAAAGTAACATAACATGCAAGCGCCGCATTTATTTGACTAACAGATATAAGGTTATAGGCAAGAGAGAGAACAACAAGAATAGAATCAATTGACAGATTATCAGAGATCTTGACAGAACCTTCATCAATAATAGGAGATGGAGAGTCATCAGCAGTAGATACAACATATTAAGGGGATGAATTAATGGTTTGTACCAGACTGAGGGTATTTGTCATGTGATCAGTTGTACCAGTATCAATGATTTAAGTAGGATTTGCAAATAATGCAAAGAGAGATGATGTCTTACTCCTTATACCTGATTCAACTATATTAGCAGGGACAATTGATGATCTTCATATTTTGAATAATAAGAATTTCAAGATTCAGAATATTTAGGGTATACTTTGGGATTTTAGATTTTTCAAATTCAAGGATTCAAATTCAATTTCAAGAGTTTCAAGGTTTAGGATTTCAGATGCAACGAAAGGAAATTTTTTGTGGTGGTAATTCAAGGTTTCAATTCAGGGTTTCTCAAATTTCAAGAATTTGGCTCTGATACTAAGTAGAAAAGTATTTCAGGGAGAATTTAATGATTTTATTTATTCTAAAATTAATATAACTTTACAAGTAGTTTCTAAAAAAAAAAGATATCTACACAATTATATTATATCTACAAAAATTAATTCTAATTACAATAAATATATATTGCTACCGAGGCAATTTGTTTTATGTAGTTACAAAGTTGCCGTTGCTATGCCGAATCTGGACGAGTTACTAAAGGGTACACAGACTCGTATCTTTGCTTCTGCCTGGTCTGAATAAAGAAAGACAAAGCATTATGCTACTCATTATAGTGAGCTTGCCGCCTTGCCGCTCTTCACAAGTAAGCTGTGTATAATTGCATAACCATCTTTGATGAGTTAGTTGATTGGAATTCGTACTATTTTGAACTTTTTTGGGTAAATATGTTCAAATTACAAGATTGGTATCTGAGCTTTTACTTGGTAGTAATAAATTACTTCAGGAGCACATGAAATCTATTTTTCTTTGCTTCTATGTTGGATAACTTAATTTCATGCTATCTGCCAAACTTATTTCATGCTATACGTAGATATATAAGCTTGGCGTGTGATTTGTAATGCATTCCAGATGATCTTGTATGTCTTGAATTGGACAGTGAATGACATGTAATTTCAACACAGTTCTTTGATGTAAATGTCTATCTAACATAATTGTTGGTTTCTGTTGCATTTCCAGATATGGCGGGGTATATATGGATTCTGATATCATAGTTCTGAAATCATTATCTTCACTCAGTAATATTGTTGGCAAAGAGGATAAAGTAGCTATTTGATTTTACACCCAGAAGATGCCGTTGGTTAAAATTATATAATATTGTATGGCTTATCATGTGATGATATCTATGCAGCACTGCAGAACATGAAGCTTCTAGAACTGGCAGCATGAAATTTCTTATGAACGGATGTTTACTCTTAGCTACAGAAGATGGGTCCCAGTTGAGATTCTTGAAGAAATAGGGGCGGAGAACCTGGTAAGTGTTGACAAAGGTTACACTGAAGGGTGCAACTGTGTACAAGTTGGGTTTTATTCACATAGAGGACGTGTGATTGGACACAGTAGGAGCTTTTTGAAGAATGTAATGGCCAAGAGAGATCATTGTAGCCAACTTCTTACAGTTGGAAAGTTTTAATGTCTGGATAATTTTCTTCCTGCTTAGCATTTTAAGATTTAAGGTCTTATTTCGTTGGATGTCACTTTTCTGAGCAAGCTCTCTTTGCAAATTGTGAGTTTGTTGTGATATTGATAATGATACATAGGCTGATCCGAGATGGTCATCTCTATGTGATAGTGTTGAGGGTGACGACTTCTATCTGCTTAGTTCTGATTTTGGGAGTTATTTAGAGGCACAGGTAATCATTTTAGTTATCATGAAGTCGCCAAAGTATATGTCTTCATGTCCTTAACCCTATATGTACATGAGATACAGGCTGCCGCCTCTAAAGCATTTTTGGATCCAAAGAAGTGGACTAAAATGAGCATCCTTCGGACAGCAGGTTCTGGGAGTTTTAGCAGTGACAGGACAATCCCCGATTATGCTGATAAGAATTGGGAATTGAACCATGCAGACAGTATCGGTCCTGGGTATAGGCTCAAAGGGCCTATGCTTAGAGTCCCCAAGGCAGAGAGGCCCAAAAATTAGGCCCGAGCATAAAATTATACATGTAAATGGCTCCTTTTTTTTGTGTTGCCTAGAGCGCCATGAGTTATTTCAAACTCGGGGCTAGGGGTCGGCAAAAACCCGGCCCGGCCCGGCCCGGCCCATGTATAGCCGGCACGGGCCGGGCCGGGCCGGGCCTCAACAACATTTTAATATATGCGGGCCGGGCCGGACCGGGCTTTATCTTTTATATAAGGATCCGAGCCCGGCCCATTCAAGCGGGCTTTGCGGGCTTTTGCGGGCTTTTGCGGGCCGGGCCTTTGCGGGCTTTTGCGGGCCGGGCCTATCGGGCTTTAATTATTAAAAAAATAAGACATTTCAAAATAAACGTAACCTTCATCCATGCACCGGGGTTTAAACGTACTCCGACGAGTCTAAATTTTACGTACGATGTTTATCACTATAAGATGGAGTTTTCTACATGTCCTCGTTTATTATTAAAACATATTTAATTCTTATATTGCTTGAATTCTCCATATGTATATTAATGTTCTTACGTTTGTTCATTTGTTATATGGAATGAAATACTTTTGTGAAACTTAATCGGACATGTTTAATTATTTTATAAAATTGACCGTTAGACTGATTGGTTAGAATATTATAACCATGCCTTTAAAATTTTATAAATTTTGGACTTGATTTAGACATCGATCCATGTATTTCGCCAAATGTGACCATAGTACTCTTACAACTAAAACGGAAATTACCCCTCCCGAAAATAATTTTTTAACATCAAATTTTGGACACATACTCTTATGGAATACATATCTATCTCATAGTATCAAAAAAAATGACATAAAAAATTGATTTATCTACTCCCCCCATAGGAAAATAAGGAAAATAAGATGAGTGTATTTTAGTGTTTTCACAAATTTTGTTTAATTGTATTGACTGGGATCCAAACGTACTTCGATTATGCTAATTTTTACGTATGGTGTCTTTTATTACAAGGTGAACTATTATATATGGCCTTCTTTATTGTTAAAACATTTTTAATTCTTATATTGCTTGAATTCTCTACATGCTCACTAATGTTCTTACCTTTATTCTTTGGTTATATGGGTTGAAAGTCCTTTGTGAAACGTAATCGATCATGTATCATCATTTTACAAAACTGACTGTCAGATTGGTTGTTCATAATATTCTTAAGCATGCCGTTAAAAATTTATAAATTTTGGACTTGATTTAGACCTACATCTATGAGTTTCGCTAAATGTGACCGTAGTACCCTTACAACTAAAACATAAATTACTCATCCCTAAAGGAATTTTTTAAGATCAAAATTTTAACACACATTCTTGTAAATTACATATCTATCTCATAGTGTCAAAAAAATTGATATAAAAATTTAATTTATCTAGTTTTTCCATGGAAAAATAAGCAATATATAAGAGAAGGGTATTGATGTCATTTCACATACTCTCAATTAAACTCTCACCATTGAAAAATTACAATATCTAATCTGAACCATCTATTATATTTACTGTTTTACTGTGTAAATCGATAAAAAAATTACAATGAAACCCTAACCCTAAACCCTAAACCCTAAACCCTAACCCTAACCCCTAAACCCTAACCCCTAACCCCTAACCCCTAAACCCTAACTTACTCTAAACCTCAAAATTCCTAAAACCTAAAATCTAACTTACTCTAAACTTCAAAATTCCTAAACCTTAACTTACCCTAAATCTCAATCCCCTAAACCCTAACTTACCTTAAACCTAAACCCTAACTTAATTATCCTAAACTCTAAACAATGATTTAATAGTAAAATAGATACACAAATATAACTATATATGGAATTCCAATATTTGATCAATATATGTATATGTAATATATTAATATAGACATACACAAATATAAAATATATATATATATAGTACTAGTCACTATATTATATATATAAGTGTAGGTATAATGATATACGTACTACTATCTTATATATATAAAAAATTGACTGTCGGATTGGTTGTTCATAGTATTCTAAGTAGGCCGTCCCTAATTTTTATAAATTTTGGACCTAAACCCTTAACCCTAAACCCTAAAACCTAAACCCCAAACCCTAAACCCTAAAAAAATTATAATAAAATCCTAGAACCGGAACCTTAACTTACCATAAACCTCAAATTCCTAAACCTTAACTTACCATAAATCTTAATCTCCTAAACCCTAATTTACCCTAAACCTAAACCCTAACTTATGCTAAACTTTAAATAATGACTTAATAGTAAAATAGATACACAAATTTAATTATACATGGAATTCAAATATTCAATCTATCCATGTATATGTAATATATTAATATATATACACAAATGTAAAATATATATCTATATAGTATTAGTCTATTAGACTACTAGTCACTATATTTTATATATATATATATGTCAATATGTGTGTAGGTAAACATTAACTAGGTATAAATTGTATAATGATTAAAATTCATTAAATGATTTAATGATATATGTCAATATGTGTGCGGGCTTTGACGGGCCGGGCCTAACGGGCTTTGACGGGCCGGGCCTGACGGGCCTTGACGGGCTTTTGGCGGGCCGGGCCCGCGGGCCGGGCCGGGCTTTAGATCTCTAAACCATGGTCGGCCCACCAACCACCTTGGCCGGCTTTTGCGGGCTTTTTTGCGGGCTGGGCCGGGCTTTTAGCCCACGAGGCCCACGGGCCAAATGATGACCCCTACTCGGGGCCGACTCTACATGCAGATTCCCTTCAGAGTTTGATGGCCAGTGCAAGCTTGTCGAAAGTAGCACTGGTAGAAGGAATCGAGTTGTTTCAGATTGCAATCAATAATTATGAATAAGTAAAGCTTCATCATGCCATATGTTCCACTTAGAGCATCCGCACCGGTTTAGAACTTTCTATTGGCCTAAGAATTCTTATTTGAGAAATTTCTGTCACTATTCATCGAATAAAATGTTTTATTCATGAGTTTTGCGCAGCAATACAAAAAATAGGAATTTCTATTACTATTCATTAATTAAAAATGTATTATCTATTTTTTGTAACATTTGTAGGAAAATTAAAGGGGGTTATCAGCAATTTTTTAATTATTTTTTTTTACAATTTTTAAGGTATTTTATGAAAATATTTGAGTTATTAACAAAAGGAGTCGTTGCATTAGAATTCTGGCCGTCCGATCGAATTTTAGGTTCAAAATGGACGACACAGAAGAATGAAGTCATTGGCAACAGGATGGGAGACAACCGAAACACGTGGCGCTCATTTATTGGCCGGCAATTCCACTGGAAAAAAAATTATACTGGTTTACGGTGCGTGTAATACTCACGCCAGTTATAAAAAATATATAACGTGCCCTGGCATCACCCATATGTGTGGGCTCCGCCGTGGGAAGCGTCCTCTCTGGAGATTGATTTCAGCACAGCTGATCAAAGATCAGTCGTCGTCCCTTATCCTAACAGCTGCACGAAATCGTCGACCAAGAATTCCTATTTCTGGCTAGGACCCGCCAGAGGAATTTAGATTTTAATAGCTTCACATTATAAAGACAACTCCTGCTACTACTTATATATACATAGTTCTTTTCCAACTCAGATTGTAATAACCTTGGGCTATATACCCTAGTAGGTGGATGCCCACGCCTCGACTAAACTTAGATTAAATAAGAAAGAAGAAGATCTATAATAGTTACCTCTAAAAAGATATTACATAGACCAAATTAATTCCATTGTAAATAAAAGGTAATATTTAGATTAGGCATTCACAATAATGCAAAAATATGAAATCTGCAAAGCTAAAGAATAATGTATCTAGTAATAGTCATACATTTGGTACCACAAACTATAGAACTGATCTATGTTGGCAAGGTTATCTATGAAGGGTAGGATGTCTTCTGCAATAATTCCTCACATGTTGCTCCAAAGAACTCTTCTGCTGTCTTTCTCATTAATGTCAATCTTGTTTGGTCATGATCATCTTCAATAATCATATACACCCTGTAGCTGCATAACATAATGGCAAGATGAAAAGAATTCATCCCAAGTAATGTTTGAATCGAGATGAAGACTTGTAATGGACTTGTAAATGAAATAGTATTTATCACATTTTTTTTGTCATGTTTTGACTATGGACAGAACAAAAGTATCCACCATCGGCCTCTTCCTTCTTGAGCATATGCTTTGAGCATATGCTTGTAGCATTTGTCAACAAAACAACACCTGTAATACCATCTTTTTCGAGAAAAAAATCTTCTTATGACAGCATAACAGTACACTGACTTAGTCTGAAATACAAATTGAATTCAATGGAGTCACACACCTATATATATCAATATATTACATCTGGACCTATTCATATATGTAAAAGTCATCAAATAATAGGCATAGGATGTATGTTGACTAAATTGAGTTGGGAAAGACATACACCAGACTTAATTTGCTCTCACATAGAACTCAAATTAACCGATTAGAAAAATAATCTCAACTGCCATAGACCACACTGAAATAAAATTGAAGAGCAAAGCAATTCATATAGTGGAAAAATATACAGTCAGTCTTTTATAGATCAAGATTCTGATTTGGTCATTTAGAATTTCTGTTATTTCAAACCATGTTCAAAGATAAGATACACGATGAAATACCATGTGCAGAGCTTGATTCAGCATCTTTAATTCAGAGACGGTTCTTTCGTCTGCTTCATTAATTAGTCCTGGCGACATCAAGCTGGAGAATGCGCCAGACACCTTTACTTTGTCCCTAGTTTTTGAGAATCTAACACAAAAAGTTCATCAACATTAGGAAAGAACTGTATGATATAAAATCCACAAAACGAATCTAATTTTTAACAAATTCTAACCGAGAAATTTTAATTAACTTACTCAGCTTCATATTATTTTGTCTCTTTGATTTTTGGATTGAGGACAAAACATGTATGAGCGGTGCTATATGCTGAGACACGTCCTGCATAATTTTGAACAACTTATTTAAACCATAAGGAATTCACAGTAAACTGCATGTATATAATTTACTATCAAGCATTATAATCCTACCCAGCAGTGTATCAGAGATTATAAATCAAGCAAGGACCGGTGCAGGCAGGTCAATGATCTGTTGCATAGGAAATGATCTTGTGACCAGTAATATATGTAATACCCTATGAATTCAGTGGAGAGACCAGTCCTGGTTTTCTTCTGCTTTGGGTTGTTGAAATCAACCACTTGCGGTGCTTTGACAGCCTTAATGCATCCATACAGATCTTTAAGTTGAAAGAGATGAAGGATCAGTTGCATTGATATAAACATAACCATATGAGCATAGGAAAAAGAGTTAACTTTTCACCTGGAAGGAGAGTCTGTTGTTTTGCCTAAGTAGCCAGCTGTTCAAATTGTCGCAATTGAAAGGAATATCTCATAAAGTTGGGAAAATCCAGTTCAACTTGTTGAAACTAAGTGAACTTCGTGAAGCACAGAATTTCATTATGGTCGGCAAGTCTATGTCTAGCCCAATCCTTCTTCGAACCAAATCTTGATACATCATATATCTTTCCTACCATCATCAACATCAGCATATGTCCATAATAGCATTCCTCAATCATAGCATGAATTGAGGAACCCTACAATTAAAATTACAACAAATTCAGAAGAATGCAATCATTAATACAACATGCAAACAATATGTTGAAATCTCAAATGCATACATTTGAAATATAGATACTAAAGGATGCCAAAAAAGATTACTAAGAAAAACTACAAATTATGAATGCTCAGATACCTCAAGAAGTAAATATTACACAACAAATAAAAGTGAAAAATTAATAAAGATTAGAGAGCATAATATAAACAAAACATTGATAATAGAATTTCACATGTCTCTCACAGATAATTTACCTTTTTATCTACCAAGACATAGTGGAGTCCATCGTATTCAATACTATCAATTACCTGGGCCCTCCATTGTAATGCAGCGACAAAACAACAAAAACAACAATTTGACTATATGAAGCAGCGACAAACAACAAAAACAATATACTGAGGCTGTTATATAATTTCACATCATTACTATGACTATACTATGTATATCATTGATAGCTTTGCTAGAGTGTCAGTACATCTATTATTCCTACTCCAGCTCCAGCGTATAAAGTGTACTATTTTTTGCAGACTACTTTGTTAATTAGGGATGCTCTTTTTCTATCTTCCTGAGCTTTTAGAGTTCATGTATTCTTTAGACAAAATTCTATATTAGAATAGTTTCCATTGTATTTTGTTAGTGAGCTATAGTCATCATATGGTGTAATGTCTAATTTCGCTTGAGCTAAAGTGATCAAGTTTAAGTCAACACTCTAATAATGAGGATACAATGATATATGCTCCAATACCTGATACAATTCTATGAACATCTTCATCGTCACTATCCTCATGTGTTTCATCGTCACTATTGTCCCTGGCATGTGTCTCTGACTCATGAGATGGCAAACATTCTTGAGAAGTAGTTTGAGATAAGCATGATCTTTTAATGAAAGAGAGTTCCACATGATGTAACACTATCCTTTTGTCAACAAACTCATGATTCCTTTTGCGCATGGTATCTGAAAAACCAATTTGAGAGATGAAAACCAATTTCATTAAACAAAAGCGACAAACAACAACAACTTACAACAACACTATTCCTTATGAGGCACTTTATGTCTACATCACGTGAGATAACTTCGTGAAGATCATATGAAAACAAAGATTTGACATGACAAAAATAGTAATAATAATAAGTCCAGGCATTATAAAATCGAAATGCAGAACTTATAATTCAACAACATCATTCTAGCCAGCATCATAGTACCTGCAATAGTTTCATAGAGATCTCCATCGTTGTCATTGTTGTGTGTTGTTGTCTCTATCAAGGATTCATTGGAATAAGCTTCAAAAAAGCATTGTCTTTTGGTTAAAGACCTCCTGCCTTGCTCGGTTCCTAAAAAAGATTTTCAATAGACCAAAATAGGCATTATGTATCAGTGGCAAACAGGGTTTAGAACCTGAAAAACTAATTGAAATCTATCACACTACAAAAATGAACATAGTATGCAAGAAATTACCTGATATATTTTCACAGCTAGCTTTATCATCATTGATATTCGCTGTAGAGAGCCAGCATCTACTGCGAGTACTGCTCCCTGCCTGTGTTGATGTGTCAAGGCACATTGTCTATTAAACAAAGCGACAAATAACATACATCAACAATATTCCTCATAGGGCACTTTATGTCTACACCACGTGAGGTAACTTCGTGAAGATCATATGAAAACAAAAGTTTGACATGACAAACAAAATAATAATAAGTCTAGGCATTATAAACATTATTGTAGCCAGCATCACACTACCTGTAATAGTTTCATGGAGATCTCCTATGTTGTCACTGTTGTTTGTTGATGTCTCTATCAAGGATTCATCGGAATAAGCTTCAAAAAAACGTTGTCTTTTGGTTAAAGACCTTCTGCCTTGCTTAGTTCCTAAAAAAGAATTTTAGTGGACCAAAATGGACATTATGTATCAGTGAAAAACAAGGTTTAGAACCTGAAAATCTAACTTAAATCTACCACACTACATAAACGAACATAGTATGCAAGAAATTACCGAATATATTTTCATAGCTAGCTTGATCATCATTGATAGTCGTTGTAGAGAGACGCTGTCTACTACGAGGGCTGCTCCCTGCTTGTGTTGTTATGTCAAGGCACATTGAAGTTTCTTCACTTCTACAGTTGATGTTTTTCTTTTGCTCCATGGTTGAAAACAGAATTAACCAAACAAAGCGAATTTTAAATATCAATCATGAAAATAACAGATAACAATACCATGCGAAAAAATATTGTGAAGATCTTATGAAGACAAAGTTCTGAGATGACAAACAAAATAATAATAATAAGCGGGTGTTATAAAATTCAAACGAAGAACACAAAATCCAACAACATTTTAGCCAGCATTACACTATCTGCAATTAATAATTTGATGGAGATCTCCATCGATGTCACTGTTGTGCGAGGATCCATCAAGAGAAGCTTGAAAAAAGCATAGGCTTTTGCTTAAAGACCTCCCGTCTTGCTTGGTTCCTAAAAAACATTTTCAGTAGACCAAAATAGACATAATGTGTCAATGACAAAAAAATATATATATCCTGACAATCTATATTAGACCTAGTCATTCATGAAAGGAACACAGTACGCAAGAAACTACTGGATATTTTCTCACATACAGCTTGATCATCAGCGATATTTGTTGTAGTGAGACACCATCTCTTGCCAACGTTGCTCCCTGGATGTGCTATTGTGTCAAGAGACATCTAGGATTCTGCATTTCTACAGTCTATTTTTCTTTCACTTCATGGCTGAAAACAAAATTAACGAAACAAAACGAATTTTAATAATCAATTATGAAAGTAATATAACAGATAATAAACTAACAATAATGTTAGCACCGTTAAAAAGCTAAATCACACATTACACACACCTGAATATTGGTGAGAATGTGAAAGTAAGCAGATTAATTTCCAGACACACAACACCACAACAAAGCAGACAAGTATTTTTTTTCATATAACCCAAAAACCCTGCAAAAGACGTAGACAATATTTAGAACCTTAATGAATCAATCCAAAAAAATAATCTCAACAGGCATGGACCACATCGATCAAATTGAAGAGCCAAACAACTAAGGTTATAGATATTAAAATCAAAGTGCTAGGCAAGCAAGATAGGCCAGCAACATAGGGCACCAACATACAACATGTCTTAGCCATGAGCTTGGCCAAAATTGACATCAACAAAGATAAGAAAAATTGTAGCTGAAACCAAACCCAGATACAATGAAGAAAGCTGGACCTGAAACCAAAGAAAACAATCAAAGTTCTTATAATTTTTAAAGAACAAACCCATCCTTTGATGATTAGAATCTCTCTCTACACTACCATTACTTTGTCATTCTCTCAACTACTCATCTATTCGAAACTCAACACTGAATGACCCATGAACAGATATAATCTAAACTAACCCAATCACCTATCAATTGATCTAATCCAAACCCGGCACTCAAAGATTACATGTACAACCCAATTATATGGGTTTCACATAGTTTCAAAGTGACAGCAAAATTCAAAGTCCAAAGCCTTTGAAACCAAAATGTAAAACCGAATCGAATATAACATTGATGTCGTCTACAAAACTTTCGTTGATCACTGCACCAGACACAAACCCAATATCAATCGTAGATATAGCTAGAACCACACAGCCCAAACCAAATCGACAAACTTATAATTCACAAAACAAAAACAAAAAGAGGGTACAAACCTGGAGTGATACCGGCAACAGTCGACCAAAGGAAGAAACGATGATTTAGAAGAGAAAATAAAGTGGAGAGAGAACGATGATTTTGATAAGATGCAGTGGTGGCTACGAAGTTGAGAAAAAAGGCAGAGAGAGACGACCTGGCTTAGCTCGCACGTGGAAATTCACTGGGCTTGGCTCATATGTGGAAACTCATTGGGCATATTATTCATTTTAAAAAGAATAAACAATACCGAAAGCATGAATAATAAAAGGAATAGTGGTACCAACTCTGTTATATAGGAAATAGCATAGATATAGAATAATGGAAATATGTATAGAACTATAATGAAAATTTGGTGTCACTGAGGATATACCTAATTCCTCATTTCTCATATGGAACATGTATGTAACAATGTAACATAAATTAGCATAATAAGAGAGATTATATGATTTGCACTCGGGTCTACTAAGACCCCGTCGACCATCATATCTACACGAATTGTTTCAAGGGTATGCTCTCCCAAACAGAGTGCGACTTGTATGTTAAAGAGTATACCGTGCTCTTCCAGCACTAACAGGGTTGTCCATCTCGATTGGGATCTAGAACACAGATGAGCAAGATTCAAAGACAGGAAACCCAGGAAATTGATCAAAAATACTTAAAATAGTAAGTGAAACTAAACTGTTTGATTAGTTTCCTTTACTTTCTTCAGATGGAAAACCAGTATGGAAACATTGACAAAGCATATGGGCTTGCTGCCAAAACTTATATAAACCGGGCAGCAAACATGGCTGTGACTTTGGATACAGCCCGAGGTGCCCTGGGTCATGGAGCCAGCGAACAAATGCTCCACCATCAGTGCTAAGACATTCTTTCTTATTCACTTTTCGTTTCTTGTATTGGTAACAATGCATTCTTTCTCGCTCTACTCTCTTACAGATTGACACTTGCAATAGATTTCACTGTGATCAATTCAGTCCAAATTCAAACAGCACACCCACATTTGGAGCAGATGGTATGAGACCTAAATAGTGATTTTAGTTGTTGATTTTGAATTGTTAATTTGCTTTAAACTTAAATAAGCCTCCCAAATGTCACGAGGTTTCTTGCCTTTGGTGGTGCTGTACCTCAGAGACCTAAATAGTGATGTTTAGTTGTTTATTTTGTTGAGCACTATAAGAAGTGTGAGTTATTCTGTTCTCTTAAATGGTGATTCCACAGGTTATATTGGTTCAAGTCGAGGTATTCAACAAGGCGATCTGCTATCCCCTTATTTATTTATTTTGTGTGCCGAAGATCTATCTGCTTTGATTGAACAAGTTGTGAGTTTAGGAGATCGGAGGGGTGTGAGTATGTGTATATATTCGTCATCTAAGTGTTTATGGGTTAGGGTTAATGAGTCAAGGTTTAGGGGTTAGTGTTAGGATATGGACTTAGACAACGAATTAGTAACCATTTGTCGTCTCAGTATTTATGGGTCGGGGTTTATTGGTCATGGTTTAGGGGTTAGTGTTAGGGTGTTGACTTAGACGACAAGTTGATTATCAATTCGTCGTCTACGTACGATTACTATGGCGATGAAATTTTTAACTTAGACAACAATTTCGGATTTCGTCGTCTAAGAGTTTCTTAGATAATGAATTTTCTCTCTTAGACGACGTTTTTTTCGTCGTCTAACTAACAATTAGACGACGAATTTTTTCTATCTTAGGCGACACCTTTTGTTTCGTCGTCTAAGTGTTTCTTAGACGACGAAATTTTTGTCTTAGGCGACGAAGTATGGTTTCGTCGTTTAGGCGAGGAAACCTTAATAGTTTCGTTGCCTAAGTGCATTTTTCTGGTAGTGTATATACTATAACTTCTCTATGAGTAGACAAATGCGATTGCAAGAGACCAAATAAATGTAGGTGTAATGATATTTCACAAGTCACTCTTGCATAATTGTTTCTAGTATGTTGTCTTAAAACCTCATTATTATTCTTAGGAAAAAAATCGCTCCCATGGTCTGAACTTTCGCCTATGCATCAATATGATGCCCGAGTTTCAAAAACTATCAAAGTGATGCTCAAACTCTCAAAACTACATTTACGTGATACTTAGAACCATTATCCATCACAACATCGTCTATGTTAATGACATAACATTTTTTTTTCAAAAATAGAGGAGAAAAGATTGTAATACCCTTATAATTTTTTTCATTTTTTATTTTTCGTTTCCTATTTTTCTTTTCTTTTTCCTTTTTTATTTATTTTTTGGGAGAATTATTTAAAAATCCAAAATCATATTTGATTTCCAAAAAAACTCAACTTATGACACCAAGGTAAAAAAATGTCTAACTTATGACTCTTTTTTCCCAAAAAAATCTAGTTGACATCATTTTCTCCCAAAAAAACCTAATAAGTTAAAAAAACTTATTTTTTTTGTCGATTTTGCCCTTATTTCATAATTTGAATTCTCTATGTCGTCTTTAAGAGAAAGCTGAAGCAACTTGCTCTCTCTCTCTCTCTCTCTCTCTCTCTCTCTCTCACGATCGTTATATATAAATTGATGATTTCATATGTTCAATTTTGTTATACATCCAATTTCACTTTATTTTTGTATATGATAGATGATTTGAATTGATGTTGCATAAAATTGTTTCCGTTCGTAGTTGTATTAATCGATTTCATGATAGTATTGATTACTTTGCTCCTCAAACTATAAATATTGCGAGATCAAAATCTACTTATGCTCCAACAGGCAAGGAAAACGAACGCCGTCAACAGAAAACTATTCCACCTCTACATATGCTCCAACAGTTATCCACTATGATAACTAACCTTGAGGATGACCTGAAGAATCTTATGGCAAAGCAGATTCTTGGAGGTGGGTTTGTAATCTTAGCGGTTGGAGTAGTGGTGGAGAGATGGGAGGATTGAGTTGGGATCTTGGAGAGATGTAAAGACTTGGAGGACTTTGTTTGGGATTGGGACTGGGATTGCTAAGAAAAGGATGGAGATGATGAGAGTGTGGAGAGAGATGGGTGATGGGTTGAAGTGGAGTGAAGGATTCAGAGGTTGAGGAATTTGGCGGTGGAGCATGATATCATGTCTGTAAAACAAAATAGAAGACGAGAGAGAGAGAGAGAGAGAGTTAAATAAAAAAAGGGGAAATTGAAAATTGTAAGGGTATTTTACAGTCTTTTTCTCTCTATTTTTGAAAAAAGAAATGTCATGTCATCAACATAAACGGTGCTGCGACGGAAAATGGCTCTAGGCATCACGTAAATGTAGTTTTGAGAGTTTGGGCATCATTTTGATAGTTTTTAAAGTTCGGGCATCATATTAATACATCAGCAAAAGTTCAAACCGGTGACTTTTTTCCTTATTTTTATTTATGATACAAAAAAGTTGAATTAGACAACAAATGGGACATCAAAAGAAGAAGAAAAAAAACAATCAATGTTGTTATCTAAGGTTGTCCACCAACGTTTATGTTTCTTGTATCAAAAAAGGAAGAAAAAAATTCAATTGTACCTGAAATTGATATTAATCTAACATTATCAACTTATTACCTGAATTTTCAAAAGTATCAATCTCATACCTAAATTTCATATCTTGGTGGTACTTAGAACCGATTTTCCGTCATTTTTGATCATGTGGCAAACAATTTTTGTATAAGAGAGCAAAATGTCAATTTGTCCTTCTATTACCATTATATTGCATTTTTTATTTATTTTATTACTAAAATGGTCAAACCCTCCTTATCTCCTCAACTAAGTCAACTCTTCCCTCATCACTAGCATCGTCGCCAACAACGTCTCTGACGTCGACTCCATCCCCTCTAACACCGTCTTTCCTAGTCCCCATTAATTCGTTTTAATTCGTTAATTCGTTTATCCACTCTTTCTAACAATATTAGTGTACAAGTGAAAGAGTGAGGTATGATTTAGGATGGCAACGGAAGGATCAGAAGAATTTGCCCATAGGTTAGAGTTGAATTCCTAACAGGAGGAAGATATGTGTTTAGTCACCTCAGTGAAGGAGGGAGGTCGGCGTACCAACGGGAATAGTCCAAATCCACGTGATAAACATGTTCTTATTTTTAGAGAAAATTATGTTATCAAAATAAATATTATAACAAAGCTCTTCGTGTTCAGTGGTAGAGGATTAGTAATTATACATGTGAGGTTTGAACCTCAGATGTACTAACTTTGTTTTACCTTTCAAAAATAGTAATAAAAAAATAAAAAAATAAAATAAAACATTTCATGTTTGAAATTACTTGTTTGTCCTTTGAGTTTGAAATTTTTGTTCGCCACATCATCAAAAGTGACGGAGATGAACAAAAATTTGATTCCAGGTACCCTAAGATATGGTTTTTGAAGTTCAAATATGAGATTAATACTTTCAAAAATTCAGATATCAAGTTGATAAGACCGGATAAGTTCAGGTATCACTAAAAAAAAAATTCCATCGAAATAACGTTTATGTTTCTTACGTTCTCTAACTCCTCTCTCGAAGCAAAACACCTATGTCCCTCTTTACCACTCTTCAAACTATTTCAAGTTGTTTCCGACCTTTCTCACCCACAGTTGTATGCATGTTCTTCATGTTGCTCTACTAGGTTTGCTGATTATTGCAATGTCCCCCAACGTTGCTCGATTAGTATACTGAAAAATTTGAAGAAGAAGAAGCACACTAGTATTGGCTAGTTAGGGACCTAACCAAGAGGAACCTAAGCTTTCCTAATGGAAGTTTCTGAGTAGTAATAGCACAGATGAGCTTCATTGAATTAGACTCCAATATAATAGAGGAGCCTGCCCAAGCAGAATCTTGAACCTGAGTCCCTCAAGTTGTCCTATTGTCCCATAAAAAGGGACATAAGCAGGACCATGATGATTTGAGAACCAACGATTTGAGGATGACACAACCAGATCAGGTTGAATTCAGATCGCGATGGCTTCTGCTCAATGCTCTGGTTTCAGCTTCGATTGCCGCTATGCACCGTCTTGAACCGTTGACGAGATTGTCGAGTTCCACTTTGTCGTCGTCGTTGGATTTTGCGAGCAATTTTCTTAAAAGGGGGTTTGAGACTTGAGAGAGAGATGTGAGTTCGGGGGGAGAAGAGCAGAGAGGAAGTCGAGCTCGCATCGACGCGAGGTATGGGAGGCAAGACGAGCCTAGTCGCTAGGTGAGCGAGTTGCAATGGCGAGGAGAAGATTCGTGATGGCGTGCAGGGGGCAATGCGATGAGCACTTTTTTTTTCTTTTTTTTTTTTAATTAGGGATTAGGACGAGGGTTAGGGTTAGGGTTTGAAAAAGTTAAAATATTTACCCTGAATTCATAGTAAAAGTGAACGATTATCTTTTAAAATCCAATAAACGGGCCCAGATCAAATCTGTGATTATTCAACGGTCATATTGCAAAAAAAAAATGTTGTGAAAAAAAAACTTGCTTACTCTTCTGAACGATTTCATTCATTTTTTTATGAAGGGAGTACCTAAGTTGATTTTTTTGGTCAAATATTTTGACATGGTGAGGTAGATATGAACCCAACTAGAATGTGTGTATCAGATTTGGTCTCAAATTATTATTTTTTTGGAGTGCTACTCGCATTTTAGTCGTAAGGACATTATGGTCAAAAAAGTTGGACGATGGATCGTGGTCGAATTCAAATCGAAAAATTCTAATTTTTTTACTACATGCTTAGATTAATTCTATCGTTACATCCTACGGTTGGATTTACAAAATAATTATTTATTCATGATTTAGTATCACAAAAATTTACATTTACATGTAACCAACCAACAAAGTAGTCTTATGGTGACTTTCAAACATACGAGAAATTAAAATAGTCCAACGAAAAATCAGCACATACTCATGCATCCACCTAGTTGTAATATGTTTTGTGTGAAAAAATTAGCTTTGTCGGAGTTCGTTTAGACTTCAATCAATTAGATCAAACTTTTTCTTGAAAAATTACTTAAATACCTTTTTTATGCATCTTTTTATTCATTATCCTATGGGGGGAGTATCTAAGTTTATTTTTTGGGTCAAATATTTTGACATGGTAAGGTAGATATGAACCCCATGAGAATGTGTGTATGTGACTTGGTCTTAAATTATTATTTTTTCGGAGTGCTACTCGCATTTTAGTCGTAAGAGCATTATGGTCAAAATAGTTAGACGCATGGATCGAGGTCGAATTCAAGTCAAAAAAATCTAATTTTTTTTCAGCGTACTTAGATTAATTTGATCGTCAACAGTTGGATTTACAAAATAATTATTCATTCGTGATTTAGTATCACAAAGGTTTGCATTTACATTTAACCAACAGTCATATGGTAACTTCGAATGAGGAATTGAATTAGTATAATTTGGTGTCTTGAGCTTATCGTAAATTTTTTTACTTTTTACTTTATTATCTAATCAAACGGTGACATGTGACAATCTTTTTAAAAAAAAAAAGTTGTAAAAAGAGGAGGTGTAGTCAAGACCAGGTGTGTGGAGGAGAGAGATTACAAGTCTGAAAAGAGAGAGAGGGACAGTAAAAGGAATATAGCACTATCGTACACTTGAAACACAGAGGAAACAATGTAGCGCGATGAACAGTAAAGTAAAATGAACAGGATAAAAAGATCGGCATTATATACGAAATTAGGATCGGAAACACGTAGGATGCAGAACACAGTAATACAGTCCAGATTAAAGCAGAATGACAAGGCAATCCGCAATAGAAAATCCACGAGAAACAAACCACTTCAGTTACATGCATGACTTACATCCATGTTCCCAGAAAAAATAACTAATTATTGGGTAAAGGTAATGGGCCAGGTCGATAATGCTTCGAGTATATTCTTGGAAGATACTCTTTCCACCAAGCCAAACCGATCCGGCCTACTCCTATAACCCCTTTAAAGTTCACAACCCTTCTCTACTTAGCTGGAACTCACCCTGGCCTCCATCACAGCTTCCATGGCAGCAGCAAGGGATCGCAACGAGAGCGATACAGATGAGGATGGCCAAGATAAGGATGACGAGAAGAAGGCTGATACATAATCAGCCTCCATTAAAAGTTTGATCTCTTTACATTTATTGGGCAACTAAGGACTCTTTGGCAGAGCAATATCAAGCGATCATTATGATCGTCAAGGTATTTTATAGGCAACTCATTAGATATGGTTTGATTCATACGTTTCATGTTTGTAGTGAGCCCGGCTTGGATGAGATGAAGAAATGTTGTTATATATAGGAACAGCTAGCTATTGCTGGAGCTTATTTTTGCTCTCTTTAATTTGCATCTGATAAACTGTTCCAAGTACTAATGAGCTTGATGAATAGCCTTATAAAGCAATGCAATTGGAGCACTTATATATAATCAACACACGTACGTATGAGATGTGTTAGTAAGAATATAATTTGTTTACTGCTTCAATTCTGCAAAGTAGATTCCCTGCAGTAATGCATTTTACTTTTTTCTGGACTCAATTTGAAAGACATATGGTCCAAGTTCATGCATGCAGAAAGTGTCTGAAGTCTAATTGGTGTTTCATTAAAACGCTGGTTGCAATTGTCATATTAATTATGATCAAAAAGGGCTTGAATATAAGAACTCGGTTTAAACTTTAAACTATTGAAAATGAATTTCATAGATCCCTCGTAACATCGTATCATTGCGTCACTTGCGGTCTTGCGCCACCAATAAAAATAGATCGATAGATATTGGTAACGATGGAGGTAGGAAAAATCCTTGACATCATTTGGCTTGATACAATTCATAGAATTTTACTGTTTGCTTATCAATCCGGGTGCTCCGTGAACCTTGTGGCGAGTTGTCCTCAAGCCATAATGAAGTAATGAAGAAGAAGAAGATATAGAGTAGTATGATTTAACTACATGCATGCTTCATTGTTCTCAAACTGTTGATCCAGATCCAATACCAAATGGACATTCATTCTTCTTCATAATTAGTTTTAGAAGCGTGCAGATAATTCATTGTTCTACAAAATGATTGGTGGGCACGGGACGGGTTGGGTCCATTTTTGTCCAGTCATATCCCTATCTCGAACGGGACGGGTCGAGACAGAATTAGGTATTTTAAAAGTCCACCTGAACGAGACGAAATGGAACGGGACGAGAGGAGTCTAATTTCGAGTCCAATATAAAATGAACATTCAATAGAGTATTAAACAAAAAAAATTGAATGAGATAAGAAGAACCAAATTTCGGGTTCAATATAAAATAAATATAGTTTGATAAGACTTAAAAGTCTACAACTACACAAAATAATATCGTTTTACTTAATGGTTAATTAGAAGAAGTAAAACTACAAACAGTTTTATTTCATGTTTAATTGATACATTTAATTCATACTACAAGAAGTATAATAGTTTGATCGTTAGAAGGTAATTTTATTTTTTTTGTTGAATAATGTTATTGGTTTGATCATTTAATATGTCAACCCTTACTAAAATAAATAATAAAATAGACAAAATATATTATGCGAGACGGGTCTATCGAGATTTTAAAATCAAGACCCAACCTCGTCTCTAAAAACAGGACGGGACGGAATAATGAAAATTTTATTTTTCGTCCCGATCCGTCTCGAGCGAAATCGAGAAGGTATTGGGTCGGATTCGAGATTTGCGGGATTCGTGTCCATCATGAATACTCATCATTGGATGGAAATAAGCCCACCTTTAAGAAAATGATGTAATCCGACCCAAACCATGGCAAAGGTCTTTACGTAAGCTACTTGTATAGAAAAAAAAAACTGATGATCTCATAATCATGTGCAGTGGTTATATGAGTGAGTAGACAGTACACATACAAACTAAGTACATTTACGTTGATTCTTCAACCAAGGTTTTCTAGAATAGAGTTCACAAATTATTCACAAATGAGACCATATGATAAAGGAGTCGATATTTTGCGAATTTTGTTAAACCATTCAATTACATTAATCAACCTTTCAAATACATTTTGCTTCATCCACTATCTACTAGTATCTAAGACCTACAAGTACTGGGAATAAAATAGCAACGACAGCTTTGGGCCTCACGAGTCATGACGTTACACTGATTCAGAATTGAGTACATGAATATTCTACTCAACAGAATGTTTCGTTGTCTAAGGTGTTTGTTAAATGATAAAACACCGTTGTTTCGTCATCTAAAGCCAGATACTAGGTGGAAAAAAAACAGCCACAAACTCATGCATAATGTGCAACAGATTATAAGTGATTTGAAATGCCACATCTTGCTAGCTTAGCCATTCAGGGAAGAACAGAACAATACAGCATTATAAAGGAAACAATGCACCCTCATGGTATGCTTTCTCACTATCAGCAACTCTTCAAGGTTCTACTTCGATGAGCGCCATAAGAAATATTAACAAGGGATTTACTTCAGCCAAGTGTTATCCACAGTCGGTATTAAAAGTATCTACTCTAACCATTAACACCAATCATGTCGAGACATCCTAGTATTACAGCAATTTGCTTTGCAAACAAAGTATAGATGGATTGATCTAAATTATGATGCAAGGCAGATCAAATCTAGAAATATCCTCCCACTCTAACTACTCATCTACATTATTCTAAACAAAGAACATTTTAAGATTGAGATACATCTAGATTTTAAACAAAGAAAGATGTTTGTACCATAGAGAATCAACGTGAACATACAAAAAATTTATTCAAAATCAACCATATGAAGCAAGGCAGACAACAACTGGATTCAGGGGTTCTCCATCAAAAACAAAAACAAATATTTTATGTAGAGTACTAAATATGAGACACCAACTTGGGGAAGTCTCTTCCAATACACAAGCATATGAGGGTAAAATGCTTGGATGATGTTTGGGATAAAACAAAGATAAGTCATCTCAAGATGCAAAATATAAAGATATGCTTGACTGATGTTTGAGATATTACGATACAACTCTACAACAGGGGACAAAACAGCTGTTAGGAGTCTCATTTTATCTCAGCACCATCTGAGCATATCTCCAATTCCTGTCCTAAAGTGACATGACATAGTAGAATTTTGAAAAACTTGGGCAATTCAGTTCAACTCTTTCACAATAGTGCAAGGGTCAACAAAAAGTCCACTATCTTATTTTAAACTATAATGATCAAACGGAGACTACAGGTGACGAATACCCAATAACATTAACATCAATGTCACAATAACTTGAAGGTCAATCAAGACAAAACATAAAGTCATATCCAAGTACAATAAACTCTCAATACCAGCATCAGATATAATAGTGGCATTACTAAACCAAAATTTTAAAAGGGAATGTCTCTCAGATATGTAGCTCAATAAAAGAAACCAAGAACTTTGCCTCCGACATTCTTTCTCCTAGCTTCCTCGTGATCCATGATACCAGCAGAAGTAGTCAACACAATGTAACCAAACTGCAAACATTAATCAATATGAGTAAAACACTTGGAATGAATTTGCTCAAAATCCTAATGTCCTATTTCACCAACTAAGGCAAATGAATACACATTAGTAATGGTAGCCACATTGAACTAGACACAACAGCACAGTAAACTAACATCTCATGAAACAATGGATTTTGAAACCAACCTGTCTGGAAGGAAGAAGCCTAGCAGTCCAGCCTTCGATCTCCTTGACACCGACATCAAAGCGAGGACTGATGACACCACACTTGTTCAACCTCCCGTTGAGTTCAACAACAATCTTCCCGGATCTGTGATCATCAACATACTCGAACTCTCCAATATAACCTGCACAATTGCAGAGACCCAACTATCAATATAGCAACACAACTCCAGACCAATCAATCACAAAACAAAACAAAAAACTCCATACCCAATATTCACAATCTATACATATCTAGACTCAATAGTCACATAAGTACACCATTCTAGACCCAATAACCAAATAACTAAGCCATTTCAGACCCAATAATAAAAAACCTCAACAACTTCTAAACCATTGTTGGCATACAAAACAGGCATGATCATAAAAATTGATACTTCATATTTGAAGAAACACGAACCGTGCTTCTGCATGACTATAAGGAACTTGATGATGACCTTGGAGGAAGGCCTGATCATGACCTGCCTCTTGCCTCTCTTCTCGGCGTTGTACATGCTCTTCAGAGCATCGTTCAGAACGCTGACTCTCACCATTTGTCCGCAGCTAGATCTGAAACAGTCACAGTTCAGTGGTCATGGGTTTGCCTCTTATTAGACAGTTCGTGCATTTTGCTAAAATTGAAGTGGGGGAGGAGAGTAGATTTACCTGAGACTGAGAGCACGAGATGTTGGCGGCGGCGGACTGGGAGAGAGCTTGGGAGCAGAGGGGGCTAGGGTTTTTGTTTCTGAAGCGTGTTGAAGATGTGAGCATTTTAATAGTTCAATGACTCGAACGGTAGAGTTACAAAGATGCCCCCCAAGGTTTCCGGATACAAGCCCACTGTAGTTTATTTAACGAAGTTCCGTTCGATGCCAAAAAGCCCATAGAATATTTCAGGTCACTAACCCACATAATTGTTTTCTTTCCTTTACTTTTATTGTTTTCCGGGAAAAAATATTAATTAATTAAGCTCAACCTACTGAGTATTGAGTGAGTTCTCATATTGTGTGAGAATTAACAATTTAATTATCTACAGGCCGAATGGTTGATGTGAATGGGCAGCTTGCTTTGTTCTGTGATTGTTTGATGATGCAACTCATTGTAATCACTGATTTCAAGTATTGGTCAGAGACGGCATCGTGCATTGATTGATGAGCAGTTATTTGGTAGGAAAACCTACGTGGCAAGATCATACGACCCAGCCTATGAGAAATCAAACATCCAAAACCTTCTACCCTGATTACCCCTGCTAATGCCCTGTGAAATCTCAAACATACCCTTCACAGCTTCTGCTATTGGATAGGCCGTATGGAAACAGTCCAGGGCCGCCCGACCCAAGAACTACTCTTGATTGATTGATCAGAGCCACGGAATTTTCTGAGCAGGTTAGTCATGTTTACATGTTTCATGTTGAAGGTTTCATCTTGAAGAGATGTAATTGTAAATTGTGAAATGAAAAACCTTTTGATGGACAGAACCACAAGTATTGGTAAGGACTTAGCATGATCATTATATCATGATCAACAAGACTCCGAATTGTCATAGTCAGTATTGTGTATGTATGAATAAAGTTTTTGACAAAGTTAGACATTGTGGAGGATTGTGGTGGGCAAGTGGTTATACTGTGGAACCCTATTTGGTTCAAGAATTAGGGTTCTCTCAATCTGTTTCACTATTCCTTGAAAAAAAGACTATATTGTGGTATGTTTCTTCTTTGCATTTAGACCAAAGATAACTTCGTATTTGATCTTTTGTAATGCATGTACAACATTTGATAATTATTTTCATTTTGTAGCAAAGAACTATGTAAAAGAACATAAACCGACTAGGAATAGAATATACAAACTATTGAGCATCGTGATGTTGCATTGTCGTACAATATGCTACCTTTAGCACCAGACACGTCACCGACATCTTAAATGCTAGAAGTTTGCAAAACCTTTCAAAAGCTTGTACATATTTATCTTTTTCCAGTTGTAACTTACCGAGCACGTTTTACTGGGCATATAAATACCACATGTAACAATCACTTTTTCTCAAGGAATGAAATACAGTAACTTACATTCTCTATTTTTTCTGTAGCTTTTAGCTTTCTCTTTATGGTTTCCATAGAACTCTTCATTTCTCTTTCCCAAACCCTAATTATCCCAACCCTGTCTCTTCGAGCCATGGCCTCCCTCCCAACACTCCTGGTTACTCCTTTACCATAAACTCTACCTCCTTTATATATCTTTCCTCTTGTTCAGACGACTCTGTCATCCATGGAGTTTTAAAATCTTGGTCCAGTCATCCCAATTCGGCTTATTGAGACAAGTTATCTACTCTGGAAGTCAGTGTTCTTCCATGTCCTTCATAAGTATCGCCTTATGTCCATCATTGATGGCATCGAACTATCTTTGTAAGAGTGCATTTACTCTAAAACTAGCAAGGTTGTTCAGAATGAAGCATTTCTGTCTTGGTTTGAGTGTGACCAGAAACTTCTTATTTTGATCAACTTCACATTATCTCACTCTATTCTCCCTTATGGCATTGGCCATACTCAGGCTCATGATTTTTTGCTTAATCTTGGGGCTCAGTTTACTAGTCTCTCTCAAGCTCAATTTCTCTAGCTCAAATTCAAGCTCCAATCAGTAAAGAAAGCTTCTCTCTACATGACATCTTACCTCCAACTTATCAAGACCTATACAGACAACCTCGTTGCTCTTGGAGCTCATGTTGATGACAACGATCTCATTGCTTATTGCAGGGTCTAACTAAGAGGAAAACAGTGAATTTAGCACCGTTATATGTTCCAGAATGCATGTTTTTCCTGTTACGCCTCCCAAGCTTCGCAACCTCATTCTCTCTAAGGAGATCATCGTCGAAGACAAAAAATAAACGCTTCTGGAGACAATTGGTCACACCACTTCCTTTTCGGCGATAACTTCCGCAAATTCCAGAGGTCCTAATTCTTTTCAAAGTTGTGGCAGATCATATCCCTTTCACAGTCATAGCAGCTCACACTTTATGGAAAATCCTATCATTGGTCCCAAAACTCATTCTCTGCCACCAACTCTTGGCCACATGTGCAGCGCCAAATTTGAGATCATCAAGGCCACTCTATTATTGATTGTTTCAACCGCATGAACCACTCCTACATTGGTTGTATACCATCAATAAAGCTCTCGACTCTCTTTGTTTTTGCTACCTCTACTGAGGTTCCTTCCCCAGCTTCGGTGCCATCTCCAACTCCACCTGCCTATGTTGCTTACTTTGCTATGTTGGCCTCTTACTTTCCTCACCAAAATAGCTCTCACTTTTTATCAAACTTTGAGCCCTCATGAGCCCTACTCACCATCTCACCCTGGGTTTTCTCACTATGGTGCCCCTTCCACTTCTTCGACATGGCTAGTAGACTCCAGCGCAATGCATGTCACATCAGATCTTGCTCAACTCTCAGATGCAGCACCTTACTCTGATATTTCTAAACTCCTAGTTGGTAACAGTCATACACTAAATATTGCTCATGTTGGCTCTAAATTTTTGCATACACCTTCAGCCACATTTAAATTGAACAATATGCTTCATATTCTGTCATCACTCAAAATCTCTTATATATGCACCGGTTTGTTAATGATAACAGCTGTGCCTTCATACTTATCCCTTCTAATTTCATGATTAAAGATTTGGGGCTTCAAAGGACCCTTTCTAAGGGGTTAGTGCTTAATGGCACATATTCTGTGTTTAGCTCTTCCCTAACTGTTGTTATAGGAAGTGCTTAGCCGCATGCTCACTATGTTGCTCTCTTACCTGCCTCTCTTTGGCATTCTTGGCTAGGACATGTTCACTCTAGTGTTGTTAATAAAGTGCTTCGTCAAATTTGTGTGCCTCTGCCTTCCTCTTCCACTTTCGGTGTGGCATGTGTTCCATGCATGTAAGGAAAAGCACATCGATTTACTTTTGGGTCATCAACATCCTCAAGTCCTTCTCCACTTAACCTTCTACATGTTAATGTTTGAGGATGTTAAGTCATAATATACACATCATATTATACCTCATACATAGATTTTTTGCTCGTCTTATATTGATTAGTGTATATTATCTCATTTTTCGTATCTTGGTAGGAATCGATGATGGAAGGGAGAAATCACCATTTTGAGGCTCAAAAGGCGTAAAACAAAGAAGAAACAGTGTCAACAAGAAGTTCGGGTCAAGAGTCAAAGGTGAATTTTTTGTTGACTTTCTGGCGACTTTCCAGCGGCCCAGTAACCTTTCGGCAGAAACTCTGGCAATCTACATCACTTGAAGATCCAAGAAAATGGAGCATTATGGTAGGCCCTTTATGCACCAAGTGAGCTCTTACCCATGTATTTTTTGACTTTATTTTTTACTTATAACCCACTTAGCCCAACCCATCTTTTCTCTCTCTATCCAAAATATTATTTCAAACTCCCAAAACACAACTTTTTCACAACACACCCCATCATTCTCACCTAGCACCACTTTTGGGACCCTAGCCCCATAGTTATTCTCTCTTCATCTCTCACATATATGATCATCAAATCCCCCAAATTCCTCATCTCATCATCACCCAATCATTATTCCACCACCAAATTTCATCAACCTATCACCTACCAACTACCCATCATCATCAAAGGTGCTTAAGGCTAGGAGGAGAAGAAGAGCTCACACACACCATATGACTTCTTGAGCTAGCCCTTCTCATCAATATTTGTTACTTCTTCTCTCCATCTCATTCCTTTCTAGTTTTATGACACTAATTCTATTGATGTTGATGTTGACTTCCATTATGAGTAAGTATATTAATTAATGTTGGGGTTATGGTTGCAATCTCTAGCCAAACTTGTGTAACTTGATGTTTATCAATGTTGAATGAAGCATTTCCATATCATCTTCTCTTGTGTGTCTACATTGAATATGATGCCTAGAATTGAAACTAACAGTTTTACTTGCTAGGTTATCTTGTTATGAATTGATTGTTTGGGAAATGATTAGCCTAACTGATTAGAAGTATGAAAACATAGTGTATATGTGCTTTGGGAGGTTGTGAGTTAAAATCACCTAGGACTAGGATTGTTTTGCTTGCATGACTATCTAAACTTAAATCGTTATGCATTTAGGAACAACGATATGAGACTTGATCGGCAATTCGAGTTGTTCCTAGGTAGTTAATCCAAGACTTGCCTTGTAAGGATTAATACAATAAATGGAGTCTTGGCCTTAATAGTCCTATTGGAAGGCTAAGAAGGTAGTTGGTTATAGGAAATGTGTTGTTTGACATTGTGATCATTGGTTTGCATAAGGGAGGCTACGGTGAGCAATCTCGTAGCCCCAACTCCCGTCCATTGATATATTTACCTTTATTTGTATTTAGTTCACTTGGTCTAGTTCAATTTGTCTTAATTAGAAATCAACTAAATCAACGAATTGTCACTACACACCATGTGTACATACTTACCTCAAACTAAGGCTTACTTGTGAGTCTTAGTTTGTCATCGTACATTTGCACAGTGATCAATCTAGCTTGTCTATTGGTTTACCTAATTTAGGAATGATCGATCAATCCTTGTGATTCGACATTCTCACTTAACCATATCTAAAACTTGATCTCGTATACTTTCGAGTAACTTTCTATCTAACAGAAGACTGACTTCGATGGCTTCCATTGATGATTATCATTATTTTCTCACTATTGTAGATGATTATTCAAAGTACTTGTGACTTATTTCTTTACATCACATATCTAATGTACTTGGTGCTTTTAGCATTTTCAAACTACATGTTGAGAAACTCTTATCTACTTCAATCAAGATATTGAGTAGTGACAATGGTGGTAAATTTGTTAGTCACTTGTTCAAAGCATTTTTATCTTCTCATGGCATCTCTCAACAACAAAATTGCTCACACACTTAGCAACAAAACGGCATAGTTGAACGAAAACACCAGCATATAATTGAAATGGCTCGCACTTTCCTAACTCAATCTCAAATATGGTTACCTGCATGTCACATTGCCGTCTTCATCATCGATTGGCTTCCTACTCCAACTTGGTGCTCTCCCTTTCAACGTTTGTTCTATGTTGCTTCTGATTATCATTTTTTAGGCCATCTGGTATTCATGCTTTTCCTGGTTACTACCATACAGGGTGGAAGAATTCGGTAAGTTTTATGACCGTTTGGTGGTCAGGGTGGTGCAAGCTCAGGCATAGGCTCGAGTCAATGGTCAAGGGGCTAGTGGGTACATACCTGAATGGCCGTGTTGGCTCGATAGAGCTTATGGTCAAGCAAACTACGACCCCGCACACAAACATCATTGATTCCAAACTCGCATGTGGTATCAACTCGACACTAGCCTCCAAATGTCACCAATCACCTTTCGCAGAGGCTCGATCACCTGCAACACACCAATGCTTGATTACCCATGTACTAAACATAGTTTTCTGAGAGTCGGCCTGGTCGACCAACTAGTCATTTTTTTTGAATCCGAACAGATTTTGTCAAGTCTTTCGAAAAAGTCGGTCAATTTCAAAGAGTCTGCCAAAGTCATAAAAATCTGTCAAAGTCAGGTTTACCCTACTAATCGGTCAATTTATTTTTTATTTTTTACTTTTTTAATTTTATTTGCTATAAACGTGCATAACTTTGATAAGAAAAAAATGTGCATAAACAAAAAAATCGGAGAATATCTTATCTAGACACCAAAATACTTTATATTTTTGGTTTATGTGTATGAATATTATTTTATTGTTTAATTTTACTTAAATATTTCTAACTTATTTCATTTTTTTGTACATATATTATTAAATTCAATCAAAAATTAAAAAATCTGACTAATCTCCGACTAATCATTTTGTCACTCGACCGACCCGACTCCAATTAACGACTTTTAGAACATTGACTAAACAGCACCAAAATTGTGATGCAAGACCTGAAATGATTTGGGCCAAAAAGAAACATGTTTCTTTACTCGAAAACAAACAAAAGACTCTAACCATTTACATGCGAGTATATATTGTCGAAAATGTTAAACTCAAGACAAACAAACTACCAATGGAATTAACTTCTGAAAGGACTAGAAGAAGGACATCGTCACCATTAACAAAAAGTATGTAAGCAAGATTTAACTAAAGATTAAAGATTATTGAGAAATAAAAATATTGGTCTTATTTATTTCTTTATGCATTCTCTCTAGAACAAGAAAGAGAGTATATATGATTTTTTTCCCTCCCTCTTCTCTAAAGTTTATCGTTAGAGAGTTGGGAAACCCTTCTATGCTAGCATATTTCCTTAGCTTCCTTTATTCTCCGATGTAGGTCTCAATATCTCAAACTCTCACTTTATCTTATTCATGTCAATTGTTAAAGTTTTATCTCTCTTCCCTACCAATTTATTGTTTTTTCTTGAACTCACCCAATCCATTTGTGATAATTCTCTTCTTTGGTGACCGCATGTGTGCTCACTACTTTGATATTGAAGCCTTTAAGCCTCCTTGTTATAAAAAATGGAAGATGATGGTTGTGGAACCACCGCAGGTAGCTATGACGCCGATATGTTTTCATTCAAAAGATAACGTGATTTTCAGTGTTCACCGATTTGAGTTTGATCCTTTGTATTCTAGCATAGCTCTCCTCGTATGATTGTCGTTGTTTTTATGTAATATTACCATGCATGGTGTTGCAAAATCTAATTTGAATAATAGACAAAGACATAAGAGGTTAAGTATCAAAATTACAAATAACTCAATTACCACTGTATTTAGACAATTAAGGACAAAGTTTTAGGCCTCAAATGTAGTATCATTAAGCCCATTCCACTAAACACGACAAAGTTTTGATATTACCCTTATATATATATAAACAAAAACCTAGCCGGCCAGACATTCTCAAAAACAAAATCACTCTCTCTCCCTCTCACTCTATGCAGTAGCAGTAGCAGTAGCTCTGTTTGGACCTTGTCGTCGACTTCTGCTCAAACCACCGCATTGAGACCTCGTCACCTCTTCCAATTTCCATGCCATGTGCCACGCCTTTGATCCGTCGCCCCTCTGCTCGGCCTCCTATCATCGTCCTCGTCACGCTCGTGACATCCTACTCCTTCGCCGCTTAGCCTCACCATGCTCAACATTGTGTCGCCGCACTGTGCAGCCGTCCTCATAGAGTTCTCGACTTTCAGCCCTTCGCGGTGCCCACTCAGCACCGAGCCAGGATCAGCTCGCCTCTATCTCACAGTTAATCAGGATCTACAACCCATCTCCGCACATCTCTTTGTGCCGCCGTGCAACCATTCCACTACAAGAAAAACGGACTTAGACCACGGAGCATTTCCGTCGTCTAAGTGACGTTTTCCGTCGTCTAAGTACTTAGACGACGAAATCTCCGTCGTCCAAGGTCCGTGCTCCAAGTGCTGTCGTCCAAGCACTTGGACCGCGGACGTTCTCCAAGGCCCAGGTAAACACCTGGACGACGGAGAACTAAATCTCCGTCGTCCAAGTGACTACCTGGGCCACGGAGATTGATACGTTCTCCGTGGCCCAGGTAGTCACTTGGACGACGGAGATTTAGTTCTCCGTCGTCCAGGTGTTTACCTGGGCCTCGGAGAACGTATAAATATCCGTGGCCTAGGTAAACACCTGGACGACGGAGAACTAAATCTCCGTCGTCCAAGTGACTACCTGGGCCACGGAGAACGCATCAGTCTCCGTGACCCAGGTCATCACTTGGACGACGGATAGTTAGTTCTCCGTCGTCCAAGTGACTTTTTAATTTTAAAATAAAAATAAATTGTAATTAAATATTATTAATTTAATTTATTATTAATTGAATTTAAATAATGAAAAATGCTAAAATTAATTAAATAAACTAAATTTTGAATATTACTTAATTATTAAATAATTAAAAATAATTTGTACATACATGAATAATCGAAAAAACCCATAAATTAAAAATTAAAATATTGTTCGGAATGCGGAAAGAAACGAGATAATAAACTACTAGCTAGCTAATACACTGGAGGAGCAGATGCGCCGCTGAGTCCTCCGCCTCCAGTCGGGTCGTTGTCATCGGGGTGTGGGTTCGGAGGAGGTTGACATACTTCTTGATTTTGTTGCATGAGGGCGATGAGTTGGGTTATTTGTGCTTGTTGTTCGTCAAGTCTTTGCCGCATGGATTGATTCTCCTCTCGTGCCAGTCGAGCCTCTTGAATGGCTGCTTCGACGGCCGCAGCCTGAGTCCTTCTCCGCTGGCCCGAACCTCCCGTAGATGATGAGTCGGAGGTCGTCAACAAATCTCGTACCACTCTAGGCCCGAAGTGCCTAACCTCCTTGCCAGCTCTACGACCGTAGACCTCATCGGCGATTGCAATTTGGCTCTCTAAGGATAGATGAGGCAGGTCTTCCGGCGGCACATCTGGGAACGCAAGCTGAGTGTTAGCCAACTCTTCCTGCGCACGCTCTATCACCCTTGCCTACAAAAGAATAATTAATTTATTATAATGAAATAATATTTAAATAATAATTACTATAATTAAAAGCACATATATATATCACTTACGCCGCATTGACTGGCTTTATTATCGAGCCCAGGCGTCACGTACGCGCTTATGCTTGCGTCAAGATAAGGGTGTTTGGAGCCCTTATCCTTGTGCTCCTTGGCTATTTGAATGAACTGCTTGGCGCCGGTAGTATGGTGTTTGTCCTTCTTCCCCCGGTTGGCTTTGTTGACACCAGAGAATTTCTGTTACACAACATAATTAAATCATTAAAAAATTATTAACTAAAATATAAATAATTCAATTATCTTAATTGAAATAAAAAAAAGTAAATTAACACCTTAAAGGAGTCATCGGCAAAGTGGTTACACAACCACTCCCACTCATCTTCTCTATCCCCACGCAGCTCTACGGGGGGAGGCGAGGGACCGTAAGTTTGAAAGTACTGATGGAGCCTGTACTTCCAATCTTTGTAGATGGAGTTGGCGGTTTGGTTGATATGCCTCAACATCGCCGGTGTCGGATCCACTGCAAATTGTTCCTATCAAAAATAAATAGAAAATTATAATCGTATATATTATGAAATTATAACTAATATTAACAATATTATATAATAACTAAATTGGAGGTATTACGTACCGAAAGATCTTTAAAGACTTTCGCCTTTTCATTATCCGGCGCCTCCTTCCAAGTAGGGGCAGTGAGACGAACTCGGCTACGGACGATTGACCCTATGCTATGCGCCGAGAGACTTGCTAGCTGAGCTGTGGGAGGGCCACCGGTGAATTCGTCGTAGGGCAAGTCGATCTTTTTCCCAGTCGTCTTGCAAATTTTCTCCGCTTTGCCCCCTTTAACGAGACCTCAAGTCCTTTTCGGTTCCGGGTCAGTGGGGGCCCTCCTTTGCCTACTCCGGGCGCTAAACATGATTGATTCGGTGGTCGAGGACGCCTGAGTACTTCCCGTTGAATAAGTACCGGGCGTCGGAGATTGGAAGGGGTCGACGTCATCACCGCCGGAGATAAATGGGGCAGACGGAATTTCCCCAATAGGCGCCGCCTCCGAACCAGATGAAGGGTCCGGATTGAGGGCGTCGTTGCCCTCCTGTTGAACCCAACCGACTTGGTCCGCCAACATTCGGAGCATGGCATCTTCTGCCTCCTGTTGCGCTTTCTTCTTGCCGGATGGAGCCATTTCAACCTAGGAGTACGTTGTTAAAATACCTACTTACCATAATAATTACAAGTGCAAAATTTACACTAATTAAGTACGGTTAAAATTTACGCTACTTACACACTTGGACGACGGAGAATGATCTTCTCCGTAGTCCAAGTTCTAAACCCCGAATTTAGGGGTTAGGGCCTTAGGGTTTACGGTTTAGGTCGTCCCCGGTCATTTGTGTGTCCGTTCAATTATTCTGATTCAAAAGTATAATTAAAAAATTGATCGATCGATCTGATCTGCTAGATTTAGGGTCCAGGATTTAGGGTTTTATATGAGATTGAGATTTGGCGGGGCGCCAAAGGTGAAAATGGCGGGGGACCTAATATAAACGTCGACGGAATATCTCATCTCCGTCGTCCAGGTGTATAGACCCTGAATTCAGGTGTCCGCTCAATTATTTTGAATCAAAAAAAAAATTAAATAAATGATCGATCGATCCGATTTGCTAGATTTACGGTCGAGGATTTAGGGAGATAGCCAAAATACCCAAAGGTGACAACCTGCAATTAATTTCTCCGTTGTCCAGGATATATGTTACGGATTAATTAATTACCGTAAACCTGCATCGATCATATATTACAATAATTACAATAATTAATTACCAATTAATAATCCTCGTCGTATGACCGTACTCTTCGTCATAATCGTCATCGTCCTCATCCCCGTTAGACGATGGCTCATCCTCGTCATCGTACTCAACATCGTCCGACGAATAACCTGAGTCCTCGTCCGCGTCCTCTTCCTGCTCGTCTTCTTCATCTACCTCATCGATAATCTCATCTTCAGTTAGATCTGTACAACCATCAGACATGGGTAACCGTTCACCATCTTGAACCAGGTCCATTATATCGGAGCGGATGACAGAAATATTAGGCTCTTGATAGGCAGGAATGTCTCTTTCTGGTTCAGCAACATCTTCAGTCGTCGCCGGTGTCCCTTCAATTGTTTCTGTATTCCATATTCCTCGGTGAGAGATATGGTTCACTATTTTTCACCCTTCACCGGCTTTCGGATCGTCGAGATAGAACACCTGCCGAACTAAGGTGGCGAGAGCGAAATGCTCATCCTCATACCAGCTAGAGTTTGTATCGACTGATAATAGTCCCAGGTCTTCCTTTGTACGCTTGAACCATCTGCACTTGAATAGGAAAACGTTGACATCATTCCCGTAACATAGCTGAACCACATATACAATAGCCCCGTAATATAAATCATTGTCTTTCCCAACCGCTACCCCACTGTTTTGTGTTCTTCTTCCTTCGTCTCGGGCCAATGAATGGAACTTTACACCGTTCACAAAATATCCGTGATAAATATAATGTTTAACCGGCTTCCCTGCTAGCAAGTGCTTTGGCCATGACCACCACCCCCCGTGATTTTCAGATTTTTGCAGATCAATCATCTGCAAAAAAGGGCAAATTAATATAAGGGTTTAATTTGGATTTTCGTCGTAACATGATCAATATGTACGTATATAAATTACTAATTAAATACCGAGAGGTACGTACTTACCCATTGGAAGAAATAATCGGGAAACTTCTTCTTAACCATTTTCTCAATCCACACCGAACTCTTGTTTTGATTTAACGCCTGAAGCCTCTCCCTGTATGACCTCATGTACGGCTCAACTTCGTCACAGTCTCGCAACACTACCCAATGTACCTTAATAAGTTCTTCCCGTGTTAACTATTCCTTTAATACTCCTCTAAACGGTCGGACGACATTGGTGACGACAGAAAGATTGATGCGGGCACTATGATCGGAGGCAGTGGGAGGTGGTGGATCTTTGAGGTACCTGTTGCAGTAAGTAACACACTCATGCATTAGGTATGTCTCTGCTATGGAGCCATCCGGGGCCGACCTGTTTTTGACGAATGACTTATACTGTCCAAGCTGTCTACAAAATCAAACGTACAATAAGAATAAGTACATATAGCTAGCTAGTAATCTCCAGTGGAACAAATTAATTAGTTGTACGTACCTTTCTTGATGATACATCCAAGTGTACTGGACCGGACCAGAAATGAGCACCTGCTCGAGCAGGTGGATCATTAGGTAAATCATGATGTCAAAGAAAGCAGGGGGAAAAATCCTCTCTAGTTTGCAAATGATGTGCACAATTTGTTGTTGCAATTTCACCACATCTGACTTCTTTAATTCTCTGGCGCATAACCTCTGCCACCACCTGCACAATGCCCCAATTGGTTCTACAACGTCACGAGGCAAGTATGGTCGAATTACCACTGGAATCAGACGTTGCAGCATAACGTGATAGTCATGTGTCTTTAGACCCACAAACTTGTGTTGCACCTCGTCCACTGCTCCAGTTATAGTAGCTGCATACGTAGCCGGATAACGAACGCCCTTAAACCAGTGAAATACAGAACGTCTAAGCGTCGGCTTCACTGTGTAAGGTGCAGCTGGCATTTTGTTGTACACTCCTTTCCTATCCCTCCTCAACCACAAGGGACGACGTAGATTCATTAATTCCAAATTTTTGCACGCTTTGCGAGTATCTTTAGTCTTGAACTTAATACCGAGAATTGTTCCCACCACGCTGTCGCACACATTTTTTTCTATGTGCATCGCGTCTAAGTTGTTCCTCAGCTTCAACTTCGACCAGTAAGGGAGTTCAAATAATATACTCTTGTGATCCTAATAGCTCAGATCATGTGGAGGAATTAGATTTCATTTCTTTACATCCGCGTCATTGCTCAACACACCAAAGTCGAAATAGCTCAACCTCTCTAAAATCTCTTCGCCCGACCAACTACGGGGTTTAGGATTGTTCTCTACCATCCCGTCGAAATGAGCTTCATCCTGTCGCCAGGGGTGGTCGTGAGGAAGCCATCTACGGTGACCCAAGTAACAGACCTTCCCCGCGTGCCAACTAGAGTTCACGTCTTCCAAACATATAGGACATCCATTATATCCTTTTGTCCTGCAGGCTGCCAACATCCCATACACTGGAAAATCGCTGATCGTCCACATTACGGCAGCCCTCATCGTGAACATCGTGTCAGTGAATTTGTCATAAGTTGGGACTCCATTTTGCCACAACATTTTCAGCTCGTCGATCAAAGGTCTGAGGTAGACATCTAAGCACTTCCCTGGAGATTTAGGACCTGGAATTAGTACAATAAGGAAATTAAATTCATTGTTCATGCACATCCACGGAGGCAAGTTGTACGGCATCAGAATAACTGGCCAAGTGCTGACGGCGGAGCTATTACTTCCCCAAGGATTGAATCCGTCTGTAGATAGGCCGAGTCTAACATTTCTAACCTCTGCAGCAAAGTCTCCAAATTCTCTGTCGAAATGTTTGAAACCCTCCCCATCCGCGGCGTGTCGCAGGACATCGTCATCTATTCGCTTTTCTGCGTACCATCGCATCGCCTCTGCTGTGTGTACAGACATGTACAGGAGCTGCAATCTAGGAATCAAGGGAAAATATCGAACAACTTTCACAGGAATTCTCTTTTTCGAACTCTTTCTATTCACCTGGAATCTGCACTGGCCACATACGGGACAATAGTCTAAATCTTTATACTCTTTGTAAAATAGCACACAATCATTCGGACATGCGTCAATTATCCTGTACTTTAGGCCGAGGCTGCTCAAGATATTTCTAACCTTATAATGAGATTTAGGAAGATTGTGATCATCAGGAAGCAACTTATATATTTGCTCCTGAATTTCGTCAAAAGCACTCACTGACATTTTGTGCTTCACTTTTATCTTCATTTGCTCCATCACATATTGCAACACATTCTCTCGACATCCAGGGAACACCAGGGTCTGCGCTTCAAGTAGCATCCGGTTGTACTTATCCATCTCACTGGTGTCAGTGGCCAAGCTAGCATCGGGGAATGTGTCATCATGCTCATTAGTGGTACTGTAACCTCCATCTTGGTGTTGGTGTCCACCATGACTACATCTCGGAAACGCATCATGGACCAAATCCGCAGTTGGGTTGCAAGCTGGGGGTCCGGCACCATTCCCGCTGGATGAGGCACCATGGTAACTGTACCCTGAGCTGAAGTCTGCTGCGCTGAACTCTACTGCTTCACCATGCTCGCTCCATGTAGTGTAACTCCACATCATACCATTTTCGTACAGGTGTTGCACCATAACATTAACTTCTGCATACTGACAATTAAAACATTTCTGACACGGACACCTGAAACGTTTCTTTCCTTGACCATGTTCTATCGCAAAATTCACAAATTCGCTAATTCCATCCATATACCGGACATCACATCTATTCTTCAACTTTATCCAACTCTTGTCCATACTGCTACCAAATATTATAATTAATTAATTATTACATATATATATATATTAGTCCATTAATTTATGCTTAATTATACGTACTCGATCTACATCGATCCATCAATTACGTACGTACGTAATTTAATCTGTATATCAATTACGTACGTACGTAATTTAATCTGTATATATAGCTAACATCACTGCATGTATGTTCGTACGTTTTCACTAAATATATATTAAGCAAATTTTAACTGCGTACGTACGTACCTGCTGGCCTTCTCGATATCTGTTAATTAAGCTAGCTAGCTAGTCAGCGGAGATCCCTTATATATCATGATCCTTCTCGGCCTTCTCCCTTCTCCTTCTCCTTCAATTCTTCTTCGAATGGAATGAAAGAGATCGAGGATATCGGATGGAATGAAGAGAGCTCGAGTTTGGCATTGGGCTTATATAATGCTTCACTTAGACGACGGAGGTGTCGGTATGTCGTCTAAGTGGAAGTTACTCGGACGACGGCGTGTCGGTCCGTTGTCCAGGTGATCACCTGGACGACGGAGAATACCATCTCCGTCGTCTAGGTGATCACCTGGAGGACGGAGAAGACTCCGAGGTCCCAGTACTAACTTAACGACGGAGATGGTATTCTCCGTCGTCCAGGTGATCACCTGGAGGACGGAGAAGACTCCGAGGTCCAGGTGATCACCTGGACGACGGAGAATACCATCTCCGTCGTCCAGGTTATCACCTGGACCTCGGAGTCTTCTCCGTCCTCCAGGTTATAACCTGGACGACGGAGATGGTATTCTCCATCGTCCAGGTAGTACTTGGACGACGGATACTTCTCCGTCGTCCAAGTATCACTTGGACCACGGAACAATTACGTTTCCGTGGTCTAAGTGCTGTTTTCTTGTAGTGTTCGCGGCATCTAAACATGTTATTTTGTTTGTCTTCGGAACTAAATTGGTCTGCATCATGCCTTCCGTTAGAAACTCGCTGCTACTACATATATCTCTTACTCAAATCCGGGTCATCACTTTGTTGCTCGTGCAACATCGACAGTGTTGTTTTTTTTTTCAGTTTTGTTTGGTTTTGTGACGATCTTGTATGGGTGGGTGGCTGGAAGTGGATGATGTTTGTTCTTGTAATGATGTTGCTGTGAATTTTGTGCATCCAACATCACCAACGTTTTTCATTTTACTTTTTTGGGTGGTTTCTAAGAGCATAGGTACCCATAAATAGGGTGAGAAATTCCTATTGAGAAATTCCTCTCCAAAATTCTTGAATATGAAGTCATATTCCTGCTTTGCCTGTAGCGGTTGTCCAAAATAGAATTTCCTATTACTATTTATTATTATTTAAAATTTTAATTATTTATTTTCTAGTAATTTTTTTAACTAATAACTAGACGACACATATCATCTGATACTTGTCATTATCGTCCAAAAAATTAGACGTGTTTATCATGATTTTTTATTACGTCACGATTCAAAACTGACTTTTTTTAAGTTATCATTTTTGACTAAATTTCTTCAAAAAAGTTATAGAGGATATTAATATGAACTCGTGCGTATTTTTATTGAATATTTTGGAGGTCCAACCTAATTATTATGAATTTTAGAAGTTTCAGAGTAAATGGTTTATTTAAAATATTACAATTGATCAATATTTCTCAGCCGTCAGATTGAAATTTCAAATGAAAATAGACGGCCTAGATCAATCCAGTCGTTGGAGGCAGTGGGCCGAAAAGGAGAACACGTGTCAGTTGTTGATTGGTTTGTCAAAGTTTAAATAATTACCATTTTACGGCGCTTATGTTACACGCGCCAAGTTTTAAAAAATTAACATCGCCGTGACGTCACCTATGTGTCGGGTGACATCACAGAGAATGTCCCCAAACTAGATCAATTTTCGGACGTCGGTAAGGACGTCCTTGACGTCAACGATCGATCACCGCTCCAATCTCACACCGTAGCATGCCGATTCTTCAGCCGACGTCCTATTTTGACGGGCCTCACGTCGGAACGTCCTGAAATCTGGCCGATTTCTCTCACCGCTGCATATGCTCTAATACAACTTTGTGAATCTGCTAGACTGCTATTACTACATTAATGTGTTTGGAATTTATTAAATTTGTTGTTGAAATCATAAAATATTGCCACTGACAAAAGTGCAGTGTGCTAATGAGTTATAGTCGAAATGTGCAGTGGCATCACTTTATAAGACGGTGTTATTGTTGTTATCAAGTATGCTACTAAATTTTTTTGAGCTGGTGCTAATATAAAGTATATCATTGTTATTGAGTTTTTGCGTTTTCCCGAGAGTGCAATTTCTACTGTATTTTTTATATTGTTGATGTATTTTTGGAGAATAACATTGCATTTTTTAAGTTGCTATTGCGTGTTTTTTGAAACTACTACTATGTTTTTCAAAAATGTTATTGTGTCTATTTTGAACTTGCTGCTATGTTTGCTTGTAAGCTAAAAGCGGCTACTGCGATTGTTTTGAACTGCTACTGCATTTATTTCAAAGACTATTTGTTTCGAAGCTGCTTCTGTGTCTATTTTGAAGCTACTACCCGTTTGTTTTGAATTGATACTATGTTTGTTTTGAAGCTGATACAATGTCTACTTTGAAGTTGTTTTTGCATTTCATTCGAACTGATATTGTGTTTATTTCGAAACTGATACTGAATCGATCAATGGGCTGCTACTGAATTATTTTTGAAGTGTTATTAATCATATGTAGAGCTCCTGATGCATTAGTCTAGAAGTGTTATTAATCATTCGATAGCCGCTACATAATTGCTCAATGTGCTGCTACTGAATCCCTTGTCAAGATGCTATTGAAGTTTCATATAGTGCTACTAAATCATTCATTGAGTTGTTGTTGAAGCTTAGTCGAGCTGTTATTGAATCATTTTTGAAGTTTTATGCATTTATATCCAAAGTGAAGTCGTTGCTAATTTTGTACCTTTTTCCATTCTAAACAAAGTTAAAATGCTCGTGTAGTTTGTATCATCTTTGTAAGAAAATGGTGAGCATGTCGTGATACTATGTTCAAAATGAGAAGAGTGTTTGCTATGTCATCTTGTTTGCATTGCTACTATGAAAATCTTCAAACCCTATACCCAAAAATCCAACATTCTATACCCTAAAACCCCTAATTCATGTACTCCAAAATCCTTAAACCACCCTTAAAACTTCAATACGAACACTGCTACTAAAAATAAAATGCACACTAATGCTGAAAAAGAATGCACATTAGCACTTAACAAATAATAAACACCGATACTGAAAAAGCATTGCAATTAAATCCTGAACCCTAACCTCTAAAGCCTTAAACCCCTAAAAACCCTACAGCCTAAATACCCTACCCAAAAAAATCTATATTGTATACCTCAAACAACTAAAGCACCATAAAATCTCTACACGTATATTGGAAAAGAATGTACAATGCTACTAAAAAATAATGTACACTGTTACTGAAAAATAATGCACACTGTTTCTGCTACTAAATAACATATACCCTAGAACCCTAAACACCTTATAATCCTTATACGCACACTGCTATTGAAAGAGAGTGCACATTACTACTCAAAAAGTAATGCATATTGCTACTGAAAAACAATGCACACTATTTCTGCTACTAAACCATATACCTTAAAACGCCTTATAACCCCTATATTCACACTGCTACTGAAAAATAATGCACACAGCTACAAAAATAAATGCACATTATTTTCGCTACTAAACCCTATCCCCTAAAACCATATACCCTAAACGCTATACCATATACCCTATAACCCATATGCACGCACTAATACTGAAAAAACAAATAAAAAGAACATTGTTATTCATACTTGCACATTACTATTGAACCTTGTAAAATAGCAAAATTATAAAACTATTATTGAAAAATTCAAAGAATTAGCTATGTATATACACTACCACATTTTTGAGTATTATCGGCGATTAGGCAAAAGAAAGGCCGACGAGATGGTCCATCGCCGGCAATAATAAGCATTGCCAACAAGATGGACCATCGCCGGCAATAAATTCCCAAAATCGCCGGCACTGGTGGGAAATTATTGCCGGCGACGGAGAATATCGCCGGCAATAATGTCATTGTATTTCCGGCGATATTTGGCCAGAATATCGTCGGCAATAACTCCATTGCCGACGATTTAATGAATCGGCGGCAATAACTCTTATATCAGATCTACTCCGCAGCAGCTCGATCATTTTACAAAAATCCGGTGAGAAAGAAGGAAAACGCTCTGAAATCCTTGGGTATTGTCAAAAGGCGTCCAAAACCCGCTCGGGAAGCTATATAGCTAGGTACGTATATATGTATATATATATATATGTACGTGGATCGATGTATATATATGTGTGTTGATTTAGATATATATATATGTTGATTTAGAGTTGAGATATCGATTAATGGTTTGATATGCAAATAGAGTGGATATATTGTTGATTTCGAGTGATTGACTATTGATTTTGAGTTGATTTGAGATGATTTCGATGAAAATATGTTTGTGTATATATATATGTATATAAATTTATTTTTGATTAATTGTTAATATGTGTGTATATATATACATGTTAATTTGTAATTGTGAATTGTTGGTATATATATATTTTTTTAATTATATGCATGGGTCAACTTTTGTTAATTAATCGGATGCATGTAATTAATGATGATTTTTTAATTAATTAGTAGTGATTGTATATATATATATATAGTACGTAATGTTAGAATTTTCAGGATGGATAAGAGTTGGATGAGCCTTGAAAAATGGGATGTGAGATATCACCATGGAATTAAGAGTTTTGTGGATTTTGTGAAGGCTAATTGTGGAGACACTACACTTCATTATTGCCCGTGTAAAGAATGTAAGTGTCGCAGCGATCGATTTCGTTTTCCCATTGATAAAGTCCAGAAGCACCTGAGTAAATACGGGTTTTGGGATAAGTACACTTATTGGATTTATCACGGTGAAACATCGTTAGCGGGTCCGCATGATCATGGACAATTTGCTGAGAGGGCCAGTCCATCTTATGATCATGGACATTTTGCTGAGAGGGCCAGTCCATCCTATGATCCAACATCGATGTTGATCAATGATATGTTTCCTCATGAGAGCGGTGTATTTGCTGATCAAGCACCAAATGCCCCTCCCGTCGTGTAGGGTTTCCCCGATATTGAGCCAGTCGAGCCATTACCTGGAGCTCATGTCAACACAAGCGATATAGACAAGTACAACAACCTGATTGCATTGCAACATGCTCCGTTGTACGACGGTTGTAGTAAGACTGTTTTTGGAAGTGTCATGGGAGTGATGTAGCTCAAAATGGAGAACAAAATGTCTGTCAAAGCTGTTGATTCTTAGCTGAAGTGGACTGCTTCGCTACTGCCACCCGGTCATCGTCTTCCTACCACTCATCATAAGGTGCGACATATCCTGAAAGATCTTGGGCTTTCCTACATTAAAATCCATGCATGTAGATATGATTGTATTTTCTTCTGGGGAAAAGATCTTAAAGACCTTGAAGCCTGCCCGGTATGTTTTACAGAAAGGTATAAGTTGACTCCTGCAGGCAACAAGAAAGCTGTGAAGATACTTCGATATTTCCCGCTGATTGATAGGCTGGAGCGGTTGTTCATGTGTGCTTTCACGGCCAAAGCTATGAGATGGTGGGCTGAGAGGAATTTGCCTGACGATGACACCCTTATATACCCTGCCGACGGAGAGGCTTGGAAGCACATGGTCAGGGAGTTTGATCATTTTGCAGCAGAGGTCCGAAATATTTGGCTAGGGCTTTCATCTGACGGATTCAACCCTTTTGGCAACATGAGTCTTCAATACAGTATATGGCCAGTTATTTTGGTACCGTACAACCTTCCACCATGGATGTCCATGAAGAAGAAATACAATATGCTCACTTTGTTAATTCCGGGCCCGGGTTATCCAGGAAAGTGTCTCGATGTGTATTTGAGGTCTTTGATTGAGGAGCTTAAGTACCTGAGTGAGTGTGGCCACCCCACTTACGATAGGTTCAAAAATGAGATGTTCTAGATGCATGCCATGCTTGTTGGCACCATCAGTGATTTTCCTGCCCGCGGTATGTTGTCGGGCAACGTTACCAGGGGTTACAGGGCTTGTTCAGAGTGCATGACTGTTGATTGTTGCAGTCCTCATTGCAGTAAAATTGTTCAGATGCGTCACCGTTGTTGGCTTCCATATGATCACCCATTTAGGCAGGATCAAGACGCTTTTGATGGGACTGTGGAAACGGGTGTAGCACCCAGGCGATAGACAGGGGATGAAATTTTGGAAGTGCTGAATGAATATGATTTTGGCCAGCTGAGCAATCATCCTGAGGTATAAGTTTTGGACACACAAGAGCATATTCTGGGAACTCCCCTACTGGCCCAGGTTGCCTATCAGACACTACCTAGATGTCATGCACATAGAGAAGAATGTGTGTGAAAGTGTGGTGGGCACAGTTCTGAATTTGGAGGGGAAAACAAAAGACATCCCTAAGGCACGCATTGATCTGAAAGCTATGGGACTGCGAAAACATTTATGGTTAAGAGATGGTAAGAAAAAAATGCCACAAGCTCCTTACACCGTCAAGTCGAAGCAGAAGCATGAAATTTTTGGGTGGATGAGTAATGTCAGGTATTCTTATGGCTATGCAAGAAATTAATATAAGTTTTGCTTCTATATGGTTATATGCAAGAAATATAATTGTTGCTTATGGCTATATATGCAGGTATCCTTATGGCTATGCAGGAAATATAAGCAAGTGTGTTAACTTCCGGGACAATAAGATGTACGGATTAAAGAGTCATGACTGTCATGTACTGCTTCAACGCCTTTTCCCTATTTTCATTCGAGGGTACCTGCCCAAAGAGGTGGTGGAGCCGTTGGTGGACTTGTCAAGATTCTTTCAGAAGTTATGCACCAGAGAAGTTAAAAAATCAGATCTCAGGGAGATGCAAGATGACATCATTTTTATCATGTGCAAGCTTGAGAGGATATTTCCCCCAAAAAATTTCGACATCATGCCTCACCTGATGATTCATCTTCCCGAACAATTGTTACTTACCGGTCCGGTACACTACACTTGGATGTATCCCATGGAAAGGTACAAATGATTCATACATTTGTGTTTGCCTCTGTTTTTATATGTAAATTCTTGTTTTTTAAGTATCATAACATGCACTTGTTAACTTGTAGACAATTGGGAGCCTACAAGGACTATGTGAAGAATAAATCTGCACCTGAATGGTGTATCGCTGAAGCATATCTTGCGCACGAGTGTGTAACGTGCACCAACTTGTATTTGGGAGCGTTGGAGGACCCCCAACAACATATGTCGATAGATGAACCCAAGTTCAACCTTTCTATCATCTCCAATGACGTCGTAGTACATGGAAGCTTGCCAAAGTCGTACAAGTTGGATGGAAATGAGGTAGCCATTGCCCACTGATCGATATTGATTAAATGTCCAGAAGTTCAATATTGGCAAAACTATCATCTTCATTGCCCTGCTATTGCCGGAAATGTTGATTACCACAACATGACGTTTGCAAACTACTTTAGTCAATGGGTAAGGGTATATGTGTATATATATATTTTTTATATCCTTATATAGCATGTGTGTACGTGGATTGATTTTGCTATATATGTTCATAATTTATTGTGTACGCGGTTTCTTATCTTTTTCAGATGAACCATGTAGCAAATGATGGTTACCCAGAGTGGTCAAACGAATTAAGGCTCTTGGCGATGAAACCGATAGCTTCAAAAGTTTACTCGATGTGTTAGGTCATTGGCGTGAAATTTATATGTGAAAATAGAGACGACCGACTGAAAACACGGAATTGTGGGGTGATGGTCCATAGTGGGCAGGATGGCATTGACTATTACGGTGTCCTTCATTCAGTTGTTGAACTAATTTATGGGAACCGCATGAAAGTGCACTTGTTTAAGTGTAGATGGTTTGATACTAGCCCGGAAAACACAAGGACCGATCAGTACGGAATATTTTAGGTGAATACTGCTACAAGCTGGTATAAAGAAGACCCTTTCGTTCTTGCCACATCAGTAAAACAAGTGTTTTACCTTGACGATCTTCTGAACAAAGTCTCATGGAAGGTGGTTAACCATGTTGCCATAGAAACATATACAGTGCTGCCACACTTGGTGAGACCGCAGATGATGAAGAAGTTACTGCATACCAAGAGCCAAACGCTTTTGACATTCCGGAATCATCTACGATTCGCCTTAATAATGTGAGATCTGGGAGTGTGGTTTGAATTACTGGAGCAGAACTTCTCGATGTTAATCCAAATGAAGTAGACGCTGATTCAGATGACGAGGAGCGGCACATATTGCCAGAGGTTACCTATGAAACCGAGTCAGATTCAAGTGATGAAGATGATTATGATTATCATCCTTAGTACGTTAATGATGTACGTATTTTAGTATATATAAACGTGCATGTATGTTTGTTATATAAACGTGCATGTACGTATTTATAGTACATCGTAAATTAACAAAATTTGGCCAACGTCATATCGATCGGTGTTTATACTACGGAGCATATATGTAGAATATATATGGTGTTATACCACATTAGACTTCAATGGAAAATGAATATAATGGTGGATGCCGAAAAATGGGAATCACTATCACCGACGAGTAACTCGTCGGTAATAGTCCCTTTAAATCTCAGCCCCTTCGGGCAGTAGTCATTACCAACGAGTAACTCGTCGGTAATAGTCCCTTTAAATATCAGCCCCTTCGGGCAGTAGTCATTTCTTCACGGAGCTCCTCCAATTAAACCCTAAAATCTCTCCTCCCCTCCTCGCCGCCCACCCTGCCCGAATCCCTCCTAAAATCTCTCCTCCCCTCTCCCCTCTCCACCAAAAAAAGCCCCAAAAACCCCAAATCTCACCTCCTCCTCCACCTCCTCCCCTAACTCTCCTCCCCTCCTCCTCTCCTCCTCCCCTCCTCCTCTACCTCCTCCCCTACCTCTCTCATCCGGAATCCGAGCTCATGACAGGTCTCTCTCTCTCTCTCTCTCTCTCTCGTTTTTTCATAATTATGTATATATGCATGCATTTTAATTAAGTTGGTTAATTAAGATTTGGGTGATGTTGATATTTTTGATAATTATGTATATATGCATTTTAATTATATATGTATGAATTTTAATTAAGTTGGTTAATTAAGATTTGGGTGATGTTGATATTTTTGATAATTATATTGGTATGTGTATGTATATATGTAGAATATATTTAGGTAAAATTATTTTTGTGTTGGGCAATAAGATTTGGATTAATTGATATTTTTGATAATTATATTGGTAATGATATTTTGCTTAATATATTTGGTTTATTGATATTTTTGATAATGATATTGGTAATGATATGTAGGATATTTCGTGTATATATTTTGTGTATATATTTTTGACGGTAATGGTAATGGTAATGATATGTAGGATATTTTGTGTATATATTTTGTGTATATATTTTGATAATGGTATTGGTAATGATATTGGTAATGATATGTAGGAGGTTTTGCGGCAAATTGGCTTGGGGCATCAAACGGAGAGGGACTAGATCCAGTGGAGGGAACAGTAGTTAAGCATCCTCAGCCGCAATCAGCAACACGCGAAGCGGCCCTATTATAAATGCTCGCACACAAATTTTGCTACGTGCGCGAGAAGAGGAGGAAGCTGCACGATCCGGATCCGTGCAACCCTCAGTCCAGCCTCGACCCTCAAGCAGCAGACACTCAGGCGAGCGACACTCAACGGGGGCATCAGAAACTCCCTCCATCTGAATGCCCCCTATTGGCCAAGTGCCTACTCCCCTTTCACGGGAATCATCTGAGGCAGATGGTGCAGGCGCCTCATCGTCCAGGCCCCGTCTATCTCCGTCGTCTGGTCTCTTCGTGCCTGACGAGATTCCTGTGATCCCTGAATTCGATGATAGGGGGAGGCCTATTTATATTGAAGGACGGCCGGAGTTCCTGACCATGGAGGAAGCGTACAGGTTCTTCCCGTTCGACGCCGTGTATCTTTGGAGTGCGAGGTGCATGAACCAGCAAACGGACGATGCAGGTAAATTTTATTTAACAAAATTGATTACTTAATTATTACTTAAGACTATAAATAGTGTCAAGTAATAATTTCAATTTTTTGACATTGTATTACTAGGCAATATCGTTAATGGCAATGGAAAACGAAAGACTAGAGGCCCTTGCACCGGGAAGAATCTTGAGCAGGCCACCGGGGGAAGGAAAACGATCATTAAGGCCAATGAGCTTGGTGAGGTGATAGAGATAGAAAACACCACGCGAAAGTATGCCAGCATGGCCGGGGCCGTCGTGCGGGACAAGGTCCCAATGCTGTGGCCAGATTGGGGATGTGTGCCTCGCTACGTGAAGTTGCAAGTGCATAATGCACTAAGTGTGAGTAAAATCGTATTTTCATTACGTAAATTTTACATTTATTAATTAAGCAGGCAAAAATATATAATTTTACTATTTATATATTCATCTTGCAGCTGTGGTTTGACGTGGATGAATGCCTTATTCACACGTGGGCAGAGCGTCAACTACATATCAGGTGATGTGATTCGAGTTATTTGAGTATATATCGAGTTAGATTTTCACTTTATCAAGTGTTTTAATATCTCTAACATTTGTTTCTGGTGTTAATATAGGTATAAAGAGTGGAAGAACGAGCTTTCAAAACATTGGACACTGTACAAGGATCTAAGCCGAGGTTCTACCCCTAGCGAATTCCGGTTTAGGGAGTACGAGTGGCTGTGGCTGGTAGCCCACTTCGAGCACCCCAAAGTGAAGCTATGCATCCTGAATATATTTTACAACCTTAATGTATCGTATCACATTGAAATAGTTAGTTACTAATTTTTTGACATATGTTTATCAAACAAGGCGATTTCCAAGACGAGCAGGGAGAACAGATTGAAAAACACCAAGTCCCATCATGCAGGTTCACTCAACTATTTGGGTTGGTCGGCTAGGGCGCAGAAACAACAAGAAGTCAACCCATTGGTGTTTGTTCATCAGAAGTTCTATCCGCAGTGCCCTGAAGAAGCGGTAAGTCTTTGGCCTCATTATTTTGTAGTTCACATATGCATGTGTTAATAAAACTATTTTTCTCTATTAATTTTTTTTAATAATACGTTATTCATATTCGCTTTTCAATTAGGTGAGAGTGGAGGATGCGATCACAAAGGTCACCATGAATATAGCTCGAAACGACTATCCTGACTGCTCGGAGGAAGAAGTGACCAAGTATGCCTCTCAGATCGATACGCTTGATCGCCCTATAACGGCTCAGATCATGGCAAAAGCGTGCGGGACTGGGAAGAATATCCACTACTGCAGGGGAATGGGCTCGGCGGACGAATGAGTATTGAAGAACACTTCGGAATACTCTAGCGGGTCAAGAACTTCTTCTAGGAACTCTAACCTAGAAGCGGAGCTTCAGAGGACGCAGAGGGAGTTGGAGGAGCAAAGGAGGGTGGTGGAGGAGATGCGGCAATTGGCCGAGCAGCAGGCAGTCAGAGATGCCGAGCACCGGGTGATGGTCGAGCAACATCGAATTATGGTCCAGCAGCAGACACAAATGTTCACATGGATGCAGACGATGTACGCGTGCCAGACTACCAGACAACCGCTCCCCACACCTCCACCGATACCTGTGTTTCACAGTGTTCCACAACCGCAGCCGTCGCCGCCGCAGCAAGACCAGGGTAGCCGCCGCAGTTCAAATGATTTTGTCAACATGGATTTCGTCGACCCTCAGTGTAGTTGAATTTTATTTTTGTATTGTTGCTGTTTGTACTGTTGGACAATTATGTGTTTACTGTTGAATGTTTATTTGGACGGTTCTGTTTTTCGGTGCAGGTTCTGGAATTGGGCCCAATCCAGAACCATCTTTTTTTTGTAAAATTTCACCGGGTATTGCCGACGAGTTGGACCAATCTCGTCGGCAATAACTCCCACTTTCCGGCCACGGCGGAGTACCATTGTCGGCGACTAACTCGTTGGTGATGATTGTGTCATTGCCGGCGACTTTAGTCGTCGGTGATGCCTGTGTCATTTCCGACGACTTTAGTCGTCGGTGATACTTCAAGGTATCACCGACGACTTCCACATTTTGTCGTCGGTGATACTATCACCGACGGCTAACTTCCGGCGAGAGTATGTCGTCGGTAATACTATCACCGGCGACTAATAAACAAAGGCCGACGACTTTAAGTCGCCGGCAATACTTAAAAATGTGTTAGTGATAGGAGCATTAACTTTGTAATTAGTAGTAGCACTAGGGTTGGGCACAAATCCCGCAAATCCCGGTCCCGTCCCGGTCTCGTCCCGATCCCGGCGGGATTTGAAACTAAAAATGTCCATCCCGTCCCGTCCCGTCCCATCAGAAAAACAACGGGACGGGACGCGGGACTGAAATTTCCCGTCCCGTTAGGCCCGTCCCGTCCCATATATAAATTAAAATTAATCTTGACCGTTGATTTTAATTTTGTATTGCTATGTTTTTAATCTTGTATTACTATGTTTTTAATCTTGTATTGCTATTTTTTTTTAATTTTCTTCTTTTCTTGTTAAACTTATGATATGTGAACTTGTGTAACAGATTATGGATGTTATTCTTGTTATGTTTGATATTATTAGGTTATGGATTGTGACTTATGAATGTAAGCAAATTGTGTAATTGTAATTAGATCATAGATGCATGTTGTGATTTATGAATGTAAGCAAGTTTTTCTTCTTTTTTGTTTCTAATTTTGCGGTGGGATTGGGCCCGTCCCGTCTCGATCCCGTCCCGTCCCATCCGGGATTGGGCCCGGCGGGATTTACTCTCAAAATGTAAGACCCGTCCCGCGTGTAACAACCGGGACGGGACGTGGGATGACCTCAATCCCGTCCCATCCCGTCTCATGCCCAGCCCTAAGTAGCACATTATCAAGAGTGTTGCTACTACACTTTTCCATAAAGTACTGTATTACTAAATTTGTGGTAATTTTGTACAATTAAAACAATTACAATCTTTACTGATCATCAAAATTAAGTAGCATCATATCATATGCTTATGTGGTACTACTTATTTGCTATATGGAACTAGCAAAATACACAGAGTAGTATCTTTGAAAAAAGGTTTAGTAGCAGTGAAAAATATTGACGAGCAGAATTGCACCAAAACTACTAAGCACCAAATAGCAACAATAGTATTTCATGACCAAAAACAACATCACATTAGCAAAAACAACATCACACACTAGCAACAATACTCCATTACTAAAACTAACGGACACATAGTATTAGCAACTTTATATAACATGACCAAACCAAGGACAGTACTCCGCATCATACTTAATTACACAATAGACAATACACACTAACAAAATTACTCAAATTTGATGAATCCAAACAATAAGTGATACATTTAGTTATTTGGAATAGAAATTACCATAAATCGAAATCAACTGGAATCAGAATCAAAAGGAATCGGAATGACAATATGTTATTTCCATTAAGCTGTTTACTTACCTTTTGGAATTATAATAGGAATCAAAATAAAAACTAGTTTGATTACTGAAATATTCTTACAAAACAGTAGTTATATTTTCATATTCGAATAATTTTTTTTCTTTATATGATTTTGACCAAAGTTTATTGAAAAGATAATTAAAACGATTCCGGCAGAAGAACAAATAATATGAACTAACTAAATACCGAAAAGCGAAAACTAAATCTAGCAAGGTTTATAGGTAGACAAAGTTTTAATTTCAACAAAATAATAATCATAATACCTTTAAAAAAATTGAAATACAACCATTCATAAGGTCACTTGAAAAAAAATATACATTAATATGGGTAAAAAATTTAATTCCGTTTGGAATGATTCTCAAACTCATCTCCCCTCTTGTGAATCAAATTCCAGATTTATTTGGGAATCATTTCTGATAATGAAGTAGGACCCACCTCTATTCTGATTCTCTGATATGCAAGTAAACACCGGAATGGAAAGGAATGAGAATGATTCCCCCATTTTTGATTCTCATTCCTGATAAATAAACATGTTAAAGAAGTGACTAATTAAACCAACTGTAATCCTTGAACTCGACTTCCAATCTAAAATTTCATCAACAAACTTATCAAACAATATTCAAATCAGGCTCCTATTAAGTACATCCAACATTGCTACTCGACTATTGTTTTGATTCTGGACCTTTTTTTCTTGCTTTATTCTTCTCCCGGCACCAAAAAAATTACAGCAACACCGTTAATTGTTTGGTATTTGAATATCCCATTTCTCATTCTAAGTATTTGAATGTTTTTTTTTCTTCCAAATCTTTCTATATTACTACTAACGTAGATTATATTTTCTTTCTTCATTTGTTGAGAGAATAATTTATTTATTTTTACGAAGAGAAATATTGCACAAAGACTAGTTATGTGTTACATCATAAGCAAGTGCATCGTGCATAGACTCAGGAACGTTTCATACCCAACATCGATGCCCCTTCCTTGGCCTAAATATCATTGTTACTTAAGGGAGTTTAATAATAGTTCATTAAGGTCGTGTACAAATAATAATAGATACTCACATGTGCATTGGTTGATAAACACATTTGTACCGCGAGTAAACAATCTGAAACCACAACAATCGGGACTGTCGACAACGTAATATTCGACAATACTACATAACAATTCCCCAATGATAAAATACTTATAGCAAATGTACTAATATTACAGGAGAAGAGAACATAACCGTACTTTAAAACTTATCGAAATTTAATCAACATCATTCAAATGTAACCATAAAAAAGTTTAAGATATCGATGTCCTAATAAAATCTTACAACAATCCTACACATTTTTGGCATGAATCTCAATACAAAGTCCTTCTTCTTCTCTATTGGAATCTTCTTAAGAATGTGAAATTTGGTTTCATTATTGGCAAACACTTCCATAGCTTCTAAACAAACATCATCATCCAAATCTGGTATTTGAGTCAACTCCTCATAGACCTCATCTACGGTTAATGTGGCTATTTTGGGAGTCAACACCAAGGTCATTTGTTTGATCGAAGATTCTATTTCTGAAACACCTACAGCAATGGTGTCCTCAACCTTCAATTTCTTGGATTTTATGGATGATGTGGAGGATGAAGAGATAGCCTCTCTTTAACGACTTATTTTGGAAACCCTCACTCCTACCAATACTACTATTTTCTTCTTCCACACTTATTTCATCAATTGTGTCATCTGTATTTTCAGCCCCCGCTCCAGTAGCCCTATCCTTTGAACACAAATCCATAATATCATCACAATTGGCAATGAACTTGTAATGGTACTTTGATGCATCTTTATGTGTCTAGCATGAATAAAAAAAATTATGTTAGATGCCTACATAAGATCACATATTAAATGGATGAAAGCAAAGACGATCCATAGCTAATTTATACAGAATATGCAAATTACATCAATTCCAGCTAGGCCTGAAATGATGATATATATATATATGTGTATGTTGCTGTGAATAAGAATATATTTCTATGTGAGCAGTTGATTAGTGACTACAAATTTCAAGCCGATAAAGATCATATCGATCAAGTAGGGAATGTGCTTAGAGAAGACATGCCTGAAAGGGAACATTCCTATAACAAAAACTGTAAGGCAGAAAACCAAATGAAAATTGAATCTGATGCCTTAATTTTCTCATGTGCATCTTATGTCATATGTGAATCATATATGTACATTTGAAACTAGTCATAGACACGGGTAATCAAGCATAGATTTGATTTTGAAGACAATTAAGATGTAGTCATACAAAGTGATATGCGAGAAAAACATGGACAAATGATACTTATCTTTTCATACTCATTTCATAATTTTCGTCGTCCAACATTATCATCGTGCTTTCACTATCGCAGTTGAAGCCGCTTTGGCTTAAGATATTAGCAACCACAACATACGTCTTCTTCCACCTTTTGAGGTCATTCAATACATTATTTTTGCTCACGGTCATATTGAATTTAGCAGACATGTTAGCTGCAACCACACTATAAGCTACACTCTTCCATCTTCCATTAGCTTTCCAGCCACTTTTGTTTTGACTTCGAAGAAACTCGTCTAAAGAACAATCCATCTCAATATTCCATTTCATGTTCTTGCCTCCATCTTCTTGTTTCACTTCGATTCCGTTTTCTTTTCCTTTTTAAGTTGCCATGTTTTCTACACAAAAGATAACAATCATTATACAACTGTTCTACAACACTCTTTAGCGTTGATATTGCCCAACAATACTGAACAGATTCATAAAAGCGAAGGTTCTGGAAACATTAACCATAAAGCAAAACATCCCTAAATGAGTAGATGATTCTACTGTATATGATAAAGATGCATTTTTTATTACTATGTAACAGTAATATCAGCTTACAGTTCTCACCACGTAATGACCAAATAGTAATCTAATTAATTACTCCTATAGGCTACAAATATAGGTACACATTTTCACAAGTATCTTAGAAGAAGGGCATGCATACTTCAGATGTTTCAGATACCTAAAAGACTAACGAGATAGCTACATCAGCATATTGACTTATATAGTATGATTAAAGGAGAGCCCTTGAATACCGAACCACTTTCGCACACACAAGGCAGTTAAACGCCATCTACTAGACTAATTCTCCATCTTTTGGCCAGTACACACGTTAATAGCAGACGTTGCTAAGATTTACTGAATTAAACACATCTTATGACACTACACTAAGAGGTTATTCTCTATCAAATATATATTAGACTAATAGGTTATTCTATACCAAAACTGTCATATATAGTCATATAGTGAAAATTATTACATGCATGCAAGTGCACTTCGGGTAAAATACAAATTTAACATTTTCTTTATAATTTTTTATCCAAATTTTTAATTTTTTGTTAGATTTGAGCCAATAAAAACTTGTCACGTAAACAGTATAAGTGCACTGTCGTGTATGAAATATATTCCCGTCATGTAGACCATCATTCTCACTTTAAATTTCTTTAACAGACAAAAGCGTTTGGCAGTTAGATACTTACAAATATTACTAGAAAGTGAATTTTTCTTTCATGCTTGGTTTACGTCTCTTTAAAATACACCAGAATAGGGAAATTTGGCCACCATAGCTCCCAGTTCACAATCGATGAGTATCTACATTTAGTAAATAAGTAAACTGACTTAACTGAAAGCGAAATCCTATGGGGTTCGTTGATATATAATACTTACTTCCGACGGTTTTTATCACCCACAAACACATTTTCACCCGAATCGTCAAGCTCCTGCCCTACTTTTACTTCCTCAAGAATCAAACATACAAGAAGGTTGAGTGATCGAACCAGAGCCTCTCCATCAAAGACAAATCTAACTATAGTAGTATGGAAGACAAACACCAGAAGAAGAAAAAAACAATCAGCAACTTCTCAAATACGTGAACTTGTGTAATACACTAGCTGAAACAACCAGTTCTAGTACCGCGACTTACCTGAAAAAATAGAAGCAACCCAAGGAGAGCAATAAGGGTATCTGGTAAGAGATTGTTTGTATAAGCTAACCCACCAATATTCCTTATATCAAATTATTAAGAGTAAGCCTCAAAATTTACCTAGCTAGTAGAACAATTGGAATCTGGTAATCGGGCTCGGGAATCACCGTCTCTCTGGTGATTGTCTTTACTTTCTTTCCAAACCGTCAATAACATCAAGTTTTACATACACAATATTCAATCATACCAATCAAAAAAATTCTTTAACCCAATTTCTCTATTTCGAGCAATCAAACCCAATACACGAAGGTGAAAAGTAACATACCAATGAGGTCACCACGAGTGAACCATCCAAATCAGAATATATGTATATCAAATAGGAACCTATTTAAGTCTATCAGTAAACTTTAAATAGGAGTTAAGCAAACATTGAGCCTGAACTAAATATTGTTCATTAGTAAGCTTCTATGTAGCAAATGCTCTTTAAGCACAAACCCACACCAGAAATTCAAAAACAAGCACTATCCCACAATGCAGAACCATATATAATTAAGACCAGCTCACAAGAGCAATCAATGAATAGAAATCAAACAACTCAATTCGAAATCTAGAAATCTAATTCGTAGCAAACAATGATATAAAAACTAGAAACGCAATTTATAGCAAACAAGCATTTGAAATCTAGGAATCCAAATCATAGGAAACAAGTATATGGATCTCCATTTCAGAAGCTAGCACAAATACATAGAAAACAACTCCCCAAAATCAGAGACTGAGAAATATAGATTGCAACAAAAAAACTCTAGATTACAGTGTAGAGGGAGAACCCAATGTCCAGATTAAACCTCAAGATCGATGATGGCCAGACGTGAAATTGCGTGTTTTGGCCAATGATATCAGGATTTTGAAATGACGCCTGTTTAGGTAGAACGACGAAATTCTTATTTTCTCGAAGGTTTTCACTCATATAAATCCACTACAGGAAAAAAAAACACTTAGAAGACGAAGCTATTTCGTTGTCTAGGTTCAAATTTTCGTCGTCTAACTACTTAGACGAGGAAATCTTCATCGTCTAAAGTTCATCGTCCAAGTGTCGTAGTCTAAGTACTTAGATGACGAAAATATAACATTTTGTCGTTTAAGTGGGATTTTAGAAGATGAAATTGATTCGTCGTCCAAGTGGTCACATAGACGACGAAATAATATTTTCGTTGTGTAAGTACACCTTAGACTACGAAATTATTTTACAGTCTAAGAATTTAAAATTGTACGTACATCAATATCATTCGGAAAAAATATATATGAAAAAATACGTACAAACTAAATAAATACGGCGAGAGTAGACGCGCCGCCGAATCCCCAGCCTTCGGCCATGTCGTCATCGTCGGGGTGTGGGGTCAGAACAGGATGACAATCTTCTGGAACCCTGTCTTGCATGAGGGCGAGGAGGTTGGCTATCTGCACTTGTTGCTCATCAAGCCTCTGATGCATTGATAACATTTTCGTCCGTGCGAGTCGAGCCTCCTCAATGGCTGCTTAGACGGCCGCATCCTGATCACTCTTCCTCGTCGAGCGTGCCATAGATAAGTTAGATAAATCTCGCTGTACTTTGCGTCCCAACCCCTAACCTCCTTGCCAGCTCAACGATTGTATACCCTATCGACGATTGTAATTTGGCTCTCCCTCGATAGAGGAGGCAAGTCTTCCGGCGGCATATCCGGGTGTGCAAGTTGTGTGTTGGCAAATTCCTCATGTTCCAGTTCTAGCAACCTTGCCTGAAAATAATAATGAAAATTAAATAATTATAAATTTGTACGGAAGTTTAATAAATGATAAATATTAGTTATGTTAATTGAGAGAAAATATATACGACACTTACGTCGCTTTGACTCGCTTCATTGTCGAGCCCAGGCATCACGTAAGTGGTGACGTTGACATTCAGATAAGGATGTTTGGAGCCCTTATCTCTATGCTCCTTGATGATTTGAATCATCTTCTTGGAGCCGGAGGTATAATGTTTGTCATTCTTCTCTTGATTGCCTTTGTTTGCGTGGTATCTCGTCTGTTCGACAACAAAAATCATTAAAAAAATTAATAAACGACTAAAAAATAAATTATTCGATTTCGTCAATTTAAATATAAAAAAAGACAACCTGATACAATACTTCTTCGAAGTGGTTGACCAACCACTCCCACTCATCTTCCTCATTATCACGTAGCTCTACGAGGGTAGGCGAGCGGCCAAATTGGAGGTAGTACTTGTGAAGTCTGTACTTTCAACCACGGTAGATGGCATTGGCGGTGTTGTTGATGTGCCTAACCATCTTCGGTGTGCGATCCACAACATAATGTACCTAGAAAAAAAGAATAAAAAATTAAAATCGTATATAATATGAAATTATGATTTTTATTGGTTATTAAAAGATAAATTTAAAATTGTATTACCGAGATTTCTCTAAACACCTTCCCCTTCTCCAAGTCTGGCAACTTCTTCCAGCTAGGCTCAACCATACAGATGTTGTTGCCAATAATTGCCTCGATGTTGTGCTCTAAGAGACTAGCTAGCTGCAAGGTCGAAGGGCCGTCAGAGAAATTGTCGTACGACAACTGGATCTGTTGCCCCTTAGCCTTGAACAACTTCTCAGTTTTTTTGCCCTTTCCGAGTCCTCGGGTCCTTTTAGGTTGAGGGTCTGACATGACCCTCCTGACCTTGCGCCGCGCGCTATAGAGAATAGACTCGGAGGCCGACTCTTGGGCACCTTCTGACATCGACGATTAGGCCAAAGAGATGTCACCGTCATCGATCGCTATAACTAGGGCATTAGGAATTTCTCCAGTCACCGCAACCGAGAGAGCAGCTGAAGGGTCCGGAGGAGCCACAACGGTGTCCTCCAAGCATTGCCAACCTTGGTCTGTCAAGTGCCGGAGCCGGGCATCTTCAGCTTCTTTTTGTGCCTTTTTTTTTTATCCCATGAGACCATTTTAACCTAGGAGCTGTAAAAATCAATTATCAAACTTATTTTACCATTTACAATTTTTAACAATTTACAATATTTACTATTTTTCATATTTACTATTTTTAATATTTACCACTTTTAAATATTTACTATTTGTAATTTTTACCTTTTCTAACAATTTACCATTTTCGTTATTTACCATTTGGTTTTTTTACCATGTTTTGATATTTACCATGTTTTATATTTACCATTTTTAATATGTACCTTTTTATATTTTTACTATCTTTACCAATTTATTATTTTTACAGATTTACAATATTTATCATTTTTTACCAATTTATTATTTTTTACTAATTTATAATATTTTTCTAAATATATATTATTATAATATTTATACACATTATTAAACACAAATACACCCTATTATACCTAAATATGCATTATTATACATAAATATATATTTAAAAAATTATACGTACATACGTATAAAAATTTGAATTTTACCTGCGTCCGGAGAGGCGGTGAAAGTGGCGGTGGGAAGCCGGTGGGAGGAGGTTGTGTTGGTGGGAGGTGGCGGAGGTGGTGGGAGACGCTGGAGGGAGAGAGAGAGTGAGAGTATTGTGAAACTGTCCAGGAACTAGAAAATGTACAGTTGCACCTACACGACGAAGGGCACGATTTCATCGTCTACGTGAAATCGACACTAACCAAGACGACGAACATTAGGTTTTCGTCGTCTAGGTGGACATGTAGACGACGAACATGAGGTATTCATCATCTAGGTATTTCTCGGATTTCTCCCCGAATTATTTAGCGGGCCGCCCAAAATAAATGACAGTGAATTTGGACTGTTCAAAATTTGAACTTAGACAACGAAGCAGGTCATTTTCGTCGTCTAGCTAAGTGCTAACCTGGACGACGAAAATGGCCTCCTTTGTCGTCTAAGTCAGTTTTGGCAGTTCCCAAAATAAATGACGGTGGAATTTGGACCGCTTAAAATTTGGACTTAGACGACGAAGCTGGCCACCATGTGCATAATGCCACTATTGGTTCTACGACGTCACGAGACAAATTTCACCGAATTACCACTGGAATCAGACATTGCAGCATAATATGATAGTCATGTGTCTTTAGACCAACAAACTTATGTTGCACCTCGTCCACTGCTTCAATTATAGTAGCTGCATACGTAGTCGGATAACGAACACTCTTAAACTAGTGGAATACAGAATCTCTAACTGCCTGCTTCACTGTGTAAGGTGCATCTGACATCTTGTTGTACACTCTTCTTTTATCCCTCCTTAACCACAAGGGAAGACATAGATTCATAGATTCCAGATCTTTGCACGCTTTAGGAGTATCTTTAGTCTTGAACTTAATACCGAGCATTCTTCCCATCACGTTGTTGCACACATTCCTTTCTATGTGCATCACATCCAAGTTGTTCCTTAGCTTCAACTTCGACCAGTAAGGGAGTTCAAAGAATATACTCTTGTGATGCCAATAGCTGAGATCCTGTGGAGGTATTGGATTGAGTTTCTTTACATCCTTGTCCTTAGTTAATACACAAAAATTGAAGTTGCTCAACCTCTCTAAAATCTCTTCGCCATACTAACGACGGGGTTTATGATTATTCTCTATAGTCCAGTTGAAATGAGTTTCATCATGTCACCACGGGTGATAGTGAGGAAGCCATCTACGGTAACCCAAGTAACACATCTTCCCCACGTGCCAACTAGAGTTCACATCATCCAAATACATAGGACATCCATTATATCCTTTCATCATGCAGGCTGCCAACATCTCATAAGATGGAAAATCGCTAATCGTCTACATTATGGCTGCCCTCATCATGAACATCATGTCAGTGAATTTGTCATAAGTTGTGACTCCATTTTCCCACAACAATTTTAGCTCGTCAATCAAAGGTCTGAGGTAGATATCTAAGCACTTCCTCGGAGATTTAGGACCTGGAATTAGCAGAGTAAGGAAATTAAATTCCTTAATCATGCACATCTACATAGGCAGGTTGTACGACATCAGAATAACTGGCTAAGTGCTGACGGCAGAGCTATTACTACCCCAAGGATTGAATCCGTCAGTAGAAAGTACGAGTCTAACATTTCAGACCTCTGCTGCAAAGTCTCCAAATTCGTTGTTGAAATGTTTGAACGCCTCCCTATCTGCGGTGTGTCTTAGCACATCGTCATCTATTCATTTTTCTCCATACCATCGCATCGCATCACCTCTGAGAATCAATAGAAAATATCGAAGAACCTTCACAGGAATTTACTTTTTTGAAGTCCTCATATTCCCATCATCCACATATCTGCACTGGCCACACACGAGACAATAGTCCAAATGTACATACTCTTTGTAAAACAAAACATAATCATTTGGACAGGCGTGAATTATCTTGTACTTTAGGCCGAGGCTGCTCAAGATCTTTCTAACCTTATAATGGGATTTCGGAAGATTGTGATCATCAGGAAGCAACATATATATTTGTTCCTGAATTTCGTCAAAAGCACTATGTGACATTTTATTCTTCACTTTTATCTGCATTTGCTTCATCACATATTGCAATACATTCTCTCGACATCCAGGGTACACCAGTGTCTGGGCTTCAAGTAGTATCTTGTTGTATTTATCCATCTCAATAGTGTCAGTGGCCAAGCTAGCAGTGGGGAATGTGTCATCATGCCCATAAGTGGTATCGTAACCTCCCTCTTGGTGTTGGTGTTCACCATGACTAAATCCCAAAAATGCATCGTGGACCAAATCCGTAGTTGAGTTCCAAGCAGAGGGGCCGACACCACTGCCGCTTAATGAGGCATCATGGTAACTGTACCTTGAGCTGAAGTCTGTTGAGCTAAAGTCTACTGTTGAGCTGAAGTCTACTGCTTCACCATGCTCGCTCTACGTAGTGTAACTCCACATCATACCATTTTCGTACAGGTGCTGCATTATAACATTAACCTCCACATACTGATAGTTAAGTCATTTTTTGCACAGACACCTGAAAGGCTTCTTTCCCTTACCATGTTCCATCGCAAAATTAACAAATTCTCTGATTCCGTCCATATACCGGACATCACTTCTATTCCGCATCTTTATCCAACTTTTGTCCATACTTCTACGAAATTTAATAATTATCATATTAGTCAACTATTATATACACATATTTTCAAGTAATTATTAAACTATTATATATACATATTTTCAACTACCTTATTAACATATAATTAATTAAAATATTTATTAATTACCTTTATTAATTAACAGTAAATATTCTATACATCAATTACTTTAATCTAACATGCATGTACGTTTTAACTAAATATTAATAATTTTTTTAAACATCCATGCATACTAATTAATTAACTAATATATATATATATTGATCAATTACCTAGCTTAATTATAAATATTAGACGTACTAACAATGCAATCAATCAAACGTACAATTAATTATATAAACATTAAGGTTGTCAGAAATTAACTACATACGTACCTAGCCTCATGCTTCACTGATATGACGAATCGATAGTCAGAGCCTAAGGTAGTGCCAGTTGTACACGTGAGGAGAGAGTGATGATCGAGAGAGAACTAGTTACTTTTTTAATTGATGAGGAGAGAGTGATCGAGAGTGAATGAGAATGAGAATAAGACGGCCCGAGCGAAGAGGAAAAGAATCTAGCACAATATATAATTGTGTTTATTTAAACAACAGAATGAATTTTCGTCGTCTAAGTAACTACTTAGACGATGAAGCGTCGGTGCGTCGTCTAAGTAGTCACTTAGACGACGGAATATGTGTCATTTTCCTCATCCAAGTTCTCACTTAGACGACGCACTGACGCTTCGTCGTCTAAGTAGTTAATTAGATGATGAAAAGTCGTTCCGTCGTCTAAGTCTTCACTTGGACGACGAAACGTCGTTTTCGTCGTCTAAATTACTTTTTCTCGTAGTGATCCTCTCTGAAATCCTATTTTTTTTTCAAATTCTAATCCAAGTTTTGCGAAATGCGGAATTCGTAGCGTGGAATTTTGAGGTTTAGTGTTTTGGTCATATCCCGTGTTAAAAACCCATTGCCAGACGATGCCTAAGTGTTTAAATAATATTCTTTGTCCTTAAGTGTATTTGACTGATTTAGAGTGTCCTTAAGTGTAGTTTGTTATTTAAATAAGGGCAAAAGAACAGTAGCTTCTCATGTGTTTAGTATAATTGTATTGCATTTGTACAATATATATTTTACTATCAACCTATAAAAACTTGTATAAATGTTGTAATAATTAGAGACATTTTCTCTTTGGTCTCTAATGAGTTGGAAATCCCAACACTATAAACACTTGAGCTAAATGTCCATATATTGTCTCTAATGATGTTTAAAGACCATTATATGTTACCTTTGACCCTCTATAATGACAAATTCCTATTATCCTATATGTCTATAATGAGCTTTTTTTTTTAGTAAACGTTGATGTTGGGATTGGGCAACTTCGATCAACATTAAAGCAAAATGATGTAATTCAATAATTTAATTTTTTTTGAAAGAGACGTAATTCTATGTTAAATCATTTTATTTTAAATCAATGAAATTTCCAGTTTATGGATAATAAAAAAATTATCGATTGAAAAATAATCAACTGTTGAAAGGAATAACAAAAGAAAATTGGCCAAGTCACCGATCCGTGGCAAACCATGTTTAAAAGCTAGCACAAGTAATTTTGACAGTCGATTCATTGCCATACTCAAACCACATCTTACGGCTCATCATTACGCCAAGTCAGCGATCCGGGTGAAGCCTCTCAAAATCAATAAGAATCGACCCCGCTCTCCTATATAAGCAAATCCACCTCAATCCTTCTAGTCTCACATCGAGCTCCTGTCGATCCCGATCTAATCTCTACTTTCTCAATTCCCAAATTTCCAAACCCTAATTTTCTCTCCCCATTCACAAATGGCACCTAAGGCCGAGAAGAAGCCCGCGGAGAAGAAACCCGCGGAGAAGAAGCCGGCCGAGGCTGAGAAGGCTCCGGCAGAGAAGAAACCCAAGGCCGGAAAGAAGCTTCCCAAGGAGGCCGGAGCTGCCGCCGGAGACAAGAAGAAGAAGAGAAGCAAGAAGAGCGTCGAGACCTACAAGATCTACATCTTCAAGGTCTTGAAGCAAGTCCACCCTGACATCGGAATCTCCAGCAAGGCCATGGGGATCATGAACAGCTTCATCAACGACATCTTCGAGAAGCTCGCTCAGGAATCTTCCAGGCTCGCAAGGTACAACAAGAAGCCCACTATTACCTCTCGGGAGATCCAGACTGCTGTCAGGCTCGTGCTTCCTGGAGAGTTGGCCAAGCACGCCGTTTCTGAGGGGACCAAGGCCGTGACCAAGTTCACCAGCGCTTGAAGGATGTATGGTATTTGGGGGAAATTTTAGGGTTAGGTTTAGGGCTTTTTTGTGGTTTTTTCAATGTTTGGAGTAGATGCCTAAAACCTTATGTAAGTAACTAGTAGTTCTGTTCTAGTGTTATCAAAATCGAAATGGAAGTACTATTTATCCAATTAATTTGTCTACTGAATCTTATATATTCGTTGTATCTTCGTGGACCTGTTGCTTGAATTGTTCTTACTTCGTATTTCATTATTTCTCCAGGTTAAGTAACTCAATGTTTGGAATATGATTGAAGTTGAGAATTGATCTTGTAGATTATGTCCATTTTTATGTGCTCATTTGCCCAAAGATGCCATAACAATAAGGTCATGAGTAATAAAAGTCTTTGATAGTTGACGGTGGTTTGCCTTTGAATCTGTACTCATAGTTCACTACTTCATGGTGATGGATAACTTTGAATATGTTATTGAGAAGAGGCGTTATTCGCGTTAAGCCATTTCCTTACAAACCTGGTCATACCAGCAACAATGATCGTGTACCAGCACAAGCTTTAGTTATGATAAATTCTCAGATTCTTATTTATGTTATTTGAATTGCCGTGTGCAGCTCAATGGCATCTAGTTGCTTTTGCGTTAGCATCCACTCCTGCAACCAGTACAGTTTGAAATTTGGGTTGATAAGTTTCTTCTTGCTAGTCTCCAGGTCTAATTGTGTCACTGTTATTGCTCCTTATATCTGAAATCCAACAGATAGAGATTGCAGATAATAACTACATTACCTTAACAGGACAGCTGCGGCTGCTCTTTGGTGCTGTCTTCTGTGAAATACCAATACGACTCGGCCTCATGCATTCAACCCATAGGTCCAGAAGGCACTTTTGATAGAACACCATATACAAACTAACCAGAGAAAATGGAGACAGAAGAACATCAAGAAAAGCTGTAAAAGGTCTAAGGACGTCAGTTTACCATTTCAGCATAGTCCCAATGAAAGACTTAAAAAGAGTTTACTTTCTTTACCTGAAGGAAAATCTTCAATATTTACAAGAAAATTCTCGTTCGTTTGCAGATCAATTACTTACTGAGCCTTTTGGTTGGCATGCAGGCTGTACAAACCATTAGACAATCGTAAAAAAGAACGAACTAACTGTAGAAAAACTGAAGGAAATAACACCCGTGTGGAGCAATTTCTCTTTGATAATTTCAGTATGTTTACAAGTGTTTTGGGAGAAATCCATAGGGATCCCATCCCGTTGAGGATAAGATTTTGGATGTAGGATCGCTCCCAAGCGTCCCGGTCTGAGCCCTGGAACGCTTGTGTTATCTGCAAAATAGTAATTTCAGCCTAAGAGATCGAGACGGGATTGGCCCGCCTTCGACGTTCCGATGCTTAAGTCAATAAATGACGTCATTGTTTAAATAAAGTAACAGTAGTAATTAAGTTGAATTACCTCTTCCCTGGAGCGGGTATCATCTATTTATGGTTAGATGATTTTGACAACCCGAAGTGATTCTCGATGTGGGACTAGCTCTTTTACCATTTTGGTGTTTTAGGAATAACTAATTCTCACATAAGTGATCAAGGGGTACGCTGGTCAATGGTTACTCCGTTCCGTACAACCTACACGTGATGCGCGTCGTTCTCCATCACGTGCGCCGTACGGAGTTGGGCTGTGGTGAGCCGAACTACCCTTATGCGTGTCGTGAGGGTGCGCTGGTCATTCAATCGGGTGAATTGGCACGGCCTGCACGTGACGTGTGTGGATGCGCCCATGTGCGTTGTACGACACGAGTCTTGAATGACCAGACTGCCCCTGAGTGGTAAATGGCATTTTGTATGGCGTTTCTATGCTTTCCCGAGTGTTTTTGTGCCGAGTGAAGTATGTTTTTTGGGTTTAACACATCGCGTACTAACAAGTCCTCGAGTCAAGGGTGAAACTTGGTTGGGGAGTTGACAGAGTCATTTTTCCAAAAAACATCTTTACTTTAGAGCCGTTCCGTTCCAACCCGACTGCTGGGGGTGAGGTGGGGTGTACTGGAGTCCCCCAACTTCCTGACCAAGGTTGACCCTCAACAACCTCTGCGTTCAACGCCCGCTCCTAACTCACGGCGTATTCAAGGATGAACGGGGTATGGAGGGAACTTGTGCTTGGAATAGGGGTAGCCTCTGATGTGATGCGTGGGTCAACGCTGTTTATGCCGTTTTAAAGGCGTGTCTTCCGAGATGCTGAGCTAGCGCTTTTTCGGGCTCGGGTGGGGGGGGGGGGGAGTAAAGTCCCTGGATAACCAATGCGTTATGAGTTAGTCATTTCACGTTAGAGGACATCTAGGAGAATCAGTCGCTGGAGAGTCTGTTATGTGAAACGTCGTGTGTGGTAGAATGGACCCACAAGCGTTTCGCCCGCTGGGGGCCTCTCGATGTGCAACGGTTAGGGTTTTTCGGACTCGAGAGGAGTTTAAGTCCCCAGGTAGCCAATACCTCTAACGGTGTGTGCGATTGGGGAGCGTCGCATTCAGGGTGATCGGCCGCTGACGGCGCCCATCATGACTGAGTTTAGAATTACTATTTACCGCGTTTTGAGGAATTTTCCTGGACGGATACTTTTTCGTCTTTTTGCAACCTGATATATGGGGTTATAGAATTGGTTCATTCGACCGCGATGGTGCGAAGCGTTTCATTTCGTGGTATGTTATCGTTGTATTTGTCGATGCATGTCTAACACGTGTCGTCGAGCGCGGGGCTTAAGGGGTAGTGACTTGGTTTAGAGCATGTGCCCTGATTGTCATAATGGTATGACAGTTAAGACGAGACGTTTGGGTTTTGAATTTGAAACGCTTCTTACATGTGGCGTGCATCAACGATGAGTTGGCTGAACGGATCGATGGTTGGGGCGAAGTGATGCTTTCAGAACCGTGGCTATATAAGGCCTTGTTTTACCCTACTTGGGTTCCTTTACCTTGCTTGAAGAGTTGTTTGCGAGAGAGATTTAATCAGAAGAAGGCTTTGCTGCACTTGTTTGAGAGAAGAAGAAGACTTTTTGGAGGATTTCACACCTATCCTTGTAATCTTTTGGTATGGCTTCTGGACTCCTTATGTTTGTTGTTGTTGCTGTGTTATTCTTCGAAATCTAGGCGTTTATCTGTTTGCTGGGTTTGTGTTCTTGGTGTAGTTGTATGGGTGACTTGAAATTTTGGTAGATATGGTTGTCTTTTAGCAGTTTTAGGCTTGTTTTGATTTTTCAGGCGTGTTTCTGTGGTGCTCGACGTGTTCCTTGACGTGTTTTCCTTTGTCAGGCCGTTTGTGTTTAGACCATGAATCCATCCTCTCTTGTATACGTGTCCAGCGATGAAACGCATAGGATAGTTAATGGTAGGAAGAGGCGCCCTAAGATTTATGTAGGCGTTACAGAGTTGAACCGGAAGCTAGGGCTTTCGATGGAGTTGTTCAGCATTAGTCAGACGTTTTCCTCGTCGTTGTTGTCATCATCATCTAGTATTATAGAGTCTAGGCGTGTTGTGCTTAGTCCTCACCCTCTGAGTTTTATTCCCCGTGACACTCGACCCCTCTGATTGACTGCGGTGTCAGAAATGGCTTCTTCCAGCCGTGTAAGGGTTGAGGCGTCGAAGGACTCTCAACGCCAGCAGAGTGGGGCCAGGACGTCGACATCAAATTTTGCAGAAGACAAGATGCGAAATCTGAAGGGAGGCGCCATCCTACGATTTTTTGAGGATGGCATGCCTATCCAGGAGCCTGTCACATCGTGCTCGGGGGCGAAGTGCGAAAGTTTCTATGACAAGTATGGCGTGCTGCCGGATAGCGTCATGCTGAGGCCGTTGAGGCCAGGTGAAACCTTTACCAACCCTCTTGAAGGTTTTACGTTCGCGTATGAGTGACATATGAAGAATGGGATGAACCTGCCTCTTCATCTATTCTTTCAATTTGTCCTTTCCCATTGGGGAATTTCTCTGGGTTAGTGTGAGCCTATCTTCATGAGGATCTTGACTTGTCTGCACAACATGTTCAGACTCTCCAAGATGGGTTGCCCCACTATTGCAGAGATTGGATATTTCTGCAAACCCGTGTATGCGCGACGAGATTTAGACTTAGGAATTGTAACGATGGCACTAAAGGAAGGGAAGCGGTGGTGGTTCCAGGGGGTGCAGTCTTCTGCTGGCGCAAGAAGGCGTTCCTAGTGGGTGGGAAATGGAAGTTTGGGAATCGTGAATGTGTTGATTTCTGTCCAAATGTCCCGACTGGGTTTGAATGTTAGGTGGTTCCTTTGAATATGCATTTACTGTTTTTTTTATGTGCTTTTCTTAATCGTTTTGCTTTATTGCGTCGAGCTGCACTGACTTACTTTTTTTTTGTAGTGGAGTACTACTTTCCACCATGCGAGAATGAGCATTTGTGTCTGGAGCAGGTGTTATATTATTGGGACCGCTCTGAAGCCTTCCGCAATTACTGGGCAATGTTGTGTCCTGACATCGTCTCAAAAACCACTATCTTTCGACTTCCAGGTGTGTGTGTATCGGCTATGTTTGTTTTGCGCTAACCCTTTGCTTTTGCTGCTCTTTTGCTACTGTGTTGAGTTGTCCTTGATTTTTGGTGTTGTCTCTAAGCAGGTAAAAGAGCGTTCAACACCGAAGGAGCGATGACGAAGGCAAAAATCGGTGAAATGCTCAACCAGGTTCTCCAGCAGGGGACTAAGACGACCAAGTTAGCTCAGGACGCGGGTGGGAAATTAGTTCGGACATCCATTGGCCAGGAGAAGGTCCCCCATCCCGAGCATGAGGAATTGAACACCTGTCAGGTGGTGATTCCTCCATCGGGCAATTCTACCGGTCCCACCGAGCCTAAACGCCGTTAAGCTGATAAGGGGAAACAGAAAGTGGAGGGTCCTCCTGAAGCCTGTCAGTTGAATAAAAGACCTGCCTCGGTTCCTAAAGCCAAAAACAAGTCGACAACATCAACGTCGAGTTCTGGAAGCGGCTCCCAGTTCGTTGTGGGGTTAAGCGATTCAGATACTGAGTCAGATACAGGGCGCACTCCTCCCTGACAAGATGTGCTTGTGAGTGATCCTCCCAGTACTACATCATCGGGGGGAGAACGTGTTGTTACTCCTTGTCCTGATCATATGCTGACTCCCTCCCATGCCCCCTGTCTCTCGTCGGGGGTGTTCAGGCAGAAAAGATTGTTGTGGCTTCTTCTGCCTCTCTAACTGTTAATCCAGGCACGCCTGACTCGACAGAGCCTGACCTGCCAAGGGATCTGTTGGAGCGTTTCCTTGTATTTAGCAAAAGGAACGTTACGCCAAAAGTGGCCAAGGCACAGTGGCTTCAGGCCATTGAGTTGGGTCGGGGAAGAGTGCGAGCCAAGCTAATGGTGGATGTCGCGCGGTTGGTGTACGATATGCATCAACAAATCTTGATGGATGGGGGCATTTATGGCCCAGACAGCCTCGATCAAGCTCGGAAGCAGATTAGCCGTCTCGAGGTAGAGATGAATGTGCTGACTGAGTCCAGGAAAAGGACGCAGGGTGCTCTATTTAGAAGCGCTGCCTCGGAAGACGTGAACAAAAAGAAGATTGCCGAGTTTGAGCGTCGCGTCGGGGAGCTCACTGCGTTCAAGACTGAGCTAGAGATAATGGAGGCCGAGCTGCGGTCAAACCTGGATGCTGCCCATATCCGTCTGGATACGCAGGAGGAAAGCTGTCTTGAGGGTGTGAAGAAGATCGAGGATCTGTAGGGGAGGCTAAACAACCTCCATCTTGTGCTAGACGCACTTCGAAGCTAGCATGTAGCAGATCGTGCTAAGTTGGAAGAGGAGTGCGCTCAGTTAAGGTCGTCCTTTCTTGATGAAATATCACGCGTCAAGCTTGAGGAGAAGGCTGAGGAAACTTTCCTTGTGTCCGAGAGGTACTCGCAACTTGAGTTTCAGACAGTGCTGCGAATAATGACGGTATTAGAGAAATCCAAGTACTTCGATGCGAAATAATATCAGGCTGATCAGGCTGCGGGTACACTTCACCTCTTTAATGACGACGACCATGGTAGGGGGACGAGAGAGGAGGATGAGGATGACGGAGATTTTGGCGACGACGCCGTTGAGGATGAGCTGGCCAAAGATGAATGAAGTCTGAATATGATTATGCCTTTTGGACCCGTTTGTGGGCTACCTTTTATTTCGGATATTTGTTTCTTTTTAATATTGACGTTGCCTTTTCTTTTTCTTTATGTATTCACTGTTCTGCTACTTTTCCTGGGTTGCAAGTATTTTGGTTGTGTTTATTGCTATGCATGTTGCTTTTATGTGTTGAATGGATGTATGTCGTGATTTGTCTTATTATTTGAACATTGAAGCCTAGCGTTAGAAGTAATAGAGAACATGTGTGTCATAGATAAACACAATATAAACACAGAATGTGATCGCGATTCAATAGCATAAAGCGTTATACAGGCTCCAGGTGGTTATGTGGTGACTTACAAAAATATAATAAACTTGAGAACAAGAGCATAAAACATATGCGTAGCGGTGCAGAACACGCTAGTGATAATATTTTCGTAGGTGCTCGATGTTTCGTGGGTGAGATAGAACGGTACCTTCCTTCTCACTGACGTAGAACGTGCCTGGACTAGCGACGTCTACAATCTTGTATGACCCTTCCCAAACTGGCCGCATGCTTTTTACCTTCCCCTGAATGACCTTGAGTACCTAGTCTCCGATTTGGAGCGGACAAGCGCGAACACGTTGGTTGTACAAGCGCGCCACCTTCTCTTTATTGGTCTCGTTATGGTAATGGATTGCATTTCGTTTTTCTTCTAGCAGGTCATTGTCCAAGCGTAAGCCAGCTCCACTTTTCAGGGTCAAATGCCTCCACCCTCGGGCTCTGGTAAGTTAATTCCAAGGGGAGCAGTGCCTCTGTGCTGAAGGAAAGGGAGTAAGGCATTTCACCAGTAGCCGTTGTGGCCGTTGTGCAAATTAACCATAGTATCTCAGTAAGGAGCTCGGCCCACCGTCCGAAGTTGGGACAGCCTCGCTGCATTGCTTGAAGTTTTTGTTTTAGATCGTCTTTAATGATTTTGTTGGCCACCTCGACCTGTCTGTTGCATTGGGGATGAGCAGGTGAGGAGAAGAGGATATTGGTTCCCTGTTTCCTGCGGAACGCAAGGAGTTCAGGATTGTTGAATTGTGTGCTATTATCTGTGATAATGTTAACCAGGGCACTATAATGGCAGAAAAGCGTTCTCCAGAGGAATTTTTTGACCTTTTCCGTCTTGTTCTTGACGAGTGGTTCAACTTCGATGAACTTGATGTGATTGTCAATGATGACTATCGCGTAACGGTATTGGCCTTTGGTCTTTGGCAATTCGCAGATGAGATCTAGGCCCTATTACGCGAATGAGATTGGGGATATGATGATGGATAGTGGTGTAGCTGGCGAGTGTGTTCGATGGGCGTGGAACTGGCAAGCTATGGATGTACTGGTGATCTCCAACTCATCTGCGTGAATGGTGGGCCACCAGAAGCCGTATCGTAACGCCTTGTGAGCGATGGAACGAGCTCCAGCGTGGTGGCTGCACTGCCCGCTGTGTATATCTTGGAGGAGGGAGTGTCCTGCCTTTGTGGGGGAGGCATCTTAAGTTAGGCCAGGTACGACCTTGCCTGTATAGGTGACCACCGCGAATGCTAAAGTTAACATCCCTAGCTACGGTCGTTCTAGCTTCCGTTTTGCTTGCGGGCAGCGTCCTGTTTGTCTTATAAGCCAAGATAGGATCTAGCCAGTCTTGTTCAGCAGGCTCAACGGGTAATATCTCGAGGTAGCTTTGCTGGATGCTTGATTTAACCAGCGTTTCGACCTTGGGTGAGAACGCCCTGCGCTATTTTGGCCTTTGCAAGACGCGCCAGAGCATCTGCGTTAGCGTTTTGCTCTCTTGGCACTTGGGTAAATTGTAAAATTTGAACTTGGAAAGGTAATATTTTTCCAATGCCAGGTATGCTGCCATGGAATTATCCTTGGCCTCAAAGTCCCCTTTCACTTCGTTGACCACGAGCTGAGAGTCGCTAAAGATGTTTAAGTCCGTAGCGTCTGAGATTCGTGCCAACTGTATGCCAGCTATAAGTGCTTCGTATTCAGCCTCGTTGTTAGATGCTTTGAAGTTGAATCGAAGAGAGTACTTAACATGGGCGCCATTTGGTCCAATAAGTATAATACCCCACCACTTTCTGTTTTGGTGGCTAAGCCGTTAACGTATAGGTTCCATCTTGATGTTGGAGTGGTAGTAGATGGCGATGCGATGACAAGACGGGATTGTTCGAGCTCAGGTTCTGCTTCAGTGTATTCGGCTATGAAATCTGCTATACCTTGGGCATTAATGACCGTTCTAGGTTTGTATTCGACGTCGAATTCACTAAGCTCGATGGACTATTTGTTGAGACGGCCGTTATGGTCAGAAGAAATGAGCACTTGCTTAAGGGGGAGGTTTGTGAGCACCTGGATTTTACGCGCTTGGAAATAGCGCCTTAAGTGTCGAGTGGCTGTAACGAGGGCGAAGGCCCATTTGTCCAATGCTGGGTAGCGTTTCTCTGCTCCTGTGAGTCCTTTGCTTGTAAAAAAGTTAGGGAGCTCAGCGTTAGCGTCGCGTCGCAGGAGGGCGGAGCTAACAGCTATGAGACAGATAACCAGGTATAGGTACAATGTTTCACCCTGTACCAGTCTGGAGGGTGTGGGGATGGAAGCTAGGTATAGCTTGATTTGTTGGAACGCGTTCTCATAGGAAGGCGTCCAGTCGATGGAGCGCTTGCTGTGGGCAAGGCGTATGGCCTTGAAGAATGGTTCACATTTGTCAGAAAACCAAGAGATGGAACAGTTGAAAGCGACAAGCTTACCTGTAAGGCTTTGCATCTCCTTCTTGTTGGCAGGGGTTTTCATGTCCATGATGGCTTTGACCTTTTCAGGGTTGGCCTCGATACACCTCCGGCTGACTATGTACCCTAGGAATTTGATGGCAGTAACGCCGAACGTGCATTTTGAAGGATTGAGGCGAACATTATGTTCTATTAGTATTTGGAAAACGATGCGGTGGTTGGCGACGTGACCCTTGGCCGTTTGAATTTTTACTAGGATATAATCTATGTATACTTCCACGACGGAGCCATTGACGTCGCGGAAGATGTGTGTCATGAAATGCTAGTAAGTGGAGCCTGTGTTCTTGAGGCCGAATGGCATGACTACATAGCAGTAGAGCCCTTTGTCAGTGGTGAACGCCGTGGCGTCTTGATCCCCCGGGTTTCTGAAGATCTGGTTGTAACCAGAGTACGCATCTTGCGTAGAGATGAGTTCATATCCTGCCGTTGCGTCCACGAGCTAGTCTATTCTGAGGAGAGGTAAGCTTTCTTTAGGGCATGCCTTGTTCAAATTTGTGTAGTTGATGCACATTCGCCAACTTTCATTGCTCTTGGGAACCATGACCGCATTTGATATCCATTTGAGATAGTGGACTGACCGTATAAAACCCATTTTGAAGAGGAGTTCTACCTCAGTGTTCACTGCGGTGTAACGTTCAGTGTTGTATGCGTGACGCTTTTGCTTAACTGGCTTGCTGCTTGGGGCAATGCTCAACTTGTGAGAAATTAAATCGGTAGAGATACCGGGCATATCAGCGTAAGACCATGCGAAGATAGTGTTGTACTCCTGAAGGAGTCTGGTCAACTCTGTCCTGATGCTTGAGTCTATAGTGGCACCGATGTGAACCTTGCGTTCGGGGTGAGCTGGATCGATTTCAACTTCGATGATGGAGTCCCCAATTTTAACAGGTTTGAGAGCGTTCACTCCTTCCCTTGGATCATCAGGCTTCTCCGTTTTCATGTCCAGAACGGGTGTATTCGCCACTTTCATAATTTCTTGGCGTACAACGTGACCGGTTCGGGGGTTGATATGGTTCGTTACGAAGTTGTATCCACGTACAAAACTTGTGCCAAAATCTGTTGGAAATTTCATGTATAGCATGTGACTGGCCGTAATGGCTCGAAATTTTTTGAGGGTCGGATGGCCAAGAATTACGTTGTATGAAGAATGTAAATCTACCATAATAAAATCTGTAAATACTTCCCTTTGAGGAGAACCCGTGGCACCCAGACCTAGACGCATGTAATCGTTACCGAGAGGGTAGACGACGTCACCTGAGAAACTCATGAGGGATTCGTTGTCCTGTGATAAGGAATGGCCAGGTCGTTTCAACTGTTCATATGCACTGAGGAAGATCACGTTAGCGCCCGAGCCTGAGTCGACGAGGACGCGACTTACCTTACACCGCTCTATAAAGGCGTCGATGAAAAATGGAGCATCCGTGGGAGGAACTCCTAGCTCATCTGCCTCGGGAAAAGTGATATGCTCCCAGGAACGTCGTTGAGCCTTAGGTTCGGAGCTTGACGTGATGGATAACATTTCTCGAGTGTGATACTGGTTACCTCCATAGATCATGGAAATTTCTTTCCGAGCCTCGATGAATGTGATCTGCTTGCCTCCCTCAATGCGATACTGGTTGAGCTCACCTTTATCAAATAACTCATGTATGATTTTCTTCAAAACGCTGCAATCTTCCGTGTTGTGGGTTTCTAATTCGTGATATTTGCACCAACTGCCGGTGTTCTTCAGTGGTGCGTTGCACGTCTTGGGTTTAGGCTGAGCTATCAGATGTTTTTTGTTGGCGAAGATCTCTGCATATGTGGCATTCGTAACGGTGTAGACTATTTGGTCAGGAGAACAACGCTTTTGAGATTTGAGAGGTCGTCGTGGATTCCGAATGGGAGAATGGGGTCCTTCCGAGGCACTATGCCTGTTTCGAATAGGGGAACAACAACGTTCTGGGGTATGCTGCCTGTACGGGTGTTTCTTTCACTCTGGAGTGTAGGAACGGTGTCGTTTCCGCTTTGGTGTTTGTGAGTGGTAATGCTTGCCCTTATAGCAACGCCGATTGGGAGGTGCGTAGCCGTCCTGTTGGCCCCAGACACGGTTGTGGACCTCAGCCTTTTCTACCATCATATCGAGAGTGGCCTCGTATGTGAGTTGATCTTTTTGGATTAGTTTTAATTTGAAGAGTGAAGGTTGGAGTCCCTCTACCAACGCTGTTTGAGCCGTCTGTTTGTCCAAATTTTGACAAAGCTGAGCGGTCTCCCTGAACCGGTTGATGTAGGACGACAGATTCTCAGAGCCTCCCTGCCGAACAGAGAAAAGAGACTTCGTAAAGTAACAGTAGTAATTAAGTTGAATTACCTTTTCCCTGGAGCGAGTATCATCTATTTATGGTTAGATGATTTTGACAACCCGAAGTGATTCTCAATGTGGGACTAGATCTCCTACCATTTTGGTGTTTTAGGAACAACTAATTCTCACATGAGTGATCAAGGGGTACGCTGGTCAATGGCTGCTCCGTTACGTACAGCCTACACGTCATGCGCGTCGTTCTCCATCACGTGCGTCATACGGAGTCGGGCTGTGGTGACAGAACTACCCTTATGCGTGTCGTGAGGGTTCGCTGATCATTCAATTGGGTGAATCGGTACGGCCTGCATGTGACGCGTGTGGATGCGCCCATGTGCGTTGTACGACACAGGTCTTCAATGACCAGACTACCCCTGAGTGGTAAATGGCCTTTTGTATGGCATTTCTATGCTTTCCCGAGTGTTTTTGTGCCGAGTGAAGTATATTTTTTGGGTTTCGCACATTGCGTATTAAAAACGAGAGAGCACATACAAGTATATGTAGAAGAGGAAAGAAGAGCTACAATTAAAAGGGGTGCATTCAATCTGGATTTTGAATGATTTTTAAGTATTCTTTATAATACGTAGATTGTTTCATTCAGATAGATTTGAAAGGATTATTTTTTATTATTTTATAAAGAATTAATTGAATTTCTAGGGATTGTTCAAATAATTAAAGTCTAATAACTAAAAACTGGAATGTCAAAATACACTATCACATAAACAAAGATGAAATGCACTATTCTTGATCTTTTCAACATCATGATCACAATCTTTAATTATCATCATCACCATATTTCTAATACACATTCTCATTATCTTGATTTTCTACAACATTCATCGTTCCATTATCAAGTAATGTCGTCATTTCAGTAGAAAATGAAGTTCTTTATTGTTTGAAAACAAGAATTACAAACACTTATATATGAAGAATTTTGTATGTAATATGATGGATCACTTAATAATTTAAAATTGTTTGGTGTGTGTGTGTCTATATATATATATATATATATATATATAGAGAGAGAGAGAGAGAGAGAGTATTTTGAAATCCATCAAAATTCATGAAAATCTCTTGGGTGGGAGACCTGATTTCAAATATTCATTTTGTACGTAAACAATCATTCAAAATCCATCAAAGTCGATTATTTAATGAAATCCTTAAAAATTCATAGATTTTTTAATAACACAATATTTTTATAGATTGTTTAAAATCCTGAATGAATACATCAAAATTTTAAAGGATTGTTTAAAATCCTGATCGGATATATCAAAATTTTAAAGAATTTCTTAAATACAAAATAATCCTACAAAATCCATGGTTGAATACACCCCCCTAAGACTTAAGGAGCAAGAAGTATAAAGTAGACCTATAACTAAAACTTGAGGAGCAAGAAGTAAAACGTAAGGGGCAAGGCTCTCCCATAAACCGATAAATTAAGGAGAGCCACACAACACCATATGCACTAAATACAACATGTACAACTAGAGTACGAGTTTATATAATAAAATTCAATACTACTTCTCAAGCTAGATCAAGGGGATTGATTGAGCCAAACTCGAGTAGAATGTAAAGAAAATGAGTTGTGGGAAGAGCTTTGGTGAAGATATTAGGTAGTTGATCATGACTGCGAGTATAGAAAATGTCGATGATGTGAGACTGAAGCTGATTGCGAATATAGTAACAATCGACCTTAATGTGTTTGGTTCTTTTATGAAAGATAGGACCAGATTAAAGGCAATATGCATTGCTGCTTGATTGTCATAAAATAATGACATTGGTTTGGCAGCAGAAAATCCCAAGTCCATCAACAAACATTTAAGCCAAATTAGCTCATATGCCGCGGCTACCATAGCATTGTATTTAGCCTCTGCACTAGACCTAGCCATCATTGTTTGTTTCCTTCTATTCTAAGTAACTAAGTTTCCTCCAACAAACGTACAATAACTAGTGGTACTTTTTCCGTCAAGAGCATTGCCAGCCCAATATGCATCTACATAACCAATAATCTGTGTGTCTCTATTATTTTGAAGAAGAATGCCTCTACGGCTCTATCCACAGATTCCTTAAGATATATGAGGATACGTTTCACCATATTCAAGTGAAACACTGCAGGAGCATGCATAAATTGCCTAACAATGCTTATTCCATAAGAGATATCATGTCTAGTCACTACCAGAAAAATATACTTAGCCGACGAAATAATTTCGTCGCCTAAAAAGCATTTCTTGTCGTCTAACGTATTTCGGCTAAGTGTCGTCCGTGTAAGCACTTAGACAATGAAAAAAAAAATTCGCCGCCTAAGTTACATCTTAGATGACAAAAATTACTTCGTCGTCTAAGTGTTTACACGACGAAATTTTTCTGCAAAAGACGACGAAATTTTTTGTCGTGTACAATACTTTAGATGACGAAATTTTTTTCTTCATCTAAGATATCACGCTTAGACGACAAAATATTTTCGCCGTCTACATGTTTTAACTTAGATGACGAAATCTTTTTTGTCGTCTAAATGAATTCACTTAGACTTTGAAATTTAGTATTCATCATCTGAATATTCTTGTTAGACGATAAAATATTGAATATTTCGTCCTCTAAGTTGTAATTTTTTTTATTATGTTTAATTATTTCAGAAATATAAATTGAATTAAAAAGTTAATAATAAATTCAAAAAATACTCATTGAATATATTAAATAATTTGTACATAAAAATTAAACTGTTCTAATCGAAATATGAACATAACTATATATGAAACTAAACAGAAATATCGACATCTACGGGAGTTTAGACCCCACCGATTTCTCCGGTTCCTAGATCGTCGTCATCGTATCCAGAATCTCGAGGCGTGACAATTAGATGACAAATGAAATCAGGATCTATGCCCAGCCTAGTCTCGAGGAACTTGAGTATATGATCTATATGAGTCTATAACGTAGTAGTTCGAGTCTGGGCCACTTGAGCTTCCTTCCGGGCCGCTCGAGCCTCCTCTTCTGCCACTCGGACCCGTTCCTCGACAACCTCCGCATTCAAACGCCTACTCAACAAAACTGAAGATTGGCTCAAATCTCGCTTAAGTGCCCATCTAAGGCCACAAACCTCATTCCCAGGTCAGCGACCGAAAACTGTAACTGTAATATGAATCTGTGTCTCCTTTGATAGAGGAGGTAGCTCATCGGGCGTCATCTCTGGGTTCTGCGAATGTGTACGCATCAATTCCTTCCCGGCCTATTGTATCAACCTCTTCTGAAATTAATGTTACGAACAATTTATGAATGTTGATTTTTTTAAAAGAAAATTTGACATAGTTTTCCCTAAAAATAGAGGATACCAAAAACCTGCTTGAAAGAAAACACTTCAAATAACCAACTCCAAAATAACAAACCGTGGGCACCGATTCCCATCAAGATTTCTCAAGTTCAGAATAATGTTTAATTTAGTCAACTAAACCAAATTCCAAGAACACAACCTAATAAATGTCCTAATCATGATTAAATTTTCCTTAAATCAATGGTAAGATTAAACTCAATCAGTTTCAGAAAATGGGGGGTTACTTATGCCACATTCACTCGCAGTATCGGCTTTCTCAGGGTTGATGTAAGCAGATACAGTGGCATCAATAAAACAATGCTTCAAACCCGCATCTCTGTGAGCCTTTGTGTTGTCGATCATCCTTTTGGAGCTTGACTTATGCTTCTCGGTCTTCTTCTCACGATTAGCCTTGTTGGCCTGCGATCTTAGCTGTTTCACAATAAGAGAAATTAAATAATAAATAAATATTTAAAAGTAAGAAATGATTCATTTTCTTTACATTATAGAAAAGGAAGACGAACCTTAACCTTCTAAGAGTCGAAGTGCCCGACCAACCATTCTCACTCGTCTTCCCTTTCCATCTGCAACTCTTTTGGGACACTCGAGGTGTCATGTTCCTTGTAGTGCTTGTGAAAGTTTTACTTCCAATTCTTGTAAATTTGGGCAGCCATCTCCTCTACGAATTCCCACATCTCCGGTTTGGCTTCATAGTCATAATGTACCTAGGAAAAAATAAATAAAAAGGTAAATTCCTAGACCATATGCCTCTATGCTTTGTAATTAATTATGAAATTATATAGACCCTATTACTGAGAGTTCGCGGTATACTTTGAAACTTCGGCTTGGGGCAGCTCGTCTTAAGTAGGGGCATTCATACGTATGTTTTTTGTATGATAGATCCGATGTTGTGCCAGCTCAAACTGCTCAGTTTCAGTATCATAGGGCCTCTGCTGAACTTCTCGAACGATACCTTGATCTTCCTCCCCGTTGACTTTACTATCCTCTGGACTTTAGCTCCCTTCACAACTCCCCTGAGTGCTTTTGGAGGCCGAGGTTGAGAGGTCCCTCCTGTTCACTTTGCATCAAGCGCTATAGCAAACAGAATCCTCGATGGATTCTTGGGAACCTTCGACGCCTCCGAAGCAAAAATCTTTGGCTTGACTGTATTTGGAGCATTCAGTATCGTATGAGGAGCCGCAAGAGCCGTAATGATCGCCTCTGAGGTTTGACCCCAACCCAACTATCGTCATATGGATTGAAATTAGGCAGCATTCTCTTGTGCAGTGCGTCTCTTCCTACTACCAGACATCTTAATTAAGCTTTACGACATCGAAAATTAACAACATTTACTCAACAAAACCATATTCATCAAAACACATTCATACCAAAAAAAAAAAATTCCACCTAATCCAATACATCTTCAACTTAAGCCTCATTACATGCTCCTCCTTATATATTCATCTCTTATCCATTTCCATTCAACAAAGTACATAATTAAAGGATCATCAAAAACAATTATACATAAACTCTATAATCAGAACATAATCACCATAATTGGAACACAATTCTACATATTCTCCATCAACAACAATTCTACATAATCTCCATCAACAACAATATATAATCCTAAATTCAAACAATTCTACATAATCTCCATCAATAATCCAACAATCCACAATCCATATATATATATTCGGGTCCATAAATTCATTCAATCCAATAATCCATAATCCTAAATCCACAATTAATAATCTAATACAGTAGAGAGAGAGAGAGAGAGAGAGAGAGAGAGAGAGAGAGAGAGAGAGAGAGAGAGAGAGAGAGAGAGAGAGAGAGTCACTATTGTTTTTGTGTATATATACACCCATTTTTGCTACCCACTTAACCAATGACTCTTCTCCCACATTGAACATTAAACCCAGTAGTTATGTTTCAAAGTGTAAGCTAGTGTTTTGTTGTTCAAAGTCTGTTAGCTAGTAGTAGTTGTTGTGAGAGAGATTAAGCTAAGCTATGGAGTCATCAGACAAGGTAGTGGAGACAATGAAAATGGGGAACTATGTAGAAATGGAAGCTGATGGGAAAAGCAAAGACTTCAAATCTAAGCTTTCCAAGTTCTTTTAGGATGGTGGCTCTACTTATAATACTTGGTTCAACTGTGCTTTAAATCAGGTTGGTAATTAAATTTGGTCAAGTTTTAGGTGGCGGGGTCAGTGCGAGAGAGAGAGAGAACCGAGATGAGAGAGAGAGAGAGAGGAGAGAGAGAGAGAGAAAAAAAATTAGGGTAGGATCGATTTAAGGGATTAAGTCGATTTAGGGGACAACCAGGCTTGATTAAATCGATCTATAAGATCGACTTAGATGATGAAAAATAGGATTTCCTACCAAATATTTGGGGTTAGACGACAAAATAACATGATTTCGTCGTCTAAGAAGGAACCTAGACGACCCAACCTAGGCGTTTCGTTGTCTAAGTGATCATTTATTTACTTTTTTTTTGAGATATTTGATTTTTTTGGCTACCTGCCTAAAAATACAAAGAAATCAGCCTTCAGATGTAATCATTATATTTATATAATATTTTAGAAAAAAATTGACGCCAATTCTGTACAGTTTGGTATCAAATCGATATAGTTTTTGTGAATATTGACAAAAGTTTAAAAGACAGAAATAATCGTAAATTTTATTAATTGTAAAACTATTTCCGACGTTACGAGCATTTTCACTTACATCGAAACTTTATAAATCAATTAGATATAAATTAATTAAAATTCTACATAAAAACTAGATTGACAAATTAATATTTGTTAAATATCTACTAATGTCGTATAACTTAAGTGTTAATATGTGTATATTTACTCTACATCCATATTAATGAAATTGAATCTGGGTAAAACAACCGTTAGATATATTCATCAAAACTTAATATGTAAGTAGACAAATTTTCATTCAATACGAAGTTCGTTAAGGGTTTGATCAGTATAGTCAACCATAAAACCGAAATTTCAAAGAAACAGAGACGTTGATATACAAAGCTTCGTAATTCAAATTTTTGAACCGTCGACACCCACAGTCCAAGAAATGTTTACTCTACACCCTTGAAGAACATAATCTACAATTAATCTAACATGGCATACAAGATAGTGTTCATAGAGGTCAGATTGTAGAACCCTACTTAGAAGACGAAATTTGTTGAGTTTCGTCGTCTAAGTTTTGAAAAAATGTGTCGTCTAACCTTTCAGGGTTTAGGGGAAATAGTTTAAGATATAGGATTTGTACATGTACGTAGACGATGAAATGTCGTCTAAGATGTCCTCTTTACCAGTAAAACATCTTGCATTCATTTATTCTAAAATTATTTATGTAAGACATAATAAGTATTACAAACAGTCTAAATAAACCTCTTTTAATTAATATACCTTAATTAACTAATTAATAATTATACATGCACGCACATATATATTCACATTCGTGCACGTACGTACAAATTAAATTTGAAATTCAATCGAATCATCTCTATCTATTATTTAATTATTATTAAGTATTACATATATTTATATATCAATCACTTTCATCATCATAATCATCCTCGTTTGAATCATACTCCTCACTCTCAACTGGATGATCCTCATCATTATAATCTATATGGTCTGAATCATATATGAAATCATCGTCGTCATCCTCCAGCTCCTCTTCAGGTGCATTCTTCTCTAGGTCGGTTATCTCCTCTTGAGTAAGATTCGTGGCACCATTAGGCATGGGTAAGTGTTCGTTAGACCAAATCAGTTTCCTTATTGTCAGAGATGGTAGAAGTATTAGACTCTTGATATGCATTGTCAATATACGCTTCAATGTCAGTTGCCAACTCTTCAAGTGTTATGGCACTCCATATTCCTCGGTGAGACATATGGTTAACTATTTTCCAACCTTTACTAGCTTTCAGATCATCTAGATAGAACAGCCTGCCTAACTAAGGTGACAAGAGTGAATGGCTCATCCTCATTTCAACTTGAGTTTGTATCAACTGATAAAAGGCCCAAATCTTCCTTCATACGCTTAAACCATTTACACTTGAATAGAACAACGTTGATATCATTCCCATAAATTAACTGAACGACATTAACAAGAACCCCGTAATATATATCATCCCCTTCCTTAACTGCGATCCCACTGTTTCATATTCTTCTTCCTTCATCTCGGTCTAATGAATGAAACTTTACACCGTTGACAAAATCTCCGAGGAAAATATAATGTTGGACCGGCTTATGGGCCAATAAGTACTTTTTCCCTGACCACCACCCCTCATGGTTACCAGATTTTTCTAGATTGGCCATCTGCAAAATTGTGAAGATATATGAATATGTATTTAATTTTTACCAAAAATTTAACATAATTTCCCCTAAAACAAAGGAAAACCAAAAACATGCATGCACAAACTATGGAAAAACACTTTGAATAAGAAAACACCAAATTAAGGTCGAATTTACCATGGTCACCTATTCTCATCCATATTTCTCAATTTCAAAATAATTAAATAAATCACAAACCTATATGGTTTAAACATACCCATTGGAGGAAATAATCAGGGAACTTCTTCTTAAGGACTTTTTCAACCCAGTTATGATTCTTGTCCGGTTTGGCTGTCTGAATTTTCTCCATGTAAGCTTGCATGTATGGGTCGACCTTGTCACAGTATCGCAACACTACTCAATACGCTTCAATAAGTTCGTTTTGAGTTAATCTTTTGTTTAATACCCCTCTAAACGGCCATACAACATACGTGAAGACTGAAAGATTGTTGTAGGCATATGGACTTGAGGCGGTAGTTTGGACTGGATCCTTAAAGTACGTATTGGAGTGTGTAACACACATGCATTATGTATGTTTCTACTATAGAGCCATCATGGGTAGATTTATTATTCACGAATCCTTTATACTGTCTAAGTTGTCTGCAAAATGATACATTTAATTATTTGACGAATAGTATAAACACAAAAATATATATAACTGATGAAAAATCGTGTTATAATTAATTGTACCTTTCCTGAGAATACATCTAAATGTAATGGACCGGACCAGAAACCAGCACTAATTTAGGAAGGTGGATCATGAGGTGAATCATGATGTCAAAGAAAGCATGAGAAAAAGTTCTCTCTAATTTGCAAAGGATGTGGTCAATTTCGTATTGTAGTACGACCATATCTAACTTCCTCAACTCTCTGGCACATAACCTCTGCTACCATCTGCATAATGCTCATATTGGTTCGATGACGTCACGAGGCAAATATGGTCGAATTATCACTGGAATTAGACCTTGCAGCATAACATGAAAATCATGCGTATTTAGACTAATGAACTTGTGTTGCTCAACGTTCACACATCCAGTTATTTTTGCTACATAATTATACTAATAACGAACACTTTTAAACCAGTTGAATATAGAATCCCTCAGCGTCGGCTTCACTAAGTAAGATGCATCTAGCATCTTGTTGTACACTCCTCTTCTATCCCTCTTTAACCACAAGGGATAGCGTAACTTCATAGATTTTAGCTATTTTCGTGCTTTAGGAGTATCCTTAGTCTTCAACTTAATACTGAGAATTGTTCCCACCACGCCGTCGCACACATTCTTTTATATGTGCATGACATCTAGGTTATTCATGTGTTTCAACTTTGACCAGTAAGGCAGCTCAAAGAAAATACTAATATGATGCCAATAGCTAAGATTGTTTGGAGGGCATGGATTGATTTTCTTCAAATCGTCGTCATTAGTCTACACACCAAAATTGAACCTATTTAACGTCTCAAAAATCTCTTCGCCACACCACACTGTCAGGGTTTATTATTTTTCTTTACTATCCCGTCGAAATTTTCCTTATCCTATCACCACTGGTGATCATGAGAAAGCTATCTACGGCGACCCATGTAACACCCCTTCCCCGCGTGCCAACTAAAGTTGACGTCGTCTAAGCACACAGGACAAGCATTATATTCTTTGGTTGTGTAAGATGCCAACATCCCTGTAACGACCCGAACCGGAAATGGTATGTTAATTGGCTTGATTTGCGAGTTTCATGATTAGTCGTAATTGGTCAATATGGTAGGTTTGTTCATAACTTAATTATCGGGCACGAATTTGGTTTGAGTTCCTTCGCAGAAATTGTAGAGGACTTGACGAGTTTGTAGGAGGTTTCAGAGGATTTTTCGGATAATCAGATAATATAAAATGAATATTTGAAATTATCGTCGAGTTAGTCGTACTTATCCTTTTGGGTTTGAGTTATCCGAATCATGAATTTGGTCAGTTCGTGACTTATAAATATCAAAATAGTCGTATAATTGTCAAAAAAATTGCATTTGGGCCGAGTTGACCAGTTTTGGACCGTGTTTGACCGAGTCACCGAGTGAGTAACTCGTTGCCGTGGTTCTTGCCGGAATACGGCACGGTTGCCGGAAAGGAAGGGAGGGAAATGATCCTCTTGATCTAAGATTTCTATTTATGTATATATTGTGATGATTTGAGGTGGTTTGGGTGGTGAATTTTGGAGGTGAAGTTGGACGAAATCGGTGGGTTTGGGGGGAGGTTTTCTGGCGAGTTTCCGATGGGGTTTTAGGGTGGAATAGGTTGGGCTTGAGCTGGGGATGGAAACCCTTGAGTTTGGGAGGACAAGGTGGCTCCACGGTGGAGTATTTCACCGGCAAAGTTTTCCGGCCGATTTGAACTCCATGGGTTTCGAGACAATTTTCGGCCACGGTGGTGGTTGGTTGGTGGTGGTTCTTTGACGAAAGATGTTGGGTTTTATGAGAGGAAGATTTTAAGGTATGGGTCACCAGAGAATGTCACCGTTGAAGCCGCGCCGCCGCCGACGGCAGAACTCCGGCGAGGTTGACTTTTTGGGACTTTTGGAGATTTTTATACCGTTTTGCTCGTAATCGCGTCCCGGTCGTAGTCGTGAGGTTTTTGAGTCGAGTTGAATGTTCTAATTTGGGGCGAGGGTTGTTTTGGTGTATTTTAGGAATTTTTCTATCCTCGTCGATATTTCGAGCAATACGTCTTTCGAGAACGCAGGGTTCTTGATGTATTAGCTCCGTATGATGTGTTTCAATATGTATTGATCATATCCCTGTTATTAAGGTGATCGTGATCGAGTGTTTGGCGAGAGATCTTCCGCCGGACCTTAGAGTTATCTTCGTATTGTGAGTGGACATTTTATTTTCACAGTTGAATTGCGAGTCTTGATTTATGCATTTTATGAGTATACATTTAGGATTATGCATTTTATGAGTATACATTTATGATTATGCACTTTACGATTATGCATGTGCATGGAAAGTATTTATGACTTGGTTTACACAGAGTACAATGTCGGATATAGAGGTAGCATCGATGCTTCAGCTTCTCGGCTGATCCCCGAGATGCTCCGGGAATGACAGATATTCTAACCCAAGGTATTTTAGACTTATAATCACGTGTAGGTCTGGGATCCCGTGATTAGACTGTACTATATGGAGGAGTCCATGAGTGACCCCGCAGGATTTTACGTGCATATTTATGGATCAGAGAAAATGTACCTGGTCGGGATTTTCATGTGTATTGACTCGCATTATGCTTTTATGAGCATATATTTGGGAAAGACATATTATTATTTTCGTCCACTCACTCTAACGATTTTATTTGTCTTCCCCTGGGATTTTCGGTTTCCTTTACCCAGTTTGCAGTTTGAATTCCGGACTTGCACGTCGACGGTGGAGGCGTAGAGTTCAGATCACACTTCAGTTCGAGTAGGTTCTTTGTTCGACCTACTAGTTGTATATGATATATATAAGCGTCGCTATGAATCCTTATGTTATGTTTTCAGTTGAGTTTACTCCTAAATGATTCTGAATTTCTTGTAACCCTTTTGGATTATTATATATGATGTTGAGAAATTCGGATGGGGAACGGAGCCCCACGGTTTGGCTTTTGTGGAATATTCGAAGTGTGTTTCTTTGCAGGTTCCAATATTGGTTCACGTGTTTTAAAGTAAACTCTGGCAAAAAAAATTTAAGGTCATGTTTTCGAAGGGGTTTGATTTCGGCTTAGGCAACTAAATTGGAGTCGGGTCCTTTCAATCCCATACGCAGAAAAATCATTGATGGTTCACATTACTGCTGCTCTCATCATGAACATTTTGTCAGTGAACTTGTCATAAGTTGTGACTCTATTTTCCCACAACAGCTTCAACTCGTCAATCAATGGTTTGAAGTGCACATCTAAACACTTTCTTGGAGATTTAGAACCTGGAATTAGCAGAGTAAGTAAATTAAATTCCGTATTCATACACATCCATGGAGGCAAGTTGTACGACATGACAATAACTGGCCAAGTGCTAACGGAAGCGCTATTATTACCCTAGGGTTGAATCCATCTATAGAAAGTCTGAGTCTAACATTTCGAAACTATGTTGCAAAGTCTTAAAATTCCCTGTCAAAATATTTAAAAACTTCCTAGGGTACACCTGGGTCAGGGCTTCAAGTAGTATCCTGTTGTACTTATCCATTTCAATAGTGTCAGTGGCCATGCCTGCAAGGACTGTGTAATAATGAGGAGTATCGTAACCTCCCTCTTTGTGTTAATGTCTACCATGACTAAATTCTGAAAAACCATCATGGATCAAATCTACAGTGGGGTGATAAGAAGAGGCGCCACTACCGCTGGATGAGGCACCTTGAGTTGAAGTCTGGTCTTGAGCTGAAGTCTACTACTTCACCTTGCTCACTCTATGTAGTGTAACTTCACATCATACCGTGGTCATACAAGTGTTGAGACATAACCTTAATCTCCACAAACTGATGCTTAAGACATTTTCTGCACAGACACCTGTAATGTTTTTTTCCTTCACCATGTGCATCGCAAACAACATAAACTATTTGATTTCGTCCATATACCTCTCATCACTTCTATTCACCAACTGCATCAAACTTTTATCCATGGTTCTGCGTAAGTTAATTATCATATTATATAATTTTTTAAGTAATCAATTAATCTAATATACTATAACATTAAATTACATAACACAATTAAGTTAATGTATTAAATCTAATATACTATAATTAATCTAGCTAATATATTATATTATTAAGTTAATATGCATTTACATATATATATATTATGTATAATTTTTCAACTAATTAATCTAACATATATATATTTAATCATATCTTTATTAATTAATAAAAGCATACAATTATCTTAACAATTAAACAGTTAATTAATGCAATATATATGCAAACAAAGTCGCCGAAAACTATTTATTCGCCGAAATATTTCACCGGAGCTCTCCATCACCATACGTTATTACGTACGTAATTAAATTCAAAAAAATTAATTGAGAGAAACAAGTTAATACTTTCACCGATAAGGAGATAAGTGGATAAGCTAGAACTTTGGGGGTTCAAAGACTGATTAAATTAAAATTGTGGCAGGAGATGGGTGTTGAGAGCTTTTGAGAGAAGTTGAGATATGAGATAGAGATGAAATGCCCGATCTGGAAATGGAATCTGATCTAAATAATTAAGTTTTCTTAGACGACGAAATAATGTTTCATTTAAGAGTAACACTTCATCGTCTAAGTCTGTACTTAGACGACGAATATAGTTTCGTCGTCTAGGTGAGATCTTAGACGATGAAATACACACTTCGTCGTCCAAGTTAGGCTTTTAAAGGACGGATAATATTTTTGTCGTCTAAGAGGTTAAACTTAGATGGCGAATTATGTAACTTGTCCTCTAAAATCTAAACTTAAACGACGAATTACATAATTTGTCACCTAAGTACTAACTTAGACGATGAATTACATGATTCGTCGTCTAAGTTATCTCTTAGATGATGAATATCATGTTTCGTCGTCTAGGTTGGACTTAGACGACGGAAAAAAAATTGGGTGATGAATTATTTATTCGTCGTCTAAGTGTATATTTCTGGTAGTGAGTAATAGTAAGATAAATCAGCTTTCCCACTAACCTTTTATAATAGCAGGGATCGGGAAGCAACTCACTATCCTGGTTCATATGAAGTTTGCTATCAAGTGGACCTCTTGCTGATTTGCAATTAGACATGTCAACTTCCTTAAGAAAATCCATAATATATACTTTTTTTGATTAAGAAACAACCCATTTTTTTATGAAGCCATTTCTATTCCAAAAAATAATTTAGGCTGGCCTAGATCCTTAAAGCAAATGTGATGTGTAAAAGCCTTTTCAAAAAGGCAATCTCATCTAGGTGGTCTTCGGTGATGATCAAATCATCAACATAGATCAAAACTATCAACTTACCACTAGTGCCAGTTCTGACAAATAATGAAAAGTCTGCATTGCTCATTTTGAAGCCAACTTCTTCAGGAATAGAACTCAATTTGGCATATCATACCCTTGGAGAATGTTTTAAACCCTAGATGTCCTTATGTGAAGCTTACACACTAGTCTAGATTTGCAATTTGAGGATGATCAAGTGGAAGTTTCATGTACACCTCTTCCTCTAAATCACTATGCAAAAACGCATTTTTTACATCCATCTGGTGCAAGCTCCATGCTTTATTAATAGCCACAGATAATAACCCTCTCACTGAATTCATTTTAGCCATTGGAGCAAAGGCCTCCTTATAATCCACACCAAAGGTCCTCGAACTACTAACCGAGCCTTTTGTCGATCTATCTTCCCATTCGACTGAAACTTGGTTTTAAAGATCCATCTACTGCCAACATTTTTCTTTCCATGAAGTCATTTCACCACATACTAAATTTTATTTTCATAAAGGGCAATCAAATCTTCTTGTATAGCTAATCTCCAATTTTTATAAAGATTATCTTCTTCAAATGTCTGAGGGTCACAACTGTTGTCAATACTGCTAAAAAAAGCAATATGAGATAGAGACAGTTTCTTGTAGGAAATTGACTAATTTAGGGGATATTTGGAGGTAAGCATGACATAATCATTACCGTTCTGGCTTGTTCATGGTAGGATTTCTCCTAATTTGATTTAGAGAGGAATTGATAGCTACCTCGCCATCCTGATCCACATGCTCAATGATTTCTGGAGTGGTTTTGGGATTTTCTGGAGTGGTGAGGATGAAAAATGCACTGATGAAGGCAATGATGGTGGTGGTACTATGAACTCAGAGACATTGGAAGGTGTGTTAATACCAACAGAAGTACTTTATGAATAAGGTTAAAAATATAGGTCAAGATAGAACTCCCCCGTTCCATCACGCTCAGATTTTTTGGTGAAGAATGGAACTGTTTCATCAAATTTCACATTTCTAGAAACAACAATTTTCTAGAGGTAGAGCTGTAGCATTCATACCCGTTCTAAGTGGAAGAGTATCCTAGAAATAAGCAATTCTCAGCTCTGGGATCAAGTTTGTCTCTACGTTGGGAAAAGATGTGCACAAAACACACACAACCAAATATTTTTAGGTGAGATATATCAATTTTTCTGCCTTTTAACATCTCAAGAGTAGACTTAAACTCTAAAATTTTACTTGGTAATCTGTTTATGAGATAAGCAGCAATGAGTAAACCTTGAGACCAAAATTTCTTAGGTAGATTCATTTGCAGCATAAGAGCCCTAGTCTTTTAAAGTAAATCTCTATTCTTTGTTTCTGCAATCACATTCTGTTGTGAAGTTTCCACACTGCTAGTCTATTGTAAAATTCCATTTAATCCCAAATATTGAGTAATATTATTGGACACTCACAACCATTATTAGACCTCAAAATTTAAATTTTTACTGAGGATTGAGTTTCTACAAATTTGTGAAAATCTTGAAATATTTCAAACAATTCTCTTTTGAGTTTCAAAAGGTACACCCAAGTAATCCTGATAAAATCATCCATAAAAGTTACAAAGTATTTGAAATCATCAAAGGACTTTAAAGCATGTCCCAAATGTCTGAATGTATGATTTCAAAAGGATTAGAGGCTCTAGAAATTGAGGAAGCAAAAGGCAACCTAGTAGACTTCGAAAAATGAAACACATCATAGTTGATGTGTTCAATACATTGATTAGGAAGCAAAATAAATAAAACCTTGTCTGAAGGATGAGCAAGTATTTGATGGGACAAAAAATGATTTTGGGGTAATTGGGAGCTAACATGAAATACTCGAGACTCTTTGGAAAGGTAATAGAGTCCATTGCAAAATAATCCTTCACCAATCATCTTTTTGGTAGAGATATCCTGAAAGAAGACTCGATGAGGGCATAGATGCATGGAAGATTTAGATCGAGTTGCTAAAGGTTTTAGCAATCTTTGGTTCCATGGAATTCAAGAGCCAAGTTGGAACCAAACGATCTTTGCATAACCATGTCTCATAATCTCCAGCAGTAGGTGTTGAAACTGCAGTGACTCCATTAACAAATCCAAGCTTGGATTTTCCTCCAAGTGCCAGGGTGATAGCTCTAGCCTAAAGGAGGTCATTAAACTCATTTAATCACACATAACTCAAATGTTGATTGGTGTTAACCTCAATATCTAAAACAAGAGAGTTGGTTGCTCCAAAGAGATTCTCTATCTCAAAGACAGAGGAAGTAACTTCAGCCATTAAGACTACAAGAACAAATGAACAACCAACAAAGAAGAATAAAATTGAATGCAGAAGCAAGCACAGTCAGGAATCAATCCCGCTCTGATACCATGTAGAAAATCAAAAAGAGAGAACACAAAGATATGGAGTATGTTTACAAGAGAGCAGATACAAGTATATATAGAAGAGGAAAGAAGAGCTACAACTAAGACTTGAGAAGCAAGAAGTATAAATCATAGCTATAACTAAAACTTGAGGAGCAAGAAGTAAAACGTAAGGGGCAAGGCTCTCCCATAAACCCATAAATTAAGGAGAACCACACAAAATCATATGCACTAAAGACAACATGTACAACTAGCCTAGGAGTTTATATAATAAACTTCAATACTTACTTTGTCACAATCTCATAGATAATAAGCCTTGAAAGTACAATATAGAAGTAGGAAAACAAGAAAAAACATAATCCGAAAACGAATAGAAGCATTCAGCTTTTTTAAGGGCCAATTCAATTGCTCGGGACGTAATTGGAGAGGAAGCTACTCTTATACCAAGTTGAATAGTGACAAACATGGCACATGAGATTCGCATATTCCAATGAAACTATATTTAAAGTGTTGGATTCTATCCACAAAAGGTCTCGGTATAATTAGAAATAGTCCATCCACATTTAAATTGTATTTTATATTGTCATATTTTAATGTGGGATCTCTAATCCAACATATGTGAGTATGTAACTATGTTAGTAGGCAATTATAGTATTAAAAAGGTTGGTTATGATTTTACAGATTGCTCGAATTCTTTCAACTGTTTGATCATGTACATACAACTTCAGAACAAGCAAGCAAGATTGAGGAATTAATGAAATAGAGAATTACACATATGGTCTTTTTATAGGATTTATTTCCACATAAGGTTACTAATATTTTTTATCCTAATTAAGGTCATTTTTATTTATTTTTATTTTTCATGTCTTTTTATTTTGGGAGCGCCTATTCACATCTCTACAATTATTATTTAAAACTCTTCAATTTTTTGGACAATTTTAATTCACTTTTCACCCCTTTTTTGTTATACTTAGACTTTGATTAATACTTAGATGGTATCTGAACTTATAACATATGTCTCCATATAGTACATATGTGATTTAATAATTTATGTTTTTATCCAATATGCCCTCGGTATACTAATAAATACTAAAGGAAAGAAAAATACCCCCAAAAAATAAAACAAAACAAACATTCGTCAGGTCACAAATTTACCTATAGGCTTCAGCCTTACTAGGTAACTTATGCGGACGGATTCACTGCTGAATATTTTTTCTTTAAGGGTATTTTTTCTCCAAACTAAATTTAAAATATATATATATATGCAAAGCTACTTAAGAAATAAAGATGCTTAGTAATAATAAACCACCCATCTTTTCCTCCTTCTAGGTGGTAGTCTGTCTCCTAGGGGATCAAATGAGTATGAACACCTCACTTTCTTCCTATTTTTGGGCGGTAGTTCGCCTCTCAGGGGAATTTAATGAGGTTTTATGAACATGTAACTAACAAATTTAAAGACTTGTAGTGAAAAACCATAACTTATTTATTCCAACATAATTACAGACTATAGATCCAGCGCCTTACTCTCTGGTAAACAATTATAAGTTGTTTAGTCACTCATAGTAGTAGATATACTTGAAAATAGAACTAACAAATTTAAAGACTTGTAGTGAAAAACCATAACTTATTTATTCCAACATAATTACAGACTATAGATCCAGTGCCTTACTCTCTGGTAAACAATTATAAGTTGTTTAGTCACTCATAGTAGTAGACATACTTGAAAATAGAGAAGCTGGACAGTTTTCTCCCACTCTATCTCTCGACTCACACTTTATACTCAGGCAATTCTACTCTCAGATAGATCTCTTCTATTCTGATTTTTGATGCCTAGAACTAAGACTCAAGGCTCCTTTTATAGGGAGTGGAACTCAGAATGGAATTGAAATACACATAATTAACAGTAGCTCTACTAAAGATAGAGACCCCATGTTGATCGGGTTTTTGCTTTCTTCCATTGTCTTCTTTTGGAAAGCTGATTCCTTCACGATAAGAGATGTTCCCCACTTAAGAAAAAGACAATATGACCTTACCTGTCTTTACAGGTCATCTTATATTTTCGAGTTTTTCTCAAGATAGGGTTCTTCAAATTCAATTATTCTTCTTGTTCCATTCTCTTCCATGTTGGTATCAACATACATCTTGTAGTGCCTTTCATTCTCGATATTTTTTAGTCATTCGGCACATGGAAGGGTGGAATCTATTTCCTTTCACTGAAGGGTAACAAACAGATCACTGGTTACAACCTCTGGATGGTCATAAGCAGTGACAATTATTTTTTCTCTAGATGCAAGAAAAGTAATCTCTTGATCTTCTTAGATTATTTTCTTGACGTATTCGAATGACATTGCTTTCATCCATGGGATACTAGAGTATGGAGCTCCATTGTATATTACACAAGCTGGTTCTAGATGCTGACCTGAGATGATCCGGATATAGTAGTATGAAGAGATATACTCAGTTTCTCCATTGGACTTCTGCATCTATTCTGGAGGTGTAGATCTAAACTTGAGTCTAAGAATGCAGTTGCTCTTCTTTACATTCTTTACTGTATTACAGATGATAGCTTGCAATCCCTTGAGATCATCATATGTTTTTGTTCATAGATTATGAACAAAACTATTTTCAACCAGCCATAATTTATGCTCTTGAGGATGTTCACTTTGAACATTCACCACATATCTTCCTAGGAATGGTCTTGGAACTATGAAAAGTGTATCAGGGAGAACTGATCTGGGTGAATGTCTTCTGATGGTGTTATGAAATTTGAACCATTATGTCTCTTTTTGATGTATAGGATCGATGGTTCATTAACAACACTTTGTTATTCTTTCTTTTGGCTAAGCTTGTGACGACCCGGACCAGAATCAGCAGTATGATTAGCTATATACATGAGTTACTGCGTAGCCGCAGATTGACGACAAGGTTTGAACCGCCAGGGAATTGTTAACGAATAAATTATTGGCCAAGAATTGGAGCTGGGTCTCTTCTCGAGAGTCGTTCCACGTGTGATTTTGAGTTCGTGGGCATTTCCGGATCGTTATTTGGACGACCGAGGAATTAATTATGAATATTTGAAGTTCAGGTTTTAAAGGCAGCCTTCTTAACGACTAAATTACCGGTCGGGAATTTGGTTTCGGCTTCTTCACGGAAGTTGTTCAGAATTTAATTTCGAGCTTGTATGAACTTCTGGAGCATGATTTTGAGTTATGGAGATTTAGTTGTGATTATTTCCGTTTGTGGGTTGTTTAGTCAAATTAAATGTGTGTTTGGTTGAACAGTTGACTTTTTATCCGTTTGGCCAATGTGTTTGACTTTGGGTGATTATTGAAGAGTATGTCGAGACGAGTTTGTGGCCGCGAGAATTATCGGAATCGGAATTACGACGAGGAAATTACGCGTGTTTAAAGTTTATCGAAATTTGAATTTTGGAGTTTCCATTTTGGGAAGCTATAAATAGTAACTTACCAAAAGGGGAAAGTCAGACATGCATTCATGGGAGTTGACCTGGTCAACTCGGGTTGACCAAGCTTGTGCGACGGTGTTCGACGGTGGGTTTCGGCTCGCCGGCGGCGTGGTCCTTCCGGCCACCTCCGAGCCCGAAACCGGTCCCAAATGACGCGCCTTGGTGTCCCCATCACCTTTCCGGTCGCCTTCCTCGGTGTGGATCACCGGAGAGAGAGATTTTCTGGCAAAAATATGGAGGTTTTTTGGTTGTAATCGGGTTCATTGAAATTGGTCGAATTGAGCTGCGATTTGGACTGGGTTTTGTAGCCCTCATCTCCATGGTTCTAACCATATAGGTATGGTGATCTAATTTTGCTTGTGTGTGGAGAATTTTGAATGTGAAATTTGTGGAACAATTCGGTTTATCATGAAATTGGATGAGTTAGAGTGAGAATTGGCCTTTGTTGCAGTTGACAAAGTTGCTCAGTGGGTGATTTTGAGTGGAATATGTGCAGCTCCGCCGTGAAATTCTCCGGTCGGCTGTGGCGCCGCCGTGGGCGGCGGTCAACGGTCAAAGTTTGACTTTTTGGACTTTCGACAAGTTGCATGTCATTTGACTCGAAATCGCGCTCCGATCGCAGTGGGGAGGTTCGTTTCTCGATTTGAGCATCGGAATGTATAGCGAGGTATTGAGGTGTACATATACGGATTTTCGACGATTCGTCGACTTTGAGTTATGTGTTTTCGAGAACGGTGGTTTCTCGTGATTTGTCTTGTATTGTCGAGTTATGACTTTGAGAAATGGATTTTGTGAATATTCAGGTGTTCGTGATCGTTCGTTTGGCGAGGGACTTTCCGCCGGATCACGGGATAACGCGTATGGCGTTACGCTAGTCTGTGAGTGGACAATTTCTTTTCACGGAAATGATTGCGAGTCTTTTATACGATTTTCGAACTTGAGCATGCGTATGAGATTTCGGATTACATGAGCATGTGTTTTACGATTATACAATTATATTTATACGGATATACGTATACGAATATACACACACTTATATGTTGTTTCATGCATTTGCATCGAAATGTTTGTGATTTAGTTTACACAGAGTACAGTCTTGGTTACGTTGTTGTATCGATACACTTGCCTCTCGGCTGATCCCCGATGGTAGGCTTTATTCCAGGGGAGGCTGTGACTCCTGACCCGAGGTCTTTACCGGGGGGAGGCAAACCTTTGACCTGAGGCCATTTCCGGCTAGAATCACGTGTGGGTCTGGGATCCCTTGATTCTGACTGTACTAGCACGGTGTGTGTCCATGAGTGACCCCGTGGGATTTTTACTTGCATGCTCAGTACGCTGGAGGATTATGGTTTTACCTCGTGTACTTATTGTTTTTATTTACCTGGACTCGCATATGTTTTTATAACATATATATTAACTGGTGAAAGACATTTATTTTCGTCCACTCACTCTAACGTGTTTATTGTCTTTCCCCTGGGCTTTTCGGTTTCCGTGCCCAGTTTGCAGTTCAGGCTCTGGTGTCGCACGTCGTGGTCGGAGGCATAGTGCTCGAGCTACTTTGTTTCATCTAGTAGGTTTATTGTTCTACCTACTGTGGTATGCGTATATGATTATGTATTAGAAGTCGCTCTGAGCTTCCTATTGTATATGTTATACGATTTTACTCCGGATTTTCAGTAAAGTACATATATATTTACTACTTTACGTTATTGTTGATATATTGAGAAATCCGGATGGGATTGGTGCCCACGGTTTGATTTTTTTGGCATAGGACGAAGTGTATTTTTCGCGTGCAGGTAATGGTAATTCCACGTTAGTAACGAAACTCTGCCAAAATTTCTACGGTTTTTGTTGGTTCGTGTTTTCGAAGGGGTTTGATTCCGATTTAGGAAGCTAAATAGGGGTTGGGTCCTTTCAGCTTGGTATCAGAGCATTTGGTTATAGGTTTTGTAGACTTCTGTAGTCGTGTTTACTAAGGATATTTGAGAATGTACAGCATGTCTGGAATGGTGACCCGACCGGCCGGCGGAAAATCATCAAATTCCGGGTCTTGTATACTTTCAAATATTTGAAGTTCCATGATTACGTTCCACTTGTTGTGAACGATATTGTATTCATTAGGATGCCTCCTGACGTGCTTTCTGTGTCGTTTCGGTTGTGGATCCTATTAAGGATCAATCGGCGCGCGATTTGCCAGAGAACAGTGAATTCAGATGAGTATTCAGAGTTCAGAGAATTGTGTGGCACGGTTTGCCTGGGGATGTGTATACGGGCGTCTACATGTTGCCTCAGTGCTGAGAATTGTGGTGGTGGTGTTTGCCTGATTCAGATTATCGTGTTTGGTGGGTTGATATTGTGTGAGTTCTGGTTGCGACTCCATGGCCTACATTCAGGGTGTTGTGTATACGGTAATGGTTCCATCAGGTTACCCAGCATTCGACTGTGGAGTGTTTACCCACCTGAGGCAGAGATGTATTGTTTACATGTTTGTTTCTGTTTGCACGTGTTAAGTGGCTTCAGAGGGAGCTATGCACGAGGTTCAGAATGAGTTTGAACCTGAGCATCAGAGAGATTCTGATTGATGTGCCTCGAGATAACCGTGAGGAGCTTAGTGTGTTGCACTCAGTGGTGAGGCTATGGTGATGGAAAGGTGTACGCGGTTTTCGATGTGATGGTTTGAGGAAAGTAGATTTAGTCGAGATTTTGATGAGGTTGAGTTTCGACACTTCGGGATCAGTGATTTCATCAGACTGTGGTTTTTTCGATTATGTTGAGGATCCTCTGCTGATCCGTTTGGCGATGGCGGAGGTCACAGTGTAGCGGACTTGTTTATGTGGCATGAGTTTGGGTGATCCTTTCACGTAGCAGGTGTTGCAGTGACTTGTGTTCGTGGAGCACCCTCAGTTGCTGTTTCGGTGGCCAGGAGGGTCACGTTACGAGGGAGCGTTCCCAGCCAGCTGTTGTAGCGGTCCGGTAGCTCAGAGTTTACGAGGAGCCTCATGTTGTTCCTGCAGTCTGACCAATGTACCCTTTTGACGAGTTATTCAGCAAGTCGCATACGCCGTGGGCGACTAGTTGGGCATGTTGGAGTTCATGCCATGACTTTGTTGAGGATAGACTTTTCTCCGAGTTTACTGTTGCTTGATGTCCATGGTGATTGTACATGCATATCCACTTCCGAGGTTTTGGAGAGTGTTGTATCCATCTGGAGGTTGCGAGATTCTTGCTGGGGGTTATGTGTTAGCCGTGGATCTGTGATAGCTGGACATTGTAGCTTTGGTGTGATTGTGAGTATGGACTTCCTGATGACGTATTTGGTTGTGTTCGAGTGCCTTGAGAAGGAGGTTGTGTTTCGACGACCAGGTTTTCCCCGAGATGCTGTTTCGCGGTGATGGTCGAGCAGATGATGGAGACGAATTGTGTTGCTTGCCTAGCCCATGTTGTGGATACTACAGTTGTTGTACCCAACATTGGTGACATTGAGGTGATTCCCGAGCTTCCTGGTGTGTTCCGGAGGAGTTACCAGGTGTTCCTCCAATTCGGGAGACTGACTACACCATTGAGCTTGTACCGGGCGCTGGACTCATTTTACCGACGTCTTGTCGTTCGGAGCCAGCGGAGCTGATGGAGCTATTGTTTCGACTCCAGGTGTTGCTGGAGGAGGTTTCAGGAGATTTCATGCAACCCCGCGTATTTGCGTGGTGTGCTCCTGCATTGTTTGTACGGACGTTGGATAGTTCGACGTGGTTGTGCATTGACTACCGAAGCCTGATTTGCTTCAGAGGAGAGCGAGTATCCTCCGCTTCGGATTGATGATTGGTTTGGTCAGCTCGCGAGAGCTTCAGTCTTTTCGAAGATTGATTTCGGGTCCGGATACCATCAGTTGAGGTTTGATGAGTCAGATGTGGCTATGTTGGCTTTCGGATCGCAGTGCGGGCATCAGGAGTTCTTGGTCACGCTGTTTGGTTGACCAATGCCCCGTAGATCGTGAGGATTTGATGGACCGGGTGTATCGATACAACAACGTAACTGAGACTGTACTCTGTGTAAATCAAATCATAAACAGTTCGATGCAAATGCATGAAACAGCATATAAGTGTATGTATATTCGTATACGTATGTCCGTATATGTATAATCGTAAAACACATGCTCATGTAATCCGAAATCTCATACGCATGCTCAAGTTCGTAAAACGTGTATAAAGACTCGCAAACAATCCGTGAAAAGAAATGTCCACTCACAAGTAAGCAAAACGCGCACTCGCGCTAATCTCGTGGTCCGGCGGAAGATCCCTCGCCTGAAGCACGATCACGATCCCGATCTCGATCTCCTGAATATTCACAAAACATAACTAATCAAAATCATAGTCCACAACTCTGTACTGAACCACGGAAACCATCCGTTCCCGGAAATATGCAATGCAATACAAAATGATTAACGGAATTCCCGACTCGAAACTCTCGACTGAAAATCGGCTACCCAAATCAATCTGAAAACCTCTAGACGATAATCGGGGCGTGATTAAGAGAAAAACGACATTATAAACACTAAAATCCAAAAAGTCAACTCCTCGCCGGAGCTCCGTCGTTGACCGCCGGCGCCGCCGGCGGCGCGCCGTCAACGGTGACATTTTTCGACGAGGAAGGTCCAGAAATGAAGCTCTCCTCCAACCCAACATTTTCTTCAACTACCACAAGGTTCAATTCAACCTCCAACACCTCCAATTTCACCAAACCCGAACGGAATTTCCCCCCTCCGGTGACCTAACCGGAATCCAACCAAACCTTAATCAGATTACACAGGTAGAATCCTTAGACCAAGGGGAGGCGAACCCCCCTAAGCACCACCACCGTGGCTCGCCGGAACCACCTAAATGGACACCGGCGACATATTCAAACTCGGCCCGACTCGGGTTCAACAAAAACTCCACCAATTTCCATCAAACCAAGCATAAACCTACTCGAAATCAAGAGAGGAAGAAGACCTTACCCTTGCCGAAGTCAGAGGTGGCCGGAAAAAGGACGTCGGACGGCAAGCACCAAAACGGAAAGCTTTCCACTTCGGGTCAACGGTCAAATTTCCATTTTTGGAAAGTCAACGGTCCAGTCAAACTTCAACAGTGTTTTCGACAATTTTACGACTATTTTCGATATTTATACTCGCGCCTCGGGTCGATCGACGATTCGAAATGGATAATCATCACAATTCGAATAAACACGAAACAATCGGATAAACTCGTCGAAAACCGAAACTTCGAATAATCACAATATATTCCTCGGTTATCGGAAAAATCTTCCGGAACCTCCCTCGAACTCGAAATCACATACTCTACAATTTCCGTGAAAACACTCAACTCAAATTCTCGGCCGAAAACATAGTCGCGAATAGAGTCAACGAACCACACAAATATCGTAAAACTGCGACTATACTCAATCTCGTGAATCGTGCCAAATATTCAATTGATTCTGGTTCGGGTCGTCACACCCTGTAGGAAAACTTCTGCTTTTTGGCAAAGCAGCAGCCATCAACGGTCTTAATAAGCCTTTACTGCCTGTCGTTTGAGACGGGCTAGCCAATCCTTTCCATTGGAATTGGTCAATTAAGGATGGCCTTTTAAGACACTGCAAAAAACTCTTAAGAATTTTTCAATAGACTCATCTTGTTGTTCATGTTCTTTTCTTGGCCTCTTGCTCCTGGGATTTTGACCTTCATTGTCCTTTTCACTTCTTCGGAACATTGTCATTTCTCTTATCAAAATGTCTGGAAAATAATTCTTGTTATATGCAATTAATTCAACATCTGAGTTAAGAAATAATTGCGAATTTGCTAATCTTCCCATATCAGCAGCTTTATAAAGTTTGAAATTTTTGAAATTTTCACTCTGGCGCAATCTGTTCTGACTGTGAATGGTCTTCCTAAAAAGGCAAGAGAATTTTTAATTATTTTTTTATTGCTAGAATTTTCTTTTCCACTGTGGAATAAACTTTTTATGTAGAATTGAATTTTTCACTGCAAAATTTTAAAATTTTCTCATTGTTAGTGTCTGGCGCTCTCGCTAGCACTACACCTGCCCAAAAACTATTAATAGCATATGTTTGATTATCTCATCATTTTCTTCAAGTTGATGTAGTGGAGGAAAATTTTTGCACAGTTCTTTGATTTGTTTGACGATCTTTTTGTTATCTTCTGTGAATTTTCAAGCTCTATTTGAGCTTGTTATGGGGGACAATATTGTTGTTAATCCAGCAATCTTAGGAAATAAATCTCTTTCATAATTTATGACCCCTAAAAATCTTTGTAGACTTTTAGCGATAGGAATTTTGTCTGGGAACTTCCAAACCTTTTATAAGATATGAGGTTGAAGCTTGATACCCCATTTCTTATGTTGATCCCTAAGAAGTCAATTTCATCCAGGACGAGAAAGACTCTCTTTTTTCTCCTAGAATGATTCCATGCTGAACTATGAGCTTGACCACTTCAAATAGATGATTCATGTGTTCTTCCTTGTTCTTTGAGAAAACTAATATATCGTCTATATAGACGACACAAAAGTCTGCCACTTGCTTGAATATGTTATTCATTTTTCACTAGAAAATGGATGGAGCTTGTTTCAAATCAAAAGGCATTACTACATATTCGTAGTATCCCTCCGGAGTTCCAAAAGTAGTAAGGGGAATGTTGTCATGATACATTTTAACTTGCCAGTTGCTTGATTTAGCATCAAATTTTGAGAATACTTTGGCTCCTCTAAGCCTGTAGATTAGTAATCTTACTTGTGCTATTTGATAACCGTCTTTACGGTTTTCTTGTTGACATCTCTATAGTCTATCACCATTCTTGGTTTCCCGCGAACTTCTTCCACATGATTTCTGACATAAAAAGTTGTAGTGTGATGAGGACTATTTGATAGTTTCATCAATCCTTTTTCTAAAAGATCAACTATGTCTTTTCTGAATTCTTTCTGATCTTATTCTTTGTACAGAGGGATTTCTTTTACATGACAGATAGAATTCATGTCATGTAGCTTAAGCTCATATAGCACTGAGTCCTTTTCCCAGAACTTCAAAGGATTGATGTCAATGTTTTGTTTGAGCATTTCCTTAATCTCTCCAAGGGTATGCGCCCTCTGTTTATCCAGCGTAGATTTAAAGTGCTTAAGATTATGCTCATGACTGAAGGCTATTTCTTCATCTTTTTCTTCGTCCACCGACAATTCTTCTACAAGCAATTCTTCTGCTTATATTGCAATATCGTTTTGAATTTTTGAAAGGACCCAACCCCGGTTTTGCTCCCTAAACCGGAATCAAACCATTCCGAAAACACGAACCAACAAAAACCGCAGAAATTTTGGCAGAATTTCGTTACTAACGTAGAATTACTATTACCTGCACGCGGAAAATACACTTCATCCTATGCCACAAAAAGCAAACCGTGGGCACCAATCCCATCCGGATTTCTCAATATATCAACAGTAAAGTAAAACAATAAATATAATAGTACTTTACTGAAATCCGGTGTAAAATCGTACAACGTGAACAACAGATTTCTTAGAGCGACCTCTAATGTATAAACATATAAGTATACCACAGTAGGTAGAACAATAAACCTACTGGAAGAAACAAGGTAGCTCGAGCACTATGCCTCCGACCACGACGTGCGACACCAGAGCCTGAACTGCAAACTGGGCACGGAAACCGAAAAGCCCAGGGGAAAGACATGAAAATCGTTAGAGTGAGTGGACGAAAATAAATGTCTTTCACCAGTTAATATATATGTTAAAATAGCATATGCGAGTCCAGGTAAATAAAAACAACAAGTACACGAGGTAAAACCATAATCCTCCAGCGTACTGAGCATGCAGGTATAAATCCCACGGGGTCACTCATGGACACGTCCGTGCTAGTACAGTCCGAATCACGGGATCCCAGACCCACACGTGATTCTAAGCCAGAAAAACCTCGGTTCCGGGGAAACGCCCATCGCCGGTCAGGTCGGGGTAATGCCCCGCCTGGGATGCCTACCATCGGGGATCAGCCGAGAGGCTAACGTATTGATACAACAACGTAACCAAGACTGTACTCTGTGTAAACCAAATCATAAACAGTTCGATGCAAATGCATGAAACAGCATATAAGTGTATGTATACTCGTATACGTATATTCGTATAAATATAATCGTATATTCGTAAAAACACATGCTCATGTAATCCGAAATCTCAATACGCATGCTCAAGTTCGTAAATCATATAAAAGACTCGCAAACAATCCGTGAAAAGAAATTGTCCACTCACAGACTAGCGTAACGCGATATGCGTTAACCCGTGATCCGGCGGAAAGTCTATCGCCAAACGAACGATCACGAACACCTGAATAATCACAATAACCATTTCTCAAAATCATAACTCGACAATTCAAATCAAATCACGAGAAACCACCGTTCTCGGAAACACATAATTCGAATACGACGAATCTTCGGAATCCGGAAATCACACCTCAATACCTCGCTGTAAGTTCGGACACTCAAATCGAGAAACGAACCTCCCCACTGCGATCGGGGCGCGATTTCGAGTCAAATGACATGCAACTTGTCGAAAATCCCAAAAAGTCAAAGTTGACCGCCGTTGACCACCGCCCACGGCGGCGCCAGCACTGACCTGAAAATTCCACTGAGGAGCAACCACCATTCCATGCAAAATCACCCACTGAGCAACTTTGTCAACTACAACAAAGGCCAATTCTATCTCTAACTCATCCAATTTCACGAAAAACCGAATATACACACAAATTTCAAATCCAAAATTCTCCATCCACAAATCAAATTAGAACTCCATACTTACATGGTTAGAATCCTTGAGATGAGAGCTACAAAACCCAGTCAATTTTGTAGTTCAATTCGGCCAAAAACCATGAACCCAAATTCATCACATTTCTTCCCATTTCGTGCCGGAATTTCCCCCTCCTCCGGCGTCCCACGCCGTGAGAGGAGGCCGGAAATGGTCTCGGGTGGCCGAGACGAAGAGAACCCGACCCGACCCGAGGCCAGAGGTGGCCGGATCATGCTTGTCGCCAGCGAGGCCGAACTGCCATCGCACCTCCTCCATTCTAGCTCGGTCAAACAGTCAAACAAGGTCAACCATTTAATTCAGCTTTGACTTTCCCAAAGGAGAAACTGCCCTTTGTAGACTTTCCCAATTAGGAAACTTCATGATTATCCATTTCGACGAACTTTAAACACCCGTAACTTTCTCGTCGTAATTCCGATCCCGATAATTCTCGCGGCCACGAACTCGTCTCGACATGTTCTTCAATAATCATCCGAAGTCAAACACATCGACCAAACCGATAAAAAGTCAACCATTCAACACATCACATATTTAATCGACTAATCAATCAACAAACGGAAATATTCGCAACTAAATCTTCATAACTCAAAATCATGCTCCAGAAGTTCCCACAAGCTCGAAATTAAATTCTGAACAACTTTTGTGAAGAAGCCGAAACCAAATTCTCGACCGGTAATTTAGTCGTTAAGTAATTCGCCATAATAATCCAATTCCGTCGAAACTTCAAATATTCATAATTAATTCCTCGGTCGTCCAAATAACGATCCGGAACCGCCCACGAACTCGAAATCACATATACAACGACTCTCGAGAAGAGACCCAGCTCAAATTCTTGGCCAATAATTAAGTCGTTAACAATCCTGGCGGTTCAAATGCTGTCGGAACTCTGCGACTACGCAGTAACACATGAATCAAGCTGATCACACTGCTGATTCTGGTCCGGGTCGTCACAAATCCACCCCCCTTAGAAAAATTTCGACCTTGAAATTTCTGAGTCTGCCAACTACAAGGTAGGAGCACTGCCTCTGTATACTGCTCAACTTTCCAACGGCAACCTCAACTGAACAACTCTGACAACCGTCTACACAATAGGAGATAACTCCGTGCTGAAATCCATGTACCCTCAAATCTCGAATCTAAACTACCTCCACACAATAGCCAAGTGGTCTTGCATACGGAATAGATATGGTACACAACATATAGCAAACCTGAAACACAGTTCCGCCACACGGAACACAACACACATAAAAGCCAATGATATAGGCGATGCCGAATTATACGGCACAACACAAACTCGCCTATGACCACATACGAATCAAAACAACATGGCAAATCACAACTCAGTTTACACACATCAACATAACTTACACACTCATGTCAACATAGCTCAAACCTCGGACTCGGGTAATTATCAACCCCATTCCGCTAATCTGACAGTCTGTGGTAGCACATTCCACAAAATCAGAATCAAACATCAACCCAAACTCAAACCAAACCCGCTCCAGCACAATGGAGTACAACATCGTCCTCAAAACGACATCATGCAACATCAAAACTATAGTGGTCCACAAACTGGTACTGCATGCAAACTCAAACACGTGAAACTGCTGGTCCCAAATCTCTCGGAACTGCAATACCGAGGTCCACAATATCCCCTCCAAGGTCTGAATAGCCCTCAAAGATCGCCAACCAATCTGAGGATAAGAACCGGTACTAACTCGTAATCTGGTCCCCAATGCTCGTTGCAAAGCTTGCCAACACATAGTCGTAGCTGATTATCTCGATCAGCGAACTGGGACATAGGCACGCCGCGGGAATGAACAACCTCCGCCAAACACAGTTATGCCAGTCTGCTACTGAAATCATCTCCGAATGTACAAGGAAATGTACTGAGTTCGTCAAATGGTCCACAAAGGCCTGACACTGGTATCACAAACCAAAGTGCATACAAACACACACAATCACAGCAACAAACTCCAACTACTAATCGGAAATCTCCAATGGCCGTAACTCTCCGGCAAGTCTCTGCCTCCTAGCCATCGCCAGTCGACAAGTGTGGCATCTGCACACACAAGCTGCTATATTGCTCTTCATGTTACGTCACGAGTAATAAACTCGAAGTATCTGATACATCTTCGTACCAATTGTGCACGACGCACAAAAAACAATGAACTTCATCATCATCACACTCGAACACAGCTCCCATAGCTCGCAACTCGGCTAACACGGAAACTCGAGCCACACTCACATGAAACACTAAAGCTCCCGACTCTCAACTGAATGCATCAGCAACAACATCCCAGACGGATGATCAAAGTACAACCTCAGCCTCTCTCGAACAAACTCAAAGGTGCAGTCATAGTCGTGAGTCGACCTCATCCATCTACACTGCCTCAAGCCCAAATCTGGCCGAAAATGCAAGTGGATGAAACTCAAGTGATCAGTGCACGTCCTACACCGCGCTGCACGCCATAGCTGTAGTGTCTCGAACTCTTCGATGCTAACATAAGGACAGATACACCCAAATCATACACAGGATACGTAACTACACAAAGTTCCACTGCCTGGAACCATAAGCCATTGCTCTGCTACACAGCATCAATACACAACCAAATCTAAACCTCGATGCATCGCCATAACCCACGACCACGAACTCACCACGATCGTCAGGGAAGGTCGAAACCGAAACAACGGTCAACCATCCAGCAGGAGTAAGTAACTCTCCTCGCGTGCATCGAACCATTCGAACTTGACGCCTTCTTCGTCAATCCAGAAAGTAGACTGGCAATCCGGAAAAATCCTGCACAAGCCGTCGATCATAGCCTGCCAAACCCAAGAGACTCCCGATCTCTGGTACAATAGTAGGGCAATCCCCAAATCAACACGGCTTCTATCTGGTCAGGATCCACGCCAACTCCCTCGGCTGACATCACACAGCCCAAAATCTTCACGCTAAGCGATCAAGATTCACACTGACTGACCTTCGCAAATAGTTGATCATCTCGCGAAGTCCGCAAAACCACTCGCTATTGCATCAGGTACTGGCCCACACTCCCGGAGTACATCGGGACATTGCCAACGAACATGACCGCAACTATTCCAGAAACCGTATGAACACCTGGTCCACCAAGTCCGCACGATCTACAGGGGCATTGGTCAACCAAACAGCGTGACCAAGAACTCATGATGCCCGCACCGAGATCCGAAAGCTGTACAAACCACATCTGACTCATCAAACCTCAACTGATGGTATCCGGACCCGAGATCAATCTTCGAAAAGACTGAAGTTCTCGCGAGCTGATCAACCAATCGTCAATCCGAAGCGGAGGATACCCACTCTCCTCTGAAGCGAATAAGGCTTCGGTAGTTAATGCACCACCTCGTCGAACCATCCATCATCCGTACCCACAATGCAAAAGCACACCACGCAATACGCGGGGTCGCATGAAATCTCCTCCAGTAACTTCTGGAGTCGAAACTGTAGCTCCACCAGCTCCGCTGGCTCCGAACGACAAAATGTCGGTAACATGAGTCCAGTGTTGTCAGTCTTCCGAACTGGAGGAACATCCGATAACTCCTTCGGAATACACCTGGAACTCGGGAACCACCACAATGTCACCAATGTCGGGCACAGCAACCGTAGTATCCACAACATAAGCTAAGCAACAACACAATCCGTCTCCATTATCCGCTCAACCATCACCGCGAAACAGCATCTCGGGGAAATCTGGTCGTCGAAACACAACCTCCTTCTCGAGGAACTCGAACACAACCAAATGCGTCATTAGTAAGTCCATACTCACAAACACACCAAAATCACAATGTCCAGCCATAACAGATCCGCGGCTAACCCACATCTTCCAACAAGGATCTCGCAACCTCCAGATGGATACAACACTCTCCAAAACTCAGAAGTAGAAATGCAGGTACAATAGCCGTGGGTATCAAACAACAGTAACCTCGGAGAAAAGTCCGTCCTCAAACAAGGTCATGGCATGAACTCCGACATGCCCAACTAGCTGCCCACATCAATTGCGGCTTGCTAAATAACTCATCAAACGGATACATTGATCAGACTTCAGGAACAACATGAGGATCTTCTCGTAAACTCTGAGCTGTTGAACCACTAACACAGCTGACTGAGGGCGCTCCCTCGTAACGTGACCCTTCTGGTCACCGAACAGCAACTGAGAGTTCTCCACGAACACAAGTCACCGCAACAACTGCTGCGAGAACCAACGATCACCCCAAACTTATGCCACAGGAGCAAGTCCGTTACACTGTGATCTCCGCCATCGCCAAACGGATCCTCTGCTTGATCTGATGGCCCACAACATAATCAAAAAGACCACAGCCTGATGAAGTCACTGATTCCGGAGTGTCGGAACTCAACCTCATCAAAACAACTCGACTAAATCCACTTTCCTCAAACCATCACATCGAAAACCGCATACAACTTTCCTTCTCAATAGCCTTGCTACTGAGTGCAGCACACTAAGCTCCTCACGGTTAACTCGAGGCATAACAATCATGATCTCTCTGATGCTCAGGTTCAAACTCATCTCGAACCTCGTACACTGCTTCCTCTGAAGCCACATAACACGTGCAAACAGGGACAAACATATAGACAATGCATCTCTGCCTCAGGTGGGTAAACACTCCACATTCAATTGCTGGTTAGCCTGATAAAAACCATTACTGTATAAACAACACCCTGAATGTAGGCCATGGAGTCGCAACCGGAACTCACACAATATCAGCCCACCAAATACAACAATCTGACTCAGGCAAACATCAACTGCCACGATTCTCAGCTCTGAGGCAACACGTAGATGCTCATACACACAACTAGGCAAACTGTGCCACACAATTCACTGAACTCGGAATACTCATCCAAATCCACAGTTCTCTGGAAAATCGCGCGTCGATTGATCCTCAATAGGATCTACAACCGAAACGACACGGAAAGCACGTCAGGAGGCATCCTAATGAATAAAACATCGTTCACAACAAGTGGAACGTAATCATGGAACTTCAAATATTTGAAAGTATACAACACCCGGAATATTGATGAGTATCCGCCGGCCGGTCGGGTCACCATTCCAGACATGCTGTACATTTTCAAATATCCTTAGTAAACACGACTACAGAAGTCTACAGAACCTATATCCTAATGCTCTGATACCAAGCTGAAAGGACCCAACCCCGGTTTAGCTCCCTAAACCGGAATCAAACCCTTCCGAAAACACGAACCAACAAAAACCACAGAAATTTTGGCAGAGTTTCGTTACTAACGTAGAATTACTATTACCTGCACGCGGAAAATACACTTCATCCTATGCCACAAAAAGCAAACCGTGGGCACCAATCCCATCCGGATTTCTCAATATATCAACAGTAAAGTAAAACAATAAATATAATAGTACTTTACTGAAATTCGGTGTAAAATCGTACAACGTGAACAACAGATTTCTTAGAGCGACCTCTAATGTATAAACATATAAGTATACCACAGTAGGTAGAACAATAAACCTACTGGAAGAAACAAGGTAGCTCGAGCACTATGCCTCCGACCACGACGTGCGACACCAGAGCCTGAACTGCAAACTGGGCACGGAAATCGAAAAGCCCAGGGGAAAGACATGAAAATCGTTAGAGTGAGTGGACGAAAATAAATGTCTTTCACCAGTTAATATATATGTTAAAATAGAATATGCGAGTCCAGGTAAATAAAAACAACAAGTACACGAGGTAAAACCATAATCCTCCAGCGTACTGAGCATGCAGGTATAAATCCCACGGGGTCACTCATGGACACGTCCGTGCTAGTACAATCCGAATCACGGGATCCCAGACCCACACGTGATTCTAAGCCAGAAAAGCCTCGGTTCCGGGGAAACGCCCATCGCCGGTCAGGTCGGGGTAACGCCCCGCCTGGGATGCCTACCATCGGGGATCAGCCGAGAGGCTAGTGTATCGATACAACAACGTAACCAAGACTGTACTCTGTGTAAACCAAATCATAAACAGTTCGATGCAAATGCATGAAACAGCATATAAGTGTATGTATACTCGTATACGTATATTCGTATAAATATAATCGTATATTCGTAAAAACACATGCTCATGTAATCCGAAATCTCAATACGCATGCTCAAGTTCGTAAATCATATAAAAGACTCGCAAACAATCCGTGAAAAGAAATTGTCCACTAACAGACTAGCGTAACGCGATATGCGTTAACCCGTGATCCGGCGGAAAGTCCCTCGCCAAACGAACGATCACGAACACCTGAATAATCACAATAACCATTTCTCAAAATCATAACTCGACAATTCAAATCAAATCACGAGAAACCACCGTTCTCGGAAACACATAATTCGAATACGACGAATCTTCGGAAATCCGGAAATCACACCTCAATACCTCGCTGTAAGTTCGGACACTCAAATCGAGAAACGAACCTCCCCACTGCGATCGGGGCGCGATTTCGAGTCAAATGACATGCAACTTGTCGAAAATCCCAAAAAGTCAAAGTTGACCGCCGTTGACCACCGCCCACGGCAGCGCCACCACTGACCTGAAAATTCCACGGCGGAGCAACCACCATTCCATGCAAAATCACCCACTGAGCAACTTTGTCAACTACAACAAAGGCCAATTCTATCTCTAACTCATCCAATTTCACAAAAAAACGAATATACACACAAATTTCAAATCCAAAATTCTCCATCCACAAATCGAATTAGAACTCCATACTTACATGGTTAGAATCCTTGAGAGGAGAGCTACAAAACCCAGTCAATTTTGTAGTTCAATTCGGCCAAAAACCATGAACCCGAATTCATCACATTTCTTCCCATTTCGTGCCGGAATTTCCCCCTCCTCCGGCGTCCCACGCCGTGAGAGGAGGCCGGAATGGTCTCGGGTGGCCGAGACGAAGAGAACCCGACCCGACCCGAGGCCAGAGGTGGCCGGATCATGCTTGCCGCCGGCGAGGCCGAACCGCCGTCGCACCTCCTCCATTCCAGCTCGGTCAAACAGTCAAACAAGGTCAACCATTTAATTCAGCTTTGACTTTCCCAAAGGAGAAACTGCCCTTTATAGACTTTCCCAATTCGGAAACTTCATGATTATCCATTTCGACGAACTTTAAACACCCGTAACTTTCTCGTCGTAATTCCGATCCTGATAATTCTCGTGGCCACGAACTCATCTCGACATGTTCTTCAATAATCACCCGAAGTCAAACACATCGACCAAACCGATAAAAAGTCAACCACTCAACCCATGACATATTTAATCGACTAATCAATCAACAAACGGAAATATTCGCAACTAAATCTTCGAAACTCAAAATCATGCTCTGGAAGTTCCAACGAGCTCGAAATTAAATTCTGAACAACTTTTGTGAAGAAGCCAAAACCAAATTCTCGACCGGTAATTTAGTCGTTAAGTAATTCGCCATAATAATCCAATTCCGTCGAAACTTCAAATATTCATAATTAATTCCTCGGTCGTCCAAATAACGATCCGGAACCGCCCACGAACTCGAAATCACATATACAATGACTCTCGGGAAGAGACCTAGCTCAAATTCTCGGTCAATAATTAAGTCGTTAACAATCCTGGCGGTTCAAATGCTGTCGGAACTCTGCGACTACGCAGTAACACATGAATCAAGCTGATCACACTGCTGATTCTGGTCCGGGTCGTCACAAATTTGGTGTATATCCACCACTATTCTGCTATAATCTTTGATATTGCTATGTTAATCCTGAACCAACAACACTTTTTGCTTCTTTTAATCTCTCGGTCCAAAAGATTTTGTTATTCTTTTTAAATCCTAATAAATTCACTTCTAGCTTCTAGATGAAAGTTTGTTGTAGAAGAAAATCATTGTCAATTAGTATGTCTGAGTCTTGGCCTTCTGATTGCCAAATATCTTCAATTACATAGGTTCCTCCTCCTATCGAGATTTGAACCTTTTTGGTAATTGTATTCATGGAAATTCTTCTTCCTTCTACAATTTTTTCTATTGCACTTCTTTTCGGATTATTTGTCCAGAGTTCTTCCGGTATAGCAAACTTTTTTGCTAAACTAAAACCAGAATCGTTATCTACAAAGGCATGTAGATGATATTTCTTGTACCCTGGAAATTTTAATCCAATTTCCATGTAGAGACTGAATCTACTTGTAGAAACAGTCGCTGCTTTGCACAAATTTTGTTTCAAAGAACATTCTTCTTCTACCATTTCTATAAAAAGACTGCATTGTTCTTCTTCACAAACTGGACTTTCTATGGATACTACTTCTTCTTTCTCAGTAGTAATATCGAACTTCATTCTTTCTAGATCTCTTTCTAGAATTTTTTGTCTTTCTTCTATTTCATAGAAGTAATCTTCATATTCTTGTTTAATAATCTGATTTATTGAACCATTTTTTTATTTTCTTCTTGCTTCAGCTATGAAGCATTCTTTCTGATACGTTTTTTTCTGACACTTCACAAAACATGGGAAGACCATCCTTCTCATAGCAATGGCAATAGTCACCGACAAATGATTCGGAATTGACTTTGTAAGAAGAAATCTTTTCTTCTTTAGTGCTTTCTCCCCAATTTTTTATTTCAAGGAGATAAACCCCTCTGGGTTCATATTCCTCTTCAGAATCTATCTCTGATTCTTCTGACGATTCATCTTCTGTCCAGGCTAAATAAACATATATGTTATCGTCTTCTAAATAAACTACCTCGTAAGCCTTTCATATTGTCCATCTCTATGGCCTCTTCGTATTCGCCATCTCTATGGCCCCTTCATATTGGCCATCTCTATGGCCCCTTCATATTCCCTAAGAAGATCTTTCAAAACTCTATTTTCTTTCTTAGGACATTCGTTAGCATAGTGCCATTCAGCCTTGCATAACCAACATCTGCATGTTGTCTTCTTTTCTATTTCTTGAGGGAATCCTTTCTTTTTGAACAATCTCTTTCTTGGATTTTGTTTCTCTCTTTTGTAATTGGAAATGCTTCATTTTCTGCCTATTTTCATCACATCCCTAATTGGTTGGAACATCTGCCATCCTGGTGCAGAAATTATCAGTTCCTTTAAGCTGTTTCTTAGTAGCCTTTGCCCTGGTGTTGACTTTACATTGCTCACGCATCAGCTATCTGATTCTTTCCACGACTCCTCTAACAGAAAACGTCTCTAGAGGTTTTTCTTCTATGATTTCTCTCATAGCTATCCTCCAAGGTTTATAGAGCTTTCTATGCAGGAGATGTATCAAGTCGGCATTTTTTAACTCTCCTATCGTGTAGTAGTATTCTTGGAATTCATTCAGATATTCCTCAAAATACTTCATATTGCATATTTTAAAAGCATATATGTTGGTTTTTACTAATTCTTTAGCTTTGTCTCTAACATATGAGATATCTCCATAGAATTGTTCATAGATCGAAGTTACAAAAGTATATGACGACTTGTCAGTCTTTATTCTATCCAACCATTCCTTTCCTCTAAAAGTTTATTTGAAGGCAAAATAGAACTTTTTTGCCATCCCCAAGAAGGTTGATTCATAGATTATTTGCAAGTATGGTGCTTCAAACATTCCATAGGTGGTACAAGATGCCATGAATAGGCTAGCAGCCCATTCATCTATATATTTCTTCTTGTCTAGAGATTTTTCTAGATCAAGTCATACCCCAAATTGCGTAATTGGCACCTTTGGTGTATTATCCTGCGGAATGAATTTTTGGGAACTTCTTTCCTCTTTCTTTCCAGTAGGACCTTTCATGTTTGAAAGTCTTGTATTTCCACCAACTTTGATGATGGTGGTTTATATGGTTCCTGAAGGCTCCCCTTCTTCCATTTTGACCTCTTGATAAGGAAAGACTTTTCTTTCCTTTTTTAATGTGAAACTTTCGATCTCTTTGATCAATTGTTCCAGACGAGATGGATTTTTACACTCTTCCACTTCCTCATAAAGCTTGAAGAGTTTCTTTGATTTTGATCTATCAGATGTAAGCATGCTGATATTTCTTTCTAATTTAACATCTAAATCTTCTTCCATCACTGAATTGGTTTCTTCTCTTATTGAAATTTTGGTACTTCTAGCACCCTTTTCTCTTGAATAGCTGCTTCTTCTGAGTGATCTAGAACTTTCACGTCTCAAGCTTTCAAGGGATACATCACTGCCTCTGTGTCCTTCGAATTTAAGGTTAATGTCTCCAGTTCTTCTATTCTCATAAACCGATGCATTCACAATTTCTGGCTTCTCTTTAGGGCTAGACAATTTCCACTCTAGTGAAAATGTTACATCATCCCATGTAACCTTATGAATTTTCTCTGAATGATTTGTGAGGAATCCAGTATTAAGACATGGGATATTTGTTATTTTGGTCTTTGGTTCTATTGTTGTACTCATTAATTTATAATAGATTCTATAAACTACAAAAAACTCTTGCACACCATCTTTCATTGAGATGCCATCTGTTTTAACTCTCAATCGCAAACATTTAAACATCAGTCTGGCTAGTTGAGAAGTTTGGGAAGTAGTTAAAATATGCAACTTGATTGGATATCGATGCTTAGAGGGTTCCCAGTAGACTTTTCTGGAAATCAATCAGTCTATTATCTTGTAAGACACATAAAACTGAACAATTTATGTCTTCTCTAGTAAGTAATTTTATGCCAACTTGGACTGCTCCAATGTGCATAAATTTGTAGTTTCTTTTTCTGGCTTTAGCAACCTCTTCAGGTGTTATCAAAAGGAGATATGTTTCTCATGTTGTTGCTGGAATGGTGAATTCAAGGATTTTGAACTGATGGCTATCCAACATGTCAAAATTTCCTCTTTTGTAGATCTAATGGAATTCAAACTTAGGGATCGAAGCATTTCAAACATTATTTTCAATTTCATTGAATTCAACAGTTGTACCGTTTTCTTCTTGAAGATACTTAACATGTTTATGTTACGAATATCTTCAGTTTTAGATTCTTGAAATCTTATACTTGACAGATTTGTTGGGGAATCTAGAAGAAATGGTTTTGGTGAAGGGTTTCCTTTTGAAACTTGTAGTGGTTTTAAATCATTAGTTTTCCTTATGACTGTTCAAAATGGATTGTCGCTTGCATTTTTATGTTCTCGGGCTATCGTTTGAACATAGTCAATCTTCATCTGCTAATAGTTCTCTCTTGTTTTCCGGATGATTTTGGATGTAATCCGTTTTAGTTTCAAATTTCTGTTATTGGATACTAATTGCTAGAAGAATTTCTAGATGCTCTTTGTATCTAGATATCTCTGATAAAAATTCTTGATGCCTCGCATCAGACAGATTTAATAGAGAATCTAGTTTCTCTATTATTTCTCAGAAGTTGTTTCCATCTTTGAGAATTTGTTTAGCTATAGCAGGTTTTGATACTAGTAACATTGTGGATCTAACCAACAAGCTCATATGGATAGTCTATGTAAATGTTGTTCAAATTTAGCTTTATCTTTTAGACAACTAGCTAAAAAAGATTGCTTGAAATCAATTTTTCTTTCAACTCTTGCTCTATCGTAAGGAGGAACTCCCCCTCTTAATTTTTCTAAAAGTCCAATTTTTTGTTTGCAGTTGCTAATACAGTCTCGAACTAACTTAAGTTTTCTTCCTAAGTGGCGAGTGATTCGAAAATAAAAAAAATTTATGGTAAGAGATAATTGTTTACCTCCGAGTATTGAGGATAGATCTTTAACTGCAGGTGTTAGAACAAACAAATTATGGGCTCACCACGCTTTAAACATACATGATAATATGTAAACATGCTAAAAAAGGACTTAAAATGGTATTTTAACAATTTTACCCTTACAACGTATTATTTTGAGCCACTTTGCATAAGTACAGGTACTGTCTGAGTAGTTTTAAAAGATCAAGTACCAAAAAGTGAATTGGGTGATACTCTGGGTATCATTTGAGAATTTTCTCTAATCAAATCCTAATTTTCTTATATTTATTTCTTTTATAAAAGATACCTATTGTTCTTAGAACTCATCTTGGGAAATTAAACACAACGAGAAAAATGTCAAAAATTTTGAAGTTTGCCATACATTCATAATCACCTATAGAAAAATTAAAATCGTTGATTCTAAACTACACAGGAGGTGATCAACAGGTTAGAGTTTGTTTTTTATGAAAAAAAATTAAAAAAATGAAGAGGAGGTGTAATGAGAAATGGAGAGTAAACTAGGAAGTTCAGTTAAAAAGAAAATGAGAATGAGAATAGGTTCAAATAGTAATTATGGAGGTGTGAATAGATGTTCCCTTTCATTTTTACCTTTTTATTTAGAAACCCCATATTCATTTTTATCCTAATCCTAACTCTCTTCCAACCTCTCGCTCTTCTTATCCTTCGGATCAACAATGTGAGTAACACTCTCACCTTCTATGGCAACCAATCGCTATGGTGAAACTCTCCTTGGAGTCTCTGGTGACCGCACTAAGACAACGTCACAGGTGCGAAGTTTCTCAAAGTGGACAGAGAAGCGTTTGGCACGGCAGACTTTTCCAACAAGGGTGGGAGCATGCTTGGACAGTATGTTTGTACGCCAGCGATGATGTGGGTGGTCGTTTTTGAGTTGTGGGTGGTCGTTTTTGAGTTTGAGACCACAAAAGAAGATGAGTAGCCGAGGAACGCGGTGGATGAGGTATGTGGTGGTGGATTTGAATGCATCTGATGCCACGAAAGCCTTGAGATATTTAATCGCCTCTATTATCGTCTCATGAGCTCTCTTCCGTCATCAAAGGCCTCCTCGCGTCGTCCGCTCGTGTCGCCCAAGAGATGCGAGAACTCTTTCACTTCTTTAAGTGCCTTAGGCTCGGCAACAAATTCATCCTGGTATTTAACCTTTAATTTTGGACACTATTAAAATTGAATCACATAAAGAAAAATCTTGGGTTTGTTTGGATTGGTTATGACTGTTTGTTGGATTTTGTGAGCGAAAGGTTGATAAAAGTACTCAATGGAGCCTAAGCTATTTTGGAGCAAGTTGGAGTTTTTTATCAATATTATAACAGTATTGATCATGAGTGCAAGAGGTAGGGGAGTTGTAGGACTTGTGGGCACGATCCAAGCATTATGTTTATGTTGTTTAAGTCATAGATGAAATGGTTATAGATGACCGTGGGAGCATGTGACTTGCAAAACCATCTGTTACCTGCTTGTCAAAAATGGAATGATTTTTTGGGAGGGTTTTGTATCACTGACATATGGACTTGGATTCAAAATGTGAACATGATGTTGGATGTGTGCTTTTGAGTAAATGCCTTGCAAAATGTGAACATGTTGGTGAATGTACTTTTGAGATTTTTTGAGATTGATGCGGTGATGACTTTGTTTAATCTTGTGACGTAGACAAAGGTATTGAGGCCTGGGCTGTTAGAGCATTGGCGGGCGCATTGGGAATTGAAGGTATTTTTTAGGAAGTGGCATGTGCGTTGGCATTGATTATTAGGTTGTTTGTTGGGGCTAAAGCAGTAGGAATGGACATGGCAGTGGCATGTTTGATAGGGATGATCCATTGTAGGACTCCAAGGGGCTGTGTCGTAATGGTGGAGCTGTTGCAACTGAGAGGTATGTGGAAGCTTTGATTGGATTTGACTACTACTATTATTGTATTTGTTATTGTATTTAATCTTGAGATTAGGATTGGAAATGAATTGACATTTGACGCAATGAAAAATTTTCACATTCAAGGAAAACTTATGTCAGAAAGTAGATGTATGTATCTATGTATTGGTGATCAGATGAAGTAACTATGGTTACCAGAGGATATCTATGACACCCCTCTTGAAAATTATATTTTTATGATTTATTTAAGGTTAATCGAGAAACATAGTTAGTTTTGTCAAATTCGATAATTATTGTAAGATTTTTAGTTGACTTTTTATCAGATTGACGAAGTTGGTTGACTTCGGGTATACACTACAACATTTTTACCCATTGCCGGCGACTTTTATGTCGCCGGCAATGTTTTTGGACATTACCGGCGATTTTTGCCGGAAAAATCGCCGGTAATGTCTTTTTTTTTTTTTTTTAAACATTACCGGCGACATAAATGTAAGTCGCCGGTAATGTCTTGCCGGAAAAGACATTGCCGGCGACTTACATTTATGTCGCCGGTAATGTAAAAAAAAAAAAAAAAAAAAAAGACATTACCGGCGATTTTTGCCGGAAAAATCGCCGGTAATGTCATTTTTTTTTTACATTACCATCGAGACATTGCCGGCGACGGACATTACCGGCGACAAAAATCGCCGATAAAGTAAAAAAAAAAAAAAAAAGACATTACCGGCGATTTTTCCGGCAAAAATCGCCGGTAATGTGCAAAAACATTGCCGGCGACATAAAAGTCGCCGGCAATGGGTAAAAATGTTGTAGTGATAATTCGTAAAAATTGTTAAATCGAGTCCATAGACACGAAGAACACCAAAAGCGGAGTTACAACAAGAAAGTTATGATTAGCAAAAATTTATCAGAAACGTAATTGTCGCAAATGGACAAGTATAATGAGACTTTCTATTTTGGGAAATTATATTGAGGAAAGTCGTAGAGTTTATCAAGACGAGCTTATAGCCACGTCAATGGTTAAAATCGTAGTTACGATGAAGAAGTTATGGTTAACGAAAGTTTTGTACGATTTTACGAAATCGGTTAGTCACAATTCTCACATATAAATAGGACTTTCTGAAAATAGAAAATCAAACTTTCTATTTTGGGTCAACCAACGCTGACCCGCGTTGACTAAGCTTGCCGACCAAAAATCGCTCGTGAATTGCTTCTGGCGGTACAGTGTCGTCCGGCCACCATAGAGGCCGATTCCAGTCGGAATCGAACAACCTCATCTCCCTTTTTCTTTTCTGGCTTTATATCCAGCGATGGAGGACGGTGGAGGATGAATCAACGACGAGAAATTTTAGGGATTTCGGCATTTCAAGTCGCCGACGACACCTCCGCGACGATTGAGGTATATTTCAAATTCTTGTGATGTGTAGAATGTATTGGGTGTTGAGATTTTGGGTTTACAGTTGTGATTGAGGTGAAGCGACGTGATTTCAGAAATGGAAATCACCACCGGATCGTCATCGATGGTGGCGGTGTTTAACGGCGACGTTAGGCACCGAGGGATTAGGGGTTTTGTAGCTCACCCTCGTGGGAGTCTAACCAGACCAGCCTCAAGCTCCGACGTGGCTCGACGGCACCGAAATCAAGATTTGAAATTTTTCGGCCAATTAGGTTTCACGCCGGTTTCGGACTGGTTTCCGGCCGAATTGGTCGTAACCGTAGTTGAACAGGTTGTTGGGCTTGTTGAGAGGAATATTTTGGTGTTCGGATCGTCGGGGAAAGTTACTGGCACCACAGTCGCCGACGGTGGTTCACGGCGATGCTCGGCGAAGATGAATTTCGACAAAGTTTTATGTCATTTTACTCGTAATCGTGTACTGATCGCAATGATGACGTTATTAAATTCACTGGACGTAGTTTGGTGTGAACTTGGAACTAATCGGACATTAATTAAACATTTTTACAATTTTATTGTTCAGTCGAGTAATACGTCAATTCGACCTTAAGTCGCCCAACGTTTGAGGAACGTATTGTGACTTCCAAAGAGAATTAAGGACACAAACTAGAATTGAAATTAAACTGGTAAGAAGTTCGGAAAGCACGTTATTTGAGAATGCGATGTTCTCGACAGTATGGCTCGTTAGGTGAACGAGCTTAGTTATTCGATATGATTTTCGACGTTTAGTTATTAAATAATAATTGTTGTTTCAGGATGACATGTTAGCAGTCAGTGTCAGACGTATAGAATGTCGGCAGACAGGCTACGGCTTGGTGCAAATCATGACACAGTATTATGAGTGGATAATTTATTTTTACTGTCGATTTACGAGTCTATGATTATGCATTTTACGATTATACATTTTATGATTATGCATTTGCATTGAGGCACATATGATTTGGTTTTACACAGACCACAGTACAGTTGATGCATCGATGCACTGACTTTTTGGCTAATCCTCGAGATGCTCCAGGAGGGATAGGACAAACACCTGACCCGTGATTTACACAGTACCTAGGAGGGTTAGGACAAATACCTGACCTGGGTATTCTTGTAACTTAGAGGAAAATGTACTCAAGTTATTGCCTCCACACATCACACAGTACCTAGAAAGGTTAGGAAAAACACCTGACATGGGCATTCTTGTAACTTTGAGGAAAATATACTCAAGTTATTGCCTCCACATATCACATAGTACCCAGGAGGGTTAGGACAAACACCTGATCTGAGCTTGTTTATTTTTAGACTCGCATCATTATATGTACATTTATAGTGAAAGGCATATTATTTATAGTTTTCAGTTTAAAGTGAAATATTATTTTCGTCCACTCACTCTGACAATTTTATTATTTTATGTGCCTTTCCCTGAGCTTTTTGGTTTAATTGCCTAGTTTGCAGAGTTCGTTTGAGGTCGAGCGTACACGCAGATCGAGACATAATGGTATCTACCGTAGGATCTGAGGTAGATCCTACGAGTTAGTATTCTCATCGGTGTAGTTAGTTTAGAATGTCTAGCTTCTCTGATGTCATAAACAGTTTATAATTGCTATTTATAACTTTCAGTTTATATAAAAGAAAATAGTTCCTTCATTTATGGCTTTTGAGTTTTGGATCTCTAGTTCGATTCTTGTGTAATTTGAGTAGACACTTTGATTAGTAGAGTTGTTAGGGTCTAATTCTAGTTTATGTAACTAAATTGGGGTCGGATCCTTTCAATACCTATGAGGAGTTAATTGTTGCTAGCCATAGGTAACTGTGGGTAGTTATGATGCTAGTTAATTATTGGTAGCTATGAGAGTTTACTATGGTTAGCCGCATGTCATTGTGGGTAGCTGTAAGTAGTTGTGGGTTAGTTGTGATGTGAGTTAACTAGGGGTAGCCGTGAGAGTTCACTGTGGGTAGTTGTAGGTAATTGTTGGTGCAGATAGCTGTGAGAGTTTATTGTGGATAGTTGTAGGTTAATGTTGATAGTTGTACGTAGTTGTACGTAGTTATGAGTATGAGTTAACTGTAGCTAGCTGAGAGTTAACTATGGATATCCGTAGATAATAATGGATAGTTGCAGGTGGATATGATGTGAGTTAATTGTGATCAAATGTGAGGGTTCACTATAGGTAGTTGTAGGTAACTGTCGATAGCTGTGAATTAATTCCAGATAGCTGGGAGAGTTAAATTGGGTAAATATATGTAAATATGGGTAAAGATAATTAGCTGTTTGGGTTAACTGTCAATAGCTATATGGGTAAAGGTGAGTAATTGTAATTAGCTATAGGTAAATGTAATTTGCTATAGGTAAAGGTGAGTAATTATAGTTAACTGTCAATAGCTATATGGGTTAGCTAGTGGTAGCTGTATGAGTTGATTGTCGGTAATTATAGCTGATTGTATGTGTTAGTGGTATATGATAGTTATTCGTTGATATGGATAACTGGTTCAGTTAACTGTTTGTTAACTGTCTTTAGTTGTGATATTATACAATCTGAGAACTATACCAACTAAATATAATTAGTTGTTTGGGTTAACTGTCAGTTAGTTGTTATTATGTGTAGGTATTTGTAGTTAACAGTCAGTAGTTGGATGGGTTAGCTAGCGATAGCTGTATGAGTTAACTGTCGGTGATTGTCAGTGATTGTGTGTGTGATATGTGGTAGTTGTTGGTTGCTATGGATAACTGCTTGGGTTAACTGTCATTAGCTGTGAGAGTTCACTATGGGTAGCTATAAATGACTGTGATTTACTTGTTCTCTGAGTTAATAGTGGGACTCACTGTGAGTTAACTATGGTTCACTGTGGAGAGCTATAGTTCATTGTGAATTAACTATAATTCACTTTGGGTAGCTGTGAGAGTTCTCTATGAGTTAGTTGTAGGTAGTTGAATGAGTTCGCTCTGGATAACTATATATGGTTGTGAGTTACTTGCGTTGTGAGTCAAATGTGAGACTTATTGTGAATTAACTATGGTTCACTATGGTTCACTGTGGTTAGCTGAGAGTTCTTTATAATTTAACTGTAAGTAGCTGTAAGAGTTCATTGTGAATAGTTATAAGTGGTTGTGAGTTACTTATTATGTGAATTAATCGTGAGACACACTTTTAGTTAACAATAGTCCACTATGGGTAGCTAAGGGTTCTTATAAGTTAATTGTAGGTAGTTGTAATAGTTCACTATGACTAGCTATAGGTGGTTGTGAGTTACTTATGCTGTGAGTTAATTGTGGGTCTCACTGGATAGTTGAGAGTTCTTTATGAGTTAACTGTAGATAGTTGTGAGAGTTCACCGTGAGTTAGCTATGATTCACTGTGAGTAGTCGAGAATCCATTTTCAGTTAACTATGATTCACTTTGGGTAGCTATGTTAGTTTTCCATGAGTTAACCATAAGTAGTTGTGAGAGTTCACTGTGGATAGTTATAGGTGGTTGTGAATTACTTGCGTTGTGACTTAATATAAGATTTATCGTGAGTTAGCTATGGTTCACTATAAACCTTGAATAGCTAAGAATTCTTTATACGTTAACTACACCTCACTCGAAAAGTTAACTACAATGAGCAATGTAACTAACCCAACATCTAATCATGTAGTTAACGGACAGTTAACTACAACTAACTCACAGCTAATCCTATAACTACTTGACATTTATCCCACCAGCTAAACTACAACTGACTCAGAGCTAATCCTGTAACTACCCGACAGTTATCCCAACAGCTAAACCACAACTAATCATAGCAAACTCACATTTACTCTATTGTTAATCCACAACTAATCTTCAGCTAGCCACAACTAGACATAACATTTAAATCTGGAATCTTCGCAAGTTGGACAATCAAATCCTTGAATCAATATTTGATACTAGTACACATTTTTGAGTAGTTTAAAACAATATACATGTGAACTCCGACAATGATAGTGAATGCATTGTGCATCACTCTTCTGTGTACAAATTAAAGAGTCTATCTTTACTCCCATAAACATTTTCATTAAAATACATGCTACTCCATTTACAAAGCCCGCCACAATCACCTTATAAGCATGATTGTACCTGATTTTTGCACATCGGCAAGTTAAGCCCAATTGTTGAAAGTGAGGTCTATTTTTTACTTTACTTTTAGTATATCGGCTAGCAAATATTTTGGCCAATAAATTAGGAGAAAAGTTTGCTCGTTATTAATGATATTTACATAAATTCTGATAATTATGATTATTATAGAATTTAGTGGATATTAATAGCCGGGAGACCTGATTAGATTAGAAAATGAAGGATAATTATCAAGGATTTGCTATGCTGTGAAAAGTGGAAAGAATTTTGGAGGATTGCAACGTATAGTCAAGACTCCTCTTGACATGGGACATTAAATATTCTGATTTAATAAATATAAAGTGATAATGCCACATTGATGATGAAGAGTATAGTTTGAGGAAGAATTCATTTATAACTCCTTCGTCAGGAAATGTATTAATATAAATAGAACTACTCTACTGCATTGTAAAAGGTACTTGATAAACATAACACATCAATACAATTCAGCTTTTCTTCAAAATGCCGTGCATTTACTTCTTAGTCAAATTTATCTTCATTTATCACTTTCTTTTAACTTCTGCACTTAGTTGTTATAACTTTCGTTATTCAATTCTTATATACATGCTTTTTACATTCTAGTATTTACTTTTTGCTATTGAGTTTACGCATCCTTTACTTTTTCTTGCAACTACATATCAAAAAAGCACCCAAAAAAACAAAAGAAAGTCCTTATTTATTAAGGCAAGAGAACCATGAGACCAAGAATGTTTCTTCCTCAACCCACAATTGTCTGAAGAAATCAGATTCAATGCGAAAATTTATTAAAATCTCGCTTGGCAACATGCCGCAAGTTGGCACGCTCGCACATCGAAGGACGAGAGCCAGATTCCATCAGCCGTCGTGATATTGGCCGTGAGTATTTTTGAGCAAGCAAAGCAACAGTAGACTTTACCGCTTTCACAACCTGCAATCGTCATATCATCTAGTTGCAAGAGTATATGCCAGCTATAGCTGCAAGAGTCATATCATCAGAGTAACCACCATCTCAAAGACCTGAGACCACACCATAGCGATCAAGTCTAAAATCATCTGCATGCATCTACAAGCAAGCTCAAATAGTTAGGGTAGAAGCTCTAATGTGTTGTAGGCAAGAAATCAATGCAGATACACGCTTGTTCGGACAAATCACTAAAATACTTCAAAAATCATAAAACTCTGACTCATTCAAAGCATAGTTAAAAAAATGTTTTGCAAATTTGATACTAAAAGCAACACACATTCTGGAAAATATGAAAGATAGGAAGAGATCCAGACTAGAGACTACAAATCAGATCTGATAATGTTGATGACAGATCAACATAATACTCACAAGATAAAGATCATATATATCCCAAGTGTTATCATATTGGAAAACATACAGAAAGCTGAAACAAGTATATTAAAAACCGTTCAATTGATCTATAATAAGTAATTCATGTTCTTAAATCACTGTCCTAAAAATATCGACATTAACAGACTACCACCAGACTCATGCCGCCGAGCTATACACCAGACACAACTAATGTGGTTATGGGAAACACAATCATGATGAATTCAGAAATTCACAAGATTCACAATGCACTATTTTGGCACACGTGGCTCCTCATATGTTGGGCACGTAGAAATAATCAATCCAAATGAGCGAAAAAACTAATGCAACCTTTAGAGTAGCAGCTCATATAGGCTTTGGAAACTGAACACAAGATATCTGTTTTCTACCCAAATTATGTCTCTCTGGTCTCATTTAATTCAAACTAACAAATAGCTCACTGAATGGAGGTTTGATTACACCGTGACTGACCAACCTACCGACCAGTTGTCCGTCTGCCTAAATTGGGAATTTTGGGATATCAAATCACATCACATTCCAGCTACTTGAAGCATTAAAAGAGTACCTCCACGATCACTATCTCTCTAACTCGAAAAACATGAGTTTAGTGACTGCAAAATAAAGACTCCAGCTCAACAACAACATCGGAGTTTAGTATAATCTACACCAAAACAATCTGGATATATCAAACTACAACAACTATTCAGATCACAAAATTGGCTAATTAAGACAATTCTGAAAAAGGTAAACCAACACATGAATTGGAGGATCAGTAATAATCTATTGAACACAACTGCACACTTCACCAGCTATTAACACTCAAAGTTTGTCACAAATAGCAGAGCAGAAACATTATTGTACCTGTAAATGCAAGAAGGAACACTTAGAGAATCACTGGCCAAGGGGGATGTGCCGGATCGCGATCCTCCGGCAGAAATTCATTCAAGTATCTCAATTTGGCCGAAGCTGTTGAGCAACGCTTCTCAAGCTTCCTTACAATGTATGAGTCCTCCGTCAAAAAGCTCTGCTGCACAATGTCCTTACATCCTCTCCCTAAATCAAGCAGTATCTCCCCCCACGCCAAAGCAAAACCCTTCACCTGATCTTCAAACTCTCTGATTCCTCCGCCGTCGTCCTCGATTCAAACACCGGCGTTGAGATTTCGATAGGCTCCTCTAGTAGACTCGCCAGCTCATCTCGGAAAGAGTTCGATCCTCCTCCTCCTCCCACCTCCGCCATTTTCTCTCACTGTCCAAAAACGCAGTCGTTTCAGCAGTGAAGAAGAAGAAGAAGAAGAAGAAGAAGAAGAAGAAGAAGAAGCATATTCAGAAGAAGCTTCAATTGAGTATCACCACTAATCACAATGCTACATATATACAAAAGAAACAAAAACTTTCCAAGCGTGACAATGAAGCAAGTTCGTCAAATCTTCCTAACTTTATAAACATATTTGGATCTCTGGTAAAGAAACCTTATTAGTTGTGGAACATCAATTGGTTCTGGAAATGTGTCGGAGTCTTGACAAGCGGAGATGGCTTTTCGCTTCGAAGAGAGTCGTGGCGGAGCGACCGAGGTGCGGCGGAGGAGAGGAGAGAGGCGCGGCACGGTGGCGAGCGACACCGATTGCTTCATTGTTATAAAAAAAATCATAATAAACAACTTAACTTATTAAGTTTGAAACAAGATAAGTTTGCCCGTAGTGCTACTTAATAAAAAATGTGTTTTTTAGTTTAAAAATGGGCTTTCTATGTTGAGAAAGCTCTCTGTCCGTCTTGTTTGTGGAAAGTCAATTAATTACATTGTTGATATCGGAAAATTCTATGGATATGTGTGTCAGAGAGTGATCTACAGTACATATGTCTCCGTGCACTATTCACACGAACGTAAAGAAGTTGGGATCATGAAAAATGTTCCTGCACACTTCTAATTTCGCATACTATAATTGCACCTATCAATTTCTATCGATCAAGATCAAGGTATCAATTTTCTCACAACTGTTTGGAGTTATTCATCAAAAACATACTATAATCATATTCTTCTTTCAATAACATACCACAATTCTAATTAATTAGGTCAATTTTAGACCAATCAGATTACGAGAGTACATTGGCGCGTCATTATAACGTTTTTTGAGAAAACTCGATAAAAGCCATAGCAAGATAGAGATTTGGCCAATTTAGGTAAACACATATAATATTAAAAAATTATTAACTGCAAATACAAGCTAACGAACTTCACGTACAAACAATGTAATGCAACCAGAATTTAGGAAGAAAATATTTTAATTCTTCTTCTTCCAATATGAAAAAAAGTCGAAGCAATACATACGTTCCAAGAAAGACTAGGAAGAAGATACATGATGGAAATCGAGTAAATTAAACTTACAAAGAAAGTGAAAAATTAATCAAATCCTAATTAATTAACTTTATACTCATCAATTACTTTCTATATTACGTTAATTTACCACTGCTTCATGATTTGTATGAATGAAAGCTACACAAAGTCGTTGTAATATTTCTACTGAAAAAATCATCTATCACATGATATATATTTCCATATTTGTTGTATTATTTCTCGTATAAAATATGGTATCAAATTCACATATGTATGATTCGTCCTCATGTAATGTATAAGAGTTGAATGAATAAACCAATTTAGCCAACGAAGATTGTGTTCGGTTTACTAATAAAGTAATAATAAATATTTTTTATTATTACTAACAAAGACTCACTTGATGTGTGCGACAAAAATGAGAGTCTAGAAGAGTGGAAACATGAGAGTCTAGAAGAGTGGAAACATATTTATAACAGTTATTGTTTTTTCTTTTATCATTAACAATAATTTTGAAAGTTCAAAATTTAATGTATGATGACACCAAACTGACTTTATTATAGTAGAGATAGTAAATCTGTTTGTTTTTCAGAATGGATGATGAACTAATTTCTTGATTATCCACCCTTTTTTCTTGATTATCCACTTGAGACGGATATAAACAGAGGGCAATTGGCTCTAGATCGGGGCTTGAAAAAACCCATAGAGTAGTTGCTGGAAAAAATGATGCATCATTGCTTCTGAACTGCCTAGAACAATCAATTCGCAACACCATCATTCAATAACATATTCGAAATTATCCATCACCATGAAGTAGTGAACTATGAGTACAGATTCAAAGGCAAACCACCGTCAACCATCAAAGACTTTTATTACTCATGACCTTATTGTTATGGCATCTTTGGGCAAATGAGCACATAAAAACGGACATAATCTACAAGATCAATTCTCAACTTCAATCATATTCCAAACATTGAGTTACTTAACCTGGAGAAATAATGAAATACCAAGTAAGAACAATTCAAGCAACAGGTCCACGAAGATACAACGAATATATAAGATTCAGTAGACAAATTAATTGGATAAATAGTACTTCCATTTCGATTTTGATAACACTAGAACAGAACTACTAGCTACTTACATAAGGTTTTAGGCATCTACTCCAAACATTGAAAAAACCACAAAAAAGCCCTAAACCTAACCCTAAAATTTCCCCCAAATACCATACATCCTTCAAGCGCTGGTGAACTTGGTCACGGCCTTGGTCCCCTCAGAAACGGCGTGCTTGGCCAACTCTCCAGGAAGCACGAGCCTGACAGCAGTCTGGATCTCCCGAGAGGTAATGGTGGGCTTCTTGTTGTACCTTGCGAGCCTGGAAGATTCCTGAGCGAGCTTCTCGAAGATGTCGTTGATGAAGCTGTTCATGATTCCCATGGCCTTGCTGGAGATCCCGATGTCAGGGTGGACTTGCTTCAAGACCTTGAAGATGTAGATCTTGTAGGTCTCGACGCTCTTCTTGCTTCTCTTCTTCTTCTTGTCTCCGGCGGCAGCTCCGGCCTCCTTGGGAAGCTTCTTTCCGGCCTTGGGCTTCTTCTCTGCCGGAGCCTTCTCAGCCTCGGCCGGCTTCTTCTCCGCGGGTTTCTTCTCGGCCTTGGGTGCCATCGGGAATTTTCGGGGAGTTAAAAATTGAAACTTTGAGCGGATAGAAAATGAAAAGTTGAAATGAAATGTGTGGTATGAATAAGAGAACGGGTTGAGTCTTGTGCTTATATAGGGGAGTTTAGTTGGCCTTTTAGTGGATAATAGAGGAAGGCGCGGATCGATGACGTGGAAATTACTACACCGTTAGATTGTGTAACTCAAATTGAATGATCGACGGCTGGTATTTTGAATTCTGCTCAAATATTTGTTTTGGTTGGTTTGATTATTTGAAGGACTCTAACTTTCTAAATTGTAACATGCCAAATACGATGTGACCTAGGCACGACAATGGCCGGGCCAGGTCGTTTTTTTTTTTAATTCACATTCTGTGTATGGGTCAGACCACATCAAAAAATTTCGGTGGGGCTGAAATAAGTTTCGGACTTTTTTATGTATTAAATGTTAAAAAAAATTAAAAGTAATAATATTTAATAATTAAATATATTAATAATTTTACATACTAAATAATATACGTCTAAAAAATATATAATTAATATATAAATTATTGATATTAAGATAAATTAGAGATTTTAAAGGTTTATAATAACAAAATAATCTATAATATTTACATTTACTTTAATGAATTTTATGGGTGAGCCTCAATGGACGTCAACGGACCCAATTTTTTCAAGCTAAGATTCAAGCTAAATTTGGATTCAATGGGCCTCAGGCTGCCTACGACATTTTTAGGCCCATGGGTCAAATGGTGATCATGTTACTGTTCACTCGACTTCTCTAAATTGAATGACCAGTATCTCACTACCTCGATGTTCTATCTTCTCAAAAATAGCTGAAATGATCGCTCAACTTTGTCACAATCGACAATTGATCACTGAGTTTTAAAAATATCAAAAAAGTCACTCAACTTTAATTTTATTTATCAATTTGATCACTTTGTCTATTGAGCATAATGACTAAATTGATCATAAAAGTTAAAATTTAGTGACATTTTTGATATTTTCTAAATTTCAGTGATCAAATTGTCGATTATGACAAAATTCAATGATCATTGTGGCTATTTTCCTCCAAACTTATAGTCACTCTTCTTTTTTTTAAATAAAAAAATACAGTCACTCTTCTTCTGATTCATAAGCAATGCTCTATATGATCACCTTCATGCATTTGCAGACATTTGTTATCGATCAGTATTTACATGAAATTGTATATCAATGAAACAAACATAGGCCGTGCAACTCCACAATTGTAACTATGAATTCAATTCTTCAGATTAGCTATAAGAGGACATTCTGCTATAACTGGTATTTTTGATCGAACAATTGGAGTTTGGGGAATAACAGGTCAGGATGTAAAATGAACATGAGAATTATTAGTTCTAATTGGGATGCATTAACCGGTAGCCTTCGTAAAATTTCAAGCAGAATACAAAATGAAATAAATATTACCAATGCTCCTCTCCTAAACACTTCTTGTTCATCTTCAGATCTGCATTCAATTTCCAGACAAGTCTCTTCTTTTCCTTTTCAGTTCTTCTTTGATTAGCAGAAAAGCTCACAGGGTCTTTACCACTTTTTCGTTCAATCTGTTTTCGGGATAGCAAGATAGAGATCTATCCCAAAACACAGAACACGAGTACTGAAATGTAAAGACAGTAAGTAAAGAGTGACACAAGATGTTTTTGATAACGCAGAAATCCTACAACCAGGATTAAAACTGCGTGCCCCTAACTCTTGAGGGACAAACCTTTCCACTAACTGGTAACACACACAATTACAAGTTTCTGGCACTCTGGGGATACATAACCCGTATGTTATCCTGACTAGTCTACCCACCAGTACAAACAGAGCTACAGTACTTAATCTATGTGCTTACACTTTGGAAAGAAAACAGAAGTATCAACTCAGATCTTTAACTACTCTTCAAGTTAAAACCTTCTTGATCAACTTCTTGGGTTGGGCATCTCCATACTTTATCTCAATGGAATGCACAATGCAATGATGCATATGAGTTTTGAAAACAGTTTTTATGCTTTAAGAATCCATGTCTATTATGCACAGTTATGAGCAACCAAAAGACATGGAAGGGGAAGAGAAGAGACAAGAGAAACTACACTCGAAAGTGCTCTCAAAGAATACCAAAACAGAATAACCAAAACCCCAAAGTGTTTCACTCAACCAACTAAGGAGCTAAGACAGCTTAAGACTCCTTATATAGGCAGGGTTATTCCAGAGGTCAAAGACGGTCATCTAGGCACGTAAAACACAGCACAAGCATGCCTTAATGCAGACCTAAAACTGTCCTAATGCAGACCAACAGCAGCCAGCTATTGAAAGGACACAACCGAGTCTAAACAATGAGCAACAACTAAGACAGCTTTTTAGGTCAATCCATTTTGGGCAAAGGTTGTCTAAACAAGGCAAAAGGTTCCTATGCACTTGTACAAGAATAGCTATTGCAATAGTCAAAGATGAGGCACGTTTTTTACAGCAAAAAGAGGAGCTAGGAAAATCAGAGACAAAAGCATAAGACAACCAGAAAAGGACAAAGCAGTTTCCTAGGTACCACATGTGAACACTAGTCAACTCTCCTAGGGATCTTCCTTAACTAAGTCAGTTTTTCATGGTCAAAGATCATACAGATTAAGGATAAGTAATCTGGGTAGAAGAAATGATTAACGCCATAAAAGATCACACAAGAAAAACGTTCCAGATTATCAGGGATACAACCTCAGTGTTCTATCCTAGATGAAAACATGTAATGCACATGAATGATATACATGTTTTCCAATGAGATAAAGTAGGCAATGTCACTTTAGCTTTGATGATCTTTTACTACTGTGTTTTGTCATAGTACAAGAAATAGCCAACAGCAAGTGTATGCCTTCAATCTGCAATGGATCAAATTGTAGACATTACCAAAAGAATCTGGATGGCTAGAATTAACCACTAGCTAGTATCAAAAGATCAATATCTACCTGCCTTCTCAAAGTTCTCATCGATCTACAGACACTTCTTTTCAGTTCCAGACTTGCCATTACAGACAGATCATTCCTCTTCAATCTAGAGATTTGTACACCATAAGCAACTTCAAAGTCTAATCCTCTTATTAGAATGCATGGCTTAATTTGTGAACTATAATCTCATAACTCATAAGCAACTTCATGTAATTATTGTATTGTGGATACATAAATTACACCTGGATAATATTAAAGGCAACAAATAATATCAGAGTAACTTCTCTCAACTTCCCTTCAATTGTTATATCAATCTCTGACCAATTAAAATAAAGTCTCGAGGTAACTGCAAGTTAACCGTAAAATCAACTGCTACTTGTAAACTCTATAAATAGAGAAACGTAAAAGTGAAAAGAGAATGAGCGTTCATTTACTCTGCTATAATAATCCACTTACAGAGTGTATCATAAGCTCAACCGAAGAAATTTTCATGTAAGATTGAAGGACGTGTATCATAGAAACTCAAGTTCATTTATTGTGGTGAAATTCGTTATCACAAATTGGTGCTCTCGTTGAGAGATGAAAATTATACTCAAAGAGGTTCTACGCTGAGTTCTTTTAAATTTTTATCTCTTTTATCTTTTAACGTGCTTGAATCATGGTTGGAACACGAAAGCAAATTGTTAGAACAGGTTCGAACGTGAATGCAAGAAATTGCAACGTAGATGGGAGTAGTCGCGAGACAATCTCACCTACAGGTGGGTCATTACTAATAATTGACTTCGCCCATATTTTCAATGTTAACCGACATCCTATAGCGACAGATGCATCACCAACATCGCAAAGTATACCCATTCAAACTACTCAAACGAAGGAGAATCAAAGTGTGTTGGAAAAACAAAATGACATGTTGCACAAGTATGTGCAAGATGTATCCAAGCGATTAGCAGACCAAGAAACTATTATCTTAGCAATGAACCAGGAGATCATGTTATTTTGCAATGCACAAATAAACAAACAGTTCGCGCGAATGAGTCGTTCGAGAGAGATCTCTGAAGAAAAATACATCATGTGAACATGAGGCCCGAGAAAGAACAAGCACAGAATGAATACGCTCCTTCTCATGAGAATCAACACCTTCAAAGAAGAAGGAATAGTGGTGTGCGACGCCAAACCGACATGTTACTCACTGGTGTTCATACGAGGTTAGGGCCTCAAGGAGATGTTCCTGAACGCTTAAGTCCTCGTATTAATGTAGTCATCGAATCAGATTCAGAAGACAGTCAAAAGACAACAACTAGACAAAACCCTCGCTCAAGGAGAAATCCATCAGTAGGAGAATCATATTGTGCTAGAAAAAAAATCCTCAAATGATAGGTTCGTTGGCATCGTGTACAGACTCAACAAACACGTTTGGAGATCAAGGCAAGTCTGCAAAAGTCGGGTCTTACATCCCATAACCAGTCAATCAACAAAGGGTGCGAAGACGTTCCCAATCCAACGTTTTGCAACAACAAGGTCCACTCATCCTCGAATGAGGGATTGATGCAGCCGAAGTGGAAAAAATGCTCAACAAGAAATTGAAGACCTTAAAAGCACCTATCAGTGAAGATGATAATCTAAAGAAGGAAATGAACCGAGTAGCAACTTTGCCATTCTCTAAGAGCATTGAAAACGCACCACCACCGAAATGGTTTCAGACCTTAAACTTTACTTCGTATAAAAGAAATTCTGACCCAAGTAGACATCTTAAGCATTATAGAAGCCTCATGACTCTTTATAAGAACAATGATGCATTAATGTGTAAAGTTTTTGTGATGACATTGCAAGGAGTTGCTCAAGATTGGTTTCATACATTACCTAATGCTTCAATCAATAGTTTTCCAGAGCTTGCTCTTTTATTCCTAAAGGAGTATACATCATACAGAACAATGAAAAAGAAAGTAGATCATCTGTTTACCATCAGAAAAAAAGCAACAGAGTCTATTTGGGGTTATCTAAAAAGGTTTAATGCTAAAGAGGCTATAATCATTAGTTGTGACGACTAGATGGCTGCTTCGGCATTCATGAAGGGTCTGCCTACAGAATATCTCTTATATGGAGAATTTCTCATGAGACCAAATCTTAATTTGGCAGATATGTTCATTCAAGCAGAACAACATGCTATCTGGGACGAAGAAAAGGAATATCAAAAAAATTAAATTCGAGTTGGGATTGACCGTGAAAAGTAAACAGCGTTGGAGGAAAATGAAGTTAGAGTTTTGATACACTCAAAGAAAAAGAGATCTGCAAACAACATGCGGCACAACTTAAGAAGTATTACGTATGTAGTTTATTATTTTGCATTTTTCTTTCTATGAAGACTAAGAATAAGGTTTGTGTGAAGCATAAGCGAAACTAATGACGTTTTATTGTATTTTATCTCTTTAGCAAAAGATATAAAATTTTGCCTCGAACGAGTTTGTCTCAGTGACAAGAAAATAAAACTTATCTACTACTGTATGCATATTTATTATTTTCTAGTGTGTATATGTTTCATTTGATTTAAGGAAGCATACATTATGCTATATAAATAATAATCGTATATCTAACAAGATACTAAGTCCTCATTCGAAAATTATCCTAAGAGGCAAAACCATATGAGAGCACTCGAGGGAATCTATTCAATGGAATATTCTATATTTATCTTCTTGCAAGATAAAAACTCGACTCTATAGTAGCATGATACTCACTTACCAAAGTTAGAATTCATTACATTCTCCTAGAACCTCTAACAAGAGTCTTGATAATGGAAAATAAAATTTGATGAGTATTCATGTAAATCTACGTAATCCGTTAACGTAGTTGAGGTCCGCCCTCACATCAAGGGAATATAAAGCCTCGGGCATTATACTTACCTCATAAGTTTCTCGAGTGACAAGTTAAATTTGGCTTGACTAATTCAAAACCCAGCTACCCGATTATTCATCAATAGCAAAAACAGAAACTTATTATAAAAGAGCCCATAGAGTTTTGGGGCGACGATGATATGTCGAATCTAACAAGACTTCGAAGGAGAAATTGCACTTTCTCTCTAGTGTTTCTAGCAAGAAACTAATCCGAACCTAAGTCAACTTCAAAGGAGAAATTAGATTTTCTCTCTCTAGTGTTTCTAACAAGAAATTACTTCAAACCTATGTCTCGAAGGAGAAATTGCATTTCTCTTTCAAATGACTCTAGCAAGAAGCGGTGTCAATCTTGTTGTCTTCGAAGGAGAAATTCAAGTTCTCTCTCTCGAAGGAGAAATTCAAGTTCTCTCTCTCGAAGGAGAAATTCAAGCTCTAACAAGAAACTACTTCGAATCTATGTCTCGAATAAGAAATTACATTTCTCTCTCGAATGTTTCTAGCAAGAAAATGCTTCTAACCTAAAATGACTTCGAATGAGAAATTGCAATTTTCTCTTATGTTTCTAGAAAAAATGTACATCGAATATTAGATGATTTCGAAGGAGATATTGAATTTTTCTTTCTAGCATTTTTACCAAGAAATTGTTTCAAACCTAACTTGGTATAGAAAAAGTTAATAGAAATAAATTACTCAAATCAATTAAATATTGAATATAAAAAATCATATTTCACTCAAGTGTTTTTACAAAAATAATTTTCAAAGTGCAATCCTTGAAGCTTCAAAGTATTACCAAAGTTTGAAACATAGTTCTCAACTGAAACAAATTATACTTGTATCTCCACTCTAGCAATATCCTAGGTGTATCAAAATGATATATTCAATAGATGTATCTATTCACATATTGCGCACGTGTATGCTCAAAAGCAAAAAGACAGAGGACACTTGTGGATACATAAATTACACCTAAATAATATTAAAGGCAACATATGATATCAAAGGAACTTCTCCCAACTTCCCTTCAACTATTCTATAAGTCTCTGACTAATTAAAATCAAGTCTTGAGGTAACTACAAGTTAACCGTAAAATTGTAAACTCTATAAATAGGGAAACGTAAAAGTGAAAAGAGGAGGAGCGTTCATTTACTCTGCCATATTAATCCACTTACAGAGTGTATCATAAGCTCGATAGAAAGAATTTTCATGTAAGATCAAAAGACGTGTATCACAGAAACTCAAGTTCATTTATTGTGAAATTCGTTACCACATGTATATCAGTACAGCTATGGAATCCAATCATGAAACATTTATTAGCGATGGATTTGGCTCACTGATGACTTTCACCGATAAAAGGAGGTGGTTTGCTCATCTTTGATCAACTTATTGAAGAGAAATACAAACCTGGCTGGTTAGTATTGCAACGTTATCTGGTAAACTAGAGGATAGATCCATTCCGGAAAAGGTAGTGATATGAAATTTTGTCCACTATCTCCATCCTGCAAGCAAAATTAAAATTGTCCGAGCTTCAGATGAACCACAGTACCACACTATCAAATGGAGCCCTTCAACTTCCTTCTTTTACATGTTCCCTGGAAGCTTAAAGAAATGGAGAGTATATCACTATATCTCCTGATCATATTATCAAAGCCATTTAGCACTCTCCGCTAGAATCAAGTCTACGGTAGCACTTCCACGTGATCTGTGAAAGCATATTATTCACACAAATCAGATACCAGAAATATTGATCCTTGTGGAAAGCTCTAAAAGAGAGAAAGCTTAGCAAGAAGACAGGTACTGTGTTCAAGTGAGTGATTAAAACTGAATAACCACCTGATATACCCAAGAGTACCGATACTTCATCTAGCAACTGACCCTCAAGGACAGTCAAAGAAACTTGGAAATTGCAACGATAACTCCTCTATTTCTTATTATGATAGCTTTGACAACTTAATCCAGCAATGTTTCCTAACATATCATGACATACCTCCCCTTTAGAGGTTGTGGGATATGTATCATTAGTTTTCCACCATTTCCTGAAAAAATGAGTTGGAAGTCTCCTGGCCCAACTTCATTGCATCATTCTGACTTGGTTCTATTTCATACACCGTACATCTGTCTGTAATAGCTACAAATACAAAATGGCCGTTTTAATAAATCTTTGAAATAATGTGAACTAATTATCATCTATGTTGCATTGAGTAACAAACGTATTGAAATTTCGGATGGTTCACCTGTCTGTTTGGTACTTGAGAAAAGCCAAGAGCTGGTACCATAGCTGAAAATGCAATATAGTAATTTGGGATCACACTCAGAGATATAACGAGATATATTTTAACGAGATAATATCTTATGGTCATGGAGGAATTAAGCAAGGTAAGGATCTGTGTTCAGAACATTTTTTATACTCATTCCTTTACAGCAACAGTTTCACCAGCAGGCCGATAAGATGAAATCTTTCATGTGAGTAAACATATCAAGGGTTCAGAACAATGCCTATAATAGGAAAGTTTATTCACAGGAATATTTACCACATCCTCTCTTCTCCATCCTTGATAATTGTTGACAGCAAACCTGCAAAGAGAATACATCCTGGAATGTCTAGTTCTAACTTAGTACTCAATTAACAACCAAGCATGATATTTTTCCCTTATCTCAAAAAATGACAGGAAATTTTGAATCAAACTGTCCCTGACAAGGCCTTTCCCCTGCGACCGATCAACTTATGATGGATAATAGCTCATGTTTAGACAAGGACACTGAATAGGATATAATAGAAATAATGAGAATAGAGATCTAGGTAATGCCAGCATGTCAAAGGTGTAGTGTGAACATCCCAAAATGAGAAGGGAAAGGGTGATATGAGTTGCCTGTAAAACTTAGTTACTAAACTCTTGCAACCCTCTTTTTATGCCTCTGTAATGCAAGCAAGTATTTGAGACAACGTGCCTTCTCACCCTGCAAATGACAACCGAGTGGAAACGCATTGCTCATTAGGGAGAAGGTAATTTAACTACTAAGGGTAGCAATAGAACGAAAGTCTTACCTCCACAGAACTGATTAAAAACTGTTTTGTATAATCATCAGCTGCATACTGCTTAGGTGTGCCACTAACTGCAATCATTATGTTGAGCAATTACAAATAGCATCAGCAAAATACTCTTCATTCAGCTCCGATTTACTCAGTCCCCTAACTAATTTCAATTCTAGCTGTTTGTTCATATTTCATAGATTAGAGCATAATATAGTTGTCATTCAAACAGCCTCGAACGTATTTTTTAATTTCTTACTGATACAAGCTAAAACAGTAAACGTTCATGAAACTATACCAAATTGAAGCGGCTTATCACTCTTAACATAACCGTTGCCACGTTGAGGGCTGGACTGCTAATAAGCCATCCAGTCTAGTAATTATTTATATTCAGTATATCTGATACAAAAACATGATAATTTGTAAACAAGCAGAAAACGGAATGAGAACCTGTAAGTGACTTTGAAACAGTTGACCTCATGGATATATGTCATCACTCTTGACTCGGATCAGCCCTCGTTTGCTGCACAATTCATATTTGACATCAGTATACATTGTTGAGTATAGGGCACCGACACACCCATCCTATATATATTCAATCCAGTAAGCAGAAAAAAATCAATTCCAATGTGATGACCAAAATGCAGTTCCAAAACAATAGTTCAACTCACTTGATTCACGTAATTAATGAGTGCTTCCATCTGCCAGAATGTATGTGCTTATCGATAATTGAAGTCTGTACCCATCGCCATATGATTTGTATGGGTACTTTTTGCCTGCCCAATATATGATTTGTACACTAGGAGTTTCAAGTAAGATGTAGGAGGCACAAATGACTGACTCAAACATGAGATTTCAATATCAATATATCCCTGACACCAAACAATAATGAAGCTTGGGCACCAAAACAGTAATTTACTCAGTCGCCAAATTGAGGAGCATTGACAACTACCCGTATCCCCTGCCTTCAAAACTTAACCAACAAAACTCTGCTTCACAAACTTATACAAGAGATGCAAATGGAAAACTGGGATATGGAAACACAAATTCTATAACATGGTGAACTTTCCACATCAAACCTCTCCAAGACAGTTTTACAGCAAACAAAACAGAATTTGACAAGTGAATAACATTATACCCCACTATCTATTAATAAAGCATAGCCGTGGAGGGATCATAAAGGTACTGAGATACGTGAGAGACATGAAATACCCACTAGACATTCTGAACTGAATTCAACCAAGAAAACATAAGAACCTTACAACAGTAGTTAAATTCAAAAAGACAAATCATAAATTGGCAAGATCACATCCATCAGTATAATTAAAGGGACAGATAAATTGGGCAAAGGAAATTTCATTTCTCCAATAAGTCATAACCTAAACAAGAAGAGTTGCTACTTACACCAGTCAACGCAATTGTATCAGAAATTAAACAGTAGCAAAATCCATAACCCTCTATATCCACAAAAACATAAACCCAAACCACAGCAAAAGACCCAACCCATTCAAGCGCTGGTGAACTTGGTGACGGCCTTGGTCCCCTCTGAAACGGCGTGCTTGGCGAGCTCTCCAGGAAGCACGAGCCTGACAGCAGTCTGGATCTCCCGAGAGGTAATGGTGGGCTTCTTGTTGTACCTTGCGAGCCTGGAAGATTCCTGAGCGAGCTTCTCGAAGATGTCGTTGATGAAGCTGTTCATGATTCCCATGGCCTTGCTGGAGATTCCGATGTCCGGGTGGACTTGCTTCAAGACCTTGAAGATGTAGATCTTGTAGGTCTCCACGCTCTTCTTGCTTCTCTTCTTCTTCTTGTCTCCGGCGGCAGCTCCGGCCTCCTTGGGGAGCTTCTTTCCGGCCTTGGGCTTCTTCTCTGCCGGAGCCTTCTCAGCCTCGACCGGCTTCTTCTCGGCGGGTTTCTTCTCCGCGGGCTTCTTCTCGGCTTTGGGCGCCATCGGAAAAAGAGCTGAAGAGTTGAATTGAAATTGAAACTCTGAATCTGTGCGAAGCAAAAATGAGGAGCAGAGATGTGTGGGATGTTTGTAGAAGAGGGGGTTAGGTCTTGTGGTTATATAGGTCTTTGAGTGATTTTTCTATTCGAGGAGGGGAAGCGGCGCGGATCGATGACATGGAGATTACTGTGCGTTGGATTGCGGGGGATTAAAATTGGAGATAAACAGGCTACACTGTGCCACGTGGTGAGAGGCAATTTGCTGTAGAGAAGAGGTGCGGATTGGTGAGCTGAAAAAGGAGCGGGGACGATTGCGTTTATTTGATAAAAGCGGATTCCTGGGCCAAATTGAACTATTTGAATGTGAATCAAAATTTGAGACTCAATTTCAAATGGGCAGCCCGAAAAGTACGGTTTGCAGTTTTTCATTTTTCTCGGTGTCTCTGGATGAAGAAGTGAAAAATACATATTTTGGCAATATTTTTGTAAATTTTTATTACTCGATATAAATCACACATATTTTTATCTCGTCCGATTTTTTGACTTTATATTTTTGTTGACCAAACCAAATTCAAACAATAAAATTTACCCACAACAACCCAACACGTCATGATCCAAAGCTCAATTGAATAGTTTAGAATTAAACCTACAAAACACAAGCTTGGCCTTTTTTTCAGTTTAGTTATCGAGAAAATAATTCATAAGTATGAAATTATATTTTAATAACTATCAACATTCAGTACATACTAATTTATCTAACATTATCATAATCTTATATGTCTCAATGCTTAATTAATATTTTCTTTATAAATAAGGTAGTTAACTGATCATATGAGAACCTAATGAAGTTTCAATACAATTTTTCATGTATTTTTCTTAATTTTCGTCGATTTCGTCCAATTTTATACTTGATCGATATTTTCGTCAAAATATCCGTATTTTTATCGTCGATATATCCTCAATATCCGTATTTTACTCTTTCTCTAGATTATATTTTCACCATCGAGATCATTTTGATCATTACGTTAGAGCAAACTCAGCAAAGTAACACAAATTTGTTCCTCAAACAAAATAGAAAACACATCTAACAATGTTGCTCTTCGATTTGAATTAGATATGCACTTCAGTGACTACTACGATTCTGGAAAAGGTTACGGTGAGTTAACACATGTCATGCATCGACTTGTAAATTTATTCAAAAAGTTGTAAAATGAGTTTTTTTTTAAATAATTTTAGTTCAAAAGTAATAATCATTTGATCACAAATATTTTTACAACTTTTAGGGCAAAATTACTAGTTAACTATTCATTTTATAACTTTGAAAACTAATTTAAAAGTTGATACATGTCATGTGTTAAAACATATTAGAATTTCCCCTACGTATCTATTGCTCCACCTACATCAACTTCAAATTCTCCGATTTTCTTCCTCTCACTAAAAATCCTCCAAATGAGGTAGAGTATTGCACAACCCAACACGAAAAGTATGATGACTATCGTCGGAGTCACTAGAATTTTTCTCGCTTCCTTAACACTCAGCAGGTCTTTTGCCATTGAGAAGGATCTCTTCGGCAACAGACTAACTTATAGGTGAAATTTTTACCTTTGTCTTACAAATCACATCACCATTTTCATAGTTTAATGCAAATGTCTGATGAAAATACATTAAAAAAAACAAACAAAAAAAGTGTTTATTTTAATTCCCTTTTGAATATGACGTGTCTTATTTTGAGGCTAGTGTAGAATTCGTCGGGAATCAACTCCAAAATAAGAACCGCCAAATTAATTAGTAATCTCTCTGACATTATTTACTATTATAATTTTTCAAATCATTATGAGCTAGACGTGTGTGTATATGTGTGCGCGCACCATTTTATTTTTTGGATTTTTTCAACTTGAAGTGGGGGTTTTCAACATAGCAATTTTCTTTCATTTTGGGGGCATAATAGGTGGCATCTACGCTAGAATTCATGGATGAACTTGTTCACAGTAATGAGGAGGTTATCAAATATTACTCTCAATGAGGTTAGATTTCCATTTCTCATAATAACACCGGTATGTTGTACGACTTTTCTCTTCATAAAAAGAAATAGATCCAAAATCATGAATTTCAGTGTGATCAACAAGTTCATCAGTCTTCAAGCAGTTAATAAGTATAATGAAGTATAAGCGGTTACTATTTTCCTTGCCCATGCGTTTATTTACTTCTCCGAGTAATTAAAGTCCAAATTTATTAGTGAACAAGTTTCATGGTTTTTTTTTGTTTGATTGAAACGAACGTCTTGCGTTGATAAATCAACTTATGGTTACAAAATTATACCATAGACACTCTTAAAGGGTTCAACAATAATTAACTACTGGTTTGCTATCTACGTAACACCATAACCTTACACATAACATGTAAATCATAATTAAAACTTAAAAGAACAATAATCTGCAAGAGCACTTACACTTGAAGAGGGCACATATAAACCAAGATTTGAACTTGAACATAAAAATTAAAATTAAAATAACAAAGAGGACAAGACCTCTCGTTGTAGTTACAGTAAGAACCACCTAGATCCCAAATTTAGTTGCTCGACTATATACGACAACCGACGCAAAACCCACATGAAGACCACATACCCAAACCAAAAGCCCAAGCCTAGTCAACACATGGATTTGCCCTAGCTCACCCTTTTCCAAACCTCACATGCATTTACAAAGGAGCAGTTGCCCACGTTCGACCAACCTCACTAGAAGCCTCGTCAGTAAACCTCGTCTTGCTGAAAACCTCGAGCGACACTGGCCAAAGAGACCACGGCTGCATGAAATGGACTAGTAAAACACAGCATGAATGCCTAGATTTAAGGCTAAAATGGACGACAAGCCATAACCAATCGCCCCACCACAGCTTCACCCGACCAAAAATAGTCGCATGATGTCCTTTCAGCCTGGCTCGCGGCAGACGACACCCAACAGGTGAGAGCTCTCCATTGTATCAGTTATATATTAGGAGTCCATATGCCATGTTTGTCGTTGTTTAACTTAATATCATATCCAGGTTTCTTGTTCATGGTCTTGGTTTGCCCTTCTTGTCAACCTAAATTGGGTTATATGTCTCCGTTTTCGCTTCGTCAAGAGAGGTTATTGATTTGTCTTTGGTTTCGTCTCAAATTTTTCATTTCGTCTACGATTTTGTCTGAGAGGATCATTTCACCAAGTTTATGGTGTAGGACTTGGATTTGACTTAGATTTGTCGCACATGCAACCCTAAGTAGGTTACACGTGAAAATACGTGTTGGAGAGGGAAGATTCCACATCAGAAAAGTGTCAAATAAAATATAAGCCATAAGTGGATGGATAATGCCCAATATTAATCAAGTACTTTTGATATAGAAACCAAAATCTTAAAGGTAGTTCAAGTTGGGACAATATCGATTATATATTGGGAGTCCATATGTCACGCTTGTCATAGTTTAATAGAGTTGAAAACAAAGAGTAGTCTACCTCTTGAGATTGACTTTTGAGCAAAGAGATTGTTTAATGTATAATCAATGGAGTTTCCCTTGAGAATTACGATAGGCAAAATCAAGGTTAGTCCTTCAGGCGATTCACTCGTCATTATCTCAAACCAGGACAAAATTCTAACTCAAAAAACTCTTAATTTGTCATGTGTTAAAAAGCTCCAAATTGGCCGCTCCATATTCCTTGGCTCTCGATGAGCCATCTGCATAGGCCAATAAAGAGTATATGAGGAAGCTCTGTCACGTAAAGGAGGAGAGTTATAGGGATGAGTACACAACACAATCACATTGAGTCGTATTCATCTTCGGCTATGTATTCCTTGGCAACTATAATGTTGCAGGGCTTGTTGTCTTTCAAGGATGGGCATGTGTCACTAGGACACGCATAACTCCAACCTATAATGACCTGCTACTTGACCAGGAACGAGCATTTAACCTTGATCTTGGTCTTGGTCTTGGTCGTTGGAGCAGGATTCTGGGTGTAGCAGAGGCATTCATTAGGCATATACCTTCACCGGAGACTACAGAGACTCGGTTGGATGTAAATATAGACATCTCATTGGAAGCTATTATTAAACATGTTTTGGATTGCACTATGGTTAAGGTCTGCTTGCTTCGAAGTTTCAGATTGTTAAAGTCCCTATTGCAGGAGCCAAGACACTAAGGATGCCACCAGATGCTTTTCTTGCACTAAAAGCTACATTATTTGATGAAACTCATGTGTTGCAGGAAGGTGTGCGCATTGTTCTAAGAGGTCTTGATAAATAAGGAGAATTGATTGGATCAGTGTACTATCCTGTTGAAAATTCTAAAAAGGACTTGGGGCTCGAGCTTATGGAGAATGCTTATGCAAAGTATGTTGAATGGAGTGCTAAATATGGATGAAGATGCAAGGCGTCAACTCAAGAATGTAGAGGTCGAAGCTAAGAAAAATAAGTGATAATGCTAAAATTAAACACTAAATAAACACTTAATATTCAGCAATAATGTACACAATTTAAAACTTTTTTCTGTTGATATAGCATTAATAAGTATGAATCGTTCTTAACTGGGGATTGATGGTGCATACATGACCACGCTAGGTTTTCAAGGGGGTTTAAAGAATTTGTTTAAATATCTACGAAAATAAATTAAGAAAACATGGCAGTAAAACACATTCAGAACCCTAGAATTCTAACATGTATTATCTCATAGACAAGCAACACAAATCAGAAAATATAGAACCCTAAACATGTTTGCTAAACCGAAAATAAGATCTAACTAATATATATACATGTGATCATCTCATTCTTTTCACCCAACCCTTACAACTAAGTCAGATTATATGCAACCTATTATTGTCTAAGTCTTTAGCCAAGTTAACATGCTTGTATCATATGTAGTGCTTCAGGAATTTGCCTTTTGACACATCCATCAACCAAACAAGGAATTTGCCTTAGTCTAAATCGATGCATTAGATTTAACATGCTTGGCATAAAACACAAAACAGATCACAAAAAACTATTAAAGTTGTAAAACCAAAATACTTCATAAAACTAATCCATATAAACTAAATATCCATACAAGAAGAAAAGAGTAGAAGGGATCATTTTACACTTTTACTCGGGAATTTTCCCTATACACTAGTGCAGCCGGCCTTCCATGGAGATGGAGAATCCCTAAAGGAATTTTCCTTACAATCAATTCGGTGGAGGAAGGTGTTTATGGCTTGTGGAGGTGGCGGCCTTCTTGATAAAATTTGGAATTTTGGAGAGGAGATGAGTGTTTTGGCAAAGCTTTGACTAAAGAATGAGATATATTGAATATGAGGCCGAACTCATGCTTACATAGACAACCATTAGGGTTTTTCCTCTTAAAACTAGGTTTTCCTAGTTCACCCGGGTAAATCTGACAATCTGCAAAGAATCGCACTTTTCCAGAGTTGTAAACCTCAAAAAATTATGATTTTAGGCTCGTTGGAAAGAAGACTTCAAGAGATTTCCTGAGAGGTATCATATGCATACATTGGACTTCAGAATCAATCTCAGTGCTCCTTTAAAGTTGCAGTCTTGTAGCTTGATTTTCTTTCCTACTAGGAATAAAGATATATTCTCTTTCCAGATTTTATTCTTCTTGTTCTCCAAGGAATATTTAGGTAGAATTACCATGTTTGGGCTATGATTTTGGAATGATTTGATCTTCATTTTGGGCCGACCTAAATGTTTGGCCCTTCCACCATCTTTTCTAGCCCGAGTAGGAGAAATGATGAGACGACCCAACCCCAGTATAAAAACTAAACCGGAGTTAAGTCATAAACACAACACTAAATACTCAAAGATTTTAAGAAAAATTTGACATAGTTTCCCCATAAATTAAAAGTCTACCCAAACCTGTAACATGATTCATACTCAAATTCTCAAAAATTCACAACAACATCTCACATACTCAACATTACTCCACAAATCACATCATCACAATTAGCAAAAACCAAACGACATAATACTCTCAAATGATTAAACTCAACATACATGGTTCACTAGACCACTTATTAAAAATAATAGCGAAAACGAAAGACACATGGTAATCAAAGCATTCTACTTATCACAAGGCTAGTAAGTTGGCCAAGAACCTACTAGGGAAGGACGATCACACGAATGCTAGGCCTCCGACGCAGGTGTGCAACCTCCAGAAGAAAACTACAAACTAGGCAACAAGAAACCGAAAAGCCCAGGGGAAAGGCACAAATAACAGAAAAATGTTAGAGTGAGTGGACAAAAATAAATCACGTATAACGTAAGAAATATCGTATGTCATTCTCCAAAAAAAAAATAGCGAGTCTAACTAAAAGAAATACAAGTGTGTGGAGACAAAAAATATAAATCGTCGGGTACGACATTATTGGACCCTCCAGACAAGTCATCAAGTAAGGCATTCCTAGGCCCCCCGAGGCATACTCGGTCGATGCTTCGATGCATAATCTTGTGCATGACGTACATAAAAATCGTAAAATACATGCATGGCCTCCATATATAATCATAAAACATGTACCATGGAGTATCATAAAAGTATAATGTAAATCATAAACATAATTTAACAAGATTCGCTAACGACAATGAAAAACAAAGTCCACACACAGATTACGGCTTCATGGTGCGGCAGAAACCCCCTCATTGAACTCTCCATTGCGATCTCCTTAATTAAGACAAGAAAGTTTTAACATCAACATCGATAAAAGTTAAACTAGCTTAAAACTACCCGAGAAATCTGTATGTAAAATCTAGACTTCTTCCTCGCCGGAGCTCCGCAGTGGACGACGGTGCGTGGCAGCCTCCAATCTACACCTTTATCTCCCTCACACCGTCCCCTACAACTTTCCATTCTTCGCCAAAGACCAATTCGGCGGCAAAGACGTCGAAATAGCCGCCACAGATGGCGGTTCTGGCCACTGCCAACCACCACGAATGGCGGCGAGCCATGCATCAGTCTCTTCCTCTCCATCAACCCAACACTTGATCTCAAAGCACCAACCCCAAAACACCTTTTATTTGGCCGAAATCGAGTCCGAAAGCCGGCGGGTTCAAAATCACCGAAATTCTTTCTTGCCTGATTCCAACATCGTTAAGCGACGTCGTGGCACAAGATTGGTCATACTAGACTCCCAACGTCCTAATCTACAAAAACCATTTAACCCCGACCACTAATTCGGCCAGAGTACTACCGTGCCCGACGACAGTACACCGAGGGGTGAAACTGATTCAAGTTTCTCTATGGCGGACTTGCATGCACAAAATAAACCCAGCAATACAAGCACCAAAGAGAGAGCTTCAAAACCTTACCTATAACTCCAGCAATGGTCGCCTGTCGACGATGATTCCGTTGGGTCAGGTCACGGGTCGGCTGTGCAGGTCAGACTCCAAACTAGGTCAACCACAACCTAGAACTGATTAAGGTTTCTTTTTTCCAACTATTTATACCCCAAGACTCTCATTTCATCCAACGGCTAAGATTCAATCGTAAAGATATCTTACGGCTATAACAAATTTGGTAATATGTTAATTTCTTTAATTTACAACACTTATAACAATTTATAAAATTCATAAATATTGCTTCAGTTTTTCAAAAAAATCCTCGAAAATTCCTACAAACTCAAAATAAAATTCTCTACACTTCTCGAGAAGAAAGTTAGGTCAAAATCTTTAAGAAAATAAAATTTGTTTAATGACCCAACACTTACGACTACTTGCCGTATGAAAAGACCCAACCCCGATTTAGTTGCCTAAACCGAAATCAAACCTCTTCTAAAAACACGAACTTTCAAAAGATTTGACAGAGTTTCACTATAGCGCGTAATTACCATTAACCTGCACGGGAAAATACACTTCATCCTATGCAACAAAAGCTAAACCATGGGCACCAATCCCATCCGGATTTCTCAAAAACATATCACATTGTAAAACAATATACAAAATTGTAGCTTTACAGAAATCCGGGAAAATCATGTGAAAATATAAACACAACAGTATTCAGAGCGACCTCTAGTATATACATAAATACACAATAGTAGGCCAAACTAGAAATCTACTGAGAAGGAAAAGTAGCTCGAATACTAAGCCTCCAACCTTAACGTGCAACACCAGAATCCAAACTAAAAACTGGGTATTGAAAACAAAGAGCCCAGGGAAAGACATATAAACCGTTAGAATGAGTGGACGAAAATAAATGTCTTTCGCCGAATAATATATATGTATAAAACATATGCGAGTCTAAATGTATGAAAATCATATGGTACACGAGGGAGACTCTAACTCCTCACGCGTACAGAGCATGCATCAGAAATCCCGCGGGGTCACTCATGGACACATTCGCGCTAGTACAGTCTGAATCACGGGATCCCAGACCCTCACGTGATTCCAGCCAGAAAGGCCTCAGGTCAAGGTATCTGTTTTCACCCGATAAAGACCTCGGCACAGGGTAACAGTCCCCCCTGGTAAACATCATCGGGGATCAACCGGGATGCTAAGTGTATCGATTCAACCATACATACTGAGACTGTACTCTGTGTAAACTAAATCATAAATAGTTTCTATGCAAATGTATAAAGCATAATGTAAATGCATATTCGTAATAAATAAGTATAAGAGCATAATCGTAGATGCATATTCGTAAATGCATAATCGTAAAACACATGCTCGTATAAATCATAATCGCATATGCATGCTCATGCTCGTAAAACATATATAAAAGACTCGCAACCAATCAGTGAAAAGAAATGTGTCCACTCACAGACAAGCACCACGCAAAAACGTGCTAATCCCGAGATCCGGCGGAAGATCTTTTGCCAAGCGTACGATCTCGATCTCCTCAAACTCTGGCAACCGTGCCGTTTTCCGGCGGCCACAACGACGGCGAGTCACGGACTCATTGAGTCAACGCGGGCTGACTCGATCAACTCGGCCAGAACTGGTCAACTCGGTCAAACAGCCTATTTTCAACTTTTTCGATAACTTTACGACTATTCGACTATTTATACGTCGCGAACTAACTCTATCCGCGATTCAGATAACTCAAACTCAAACGGATAAACACGACTAACTCAACGATAATTTCAAATATTCATTTTATATTCCTCGATTATCTGAAAATTCCTCTGAAAACTCCTATGAACTCGAAATCAAATTCTCTACATTTTCCGCGAATAAACCCAAACCAAATTCGTGTCCGATAATTAAGTCATGAACAAGGCCGCATAACCGATTAACTACGACAAACCACAATTATACGTGAAACTCGCGAATTAAGCCGATTAACTACCATTTCCGGTTCGGGTTGTCACATGTATTTGCTGAATTACTCTCACTAAGCACGTTATTTTAGTTCAACTTGTTACAAATGCTTCCATCTTCATTTGCACCATTTGGCATTATTTTCATATGTCATTTTGGTTGTTATTTCTTGACACCATTCGGGAAACCATTTCGCACACCATTTTTGGTAACCATGTGAAGACCATTTCTCAGATCATTTTGCTGCCTTCTGGATTGTTCCACCACGTCATTCCTAGTTGAAGTAGGAAAATTTTTCCTCATCAATTTAAGAAACTTCATTTTTCATCTCCACAAACTTCTGGAATCTTGGCTGAGTTGCTATCCTAATTCGAGTAGGAATCCTAGTCAAAGTAGAAAAATACCCTTTTTCCTAATCGAAATAGGAAACCTCAATTTAGAGCGTTTTCAACTCATTTCCACATCATTTATTCATCTTCTTTATTAAAAACTTAAAAACAACAAAGTAAGTAAGAATAGATAATACTAAAGTCAAAACATAGCTAAATGTAGAGAGAAATATGTTAAGAATCAAGCATAAAATGCGTAGATCAATAAACCAAGTATTTGGAGACATCATTATTTTCCACCTATAAATTCAAAGCCAAATTTGTGATAATGATTTCATCGAAACTGTTGTGGAGGTTGTAACATGGCTTGTGTCATTATGGTTGATGATCATACAGAAAATGTAGTCAATCTTACAAGTATTTGGTGCCCGAAGTCTCGTAGAGGTGAAAACCAAGATGCATATGCATATGAAGCCAAATCGTTGTTAAGAACGCACCTCATTGAATGTCAATTGAATGTTCAAATGAAGTATCTAATAATGATCAGCAAAGCAGATGAAACTACAAATTCTTCTCGAGTAGTCGAATTTGGATCAATCTTCTTCAAATGTAAAAGGATGAAGCAAGCAACAAGGCCGAGAACAGTTTGGGAGCTAGTTATTGCACATTTCCTTGGAAAGGTTAATAGGCATAGACTTTGAGGAGAGATCAAGACATTATGATACCTTTCTTGCTGCTGAATCAAGCGATATTGCTGCCAAGAAAGGATCACATTATTCATCTAGGTATTACTCAGTCATTGCAGACTTCACAATGGTAACATCACGATAGCTAGAGCGCTCTTGCTATTCTTGACAAGTAGAAGAGTTTATGCAGTAGTGCAATATGTTTTCAGTGGTCATCGTTTTAAACTATACATTCCAGAAGAGAGATGTTGCAATGCCTTCTCTTTCTTTGGTGTGAGATGTCCTGGTCGTGATGAGCTATATTTGGATGAAGCAATAAAGATAATAAAGCGAAGGGTAATGCAAAGATATGTTGAGATTGAAGTCATGACTTTGGATAGGTCTGGAATTTTCTTGGGGACTTTATGGGTGTCGGGGCCAATGTATCGAATGCCCTTGTTGTACTTGGCCTTGCAAAATACACTCCTATTGGTGTAAGTAACTGGAATCAAGATGCTATTCTTCTTAAACAAGCTATGGAAGTTGCAATAACAAAGAAACTGAAAAATATGGGAGAACTTTGAAGAAGGAAATGAAACAATATCGAACAAACAAAAAGAAGGCTAAAGGTTGTTGTTACTAAACTTTTGGACAATGGAAGTTTCTATATGCAGAAAGTTGGAGACCAGAGGAATGCCCTTATTCAACAACAACTTTCTTCTCTGAGTCTCAAGGAAGCTCCTTCTGCTATGTTTTTAGTCCTAGGAGAGGTGACATTGTGCTTGTCAGTTTAGTGGAGATAATTCATGTATCCGAGCAAGGATTGTCAATGTTAGAACATACAAGTTTGAAGTGTTCTAAATCGATTATGGTAATTAAGAGGTTGTCCACTATAGTTAGTTATGCCCTCTTAACTCTTTTGTTGTTGTAACACCTGGTCTCACACAACTATGTAGCCTTACATATATTAATGTTCCAAGCTTGGAGGAGAATTATGGTCAAGAAGAAGTCGAGTATTTTCGTGAGTGTAAACTGAAAAATTACAGAGAGTGCGTTTACAGCGGTGATTGAGGGAATAGACTATTCAGGAGGAAAAGTTGTCAAAGGACAAGGAAGTAGACCAGCACTCAGGGTCACTCTTATTTCATCAGATAATAATGATAACAATGATAGTATAAATGTTTTTCATGGTTCAAAATGGACTTGCTTGGCTAGACATAGATAAGAGATTTTGGAAATCTAGTAAGAACGAGAGATTTCCAGGAGAAAGCACAAACCTTCCGTTGGTGAATGTGACACAATTATGAATATTGAGAGTCTGATGTTCACGAGAACAAGGCTCCTCCAGCCATAAAGGCTACTAGAAAGCATGACATATAGACTCCCAATATATAAACGATGTTGTTCCAACTTGAACCACCTTTAAAGTGTTGAGTTTTATCTCAAATGGCCTTGGTTAATATTTGATAGTGTTCATCCACTTATAACTTGTATTTTATTTGACACTATTCTGATGTGGGATCTTTCCTCTTCAGCATATTCTGTGGTCCCAACCATTGAGAACCGACGAATTGGTCCGCTAATGAGCGAACAAGGAAGGAGCCATGCTAGGAAATAACGTCTGAGAAGCTAGGCCCGAAGAGGCCGCTGGGATGCTTTTGCAGGCGCCACTAGAAGTGTGCTAAGGTGAGAGAACGAGAGTCCACTCATCTTTTTGTAGTGAGTTGTTATACATAAGTACTTAAATCTAACAAACTTAGTCAACATCAATCTTGTATCGCTAATTATGAAACTAGGCAACTAACTAACGACTAAAATGAAACTAGCTATATAATGATCAAGCATATATTAAAGAAACTTCATATGTATTTAAGAGCTTCCCAAAACTAACTAGAATGGTGGGTTCCTTGCTCTAGGTCAGGATGTTCGTTGGTTCGTTGTATGGACGCACCCTCTTATTGGCAGGATGAAATATAGTACCGATAATAACTTTTGTCGGTAGCATAGTTAGAAAACTAATAAGAGTGAATTGATGTGTCACCATAGTCGCATGGTGTTTCCAATATTGTATCGTCTTATTTGTAAAGCAAATGAAGTAGCCAATGATACGCTTTTTACTACATAGTGCAGTTTATGATTTAATGTATTAATTGAGTCTCCTGATAATATTTCAGATATTTCCATTCATTTGAGATTTAGCTTTTATTTCTTCCTCCCTCATTTTATTCTACAATTTCATTAATCATTGCATTAATCGAAAACTAAGGATAATCACAAGTCCTCACCTTTTTTCTTTTTTAAAAAAAGTGAATTCTTTTACCCATTTAAATTTTTTGTAGGCGGCTACATAATTTTTTAAGATTAATTTTACTATCGGTCATATGATGAAACTTGTGGATAAAAGCAAACGAGCATCCACATGGAGGACTCAAATTTTATATTTAAGGAGTTTTGATTTCATATTCAAGTTTGGGCCCAAATGAAAAGAGCCCACAAAGGGGCACAGACGCACGGCTGTACAAAACCCGTCTCCGATACAAGTGATACTGATACACTCCGACGCAATGAAGTTCTCTAATGCGAACCATCAAATGAACTAATCAAAAAGCTCGAGCGACGACGAGTGTGGCTACAACCTTTGAAGATGGCTCGCTCGTCCACAACTCAAATACTCTAATTCCAAATACCCTCTCATTTCAAACGCAAAAAAAAATGAAGCTCACTCGTCTCCATCGTCCCCTCATAAACCCTCTCTTTCCCCTTAAACCCAGAAATCTCAGCTCCTCTTCCCATTCAAATCCCAAAGATAATGACGAAAACGACGATACCCACTTCGTCTCGAGCCTATCCGACGTTGTTCGAGGTAAGCAGAGCTGGAAATTCGCCCTCAGCGACCCTTGCATTTCAAGCTCCTTGAAGCCCCACCACGTCGAGAAGGTTCTGGTTCAGAATTACAGTAATCCCAGGTTAGCCTTGCGCTTCTTCAATTTTCTGGGATTGCATAAATCCTTCAACCACTCAACGACGTCGTTTTGCATTTTGATTCATGCCCTCGTTCAATCCAGTCTCTTTTGGCCTGCTACTTCGCTCTTACAGACCCTCTTGCTTCGTGGGTTGAGCCCAAATGAGGTTTTCGAGTCTTTGTTGAGTTCGTATAGGAGAGTGAAATGTTCGTCGAGTTCGGGTTTTGATTTGTTGATGCTAAATTATGTGCAGAATAAGAGAGTGTTGGATGGTGTTGTGGTTGTGAGGCTGATGATGGACTGTAAATTTGTTCCTGAAGTTAGAACCTTGAGTGCTCTTTTAAATGGGCTAGTTAGAATTAGGCAATTCAATGTGGTTTTGCAGCTTTTCGATGAGTTGGTTAATGTTGGTCTCCGGCCTGATGCTTATGTGTACACTGCAGTTGTTAGGAGTTTGTGTGAATTGAAGGACTTGCATAGGGCCAAGGAAGTGATTCGGTACGCTGAATCGGATGGGTGTGAACTGAGTGTAGTTACGTATAATGTGTTGATTCATGGGCTGTGCAAGTGCCAGAGGATTTGGGAGGCAGTAGAGATGAAGAATTCCTTGAGGCGAAAGGGATTAAAAGCAGATAAGGTTACTTACTGTACATTGGTGCTTGGGCTGTGTAAACTGCAAGAATTTGAGGTTGGTGTGGAGCTAATGAAGGAAATGATTCAGCTGGGTTTTGTTCCGAGCGAAGCGGCTCTTTCATGTCTTATGGAAGGATTGAGGAGAAAGGGAAAGATTGAAGATGCTAATCATTTAGTGAACAAAATGGGAGAAGTTGGGGTGGTGCCTAATTTGTTTGCTTACAATGCATTGATCAATTCTTTGTGTAAAGATGGGAAACTTGATGAGGCAGAACTACTCTTTGACAGCATGGGGAAGGAGGGTTTGTTTCCCAATGATGTAACATATTCTATTTTAATTGATTCGTTTTGTCGAAGGGGAATATTGGACACTGGACATTGTTACTTTGAAAGAATGGTCACTGCTGGGACCAGATTAACTGTGTTTCCCTATAATTCTTTGATTGATGGGGAATGCAAGTTTGGAAAGTTGAGCGTGGCGGAATCTCTCCTTGGTCAGATGATGAGTAGAGGTGTGGAACCAACTGTTATAACATATACATCACTTATAGGTGGATACTGCAGAGGCGAGGAACTGCAGAAGGTATATAGAGTGTATCATGAAATGATAGGAAGAAGCATTGCTCCAAACACTTATACCTTCTCAGCAATAATCTCAGGTCTCTGTCGTGCAAGCAGGATGGTTGAAGCAACTAAATTCTTTGATGAAATGCTAGAAAGGGACATTATGCCAAACGAGGTGATTTATAATGTTATGATTGATGGATACTGTCGGGAAGGTAACGTGGCTAGAGCTTTTGAATTGCTTGATGAAATGCTCGAAAGGGGTCTTCTACCTGATACATATACATTTAGGCCTTTAATAAGTGGTCTTTGCGCCACAAGTGGAGTGTCTGAAGCCAAAAGTTTTTTAGATGACCTTCACGTGAAGAATTATAAGCTAAATGAGATGTGCTACAGTGCACTGCTGTATGGTTATTGTAAGGAAGGAAGATTACATGATGCATTGGGTGCTTGTCGTGAGATGAGTCAAAGAGGTGTAGACATGGATCTAGTGTGTTATGCCATACTTATCTGTGGAGCTCTGAAACAACAGGATACCAGAAGATTATTTGGTCTTGTCAGCGAGATGCATAGTCAAGGATTGAGGCCTGATAATATAATCTATACAAGTATGATTGATGCGTATGGGAAAACAGGAAATCTTGAGAAGGCATTTGGTATGTGGGATATAATGGTTGGTGAAGGATGCTGTCCTAATGTTGTAACATACACGGCCTTGATCTATGGATTATGTAAGGCAGGCCATATTGGTAAGGCTGAGCTTCTTTGCAAGGATATGCTCGTGGGCGATGCCCTTCCCAATCATGTCACATATGGTTGTTTCCTAGATCACATCAGCAAAGAAGGTAGCATGGAGAAAGCTGTGCAACTCCACAACACAATGCTTGCTGGGTTCTCAGCCAATACTGTGACATACAATATACTTATCAGAGGTTTCTGCAAAGTGGGTAAGTTTCATGAAGCTTCAGAACTCTTGGTTGAAATGACAAACAACGGTATTTACCCAGATTGCATAACATATTCAACATTTATCTTCGAGTATTGTAGGGTGGGGAAGTTGCCAGAAGCTATTAGGTTGTGGGATATGATGCTAGAAAGGGGTCTGAAGCCTGATATTTTAGCATATCATTTTTTAATATACGGTTGTTGTGTCACTGGAGAACTAACCAAGGCGTTTGAGTTGCGCGATGACATGTTGAGAAGAGGCTTGAAGCCAAATCGAGTTACATATGACACACTTAGTCGTGGAATCAGCCTTACACGTTAATTACTCTTCTTCAGCTGCTAGTTATTCTTGATGATCATTGATCTGTCAAATGGAGAACCAGACATGGGGTACATATAGCCTTCAGATACCTTAATCTTCACAATTTTGTAACTTAGGTATACATTGGAGTGATTGGACACTGTCAAGATGACCGTGTATTCTTTATGTACATAGTTCAACCCTGTAACATTAGGTAGGAGGTGTAAGAGTCTTCGCGAACAGATTGTAATGTATTGAGGAAGGAACAGAGCCCAGATGTGCCCTGAATTGATTCCTGGGGGATGTGAGGCTCTTATTGTTGATTGTAACTTGTAAGCATTCTTTTCCCATCAGATAATTAGTGTAATTTGGAAACGTAAAGGTTATCTTATATGTTTGGGCGTATGGCTTCTGTGAATCTTCCTGTTGCTTCTGCTAGATGATCTCCCATTGCACAGATGCTGCCTGCTATAAAATTTAAAGGCTAGACATGGTGAATTGCCATTTTATATAAGAGCTGCATATCGAAATCCACTTGGTTGTTGCAACACCATATTCGAATGAAGCTGCCTGATTATTTTGAGCATTGTTCTGAGAGGAGCATTTAAATTACAAAAATAAATAGCCCTTCAGGACCTGGACATTTCTACCATCAGATGATATAATTTGGTCTCCGAATATTACAATTTAGGACAGTGGGCTAGTCCATTGCATTAGTTCTCTTCCATCTTTATATAAAATGGACCACGACATTCGTTCTAATGAAGACATAACTGTAAGATAATTCTTCAACAACATACCAAGTTTCATTATACACTCAGGTTCACAGCCCCACAAACTAATGAAACTATTAACATCGGCACAAAGAGAAAAAGGAATTGGAGGAAAATGGCCATTAGAAATATAACTTCTTAGCTGGCACGACTTCTGATAACATCAAGATCCATCTCAGTAGGGTCGGTAGCCTGAAGCTCTATTTGGATGCCATCCAACTCTCTCTTGAACCTATCCTTGGAGCTGGCATAAATCATCTTGTTTCTCACCTTTGCAGTATCAGGGGACCTGTGCGTATGGTAAAGAACATGAGTAAAACTGGAAGGAAAAAAAGGATGAGAGAGAGAGAGAGAGAGAACCGCTTTGAGCTTAGGTTGTTACCATGCAATGAAGAAGATCCTGCTTTTTTGACAGTTCTCTGCAGTCACAAAGTCAAAATCATATACAGCGTATCTGCATTCATCAGCAGGAAGACTTGCGGTGAAATCTCCATAGCTTTGAGCTGGGTCACCTAGTTTCTCCACAATCACTTGCTTCTCCTTCTCCTCAATCTTATATACTATGAACCGGTATGTTCTTTTGGCCTTCAAGTCCAGGAACTTAAGTTTGCAGTCATCATCCACAGCAAATCCCGATGCTGCATTGGCCTGAACATAGAATGACAGAAATAGATGTTAAATAGGGTGAACCATGCAATTGTGGCACCTCAACTCTTTGCAAAACCAACAAAGTCAAAGTCAGTTTATCAACACCGTAAAATACCCCAAAGAAACTTAAAGAATTTTGCACGCACTCCAAACAGATAATTATACAATCAATATCATCTAAATGCTTAAGGTGCTTGTCCATGATCTCATATTCTCATGTTCCAGAAGCCAACACTCTTCAGTTATTTGAAAAGCAACTTTTCTATTGGAGTAGTGGGGTTGATTTTTGATTTGATAGATAGGACCATGGTTGTAAAAGGGGGTGTTGATGTTTGGATTGTTAATTTGTTATCGAACCATGGCACCTTATTTTAGAAAGGACATGGGAGTCGAGATGCAGTTATCATGCTTACTGACAATTTCCTAGGAGGATTAATAGAAGAGCGAATACAAGATAGTGCAAGAAACAACAAATAGCAAAAATAAAATTAAAAAAATATGCTACTTGAGACGGGATTCTTCTCCACTCAATATGGTATACTCGAAGTTTTTGCGATGCCATCACAAGGACAGCAAGTTGAGCTGACACATGGCCAAGTTTTGGTCTGTTTGCAAGAACAGGATAGAATGAAATGAAATATTTTCATAGGAGTGATTTCTCGAGCCCTAACTTCCAATGGAATTAAAGAACATATGCAGTGGTCTAAGATACAGGACTACCGTTTATACTAATTCGTAAAAAGGAATCTATATATACAAAAATACTCGATAGGAATGACAACATCTAACAAACTCGAGCCAAGTTCACATGACACGTTCATGATGCTACCAACAGCAGACCCCAAAACTCATCAAGACCACATATAAGTACAATAACCCAAAGGTCCATGATACGAATCAAATCCTGGTTAAAACAAGCAGCTATTCCCATAGGAACCAAACTGGAGTACCAACAATGATGTTCATCCTTCTTAACAGCCAAATATTCAAGCTTTATTTCTTAACAAATATCAACAAGAAAGTAAATAATCCAAAAATCAAAACAATCCCAGAATCAGGTCTACCCAGAACGGATCAGTGATCATAAACTAGAAATCTGAGACCAAAATCCAGAATACATAAACCAAACCATCATAACATTACCAGACGAAATAAAGGAAACAAAATGCGCAGGGAAAGAGAAGCGGGTGAAAGATACTGACCATAATGAGCTCGATGAGTTTGTTTTTGAGTCTCGCAGTCGCTACTCTGTGTGTTGGCTTGAAACTTGAAGGTGTGAGAGAATGTGAAGACGGAGGTTTTGTGTTGGTAATTGCTATGGAATATGGAGACGGTGGCTGGCTTCTCTCTTCTCTATTTTAAAATTTAAAATCTAAAATATCATCACAGAGGTCATGTCATGTCATGTCATGCCATGCGCGACAACTCGGGGAAGGGAAAAAGTTGGTCTGTCCAATAAGGTGATGACGCGTGGTGATAAATTGTCTGGTCAACGTTAACTTTCACTATACGGTAATTAAATACTCAAACTTATATCAATATTTCGATTTCGATTTTTCGTGTGTATAAATATATAAAATTCGTATATCCACGCTGATGTCTCTGTACAAATAAATTCATTATATAAAAATATGTACATTGTAATATCGAAATAGTGATTTGGTCAAATCAATTGTCAGATTGAAGATTAAATTAAAGAATTAAATCACATTTATCCTTGGTTAAAAATTTGTACAATAATACTTAAAGCTTAGTGATTAAATCATGTTGTTGAAAGAATTTAAAAATTAATTTTTGACTGATTTGTTAATTTTGTTTTGAGCAAGACAAAAAAAATATATATATGATCTAATTCTTTCGTACAATTTATGTATTATAATATGTTATAAGTATATATGCAACACGATAGTTTGAAACTACATAAAATAAATGTATTAATATTGTCAAATTTTTAAATTTAATCTATAAAACGTATATCTTCCTACAAATTTGATCCCTAAATGATGAGTTTAAGGGATAGAAGGTGATGAGCACATTCAACAATTGCAATTCAAAGAATTCAAAGACATAAAAACTATGGTGGTCATATTAATTACTTTCAATTTCAGCCGTTGGATGTGCTCATCAATTTTCATCCCTTAAAATATGTCTTTTAGAGCATCTGCACTGGTGTGCAGATAGGAGGTGCAATCGGTGGGCCAAATCGGAAAAGGAGCACGAGCAGGTATTGGCGAGGTGCAGCGGTGATGAAAAGGAGAGACGATCGCTCGTTGACGGAGAAGTCGAGCGATGCAGCGAGCAAGTATACATAGTCATATTCGTGTATGAAAATAGTCGCTTTTAAAAGCTTGTACTTACGACAAATTCGTCGACTTCACTAATCGCATAATGACGAAACTGACAAATACATGTAGTCTAGTTATTGGTCGAAAATCTTATCAGAAATTAAAAATTAAATATTTTCAAATTGATGAATAGTAATAGAAGATGCTATTTTTTGCATCGTTGCAGAAAAAACAAGAACTACATCTTCTATTCGATGAATAGTAATAAGAGATGCTATTTTTTGCATCGTTGCAGAAAAAACAATAACTACATCTTCTATTCGATGAATAGTGACTGCACCTCCTCAAATAAGAGGTGTAATGCCAATGAGACGTGCTACATTGGTGTATGTGCTCCTAGAGTATATGTAGCGGTGCCTTCGATAACACGAGCAAAGGGCAGGGGAGGCGGGCCCGGCCAAAAAATAGAATGTTGATTGAGCTAAAAAACTCCTACACGAGCAAATGTTGCTCGCTCGAGAGCACGAGCAGCCTGCACGAACAAATGGGAGGTGTTCACCGCTGCAAGTGCTTTTAGGAGATCATGCCTCTATCTTCCTATTCCAATAATGTGAAGGAAAAATAAATTTGTTAATTTGACCGTACCGTTGGGTTTGGGGTTTGAGGTTAAGGTTTTAGGATTTGAGGATATGGGGTTTGAGATTTAGGTTATGGGTTTGGGATTTAAGGTTAAGGTGTAGGGTGTAGGGTTATTTACTTAATAATAATAAAATAAATAATATCAATTAATGTTATATTAATTGTTAACCTTGACTAAAGTTTACCATCATTAACTCTTTTTTTAACTCTATTCAATGTTCATTTACTTTTTCTTTTATTCGATTTTTTAACGGTGTTAATATTAGTGTTAGTGGCATATAAAAAGTTAGATCAAATGAATGGTTGAGATTACATTAGAATGACCGATGCACCGAAGATGTTCTCATATTTTTGACTCCATCAACTATTGTAAATCATCTTGTATCATGTAGAAAAAGGAAAAAGAAGAGAGAGAATATTTATATCTATATAAAACTCAAAATTTGTATATCAATCTAAAAATCTTTAAACTTTAATGCTCACCTACACAATTCGCTTAATTTCTCTCTTCAAAATATGAATAAAACAACATCATTTCTACTCTCTCTCTCCCACAACTTTTTGACATAAAATGAATAAATATTTCTATTCTCAATAAATTATAGTGAAAAATATTTATTTTTGAAAAAAAAGATCGAGAAGCTGTTGGAGTTTAACCCAAGATATTATAGGAATTATATGTTTTACTCTTCTATGATAAAATTTTTATACAAAAATTATTGAAGATGCTCTTACAATCAAGTCGATCACTATTGCATGAAGTCAGATGCTGAATAAAAAATAATAATGTTCCTCGCATAAGGTACACTTTGCTAAGTCATGAGCTACTATATTGGCCTCTCGCCCAAAGAATGAATCTAAAATTTGAAAAGTCACGAAAAGCAATGTGAAGATCCACACGGAAATCCAAAAATATGGTAGATGCTCTAGTTGGTTCTATTACTGCTTTCCCCACTAAGAGTCAAATAAAAAACGAGTTGGGGTAAAACCATAGTTCCTCTCCATCTATAAAAATTCCCATGCTGCTTCAATCTCCAGTTCTCCATTGCCATGGCCGAATATACTCCATTTACTCTACAAGCTATAACAACAACAAACTGACCATTCCAATCATGTATCACAATGCCTATACCACTTCTCGTTGAATTGAGACATCAATCAAATGCTCCATCCATACACACACATAATTGATAATCAATGGTTGCCTATCCCATGTCTGCAAAGCTTTGGTTGGGGGTGTGGTGTCTTAATTATGTGGTTTTACTGTACTTGCATTTTTTTTTTGTCTTAGAAAGTCTCTTAAGGTGGACAAACTTACCTAGCTATTAGACCAAGTATGAATTTCACATAAGAAGGTATAAATCGCAACTAACATGAGACTACTAACGAGCATGATTGAATGAGATATCATCACTTGTTCACGCTTACCAACTTAACCGAGACATGTGAGTCTATAAATTGGATATTTGGTAGAAGAAATGAGGATACGTGTGTTTTGCAATATAAACCTTTTTAATGCAAATTAAGTCGTTCGCAACAAAATATATAAATGGAGGTTTTTATATAAAAAATGGAGGTCTACATATATGCACCATTGTTAGAATACAAATATGAACATGAACGTGTTTCAATTTTGATATAAGTGTTAAACTCAGATGCACTGAACGCACGATACTTTACAAAATGGCATGTGTATGAAGTGTTCTAATATGAGTCGTTTAATAAACAAATTATGTTGTGTTAAATTGTGTATCTATAAATCGGTTGATGATGCAATTATTGAAAAAAAAAACTTATTAAATGATCCGCAAAGAAAAGTATAAAGCACAAGTTATATTTGCAATGGCTAATGGGTCAACCACTGCAAACTGACCTAATACGTGTTTCTTGCCAAAGGTGTGCTCCCCGACCTAAATTTGAATTTTAAAGCTTTCAAATTAGTTAGAGATTATACTACAATGCATAATTGGAACATTTATCATGCGTTTAATGATTAACTTTGTGGTATCTAAGAAGCCTCTGTGGTATCATAATATGGTCAAAATATATGTGTATGCGAGTTGTATATAATTTTGACCCGAGTGTACATTTTGGTAAGTGGATTACACTCACAAAACGGTAATTAAACAAATTTACAATGAAATTAATGGGAGAATGATTTTCTTAGGAGTTTCTTTCTTGATGATCTTCATATGCATCTGTTGGTCAACTTTTTGTGAGCCGATACAATGATGGAATGATTTTACGATAGCCAGAGTTCATGCACTGATCCTACTATATATATTTGATGTGAAATTATGAAATATCTTTGTTTATCGATTACTTATAACAATTTTTTACATGAGTTACATTGATCAGTTAGATTAGGGGTGGGCACGGGATGAGACTGTACGGGTTTTGATGAAGCCCAACTTGTCCTGTTATATTTTTATGGGACGGGACGAGACGGGATAAAGGGTTGTAGAGCTGAAACCCATAAAAGTCTGTCCCGTTCGGGCTCGAGATGTACAGGCCCAGCATGAGATCCTGATATATTTGTTATCTTCTACAAGGCCCAAAAGCCCAAAGTTTTATAATCTCTCCATTCACACGATTCTATAGATTAAAGAACACTTCCAACTCCTAACAGAAGTAAGAATCGACGTATATGGAAGTGGATGATACAATATATATTGAAAACATAACCCTAATTTGCTGAATCTTATTCTTAACAGATTAAGATTTGCTAGTTAGAGACATGCCCAATCCAAATGAAAATTGAAAAACTATTCATGAGCTTCTCGATTCGTGTTTGTAACAAATATTCTCCCCAGTGCTTTGAGAATATAAGAGAGATCTAAGTTATCTAACAATGGAAATATCACCTTCTCACTCTCTCACTATCAAAAATACTTTCCATAGCAAGTTTTACAACCATTTGACCCAGAATACCAGCAATTATGGCAGCCACGGGAATGAAATGCCAAGTTCAGGAGAGGAGGGCTATCGATCAAACTGAGAAATCGCTGAGAAGAAATTCACCCAGATTGTTGAGTGCTTCCAGACCTGTGACGAGAGATTCTGTGTCTCTTCAATAACAGCTCGAGGTCAAGGAACTCATGACTGCTCGTAAATTTTGACCACAATGAATGAGTTTTGATTGGGTTTTTGAATTGAGGTTTCAATTTGGGATCAATTGGATTTCTAAATTCAGGGTTTTGATTTGGGATTGAATGGGTGAGTTAGATAGGATTTCAGCTTGGGAGAGGAGAGAGCGAAGGGTAGGAGACGGAGATTAGGGATTGAACAAAAAATGAGAGCTGAGGGCTGAATGACTAGATGGCTTAGGGTCATTTGTGTATGAGAAATCAAACGGACTGAGCCGGGCCTATACGAACAGAATAATAAAGTTTGTGATCTGTCTTATATCTTATGTACGGGTCGAGACGGTATAGGACGACCAAGAAGAAAAATAAGACCCGTCCCTGTTACGGGCCAGGATGGGACAGGGTCGGCTGAAGTGCCGAGGCCTAAGAGCACCCGCATGGGTAAAATCGAATAGGAGGAGCAATTTGAGGAGGAGCAGACACTGTTTGAGGTGGAGCAGTCACTGTTCATCAAATAGGAGGTGCATAAGCTGTTTTTCGCGCAGCGGTGTCAAAAAATAGCACGTGCTATTACTGTTCATAATTTTTTTTTTCAACCAATCCATAAACGACACGTGTCGTTGTCGTATGAATAATTGAATAAGATTTCGGGTAAGATTTCCGACGAATGACGAGTTGACACGTGTCACGCCGACAGAAGGTTATCGGGTAAATAATTGTACAAAATTTCCGATAAGATTTCCAACCAATCACGAGGCAACACGTGTCATGTCCACTATTCGTGATCGGGTCTAATAATTGTATAAGATTCTCGGAGAGATTTCCGACCAATTGAAAGACGACACGTGTCATCAGCTTATCTAATCACGTCATCTACACTCGGCTATATTTGTTGATCGGTGCTCATCGTTCATTCACACCAAAACCAACCATATATTCCACATTCCGATAAGATGAATCCTTTTAGTTTTGAGAATTTTTTCCGGAGGAGGCGACAACAACGTCGGCGAAATGCCGAAATTGCTAATGCTTTCATCACTGAAGTGATCGTGGTCGATGCAATGTTCAATGACGAACCACCTCGCCGCCGACCAAATGAAGAAAGAATGAGGGAGTCAAGGGGACATAATCTGATGGAGGATTACTTCATCGAACGGCCCGTCTTCAACGAACAAGCCTTTCGTCGAAGGTATCGAATGAGTACCAATTTATTCAACCGTATAATGACGAATCTCTGCAACCACGACCAATTTTGGCACCAAAGAGCTGACGCCGTCGGATTGGTTGGACTTCTTCCACAACAAAAGATGACAGGCGCTCTTCGTATGTTGGCGTACGGCGCAGCCGCAGATCAGTGTGCTGAAATAACAAAGATGGGTGAATCCACAACACTACAATGCATGAAGAAGTGGTGTATGCATATCTACGAGCTTTACGGTGACATCTATCTCCGCGCTCCAAATGCCACAGACTTATCCCGACTTCTAAAGAGAGCAAGGCATCGCGGATTTCCTGGTATGATCGGAAGCATTGACTGCATGCACTGGGAGTGGAAGAACTGCCCCACAGCTTGGCAAGGAGCATTCTCGGGCCGAAAGAAGCGTCCAACTATTATTTTAGAGGCGGTGGCCTCATATGACACGTGGATATGGCACAGCTTCTTTGGGGTACCCAGATCACAAAATGACATCAACGTGCTCCACCAATCGGACATATTTGATTCGCTCCTTGCCGGAAACAGTCCGAGTGCGACCTATAAAGTCAACGGTATGACTTACCACAATACTTACTATCTAGCTGACGGTATATATCCCAGGTACTCCTCGTTTGTGAAAACAATCTCCAATCCCCAAGAGCTTCCACAGAAACTCTTTGCCAAGAAACAAGAGGCATACCGCAAAGATGTACAGAGGTGCTTTGGAATTTTGCAATCTCGTTGGGGAATTATTCGGCATGCAGCTAGGTGTCATCACCAATCGACATTGAAGAGCATCATGTTGGCTTGCATTATAATGCATAACATGATTGTCGAAGAAGAATTTGTGGAGGAGGAGTTCGAGGAGTTGGAAGAAGAAGATCTTCAAAACCCATCAACTGCTTTCAATGTTTTTAATGGGCCAGTAGATGAACAAGGTAATCGTATTCCTTTTGAGCTTGTTGGAAGGGATGCACAAAATGAACAACGATTTGCCGACCGTGTTGTAGATCTTCAATCTGCGTACATCCATGGAGAGTTGCAAAATGACTTAGTTAAGCACAACTGATATCTAGAGACCGGCGAACGACTTTAAATGATGTGGGTGTGTAATTTTAATTAACCTGGTTTGCAACATGTTTGCTTTATTTGTTTTTCCTTTTAGTTGTTTGAGTGATGTGTGTTTGATTTTAAGTCATTATGTGTTATTGTACTGTGCGTGAGCTATGATGGAATAAGAAAAGTGCGTTTTTATTACTTGGAAATTTAAAGTACATAATTTCAATCAAACCCTAGAATTATTGGAAATTTAAAGTACATAATTTCATAATGGAAAAACAAATACCAAACTACTGAAACAGTGGGCGATAACAATTTGAAAATGTTTCATCGCTACCATCTCCTTCCTCTTCCTCCATTTTCTTTAGGATACTCTATTTTTTCTTCGAAAAATACCTCTTCGATTTTGGGGTCATAGCATCCGTATCCATTGCCATTATCCTTGAATCCTCCGCTTCGGCCCTCAATTTGTAGTCCTTCTCCTTAAGGGCGAGTTGTTTTTGGTACAAAGTTAGTTCAGTGGCATCAGTTTCTTTTTGCCCGGCGAGATGCATTCTTTGATTTTCCATCATGCTTTTCAAAACCTCATCTCTTACCTCATTTGAAGATGAGCATGCTCTTTTCCCCTTTCTTTTGGCTTCCTTGGCCGCCTTCACTCCGATTGGTCTAACCGGACTAGAGTACACTTCTTCTTCATTGCTTTGTGGTGTTGGAATGACTTCATCATCCTCCACGTCGACGGGGGGAGGCATTGAGGTAAAAGGAGGAGTAGTTGCGGAGTTGGAATATGAAGGAGGTGATATAGTAGGTTCGACGGCCCGAAAATTTGGATGGTTTTTCATCACTTCCCAACAATCAAACTTGGTAAACTGTTTCCTTTTTTGTGCCACGTACCATGATTGAGCTTTTCTTATCTAAGGTGCCAAAAATTTGTATGTCAAAATAATATCTAGGAAATGGAGATGTCAACATTGATTAAAATAAATGTAATAGATGAGCTTTACGACAAAATTATTAACACTTACCTCATCTTGCAAATTTGAGCCGGATTGTACATTCCTTCGTGCATATGCAAGAGCGGCACCCCAAGTTCTAAAACTCGGCTTCAACTTTGCAAAACGAGAAGAAACCGCGGTTTGGGTCCTAGGCTCCGGCCTTGATTCACCATGCGCAAGCTCCCAATTTTCCTTATAATCGGCATAGACTTTTTCCCACAATTTGTCGGACTTTTGCATGTAGCCGATAATTGGGCAAACGCTAATGCGACAATAAGAAATACAAAGTTGCAAATCTTCGGAATCAGGCCAATTGGACATTTTGTGAGGAGGAAGAAGGAGAAGAGGAAGGAGAGGATAATTTTGTGTGAGATGTGAATGAAATTGATGTAGTATTTATAGAAAAATACTAGGGTGTTATTTGCAATTTTTTAGAATTTTTAGGGATTTTTTTGCAATTTTTTAGGGGTTATTTTGCAAAATGGCAGAAAAAAATCAGAAAAATCAGAAAAAAAATCAAGTTACCGTTTCGGTTGAATCTGGACCGTCCGATCAGATTTTTTGATTTGAAATGGACGGTCCAGATCAATCTGACCGTTACTTTTTTTTTACCCGGGCTGCCACGTGTCAGCTTCCTATTGGTCCGTCAAATTTTTTTTTTACTTTTTACTGGCGCGTGGATTACACGCGCCAAGGTGAAAAAAATTAACCCGTGCTGACGTCACCCACGCGCGTGGATGACGTCAGCCTGCTCGAGCAACAGAACGAGCAACAGCTGCTCGTCCTCGTCGTCAACGGGCGGTCACCGTCTCCTTCTCTCCCCGGTGCACGTCGTCTTTGGAGCTGCTGGTGCTACTGGTGCCGGGGCCCGCCGAAATCCAGCTGCTCGAGCTGCTCGTCCTGCTCGCGGTGCAGCTGCTCTAAGTTAGATTGATCAGGTTAACTCGACCCCGTCTCAACTCCGGGTCCAAAATTCTACTAATTTGAAAAAGAACGCAGCGGGAAAACAATTGGCGTCAAAATCACAAAAAGCCAAAAGCAAGGAAAAGCAAGGCACTCGCTTCCCATTGGTTTATTTTCCCACACGCGGATCGCTACCCAAGCGTCCCACAGTCGTCGATTCACTCCAATCCAACGGCGTCAGTCCTCTCTCCTAACCAGCTCCCTCAACAAAAAATGGTTCCATAGCCATAAACCAATATCCCTATAAAAGCCCAACCCCCTCTATCGATTTGATTAATTCCATTGTCCGTAAAGCACCCAGTTCTTTCTTCCATTCCATTGCTGCATTCTCTCTCTCTCTCAGATTCAGTAGAAATGGAGTCTGCTGGCGCTGGCAAGATCAAGAAGGGCGCCGGAGGAAGGAAGGGCGGTGGTCCCAAGAAGAAAGCCGTGACTCGCTCCGTCAGAGCCGGGTTGCAGTTTCCCGTCGGAAGAATCGGCCGCTTCTTGAAGAAAGGACGGTATGCTCAGCGTGTCGGCTCTGGTGCCCCGGTCTACTTGGCCGCCGTGCTCGAGTACCTCGCAGCCGAAGTAAGCCTCCTCGCATCTCTACTCTCTACAAGAGTTTTCGATTTATTTTATTTTATTTAACCTAATTTGGATTTGGTTTTTTTTTTTTAGGTGCTAGAGTTGGCTGGAAATGCAGCTCGAGACAACAAGAAGAGCAGAATCATCCCAAGGCATCTGTTACTGGCTGTGAGGAACGATGAGGAGCTTGGAAAACTGCTTGCCGGTGTGACAATTGCTCATGGTGGAGTGTTGCCCAACATCAACCCAGTACTACTACCCAAGAGGAATGACAAGGCCGGCGACACAGCTAAGGAGCCCAAGTCGCCATCCAAGGCCGGCAAGTCACCCAAGAAGGCTGCCTAGTTTTTTCTGATGCATGGTCACTTGTTAGAGATCTGGTTTGAGTATGATCCATTTGTATGTAATCAGTCATGCTTTCGAGGATGTTGCTTTGGTTATTTGTAGGAAAAAAGTTCATGGAAATTGGGCGCTTTTGGGTCCTTTACTAGTCTAAACCTTTATTGTCAAGTTTATGAATGGATATGCAACCCTTTGTTTCTGTGATGTGCGTCTTGTGTTGTTGAGTTGTGATATTCTTTCCTTTTTTGCTTTTCTCGAGCATTTTCAATCTGCAATGAATTGTTTCTTCCATGTTCATTTATGCATTTGACATATTTATCGTAATGGTGCCTTCGGGCTTTGATTATTTGCAAAAGAATTGTGGGTTTGTGGCAGAGGCAGAGTTCTGGGTCTGGGTCTGGGCTTAGGAAATTTTGCTGTTTTGTGTCTTAAAATGTGTTTGTTCTATTGTGTGGAATTGATTTTTCCATGAGAAAGACATCCATCAAAAACAGAGATATATACTTGGGCTGGATATTGCAGCCATGTAAAAACGTCTTAGTGGTGGTGGCTTAGCCAAATGCCCTCCTATATTATACACGTTTCAAGCCATCTCAGACCAGTAATTGTTTGATACCATTTTTCCGTCGCATAGATTATAGTCCATGAATAACATCAAAATGTAATAGCCATGTCAAAGAATGAACTGTTATAGATGAATGCAAATATGCAATACGAGTATTACGTCTGTTGAAAGTTGAAATTGCTGTAAATGGATCATTCAATCAGATGTGCAATGTGCAATGTGCTACAAGCCTTGTTAGTAAAGATGCCTTCAATGAGTTCCTTGATGAAATTTTTCAGTGAGGTGATGGAATGATGGATCGATAATTTTGTGTCTGGATAGTTAGCTGGAGTAATTTGATAAAGTGTCATGTATTGTTAATTGTTCAGTAAGGACTAGTCAATGGTTTAGGAACTGTGTTGCCTATTCTGTCCACTTGATGCATATGTCGATCAGAAAGTTTTCTGTTGAACACGAGACAGTAGCTGAATCATCCTCATTTTGCTGTTACAAACAAGTTGTTACTATTGTCGTACAAACTTCATGCCGTCTACCTTGCACATAATCTGTTGTCAAGGAATGAAGTTTTGCATGTTTATATATCACATCAACTCTCTTAATCTTTGCAATGAGAGAAGTAATAAATCCCCAGCCGCGGTTAGGTTGACAACCATAGAAGTCTTCGGCCACCCTCTATAGAATGAGTAAAGAGAGCTGATTTGATTGGTTTATATGTTTGAATCTTTGATCAATGCTAGTTAGTGTCTTAGTGATCGATCATTTGCCTGTATTCAAATAAATGGTTCATATTTACATCAGTTTCTAACAGGATGAAAATGATTTTTATTATATATACAAGCCTCTTTCCAAGATCACACGGCTTTTATACAAGTATTTGACTGATACGAAAGCACACGAATTTACAGTACCACTCTCTAAGGAGTTGTAGCTATTGCAAGGGAAGATATGGATGGAAATAGTACATTACTGGAGTAGACATATGTACGTGTGTAGGTACAGTACAACTGTACAATAAAGTGTGGAATTGCCAAAAGAGCCTGGGACTGCTTTTCGTAGCGGAAGCCATTTTTCTTGGAGTCATCAGCAGACCAAACAAAGATGCCATTAAGGTGTTGCTCACTCTTGAGCCTATGGCAGGCAGTAAAGAAGCCATCGTCAGGAGACAATCCACCGCTCGCTAACACCTTCCCACCATTGTAGTTAGAGCTTTGGGTTTTGAAGTAATCGACGAACTGAGATACCGTGGTGCTCGCATCATATGCGTAGAACTGGAAGTTCACATAGTCGATCAGATTGCCATAGTTCTTCCACAAAGCCAAGTAATGGCTCTGTACTTCATCATCATCAAATGGAGCTATGGAGACAAATTTGATCACTACGCAGAGATGTATATTAACAGTTTAATTTTGGTTAGATAAATGTTGTAAGGGAGTACTATTGGTGGCTGCACAGTAAGAAGTCCATGATCGATCTGTTTCTTGAATTTGCAAATGGAGATTCAGAATGAAACTTTGAGCAAAAGAGAGAGGAAGTTGACGAAGACTAGTATGTGTTTGTGACTGTGTGTGTGGAAGAGAAGAGAGAATATGAATCAATTATCATCTTCACTTTCCAGGTACGACCCAATGGAGGCAATACAGTCCCACATTGGCAAATGATAAGCATTTTCTTCGGCTTCTTTTTGCAAGCTCACATCGAGTACACTCATACTGTCCAAATGAATATGTAGCATAGATTGTTTGGTATACATTTCAGATAATGCAAAATTTGGTGCTACTCACAACAAAAATACAAGCCAATTCAAGCACAAAATTACACGAACAAACCCAGCCATCCACCAGAGCCGTTGCCGCAGCTGCCCTCGCTGTGACCCGATGTATTCGAGAATCATTTACAAATTCTGTCTCCACACACTATGGCAGTACTAGTCTACAAAAAACCATTCACAAATCTTTGGTTGTGTGCATTTTTCAAGTTGAGTGAACGGACAACATTGCACGAGTATTATAGCAGATCCAAAAGAGTAGGCTGTTCGGAAGACGATCTGGCGTGGCTGGACCGAGAGACTGAACTAGCACCCCTCCCTCTTCCTCTACCTCGACCGACTGTAGTTGAGGGCGGTGGAGCAAGTCTCGGTGCTGTCTGGTCATTTTTGCTAGAAGCAATTATTGATCCGAGATCAGCTGAACTCTTATTTGTATAAGCACTTGGAAGCTGGTGTCACCTGACTCTGTTTCATATATCCAAGAGAATTCAGTGAATTGAAACCCGAGTTGCTCAGACTACCAGAAATCATATTGGCCCTAATAAAAACTAGCATCTAAGCATGTTCAAAATGTACCTTTATGATACATAAAAACCCCAAATATCTTAATGACTACTATCAAATCTACTACACATCACTTTGGGAGAAAATGCATACAAGCATGTGGTCAAGAAAACGAAGGGCACGCAACCTAGTGTCATCCCAGAAAAATGGAGAACCTGGAAAAGAAAGCACACCTAGTTATGAGACATGCATGAACACAGAAGTTTCCTTGGTATGCAACAACACAAATACATCATAAATCAAGCATGCCCAATAACTTCATGCAATAGCACTACAACAATATTTGCAAACCAGAAGTTTATTTTCAAACATAAGAGAGCTATAATCAGTGATTAAGAAACAAACAATGTAGAACACCAAGACTGATATTTGACCATGATGGATGATCTATTAATGTCATACGGCTTAGTAACTCAAAAACGGCAATAAAGGCAGAGCAGTGGGCTGGCAGTATGTTTTCAGGACATTGCACTATACAAAAGAATAATTTTCTGCTCCTTTAGCTTAAAAGAAACATGCTTTCAAAACAACTTGCAATTTACAATAGTTGGTAAGTTGTTCAAAGGTAATGTATAAGTTGATAAGTCTTGATCACCAATGTTACACTCAAAGGTCTTCCAGTTTCCTCTGAGTTCTAAAATTTACCTTTAAAATCAATTTCTGTTGGTCTGAAAGACTCATTTGTAGAGATCATCCTTTGCAAGTCAGGAATTAACTCAGAGGGGATAGAGGAGAAGGCTTCACTAGATAAATAACTTAATGTATTCATGTACTGCAGAAACAAACATAAGAATAAACATCACTGCTAAAACACAACAACAAGAATCAATTATGAAAGAACAGTCTAGTTCAATATTTTGCTGGGCAAATCAGCAACAGTAAAAATTGGCTGCTGATGTTTAAATGTAGGAACAAACTACAAGACGGGTGAAAGATCACGGCATTTGAAGAATAACAAGATAACTGATACATGGATCATGAATGAGAATAACCATCGAAAGAAATATATAATCACATATGCACATCTCCTATCTTTTTTCAGTGCACTTGAAACTTGAAATACCAGCAATTAGCTTACGCTTACCATCTTGACATTATTGTGGCAGTCAAACAAGGGCTTGCGAGCAATTAAGTGGTAGGCAAGACATCCAAAACTAAACATGTCAGAAGAGCATCCAGCTGCAGATGCTTTACTTCTAGCAAGTTCAGGAGCAGTGTAATTCAGCGATGGCTGAAGCGGTAGTACAGAGTCCTCAACATCATATTCCTGCTCAATGATTTTTCAACAAAAATTACTGGTGGCTACAACTAAAAGTCATTAATTGCATGGGAAAGCATCATATAGCTCATAAAAACATGAACCAAAGTGCTTCAATATTGTAAAGGCTAGTATGCAGGAAATGATCTCTTCGAAAGCTTTAGCAAATCTTTTCAAGAAAACAAAAAAGAGATTTGGAAAATAAATTAAACAAAAATGAAATAAAAATTGGGACAAAGAACAAACAAGAAAAATAAGACATTCATATATTAAATAAGAAAGAGAGAATCACCCAAGACTATATGCAAAGTGCAAATTTCAAGCTGATTAGAACAATTGAGACATAACCTCAAATCCAAACACAATCTACTAACATTGTCACACAGGAATGTGAGATAGAAGTACTCATGAACACATTTTATTTAATATTCAATGAAGGCTTAACTCACAGCATAATGGAAATCCTGCACATTAGTCACATTGCCTGAGGCCTGATCTGTTGAGATTGCAAACCCGAATCCCTCAAGCTTCCAGGCTCCATTTGATGTTATAAAGACATTCTGCACATGCATTCACATTATTAACAAATTCAGCATGTCTCAAACCTCTAACATGGAGAACATGCACAATGACCATCATCATTTGAATAAGGGGTTTTCATGCACAATAACAAATTGGCGTGCTAAGCATAATTATCACTGAAAGATTCCAACTTTATACAATGGTACATTACTTCCATGGTAGAATCAATAGCTTAATGCCCATACATCTTGTGCAATGTCTTACTAACGAACTTGAACTTGATATACTCCAATATTCCCGTCACAATGATAGTAACTCAAAACAGATATTAGAAAGTTCTCGCTTCGTAGCAAATCAGACAAGGCAAAATATGATGGCACATTGGCACACCAATGGAAATTTTCTAAGTTACCTATAAGCAGGGCATATAAATGCACACAATGCCAAAAAGTAAGAGTCTTCAACAAGGTTCCTAAATTCCTCTGACAAAAAGGAACTCGAATGAAAATATAAAAGTTCCACTCAAACTGAGCTCAGAAAATCACTTCCTAAATCACATCTAAATTAGAATTCAACAGGTGATGTCACCGATCCACATTAACACAGCACTGAAATTCGACACAGTATGTAACTGATCCACACTAAAGCAACTACATCCAACCCAATGTTCTACTGATTCAACTAAATTTCCCAAGTAACTTAGAAGCAGGGCATAGAAATGCACCCAATGCCAAAAAGCTACACTCTTCAACAAACTTCCTAAATTCCTACGAAGAAAAGAGGAGCTCAAATGCATCAACCGAAATCACAAGCACCACTCAAATAGAGCTCATAAGATCACTTCTCTTTACGTCATATCTATATTAGATTTCGATCCACATTAAAGCAGCATTGCAATTCAACACTGATCCACAGTAAAGCAACTAAATCCAACTCAATATTGTACTAATTCACACTAGCTCTCCCAAACTTGAACACATGCTCAAAACAAGTTAAAATGTAATCAAAGAGGTTACCTACCATTCCTTTAAGCTCCTTAGGCACCTTGACCATATTCTCCGCATTCCCTATGGCATTCGCCACCGAAGAAAACAACGGCTCGGTCACCATAGCCATGGCATTCTTATTCTCATCCAACCCCAGGGTGCCTGAGCCTCACCAGCCCGAATGACGTCATAAAACGCATCCTCTGCCCGTGCACGCGCCCCCGAGAGAGCCTTCAGCCTTCTTGTCCAGAACCCACACGCACACGGTAGGGCACTGATGCGCGCGTGCCAACTCCCTTGTAATCTTCATTCTTTTCCCTCATGTATGTATGCTAAGCTGAAAATGTAATCTACTTGATTCAAATTAATAACCTCAAAAATCAAGCATCAAACTAAGAAGTCGTTACATTGTCAATCAAAGAAAGAAAGACATAGGTTTATTAGAAAGAGTAAAGTTTATGGAATTTGAAGATCACATATATAAAGGCAATGAGTATCAGGTGAAATTATCCCTAACAATGATCAGCCGGAATAAGAAAAAGAAAAGATGAAGATATAATAGATTGTACCTTGTTGCTGATGAATCATAGAGCTATCCAATCAATCTCCAAATGGCGAATGTGAGAAATCTTGGGCCAATCTTCCCCTTTCTCTTTCTCGCACCGTGGACTAAGTAAAGGGCAGCCGTAGATGACTAGATAGGAAAGGGAAATAGGTAGACCTTCATCTGGCAAGCAACGAAGCTCTGGGCAATCGCTAAGTGTTAAAGATGTGAGAGAGATGAGGCGTTTCAACTCTTTCCCGTTGAGATTTGAAATGCACCCGACTTGGAGATCTTTAAGAGTGATGGGTAGCAGCAGGCCCCCCTCCCCCCCTGGAAATGAATCTACATCTCCACATCCTGGGAACCCGATAGACAATCTACTAAGAGAGGTGAGTCGTTGGAGACCCCATTGGTTACGGTTGCCAGAGAGCTTTTTACAATCATGGACATCAAGATATTCTAATTTACAAGGCAATCCTCCGTCCGGAAATGATTCCAATTCTGGACACCACCATATCCAAAAGGACTTGAGTGACGGGAGGAGGGTATGCATCTGCTCTGGCAGTGATTTCAATTTCTTACAGCCATAGATCGCCAAAGAGAGCAAGTTGGGCGCATGCAATCCTCCATCTGGAAAACATATCAGATTTGCGCACTTCTGTAATTCCAAGCTAACTAGAGATAGGAATCGAGGGCATTTCGCTACTGAGAAGGATTCTATACCAACTTCATTTAAACGTATCGACTGGAGGGAAGGGAGTTGCTCTAGTGCTGGTAGGACAGAACAGTTTGCACAGTACCTAAGTTTGACAGAGACTAGATTTGAGAAACAAGGATCTTCCAACCAAGATGGAAAATGTGTTCCCCCGTAAGACTTCACCTCAACTTTTTCTATGTTTGTATGAGGTCTTAGGTTGTCCAGCACTACTTGGTCTTTTCCAGAATTATTGGTTTGACTTTCCAGTGCCCATTCATAAACCAGCTTCGTTAGATACTTCTTCTCCCACATACTGGCCCCCAAAGCATCCTCCACACTTTTGATGTTCTCAAGCCCATAAATAAAAAGCTTTCCGCGAAAATTGGGCAGCTCTTTCAGATTGACAAGATCGTTACATCCATGCTTGTCTACCACAAACATATCTAATGATTGCAAATCTTTCAGTTTGTAGATAATTGCTGGCATCTTAACTAACTTTGTACCGTGGAGACTAATATGGCGCAAGTTGATTAGTCTTCCCAAGCCAGTAGGCAACTCAACAAGATTCTCACAATATGTCAGCAACAATGTCTGTAAATTATACAAACTACACACTCCACCGGGTAGCTCTTTAATCTCAGTGTGAGACAGATCCAAGTATCTTAGATGTATCAACTTGCTAATTAACTTGGGCAAGACCTTCACATTATAGCCTGATAAATTGAGCACTCTCAAACATTGTAGATTTAACAATAGGTCAGGTAGACCTTTCTCAACTCCTCTCACCAAGCCCTTCAGTATTGGAAAATTCCATAATGGCAAGAAGGTGCGCATGGACTTGGCTTTATACAAAGCCTCGAACATTTTCATATCAACATCATCTGTTATATAAGAGAAGTGACGAGTCTTGCTTGTAATGTTCTGTGACTTATTGCCCTCTGGATTAACACAAAGATCTCCAGATATAAACTTTGCCAAATCATGGATAAGATCATGCATGGTGAAACCAGAACCTCTAAAGACAATTGAAGAAGGTTGAAAGAATGACCTTGAAACAAATTCATTGAAGTAGTCATCTCCCACTGCTTCTATAGTCTTCTTCTTTACAGGTAGTAAGAGATCTTCGGCCATCCAAAGCAAAATTAATTCTTTTTTCTTAAACTGAAAATCCTTGGGATATATAGAAGAATATGCAAAACAGCGTTTGAGATGTGGAGGCAGGTAACGGTAGCTCAACCATAAAGCTGGTAAAACGTTGCACTTCTTATGAGACAACTCCCATATGTCACTCTCTAGTACATTTAGCCATTCTTCCTCATTCAATACAGATCGCAAAACACCCCCAAGAGACTTTACAGCTAAAGGCAGACCTTTGCACTTCGTAACAATTTTTCTTCCGATTACCTCAAGATTTGGATATGCACCGACACTTCTATTATCAAATGCATGTTTTGCAAATAACAGCCAACAGTCCTCCTCACATATCTCCAGTAGATGGTGTGCCTGAACAGTACCCATCACCGACACAACACCTTCATTACGAGTTGTGACTACAATCTTACTTCCACAAGCTCCAGACTCAAACGGACGCCTTAAGAAATCCCATAAAGCGTAGTCCTCGTTCCAAACGTCATCAAGAACAATGAGAAAATTCTTTTCATTTAGAACCTCCTTGAGCTTAACATGAAGCAGATCTGGATCAATAATGTCACAATGAGATTGTGAAGTAACAGACATATAAATCTTCTGGGCTATTTTCACAAAATCAAAAACATCTGAAACACACACCCATGCCCGGACGTGAAAATGCCTCTTGACTTCTTCATCATTGTATACGAGCTGAGCCAGGGTGGTCTTTCCAATCCCACCCATTCCCACAATGGGAATGACATCTATCTTATTGTCTGCAGTCGCATCGTTCTCTAACAACAGTTTGACGATTGTCTCCTTATCTCCATCTCTCCCATACACTTTAGACTCTCCAACCAAAGAAGTTGAAGGCCGAGTGTAAGCCGCTCTCGGCCCACCATCTGATTTCAAACCGAGACGATCTTGTTGGTTTGCAATCGACTCTAGGCTTTCAATAATTTCTTTTAACTTGGTATCTACTGATTCATCAAAAGCATGAATTGCATCAGACAAGAAGCCTCGTACCTTAGTACTTGTGCTACTCCCGCTAGCTCGTTTCAAAGCCTTTGTTTTGATCTTGTCCAACAGGTCCTCCGCATGATGGATTGTGTCTTTAAGAACACCGAGCCACTCCCTGACGGCCAAGTCAGTCAGCTGCTTCTCCTCGGCATCATCATAAACATGGTTAACTGACAGCAACAAGACTCTGAGCTTCTCAAGTAACTTGTCAGTCTGCTTCTTTCCTCTGATGAAGTTCTTCACCTCCTGAGAGTCTATCTTCTGAAACACCTGCTGGAAAAAGCCAGAGAAAAAAGCGCCACCAATCACCTCCAAGGCCATGATCGATCTGTTTCTTGAATTTGCAAATGGAGATTCAGAATGAAACTTTGAGCAAAAGAGAGAGGAAGTTGACGAAGACTAGTGTGTGTTTGTGACTTTGTGTGTGTGTGGAAGAGAAGAGAAGAGAAGAGAATATGAATCAATTATCATCTTCGCTTTCAAGGTAAGACCCACTGGACTCAATACAGTCCCACACCTACTATTCAAATGGAGTACACCTTATGTTCAAATCAATATAGCACAGATTGTTTGGTATACAGCTGAAATTTTAACTAATTTATGTCTCTTATTGATTTGTAACCCAGTAACTGGTGACAGGTCTAGAACTAAGAATACACTATGCAAAAGAATTATGACTGTAAGAGCGTTGTACTAAGCAAAATTTGGTGCTACTCACAACAAAGATACAAGCCAAGCACACAATTACATAACAAACCCATCCATCCGTCCACAAGAGCCATTGCCGCAGGTGCACTCACTATCAAATGTGACCCCAATGTGTCCGAGAATCATTTACAAATTCTGTCTCCACACAGTATGGCAGGACTAGTCCACAAAAACCATTCACAAATCTTAGGTTGTGTGGATGTTTCAACTTTGAGTGAACGTACAACATTGCACTGAATATTATAGCAGATCCAAAAGAGGCGGCTGTTCAGAAGACGATCTGCCATGGCTGGACCGAGAGACTGAACTAGCACCCCTCCCTCTTCCTCTTCCTCGACCGACTGTAGTTGAGGGCGGTGGAACAAGTCTGGGTGCTGTCTGGTCATTTTTGCTAGAAGCAAATATTGATCCGAGATCAGCTGAACTCTTATTTGTATAACCACTTGAAGCTGGTGTCACCTGACTCTGTTTCATATATCCAAGAGAATTCAGGGAATTGAAACTTGAATTCCTCAGACTACCAGTTTTTATAGTGGCATTGCTTTGATTCAGCCATATTTGCTCAACAGAACTTTGGGTGTCAAAAGCCCCAACTGTTACTGCTGTTGTTTTTCGAGTTCAAACTATTTGATGCACTACTGGAACCATATATGTTTGAAGGAAATCCCATTCCGCTGTTGTTGGAAGGGCCAGAACCACTAACTGAGCCACTAGGCCGTGAGGGCTAATTGGCAAAAGGATCGATCTCATCAAAACCTGAAGTGGGTGATGGTCTTGTATTTGATGTGGGGTGACACCAGAAGACGCCCAAGGAGGCCACTCAACATCAACTGGAGGGCATGATGTGGCTGTTTGCTGTCTGGATACTGCACTTTGCAAGAATGAATTCGGTTGTGAAGAACTTAATTGAATTGTTTCATTAGCTATAATGGGATTAGTGGGGGCAACACTGTTCGTAGAATTCTGGAGGGAACGTGACCGTTGTTTTCGAACTGGACCCCATTCTTCATCCCATGCTGGACGGCTGTTTGAAGCACTGGAAACATTACCTTTTGTGTTGCCTGAGATTTGTGACTGGATCTCGTTGGCAGATAAAGATGGCTTTATTTCTAGGAGTCCAGAATCTGTGACAGTGTTTGGCTCCGATTTTTCTCCAATCAGATCGTTGCGAGTGGAGTGATCGCAAACTGTCTCTTTTCTTGTCCGCAGTTGTTGTTGTGCTGTGTGCGAGGTGTGACACTGCCGATGGCAGAATGTAGTAGTGTAGTGTGCCACGTAATTTCTTGCTTCTTATCAAGCGATTGGAGTGGGGAAAGCACCAACCCCACTCGTTGAATTCCACTTGTCTTGATACAAGACGTATGATTTGTGTCTCTCTACTTGAGCCACAAAGAATCGATACTTCATACTTGTGGGCAAGTATAAAGCAGAGCAATCCTAAGGACAAAGTGTTGAGAACACAGGATAGCGTGTCTCTCTGCTTGAACCATAGAGATTCGGTACTTCACACTTGTGGGCAAGTATAAAGCAGGTCAATCCTGAGGATGAAGTGTTGAGAACACTAGATAGTGTGACGCCGTAGGTCTTAAGAATTCCCACGCTCTGTCGGGTGGTCTAGATCCTGAATTCGCTGTCGCCGGTTGGTTAGCTTGAGAGAACCTTCAAATCCCCACGCTCTGTCGGGTGGCATAGATTTTGAGTTCACTGGTTGCTAGTTGTTTACTCGGGGTAAGTAGATTTGCTGATGCGCAAATTGTGTGTAGATGTGTTGGTCCACGCAAATCTGCTCCTCTTCGTCTATTTATAATAGTTGGAACTCAACCTCTCCTCGCTTGATAAGGCAACCGTTGTTAATTAGGAATGATATCTAGCCTTCTAGATTTCCTAGACTATCTAGGAATCTCATAGATTTCTTTCTATATTTGCAGCTGGATATCCTTCCAGATTCGCTGCTCCTCGTTGAGCCACTTCGTAGCTGGCCCATTAGCCTTCCGAGGCCCAAAAGTATCATAATAAATGTTTAGTTTATTTTGGGTCCAAACATTGCTCCCCAGACCTCGAGATTAACCTATGGGCAATTGAAGGGGTTTGATATGACGTGCCGCCTCTTAAGTCAACGTTTTTGACATAACATCATACTAGGCTACTCAAGAGTTTTTCCTTTGAAAATCGTGCTGCCTATTTTCAATCCTTTGAAGCTTCTATTTCCTTCTCGCCTTCTCCTCGAAGCCACTCTCGATCCCCAATTCTGAAATTCACAAACATTCCCCCAACTCCAAATTTTACTCACTTTTGCACCCATGGCTCCATACCAAAATTTTTGCCAAGAAGTCACCGAGAAGGATGTGGATGCCTTTCGTGACCACATGTTTGCATGTCTCCATCGCAAGGAGGATATTCCCTATTCGCGGGTTAGATTAACGAAGGGAGATGAAATTATATTGGGTCCGACCACCAATACGATGAATGCCTCATTCGCCCTTGATTCGGATGTGCGTCGCCCTCCATTGGTCTTACAGGGTGAAGCTGCTGCCCCCATTCAATGGGACAAAAAAAAACTCGATGTGATGTTGGGAAATGGCCCAGTACTCGGGCCGAAGAGCTTAAATGGTACTAAGAGCGAAAATCTCTCGATGAAGAGCTTTGGCAACAGGTTGGTATTTCTCATGCACTGGACTTATGCTTCCATCTTCCCCAAGGCGGGAATCACGTTGCTGCTATTGCTACTTTATGTTATTGGGAGATGAGTAGTAATAGTTTTATTCTCCCCTTTGGGCATTTAGGAATTACCCTCCTCGATATTGTTACTATCACCGGCTTACCCATAGTGGATGGGCGTTTTCTTCTTAGTAGTCTAGATGGTGAATCTTTCCCCCTTTATGCGGACCACGCTCGTGCCACAATAAGCACTGCTTATTCCAATTGGAGTAAGAATTACAACACAGAAGAATTCCAAACCACTCCCACCTCCGAAGATCAGCGAGTGAAGAATGTCTATGGCAGCATTGCATTTCTGGAGTTTTGGCTTTGTCGTTATGTATTTTATGTCACTGCGGACAAGATCACCAACACTTTCACCAAGGCAGCGGAGGCACTGTACAATGGCCACAGTCTTGGCCTTGTGCAACTCGCACTTGGTGCCTTATATCGTGGACTTGGATGGATCTCATTGAATTTGTTCAAGTTGAAATTTGCAGGACCTATCTGGATTCTGTCGTTGTAGTTGCAGGTGTATTTCCCTAAGTTCCGCAGTCCACATCATAAAGAGTTTACCTCTGAGGAGGTATTGGAGAAATCTTTAGCATTTGCAGGTGAAACAGAATCGCTGAGCTACTTGTAGTGCTTCAATTATCTCTGGGGTCAAAAGTTGTTTCTTAAGGACATGGCTGAGTTTGTTTTGACGAGAAGGTTCCCTGCGGAACTAGCGACTGGATTCACACTAACCCTTCACCAAGCCCCCGTTGCGAAGAAACTTTTTGCTCAGTGCATCACTTGTGCTGATATTGTTGTTCTTGATGCAGTTTTGTGGATCGAGCTATATGCTCCCAACCATTTTGCGCGACAACTAGGATGCAAACAAGGTCTCCCCTGCCCCCTGATTGAGTCTCATAATGGTTATACCTCGTGGAGGACCTGTGTGGAGAAGCCCTCCGCTACAATCCTGCAGACTCTTGCAACACTAACTTTCCCTTTACTAGACCTCTCAGACTTCCATTGGTGTTCACTCTGCGTGGCCTACTCAGCGGTTGAAGAATACCATGAGTGGAATCAGCGCCACTACGGTGACATCTGGTTGCAGTCTAAGTCTAAAGTTTTTCGCACCATCTTTCCAGCTTCCTTCCTTGATTTTTTCAAGAAGGCGATGGATAGGAACGCTGTGGCCCCTGTTGCTCAAAAGGAGGCGGGCCAAAAGAGAAAGGCATGAGAGATTAGCACTTCTCCTCCCTCTGTTTCCAAGCGTAACAAATTGATGAGCGCGAGTCTCGCAGCTGCCTCCCCTGCTATGAGGAAAGCTATGAAGGTGGCTGCCGCCAAGAAAAAGAAGAAAGAGACTGTTGAGGCTTGGGATGATGAAGACGGAGACTCAAACGAAGAAGTTCCACTGATACAGTTTCTTCTTGTATCCAGATTTTATTCCCTTGGGGATTATCTTTCCTATAACCCTTCACCTTATTTTTTATGATTCAGACCCGTCGGTCCCATCGTAACACTGCTTAGGATCGCACACAACCACCAGAAGAGGCATTGAGTAACAAGTCTCCCTCCATCGAACTGACGCCTGATAGTGATTATTCAGAAGAAGACTTGATGTTTAAAGCTGTGCAAGAAAAAGGCAAGGGTGCACAACCGGCTGTCATTTCTAAACCCTCTTCTAGTGCTGCGAGTGCATCTGAAGCTCCTCAAGCTTCTAAGCGTCTGGATGTAGGCCCTTCTGATGTTGCTGATGAAGAAGCTCAATGCAAGAAACTTCTTGAACAGGTCTATGATAAGCCTTTTGAGCGCCTAGTTTCTGCTGCGATTGCCACAGTGGAAGAAGTAGCCATTACTGCGGGTAATAAAGAGCCTCTGAAGCGAGCTGTTGAACCCGTGGTGGATAATGAAGTTCTTGACTCTGTTGTTGTACATACTTCTTCCGCTGCTGGGGGTATTTGTTTTTATCTTCATCCTCCTATAGTTACTTTGTATTTTAGCAAGAGATCAACGAGCCTATTTCTTTCTTCAGGCTCAAGAAAGGTGCTAATGGCCACTTCCATTGGCTCATTAATAGTTCCCACGTTAATCTTTTTAGTTGGATCTCGAACTTTAGGCGATGTATCATCCAGGGCTACGGGTGTAAGCTGGATGATGTCCTCCTCTATGTCGTCCTACCAGACGTCTTCATTGACACACTCTACCTAGGCTATGGTTGGCAGACAGTCATATGCTTGGGACTCAATCATATCAGTGTGCAATTTTGCAGATAGAGAAGCACAAGCCTCCACCTCCTTTTCTCTAGATGGACGTATCATTGATTGTTCTTGGAGGCTAGCTCCAGAAAGTAGGGTCGTGCTCTATCTTCTTGTGCTTGTACCACATCCCACCGAGCTAGTTCTGAGGCCTTGAATCCAATGGGTCGATCCTTCTTATCAACATTGCACACTTTCAATGACCTAAGATTTCCATTGTAGTAATTAGCGTCCAGCGCATTCGTGGAGACTGAATATGGTCGCGGATCACTATTGACAATATGCGACCCTGATGTCTCCATATCTCATATGAGGAGTTGTTGATGAAGTGTTGACGGCACGCAATAACTCCTATGGATCCAATCTCTTCTCAGTATTGCACTGAAAGGTGAATTGCATTTGATGACGAAGAAGGTGTGCACCTCTACAATAGGTCCAACCTTGACCTCGATGAATAATAGTCCCAACGTCTGCGAGACATTCCCTACAAAGTTCTTGATTGTCATGGATATTACTTGGATAGCTGATCTTGGGATACCTAACAATGTCATTGCACGAGTAGTTAATACATTCACTGTCGCACCAGTATCCACCATAACTTTGCTAAGTTGAAACCCCCCCATGCCTACAGTGATGTACAATGGTCTCATATGCGAGGGCATTGTGGCTGTTGGCTTAGAAAACATCATATAGGACTTGTGCGTTGCAGGGTCCACAATTGGTCCCTGCTCCTTTTGTTCTTCACGTTCTACCAAAGGTAATTCTTGAGCGCTCTTGTTCACCATGGCCACGTGCGCTGCCTTGACTGGTTTAGCAAACCAAGCTGGTAGCAAGTATACCATGCCAACATGCATATCTTCAGTGTAAACCTCTTCCAAGTTTTCATCATCTTCCTCGTAGTTAACCAGCTGTTCATCCTCATCATCCACCGTAGTTTCTATGAACAACGGTTCCTGCGACTACTCATCTACCATTTGCTTTTGCACATAATTCCCAGACCTTAGCTTCTCCGTAGAGTCCAACTTGGCTGTGAGTGCCGATTCACCAGCCACTACTTCTATGACATTGTCCTTGGAAGTAGCAAGAGCGAGCTTTTTATGCTCTTCAATCACCAGTGGTTTTGGTTTCCACCGCAACACCGGTTTTGTTCTTGGTTCGACAGCTGGCGCTGCCTTGGGCTCAATGCGTTTGAAGACTGATTTTCGCACCGGTTTGTCTTCAACTACTTTCCGATCCCTCTTAGACGTATGTCGTGCCTCTATTTTAGGTTGTGGTTTGTCAATCCGGGAGATCACACTGGGCCTTGATGTTTTCCCCTTTGGCTTGTGGGATCCCTAATCAATCGTAATCATGGGTGTGGCTGCAAGCCTGTTCGCCCTCCGCTGAATCTGCTCCGGGGATTCCCTCAACTACTTTGGTTTGATCAAGCCCCTATCCAAGGCTTCCAAAGTTCTCTTGGCAGCTTCGTATTGACGTTGCAATTTCCTTTTCCTTGTGGGAGTCATCTCTACTATTTTACCTCCTGACCTCACGTACCAAACATCTTCCTTAATTACTGCGCGGCTTGCAGGAGGAATATACTGCTTGTTCGTCTCTGACCGCTGCTCGTCATCAGTATTCTCAGCCTTATTTTCAGCCAGTCGCATACGCTTAAATAGATTTGACTCCTTGGACACTGTCCATGACTCTTTTGGGCTTGTCGACTGATAGCTTTCCAGTGGTGACGCAACTGTTGAGCCCATTCGTACAACATCCACAAATTCTTCATAGGTCATCTTAAGACCGCACTCCGCCTTGCAACGAGTGCACAGTACTATCAGAGTCGCTTCTTGGCAGACCTCCATTCTTTTCCCCTTGGGGTTTTCTTTGCTATTGCTGTGAGCAACCGGCTCGGCGGTAGCCTAAGGTCTAATGTCTGCTTCAGCTTAGCTCCTTCGCGCCACGATACCTCCAAAGTGCCCACCATGAAAGATCCTGTAGCAGCCTCCTCCTTTTTGTAATCCTGAAGAACAATATGCAGCAGCCTCCTCCTTCCGATCAATTAAATTCTCTATGATCTCATGCGCCGCATTCGCATAATAAGAATAGGATTCGAAATATGATTTTGTGAACGCACTAGTCAATACCCGCACCGGTCCTTTGGAAGAAATTATCTTCTTTGATTTGACCGTATGCTTGGCTACCAACTCCAGACCAGCCACTGTTGCATCATCTGAATCATACCCATCAGACTCCTCCTCTTCTTGTATGGCTGCAATCATCTTAGGACATTCCCGATATGGAGTTCGGAGTGTACGTTTCTCTAGACGCGTTTCGTCTATTGTCAACTTCTTCATACACATCATGCGTCTGGGCTACGACATCGATGAGAGCGTTCAGTGACGTAAACCTTGCGTCAACATTCTTGGTGTGTAATATCTCCTCGAGGCCTCCAACTGCGATATCCACCAATTCTTCCATGGTGTATGAAGTTCTACTCTTGGTATATTCGGTTCGGAACCGGTGCAAATATGCCACTGGTGATTCGCTTGGCATTTGCACCATTTGACATAGCTTACCAAGTTTTACGGCTAGTTCAGACCCTCCAAAGTGTTCCATAAACAACCTCTCCATTATTACCCAGTCGCGGACCAAGCCCTGCGGTAGGTTGGTGTACCAATGTAACGCTACACCCGACAACGAGGATGCGAAGACTCTTAATTTGAACTCTCTGAGCCGACCCCACGGTCCACATTCGACCCTGAATCAGGCAATGTGGGTCGCTGCCGGCTCCGCTCCTTCTCCACTGAAGCGAGTAAACGAGATATGCCGATAACCTTTAGGCCACTTCCAACCAAACAGTGGTGGTGGAAAGGGATCACTGTATGTTATCGGAGTCCCTCCCGCACTCGGGAGCCTCTGATTAATGATTTGGTTTATTCTTTCTTCCAGCTCTCGCTCAGGATTTGTTGGTGGAGGAGGTGGAGCTGGAAAGTCATCATCCTTGATGTCCTCATCATCCTGGAACGGGGGTTCTCGCTCTCCCAACATGTCATTGATTAGCACGAAGCTGGTCGTCATAGTATTTGTGAGTTTAGCGAGAGCCGCTGTGAGAGCATCAAATTTCTTGTTGTTATCGGTGCGCTCAATCTCTCGAGTCTTGTATAGGCCGTCAAGTCTGCTCTGAACTTTGGACACTGTCCTATTGCTCGTTTCCATATTGTTCAGAATTCGATCGATATTGGCGCTTTGCCGTTGTTCTTGTTCGAGCGAGAACAACCTCACTCGTTGAGTTCCACTTGTCTTGATACAAGACGTAGGCTTTGTGTCTCTTTGCTTGAGCCACAAAGAATTGATACTTCATACTTGTGGGCAAGTATAAAGCAGAGCAATCCTAAGGACGAAGTGTTGAGAACATAGGATAGTGTGTCTCTCTGCTTGAACCACAGGAATTCGGTACTTCACACTTGTGGGCAAGTATAAAGCAGGCCCATCCTGAGGATGAAGTGTTGAGAACATTGGATAGTATGACGCCGTAGATCTTAAGAATCCCCATGCTCTGTCGGGTGGCCTAGATCCTGAATTCGCAGTCGCTGGTTGGTTAGCTTGAGAGAACCTTCAATTCCCCACGCTCTGTCGGGTGGCCTAGATTTTGAGTTCACTGGTTGCTAGTTGTTTACTCGGGGTGAGTAGATTTGTTGATGCGCAAATTGTGTGTAGATGTGTTGGTCCACGCAAATCTGCTCATCTTCGTCTATTTATAATAGTTGGAACTCAACCTCTCCTCGCTTGATAAGGTAGACGTTGTTAATTGGGAAGGATATCTAGCCTTCTAGATTTCCTAGACTATTCAGGAATCTCATAAATTTCCTTCCAGATTCACAACTGGATATCCTTCCAGATTCGCAGCTCCTCGTTAAGCCATTTCGTAGCTGGCCCATTAGCCTTTCGAGACCTAAAAGTATCATAATAAATGTTTAGTTTATTTTTGGCCCAAACAGACAGTAACACCCTGCTTTCCCTCTACCTTCCTGTGATGAAAATATTGCATAGAAAGTAATGATAAATGACCTTAAAACAATTGAAAAATAGAAAATTAAAATGAGGAACTCTTCGGTGCATTCATGTTGGCGTGATTAATAGAAGAGAATCACTGAAAGGGAGGTGCACAACACACCAAGACAATACCTCAAAATATCCTTGACAAACAGCATATATTTTGCAAACTGCTGAACATTTAATTGCTGAGCAGTTAGAAGTGGCGTGATTATCGGCAGGACATGCTCTGCAACAAATTCTACCCCATGCTGAAAATGATGAATAAAGGAAAATGAATAATAGCAAAATCTGGACAATATCAGAGTAAAAGCTACCATTGGATAGACAAAGCAGCTATGAAACTATATACGATATTAATAACAACTACCTGCTTAAGAATTGAGTTTGAGACGCCAAGAGTACACATGAGGGTAGGAGCAGAGCGGTCCACAGCTGCACAACGCTGAATTGTTTGCAAGAATAGCACGTTTATCGACTGTGGGAATCAGTTCTGCTAAACAAAGCAAAGCATTGACTCTCACCTGAAAAAAAGAACCAATAGTAACATCATGTTCAATCCTAACATGTAACATAAGACAACAAAAGAATTCCACCAAAAACTGATGGTATAAAATTCGGTAGCAATGCACAACTTAGCGTACATGTGCTTAGAAAATTAAGAATAAGAACATACCGCTGCAACAGTCGTTTTCAGAGCTAGGCCATGAATACGAGGCAAAAGGGCTTGTTTCACTAGCTGGAAAAAAATGTAAAACAGTAGTTAATAGTCGCTCTCATATATATGTTCCACTAGATGTGAAGCCCGCGCTGAAGCGCGGGTCGACAAAAGGGACTGCGATTAAGCCGAAATATATTGTGAGATATTATCTTATCGATTAGTTTCAGGTTTAGGTGACATGCAATGTAATTAAAATGAAGACACAGATTCATAAGTCTTCATTAGAAAAGAAGTTTACATTTAACCAAAAAGTGACCTCAACAATGAAACTAATGATTTGTGTAGTTCCTTAAAAGAAAGAATGATCCGAAAATACTAACCTGCGGCTAAATTCATAATGGGATAGAATTTCAGATGGATCATTTGCAGCATATCCAATGAAATTCCCTTGTTCACTCATTGATATGGTTGATTTTCCACTGCATGCATTTACCAATATATCATTTAGTTACCTTAGCATAATACAAAACTATATAAAGATGCAATTGTAGCAATTCTTAAAGTAAAAGACAACAGTTTGCAATTTGTAGTGACCCAAATAAGAGAGATGTGGATCAGAGACTTGTGCAATTTCGTGCCACCAATGAAGATTTTCCTTCCTTGGTCTCACAAAGTTGGTTACTTTTTTGAACTTCCATTAAGAAACCGAGTAAAGGAGCTGCTGAGTACAAAACACAATACAACTTCACTGAACACTACCCAAAACAAATCGAAACCAACACCAACGAAACCAATTGAAGCCAGTCAGATCAAAACGTGAAGTTTGTTAGTTTTTTGAACTTCCATTAAGAAACCGAGTAAAGGAGTTGCTGAGTACAAAACACAATACAACCACCACTGAACACTACCCAAAACAAATCGAAACCAACACCAGCGAAACCAATCGAAGCCAATCAGATCAAAATGTAGCTCTCCTCCCCCAAAATCCTAAATCAATATCAACTACAACAAACAAACAGTGACCCATGCATGTAAGTCTCTATTGAGCAACTGAAAAGCTTAACGATTATATCTAAAATTCACAGAATTAGATTATAGTAAGCAAAAGAAGCACATCAAGAATGTTGAAAACAAAAAACCAGGAGCCAAGATGTTGGCCTTCAACTGTAAAATCCCAATTTTAATTGCTCATTGTCTTTCAAGTACTTGTTCAGATAATATATAATTTAAAGCTTCAAACTTTGCATTTCAAATGGGACTAAATAATGAAAATCCATCAAAGGTTAACACAAAGCTTACAAAAGCAATCTTTATTAACCAACCCAACAAAACCCAGAAGTAAAAAACAATAACTATAACAAAAATATTATGAACAATATAAAAGTGACAGGCAATTAATGAAAGTGAAGAAGGAGCTTACCTATGATCAGCGAGCTACAAAACCCAGGTATTGTATTAGTTATCCATCTTTTTTGGATACTTGAGAGATCTTTTAGACTTTTCTTTATCAGCTCTCCATCTTCTTCTTCCTCAAAACTCAGAAAGTAAATTATTTGTCATTATCCAGATTTAAGGAGATAACAATGCCTATATTGAACCATTTCTGCAACATATATAAATTTAGGCTCTCTACCTTAGGTTTTGCAGTCAGCCATTATGCTCATTGTTTAAATTTTTCTATTCAATACTTAACTGATGCGTTGTCAGTTGAAAAAATATACAATCAACTTTAAAAATATATAGTACCTTTAATAATGTTTAGCTGATTTTATGGTTTTCTTGCTCACTCATCCTTCTGAAAGCCATGCCAAACAATATGACTAATTATAAATGGAGATATTTAGAATATCAATCCACGAAACACAAAACTTCTGAACAAATCAACATTCAGTATTGTATCCTCTAAAGTAATCCAGGAAGCATATAAGCATAAACAAAGCAATCTGCGGTCCTTTTTGCAAAACATAATCACATAAAAATAAAGACAGTAGTACTTGCAGCATAGCTCATCACACACATTCATTCATCTTAGCAATGAAATACTTATGAGCTGAAGAAAACGAAAAAATACCAGTATCTCTAAAGAGAGAATAGCTTGTGCAACACCACGAAATCTAGCTGCACGGAAAATAACCACGTTGATAAAGCACCAACAATACCTCCAGCAAAAACCAGCTGCAACAGAAAAATACTATAAGTCCATACCAAAAATGCACAAAGAATTAAAATTCCCCTCTGAACTCCAAGGAAAACCAACTCTATCAGAATGGCATTTACACAAAAAACCAACCTTAAAAATCATCCATATACGCTAACTAATATATCCAATGAACTACATATATAGAAATCCGAAAACACAGCACATAAAACAAAGATAAGAATCAATTCCAACAATACAACAGGAACCCTATACTGTTAGAGACCACATCCCATCCCATGTCAAAAACAAAAACTTTAGGACTTTTTCACAACCCGCACCAACAACTCTATCAGAACTCAAAACAACTTTGAATCAATGAAACAAAAGATGAGACAAAATCCATAAACTATTGTCACAACCCACACCAACAACTCTATGAAAACCCAAAATAACTTTGGATTAACAAAAAAAAGATGACCCAAAACCTAGTAACTCTCATAACAAAAATGGATCGATGACCGAACTCACGAATAAATAATTGAGAAGAGGTTCGAGATGATTGAGAAGGTAGCTGCTTGACGTCGGAGATCGGTCGAAAAAGATGGAAAGAGAGAAATGAGAGAGCTGGAGCGAGAAGAAGAAGAAGAAGAAGAAGAAGAAGAAGAAGAAGAAGAAGAAGAAGAAAGATAATACACGACCCACACAATTCACACGATTCACACGTACCAAATACACAATAAATTGAACAGTGCATTGCATAGTTAATTGTACAGTTGCTCACGTTTGTTATATAGGAAATGAACACGAACCCAGAAGTATACCAGAAAGAGAAAGGATGCGAATGAGGAACGAATTTTCAGTCGAACATAAATAATCACTTCAGAGATCAATCATGAACCAAATTTACAGAAGAAAAAAAGTACTAATCATGAGTACCTTAGTAGGCTGTAAGAATTTCGAAGCGACGTCCACAACTATGCACTTAAGATACTGCTCACAACGAAAAAATTCTACATAGAAAATTAAAAAAGAAGTCAAAGGTAGGTAAAGTTCAAACATAGCCTTAACTATATTCAATGTACCATATTCTGTAGGATTCAATACAACAAAGTAATGAGGCATGAACTTCCGACAAAAAATACCTCGCAGAGCAATGAGGAAGGTTAAAGCAGTTTACAGCAAATTGAGCTTTCTCAAAAAAATAAGCTGCCATTGGAAACTGTCAAACCACTTCTTATTCTGCTACGGCTCTTAAAAGGGAAAGAGTTGTCAAACTACTTCACCTGCATGCAAGGACACATAACTAATCAATTTTCTTATATTTCAAATACAACATACAAATTGAAGAAACCAAACTAATCAAAGTGCTTTCTTAGAACTTTAATACCCATCAGCACAATAAATCCAACAACGAAACAATGCACCTAAAACCATACACTAATTGAAAAAATTGGGATGAAACCCAATAAACCTCATATCCCTAAACCCACCAACTATAATAAACCCAACAATGATACAATGCAACTAAAACCGAACACTCATGGAAGAAAATGGGATGAAACCCAATACGCCCCCAATTGTATTTGATACCCAAATTCCCTGTTCTTCAATACCCATATCCTCTTTTTTTTCTTCACACTCTCGGACCCCAGCTAAACTTTTCTATGAGCGAAAAAAACTGGTCAAAGAAAAAAAAAAACAAAAAAGCTTGAAGCTTTTTGACTGATTCCGAAAAGAAGAAATCAAAAATAGTTTACCTAAGATGGTTTTCGAGCGTAAGTCATGCACCGTCGAGGTGGAAGCCGGCGATTATCAACTCCTTGCACGATTTGACTCAGATCGCAAGAGAGATATTAAATTTTAGAATGCAAGCGTAGATGTTGGCCTGGGTACAAAGAACTTGAAAGAGTAATACCTTAAATGGAATGGGTAGTACAGTGTAGAAAGTTGAAACCCATACCGCAGCTCTTGCAGAAGAAAACAACAATGCCGCTAAAACAAAGAAATCCTTTAAAAGAGAACCAAATTGAACAAAATCAAATTTGAAAACAAAAATTATAATCAAACCCAACCCAGGCCCTCCATCCTATATCACTACAATTAACTATCTTTGATTCTATTAAAAAAGTTCATGTTCCCTTACCAGTTACCACAAACCAAATTTCAATCACTTGAGCTCAAAACTTGGGACAGGAGGGACACATCAAAACTCTTAAGCACCTTGGTCTCGCTTCTGCTGCTAACTCTATTAGCATGAATTGTGGTCTTCAGTAAACATACAAACATACAGGGAGGTCAACGAACTGGACTGTACAGAGACCAACGTAAAAAATATAAAAAATCAGTTCAGCATGGTACATAGATGCCATGGGTGCTTGACCATTCTGGGAAATGCCTCTCCTCAAAATGCTCCCGAGCTTGTTGCAGAAAGCCATCTGGAGACTTGATTGTTCTTGACACTACCTCTAAGCATGTACCTATGAAAACGGAGGAAGTGAAGCTGCTGGATCGAGAGAGAGTGAGAGGGAAACTTCAGAAAAAGATAAATTTGCCTAGATAATACAAAAATAAAAGCCCGAAAACTAAAAGCCTATATGAAAACCCAAAGTTATAGCAAGCTGACGATCGACAATCGTAAGTAATCAGTTCAAATCATCAAGTCTTCATCATCAGATATTCAAATTACTTAGATCACTTTGATATAACCAAAGAGAAGGATTGTTTGAAATAATGACAGAACAATCATAAGAATAAGACTTGAATTATAGCTAATCAGACAGTATAGATAATCAGTTTGTATATAACCAAATTACGTGTGGTTTATTCTTCTTTCAGCCATTTTACAAAGATAAGAAGAGTTGATAACTATAACAGGAGGATATGGAACTATTCATAATGTTTAGACTCTGTAGCTAAGCCATAGTATATTGAAATCAGTTCCGCTGGATCGACAATCGTAGGGTCAGACTATGTTGTAGTGATATAGATTGATTCTACAATAGGTTAGAGAATAATCATTTGTAAAATGGTACCTTCGAGGGAGCCAAACAAAAGTCAATCAGTCCACAGCAGCTCATCGTTTCCGGTTGATAGAAACCAATCGAATCTTCTCGGACATCGCCGCGAGGACCGAATCGTTCGAAACCACACGATTGTCGTCCGCTACAATAATCTTAACAAAAGAAACGAAAATCAAATCAACGAAATGAGAGAGAGAGAGAGACGAAGGACTCGCCAACCAAAATAGCTTCAAGTAATGAAAATCCACAGCACGATCGAAGACAGAGAAAGAGAGCAAGAGCAACCCAAAACAAACTGATTTTCAGAATGATCGAAAGACACCGAAATGATATAGAGCAACAGACTTTATGGCTCCTCGGTTGCTTGAGAGATCGATAGGTCCAGAGAAAGGAGGAGTGGGTGAGGGAAGAGAGAGGAGTCGATGGGTTAAACCAACCCTGCACGCGTCACACGATTTGAACAGGCACGCGTCACACGATTTGAACAGGTTAGGAACAGTAAACCCTTCGACCGAGTTTTATTATATAGTAAATTTGCAAGAACTAAATTTAAGTCTACTACTATCATCTGTGTTAGGGGTCATCATTTGGCCCGTGGGCCTCGTGGGCCGGTGGAGGCCCGCAAGCCAGTGGGCTAAAAGCCCGGCCCGGCCCGCAAAAAAGCCCGCAAAAGCCCGCCAAGGTGGTTGGTGGGCCGACCATGGTTTAGAGATCTAAAGTCCGGCCCGGCCCGCGGGCCCGGCCCGCCAAAAGCCCGTCAAGGCCCGTTAGGCCCGGCCCGTCAAAACCCGTTAGGCCCGGCCCGTCAAAGCCCGCACACATATTGACATATATCATTAAATTATTTAATGAATTTTAATCATTATACAATTTATACCTAGTTAATGTTTACCTACACACATATTGACATATATATATATAATATAGTGACTAGTAGTCTAATAGACTAATACTATATAGATATATATTTTACATTTGTGTATATATATTAATATATTACATATAGATGGATAGATTGAATATTTGAATTCCATATATAATTAAATTTGTGTATCTATTTTACTATTAAGTCATTATTTAAAGTTTAGCATAAGTTGGGGTTTAGGTTTAGGGTAAATTAGGGTTTAGGAGATTAAGATTTATGGTAAGTTAAGGTTTAGGAATTTGAGGTTTAGGGTAAGTTAGGGTTCCGGTTCTAGGATTTTATTGTAATTTTTTTAGGGTTTAGGGTTTGGGGTTTAGGTTTTAAGGTTTAGGGTTTAGGTCCAAAATTTATAAAAATTAGGGACGGCCTACTTAGAATATTATGAACAACCAATCCGACATTCAATTTTTTATATATATAAGATAGTAGTACGTATATCATTATACCTACACTTATATATATAATATAGTGACTAGTACTATATATATATTTTTTATATTTGTGTATGTTTATATTAATATATTACATATACATATATTGATCAAATATTGGAATTCCATATATAGTTATATTTATGTATCTATTTTACTATTAAATCATTGTTTAAAGTTTAGGATAATTAAGTTAGGGTTTAGGTTTAAGGTAACTTAGGGTTTAGGGGATTGAGATTTAGGGTAAGTTAAGGTTTAAGAATTTTGAGGTTTAGAGTAAGTTAGATTTTAGGTTTTAGGAATTTTGAGGTTTAGAGTAAGTTAGGGTTTAGGGGTTAGGGGTTAGGGTTTAGGGTTTAGGGGTTAGGGTTTAGGGTTAGGGTTTCATTGTAATTTTTTTTATCGATTTACACTGTAAAACAGTAAATATAATAGATGGTTCAGATTAGATTTTGTAATTTTTCAATGGTGAGAGTTTAATTGAGAGTGTGTGAAATGACATCAATACCCTTCTCTTATATATTGCTTATTTTTCCATGGAGAAACTTGATAAATTAAATTTTTATATCAATTTTTTTGACACTATGAGATAGATATGTAATTTACAAGAATGTGTGTTAAAATTTTTATCTTAAAAAATTCCTTTAGGGATGGGTAATTTATGTTTTAGTTGTAAGGGTACTACGGTCACATTTAGCGAAACTCATAGATGTAGGTCTAAATCAAGTCCAAAATTTATAAATTTTTAACGGCATGCTTAGAATATTATGAACAACCAATCTGACAGTCAGTTTTGTAAAATGATGATACATGATCGATTACGTTTCACAAAGGACTTTCAACCCATATAACCAAGGAATAAAGGTAAGAACATTAGTGTGCATGTAGAGAATTCAAGCAATATAGGAATTAAAAATGTTTTAACAATAAAGAAGGCCATATAATAGTTCACCTTGTAATAAAAGACACAGTACGTAAAAATTAGCCTAATCGAAGTACGTTTGGATCCCAGTCAATACAATTAAACAAAATTTGTGAAAACACTAAAATACACTCATCTTATTTTCCTTATTTTCCTATGGGGGGAGTAGATAAATCAATTTTTTATGTCAATTTTTTTGATACTATGAGATAGATATGTATTCCATAAGAGTATGTGTCCAAAATTTGATGTTAAAAAATTATTTTCGGGAGGGGTAATTTCCGTTTTAGTTGTAAGAGTACTATGGTCACATTTGGCGAAATACATGGATCGATGTCTAAATCAAGTCCAAAATTTATAAAATTTTAAAGGCATGGTTATAATATTCTAACCAATCAATCTAATGGTCAATTTTATAAAATAATTAAACATGTCCGATTAAGTTTCACAAAAGTATTTAATTCCATATAACAAATGAACAAACGTAAGAATATTAATATACATATGAAGAATTCAAGCAATATAAGAATTAAATATGTTTTAATAATAAACGAGGACATGTAGAAAACTCCATCTTATAGTGATAAACATCGTACGTAAAATTTAGACTCGTCGGAGTACGTTTAAACCCCAGTGCATGGATAAAGGTTACGTTTATTTTGAAATGTCTTAATTTTTTAATAATTAAAGCCCGATAGGCCCGGCCCGCAAAAGCCCGCAAAGGCCCGGCCCGCAAAAGCCCGCAAAGCCCGCTTGAATGGGCCGGGCTCGGATCCTTATATAAAAGATAAAGCCCGGCCCGGCCCGGCCAGCATATATTAAAATGTTGTTGAGGCCCGGCCCGGCCCGGCCCGTGCCGGCTATACATGGGCCGGGCCGGGCCGGGCTTTTGCCGACCCCTAATCTGTGTTAATCAAAATTCATGTACAAAGTATATTTGTTTATATAAAGAAAAAAGAAGACTTAGGAAGTAATTCAATACAAAGTTCCGCTACCGGTTTACAAGGCTTAAACCTTGAAACCCATAATTTCGTTGTAAATATATCAGAAGCAACTTGATGGTCTTATCGTGCTAATTGTTAAGTTGTGTTCTATACGGACCATACTTAGAATAAGTGTGCTGGGACAAACTCCACCTTACAATGTCTCTCTTTCTCTCTCTTGAATCAGTTCGCCTACACACACACCACCCAAATATGACAATGCATAGTCACCTGAACATCGAGTTTCTTAGCAATGGTAGCAGATCTTTTCAACACCTCCTCCTGTATACGAGCATCATTCTCTTCGTAAGCTCGAACAATCATGGGCAGGACATGTTGTTTCAGCTGATCCGGAACAGTCTGTAATTATAACAGCCCAAAATAAGATGGCAATTTAGGTAGACATTTATAACAAAAGTAGTCGTCTAACTACAATACAACTTGCCAGGGTAATTAACGTTCATAGGCAATTCAATCACTGTAGACTCAATAGAGACACAAACTTGAAACTAATCCTTCTAATGATCTAGCCAACACTTTAACTGAATGGTTTCCACGTCATCACTAAGAAGTTTGATGAGCAGAAGCACTATTTTCTTATATAAGAACGGGAAAGAATATCATCGTGGCTTATTACATTGAAAAGCTCAAAAAGGACAACTAAAAATCTGACAAGCTGCTACGTTACATGTTCCTCTGACCTTAAGATGAGACAAAAGACTCTCAAGTTAGAGAACTAAGGGCATCTCCAATGGGAGGTGCTAAACCCTATTTTTTTAGGTCCTCTGAAAAAAATAACTCTCTAATGGGAGGTGCTAGAAGTACTAAATCCTATATATTTAGATCTGGGTGTTATACCAGGTCTTAAACTGGATCCCCATTTGAGATTGGTGCTAAAATTTAATGTGCGGGTCCCGGCTGACAGAGGAGAGAGAGAGAGAGCAGCTGACAGAGGCAGAGAGACGCGGTTGGAGGGAGAGTGGAAGAGACGTGCAATGCCAGAAGAAGATGAGATGCAGATCGACGCGCGACGCGCCACAATGGCCAGCGAGTAGCCGACAGGAGCTGCAGACGTGGGACCCTCCCCATTCCAGTCAACTGAGGCGCTTCCAACGGGCAAGAAATGGACGGCCAGATTTCGATATCTTTGAAATCAACGGCCAGATTTTAATGGAGAAGAAATTTGTTTATTTTATTTTATTTTTGATTCTGATCCAACGGCAAAAGATATATCCCGAAATTGATCCAACGATTATTATTCGATCAAACTCTCTTTTTGATCGAATAATAGTCCGAATAAAATAGAATTTTTTTTCTTCAATTTTTGGGAATATTAATATTTATTATACATAATGATATTGTAACAAAATAAATTAGTCATTAAAAATAACATAAAATAAAGGTATTTACAATATAGGACTTCACCATCGGAGATGAGTGAAGTCCTAAATTATAAGTCCTAAATTGAGGTCCTAAATATAGGTATAGCACCCCATTTTAGATTTTCCCATTGGAGATGCCCTAAGTCCAGCATCCCAATCAGCTCTTGATCGGACAGTTGGGAGACTTGGGATGCCCCCACCCTTTAGTAGTAAAATATAGTTAATTAGGTAAGAAAGTATTTTTCAACTATCCAATCAAGAGCGATTCGCTTTTACTTGAGAACTTGTTAGTATAGGTTATTACATCACCTAATTAACGAACACTTAACAACTAAATGAGTCAACACTTCTTTGACTAATGATAAGACGACAACTAGAACTCCGACTTCACATAAGGAACCATCTTCATCTGAGTAGTCACGCACTCGAACAAGCATCTCGAACGTCTGAACTAGCAACAGAGAATCCCACATCGAAGGACAACAACCAATTATATGCTCAACCACCAATATAACCAACTCATTAATTACAAGTATAGACATGGCTGAACACTTGACTCTTACTATTGCTATTATACTCGATACATTATATGACTTAAGCATCAGAGCGTCGAAAGCGGACAAACCCCGTCTAAGCCTCTAACGTTTGTTCGTTTTGTATTATTTCTAACAGCGAGGAAGTGGGGCAGCGTTCGGAAGCCCAATCAGAACAGATAAATACCATCACCACCAAATTACCCTGTACTTGTTTCTACTGATTATCTTTACGAAAATCGGTAGAAACAGTAATCTTATTGAATGGGTGTAGTTAACTCTAATCAATGACTAATTGAGTTCCGTATTGCTGTTGCTTGGGCCATAATGTTTGATTTGAACAGTCATACGCGTGGTATCCTAATAGTGAATGACATTGTACACAACTCATAGCAAAGATTATAATCTCAAATCATGTTTCCATTACTAATAGAGTAATATTTTTAATGAAATAAAAAAGAAGCGTCTGGAAAACTATGACAAAGATCTTGTTTCTTTGAGTAAAGACAAAAAAGACATTAGTTCATGCTAATTTTACCATCCACAGCAGTCGTTTAAGATGAATGTATTATGACTTTCCCATCCAACGTCTCTTGGTTTTTGCCTTGGTTATCATGAAGTTCTAGTTCCCCTATCATTGAATGATGATAGAATTAAGCGAAAAGCGGTGTTACTGAAATTAATGCATTCCATTACATATGTATAGCAACTAAAATTTTAGGTAGTTGCAGTTGAGCAATTACCTTTAGATACGTAGCTGTCGTTTTTCTGTAATTGTCCCAATATTCATTTACCTCAAAATATTACTGTCATTGGAGATAACTTATATATTTTGGGCGAAGTACCTTTCAATACAAGAAATGGGTGAAGTAATTTTCAGTACAATAAATGCCATGAGAACAAACATAATCAGATCTGAAGAACTAAGAACGAGATACATGTGGCCATGTGGGTAGTAATCAGAACAAGATTAACTAAGAAAGAATGGGTAGTAATCAGTTCATATTAACTAAGAAAGACATACCCGTTGCATTGCTAAGAAAATACTAATGTTCCATTTACTATTTTGTTGTTTAGTTAGGGGTAATTGTGTTCACCAATAAGCTTTACATTATAACAGGGTTAGACACTAATTTTAATATTTTTAGAGATTGTGTGGTGTCTTAACTGTCTTTGTTCAACAGTAGTAAATCAACAATAGTAATTGCACACTTATTCACCACAGAACGATGTATTTCAACTAGCCAAGAAATAACACAAGCAAAACAAGTTCAAAGGTCTTTTCAAATCATCAATTAGGTGATTCACCTAATGATTCACACGCCCGAGCAGGTGCTCATTTGTGACGACCCGGAACAGAATCAGAAGCGTAATCAGCTTAATTCGTGAGTTAGCGCGTAATCGCAGATTTCCGATAACTGATTGAATCGCCAGACTTGATCGCGACATAATTATTGGCCGAGAATTTGAGTTGAGTCTCTTCTCGAGAGTTGTTGTACGTGTGATTTCGAGTTCGTGGGCGGTTCCGGATTATTATTTGGACGACCGAAGAATATAATATGAATATTTGAAATTTTGGTATATTGTCGAGTTTATCCGTTTGTGTTCGAGTCTATCCGAATCGTGATCTGTTTTGGACCGTTGATCGACCCGAAGCGTAAATGGAATGATTATCGATTTGATTTTCGAGTTTCGCGATTTGTCGTGATTTCGACGTAATCTGCTAATATGGCGGTCTTCTTAGCGACTAAATTACCGGGTGAGAATTTGATTTGGTATTCTTCGCGAAAGTTGTAGAGAATTTAAATTCGAGCTTGTAGAAACTTTCGGAAGATTTTTCCGAGCTACGAGGATTATGTTACGAATATTTTTGACCGTTGATTATTTAATCGGATAAGCTTGTGATGGTTTGAACCGTTGAATTTTTATCGGATTGGTTGATGTGTTTGACTTCGGGTGAAAATTGAAGAACTTGTTGAGATGAGTTTGTTGCCGCGAGGATTGTTGGAAACGGATTTACGACGTGAAAGTTACGGGTATTCGAAGTTTGTCGTAAAATTAATTATGGAAGTTTCCTAAAATAGAAAGTATTTAAACTGGTTTCTACTTTTGGCAAGTCAAAGCTGGCATTTATGGAGTTGACCGAGTCAACTCGGTGGAAGAGAGGAGGTGCGACGGGCAGCTCGGCTCGCCGGCGGCGAGCTACCGTCCGGCCACCCCAGGGCTCGGGGTTGGTCCCAATCAACTCGCCTCGACTTCCCCTTCATCTTTCCGGCCACCGCTCACGGCGAGGACGCTGGAGGAAGAAGATTTTTCGGTCCAAAGTTTGTGAAAATTGGGGGTTTTGGTTGACAATTTTTCCGGCCAAATTGAGCTACATGAAGTACTGGGCTTTGAAGCCCTCATCACCACGAATCTAACCATATAGGTATGGTGCTCCAATTCGTTTTGTACATGGAGAATCGATTGATTAAAGTTTGTGAGTGATTTCGGTTTTGCATGAAATTGAACCAGTTAGAGTCAAAACTGATCCTTGGTGTAGTTATGGAAGTTGTTTGTTGGATGATTTTGAGTGGAATAGGTCTTGGTTCACTGGAGAATTTTACAGTTGGGTGGCGCCGCCGCCGCCGGCGGTGGTCAACGGCGGTTTCCGGTCAAAGTTGACTTTTTGGGGTTTTCGATGAGTTATATGTCATTTCACTCGAAATCGCGCCCCGATCGCAGTGGTGAGATTTGTTTTTCGATTTGAGCATCGCAAATTATAGCGAGGTTGTGTGGTATGATTATCGGATTTTCGACAATTCGTCGTTATTGAATTATGTGTTTCCGAGAACGGTTGTTTCTCGTGATATGATTCGAGGTACTGAGTTATGATTTTGAGAAATGGATTTTATGATTATTCAGGGGTTCGTGATCGTTCTTTTGGCGAGGAATTTTCCGCCGGATCACGGGATTAACGCGTATTGCGTTACCCTCACCTGTGAGTGGACAATTTCTTTTCACTGATAATCGCGAGTCTTTATACACGTTTTACGAGCATGAGCATGCATATGAGATTATGGTTTATATGAGCATGTGTTATACGATTATGCCTATACCAGTATATATTACGTTTATGCATTTATATATTGCTTTATGCATCTGCATCGAACTATTTATGATTTGGTTTACACAGAGTACAGTCTCAGTATATGTTGTTGTATCGATACAATTGCATCCCGACTGATCCCCGAGGATGTTTACCGGGGGAGGCTGTGACCCCTGACCCGAGGCCTTTACCGGGGGGGGGGGGGGGGGGGGCAGACCTCTGACCTGAGGCCTTTCTGACTAGAATCACGTGTGGGTCTAGGATCCCGTGATTCGGACTGTACTAGCACGGATGTGTCCATGAGCAACCCCGTGGGATTTCTACATGCATGCTCAGTACGCTGGAGGAGTATGAGTTTACCTCGTGTACTTTATTATATTTATTTATCTGAACTCGCATATGTTATTTTAACATACATCATCTGGCGAAAGACATTTATTTTCGTCCACTCACTCTAACGGTTTTCATGTCTTTCCCCTGGGCTTTTTGGTTTCCGTGCCCAGTTTGCAGTTCAGATTCTGGTGTCGCACGTCGTGGTCGGAGGCATAGTGTTCGAGCTACCTTGTTTCTTCCAGTAGGTTTCTTGTTCTACCTGCTGTGGTATATTTATATAATTATACACTAGAGGTCGCTCTGAGCATTCTTATGTATACTCTTGTACGAATTTTTTCCCCGGATTTCTGTAAAGTATAGTTATATTTATTACTTTACATTATTGTTATGATATTGAGAAATCCGGATGGGATTGGTGCCCACGGTTTGATTTTTGTGGCATAGGATGAAGTGTTATTTTTCGGGTGCAGGTTATGGCAATTCCGCGTTAGTAGTGTTACTCTGCCGAAATTTTGATGGTTTTTGTTGGTTCGTGTTTTCAGAAGGGGTTTGATTCCGGTTTAGGAAACTAAATCGGGGTTGAGTCCTTTCATCATTTTTGGTCCGGTCTAGTACATTTGGATGTATCCTCAAGAAATGTACATACAACTAATTAATTATACAGGTTTTTCAATTCATTATTTGTTCCACTGGAGATTACTAGTTATATGTACTTATTCTACAATTAATTAATTGAACGTTTGATTTTGTAGACAGCTTGGACAGTATAAATGATTCGTGAAAAACAGGTCGGCCCCGGATGGCTCCATAGCAGAGATATACCTAATGAATGAATGTGTTACTTACTGCAACATGTATCTCAAGGATCCACCACCTCCCACCGCCTCCGATCCCAGTGCTCGCATTATGAAAGGACCCAACCCCGATTTAGTTGCCTAAACCGGAATCAAACCCCTTCTTAAACGTGAACCAACAAAAACCATTAAAATTTCGGCAGAGTAACGCTACTAACGCGGAATTGCCATTACCTGCACCCGAAAAATAACACTTCATCCTATGCCACAAAATCCAAACCGTGGGCACCAATCCCATCCGGATTTCTCAATATCATATTATTAACAGAAAACAGTAAACATAACTGTAATATATCGTATATCCGGGAAAAATCCATATAAGACATATATCAGAATGTATCAGAGCGACCTCTAGTGTAAATATATACAAAATATACAACAGTAGGCGAAACAAGAAACCTACTGGAAAACACAGGTAGCTCGAACTACTAGCCTCCAACCACGACGTGAAACACCAGAACCTGAACTGCAAACTGGACACGGAAACCGAAAAGCCCAGGGGAAAGACATGAAAACCGTTAGAGTGAGTGGACGAAAATAAATGTCTTTCGCCAAGTGATATATGTTATAATAACATATGCGAGTCAAAATGAATAAACATAATATAGTACACGAGGTGAACTCAAACTCCTCCAGTGTACTGAGCATGCATGAAAAATTCCACGGGGTCGCTCATGGACGTATCCGTGCTAGTACAGTCTGAATCACGGGATCCCGGACCCACACGTGATTCTAGCCAGAAAGGCATCGGTTCCGGGGTACTGCCCCTCACCGGTCAGGTCGGGGTACTGCCCCTCCTGGTAGGCATCCATCGGGGATCAGCCGAGATGCAAGTGTATCGATACAACCATAACTACTAAGACTGTACTCTGTGTAAATCAAATCATAAATAGTTCGATGCAAGTGCATAAAGCAATATAAAAATGCATATACGTAATATATAATGGTATAGACATAATCGTATAACACATGCTCATATAAATCATAATCTCGTATGCATGCTCATACTCGTAACACGTATGTAATGACTCGCGATTAACAGTGAAAAGAAGTTGTCCACTCACAGGTGAGTAAAAACGCGCACTCGGCTAATCACGTGGCCCAGCGGAAGATCCCTCGCCCGAAGCACGATCTCGATCTCCTGAATAGTCATAAAACATATCTGATCAAAATCATTATCCATAACCCTGTACCACACCTCGGAAACCAACCATTCCCGGAAATATACAATACAGTGCAATTTAATCTACGAAATTCCTGAAATCTCCACTTAAAACCCTCGACTGAAAATCTGATACCCAAATCAACTTGAAAACCTCAAGGCGACGATCGGGGTGCGATTACGAGAAAAACGACATTAAAAACATCGAAATCCAAAAAGTCAACGGGTCGCCGGAGCTCCTACGTTGATCGCCGCCGCAGGCGGCGGCGCGCCGTCAACCGGAGAGTTTTCCGGGCGACCGAGCTGCCACAATGATCTTCTCAACAAGGCGAACAACTTTAACAAAGGGACCACCACCATCCAACCACCACCGTGACCGGAAATCAGCTTGAAAGCCACAGTGGTTCAAACCGGCCGAAAAACTTCCCGAGCCGATTTCGGCGCCGTCGCGCCACCTCGTCCCACCAAACCAAAGGGGAAATGATCACAATCCAAAACCCAACAAAACCCACCAAAGATCCACCCCGGAAAGTCACCGGAGCACCTCCCTCCGTCGATGCCGATTCCGGCCAAAAATCTCCAATTTTTAAATCACAATATCTCCCTCAAATCTCAACCAAATCAAGCGATTCCAAGTTCTAAACTGTTTAGAATCACAAGAAGAACATTTTACCTTCAAGGGTCGTGGCCTGAAATGGCCGGAATCAGCCGGTCCGGCGACGGAAGCCAAACGGTCCGTTTTCTCTCCTCCGGTCAACGAAAGTCAACGGTCAACACACGGTCAACGACGGTCAAACTTCCAAAACAGTGTTTTCGACAATTTTTTGACTATTTCCGATATTTATACCCGCGCCTCGGGACGATCAACGGTCCAAAACGGATAACCATTACGTTTCGGATAAACTTGATACGAACGGATAAACTCGTCGATAAACCAAAACTTCAAGATGCAAAACCCCATACATCTGAGTGAATCTTAGTGAAAAGAGTATCACTATGATTTACTGACTCTTGAAATGGTAATCTATGCATTTTGCCTTGTACACAGTGTGAACACATAGGTACATTAGTCTCAGAACTACACTTTATGTTGGACAGAGACATCATCTTAGCTGTGATATCGAACGCAGGATGACCAAAACGTTGATGCCACAAGCTAGACTTAACCGCACCACCTACATAAGCATAAAACCTTTTTGGAGTAGAAGGAAGAAATCTTGGATTCTTGAAAAGAAACAAGCCATCAGCATTACTCTTTCCTTGGTACAGTAGAGCTCTTGTTGCCTTGTCCTGCACACATATGTTGATATCATCAAGTGTAATGAAACACTTGTTGTCCTTACATAATTTGGTAAGTGAAAGTATATTCACAGCCAGCCTAGGAACATGTAAAACATTATGCAGTTTAAAGGTGTGAGAAGGAGTAATAGATGATGCACCAATGTGAAAAATCTGTAATTCAGTCCCATTACCAATAGTGATCTGGTTCTCATTGTTGTATGGATGAGCAATGGACAAATTCCTGAGCTTTGATGTCATATGGTGCGTAGCACCAGAGTCCCCAATCCAAACATCAGAAGCAGGATTATCTGACCTGTGAGAAGAACCTGCAATGTTTCCAGTAGCCATAGCCCTAGCATGTGCAATCATAGCAGCAATAAAAGATGGTGGCTCAGTCCCCTAGTAAGCATAGTAAGATCTTTGATTGTAATTAAGAGCAGCATAACCCCTAATACCACAAATTTGACAAGCCACACTTGAAGGATTCCAAGATGAAGATCCATCATTTCTGTAGAAACAATTTACAGATATGTGTCCTTTCTTACTACATATTTGACACTCGGGGGCAGGACCTCCATTAGTTTTTTATGGCACTAAAGAATTGGAATTAGATGGTGGTATACCCTTGTAGTTTGGATTTTGGTAACAAGTGTCTGCAAAGTGACCTCTTTTGCCACAGATTTGGCAAGAATGAAGTTGATAGCAAGCATCCACTGTGTGACCTTTCTTGCCATAGTGAGTACACTCACTGGATGTACTGCCTTCATTTCCCTTGTGTCCTTTAGAACCACCTCCTGAAAATTTGGAATTGTCATCATTGTGTGGCCAATTCCTTCTGAAACCTCCATTGGTTGAATCACCTCTTGCCACCATTGCACTCATAGAAGATTGTGCCAGAACATTGCTCCTTCAATATCCCTTTCTGCAGCTACAAGCTGAGATCTCAGGTTTCTAAGGGTAGAGGAGAGTCTCGTCCTCGTAGTACCATCCGCACCATGTTGTATTCATCAGGTAGACCATTAAGAGTGACAATAATAAGGTCTTCATCAGCAATAGTAACCCCAACAGAACGTAATTGGTCTCTAGCTACCTTGATGCATAGAAGGTACTTCTCTATGTTATCAGCTCCTTTTTGAATTGTCTGCAATTCAGTCTTTAACTGCATGATATTTGCTCTAGATATAGTGGAGTACCTCTCAACAAGAACATACCAAGCTTCATGAGCAGACCTGCAACCAATGATAAGTTCCAACACCTCATCACTGAGTGTTGCCATTAGCAGACTCAGAAGGACCTTGTCTGTCTTTTTCCAGAGCTCATATGCTTCAGTAACTTCAGCAGTTACATCTCCTTCTTCAGTTAAAGCATAGCGTGGAGGTTGGACTTTAGTACCATCAAAGAAGCCAAAGAGGTCATTTTCTTCAAGCAATGACTGAAACTGATACCTCCACTTAATGAAGTTTGAATCACCAAGTCTGACAGTGAGCATGCTCAAAAGAGCATTGAAATCAGATTGGGTCAAGCCAGCTGAGCTTGATGAAGGGGTCATTGCTGCTATAGTACATAATATGCAAATCTCAACACAAATTAATAGGAGATCCAATAGAGAATTTATCTCAGATTACAGAAGTCCACTGTATCATACCAAAAGTGACACAAATAATCCTGCTCTTTACACTCACCAAAAATATGCACAAATATTTTGCTCTTTACACACACCCTTAACACACAGCACAACTGATCTAATAACTAGGCTACCAACACACACAACACTTTTGCTCTGCAAATCTCAATTTCTCAGACACAATCTCATATTACACAAACACTATGTAGTACTCTCACACTTATATTTGACCTCATTTGATAATAAACAGCACTATGCTATACTCTCTACCAAACTTAGTGCAAAATCTGAGCTCAATCACTTAAATCACGGATCAATATAGTAGATCTATCACTGAATTGTAACATAAGATGTAGTAAAACTACTCTTGCACATCAAAATCAAAGAGATAAGGCTAAGAATCGACATGAACCGATGAGAGTATGAAAATGATCCAAATCGGACAACGCAAGTAGATATGTGAAGCTCTGTAAAACCCTTACACTCAATACTGAGCAAATCTTCAATCGAACACGATCTCACAAAACCCTAGGTTTTGAGATCAACCAAATCGCAAAACGTCGAAGTGAGAAATCAAAGCGGAAACGAATCAAGAGCTATGAATGCTCTAATACCATGATAGCATGGATATCATATCAGAGATTCACAGTAAACAAAAGTAGAAATCTACAGAGTACCTTAAGAGAAATTTGAGAAATGAAAATGGCAAAGCTTTGCTATGTAATTCAAGAGCTTCCAAATACAATCGTTTTACATGTATATATAGAAAACTCAGAACCAAAAAAAAAACTAAACGACCAGAGAAAATATCTAGCTAATACAAACGAGATAACCACATTATGAAAGACACATGTTGTTTCAGGTCTGGAAAGTTCTGTTCATACAACAGAATACCATTGTAATGATTCCATCAGTCTTCAGCTCTCTCCTTCATTTGACTAGCGGCTCTATTAATATCCACTTGGGTTTCTTAATCACTCGCACCGGGGTGATAGGCCCAATCAGTCTGGAATTTCTCGCTGGGCCTTGGTCAATTCATAAATTGTTCAAGGAAATTATATTTTTGATCTTCTTGGTGTCTTGTTCTGATTAGATTAGAAGTATAGATTCTATTAATCCCTGATTTATAGGGATATTAATTTTAATTGATTGTAATGTGCTTCGTCTATGTTAAATCGTCTAAGCATCTTTTGTACATAAGTAGTCTAGTGAATAAGGATTTCACCAACTCGATGTTCTAGCTCCATACCAAGACAAGGATTTTTTCGACACTCTGGCATTTATTATGAGGAGACGTAATCTTCAGTCATAGACATCATTACTTTCCGCTACCTGATCAGTTCCAAAAAATTGAGTATGCAGCTTATGGATGTGGTTACAGCATATCTCTATGAGGATCTTGATTCAGAGATATACATGAGAGTTCTAGAAAGTATAGTTGTATCCAATTCAAGTAACTCTAAACCACAAAGTGCTCATATGATAAGATTGAGACGTTCACTACATGTATTAAAGCAATCCGGTCAGATGTGGTACACACATCTAAGTGACTATTTATTTGGGGAGGGATACAAAAATGATGATTTATGCCCATACATGTTCATTAAATGAACAAGTTCATGATTTGCCATTGTAGTAGTCTATGTAGATGATATGAACATCATCAGGTCTCTTGTTGAGATTAATGAAATTAATGAGACAGTTAGCTACTTGAAATTCAAGTTTGAGTTGAAAGGCCTTGGTAGGACTCGATTTTGTCTTGGTTCAGAGTTGGAACATCGAGTTGGTGAAATCCTTATTCACCAGTCTGGTTATGTCCAAAAGATGCACAGGCGATTTAACATGGACAAAGCACACATTCTTAGCACATCAATGGTTGTTTGTAGTCTGGATCCCAAGAAAGATTTGTTTCGTCCGAAAGATGATGATGAGGAACTCTTGGGAGCTGAGGTTCCATATCTTAGTGCAATTGGAGCTTTGTTATAATTAGCTTAGTGTACAGGTCCATACGTTACCTTCTCAATGAACTTATTAGATACATTTAGCTCTACGCCTACACAACATCATTGGAATAGAGTGAAATACATGTTCAGGTACTTGAAGCGATCCATAGCCTATTCTTTCCCTACAAAAAAGCAAGAGAGAAACTTGAAATTCCAGAAAAAAGAATTGTTGAAATGCAGCTTTTTTATTCTGGGTCTTTCGACCCGTCGAGAGCTTCTCTTGACTTGTCCCTGGTTAGTCCTTGTACAGATCAGAGTATGTCACTCGACCCATCGAAGGGTCTTCCGACTGCAAGCACTGAACCATCTTTTAGTGTAGTCCCCTATTTCGAGACATTGAATGATGTGTTAGTAGGATTTGCTGATGCTGGATATCTTTTTGACCCACTTAGCGGATGTTCCCAAACTGGTTATATATTCAACATGTGGAACACGACGATTTCTTAGAGATCTACAAAGTAAACTCTTGTTGCTACTTTCTCGAATCATTCTGAGATCATAGCTCTGCATGAAGTTGTAAAAGAGTGTGTCTGGCTTAGGTTAATAATACATCATATTCGAGAGTCTAGTGGATTGCATCTTTCAGGATAATGTTGCTTGCATTGAGCAGGTGAAGTTGGGATACATTAAGGGTGACAATACTAAGCACATTTCGTTGAAGGACTTCTTTAATTAGCAACAACAACAGTTACGAAATATTAATGTGAGCCAGATTGGTTATGCAGATAATGTGGCAGATTTGTTCACCAAGTCACTTCTCAAATCTACATTTGTGAAATATGTGAGACGCATTGCAATGTGAAGATTATTAGAACTCTAAGATTGAGTTACCAACCAAGGGGACTCACATTTTGGTAGACATCAGAGGAAGTCTACATCCCATGGAATATCTTTTGTAGTTGATACGTTGTACAATTTTTTCCTTCAATCAAGTCTTTGTTTTACCCATGAAATTTTTGTTTTATTTTCTCTCTCCATTCAAAAATTATTGATTTTATATTCATTTCTTTAAAATATTTTCAACACATATCACTCGTTGGTCAAAGAACTAGTAGACTAATCCTGAAGGCTTGTTGCTAATCATGATTATTGGATCTATTACTCGGATTCTCAAATAACCACCTGCCGATTATTACCAGTTTACAATTGTCTAGGAATTGATGGATGATTACCGTAGACTATAATCACTATATGAAATCCAGAACTCCTAAAGAAACGTACTCCTCCTTCGAGAGTTCAAGGTCTGATTAAAGTCCTTCGAAATATGGAACTAACAACTCAAGAATGTGAAAAGCTGAGAACTTGCCACAAAATTGAGAGTGTTGAGGCTTGGTGGCATCACTAATCCGTAGAAAACATACGAGTGGTATGGCTAATTAAATCAATTTGGGGAGTTGGTTTTTGAGCAAACAGGAACTCTTTTTAGGATTTTAGTCAAGAAAAGGACTGACAAGTCACAACTTGATAATATCAGTGTGGGGCGTCGTTTGAAACACTTTACAGGCATAACAGAACCGAGCCTTGCACGTTGATTTTGTTATACCCTTACTTCGTCTTCACATTTTGGTGCGTGTTGCTTATTGTCTATTGAAATGCATCATTAGCTAGAGAAATCAAAGTGAGAGAACAAATATAAGTGAAACTACGACAACATTGGTGAGAAGAAATGACTCCCACATCCTTTGGAGGCAAAACCACGCACAACATACAACCTCTCACCCAACTCCGTTCCCAATTAGGCTATTTGTAGTCAATATGCATTAAGAAAGAAATTACTCGATGAAGTTCTACCCTGAAATATGATTCTTCACAGCTAATATACATTTTTTTTTTGTGAAATCACATCTAACGTTCATAGTGGTTCTGAAATAGGGAGTTAAAGGCACGGCGAGGAGCTGCAACAAACAGTGAGAGAGTTACAAGACAAATGGAAACGGGAAGCCTATATCTAACAGCAAATGAACTACCATACACAGTAATTGGAAACATTGTATTGGAGACATTCAATACTTTGCCTACAACCTTGTCGATCTCAAAAGGCATGAAGAACTACTAAGAGGCATCCACAAGCACCAAGAAGCCAACCTGGGCACTTGCACAAGTTTCTCATAGATGAGTCAAATTATCAATCATACGTGGATCTCTTTTTAATCAATAGGGTCAAGCATACTACAAAACCTTAGCACCTCTGACGATTTAAAAATTCGGAAAAATAGCTACAGAATCACCATTAGCATGTCAGCGTTAATGGCAGTATTTTCATATATATATATATATATATATATATATTATTTCAACCCAAGGAAACTTCAACAACAGTGAAAGCTAGATGCACAGTATATAAGCGAAGTGAGAATCAACTCGACCAAAGTCGCAGGACATCAACCCAGAAATGAAACAAAACCATAATCCCATCATAATTTGAATCACAACTCACATTAATTCCAAAATTCCAAACACATAGATTGAAATATATGAATCATCACTATTTCGTCCAACAGATCAAGATAACAGAAACTGTATAAGAGACTACTGGAATTAAACTCTAACCCTAAGCCGCACACAGACCAAATAGAAATCGGACCCGATCCCCAACCCATTCAAGCGCTGGTGAACTTGGTCACGGCCTTGGTCCCCTCAGAAACGGCGTGTTTGGCCAACTCTCCAGGAAGCACGAGCCTGACAGCAGTCTGGATCTCCCGAGAGGTAATGGTGGGCTTCTTGTTGTACCTTGCGAGCCTGGAAGATTCCTGAGCGAGCTTCTCGAAGATGTCGTTGATGAAGCTGTTCATGATTCCCATGGCCTTGCTGGAGATCCCGATGTCAGGGTGGACTTGCTTCAAGACCTTGAAGATGTAGATCTTGTAGGTCTCGACGCTCTTCTTGCTTCTCTTCTTCTTCTTGTCTCCGGCGGCAGCTCCGGCCTCCTTGGGAAGCTTCTTTCCGGCCTTGGGCTTCTTCTCTGCCGGAGCCTTCTCAGCCTCGGCCGGCTTCTTCTCCGCGGGTTTCTTCTCCGCGGGCTTCTTCTCGGCCTTGGGTGCCATTGGAATTGAAGTAAGAAAGTGATTGAGGGTTTTGAGAGAGAGATCGGAAATGGGGATATTTTCGTTGAGAAAGAAGAGGCGGGGAGTTTGAGATTTATATGCGTGGGTGGTCGCGTTCTATTGGTTAATGGGTGTTGCACGCGGATCGCTGAAGTGGCTATAGAATTGGCCGTTCATTTCTCTCAGGAAAACTTTCCAGACCAACGGTGGATTCGGATGAGGTGGCGTCAGTAAGCGGACTAGCAAAATGACAACACTTTTGTGCGGATCGATGACGCCCTTCCATACAATACAACCGAAAATTTTTTAGGAAATTACATGTAAAGATAATAGAGACTCTATTTTACACATAAGGTTATTATAAAAAATTTATACACATAAGGTCATTATTCGCTTCTCTAATATATTTGAGTTTTTAAAATTGCCCTCTTTTATAAAAAAAAACTGTTTAGTTCGAATTCAAACTTCATAACGGCAGCTTTTAGATAGAGTCATGCTAGAGAGAAAAAGAGCTCCATTAGCTCGATACTTTCCACATTAGCTTTGTGTGTGTGTGTGTGTGTGGGGGGGGGGGGCTGGAGAGCATGGCAAATATGCTTATGTGAGTAGAAGATTCCAACGAATTGGAGGATTCCGACGAGATAAGATTATGCAAGGCTTCGATTCTGCTTTCATGTAAATGTTTTGTGTTGTTCGATTGATGCTTTTGTTTGAGCTGTGACAAAGGATTTCCTAAATGCACATCGATTTCGAATTTCAGTTTTTCAATTTTAATTTTGGTACTTTGGATCATGTATGGTGCATTGTAGTGATATTATTGTATGTTTTCTCTTGTGATTTATGTGTTTTTGTGTGATAGATGTGGCTGATTTGTGTGTTTTGATATTTCTTATAAATTATGAGATGTTACAGACTGTGGGTACTACCTTTGTTGAGTGAATACACTACTGCATCGCATTAAACACACTAGTTAGTTGTTTTGTGTGTGTTTTGACTTGATAGTACTATTAGTGTTTAGTGAGTACACTACTACATCCCATTGAATACACTAGTTAGTTGTTATGTGTGCTCTGTGTGTGTTTGGACTTAATAGTACTATTAGTGTTGAGTTAATATACTACTGATGACTATTAAGCATACTACTTCTATTCTATAAGCATTTTTTGTTTGATTTGCAGATTGGTAGCCATGAATTTGGATTTGCATGCGAAGTGCACCTACAACAACCACACTTGCTGCTATACAACATGCCGGTATTGAGCCTATTTACTCTTACATCAAGAACTTCTATGAGGTAGGAAATTACAAGGCTACCTATGAGTATCGTATTCAGCCAATACCAAACATTAATTTTTTTTACCATGATGCTCTTAATGAACTACCCATCGTGAAGTCTCCGTTGACAAGAATCTCATCCGATCGTCCAAAGGATACTCGCATGAAGTCTTCTTCTGAAGGTGGGATGGCGACGAGGCCAATCAGATGTGGTCGTTGTGGCAATAAAGGAAGACACAACATATTGACATGTACCAAAGTCATCAACAACTAACTAGTGTCTATATTACGCACAGTTAGTGTATTCACCAGTCTACAGTAGTACACTCTGCCTAAACAGATAATTTTCCAACTAGTGTCTATATTAGTCACATGTAGTATTTTTACCAGTCTAAAATAGTACATGTAATAACCCGAACCAGAAATTATATGTTAATTGGCTTGATTTGCAAGTTTCACGATTAGTCGCGGTTTTGTCGTAATTGGTCGATATGATGGGTTTGTTCACGACGAGATTTTTGGTTTGGAATTCGATATGAGTTCCTTCACAAGAGTTGTAGTGTACGTGATTTCGACCTCGTGGGAGCTTCCAGAGGATTATTTCGAGTTACATGAAATAATTTATGAATATTTTTGGCCATTGGATTTAGTTGTGTTTATCCGATTGGTTTCGATTCGTTTTGGACCGTTGATCATTTTGGTCGCGAGTATAAATATCAAAATAATCGTAAAATTTTTGAAAAGTCACATTTGGACGAGTTTGACCAAAATTGGACAATGACTTTGGGTTGACCGTGGCTTACCGGAGAGGTTTTTAACCACCGACTGACTTTTCGATTCCGGCCACCTCAGGCCAAAAGCTTAGTATGGTTAGCTTCCTCTTGTGATTTTCTATTGATTTGAACTTGGTTTGAGTGGAATTGGTGGAGATTTGAGGGAGATCGAAGTCGGTGAAGTTCTTGGAACTTATTGGATTCGGGTGGTGGTTTCCGGCCAGTTTTGAGGTCTTTGGGGTTGGGGGTTTTGCTCCCCTCAACCCATAGATGCTTTTGGGTGAAGAAATTTTACGATTGGGTGGCGTTTGGAGCTCACCGGAATCTCACTGGAATCAAAGGAGGTTGTGGGTTTCGAACTATTTTCCGGCCACTGTGGTGGTTGGATGGTGGTGGTCCTTTGAGAGTTTTGGTTGGCCTTGAGGAAAGGAAGATTTCTGGGCTTGTTCCGCCGTGAAATTTCATTGTTGGCACTGCGCCACCGGCGGTCAACGGCGGAACTCCGGCGAGGGTTGACTTTTTGGGATTTTTGGAGATTTTTATACCGTTTTGCACGTAATCGTGCCCCGATCGCAGTCGTAAGGTTTTTGAGTTTATTTATGTGTTGTAATTTGGGTCGAGGGTTGTTTAGGTGTATTTTGAGAATTTTTCTATCCTCGTCGATATTTCGAGCAATACGTCTTTCGAGAACGCAGAGTTCTTGACGTATTAGCTCTGTATGTTGTGTTTCAATATGTATTGATCGTATCCCTGTTATTCAGGTGATCGTGATCGAGTGTTTGGCGAGGGATCTTCCGCCGGACCTCAGAGTTAGCTTCGTACTGTGAGTGGACACTTTATTTTCGCAGTTGATTTGCGAGTTTTGATTATGCATTTACGTTATGCATTTATGATTATACACTTTATGATTATGCATTGTATTAGTATGCATTTACAATTATGCACATACAAGTATGCATTTTATGCATTTTACAATTATGCATGTGCATGGAAAGTATTTATGATTTGGTTTACACAGAGTACAGTCTCAGATATAGAGATAACATCGATTCTTTGGCTTCTCGGCTGATCCCCGAGATGCTCCGGGGGGGGGGGGGGGGGGGGGACAGATATCCTGACCCGAGGTCTTTCAGACTTATAATCACGAGGGGGTCTGGGATCCCGTGATTAGACTGTACTATGTGGAGGAGTCCATGAGTGACCCCGCATGATTTTATGTGTATCTTTATGGATCAGGAAAAATGTTCCTGGTCGGGATTTTCATGTGCATTGACTCGCATTATGCTTTTATGAGCATATATACTTATATGTTGGGAAATACATATTATTATTTTCGTTCACTCACTCTAACGATTTCATTTGCCTTCCCTTGAGCTTTTCGGTTTCTTTTGCCCAGTTTGCAGTTTGGGTTCCAGGGTTGCACGTCAACGGTGGAGGCGTAGAGTTCAAGTCACACTTCAGTTCGTGTAGGTTCTCAGTTCGACCTACTGGTTGTATATGATGTGTATATGTGTCGCTCTGAATACTTATGTTATGTTTTCGGTTGAGTTTACTCCTGAATGTTTTTCTGGATTTCTTGTAAACCTTGTAGTTTGTTATATATGATGTTGAGAAATCCGGATGGGGAACGGAGCCCTACGGTTTGGCTTTTGTGAAATATTCGAAGTGTGATTGTCTTTGCAGATTCTAATATTGGCTCACGTATTTCAAAGTAAACTCTAGCAAAGAAAATTTAGATCCTGTTTTCGAAGGGGTTTGATTTCGGTTTAGGTAACTAAATCGGAGTTGGGTCCTTTCAGTACATTCTGCTTGAACAGATAATTTTGTTGAGGCATGTCCATTTCCTTTACATGTACTATATTAGTCACAAGATATAGTTGGTACAACCATACAAGTCATTGGTAGTATACTTGGTCCGAATCTCTTTCATCAAATATTTTTCAATAAACAAACATAAAATTTGATTCTTCATTATATAATACATACTACTTTAATGTAATGTATTTTTCCCTTGTGCAATTTGTTTAACATACTAATTCGAGTTTGTTGTTCTTCGGTTTGCAATTTTGTGTTGGTCAATTGTGCGTTTTGGTATGTGACAATGCTTTGTGTATGAAACCAACAACAGTAGTAGTACACTCATCATACAACAAAAGTAGCATTACTCCTATTAAAAACATGGGTTCATCACATTACATCAATGTAAAACGTAATATTTATTTCTCTAGCAAGCACTACTAATTCGTAATAGAAAATGCTACTTCAAAACAGTTGGTGTACTAACACTACTGTTGTCTCCAATAAGCACTACTCTAAAACATTTAGTGTACCGGTTTAAAACGTGGTATGTACTACTGTTTCACACCAGAAAGTACTACTTCAAAATATTTAGTGTACTAACACTACTGCTGTCTCTAGTAAGTACTACTTCAAAATATCCAGAGTACTACTTTAACACAATGTAAGTAGTACAATGTCATCCACACACTTGTGCGTATCTTCGGATAACATGGTGCCTTGAGCAAATGGCCATATCACTCTTCCAAAGGGTGTATCTCCAAGTAATTTCAGCGTTTCATTGGACAAATCATTTTTCCATCACTGTATCAGGTTGAAGAAGCCTCAAAATGTAGACCGAATTTGTACTTTTAACGGTTTTTTTTGTACTTTTACTTGCATTTCCTCTGCGAAACAACAAAATGGACATCAAAATACTATTATACACTACCACAGACACTTTCACACACCAACTTAGACACTACTACTTAACAACACATGTATTATCACTGAATCACAAATGCACTACTACTGTTTCACAAATGCACAACCACTATTTCACAAATGCACTACTGCCACTATTTCACATATGCACTACCACTGTTTCACATATGCACTACTACTATTTCACAAATGCACTACTGTCACTGAATCACAAATGCACTACTAGTGTTTCACATATGCACTACCATTGTTTTACATATGCACTACTACTATTTCACAAATGCACTACTACCACTGTTCCACAAATGCACTACCACTTTCACAAATACACTACAACATACTAAGATACACACTACCACAGACTGACGTAGACACTACTTCATAACAACCTAAACACATCAATCTGTATACACTACTACAGACTAACATACACACTACCACAGACTAACGTAGACACTACTTCATAACAACCTAAACACACCAATCTGTATACACTATTACAGACTAACATATACAATACCACAGACTAACATAGACATAGCTTCATAACAACCTAAACATACCAATCTGTATATACTACTACGGACTAACATATACACTACCACATACTAACGTAAACACTACTTCATAACAACTTAAACACACCAATCTATATACACTACTACAGACTAATTTACACACTACCATAGACTAATGTAGACACTACTACATAACAACCAAAGCACACCACTAATTTCAACACAAACAGACCCTAGATCCAGAAATCACATAATTTATCAAAGCAATCCAGGTAATAATCTACAGATCAATCAAACCCTAGATCCAGGCTCACCTGATGACATGTTGACTGGCCAAAGATTTTAGAGCCGCAAGTGAGGGAGGTGGTAGAGCGACAACGGAGAGTGTTGTCGTTGTTCTTCTCTGCACGATGAAGAGAAGCGTGGCAGAGAGAAACACAGCAGAGAGGAGCACAACGGAGAGAAACGCTTCAAAGAGAGGAGAGCGATGGAGAGAGGAGGGCAGCAGAGAGAGGACGATGACGAAAAGATGGAGAGATGGGCGATGGAGAGAGGAGGGTGACGGAGGAGAGAGCTCTGTTAGAGTTTCTCCAAATTTGGGATCAAAATGGTTTTAGTTTGAAACAGAGAGAGAAACGGTATCATGTGACCTTATTTGGGAAAGAAATATTATGTGACCTTATATAGTATAGATGTTATCTAAGTGACCTTATATGTTATTTACCCTATTTTATACACAGTAGTGCACTGACACCGTCCTATGTGGAAAATATCTATTGAGTTAAATTTTAACTAAAATTTAAACTAGAAAATCATGTCCCTGTTTTGTCCTTCTTTTTAAGTTTTAACCAATAATATAGTGTCACGTAAATAGTACAAGTGCACTGTTGTGTATGGAATAAGCTCTCCAATATAACTATACAAGTACCCTTATAGAAGAAAAGTATAAAACAAAACATACTAGAAAAGGTGTGTGCGCACAATTAAATAAATTAAAATAATTTATTTTGTTTAAGGAGAAAAGTAAATGTTTGATTGAAATTATATCTTTATTCATTAATATATATATCCTTAAATATATGCATTACAATTTGTTACAATCATGATCCCTATAAATCAAAAATTGAGAGAATATCTATTTCTACACTAATTAAGACAAGATACACATCGGAATACCAGGAATATACTTTTCTTAATCACTTCCCCTTGTGTCACGCTCCTAATGTATGATGCATAACATATTGCCTCACTAAAAACTTTATCAAGTAAACAAAAATCTCGTAGGTAAAACAAAATCTTGGTCTAAGGAAAAAATAGTACAATGCATCAACTACAATGAATCTCGTAGACTCCCCCTAATGTCTACCAAAATGTAACTCCCCTGATTGTAACTCAATTTTAGAGTTCAGATAATTTTTGCAAATCAATGTGTATCACATGTTTCACAAATATAGATTTTAGAAGTGACTTGGTGAACAAGTCCGTAGCATTATTCATCGACCCAATATGGTTCACATAGATATTCAGTAACCGCTATTGTTAATGATTGAAGAAGTACTTTGACGAAATGTATTTAGTATGATCACCCTTAATGTAACCCAACATCATTTTTTCAATGCAAGCCGCATTATCTCAAAGATACAAGTAGGTGTTGTTGTAGTAGATGGTAATCAGATAGGCCTTTGAATATAATGTATTACTAACCTAAGCCAGACACACACTTTAACCGCTTCATGCAAAACTATAATCTTAGAATGATTCGAGGAAGTAGCAACAATAGTTTGCTTCGTAGATCTTTAAGAAATCGTTGTGTTCCTCATGATGAAAACATAACCAATTTGGGAACGATCTTTATATGAGTCAAAGAGATACCAAACATCAACAAATCCAACCAACACATCATACAGTGTCTCAGAATATGGGACTACACTGAATGAAGTATCAGCGCTCGCAGCATTTGTAACCTTCGACGGTCAAAGGTATCTCTCGACGAGTTGAGAGACACATTCTATCTGATCCAGGAGTTATTATTCAACGGGCCAAGCTCCATGATTGACGGGTCGAACTGAGTAGAAGTAGAAAGCTGCGTTTCAACCATTTCTTTTTTTCGGAATTTCAAGTTTCTCTCTTGTTTATTTGTAATAGAAGAATATGCCCAAGTCAGTGGATCCCTTCAAGTACTTGAAGTTATGTTCTACTTTATTCCAATGACTTTACGTAGGCACAGACCGAGAAAGCAATGTTTGGACGTGTGCATCAAGCTACATATAACAAAACTCCAACCACACTAAGATATGGAATCTCATATCCAAAAGTTTCTCATCATCATCATTCAAATAAAATGAAACCTTTTGGGTTCCAGACTGCAAACAACCATTGGTATGCTAAAATGGTGTGTTTTGTCCATTGCCTGACTTAGACATAAGTTGACTGGTGAATAAGAATTCCACCAACTCGATGTTCTATCTCTAAATCGAGACATAATCAAGTCCTACAAAGGTTTATCATCTCAAACAACTTGTTTGTTTAATGAAACACGCATAGGCATAACTTAATTATCATTCTTTAATCCCTTCCCAATCAAGTAGTCACTTAGAATAGTGAATATCTCAATTTGATCACATGAGCACTATGTGGTTTAGAGTTACTTGAATTGGGTATAACCAAGTTCTCTGGCACTCTCATGTATATCTCGGAATTAAGATCCTCATAGATATGTTATAACCACATCTATTAGCTGCATACTCAATCTTTTGGACACTACGAAACTTATCAAGTAGCGGAAAGAAATGATGTCCATGACAAGAGAATACATCTCCTCATAATCAATACTAGGGCATTGAGAAAACCTTGGCCCCAAGCATTTCTCATTATATTTCCAAAAAAAAACTCATTTGTGTCTAACCGGCTTACCATTTGGTGGATATAGTATTACCATATCAAAAAATTGCCTTTTTGTAAGAGAGTCTAGTTCGGTATGGGTTGCAACTTTCCATATCAGTTAATTTGCTCTACGTTGAGAATCCTCAACTAAGCAAGGTTCCACTTCATCGTCGTCAATTTCTGAGCGACGGAATAAATAAATACATCGTCAATGAATATGGAATCACAGCCCTGCTAGTCTATGTTGATGATGTTATCTTGGCAGGCAACAATTTACAAAATATTACAGCAACAAAACAGTTCCTCTCAAGCCACTTCAAGCTGAAGGATATGGGACAACTCAAATACTTCCTCGGTATAGAAGTAGCGAGGTCAAAGAGAGGATTGGTTCTATGTCAAAGAAAGTATGTCATAGAGATCTTGGAAGATACAAGTTTTCTTGGCGCCAAACCCTCACGATTTCCAGTCGAACACAATACAACTCTTATAAAAGGGGATGGTGATTTATTGAAAGGTGCATCATAGTATCAAAGACTTGTAGGCAGACTTATTTACCTTACCATTACAAGACCAAACTTGGTCTATGCTGTCCACAAACTCCACATTCTCAGTCAGTTCATGGACAAGCCGGTAATTCCGGACTTCTTAGGAACAACTTGTATGGGTGAAACCCATCGGCTGTCCAGAATTGGGTATATAACGCCACAATCCAAGAGCTTGATCACTTCGTTCTTCACGACTTCCATCATAGGTGGATGGAGTCATCTTTGAGTTTCTCTCGAAGGTTTCGCCCCATCCTCGAGTAGAATTCTATGCACACATGTTGCAGGATTGATGCCCTTAATGTCGGCAAGGGTCCATCCAATTGTTGTTTTATGACATTTAAGCATGTTGATGAGCTTGTCTTCTTGTTATTCCTCCAACGTTGAAGATATGATAACCGGCAATGTCTCATTGTCTCCCAAGTAACCATACTTCAAATGAGCCGGTAAAACTTTAAGTTCCAGTTTCGGTGCCTTAATTACGGACGGGACAAGCTTGTTTTCTCCATAGGCCAACATAATAGGAGGTGGCCTATTGACAATCCGTAGAGCCTCATTGAGTGCCATAGCCATCTCAAGGATCCTAGGCTCCAAAATTTTGATAAGTGTATCAAAAAGGGTGTCATCCCCGAGTCGAGTCAACCCCGCTTCTTCTTGTATGGCAATGTCTAGCTCATCATCTCCAATGGTGTCTAAATGTTGTTGAGCCGCCTCTTCCACTATATCCATTGAAAATATGGCATTAACACTTGCCGTGGGAACCTTCATGGCATCTAGGATGTTAAACTCAATCTTTTCTCCATCAATCTCCATGGAAAACGTTCCCTCAAAAACATCTATTTTTGTTCTTGCAGTCCTCATGAAGGGTCGTCCAAGAAGCAATGGCGTGGTGTTCAAAGAACTCTTCTCCATGTCAACAATATAAAAATCTGCTGGAAAAATTAGGTTGTTGACTTGCACAAGAACATCTTCAACGTATCTCCTAAGATACTTATGCGAACGGTCGGCTAGTTGAATGATGACGTTGTCTTGTTTGAGCTTGCCTAGATCCATAGATTCATAAAAAGTAATAAGGCATTACGTTGATGGATGCACCAAGGTCTAGCATGACATCTTCAAATTTGTTGTCACCAATCACACAAGGAACAGAAAAGCTCCCCGGATCCTTCAATTTGGGGGGTAACCGACATTGTAAGACCGCCGAAACGGTCGCATTCACCTTCATAACATCCTTCGCTCTTGTTTGCCTCCTTTGGGTGCATAGCTCTTTTAGAAACTTTGCATAGATAGGCCCTTGTTTTATGCACTCGATCAAGGGTAAGTTAACTTGTACCTTCCAAAAGATGTCTAGAATGTCTTCATATTGATCATCTTTCTTCGACTTAAATAATCGATGAGGAAACGGTGCCTTACCAAACGTAGCATGAGAGTCGACCTTACTTGAAGGGATATGAGCAACTCCTTTTGTTGAGGTAGGGTGTGAAGATGAGGAATGTGCCTTAGTGGCATGAGAGGCCACATTTTTCTTCATTCTCTCGGCCTCCTTGATGGCTGGATCTTCTTCTAAATCCTCCTCCTCATGAAAGACGTGAGGAGGGGCTATTTTTTCCTTTGGTGGTGCGTCTCCAAGTACCCTTCCACTGTTTGTAACAATGGCACTCACATTCCTATATGGTGGTTGTGGTTGAGGTGGAATATGGCCGGAATCTCGAAATTGGCCAATGAAGTCCACGATTTGGCCCATTTATTTCTTTATTTCACTAATATCTCGGTCCTGTGTTTCCAACATCTCCTTTTGTTTTGCTTGTCTCTCCATGAGAACTTGTGTTGAAGCGGACAACTGAGTGAACATCTTGTCATAGTCCGAATTTGTAAATTGTTGTTGGACTGGAGGAGATGGATGCATAGGTTGCATCATTGGAATGGGAGCTTGTTGCATTGGCTGCCTTGGTTGGAAGAGAGCACGTTGGTAGCCTTGTTGAGGTGCCGGAGGGTTTAAACATCCCTCATTGCTACTTCAATTGAAACCCGAATGATCTCGGTTGCCAAAATTGTTATTGTTGTAATTATTGTAACGTTGGCCCCCTTGATATCCTCCAATTGCATTAACTTGCTCTGGATCTCCATTTTGTTCCACCATCGTAGGGCATTGATCAGTATGATGCCCTTGCATCTGACATACTCCACACGTTGGTCTTTGAGCTGCCTTGGCTCTCTTGGTCTTTAATTCAAGCACTTGCTCTAGCATGGATGCAAGCTTGTCATACTTCTCATCCTTAACTTGCGTTGAATTAGCTTCATTCACTTGTCTTCGTGGAGCCATCCCATATTGAGCATCATTGTTTGCTCAATTTTCCAACAAGGTACGAGCTTCCGTCTCATCTAAATCAATGAATGCTCTGGTTGCAGCGGCATCAAGAAGCTCTTTATCAATCGGTTAACCATCATAAAAGTAATTCATGAGGTTTGTCTCGGAAAAATCATAGGAAGGGCAGGTGGCACATAAGACTTTAAATCGATCATAATATTGGCCAAAGAACTCATTCGATGCTTGTGTAATCCCCGTGATCTTCTTCCTCAAAACAGTGATCTTTGAGGCCGGAAAGTACTTAGCCAAGAACAGGTCCGCAAGTTGCTTCCATGTTGTGATGTAATTAGGCGGAAGTTCCAATAGCCAAGTTTGAGCTCTATCTATCAATGTAAAGGGAAAAGCTTTGAGCTTGAAGAGTTCTCCATCGGCATCGAAGGCTTCATACTCAAGCAAATGAACTGGAATTGCTTGAGATGCATGTTGGGATCTTCATTTGACAGCCCATGGAAGATTGGCAAACGGTGTAGGAAGCCACTCTTCAACTCAATATCCTTCTTCTCCGCTTGAGGTTCCGGAAATGCAATGCAAGAAGGACCACTACTCCATTCTGTGGAGCAAGTATGTTGGCGAAGAGATCCCCTCTCATTGTTGTTGTTGACGTTGGGAGGTGGAGGGTTGTTATGTGCCATTTCTTGCTCTTCTTCTTGTGAGTGCTCGGTGGAGTAGTGAGATGAGTGTGGAGAATCCAAATCTTCCTCAAGGAGAGGTTGCTCGTGAGCTTGTGGAGGAAGTAGTGCTTGATGCTTCAAACGTTGCAGACGGTTGGTGAGTGCTTGAATATTTGAAGAGTCGAAGTGAAGATTGGACATGCAAGAAATCTGCAGAAAACACACAAAGTTATGTGCTAAATACATGATGCAACCGTGACCTGTCTTTTGGCCTCATGTCCCTAACTTCACTTAGGTTAGGGTGTGTGGTGATGAAATCCACACATCACAAAGCTGCCAGAAGGTTAATGCAATCTACAAATGCAAGTGGTTAATCCTTTACAAATTTATAAGTATAAAGGTATAAGTATATACAAAGCACACGAAATATGTACAAGTAATATGCACAAGTATTTGTTTATTGGATTTTTTCGTCTTTCTTCAAAGGAAATGAACAAATTTGATTTTTTGGTCGTTCATTGGACGTGCGACCCGCGCCATAAAGTATAAACTCTCAATTAATCGGCCTTGGTTCAATCAAAAAATATGGCCAGTTGGGGATAGAAATAACGTGAGAGGTAAGACTAATTTCGACATAACACCCCGAGGGTTACCGGGCCAATGGTATATACTCCATTGATGTTAGTCTTTCTTAGATCCAAAACCTGTCACCAGTCATAACCCGTTCTAGACACCATGTCCGACATTCAGCCAATCTTTCGAAAATTTACACTCCTTCAAGTCTATAGCAAACTCCACCATCAACCTCATGTCCATAACTTCACTTAGGTTATAGTGTGCGGTGATGAAATCCACTCATCATGAGGGGTTAAGGAGATAAGCATGAAAAATAATGGTCATTTATTCCAATGAGTGCGACCTAATGAACCAAACCGATCCACTCCTTCAAATAGAGACATCCTTTAACGTGGTAATTATCTACATGGCTGCAAAACAAAAGAAATTGTTTGTATGGCATGTATGCAATTATAAACAAGTATGAAATTTCGTTGGTTATGGACAGATTATTATTTTACATATTTACACACGAAATCACATAATTCTTTACAATCCCCGACAACGGCGCCAAAATTGATACACGGTTTTACTAAGTACTAAATAAACACTTAACACTCAACAAAAACGCATAAGCAATTAAAACCCTTTTTTGTAGATGTAGCATTGATAAGTAGGGTATCGTTCTTAACCGGGGATTGAGGGTGCATGCATGACTACGCTATGATTAATGGGGGAATTTTAAAGAGGTTTTAATTAACTCCTACGGAATTAAAGACAGAAAATGGTTAGTAAACGCATAGAGAAATCCTAGGTTCTAACATGTTTCACTCATAGACAAGTAGAAAACAAATAAGAACAAAGAACCCTAAACATGCTTTCTAGACCGAAAATAAACCTAAGTTATATATTTACAAGTGATCGACCCATCTTATTTACCAACGTCTTACACTTAAGTCATATTATATGCTCCCTATTAATTATCTAAGTCTTTAGCCGATTACATGTATGATCATTTATTGTGCTTCGGGAATTTGTCCTATGACACGGCTACCAACTTGATAAGGAATTTGCTTTAGCCTAAATTAATGCATTAAGACTAACATGTTCGACTAAATCCTAAGACTCAAAATAAATTACACATAATATTTCAAAACTGTAAATAAAGCACTTTTATTCAAAACCAAAATACAAATGTTTACAAGGATAAGTAGAAGGATTAGAGTTACACTTTAAGCTCGGGAATTTGTCCTACGCCTCTAATGTAGTCGTCCCTCTATGGAGATGGGGAGCATCTAAGGGAATTTGCCCTATAGTCTACTCGGTGGAGGTAGAAAGCTTTTTGGTGATGGAGTATGGTGGATCCTTGAAAACTTTCGAACTTTGGGAGAGGAGAAGAGTGTTTGCAGAGCTATTGGCTTCTAAGATGAGTGATGATTGAGAAGAGAGATGTCCTCTTGTATTTATAGGCAAGGAATGAATCTTTTCCTCTCCAAACTAGGGATTCCTAGTGTATTCGGGTAAATCTGTCAGCCTGTTTTGAAACATCTTTTCCGGGAGTTCTAGAGCTTAGAAAATTGTGATTTTAGATTCGTTGGAAAGATCAGCTCGAGAGATTGAAGAAGATATATATGATCATTATATTTGGAGTTGAATTGTAGATTCTGTGATCTGTTGAAGATTGATGAGCTAGCAGGCATATTTTTCTCTTCCTACTAGGAGTAGGGAAATCTTGATCTTTCCATATCTTGTATTTCTTGAGCTCCAAGTCATTTTGGCCGAACTTACCATATATTTAGGATATTTTGATCTTCAAATAAAGCACTTTTGAGATATACTTGATACTTTTGATCCTCCATCTATTCGGTAATATCTCCTTGCTTGATTTTGCCCAAAATGCTTGTTGATTTTCGATCCACCATTTGAAATGTCTTCATTTTGCCTTACGTCATTTTAGTGACTTGAGAAGACCATTTCGGATCCATATTTTGCCACGTCATTCCTAGTTGATTTAGGAAACTTCTCCACTTAGCTCATTTTATGCTCCAATTCACCTCATTTATTGTTCTCCTTTATTATAAGCCTAAAAACAACAAAATAAGTAAGAAACAAGAATACTAAGGTAAAATCAAAGTAAAATGTAGAGAAAAATACATTAAGAATCGAACATAAAATGCGTTGATCAAGTACCGATCTATGGCAACAACATGTTGTGAAATAACATGGTTGGGCAACATACTAAGGGATTTGAACGTCAAACATGTACAACAACTGAAGCTGTAATGTGACAACCGGGCTACCCTACACATAGCCTCCAATCCTTTGTTTCATGAAGGAATGAAACACATTGAAATAGACTGTCATGTTGTATGAGAAAAGTTGCAGAGACGACTAATCAAAACATCCCATGTTTGTACAAATGAACAGCCAGCTGACTTGTTCACCAAGCTATTGGGTTCGAATCAATTTTCGTTATTGTTAAGCAAGGTTGAGTGTCATTAACATCCACTCCAACTTGGGGGGATGAGTATAGAAGGAATGATTCAATCCCCAATAGTTAGGCCATTCGGTATCACATGTAGTTAGAGCATTGACCTTCACAATATTCTGTAATTAGTTACATACCTTGTATGGTAATGGTGGATCTAAACATTATCATATTGTATATAAGATGTAATCTACTTCGGTGAATGAATCAAGAAAATCATTTTGGAACCTTAAGTACGACATTGACCTTCACAATATTCTGTAATTAGTTACATACTTTGTATAGTCCTAAAATGGTGGATCTAAACACTATCATACTATATATATGATGTAATCTACTTCGGTGAATGAATCAAGAAAATCATTCTACAAATTCTTGTTTTCATGAGAAAGCAACCGAACTTAACGAAGGGCACCAAGGACACCAAAATTATGTACAACATCCATATTCATAAAAGGCATCAAACAAAACCCAATTCATCAAATAAATATCAAACACAACAAGATTTACCAACCAAACGGCAACCAATAACATTCTAAGATGCAGAGGAACCTCATTATATGTACAGTTTGACAGAAATCATAGAATACTTCTTAGTCCCCTTTGTCAAAACCTCCTATTAGATGCATGAATAGTACCAAAGTCCATGACTTGAAAACCACAAAATATTATCTTTAATAGCTTCATCACCCATGCCAGAGCACAAGATAGAAAATCAAATGCAATTATAGGTTACTATCCCAATTTATCAGACCCAAAAGAGAAACCTGATCATTGTTACCATTCCACAGTAAATATGCAGAAGATTGAATTTAAACTTTGTAACCCTAATCAGTAATATTCCCACATATATATGCAAAAGATCGAATTGAAACGCAAATATATGTAGAAGATTGAATCCACCAAATCGAAGAGGTGTTTGTGTTGCTCTGCCGATCAAGAAAACATTGAGGAATTTGGAAAGAGAATCGAGAGATACCGTTGCAAAATTTGATAGTTTCGAAACCCACATCACACTTATGGTTTCGTGATCGAGGTCTTCTCCTCTCTTCTGTAGTAGCCAAGCTTGTGATTCAAAATTCAAAACTCATTCGTTGTGGACAAATGAGAAAGAGATGGAGAGATTTGAAAACGAGAGAAGCTGATTGTCGTTGTGTGGGGGGCAAAACCCATTTGAAATAGAGTCGGGGAACTCGTGAGGTTCAAATTTAAAACTTCCTTTCATGACTGTTTGGTCTGAAATGGAGTCGGCGAATTTTTTCCACAACAAATTCGAAGACGAAGTGTTGAGGCAGCCCGCTGAATATGTACTAGAAATGTAAATATAGTAGAGATGTACGCTCCTTTCATTAATGAGTTTTCCTATACAAATAGGGGTCCAACATGAGTATCCTGATCGGCTAAAGACATATCAAACTAAGATACGAAATAGATCTATGATGAAATCATAGAGTTTGAAATAGATCTTGTGATGAAATAATCTTTCACACTCACACTGCCTTCGTTCAATTGATTGTGTGTACTAGTAGAGGTAAACACATACATTTAGCAGAACTATCAACTACATGCAGATATAGACATAATTTCATATTGAGTTAAGATATGGAAGGATTGTGATTTGGTATCACTGATAGACTCATTCATCAACAGTTTTGCTATCAGTACTGACATGGCTGATGAGGTCGAAGAGTTTTTTGCCAGCCGGGTGCATCGTTCCATTGCTATGACTCCAAAGCAAAGCATTGAGCAAGTCCAAAATGCTCTTCCCATGAACTAAATGAAGCCATCAGATTAATATCGCCATTCAAAGTCTGTTTCTCGTGAGTTCACATGCCACAAGAGTTCGAAGATTCTGGTTTGGTCTACCTTTTGAACCTCACTATGGAAGGACTCTTGAGCATCAAAATTCAGCCCGTCTTTACTAGACTTACTAGACTTTCTCATTCGAAAAGATCACGAATTGCTACACAATTCTGAGATCAACGAATCACCAAGCTTGTACTCGATCATAATCAAAGAACCACTTTGATCCAGTATGTAGTCTTTATATCATATTTGCCACTCAAAGTTTTCACCTTTGTTAACTCAATAAAGAAATGCAGGTCTCTTCATTCTGGTTCACAGAAAGACCAAAACAAGCTGAAACAAGCAAGAGACTGCAAAATTCATTGAGGGACATTCTTAAACTGATAACAAACGAGTTTCCGTATTATAATTAGGAAACACAACATCCAGTCAACCAGACCATTTACCTCCAGGCAAAACTTTTCAAATCCATCAGAACCTCAAAATATAAAACAGTACAGAATTCAAGTACGCAACTACCTATTTCCGTAAACCACTGCCATTCATTTCATGGAAATAAAAGACAACTACAAATTTACTATTCATAGAAACCCTAAATCTAAACACAATGAACTAAGACATTATGGTGGCAAGTGTTGATCTTGTAAATATTTTAGATTTCTATTGTAATTAGAATCGATTTATTCTTTATTGTAGATATTCTCTATTTATTAGGAATATAAATTGTAAAGATGTATATATACCCAATTTGAGAGTGAATGAAAATATTGCATTCTACTCTAAACACTTTCACCTATATTTTTCTACTTGATATCAGAGCCAAACTTGTAGACCTATTGATAAAACCCTATTTTTTGTCACCCACTACACCTAAATTTCACTGCCATGGGGGAGAACTCCGACTTTGCTGTGATTTCTCCTGTTGTGCCTACTCCTCTCAACCTTTAATCCACTTCTATCAAGAAAATTCCTCATTCCCCATTGGAGTTCTTGAATGATACCGATTATTCTACCTGGGTCCCTGTTATGCATATGCGTATTGAAGGTCGTAATAAGCTTGGATTTCTTACTGGTGCTTCGGCTACTCCTCTTACTGGCTCGTCTGACTATGTTACTTGGGCCAGTGACAACGAAAAGGTCAAGGGTTGGTTGATTGACAACATGTCTCTATCCATCATCAACCGCTACCTTCGTCTCAAGACTGTTGCATAAATTTGGAGTGTCTTACATCAAACTTACCATGATGATTCAAACTTTACCCGGATTTATGAGTTGCACCGTCTCTGCTTCACCATCAAATAAGCAAGGTGACCCCTCTCTGTCTACTACAATGAGTTAGTCGTCTAGATCGAGGAACTTGATCAACATGTTGACTCTTTTTCCAATATTGTGTCTAAAGTTGTACAAGACAACACATACAAATCTATGCTTCGGGTTCACATGTTCTTGGGAGGCTTGGATCCTAAGTTTGATCAAATTCGAGGGGAGCTTCTTCGTCGTAAGAAGTTATTGAGTCTTGAAAAGACATATGCTCATGTTTTTCGGGCTCACAACAACCGTCTTACTTACACTGTTGTTCCTACTCATCCCGTGGTCATGACTACCACTACCACCACCATATCTCCACCGCCACTTCTACCAACGTTGGCCTTAGATGCTCAGGCCGCCGTGGCTCACCAACGACCTCCCTCCTCCCTCTCCTCTAACTCCTCCTGATTTGGTGTTCATCCTCCAAACCCCTATGCTAACTTTATATGCCAGTTGTGCAAGAATAAGGGTCACTCTAAAGACAATTTCTTTCCATCTATTGGATATCCTGACTGGTGGGGAAATCACCCACAAAAGACCCTTCCTTCCACTAGTATCTCTGTTGCTTCTGCTAATGTAGTCCAATTAGGTATGTCTGGTAAGACCTCTCTTGCTATATCTTCTAGGAATAATGCTTGGATAATTGACACTGGTGCATCTGATCATATGACCAATACCCCTATATTAGGTCATTATATTCATTCATCTTCTTTATCTAATGTATCTACTGCTGATGGTTCCCCTTCTTATGTTGTTGGTGAAATCTCTGTTACTCTTTCTCTACATTTAACCATTGATTCTGTCTTAGTTGTCCCCTTTCTAACGTATAACATTTTATCTGTTAGTCAAATCACTATGACCCTCTCTTGTTCTGTCATGTTTTATCCTTTTTTGTGTATTTCAAGACATTCTGACTCGGAAAATTCTTGGTTATGGTACTAGACGGGGGAAATTATACTATCTCAATTTGACATCATGTAGAGAAAAACAGCTGAGTCCGTTGAGTCGAGCCAACAGTGTTAGCAATCTGAATAAAGCCAAGAAAATCATCTAGTTATGACATTGTCGTTTGGGTCATCTTTCTTTTGGTTATCTTAGAAAGATACAACCTCGTTTGTTTTCGGGTGTTGATGAGTTTGACTTCAAGTGTGATGTTTGTGAACTAGCCAAGAGACACCGTGTTACTTATTCCCCAAGTTTGAAAATTCACTCTGATGTTTGGGGTCCTGCTAGAATTTCTACCCCCATTGGAGTTTGTTATTCTGTTACTTTTATTGATAAGTGTACCCGAGTGGTATGTGTCTCTTTGATGACTAGCAAGAGTAATGTCTTCTCTCGCTTCACTGAGTTTCATAAGATGGTGACTACCCAATACCAGTAGCCTATCTGAGTTCTTCAATCAGACATTGGATGTGAGTATGTTAATGGCACCATGTTTACTTATCTAGACTCTTACGGGATCCGTCATCAAACCTCTATTGCCTATACTCATTAACATAATGGCTTGACATAATGTGTGAATAAGACATTATTGGAGGTTGTGTGTGCTTCATTATTTGGCATGAATGTGCCTCGGTCTTATTGGGGTGCAGCTGTTACTTCTGCTGCTTACTTGATCAACCGTACTCCATCACATGTTATTGAGTTCCAGAGTCCACTCCAAAAGTTACAAGAGTTGCTGCATGTTCGTTCTATTTCTAATCTTAAGTCTCGCGTGTTTGGTTGCACTGTTTATGTTAATATTAACAAGCTACTTCAGGGTAAACTTGATCCCTGTGCTGTGAAGTGTGTCTTCATTGGTTATGCTGATTTTCAAAAAGGTTATCGGTGTTATGATCCTCTCACCAAGAAAACTTATGTATCTCTTGATGTCTCTTTTCAAAAGTCTAAACCTTATTACTCAGGGGGAGTTTCAGAGTCTTCCCTTCAGGGGGAGAGAAGGTGTGAAGGAAATACTCTTAATTTGCCTGAATTTGATGAGCTTGAGCAGTTGGGGGCACGATTTGGAGGATCAATAAATTCTAAAATTGAAATGGGAGCCCCTGTACACATCTTTGACCCGTCGAGTGATGTATCTCGACTCGTTAGAATTGGTGCATCAGAGAGACATGAGCTTACCTTTGATCCGTCAAATGAGGAGTCTCAACCCATCAAAATTTTTGCTGACAGGGAAGAACTGCCAATTTTACAACATCTAGATAGTACTGAAGCACCTGCTCCCCTATTTACATCATTAACTGAGATCTCCATTCAAAGCGCTCCATCTGAGGTACATAAATCTAACTGAATTACTAAGAAAATTCCCAAATAACAGTATGAGCATAGAATATATACCAAAGCCAAATAACATATTGCTAACTATATCTCCCACCATAGGTTATCTGAATCTCATGCACTCGTTGTTATTCAGTTATCTTTTGTATCTATTCCTGACAATATACATTATGTTTTGGCAGATTCCAAATGGAAACAAGCTATAAATGAGGAGTTAGAAGCCTTGCAGAAGAATGAAACTTGGGACATGGTTCCTATGCCACCTGGTAAGAAGACTATTGGATGTTGTTGGGTATTTACTATGAAACTTAAAGCTGATGAATGCATTGATCGCTATAATGCTAGATTGGTTGCCAAGGGTTATACTTAGAAATATGGAGTCGATTACCAAGAAACTTTTGTGTCTGTTGCCAAAATAAATACTATACGAATCCTTATTGCCCTTGCAGCTCATGATGATTGGCTTTTACACCAGTTTGATATGAAGAATGCTTTCCTCAATGGCGACTTGGAAGAAGAAGTATATATACATGGATACTTGATATACGCATTTTATGCTCGATTATTAACGCATTTCTCCCTACATTTAGCTATGTTATAATCTTAGTTTTTATGTAGTTTTACTTAGTTTGTTATTTTTAGGTCATTTACGGTGGAGAAGAATAACGGCGCACTTCGAAGAAATTTTACGATTTTGGATCATCGAAGATGGGCCGACCCATTAAGCATTTTTTGAGAACCATTTCGCAAGGTCCAAGTCAGCCCATATTGGAGGCTCAAGCCCAATATTTCGGCAGCCCAAGCCACTTGGTGAAGAGGAAAAGTCAAGATTGGCAGGATTGGTGACTAGGCTTGGTGACTAACTTTGATGACTCTTAGCTTTTTGTGGCTGATCTTGGTGACTAGGCTTGATGACTCAAACTTGGTGACTAACCTTGATGACTCTTAGCTTTTGTGGCTGATCTAGGTGACTAGGCTTGGTGACTAAGTGGGTGACCAAGGAAGCATTGATGTCTAAGGCAAACTTCCTTGCCTATATAAAGGGGAGGTTGGCCAAAGGAAGAATCATCACATATTTCACAAGCCAAAGCTCTAAACACTTCACCTCTCTTCCATACTTCACCAAGGTTCTTCCAAAGTCAAAGCTCTCCACCACCTCCGGATCAAGAGCTAAGAGTGCGTCATTCATGTTCTTGAGAATCACCACTTGTAGTTTGGTGCGTCACATCTCTAAAAGTGTAACCATGTTCTCTAAACTCCATCTTCGTCTTTGTAATAATTTCAGTTATGTTATGAAAGAATTTCTCTATGTTCTTCTCTTATTTCGATTCTTCCATGTGTTCTTAATTTTATTAGTTTGGATGCATGTGCTAGCTTTAAGTTCTTAATGCTTTGAGTACGTTTTAGGATAGGGTGCGTCACCAATCTTCCTAAAAGATATCTCAATGATTTCGGCAAAGTAGCAATTGTTTTAAGATGTTATGCGTCATAGCATTCTTATTCAATGAAAGCATATGTATGTGTCTCGACTAAAATTAAGGATTTCGTAGATGATAAATAAGGTAAAAGCATGAAAGTAGGTTAGGTGAATGAAATAAGTTGATCACTTGTAATTAGTAATTTAAGGTTTCTTGATTTTTTAACTTGTCTATGAGTAAAGCATGTTAGAAGTTTAGGAGTTCTTGTTGTGTTTGCATGTTTTGTACTTTAATTTCGTAGATTAATCAACCCAATTTCGAACTCCCCCATACCTTTAAATTTTCTGTTTAAAAACGAAACCATGCATGCGCCCTCTAATTCCCCGGATAGAACGATCCCTACTCACCAATGCTACATCCACAAAAGAAGGGTTTTAAATTGAATATGTGTAAACTATGTGTTTAGTGTCTACTTTGTGTTAACATTTAAGGCATGTTTTGCACGTAACAATACTCCGCCAAGAGTGAGTTACAAGCCAGGTAATGAGGGAAATGTATGTCATTTGAAGAAGTCTCTCTATGCTTTGAAGCAATCACCTAGGGAGTGGTTTGGACGCTTCTCCAAGGAAATGAAGAAATTTAAGTATCACCGGTGCAACTCTGACCACACCTTATTTGTCAAATGCAAGGATGGTAAGACTACTGCATTAATTGTGTATGTTGATGATATGGTTGTTATAGGAGATGATTCATGCGAGATGACAAGTCTTCAAAAGAAGTTGTCACAAGAATTTAACATGAAAGATCTGGGAGATTTGAAATACTTCTCGAGAATTGAAGTTGCAAGGTCCAAGCAAGGGATTACATTGTCCCAAAGGAAGTATGTTTTGGATCTTCTTGTTGAGACGTGATTATTTGACTGTAAGCCTGTTGCTTACTCCTATTGAGCAAAATCACAGGCTAGAACTTCTCCTAGATTAGGTTCCAACAAATAAGAGCAAGTATCCATGTTTTGTTGGGAGACTTATTTATTTAGCACATACTAGACCTGATATTACATATGTTGTTAGTGTGGTGAGTCAGTTTATGTATAGTCCTAGAATAGAGCATATGAGTGTTGTCTTACGCATTCTCAGATATCTGAAGGGCACACCTGATAAAGGTTTGTTATTTGCAAAAAGTACTCGTGAGATGTGTATTTCAAGCTACACTGGTGAGATGTGTGTTTCGAGCTTCACTAATGCAGATTGAGCTGGTGATCATACTAATATGGCGCATACTTCTAGATACTTTATTTTTATTGGTGGGAGTTTGGTGACTTGGCATAATAAGAAACAAAATGTGATTGTCCGCTTGAGTGTAGAAGCTGAATACGGTGGAAGACAAATGAAGTATGCGAATTGCTGTGGATCATGAATGTTCTGAAAGAACTGAGTTTTAAGCTTCAGAAGCCTATGAATTTGCATTGTGATAATACAGTTGCTGTTGAGATTGCTCATAACCCAGTATAGCATGACAAAACCAAGCATGTGGAGATTGATAAACGTTTTATAAGAGATCACCTTGATAAGAAAATTGTTCGGCTTCTCTTTGTGACATCTAAGGAACAATTAGATGATGTTCTTACTAAATAGTTGTCACATGAAGCTTTTAGTAAATAGTTGGACAAGTTGGACGTGCACTACAACATTTCTTCCCATTGCCGGCGACTTTTATGTCACCGGCAATGTTTTTGGACATTACCGGCGATTTTTGCCGGAAAAATCGCCGGTAATGTCTTTTTTTTTTTTTTTAACATTACCGGCGACATAAATGGAAGTCGCCGGTAATGTCTTGCCGGAAAATACATTGCCGGCGACATACATTTATGTCGCCGGTAATGTAAAAAAAAACATTACCGGCGACATAAATGAAGTCGCCGGTAATGTCTTTTTTTTTTTTTTTTACATTACCATCGAGAGATTGCCGGCGACGGACATTACCGGCGATTTTTGTCGCCGGTAATGTAAAAAAAAAAAAAAAAAAAGACATTACCAGCGATTTTTCCGGCAAAAATCGCCGGTAATGTCCAAAAACATTGCCGGCGACTTACAAGTCGCCGGCAATGAGTCAATTTCCAGTAGTGGTGATTGACATCTACGCTCCAACTTAAGGGGAGTGTTGACAAGTATTGATCTTGTACATATTTTAGGTTCATATTGTAATTAGAATTGATTTATTTTTTATTGTAGATATTCTCTACCTATTAGAAATATGCCTTATAAAGATGTATATATTTATACTGTTCCTTTTATTGTTTCTTCTTTTGTTTTCATCCTGAAGGTAAACTAGACTTTTCACCTATGCTTTTCTCTCAGCCACACTATGTATCAATATGTTCAAATGTGCACATGATTATATTAAATATATAGCCATACCATTATCATTTGGGCATGAAATCAAGTGCAAAAAAATAGCCAACTATGCTCATATTCTTAATGTTACCGATCCATCGAATCCAACTCGATCGAAAAAAAACAAAAAATTTGACATGCAAAACAAAAACAGATCGATTAGAAATTAAATTACCATGAAGTCAAAAGCTTCGGTATTGACTTGATCACCAAAATAATCTAAAAACTAAATACACCCATTTTAGACCCTCAAAATAGAATAACAAAAGAATAAATATTACACAAAGAGAAAGATTAGTGAAGCATCCAAAAACTCAAGATTCTCCAAAAAAAACTTATAATAATTTGGGTACGTCTATTCACAGCTCATTTTAAATATTTTATCATTAAACTTATTATTTTACCCTTCATCTTTTTTCTTTCTTTCTTTTTTCCCCTATATATGTTTTAAAAAAAAATCACTAGTCATATCTAAACGTTCAACCATTGAATTCGAAATACAAAGTATGTTTGGAAGCTTATAACCCATATCCATGTAAAAGAACATATAACAACATTGATGTTAACAAAAAAAATTGTATAATGACTTGTAATAAAAAGACTAAGAGGAACTTAGATTCTATCAATTACTCTTCGTTGTTTAACTAAAAGAATTTGATCCAGGGTGGTAATATGGAGGTTGCCATGCTAAGAGCATCTGCAGCGTGCGAGGAAACAGAGGACGTCCTCACCGTTTTCAGGCGGGGCCCGCCTGAAATCTGACGTCCTCGGCGAAAAGAGCGTGCACCGTGGCATCGAGGGAGGGTGGACCGCACGGCGACGAGGAGAACGTCCTCGAGGATGTTCGCGAGGAGCACGCCGGAGAGGAAGTTCCCCTGGCGGAGCCCACGCTCGTGGGTGACGTCAGGCGGGAACAAATTTTTTTGAATCTGGCGCGTGTAATACACGTGCCAGTTAAAAAGTATTTTTTTTTTACCGGAACTTACCAGCTAATCACAGGCTGACACGTGTCAACTCCTAAAACTATTTTAAATAAATTATTTATTCTAAAACTTAAAAAAATCATAATAAATAGCTCGGACTTCCGAAAAATTCAATAAAAATACGGACAAGTTCATAATAATGTCCTCTATAACTTTCGTGAAGAAAATGAGTCAAAAATCATAACTTAAAAAAATGTCATTTTTGAATCGCGACGAAATAAAGAATCATAATAAACACGTTGTTATAACGAATGTATGCTCAACAAAAAACCTAAGTCCAACATGACTCGGATTACATAACGAAATAAAGACCACCGTATGCTACCAGCATACAAAATTGATTCAAAGCATATTAACGCGCGTCTAAATATGACTTCCTATTAATTGGAAATTGGTTGAAAAATATTACCCAAAAATAAAAAATAAAATTTTTAAATAATAATGAATAGTAATATGAAGTCCTATTTTTAGCACCGCTGCACGAAAAACAGGAATATGACTTCCTATTTTGAGGAATTCCTCAAATGGGTGAGGAATTCCTCAAAATAGGACTTCCTCTCCATAAAACAGGTGCGGATGCTCTAACTTGTTTGACATTAGAATATTTAAAGTAGGGTCAAAATTAGAATATTTAAAGTTTTAAATTTTTTGGCGGTGTAAATAATATTTTAAAGGTGTGAATAGACACACCCTAACAATTTAATTAACCCATAAAAAACTCAAATACAAACTAACCCAACAGCCAAAAAAAAAAAGGAAAAAAAGGTTGACCTGCATTGATCTTTAAAATGGACATGCAAGCTGCTGGAGTGTTGGGTTCCTCGATCAGATTGGGTAGAGTTAAATATACAGTTGAGAGTATATAAGATTTCTAGGTGGCGTCGGGGATTTTGATCTGTCGATGAATTGAAAAGGTGAATAACTGAATGAGAGCAAGAGAATGAGAAGAAGGGTCGATGACATGTACTGTAAATAACTAAAACACTGATAGGCAGCTGCATGGCATGTACCGTAAATAATTATGAGTTCCGGACAAAACAATATTTTAGTATGAGCTGTCGTATATTAAGTAATTTGAGTTTCTCCTCATCTTCGGCATTCGGGAGAGTCCACCATGATATTACTTTGATGCGCTGAAAATTCAAATGTTTAATTCCTAATAAAAACTGATTTTTGGATGAATTGAATTAAAAAAAAAAACTTCTTGTACAGCTCAGCGATCCGCACATGCTCTTTAAAAACGAACAGCTTCCGGTAAAATGTGAACCGTCGGATCTGGAGTTTACCTCAACGACATCAAACGGTGCCATGTCACCGATCCGAACCTCTTCCTGTCCTCCAGTAGAAGACCATCCAGCGCCCTATATATAAACTCTCCTCCTACTCTATATTTTCCTCAATCCTCTTGCGTCTTTCACTTCCTCCCCCGCAAAAAAAAGAGATAAAAATTCCCGATGGCGCCCAAAGCCGAGAAGAAGCCTGCGGAGAAGAAACCCGCGGAGAAGAAGCCGGCCGAGGCTGAGAAGGCTCCTGCAGAGAAGAAGCCCAAGGCCGGAAAGAAGCTCCCAAAGGAGGCCGGAGCTGCCGCCGGGGACAAGAAGAAGAAGAGAAGCAAGAAGAGCGTCGAGACCTACAAGATCTACATCTTCAAGGTCTTGAAGCAAGTCCACCCGGACATCGGAATCTCCAGCAAGGCCATGGGAATCATGAACAGCTTCATCAACGACATCTTCGAGAAGCTCGCTCAGGAATCTTCCAGGCTCGCAAGGTACAACAAGAAGCCCACCATTACCTCTCGGGAGATCCAGACTGCTGTCAGGCTCGTGCTTCCTGGAGAGCTCGCCAAGCACGCCGTTTCTGAGGGGACCAAGGCCGTCACCAAGTTCACCAGCGCTTGAATGGGTTGGGTCTTTTGCTGTATGAGTTGTTGGATTTGGGGAAAAAATTAGGGTTAGGGTTTGAAGTCAGGGTTTTTAAATTTGTTTCGTTGTGAAGTAGCTTTAAATTGATGTAAGTACTGTCTTTGTTCTAGTTTATGTTTGAATGAAATTATGTCAACCCAGTTGATCCGTCTCTTTCATTTTAATCTCCTCTCTTTGATGGAGCTTGAATGTCTGCTACTGTGCTTCACTATTCCCCTGATAGGATTGGGGCTTACCTTAATATAATAAGCTTAAGCTCTCTTGGTAATGCATTCAACCCAAGTTTCTTCATGTTCTCCAATTGTTGTAACCGAATGTTATTTGAGAGCGGAGGATTAGTTTTATTATCGAATGAAATCCCAGTATGTGTATGAAGGACAATTCTGTTGGAATTTATGCTTGTCATTGTAGCTTTCATATAGGCTTTTCTCTCCTATATGCTCAACTTTATTGTTTGGTGCTTTGTATTGTTGTCACTTGTCTTTAGTGTATGCTTTGCTATAAGCTTGGAGCCAGATGGCTGTGTTTGAAGGCAGGGATAAATGCCTTGGGATTGATATTCTTCTTTCATATTTTGGATTATTGGATACATTCTTAACTTTGGTCCTAAAAGTCGGACATTCTGCAAAGACTTGAATGAAGACATGTAATTGGAGACTTAATGTATCATGTTTGAGTCGGCTGCACAGCAACATAGTGGGGATGATAGGTGTGTGATGCCAGGACTTGGGAGTCTTATGGAAATCAACTTTCTGTTGGTAATTGTTTGTACTCGGATGTTGTCCATGATTCCAATGTATCAATATAGGTAGATTAATTTCTTTTTATTGGCAATCTGTTCCTTATGCTGCTCATTCTGATGCAGATATCTCAGGTAGTCGGGATTTGAGGACTTTAAAGGCAATTTTTACCTTGGGCATTTACATATCTTAAAGGCTCATCATAAGCTCGAATTCCTCATTGCTATTGACTTTTGTTATTTGTTTATAACTACTGGTCACATATCTGAATGACGATGACAATTTTAAATCATGTCAGGGCAATAATAAGTGTTATTTTTTATTGAATTTTGTTAAGAGTTATTTTTTATCCGACTCTGAGGGAAAACTGCTATGTTCTGGCTTTTAGGAGCCTTTTTATTGCAGGACGGGATTTGTCTGAACAATATCAACAAATGCAGCTATTTGATCCCTCCAAAGCAAACAGCATTCACATGGAAAAAGTCGAGGTAGCTTTCAATTCTTACTGTGCCATGGGACTTTTTATGCTTGTTGACTTCGAAGTTGGTACTAAAAATCTAATGGTGGAAATAACATTTTGGAATTAGACAGGATGTGTTGAAGCAGTTTGTGAAATCTGCAGTATTACAGTCATAATTTAGGGATTGAGTTATTGTCTTGTGGATAGAAGTTTCAGTGAAGCTAGACTCTAATCTGCAGGATGGTGTTAGGCTAGTGACCGAGTTATTAAGGCCTCATACAAGGCCAGCAAGCCTCCCTTCTTGTTAAGGTACATTTTGCTCTTGTTAATTAATTGAAACATTTTGAAAAACTTGGCATTTAAGCCTAAAACTTCAGACTTGAATCATATATGGAGGTATGTTGGCTTGAGTTGGGAATCTACTTTGAGAAGAGACATTTGATTTAGAGTATAGCCTGGGAGAATTCAATGTATGAAGTAATAATTTACTGTCTCTGGTGCCTTCTAGTAACTATGTGAATCACATCTTTATACCTACACCACAGCCTCTTGATTCCTGTATGTTCTATGCCACCATCCTTGATCCATATTCCTTAATATAAGGTTTACAGATTAATTTCCATCTCCCAGTCCGTCACCCCTTCCTTTTAATTTTCACAAATCAGCACAACCCCTCGTCCCCCCACCACCCGCACGTCCGTCATATGAGTCTACAGAGTACCGTTTCCATCACGGAATAAGATACTATACCGAAACCTGGTAACTTGTCTTCATCGATACGGACTGTTCCAGTATGATCATCTAGAACATGTAGCATCATTTTAAAGCAGCATTGAGATCTTTCTGAAACTTTCATACAGAGGTGTATCTTTGTAGAAAAAATGATTTTTAAATTATTCAATGAAGAGACTATTCTAACGCTGTTGTAGAAACAATTCAAGACAATAGTGGACTAGATTTTTGCAGATCAAAACGACCACATGTAGTTTGTGGCAAGAGTGGGTGACCTATCACAGAAAGTTTATGGTCCTTAGTTTTATGCTGATTTCCAACTAATGGTCCAAATGTCTGTTTCTAGGTAATCTCCCAGATATCCCAGAAGACTACATATATGTATAAAGTATAAACAGCTATTACATATTCCAGAGAGACTGAATGTGCACAGTTAACTGGAGTCAAATTATCGTAATGTTGCTTCCCAGAACAGCAAACAAGACCAGCCAATTAATCTGCAGTCTCTGTCTAGTACTTCCTTGATCAGATTCAAATTTGTCTATAATCTACGAGTCTCCTCTACTAAATTGTTCATCAGATCTATTATAGAGTTGCCTTCTAGAATCGAATTCTCTACCTATTCCTAGCTACAACCTCTGGCTATACTTATTATTATTTTTTGTTTCTGCAATTTGTGCTTTCCTTCTTCGTTTCCTGCCTGCTCTTGCAACTTCTAACTAGCCTTTCTTTTCTTCTTACTGTTGTGCCTTTTTCTCAATGGCCTCGAGCTCCCGAACCCTGCATCTCTTCCTTCATCTGCTTGTCATTGGAAATATGATGTATTTCTGAGTTTCAGGGGTCCTGATACCCGGGAGGGTATTACATATGAACTATGGGATCGACTGCAAAAGAGAGGAATTAAAACATTCATGGATCAGCAAGACCTTCAAGTAGGGGTTCTATTTCTCCCACTCAGGGCAATCGAAAACTCAAGGTTTGCAATTGTTCTCTCGAAAAACTATGCTTCTTCTACTTGGTGTTTGGAGGAACTTGCAAAGATTTGTCAATGGAGGACAACAAAAGAATTCTGCCGCTCTTTTATCACGTCGATCTCGTCGATGTCCGACATCAGAAGAGGAATTTTGAAGATGCTTTCACTCAGCATGGGAAATTTAGGCGACATGTAGAGAAGGTGTTAAAGTAGAAAGATGCTCTAACAAAAGTAGCCAGTTTCTCTGGATGGCATACACTCAGTTATAAGTAAGCATAAAAAGATCATTGACAAGACACATACTTCTTGTTCCTTTTCATTATTAGTTATTCAAATGATGATTATATGATCCGTAACCTTCCTTGTAGTACTGAGGTCGAAGCTGTTGTGGAAGAAATGTGCAGCAAAGTACGACCTATTGAAAATGAGTTCACAGAAGAATTTGAAGCATATGAAGCAACAAAAGAAGCTACAGTTGGGGTTATGAATGCGCTAGCAGATGATAAAGTCATTGCCGTTGGGGTATGTTAGTATAGCACCATTAGTTCATGGATTAAATATACTTACTCACTTAAACAGGTAATCGACACCTACCCGACCACCCGAAAGACCACCAAGCGGGCTAAAACTCCACCCGCAAGACCGAGCCCATCCGATCGGGCACGCGCCCGACAGGCGCACATCCGAATGCTCGGCCCATATGACGGCAAATACAGCCCTATCCCATATCGAAGAGCACAAGCAAGCAACAACCTCACCCACCTATATAGGTAAGGCATTTACTACAGGTAAGAGGACATTGATTCCAATCTTAAATACCCCAACCTACTTTCTTACACGTTCACTTGACTGTTATATCCAATACATCTTCTAATTTAGGCATCGGAGCGTTGAAGGCAGGCTGACCATGTCTTGACCATCTGACCGCCAGTTTGTTGTATTCTTCTAACAGCTGAGGCCAAACACGCGAGAACCCGCATACCCGATAACCCGAATACCCGAAGAGAGAGAAAGGTACCCGATCATTCGAACAACCCGAACGTTTGGATGATAAGAGAAGATTACTCGTATTGCTTCTGCTTGATTACGTCCCGCGTAATTCGGTAGAAACAGTTGGCGCCGTCTGTGGAAACCTTACAAATTGTAAACCTCGTATAAACACCACTAACCAAAAGCCCACATGCATACCCAAGAGACGAACATCAGCGACATGCCCGTCGAAGAAACACCCCCGAGCACACGGGCGCGACAAGTAATAGAGCTGGGGACGAGCAACAGCCCCGGACTGAGCGGCGAGGAACACGTCGACTGCCTGCTCCAAGAACTGCGAGAGACAGCGTTCGAAAGGGACCATGAGCGTCAGATCCGGCAGAGGCTGGAAGAGCGGCTGGACGCGCTCGTCAGCCAGCAGCAAATACAACACGGGTGAGGTCCCGTCCAGGAAGACACCAACGCTGAGGATCTTCGACATCCGTTTGGCAGGGCCGACCCCCGGGTGACCCGAACACCCACGCCGACGGAGGAACGCGCGCCCAGAGGCACGTCCCCGATGGACAACACCCTGATCCTCTGGAGGATAGAGGAACTGTCGGCAGAAGTGTCACGCCTGCGGAAAGACAAGCTTGCCGGGCAAGGTGGGATGTTCACCCCCCGAGTCAGTCCGTTCTCGGCACACATACTGGAGAGAGGCAGGGACCTCAACGCGAAAACGACGAAGGTCACTCGGTTCGACGGGAGTGGGGACCCACGCACGCACATCGACGAATTTTGGTCCACCACGGACGGAACCAGGTACTCGGACTCAACTTTGTGCTTTCTATTCCAGGAGACACTATCTGAGGAGGCAAGGAGCTGGTTCTATGAGATCCCGCCAGGCTCCATCCATTCGTTACTTGAGTTGGCAGAAAGCTTTCAAAGGCGCTACATGTTCCAGGGCAAGTACAACACCACGGACATCCTCCTCAAGGTCCGCCAGAGGGAAGACTAGAGCCTATCCAGCTACATCAACTGGTGGAGGGCGTTGGCAAGCACGTGCAGAAGCCTCGACAAGCAGGTGGCTAAGGTCGCCCTGATGGACAACATGCTCGCAACACCATTCGTAGAAAAACTCGTGCGGAAGGAGCATCTCGATTACGACGAGATCATGGATTTGATCGTTCATAAGGCGCTAGTAGAAACACGAGTGTACGGGAATACCTCCGAATCCAACACCGACCTACCGGAGAGCACAGACGCTCAGCCGCGACACTTGGCCGATGTCAGAGGAGAATCATGCGGATGCTACAAGCAGAGTCGAGATGCGCACGGGAAAAATAACCAGAGGCCGTCTCCCCGCGGCTATCAAAGCATCCGACACGACCGCGCAAGGGCACCAGCACCGCAGGGAATCCGTTCCCGAGAGGTCCCCCGGTACCGACCAACCGAGTAGGAGGTCTACGCGATCGACCGACAGTCGAACGAACAACTACTCCGCCAACACCGAAACCAGATTCAACCGCGAAACAATGTGTCGAAGGACATGGCCCCTATCGGTCGAACCCCGGACATGTGGTGTGAGTACCACCACACCGTCACCCACCACACCAAAGACTGCATGATGCTGAAGAAGGTGCTCAGGGACATGCAGAGGGACGGACAGATCGCCCTTCCCAGGCCCGAGGAACGCCCGCGCGAGACGAATGTCGAGACCCGGGAGACTATCAGCACGATATCTGGGGGAAAGCGCAAGGACGGGACTTCGTCGCCCAACCATCCAAGCAGGGAGGTATTGGCAATCGGGGCAGGGAGAACGAACAAGGCAGGAAAAAGGGAACTGTCAACCATCAGCTTCACAGCGGAAGACGAGGAGATGAGCCCGAAGAAAAGCACCCTGCCGTTTGTGATCGACGCGATCATAGATCGATTTCTTGTGAAGAGAGTATTGGTGGATAACGGGGCATCCGTAAACGTGATCTACCTGGACGCGTACACAGCACTGGGCAGGCCCTCACACAAAATGACGCAGGACCACGAATGCGTCGCAAGTTTCACGGGCGAAACATTATATCCGATCGGAAGCGACAACATTCGGATCGGGATCGGCGCCCTGACTCCCCGCACAGCGAGGTCCGAACGGACTTCGTCGTCATGGACACACCCTTCCCATACAACGCCATACTCGGAAGGCTGGGGATCAGCATGCTAAAACTGATCATCGCGGGGCACATGCTGCTGGGCCGATTCCCGACGAAGCACGGAGTCGGGCACGTCCGAGGCTACAACTACGAGGAAGCAACAAAGCCCGGAAACAGGCAAGAGATCCTAACCCTGGAAGAACTGGCGCCAGAGGCGGAAACGCCGGACGACCCGCGCGACGTACTGATGGCAGTATCTCCTGTCCCCGAACGCGAAGAGCTGAGGACGATTCAGCTATCCTCCGAGCACCCGGAGAGAACAATCCAGATCGACGCACAACTGGCGCCCGCGATAGCCGAACGGTTAGTCGCATTGCTAAAGGAGAAGCAGGAAGTGTTCGCATGGTCGTACAAGGACATGCCCGGGATCAACACGAGCATCATATCTCATAACAGAAACCGGCGCTGACGGTAAAACAGAAACGAAGGACGTACAAGGCGGAACACTACACAGCAATGCACGAGGAGGTGGACCGACTGCTGAGCATCGGGTTTATCCGAAATGTTGATTATCCGAAGTGGATCTCCAACGCTGTAATGGTGCAGAAGAACAACAAGAAATGGAGGATGTGCATCAACTACAGCGACCTCAACAAAGCATGCCCCAAAGACAGCTTTCCTCTACCGAGAATCGACTAGCTGGTGGTGGACGCGACAGCCGGGCACGAAATCCTATCAATGATGGACGCATACTCGGGGTACAACCAAATCTTCATGGACCCCGAAGACTAAGAGGCGACGTGCTTTGTCACGGATAAAGGCCTGTACTGCTACGTCGTCATGCCTTTCGGACTGAAGAACGCAGGCTCCACGTACCAGAGGCTCATGAACGCAATGTTTCCTGGCTTGATAGGCAACATCGTGGACGTCTACGTGGACGACATACTTGTGAAGAGCGTCCAGGCGGTCGACCACGTCCAAAACTTGGGGACTGTGCTCGACGTCCTAATCAAGAACGTCATGAGGCTGAACCCGGCCAAGTGCACGTTCAGGGTCACAAACAGCAAATTCTTGGGGTACATCGTAAGCCAGAGGGGAATTGAGGCTTCACTCGCCAAGGTAAGGGAAACCATCGACATGAAGCCACCCGTCAAGAAGGCGGATCTACAGAGCCTCACGGGCAAACTAGCATCGCTAAACAGGTTCATATCTCGTTACTCGGACAAATGTGCACCGTTCTTTAAAGCCCTCTGAACGATGAACAAGCGAGAGGTCGTATGGATGCCCGAATGCGAGACATCTTTCCCCCAGATCAAGGAATACTTGGCCTCAATCCCACTCCTGTCCAGGCCCATCCGAGGGGAGGTATTGTATATCTACTTGGATGCCTCCCTCACAGTCGTTAGCTCAGCCCTCGTCCGCAAGAGGACTGTACGGAACTGCCAGTTTTCTTTTCAGGGAAAGGCATGAAAAACGCTGAAACCCAATACCCCATGATCGAGAAGATGGCGCTCGCACTCATTACCGCCGCTCGACGATTGAGACCATACTTCCAAGCCCACAGCATCCACATCTTTACAAACGCGCCCCTGCGCCAGATCCTACAATCGCCCGACCACAGCGGCCGCCTGGCGAAGTGGGCAGTCGAGTTTAGCGAGTTTGACCTCCAGTACAAGCCCCGAACAACAATAAAAGGGCAGGCAGTAGCAAACTTCATTGTCGAATACACGGAAGCAGAGGCGACACCGACCGGCGCATCCGACGGCCCGACGGTAGAGACATCCGATAAGCCAAAAGTCAAGACTGGACCATTGTCGGAGTGGAACCTCTACGTCGACGGATCCTGCACAAAGAAGACGAGCGGCGCCGGGATTATCCTAACCGGGCCAGGAGGGGTAAACGCAGAATACGTTCTCAAATTTGAATTCAAAACAACCAACAACGAAGCCAAGTATGAGGCGCTCATCGCAGGCCTACAGCTGGCCAAAAACTCAGAGACGCCCGACCTAAACATATTCAGCGACTCACAGTTGGTGGTGAGCCAAGTCGAGGGAGAATTCCAGGCGAAAGGGGAGTCTATGATCGCCTACCTCAAGCACGTGAAAGCGCTAATCAGCAGGTTAAACTACGTCAACATCAACCATATACACAGGGGACTCAACGCGAAGGCGGACAAGCTGGCCCGGTTGGCCACGGCGCCCATCCACTCCGGACCAGGACAACGGATCGTCGAAGTACTGCGACGACCAAGCATTTTGGGAGCAGAACAGATCCTGGAAATCGAGCCGCACGAACGAAGCTACATGGATGTACTCATCGCATACAAGGCAAGGGGAGAATTACTAGAAGACAGGCGAGAGGCCAGGACCGTCGTCGTACGGGCGGCAAACTTCAGCATGCGCGATGACATGCTTTATTGGCGAGGAAAGACTTGGGCGAGCCTCAAGTGCGTCACCCCGACGAGGGGCAATGCAATCCTACAAGAGATCTACTTGGGCACGTGCAGCCACCACGCGGGAGCAAGGTCAATCACGCACAAGGCCCTCCGGTGCGGATTCTGGTGGCCCACCATCCATGCGGACGCCGCAACACTGACAGGCAAGTGCCACCAGTGCCAGCTGCACGCACACCACTACCACGCGTCTTCCGTCCCGTTCTCAATCCTCTTATCGCCCGTACCGTTCGCACAGTGGAGACTGGACCTAATCGGGGAACTCCCAAAGTCCAAGGGGCAATACAAGTACCTGATCGTCATCATCGACTACCACACCAAGTTTATCGAAGCCCAGCCAATGATAAAGATCACGACAGAAAAGGTCAAACGCTTCCTTTGGCGGTTTCTCTTCTGTCGCTACGGAACCCCGATCAGCATCATCACGGACAACGGGCCGCAATTCAACAACCCTCGACTCACGGCCTTCTGCAAACGACAAGAAACAAAGCTCATGTTCGCATCACTAGCGTACCCCCAAACAAACGGGCAAGGTAGAAGTGGCAAACAAAATCATCAAGGCAAGCATCAAGAAGAAAATCGAGGACATTGAGCCCGGGGAGGTAGGATACGGACGCTTGCCCGATATCATCCCAGAAATCCTATGGTCTATCCGAACGACTGCCAACACTGCCATAGCGAAACCCCGTTCAGCTTGACGTTCGGAACCGAGGCTGTGCTACCCCTAGAAATTACCCACCAGAGCCCGTGGATCGATGGGTACGATCCGAGCACGAACGAGGAAAGACTACGACTCAACAGCGACCTACTAGAAGAAAAGAGGGACACAGTACACCTCCACAATGCCGCGAACAAACAGAGGATCGCCCGGTTGTACAACCAGCGCATTCGGGCTCGACCGATCCAACATGGGGACTGGGTCATGAAGGCAATACAACAAAAATTCAAGGCACTCCGTCCATCGTAGGAAGACCCGTATGTCGTGAACGAGGTGGTAAGCCCCAGCACCTTCTACCTTAAGGATATGCAAGGTCAACGACTACGACACCTATGGAACATCCAACACTTGCGAAAGTACTTTCATTAAGTTATTTTGTTACGTTATGTATTTTCTTGATCCGTCCACCCGATACTCGGGGACTGGGGATAGACTATTCGCGTTGATGTAACACTTAGTGAAAATACCATTCAAAAAGGACAGCAAGCACACGTATACGGAAGAAAAAGAAACTTCATTAATCAAAAAGGCACGAATGGCCAATTACAAAATCCTACCTACAAGTTGCAAAAAAAAGGAGGGGGAAAGAAAAAAAAACCTACACTACACTACACTATCTGCTCCCACCAGCTCAGCCACTATACTATTCGCATCCGCCTGCTCAGCCGCTACCTCGGGCGCCTCGGGCTGCTGAGGCTGCTCGGCCTGATCCGCCTGCTCGGGGTGCTGGGGCTCCTCGGCCTGTTGCTGCTCTACTCTCTCGGTGGAGGGGCCAGCCGCGCGCTCCTGCATATGTACCCGGTAGCGCGCCAGATCAACGAACGGGGCCACAACCACCCGAAAAGCAGTTACCTGCTACTCTGCCTCAGCCGTCACTAACTCCAAGAAATCATCAAACTCCTTAAAGACAGCAACGGCCTCCGCCTGGGTAAGCTTGACCTGATCCGGAGTCTAGGCGCAGCGCTCGGCCTCCATCAGCCGAGACTCTATCTCCGCCAGCTTGTTGGCAGCATCCGTGCGCACACTCTCCAGCTCGGCCAGGGCACTGTCCCGCTCAGCCTTGAGCACGGTCTCCCATTCGGCACTCTCCTGGAGCTCCCGAGTCAACTCGTTCACCCGGGTGGCCTTCCACTCGGCCAACTTATTTGCCTTGGAGAGCCTGGCTTGCAACTTCTCATGGGCCATGGCAGCCTGGCGGGACTCGGCCATCAACCGCGTCAGCTCCTCCGAGCTCTCCCACGCGCGCAGGCAGAAAAATTGGTACTACAGCCTGGCTCATGCGTTGAAGGCCCGATCAAGACCGTCGGGAGCAGAGGCAGGACCCGATTGCAACAGCTGCTGGAGCGACGACACGCCCTCGCCCAGGGATTGGCGAAGACTCTCCAGAAGGACGTGAGCACATCCCTACCTTCCACCACCTGACCAGTGGCATCCGTCCGTGAGCGCTTGAAGGAACGGGCGGTCCCACCTTCAGGAGTAGGCGAGCCAGTGGAGAGATCTGCACCATTAGACTGGGAGGTCCGGCCCTGCGAGCCCGAGTTCAGGGAGGCCTCCCGCCGGTCCCTTTGCTCCACGCGCCTCTGGTCGCGCTCCGTTTGTCTCTGCTCCTTCTCACGGGAGAGGCGATCCCGTTCAGCCCGGTCTTGACTCCGAGCAGCAGACGACGTATGTGGTGGACGAACAACCCTTTCAGCAGCACCAGCAACCCACACTTGGGGGACGATAATAGCGGCCGCACGCACGGGAGGAGCGTGGTCGGAAACATTCGGCGCAGGGATCCTTGCGTGGATGGTGTCCCCCACGACCAGTTCACCGTGACCGTCATCCACGACCCGGGGCACGGTCTTAGCACTCGAAAGCAACAGCTCCATGCGGCACTAGAGGGCCCCATCCTTCTCGGTGGCTTTTGACTTGGTCATTTTGGCTACAAAACAAACACAAACGAAAGGTTAGTAACAATTATCAAATATACGTACGTAAAGCATACAAAAATAAAAACAGGTATTAAATGCCTGAACAGACCGGGTGCTCGGGCCAGACGCGTGCGCTCGATCAGATCCCAATGACACGCCACCCAGAAGTGTCTCGCCTCTGGTGCCAGGTCGAAGACATACTTTAGACGAGTAACCCTGACCTCCTCCACAGGCGTCATCGGGTACTCGTTGGTGTTGAGGGGATAGAAGCTCTGGGGGACTCGATCGATGCGGTGAGCGTTAGCCGCATACTCCGGGGAGAAGGAGCCAAACTCCCAATCGCCTCCGACCAAGCAGCTGATCATACGCCACGAGGTCGATGAGCTTGGCGGGTCGACCAACCACCACTTCACCCGCGGCTCCACGGTGAAGGTACCCGAGTCCCTTCGGCGGGAGGAGTGCTTAAGACGGAAGAAGTGCAAGAACTCCGCCTGCGTCGGGTGATCCACGCCGCTCATGCGGAAGATGTTGAAGAAGACGACCAACGTTTGGGTCAGCGTGGGCCCGCACTGATCGAGCGAGATCCTCAGCAGCGCCAGCATATACTGGAAGAAGGGGTGCAGAGGAAGCTTGATGCCCGTCTTCAGATGAAACTCGCTCACGCATATGTGACCGGGCGGAGGCCGTGTGAACGTCTTGACATTCCCAGGGATCCTCAGCTTCACAGACGAAGGGATGTGGTAGTCGCGCACCCACCTCGCCATCTCCTTCACCGAGGGTGCTCACTTGGGCTCCTGCACCGGTAGTCCATCGAGAAGCACCCAATGCACGCGTCCGCCCTCCGTAAACTGAGGCACGGGGTTCTCCCCTCACGCTTGCTCCTGACCCTAAGGCCCCGACAAAGAAGACCCACCCGACGACCCAGACAACTCGGACGCATCCCCCAACTCAACGACTTCAGCAGCGGTTCGTGCTCGTTCCTCTTCCATCGGCTGTACGACAAGAGAATCATCGTTAGGGATATACCACAAGGGCGCTACACTCATCACTGAGTCGGACGAGGAGTCCGATCCGCTTGTGCATGAACCATAGCTAACCCACCCCGCCCCCGGAATGTATATCCGCTCACGCGACATGTCGCTCGAAACTTCTATCGGTTCCATCTCCTAGACAAGACGCACGCACGCACGCAACACCCAAACACTTAGCAAAAAAAATCCTACGACAAACAACAAAAACCAGAAAATCTACCCCAAAACAGATCGAAACAGGCACGCCTCAAGAACACAGCTTGTTCTTGAGACGAAAACCAAGAAAAAATCCAGAAACGTGAAGAACAAAAACGGCAAGGAACCCGGAAAACCAAAAAACAGAACGGAAAAGCAACACAAAACAGTTTAGAGCCTCACCAGAAGTTGAGATTAAAGCTTGAAAGTGAACGTCGACGAAGAACTCCGGCAAAGAACACAACACAGAAATCAGAGGAAGAACAGTGAGCAAGGTAAATTTTTGCAGGGCTTCAGTGAATGTAAAAAGCGATGGGAGAAGACGACACTACCAGGGCCTATTTTTACTGACCTGACGACACACGCGAGCGAACGCCTACCGTTCATTTTTCAAGTATCCACCGTCAGATGGTGACACGTGTCCACGAGGTGGTTTACCTACTCGCCTAAGTAACTGCGATCACCCTTCGGCTTCCTGCCTCGGTTTCAAACCCTAGCACGATCTCCCACGACTCGCCACTTGTCAGCCATGCAGCCTCCCACGCTCCCACGCGCGTGACGACTGACCTTCGAGCAGTTACTACGTCACCAGCATTGATTACGCATGGCACGCCAGCATTTATTACATCGGCTAGCATTTATTGCACCCCCAACAGTTCCCAAGGAGAAGTTGAAAAGATGTCACTCCAAACGTCCCGTCAGTCAGATCACCCCACTCGAGGCACGCACACGCATGTCACGACTCCCGCCATTCAGACTATCGCACGCACCACCAGCACGATCAAAGTGCCTTACAATCTCACAGGCAAGTAAACTCCACCCCACCAGGTTAGTGCAAGACCATTGAGGCATCCCGAAAGAGGCTAACGTCACGCGTTTCCTTTCGGCGTGCGCGCGCTCAAAGCAAGACCATTTAGGCGTCCCGAAAGAGACTAACGGTCCGCGTTCCCTTTTCGGCGTGCGCGCGCTAAATGGACCGTAGGTGACGCGTGGTATCGTCTCCCTGGCTCTGTTGGGGAAACCGGAGCACAAGCAACCACTTGTGAGTCCACGCCTAGACACCCAGTAAGAGGTGACCCACCGTTCGGGCTACGTGGCACGGAAGCGACTAAGTCACTCGTTACCTTCCGGGGCACGCAAACCGCAGGACCATTCGGGCGACTTGAAAGCGGCACGCACCTTTCGGAGCACGCGCCAAATGATGGGCGACTTGGGAGTGGCCCCATTTCTTCTGAGGGCGTAACGCTACCATTCACCGAATTAGGCGGCATGATAGCGGCAAGCTCTTATCGTGCGCGCGCTAAACCGAAGAGCAGCACGGGCATGTTGTCCGTCCCTCCGTTCGCACTGCAACACATGTACGTAATGGTCGGGGCCCCACCGTTGACGCTACGGTAGCTCGGCGCCGAGAGTGAGGATCTCCTCTCAGGCACCTAAGCACGACTGTTCCGAGGACCATTCTTGACGGGCTCCGAACAGCAAGATTCGTTCGGGAGTGCCGTGCAAGCGGCTCGGAACCATTCATGCATCAAGAAAGGCCATTCTGAAGGCCTATCATTGGCGGACTCCGGACAGCAACATTCGTCGCGGGGCCGGGTAAGTGGCTCGAAACCATCCATGCATTTCAAGAAAGGTCGTTCTATAGGCCTATCCTTGGCGGACTCCGGACATCAACATTCGTCGCGGGGCTGGGTAAGTGGCTCGGAACCATCCATGCATCCACATAAACATACATCAACACTCATTCACTCAAACCGCATCATTACTCAATCACATCACACGATCATACATACATCCGCATACATCCACATACTCATTCACTCATACTTACTTGTATATCTGTACCGCATACATACACATTCACTCCTACATACTGACATACATCCGCATACATAAACATACTTACTCGTTCACATGGCTCCACAGGAACACGACTGGGCACACGGCTCCAAAACAGCAAGATTCGTTTAGGAGTTGGGTACCCGGATATAGGATCACACGAACAGATACACGATCGGACGCACAGGTACCCACTCCGTCAAGCGAGCTCTTTCTTGACCGGAGAGTTGGGGGACTTGGGGGTCACAGAACCACGCATCACTGCTCAATCAGATAAGTATTTATTTAATCGCACGAATCCTTTTTCAACTCCCCAATCAAGAAAGGTCTCTTTAACTTGGGGACTTGTTAGTACAGCACCATTAGTTCATGGATTAAACATACTTACCCACTTAAACAGGTAATCGACACCTACCTGACCACCCGAAAGACCACTAAGCGGGCTACAACTCTACCCGCAAGACCGAGCCCATCCGATCGGGCACGCGCCCGACAGGCACACATCCGAATGCTCGGCCCATATGACGGCAAATACAGCCATATCCCACATCGAAGAGCACAAGCAAGCAACAATCTCACTCACCTATATAGGTAAGGCATTTACTACAGGTAAGAGGACATTGATTCCAATCTTAAATACCCCAACCTACTTTCTTACACGTTCGTTTGACTGTTATATCCAATACATCTTCTAACTTAGGCATCAGAGCGTTAAAGGCAGGCCGACCCTGTCTTGACCATCTGACCGCCAGTTTGTTGTATTCTTCTAACAGCTGAGGCCGAACACGCGAGAACCTGCATACCCGATAACCCGAATACCCGAAGAGAGAGAAAGGTACCCGATCATCCGAACAGCTCGAACGTTCGGACGAGAAGAGAATATTACTCGTATTGCTTCTGCTTGATTACGCCCCGCGTAATTCGGTAGAAACAGGGTATATGGAATATGAGGCGTAGGGAAGACAATCCTGGTGAGACATGTCGGTGAACAAGCCAAGATTAAAGGGCTTTTCGATTATGTCGTTATTGTTGTCATATCTCAAAGCCTAGACTTGAGAAAAATTGAAGGCACATTAGCCGATCGGCTTTACTTGAAATTAGAGAGGGAGACGGTAGAAGGAAGAGCTGATGAGTTAAAGATGGACGAATATATTGGTGAGAAGAAAGTAAGATCCTTATCATCTTGGACGATATCTGGGAGATACTAGATTTGTCAAGCATAAGAATTCCTTGCTACAGAGAGCTTAAAAACGGCGGTTCTAAAGTATTGATCACCATAAGGAGATCAAATGTGTGTCATGTCATCATATGCCAAGAAAATATCAACCTGAATTTCCTATCAAAAGCTTTTCTTGGACTTTGTTCCAGATAAATGCAAGAATATCATATGAATCACCCAATTTCCAGATGTTGCCAGGAGAGTAGCTAGAGAATGTAAGGGTCTACCAATTGCATTGATAGCAGTTGCAAGAGCATTCGGAGATAAATACCTGAAAGATTGAGAAAAAGCAATTCAACGACTAGAGAAGTTGCAAACTGCCAACCCTGACGATGAGGGAGATGCCTCAAAATGTGTAAAATTAAACTATGATTACTTGAAGGATGAAGAACACAAGTTATGCTTGTTACTCAATTGCCGACACAATACAAGAGCCAGAGAAACGGCAGATTTAGGGGTCAAGTACTTGAAAAATTCTAGTTTGCTTGCAGATGGTTTTGCATATCGAAGTGTAAGGGTGCATGATGTCATCCGCGATACGACAATTCAAATTGCACAAGATGAGCATGGCTTTTTGGTAAAAGCTGACTTTGGTTTGAAGAAGTGGCCGTGTTTATTACTTGAAGGCTACTCTGTCTGTCGTCTCACTGACAGACAATATTTGCAGACTACCAAAACAGTTAGTAGTTCCGAAACTCCAAATTTTGTTACTAAATTGTTATATTCGGTTTAAAGATACTGATACTATCCAAATAGAAGACATCCCATACCTTTTTTTGTCAAATTCCAAATAATTTAAGGGTCTTAGATCTTAGCAGCCAATATATGTCTTTACTACCTCAGTCTTTGAGCCTCCTATCCCACCTCAAGTTTTGCGGTTAGATTTTTGTTTCACTGGTTGGAAAGCTTAACAACCCTCAGATTTGGAGTATGACAATATTGTTGTTTGACACAAAAATCTCCTAGCGGATTAGAGAAATATTGCAAACTGTCTCTTTTCCTCGATTGTGCTTCGTGCACTGGCGCGCCACCATCTCACGATGGAATGTTGAATTGTAGGCTAGCAGCTACTGATTTCTTAATAAGCTATTTAGACGAGGAGAGCACCAACCCCGTCTGAATGGATCATTCTTGCCTAGTGACCCAGGACTTGTTATTTTCATGTCTTTAGCTGAGCCATGAAAATCGATACTCTACACTCCTCCTAGTGTAAAGCAGAGCAATCTCCTTGACGCGGTGTTGAGAACACAAGAGTGTTGCATCCTTAAACCTTGAAACTCTCACTCTTCCTGGTAACAAGCCTCTTGATGACTGGTTGCAAGTTTTTGCGTCCTTGAATCACAAGAATCTCACGCTCTTCGGGTGACAACTCTTTGAATCGCTGGTTGCAAGAGTTTTCTCATGATGAGAATGAGAGTTTGCTGGGAGCAAAATATGTATTTGATCGAGGATCCCTTCCAAATCGCTCTTCAATTCTTTATATAGAAGATTGTAGCTGTATTCCACTTCACTTGGAATTCTTTGGTATCAGTAATTAGACTCACAACACAACTCTAATTAATCAATAAAGCTCATTTGATACTTATTAATAATTATCATAACAGAGTCCTGACCACAATAGGAAATGTTAGATAAAAACAAGCCGCATGGATCAGCCTTCAATATTATTTCCTTCAAGCCTATTCCAACCCGGACTTGTACACTCCACTCGGGCTGCTCGCCTAATTCAGTCCTCAAAACACAATAAGAAATATTTTATTTTGGGCTCAAACAGTTGTCATTGTCATTGGAAAGTGTTGCCGAAAGAAATAGGAGATTTGACCAATCTTAGGATTTTGGATGTCACCAGCGGAACTATTACTAGAATTCCTTCCAAAGTGCTATCAAAGTTGCATAAATTAGAAGAACTGTATTTGTGCCCTAGAATTTTACATACCTGTTAGAAAAGATGAGGATACTGCTTAAGCATATGCTGCTCCGGTTCCCAAGTGGCTTCTTTCACAACATGATTCCTCCACAAAGCTTTTACATCATGAACCCGTGCCAATTCCGAGGGTAATTTCAAATGATAAACCACAACACCAACACGCTAAATGATCTCATAGGATCCGATGTAACGTGGTTAGAGTTTACCATGCCTTCCAAATCGCATCACCCCTCTCCATGGAGACAACTTCAGGAATACCTAGTCACCGCCCTCAAACTCAAGATCTTTACGCCTAACATCAGTGTAACTCTTCTTCCTATCTTGAGCGATCTTCAATCTATCTTGAATAATTTGCACATTCTCTGTAGTCTCTTGAATAATGTCTGGACCAACGAGGCTCCTTTCTCCTATCTCACTCCAGCACAAAGGACTCCAACATTGCTTCCCGTACAAAGCTTTATATGGTGACATTCCAATGCTGGAGCGGAAACTGTTATTATATGCGAACTCCATCAGATGCAAGTATTTATTCCACTTCCCCAGAAATTGTAATACACAAGATCTCAACATGTCCTCCAGGGTCTGGATAGTTCTCTCAGACTGACCATCTGTTTGGGATGAAAAGCTGTACTGAATCACAACTTGGTTCCTAAAACTTCCTGCAATGCTCCCCAGAATCATGAATTGAAGAGAGAATCTCAATCCGAGATAATGGAAACAGGCACACCATGCAGCTTAACAATCTTCTGCATAAATAACTGAGCCAATTTGATTATAGAAAGATTTTCTGTAACTGGAATAAAATGTGCAGAATTCATAAAGTGATCCAAAATTACCCAGATATCAGTATGACCCTTGGATGTATGAGGTAGTTTATACACAAAGTCCATAGTTACATGCTCCCATTTCTAAACCAGAATCTCCAACCGTTGCATTAAACCTGAAGGTTTCTGCCGCTCTACCTTCACCTGCTGGAAAATGAGACACTGACCAACATATGCCGCCATTTCCCTCTTCATATTAAGCCACCAGTAATACTCTCTGAAAGTGCGGTACATCTTTGTGCTACTAGGATGCATAGCATAAGCCGAGCAATGAGTTTCATCAAGTATTTCCCACTTCAACTCCTCATTACACTACCACATTTTGACTCATTGCCGGCGATTTTTAAATCGCCGGCAATGTTTTTTAACATTACCGGCGATTTTTGCCAGAAAAATCGCCGGTAATGTCCTTTTTTTTTTTTTAAACATTACCGGCGACATAAATGTATGTCGCCGGCAATGTCATTTTTTTTTTTACATTACCTTCGAGACATTGCCGGCGACATACATTTATGTCGCCGGTAATGTTAAAAAAGAAGAAGACATTACCGGCGATTTTTCAGGCAAAAATCGCCGGTAATATTAAAAAACATTGTCGGCGATTTAAAAATCGCCGGCAATGAGTCAAAATGTGGTAGTGTTATTTGGAACACAGAGTCTACCCTAGAACACAAGTAGCCCATCTTTCCTTAAAGTGAAACCTGGTTGTCCATCATCACGTACTGTTTCCTTTAACCTCAAAAGTGAAGGATTAGAATCTTGCAATTCCTGCACTCTGTCGATAAGAATGGGTCGGACCTGCATACTGGCAAATAAAACTCAATCCTCCCTCTCAGCAATGTACAACATTGCTCCAGTGGCTCACAATTTTGCAAGTAAGGGTACTCGAGCCAACTAAATATGAGATAAGGAAACTCCAGACTTCCGGCTGAGAGCATTAGCAACAACATTTGCCTTTTCTGGGTGATACTCTAAGGTACATTTATAATCGCTTATCAACTCCATCCACTTTCTCTGCCTCAAGTTCAATTATGGCTGTGTAAGGAGATACGTAAGTCTTTTATGATCAGTAAAGATTCAACACCTAGCACCATACAAATAATGTCTCTAGATTTTCAACGTGAATACTATCACTGCTAGTTCCATATCATGAGTGGGGTAGTTCACCTCATGAGGTTTCAATTGTCGCCAACCTTAAGCAACCACCCTTCCATGCTGCATCAAAATGCAACCCAAACCTAACTTAGAGGCATCACTGAACACAGTAAATTCCCCACTATTGTCTGGTAAAGTCAACACTGAGGCTGTAGGTAACTCCTCTGGAAACCAAGAAATTTTCAGAGTCTGGAAATTCTCCTCTCAAGCCTCTGACCAAACAAATTTAACTCCTTTCCTCGTGAGTCTAGTAAGAGGTGTGGCAATTCGTGAAAAGTACTGCATGAATCGACGATAATAACTAGCTAGACCTAGAAAACTTCTAATATCTGGCACACTTACAGGTCTGGTCCAATTCAATTCCGCTTCAACTTTGTCTGGATCAACACTAACTCCTTCTGCGAGAATCACATGGCCAAGAAATTTAACATTATCCAACCAGAACTCACATTTGCTGAATTTGGCATATAATTTGGACTTCCTCAAAGTCTCCAGAACAACATGTAAATGCCTTGCATGCTTGCATCATTTGAGTAAATCAGAATATCCTCAATAAATATAATGACAAATTTATCAAAATAAGCCTGAAATACACGATTCATCAATGCCATGAAGGCAGCAGGCGCATTCGTTAAACCGAATGGCATCACTGAAAACTTGTAATGACAATAGCGTGATCAGAACGTGGTTTTAGAGACATCAGACTCTCTAATTCTCAATTGGTGGTATCCTGATCAAAAATCAATCTTAGTGAACACTGTAGCTCCCTTCAACTGATCAAAAAAATTATCTATACGAGGCAGTGGATACTTGTTCTTCACTGTAACTTGGTTCAGTTTCCAATAGTCAACACATAATCTCATGGACCCATCCTTCTATTTCACGAACAAAATTGGAGCTCCCCATGGTGAAATGCTCGAATGAATGAAACCTTTATCAATCAGTTCCTGAAGCTGAACATGCAACTCCTTCAATTCAGCTGGAGCCATGCGATATGGCGCTTGAGCTATGGGACCAGTGCCCAGAAGTATCTCAATTATGAAATCAATTTCCCTTTCTGAAGGGAGACCTGGAAATTCTTTAGGAAAGACAATAGGGTATTCTCTGACCACAACAATCTCCTCCAGATTAGGAGTGGATACACAAGTGTTCACGACATGCGCCAAATACGCAATACAACCTTTACGTAACATTTTCTCAGCCTTCACAGCTGAAATAAGGCACGAAGAAAGCACATTTTGTTCTCCGCAGAATAAAATCTCGGGAAACCCTGGACTTCTAAACACCACTTCCTTCCGATGACAATCAACCATAACTTGGTGATTGCTCAGAACGTCCATTCCTAAAATCAAATCAAAGTCCGCAACATCAAGAGGTATCAGGTTGGCAGACAACCCAAAACCTTCAACCAAAACACTACAACCTCTATAGACAATCCCAACAAAAACCTTCTCACCGAAGGGATATGTCACTAGCCACATCGTCGATAAGGGAGTGGCAGGTACGTTAATTATGGATGCTAATCTCATGGAGATAAAAGAGTGTGTCACCCCTAGATCAATTAAAGTATAAACAACATAACCAAAAATATATAATGTACTGATAATCACCTATGGAGCTACTCTGCCCTCCTGCAAAGTCATATGGTGGAGTCGGGATTGTCCAGCCGGTCGTCCTCTCTCGCTCCAGTCCTGATAAGTTGGCTGTCTAGGTGGCGGTGCGGCTCTAACTTCTGAAGTGGCTCCCTGATCACCACTAGAAATCTGCACCAAAATTCTACATAGGGGGTTCCTCTGTGGACATTCTCTCGCATAGTGACTCATCTGGCCACAACGAAAACAAGCCGAAGTCCCAAGCTGTCACTGCTCGACATGATGCTTGTGACATCGATCACATAGAGGGAAATCTCTGGGTGCAGATGGAGTAAATTGAGGCCCACTAGATCCACTAGAATTAGCTCTAAACCCTTTCCTCTGTGGTCGACTTCTCCTCAACGATCTCTGAAAATGACCCGGACGTCGTGCACTAGGCGCAGGGGTGGAAGATCCCTCACCAGAAGATGAAGTGGAAGTGCTTGGGCTTCCCTCTTGGAAGGACCCTGGCTAGACCCACCTTCCTCAAATCATCGTATCTGGCCCCGCTCAGATTGAAGCATGTCCTCGCACCAGATTGCGGCACTAACAAACTCATCAAAATTGGTACGGGGCACACCAGATAAGTATGGAGCAATGTCAGACCGCAAACCCTGCTCAAAACTCTAACATTTCTCCTTCACTAGCCTGACAGAGTTAGGTGCAAATCGGGCCAAACGAGTGAAACAATCCCTATCCTCTATCACAGACAAATCTCTCTGCCGAAGATTTATAAATTTCTCATACTTCCGTTGCTCGGATGCTTCACTGAAGTAACGACTCATGAACAATTCTGCGAACTCTGTCCATGGAGTGATGACTTCATTCCTCTCAAGACTTTACCACCAACGATAAGCATGGTCCTGCAATATATCAGTAGCTACCTCAGTTCTCTGCTCAGAAGTCAACTGGGGACGTAGACGATCACAAACTCGTCCAATCTCCACAAGCCAATTCTCACTTGTCTCAGGGTCGATTCTCGACATAGAGGGCAATCGATTCTCAATGTAGAGCTCATCCAGGAAGGTTCGCTCTTATCCCTCTCTATCCAGCTTATAAGGTTGACCTGCTACCATCCCTCTTTCTTTGCTGTCCTCCTACACCTCCACTTGTCTGCTAGTCCTCACCCTCGCTGATTAGCTTGAAAGTTGAAACCAACAGTTAAACCACAATCTTGCTATTGAATTAATTTAATAATAAAAAATCTAAAAAATTCCACTTGGAATACAGTGTGGCACGAAACGGTGAGGTGGCAATTGAAAACTCATTTGGTATCACTTTTCTATATGAAGTGTTTGTATCTCAACCATTTTTCTTAATTTTTGATATATTCTATCGTTTCATCTAAAAAAAATAGAATATCTTCCCTTGCATAAATTCTTTAACTAGGCTCCAATTTTAGAAACCGGAAACCAAAATAGATTTTCAAACATAATATCATTGCTTTCTAAAAGATAGGGATCTATAATGCAATTGAGGAATATATTTTTTACCTTTTTTGGGGGATCAGTTCATGGATCTAGCTCTGGAAATGACCGAAATGTTACTGGGGGTTTCATCATAAGAAACTGTTTTGGAAACCTCTTAGGGCATCTCCAACAATGGAGGTCCTATACCTTATAGTAGAACTTCAAGGAAAAACTCATTTCCAACCCATAAAAATTTGGGTCTCATACCCTAAAACTAGATCTCATACTCTATCCAAGATTCTAAAATAGAACCCAATATGAGGTATAGGACCTTGTATATTTTGGTGGGCCCAGATGAAAGAAAAAGTGGTGATCAGAAACAGAAAAAAAAACAAACAAACCGAGCAGGATAGCGAGAGAGAGAGAGAGACGCGCGGAGAGAGGAAGACTGGATCCAGTAGAGTCGCGCCTGCTGGCGAGACGAGGAGGACAGCGAGTGAAGCAATCTGGCTGACAGCAAACGCAGTACTGGGGCCCACGGATCAGCTGCTGGCATCAGAAGCCCAACGGCTCTTCTCCTTTGGTGCAGCCCAACGGCTCTTCTCCAGAATTCTAGCCCAACAGTTTTCCCTCTTTTTTAACACAACTATTTTTATTACTCTCCTAAATTAAATGGCCTTTCCTCCTTAAATATAAAAAAAATGAAATTTTTTATATAAAAAAAATATGTCCGTTGCAACAGTAATATTGTGCATCTATATAAATACCAACACTAAAACTCATTGTTTCTACACCAAAGTTTGCTACTTCTTTTCAAGAGCAAATCTTCTCCATAAACTTATCTCCCTCTTGCTTTTAATTTATTTTTTGTAGCATCATGCCACCAAAGGTGCCTAGAGATCCAAGGCAAACAAATTGGAAAAAAGATGAAGAAGAAGTGTTGTGCCAAGCCGCTATGAATACTAGTGAGGATCTAATCACGGGTACTAATCAATCCTCCAAAATATTGTGGGAGCATATTAGTGCGGCGTATGAAGCCACAAAGCCAACCGGAGCATGTTCTCGATCCAGAATGAGTTGTATGCCTCGTTGGAAAAAAAAAATTTCCCCGCATGTATGAGATGGCGTTCATCTCTCAACTGTGCAATCAAAGCTCATGGTAGTGGTGAAAACAAAGCCGACGAAGTAAGTATATATTTAAATTGTGCTTAGAAATTATTAAATTGTGCATATAAATATAGTAACTAAATTTTCAAGTGAGTAGAAATTATTAACCACTAATTAATTTTTTTTGATTGATCATGTAGCTTTTAACTGCCAAAAAAGAATATCACAAATTGTCAAAAGGGGAGACACTCTCTTTTTTTCATTGTTGGGAAATATTGAAGATGCATCAAAAATTTATGAATCCTCTCGATATGAATTTTAGTTCCAATTTTGATCTGCCCATCAACTTGGATGATGACGAAAACACACCCAACGATGAAGCAACTCCAAGTGCACCACCTAAGGAAGCTTGACCTAAAGAATCTCGCCCAATGGGAAATAAAGAGGCTAAGGCGGAGAAAAAGAAGAAGAGTAAAGATCTTGGAGAGAGCATTCACGCTCAAATGAAAAGATTGAACGACTTGCATGAGCGTGAGTTTATACATAAGCAACAACTCTTTCAAGAGGCTAAGGAGGCGGAGAAACAAGAAGCCGATGATCGCATAATGGCGGTGAATCCGAGTATATACTCTCCTAACAAAAGAGCTTATTGGGAGAGGAGGCAAAAAAAGATACTCAACGAGGAGAAAATGGCCAATGATCGTCCTACCACCCAACCATATCATCCTCAATCATCTTCAAGCAATGATGGAAATGACACAAATTTGTCCATCTACACACCGGTTCAAGATACGCAATGGTTATGAAATAATGTTGAAGGGTCATTTAGTTAAATTTTAATTAATGTATTGTTGTTTTTATTATGTTGTTGCTTATTTTAATTAATATGTTGTGTTGCTTAATTAATATGATGTTGTAACTTGTTTTAAATTTTAATAAAGAGTATTTTGTTGTTTTCTTATAATGGATTAAACTTTCATTTATTATACACTCACTTTTATTAATAGCACACAAAATTAAAGGTCAATATAACACACTAAATTAAAAACACACAACAACACACCAAATTGAAATAATGGATGCACACCCTTCATCCATTATTACGTTGACCTTCCAAGTGTTTGTTCCAACCATACATCACTAGATTGTCTCTTAGTGAATCATGGATCACTGGACATCGAGTGTCATCGTAACGTTGCATATATTCTCGCACTCGTCGGGGATTGCGGTGTACTTCCTGATCATTATCTGCCATATCATATACCTCTGCGCGCCTCGGACGAGTTGGGATTTCATCAATGTCAAAAGGCTCATGCTCTTCGTACTCATCCTCTACTATCATGTTGTGCAAGATTACACACGTCATCATGATGTACTGGAGACTCTCTCTACTCAAAAGGCGAGCAGGCCCCCTCACGATTGTAAAAAGTGCTTGCAAAATACCAAAAGCTCTCTCCACGTCTTTTCTATGAGCCTCTTACATCTTCGTAAAATATTTTGTCTCTGGCGTGGTAGGGTTTGGAATTGCTTTGATTAAAGTCCCCTTGTTTGGGTAGATACCATCCACTAGGTAATATGCTTGATGGTACGTATTTTCACCCACCTTGTATTTCACCCGAGGAGCTTTACCTTGGCACACCTCGTCGAACAAGGGAGACATCCCCAAGACATTTAAATCATTCAGTGATCCTGGAAGTCCAAAATATGCATGCCATATCCATGTATCATATGAGGCCACCGCCTCTAAGATAATAGTAGGTTTACGTTTGTAGCCTTGATATTGCCCGTGCCAAGCAGTAGGACAGTTTTTCCATTGCCAGTGCATACAGTCAAGGCTCCCTACCATACCTAGAAATCCATGATCGTTAGCTTTTTTTAGTAACCTTATGAGATCTGCTCTCTCAGGTCGACGAATATACTTCTTGTGATAAATATTCCAGATAGCTTTTGTAAAGTGATCTAAAATCTTGAGAGCAGTGGATTCAACGACATCAAGGAACTCAACACACAAGTCGGCTAGCAAACCGTAAGCGAGCATCCTCATAGCACATGTTAGCTTCTGTTCAGTTGAGAAGCCGACTCCACCGGAAGCATCTAGTGTCTGAACAAAATATGGATCGTAGTTGGCCACATCACGCATAATTCCTTCAAACAGCTCAGGTCGCATTCGGTACCTCCTACGGAAATGGCTTCCATCAAACCTACACACAGGATTGAAGTATAGATCCTTCAATCGCCGATCCATAGCTTTTCGATCTCTTTCAATGTACGCTCGACCTTCAGAAGAACCACCCCACTGTGAGTTTTCTTCATTCATCCTCTGCAAGTGTGAGGCAGCTGAAGTCATCATGAGATCATCCTCGTGATTTCTCGAGTCGCTATCTTCTTCATCCTTCTTCAATAGTTTCCTGAACCTATTGAGCATAATTGAAACAAACTCAAAGTATGAGTAACAAACTTAGAAACTACAATTTTAATTGTGGAGGAGAAGTGTTTATGAATTGATGACGATGAAGGAAGGAGAGCTCTGTTTATAAAGAAAATGGAGATAGTTCAGTAATCGACATGTGGCAGATAAGGTATACGGTGCAATCTCGGTGACCAATCATATTATGACACGTGGCACCGAAAATCACATCTCAATTATTGGTTGGATAACATATCTACGGCAATCTGATTATGCTCATACGGATCGACACGTGGCCAATAAAATCATATCTGAAATAGGGATAAGGTCACAGGACACTAATTTTTAATTTTTAATTAAAAAATTCAATAATAGAATATTTTAAATTAAAATAGTTTGAGAAATTATTACAGAATACAATATGTATATTTTAATATTAAAAGAAATCTATAATAAAGATTATGAGTTTTAAGGTATAAGGTATAGGACCCATGGTTGGAGATAGAAAATGAGTCTTATTATGAGGAATAGAACCTTCATTGTTGGAGATGGGAAGGTCCTATAATGAATAGTGATTTTACAAGGTTCTATTATGAGGTATAGAACCTTTATTGTTGGAGGTGGTCTTATTGACAGGAGTAAAACAGCTAGGGAAGACTTATGTGCCTAATTCAGGCCAAAAAAGGAAAAGTTCCTGACTTCCAGCACATTCTGATGGAAGGGGTGTCTTAACTCATCATCGACTGTATCAACAATTCAACACCATCTTTATAGTCCCCTGGAGATTAAAATTAATCATTAAGATATCAAAAGGCTTGCCCTCTTCTTCGACCAACTTGATATTGATTGTTCTAATATATTTTTCCTTGTCAAAAAAAATGATCTAATAAAAGTGAAAAAGAAACTTGGAGATTAAGAATATTCATCAAGATATCAAAAAGCTTGTCCTCTTCTTCATCCAACTTGATTTTGATTGTTCTAGAAGCTCTTCCTTTTAGTATATTTTTTATTATAAATTTTTTTTATCGAATAGACGTGAAACTGAAACCTTGAGATTAAGAATAAGGGAAGTGATATTGAGACTTCCTTTTGAGTTTCCACTCTTCCTCTTTTACCTTTCTTTATAGTTTTTTTCCCCTTTTTTTTTCTTCCTAGCTTCTCAGTTACTAAATTTTAGACGTTACAAAATTTGAATGATTGCGTCCATACCCTTTACTTTTTTTCTTTGGGCGGTACCATTTTTGCAACATTATATAATGTTTATGTACAATCTCCCTATAATTTTCTTCTTAAAGAAATATGAGCAATATTCGCAAGATTTATTTATTAAAAAAAAGTATAAAAAAACTAAGGCACCACAGCAACACAGCAAAAAAATGAAAAACAGTCACAATAATCACTCAATTTTGTCAAAATCGACAATTTGATCACTAAAGTTTAGAATATATCAAAAATGTCACTGAAAATATCAAAAAAATCACTGAACTTTTACTTATTCTATCAATTTAATCATTATGTCTAATGGACAAAGTGATCAAATTGATAAATAAAGTTAAAATTCAGTGACATATTTGATATTTTATAAAATTCAGTAATCAAATTGTTGATTGTGACAAATTTGAGTGATCATTTCATCTATTTTTCCGCAAAAAAATACAATTATTTTTTTCAAAAGAGTAATTGTTGAAAAATTAAGAAAGAGAAACAAAAAAAATTAGAGAGGGATAAAAGAGGAAGAGTAAAGATTCATTTTATCTTAAAACTAATATAATTCAAAAAGGAGTGTCACTACTCACCAGTAGTTTTAATAAAAAATGAGTCCCAATATGAATAATCTCGAGATACTGCGCGCCCTATTCTTCGGCCGACTTAAATCACTTAATTTTGATTGCCTAGAGGCTTTTCCCTCTGGTATATTTTATCTTATTAAATTTGTTTGTGTCGAATAAAAGTGAAAAAGAAAATAAAAAAATAGGAAAACGAATATGGCTTCGCCCGGGTTCGAACCGGAGACCTTCAGTGTGTTAGACTGACGTGATAACCAACTACACCACGAAACCCCGTTTATTAAGTTTTTCATTTTAATGGTTTTGCCTTACTGTTTTTAGGTACACGAATATAAGAGTAGCTGCGCATAGCATAAACGGGGCATCTCTCTCTTATCACCTTAGGTTTCTCTCACTCGAAGTCTCTCTTCCCTTTCGACCTTTTTCTTCCTCCTCCCGAAAACCCTAATCCCGATCTCTCTCTCTCTCTCTCCTCTAGGGTTTCTCTGTACTAGTGAAAGCCATGGACTCTCTAAACATGTCTCTCGACGACATCATCAAGACCTCCAAGAAGTCCGGATCCGGCAACAGTCGCGGCCGCGGCCGGGCCTCCTCCGGTCCCGGACCCGCCCGCCGCTTGACCAATCGCACGGGAAACCGTGCGACGCCGTATGGTGCCGCCAAGGTAAAAGCAGATCTATTGCTTCCCCGCTCCGATTTTGCCTTCTCGAATTAGGTTAAGAAACAAAAACAAAAAACATCAAGAATATTCATGAATTTTGGGGATTCAGGCGCCGGAGTCCACGTGGCAGCACGACATGTACGCGGATCAGGGAGCGGCGTTCGGAGCTCCGGCTGGCAGAGCCTCAGCTATTGAAACCGGAACCAAGCTCTACATCTCAAATCTCGACTATGGCGTTTCCAACGAGGACATAAAGGTAATTTTCCCTTTCACAATTGGGTCTCATGTTTTGCATAAGATGATGATTACATGTTTCTTGATTAGATTTGGTTTGATTTTGGTTGTATATAGAGTTCGATTTATTTCCTCCAGTCTCCTGTGTAATTTGGCATATTAGGTTTGGAAATTGTAGAGGTCTATTGTTGTTGGTGAATGAACTTCAACAACGTGAGGATAAATCTACACATAAAAATTTGGTTACGAAAAACAAATATATGACATGTATACTCTGGAGCCTTGTTGCCTACTTGGTAGACCAAGTGTGAAGTTATTGGCTGCTCTCTTCATTCCTAATTGATTCAGTTGTATTGTTGTACCGTTCATTTTTAAAAAGTTTTTGTGTGTTGAATTTTGTGCTTTTTGTTACTAATATTGCGTGAAGTTCGGGATACATGATTAGCTTAGAAGCATTACATTTTTGGACACTCACAAATGAGTTCTAAATTCGTGCAGGAGTTGTTTGTTGAGGTTGGAGATCTGAAACGTTATGGAGTGCATTATGATAGAAGTGGCAGGTCAAAGGTATCTATTGAACATATTCTTAAATGGATCCCGTAGAGTTCTTTTTGTGTGCTACAGTGGTTTAGAACAATTTTCGCTCTCTTGTATCTTAGGGAACTGCAGACATAGTCTTTTCACGAAGACAGGATGCTGTAGCGGCTGTTAAAAGATACAACAATGTAATGCTTGATGGCAAACCAATGAAGATAGAGATTGTGGGGACAAACCTTGCAACACTCAGTGCCCCTCTTGCTGTGCTTCCACCTGCAAATGGCACTTTCAGAAATTCAAATGGAGCTCCTAGGGGGTATGTCTTACTTTCTACTCTTTCCAAGTATGTTTTTATGTGGATTGTTGTGAAATTGACTTGAGTGTACTGTTCATTCGTTTCGTTTCCTAGAGTTCTACTTCAAAATTTGAGCTGCGATGTAGTAGTGAAGCTTGTAAGTAGCTGTTTAATAGGTGTGATGAAGTAGAACTGTTTAATTGGTGTGATAATGTAGTTAATGTGAACTAACTGAAAGGAGCAAGGTGTAAAATTTATTGACGTTACCTTACCTGTATCCTGAGATGATTGGGTAGCACATCCTCTGATATATGTCCTCTCTTTTTCAATAATTGTAAGCAGCCAAGTCTTGGCCATTATTGTTATATTGTATCTCCATACACCATCAAATGGGGGATTGTTACATGCTATGGCTAAATCTTGATTTCACATAAGCTGGAATACCTAGTTTGTTGGGTTGTGGTTATCAGGACTGCGGCATACAGTGGGTGCAAATATGTGATTTCTAAAAATCTGCACCTGCTGGGTTTCAGAACACCAATGTAAAATGCAAATGTTAGCCACTTACAGTAGAATGTAACTGACATGAACTAACTCACATGAATGGTTTGTTTCACTGAGTTGTGATTTTATAAGAATGATGTATATTTTATCATGCATGCTATTGTTTGGAATTCATGGATGAAGCATAAATTCAATTGGTCTAAATGAATAAATAGTGTCCACATGGGAGAGTGTGTTTTTTGGATGCATTGCATGGTCGGTGTACAAGCTGTTGCAGTTTCCTTCCTCAATTGGTTGACGATTAATCATGTGGATGTAAAGCACATATTACTGCAGAGGTTTTTGTTTTTGCTGGGTGTCTGAGGCATGTATTGATGTTCAAAATAATATTTGGGAAAATGGCCCAAATGATCACTAAACTTTGTCAAAATTGACAATTTGATCTCGGAAGTTTGGAAAATATCATAAAGGTCACTGAATTTTAACTTTGTCTATCAAATTGATCACTTTGCCCATTTTGAATGTCAATTTTTCTTATTTCATTGTGATTTTTGTACTTCTCTCACTTATGTTATATTTATTTCTCTCATAATCTTATCTATATAAGCAAAATAATTGACAAATCAGAATGTTTAAAATAGACAAAGTGATCAAATTAATAGACAAAGTTAAAATTCAGTGACATATTTGATATTTTCTAAATTTCAGTGATCAAATTGTCGATTGTGACTAACTTGAGTAATCATTATAGCTATTTTCCCATAATATTTAGAAGAAAGTTGATCTTCATTATTTCCTCCATAAAAGTAGTTCTGGTAGCATGATGAATAGTATCATATTGAACTTCATATAGTATGCCTATGTCGTAATTAAGTGCAGCATAGGAGGCATGAAATGTGGCTTGTTGGATGTAGCATGACATGTGCTTTTTGGCATTTGCTGCATGGCAATGAATGGAGTTATTGACTGTATATTTGTTGTGTTTGTTGAGCAGTGGGCAAGGTAGAGGTGGCTCATTTAATCGCCCTCGTGGTGGGGGTGGCCGTGGTCCTAAAAGAGGCCGTGGTGGGCGTGGAAGAGGAGGCCATAGTGGCGAAAAGGTTTCTGCTGAAGATCTTGATGCTGAGCTGGAGAAGTACCATGCAACTGCAGAAACAATGCAAGAGTAGACTGCAAACAGATCTGTTTTATCCGGCTGGATTACATCTTATGTGGTCATTAGGTGCATGATGATTTGACAGCTCTCATCTATGTTGTGTATTTCTATCAAAGTCCTACTTTCTATTGAGAGACAGAAACTAAGAGAAGGAAGAACATTTAGAATCTTGCTTATGGAGTTTGGGCTCTTATTATGTTTGTTTAAACGTGGGTATGAAATATTTGGGTTAATGGATAGTGGCCGTACTTATTCTGAACTCCTGCTTTTGGACTCGTTTGCTTCTTCGGTCCTGTTTTGTACATTCACCAAGTTCGGGTATTAAATTCGGAAGCTTGTCGCTCTTTCTCCAGACATATCTTGCTGCAAGGTGTGAAAGGGTTGAGCCTTAAAGAAATCACACACTGCTGCCATGCTTTTGGTTCTACTGCATGTAAAGTGGCGTACTTCACATGAGGTAGACATTTCCTTGCCTTGGTGTCTTTGTAGTTATTTAAATTTTTTCATTTGTGTTTGGTCTGGTTGATATTTTAGGTTTTCGGCTATGTTTTAGTACATTTTCCTTAATATACTCCTGAAGTGTGGTGATAGTTATATACCGACTCTGCCTGGGTAAGAGAAAATTATGCTGCATGACTGTGATTGCATTTCATAAATCTGTTTCCCAGATTGAATGACATTATGGGTGTTAAATTTTTCTCAACCCCTTTTCAGTGGTCATCGGAGCTTGATTCAGGTTTTTACAGTCAATCTTTTACAGCGATGTACCACATTTGAGCAGGCTACAGATTTTAATCTCAAAATTGTCTTGCTGGTTGAGTCATGAAAAAATGTCTATACAGTTTGTGAGAGTTGGATCAGGAACAAAATTAGCATTTGTAATAGTTTTGCCTTAATGCTGCTTTTCATCTGCAATTGCTTATTGGTACTCATGTTGATACACAATAGATCTTTTCCTCGAGGAATGATGCTGTTCCCACTTGCTGGCAATCTGCAATTGCTTTCTGGCTTCCTTATTTTGCTGTTGAGACAATCTTTGGTTATTGAGATGCTCATTACTTGTTCTGGAATTATTGATCCTTGGACCATTTTTATGATGGCCCGAGATTATGCGTGGTTGGGAGATGAGAGGTCTGTTCTGTAATTAGAATCCCGCCAACGGTGATGAGTTCCCAAAATACAGGTATATGCCAGCTTATTGAATCTGTTAGTATATGAGAGTCATATCCTCGTCTTCACTATGTTTAAGTTTTCGGATCTCATCTGTTTCAAATAGTTGTGAAGAACTTTGGCTTATAGGAACGGACGCAATTACTGATCCGCTCTATCCGCCGTCCAGAACTCCGATCTTTCCTGACAAGTCTTGTTCTTCACAAGTTCCAATTTGCCACCCATATTGACGTTGCGGTCGAGTGTGAAAATATGATTTAGTGAAACCATATAGGGGAAGGAGCGGTCGAGACTGAGATATTGTCCATGCAGAGTTTTGACTTGTCCATGCCCAAAGACATTGGATCCGGCCGGTTTTTCTGGCCAATAAAAAGCTACTAAAGAACAAAATATTCCTTTCGGCGTAACTTGTCACAATTACAAGTGGATTTTCAACTGTTGGTTGCAACTACAACTGCAAAAGCTCATTACAGTACAGATCAAACAAATTGGAAAGTCTTCGCAGTTCTCATTTCAATATATAGGAGGCTATATTTTTGGGAATTCTGAGAACTCAAAACTTCCGTTTTTTCAGCTTATCTAGACTTGAATAGATTAGACCGAACAAAGAGTAAAATATTGCTTTTATGCAATCCATCACAAAATTCCAACAAGAAGAGGGCCAGTACCATGGATACAACAATCGGAAGAACAGGCTTATAAGATGTCGAGGGTATCGCCCAACCTGCAATAAGAAATCAAATAAGTTATGATGTCCTGGTTATCTAGTTCTTTTGAAGAACTGAGAACAACAGCAGACCCTTGCATTTGATATGTAATTAGTAACAACAACAAAGTCGATGATCCCTCGAAGCAACATGTAATTGAAGGGACTTGTGTATAATTCTCTAGTTAGGAACTGAAGAGTTGCAATCACCAATTCTTATCAGCCACCTTCCTACATGGGTTTGATGTTTGTAGATATTTCATCCATGCATACATTCATATAGAGATGGGGGATTGTAACAAAACACCATAAATGTTAATGAACCATCAATAATAAAGATTCAGCACTTATGTGTTCCAAGCTATTCTTGCCCTAGCATAAGTGTGAAACTGCCCAGCACTCTTGAAATCATTTTCAAACAAAGTATTTAAGATTACATATACCTTATGACAACTTCAACCGAGGTAGGCATGAGTCGTATGAGAAACTAGTTGAAATTCAAATTAAAGCAATGCAAAACTTTAACATTGTAAAATCCAACAGAAAAAATGGAAAGGGATAAGATTTACTCACTGGAAAAAGAAAATCCAATGCATCCCAGGCAGCATGACGAACGACTCTTGTGGGATACATTGGACCCCCAGGAGAGGTGAAGCTATACAAACAAGTCTTTAACCTTGTACTTGTTGCCATCCTCAGCTCCATGCCTATCAAATTAACAAAACTATAATGACCAGGAAACCTAGTGCACAAAAAACAATCATGTCCATATGCAACTATGAATCATAAACTCAGACTGATTAAAAGTATTACCCTTGAGATCTTTAATGTGAGAAAAGTAATGCAGCAATACCGGTTCCACTTTCAGTTTTTGAAGCTGACCAGTAGAGAAAACATCAACCTCATATGTAATGGGAATTAAATTTGTAAGAAAGCAATGTGTGAACAATAAGAGAGTAGCTCAACAAATTTACATACTCATGGGAACTTTTCAAAATTTACCTGATCTGCAAGTTCAATAACAAAAAAATCAGCAGGACCACCAACCAGAAAGGCATTGGGAAATTCAGGAAATTGCCTCAAGAAGCTCTCGAGTTTGTCAACTGCAGAAATCAGCATATTGAAAACACTGCAATTTATTGTTGAAGGGGTTGAAGATTCTTGACCAGAAAACATACCTGAGTCATAAAATAATATAAACCTTGAGAGTAAAAGAAAAAGATCTCGCTGGACCTGAGAATGGACGAAAATTTTAGAAGTTGATCTCAAACTACCCTACTAATTAGATATCGCCTCCTCAATCAATACCATGATTATCCTTTCTTTCTGATCAGACAATCCCAGTTAATGTGTTCCAAAAGCATTTGAAGTTCCTTACCTGTACTGGAATTTTATTTAACCGGGAGGGTTCCAGAGCAACATCCTCAAGAAGATACTGCAAAAAAAATACAATAATATAATTAACGTAAAGTTCTTCAGTAAACCATACATAGTTTATCCAAAAGAGGACTCACAAGAAAAAGGGATTCAAATCGCCTTGCATTCGACTGAATGTCAATCCTGCAAATGTGCAGACGACACAATTAATAAGTTTGTAGGGATGTCTTTCGTATAGAGTCTGAATACAAAGTTCCCAATATCAATAGTAAACGGGGAAGTCCACATACAAAATGCTCAATGCTGGACAGGAATAGTTAGAAACTAACAAAAGTAGCAATAAACCACTAAAAATGTTCATGGTATGATACTCTTAAAGGTTCAAACTTTACATGCCATAAAAGTTTCCCTGTACTAAAATACCTAATCTTCAATAAATCGATTTCACAGAGCAATTAGTACCTAAGACCACGCAATGGAGGAACTATTCATAAAGAAATGTACGTACCCATAACATATATATATATATGTAGGATTTTTCTCAAGTAAGGAGAGGTCTATTAGATAAAAATGGCAAGGATTTCATTATTTTGATCATCAAACAATTGATTTTAACATTGAAACATCTTTTAGACTCCTCTTTCATAAGCAGGCATGCATGTATATGTTAGAATTTTTCGAACATGAAAAAGTAATGAAAAGAGGACATTCCTTTCTTCCACAGTATCATTCATTAAGTGTCCAGTTAATAAAAAGGCATTAGAATTAAATAGCATCTTGAAGTGACCAATTTCATTTGTCATTCATAAGATACCCAACATAAGTTAATGCTGAACCAGAAACATTTGTAGCACCTTGAACAAAAGCATTAATAAATGAACTTATGCTGATACCGTACCAGAAAACATTTGTAGCACCTTGAACAAGAGCAGATGAGAACCGGAGGAGGACTTCAGAATTGTCAAGTTGGACTTCAAACAGCTGCCAAGAAAAACAAGAGTATTTATTCCAATCATTGCAATTGGTCAATTGCATAACTAAAGCACACAGTAACAGATTCTTAGCAATTTGTTTAATCATACTTTTTAGTTCTAATGCATAACTAGCTCCACATTTCCATACACGCAAAGCAATTCAAGCTCTTGGTTGAGTCAACTGCCCTTTGGAGCCTAGTCTCGTGTAATAGATTAAAGCAAAAGGCACTTGGGGCAAGCAGCTATCGTTGACAATCAATGATTCTATTGATCTTCCAAATGATAAACAATAATACTCTTGGATGACGTGAATCTCTCACATAAAACAGCTCAGAAGTATTTTGCTAACTTAAATCACAACTTCAAAAATAAAAGATAATAGACCAAGACAGTATGGGGCAGGTCTGCATACCCATTTATGGAATAATAAGGCAAAAATATGAGATGCAAACGACTGGCTCCAGAGTTGGACAATCAGATCAAGGATGCGTTTTCCGTTCTCAGGCACCCAGACATAGTAGTCAGCAAGAACATCATGAAAACACAGCTGCCCATCAGTGAAATTTTCTGCTGGAGATATTGTGTCCTCTTCCCTGCTGAGTATTATATCTGGCATGCAATGATAATGCCATTAATGAACACCATATATATATGTCGTCATCCAACATCAAACACTAGTTTTTAAATATCAAATTTACGATTAAACCGAAGTTAGCAAAGGAATGCAATGATCAACTTTCCACAACAAACATTGGATTGCAATAATGAATGAATGGATGGATGAATGAGGCACTTTTAGTCGTAAAATGCCTAAAGAAAACGTGCAGTTTGCTCCTGTAAGCATTGTTTTTCAATGTCACTATATTTTCAAAGAAAAAATGACATTCAACTCTTGTCAATTTAGGATCTAACTCCCTGATACTGTCAAATCGTAATAATAACAAACAGATTTAGGTGTCGAATAGATACAAAGTTTCAATCAACAGTGTCAGTTCAGAAAACACACCAAAATGGAAATTCAACTAACCTTTGGCCCGCTCATCAATCTCTAATGCTATGTCAGCAAACAACTCCTGCAACAAGTTACGCCGCAGTGACGGAGAAGCTAGGGCCTGCAACACACATACATAACACATGAATCTCTACCAAATTAGGTCAGGCACTTTTCTTCTGAAAGCAATCCATATGAATAACGCTCCTAAATCCACACACTAAAACCAAATCAAGCCACAGCTACAAGAAAAACACAAAGTCCTCATCACTGTTTTTCAGTTTCATTTCCTTAATAATTCCTTAATAAATATAATAAATTAAAACTTAAATTTGAGTAACGTGATTTTATTATACAAATAACTCCGAATCAAAAAATTAAAAAAAACGCATTACTCTAGTCCGTTGCTTGCATACATTTTCAGAGTAACGAAACGGTAAAAACGAAGAGTTGAATTCTACGAAAGACAAACCGTACCCGCTGAAGCTTCTTCTCAATCTCTTGAGTGAGAGCGTCGAGATATGCAGAGCTTCGCGCCGTGAAAATAACCTCCGTCATTCTGATGATTACGACACAGAGCTCCTCCTCTTCCTTATAAACGATCGCATTAGAGTAAGTTCTCGATCCAAACACGGCCTTGGCGAAAAACCAATACAGAGCTCCGGTCTTCTTCTTCTTTTGCTTCTTCGGCGATTAATAATAATTGAAGGGGCGAGGTCCACGAGAGCACGGGGAGGAGATTTGAAGTAGAGTGGGGGAGGGCTGTTGCTTTAGTCTTTATCAAAATAATAATGATCAGAGTTGATAAAGAAATCTGCCGAATTATTATTAAGAAATAATAATAATAATTGAGGGAATTGAAATTAAATGGCGATGTGGCGTGGGAGGGAAGGAATGAGAAGGACGGGTGGAGCTTCGTCTTCGTCTTCAATGGTGGTCGACCGGAGTGGTGGACTATACGGTTATACTCCACGTTTCGGTATTATTTGCTCTCTTTTTTTGGATTGATTTGCGGATAATATTTGGGATTTTGAATTCTGGCCCTACTGTGCAAATTGTCTCCCGGTGAGCTCATCGTGTCTACTGGTCGTGGCACAATGTCGGTATTTGCTCAAGTAATTTCCGTAAAACTTACCATATAGTGCAAGGACAATCGGGTAAGTAAACCGCAAGGCCCTAAAAGTCCGGCCCGAGGAGCCCTGTCAAGGTACGCCCAATCCGACTCATAAAGTTAAGTCCGTAAAGTCTATAAATATAATTATTATAGATTATTTTATTATTACGAACATTTAAAATCTTTAATTTATTTTAATATCAATTATTTACATACAAAATTATTAATAGGAGGTGAAATTGACACTCATTTTTTATAACCTCTCCCCTTGGTAGTGAAGCCAGAAATTAATTGTTACCTTGGCCTATTGTAATTCGACAATACTGTACAGCGCAAAACAAAAAATTCTAATGGTTTTCGTTACTTCACTACGATAGTTAAATTTTAACATGGTAAGAAGGAAAAAATACGAGATTTTACAAACATAACTCACCAAAGTTTGAAGCTTTAAACTCGAAAGGTTAGAGAGAGTAGAGAAAATACCAAAAATAGGATCAAAGTCAAAGATAGATGTTTTGTATAAGTACTAAATTCTTAAGTTTGCAAAAAAATCGTGTAATTTTGGTGAGGAAGAACAAATAAGTGATCATTGTGGTATCACAAAGAGGTAAAGTGCATGAATGGAAGAGAAAAGAAATTCTCGCATGAAGTAGTTTCTGAAATAGGAAAATACGTGTATAATATGAGGTGAGACTTGATTTCGTACCAAAAACTCGACGTAGAAGTATATATATAATTTTCTTTTTTTAGGGGGTCAAATATAATAATTTTTTTTTACCAAGACTCAAACCTAAGGAGCCAATGGCTGGCTTCGCCTCCCCCCCCCCCCCCCCCTTCCTTATACATAACTAGAAAAAGTCTGCACTTGATGTGTGCAGAGTGACCAAAATGGGAGTCTGGGAGAATGAAAATATATTTATAGCAGTTATTTTTTTCAGGGTTTTTTTACTCTTTTTTTCTTTTATCATTAAGGGTAATTTTAGAAATTCAAATTTTTGTATGTTTGATGACACCAAACTCACTTGCATTTGGCTTTATTATAGTAGAGTTTCAAGCAAAAGTGTATTGAAAATACACACAAAAATCAAACAAGGGAGTGTGATTTGTAAAAAAAAAATGATGCCAATTTCACCACCCTTAATAATTTTGGAGCTTATATATAATTTAGTGTGTATAATTGTTGATATATTTAATTATTAAACATTATTTTTTTTATTTTTTTTATTGAATACATAAAAAAACTCGACCCAAACTGGGCTTATCCCATCCCAAAAATGTCCTATAAGACCCGGCTTACGAGCTTCAGTTTCTTTATAATAATAAAAATAACTGACCCAATCCGTCACGAATTTTAGAAACATTATGCTCCCCCCCCCCTCTCTTTTTTGGAAAAACCTTCCCCAAATTCTGTAAAATTTAATAAAATTGTGTAGAAAATATGATTCTCGCCTCCCCCCCCCCTATCATATGTCCCTTTAAGTTTTCTCAACCAATGAAATAATATCCATAATTTATAATTTGGCCTCTTCATTTTCTACATATTCTATTAATTGTAGCTATTAATAATTTAGATGCCCCTTGTTTATTATACAATTCTCTTTGTTTATTAGTATCTTAATCTAGCTATATATTTCTTAGCAAAAAAAATCAAGTACAGTAAAATGTTTAATCTCTCTATATAAAATATTTATACTAGCTAGTTGAAAATTTTGAGTTATTCATCATTAAATTTGTATTTTTCTTTCTAATTTACTCACTTAACTCGAACTAATCTTATATATAATATAAAAAATATTAATGTAACATTATTCATAATCTTAAATAGTTATTAAGTACTAAACATTGAATTTTTTTCGACCCCCTAACGTAAAATCCTGGCTCCATCACTGCAGGCAACCTCCTTAAGTAAAACGGTGCAAACTTTTCTGAAAATAATTATCAATGATTACTCTTTTCAAAAGCATAGAGTGATCATTCTAATAATAATCGTTATGAATGCAGGTTGAAACTTTACAAGAGACACTACCAAAATGCCTATCTTAGACGACGAATGCATTTATGTTTCGTTGTCTATGCCAGACTTAGGCGACAAAACATCAATTAGTCGCCTAAGTTAATATTTTCGTCGTCTAAGAAAGTTTTAGATGACGAAAATTAATTCCGTCGACTAACAAACGTTTAAGATGACAAATTAGTTTTTTGTCGTCTAAGTTACTTTCGAACGACAAAAATCAATTTCGTCGCAAGTTTCGTCGTCTAAGAGACTACTTAGACGACGAAATAGTTCGTCGTCTAAGAGACTAGTTAGACGACGAATATGTATTCCTAGATGACGAAAAATTTCTTCGTATAAGTGAAACAATCATTAAGAGATAGTAGCAATTCCAGATTGAATCCTCATCTTCTGACAACCCCTCAAACACTATCTCAACACCTCCTTTGGCGATTTTTCGATCTCTAACGAAAAACCTTCAATCAAGGCCTTCCAAAGTAGTCCTGAATCTTTTTATATTGGTTAGTATTTGTATATACTCATTTCTTGGAATTTTTTTAAATATTTGGGAGTGTTTTGACGTTTACCGGTGAATGAATTCTAACGAAAGATTTCTAGCGAATTTATTGGTATAGAATCGCTTGATAACTATAATGCTTTTGCATGTGTTGTTTATATATATACATGAAATTTTAGATCGATTAGTAGGTTGAAAAATTAATAATTTTTGGATTAAATACATATATATTAATTAGTTTAATTTGGGTTATGCAATTTATTAATTATTGAGTATATGTAAGAATGATTCCCGATGTGTAATTAACTAGCTACGTAAGTTATGTTCATGATTTGTCCCGAAATTAGCTATATATCTAGGTTCTTGAAATGTGGCAAATTAGCTATATAGGTTCTTAAATAATGTATGATTATGACTTTAAATAGATTTGGACAATTTATTGTTTCGCTCATTACAACTCACGTATAATATGGACAAGAGCTGGTTAATGTTGGAAAGAGGTGATCCAAAGTATATACAGGGATTTTACGACTTTATGCATTTTAGAATTAAACATGGTCGAGGAAAGACGTGTTACATGTGTCCGTCCACGAGATGTCGTAACTCAAAGTATCTGTCAGTTCCACAAATGTTCCAGCACTTGTCTGAACACGGTATGGTGTGGGAGTACACTTCATGGACTGAACATGGTGAAGAATCAGAGAAAAAAGCTGAAACTATAATGGCAGAGTTCAAATCAGGGTACCATGATGCTTTATCCAGCAATATTGGCGGATCTTCTCCAAACCCCGTTATGAAACTTGTGCAAGATGCATTTCCGTCGTATAGTTCAAGTGGATACGAGTTTGAAGAGGGCTATTACAATTCTTCCAACCATGAGACGTTTGTTCCTCCAACATCTGACTTTATGAGATCCACTAATTACAATAAGTACAACAGACTTCTACTGGAAGCCCAGACACCGTTGCACCCACATACTAAAGAGCCTGTTTTGAGTGCCACAACAGAGGAAATGCGATATAAAGTGAAGAACAAAATGTTGAATGCAACGTTCAACGATGTCCAGCGACATATATGCAAGTTTCTTCTCGGTGATCACAAACTTCTCGATAGTTATTATAAGGTAAAAAAGATTTTGAACGACCTTGGCCTATCATCCACGAAAATCGACGTCTGCAATAGTTATGTCATGTTTTATAAAGAACACGCAGACCTCTGGTACTGCCCAGTTTGCAGCGAGTCGAGATGGAACCTCAAGAAGAAGAATAAGAAGAAAAATGTTCATTGGAAGGTGTTTCAGAATTTCCAGTTGATTCCTAGACTAGAGCGATTATACATGTCTCCGTACACGACAGAGGCAATAAGATGACACGGTGAAAAAAGAGTAGATGACAATGTGCTTAGACACCCAGCAGATAAAGAGGCTTTTAAGTCTTTTGACATGACGTTTACTGACTTCATATATGAAGTTCGAAATGTTAGACTAGGACTTTCTACAGATGGGTTTAATCCTTTTAATGATGGCCAATATAACACTTAACTTGTTATTTTCATGCCGTACAACCTGCCTCCCTTGATGTGTATGAGAAATGAATTTAATTTCCTTACTTTCTTAATTCTGGGTCCTTACTGGCTTGGAATGTGTTTTGATGTGTTTATGAGATCTTTGTTTGACGAGTTGAAGGAGGTGTGTGAATTTGGCATATGGATTTGGGACAGCTACACTAAAACTTCATTCATCATGAGAGCAGCAGTTATGTGGACAATTAGCGATTTTCCTTCTTATGGAATGTTAGCGTCTTGCAGGACTAAAGGGTACAAGGTTTGTCTTATCTGCTTAGACGACGTCAACTCTAGCTATCATGCAGAAAATGTGTGTTACTTGGGTCATCGTAGATGGCTTCCCGATGATCACCAATGGAGTTTAGATAAGGCAAGTTTCGATGGGACGGTAGAGAATGGTCTGAAACCCCGAGAGTGGTTTGGTGATGAGATTTTCCAGAGGCTCCAATACGTTGATTTTGGAGTGTTGAGCAAGTGTCCACTTGTGACGGCCACCAATCCTGTGGTTGTGGAAGATATTACATATTTGAGTCACATGAGTATCTTCTTTGAACTGCCTTACTAGTTGAAGTAAAAACTCAGGAACAACCTAGACGCCATGCACATTGAGAAGAATATATTTGATAACATGGTTGGAACAATTCTCAGCATTGATAAAAAGAATAAAGACACTCTTAAAGCGCGTTAAGATTTACAGCGTATGAAATATGTCGTCACTTGTGGTTAAAGAAGTCGAGGTCGGGTAGACCTGAGATACCTATGGCACCTTACACAGTGAAGCCGATCAAGAAGAAGGAAGTGGTCGCTTGGTTTCGTGGTGTTCGGTATCCATCCAACTATGCTGCAAATATATCTTATTGTCTAAAAGTGGGGGATAGAAAATTATTTGGTCTAAAGACTTATGATTGTCATGTTATGATGCAACATCTTGTTCCTGTGGTAATTCGACCATATTTGGATCGTGACGTGGTGAAGCTGTTATTGGCGTTGTCCAAGTGGTAGCAGAAGTTATGTGCCAGATAGTTGAAGATGTGGTGGAATTGAAAGAAGAAATTGTGTACATCCCCCCCCTGCTTTTTTCGACGTCATGATTCACCTAATGATGCACCTTCTAGAACAAGTGTTGTTATTCGATCTGGTACACTATACTTAGATGTATCCTCATGAAAGGTACATTATCTACTGAATGTTGCACCACTTGTTATGGCCTGCTTATACATGTCTTACATAATGATTTCATCACAATTTTGTAGACAACTCGGACAATATAAAGGATATGTTAAAAATCTAGTCATGATTGTGTGACCTACTGCAACTTGTATCTCAAAGATACCGTCGAGCTAACTCTTTTGACTCCTCCAATACACTTTATCGTTACAATCTTTCTGTCGTCACAGATGTTGTACGAGTGTTTGGACCAGTACACGAAATTTCTGAAAGATTAAGCGAAGAGGAACTCATTGAGGCACATTGGGTAGTTTTGCGGGACTGTGACGAGATCGACCATTTCATGCAAGATCATTTGATGGTGCTTCAAGTACATGACCCAAACCTTACTCCTAAACAGTTGTTTGCACATCATAAGAAGATGTTCTGGGCTTATTTCCTCGCATGGGTATATATGTGTGTATATATATATAGTAAGTAATATCAATAACTATACATTATAGTTTCATAATCTTCTTATTTTACTTGTTCATAATTTTGCGGATGACAGCACTCCAAAAAATTAACCACCGCTGGTGGTACACACCAACATAGCACAATTTGAGCAGTAAGCCACAAAGAAATGAGATTTATTCTGCTAGTGTTGTGAATGGGATTAAGTTTCGGACAATAGATCGAGATGAAGGCAAGATAACACAAAACAGTGGGATCTCAGTAGGAGAAGACGATGATTTCTATTATGGGGTGGTTGTCAACGTCATTAAGTTAATGTACGGTAATGGAATTCCTATCGTACTTTTCAAATGCAAATGGTTCAACACTGACCCAAACAGATGAAATACTCTGAAGAAGGATCTTGGCTTGTTATCGATAAATACAAACACAAGATGGTATAATGATGAGTTATTCGCTCTTGTCACCTTGGTTAAGCAGGTGTTTTATCTGGATGATCCAAATGAGGGAGTTGATTGGAAAGTAGTTAACCATATGTGTCACCGAAATATATGGAGCGCAACAACACTTGGGGGGAGGTCTGATACAGAACAACGTGACAGGAATGATGTCAATGATTCATATCAAGAGCCTGATATTTCTGACTTACCAGACACAACTCTCATACACATGAACGAAGATCCTAATACACTTGAACTCGAGGCAAGGCTGCTGAACTGGACTGAAATCTAGGAATTAGAGAACAATGACACGGATGAAGAGGACGTTGAGGACGATGGGGACTTATATCAGGAGGAAGACTCAAGTGAGGGTGAGGATGATGAGGATGACACAAATTATGAAAATGAATGATGTCTCCCATACATATTTGTAATAATTTGTTCGATTAAAGTCTTATTTTCTTTTGGACTTATTATTAATTCTAGCTAATTAATATCGTGAGTTAATCGAATTAATTAAAATTGATATGATTTAGAAATATAGGAATGATTTTGAGTTTTCAAGTTCTTTTTCTATTTTAGATGAACCCTTAGACGACGAAATTGGTACTTTCATCATCTAAGAAACACATTAGACAACCAAAATACCAATATTCTTCATCTAAAACAAGTTATACAAAAATTTTCCCGAAAGTGTCCTTCAACCCATCGAGGATTATTCTCAATCCATCGTAGATTTTAGTTTGTTTAGGCAGAGTCATACCTTCGACCCATCAAAGGTTTTTTTCGATCCTTCGAACTCCTAGACGATGAAATTAGGTATCTTCGTTGCCTAATGGAAGTCTTAGGCAACGAACAATGCCTATTTTGACATCTAACATCTAATCTAAAACCTAAACCTGAACCCTAGCCCCTAAACCATGATAACTTAAACGACGAAAATGTTTATTTTCGTTGCCTAAATGTTATCTTAGATGAAAACTTTATATATTCGTCGTCTAAGTCCCAATTGATTGCCAATCATCTAAGGACACGACTATACGTATCATCTTATAATGCATTTTTTTTATCGAAGACATAGACTAACCATTTTTGAGACTGTAAGTGTCTCCGGTTTGGATAGATTTGTTTATGAACGTTTCTGTGTCATTGAAAATTCAATTTTATGGTTGACCACTATGATTAAAGCCTTACTAAACTTCAAATCTCTCAAAATTTTGTCTACGTACATATTATGTTGTGATGAATGTATCTAACAGTTGTTTTGTCCAAATTTTATTTCGTAAATATTGACGTGGTGTGAATATAGACATGTGAACACTTTAGTTATACAAACTTAGTAGATATATATATATAGCGCACATATTTTTACCAGAATATACCGATTTTTTTTTATAATTTCTATTCAAATGATATATATAGTGTAAGTTTTTGTCCAAATGGTATATATATAGGTACCAAAATTTATTTATTTTCATAAATGATCAGAAAAATTTAAAGAAAATAACATCTAGGCGACGAAAATATAAAATATTACATTTTCGTCTCCTAAGTAATTCTTAGACGGAGAATTTTTTTATATTTCATTGTCTAACACCGAAATATTTGGAGGTAAATATTTTGCGCCTTTTTTTGGAAAACTTCAAATATTTTTAAACGACAAATATTTTTACTTAGACGACGACTTTATTTCTCGTCTAAGTTTAACTAAATAAGATCGATATTAATCGATCTTATTCCCCAAATCCCTATTCCCCCAAATCCTTCCCCCTGCACTGCCCAACGATGAGGTTAGCCGGACGACGACGCAACCACTGCCACCTCACTCCGGTGTCAACGATTCTAGCTCCAGCCATTTCCTCTGACGCCATCACTAATTCCATATCCTCTGATGCCATCTCCAATTCCATCTCATCCGATTCCATCTCCGGCTGACACGATCTGGACTGCCTGATGCCGACTCCAGCTGACACCGTCTGCCCCACCCGACTCCATCTCCGGAAAAATTAAGGTATTCCAACAAAGATTGTTAAGGACTATTAGGGTTGATGTGTAGTTCGATTTAGGGACTGTTAGGGTTGTTGTTGATGTGAGAATTTGGGGATTATGGATGTGTTTCTTGATGTGAGAATTTAGGGATTATTGTTATTGATATGTTGCTGAGAAATATAAGCATTGTTATAGTTGGTATGTTAGAACCAGTAAGGATGTGTTTCTGGGGATTATCGATTCTAAATTTGGAGATTATTGTTGTTGTTGATTGTGTAATAAATTTTACTTGATAAGTTGAATCATATCGATTGTTTCATGTGGCTAGCATATAAAGATGTCAAGTGGGAAATCGAAGAGGAAACAATAAGTGGAAGAAAGACTTGCAGAATTTCGATTAGTGTGTCATAGGAATGGAGGTGGCACTTTAAATGATTCAACGAACCAAGAGCCATGGGAAGGAGAATGCGTGCCTGGGGCCCCGCCCATAAATATTTTGACCCTGACGACTTCATCACCATCTACTCCTTCAGCAAATCAAGTGTACATCAGTGCCTGGTACAAAGGAAGTAGCACCGTGGGTAATCTCTTATGCGATATGTACAATATTTCATGGTTTTATAAATTGATTAAGTGTGTTTAATAAATGCTTACAAAATTTGTAATTTTTGTTGTAGGACCGGTCCCAAAGCGTACCTGAGGGTTGTGTAAGGGGAGCAAAGCTTCTCAAATAGTTAAGATGACAAGTAAGAAGGAAGTTGCATACCATGACTTCACAAGAGGCCCTCCAACAAAGCAACTGAGCAGCTTGATTACCTACCAAATTGTGGTCGCCATATGGACTATAGAGCAAGGTGGAGATGATAGCTCCAACCTGGGCGGAGTTCCTACAGGCTAAGATAGACAAGGTGTACATCTATCTCTCGGTAAGAGTCTTTCAATTTAAACAAATTTAATTAAATATAAATAATTAGTAGTTATAATATTTATATTTAATGCCTCTTCATATTTTTGTAGCTACACTTTGATTTTTCAGAATCTCCATAGATGTTTGCGTTCATCGAGGAGCACACTACAAAAAGGTATTCCGATTGGAAGCACAGATTGCACAAGGTCTATCAGGAGTTTGGGTCCCCTACCCCTGACGATTTCAAGAATTGGGAAGACGAATGGCAATGTTTGGTCCAGCACTTCCAGAGCGGAAAGTTAAAGTTAAAGTCTTAAATATCGAATAGAAAGTCTATTATTTGAATAATTTATTATTCTTCATTTGTTTCTTCCTGTTTCTTGTAATAGACAAGGTAGGATGCGAACATGATCAACCGAGATAAGAAGGATTAGAACCACCATACTGGCTCAACTCTTGTAGTCTACCTGGTCATGGAACATATGGAAAAGGTGTCATTCTTAGATGCGTACAAAGATACGTACGTGAGGCCCAGAGAAGAGAAGGCGATCTAACTTCTGTAAGTAATCACTAAATGTGAAACAACCGAAAATTAACTTTTTTGTGTGAATTTTTATGCGTCATAACCTTAGAAACATCTTCCCGGTATGCACATAGGTTAGAGTAGAAGATGACCGGATAAAATTTACTTTATGTGCATTGTTTGTTTGATTGAAATTTACTTTGTTTCCGTTGTTGGTTTCATTTCCACAATAGTGTTTACTGAGCATTGAAATACAATTATGGGGTTGTTTGTTGGTATATTGAGAATGCAACTGTTTCTTGTGCTAGAATGGTTCAATTTTATGTGTTTTTCAGGTTTTTTGTTGTCTTTATTTTTAGGGAAAATTATGTCAAATTTTTGGTAAAATTATCCATGTAAGTCAAGTTTAGTTTAATTTTCAATTGATTATTTTATTGTAGGAGAAGATGATGCAGTTCGCTGAGGAAGCATTGGCCAAGAGGGCGGCACAATACCCGGACACTCCGTGCAAAGAGCTTCCTGCACTGGACGACCTACGCAAATCCAGATGTTTGATAAGGCGCTTGGAATCTGAGCTGGGAAGGAGATTTGGGGTCTTGGACGAGCTGGCGTTCGAGATTTGAGCCAGTCATCAACGTCCACCTAGCAAGCTCGTTCAAGTGGAATCGATGAGTGCATCCGCGAGGTCGAGGAGCGGGCGGAGGGTGTGTATTCTAGAGGAGATAATGCGTTACAAGGAGTGTCTTTGAGAGATTTAGGCGGCGACCGAGGCTCGGATTCGAGATATGATGTTAGAGATGGGCATACAGCCGCCTGCTTGCAGATCAGATGTGTCATCTCAGCATTCACGAGACTGAGACCACAACGACGATGACGATGGTAGCGGGATTGGAGGGGTCCAAACACCAGTGTAGATATCTACTATTTTGTAGATAATGTAAATATCGGCTATTATGTAGATATTTTAATCAATATTAAATTTATTAAATATATTCTGAAATTTATATATATATTTATTAATTTAATGTTCGAGACGACGAAATAAAAATAATTAATCGTCTAAATAAAACTACTAAATGACGAAAACTGTAACAATTTCGTCATTTAAAAGAGTATTCTAGATGAAGAATTATTTTCCTTTTGTCGTCTAGGTAGTTATTCTTAGACGACAAAAAATTTATCTTCGTCGTCTAAGTCATGTTTTGCGACAAAACTTTTTCGTCGTTTAAGCTTGAAAACTTTTGTTGTCTGGAGTTTTAGACGACGGAACTGTATTCGTCATTTAAGAAACTTGTAAGATGACGAATACTATTTTTTCGATAAATAAATATTCGATAAATTAATAATCTCGTTAAAGTAAAATGTTGTCTTATTCAAAACCTCATTCCAATTAGGAAATCCCTCCTCTCCCACTTCACACCGCAGAACACACCATTCTTATATAGAGAGAGAGGCGGTTCCACATCTTCTTAACCAGACTTGGCTGACGATTAGAGCATGTGACTACGAACCATGGTGTCGGGGGTTCGAATCCCTCCTCGCCCACAACCGGCCAAAAAAGGGAAGGACCTTTCTCTTTGAGGGTAGGAAAATCATGATCGGGATAGCGGACCCAAAGCTATGGAGTTTGGGCGTGAGCCTTTTGTCCAAATGGAATGGCCTTACTTTTTTTTTTAATTTATTATTATTTTTTTCATCATTAATGCGGGTTAATTAAGTATAGTATGCCCGACGTGAATCAACATATGTGTTCCGCCCCGTAATTATTTCTTAGCCAGGCTGGGGCAAAATAGCAGAGTAAGTACAAGTATTATATTAGTAGCATTAGCAAAAATACGTTCATCGTCATTCACCGAGGTATTGACGATGATTCTCAGCAGAATAGAATGTGATATGATGAGATAGAATGCAATAGAAACAAAGACACTAGGACGGGTTACCTATTCTTAACGATCAAAGCGAACCCTTTCATTCCAAATTTATGTTAAAGAATTCGGAATAAATCAAATCTCCCCAAGTAGGATTCGAACTTATGAACAATCAGTTAAAAATCGACCGCTCTACCACTGAGCTAATGAGGAACAATAGGAGATTAGATCTCATAGAGTTCAATTCCCATTCTCAACCCATGACCAATATGAGCTCAAAGTTCCCTTGGTAACCCCCCGAACTTCTTCGTAGTGGCTCCGCTCCATGCCTCATTTCATAGGGAACCTCAAAGCGGCTCTATTTCAATATATTCCATCCAGATCCCAATTCTATTCATTTAATATCCCTTTGGTGTCATTGAGATAAGAGATGTCATTTCTAGTCTATCGCTTTCTATTTCTAGATATATATATATATAAAGTTTAAAAATTATCATATAAGAATCCAGAAATTGCAATAGAAAAGAAAAAAGAAAAAGGAGGTTTGTGATGATTTTTTAATGTTTTATACTAGAGAATCTAGTACCTTTATGCATGTAGATAATTAATTCAGTTGTTGTGGTACTAGGGATTTCTGACCACATTCTCCATAGGGCCCTCTTATCTCTTCCTTCTCCGAGCTCGGGTTATGGAAGAAGGAGAAGAAGCAACCGAGAATAAAGTATCAGCAACAACCGGTTTTATTACGGGATAACTCATGATGTTCATATTGATCTATTATGCGCCTTTGCATCTAGCATTGGATAGATCTCATACAATAATTGTCCTGGCTCTACCGTATCTTTTGTTTCATTTCTTCTGGAACAATCACAAACACTTTTTTTATTATGGATCTACTACCAGAAATTCAATGTGTAATCTTAGCATTCAATGTTTATTCCTGAATAATCTCATTTTTCAATTATTCAACCATTTCATTTTACCAAGTTCAATATTCGTCAGATTAGTCAACATTTATATGTTTTGATGCAACAACAAGATGTTATTTGTAACAAGTTGTTTTGTTGGTTGGTTAATTGGTCACATTTTATTCATGAAATGGGTTGAATTGGTATTAAGCTGGGTAAAGCAAAAAAATTCTATTAGATTTAATGTACTTATTAGATCGAATAAGTACCTTGTGTCAGAATTGAGAAAGTCTAAGGCTTGAATCTTTAGTATTCTCTTATTTATTACCTGTGTCTACTATTTAGGCAGAATTCCGTCACCCATTGTTACTAAGAAACTGAAAGAAACTTCATTAACGGAAGAAAGAGATGTAGAAATAGAAAAAAAAATCCGGGATTAAACAGGAACAAGAGGGATCCACCGAAGAAGATCTTTCCCCTTCCCTTTTTTCGGAAGAAAAGGGGGATCCGGACAATGAAACCGAAGAGATCCGAGTGAATGGAAAGGAAAAAACAAAGGATGAATTCAACTTAAAAGAGACACGCTATAAAAATGGACATGTTTATGAAACTTATTATCTGGATGGAAATCAAGAACAAGAAAATTCTAAGTTTGACATCTTTAAAGAAAAAAAGGATCTCTTCAGGTTTGAAAAACCTGCTGTAACTATTCATTTCGACCCTAAACGATGAAATCGTCCGTTATGCTATATAAAAAATAATAGATTTGAAAATGTTGTAAGAACCGAAATGTGACAATATTTTTTTTATACATGTCAAAGTGATGGAAACGAAAGAATAGTTTTTACATATCCTCCAAGTTTGGCAACTTTTTTGGAAATGATGCAAAGAAAGACGTTGCTATTCCAAAAGACAAAAAATCCTTCTAATAAATTTTATAATTAGTGGAGTTATAACAATGAAAATAAAAAGAAAAATATAAGCAAAAACCTTTTAAATAGAATAAAAACTCTTCAAAAAATTTAACTAAAACTCTTGCCAAGGAATCGATTGTTCTGAATGTACTCGAAAAAAGAGTATTTATCAAAAATATATGATCCTTTGTTAATTGGATCCTATCGCGAACGAATCAAAAAACTGTTTTCACACTCAATTAAAATTAAAAACAAATTTTCTAAAAATAATTATATAGAAAAGTTGTGTATAAATAAGATTCATAGTATCTTTCTTATTATTAATCGCCTAGAATTTGAACAAAAACGAAATCCATTTGATCGAAAAATATTCGTAAAACAAATTGATTATTTATTAAACTTAATCAATAGATTTTATGTAAAATCAAGTTTACATTTTTAATTTTAAAAACCCACTTTTAGTTAGTGAACCCGAAGAAGTAAGAATTGATTCCGAAGATAGAATCAAAATTCTAAAATTTTTATTTGATTCAAATGTAACTCTACCCAATGATAAACCGATAAAAAATATATATATTGCACTAAAGGAAATCCAGAAAAAAGTCCCTCGATGGTGATGGTCATATAAATTAATTAATGATTTGGAACAATTGGAGGCAGTAGCTGAAGAATATCCGATAGAGGATCATGAGATTCGCTCAAGAAAAGCCAAACGTGTAATTATTTTTATTGATAACCAGCAAAATACTGATCCCTATAGTAATACCCAAGAGATTAATAATACTAATCAAACAGACGAAGTGGTTTTGATACGTTATTCACAACAATCGGATTTTCATCGAGACATAATAAAAGACTCTATGCGGGCTCAAAAACGCAAAATAGTTACTTGGAAATCCTTTGAGGCAGATGTGCATTCCCCCCTTTTTTAGATCGAATAAAAAAATCCCCTTTTTTTCTTTTTACGAAAGTATAAACCTAATTTTGAGAAATTGGATGTGGACAAATGAGGAACTACAAATTTTGAATTATAAAAAGAAAACCACAGGAGAAAGTGAACAAAAAATGCAGAGGAGAAAAAAGAAGAAACAAAAAGAAAGGAGAAAATACGTATAAAAAGAGTGGAAATCTGAGATAATATTTTACTTGCTCAAGTGATAAGAGGTTTTTTTATTCATAACTCGATTCTTAGAAAATATATTATATTATCTTCATCGATAACGGTTAAAAATATTGTCTGCGTGCTCTTATTTTAATTTTCTGAATGGTCTAAGTATTTAAAGGATTAGAAGAGAGAAATGCATGTTAAATGTACCTATAATGATGTTTAATTATCAGAAAAAGAATTTTCAAAAAATTGGCTACGGTATTCGGATTAAGATTCTATTTCCTTTTCCTCGCCGGTGAGGGAAAAAGGGTCAAGAACAACTCGGAATCGTAACTCAGAATCGTGAGATTCTCCAAACTTTTCTCGAGTCGAGAGGGATGGTTTTGCCGCAGGTGAATTTTCGACTACAATGTGGCCGATGAAACTGCCGATCTGGTTGATCAAGTTCGACATAATCTTTTCTTATTCTTCTGGGTTGGGGTCCTGATCTCCTCTCGACTTCTCTCCTAATCTGTCTTTTAGAAAGCTCGTCCTTTCATAGTTTTAATCTCGATCTCGTCCTCAATTCAACGAGTTTCTGGGCATCACATTCATCTAACTCCTGGGATTCACTCTATAATTGGAAATACACGTTGGGTTTGCTTGGTTGTGAATTGTGATTCGATCAAAAAGGAAAAGGACATCTTGATAAAACCTTTATACCAGTAATCAGTTACTGACTCCGAATGAGGTTTGGTCCGCATTATTCATCTTTGCGGGCGTCCGCTCTCGAACCTCCTCTGTGGATGACATGGAAGATTCCTTGACAATTTTATTTGCACGCCCAAACTGTAGTAAATACAGAGCTCAGGCCCTATGATTTTCCATAGTAAGGCATTCACACGGGCGGATTCGGCCTAAGGCAGCCCACCCAGATTTTTTTGGTATATTTATAATCAATTTTTCGTCCATTCACATTTTTTCTTATAATTTTTTCGCCTCTTAAAGTCTCGCTGAATCTTTGGTCTGTTTTTCTCTCTCACATAGGAGTTCTCCTCCACCATTACGCTCTCCGGTGCTCCTCCTCATTTGTTTTTCTCTGGTTCTATGTTTTTCTATAGCTTCAACTTTTTTTGGAGTAATTTCTCATAGATACAATCACTGAATATTAAATCCAGCTCAAATCTGCTTACTGGTTGTTACATGAGTCGACGTTTTCATTTTCTTATGTAGTAGTAGTCAAAGACGCATATGCATACAGCATTAGCTTGTTTAATTTGTATTTTGTTTCATATATGTCTCTTTACTCGGTGAATTGTTTGAACAACCAATAGTATAATCTTACGAATAGACCAATATTATCATAAGTATTATTTATTAATAATTTGGAAGAGCTCTCTATATCCTCTTCTTTTTATGTATGCATGTGTATATATTTAATAAAGTTTTTTATTTATGAAAACCAGGTTTTATTTTATTAAAGATCATATGTGAGTTTTCCATTTAAAAGTATAAATTCACGAAATTTAGATTTTTTATTTTCTCCGATGTATATTCTTTTTTATATTTTATAACAAAGACATTAAATTATTTTATCGTCTAAGTTGTGTATTCTAGTCTCATGAACTTTTAAAAAAAAAAAATTGTGAGTACTATACAGCCTACCTACCTTCTTTTAAAATAATGGATCCGCCCTGCATTCACATGGCTTCCCCTTCAGACCAGGAAGTAGAATGGCTCATACAATTAGCCAATTAGGCCGAAGCTTCTCAAATTAATCAACAAAGAAAAAAGCAAAAAGAATTGCTTTCTTTACCCAACCCCCTAAGAAGAAAGCAATGTTTTTTACATGTGAAACTGGAATCTGCATGCTCACGGCCATGACAGGAAAGCACTTCAATTCCAGTAGAGCTCAACAGAAGCCGTTGGCATTCATCAGGGAGACTTTATGCTTCCACCCCAGAAGTGGAGTGGTTGATGATAACTTCAAACTCACCATCCCATTAGTGTTCTTCTAACTCTATCTACAATCTGATTCTTAGCTACCATATTTGATAACTGAAATTTGGAGTTCTCCTCCAACAGAAAACTATAGAACTCCCATTCACGATCGAATGCTGAGATCCTTCCAATTTCAGCCTGAAAAACAAGACAACTGTTAGTACTGTTGAAATGAATTTTCAATACTAACTAAGCAAAATTGTGAGATGCTGCCTATTCTTACCGAGAAGATGCAGATCTTCAGTGCTTTTAGAGCCAATGTAACATCATAGAAAACTAGCGGACGTCCTTTTCCAGATAGCTCAACTGGATTCGCAACCAACAATTCTGTATCCGGACCTCGGTTTGCAATCATAACACGCAGTGGGTGAAGCATTTCTACCTTCAAACTAAAACGCAAAGCACTCTGGTCCTCGAGATCCTGAATCTTCTTCCCGTCCTTTCGCTGAATGAAAAGGTCTACATCCCTATAGCCTTTCGTAGTTGATGAAAACCGACCATAGGCTATCTGGACGAGAAAAGTAAACATTAAGCATCAGAAAAAAGACAAATCATCTTACCAATCCTGCTGAACTGGCAAGTACAATGTACATCTTTCGATGAATTTCATGAAATAAAGGACATGACCCATTACTCACCACGCATCAAATCTATCACCAAGCCTTATTTGAATACTGATATATGTAATAACATGTTATCCATTATGCTAACAGTAGAGGAGTATGATCATGTTGTATTTTGACTATTTTCTTTGTAAACAAAAGAAGAGAAGATATTAAAGGCAATAGTCATATAGCCTTCTACCTACACACCCATATATCAACCCCAACTCTCTTCTAATAATATGCAGTAGGTCGACAGATATGAAGTCAGAAACGTAAGTGTGGACTAATAATTTTTTCAACAATTGGAGCTTTCTGGAAGTTAACAACAATATCACCATCCTTTTATAGCTTCAAGCATCATTGGTTCTCTGTGTTTCACTTCAGAATTTAGGTCATATATTGTGCAAGGATTACACAAGTGCCATGTGCAAAAGATAAGAAAGCGACAACTGACAATCCTAAAACCAAATTATCATGATGCAACCTAATTTTATATAATGTGAAAGTTCTGGCCATTTAACATTTTTCTCAGACACCAGATGCAAATATAACTCATGTCATCCGGAAATCAACCCCATTCCTATGCAGGGAAACCTGTCTATTAGAAGTATGGCAACAAGCCAACCCGCTATTATATTGGAAGGGTTGGTACTATTCCAGGAAAGCTAGGATCCGACGTGACCAAACTAACACACCCTAAGTGACAAAATATGAACTGATGTTAACTAGTATTTTGGTGGGGAAAGATAAGAATTTATACCTTGATGTTGCTGTCTTTCAAAGTTCTCATAATGTCATACAAGAGACTCTTGTGATCAGTGCAGTGGATTTGAAGTAATGTATGTGCCGGGCTCAATGAGTTGTCTATTGTTACACTGGCGTTCTTCAATTTCACCACATCTGGACTAAGAGCTTGAGAACGGACTTCTTTGTCCAAAAGCTCACATCTAAATAGCTCATCAACTACTACAGGAGATAGCGAAAGGATGCTGTGGTGGGAATCATATTCAGGACCTACCAACTGAAGTTCGCAACTGGTACACGACTCGCCTAATACAGCTTTCAACTTTTCTAATGTCCTATCTTGCCGCTCCTCCGTGTGCAAAAGCTCCCTGAAATGAGAATTTAGTTCATACAGACTAGTAACAAGAAACAAGATCGATACTGTAGTCTTATTGCACAACCAAATATAAAATTCAGAACACAGTAAACCTTCACATATGAAAAAAGAAAGAAACGAATGCTAGAGAAAAAAACTCACATGTTATCTGTTATGAAGAAAAGGTCCAAGACCCTGTCATCTGGGGTTGTTGTTACTTTCACCCTTTGAATTGCAAGCTCAAGCTCAGACAAAGTTTGTGTAACATCTGCGAGAAAGGAAGATTAGAGCCGCAGGCAGAGAATCAAATATAAAATGAATTATTCGTTTCGTGAAATGGAAGTGGTAGAAATCTCAGTTACCGTGCAATAATCCATTGCGGTCAGAGCAGAGAAACTTCAGTAGATAAACTGCAGGGGGCGAGGAACATGAACTCTGTGGGTAGAAGTAATACGGCAGAGAACAAGACGGACATATCGATTGGAGCTGGTTCTCCAAATTCCCCCAATGCACCATGGGTGAGCTGGGATGAGGAACAACCCATAATACTACGTAGCACCATATCCCATCAGTTGAGAAATCTGTAGCAAGCAAATGAAAATAATAACACCAAGTCAGTATGTGCATAGCAGATGAATATATTCAAGCTTATATACATACACATCCGAGCATTTTAACTTCCAGAGACAATTACCATATCCACAATACCACATCAGTAAATATAATAATGAACGAGTGAAGCAGATGAAATATGAACAGATTGTCAAAGGAGTCTGATTTCAAAATCTTAGTTTCAATTGCTACTAGAGTAATAAAAAATATAAAAAATACGAAATTCCTTGGATATAACGAAACATAAACTGATAAACAAAACAAGAAAGCTCCCAGAAAAAAAAATGATGGGAAACATTAGCAAGTGAAGTTGTTCTGGTACCTGCTTTTTTTATGTAAAGCCCAAAATCGAGGATGACTCTGCAGATATCGCAACCGAGGCCGGTCTTATCCGGGCAATTGACGGTGATGACGCAAGCCTCGCCGGGCCTCTTCGCTTTCTGGATTACAACGACGTCGTCGCTGGGCACTCCCATACGTAAAGATTCCGACAACAAAAATTACAAAATGTTAGTAATTTGGTTGTTGCAAAGTCTGCAGTGTGGGATAAAATTGTGGACGCCAAAACACATATTTATTTGTGGAGAGAAACTGATTCAGCCAAAGAGGAGGAGATTGAATGAGGGTGGGCACCGTACGAACGTCCACGTAACTTGGGTTCGCACGTGGGGATTCGTGGGTGGTGACGGAGCTCCTCTAAGGCCCCTCTCAGCATTTGCAGCTAGTCCGGTTTAAATAATAATACCATAGATGCATTGAATTTATCTCAAATGCCTAATCATTGGGTATTGTCATTATGTCATAGATGCACGACATTCCTATTTGTAATGTTCAAAATGTGAAAATGTGGTCTAAATGTTGGAATATTTTTATTTCGATTGCCGAATTGTAATCCTATTAACCATTAGAGACGGGACAGCTTATTTTGGAATGGGTAATCACATCGTAAGTAAAAGAGTACAAACACGTCCGGTTAAGTCATCTGATGTAGTCACTTTTCGGTTAACTTAACATGATAACATTTTAATGACTAGGTGTATTGTATTTGAATTTGAGCCTAAGTTTTTCAAGTGGTGGATTTTTAAAATGTGTGGATTGTATATGATTTTTAAAAAATTTAAAAATCTACGAATTTTTTTAACTAATTTTTTGAAAATATTTAAAAGAGTTTTAAAATCTTTTTCAAACATTTTGCTAAATTTTGATAGACTTTATTTTTAGATCATATATAAGGACATAAACTCATGTTTAAACATGCCAAAATCTAAATTAATAAGTGATATTTAAAATTTAAATTATTTCATAGGCTTTATAATTCTCTATTGACGAAATTCATTCTAAGTCTTATATTAACTTCTAAATTTGCAAATGTCGAATATGTGAGTGGGAATTAGAAGCTAATACTGATGGTGATAAGATATGGTTGTTATGTTTGTGTGTTGCTGTTAAGGCTAAAAAATTGACGATTTTACTGTAAAAAAAAGACATCAGAAAAAAAAATCAATGATGATCAGTAAATGTCAAGGTCAACTGGTTTTCAATAACAAAAGATGAGATCACAAGTATAGAGCTTAATTATGATGCATGATATACAGTAAATTTTATTAAAAACATTTCATAATGTTTATAGTAAAAAAAACAAATTAATTTGATCAATAACCAAGTTGCAACAAAAAAATTGAGAGAAAAAGAAGATATTCTGAAAAACTTTAATTTAGAGTTCGAATTTGTATTAAGATTTTATAGTTATAATTAAAGTCTAAAAACCACAAGAATCTAATATTAAGGGATTCGTAGAATTTTTGAACACCCCAAAACTTTTCTAGACTTGAAATCTCCATCTAAAAAACTAAATTGAATACCTTATAACTTACATAAACTTTTAAAAAATATTAATAAATCCTAATTCAATACCCTTAAATTTTTAACAACCTTAAAATTACATAAAATACCTAAAAATCCAAATACAATACACCCCTAATGCGTATAGTTGGTGTAAAAGCCTATTCTCCGATGTTCGTGAAGTTCATGTTCATCTGAAAGGTACATCCAAAGATGCAGACCATTATCAACATATGCCACTTTAATAAGAAGATATAAAATGTGGTACCAACCACACCTAATAGCCTAATACTTTTCCCATACCTAACACCACTGTCACCACACAACCTACAGAAGAAAAACTGAAAATAAACGATTCTGTTTTATATTTGATTTTGTAGAGTAGCAGAAGAGCAACAAATAGATTGAAACTTGGATATGATGAGGAAGAATCTTAACAAATCCGAATGGAACTCAATTGTCTGGTTGTAATTCATCGATGGTAATGAATCAACAAACCTTGTCTGCTAAATCCAGAGTTATAAAACCCAAGCCGTACGACTATTCGATGCGAGCACAATATCATCACAACGAAGGGAACCTCAATTGTTATATGTTCTGCTGGTTACGCACTTGAAACTTTCAGAATATAAAACTAATTGCATTGATCAAATTCCTTTACAACATCACAAAGTACCAAGTTTTACAAAAAAAAATTGGGGAATCGAGTTGGAAAGATTCGTTAATCTGCTCCCATTTTCATCACCCAATGCAATTATCAGTAGTGTCCAACAGAAATTAAACTCTTCATAAGGAATTTAAGCTGGAGCGACAATTTGTATCAAACCCAGGAAGCCATAATACAAATTTAGTGAGATCGTAAAAAAGACGCAAAAATATATATATCACAAGGCAAGATTTACTGAAATTCTAAATTCATCAATCGATAAAAGGGGCCGAATAACATGAACAGCAAGTAAAAGGGGCTGAATTACATGAACAGCAAGTTCAAACAACCAGATCTAAGATCCAGAAACACTTGTAACCTAAATACCCAGATAGAGGAGTAAAATCCCGAAATGTAACTAGCCTCCAAATCCGTAGAGGGTCCTTCCTTGCCTCTTGAGGGCATAGACGACGTCCATGGCAGTGACAGTCTTCCTGCGAGCGTGCTCGGTGTAAGTGACGGCGTCACGGATGACGTTCTCGAGAAAGATCTTGAGGACTCCTCTGGTCTCCTCGTAGATTAGGCCGGAGATACGCTTCACTCCGCCTCTGCGAGCCAAACGCCGAATAGCTGGCTTGGTGATGCCCTGGATGTTATCCCTCAACACCTTCCTGTGACGCTTCGCTCCTCCCTTTCCCAATCCCTTCCCTCCCTTGCCGCGACCTGACATTTTCTCTTCCTCTTTCTTCGAAAAGAGATCTTTGAATTTGATGAAGGTGAGAGAATTGAGATGGTTTTATGGAATCGGTAGAGGAAACTCTGGGCATTTATATAGGGACGGGGATTAGGGATTTGGAATCAGAGAGGGGGAGTCGATCCGCGTCAAGTCGTGAAACGAAATCTGAGCCGTTAATGCTTAAATAAATGGACGGCAGGGAAGGTCGTGTTTTAAGTTTGGCGCGGATTGTGCTTTCTCTTGGCGCTGTTACGGAAAACACAAATAAGGTCAAATCTTAATTAATTAAGTAAAAAATGTTTATGGTTAAATTTTCAAAAATTCGTCAATGCCCCTGGATAATTAATCTATCTTTAATTATCAATTGATCTGTTTAATGGCAAAAAAGTAAACTACAACTGCACTATATACAAATCACATGCATAAAAATTACTCTAAATAAAAATCTCAAGCGCGTATGCGCGTGCATACTGCTAGTTTTGAGAAAACCGAGAGCCCCAGACGCACATGCCTGGACTCTGATTTTTCTCTTCTTTTTTTCTTTTGGGGGGCAAAATTTATTTCTCTTCTTTCTAAAAATCAAAAAACAAAATTATACAAAAAAATTATAGTAAATTACTCTTTAGGAGGAGTCAAATACACTTAAAGACAAAATTCTTTATATTTAGACAATAAAAAACAAAATCTTACAAATTAAGACAAAAGTCTTATAAGCTGCCATTTGGCAGCAACAAATTTATATTTTTGCCTTTTATTTATATCAAAAATATAATACAATTCATCTATCTCTCATCTCTCTCTCTGCCGAGGGCAAAAAACAGTATTAGACTAGTCAGTGCTCTGCCTCCGCCACGGCGCTTCCGCCTGTCTATTGGAGCCCCGTCGTCAAACAGTCATTCACGCTGTCCTCCGCGCCTCTTCGCGACCAAGCTAATCTGAGCCTTCTCTTTTACACACGCCTCCGATCCTTCGTCATCGCCCCACCACACGTGCTCGTTATATCTCAAGTTTGCGCTCATCCCGGAGCTCAACCTCGCTCGGTTCATACACCATCGCGGCACTACTCCTCTCTCTGCCCAACGAAGCCACGCGACTCCTTCGTCGGCCTCAGCCTCTAATGCGAATCGCAAGTATCTGATCCCCTCCGCTGCGTGTAGCACCACGCCTCCTCGACATCCTTCTCTCTGCATCTTCATCTCGACCGGAGTCTAGAGATCGATTTTATGTTACTACTACTGTATAGTAGATAAAGTTCTCAAGAGTTTTTTATTTTTGTTAGTATCATGAGTTCAATAGCTATTATGTTGATACGTCTTGATTTTCAGAGCTAAGCTAGACAAATTATAAGCTCGAAACTGTAGATGATGAGGTTTTAATGTAGCAATATCTTTTGTTAGTAAAAGATGTGGTGTTTTCTTTATAGAAGTACATCTATGTTTCTTTTTAAGTAGCATGTGTGTATTTGGTTTATATTTTTTTTTTATTAATATATTTGACCTTCATACAAGAGTATTACATAAGTTAATTAAGCTGCACAATGCTCACCCTTGTTAGTTTTCGATCATCATTCCATTTTCTTTAAGGTACCATACGTGGGATTTTTGTAATTCTGATATAAATTGCCCTGTAGGTTCCAATGGTTTATAAGTGAGAGTGATTGAAGTTGATTTGAGTGTGTTTGAATTTGATAGGGGAAAGCAAGCAATGGAACTGCTCGACCGAAAGTGTATTTGCTACGGTATGATATTATATCTCATAAAATTTGAAGAAACAAAATTAATAGCAATAATGATTTTAAGTGAAGAATGCACAATGTGTAGTTTATCATTGTGTAAATGTGTGATTTTTATGGTTTATTTGTGATTAGAAGGTGTTTAAGCATTATTTCAAAGAGTTGGAGCAGTGGTTAGAGAGTTGGGACTGTTGTTGTGCCTTGGAAGAATATGCTACTATAGGTATCATTTTGCTCGACTCATTGAAAGGCGATAGCTGCGATGCTGCTGCATCATTCTTATCTATATAGCTATTGCAGATCTGCCTATATTTTTTTATAATTGTTTTGATTGGTTAAGAATTATATTTTGGTTTATGAATTATATAAGAGATTAATGGTGATAGAACTTTACTGTTTCGTTTTTGTTTTTCTTTTTTAGTAGCAGGATCAGTTAATGTAGTTTACCATGACTTGGTTGCGACAATTTATCAAATTATATTAGCACTAAACATGATTTAGAGGTTTCTTTAGTAGCACTAAACATATAATTTTTTACGAAAATGCTAAGGTGTAAATCGATGTATACAAAACACAGAAAATTAGAAACTGTAACTGTAAGAACATTGACAGAATCAACCAATACCTATAACAATGTATATTTGTTTTGAGTACAAAACAAACCCCAAATGCACGATTTTGACATTTCACATTCATTCATAAGTGGTTGTCACTTAATTTTATTTATATATTACTGTATTTTTCAAATGAGCTAGTTAGTTATTAACAGAGATAATCCATCTTTCGCAATTTCAACGTACTGTGATTTTAAGATTATGTTGTTTTGAAAAGTATAGCAGCAAGTATTTTAATATTTTCAAAATGTAGTTGTTATTGTGTTTTTCAAAGTTTTTATTATATTTTATGTTGTTACTAATTAAATTGTTATTTTCAAAGTTGCTACTACGTCTATTTTTAATAATGCTTCTGTGTTTTGGGGATTGTTTGTGTTTTTAGCCATTATGATGTGTGTTTGTATGTGTTATTACTATGTGTTTTTGTAACACAATTTCTATTGAATTTGTATATGATTGCTATTGAATTTGTATTAAAACTTCGTACTGCTACTGAATTAGTACTAAAACGCTACTGAATTTGTATCGTAGCTGCTATTGAATTTGCATTGAAACTGCTGTTGAATTTGTATCAGGCTGCTATTGAAGTATTACTAAAGTCTTGTCGAGCTACTACCGATTCTTTTCTCGAAGTGTTACTGAATAATTTTTCGATACTGCTCATGAATCGTTAGTCGAGCTACTAATGAAGTTTTGTTGAGCTATTACTACATTGTTTTCGAAATTTTATTGTATTTGCATTGAATTAGAAAGTGATACTAAAAATATGTGTTATCAAATGTAAGGAACCAAAATACTACAAAATTTTCAGCAAAAAAATTGATATTAATTTTGATTAAAGGTGCTACTGATGATGAATATGCCTTAGAAGAAATGGTGATGGAATGAGGTTTGATTTTGATTACGGTAGCACTCGCAAGTAATGTTGGTACAAAAAATTCAAAACACAGAATTCATAATGCGGATATGGAATATGTATCCAATCTTTTCGAGTAAAAAATTCAAAACATTGTAACAAAAAAATTCAAAAAAACTATGACGATAAAAAAAACTAGGACATCGTCTGAACGACCTGCTACTAAAAAAAGCGGGGGCTACTACTGTAAGATATCTTCTTAATGACCCATGCTACTGAACAAAAATCAGAAACTGATACCAAAGTCACGAATTTATTAGCGAATTGATGTGGTTGTGGCGAGGCAGTTGAAGGTGCGACGACACAAAAAGGAGCAACAACGATATGCTATTACACTTTGCAAAAAAGTTGAAGGTAAAAAATCAGTAGCAGCTCGACAATGATCTATTCACTTCCAGAATAATTCAGTAGCAACACATTAAGCGATTTAGTATCGGCTTCAAAACAAACATATAACATCTTCGAAACAGACACAGTGACAGCTTTGAAACAAAGCGAATGACAACTCTCCATGTGGCGAGGTTGTCTGCCACCGAGCTGCCAACGACTATCTCAATCTGAGTCATCCATTTTGATTCGAATTTTCAATCCGACGGCCCAGCTTCAAATATAGCAACTATGTTTTGTTAATAACTCAAATATTTGCATAAAATACCTTAAAAATTGTATTAAAAATAAAAAAATTGCCAATAGTCCCTTGAATTTTCCTACGAATCTTACTAAAAACTAAAAAATTAAATTTTTATAATTAGTGGATAATTAATAGGAATTTCTGTTTTTTGTACCGTTGCACGAAAAACATGAATAGAATCTATTTGATGAATATTGATGGCACTTCCTCAAATAGGAATTTCTAAACGGTTGCGGATGCTCTAAATGTCCCGTTGCAAAACAGCAGCGAGATGACGGTGGCGACATGCCCTCTTGACCTTGATGCCCAAACCCAATATTCTTGTTGCCACAACACGACCTCGTCGCCATCGCCATGACTTGACCAAAGAGGATCTTGCCTTAGGCGGCTCGTTGAAGATGACACGAGAGAGAGAGAGAGAGAGAGAGAGAGAGAGAGAGAGAGAGAGAGAGAGAGAGAAGAAAAAAGAAAATTAGTGCCACAAAATTTCCTTAAAATTCCTTATAAAATAGCATGTAAATGGCATAAAACTATTTTTTAACGGACATCATCTAATTTTTAACGTCTGATAGAGGGTGTGATAAAAGTGACTAACAGTATAGTTCGATAGTGACCTTAGTGATATTTATCATACATGAGTGAACAAAGTTTAGAACGTGTCATACATGAATGATCATTCGAGCAATTTTCTCTTGTCGAGAATATGAATCGTCTTCTCCATGCATTGGTTACGAGTATTACTCGATTTGCTCCATATTAATACTGGACTTGGAAACTGAGAGGAAAAAGAAGACGAAGAATCACGACTTAATTTCAAAATTTAGGGATTTTTTTTACTTTCACATTTATTGACAGTAAACAATTTTGTGCCCTCTTTGAATTTTGGCCTTGGGCCATCGCCTTGCATTCGCTGCCTTAGAGTCGGACCTGCCGATTACTAACACAATAGACAGGTCAGCCTAAAGCAACTTACAAAACTATTAAATGTTCATCTCATGTATCATAACATAACTAGATGGACTAGACGTAAGGTAAAATACTAAAAAAAGAATGGGTCTCACATTCTATCTAGTTTTACATCCCAAACTATAACATCGTAAGACGTCGCTCCTCAACATCATCATCACCACCACCATCATTCCCAATCATCCAGTCCCAACCCTTTAATTGAGAGGGATAAGGTGAGTGAAATGGATGAAGAGAGAACCCATAAAAATCTCAATGAACCAAGATCTCCATCACCACAACGTCTTCAAATCAGATCCTGGAACCGATTATCGTCGTCATCGATGATATACTTCTTAACAGGTAGAGACAAAATCTCCTCTCAACGATTCTCTCTCTAGGACTTCCTGATCGCTCCTAGAACGCAGAGTTGTCACAAGGAAGAAAAAACAAACTTAACCGTACAACGATTCTTAATGCCCTTTCATACACTCAACTTTTCAGTCGCCTTGTCTTTTGCAAACTGAAAAAAAAATATCAAAATAAACGTGCTAGATTATGGTTCAACCTAAAATCTAAATACATAATTTTTAAATTTTTTTTCAAGAAGATTATAAGATTCTACTCTCTCCACATCAAAACTCGAACTCCAGATCTAATAACATATTTCTTAGATAATGGTGCTATTTCCACTCAAACTGTTTATAAAATTAACAGTCACTTGACTATGACTGGCAAATAACCAAAATATTAGACTGATCACATTAAAATAAATAATTACCAAATAATATATATCCAGGCTTTTTTAATTTCTACACTAAAAAATGCAGGATTAAGTTAACGGAAGTTATACTAATGTGCAGTGAACCAAAAACAAACTTTACCGTGATTTGAGTTTTTAGAAAGACACATGGTAAATTCAAATGCAATGAACCAAAAACAAACTTAACCGTGAAGCCCAATCGCGGTGGGGACCCGGAGTTAGGTGCGTTCGAGAAACATACCAAGGGAATCGGCAAGAAAATGGGCTACAGCGGCGGTGGACTCGAGAACCACGACGAAGGTATTGTCAGCCCAATCAAGCAGAGTTGAAGAAAAATAAATTGGGTATTGGCTTTAATGGTGAATGCAACAAAACCAGGACGAAAATCAAGCGATTTGTTAGAGCCAAATTGAGACCAAGGTCATCAGGAGGAGAAGAAAGACATTAAAAACAAGGGGTTAATAATACAACAGGACTTCAAAGAAAACACGACTAATGAGCAGCAGCTGATAGATACTAATACTAATGCAATAACCATTTCGAGGAAGAAGAAGAACAAGAGTAGTGAGCAGGGCGGTGTCGATTTGTTGGAGAAGTTAGTTGCTGATATGAGAAGACCTCTTGGTGGAATCTTGGATGATTTCAAGAATTTGAACTTGAATGACAACAGTAGTTCCAGGTGCATCTTGGCTATGTGATTTTGAAGTGTATATACTGAACAAATATGATTTAGAGTTGTTTGTGCCATTGCACATTTGTGCATATTGATATTGATTCCAATTTTTGATTTGTGGTTTGGACTCGTTTTATACTTTGATTAAACTGCAACACTGCAAACTTTCGGAATTTGAGAAATTGATGCATACCATATGGCCGACACTTGACAGTCCTCACTCCTCACCCGAAAAGCTCAGAATTCTAGCCATAACTTCGCTTCCAGCTTTAGTCATAGCTTTCTGGGAAATCAACATAGGTGCAAATTACATGAGAATCACATCTTAGCCACACGATATTCACCACACCCAGATCCAACCTCAATTGCTGAACAAAACCCTATTCTAATGCGAGAAATTAAAAGTACAATTGATGAAAATCAAGTAAAAGGAGATGAATTACATGAACAGCAAGATTCGTTAATCTGCTACCAATTTTATCACCCAGTGCAATTATCAGTAGTGTCCAACAAAAATTAAACTCTTCATAAGGAATTTGGGCTGGAGCGACATTTTGTATCAAACCCAGGAAGCCATAATACAAATTTAGTGAGATCGTAAAAAAGATGCAAAAATATATATATCACAAGGCAAGATTTACTGAAATTCTAAATTCATCAATCGATAAAAGGGGCCGAATAACATGAACAGCAAGTAAAAGGGGCTGAATTACATGAACAGTAAGTTCAAACAACCAGATCTAAGATCCAGAAACACTTGTAACCTAAATACCCAGATAGAGGAGTAAAATCCCGAAATGTAACTAGCCTCCAAATCCGTAGAGGGTCCTTCCTTGCCTCTTGAGGGCATAGACGACGTCCATGGCAGTGACAGTCTTCCTGCGAGCGTGCTCGGTGTAAGTGACGGCGTCACGGATGACGTTCTCGAGAAAGATCTTGAGGACTCCTCTGGTCTCCTCGTAGATTAGGCCGGAGATACGCTTCACTCCGCCTCTGCGAGCCAAACGCCGAATAGCTGGCTTGGTGATGCCCTGGATGTTATCCCTCAACACCTTCCTGTGACGCTTCGCTCCTCCCTTTCCCAATCCCTTCCCTCCCTTGCCGCGACCTGACATTTTCTCTTCTTCAAAGGATGGATGGATAGAATTTGACTTTGAATGAGAGAATAAAATTATTTGACTGTGAAAAAAAGAGATCAGAGTCTGGGCTTTTATAATAGAAAGGGAGACGAGGGTTTTGGATTTTGGAGGGGGGAAGGGTTGATGCTGTTCGTTGGATGCGGCTATGAGGGGGTGCTTATCGACGGCTCGTATACACGATCCGCGTCGTGTACTTTGATTGGTTCCAAGGCTATTTGTCACAGTGCTGCACGGATTAAGCTTTTTACCTAGTTTCTCGTTTTTTTTGTGAAATATTATTGTGCTCGGAGCTTGTGCATGGATTCGCTATAGATTTGCATATTAACGTAGTTTATTTCAACGACTATTATTAATCAGTAATCAAAGATCTTAACATTCCAAACCTGAGGTTGACAAAAAAAATATTACTTACGTCTGCACATTTTTTTTATCTTTTATTAAACACATTTCTACTCCAACGACAATTCTGCAAAAACAACCACATAAGATCTAGTTAAAGCAATGCGATGAGAATCAAACCTCTATAATTGGCTCCGAAACAAGAACCTTCAGAACCACCATTATGCACTCCCGAACATGTATCTTCGGACTACAAAACTTATCAAACCCAGAAGGCCCATCACATCCAATAGCCCACCAAAAAGCCCAACACATGGTCCACAATCAAACCTTACACATTGCTTCTGTACTTCTGTCGCCAAAGAGCAGAGATGACGCACGTCCATTGTAACAACCTGTACTGAGATTATCATACTAATCCTTATTCATCGAGTTTATTAACTACATAATTCTACTTTATTAAATTATTGAGATTCTTCAATTCGTCATGATCTAAGATCGACATTTTAGAAGTTCTTATTGAAATTTGATAGACTTTAGTCCCACGTGGAAGAAGTTAGAAAGACATGTGTCTTTATTAAAAATTACACATGTAGAGAAGTAATTGAGTTGAAAGCTAGAAGGTGGGCTTTCACATTGATTTGTGGGTTTGAGCCTTAGGTTACTAAGGGAAAGCCCAAAAATATAAATCATCAAAATATGGGTTTTGGGCTCTGTTGATTAAATTCGATTTTAATTTTGAAAATTAATATTTTAATTTTGAATCATTATTTCGGATAAATATGAAAAGAAGCGACAGTTGGGATAACTATCGTGACTTTTGAAAAATCACTACTTTTGACGTCTTTATAAGGACGACCCGAGGTCGTCATTCGAACATCCAATTCTTCAACTTCATCTTCTTCTTCTTCCATATTGCTAATCTGAAAAATACATAGAGTAAAATCGTCAGGGTTCAAGTTCATGTGCAAGAACTTGAACCAAATAGTTGTATCCTCTAGATAGACGTCCATACTACAAGCACAAGTGGAGGAGAATTTTTGTCTTAGGACATTGCATTGCAGGCCTCTATCTGATCAAGTTAGTGAATTCTTATTTCATTTTTGTTCTTTGTTATTAGTTAAAATTTCAATTCTATTGTTGTTATATATATAGACTCTTAGTATTCAAATTACTGATTGGTTCTAACAGTTCTGATTTTGGGTTCACTTCCTTCATGGAATTTGTGAAGAAAATTATTTTCAGTTTGTTGGTATTTTTATTGAAATTTTCAGAGCTTCGTGCTAATTTTTATAAATTTTAGAAGTTTATAATTAATGGAATGAAAAATAGATTTTCTATTAATCAAAACTGTGAGGCTGTCAGATCAAACAGTGAAATGATATGGACCGTCAATTGATTAGGTGATATTTTAAAAATTCTTACTTGGGTGGGTAGAAAACCTTGTCAGGCAGAAAGCTCTCTCTCTCTCTCTCTCTCTCTATATATATATATATATATATATATCCCCAATCATGGTATGGACTTCTCCGGCGAATAGTCGCCGTCATGCCAACTGCAGCCACCATCTCGACCTCGTTCAGATCGCCTCTTCTTTTCATCAGTATCCTACCCTCGATTTCTTCCTTTTGAGGGAGGGTGAGCTTGAATCAAAGCAAACAAGTTCTAGAATTTCGCATGAAACTGTCGACGACGACGTCGGCGTTTTGGGAGGCGATGCATCGTCGACCTAGAGGAGTTTTGAAGCTCATCACATCAGAAGTAAAACGTGACCCACCTCTAGTCTCGTTGCCGTTAACTGCGTCAGGAGTTTTTATATATGCGCATATATGGTACTTGACTGGCCCTCATATAGCTATTACAAAGTTGTAGTTCACTACTGATGCATTATCTGGGGTTGTAGTTCACTACCAAATAATATCGGTGACTAAGGTTGTAGAGATATCATATTCCTCAGTCACTTCTATTATTTCATCTTAGATCCAATTCTTAGTCAGTGTTAGTTGGCTCCAATTTATGAGGACTAGAGACGTCAAGTACCTCAGTCATCCTCATTTGAATATTTCAGTTCAGATTTAGTTCTCAGTCAGTCAATCATCACTTCGGATGGCTAGAGATTCAGATACCTCGGTCATCGTCATTATTAAATATTTCATACCTAAACAGGCAATACATACTTAATTCTCAGCCAGTCGATTTTATATCTCGTGTTTAGACATTTGAGTTCGCAGTTAGTCACGTGGTTTAGTTTTAGCTATTCATTTCTATCTTTTATTTGTTAGTACTCACATAGTTTTTCACTAAAAATTCAGCGGAAGGGCATAAGCAATTATAAAAAAAAAATTCTTACTTTATTACGATTTTGTCTACTCACTAACAAATTTCTATATTCGGAATGTCCTTCCCTGAGCCCTTTAGTTTCAAATGCCCAGGTTTACAGAGTTTTATAGAGGTCGGACGCGCACGTGGTTCGAGATATAACAGTACCCCACCATAGGACCCGCGGTTGATCCTACGGGCATGTAGCTTCTCTGGTTAGTTAGTCTAGAATGTTAATTAGAAAATCCTAGTTAGTGGTGTCATTAGGACCTAGTTACGGTTTAGGCTGCTAAATCGGGGTCTTGTTCAATCACTCGCCACCTCCATTATAGTCATCCATCCCTAGTCCATCGATCTCCTGACCAAAGGACGCCATTATAATATCTCTGAAACTAGGTACCGTGCGACCAAAAGCCTCTTGCCACCACTTAGTCCCAGGCGACAACCAGATGTTGTCACTTCCTTTCCATCAATCCTAAGGTGGTTTCAGTAGTTCTCACCATTGCAAACATCTTAACCCCACCCACAGTGCTTTCAACCTCTCACACGACAAGTTTTCTCCAAACACAGAACTTGCCCACACAAACGACATTGTTCTCCAGCCAACGCCAAACAAATGGCTGCACCCAAATCTTCCAACTCCAAGAGAGCGTCGAAACAATGAAACAACTCGCGTCATAGAGGCGCGCACGAAACCCTAGCAGAAATCCCATATAATACAATAATAATTGAATCTAGTTCAAAAAAATCATTGAATCATGTTTAAACTCTAAATTCATTTTTCGAAGTTACTTTTTTTTCGATGGCCAAATTCGAGGAAGCAGTTTGACATAATCGATCACCTTACACAATTAGTCTTTAAACTTTATATCTTTCAAAAACAGTTTGACCTCGATCAAGAATTACAGTAAAACCTAGGTTGCATTGAAGCAGATATGGAAACGGGGATACGATACGATACGATACGATATGCCGAAACAGCAAAATCAAAAAATCCAAGGATACGATACGAGTAGGATACGAAAATTAAATAATCCATTAAAATTCAAATGTAGTTAAAATTAATAATAATAATAAGCATGCAATTTAAGTTTGTCATAGCAGTTTCATGTAGAGGCAATAGAGATCTTTAAGCATTTTTCAAATCAACTTCTTCATTGTGTTCATCTTTATCTTCATCAACATTAAAGATCCAAACTTTGAATTAATAACTGTGTTGGCATCACTTAATCACAATAACATTACTAACTCTAACTATCTAACATCATTAGGGTATCAACTATCAACAACATTAACATCACTGACACAGTAATATCACCAATATGACTATATGAAGTATCAACTATCAAGTATTCAACTAAATTGAACTAATTCAAGTATATCAAACACTCGATCAGTGACTCACGAAACAAATGGAAATGGAATCAAGTTCAATCAACAATCTCAATCTGCCTAATCATTTGTAACAACAAGAATGAATAAAGCTAATCAAGGTAATCAACATACCATGAATAGAGTCGTGTGAGCTCAGATTGAGAGAGGTCGATAGCGCGTCAACGTGGTTGTGTGAAGTCTCGAGGCGTTTGAGAGATGCGATGAGTTTGAGAGAGAGAGATGCGGCATGGGTTGTGAGGTGGTGTTAGATTATGTTTCATTTTCTTATTTTTCCATTTTACTGATTTTTACAACTGTAATTTTTCACTTTTACCCCATATGTCTTTCACATATTACACGTACTTGTGCATATCTCTTTTAAGATACATACATATCCTGTCAGTATCCAACTTATGATACCGTATCTGAACGTATCATACCATTATTGATATCCAATATGCGATACCACCCATAAAAGCCGTTTCTGTGCTTCTTAGAGTAAAACTCAAGTGGACTAGCTGGTGAATCACTATACTTGTATTATTTACTTTCTGTTATTTATATATTGTCACTCTTGTGTCGTGTTTGGATCTCTCGTGATTCATGGTAGAAACACTTGCACAATTTTTACCAATTTTTGATCGATATTATATAGTATCATTTTTAAGTAAACAAGACCGTGATCCTTGTTATTGTTGTACGTTTTCTTAATCTGTTTGTGCATATTCATTTTCAACTCACTTAAATTTGAAATTCTACGCTAAATTTTTTGTTATCTCCAATATCTCATGTCTTACCGATCCATTATCAATCTTTGTGTAGAACTAAAGCCAATGGTCTGAAATAGATCCACTATCTCATTTCATAACGATCCATTATCAATCTGACCGTGGAACTAAAGCAAATGGATTGAAATAGAGCAGTAAAGACTGTTTTACGTGATATATATGCACACAAAGCTAACTCAACACAATTATCATAGAAATGGTGTGCTACAGCATAAATTGCGCGAAATAGTCAAGTAGCTCAAACAAGTGGTTACCAGTTACCACTAGTTTAACCCTTTCTTTCTTTCGTGAAGCGGCAAAATAATTACATAAAGTTTCAAGAAAACACTCCCAAGTTATGTCACTAACGAGATGTGATTTTGCCAAAAGAGCTGAAATTTATGTTTGAAAGTGCCGAAGAGATACTTTTTATGGTTTATACTGTTCAAAGCGATAATCGAACTGACCCAACAAAAAATTGACAAAATTCCATTAAAAAGAAGAAGACTAAATCACATTCCTGAACCAGCTCCGAATCCAGTTGGCATTCCTGCCCGAGACACTCGCAAATATCCATAGGCCTGGCTAGCACAGTATGATCGAGCATTCAATCCCATTCATGATACAACACAGACATTATCGAACCAAGAACCTAAGTGTGGATTTAGACATTTATAATCGATACTGGAACAGCACCAAACAACACTAAACCCAGAACCCATTGCACAAAAATTGCTTAAATAGATTCAAAAATACAAATAATGAAAAAAGGGACAGATTTACTGGAAACCACAGCAATTTACATATATGCCAGCAAACTTAATCACATGATTTCATTTAAATTACGCCCAGATCTAAATTACGAAGAAGACACCAGAACATAAGACTAAAATCCCGAAATGTAACTAGCCTCCAAATCCGTAGAGGGTCCTTCCTTGCCTCTTGAGGGCATAGACGACGTCCATGGCAGTGACAGTCTTCCTGCGAGCGTGCTCGGTGTAAGTGACGGCGTCGCGGATGACGTTCTCGAGAAAGATCTTGAGGACTCCTCTGGTCTCCTCGTAGATTAGGCCGGAGATACGCTTCACTCCGCCTCTGCGAGCCAAACGCCGAATAGCTGGCTTGGTGATGCCCTGGATGTTATCCCTCAACACCTTCCTGTGACGCTTCGCTCCTCCCTTTCCCAATCCCTTCCCTCCCTTGCCGCGACCTGACATTTTCTCTTCCTTTTTCTTCGCCGAATAATTTGAACAAGAGAGACTCTTTGTTTCTAATGAAGAAGGATAAGAAAATTTAGATGATTTGATGCAACGGAGGAAGTGTGGGTATTTATATTGGGGAAAAGGGTATCAGAGATTTGGGAACTTCAGGCCTTGGAGAGTTAATGCTGTACGTTAGATGAAGGGTGCTGGTCGACGGCTTGTAGTCTTGATCCGCGCCGTTGTGTTTTCATTGGTTGGGAGGTATTGATTTAGATGTGCCGCGGATTTTGGTCTTTTAGCGCTTCTGGTTGAGTTTTCGAGAACGCTACGAAACGAAACTACACACTGCATGCGTATTAGGGTTATAGAGCGAAGAAAAATATAATGTTAAAGTAGGAATATCAACATTTAAATTATTATTTTTTCATACGCAAGCAACTTAAAAAAAAAGGAATAAAATAAAAAAAATAAAGAACTTTGATAAAGTGTTCATTATTGACCAAATGAAATTATTGACTTATTTGTTTCAGATTTTCAAAGGAGATTTTAAGTCGATAGAAATCTTTCCGCTACTAAGATGCACTACCACAATAAACACTATCACCGACGAGATCTGTAAAACTATAACCGACGAGATAAAAATCTCGTCGGATATAGTGGAAAATTTTTTTTTTTAAAATTTTTTTTTTTAAAAAATAAAAAATCTCGTCGGTTATAGTACTATAACCGACGATAATGGCTAAAAATCTCGTCGGTTATACTATTACCGACCCCCTTTAACCAACGGACTATATCCGACGACCCTTCAACATCGTCGGTTATAGTCCGTTGGTTAAAGGGGGTCGGTAATAGTATAACCGACGAGATTTTTTATTTTTTAAAAAAAAAATTAAAAAAAATATATTTTTTCCACTATAACCGACGAGATTTTTATCTCGTCGGTTATAGTTTTACAGATCTCGTCGGTGATAGTGTTTATTGTGGTAGTGATGGAAAATTTTCTCAAGAACATTAACTCATGTCTGAATGAAGAAGAAAATGCCTTATTTATACGTTCTTCCTGAAATACGCATTTAGATGATGAAAAATCAATTTGTCGCCCAATAAAATCATTTGTCGACTAGGTTGGACTTAGACAATGAAATACATAATTTGTCGTCTAAGTTGGTTCTTAAGCGACGAAACATGATATTCGTCGTCTAAGTTTAGTTTCTAAACGACAAATAAAGGTTCCGCCGTCTAAAAACTAAACTTAGATGACGAATTATGTATTGTGTCGTCTAAGTTATCTATTAGACGATGAAAATAGTTTCGTTGTCTAAATTTGTACTTGGACGACGAAGTGTTACACTTAGACGACGAATTATTTCATCGTCTAATAAAACTCAATTATTTAGATCAAACATTTCATCTCTCTCTCATGTCTCAAGAGCTCTCAACATTACCTCCGACTACAATTTCAATTTAATCGATTTTTCCATGCCACCTCAGGAGTTCTAGTTTACCCATTTATCTTCTTATCGGTGAAGTTATTAACTCGTTTCTCTAGATTAATTTTTTTGAATTTAATTACGTATGTAATAACAGATGGTGATGGAGTTCTCCGTGAAATATTCCGGTGAATATAGTTTCCAGTGAATATGGAGTTCTCCATATTAACTTAATTGTGTTATGTAATTTAATAATATAGTGCATTAGATTAATTAGTTGAAAAATTATATAATATGATAATTAACTTACGCATAAATATGAACAAGAGTTGGATACCATTGATGAATAGAAGTGATGAGAGGTATATGGACAAAATCAAAGAGTTTATATTGTTTGTGATACAACATGGTCAAGGAAAGAAGCATTACATGTGTTCATGTAGAAAATGTCTTAACCATCAATTTGTGGAGATTAATGTTATGTCTTAACACTTGTATGACCACGATATGATGTGGAGTTACACTACATGGAGTGAGCAGGTGAAGTAGAAGACTTCAGTTACCAAGGTGCCTCATCCAGCAGTAGTGGTACCCCTTCTTGGAACCCCACTGTGGATTTGGTCCATGATGCTTTTCCAGAATTTAGTCATGGTAGACACCAACACAAAGAGAGAGGTTATGATACTCCTCATTATGACACAGTCTCTGCAGCGTTGGTCACTGATACTACTGAGATTGATAAGTAGGATGAGACTTAAGGCCCAGACCCCAATGTACTTTGGATGTCCAGAGAATGTATCGCGATATGTAATGGAGGAAATTCAAATAAAAGTGAAGAAGAAAATATTAGACCGTGCTTTTGAAGAAATACAGGAGCATATATGTAAGTTGCTTCCTGATCATCACAAACTTCCCGAAATCCATTATAAGGTTAGAAAGATATTGAGCAGCCTTGACCTAAAGTACAAGAAAATTCACACGTGCATAAATAATTATGTGTTGTTTTACAAAGAGTATGCACATTTGGACTACTGCCATGTATGCAACCAGTCCAGATATTTGCACTGGGGGAATATGAGGAGTTCAAATAAGCAAATTCCTATGAAGGTGCTTTGCAATTTTTCGTTGATTCCTAGACTGTAGTGTTTGTATATGTCTTTATACATAATAGAGGCGATGAGATGGTACGTGAAACACATAATAGATGACGATGTGCTTAGACACGTGGCAGATGGGGAGACTTTTAAAGATTTTGACAGGGAATTTCCAGACTTTATAGCAGAGGTTCAAAATGTTATATTCAAACTTTCTACAGATGGATTCAACACTTGGGTAATAATAGAGCTTCTGTAAGTACTTGTTTAGTTATTGTCATGTCGTACAACTTGTCTCCATAGATGTGTATGAACAATGAATTTATTTTCCTTACTTTGCTAATTCCAGGTCCTAAGTCTCCTGGAAAGTGTTTAGATGTGTAACTTAGACTATTGATTGAGGAGCTGAAATATTTGTGAGAAAATGGAGTCCCAACTTTTTACAAGTTCACTAAAACAATGTCCACGATGAGAGTAGCCGTAATGTGGATCATCAGCGATTTTTCAACGTATGAGATGTTGACATCTTGCACAACCAAAGGGTACATTGCTTAGTCTGTCTGCTTAGATGATGTCAACTCCAGTTGGTACACAGAGAATGTGTGTTACATGGGTCACCATAGATGACTTTCTCATCATCACTAATGGCGACATTATAAGGAGAATTTTGACGAGACAATATAGAATAGTCCTAAACCCTGACAATGGTCAGGTGAAGAGATTTTTGAGAGGTTAAAACGGCTTATATTTTGGTGTATTGAGCAATGATGATGGTGTGAGAAAGCTAAATCCACACCCTCCCTATCATCTTACATATTGGAAGCACATTGGTATTTTCTTTGAACTGCCTTACTGACCGAAGTTGAAACTCATGAACAACCTAGATGTCATGGACATAGAATAAAATGTTTGCGATAGTGTGGTGAGAACAATTCTCAATATTAAGTTGAAGACTAAGGAAAAGATCTAGAATCTATGAATTTACGCTATCCCTTGTGGTTAAAGAGGAATAGAATGAGTGTTCAACAAGATGCCAGATGCACCTTACACAGTGAATCCGACACTGAGGGATACTATATTCAAATGGTTTAAAAGTGTTCGTTATCTGTCTAATTATGCAACGAATATATATGTTTAGATGTGTCAACGTTAAGCAACACACGTTCATTGGTCTAAAGACTCATAACTGTCATGTTATCTTGCAACGTCTGATTCTAGTGGTAATTCGACCATATTTACCTCATGATGTCGTTAAACCAATAGTAGCATTGGGTAGATGGTGACAGAGGTTATGTGCTAGAGAGTTGAAGAAGTCAGATGTGGTCGAACTACAAGAAGAAATTGTCCACATCCTTTGCAAATTAGAAATAATTTTTTCCCCTACTTTCTTTGACATCATGATTCATCTATTGATTCACCTTCCCAAACAAGTGCTACTTTCTGATCTGGTCCACTACACTTGAAATATTGTATACTTGAAAGAGTATTACCTATAATCTCTTGGAGGACGTCTGTTTTTTATAAAGACCAAAAGTCTAAGACAATTGGAGATTGGTGGTTGAATAAGTAAATTTATATTTATTTATTTTGTGCGTTGATCAAACCTCGACCTTGAGAGCTCATTTTGCAAAACTGGCAAATTGGCCAAAACTCTTGGAGAAATGGCGTTATCATTCAATGAATATATTTCGGCTCCAAGTGTTAGAAAGCTAGAGGGCGAGATAATGTTGGTAAGACCAAAATACAGAGGATAAAAAGGCACAGGTCAGAATACCAAAAGTAAAAAGGCATAGGCCAGAATACCGAGGGTAAAAAGGCAGAGGCCAGAATACCAAGGGTAAAATGGCATGAGTTGAAGAACCAAGGGTAAAATGGCATGATCACAGATTTAATGCCAAAATGACATTAACTTGGCCAAAAAGCTTAAGGCAAAATGGCACAAAGGCATAGTTAAAAGCCAAGGGCAAGATAACATTGATATGACCCAAAACTATGAAAGATATGGTGTTAAGGTCGAGAAAAACTTAGCGGTGAAGTTCTCGACTCAGCGGTGAAATTGTGAAAGGACCTCTTTGCAATCTTTCTGTTAGCACATGCAAAATCTCATTGTTGTGACCAATAAAAACTCAGCGATGAGAATGATAGCCCTAAAGGAGAAAAGATATGAAATACATGTCTTGTGCTAAGTATAATTTGCAAAAGCCAATGGGGGCATGAATAAGTGGAGATCGAGTACGGTCGAAGGTCACAAGCAACTATGGTGGTTGACACAAAGAATACATATAAATCCTGAGGGGTGAGCGTCCAATCATGGTTGATGGAATAAGTCTCAATCCTGAAGGATTAAGTGATATGTGATTACCAATGAGAGTCGACAATAAATTCATTGGACAAGAGAAAGAGCAAGTTGATTATTGGATGAGCGTGACTCAATGTGCACGATTGAGGAAGTACGTGACTTAGAGAGTTGGAAAAGATGCATGGTGAAGGCGGAGTTATGGAACTCTAGAGTATGTGATGAGGAAGAAGTGAGGCATGCAACATCGAGTTAAATTGAATCTCGAAGGCAATGAGGTATGAGAAATGCATATGGTAGAGGTTGTGAGTAGCAACCAATGAAGCACTAAAGTGGATGTGGTCCATGTGTGCAAAGCGAGTGCGCGGGAAGAAGGTGAAGGTGTAGAGGCTATGAAACAAGAAAATTCTCTTTGGAGCAAGGACCTTGGGCCCGAAATTTTTTTTTTGGGCATTTGTGAGGGATAAAATTTTGGTCAAAAATGTATCACCAGAGATGGGTTAAGAGAGACGTTATGGCCCATAATTGAAAGATATAGTAAGCCTGAGGAAAAAGGATCAGGAAGGATGGGGTCATCGACGAGAAAATGTGAGCGGTAAAAGGCACGTAATGGATGCATGAGTGTTAAACGACTCAGTCGTGATAGTTAAGAGAATGTGGCACGAATACAGTGGAAAACGAGGAAAAACTGGAGAATGTGCTCTGGTGGTTGAGAAGCTTGGGGCTGATACCGACGAGAAGTTCTCAACGGAGGATGACCATATCCTTGGAGCCCACACCATTATCCCTATTTTGGGGGGAGAATTGTTGCCTATAAATACTAGCTCACGTTCTCATTTGATGAATTGACTTTCTGATTATCAAAATACTGCTTGGGAAGAGCTCCTAGTGACTTAAGTGTCGGAGTATCTTTGCAGGTACTCCCCCCCCCCCCAACCTTTTGGTGATTGAAGGATCAAACTACGGTGTGTCACAGACGTGGAACGATTATTGTTAGTTGATTGATCTTGTTAAGGTAACTAGTCATTGCTGATTTTTTATACTCAAACAAGCACCAAATCACAAATGCTGATAGATTCAGTATTGAGTAATATTCATCAGGATGATAAATCACAACCCATAACAGAAAACTTACAAAATCACAACTTTTATACTAAAAAAACATAAACCCAATACTCTAAAAGAGGATTTTAAGGACCAAAGATGAAATGAATAAGGTTTTACCTGAAGCAGTGGTCACCATTGATGCAGCTGGAAGACGAGCCATGAGAATGAGACTCGGTCGGAGTTGCAGCACCATTAACCCTAATTTTGGTTTTCCTTTTTTGCTTTTTGGCTTTGGCTTTGGCTGGTTCTTAAAGTTGAAGAAGACCTTAGAGAACGCGGCGTTAATCGATGACGAAGGAGAGACGGTGAGACTTGGAAGAGAGAATCAAAGTTGGGTTCGTGTCCAAGCCGAGGGAATGGCGGTGAGGGAGAGGAGGGAGTAACGGCGAAGGGGTATTGGTGAATCGGTGATGAAGAATTTTTGAGAGAGAGTTTCGGCCGTTTCCACAGGGAGGTGAGGGATTTGTTTTAGTCAACAAAAGTAAACCCTATGTCAACCTACAAATAACTTCTGATTAATATATTTTTTTTAAATTTTTAAAATTTTAGATTATGATTGCGTTTAGGGTCTTGAAATTGAGGGTTCAGGTTATGGTAATTATTTTTACACGGTAAGATAGATATGAATCTTACGAGAATGCGTGTGAGATACTTCGTTTCAAATGATTCTTGATGGAATGGAAAATTGTGTTTTATTCTTAAGGGAAATATGATCACATCGATTAGACGCACATATTAAGGTCAAATTCAAGTCGAAAAGTTTTAATATTTTTACAGCTTGCTTAGATTAGCCCAATTATCTTATCCAACGGTCAAATTTGAAAAATAATTTTTTTTTGTGATTTCATTTTATAAATATTTGTTTCCATAAAACCAAATACATAGTGTAGACAACACTAGTAGTCATATGAGGAATTTAGGCAATATGAGAAACTAAAATGGTCTAGTGAGAAATAAGTCCACACACATGGGTATAACTTGTAGTAAATAGGATCTTACAAAAAAATAAACCTTATCGGAATTCATTTAGTACATGGTCAATCGAGGTCAAATAATACAAAAAGTACTAAAATAACCTTTTTAGAGAACTTCCTCATTCTCTGGAGTATATAATTTAACCTTTTTTGTTATTTTTTTACATGATAAGATAAAATATGAACCTCACGAGAATGCATGTGTGACATTTGGTCTTAAATTAATTATTTACATAGTGACAAATTGAGTTTAAGTCTAAATTTTTGGCGAAAAATAGTTTGCGATGGCGAATTAATCCATCACAATTGCATAAACCTTTTACGACGGCGTACATTACCATTGCAATTAACCGATCCATATCTATTTTAGCGACGGACTTTTATTTTCCATCGCAAATTCTAAAAGATTTACGACAGCGTTTACTTGTTGTCACAAAAAGGTGTTCGCAATAGCGACGGATAATTTGTCGTCTCAAGTATCTAGCAATTGCGACGGTTTTGAGTGCCGTCGCAAAAAAACTTAGCAGATTTGATTTTTTGTTGTACTCTCTCTCTCTCCCTCTCTCTCCCTCCTTCTCCCTCCTTTCTTTTCCTCTCTCTCGAGCTACACCGCCACGACCAGCCGCCACAAACCAACCGATGTTGGCTCTCCTTTAACCACTGCCATTGCACCTCCACGTGCCACCCCACCTCTTTCTCCCTCAACCCAATACCACCATCATCGCCACACAACCCACCATCGCCGAAATTTGCGTCTACCGACGCCAACCCTACTCCACCGCCGCAAGACTCCCCGACGCAACACAACCCACTGATGCTAGAACCTGCCTCCGTCTACCGTCCATAATTTCTCTCTTGGTCAATCTCTCTCTCTCGACGGTTAATCCCTCTCTCTCTACTGTATATATACATATATAAATTATAAAATTAGTTGTATTGAATGAATTTGTTGGTTAATTAACTGTTGAATGAATTTGTTGGATTGTTGATGGAGATTATGGATTGTGGATTGATGAATTTAGGAGTAGATATTGTTGTTGATGGAGATTATGTGAACTTATTGTCGATGGAGAGATTATTTAGATTATGTAGAATTATTGTTGATTAGGGGGATTATGTAGAATTATGTTTCAATTATGAACATTATAGAGATTATGGTGATTACGTTCTGATTATGGAGTTTATGTAGAATTGTTGTTGATGAATCATTTAATTATGTACTTTGTTGAATGAAAATGGATAAGGCATGAATGAATAAGGAGGTGCATGTAATGAGGCTTAAGTTGAATATGTACTGGATTAGATGAATCTTTTGTTTTTCGTATGGATGTGTTTTGATGAATTTGGTTTTGATGAGTAAATGTTATTAATTTTCAATGTCGTAGAACTTAAGATGCCTGGTGGGAGGAAGAGATGCACTGTACAAGAGAAGAATGCCAAATTTCAATCCATAGGACGATAACTGAGTTGGGGTCAAACCTCAGAAGAGACCGTGACGATTCCTGCAGCTCCTGATAGGTCAGAGACGATATTGAATGCTCCCAATGAAGCGCTACAGCCTATACAGTCGAGCCAGGGATTTCCGCTTTGGAGGCGTCACAAGGTCCGCAAGAATCCATCGACGATGATGTTTGCTATAATGCCTAACACAAAGTGAACTAGAGAGACCCCTCAGACCCGGCCCCGAAACGTACTCGAGGACTTGTGAAGGGAGTTAAAGTCGAGAAGATAGTAAAGTCAATGAGGAAGAAGATCGAGGTGTCGTTTGACGAGTTTACTAGAGGCCCTCCGACACTGGAGCTGAGCAGTTTGTGCTCGCTCGACATCGAATCTATCATACCGAACAACATACGTATGAAAGCCCCTTTTTGGGACGAGCTGCCCCAAGCCGACAAGTTCGGGGTGTACCATGAACTCTCGGTAATAAGGTCTATCTAATTTTATTTAATTTCATAATTAATTACAAAGTATATGGGCATAGTGTCTAGGAATTTATTTTAATTTTTTTCTAGGTACATTATGACTATGAAGCCAAACCGGAGATGTGGAAATTCGTAGAGAAGATGGCTACCAATATTTACAAGGATTGGAAGCACGACCTACACAAGCACTACAAGGTGGGTGGCCAACACTGCTATTCGTGAGAAGAAGACGATGGGCCATAAGTTGGGCTCCAAAAGGATGATCAACATCGCCAAAGCTCACAGAGATGCGGGTTCAAAGCATTATTTTCTTGATGCTAGCATGTCTTCTTACGTCAAACCTGGGCAAGCCGATCTCGCTAGCAAATGTGGCGTAAGTAACTCATTTTCTAAAATTGATTGAGTTTAGTCTTACTATTAGTTTTAGGAAGATTGAATCATGATTAGGCCATTTATTAGGTTGTGTTATTAGAATTTGGTTTAGTTGTCTAAATTAAACATTATTTTGAACTTGAAAAATCTGGATGGAAATTGCTGTTCACAGTTTATTATTTTGGAATTGGTTATTCACAGTGTTTTCTTTCAAGCAGGTTTTTAGTTTCTTCCATTTTCAGGGGAAACTATGTCAAATTTTTTTTTTGAAATCGACATTCATATATTGTTCACAATATTAATTTTAGGAGAGGTTGATATAATAAGCCGGGGAGGAATTGGCGCGCGCACATTCGCAGAACCCAGAGATGACGCCCGAAGAGCTGCCTCCTCTATCAAAGGAGACTCATATCCATATTGTAGATACAGTTTTCAGCCGCCGACCTAGGAAAGAGGTTTGTGGCCTTAGAAAAAGGATAGTCGAGCAAGATTTGAGCCAAGCTTCAATTTCATCAAGTAGGCGTTCGAGTGCGGCGGTTGCTGAGGAACGGGTTCAAGTGGCCGAAGAGGAGGCTCGAGCGGCCCAGACTCGGACTTATACATTACAGACTCAGATGGATCATATACTCAAGTTACTCAAGACTAGGCTAGGCTAGGCATGGATCTTGATTTCGTTTGTCATCCAATTGTCACGCCTCAGGATTCTGGACACGATGACGATGATCTAAGCATCGGGGAAATCAACGAGGTCCAAACTCCCGCAGATGTCGATATTTCTGTTTAGTTTCGTACGTAGTTACGTTTATATTTCGATCAGAACAGTACAACTTTTATGAACAAATTATATTTTTAATATATTCAATGAGTATTTTCTTAATTTACTATTTAATTTTTAATTTAATTTATATTTCTGAAGTAATTATTAAAAAAAAATTTACAACTTAGACAACAAAATAAATATTTTGTCGTCTAAGTGGACATGTTAGACGACGAAATGGTAATATTTCGTCGTCTAGGAAGAACATTCAGACGACAGAAAAATGTTTGCCATCTCGAATGGAACCTATTAGATGGCGAAATATTAAGATTCGTTGTCTAGGGTAATTCACTAAGACGAAGAAAACGCTTTTGTCATCTAAGTGTTCTAGCTTAGACGATGATAATGTTTTTGTCGTCTAAGAAATTGTACACGACTAAAATTTTTGTTGTCTTTTTCAATTAAGTTTTGTCGTATAGAAACTTAGACGACAAAGTAAATTTCGTCTGCTATGATGTGACTTAGGCGAATTTTTGTTTTGTTTCATCCTCTAAGTTCTTACACTATGACACTTAGCCGACGAACATTAGACAACGAAAATTTCGTCGTCTAAGTATTTGGACGACGAGAAAGGCCTCTTAGATGATGAAATTGCTTGGTCGCCTAAGTGCTTTTTTCTGGTAGTGCCTGTAAGTGAGGATGAAGTCTCTCTAGCTGTGAAATAAATGGGAGCCCTCAAGGCTCCTGGACCTGATGGAGTTCATGTGTTGTTTTACCAGAACAATTGGAATTATGTTATTCCAAAAGTATTTACAATGGTTTAACATTTTTTTTCTTTTCAAAATGGTACTTCTCTGAGGTTGTTAAATCATACGAATATTGCCTTGATACTTAAAGTTTCTGAACCAAATAATGTAAGTAAATTTAGACCAATAAGTTTATGCAATTTCTTTAAGATTATTATCAAAGTGTTAGTTACGAGGCTCAAACCTTTACTTGAGAAATACATTTCTATAAATCAGGGTGCTTTTGCTCCTAGTAGATCTATCCAAGATAATATTTTGATTTCTCATGAGTTATTTGATGAACTCAGAAGGAAAAAAGGCAAGTTTGGAGCCATGACTTTAAAAATTGATATGGAAAATTTTTATGATTATCTAAGTTGGAATTATATTAAGGTTTGCCTCCAAAAGTTTGGCTTTGATCACCAGTGGATTAATTTCACTATGTGTTGTCATAATTCTGTCTCATTGTAAGTTTTATCAATGGAAAGCCAAAAGGGTATATTGTGCCTTCTAGAGGTATAAGACAGGGAGACCCGTTCTCTCCTTACATATTTATTCTTTGTATGAAACCTCTTATTAGAAACTTAAATAGCTTAGCTCAGAACCCTAAAGAACATGTTAGAATACTCTCTTCCCCAAAAGGAACTAGGATTTCTAACTTGATGTTTACAGATGACTGTTTAATCTTTTGTAAAGCCTCTCCTAGAGAAGCTAGGAAAGTTTTGAAAGTTCTAAATGACTTCTTAAAAGCTTCTGGACAGAGAACTAATTTTCAAAAATCCTCTCTCTACTTCTCTCCCAAGATTACTGCTAGCACGAAAAACAAAATTGCAAGTATTATAGGAATCCAACATAAAACCACCATTGGAAAATACTTTGGTATTAACAATGTTGCTTTCTGGAAAGACCCCATGAACACAAAAGAAATCGTTTCTAGAATCTCAGGTAAGCTTGCAGGTTAGAAAATTGATTCTCTCTCTAGAGCTAGGAGATTAACCTTGATTAAACTAGTTTATCTGGCATGCCTAACCATGTCATGTCTTGTTTTAAATGTCTTGAGAAAATATGTAAAGACATTGATAAGGAGGCTAAAAACTTCTTCTGGGGTTCAAATTCAAAGTTGAACCCTATTGTCTGGAACAAAGTTTGTACCCCTAAGTCTAGTGGGGGACTAGAAATACGATGGTATGCCCACTTCAACAAGGCTGCCCTTGCCAAGTTGGGGTGGAAAGTTTTCACTAATAATGAGAATTGGTGGGTTCAATTAATTAAGGCAAAGTACCTACGAAAAGAAATTTTTTTTGAAGCTGAAAAGAAAAATACTTTTTCAGGTGCTTGGAAGAGAATTCTGGATAGTAGGGATTTACTTAATCAATGTATGAGATGAATAGTGGGAAATAGACATGATATCAATTTTTGGTATTCTAATTGGGTTTTTTCAGTTCCTTTAGTTTCCATTGTTGATGAGGAAAAGCTACCTCATATAAACTTGGATGAATCTGTTAATGATTATATTGTTGACAATAATTGGAATGTTGAGAAGTTATCTTAGTTTTTTAATGATGAGGTGATTAAACAGATTATGGGAATTCCCATTCCTATGATTGATTAGGATGATTGCTTTATTTGGGGCCTTGCCTCAAATGAAAAGTTTTCTATTAGAAATGCAACTTAGATGCAAAGTGATTCTTGTGAGAGAGATACTAAATAGAGTTTATTGGATAGATCGTGAAAATCTTTCATGCCTCCAAAAATAAAATTCTTTAGTTGGATTATGATTCATGGAATACTCAAAACTAGAGATAGACTTTAAAGATGGGTTTACTTAATTCTAATGTTTGTCCCATGTGTAATACAGAGGAAGATAGTTTATCTCATTTGTTTTGTGACTACAATTTTTCTAACGAAGTTTGGAATGTGGTAGGTTCTTTCAGACCAACCCATGGAATGGACTTTTTAGAACAACTTCAGGAGTTACATAAGAATAATTTGAATGAAGATCAATTGTTTGAAAAAATTGCGTCTATTTGTTGGCAGATTTGGAAAGTTAGAAATAACATTGTTTTCAAGACTGAGAATACCACTCTTGCTGCTGTGTTGACCTCTTCAGCTACCATTCTCAACCAATATCTGAAATTCAACAAGCCTCAGGAGAAGATGAAGAAGCAGTCCCTCGAGAATATCAAGTGGAGCCCCTCACCAACTGGCCATTACAAAATCGATTTTGACGGTTCAGTTCTTAATATGGGCATTGGAGATGTAGTTAGTGGTTTTGTGATTAGAGACAACAACATAAATTCTATCATCTTTGGATCAAGGGCATTTGGCAATACAACAATTCCTCTGGCTGAAACTCTTGCTCTTAGAGATGCTTTGTCTCAAGCAAAAAAGAAAGGTCTCAGCAACATTATTGTGAAGGGGGATTCGAGCCTAGTTATTTACTGCATTAATGGGAGACACTCTTTGCCCTAGTTAAGAGGGATTCGAGCCTAGTTATTACAACCAATTTGCTACCTATACATCAAATTAGATAAAATATCTGGCCAATTTGCTACCTTATGTTTAAATTTTTTCGTGTTTTTTCTGTTCAAATCAATAGAATAGAGGATTTAGAGTACCAAAGTGTTTTCAAATTTTTATAATTTGTTGAATAAATTGATGAAATTCAAGTAATTAGACAACAAGGTAGCAATGACAAGTTTATAAATCATAGGGTAGCAAATTGGCAGAATTTTTTTAGGGTAGCAAAATTGACACTGAGGTGATTCCTAGAGTTGAAAATTGACAATTAAGCCCTAAAACAAGTAACATACGAGCCACAAGGGTTCATACTTTATGCCCAAATAATTAACTCAATAATTTTATGTTGAAACCTGAGAGTTGGGGCTAGACATACATTATTAGTTAATACCTATTTGGGATGACTTCTAGGAAGTCCAAAAGCGCTTTTAGATTTATTAGAAAAATTAAAATAAATAGAAAAAAGTAGAAAAAAATAAGATATTGATTTGGTTGAGTTTTAGAAGCACTTGGAAGTGATTTTAAAAACACATGATAGATGCTTCTTGATTGAAAAATAATTTTAAAAATTTTCAAAAACACTTTTAAGGCTCTAGGAAGCAATCCCAAACAAGCAATAAATCTGTACTTGCTTGGAATTGATTTTCAAAGTGATTTTTCTTGTTAACGTTTCTAAGAGGAAGCACATGGGAGGAAGCACCTCTCATGTGCTTCCTACAAAACTATTAGAGCATTTCCAACAGTATAGTTATTTTTTAAAGTTAAAATCGTCTAAAAGTTAAATATAGCGAGCCAATATTTGACATATTTTACTTGTCATATATCAGTAAAGTGTTATTTATAAGTTGACCTAGAAGAAAAACGTGAAAACAATAAAAACTAAAAGTTGTAGAAGATGATTTAAAGTCATTTTCTCTCTCCATTTTTGTTATATATAACTAAAAATTTTAACTAAAATTTAAATTTAACTTAGGCTTCGGGTACATGTTGGAGTGATATTTTGCAGAAAAGTTAAATATTTGACTTTATTTTTGAAATAGGATATCTGTTAAAGATGCATTTTAAGACTTATAAGTGATTCCTTAAATTTTTCAACACATTTTCATTTAACCAAATACTCTAAAATTTATAATATTTTTTTTCATATTTAGAAGTACTTAAAAAAATTATACCAAACATGCCCTCTGTTTAACTACCTGACTTTTGACTCGAACTTTACTTCACTGCCAAACTTTTCAGTTTTATCAATTTCCATTATTCTAAAAACCGGCCGCCTAGGCGGAAAAAACCAAGCAAACGATTAATTTTGGTTGTGGGCGGACTAGTAAGGCAGGAGGAAAAGCGGCGCTTAGGTGTTTTTTTTTTCCACTTTTTAAAAAAAAAATAAAAACAAAAGGTTAAACACCCAAAATACAAAACCCAAAATAGAAAACTGAAAAACCCAATCGCAAAACTTGAACGCCTCGACCTCGACTTGTGCAAAGGGCAAATGCGCGAACTGGACGCTTCGACTTGGACGCCGCTCACCAATCACCACTCGCCGTTCAACTTTGGTCAGTTTCTCACTTTCTCTTCTCACTTCTCTTCTCAAATTATTGATTATGTGATTTATGTCTGGAAGCCTGAAATCAATCAGCTTCAAGATTGGGTTGATTGATTATGTGATTTATCATTTATGTCTAGCTTTAATCTGATGGTTTGAGAGTAGATTATGTTTCCTTGATTGAATAGAGGGTTTGCTTTGTACTGTTTTTGACCAAATCAAGGATTGGAAATTGTCTTTCAGTTTTGATATGTATTGTGTTTCCTTTGATTTGGCTGTAGACCCTGTAGTTTTAGAATTTGTCTCTGATTTGGCTGTAGACCATGGATTCCTCTCAATTTGTGTTAAATTGGATTTGCGAAATGTCAAATGCGTAATAGGAGCAATTATAGTTCTCGTTTAGGTAAATGCTTATTAGTTTGTTGTATTTGGATGATTTCAATGATTTGTATAATTCAATAATTGTATGATTTGAATTGTGAATTAGGTGAAATGGCAAGTAATCCGAATTTGATATCTTCTTCTTTCGCATCCGTTGCAATGTCGGAAACTCCTTCCATGCCTTTGAAGCGTAATTCAAATGATATTGGATGGAATTATGCGGAGTTGGTTAATCCGAACAAGAAGGATAATTTTTGAGACATTGTATTTTGAGCTATTATTTAATGGCATTATTTGGATTTGAACTTTTGAGTTATTGTGTGACGACATTTTTTTTGAGACATCGTATTTTGAATTTTTGATGACATTTCTTCATAATTTTTTCTTTATTATTCATATAATAATATATTATATAAATATATAATTAATTAAATATATATAAAAAATAATCCATCTAATTACTAATTAAACTCCGCCTAAACGCCTAACTATTAGGCAGTAACTCCACTGCCTAATTTCACTAAGCGACTTTTTAAACCTTGCCAATTTCACCACTAATAAACGGGATCAACTTCCATTCACAGTTTGCGGTTAAGTGTGAGCATGTTAATAGCATTAGCCATGCCATAAAATCCATCTGCTCTTGAGAGGCCCCTAAAGGCCTAAAGTGAAGGTGAAATCCAGTGGGCTCGTCTGGGTTTTATGATAAATTAGCACGCACAGAAACTAGCATCTAAAGCCCAACCCAATGTTCACAAGTGGCTACAAATTGCTAAACTCGCTGCACAAACAGCAGAGTCGGAGACCAAGAGAAAGAGAAAATGAGGAAGTTCGATCCATGGCCAATCTTCTTCAAGCGCGAATGGAATCGCAACTGGCCGTTCCTCGTCGGATTCGCCATCACCGGAACACTCATCACCAAGTTCTCTCTTGGCCTCACTGGTAATAACCGATCCAAACCCGATCTGTTCGTTTTCGAATCTTCAAAGTTTAACCCTAATTTTTTCGTTTTCGATTTTGACTCATTTTTTTATTTTCTAATTTCTTTGCAGAGGAAGATGCCAAGAACTCTCCATTCGTTCAGAGGCACAAGAGGTATCTTTAGATTCTCATCTCAGCTCGATTACAGTTAAAATTGTCTTCTGTTATTCAAAGTCAATTCGGTTCAGTTCGGTTACATTGGAAATATCACCGGTTGTTTGATTTGGGTATTGATGAATAGTCTATAGATCCTGTTTTGTAGGATATAACATGGCAGTGTAGGTATGTAAGAGTCTCGGTTAGTCTAGGAGGTTCTTCAGTTTATGGAGCACTGCCATTGCTTATCAAAGTCATTGTTGAAAGGATTTTCAATGAATTGTTGCAAAGTCTAATGATTGTGTTGCTGCTGAATGGATAGTGTTTTGTTTCAAATGATTGAATTTATAATCAAAATTCTACTTATTTTCCTTGAGAAGGATGAAGATTAGAAGTGCTCCTTTCCTTATGGACGTTGCTGGATGATGGGTTGTGTTTTGTTGTTACAGCTTAAGCAGATTGATTGTGTCGAAACATTGTAATGCATGTTGGTAATTTTGTTTTTATATGGTCATTAACTACAAGTCCGCAATGCATCTTCTGTCTTGGCACTCTATCTATGAGGGGATTTGGTGGTTTCACATCTTCATGCTCAGTCTATTTGTATTGTCATCCTAGGTTATCTTTCTTCATTTCTGTAGTGTGTGATGTATGATATCGCTTAAGGAGGCATTGGAAATGCTAATTATAAGGGCTATTTAAAGAAGTTCATACTCCTGACTTGCATGCTTTTTAGATGTATTGTCAACCTGGGTTGTGCTGTAATCTTGTTACAGCTTAAGCAAGTCGAATGTGTTGATTGTTGAAACATTGTAATGGATTTTAGTGATTTTCTTTTTATCGATGGTTATTAACTACAAGTCTGTGATGCATCTTCTGTTTCGACTCTATCTGTGAGGGGATGTAGTGGTTTTGCATCTTCATGCTCTGACGAGTAGTATTGTCATTCTGGATTATCTTTCTTCATTTCAGTAGTATATACTGTATGATAAAGGGCGATGAGGTTTTGGAAATGCTAATTATATGGGCTTCTCAAAGAAGTATATATTCCCTACTTGTGTGCTTTTTAGATGCCTAGCTAAGATGGCACTCTTTCAGGGCATGGTCACTGTCAGTACTTTAAACTCTATGTAAGAGTGGGCTGTCTGTGATACACTGAATCAACTTCTCATTGCCAATTTCAACTTCTGCATGCAAGTTATTTATTATAATTATAAACTTGTTTGTAGATTGTGGTAGTCTGTAGTGCTATTCTTTCTACGCAATTTACTCTAGGTAATGCATTCAGTAGTATGCAATAGTGTTGCTATATTCTTCTCTGAGTCTGACTGAAATTTGTTATGTAATGATTTTCATTTTTCTTTGGTTTTGCAGGTGATTTCTGGATGCCGTTGTGGACTACCTATCTTCTCATGTCGCGGAGAGGGAGATAATAACAAAGAGCCATTCAAGATTATGTGTTTTTTGAATTCTGTTATGTTAATGATGACATGAATAACATGAGGAATACTTGTATCCATTGGTTTTGAACTTTGTGTATTTGAGACCCATCTATCAAATTAAAACTACAAAGGTTATGCTAGGTTCATATTGTGATCTGAGGCTCACAGCTCTTATTTCATATTCGTCTGCTGAAGCAAGTTCCATGCATGTATGTTGGTCTCATACAGAAGAAATTCTCTCGGAAGTCCGTTTGGCAATGGGATTTCAAGGCGGAATTTTGACCTGTTCAGGGGATTTTAAAGTCCCACTTCACAAAGAGGAATTTCGTGAAATTTGGATCGGATTTTGAGATAGAATAAAACACGGGATTTTTAAATTCTGACTCAATAGACATCATTTGAAAATTCCAAAATCTCTCGCCAGAGAGACGCGACCTGAGCAACAACATGCCTTTTGATCTCCGACCATCGTCGATTTCAAGGTTCATTCTCTAGGTTGGGCTCTCTTCTATTGTGTTAGTCTAGGATTTTTTTTTGATTAATCTTGAGTTGTTTGGATCTCCAATTTTGGACTAGTTTGTTATATGCGTTTCTTTCTTTGGTTATCATATCTGATACTCGACTTTGTTGACGAATTGGAATGGATTCAATATATTCATTGGTTGAATTTGGTTGTTAATAGAGACAATTTCGAATCTGGGTATGCAATGAATTGGGTTGCTTGCATTCACAATTTTGAATTCTTGTTTGGTGTGAATTGGAAGTACTTGTCCATCAATTTTCAATATGAATACAATTATCTTCTCGATAGTTGTGTTTTGTGTAGTTTACCGTATTACTGTTGTCTGCCCTTATCAGAATACAAAAGTATGGGTGGATTTGTTTTGGAGGCAATTAGGTACTGGTTTAGTACTACTACCACTACTACTGCACATTTGAGCGATTAACTTTGTGTTCATTGAACAACTTTCTTCTTACTATTGGAAGCTTCTAATTATTCCCCTTTGCAAACAAATTTACATTTATGTGCGGGCCACAATGTGTGCAGAACTTCAATCTCCCATCTATATTGAAAGCTAGCAATGATCTTTGATACAAGACTCATCTCTATATTTGCACATTGCATAGCTAGAGCTATATAATGGTTTATGTCTTGATCCTTTGCATACATGTATAAGAAGTACATATCCAAAGCTTTAACATATTTATCTTCAGTATAGCTAGGTAGCTAGCTCCAAGTCCACGTTCAAGTTAGATTCAAAATGCAAAACTTATACGTATGTACTAGCTAGATGATTGTGCCAATGATTGTTGTACTAGATCAAAATTATTTGATTGACAATGAATTTGGAGTAACCTGATGAACTGATGATATGTTAATTGGATGAATATAAAGCGAATTCTTTATATGTTAATTGGAATTGAATTCATGTAATGTGGCTATGTTGTACAAGGATCTAATGCGTCTCCAACTAATACACCGGGGGAGTTCAACTAAAATTTCCATGTAAAAAATGCTAGAATAGAGAACTGTGTGCTTCTACTATTGCACTACGGCGCAGATCCTAACATAGAGGTACCATGAATTTCTTTATTGCAATGTTTGAAGTCAGGTTTTTTTTGCTGTCTTTTGATATTCGGTGAGATCCAAGTCCTCCTTCACAGTTTAGACCATTGGGAATTTGCATAACCTGTTATTGTTCCCTTCTCATACGTCTGATATTGTTCCCTTCAGAAGCTAGTAGGAGAATTTGAAGTCTTTGAATCCATAATAAGATAGAATAAGATGATATGTGGTAAACTCCATAAGGAACCCTTGACCTTGTGTAAACACTGATGAAAAGTGGCATCTAGGATGCTCTAATTTACATTAGTACAAACTTCTTATGACAATGTACCATGTCTACTTTATTAGTACATGTCTAATTATACTTATGCTTCTCTCTACTTGGTGTTTGTGTCGTCAATTTCTTTATCACATGTACAATTCGATTTTGATATATCTTCAGACTCTTTATGTTTGCTATATCTTATTTGCAGAAAACTGAGCAAGAGAAGCTTGAGAAGCTTACACGAAAGGTATGACCACTGTGTAAACTTTATGCCAGCTTATGAGATTCTCTTGGGCCTGATTTCACCATTCAGAAGATTAAACCACTGTTGAGGACTTTGTTAAATGTTCAATAGGGTTGGTTATAATAAAGAAATATGATACATGTATTTCACTAAACTTTTTGGTAATTTTGAGTGTCTTAGATGATGTTCAGTCTCAAAGTTTAGGCTACCTATTTTGCTAGTGTATTGTTATTTTTTTGAGCTCAATTCTAGATTTCGATAAACAAAATGGTATTTTTTAGGGAAAATAGCCACAATGATCACTCAACTTTGTCAAAATTGACAATTTGATCACTGAAGTTTAGAATAAATCAAAAAGGTCACTGAACTTTTATTTTTTCTATCAATTTAGTCATTATGTTCAATGGAGAAAGTGATCAAATTGATAAATAAAGTTAAAGTTCAGTGACCTTTTTGATATTTTGTAAAGTCCAGTGATCAAATTGTCGATTGCGACAAATTTGAATGATTATTTCAGCTATTTTTATTTTTTATTTTTTTATGGAGGTAGCAGAATAGTACTAGAATAGCTAGTTTGTTAGAAATAGAATAGCTGAGATGGCTACTGAGCTTTAAGTTAAAGATTGATGTAGTTGAATTTATTGTTTCTATCACGTTCATGGCTTTTGAGATTTCCAGCTCAGGTTAAGCTGAATATATTTCTCATGACTTTGTTTTAGACATTTGTATTTGTTTGTAATAAAAGACGTATTTGAGTGCAGAGAAATCTAAAAGCATTGAAAAGTTGAAAGGAGCAGTTTGTGGAATCTGTTTTGTGTTTATCCAATGACTTCTCATAAGAGTGCTAATGTAACAAACAAAATTAGTAGAGTAATCAACAATGCTGCTTGATTTTATGTTTTGAATAGTACTAGTAGACTAATTACTAGTATATACCTTACTTGATTGAACATATTTGGTTAGTATGCTACATATTATTACTTTCTAGTCATAATGACATTAATAACCTACAGTTAAAGACTAACATGTATACGTAGAGAACTTAAACATTAGCTAGTAACTACATGAAAGTTGCACTGTTTGTTGCTTTATCTGTCAACATATTATGTATTTAACCTTACTGGTATATACCTTACTTTGTAAATGAAATATGTATACTTACTATTGAGAAGTTTGGTTCACTGCCACTTTTACTAGTATATAATGTACTTGTAAATTGAATATGTATACTTCGTAACATAAGTCGGTTTGGAACTTGTGAATCTAGGTACCAAGTGTTAGTCTATGCCTTGAGTCTTGAAGTCGCGTCGGCGTACGCGAGGTACGTTGGCATACGTGTGGCACGTTGGCATACGTGTGGTACGCGAGCAAGGAAGAAGTCTCTGGCGAGAGAGTCTTTAGCGAGCGTTGACCTCTGGCGAGGAAGTCTCTAGCGAGGAAGTCTCTGGCGAGGAGAGTTAGAAGTCCTTGGCGAGCAAGACTTCTACTCAGGATTTCGCTAGGACTAGGATTCCTCAGGCATTAAGGAATTGGGTTTCCTTAATCATTCCGGTTTAGGTTTCCTCAGACGTGTGTGTCTGGGATTCCTCTGGGATTCAGGACTCTGTTGGCTATATATATACAAGGGTATTAGCCATAAGGAGTGTGGTGGAATATCTCTGTAATCTGGGTCTATCCTGTAGATTAGGCTTAATCTAGCGTTGGTAGATATTCAGTATAGTGTTATCCTGTAGGTTAGGCTTAACCTAGTGTGGTAACGTTAGTAATTCCTTAAGGTGGAGTTTGTAATTCCTTAGGGTGTGATTCTGTTATACTGTTGTAAATCAGGTTCTCTCCAAGATAAAGTAATCGGTTCTCTTTCTGCCGTGGACGTAGCTAACTCGCATTAGTGAACCACGTTAAATCTGTGTTTGTTCTTACATTTATTTGCTTCCGCTATAACAAACTGGTATCAGAGCATCGGCTCAGGATGTCTGGAGTGAATGTGAAGATCGACAAGTTTACGGGGAGGAACAGTTTTAGCTTATGGCAGATCAAGATGCGTGCCTTGTTAAAGCAACAAGGGTTGTGGGCGCTGCTGATGAAGAAGGTAGTGGGTCCCAAGTCCGCTGAGATGGCTAGTCTGGAGGAGAAGGCACACTCAACTATCATGTTGTGTCTTGCAGATGATATCATCACCGAGGTTGCAGAAGAGGAATCTGCATTTGGTTTGTGGTTAAAGCTTGAGAGTCTATACATGACGAAGTCTTTAACCAACAAGTTGCTTCTGAAGCAACGTCTGTTTGGTCTGCGTATGCAAGAGGGTGCACCACTGAGAGATCACTTGGATCAGCTGAACACAATTCTGTTAGAATTGCGTAATATCGATGTTAAGATCGAGGATGAGGATGCTGCCCTAATTCTGTTGGTATCCTTACCGTTATCATACGAGAATTTTGTGCAATCCTTTATTGTTGGAAGGGATACGGTGACTCTTGAGGAGGTAAGATCGTCTCTTCATACCAGAGAGTTGCGCCATAAGGCAACTGGTACAGGTTCAGACAGTCAGGCTGCTGAGTTAGTAGTCAGTGGAAGTAAGGGACATGGAAACTCGGATGAGAAGAAATTCAAGAAGCCAGGTTTCAAGGGTCCTAAATCCAACGATGTCTGTAAGTACTGTAAAGAAAGGGGACATTGGAAAAGGGAATGTCCAAAGTGGAAGCAGCAAGAGAAACCAGCAGGAACTGCTGCTGTAGCAGAAGATGACACCAATTCAGAAGAGGATACGGCTCTAGTTGCTGATGAACATGCACATCGCGATGATGTGTGGGTTCTAGATTCCGGGGCGTCTTATCATATATGTCCGTGCAGGGAGTGGTTCACGACCTACGTGCAGGTAAATGGAGGCAATGTGACAATGGCCAACAATGTTGCTTGCGAGGTGGTTGGAATGGGCTCAGTTAAGTTACGGACACATGATGGTAAATTCTGTACATTGAATGAAGTTAGGCATGTTCCTCGCATGACTAAGAATCTGATATCTCTGAGTCATTTGGACAAGAAGGGGTTTAGTTTCAAAGGAGAAGGCGGGATCTTGCGTGTCTACAAGGGTTCAGATGTGGTTCTGAAAGGTGTCAAGCGGGGTACTTTGTATATTCTACAAGGTTCTACGCTGTCTGGTTTTGCTGCTGATGCATCATCGGAAGTTCACAAGAAGGATATGACCAAGCTATGGCACATGAGACTCGGTTTTATGAGTGAACGAGGGATGCAAATTCTGGAATTCTGCTGGTCTGAGTTTAATGAGTTCTGCAGGAATGTAGGGATTGCTAGGCATCATACAGTCAGGGACACACCGGGGCAGAATGGTGTGGCAGAACGTACGAATCAGACATTTCTGGAGAGAGCTAGGTGCATGCTCTCTAATGCTAGTGTTGTATCAGAGAATGGTAGTGTTGAGAAACAGGTGGAGCAGCAAGATGAGGTTGAACCACAGCATGGAGATCAACACTCACATTCAGAATAAGAGCCACTAGTAGATAACCAGCATGGTTTGTCTCTTAATCGGGTTAGGAGAGCAAACTTTGAGAAACCGCCTACAAGGTATGGTTTTGAGGACATGGTGGCTTATGCACTTCAGGTTGCTGAAGAGGTGGATCCTCGCGAGCCATCCACCTACAAGGAAGCAGTTACATGTACTGAGTCTGCCCAATGGCTTGCTGCAATGGGAGACGAGATGGAATCACTTCATAAGAATCAGACTTGGGATTTGGCCAAGCGGCCTCAGAAGAGAAAGGTTATCACTTGCAAATGGATCTTCAGGAAGAAGGAAGGGATGTCGCCTGCTGAGGGGTTCAAGTATAAAGCCCGCTTAGTTGCAAGAGCGTTTCATCAGGAAGAAGGTGTAGACTACAATGAGATTTTCTCGCCTGTGGTCAGACATACATCTATCAGGGTGCTACTAGCCATAGTTGCACATCAGGATCTGGAACTTGAGCAACTAGATGTGAAAACAGCTTTTCTGCATGGAGAGTTGGAGGAGGAGATATACATGACTCAACCAGAGGGTTTCCAAGTTCCTGGAAAGGAAGATTTTGTTTGTAAGTTGAAGAAATCTTTATATGGACTAAAACAGTCACCGAGGCAGTGGTACAAGAGGTTTGATAGCTATATGATGGAGATTGGATACTGCAGGAGTCCGTATGATTGTTGTGTTTACTACAACAAGGGTTCAAATGAGGTTCTCATTTATCTGGTCCTGTATGTAGACGATATGTTGATAGCTTCAAAGGACAAGTCAGAGATTCAGAAGTTGAAGGATCTTCTCAGTGCTGAGTTTGAGATGAAGGATTTGGGTGCAGCAAGGAAAATTTTGGGAATGGAGATCTACAGGGATAGGAGTCAGAAGAGGTTGTTCTTATCACAGAAGGATTATATTCAGAAGATATTGTCAAGGTTTGGCATGTCTACAGCAAAATCCTTAGATACTCCAAGTGCAGCGAATATTCATTTGTCCACTGCATTTGCACCTAAATCAGCTCAGGAGAAGGAGTACATGTCTCAAGTTCCCTATGGTAGTGCAGTAGGAAGCTTGATGTATGCTATGGTCTGCACTAGACCGGATCTTGCACATGCTGTCAGTGTGGTCAGTAGGTTTATGGGTGAGCCTGGAAAGGAGCATTGGCAAGCTGTGAAGAGGATATTTCGTTACCTTAGAGGTACGTCTGACGTTGGTCTCATTTATGGAGGTGATACAGGGTGTTTAGTAACTGGTTACTCAGATTCAGATTATGCTGGAGATGTTGACACAAGAAGATCTATGACTGGTTATGTTTTCACTCTTGGCGGGTCAGTTGTTAGTTGGAAAGCTACTTTGCAGCATTCAGTGACTTTGTCTACAACTGAAGCAAAGTATATGGCATTGACAGAGGCAGCCAAGGAGGGAATCTGGTTGAAAGGACTGGTTAGTGACTTGGGTTTACATCAAGATCAGGCTATAGTGTATTGCGATAGTCTGAGTGCAATCTGTTTGGCCAAGGATCAAGTTCATCATGAGAGGACTAAGCACATCGATGTCAGGTATTATTTTCTGAGGAGTGAGAAGCGGATCAGGGTGAACAAGGTGGGTACTGCTGATAATCCAGCAGACATGTTCACAAAGCCGGTTTCGCATAGCAAGTTCCAACATTGCTTGGACTTGCTGAATGTCAGAAGTTGTTAGTTGCCCGTTGGGGGCAACACCTGGGTTGCTTCTCTGGGAGAAGGCAACGTCTGGGTCCTTCTCTGGGAGAAGGGAACATCGGGGTCCTTCATTGGGAGGGATGACATTTGGGGCAGAGGAGAAGTCTGGTACTTCGGGTACATCTGATTACTTGGGAGAGAATTCAAGTCAAGGTGGAGATTTGTTAGTCTATGCCTTGAATCTTGAAGTCTCGTCGGCGTATGTGTGGCACGTTGGCATACGTGTGGCACGTTGGCATACGTGTGGTACGCGAGCAAGGAAGAAGTCTCTGGCGAGAGAGTCTTTAGCGAGTGTTGACCTCTGGCGAGGAAGTCTCTAGCGAGGAAGTCTCTGGCGAGGAGAGTTAGAAGTCCTTGGCGAGCAAGACTTCTACTCAGGATTTCGCTAGGACTAGGATTCCTCAGGCATTAAGGAATTGGGTTTCCTTAATCATTCTGGTTTAGGTTTCCTCAGACGTGTGTGTCTGGGATTCCTCTGGGATTCAGGACTCTGTTGGCTATATATATACAAGGGTATTAGCCATAAGGAGTGTGGTGGAATATCTCTATAATCTGGGTCTATCCTGTAGATTAGGCTTAATCTAGCGTTGGTAGATATTAAGTATAGTGTTATCCTGTAGGTTAGGCTTAACCTAGTGTGGTAACGTCAGTAATTCCTTAAGGTGGAGTTTGTAATTCCTTAGGGTGTGATTCTGTTATACTGTGGTAAACCAGGTTCTCTCCAAGATAAAGTAATCGGTTCTCCTTCTACCGTGGACGTAGCTAACTCGCGTTAGTGAACCACGTTAAATCTGTGTTTGTTCTTACATTTATTTGCTTCCGCTATAACACCAAGAATTAAGGATGGATGTTTGTCGTAAGCGTGCTAGAGTAGAAGAAGAGGAGACAAAAGCAATGATGAAGAAAATGAAAGTTTATTTGGTTGCCGTGTCAAAATTTTTGACATCAATAGTAGCTTGACACCACTTTAAATTTAGAACTATAAGAGGGCCCTTACCTGATTGGGATGAACAAAGGCAATGGATTTTGAATCGCTTGTATAATAGATCCGAAGTTGAGTGCATGAAAAATTTGAGGGTTGGCAAGAGCACATTTTATAAACTTTGTCAAGTGTTACACGATAAAGGTGGATTGCAAGGAACAAGATATGTTGTCTTTGAGGAATCTGTGGCGATGTTCCTATACATCCTTGGACAATGTGAAATTTAGATCGATTCATCTTCAGTTTTATCGTTCCAAGAAAACTATAAGTATGCATTTCAATAGTATGTTGCGTGGATTTTTGAGAATCAGTAAGAATTATTTAAAGTATCATGATTGTGCTCTTCAAGGTGCTGACATGAGGAGATGAAGATGATTTGAGGTAATTTTAATTAAATGAATAGTTTGAGAAAATTTCATTAACTATTTCTCTTAAGTACATAACTCACTAATTTTTTTTATATATACTTTTTATCAATTTAGAATTGTTTGGGAGTGTTGGATGAGACTCATATCTCTGTGACTGTTGGATCAGCTGTCCGTCCTAGATATCGAATTAAGAAAGAAGATATTTCTACTAATATCCCAGGAGTTTGCAATCAAAACATGAGGAGTATTGTCTGGATGAGAATGATTAGCATCAAATTCTCGAGTTCTTAGAAATGCATTGACTAGAGGAAATCGTTCAGTTATTCCTACTGGTATGTTTCCAACATCAACCGTAACTATTCAATTTCAGTAGATAACTAAGTTGATAATAGTATAATCTTTTTATAGATAAATACTACTTTGTTGATGCTAGATACATGAATGGACCTGATTTTTTAGCGCCTTATAGGGGAACTAGATATCACCTCAAAAAATGGGTCATAAACCGCCCCGAAATCATAGAGAGCTTTTCAATCATCGTCACTCAAAAGCTCGGAATGTGATTGGACGAGTATTTGGAGTGTTAAAGAAAAGATGAAGCATACTAAGAATAACTTCTTTTTTTGACATTAAAACACAAGCTAGAATCATTAATGCTTGCTGTGTGTTGCACAACTTCATATGGGCTGAAAAAGACAATGATCTTTTGTTAGAAGCCGAACAGTTGCATCTTCTAGATTCGGTTTATAGGGAGTTGCTAATGATGCCCATTGAAGTTAATGCACCTGAGATTCTTATAGTTGAAGCTACTAATGAGTGGACCGCATTTCGTGATCAATTAGCGTTGGAATGTTTGCCAACTATCAAATATATCATGCTCAACAAGCGCAACAAAAACAAGCAATAGTGGAGCAGAATGAATGAATCATGCATCCAAGATTTAGATCGTAATAGTGTGTTTATGTTATGTATAACAGTAATAAATAATGAGTATTGAGATTTAGAACTTTGAGATTTTGAAGTACGATTTTCTTGTAATATTAATGTAATATTATTTATGTCTTGTAAGATTTGTAACAAATGAGTATTTATGTCTTGTAATATTATTAGTAGGTATTTGCGATAAGTATTTTATTCTCTCAATGAAGAGATGAAAAAAATTCCATGATATCACATAAAAAAAATGCCTATTATAAAATAGAATGAGAAAATAAGATTTGAAAAATCATCTTTAAATTCTTAATTTACCCAAATAAGTCATTTTGAAAATTTCTTCACGAAATCCTATCATCTCCTGGTATTTATAAATCCTGAATTTCAAAATCCGGGGTTTATCATGATGCATCATTTAAAGAGCGGGCAACTATCTCAGCTAATTATGCATGTTTTCTGAGAACAGTTTAATCAGGTGGCTTAGAAGTCGGACTTTATGAGTCGTGTTACAACAATTTTCTTCTTCAGAGATAAATGAAGTACAAAATAGACATTCGTGGTAAAAACAGTATAAATTCTTTATTCATTATTGCAACTTTGCAAAATCAAAATTGGGTTTCCAAGAAGACTCGACTCAGAATAACCTTAACTGAACCCACATTATGAAGGATAGAACAGAAGAAAAACAAATACTATTTCTTATTTTCTACTATGACAATGAAATAAAAACACAGAAGGAAGTACAATGGAGACATGAGATATTTGGAGACCAGCATACTTTGAGCACTTTGATTGTCAAACGCGTTCAGTGGCCGAAAGCTCAGTCATCCATGATTCCAGAATAGAGTAACAGACAATCAATTCTTTTTAGCTGCTCCAAGCCTCAAGCGGAAATCCTCCTCCATGAGAGGCAGACCTTCCCGTAACTTGACTTTTGGCTCCCATCCCAACAGTTCTTTTGCCTTTGTGATGTCAGGTTTCCTCTGTCTCGGATCATCAGGAGTGTTCTCCACCTTCTTTATCTCTACTTGAGGGTTAATGAGCTGCAACGTTAAAGGTCAATATATGTGAACAAAGTGAGTTCAAGCTCATCCATCTAGAAACTGCCAAGACGATTCTTTAAGCAATCAACACATCCTCCAACAGTAACTCCACAGTATCATTATTCCAAGTACTTACCTGTTACTCATTTCAACTAAGCATCCTACAAGGGCCTACAATTAGCTTTACTTGATCACAGTGATTCTTTTTTTGTGAGTTAAAAAAAAAAATCTCAAACATGTTCCTATGAAGTATTAAATAACAGCCTATGAAAGGATGTGAAGCTATAAACTGACCTCCTTCACTGTCTCGGCGAGTTCAAGCATTGTAAATTCACCTAGAATACAAGAAAGCCTAGATCAGTACTTAAATCAATATAACTATTATTATATGCACATCCCATTTCATATTCCCCAAAGATACCTGGGTTTCCAATGTTAATGGGTCCAGTCTGCTCTCCTTCCATGAGACGGATGAGGCCATCAACCTAAAACATTTTAAACAAGTAAAAATATAATCCCAACACAATTTGACACAAGGAAATGTGTCGAGTCAAATATGTTTCACATACCATGTCAGAGACATAACAGAAACTACGCGTTTGAGTTCCAGGATTTTGGACTGTCAGAGGTTCATCACTACAATGTTGAACACAAAGTAAGAATCAGAGAAGTAACAATGGTGGAAAAAATTAAGCTTGTCTAATAATCCATCGAGGGGATTCTGATTTCTATGCACTAAATAAGAACTATATGCCTCACTATATTAGGTGACCCTAAATCGTCAACATCAACACATCATCGTCACTTCTGGCTATAATGAGGGCATGGAACTTAAGATATTACCACTGGTAATGCAAAATGTGTGGCCATCACTTAAGCTTATAAAGATGCTGTTTTGGAGCTTTTCAGAAGAAATTTAGTCATCTAATAGGTCTTTGTTTTCTAATTGAAAGCACAGGAAAGCTACTATACCATTATCATTAAAACCATGAAACATCCGAAGGACTCACCGAAGTGCTTGAGCTATAAAGTTACTCACTACACGTCCATCATCAATATTCATGCGAGGGCCATATGTGTTGAAGATTCTGGCAATCCGTATTTCTATCAAAGAGGAAGAAAATTAGATCCAGCAAACCATAAGTGTAAACTTTACCAGATTACCACCAAGAGGAAAACCCAAAAGCGAGCAAGTGGAAAATGATACCGAGAGATAAAACTATACCTATCCCATGTTGGCGATGATAGTCAAACATCAAGGTCTCGGCAACACGCTTGCCCTCATCATAGCAGCTCCTTACTCCTGTAGTTATAAGATGTGACTTCCTCGTCTAGATCAGTTTCTCGTGGACTCAGATTAGGAAAAATATGAAAAACATGAATCTGCCATCTACCATATACAAATCATGTTATAAGTCTGAAAGAAAAGATAAGGTAAGAGGGGCAGGTTTCACTGATGTTATACATAGAGCTTGCAGGAAGACATCCAATAGTTCACACTAATCAGACACATCTTTTAGGATGTTGATGCTCACAAGGTTCGACATGCAAAAGAAATTGGGTTATTACTGATTGTCTTAGCCATATGCCCCAGATGGCTGCAAAAACACTACAGGTAGAGCTGTAACAACAACTATATGGCCCTAACAATCATAATTTAGAATTTACTATTCACTTCCTAATTAAAGCTCATAACGAGCTAATCATGTCCAGAATCTCCCTCAAGGAAGTTTATCTCATATTATCAAAAAGAGAATTAGAGCTAATAAGAGATTGAAAAAAATGCAACGCTCATTCTACTTCTTGCTATATATATATCACAGAACATAATCTTCTTAGATCTGTCAGAATACAGCAAAGTTTAGGCTTAAAAAGAGATGATCACTTACCAATTGGGTTGACATTACCCCAATATTCTTCAGGTTGTGGGTGCACAAGAGGATCCCCATATACTTCTGAAGTAGATGTCAGTAAAATCCTGCTCATAAGAACATACTTTAGTAATACAAATTGATGGTGTTGAACTAAAACACAAACACACAATTTACTGCCCACCTCGCTCCAACTCGCTTGGCAAGTCCAAGCATGTTTAGAGTGCCAATTACATTTGTTTTTATAGTCTGTTGGAGAATCAAATGTGGACATGTTAGATGTCTAGAATTTCTCTAAAACTTCCACTTTACGCACATTTGTTAAACTGTACTTGCTACAGGGAACACGAGTCACCTTTACAGGATTATATTTGTAGAAAAGAAAGATGATACATGGCATGTCTATGTTAATAGTAATCTCTTGATCTTTAATCGTCTCAACTAATCTAAATGCATACCTTTACAGGATTATATTTGTAAAAAATCGGAGAAGCTGGGCATGCAAGATGGTATATCCGATCAACCTCAACCAACAATGTCTCAGTGACATCTGTAACAAAAATGGAAGGCATTCAACATCATGATTTGAATTAAAGAAATGCCTTTGCAAAACTCTTGACAAACAGATCAAACTACGCAAAAGAAAATTACAAATTAACCAAAATGTATGTACCATGACGAATAAGCTCAAATCTGGGATGATCAATCCATTTTTTAAGATTGTCCTTGGAGCCAGTGAAGTAGTTATCAACAACAATAACCTGAGTACAGATTGCAGACAATACCAACTATCAAGCAATAATTTTGAAAATTATCTAAGCATGCTTCATACTAGTAAGTTTTGTCCGTTAGAGGGTCTCTATGTAGGTACTCAAACTCCCTACTCAACTGGTGTTTGATATTGAGCTTTTTAGATAAAGAACAAAATGGTGACCTCATTCTTTTCATTTTCCATCAATCTGTCAACCAGGTGAGATCCAATGAATCCAGCTCCTCCAGTAACCAAGATTCTCATATTGGACTGTCACCAACAATGAAAGTACACAGTGGAGCACATTAGAAACAACCAATAATACACTAGAAACAAGACAATGGCATTGGAATGACATTCCAATAATACATATTAGCCATTTGATACCAAACAAAAAAGAACTTCTTCAAAGACACAGTGGCAGAACTATTACAAAACAGTAATGATCACATCACTGCTCAGCCAAACAATCAAACACACATATAGGGTGGCATGAAAAATCAAAATTTCACCATAACTTCAAATGAGCTAAAGCGTGCAACAAGGATTAGCAATATTTCTTTGTGATCTACATACTTACCGACATGAGGATCCAATATATGAGGTTTGACTATCTGGGCAATGGGTATAACACAGAGAACTGAATAGTAGAGATATCAATGCCTAATTCTACAATCCCTTCTGGATGAAGTTTTAAAATATATGTAAATTATTGTGTAGCCGACTATGGTTTCTCAGAAGATATCAAAAGTTGAAAAAATTACCAAACTTTTGGTAGACAACTGAATTTTGAAGATCTAATAGCTCAATAAAATTGTATCAGCAATGCAATTTATAGCCACAAAGAGAAAAACAAAACGAGGCAATTGCCACAGTTTCGAGTATTAAGTTTGCGTTCGCAGGGTTGAGTAAATGCTGACAGAGAAATGCAACAACCCAGTGGTGTAAAATATCACAGCCATACAATGAGATCTATAAAAGTAACACATGTCAAGCCTGTGAAAAGTAATTTACAATAAGCCCAAAAGAAAGAGGAAGTGAAACAAACAAGATAAATAGCACAAGAACCTGAAAAAATTTGGAAAAACGCAGGGGGGATGGTAATGGAGGAGACTTTGTGGTGGTCTGGTGATTCCCATTAGATGAATTTGTAGCCATTTTCTTAGATCCCCTCTAAAAATCCAAACACCTACAACAATTCACCAAACAGTTAAACTCTAAAAGATGATCAAAATACAACTGCCTAAAATTCTGAATATCAATCCAGATAATTATTTTCCCCTAAGATTGGAGCTTGAACTAGACCTGCAAATTAGCCTGAGATAAAGAAGAAACCCAAAACCCTGAATACCCTTTGGATCTACAAAGCTTAGTGATCAGAATTCATATTTATAGTCCCCAAAAGATCCAAAAAAACTGAAACTTCTACCAAACAGTGAATTATAAATATAAATATAAATGGATTTAATAAAGAAAATCAAGAAAGACTTCAAATTTACGGAAAGTTGAGGCCTTTATGATAGCTCCTCGATAACAATAATTAAATATGAAATCGCACCGAACTAAATTCCCCTTAAAAATAATATCTCCATCTTATTTTGTCCTCAAAAGAAATTAAAAATATGAATATCGACCTGTAAGTTGTAACTATTTGATTTTACCAGAACGACGAGACAGTAATTAGATTAATCACCTTCTGAAACTAGTGAATCTGGGATTAGTCGGGTTCCTGCAGTAAAAAAGAGGGGTGTTGGATAAGAGAGGTTTGCGACTGATCGAGATAGATTAACAGGTAACAACTAGGGTTCTGATAAGTTCTAAATCCTAAGACAGACGTACATATGCTTCGGTATCTTCCATTTCTGGTTCTACTGGGTCTGGTGGTGGCTTTAACTGTCTGGCCTGACTAGTTTAGTTTAGTAGCTTCGTTGTTCCTTGCTTTGTTCTCAAGGTTGGAATAAGATGCTCTTTAGCATGCCTTTGTAGTTTGTACTTGTCCGCTGACGTCTATGGGCTTCTGCCACGTGTAAAGTATAACTAGACAGGTCGTGTCATTTTTCCCGATATTTTTCTGTTAAAAGAAAATTTGAGTATTGACTCTTGTCAAGTCTCATTAACAACGTCAACGAGACTTGATCCGATTGACAAATCGATCTGTTCCATCCAACGATTTGTTTTTGGTCACATTTCAGTTCATTTTTTCGATTGTCACATTTCGGTTCATTCCTATCAGATTTATGTATGAATGTTGGGAAAATTATAGTACGTTGTTAATATACTAGAGTTATCGTCCTGCCGAGATGCGCTTTATCATCTAAATAAGAATAAAAATAGAAAGAAAATAATTTTAAAAGTTTTATTTTATTTAAAAGATAAATAATCTTAATATATAGTTACAAATTAAATACTATTAAATATAGTATTTATAACTTACAAATATAAGATTCCAAAAATACAACTCTCCTGTCGAAAAAAAGAAACAACATCCCCCTAACATCAAGTGGAATCCCCCTCCCATTGATCTCTATTAAATCAACTTTGATGGCTAAGTGGATGATAAGGGGATTGGTAGGGATGCCGATGACTTTGTCATTTGCAACAATAGCGGTAATCCAATTATTTCTAGTGCAAGAGCTTTTGGCAAAACCACCATTCTCTTGCTGAGGCTCTTGCCTTTAGAGATGCTCTGGTTCAAGCGCACATGATTGTCTTAAACAACATTTTAGTGAAAGTGGACTCTCTGCTAATCATAAATTGCATAAATGATAGATGTGCAGCCCCTTGCAGACTTCATTCCATCATCTAGGATATTACTAACATCTCAAGATCTTTTGAGAGTATCTCTTTTAGTCATATTTATAAGAGGTCAATTTTGTTGCAGATAATCTAGCATCTATTGTCATTCTTCTTGTAGCCTTCACCTTTGGGACAATTCTGTTCCAGGTGGAGCAAAGAATGCTCTGTATTTTGATCTCCTTGGGAGTGGTTGCCCAAGAGGAGCTTCCCTCTAGCCTTTGTATTTAGTCTTTCTTCATATAAAAAAAACTTAGAAATATACAAGCTGATAGATCATATAAGTTTTACTTTACATTATATTACATATACATGAGTGGCAAATTAGAAAACAAATAAAAATATTCTTAAAATGTATCCCAACACCATGATAGATCCAAACAATGTAAGCTCCTCGAATGTTTGGTATGTGATCTAACTAAATTGTATTCACCATGAAAAGTATCACCCATACCTATTGATTATTCTTCTTGTAGCCTTCACCTTTGGGACAATTCTATTCTAGGTGGAGCAAAGAATGCTCTATATTTTGATTTCCTTGGGAGTGGCTGCCCAATAGGAGATTTAGTCTTTCCTCATCCAAAAAAAAAAAACTTACAAATATAAGAGCTGATAGATCATATAAGTTTTACTTTACATTTTATATTACATATACATGAGTGACAAATTAGAAAACAAATAAAAATATTCTTAAAATGTTTCCCAGCACCATGATAGATCCAAATAATGTAAGCTCCTCAAATGTTTGGCATGTGATATAACTAAATTATATCCAACATGAAAAGTATCATCGATACCACAATCATAATCTAATACTACTCTTTTAACTATGTAAATCAAGCATGAATATGGTGGTGGAAAGTGAAAATCATAATCTTGTCTGATTACCTTTCTTGATATTATTTAGTGCAAGTTTTTTACACTCCAAAAGTTTTCAAAATCTTTCAATAGTTTCATTACTACTATATGTCAAGTAGTTACGTTAACTAACCATTTAGACAAATAAAGTATCCAAAAATATAAAATACACAACAAATATCAAAACTAAAAGGAGTATTTATGCTAGATATATATCCATACTTGATTAGCCTCGATGATGTTGCATAAATTGAGTCTAGCATGCTCCTTCATGCAAATAAATAAATAATAATAATAAGAAATTGGGAAACGAAATGTAGTATGCAAAACATAAACTAAAAACAAATACACAAACATCATAATAATCTCCCACATAAAAGAAATTAATACATAAGCTCGACGAACATGGTACTGAGCTCAATATTTGATTCGTCTTTGTAAACATTCTTCTTTCATATATGCACATAAATAAATCTCACATCCTTGTTTGGTTAGGATTTATGTATAGACTTAAGGTTAAGTCTATTAGGATTGAGATTCATTTTCCTATGATGTATTGGCAGCTTCTATATCTATATATAGAACAGCTGGGGGGTTTACTAAAGTAAGGCAGAACCAGAGCTAAGAGTGATAGAGAGATAAGAGCTAGGTTGAAGGGTTTACAATATCTACAATAAGTACTTGTAATCAGTTAATTCTTCATAGTACTAGTGAATCTCTCAAGAGAGATCACAAAGTGGACGTAAGCTATAGTTTTAGCTGAACCACTCTAAATTGCTGTGTTTGTTTCTGCTTTCAGTATTAATCTGTTTTAGCTTGTTTAGTCGTAAAACAACAAATCTAGGAGGCTCTTACACTATAAATATACATCCACTTGCACAAATTTTTTAACTTTTTTATTTTATAATAGATTATGCATGCCGCTAGTTTAAATTAAATCACTATTGTTGTGAGAAACCATAAAAGAATAAGAAAGCGATGTTTTGATTTCCAAAAGTATAAAATAATAAAAAGTTTAGGGACTAAAAGCATAACAATATTTTAGCCACTATAATTTAAAATCAAGAGAGCAATTCTTTTTAATGACACATCAGACAACATAAAACAGATAAATACAAACCTGAGTGTTGACAACAAATTGAAAAAGAAGATGACAATTGCCATAGAAACGACATCACAAAGAAACAACAAAAATAATTTTTGCATATAACCTAATCCTGCATAACATGGCAAAAGATTAAAACTAAATCAGTTATACTAAGAAGAGTTAGATATATAGTCTAACCAACAATGAATCAATGGAATCATGTAATCGGTCACAATATATCATTCCAAACAACGTCAACAAAAAAAGGAACATCAGGTTCATATGAACCAAACCATAAACTTAGAGAGCGGCTCAACATAGACCAACAATATCAACAATTCCAAAGATTCATATATACAAATTGGCACCCACACTAATAGTATCTAAGCAAAAAAGTAAACACTGATAATAAGATATTAACACTGTGCTATATCACCATTTATAGACGTGTAGATACAAACGAAACAAAAAATGTAACTGAAAGAATCCATGTCTAGACCAAAGCAGTGTAAAAACTTATAAAAAAATAAACGTAAGAATTGACATAAAGATAGCTATGCCGTAAAGTATATAAAGCAATAGATATGTCATGCTACAAATGAAGACATGGTAATTTCAATAGTAATGAAGCCACACAAACTATTAAAACAAAGAAGCTTAACAATGGAAAAAAAAAATCAAAGCAGGACATTACAGAAGAGTAAAACTCTACTTTCTAGTTAAAGTTAAGGTTTGAGATTGCCATGTACGTAACATGGTTCTATAAATTGCATGTACGCAAAAGATAGATTTTAGACTGAGTGAACCAAACAAAAGAAACAAAACCCGCAAAGCCACTACCCATAACAATCACCCAAAACAATCTGCCACCTAGTCCAAAACAACAATAGTTTCCAACTTGATTCAAATCCAGAAGGGAAAATTGTTGAAAATGATTCAATTCCAACTTTGATCACTCAAGTATGATACGTTCTAAACTTTGCTCACTATCGAACCGGAGAAATTGGCCATAAATGAGTGAGCAAAGTTTAGAATTTGCCATACTTAAGTGATCAAAGTGAGTAAAGTGTAATTCGATAGTGAGCAAAGTGATATTTGCTATACATGAGAGATCAAAGTTTAGAAAGTGCCATACTTGAGTGATCAAAGTGAGCAAAGTGTAATTCGATAGTGAGCCAAGTGATATTTGTCATACATGAGTGAGCGAAGTTTAGAACGTGCCATACATGAGTGATCATCTGAGTAATTTTCTCAACCCAGAAATAACAAAAGTTACACCCAAAAAACGATATAAACTTGCTGAGATTCTTGTTTTTCAACTCTGTTCAAATAACCAAACAAAAAAAATTGATTAAATCTACACAGGGAATATGGACAATGACTGATTTTAAGAGATAGTAAGACCCAAAATGAGCATAGAACACTAGAACTCTAAAAGTAGTAAAATCAAAATTTCAATTTAGACAAACCGAAACTATAACCAGTAATCTATTGATTCTTTAACCAAACACAAACCCAACTCTCTGACCAATTGAATAGTAAAGAACACACACTACATAAACAGACCAACGACCTAAAATCAGCCACTGTCCAAAAAAAAAACCACATACAACTGTAGTAGAAAGTGAACTTATGGGGTTTGTGAAGTGCAACAATTTTATTCAAGCATATACAACATGTTTATTATCATGCTTATGGGTAAATAAAACATACAAAAGTGTTATAGTATATAGCACGTGTACTTTCCTTCATTATACATATGTGGTGAAATTAGTTAAAGCGTGATTATATGCAGCAATTTTCTTCAATCGTTCACATACGTTCACTTTCTGCTACAGTTGTATGTGGTTGCAAGCATATCGATTTGTGGTTTTGTTACAGCCATTGTCCAATTGCTTGGCACTTTTTATTCAAGCACATACAACAATTTTATTCAAGCATATAGATCCACAAAACATAAACCCAAGTTTGGATACATGTAGCAGAAAGTGAGAAAACTGAAACTAGTACAGTGCGAGGGTGACATACCTTTCTGGGTAAATCAGACCGAGGGTTGGGAGAGACGAATAATAGAGAGAAAGATAAAGGCATAACAGTGACTACAACCCGATCAAACAATTGGCGTGCAAGCCGACAACCATAGAGGAAGCGGAGGTGCATTTATAGATTCCGAAATCTAATTGGAGAATGAGAGAGAAACTGCAGATATAGATCGAGTGGGTGATAGATCCAAATCAAAAAAAAAATTGATTAGAGGAGAGAGAGATTTACTCTATTCTTAGGTTGGAGTTTGATTGATTGAGAGGTTGATTGAGAGAGGTGAGCTACAGTGAGAGGGGGGAGGATCGATTTAGAGAGGCGTGAGTGACTTTTGGAGTTGCGAGAGAGCGAGATTGGAGAGCCGTGAGGGCATCTCCAATAAGGGTCATAAACCCTATAATTTGAGAGGGTTTAGGGAACTGGAAGCTTCAATGGTTGAAATGAAAGGTCCTAAAACCTATAAATATAGCTTGAGGTCTCATCCGGAGTCTTAAGCTAGAACTCCATATGAGACGCATCCTTAAAAATGGTCGCGGGACCTGATGGGACAGAAGCATGCAGAAAAGCAACAGAGGAGAGAGAGAGAGACGGGAAGCTCGCACTCACGTGGGAAATAGAAAGAGTTGTTGCCCCTTCAATTAGCCCAACAACTATATCAACGGACGACTGCAATTCGTCCTAATTTTAATCAATGACCATCATTCAATAGCAACGACTATAACAATACATGAATTTTGAATTTAAAATATGATCTGACGGTATGAGTTACTCGCTGAGATCAATTCAATGGCTGAAAACTAAACTAACTCTCTTTTTTATTTATTGGTCAGAAAACTGTGATAAAAATTTAAATAATAATTATTTATCATATACAATAATATTTTACAAAGTTTAAATTATTATTAAAAACAACATAAAAAAAAGATATCTCAAATATATAATGTTAGAACTTTGAGATAGAACCTTAACCATTAGAGATGATTGAAGTCCTAAATGAATAGTGTCAAGCTGAAGTCCTATAATAAGTTTAGCACCCCATTATAAGACTTTGCCATTAGAGTTTTCCTGAGAGACAAAAGAGTATGTGGTGAGAAGATAATAAGCAGACCAGGTAGCTCAGGTGAGTTTTACGTGATGAATAATATACCAAAAGTATGAACAGTAAGTAGGAATAGTGATTTATGTGTATTGAACAAGTGAGGATCAAGTTTTTTTTATATAGGAAATGACTTGTGTTAACATATGACTTGTTCAAAAAATGTATAAAAACATATGACACTACCAGGAAAAAGTAGTTAGACGACAAAATTGTTTCGTCGTCTAAGAGGTCTTTTTCGTTGTCTAAGGTTCGTTGGGTAAGTGCCGTAGTGCAAGTACTTAGATGACAAAACAAAAAAAATTCGTCGTCTAAGTCACATGTTAGACGACTAAACCTACTTCGTCGTCTAAGTTTCTATACGATGAAATTTTACTGAAAAAGATGATGAATTTTTTCATCATGTACAATTTCTTAGATGACGAAAATATTTTCATCGTTTAAGTTAGAACACTTAGACGATGAAACGCTTTCATCGTCTAAGCAATTCTAACTTTGTCGTCTAACTGTTCAAACTTAGACGATTTTCGTCGTCTAACATGTCCACTTAGATGACAAAATCTTTAATTCCGTTGTCTAAGTTGTATATATATTTTTAATTTCATTTATAATTATTTTAGAAATATAAATTGAATTAAAAATTAAAGAGTAAATTAAGAAAATACTCATTGAATATATTAAATATATAATTTGTACATAAAAATTATACTATTTTGATTGAAATATAAATGTAACTACATATGAAACTAAACAGAAATATCGACATATGCGGGAGTTTGGACCCCACTGATTCCCCCGGTGCTCGGATCGTAGTCATCGTGTCTAGAATCCCTAGGCATGAGTTTTTAGACTAATGAACTTGTGTTGTTCAACGTTGACACGTCCAAATATATTCTCTGCATAATTTGACGGATAACGAACACTTTTAAACCAGTTGAATACAATATCCCTCAGTGTCGGCTTCATTTTGTAAGGTGCATTTGACATCTTAATATACACTCCTCTTCTATCCCTCTTTAACCACAATGAACGACGTAAATTCATAGATTCCATATTTTTTCGCACTTTGAGAGTATCCTTAGTCTTCAACTTAATACTGAGAATTGTTCCCACCACATTATTGCACACATTCTTTTCTATGTGCATGGCATCTAAGTTGTTCCTGAGTTTCAACTTCGATCAGTAAGGTTCCAAGCATACTGCGTTCCATAGTGGACTCGGGGACTAGCTCCCTCTTTTCCACGAGCACTTTTTCCCTTAGCGCAATCAAATTACCTACGCGGCTGGTTCCTAGAGCCCACTGCCCAAACACAAACCTCTTAGAGGCTGATCCTTCTAGCGTGTCTCTTACGCAGTCCTCGACTTAAGGAGATTGGCTACTTGGGGACTAAACTCCCCTAGGGCTAGAAAAATCCCTAGCATCGTTGCTTTCCATCAGGTGCCCTCAAACGGCATGAGCGCACGTTGCATCATGCACTTCATTCAAATACAGAATACCTAGTGACTGATCCTCCTAGGTGCATCTCCTACGCGATCCTTGACCTAGAGACATTGGTTACCTGGGGACTTAAACTCCCATCGGGCCCAAAAAAGTCGTAGCGCCGTTGTCACCCTTCAGGAAGCCTCAAACGACCTAAACATACGTTGCCATAACACATGTCATTCCTCGCTTAATGTTCCTTGCTCCCACACACGATGTTTCAAGCTTAACGCATGTTGTCACTACTCTAGCGCACATCGCTTCCTGCTTAGCACTTGCTGCTCTCACTCATCTTTTAAACCTAACGCACACTGCCCTAGCTCATGTCGCTCCCTGCTTAGCGCTCGTTGCCCTCACGCACGACGTTTCAAGCTTAGCACACCCTGCATCGCGCATGCCATTCCTGCTTAAATGATTGCTACTCTCATGCATGATGTTTTAAGCCTAAACTACATTGCATCACGCATGCTGTCCCCTGCTTAAATGCATGCTCTGCTCCAACACACATCGTTTCAAGACAAGCGCATGCTGCATCGCGCAAGCTGTTTTACGCTAGCGCAACTACTTCTCTAAACGTACTTCAACAAGCGCTACCCGCTAAACGCTAGGCAATACCCCGCTAACATATATTATGTGCAGGAGACCAATCTTGGTTGAGGAGTCAAGGGGACTCCGAGGTACGCTACACTACACATGCCTAGCGGTGCTAAGTGTGGCCACATTAGGAGTTTCAATTTTCAATTCTCCAATCAAGATCGATCTTCTAGACATGATGACTTGTGGGACTTGTTAGTACGCCAAGACTTAACCCTCAAAATTAGGCCACACTTAGCACTTTAATAGCTATATTAGAGAAGCCAAAGAAAAAGAATCAAAAGAGAATATTTTGTAGGCTACTTGCTACGTGCATATGATGACTCATCATTATGAGTGAATGACTAATCTGCTCTTAACTATGTGAAGTGTGCATACACTCTCACATTACTAAAGGAGAGAAGATGTCACCTCCCCTTACCTATATAATAAAGCATCTTACCACATTCAAGGTAACATTTCCTAGTCTAAATAATTTTACGTGTTACTCTACATGCTAACTGATTTAGGCATTGGAATATTGAAGGCGGGCCAACCCCGTTTCGACCTCTAACGCCGTTTGCATGTTGTTGTAACAGGTACCCATGTCTATTTCGAAGACCCTAGCGGAATTTAGTAGAAACATTCTGCATGTACTTCTTGGGTAAATACTTCGACCTTAACTCTTTCTTCATCTTTTCCCAAGTTCTGATTCTCGACTTTCCCAACCTTTCTCTTCGAACCTTCAACTACTCCCACCAAGCAGAAGCGCGTTTCACCAATTTAATGGCAACAATCTTAACCTTCTTATCATCAGGGATCTCTTTGTATTCAAATACTCTCTCCACAGTGTTCATCTAATCAACAAAGTCATCAGGGCATAACCTACCCTCAAATTCAGGTATATCAACTATCATATCCAACCCCTTACAATTTCTTCCTCTCTCATGTCTGAATGGATTCACATATTCCTCCCCGTCGAGGCCCATATCACCATCTTGGCTATGAGTCTCGATGCAAGTGATGTGATTCGGCAGTTGGGTGAACATTCTCCTAATGTAATGACCCGAATCCAAATTAACGACATATTCTTAGCTAGTCGAGTAAATTATCGAGATAATCACTACATGATAAATTTATCGATATTCATTGCAACTAAAAATTGAATTTTTATAGGTTATAATCTTGGATTCACTTTCTTCACAGAAATTATAGAGGATATTATTGCGAGCTCATGCGTATTTTTATTAGATTTTTTTGAGGTTTGAGATAATTGTTATAAATTTGAAGTATTTAAGTGATTTTTTTGAAAAGCTACCATTGGTCAAAATTTCTTGACCATTAGATCAAACAATGGATTTAACTCCAGCCGTTGATTTCAATTTGACTAAGGGTATAAATACCTTGAATCTACCTGGGTAAGAATGGTTATACCCGGTTGACCCGAATAGCTAACCCGACTGAAAACTCGACCCGAATATTTCACCCGTCGAATCTTGGCCGTCCGGCCACCTTTGGATAGCGCTCTGGTAAAAAAATCTTCCTCTTGTCATCCCCTGCATCCCTCAAGCCTCAAAACCAACATGCACCGCCGTTTGAGAATGAATCAAGGCCGAGAAACTTCTCGGTTTCTCTGGTTCGGCTCCGTTGCCAGGGACCCTTTTCTGGCTGGAATTAGGCAGCTAATCCATGGGGATTTTGAAGCCCTTGCTTCCAAGAGTCGAACTCGATTATTTTCGGGTCGCGTCGTGGCTGTACGACCTTGGCTGACCTCTGGCGATTTTATGTGAATCCGCCAATTTTGGAGGTATTTTTCGGCGGCTTGTGATCATATTTTGGGATTGTTGTAGTTAAATGGATTGTTAGGCTTGAAGAGATGTTTAATTTGATATACAAATCGACCATTTTGGTGCAGGTTGACTTCAGCCGCCGCCTGTAGTGGCGCATGGGTCCCACATGCCGCCATGTGCGACGGAGCTCCGGTGACTAGAACACCCTTTTCTTCAAAGGAAGTTTCTTTATCCGATTTGTGATGATTTTTGGTGTAGATTTATGGAATTCGATCGATATTTGTAATATTTCACCTTACGCATAGGTTTCGAGGTGACTCAACATTCAACAATGTTGATTGTCCTATGTCAGGTCTAGGCTGACTTTATATGGAGATTTAGTGGTACGGTATGATGATTAGGATGAAGACATGTTTATTCGATTACGAGGACGAGTAAGAGTAGCAATTTACGCATTTGGGAAGGTAATTCTCCGGTCAACATTTCGTCTCGTATTTCTTTATCCATCTTAGTGACACGATCAAACTATTAGTAATTAGTTATGATTTTGATTTGGCTTAGGGGAGCTGAGTATGAATTACGAGTTAGTTGATCGGCTATTAATGTTTTCAGTGATCAAGGTGAGTGGATTTTTTTTTCACTGTCGTTAGCTAGTCTTAATTATATATGTTTATGATTTATCTTATATTTCCATGACACGAGATGTTATATATTTTATGATTATGCATGGAGGCTCTGCATGTATTTTACGACTTTTCTGCACGTTACGTACACGATTATGCATTGATGCATAGGCTACTTGGCTGATCACCGAGTATGCCTCGGGGGGGGGGGGGGGTAACTAGGAATGCCTTACCCGATGACTTATCTGGGGGGACTAGAAATGCCTTACCCGATGATTTTATATGTTTTTGCCTCCATACGCTTGCATTACTTTTAATTAGACTCGCTAGTTTTTGCCTCCATACGATATTTCTTAAGTTATATGAGATTTCTTTTTGTCCACTCACTCTACCCGTTTTTTTGTTATTTGTGCCTTTCCCCTGGGCCCTTCGTTTTCAAACACCCAGGTTGCTAGTATTTCATCGTTCTTAGTTAATTTAAAAGTCTAGCTGCTCTGGTGTCATAAACAATGTTAAGTTCTTGGTATTGGAAATTTACGAGTTATTTCCGGGAAATTAGTTTGTCTAATTCATGGTTTTTGAATCCTCGATTTTTCCTTATGTTTTCTTTCAGATAAGCATGTTTAGGTTATAATATTTATTAGGGTTTAATCCCGATTTAGGCAATTAAATTGAGGTCGGGTCCTTAACACCTAATCTCCTCCAAGTCAGTGTTGGTGTCTCGGCCATCCATTTCGTACGCTTCATCACGCCTGTGATGAGCCATGGAATCCACCAGGCACAACTAATACACAAACATGTGCTATGATACCAATTTGATGGCAGATTTATTCAGAACTGGTTCTCACACAACAACATAGCAAAGAAAATCACAACTCAAGTTTTGCAAAAGTTCTGCCTTTTCTGTTTTTTTATTTGAAGCCAAAAGATCCCTAAAAATATACAAGAATTGGCCTTAAACAATGCTCAGGAAAAAAATCTAAAAAAGGAAGTAACTAATAGTAGGATTTCTAACTAGGTCTGGGACGGTTCGGGTATACGTAACAATTGTTAGGAACCGAATCCAATTGAGAAAAATTTATTTTGGTTCGGGTTTACAAATTTAAACACTAGAACCGAAATAGAACCGAACCGAATCGGTTGGGGTCGGTTTCACCGGTTCTTTCAGTTTTTTCCCTGCATCAGTTGAGGGTCAACTGGGTATCAGTTGATGTCAACTGACACTCAATTGAGGGTCAACTGACACTCAGTTGAGTGTCAACTGTGTATCAGTTGAGGGTCGACTGAGTATCAGTTGAGGGTCGACTGAGTATCAGTTGAGGGTCGACTGAGTATCAGTTGAGGGTCGACTGAGTATCAGTTGAGGCTAAAACACATTATGTTCAACAAAAATACAACACAACAGCCTTCAACTGACACTTATTTTAGGGTCAACTGGGTATCAGTTGAGTGTCAACTGAGTATCATCTGAGACTACTAAATCTGCATATTCATTTCAACAAAAAGAAAACTAATATTAGTTGAGGCTCAAATCTGATACTAAGCATGCAAGCACTAACATCAAAAGTAAACACAGAATCTAATACCAATTTTTCCAAGCACAAAGCCACAAACTTCAAACACTTCATCACAAGTCCAAAGTCCAAAACTCCAAAATCCAAATGTCCAAATCAAACTAACTTACTAACATTACAAATTCAAACTAACTTAAGGGTTCAACACAATCTGCTTTCTCTTATTCTTGGTCAATTTCGGCTTTGCGACTTGCAGTGCCTTAAGCTTCAACATCTTTTGCTGAGGTTCTACCACTTCAGTACTTGCATCCTTTGAAAGTACAGCAGCCCCTTCACACTTTTCCTTGTTCTCTCTTTCCATATTTACAAAAATCAAAATAAGGCATGCAATATTACTATATTAGTAAGTTTCTAAGTGATGAAGTGTGTAAATATGTAAGTAACTAAGTATGTAACTATGACAGAAGGGAAAAAAAAATGCAAAATCAGATGAAAATAGAATGTGATTACCTTTTTTTATTGCTTCCATCATCTCCATTTCAAACAACTCAGGAACATATTCAAGCCCCATTATGGCAGTTGAGTAAATCTAGTTTTGAAGATATATTAGTGCTTCAACAGACCTAGGAGTTAAAGAACTCCTATAAGGGTCAATAACCCTTTTTTCAGTGCTAAAACTAGACTCACTTGCCACTGTTGATGCTTGAATGGTTAGCACATCTTTTGCAACCATTTGCAGATTAGGATATTTGTTTCCATTCAATATCCACCATTCTAAAATGTTGAACTTATCATCCGGAACTTGTTTTTCCATTGGATCTCACAAATATCTATCCAATTCATGACTAACCATAGTCCCTTCACCTTCTTCCAATGTTTTCTCCCATTTCTGTAACATTGCTGCCATCTTCCTACTAACCCCAGAAACTCCAACTTTTTTTCCCATCTATGTGCTACTTTCTCCACTCACATTTGATACTCTGCTTGATGAGGTAGTGACACTGGCAGTATTGGATGCCCCATACAGATCACAAAGACATTGAATGAGATTCTTCACTTCTGCACTCTTTTGCTTGACCTCATTGTTATCCATCCCTATCATTGTTTCACAAACCATCTCAAAATTCTTTAGCTTGTATCTAGGATCCAACACTAAAGCTACCAAATACAACTGATTGATATCATCTAAACTATTAAAGTAGTTATTGTACTTTATGTGATGACCCGGACCAGAATCAGCAGTATGATCAGCTTGATTGATGAGTTACTGCATAGTCGCAGTTTGTCGGCAGTTATTTGAATCGTCAGGCTCGTTAACGACTAAATTATTGGCCGAGAATTGGAGCTGGGTCTCTTCTCGAGAGTCGTTTTACGTGTAATTATGAGTTCATGGGCGGTTCCGGATCATTATTTGGACGACCGAGCAATTAGTTATGAATATTTGAAATTTCGACGGAAACGGATTTAAATGGCAGATTTGTTCGCGACTAAATTACCGGTCAAGAATTTGGTTTTGGCTTCTTCACGGAAGTTGTTCAGAATTTAATTTTGAGTTCGTGGGAACTTTTGGAGCATGATTTTGAGTTACGAAGATTTAGTTGTGATTATTTCCGTTTGTTGATTAATTAGTCGAATTAAATGTGTGTTTGGTTGAACAGTTGACTTTTTATCCATGTGGCTGACGTGTTTGACTTCGGGTGATTATTGAAGAATAAGTCGAGACGAGTTTGTGGCCGCGAGAATTATCGGAATCGGAATTACGACGAGGAAGTTACGAATAATTGAAGTTTGCCGAAAAGCGTGTTTGTTGGTTTCCTTATTGGGAAAGTTTCCATGTTTGGCATGTATATAAATAGTAACTTACTAAATCAGGAAAGTCAAAGTTTTAATTATTTGGTTGACTTGGTTTGACCGATGGGAGGAGGAGGAGGTGCGACGGCCTACGGCCTCATCGGCGACGGAGCATCGTTCGGCCACCCTAGGGCTCGGCCTAGGGCTCGACCGACTCGCCTTGGTCCCCTCTTGTGGAATCCGACCACCCCTCACGGCGAGGCTCGCCTGAAATGGAGGAATTTTCCGGCCAAATTCAAGAAGAAACTTTGTGATTCGGGTTCTTGGATTCGGACCGATTTGAGCTGAATTTTTTAGTGGGCTTTGTAGCTCTCATCCTCTTGAAGCTACCATGTAAGTTTGAAGCTCTAATTTTGCTTGAGTTTGGAGAATTTTGGGATTGAAAATTTGTGTACAATTCGATTTATCATGAAATTGGATGTGTTAGAGTGAGAATTGGACTTCGGTGCAGTTGACAAAGTTGCTCAGTGGACGATTTGGAGTGGAATAGGGGTGGCTCCGCCATGAAATTTCATGTCCGGCGGCGGCGCCGCCGTGGACGGCGATCAACGGTCAACATGTTTGACTTTTTGGACTTTCGGCAAGTTGCATGTCGTTTGACTTGAAATCGCTCTCCGATCGCAGTGGGGAGGTTCGTTTCTCGATTTGAGCATCCGAAAGTAAAGCGAGGTATTGAGGTGTTATATATGGATTTTTGACGATTCGTCGGCTTTGATTTATGTGTTTCCGAGAACGGTGGTTTCTCGTGAATCAATTTGAATTGTCGGATTATGACTTTGAATAATGGATTTTGTGAATATTCAGGGGTTCGTGATCGTTTGTTTGGTGAGGGACATTCCGCCGGATCACGGGTTAACGCGATACGCGTTACGCAAGTCTGTGAGTGGACATTTCTTTTCACGGATTGTTTGCGAGTCCTTTATTTGATTTATGAACTTGAGCATGCGTATGAGATTTCAGATTACATGAGCATATGTTTTACGATTACACGATTATACTTATACGGATATACATATACGAATATGCATACACTTATATATTGTTTCATGCATTTGCATCGAAATGTTTATGATTTGGTTTACACAGAGTACAGTCTTGGTTACGTTGTTGTATCGATACACTTTGCCTCTCGGTTGATCCCCGATGGTAGGCCGCCTGGAGGGGCATTTCCCCAACCAGACCGGTGAGGGGCGTATCCCCGGATCCGAGGCCATTTCTGGCTAGAATCACGTGTGGGTCTGGGATCCCGTGATTCTGACATGTACTAGCACGGTGTGTGTCCATGAGTGACCCCGTGGGATTTTTACTTGCATGCTCAGTACGCTGGAGGATTATGGTTTTACCTCGTGTACTTATTGTTTTTATTTACCAGGACTCGCATATGTCGTTTTAAACATATATATTAACTGGTGAAAGACATTTATTTTCGTCCACTCACTCTAACGTGTTTATTGTCTTTCCCCCGGGCTTTTCGGTTTCCGTGCCCAGTTTGCAGTTCAGGCTCTGGTGTCGCACGTCGTGGTCGGAGGCATAGTGCTCGAGCTACTTTGTTTAATCCAGTAGGTTTATTGTTCTACCTACTGTGGTATACGTATATGGTTATGTATTAGAAGTCGCTCTGAGCTTCCTATTGTATATGTTATACGATTTTACTCCGGATTTTCCGTAAAGTACATATATATTTACTATTTTACGTTATTGTTGATATATTGAGAAATCCGGATGGGATTGGTGCCCACGGTTTGCTTTTTGTGGCATAGGATGAAGTGTATTTTCCGCGTGCAGGTAATGGTAATTCCACGCTAGTAACGAAACTCTGCCCAAATTTCGAAAAGTTTTTGTTGGTTCGTGTTTTCGAAGGGGTTTGATTCCGATTTAGGAAGCTAAATCGGGGTTGGGTCCTTTCACTTTAACTTCATCTTCTTGACCATATTATGCAAAATCCGATCACTAGGACTAGATGCAGCAGTAATTGGTTTCTGAAAAATTTCATCCAAATCTGCCTTGACTGAAACAACAGAATGAAATGCAGCAGCTGCAGTGGGCTTGAGTTGTGCACTCACTCTCACTGTCACTTCGTAGAATACTTTCAGAAATTGCACAAAGATATGGGCTTGATCCCAATCAGCATCAGTGGGTGGCCCTACTCTCTTGCGCCCCTTCTTCGTAGCAACAGTAGGTTGAACAACATGATCTACTGCTTCATCTTCAACTTCCTCCTTTTCCTCTTCATCTTCATCAAAATAACTCCTATATTTCACATCCTCTTCTTTTGCCAGCCTATCAAAATTCTTCCTCAATTCTATAGCAGTGCTCAACATAAGATAAGTTGAGTTCCACCTTGTTGGAACATCTAAGATACAAATCTTTTTGCACTTAACATTCTCCTTCTCCACACACATCTTAAAGGCATCAGTCCTAGCACTAGAACTTCTCATATACCTCATTGCATTTCTAATACTAGCCACTGCTTTGTCCATTAAAGATAATCCAGACTTAACAATCAATTTGATAATATGCGCAAGACACCTAACATGCATGTACTGCCCACTATACATTGGTGGATTGTCCCATTGACACATCTTCCTCTTAGATAGTCTATAGCTTTCTCATTAGCAGAGACATTGTCCACAGAGATTGTCAAAACCCTCTTAATACCCCATTCAACTAAACATTGTTCTAAAATCCTACATATAGTAGGTCCCTGATGATTTGGAATCAAACAAAAGTTCAAAATCTTCTTATGCATTTGCCACCCTCCATCAATAAATGTGCAGTAATTGCCATATAATTGATGTTTTGACAACTAGTTCATGTATCGGTTGTCATACAGATAGTATGTTTCTTCAATACCAACTTCATTTTTTCCTTTTTTTTTGCATACATTCTCATAAAATTCTTGCATATAATTTTCCTACAGGGCACCTCAAATTTGGGAACAGCATACTTGCAGAAATAATTAAATCCAGGCCTATCTATGAAACTAAAAGATAGCTCATCAACTGCAATCATTATAGTGGCAGCATCTATACAACCTTGTTGTGACCATTCCCTTCTCAACTCACCACCAGTATCAAACACTGCTTGTTTATCTTCTTCATAATCTTTACTACCAGCATATTTTTTACAGTGTAGTTCTAAACGTTTTCTCATAGTGCTAGTGCCATTACCTAGCACAAGCAAGAGAGGTGAAACAATACTTACATTTTGCTCTTGATGTGTGCCTAACCTCTGTCTCAACTCCATCAACCATCTCGATCAGTGGCTCCGGGTACTTCACGAAGTGATCCCACACAAACGATCGTTGTGCACCAGGCTTCGAACCTCTCTTCCTCTTTAGAGAAACACCAACATCTGATTCTTCTGCAACATTCTTTCCCTTCTTCTGATTTTTCTTTGGTTGAGGTCTTGAAGAAGCACAAGCATCGGAAAGGACTGATGCAACACTTGCAGCTGTAGCACCACCTTCTTCAGTTGGGAAATCACTAGTATCAGAGCAAAAACTAGTGAACCGGCCATTTCGGTTTTATTCATTCGGTCCGGTTCCTCCTTCATGTCTCACCTTATTTTCAAAAACTCGAACCGAACCGGCCATTTCGGTTCGATCCGGTCCTGTTCTTCGGGTTTTCAATTAATTAGTCTCAAGCATATTCCTAACATACGGAAAGTTCATGACATCTTCTTTCCTGATTTTCTGAGGACTTTACTTGCACACAAAGTCACGCAAGTGACCTGGAAGCTGATGCTGCCTTTTAGGCCTAATAGATGCTCCTGCTCCTGCTCCTGCCCCTGCATCAGAGGGCCACTATGGTGCAAGCCAAAGCTGTTCAGAACATTGAGGCTAGGCTTGTAAGCCAGATGGTCGGCCTCGTCTTTGAGAAATTAACATCTGGTAATTAGTGATTTACTTTGACTTGTAATTAGAAAAAAATGGCCTTGATGGATAAGAGAACTATGTTTAAGTGAAGTGAAAGTCGTAGGAATGAGGAAGTTTATATAGGAGAAAGAGTTGAAGTACTCGCTTTATTAGGTATAGCGGAAGTGATTGGATCGATGGATATTGATTCAATGGAAGCCTACTCGATGCACTCTGGTGTGTAACTAGCTATAGATCGATAGTGCCTAGTGATGACTCGGGTATCTCATTAGCCAGTTTTAATGTTGTATCAGTTTTGAGACTACTAAACGACTCGAAGCATGAGATTGTCAAATTTTCTGTGAAATGCACTTCAAAATAGCCGGATCGATCCTATTATTTGTTAGAGATTTGAACTAGCAGTGCTGCTATTAATTTACAAGCGAAGGAAACAAGGCATCTCAAAGATACTTGGAACACGCATACAATCGACCATGAAATCACAAGTCATCATTCAGATGAACAAGTTCTCTAGCTCATAACCAATGACACAAACTCTACCACCTAACTAGCTCATATCCAAGCACTAATATTACATCAAAGTCATCATTAGTCACATTTATACTATCATATCACTCTGTGCTTGTCACAAACTTAATTATCTACTTTGAGCTGCCCATTAATCCAAGACCACAATCCAATGAAACAGGAGACTTCTTTACATATATATCTTGAACCACTACTTGAGCATTTTACTGGACAATCCATCGGTCTAACGTACAAAACATGCTCCTTTACAATGCAAAAGGCCGATTCTGGTGGGGGAGAAGCTATTACATTATCAGAATATAATCTTTATCATGTAGTGCTGATCTTATCAACTAACTATAGCAGTAGTACTGCATGTTTGTTAGTTCAAGAACAAAGTTGCATCTTGCTATATGAAAAAGTAGTACATCCACCCCTTCAAAAGTTATAAACTATGCATGACCTAATTTTTATCAGCAAAAGCATGCCTCCAGGTCATGTTTAATGGTGGGTTGCATATTAAAGTTTTATTTCAAAATATAGAACTATATTAGACACTATTCATCCAAAAGTAGATTGTATATTTTAACTATCTCCAATAATAAAAATACATCTTGGAACAAATATTGAAATTTTATAGTAGGTTCCAGATGTGAGTTTCACCAATTGTGAGTGAGATGTGTTGCATAAATCCTAAAATAAGTTGGATAAACCTATTTTAGAACTATGCAACCAAACTCTAAAAAGTTGGAGATGCATATATACTATTGGAGATGGTTTTTGGCCAAAAAGATGCAAAAGATAATATAAAACCTATCATTAGAGATGACCTTAGAGCAACTGCAACGAGACTGAAATTGCCTGAGCAGATGGTGGAGCCGGACGGATTTTGCTTGAGCAGAGGAAAATTCATGATGCAGGGGTGGGAAATTCGGTCTTGATTGGATGTTGACCTCTTATTCGATCAAAAGGAGGAGCAAGCTTTGCTCGATTAATTGCTTCAGCACCTGGCGGAACCCACGTGTCCTGGATAACGTTAGACGCGTTGTATTTTTTTTGCCAGGCGTGTGCATTGCATGTGCTAGTGAAACAATGAAATAAAAATTTAACTCGCGAATGGGATGCCACCATGTGTATTAGCTGTCTGCCATTAAAATCCCAATGGTCCACTTTATTTGGGTTTTGAATCCAAAATTCAATCCAACGGTCCAGATTTAAAGACAACATTTTTTTTAACGGGAAGAAGAAAAATAATTGCAAAAAAATCACAAAAAAAATCCCTAAAATTTGCAGAAAATACCATAATATTTTCTTATAAATACCAATTCATTATATTTACATCTCACACCAATTTTGTGCACAATAAATTTCACATATCGCTTCATCTATTCTCTCATTTCTTTGTGTTTATTTTTTGCCAAAAAATGTCCACCAATTGGCTTCCTTCCGAAATTATCGAAACACGTCGCATTTTTATTAGTCAAAAATCTTATCAGAAATCTTGTATATTAATCTAGATGATTGTCACATGTCACATTGTTATTGGTCAAAATCTATCCAGGATAGAATATATTAAAGTTTTACAACTTGATAAATAGTAACTGCTCTTGCTAATTGTTTACTGATGCATTAAAAAACTGCTATACTCGTACTTTTTGTTAAATAGTGTCTGCTCTTGTTTTTTAGAGGAGAAACAAGACAATGAGCAATGAGTACATACGCTCTTATGAGCTTATAATTATGTATATAGTGGATCAGACATATGTAACAAGAGTTTTATTGGCTAGAACATTTAAGGAAGTTTGAAAGTCATGGCCGGAAATTAGCGCACTAACAGGTGTATGCAGTAATCTGGGTCCTTCTAAAAATGACAATTTTCCTTCACCACCAGAATAATAGCAAAGTTCCTTCACCACTAGAATATTAGCAGAGTGCATCTATAGCTAACTAAAGGTGCCTATTGCCCAGATATGCCACTGAGACGTATATGCATGGTATGTTTCACCAAAATTGGTGACAAACAGCATCTTAGAACTCTACATTTACAGAAACTGAACCACTAAAACAACACCTGGAAAGCAAATCTAAATCAATCGTATTGTTTCTAATTAGTAATCCAAATAAAACTCTGACTCTCTAAGTAGATGATTAGAGAAGTAATATCATCGTTGAATCAGTTCCTACCCAAAATAAAGTTTCAATTCCGGGTGATTATGCTCTGATATAGTAAAGATACCTTGTAGTTAATTACAGGGTCAATGAAAATGTCAGCTGTAAAGGGAACCAAAATTGGTTTGATCTGCATACAATTCTGAAAACTCAACTCTGTTTTACGTGGGTCTGAAGGGAAAACCCAGGTTCATCAATCGCATTACGGTTTTGAAGGGAAAAACCCGATTCCTTATCTTCATCAATCATGTTAATCTCAGGTTTAGATTCTTCAGATGGAGTTTCAGCCTTAACGCCTCCACTTGATTCATCAAGTTTTTTAGCAAAGCCAGAAGTGGAAGGATTTCCACCCACGGTTTTGTAAAGAGTCATTGCTTGGGAAATCAAGGATGAGAAACTTTTTGCATCGTTAGGAAGAAGCACTGTGTTGGTGCCCTGCAAAGTAACTCAGGGAAATGTAAGTACAGATAACAAGGCAGTCAATTTTATTGATCAGTTGAGGAGATTCAAGCAACACAAAAATTTAATTGCTTTAGATTTTACCTCTTTGGCCAGATTTCCAAAGGCAGCAACATACTGCTCGGCGACTTTCAAACTGGCAGCCTGCAGAGAAGACCACAATTTAGCTCCCAACGCAATTATATACAAAGAACATTCATTTATTTTTTCAGAAGCCAATACACTACAAGGCATCAGTCAAGATAAGACAAGTCTACATGATCCCTGCTTAAAAACTATATATATATATAGCACTCTTCTACTAAGGTATACCTTTTTTTAGTAATTTTTAGGTATAAGACATTACACCAATTTTTCGATCATATTTTACCATCTTCACCGTTCATATCTTAGGTCCTAATATGTAGATCAAACCTGTAAATTTTTAGCCAAAATGATAATCGTTAAAGTATTCAAAATTGTAACTGAAGTTTATAAGTATGAACTGTTCAAGTTTGGTCCGTCCCTTGGTTTAACCTAGTTCGATCACCATTTTGGCAAAAAATTTACAGGAATGATCTACTCATATAGACCTAATAATTGGAAGGTGGAGATGTTAAAATATGATCGAAAAGTTTGTGTAATGTCATATACCTGAAATTAGATATCCTTTAGTGGAAATGCCATATATATATATATATAGAGAGAGAGAGAGAGAGAGGCTTCAGCTGCGGACATCCGCACTAAGCCGATCCGAACAGATACCGGCATTCCGATCACCAAATCCCATCTTCACCGTTCAAAATATAGATTTATATGTATAGATGAGAAATTTTTCATTGAAGATCCTTATATTGAGAACTTAGTGAGTACCTTCTCATAAAACACACTTTTCTTTATATTTTGACGAATCCACCATTGGTTAGATAGATAATGATAAGTAAATCACTCATGCAAAATTTCACAAAAATTGAAAATCGTTAAGTCATTCATAATCAAGATTTATCATTTATGAACATCAACGGTGTATGTTTGATACCTTTGGTTTATCCATTGATTTGATCTTGTTCGATACCTTAACGATTTTCAATTTGAATAAAAATTTGTAAAAATGATATACTCATCAATATTTAAACATCTAACAGTTAACTTTATAAAAATGTTATCGAAAAATGACTCTCAAGACAATTTTAAGAAAGGTACTCATCAAGTCCTTATTATAAAGATTCTCATTGGAAGAGTTCCTATGTATAGATCAACCCTGTAAAATTTCATCCAATTTATTGATCATTTGGGTCCTCAAAATCGTGATTTACACGAACGGTTCCAGTTTACTGATTTCTGACTGTTCGTTTAAATCGCGATTTTGAAAACCCAAATGATTACCAAATTGGATGAAATTTTACAGGGTTAATCTATACATATATATCTATATTCTGAACGGTGGAGATAAAATTAGGTGACCAGAACGCCGGCCAAAAGTCGAAATCCGTACGGATCAGCTTGGTGCGGACCACCGGAGCTGAAGAGCTCTCTCTCTCTCTCTCTCTCTATATATATATATATATATATATATATATAGACACACACACACAGTTTCTATCTAGAGCGGAGCTCCGCTTTGAAAACAAGGAGTGAAGTTTTGATTTTCAAGAGATTGACAAAGTTGCTCGACGATTGGAACCACTGAGTTTTTAGATTACTATTAAAAGATCATGTTTACAAAAAGTCAGCCAAATGGGAGATGATGTAACCATTTGACTACTACATTGAACTTTTAAGTTATATTGAATGAAAGGTATTCATCAAAAATTGAATGTGATAATCAAATGGTCAAATCATCTCTGATTGAGCTAATTTCTTGCAACTATGATCCTTCAACGATAATCTAAAGAATAATTGGTTACAATGATCGATAATTTTTTCAATCTTGTGAAAATTGGAACTCAACTCCGTTTTTTTTTAAAGCGAAGCTCCCCTCCGAATAAAATATGTATATATATATATATATATTATATATAGTCCCCTTCTCAGGTACCCATTTTTTTGTCCATTTTCAGGTATGTGACATTATACAAACTTTTAGATCATATTTTGACATCTCCACCGTTTCTAATGTATAGATTACTTAGGCAAATTTTCAGTCAAATTGATTATCGTTGAGGCATTCAAAACTAAAATTGAAATTTATAAGTATGAACGGTTCAGGTTTGGTCCATCCCTTAATTTATTCTAGTTCAATACCTTAATGATCACCATTTTGGCTGAAAATTTACAAGAATGATCTAATCATATAGTTCAACTAATTGAACGTTGGAGATGTCAAAATATGATCTAAAAGTTGGTGTAATGCTCTATACCTGAAAATAGACAAAAAAAGAATATCTGAGTGAAAGGGCTATATATATATATATATCAAGTGCGAAAGTTCGCATTAAAACTTCGGTGTGAAGTTGTATTTTACACAAAATCGAAAACACAATTCAATCATTAAAGTCGATCATCTTTTAGATACCCATGAGAGTATCGAGTATGCAAAATTTCAGCTTAATCGAAAATGTTTTAACCATTTGATCACCACATTCAAGTTTTGAGCTAAATCAGACAATCTGTGTGCATTGTTTAACAATGTCACGATCAAATGGTTAAAACATCTTCAATTGAACTAAAATTTTGCATGTTTAATCCGTGCATGAGTATTTAAAAAATGATTGACTTCAATGATCGAATTATGTTTTTGATTTTGTGTAAAATGCAACTTCGCACTTGAAGAAAATTGTATGTATATATATGTTTATGGTCACATTCTAAGAATCACTGATTCCTGAAATATTTAGTAGACTGAAATAATCTAACATTTATATAGACCTTGTGATAATTTTTTGCCCAATTTTTTTTACCCAACAAGAGAAACATAGAAGCTTTTCTTGTGTTAGAATCTTTACTTTATTAAGGAGATTCTAATGTCGGTAAAGACTTGATCATCATGCATGACGCTGAAACTGAATTCAATAAAATCATGCTGGAAAGAGAAGGTAATAAACTATTAGTGAAATGAAGATGTATAATAGCAAATGCAACAAACTGTTGAGGTGCCCACCACTATACTGGTGCATATTAGGGGAAACCACATACTGTTGCAATTTCTATCTTCTACATGATCAAATGGCAAACGGTGGAACCATTTGAAACAACTGACTTGGGAGTCAAGACACAATTTTTTTTTTTAAATCCTGAAGGCACTTTGAAACGAACATCTGAAAATTCTTGTGAAGAGAAGACATGTTCCAACAACAATCAGTGAACTAACATCACTACAGACAGGTGATACGGCTAAAAGTTTAGAATAGAGAGTTGCAGATACATAAATGGATCCCTGGCTTGAATCATATGCATGAATTGCTTATCCATTTAGAACACTTGAAGGACACCCCCTGCAGTATTTAACTAGAAACAAGTGCTTGCACTCCCAGACAATTAATGATAATACTACAATCACATTAGAGAGTAAAGAACCTCACCTCAATACCCCCGGGCTCTGTAAGGCTCTTTGCTACAAGGGAAATTCCTTTAGAAGCTGCATCTGCTTTAGCTAGTTCTCCTATAAGAGAATAAAAGAATGAACTCGAGAATTGGTAGAGATGACAAGTGACAAATTTTTCTCACTAAAAGGAACATCAATGTCAAATTTTCACCCACAACACATACTGCACACTTCTGGAACTAAACTACATCATAAATATAGCTACCTTCAGCAGCCAAAAATGCAGCTCGCCTCTCCCCCTCCGCTTTGTTAATGGCGGCATCCCTTTCTCCTGAGAAAGATCAGTTAAATTCTGCCCATCTTGTTGTTTATTGTATTCATATATATCTAGAACTGGATCCCTTACCTTCAGACTCAAGAATTTTAATTCTCTTTCTGCGTTCTGCGTCTGCTTGTTCCTCCATTGATTCTCTCACTTCAACAGGAGGAGTAATATCCGCTAAACAAGGACGACAAGTCAACCGGTTATAGAAATGTTTCTTGCAAACAAAAGAGTTTCTCAATGAAACACTTGCAATCATAATCCCTTACTAATTACATATCGGATGCACTTTAATCCCCATGCACTCAAATCCTTGTTGAGTAGCTCCTGTAAAATGATGCCACTCTCTAATTAATATGTAAATTTGCAAGAATTCAAATTTCTCTGAAGATATTTTACACTTTTGAAAAGACAAATATAGAACATCAAACTAAAACAAAGGTGGAAATAGCAAAGTTTATTCTACTTTCTTACTTTAAGTATGTCTTTCTTCAGAGTCTACATTATTACCATCATATTTTGAAAAGATGCAAAAGGACACATCAACTGTTGGTGGATAAGTAAAACCAACATACATGTATATTCATAACCACTAGAGTACTTGTTAAAAAAACGAAATCACAGACCTAGATGAGCAAGATGGTAACTTACCACTATCTCATCACTGAGGCTGTCTCTTTTCTGGAGTGCTTTCTCAAGAGTGAGTTTCGAAAATATACTACTGATGGTTGTCTGGGCAAGGTAAATAGATGCATCAAAAGGATCCTCCTCAGGTCCATAGGAGGCCAACTTGGGATCCTCAATCTGCACCATAACAAAAAAAACACAATAGACATAAGAAAATAAGCTCTATCATCTGACCCATAAAACCGAGTGTACAGCAGAAGAAGTCAACATTATTACCTTGACGTAGAAAAGGCTATCAATCTCAATGCTGACACTGTCTTGAGTGAGAACTGTCTGCTCAGGAACAGTTAAGAGCTTATCTTTCAATGAATGCACAGAGACAATTTTATCGACGAGTGGAATCAAGAAATGGACTCCAGAATGCAGAGTCTTGTAGTAATTTCCTAACCGCTCAACCACATAAGCCATACGTTCAGGAACAACCCGAATTCCCAAGTTCATAGGAGGAGGTATCTCATAGCTGATTTAACATACATTTGATTGGGTACCCATTACTCACCGAATCATCCATATTCAATTCAATTCATAATAAGATGGACAAGAATTACCTGGAATTTCTACTGCTGGCGAAATTTCGAACAATGAGCGATGAGGGTCGTCGTCGAGAGGGGTTCGAATGTGTGCGGAGAAGCGAAGAACATGTGGTGAGCTCTCTGAGAGTGGCGGATTCGTGTTTCAGAGACCTCAACGCGGCGTTCAGGGAATTGAGTCTGAACATATGATTCATCTTCTTCAATTGTTTCTCCTATATGGATCTCTCTCTCTGATTTCATGCGCTTTGGGTTTTTTTTGTTGAAAGGGAAGTCGCTGTGGAGTTTTATTATTATTATTATTTTGAAAGAAATGACGATACCGCATTTTAAAAGTTTTTATTAATAAAATCGCTGAGTACAATACGTTTTGGGATTTTATTCTTACATACAGAAGGGGAGGGGTTTTGTGCAAGACTAATTACCACAACACTAGAAATGCATTGTTACCTTTTACTCTTACTACGGCTCTAGTAAAAAGATGTCTTCTTACTCTTGCTCAGATATTCAATGTTTTTCAAAAAATACACAAATGTTTTTATAAGATCTGCCACCCAAATAACAAAAAATTCTTGTTGAGTTTGGCAAGAATTTTAGGCGTGGGACTATCTTACGGACCCATCTAAGTAAAAATCTTGCAATCGGCTCGTCTTACCACTACAGTTAGGTTGACAAGTTAGGAAAGGACTCGATTTCGATTTAGTTGTTTAAACCAAAATCAAATCTCTTCGAAAACATGATCTTAAAATTTTTTTTCCCAGAGTTTACTTTGAAATACGTGAGCCAATATTAGAACCTGTAAAGAGAATCACACTTCGAATATTCCACAAAAGCCAAACCATGGGGCTCCGATCCCCATCCGGATTTCTCAACATCATATATAATAAACCACAAGGTTTACAAGAAATTCATAAAACATTTAGGAGTAAACTCAACTGAAAACACAACATAAGTATTCAGAGCGACGCCTATATACATCATATATAACCAGTAGGTCGAACAAAGAACCTACTCGAACTGAAGTGTGACCTGAACTCTACGCCTCTACCGTCGACGTGCAATACTGGAATTCAAACTGCAAACTAGGCAAAGGAAACCGAAAAGCCCAGGGGAAGACAAATAAAATCGTTAGAGTGAGTGGAGGAAAATAATAATATGTCCTTCCCAACATATAAGTATATATGCTCATAAAAGCATAATGCGAGTCAATGCACATGAAAATCTCGACCAGGTACATTTTTCCTGATCCATAAATATGCACGTAAAATCCTGCGGGGTCACTCATGGACTCCTCCTCATAGTACAGTCTAATCACGGGATCCCAGACCCCCTCGTGATTAATAAGTCTAAAAGACCTCGGGTTAGGATATCTGTCCTTCCCGGAGCATCTCGGGGATCAGCCGAGAAGCTAAAGCATCGATGCTACCTCTATATATGAGACTGTACTCTGTGTAAACCAAATCATAAATACTTTCCATGCACATGCATAATCGTAAAATGCATACTTGTATGTGCATAAACGTAAATATATACTAATACAATTCATAATCGTAAAGTGTATAATCAGGACTCGCAAATCAACTGTGAAAATAAAGTGTCCATTCACAGTACAAAGCTAACTTTGAGGTCCGGCGGAAGATCCCTTGCCAAACACTCGATCTCGATCACCTGACTAACAGGGCTACGATCAATACATATTGAAACACAACATACGGAGCTAATACATCAAGAACCCCACATTCTCGAAAGACGTATCGCTCGAAATATCGGCGAGGATAGCAAAATTCCAAAAATACACCAAAACAACCCTCGTCCCAAAATAGAATACTCATATCAACTCAAAAACCTCACGACTATGATTGGGACGCGATTACAAGCAAAACTGTATAAAAATCTCCAAAAATTCCAAAAAGTCAATCCTCGCCGGAGCTCCGCCGTTGACCGCCGTCGGCGGCGCCGCGGCGTCAATTGTGACCAACTCCGGTAACCCATACCTCAAACTCTTCCTCTCCTCAAGCCCAACATCTTTCCCTTCTACTACTAACACCAATTCAACCTACACCTGCCGGAATTCCGGCCGAAAGCCTCGCCAGAATTCCCACTCCAGTCACCACCCCGAACCACCACAAACCTCCACCAATTCCAAATCAAAGTGCCCATAATTCATCTATGGGTTGAGGGGAAGCAAACCCCCTACCAACCCGACACCAAAACTTGCCTGAAAATGCCACTCGATTTCGGCGAATTCCATGATTTTCATCGAGCTCGAACTCAACCAAATCTCAACCAAACCATACCAAGATTGTGGCCGGAGATGGCCGGAAACGCCGGGTCGGACGGCAAACCCGAAACGGGTCACGGTGGTGCTCCGGTCAACCAAAGTCAACGCGGGTCAAAGCAGGTCAAAGCTGGTCAAACGGCCCAAATGTGACTTTTCGACAATTTTACGACTATTTCGATATTTATATTTCGCGAACCGACCAAATTCACGATTTAGAGAACTCAAACCCAAACGGATAAGTACGACTAACTCGATGATAATTTCAAATATCCATTTTATATTCTCCGATTATCTGAAAAATCCTCTGAAACCTCCTACGAACTGGAAATCAAATCCTCTACAATTTCCGTGAAGGAACTCAAACTAAATTCTTGTCCGATAATTTAGTGGTTAACAAATCCACGAGTATGATTAATTCACAATAATTACGTCTCAGACCAATATGTGCACATTCCATGGTTCGGATTGTTACAAATCTACCCCCTAACAAAAAATTTCGTCCTTGAAATTTACATACCTGCTAATTGAAGAGGTAGGGATACTGATCCCGTATGTGCTGCTCGGTCTCCCAAGTAGCCTCTTCAACTGAATGATTCTGCCACAATATTTTCACAATAGGAATGGCCCTGTGTCGTAACTCCTGGACCTTCCGATCAAGAATCTGAACCGGTTCTTCAACGTAAGTCAAGTCCTCCCGTATAGGAAGCTGATACGGTGTCAACACATGAGATGGATCGGAAATATACTTCCGCAACATAGACACATGGAACACATCATGTACCCTGGCAATCTCAGAAGGTAATGTCAACATGTACGCCACTGCACCGATTCGCTCCGTGATCTCATACGGGCCAACATATCACGGACGAAGTTTACCGCACTTCCCGAAACGAACAACACCCTTCCAAGGAGAAAGTTTCAGGAAAACCCAATCACTAACCTCAAACTCAAGGTCCTTCCGTCTCACGTCAGCATAACTCTTTTGTCGATCCTGTGTAGCCTTTAATCTGTCCCGAATAACCTGAACGTCTTCCGTGGTACTTTTCACCAAATCAGGACCAAGAAACCATTTCTCACCAACTTCACTCCAACATAATGGAGTTCGACACTGTTTGGCGTACAACGCCTCGTAAGGTGCCATACCAATGCTAGCCTGATAGCTGTTGTTGTACGCAAACTCAATCAAATGAAGTTGTTGATCCCAATTCCCTTTAAACTGCAACACACAAGATCGCAACATATCTTCCAGAGTCTGAATAATCCTCTCCGATTGACCATTTGACTGAGGATGAAAACCTATGCTGAAGTGTAGTCTAGTCCCCATTGCCTTTTGCAATGCCCGCCAAAATTATGAAGTGAACTGACTATCCCGATCAGAAACTATAGACACGGGTACATCATGCAATCTCACAACCTCTTTCAAGTACAGCTTCGCCAATCTGCTCATGGGAAGCTTTCCTGGAAGTGCAAGGAAATGAGCTGACTTCGTAAGGCGATCCACAAGCACCCAAATACTAGTACTACCACCAGAAGTACGAGGTAACTGATACACAAAATTCATAGTGATATGCTCCCATTTCCACATTGGAATCTCCAAAGGTTGTAGTTTAACTGCCGGTTTCTGACGTTCCGCCTTCACTTGCTGACAAATCAGGCATCTGCTCACGTACATTACTATTTCCCTCTTCATGTTTTGCCATGTACATAGAGTTGTGATAGAGTTGTTGCCAACAAGAAAATTCCTTATTTTTTAGACGATGAAAGTGCTTATATTCAAAAACTTAATCATCGTGTACATATACTGCAAAAATTACTCACTTAAATGACAAAATTATTTAGAATTCATTGTCTAAATACTACTTGGACGACAAAATGTCAATTTGTCGCCGAAGATGACCATTTTGCCGTCTTAGTACTTCTTAAACGACGAACCCATGTTTCGTCGCAAGTTTGTCGTCTAGAACCCAGTTTAGGCGACAAATTACATTTTCGTAGATAAATTCATCGTCTAAGTCCCCGTCAATTTCGTCGTCTAAGCAGTGTTTTAAACTACAAAATATTTCGTCGTTATACGTTCCACTTATACAAAAAAAATACTCTACTTATACGAAAAAACACTCCACTTACGGCAAAATGATTTGCAGTCTAAGTTGTTCTTAGACGAAATGTGATTGTTTTCTGTATGATACTACCTAGACGACAAAATGAATGAATTTCGTCATTGTAGTAATGCCTAGACGGCGAATTTTGAAACTTTTCGTCGTCTAAGAGGATACAAACACTAAGCTCTAAGATCCATACCCCTAAACCCTGAAAATTCTTAGACAATGATTACAACTTTTTTTTTTCCGTTGTAGACCTTCTTAGAAGGCGAATTCTAAACCAATTCGTCTATGATGATTTTTGGTGCCTATAATCAAAGAGCATGATCATGTATACCACCTTCCATGTATACCACCTTCAAATCCAATTTTTTCTTTCCGTTAAGGGCTGAGAGTAAATAATTCTAAGATTGTGAGTGTCTATGGTTTGAAAATCAGAGTTACGATGATTTGTTTCTGAAGGTTTCCGTTTCATTGAAATTTCGGTTTTATGGTTGACTATGTTGATCAAAATCTTACCGAACATCTTATTGATCAAAATTTTGTCTACTTACAAATTATGTTGTGATGAATATATCTAACGGTCGTTTCGTCCTAATTCAATTTTGTTAATATTGATGTGGAGTGAATATAGACATGTGAACACTTAAATTATACAACATTACTAGATATACAACAAGTCTTTCTTGATTCTACCTTTTATTTTACAATTTCAATTAATTTCTATCTAGTTGATAAATTTAGTTTCTATGTCAGTGGAAACACTCGTAACTTCAGAAACGGGTTTACGAATTATATTTTACAATTTTTTCCGTCTTTTAACTATTTATCGATAATCACTAAATTAAATCGATTAAATCCTAAACTAATCCAAATTGGCTTGAATTTTTTTTTCTATAAGCTTATATAAATGTAATGGTTACATCTGACTGTTGATTTCTAAAGATTCTTAAGCAGGTATTCAAAAATTATTTTTTTAGATATCTCTGAAAAATAAAATAAAATAAATTCTTAGGCGACGAAACTGTTTTTGTTTCGTTGTCTAACACCAAATATTTGGCAGGTTCATTTTCCTTCGAAAATTTTGAAAATTTTAAAAAAAATGTAGATGACAAATTTAGAGCATTCCATCGATTAGTACTCAGGGTTTAGACGACAAGTTTCGATCATTTCGTCGTCTAAGTTATTTAAAAAGATCGAAACTACTCGATCTTCTTCCCCAATTTCTCACTTATCAATCCCTAAATCCCTTCTCTCTCAGTCACTCACACACACACACACACACACACACACACACACACACACACACACACACACACACACACACACAACTCTGATGGGCAGGGCCACCTCAATCCATGCACAAACTCAACCCAGAAGGTAACATTTACTGGAAATTGTGTGAATGTGTGTTTCCCTATTTTCTTAGTAGCAGCATGTATAGTTATTTAACACCTCTATAAATTGCATTAGTTGAGATTGTGAAACTGAAGACTAGGTTAAGAACCTCTGCGGTCAATACTTCTTTAAATATTTGTGATCCCATTTAATTTTTCTTCTTTTGCTTGACTTTTTACATTTGTTAAATGTGACTGATTCTAATAAGATTGTGTGTTATAGGGACATGCTGGATCTAAACGACTGGCACCCTTAGCATCAAATTTGGCTGCAATAAACTGTATGCAGCCACACTCCTTCATGTGTTGTAGCTTATGGTGTTTATGAACTCATTGACTGTACACTATTATGTTATGTTTCTCTTGATCCTTTTTCCAATTTTTGGTAGCAATATACTGATTTTTGTTGTCTGATTCTTTTGCAAGTGAATTCGTCATATAGAACAACCATTGTGAATATTCTAACAGAGTGTCTGAATAGATCAGTAGCATTAGTAGGAAAAGTGCTATTCTTCATTAAGCATGAGAATGTTTCTCCGCTATAAGTCCATGAAAGCATCTTGAAGATGTACTCAAATGCTATTCCTTGCAAAATTTTGTACAAGCTTATGGTGGCTAGCATTTTCTATTGCGAATTCGTAGAATTTTCATGCTGTAATATTAATGTATTAGATAGATTGATGGACTTTGCAGTGTGAGTTGTTTTACTTTTTAATTTTTCTCAACAAATTTTATTTTCTTTCTCTTATTTAGGTACTATTTGGCATTTGAATAAAGATCAAGTGTCCTTTGTTCTGTCGGTCTATGACATTCAATATGATTCGGTATGTTGGTAGCTTGAATAGTTAATTTGGGATAGATCTAGGGTGGGGGTAATCTACCTAAATTTTATTAAGTAATTTTGTTGTCATTGTTATAAAATGAGACCTCTTTTGTGTATTTTTGTTCAAATTTAAGTAATTATTCCAATGAGAACATTTTTACAAATATGAGAATAAATCGTTGTCATTATTGTAATTTTAGTTCAATTGTTTGTGAATGATATACAAATAGTCGTAAATTTGTTCAAAATATTGTAATTTCTAGTTTAATAAGTTGTAATCTTGTTTAACTAGTTGTAAGAAAATTTCTTTGGTAGAGCCTCCCTACCATAGCCTTACCCATTAATTTGATTCCCAATTTAAGACTTGTTTTTCTTTCTTGGTTTTGACATTAATATGCTTAACATATTCAAATATGACTAATAAACCATGTAACATTCTTTACATCCCATTTATATATGGATGGTACCTAGCCTTTGTTTTAGTTGATAAAGTATATCATCAGTTGAAGTAATTTTTGAGCTAAATTGACTTTACTCTCGCAGATCAAAGAAGGAGACTAGGTAATAATATTTGACCCATTATTCCGACAGGTTGAATTCTCCTGGAATGAAAAGGTACTTTTACATAATCAAGATATTTTTTACATTGTGGTTTTGTTGACAGATTATGTAATTTGAGTTCTTTTCTTACAATCTTAGTTGAAGTCATGCCATTGATTTTATTAGTAGCTTTTACAATTTTTAACACTCTTGAATCTTGACTAATTCATGAATATAACAAAGTATATTTATTGACTTGTTTTTCTTTTTTCTGGTTCCCTTGCATATGAACCATATTTACCAGTTCAAATCATTTCGGGTGAATTTCAAGAGCGAGAACAAATGATCCAAGAGCGGTCCGAAGCCTTGGAGTGCATGATGTTACAGATGGGCTAACAACCACATTGCCGTCCAGAAATCCCATCTCGGCATCCGGGAGACGATGACGATGATGGAGGTAGTAGGAGTGGGCTCGACACTACTCTAAATTTAGATATCGTGTCTCGGCTTTTTTAGCCTAGTTTATTTTTGGATGTTTTACTTTTATGGATAAATTAAATATTTTTAATAATTATTTAGTTATATTGAATTTTGTATTTATATTTTTTTAGAAAATAAAAAACTTAACGACAAAACATAAAATTCGTCGTCTTAGTTTTAAAAATTAGACGACGAATTGAAGGAAATTCATCGTCTTAAGTTCACAATCCAGATGACAAAATAGTGAATTTCATCATCTAAATCTTACACACGAGATGACGAAACTCGCTTTTTCGTCCTTTTAAGGTTAAAAGGTAGATGACGAATTTGCGGAGATTTTGTCGTCTAAGTGTCTTAATGCAACGAATTTTTTTGTCTTTGTAGTTAACATGTTTTCATTGTCTAACAAGTTATACGACGAGTTTTGTTTCGTCGTTTAACATACCACTTAAACAACAAAGATGAAGGATTTTATCGTATAAGAACTTATAAGATGAATCTTAAACGACGAAATTTTCGCCGTGTAAGTTTTGAAACGGAGAAATTTTGCATTTAGACAATGGATAGAATTCGTTGTCTATGTGAGTAGTTCTGATAGTATATATATGTACATAAATATGTCATTATCAACGACGTGCTGACGCAAATGCCGTGATGTGTAACGAGTAGCCATAAGATTATTATCAAGTGTGGCAGAACTACCATGCATGCCGTGAAAAAAATTGAAGCTATAGGCAATTTTTTTTGTAGTGTAGTATGTTAAGATAACATGACATGAATACTTGGGGTATATCAAACTTTCTAATGTATTTTAGAAACAAACAATATGTTATATAACAATATATGAAAAATCATATGACAAATATATTATTATTTGAAGATGAGAAAACACGGAAATTGTGTCCATGTGTAACCTATTCCAAAGCAAAGTATTATTCATATTAGGTTTATAAGAGTTCGGAGTTTGCATTTCCATTTCGTACATCATATTAGTGTCTTTTCATCATAGGTCGTACGAGAAGAGCCAGTTAGATTAAACACAATTTCTTTAAAATACACGAGTCACTTCATTTTTGGGGATCAAGAATTAAATTTTAATTAGCAAATTCATTTTCTGAAGTCTAAAACTTGTGACACCCTAAACAAACTTATCTTTAGAAACAAATAAAAGCAGTCATTGCAAGGATAATATCAATAGCCTCTTCATGGAAGAAGTGACTAGCATTTTGTAAGTCTCATGGCTTTTCGCTTTCTCAAGAGTTGTTATCTAATAATCCTAGTCTTTAGTAGCTTTTTAGCATGATTAAGAAAATTTGCTATCAACTATGTTCTTACAAAAGAAAAAGGCACCAAGTTTGAGATGATACATTTAAAGCCATCAACCAACTGTTACCGTTAGGTTGGATGATTTTTAGCCTAACCAAGAAAATTTACAATCAATTTTGTTCTTATAAAAAAGAAGCATAAGGTTAGAAATGATGATTTATTGAAGGCGACGGTTGGAGCGTAAAAAATTGGCAAGGACTAGTTACCTCAACAAGAACAATCAACGAACACCAATCATTCCACGTCTTTGACATGCCGGATCTTGATCTTTCAATCACTAGGAGCTCTTTTCCAGTAGGATTTTTGTAATCAAAACATGAATGAATCAAATTAGAATGCAAATTAATATTTATAGGCAGTGATCTTGCCCCTAAAACAGGGATAATGACGTGAGCTTCAAGGATAGAATCATCCTCTGTTGAGAACTTCTCGTCGGTGTTAGTCCCAAGCTTCTCAACCACCATAGCACGTTGTCCAATTTTTTCTGGCTTTCCACTGTATTCGCGCCATCTTCTCGTTAACTAACACGATTGGGTCGTTACCACTCACACATCCATCACGTGCCTTTTTACCGCTTTCATTTCTTCGTTGCTCGGCCCATCTTTCCTTAAGTGGGTCTGGCCTCATCATCCTACTATTTTCTGGGCCTCTTTATTCCCCCATTACTTATTTTGACCGAAATTTTACCTCCCATGGTCATCATTACTCACGTGTTTTTCACATATCCTCCTGCCACCTGCACTTTCTTGTTGCTGAGCTCATTTATCCTTATTTTCTACTTTGGGCCTGCATCCTATTTTTCCTTGATCCTAATCACTTCACTTGGGCCCTAAAGTCTCTTTTAGCCCCACCTTTGGTGATACCTCTTTGACCAAATTTTTATCCCCCACAACGGCCGACTGTTATTGCTAGTAATTGCTAGTAATATTCTAGGTAAATGACAATTGCAACTATTGTAGAATGAAAACCGATAATATAACAACCTAAAAAATATAAACATATATGCAACATATACGAAACCCAATAATCCTATTCTTGAGTAAAGTTTGAAGAAATTTACAATCAAATTTTGTTCTTACTAAAAAGAGAGGCACAAAGTTAGAGAGACCCGGATCGGGGGACACTTTTTATCACACAAGTTTTGACATACTTTGTGAAATGCTAGATTTAACAATAAATCTCAACCATCAGATGTCATCAAATTCAACAACTCACAAAGTGTGTTAAAATTTGTGTAAAAAAAGTGTCCCCGATCTGGACTCAAGTTAGAGATGATGATACATTGAAGACCATCGATTGGCGTACTGTTATTGCTAGGTTGAATGATTTTGCTAGTATTTAACATGTTATCCTTTTATATATTTTTCCAAGTAAATAGTTAAATAACAATAGTAATTATGGTGAAATGAAAATCAATAATATAACAACCTAGAAATATAAACATATACGCAACATTTATGAAACTATTGAAATATGTCTAAATTATGTGTGATTAATCCTTCCTTACTTGCTAGCCAAGTTACCCATTTATATTATATTTCAGTATTTCCATAGGATTCTATATCCATCTTCATTATGGACTAGGATTTCCATTCCATATGGGGACTAGGTTAGACATATTTATAAAGACTTCTTGGTGCCTTGTACCAAGCACAATAACATAATCAATACAGATCGAAATTTTACCTTTGAATTATTGCATTGATATTCTATCACGTTATCAAGCACGAGCTTTAACCCTAGCCTAAAACACCCATCTTCTTCTCGTCCTCATCAAACCGCCACCAGACCACCACCATACCAGCGTTGCTGTTACACGTATCTCGAGGCCAAGAAGAAGCCCTCCTTCCCCACACGTGTTTCTCATCTCGAATTACGAAGTAAGTAATCTTGTGAAAAGTTGTCTCTTCTCCCTTCTCGCAATTTTGTGATTCTTTTTCTTAGGGGTTTCAAACACCTCTCCCTTCTTCGTCTTTAAGATTTCTTCAATCGAGACGTTAAAGAAACCTATAGTGGGGACATGCTTAGGAAGAAATTTTTAAGTGATTGACCTACATAGAGTTCTAATTATATATTCGAACTTAGAACTAAATGTTCTCCCTTAGTGTTGTAGGATTTCTTACCTGAACAAGCTAGACTACAATCTGCTTAATGTTACGGGCATCAGTTTCCATGTATGGGCCCCGAACATGAGGACCCTCCTCAAGGGACAGGACCTTCTTGACCAAATCTTGCCTCTGCGAGATCCTCCTGCTGAGGCAAACGCCACACATGAGGGGCGTACACTTGGGCTTCTTGTTCGTCATCTTGCCTACAAGAAGAATATGTTGATAAAGAGAACCCATGGGAACTCTGGGCCACTTAATGAGCAGTTCAACGCTCTTGGGGAGACCAATCTCCTTGAGGTTCGAGATAGATGGTTGAGCCTCTGGGTTGTAGACTTCGATGCGGTTTATGGCTACAACTCAGAGCTGATGTAAATTTGCTATGAATTCCGCTTCTGTGATCGATGCAGTAAAGAACGAAAAGACCTTGTCCACTTTCCCTCCCACGTCACAAACCTTCTCCAAAAACTATCGAATTGTGGTGGACGTGGGCCGCATAACATGGTATTCTTAACTATTAACCAAGATGGTTAAATATGAGAAGAATAACATCATTCTCATGAAGAATTACAATGCTAGACCTGTGGGGAACAACCCTGCAAAAGAGGCGCATGCCATTTATGCCAAGAAAGGTAATTCGATATCTAATGGTAAGGAAAAGGGGAAGAGACCCATGGAGCCCCAAGAAGAGAAATGTCCTCGTGGAGGAAAGAGGTCAGGCAGATGATAGAAGAAGGAGAACACTCATGCGACGTTACTTTGAAAGGACCCGACCCCAATTTAATTACCTAAACCGGAATTAGACCCTAACAACTATACTAATCAAAGTGTCTACTCAAATTACACAAGAATCGAACTGGAGATCCAAAACTCAAAGGCCATAAATGAAGGAACTATTTTCTTTTATATCAACTGAAAGCTATAAATAGCAATTATAAACTGTTTATAACATCAGAGCAACTAGACATTCTAAACTAACTACACTGATGTGAATACTAACTCGTAGGATTTACCTCAGATCCTACGGTAGATACCACTATGCCTCGATCTGCATGAGCGCTCGACCTCAAACGAACTTTGCAAACTGGGCAATTAAACCAAAAATCCCAGGGAAAGGCACATAAAATAATAAAAGTGTTAGAGTGAGTGGACGAAAATAATATTTCACTTGAAACTGAAAACTATAAATAATATGCCTTTCACTATAAATGTACATAAAAATGATATGAGTCTAAAAATAAATAAGTTCAGGTCAGGTGTTTGTCCGAACCCTCCTGGGTATTGTGTAATGTGTGGAGCCCAGGTCAGATGTTTGTCTTATCCCTCCCGGAGCATCTCGGGGATCAGCCGAGAAGCCAGTGCATCAATGCATCAACTGTACTATGCTCTATGTAAAACCAAATCATATGTGTCTCTATGCAAATGCATAATCGTAAATGTATACTGGTAAAATACATATCATAAAATGCATATTCATAGACTCGTAAATCGATGGTGAAAATAAAGTGTCTACTCACAGTACTATGTCGTAATTTTTACCAAGTAGTAGCCTGTCTGTCGTCGTTCTATACGTCTGACACTAGTTGCTAACATGTCGTCCTCAATCATCGCCGGAGGTGTCGCCAGCGATGGTGACCCGAAATGCTGAAATCCCTAAAATTTCTCGCCTTCGATTCATCCTCCACCGTCCTCCATCGCCGAATATAAAGTCAGAAAAGAAAGAGGGAGAGGAGGCGGTTCGATTTTGACCGGAATCGGCCCCCATGGTGGCCAGATGGTGCTGCATCGCCGGAAGAAATTCGCCGGTGATTTTTGGTCGGCAAGCTTAGTCAACGTTGGTTGACCCGAAATGGAAAGTATGACTTTCTATTTTTGGAAAGTCCTATTTATATGTGCGAATTGTGACTAACTGATTTCGTAAAATCGTACAAATTTTTTGCTGACAATAACTTTTCATCATAACTCTGATTTTAACACTTGATGTGGCTACGAACTCGTCTCGATAAACTCCACGACTTTTCTCAATATAATTTTTCGAAATAGAAAGTCTCATTATACTTGTCCATTTATGACTATTACATTTCCGATAAACTTCTGCTAATCATAACTTTCTTGTCGTAACTCCGTTTTCGGCATTCTTCACGTCTACGAACTCGACTTGACAATTTCTACGACTTCCACCCAAAGTTAACAGTCTGATGAAAATTCAACTAAAAAGCTCACTATAATTACCGACAGTGACAAAACTAACTACCTTTCTGTAATTAATTTTAAATAAATAATCAAAATATAATTTTTGGGACGGGTTGTAACACACTCCCTCCACCGCCATCCCATGGGAAGCCAAATACACAAGTACCAACTACAGACAATGATATTTGCTTCAAATGCAGTATGCATGGACATTAGCAGCCCCAATGTAGGGCATCTAAGAGCATTGCTGGTGCCTATGTTAGCTACAAGAGTCTAGTCAAAAAGCACTTCATGGAGGGAGAAGAAGCATAAGAGACTAAGGCTCTCACTGTTGTTGATGGATGATATGAGGACTAGTTATCAGCTTCCATTGTTTTTGTTTATGTTTCTAGGAATAAAAGGTGTCGCGCCACTCCTCTTTATGTAATCATTATTCAATTCAATAAACAAGCTTATTATGTGTGAATTCATAATACGTTTTCTTTATCGGATTATTATGATTCATATAAATTCTATGTACACTTGTCTCGATGAATTAAGTTGTGAAACATAATAATGAATCGAACAAATTTCTTTCTTGAAATTCTATGGAATATGTCACAAAACATAAGTGTTTTGTTCTCTCTGCCATTAGAAAAGCCTAAGGAATATTTCCAAACACTTGGTCAAATTCACGAGGCATTAGTATTCTGGAAAATCGGGAAATTACACGTTTTTAGAGGAAACCATAAGCTGTTTTGGAATCAGAATCTTCTAAGAACATTCTGATAATTTCGAAGGAACTAAGGGCATTCTGGTGAAAACCAGAACATTCGAGGGCATTTGGTAGTTTTAGGGAGAACCCAATGAACCGGATCCAAGGAGAGTTACCACCGCCTCTGGCGATGAATTCTAATAGGAGGAAACCGGAACCGGGGCCTCCAGCTCTGGAGCCTCCTTCCCCATCTCCTCCACCGTGCGACGCCAATGGACAATCGGTGAGCAAGTCCGAAACCCTAAAAATTAGGTCTACCGAAACCGGACATTGAACCGATCTCTCCGACGAGGAATCAGATTGCACCTCCACGTGCTACGATGTACCTCACCGTCCTCTGTCTCCTTCATCTCCTCGCCATGAAACGCACAACCGTGAGTGATTTCCAGCCACGGGAGATTTCCGATGAAATCCACGATCCGGATCTCCAAGATCCGAGGGTCATGGGTGACGGGTCAAAAACGACCCGAATACCCAACCAGGTCAACTGAGGTGAAATTCGGGCCGATCCCAAACCAAAACAAGCCCAAGCCCAATCCAATTTTTTTGTTCTGGGTACCTGATGACGTGGCCAGATTTGGTTGGTCCACGTGTCATACGTGGGACCTTCGGTTTTCTAGAATCGTATCGTAACGTTACGTACATATACATCGATTTTAACCAAATCCAGGAGTTGACTTTAATGTACATGAAAGCTTTAATCATGAGATTATTTCTAGGGTTATAAGTTTGTCATTCTATGTGAAAATCGAAGATTAAAGTGGAGAATCAAACATGTAGACTATTAAACCCGAAATGTTAAATATGTTTGAACTCAAGGTGACAACATTAGTCGTCTGTTGACTTACCATCTATAAACCAACTACGCTAAACTCATAATTTCAAAATTATTTCGATTAAAGTGTACCAATCAGTTATTGGATTTCAAATACGTAAAGTAGTAGCAAAAGAGTTTATATCAGCATTCTTAAATGAATGAACTAACACGATAATCGCGTACAACACTCTTGATTTCTTAATCAAGCATCCCCTATTCGAGTCATCTTGCATTGAAAGGGATCAAAGATAAGACATTTCAAGATGCATTGATGATAGGAACACAACTCTCCAACCTATCATTGGTCGGTCGAAATAGATGCAGAAAGCATTCTAATGCAACCATTTGATATAAAGTAAGGCACCCATATCCGCACTATGTATTACACAATGAGATAGAGTCATTCGATATACTCGAAGTCATCATAATGAGCCAGTCTTCTACCGTTTAGGGGAAGATAGGAACAAAGTTCTATATTGAAACAATAACAATTGTTGTGATCAAACCCTACCCAGTCTCATTATAATCCTGGAATCTCAGTGTCGAAAATTGATTTCATTGGTAACATCAATGATTCTTCTTATACATACCACGCTACTAAGTGCAAATACATAGCCATGAAAATGGAACCACACTGACACAACCTAGTGGGAGCTAGGTGGCGCCACCATGACACCAAGAATCTCACGACCAATGTGGCCGAGCCTTAGATGCCACGACATGGTGATGTAGGATCTATGTAGGCTTTAGACTATATGACTTGTGAAGATAAAACACGACCCATTTCCACTTCGGTTATTGTCCGATTATACTTATCCGAGAAGAACCTGAAACCAAGTTAGTTACATGTGCATGTACTCGACTAAGGTCAACGTGATTATTTGAACAAGAAATGTCTCTGAAAGGTACCTATACCTAACATAAAAATGGAAATTCATTCAGGGGAACTTTGGCAAAGTTCAATATTGTATGATAATTTAGGTATGGTTTCTCCAATGTTCCAAACAAGATATCAAATGTTGAGAGAATCAAGAAGTCTTCATCTTGTCAACCTAGAGGTCTCTTAATATGTCATTGGAAGAGAAGTAATTCATCGTTTGACAGTTAATGATATTTCCGATAAATTGTTAGTAGCACTTAATGCCTCTTTGATCAAGAACATTCTTTTTAAGCTAAGGATGAACTTGAGAGTCAAGAAGTCTGATTTTAAGTATGTCTCTTGCAAGAGAATTGATAGCTTCACATATTGACTACAACGTTGACTAGATGATATACACTTCGAATCCACATGATTCGATAGATGGACTTGGTAATTCTGTTGACAAGTGACTACTTGACAAGAGTAAGTAAGCATCATATTAATGCGTGACATGTTCATATGCATATCAAAGTTCTTCTGGTTTAGAGTTTAACTTCGAGAAAGTACATCGATTGCAACTTAGTGCTCAATATCGCATAAGTGGAGAAAGTGTCAAACTAGCTAAGTCATGCCTCAAATAATTTGCAAGTTGTTCACCTGCTTGTGGCTTCTTTATAGCATCGTTGTAATCAGTTGTCTATCTTGAACTTTCTGTAGATTCTCTTTGAAACGTATAAGATGCAATAAAAGGGAAGTCTGACCTTGGTATGGGTTTAACCCAAACATTCGGTCATTGAGCTTAGATTGTCTCGTTATCAGCAGAGTTTGAAATTGTGCACCAACTAAAGTTGGATTTGGATGATTGTAACGACCCGAACCAAAATTTACTCACAAATCGGCACGAATTAGGTTTATCGCGAATTAGTCGCATCGAATGATTTGTTAATGAATTTTTCACTGAGCGAGAATAAGACTTTATTTTCTTCACAGAAGTCGTAGAGTATTCTATTTCAAGTTCGTTAAAATTTCGGGTAATTTTTCAGATAAGCGATCTATTTCTTATGATTATCGGAAGTTGACGTGAGATATTATTAAAACGAAATTATTTTTTGGTCAGTTTTATCTTGACCATTTGATCTGGATCAGATTAAATTTGGTTCGTCGGATTAAGTGAGGAGCTTGGGGTATAAATAGGGAATTTTTGGGTCAAACCTAACAGAGAAACAATTTGGACCCAAACTGATGTCTCGTTTAGCCTAGGTGAGACCCCGCCATCCAATCCGACCCGATAATTTCACCGTTGTTTGACCACCTCTGACGTCAACTTTGGTCAGGTTTGATTCAACTTTCCATCTTCTTTTTGTTTATGGGTTTAACTTGGTGATTCAAGCTATTTTTTGAGAAAACCCAATTCGGGTTGAATCAGTGGAAAATGTCGCTGGCGGCGGTGGCGCTCTAACGGGTTATAAGTAATGGGGTTAGGGGGAAACTTTGGGGTTTTTGTTTTGGTGTCGAACCCCTATGGTTTTGAGGTCCGACGGTGGGTGATAGTGGGAACCCGATTCCAGGTGATTTTCGAATCACCGGATTTCAGGGCTATTCTTCGGCGATTCAGGGCGAGTTAGAGTGATTGAGGTTAGGGGTTAGTTTGGGTGTGTCATAAGGAAGGTTTTGAGGGGTGTGGTACCACTGTTGGTGATTGTCGCTGGAGGTGGTGGTTCGCGGTTGTGGTAGTGGTTTCAGCCATAACGCTACCTAATGTCACTCCAGCAAAGAAGGAAAATTTGTTTAGAATTTTATGAGGAAGCTAGCTATGTATTTTGGGGGTCGTCGAAGCAGGTCGCCGAAGGAGATGCATGGCGGCCACCTGTCCACGACGGAGCTCGGGCGAGGCTGAAACCTGTTTTTGATCAGCGAGTTTTTGGGGTAGTTTCTACGCTAGATCAGCCCTTTGTTTACAGGATGTTATGCCAAATTTTCAATAGAATTTCCCTATTTTCATTTTAGTCGTTAGGATTTAATCTTGGTTTACTAGTTAAATCTGGATTGGGTCCTTTCAGTTGGTATCAGAGCATTAGGTTATAGGTTCGGTAGACCTATGTAGTTGTGTTACTAAGGACATTTTTGAATGCATAACAGTTCCGGAGCGATAGCCCGACCGGCCGATAAATCCCCATCAATGCTCACGGTGTTGTGTGTTTTCAAATGTTTGAAGTTTCATGATTGCATCCTTTTTGTTTTGTGACTAATGTGTTTTTATTCATAGGAATGCCTCCTCGACATAGAGCCTGAGCCAATAGGGCAGAAAATCAGGAAATGGACCGTCGAACATGATTCTCACCATTATTAAGTACTAAATTAACACTTAACACTCAACAACAATGAGTCAATTAAAACCCTTTTTAGTAGATGTAGCATTGGTAAATAGGGATCGTTCTTAACCGGGGATTGAGAGTGCATGCATAACTATGCTAGGTTTGTTTATGGGGGTGCGAGATTTGGTTTGTTTAACTAATGACCTACGAAATTTAAACCTAATTCTACTATGTACACGTGATCATCACATCATGTCTACCTCCACCATTTTCATGCTTCACTTACCCAGTATCAACGAAATTCTTACCTTCAACCTGCAATTTATACACATGCTTTTAAGAGTGCGACGAAGAGCGCCTACACCTTAATTTATCTAAGATTCATACAAAACATGCTAGGGAGGAACGAAGAGCGTATCACCCAACACATTAAGAAGCTTTAAGCATACAAGCATGCATACAAGTCAAAGACCAAAAACTAAGAACACATGGAAGATAACATAAGTAAGTAAAAACGTATAGCCTTTATTAAACAAATCACAAGTCGTAAACCGAATTCTTTACAAGACAAAAGATGAGATAGAAGGTTTATGGTTACACTTTTGGAGTCTGTGAAGAGCACTAACAACGCCTCGAGTGGATGGATTCTCAAGAACAAGACGAAGAGCGCCGATTATTCTTGATCCGTGAGGAGGGAGCTTCGGCCTTGGAGGGGATTAGGCTTAGGACGACTTGGGAGGTGTTTTGGGCAGAGCTTTGCTGTCTATGATGTGTGATAATGAAACCCTAGTCGAGCCCTCATTTATATAGGCCAAGCAAAGCCTAGTTCGACTCCTTTTAGAAGTCTAACTACTCCACCCGGGTAACCTGACCCTTCTCCACTAAAATAGGAATTTCTCTCGTTATAGAACTCCAAATCGTTTGATTCTAGTTGAGTTGGAAACTAGACTTCTATATCTTTCCAACCATATGCTAACCGCGTCTAGATTCATCCGTATATGTTCACAGTGGTCTTTCGAAGTGGGCTGATGTACAAAGGCTGATTTCTGATAATTCATTTTAATCCATCTTCTTTCTTTGGGCTTCTTTAGATATGATTTTGGTCTTCAATTATTGACACCATATGAGAAAGAATTTTAGTAACCATTTTGAAGACCATTTATCGGACCATTTCTTCTCTGGAATTAGGAACTTTTCTCCTTAGCCAACTTTTAGCTCCGAAATGCCTCCTTTATTATTTCCTCCTTTATTTCTACCTAAAAACATAAAGTAAGTTAGAAACATATTTACTAAGCATAAAACAAAGCTAAATGCAGAGAGAAAGACATTAAGAATCAAGCATAAAATGCGTAGATCAACTTCCCCCACACTTAGACTTTGCTAGTCCCTAGCAAATACAAAACAAAACTACGGACTCAAATGAAAGAAAATAATAAGGGAAAACGTTTTACACAAAACACTTAGATGTTTCTTCGTTTCAAAGCCGCAAATTCTCATGTTATCATGTTTAAAAACGCAAGAAAACACTAAGTGCACAAAACTAAGCCCTTAGTCGAAATTTGTCTCAGAAAATTTTCAAGTATATGGCGAGGGAATCACAATATGTCAAGCATGAATGATCTTTGAATTCAATAGATAATAGAGACATGATCATGCTATGAACAAGTAAGACATAGAGAAAACATTGGTGAGTTAAAGCTGTGCATGTTTCGAATGAAGTTCAAATCAACTCACATGGATGCTCTCATCATATTTCTACTCATGCAAGGGTTTTTCTCAAAGTGTTTAAATCAATGAATGGAATGAATTACTTGCTCAAATGAACCAAAACCATATGCTTACTCATGTAACTTACTCCACAGATTGAAGGCTACTCATCTTAAGGATCATAAAGGACTTTCAAGGGTTGTAATGGGGCTAAGGTTAAGGCATTCGAACTTTTAGATATGTGGTGGTTAAGAACATTCTAAAGACTTAGCCAAAACACCAAAACTTGATCAATTTAAAGCTCCATCAATACCAAAAACGTCACCATGCTTTACCCTTGAAGCACAGGGGCCAGATTTCATCGTATTGGGCCATATCTTCATTCTAAACTTCCCTTGAGCTTTGTGAACAGGACAAATGCCAAATTTTACATTGTTGGGCCTTCATTTTGAAACAAAACTCCAAACTCACAAATATGGGGGACATTAATTCAAACATTGTACATTGAAAACCTATTGCCGGAGAGCTTTTGATTTTTCTTTTCTTTTCTTACTTCTTGCTCTCGAAATTTTTTTTTTATTCATTTTTTTTTCTTTTCGGCAATTTCTACTTATCACAAGCTATTTGAACAAGTCTATCCCCATACTTACATCCCTCTCATGACTTCTTACGCCATCTTCTCGATTTTAGCTTCAAAAATCCCACCAAGTCTTTAGAACAAGGGTATGGATCATCTACACTAAGTTAAAGTGTTTAGATGTACATGGCAATGAAAGAAAAGCTTAATGTAGGCTCAAATGGGTTATCTAAGGGTGTCGCAACTCGTGCGCACATAATGGGACACATGGCTATTTGGCAAAGTGGTGGAAAATCCTAAGTGCCTTTAATCATATCCAAAATCAGAGTATGTATCAATTAAAAGTTTTGCAAATTGACATGAGTAAGTTCTAGTATTCTCTAGTTCATTAAGATCTATGGCAAGTGAATGTATGAATGATTTTGAGACCTATCAATGTAATGCACGAAATTTCTCTCAAGAAGTAGTGTTTAAGGCTCAAAATCTCACTTAGGGCTCATATGATTCAAAACTTATTCTAACATGCGAATTTCTGTACCAAGTTTTGCAAACCATATCTACTACATGTCATAACACTCAGATATCTCAATTAGCACATGAATTCATCCTTAATGATATGCAACGCCATTTTTGTATTCTTTTCGGTCAAATTTCATCGTAGACTAACTAAGGGCATCCTAAAGACTTTTTAAAACACTAAGTTAAACAAAAAGACTCACAACAATTTTTTTAGGGCATCATCCACCGGAAGGTTCCATTGTCCGCCCGTTTTTACACTTTATGACTCAAATAAGTTGTAAACCCCTCCCCCACACTTAAACTCTACATTGTCCTCAATGTACTAAAGTAAAGCATAGAATTCGAGCATGAAGGAAGGACTCACGAAAATTCTACTTATTTAAATTAAAGTAACGAAATTAAAAAGAGATTGGGGAAGAGAATGCAAATCTGTTGATGACTCCTCCATTGGGTTGCCTCCCAAGTAGCGCTTGTTGTTTAATGTCTTCCAGCCTAGACGTGATGCATTCTTCATGTGGTTGAAGGTGATGGCTCCATGAGTTTGTCTTCTTCAACGTTGTGCTCCTCAAAATTGTCATAATATGGCTTCAACCTTTGACCATTCACCATGAACACTTTGCCAGATTGTAAGGACATGATTTCTATGGCTCCATGATGAAAAACTTGCACCACAATGTACGGACCAATCCATCTCGAACGCAGCTTGCCCGGAAAGAGTCGAAGTCTTGAATGAAATAGTAAAACCTTTTGCCCAACCTCAAAACTCTTTGTACGGATCATCTTATCATGAATGCGCTTTGTCCTCTCCTTGTAGATCCATGCATTGTCAAATGCCTCGTTCCGGATTTCTTCTAACTCACATAACTGCAATTTTCGATGCAATCCAGCTTCATCCTTGTCCATGTTGAATTTCTTCACTGCCCACCAAGCTTTGTGCTCTAGCTCCACTGGAAGATGACAAGACTTCCCATAAACAAGTCGATATGGTGACATGCCTATAGGGGTCTTGTACGCTGTTCTATATGCCCACAAAGCATCATCCAAACACTGGCTCCAGTCTTTGCGATTTGGCTTGATAGTACGTTCCAAGATCTTCTTGATTTCTCGATTTGAGACCTCCGCCATGCCATTTGTTTGTGGATGATAAGGTGTAGAAACCTTGTGCTTGACTCCATATTTCATCATCAACGCCTCAACTGTCTTGTTGCGAAAATGACTCCCTCCATCACTGATTAGAACGCGCGGCATCCCAAACCTTGAAAATATGTTCGTTTTGAGGAAATCTGCAACAACTCGCGAATCATTAGTACGGGTGGCTTTTGCTTCCACCCATTTCGAAACATAATCAACAGTGAGTAAAATGTAAGTGAAACCATTAGATGGAGGAAAAGGTCCCATAAAATCAATGCCCCAAACATCAAAAATTTCGACATTCAATATATAGAACTGCGGCATTTGATCTCTAGCACCAATATTTCCGGATCGTTGGCACCTATCACACTTAGCACAAAAGTCATTAGAATCACGAAATAAGTTAGGCCAAAAGAAACCACAATCTAACACTTTAAGGGCAGTCTTTTTCGAACCAAAGTGACCTCCACATGCACCACTATGACAAAACTCAAGAATAGATGCAAACTCACAATCCGGAACACACTTTCTAATCACTAAATCAGCACATTGTTTCCATAAGTAAGGTTCATCCCAAATAAAAGTCCTAGCATTACTCCTAAGCTTGTCACGTTGGGCCTTATGCATTGATGGTGGAAACTCTCCAGTAACTAAGTAGTTAACAATATCTGCATACCATGGAGTTTCAGAGGTACTTACCTGAAGTCCGAAAAGTTGTTCATCCGGAAAATGCTCCTCAATTGCAACGTTGGATCTCTCTCTCTCAATCCGAGAGAGGTGGTCGGCTACCACATTCTCTACTCCTTTCTTGTCCTTGATTTCCACATCAAACTCTTGTAGAAGTAGTATCCAACGTATGAGCCTTGGCTTGGCATCCTTTTTCTGCATCAAATACTTCAAAGTAGCATGATCAGTGTAAATTATAACCTTACTCTGAAGTAAATAGGACTGGAACTTGTCCAATGCAAACACTACTGCCAACATCTCTTTCTCGGTTGTTGTGTAGTTTGCTTGAGCCTCATCAAGTGTCTTAGAAGCATAGTAGATGGCATATGGCTTCTTGTCCTTCCTTTGTCCCAAAACAGCTCCAACGGCATAATCTGAGGCATCACACATAAGCTCAAAAGGTAAGGACCAATCTGGTGCTTGAAGAATAGGAGCACATGTGAGCAACACCTTGAGCTTCTTGAATGCAACGTCACACTCATCATCAAACACAAAGGGTGTGTCTTTCTGAAGCAGCTTGTACAAGGGACGTGAGATGTGGGAAAAGTCCTTGATGAACCTCCTGTAGAATCCTGCATGTCCAAGAAAAGAACGAATCTCTCTAACCGAAGTTGGAGAGGGTAAGTGTTTCACAAGATCTACTTTTGATTTATCCATCTCTAACCCTTTTTTCGACACAATATGTCCAAGAACAATCCCTTGAGTTACCATGAAATGGCATTTCTCCCAATTGAGTACCAAGTTCGTTTCAACGCATCTCTGCAAGATTAGTTCTAAATTTCCCAAGCATGTATCGAAATCTTTCCCAAAAACACTAAAGTCATCCATGAATACTTCAATTATTTTCTCAATGTAATCAGAAAAGATAGAAAGCATGCAACGTTGAAACGTACCTGGGGCGTTACAAAGTCCAAATGGCATGCGTCGATAAGCAAACGTTCCAAAATGGCATGTGAACGTTGTTTTCTCTTGATCCTCCTCAGCAATGCTAATCTGGTTGTAACCCGAATATCCATCAAGGAAGCAATAGTAAGAATGACCAGTCAACCTCTCAAGCATCTGATCAATGAATGGCAAAGGAAAGTGATCCTTTCGAGTGCTTGCGTTGAGCTTCCTATAGTCAATGCAAACCCTGTGGCCAGTGATGGTTCGTTGAGGCACTAATTCATTCTCCGCATTCTTCACAACAGTAATTCCAGATTTCTTAGGAACAACTTGCACAGGTGAGACCCAACGACTATCCGAAATTGGATAGATAACTCCACAATCTAAGAGTTTGATGACTTCCTTCTTCACAACCTCCATCATAGGCGGATGGAGCCTTCTTTGAGCTTCACGAGAGGGCTTAGCTCCATCTTCAAGTAAAATGCGATGAACACAAGTTGCAGGATTGATACCTTTGATGTCCGCAAGTGTCCAACCGATGGCGGTTTTATATTGTTGAAGCATATGAACTAACTTCATTTCTTGTTCTTCCTCCAAAGATGAAGAGATGATAACCGGTAAAGTCTCATTGTCTCCCAAGTAAGCATACTTCAAATGGTCTGGTAACACCTTGAGTTCTAATTCTGGTGCTCGAACAATGGAGGGAACTAGCTTGTTTTCACCATAAGCCAACGGAATAGGAGCTGCCTTGGAAATCACGTTGGCTTGCTCATTGAGGAGCGACGCCATCGTCTTCACCCTAGGCTCAAAAATCTCGATCAAAGCATCCAAGAGAGCTTCTTCATCTAGTCGGTTCAACCCAACTCCTTCTTGAATCACAGTGTCGAGCTCATCTTCTCTAAGTGTGTCGAGATGCTGCTGCGCCAAATCTTCAACTATATCATATGAAAAACATGCATTGACACAAGCAGTGGGAACCTTCATGGCATCAAGAATGTTGAAATCAATCCTTTCTCCATCAATCTCCATGGAAAACGTTCCCTCGAACACATCAATCTTTGTTCTTGCAGTTCTCATGAAAGGTCGTCCGAGTAATAATGGTGTGGTGTTCAACGGACTTTCCTCCATGTCAACAATGTAAAAGTCAGCAGGAAAGATCAGGTTGTTGACTTGTACAAGAACATCTTCAACATATCCCCTGGGATATTTATGAGATCGGTCGGCTAACTGTATGATGACATTATCTTGCTTAAGCTCGCCAAGCTCCATGGATGCATAAAGATAGTAAGGCATCACATTGATTGATGCACCCAAGTTGAGCATGACATCTTCAAATCTGGTGTCACCAATAACACAAGGGACAAAAAAGCTCCCAGGGCCCTTCAATTTTGGGGGTAACCGACGCTGCAACACAGCCGAAACTGTTGCATTCACCTTCACGACCTCCTTCGCTCTCGTTTGCCTCCTCTGGGTGCATAACTCTTTCAAAAACTTGGCATATATCGGCACTTGCTTTATGCACTCAATCAAGGGTAGGTTTACTTGCACTTTCCGAAAGATGTCCAGGATTTCCTCGTATTGATCATCCTTCTTTGATTTTGATAATCTGTGTGGGAATGGTGCACGAGCAAACGAAGCATTAGTATTTACAGAACTTGAAGGGATAGAGTTAATACCTTTGGTTGGGGTAGGTGGCGCCGGTGATTGTGGCCTCAAAAGTGGCGCCACTTTCTTCTTGTTCTTGGCATCTTTGGTTGCCGGATCTTCTTCTAAATCTTCATCCTCCACAACATCATAAGTTAATGGTGTTACCTTCAGCTTAGCTCCATCCAACGTTGGACTCTCCAAAATCCTTCCACTTCTTGTTGTAATCGCACTCACATTCCTTGGTGGTGGTTGAGGTTGAGATGGAAGTTGTCCAGAGGCCCTAAATTGCCCCATGAAATCCACAAGTTGACCCATTTGCTTCTTCATTTCAGAGATATCATGTCCATGAGACTCCAACGTGGCCTTTGTTTGGTTTTGTCCATCGATTAGAGCTTGTGTGGAGTTGGACAGTTGAGCAAGCATCTTGTCATAGTCTGGATTTGTAAATTGTTGGACCGGAGGAGCTTGTGGTGGTGGCATGGGCGCTTGAGGCATTTGTGGCCTTTGTTGATAGGGAGCACGTTGGAATTGTTGTTGTTGAGGTGCTGGAGGGTTAAGACATCCCTCATTGCTACTCCACTTGAAACCAGGATGATCACGGTTGCCAAAATTGTTGTAGTTGTTGTAACGCTGGCCTCCTTGATATCCACCAATGGCGTTGACTTGTTCTTCAGTAGGCGGTTCCATTGTTGTAGGACATTGCTCACTATAATGTCCTTGGATGTGGCAAACGCCACATTTTGGTCCCAAAGCTGCCTTAGCTCTCTTTACTTCTAATTCAAGCACTTGCTCCATCAAGTCGGAGAGTTTGTCATACTTGTCATCCGGTGCTGGCTTAGAACTTACTTCAGCTACTGTCTTGTGCGGTGCCATCCCATATTGAGCATCATTGTTGGCTCGATTCTCCAATAGTGCACGAGCTTGTACCTCAGTGAAATCCATGAATGCTCCATTTGCAGCGGCATCAAGAAGCTCTCGATCAATTGGTTTGAGACCATCATAGAAGTAGTTCATGAGGTTAGTCTCAGAGAATCCATGTGATGGGCAGGTGGCGCAGAGAACCTTAAATCTGTCATAGTATTGGCCAAAAGACTCATCCACAGCCTGTGCAATTCCAGTGATCTTCTTCCTCAAAACAGTGATCTTTGAGGCCGGAAAGTACTTGCTTAAGAAAGCATCCGCTAGTTGTTTCCATGTGGTGATGTGATTCGGTGGGAGTTCCATAAGCCAAGTTTGTGCTCTCTCTTTCAAGGTGAAAGGAAACGCCTTGAGTTTCAAGAGTTCTTCATCAGCATCCGCAGGCTTCATACTTGCACACACAAACTGGAATTGCCTCAAATGCATATTTGGATCTTCATGCGCCATCCCTTGAAAGATAGGTAGGTGATGGAGAAATCCGCTCTTCAGCTCAATGTCCTTCTTCTCCTCTTGAGGTTCCGGAAATCTGATGCATGAGGGGCTGGCACTCCAATCAGTAGAACAAGTGCGTTGGCGAAGTGATTGTTGAGCATTGTTTGCGTTGGCCATTGGTACTTGCTCTTGTTCTTGTTCTTGTTCTTGTTCTATTATCAAATGCTCGGGGTGCTGGGATGATCTTGGTGAGTCAATGTCGTCCTCAACAATAGGTTGGTCAAGGTCTTCCACCGCGTTGGTAGAAATGATCACAGTGCGAGTACGAAGTTGAACTTCACGTGGAGTAGGTCTGATCATTCATAAATCTGAGCATCCACCAAAGACCAAGTGTTAGTATCAAAAGAATACACAAGAAAAACAAGATACTAAGCCAAAAATGAAACAAAAACAAAGCACAAACATAAGTACACGAAAATCACACAAAATTACACAAAACACAAAAACTCATGAAAAATACACGAGCACACTGAGACAAGGGGATCGACCGGTCAAAATTAATAGGCATGGAATAATCGACCGGTCGCAAACTAGAGTTTCTCGACAATTCAAAAGTTCTAAGTTATGAATGCAAGGGCTTTAAATATCCTAGATGATATGAAACGTAATATGAACAATCTAGAACAAGTTAACACACATATTTACATGGTTTCCTGCAAGAGTAGATGAGGTTAGTGTATAAACAAATGGAAGGTTTAAAGGAACACACATATGTACATAAATCACACAAATGAAATCAAACAATACTTCAACAAATTCATGCATCATATATTCAAATCGTCACCCAAACATATCAAACAAGAACTTAGATGAAGTATGGAGTGAATGCATAAGAGAAAAGTGTTAAAAACCTGTAGAAAACACAAAAGTTACGTGCTAATTTATGATGCAAAGTGACCTATCTTTTGGCCTCATGTCCCTAACTTCACTTAGGTTAGGGTACCCGGTGATGAAATCCGAGCATCACAAAGCCGCCAGAAGGTTATGCAGACTAAATGCAACGTTTTAATTAGTGTTTAATTACAAAATTTGGTGCAACACACATGTCCACATTTTTATGCTCAAGTATAGATCATTTTGAGTGTGCTTCGGATTTAAAGAGAGTACACTTGCTTGATCTTTAGGTCGTTCAAAGGACGTGCGACCCGTGCGATAAAGTATAAACTTCCAATCGAATGGTCTTGGTTCAATCGAAAAAACAGGGCCAATTGGGGATAGAGATAACGCGAGAGGCAGGACTAATTTCGACAATGCATCCCGAGGCTTACCGATCATGGAAAGTAGATTTAGCCCTTATCTTCTTTGGGCAACTTTAATGAACTTGGCCAGTTAGCAAGAGAGACCACGAGAGGTAGGACCGATTTGAGATCTCGGATCCAGAACCTGTCATAGAAACCGTCACCTTCTAGACACCAAGTCACCAAAGATATCTTACTCAAAGATAAGTATTCATCCACTCACTGGATCATCAGTATATACTCCATTGATGCAAGTCTTTCTTAGATCCAGAACCTGTCACCAGTCATAACCCGTTTCTAGACACCATGTCCGACATTCAACCAATCTTTCGAAAATTTACACTCCCTCAAGTCCATTGTAGACTCCGCCCTCAACCTCATGTCCATAACTTCACTTAGGTTATGGTGTGTGGTGATGAAATCCACACATCACAAGGGGTTTAGGAGATAAACTTTGGAAAAGAGGCGCCATCTATTCACAATGAGTGCGACTTAATCAACCAAGCTCATGTACTTAATGTAAATCCAAAACTTTCCTTTAAGGTGTATACATTGCTGCAAAAAAAAAAAATAAATAAAATATGAACAAGTGTTAGTACACAAATATAAACAAAAATTTCATGGGTTTTATATACATGCTTAATATTTACACAATTTCACATATTTACAAAGAACACATGCAATTCCAGATTCGTGCAAACATGAGCACAGCTGCTTGTAGATTTTTTCCAGAATTATTGGCTCGGTGGAATTCAATACAATTGTACAGGCACAAACTAGACACGTAACCAAACAATCCTGCAAGTTTTCAGATTTTTATGAGACCTATAGCTATGTCAAATAATTTACACAAAATATGGCAGTGCACAGTTCCGAAAACAGAAAAATATAAACATATTGTACAAGCATAATCACACAATTCTTTACAATCCCCGGCAACGGCGCCAAAATTGATTCTCACCATTATTAAGTACTAAATTAACACTTAACACTCAACAACAATGAGTCAATTAAAACCCTTTTTAGTAGATGTAGCATTGGTAAATAGGGATCGTTCTTAACCGGGGATTGAGGGTGCATGCATAACTATGCTAGGTTTGTTTATGGGGGTGCGAGATTTGGTTTGTTTAACTAATGACCTACGAAATTTAAACCTAATTCTACTATGTACACGTGATCATCACATCATGTCTACCTCCACCATTTTCATGCTTCACTTACCCAGTATCAACGAAATTCTTACCTTCAACCTGCAATTTATACACATGCTTTTAAGAGTGCGACGAAGAGCGCCTACACCTTAATTTATCTAAGATTCATACAAAACATGCTAGGGAGGAACGAAGAGCGTATCACCCAACACATTAAGAAGCTTTAAGCATACAAGCATGCATACAAGTCAAAGACCAAAAACTAAGAACACATGGAAGATAACATAAGTAAGTAAAAACGTATAGCCTTTATTAAACAAATCACAAGTCGTAAACCGAATTCTTTACAAGACAAAAGATGAGATAGAAGGTTTATGGTTACACTTTTGGAGTCTGTGAAGAGCACTAACAACGCCTCGAGTGGATGGATTCTCAAGAACAAGACGAAGAGCGCCGATTATTCTTGATCCGTGAGGAGGGAGCTTCGGCCTTGGAGGGGATTAGGCTTAGGACGACTTGGGAGGTGTTTTGGGCAGAGCTTTGCTGTCTATGATGTGTGATAATGAAACCCTAGTCGAGCCCTCATTTATATAGGCCAAGCAAAGCCTAGTTCGACTCCTTTTAGAAGTCTAACTACTCCACCCGGGTAACCTGACCCTTCTCCACTAAAATAGGAATTTCTCTCGTTATAGAACTCCAAATCGTTTGATTCTAGTTGCGTTGGAAACTAGACTTCTATATCTTTCCAACCATATGCTAACCGCGTCTAGATTCATCCGTATATGTTCACAGTGGTCTTTCGAAGTGGGCTGATGTACAAAGGCTGATTTCTGATAATTCATTTTAATCCATCTTCTTTCTTTGGGCTTCTTTAGATATGATTTTGGTCTTCAATTATTGACACCATATGAGAAAGAATTTTAGTAACCATTTTGAAGACCATTTATCGGACCATTTCTTCTCTGGAATTAGGAACTTTTCTCCTTAGCCAACTTTTAGCTCCGAAATGCCTCCTTTATTATTTCCTCCTTTATTTCTACCTAAAAACATAAAGTAAGTTAGAAACATATTTACTAAGCATAAAACAAAGCTAAATGCAGAGAGAAAGACATTAAGAATCAAGCATAAAATGCGTAGATCAGAACACAAGACTTACTCGCGTGAGCTTTTCGTTTAGATGAGCATTTTGATCATGTAGTAAAGGCAAAGAAAGTTGGAGCACCCAATTTCCCTGGTGACACTGATCCTGAAGCATGTGAGGCTTGGATAGTTCAGATTGAGCGAGTTTGTGAGCGTCTGCACTTTACTCTTGTGGCAGCTGTAGGGTTACTTGAGTCAATGCTTATTTCTTGTGGGATAGTACCGAGAGACTTGCTGTTGACACCCCATATCCTACCATCAAGGAATTGTTTGTGTCGATATTTCAATGAAGCTACTCAACAACGTAAATATGAGGAGTTCATAAAGTTGAGGCAATGGGGGATGTCAGTGCTTGAGTATCGAGATAAGTTCACCCATTTTTGTCTCGATTTGCGCATGATATGGTTGCGACTGAAGAATCCAAATGCAGAAGGTTCGAGGTGGGTCTGAATCTAAATATCAAGGGGACCTTGACAACCATACATTGGGATAACTTTGATAAGTTTGTTAGCGCAATACTCAGAGGCGAGGATGTAGAAAGGGAGAGACAATTGAAGTTTTATACTTGCTATTTTGAGGAGGGTGTACCCAGCCAGGGTCCTTCGAAGAGGCTAAGTTTAGGTATTTCGGGGTCAGCATCTTCCTTAAGCAGTGGTTCTTTTAGATTCTCTCGTGGTACATTTAGACAGAGTAGAATACCAAATGGAGGAGGATTTGGTCATAGAGGCAACAGTCGGGTGCAAATGGATCTAGTGGGCCGCGATTCCCTTCACCGGTGCCTATGAGCTTTTATTTAAGCGGAACTTGTAATCGACACCATTTGGGTCAGTGTCAGTAGGGTGTAACATGTTGTTTTAATTGCAGCCAAGTGGGTCATTAGGCTAGGGAGTGTCCCTAGAGGGGCACCTATGTTGGCTCTGCAGCTCAGAGTATTGGTGGAGATCAGGGTGCCACTTCTAGAGCTCGTACGACACCAGTTGCAGGACAAACTACTCAGCAGAACCGTAACAAGCGTGGGAGATCGACTGGGCAGGCACGTGTGCATGTGATGACCTTGCAACAGTGTAGAGCTTTCCCAGAGGTTATCATCAATACATTATATGTTTTTGTTTATCCAATTCTTACTTTACTTGATCCGGGGGCTACGCATTCATTTATGTAGTATATATTGGCATCTTCGGCCACTATACCTATCTCTTCTCTTCTGGAAATGTGACAAGTATTATATCTGTCTAGTGAGATTGTGAGTGTCAGATGAGTGTATAGGGACTGCGAGATATTCACAGGAGGTTATGGGTTAGCCGCAAATTTGATGTTGTTAGACATTGTAGATTTTGATGTAATTCTGGGGATGAATTTCTTGGAGGCTCACTAGGCATCCTTTGATTGTCATAAGAAGGAAATAGTATTTAGAATTCCAAGTATGTCAAAAATCTTGTTTCGTGGCAAAAGAAATATTTCCCCACCTTTTTTTTATTTCGGCGGTGAAAGCGGAGAAAATGTTAAAGAAAGGTTGTGAGGCATACTTGGCACATGTGATCAATACAGAAGTTTGTGCGCTGAGTATCAGAGATATTTCAATGGTTTGTGAGTATCCAAATTTATTTCCAGAGGACTTACCTGATTTGCATCCAATGAGAGAAATTGACTTCACCATTGACATACTTCCAAGTACTGGTCCTATTTTCTAATCATCCTATCGAATGGCTCCAGCAGAGTTGAAGGAGTTACAAGTTCAATTGCAGAAGTTTATTGATAAGGGCTTTATTTGACCAAGTGTTTCATCTTGGGGTGCTCCAGTGTTGTTTGTAAGGAAGAAAGATGGTTCGATGAGGCTGTGCATTGACTATTGGATGTTGAATCAAGTCACGGTGAAGAATAAGTATCATTTACCGCAGATTGATGAATTGTTCGACCAACTAAAATGAGCTACAGTTTTCTCGAAGATTGATCTAAGGTCAGGATACCATCAACTTCGGATTAGGGAATAAGATGTCCCCAAAATAGCCTTTTGATCGCGCTATGGGCATTATGAGTTTTTTGTCATGCCTTTTGGCTTGACAAATACCCCAACCGCTTTTATGGACCTCATGAATCGAGTCTTCAGGCGATACTTGAATAAGTTTGTCGTTGTATTTATCGATGATATCTTAATATATTCCAAGGATGTCAAGCAGCACATGAAACATCTACGTGCTGTTTTGCAAACTTTGCGAGACTCTCAGTTGTATGCAAAGTTTAGCAAGTGTGAATTTTGGCTGGATAGTGTGAAATTTCTGGGTCACATGATTTTAGGTGAGGGAGTTAGCCATGATCCAGATAAAATTAAAGCAGTGTTGAATTAGAGAAGACCTACAAGTGTAACTGAGATAAGAAGTTTCTTCGGATTAGCGGGTTATTATCACTTTTTTGTACAAGACTTTTCGCGGATTGCATCTCCGCTTGCCCAATTGACGAAGAAAATGGTCAAATTTGAGTGGTTTGATGCCTTTGAAGAGAGTTATTTGATGTTGAAGGAGAAATTGACTACGGTGCCAGTGTTGACATTACCAGACAATAGTGGGGAATATGTTATATATGGTGACGCTTCAAAATTGGGTCTTGGTTGTATTTTGATGCAGCATGGAAAAGTCGTTGCTTATGGTTCTGGACAATTGAAGCCCCATGAAGTTAATTATCCCACATATGATCTTGAGTTAGCCGTCATTGTGTTGCCACTGAAAAGTTAGAGGCATTACTTATATGGAGTGTAGTGTAGGATTTACACTGATCTTAAGAGTCTCAATTACCTGCGTACTCAACCAGATCTAAACATGAGGCAGTGAAGATGGATGTAATTGATTAGTGACTATGACTGTAATTTTGAGTACCATCCGGGAAAAGCTAATGTTGTTGCGGATGTCCTTAGTAGGAAATCTGAAGCCTCTCTATTTCATGTACACATCACAAGAGTATCACTTTTAGATGAATTGCGAGCTACAAGAGTAGAACTAGATTGGATAGATGATGGAGCACTGTTAGCTAGTTTTCAAGTCCGACCAGTGTTGGCTGATCAAGTGCGTGAGGCTTAGGATGCAAAATCTTATCTGTTAAGTAAAAAGAATATGATTCAGAATGGCGAACCAACAGAGTTTCAGCTGAGAAATGATGGTACTTTATTGTTCAGAGGAAGATTGTGTGTTCCAAGGAATGAAAAATTGAGGAAGAAAATACTTGAAGAAACTCTTTGTTCAGCTTATGACATGCATTCGAGTAATACGAAAATGTTTCGGACACTCCAAGCCTAATACTGGTGGCATAATATGAAAAGAGAAATAGAAATCTATGTGAGCAGGTGCCTTATTTGTCAGCAGGTGAAGGTAAAGCGGCAGAGACCTTCTGAAAAATTACAACCATTAGAGATTCTAGTCTGAAAGTGGAAGCATATTACTATGGATTTTATGTATCTGTTACCTCGTTCAGCTGAGGGCAATACTGGTATTTGGGTGATTATAGATCATCTCACAAAATCTGCCCACTTTCTGGCTATTCCTAGGAAACTTTCAGTTAGCAAATTATCAAAATTGTATATGAAGGAGATTATGAAGTTGCATGGCATGCTGGTGTCTATTGCTTTTGATCGTGATTCTTACTTTACATCAGAATTTTGGAAAAGCATTGCAAAGGGTGTTGAGGACAGGATTACATTTCAGTACAGTCTTTCATCCTCAGACTGATGGTCAATCAGAAAGGACAATCCAAAATTTTGAAGATATGTTGCGATCTTGTGTTTTACAGTTCAAAGGAAGTTGGGATCAACAATTACATTTAATAGAGTTTGCCTATAATAATAGCTACCAGGCCAATGTTGGTATGGCTCCGTATGAAGCTCTATATGGGAAACAGTATCGAACTGCGTTGTGTTGGAGTGAAGTAGGGGGGAAATAGCTTATTGATCCTGATATAGTGAAAGACGATGTCGAGGGCATCCAAACTATTTGAGACAAGTTGAAAGCGGCACAAGATCGACAAAAGAGCTATGTTGACACAAGGAGGAAAGATCTCGAGTTCGAAGTTGACGATTGAGTGTTTTTGAAATTTTTTCCTTGGAAGGGTGTCGTTCATTTCGAAAAACGTGGGAAACTTCGCCCACGTTACATCAGCCCATACGAGATTATTGAACGAGTGAGTACGGTGGCGTATAAGTTGACACAACCTTCTGAGATGGTCAGGGTACATGATGTGTTCCATGTGTCTATGCTGTAGAAATATATTTCTGATCCATCTCATATTCTTATACCTTATCAACTTCCGATACGTGAAGACTTATCATATGTGGAGGACCCAATTCAGATTCTTGATCGGCGAGAGCAAGAACTACGCAACAAAACCATTCCATTGGTGAAAGTTCTATAGAGAAACCATTCAATTGAAGAAGCTACGTGGGAAACCGAACAACATATGCGAGAGCAGCACCCATATCTCTTCGATTAGCAGGTAAGTAAATTTTGATGATGAAATTTTATTAGGGGGTAGATTTGTAACGACCCGAACAAAAATTTACTTAAAAATCAGTACGAATTAGGTTTATCGCGAATTAGTCGCATCGAGTGATTTGTTAACGACTTTTTCACCGAGCGAGAATTAGATTTTATTTTCTTCATAGAAGTCATAGAATATTTTATTTCGAGTTAGTAAGAATTTTCGAGAAATTTTTCGAATAAGCAACCTATTTCTAATGATTATCGGAAGTCGGCGTGAGATAATATTAAAAGGGAATTATTTTTTGGTTGGTTTTATCTCGACCGTTTTATTTAGATCAGATTAAATTTGGGCTGTCAGATTAAGTGAGGAGCTTGGAGTATAAATAGGGAATTTTTGGGCCAAATCCAACGGAGAAACAATTTGGGCTTGAACTATTGGCTCGTTTAGCCTAGGTGAGACCTACGCGATCCGATAACGTGATTCAATAACCCGTCGTTCGACCACCTCCGATGTCAACTCTATTTAGGTTTGATTGCTCTTTCCATCTGTGACGACCCAGACCAGATTCAGTAGAGTAAACAATGTAATTCTCGAGTTATCACGTAATCGTGGTTTATCGATAATTGTGTGGTTTGCCGGTTTTGTTTACGACTTAAATATCGGCCGAGAATTTGAGTTGTAGTACACGTGATTTCGAATTCGTGGGTGGTTCCGGATGATTTTTCCGATGACCGAGGAATATAATATGATTATTTGAAGTTTCGGAATATCGAAGAGTTTATCCGTTCGTATCGAGTTTATCCGAATCGTAATGGTTATCCGTTTTGGTCCGTCAATCGTCCTGAGGCGCGAGTATAAATATCGAAAATTGTCGAAAATTGTTGAAAATGCACTGTTTGGAAGTTTGACCGGCGTTGACCACTATTTGAAGCGTTGATCGCGTTGACCAAGGAGGAGAACCGGCCACCGTTTGACTCACCGGTGACCTTTTGTTTCTGGCCATCTCCTGCTTCGATTTGGGTATGGATCGATTCCTCTCTTCAGTTGCAACTGTTTAGAACTTGGAATTGCTTGATTTGATTTCGATTTGAGGGAGAAATTACGGTTTGAAATTGGGTGTTTTCCGGCCGATTTTGGGTTTCGGTGACGGAGGTGCTCCGGCACCGTGGCCGGAGAGTTGAGGGATTCTACTCGTGGGGCCATGGTGGTCCTTTTGGGACAAGCCTCGAAGGCTGCCGTGCGTCGTAGGCGGAGGAACGGCGGTGGACAGTTTCGCCGGAGGTGGTGGATCACCGTGGCTTTCGAGCTGATTTCGGACCACGGTGGTGGTTGGATAGTGGTGGTGCTTTGAGGAAAGTTGCTTGGCTTGAGGAGGAGAACAGTTTGGTAGCTTGGTCGCCGGGAAAACTCTCCGGTTGACGGCGTGCTGCCGCCGACGGCGGCAGTCAACGCCGGAGCTCCGGCGACCCGTTGACTTTTTGGAATTCGATGATTTTAATATCATTTTTCTCGTATTCGATTTAAAAAAATGATATTGTTTTACATTGATAATGTATATGAAACTGATGAAAGGCATATGTTTATTTTCGTCCACTCACTCTAACGTTTTATTGCCTTTCCCCTGGGCTTTTCGGTTTTTGTGCCCAGTTTGCAGTTCGGATTCTGGTGTCTCACGGTGCGGTTGGAGGCTAGTTGTTCGAGCTACCTGTGTTTTCCAATAGGTTCCTTGTTTCGCCTACTGTTGTATATTTTGTATGTATATACACTAGAGGTCGCTCTGATATGTTCTGATATATGTTTTATACGGTTTTTCCCGGATATACTATATATTACAGTTATGTTTATTGTTTATTTCTATTGATATGATATTGAGAAATCCGGATGGGATTGGTGCCCACGGTTTGACTTTTGTGGCATAGGATGAAGTGTTATTTTTCGGGTGCAGGTAAAGGCAATTCCGCGTTAGTAGCGTTACTCTGCCCAAATTTTTACGGATTTTGTTGGTTCACGTTTTCAAAAGGGGTTTGATTCCGGTTTAGGAAACTAAATCGGGGTTAGGTCTTTTCAGCTTGGTATCAGAGCATTAGGTTGTCAGATTCTGTAGACTCTTGTAGTTGTGACGCTTAGGGTATTTGAGTTTGTACAGCATGGCTGGAGTGATGACCCAACTGGCCAGTGGTACTCATCAATGCTTCGGGTGTTGTGTGTTCTCAAATATCTGGGGTCTCATGATTACGTTACTTCTGCTTGTACCTAATGCTTGTCTTGTATCAGTAGGATGCCTCCTCGACGTGGTCCCTGTGTTGATCGGGAAGAGGATCCTGATATGGATCGCCAGACGCACGACTTGGTGATGCAAGTGTTGCGTTTGGAGGAGTGTTTTGACCCTGTGGTCAAAGCTCGTACTTCTGGTGCGACTGTCTTTTCGGGTTCAGCTGATTCAGAGATGTGTGAGGCATGGTTGGTTCAGGTTGAACGTGTATGTGAGCGTCTGCATTTTACCTTTGAGCAGATGACAATGGCAGCAGTCGGATTACTTGAGTTAGATGCATACTTCTGGTAGGTTAGCACCGATAGAGTTCCAGTTGATACTCTGTGGACTTTGTTCCGAGATTTGTTTATGTGGAGATACTGCAACCAGGCTACCCAGCAGCGTAAGTATGAGGAGTTCACGAACTTGAGGCAGGGCAGTTTATCTGTGCTTGAGTACCGGGACAGGTTTACCCGCTTATCTCGTTTTGCCCATGACATGGTGGCTACTGAGGAAGCCAAGTGTCACAGGTTTGAGCTGGGTTTGAACTTGAACATCAAGGGGCCTCTGACTACGATGCCTCGGAACAACTTCGATGAGTTTGTCAGTGCAGCACTCCGAGGTGAGGATATCGAGAAGAAGAGACAGATGAGGTACCAGCCTAGACGGTTTAAGGAGGGTGGACCGAGTCAGGGGCCTTCAAAGAGGCAGAGTTCTGATACTTCCAGTTCGGCTTCATCCTCGGGCAGTGGACCATATCGACCATCAGTTGGTGCACCGAGACAGAGGCAGAGATGGAGGAGAGATCGACCGCAGCGACCACAGGCTAGTGGGGGTTCTAGTGGTTCCAGTTATCCTCGGCGTACTGGTGGCTCTTTTGTCGTACCGAGGGAGTACCCGTTATGTAGTCTCTGCAGCAGACACCATGTTGGTCCATGTCAACGAGGCCCTGTTACTTGTTTTGCTGTGGCCAGGTGGGTCACTATGCGAGGGACTGTTTCCAGCTTGATGGTGCTGGTGGACAGGCGACCCAAAGTGAAAGGACCCAACCCCGATTTAGTTGCCTAAACCGGAATCGAACCCCTTCTGAAAACGTGAACCAACAAAAATCTTAGAAATGTTGGCAGAGTAACGCTACTAACGTGGAATTGCCATTACATGCACCCGGAAAATAACACTTCATCCTATGCCACAAAAGCCAAACCGTGGGCACCAATCCCATCCGGATTTCTCAATATCATATCAATATCCATAAACAATAAACATACTGTAATATATACAATATACCCGAGAAAAATCCGTATAAAACATATATCAGAGCGACCTCTAGTGTAAATATATACAATATATACATCAGTAGGCGAAACAAGAACCTACTGGAAAACATAGGTAGCTCGGATCACTAGCCTCCCACCACGACGTGAAATATCAGAACCTGAACTGCAAACTAGGCACGGAAACCGAAAAACCCAGGGAAAGACATGAAAACCGTTAGAGTGAGTGGACGAAAATAAATGTCTTTCGCCGAATAATATATGTTATAAAACATATGCGAGTCAAATGCATGAAAATCAAATGGTACGTGAGGAGATGCTGGCTCCGACCCACGTACAAAGCATGCATGAAAAATCCCACGGGGTCACTCATGGACACATCCGTGCTAGTACAGTCCGAATCACGGGATCCCAAACCCACACGTGATTCTAGCCAGAAAGGCCTCGGTTCCGGGGTACTGCCCATCGCCGGTTAGGTCGGGGTACTGCCCCTCCTGGTAGGCATCCATCGGGGATCAGCCAAGATGCAAGTGTATCGATACAACAACATATACTTAGACTGTACTCTGTGTAAACCAAATCGTAAATAGTTCGATGCAAATGTTTAATGCAATAAGTAAATACATATACGTAATATATACTGGTATAGGCATAATCGTATAACACATGCTCATAAAAATCATGATCATACTGCATGCTCAAGTTCGTAAAACGTATATCAAAGACTCGCAATCAGTTCATGAAAAGAAATGTCCACTCACAGATGAGCGAAACGCGCACTCGCGCTAATCTCGCAGTCCGGTAGACGATCCCTCGCCTGAAGCACGATTTTGATCCCCTGAATAATCATAAAACATATCTGATCAAAATCATAGCCCACAACTCTGTACTTAACCACGGAAACCAACTGTTCCCGGAAACATATAAAACTATATAAAACAATGGACTAAATTTCCGAAATCTCAACTCAAAACCTTCGACTGAAAATCCGATACCCAAATCAATTTGAAAACCTCAAGGCGACGATCGGGACGCAATTACGAGAAAAATGACACTAAAATCATCGAAAACTGAAAAGTCAACTTTCTCGCCGGAGCGCCGCCGCCGGCGGCCGCGCACCGTCAACGGAGAGTTTCTCCGACGAGGAAGCTCCAAATTTCAAGATCACCTCAAGCCCAACCACTTCTTCAACTAGGACAACACCCAATTCCAAGTAAAACCTCTCCAAAAACAGCTCGAAACAGATCGGACTTCATCTCCGGCAACCCACCTCGGGTTTTCTCAAAACCTCAACCAAATCCAAATTAAACCTTATGGGGAGCATCCCTGGGGCAAGGGGAGTTGAAGCCCTCACTCCCCCGCCACCGTAGCTCACCGGAAGTCCACCCCCCGACACCGGCGAATTCTGGCAACCTAACCCGATTCGGATTCACTCAAAACCTAACCAATTTCCATAATTTCAATCACAAAGCAACTCAAAAACTCAAGAGGATAAGAATTATACCCTTCACGTGGCCGGAGGTGGCCGGAAAATCCAAGTCGGCCGGCGAAAATCAAACGGGAAATTTTTCCTCCTCGGTCAACGGTCAACAGTCCCAAAATGGAAAGTCAACGCCTGGTCAAACCTCAAACAGTGTTTTCGACAATTTTGACTATTTCTGATATTTATACTCGTGTCTCGGGACGATCAACGGTCCAAAACGAATAACCAAAACGATTCGGATAAATACGAAGCAAACGAATAAACTCGTCGATAAACCGAAACTTCAAATAATCATATTATATTCCTCGGTTATCAGAAAATTCATCCGGAAGTGCGCACGAGCTCGAAATCACGTGCTCTACAACTCTCGTGAAGAAACTCAATTCAAATTCTCGGCCGATATTTAAGTCGCGATCTAATCCGACAAATCATACAATTAACGATTAATCGCGATTACGCACAATCTCGTGAATTGTACTGATTACCCTACTGATTCTGGTTCGGGTCGTCACACAGAGTTCCGGAGGAGAGCGAGGTGCCACTTCGGGGGCTCGACCAGTACAGTTTGCGGGCCAGGGCGGATAGTAGAGACAACCTCAGCGTGGACGACCAGCCGGACAAGCGAGGGTTCATGCCATGACTTTGCAAGAGGGCAGAGCTTCACCGGAGGTCGTTATCGGTACGTTGCATATCTTTTGTATTCCAGTACTTACATTGTTAGATCCAGGTGCCATACATTCATTCATGTCGTATAGACTGTCATCTTTAGCTACGGTACATGCGTCTCCATTTCCTGGATTGTGGAGAGTGTTGTATCCGTCTGGTGAGATTATGAGTATTGGCTGGGTGTACCGAGACTGTGAGATTTTTATTGGAGGCCATGGCTTAGCCGTAGATTTGTTGTTGCTTCATATATCGTAGATTTTGATTTGATCTTGGGTATGGACTTCTTGGAGACGCATTGGGCCATGTTTGACTGTCACAAGAAGGAGGTTGCATTTCGACGACTAGGCTTTCCCGAGATATTGTTTCGCGGCGAAAAGAACACTTCACTACCATGTTTGATTTTCGCAATGAAGGCGGATCATATGATGAAGATGGGCTGTGTTGCTTACTTAGCTCATGTGGTTGACACTAAGGCGGCTGTGCTGGACCTTGGTGGTATTGAGGTTGTTTCTGAGTTTCCGGATGTGTTTCCGGAGGAGTTACCGGGTATACCTCCTATTTGGGAGATTGACTTCACTATTGAGCTGTTACTAGGTACAAGACCCATTTCTCAGGCACCGTATCGTATGGCGCCAGCGGAGTTGAAAGAGTTGCAGGTTCAGCTCCAGGAGTTGCTGGAGAAGGGATTTATTCGACCCAGTATTTCGCCATGGGGTGCCCCGGTTTTGTTTGTACGGAAGAAAGATGGATCGATGCGGTTGCGCATCGACTACCGGAAGCTGAATCAGGTTATAGTGAAGAACAAATATCCATTGCCACGGATTGATGATTTGTTCGATCAGCTCAAGGGAGCTTCAGTCTTTTCGAAGATTGATCTTCGATCCGGATATCACCAGTTGAGGATCCGAGAGTCTGATGTGGCCAAGACAAGTTTCAGATCGCAGTATGGGCACTATGAGTTTTTGGTTATGCCGTTTGGGTTGACCAATGCCCCCGCAGTGTAATGGACTTTATGAATCGAGTGTTCAGACTGTTTCTGGACAAGTTCGTGATTGTGTTCATTGATGATATTTTGATCTATTCCAGGAGTGTGGGCCAGCATAAAAAGCATTTGCGAGCGGTGTTGCGGACTTTGCGGAACCATCAGTTGTTTGCGAAGTTCAGCAAGTGCGAGTTTTAGCTAGACAGTGTGAACTTTCTGGGGGATGTGATATCGGCTGAGGGAGTCAGTGTTGATCCTGACAAGATTGAGGCCGTGCTGAATTGGAGTAGACCTACCACTGTACCGGAGATCTGGAGTTTCTTGGGTTTGGCAGGCTACTACCGGCGGTTTGTACAGGATTTTTCTCGAATTGCTACTCCACTGACCAGGTTGACGAAGAAAGGCGTCAAGTTTGAGTGGTCCGATGCATGTGAGGAGAGTTACTTACTTCTGAAGGAAAAGTTGACTACTGCACCGGTTCTGACATTACCAGACTACAGCGGTGAGTTTGTGGTTTATAGTGATGCGTCGAAGTTGGGACTTGGTTGTGTGCTGATGCAGTATGGCAGAGTTGTAGCCTACGGTTCCAGGCAGTTGAAACCACACGAAGTCAACTATCCGACACATGATTTGGAGTTGGCCGCTATTGTGTTAGCGTTGAAGAGTTGGAGACATTACTTGTACGGAGCCCAGTGTAAGATCTGCACCGACCACAAGAGTCTCACTTACTTGCGGACGCAGGCAGATTTGAACATGAGGCAACGTCGGTGGATGGAGTTGATCAACATCTACGATTGCACTTTTGAGTACCATCCAGGGAAGGCCAATGTTGTAGCTGATGCACTTAGTCGGAAATCCGGAGCTTCGTTGTTTCATATGTGTGTGGCTAGAGTATCTATGTTAGCCGAGCTTCGGGCTACGGGTGCCGAGTTCGAGTGGGATGATGAGGGAGCCTTGTTAGCCAGTTTCCAGGTTCGACCCGTGTTGCCTGATCAGGTGCGAGAGGTTCAGGATTCAGATTCTTACCTGTTGGGCAAAAAGACCATGATACGGAATGTTGTGCCTACAGAGTTCCGATTGAGTGACGACGGTACGTTGTTGTTCAGAGGCAGGTTGTGTGTGCCCAGAGACGAGAGTCTGAAGAAGGAGATTCTGGATGAGGCCCATAGTTCGGCATATGCGATGCATCCCGGAGGTATGAAAATGTTTCGTACACTTCGAGCGTATTACTGGTGGTGCAACATGAAGCGGGAGATTGCGGCATATGTGAGCCGATGTTTGATCTGTCAGCAGGTTAAAGCAGAGAGGCAGAAACCTGCCGGGAAGTTATAGCCACTGGAGATTCCGGTTTGGAAGTAGGAGCACATTACCATGGATTTTGTTTATCAGTTGCCGCGTACTTCGGCTGGCAACACCGGTATTTGAGTTATTATGGATCGACTGACGAAATCCGCTCATTTTCTCGCATTTCCGGGGAAGATATCAGTGGGCAGATTGACCAAGTTGTATTTATCAGAGATTGTTCGACTGCACGGAGTGCTTGTATCTATTGTTTCTAACCGAGACAGTCAATTTACTTTCGAGTTCTGGCAGACATTGCAGCGAGCCATGGGCACGAGATTGCGTTTCAGTACAGCTTTTCATCCTCAGACTGACAGGCAGTCTTAGTAGACTATACAGACTCTTGAGGATATGTTGCGGTCATGTGTGTTGCAGTTTTGTGGGAATTGGGACCAGCAACTGCATTTGATAGAGTTCGCCTACAACAATAGCTATCAGGCCAGTATCGAGATGGCACCGTACGAGGCCCTGTATGGGAGGCAGTGCCGCACTCTGTTGTGTTGGAGTGAGGTGGGCGAGCGATGACTTATTAGACCTGATCTGGTGAAGAGCACCATGGAGGATGTCCAGATTATCCGGGACAGATTGAAGATCGCCCAGGATCGTCAGAAGAGTTATGCGGACGTGAGGAGAAAGAGTCTCGAGTTTGATGTGGGCGATTGGGTCTTCCTGAAACTATCTCCGTGGAGGGGTGTTGTGCGTTTCGGGAAGCGTGGCAAGCTTCGACTACGGTACATTGGTCCGTACGAGATCACCAAGAGGGTTGGAGCTGTTGCTTACAGACTTGAGTTACCGGCTGAGATGGCTCGTGTTCATGATGTTTTCCACGTTTCGATGTTGCGGAAATATATTTTAGATCCGTCACACGTGTTAGCCCCACAGCAGTTACCAATCCGAGAGGATTTGACGTACGTAGATGAGCCAGTACAGATTCTCGATCGTCCTGAGCAGGAGTTGAGGCACCGTGTTAAACCGCTGGTGAATGTCTTGTTGCAGAATCACTCAGTTGAGGAGGCCACCTGGGAAACTGAGCAGCGTATGCGGGAGCAGTATCCTCATCTGTTCACTTGACAGGTACGTAAATTTTGAGGTTGAATTTTTTTTTTAAGGGGGGTAGATTTGTGACGACCCGAACCAGATTCAGTAGAGTAAACAACGTAATTCTCGAGTTATCACGTAATCATGGTTTATCGATAATTGTGTGGTTTACCGATTTTGTTTACGACTTAAATATCGGCCGAGAATTTAAGTTGAGTCTCTTCTCGAGAGTTGTAGTACACGTGATTTCGAATTCGTGGGTGGTTCCGAATGATTTTTCCGATGACCGAGGATTATAATATGATTATTTGAAGTTTCAGAATATCGACGAGTTTATCCGTTCGTATCGATTTTATCCGAATCGTAATGGTTATCCATTTTGGTCCGTCGATCGTCCCGAGGAGCGAGTATAAATATCGGAAATAGTCAAAAATTTTCGAAAATGCACTGTTTGGAAGTTTGACCGGCGTTGACCACTATTTGAAGCGTTGACCGTGTTGACCGAGGAGGAGAAATCGGCCACTGTTTGACTCGCCGGCGACCTTTTGTTTCCGGCCATCTCCGGCTTTGATTTGGGTATGGATCGATTGCTCTCTTCATTTGCAACTGTTTAGAACTTGGAATTGCTTGATTTGATTTCGATTTGAGGGAGAAATTACGGTTTGAAATTGGGTGTTTTCCGTCCGATTTTGGGTTTCGGTGACGGAGGTGCTCCGGCCACGGTGGTGGCCAGAGAGTTGAGGGATTCTACTCGTGGGGCCACGGCGGTCCTTTTGGGACAAGCCTCGAAGGCTGCCGTGTGCCGTAGGCGGAGGAACGGCGGTGGACAGTTTCGCTGGAGGTGGTATATCAATGTGGCTTTCGAGCTGATTTCCGGCCACGGTGGTGGTTGGATGGAGGTGGTGCTTTGAGGAAAGTTGCTTGGCTTGAGGAGGAGAATAGTTTGGTAGCTCGGTCGCCGGGAAAAATCTTCGGTTGACGGCGCGGCGGCGGCGGTCAACGCCAAAGCTCCGGCGACCTGTTGACTTTTTGGAATTCGATGATTTTAATGTCATTTTTCTCGTATTCGCGCCCCAATCGTCACCTTGAGGTTTTCAAGTTGATTTGGGTATCGGATTTTCAGTCGAGGGTTTTTAGTGGAGATTTCGGGAATTTCGTCGATTATTTTGTACTGTGTTGTATGTTTCCGGGAACGGTTGGTTTTTGCGGTGTGGTACAGTGTAGAGAATTGTGATTTTGATCAGATATGTTTTGTGATTATTCAGGGGATCGAGATCGTGCTTCGGGCGAGGGATCTTCTGCCGGGCCATGTGATTAGCGTGAGTGCGCGCTCTGTAAGTGGACATTTTTATATTTTTACAGTTGTTGCGAGTTCATGATATTTCATGATTTTCCGTATTTACTTTATACGATGTTGAGTTATATATTATTTTTGGAGGTATTATTTTATATTTTATGGTGATGGCATTACTGCATCGATGCTTCGGCTACTCGGCTGATCGCCGGTAGTCTGCCAGAGTTGAGAGATTCCTCTGGACCAGAGTTGAGAGATTCCTCTGGCAACCTCCATATATACTTTCTGAACTTGAGAGATTCGCCTGACCGTCGGGCTTGAGAGATTCACCTGGCAACCTCCATATATACTTTCTGAACTTGCATTGTTTTACATTGATTATGTATATGAAACTGGTGAAAGGCATATGTTTATTTTCGTCCACTCACTCTAACGTTTTATTGCCTTTCCCCTGGGCTTTTTGGTTTTTATGTCCAGTTTGCAGTTAGGATTCTGGTGTCTCACGTCGCGGTTGGAGGCTAGTTGTTCAAGCTACCTGTGTTTTCTAGTAGGTTCCTTGTTTCGTCTACTGTTGTATATTTTGTATATATATATACACTAGAGGCCACTCTGATACGTTATGATACATGTTTTATACGGTTTTTCCCGGATATACTATATATTACAATTATGTTTACTGTTTATTGCTATTGATATGATATTGAGAAATCCGGATGGGATTGGTGCCCACGGTTTGGCTTTTGTGGCATAGGATGAAGTGTTATTTTTCGGGTGCAGGTAAAGGCAATTCCGCGTTAGTAGCGTTACTCTGCCCAAATTTTTACGGTTTTTGTTGGTTCACGTTTTCAGAAGGGGTTTGATTCCGGTTTAGGAAACTAAATTGGGGTTGGGTCCTTTCACCATCTTCTTTTTGTTTATGGGTTTAACTTGGTGATTCGAGATAATTCTGAGGGAACCCGATTCGGGTTGAATCGGTGGGGGTTGTCGCCGGCGGCGGCACTCCGACGGATGATAGGCGACAGGGTTAGCGGGAGACTATTTCCAGGTGATTTTCATTTTGGAGGGGTGTGGCACCGCCATTGGTGGCAGCCACCGGAGGTGGTGGTTCACGGCTATGGTGGTGGTTTCGGCGACAACACCGCCTAATCTCACTTGACGAAGAAGAAAAAGTTGTTTAGAATTGTATGAGGAAGCTAGCTGTTATTTTGGGGGTCGTCGAAGTAGGTCGCCGTACACAGCAGAGCTCCGGTGAGGCTGAAACCTGTTTTTGATCAACGGGTTTTCGGGGTAGTTTCTATACTAGATTTGCGTACTTTAATGAATTATTTTATTGAATAATTTCTTTATTTTTGATCAGGAGTCTGTTATCAAGATTTGTGCGAAAAGACTTTCGTCAGATCCCATAGTTAGCTGTATATTGTGAGTGGACATTTTATTTTCACAGTCGTTTAACGAGTTTTGCATATTATATTTACATCCACTTTGAGCTTTCATTATTAGTTGGCTAGACATTATTACAGATATTTCAGTATTGCATCAATGCATCGATTACTTGACTGATCCTCTAGTAGCTCCAGGATGAGTTAGGTGGCTCTACTCCGACATTCATGTTGTTTGAGTTAGGTGGCCCATGACAATTTTAAGTGACTAGAGACACTCTAGTTACCATTTCACTAATTGTTGTCTTGGGTTAGATGACCCTTGACGACGCCTCCACTGCATGATACTCAAGGAGGATTAGATGACTATTACTCCTCCTTTATATATCTTCTATTTTTTTTAATATTTTACTTAAACTCACTAATTATCTTAATACAATATAGGAGACAGACATAAATAAGTTTTATGTTTGTGTTTGTTGGATCATTGATTTTTGTCCACTGACTCTAACAGTTTTAATGTTTTATATGTCTTTCCCTGGGCCTTTTGATTTGTCGTTGCCCAGTTTGCAGTTTTTATCCTGTGGTCGCATGTCATCATCGGAGGCTTAGAGTTCGAGGCGCTCTTCTTCCCTAGTAGGTTCCTTGCCTAGCCTAATAGTCTGTATAATATGTAAATTAGACGTCGCTCTGAATACTGTGTTTTAGTTTGCTTCTATTTGTGTTGTGTTCTTAAATAAATAGCAGATTTTGTATATTTTGGAATTTAGTACCTAATGTAAATAGTGTGATAATTTGAGAAATTCATTGAGCACCGGTGGCTCTTGGTTTGGCTTGTGAGATTTTTGTTTAGAAGTGTTTTTTAGTGCAGATTTTTCGTAGCCCTTTATTTACGGGGAGGTTATGGTGAATTTTTGATAGAATTTCCCTATTTTCATGTGAGTCGTTAGAATTTGATCTCGGTTTACTAATTAAATCGAGATTGGGTTTCAGAAACATTCACAAATTGTGTTTCCGTGACTACTTTTGAAAGAGAAGTTTTCTTCCTGACATGAATTTAGACCTCATGATCGAAACAATATTGGACTAATAGGTCAAAATGTGACAATGGATGTTAGAAAATCACTGACAATCTAGAATAGTTCGACTTAGCTTAAACGTCTAGACCTTAGATCAACAATCGACTCCAGATATAAATCACCTCATGAGATATAGCTTCTACCGTTATGGCAGGTGGAAGCGCCACCGCCTATGATGGTGTCACCATTGGTGGAAACTGCGGGCTGCATAAGGCCGATGTTTCCTTATGTTAACCATAACGATGCTTGAATTTGGGTTCATGTTTGGAGGCCATGCTTTTGGTGTATCCATTGCATATGTATATACCAAGTGTGAATTCATTTGGAAGGATAAAGTGTGCCCCATACACACCGACTATGTGTAGATATGGGTTCTCATGATATGTTGTGTTGAATATGCTATGGATTCTTTAGTTGTAGGATCTTTGATTAATGTTTCAAATACTCCCATCATCCGCATTATTCGAATGTACGATGGACTTTGCTATAAATAAGGAGATTCATTTCTTTTACTCCCACTACCGGAAAAAACACTATATCCGACGAGATATGGAAAACTATAACCGACGAGATAAAAATCTCGTCGGTTATAGTATTACCGACCGACTTTAGCCAGCTGACTATAACCGACGAGATAAAAATTTCTCGTCGGTTATAGTCAGCTGGCTAAAGTCGGTCGGTAATACTATAACCGGCGAGATTTTTACCCATTCTCGTTGGTTATAGTACTATAACCGACGAGATTTCTATAAAAAAAAAAAATTATTTTTCCACTATAACCGACGAGATTTTTATCTCGTCGGTTATAGTTTTCCATATCTCGTCGGATATAGTGTTTTTTCCGGTAGTGTCCTTAGATCTTATCCACTATGTTACTAGCAGTGAAATGAACCCTCACCGCGTGAGTTGGAGTTGAAGTTTCTTGTTATGTGAGCATTTTGGAATACTATCAGTCTTGCATTAAGAAATACTTTAGCATGTTTGCTATATCTCTTGCCTAAGTCCACATTTGTATAGGCATAAACTTCCTATTTATTCGAGTCATTCATACTCAGGAATCCGTCTTGGTGAGTTCAGGAGGAGACGTTGACTTGAAGGGGAGTAGAAGTTCATATTGTTGTGTCATATGATAGATGTGATAAGTTGTACTATTTTTCCTGCCAATGTTGTTTTCTCCCACAGGGTTTTATTACTTGGAAATGTTTTAGTGAGGCAACGACAACTACATTTATGTCAAGTCTCACCGAATTGACATAAAGGCAGGGTGCTCTCAGTTTTGCTTAGTCTGAGATCCATTTTTCTCCTGTAATTTTTTTTGGCTTGACAAGATTTGTGATGAGAAGCAACTGTAATCACCACCAACAAGATGATCGCATTACAAGGAAGAGCGCAAGATGTTTCGTCAGGACATCAATAGGGGGAATGTTGAAATATGTCTAAATTATGTGTGATTAATCCTTCCTTGCTAGCCAAGTTACCCATTTATATTATATTTTCGTATTTCTATAGGATTCTATATCCATATTCATTATGGACTAGGATTTCCATTTCATATGGGGACTAGGTTAGACATCCATATAAAAGTTTCTTGGTGCCTTGTACCAAGCACAATATCATAATCAATACATATAAGCTTTTATCTTTGAATTATGCATTGATATTCCAACAGAAACCCAATAATTCTAATGAATTTTAAAGAAATTTACAATCAATTTTTGTTCTTACAAAAAAAGGCACGAAGTTAGAGATGATGATACATTGAAGACCATTGATGGACTGTTATTGCTAGTTTGAATGATTTTGCTAGTATTTAACATGTCTTTTATATATTTTAGGGTGCGTCTATTCACACCTCTAAAATCGATATATGTATCTCCTCTACTAATATACCGTTAGTTTACTTTTTAAACACTAATATTGCTAAGTACACCTTCTCCCTTTTACTAAAATATCCTTCTCTTGCTTTACTTTGTTTTCATCCTCATCAATTCTTCATTTCTCTCTCTATCTCTTCTCGATCTCTTCATCTATCTTCCTCAAATGAGTTTGTAGAGGTCAAAATGTATTGTGAACCTTAACAATTGGATAAAATGTAGAGATGTAATTGATTACCGCTTGATTTGATTATGAAATTCTATAGATTTTAGGTGATTTGAGTATTGCTATTGTGTTCAATGCAAGAAGGAAGAACAACTCGAATGAATTGTCATTCTTACATAGAGGAAGTATATAAGGATGAAGATATGCTTTTGTGAGAAAAAAAAATTATGTTTTGGAATCGGTTATGCTCCATATAAACTTCTTTTCAGGAATTAATTTAGAATTGTATTAAGATATGATCATCTCATATTTTTTCGCATTACTTCCTAAAAAATTCAGGTTTACTAAAGCTTGGTATCATATCTTTCAGTTGACTTTTACTAACAATTGAAAAAGTCAACGATGATTAAAAAGAGAGGAGGTCTAGACATGGATTTTGGAAGTATAAATAGACACACTCTACACAATAACCAAGTAACTGACTAAATGACAATAACAATTATAGTGAAATGAAACCCAATATATAATAACCTAGAAATATAAACATATACGCAACATATACGAAACCCAATAATTCTAATCTTGATTAAATTTTTAAGAAATTTATAATCTGTTTAAGGAGATTTATTATTCGTAACTTTCGGTGTGTGTCTTGTCCTAATTAGATATAGTTTAGTATAGATAGAGATATAGAGAATCCCTATTTTATAGGAACAGTTATTGTAACAGAGAATCCCCTTTGAAGGAATTCTATCTTCCAACGACGGAGTTCGTGGAGCTTGTTATTCCTATGCGACGAGCATCTTCTCCAATTTTCAACAAACTATAGTTGCGGTCATGCCAAGCATAACACCCTCGAGGAAATTTTTTTAAATCGTCAATCTCTAGATTTATGAATAAAACTTACTTCCTGCAAAATCCTAGATCTTAGGATTGTGATATTGTAAATATTGAATATCTGTGCGCTAGTTCCTATGGACCTATATCCATAGAGTATAAGTGACTGTTCTGGGGGAGTCATGGTTTAGAAAAAGATAAGAAAAGAAAGGGAAAACGATACTATATAATAGTTCATCACGGTTTCTGGGTGTGGGTTTGAGCCACCGTTTATTAATAATCAATTTTTGTGACCAAACTTCATTGATTACGGTTCTTATTCTCTAAATTTGATATTAATGATCATGGTTTTTCGATTGGTGTGACAACCCGAACCGTAAATGGTATGTTTATCGGCTTGATTTGCGAGTTTCACGAATAGTCGCGATTTTGTCGTAATTGGTTAATATAATGGGCTTGTTAACGACTAAATTATCGGACAAGAATTTGATTTGAGATACTTCACGAAAGTTGTAGAGAATTAAATTTCGAGCTCTTGGGAACTTCCGGAGGATTATTTCGAGTTACGAGGAATAAATTATGAATATTTTCAGCCGTTAGATTTTGTCGTATTTATCCGTTTGGTTTCGATACGTGTACGGTATAAATACAAAAGGAGTACGTGACTAATTGGGAAACTTTCCAAAAAGAGAAACTTTGGTGTTGACGCGCGTTGACCGCGGGTGGGTTTCGACCCGTTTTGGAGCCGTGGTTCTTCGCCGACGTTGGGCTTGATTCCAGCCACGGTTGGCCGTGGTCTCTTGACATGAAATGTTGGGCTCGTGCTCCTTTTCAGTTTGGTAGGTGGATGGCCTTGTATGGTGGCCGGAGGAGGGAGAATCGACGCGCCAAAGTGAAAGGACCCAATTCCGATTCAGTTACCTAAACCGGAATCAAACCCTTTCGAAAATACGAACCAACAAAAAATTTTCAAAATTTCGGCAGAGTTTCGTTACTAACGTGGAATTGCCATAACCTGCACCCAGAAAACAACACTTCATCCTATGCCACAAAAGCCAAACCGTGGGCACCAATCCCATCCGGATTTCTCAACATCAATATAATCAATAATAGTAAACAAACTGTACTATGTATATGTATATATCCGAGAAAATCCGTATAAACATGTATCAGAATGTATCAGAGCGACCTCTAAAGTAAAACATATACAATATACACATCAGTAAGCGAAACAAGAACCTATTGGAAAGCACAGGTAACTCTGATCACTAGCCTCCAAACCGCGACGTGAAAACACCAAACTTGAACTGCAACTGGGCACGGAAACCGAAAAACCCAGGGGAAAGACAATAAACACGTTTGAGTGAGTGGACGAAAATAAATGTCTTTCACCAGTTGATGTATATGTTTAAAATAACATATGCGAGTCCAGGTAAATTAAAACAATAAGTACACGAGGTAAAACCATAATCCTCCAGCGTACTGAGCATGCAAGTAAAAATCCCACGGGGTCACTCATGGACACACACCGTGCTAGTACAGTCAGAACCACGGAGTCCCTGACTTCCACGTGATTCTAGCTAGAAATGGCCTCGGATCCGGGGAAACGCCCATTACCGGTCAGTAGGGGATACGCCCCTCCTGGTATGGCCTACCATCGGGGATCAGCCGAGAGGCAAGTGTATCGATACAACAACGTAACCAAGACTGTACTCTGTGTAAACCAAATCATAAACAGTTCGATGCAAATGCATGAAACAACATATAAGTATATGCATATTCGTATACGTATATCCGTATAAATATAATCGTATAATCGTAAACACATGCTCATGTAATCCGAAATCTCATACGCATGCTCAATTTCGTAAATCACATAAAAGACTCGCAATCATTTCCGTGAAAAGAAATTTTCCACTCACAGGTGAGCAAAAAGCACACTCGCTCTAATCTCGAGGACCGGCGGAAGATCCCTCGCCAGAAGCACAATCTCGGTCCCGATTTCGATCTCGATCTCCTGAATATTCACAAAACATAACTGATCAATATCGTAATCCACAACACTGTACTGACGCACGGAAACCAACCGTTCCCCGAAATACGAAATGCAGTACAAAATGAATACGGAAATCCCGAAACCCCCACCCGAAATCTCGACTGAAAATCGGTTAATCAAATCGACCCAAAAATCTCTGGACGACGATCAGGGCGCGATTACGAGAAAAATAACATTAAAAACGTCGAAATCTGAAAAGTTGACTTTTCCTCGCCGGAGCGCCGTCGTTGACCACCGTTGACCGCCGCCGCCGACGGCGGCGCGTCGTCAACGGTGGAAATTCACGGCCAAAATTTCCAGAAATAAAGATCACAAGCATACGAACCACTTCCTCCACTACCATGAAGCCCAAATCTCATCGGAAACCTTCCAAAATCACACAAACCCGAACGAAAAATAACCCCTCCGGTGACTAAACCGGTGACCCTCAAATCTCATCAAAACCCAAAATCAAATATACCAGGGGCATCACCTAAGCTAGGGGAGTAAAACCCCCAACAATTCCACTCTCAAATCTTGCCGGAGCACCACCTCCTAACTCCGGCGAAATCCGACGAGATAACCCGATTCGGGTTCCACCTAAACGGCCTCATTTCTTTCCAAACCAAATACCAACGTGCTCGAAATCATTCAAGGATGCTAACCGTACCTGTTACGTGGCCGGAGGTGGCCGGAATTTGGTTGTCGGAAGTTGAAGCCAAAACGGGAAACTCACCCCCTCGGTCAACAGTCAACCCTTCCAAAAAAGGAAAGTCAATGCAAGTCAACACTGGTCAAAGCTCAATCTGAAATTTTCGACGATTTTACGACTATTTTCGATATTTATACTCGTGCCTCGGGTCGATCGACGGTCCAAAATGAATATACAAAATGATTCGGATAAACACGAAACAATCTAATAAACTCGTCGGATACCGAGACTTCAATAATCATAAAATATTCCGCGATTATTGGAAAAATCTTCCGGAACCACCCACAAGCTCGAAATCACGTACTCTACAATTTCCGTGAAGATACCCAACTCAAATTCTCGATCGAAAACAAAGTCGCGAATCGAATCGGCATACCACAAATACGACGTAAAACCGCGACTAAACTTAATCTCGGGAATCATGCCGAATACACAACAGATTCTGGTTCAGGTCATCACAAATCTACCCCTCTTAAAGAAATTTCGACCTTGAAATTTACATACCTGTCAAGTGAATAGGTGAAGATACTGCTCCCGCATACGCTGCTCGGTCTCCCAGGTGGCCTCCTCAACTGAGTGGTTCTGCCACAAGACCTTCACCAGCGGAATCACACGGTGCCTCAACTCCTGCTCACGACGATCGAGAATCTGCACTGGCTCCTCCACATACGATAGATCCTCTCTGATCGGCAACTGCTGTGGGGCTAACACATGTGAGGGATTTGAGATGTACTTCCGCAACATTGAAACATGGAAGACATCATGCACACGAGCCATCTCAGTAGGTAACTCAAGTCTGTAAGCAACAACTCCAACCCTCTCCGTAATCTCATACGGACCAATGTACCGTGGTCGAAGCTTGCCTCGCTTCCCGAAACGCACAACTCCCTTCCACGGAGATAGTTTCAGGAAGACCCAATCACCAACCTCGAACTCTAAACTCTTCCTCCTCACATCTGCGTAACTCTTCTGCCGATCCTGGGCGATCTTCAGTCGATCCCGAATAATCTGTATGTCCCCAATCGTAGTTTTCACCAAATCTGGACCAATAAGCCAACGCTCGCCCACCTCACTCCAACACAATGGAGTACGACACTGCTTCCCGTACAGAGCCTCGTACGGTGCCATCTTAATACTGGCCTGATAGCTGTTGTTGTAGGCGAACTCAATCAAGTGTAACTGCTGATCCCAATTTCCACGAAACTGCAACACACACGATCTCAGCATATCCTCAAGAGTCTGAATGGTCCGCTCGGACTGCCCGTCAGTCTGAGGATGAAAAGCTGTACTAAACCGCAACCTCGTGCCCAACGCTCGCTGTAAAGCCTGCCAAAACTCAGAAGTGAACTGACTATCTCGGTCAGAAACAATGGACACAGGCATACCATGCAAGCGAACAATCTCTGATAAGTACAACTTGGCCAAACTACCCACTGAAACCTTCCCTGGAAGTGCAAGAAAGTGTGCGGATTTCGTCAATCGGTCAACAATAACCCAAATACCAGTGTTGCCCGCCGAAGTACGCGACAACTGATAGACGAAATCCATCGTGATGTGCTCCCACTTCCGAACCGGAATCTCAAGTGACTGTAGTTTCCCTGCAGGTTTCTGTCTCTCCGCCTTTACCTGCTGACAAATCAAACATCGACTCACATACGCGGCAATCTCCCGCTTCATGTTGCGCCACCAATAGTACGCTCGAAGTGTACGAAACATCTTCGTACCTCCGGGATGCATCGCATACGCTGAACTGTGGGCCTCATCCAGAATCTCCTTCTTCAAGTCCTCGTCTCTGGGTACACATAACCTGCCTCTAAACAACAACGTACCGTCGTCGCTCAATCGGAACTCTATAGGCACACCATTCCGTATCATGGTCTTCTTGCCCAGCAAATAAGGATCTGAAACCTGAGCCTCTCGTACCTGATCAACCAGTACGGGTCGAACCTGAAAACTGGCTAACAAAGCTCCATCATCATCATACTCAAACACAGCACCTGTAGCCCGAAGCTCGGCTAACATCGATACTCTGGCCACACACATGTGAAACAACGAGGCTCCAGATTTCCGGCTAAGTGCATCTGCTACAACATTGGCTTTCCCCGGATGGTACTCAAACGTGCAATCGTAATCATTGATCAACTCCATCCATCGGCGCTGCCTCATGTTTAAATCCGGCTGCGTCCGCAAGTAAGTGAGACTCTTGTGGTCAGTGAAAATCTTACACTGAGCACCATACAGGTAATGTCTCCAACTCTTCAACGCTAATACAATAGCGGCTAACTCCAAATCATGCGTCGGATAGTTGACCTCGTGCGGTTTCAGCTGTCTGGAACCATATGCCACGACTCTACCATGCTGCATCAATACACAGCCAAGGCCCAACTTCGATGCATCACTGTATACAACAAACTCACCACTGTCGTCTGGCAATGTCAGAACCGGTGCGGTAGTCAATCTCTCCTTCAGGAGCAAATAACTCTCCTCGCATGCATAAGACCACTCAAACTTGACGCCCTTCTTCGTCAAGCTAGTCAGTGGTGTAGCTATCCGGGAGAAATCCTGTACAAACCGTCAATAATAGCCTGCTAAACCCAAGAAACTCCGGATCTCCGGCACAGTAGTGGGTCTACTCCAGTTCAGCACGGCCTCGATCTTGTCAGGATCAACACTGACTCCCTCGGCAGAAATCACGTGGCCCAGAAACTTCACACTATCCAACCAGAACTCACACTTGCTAAACTTTGCGAACAACTGATGATCCCGCAAAGTTCGCAACACTACTCGCAAATGCTTCCTGTGCTGGCCCACACTCCTAGAATAGATCAGGATATCGTCAATGAATACAATCACAAACTTGTCCAGGTATCGTCGAAACACCCGATTCATCAAGTCCGTGAAAGCTGCGGGGGCGTTGGTCAACCCAAATGGCATAACCAAAAACTCATAGTGCCCATACCGCGTTCTGAATGCCGTCCTGGCTACATCTGAATCTCGGATCCTCAACTGGTGATATCCGGATCGAAGGTCAATCTTCGAAAAGACTGCTGCTCCCTTCAGCTGATCGAACAAGTCGTCAATCCGCGGCAACGGATACTTGTTCCTCACTGTAATCTAATTCAGATTCCGATAGTCGATGCACAATCGCATGGACCCGTCCTTCTTCCGCACAAATAACACTGGAGCACCCCACGGAGAAACACTCGGTCGAATGAATCCCTTATTTAACAACTCCTGGAGCTGAAACTGCAACTCTTTCAACTCCGCAGGTGCCATCCGATAAGGTGTCTGAGAAATCGGTCCAGTACCCGGCAATAACTCGATAGTAAAGTCAATCTCCCGCACAGGGGGAATACCAGGTAACTCCGCTGGAAACACGTCCGGAAACTCAGACACAACCTCAATACTACCAAGATCCGGCACAGCAGCTGTAGTATCCACAACATGGTCTAAGTAAGCAACACAACCCTTTTTCATCAACCGGTCCGCCCTCATCGCGGAAATCAAACACGGTAGTGAAGTGTTCTTCTCACCACGAAACAGTATCTCGGGTAACCCTGGTCATCGAAACGCGACCTCCTTCCTATGGCAGTCAAACATGGCCCAGTGCGACTCTAGGAAGTCTATACCCAAGATCAGATCAAAGTCCACAATATCAAGCAGTAACAGATCTGCGGCTAAACCATGGTCTCCAATAAACATCTCACAATCTCTGTAAACCCAACCAATGCTCACAACCTCTCCTGACGAATACAACACTCTCCACAACCCCGGAAGTGGAGATGCAGGTACCGTAGCCAATGATGATAGTCTAAATGATATGAATGAATGTGGGGCGCCCGGATCTAACAATGCAAGTACAGGAATACCAAAAACATGTAACGTACCGATAACGACCTCCGGTGATCCTCTGCCCTCACGTAGAGTCATAGCATGAACCATCGCCTGTCCAGCTGGTCGTCCTCGCTGGGGCTGTCCCTGCTGTCTGCCCTGGCCTGCAAACTGTGCTGGTCTCGCTCCAGAAGTGGCACCTTGCTCAACTTTGGAACTCTGGGCTGCCTGTCCGTCACCGCCATACAACTGAGGACACTCCCTCGCATAGTGACCCACCTGGCCACAGCGGAAACAAGTGACAGGACCTCGCTGACATGGACCCACATGATGTCGACTGCAGAGACTACACAACGGATACTCCCTCGGTACAGCAAATGTGCCACCAGTACGCAGAGGATAGCTAGAACCGCTAGAACCTACACTAGCCTGTGGTCGCTGTGGTCTATCTCTCCTCCATCTCGTCCTCTGTCTCGATACACCAGCTGGTGGTCGATATGATCCACCGCCTGAAGATGAAGCTGAACCGGAAGTATCGGAACTCTGCCTCTTCGAAGGCCCCTGACTCGGTTCACCTTCCTCAAACCGTCTCGGCCGATACCTCTGCTGTCTCTCCTGCTCAATATCCTCACCTCGGAGTGCAGCACTAACAAACTCATCAAAGTTGTTCCGAGGCATCATAGTCAATGTCGCCTTGATGTTCAGATTCAATCCCAGCTCAAACCTACGACACTTGGCTTCCTCTGTAGCCACCATATCCCGCGCAAAACGAGACAAATGGGTAAACTGATCCCGGTACTCAAGTACAGACAAACTGCCCTGCCTCAAGTTCGTGAACTCCTCGTACTTGCGCTGCTGGGTAGCCTGATTAAAATATCTCCGCATAAACAAATCACGAAACAATGTCCATGGAGTATCAGCCGGAACTCTGTCGGTGCTAACCCACCAAACGTATGCATCACCCTCAAGTAAACCAACTGCGGCTACTGTCATCTTCTCAGGAGTAAACTGCAGACGCTCACAAACACGCTCAATCTGAACCAACCATGCCTCGCATATCTCTGGATCAACTGAACCTGAAAACACAGTAGCACTAGCTGTACGAGCCTTGACCACAGGGTCAAAACGCTCTTCCAAACGCAGCACTCGCATAAGCAAGTCGCGCGTTCGGCGATCCTCATCAGGATCATCATCCCGATCAACACGGTGACCACGTCGAGGAGGCATCCTACTGATACAAGACAAGCATTAGGTACAAGCAGAAAGAACGTAATCATGAAACCGCAGATATTTTTGTGGACACACAACACCCGAAGTATTGATGAGTACCGCTGGCCAGTCGGGTCATCACTCCAGTCATGCTGTATCAACTCAAATACCCTAAGCGTCACAACTACAAGAGTCTACAGAATCTGACAACCTAATGCTCTCATACCAAGCTGAAAGGACCCAATCCCGATTCAGTTACCTAAACCGGAATCAAACCCTTTCGAAAATACGAACCAACAAAAATTTTTCAAAATTTCGGCAGAGTTTCGTTACTAACATGGAATTGCCATAACCTGCACCCAGAAAACAACACTTCATCCTATGCCACAAAAGCCAAACCGTGGGCACCAATCCCATCCGGATTTCTCAACATCAATATAATCAATAACAGTAAACAAACTGTACTATGTATATGTATATATCCGAGAAAATCCGTATAAACATGTATCAGAATGTATCAGAGCGACCTTTAAAGTAAAACATATACAATATACACATCAGTAGGCAAAACAAGAACCTATTGGAAAGCACAGGTAACACTGATCACTAACCTCCAAACCGCGACGTGAAAACACCAAACTTGAACTGCAACTGGGCACGGAAACCGAAAAACCCAGGGGAAAGACAATAAACACGTTAGAGTGAGTGGACGAAAATAAATGTCTTTCACCAGTTGATGTATATGTTTAAAATAACATATGCGAGTCCAGGTAAATTAAAATAATAAGTACACGAGGTAAAACCATAATCCTCCAGCGTACTGAGCATGCAAGTAAAAATCCCACGGGGTCACTCATGGACACACACCGTGCTAGTACAGTCAGAACCACGGAGTCCCTGACTTCCACGTGATTCTAGCTAGAAATGGCCTCGGATCCGGGGAAACGCCCCTTACCGGTCAGTAGGGGATACGCCCCTCCTGGTATGGCCTACCATCGGGGATCAGCCGAGAGGCAAGTGTATCGATACAACAACGTAACCAAGACTGTACTCTGTGTAAACCAAATCATAAACAGTTCGATGCAAATGCATGAAACAACATATAAGTATATGCATATTCGTATACGTATATCCGTATAAATATAATTGTATAATCGTAAACACATGCTCATGTAATCCGAAATCTCATACGCATGCTCAATTTCGTAAATCACATAAAAGACTCGCAATCATTTCCGTGAAAAGAAATTGTCCACTCACAGGTGAGCAAAAAGCACACTCGCTCTAATCTCGAGGACCGGCGGAAGATCCCTTGCCAGAAGCACAATCTCGGTCCCGATCTCGATCTCGATCTCCTGAATATTCACAAAACATAACTGATCAATATGGTAATCCACAACACTGTACTGACGCATGGAAACCAACCGTTCCCCGAAATACGAAATGCAGTACAAAATGAATACGGAAATCCCGAAACCCCCACTTGAAATCTCGACTGAAAATCGGTTAATCAAATCGACCCAAAAACCTCTGGACGACAATCAGGGCGCGATTACGAGAAAAATAACATTAAAAACGTCGAAATCTGAAAAGTTGACTTTTCCTCGCCGGAGCGCCGTCGTTGACCACCGTTGACCGCCGCCGCCGACGGCGGCGCGTCGTCAACGGTGGAAATTCACGGCCAAAATTTCCAGAAATAAAGATCACAAGCATACGAACCACTTCCTCCACTACCATGAAGCCCAAATCTCATCGGAAACCTTCCAAAATCACACAAACCCGAACGAAAAATAACCCCTCCGGTGACTATATTGGTGACCCTCAAATCTCATCAAAACCCAAAATCAAATATACCAGGGGCATCACCTAAGCTAGGGGAGTAAAACCCCCAACAATTCCACTCTCAAATCTTGCCGGAGCACCACCTCCTAACTCCGGCGAAATTCGACGAGATAACCCGATTCGGGTTCCACCTAAACGGCCTCATTTCTTTCCAAACCAAATACCAACGTGCTCGAAATCATTCAAGGATGCTAACCGTACTTGTTACGTGGCCGGAGGTGGCCGGAATTTGGTCGTCGGAAGTTGAAGCCAAAACGGGAAACTCACCCCCTCGGTCAACAGTCAACCCTTCCAAAAAAGGAAAGTCAATGCAAGTCAACACTGGTCAAAGCTCAATCTGAAATTTTCGACGATTTTACGACTATTTTCGATATTTATACTCGTGCCTCGGGTCGATCGACGGTCCAAAATGAATATACAAAATGATTCGGATAAACACGAAACAATCGGATAAACTCGTCGGATACCGAGACTTCAAATAATCATAAAATATTCCTCGATTATCGAAAAAATCTTCTGGAACCACCCACAAGCTCGAAATCATGTACTCTACAATTTCCGTGAAGATACCCAACTCAAATTCTCGACCAAAAACAAAGTCGCGAATCGAATCGGCATACCACAAATACGACGTAAAACCGCGACTAAACGTAATCTCGGGAATCGTGCCGAATACACAACAGATTCTGGTTCGGGTCGTCACATAAAGTCCATGGATTTCCGGCCAGTTTCGACGGCTTTGGTGGTGGCGGTGGCGGCAGAGATGGAGGTCGACCCTATAAGGGTTTTGAAGCCCATGAAGAGGTGAGTGAAACCCAAGTGTTCTTGCATCTTGCCGTGGCCGAAGGAGGGAGATCGGAGGTGGAGAATTCTGGCAAGGGTTTTCGACTTCAAGGTGAGATTTGGACCTTTTCCGGTCAAAATTGGGCTTAACTTTGAACTAGAAAGTTGTTGGAAATGTCGATATCTTCAAATCCATGTGTAGGTCGAATTTTTCTGGGCCGATAACATTTTTCGGCCGCGGTGTTCCGGCCGAGGTGTTTTTCGATAAGTTTTATGTCGTTTTGCTCGGAATCGCGCATCGATCGCAGTGGAGATCGTGAACGTTCGTTTGGCGATGGATTTTCTGCCGGATCACAGGGTTAACGCGTTTTGCGTCGTGCTTATCTGTGAGTGGACATTTATTTACACTGTCGTAGCGAGTTCTTGATTTTAGTATTTATTTTCAGTACAGTATTGAGATTATTTATTGTTTTGGAGGTATTGTTTTATGTTTTATTGGTGATGTCATTTACTTAGCATCGATGCATTAGCTACTTGGCTGATCACCGATAGTCCAGTTCCAGGGTTGAGAGATTCCCTTGATGTGCCCACTAGGTTGAGAGATTCGCCTAGTCTATCACCGTCGGGCTTGAGAGATTCGCCTGACCGACGGGTTTGAGAGATTCGCCTGACACCTCCATTTATTCTAAGAACTCGCATTGTTTTTATGTTATATAAATGGTGAAAGGCATATGATTATTTTCGTCTGCTCACTCTAACGATTTTATTTGCCTTTCCCTTGGGTTTTTCGATTTCCATGCCCAGTTTGCAGTTCGAATTCTGGTGTTGCACGTCGTAGTCGGAGGCTTAGTATTCGAGCTACCTTTCTTTTCCAGTAGGTTTCTTTTAGCCTACTGTTGTATATTTATGTATATATACTAGAGGTCGCTCTGAATACTCTGATGTTATATGTTCGTATGATTTTTCTCGAATTTCTGTAAAGTTACAGCTTTTGTTTATTACTTTACATTATGTTATGATTTTGAGAAATCCGGATGGGATTGGTGCCTACGGTTTGGCTTTTGTGGCATAGGATGAAGTGTGTTTTTGGGTGCAGGTTAATGGTAATTCCACGATATCGTGAAACTCTGCCGAAATTTTTATGCTTTTTGAAAGTTCGTGCTTTCAGAAGGGGTTTGATTCCGGTTTAGGAAACAAAATTGGGGTTGGGTTCTTTCAATCGGTAAACTAATTACATCTCTTGTCTCACTTGTATATGATATTAATAGAGCCGGAAATGCTTGAATTTAATATCCTTGGTCCTCAAAGAGAAGAATACCATCGTTGGGTGTCAGATGTTGAGAACGCATTTCTCAGTATGAATCTGATGGATATAATTTAACCACCACCACCACCACCACCACCACCTGATACTGAGCCACCAACTCGAACTCGCAAAGCTCAGGCCCTCATGTTTTTGAGGCGGCATATACTTCCAGTTTTAATGAAACAATATTTGCTAAAGAATGATCTTGCAGTTTTGTGGGTGACTTTACAAGACAGGTTCAATAATATGCATAATGCACAACTTCCTGGACTGTGAGAAAAAGATGAGATTCAACCCGGTTATTGGATTATCCGAGTATCAATACATTTAATCAAGTTATGTTAGAGCTTCAATCAGAGTTGACTGTTTGTGGCATTGTAAAGACTGATGATCGAGAAGTCTTTAAGCACCATCCCCACTTTCATGGATACACTTGCTAGCAAATATCACACAGATTATGAGCAAGGAAGACTAAGATCATTCAGTGATCTCATGAATGTGTTGGCCAAGAAAGAGCGGTATCGTGAGATTTTTTTCATCAATAATGCTCGGCCAGCTGGTACTAAAAGGATCCACGAGCCTTACAATAACCTTGGTGGAAAAGGAGGATGAGGCAAAGTTCATGGTAGAGGATATAGTCGGAACTTGACTTGGACTCACCATAGCAATGACCAAAACATCTCTAACAAGAATCATTCCGGTCCTAGGAATGGAAGAAATTCTTTAAATTCTGCTTCTAATTAATGTTGTTATCTTGTTATAGATGTGGTTCTACCAAGCACATGCATAAACAATATTGTGCACCCACGGATATTGAACATGCCTATAAGAACTGCAAGTAATATTTGGCACATGAGACTTAACTTTACTAAAATCTATGAGATGGAAGATTGCGGTGAAGCAAATTTTATAATAGCTGACAATACGAAAGTAAGTCTGGAGACTACAGTTTTTGAGTAGTCTATGTATTAGGCTAATGTTTATGCTATGTAATCAAGTTCACTTTTCTTTTTGGCTTAGTTTTAGCTATGGTCTGCGACTTTCTTTTTGGCTTAGTTTTATGCTATAGTCTTTTTTTTTGAATAAGAACGATCTTTTGATGTTAGTTTTGTTGTTGGAAAAGTAATAAAAAATTTCTTCCTTTCGATATATGAAAGAGGTACGAATGGTTATTTTACTTCATAATGTATGATGGTTCGAATTATACATAGCTCTATGGAACTATGGTACCAAAATACCAGAAAAACGAAACAAACATAAGAGGGTGGTTTGATCTTGGAAATTTTTGACTCGTCGAGAAACACTTTCTGGATCGATCTTTGCAATTTTTGACCCATCGAAGATTTACACACAAAAACTTTTGACCCGTTAAAGGTGTCCTCGGTAACATATTTTGCTCCTTCCACCCGTCAAAATGATCCTCGACCCATCAAATGGACGCTACTGTCTCCAAATCTGTCCAATTTTGACCCGCCGAAGAAAATTTTTGACCCGTCGAAAAAGATATCGTAAAATTGATATCGGTTTTAGGTCTTTTTTTCTTCGACTCGTCGAAGAGGTGCTCCTAGACAAGATTTTGACCCATCGAATATTCTCTTTGACTCGTCGAGAATTGGTGTCGGAAAATCAAAATCTATTTTGGGTTTCTTCGACTCGTCGAGTGGTTATCCTCGACTCGTCAAAGATGTCACCCGGAACTAGTATGTTTGATGTGTTTTACATCGGTTTTATCGACACATAAAGGTTCAGAAACATTTTGAACTTAAAATTCTGCACCAAATGTGATTTTACATCGATTTTTGTCATGCCATGGAACTTAATTTATAAGAGTCATTTCGACCTGTCAAATGTTGTTATACATCGGTTGTTTTTAGCTATTGTCATATCAGCACTCTATAAGGGTTACACCCTTTGAAATCTTTAAGTATTTGCTTAAAGTATCTGCCATGTTTTGGGTTCAAAGACGGATTGATTGACATTGTTTTGTTGATATATGAAGGTGAGATTGAGTGTTATACGCGTCTAAAAGGCCATTCGAACCGTGCTATGTTTTGAAAACATTTTTGCTAACGGTTTTTACTTGGACTAATATTGTGAGAATGGAGCAGAGTTTTGTGTCCAATCTCAGTAGAATGCTGCCAACGGTGCAATTTGGAGAGGTTTATGATGTTTTTGTAGTGTTTATATCTTACTATGGTTAGGATCATTGAATCCAATGCAATCACTTATATTACTATATATGACTTGGCCTCATATGAGTTTTTGCATTATGATGATCAAGATATTGAGAAATTCTCATGGTCATCAGTTCTTCAGAGCGAAGAAGCATATGAGAATACCTAAATTCATCAGTTTAGATGGAGAAAATGAGACTACTCCTCTCATACCTGGCTCTATCTTCGAGATGAGTGCAACACAATCTCGACAACATAACCTTGTGGCGTCTTGCGTTATCTCACCATGATTCATATGTTGTAATCTTCGATGCACATCGCTCATTTTGAAAAGCTTGTTTATGTTTATAATGTTCTTTACATGCATGACGATCTTTGGTTATAGACACAACTTCCATTACTCCACAGATTCGAAGAATATATTTGTGGATCAATCAAACCGGTATGCGGATTGTTTATATATAGTTTTGATTGTTGCATCGACGCATAGGTCATACGTCTTTGCAATCCACATCGAACACTGCATTTGTAAAACTCCTAGAACAAATTATTAAGCTTCAGGATCACTACCCGAACAATCCAATCAGGCCTATTAGTTTGGATAATGCAGAAAAGTTTACATAAAAATATTTTGTTGATTATTGCATGTTGGTTGGGATTGTAGTTGAACATCTTGGTTCCTCATGTTCATTCATAAAACGGTTTTGCAGAGCCAAAAATGAAGTGATGACAGCTTGTGGGTAGAGTTTTGGTAATGTATACTAATTTACCGGTACCTGCTTGGAAATATGCAATATTACAAGCAATTATGCTTATTCGTTTGATACCCATAAACCGAAAACCAGTTAGTGCGTACCGGTTGATAACTGGGTATGAGCCTGATATCTCACACCTAAGCATCTATGGTCGTGCAGTATATGTGCTTACTATGCTTCCACTGAATACAAAAATGGGTCATCAATGATGATTATGCATAGATATGTTGGTTATGATTCTCCAACGATAGTCCGCTATCTTGAACCTTTGACATGAGATCTCTTTACTGCAAATTTTGACGAATGCCACTTTGATGAGACATACTTCCCGTCATTAGGGGGAGGTAGGAATGGTTTCATTCTGGTTAAACGTAGAAAACTTACGTGGTGTGTCCCCACTATGTCTTATTATGATCCCCATACATCTCTGTATGAGATTGAAGTGCAATGTATTCTTGATCTTCATAAAGTAGCAGATTCGATAACTGACTTCTGTACTGATATCATGAGAGTGACGAGATCGGTTATATATACTGCAAATCCTACAAGGTTGAAAGTCCCTGACATTGGGCAAGTTAACACAACACCTGAGCAAGGTAGTATTTCTCCTGTCCATAGTGGGAGTGTAGTATCGGTCAAAATCCACTGATGAGTTGTCGGTGAAAAGGTAAGATATCAAGGCACAACTGTTCGTCATTAACACATGAGATTGTTTTTGACTGCAATTGTGTCTAGAAGTCAAAATTGACAAACACTGGGGACGCCTCAGAGTCCATGATGATGTCATCAAACAAAGAAATCTCACCAAGTTAAAAAAATTCTAGCGGTATTATGGATGGTTTATCCAGGTTCATTGATGATGCATTTACTTATTTCGTCACTCAGGTATTGACGACGATAAAGTGCAACATTGCTTTGTTGCAGATTGCCAACGGTTAACATAGAGCATATTGACCGATATGGAAATTTGCAATCTACGCTGAACTAGACTCTCTTACAAATGGTAAGTTTTCGGGATGGTAGTGCTATGATCACCGAATGGTTAGCCGGTTAGACACAAAACGAGTCTTTGTTTGGAAGTACAGTGAGAAGAAATTATGGATCAAGAATCTTCTCAATGCTCTAGTATTGATTATGAGGAGATGTATTCTCCGGTCATGGACATCATCACTTTCTGCTACCTTATCAGTCTGGTAGTGTCCAAAAATACTGAGTATGCAGCTTATAGATGTGGTTACGGTATATGTCTATGGGGATCTAAATTCAGAGATATACATAAGAGTGTCGGTTGGCATAGTTCTACCCAATTCAAGTAACTGTAAACCACAGAATGCTCATGTAATTAGATTGAGATGTTCACTATATGGATTGAAACAATCCATAGGATGTGGTATACATTTCCTAGTAACTACTTGATTGAGAAGGGATACAAGAATGAAAAATTATGCCCGTGTGTGTTGAGTAGATGAACAAGTTGTTTGAGATCTAGGACTCGAGTAAATCTTGGTTTTGAGATAGAATATCGAGTTGGTTGAATTATTATTCACCAGACTACTTATGTTTAAATCAGGCAATAGACAAAGTACAGGAACACAAAATGATCCGTTTCATTGGGATGATGATGGTAAAGATCTTTTATAGTTGAGATTCTATATCGTAGTGCGGTTAGAGCTTGTTTCAATATTGCTTAGTGAACACATCCAGACATTGCCTTCTCGGTATACGCCAAAGCAAAGTCAATTGAATGGAGTATAGTACACATTTTGTTACTTGAAGGTAATTATTAACTTGGACTTGTTCTTTCCCTATACAGAAAACAGAGATAAGCTTGAAATTCACAGAAAAATGATGGTTGAATTGCAGTATTCAAGTTCTGGGAATTTTGACACATCAAGCATATCTCTCGACTCGTCAAAATCAGTGAACGACGACAACCCGAAGGTGTCCTTTGACCCATCGAGGAATGACTTCGACCGGTCAAAGCCGGTGCCCTGGATCAGACAAAACCATCCATTCGACCCGTCGAACTCCTCCCCTGTTGCGAGCAGTTTTACTATAGTCCCCTAAATGAATTTTGTCGCCTAAATGAATTTTGTTTTTTTTTTTAATTTAATTAATTATTTTTATTTTTATTTTTAGTTTTTAAAACTATTAGTTTCGTCGCCTAAGTTCAAATTTTTGCTAGTAATTTTTTCCGCCAAATTTTTTTTATGAAAAATTTAAGTAACTTAGGCTACGAAACCAAGGTTTCATCACCTAATTAAGTGATCGCCTATAAAAATAATTTCATCTCCTATTTTTCACAATCTCTCTCTCTCTCAAACTATACACACCACCACCACCTTGGCACCACCACACACCACCACCACCATCTCGATCGGCACCACCATCACCACCATCACCACCACCACCACATACACAAACGCCGCCGCCCCCACCACCGCTACCACCACCATCATTAAATTATCTCCTAATTACAATTTTTGCATTAATTAATTAATTACGATTTAATTTATTTTCATTTAAAAAAATACTTAGACGATGAAATCAATAGTTTCGTTGTTTAAGTTGTTTATTTAATTTAAAAACAAATAATTAAAATTTACAACTTAAACGACGAAAAACCTTCGTCGTCTAAGTGGATTATTTATTTATTTATTAATTAAAAAATTTGACACATAGGCAACAAAAATCCTAAACTTTCGTCGTCTAAATGGTAATACTTAGACGACGAATTGTGAGTTTCGTCGTCTAAGTTCTCGCTAAAACGACGAAAATTTTCGTCATTTTTTCATTAATTTTCCGTCGTCCAAAAACCTAGACAACGAAGTTTATTTAGTCGACTAAGTGGCCACTTAGACGACAAAAAATAAAAATTACGTCGTCTAAGTACTTAGGCTACGATTGTTTTTCGTTGCCTAAGTACTTAGGCGATGAAAAAAGTCACTTGGACGACTAAAATGTTTCGTTGCCTAAGTGTGTTTTTCTGGTAGTAGGATTACATTGTCTCAAATGAAGTATATTTTAGATCTTCTTGTTGAGATAAGATTGTTAGACTCACTACAAGAAAAATGCACTTAGACCGTGGAAACTTCTCCGCGGTCTAAGTGAACACTTAGACGACGGAGATGTCTTTTTTCGTCGTTTAAGTGCTCACTTAGACCGCGGAGAAGTTTCCGCGGTCTAAATGTCACTTAGACCGCGGAAAAAGATATCTCCGTCGTCTAAGTGAAATTTCAAAAATTCAAAAATTTCACTTAGACCGCGGAGAAAGTTTCCGCGGTCTAAGTGTTTACTTAGACCGCGGAAAAAGACATCTCAGTCGTCTAAGTGAAATTTCAAAAATTCAAAAATTTCACTTAGACCACGGAGAAAGTTTTCGCGGTCTAAGTGTTCACTTAGACCGCGGAAAAACCATCTCTGTCATCTAAGTGAAAATTTTGAATTTTTAGAACCAACGCCCAATTAATTTGGGTTTACGGTTTAGGGTCTCTGCGGTGTGGGTGACACTTAGACGACGGAAAAAGACATCTCCGTCATCTAAGTACTTTAACCCTAAACCCTAAGGCCCTTACCCCTAAATTACGAAATTTTCACTTAGACGACGCAACTGCACGTTTCCGTCGTCTAAGTGAAAATTTCGTGATTTCACCTAAGACAACGGCCATCTAGACCATGTCCCAATGCATATTCTTTTCGTCGAGACCATAGAGTAAACAATGCTTGGAGTGTGAGCGTCGACGGTTCCAAAATAGGACTTACGGATTTTCGTGTATCCACGTTTCTGGTTTGTAAAAATTTTGGTTTTGCGGTTGACTGTGCCGATGAAACCCTTAATGAACTTACTATTTTGTGAAAATTATTCGGTTTATATATTATCTTATGGCGAATGTATCCAACGGTTATTTTGTCCAAATTCAATTTCGTTAATATCGATATGCAATGAGCCTATACTTAATAACACTTAAGTTATACACATTAGTAGATACTTAACAAGTTTAAAGACGTAAGATTATTCGTCGTCTTAAATTCAATTGTTTATATATACGATTCGTTAATCGATATTTTACGACTATTTCATTCGAATGACCGATCAGAAACTTCCTTGCGAATTATTTTTAAAAATTAATTTTACGACTATTTCACCTGGACCACGGAGATGGACCATCTCCGTGGTCTAATAAGTGAATTTTTTTAAAACTAAATTTCTGAAAAATAAATTTTGGAGAAAATTAAAAATTTTAAAAATTCACTTAGACCACGGAGATGGTCGTGTCCGTGGTCTAAGTGAATTTTTAAACTAAATTTCTGAAAAATAAATTTTATTGAAAATTAAAAAAATTTAAAAATTCACTTAGACCACGAAGATGGTCATGTCCGTGGTCTAAGTGAATTTTTAAACTAAATTTCTGAAAAATTTATTTTGGAGAAAATTTAAAAAATTTAAAAATTCACTTAGACCACGGACACGACCATCTCCGTGGTCTAAGTGATTTTTAAACTAAATTTCTGAAAAATTTATTTTGGAGAAAATTGAAATTTTTTTAAAATTCACTTAGACCACGGAGATGACCATCTCCGTGGTCTAAGTGAATTTTTTTCAAACTAAATTTCTGAAAAATTTATTTTGGAGAAAATTGAAAAATGCCACCAATTATTTTCACTTAAACGACGGAAAATAAGAAATTCCGTCGTCTAAGTCAAAATAATTGGCGGCATTTTTTCCCACTACAATTTTGGCAAAAATTTAAATCACTTAGATGAAGGAAAATCTGATTTTCCGTCGTCTAAGTGAAAATAATTGGCGGCATTTTTAAAAAATTTAAAGCACTTAGACGACGGAAATACTGATTTTCCGTTGTCTAAGTGCTTTAAAACTCTTTAAATTCATCATTTTCTCAATCTCTCTTCATTTTTTCCTCTCTCAATCCACTCTCCCTCTCCCTCTCTCCCTCTCCCTCTCTCCCCCCCAATCAAACCACCCACCATATATCATCACCACCACTATCACCATCCACCATCATCATCACCACCACCACTGTCGCCGCCACCACCGACATCACCACCGTCGCCGCCATCACCGACATCACCACCACCACCACCTACAACGTCGCCTCCACCACCACCACACACCACTAGCTACCGCCTACATTGTTGCCTCCACCACCGGCCTCCACATTCCGACCACCACCACCACCACCGCCTATAATTAGTTTAGTTTTGGGTTAATTTAGTTTATTTAGGCTAGATTAATTTATTTTATTATATCATGAATTTTTTATTTAAATCCATAATAATTTAAATTATTTATTTATTATGAATTTTGTACGTATTATATATTATTAATAATTAACATTCAATAAATTTTGCAATATTATGAATATTGATATACAAAAAATTAAATGAAAAATTTATGAAATGCTAATTATTAAATTACTAATTAGCATTTCATGAATTTTTCATTTAATTTTTTTTTTTACAAAATCACCACTTAGACGACGGAAATGTTGTTTTCCGTCGTCCAAGTGATCACTTAGACCACGGAGATGGACGTTTTCCGTGGTCTAAGTGTTCACTTGGACCACGGAGAATTCATTCTCCGTCGTTTAAGTGAAAACATAGATCACAGAGTCTTTTGCGCGGTCCAATCGAGCACATAGACCACGGACTTTCTCCGCGGTCTAAGTTTTCACTTAGACGACGGAAAACGAATTCTCCATCGTCTAAGTTAAAACTTAGACAGCGGAAAACGTCCGCGGTCTAAGTCTCACTTAGACGACGAAATTCTCCTTCTTCGTCGTCCAAGTGCTTGGACGACAACACTTGGAGTACGGAACGTAGACCACGGAGGTTCTGTCGTCTAAGTACTTAGACGACGGAAAAACGTACCTAGACGACGGAAACGCTCCGCGGTCTAGGTGCGTTTTTCTTGTAGTGACTGTAAGCTTGCTGCTACTCTTACTGAGCAAAATCACATGCTGGAACTTCTCCCAGATCAGGTTCCAACAAACAAGGGTAGGTGTCAGTGTTTAGTTAGGATACTTATGTATTTATCACATATAGACTTGATATTGCATATATCGTGAGTGTGGTGAGTCAATTTATGCATGGTCCTAGAATAGAGCACATGAGTGTTGTCTTACGCATTCTCAGATATCTGAAGGGCACACCTGCTAAAGTTTTGTTATTCGTAAAAAATACTGGTGAGATGTGTGTTTCATGCTATACTAGTGAGATGTGTACTTTGGGCTACACTGATGCACATTGGGCTGGTGATCATACTAATAGGGATTCTACTTCTGGATACTTTACTTTTATTGGTGGGAGTTTGGTGACTTAGTGCAGTAAGAAACAAAATGTAATTACCCGCTCAAGTGCAGAAGCTGAATATATACTGTGGGATGGCAAATGAAGTATGTGAATTGCTGTGAATCAGGAATGTTCTGAAAGAACTGGGTTTCAAGTTTCAGAAGTCTATGAATTTTGCATTATGATAATACAGCTACTATTGAGATTGCTCATAACGCAGTACAACAAGACAAAACCAAAAATGTGAAGATTGATAAACATTTCATAAGGGATCACCTTGACAAGAAAATTATTCAGTTTTCCTTTGTGACATCTTAAGAATAATTAGCTGATGTTCTTACTAAGGGGTTGTCACATGATGCCTTTAGTAAATGGTCGGACATGATTGACGTTTCCGCTCCAACTTGAGGGAGAGCGTTGACAAGTATTGATCATGTAAATATTTTAGATTTCTATTGTAATTAAAATTGATTTATTCTTTATTGTAGATATTTTTTACCTATTAAGAATATGCCTAATAAAGATGCATATATACCAAATTTAAAAGTGAATGAATATATTGCATTCTACCCTATATACACTCTACACTTTTACGTACATGTACTTTTCTACTACTTTTCTACTGAAACAAAGCGAAGTTCCCTCGTTTCATGCATGCGCATGCTTGACATGCTTCTTAGGACTCCTCCTTCCATATGCTTTACTGTTTGCATACTTATTATAATTGATACATTAATTAATCTACAATACCCGTGAATATTAGTCCAAAGCATATGCAATATTTCGATTAGTAAAAAGATAGACTAACCGTGCCATATGCATCAGTACGTACGTACGTTTCAAGAAATTTAAGCCTATTCCTCAATCGAAAATCCAAATTAAATGTATATGTCAGTTAATTTCATGTTCAAACGCACAACTTAATTTGCTTGCATGTGGCTGAATACTTTACTTTTGTACAGCTTGCATCTTACGATAGATTTCATACAAATTAATATGGCTTGAAGGATTCTCCCCCTGAACAAGTTCTTTGATTCCCTCTTCTATTTCTTTTGTTCCTCTTATCAAACCACTTATGCAGAACCCTAAAGCACTCAAACATAAAACCATCTGTCCCTTGAGCTCCTGACACTGAATCTTATCAACAACTTCCTTTGAGTGAAGGAGATAAGAACTCACAATCGTGTCAATGTCTTCCTCTCCTAAACCCCAAACTCCTACTTTACCCAACTCGAGATCACAAGATTTGCCAGTTTCTTGATCATCATCAAGCCCTTCTTTCTCAAGAACTGTTAGTGACTTGATCAGAGTGATCTCCTTTAAGCAACTTATCAAAGAGCCAACCTTTGTCTTGAAGAGTTCAAGATCACATTCCATTGTATGCAGAATGCCTTTCCAAGAACCCTCAAGTCCTTGTGAGTTTTGCTCAAGAAGCCCAATAGCATGAGCACTATACACTAGGAGGTCCATCATTTTGGAGGTGGAGCTCAAGAGCTTTCCATAAGAAGCACTGTGAAAAGGCATGTACCAGAAATTAGGCTCCGCATTAGCTTCACCGATGAGCTTCGTTAACTCTCTAACACAAACTTTCAAACTCTTTTGGTTATCTTCCAATTGTGCTCTTCCAGATTGAAGGCTCAGTGAGTTGATGCTACGATGTAATGTCTCAAGAGTCCTAGAGAGGTGAATTTTTGCAAGAGTAGATGCTCTTGTGGGTTGAAAAAGTAGCTCAACAATGATCGAACATGATAACCCAATGAAGGTTTCAGTGATTCTTGCTATAGCAAAATCACTTGGATCCCCAAAATTTGTTCTCCCCAATATTAGTACAGCTCCAATGACCGCAGAAATCCCACCAGCTTGGCCATACATTTTGCTTCTCTGAAGAAAACTTGTGAAAATGAACCAAGGAATAAGAGAGAAGAGTCTAACAGGTAAATACTTTTGGAACAGAAAACAACCGAAAACTCCATATACAGTGCCTAAAACAGTCCCTTGCGCTTTGAAATTTGCAACTGTAAATGTTGTTTGTCTTCCTGAGGCAAAGCTGATGGCGACTGGGAGTCCTGACCAAAAACCATTTTCTTTGCTGAATTTCAAGCCAAAGAACACAGCCAGACCCAAGGAAAGTGAGCATTTTAAAGCTTCAATTACCCTTTTGCTACTAACCTTCGTGGACAAATTACTCCACATCCCACTTCGTTTGGATGAAGTAATTGGTCCTTCATTCTGGTGCTGTGGCAACTTCTCCTGTACGACTGAGCTTGTGGCCGATAATTTTACATGAAGGTGATTCATGCAAAACAAAAAGAAAAATGTTGGTAGATCCTGATGGCTTTGAGGAGTGGTTTGAAGTGTTTGGAGACACCTAACATTCTCTGCATTTGATTCAGGAACAGTTACTGATTTTTCTGAAGGCATGCGCTTATTTGAGTTCATGTTATTCATTTCCTCTACAAGTTTGAGTAGACCACTCTTGACTTCTGCATCCACTGCCTCGATTGGGAACGAAGGTGTACTGCTCAGTGCCAATTCCATCCCTCTCAAAGGTGTCTGTAAACTTTGTAGTCTATCTCCTGAATTGCCATTTTTACGTATGAAACAATTGTGTGGGAGTCTTTCCCATTGCATGCTATCCTGCTCACAAGAAAACAATAATTTGGGATCAGCATGACTGAAAAACTGGTTCACATAAATTGTTATCTCGAGTATATATACAATACATACATACTCTGACATGAGAACGATTTGTACGTATAGATATTCTGATGTGATACATATTGTAAATACTAAAAAGTTGCAAGCTAGGATGCAATCACTACCTAGCTTGTGGTCTTATATATACTCAAAATATTTCTAGTGTTTTAAGTACAAGTCCAATATAACTTAATATATGCACATTAATTATATTAGTTGTTCTGTCACTGGTGCATAAAACTGAAATCAAGTTGCTCACCTGGTGGCGTTTGATGGTTTGGAAAAACTTGCTTGCCACGGAAGCCAAGGACTTCGCTTGGGATATTGATGCTAGCGCAGATACTCTGTCTTCTGCACAAAAAGCCTTAACAAATAGCTTGAGCCTCTCCGAAGCATTCTCCACAAGCATCTTTGAGTTATGTTTAACCTGCAAACGTACGTACTCGGAATAAATTTTCTTGCAACTAATTAAAGAGTTGGTATGGACCTTATAATTAACCAGCTGCCTGCTCCGGCTGCTTATCGGTTTCGTCTAACATGATATCATTGTTTGTTTTTGTTGATATATGCAACCGTTTCAGACAATAATTTCTTTTGGTTTAATATGAACAAGATGCAAGCGACATGGCGACATGGTATGGAGATCGATAATTTGAAAGTAAGCTAGTAGTACGTACCTCTCTACATGCCAAGCGTGGGAATGGAACTAGTAAAGCCAAAATACAAGCCAAGACTCCAACAGCCGTACTGGCCACCACGTGCACAGGGTGCAAGATAGGATGGGTACTCCTGCCATTTATAAAAGCAATGACGTACACAATCACAATCTGTCCCAAGGCTATGCGTTTGGCCACCAGGTGAGTAGCCTCTCCGGGCAGAACCACCACAAAAGCTGCTAGGGCAACCGCCAGAGCGGTTGTGCTGCTCGTAAGCTGCGCCGGTCCAATGAGCCATAGGCTCAACATGGCCGGTCCGACGCTCTGGATAGTCGCATAGAGAGCGAGCCAGAAACCGCGGAATGTGTCGCCTAGGGTTGCATCAGGAGCAATGAGGATAACTGTCACGTAAGAGAATGCCGGGAAGGCTACTTGCTGACGAAGAGAGGGAGGGCCGTAGAGGGTGGCTATGGCTACTATGGTGCAAGCTAGAGAGGTTCTGAACGCCGAGGCTAGGCATGTGAGCCACAAGGCTCGGGCACGGTTCTCTTGGTCCTGAGCGGTAGCCATTGCTAGCTTCTGGAGATAGGTAAGGAGATAGCTTTGGAGAAATGGGAGTACGTATGTCAGAGTAGGAGGAAGTTTATATATATAACAGAAGTCGAGAAGAGGGAAGCTAGTTAGAAACACTCTAGTGGAGCCAAAAAAAATGTGCAGTGAATGGGAGTTGCACTGATGTACGCAATTGCTAGTGGTGATAGATGATGCATGTTGGTGATTAGTGAACCAGGCTTTCATATCTATAAAGAATTAATCATCACATCAACGCCACTGAGTCATCAAAAGGCTTCGAGTTCGACAAGTTACCCAGCTAAGCTAGCTTACAGGCACACTTATTACGCACAGTTGACACTTACCACTTGAGACGAAGTCTAACCCTAGTTAGGAACGTACAACTTAGAGAACTAGCAAGTAACTATCCGTATCAGGTAACTAATGACACTATGCCGTAATCGATCGATCGTCAACTAGTCCCACTATGTACGTGGTCGACAAGCTAGTTATCTTTTCCGGGGTTATAAGATAAAAGGTCCCAAGACAAAGTACGTACATCCTCTATCTTTACGACTCGTTCATATCTACTGAGATTTGCTTTGGAGAGATAACCTGAAGACCTGTACACCAGAGAGGTCAAACTGTGTCATATCCTTTGGTCTTAAATTCAACAAAGTCCGGCTGCTGCAGCCTCGAACAGCCTCGTCTATCTTGGGATACTACATGCAAAGTCGAGCCGCAGCCTACAGCCTGTAGCCTACAGAGTTCTCATATCAGTCGAGAGTCGTGCAACCTAGGACGCTTTGATATTACTTTGCAACGTTTTGTCTGAATGGGCAACCAAACTTGAAAATTTGGATAGACTTGTCCTACCGCTTTGTCTCTGAGAGATGCTACAGCTTATCCAAATGTGCGTCTACGAAAGTATTTGTTTCTCAGTTCTTAAAAAAACAGAACAAAAGGATATACTATCAGCAGAAAACTAATCATAATCGATCAATACTCAGATTGTTAAGATTTGCAATCACATTATTCAGATGAATATATAATTAAGTTTCCTATCTGAGGGACGAGGTAATGATCAAGCTAGTTTACCACAACCATGAATCGAGCTCTACCGACCTCGCATTTTTTTTTCGATAGAGGACCTCGCATTAGAGCACTAAGATTAAATCTTTACACATTCACAATCCAGTGGTCAAATTACTAATGAGCTGTCACTCCAAATCATTCCAAAATCCAAAGCCAAAATCCAGTGAAAAAGCAAACTTCTTGTACGATTGGAAGGACAAAGCATTCTACTGGACAATAAAGCCACAAACAGTGGCAAGGTGAAGACTTGGAGCCTAATTTCCGAAAAAAGAAAAAAAAAATGGACTTGGACAGAGTACTCGAAGTGGGGTTTCCATAGATTTCCACTCAAAATCTCAGTCCATAACGTACCAAACTTGTTCCTTCACAATGGGCAAAGGTCAATTCTGTGATGCGGGGAAGCTATATGTATCGTCTAGTGCTCTTATCAAATATAATAGTACTACTGTCTGTTTGTTCAAAAGCAAAGTTGCAGCTTCTTCTACACCATGCCTGACCTAATTTTCAGATGTAAGCATGCCTTTATCACCTTGGGCACACATTGTATATATAGAGGAGTACAATAGGAAGACAATGAAAAGCAACTATAGAACCACTTTCTGTTAGCTGACATCAAAAGTAGAACAAAATAGAAGAAAACTCTCATGGAAATAAAAATGGTAGCAGCCCTCGCCGCACGAGGTGGAATCTTATGCAAGAAATCTTGTATAGGTGAGTCCAATAGTGAAGTAATTGGTGTATTTAGTGGGTGGGTGCCTATGATCTGAGTGTATAAACTATGCCCTCTGCGGTTCTGCCCATGTACTTCAATTTTTCCGAGGCTAGACATAGCTCCCTGGTATACTGAGAGAGATAATATACATACGTTATGATAAGAGCATCCGGCGCACCTGTTTAGGAATTCTTATTGGCTTAAGAATTTTTATTTGAAGAAGTGCAATTACTATTTATCGAATAGGAGGTTCTATTCATATATTTCCAACAGCGGTGCAAAAAACAGGACTTCTTATTATTATTTATTAATTTTAAAAATTTAATTTTTAATTTTTTGGTTATCTTTTTATCCAATAACAAGACAATATATATCATTATCATCTTAATTATTGATTCAAATTTTTGATAAGATTTCCAACCAACCATAATGTGACACATGTCACTTTCATGTGTCGTTACCGTCTAAATTATTGATCCAAATTTTCGATAAGATTTTCGACTAGCCATAATGTGACACGTGTCACTTTCACGTGTCATTATCGTCTAAATTATTAATGAAGATTTCTGGTAAGATTTTCGACCAATCATGATGTGACACGTGTCATATCCATGTATCGTTGTCGTTTAAATTATTGATGAAGATTTCCAGTAAGATTTTTGACCAATGAGAATGTGACACATGTATTCATCTTCAAACATCAAATTACATGAAATTTGCTATAAAAGTATCATCTTTAGCTCCTTATATACTCCCATCAACTACAGATAGTCTATCCGTAAACACATTTCTTCAAACACTTCTTCACATTCCCTCATCAGTAAGATGAATCCTTTCAATTCCAATGACTATTCTAGGAGGAAGCGACAACAATGCCAACAAGGTGCCGTGATTGCTAATTCATTCGTCACTGATGCGGTCATGGTAGCTGTAGCGTTTGATGATGAGACACCTCATCGTCGTCGTTCAAACAAGCCAAGATAGAGGGAAGCAAGGGGACAAAATATGATGGAAGATTACTTTATCGAACGCCCTGTTTACAATGAGCAAGATTTCGCCGGAGGTTCTGAAGGAGCACGAACTTGTTCAACTAGATCATGACAAAACTCTGTAACCACGACCCATTTTGGCATCAAAGAGCTGATGCCACTGGATTGCAAGGACTTCTTCCCCAACAAAAGATGATCGGTCCTCTATGAATGTTGGCGTACGGCGCAGCTACAGATCAATGTACTGAAATCACAAGGATTGGGGATTTAACAACACTGGAATGCATGAAGAAGTGGTGCACACAAGTATACTTTCTTTATAAAGATCATTACATCCGCGCTCCAGATGCAGCAGACATCACTCGACTTCTAAGAAGGGCAAAGAAGCAGAGATTTCCTGGTATGATCGGAAGAATCAACTGCATACACTGGGAATGGAAGAACTGCCCAACAGCTTAGCAAGGGTCATACTCAGGGAGGAAGACTCGTCCCACCATAATCTTAGAGGCGGTAGCCTCATATGACATATGGATATGGCACAACTTCTTCGGGGTGTCTGGAGCACAAAATAATATTAATGTGCTCCTTCACTCGGATATCTTCGGTGCGTTCCTTGTAGAAACAAGCCCGCAAGCGGCTTATAAAGCCAATGGTACCACAACGCTTATTATCTAACTGATGGAATATATGCAAGCTAGATACTTTTCGTTTGTCAAAATAATTTTCAATCCTCAAAATGTATAGCAGAAGCTATTCGCAAAGAAATAAGAGGCATATTGCAAAGATGTGGAGATGTGCTTTCACATCTTGCAATCTCGTTGGAAAATTATTCGTCATGCAGCTTTGTGTCATCACACATCGACATTGAAAATGATCATGTTGGCTTGCATCATAATGCATAGCATGATTGTTGAGGGAGAATTGACACATCGAAAGAGTTTACAAACTTTGAGTGCTAGGAAGCGATTATGGTTTGGTGAAGTGATTATGGTTTGGTGAAAGAATTGAAAGATCTGAATTTCTGGGAATAGAAATCCAGATCTGCAATTTTTTTTTTAGATCTGGGACTATAGTCGACGACATTCATATACAATGTCGTCGGCTATAGTTTCTCCATTCAATAATCACTACCACAAATTGAAACATTACCGGCGAGATTCCGGCCAACAAGGCCGGCGACCGGAAAAGTCGCCGGTAATGTCCATCATTACCGGCGACTTACTCCATCGCCGGTAATGTCGCCGGAATCTCCCCGGTAATGTTCCAAAACATTACCGGCGACTCCAACCGTCGCCGGCAATGTCAAGCCGAACATTTCCGGCGATTTTCCGGCTGGAATTTCGCCGGAAATGTGTGGCTAGACATTGCCGTCGACGGTTGGAGTCGCCGGTAATGTTTTGGAACATTACCGGCGAGATTCCGGCGTAAAGTCGCCGGTAATGTCTTCATTTCCGGCGACTTACTCCATCGCCGGCAATGTGTCTTATATTAGATGCCGGATGCGGCAGCTCGATCATTCAATCATTTTGATCGAAAAAAATCCAGAGAAATCGAAAGAAGGAAAACGTACGCTCTGAAATCGATCATTCGGTATATTGTCAAAATTAAGGCGCGCGTCGAAAACTCGATCACTCGGGAAGCTATATATATAGGTAGGTGTATATATACGTATATGTGGTATATATATATATATGTGTGTGTGTGTGTTGATCAAATCCAATTCGTGAGATATATATGAAATGTTGTTGATGTCACCGAAACGAGAAAACAGCTTGTAGTTAATCTTGTATCTGAATCAACGACTGGTATTATCGTATTGTTATCGGAGCCAGGCTTAACAGAGCCTCCTACCCAGTCAAATATGTTTTGAATTGAAAAAAGGAGAATACCATCATCGAGTACTGAATCGAATTCAGAGATTAGATCGATATATATATATATATATATATATGCATGCATGTGTTGATTTTATTAGAGTTGAATTGAGATATCGCGTCGATTATTAGTAGTGAATGTGTGTATATATATATAATTAATACGTAAAATTGTTAGAATTTTCAGGATGGACAAGAGTTGGATGAGCCTCGAAAGATGGGATGTCAGATATCACGAGGGAATTAGGAGTTTTGTGGATTTTGTGAAGGCTAATTGTGGAGACACTACACTTCATTATTGCCCGTGTAAAGAATGTAAGTGTTTCAGCGATCGATTTCGATTTCCCATTGATAAAGTCCAGATGCACCTGAGTAAATACGGGTTTTGGGATAAGTACACTTGTTGGATTTATCACGGTGAAACATCGGTAGCGGGTCCGCATGATCATGGACAATTTGGTGAGAGGGCCAGTCCACGCTATGATCATGGAGATTTTGCTGAGAGGGGCAGTTCATCCTATGATCCAACATCGATGTTAATCAATGATATGTTTCCTCATGAGAGCGGTGTATTTGCTGATGAAGCACCAAATGTCCCTCCCATCGTTGAGGGTTTCCCCCATATCGAGCCAGTCGAACCATTACCTGGAGCTCATGTCAACACAAGCGGTATGGACAAGTACAACAACCTGATTGCATTGCAACAGACTCCGTTGTACGACGGTTGTAGTAAGACTGTTCTTGAAAGTGTGATGGGAGTGATGCAGCTTAAAATGGAGAACAAAATGTCTGTCAAAGCTGTTGATCCTTGGTTGAAGTGGACTGCTTCGCTACTGCCACCCGGTCATCGTCTTCCTACCACTCATCATAAGGTGCGACATATCCTGAAAGATCTTGGGCTTTCCTACATCAAAATCCATGCATGCAGATATGATTGTATTCTCTTCTGGGGAAAAGATCTCGAAGACCTTGAAGCCTGCCCGGTATGTTTTACAGAAAGGTATAAGTTGACTCCTGCAGGCAACAAGAAAGCTGTGAAGATACTTCGATATTTCCCACTTATTGATAGGCTGGAGCGGTTGTTCATGTGTGCTTTCACGGCCGAGGCAATGAGATGGTGGGCTGAGAGGAACTTGCCTGACGATGACACCCTTATACACCCTTCCGACGGATAGGCTTGGAAGCACATGGTCAGGGAGTTTGATCATTTTGCAGCAGAGGTCCGAAATGTTTGGCTAGGGCTCTCATCTGACGGATTCAACCCTTTTGGCAACATGAGTCTTCAATACAGTATATGGCCAGTTATTTTGGTACCGTACAATCTTCCACCATGGATGTGCATGAAGAAGGAATACAATATGCTGACTCTGTTAATTCCGGGCCCGGGTTATCTAGGAAAGTGTCTCGATGTGTATTTGAGGCTTTTGATTGAGGAGCTTAAGTACCTGAGTGAGTGTGGCCACCCCACTTACGATAGGTTCAAAAAGGAGATGTTCCAGATGCATGCCATGCTTGTTGGCACCATCAGTGATTTTCTTGCCCGCGGTATGTTGTCGGGAAACATTACCAGGGGTTACAGGGCTTGTTCAGAGTGCATGACGGTTGATTGTTGCAGTCCTCATTGCAGTAAAATTGTTCAGATGCGTCACCGTTGTTGGCTTCCATATGATCACACATTTAGGCAGGATCCAGACGCGTTTGATGGGACTGTGGAAACAGGTGTGGCACCCAGGCGATGGACAGGGGAAGAAATTTTGGAAGTGTTGAATGAATATGATTTTGGCCAGCTGAGTAATCATCCTGACATAGTGGCGTCAATTCCAGACAAGCCCGAAAGATATAAGTTTTGGACACACAAGAGCATATTCTGGGAACTCCCCTACTGGCCCAGGTTGCTTATCAGACATTACCTAGATGTCATGCACATAGAGAAGAATGTGTGTGAAAGTGTGGTGGGCACAGTTCTTAACTTGGAGGGGAAAACAAAAGACATCCCTAAGGCACGTATTGATCTGAAAGCTATGGGACTGCGGAAACATTTGTGGTTACGAGATGGTAAGAGAAAAATGCCGCAAGCTCCTTATACCGTCAAGCCGAAGCATAAGCATGAAATTTTTCGGTGGCTGAGTAATGTCAGGTAAATATTCTTATATATGACTATGCAGTACGGAAATTGGTTTGCCTTTAATTTTTACCGGATTATGGTGATATGCGAGAAATATAATTGTTGCCTATGGCTATATATATATACATGCAGGTATTCTTATGGCTATGCAGGAAATATAAGCAGGTGTGTTAACTACCGGGACAATAAGATGTACGGATTAAAGAGTCATGACTGCCATGTACTGCTTCAGCGCCTTTTCCCTATTTTCATTCGAGGGTACCAGCCCGAGGAGGTGGTGGAGCCGTTGGTGGCCTTGTCAAGATTCTTTCAGAAGTTATGCACCAGGGAAGTTAAAAAATCAGATCTCAGGGAGATGCAAGATGACATCATTTTTATCATGTGCAAGCTTGAGAGGATATTTCCGCCAAATTTTTTTGACATCATGCCTCACCTCACGATCCATCTTCCCGAACAATTGTTGCTTACCGGTCCCGTACACTACACTTGGATGTATCCCATGGAAAGGTACATTTGGTTTGCCTCTGTTTTTATATGTAAAGTCTTAGTTTTACCCCTTTTAACATGCACTTGTTAACTTGTAGACAATTGGGAGCCTACAAGGACTATGTGAAGAATAAATATGCACCTGAAGGGTGTATCGTTGAAGCATATGTTGCGCACGAGTGTGTCACGTACACCAAAGTGTATTTGGGAGCGCTTGAGGACCCCCAACAACAGATGCCGATAGATGAACCTCAGTTCAACCTTTCTACCATCTCCAATGACGTTGTAGTACAGGGAAGCTTGCCAAAGTCGTACAAGTTGGATGAAAATGAGGTAGTCATTGCCCACTGGTCGGTATTGATTAACTGTGAAGAAGTACAATATTGGAAAAATTATCATCTTCACTGCCCTGCTATTGCCGAAAATGTTGATTACCACAACAGGACGTTTGCAAACTACTTTGGTCCATGGGTAAGGGTATATGTGTATATGTATTTTTTTTTATTGCCATTTTCCTTATATAGCATGTGTGTACGTACGTGGTTTTGTGGTTTCTATGTTCATAATGTCTTGTGTGGTTTCTTATCGTTTTCAGATGAACCATGTAGCAGATGATGGTGACCCAGAGTGGTCAAACGAATTGAGGGTCCTTGCGATGAAACCGATAGCTTCAAAAGTTTACTTGATGTGTCAGGTCAATGACGTGAAATTTATATGTGAAAATAGAGACGACCGACTGAAAACACAGAATTGTGGGGTGATGGTCCATGGTGGGCAGGATGGCGTTGACTATTACGGTGTCCTTCATTCAGTTGTTGAACTAATTTATGGGAACCGCATGAAAGTGCACTTGTTCAAGTGTAGATGGTTTGATACTAGCCCGGAGAACACAAGGACCGATCAGCACGGAACATTTTCGGTGAATACTGCTACTACCTGGTATGAAGAAGACCCTTTCGTTCTTGCCTCATCAGTAAAACAAGTGTTTTACCTGGACGATCTTCTTAACAAAGTCCCGTGGAAGGTGGTTAACCATGTTGCTCATAGAAACACATACAGTGCTGCCACACTTGGTGATACCGCAGATGATGAGGAAGTTACTGCATACCAAGAGCCGAACGCTTTTGACATTCCGGAATCATCTACGATTCGCCTTAATAATGTGAGATCTGGGAGTGTGGTTCGAATTACTGGAGCCGAACTTCTCGATGTTAATCCATATGAAGTTGACGCTGATTCAGATGACGAGGAGAGGCACATATTGCCAGAGGTTACCTATGAAACCGAGTCAGACTCAAGTGATGACGATGATTACGATTATCATCCTTAGTATGTTAATGATGTAGTCAGAAATTGTTGTCAGAAATATGATGTAGTCGGAAAATGTAGTCGAAATTGTAGACGGAAATTGTAGTCGTTAATCGTACGTAGACGGAAATTGATAATCGAAATTGTAGTTGGAAAATGTAGTCAGAAATCGTAGACGGAAATTGTAGTCATTAATCGTAGACGGAAATTGATAATGGAAATTGTAGTCGGAAAATGTAGCCGGATATCGTAGACGGAAATTGTAGTCGTTAATCGTACGTATACGAAAATTGATAATCGAAATTGTAGTCAGAAAATGTAGCCGGAAATCGTAGATGGAAAATGTTGTCGGATATTCTTCGGGAAATAATGACATTACCAACGAGTTATAAGCAACTCGTTGGTAATGACATTACCAACGAGTTAACTCGTCGTTGGTAATGTCATTACCAACGAGTTGCTTATAACTCGTTGGTAATGTCATTACCAACGAGTTGAAGTCGTTGGTAATGACATTACCAACGAGTTATAAGAAACTCGCCGGCAATGTTTTCTAGATAGAAACCCAGTCGAGCCCGAGCCTTTCATTTCTCCTCCTCTCCCTCTCCTCCTCCTCTCCCTCTCCTCTCCCTCTCCTCCTCCCAAATCGGTCCGGTGAGTTCAAAGTAGCTCACCTCTAGCTCACCTCCTCCTCCTCCTCTCCCACTCCTCCTCCTTATCCTCTACTCCTCCTCTCCCTCTCCTCCTCTCCACCGATCCCCTCTCATCTCCTCCTCCGAAAATCTCCTCCTCCCCTCCTCCCCTCCTCTCCTCCCCTCACCATTGTAGTCGGCAAAGCATTGTAGGTGGAAATCCATGGCAGGTCCGATCCTCTCTCTCTCCCTCTCTCTCTCTCTCTCAATTTTTAATTATTTTTGTGTATGTGTATGTGTATGTGTATGTGTATGTGTATGTGTAAATTAATTAGGGTGCTAAGTTGGAAATTAGGGTGATAAGTTGTAAATTTATATGCAATGTATATATATGTGATGTATATATATATTTAGGTATGTGAAAATTAAGTGATGTATATATATGTGAAAATTATGTATATATGTGGTTTGGATGAATATGTGATGTATATATATGTGGAAATTAAACCTAATTAAGATGCATGATATATATATGTGTGAAAAATGTGGAAAATTAATTAGGGTTTGTGATTTGGATGAATATGTGAAAATTAAATTTAATTAAGATGCATGATGTATATATATATACATCGAAAATGTATATATGTTAATTTAGGTGATATAGTTGTTAATTAATCGTATAAATGAAGGTGGAAATCGGGATCGGAACGGTTTAGAACCAGAACGGTTTTAAACCGGAACCGCGCGGAACCGGAACCCTTTGGAACCGGAACTGTTTGTAACCGGAACCGTTATGTTACAAACGTTTCCGGTTACAAACAGTTCCGGTTTCTAACGGTTCCGGTTCCAAACCGTCCCGGTTTCGATTTGTTATAGAACCGAAACGGTTTGGAACCGGAACCGTTTGGAACCAGAACTGTTTGTAACCTTTCCCGTTATGTTACAAACGGTTTCGGTTATAAACAGTTCCGGTTACAAACAGTTCCGGTTTCTAACGGTTCCGGTTCCAAACCGTTCCGGTTCCGATTTGTTATTGAACCGAATCCATGACTATTACGGTGTCCAGGAGGTTTTGCGGCTAATTGGCTTCGGAGAGGTTCTCGAAATAGTGGAGGGAACAGTAGTCAAGCTTCCTCCTCGCCCGCAGTTAGCAACACGCCCAGTGGGCCAATGATGACTGCTCGCACGAGAGCCTTGCTAGAGGCGCGAGCTGAGGAGGAAGCTGCACGATCAAGAGCTGTGGAACCGGAAGTCGAGGCTCGAGCCTCAGTCTCCAGACGCTCAATCAGCAGACGTCCCTCCGGTGGCAGAGCCTCAGACGAACGACAGTCAACGGGGGCATCAGAAACTCCCTCAATCCGAATGCCCCATATTCGCCCGGTGCCTACTCCCGTTTCACGGGAATCATCTGAGGCACATGGTGGTGCTGGCGCCTCATCATCCAGGCCTCGTCTATCTCCGCCGTCCGGTCTCTTCCTACCCGACGAGATTCCTGTCATCCCTGAATTCGATGATAGGGAGATGCCTGTTTATGTTGAAGGACGGCCGGAGTTCCTGACCGTGGAGGAAGCGTATAACTTCCTCCCGTTCGACCCCGTGTATCTTTGGAGTGTGAGGTGCACCAACCAACAAACGGACGATGCATGTAAATTTTATTTAACATCAGATTGATTACTTAATTATTACTTAAGACTTGCGATAGGTTCAATTAATGATATCAATTTGTTGACATTGTATTATTAGGCAATTTCGTTAATGGGACTGGAAAACGGAAAGGGGCTAGAGGCACCTGCACCGGGAAGAGACTTGAGCAGGCCACCGGCGGAAGGAAAACGCCCATAAGGGCCAATGAGGATGGCGAGGTGATCGAGGCATTCGACACCACGCGCAAATATGTCAGCATGGCCGGTGCGATCGTGCGGGACAAGGTCCCAATGCTTTGGCCAGATTGGGAATCTGTGCCTATCTACGTGAAGATGCAAGTGCATAATGCACTCAGTGTGAGTAAAATCGTATTTTCATTACATAAATTTTACATTTATTAATTAAGTCCACTTAAATATATAATTTTACCTTTTATATATTCATATTGCAGGTGTGGTTTGACGTGGATGAAGTTCTTATTCACACGTGGGTAGAGCGTCAACTACATATGAGGTGATGTGCTTCGACTTAATTGAATATATATCGAGTTAGATTTTTGTTTATCAAGTGTTTTAATATCTCTAACTTTTTTTCCTTGTTTTAATATAGGTATAAAGAGTGGAAGAACGAGCTTTCTTCCCATTACACTGTATACAAGGAGCTAGGCCGAGGTTCTACCCCTAGCGAATTCCGGTTTAGGGAGTACGAGTGGCTGTGGCTGATAGCCCACTTCGAGCACCCCAAAGCGAATGTATGCATCCTTAATATATCTTACAAGCCTAATGTATCGTATCAGATTGAAATAGTTAGTTACTAATTTTTTTCCATATGTTTATCAAACAAGGCGATTTCGAAGACGAACCGGGCGAATAGATTGAAAAACACCAGGGCCCATCATGCAGGTTCACTTAACTACATGGGTTGGTCGACTAAGGCGCAGCAACAACAAGAAGTGAACCCCTTGGTGTATATTCATCAGAAGTTCTATCCGCACACTACAAGAAAATTACACCTAGACCACGGACCATTTCCGTCGTCTAGGTGCAGTTTTCCGTCGTCTAATACTTAGACGACTGAATCTCCGTCGTCCAAGGTCCGTGCTCCAAGTGCTGTCGTCCAAGCACCTGGACGACGGAGATTTAGTGATCCGTCGTCCAAGTTCACTTGGACCGCGGACATTATCCGTGGCCCAGGAAGACACCTGGACGACGGAAAATCTAATTCTCCGTCGTCCAGGTGTCTACCTGGGCCACGGACATTGCTCGTTTATCCGTGGCCCAGGTGTTCACTTGGACGACGGAGAATTAGATTTTCCGTCGTCCAGGTGAACACCTGGGCCACGGAGAACGACAGGGTTTAGGGTTTAGGGGTTAGGGGTTAGGGGTTAGGGGTTTAGGGTTAGGTTTAGGGTTTGTGCACCTGGACGACGGAGAACATAATCTCTGTCGTCCAAGTGAATATTTAATTTAAAAAAAATTAAAATTAAATATTATTAATTTAATTTATTATTAATTTAATTTAAATAATGAAAAATGCTAAAATTAATTAAATAAACTAAATTTTGAATATTATTTAATTATTAAATAATTAAATAAAATTAATTTGTACATACATGAATAATCGAAAAAACCCATAAATTAAAAATTAAAATATTGTTCGGAATGCGGAAAGAAACGAGATAATAAACTACTAGCTAGCTAATACACTGGAGGAGCAGATGCGCCGCCGAGTCCTCCGCCTCCAGCCGGGTCGTTGTCGTCGGGGTGTGGGTTCGGAGGAGGTTGACATACTTCTCGATTTTGTTGCATGAGGGCGATGAGTTGAGCTATTTGTGCTTGTTGTTCGTCAAGTCTTTGCCGCATTGACTCATTCTCCTCTCGTGCCAGTCGAGCCTCTTGAATGGCTGCTTCGACGGCCGCATCCTGACTCCTTCTCCGCTGCCCCGAACCTCCCGTAGATGATGAGCCGGAGGTCGTCGACAAATCTCGTACCACCCTAGGCCCAAAGTGCCTAACCTCCTTGCCAGCTCTACGACCGTAGACCTCATCCGCGATTGCAATTTGGCTCTCTAAGGATAGAGGAGGCAGGTCTTCCGGCGGCACATCTGGGAACGCAAGCTGAGTGTTAGCCAACTCTTCATGCGCACGCTCTATCGCCCTTGCCTACAAAAGAATAATTAATTTATTATAATGAAATCATATTTAAATAATAATTACTATAATTAAAAGCACATATATATATCACTTACGCCGCATTGACTCGCTTCATTATCGAGCCCTGGCGTCACGTACGCGCTTATGCTTGCATCAAGATAAGGGTGTTTGGAGCCCTTATCCTTGTGCTCCTTGGCTATTTGAATGAACTGCTTGGCGCCGGTAGTATGGTGTTTCTCCTTCTTCCCCCGGTTGGCTTTGTTGACACCGGAGAATTTCTGTTACACAACATAATTAAATCATTTAAAAATGAATAACTACAATTTAAATAATTCAATTATCTTAATTGAAATAAAAAAAATAAATTAATACCTTAAATTGTTCATCGGCAAAGTGGTTACACAACCACTCCCACTCATCTTCTCTCTCCCCTTGCAGCTCTACCGGGGGAGGCACGGGACCGACATCTTTGAAGTACTTATGGAGCCTGTACTTCCAATCTTTGTAGATGGAGTTGGCGGTTTGATTGATATGCCTCAACATAGCCGGTGTCGGATCCACGTCAAATTGTTCCTATCAAAAATAAATAGAAAATTATAATCGTATATATTATGAAATTTTAGGCCGAGATTAACAATATTATATAATAACTAAATTGGACGTATTACGTACCGAAAGATCTTTGAAGACTTTCGCCTTCTCATGATCCGGCGCCTCCTTCCAAGTAGGGGCAGTGATACGAACCCGGTTACGGATGATTGACCATATCCCATGCGCCGAGAGACTTGCTAGCTGAGCTGTGGGAGGGCCACCGGTGAATTCGTCGTACGGCAAGTCGATCTTTTTACCGGTCCCCTTGCAAATACGCTCCGCTTTGCCCCCTTTAACGAGACCCCGAGTCCTTTTCGGTTCCGGGTCAGTGGGGGCCCTCCTTTGCCTACGGCGGGCGCTATACATGATTGATTCGGCGGTCGAGGACGCCTGAGTACTTCCCGTTGAATGGGTACCGGGCGTCGGAGATTGGAAGGGGTCGACGTCATCACCGCTCGAGATGAATGGGGGAGCGGGAATTTCCGCAGAGGGCGCTACGGACGGACCAGATGATCCGTCCGGATTGAGAGCGTCGTTGCCCTCCTGTTGAACCCAACCGACTTGGGCCGCCAACATTCGGAGCATCTCATCTTCTGCCTCCTGTTGGGCTTTCTTCTTGCCGGATGTGGTCTTTGGCGGAGCCATTTAAACCTAAGAGTACGGTGTTAAAATACCTACTTACCATAATAATTACAACTTAAAAATTTACGCTAATTAATTAAGTACGTTTAAGATTTAAATAGAGTACACTAGCTTGGCATTTTCGGTCGTTCAATGGACGTGCGACCCGCGCGATAAAGTGTAAATTTTCAATTAATCAGCCTTGGTTAAATCGAAAAATATGGCCAGTTAGGGATAGAGATAACACCAAAGGCAGGACTAATTTCGACAAAAGTCTTTCTTAGTCCAAATCCTGTCACCAGTCATAACCCGTTTCTAGACACAATGTCCGACATTCGGCCAATTTTTCGAAAATTTACACTCCCTCAAGTTCTTTGCAAACTCCGCCCTCAACCTCGTGTCCATAACTTCACTTAGGTTATGGTGTGCGGTGATGAAATCCACACATCACGAGGGGTTAAGGAGATAAGCAAGGAAAAGAGGCGCCATCTATTCCAAAGAGTGCGACTTAATTACACCAAGCCTATGTACTAAATTTAAATCGAACACGTACTACTAATTAATTTACTAAAAAATACACGTAATTACATGCAATAATTTATTTTCCATTTAGCATGCAATAATTAACCATTTAATTAATTAATAACAATAATTATTTATTTAATTAATTAATAACAATAATTAATCATTTATTTAATTAATAACAATAAATTTACAATTATTCATTTAATTAGTATTAAATAACAATAATTATGATTTAATTAATTAATAACAACAATTAATCATTTATTAAATATTTAAAACTAATTACTAAATTAATTTCTACTAATTAATTATATTTAGAATTTAATTAATTAATTAAATGAAAATTATTTAAATAAGGGAAAAATAGAAATTTACCGAATCGGAGTTTTCGGGAATATCGCCGGAGTTGTGTCGTCGGAGAGGAGGATCGAACCACGCCGGAGTTGTGTTGTCGGAGCGTCGTCGCCGGAGGAGAATCGCCGGAATTTGAGAGAGAGAGAGAGAGAGGAGAGGAGAGATAGGATTGTAAGGGATGAGGAAAAGAAGATGAGCCGTACTCTATTTATAGAGTTTCACTTAGACGACGGAGCACTATTCTCCGTCGTCTAAGTTCACTTGGATGACGGAAACAGTGTTCTCCGTCGTCCAGGTGGCGGTTTCAAAATTTTGAAACGGCGCGTAATTAAGGGGCGGGACGTTTTGAACCGCCATGAATTTGGACTTAGACGATGGAGAATGGATTCTCCGTCGTCTAAGTGAAAATTCAAGCGGTCCCAAAAACGGAAGCGGTAAATTGAACCGCCATAAAAATTGGACTTGGACAACGGAGATGGTCAGTCTCCGTCGTCCAAGTGAAAATTACATGAAAAAAATAAACAAAAATAAATATGAACCGCCATGATTTTTGAACCTGGACGACGGAGATGGTCATTCTCCGTCGTTCAGATGAACACCTGGACGACGGAAAATGACCATCTCCGTCGTCCAGGTTCAAATTACGTAAAAAAAAATTTTAAAAATAATTCGCTAGGAATTTAGCGATCTGTCATTCGAGTGAAATAGTCGTACAATATCGATGAACGCATCGTATATATGAACAGTTAAATTTGAACCGCCGATTAATTTTACGTATTGAAACATGTTAAGTATCGACTAATCTTTACGACTTAAGTGTTCATGAGTAGACGCTCATTTGCAGCAGAGTATTAACGAAATTGAATTTGGACAAAACAGCCGTTGGATATGTTCGTCGTAAAATAATATATAATTGTCTTCAAAGGACCATAAAATAATAAGTTCGGGAAGGGTTTGATCGGCACAGTCAACCGCAAAACCGATAATTTCACAAACCGGAAACGTGGATACAAGGCATTTCGCAACTCCGATTTTGAACCGTCGAAGCTCACACACCAAGAATTGTTTACTCTAAAGTCTTGATGAAAAGACTTTGCATTGGAAGAAGGTCTAGATAGTCGTTGTCTTAGAAAAAATTACGATATCTGCACCTGGACAACGGAAATGAGCGTTTCCGTCGTTCAGGTAATCACCTGGACCACGGATATCTAGTTATCCGTCGTCCAGGTGATAACCTGGACGACGGATAATGACGTTCTTCGTCGTCCAGGTGCATAGACCCTGAATTCAGGGGTTAGGGCCTTACTGTTTAGGGTTTAGGGTTTGTGAACTTGGACGACGGAGAATGACCATATCCGTCGTCCTAGTGTGTACCTGGACGACGGATAATGACCATATTTCGTCGTCCAAGTTCTAAACCCCGAATTCAGGGGTTAGGGCCTTAGGGTTTACGGTTTAGGTCGTCCCCGGTCATTTGTGTGTCCGTTCAATTCTTCTGATTCAAAAATATAATTAAAAAATTGATCGATCGATCCGATCTGCTAGATTTAGGGTCCAGGATTTAGGGTTTTATATGAGATTGAGATTTGGCGTGGCGCCAAAGGTGAAAATTACAATAATTACAATAATTAATTACCAATTAATCTCCCTCGTCGTATGACCGTACTCTTCGTCATAATCATCATCGTCCTCATCCCCGTTAGACGACGGCTCATCCTCGTCATCGTACTCAACATCGTCCGACGAATAACCTGAGTCCTCGTCCGCGTCCTCGTCCTGCTCGTCTTCTTCATCTACCTCATCGATAGTTAGATCTGTACAACCATCAGGCATGGGTAACCGTTCACTATCTTGAACCAGGTCCATTATATCGGAGTGGACCATAGAAATATTAGGCTCTTGATAGGCAGGAATGTCTCTTTCTGGTTCAGCAGCATCTTCAGTCGTCGTCGGTGTCCCTTCAATTGTCTCTGTATTCCATATTCCTCGGTGAGAGATATGGTTCACTATTTTCCACCCTTCACCGGCTTTCGGATCGTCGAGATAGAACACCTGCCGAACTAAGGTGGCGAGAGCAAAAGGCTCATCCTCATACCAGCTAGAGTTTGTATCGACTGATAATAGTCCCAGGTCTTCCTTTGTACGCTTGAACCATCTGCACTTGAATAGGAAAACGTTGACATCATTCCCGTAACATAGTTGAACCATGTATACAATAGCCCCGTAATATAGATCATTGTCTTTCCCAACCGCTACCCCACTGTTTTGTGTTCTTCTTCCTTCGTCTCGGGCCAATGAATGGAACTTTACACCGTTCACAAAACATCCGGGATAAATATAGTGTTTAACCGGCTTCCCTGCTAGCAAGTGCTTTGGCCATGACCACCACCCTCCGTGGTTATCAGATTTTTGCAGATCAATCATCTGCGAAAAAGGGCAAATTAATATAAGGGTTTACTTTCTACAAACATGAGCGATATGTATTTAAATAATTAATACCGAGACGTACGTACGTACCCATTGGAAGAAATAATCGGGAAACTTCTTCTTAACCATTTTCTCAATCCACGCCGAACTCTTTTTTTGATTTAACGCCTGAAGCCTCTCCCTGTATGACAACATGTACGGCTCAACTTCGTCACAGTCTCGCAACACTACCCAATGTGCCTCAATAAGTTCTTCCCGTGTTAACGATTCCTTTAATACTCCTCTAAACGGTCGGACGACATTGGTGACGACAGAAAGATTGATGCGGGCACTGCGATCGGAGGCAGTGGGAGGGGGTGGATCTTTGAGGTACCTGTTGCAGTAAGTAACACACTCATGCATTAGGTATGTCTCTACTATGGAGCCATCCGGGGCCGACCTGTTTTTGACGAATGACTTATACTGTCCAAGCTGTCTACAAAATCAAACGTACACATTACATAAGTACATATAGCTAGCTAGCTAGTATATATATAATCTCCAGTGGAACAAATTAATTAATTAGTTGTACGTACCTTTCTTGAGGATACATCCAAGTGTACTGGACCAGACCAGAAATAAGCACCTGCTCGGGCAGGTGGATCATTAGGTGAATCATGATGTCAAAGAAAGCAGGGGGGAAAATCCTCTCTATTTTGCAAATGATGTGCATAATTTGTTGTTGCAATTCCACCACATCTGACTTCTTTAATTCTCTGGCACATAACCTCTGCCACCACCTGCACAATGCCACTATTGGTTCTACGACGTCCCGAGGCAAGTATGGTCGAATTACCACTGGAATCAGACGTTGCAGCATAACGTGATAGTCATGTGTCTTTAGACCAACAAACTTGTGTTGCACCTCGTCCACTGCTCCAGTTATAGTAGCTGCATACGTAGCCGGATAACGAACGCCCTTAAACCAGTGAAATACAGAGAATTGTTCATTGATTCCAAATCTTTGCGCGCTTTGGGAGTATCTTTAGTCTTGAACTTAATACCGAGAATTGTTCCCACCACGCTGTCGCACACATTCTTTTCTATGTGCATCGCGTCCAAGAAACTTCGACCAGTAAGGGAGTTCAAAGAATATACTCTTGTGATCCCAATAGCTCAGATCATGTGGAGGAATTGGATTGCATTTCTTTACATCCGCGTCATTGCTCAACACACCAAAGTCGAAATAGCTCAACCTCTCTAAAATCTCTTCGCCCGACCAACTACGGGGTTTAGGATTGTTCTCTACCGTACCGTCGAAATGAGCTTCATCCTGTCGCCACGGGTGGTCGTGAGGAAGCCATCTACGGTGACCCAAGTAACACACCTTCCCCGCGTGCCAACTAGAGTTCACGTCGTCCAAACATATAGGACATCCATTATATCCTTTTGTCCTGCAGGCTGCCAACATCCCATAAGCTGGAAAATCGCTGATCGTCCACATTACAGCAGCCCTCATCGTGAACATCGTGTCAGTGAATTTGTCATAAGTTGGGACTCCATTTTCCCACAACAGTTTCAGCTCGTCGATCAAAGGTCTGAGGTAGACATCTAAGCACTTCGATGGAGATTTAGGACCTGGAATTAGTACGGTAAGGAAATTAAATTCCTTGTTCATGCACATCCACGGAGGCAAGTTGTACGGCATCAGAATAACTGGCCAAGTGCTGACGGCGGAGCTATTACTTCCCCAAGGATTGAATCCGTCTGTAGATAGGCCGAGTCTAACATTTCTAACCTCTGAAGCAAAGTCTCCAAATTCTCTGTCGAAATGTTTGAAACCCTCCCCATCCGCGGCGTGTCGCAGGACATCGTCATCTATTCGCTTTTCTGCGTACCATCGCATCGCCTCTGCTGTGTGTAGAGACATGTACAGGCGCTGCAATCTGGGAATCAAGGGAAAATATCGAACAACTTTCACAGGAATTCTCTTTTTCGAACTCTTCCTATTCAACTGGAATCTGCACTGGCCACATACGGGACAATAGTCCAAATCTTTATACTCTTTGTAAAATAGCACACAATCATTCGGACATGCGTCAATTATCCTGTACTTTAGGCCGAGGCTGCTCAGGATATTTCTAACCTTATAATGAGATTTAGGAAGATTGTGATCATCAGGAAGCAACTTACATATTTGCTCCTGAATTTCGTCAAAAGCACTCACTACATTTTGTGCTTCACTTTTATCTTCATTTGCTCCATCACATATTGCAACACATTCTCTCGACATCCAGGGAACACCGGGGTCTGCGCTTCAAGTAGTATCCGGTTGTACTTTTCCATCTCACTGGTGTCAGTGGCCAAGCTAGCTGCGGGGAATGTGTCATCATGCTCATTAGTGGTACTGTAACCTCCGTCTTGGTGTTGGTGTCCACTATGACTACATCCCGGAAACACATCATGGACCAAATCTGCAGTTGGGTTGCAAGCTGGGGGTCCGGCACCACTGCCGCTGGATGAGGCACCATGGTAACTGTACCCTGAGTTGAAGTCTGCTGCGCTGAACTCTACTGCTTCACCATGCTCGCTCCATGTAGTGTAACTCCACATCATACCATTTTCGTACAAGTGTTGCACCATAACATTAACCTCCGCATACTGACAATTAAGACATTTCTGACACGGACACCTGAAACGTTTCTTTCCCTGACCATGTTCTATCGCAAAATTCACAAATTCGCTAATTCCATCCATATACCGGACATCACATCTATTCTTCAACTTCATCCAACTCTTGTCCATACTGCTACAAAATATTATAATTAATTAATTATTACATATATATATTTGTCCATTAATTTACACTTAATTATACGTACTCGATCTACATATCGATCCATCAATTACGTACGTACGTACGTACGTAATTTAATCGATCTGTACATATATATAGCTAACATCAGCTAACATCCTTGCATGTATATATATATGTACGTACGTTTTCACTAAATATATATTAATTAAGCAAATTTTAACTGCGTACGTACGTACCTGCTGGCCTTCTCGATATCTTTACGTTAATTAAGCTAACTAGCTAGTCAGCGGAGATCCCTTATTGATCCTGATTCTTCTCGGCCTAGCTAGCTTCTAGCTACCTACACTACAACATTTCTTCCCATTGCCGGCGACTTTTATGTCGCCGGCAATGTTTTTGGACATTACCGGCGATTTTTGCCGGAAAAATCGCCGGTAATGTCTTTTTTTTTTAACATTACCGGCGACATAAATGTAAGTCGCCGGTAATGTCTTGCCGGAAAAGACATTGCCGGCGACATACATTTATGTCGCCGGTAATGTAAAAAAAAAAAAAAAAAAGACATTACCGGCGACATAAATGAAGTCGCCGGTAATGTCTTTTTTTTTTTTTTTTACATTATCATCGAGAGATTGCCGGCGACGAACATTACCGGCGACAAAAATCCCCGGTAATGTAAAAAAAAAAAAAGACATTACCGGCGATTTTTCCGGCAAAAATCGCCGGTAATGTCCAAAACATTGCCGGCGACATAAAAGTCGCCGGCAATGGGTCAATTTCCAGTAGTGCTAGCTCCCTTCTCCTTCTCTCTTCTCCTTCAATTCTTCTTCAAATGGAATCATGAAGAGATCAAGGCTAGGAATGAATTCGATCAGTTTGGCATCGGGCTTATATAATGCTTCACTTAGACGACGGAGGTGTCGGTACGTTGTCTAAGTGGAAGTACGTTTCGTATACTCGGACGACGGCGTGTCGGTCCGTCCTCCAGGTAATCACCTGGACGACGGAGAATACCATCTCCGTCGTCCAGGTGATCACCTGGAGGACGGAGAAGACTCCGAGGTCCAGGTGATCACCTGGACCTCGGAAAAGACTCCGTGGTCCAGGTGATCACCTGGACGACGGAGATGGTATTCTCCGTCGTCCAGGTGGTACTTGGACCACGGAGTATTTTCCGTGGTCTAGGTGTCACTTGGACCACGGAACAATTACGTTTCCGTGGTCTAAGTGATGTTTTCTTGTAGTGGCAGTGCCCTGACGAAGCGGTAAGTCTTTCGCCTCTCCATGTGTTAATAAAACTATTTTTCGATATTAATAGATTTTGTTAGTTAATACGTTGTTCATTTTCGCTTTTCAATTAGGCGAGAGTGGAGGAGGCGACCGCAGAAGTGACCATGAGTATAGCTCGGACTAACCATCCTGACTGCTCCGAGGAAGAAGTCACCCAGTATGCCTCTCAGATCGATCCGCTTGATCCCCCGATAGCGGCTCAGATCATGGCAAAAGCGTGCGGGACTGGAAAGAATACCTACTACTGTAGGGGAATGGGCTCGGCGGGCGAATGAGTATTGAAAACCACTTCAGAATACTCTACCGGGTCAAGAAGTTCAACTTCTAGTCGTAACCTCGCAGCGGAGCTTCATAGGACGCAGAGGGAGTTGGAGGAGCAAAAGAGGCAGATGGCCGAGTACCAAAACATGGTCCAGCAGCAGACACAGATGCAGGCTCAGATGTACACATGGATGCGGACGATGTACGAGGCTCAGACTACCGGACAACCGTTCCCCACACCTCCCCCGGTCTCGGTCCCTCCGTTCCCTAGCTATCCACCACCACCACCGCACCAGTCAACGCCAGAGCAAGACCAAGGAAGCCACCGGAATTCAAATGAGTACATGGATTACTTCGACCCTGACCCGCAAGTTCCTCGACCCTGACCTGTAGTTGTAGTTAATTTTCGTATTGTCGTTGCTATTTGTACTGTACGTTGGACATTTATGTGTACTGTTGAACTTGTATGATTGTACGGTTTATGTCTTTCAATGCAGGATTTGGAATTGGGCCCAATCCAGAACCGCGTTTTTTTTTCAAAATTTTTCCAGACATTGCCGGCGACATGGACCTCAGTCGCCGGCAATGTCTCACATTCCGGCCACGGCGGCGCTGCCATTGCCGGCGACGCCATGTTCGAGACATCACCGGCGACTTGCGTTGCCGGCAATGTTAACACCGGCGGGGGATTTCCGGCGACTTGTCGCCGGTAATGACAATTCCGGCGAAAAAAATAGACAAGGCCGGCGACGGGAGGTGGCCGGTAATGTCTCCATTTCTGGTAGTGAATTTTGGCCGGAGGGGGAAGCTTTGGTTGACGACTTTGTCATCGGTTATAGTCCAACTATAGCCGACGACGTGCAAAATTGTCGTCGGCTATAGTATGGCCAACAACCATTTTCCGATGACACTATAGCCGACAAAAATAATGAACAGGCCGACGATTTTTGGTCGTCGGCTATAGTACTTATTATGGTAGTGCCTTACCCCATCTTACAAATTTCTGTCAGATTCCGATTCCGTTTTACGAATGAAAACGAAGTGTTCCATTGTGTCAAGTTTGGCTTCAACTTAGCAAAATGAGAAGTAAGTGCAATTTGGGTCATACCCTCCGCCCTCGATTCACCATGAGCCATCTCCCAATTCTGTTGGTAATCGACATAAAAAATTTCCCAAAATTTGTCGACATTTTGTTTGTTGCCGGAGATAGGGCACACGCTTTGATGATAATAAGATATGCACAATTGTACATCTTCAGAAAGAAGCCAATTGGTAGACATTTTTTGCAAAAACTAAAAAGATCGAGAGAAGAGGTGGAGGAGGATGATAAATTTGTTGTGCACAAATTGGTGCGAGGTGTTTAGGAAAATGAAGGTAATATTTATAGAAAAATGTTAATGGTTATTTGAATTTTTTTTTGGATTTTTTTACAATTTTTTTGGATTTTTAAGCAAAAATTGAGATCATCTACTTATTAACTAAAAGTAGCCGTTCTGTTTGAATCTGGGCCATCAGATTAAATTTTTGATTCAAAATAGAAAGCCAAGATGAAGAGAGGCATTGGAAAAGAGGTGGCAAACAGCCCCACCACATGGCGGGCTGTCATTGGCCCGTAACTTGTGGGTAAAAAAAATTATTCTTTTACGGTGCGTGTATTACAAGCACCATTTTTTTTTTAAAAAAATAGCCTGACATCACCCCACGTGCATGGGCTTCACTAGGGATAGCTTCCTCTCCAACGATTGATTTTCGATCGGCTGAGAAAAATTCTCTCCGTCAACGATCTGTCATTCTTGCCGACTTGCACTGTTGCAATTGTTTTTTGCCGAAAACGTCCTATTTCCGACGAGACCCATGAAGAAGACATCCTAATTTGTCCAAAAATCCTAACTGGTGCAGGTGCAAGTGGGAACAATAAGAAGCTATAGAAACAATTAAGTATTAACAGATGCAATATAGAAATGACTGTCCGTATATTTAACTTGTATCGTCTGGATTTATATGTAATGCCAAATTTAAACTTCTTCACAGATCTGTCCCTGCTTTCGTTCTCTACTAATTAATTCTTAAGAATATAAACTTGTGATGGCAGTATAATCTTTTACCAATACAAAATGTAATGACAATCAAATTCTTTTACATAAAATAATTTGAGAAGAGAAGAAAAGGTTCCTCTACCTGCAGTTTGAGCTATTATGCTTTAGAACATTTGCAGCAGTGGAGAAATTTTGGAGAAAAAAGAGGAATTCTTGGTGGGGGCCACCGGCAAGAGGGAATTCGGAAGCCAAGAGGATGTGCAACGGTGGAGAACGATGGAGGCAACCGGACGTTGACGTCAAGGAATTCTTCGACGTCGTCCTGAAATAGGGATTGCGAGAGGACGCTTCCCCTGGCGGACCCCATGCATGTGGGTGATGCTAGACGCATCACCTTTTTTTTTTCTTTCAATCCACCGGGTCTATTACACGCACTGTAAAAAGTAAATTTTGTTTTAACTGGCGAATAACGAACTAATTAGGGGCTGACATGTGGCAGGGTTGTCTGCCCAAATTCAACCCAACGGATCTACGGATATGGGTCATCCATTTTGAATGAAAAATTGAATCTAATGGTCCTAATTCAAAGATGTCGGCTATATTTTGTTAATATCTCAAATATTTGTATAAAATACCTTTAAAATTGTAAAAAAAAAATTATTAAAAAATTTCCAATAACCCCTTTAATTTTCCTACAAATATTATCATTTTTTTAAGTAATGAATAATAATAGGAATTCTTATTTAATGCACCGCTGCTCAAAAAATATGAATAAAATTTTTTATTCGATGAATAGTGACAAGGATTCTTCGAATAGGAATTTTTAGGCAAATAGAAAGTAGTAGCTTACTATGCTTGCCTAAACCCAACATCGTACAAGCTGTAGACCGAAATGCGTTCAAAATTCAAAATATATAACAATATGTCTCCTTACTTCAAATTTACCACAAAAAATTCCTCAGCAGAGAGAAAAAAAGTAAATAAAGAGATCAGAACTGCAAAACAAAAACCCTCACAAACAAGCTAGAACTAACAATCCGCAATTGCCTCTTTAATCATGCCATGAGTTGGGTTAGCAAGATAAAAAGTGCTACATTAAAATGTAAAAAGAGCTCTATCCAAACACAAAAAGGAGGAAAATAGTGTTCATCTGTGGAAATTTTGTACCATAGACCTAACAATGAATGTCAGCATATCTGTTCAGAAATGGAAATGTCAGCATTCCAACTTATATATAAAGTGAAATAATTCAAAATCACCAAAGCATGCATAAGAATGAAGAAAGTGATCTTTCATACTTTGATATCACTAACTAAAAGATCTTCATTCGATATCCCAAAGATGTGAAAACTGGAAAATAAATTAACAAAATTAGTGGTAATACAATCAGCTTGATAAGAATTCAACACAAAATTGCAAATCTTGCAAATTTCAACAAACTACTTCAGTCAAGAGAATCTACTGTGCTGACCCTACTCTCATATTTTCTGCCGAGGTCATATATTTTTGACCTAACTCTCATATTTTCTGCTATAGGTGCTCACATCAACATCTTCGAGCCAGTATTAATCACCCAAATAGTCCTATAACGAAAGGTTATACAAGTCATGTTTAGTCTTTAAATTCTTCAGTATAGACCACTAACTTAACTATCCGAATGTGCAACACGTGCAGACACACTAAAGCATTAAAAGATACAGCTATTATCTTACTTGATATTAAGGCCACATGAATTAAAAAGCATTGTAACATTACTTGGTTGTGAATAGTTGCTAGTTGGGAGCTTGCCCCCGCAATAAAACCACATAATGATTTTACTTTAGAAATGAACTAACGGCCCCATATCCTTGTCACTGAACAATTGGAAATTCTGTACGGGAAGAACCATCTCTTCAAGACCAGGACTACCAACACTGAATGGAAAACTGAATTATGTTCCACCGTAAAAGAGAAACTACAATATAAGGACACCTTAACTCTTTATGATGTCAGGCATGGTGCGAACTGCGAAGGTTGCAAATTAGGTCACCTTTTGTTTTGGACATAGGTCAACCATTATGTATGCATCCATATATCCATCTGCCACTAAAATTTATAGGAATTCCTCCATAATTGGGAAGAAATCAGAAGAAAAGGTGAAGGCCTCCGAAGGTATAACACTGATATATCAAAGAATAGGACAACTGTTACTCTGTTAGACATAAAAGCTTATTTCATTAGAGAAAAAAAAACTAATTGGGTAATTTCTTTAACTAATTCATAAGTCAAGCAAAATTTACAACTTCACCACCATATATACCAACTAATATTTGTACAACGCATACCAATTAATATATAACAAGAAAACCTGTGCGTGGCAAACTTATAGCCTACATGCATAAATTACTTTAAAGGGCGAGCATAAAGCCAGAGTGGATAAAGCGAGTTTCCCTGCTCTTATGGTCACTTGCCTCATGGAGAAGAAAATGGACTGCTCTCAGGATCCATTAACCTAAAAATAAATGCTACTAAAATCCAGACCATAAGGACGCTCACTATTGCAGTTCTCAGAAGCTGGTCACGGCTATAATTCAGTTCAGTCTCAGTCTCATATGTTGAGCTGGGGGTGTGTGAATGCCCATCCTCGGTAAAATTCACTCAGCTCTCTCTTCATAATTTCATTTGCATGAGGCTGCTGAATATCTGCACATATTTTGCAGAGGCAATTTCCATTCAGATATAACGGAAGTGTCTCTAAGTACTCAGAGAGAATCTTGCGATACATCTTGCCTTCAATTCTCAACTTTTCTCGAGTACAAGGTTTCAAAACCTGAAAAGAATACACGTTTACATAGTTGTTAATAAATAATTCTAGATTGAAGGAAGTTCTAAATATTTAATTACAGCTTAAGATTCCCAATTAACATAATTAAAAATCTAAAAATTACCAGAAATTTATACAGGCAAAGAGCATCAGACTACTGTAAATCGAACACAGATTTCGATCAAATTTAGAGTCTTACTTGGATAAACGTTTGGGCAATAATTGTTGGAAAAATAGGTGTTTTAACACTATTTTACCTAACTATTTTGAGACAATTAAATTAAGATATTTACTTGTTCAAATAATTAAATGGGTAAATGAGAAATTATCACCCAATGCAAACTAAAGACTTTCGAATTGCCAATTAAATTGTTTATGACGGCTAATAAACCTTAGTAATGGCAAGCAATTGAATAACAAACTAAATGGTTTGTAACGGTTTTGTAACCGCTCATAAACTTTAGTTATGACATACAATTGAAGCCTACGAATTGTTTTGTAACTGTTCGTAAACATTATTGACGGTAAATTAAATATCTTGTAACTTCCAATTGATGGCGAGTTTAATGACCAGAAACGGTTTTGGTATTAACTCGACAATAAGTTGCTTATCTCCAATAAAGCCTATATAAAGCGACCTTCATATTCTCATTTCACGATTCAATCGATTTATTCGATCCCATCAGAGCAATCTCCTCTTCTGATCACTTCTCTCTCTCTCTCTCTCTCTCTCTCAGCTCAGAGCAAAATCTGGTGACAGAGAAAAGTATTCTTCAGTTCGAAAAGAAGTTCTTGTGCTGTGGTACAAAACTTTGAAGTTGTTTTATCCTGGGAGAACAACACCATACAAGCCTGTAGGCGGCGTAAAAGTTCTTAAGGAAAACGTGTGATACACGTGACTCAACTTAGTTCATCTTCTTACCCAGAATTTGTTCTTCGTTCGTATGTTTACATTTTACTAATTATTTAATTAGTATTTATTATATTATATTTAGTTTAATATCACTCAATTTTCCTACAATCTTAAGAACTTTTATTATGTGATATTGACTAATGTGTTTTCTTTAAGGAAATGGTTGCCTAACGGAAGTGTGTTGACTTAAGGAATTTGTTACTAAACAAAAATAATGTTGCCTTAAGGAAGTGGTTGCCTTTGGAGTTGTGTTGTGAAATATGAAACGTTGCCTAAGGAAAATAGACTCCAAAGAAATTATCGATTAGTTATCTACGCTAATGAGGGTTTTTTCAAGGATAATAAAAAGTTTCATTTGTAATAATGAAGCACTATGATTTGGTTATATGTCAAATTCAAGTGATTGAATATTGAGATATTCAATAAGAAATTCATTATGAATTTGACCATGAAATCAATTGAGAAATAATATCAGATATTATTTATTGATTAAGAAAATAACATGTTGTGTGTATTTTCAGAAAAAGGCAACGAAATATTTTAAACACTGAAAGAGCTATAGGCCACATCAAGTCCTTTGGTTGAAAATTAAGGAGGATGTGATAATGAGTGTTAATTTATGCAAACTATGAGTAGCTTGCACTTGATGATGTGAGATCCAACATCACTTGGAGAAGATGAGGTGATATGCTTTATATGTGGAGACTTACCTCTCTATAGCAAGAGACATTTTGGGATGAGACCCAAAAGCAAAACCATGAGCGGTTGGCCAAAACAGGTAATATCTTGTTATGAAGATGTGTCGTGGCAAATGACGTCAGATACAAACATGGCATGGAAACAGTCAAAGATTATGACTGTGGGATAAAAGACTTGGAACTGTGGTATCACCATGCCAAGTTGGATGAACAATTAAGGCTCAAGAAAGAAGGTCTGAATGATGATCTTTAAAAAGGAACTAAACAATGTACTGTATGTTCCTAAGAATTGAGTTGAGGCTCAGTGAAAATGATTTTCGCTTATTGATTAAATAAAAACAAATTCTTGTTTTAACAGAGAATTTATATTGGTAATAGAACTACAAGTGGTGGAAATTAAAAATTGAAAGGTAATGACCATAGTCAATGATAGCACTAGCTTCCACATCTGTGTCTACCAAGGCATGGTATGGTAAGCAAGGACAAGTTAATTATGATACTCTGCGGATGTCAATTAACTTGAAGAAGTTTACCGATGTTTCAAGCATAAAATTGGAACTTGTGTTGAGACAAACAAACGAAATCATCTTTCAAAAGTATTGAAAGAAATAATGAAGCCTTGATTTAAAGGCATCTCAAGCAAAAGTGGTAATAAGTATTTTATCACTGTGTACCTCATGAAGAGTAAAGATGAAGCTATAGAGAAATTTAAACTCTATAAAACGAGATGAGAAATCAACTCAATTGAACAATTAAGGTCATAAAAAGTGATAGACCGCGGAGGTGAGTATGAATTACTATTTACGTATTCTACTCAGTTTGTGATCATACATGAATAACACCATATTCACCACAATCATATGATATGATTGAACGAAAGAATTGTATCATAAAGGATATAATGGATGCAATGTTATTTAGGTTTGCATTGCCACCAAACATGTGGTGAGATACCATTTTATTGGCTAAATATATTTTAAATAAGATACCTAAAAAGTTCGTTGAACAAATGACTCCATATGAATATGGAAATAAAGAAAGTCATCATATAATTACTTTGCGAATGTGGGGATGTTTTGTCAAGGTGGATAATCTCTACCCAAAAAGAAAAATTATGTGAAAATAGTCAATTGCATTCGATATGAACATAATTATAAGAATTATCGATCTCTTGTGTGCAACAAACACAAGACATGATAAGGAACTCTGAAAATTACATCGTTCTTTGAAGATGTATTTTCGAGTACATCCAACTTATTGTTGATCATGGACTATAATAACTAAATTAGTAGCTTGCAACAAATGGTTATATAGCCATCAATACAGTTGATGAACAAACTAATGACTTATAAACCGTTAAATAAATGCAAGTAACGGACAAGTTTAAAGTCATCAACACAAAGCTGATTTTGTGTTATGCTTTCTAAATGAAGCATAATAAATGAGGACTTTTCAGAATCAAAGAGCTAAGATAAGGATTAGAAAATCCTTAGGTTCTGACTCTTAACATGTATGGTTAAGAGTAAAGTTGAATCCTTAAGGAATAGGTACCTTGTGTACTGTTCTGGTTAAGAAGATGTCACTAAAATATGATTTTGACTTTGCAAATCATACTTGGAAACTTGTGGATCTTCCACTTGGTTATGAAATTTTAAGTTTCAAGTGGATCTTCAAGAGGAAAATGAAGTTTTATAGACAAAAAGAAGGCCTTGATGATTTCGAGACTAAATCTCTAGTGATGAAATGACTTTCATCATAATGGTACTTGTTATTGCCACGTTGGGCAACTGTGAAGTATATCAAATGGATATGAAAAATATTTTTCTTAGAAGGAGATATAGAAGAGAAAATCTATATAGAAGAACCTGAGGATTTCTCGGCTCCCGGTCAAAAGGGAAAATATGTAAATTGTTGAAGTCATTATATGGCTTAGAAAAAATACAAATGCAATGACATAGAAGATTTGACAACATGATCACCAATGGTTTCAATACCAATGAAGGTGATAATTTATATATGTCAAATACACAGAGAAAGGATATTTCTTTATGTGTCTACATGTAGATGACATGCTTATCATTGGAAGCAATGATAAGTTGGTCAAATAAAGATAAAGATACGTACTCGATTTGCAGTATTTATAACTCTATTTTCTAATAGGGCTCACCCTAGTAACTCATAATGTCTACAAAGGAGATTTTGATAATAGTGTACTTGAGCGGGCCTCGCCCCACCTACATTAATTTCTCCTAGCTTGGTTATGAGTGAAAAGAGTTACCCAAACGATTATAGAATTTATAATTAACTGCAAAGTCGTTCATGTACTATTTGGCAATGCAAAAGCATTTGAATCCTTAGAAAACATCACAAGAATGTTAAAAGGGATGATATCAAATTAGTTACATTACATGGAGAATATCCTTGGAAATGTGACAAGGAGAATTCTGGAATTGCCAAAACTCCGATTGACATGACTCTTCATATTTCGAAGAATAAAGGAGAAAGTGTTTCTCAATTAGAATACTCTAGAGTCATTGGAAGCCTAATGTACTTAACAAGTTGTACAAGACCAGACTTGGCTTATGCTTTGAACAACCTAAGCAGGTACACTAGTAATCCTGGTGGAATGCATAGGTAAGCAATTGCAAGAATACTCAAGTATTTAAGGTATATTCGTACCTATGGGCTGCACTATACTATATATCCTGCTGTCTTAGAATGGTACAACGATGCAAATTACATTTCTGATATGAAAAATCCACTAGTGGATATGTATTCACACTAGGGGTGCAGCGGTATCTTGGAAATCCTCAAAACAAACTGTTATAACTAGATCCACGATGGAATCTGAGTTTGTTGTCCTAGACAAATGTGGGGAAAATGCAGAATAGCTATGCCAATTCATAGAGGATATTCCAAAATGGACGAAGCTCGTGCCTGCAAGTTGCATACATTGTGATAGTCAATCTGCAATTGGCAGGGCACAGAGCAGTATGTACAATGGTAAGTCAAAGACACAATACTATCAAACAACTACTCTCTACTGGTGTCATCTCCATTGACTATGTAAAGTCAAAAAGATAACATAGCGGATCCGTTAACCAAAGGGTTAAATGAAGAGTTGGTTGATAAATCATCGAGGGGAATGGGACTAAAGCCCATGAGTTAAACTCAAAGCTTTTAATGATTCTTATGCGTAAGGTATGAGGTTAAGCTCAAAGCTTTTAATGATTCTTATGCGTCGGAAATCCAAGAGGAGTAAAACGAGTTACTCTTAATTAAGAAATCACCCATGTAAGAAGGAAGTAGGGCCGCTTCTAAGGGAATTGTTAATGGCACAATTCTTGTTAAGCTCTTACAGAACCAGGCGCGTGTCCAGGGCCAAAACAGACACAATAGTGAGAACTGAAAATATCAGGAAGATACTTGTGTGAAGTATGCCATCATTTATACAAATGACAGACAGTTCAAAGACATCGCGTCTACTGTTTAGTTAGTAAAGTAAGCATGCTTTCACAAGGGAAGGTTCAAAGGGTTAACCCCTACCTATCCTATGCAGGTTTTCAACCATAGAATCTATCACCAAGTCCATCGAGTCTTTGGTCGCTAATTTCATTAATGTGGAGAATTGTTGGAAAAATAGGTGTTTTAACACTATTTTAACTAACCATTTTGAGACAATTAAATTAAGATATTTATTTGTTCAAATGGTTAAATGGGTGAATGAGAAATTATTACCCAAAACAAGCTAAAGGCTTTCGAATTGCCAATTAAATTGTTTATGACGGCTAATAAACCTTAGTAATGGCAAGCAATTGAATATCAAACTAAATAGTTTGTAACAGTTTTGTAACCGCTCATAAACCTTAGTTATAATATACAATTGAAGCCTACTAAATGACTTGTTTTGTAACTATTCGTAAACATTATTGACGGCAAATTAAATATCTTGTAACTGTCAATTGATGGCGAGTTTAATGACCAGAAACTGTTTTAGTATTAACTCGACAATAAGTTGCTTATCCCCAATGAAGCCTATATAAAGCGACCTTCCTATTCTCATTTCATTGATTCAATCGATTCATTCGATCCCATCAGAAGCAATCTCCTCTTCTGATCACTTCTCTCCCTCTCTCAACTTAGAGAAAAATCCAGTGATAGAGAAAGATATTCTTCAGTTCGAAGAGAAGTTCTTGTGCTGCGGTACAAAACTTTGAAGTTGTTTTATCCTGGGAGAACAACGTCATACAAGTCTGTGGGCGGCGTAAAAGTTTTTAAGGAAAGCGTGTGATACACGTGACTCAACTTAGTTCATCTTCTTACCCAGAATTTGTTCTTCGTTCGTATGTTTACATTTTACTAATTATTTAATTAATATTTATTATATTATATTTAGTTTAATATCACTCAATTTTCTTACAATAACACGAAGCATCGGAGGAAGCCGTATAATAAACAGACAACCAAGCCAGTTGGGGAAGTGATCTTGCAACAGGGAAGAACAGGTTCTCAATATTTGCATGGGGATTTTCAATGGAGTTAGGCCTTCACAGTCTACTACAACTGTAATATGAGAATTTCTGCATCAAGTAAATGAAAGACTCCATGATCAACTTGAGAAACTGCAATTACATCATTCATTGGCATTAGAAGATCACACATGAGAGTGAGCAATGAGTAAAATGGTATACATAAGTAGATGCATACATACTTTGATACTGCAGAGGGATACCACTTAACGAATCAAATGAATCATATCACTAGTAAACTTAAATTTTCTCCTTTGACCGGCTAGGTGTAGGCTGCCCAAGGGGCTCTGGTATTTAGTTCTCTTCTTCCCTTTTGTGCATAAAAGTTTTTTTTTTCTTCCAATAATGGCTACACTTATCTGCCAATAAGAGAGAATGTGATCGGAACCCAATTTTTTTTAAGAGGCACCATAGAAACATACTGATTGCTTGAGCAAAGCGAGGTTATCTTGGGTGGCAGACTGATGCAAGCTAGTCCAAGCCGTACAATGGGGCAAGGTCGGTGTTATATATCAAATCCATGCCAGAAGACCAAATTGGACCAGTTCTCCAGCTCCTGTACCGAAAGAATACCGTAAGTTTCTCTCCACCTTATCGTCTTCTTTACTGAGGACAGAAAATTAGAGAAGTCTCCGTTAGCAGCCGTATAGAACCTCCGAAGTTCCTGCTCATCAATTCTGCATTAAACATTAGCATGTCATGGTTCGCTGCAAAGAGGCAGATAACTTTATATATAGGCATAGAAGAAAGCATTCGGAGAACCCTTGCAGCAGCACAACAAGGTAAGCATTTCAGAACATAAAAGGAAAAACAATGCAGCAAAATTATAAGTTGTTCAAGTAAAAGCTAACAATGAAAACAATTCTCAACAGCATTAACAAAAACTAACAAGACTAGTTTTGTTTTATTAAGTCACCTTAACCACTTATCAATTTAGACAACAGAACTAAGACAAATCACAGTTTTAGACAACGGGTCTGCTTACTAACAGATTCTGAAGTAATTGAAGTAACTACAACATTTTTTTTTCTGTGATAGGCATTTTAAGGCATAACAAAAACAACATTCTGGTGGGAAAAAAGTTTCTATTATATAAAAAAATCATTAAGAGTTTTCCTTTAAAAGCCCAGCAAATGATACCCTTGACTTCCGTTGTCAATTTTGTTTTTTGGTGCAACTTATAGCCTAAGAAGCACTGAAACGCCTCATAGTGGTGATATTGTGTATCAGATACTGATACCGATACGATACGCGTTCGAAATGCCTAGATATGTTTAGATACGGTATCGAAATTTCAATACCGATTAGATACGTACGTTTTTTAAAAGGATACGTCAAACTATACATTCTTTGGTTACCTTCGTTCCTTCTTGTTATCAAATGATTAGGCATATGAGCTTTCAATTGTTGATTCCATTTCCATCTGTGTTCGTGACTCATTGGTGTACTCAATTACTCATATTAGCTTTCAATTGTTGATTCCAATTCTCATTTTAGTGATGTACTGATGTTAGGCATGTTAGTGATGTATTGATGTGGCTAATATTGTGATGAACTGATGGCCGACACAATTGTTTTCAAAAAGATGGCCAACGCAAATACTCCTCCAGAAATATAGTTGACACAATTTTATTTTTTGGAACTAATAACTATGAGGGGTTTGGTTCAGTTATTTACCTTGGACAATTTACCCTTAACGAAGTGTAGATTGTTATCGTGACGAGAAAACCCGGCGTGAAGTCCATGGTTAATCGAACCCTCCAATCACTATGACCGCCAAATCTCCTCTCACAATTTAAACACTAAAGCGTCAACCACCACTCGCGTGTCACACACCCCCCCCCCCCCCTCTAACTTGGGACTGGATCGGGTCAAATTCGAAATTTGCGGAATTCGTGCCCACCCCTAGTTACACTAGATCGGTAATGGACCAAATCGAGGTTGGACATAATGTTTCCAAAATCTAGATCAGGTTAGTTTTTATTAAAAATTTGAAGTCCATGAAAAAAACGTTCACACGACTTGGTACATGTATTTAACGAATTTTCACACAGATTATCCTCCGTGTGAGAGCTTTGTGTGAACCCTTTTGTGTGAAAAAGGGGAGGGGGGGGGGAGGTTTCTAGTATTGTTTTCCTTCTAGACGCCCCCTCAAGTTAGAGTGGATGTAGTATGCCCTCAGTCTTGAACTCAGGTCCATTATCACTTCTCACAATTTTGACTCTCTTTTTAAATTGGTTCTCGACCATGTGAAAGAAGCTAATGAGTAGGTTTAGAGTTTCAGACTTACGTTCCATTAAGTAAATTCATGTGCACCTAGTGTAATCATCAACTATGGTAAAAAATTATTGTGCACCAAAGAGAGAAGGAACATGATAACCACCCAAGATATCAACATGGATTAAATTAAAACAAGACTCAGTAGGAGTAGTGCTCAAAGGAAAAGATTGTCTAATAAATTTTGCTAAAAGACAAATGGAACAATTACATGCATCACAAGATTTATTTGAGAGAAATGGAAACATGGAAGAAACTTCGCTTGAGGGGTGTCCAAGTTGTTGATGTCACAGGTTATGTACTATGGTGTGTATCATATTGCATACTCCTATATGTAGTGACTTGTTGTGGTAGTAGAGTCCCTCCCCATTAGTTACCATCACAATCATCTTCCCCGATCATAGGTCCTGTATGACACAAAATTATCTGAGAAAGATTGTGACGTAAAATGAATCATATTCTAGCTTGCTCAAAAATATCAATTTTAGCTAGAACATTGGAACATGAAGGACATTTTGAAGAATAAAATGAGGAGAGAGGACACTATTGTGCCAATATTAGTGACTTGTGCTGAGTTCTCATCAAGGAGTTTAACGAACTAATTATGAAAAGATTTGAGACATGTGAGCAATTTTGGGTTACACACTATACGATCACTCACCATTATCAAGTATCCAAATAGTCTCTTGACTATTTTGCGAAAAAGCGAATGCTTTGCCTAAAAGTTCTTCAAAGTTTGGAATGTTACTGACTTGGTTAGCAGTAGCACGTTTGGCTTTGTATAAAAGGCCAAGAAGTTGTTGGCATTCTTTTTATGAGAAGGGGAAATAGCTCATGGCATTGTCATTAGAGGAAGCTACATGATTTCCTTGGGATCGCGCTTATCCTCCTTCCATTGCAGCTTTTCTTTTCTAACACTCATCATAGACGTGCCATTTCCAGTTGCAATAGGTGCATTTGAGGTGTGCTCTGCAGTGCTTTGTCGCACGGTTGGTTTTACCACACTTATCGCACTTTACTTCTTGTCTTACAGGTTGAGTCTCATGACCTACTTTCTTCACGGAGAAGGTTGATGCTTCAAATGTGGTGACAACTTTTTCATTAGAGACCTCAATTTGCTTTTCATGGCGTAATACCATGGCATATGCCTTGTTCAAGCTTGGAAGTGGATCCAAGCCTATCACGTTGCTTTGAATAGTCTCGTAATTGTCATTGAGTCCCATCAAGAATTTAATGTCTTCTTTGTCTTTAAATAGCTTTGAACTTTAGTGGCTGCTGATAGGCCGAGTAAACACCTATTCAAATATACCTAGCAAAAACAAGATCCTCCATCACTGATAATGCATCTAGGTGTTCCAAATCTAGCAAAAATATCTTTCAGAAAACAAAGAACAACCTTAGCATCGTTAGTGCGGGTGGCTTTGGCTTCTACCCACTTAGAAACATAGTCCACAGCTAGAAGAATAAACAAATAACCCTGGGAGTTAGGGAATGGTCCCATGAAATCAATACCCCACACATCAAATATTTCAACAACAAGAACAGGGTGTTGAGGTATCTGGTCTCTTGGACCAATGTTACCTGTCATTTGGCATCTCTCACATGATTTGTACATGACATGGGCGTCATGAAACAAGGTTGGCCAATAAAACCTACTCTCAAGCACTTTGAGAGTAGTTTTCTTCCCTCCAAAGTGTCCACCACCTGCATGTGAGTGTGACAAAAAGATAGAATAGATTGAAATTCAGACTCGGGCACGCACCTACAGATGATGGCATCAGTACAATATTTCCAGAGGTATGGCTCGTCCCATATGTAATACCTGGCTTCCTTGACTAGTTTGTCTTTCTGAGCTCTGCTGAAATTAGGAGGAATGCACTTACTCACCTTGTAGTTAACAATGTCGGCATACCATGGCACCAAATCTTGGAGAGCAAGAAGCTGTTCATCCGGAAAACTATGTCTGAGAGGAAGATTGTCCTCTTTTGCGTTGGAACCATGGGTGAGTCTACTCAAGTGATCCGCTACCACATTCTCAGAACCCTTCTTATCCTTGATCTCAATGTCAAACTCTTGAAGTAAGAGCATCCATCGAATCAACCTTGGCTTGGCATCCCGTTTAGTCATCAAATATCTCAAAGCAGCATGTTCAGAAAATATGATAACTTTAGTTCCTAGTAAATAAGATCTAAACTTTTCAAGAGCAAAAACCACTGCTAAGAGCTCCTTTTCAGTAATTGAATAATTCAACTGTGCATCATTCAAAGTTCGGGAGGCGTAATAGATGACATGGGGAAGTCTTTGCGGTCGTTGGCCCAGAATAGCGCCAACAACATAGTTCTAAGCATCACACATTAGCTCAAATGGTAAACTCCAATCAGGTGCTTGTATGATGGGAGCTGTAGTCAACAATTCCTTGAGCTTATTAAAAGCTTGTAGACATTCCTCAGTGAATTTGAAAGCCACATCCTTCTGGAGCAATGCACATAATGGTCTGGATATCTTGGAGAAATCCTTAATAAACCTACGATAAAATCCTGCATGTCCAAGAAAAGATCTCACCTCCTTCACAGTAGAAGGAGGTGGTAAAGTACACACAATATCCACTTTAGCCTTGTCTACCTCAATTCCTCTAGCAGAAATAACATGTCCTAAAACTATACCCTGTTCCACCATAAAGTGGCATTTTTCCCAATTGAGTATCAGGTTAGTTTTCACACAACGTTCCAAAACCAAAGATAAGTGATGTAAACACATGTCTCTGGTAGTACAATTGGTGAATCTGCTGCACCTGTGCCTGATATAAAGGATTCTCTTAACTTGGCTACGTTTGCCATTCTTCTTGGTGATGGCGGTGGCTTTGGAATGTTTTGCTCTTCCTCAAACTCAGATTCTGAACTTGAATGTCTTTCTTTCTCAGATGGTTCATCACCACTGCTCACACTCATAGATTGTTGTCTCTGCTGCTTTCTGTTTTGCTTGTCTGAGCGTTCAAATTCTGGATCAATGAGTAATGGCTCAGTACTTCTAGTGTGCCTAGTACACATAAACAATGTTCCTGCACACAGAAGAAAAAGTAAGACTCAAAAGAAAAACAAAAACAAAACAAAACAAAACTGAAAATTAAAGACTATTAGAATTTAGAATTAAGCAACTAGCCGGCAAGGGCGCCAAAATTTGATAGGCCGGGTAAAAACCTATTCAAATATTCCTTATTTCAACCAAAATATATCACTGTAATAGTCACTTATAAGGGTTATCGAACACGAGGAGTTAGTGACACTAAATCCTAACACTAAAGTACAATGCTGACAGACTCAACTATAGTACACTAATGACACTACGAACCTAATCTAGACTGACTCAAATGGTACTAAATTCGGAGTTTATTTGAGTACCAAACTGAATCGGCTAAGGTACAGCTGATGCGGAAAATAAATGCTGAAAGTAAGTATGCTTATGAATGCAAATGGATTTAAACTATATGATTAAAGAGTTAAGAGGAATGCCACTACAAGAAAATTGCACCTAGACCACGGACCATTTCCGTCGTCTAGGTGCAGTTTTCCGTCGTCTAAGTACTTAGACGACGGAAACTCCGTCGTCCAAGGTCCGTGCTCCAAGTGCTGTCGTCCAAGCACCTGGACGACGGAGATTTAGTGATCCGTCGTCCAAGTGCACTTGGACCTCGGACATTATCCGTGGCCCAGGTAGCCAACTGGACGACGAAAACTCTAAGTCTCCGTCGTCCAGGTAAACACCTGGGCCACGGACATTGCTCGTTTGTCCGTCGTCCAGGTGTTCACCTGGACGACGGATAAATAGTAATCCGTCGTCCAGGTGCATACATGGGCCACGGAGAAGCTAACAATCTCCGTCGTCCAGGTGTTCACCTGGACGACGGATAACTAAGTCTCCGTCGTCCAGGTGAACACCTGGACGACGGAGAACGGCAGGGTTTAGGGTTTAGGGGTTAGGGGTTTAGGGTTAGGTTTAGGGTTCTGCACCTGGACGACGGAGAACATAATCTCCGTCGTCCAAGTGAATATTTAATTTATTTTTTAAAATAAATTGAAATTAAATATTATTAATTTAATTTATTATTATTTTAATTTAAATAATGAAAAATGCTAAAATTAAATAAATAAACTAAATTTTGAATATTAATTAATAACTTAATTATTAAATAATCAAAGTAAATTAATTTGTACATACGAAAAAACCCATAAATTAAAAATTAAAATATTGTTCGAATGCGGAAAGAAACGAGATAATATACTACTAGCTAGCTAATACACTGGAGGAACAGATGCGCCGCCGAGTCCTCCGCCTCCAGCCGGATCGTTGTCGTCGGGGTGTGGGTTCGGAGGAGGTTGACATACTTCTCGATTTTGTTCCATGAGGGCGATGAGTTGGGCTATTTGTGCTTGTTGTTCGTCAAGTCTTTGCCGCATTGACTCATTCTCCTCTCGTGCCAGTCGAGCCTCTTGAATGGCTGCTTCGACGGCCGCAGCCTGACTCCTTCTCCGCTGCCTCGAACCTCCCGTAGATGATGCGCCGGAGGTCGTCGACAAATCTCGTACCACCCTAGGCCCAAAGTGCCTAATCTCCTTGCCAGCTCTACGACCGTAGACCTCATCCGCGATTACAATTTGGCTCTCTAAGGATAGAGGAGGCAGGTCTTCCGGCGGCACATCTGGGAACGCAAGCTGAGTGTTGGCCAACTCTTCATGCGCACGCTCTATCGCCCTTGCCTACAAAAGAATAATTAATTTATTATAATGAAATCATATTTAAATAATAATTTCTATAATTAAAAGCACATATATATATATATCACTTACGCCGCATTGACTCGCTTCATTATCGAGCCCTGGCGTCACGTACACGCTTACGCTTGCATCAAGATAAGGGTGTTTGGAACCCTTATCCTTGTGCTCCTTGGCAATTTGAATGAACTGCTTGGCGCCGGTAGTATGGTGTTTCTCCTTCTTCCCCCGGTTGGCTTTGTTGACACCGGAGAATTTCTGTTACACAACATAATTAAATCATTAAAAAATGAATAACTACAATTTAAATAATTCAATTATCTTAATTGAAATAAAAAAAATAAATTAATACCTTAAATTGTTCATCGGCAAAGTGGTTACACAACCACTCCCACTCATCTTCTCTCTCCCCTTGCAGCTCTACCGGGGGAGGCACGGGACCGACATCTTTGAAGTACTTATGGAGCCTGTACTTCCAATCTTTGTAGATGGAGTTGGCGGTTTGATTGATATGCCTAAACATAGCCGGTGTCGGATCCACGTCAAATTGTTCCTATCAAAAATAAATAGAAAATTATAATCGTATATATTATGAAATTTTAGGCCGAGATTAACAATATTATATAATAACTAAATTGAACGTATTACGTACCGAAAGATCTTTGAAGACTTTCGCCTTCTCATGATCCGGCGCCTCCTTCCAAGTAGGGGCAGTGATACGAACCCGGTTACGGATGATTGACCCTATCCCATGCGCCGAGAGACTTGCTAACTGAGCTGTGGGAGGGCCACCGGTGAATTCGTCGTACGACAAGTCGATCTTTTTACCGGTCGCCTTGCAAATACGCTCCGCTTTGCCCCCTTTAACGAGACCCCGAGTCCTTTTCGGTTCCGGGTCAGTGGGGGCCCTCCTTTGCCTACGGCGGGCGCTGTACATGATTGATTCGGCGGTCGAGGACGCCTGAGTACTTCCCGTTGAATGGGTACCGGGCGTCGGAGATTGGAAGGGGTCGACGTCATCACCGCTCGAGATGAATGGGGGAGCGGAAATTTCCCCAGAGGGCGCTACGGACGGACCAGATGATCCGTCCGGATTGAGAGCGTCGTTGCCCTCCGGTGGTAATTCCCAACCGACTTGGTCCGCCAAGCGGCGGAGCATGGCATCTTCTGCCTCTTGTTGGGCTTTCTTCTTGCCGGATGTCGTCTTTGGCGGAGCCATTTAAACCTAAGAGTACGGGGTTAAAATACCTACTTACCATAATAATTACAACTTAAAAATTTACGCTAATTAATTAAGTACGTTTAAGATTTAAATAGAGTACACTAGCTTGGCATTTTCGGTCGTTCAATGGACGTGCGACCCGCGCGATAAAGTGTAAATTTTCAATTAATCAGCCTTGGTTAAATCGAAAAACATGGCCAGTTAGGGATAGAGATAACGCGAGAGGCAGGACTAATTTCGACAAAAGTCTTTCTTAGTCCAAATCCTGTCACCAGTCATAACCCGTTTCTAGACACCATGTCCGACATTTGGCCAATTTTTCGAAAATTTACACTCCCTCAAGTCCTTTGCAAACTCCGCCCTCAACCTCGTGTCCATAACTTCACTTAGGTTATGGTGTGCGGTGATGAAATCCACACATCACGAGGGGTTAAGGAGATAAGCAAGGAAAAAAGGCGTCATCTATTCCAAAGAGTGCGACTTAATTACACCAAGCCTATGTACTAAATTTAAATCGAACACGTACTACTAATTAATTTACTAAAAAATACACGTAATTACATGCAATAATTTATTTTCCATTTAGCATGCAATAATTAACCATTTAATTAATTAATAACAATAATTATTTATTTAATTAATTAATAACAATAATTAATTAATTATTTAATTAATAACAACAAATTTACAATTATTCATTTAATTAGTATTAAATAACAATAATTATGATTTAATTAATTAATAACAACAATTAATCATTTATTAAATATTTAAAACTAATTACTAAATTAATTTCTACTAATTAATTATATTTAGAATTTAATTAATTAATAAAATGAAAATTATTTAAATAAGGGAAAAATAGAAATTTACCGAATCGGAGTTTTCGGGAATTTCGCCGGAGTTGTGTCGTCGGAGAGGAGGAATCGAACCACGCCGGAATTGTATCGTCGGAGCGTTGTCGCCGGAGGAGAATATCGCCGGAATGAGATTGAGAGAGAGAGGAGAGGAGAGATGGAGAGAATTGTAAGGGATGAGGAAAAGAAGATGAGCCGTACTCTATTTATAGAGTTTCACTTAGACAACAGAGCACTATTCTCCGTCGTCTAAGTGCACTTGGACGACGGAGACAGTGTTCTCCGTCGTCCAGGTGGCGGTTTCAAAATTTTGAAACGGCGCGTAATTAAGGGGCGGGACATTTTGAACCGCCATGGAATTGGACTTAGACGACGGAGAATTAATTCTCCGTCGTCTAAGTGAAAATTCAAGCGGTGCCGAAAACGGAAGCGGTAAATTGAACCGCCATAATTTTTGACTTGGATGACGGAGATGGTAAGTTTCCGTCGTCCAAGTGAAAATTACATGAAAAAAGTAAACAAAAAAAAATTTGAACCGCCATGATTTTTGAACCTGGACGACGTTGATGGTCATTCTCCGTCGTTCAGGTGAACACCTGGACGACGGAAAATGACCATCTCCGTCGTCCAGGTTCATATTACGTAAAAAAAAATTTTAAAAATAATTCGCTAGGAATTTAGCGATCTGTCATTCGAGTGAAATAGTCGTACAATATCGATGAACGCATCGTATATATGAACAGTCAAATTTGAACCGCCGATTAATTTTACGTATTGAAACATGTTAAGTATCGACTAATCTTTACGACTTCAGTGTTCATGAGTAGACGCTCATTTGCAGCAGAGTATTAATGAAATTGAATTTGGACAAAACAACCTTTGGATATGTTCGTCGTAACATAATATATAATTGTCTTCAAAGGACCATAAAATAATAAGTTCGGGAAGGGTTTGATCGGCACAGTCAACCGCAAAACCGATAATTTCACAAACCGGAAACGTGGATACAAGGCATTTCGCAACTCTGATTTTCGTACCGTCGAAGCTCACACACCAAGAATTGTTTACTCTAAAGTCTTGATGAAAAGAAAATGCATTGGAAGAAGGTCTAGATGGTCGTTGTCTTAGAAAAAATTACGATATCTGCACCTGGACGACGGATTTGAGCGTTTCCGTCGTCCAGGTTTATCGTCTCGGGCCAATGAATGGAACTTTACACCGTTCACAAAATATCCGGGATAAATATAGTGTTTAACCGGCTTCCCTGCTAGCAAGTGCTTTGGCCATGACCACCACCCTCCGTGGTTATCAGATTTTTGCAGATCAATCATCTGCGAAAAAGGGCAAATTAATATAAGGGTTTACTTTCTACAAACATGAGCGATATGTATTTAAATAATCTCATCCGAGTCGTACGTATGTACCCATTGGAAGAAATAATCAGGAAACTTCTTCTTAACCATTTTCTCAATCCACGCCGAACTCTTGTTTTGATTTAACGCCTGAAGCCTCTCCCTGTATGACATCATGTACGGCTCAACTTCATCACAGTCTCGCAACACTACCCAATGTGCCTCAATAAGTTCTTCCCGTAAGGGAGTTCAAAGAATATACTCTTGTGATCCCAATAGCTCAGATCATGTGGAGGAATTGGATTGCATTTCTTTACATCCCCGTCATTGCTCAACACACCAAAGTCGTAATAGCTCAACCTCTCTAAAATCTCTTCGCCCGACCAACTACGGGGTTTAGGATTGTTCTCTACCGTACCGTCGAAATGAGCTTCATCCTGTCGCCACGGGTGGTCGTGAGGAAGCCATCTACGGTGACCCAAGTAGCACACCTTCCCCACGTGCCAACTAGAGTTCACGTCGTCCAAACATATAGGACATCCATTATATCCTTTTGTCCTGCAGGCTGCCAACATCCCATAAGCTGGAAAATCGCTGATCGTCCACATTACGGCAGCCCTCATCGTGAACATCGTGTCAGTGAATTTGTCATAAGTTGGGATTCCATTTTCCCACAACAGTTTCAGCTCGTCGATCAAAGGTCTGAGGTAGACATCTAAGCACTTCGATGGAGATTTAGGACCTGGAATTAATACGGTAAGGAAATTAAATTCCTTGTTCATGCACATCCACGGAGGCAAGTTGTACGGCATCAGAATAACTGGCCAAGTGCTGACGGCGGAGCTATTACTTCCCCAAGGATTGAATCCGTCTGTAGATAGGCCGAGTCTAACATTTCTAACCTCTGAAGCAAAGTCTCCAAATTCTCTGTCGAAATGTTTGAAACCCTCCCCATCCGCGGCGTGTCGCAGGACATCGTCATCTATTCGCTTTTCTGCGTACCATCGCATCGCCTCTGCTGTGTGTAGAGACATGTACAGGCGCTGCAATCTGGGAATCAAGGGAAAATATCGAACAACTTTCACAGGAATTCTCTTTTTCGAACTCTTCCTATTCAACTGGAATCTGCACTGGCCACATACGGGACAATAGTCCAACTCTTTATACTCTTTGTAAAATAGCACACAATCATTCGGACATGCGTCAATTATCCTGTACTTTAGGCCGAGGCTGCTCAGGATATTTCTAACCTTATAATGAGATTTAGGAAGATTGTGATCATCAGGAAGCAACTTACATATTTGCTCCTGAATTTCGTCAAAAGCACTCACTGACATTTTGTGCTTCACTTTTATCTTCATTTGCTCCATCACATATTGCAACACATTCTCTCGACATCCAGGGAACACCGGGGTCTGCGCTTCAAGTAGTATCCGGTTGTACTTTTCCATCTCACTGGTGTCAGTGGCCAAGCTAGCTGCGGGGAATGTGTCATCATGCTCATAAGTGGTACTGTAACCTCCGTCTTGGTGTTGGTGTCCACCATGATTACATCCCGGAAACGCATCATGGACCAAATCTGCAGTTGGGTTGCAAGCTGGGGGTCCGGCACCACTGCCGCTGGATGAGGCACCATGGTAACTGTACCCTGAGCTGAAGTCTGCTGCGCTGAACTCTACTGCTTCACCATGCTCGCTCCATGTAGTGTAACTCCATATCATACCATTTTCTTACAGGTGTTGCACCATAACATTAACCTCCGCATACTGACAATTAAGACATTTCTGACACGGACACCTGAAACGTTTCTTTCCCTGACCATGTTCTATCGCAAAATTCACAAATTCGCTAATTCCATCCATATACCGGACATCACATCTATTCTTCAACTCCATCCAACTCTTGTCCATACTGCTACAAAATATTATAATTAATTAATTATTACATATATATATATATTTGTCAATTAATTTACGCTTAATTATACATACGTACTCGATATACATCGATCCATCAATTACGTACGTACGTAATTTAATCGATCTGTACATATATATATATAGCTAACATCAGCTAACATCCTTGCATGTATATATGTACGTACGTTTTCACTAAATATATATTAATTAATTAATTAATTAAGCAAATTTTAACTGCGTACGTATACGTACGTACCTGCTGGCCTTCTCGATATCTGTACGTTAATTAAGCTAACTAGCTAGTCAGCAGAGATCTCTTATCGATCCTGATTCTTCTCGGCCTACCTAGCTCGCTTCTAGCTAGCTAGCTCCCTAGCTTCTCCTTCTCCCTTCTCCTTCAATTCTTCTTCAAATGGAATGAATAGATCGAGGCCAGGAATGAATTCGATCAGCTTATATAATGCTTCACTTAGACGACAGAGGTGTCGGTACGTCGTCTAAGTGGAAGCACGTTTCGTATACTCGGACGACGGCGTGTCGGTCCGTTGTCCAGGTAATCACCTGGACGACGGAGAATACCATCTCCGTTGTCCAGGTGATCACCTGGAGGACGGAGAAGACTCCGAGGTCCAGGTGATCACCTAGACGACGGAAAATACAATCTCCGTCGTCCAGGTGACCACCTGGAGGACGGAGAAGACTCCGTGGTCCAGCTGACCACCTGGACGACGGAGATGGTATTCTCCGTCGTCCAGGTGGTACTTGGACGACGGAGTCATTTCCGTCGTCCAGGTGTCACTTGGACCACGGAACAATTATGTTTCCGTGGTCTAAGTGATGTTTTCTTGTAGTGTGCAATCCACCACCACCATTTCATCTTTCTAACACATACTTAACCTAATGCACATATCCAATGAATGAAAGTTCCAGGAGGAGTTGATCGTTACAACCATATCCTATTACTTAATCCTTATGCCTATGCATGTTTGTCACGGACCTCCCCTACATCTATCCCTCTATTGAACCCATAGTCATGGACCCCAAGGTTTACAAAGAAAAAAGCATTAAACTCTAGAAAAGGTTTGAGAATCTACAAGGGTTCACAAGTACACTATAGGCGTGTCCTGCTAGACCTATGGACTTCAATCTCCTGACGGTAAAATCAATGTATCACTATAGAGAATCTGGTGGAAGAAATTATCTTCAGTCGCCCGTATCTCATGAAACTAGAATCCTAGCATGCATACTAAGTTGCCCACCAAAGCAAACATACAAAAACTCATACGGTGATCATTCAGAGAAAGAAACCTCATTCAAAGAACATGTAAAATTAGGTTAAAGTGCATGCATTAGAAAGACTTCATGTACGGGGCTTCAAGCAACCCATCAACAATGAGTTTAGCTACTAAAAGTCATAATAAAACAATCAAAACAAATAATAGAGTTGAAACAAACAAACTAGATGAAGAAGAGCTCTGAACGGCCAGAATTCGACGGGTGGAGATATTCTTCGACCGGTCGAACCGAGACAGCTGGGCTGTTTTCTCTCTTGCGGCTTCCTCTCCTTTGCACGAAATTCTCCTCTAATAATCTGATTCTCTCCCTTTCTAAAACCTAAAAATAGCTAGGAATATGCTTTCCCTCTAATAGCTCTCCTAGAGACCACGTTGGAATATGCTTCTATAATTGCACATAACTCTTTCCTCTTTTCGTATTGAGGTAGGAATCCCTCTTTTGTTTCCTTTTCCTTTATTTCTCCACAAAACCTATTAAAACAATAAACATAATTAAATCACTCAATTAATAACAATAAACTAAATATAAGGAACAAATTAAATGCCGAATAGACGCATAAATATGCGACTATCAGCTGCTTCACAGCTACATGGAGGAAAAGCACATAGTGTCTCCTTCTCATCCTAGAGGCCTTTAAGTTTTATGAAGAAGGTTTTGACTGAACTTGTTCCCTACTCACATTCATGAATTGCATTCTCTATGTGGAACAGCTGGACCGTGTTAGTCCCTGCTCTCATTCATGACTATTTGATATCTCCTTCAACGTAGATCTTAACAGCCATGTCTTCACAAGCATGTTGCAACGATCCCACTGTTGTTGTTGATTGAGATCGCTTCTTGAACTTTTGAGTGTTCCATCAACAGAGCCGATCTTGTTCTTGATGCGTAGAGCCATGCTCATGGACTGTGCCCAGTTGTTTTAGTTTTCCTCTATCAAAGGTTGTGACATAATTACTGTGCTAGGTTGATTCGAGTGATGAATGAAAAGGGGATGATTTGAGTTCTCACATGGTTCTGGGACTTTCTGTGATGTCGAAGGCTTCACATTACTCTCTCCTGTCATGGAGGATTTTGTTGTGTTTTTCTTGTTTTGAATCTTGTCTCAGATTCGATGCTCTGATACCATGAAGAAAACACAATGGTGTAGAATGATTTCGTTAATCTGATTCAACAGTCAGTTACAACATATATACAGAAATACTGTGGTCTATAACCACCATTCTAGCTCTAGGTAAGGTATGTTACTGATTACAGGATATTAAGCAAGTCAATGGTTAACTACATGGGATGGGATATCCTGATTACACGGGATAGGATATTGTCCTTGTATAGCTGACAAAATTGTTTCCCCCAAGATTTAATTCTTCTAAAGAGAACAAACAACCAATATCATCTGGGATTTGTCCTTTACTAAAATTTCAATCACTCAAATCTAGTTTCCTAAAAAAATTTAAATCATATAATGAACACAGCACTAGACGCACAGACTGAGAACTATTTTTTAGCGAAGAGCCAAAAGAAGCAAATGAATGCCATGATTTAGGCGGGGGACCTTTACATCCATATAAGAATAAGACTTCCAGATTTTTCATAAGAACAATGGAGGATGGAAGTGTACTTAATGGAGTTTCATTTAAAACTAGCTCTTTCAAGCATTCAATCTTTCCTAATAGCATCTCCAACAGTGTAAAGTCATATTTATAGCTATTTTCAACAAAAAAGTTATGCCCACCAGTGTTGTATAAGTTGACTGATCCTTTAAACGACCCTTTGATAGTGAAAAGATTACAAAAAATCGAAGATGAAAAAAATGGACTGTAGGATGGGGCCATAGAACCATTGTATACGTAGTGTACAGATTTGAGCCGATTTGGTCATCGTTTGGCTCTCGATCCACTCAATTAATCCTGACGGCCCTTTATGCCCCAATTTTCACTATATACGAGTCTCAAAGAGAAACATTATCAAACATTCATTTGGGAAAGTGCACTACTAGAATAATCAACTTAGACGAGGGAGAGATTTCGTCGTGTAAGAGTGATTTTTCGTCGTTTAAGAACTTAGACGACGAAAGTTTTATCGTATAAGTGTTGTCGTCTAAGTACTTAGATGACAAAATCGAAAAGTTTCGTCATCATAGTGTTCACTAAAAGGACAAAAAAGAATTAGTTGTTTAAGGTTTTACACGACGAAAGAGGATAAACTAATACGACGAAATGTTTTCTCGCAAAATGCAACACTTAGACGATAATATTAACATTTCATTGTCTAGGTGTTGTATCTTAGATGACGAAATTGAAGTAGTTTTGTCGTCTAGGTGTTGCATCTTAGACGATGAAGCTACTCCAATTTCGTCGTCTAAGTGTTGCATTTTGTTAAAAAAGTTAAAATGAAAAATTCATTAAATGCTGATTAATTCATTAAATACTAATTATTAATTTAAATTCATAAAAAACAAATAATTTAAATTATTTTGTATTAATATAATCTAAATTAACCTAATCTAACCTAACCTAAATCAAATTAACGTAATTAACCTAACTGATAGTTGCATATTTATGCAACATTCATGTGCTTAATTAACCGAACCTTATATTTAGTTCTTTCGTTACGTTTTAAGCAACTTATTATATATTGTTTTTTTTTTGTAGGAGATTGGAGGAAAATAAATAAAAGATGATTAATTGAGCTTTCTTAGCTCAACGAGGAGTAATTATGGGATGTCAAGAGACAAATGAACCAAGACCAACTTGAAGATGGATTTCTAAGGCCTTATGGAATGTGGATTCAGCCCATTTGGGATTAATAACCCAAACCAAATCTGTTTTGATTAAATGAGGGGAGACCAAATCAAACCAGAGAAGGGAAAATCATAAAATCACGTGAAACAAAAGAGGGAGAGACGTGAAGAAAATGAAGGAAGATGCAAGAGAAGGCGTGAGACGTGGAAAGAAGACGTGAAAGAAGAAGAATAAAAGAGAAGGAGAAAACGCAAGAAAGGGGGGAGAGGAATTCATTGTGTAATTTTTCCATCTTTCTCTTATACTCTTATGGCTACCATGAGGAGCTAAACTCTATTGTTAAGGGGCTGTTTTGAAGCCCCGTTCATATCATCTAGATTACTTATGCTAGTTAACTAAGGATTGCTTGTTTTATTCGAATGAGGTTTCTTTGTTGTTTATACATCGATGGTTCTTATTTGTGTATGCTTTGAGTGCACGCTTAGTATGCATGTCTAGGAATCTAATTCTAAGAAAATTGATGGCTGATGGTGATTATTACCTTCCTCAAGTTTCAATCGTAGAACCCATACATGCTTGGTATAAGAAACCCTAGGTCTAGCAAAACATGGCCGTAGTGTACTTGTAAAGCCTTGTAGATTCTCAAACCCTTTCTAAATCTGAATGCTTTTCTCTTGGTAAATTCGGATCCTTGACTTCAGGTTCTTTGAGGGATATACAATATTGATAAGCAAACCTTCAATGTTGTAAACGTAAGGATTGGGTAATAGGTTGTGTTCATAGCTTTGAATCTTCTTGGGAACTTTCATTCATGACATTAACATGATTTTGGTTCTGCATTTGTGGTCTAGATGATGTGACAGTGGTGGATAACACTTCCCCTTAACCATTTTTATCATTCATTGTTACTTTACTCTTAATCTGTTTACTGTTTCAGTTGCATAATCTGATTTGTAGAATTTAATTTGGCAACTAAAATAACTCCGATTGCATTGAAAATTTGTGTGGTACTCCACCACTATGTTTATAGTGTTATTTATTAATTTAGTGATTTTACGTTGAGTTTAGCTATTTGAATTAATTACGTTAGTGTCAGTTGTCGAGGGTGTCAGATTTCTGACTTTCGCGTCTGTTTGTAGTTTAGAGTATTGAGTCTCATCTTTCCCTGTGGATTGACCCATATATTATTTTACTGCATTGACAAGCATATTGAGTTCATTATAGGGTAACTCTGGTAGGTGATTAACCATCGATCAAATTTTTGGCGCCGTTGCCGAGGAGAGATCTAGTCTTTATATTCTAACGTGTCTTTTGTTTTCAGTTTTTATTTTGTTTTGTTTAATTTCTTTTGTAGTATAACGTGTCTCGTGTGTGTGCAAGTGTGACGACCCGAACCAGAATCAGTAGAGTAATGAGAGTAATTCATGAGTTAGTGTGTAATCGCAGTTTATTGATTATTGTGTGGTTTGTCGGTTTCGTTTACGACTTAATTATCGGCCGAGAATTTGAGTTGAGTCTCTTCTCGAGAGTTGTAGTGCACGTGATTTCGAACTCGTGGGCTGTTCCGGATGATTTTTCAGATAACCGAGGAATATAATATGATTATTTGAAGTTTTAGTTTATCGACGAGTTTATCCGTTCGTATCGTGTTTATCCGAATCGTAATGGTTATCCATTTTGAACCGTTGATCGTCCGAATGCGCGAGTATAAATATCGGAAATAGTCAAAAAATTGTCGAAAACATTGTTTGGGAAGTTTGACCGTCGTTGACCAGGAATTGACCGTTGACTTTCGTTGACCGGAGGGGAGAAAACGGACCGTTTGGCTTCCGGCGCCGGACCGGCTGATTCCAGTCATTTCAGGCCACGACCCTTGAAGGTAAAATGTTCTCCTCGTGATTCTAAACAGTTTAGAACTTGGAATTGCTTGATTTGGTTGAGATTTGAGGGAGATATTGTGATTTGAAAATTGGAGATTTTTGGCCGGAATCGGCCTCGACGGAGGGAGGTGCTCCGGTGACTTTCCGGGGTGGATCTTTGGTGGGTTTTGTTGGGTTTTGGATGGTGATCATTTCCCCTTTGGTTTGGAGGGACGAGGTGGCGCAACGGCGCTTGAATCGGCTCGGGAAGTTTTCCGGCCGGTTTGAACCACCGTGGCTTTCGAGCAGATTTCCGGCCACGATGGTGGTTGGATGGTGGTGGTCCCTTTGTTAAAGTTGTTTGCCTTGTTGAGAAGATCATTATGGCAGCTCGGTCGCCGGAAAAACTCTTTAGTTGACGGCTGATCCCCGATGATGTTGTTGTATATGTTGTTGTATCGATACACAGAGTACATTCTCAGTATATGTTGTTGTATCGATACACTTGCATCCCGGCTGATCCCCGATGATGTTTACCGGGGGAGGCTGTGACCCCTGACCCCCGAGGCCTTTGCCGGGGGGGGGGGGGGGGGGGGAGGGGGGGCTGACCTGAGGCCTTTCTGGCTAGAATCACGTGTGGGTCTGGGATCCCGTGATTCGGACTGTACTAGCACGGATGTGTCCATGAGCGACCCCGTGGGATTTTTACATGCATGCTCAGTACCCTGGAGGAGTATGAGTTTACCTCGTGTACTTTTTTATATTTATTCATCTGGACTCGCATATGTTATTTTAACATATATCAGTTGGCGAAAGAAATTTATTTTTGTCCACTCACTGTAACAGTTTTCATGTCTTTCCCCTGGGTTTTTCGGTTTCCGTGCCCAGTTTGCAGTTCAGGTTCTGGTGTCTCACGTCGTGGTTGGAGGCTGGTAGTTCGAGCTACCTGTGTTTTCCAGTAGGTTTCTTGTTTCACCTACTGATGTATATATTTACACTAGAGGTCGCTCTGATACATTCTGATACATGTTTTATATGGTATTTCCCGGATATACTATATATTACAGTTATGTTTACTGTTTTTTGTTAATGATATGATATTGAGAAATCCGGATGGGATTGGTGCCCACGGTTTTGCTTTTGTGGCATAGGATCAAGTGTTATTTTCTGGGTGCAGGTAATGGCAATTCTGCGTTAGTAGCGTTACTCTGCCGAAATTTTAATGATTTTTGTTGGTTCACATTTTCAGAAGGGGTTTGATTCCGGTTTAGACAACTAAATCGGGGTTGGGTCCTTTCAGCTTGGTATCAGAGCATTAGGTTGTCAGATTCTGTAGACTCTTGTAGTTGTGACGCTTAGGGTATTTGAGTTTGTACAGCCTGACTGGAGTGATGACCCGATTGGCCAGCGGTACTCATCAATACTTTGGGTGTTGTGTGTTCTCAAATATCTGAGGTCTCATGATTACGTTCTTTCTGCGTGTACCTAATGCTTGTCTTGTATCAGTAGGATGCCTCCTCGACGTAGTCCCCGTGTTGATTTGGAAGAGGATCCTGATATGGATCGCCAGATGCACGACTTGCTGATGCGAGTGTTGCGAGTGTTGCGTTTGGAAAAGTGTTTTGACCCTGTGGTCAAAGCTCGTACTGCTGGTGCAACTGTCTTTTCGGGTTCAGCTGATCCAGAGATATGTGAGGCATGGTTGGTTAAGGTTGAACGTGTATGTGAGCGTCTGCGTTTTACTCCTGAGCAGATGACAGTGGCAGCAGTCGGATTACTTGAGTCTGATGCATATTTCTGGTAGGTTAGCACCGACAGAGTTCCAGTTGATACTCCGTGGACTTTGTTCCGAGATTTGTTTATGAGGAGGTATTTCAACCAGGCTACCCAGCAGTGCAAGTATGAGGAGTTCACGAACTTGAGACAAGGCAGTATGTCTGTGCTTGAGTACAGGGACAGGTTTACCCGCTTATCTTGTTTTGCGCGTGACATGGTGGCTACTGAGGAAGCCAAGTGCCGCAGATTTGAGCTCAGTTTGAACTTGAACATCAAGGGGACTCTGACTACGATGCCTTGGAACAACTTTGATGAGTTTGTCAGTGCAACACTCCGAGGTGAGGATATCGAGAAGGAGAGACAGATGGGGTACCAGCCAAGACGGTTTGAGGAGGGTGGACCAAGTCAGGGGCCTTCAAAGAGGCAGAGTTCTGATACTTTCGGTTATGCTTCATCCTCGGGCAGTGGACCATATAAACCAGTAGCTGGTGCACCGAGAAAGAGACCGAGGTGGAGGAGAGATCGACCGCAGCGACCACAGGCTAGTGGGGGTTCTAGCGATTCTAGTTATCCTCGGCGTACTGGTGGCTCATTTTCCATACCGAAGGAGTACCCATTGTGCAGCTTCTGCAACAAGCATCACTTTGGTCCATGTCAGCGGGGCCCTGTCACTTGTTTTCGCTGTGGCCAGGTGGGTCACTATGCGAGGGAGTGTTTCCAGCTTGATGGTGTTGATGGACAGGCGGCCCAGAGTTCTGGAGCTGTGCGAGGTGCCACTTCGGGAGCTCGACCAGCACAGTTTGCGGGCCAGGGCAGACACCAGGGACAGCCTCAGCGTGGACGACCAGCCAGGAAGGCGAGGGTTCATGCCATGACTTTGCGAGAGGGCAGAGCTTCACCAGAGGTCGTTATCAGTATGTTACATATCTTTGGTATTCCAGTACTTACATTGTTAGATCCAGGTGCCACGCATTCATTCATGTCATATAGACTATCATCATTAGCTACGGTACCTGCATCTCCACTTCCGAGGTTGTGGAGAGTGTTGTATCCGTCTGGTGAGATTGTGAGTATTGGCTGGGTGTACAGAGACTGTGAGATTTTTATTGGAGGCCATGGCTTAGCCGCGGATTTGTTGTTGCTTGATATTGTCGACTTTGATCTGATCTTGGGTATGAATTTCTTAGAGACGCATTGGGCCATGTTTCACTGTCACAAGAAGGAGGTTGCGTTTCGACGACCAGGCTTTCCCGAGATACTGTTTTTCGGCGAGAAGAACACTTCACTACCATGTTTGATTTCCGCGATGAGGGAAGATCGGTTGATGAAGAAGGGCTGTGTTGCTTACTTAGCTCATGTGGTAGACACTACGGCTGCTATGCCAGACCTTGGTGGTATTGAGGTTGTTTCTGAGTTTCCGGATGTGTTTTCGGAGGAGTTACCGGGCATACCTCCAGTTCGGGAGATTGATTTTACTATTGAGCTATTACCGGGTACGTACATGACCCATTTCACAGGCACCGTATCGTATGGCGCCAGCGGAGTTGAAAGAGTTACAGGTTCAGCTCCAGGAGTTGTTAGAGAAAGGTTTTATTCGACCCAGTGTTTCACCATGGGGTGCCCTGGTTTTTTTTATACGAAAGAAAGATGGATCCATGCGGTTGTGTATTGACTACCGGAAGCTGAATCAGGTTACAGTGAAGAACAAGTATCTGTTGCCGCGGATTGATGATTTGTTCGATCAGCTCAAGGGAGCTTCAGTCTTTTCGAAGATTGATCTTCGATCCGGATATCACCAGTTGAGGATCCGAGATTCTGATATGGCCAGGACGGCTTTCAGGTCACGGTATGGGCATTATGAGTTTTTGGTTATGCCGTTTGGGTTGACCAACGCCCCCGCAGCTTTCATGGACTTGATGAATCGAGTGTTCAGACGGTTTCTGGACAAGTTCGTGATTGTGTTTATCGATGATATTTTGATCTATTCCAGGAGTGTGGGCCAGCATAAGAAGCATTTGTGAGCGGTGTTACGGACTTTGCGGGACCATCAGTTGTTTGCGAAGTTTAGCAAGTGCGAGTTTTGGCTGGATAGTGTGAAATTTCTGGGGCACGTGATATCTACTGAGGGAGTCAGTGTTGATCCTGACAAGATTGAGGCCGTGCTGAATTGGAGTAGACCTACCACAGTACCGGAGATCCGGAGTTTCTTGGGTTTGGCAGGCTACTACCGACGGTTTGTACAGGATTTTTCTCATATTGCTGCCCCATTGACCAGGTTGACGAAGAAGGGCATCAACTTTGAGTGGGATTATTCCAGACAGTTGAAACCACACGAAGTCAACTATCTGACCCATGATTTGGAGTTGGCCGCTATTGTGCTAGCGTTGAAGAGTTGGAGACATTACTTGTACGGAGCCCAGTGTAAGATCTTCACCGACCACAAGAGTCTCACCTACTTACAGACGCATCCAGATTTGAACATGAGGCAATTCCGGTGGATGGAGTTGATCAACGATTATGATTGCACTTTCGAGTACCATCCAGGGAAGGCCAATGTTGTGGCTGATGCACTTAGCCGGAAATCCGGAGCTTCGTTGTTCCATGTTTGTGTAGTTAGAGTGGCTATGTTAGCCGAGCTTCGGCTACGGGTGCCGAGTTTGAGTGGGATGATGAGGGAGCCTTATTAGCCAGTTTCCAGGTTCGACCCATATTGGTTGATCAGGTTCGGGAGGCCCAGGATTCAGATTCCTACCTGTTGAGCAAGAAGACCATGATACGGAATGGTGTGCCTACAGAGTTTCGATTGAGTGACGACGGTATATTGTTGTTCAGAGGCAGGTTGTGTGTGTCCAGAGACGAGAGCCTGAAGAAGGAGATTCTGGATGAGGCCCATAGTTCAGCGTATGCGATGCATCCCGGAGGTACGAAGATGTTTCGTACACTTTGAGCGTATTACTGGTGGCGCAACATGAAGTGGGAGATTGCCGCATATGTGAGCCGATGTTTGATCTGTCAGCAGGTTAAAGCGGAGAGGCAGAAACCTGCAGGGAAGTTACAGCCACTGGAGATTCCGGTTTGGAAGTGCGAGCACATTACTATGGATTTCGTTTATCAGTTGCCGCGAACTTCGGCGGGCAATACTGGTATTTGGGTTATTGCGCATCAACTGACAAAATCCGCTCATTTTCTCGCTCTTCCGGGGAAGATATCAGTGGGCATATTGGCCAAGCTGTATTTGTCAGAGATTGTTCGACTGCACGGTGTGCCTGTGTCTATTGTTTCTGACCGAGACAGTCAGTTTACTTCTGACTTCTGGCAGGCATTGCAACGAGCCATGGGCACGAGGTTGCGTTTCAGTACAGCTTTTCATCCTCAGACTGACGGGCAGTCTGAGCGAACTATACAGACACTTGAGGATATGTTGCAGTCATGTGTGTTGTAGTTCCGCGGGAATTGGGACCAGCAACTGCATTTGATAGAGTTCGCCTACAACAACAGTTATCAGGCCAGTATCGAGATGGCACCGTACGAGGCCCTGTACGGGAGGTAGTGCCGCACTCCGTTGTGTTGGAGTGAGGTGGGTAAGCGATGGCTTATTGGCCCTGATCTGGTGAAGAGCACTATGGAGGACGTCCAAATTATCTGGGACAGATTAAAGATCGCCCAAGATTGTCAGAAGAGTTACGCGGACGTGAGAAGGAAAAGCCTTGAGTTTGACGTGGGTGACTGGGTCTTCCTGAAACTATCTCCGTGGAGGGGAGTTGTGCGTTTCGGGAAGCGTGGCAAGCTTCGACCACGGTACATTGGTCCGAATGAGATCACCGAGAGGGTTGGAGCTGTTGCTTACAGACTTGAGTTGCCAGCTGAGATGGCTCGTGTTCATGATGTTTTCCACGTTTCGATGTTGCGGAAGTACATCTCAGATCCTTCGCATGTGTTAGCCCCACAGCAGTTACCGATCCTAGAGGATTTGACATACATGGAGGAGCCAGTATAGATTCTCGATCGTCGTGAGCAGGAGTTGAGGCACCGTGTGATCCCGCTGGTGAAGGTCTTGTGGCAGAATCACTCGGTTGAGGAGGCCACCTGGGAGACTGAGCAGCGTATGCGGGAGCAGTATCCTCATCTGTTCACTTGACAGGTACGTAAATTTCGAGGTCGAATTTTTTTTAAGAGGGGTAGATTTGTGACGACCCGAACCAGAATCAGTAAAGTAATCAGCGTAATCGACGAGTTAGTTTGTAATTGCAGTTTATTGATTATTGTGTGGTTTGCCGGTTTCGTTTACGACTTAATTATCACCCGATAATTTGAGTTGAGTCTCTTCTCGAGAGTTGTAGTGCACATGATTTCGAACTCGTGGACGGTTCCGGATGATTTTTCCAATAACCGAGGAATATAATATGATTATTTGAAGTTTCGGTTTATCGACGAGTTTATCCGTTTGTATCGTGTTTATCCGAATCGTAATGGTTATCCGTTTTGAATCGTTGATCGTCCCAAGGCGCGAGTATAAATACCAGAAATAGTCGAAAAATTGTCGAAAACACTGTTTGGGAAGCTTGACCGTCGTTGACCAAGAATTGACCGCTGACTTTCGTTGACCGGAGGGGAGAAAACGGACCGTTTGGCTTCCGTCGCCGGACCGGCTGATTCCGGCCATTTCAGGCCACGACCCTTGAAGGTAAAATGTTCTCCTCGTGATTCTAAACAGTTTAGAACTTGGAACTGCTTGATTTGGTTGAGATTTGAGGGAGATATTGTGATTTGAAAATTGGAGATTTTTGGCCGGAATCGGCCTCGACGGAGGGAGGTGCTCCAGTGACTTTCCGGGGTGGATCTTTGGTGGGTTTTGTTGGGTTTTGGATGGTGATCATTTCCCCTTTGGTTTGGAGGGACGAGGTGGCACGACGGCGCCGAAATCGGCTCGGGAAGTTTTCCGGCCGGTTTGAACCACTGTGGCTTTCAAGCTGATTTCCGGCCACGGTGGTGGTTGGATGGTGGTGGTCCCTTTGTTAAAGTTGTTCGCCTTGTTGAGAAGATCATTGTGGCAGCTCGGTCGCAGGGAAAACTCTCTGGTTGACGGCGCGCCGCCGCCGGCAGCGGCGGTCAACGCCGGAGCTCCGGCTACCCGTTGACTTTTTGGATTTCGATGTTTTTAATGTCGTTTTTCTCGTAATCGCGCCCCGATCGTCGCCTTGAGGTTTTCGAGTTGATTTGGGTATCGAATTTTCAGTCGAGGGTTTTGAGTAGAGATTTCGGGAATTTCGTCGATTATTTTGTACAGTATTATATTTTTCCGGGAACGGTTGGTTTCCGTGGTAAAGTACAATGTTGTGAGCTATGATTTGGATCAAATAATGTTTTATGACTATTCAAGGGATCGAGATCGTGCTTCGGGCGAGGGATCTTCCGCCGGGCCACGAGATTAGCTCGAGTGCGCGTTTTGCTCACCTGTGGGTAGACAATTTCTTTTCACTGATAATCGCGAGTCTTTATACACGTTTTACGAGCATGAGCATGCATACGAGATTATGTTTTATATGAGCATGTGTTATACGATTATGCTTATACCATTATACATTACGTATATATATATATTTAAATATTGCTTTATGCATTTGCATCGAACTATTTATGATTTAGTTTACACAGAGTACAGTCTCAGCATATGTTGTTGTATCGATACACTTGCATCCCGGCTGATCCCCGAGGATGTTTGCCGGGGGAGGCTGTGACCCCTGACCCGAGGCCTTTACCGGGGGGGGGGGGGGGAGAACTCTGACCTGAGGCCTTTCTGGCTAGAATCACATGTGGGTCTGGGATTCCGTGATTCGGACTGTACTAGCACAGATGTGTCCATGAGCGACCCCGTGGGATTTTTACATGCATGCTCAGTACGCTGGAGGAGTATGAGTTTACCTCGTGTACTTTATTATATTTATTCATCTGGACTCGCATATGTTATTTTAACATATATCAGTTGGCGAAAGATATTTATTTTCGTCCACTCACTCTAACAGTTTTAATGTCTTTCCCCTGGGCTTTTCGGTTTCCGTGCCCAGTTTGCAGTTCAAGTTCTGGTGTCTCACGTCGTGGTTGGAGGCTAGTAGTTTGAGCTACCTGTGTTTTCCAGTAGGTTTCTTGTTTCGCCTACTAATGTATATATTGTATGTATTTACACTAGAGGTCGCTCTGATACATTCTGATACATGTTTTATACGGTATTTCCCGGATATACTATATATTACAGTTATGTTTACTGTTTATTGTTAATGATATGATATTGAGAAATTCGGATGGGATTGGTGCCCACGGTTTGGCTTTTGTGGCATAGGATGAAGTGTTATTTTCTGGGTGCAGGTAATGGCAATTCCGCGTTAGTAGCGTTACTCTGCTGAAAGTTTAATGGTTTTTATTGGTTCACGTTTTCAGAAGGGGTTTGATTCTGGTTTAGGCAACTAAATCGGGGTTGGGTCCTTTCAGCAAGTACCTAGTGCATGCATACTCGAAGGTCAAGAAGAACTGAGCCACTATTACTTGATTTAGAGGTTGAGCGCTCAACTAAGCAAAACCGAAAGCAGAAGAGGCAAGCAGAACTGGAGGTTGGAAACACGAGTGGCACAGTGTCAGAACCTGAGATTGAGGTAGAAACAGGTTCGTATTCAGAAGAAGTACCTCAATCGCCACCACAAAGAGAAACAATGGGAGAACAACCAAGAACATTTATGAATTCCTTTGTGCCTAGTGCTCAGGGAAATTCATCACCAATAGTGTTGCCAGCTCTTGGGACATATTCAGTGCCTTCTGCTTTACTTTCAGCCCTACATCATTATAGGGGAGTGTTTTCAGAAGATCCTCAACAACATTTAGCGAAGGTTGAAGCTTTAGCATCAACACAGAACTTACAAAATGTTGAATCTAATGTGTTGAAACTAATTTTATTTCCTTTTTCTGTGAAGGAGAGAGCGAAGATGTGGTTCAACTCTTTGGCTCCTAGATCTATACAATCATGGGATGAGATGAAAAAGTATTTTTCAGCCTAAAAGACTAAGCAGTTGAAGAAGGAGATTAATAGCTTCATACAAAAAGATGGTGACATGCTTCATGAGGCATAGAGTCATTTCAAGGAGCTATTGAGGAAGTGCCCACATCATGGGTCTGATATTGAGGACAGGATAACTTTCTTTTATGAAAGTCTAGAAACCAGCCAACAAGACAAGAGTGAATTCTGCGTGTCGAGGTATGTTTATGTACCAAACAGGTCAGCAAGCTCAGGACACCATAGAGAAATTGGCTGAGAACACCAAGCAGTTTTACACAAGAGAGAGAACATTGGCTAGCAAGAAACAGCAATCTGTATTTGAGGTTACCACAAACCCAAATATGGATAAGAGAATGAAAACAATGGAGAAGAAATTGGAGTCCATTGCTACTTCAATCAAGAGCCAAACAACATCATCATCATCTATATCTCAGGTATGTTTTGTTTGCTCTATGTCAGATCATACTAATGAGACTTATCCTTTAATTCCTGAAGAAGAGCAGGTGAATTTTGTGCAACAACGAAGAAATGATCCTTATTCGAACACATACAATCCAAGGTGGAGGAATCATCCTAATTTCTGCTATGGAAACACCAGCAATGTGTTGAACCTACCTACCAGATTCAAGGTAAGACCTGAATATCAGCATGTACAACAACCGATTACAGCTCCAGCTCCTAATCCCATTATGGCAGCAATATTGGCTAGACTAGATGGAATTTAAATGCACAACAAGAATTCTGGCAAGGCATTCGAGCTTATAGAGAAGCAATTGAACAGCTTGCAACAATAAGTGTCAACAAGAGAACAATGTACTTTTTAAAGAAATGTGGTTAAGAACCCAAGATCTCAACATAAAGTGAATGTGATCACATTGAGAAGTGGAAGAGTGGTTGAAGAGGTTGAAAAGCCTACAAAAAATTCCTTGGAAGAAAACGAACCGGTCCTAGAACATGTTCTACCATTTCCCCCAATTCAGAAAAATCTGAGGGGAGCTTTCGATGGATCGAAGGAATTCCTCGACCCATCGAAAGCAGCACACGGGAAGGACCAGGAAGATAGCTTCGATGGATCGAAGCCAATCTTCGACCCATCGAAAAATGCACCTGGACAGAAATATTCAGCAATTAAAAAATCAGGCAAGTCAATCTCTAAACTTTCTCCTTCAATTCCTTTACGTGTTCATTTTCCTGGTAGATTGAAAAACAAGAAAAAAGATGTGTTGGAGCAAGAGATGTTAGATACATTCCAAAAGGTGGAAGTGAATATTCCGTTGCTTGATGCGATTAAGGAATTCGAAATACTGAATTATGCAAAGTTTCTTAAGGAACTTTGTACAATGAAGAGGAAGTTCATAGGGACTAAAACAGTGGCCTTGAGTGAGAAGGTGTCAGCAGTGCTTCAGAGGAAGCTACCACCCAAGATGGGAGATCCGGGACGATTCACCGTCCCATGTACAATCAGTAACACTAACTTTACAAGAGCTTTACTTGATTTTGGTGCATCAATAAATTTAATGCCACTCTATATGTATAAAACTTTGAATATTGGTGCATTACAACAAACTGGTGTTACAATTAAATTTGCTGATCGATCTAATTGCTACCCCAGAGGTTTTGTTGAGGATGTTTTAGTGCTGGTAGGCAAGTTGATCTTCCCAGCCGATTTCTTCATGTTGGAGATGGAGGCAGAGCCTTAACCATCAAAGCTACCACTGATACTTGGTCGTCCATTCTTACGGAACGCTAGAACCAAGATAGATTATTTCAATGGTACACTCTCCATGAAAGTGGATGAAGAGAAGATCCGCTTCAACATTTTTGAAGCGATGAGGCATCCTAGTGATAATAATTTGTATTCTTGTTTCTCTATTGATACATTTTATAATTTTATGCAAGAGTTTATACAGCATTCGGTGGATGAGAATGAGGATGTGTTGAAGAAAGCGATTGAAGAATGGGGGAAGAAATCTAAAACACCCCCATGTTCTAAAGTGTAGGATGAACTTGAGGATTTGAGGATTTGATCACCCAAGTTCGATCCATGGATGCAGAAGAATAAACAATGAGAATCAGCTCAGCTGAAGAGTTAGTGATGGGAAAATAGTACGATGACATTGTGGCAGCCGTTAAGTTAATGCCATACATAAGAGGTAATTCAAAATCTCTTCCCCTTCCTATTACTAATGACACGCTTCTTCCTTCCATTGTAACAGCACCAAAGCTTGAGCTCAAGCCATTGCCTGAGCATTTGAAATACGCATTCCTTGGAACTGGTGAGACTTTACTAGTCATTTTATCTTCAAAACTAACCGTGTTACAGGAAGAGAAGCTAGTCACTGTACTCAAAGAGTACAAAGAAGCAATTGGTTGGACAATTGCAGACATTAAAGGAATAGATCCAACATTGTGTACTCATAGGATATTCCTTAAAGATGGAGCAAAGCCAACGAGAGAACCGCAATGAAGACTCAACCCACCTATGATGGATGTGGTGAATAATGAGATTATCAAACTTCTCGATACAGGTATCATTTATGCAATATCTGATAGCAAGTGGGTGAATCATATGCAGGTGGTGCCCAAGAATTCAGGCATCACGGTGATTAAAAATGATGAGGATTTGCTGGTGCCTAAAAGAATTCAAACCGGTTGGAGAGTCTGTATCGACTACCCCAGGCTTAATGCCACAACCCGTAGGATCATTTTTCTCTTCCTTTTATTGACCAAATGTTGGAACGTCTTGCAGGTCATGTGTATTATTGCTTTCTAGATGGGTCTTCTTGCTACAACCAGATTGTCATTGACAGAGAAGATCAGGAGAACACTACTTTCACGTGTCCTTTTGGCACGTTTACTTACAGGAGGATGCCATTTGGGTTGTGCAATGCACCAGCTACCTTTCAGAGATGCATGATGAGCATCTTCTCAGACATGGTGGAGAATATCATCGAGGTATTCATGGATGATTTTTCTGTTTTTGGTGATTCTTTTGATACATGTTTGAATTATCTATCCCTAGTTTTAGAAAGATATGTGGAAAAGAACCTTGTGTTAAATTGGGAAAAATGTCATTTCATGGTTGAACAAGGTATTGTTTTGGGACATGTAATTTCTGAAAAAGGTATAGAAGTCGACAAAGCTAAGGTTGATGTTATACGTACCTTACCCCCTCCCACTTCTGTGAGAAAGGCGCGCACTTTTCTTGGACATGCAGGTTTCTATCGCAGGTTTATTAAGGATTTTTCCAAGATATCCCGACCTCTCAGTGCATTGCTCCAAAAGAGCATGACGTTCGACTTTTCTAAGGATTGTCTTACTGCATTTAACAAGCTCAAGGAGCTATTGATCCCCACCTCAATCATCCAAGCACCAGACTGGAACCTTCCATTCGAATTGATGTGTGATGCATCAAAATATGATGTAGGTGCTGTGTTGGGACAACGGGTTGAGAGGCTACCACATGTGATTTATTATGCTTCTAGAACCCTTAATGATGCTCAGTTGAACTATTCAACCACTGAGAAGAAGCTTTTGGCTATTGTCATTGCTTTAGAGAAATTTAAATTTTACTTGTTAGGAACTAAAGTGATTATTTTCTCTGACCATGATGCAAAGCCAAGGCTAATTAGGTGGTTACTACTCCTTCAGAAGTTTGATGTAGAAATCAAAGATAAGAAGGGAACAGAGAATGTGGTTGTAGACCATTTGAGTCGGTTGACACATAGATCCAATACGGAGGAGGATAACCTTCCATTGCATGAGAGTTTTCCGGATGAGCAACTATTTGCTATCCAGGATTCTGAGCTGTGGTATGCGGATATTGTCAATTACCAGGTTTCATTACCGGATTAGGAGACATTGCCGGCGACTTAAAGTCGCCGGCCTTGTTTTTTTTTTCGTCGGAATTGACATTACCGACGACAAGTCGCCGGCAATGCCGTCGCCGGAAAATTCCCGCCGGAGATAGCCGGCAATGGCAGCACCGCCATGGCCGGAATGTGAGACATTGTCGGCGACTGAGGTCCATGTCGCCGGCAATGTCTGGAAAAATTTTGAAAAAAAAAACACGGTTCTGGATTGGGCCCAATTCCAGAACCTGCATTGAAAGACATAAACCGTACAAATACAAGTTCAACAGTATACACATAAATGTCAAACGTACAGTACAAATAGCAACGATACGAAAATAAACTATAACTACACGTCAGGGTTGAGGAACTTGCGGGTCAGGGTCGAAGTAATTTATGTACTCATTTGAATTCTGGTGGCTACCCTGGTCTTGCTCTGGCGTTGACTGGTGCAGTGGTGGTGGTGGATAACTAGGGAACACAGGGAACTGGTGCGGTGGTGGTGGTGGTGGAGGTGTGGGGAACGGTTGTCCAGTAGTCTAAGCCTCGTACATCGTCCGCATCCATGTGAACATATGTGCCTGACTCTGGACCAGGTTTTGGTACTCGGCATCTCTGATTGCCTGCTGCTCGGCTGCGTGCCTCTTTTGCTCCTCCAACTCCCTCCACGTCCTCTGAAGCTCCGCTGCGAGGTTACGACTAGAAGTTGAACTTCTTGACCCGGTAGAGTATTCTGAAGTGTTTTTCAATACTCCTTCGCCCGCCGAGCCCATTCCCCTATAGTAGTAGGTATTCTTTCCAGTCCCGCACTCTTTTGCCATGATCTGAGCTGCTATCGGGGGATCAAGCGGATCGATCTGAGAGGCATACTGGGTGACTTCTTCCTCGGAGCAGTCAGGATGGTTAGTCTGAGCTATACTCATGGTCACTTCTGCGGTCGCCTCCTCCACTCTCACCTAATTGAAAAGCGAAAATGAAAAACGTATTAGCTAACAAAATCTATTAATATCGAAAAATAGTTTTATTAACACATAGAGAGGCGAAAGACTTACCACTTCTTCAGGGCACTGCGGATAGAACTTCTGATGAATATACACCAACGGGTTCACATCTTGTTGTTGCTGCGCCTTAGTCGACCAACCCATGTAGTTAAGTGAACCTGCATGATGGGCCCTGGTGTTTTTCAATCTATTCGCTTGGTTCGTCTTCGAAATCGCCTTGTTTGATAAACATATGAAAAAAAATTAGTAACTAACTATTTCAATCTGATACGATACATTTGGCTTGTAAGATATATTCAGGATGCATACCTGAGCTTTGGGGTGCTCGAAGTGGGCTATCAGCCACAGCCACTCGTACTCCCTAAACCGAAATTCGCTAGGGGTAGAACCTCGGCCTAGCTCCTTGTATACAGTGTAATGGGAAGAAAGCTCGTTCTTCCACTCTTTATACCTATATTAAAACAAGGAAAAAAAAGTTAGAGATATTAAAACACTTGATAAAAAAAATCTAACTCGATATATATTCAAATAAGTCGAAGCAGATCACCTCATATGTAGTTGACGCTCTACCCACGTGTGAATAAGAACTTCATCCACGTCAAACCACACCTGCAATATGAATATATAAAAGGTAAAATTATATATTTATTCGGACTTAATTAATAAATGTAAAATTTACGTAATAAAAAATATGATTTTACTCACACTGAGTGCATTATGCACTTGCATCTTCACGTAGATAGGCACAGATTCCCAATCTGGCCAAAGCATTGGGACCTTGTCCCGCACGATCGCACCGGCCATGCTGACATATTTGTGCGTGGTGTTGAATGCCTCGATCACCTCGCCATCCTCATTGGCCCTTATGGCCGTTTTCCTTCCGCCGGTGGCCTGCTCAAGTCTCTTCCCGGTGCAGGTGCCTCTAGCCCCTTTCCGTTTTCCAGTCCCATTAACGAAATTGCCTAATAATACAATGTCAACAAATTGATATCATTAATTGAACCTATCGTAAGTCTTAAGTAATAATTAAGTAATCAATCTGATGTTAAATAAAATTTACCTGCATCGTCCGTTTGTTGGTTGGTGCACCTCACACTCCAAAGATACACGGGGTCAAACGGGAGGAAGTTATACGCTTCCTCCACGGTCAGGAACTCCGGCCGTCCTTCAACATAAACAGGCATCCCCCTATCATCGAATTCAGGGATCACAGGAATCTCGTCGGGCAGGAAGAGACCGGACGACGGAGATAGACGAGGCCTGGACGATGAGGGGCCAGCACCACCATGTGTCTCAGATGATTCCCGTGAAACGGGAGTAGGCACCGGGCGAATATGGGGCATTCGGATTGAGGGAGTTTCTGATGCCCCCGTTGACTGTCGCTCGTCTGAGGCTCTGCCACCGGAGGGACGTCTGCTGATTGAGCGCCTAGAGACTGAGGCTCGAGCCTCGACTTCCGGTTGCACGGCTCTTGATCGTGCAGCTTCCTCCTGAGCCCGCGCCTCTAGCAAGGCTCTCGTGCGAGCAGTCATCATTGGCCCACTGGGCGTGTTACTAACTGCGGGCGAGGAGGAAGCTTGACAACTGTTTCCTCCACTATTTCGGGAACCTCTCCGAAGCCAATTTGCCGCAAAACCTCCTGGACACCGTAATAGTCATAAATTTGGTTCTATAACAAATCGAAACCGGAACGGTTTGGAACCGGAACCGTTTGAACCTGGAACCGTTATGTTACAAACGGTTCCGGTTACAAACAGTTCCGGTTCCAAACGGTTCCGGTTCCAAACCGTTTCGGTTCTATAACAAATCGAAACCGGAACGGTTTGGAACCGGAACCGTTTGAAACCGGAACTGTTTGTAACCGGAACCGTTTGTAACATAACGGTTCCGGTTACAAACAGTTCTGGTTCCAAACCGTTCCGGTTCCAAACCGTTTCGGTTCTATAACAAATCGGAACCAGAACGGTTTGGAATCGGAACCGTTTGAAACCGGAACTGTTTGTAACCGGAACCGTTTGTAACATAACGGTTCTGGTTACAAACAGTTCCGGTTCCAAACCGGAACGGTTTGGAACCATAACCGTTTGAACCTGGAACCGTTTGGAACTGGAACCGTTATGTTACAAACGGTTCCGGTTACAAACAGTTCCGGTTTCAAACCGTTCCGGTTTCAAACCGTTCCGGTTTAAAACCGTTGTGGTTCCAAACTGTTCCGATTCCGATTTTTCACCTTAATTTATACGTTAAATTAACAACTATATCACCTTAATCCAAACACGTTAAATTACGAAGCCGATTTTTCACCTATTATACGTTAAATTAACAACTATATCACCTAACTTAACATATATACATACATCATTTCCGGCTTTAAACTTTTCACATATATATACATCACATATACACTTTGTATACATCATGCATCTTAATTTCACCTAATTTTCACAAATATATATACATCACATATTAATCCAAATCACCCTAGCTAATTAATTTTTCACATTTTTCAAACATACGTATATATATACATTCCATATTAATTAATTAATTTTTCACATATATACATCACATATATTTCTCCTTCACCCCACAATTATCCACATTAATTTGGCACGATTTTCAAACATACCTTAATTACATTTTCCAAATATTTTCCACATGCATACATACATCCCACAATTATCAAAAATTAATTAATCAAAATGCATAAAAATAAAATGTGGAATGAGAGAGAGAGAGGGAGAGAGAGAGGGAGAGAGAGTGAGCTATTACCTGCCATGGTGGAGCTCGACCCAACTGTTGTCCGGCGACGGAGGTGAGGGGAGGAGGATGAGGATGAGGGGAGGAGGAGAGAGGGGAGGAGAGGAAGAGAGGGGAGAGGGGAAGAGAGGATTGAGGAGAGGGTTGAGATGAAGAGAGAGGGGTTTTAGGGTTTGAGAGGTTTTGAATTTTGAGAGGTTTTAGGGTTTGAGAGGGAAGAGGGAGAGGAAGAAATGGGGAGCAACTCGAGCTGCATGTTCTGGAAATACCGCCACCATTGCCGGCGAGTTACATGGTAACTCGTTGGTAATGACATTACCCACGAGTTGATAAGCAACTCGTTGGTAATGACATTACCCACGAGTTGATAAGCAACTCGTTGGTAATGACATTACCAATGAGTTGCTAACTCGTGGGTAATGTCATTATTTCTCGAAGATTATCCGATCGACCTATTTCTGACCAATTTCCGACTAAATAATTTCCGACAACATTTCCGACCATATATAACTACAATTTCCGACTACGATTTCCGACTACGATTTCCAACACAATTTCCAACACGATTTCCGACTACAATTTCTTTTGACAATTTCCGACCACGATTTCCAACACAATTTCCAACACGATTTCCAACTACGTACAATTTCCGACTACAATTTCCGACTACATTTTTCGACTACAATTTCCGACAACGTTCCGACATGATTTCCGACTACAATTTCCGACTACAATTTCCTACAACGATTTCCGACACGATTTCCGACTACGATTTCCGACTACGATTTCCAACACGATTTCCGACACGATTTCCGACTACAATTTCCGACTACATTTTCCGACTACAATTTCCGACTACATTTTCCGACTACAATTTCCGACTACAATTTCCGACTACAATTTCCAACGTACTAAGGATGATAATCGTAATCATCTTCATCACTTGAGTCTGACTCGGTTTCATAGGTAACCTCTGGCAATATGTGCCGCTCCTCGTCATCTGAATCAGCGTCAACTTCATATGGATTAACATCGAGAAGTTCTGCTCCAGTAATTCGAACCACACTCCCAGATCTCACATTATTAAGGCGAATCGTAGATGATTCCGGAATGTCAAAAGCGTTCGACTCTTGGTATGCAGTAACTTCCTCATCATCTGCGGTCTCACTAAGTGTGGCAGCACTGTATATGTTTCTATGAGCAACATGGTTAACCACCTTCCACGGGACTTTGTTAAGAAGATCGTCAAGGTAAAACACTTGTTTTACTGATGAGGCAAGAACGAAAGGGTCATCTTCATACCAGCTAGTAGCAGTATTCACCGAAAATGTTCCGTACTGATCGGTCCTTGTGTTCTCCGGGCTAGTATCAAACCATCTACACTTGAACAAGTGCACTTTCATGTGATTCCCATAAATGAGTTCAACAACTGAATGAAGGACACCGTAATAGTCAACGCCATTCTGCCCACCATGGACCATCACCCTACAATTCTGTGTTTTCAGTCGGTCGTCTCGATTTTCACATATAAATTTCACACCATTGACCTGACACATCGAGTAAACTTTTGACGCTATCGGTTTCATCGCCAGGACTCTCAATTCGTTTGACCACTCTAGGCAACCATCATCTGCTACATGGTTCATCTGAAAACGTCCAGTAATACGTACACAAGAAATTATGTCATCTTGAAACCACAAAACCACGTACATACATACATGCTATATAAGGATATATATATATAAAAACAGACATATACACATATACCCTTACCCATTGACCAAAGTAGTTTGCAAACGTCCTGTTGTGGTAATCAACATTTCCGGCAATAGCAGGGCAGTAAAGATGATAGTTTTTCCAATATTGTACTTCTTGACAGTTAATCAGAACCAGTGGGCAATGGCTACCTCATTTCCATCCAACTTGTACGACTTTGGCAAGCTTCCCTGTACTACCACGTCACTGGAGATGATAGAAAGGTTGAACTAGGGTTCATCTATTGGCATCTGTTGTTGGGGGTCCTCAAGCGCTCCCAAGTACACTTTGGTGTACGTTACACACTCGTACGCAACATATGCTTCAGCGATACACCCTTCAGGTGCATATTTATTCTTCACATAGTCCTTGTAGGCTCCCAATTGTCTACAAGTTAACAAGTGCATGTTAACTTACTTAAAAAATAAGAATTTACATATAAAAACATAGGCAAACCAAATGTATGAATCATTTGTACCTTTCCATGGGATACATCCAAGTGTAGTGTACGGGACCGGTAAGCAACAATTGTTCGGGAAGATGGATCATCAGGTGAGGCATGATGTCGAAAAAATTTGGGGGAAATATCCTCTCAAGCTTGCACATGATAAAAATGATGTCATCTTGCATCTCCCTGAGGTCTGATTTTTTAACTTCCCTGGTGCATAACTTCTGAAAGAATCTTGACAAGGCCACCAACGGCTCCACCACCTCTTTGGGCAGGTACCCTCGAATAAAAATAAGGAAAAGGCGTTGAAGCAGTACATGGCAGTCATGACTCTTTAATCCGTACATCTTATTGTTCCGGAAGTTAACACACCTGCTTATATTTCCTGCATAGCCATAAGGATACCTGCATATATATATATATATATATATATCCATAGGCAACAATTATATTTCTCGCATATAACCATAATCCGGTAAAAATTTAAGGCCAAATTCCTGCATAGCCATAAGAATATATACCTGACATTAATCAGCCACCGAAAAATTTCATGCTTATGCTTCGGCTTTACGGTGTAAGGAGCTTGCGGCATTTTTCTCTTACCATCTCTTAACCACAAATGTTTCCGCAGACCCATTGCTTTCAGATCAATGCGTGCCTTAGGGATGTCTTTTGTTTTCCCCTCCAAGTTAAGAACTATGCCCACAACACTTTCACACACATTCTTCTCTATGTGCATGACATCTAGGTAGTGTCTGATAGGCAACCTAGGCCAGTATGAGAGTTCCCAGAATATGCTCTTGTGTGTCCAAAACTTATACCTTTCGGGCTATTTTGGAATTGACGCGACTATGTCAGGATGATTGCTCAGCTGGCCAAAATCATATTCATTCAACACTTCCAAAATTTCTTCCCCTGTCCATCGCCTGGGTGCCACACCTGTTTCCACAGTCCCATCAAACGCGTCTAGATCCTGCCTAAATGGGTGATCATATGGAAGCCAACAATGGTGACACATCTGAACAATTTTACTACAATGAGGACTGCAACAATCAACCGTCATGCACTCTGAACAAGCCCTGTAACCCCTAGTAACGTTGCCCGACAACATACCGCGGGCAGGAAAATCACTGATGGTGCCAACAAGCATGGCATGCATCTGGAACATCTCATTTTTGAACCTATCGTAAGTGGGGTGGCCACACTCACTCAGGTACTTAAGCTCCTCAATCAAAGACCTCAAATACACATCGAGACACTTTCCTGGATAACCCGGGCCCGGAATTAACAGAGTGAGCATATTGTATTCCTTCTTCATGCACATCCATGGTGGAAGGTTGTACGGTACCAAAATAACTGGCCATATACTGTATTGAAGACTCATGTTGCCAAAATGGTTGAATTCGTCAAATGAGAGCCCTAGCCAAACATTTCGGACCTCTGCTGCAAAATGATCAAACTCCCTGACCATGTGCTTCCAAGCCTCTCCGTCGGAAGGGTGTATAAGGGTGTCATCGTCAGGTAAATTCCTCTCAGCCCACCATCTCATTGCTTCGGCCATGAAAGCACACATGAACAACCGCTCCAGCCTATCAATAAGCGGGAAATATCGAAGTATCTTCACAGCTTTCTTGTTGCCTGCAGAAGTCAACTTATACCTTTCTATAAAACATATCGGGCAGGCTTCAAGGTCTTCGAGATCTTTTCCCCAAAAGAGAATACAATCATATCTGCATGCATGGATTTTGATGTAGGAAAGCCCAAGATCTTTGAGGATATGTTGCACCTTATGATGAGTGGTAGGAAGACGATGACCGGGTGGCAGTAGCGAAGCAGTCCACTTCAACCAAGAATCAACAGCTTTGACAGACATTTTGTTCTCCATTTTGAGCTGCATCACTCCCATCACACTTTCAAGAACAGTCTTACTACAACCGTCGTACAACGGAGTCTGTTGCAATGCAATCAGGTTGTTGTACTAGTCTATACCGCTTGTGTTGACATGAGCACCAGGTAATGGCTCGACTGGCTCAATATGGGGGAAACCCTCAACGACAGGAGGGACATTTGGTGCTTCATCAGCAAATACACCGCTCTCATGAGGAAACATATCATTGATTAACATCGATGTTGGATCATAGGATGAACTACCCCTCTCAGCAAAATCTCCATGATCATAGCGTGGACTGGCCCTCTCACCAAATTGTCCATGATCATGCGGACCCGCTAACGATGTTTCACCGTCATAAATCCAACAAGTGTACTTATCCCAAAACCCGTATTTACTCAGGTGCTTCTGGACTTTATCAATGGGAAAACGAAATCGATCGCTGAAACACTTACATTCTTTACACGGGCAATAATGAAGTGTAGTGTCTCCACAATTAGCCTTCACAAAATTCACAAAACTCCTAATTCCCTGGTGATATCTCACATCTCATCTTTCAAGGCTCATCCAACTCTTGTCCATCCTGAAAATTCTAACAATTTTACGTATTATATATACACACATTCACTACTAATAATCGACGTGATATCTCAATTCAACTCTAATTAAATCAACACATGCATGCATATATATATATATATATCAATCTAATCTCTAAATTCGATTCAGTACTCGATGATGGTATTCTTCTTTTTTCGGTGACATCAACAACATTTCATATCTCACGAATTAGATTTGATCAACACACACACATATATATATACATACACATATACGTATATATACGTACCTATATATATATAGCTTCCCGAGTGATCGAGTTTTCGACACGCGCCTTAATTTTGACAATACCGAATGATCGATTTCAGAGTGTTTTCCTTCTTTCGATTTCATCGAATTTTTTTCGATCAAAATGAATGAGCTCCTTCGATTTGCATCTAATATAAGAGGCATTGCCGGCGATTCATTAAATCGCCGGAAATGGAGACATTACCGGCGACTTCACGCCGGAAAATCGCCGGAAATGTTTCAAAACATTACCGGCGACTCCAACAGTCGCCGGCAATGTCAAGCCAAACATTGCCGGCGAAATTCCGGCCGGAAAATCGCCGGAAATGTTCGGCTTGACATTGCCGGCGACGGTTTGAGTCGCCGGTAATGTTTTGAAACATTACCGGCGATTTTCCGGCGACATTACCGGCGACGGAGTAAGTTGCCGGTAATGTTCATCATTACCGGTGACTTTTCCGATCGCCGGCCTTGTCTCCGGTAATCTCGCCGGTAATGGTTCTTATTCCGGTAGTGTTTCAAAACTGGTACCTACTGACTATACCCATGCTCAGAAAGACAAATTGAAAAAGGAGGCCAGATATTATGTGTGGGATGATCCATACCTATGGAAACGTTGCCCATATTCCATCATCCGAAGGTGCGTACCCGAATCTGAAATTTATTCTATTCTTTTTTTTTGCCACTCACATGTATGTGGAGGACATTTTGGAGGAAAGAAAACTGCACTCAAGGTGTTGGAGTGTGGATTTTATTGGCCTAGCATCTTTAAAGATGCTCATGAATTCTACAAGGCATGCCCAAGATGCCAGATGACAGGTAATATAGGTCCTAGGGATCAAATGCCTCAACACCCAATTGAAATTTTTTATGTGTAGGTATTTATTTCATGGGTCATTTCCCTTCTTCGCATTCTAATGTGTACATATTATTAGCAGTTGATTATGTGTCTAAATAGGTGGAGGCAGTTGCCACCCGAACTAACTATTCTACTGTTGTGCTTAAATTTTTTAAATCCATATTTGCTAGATTTGTCACACCCAGGTACATCATTAGCGATGGAGACTCTCACTTTTGCAACCGCACTTTTGCTGTACTCCTGAGAAAATATAATGTCTAACACAAGGTGGCGACACCTTATCATCCTCAGACCAGTGGACAAGTGGATGTGTCTAACTGTGAGATCAAGAAGATCCTTGATAAGACCGTATGCCCTACCAAGAAGGACTGGAGTCAACGATTAGATGAGGCTTTGTGGGCATACCGGATAGCTTACAAAACGCCTATAGAGATGTCTCCCTACAGGCTTGTTTTTGGCAAAGCTTGTCATCTACTAGTTGAGCTTGAGCACAAAGTTTATTGGGCGGTCAAACTGTACAATTTAGATATTGATGAGGCTGGGATTCACAGAAAATTGCAGCTGAATGAGCTGACGAAAATCAGGAACAATGCATATGAGTCCAGCAAGATTTACAAGGAAAAATCTAAGGCTTTTCATGATCAAAATATCAGGAGCAAGACTTTTGTGGTAGGACAAAAGGTCTTGGTATTCAACTCGAGGTTGAAACTGTTTCCCGATAAGCTTCAGTCTAGATGGATTTGCCCATTTGTGGTCACTAATGTTTTTCCTAGTGGTGCTGTAGTTGTGAAAAGTGACAGAACAGGAAAAAATTTCAAAGTCAATGGACATCGACTGAAGCCGTTTTATGAGTTGATGATGGAGCCCACCGTTGAGCAAGTAGCTCTCAAGGATGTGCCACAAGATAAAGAGTGACACATGGTACCGTCTAGTTGAAGGCGTTAAACTTAGCACTACTTGGGAGGCAACGCATGTGGATGGAGAAGCTTGGACCACATATTTGATTTCTCTCTCTATCTTTCCTTTATTCTTCTCCAATTTAGCGTATGTGTGTCTTGATATGATTCTTGTTCATATTTGATGGATGTGTTACATGCTATACCTTTGATACATTGAGGAAAATACATTTTTCAAGTGTGGGGTGGGGTTGTATCATATATTTAGTGTCTAGATAGAAGTTTTCGGTTTTTGAGTCAGAATTTTCAATTTTTGAGTGTCGTGTGAATTTTCTGACATAGTTATAAGTCTCCAAAAATTCTGAAATTTTTAGAGTGACTTAGTATGTGTGTCTAGTGTATGTTCACAAACTTTTAGATCATTTGGATGTATGGTTAATTCTGTAAAAAAAAATATTCAAGTCAGAGTGTTCAGTTTCTTTGGTTTTGTCCGTTTTTCGTAAATTTCCAGTGAGGTACCTTCAATCCATCGAAGGGATCCTCGACCCATCAAAGCACATCCTTAGAAAAGATCAGCAAGCATGCTTCAAGCTTATGGACAGTAATATTTGCTAGACGAGAGGGAATTGAAAAGCACAACAAGAATTCTAGCAAGGCATTCGAGCTTATGGAGAAACAATTGAACAACTTGCAGCAACAAGTGTCAACAAGAGAACAAGGTACTCTTCCAAGCAATGTTGTTAAGAACCCAAGATCTCAACATGAAGCAAATGTGATCACATTGAGAAGTGTAAGAGTGGTAGAAGAGGTGGAAAAGCCTACAAAAAAATCCTTGGAAGAAGACGAACCAGTCCTAGAACAGGTTCTACCACTTCTCCCAATTCAAAAAAATCCAAGGGGAGCTTTCAATGGATCGAAGGAATTCCTCGACCCATCGAAAATAGCACACGGGAAGGACCAGGAAGATGGCTTTGATGGATCGAAGCCAATCTTTGACCCATCGAAGGAAGCACACGGGAAAAAGCAGAATGATGGTTTCAATGGTTCGAAGCCAATCTTCGACCCATCGAAAAATGCAGCAGGACAGAAAAATTCAGCAATTCAAAAATCAGGTAAGTCAATCTCTGAACTTTCTCCTTCAATTCCTTTACATGTTCATTTTCTTGGTAGGTTGAAAAACAAGAAAAAGGATGTGTTGGAGCAAGAGATGTTAGATACATTCCGAAAGGTGGAAGTGAACATTCTGTTGCTTGATGCGAGTAAGCATATACCAAAGTATGCAAAGTTTCTTAAGGAAATTTGTACAATGAAGAGGAAGTTCACAGGGACTGAAACAGTGGCCTTGAGTGAGAAGGTGTCAGCAGTGCTTCAGAGGAAGCTACCACCCAAGATGGGAGATCCGAGATGATTCACTGTTCCATGTACAATCAGTAACACTAACTTTACAGGAGCTTTACTTGATTTTGGTGCATCAATAAATTTAATGCCATACTCTCTGTATAAAACTTTGAATATTGGTGCATTACAACAAACTGGTGTTACAATTAAATATGTTGATCGATCTAACTGCTACCCCAAAGGTTTCATTGAGGATGTTTTAGTGCAGATAGGCAAGTTGATATTCCCAGCCGATTTCTTCGTGTTGGAGATAGAAGCAGAGCCTCAACCATCAGAGCTACCACTGATACTTGGTCGTCCATTCTTACAGACTGCTAGGACCAAGATAGGTTGTTTCAATGGTACACTCTCCATGAAAGTAGATGAAGAGAAGATCTGCTTCAAAATTTTGAAGCCATGAGGCATCCTAGTGATAATGATTTATATTTATGTTTCTCTATTATACATTTTATAATTTTATGCAGGAGTTTATACAGCATTCGGTGGATGAGAATGAGGATGCGTTCAAGAAAACGATTGAAGAAGGGGGGAAGAAATCTGAAACTCCTCCATGTTCTAAAGTGTGGGATGAACTTGAGGATTTGAGGATTTGATCACCTAAGTTCGATCCTTGAATGCAGAAGAAGAAACAATGAGAATCAACTCAGCTGAAGAGTTAGTGATGGGAGAAGAGTAGGATGACGTTGTGGCAGCCCTTGAGTCAATGCCATACATAAAAGGTAATTCACAATCTATTCCCCTTCTTATTACTAATGACACGCTTCTTCCTTCCATTGTAACAGCACCAAAGCTTGAGCTCAAGCCATTGCCTGAGCATTTGAATTACGTATTCCTTGGAACTGATGAGACTTTACTAGTCATTTTATCTTCAAAACTAACCGTGTTACAGGAAGAGAAGCTAGTCACTGTACTCAGGGAGTACAAAGAAGCAATTGGTTGGACAATTGCAGACATTAAAGGAATAGATCCAACATTGTGTACTCATAGGATATTCCTTAAAGATGGAGCAAAGCCAACGAGAGAACCGCAATGAAGACTCAACCCACCTATGATGGATGTGGTGAAGAATGAGGTTATCAAACTTCTCGATGAGGGTATCACTTATGCAATATCTTATAGCAAGTGGGTGAGTCCTGGGCAGGTGGTGCCCAAAAAGTCAGGCATTACGGTGTGGTAGTCTGTCACTGTGTCTATAGTGTCATATATTAATTTCGTGATTTTAGGTTGAGTCTACCTATTTTAACTAATTACGTTAGTGTCAGTTGTCGAGGCTGTCATATTTCTGACTTTCGCGTCTGTTTGTAGTTTAGAGTATTGAGTCTCATATTTCCCAGTGGATTAACCTATATATTATTGTACTGCATTGACAAGCATATTGAGTTCATCATAGGGTAAATTTGGTAGGTGATTAACCATCGATCAAAACCTAATTTAGCTAACCTTAATTAATAAAAAAATTAACCTCACCTAAATAAAATTAACCTAATTAAGCTAACTTAAATGAAACTAACATAATTAAGCTAACCTAAATAAAATAATAATAATAATAATTACTGTACGGTTGCATGGAGGTGGACGTGCGATGTGGTGGTGGCATGGTGGTGTCGAGGTCGGTTGTGGCGTCGTGGTATCGTGGTCGGTGGCAGCATGGTGGTGGGCTGGTGGTGCCGAGGTCAGTGATGGATGTGTGACGTGGTGGTGGCGTGTGGTGGTGGTGTGTGGTGGTGGTGATGGTGGTTGGTTTGAGAGAGAGAGAGAGAGAGAGAGAGAGAGAGAGAGAGAGAGAGAGGTGAGAAATATATTGATCAATTTGAGTTTTAACTAAAAAAACAACGTCGATGACAAAGTGGTTTCGTCGTCTAGATAAAACACTTTGTCGTCTAAATGATTTGGATTTTTGCCCAAAATTTTGGTAAAAAAAAATCCGTCAACTTTTATAATTTATAAAACAAATCATTTAAATTTCGTCCCTGAAGTACTACTTAGACGACAAAACCTGAAAGATTCGTCGTCTAAGAGTTTTAAATTTTCCCTAAAATTTTAACAAAAAAAAATCTCCGCCATCTTTTATGACTTAGACAACAAAACTATGTAGATTTTTTCGTCTAAGTACTACTTTGACGACGAAACCTAAACAGTTTCGTTGTCTAAGGGTTAATTTTTTTAAAAAAAAAATTAAATATCTGAAAAATTAATTTTGGGTAGTTTCTTAAAAATCATCAAAAATCAACCGTCATATATAACCCCTTATATTTATACAATATTATACAAAAAAATTCAACCTAATTCCGATCAGTTTAGGATTCGATCGATTGAATTTTGTGATTATCGAAAAATAGTTAAAAGACGGAAACGATCGTAAAATATAATTTGTAAATTATATTGTCCAAAATTACGGTGTTTGCCTTGTTGTTAAAACTTAATTTATCAACTTGATAGAAAATGATTGAAATTTGACATAAAAAGTTGATGCAAGACTAAACCTTGTCATACATCTATTAATGTTGTATAACTCAAGTGTTCATATGTCTATATTCACTCCACATCAATATTAACAAAATTAAATTTGGACAAAATAACCGTGAGATATATACTCATCACAACATAATATGTAAGTTGACGAAATTTTGATCAATACGAAATTTGGTAAGGGTTTGATCGACGTAGTCAACCATGAAACCAAAAATTCAATGAAACAAAAATATTTATAAACGAATCTTCGTAACTCTGTTTTTCGAACCGTCAACATTCTTAGTCTTAGAATTGTTTACTCTCTGCCCTCGACGAAGAAAATATGTATCTTAAGATAGTATACATGGTCGTGCTCTTTAATCTGAGACAATAAAATTCATTTTAGACAACAAATTGGTCAACCATTTGTCATTTAAGTACGACTAAAATGGCGAATACATATATATTCGTTGTCTAAGTGTTTCAGGGTTTATGGTTTAGTGTTAGGGTATGGTCTTAGACGACGAATTGGTACCCATTTCGTCGTCTAAGTGGCCTACTATGGCGACAAAAAATTTCATCGTTTTAAGTTCCACTTAGACGACAAAATTATTCACTTTCGATTTCGTCGTCTAAGTTTTTCTAAGACAACGAAATTTGTTCTTTTAGGCGATGCATTCTAGTTTCATCGTCTAAGTTTTTCTTAGTCGACAAATTTTTTTCCCTTATCGCATTGTACGGTCTATTTATTATAATATATTATTTTTGACATCGATCCACGCAGTCAACTTCAATGGCATTTATGTCCCTATTATTTATTTTCACTAAGTTGGCATTATTGTGCATTTTGAAAATTCAATTTAGATATCGTCGCTACCACGACATCCCACTTGGTACCTTTATATGCTTGAATAATAATTTACATCCCAAAATGATGGTGCGATATCGTTTTTCTTTATGATTAGTATATAATGAAAACAGGGGGGGAAATATCTCATAGGTTGACCGTGTGAATTGAGGTTGAAAACAATATATTTTAATGAACCAACTGTACGATGTGATCGTTGAACTATTATAAAAAAAATGGTAAAAAGGTTATCCAGTTTTGGCATAATTTCGGGCTCGATCCGTTTGGTCAAACGTGGTAGTCGTTTATGCCCATTTTTTTATTTTATTCCTAATTTTGTCTTATCGGCAATTCAAGTTTCCCTCTCTTTGCGTCCATGACATTGTCTGGAGAGCCTCTGCATGTAGGTATGACATTTGACTTTTCCAAATAGATGTGTGATAGTGTTTCCCTATAAGTCTCGTATATAATGAAAATATGAGCATAAGCAACCGTCGAGGTTGACCACGTGAATCGAGATCCAAACGATGACCAAACCGGCTCAAATTTTTATACTACGTATACAATAGTTCTATGTCCCCATCTTATGATCCATTTTTTCATATTTTATTTATTATTAATATTTTTACTTCTGAAGTGTCATATTAGTTCAAAATATCCAACAAGTTATACGACACTAGTGGGCATTTCGTCAGTTCATTCCTTCAGTCAACACGAATTAGCGATTTTGCTAATATAAGACATTTGAAGTGAAACAAGTTACCATATGTTGACCGTGCATATTTTCAAATAATTTTTTCGATGACCGAGCTTTTATTTTTTATTTTTGAGTGTATCAAATCGAGAAATAACAGACGAGTATGTCAATCGAGCTCAAAACGGTCACTGAAATTAGTCAAATATTTTTGGATAGTGCATAATAAGCCATTGATATAATCGTACAGTCAATTTTGTCCATTTTATTTTTCAACTAGTAATAAAGTTTTTAAGCAATTATATTTTATTAGAATTGATGAATGATAATCAAACGATGCATTTGGTCTTAAATTTTTTTAATGTTAGATAACTTTAGAGTAATGTAAACGTCACAATGGTTTTATGAAAATTTTTGTATAAATTTTCTGAATTGTGGCTGTTGCGTAAAAAATTGTAAAAATAATACACTCAACATAATTTTACCCTATCTAAATAAAAAAATAGAGATTTAGTACATTTAGTTCGAGCCATTCGAGATAAATATAAATCTCTTAATTACAACTCATAGGATAAAAGGGAAAACCTCTTGATTCCAAATATAAAGATAGAAACAGGAATGTGTGTTTTTGTGAAATTGTGTAGCTGAAAGGACCCAACCCCGATTCAGTTACCTAAATCGGAATCGAACCCCTTCTGAAATATACGAACCAACAAAAAATTTTCAAAATTTCGATAGAGTTTCGTTACAAGCGTGGAATTGCATAAACCTGCACCCTGAAAATAACACTTCGTCCTATGCCACAAAAGCCAAACCGTTGGCACCAATCCCATCCGGATTTCTCAACATCATATTATAATTAATAAACAATAAACATATTGTACTATATATAGTATATCCATGAAAATCCGTATAAACATGTATCAGAGCGACCTCTAGTGTAAATATATACAATATATACATCAGTAGGCGAAACAAGAACCTACTGGAAAACACAGGTAGCTCAGATCACTAGCCTCCAACCGCGACGTGAAACACCAAACCTGAACTGCAACTGGGCACGGAAATCGAAAAGCCCAGGGGAAAGACATAAAAACTGTTAGAGTGAGTGGACGAAAATAAATGTCTTTCACCAGTTGTTATATATGTTTAAAATAACATATGCGAGTCCAGGTAAATAAAAATAACAAAGTACACGAGGTAAAATCATACTCCTCCAGCGTACTGGGCATGCAAGTAAAAATCTCACAGTCAGAACTACATGGTCCCTAGCCCACACGTGATCCTAGCTGAGGTAGTACAGTCAGAACCACGGGGTCCCTAGCCCACACGTAATTCCAGCCGGTAAACATCCTCGGGGAACAGCCGGGATGCAGTGTATCGATACAACAACGCAACTGAAACTGTACTCTGTGAAAATCAAATCATAAACAGTTCGATGCAAATGCATGAAACAACATATAAGTGTATATATACTCGTATACGCATATCCGTATATGTATAATCATAAAACACGTGCTCATGTAATCTGAAATCTCATACGCATGCTCAAGTTCATAAAACGTATATAAAGACTCGCAAACAATCCGTGAAAAGAAATTGTCCACTCACAGGTGAGCAAAACGCGCACTCGCGCTAATCTCGTGGTCCGGCGGAAGATCCCTCGCCTGAAGCACGATCACGATCCAAATCTCGATCTCGATCTCCTGACTATTCACAAAACATAACTGATCAAAATCATAGTCCACAACTCTGTACTGAACCACGGAAACTAATCGTTCCCGGAAATATACAATGCAGTACAAAATGATTAACGAAATAACCCGAAATCTCCACTCGAAACCCTCGACTGAAAATCGGCTACCCAAATCAATCTGAAAACCTCTGGATGATAATCAGGGCGCGATTACGAGAAAAATGACATTAAAAACGTCGAAATCCAAAAGGTCAACTCCTCACCGGAGCACCATCGTTGACCGCCGCCGTCGGCGGCAATGCGCCGTCAACCGTGACTTCCTCCGGCGAGGAAACTCCAGAAATGGAGTTCTCCTCAAGCCCATCATCTTCTACAACTACCACAAGTCTCGAATCTCAAGGGAACCGATCCAGTTTCAACTCCAAAAACCCAATCGGAAAACTCTCCGGCAACCCAATCGGGTTCCAACCAAACGTCCACCAATCCACAATTAAATCATACAGGTAGTATCCCTAGGCCAAGGGGAGGCAAACCTCCCTAACCACCACCACTGTGGCTCGCCGGAACCACCCAAACCGTCACCGGCGAAAAATCCCAATCGGCCTCGAATCGAACCCCCTCCAAACCTCATCAATTCCCGTCAATTTAAACACAGACCAACTCAAAATCACAAGGGGATGCGAGCCTTACCCTTCGTTTGGCCGGAGGTGGCCGGAAAATGGACGTCGGACGGTAAAGATCAAAACGGAAACTTTCCCTCTCTCGGTCAACTTTCCAGTTTTGGAAAGTCAAAGCTTGGTCAACGTCAGTCAAAGCCCAAATTGAGATTTTCGACTAATTCTCGACTATTCCCGATATTTATACTTGCGCCTCGGGTCGATCGATGATTTGAAATGGATAACCATCACGATTCGGATAAACACGAAACAATCGGATAAACTCGTCGAAAACTGAAACTTCAAATATTCGTATTATATCCCTCGGTTATCGAAAAAAATATTCCGGAACCGTCCACGAGCTCGAAATCACGTACTCTACAACTTCCATGAAGACACTCAACTCAAATTCTCGGCCGAAAACATAGTCGCGAATAGAGTCGACGAACCACACAAATATCGTAAAGCTGCGACTAAACAGAATCTCGTGAATCGTGCCGAATATTCAACTAATTCTGGTTCGGGTCGTCACAAATCTACCCCCCTTAAAGAAATTTCGACCTCGAAATTTATGTACCTGTCAAGTGAACAGATGAGGATATTGTTCCCGCATACGCTGCTCAGTCTCCCAGGTGGCCTCTTGAACTGAGTGGTTCTGCCACAAGACCTTCACTAGCGGAATCATACGGTGCCTCAACTTCTGCTCACGACGATCGAGAATCTGCACAAGCTCCTCCACGTACGTCAAATCCTCTCTGATCGGCAACTGCTGTAGGGCTAACACATGTGAAGGATCTGAGATGTACTTCCACAACATTGAAACATGGAAGACATCATGCACACGAGCCATCTCAGCTGGTAACTCAATTCTGTAAACAACAGCTCCAACCCTCTCCGTAATCTCATACGAACCAATGTATCGTGGTCGAAGCTTGCCACGCTTCCCGTAACACACAACTCCCCTCCACGGAGATAGTTTCAGGAAGACCCAAACACCAACCTCGAACTCTAAACTCTTCCCCCTCACGTCTGCGTAACTCTTCTGCCGATCCTGGGCAATCTTCAATCGATCCCGGATAACCTGTATGTCATCCATCGTAGTCTTCACCAAATCTGGACCAATAAGCCAATGCTCGCCGACCTCACTCTAACACAATGGAGTACAACATTGCTTCCCGTACAGGGCCTCGTACGGTGCCATCTCAATACTGGCCTGATAGCTGTTGTTGTAGGCGAACTCAATCAAATGTAACTGCTGATCCCAGTTTCCGCGAAACTGCAACACACATGATCTCAGCATATCCTCAAGAGTCTGAATGGTCCGCTCGGACTGCCCGTCAGTCTGAGGATAAAAAGCTGTACTGAATCGCAACCTCGTGCCCAAAGCTCGCTGCAATGCCTGCCAAAACTCAGAAGTGAACTGACTATCTCGGTCAGAAACAATGGACACAGGCACACCATGCAAGCAAACAATCTCGGATAAGTACAACTTGGCCAATCTGCCCACTGATATCTTCCCTGGAAGTGCAAGAAAGCGTGCGGATTTTGTCAGTCGGTCAACAATAACCCAAATGCCAGTGTTGCCCGCCGAAGTACGCGGCAACTGATAGACGAAATCCATCGTAATGTGTTCCCACTTCCAAACTGGAATCTCAAGTGGCTGTAGTTTCCCTGCAGGTTTCTGCCTCTCCGCCTTCACCTGCTGACAGATCAAACATCGACTCACGTACGCGGCAATCTCCCGCTTCATGTTACGCCACCAATAGTACGCTCGAAGTGTACGAAACATCTTCGTACCTCCGGGATGCATCGCATACGCGAACTATGGGCCTCATCCAGAATCTCCTTCTTCAAGCTCTCGTCTCTGGGCACACACAACCTGCCTCTGAACAACAACATACCGTCGTCGCTCAATCAAAACTCTGTAGGCACACCATTCAGTATCATGGTCTTCTTGCCCAATAAGTAAGAATCTGAATCCTGAGCTTCTCGTACCTGATCAACCAATACGGGTCGAACCTGAAAACTGGCCAACAAAGCTCCATCATCATCATATCCGAACACGGCACCTGTAGCTCGAAGCTCGGCTAACATCGACACTCTGGCCACACACATATGAAATAACGAGGCTCCAGATTTCCGGCTAAGTGCATCTGCTACAACATTGGCCTTCCCCGAATGGTACTCAAACGTGCAATCGTAATCGTTGATCAACTCCATCCATCGGCGCTGCCTCATGTTCAGATCCGGCTGCGTTCGCAAGTAGGTGAAACTCTTGTGATCAGTGTAAACGCTAACACAATAGCAGCTAACTCCAGATCATACGTCGGATAGTTGACCTCATGTGGTTTCAGCTGCCTGGAACCATAGGCTACAACTCTACCATGCTGCATTAACACACAGCCAAGTCCCAACTTCGACGCATCACTGTACACAACAAACTCACCACTGTCGTCTGGCAAAGTTAAAACTGGTGCGGTAGTCAATCTCTCCTTCAAGAGTAAATAACTCTCCTCGCACGCATCAGACCACTCAAACTTGACGCCCTTCTTCATCAATCTGGTCAATGGTGTAGCCATCCGGGAGAAATCTTGTACAAACCGTCGGTAATAGCTTGCTAGACCCAAGAAACTCCGAATCTCCGGCACAGTAGTGGGTCTACTCCAATTCAGCACGGCCTCGATCTTGTCAGGATCAACACTGACTCCCTCAGCCGAAATCACGTGGCCCAGAAATTTCACACTATCTAACCAGAACTCGCACTTGCTAAACTTCGCGAACAACTGATGATCCCGCAAAGTCCGCAACACGGCTCGCAAATTCTTCTTTTGCTGGCCCACACTCCTGGAATAGATCAAAATATGGTCAATGAATACAATCACGAACTTGTCTAGGAACCGTCTGAACACCCGATTCATCAAGTCCATGAAAGCTGCGGGGGCGTTGGTCAATCCAAACGGCATAACCAAAAACTCATAGTGCCCATACCGCATCCTGAATGTCGTCCTGGCTACATCAGAGTCACAGATCCTCAACTGGTGATATCCGGATCGAAGGTCAATCTTCGAAGAGACTGATGCTCCCTTGAGCTGATCGAACAAATCATCAATCCGCGGCAACGGATACTTGTTCCTCACTGTAACCTGATTCAACTTCCGATAATCGATGCACAACCGCATGGACCCATCCTTCTTCCGCACAAACAACACCGAAGCACCCCACGGAGAAACACTCGGTCGAATGAAACCCTTCTCCAGCAACTCCTGGAGCTGAATCTGCAACTCCTTCAACTCCGCAGGCGCCATATGATACGGTGTCTGGGAAATCGGTCCTGTACCCGGCAACAACTCAATAGTGAAATCAATCTCCCGCACAGGGGGTATACCAGGTAACTCCGCTGGAAACACATCCGGAAACTCAGACACAACCTCAATACTACAAGGGTCTGGTACGGCTGCTGTAGTGTCCACAACATGGGCTAAGTAAGCGACACAACCCTTCTTCATCAACCGATCCGCCCTCATCACGGAAATCAAACATGGTAGTGAAGTGTTCTTCTCACCACAGAACAGTATCTCGGGTAACCCTGGTCGTCGAAACGCAACCTCCTTCCTGTGACAATCAAACATGGCCCACTGCGACTCCAAGAAGTCCATACCCAAGATCAGATCAAAATCCACAATATCAAGCAGTAACAGATCTGCGGCTAATCCATGACCATCAATAAACACCTCACAGTCTCTGTACACCCAACCGATGCTCACAACCTCACCTAACGGATACAACACTCTCCACAACCCCGGAAGTGGAGATGCAGGTACCGTAGCTAATGATGACAGTCTAAATGATATGAATGAGTGTGTGGCACCTGGATCTAACAATGCAACTACTGGAATACCAAAGACATGTAACGTACCGATAACGACCTCCGGTGATGCTCTGCCCTCACGTAGAGTCATAGCATGAACCCTCGCCTGTCCGGCTGGTCGTCCTCGCTGGGGCTGTCCCTGCTGTCTGCCCTGGCCTGCAAACTGTGCTGGTCGAACTCCCGAAGTGGCACCTCGCTCAGCTTGGAACTCTGGGCCGCCTGTCCATCAGCACCATACCACTGAGGACACTCCCTTGAATAATGACCCACCTGGCCACAACGATAACATATGACAGGACCCCGCTGACATGGACCAAGGTGATGCTTGTTGCAGAGGCTGCACAATGGATAGTCTCTCGGAACAGGAAATCTACCACCAGTACGCCGAGGATAACTAGAACTGCTGGAATCTACACTAGTCTGTGGTCGCCGCAGTCGATCTCTCCTCCACCTTGGTCTCTGCCTCGGTACACCAACCGGTGGGCGATAAGATCCACCACCTGAGGATGAAGCTGAACCGGAAGTATCAGAACTCAGCCTCTTTGAAGGCCCCTGACTCGTTCCACCTTCCTCAAACCGTCTCGGATGGTACCTCTGCTGCCTCTCCTGCTCAATATCCTCGCCTCGGAGTGCTGCACTGACAAACTCATCAAAGTTGTTCCGAGGCATCGTAGTCAAAGTCGCCTTAATATTCAGATTCAATCCCAGCTCAAACCTGCGACACTTGGCTTCCTCAGTAGCCACCATATCCTGCGCAAAACGAGACAAACGGGTAAATCGATCCCGGTACTCAAGTACAGACAAACTGCCCTGCCTCAAGTTCGTAAACTCCTCATACTTGCGCTGCTGGGTAGCCTGATTAAAGTACCTCCCCATAAACAGATCACGGAACAAAGCCCACAGAGTGTCAGCTGGAACTCTGTCAGTTCTAACCCACCAAAAGTATGTATCACCCTCAAGTAAACCAACTGCTGCCACAGACATCTGCTCAGGAGTAAACTGCAGACGCTCACAAACTCGTTCAATTTGAACCAACCATGCCTCGCATATCTCTGGATCAACTGAACCCGAAAACACAGTAGCACCAGCTGTACGAGCTTTGACCACAGGGTCAAAACACTCTTCCAAACGCAGCACTCGCATCAGCAAGTCGCGCGTTCGGCGATCCTCATCAGGATCCTCATCCCGATCAACACGGGGACCACGTCGAGGAGGCATCCTACTGATACAAGACAAGCATTAGGCACAAGCAGAAAGAACGTAATCATGAAACCGCAGATATTTGAGAATACACAACTCCCGAAGTATTGATGAGTACCGCTGGCCAGTCGGGTCATCACTCCAGTCATGTTGTACAAACTCAAATACCCTAAGCGTCACAACTACAAGAGTCTACAGAATCTGACAACCTAATGCTCTGATACCAAGCTGAAAGGACCCAACCCCGATTCAGTTACCTAAATCGAAATCGAACCCCTTCTGAAAAATACGAACCAACAAAAAAATTTCAAAATTTCGGCAGAGTTTCATTACTAGCGTGGAATTGCATAAACCTGCACCCTGAAAATAACACTTTGTCCTATGCCACAAAAGCCAAACCGTGGGCACCAATCCCATCCGGATTTCTCAACATCATATTATAATCAATAAACAATAAACATACTGTACTATATATAGTATATCCATGAAAATCCGTATAAACATGTATCAGAATGTATCAGAGCGACCTCTAGTATAAATATATACAATATATAAATCAGTAGGCGAAACAAGAACCTACTGGAAAACACAGGTAGCTCAGATCACTAGCCTCCAACCGCGATGTGAAACACCAAACCTGAACTGCAACTGGGCACGGAAACCGAAAAGTCCAGGGGAAAGACATAAAAACTGTTAGAGTGAGTGGACGAAAATAAATGTCTTTCACCAGTTGTTATATATGTTTAAAATAACATATGCGAGTCCAGGTAAATAAAAATAACAAAGTACACGAGGTAAAATCATACTCCTCCAGCGTACTGGGCATGCAAGTAAAAATCTCACAGTCAGAACTACATGGTCCCTAGCCCACACGTGATCCTAGCTGAGGTAGTACAGTCAGAACCACGGGGTCCCTAGCCCACACGTGATTCCAGCCGGTAAACATCCTCGGGGATCAGCCGGGATGCAGTGTATCGATACAACAACGCAACTGAAACTGTACTCTGTGAAAATCAAATCATAAACAGTTCGATGCAAATGCATGAAACAACATATAAGTGTATATATACTCGTATACGCATATCCGTATATGTATAATCATAAAACACGTGCTCATGTAATCCGAAATCTCATACGCATGCTCAAGTTCATAAAACGTATATAAAGACTCGCAAACAATCCGTGAAAAGAAATTGTCCACTCACAGGTGAGCAAAACGCGCACTCGCGCTAATCTCGTGGTCCGGCGGAAGATCCCTCGCCTGCAGCACGATCACGATCTAAATCTCGATCTCGATCTCCTGAATATTCACAAAACATAACTGATCAAAATCATAGTCGACAACTCTGTACTGAACCACGGAAACCAATCGTTCCCGGAAATATACAATGCAGTACAAAATGATTAACGAAATTCCCGAAATCTCCACTCGAAACCCGCGACTGAAAATCGGCTACCCAAATCAATCCGAAAACCTCTGGACGATAATCAGGGCGCGATTACAAGAAAAACGACATTAAAAACGTCGAAATCCAAAAAGTCAACTCCTCACCGGAGCACCACCGTTGACCGCCGCCGCCGCCGGCGGGGTGCCGTCAACCGTGACTTCCTCCGGCAAGGAAGCTCCAGAAATGGAGTTCTCCTCAAGCCCATCCTCTTCTACAACTACCACAAGTCTCGAATCTCAAGGGAACCGATCCAATTTCAGCTCCAAAAACCCAATCGGAAAACTCTCCGGCAACCCAATCGGGTTCCAACCAAACGTCCACCAATCCACAATTAAATCATACAGGTAGTATCCCTAGGCCAAGGGGAGGCAAACCCCCCTGACCACCACTACCGTGGCTCGCCGAAACCACCCAAACCGTCACCGGCGAAAAATCCCAATCGGCCTCGATTCGAACCCCCTCCAAACCTCATCAATTCCCATCAATTTAAACACAGACCAACTCAAAATCACAAGGGGATGCGAGCCTTACCCTTCGTTTGGCCGGAGGTAGCCGGAAAATGGACGTCGGACGGTGAAGATCAAAACGGAAACTTTCCCTCTCTCGGTCAACGGTCAACTTTCCAGTTTTGGAAAGTCAAAGCTTGGTCAACGTCAGTCAAAGCCCAAATTGAGATTTTCGACTAATTCTCGACTATTCCCGATATTTATACTCGCGCCTCGGGTCGATCGACGATTCGAAATGGATAACCATCACGATTCGGATAAACACGAAACAATCGGATAAACTCGTCGAAAACTAAAACTTCAAATAATCGTATTATATTCCTCGGTTATTGGAAAAATATTCCGGAACCGCCCACGAGCTCGAAATCACGTACTCTACAACTTCCGTGAAGACACTCAACTCAAATTCTCGGCCGAAAACATAGTCGCGAATAGAGTCGACGAACCACACAAATATCGTAAAGCTGCGACTAAACAGAATCTCGTGAATCGTGCCGAATATTCAACTAATTCTTGTTCGGGTCGTCACAGTAGCTACGCCCAATTTATTTATGAGGTTGCCTACGTACCCGGACAAGGGATCAAGTCACTCATAGTTCAATTTTGGTGAGTTGGTGAATTTGATTTTGAGATAACCAGTGATTCAATTATATTTTGTGGTTGCATCTAAATTTTGTGCTGGATTGCTTACATATTCTGTAAAGGGATCAAATCGTTTGTAGTTCTTTTGATTTATTCAAATTATTTAATTTTTTAGTTTTATGCCAATATATTACTTATTTAACGATTCCAATTATTTGTTAGGAACCGTTGTCCTCATTTTTGAAGAAGTGACACCGGAGAGTTTGAACAATTTCTGTGATATGTATGGGCTCAAGTTGAAGTGAGACCCATTTTCATAAAACCCATTTCTTTTGAAGCCCATTTATGTTGTTGAAGCTCAGCCCACTTTTCCTTTTTCTTTTCTTTTTTTAGTTTTTTTTTTCTTTTGCCTCTCATCCATGTGTACAACAGCCATCCTCTTTTTTTTCTCTTCTTTGTTCGCTTATTCATGTGCCAGCAATATCACCCACTCTTTCATAACATAGCAACTAGCTTCTCTTCCTTAGAGCATCCGCAGCGTTGGAGTGCTCGGAGGACGTCCTCACCGTTTTCAGGCGGGACCCGCCGGAAATCAGACGTCCTCGGCTCCATGGGCGTGCACCGTGGCTAAGGAGGAGAGTTGACCGCACGGCGACGAGGAGAACGTCCTCGAGGACGTTCGCGAGGAGCACGCCGGAGAGGAGGTTCCCTTGGCGGAGCCCACGCTCGTGGGTGACGTCAGGCAGGAACCGAATTTTTTTTGAATCTGGCGCGTGTAATACACGCGCCAGTTAATCGGTAAATTTTTTTTTTAACTGAAGTTACCAGCCAATCACAGACTGACACGTGTCAGCCTGTAGGGCCGATTGGCTGGCAACGGGCCGATCAATCTGGGCCGTCCATTTTGAATCCAAATTTCAATCGGACGGCCAGAATCAAATGCAACGGCAACCTGAATTTTCTGAATTTTCATAACGGGTATCGCTTCAATAATTCCCAAAAAAATCCCAAAAATTTCAAAAAAATTCCAAAAAATTTCTAAAAAACCCCTACTATTTTCCTATAAATATAACCTTCATTTTCTAAAAATTTCACACCCCTTTGTGCACCACTTAGCATCTTCTTCCTCCTTCTCTTCTCTCCCTATCTCACAATCCTCATTCATTTTTTGCCAAAATGTCAACCAATTGGCTCATGTCCGAAGATGTACAATTATGCATTTCATATTGTCGGCATAGTGTGTGCCCTATCTCCGGCAACAAACAAAAGGTCGACAAATTGTGGGAAAAAATTTACGCCGATTACCAACAAAATTGGGTGATTACAGAGGGGGAAGCGAGGGCGGAAGCGAGGTCACAAAGTGCCCTTGCATCTCGTTTTGCTAAGTTGAAGCCAAACTTGTCGCAATAGAAAGCAGCGCTCGCATACACAAGAAGGAATCCGGAATCCGGCGGAAATTGTCATGATGAGGTAGTGATTTATTTATGTTGGTCCTTTCAAATTTTATTAATTTTTGGAAATATATAATGTGAAATATTAAGTCGTTACCTGTAATTTATTTTGTAGTTAAGAAAAGCCCAAACGTTTTATGTGGGGAAAAAAAAGAAGGAGTTTGCGCACTTTGCGTGTTGGGAAGAGGTCAAAAATCATCCTACCTTTAGAATCATAGAAACTACCACTCAACCTTCTTACAATTCATACTTCGAAGAAACACCTACCGTTAATGAAGTATCTCCTATCGTCAACTTGTATGAAGATGAAGTGATGCCAACATCACAAATCAACCTTGGAGGAACCTCAAGCCCGCCTAGACCTCCAGGAGTGAAGGCGGCCAAGGAAGCAAAAAGAAGGGGAAAGAAGGCCATGACACCATCGAGTGAAGTTAGAGATGAGACTTTGAAGAGCATTGCGGCTAATCAAAAAAAGTTTGTCGATTGGACGAGGGCAAATGATGAAAATCAACGAATACTTGATGAGAAAAACTACAAATTAAGGGCACGAGAAGAAGAAACAAGAATCATGACAATGAATTTCGAGGCTATGACCCCAAATTCAAAGAAGTACTTCATGAAGCGGAAATCAGAGATCCTTCAGCAAGTAGATGACGATGAAGGAGAAGTCGGCGATGCTAGCTTTACCAGTTGTTATCGTCCCCGCAATCTTGATTTTAGTGATTAGTTTAGTAATTTCAATTCATGTAATTTCAATTCATGTAATTTCAATTCATGTAATTTCAATTCATGTAATTTTCACTTCATGTAATTTCAATTCATGTAATTTCAATTCATGTAATTTTCACTTCATGTAATTTCAATTTCAAGAAATAAAAACGCACTTGATTTATTTAGATCGAGCTTCAAATTTAAATTCATTTATTATAAAGGGAAACACACATACAAAAGGGAAACACACATACAAAAGGGAAACACACAAATTTCAAACACACATATCTCGCGCACATTATTCAGAGATGTTCACCAGTTTCAAGAAACCAGTTGTGCTTCACTAAGTCCTTTTGAAGTTCACCATGCAGATAAACTGATTGTAAATCAATGAGCCGGTCGCTAAACTGTGCATGATGCTGATCTCTTCCCACTGGCTCAAATGGAATTCGGTGACCATTTTCATCCACCGGCCCATCATACAGTGTGGATGCAGTCACTGGGTTTTGTAAATCTTCTTCCTCATTCTCCTCAAAATCGTCTTCCACAAATTCTTCTTCGACAATCATGTTATGCATTATGATGCAAGCCAACATGATCATTTTTAATGTCGATTTATGATGACACATGGCTGAGTGACGAATGATAGCCCAACGAGATTGTAAGATGCCAAAACACCTCTCCACATCTTTACGATATGCCTCTTGTTTCCTTGCGAACAGCTTCTGTGGTTGATCTTGTGGATTGGATATTGTCTTGACGAACGAGGAATACCTGGGATAGATTCCATCAGCTAGATAATAAGTATGGTGGTAAGTCATACCATGGACTTTATACGTCGCTCGCGGGCTTCTTCCGGCAAGGAGTTCATCGAAGACATCAGAGGAGTTGAGCACATTAATATCATTTTGTGCTCCAGGCGTCCCAAAGAAGCTATGCCATATCCACGTGTCATATGATGCCACCGCCTCTAAGATTATTGTCGGACGAGCCTTCCGCCCCGAGTATGACCCTTGCCAAGCTGTTGGGCAATTCTTCCATTCCCAGTGCATGCAGTCGATGCTTCCAATCATACCAGGAAATCCCCGTTGCCTGACCCTTCTTAAAAGTCGAGTTATGTCACCCGGATTTGGAGCGCGGAGGTAACGGTCCTTGTAGAGCAAGACCACTTGTGTGCACCACTTCTTCATGCATTCCAACGTCGTTGACTCCCCCATCCTTGTGTACTCAGTACACTGATCTGCAGCTACGCCATACGCCAACATTCGTATAGCACCGGTCATCTTTTGCTCGGGGAGGAGTCCTTGCAATCCAGTGGCATCTGCTCTTTGATGCCAAAATGGGTCGTGATTACAGAGGTCTGTCTTGATCCGGTTGAACAAGTGCGTGCTCATTCGGAACCTCCGGCGAAAATCTTGCTCGTGGAAAACAGGGCGTTCCACGAAGTAATCTTCAAGCAGATTCTGACCCCTAGGTTCCCTTTGCCTTGGATGGTTTGGAAGGCGGCGGCGGGGTGGCTCATCATCAAACGTGGCAACTATCATGGTTGCATCATTGATGAAGGAATTCATCATTGTGGTAGCTTGCCGACGTTGTTGGCGCCTCCTCCTGGAAGACTCTTCGTAATCGTTGTGATTCATCTTCTGGATGAGAAAAACGGCATAATTGTGTTTAGGTGTAGAATAGCAAGTGACTTATGCGTGTTGTGAGGTTTCATGTATTGGAGCCAGCGTGGGTGATTTTATAGCAAAATTATGATAATCTGATATTGAAGGATGAGTACACGTGTCACATCCTGATTTGTCGGAAATCTCACCGGAAATCTCATCAATAATTTAGCCGACAGTGACTTTTGGATGAGTACACGTGTCACATCCTGATTTGTCAGAAATCTCACCGGAAATCTTCAGCAATAATTTAGCCGACAGTGACACGTGTCACACACGTAGATGTGACACGTGTCGCATTATCATTTGTCGGAAATCTCACCAGAAATCTTCATCAATAATTTATCCGACAGTGACACGTGGATGTGACACGTGTCACAATATGAGTCGTCGGAAATCTTACCGAAAATTTAGTTCAATAATGTACATGATAATGACATGTGTCGCCTAGTTATTGGATAAACATATTAAAAATAATTAATCAAAATTTTATTTTATGATTATGAATAGTAATAGGAATTCCTATTTGTTGCACTGCTACGCAAATAAACTGAATAGGAAGTCCTATTTGCTGAATAGTAACAAGAAGTCCTGAAAATAGGAATTCCTCGAAATAGGATGTCCTAAACGGGTGCGGATGCTCTTAATTTTAGTTCGACGATCTCTGCAAATACAGCCGCCTAGCCCTTTCTTCTATGCCCATTGGTATTGCACGCGCAGACTTCCTTTTCCTTTTTATTTCGTCTAGCATGCTTATTTGTTGACTCCGTGGACTGCTTAGTTCGCATCCGAGTTAGACGTGGATTCGAATTGTGTCGGGTATATGCCTCCACGAAATCGTTTCTCTTCTAAAATCCCTTGTGCAATCGATCGAACTCTTTGCTTCCTTTTGGTGCTGTCGGCTCGAAAAAGAAAAGTCTCAGGCAGCTCTCTAAACCGCCTCTTGATTCCACCGGTAAGTTCCGTTAGCCTTCAATTGCTTCGGACATTGCCTTCAAAATCGCCTCTTTGCTTTGAGGGAAAAGTTTCAAAGAGTGTAAAATCGAAAATATCAACGATATTTCGTTCATAGTAAGATTTTTTAGTCTTGCCTAGAAAATTTTCAAATATATTTCCAATTTTTTCAAAATATTTTAAATTTTTTCGATATTTCTGATATATTTTCAATATTTTATGATATTTCACGATATTTTTGAAATTTTCGAAAAAAATTTAAATTTAAATTATTTAAAAAACTAAAGTTTAGCTTGTCAAGTGGCTTCATCAATCCATCTTTACGTGACTTGTCAAATCTGCTTCTCACGTTGCTTGTCCAATTTACTCCCCAAATAGAAAATTTTTATAATAAAGAATAAAAGCATCACACCATATCATACCATAAGCCATAATTATGTCAAATTTGTATAATAGTTTAGAAATCTTTATTATAAAGTAGTTATCACACCGAGTGCTTTAGACAGTAGGCTTTGATCAAGTGTTTATAGGACTTTTGTAAAATATAAAAATTAATTATATTGAAGCCTATCGAATCTATCACACTGATTATCACTTCTCTCTCACTCCTAGTTTCTCATACATTGATACATATGTGCATTCTCAGTTTCTTATTAAATTCATCACACCGATCACTACTTCTCTCTCTCTCTCTCTCAACAAAACCTTATCTCTCACTCTCTCAACAACTTATAGTAGATTGACCAATCATGTATATTATTACTTAGTCCTTTCTATGTTGATAAATATATTATTATTGTTCTAATATTTCTTGTTAAATGTATTTATGTTAAAGTTTTTAATTATATGAATGCTACGTTAACAATGTAATATTGATGTCATATTGATTAAGATTTAGTAATGTTAAAAAAATTATATGTAGAAATTCATTAAATTATTGCAATGGATAATGGGTCAAGTAAACGTGATCCAGCATAGGAGCACGGTGATTCAATTCCCGAAAACAAGAATGGCTCAGTATGCAAATATTGTGGGCTTGTGATAAAGAGCGGAGGTGTCACACATTTAAAGTATCATCTCAGTGGACTTGATCCCGGTTCAAACGTCAAAAGATGTGAATCACTTCAATAATGAAGAGAAAACAGAAAGAAAATGCCAAAAATTCTCACATGATCCACGACATCCGAGCTGAACTTCATGGAGATCCGATCGTGCAACTCGAAGATACAAGTGAGGACGAAGATTATAATGGTGATGACATGGGGCCTGAGAAAATGGCACAATTGCGACAAGTACTTCGAGCGTCTAAGGAAGTCCAATGGCAAAGAGAGCATCTCCACAAACTCCTTAATAGAGGACAAAGTAGTGGCTGTAATGTACAACAAGCCCAGAGCTTTAAAGAATCACAACCAACCGCACCATTGGCGCCAAACCTCAGCAAATAAACTCGAGGACAACAGAAGAGTCTCAATAATATGTTCTCAGGCAACTCAGTGAAAGAGGCAATTGGTTGTTTAATAAGCAAATTTTTCATATATGAAAATGTCCCTCCAGCAAAAGCCGCATCTCCTTACTTCCAAAACATGGTAATTGGATGCCAAAGAGCCGGAGAGGGAGTAAAACCCCTCACACCTTATGAGATCATGCACAAGTACTTGGATATGGAGTTCAAAGAGATTACTGAACATGTTGCCACATCGAAAAGTCAATGCGTGATGTATGGATGTACGATCATGTGTGACGGATGCACAGGGGCAACGAGATTGTCTATCATAAATTTCATGGTCTACTGCAAAGGTACCACTGTATTCCTCAAGTTTGTTGATTCTTCTAAGCATAAAAAGGATCATGAATATATATATATATATATTATTGAACAACATTATTAGAGAGGTTGGGGAGCATAATGTTGTTCAGGTGGTGACAGACAATGCAGCCAATTATGTTAAAGATGGAAAGAAGTTGATGAAGCACTATAATGTTTACTGGACTTCTTATGCAGCTCATTGTATGATCTCATGTTTGAAGAGTTGGGGAAAAGATAGAGTGTCAAGAACGTGATTGACAAGGGTAAAGCTATTTCAAATTACTTTTACAATCATAATACATTGTTAGCAAAGATGCGTGAATTTTGCAAGGGGGAGATTGTTCGTGCCGCACCTACTCGATTTGCCACTAACTTCATTTCATTAGAAAGCTTAATCAAGAGGAAGTTTAGGTTGAAACAATTGTTCACAAGTGATTGGTAGAGTACTAGCAACTTTTGTCTTACCAAACACGGTCGTACTATTGAAAGTTTGGTACTTGATCAACTCTTTTGGACTCAAGCAGAACATTTGTGTGAACTATCTGAGCCTCTTTACAAAGTATTACCCGTGTCGTGGATACAGAAGTTTATCCAACTATGGGTGCAGTTTATGAGTTAATGTGTGTAGTGAAAGAGCAGTTGGAAAAAAAGTCAAGTGCAAAATGGGTTGTCAAAATTATCAATGACAGGTGGTTTAAAACTTTAAGACACGATTTGCATGCTAGAGGTAATAATAATCTTACTTTTTCGTTCTTATTTTTACTTAACCATAAGTTATTAACATTATAATGTATACTAATAAATTTTTGTATTTGTTTTTTTTTTGTAGGTTATTATTTGAATCCTCGTTACAATTATAAACAAGGCGTTGGAGATGACCCCATGCTTATTCAAGCTGTGCAATAATGTATTCTCTAAGTTGGACCCTGATTGTCCGACACTGGGCGATTTTTGAAGAGAGGTTTGGCTTATAACAAATTATTTTTACAATTTATCATTTACAATTGTGGCAATGAAATAATTCACCTTTTACATTCAGCTCACATATTTCAATGATTCAAACCTTAATTTTACCATGTCAGTGACAGTTGCATCTAGAGAAAAGATTTCTCCTGGTATGTATACATAGTATATACTTATAATTAAAGTACTCTTTCATTTATCACAAATTGAACTTAATTAAGAAAATTAATATTTTTTTTCTTATATGATAGTTGATTGTTGGATGATGTATGGGACAAGTGCACCTACCGTAAGAAGATTGGCCATTAGAGTATTATCGCAAACTGCTTCAACTTCAGCTTCTGAAAGAAATTGGAGCACATTTGCTCTAATTCATACAAAACAAAGAAATAGGTTGGGATATGCTAGGCTAGAGAAATTGGTCTATTGTTATTATAACATGAAGCTTATGCTCCAAGATAAAGAAGCAGAGCAAGAAAACGTTGAGGCCAGAGATCCATTGGATGTGTTTGATATTGGTACTGAATTTGATAACTAAGAGAGAGATCAACTTTATCAATGGATTAGACCACTACACTTGGATGACGAGGAACAAAATTCAGTTGAGAGAATTGATGCTGCTGCCCGTGCTGAAGGAATAAATGTCGAGCAGGTACTTCGTGAAAAGGTTATAGGACATGTTTATGAGAATGACTCATTTAATTCTCTCATGAGTCAAGAAAATATTCAACCTAATCCAAAGCCTAGAAGTTCACATGCTTCCCAACCTCCACGATTGAGGAGGGACATCCCAAGTACGAGATCTGGAAGCTCATCAAGCACTAGAGGAGGAGACAGCAGAATGCAGAGTATTAGAGTCGGTGATAGTGGCAGCGGATATGGTGGTTACAATGAAGATGAACCATTTTACTTGACAGAGGAATAAAATTTCACACATGCAACCCAAAATGAAGATCATGGAGATAGAAGAGCGCGCAAGTCATGGATACAGTGGAGGAGGCAGAAGAAGTGAATACAATCCAAGAGAAAGGGGTCAAGAAAGTTTATCGAGAAATGTTGAAGATGTGTTATCCACCACTTTTGACTTAATAGGTGTTGGAGATGGTAATTACCAATCCTATTATTATGGTCAAAATTTTGCAATGCCATATCCTTCATATGTCATGCATTATGGTCTTCCAACAAGTGGCAACTCATCGTCAAAATCACAAACAAATGCCTCAAATGATGATAGCAATGAAGAAAGTCGAGCAATGCCTGGTTCATACTACGAGCTCCAGAATCCTCAAAGACTGCCCCCTGAGTTACATGCAGAATTACATGGGAGAGCAATCATTTAATGAATACTTTTCACAATACACACATGATTCTGCACAGGGGGGTGGAGAAAATAGTGTGAATTTTGAACCTTATAGGTCCTTTACGGGGTTTTGAAGTATTTGTATATTTGATTTTGTGATGTGTTATGTGTAACATATTGTACAAAAATGTGATGGCTTAGCCTCCCATTAAAGTTTAGCCATCAAAAAAATATAAATAGAACTATTAAATTATATTTTAATAGTTATCAGTACTTAACACGTACTAATTCATATAGTAATATAGCAAATTCATATGTCTCGATGTTTGATCAATATTTTCTTTTCACATAAGGTAGATAATTGATCATATAACAACCTCCAAAAGTTTCATTATAAATTTCTACGTATTTTTATTACTTTCTGTCATTTCCGTCAGAATTTTTACTTGATCGATATTTCCTCGATATTTCCATCGATATATCCAAATTTTGGATCGTCGATATATCCACGATATCCGATATTTTACTCCTTGCCAACTAAAGGTCTCTAATAGACTAGACCTAATTTTTTCCATGTGCTACATATGCTTCATTGTTATATTGCTACTTAGTCTAAATTTGCCTCTTATTTAGTTAATGAGGATTAGACTGTTTTTCAATATAACTTACTATTATGATCAATAATACGTTTCGGTTATAAAAAAAAGGGCTTGAGTGATCCAACACCGTCTACACCGCCATTGTTCAAAAAGAAAAAGAAAACAAAACAAACAAACAAACCCTATATGGAAAAAGTGTAATTGAACTCCATGATGACTCCAAATTCTCTAAGGATCTACACTCATACGATGTATCGATATCGATCATGATAAAATAATTTGACTTTTCTAGTTTTCTTCTATGAGTTGACATACAATTCCTAAGGCAACCATCAACCATGTAACTCAGTGGCTACTCTTGCCTGATTGTTGTGATAGTTTGCACATCTTTACCTAATTGTTGGAATTAGTTGGCGCCTACAAGTTATTTACAGATATTTAATTATTAATTTGAAAAAGCAAGTAAAATTAATCAAACTTTAAAGGCGGCCACACCGTTCTTATATTAAAAAAAAAGAAAAAAAGACAGGCACATTATCAATTATCAATAAGGGTATGCTTTAACCCTTGGACATCTTTTCTCAAAATATATAAAAAAAAATGGTCCATGCCAAGTTTGGTACAAGATGATAAATTACCAAAATTGGCAAAATAGTAACTATATATATAAACAAATTGATTACAAGAAACCCTGTAATCCATAATAAGCTACTAGAGCATAGGCACACCTCACGCGTGTGGATGTGGGAGGAGTTCATATTTTCTTTATTTTATTTTTTAGAAATAGAAAAAAAAATATAGTGGATAAAAATCATTCATGAAAAAACGTATTTAGAGAGAGAGTAGGAATTATGTTTTTCATTTTTTATTATTTAATTTGTTTATAAACTGCTCTTGCTTTATAGTAGGGGTGGAACATTGTAATTGAAAATCGAAGAAAAAAATGAACCGAAACTAAATCGCGGCCGAAAAAAATCGAACTCAATACAAACCAATTAAAAAAAATCAAAATATTTGGTTTGGTTTCAGTTTTTTATTTATAAAACCGAGCCGAAAAGCTGAAGTATACAAAAAAGAACATCATTTTGGGTATTTTATAATATATAATATAAATATATGCAAAATAAAAAACTTAAACTCCTAAAATTCTAATTTTTTTTATGCACAATCCTTTTCAAATTCTCTCACAAATTCAAAATTTTAGGCAACTCAAAAAATTATGTTTTATATGGAACTTTTTATTTAATTTTTTTTAAAAGTTAGTTTTTATGTATTATGTAAAAATCGAAAGAAATCAAAAATAAAAACTCAAACCAAACCGAACTGAATAATCGCGGTTTTTCTTTTACAAAATGAAAAATCGAACCGAAAAAAATATTACGGTTTGGTTTTAATTTTTACCAAAAATCGAACAAAACCGTCTAAATTCTACCCCCACTTTATAGTTTTACCCATAGTTATATTTATTATTTTTCTTGTTAGTATATATAAAATAAGGACAATTTCAAAAAAATTATATGTTTGACCTTAATAACTATCAAGGCCTCTTCTCTTTTTAATTAATAGAGATTGATAACCGTCAAAACCTTCTTCTTCTTCTTGAAAGGAAACCTCTTTTAATCAATAGAGATATAAAAGCCACAGGGCAAAAGAACTCAATCAATCCCAATAAAGCCTCACCACTGGCACTATGGCTCGCTTTCTCTGTACTTTAATCTTTGCTTTTGTTCTAGCATTGGCTACAGCATACCAAGTCTCTGCTGTCACATATGGAACCAACTACAAAGCTGGACAAACCAAGGGAGGTCTCCTTTGGTTATTTCAATTAGGGGATGAATACAGCAAGAGTTGCATGGAAAGAGCCACACAATATATATTCTACCGTTTAAGCATATATGTCCAGGTCTAATCCAGCATTGGATACCCAGCATGTAACCTTAATCATAAATAATGCCTATTCTGGTGCTGCAGAGACCAATCATATGGCCGAAAACCATGTTACGATCACTATGAGTTCCAAATACCTTCAGGTATATATATATCATCATCGATCAATGGTCGTCAACGAGTATGTTTGATTTCAACCACATTTTTATTGAGATATATATATATATATATATCCCTAAATATTTTGAAATCCATGATATATACACATTCTGGTGTTAGCAATTTAATGTGATTATTGGGAAGTTAGAGTTACTTTAGGCTATTGTTATTTGTAAAAGTTGAGGGATTTGATTGGAGTTGAATGATTGAATGTTATAGTTGCTTTTTGTTTGAGATGTTTTGTGGTTTCTTTATCATTGAGGTTGTTTATGGTTGTTAAAGCTTACGGATTTGATTAGAACCTCAAAGGTAGAATGTGACTGGTGTTTACTGTGAGCTATTTCGTGTTTTTGATATTTTTTAGGCTCTCCTGGTGATTGTTAATGCCCAATGCTTGAATTTGATTGATATAAATTTGTAATATAGTATCTCAATGAATGTTGCTATCATTTGCAGAGATTGTACATTGAAACTTTCGATCTCTTCCACAGTGATAGTGAAAGTTAGACTTGGGTCTATCAAAACATGAGATTCATCCATTTGTTCCCACAGGTAATGAATAGCGCATTAATCCGTTGTGTGTGTTTTCTTCTATTTGGAAATAACCGTTCTGATTATGAGCTCTTTGTTGCTGTTTGAAATACAGAATTGGTATGGATTGAGTGACCTGTTGGAGCTTGATACAGGTGAGTTATTGTGTGATTGAAGTTGTTCATCAGTTGCTTATTACACTATCACTGAATTGATAATATATGAATATGTTGTGATAATATTTTTGGGGAAAAAACTATTTGTGATATACCCATGATACTCTTATTTGCAGTATATGTCAACACTTAAAAGTCAAAACAAAAGGAAGTGGATAATTCCTTGCCGAGGAAGGGAATTTACAAGGAAACAATTAAATCAGCATAGTTAATGAGTTGGCGGGTGGGGTCAAAACACTAGACAACCTTAAGTTTTCAGTCCCCCCTCACATACATGCAAACACTCCCAGCGCGTCACACCCTCACTTTTTTCTTCCTTCGATTTCATTTAGTGAAAAAGTCAATCCCAGCAGCAGTAGTAGCAGCCATTCAAATGGGGCCGGGATCAGACGGGTTGGGTAAGAAGCCCTACACCATCACCAAGTCCAGACAGAGCTGGACCGAGGAAGAGCACGACAAGTTCCTCGAAGCTCTTCAACTGTCAGTACTCATATTTCTCTCTCTCTTTTCTTTTTTTGATATGGAATATATAACATAACATTTGGTAATTTACTGCACAAAATTAGTCACTAGAGATGTGAGGGGAGTTTTGTGGCTTATAACAGAGTATGGAAAATTTGAAACTACTACAGTTTGAAACTTTTCATTATATAAATCATGAATATAAATTTTGTGGCTTATATACTATGCTGGGATATACGCAAATCAATGGATGTTGTCTACAAGTAAGATTGTCATTATTTATTCTTTATTTAGAGATGCGGTCAAGTTTTGTACCTTAGATTTTCTTCTCTTTTAACCCTTGCTATGTTTCCCCATACATTAGGTAATTTCAAATATTCAGAACATACCAACCAGCGGAGTCTCTGATATTGAACCACTTGGTCACCATCTTTGTACAGATAGTCAGGTAGTATTTTAGCTTTAAAATATGCTTCTCTGGGTTATATATTACTTTCATGTCACATCCCAATCAACAAACTATTCACCATGTATTTGGATGCAGGACGAAGTTGTTCATATATAGGATCTTCAAACTGGACAATGGGAAGCAGGCTTCCATGCTGCATTGGGTAATTATTGATGTCAACATAGGTTGATTTGATGGGAATCATGGCTCCGTAAACCGTACGAATTGGACCAGCGACAAACCTCTGTGATGAGTCGAGGCGAATAAAATTGGTAGTTTCAAAGTCAGCCAAAACTCTTCATTTTACACTCTTTTTTCAATTAAGACGAACTAACGTTTGTGACATTGGGTTTTGTTCGTTTTTGAGGTTTTGCAGTCAAATGTAAACACGACTTTGAACCGTTTGGGCAAAGAGAATCCAAAATGCATAGGTGGGTCCATTTTCAAAAACTCATTTTTGTATCAAGTCTTAGCCAGTTCTTATGATTTCAAGCAGTTGGTGCTAACACATTTAAGGTGTCAATGGGGGAATTTGAATCAACTTTGAGGTCATACCCTATTGAAGACTTTGTCTTCATAGACTTTTAGATGAAATGATATAGATAGCTATTGGTTTTGCGGTAAATGAAGGCTTCTTTAGGATTTGGAAAGGAGATACAATATCTCTGTATTTTTTATATTTATGTGACTTGCTTAAAAGTTTACATAATAAATTATTATTTTATTTTATTTTTATAATAATTATGTAAATCTATTTACAGATATTTTTATGTTAAACAATAACTAAGCTTTCAAAAAATTTATATCACTTTGTCGTAAAACCGTGCCAAAGCGGGGCTACCACCTAGTTGATGAGACAAAGAGATGTTTCGCGTTCAGAATGGAAAAGATCCATTTCAATTTTCAAGTGGAAACATACAATACGAAGTGGGTGTCTCATGTCTTGAGTTGCATAGGGCTTGACCACGTGAAAGAACCGGACTTAAAAGTTATTACGTGAGATCAATGCCAACCCCAGACAACCGACTCCAACCAACTGAATATTAACCCAAGAAATCCACACTTCAAACCAGTGTATAGAGTTAATTATATAAGCAAATGCAAACTTGATTGTGATACCAGAGCGGAGAAAGCTTGACACGAGGCAAGTACAGTTCGTCAACATATAGGCAATACTGATCAAATAACATTGTTAAGCATTTCAACAATTACTTGACACTGAGAAAGAAGAACAAAAAGAAATGAAGAAATGTAAGTGTGAAAGAAAATCAATGGCATTCTACAAGAGTACAAGGGCCAGCTGCCAATGATGTTTCAATTTAACACATCCTCCGACACACTTGAGCAGAGAAATTGAAAAACGCTTTGGCAGCGGGTGTAATTCACAACATCTCTTGTGACTTTCTCACACAACGTCCGACCTTCTTCTTGAAGTCATCTCTCCTATCTCTCCATTCCTTCTGAACAACACAAACTATCACAACGTTAGAAATCAGATTTGGTTAGTGATATTCCACTCAATAAGTAGTTGAAATCAGTATTTTTCTTTTAACAGTATGCACAACACAGAGAAGTTGCTAATTTATCAGCTAATGGGCAAGGGGAAACTAGCTTAAACAATGACCAAAACCAGAATCAATACACAATCGGTGAAAAGTGGAAGTTCCAAATTCTCAAGTTCAATGACATGAACTATCCCTTGATGGAGCTGCACCAAGATACATAAGTAGTAACAAAGTGACATGCTTTTCACATGCGGAAACAATTTATAGTACCAGTGTCGACTAAAGCTTCTTCCATCATAGAAACAGCTAGATCCACGTATCAGTTAACTTCTGTTTTCACAGCTTAAATATATGTGGTTATTGGTCTAGATTAACCAGACAGTCTTAAGCCAACCTAGTTTTTCCAAGCATGAAGCCTTAGAATATGACACAGATATCTCTTCATTCAGTTCACTGTCTTTCTACATGAACATCTCATCAGCAAGAGCATATTGAACATAGAATAATGTAAAACCTAAAGGACATATCATAGTCCTGGCAGAACATCTCTTTCTAAACCTGACATCTTAATCTTAACATTAGGTTAAGCCACATGAACCCAATTGATAACATCATAAAAGCAAACTGATTATTGAAAAATTTGTGGTAAACATCATAATAAGTCATATGATTGAATAATTCAGCAGTAAAATCATGTTAAACATCATTTTGTATACTCGTGCAACTGTTATATATACTGCAGGCATAGATAATATTCAATATGAAATAGAGAATGTTTATGAAAACACGATGAGTAACAGTAATAAAGAATAAGACCACTTACAGCAGCTTCAACATTAGCAGGAGATTCATCATTGGGACTGGATAGCATTGATATTATACTCAAAACTATGCTTTCAACCTGCAAAACAAAGCTTCAAATTTGTTAGAGAAGTACTCTCTTTTGGTAAAATACCAAAGCAAGGATCACTAGTCAATCTTTGATTAAATTTCATTATTTTTCACTTTTCTACTGAAAGAAATTGACTAATCCAGGAAGTGGAAACACATCATTCAATTGACTTGGCGGCGACTGAGGTAAAGTTGAGGGAACACCTTAAAAACTAATGGATTTTATAATTATCTGGTGACCTTAAAGTTGATCATATATGGTGACGAAGTGATTTGACTATTTAAGATTAAATTTGGAATAACTTGATTAAATTGTTGTCTACCATAACATTTGCAATATTTTGTCAGCATTTTAAAACCATCAGTTCCACTCTCGAGAAACATTTTAGTTTGCATGGAAATCAAAATACACTTTGAATCATATCATGTATATCATCCATTTCCTATACAAAGATACCATTACCTTCTTAGTGGATTCATTATATAGCTCTATGACTTCCACTCTCACTAAAGTGCTTTACACTCCACATCAGACCATTAACAGTCATAGCATAATGCTATGAAGCTGAGAAAAATCCTGTTCACATTTTTAAGTATCATAAACTAGAAAGTAACAGTTTACAACTCAGATATAAGATTATCTTATTTTGTATAAACAGTTGATAGAAAATTTTGGTTTTAGTGATTCTGATACCATTTACATATATTACGTATATGTGATCTTAGACCATATTTTCTTTTCCACTCTATCTTCATACTAGCCTATACACGTATGAACAATACTAACACAACAGAAAGCCTGGTAATACTATAAATCTCAACATGTGAAGACAGGTCTGATGAATCTATACCGTATGCACAGGTGTCCAACGCTCGCTTGCAAGCTCATAACCATTTGGGTCATCACCAGGAGGATGGAGAATAGAAATGCAAACACGCCCATCAGAGTAAACTACAAATTAAAAATAACCAATTAATACTCTTATCAAGTGAAAAAAAAATAACAAATGACATAAAAAGAAGATAAATGATAGAAAGTGAACCAACCATTGGGATGCCATAAATCTGAAGTAAACTTCACTGTTGGAGGGCTGTTCGGGTAATTAGATGGAAAACTCATGATGGCATTAAAAAATCCTCCCTCACTGCAATCAGAAGAAAAGGTCAGGACAAATGTGATATGTAGACAACTCGATATACGCCAAAATAAATCTGCTGCAAGTAACAATTTGCCACATTCCAGTACTATATGCCATAGAATTTATCATATAACTATCAAAAAGATAAAGTAGAACAAACCACAGAGTGTGATTAAGTGAGTGAGTTTCTAAAGCAATTTGTCTAAATTTTCCATAACCAAATTACCACTTAGAACTCCACCTATGGCCAAAATATCCTAGTACCCAAAAATAGAAATGAAATAACGTACATGTAAAGTATGCATATGAAACCATCAACCATTACTAAATCAGGACCTCAAATACAACTTAGAACACCAGAATCAAATTGAAATTTACACAAGAAGCTCAATCACCGCCGATTCAATCAGCGAAACACAGCATCGCAGGCACAACAGCAAAGCCCAATCATAAACAGCACCCCAAAAAAAATCGAACTGGAAAGAAAATACCCGAAATCACACGTACTATAGCGTATCGGGCGGTCCAATAATTGTGACGCTCCACTCAAAGATATTGCTCTCATCTACCAGACCTGCCGAGAATCCATCCACAGGGTTCTTGCAGAGATCTGAACACAGTTTTAAAATCGAAAACGATCAGAGATCAAAATCGAATCCGATAAACCTATACACGACACAACACACGAATCTTCCAGAACTCGATTGAATTGAGAGTTGAAATTACCTTTGAGCTGCTTCTGGAGCAAAAGGCTTGCTTGAGATGCGGCCATAGAAGAGAGAGAGAGAGAGAGAGAGCGAGCTTGGCCTGAAAGCTCTGACCGATTGCGAAGGCGGAGTAAAAAAGCGAGAGATTCATAAAGCCGACACTTGGTGTGTATTTATAGCGGAGAGGAAGTTCGGAATGTGGACTCTCTGAATGGTGCTTTCAGTGCGGGAATGAGCTGAGGCTTCGATCACATGCGGGTGTCTGTTTTGAGAAACCGGTAGACTGACGAATTGAACTATGCCACGTATGTAGCTAGTGGGGCGTTTGACGTGTTAAAAGATTCTAGTAGGTTCTTATTCAGATTGCGATCTTTAGATCTTCGGTATCTAAGGTGGGTCCTATAGCAAGGGAAGGAAAAGAAGCCAGTGACTTTCCCTCCTTCTCGATTGGTAACAATTTTTAAACTAAACATTCTCTAATTTTTTTGTTCTCTCGATCGAAATTTCTTGTAACAAATTTTTTTAGTCCACCTGAAATTTAGCGACCTATTATTATGACACTTGAAATTTAAATTTTATTTTTGTGATATCTAAAATTTTAAAATGAATTATCAATGATATCTAAAACTAATTTTCCGTTTATTGTAGTCATTTGTGCTGACATTTTAAATACAAAAAATAAACAAATAATATCAAATATTAATTTTTTAAAATTTGTAAAAGGAATTGTTTTTGCTGAGTTTCAAACCTCTAACCTCATTGGTGTTAATGAAATCATTTTCCACCATTTCACAATTTTCACATGTGAATATGTCCTCAATTGTCATTATTATTAAGATTCTGCTTGAGTACTTAATTCCTCATTCATTATGCATGGTATTTGCAAAAACTAATAATAATTTTGCATTCCTGGGATCGAATGCCAAAGATACTCATCATATCATGTACCAATAAACCACAAAGATGATCTACGTATTTTATGCTTGATTATTAATGTAATTCTCTCTATATTTTTCTATGCTATGAGCTTAGTGAATACGTTTCTAACTTACTTTATGTTTTTAGGTAGAAGAAGAAAGGTGGATGGACAAAAGGAACAAAATGACGCTGAAAATGTATTAAGGAAGAAGTTCCTAATTCTAGAGAAGAAATGATCCGAGAAATAGTTTTTAAATGGTTATTAAAATGCATGCTCACATGGTATCAAGAATTGAAAACCATTCGACAAATGAAATGGATACCAAAATGGTGCAAATGAGGAAGAAGACATTTCTCTTGCGCGAACCAGGAAAGAGCAATATTGCCAAAATTATGGAGATCCTTGGAGCCGAAGTCATGGAAGATATTTGAAGATTATTTGCACCTGATTTGAAAGCCAAAATATATGAAAATATATGGCATATTTGGCCTAGGAAGATTGGAGAATAATGAATGCAAGATTTGAAGAGATCAAGATTTTCTACTCCTTGTAAAAGAAGAAAAACTGGGTTGTCAGGTCACCCAACTTCAAAAGGGCACTGAATATGCAAATCAACTCCAAATTTAAGGATGAGATATGTTATTTGAAATCCCTTGAAGTCTTCTTTCCAACTAATCAATAATCATAATTTTACGAGATCTACAGTTCCAGAAAAACGCGTTTGAAGATAGGCTGTCAGATTTACCCGAGTACATACGGAAAGTCTTGTTTTGGTAGGAAAAACTCTAATCTTCTTCTATAAAAGCAAGGGCTCGGCTCATTCATCATCATCACTCATCTTAGAGCCAAAATCTTGTCCAAGAGCCCTTTTACTCTCCAAAACCCCAAAAATCTCCTCTAAGGAAGCCGCCCTCCTCCACAAACTGTCATCACCATCCTCCAAGGAAAGCATAGCTTGGCAATCCCAATGTATTGTCCCCTCCATTGAAGCCGAAGGAATAGCTTGAAAATCCCAATGTGTCAACGTCTTCTCCATTGAAGAGCATCGATCTACACGGCTAGTTTAGGGCAATTCTCTGATTTAAAAGTGTAACCATGTCCTCTTCTCTTTATTCTTCCTTGTATGTATTTTTAGTTATTATGGATTGGTTTCAATAAGTCTTTTGGTTAAATAATTCTAATCAATTTTTCTTGTAGTTTATTTAGTGTTCTTTGAATTTAGTTACACATGCTTATTGGTACTTAATGCTTAATTTAAATGCAGGAAAATTCCGGTTTAGATTATGAAAGTGTTTGAATGTAGGGAAATTTCCAAGTTTGACACTTTAACTATGAAATATGCATGTAAAACGTAGCTAAAGACTTAGATGCTAAATAGGTTGCATGAAATTGGTTAGGTTATTAAAGGCTAGGTAAAAAGATGAGTTGATCATGTAAATATGTTAGATTTAGGTTTACTTTCGGTTAGGATCATGTTTAGGATTCTATGTTCTTGTTTGTTTTGTTTGTCTATGAATTTAAGCATGATAGAACTTAGGGTTCCTCTATATGTTTTCTACCATGTTTTGCTATTTAAATTCGTAGAATATTAAGCAACTCTTAAACTCCCCCCTTTATATTTTCCAAACATTATCATGCTTCGTACCCTCAATCTCCGGTTAAGAACGATCTCTACTTATCAATGCTACATCTACAAAGAAGGGTTTTAAATTGCATACGTGTGAACTATGTGTTAAGTGTCTACTTTGTGTTAATATTTGATGCATGTTTTACGCATATCAATTTTTGGCGCCGTTGCCGGGGATTGAAAAATCTATTGTGTGATTTTGTTTGTGTAAATATGTTCATAGTGTGTAAATAATATACATGTGCATATGTTTTTGTTTTCTGTTTTTGAAACGATACACTTCCATTTTTCGTACAATTTAGTTGACATACCTAGAAGTCTCCAAAACATCTGAAACTTTGCAGAGATATTTGGTTATGAGTTTTGTTCGTGTTTATAAAAAATTATTTCATTCGGAGGAGCCAATAATGCTGGAAATATTTGACAATCTTCTATGTTCAATTTTATGCGAATCTAAAAATTTTCATGTGTTCTTGAGTTCCATGCATGTTGTAACTTTGTTTTTGTTTTTGCAGGTCAAAGAGAAAATTTTATAAGATCAAAGAGTTATGTTATTTTAAAGAGATTCGTCATTGTTGTTGCATAATGTGATTATAATTATTTTACTTTTAGTGTTAATGTCAATTCGGGACTGTAATATGTGCTATTTTGTGTGATTTATATGATGTGGTAATTGGTCTTGGAAAATTATAAAAATTTACAAAGTTATGTATATATGTGTCTAGTATCATCTCATAAAATCTCGTGAAATTCCTACTTGTTATTAATTCTGCATAAATTCTGCAAGTAGCTACATTCAGTTTCTCTGATTTTGAGCATGTTGTTGTAAAAGGTTAAATAATAAATCTTAGCTATATTTTTATCGTTTGTTATTTAGTTTTTAAGTTGGATGTTGATTGAAAGAGTTGATGTAATATCATATTGAACTTTTGCTCTTAATAAGAAATATTTGGTTATGGTGATTAGAAGGGCTATGACTCATGATGGGATTTGGATCTAAGAAAGAGAATATTCTCGAAATTAGTCATACCTCTCGTGTTACATCTATCTCAACTAGCAATTCCGAACTTGCCCAAAGGAGTGGAACGGATTTCGAGCCTTTACATAATTTAATCATCTAAGTCTTAATTTAAATTCTAGATGCATGTGATAATCATATATCTTTGGCGAAAAATCAATTGGGACACTGTTTGGTAAACTGTATTTGTCTACCATGTTGTAATGAATTTGTAACGAAAGATAAACCTACTTGTTGTAAATGCTACATGAGCTACATTTGTGATTAATTAGTTAATTGATCACTAACTAATGTATTTTTGAGTGGATCATGAACTCTAACAAGCTTGCAAAGAAGAAGAAGGCTGAGCTAAAGGAGTTAGAGGAGATGGCACCAACATATACATGCAAGTGCACATGTAAAGAAAATGTCAAGAATGTTGGAAGTCAAAAGTGAAGAATGAGCAAAGTAATACGTCTAGACTGTAAGATGTTAAAAAAACAAAAGCTTGTTGAGAGGCAGCCCAATGGAGGAGTCTACAAATCAGATTTACTTTCTCTTCCTTTATTTTTTTATTTTATTTTTTTAGCTTTTATTTTTCTTAGTTAGATTTTTCATAAATCATATTCCTCATGCTGAATTCTATGCTTTAAGTTGATACATTGAGGAGAATGTAGAGTTTAAGTGTGGGGGAGGAGTTTACAATTTATTTGAGTCATAAATTGAAAAATTGGACGGATAAGAGTTCACTCAAGGATGATGCACTAAAAAAATTCCAAGTATTTTGTAAGTTAAAGTCAATAATTTAGTGTTTTTTTTAGTGTTTTCGTGATTTATTTAATATATTGAGTGTGTATTGAGTCTTTGTGTTTAACTTAGTATTTTTTTTAGAGTCTTTAAGATGCCCTTAACTAGTCAATGATGGAAAATTGAGCAAAACAAAAAATTTACATGGCATTTTTAATGATCACTACTTGAGGATTTCTTGTGTTAATTGAGATATTTTGATTGTCATGACATGTAGTGGATATGGTTTGCATAAACATGGTATAGATTCCGCATGCTACAATAAGCTTTTAGATCATACGAACTTTAAAGTGAGTTTTTGAGCCTACATTACATCCTTTGTTAAGTGAATTTCATGCATCATGGTCTCAAAAATATTTACATGCCTCATCAAATTTCTTGCCATAGATTTCAATGAACTACATAATACTAGAACTTAATCATGTAGATTTGCAAAACTTTTAAGTTGATAAATGCTATGTTTTTGGATATGATTAAAGGCACTTATGTTTTCCACCACTAAACCAAATAGCCATGTGTCCCATATGTGCGTACGAGATGCGACACCCATAGATAACCTATTTGTGCCCACATTAAGCCTTTCTTTTATCACCTTTAATATCTAAACACTTAGCCTAGTGTAAGACTTATTTACCCTATGTTCTGCAGACTTAGTGTGAAGTAATGTCGACAAGAAGAGAAGATGGCATTTTTTGGTGATGTTCCTTAATTTCTATGATGTTTGTATGGGGATAGACTTATTCAAATAGCTTGAAAAAAATTTGCAAATTGCTGAAGATAGAAAAGAAAAGAAAGAAAGAAAAATTCGAGAGCTAAAAAAAAGTGAAAAGAAAATTCAGAAGCTCTACTACAATGTGTTTTAGATGTTAAAGTTTGGATTAATGTCCCCTCATATTTGCGGATTTGGAGTGTACCACGAATTGAAGGCTTAAAAATGAAGAAATATAACATTTGTCATATCCGTAAAGCTCAGGGAAATTTAGAATAAAGTCTGGGCTCATGGAAATCTGACCATGGTGAGGTTTTGGAGAAGATGAGGCACAAATTTGAGAAGTTTTAAGTGCTAGACTAAGTCTTTGAAATGTGTTTAACCACCACATATCCAATTTTTAGAATGCCTACGCCTTATACCCCATTGCAACATTTCTAAAGTCCTTTATGATCCTTAAGATGAGTAGCCCTTCGATTGGTTGAGTAAATTACATGAGTAAGCATATGGTTTAGGTTCATTTGTGTAAGTAATTCATTATATTCGTGAGGTTTTTGGTTGAATTCATACATATCTTGAGTGAACCCTTCTTTTCATGAGTGAAAAATATGATGAGTGCATCCTTGTGAGATTGATTTGAACTTGTTCGAAACATGCACAGCTTTAACTTCACCATTATTTTCTCCAAGTCTTACTTATTCATGGCATGATCATATCTCTATTATCTATCGAAATCATTGAGCATTTACTCCAAGTAATTGTGATTCCATCGCCATATACTTAAAAGAATTCCTAAGACATTTTTAAGGGCTTAGATGTGTTTTTGTTCATGCCTTTGAGATGAGTTGCTACTTGATGATAAGGTGATTTCTCTAATCTAACTTAGTTATTTTTGTGTGTTTTTGAGTCTTAAATTTCGTGGCTTTAGTTCTTATTTTGTAGAGAGTCTTTATTTTGTTCAGTATTTGCTAAGGACTAGCAAAATCTAAGTGTGGGAGAATTTGATCTACACAATTTATGCTTAATTATTAATGTAATTCTCTCTATATTTTTCTATGCTATGAGCTTAGTGAATACGTTTCTAACTTACTCTATGTTTTTAGGTAGAAGAATAAAGGAGGATGGACAAAAGGAGCAAAATGAAGCTGGAAATGTATTAAGGAGGAAGTTCCTAATTCTGGAGAAGAAATGGTCTTTAAAATGGTTACTAAAATGCATGCACACATGGTGTTAAGAATTGGAAACCATTTGACAAATGAAATGGATACCAAAATGGTGCAAATGAGGAAGAAGACATTTCTCCTGTGCGTACCAGGAAAGAGCAATATTGCCGAAATTATGGAGATCCTTGGAGCCGAAGTCATGGAAGATATTTGAAGATTTTTTGTACCTGATTTGAAGGCCAAAATATGTGAAAATATATGGCATATTCGGGCAAGGAAGATCGGAGAATAAGGAATGCAAGATTTGAAGATATCAAGATTTCCTACTCCTTGTAAAAGAAGAAAATATGGGCTGCCAGGTCACCCAATTTCAAAAAGAGACCGAATATGCAAATCAACTACAAATTTAATTATCAGATATGTTATTTGAAATCCCTTGAAGTCTTCTTTCCAACGAATTAAGAATCATAATTTGCCAAGATCTACAGCTCCGGAAAAACGCGTTTGAAGACAGGCTGTTAGATTTACCCAGATACACAAGGAAAGTCTTATTTTGGTAGGAAAACCCCTAATCTTCTTCTATAAAAGGAAGGGCTCGGCTCATTTATCATCATCACTCATCTTAGAGCCAAAATCTTGTCCAAGAGCCCTCTTACTCTCCAAAACACCAAAAATCTCCAAGGAAGCCACCCTCCTCCACAAACCATCATCACCATCCTCCAAGGAAGGCATAGCTTGGCAATCCCAAGGTGTCAATGTCTTCTCCATTGAAGAGCATCTACACGGCTAGTCTAGGGCAATTCCCTAATTTAAAAGTATAACCATGTCATGTTCTCTTTATTCTTTCTTGTATGTATTTTTAGTTATTATGGATTGGTTTCAAGAAGTCTTTTGGTTAAATAATTCTAATCTGTTTTTCTTGTAGTTTATTTAGTGTTCTTTGAATTTAGTTATACATGCTTATTGGTACTTAATGCTTAATTTAAATGTAGGGCAATTCCCAGTTTAGATTATGAAAGTGTTTGAATGTAGGGCAATTCCCAAGTTTGACACTTTAACTATGAAATATTCATGCAAAACGTAGCTAAAGACTTAGATTCTAAATAGGTTGCATGAAATCAGTTAGGTTATTAAAGCTAGGTAAAAAGACGAGTTGATCATGTAAATATGTTAGATTTAGGTTTACTTTTGGTTGGGATCATGTTTAGGAATATATGTTCTTGTTTGTTTTGCTTGTCTATGAGTTTAAGCATGATAGAACTTGGGGTTCCTGTATGTGTTTTCTACCATGTTTTGCTATTTAAATTCGTAGAATATTAACCAACTCTTAAACACCCCCCTTATACTTTCCAAACATTATTATGCTTAGTACCCTCAATCCCCGGTTAAGAACGATCGTTATTTTTCAATGCTACATCTACAAAGAAGGGTTTTAAATTACATCGTGTGAACTATGTGTTGAGTGTCTACTTTGTATTAATATCTTATGCATTTTTTAAGCATATCAAAAGACATGTTGATATTGCATGAGAGCATCTGCAATGTACCGGGTGCACTTGCATTAGGCATGTGCAATACAATCTTAACCATTTATTTGATCTACTATTTTTATGGCATCTAACATCAATGTTAACATCAAGATAATGAATGGTTGAGATTGTATCTCGCAAATTGGTGCACTTGCACCTGGTGCATTGAAGAATCTTCCATATTGCATACATAAATATTTATGTACTGTTATAATTTTAGCATGATGACACATTGTTGCTCAGAGAATTAACCCTAAGTCACGACGTGGGACCCATTTGACAACCCGATCGGGTCTTCGTTCCCTTCTTGCAGCCTCTCCTCTGCCAATACCAGTGTCGACAAGTTCTTCCTGGACTTGCTCTCGGCTTTCCACCGCAGTTCCAACTCCAAGGACTCGCTCTCACTCTTAGATGACTAGATCACTCTCGTTCATGGACTCGCTCTTGTTCTCCTCCTTTGGTGACTCTGGCATTGATGCCACGATCACAAACCACGATCTTGCCTTATACTTTTGAAGTTTGAGCTGCCCAGCGTGGCAATACCGGCTTCCATATTCTCCGTCATAGATCCACTAGCTTCTCGCTGGAGTCCAATGCCTTGAACACCCTACCATTTCCCTAAATAATGTCGACCAAGAACTTATTGTCGAGATTGGAAGCGGCAACAGTTTGTGGCGATGGAGGGACTGCGGGTGGACTATGTCGTGTCGGTATACTGACCTGGGTCGGGTTCAACCCTACCAAGTTCATGAATAAAATAAATTGTTATAGAAGCTCAAATTGGTATTTTACTCCTTGAATTTAAAATTTTTGTTTGCCACATCAACATAAGTTACGGCGATGGAAGAAAAATTGGTTCCTGGTATTATTGACATATCATTTTTGAAGTTCAGGTATCACAAAGATATAGCTTGAAGTACAGTAGTCATAATAATATGTCCACTAAAGTTCAAGTATCATAGAAATTTTTTTGTCTTTCTTGTAATAAAAAGATCAACAGTTTCGTCAGTTTTCTCCCCTCCCTCTCCATTGTAATTTTTTGTAATAGAAATATTTCTTTTATCAATCAAAATATGACAGTCCTTCTCTTTTATAAAATATGAACAACATTATACACTAATACTGTTCTAAAAAAAGGTCTAGAAATTCATCTAGGTGACCCCTAAACGCTAGAAGGTGAGCAACCTTGGAGGTCTAGGCAGCGCTTAGAGGCCGCTCAGGCCGCTTAGACCCCGCCTAGGTGCTCGAAGGTACCTTTTATTGAGAATGTGAATGGACAAAAACTCTCATATTGGAAATGAGGAGCCTTGCTAGTCAGTTTATAAAGATTTGAGCTACTCCAAAGATTGTCAATTGATTTTGGTAACCTTGATTACTTTATTATGGTATCAGAGCCAGGTTCTCCCAAGTGTGTTGTCAAATGTGAGCCACACGTGCTCACCGCCACCCATATATGTTGTCTACGTGTTTGTCTTGAGATGACTCCACACGCGCGGGGGCGTGTTGAGAATGTGAATGGAGAAAGACTCACATATAAAATGATGGGCTTTGCTAGTGGATTTGGGCAACTTGTTAGCGTTTAATCGGTGTGACCCTTTAACACTTCCGCAAATATACGGAGACAAGTTATAATATAGATGATTAAAAATCGGATGTCAAACCCATGATGATTGATCACCCTAATTCCTTAGCTCTTAATGCAAGACTCGATTACATAAGGCATACAAACACAAAATGCGACTAAATATGAGATGGAAGAATGTATCACGTGATGTTAGGTCCTTTGGAAACCATACATTGTGAGGGGTGCTGTTACTACGATGATGAATGCAATTCTGGTTGATTGATTGTTTTGATTAGGTGATAAATACAAAGAAAATGTAAGCAAATGAAAATATTAATTCAAAGGAAAGAAATGGGTAGCTAGAGGTTTTACCACTAACCACTCAAAATGCAAACAATGTCTAATTTAAGATTAAAGTCATTACAAGACAAGTGCCCTATAGCAACGTTTTTTTAACCCTGCAAATAACAATTTGCAGCATTTCCCACTATGCTGCAAATAGAGGAGCTGCAAATGTTTTGAATGCTATTTGCAGGGTTTTTTTTTCTTGTCACTAAAAAAAGGCTACAAAGGCTATTTGCAGCGTTTTCCCAACGTTGTCCGCCCAAGAGCTTTCAACCTCTATTCAATTTAGCCCCTTTGGTATTAGTCCAGTTCTTGCTCAGTTTAGTCCGTTCATTATATTAGTCCAGTATTAGTTCATTAAACAATGTCAGGATAATTTTAATCTTTAGGTCTTTATGCCCAGCAGCTCATGATTTATGATTAGAGCAATATTGTTGTTCTTGTTGTTTCTTGATCCAACACCTAACCAAACAACCAACATAAGCCCAAAAAAGAAGAAGCATGAATTCAATAATAGAAGAGGATTAAAATAAATCGTAAGATCTGCAAACAAAGATCGTAAGACCTACAAATATAAGGAGATGATTAAGAGCAGTGGAGAAATAGATCGAAGCGCCGGAGAAGTAGATCTAGGTGGCAGAGAAGTAGATAAAGCTACGAAGATTGTCATCACATAGTTAGGACCACCAACATGTAGATCTAGATCGGGTTGGTTTGAAAAATTTGGGGGATGATGGCGTTTGAAAAAAATGGTGAATCTCTGATTGATAAAGATTTAGGTGAACTAATCTAGAGTAAGAAAAGAGAACAGACAAAAATTGAAGTCTATCAATTATAGAGAGACGAAAGCATCTCTTTGATTTAGAGAGAGAATGGAGTTTCTGGCTATAGAGGGAGAGAAGAGAGTGAAATGAAGAGTTGACAATGGATAAGATAAAGAGAAAGACGGTGGAGAAGAGTTAAGTAAAAAAAAAAAGAGCCAGAGAGGTGATGTGAGGTTTGAATTGTGTTGTAGAAGGAAATAGCATTGCAACGATATTATACCGCTGCAAAAAGGGGCCTCATACATGCATTTGCAGGGTTTAGTTAAAGACGTTGCAAATAGCCACTATTGCAGGGTTTGAGAAAAAACATTGCAAATTAAGGCTGCAAATGCCTACATTTCTTGTAGTGAGTGATTTAGTCCAATTTACCCAACTTTTGTCTAAATTGTAACCTCTTAAGTTACGTTTGATTATGATCCGAAGTTGCTAAACCTCAAGAGAAGTTGGAAAGATTCGAACTGAAATTAGCGCACATGGAAAACCAAAGCTAAAGTCTAGTTTTTTGGTGCCTGGACTCTAACTATATGTTGCGAAGGAATGAATACGAATAGTCAATATGTGTTCGATGAGGAAGGTTTCCTTCCCGAGTCTCTATTGGAGAACCCGAAAGATGTGGCTTTTGTGATTCTCCCAATCCATACCCACTTAGATATGAACCGAAAGAACCAATTAGTACTCATATGGATTTTGGCCTATATAAGCTTGACCCAAGCCTCTTAAACTCATTGGGGCTCAAGCATACTTGGGTTCTTTCTATTGTTCAAGGGGAAACCAACCAATAGAGCCTAACTTTGTTGGAGTCAAACTCTAGTCATGGTTACATGCTCATCTAACTCTAAGTGATTAACTATTTCAACCAAAGTTCATGTTTTAGATTCTCAATATCCACATCAACGTAGATAAGGTCAACATAAGTACATAGAACTCATTTAATAAGCACAAACATATAAACAACTCACAAACACATAATAGATTAATCACAACCCATTCACAACACATATATACTAAAAACATGAATCATAGCATAAATCAAACCATTGTTTGACACATCAAGTGGCTAGAGTTTGACCCCTAGCATCCCATAAGAGTTCAACTCACTATATATACTTAGACTCAAGTTTGAGTACATCAATAGAGTAAATAGAGTGAAGAAGTAACCAAAGAGTCTCTCCAAAACAAGTAAAGCTTCTGCAAGTCCACCCTTGTGCTTCAACTCCACCTTCTTTTCTCCAAGTGCCTTCAACCTTGTAGAGGAGGTAAGAAAGAACTTTTAGGACCCCAAGAGATAAAGGAGAAGAGAGATTACTTCTCACCTCTTTGAGTTCTAGAAATCTAACCAAATTCTAATAGAGAGATGAGAGGGTGAACACCAAAACTAAGCCAAGGTGGTGATAAAGGATATGAGATTTCTATGGTGGTGGTGATGGATGGAGATTTGTCCTAGATTGGTGATGGTGGTGAAGCGATATTTGAGGGGGTTGAATGATAAGAGAGGTAAAGAGAGAATGGCTAAAGGTGAGAGATTGTAAAATGAGATGTGTGTGAATGATGTGGGTAGGGAGAGAGAAAGTAAATCTGAAAATTATGTGGCTTGGACATATTTTGGATATTTTTGAATTTGAAATTAAAATGACTAATGTGATCCTAATATGAGTCACCTACCATGGCATATGTTATGCATGTGACTTGCCTCTAACCCAAAATATCTTCATGGAGGACTTAACTTAAGGTTGGCCGCCGGAGTTGACCGTCGGTGGCCGAAATCTTGGAATATTCTGGCAAAGCTTCAATGACCATTTTTTTTGTCTTTTTCCCAAAGTCACTCCATTTTCTCCCACGGTATCGAAAATGTCCTCGCCTTCTTCGAAACACGCCTAATCATCGACTTTTAGCTTATTTCCTTGCCAAACTACAATTTCCTAATATCAATAGGAAACATCATAATAATGATGCTTTATTCATGAAAAATATGCAATAAGTATGAAGTTAGGAGCATAATTAGAGCCTAATTATGGTCCTAACAAACTACCTCATACTTAAACTTTGCTTGTTCTCTAGAAAACACAAGAGAAATGAGAAAACACTAAGCTAGACTCAAAACACAAAAGAAACACAAGACTAACACACAAAAGTATGTAAATGTTTTGAATGGTGAACATTTCTCTTAAAGAACCACGGCTAATGGATTGAACTCCTCTTAAGCACAATTAGAATATGAAATCAATTCATGTTTAATAAGTCAAACATGCTACATGTCAAACCGAATACATGTATTGAGATGTATTCAAACCAACATGTTTCTAACCATCTAACTCAAAAGATATCACTCAATGCACTGTAGTGTCTAGATGGTTAGTGTTTACACTCAAAAATTAAATTGATCACATGTTTTCCATAGGTTTTCTCTTCAACCAATACTCTTAACAATTCACAAACAAAAGCATTTTAAATCAAGAGGACTTAACAAAAGTCATAATGGGGCTAGGGCGAAGGCATTCAAGATTTGGATATGTGGTGATAAAGATTATTCCAAAGACTTAGTAATAGAACCAAAACTCGTCAATCTCATGCTCCACCTCCTCCAAACGTCACCATGGTCATCCTTGAGGAGCCAGGGTCGGATTTTATCTTGTTGGGTCCAAACTTCATTTTAAACTTCCTTTGAGCTTTGTGGATAGAAGAAATGTCATTATTCTTCACTTTTAGGTCTTCAATTAGTAGCAAACTCCAAATCCACAAGTATGGGAGACATTAGTCCAAACAAACTACATTTAAAACCTATTTCCGAACAGCATCACACATTTCTTTTCTTTACATTCTCTTTTTATATTAGCTCTCTAAATCCTTTTTTTTTTCATTTTCTTATCATTTCGGCAACCTAAACACACACAAAAGTTGTTCGAACAAGTCTATCCTCATACACACATTGCCAATTGATTTTGGTTTTGAATCCCATATTACTTTATCACCCTCACCATATAGGACCGCATAATGTTGTTTAGTGTGACACTAAACACTTAATTGGCACGTGAAAATAGAAAGTTGCTAAGGTAATTGTGAGGCCCCGGAAAATTTAGAGAGCTAATTCGTTTGTTTATTGAGATCAACAGTGTTATCTCAATAGTTTCATTGAATATATTTTGGGAATTTTTTACGTTGAAGTAAGATGTTTTACTTGGTTATTCGGAAGTGAGGCACTTTCTATATTTTTATTACGAATTTTTGAGATGTTAACAGAAGAAAAATATAAATATATTGGATTACCGTAGTTCAATCATGATCATTGGCATAAGTCTTGTGGTTAAGACTATTGGATGGAGGTGCATATATTTACTTCGATCAATTTGGAAGTGAATGAGCTACAATTGTCATTCTAAATACTGTTTTCGTCAGCTGCATTCCAGGGTTCAAATCTACATGATACGTTGCTCACATTCAAATCACGTGTCGATCCAACGATGGTAACAATTTGGATCAAGGTAATTGTGATGACTGTTCGTCACAGTTTTCTATTTTTTGTAGATCATCAAATCGATTCTAACTACTGTTGCATGTCCTTTCTTCTATCAAATTCACTCTACCCAATTGTTAGGTCATGCTTGTCTTGGTAATGAGATTTTTTCTTGGTCACCGATCATTCAACGACAATCTTTGGTTGTGAGATACAATGTTCTCTGGCGAATTCAGTGTTTTTCGGTCATCGATGGTACATACAAGGTATTAGTCTTCATCATCTCTTCATGCTTTATATGTTCGAAGGATTGAATTTCATACATGATTAAGTTATGATTGATAAAGTAGAAATATCGATGCCTTATCCACCAAAATTGCCACTGTGGTGATTTGGCTTGGTTTAGGTGATTATGGAGAACCCTAACCTGATTCTAAATGGTTCAAAGGCAACATGCAGATGGATTGATGACTTTTTTGATATTCTCATTCATCAAGGTAAAAAAGGCATTATTGATTTCTTTGTGAATTGAGATTTGGCTATAAGAAGCTATATATACATTGTACGTAAGTGAACTGCTTTTACTCTTAGAGTGCATATAATTGGTTATGTACCGAGGAGTTAGTGTTAGTCATGTTGATTGACATTGGAAAGTAAATACTTGAATAATTCGATTACTCTTTCATTGTTGGCTTAGGACTCGAGTTTCCAGAAATATGGATATATCGTGGTGTTGGCTTAGAACACTATTGGTTCAAGCTATGGAATGTTAGGTAAAGACTTCAGACTTGCCTTAGTTAGTGGTTTTCTAAATGATTATATTTCTCAATGCAAGATAAAAATGTTTTGATGCATATGCATGAGATACTGCTAGATGTGATGACTTGAGAGTGAGAGGAGCATAACGACTTCCTTGAACTTTGACCCTAAACCTCCAGATAGGTTGTATGTACTGAACGGTGTCTGACATCCTCTATGGTGTGGCACTAGTTCAAGACAAAACAGCATAAGCGGATACTCTCGCTACACCTTACTTGTCTGATGATATTGTTTCTCTAGTAAGGTGGTAGTTAACATAGTGACCGATCATCTGGTTTGCTACATGAGCATTGTTTTCCATGAGTTTTACCTTTGTTTTTATTGTTTTCACATACGTATAACACTTATTTTATACAAGTGATTTTCAAACCTAGCTGAGTATAGTCTTTTGAGCAACGAGGACGAAATCTCACCCCTACAACAGTTTTGGATGCAAGTATTGTGCACTAGAATGAGACAAGGAAGGAAGGAGCTGGGTGTGCCAAAGACTTGTATTTAATGTTAATATTGTTCGTCAAGTTTCAAAATGTTATCATGTTTCTCATGTGTAGCTTAATTAAGTTGTTTCAGAATTTGCTATTCTTTTGTTTGACTTAAACTGGTTTATTTACTCTTTACAAAGTTGTTGATTGAATGAATGGTTTATATTGGTTAAGATTTTTTCCTTTATCGGCTTTTCACCTTGTAGGCGCCAATTTTGGCTAGGTAGATACTTAAGGGCGTCCCTTGGTTTGATGTACGATAAGATTGGGTCTTTGGGCATTTATGATAAAATGTTTGGACTATAATCGGGTATTTTGTGGATGATTGGAATTATCTCGAACTATCAAGAAGAGTTTAGAATCCTCTAGAATGTATGGATGTGAGGTGTAAGAATCTCTGAGCACGATTGATTAAGAATAAAATGTTAGAAGGCAAGAGGATTATGGAAGATCTAGAGGAGTCTCGTTTCTGGGAAACCTTGAGAAATCCTCGAGGAACGATGAATATTGGTACGCGACCAAGAGGGATTACACAAAAGGGCTTGTGGTAATCGAGAAACATGATTAGTCCTGGATACGAAGATCCATTCCTTAATGGATTTCTCCTATCCGAAAATATGCAATCTTATTCCTATATGGACTATACTTAAACCTTAAATGATCACTATATATATGAGGCCATAGCTTGTCAAAGGTAAGGATATTAACCGTAATATATGCTTATGCTTGGTTCAACACCGACTTAAGCATTGTATGGTCTAAACGCGGTACCACCTATGCTTGGACTTGTTTTGCAGGCTTAGGAGGAATGCTCAGGGGAAACAAACCTCATAAAGGAGGTCTCAACCTTCGAGGATTGTGGATGGTAATTGTACAAGCCAAATACTCAAGGCAGGAAAGATCAACTCTTATGCTCTGGTGCTTCCATTCAACAAAAAGGCGCAAGTTTGAGAGCATCCAAAATTCGCTCTCACACATTGGTGCTTTCATTGAGAGAACTTCTACATGGATCATTCTGTGATCATTCAATAATCATTTAGTGAATGGGTTCTCTAAGAATTCAAAATCTATCGGGTTTTCACCAAAACCCAGAAACCCTAAAAAATATTCAACAAAGAACGATGTTCAAAATTCACAGAAAAATAGATCATTTGTTCGTCAATATTTTGGTGATGCTACAACCAACCTCTGATGGCAAGTCATATACCATTGGAAAGTTACGGATGTCTAGTTTCCAACAAAATAAGTTTTGTCTCAATCGGAGTTTAAAGCAACAAAATATGATGGAATTACCGGTCGGGGGTCAAATCTAACAAAAATAATACCGCTGCCACTGGCCTGTTTTACGGGCTATTTTTGGAGAGAAAAATTCGATACGCAGGAGGGGTATAATAAATGACTAAAAATTCCTTAGAGTCTATTTTCCAATGCTATATTAATCACATTAATAGAAGATCTCTAGAAGGAGATATGGCAAAAGTTTCATGACGTGTCAAAGCGAAAAGAGTAGCAGAAAACCTTTCATGAACGAGATACCATAGAAAGTTAACAACGACAAATATGAGGAGGACACTAGAGTGACTTGCATAAATTAGCAGTGGGTTGTGATACCCATGAACGGTCTTTAATCTCTGAGAGTCCCAGAAACCCGAGGAATTCCAGAAAATTGAGTTTGTGAACTAGTTTTCTAAAAAGTAATTCTTGGGAAAGATGCAATTCTCTATGAACACAATAGCATTCAATGATGATGACCGACTACCAACAAAGCAACCATTTTGATCGAATACAATAGCTTAAGCACGGAGACAATAATTTTTCACGATAAGAAGATAGCTTTCTATTGAGCGGTATTGTGCCGCATTTCCTCGACATTTGTCCCCACTAGTAAAAGGAATAGTTTCTTTGTTAGAGACTCCGCTTGAGTGTCCCATTCTTTGGTCCCAACTTGGCCTTGTTATTCTTATCTTCAATTTTCCGCTTGGAATTGGCTCTGCTTGCCAAATTGTTGGTAAAGCCTCCTACAGGTTTAGGATGCTCACTCAACATACATTTCGGTAGCCCATTAGACTTTGTAATAGTTACATGCCCCTCCAGTTGTCCGACTACTGAATCATATGGTCATGTTAGTGTTTTCGGTGCTCTATATCTTTTGCACGTGGACCTGAAGGTCCTAAGACTAGAATGTATCCTAGCGGATCCATCTGCAAAATAACAACATTGTTAGTATAACCTCCCTCATACAAGGGGTTCCCCATCATAATCTCATTTTGGCCGAGTTGAGTCTTATGACCTTTCTCCATCACCTCTTCAACCCAACTTGACCATTCCCATCCATCGGTGACTAATGTTGTAAGACCACCTCCATGTATTGACCACTAACCGGAGGTGCACTACTAAAGTTATGCACCACATGAAACAATCTCAGCATCGAGGGAGCTCCATCACTCCCTCCCCAACTTCCTCCCTGCCCGTATCCAGGAGGTGTCCTCGACACCCCTTTAATCAATCCCGCTTCCCACCGCGTGCCAAAAGCCATCGTTGATGTTAGAACCCAACTTCCCATCTTACCTAAAGCTACACTAGCACTCGCCTCACCTCCATCACCTTCCCCCACCAATTTTACATCCGCGACAACACAACAACCCTTCCCATGCACAAAAGAACCACACTTCAGGCAAAAACTCCATATCTTATCATACATCAACACCACATCCACATAATAGCTAGCAGTAAAACAATGTTTTTTTACCGTACAACCAACAGAAGACAAAAATCCACTTTCACCCAAATCTAAATCTCCCATTGGTATTCAAGTAAATCACATTCGAACTAAATATACTCATCACATACTTGTTTTTAAGAAGAGTGAAGATTCTAAGTCAGAGGGTTATAATATTCTTATTTCGTAGAGAATTATCCAGTTTTAGTTATGTCTATATGTGGATGTCTGGAAAGACCCACCCCAGATTATCATAGTAATCAAAGATAAATCTTGCAGGACCCATATTAGAGTATCTAGCACTGACTAATCGGTACCAGGTACTCTACCACGAGCAACCCAGAACATCAACTGAAAACCTACATTGAGAAGACATAAACTCTGGATTGTCATACCTCATACTCTGGATGGTCATGACTTCAGCTGGCAAACCTGAAAACTTGATGATTTAAAACAAAGGGCCTAGGGAAAGGCATAAAAACATAAAACGTTAGAGTGAGTGGACAAAACAACAAAATCGTATGATAAGCGTAAACCTGAAGAAAACTGTAGCATAAGTCTGAAATGACCCAACCCTAGTTTAGCTAGTAAACTAGAATTAAATCCTAACAATGAACTAACTCTGAGAAATTTTATGAAATTTTTTGACATAATTTCCCTTGAAAACTGGATAACCCAAAAACCTGCAAGAATTAAAAGAACACTTCTAAACCAAATTCCAACAAACAAACCATGGACCACTGATGGTTCATCCGGATTTCTCAACAAATAACATAAACAAGAACCAGGAATTTAATTCAAGAATTTTAAAACATATTTATAATATGCTGGTTCTGAATACAAAGAAAACCAAACTCGACTACTACTCGAGAAACTGAAAATAACATAATACAACTGGAATTCAGAGCGACTTCTATGAACATATGATACACAAGAAAAAGTGTGACAGTGGACTGGAACATATTGAATGAAGAGCTGACATGTGGACTCAAAGTCTTCGACGACATCATGTAAATTCAGGATTTATACTGTAGCTTGAGCGACGGAAACCGAAAAATCCAGGGAAAGACATTTAAAAAAATAAAACGTTAGAGTGAGTGGACAAAAATAACGTGAACTACGTAAAACGATAAAACTGTAATAACATGCATTTCCGCTAATTTTTGTAAAATAAAGCGAGTTCAAATATAATAAACTGAAATACAATAGAGGTGGTCATTCAAGGTGTTTGATCTAACCCGGAATGACTGTATGTATAAAAATTTAGGTGATGAGACCGTCTAGGGTGTTTGTTCTAACCCGAACAATCTGGGTCTAGTAGGGTGTTTGTCCTAACCCCGTCCGACAAACTATTCACTAATCAATCGAATAGCTAGGGCATCGACGTTACTAAATAAACCATCACAAAGTAAACCTCTAAATAAATGCTCTGAAAACATACCGTAAAGCGTAATGCGTTAAAGTACAAACTTGCTATCAACTATGAAAATAAAAATCCACTCACAAGTCTGCGACTACTACTGGGGTCTAGCAGAATTTCCTTTGCCGCTATGGTCGCGATTTTGATGTCCTCCAAATACGGATCATATGATATCAAAATATACATAAAACTATGGAAATCGACATTAAAAACAACCCCGGAAGTCCCGCTGATGATTTGTACAAACTGCCGCGTTGGAGCACCGTTGCAAGCGGTGGCGCATGGCATTCATGCACCTCAGGTGAAAGTGCTCTGATGGGAAAATTTGACCCTCGTTAGAAAGCCCACGACAAGCCATTCCACTTTCATAATTGGATCGAGGTCTAATTGGATGGCGTTTGACCGGAAGTAATCGAAACAGGCTAGAAAACTATTTTTCAGCAACCACCACCAAGGGTGGTGATTAACCCCTCAAAACGCTCCTCTACTCAAGCCCAACCTATCCCCGAGCCCTACGCACCTCAACTCACCCTCACGTGGCCGGAATTAGATTCAAAATTCTCACAGCTAAGACCGGCCGGAAAACTCCACTTTATCGAATCTCCGTCGTCGAGCCACGATGGAGCTCAAGACCGACCCTAATAGACTCAGAGGAGGGAGAGCTTCCTAACCCTCTGACCCTGACGCCCAAAACATGTAGGAGCACTGCCATCGACGGCGGCAACTCCCACGGTACAAACCCGATCCAAGTTCCAACAAAACCTACAAATTTCCCAAAAATTCTCACAACACAACAACAAGGAAGCAAGGAGATTTGATTTCCTAACTTCATCGACGTCGGAGGTGGCTGAAAAATGATAAACTGAACGGGTCAAACGAAATTGGTCGAGCTCGTAGAGGTTTTCTGATTTTCTGATTTTAATTTCCAAAAATTACCTATTGTTCCCTATATGGCGACACCATTTCTTCTGTAGCGCTTTGACGGCCAATCGACTCACCCCCGGTTTCACCACCACCCACGCATGGCCAAAAGCCATGGGAACTAAAAGAGGATCTGACATCCCGTCGTAGGCCTTGACCACCATTGTGGCCGATTGAAAGTACCAGGTCCCACTTGCTATCACCCTCCTCCTATCAACAACCAATCAAAATTTATAGACAAAATGATTGTCAGCCAATCGGTCTAAACCAATTTTGCCGGATCTGAGAGCATCACGCCACAGCCACGCCATCCGGATCTTGAACGATTTCACCTTCTCTGGTGCAAGAGGCTTGAGAGCAAAGACACACATGACTTTGTATGTCTAGTCCTCCTCATCATCATCATCTGTAGTACCCCGACATTTTTTATATAATCATTAATGTTCATTGATCTTGAGTTGACTTTTTAATTATTTGATTATATCGGTTGACTTCAAATGGAAGTCATAGTGGTTGTCGACATGTAAAATGTTAAAAACAAAGTTACAATGAGAAAGTTATAGTCAATGAAAGTTTTTCATGAATTAAAGAGGCGAAAGTACGGGACTATAAATAGAGATTTCCTAAAATAGTAATAGAGAGACTTTCTAATCTTGGTATTTACCACATTGACTTGGGTCTGACGGTAAAAATAGACACCGACATGCTCGCTGATGGTTGGAGGACGTCCGTCCAGCATTAGCCACGGTTTTAATCAAGATTGGTTCGTCTCATTGTCCCTGCCTCCGTCTGTACGTTGTTAATTTCGGCAAATGAGGGATGATTTGAGAGAATCGATGGTGGGAAATTTCTTGGGTGTAGGTGAGTTCGTCATCAGCACTGGTGATGTCTCCAATGAGGATTCAAGTACGATTCGATCCCTTACGATGTGTTGATTGTGATGGTATGTGAAATTGGATGTTTGCAACTTAATTTGGGGAGATCAAATATGATCTCCTACGAGCCTGATCGGGTGCCGCCGTGATCACTAGTCTCGATGATCGGGTGCCGTCGTGATCACTGGTCTCGATGATATCGGTCGATATGGGTTAAGGGATTTTGCTCCCCTCCTATTGCGGTGAGTCGAACATGACTAGTCTTGAGCCCCGCGGTGGCTCGACGGTGTCGAAATCACACTTTGAATATTTCTAGTCAATGAACTTTCGGGCCGAATTCTAGCCATGTTAGTTGGACTTAGGTGTGGGTACAGTTATGTAAATTGTTAGGCCTAACAAAAGGAAGAGATTGATATGTAAACCTCCGCCGCCAGCGGTGTTTGTCGGTGGTGGCACGTGGCTGCATGCACCGCCGTCTATAGTGGCGTATCTTATCGAAAAAATATTTTTGAACAAGTCAAGTTATATGTGGTTAGAACCGTAACGATGTCATATAATTGTGAAGTTTAATTCGCGTTTAGATGTCGTCGACCCAGTGGGTGGGTAGTAGTGACACATGTCATTGCTAGTGGTGGTGCGGTCGACAGAGTAATTTAGTATGTCCTATATCGTTTCGACCATATTGTCATGACGAGTTTATTGGAAAGAGTTTCGATTTGATTCGATAGAGTTTAATGCGAGTCAATTAGTTATTGGATATATGATTGTTTTACGATATTCTAGTAAGGTTGGGTCGTCACATCATCCGAGAAGGCAAGATCCACCTCCTCGAACGGCACCATCAATTGTTGCGGTTCATACTCCTCCTCGTCGGGAGGGACGTCGCCGGCTTCACCAGCTGAAGTCGACATGAATAGTATCACTAGAAAGGGAATCGAATGGAGAGTAGGAATATGTTTTCATATTGGAAATCGGGTTGAAGATGAGAGAGATCGGTGAAAAAAAGTATGAGAGGCAGCTAAGGTAAAAGCAGGAAAAAAGAGAGTGTAATCGGGTTATTCTTACCAAGAGGAAAACTCGGAGCACAAGTTTATTTTTTTCGGTGTAGTTAAAAAATTTCAAGGTTTTAGTTTGTTGGTCAGTATTGTTGAAAGGGAACATTCAACAAACAAAATTTCAATTTTCGCTCATTCTAAATATTCATACCTCAACTTTATAAAATATCCTAATCATACCCCAATTTTTGACCCCAATCTAAAACCATACTTGTCGTTATCTATTCTGTCTTACTCTGTTTTAGATTACATAATTTCAATGACATAAGAATTAATAATCTTAAACGGATAAATAATGGTAGGTAAAGTTTTTGGATCGTATACAAAATTAGGATATAATTATGATATTTTATAAAATTAAGAAATTAATATTTAAAATAAACAAAAATTAGGGTATTGTTTGATAAAACATAACTCTATCATTATGCGACTCGGTATCATTTAAATTTTGAAGCACTAGACCAAGAAAGAGAAGTCTCGATTGACAAACAATTTGAAAAAGATCACGGATGAAAAAATTAATCAAAAGAAGCAAAAGAGAGACTCTTCCTATGTTGCATGAAAACGAGTACGAGTGTGTGAAAGTAAAGCGTGAAAAAATGTGGAAGCGTTTTTTTTTCTTTTCAAAAATTAGTGAAAGCGGGTATGCCAATAAAACGTCTAATATATTAAAAATTTTATTATATATATATATAATTTGATAAGTAACTTAAAACACGATAATATTTTAAGTTTTCAATCAATTATTTTTGAATAAGTACATACATATATGATTTATATATAAATAATATTAAACCTTTTTATTATTCTTTTTAAAATATGATCTAACATTTCCAATATCAAATATCAAATTTTTAAAAAATATATATTTAAATTCGTGCTTCTAAAATAATTTTAAAATTATACTTCCAACAAATTTCCACTTCCAAAACGAGAATTGTCTTCGCTTTAAAAGCTTCCGTAGGGCTCTCTAACAAAACACAAAGGGCGTATGGCCGGAAGAGACTGGGATCGCATAAAGCGAAGGCTACACGTGACAGCACAGTGAACCATGCACGGAAAGTAAAACAAAGATGGGGAAGGTATCGATAAAAATAAACAAAAAGATATTCGACGTGTTTCTTTCATCAAGCGGCTGATGACGAACCGCTTCTGCTTTCTGAGCAACCTGTCCCTCCCTCGGGTTCCGAGCTCCCTCCAGATATTCTCCATAGATTCGCTTCTTCAGCTTTCGCCGCGAATCACTATGACACTACCGCCTCGCCCTAGCTCTCTTTCCTTCTTTCTTATCCACCAATCACAGTGCCGACCGACCATCGTCCATAGAAATTCAAAACCACGTCACTTTAGAGCTTTTTAATTATCAAAAGTTCAAAACTAAAGCATAATATAAGTTTAGGGGAACGTCTATTGTGCTTTCGGCCATCTGAAAGTTTTGCGTACTTTCCGATCATGTGCAATGCACGTGATTCTTAACCAGTCACGCGACCCAGTACAACCGGTAAGATCACACGTGTGAGTTCTTCCCTCCATATCGAGTATTGTCGCTTCTTCTTCACTGAACCCTTCTGTTTTCCCCAAAATCCTTCTCCTTCTTCCCTAAATTTCTCTCAAACAACAGTCAATCCCTAAACCCGTAAAGAACTAGAAAAGAATTGATGTTTGATTCCAGGTTCCGAAGTTGGAATTCGATTTTGAATCGATCGATTGGGTTGGAGCTCAGCTAACAAGATGAGCCAACCTTAACCTCACTTCCGTCCTTAAGCTCAACATTTCGTTTTTCATTAGTGATTGTTTGTATTTGCTCTATTTATCAGACACTAACAAACTTCAAATGGTGAAGAAAAGAGACCACCGAGCGGAGTCTCGACCGCCGCAAAGACCCAGTAAAACCCACGCACTAGCTCGCCGACTCAGTATCGTCCTCAAATCGAAATTTCGTAATTACCTTCGTCCTCTTCTTCATCGTTTCTTCAACAATATCCGTACTCGTGTACCGCATCAAGTTTGCTCTGATCACAGTTCCTTCGGAACCCTACGTTTTCCAGCGAGGCCCTCGTTAAGCCCGATGTGGACTACCAAGAAATCATCATTGTTAGTAACCTCACTCATTACTTAGCTAACCTACTTATATTGCTGCAGCATTTAGTCTATAATAGAATTTATAGATCTTTTATAGTGTCAATTAGGTTTTGTTGATCAGGAAATGCAGTAAAGGATAAGAAATTTAGTGTTTTGAAGAGCAAATTTTGTTTCTTTGGTTCGTATTTTACTAACTTCTCAGCAGCCAAATGCTTTACCGTGTTTTTTTTGGGTCAACTAAAAATGGATTTGAAAGAGTTGTTCTTTGAAATGTTTTTTCAGGAAAATGCATGTCTCAGATAATAGGAGTCAGGTACTATATTCTCCTGTAATAGCTCACAGCACTCCATGGTATGTATTCTAGTTATCGGATTTTTTGTTATTTTCTATTTGATAATTGATGTTTGGAAGGCAAGTAGGAAATGTACTTTCTTTTTTTTAGTGTAAAATGTGTTGATTTTTCAGTGTTTGTTGGAACGGGAATGTCAAAGGCGGATTTCGGTGGTTGTTATTGTGGTGAATTGGGAACATGTGAAATGAATGTAACATTTCAAATGAGACTGGAAAAGGATTTGGAATTGGGCAATAATGATTTATTACAAATGGTGTGAATTGGTCCTTTAGTTTTTACTGTGTACAAAGAGTTGGATTTTGGTCTAGTGGAACTAGGACATTGCACTCTTATATATCTTCGCAAAAGCATTTTGGGAATGGAAGTTTGATTTTCTTTTTTTCTTTTTTGAAAAGGAAGTTTGTTTTTCTTGAGAACCTAGAAATTATGGCTAGTACAGCTGTGTTGCTCATGATAAATATGGTTCCATTGTGAGAGCTCCCGTGGCTCTGCACAATCCCATATTGAGGAGTTGCATCTCTTTGAATGCTTCTGTTGTTGCCTCGGTGTTCATTGCGTCGTGTCTCCAGTTTAGGCTGCTTGTGTTTGCTATCATGCTTTTTCGTTGCAAGTGTTCCTTGGTTACTTATTGTACCGAGAAGTATTCATTCCGTTTGGGCTGATTATTGCAACCTTTGCTTTTGTTTATACTCTTCATTTGTTACTTTCTTTGTGATGCTGTTAGGCTTGTTGATTTTTGTAACTGGGGTTTGTCCGTATTGGCTTATCCAGATGCGAGAGTACAAGTTTGAGATTAATGGCCCTTGGGATGAGGTTAAGCTTTGTTTTCATATCTTTGATTGAGATTTTTGGTGCCCTTTCCTCTAGTTGTTATGATGTTTGAAAAACTATGCAGCCAAATAAACTGTTTTGAAGATGTGGGGTTTGATGTTGGGGTATTGTGATGGGGTTTTAGGAGAATGTAATGCACTACACATATCAAGATCTAGCATCTGGGTTGCTGATGCAATCGGATACCTGAGGTGGCCGTTTAACATAATCTGCTTTGAAGGGAAGTGGCATGATACCTCACAGGTGAATACTAGAAAACTTCTTATTCTCATATATAGTTCATGTTTTCATGTAACTAGTATATTGTTGACCTGTGATGAAAGACAATAGATCCTAGAATGCTTACATCAAATATTGTGAAGCCAACTAATATTTCTAAAGATACAATCTTTGTTGAGGGTTTATCAACAAAGTGAATCTTAGTCGGGCTGATACTTTTCTCTCTTGTTGAAAGGCATAAGGTATTTGGTGGTGGAGAAAGGGAGACTGAGTTACTGTGTGAATGCAATTGAAGTTATATCAAGGTTCTGTGGTGGATTCAGGTAAACTTAGATTTTCATTTGAGGTAGATAATGTTCTAATTTCTTGTTTTACGTTGTGTCATACATTAGTACAAGATGATATATTGACAGTTTTGGTACAGTGTTGGCTTCTTAAACTTCAAATCACTATATCAAGTCAACAACCATATAAATTAATATGATTTCAGTCTATGTTTGTAAACAGATAGATTGGTCATCTATATCTTTTCATGGATAGGACTTTCTTTTATGTGAATCTCTAAGTTGATATTCCATTCAGCCTCCTTTTTTTTGGTATTGCAGACTCTTATACGCTGTAAAGCCAGAGGAAACCTGCAAGAAAATATATCGTTTGTCTAATAGAAATGGATCAGAAAATGAGATATAATATATTGTTTGTCTAATGGAAATGGATCAGAAAATGAGATGTATTATACGCAGGACCTGTAGAAGTCTAGAAGATACTTTGTGACAAGTTGAAAGAATACTCCAATAGAACTGCTGCTTGTTTGCCTTGCGGCCTCCTAATTTAGAAATTTTTCATTGCAGACTCTTATACGCTGTAAAGCCAGAGGAAACCTGCAAGAAAATATATCGTTTGTCTAATAGAAATGGATCAGAAAATGAGATATAATATATTGTTTGTCTAATGGAAATGGATCAGAAAATGAGATGTATTATACGCAGGACCTGTAGAAGTCTAGAAGATACTCTGTGACAAGTTGAAAGAATACTCCAATAGAACTGCTGCTTGTTTGCCTTGCGGCCTCCTAATTTAGAAATTTTTCAATCTGAATTTGTTGTTACTCTGGTCATAGCAAAATCTACGGTCTACGACCTCATCATTGGACTTCAGTTTGGTAAATTTGTTTAGTTTGACACACAAAAAAATGTCAAAAGACATTGTACCATATGTAGATCAAGTTACAATTTTGTAGTTTTGGCAGTGGAAGCAACTCTATCTTTGTGCAAGATTGTCGTAGAATGACGTAGAATGTCATAAAACATTGTATTCTAGGTAGAATGTCATAAAACATTGTAGAAAGTCATTGAATGACTATAAAAAGTTATAAAATATCATAGAATGTCATCAAAGGTCATAAAATGTCGTAGAAAGTCATTAAATAACTATATTCTTATATAATGTCGTAAAATGTCGTTGAATGTCATTGAATAACTATAGAAGGTTATAAAACGTTATAGAATGTCATAGAAGGTTATAAAACATCGTAGAATGTCGTAAAACATCATTAAAATGATTATAAAAAGTCATAAAATGTTGTCGAAGGTCATAAAACGTCATACAATATCGTGGAAAGTCATTGAATAACTATAAAAGTCATAGAATGTCGTAAAATGTCATAGAAAGTCATTTAATGATTATAAAAAGTCATAAAATGTCATAGAATGTCGTATAATGTCATAAAACGTCATATAATGTCGTAGAAGGTTATAAAAAATCGTAGAATATCATAAAATGTCGTTAATCGTCATTAAATGACTATAGAAAGTTGTAGAAAGACTTTTTTTTTTCTTTCCAAACAAATGTCATGGAATGTCGTATAAGGTCATAAAACGTCATAGAATGTCGTAAAATGTCATAGATAGTCTTTGAATAACTATAGAAAATCATAAAATACCATATAATGTCGTCATAAATTAAAAAGTCATAAAATTTCTAAAATATCGGAGAACATCATTCAATGACTATAGAAAGTCATAAAATGTCATACAATGTTGTAGAAGGTCATAAAACGTCATATAATGTTGTAAAATATCGTAGAACGTCATTAAATGACTATAGAAAATCATAAGATATCATATAAGGTTATAAAAAGTCATAAATTTTGTATAATGTCATTGAATGACTATAGAAAGTCATAAAACGTCGTATAATGTTCAAAAATATCATAGATAATTATTTAATGGCTATACAAAGTCATAAAACTTCATAGAATGTCGTAAAAGTCATAAAACGTCGTCGAATGTTCTAAAATATCGTAGATAGTCATTTAATGATTATAGAAAGTCATAAAATGTCATAAAATATCGTAGAATGTCATAAAATTTTTATAAAATATCGTAGAACATAATTGAATAACTATAGAAAGTCATAGAAGGTTATAAAACATCATATAATATCGTAAAATGTAGTAAAAAGTCATTGAATTCGAATGACGTAAAATATCCTAAAATGTCGTAAAATATCGTAGACAGTCATTGAATAACTATAAAAAATCATTGAATGTCATAGAAGGTCATTAAACGCCGAAGAATATCGTAAAAAGTCATTTAATGATTATAGAAAGTCATAAAATGTCATAGAAGGTCGTAGAAGGTCATAAAACGTCATAAAATGTCGTACAAGGTTATACAATGTCGTAAAATGTCGTAGAAAGTCATAAAACATCATAAAATATCATAAATATAATAAAAAGTCATTGAATGACTAAAAAATCATCAAATGTGACAAAATGTCGTAAATTGTCATAAAACATCAAAAAAATGTCGTAAAATATCGTAGAAAGTCATTAAATAACTATGGAAAGTCATAAAATGCCGTAGAAGGTCATCCAATGGCCATAGAAATTCATAAAATGTTGAAGAAAAACCTAAAACTTCCTACAAGGTTACAAAATGGCTTTAGAAAGTCATAAAATGTTACAAAATAGAATGTCATAAAACGTTACAAAATATCACAAAATGTTCATAAAATAACATAAAATGTCGAAAAAAAATAACTAAAAAGTTCTTAAAAAGTCAAAGAAAGTCATAAAACGTCATAAAACATCGTAGAATGTCACAAATATCCGTAAAATGTCATAAAATATTATAGAATGTCGAAAATATCATCGAATGTCACAAATGGAAATATAATGTCATAAAACATCACGAAAAAAAAACTTAAAACTTCCTAAAATGTCACAAAACGTCGAAAAAAGTCATAAAACTTCCTAAAACGTCACAAAACGTCGAATAAAGTCATAATATATCATAGAAGGTCATGAAACGTCATAGAATATCATAAAATTTCATCGAATGTCAAAAAATGGCTATAGAATGTCATAAAATGTCGAAGAAAACCTAAAATTTTCTAAAGGTCACAACGTCGAAGAAAGTTATAAAACGTCATAAAATATCACCAAATGTCCATAGAATGTCATAAAACGTAGTAGAATGTCAAAAAATATCCATAGAATATCATAAAACATTATAAAATGTCCATAAAATGTCATAAAATATTTATAGACGGTTATGCAACGTCATAAGATGTCGTAAAATATCACAATATATCCATAGAATGTCACAAAATGGCCATATAAGGTCCTAAAACGCCATAGAATGTCGTAAAATGTCGTCGAACGTGACATAATAGTCATAGAATGTCCTAAAACGTTGAAGAAAAATGTAAAGCTTCATAAAACATCACAAAATGTCGAAAAAAGTCATAAAATGTCAAAAAATTCACAATGTGTCAATAAAATAGCATAAAACGTCGTAAAATGTCACATAATGGTCATAGAATGTCATAAATTAAACATCAAAGAACAACCCAAATATTCCTAATTGGCCATGGAATATCATCAAACATCATATAATGTCGTCAAATATCACAAAACGTTGAAGAAAATCTTAAAATATCATAAAATCAATGAATGCAAAATCGATATTATCGGCGATATATCGCCGATATTTCGATATTTTGAACTTACCTGAAAAATCCGTGAATATATCTCCAAATTTTCCGAAATTTTCCGAAACTTTCCGATATTTCCGATATATCCCCGATATTTCCGATATTTTCCGATATTTACCGAAATTTTTGAAATTTTCAGTAACTTTTTTAATTTAACAAAATTAAAAGCTTGTCAAAATTTTGCAATGTCTTATCCTTCATATATCATGCCTTATGGTCTTCCAACAAGTGATAACTCATCGTTACAATCACAAACAAATGCCTCAAATGATGAAAGCAATGAAGAAAGTCGAGCAATGCCTGGTTCATACTACGAGCTCCAAAATCTTCAAAGACCGCCCCCTGACCCATATGGTTAGCATGTAAGTCAATACGTGCAGAATTACATGGGAGAGCAATCATTTAATGAGTACTCTTCACAATACACACATGATTCTGCACAGAGAGATAAGGAAAATAGTGTGAATTTCGAACCTCATATCATAGGTCCTCTATGTGGTTTTGAAGTATTTATATATTTGATTTTATAATGTGTGATGTGTAACATATTGTACAAAAATGTGATGGTCTAGCCTCCCATTAAAGTTTAGCCATCAAAAAAATAAAAATAGAACTATTAAATTATATTTTAATAGTTATCAGCACTTAACACATACTAATTCATATAGTAATATAGCAAATTCATATGTTTTGATGTTTGATCAATATTTTCTTTTTACATAAGGTAGGTAATTGATCATATAACAACCTCCAAAAGTTTCATTACAAATTTCCATATATTTTTATTAGTTTCCGTCATTTCAGTCAGAATTTTCAGTAGATCGATATTTCGTCGATATTTCCGTCGATATATCCAAATTTTGGACTGTCGATATATCATCGATACCCGATATTTTACTCCTTGCATAAAATGTCACAAAATATCCATAGAATATCATGAAATGGCCATAGAGTGTCATAAAACGCCATAAAATATCACAAAATAGCTAAAGAATGTCAAGAAACGTCATAGAATGTCATAAAATGTCGTCCAATGTCACAAAATGGTCATTAAACACGTCCATAGTATATCGTAAAACGTCATAGAATGTCAAAAAATGTACATAGAATGTAAAAAAACATTATAGATTGTTGTAAAATGTCTATAGAATGTCTTATAACATCATATAATGTGGTAACATGTAGCCGAGTATCACATAATGGTCATAGAATGTCATAAAACGTCGAAGAAAAATCTAAAACTTCCTAAAAATTTCACAAATCGCAAAAAGAGAGTCATAAAACGTCTTAAAATATCACAATATGTCCATAGAATGTAACAAAATGGCTATATAAGGTCCTAAAACATCATAGAATGTCGTAACATGTCGCCGAACGTCACATAATGACCATAGAATGTCCTAAAACATCGAAGAAAAACATAAAGCTTCCTAAAACATCACAAAATGTCGAAGAAAGTCATAAAATGTCACAAGTGTTGATTAAATGGCATAAAACGTCGCAAAATGTAACCTAATGGTCATAGAATGTCATAAATTAAACGTCGAAGAAAAACTCAAATATTCCTAATTGGTCGTGGAATGTCATAAATGTCATAGAATGTCGTTGAATGTCACAAAACGTCGAATAAAGTCACAAAAATATCATAGAATGTCACAAAATGTTCATAGAATATCATAAAATGTCATAAAACGTCATAGGATATCACAAAATGACCATAGAATGTCAAGAAACGTCATAAAAAGTCATTAAATGTAGTCCAATGTCACAAAATGGTCATAGAACGTCCATAGTATATTTTAAAACGTCATAGAATGTCATAAAGTGTACATAGAATATCATAAAATGTTATAGATTTTCGTAAAATATCCATAGAAAGTTCTATAACGTCATATGGCACTCATCGGATGGCAGGAGATATCTATGCAAATTGAGTAATACCCCGAGTCTTGCCCTTTGGTGGGAGCTAGTGTTCCAGTGCATGTAGTACATGACTTTTAGATTTTAAAACTAATATTGACATGAATTGGTATTGTGAAGACTTTAACACTATTACTTTTTTGTTTCCCTGAATAAAAATATTTGGTGGAATGATGATATAGTTTGATATATTTGATAGATCACTTGATTACTGTACTTTGATCATGTTTGTATACATGTAATGTGGTAAATATAGAGAATGTTGATGAATGCAGTCAATGCCGGTCAAAACAGAAGAAACATTTATGATTTGGCAATGTCAGTAAGGGTAAGTTACAATACTAGCTTCCCGTTTGATAATAATAAATACAAAAAAAGAAAGTAAAACGGAAATGTCTAAACAAGTTAGAAAATTAATCTTCCTACTTGGCAATAGTAAAGGTAAAATGGAAAAATAATCTTCTTGGTCGGCAATAGAATCTTATTTATGCAAATTTGTTGGAATGTCACAAAATGTCTTAAAAGGTTACAAAATGTCAAAGTAAGTAATAAAATGTCACAAAATGATCATAGAAAATCATAAAACGTCGTATAATTAATGTCACAAAATTGTTAATGTCTCAAAATGTCTACACAATTTCATAAAACATCGAAGAAAAACTTAAAACTTTCTAAAATGTCATAAAACGTAGAACTAAGTCATAAAATATCATGAAATGCCACCAAATAACCATAAAAAGTTATAAAACTTACACAAAATGACCATAGAACGTTATAGAATGTCATAAAATATCCATAATATGTCATAAAACGTCATAGAATATTACAAAATGTATATACAATGTCATAAAACGTCAGAGTGTCATAAAATGTCAATTAAATGCCATAGAACATCAGAAAATATCCATAGAATGTCATAAAACGTCATTGAATGTCGTCAAATGTCATAAAATGATTATAGAATGTCATAAAACGTCATTGAATGTAACAAAATGGCCATAAAAAGTCGTAGAATGTCACAAAATGTACATAAAAGGTCATAGTACGTCATAAATTGTCCATAGAATGTCGTAAAATGTTCATTAAATGTCGTTGAATGTCACAATATGGTCATAGAATGTCATAAAACATAGAAGAAAAACCTAAAACTTTCTAAAAGGTAACAAAAGGACGAAGAAAGTCATAAAACGTCATAGAATGTCAAAAAAAAGTCCATAAATGTCAAAATGTCGTAGAATGTTACAAAATATTCATCGAATGTCATAAAACGTCGTAAAATGTCATAAAAGTCTTAGAATGTCACAAAAAATTCATAGAATGTCATAAAACGTCATTGAATGCCGTCAAATGTCACAATATGGTCATAGAATGACATAAAACTACGAAGAAAGATCTAAAACTTTCTAAAATGTCACAAACGTCAAACAAAGTCATAAAACAACATAGAATGTCACAAAATGGCCATAGAATGCCACAAAATATCCACAAAATGTTATAAAATGTCAAAAAATGTATAGAGAATGTCATACAAAACATCATAGTATCCTAAAATGTCCATAAAAGGCCATAAAATGTCTTGCAATATCACAAAATGTCCATAAAATATCGTAAAATATCTATAGAATGTCAGAATATTTCCATAGAATGACATAAAATGTAGAAGAAAACCTAAAACTTTCTAAAATGTCACAAAACATCGAAGAAAGTCATAAAATATCATAGAATGTCACAAAATGTCCATAGAATGTCATAAAACGTCATAGAATGTCACAAAAGTCCTTAGAAAGTTATAAAACGTCGTAAAATATCATTAAACGTCTTAAGATATCACATAATGTCCATAAAATGTTATAAAACATCATAAAATGTCATAAAACATCATAAAATGTCATACAATATCACAAAATGGGCATAGAATGATATAAAACGTTGAAGAAAAACTTAAAACTTCCTAAAAGGTCACAAAATGACCTTAGAACATCTTAAAACGTCATAGAATGTTACCAAATGGCTATAGAAAGTCATTAGACGTCGTAGAATGTCATAAAATAGTCAAAGAAGGTCCTAAGACGTCATAGAATATCGTAACATATCGCTGAACGTCACTTAATAGTCATAGAATGTCATAAAATGTTAAAGAAAAACCTAATCCTTTCTAAAAAGTAACAAAATGTCGAAGAAAGTCATAAAATGTCTTAAAATATCATAATATGTCCATATAATGACATAAAACATCGTAGAATGTCTCCTAATAGCCATAAAATATTATAAAATGTCGAAGAAAGTCATTGAATGGCTGTAGAAAGTCATAAAATATCATAAAATGACATAAAACGTCATAAAATGTAGTAAAATATCGTAGAAAGTCATTGAATGAATATAGAAAGTCATACATATCGTAAAATACCATAAAAAGTCATTGAATGGCTATAGAAAGACATAAAACGTAATAGAATGTCGTACAATATCATAAAACGTTATTAAATGGTCATAAAAGGTCATAGAATGTCGTAAGTTGTCATAAAACGTCATGAAATGTCGTAAAATATAGTAGAAAATCATTAAATAACTATAGAAAGTCATAAAATATCGAAAAAAATCATTAAATGACTATAGAAAGTCCTAAAATGTCATAAAACGTGTCGTAAAGTGTCGTAACAGTCATTAAATCACTACAAAAAGTCATAAAATATCATAGGATGTCGTAAATTGTCATAAAACGTCGTATAATGTCGTAAGTTGTAGAATGTCGTAGAAGACTATAAAAAGCATAAAATGTCAGAATATCGTAAAAGGTCATAAAACATCGTAAAATATCATAAAATGTAATTGTAAGTCATTGAATGACTATAGAATGTCATAAAACGTCATAAAATGGTATTAGAATGTTACAAAGCGTCATAGAAAATTATAAAATGGTAATAGCAAGTCATAAAACGTCATAGAATGTCAGAAAATGACTATAGAAAGTCATAAAACGTTATAGAATATCACAAAATGGCAATAGAATGTCATAAAACGTTATGTAATGTCACAAAACGTCTTAGAATGTTAAAAAATGTCCATAGAATGTAGAAAGATTTGTAAAATAGTCATAAAATATCACAAAATGTCAAAAAAAAATCATAAAACGTCGTTAAATGTCACAAAAGTTCCATAAAATGTCATACAACGTCGTACAATGTCACAAAACGTCGCAGATTATCATAAAATGTCTATAGAATGTCATAAAATATTGTAGAATGTCACAAAATGTCCGTATAATATCATAAAACGTCATAAAATGTTGTAAAATGTATTCGAATATAAAAAAATAACCATAGAATGTTATCAGTAGTCGAAAGAAAACCTTAAACCTCCTAAAAAGTCATAAAACGTCATAGAATGTAACAAAATGCCTACTGAGTGTCATAAAACATTGTAGAATATCACAAAATGTTCATATAATATCGTTAAATGTCGTAGAATTAAATTACTATAAAAAGTCATAAAAGGTCGAAGAAAAATATAAATTGTCATAGAAAGTCATTAAACTTAATTACCAAACAGGAAGTTACTTTTGCAATTTACTCTCTGGATTGCCAAACAAGAAAGAAGCTTCTCAATCATTTTTTTAAATTGCTTCTCAATCATTTTCTTTTACAATAATTGTCGATCAGGTAGGTTGTTTTGTGATTTTTTTTAAAATTATTTTTATGTCACGACAATTTATTTCTTGACTTTTCCTATTGCCATTTATGACGTTTATGAATTTTATGGCTATTTTGTGACTTTATATTATATTTAATTACTCCATATGACATTTTATGACTTCTGTTGATCATTATGATGTTTTTGAACAATTATATGATTTTCTATGACATTTTAAGATTGTTAATTGTCATTTTATGACTACTGATAACGTGAGAGAGTAGCGAAATCGAGAATTTATATGTTAAAATTCGTCTCAAAATATTTTTTAACAGAGTGGTTACTCGCGTTTAATATAAGGGCATTAGGTGCATGAAATATCCCGAATTTTAATATGTAATTTTGGATAATTGGTTTTGAAAATTAATATGACTATTGAGAAATTTTATGCTTATGCTTGAGCGGTTCTCGCAAGTTCGATTTTTGAGTAACACGTGTTTCAAAGGGATATTTTTGTCATTTTGAATCGTTATAATTTGATTATAGGGTGAGTTTTTATTTATTGGGAATTTCTAAAAACAAATTATTTTCAAAAATTGTATATTCTGTCGATACGAGTTTATAGACACAAAAGTCACTGAAATCCGATATCATGCGAGAAAGTTATAATCGTTTGGTAACATGTGTAAATAGAAAACTTTCTGGGTTACTTCTTAAATATTCCGTTTCTGGTGAGGACCTCTAGTTTAAAAAATTATGAAATTCTCCCAACCCAGAAATTCAAACCCGACCCACTCACCTTTCCGGCCATAACTTTTCCTTCAGGCCACCGATTTCGACGATTTTGGTACCGTTGGATTCGTCTCTTCGGCGCCGTCCTAACCAGAGTGTCCTTAGTCCATATAGTGTATTGTATGTGACGCAGAAAAGCTGCGAAAATTATTCAGCAATATTTCATATTCCTCGTCTCCATGTAATTACCCAGATGATTGTTATCCTATGCATTCTTCCTTCATTATCATCTTTTAATCTCGCACGAACGCTTTTAGTCAGCCATACGATTAATGAAAGGGCAACCTATTTAATCGGTCACCTTGTATTGAACGTTAGATCAAATCTAATGGCTACAATTGATTTACACAGGGAATGTACCCAGAACTTTTAAGTGCAATAGAATTTTCGATAATTTTTAGTACTGATATTCATTGATAACCATGATTCCGATACATCACAGATAACAAGCTTACATAGACGATCCACATTTCCGTTGCACTACGCAGGAAAATTAACGCAAGCTTAGAGACAAGACTAAACCTAACATTTCCCTCTTAATATTTATTCTAAAAAGGAGACCGGAACTAGCTTGCAGCACCAAAACGGCACCGTCTGGATCTAGTGGCAGAAGATGACCTTGAGCTCACGCGGCGACGAGCACTGGTGCATGAGCGTGGGGCTGTCGTGCGCGTAGGTGAAGGTAGCGGGACAAGCGTTCTTGAAGAACTGAGAATAGCTCGACGCCCTACACGTCTGCGGGCTGTTGTAGTGGTTCCTGCAGCACAGCTCGTCGGTCCGGAAAGCCTCGCACGCGCTCTTGCACGCGACAACGTGACCCCCGGCGTGCGACCTCACTTGGAGCCGATCGGGACACGTGGCGAGCAGGTCGGCCTTGCATCCAACGACGGGGCAGACTCCCTTCCCTTCGTGCGGCGTCACCGTCAACGGCACGTTAAAGCCGTCGACGAGGCTGACGCCGTATGACCAGAGGTCGTTTGGGCCGTGGTGGAGGACGAACTGGGCCAGAGTGGCCGGGGCTGCACCGCCGGCGCCGTTGCACTCGAGCTTGCCGCCGCAGTCGCCGGTGACGCAGGAGAAGCGGTTGTTGGAGTGGGTGCAGCCGGTGCGGGCCCAGACCCGACCCGACCAGGTTTGGGTCGGGGCCGGGAAGGAGCGGTGGGAGAGGCTAGGGAGGAAGAAGCCACCTTTTTCAAGGACGGGGTTGCCGGAGTTGGGCTGGATGGCGGGCCAGACGGGGAAAGGGCAGTTGTTGACCAGAGTCAAAATGTGCCCAGGGTAAGTAGCGTGGGCTAGAGAACAGAGGATGAGGAGGGAGAGGCTGAGGAAATGAAGGCGAGCCATTTTTTGCTGCGAGCTACTGAGCTTACGGGGGGCTGAGTAGTGAGAACCGGGGAAGATGGGAAAGAATGCGGTGTTTTATAGAACGAATCTCCTACGTATGTCTGTCACTCTGTCTGAATTAGAGCCGAATACACGAAATTACCCCCGCGTTCGGTCTGTGTCAGAGTAGTAGTCTGACTAGTCTCTCTAATTTTATTTTAAAATAATTTGTGGTTGCAAGAAGGCTTAAATTTTGAAGTGGTGTTTCATGTCATATTTCTATTATCACATCATTATATGTGAATAACTATTTTATCTAATTATTATAGTATCCATTCTAATTTTTTTTTTCCTTTTTTCTCTTCCCTTGCATCACTCCTCGAACTCTCTCCCTCTATATGTGGTGGATGTGACATGAAAAACTTGATCCTAACCTGTTATCATTATAAATGAAGCAGACCATATATATAGTGTACTGTGCATGTAGTATGTTGTTTAAATTCCATTAGCTTGGCTTAGTTACTTATTAACCTTAGGCATAGCACTATGATCGCTGATCGATAAAAAATCAAAACAACTCAACCTGCAGCTTAATTAGCTTGTCAGTAGTAGTTGTTTTGGAGTGTAATTCGATCATAACCCTAAACCATCCATGCGTGATTATTTTGAAGAGAACAAGTAATAAAATTAGGTGAAGACGCCAGCCTTTGGGTAATAGTTTGGATGAAATCAAAACCCAAATCGATAACTAGGTTTCTAATGTCTAAATGCGAGGAGGAAAAAACCCAGATAATCAATTGCTAGGTTTCATAATCTCTTGTATTTACTCAATTTATTATGATTATTATAATCTAAATTTATATATATAATATATATATAAAATGGTAAATTAGTGTTACGAGGCTAATATAACTTTATAGATTTAGATATAAAATTTTATATATAGCGACATGGATTAAGGTCTAATTCCTTAAAGCCCCTCTCAGCGCTCTTAGTCTGAATAGTCTCACTAAGAGCAGCTGCACCGCGAGCAGGAGGAGCAGCTCGAGCAGCTCGATTTCGGCGGGCCCCGGCATCGGCAGCACGAGCAAGGAGGAAATCGACGTGCACCGGGGACGAGCAGCTGCTGCTCGTTCAGTTGCTCGAGCATGTGATGACGTCATCCACGTGCGTGGGTGACGTCATCAAGTGGTTATTTTTTTTCACCGTGGCGCGTGTAATGCACGCGCCAGTAAAAGTAAAAAAAAAATTTTACCGGACCAATGGGATGCTGACACGTGGCAGACCGGATTAAAAAAAAAGAAGTAACGGTCAGATTGATCTGGACCGTCCATTTCAAATCAAAAATCTGATCGGACGGTCCAGATTCAACCGAAACAGTAACCTGATTTTTTTTTTTCTGATTTTTCTGATTTTTCTGCCATTTTGCAAAATAACCCCTAAAAAATTGCAAAAAAATCCCTAAAAATTCTAAAAAATTGCAAATAACACCCTAGTATTTTTCTATAAATACTACATCAATTTCATTCACATCTTACACAAATTTATCCTCTCCTTCCTCTTCTCCTTCTTCCTCCTCACAAATTCATCCTCTCCTTCCTCTTCTCCTTCATTCTCCTCACAAAATGTCCAATTGGCTTGCTTCCGAAGATTTGCAACTTTGTATTTCTTATTGACGCATTAGCGTTTGCCCAATTACCGGCAACTCGCAAAAGTCCGACAAATTGTGGGAAAAAGTCTATGCCGATTATAAGGAAAATTGGGAGCTTGCGCATGGTGAATCAAGGCCGGAGCCTAGGACCCAAACCGCGGTTTCTTCTCGTTTTACAAAGTTGAAGCCGAGTTTTAGAACTTGGGGTGCCGCTCTTGAATATGCACGAAGGAATGTACAATCCGGGGAAAATTTGCAAGATGAGGTAAGTGTTAATAATTTCCTCGTAAAGCTCATCTATTACATTTATTTTAATCAATGTTGACATCTCCATTTCCTAGATATTATTTTGACATACAAATTTTTGGCACCTTAGATAAGAAAAGCTCAATCATGGTACGTGGCACAAAAAAAGAAACAGTTTACCAAGTTTGATTGTTGGGAAGTGATGAAAAACCATCCAAATTTTTGGGCCGTCGAACCTACTATACCTCCTCCTTCATATTCCAACTCCGCAACCACTCCTCCTTTTACCTCAATGCCTCCCCCCGTCGACGTGGAGGATGATGAAGTCATTCCAACACCACAAAGCAATGAAGAAGAAGTGTACTCTAGTCCGGTTAGACCAATCGGAGTGAAGGCGGCCAAGGAAGCCAAAAGAAAGGGGAAAAGAGCATGCTCATCTTCAAATGAGGTAAGAGATGAGGTTTTGAAAAGCATGATGGAAAATCAAAGAATGCATCTCGCCGGACAAAAAGAAACTGATGCCACTGAACTAGCTTTGTACCAAAAACAACTCGCCCTTAAGGAGAAGGACTACAAATTGAGGGCCGAAGCGGAGGATTCAAGGATAATGGCAATGGATACGGATGCTATGACCCCAAAATCGAAGAGGTATTTTTCGAAGAAAAAAGAGAGTATCCTAAAGAAATTGGAGGAAGAGGAAGGAGATGGTAGCGATGAAACATTTTCAAATTGTTATCGCCCACTGTTTCAGTAGTTTGGTATTTGTTTTTCCATTATGAAATTATGTACTTTAAATTTCCAATAATTCTAGGGTTTGATTGAAATTATGTACTTTAAATTTCCAAGTAATAAAAAAGCACTTTTCTTATTCCATCAAAGCTCACGCACAGTACAACAACACATAATGACTTAAAATCAAACACACATCACTCAAACAACTAAAAGGAAAAACAAATAAAGCAAACATGTTGCAAACCAGGTTAATTAAAATTACACACCCACATTATTTAAAGTCGTTCGCCGGTCTCTAGATACCAGTTGTGCTTAACTAAGTCTTTTTGCAACTCTCCATGGATGTACGCAGATTGGAGATCTACAACACGGTCGGCAAATCGTTGTTCATTTTGTGCATCCCTTCCAACAGGCTCAAAAGGAATACGATTACCTTGTTCATCTACTGGCCCATCATAAACATTGAAAGCAGTTGATGGGTTTTGAAGATCTTCTTCTTCCAACTCCTCGAACTCCTCCTCCACAAATTCTTCTTCGACAATCATGTTATGCATTATAATGCAAGCCAACATGATGCTCTTCAATGTCGATTGGTGATGACACCTAGCTGCATGCCGAATAATTCCCCAACGAGATTGCAAAATTCCAAAGCACCTCTCTACATCTTTGCGGTATGCCTCTTGTTTCTTGGCAAAGAGTTTCTGTGGAAGCTCTTGAGGATTGGAGATTGTTTTCACAAACGAGGAGTACCTGGGATATATACCGTCAGCTAGATAGTAAGTATTGTGGTAAGTCATACCGTTGACTTTATAGGTCGCACTCGGACTGTTTCCGGCAAGGAGCGAATCAAATATGTCTGATTGGTGGAGCACGTTGATGTCATTTTGTGATCCGGGTACCCCAAAGAAGCTGTGCCATATCCACGTGTCATATGAGGCCACCGCCTCTAAAATAATAGTTGGACGCTTCTTTCGGCCCGAGAATGCTCCTTGCCAAGCTGTGGGGCAGTTCTTCCACTCCCAGTGCATGGAGTCAATGCTTTCGATCATACCAGGAAATCCGCGATGCCTTGCTCTCTTTAGAAGTCGGGATAAGTCTGTGGCATTTGGAGCGCGGAGATAGAGGTCACCGTAAAGCTCGTAGATATGCATACACCACTTCTTCATGCATTGTAGTGTTGTGGATTCACCCATCCTTGTTATTTCAGCACACTGATCTGCGGCTGCGCCGTACGCCAACATACGAAGAGCGCCTGTCATCTTTTGTTGTGGAAGAAGTCCAACCAATCCGACGGCGTCAGCTCTTTGGTGCCAAAATTGGTCGTGGTTGCAGAGATCTGTCATTATACGGTTGAATAAATTGGTACTCATTCGATACCTTCGACGAAAGGCTTGTTCGTTGAAGACGGGGCGTTCGATGAAGTAATCCTCCATCAGATTATGTCCCCTTGACTCCCTCATTCTTTCTTCATTTGGTCGGCGGCGAGGTGGTTCGTCATCGAACATTGCATCGACCACGACCGCTTCAGTGATGAAATTGTTAGGAATTTCGGCATTTCGCCGACGTTGCTGTCGCCTCCTCCGGAAAAAATTCTCAAAACTAAAAGGATTCATCTTATCGGAATGTGGAATATATGGTTGGTTTTGGTGTGAATGAATGATGAGCACCGATCAAAAAATATATAGCCGAGGGTAGATGAAGTGATTAGATAAGCTGATGACACGTGTCGGCTTTCAATTGGTCGGAAATCTCTCCGAGAATCTTATACAATTATTAGAGCCGATCATGAACAGTGGACATGACACGTGTTGCCTCGTGATTGGTTGAAAATCTTATCGGAAATTTTGTACAATTATTTACCCGATAACCTTCTGTCGACGTGACACGTGTCAACTCGTCATTCGTCGGAAATCTTACCCGAAATCTTATTCAATTATTCATACACGACAAATTTAATTTATGTCAAATTTAAAAAAAATTAAAATTTAATTTAATTTAATTATTCATACACGACAAGTTTATGGATTGGTTGAAAAAAAAAATATCAAATTTTGTTTATGAACAGTAATAGCACGTGCTATTTTTTGACACCGCTGCGCGAAAAACAGCTTCTGCACCTCCTATTCGATGAACAGTGACTGCTCCACCTCAAACAGTGCCTGCTCCTCCTCAAATTGCTCCTCCTATTCGATTTTACCCATGCGGGTGCTCTAACTGAGACTTTGCCGTCTACTTGCCCATTAACCAAATCTACTCGGCAGGTCCAGAAAACTCCCCAGTTTTCTGATTCATTGATATAAACATGGTAAGACAATAATTTCAGAATCGCAATTCAGAAGATTACCCAATTCAGTCTATCAAGACATTCAAATCCAGTGCGTTTGTCAAATTATTGAAAGCAATCAAAGCAGACAATCTTATTGATTACGTCGAGTGCAAATCGAGAGGTGCCTTAACATGAGCAACAACAATATTAAACTGAAAGCAAGCAACAACACTCTTGCTGTTATGTATTCATATATCTCTGCTAAAAACTTGTCAAATATAAGAAAGATGTAGATAGAGCTACATTTGTTCTCTGAGTTGTTGTTTCAATTTGGTCCTCTTTGTGTTCTAAGGCTACTTCATTGACCTCAAGGGATTTTGATCGACAAGTTAATTTCATTCACTACAAGAAAAATGCACTTAGACCACGGAACCTTAAAGGTTCCGTCGTCTAAGTAACACTTAGACCACGGAAACTTCTCCGCGGTCTAAGTGAACACTTAGACGACGGAGATGTCTTTTTCCGTCGTCTAAGTGAAACTTAGACCGCGGAGAAAGTTTCCGCGGTCTAAATTTCACTTAGACGACGGAAATGTCTTTTTCCGTCGTCTAAGTGAATTTTTTTAAATTTTTAATTTTTTTAAAAAAATAAAAAAAATATTTTTTAAAATTAAAAATTAAAAAATTCACTTAGACCACGGAGATGACCATCTCCGTGGTCTAAGTGAATTTTTTAATTTTTTTTAAAAAAATAAAAAAATTTAAAAAAATTTAAAAAAAAAAAATTAAAAATTCACCACGGAGATGGTCATCTCCGTGGTCTAAGTGAATTTTTAAATTTTTTTAAAAAAATAAAAAAATTATTTTAATTAAAAAAATTATTTTAAAAAAAAATTTAAAAATTCACTTAGACGACGGAAATACTCATCTCCGTCGTCTAAGTACTGTAACCCTAAACCCTAAGGCCCTATCCCCTAAACCATGTTTTTACTTAGACGACGGAAATGTGCATTTCCGTCGTCCAAGTGAAAATTTCGTAATTTCACCCAAGACAACGACCATCTAGACCATGTCCCAATGCATATTCTTTTTGTCGAGACCATAGAGTAAACAATGCTTGGAGTGTGAGCGTCGACGGTTTTAAAATAGGACTTACGGATTTTCGTGTATCCAGGTTTCCGTTTTGTAAAAATTTTGGATTTGCGGTTAACTGTGCCGATGAAACCCTGAACGAACTCAGTATTTAGTGGAAATTATTCTACTTATATATGGTGTTATGGTGAGTATATCCAACGGTCGTTTTTTCCAAATTCAATTTCGTTAATATCAATGTGCAATGAGCCTATACGTACCGACACTTAAGTTATACATAGTAGTAGATACTTAACAAGTTTGAATACGTAAATTAATTCATCGTCTTAAATCCCACTTTTTATATATACGATTCTTTAATCGATATTTTACGACAATTCCATTCAAATTACAGGTCCAAAAATTCATTACAAATTATTTTTAAAAAATAATTTTACGGAATTTTCACTTAGACCACAGAGATGGTCATCTCCGTGGTCTAAGTGAATTTTTAAATTTTTAATTTTTTTAAAAAAAATAAAAAAAAAAATTTAAAAAATTTAAAAATTTAAAAAAAAATTTAAAAATTCACTCTTGCGCGTTCCTCACTTCCTAGACGGAGGAAGTCTCTTCTTGCTGGTTAAACACCATGTTCCTCTTCGGGCAACATTCGGGAAGGCGACTAGCGGTACGCTTCTGCCCTTTTCCTTCTGGGCTTCGCGCTTGGGACGAGCCCACTCATTCTACACCAGGATTTGAGAGGTCGAAGGTTGCCCAACATCTAGCCCAAGTACCTCGCCCGAATCAGGGATTCTTCCCTCTTCTTCTGCCAGTTTTCCCTCTTACGATTTGGGTTCCATACCGCTCATTCTCGTTCTTCCTCCCCATGTTGAATAATCTCAGCTTCGTGCATTTCCTCAGAGGTAGGAATGCTTGTATCCCTCTCCTCCGACCCTCCTAGCCAAGTGTCGTCTGCGCCTTGCGACAGTTTGGCGGTGTTAGACGTCTGTAGCGGCAAACGCTCTAGCATCCCGACAAGCTTGGCCCTCTCCATCTTCTGATTTGTGCTTATAGTGGCGCTCTTGGCTACGAGAAAACGTGAGCTGCACATACTGATAAGACCACTACCTAACACATTGAAAGAAACAAATACAACAATCAACTAAGACAAGCACACCCCAGACTTGCGGAATATCCTTGTCTTCTCAATAATATCGTAACGGTTCAACGCCCAGTAATCTCGGCACACGTCCAGGCGATCCCAATAGTGCAAGATCTTCGACAACCGTTGCTCCTCCCTCGAACACGAAGTGGATCTATCTCTCCTTCAGCGGGATAAACTTAGCGGTCACCAGATTCGATCTCTAAACTCGATCTTCAAAGCCCCGTTAGACTGAGAAACTCCCGCCATGCGCCCCTGCAAGGGCCACCCCGCTAGCGCCGCCAAGCTCACCTCGCCAATGCAGCTCCGTCAAGACGAGCTCATGCAAGTACAAATATCAGCGCTGACTCTCAAGCAACACCGCTTCCTCCATGTTTCCATTTTAAAGATGAGTATCCTTGATTTAATACACATATTCTTTATTGTGCTTTAGTAAAAAAAATGTTTAGACCCGCTAGCAAACTCGGGGACTATGTATTCAGCATACAGACTATTTATATAAACATGCCATGCATGCCATACCAATGCAATTATATTGATTACACAACATACTATACATACATTCCAGTTTACATGCGCCATGCATAAACGTTATTATACGCTTCATTAATTAATGAGTTATGGCTCTACGAATATCACAGTTAACCCGGCTCTATTCTATTGAAGTGGGGATGTAGATCACAGCACCACCTCGTCAACCACCTCGTCAACTCCCTATGTCGCCAACTCCACTAGCGTTACGGCAACAGATCAACAGGGCGTTAGCCTGTTCATTTCCAAACAAAGCTGGAGCTAATTCACTAGCACAAAACAATAAAGCTAGCTACTGTATAGCATGAGTTGTCCGATTAATATACTTATCCGCTTAATCAGGTAGTCAACACTTATCCGACCGCCCGAAAGACCACCAGGGAGGCTTCAACTTCACTCACAAGACTGACCTCATCCGAGCGCGCACGCGCCCGTGGGGCGCACGCCCGAATGTGCGGATCACACATCAGCAGAACCACACCAGTCCCACATCGAAGAGCACAAGTGAGCACCAATCTCAACCACCTATATACGCAAGGTATTTATTACAGGTAAGATATATCTGAACATCCCAAACACTATACTCCGCGCACGTTCGCTTGACTGTTATATCCAATACATCATCTGACTTAGGCATCGGAGCGTTGAAGGCGGGCCATCCCGTCTCGACCCCTGACCGCCCGTTTGTTGTATTCTTCTAACAGCCGCACCCGAACATGCGCCCACCCGTTCACCCGAAAGGAGAAGAAGCGCCCGCCCATCCGAACAGCCCGAGCGTTCGGACGAACAACAAGGAGAAGGAATACTCGTACTTGCTTCTGCCAGATTACGTCCCGCGCGTAATTCGGTAGAAACAGTTGGCGCCGTCTGTGGGAAACTTACAAATTGTAAACCTCGTATAAACACCACAAAAACCAAAAGTCCACATGCTCAACCCGGTGACTAACGACAGCAACACGCCTGATGGGGAGACGCCACCAGACTCGCAGGGGAGGTATGTATTAGCAATCGACAGGAATGATAGCGAGGAACGCGTCAACGGTCTGGTCCAAGAATTACGGGAGGCGGCGCTCGAGAGGGCAGATGAGCGCCAAATCCTTCAGAGGTTGGAGGAGCGGTTGGACGCGCTCGTCAGCCAGCAACTGGGGCAGCACGAGGGGACCCAGGATACCACCAGCGAAGAGCAACACCCGTTCGGCGGGACCAGCGCCCGGGCGACCCGAGCGCCCTCACCAGTGGAGGAATCGGCGCCCTTGACAAACAACACGCTGATCCTCCGGAGGATGGAGGAACTGGCGGAGGAAGTCTCGCGCTTACGCAAGGACAAGCTGGTCGGACAGGGCGGGACGTTCGCCCCCCAGGTCAGCCCGTTCTCAGCGCACATACTGGAGAGGGGAAGGGACCCCCATGCGAAGACAACGAAGATCGCTCGGTTCGATGGGAGCGGAGATCCCCGCGCGCACGTGGACGAGTTTCGATCCACCACGGACGGAACCCGGTATTCAGATCCAACCCTATGTTTCCTGTTTCAGGAAACGCTGGCGGAGGAAGCGCGAAGCTGGTTCTACGAGATCCCGCCAGGCTCTATACATTCGTTCCTCGAGCTGGCGGAGAGCTTCCAGAAGCGCTACCAGCTCCAAGGCAAGTATAACACCACGAGTATTCTCCTCAAGGCCCGCCAGGGGATGGACGAGAGCCTGTCGAGCTACATCAATCGGTGGAGGACGCTCGCGAGCACGTGCAGGGACCTTGATAAGTGGGTGGCCAAGGTAGCCCTGATGGATAATTTGCTCGCCACCCCGTTCGTAGAGAAGCTGGTAAGGAAGGAACATCTCGACTACAACGAGATCATGGACCTGGTCGTACAGAAGGCGTTGGTGGAAACGCGGGTGTACGGGTCCGCCTCCGAGTCTAGCACCAACAGACTGGAGGAGAATGCCCAGCCGCGACGACCCTCAGACGACGGAGGGGAACCAGCCGGGGGACACAAGAGGAGTCGGGACGCGCAAAGACAGAATCATCAAAAGCCGTTCTTCCGCAACCACCAGAGCAACCACTACAACCAGCCGAGGGGACCGGCGCAGCAGGGTGCCCGTCTACCGCCAGCACCGCGCTATCGACCGGCATGACATGAGGTCTTTGCATTCGACCAGCAGTCAAACGAGCAACTGCTCCGCCTGCACCGGCACCGGATTCCGCCACCGAACAACATGACAGTAGCAATGGCCCCGGTCGGCCGAATCCCGAGCATTTGGTGCGAATACCACAACGCCGCCACCCACTGCACCAACAGCTGCCTCATGTTAAAGAAGGCCCTCGAGGACATGAGGGACGATCGGACCACCCCTCCCAGGGCGGAAGGACGACAGCGCGAGAAGAACACTGGGACCCGTGGGACTATCAGTACGATATCCAGGGGCAAGCGCAAGGAGGGAACGTCGTCGCCCGATCGCACGAGCAGAGAGGTACTGGCGATCGGGTCGGGGAGAGCGCCCAAGGAGGGAAGGAAGGAGGCGCCCGCCATTAGCTTCACGGCGGAAGACGAGGAGAGAAGCCCGAAGGATAGCACCCTGCCGTTCGTGATCGACGCGATCATCGACCGATTCCTTATGAAGAGGGTGCTGATCGACAGTGGGGCGTCCGTGAACGTGATCTACTTTGACGCGTACACGGCGCTCGGAAGGCCTGCGCGCAAGATGACGCAGGATCACGAATGCGTCGCCAGCTTCACGGGCTGGCGAGACGTCGTATCCAATCGGGAGTGACAACATCCAGGTCGGAATTGGCGCGTCCGACTCCCCGCACAGTGAAGTCTGGACGGACTTCATAGTCATTGACACCCCCTCCCCCTACAACGCCATAATCGAGAGGCTAGGGATTTGCAAGTTGAAAATGATCATCGCGGGACACATGCTCTTGGGACGCTTCCCAACTGAGCGCGGAGTCGGATATGTCAGGGGATACAGCAGCGAGGAGGCGGCGAAACCCCGGGACCGGCATGAGGTCCTCGCCCTGGAACCCGCGCCAGGATCATAAGTACCCGATGACCCGCGGGATGAGCTGATGGCCGTGTCGCCCGTCCCTGAGCGCGAAGAGCTGAGAACAATCCAGCTATCCTCCGAACACCCGGAGAGAACGGTCCAGATCGGAGCATCGCTGGCTCCCGTGATAGCCGAGCGGCTGATCACACTGCTGAAGGAGAAGTAGGAGGTGTTCGCGTGGTCATACAAGGACATGCCCGGGATCAACACGAGCATCATATCCCATAAGCTGAGCGTCAGCGCCAGCGCCCGGGCAGTAAAGCAGAAGAGACGGGCGTATAAGGCGGAGCATTACGCGGCAATGCATGAGGAGGTGGACCGATTACTGGGCATCGGGTTCATCCGGAAGGTGGATTATCCAAAGTGGATTTCCAACGCTGTAATGGTGCAGAAGAGCAACAAGAAGTGGAGGATGTGCATCGATTACAGTGATCTCAACAAGGCGTGCCCGAAGGACAGCTTCCCGCTGCCGAGGATCGACCAGCTGGTGGATGCAACAGCGGGGCACGAGCTCCTGTCGATGATGGATGCGTACTCGGGCTACAACCAGATCTTCATGGATCCCGAAGACCAGGAGGCGACGACGTTTGTCACGGACAAGGGCCTGTATTGCTACGTCGTCATGCCGTTCGGGTTGAAGAACGCTGGCTCCACGTACCATAGGCTCATGAACGCGATGTTTCATGGCCTGATCGGCAACATTGTGGACGTGTACGTGGACGACATACTGGTGAAAAGCGTCCAGGCGGTCGACCACGTCCAGAACTTGGGGACTGTGCTCGACGTCTTCATCAAGAACGGCATGAGACTGAACCCTGCCAAGTGCACGTTCGGGGTCACCAACAGCAAATTCCTGGGGTATATTGTCAGCCAGCGGGAGATCGAAGCCACGCTCGCCAAAGTAAAAGCGATCATCGACATGAAGCCGCCCGTCAAGAGGGTGGACCTGCAGAGCCTCACGGGAAAGCTCGCATCCCTAAACCGATTCATCTCGCGCTACTCGGACAGATGTGCCCCGTTCTTCAAAGCCCTACGAACGACGAACAAGCGCGAGGTTGTATGGACGCCCGAGTGTGAGGAATCCTTCCTCCAAAACAAGGAATACTTGGCGTCCATTCCGCTCCTCTCCAGACCCGTCCGAGGGGAAGTTTTGTACCTCTACCTGGCCGCTTCCTTCATGGCCGTCAGTTCTGCCCTCGTCCGCAGGGAGAACTGCACGGAGTTGCCCGTTTTCTTCTCAGGGAAGGGCATGACGGACACTGAGACCCGATATCCGACGATCGAGAAGATGGAGCTCGCGCTCGTAACCGCCGCCCGACGGTTGAGGCCATACTTCCAGGCGCACGGCATCCACATCCTCACCAATGTGCCCTTGCGCCAGATACTCCAATCGCCCGATCACAGCGGCCGCCTGGCGAAGTGGGCCATTGAACTCAGTGAATTCGACCTCCAGTACAAACCCCACACGTCAATCAAGGGACAGGCAGTGGCGGACTTTATTGCCGAATACACGGAGGCAGAATGGGCGCCGGTCCGAACGCCCGACGACCCGACGGTAGAGGCGTCCAACAAACCGGAGATCAAAGAGCGACCGATGTCGGAGTGGAACCTCTACGTCGATGGTTCGTGCACAAAGAAGGTGAGCGGCGCCGAGATCATCTTGACCAGGCTGGGAGGGGTAAACGAGGAGTACGCCCTCAAGTTTGAATTCAAGACGACCAACAACGAGGCCGAGTACGAGGCGCTCATTGCGGGCCTGCAGCTGGCCAAGAATTCGGAGGCGCCCGACCTCAACATATTCAGTGACTCGCAGTTGGTGGTGAGCCAAGTCGGAGGAGAATTCCAGGCGAAGGGGGAGTCCATGATCGCCTATCTGAAGCACGTGCAGACGCTGATCAAGGGATTCAAATACGTCAACATCAACCATATATGCCGAGGATTCAACGTGAAAGCAGACAAGTTGGCCCGATTGGCCACGGCGCCCGTGCACACAGGGCCAGGGCAGCGCATCGTCGAAGTGCTGCGACGACCGAGCATCTCAGGAGCGGAGCAGGTCCTGGCAATCGAACCGCACGAGCATAGCTACATGGACGTACTCATTGCCTACAAGACAAGGGGAGAGCTACCAGAGGATAAGCGAGAGGCCAGAACCATCGTCGCACGGACGGCCAACTTTAGCGTGCGGGACGGGGCGCTGTATCGACGAGGGAGGACTTGGGCGAGCCTCAAGTGCGTCACCCCAACGAAGGGCAACTCGATCTTGAAGGAGATCCATTCGGACACGTGCAGCCATCATGCGGGCGCCAGGTCGATCGCACACAAGGCCCTTCGATCCGGCTTTTGGTGGCCCACCATCCACGCAGACGCCACGGCACTGACGAGCAAGTGTCACCAATGCCAGCTGCACGCGCACCACCACCACACGCCCGCCGTCCTGCTGTCCATCTTCCTGTCGCCCGTTCCATTTGCACAGTGGGGGCTAGACCTGATCGGAGAGCTTCCGAAGTCAAAAGGGTAATATAGGTATCTAATCGTCATCATCGACTATCACACGAAGTTCATCGAAGCCCAGCCGATGGCGAAGATCACCACGGAGAAGGTGGAGCGTTTCCTCTGGCGTTTCCTCTTCTGTTGCTATGGGACGCCGATCAGCATCATCACGGACAACGGGCCACAGTTCAATAACCCCAGGCTCATAGCCTTCTGCAAGCGCCAAGAAACGGACCTCATTTTCGCGTCGCCAGCGCACCCCCAGACGAACGGACAGGTGGAAGCAGCGAACAAAATCATCAAGTCTGGCATTAAGAGAAAGATTGAAGACATCGAACCCGGGGACGCAGGATACGGGCGCTGGCCTGAGGTCATTGCAGAGATCCTATGGTCCATCCGAACGACCACCAACGCAGCTACAGGCGAAACCCCGTTCAGCCTGACGTTCGGGACGGAAGCTGTGTTACCCTTGGAAATTACCCATCAGAGCCCACGGATCGAGGGGTACGATCCACGCACGAACAGTGAGAGGCTACGGCTCAACAACGATCTGTTAGAGGAACGAAGAGACATGGCGCACCTCCACAACGCCGCGAACAAGCAGAGGATCGCGCGACTGTACAATCAGTGCATACGGGCTCGCCCAATCCAACTGAGGGACTGGGTGATGAAGGCGATCCAACAGAAGGTGAAGGCGCTTCGCCCATTGTGGGAAGGCCCGTACGTCGTGGACGAGGTGATAAGCGCCAGCACTTTCTACCTCAGGGACATGCAGGGTCAACGACTACGCCACCCATGAAATATACAACACTTGAGGAAGTACTTTCATTAAAAATTTGCCATATTGTACTTTCATTTTTCTTTAAATGTTAAACAATTGTTTGTTGCGTTTGTTTGTCCTTACCCCGCCCACCCATGTACTCGGGGGACTGGGGATAGGCTACTCGCAAGGCTGTAACACGGTTAGAATTCCATTTACAAGTCCAAACGCGCGTTCGCGTGAGTTACTCAAAAGATGCCAAACAAAATTCATAAAAAGACAAGGCACATGAACGGAAAGAAAAGAAACTTCATTAAATCACCCGATTACAAAAGTTACTACTCTATTACAAAAAGATAGAAACAGAAAAAAGCTACTCTACTCCGCCCCTGCTCCACCTGACCCGCCTGCCACCTCAGCAGTCTGCTCCACCACTGCTTGCTCCACCGGCGACTCCTGATTCGGCTGAGCGGAAGCCCCACCCGCCTGCTCCTCCAGGAAGTCATTATAACGCTCCAAGTCCAGGAAGGGCGCTACCACCCCCTGGAACTCCGCCACCTGGATATCGGCCTCAGCGGCCACCAACTCCTTGAACTCCGAAGAATTCTTGAAGATGGCAACCGCATCCGCTTGGGCCTGATGGACGCGCTCATCTGTCCACGCCCGGTACTCGGCCTCCATCAGGCAGGACTCCATCTCCGCCACCCGGTCGGCCGCCTCAGCCTTCGCCTTTTCCAGCGCAGCCAGAGCAGTGTCACGCTCGGCCTTGTGCAGTGCCTCTCGCTCCGTGGCCTCCCGGGCTCGCTCCGTCGCCCCTTGGACTTCGCGTCGGAGGCGATCCGCCAGCTCATCCACCTTAGACTGCCCATGCGGGAGCCTCTTGTTTTCCTCGGCAAGCTTGCGCATCTCCTCCTTCAGCCCCTTCGCATACCGATTGTTGGCAAAGCGCTCGCGCGCCAGATACATCTTGTGTTGCATCACCATGCAGAGGTTGAACGCCCTGTCCATCTCATCTAGACCATTAACCGCCGCCTGCGGTATTAGCCCGTTGACAGACTTCACGCCGAGCTCGATGGCTTGCGTCAGCAGTGCACAGAAGGCAAATGGACTGTCCGTTCTAGCCCGCTTCAGTGGAGGCTCACCAGTCCCCCCCTGCCTGGTCACCCGTGGGGGACTTGGCGGACGGCTGGACGATTGAGGAGTGGGAGAACGAGCCGATGACTGGGGCGTACGAGGAGTGTCCCGCCTATCCCGCAAATCATCCCAGTCATGACGGCGCTGATCACGACCCTCCTGGCGCTTCTCGCGGTGCTGCTCAGCACGATCCGCCTTCGCCTGCGCCTTTGAGCCAGCAGCATTACCCGGGGGCGGGCGGGGGGCATCCGCCCGAATGGGCGGGGCGTAGTCAGCAACGTTGGGAATGGGGAGCTTTGGTTGAGTGGCCTCCCCCACCACGAGACCACCTCGCCCGTCATCCGCCACCTTACGAACTTTGGCGGCAGTTTCCCGCAGAGCGGCCAGACGGTGCTTGAGCGCTTCATCCTTGTCCGTGGCCTTAGACTTCGTCATCTTAACTGCAAAGACACACAAGCGGAAGGTCAGCAACAGAAGAAAACAGTTAGTCAAATCTACTCCTACTCCTAGCAACAAACTACGACATACGGACCAGGCGGCTTGGCAAGGCGCGTGTGCTCGATAAGATCCCAGTGGCAGGTGGCCCAGAAATATCTCGACTCGGAAGCCGGGTCGAACACGAACTTCAGGCGAGCGATCCTGGCCTCTTCAGTGGGCGTGAGCGGATACTCGTTCATATCTAGTTGATGGAAGGCTTGGGGGACTCGATCGATCTGGTCGGCGTTGGCAGCATACTCAGGCGGGAAGGCGCCGAACTCCTAGTCACCCCCCACCAAGCAGTTGATCGTGCGCCAGGAGGTTGAAGAGCTTGGCGGGTCCACCAACCACCACTTCACGTGGGGCTCCACCGTGAAGGTCCCCGAGTCCCTCTGGCTCGTGGAGTATCGTAGACGGAAGAAATAGAGGAACTCCGCCCGAGTCAGTTGATCCATCCCGCTCACCCGAAAGATGTTAAACATAGCCACGAGCGTGCGGGTAAGCGTGGGCCCGCATTGGCCGAGAGAGATCCTCAGCAGCGCCAGCATGTACTGGAAGAACGGATGTAGTGGCAGCTTGATCCCGGCCTTGAGGTGGAACTCACTCAGGCAGACGTGACCTGGCGGTGGGCGGGTGAACGTATCTCCTTTACCAGGCATCCGCAGAAAGAACCAAAACAGAAAGGACGAGAGCCTCACCAAATTGAAGGATTACGGGTCGAAAGTTGCACGTAGGGCACGTATTCCGGCAAGACAGAGCACGAACGAAGAAACGGTGAACAGGTTGCAGAAAGATTTCGGCAGAGTTTCGGCAAAGTAAGAAAGTGATGAAGAAGATGAAGACCAGGGAGCCCTATTTATATTACTCGGACGGGACACACGAACGAACGCCAGCCGTCCATTTTCGTGTGTCCACCGTCGGATTGTGACGCGTGGCCCAGGGCGGTTTACTTACCCTCCTAAGTAACCGCGCCAACTCTTCAACTTCCTGCCTCGATTTCAAACCCTAGCACGGTCTCCAACAGCCCGACACGTGGCGCCCATGCACCACTCCCACGCTCCCACGCGCGTGACACCTGCCCTTCGAGCAGTTATGACGACATCAGCATTTAATGCCAGAGCACGCCAGCATTAATGGCGACGGCTGCATTTATGAAAAAAAAAACGGTTCCCCAGGAGAAGTCAAAAGGAATGTCACCTCAAAGAACACCTTATCAGACAAGATCACCCCACCCAAGGCAGCTCGCGTCACGCCTCCCAGGCTGGCGCGCTTAGCACCCACACGTCCATGCGCCCGCACGACACCATCAGGTTAGTACAACACCATTCGGGCGCCCCGAAAAGAGGTTGAACGCCTGAGTTCCCTTTCCGTGCGCGCGCCGAATGAAGAACTTACGCCGTACGGGCAATGGGTTCTTCCTCTCCGTACACGTAAACGTTAGACAGCAAGCCGGGTCAGGCGGCAGAGGCATGGGGTCCGCCCTCTTTGTGCGCGCTGAAACCGATGGGCGGCATGAGTGTGGGGTTCGTCCTCTCTGTGAGCGCACCGTTACATGATCGAAGAGTAAGCCGGCTATCATAACGGAGGCATGGGGTCCGTCCCCTCTCTGAGGGTGCTAAGCCGATGGGCGGCACGGGGGTGGGGTTTTGCCCCTTCATGTGAGCGCAACGTTAACGATCGAAAAGCCGACTCGGATGGCAGGGGCGTGCGGTCCGTCCCCCCTTGATCGTGCCAAGACCGAGGAACGTCGCGGGCATTGGTCCCGCCCTCCCCGGACGTTGAAGGCAAGCCGAATTAGGCGGCAAAGGCACGCGCTCCGTCCCCTCTTTGCGCGCACTAAGACCGAAGAACGGCACAGGTACGGGGCCCGTCCCCTCCGTACGCGTTAATTATACGTCGCGGTCTTGATCACTCCGTTGATGCTACACCGTACGCGACGACATCCCCGTTGACGTACGCGGTGCACAACGGCATCCCAACGCTTGTGTCACGAAAAACATTCGCATACATTCAAGCATCATACCATACATCATACCATACATCATACCATACACACACATTTGCATAAACTGTCTATGATTGCCCCTATTCATGTTTTACCAGGCAACATTCCACGAGCGCGCGGCTCCAAATAGCAAGACTCGTTTGGACGCCGGGCCCATAAGTATAGGACCGCACGAACAGGTACACGATCGGCCGCCCAGGTATCAATTCCGTCATGCGAGCCCTTCCTTGATCGGAGAGTTGGGGGACTTGGGGGTCTGGGGGTCACAGGACCACGCACCACTGCTCAACCGGATAAATATTTCGCATTAATCGCACAAACCCTTTTTCAACTCCCCAGTCAAGAAAGTTCTCTTTGACTTGGGGACTTGGGGGACTTGTTTGTATAGCATGAGTTGTCGGATTAATATACTTATCCGCTTAAGCAGGTAGTCAACACCTACCCGACCGCCCGAAAGACCACCAGGGAGGCTTCAACTTCACTCACAAGACTGACCTCATCCGAGCGCGCACGCGCCCGTGGGACGCACGCCTGAATGTGCAGATCACACATCAGCAGAACCACACCAGTCCCACATCGAAGAGCACAAGTGAGCACCAATCTCAACCACCTATATACGCAATGTATTTATTACAGGTAAGATATATCTGAACATCCCAAACACTATACTCCACGCATGTTCGCTTGACTGTTATATCCAATACATCATCTGACTTAGGCATCGGAGCGTTGAAGGCGGGCCATCCCGTCTCGACCCCTGACCGCCCGTTTGTTGTTGTATTCTTCTAACAGCCGCACCCGAACACGCGCCTACCCGTTTACCCGAAAGGAGAAGAAGCGCCCGCCCATCCGAACAGCCCGAGCGTTCGGACGAACAACAAGGAGAAAGAATACTCGTACTTGCTTCTGCCAGATTACGTCCCGCGCGTAATTCGGTAGAAACAGCTACTGCGCTAGCGCCAGCAATCCATAGCGCACCGGTTTCTACAGCTTGAAGTATCGTTCACATCCCATGGTGCCATTACGGTCAGTCACATCAGGGCATCACCCTCTCCCTGCCAGCTCTCTTGCGGCCAAAGCAACCCTTTAAGCTAACGGAGCTTCGCTGATATGCCCCTGCAATATTCTCTGCCGATATCAACCACCAAGCGGCGCTAGCAGTGGCAGCCCTTCGATGAGAGACGCCTTGACGCTCGGGGACTGACGCCTCGAAATCAAGCGCAACACACCAAAGCTAGAGCACCTATACAACTCGAAGCGCCTGCTCTTGTAACACCGCCACAGCCACCACATCATACACGAGATCAAGCGCCTGCGCCGCTCAAAGGCGTTCCGCATGCCAAAGATGTTGGCGCCAAAACTTGACAATTTGAAAACACATTTCAACGGCCAATGGCAATAGGAAACGTTGTATGCAGTAAGCATAAGATAAGTATTCACCGCGAAGCTGGTGAACAATATCCTCTAGAGTATCGATCCTAATACGAGCTCCGTTCAACTCAGGTTCAATGTCATGGAAAGTTGGGCGATACCAGAGCAGAGAATGAGGACTTTGTTGACCAAATCCATCATAGTTGCGGCACCTTCTCATTGGGGAACGAAGAGGTTGGCTTGGGCCAGCGAAATTTAGTGACAGAATGGAACATATCACGTCCTCGATACAGCACACTCGCTTCTCCAATTGCTGCATGGGTCATCCCCTGAGCTGCAATATTCAAGCCATTCTGAGGTAGTGACCATCCCAAAGGGTGAATCAACAGGCGAGAAAACACTACGAGACCTTCAAAATGACCAGAGCAGCATAAGCACATATGGAAACAATTACAAAAATGATTAAGAGATGAAATAGAACCATACCGAACTGAAGAGTGGCCATAAGAAATATTTATGGTCATGTTGGACGACATGGATGCAACGAGTTAGGGTTTCCTTGAGGAAGAGTTGGATGAGGACTCTTCTATCAATGATAAGCATGCGTAACGAGATAAGTGGACATTCGAAATTATGTAGATGTAGTTAAAGAAAGTTTGTTACTCTTGAAGAAACAGGCGAGTGCGAGGTAATTCCACATATAGGGTTAGTTATTCTTCATATTCGAGATTAAATGGGCCTCAGGAAAGAGGGTAAAGGGTAAGATGAGCGTACGAAAAAAGCGAGTAATATGTAACGAAAAATTCCAAAATGAAAAATACAAATCTCGAGGGTCCTGGAATCACAAAGGACGGCATAAAGAAATTCTCACAGAGGCATAAAATGGACAAAGGGCCAGCTTTCGGAGTTGGGAATCCACGACGAGAAGTTTTAATGGGCCTAAATTGGACAAGAGTGTATGATGAAGGTTTTCTCGTGGGCCAATAAACTTACGACGGAAGATTCGCAAGGGCTCAGAGTGAACAAAAGGCAAGATAGTGAGATTAAAAATTCATATAAAGAATTTTTCATGGGCCCAAAGCAAGCGAAACATTCAAGTTCACAATAGCATACAGAAAATATCCAAGTGCGATTACATAAAAAGAGACAAAGGAGAAAGCTCAATATAAAGTAAGGCTGAACATCTTCTAGAGCTGAGTTTGGAATATTGATGCGGGGCTTCTCCTCAGTAGTCCTCTGCTCAGTGAGCTTCTTAGGGTCGACAAGGTTGGCGCTCTCGGAAAGCGACGTTGTCTCGGCCTCAGGGGTCTTTTCACGATCATGTTCAGGTGGGGTAGCTACTTGGCCAGGCAGAGATCCAAAGAAAGGTTTATATTGGCCTGAGCATTGGAACATGTCATCCACGATGTCTGGCCCTGGTAGACACGTTCTGATGAGGGAGTACGGGCTTGGTTCCATGCCAAACGAAAATATTTGGCGGAGCCAAATTCAATCTCTCTTTGGTTGGTCGCAAATTCTTCATCGTGAACCTGTTCTAACTTTTCTAGTTAGAGCTCAAGAGAGCTAAGGCGAGCCTCGAAAGTTACAGCTTCATCCTTGAGGGTCTTAACCTTCTGTAAGGAAAACTCTAGTTCTTTATCTCTGGAAAGAAGTTGCTCTTCTATAAGGGAAAGATCGTCGGAGCGCTCCTTAACAGACATCTCGAGGCCAGGAACCCGCTGTGTCAATGCATCATACCCCCTCACTCTGCTCCAATACCTGGAGGAAGATGCATTGGCTTCTTTTTTAGCAGCAGAGAGTTGAATGTTCATAGTATTTTCGATCGTATCTAGGGCAATGAAAGCAGTTTGAGCGTACATGATGGCCTAGGGGAAAAAGCAAAGTTACATGAGACAATTGTGTGAGGGAAACAATTGGAACAAGAAGTCAAATAGAGTAACTTACATCAAATTAAGTTGGAATGGAGGATTCCCTGTGATCTTTCCACGCACGGTTGCCCAGGATGACACGGTCGGGGGTGCGCCGACTCAACTTCTCTGCGAAAAAGGTTGCAGCGTCGATGTTCCTGAACAAGGGTTCATCACAATGGAGCAGAGGAAAGTCTTGATTAGAAGAAGCACCAGCAGAACTAGAGAATTGATGTTTAGAGGTTTGAAGAGAAGTCTGAGAAAAAATCGTCATTGGTCTCTTCGGAGAAGGGAGGTCTCGGCGGTCATCAACTATGAAAAAGAAACGAGAACATTTATAAAGGGTTGATAGTTAAGAGAAAATGATGAAGGGAAAGTCAAGAACCCATAATTACCTTATGGAGGAGAAGGAAGGATTTAATGTTGAGGAAGTAATTCAAATTAATGCTTGTGCGTCGAAAATTTCTCGGGGTCAGGAACTTGAGTTTCTTTCAGCCTTGATAGAGATTTGGGGGTATGAGTGCCGGTCTTGAGATGTTTCTCCTAGAGGGGATCTTTCACGGATACAGTGTAAATTTGAGAACTTCGTGGCCTTTTCTTGGATGACTCGGCTTGATCCGAAGGAGTGTCCTCGATAATTATGCTAGTTTTGAGTGGATTTTGCACAGAGGGTTTATGCCTGAGCTTGGTAGCCGCCTCACTCAGTCTTAAGGATTCGGGATCAAATTCGAATTAGACCTCGACCTCAATGATCCACTCCATTATGTCTCCCTCAAGACTAAAGGTTTTTCATACCGAGTAAAAGATGTGGAGCTACGATCACGAGCCATGTCAAAGAGGGAAGCCATGGAAATGAAGTGAGACGTAGGCCAGAGACCCTTGATCAGGTGCTGAGAAATCCCCGTAGTACGTTCATCTTTAAGGAAGAAAGGTTTAGAGTCAATTATGGAATGATGCGTCAAAGAAAAAAGCAAATGAGAAGAGGATGGTGTGAACGCAGATTTGTGACGCGCGCAAGGTAGTACCTTATGATTGAATGAAAACACCAGATCATAGGGGCTGCTTATAATCGTTGAAGGTGAAGACCTTCCTTCTGAGATCTGTTAATGATGTGGGACCTTGCCATACTACTTTCTCTGAGCATTCTTCCATGAAAACCTACAAAATAAGTCGGAGCACAGTGTGGTACCGTGCTTAGACCCTCTGACACTCAAATCAGTACTTGCCTTAAGAATCAAACAGTAAATAGGGCAGAGTTTCGTTACCTTGGACCATGATGAGATGGTCTATATATAGTGATTGAGTTAGGTCTAAGCATAATCCATATCGAATAGGATTACTTTACTTTCCGATAGGAGGAATCCATTAAGGAATGGAACTCCATATCCAGGACCAATCAAATCTCATGATTACCACAGGCCCTTTAATGTAATCCCCTTAGAATTCGTACAAATCTTACTCTTATCCCCTAGGATTTCTGTCAATCTCTCGAGGTCCAATCGTACTGCTCCTCGAGGTCCGATCATGCAATCCTTCAAGGTTCGATCAGGCTGTCCCTTGAGATCCAATCGTATTTTGGAATTATCACACCATCTTACGAACAGTCATTCTAGAGGCTTCTACACTGTTCTAGATACTTCTAGAAACCTCAAGATTAATCGATTCATACTTGGAGAATGAGAAAGCTCTCAATGGAACCCTAATCATACAGGCCCAAGCCTATTAATCTAATTATCGGACCTCTTCTGCCTGTGGACCTGGGGGACCAGAATCCCCCAGCTCGATGTGGCCAAATTTGACTCCCATAAATACCCCCAAGGCATGCCAAGCAAACTTTGTTAATTGGTGTGGCTTCACACTCCAACTAATTTGGCCTACAAAGATGTCAAAGTAATAATATCAAACTAAAAAATAAACACATACCTTAGCCATTATCGTTTCATGGAAGCGAAACTCCATTGAGAACTTTCTCATTCTCCACTCGAGCTTTCTTGTTTCCACAAGTCTTCAATGGGATACCTTAATATTCCAGTAGGCGAATCGTCCATGAAGGTGTGGGTTAAGCAACCTGCTTAACTCAAATCCTCTAGCTTTCTGCCATGACGAGCTCATGATTGTTTGAAAATCCATTCATATCTTTCCTTGGAGTCTTCCCTTACCTTGGAACGCTAAATAAATCGTTATAACCTGGTCTCCATAGAGAATGCTCAACAAAAAGTCGTTGCTGAAATTTCTGGAGAATTCCTCAAGGTTTTTGAAAAACCCTCGAGGTCAGGAAACAATCCCCGAGATCAGAAAAACCCTTGAGGTTTGAACGACCCTTGAGGTTAGGAAAACTCTCCTTGTTTCTGTATATTGCTTACTTAGAAACCTTAGGAAAAATGAACGCTTTCCTTCAAATTGATCATCATTCACCTTGGTTCGTAGGATCATCTCAGGCATGTACTTTTGCCCAACAAATCGAAATTGACATCTTTCCTCGTTCTCGATCAAATAGGCATGAGCGAATAGTTCTTTCTTTCTCGACTTTACAACCTCACGTTCCAGAATAGATAGTTCATGATGCATGGTGGCAATCTGCCCCAGCTCTGTGACACTTTCCTCAAGCTTTCTGGAACCTTCCTCCAGCTTTCCTTAAGCTTTCGAGGAATCACCCCCAGTTTTCATGGAAAGCTCGGGGCTTTATGAAAAACTGTAACTTTTCTAGAAAATAACTTCTTTATCTGAAAGTATTCAGCTTATGAGACATTCCATCGATTTTTCACGAGCTTTCGGGCAGTAGATCTTTCTCCCTCGAGCTTCGAATTATTTATGAACAGTACAGTTCAAACTTTCATCAAAAACATCTTTCTTGATCAATAAACAAATCTTTCTCAAGAAAATCGTTCAACTCTTTCAACATAACCAGGGTCGCCTCTGAGTAGTTGTGGCCGCAACATGCCTTCATGATCTTGTTGTACCTTTATCTTCCTATACCATGCTTATTGAACATATGTGAACTGTTATATTGTTGATCGTACAGGTCCCCTAGGGGAGGCGGTTGAAGGAATCTTGCCTGACCACCCCAGGGTCTAATTCAAAAGGTCTCAAATGAACCAGGGCTACATCATCCAGCCCCCTCGTGACCTTACCAAGGAGGAGATAAAGGCCCTTGGCAAGGGCAGCGTGCTCCCTCGCATGGGGAAGCTCATCTCTCCCAATTCAGCTCGGGTTTGGCTCGTGCTGATATCGCGTGCCCACCCTTGGTTTTTATGATCCTTGAGCAGGATGCTGAGGACCTTGGATCTTTGGAAACCAGGGACTTGATGACGGCGTCCTGGACTTCCCTCTACCGGATAGTCTTTCTTTTCATACATCTAACATCTTTTTGTGTCGTCTACCCAATCGTTCCATTTACATCTAACATATTGTTCTTTTCTCTCTTATCCTACATAATTTTTGCCAATCTTGGCCTGTGCCCTTAGCTCAGAAAACTCTTATGCCAAGAGTAAATATCGTACTTAGTTCATTGTACTTTGCTCTATCGTTCTTAGCTCAACATACTCAACTTTTTCATACCTTTTTGTATCGTTATTTTATTCCATGCCCATCGATCTTGCTTATGGCGCTTAGGAGATTTGCCTATGAGTGCTTGTGGCCTCACTGCGACTCTCGGACCTCCACACGTACTAAATGCTCTTGGAAGAGGCTTAAGGAGATTGCCTTGGTAACCTTAAGGTCTCCTGGGACGTGCTCGTGGTTTTAAGACTGCCTCCTTAATGCGGGGTGTGCATGCCTACCCCGGTCTGTATAAAGACCACTGTACTCCAGACCCTTCCCTCGACCAAGCTCCTTCGTTTATGAGGGTCTTAGCCTTCATAGGGGCACCTGATCAGGGTTTCCCTTAAAGCTCAAATCTCACCAGGGGGGCTTGTCTGCAGTGCCGAGATGGGGACTGCCAACACTTTTCTCATCGACTTTGACTTATCCCTAGGGCGTCGTCAGGTGTATACACTTGGGACTTAGAATGTCCAATTTTCTAGAATATGGCCAAGCCACCATTGAGGCGCTTGTTAATCTTACCACATACATTCTAACCTCGAGGACTTTACTGACCCAAGATTACTGTGAGCTCTCGCGGGGTTTTACTCCTAATATTTTCGTCTATCCATGGGCGTCCTCCTCAATGCCCTAGTCCTCCCTCCCTCGGGGTGCATTACCTTTGGAAAGGCCGACCAACTCGTAGAGTGAAAGTCCTTCCCTGGGAACCAACGTCATCTGCTCCGCTCAAGCTCGTTTCCTTTCCTGGGATTTAAGCTCCCTCAAATCATATTTATCGAACAGATCGTACACTTCAACTAGATCGTACATTAAACAGAATTTAACAACACATCGAACGGATCGTACACTTCAACCAGATCGTGCATCAAACAGAATCGAACATACTAGCTAATTATACTTGGTCGTGCACAATCAATCCATCGAATAAATCATGGAAACCATCCTTTTGAGGGATTAACATGATTTCTAGATATATTCCTTGGAGCTTGTCCAAGATCGAGATTCCTTCCCCCAGGAGATATTCTGACCTGCTATCACGAACCTGAATGGAATACCCAGCTGTCGCGGACCTCGAGGGAACTTTCTGAAATCAAGGAAATCTCGAGGGATTGCATTGCTAGGATCCCCACATCAATAGATTCACTCGGAATACTCTAGAATTCAAGGTTGACCAAGCCCATCATCATCATCCCTAGCAATAACATGTTCTATGCTCGAGGACTTTATATAGATTCGTGAGAAGGCATCCCCTCAGCTAGTATCATCTTCTTCATGTGACATGAGAGCTTGCAAAACAGAACCTTCAAGCTTTCCTTCGATTTCCTGGGTTTCCTCGAGCTCGCGATGAAGATTGATAAACTTTCTTGGAAACCCTCAGGGTTCGGGAAAAACTTCATACTTGAACACATCATCGTTCCTTATCATACTTCACATAAACCATCATACTCTATTATCTTGCTATAGTTCTGAGAAAATATGCTCTATCGATCTCCACACCTCGTGTTTAATTCAATCATCCTCATAACTAATCGAGGTTCGAAAGGTAATACTAATCTTGGCCATGTTTGATAGCATGATCCACGTTGGACATTGTTTATTGTAGAGGGTTGTGATAGCCTTGATGCTTCTACTTAGCTCCTCATGCTCTGTCAGTGTGTGACCTCGAGCCTTCTGCTTGACCCCTCAAGTTTCAAAAGTCTTTAACCTTCAAGTTTAGAAATTGTCTCTTTCAGGCTAGAAATCCCCTTTAGGTTAGCAATCGTCCCCTGAGCTTTCCTTTTGAAAGCTCATGACCCTAGAGGTCTTTGATCGATCCCTCAAGCTTAGTGATCGTCCTTCAAGCTCGTTGAGGATCTCTGGTCCTCAACCCCCAGCTCGGTTCATAGGTTGATGATTAACCCCCAACTTGTTCTTCGAACATTGGTTATCTCTGAGGAATAGATAATCCTCAGCTCAGCTGCCCATTCCCCAGAAAGGTTTATGCCTCCAATGTGCATGCCACATATTGCATAGTGCACTCCCTCCATTATCGTCCTGGCCAGGGGGATGTATTGATAAAAGGTCTGGCTTGCTAAAAGATTGCTGGTACAGATTACCGTCTCTGATGTTGTATCGTGCTGCTTGTTGAATAACCTCCCTGGACTTTGTACGCCCCTCAGAGAGAATTCTTGCCTCACTGTAATCTATCAGTTCATCCATCCATTAGTTCATCCATTACTGTCACTGCTTCCTCCTCGCCTGTACTGGGCATAAGTAAATGCTCCATATGGGTCGTTCACCCCAGCTGATAATCGATGCTGGAGGCCAGGTTGGCCAGCTCATATACATGTGTATTTTCTGACCTCAAGCCTTGCTATAATGGCTTCGTACTTGGCTCCATTGTTGGTCGCCTTCCATCTTAAGGTTAGGGCTTCCTCTATGATCGTACCACTTGGAGAATACTCAATGCCCTTAGCCTGGATTCTCTTTGTGCATGACCCCCTGTGCTTTCGATTCTTGTTCCAATAATCATCTAACAAGCTTTTAAGAGTGAAGCGGTTCATCTTTCTCCAGATCCTGAGTGTGCATAATCCATCGAGCTTTCTGGATTTCTGGTGTGCACCCTCATGGTCTCCTCCTTAATTTATCAGCTTCCTAGTAAATTCCACACAATTCTTGAGTGTGTAGGTATGGTAACCTTACTCCTAACAATTTTCAAGCTAAGGGCAACAATGCCCCCAGGTTTGACCCTGGGTTTTTCAGATTACACTACAAGAAAAATGCACTTAGACCACGGACCATTTCCGTCGTCTAAGTGCAGTTTTCCGTCGTCTAAGTACTTGGACGACGGAAACTCCGTCGTCCAAGGTCCGTGCTCCAAGTGCTGTCGTCCAAGCACCTGGACGACAGAGACTTAGTGTTTCCGTCGTCCAAGTGAACTTGGACCTCGGACATTATCCGTGGCCCAGGTGTTCACCTGGACGACGGGAGCACTAAGTCTCCGTCGTCCAGGTGAACACCTGGGCCACGGACATTGCTACCAATATCCGTGGCCCAGGTGTTCACCTGGACGACGGAGACTTAGTGTTTCCGTCGTCCAGGTGAACACCTGGGCCACGGATAATGGTAGTAATGTCCGTGGCCCAGGTGTTCACCTGGACGACGGAAACACTAAGTCTCCGTCATCCAGGTGAACACCTGGGCCACAGAGAACAACAGGGTTTAGGGGTTAGGGGTTAGGGGTTAGGGTTTAGGGTTTGTGCACCTGGACGACGGAGAACATAATCTCCGTCGTCCAAGTGAGTATTTAATTTTTTTAAAAAAATAAATTGAAATTAAATATTATTAATTTAATTTATTATTATTTTAATTTAAATAATGAAAAATGCTAATATTAAATAAATAAACTGAATTTTGAATATTAAAATTAATAACTTATATATATAATTATTAAATAATCAAAGTAAATTAATTTGTACATACGAAAAAACCCATAAATTAAAAATTAAAATATTGTTCGGAATGCGTAAAGAAACGAGATAATATACTACGTGCTAGCTAATACACTGGAGGAGCAGATGCGGGGCCGAGTCCTCCGCCTCCAGCCGGGTCGTTGTCGTCGGGGTGTGGGTTCGGAGGAGGTTGACATACTTCTCGATTTTGGTTCATGAGCGCGATGAGTTGGGCTATTTGTGCTTGTTGTTCGTCAAGTCTTTGCCGCATTGACTCATTCTGCTCTTGTGTCCGTCGATTCTCCTCTCGTGCCAGTCGAGCCTCTTGAATGGCTGCTTCGACAGCCGCAGCCTGACTCATTCTCCGCTGCCTCGAACCTCCCGTAGATGATGAGCCGGAGGTCGTCGACAAATCTCGTACCACCCTAGGCCCAAAGTGCCTAACCTCCTTGCCAGCTCTACGACCGTAGACCTCATCCGCGATTGCAATTTGGCTCTCTAAGGATAGAGGAGGCAGGTCTTCCGGCGGCACATCTGGGAACGCAAGCTGAGTGTTGGCCAACTCTTCATGCGCACGCTCTATCGCCCTTGCCTACAAAATTATAATTAATTTATTATAATTTTGTAATCATATTTAAATAATAATTACTATAATTAAAAGCACATATATATATATACATATCACTTATATCACTTACCCCGCATTGACTCGCTTCATTATCGAGCCCTGGCGTCACGTACGCGCTTACGCTTGCATCAATAAAAGGGTGTTTGGAACCCTTATTCTTGTGCTCCTTGGCAATTTGAATGAACTGCTTGGCGCCGGTAGTATGGTGTTTCTCCTTCTTCCCCCGGTTGGCTTTGTTGACACCGGAGAATTTCTGTTACACAACATAATTAAATCATTAAAAAATGAATAACTACAATTTAAATAATTCAATTATTTTAATTGAAATAAAAAAATTAAATTAATACCTTAAATTGTTCATCGGCAAAGTGGTTACACAACCACTCCTACTCATCTTCTCTCTCCCCTTGCAGCTCTACCGGGGGAGGCACGAGACCGACATCTTTGAAGTACTTATGGAGCCTGTACTTCCAATCTTTGTAGATGGAGTTGGCGGTTTGATTGATATGCCTCAACATAGCCGGTGTCGGATCCACGTCAAATTGTTCCTATGAAAAATAAATAGAAAATTATAATCGTATATATTATGAAATTTTAGGCCGAGATTAACAATATTATATAATAACTAAATTGAACGTATTACGTACCGAAAGATCTTTGAAGACTTTCGCCTTCTCATGATCCGGCGCCTCCTTCCAAGTAGGGGCAGTGATACGAACCCGGTTACGGATGATTGACCCTATCCCATGCGCCGAGAGACTTGCTAGTTGAGCTGTGGGAGGGCCACCGGTGAATTCGTCGTACGGCAAGTCGATCTTTTTACCGGTCGCCTTACAAATACGCTCCGCTTTCCCCCCTTTAACGAGACCCCGAGTCCTTTTCGGTTCCGGGTCAGTGGGGGCCCTCCTTTGCCTACGGCGGGCGCTGTACATGATTGATTCGGCGGTGGAGGACGCCTGAGTACTTCCCGTTGAATGGGTACCGGGCGTCGGAGATTGGAAGGGGTCGACGTCATCACCGCTCGAGATGAATGGGGGAGCGGGAATTTCCCCAAAGGGCGCTACGGACGGACCAGATGATCCGTCCGGATTGAGAGCGTCGTTGCCCTCCGGTGGTAATTCCCAACCGACTTGATCCGCCAAGCGGCGGAGCATGGCATCTTCTGCCTCTTGTAGGGCTTTCTTCTTGCCGGATGTCGTCTTTGGCGGAGCCATTTAAACTTAAGAGTACGGGGTTAAAATACCTACTTACCATAATAATTACAATGTCCAAAATTTACGCTAATTAATTAAGTACGTTTAAGATTTAAATAGAGTACACTAGCTTGGCATTTTCAGTCGTTCAATGGACGTGCGACCCGCGCGATAAAGTATAAATTTTCAATTAATCAGCCTTGGTTAAATCGAAAAACATGGCCAGTTAGGGATAGAGATAACGCGAGAGGCAGGACTAATTTCGACAAAAGTCTTTCTTAGTCCAAATCCTGTCACCAGTCATAACCCGTTTCTAGACACCATGTCCGACATTCGGCCAATTTTTCGAAAATTTACACTCCCTCAAGTCCTTTGCAAACTCCGCCCTCAACCTCGTGTCCATAACTTCACTTAGGTTATGGTGTGCGGTGATGAAATCCACACATCACGAGGGGTTAAGGAGATAAGCAAGGAAAATAGGCGCCATCTATTCCAAAGAGTGCGACTTAATTACACCAAGCCTATGTACTAAATTTAAATCGAACACGTACTACTAATTTATTTACTAAAAAATACACGTAATTACATGCAATAATTTATTTTCCATTTAGCATGCAATAATTAACCATTTAATTAATTAATAACAATAATTATTTATTTAATTAATTAATAACAATAATTATTTATTTATTTATTTAATAACAACAAATTTACAATTATTCATTTAATTAGGAAACAATAACAATAATTATGATTTAATTAATAAATAACAACAATTAATCATTTATTAAATATTTAAAATTAATTACTAAATTAATTTCTACTAATTAATTATATTTATAATTAAATTAATTAATAAAATGAAAATTATTTAAATAAGGGAAAAATAGAAATGTACCGAAGCGGAGTTTACGGGAATTTCGCCGGACTTGAGTCGTCGGAGAGGAGGAACCACGCCGGAAAAAATGTCGTCGGAGCGTCGCCGGAGGAGGATCGCCGGAGGAGAGGAGAGGAGAGGAGAGGAGAGGGAGAGGAGGAATGATGAGAAAATGAGGGGGGGGTGCAACTCTATTTATAGAGTTTCACTTAGACGACGGAGCACTATTCTCCGTCGTCTAAGTCCACCTGGACGACGGAAATAGTGTTTTCCGTCGTCTAGGTGGCGGTTTAAAAATTTTCAATCGGCGCGTAATTAATCGGCGGGACGTTTTGAACCGCCATGAATTTGGACTTAGACGACGGAGAATGGATTCTCCGTCGTCTAAGTGAAAATTCAAGCGGTGCCGAAAACGGAAGCGGTAAATTGAACCGCCATAATTTTGGACTTGGACGACGGAGATGGTCAGTTTCCGTCGTCCAAGTGAAAATTACATGAAAAAAATTAACAAAAATAAATTTGAACCGCCATGGTTTTTGAACCTGGACGACGGAAAATGACCATCTCCGTCGTCCAGGTTCAAATTACGTAAAAAAAAATTTAAAAAAAAATTCGCTAGGAATTTAGCGATCTGTCATTCGAGTGAAATAGTCGTACAATATCGATGAACGCATCGTGTATATAAACAGTTAAATTTGAACCGACGATTAATTTTACGTATTGAAACATGTTAAGTATCGACTAATCTTTACGACTTAAGTGTTCATGAGTAGACGCTCATTTGCAGCAGAGTATTAACGAAATTGAATTTGGACAAAACAACCGTTGGATATGTTCGTCGTAACATAATATATAATTGTCTTCAAAGGATCATAAAATAATAAGTTCGGGAAGGGTTTGATCGGCACAGTCAACCGCAAAACCGATAATTTCACAAACCGGAAACGTGGATACTAGGCATTTCGTAACTCCGATTTTCGAACCGTCGAAGCTCACACACCAAGAATTGTTTACTCTAAAGTCTTGATGAAAAGACTTTGCATTAGAAGAAGGTCTAGATGGTCGTTGTCTTAGAAAAAATTACGATATCTGCACCTGGACGACGGAAACACTCATTTCCGTCGTCCAAGTCAGAACCTGGACGACGGATAACTTCATTTCCGTCGTCCAGGTGTATAGACCCTGAATTCAGGGGTTAGGGCCTTACTGTTTAGGGTTTAGGGTTTGTGAACTTGGACGACGGAAAATGACCATCTCCGTCGTCCAGGTGTAAAAACCCCGAATTCAGGGGTTAGGGCCTTAGGGTTTACGGTTTAGGTCGTCCCCGGTCATTTGTGTGTGCGTTCAATTATTCTGATTCAAAAATATAATTAAAAAATTGATCGATCGATCCGAACTGCTAGATTTAGGGTCCAAGATTTAGCTAGGGTTTTATATGAGATTGAGATTTGGCGCCAAAGGTGAATCTGCAATTAATTTCTCCGTTGTCCAGGATATATAATTCGGATTAATTTCTTACCGTAAACCAGCATCGATCATATATATATATATATTACAATAATTACAGTAATTAATTACCAATTAATCTCCCTCGTCGTATGACCGTACTCTTCGTCATAATCATCATCGTCCTAGTGTGTACCTGGACGACGGAGAATGACCATCTCCGTCGTCCTAGTGTGTACCTGGACGACGGAGAATGACCATCTCCGTCGTCCAGGTGTAAAAACCCCGAATTCAGGGGTTAGGGCCCCGAATTCAGGGGTTAGGGCCTTAGGGTTTACGGTTTAGGTCGTCCCCGGTCATTTGTGTGTGCGTTCAATTATTCTGATTCAAAAATATAATTAAAAAATTGATCGATCGATCCGATCTGTTAGGTTTTGGGTCCAAGATTTAGGGTTTTATATGGGTTTAGGGTGAATATGGCGGGGGACCTAATATAAACGTGGACAGAATTCAGGTGTCCGTTAAATTATTTTGAATGACCATAAAAAAATTAAAGAAATGATGGATCGATCCGATTTGCTAGATTTAGGGTCGAGGATTTAGCTAGGGTACGTTTTATATGAGATTGAGATTTGGCGCCAATATTTATTAATTTCTCCGTTGGCCAGGATATATATATAATTCAGATTAATTTCTTACCGTAATCCGGCATCGATCATATATATATATTACAATAATTACAGTAATTAATTACCAATTAATCTCCCTCGTCGTATGACCGTACTCTTCGTCATAATCATCATCGTCCTCATCCCCGTTAGTCGACGGCTCATCCTCGTCATCGTACTCAACATCGTCCGACGAATAACCTGAGTCCTCGTCCGCGTCCTCTTCCTGCTCGTCTTCTTCATCTACCTCATGGATAATCTCATCTTCAGTTAGATCTGTACAACCATCAGGCATGGGTAACCGTTCACCATCTTGAACCAGGTCCATTATATCGGAGCGGACCATAGAAATATTAGGCTCTTGATAGGCAGGAATGTCTCTTTCTGGTTCAGCAGCATCTTCAGTCGTCGCCGGTGTCCCTTCAATTGTCTCTGTATTCCATATTCCTCGGTGAGAGATATGGTTCACTATTTTCCACCCTTCACCGGCTTTCGGATCGTCGAGATAGAACACCTGCCGAACTAAGGTGGCGAGAGCGAAAGGCTCATCCTCATACCAGTGCGAGTTTGTATCGACAGATAATAGTCCCAGGTCTTCCTTTGTACGCTTGAACCATCTTCACTTGAATAGGAAAACGTTGACATCATTCCCGTAACATAGCTGAACCACGTATACAATAGCCCCGTAATATAGATCATTGTCTTTCCCAACGGCTACCCCACTGTTTTGTGTTCTTCTTCCTTCGTCTCGGGCCAATGAATGGAACTTTACACCGTTCACAAAACATCCGGGATAAATATAGTGTTTAACCGGCTTCCCTGCTAGCAAGTGCTTTGGCCATGACCACCACCCTCCGTGGTTATCAGATTTTTGCAGATCAATCATCTGCGAAAAAGGCCAAATTAATATAATGGTTTACTTTCTACAAACATGAGCAATATGTATTTAAATAATTAATACCGAGTCGTACGTACGTACCCATTGGAAGAAATAATCAGGAAACTTCTTCTTAACCATTTTCTCAATCCACGCCGAACTCTTGTTTTGATTTAACGCCTGAAGCCTCTCCCTGTATGACATCATGTACGGCTCAACTTCATCACAGTCTCGCAACACTACCCAATGTGCCTCAATAAGTTCTTCCCGTGTTAACGATTCCTTTAATACTCCTCTAAACGGTCGGACGACATTGGTGACGACAGAAAGATTGATGCGGGCACTGCGATCGAAGGCAGTGCTGGGAGGGGGTGGATCTTTGAGGTACCTGTTGCAGTAAGTAACACACTCATGCATTAGGTATGTCTCTGCTATGGAGCCATCTGGGGCCGACCTGTTTTTGACGAATGACTTATACTGTCCAAGCTGTCTACAAAATCAAACGTACACATTACATAAGTACATATAGCTAGCTGGCTAGTATATATATAATCTCCAGTGGAACAAATTAATTAATTAGTTGTACGTACCTTTCTTGAGGATACATCCAAGTGTACTGGACCGGACCAGAAATGAGCACCTGCTCGGGCAGGTGGATCATTAGGTGAATCATGATGTCAAAGAAAGCAGGGGGGAAAATCCTCTCTAGTTTGCAAATGATGTGCACAATTTGTTGTTGCAATTCCACCACATCTGACTTCTTTAATTCTCTGGCGCATAACCTCTGCCACCACCTGCACAATGCCACTATTGGTTCTACGACGTCCCGAGGCAAGTATGGTCGAATTACCACTGGAATCAGACGTTGCAGCATAACGTGATAGTCATGTGTCTTTAGACCAACAAACTTGTGTTGCACCTCGTCCACTGCTCCAGTTATAGTAGCTGCATACGTAGCCGGATAACGAACGCCCTTAAACCAGTGAAATACAGAACGTCTAAGCGTCAGCTTCACTGTGTAAGGTGCATCTGGCATCTTGTTGTACACTCATTTCCTATCCCTCCTCAACCACAAGGGACGACGTAGATTCATTGATTCCAAATCTTTGCGCGCTTTGGGAGTATCTTTAGTCTTGAACTTAATACCGAGAATTGTTCCCACCACGCTGTCGCACACATTCTTTTCTATGTGCATCGCGTCCAAGTTGTTCCTCAGCTTCAACTTCGACCAGTAAGGGAGTTCAAAGAATATACTCTTGTGATCCCAATAGCTCAGATCATGTGGAGGAATTGGATTGCATTTCTTTACATCCGCGTCATTGCTCAACACACCAAAGTCGAAATAGCTCAACCTCTCTAAAATCTCTTCGCCCGACCAACTACGGGGTTTAGGATTGTTCTCTACCGTACCGTCGAAATGAGCTTCATCCTGTCGCCACGGGTGGTCGTGAGGAAGCCATCTACGGTGACCCAAGTAACACACCTTCCCCGCGTGCCAACTAGAGTTCACGTCGTCCAAACATATAGGACATCCATTATATCCTTTTGTCCTGCAGGCTGCCAACATCCCATAAGCTGGAAAATCGCTGATCGTCCACATTACCGCAGCCCTCATCGTGAACATCGTGTCAGTGAATTTGTCATAAGTTGGGACTCCATTTTCCCACAACAGTTTCAGCTCGTCGATCAAAGGTCTGAGGTAGACATCTAAGCACTTCGATGGAGATTTAGGACCTGGAATTAGTACGGTAAGGAAATTAAATTCCTTGTTCATGCACATCCACGGAGGCAAGTTGTACGGCATCAGAATAATTGGCCAAGTGCTGACGGCGGAGCTATTACTTCCCCAAGGATTGAATCCGTCTGTAGATAGGCCGAGTCTAACATTTCTAACCTCTGAAGCAAAGTCTCCAAATTCTCTGTCGAAATGTTTGAAACCCTCCCCATCCGCGGCGTGTCGCAGGACATCGTCATCTATTCGCTTTTCTGCGTACCATCGCATCGCCTCTGCTGTGTGTAGCGACATGTACAGGCGCTGCAATCTGGGAATCAAGGGAAAATATCGAACAACTTTCACAGGAATTCTCTTTTTCGAACTCTTCCTATTCAACTGGAATCTGCACTGGCCACATACGGGACAATAGTCCAACTCTTTATACTCTTTGTAAAATAGCACACAATCATTCGGACATGCGTCAATTATCCTGTACTTTAGGCCGAGGCTGCTCAGGATATTTCTAACCTTATAATGAGATTTAGGAAGATTGTGATCATCAGGAAGCAACTTACATATTTGCTCCTGAATTTCGTCAAAAGCACTCACTGACATTTTGTGCTTCACTTTTATCTTCATTTGCTCCATCACATATTGCAACACATTCTCTCGACATCCAGGGAACACCGGGGTCTGCGCTTCAAGTAGCATCCGGTTGTACTTTTCCATCTCACTGGTGTCAGTGGCCAAGCTAGCTGCGGGGAATGTGTCATCATGCTCATTGGTGGTACTGTAACCTCCGTCTTGGTGTTGGTGTCTGCCATGACTACATCCCGGAAACGCATCATGGACCAAATCTGCAGTTGGGTTGCAAGCTGGGGGTTCGGCACCACTGCCGCTGGATGAGGCACCATGGTAACTGTACCCTGAGCTGAAGTCTGCTGCGCTGAACTCTACTGCTTCACCATGCTCGCTCCATGTAGTGTAACTCCATATCATACCATTTTCGTACAAGTGTTGCACCATAACATTAACCTCCGCATACTGACAATTAAGACATTTCTGACACGGACACCTGAAACGTTTCTTTCCCTGACCATGTTCTATCGCAAAATTCACAAATTCGCTAATTCCATCCATATACCGGACATCACATCTATTCTTCAACTTCATCCAACTCTTGTCCATACTGCTACAAAATATTATACTTAATTAATTATTACATATATATATATATATATTTGTCCATTAATTTACACTTAATTATACGTACTCGATCTACATATCGATCCATCAATTACGTGCGTATGTACGTAATTTAATCGATCTGTACATATATATATATATAGCTAACATCAGCTAACATCCTTGCATGTATATATATATGTACGTACGTTTTCACTAAATACATATTAATTAAGCAAATTTTAACTGCGTACGTACGTACCTGCTGGCCTTCTCGATATCTTTACGTTAATTAAGCTAACTAGCGTGTCAGCGGAGATCCCGGCCTTATCGATCCTGATTCTTCTCGGCCTAGCTAGCTTCTAGCTACCTAGCTCGATCGAGCTCCCTAGCTTCTAGCTACCTAGCTCGATCGAGCTCCCTAGCTTCTCCTTCTCCCTTCTCCTTCAATTATTCTTCAAATGGAATCGATCATGAAGAGATCGAGGCTAGCTAGGAATGAATTCGATCAGTACGTTTGGCCGGCAGTGAGCTTATATAATGCTTCACTTAGACGACGGAGGTGTCGGTACGTCGTCTAAGTGGAAGTACGTTTTGTGAACTCGGACGACGGCGTGTCGGTCCGTCCTCCAGGTAATCACCTGGACGACGGAGAATACCATCTCCGTCGTCCAAGTGGTCACCTGGAGGACGGAGAAGACTCCGAGGTCCAGGTGGTCACCTGGACAACGGAGATGGTATTCTCCGTCGTCCAAGTGGTCACCTGGAGGACGGAGAAGACTCCGAGGTCCAGGTGGTCACCTGGACGACGGAGAATACCATCTCCTTCGTCCAGGTGGTCACCTGGACCTCGGAGTCTTCTCCGTCCTCCAGGTGACCACTTGGACGACGGAGAATACCATCTCCGTCGTCCAGGTGGTACTTGGACCACGGAGTCTTTTCCGTCGTCTAAGTGTCACTTGGACGACGGAGAATTAGTGTTTCCGTGGTCTAAGTGCTGTTTTCTTGTAGTTAACTTCCCCCCAGCTCCGGTGTAAAGCTTGAGGTCGTGGTTTTTTCCTTAAACTCGATTGCGATCATATTCCGGCTAGGTAACCAGGATGTGTTTCTCCCACTATTTGTAAAAGCATACATGGTCTTCAACCTTTTTCCTCTAGCTCTCCACGAGCTCTAAAGTTGCTCCTCGTGGAAACCTTGAGGATCTATCTCTCGGTCAAGGGGATTCCCTTCTACGCCTAATTTCTGGCCTTATTGTATTGCTTGCTACACGAAACTGACATTCCTTGGGGTCTGCCCGGAGACCTCTACTTAGGTCTTTTTCTAACCTGTTACCCTTGAGGTTGTTGGTTAACCTCAGCACACCTCGAGCTCTCTGGCCGTGGGTCAGAAAACTTTTTCAGTTCTTGAGGATTCTAGCACTAGCTGAATGGTGTACCACATGGCATAATCATTCATTGATGGAGGACGGGAAATGGGCACCTTGTCCAGTGATTCTTGCCTTCCTATCAAACTTTGCTCATATTTCCTCAAACACTAGCATGCCTTGAGCCTTCTTGTCATGCCTTTGAGCTTCATGCACCTGGGGATGCCCCCAGGTCTCCAGATTCGTACCTCAAGTATTCTGAGCAGGAGGATACCCCTAGCTCCACCACTTCTGCCATTATGCAATTGTTGCTCAGAAAAATCATTACTCCAGAGTATTTGGAAGTTTCGATGATACAGTGTAGCACTAAGTACTTCTTCTCTTAGCCTTTAGCTGGTAGTGGCAAAATCCAGTCATTCTTGGGACATTTGTCATTACCTTGAGGCCTCACTGAATCTTCGAGTTTTCGTGTGTATTCATCGGTCAAGTACTCCTAGCAATATCTCTGGTCGACCAGCTCGATAAAGTGTTTATTTGAGAGCTCCATAATCTATCATATCGTGATCATTCATCTTATGGTGAAAAGGTCTCGGATTGATCTGGGTGGTGGAAAGGTCTCTTCAAGTGCGACTCATCATTGATATAGTGAAGCGTTGTTGAAATAGAGGCGTTGGTTGGCCTCCTTAAACTGCTTGATCTTGCTAGAGAGAGCAGCCCCCCATTTTCTATCCTCCTCTCTTGACTTTGGTTGTCACTCCTTGTCACGCTGCTCCCCAAAGATCATCCTCAAGCTCTTCCCCAACATAAGGTGAAAACCCAAATTCTCAGGAAAACTGACCCCTTCATGCTAAATTGGTCATAACTTCTTCATGGAACATGATAATCATAATTCGAAAGATGTTCTAGAAACTAGACACTTAGGGCTTTTCGCGCATATAAAGATCATAATCTAGATCATTCTGATCTATCCCAGTTTGCCTTTGAATTCTACTGATCTACAAGAGCAGGATTTTCGAGTTTGGGCTTGGAACCTTTCTTCTTCTCCTTTTCTTCTTATTCATTCCAAACTTCCTCTGGTGTTCGGATACATCTTCCAAGCCCCCAGCTGTTGGATATCTTCTTGAGACTACTTGTGCAAATATCAAGTGAGACTACGTCTTTCCTCCTCGTATATGATATTCCAAGTTCAAAAATCATAGGTCGAGCCAGTAAACTCTTCAAAACCTTGAGGATGCTCCTCCGGATCTTCCAACGACGTGCCCTTGCTTTCATCAAAACCACCTTAAGCTTTCTCCTCATGGAAAGCTTGAGGACTTCGAACTTCCATATTTTCCAGGCTTTCAAGCGTATGTTCCTTGAGGTTTCTCATACTATGAGTGTGTGCTTTCCAATCAACCCTACTGGGAAGATAAGTCATCGTAGAATATTGTTTCTATTGAGGAAGATGACTGCTTTCGCTGAAAAGGCATTATTTTTGTTGAAACCCATACACTTTGAAGAGCTATCTTCTTTTCGCAAAAACTATCGTTCCTCCCCCTTGGAGAGCTACCCTTACTTCATGAGGAACTGTTGCCTCCAGGCTTAAGACATTGTCTTTGATAGAAGTGGTTACTTCGTCGGTAGTCGTTTGTCGATGTTGAAAACTGTTGCTCTTGTGGAGAACTACGTCTTTCTTGAGTGTTGGTTTTTTTTAAAACTAGTCGGGGAACTCGATTTTTTGGAAATCCTCGGGCTTTTGAGACTCTATGGAATTGCAAGATCATCCATGGATGTTGTAACCCCCATCCTATCCTTTCAAATTAGTCTGGTAACCTCTTCATCCTTGTTGTTGTCGTACTTGGTATCTCGTTTAAAAAACGTTTTCTGGCCAGTTTTCGCGTTCTGACACGTCTTGGAACTTTATCCATATTTTTTCTCCAGGGACGTCCGATTGATGCGACTAATATGGCGTTGGAAAATAAACTGCAGGGGCTTTCCAACCGTAGGTCATACTCCTTCTGGGTATTGAACATTGATCTCCAAAAACCGCCCACAAAACAGACCGGTGGCAGCGGTATTGTTTTTTTCAAGTTTGACCCTCGGCCGGTATTTTGGCCATATCTTTCTGTTTCGAACTCTAATTGGGATGAAATTTATTTCGTTGGAAACTAGATTTCCGTAGCTTTCCAACGATATATGATTTGTTGTCTGATGTTTCCTGTAGAATTGCTAGAGAATATTGATGAATAGATGCTCTATTTTTCTGGGTTTTTGAAACGTCGTTCTTCATCATGTTTTTTAGGGTTTTGGTGATAACCCCATGGATCTGAATTCTTGGAGAACTCATTCATGGAAGGATCATTGAATGATCACAGCAGGAGTACTCTTAACGAGAGCACAAATTTGTGAGCGTAGATTTGTGACGCCTCCAAGGTAGTACCTTATGATTGAATGAAAGTACCATATCATAGGGGCTGCCTATGATCGTTGAAGGTGAAGACCTTCCTTCTGAGATCTGTTGATGATGTGGGATCTTGCCATACTGCTTTCCCTGAGCATTCTTCCATGAAAACCTACAAAACAAGTCGGAGCACGGTGTGGTACCGTGCTTAGACATTCTGACGCTCAAGTCAGTACTTGCCTTAAGAATCAAATAGTAAATAGGGTAGAGTTTCGTTACCTTGGACCATGATGAGATGGTATATATATAGTGATCGAGTTAGGTCTAAGCATAATCTATATCGAATAGGATTATTTTACTTTCGGATAGGAGGAATCCATTAAGGAATAGATCTCCATATCCAGGGCCAATCAAATCGCATGATTACCACATGCCCTTTGGTGTAATCCCCTTATGATTCGTACAAATCTTACTCTTATCCCCTAGGATTTCTGTTAATCCCTCGAGGTCTGACTTTGCTAATCTCTCGAGGTCCGATCGTACTGTTCCTCAAGGTCCGATCATGCAATCCCTCGAGGTTCGATCAGGCTGTCCCTTGAGATCCATTTGTACTTTGGGATTGTCACACCATCTAACGAACATTCTAAAGGCTTATACACCATTCTAGATACTTCTAGAAACCTCCAGATTAATCAATTCACACTTGGAACCCTAATCGTACATGCCCAAGCCCATTACTCTAATTATCGGACCTCTCCTGCTTACGGATCTGGGGGACTACAATCCCTCCAGCTCGATGTGGCCAAATTTGACTCCCACAGATGGCAGTACAAAAGTGCGTTGAGAAAATATAAGGGGTAAAAGGTTTAGCCAGTGCAAAGGAAATATCAATGGTGAAAGGTCCAGCCAACGCTGAGAAAAATTAATTAATGAATAAATTTCAAGGAAAGAAGATGCATACTAGGCTTGTCACGAAATTTTTGGGGCACTGAAAGGAGAAAATCGTAGACCTCTTGATGTTCTAATACCTGAAGTTGGAAGTCTTCAGGTCGAAACATTTCTGATTCTTCTGAGGGAAAATATTGAAACACCTACGGAGGCTGCAGATCCTAGAGTAAGAGTGCATGTAGAAGAAATCACTAAAACCCAAGGGGACTTTCCATTGATGCCCAAGGCAAACAAGGCCGAGATGAGGACTTATGAGTTGGGGCTGGGTTGCAAAGGGTGAAGGTCCAGGAGGATCAACATCAAGAGAATGGTGGGATGAAGTAGGAAGCTTAAGAACTTCAAGTGTTGTTGAGCGAGAATAAGAGAATTGAGAGGTATTCCCTCACCGGTGATGATGTTGGCTTCTTCATTGAGTGCACGGACGGTCACGCTTCTCGGCGAGTTGATCTTCACATGTGCGTAGGTCAGTTGAATTTCAGATGGAGCCCATTGATTCGCCTCTACCTCAAGAGACTTAATCTCATTGGTGATGTCATCACCTTCCTCCTTGGCGAGCTCTAAGTCGTTGGGTTTTGGGTCGTCATGGCATGGAAGGTATGCAGAAGTTTTGGGAGCTTGGGCTTGAGCTTTTGATATAGTGGTGGTCATGTTTACAATGAAGAAAGGATTGGAGGAGAGAGACAAGCGTTGTCGATTGAGTGAGAGGATTAGAGGAAGGTAAGAGGTGTTGTATGATGTGATGGGAGAAGATAGAAATGATGAGGGGTTATAAAGAAGAGACACGATGATCGAGGAGTTATAAATGGGAAGACGAAAAAAATTAAAATAAGGGGAAAAAGAGAGGGAGATGGAGAGAGTGGAGTGATGGTTAAGGGAGATGCAATGAATGTGGAAGATGTGGGAAGGATGTGTGAAAGTGCTTGGGGTGAGAAAATGAAGAAGCGGTGACTATAAACGAAAAAAATTCCTTTGGGCCAAGGGTTGGGCCCAAAAGAAAATTTTGGGGGCATTTGTGGGGGATAAAATTTTGGTCAACATTATTCCAAGGGGGATGGGTTGGAAGTGTTAATGAGGCCCAAATAGTATAGGTATGATCTCAAAAGGTATATATGAAGCCCGAATTGTCATGCGAGAGAAATAGGCTGAGTCACAAAATAAAGATGGTGGTTGGGAGTTACATGGGAGATGCATGAGTGACGAGGGACCAAGTCAGGAATCGTTGATAAAATGTTGGAGGGAATTCAGAAGGCCTCGAGAAAATGCTAGAGCATATGCGGAAGTGGGTGAGATGCTTGGGCTTGGTGGCGTAGAGAAACTCTTGACCCGAAATAGTTCCGACTGTTGAGGCCCACACAGTTGTTCCTATTTTGGAGGGAGACTCTCACCTATAAGTACTAGTTGGGTGCACACATTTTGGGTCATTGAATTTTTGCAACAAATTTCTGCTTACGAGAGCTCTTAGTGACTTGAGCATCATAGTGCCTTTTGCAGATACCCACCCCATTCTTCAACGTTGAAAAGTTAGAATCTGACATGTCAGAGGCATGATCCAATTTGTGTTTGTTGATTTGTTCTTGTGGAGGTATCAAGTCCTAGACGATTTTTTACGCTCCCACAATTACAGATTTTGTTGTTGTTGAGATAGTGAATTGCATTAACACAATCGGGATAACAAAGAGTACAAATTACAGATGTAACAAAAGTACTAAGTACGGAGTATGATACACTCCCATGTCCCGCCTACACTGATAGCCAGGCCAAAAGCCGCTCCTACTAATTAGGTTTGCTACCTGAAGCTAACACAAAGGAGGAATTTTGGCTTCACAAAACAACTACAACTAAGGTAGAGTCTCGACCAATACAGTCGATCTTGCAACCAAAAAACAATGATAAACACGGTATTGGCCTTGTTAAAATCTTACTGGATAAAACTCTGTAGGAAACTCCTAGCCGAGGAAGCAGTACCACAACATAGTCGTAGAAATGTTGGAGATCTGACACACCAGCAAATTAAAATAGAACACAACCAAAATAATGAAGCTAAAAGAAAGATCATTAATCTGTTGCAGGCTAACCTACACACAATGTGCGTGTAGATCTAAGTAGAAATGACGCAAAGGCAAAAAGTAGCCTAATGAAGGAAAAGAAAACCAAGATGTTGTAGGAATCAACCAAAAAAATCCGTCAAAATAAATAACGCGCATGACTTATGATTTCAGATGCATAAGGAAACCATGCATTCATTCCGTCACTGTCACAGTAGCCCAAAATCAAAGCCACACAAACAAGAAGTTTTAAAGTTGAAATCTCCAAGTGCCAAGAAAGACCGAACAAACTTGCATACAATAAACAAATAGTAAGAACTTCCATTACGACAAAACTAACCAAATGAGATGGAGATTAAATTCAAAATCTTAAAAATAAGAAAGAGCAAAACTAAGAAAAATAAGGAAAACACCAAGACAGGAAAAACAATAATAATGTCTGGAAACCAGGCATTGTCTCTTCAAAATGAAGAGAGAACAACATCAAACACTATTTCTTCAAAAGAAAGGAAGAACATGTGCATCAATTACCCATCGGGATACAATATGTTTCAATTTAGAAATGCAATTCACTTTAAGGATAAAACAATGAAATGGTCAGCAAATTATTCCAAAAATTCACAATTGAATCAAATAAATACTAAATGATGACAAGAATATGAGTATTATGATCACGAAGTGTCCTTTGTTGTAAAAGGATACAGTGTCCATCTATGAATTTGTACGGAATTGGGTTCAACTCAATTAATTGAGTTGTTCTATCTTGTAGAAGAATGCAAACCGATCAGTAGTGTTGGAAGAACTTTTGATGAAAACTGTGTATCGTACCATAGTAGTTATTAATACTAAATGATTACTATGAAGACACACAAATAGTATTGACAACGATTAGAGTGGTTGGGATTGGATCACCAACGTCACCGACAACGGAGGAAAAGAGATGTTCAAGGGATCGACAAGAAATCGATCAACTTTGTAGCCCGATTTACTTTTACATGAGCGTTGTGATTGTTGGGGTTTGCAACGGTTCCGATATGGTTGATGAAAGGACCCAACCCCGATTCAGTTACCTAAATCGGAATCGAACCCCTTCTGAAAATACAAACCAACAAAATTTTTTCGAAATTTCGGCAGAGTTTCGTTACTAACGTAGAATTGCATAACCTGCACCCTGAAAATAACACTTCATCTTATGCCACAAAAGCCAAACCGTAGGCACCAATCCCATCCGGATTTCTCAACATCATAATATAAACAATAAACAGTAAACATACTGTACTATATATAGTATATCCGTGAAAATCCGTATAAACATGTATCAGAATGTATCAGAGCGACCTCTAGTGTAAAATATATACAACATATACATCAGTAGGCGAAACAAGAACCTACTGAAAAACACAGGTAGCTCAGATCACTAGCCTCCAAACCGCGACGTGAAAACACCAAAACCTGAACTGCAACTGGGCACGAAAACCGAAAAGCCCAGGGGAAAGACATGAAACACGTTAGAGTGAGTGGACGAAAATAAATGTCTTTCACCAGTTGATATATATATGTTTAAAATAACATATGCGAGTCCAGGTAAATAAAAACAACAAGTACACGAGGTAAAACCATAATCCTCCAGCGTACTGAGCATGCAAGTAAAAATCCCACGGGGTCACTCATGGACACACCCGTGCTAGTACAGTCAGAACCACGGAGTCCCTGACTTCCACGTGATTCTAGCCAGAAATGGCCTCGGATCCGGGGAAACGCCCCTCACCGGTCAGTCGGGGTAACGCCCCTCCTGGTATGGCCTACCATCGGGAATCAGCCGAGAGGCAAGTGTATCGATACAACAATGTAACTGAGACTGTACTCTGTGTAAATCAAATCATAAACAGTTCGATGCAAATGCATGAAACAGCATATAAGTGTATATATATATATATTCGTATACGTATATCCATATAAGTATAATCGTATAATCGTAAAACACATGCTCATGTAATCCGAAATCTCATACGCATGCTCAAGTTCGAAAATCATATAAAAGACTCGCAAACAATCCGTAAAAAGAAATTGTCCACTCACAGGTGAGCAAAACGCGCACTCGCGCTAATCTCGTGGTCCGGCGGAAGATCCCTCGCCTGAAGCACGATCACGATCCCGATCTCGATCTCCTGAATATTCACAAAATATAACTGATCAAAACATAGTTCAAAACCCTGTACTGAATCACGGAAACCAACTGTTCCCAGAAATATGCAATGCAGTACAAAATGAATAACGGAAATTCCGAAATCCCCACTCGAAACCTCGACTGAAAATCGTCTAACCAAATCAACCCGAAAATCTCTGGACGATAATCAGGGCGCGATTACGAGAAAAATGACATTAAAAACGTCGAAATCCAAAAAGTCAACTTTTGGCCGTTGACCGTCGCCGGCAATGCGCCGTCAACGGTGAAATTTCACGGTCAAAAACTCCAGAATTCAAGACCTCAACATGCCCAACAATTCCTTCAACTGACTCAAAGTCCAATTCCAAGCCTAACTCCTCCAAATCAGCTCGAATCCGAGTTGAATTTCAACTCCGGCAACCGTATCGGGTTCGCCGGAAAACTTCATTTCAGTCAAATCCAAGTATAGGGGAAGCATCCCAAGGCCAAGGGGAGGTAAACCCCCAACCTCCCAGCCACCGTGGCTCGCCGGAGAGCCTCCCCCGATCACGGCGAAAAACTCGATTCGGCCTCCAATGGTTCTCTCCCAAAACACAACCAATTTTCCCAAACTCAAACACTAATCAACTCGAAATTGAAAGGGAAAACTAACCATACCCTCGCCGAAGTCGGAGGTGGCCGAAAAATGGGTCGTCGGACGTCAAAGCTCAAAGGAGAAACTTTCCTCGTCGGTCAACTGGTCAACTTTCCAAAACGGGAAAGTCAAAGCTGGTCAACGGTAAACAGTGTTTTTCGACGATTTTACGACTATTCTCGATATTTATACTCGCTCCTCGGGTCAATCGACGGTCCAAAATGATTATACGAAATGATTCGGATAAGCTCGAAACAATCAGATAAACTCGTCGGAAACCGAAACTTCAAATAATCATAAAATATTCCTCGGTTATCGGAAAACTCTTCCGGAACAGCCCTCGAGCTCGAAATCACGTACTCTACAACTTCCGTGAAGACACTCATCTCAAATTCTCGACCGAAAACATAGTCGCGAATAAAGTCGACGAACCACATAATATCGTAAAACCGCGACTATGACCAAATCTCGAGAATTGTGCCGAATACGCAACTGATTCTGGTTCGGGTCGTCACAGTTGAGTTGAGTTTATAGTTCATTAAAAAATAGTATTTCCTTTTACTTATTTTTTTTTCTAATTATGAAAAGAAAATTGAAAGTTGAAAATCCTATGGGTTAACAATTCTTAACACTAGTCTTCTTATACACGCATACGCGTTCGTCCGTGCGAATTATAGGTCTATTTATTGAGTAGATGCACTTATATTGCCTGTTTTTTTTTATCATTTTAACCACTATTATTTTTCGTTCTCAAATTCTATGATCATGAGATTCATTATTGAAATATGATGAGGGAGGTAAACATCCTTGTGTGGTATAGTCTAGCATCGAGACTTGTTTATAATGAGGAAAAAAGCCTAATCACTACCCAAAAATTGGACTTAGACCACGACGCAATTTCGTCGTCCAAGAGTCATTTTTGTTGTTTTAGTAACCTCTAAGATAACAAAATAGAATTCGTCGTTTAGGGTTCTAGACGACGAAATAATATGAACTAAAATGACAAAATGTTTCACTCGCAAAATACAACACTTAGACGACGAAACCGACTTTTCGTCATCTAAGATGCACCACTTAGATCACAAAACTGATAAATTTCGTCATCTAGGTGTTGCATCATAGAATTAGTACAACATCAATCATACAACAAAATTAATAAACAATATCAATCACTCATCACTGTCCAAAATTCACTCTTTTTTATTATCATTTAATTAGTACAAAATCCTACTTACTGTCCATATATTCGTTGATCACAATTCATACCTCAATCCTACTTACTATGAAATCATACAACAACTTCAATAAAATGATAATTGGAGAGCTATGCAACATACCAAATTCCTTAAGCTTTTGTGATCAGAGCGAGGAGAGCTTGCGGCATCCGATATTGGAGAGAGGAGAGAGGAGAGTAAAGAGGAGTCGGTGAGGGTGTGGCGTAAGAGATCAGAGAGGGAAAGAGGAGAGGCTATGGTGAAGGATTGCTAGAGAGAGAGAGGGCTTTGCTATGGTGAGGGATTGGTGGAGAGGGGTCGGGAGATACCGAGAGAGAGAGAGTGGCGCACGTCGGAGGTTAGAGAGAGGAGAGGGAAAAAAATTAGGTTTCGACAAAAATAATCGAATTGGGGTAGATCGGCCAGGCTCAATCATTTTAAAACCACTTAGAGGATGAAATAATTCGTCATTTAAGTCAATACAATTCGTCGTCTAACATTTTGAATTTTCACCAAAATTTGGGCAGAAATATTTCCCCCAAATTGTTTGAATTAAACAACGAAACTTTAAGATTCGTCGTTTAAGAATATACTTAGACGATAAACCTTTAAAGTTTCTTTGTTTAAGAACATACATAGAGTTTCATCGCCTAAGAATAAAATTAATTGTTGTATTTTTCGAAGAACTCTGAAAATTTATTTTAGGTTACGTTCTCAACAATCATCATAAATCAACCATCAGATGTGAACATTACATTTATACGATGTTGTAAAAAAAATATCACCACAAATCGGATTACTTTAAAATTCGATCGAGTTAATTTAGTGATTATCGAAAAATAGTCAAATGACGGAAATGATCGTAAAATATAATTCATAAATCCGTTTCCCAAGTCACGAGCGTTTCCACTTACGTAGAAACTAAATATATAAAATAGATAGAAATTAATTAAAATTTGACATGAAAAGTGGATAAAATACTAAGTACTTGTTAAACTCGAGTACCTTAAGTGTTTGTATGTCTACATTCATGACACATCAATATTAATGAAATTGAATTTAGAAAAAATAACCGTTAGATATATTGATCATAACATAATATGTAAGTAGACGAAATTTTGATAAATATGAAGTTCGTTAAGTGTTTGATCGGCGTAGTCAACTATAAAACAAAAAATTTCAACAAAACGGAAATGTTCATAAATGAATCTTCGTAACTCCGTTTTTCAAACCATCAATACTCACAGTCTAGGTATATATTCTTAACTCTCTACTCTCGACGAATAAAATTTGCATTCTAGCATGTCACACGTGCTCGTCATCATAGAGATCAGCTTGTAAAACTCATCTTAGATGACGAAACTAAATCAATTTCATCGTCTAGGAAGTTCTTAGAGGACGACAATGCCACTTTTCGTTAGCTAAATGTGAAGGTTGAGAGTTTCCCCTTAGAAGACAAAATAATGTATTCGTCGTCTAAGTTGTACTTAAACGACGATATGTCATCATTTTGTCGTCTAAGTTTTCCTTTAGGAAGATAAAACCATCTACGTTAATTCTTAAATCATTCCTGTACAAAAAACATCTAAAACACCATTCAATTGCTGTAAAAAAAATTAGAACACTATTACCAATTCAATATTAACACTGGATCATTACTACGTACCATTACCATTTAATTACAAATATACTATTTATTACAAACCATATCAATCATCAATCACAATCATCATAATCTGCATTGTCTCCTCCTCATCATCGGTATTAATACGGGTTCCCTTAATAATAGTATAGATTATAACTGATATTAATTTCACCTAAACAAAATTCACCTTAAAAATAATAATTGATAAATCAATTAATTTCACCTATCAAATAAACCAATTCAATTATCAATTACCACACTAATTATCACAAAATTCTCCAAAAATCACCTAAATTAAATCACACCAATTATCTTAAAATTCACCAAAAATGTCAATTATCGCACCATTTATCAAAAAATTATCACATCAAATTTACCAAAAAATATCAATTAATAAACTAAATTAACCTGAAAAAAAAATTAACCTAACCTAACCTAAATCAAATCAAATTAACGTAATTAACCTAATTTAGCTAACCTCAATTAACAAAAAAAACAAAACTTAACCTAACCTAAATGAAATTAACCTAATTAAGTTAACCTAAATGAAACTAACCTAATAAAGCTAACCTAAATTTTTAAAAAAGTTACTGTACGGTGGCGTGGTGGTGGCATGTGTGGTAGTGGACGTTTGGCGTGGTGGTGGTGGTTGTGGTGATGGTGATGGCTGGTTTGATTGAGAGAGAGAGAGAGAGAGAGAGAGAGAGAGAGAGAGAGAGAGAGAGAGAGAGAGAGAGAGAGAGAGAGAGAGAGAGAGAGAGAGAGAGAGAGAGAGAGAGAGAGAGAGAGAGAGAGAGAGTGAGTGAGTGATCGATCAAACTGGGTTTTAATTAAAACGACTTAGATGATGAAACATAATTAATTCGTCGTCTAAGTGATTTATAATTTTGGCAGAAAAAAAAACTTGTCAACTTTTATGACTTAGACGACGAATCATTTAGGTTTCGTCGATGAAGTAATACTTAGACAGCGAAACCTGGGAGATTTGTCATCTAAGTGTTTTAAATTTTCCTACAATTGAAGAACAAAAAGTACATCAAATAGAGCAAAGTAGTGAAAGTACTATGGCTTGAAACATAGAATAAATATAAAAGAGAAGATGTTAAAATAATGAAAGGTGATTAAGTCTGAAAACACAATCAAATTGAGAAACTTGGTTAAGAGAAAAAAAAAACGAAACCAAGTACTTCAGGATTGGAGCCCGGTGAGAGAATTAATTCTCGTGCCTCTTCTGTCATAAAAAATGAATGGAGTCACCAGAATTTACAAAAGAAATAAGGGCCAGTGAACATCGATTCTTCATCGGCAAAATGAATAGAACAACATTGGGGCAAAGTCTGATGTCGCCAATAATGAAGAAAATAGCTTTGATTTGGCAAATGAGGACCTTGAGGCTTCCGCGAGATTTCTTTCCCTCTCTTCTTTTGCGGACTTCTTGTGAAAACTACAATTGGTTCTCATGCAGAGGTGGAGTTCACGATTTGGACAACCGACAACAATGGAACCGTCGTCATCACTCTCTCATTCTCTCTACTTATTTTATGGCATTCATGGCAGAATTACTATAATGTCCATTGTAAATAAATTCTGAAGTCTTTCGTATTAAATATCTGGTTTGTTAATAAGTATTAAACTTATAAATATATTAGATTTTTATTATAATTAGAATTAATTCGAATTCATCGTTTATTTTATATATACTCTACCTATTAGAAATATACCTCTAGAGTTGTATATATGGAGCTGTAAAAAAGATGTGACGCGCTTCACGCATTGGAGAAAAATGTGCTATTCCTCATCTCGATCTCAATCTGGAATTCTCCATGCCTAATTTTTTTCCCCAAATCGAGTAACACAGATTTCATTCTTGCCTATTAATTACTCCCTAATTTCAAGTTCCATCCCAAGCCATTTTCTTTGCCTTTCTCGTGATTATAAAACCCGACACCCATGTTTTAGCCCCTATTTGGATATCCAAAATTATATATTTTTGGTGTAATGATGCACTCACAAATCCATCCCCCAGACTAGCTTTTAATCTTTATTTGGATTCCTGTATGGTTCGATCAAAATTGTCCAAGTCAAAAAAGATTTAAGAATGGGCATCAAACAATTCATCCACAGATGTCGATGAGTACAACTACTTACAATGCTGGATTCTAAGGAAGCAACATAATCAAGTTTACCTTCTGATTAATGAGGTATGCGATATCATTGTTCTCTCAACTCAGGTACGCTCTCCATTCATTTGCTATACTAGTAATTACTCTTACGTTGATTACTTTTTGTATCTTACCAAAATGGGATTGATTATATTCATGAATAAAATAAATGAGAAGAACATCCAGGTTGCTGGAGCCTCAATAACAAAATTTGTTTATCCATGAAAGTTGCTTCTTGGAATAGCCAGGGTAGTTCTTGGCAGGGTTTCCAGACACAGACATTTCATTATACCGTTATGCTTGCTCTAGACGTCTTTTGTATCATTGATACTAGGCCTAATTTTTTTTTAATGGAAATCCAATGTTATTCAACTAACCATTGTAGTTCCTTGTGATCATTTTCTACATTTTCATATGACTAATATAGCCACTGAAATTTCTTGGTTTGCTACTTTTATTTACGCTCCTCCTCAAAAGGAAAAATAGTTTGATTTTTGGCTTCAAATTGAAAACCTGAGACCACCTAATAATGATCCATGGTTCTTGATGGGGGATCTAAATAACATCTTGTCTATGAGTGAAAAATGTGGTGGCAATAATTCTGTTTCTACTTATATGATTCAGTTTAGTAATTTTCTTAACAGTCAGAACATGAGTACTGTTGATCATATTGGTGTGCCTTTTACTTGGTGTAACAACCACAAGAATCACATTATCATGTTTGAACTACTTGATAGAGTTTGTGCTAATCCTGCATTTTTTAGTATTTTTCCAAATGCTCAGGTGGAAAATTTGCCTATATTTGGTTCGGATCATGGTTCAATTTGCCTTACTTTAGATAGAAAGATCTATAACAAAAGAGGGAACTTCAAGTTTAAAACCATGTGGTTGAAACATCCTCGTTTTGCGGAGCTAGTTAATTACAGTTGGAACCAATAGCTTGATATTAACCCGTTAAAGAATTTTGTAGCTATTAACAATTGATTCATGGTAGATGCTAAGACTTGGAATAAAGATGTCTTTGGAACCTTCTATGAAAAAATAAAAGACATCCAGGAGAGTCTTAAGTTAATTCAAACACAGTTTATGTCTTAACACTCTTCTGTGTATTTGCAGGAAAGAAACTTGAATTGAGCAATGAACTACATCAAATATGTCTAAACGAAGAAATTTTTTGGGCTAAGAGAGCCAAAAAGGATCGGTTGAAACTGGGTGAAAAGAACACCAAGTTCTTTCAAATGCATGCTAAGATTAGGAAAAAAAAGAATTGGATATCCAGGATTAAAGATCACACTGACTGTTGGTTTTATGATGAGGATAATATTGCTAGAATGATTGTTAAAGATTTTAAGAGTAGATTCACTAACATGCAAAACCCCTCTCCTAATACTATTAATAAATTTCTACTCTATTAAGTCATTTATTACTAATGAGGACTTGGTGAATTTGAACCAACGGTAACTGAGGTTAATATTTTGGCAGCATCCCAATCCATTGACCCATTGAAAGTGTCGATCATGATGGAGTCCATGCTATCTTTTTTCAACAACATTGGGATATGGTGAAAGTAGTTTAATTCCCATGGTCAGAGAATTCTTTGAAAGAGGTACACCTTTAAAACTTATTAACCATACTTATATTTTCTTAATTCCTAAAGTGGATAACCCTGAGACTGTGGATAATTTTTGACCAATTAGTTTATGCAATGTTTGTTACAAAATTATTACTAAAATTGTAATGAATAGACTAAGATCTGTCCTAGAAAAATGTATTTCAGATAATCAGGGTGCTTATACTCTCGGCAAGTCAATTCATGACAACATTCTAATAGCTCATGCAATATTTTGTGATTCCAAAAAACGAAGAGGAGAAGTGGTTCCCTTGCTATCAAGCTAGACCTTGAGAAGGCTTATTACATTATCAATTGGATGTATATCCAGGCTTGCCTCAAGAAATTTGGTTTCAATGATGATTGAATAAACAAGGTTATGAACGCATCACCTCAATGTCTTTCTCCGTGTTAGTTAATGGAAACTTAAGGGAATGTTTTGCCCCACTAAAGGGATCAGACAAGGGGATCCTTTATTTGCTTATATTTTTATTATGTGCATTGAACCTCTAATTAGACATCTTTATAAGCTAGCTAGAAACGCTAAGTCTAATGTGGGAATTCTTTCTTCCCCCAACGATTATAGAATATCTAATCTTATGTTTGTTGATGATTGCTTATAGTGTCCAAGAATGATGTGCTCCATTGATTTGCTGGATTTCATAAGATAGTAGCCACTCAATATCAGCAATAAATCCGAGTTCTTCAGTCTGACAATGGTGGTGAATATGTCAATAACGCCATATCTACCTACTTGGCCTCTCATGGAATCTATCACCAAACCTCCATTGCTTATACTCCTCAACAGAATGGCTTGACCGAGCGCAATAATCAAAAATTACTGGAGGTTGTTCGTGCCTCATTGTTTGGCATGAATATGCCTCATTGTTTGGCACAAATATGCCTCGATCTTATTCGGGTGTCATTGTTACTTCTGCTGCATATTTGATCAATATTGCTATTTCTTGTGTCATTGAGTTCCAGAATCCATACCAGAAGTTACATGAAGCTGAATTTCCATTCCTTTCCTAATCTGGAGACTAGGTTGTTTGGTTGCACTGTGTATGTTCATATTTACAAGTTTCTCCAGGGTATATTTAATCCTCGTGCTTTGAAGTGTGTCTTCATTGACTATGCTTATTTCCAGAAAGGTTATTGGTGTTATGATCCTCTCACCAAAAAAACTCATATTTCCCTTGATGTATCCTTTAGAGAATCTGAACCATATTACTTATGGGGAGTTTTTGAGTCTTCTCTTTGGGGGAGACAAGATGTGAAGGAAATACTCTAAATTTGCCAGAGTTTGAAGAGCTTGCAAGATTGGAGACACAGTTTGGAGGGGCCGGTACTTCTAAAATGGAGGTTCCAGTACTAGTATTCGACCCATTGAGTCATCCGCCTCGACCCGTCGAAAATAGTGCATCGGGAGTCTAGGAGGTTATCATCAACCCATCGAAAATGGTGCACAGGAGGTACATGAGGTGATCATCGACCCATCGAGCCCTCAATCTCGACCTATCAAAAATTCAGCATCGGATGACCATGAGGTTGCCATCAACTCGTCGTGTCTCTCTACTTGACCTGTCAAAACTGACAAAGAAGAATTACCGATTACACAACATCGAGATAGTACTAAAGAACTTGTTCCCCTTTCTACATCATCAACTGAGATCTCTGTTCAGAATGCTCCATCTGAGGTATGTAAATCCAACCGATTTTTACTAAACAACAATATGAGCCTAGCCTAGATGCCAAAGCTAAATACCCTATTGCTAACTATATCTTCCACCATAGATTTTCTGTGTCTCATGCATTTGTTGTCAGACAATTATCTACAATATCTATTCCTAGTAATGTATAAGATACTTTGGCGGATCCTAAATAGAAGTAAGCTATGAATGAAGAACTAGAAGCCTTGCAGAAGAATGAAACATAGGACATGATTCTTATGCCATCCGGTGAAAAGACCATTGGATGTCGTTGGGTATTTATTGTGAAACTTAAAACTGATGGGAGCATTGATCTCTATAAAGCTAGATTGGTTGCTAAGGATTATACTCAGAAATATATAGTAGATTACTAGGAGACTTTTGCACATGTTGTCCAAATTAATACAATAAGAATTCTTATTGCCCTTGCAGCTCGTTATGATTGACATCTATATCAGTTTGATATGAAAAACACTTTCTTGCATGGTGACTTAGTGGAAGAAGTATACATGGATACTCTGCTAGGAATCAATTGCAAATCAGGTAATGAGGGAAAGGTGTGTCATCTGAAGAAGTCTCTATATGGTTTAAATTAATCACCTAGGGTTTGGTTTGGTCGTTTCTCCAAAGAAATGAAGAAATTTGGGTATCGCTAGCGCAACTTTGACCACACCTTATTTTTTAAACGTAAGGATAGTAAGTACTGCATTAATTATGTATGTTGATAATATGGTTGTTACAAGAAATGATCTATATGAGATGACAAGTCTCCAGAAACAGTTGTCACAGGAGTTTGACGTGAAAGATCTGGATGGCTTGAAATACTTCTTGGGAATTGAAGTTACAAGGTCTAAACAAAGGATTACATTGTCCCAAAAATAAGTATGTTCTTGATCTTGTTGCTGAGACAAGGTTGTTGGACTGTAAGCCTGCTGCTATTCCTATTTTGAAAAATCACAAGTTGAAGCTTCTCCCAGACCAAGTTCCAGCAAACAAGGGCAGGTAACCGTTTTTAGTTTGGAGACTTATTTACTTATCACATACTATGCCTGATATTGCATATGTAGTCAGTGTGATGGATCAGTTCATGCATAATCTTAGAGTAGAACATATGGGTGTTGTCTTACGTATTCTCAAGTATATGAAAGGCACACCTGGTAAATGATTTTTATTTGTAAAAAACAGTGACTTGTGTGTTTCACGCTACACTAGTGAGATGTGTGTTTTAGGCTACACTAATGCAGATTAGGTAGGAGATCACACTAATAGGATGTCTACTTCCGGATACTTTATTTTTATTGGTTGAAGTTTAGTAACTTAGCGCAGTAAGAAATAGAATATGATTGTTCATTTTAGTACAGAAGCTGGATATTGTGGAATGACAAATGGAGTATGTGAATTGCTGTGAATCAAAAATGTGCTGAAAGAATTAGGTTTCAAGTTTCACAAGCCTATAGATTTGTATTTTGATAATACAGTTGTTGTTGAGATAGCTCATAACCCAGTACAACATGATAGAACCAAGCATGTGGAGGTTGATAGACATTTCATAAGAGATAACCTTGACAAGAAAATTATTCGATTTCCCTTTGTAACGTCTAAGGAACAGTTAGCTGATGCTCTTACTAAAGGGTTGTCACATGAAACCTTTAGTAAATAGTTAGACAAGTTGAGTATGATTGACATCTACACTCCAACGTAAAGGGGGAGTGTTGGCAAGTATTAAACTTGTAAGTATATTAGTTTTCTCTTGTAATTAGAATTATTTCATTCTTTATTGTAGATATTCTCTACCTATTAAGAATATGCCGATAAAGCTATATATAACCAATTTGAGAATGAATGAAAGTATTACATTTTACTTAAAACACTCATGCTTATACTTTCTACTTGGTTTGGTTTTTCTTGTATTCCATTTTTTAGTATGATGATGACACCATAGTGGGGGCATCTATTTATTATAATAGAGATTGTGGGGAGAGAAAACAAGATCTGTTTCTATTTTTAATTTTTTGAAAAATTTGTTATTTACAATAATGATCATTATCGAAGATCAAATTATTTACAATAATGAGTGCTATTACTTATACCCTTAGATTTAATTTTATCAAAAAGAAAAGGGCATAAAAGGAAAAAATGGTAAAACAAGGAAACAATTTCTCTTCCCTAAATAAATAGTATAGATAGATACATGCACTATCCGAGATCAAACTATCAAAGTACAAGATATATGTATGGACTGTGCGCATGCATGTCATCTCAAAGTATTAAATCAATTATGCATGTTGTAAATTGTATTCTATTTCATAATTAACTAGCCTTCCTTTTTCTTATAGGTGTCAAAGTGTGTCGTGCTTGCTCGTACGAATTGTCAAATATTTTCTTTTAAAGTGTAAAATTATATAACGCGAGTATAGAAAAGCGTGGTGCGTGCAAGTTATCGTTGTAGTTATCAAATGTATGCACTTATATAAGGAAAAATTGTTGAAGATGTCACTCTTGTTTGACAGTTAAGACAAATTGTCACTCATGTTTGACAAATATCGGATTGGTGACTCATTTTGACATTTTCGTTCAGATTGGTCAGTTTGTCCATTTTGGATGTTAAAAAAAAAATTATATTTGTAAAGTGCATATAAGTCAATTTGTTAACATGACGATGACAAAAAGATGTATTTAAGTAAAGCACGTGTGTTTACATGTGTGGTTTTTAACATCCAAAAAGGCTAAAGTGGCCAATCTAAATGAAAATGTCAAACATGAGTTACTTCTTTAGCAAATTTCTCCTTATATAATTCAACCATTACTAATTTTTCCCAAATACTCTCTTTGAGCAACTACTAAAATTAAAAAGAGGATAAAAAAATTGAGATATCCATACACACCGACTTAAATGATTATCTTATCAAAAAGTGCATTACCAACATAGAATAGAACAGAAAAATTATAATAATTGAAAAAACAATAGAACAACAAAAATAATAAAAGCTAATTACAGAGGAAAAGTTGACACACATCTGCATATAAGGTACCGGTCATTTTGTTGCATACATATAAGAAAATAAGCATATATTCATTCGTAAATGCTTCAAATATCTTAACATCAGGTACAACTTCTCTATTGCCTAAGTACCTATAATTTCTTGATATTCTTTCTCTGGTCTTGGACAAATATCTTATGCTTCTTATTGATCACCTCAGTCAATCTTATCAAAGGGTATAAGTAATATCCAACAGATCTTAATCTTCATATGAGTTTCTTATCATCCTTTCTCCCAATATACGTTTGCAAAGCTAGCTACTATAGCTCATGTTGCACATCTTCTCATAAGGTCTTTCAAATCCATGAAAAAAGAAAATCAATTCTACAAAAAAAGTGATACTGAAGAGATTAATACGAATGAGAAAAACTTGCATGTTACATTCTAAGTTTAGTGATTAAGAAACAGAATAAAATTCGGCCTATAAACCTTCTAATTTTACATTTGATTACCTTACAGCAGAGAACAAATTTAAGTTCAATACTAACAATTAAAGTGCTTAACCAACTAATACAAATCATATAGACATAATCAAATCAACAATGAGGGAAGACTAACAATAAAATGGGATAACAAATTACTGGTGCATGGAAAGTAGCTAATAGTTAGGTACTTTACCTCTTTATCCCAATCTGTGTACATGGCTTTGATAGCAAGACACAGTGCTTGAACAAATAGTGCAATGATGATTCTTTTCCAACCTGCAAAGAAAAAACTTTTCAGTCTTAGTTAGGATCAGGTATTTCCATGATATAAAAGCAAAACAGTAAGAATATATTGCTACTCTTCCTCCAATGTAGAGCCCAAAAGCAGTGTTCCAGTAGGAATGCCTAGAAGATAATAAACTACCTCGGTTAAAATTTGCTCTAATTATCTGTTGCCCACTTCCTTATATAATGCTTGATATTGTACAATGAAGTATTCAATTTGCATATTGGTGAAACTTGAAAGAACATATTGAGGCCCATAAAAAAGTAGGAAATTGCAACAAGCATCAGCATTACTCCAACATGGTACACAACTTCTTTTTCACTGCTGAAAGCCTGTAACAGTACCAAGGCAATTCCTTTAAGCGCCAAAAAGACGTGAAATACATTATTTAGATTAGAAAAAAAAAATATGTCTCCAGAATGTTCAATCTCATCCATAACTCTAAGATTCGGAACAATATTGAAATCATTAGCGATGTGTATCTCTAAATATTCATCTACCAAAAGAAAGAAAAGCACCCCATTCAATCTATCATATTTGTCACTATCAATTCATTCAATGAACCAAATAAATTAAAGTAAATTGAATCAATCATCCTTACCAGTCAATAAGAGTATCAAATTGGGTTTTGGCTGGTTTGTCTCTATACCTCGGATAGGATAGACCATATGTAGTTGGTTTATTCTTCAGATATCAAAAATCATTCATTTCCGTCATTCGAATTATAGGTCGTTCCTTGTTTAATTTTATATTAATTTTCTTTCATATCCATACATAAAACAATACCCCCTCACAGTTAAGAGCATAAATTCAAGCTTTTAACCACATCAATCACAGCCCAACGAATTCATTCATTCAAGACAATCAATACAAAAATTCTCACCATCAAACAAACAAACAAACAAAAATGCTAATCGCACATCAAATCTGAAAAAAGTAGAAAATTGAATTGAATGTACTTGGGGCAAGCGACATGCAGACTTTGCACTTGGACTTGTTGAGGCCGTGGAGGGTCTTGGTCGGCGTGTAAACGGTGGAGAATGACAGAGCAGGGACAACGGTAATGAATTAATTCTTGTACCTTTTTTGTCATCAAAAATAAAATGGAGGTCACTAGAATTTACAAAAGAAATAAAGGCTAGTGAACATTGATTCCTCATCGGCAAAATGAATAGAACAACATTAGGGCAAAGTCTAATGTCATCAATAAAGGAAACAACTTTGATTCGGTAAAAGAAGACCTTGAGTCTTCTCGAAATTTCTTCCCTCTCATCTCTAGCTTGCAGACTTCTTGTGAAAATTACAATCGATTCTCTTGCATAGTTGCAATTTTTTATATGAAGCAAAAGTCTGCACTCATGTATGCGGAAAGATAGAACCGGTAGTTTGGAGAGTAATAACATATTTATAGTAATTATTTTGGTTCTTGTATTTTTATCTTTTTTTTTAATCATTAAAGATAATTTTGGAAGTTTATAATTTAGTATGGTAGATGACACCAAACTCTAGGTTTGGCTTTATTATAGTAGAGTCTCTTGCGGACTTCTTGTGAAAATTACAATCGATTCTCTTGTACAGTTGCAATTTTTTATTTCAAGCAAAAGACCGCACTCGATGTAAGCTGAGGGACAGAAATGAGAATTGGAGAGTAAAAACATATTTATAGTAGTTATTTTTGATTTTGATTTTGATTTTTTAATCATTAAAGATAATTTTGAAAGTTTACAATTTGGTATGACAGATGACACTAAACGTCTAAACTTCATACTTGACTTTATTATAATAAAGAAGTAGAGATGTGCAATCTCCAAATTAATTAGTTGATCGAACATCTAACATGGGCAATACCTTTTAATCTAAAATTATAATGCGGAAGTTTGCATTTGCCAGGCTATGGTTTCTGTCTTTAATCTTGGATATATATAATTATGCTCGGATTAAATAAAATAATTTTTCCACAATCAGAACATGGCAACAAGTCCTTTGAACATATCAATTACATTGTCTGATCAAAGTTGTCGCCAAACTACCGTGCATTTTGCATTAGTTTACTAGGAATAGTCTATTAACGTCGACGAAAGTACTTGTGAATTTGTGATTACTCGGTCGATTCTAGACTCCTTTGACCTTTCGGTCCGGAAACAAGAACCGTTATAATCAAAATGACAACGTTCCATAGGAAAATGGAATTCTTATGTAAAATGTTATCGTGCGTTGTCATATGTTTAAGATATAGACCCAGAACACGTCAACAAAAACCACATACGATTTTGCCACAAAATGGCATAGGCAATTCCATTAACGAATAAAAATTATGCCAGTTTGGCATGGTGCTTGATCATCGATCTGATCCTTTGTATATAGCTTCAACGTTAAGGCGCATACTTATTCAACACGAGAAGGGAGTACATGAAAAAGAAGGGAAACAAGGCATTCAAAACAAATAAACTGAACAAACAAGACTACACAGGATTAATATTGTGACCGAAATCAGCACACAGTAATAGTGTCCAGAGTCCATAAACAAGTTGTTTTTTTATCTGCTCAATTTAATTGCACTAGTCACTTATGGACTGCAGATCGATCGAGTTTGCAGATAGAGCGATCAAGGAGCTACAATGACATCATCGGAACCATGCTCCCAGAGCTCGAAACGTCCATTGACAAAGTCATAGTAACCTCCCCTCAGCGCTAGCTTTTTCTCCGAGTATGCTTTTTGAACGAAGGGATAGGTAAGCAAGTTTGTCAGTGACAAATTTACACATCCCTGCATGAAAATTTTCAGTCAAGCTCAGTACACATAAAAACCAAAGAATTACTTAGAAACAAGTGTTGGGATAGGATCGCTCATCAGGTATCTTAATTACCCTGTTACAAATTTCACATTGTTCCTGGAAATCAAGATGGCCTTCGTCTGCAATAACTCTTTCCTTGACTGGTGTACCCATTTTCACCCACTCATCTATAAAGACCCTGTAAATTTCAATAATGCAGAGATGTAAAACTACATGATTACTTAATTAGCGAGCTATGATCGATGTTGATTCCTGTATAGTGAAGAGCATTACATAGGAGCAGAACCATCCTCGGGATAAGACATAAGCCTTTTTATTCCACCGCAAGTGCTGTGTCCCATTACCAATATATTTTCAACCTGCAAAATGTATCCCTTATTTACTAGCAACATAAACAGTAGGTGAAATAAGGAGAACTAATTAAAGAAGTACCAAGTATTATTAAACAGATGAGGTTGCAATATATATTCACCTCGAGTTCTTCTACAGCATACTCTAAGACTGCTCCAACTCCAGTGTGCTTTAGCTGCGAAGTAGATAAAACATGCAGATCGATAGTTCGATACCATTTGAAGTCCCAAATTTGATTAAACGTACTCAGACTATACTGTTTGTAATTAATTGAATGATTAATTAGTAATTACGTACGAGGGTACGTGTGAGTTTATTAAGTCGTACCTGGTCAAATACAGGAACCATGTTAGCAATGTTACGAATGAGGAAAGCTTCTCCTGGCTGGCAGTGAAGAACATGTGAGGGACTCACTCGGGAATCCGAGCACGCAAACACCAAAAACTGCAATATATTTGTGTTGTTGTTGGAGACGGATGGGTTGGTTTAGCAACAGTACGTCTGACGGATAAGCATGTATCTGAAAATGAAGTGAAGATCGAGTATACATACCTTAGGTTCTTGTCCAAGGGCAAGCTCATCGAACATTTCTGGATATTTGCTGCAAGATCAGCCACGTAAATATGGAATATTAGAAGAAAAAAAACCTATGATTATGATTTTTTTTTTTAATTATTTTCGATAAGGTGTAAATTAAAGCAGTAAAGTGTAACAAGACAATGCCATTTCGCATTTATAAAGAAAATTACACAAATGTCATCTCACTCGTAATAGTTGGTCCTGAAGTGCATGAACCCATCTAAAATTGTTTGAACTGGGTTATACTCCTGGGTCTCAGTTTCGGTAGTAACCACAACGTCCTTGCTTTCCACCTTGGCACTGTAAGCAATTATGATTATTATTATCGTTATTGTAAATACTTCGAATTTAAAAGATCATTCATGAATTAACTAGAAGAAAGTACATAATTAATGGGAATTAACCTTGTGAGATTCATTTTCTTTGCATCTAGAGCACCGGTAACATCAGATACCTCGCTTGTCATTTGTGTCTAGAGTCGACTCTGCTAAAACCCGAGTAACTGCGAATGAATTTTAGTGAAAACAAAATACTTCAATATAAAACATAGTCCTATTCACTTAAGAAATGCTTCTATATATTGCATGCAGTTGAATAAGGAAATCTAAGAGTAAGCTTACCTAGCAATAGGATGACATATACATAGTTTTGTACTTACGTATTCGCTGCAAACTTCTATTCGAACTTAAGGAGATCAAATTGCTTCAAACACACTTGTAGTAGTTCTCCAAGCTTTTGGTACATCTTTGAAGCAAGGGCTGGAGTTCTATTTATAGCCCAAGTTTAACATTTCCATTATTATTCCATCCGTATTATTCTTTTGGCCACGGGGAACAGTTGATCCTTTCCTTAATATAATTTATTTATGTAATCATTTTCTTGACACTCCCATAACACCTTTGTTTTCAGTAGATATCCCATAGATGATAGATCCACTACTTCGGCTGTGATTGAAACTGACTGTCTATTGGCTGTGTAATGGTGCCGGACTGCCGGTGCCGGTGCCAGCCTAAAGTGGAGGACCTCTCCTCTCTTTGTTCTGTTATTGAAGATATTAAATTCATGTTACGATCCAATTCCCGTTTAAGAATGAATTATACTTCTAGAAACTGTAATGGGGTCGCTCATAGGCTAGTTAATAATTCTTTTGAATCCTGTAATATATAGTTCGAAATGGTTCTTCAATACCTCGGAGTTTGTTCTGCATGCCTTCTTTTACGACTCAAGTCGTATCCTTTAATAAATCCCGGCCCCCTCTTGCAGAGCTTCAAAAAAAAATCCCATAGATCCACTGTTTCAGAAAGAAAGAAGAAAAAAATTATCCCATAGTTCCACAAGAAAAACGCATAGGCTAGTTATGAGACGTGATAGTGTATGCTCCTAATCAGAACTATAGGGTTTCAAAAAAATCAAAAAAAAATCAGAATTATATAGTAGATGGATCCTGCGACGTGATTAAGAGCCGGACTTTGTTTGTGTTTTGTATATAAGCTCACAAGGAAAACGCGCAACACTAGTTAATCCATCCAAACATATTCCCTACTACTCAAAGTTAAGAACTTTAAAGGTTTCGATTTATTAAATCAAACTCGTGTTCCATAGTGATCCTTTTAATCTAACTCCTGAAATATAATATTTTTCACCTAAAAGAAAACGAGATCAGGGATGACCGTGTTTTCCATACTTGAATGTGAACTTGAAGGGTGTTTCAAGTGGAGCTAGTCTGATAAAATAATCTGGATTTCCAATGAGAGAGTCTTTCACCATTCACATTCTCAACACGTCCTTGCACGTGTGACAACATTTCAAGCCAAACATGTGGACAACATATATGGGTAACGGTGAGCAAGTGTGACCCGCATTAGACAACATACGTGGGAGAACTTGAGTCTGATACCATGATAAAGTAATATGAGGTTTCATACCAGAACCTATTGGCAATGGTAAGAGTAACCCAAATCCTTATAATTACATACTAGCAAGGCCCATTATCTCCATTGTGGAAGCCTTTCTTCATTCGCATTCTCAGCAGACTAGGTTGTAACCACTTCTTTTGAAATATGATCTTTCGATCACCTCAAAAAAATTTAAAGAAATTATTGACAATGACTGCTATTAGTGTTGAAGCCAGACTACACGAGAGTGAAAGGTTGATATAAAGGGTAGGGCCATATGGGTCATCATTGGCCCATGGACCTAAAAAGTTTGTGGGTAGTCCGTAGTTTAGACCCAAAAAATTTCGGCCCAATGAGAATAAAGTTGGAGTTGGCAAAGGTATCAAAGCCAATGAGCGGTCCAAAGTCTAGCCGGCCAATAAAGCACATTAATATATGTGGGGGAGAAGGTTGTAATGGCTCCGCCACGCATGGCATATAGACTGCTAAGGCTTTGAACCTTAACTTAACCACTTTTAAGGTGTTGCGTTTATCCACAGAAAATTTCACTAATATTAGGAATAATCTACATTCATTTAAGTTGTATTTCATCTTATCCTATTTTGATGTGAGATCTCCAATTCAACACGAACAGCCTGAAGAGCCATCAGTGAACTATTGCAGCTATGCCATTGCTTGTTAAACCATAACAACTCATGGTTGTTGTTAAACCATAACCATAACAACTCAGTGAACTATTGCAGCTATTGTAGTAAGGAGACTCGATGGTTGTTGTTAAACCATAACAACTCATGCAGCTATGCCATTGCTTGAGACTAAATTCAAAAGAGACCAAGGAAGAAGATTTAACATTTATGAATTATGGGAGAACAATAGAAAGAGTGTAGTACTATAGTAGTGTCTGCCAACGTCGTCTAAAGTCTGAAGAAAAAATGTAACGTTTTAGGATATTGAACTTAAGACAAGTGTATTTGGACTTCAATTGTTAGGAATTTTGGTGTAATTGAATGACGAAATGCATGCGTCAAATTAAGTTGTTAGGATTACGGCAGCAGCTACCTTACTACAATAACCCATGTAACTCTTCCTTAGAGCATCTGTAGCAGTGAGCAAATAGGAGGTGCAATCGGTGAAACCTGCCAAAAAAATAACACGAGCAGATGGTGGCGAGATGCAGTAATGAGGAGTGGGAGAGGAGACCACTTGTTGACAAAGAGATCATGCTCTCCGGCAAGCAGAAATTGCTCGAGTCAGAGGACGTGCTCGCTTGGCGGAGCACACGCACGTGGGTGACGCCAGGCGCGTTAATTTTTTATTTATTTTTTTATATCAGGCACGCGCCAGTTAAAAAAGAAGAAGAGGTTTGTATTGCGCCACGTGGTACACACGGACTTGATCTCTTTTAATTTATATGGGTTGTTTGATTCGATTTAAAAAGTCGATCAAACAGTCTAAATTTAATTAATTTATTTAATTTTTAGAAATTAAAATTAACATTAAAACATTTGAATTTCATAATAAATAGTTCAAGTGTGTGAAAAATTATACAAAAATTCTTACAAGCTCACAGTAAAATACAAAACAACTCTCACAGAGGAAGTATAGTCATATTCGTGTATGAAATTAATCGATTTTAAAACCTCGTGTTTACGACAAATTGATCAACATTGATAATCGCATAACGGCGAAACTGACAAAATACGTGTCGTCTAGTTATTGGTCAAAAATCTTAGCAGAAACTAAAAAAATTCAAATAAATAAATAGTAATAGAAAGTGCTATTTTTTGGACTGCTGCAGGAAAAACAGGTATTGCTCCTCCTATTTGATGAATAGTGACTGCACCTAACTCTTCAAATAGGAGGTGCAAGGCAAATATGAGGTGCAAATGGGTGTGGATGCTCTTACCAAGTGACAAGGGACATTATAATAATCGAGGAATAAAAAATCAATAATCTCGGCGCTATTTCGCCAGTATTTCAGTTTTTTTTCACTTACCTAAAAAATTCTGAGTTATTAAGGTAAATCTCTCGAAATTTTCCAATTTTTATCAAAATCTCTGATATTCCCGACATTTACCCAAACCTCAAAAATTTCTCTTTTTTTTTTCGTATTTGGACCTTATGAAGCCCAAAGGGCACACCACATAATTAACCTCAAAAGACTCCAATATAAACACACTTCACAAGAACTCGAACTCCCAACCACAAACTTGAACCATCAAAGTCTTAGCTAACTTTGCTACACTTTCTAATGGTTTTACACTTAGAGCATCTCCAACAGTTCTTGTATAATAGAGAATTTAGCTAGTTTCAAGAAAAATTAATGATTTTTGCTTCAACAGCTCTTATAAACCAATCTCTATCTTATAAAAAATGTACAAGAGAGGACAAAAATCTCTACATCTATAGAAAAAAGCAAAATCTCTAAAATTTAATATAAAATCATTAAATTATAGAGGATAATATAGAAAAACTAATGAAGTGAGACATGTTTTACAAATGCTCTTATACAAGTTACAAGAGTGAGGTTTGAACCCTTAACCACTTATAACATGAAAATAAGATCGAAAGCCTTGGCCAAACATGCCACAATGATTTTTTTGGTATAAATGTTACTTGATTTGTATATATCCAATTTTAATGAATATTTTAAATTATATTTTAATAACTATCAATATATTTTAATAATTATCAACACTTAACAAGTACAAATTCATATAGCATTATAACAAATTCATATGTACTAGTGTTTGATCAATATTTTCACATAAGGTAGATAAATGATCATAAAATAACCTTCACAAATTTCATTATAAATTTTCATATATTTTTATTAGTTTTCATACAAAAATTCATTTGATCGATATCCGGTATTTTACTCTGATAATAACCCCCCTTGTACAAGTTGGGTGAGCCGACAAACAGTGGTGAAGTAGAACCAAACGAATCCTCATTGACATGTTCATCAATTATTCCATCTTATTCCAAGTTACTAAGGTCAATATGGCCTTGATTATCAGCAGTTCAGCACCATCCATCATCGTGAGAAAGGTATTTTCTTCTCTCCGGTGCTCCTGCTCTTGCCTAGCCTCTATGTTGAGTGCAGCAGACATCTAAATAGTAAGAATAACTCCAGCTCACCCCAACGGAACCTCAGAACTTATCAATGAAAACAGACAAAGAAGCATAAAATGCATGCCTACTAATATCTACAGGCATAGACGAGTGGTGAACACCATCATGATCGCAACAGGGCACTCTTATTGCAAAAAGGAGAGCAAACAGAGCATAGAAATAGATAAAATAAGCTAGAAATGACTTTTATTTTTCCCGACTAGGATTTGCTGTATTCTACTATCAGCTGTGTACTGCAAATCTAAAGATTATTCATTATTGTAAATCACCAAGCAAAACTTGGTAAATCCTGAACCATAGAGGATCCATTCATTTATAATAGATAGCTCTGATTTTTTCAAACGACAGCCAGATGCGTACTGAAACAATAAGAAAAAGGACTCAACTTGAAAACAAACAAAGCGGGAAATGAAAGAAAAAGAGAACAGACATCGGAAACACCATGCAAAAGTTTATTTTTCTGGGAAAAGAGCCGAACAAAGAACAAAACAAGACATTCCATTATGTAAAACAATTGAGTACTTCAAAATGCATTTAGAGGGTCCCGAATTCTCAGTTCCAGACAGCATGGTTCAAGTACTCAAACACTGATTATGGATGTGATGATAACTGCAAAGAAGTCAACTCATAATGAGGAGCAACCTAAATTCACTTCCTAATCTTTTCAGTATGTAAATGGTATAGGATCCCCCAAGCACTTTTTAACAGACATTCCCCAAAAGAATTCAAATTAGACAATGATTAGAGTATATCATGCTAGAGAGCTTTGTCTAGCTTATATAAGACCCTGCCACAACAGAACATATCTCAACAATTTGTATTCTCTTGAAGCATGCATCAGCTTAAGCTCAACATGGGATGACAGAGTCAAATTCATATTCTTTTGATATTGCTCCTGCTCGCAACTTCTCAATACCATCACTTCACTCAAGCTCTTGAATCAGGTAACTACTCACTATGGAGCCGCTCTGCTATGGTTAACTGCAGGTGAATTTTAGTTGAAGGGCCATTCCAATGGGTTGTTGCAGGCATGTGCAAACCTAGGACCCTGAACATGCAGTCAGCCATAGCAGAGAACTCTGTAGTCACTATGTTCAATTTTTTGCAAATGAATCTCTCTCTCTCCCTCTCTCTCTCTCTCTCTCTCTCAAGTAAAAGAAAGAAAATTCATTTACGAAAAATGAATATTACTGTAACAAACATGTAAACAAAATTCAAATCAATCAAAACAACAAAACATTGTATATAGCTGATCAGAATGTACCTTGATTGTTTCCATCAATATTTAATTAAAGTTAGCTTTCTTTGTTGCTGGCAACAGTTCAATTCAAGCTCAATCCTGAACAGCCTAGTTCAAGGCCGGAGTCAGGAACCAGATATGTTTTACCTACTCGGGTGCGTCTACTTCTTAAACAGTTTATATGTGCTCGATTAAACTATCATCACCACTCATATACTAATATACAATAATCATGCCTTAATGTTTGCATTTTTTTTTTCAATATTGATATACAGGTCAGAGGAAGGAAGAGGTTTCATAAAACTCCATCAGGACCCAACCCAGCAGGCAATCATCGCCCACCATCTAAGCAATTAGCATGATCCACTTGTACTTAACATAGTAGGCAGATCTAATTAAGGATCATTACATATGTCGGAGATCAGAACATATGAGATGTTTTAATGTACGTCAGACAATTTCACCTTTGGGGTATGTGCTTTTACAAATTGGGATTAGAAGATTTAAAGTTTAGATGGTTCTATAAATGAGTAAACTTTCAGTGTGGAATTAACATATTGTCAATCTTGAAATTGCAAAGACAACATAGCAAAAAACTGGGTTTGATGTGCAATAAATGATATAAGACTCAATTCGTAGTTTCAAATTATTAATCACTCTTTGCTCCTATATATAGAGAGAGAGGATCTAGAGAGGGCTTCCTTACATTAAGAATTTGAGGATTTCTACAATTTTACACTGGTATATGACATAATTTAATGATATCAACCGTTGAAGTTTTAGATTTTTATGCAAGAAGTGTGTCTACAAAAAATCAACTAAATCCATAATCATTTAGTCATTCAAATTAGCGTAAACAAATGTAGACCGTTAGATATAATAAAAACGAAAAATGTGCTAATCGAATGGTTAAACGTTTTCCGATTTGGTTAATTTTTTGTATGATTCATATGTGCATGTATTTAGAAAATGAGTGATTTAAATCATTAAAATACATGCTAAAACTAAAAAGTTTTTCACTTTAAGAGTTTAAGGAAGGCCTTTATATATATATATGAAATTCTAGGGTGGAGTGACTCTACCATAAATTTTATTCACTAATTTTGTTGTCATTATTGAAAAATGAATGATGTTTTAGTAATTTTGTTCAATTTTTTGTAAATATTCCAACAAGAACGTTTTTACTTTTTACAAATTTGAGAACAAATCGTTGTCAATGTTATATTTTAGTTTAATTGTTTGTAAATGATAAAAAAAATGGTCGTAATTTTGTTCTAGATGTAGTAATTTCTAGTTAAAAAAGTTGCAATTTTGTTCAACTAATTGTAGATAAATGTTTAAGGTAGATCTCCCCTACCATACCATATGTATGTATTGATCACCAAAAACAAAAAATCTACAACTTGGTTTGCTTCCAAATATGAGTAACCGCCAAAAGCCTTGATAGCAACTTATCTTATGGTTTCCAATTTTCTATGTTAATAACTACTGACCTAGTAGTTCATCTGTAACTTCCTGTGGAATGAAAGAGTCTAGAGAGGTGATCTAATTAGCACCACTTGTATTATATCTCAAAATGAAAGAACCAACATAAAGTTGATGATATGTTAATGACAATACACTTGGCTGAGATATACAGGACTCACCGTGAACTACAAACTTTATCAGTATACAGTCAATTTATACAGCACGCTTCCGCTTAGATCGCTTGCTTCTCCTTGGCCGAGGAAAATCTGGAAGATCTTTACTCGTAGTGGAAGCATATGCCTCCTCTAGAACGTCATCACCCTGATAGAACTTCTGAATCAGTTCTCTAAACACTGAAAAACAATTAAAAGATAACTAATGTTCTATAGCACTAGTGAAATTGTATTATGGTTTATTTGACAACTATCAGACAACTTACCAACATACAGATCTATAGGAGCTTACATTCCTTATAAGCACTGGTATGCTGTAACTCATGAGCACTGATATCATTACTGGTACATGCATCATGAATTACAACCACCACACTAAATGAGCCCATTTAGACAAAAACTGATTTTCATTTCTCCAGTTAATATGGTGACAGCATAAAAGCCATCCTATTTCCAGATATATAGATTACCATAAATGCCCTTCGCGTACTACCACACTGGAAGTGCTTGACAGACATGGACAGCAATATATTCAAGTCCACCTGTAAGAACTTTGTAGTATTGACCAAAAGTTTCGTGAAACCCATAATTTCACCACAATCTATACTCCAGGTGTCCTATATTATTCTTTCACGTCACCAGGTTCATGATGAAGCTATTGGATACTACAGTTTAGTTGAGTGTTTCAAGAACAAGAACAAGAACTGCATGGACTATGAAATCCAGGGGTCAAAACGATTTACTGTTTGGAATAATATAAAAGGCATAATGCATAGAGCTGAATGAAGAAAATTTTATCTGCAAACAACCACACATGATGAGAAGGACTTCCTAGTGAGATGATTATATAACACATAAAATAGGGACTCATGAGAGTCAAATCATAAAACTAGACAACAAACTATTACCTTGTCATTAGTCTCTTCGTCTGAACCTTCTTCAGAATCAGATGCAGAAGCTAGTGTCTGAACCCCATCATCTGGTAAAGCCTTGCTCCCTTTTTTTACTTTCTCTTCTTCTCTTAGCTGCCTAAATCTGTTGATCATCAATTTCATTGTCAGATATAAAGCTCTATCAAAAAAGACTATGATATACAATGCATTATGCGGAGTAGAACACTGACCTACTGCCAGGTTGTGCAGGCTGAGAATCTGATCGTTTTGCACGTCCTGCTGTAATGATTCCACTTGCATTCTCATTCACAACAAGCTTAGCACCTCCTAATTTTCGTAGCCATACTTGCTGTGCTGTGCTAAGTACATTGTTTGTGAACCTGAAAGCCACATGGTACGCTTATAAACAATGCAGGGAAAAATCAGTACGAATATATCTTCCAAAGTTGCACCAGATAAACTTAACACAAATAATATCTTCTTGACTTGAAAGAGCTGGAAACCACATGAAGAAAGTACAATTGCAATTCACATATGTAGTGTCAGCTGTAGAAGTATAATATTTAGAATTGTGATTTCAGGAACTGATTCATTATACATAGCATCAGTACCACAGATATGGAGTTCAAACTAAAAACAGTAAAACCCTCAAAACATCTCAAGCCAATCAGAAATTTCAAATATCCCCAATCAGTAGTAAGACATCCAAGGACACTAAGAAACACGAATTTATGTTCCTTAATAGGGTACATCTATAGAACTTGTATAAAAAAAATAGTAAATTGTTTATTAGTAGTTTAGTTACTGTATATTACCCGCACAGAAAACAAAAAAAATTTATAAAAAAAAACAAGAAAATAGAGATTTTTGCATATCAGAAACCAACCAGTAAATTGATAATCCTGAAGGAACGGACAAGGAGAAGTAACCAATCATGAGCGGTAGAAACTTGAATACAAGAAGTGTATTCTTTTGAGTTGGATCATCTGTCTGCAAAATAAAAATTATTAAAATGTAGATTATCCTAATAATCTACATGCATCAATAGTTGAGTTCCCAATTCACTGCCACCATATATTTGTTTTGTGGCAGAAAAATAATACACTCATGTGATATTTCATTATATTAAAATAAGAATAATCCAAATACCAATGAAAATAGAGAAACCAATTTCAAAGCAGAATCAAATATTTACCTGTGGAGGCTTCATAAGCTCCATTGAAACAAATTGAGAAACAACAAGGAGGACAGGTAAAACTAGGTATGCTGCAGTGTCAGACCAGCCCAATGGTGGATGGCCATCCTGCATGAATTCAAGCAGGTGTAAATTGAATTTCTGCAGTAAACAAATGAAATGCACATCTCTGATAGAAACTTAATGGTTCAGCATTAAAATAATACAGCTAAACAACTTAAGCACATGCGAAGAATTAATTTTCAGTTAAGAAATAACTGTTTTCTTTGCAATCAAGCTATCTTGGAAGCTAAACCCTAAGAAGTGTTGTAGCATGATTGTTCTACACAAAGGCCTATTTAAGGTATTCGTAACTAAAGTTCCACGACTGGTGTCTAGCATTAGTCTTCTCCACTCAACGTGTATCAAATATAGATGTCTACCAATTGCTAGCTTTGTAAATTCATGATAGCCCAAGAGTTTCTTACCACAAATGGAAACAACCAAGAAATGCCTGATCCACTTTGGCGAGCCGCAATTGAAGTTGGACCACCCAAAGAGGGAATCCAAAAGAATCCTTCTGTCAACAATCCCTTTGATAGGAAACATAGAAAGAAAGAAAAAAATGTTGTTAAAAACCAGCTAAGCCAACTTTCTTTCATAATCACATTTGTCACTGAAAAACTAATATAAGATCCATTGATTACCTCATTCGCCACATTTGAAAGTGCTTGGTATAAACCTATCCAGACTGGTATTGTGGCCAGAGTTGGTAAACAACCTATAGCAAAAAAGCCATGTTAGAACATCATAATTTTGCTTAAGGTGGAAAATCAAGTTAAACCAACTAAATATAAAAGTAAAAAACATCAAACTCTTTTATACCAAATATTAAAGATTTCTTGCAGTCAAAAATACTAAAATTTATGTTAGCTGTAACTTCTCTCGAACAGAGGATGTTTCAGAGTCAAGTAAAGTGGTGAAGGATCAATGCAATATGCATGCACACACATGAAAACAAAACTGCTCGATTACATGATTACCTGCTAGTGGATTAACCCCAGCCTGCCGATACAGCCGTGATGTCTCAAGTTGTATTCTTTCCTAATGTGAGCACACCAGAGGTAAACAAGAGTTACAAACAGAAAAACAAAGTTAGGAAACTGCTCATACTAATACTAATAATCCTCACCTGGTTCCCTTTATATCTTTCTTGAATGGCTTTAATTTTCGGTTGCAGGTTTTGCATAGCCAGTGTAGACTCCACCTACATATCAATTAGAACTATAAGAAAATATAAAACAGTAACAATTTGTTCAGCAAAATTAAGCCAAAACAAACCGAGGCACCCAACCTGCTGCTTTGTGAGAGGCAATGTGACAAGTTTAACTATAACTGTTAGCAAGATAATTGCGAATCCGTAGGCATATGGCACATGCACAGCCGAAAGTCCATCTTTCAAAACCTATTGCAAATCAAAACATTTATGCTCATCTTCCTCAAGTTACAATAATATTTAAATTTAACTGAACACAATTCTGGTGAAGTTGAACTACCTTGAGCACGACTTCCATGGCGTCGGAGATGAAACCAAACCATCCGCCGCTCTTCTGAGCCACGTCGACAGCGCCGTCGCTGGAGCCGGCGGCGCTCGGGTCCACGGCGACGGCGGCGGCGTCAGCGAGCGTGTAGAGCAGACCTTCGGCTCCGTTGTAAAGCGCAGCGAGATCGACGCCGGGGTTGATTAACGGAGGAACGTCGTGGAGGCTGAAGCTGATTCTGGTGGAGACGAGTCCATTTCCGGTGCGGTGGTACGGGAGCGTGTAGGACACGCGGCGGGAGAGGGACGGCAAAGACGTGCCGGTGAACGGCGTGGATGAGATTAGAGTCTTCGCCATGGGAGAGGAATGAGAGAGCTTGAGTCTCTTCAGTGGTTCATGGAAAAATTGAAGATGAGGAGGGAGGGGTTGGCAGTGGAGCAAAGAGAGCCGCTGCAGATGATATTTTTTTCTTTTTTATTTTTAAATTTATTATCCGTATATTTTTAGTCGCCGAGGATTTAGGCGCGGCACAATATAATAGTCGTTAACTACGCCAATCAGTGGCGGCCACGTCATGCTTGAGGGGGCCGTGTTGTAATTGCCAAACCGGATTGCGTGGGTTATGGTATCTCGAGTGTAATAGGTTGACGTGGCGTTTTCTGTGCTGCTAGATACTGTTTTTTGCATACTCACTTCGGGACTCGACTTGTTTCTGTTGTTGGGTCGTTGACCCCAATTGGTATATACTGTTTCCAGAGACAGGGCCGATTAAGGGTGGACACGGGATGGGACGGAACGAGTCAGGTCAATTTTAACTGTTTTATCTTTATTTCGGATATGACGAAATGGGATGGGTCTAATTTTGACTCCAATTTAAAATGAACATTTAATAAAGTATTTAACAACAAAAGTCCGAATGAGACAAGACGAACCAAATTTCGGGTTCAATAAAAAATAAACATAAAGTAATATTGTTTTACTTAATCTTTAATTAAAAAAAATAAAACTACAAGCAATGTTATTTCATATTTAATTGATACATTTAATTCATATTACAAAAGTAGTGTAATACTTTAATCGTTCTAGGCACTATTCTAAAAGGCGACCTAGGCGATTACCTAGGCGAAGCTAAATGAGGGAATAAGCTCTCTGGGCAGGCTAGGCGCTCTCAGGCGCTCCTGGGCAAACCTAGGCGATGCTGGGCGTGAAAATAAAAATAATTTAAAACCCAAATAATTGAGATTTGAGATTATTACTCTATATTATATATTTTTGTATCGAGATTATGACAATTTAAACTATATTTATTGCTAAATTTATTATATAAGTGTTTTAAATATTCATTATTTCACATACATATGTATTGAATTAATATCGCCTTTAAGTCGCTTAAAAAACGTCTAATTCCGATTAATCCACGTCTAGCCGCCTAGGCGCTCGAAGGTATGTTCACCGTCTAGGGTCGCCTAGCGTTTTTTAGAACCTTGGTTCTAGGTAATTTTATTTTTTTGTTGAATAATACTAATTGTTTGATAATTTAATATATCAACTATTAATAAAACAAATAATAAAATAGACATAATATATTATGCAGGACAAGACGGATCTATCGGGATTTTAAAATCAAGGTCCGATCAAGGTTGGGACGGGACGGGACGGAATCGTAAAAAATGTATTTTTCGTCCCGTCCTGTCCTGAGCGAGATCGGATCGAGTTTGAGATTTGCAGGATTCAAGACCACCTATTGGGCCCCCACCCCTTGGGCCAACCCATGTTTAATCGCATATGTCGACAGGCGAAAGGACCACCCAGACGCATTTAGAGAGGTGGCCTTCTTCAATCCTTCTCAGTAACCCTCATCTCTATTGAAAGCTCTTGATACCGAGTGTGGACACTCATTTCTCGGTGAAGCCTGTCATCACCTCCTCCATCCCCTCTCATTTGAAATTCAGGAAAGTCTCTCCACTATTGTCTCCAACTAGTAAAACAGCCTGCCCATTGCTGCAGGTTATACAGTTGTAGTTTTGGTGGTAGAAATGTGAAAAAGATTTACTACTTACAATAGTGGGCGTTAAAAGTGATAGAAGAATGAAATGTTTTATTGATTTACTTTAGAGATTAAATTACTATTTACAATAGTGGACATCAAAGTTGGCTAGGAGCGTGGGACAATTTATAAGTTATACATTTGAGTTTGTACTAATTGGTTATGTTTGCTTGCACTAATTGGTTATGTTTTCTTGCATAGTAGTTGTTCCCTCATTGGGCTCTCTACATCTCAGCAATTCTTGTTTTATGTAAATCAGCAAGGACTTCTCTTCTTGTTATGGTTGAAAGTGGGCTCTTCTCTTCTGTCATCGATATAGTTCAAATTCTATGTGAGCATAGGACTGCTTATCTCATAGATATATGAGTATATCTGCACAATAAAAAGTTTGTTATGTGAATTGAATGAGCAATGTCAGCAAGGAGACCAGAATAGTGGACCTAAAGCTATGTGGATTATATAGCTATCCCTTAAACATAACATAGGTCATTGAAAGGATCTCGGAGACCCACCAAAACATGAAAGTCAAGATCTTTCAGAAAATAGATTCCTATTCGAAAAGTGTATAACCACATGGATAAGCTCACACTGGAGCAGGAATGATCTGGTCTTTGAGCTTTCCTTCTACTTAATTATGTTGATAAGGTCGGTACTGCAGGGATAGATCAAGAGCACACACCAATCAAAGGTGATAAACGCCTCAGAGACCAAATCATTCTTGTTCCAGTTGCTTACGTTTAGATCCTTAAACAAGTGATTACAATTTAACTATTTGATCCGTTCTTCATTTATGTATATATTTTACTATGGAGGTGCAAGAGGGTTTGAACTTCGAAAGCATTAAAGCTTCACCAATCTGTTAAACAATTCTATAACTGAAATGAAACCTTACCAATCTGTCCAACAATTCTATAATCAGAAATTTAATCAAATAGATAATCAAATACCAAATTGTAGATCTAATCTAATCCCAAATCAAATGGAGCAACATTGATTTCCTTAGCTCTTAATCAACAATCAAACAGAGAATCAAATCTAATTGAAATCCGAACAAATCATAGAATCAAAAGCCAAAACCATAAGCTGAGTTCTAAACCTCACCTACCCATTAAGGGAGGCACTGACAATGATGAATACACCATATGATAATGGAGAAAAGGATTGGATCTAAATGAAAGAGATGGTTTATATGATCTTTGCTGAAGCAAATTGGTGTGTGATGAAACAATCTGTGGGAGGCAGAGAGAGGCAAGGCAAGGCGAGAGCAAAAACGGTTGAGGGAGGCGAGAGAGCCTCTGAGATTAGAACTGATCAAGAGCATCTCCAACAGACACCCTATTTCAAAATAAAGTCAAATATTTAACTTTTTCTGTAAAATATCACTCCAACAGACACTCTAAGTTAAATTTAAATTTTTGTTAAATCTTATAGTTATATTTAACAAAAATTGAGAGAGAAAATGACTTGAAGTCATCTTCTCCAACTTTCAGTTTTTATTGTTTTCACATTCAATTTCTTCTAATTTAACTTATAAATAACATGTTACTGATATATATATATATATAATATACCAAATATTGGCTAGTTATATTTAACTTTTAGACAATTTTAATGGTAGTTACACAGAAGTGACCACTACCAGAAAAAAGCACTTAGGCGACGAAGTTTCTTCATTACCTAATAAGCATTTTCAACCCGTAGATGTTTATTGGCCAGAATCAGTGTTATTTTGGTGTTGATTGTTGTTTCTACCAGAATCCGGTATAGACTAAGGCAGAAGAGGTAAGGATATTGGGGGGATCGCTTCAGAGCGTTCAGGCATTAATCATTGAATGCTCCCATATTCTGCAAAATGAACAATAAGCGTTAAGAAGTTGAGGCGGGACTGGCCCGCCTTCAACACTCTGATGCCTAAGTCAGTATGAAGTATGATATAAAGTGTATTGGAATAATGGGTTAGATGTTAGATACATTTGTTTTAGAGTGAGTACCTTTATATTATGGGTAGTTGAAGTTGATAAGACCTTGTGGTCCTCGATGTGGGACTGACACAAACATTACTCTTTTATGCAAGAGAGGGTATTCCAGTCCTTCAGCAGCCTATTCCGTACACAAGCTAATCTAACGCGCGCGACGCACATCCTGTGTGTAGATTCGCTATTTTGTCCCTGGTTCTCTTTGCAAACCTATTTTGGGTGCTAAGTAAGGTATGCTTTTATGAGGTAGCACATGACGTACTAACAAGTCCCTGAATCAAGGATATTGAATTTGATTGGGGAGTTGAATGAACTAAGATCCAAAAAGCATTCTTACCTAGCACCGTTCTACTGGAGCAATGTAATGTAACTCAGAGTCCCTAAACTCCCTGATCGAGGGTGATTCCCTTAAGTTGTGTTCGTTCATCGCCCAACCCTTGGATGATCTCCCGTCCTGGGGATGGACGGGGATGAGAGGAGACTGATCATCCAGGAGTGGCTATATAAGGGGATTTAGAAAGCGTTCAACGTGAACGAGTAAACGACGTGTGACATATTAAAACACGTTTGGGTATTTTGAGACCGCCTGACGGGACACAATCACGCTATGTCTTTTTATGGCCCATGGGGAGTTTATGTCCCCAGGTAGCCAATGCTACTAGGTTGGGCTTCCACGTTAGGAGACGCTTCTAGGATGATCAATCTCTAGGGAGGTCTATAGTTTTGGACGACATACAGGAAGCAGCATGCATCTTGGTTATTGGGGCCTCCTAACGATCAATAAGGCTAGGGATTTTTTGGGCCCGAGAGAAGTTTAAGTCCTTAGGTAGCCAATCCCATTAGGTCGAGGACCATGCATTCAGGGTGATCAGTCCTTGAAGGAGTCTATATTGGGATATTATTATTGTTTGTAGGTCATCGCGTTCAGATGTTGGGCTAAGTGAATGACAGGTGGTTCGTGGGCCAGTTGTGTTTTTGCCTACTGTGGTGACTGAGCATTCGACGAGGCACTACATCAAGGCTGTTCAGATGTAATCAGGATCTTTAGGGATTTGTTGCATACCAGGCCACGTGAGTGAGGGGGTACGGAGGGGGATCGTGTATGCGAGTGAACATGGGGCTGACACGTGGAAGTAACTGTTGAGCTAGGGGCCTGCATGCGTGACATCTGTCAGTCAATGCTGGTTTCTAAGGGTCAAGGCACGTGTCTTGATAGTGTCATTACTGTGGTTCGTGAAGAGACATTTTTTCTTCCAATTTGAAACGACGTGGGACATGTGTTGCAAATCGATGGTGAATGGTGTAAAATTGTGGATGGCCAAGATGCTCGAGGGTTATCTATGTCTCTAGTATAAATAGCTTTTTTTAACCTTGTCGAAAGTTCATTTGGCATCTTGAAGTGTTGTTGTGCTCGTAGGAAGTTTTTTGACTGCGCTCAGAGTAAAAAAGTTACAGAGAAGGAGAAATCTCACCGCCTTTAGGTGTTCGTCAAGTTTTCAATCTTCCTCGAAGGTGAGGTTCATGATGCTCTTTTTTGCTTGATGTTGTATTTTTATGTCACTGGTTGATTGTGCTTCTTGTTTTCTTGGTTCGTAGTGTTTGAGAGATATAACATTTGGTTTGTATGCTTCTGGGCTTTCTAATGTTGGGATTTTGGGTGTTGTTACTTCTATTTCCCATATATTTGTGGTCTTTGGGTAGATTTGGTTTTGTTGATGTGTCGAGCGATGAATCCTTTGCTAGGATAGAATAATTGTTGAAACTATGAATTTGGGCCAGCAGAGTGGGAGCATTTCATGAGTGTGTGGTACTCAGCACGCTCTAGGCTTGATATGTGTTTTCTTTGCTAGGTCGTTCGTGCTGAGACTATGAACTCGTCATCGCCCATTGAAATTTCAAGTGAGGAGTCATATAGGGTTGTAGATGGTAGACGGAGGCGTCTTTGGAAGCACGTGTCAATGAGTGAACTGATTCGGGAGATAGGCGTTTCAATGAGGTTGTATAGTATTAGTTGAGTATCATCTTCTTCACTATCTAGTGTTGAACTGATTCCAGTGTCTTTGAATATTGTTTATCATGCGGATGATCAACCCTTCTTTTTGACAGTAGCACCTGTGATGGTCTCGTCTAGCAGAAGTAGGGTTGAGATAGCGAACAACGCATTGAAGCGACAAAGTGGAGCATCCGTGAAAGGACCCCGATCCCAATTTAGTTACTTAAACCAAAATTAAGACCTAACGACACCTGAGTCTACAAAAATTTTGCCAAAAATTCTTCAGGAATCAAGAAACCCCAAAAAACCAGTAGGTAAAACACACTTCAAAATTGTCCACAAAAATAAACCGTGGGCACCAAATCCCAACCGGCTTTCTCAAATCAACCAAATTCGAAATTTACTATAAATATATACTATTTATAGAAGGTGATAAGAAATCCAAAAACTATATGGAAAATAAAACACAACCGAGTCAAACTCTATACAGTATTCAGAGCAACTTCTAATATACGTATTATACAAGACTAGCAGATTAAGCTAGGAACCTACTAGATGAGTATAGCAACACAAACTCTACGCTTCCATCTCCGGCGTGCAATCACAAGATAACAACTACAAACTGGGCAGAGAAAATCGTAATCCCAGGAAAGGCATATAAAATAATAATCATTAGAGTGAGTGAACGGTAATAAATTCAAAATATAAAATATAAAATCTACATTGTGCCTTTCAATAAATAAAATCATTATTTATGATAGCGAGTCTGGAATACTGAAAATGTACAATAAGGATACGTCGAGGGGGACACCTGACCCTTCTCTAGTATTGTGCTCAAGTGGAGGCAGTGACTGGGGTCCTCTGAGCTCGAGCCACTAAAGTTGTCTGGTGATTCCTGACACAAAGACGACATGAATGCCAGGGGATAAGTGCTACCACTTCCCTAGAGCCACTCGGGGATTGGCTGAGTAACTAATGCATCGATGCATAACTAACTGAAATAAGCCTCCAAAATTATATACTAAATACTGAAAGCACAAACTGAACTGAATATAATAATAATAATAATAATAATAATAATAATAATAATAATAAATAGACTCACTAATTAACTGTAAAAATAAAATGTTCACTCACAGTACAAAGCTAGCTCTGTGATCCGGCGGAAGTTCCCTCGCCAAAATTTCGATCACGATCTCCTGAATAAATAACGCAAAAATTTAATACTGGAATTCTATAAAATTTGCGAAAATCAATTCATAAACTACCCCGAAAATTCCTCGGACAATTTCGGAATTTTTCCTCGCCTGAGCACTGCCGTGGGCGGCGGAACGTGGGCGTCACGCGCCGCTTCCGGCGGTGGGGCGTGAGCCACACGCGCCCCCTGGCCGGACAACTCTATTTGGAGCGTTCGACCCCTCATTCTCTTCCTCTTTCCAAACCCTACATCTTTTCCTTCTGTGGCCACATCAAATTCCGGCGTATTTCGCCAGAATTCCACTCGAAAGCCGGTGGGTCAAAACCCGGCCGAAATCTTCTAGGCGTTAATACGCCGGCTACGGCGCACGGCGGGCCACGGGGTTTCGACTCCTGGGACAAAACGCAGTCGAACCCACCCTTCGCCGTCATCGGAGAACAGCCGGAGCGCCGTTGTCCACGGCGTCCGTGGGTACCACCGCAAAACCCGTCTGGGTTGCTCTAAATCATACCTAAAAATCCCAAATAGTCACACCAAGCCACTCATTGGCAAGAGGAGAAGAAAATCCATACCTCAATTGCCTGAAAAGATGGCCGGACGGTGAAGTTTCTGGGGGGGGGGGGGGGGGGGGGGGGTCAAGAAACGGGTCGGGAAACCGGGTCGGGTCAACGGTTGGTCAACACATGGTCAACTCCCAGTCCAACTTTCTAATTCCAAAAATCGACTATTTTCGGAAACTTGCTATTTATATGGGAAGCTCCTCAATCGATCGACGACTATTATTTGATTAAACCACGATCGTCTGGTCACTAATTAACAGATTAAAGAAAATTCTTTTCGATTTATCCGTTACGATAATTTTCGATAAACATCACGATAGTTAGCCAAAAATAAAAACTTCCAAAAATCATAACAACCAACTCGTATATCCGAAAAAGTTCCCTGAAAATTCCTACATGCTTGAAATTAAATATTCTACAATTCTCGTGAAGAAAATCAAGTCAAATTCTCGCCCGATGAGAAAGTCGTTAATAACTCACGCAATATAATTAATTCGCGATAATACTGTTTCGTGCTGATTTATATGTGAATTTTGGTTCGGGTTGTTATAATCTACCCCCCTAATAAAAATTTCGTCCTCGAAATTTACATATCTGTTGATCAAAGAGGTAGGGATACTGCTCTCGCATCTGTAACTCAGGTTCCCAAGTTGCCTCCTCAACTGCATGGTTCCTCCACAAGACCTTCACAAGTGGAATGGTCATGTGACGTAGTTCCTGGACTCTCATATCAAGAATCTGAACTGGCTCTTCCACATAAGTCAAATCCTCCCTTATAGGGAGTTGATAAGGTGTCAGAACATGAGATGGATCAAAAATGTATTTCCGTAGCATAGATATATAGAACACATCATGTACCCAGGCCATTACAGAAGGTAGTGCTAACTTATATGCCACTGCACCCACACGTTCAATAATCTCATACGAACTGATATAACATGGACGGAGTTTGCCATGTTTCCCGAAATGCACAACACATTTCCATGGAGATAATTTCAAAAATACCCAATCACCAACCTCAAACTTAAGGTCCTTCCTCCTTACATCAGCATAATTCTTTTGTCGGTCTTGTGCAACTTTCATCCTGTCTCGAATAATTTGAATGTCCTCGGCAGTGTCCTTCACTATATCAGGCCCAATAAGCCACATTTCTCCTACTTCACACCAACACAACGGAGTTTGACATTGATTTCCATATAAAGCTTTATATGGAGCCATTCTGATGCTGGCCTGATAACTATTATTATACGCAAATTCAATCAAATGAAGTTGTTGATCCCAGTTTCCTTTGAAATGCAATACATAGGAACACAACATATCCTCCAAAGTTTGAATGATTCTCTCTGATTGGCCATCAATCTGAGGGTGGAAAGCTGTACTAAAATGTAATCTGGTCCCCAACACTTTTTGCAAAACTCGCCAAAATTCTGATGTGAACTGAGTATCTCGATCAGAAACTATAGACACAGGCACTCCATGCAACCTCACAATCTCCGCCATATATAACTTTGCTAATTTGCTTACAAAGATCTTTCCTGGAAGAGCTAAAAAATGAGATGATTTCGTAAGGTGGTGAACAATTACCTAAATGCCAGTATTACCATTGGAGGTACGAGGTAGCTAATATATAATGTCCATGGTAATATGCTCCAATTTTCAAACCGGAATCTCTAATGGTTGCAACTTTCCAGCAGGTTTCTGCCGCTCAGCCTTCACCTATTGACAAATAAGGCACTTGCCCATATACATTGTTCTTTCTCTTTTCATGTTACACCACCAGTAGTAAGCTCTAAGTGTCTGAAACATCTTTGTACTGCCCAGATGCATAGCATAGGTAGAACAATGGTATTAAAGTATCTCTTTCTTCAACTCGTTATTTCTAGGAACACAAAGTCTTCTCCTGAACATTAAAGTACCGTCATTCATTAGTCAAAACTCTATTGGTTGGCCATTCTGAATCATATTCTTCTTACTCAACAGATAGGGATCCGCATCTTGAGTCTCTCGCACCTTGTCAAACAACATTGGTCGGACTTGAAAACTGGCTAATAGTGCTCCATCATCACACCATTCCAGTTCTGCTCCTGTAGCTTGCAAATCAGTTAACATTGACACTCGTGCGACTCGTACATGAAATAAAGAGGCTATAGATTTCTTGCTAAGTGCATCAACTATAACATTGGCCTTCCCTGGATGGTACTCGAAAGTACAGTCATAATCATTAATTAACTTCATCCATCTCTGTTGCCTCATGTTCAACTCTGTTTGAGTACGCAGGTAACTAAGACTCTTGTGATCATTATAAATCTTACATTGCGCTCCATACAAGTAGTGCCTCCAACACTTCAATGCTAACACAATGGCATCAAGCTCCAGACCATGTGTAGGATAATTAACTTCGTGGGTTTCAGTTGTCTGGAACTATATGCAACGACTTTGCCATGCTGCATCAAAACACAGCCCATGCCCAATTTCGAAGCATCACTGTAAATAATATATTCCCTACTTTCGTCAGGCAATGTCAACACCGGTGCCGTTGTCAACTTTTCCTTCAATGTTAGGTAACTCTCTTCACAAGCATCAGACCACTCAAACTTGACCCCCTTCTTCGTTAATCGGGTAAGCAGAATCACAATCTGCGAGAAATCTTGTACAAAACGACGATAAAAGCCTGCTAAACCCAAGAAACTTCTTATCTCAGTTACACTTATAGGTCTGCTCCAATTTAACACAGCCTCAATTTTATCCGGATCAACGCTAACTCCCTCAGCTGAAATTACATGACCCAGAAATTGTACATTATCCAACCAGAATTCACACTTGCTAAACTTTGCATACAACTGAGATTCCCGCAAAGTTTGCAAAACCGCACGTAAATGTTTCCAGTGTTGCTTCACATCATTGGAATATATTAAGATGTCATCAATAAATACAATGACACATGTATCCAAAAATCGTCCGAAGACCCCATTCATGAGGTCCAAAAAAGCGGCTGGGGCATTTGTCAAGCCAAAAGGCATAACAAGAAACTCATAATGTCCATAGCGTGATCGAAAAGCTGTCTTAGAAATATCTGATTCTCGAATCCGAAGTTGGTGGTATCCTGACCTAAGATCAATTTTCGAGAAAACTATTGCTCCCTTGAGTTAATCGAACAAATCATCTATCTGTGGTAAAGGATACTTATTATTCACCTCGACTTGATTCAATTTACGATATTCAATGCACAACATCATTGAACCATCTTTCTTTATCACGAACAACATTGGAGCACCCCAAGGTGAAACACTGGGTTGAATAAAACCCTTATCGATCAACTCCTGCAGTTGAACCTGCACCTCCTTCAACTTTACTGGGACCACTCGATATGGTGCTTGAGAAATATGACCAGTACCCAGAAGTAATTCAATAGTAAAATCAATCTCCCTTACTGGAGGAAGACCAGGTAAGTCCTCTGGAAAGACATCCGAATACTCACAAACCACAAGAATATCTTTGATACTCAGCACACAAACCTCAGTATTAATCACATGTGCCAAGTATGCCTCACAGCCTTTCTTTAACATCTTTTCCGCTTTCATTGCCAAAATCATATAAGGTGGGGAAATACTTCTTTCGCCGCGAAATAAGATTTTTGGCATACCTGGACTTCTAAAGGCTACCTCATTTTTATGACAATCGGAGACTGCCTGATGAGCCTCTAAGAAGTCCATCCCCAGAATTACATCAAAATCCACAATATCCAACAACATTAAATCTGTGGCTAGCCCATGATCTCCAATGAATGTTTCACAGTCCTTATATACCCATCCAACACACACAACCTCACCGGACGGATATAACACTCGCCACATACTTGGAAGTGGAGAAGCAGGTATAGTGGCCAAAGATGCCAATCTATACGACATAAAAGAATGCGTAGCCCCTAGGTCTAACAAAGTAAGGACTGGATAACCAAAAACATATAACGTACCGATGATAACCTCAAGGGAAGCTCTGCCCTCACGCAGGGTCATGGTATGCGCTCCGGCTTGCCCAGCGGGTCGTCCACGCTGATTGTGGTTCTGCTAATTTACTTGTCCTGTGGGAAGTGCTGGCCGAACCCCAGAAGTGGTACCCTGATCTCCACAAGAACTCTGGGCTACTGAACCACCAAAAGTGGCTAACTGTGGACACTCCCTTTCAAAGTTACCCTCTTGGCCACAATGATAACAACCTCTGATACCCGGTTGACACTGACCCAAATGGTGTCAATTACATATCCTGCACAGTGGAAACTCCCGCTGCATATAAGGATTAATACGATGACCACTACGACTAGAACCATTAGAACTAGCTCCACTGCTCTGTCTCTGTGATCGGTTTCTCCTCAAATCTTTTCTTCTACTCTGGCTAGATGTACCAGCAGAAAATCCATAAGATTTACTGCCGGAAGAGGATGTTGACCCCGAAGTACTTGAACTCTATCTCTTCAAAAGGCCCTGGCTGGGTCCACCTTCCACGAAGCGACGAGACTCAAATTGCATCTGTCTCTCCCTTTCCATATCTTCACCTCTGATGGCCACACTAACAAACTCATCAAAGTTATCCCGAGGAATAGCAGTCAAAGTCCTCTTAATGTTTAAATTCAAACCCAGCTCAAACCTCCTGCATTTGGCTTCTTCACTCGCCACCATATCACGCACAAATCGAGACAAACGAGTAAATGCATCTCAATACTCAAGCACTGACATACTGCCTTGTCTCATATTAGTGAACTCTTCATATTTCCACTGCTGAGTTGCCTGATTAAAATATCGGCGCATGAACAATTCCCTGAATGTAGACCATAGGGTATCAACAGGAATCCTCTCAGTGTTGGCCCACCAGAAGTAAGCATGTGACTCAAGTAACCCAACAGCTGCTACAGTCTTCTGCTCTAGAGTAAAGTGAAGTCGTTCACATACACGCTCCAGCTGAACTATCCATGCCTCACAAATTTCCAGATCAGTGGAACCGGAGAAAGTAGTTGCTCCAGTTGTTCTTGCCTTTGCTACAAGATCAAAACGCTCATCTAATTGTAAAACTCGCATAAGAAAGTCACGTGTTCGTTGATCCTCATCACGATCCTCAGCCCTATTGGCGCGGACTCCACGTCTAGGAGGTATCTCCTATGGATGAGAAAACATATTAGTCAACATACATGAACGATACATTAATGAAACCTTACGCATTTAAAACACACAACACCGTGAGCATTGATGGGGATCCGCCGGCCGGTCATCGCTCTGAAAGTGTTGTGTATTCCTAAATATCCTTAGTAACACAACCGTAGAAGTCAACAGAACCTATAACCTAATGCTCTGATATCAGCTGAAATGACCCGATCCCAATTTAGTTACCTAAACCGGAATTAAGCCCTAACGATACCTGAGTCTACAAAAATTTTGCCAGACTTTCTTCAGGAATGAAGAAACCCAAAAAAACCTGCAGGGAAAACACATTTCAAAATTGTCCACAAAAACAAACCGTAGGTACCAAATCCCAACCAGATTTCTCAAATCAACCAAATTGTAAATTTACAATAAATATATACTGTTTACAGAAGGTGATAAGAAATCCGAAAACTATATGAAAAATAAAACACAACAGAGTCAAACTCTATACAATATTCAGAGCGACTTCTAATATACGTATTATAAAAGACTAGCAGGTTAAGCTAGGAACCTACTAGATGAGTATAGTAACACAAACTCTACGCCTCCGTCTTCGACGTGCAATCACAGGATAACAACTACAAATTGGGCGGAGAAAATCGTAAGCCCATGAAAGGAATATAAAATGATAACCGTTAGAGTGAATGGACGGTAATAAATTCAAAATATAAAATGTAAAATCTACATTATGCCTTTCAGTAAATAAAATCATTATTTCTGATAGAGAGTATGGAATACTGAGAATGTACAATAAGGATACGTCGAGGGGGACACCTGACCCTTCTCGAGTATCATGCTCAGTTGGAGGCAGTGACTGGGGTCTTCTGACCTCGAGCCACTAAAGTCGTCTGGTGATTCTTAACACAAAGACAACGTAAATCTCAGGAGGTAAGTGTTGCTACTTCCCTGGAGTCACTCGAAGATCAGCCGAGTAACCAATGCATCGATGCACAACTAATTGAAACAAGCCTCCAAAAATATATACTAAATACTAAAAGCACAAACTGAACTGAATATAATAATAATACATAGACTCGCTAATTAACTGTAAAAATAAAGTGTCCACTCATAGTACAAACCTAGCTCTGTGGTCCGGCGAAAGTTCCCTCGCCAAAATCTCAATCACGATCTCCTAAATAAATAACGCAAACATTTAATACTGGAATTCGATAAAACGTGCAAAAAACAATTCAGAAACTACCTCGGACAATTTCAAAAAATTTCCTTGCCGGAGCTCTGCCGTGGGCGGCGGCGCGTGGTCATCACGCACCTCCTCCAGCGGCGGCACGTGTGCCACACTCGCCCCCTGGTTGGACAACTTCGTTTGGAGTGTTCGACCCCTCATTCTCTTCCTCCTTCCAAACCCTACATCTTTTCCTTCTGTGGTCACATCAAATTCTGTCGTATTTTACCAAAATTCTACTCGAAAGCCGGTGGGTCAAAACCCGGCCGAAATCTTCTTGGCGTTAATACGCCGGCTACGGCGCACGGCGGGCCACGGGGTTAAGGGGTTTGAAATCCTGGGATAAAACCCAGTCGAACCCACCCCACATCGTCACCAGAGAATAGCTGGAGTGTCGTCGCCCACGGCGTCCGTGGGTACCGCCCCAAAAACCCGTTCAGGTTGCTCCAAGTCGTACCTAAAAGTCCTAAATAATCATACCAAGCCACTCATGGGCAAGAGGAGAAGAAAATCCATACCTCAATATCCTGAAAAGAGGGCCGGACGGTGAAGTTTGTGGCGGGTCAAGAAACGGGTCAGCAAACCGGGTCGAGTCAACGGTTGGTCAACGCATGGTCAACTCCCAGTCCAACTTTCTTATTCGGGTAAATCGACTATTTTCGGAAACTTGCTATTGATAGGGGAAGCTCCTCAATTGATCGACGGCTATTATTCGATTAAATCGTGATCGTCCAGTCACTAATTAACCGAAAAAAAAATTCTTTTCGATTTATCCGTTACAACCATTTCCGATAAACATCATGATAGTCATCCGAAAACAAAAACTTCCAAATATCATAACAAATAACTCGCAAATCTAAAAAATTCCCTAAAAATTCCTACGTGCTCGAAATTAAATATTCTACAATTCTCATGAAGAAAATCAAGTCAAATTCTCGTCCGATGAGAAAGTCGTTAATAACTCATGCAATATAATTTATTCAAAATAATACTATTTCGTGCTGATTTATACGTGAATTTTGGTTCGGATTGTTACAGTCGGCGTATGTGCCACCAAGGAGAAGGGAAGAGGAACCTCAGCCAGTGTTTAAAGGTGGAGTCATGTTGAGATGTTTTCTTGATGGTGAGCCTGCTCAAGAGCCGGAGGCGTCCTACTCCGCCAAAGAGTGTGAGCACTTCTTCGAAGTATGATATACCATGAAGCCGGTTGGCCCTGGGGAGACGTTCATTGACCCGCCTGAGGGCTTTACCTGTGCGTATGAGTGACAGATTAAAAATGAGATATATCTACCTTTCCACCCATTTTTTTCAGTTTGTATTGTCACACTGGGATGTGTCTTTGGGTCAGTGCGGGCCAATAATGATGAGAGTGATGACCACCCTATTCAATGTGTTTAAACTATCACGTCTTGTATATCCTACGATGGCTGAGATCACCTAGTTTTGTAATCCTACCTACGCTAGACGCGATTATGATTACGAGACGATCACTCTGGCCCCTAAAGAGAAAAAGAGGTGGTGGCTTCAGAAGATGCAGTCCTCAGCTGGCGTTTAGCAAAGGAGGGCATTCTTGGTAGGTGGAAATTGTGTGCCATTGTGTGCTATCTGCTGTTTTGCTTTTTATACTTTCTCCTGTGCTATTTTTGACTATATATACTGACCAGGACATTCTATCTATGTGTTTTCAATTAGGTACGGTTTCCGTCCGTGAGAAACCAAACTTCGTCAGCAGAAGTGGGTGTTGCACTACTAGGATCGTCGAACGCTTGCTAGAATTACTAGGCGTTGCTGCATCAAAACATCATTGACCGTACGGGAATTTTTCATCATCCTAGTGTGTGTTTGGATTTGTTGGTATTTGTTTCCTTTTCGGTTTATAGGTGGTGGTATGATCGGGATGCAGTGTTCTTGTTTCTTTGTAGTCAAAGGTGCTGTAATGTAGAGAACATAATGCATAAAGCAAAGCTGAGCGGGTTGCTGAACCAGTTGATGACTCTAGCCTCCCATACCATACGGTTGGACGAGGGACCGGACAACCGTTAGTTCAGAGGGTCGATTGAACAACGTGTGGAGCATCATCCAGAGGCGGAACAGAATGCACGTGTGGTGACCCTTGCGACCGAGGAGGTTGTAGAAGAGTGTCTGAATTTTATCGACTGTCTTGCAGAGACCGAACGTGCCTGTTTGACACGTGAAATAATGAAAGAGAAGAAGAAGAGGGAAAAGAAGAGGAAGGCGGAACGACATTCAGATGCATGTTCTTCGAAGAAGTCCACCCTAAAGCCAAGGAGCGAGCTAAACCGTCCTCAGCCTCTGATGAAGATGTGGATGATGGGGCGTTCCAAAGTGAGCTCGTTCTGCATATGTGAACACCGGAAGGGATGGCTGATGTTACTGCCTCCTTTGACTTGCTTAGTGACTTAGATTCAGAGTCAGATGATTAGGCGACCGACCGCTCTCTTCCGTATGATGGGGGTAATTGGTCTCCTTCGAGGGATAAGCATCATCCATCCCTACCGCATTCATCACCTCCTAGGGATGGGGTGCCCTGGCCAAACAGGATCCTTGCGTCCTCTGGCGAAATACACTAAGATGGAGAATGAGCAGCGCACGCAAAAGGTGAACTCTAGAAGAAGGTGAATAAGCTAAGGCTGGAGCTGGATATCGCTCGTGCTGGAAAAAAACTCTATTGAGGACCTGCGCTTTCAGGCAGAAAAAAGGGTAGAGGAGCTTCAGGGTGAGGTGGACGTTTTGAGATAGCAACTGAGGCGTCACAATCAGAGGTGGAGTCTTTGAAAGCTTTGGCCATAGACGAGGAAGCCCATCTCAAGCTGCGAGAGGAGGCTGTGAAGGTATTCAAGTCATATGATGACTTTACCCGTTTGCAAGAGAGTGTGGCAGAAGTTGCCGTAAAAGACATGTTTGCCTTGCTCGAAAAATCGCTCTACTTTAATCGCTAGCGCTTTCAAGCATACTCGGTTGCTGGTACATTTCAGCTCTTTGGGGGAGAAGAGTAAGGGTGTTTTGGAGTACCCGTCTCATGTATTAATCTATTTATTCCATTTGTTAAGGACTGTTGCTATGTATATATTTAGTTGAATTAAGCATTTGGCCTTTGTTGTTGAATTTAACTCGTTGTATGTGTGCTTCTTTTGAATGAATGTACTTAGGAATAATTGTGTCTGCCTTTATTATTCAAACATAGAGTACGAGAGTTTGAAGTAATAATGAACGAGATGTTTGGAAAAATTACACAATATTGGCATAAGTGTTTTTATTTCGAAGACAAAGAGTGTTACACATTAGAGTGTACAAGCAAAAAGTGAGAATTGCACCTGAACCTAGAACTGCCTAATGGTATAATGTTCTAAGGTGAGCAGAGTTCCATGGATGGGAGAGGATAATGCCTTCCTTGTCACTGAGGTAGAACATACCTGGGCTGGCGACGTCCACGATCTTGTATGGGCCTTCCCATATTGGACGGAGGATTTTGACCTTACCTTGGATGACCTTCATTACCCAATTGCTGACTTGCAGAAGGCGAGCTCAAATGCGCTAGTTATATAAACGAGTATTTTTTTTCTTTGTTGGCTACATTGCGATAATGAGCGGCGTTTTTTATTTTTCTTCGAGAAGGTCGTTGTCCAAACGTAGTCCTTCGCCATTTGTGGTGGGGTCAAATGCTTCCATCCATGGACTTTGGTGAGTACGTTCCAAGGGGAGAAGTGCTTTGGTATCGAACGTGAGAGCATACGAAGTTTAGCCAGTTGCGGACGTGGTTGTGGTATAAATAGACCAGAGGATTTCTATGAGAAGTTCTGGCCAGCGTCCAAAGTTAGGGATGCCCCTCTTCGTGGCCTGAAGCTGTCTTTTGAGGTTGTCCTTGGTTATCTTATTTGTCGCCTTGACCTGCCCGCTGCTCTGTGGGTGAGTGGGGGAAGAAAATAGGACGTTCATGCCTTGCCTTTTGTAGAACTTTTTGAATTCAAGGTTGTTGAACTGACTACCCTTGTCTATAATAATGTTGATAGGGGCACCGTAAAGGCTAAAAAATGTTCGCCACAAGAACTTGGTGACTTTTTCTGCTGTGATTTTCACAAGCAGCGTGGCTTTGATCAATTTTGTATGGTATTCAATGATGACTATCACATATCGATGCTGTCATTTGGTCTTTGGCAGTTCACCAATAAGATCCAAGCCCCACTGGGCGAATGGTATTGGGGTTAAAATGATTGAGAGCAGAATAGCAGAAGAATGCACCTTACGTGCATGGAATTGGCAAGCTTTACAAGTATTAGTGATCGTGGTAGCGTCCGCATGGATGGACGGCCACCAAAATCCATAATGTAGCCCCTTATATGTGATATAGCGAACGGCTGTATAGTGACCACACTCTCCACTGTGTATCTTCTCCAGAATAGAACACCCTGCTTGAGTGGTAAGGTATTTGAGGCTTGGCCATAAGTGTCCCTACTTGTAAAGGTGGCCACCTCGAATATTAAAATTGGTAGCCTTGGCTATCATCATCCTTGCCTTTGTCTTGTCAGATAAGAGTGTTCCCAAGGTTTTGTAGGTGAAGATGGGGATCATCCAGCCTAGCTCTGTGGATGCAATGGGGAGTATTTCTGAGAAGCTGTTATGGATACTTGGGTTGTCGAGAATTTCCACCTTTGTTTGAAACTGAGAGTGGGGCGTTGGGGTGGTAGCCAGGCGAGTGAGTGCATATGTGTTAGCGTTCTGTGCTCAAGGTACTTGGGTGATATTGTAGAACTTAAACTTAGAGAGGTAATGCTTTGCAAGGGCCAAGTAGGCAACCATGGAGCCGTCCTTGGCCTCAAAGCCCCCGTTCACTTGGTTTACCACAAGTTGGAAATCGCTGAAGATATTAACATCAAAAGTGCCTGACAGTCGTGCGAGCTGGAGGCCTACAATAAGCTCCTCGTACTCTGCTTCATTATTGGAAGTTTTGAAGTTGAACTTGAGGGCGTATTCCGCCTGAATGCTGCCTGGGCCCGTCAGGATGATACCTACGCCGCTCTCCTTTTTATTAGCGGACCCGTCCATATATAAGTTCTAGCACGTGTATGGTCTTTCGACTAATGGTCGAACGGGTTCCTGCTTGGTGGCATCTGCCTCTGCATCCGTATATTCAGTAATGAAATCTTCTACTACCTGTGCTTTGATGGCAAGTTCGGGGTTTGTATTTGATGTCGAACTCGTTAAGCTCGATGGCCCACAGTTGAGGTGTCCACTGTGATCAAGAGATTTGAGCACTTGTCACAACAGAAGGTTGGTTAGGACTTGGATCTTGTGAGCTTGGAAGTAAGAACGTAGTTGCCGAGCGGCGATCATTAAGGTGAGAGCCCATTTATCGAGCGTAGGGTACCAGTTCTCTACTTCAGTAAGTCCTTTTTCTGTAAAAAAGACGGGGAGCTCGTTATCAGTGTCATGTCATACGAGGGAAGAGCTGACAGTTGTGAGTGAGATAGCTAAATAGAGGTATAGTGTTTCCCCTTTTACAAGTCTGGATAGGGTTAGGATGGAAGCAAGGTAAAACTTGATTTGCTGAAACACGTTTTCAAAAGCAATTGTCCAGTCAACGGAGCGCTTGTTGGTAAGACGGAGTAACTTGAAGAAAGGTTCACATTTATTTAAGAAGCGAGAGATAAAACAAGGTAAAGCAGTAAGCTTACCCAATAGGCTATGAAGCTCTTTCTTCAATGTGGATACCTTTATGTCCATGATAGCCTTTTTTTTTTTTCTGGATTCGCTTCAATGCCCCACTGGCTAACTATATAACCTACAAACTTGCTTATCGTGACACCAAACGTGCATTTGGTTGGGTTCAGTCAAATGCCATGCTCCATGAGTATTTGGAAGACAATGTAAAGGTTAGCGACATGGCCCTGGGCGGTTGGGCTCTTGACCAAGATGTCATCTATGTAGACTTCCACCATTGTACTATTCACATCTCTAAATATGTAGGTCATGAAGCGCTGGTACGTGGAACCAGCGTTCTTGAGACCGAACGACATGACCACATAGCAATAGAGCCCTTTATCCGTGGTAAAGGTAGTGGCTTCCTGATCATCCGGGTGCATAAATATCTAACTGTATCCAGAGTAGGTGCCCAACATCGAAAGCAATTTGTATCTTGTTGTGGCGTCCATTAGTTTATCGATACGGGAAAGCGGGAAGCTGTCCTTTGGGCATGCCTTGTTGAGGTTGGTATAGTCAACGCACATTCTCCAGCTGCCATTATTTTTCCTTACCATGATCGCATTCAAGATCCAGTTGGGGTAGTGAACAGGTCGTATGAAACCAATCTTCAGCAACTGGTCAGCCTCAGCATGCATAACATCATAACGCTCAGCGTTGTACGAGTGTCTCTTTTGTTTGATAGGCCTGGTGTTAAGAGCAATACTCAATTGATTCTTCCTTGATGACAGGGTCCAACTGAGCGCCTATGCAGACCCTATGGTCCGGGTGGATGGGGTCCAACTCGACCTCATGAGGGAGTCCCCAGAGCCTGCTGGACGGAGGGCATTGATGTTATCCCTGGGATCATCAGGCTGTGCTGCTTGGACATCCTCATTAGTTATATTCATTACTTTCTACCAAGATACCTATCCCATTCTAGGATATATGGAACGTTTGACAAAATTGTAGCCACGTACGGACCCTGTTTCGAAGTTAGTAGGGAACTGCAGGTATAACATATGGCTTGCAACGATGGGTTTAGGCTTCTTTATAGTCGACCTTCCAAGGATGATGTTATAAGAAGAAAAGAAGTCAACGATAATGAAATCAATGTAGACTTCCTTCTGATGGGTGCCCATAGTGCCCAAGCATAAACCTTTACAATCGTTGCCCATTGGGTAGACGACGTCGCCCGAGAAACTAATCAATGATTCATTATCCTGAATCAACTTGTTGCGAGGACACTTTAGCTGTTTGTAAGCAATGAAAAAAATCACGTTTGCGGCTGAGCCTGAATAGACGAGGACACGACTGACCTTCCATCTATCGACCAGAGTGTCGATGATGAATATGGCATCCGTAGCTGGAGAGTTTTGTTCATCAGCCTCCGAGAACGTGGTGGGGATCCCATGAATGGCGCGGGGTCTTGGGCCTTGACCCTTAGGTAAGAGAGATTACCTCTTAAAGGGGAGCGTCCGCCTTGCACTTGCCACCATAGATGGTTTTGATTTCCCCTCTGGCTTCTATAAACAACACCTGCTTCGGGCCCTCCGCTCTATACTGGCCTAGCTCGCCCTTTTCAAACAACTCTTGAATGATCTTTTTTAGGATGCCGCAATCCTCAGTGTTATGGGTTTTATATTCATAATATTTGCACCAATTGCTCGTGTGCTTGAGCGGGGCCTTCCTGGTTTTGGGCTTGGGTTGAGGGATCAAGTACTTGCTATTGGCGGATATTTCAGCGTACGTAGCGTTCATGACTGTGTAAACAGCTCTGTCTGGTAAATGATGCTTGGGCGGCTTCTGATGCCTCGACAGGTTCCGTACTGGAGATCTTTGGCATTCTGGCATTCTCTGTCGAGGGTGATTATATCTTCGCTCGGGCGTAAGGGATCCACAGCATTTTCCTCGATGATTGTGGCACGCTAGTGAAGCATTGCAATGAGACCGAGGTGGAGAATCACGTCCAGGCACATGCCAATCCCTCTGGCCCCTGACTCTATTCAAGACCTCAGCCTTTTCAACCATCCTATCCAAGACCTCCTCGCAGGTGAGGTAGTCACGTTTGATTATTTTTTCTTTGAAGAAGGAAAGTACTAAACCCTCGACCAGAGCGTTCAGAGTCGTCTGCTTGTCCAGGTTCCAGCAGAGCTGAGCAGCGGATCTAAAACTATTGATATAGGAGGAGAGGTTCTCTGATCCACCCTGGCAAATGGAAAAGAGAGATTTGGCAGTGTTGTAGCACGCTTGCAACCGGTAACGCTTGGGAAAAGCATCTGTAAGCTCTATGAAGGAAGTGATGGATCCTGGGGCGAGCTCAAAGAACCAGTTGAGTGCATCGCCTATCAGTATTTCGAGAAACAGATAGCACTGCGTGGTGTCTTCATGCCTGTGGCTGGTGGTAGAAGAAAGAAATATGTCTACATGTGTACCCATGTCACCACATCCGAAATAACGCTCATCTTTCCAAGTCTTCGCTGTTGTGTCACATCCCACATTTTTGATAGTCGTGGAGAATGACGTGGTGCACAGTGTATACGGAACGTAGGGGTTGGGGTGACGGTTCTGCCTGACTTCCCCTTTTAGCTCAGCTATGAGAGCTAGGATCTGGGTTATGGCATCGGGAGCTGGTTGCTAGTGCTCCAAATAGGGTAGTTTGCCAGGAATCAGAGGATAGACGAGCTGAGCGTTCATATGTATCATGTTGCACTGCTCCTCGTAGAGTCTTAACTCCAACTGTTGGGTCAATAGGTTGGCAAACGTCTCGTGCAGCGCTCATTGTTGTAGAGGGTGGCGTCCCATTCCACTTGGAGTATAGCGATCTCTACCACCAAATGAACGTAATCGTCGTTGGGGATGCTAGACATAGCCCTATCCGTGGCATCCGTGGACGGATTGAAGGGCTTGAGGATGACGTCGAACATGCGCAGGTGGTCCTTGTGGGCGTAACAAGATCTTTATGCTTAGTGGATGACGTAACGACAAAAAGAAAGGAAAGGCTGGGAACCAGGAATGAAAAAGGGCCTTTTGGGTGGGTGGAAAAAAACGAGACTTCTAGACGGCGCCAATTATTTCTACCAGAATTTGGTATGGACTAAGGCAGAAGAGCTAAGGATATTGGGGGGTTCACTTTAGAGCGTTCGGGCAATGATCCTTGAAAGCTCCGCTATTCTGCAAAATGAACAATAAGTGTTAAGGAGTTGAGACGAGATTGGCCCGCCTTCAACGCTCCGATGTCTAAGTCTGTATGAGGTATGACAGAAAGTATATGGGAATAATGGATTATATGGCAGATACCTTTATTTTGGAGTGAGTACCTTCCTATTATGGGTAGTTGAAGTTGACAATACCTTCTGGTCCTCAATATGGGATTAACAAAAATATTCCTCTTCACTGCAATAGAGGGTATTCCTGTCCTTCGTCAGCCTATTCCGTATGCAAACTAGTCTGACGTGCGCAACGCTTCCTATGGTCGGACGCATGTGGTGCACATTCTGCGTGTGGATTCACTTTTTGTCCATGGTTCTCTTTGTAAAACTACTTTGGCTTATTTTGGGTGCTAAGTAAGATATGCTTTTCTGAGGTTAGCACATGGCGTAATAACAATTGTACATCAGCTTTGTCATGCCATGTCAAGCACTTTATAAAGATCACAACCCTTTGAAAATCTTTAAGTATTCACTTAAAGTGTTCGCCATGTCTTGAGTTCAAAGACTAATTGATTTAAATTCTTTTGTAGATATCTTAAGTCGAGATTGAGTGTTTAGATGATAGTGGTACTACGTACACTATACTGCGTAATAGACAATTGGTTATGGATCTTATGCCATATAGTTCTTCAGTGACAACCATGATTGGTTCCAATGTTTAAAATAGCATGCTAATAGCGTATGGTGTAGTGAGCATTGCATAAACGCCTCAAGACGTACTTAATTTAGCAAAATGTTCGAATAGTGTACGCTATGGCCTATAACGTACCATAGCGTGTCATAGCATTTTTCTATTTCCGTCTTTTTTAAGTTTAAATAAGACAAAAAAAAACTCAAAACTCACCATCTTTCTCTTCATTCATGACCTAAGCTCAACCCCTTCTATTTTTCTGGCACTCATCTTTCTCTCACTTCATGACGTAAGCTCTAAAACATAACAGTTTATCAAATCAATCAAGCCTAGGTGTTGTAATCATCAAATTGCTCATCAAGGTTGATACCCTTCTTCTATGAGCTTCAACAGAGGAAAAATCACACTGCTAAAATAACAGATGATGATAAGGTTCAACTTGATGACATAGATCAACCTAAGAAATTTGATAATGCAAATTACCTTACTCACTTTGATACTTGGGATGAATTTCATAGTGATGTTGATGTAGGTGATCTTAGTGATGAGGAAGGCAAAGATTGAGACAACTAGAAGAGATGAATTAGATCTTACATTGGTTGTTTGTTATGTAATTTCGAGTTTAAACTTAATTTAGCCATGTTTGTGTGCTAGTATGTCATATTTATGAAGTTTTGATGTTAATCTATGTCTATTTTTATTTTATAAATAGATAATTGTATTTTCTTATGTATTATATTTAGTGTGCAAAATGCGTACGCGTTATAGCGCTAAGACAGGAAAATGGAGCAAAAACGCGTGCATTACGTTATTCGTTATTTAAAACATTGATTGGTTCAGTGGCGGTTATACAAGGGTGTGGTTCAGCACAATTCTTATTGCCACATGATACAATAATTTATGTCACTGGTGTCTCATACACACTAAAGACCAATCGAATCTTACTAAATTTTATGGACATTCGTGCCAACAATTTTTACTTGGAAACATATTGTGAGAATAGAAAAGAATTCTTGTGTGTAACCTCCATAGAATGTGGCAGAAAGAGCATTTTGGAGATGGTTATGAGCATTCGTAGTGGTTTATATCTTACTTTAGTTTGGATCATTGAATTCAATGCGGTCACTCACACTACTATGTGTGGCTCTGACTCATATAAGATTTGGCAATATCGTCTGGGTCATCCAGGTCGAGATGTGATGATCAAGATATTAAAAAATTCACATGGGCATCCATTGTTTAAAGAAAAGAAGCATGTGGGAATACCCAATACCATCGATTTAGATGTAAGGGCTGAGACTACTCCTCTCAGTCTAGGTTCGGTCACCAAGACGAGTGCAGAACAATCCTAGCGACATACTACTTAGGCGTCGTGCGTTATCCCACCAGATTCCTTTGTAGCAATCTCTGATGCATACCGCTCGTTTTGCAAAGCTTGTTCATTAGCAAAATTACAGGTACGACCTTCTTTTGTTGTAGACACAACTACGACTATACCATTCTTATAAAAAATCCATTGTGATATTTGTAGACCTATCAAACCTGAATGCAGACCATTTAAATACTTTATAGTTTTGGTATATGCATCGACACGTTGGTACTATCTACAAGGAATGTTGCATTTTCAAACCTCCTAGCTCAGATCATTAAGCTCTGGGCTCACCACCCGGACCATCCAATCAAGTCTAAAAGATTGGATAATGCATGAGAGTTTATATCAAAATATTTTAATGATTTCTACATGTTTGTTGGAGACATGTTGGGATTGATGTTGAATATCTCGTTCCCCATGTTCATTCACAGAACGGTGTTGTAGAAGCACAAATCAAGCGGTTATTTCTTGTGGCTAGTAATGCACACCAATTTGCATGTAATCGCGTGGGGCTATCCAGTGTTACATGCAGCTGTTCTTATTCGTTTTAGACCTATAACATGCCAACCCTTCAGTGTGTACCAGTTGGTAACTATATATAAGTCTAACATTTAACATCTATGCATCTTTGGTTGCATAGTATATGTGCATATTACACATCCACTATGTTCAAAAATGGGTACTTAAAGACGATTAGGTATCTATCTTGGTTATAAATCTCTAACGATTATCCACTATCTAGAATCTTTGACAGGAGATCTCTTTACTGCTAGATTTGCAAATTGTCACTTTGATGAAACATACCTCCCACCATTAGGAGGAGAGAGGAATGGTTATATTCCAGTTAAATGTTAAGAATTGACGTGGTCTAACCCCACTATGTCTCATCATGATCCTCGCACATCTCAAAGTGAGATAGAAGTGCAACGTATTCTCGGTTTTCAAAGAGAAGCAGATTCGATGCCTGGCTCCTTTATTGATATCGTAAAAGTGACGACATCAAATATATATACCGCAAATATTCCTACAAGGTTGGGATTCCTTAGAATTTGGCAAGTTAACACCACACCCAGGCAAGGTGGTGTTTCTCTTGCCCATAGTGGGCATGTAGCGTCAGTCAAAAATCCAGTGATGAGCTACCGGTACAAAGGCAAGCTATTAAGGTACAAAATGATCCATTGATCATCAACACATGAGATTGTTTCTGACTATAATTACGTCCAAAAGTTGACATTCACAACACTGAGGGACGCTCCAGAGTCAATGACGATGCCAAAAAACACAGAAATCTTACCAAGTTATATATATACAAATGCTAATGTTATTAAGGATAGATCTTTTATGTTAGTTGATCATGCATTCACTTATTTCGTCGCTCAGGAAATCATTGACGACGGTAAAGTGGAACCTCGTTCTGTTGTGGATTGTCAGCGTAGAGCAGATTGGCTGAAATGGAAAGTAGCAATCCAAGCTAAACTAGACTCTGTTACATAAAGGCAAGTTTTTGGTGTGCTAGTGCTATACCCATCGAACGTGAAGTCCGTTGGACATAAATGAGTCTTTATTCGGAAGCACAATGAGAAGAACTTGTGGCACAAAGTTTTCTCAACGCCTTGGGATTGATTATAAGGAGACATATTCTCCGGTAATGGACATCATTACTTTCCGCTACCTTGTCAGTTTGGTAATGTCCGAAAAACTGAGTATGCAGCTAATGGATGTGGCTACAACATGTCTCTATAGGGATCTTGATCAGAGATATACATGAGAGTGGCAAGAAGACATAGTTTTACCCAAATCAAGTAACTCTAAATCGCTGAGTACTTATGTGATAAGATTGAGACTCTTGAGTGACTACTTTATTTGGAAGGGATACAAGAATGATGAGTTATGCCTATGCATGTTCATTAAACAAAAAAGTTCAGGATTTTCCATTGTAGCAGTATATATTAATGAGATAGTTGGCTACTTGATATCCGAGTTTGAGATGAAAGACCTTGGTATGACACGATTTTATCTTGGTTTAGAGATGGAACATCGAGTTTATGGAATTCATATTCACCTGTCTGCTTATGTCCAAAAGATGCTCAGGCAATTTAATATAGACAAAGCACACCATCTTAGTACACTAATAGTTGTTCACAGTCTGGTACCTAAAAATGATCTGTTTCGTCCAAAGATAATGATGAGGAAATTGTGGGAGCTGTGATTCCATATCTTAGTGAAGTTGGAGGTTTGTTGTATTTAGCTCAACACACAATTCCAGACATTGTATTCTTAGTCTTCCCTTACGCAAATTCATTGGAATGGAGTAAAACACATCTTCAAGTACTATAAGGGATCCATTAACTTTGACTTATTCTTTCCCTACAAAGAAGCAAGAGAGAAACTTGAAATTCCGGAAAAAGAAATTGTTAAAACACAATTTTCTGATTCTGGGACTTTTGACTTGTCGAAGGCTAGTCCTTGCATCGAATAGAAGATGTCTCTTGATCTATCAAAAGAAACCTTCAAACCATAGAAGGATCTTTCGACTACAAGCACTGAACCATCTTTCAGTGTAGTCCCTTATTCTGAGACACTGAATGATGTGTTGGTAAGATTTGCTGATGTTGGGTATCTCTCTGACTCGCATAGAGGACGTTCACAAACTTGTTATGTTTTCACCATTGGGAATACATCGATTTCTTGGAGATCTACAAAGTAAACCCTTGTTGTTATTTCCTCAAATCATTTTGAGATCATAGCTCTGCATGAAGCTGTTAAAGAATGTATCTAACTTTGGTAAGTTGTACACCATATTCGAGGGTCTAGTGGATTACCATCTACTACGACAACACCAATTTGCTTACTTGCATCTTTGAGGATAATGCGGCTTACATTAAATAGATAAAGTTACGTTACATTAAGGGTGACAATACTAAACACATTTTGCTAAAATTCTTCTTCAGTCAGCAACAACAATAATTCCTAAATATCTATCACTACCAGAAAAAGCCACTTAGGCTACGGAACAGTTATGTCGCCTAAGCAGGTATTTCCGTCGTCTAGGTACTTAGACAACTGTAAATCTCTGTCGTCTAAGCACCGTAGTTTAGCTACTTAGACAACGGAAGTTGGAATTTCCGTCGTCTAAGTGGTAGAAGACGTTTTTAGAAGCATAGTCTAAGTTCACTTAGACGACGGTTTTAGAAGTGTCGTCTAAGTCACTTAGATGACACATATTTCCGTGGTATAAGTACATACTTAGACGACACAATCAATTTTGCCATCGTCTAGGTGATAGTACTTAGACGACAAAATCATTGATTCCATCATCTAAGTAGTAAATATATATATATTTTTAAATATAATTAATCTAATATATTAAATATTAAATTAATTTAAAATATAAATAACTAATAAAAAATATATTAAATATTAAATTCGTACAAAATTAATAAAATATTTTTTGATTCTGATCAAGATCACAAAAGTACATAAAAACCTAACTAGCGACAGTAGAAGCCGTATAGGCCCCGCTGATCCCACCCCCTCTCGGATCGTCGTTGTCGGGTCCTGGAGGAGAGGGAGAGCAAAATGGATGACAAACAACATAGGGATCCAGGCTTAGCTTAATCGACATGATGCGCATTAATTGAGCCATATGATCCATCCTCGCTTGAGCTACTTGACTCTCCTCCTGAGCCCTATGAGCGTCGTCCTGGGAGGCTAAAGCATTTTCATTGGCCACTCGAGCTTGCTTCTAGAAAGCTTGTATTTGGTCTCGTCCCGCTGCATTCATACGCCGACTCCCCAATGATGTGGACTGGCTCATATCTCGCTCGACTCCCCGTCCAAGACTACGAACCTCTTTACCAGGTCGACGACTAAAGACTGCACCTACCATTTCTATCTGAGACTCTATCAAGAGAGTAGGGAGCTCCTCAAGTGTGATTCCTGGACTTTGGGACTGCATATCTGCAATTCTCTCGTCGGCCAATTGTTACAACCTCTCTTGAAATGAACATGGACAATATATATATATATGAATTATATATATATATATATATATATATATGAATGTCCCAAAAAAATTGACATAATTTCTCCTAAAAATCGAGGAAACCAAAATCCTACACGAAAACCAAAACACTTCTAATAACATAAAACTAAATCTCATTCACATTCACATTTCTCAAGTTCACTATATGTATCCCGGCCACATGCACCTATGTACCACACATGCATATAATCAATTACCTATGCATCACACAAATAATATCCTCATTTATCAAGTTTATCTATTTAAGCACAAGTGAAGAAGCAACAATAAAATTAAATATTATTACTTTGGCAAAAAATGTTACTTACAGCGTGTTGAGTGCCGAGATGTTCGGTCTGCCCGGGCCTATTGTAAGCAGAAATGCTGCCTGCTATGAGCGGGTATTTCAAACCCTTTTGCAAGTGCTCATGCGCTAGGTAGAGCATTTTGCAGGAGCTCGATCCGTGGTGCAACAGCTTCTTCTCCCGATTAGCTCTGTTCCTTTGTGATTGTGCCTGTTACACGACAATTTAAATTATTATGCAATTAACCATTATTCAACAGAATTTTTCTCAAAAAAGGATATGAATGTGGAGGAATATAAATTACGAACCTTATGCGGTTTGGACTCAAAGTAGGCTTTCAACCACTCCCACTCATCTTCCCTTCCCTTTTTGAACTCCTTCAGAATTTTTATGGGGTTTGCCTTATACGTCTTGTGTAATGCGCACTTCCAATCCTTGAAGATATGGTGAGAGGTTTTGTTGATGTAGTCCACCATCTCCGGAGTCTATTTATAATTAAAATTGTTCTAACAATATTTATTTTTTTAATAATTAGAAACAGTAAACACTAGAATTTATAATCAATTATCAAAAAAAACTATAATATTAAATATTTTTTTACCGTGAGTCCGTGGAACACGCTCATTTTGTCCTCGTCGGGGAGGTCTTCCCAAGTAGGGGATATCATACGTACGTAAGAACGTACGTAGTTTTCGGTCTGGTAAGCTGTCAAACTAGTCAGCCTACTTCCTTCAGAACATCGGGTGAATACATTTAGAGGCACATCAATCCTCCCTCCTGCCGATGTCTTTGCTACGCTCTCAGCTTTGCTTCCATTGCAAATTCTCCAAATGCGTTTAGGGGGTGGAAGTAAGGGGTCGCTCTCGCACTAACGGCAGCTGAATCTTTATCGGAAGATTGGGGCACTTGTGACGTCGATTCTGAACCGCCTTGATCAGCTGCAACGTCGTCAATAGGAGGAGCATGCAGAATCTCCCCTTCAGGCGCCGAACTCATACACGACTCATTAGAGGCTTGATTCCCCCAACCCATATGTCGTAAGACAGATTGATGCCACGATTCTTTGTCTTTTGCTATGCGCCTTTTCGACATCTTATATTTCTATATATTAACACATTTATATTTATTTCACACATAATTATAAACATAAATAAAATAACACATATATAAATATTAACACATATAATTATAAACATAAATAAAATAACACACACATATATATATTAACACATATAAATTAATATATCTATATATTAATTAACACGGGAATTAAATATACGTACATATCCATATATATCAATTATCCAATATATTATACAAATGCATATAAATTATTGAATTATAAAATTATCCAATATATTATACACATGCATATATATAAATTATCGAATTATTAAATTATCCAATTATACAAATCTAAATATATCAATTATATTATCCAATATTATAAATACATATCCAAATATATAAATACATACAAATACACACAATACGTATATACATAGTATTATACACAGTACATATAATATGTATATATATAGTATTATACATTATATGTATATATATGTGCATATATACACATATCGATAGACCGGCCGGAATATTCATGCATGAATATATATCGATCGAGAGGGAGATCGAGGGACGTACCGGAGAGGTGGCTGGGTTGCCGGAGAGGGAGAGGGAGAGGGAGAAAATCTCCGGCCGGTGATCGATCGAGGGACGCGAAATCGGTGAGGGGGTGCGGTACCGGTGAGGGAGAGGGAGATGGAGGACCCAAGGTGAGGGGGGCGGCGCCGGTGAGGGAGAGGGAGAGTCACCGTGAGGGGGGAGATCGAGTTTTGGCCGGCGGGGGTGAGGGAGAGAGAAGGAATCGAAGCGAGAGAGAGAGAGAAACCGATCGGTTTTTCTTATACCCAGTTTTCCACTTACACGACGAAACCCTATGATTGCATCGTCTAAGTGGTTTTTGAAAGATACCAAAAAAATGGGCAGTTACTTTTCACTGCCATTATTTTCGGCTTAGACGACCGAACTCTATGGTTCCGTCGTCTAAGTGGTCACCTAGACGACGAAACCATAGGGTACGGTTGTCTAAGTGGTTACTTAGACGACGGAAACCTATGGCTCTGTCGCCTAGGATAGCGTTTTTAAATTACTCGCCAAATTTATCGACATCGAGGATATCACCAAATTTGATTGGTCTCCAATTTGTCCATAATTAATATAAATTAATTATTTAATCGATAGTCGACATCTAAAATTAATTTGCATTAATTAATTAATAATATACATAGTTTTTATATATTCAACCATGCATATATACATGCATGCATCAAAATTACAAATGCACTAAACTCGGTCGATCACTCAATCACTTTCATATCATAGTCTTCATCAACATCTTCCTCTTCACTACTATCAACTTATGGCTGGTCCTTATCATCATAGTCTCCATCATTATTATCATATTCGAGGTCGTCTTCATCCTCCATCTCCTCATCTTCAGATGCATTATCAATCGTAAGGTTCGTGATCTCTTTTTCAGTAAGATTTGTTTCCCGATCAAGCATGGGTAAGCGTTCGTTAAGGCGAATGAGTTCCCTTGTGTCTGGGATGACAAAAGTATCAGATTCTTGATATACACTGACATTATCCCGTTGACTGAGAATCAGTGAAGACCATTCGAGTGTTCTGGCACTCCATATTCCTCGGTGAGACATATGATTTACTATTTTCCAACCTGCACCAGTTTTCGGATCATCCAGATAGAAACTAATGTAGCAAGAGCGAAAGGATCATCGTCATACCAACTTAAGTTTGTATCGACTGATAAAAAGTCCGAATCTTTCTTTGTACGCTTGAACCATTTACACTTGATGAAAGGACCCAACCCCGATTCAGTTACCTAAATCGGAATCGAACCCCTTCTGAAAATACGAACCAACAAAATTTTTTTGAAATTTCGGCAGAGTTTCGTTACTAACATAGAATTGCATAAACCTGCACCCTGAAAATAACACTTCGTCCTATGCCACAAAAGCCAAACCGTGGGCACCAATCCCATACGGATTTCTCAACATCATATTATAAACAATAAACAGTAAATATACTGTACTATATATAGTATATCTGTGAAAATCCGTATAAACATGTATCAGGATGTATCAGAGCGACCTCTAGTGTAAAATATATACAATATACACATCAGTAGGCGAAACAAGAACCTACTGGAAAACACAGGTAGCTCAGATCACTAGCCTCCAAACCGCGACGTGAAACACCAAACCTGAACTACAACTGGGCACAGAAATCGAAAAGTCCAGGGGAAAGACATAAAACACGTTAGAGTGAGTGGACGAAATTAAATGTCTTTCACCAGTTAATATATATGTTTAAAATAACATATGTGAGTCCAGGTAATTAAAAACAACATAGTACACGAGGTAAAACTCACACTCCTCCAGTGTACTGAGCATGCAAGTAAAAATCCCACGGGGTCACTCATGGACACCTCCGTACTAGTACAGTCCGAATCACGGGATCCCAGACCCACACGTGACTCTAGCCAGAAAGGCCTCAGGTCAAAGGTCTGCCTCCCCCTGGTAAAGGCCTCGGGTCAGGAGTCACAGCCTCCCCTGGCACACATCCTCGGGGATCAGCCGGGATGCAAGTGTATCGATACAACATCATATATAAACTGTACTCTGTATAAACCAAATCATGAACAGTTCGATGCAAATGCATGAAACAACATATAAGTGTATGTATACTCGTATACGTATATCCGTATAAGTATAATCGTATAATCGTAAAAACACATGATCATGTAATCCGTAATCTCAATACGCATGCTCAAGTTCGTAAATCATATAAAAGACTCGCAAGAATTCCGTGAAAAGAAATTGTCCATTCACAGGTGAGCAAAACGCGCACTTGCGCTAATCTCATGGTCCGGTGGAAGATCCCTCACCTGAAGCACGATCACGATCACGATCTCGATCTCGATCTCCTGAATATTCACAAAATATAACTGATCAAAACCATAGTCCACAACCCTGTACTGAACCACGGAAACCAACCGTTCCCGGAAATATGCATTGCAGTACAAAATAAATAACAAAAAATTTCGAAATCCCCACTCGAAACCTTGACTGAAAATCGGCTAACCAATTCAATCCGAAAACCTCTGGGCGATAATCAGGGCGCGATTATGAGAAAAATGACATTAAGAACGTCGAAATCCAAAAAGTCAACTTCTGGCCAGAGCTCCGCCGCCGGCGGCGGCGGCGCGCCGTCAAAGGTGGAATTCCACGGCCAAAACTTTGAGAACTCAAGATCACATCAAGCCTAACCCTTTTCTCTTCTACCACGAAGTCCAAATCCCACCGGAACCCGTCCAATTTACTCGAAACAGTTCGAAATTCAAACTTTCCGGTGACCTAACCGGACCCCTCTAAAAACTCAACCATAGCTCAAACCAAGCACACCATAAGGCTCAGAGGGGCAAGGGGAGTCGAACCCCCATAACCACCACCACCGTGGCTCGCCGGAAAGTGGCCAACGAACTCCGGCGACTCAACCCAGTTCGGCCCAACTCGGGTTCAATCAAAACGACATCAATTTCACTCAAACCAATTACCAATCGACTGGAAATTGAAAGGGGAAGCTAACCATACCTTCCTCAAGGTCTGAAGTGGCCGGAAAACGGTCGTCGGACGGCAAGACCAAAATGGAAACTTCCTCCCCCTCGGGTCAACGGTCAACTTTCCAATTTTGGAAAGTCAAAGCTGGTCAACGGTAAACAGTGTTTTTACGACTAATTCTTGACTATTCTGATATTTATACTCGCGCCTCGGGTCGATCAACGGTCCGAAATGAATATACGAAATGATTCGGATAAGTTCGAAACAATCGGATAAACTCGTCAGAAACCGAAACTTCAAATAATCATAAAATATTCCTCGGTTATCGGAAAAATCTTCCGGAACCGCCCACAAGCTCGAAATCACGTACTCTACAATTTCTGTGAAGACACTTAACTCAAATTATTGGCCGAAAACATAGTCGCGAATAGAGTCGACGAACTACACAATTATCGTAAAACTGCGACTAAACAGAATCTCGTGAATCGTGCCGAATACACAACTGATTCTGGTTCGGGTCGTCACACTTGAATAGAAAAACATTGATACAATTCCCATATAGTAGCTGAACGACATTGACAAGAACTCTGTAATATACATCCTCGCCTTATCTGACCACGATCCCACTATTTTGTGTTCTTCTTCCTTCATCTCGGTCCACTGAATGAAACTTTACACCGTTAACAAAACATCCGGGGTAAATATAGTGTTGAACTGGCTTACGGGTCAACATGTGCTTTTCCCATGACCACCACCCATTGTGGTTAGAGGATTTCTGTAGTTCCTCCATCTGCAAAAAATGTGAATGAACAAGATGGAATTAAGAATATATATATATATATATATATATATCTACCAAAAGTTTGCCATAGTTTCCCCTAAAACTAAAGGAAACCACAAATAAACTTGCATCCAAAATTTGACCAAAAACACTACGAATCCATAAATTAAACTGTGACGACCTAGAACAGAATCAGCAGTGTGGTCAGCTTGGTTCTTGAGGTTACTGCGTAGTCGCAGAGTTACGACAGTGTTTTAATCGCCAGATTTGTTAACGACTAAATCATTGGCCGAGAATTGGAGCTGAGTCTCTTCTCGAGAGTCGTTGTATGCCAGATTTCGAGTTTGTGGGCTGTTCCGGATCGTTATTTGGACGACCGAGGAATAAATGATGAATATTTGAAGTTTCGATGTAATCAGATTTAAATGGTGGATTTCTTAACGACTAAATTACTGGACGAAAATTTGGGTTCGGCTTCTTCACGGAAGTTGTTGAGAATTTAATTTCGAGCTTGTGGGAACTTCCGGAGCATTATTCCGAGTTACGAGGATTATGTTGTGAATATTTCCAATTGTTAATTATTTAGTCGGTTTAAACATGTGTTGGTTTGAACCGTTGACTTTTTATTAGTTTGGTCGATGTGTTTGACTTCGGGTGATAATTGAAGAACATGTCGAGTCAAGTTTGTTGCCGCGAGAATTATTGGAATCAGAATTATGACGCAGAAGTTACGGGAGTTTAAAGTTTGTCGCAAAATGTATTTTGGAAGTTTCCAAATTGGGAAAGTATTAAATGAGTATTTATTGGGGGGTTTCCCCTTTGGGAAAGTCAAACTAGCAATTAATTTGTTGACCGGTCAAACGCGTGAAGGTGGAGGGAGGTGCGACTGTGTTCGTTGGCTCACAGGCGGCGAGCTCCGTCCGGCCACCCCTGGGCTTGGGGCTGGTCCCAAACTGTGCGCCTCGGCTCCCTTGTGACGTTCCCAGCCACCATGCACGGCGAGGCTCGCCGGAGGAGGTGCTAAATCCTGCCAAAGTTTGGGATTTTTGGAGTTTTTGGGGTGATCCGATTTCGGCCGAATTGAGCTGCAATTTGGAGTGGGCTTTGAAACTCTCATCACCTCGAAGCTACCATGTAAGTTTGGTGATCTAATTTTGCTTATACATGGAGAATTTTGGATTTGAAAGTTTGGTTCCAATTCGGGTTTTCATGGAATTGACCTAGTTAAAGTGAGAATTGGCCTTCGATGCAGTTGACAAAGTTGCTCAGTGGGTGATTTTGAGTGGAATAGGGGTTGCTCCGCCGAGGAATGTTCAAGTTGGTGGTGGCGCCGCCGCCGGCGGTGGTCAACGGCGGCGGTCAACGGTCAAACTTTGACTTTTGGAGTTTTCAACAAGTTGCATGTCATTTCACTCGAAATCGCGCCCTGATCGCAGTGGGGAGGTTCGTTTTTCGAATTGAGCGTCCGAAAGTACAGTGAGGTATTAAGGTGTGAATATCGGATTTTCGACTATTCGTTGACATTGAATTACGTGTTTCCGAGAACGGTGGTTTCTCGTGATTTGATTTGAATTGTCGAGTTATGATTTTAAGAAATGGATTTTGTGATTATTCAGGGGTTCGTGATCGTCTGTTTGGCGAGGGACTTTCCGCCGGATCACGGGTTAACGCGAATTGTGTTACGCTAGTCTGTGAGTGGACAATTTCTTTTCACGGATTGATTGCGAGTCTTTTATATACGTTTTTACGAACTTGAGCATGCAGTATGATCATGGTTTTACGAGCATGAGATTTCATATGAGATTATGTTTATTATGAGCATGTGTTTTACGATTATACATATACGGATATGCGTATACGAGTATTCATATACTTATATGTTGTTTTATGCATTTGCATTGAACTATTTATGATTTGGTTTTCACAGAGTACAGTCGTTATATATGTTGTATCGATACACCTGCATCCCGGCTGATCCCCGATGATGTTTACCGGGGGAGGCTGTGACTCCTGACCCGATGCCTCTACCGGGGGGAGGCAGATCTCTGACCTGAGGCCTTTCTGGCTAGAATCACATATGGGCTAGGGACCCTGTGGTTCTGAATCACGTGTGGGCTAGGGACCCCGTGGTTCTGACTGTACTTCCTCAGCTAGAATCACGTGTGGGCTAGGGACCCCGTGGTTCTGACTGTGAGACTTTTATGCATGCTCTGTTTACGAGTTGGAGTCAGCGTCTCCTCGTATACTATTTGATTTGATTTACTTATATTTCGACTCACATATATTTTATAACATATATTACTCGGTGAAAAACATTTATTTTCGTCCACTCACTCTAACAGTTTTCTTGTCTTTCCCCTGGGCTTTTCGGTTTCCTTGCCCAGTTTGCAGTTTGGATTCTGGTGTCGCACGTCGTGGTCGGAGGCATAGTGCTCAAGCTACCTTGTTTCTTCCAGTAGGTTTATTGTTCTACCTACTGTGGTATATTTAAATGATTATACATTAGAGGTCGCTCTGAGTATTCTGTTGTATATATTATACGATTTTACACCGGATTTCAGTAAAGTACAGATATATTTATTGTTTTACTTTACTGTTGATATATTGAGAAATCCGGATGGGATTGGTGCCCACGGTTTGATTTTTGTGGCATAGGATGAAGTGTATTTTCCGCGTGCAGGTAATGGTAATTCCACGTTAGTAACGAAACTCTGCCAAAATTTCTATGATTTTTGTTGGTTCGTGTTTTCGAAAGGGTTTGATTCCGGTTTAGGGAGCTAAATCGGGGTTGGGTCCTTTCATAAACACCAAATTAAATAACAAATTACTTAACTAATTAATCCCTAGTCCGGTTCCAGATATATATATATATATATATATCAACAAATTTAAAAAAGGAAGAACAAAGCCTATATGCATGGATTAATAATTTAAACATACATACCCATTGAAGGAAATAACTAGGGAACTTCTTCTTAAGCATTTTTTCAACCCAGTTAAGACTCTTGTCCAGTTTGGCTGTCTGAATTTTAGTTCTGTAACGTTGCATGTAACCAGTAACCTTGTCACAGTCTCACAACACAACCCAATGTGGTTCAATAAGTTCCTCATGACTTAATCTTTCGGTTAATACTCCTCTAAATGGTCGTACAAGATCTGTGACGACTAAAAGATTGTAGGTAACAGGTGTATTGGAGGCAGTCTGGACCGGATCATTAAAGTACTTGCTGTAGTAAATAACAGATTCATGTATTAGGTATGTTTCCACGATGGAGCCATCCGGGGCAGATCTATTTTTGACGAATTCTTTATATTGTTCGAGTTGTCTACAAAATAGAGATTATATTATTAATTCGGAGCGATCTTTGTAAGAAAAGAGATATATAAATGATGGAAAATGTGTTTAAAAAAATTCAGTACTACCCCACATTTTACCTTTCCTGAGGATACATCCACGTGTACTAGACCAGACTAGAAAGCAGCACTTATTCGAGAAGGTAGACCATGAGGTGAATCATGATGTCGAAGAAAACGGGGGGGGGGGGGGGGGGGGGGGGCTTATTGAAGTTTGACCACATCCGACTTCTTCAACTCCCTGGTGCATATCCTCTGCTACCATCTACACATCGACGACGTCTTTAGGAAAATATGGTCGAATCACCACTGGAATCAGACATTGCAACATAACGTGACAGTTATGAGTCTTTAAACCAATGAACTTGTGTTCCCCTACTTTGACACAGTCATATATGTTGGATGCATAATAAGACGAATACCGAACATGCTGAAACCAATTGAATACAGCATCCCTCATTATTGGCTTCACTGCTTAAGGTGCAACATGCATCTTGTTGTAAACACATCTTCTATCCCTCTTTAACCATAAAGGACGGCGTATATTCATAGATTCTAGATATTTTCGCGCTTTGGGATATCCTTAGTCTTGAATTTAATATAGAGAATGGTTCCCACTACGTTGTCGCATACATTCTTCTCTATGTGAATGACATCTAGGTTGTTCCTCAGCTTCAATTTTGACCAGTAAGGCAGTTCAAAAAAAATACTCACGTGGTGCCAATATACCACATATTATGGAGGGTGTAGATTGAGTTTCTTCACATCATCGTCATTGGTCAACACATAGAAATTAAAGCTATTTAACCTCCCAAAAATCTCTTCGCCAGACCACTATCGGGGTTTAAGATCATTCTCTATTGTCCCATCAAAACAGTCTTTATCGTGTCGCCATTTGTGATCAATAGGAAACCATCTATGGTGACCCAAGTAATACGTACACCTTCCCCAAGTGCCAACTAGAGTTGATGTCGTCCAAGAAAAAAGGACAAGCATTGTATCCTTTGGTTGTGCAAGATGCCAACATCGCATACGCGGGAAAATCGCCGATGGTCCACATTACCGCGGCTCTGTTTAAGAACATTGTGTTACTGAACTTGTCATACATTGGAACTCCAGTTTCCCACAACAGTTTCAACTCGTCAATTAATGGTCTGAGGTACACATCTAAAAACTTTCCAGGAGATTTAGGCCCTGGAATTAGCAGAGTAAGGAAATTAAATTCCTTGTTCATACACATCCAGGGAGGTAGGTTGTATGACATGAGGATAACTGGCCAAGCGTTGTACGTGCCATTGTTAAAAGGATTGAACCCGTATGTAGAAAGTCCTAGTCTGATATTTTGAATCTCCGCTGCAAACTCTGGAAATTCCCTATCGAAATGTTTAAAAGCCTCACCATCTGCCACGTGTCTGAGCATATCATCATCTATTCTATTTTCCGCATACCATCACATCGGCTCTGATATGTATAGAGATATGAACAAATGCTGCAATCTGGGAATCAACAGAAAATATCGAAGCACCTTCACAGGAATCTTCTTCTTCAAACTCCTCCTATCAGGGTACTTCCATCGGGAGTGGTTGCAAATAGGACAGTAGTCCAACTCTGCATACTCCTTATAAAACAGCATACAATCGTTTCTGCAGGCGTGGATTTGCTCGTACTTCAGACCGAGTTTTCTTAAGACATTTTTTACCTTGTAATGGGAACCTAGAAGCTTGTGATTGTGATTGTTAGGAAGCAAATCATATATGTGTTTCTGGATTTCGTCAAAACCTACATCCAATATTTTGTGCTTCACTTTGTACTCCATTTCGATCATTATGGCCTGCAACAGTCTGTGGACATCCATCGTACATCGGGATTCGGGCTTCAAGTAGCATGCTATTGTACATATCAAATTCGGTAGTGTTAATTTCTAGAAATACGACAGGGACTGGGTAAACATTAGGAGTATCCGATCCTCCCCATTCGTGTTACTGTCTACCATGTCAACTGAATTCAGGAAAAACATCATGGACCAAATTCATAGTGGGGTTCCAAGAAGGGCCGCCACTACCGCTGGATAAGACATCCTGGTAACTGTACCCTGAGCTGAAGTCTGGGCCTGAGCTAAAGTCTGCTACTTCACCGTGCTCACTCCATGTAGTGCAACTCCACATCATACCATGCTCATACAAGTGATGAGCCATAACATGAGAATCCACAAACTGATGGTTAACACATTTTCTGCACGGACACCTTAAACGCTTCTTTCCTTGACCATGTTGCATCGCAAATGTTACAAACTCCCCAATTCTATCCATATACCTCTCATCACTTCTATTCGCCAACTGTATCCAACTCTTGTCCATATTCCTATGTAAGTAAACGAAACTTTAAAATTATCGAATAAACCATTGTTAGAAGTTAACAAAAAATTATCGTTCAATTCATACAATTCCTAATTAATTAACAACTAATTAATTAATTAATTTATCTCTAATTAACATTATTTAATTATGAAATTAATATATCGATCAACACACACACACACACACACACACACACACACATATGCATTTCAAGCGCAAGATTATTCATCAATAATTAGTTAGCTAGCACACAATTAATTAAACAAAATAGCTAGCTAGCTAGGTTCACATTATGGAATAATATTTAAATATATATTATGTTCATCTAATATATGTACGTACCTTAATTCGTCAATAATTATTAGTCGGCCGGTCAACGTCGTCGTTGATCGAAATGAAGTGATCGAGCTACCTAGAGGTAGGATAGCTAGGCTTATATATATATATATATATATATTATTTTATTTGAGAGAGCTAGCCAGCTAGCTAGCTAGCTAGCTATAGAGAGATTGATGATCATGAAGAGAGCTAGCTAGATGAAGAATTCGAAGCTGAGAATTGAGAGAATGATGAAGAGATCGATGAATAAGAAGCTAATTGATATATATAATTGGAATTTTTTACTTAGACGATGCAAGTCACTACCACATTTTGCAACATTACCGGCGAGATTTCCAAAAACAAGGCCGGCGACCGGGAAAGTCGCCGGTAATGTTCATCATTACAGGCGACTTACTCCGTCGCCAGTAATGTCGCCGGAATTGAAACATTACCGGCGGCCTCCTCCGTCGCGGCAATGTCAAGCCAAACATTGCCGGCAAAATTTCGGCCGGAAAATCGCCGGAAATGCTTGGCTTGACATTGCCGGCGACGGAGGAGGTCGCCGGTAATGTTTTGAAACATTACCGGCGAAATTCCGCCGAAAAGTCGCCAGTAATGTCTCCATTTCCGGCGATTTAATGAATCGCCGGCAATGCCTCTTATATTAGCAGATCGCAACAGCTCATTCATTTAGATCGAAAAAAATCCGGTGAAATCGAAAGAAGGAAAACGCTCTGAAATCGATCCTTCGGTATTGTCAAAATTAAGGCGCGCGTCGAAAACTCGATCACTCGGGAAGCTATATATATATAGGTACGTGTATATATACGTATATGTGTATGTATATATATATGTGTGTGTGTTGATCAAATCCAATTCGTGAGAGATGAAATGTTGTTGATGTCACCGAAACGAGAATACTGCTTGTAGTTAATCTTATCTTGTGTCTGAATCAACGACTGGTATTATCGTAGTGCTATCGGAGTCAGGCTTAAGAGAGCCTCCTACCTAGTCAAATACTGAACTGAAAAAAGAAGAATACCATCATCGAGTACTGAATCGAATTCAGAGATTAGATCGATATATATATATATATATATATATGCATGCATGTGTTGATTTAATTAGAGTTGAATTGAGATATCGCGTCGATTATTAGTAGTGAATGTGTGTATATATAATACGTAAAATTGTTAGAATTTTCAGGATGGACAAGAGTTGGATGAGCCTCGAAAGATGGGATGTGAGATATCACTAGGGAATTAGGAGTTTTGTGAATTTTGTGAAGGCTAATTGTGGAGACACTACACTTCATTATTGCCCGTGTAAAGAATGTAAGTGTCGCAGCAATCGATTTCGTTTTCCCATTGATAAAGTCTAGAAGCACCTGAGTAAATACGGGTTTTGGGATAAGTACACTTGTTGGATTTATCACGGTGAAACATCGTTAGCGGGTCAGCATGTTCATGGACAATTTGGTGAGAGGGCCAGTCCACGCTATGATCATGGAGATTTTGCTGAGAGGGGCAGTCCATCTTATGATCCAACATCGATGTTAATCAATGATATGTTTCCTCATGAGAGCGGTATATTTGCTGATGAAGCACCAAATGTCCCTCCCGTCGTTGAGGGTTTCCACCATATTGAGCCAGTCGAGCCATTACCTGGAGCTCATGTCAACACAAGCGGTATAGACAAGTACAACAACCTGATTGCATTGCAACAGACTTCGTTGTACGACGGTTATAGTAAGACTGTTCTTGAAAGTGTGATGGGAGTGATGCAGCTCAAAATGGAGAACAAAATGTCTGTCAAAGCTGTTGATTCTTGGCTGAAGTGGACTGCTTCGCTACTGCCACCCGGTCATCGTCTTCCTACCACTCATCATAAGGTGTGACATATCCTGAAAGATCTTGGGCTTTCCTACATCAAAATCCATGCATGCAGATATGATTGTATTCTCTTCTGGGGAAAAGATCTTAAAGACCTTGAAGCCTGCCCGGTATGTTTTACAGAAAGGTATAAGTTGACTCCTGCAGGCAACAAGAAAGCTGTGAAGATACTTCGATATTTCCCGCTTATGGATAGGCTGGAGCGGTTGTTCATGTGTTCTTTCACGGCCGAAGCAATGAGATGGTGGGCTGAGAGGAATTTGCCTGACGATGACACCCTTATACACCCTTCCGACGGAGAGGCTTGGAAGCACATGGTCAGGGAGTTTGATCATTTTGCAGCAGAGGTCCGAAATGTTTGGCTAGGGCTCTCATTTGACGGATTCAACCTTTTTGACAACATGAGTCTTCAATACAGTATATGGCTAGTTATTTTGGTACCGTACAACCTTCCACTATGGATGTGCATGAAGAAGGAATACAATATGCTCACTCTGTTAATTCCGGGCCCGGGTTATCCAAGAAAGTGTCTCGATGTGTATTTGAGACCTTTGATTGAGGAGCTTAAGTACCTGAGTGAGTGTGGTCACCCCACTTACGATAGGTTTAAAAATGAGATGTTTCAGATGCATGCCATGCTTGTTGGCACCATCAGTGATTTTCCTGCCCGCGGTATGTTGTCGGGCAACGTTACCAGGGGTTACAGGGCTTGTTCAGAGTGCATGACGGTTGATTGTTGCAGTCCTCATTGCAGTAAAATTGTTCAGATGCGTCACCGTTGTTGGCTTCCATATGATCACCTATTTAGGCAGGATCCAGATGCGTTTGATGGGACTGTGGAAACAGGTGTGGCACCCAGGCGATGGACAGGGGAAGAAATTTTGGAAGTGTTGAATGAATATGATTTTGGCCAGCTGAGCAATCATCCTGACATAGTGGCGTCAATTCCAGACAAGCCCGAAATGTATAAGTTTTGGACACACAAGAGCATATTCTGGGAACTCCTCTACTGGCCCAGGTTGCCTATCAGACACTACCTAGATGTCATGCACATAGAGAAGAATGTGTGTGAAAGTGTGGTGGGCACAGTTCTTAACTTGGAGGGGAAAACAAAAGACATCCCTAAGGCACGCATTGATCTGAAAGCTATGGGACTGCGGAAACATTTGTGGTTAAGAAATGGTAAGAGAAAAATGCCACAAGCTCCTTACACCGTCAAGCCGAAGCATAAGCATGAAATTTTTCGGTGGCTGAGTAATGTCAGGTATATATTCTTATGGCTATGTAGGAAATTGGCCTTAAATTTTTACCAGATTATGGTTATATGCGAGAAATATAATTGTTGCCTATGGCTATATATATATGCAGGTATCCTTATGGCTATGCAGGAAATATAAGCAGGTGTTTTAACTTCCGGGATAATAAGATGTACGGATTAAAAAGTCATGACTGCCATGTACTGCTTCAACGCCTTTCCCTATTTTCATTCGAGGGTACCTGCCCAAAGAGGTGGTGGAACCGTTGGTGGCCTTGTCAAGATTCTTTCAGAAGTTATGCACCAGGGAAGTTAAAAAATCAGATCTCAGGGAGATGCAAGATGACATCATTTTTATCATGTGCAATCTTGAGAGGATATTTCCCCCAAATTTTTTTGACATCATGCCTCACCTGATGATCCATCTTCCCGAACAATTGTTGCTTACCGGTCCCGTACACTACACTTGGATGTATCCCATGGAAAGGTACAAATGATTCATACATTTGGTTTGCCTATGTTTTTATATGTAAATGCGTGATTATGGTTAAGTAAGTTAACATGCACTTGTTAACTTGTAGACAATTGGGAGCCTAGAAGGACTATGTGAAGAATAAATATGCACCTGAAGGGTGTATCGCTGAAGCATATGTTGCGCACGAGTGTGTAACGTACACCAAAGTGTACTTGGGAGCACTTGAGGACCCCCAACAATAGATGCCGATAGATGAACCCCAGTTCAACCTTTCTATCATCTCCAATGACGTGGTAGTACAGGGAAGCTTGCCAAAGTCATACAAGTTGGATGGAAATGAGGTAGCCATTGCCCACTGGTCGGTACTGATTAACTGTCAAGAAGTACAATATTGGAAAAACTATCATCTTCACTGCCCTGCTATTACCGGAAATGTTGATTAACACAACATGACGTTTGCAAACTACTTTGGTCAATGGGTAAGGGTATATTTGTATATGTCTATTTTTATATATATCCTTATATAGCATGTGTGTACGTACGTGGTTTTGTGTTTCTATGTTCATAATTTCTTGTGTACGTATTTCGTATCGTTTTCAGATGAACCATGTAGCAAATGATGGTTGCCCAGAGTGGTCAAACGAATTGAGGGTCCTGGCGATGAAACTGATAGCTTCAAAAGTTTACTCGATGTGTCAGGTCAATGGCGTGAAATTTATATGTGAAAATCGAGACGACCGACTGAAAACACAGAATTGTGGGGTGATGGTCCATGGTGGGCAGGATGTCGTTGACTATTACGGTGTCCTTCATTCAGTTGTTGAACTAATTTATGGGAACCGCATGAAAGTGCACTTGTTCAAGTGTAGATGGTTTGATACTAGCCCGGAGAACACAAGGACCGATCAGTACGGAACATTTTCGGTGAATACTGCTACTAGCTGGTATGAAGATGACCCTTTCGTTCTTACCTCATCAGTAAAACAAGTGTTTTACCTTGACGATCTTCTTAACAAAGTCCCGTGGAAGGTGGTTAACCATGTTGCTCATAGAAACATATACACTGCTGCCACACTTGGTGAGACCGCAGATGATGAGGAAGTTATTGAATACCAAGAGCCGAACGCTTTTGACATTCCGGAATCATCTACGATTCGCCTTAATAATGTGAGATTTGGGAGTGTGGTTCGAATTACTAGATCAGAACTTCTCGATGTTAATCAATATGAAGTTGACGCTGATTCAGATGACGAGGAGCGGCACATATTGCCAGAGGTTACCTATGAAACCGAGTCAAACTCAAGTGATGAAGATGATTACGATTATCATCCTTAGTACGTTAATGATGTAGTCGGAAATTGTAGTCGGAAATTGTTGTCGGAAATCGTAGTCGGAAATTGTAGTTGTACGTAGTCGGAAATCGTGTTGGAAATCGTAGTCAGAAATTGTAGTTGGAAATTGTAGTCGGAAATTGTAGTCGGAAATCGTAGTCGGAAATTGTAGTCGGAAATCGTAGTCGGAAATTGTAGTCGGAAATCGTGTTGGAAATCGTAGTCGGAAATCGTAGTCGGATATCGTAGTCGGATATCGTAGTCGGAAATCGTAGTCGGATATTCTTCGGGAAATAATGACATTACCAACGAGTTGATAAGCAACTCGTTGGTAATGTCATTACTAATGAGTTTAAGTCGTTGGTAATGACATTACCAACGAGTTGCAACTAACTCGTCGGCAATGTTTACTGAATATGGTCGAACCAGCTCGAGCTCTCCCTCATTTCTCACTATCTTAAACCCTAAAACTCCTCCTCTCCTCCTCCCAAACTGTTCTGGCCGCCTCCCTCTCCTCAAATCTCTCTTCCTCTCCTCCCCTCTCCCCTCCCCTCACCTCCTCTCCCTTCTCCTCTCTCCACACTAAAAATCCCCATTTCAAATTTCAATTTCCTCTCCTCCCCTCCTTCTCTCCTCCTCCCCTCCTCCTCTACCTCCTCCCCTCACCTCTGTCGCCGGAAAATCACCTCGAACTCGTCAATAGCAGGTGCATGCAAGCTCACTCTCTCTCTCTCTCTCTCAATTTTTATTTATTTTTGTGCATATATATATATATACGTATGTACGTATGTGGCAATGTATATATATATATATACATGTATGTGGAAATTAAATTTAATTAGGGTGATTTGGATTAATTTATATGCAATGTATATATATACCGGTAATGTTTGAAAAATGTGGAAAAATAATTAGGGTGTGTGATTTGGGTGAATATGTGATGTATATATATATATATGAAAATTAAATTAAATTAAGATGTATGATGTATATATATGTGTGAAAAATGTGGAAAATTAATTAGGGTGCGTGATTTGGATGAATATGTGATGTATGTGAGATATGTGAAAATTAAATTTAATTAAGATGCATGATGTATATATATGTGAAAAATTTTAAGTCGAAAATGATGTATGTATATATGTTAATTTAAGTGATATAGTTGTTAATTTAACGTATAATAGGTGAAAAATCGGAATCGACATTTAACGTGTTTGGATTAAGGTGATATAGTTGTTAATTTAACGTATAAACTAAGGTGAAAAATCAGAATCGGAACGGTTTGGAACCAGAACGGTTTTAAACCGAAACCGCGTGGAACCAGAACCGTTTGGAACCGGAACTGTTTGTAACCGGAACCGTTTGAAACCGAACGGTTCTAGTTCCAAACGGTTCCGGGTTCAAACGGTTCCGGTTCCGCTCGGTTCCGATTACAGTTGGTTCCGGTTCCGATTTGTTATAGAACCGAATCCATGACTATTACGGTGTCCAGGAGGTTTTGCGGCAAATTGGCTTCCAGGCATCAAACGGAGAGGTTCCCGAAATAGTGGAGGGAGCAGTAGTCAAGCTTCCTCCTCAGCCGCAGTTAGCAACACGTGCAGTGGGCCAATGATGAATGCTCGCACACAAGCCTTGCTAGCTGCGCGAGCAGAGGAGGAAGCTGCACGATCCGGAGCCGTGCAACCGGAAGTCGAGCCTCGAGCCTCAGTCAGCAGACGCTCGGTCAACAGACCCTCAAACGGGGGCATCAGAAACTCCCTCCATCCGAATGCCCCCTATTCGCCCGGTGCCTACTCCCGTTTCACGGGAATCATCTGAGGCAGATGGTGCTGGCGCCTCATCGTCCAGGCCTCGTCTATCTCCGCCGTCAGGTCTCTTCCTATCCGACGAGATTCCTGTGATCCCTGAATTCAATGATAGGGGGATGCCTATTTATGTTGAAGGACGGCCGAAGTTCCTGAGCGTGGAGGAAGCGTACAACTTCATCCCGTTCGACCCCGTGTATCTTTGGAGTGTGAGGTGCACCAACCAACAAACAGACGATGCAGGTAAATTTTATTTAACATCAGATTGATTACTTAATTATTACTTAAGACTTACGATAGGTTCAATTAATGATATCAATTTGTTGACATTGTATTATTAGGCAATTTCGTTAATGGTACTGGAAAACGGAAAGGGGCTAGAGGCACCTGCACCGGAAAGAGACTTGAGCAGGCCACCGGGGGAAGGAAAACGCCCATTAGGGCCAATGAGGATGGTGAGGTGATCGAGGCATTTGACACCACGCGAAAATATGTCAGCATGGCCGGGGCGATCGTGCGGGACAAGGTCCCAATGCTTTGGCCAGATTGGGAATCTGTGCCTATCTACGTGAAGATGCAAGTGCATAATGCACTGAGTGTGAGTTAAATCGTATTTTCATTACGTAAATTTTACATTTATTAAATAAGTCCGAATAAATATATAATTTTACCGTTTATATATTCATATTGCAGGTGTGGTTTGACGTGGATGAAGTTCTTATTCACACGTGGGTAGAGCGTCAACTACATATGAGGTGATGTGCTTCGAGTTATTTGAGTATATATCGAGTTAGATTTTTGTTTATCAAGTGTTTTAATATCTCTAACTTTATTTTTCCTGGTGTTAATATAGGTATAAAGAGTGGAAGAACGAGCTTTCTTCACATTACACTCTATACAAGGAGCTAGGCCGAGGTTCTACCCCTAGCGAATTCCGGTTTAGGGAGTACGAGTGGCTGTGGCTGATAGCCCACTTCGAGCACCCCAAAGCGAAGGTATGCATCCTGAACATATCTTACAAGCCTAATGTATCGTATCACATTCAAATAGTTAGTTACTAATTTTTTTACAAATGTTTATCAAACAAGGCGATTTCGAAGACGAACCGGGTGAATAGATTGAAAAACACCAGGGCCCATCATGCAGGTTCACTCAACTATTTGGGTTGGTCGTGTAAGGTGCAGCAACAACAAGAAGTGAACCCGTTGGTGTATATTCATCAGAAGTTCTATCCGCAGTGCCCTGAAGAAGCGGTAAGTCTTTCGCCTCTCCATGTGTTAATAAAACTATTTTTCGATATTAATTTATTTTGTTAGATAATACGTTATTCATTTTAGCTTTTCAATTAGGCGAGAGCGGAGGAGGCGACCACAGAAGTGACCATGAATATAGCTCGGAATAACCATCCTGACTACTCCGAGGAAGAAGTCACCCAGTATGCCTCTCAGATTGATCCGCTTGATCGGCCTATAGCGGCTCAGATCATGGCAAAAGCGTGCGGGACTGGAAAGAATACCTACTACTGTAGGGGAATGGGCTCGGCGGGCGAAGGAGTATTGAAGAACACTTCAGAATACTCTACCGGGTCAAGAAGTTCAACTTCTAGTCGTAACCTCGCAGCGGAGCTTCATAGGACGCAGAGGGAGTTGGAGGAGCAAATGAGGCAGATAGCCGAGCAGCAGGCAGTCAGAGATGCCGAGTACTGGGGGATGATCGAGCAACACCGACCCATCATCCAGCAGCAGACACAAATGTTCACCTGGATGTAGACGATGTACGTGGCTCAGACTACCGGACAACCGCTCCCCACACCTCCCCCGGTCCCTATGTTCCCCAGTTATCCACCACCACCACCGCACCAGTCACTGCCACAACAAGACCAGGGTAGCCACCGGAGTTCAAATGAGTACATGGATTTCTTCGACCCTGACCCGCAAGTTCCTCGACCCTGACGTGTAGTTCTAGTTTATTTTCGTATCGTTGCTATTTGTACTGTACGTTAGACATTTATGTGTGTACTGTTGATGTTGTATTTGTACGGTTTATGTCTTTCAATGCAGGTTCTGGAATTGGGCCCAATCCAGAACCGACTTTTTTTTTTCAAAATTTTTCCAGACATTGCCGACGACATGGACCTAAGTCGCCGGCAATGTCTTCAAATTCCGGCCACGGCGGCGCACACATTGCCGGCGACTTGAGTCGCCGGTAATGTCTTCCTCATCACCGGCAACTCAAGTCGCCGGTAATGTCGTTGACATTGCCGGCGACGTGAAAATGAGTCGCCGGCAATGCTATCTCTGGCGGCCAATTTTCGGCGACGTCATTGTCGGCGACTTGTCACCGGTAATGACATTTCCGGCGAGAAAAAAAACAAGGCCTGCGACCGCGACTTAAAGTCGCCGGCAATGTGTCTTATTTCGGTAGATATACAAAATCAACCTCATCTCCTATATTAATCACTCCTAATCTGACATTCATGATCGAATACAAAACACAAGGCAAAAGTAATTTGTGGCTTTATCTATTTTTAGCTAGCTGCAACACAAAAATATATTTTGAACAAACTTTTAGATCTATGATGCCTTATCAAAACTAATTAATAAGTCTCTAAATGTTTCTGGTGGGAAAGGGACATCTTTTTGCATAGAAAGATATTATACAAACCTTGAAAGCTAACAAGCAGATTGAAGGCTAAAACAGCCTTATTCATCAAATTGAGGAGTAATAGTTGAGAGTCGATACACAAACATATATCCTTGCCTACTTGTGTGATATGAGACATTCTTGGGTAATGAAACAATATGAAAATATATGTGACCTTACCATTCGGGCCAGGATATTATGGAGGAGGAAACAATGGGTACTGAGAAGCAGCAACTGCCGCCCTGGTTCGGAGGAAGTGGTTGAAATGAGCCAAGTTAGCCTCCTGCTTCTGTCTCTGCCTGGCCTTGTGATTCTGAAACCAATAACACACATTCTTACCCTCAATGTGGCCATAAGCCCTCAGCCTCGCCGTCATCTGTAGTGTCTGCTCCGCACTCGGAGTCCTCACTCCCTGCACATACAGATTCTCCAACATACTTATCTGCTCCTTGGTCGGATTCCATCGCGTCGTGTTCTCCAGTCCCACTCCACGTGCCGATCCGCCCCCTTGCACGTTCTGATGGTCACCATTCTCCATTGCTACAATTAAGTAGTTCCTTGCTATCGCTCTTCTTTGGTTTCCAGAGAAATGTGGCTGGCTAACTCTTCTTCTAGGGTTGTGCTTTGTTTGCGTGGAGTGTTTTGGGTTTGTGTTTTTATAATGGGATAGAGAGGCATAGAGAGTCAAACGGAAATGACAAGGAGAGAGAAAGAAAACGACAGGAGATTGACATGCGTATTGGTTTTCGGTGCTGAATGTCGCTGACAAACATGGTGGAGGAGCGGCTGGGGATTGGGGGATGAAAATGACGATCTTACTCGTGAGTGATTTTCTCTCTTCTTTTTATGCATATCAGAGGGTGAGTGAAGTGTCTGATTGATGGAACCGGATCATCTCCTAACAAAGAGGACTTAATCACTACTTAACGAAGCAGCAATCATGACCGTAGGATTTAATAGACAGCCAAGATCACTTCTTTTTTCCTTTTCTTCCCTTTTTTCTTTTCTTCTGGAGATAGATTCCTTTTGTCTCTTATCATCTGGTCATCTTCTCTTCTCCACTTTCTTTTCCCAACTTCTTTGAGTCTCACATCTTGCAATTTTTCCTAAACTCCATTGATCTTCTATTTGATGTCGTATCCATCTTAACTCCAAACTTAACTTCATTGTTCTTTTGTTTCAAATCTAAAAGGATCAGACTTTGCTTGCATAAATAGTTTAACTAGAAGATAGGCTATTAATCTATGTTTTGTGTTATGTTATTCATCTTGCATAGAACAAATATCATGGGTTTTGTGAAATTTGGTTTATATTTGAAATAAAGCCTATTCAAGTTTTCTGAGTTGATTCTTCACTTATGTTGCTTAATTACATTTTTGTGTGGCAGTAGAAATTGTTACTGTAGGGATTCCACTCTTCTGTCAAATAATGTCTTCTTTCTTGGATACGTCTAAGATTGGGTATAAAAAAAACAAGTGAAAACTAGATTTTGATAATGGAACCTAGTGATGAATATTTCTCGATAACAGAAAGAACTTGCCATGAATTGGTAAAGCTGGATACAACACTTCTCAATCTAGTTCACAATATACAACACTAGGAAAGCATAAAACATCATATCTAGCCTGAGCAAATCTACAACCTCTATTACAGTCGATTACAATTAAAATAGAAAAAAAGGCACTCATGATGACTCATTGAGGTAGTTCAGATGACCCTTTGCTCGTCGCTTCTACCATGTATATAGCCTTTGCGTCTTTGAACTTAGCAACAACTGCTTCAATTGCACACTTGAAGATCTTTATTGAATCTGATATATAATAATAAATAAAAATGAACATTCATATATGCTATGATTGAATTACAGAGCAGCCACGATCCCATTCATGTATTCTCCTCCATTTTTAACAGAGTAGCCATGACTGCCAGCCACTCCCTCGACACCTGTTGTGCAGAGGACGAGCTGACCTCAATAATCCAGCTGCGACACCGCCTAATCTGGTTTTGATTTCGTCGTGGGTTTTAGCCTCTAGACGAAATGCTTGAGAGAAAAATTAGCCAGAGAAATGGCTGCGAGATTTTGAGATAGGCCACGATGATACAACATAAAAGAAGTTTGTCGTGAGAAATAAAAAAAAAATGTGATCTCGACAGTCAATTAAATTCTACGGTTATGATTTCTTTGTTAAGTAATGATCAGGTCCTCACTGTTAGGAGGATCCGAGTCCCTGATTGATTGATTGATTTAATTTGCTGTTCCTTAAATTTGGCTCTCGGGAATCAGAGAGAGAGAGATAGTGACGTACTTGAGCCTATGAGGCAACCAGAAGAGGGTAGAACGGTCATTTTGAGAGGAAAAGACAGCCAGTTGGGCTAAAAGGTGTAGGGTTAGGGCTAGACGCCGGGAATTGGAGTGAGACCAGATAGATCGATGCAGAGATGGATTTGGATCGTTTAGGGTTTGTTTTTTATCGCTCTGGTTTGGCTCTGGTTTGTGCACCAATGCGGGATCGACTCGTTTGACAAACCACAAAATAAAGTCCCACTTGGAGTCCAAGGGTTCAGATTTTCTGATTTGCATGGCTATTTTTCCCTATACGCATTTTGGTTCTCTCTTGGTTTTTAACACTGCAGAAGATATGGTTTATGCGTCCCAAATATCTGTTAGTTTCCCAATATCAAAAAGTTATTTCACAACTCACAAGCAAAGAATTTCATTGAAGAAAAAATAAATTCATTCAAGTAATTTTTTTATTTCATAAGTATTTTTTCATTTCAAATCCTTTTAAACAGTGCGTGGTGATGTATAAAACGTCAATTAGGTAATTAAGACAAATAGCCTCGATCATATTGAATTCATTGAATTCCTTGTTGGTCGTTGTTAATCTCAATGCCATCCACTCATCCCTATTGTTAATATGTAACAATTATTAGTTTATATTTGCTAATGAATGGATGAGTTACTCACCTGCCATTGATTTGTGCGAGAGTGTTTCCAACCTTGATAATTTGTTATGCAAAATAAAAATCATAAACTCTTAACATTTTTTATGTACAATTTTTGTCAAATTCTTTCATATAGATGAATCAAAATATTATATGACTCAAAAAATAGTCACTACTAGAAAAATACACTTAGACGATGAAACCATACTTTGTCGCCTAAGACAAAAAATTCGTCGTCTAAGTACACAAAGCGTTTTCTAAGAGAAAAAAATTCATCGTCTAAGTGTTAAACGTCGTCTAAGAGAGAAAAAATATGTCGTCTAAGAAACACTTAGACGAAGAAATCAGAAATCGTCGCTTAAGTTAAACATTTCGTCGTCTAAGTAGAACTTAAAAGATAAGAAAATTTGTCACCATAGTAATCGTACTTAGACGACGAAATTGTTATTCATTCGTCGTCTAAGTCCATACCCTAACACTAATCCCTAACCCCTAAACAATGACCTATAAACACTTATACGACGAAATTCTGTGTTCATCGTCTACGTCGGACTTAGACGACGAATGATATCCATTTCATCGTCTAAAACCTTACCCTAACACTAAACTCAAACCCTAACCCGTAAACCCTGGCCCTATAAACACTTAGACGATAAAATGGGTATTATTCGTCGTCTAAGATGAATTTTATTGCCTACGATCAAAGAGCATGACCATGTATACCATCTTAAAATGTATATTTTTTTCATCGAGGGCATAGTGTAAACAATTCTTGGTTCGAAAATCGGAGTTACGAAGATTTATATATCAACATTTTTGTTTTGTTAAAATTTCGGTTTTATGGTTGACTACGCTGATCAAACCCTTACGAGCTTCGTATTTATTGAAAATGAAACTGTAGAAGTTTCGTCGCCTAAATGAATTTTATTTTATATATATCTGAAAATTATTTTTTTTGGGCCAAAATTTTGAGAAAAATTTAAAACATTTAGATGACGGATCTTTCAGATTTTGTCGTGTAAGTGATTAAAGTAGGCAGGGTTTTTTTTCGCCAAAATTTTTGCCAAAAATTCAAATTACTTAAGAGACGAAACTATTAGGTTTTGTCGTCTAAGTCAAAAAGTTGGCATTTTTTTTCGCCAAAATTTTTGCCAAAAATTGAAATCACTTAGGTGACAAAACAATTAGGTTTTGTCGTCTAAGTAAAAAATTTTGGCGAGTTTTTAGAAAATTTAAAACACTTAGACGACGAAACCTAATACTTTCATCGTTTAAGTGCAAAAATTTGGTGGGTTTGTTGAAAATTTAAAACACTTGGGTGATTAAACTATTATGTTTCGTCGTCTAATTGCAAAAAGTTGGCGGGTTTTTTTTAAAATTCAAATTACTTGGACGACGAATCTATTATGTTTCGTTGTCTAAGTCTTTTTAAAACCCTATAAATCGATCATCTCAATCTCTCTTCATTTTCTCAACTATCTCAAATTCACTCTTCTCTCTCTCTCTCCCTCTCTCTCTCAATCAAACCACCACCACCGCTACCTCCGCCATCACTATCACCGTCACCACCATCACACGCCACCACTACAATACACCACCACCACCACCACATGCCACCACCACCATCACCACCGCCGCATACCACACACGCTGTAATGATCCAAACCAAAAGTTACGCTAAACTTTACGATTTAGGTTTTCCGCGAATTATGCACCTCGTAAAATTTTGTTAACGACTTTTCTTTCGGGCGAGAATTTGATTCGACTTTCTTCACGAAAATCGTAGAATATTTAATTTCGTCCACGTGGGAATTTTCAATGAATTTTGCGGATTATGGAGCTGTTTCTTTCGATTTTTTGGAAGTTCGTATGTGAAATTATGTATTTTAACATATTTTTCTTGGCGGTTTATCTTGGGCCGTTGGATCTTGATCAGATCAAATTGTGATCGTTGATCTGATCTGAAATTTTTGGGTATAAATACTAAATTTTTGGTAGAAATACAAATTAATTCGTAGAAATACAAAAAAATTATATGGGTACGTATCCGACCCGTATACCCATTTCGACCCGTTTTGGACTTCGATATCGACCCACCGGAAAACGCAACGGTTGCTAGCGTTCTTGGTATGGATTTGAAGCCCTTCATCTCCTCTTTCCATTCATGTATTTATATTTGATTTTTGGGTGAGTTTTGGGATAGATTTTATGCTGTGAACCCGTGGGATTTCGAGTTGATTTGCCGACGACATTCCGGCCATTTTCCGGCATGGTGTGGTGGTGGGTTCGGTTGGGTTTGGAGGACCGAGGTGCATCACCGGTGACGAAATCGACCGGAGACGTTTTCCGGTGATTTCGGCCACCGTGAGTTTTAGGCCCAATTCCGGCCAAACGCCGTGGAATTGGGTCTAGGTCCAGTTGACAAATGTGTTAGGCTCATTGAGATCTTTCTAACGACTGGTCAAATGTTCCCATAAGAGTAATTTGGACTGGGAGCGCGTGTGGTTCACACACCATCGCCGGTGGTGGCGCTTAACTGCCACGCGCCGCCGTCGCCAGCGGCAGAGCTCCGGCAAGTTAAACATTCTAACTTTTCCATGGGGTTTCCGGGATGGTTTTTGAGTTGTTTTTCCACGCGTTTTATCGAATACTGAAATTAAACAAACCTATTAATTACTCAGGAAACCGCGAGAAAGATTTTGGCGATGGAAGTTCCGCCGGACCTTCGAGCTAGCTGCATACTATGAGTGGACAAATTATTTTCACTGATTGAAATGTGAGTCCTCATTATGCATTTTATGATTATGCACGTACAAGTATACATTTACGATTATGCATTTATGATTATATATCGTACAAGTATGCATTTACGATTATGCATGTGCATGGAAACAAATATGATTTGTTTTACGCAAAGTACAATCTCAGAGGTAGTAGTGGCACCGATGCACTGGCATGCTCGGCTGATCCCCAAGATGCTCCCGGGGGGGGGGGGGGACAGAGTCCTGAACCGAGGTCTTTCTGACTACTTGATCACGTGTGGGTCTAGGATCCCGTGATTTAGACTGAACTGAGGCGAAGGTGTCCGAGAGTGGACCCCACAATTTTTAGACTCGCATCATATTTATTTACGTATACATTGTGAAAGGCATGTTATATTTATTGCTATCAGTTTAAAAATGAAAGTTTATTTTCGTCCACTGACTTTAACAGTTTTTATTATTTATATGCATTTCCCTGGGCTTTTAGGTTTCTTTCTTGCCCAGTTTGCAGTTTCTATCCTGTGGTTGGGCGTCGTCATCGGAGGCCTAGAGTTCAATTCACCGTTCTTTTCTAGTAGGTTCTTGGTTTAACCTACTAGCTTTGTATATTTGTAAATTAGAAGTCGTTCTAAGTACTATGTTAGTTTATTTCCTTTGCAATGCTTTTTGAGTACTTACTGGATTTTGAATATATAGTGTAAAGAAATACTTTTACTGTTATTCAGTAGTTTGTGAATTTGAGAAATCCGGATGGGAATTGGTGTCCCGCGGTTTGGCTTTTGTGAACTATTTGGAAGTGTGTTTTCATTGCAGGTTTTTGGTTTACTCATTTTATAAAGTAAACTCTGGAATTTTTTTAAAAGGTTGTAGTGTTGTTAGGATCTATTTCCGGTTTAGGTAACTGAATCGGGGTTGGGTTCTTTCAGTTGGTATCAGAGCATTAGGTTTTAGATTCTGTAAACTTTTACAGTTATGTTACTAAGAACCTTTGAGAATGTACAACATTTCCGGAGCGATGACCCGACCAGTCGGCGGATAATCATCAATGCTTTGGGTGTTGTATGCTTTCAAATATTTGAGGTATCATTATTGCACCCTGTTGGTTTTGGTGACCAATGTCTGGTTTTCTTAGGATGCCTCCCCGACGTGGAGCCCGTGTTGATAGGGCTGGGGATCTTGTTGAGGATCAGCAAACGCACGACTAGCTTATGCGAGTTTTGTGTTTAGAAGAGTGTTTTGACCCTGTAGTAAACACTAGGACAACTGGAGCAACTACTTTTTCTAGCTCTACTGATCTTGAAGTATGTGAGGCTTGGTTAGTCCAGGTGGAGCGTGTTTGTGAGCACCTACATTTTACTCTTGAGCAGAGGACTATTGCTGCTGTCGGGTTATTGGACTCAGATGCTTATTTCTGGTGGGTTAGCACCAAGAGGGCTTTTTCTTATTGATACTCAATGGCCTACAATCAGGGACTTGTTTATGCGCCAATATTTCAATCAAGCTACCTAGCAAAGAAAGTATGAAGAGTTTACCAATTTGAGGCAGGGAGGTATGTCAGTGCTTGAGTATCGAGATAAGTTCACCCGGTTGTCTCGATTTACGCATGATATGGTTGCATCTAAGGAAGTAAAATGCAAAAGGTTTGAGTTGGGTCTGAATTTGAATATCAAGGGAACTTTGACCACTATGTCTCGGGACAACTTTGATGACTTTGTCAGTGCTGCACTCAGAGGTGGAGACATTGAGAGATTGAGAGAGAGAGAGAGAGAGAGAGAGAGAGAGAGAGAGAGAGAGAGAGAGAGAGAGAGAGAGAGAGAGAGAGAGAGAGAGAGAGAGAGAGCGAGAGATATGGTTTCAGTCTCGCTGTTTCGAGGAAGGTAGATCTAGTCAGGGTCTTTCAAAAAAGTTGAGTTCTGGTACTTCTGGATCAGCATCCTCTTCGAGTCACTACAAGAAAACAACACTTAGACCACGGAAACGTAATTGTTCCGTGGTCCAAGTGACACTTGGACGACGGAGAAGTCTCCGTGGTCCAAGTACTACCTGGACGACGGAGAATACCTTATCCGTCGTCCAGGTGATCACCTGGACGACGGAGAATACCATCTCCGTCGTCCAGGTGGACACTTGGACCTCGGAGTCTTCTCCGTCCTCCAGGTGATCACCTAGACGACGGAGATGGTATTCTCCGTCGTCTAGGTGATCACCTGGACAACGGACCGACACGCCGTCGTCCGAGTAACTTCCACTTAGACGACGTACCGACACTTCCGTCGTCTAAGTGAAGCATTATATAAGCCCGATGCCAAACTCGAGCTCTCTTCATTCCATCCGATATCCTCTCTTTCATTCCATTCGAAGAAGAATTGAATGAGAAGGAGAAGGAGAAGGGAGAAGGCCGAGAAGGATCGATCATGATATATAAGGGATCTCCGCTGACTAGCTAGCTAGCTTAATTAACAGATATCGAGAAGGCCAGCAGGTACGTACGTACGCAGTTAAAATTTGCTTAATATATATTTAGTGAAAACGTACGTACATACATGCATGGATGTTAGCTATATATACAGATTAAATTACGTACGTACGTAATAGATGGATCGATGTAGATCGAGTACGTATAATTAAGCGTAAATTAATGGACTAATATATATATATATGTAATAATTAATTAATTATAATATTTTGTAGCAGTATGGACAAGAGTTGGATAAAGTTGAAGAATAGATGTGATGTCCGGTATATGGATGGAATTAGCGAATTTGTGAATTTTGCGATAGAACATGGTCAGGGAAAGAAACGTTTCAGGTGTCCGTGTCAGAAATGTCTTAATTGTCAGTATGTGGAGGTTAATGTTATAGTGCAACACCTGTACGAAAATGGTATGATGTGGAGTTACACTACATGGAGCGAGCATGGTGAAGCAGTAGAGTTCAGCGCAGCAAACTTCAGCTCAGGGTACAGTTACCATGGTGCCTCATCCCGCGGGAGTGGTGCCGGACCCCCAGCTTGCAACCCAACTGCAGATTTGGTCCATGATGCGTTTCCGGGATGTAGTCATGGTGGACACCAACACCAAGAAGGAGGTTACAGTACCACTAATGAGCATGATGACACATTCCCCGATGTTAGCTTGGCCACTGACACCAGTGAGATGGATAAGTACAACCGGATGCTACTTGAAGCGCAGACCCCGGTGTTCCCTGGATGTCGAGAGAATGTGTTGCAATATGTGATGGAGCAAATGAAGATAAAAGTGAAGCACAAAATGTCAGTGAGTGCTTTTGACGAAATTCAGGAGCAAATATGTAAGTTGCTTCCTGATGATCACAATCTTCCTAAATCTCATTATAAGGTTAGAAATATCTTGAGCAGCCTCGGCCTAAAGTACAGGATAATTGACGCATGTCCGAATGATTGTGTGCTATTTTACAAAGAGTATAAAGATTTGGATATTGTCCCGTATATGGCCAGTGCAGATTCCAGGTGAATAGAAAGAGTTCGAAAAAGAGAATTCCTGTGAAAGTTCGATATTTTCCCTTGATTCCCAGATTGCAGCGCCTGTACATGTCTCTACACACAGCAGAGGCGATGCGATGGTACGCAGAAAAGCGAATAGATGACGATGTCCTGCGACACGCCGCGGATGGGGAGGGTTTCAAACATTTCGACAGAGAATTTGGAGACTTTGCTGCAGAGGTTAGAAATGTTAGACTTGGCCTATCTACAGACCGATTCAATCCTTGGGGAAGTAATAGCTCCGCCGTCAGCACTTGACCAGTTATTCTGATGCCGTACAACTTGCCTCCATGGATGTGCATGAACAAGGAATTTAATTTCCTTACTGTACTAATTCCAGGTCTTAAATCTCCAGGGAAGTGCTTAGATGTCTACCTCAGACCTTTGATCGACGAGCTGAAACTGTTGTGGGAAAATGGAGTCCCAACTTATGACAAATTCACTGACACGATGTTCACGATGAGGGCTGTCGTAATGTGGACGATCAGCGATTTTCCAGCGTATGAGATGTTGCCAGCCTGCAGGAGAAAATGATATAATGGATGTCCTATATGTTTGGACGACGTGAACTCTAGTTGGCATGCGGGGAAGGTCTGTTACTTGGGTCACCGTAGATGGCTTCCTCACGACCACCCCTGGCGACAGGATGAAGCTCATTTCGACGGGACGGTAGAGAACAATCCTAAACCTCGTAGTTGGTCGGGCAAAGAGATTTTAGAGAGGTTGAGCTATTTCGACTTTGGTGTATTGAGCAATGACGCAGATGTAAAGAAATGCAATCCAATTCCTCCACATGATCTGAGCTATTGGGATCACAAGAGTATATTCTTTGAACTCCCTTACTGGTCGAAGTTGAAGCTGAGGAACAACTTGGACGCGATGCACATAGAAAAGAATGTGTGCGACAGCGTGGTGGGAACAATTCTTGGTATTAAGTTCAAGACTAAAGACACTCCCAAAGCGCGCAAAGATTTGGAATCAATGAATCTACGTCGTCCCTTGTGGTTGAGGAGGGATATGAAATGAGTGTACAACAAGATGCCAGCTGCACCTTACACAGTGAAGCCGACGCTTAGACGTTCTGTATTTCACTGGTTTAAGGGCGTTCGTTATCCGGCTACGTATGCAGCTACTATAACTGGAGCAGTGGACGAGGTGCAATACAAGTTTGTGGGTCTAAAGACACATGACTATCACGTTATGCTGCAACGTCTGATTTCAGTGGTAATTCGACCATACTTGCCTCGAGACGTCGTAGAACCAATTGTGGCATTGTGCAGGTGGTGGCAGAGGTTATGCGCCAGAGAATTAAAGAAGTCAGATGTGGTGGAATTGCAACAACAAATTGTGCACATCATTTTCAAACTAGAGAGAATTTTTCCCCCTGCTTTCTTTGACATCATGATTCACCTAATGATCCACCTGCCCAAGCAGGTGCTCATTTCTGGTCCGGTCCAGTACACTTAAATGTATCCTCAAGAAAGGTATGTACAACTAATTAATTTGTTCCACTGGAGATTACTAGCTAGCTATATGTACTTATTCTTATTGTACGTTTGATTTTGTAGACAGCTTGGACAGTATAAGTCATTCGTCAAAAACAGGTCGGCCCCGGATGGCTCCATAGCAGAGACATACCTAAATTCCAGGTCCGACCGTTTAGAGGAGTATTAAAGGAAACGTTAACACGGGAAGAACTTATTGAGGCACATTGGGTAGTGTTGCGAGACTGTGACGAAGTTGAGCCGTACATGATGTCATACAGGGAGAGGCTTCAGGCGTTAAATCAAAACAAGAGTTCGGCGTGGATTGAGAAAATGGTTAAGAAGAAGTTTCCCGATTATTTCTTCCAATGGGTACGTACGTACCTCTCGGTATTTAATTAGTAATTTATATACGTACATATCGATCATGTTTGGAGAAAGTCCAAATTAAACCCTTATATTAATTTGCCCTTTTTTGCAGATGATTGATCTGCAAAAATCTGAAAACCACGGGGGGTGGTGGTCATGGCCAAAGCACTTGCTAGCAGGGAAGCCGGTTAAACACTATATTTATCCTGGATGTTTTGTGAACGGTGTAAAGTTCCATTCATTGGCCCGAGACGAAGGAAGAAGAACACAAAACAGTGGAGTAGCGGTTGGGAAAGACAATGATCTATATTACGGGGCTATTGTATATGTGGTTCAGCTATGTTACGGGAATGATGTCAACGTTTTCCTATTCAAGTGCAGATGGTTCAAGCGTACAAAGGAAGACCTGGGACTATTATCAGTCGATACAAACTCTAGCTGGTATGAGGATGAGCCTTTCGCTCTCGCCACCTTAGTTCGGCAGGTGTTCTATCTCGATGATCCAAAAGCCGGTGAAGGGTGGAAAATAGTGAACCATATCTCTCACCGAGGAATATGGAATACAGAGACAATTGAAGGGACACCGGCGACGACTGAAGATGCTGCTGAACCAGAAAGAGACATTCCTGCCTATCAAGAGCCTAATATTTCTGTCATCCGCTCCGATATAATGGACCTGGTTCAAGATGGTGAACGGTTACCCATGCCTGATGGTTGTACAGATCTAACTGAAGATGAGATTATCGATGCCATTAATGAAGAAGATGAAGAAGAAGAGCAGGATGAGGACGCGGACGAGGACTCAGGTTATTCGTCGGACGATGTTGAGTACGATGACGAGGATGAGCCGTCGTCTAACGGGGATGAGGACGATGACGATTATGACGAATAGTACGGTCATACAACGAGGATTATTAATTGGTAATTAATTATTGTAATTATTGTAATATATGATCGATGCAGGTTTACGGTAATTAATTAATCCGAATGATATATCCTGGACAACGGAGAAATTAATTGCAGGTTGTCGCCTTTGGATATTTTGGCTATCTCCCTAAATCCTCGACCCTAAATCTAACAAATCGGATCGATCGATCATTTATTTAATTTTTTTTTTGATTCAAAATAATTGAACGGACACCTGAATTCAGGGTCTATACACCTGGACGACGGAGATGAGATATTCCGTCGACGTTTATATTAGGTCCCCCGCCATTTTCACCTTTGGCGCCCCGCCAAATCTCAATCTCATATAAAACCCTAAATCCTGGACCCTAAATCTAGCAGATCGGATCGATCGATCAATTTTTTAATTATATTTTTGAATCAGAATAATTGAACGGACACACAAATGACCGGGGACGACCTAAACCGTAAACCCTAAGGCCCTAACCCCTGAATTCGGGGTTTAGAACTTGGACGACGGACAAGGTCATTCTCCGTCGTCCAAGTATGTACCTGAACGATGGAGAATGACCTTCTCCGTCGTTCAAGTGTTAAACCTTATACCCTATACCCTAAGGACCCCTAACCCCTGAATTCAGGGTCTATACACCTGGACGACGGTTCGAAAATCGGAGTTGCGAAATGCCTTGTATCCACGTTTCCGGTTTGTTAAATTCTCGGTTTTGCGGTTGACTGTGCCGATGAAACCCTTCCCGAACTTATTATTTTATGGTCCTTTGAAGACAATTATATATTATGTTACGACGAACATATCCAACGGTTGTTTTGTCCAAATTCAATTTCGTTAATACTTTGCTGCAAATGAGCCTCTACTCCTGAACACTTAAGTCGTAAGGATTAGTCGATACTTAACAACTTTCAAAACGAAAAATTATTCGTCGGTTCAAATTTAACTGTTCATATATATGATGCGTTCATCGATATTGGACGACTATTTCACTCGAATGACAGATCGCTAAATTCCTAGCGAATTAATTTTAAAATTTTTTTTAACGTAAATTGAACCTGGACGACGGAGAATGACGTTCTCCGTCGTCCAGGTTCAATTTACCATGGCGGTTCGATTTTTTTTTAATTTTTTTTTTCAATGAAAATTTCACTTGGATGACAGAGATGTAGTTTTCCGTCGTCCAGGTGAACACCTGGACGACGGAGAACGTCATTCTCCGTTGTCTAAGTCGAAAATCATGGCGGTTCGATTTACCGCTTCAATTTTCGGCGCCGCTTGAATTTCCACTTAGTCGACGGAGAATCAATTCTCCGTCATCAAAGTCCAAATTTATGGCGGGTGAAACGTCCCGCCCATTAATTACGCGCCGCTTCGAAATTTTTTAACTCTTCACTTAGACGACGGAAAACACTGTTTCCGTCGTCTAAGTGCACTTAGACGACGGAAATTAGTGCTCCGTCGTCTAAGTGAAACTCTATATATAGGACTGCTCACCCCGTCCTTTTCTCATTCCATCTCCTCTCCTCTCCTCCTCTCCTCTCCTCTCCTCTCCTTCGGCGATCCTCCTCCGGCGACGCTCCGACGACCAAATTTCCGGCGTGGTTCCCCCTCTCCGACGACTCTACTCTTCCGATATTCCGGTGAAATTCCGACGAGGTAATAATTCTATTTTTTAACTCTTTAACATTTTTTTATTTAATTTATTATTTAATTTCTAAATAGTTTTAATTTATTAGTTTTAAATAATAAATAGTTGTAATTATAATAAATATTTTGTTGTTATTATTATTATTTAGTAATCATTATTAGTTGTTAATTATTTGGTAATGAATAATTATTAGTTAAAATTAAATATTAGTAATAATAATAATTGTTAATAATAATTAATTATGTTGGTAAATGAATAATTATTATTAAATGCATGATAAATAATAATTCATTATTGTAATTATTTATTGTTTTAATTAATTGATAATTACGTGTATTTTCTAGTAAATTGCATGGTAGTACGTCTTCGATTTAAATTTAGTATATAGGCTTGGTTTATTAAGTCGCACTCTTTAGAATAGATGGCGCCTCTTTTCCTAGCTTATCTCCTTAACCCCTCGTGATGTGTGGATTTCATCACCGCACACCATAACCTAAGTGAAGTTATGGACACGAGGTTGAGGGCGGAGTTTGCAAAGGACTTGAGGGAGTGTAAATTTTCGAAAAATTAGCCGAATGTCGGACATGGTGTCTAGAAACGGGTTATGACTGGTGACAGGATTTGGACTAAGAAAGACTTTTGTCGAAATTAGTCCTGCCTCTCGCGTTATCTCTATCCCTAACTGGCCATGTTTTTCGATTTAACCAAGGCTGATTAATTGAAAATTTACACTTTATCGCGCGGGTCGCACGTCCATTGAACGACCGAAAAAGCCAAGCTAGTGTACTCTATTTAAATCTTAACCGTACTTAATTAGCGTAAATTTTGCACTTGTAATTATAATGGTAAGTAGGTATTTTAAAAACGTACTCGTAGGTTTAAATGGCTCCATCTGGCAAGAAGAAAGCCCAACAAGAGGTAGAAGATGCCATGCTCCGCCGCTTGGCAGACCAAGTCGGTTGGGAATTACCGGAGGGCAACGACGCCCTCAATCCGGACCCTTCATCTGGTCCGTCTGTAGCACCCTCAGGGGAAATTCCCGCTCCCCCATTCATCTCGAGCGGTGATGACGTCGACCCCTTCCAATCTTCGACGCTTGGTACCTATTCAACGGGAAGTACTCAGGCGTCCTCGACCGCCGAATCAATCATGTTCAGCGCCCGGCGTAGGCAAAGGAGGGCCCCCACTGACCCGAAACCGAAAAGGATTCGGGGTCTCGTTAAAAGGGGCAAATCGGAGAAAATTTGCAAGGTGACTGGGAAAAAGATCGACTTACCCTACGACGAATTCACCGGTGGCCCTCCCACAGCTCAGCTAGCAAGTCTCTCGGCGCATAGCATAGGGTCAATCGTCCGTAGCCGAGTTCGTCTCATTGCCCCTACTTGGAAGGATGCGCCGGATAATGAAAAGGCGAAAGTCTTTAAAGATCTTTCGGTACGTAATACGTCCAATTTAGTTATTATATAATATTGTTAATATTAGTTATAATTTCATAATATATACGATTATAATTTTCTATTTATTTTTGATAGGAACAATTTGCGGTGGATCCGACACCGGCGATGTTGAGGCATATCAACCAAACCGCCAACTCCATCTACAAAGATTGGAAGTACAGGCTCCATCAGTACTTCCAAACTTACGGTCCCTCGCCTCCCCCCGTAGAGCTGCGTGTGGATAGAGAAGATGAGTGGGAGTGGTTGTGTAACCACTTTGCCGATGACTCCTTTAAGGTGTTAATTTACTTTTTTTATTTCAATTAAGATAATTGAATTATTTAAATTTTAGTTAATAATTTTTTAATGTTTTAATTATGTTGTGTAACAGAAATTCTCCGGTGTCAACAAAGCCAACCGGGGGAAGAAGGACAAACACCATACTACCGGCGCCAAGCAGTTCATTCAAATAGCCAAGGAGCACAAGGATAAGGGCTCCAAACACCCTTATCTTGACGCAAGCATAAGCGCGTACGTGACGCCTGGGCTCGATAATGAAGCCAGTCAATGCGGCGTAAGTGATATATATATATATATGTGCTTTTAATTATAGTAATTATTATTTCATTATAATAAATTAATTATTATTTTGTAGGCAAGGGTGATAGAGCGTGCGCAGGAAGAGTTGGCTAACACTCAGCTTGCGTTCCCAGATGTGCCGTCGGAAGACCTACTTCCTCTATCCTTAGAGAGCCAAATTGCAATCGCCGATGAGGTCTACGGTCGTAGAGCTGGCAAGGAGGTTATGCACTTCAAGCCTAGGGTGGTACGAGATTTGTCGACGACCTCCGACTCATCATCTACGGGAGGTTCGGGCCAGCGGAGAAGGACTCAGGCTGCGGCCGTCGAAGCAGCCATTCAAAAGGCTCGACTGGCACGAGAGGAGAATCAATCCATGCGGCAAAGACTTGACGAACAACAAGCACAAATAGCCCAACTCATCGCCCTCATGCAACAAAATCGAGAAGTATGTCAACCTCCTCCGAACCCACACCCCGATGACAACGACCCGGCTGGAGGTGGAGGACTCGGCGGCGCATCTGCTCCTCCAGTGTATTAGCTAGCTAGTAGTTTATTATCTCGTTTCTTTCCGCATTCCGAACAATATTTTAATTTTTAATTTATGGGTTTTTTCGATTATTCATGTATGTACAAATTATTTTTAATTATTTAATAATTAAGTAATATTCAAAATTTAGTTTATTTAATTAATTTTAGCATTTTTCATTATTTAAATTCAATTAATAATAAATTAAATTAATAATATTTAATTACAATTTATTTATTTTTTTAAAATTAAAAAGTCACTTGGACGACGGAGATTTAGTTCTCCGTCGTCCAGATGTTTACCTAGGCCACGGAGATTGATACGTTGTCCGTGGCCCAGGTAGTCACTTGGACGACGGAGATTTAGTTCTCCGTCGTCCAAGTGACTACCTGGGCCACAGATATTGATACGTTCTCCGAGGCCCAGGTAAACACCTGGACGACGAAGAACTAAATCTCCGTCGTCCAAGTGACTACCTGGGCCACGGAGAACGTATCAATCTCCGTGGCCCAGGTGGTCACTTGGACGACGGAGATTTAGTTCTCCGTCATCCAGGTGTTTACCTGGGCCTCGGAGAACGTCCGCGGTCCAAGTGAACTTGGACGACGGAGAACTAAATCTCCGTCGTCCAAGTGCTTGGACGACAGCACTTGGAGCACGGACCTTGGACGACGGAGATTCCGTCGTCTAAGTACTTAGACGACGGAAAACATCACTTAGACGACGGAAATGCTCCTTGGTCTAAGTCCGTTTTTCTTGTAGTGAGTGGTGGATCTTACGGGTTTTCTAGTGGCTCATCTGGTCAGAGAGGAAACCGAAGATGGAGGAGGGATCGACCCCAGAGGCCGCAAGCAAGTACGAGTTCCAGTGGATCAAGTTATCCTTGACATTCTTTTGGCACACCAGCTGCATCAAGTGATGTTCCATCATGTAATATTTGTAACAGGCAGCATTTTGGTTCATGTCAATGGGGCACTACCAGTTGTTATCTTTGTGGTTAGGTGGGTCACTTCATGAGGGATTGTCTGCGTAGAGGTACTTGGGAAGGTGTTGCAGCTCAGTGTAGCGGTCAGGGTACCGCTTCTGGAGACCGAGCAACACAGTCTTCTGGGCAAGCGGATTAGAAAAATTGTAGTCAGCATGGACGACCAGCTGGACAAGCTCGTGTGCATGCCATGAACCTGAGAGAGGGCAGAGTTTCCCTGAAGTCATCATCGGTACGTTATATGTTTTTGGTATTCTATTTCTTACTTTGTTAGATCTGGGGCTACACATTCCTTCATGTCATATATATTAGCATCATTGGTCACTATATCTGCTTCTCCACTCACTAGTATGTGGCGAGTGTTGTATCCATCTGGCGAGGTAGTATGTGTCGGGTGGGTCTATCGGGATTGTGAGATTTTAATAGAAGGTTATGGGTTACCCGCGGATTTGATGTTGCTGGATATTGTGGACTTTAATGTGATTTTGGGGATGAATTTCTTGGAGACTCACTGGGAAGTCTTCGATTTTCATAGAAAAGAGGTAGGTTTTAGAAGTCCAGGCATGCCAGAAATCTTGTTTTGCGGTGAAAGAAACGTCTCTCCACTTTGTTTGATTTCGGCAGTAAGGGCTGAGAAGATGTTAAAGAAAGGTTGTGAGGCGTATTTGGCTCATGTGGTTGATACTGATGTTTGTGTGCTGAATATTGGGGATATCTCTGTAGTTTGTGAGTACCCAGATGTAAGGAGAAAAGATCTGGAATTCGAAGTTTGTGACTTGGTGTTTTTGAAATTGTCTCCTTAGAAAGGTGTTGTATGGTTTGGGAAACGTGGTAAACTCCGCTCGTGTTATGTTGGTCCATATGAGATTACTGAGCGAGTGGGTGCTGTGGCGTATAGGTTGGCACTACCTTCTGAGATGTCCATGGTTCATGATGTATTCCATGTGTCTATGCTACGGAAGTACATTTCTGATCTGTCTCACGTTTTAGCACCTTGTCAGCTTCCTATTCGAAAGGATTTGACTTATGTAGAAGAGTCGATTCAGATTCTTAATTCGAGGGTTCATATTGAATGATTTTAGAATAAACGAATGTAAAATACTTTTCTGTTAAAGAAGACATCTTAGACGACAAAATAAAGAAATTTCGTCGTCTAAGTGTACCTTAAATGATGAACAAGTGATTGTTTCGTATCTAAGCACTACTTAGATGACGAACATATATTCATTTCATCGTCTATGATCATTTATAAACCCTATAACCTAACTAAAACCTAAGCTCTAAACCATTTCCCCAAAACCCTGCAAGTGTTAGATGACGAAAACAGTAAGTTTTGTCGTCTAAGTGCTACTTATACGACAAAATTCAATCAATTTTGTCGTCTAAGTAGAGTTTCCAAAATCTAACCTATAAGCGCATGGTCATGTGTACCATATTAGATTGAGGATTATATTCTTCGAGGGCATAGAGTAAACAATTATTTGACTGTAAGTGTCGACAGTTCGAAAATCAGAGTTACGACGATTCGTATATCAACATTTCCGTTTCATTGAAATTTTGATTTTATAGCTGATCAAACCCTAACGAACTTTGTATTGAATAAAAATTTATCTACTTACATATTATGTTGTGATGAATATATCTAACGGTTGTTTTGTCCAAATTCAACTTCGTTAATATTGATGTGGAGTAAATACAAATATATGAACACATAAGTTATAAAATATTAGTAGATGTATAAGAAGTATTAACTCATTAATCTACTTTTTATATCAAATTTCAATTATTTTATATCTAATTGATATATACAAAGTTTGACGTAAGTGGAAAAACTCGTAACTTCGAAAATGGATTTACAATTAATAATTTACGATCGTTTCTGTCTTTTAATCCTTTGTCGATAATCACAAAACTATATAGATCGAATATGAAACTAAATCTTTGTCTTTTTTACAATATTATATAAACGTAATGATTCCATCTAACGATTAATTCTTATGATTTTTAGCCAAGTACCCTTTTTTTTTCAAATATCTCTAAAAGAATAAAATAAATTATGACCTAACTGATGAAAAGGGTATGCTTTGTCGTCTAAGTTTTTTCTTAGACGACAAAACCACATTATTTCATCATCTAACCCTAAATATTGGGCGGGTTATATTTTTGTCAAATTTTTGGAGATTTTTTTAAAAACTACTTAGATGACGAAACACCTATTTTTCGTTGTCTAAGTCAGTAAATGAGATCGACTTAATCAAGCATTCTACTCATCACCTGGTTTTGCCAACTCGTTTCCCTTGCCAGCCGGTGCCGTCGGTTTCTGGAATGCTCATTTTTCTTTTTGCTGCTTCCATGGTTGCTCACTTTTCTGGTTAAACATTGGATGACTTCTTTTCCCTCGCCCGTTCTCTCGTTCTTTCTCCATGCGATACTTCTGATTCTCCTCCTCTTGAGTTAGTGCTTTGTCCACAGCTTCCTCGTAGGTGATCCCTCGTTGAGTGACTAATCTCCTTATGTTGGAGTTCAGCCCTCCGATGAAACGTCTCGCCTTCTTATCATCTGTATCTACCATGTGTATGGCAAAACGAGAAAGTTTAGTGAACTTGATTTCATACTCAAGGACAATCATTTTCCCTTGAGTAAGCTGTATGAATTCAAGCTCTTTCTTGTCTTTCTTAACTTGTGGAAAATATTTTTCCAGAAATTTTTCTTTGAAGGTAGCCTACTCCATGAGTTCCATGGTTGCGGGTGGTGTTACACGTTTCACTGTGTCCCACCAATAACGAGTGTCTCCTTCTAAAAGACAAGTAGCCACTTTCCGTAACTCTACTTGTGTGCATTCTAACATTTCGAAATGGATTTCCAGATTGTAAATCCATTCCTCAGCCTCCTAAGGTTTGCCTCCAATGAACCTCTTCGCTCCTAGGTTCCTTAGGTGTGACACTAGTCGCCCTAGTCTTCCACCTACTTGATTTGCCTCCATCCTTCTTGTGAAGGCTTCGACAAGGTCCTCAGCATCAATAGGTGAATTTCTTCTATCAGTCATGGTCCTATTTTAAGAGACGAACCTAATGGTTAGAACCTATTGAAAATACTTTAACGCAAAATTCTTTGCATTTAACACTAATGTACATTTGAAGTACCAAACAATGTAATGCAAAATATTTTCTTTAGCTACAATCCGACTCAGACCATATTAAGGAATGGATTTTGGAATGTCAACAATTACACAAACTTTAGGCATAAAGCCAAGAGAAATAGACACATGTGGTCATATTATAGACACAAAGAAAGCAATAATGATAACTTATCAACAAAGTTACTCAACAAATCTATAACCCTCCCCCGTTCTTGTTAATCAAATTTTAGTTTTTGAAAACAAAACTTTTCATTTTAGGATATTTTAGCTCTGATACCAATCTGTCACACCCCCAAATCCGGAGCCAGTATTATACTGAAATATGGTGTAAGGATTTGTGATGTGAATAAGAAACCCAAATAATTTCAAAAATCAAGGTGTCTGAATAGTACATTTATTGAAAAGAGAAAGTGCTAATATTACAATACCGAAGTTTTTGAAAATAAAAGTCATTACATTTATTCAATTTAAAATACAAGTAGAAAATAATTCGTTTATTTAGTAGGCGACGTAACCCATTTTCCCCAAGCATTCTACTCATCACCTGAAAAAGATAAAGATGTAGTACCACGAGTCACACTAACCCAGTAAGTACAGCTTACAAGCATATACTAAATCATTTCTAAGAAACATCAAACTGAACAACCAATTCAAAAAGGTGAAATATTGAAACCGGTTATTCTTCCATACTTATACTTGTGTCTTTGTAATATATACAATTAGGTACATAATATATATATACACATACTTGTATAACTTCACATCTACACGTAAACACGCCAAAACTTCCGAAGTGAATTCTTTTAGATTAACTGGTAATTACTCAAAAGAAATCATGTGCTTAGTCTCACAACACCAATACACATATAAAGCCACAGCATTCTAAGGCCACCTGCCCAAGCATGTATACTCCCGGTTTGACACAATTCATTCCTTAGAGTATAATAGTGCACTATCTGTAAGGGACTAGGGCCCTTGGCTAACTCCCATAATAACAAAACAATTTACCAGCAATTCACTTAAGCACGAGTTAATTCGTACTATACACCCGACTTCACACTCCAACCATAATGATCACAACAAAGTCTTTAATTATGACTATGTATATAGATCATAGAGTATATATTTACATCATAATTTTGTAATGAGTATATACGTAATAGAATTTGTAAAGGAAGAAAGATCAAACTTAAACATATTTCATTAATTATCAATTTTGGTCCAAACGTTTCATTCGGCGGTAGTCCGCTCGAAATCCTCCATTTGTTCCAATTTATATTTGAGAGTAAATAGATAGAGCGATTAAGTAGATAAACTTGAAATAAAAATTAGTTATCATTGGTTCAAAAGTTTCATTCGGCGGTAGTCCGTCCGAAATCCTCCATTAGTCCCAAATCAAACTTAAGAAGTAAATAATGCGAGTAAGTAAATAAAAATAAAGTACAAATACAGAAAATAAAATTATTAATCCATGGACCAAAAGTATCATTCGGCGGTAGTCCGTCCGAAATCCTCCATTTGATTCGTTTTATAATTAATCCATATTATGTCCAAATCAAAGAAGTGAGTATACCATCTCGAAGTGTTTTTCGAAAGGAATCCAATGATAATAATCACAAAGTTTGGTAGGGAGTTCTCAAGTCCAGAAACAAAAATGTTTAGCAACTGTCCAGAAATGGTTACGCACGCTATTAAGCTCATTTGCACGAATTAATTTAGTTAGTAAGTATTAATTAATACCTTTCAAACTTTCCAGATTGATAGTTGAACTCCTAAGCTTCGTTTTGATATAAAGAACACTAAATTTGGTTAAGAAATGAGTGAGATATGAATATTTCAAGTTAAGAGCACATTAAGAGGTTTCGAACATGATTAAAGAAAAGATTAGCAAAACTTGTTTTAGCCATAACTTTCTCATTACTTAACCTTTTTAAGTGATTCAAAAGCCAAAGTTGAATAACTTTTTGTGTAGAATCTGAATATATAAAAATATTTGACTAATTAAAACTTTAACAGAAACGAAAATATTAAATTTACACTAAGGCTCATTATTTCTCTTTTATTCTTAGCCATGCACTTTGATGTAATCTTAAAGATAAAGAAGTATAGGAATGTACTCATGTACTTACTCAAGAATTTCAGTAGGTGATGGAGGTATTTGATTAACTCAAGTGACCTTCTTGAAGCAAATGAATTAACTACTAAAGCACTTGGAAGAGATGTAGTTTGGTGTGGGATTTTAGGGGAGTTGCATTGCAACTTTTGGGAGGACTTCAAATCAGTACGTAAGGGGAAGATTGAAGTGGTGCAAAACTCAGATTGAACTCAAGGGTGATTTATATAGACATGGGAGGAGACATGAGAAATAAATTCATAACTATTTTTGTAGACTTTTGTAGACAAGTTGACAATGGAATAGTTGGGCTACTAATTCTAGGGTTAAAATGCACTTGTAAAAACAATAGTAATGTGGTTGGAAATCTGATTGAAATGTTGAAATGTGATTATGTATGCATGTGAATGTAATATGTAATGTGATGTGTGAAAATGTATGGTTTTACTAATAAAGTGTAGTGTAATGTAATATATATATATATATCAACCAATAATAATTAGCACCAAATTTATATATGAGCATGACCTCTAAAAGTATGAATTGCAATTTTAAAATACAAAGTTCGATTCGGAGAAGAGATTCGAATAAGGAAAATTTGGTCGTTTTGCTAAAATTCCATTTCCGAAAAATCGGCTAGTTGGAATTAGTGTTTCTTACCGTTTCTAACTGGAGTAAAAATATTTTTATTATTTTTACTAACCTATAAAATGGAATATTTCACGATTCCAGCTCGTGGCCTCGAACCCAAGACCAGGGAGTACCTAACTTGAACTTGAGTATCCACTGGACCATTTTCCCCACTCCGTTAATATTTCTCTAAACCTCATTTTTATACATTGTCTTCGCCGGACAATTATTTTATCGAATTTCTAAAACCTCTAAGGTCAAACTAAATTATGGTCATTTCTAAGTTTAATGAGTCATACGATAATCTAAACTATTAAACTAATTTTCGGGGTATTACATGATAGGTCACAGATGATTCTGAATGCTCCCAATGAAGTGTTGACAACCTTTACAAGCCAGCCATATATTTTCGCTTTAGACGTCGCATCATCACAAGCTCCCCAATCATCCGTCGATGATTCTGTTTGCTTTAGCGCCCGACGCAACGTGAACAGGAGGGACCGGTTGGCCCAGGCCCCCAAATGCACTTGAGGACTTGTGAATGGAGCTAAAGTCAAGAAGATATTAAAGTCAACAGGGAAGAAGATCAAGGTGTCGTACGACGATTTCACCAAAGGCCTCCGATGTCGGAGCTAAGCAGTTTGTACTCGCACAACATCGAGTCTATCATACGGAACAACATACGTATGAAGTTCCTTTCTTGGGATGAGCTGGAGGAAGCTGATAACTTTAGAGTCAACCGCGAACTCTCAGTAATAGGGTATATTTAATTTTATAATTAATTAATTATAATTATAGGGTCTAGGGATTTTATTTTTTCCTTGGTACATTATAATTATGATTAAAGACTTGAGATATGGAAATCTGTAGAGAAGACGACTACGAATATTTACAAGAATTAGAAGCATGACCTGCACAAGCACTACAAGTAACACGACGCCTCGAGTGTCTCAAAGGAGTTGTTAACAGAAAAGGAAGACGAGTGAGAATGGTTAGTCGGGCACTTTGAGTCCGATAAGTTTAAGGTATATCTTGCTTTTCTTTAAGGTAATGAAAATGAATCATTTCTTAGTTTTAAAAATTTATTTATTATTTAATTTTCCTTGTTGTGAAATAGAGAAGGTCAGTAGCCAACGGTGCTAATCGTGAGAAGAAGGCGATGCACCATAAGTCGGGATCCAAAAGCATGATCAACATCGTAAAGGCTCACAGAGATGCGGGTTCGAAGCACTATTTTCTTGATGTCAGTGACTTTTCTTATGTCAGACCCGGGCAAGAAGATATCGCGAGTCAACATGGCGTAAGTAACCCTTTCTCTGAAATTGATTGAGTTTAATCTTAAGGTTTGTTTGAAGAAATTGAGTTTTTGATTAGGACATTTAATTATATTGTTCTCTTGGAATTTGGTTTATTTGGTTAAATTAGACATTATTCTGAACTTGAGAAATCTGGATGGAAAAAGGGTTTGTTATTTTAGAATTGGTTATTCGAAGTGTTTTCTTTCGTGCAAGTTTTTTGTTTTCTCCATTTTTAGGGGAAACTATGTCAAATTTTCTTTAGAAATCGACATTCATATATTGTTCATAATATTTCAGGAGAGGTTGATACAATTGGCTGAGGAAGATTTTGTGCACGCACATTTGCAAAACTTGGAGATGACGCCTAAAGAGCTGCCTCCTCTATCGAAGGAGACTCAGATCAATATTGCATATACAATTTTCGGTCGTTGACCTGGGAAGAAGGTTCGTGGCCTTTCACGGGCAGTCAAGTGATATTTGAGCCAGCATTTAGTTTCGGCGAGTAGGCAATCGAGTGCTGCAGCTGCCAAGGAGCCGGTCTGAGCAGGTGAAGAGGAGGCTCAAGCAGCCCAGACTCGAACTTATACATTACAGACTAAAATGGATCATATACTCAAGTTTCTCAAGACTAGGCTAGGCAGGGATCCTGATTCCGTTTGTCATCTGAATATCATGTCTAGCGATTTTGGACATGATGACGACGATCCGAGCACCAGGGAAATCGGCAGGGTCCGAACTCCCACCGATGCCAATATTTTTATTTAGTTTCGTATGTAGTTTATATATCGATCAGCACGGTACAATTTTCATGTACAAATTTTATATTTAATGTATTCAATTAGAATTTTCTTAGTTTATAATTTAATTTATATTTCTGAAATAATTTTTTTTAAAAAATAAAAAATATACAACTTAGACGACCAAAGTGAAAGATTTTGTCATGTAGCAAGAACATTCAGACGATGGGAAAACTTTTGTCATCTCGAATGGAACTGTTAGGCGACGAAAGATCAAGATTCGTCATCTAGGGTAATTCACTAAGCCAACGAAAACGTTTTCTTCGTCTAAGTTAGAACACTTAGACGATGAAAATGTTTTCGTCATATAAGAAATTCTATACGACAAAAAGTTTTGTCGTATTTTTCGGTAAAATTTCGTCGTCTAGAAAATTAGAGGACAAAGTTGGTTTGCCATCTAAGATGTGCTTTAGACGACTAAAATTTTTCGTTTTATCGTCTAAGTACTTATATTACGACACTTAGACAACGAAAACTGCATCTTAGATGAGGAAATTGCTTCGCCGTCTAAGTATTATTTTTTTTTGGGTAGTGAAAGGCGTCTTTCGTTGCTATGTTTGGAGTGCAAAACTAGATAGGCAGTGTAGCCTCTGTTTTTGTTTAGTTTGTGTCTTACACCTAGACCGTCTATATATGTGAGGTACTAGAAAATCAAATTAATGTAATAATATAAGTTACTTGATCATGTGGGGTTGTTTCTTTACTTGCTCCTTATTCTACTGTTTCACCAAAAAAAAGATATAGTAAAACATTGATAAATGAATATTCGATAAATTAATAACCTCGTTAAAGTAATATTTGTCCCGGTTCAGACTCGGAACCCGTTCATATTACTAGCAACCTCGCTAAATCATAACATAATAACTTTTCTCTAATTCCTTTAAGTCCCTGTGATTATATAAAGTAATAGTTTAACTAAAAAAATATTTAACTTTATCTTTGATCTTTCCTAGTGCATGCACCACATTTGGTAAATTCTTTTCATTTGAAAGAAAAAAGTTATTCAAGGTAATTTGTGTCTCAAATGCCTCTTCCAGAGAAACTATAGGTATAACAGAACTGTCATTTGGAGCATGATCATCTTTAGCATGCGGATTCATTATCCTTTCAATGATCTCTTCATCAGTAAGCGATTACATCACATATCATTTTCATTAGGATAATTCAAAAGTAATAACCTCGTAAAAGTCTTGATAAATTAATAAATTATTTATTTATTGATAAAATAATAATCTCGCTAAAATAAAAATTTTCCATCCCAAACTTATTTATTTATAAATGTTTTAATGTTTAAGTTGAAGGGTCAAGGGACTCAAATATCTTATAGAAAGTGTTTGTGGTCGCACACGTACATTCACCATATACCATTTTTTTGTCAATATTTTTAGGTACATAGTCTCCGGCCTCCCTTTTCTGAGAAATCTAATTTTTATGTCTTAAGAGAAGCAAACTTCTTCTTCGTTGATTCTATTGCAAATGTAGACACACTTCTTGGTTGAGTACTTGATTCTCACATTCAGATTCTATTTTGATTTACAGAACGCAACATGACATGATTACAGAAAAATATATGATCGATATATACTTCGTTAAAAGTGATGGGTCAAATTTTCCTCCTTATTTGGAAGAGGATATCATGTAGTTTACTACATTGCAAAACTATTTCGGTGAAGCCTCAAGATCCATTCAATTAATCAATAGGCAAGTTGCTATTGCTATAGAAAACATGGTGAAGCCAATGTTGAAATGTAAGAGTGTAAGCTATGCATATAGGCTTACGGTGGCTGTCATTTTTTAACTAAGGAATTGAGAAGTATTGATGGATCATGGAAACACTTAGCATGAATCAAGGAGACTTGTTAAATTCACAACTAAAGTGAAGGACGTGCATGGAGAATGCATGCACATATGTGAATTGCAAATATAAGGAGGCATTTGTAATGGTGCAAAGCATAGAAGCCCCAAAGAGAGTTCTATCACCTTGTGTGTTATCAAGAGTGAGATAGAGAGAAAATTCTAAGTAGACAGTTTGTATCTGAGCAAAACAAAGAGTGTGTGTGTGAGAGAGTAGTGTTTCTCTCAGTGTAATGGTGTAATATTTATTCGTATAGTAAAGGTTCTTTATTGTTATTGTCCCATGGACATAGACACTTTTCCGAACCATGTTAATTCCCGGTGTTCTCTATCATTTTATTTACGCTATGCATTTACATTTATGGTTATGAGTTTCCAAATTTATTCTATAGTGTATTCTTCCACATTCCCCAACAGTGGTATCAGAGCTCTTGGTTTTGACCACGAGCTTTTAGAATGGAAGGATCATGGAGTACCATGATCAGACTTAACAACTCCAACTAGATTACGTGGAAGCCGAGAATGGTGGATATTCTCTATTGCAAAGATTTGGACGAGCCAATCGAGGGAGACGATGCCAAGCCAGAAGGGACTACACCAGTAATTTGGACGAAGATGAACCGTAAAGCCATTGGTCATATTTGTGAATGGATGGACGACAGTCTATCAGAGCTCTTGATTCTTACCGCGAGCTTTTAGAATGGAAGGATCATGAAGTACCATGATCAGACTCAACCACTCCAACTAGATTACGTGGAAGCCGAGAATGGTGGATATTTTCTATTGCAAATATTTGCACGAGCCGATTGAGAGAGACGATGCCAAGCCAGAAGGGACTACACCAGTAATTTGGATGAAAATGAACCGTAAAGCCATTGGTCATATGAAAGGACCCAACTATGATTTAGTTTCCCAAACCAGAATCAAACCCATTCTGAAAACACGAACCAACAAAAACCATTAAAATTTCAGCAGAGTAACGCTACTAACGCGGAATTGCCTTAACCTGCACCCGGAAAATAACACTTCATCCTATGCCACAAAATCCAAACCGTGGGAACCAATCCCATCCGGATTTCTCAATATCATATCAATAGCAATAAACAATAAACATAACTGTAATATATAGGAAATTCCGGAAAATCCGTATAAAACATGTATCAGTAACGTATCAGAGCGACCTCTAGTGTATACATATACAAAATACACAACAGTAGACGAAACAAGAAACCTACTGGAAAACACAGGTAGCTTGAACAACTAGCCTCCGACCACGACGTGAGACACCAGAATCCGAACTGCAAACTGGGCATTGAAACCGAAAAGCCCAAGGGAAAGACATGAAAACCGTTAGAGTGAGTGGACGAAAATAAATGTTTTTCGCCGAGTGATATATGTTATAATAACATATGCGAGTCAAAATGAATAAATATGATATAATACACGAGGTGAACTCAAACTCCTCCAGCGTACAGAGCATGCATGGAAAATCCCGCGGGGTCGCTCATGGACACATCCGTGCTAGTACAGTTCGAATCACAGGATCCCAGACCCACACGTGATTCTAGCTAGAAATGTCTCAGGTCAGAGGTCTGCCCCCCCCCCCCCCCCCCGGTAAAGGCCTTGGGTCAGGGGTCACAGCCTCCCCCGGTAAACATCCTCGGGGATCAGCCGGGATGCAAGTGTATCGATACAACAACATATACTGTGACTGTACTCTGTGTAAACCAAATCATAAATAGTTCGATGCAAATGTATAAAGCAATATGTAAATGCATATACGTTATGTATAATTGTATAGGCATAATCGTATAACACATGCTCATATAAATCGATCCCCTGAATAATCATAAAATATATCTGATCAAAATCACAATTCACTACACAGTACCACACCTTGGAAATCAACCGTTCCCGGAAATATATAACACAGTGCAAAATAATCGACGAAATTCCCAAAATCTCCACTCAAAACCCTCGACTGAAAATCCGATACCCAAATAAACTCGAAAACCTCAAGGCGATGATCGGGGCGCGAATACGAGTAAAACGACATTAAAATCATCAAATTCTAAAAAGTCAATGGGTCGCCGGAGCTCCGCCGTTGACCGCCGGCGGCGGCGCGCTGTCAACCGGTGACATTTCCCGGCGACCAAGCTCACCATAGCTTATCCTCCTCGAGCCCAACACATCTCTCAACTGTGGCTAAGTCCAATTCTAACTCAGTTCACCGAAAATCAGCTCGAAAGTCAAGAAACCCAATTCCTGCCGACGAAGCTGTCCCTCCGTCGATCTCCGTCTACGGCGCACGGCGGCCCTCGAGGCTACTCCCAAAGGCTCCGCCGTGGCCCCATGAGTCAAATACCCCTAATCCCCGGCCACCCCCGTGGCCGGAGCGCCGCCGTCGAACCACCCCGAATCCGGCCGGAAAAATCTCAAATTTCAACTCACAATTTCTCCCTCAATTCAACATCAAATTCCAAAATTCCAAGTTCCAATCAATAGGAAATCAAACAAGGATTCGAAATATACCAACAACAAGGCCGGAGGTGGCCGGAAAAATGAAGGTCGCCGGTGAGTCAGCGGCGGTGGAGATTTTCTTCTCCGGTCAACGCGGGTCAACGCCTCAGTCTTGGTCAAACGACGGTCAAACTTCCCGAATAGTGATTTTCGACTATTTTCGATATTTATACTCGCTTCTCGGGACGATCGACGGTCCAAAACGGATAACCATTACGATTTGGATAAACTCGATACTGACGGATAAACTCGTCGATATTTTGAAACTTCGAATAATCATATTATATTCCTCGATCATCGGAAAAAACATCCGGAACCGCCCACGAACTCGAAATCACGTGTATAACAATTCTCTAGAAGAGACTAACTCAAATTCTCGGCCGATAATTAAGTCATAATCAAAACCGGCAAACCACACAATTAATGAAAAATTGTGATTACGCACCAACTCGTGAATTATGCTGATTACTCTACCGATTCTGGTTCGGGTCGTCACAAATCTACCCCCCTTCAAAAAAATTTGACCTTGAAATTTACATACCTATCAAGTGAACAGATGAGGATACTGCTCCCGCATACGCTGCTCAGTCTCCCTGGTGGCCTCCTCAATCGGGTGATTCTGCCACAAGACCTTCACCAGCGGTATCACACGGTGCCTCAACTCTTGCTCACGACGATCGAGAATCTGTACCGGCTCCTCCACATATGTCAAATCCTCTCGATCGGTAGCTGCTGTGGTGCTAACACATTCGATGGATCTGAGATATACTTCCGCAACATCGAAACATGGAAAACATCATGCACACGAGCCATCTCAGCTGGCAACTCAAGCCTGTAAGCAACAGCTCTAACCCTCTCGGTGATCTCGTACGGACCAATGTATCGTGGTTGAAGCTTGCCACGCTTCCCGAAACGCACAACACCCCTCTACGGAGATAGTTTCAGGAAGACCTAATCGCCCACATCAAAATCGAGACTCTTCCTCCTCACGTCCGCGTAACTCTTCTGGTGATCCTGGGCAATCTTCAATCTATCCCGAATAATCTGGACATCCTCCATGGTGCTTTTCACCAGATCAGGGCCAATAAGCCATCGCTCTCCCACCTCACTCCAACACAACTGAGTGCGGCACTGCCTCCCGTACAGGGCCTCGTACGGTGCCATCTCAATATTGGCCTGATATCTGTTATTGTAGGCGAACTCTATCAAATGTAGTTGCTGGTCCCAATTTCCTCGAAACTGCAAAACGCAAGACCGCAACATATCCTCAAGAGTCTGTATAGTCCGCTTAGACTGCCCGTCAGTCTGAGGATGAAAAGCTGTACTGAAACGCAATCTCGTGCCTATGGCTCGCTGCAACGCCTGCCAGAACTCCGAAGTGAACTGACTGTCTCGGTCAGAAACAATAGATACAGGCACTCCGTGCAGTCGAACAATCTCTGAAAAATACAACTTGGCCAATCTGCCCACTGATATCTTCCCCGGAAGTGTGAGAAAATGAGCGGATTTCGTCAGTCGATCCACAATAACCCAAATACCAGTGTTGCCAGCCGAAGTAAAAGGCAACAGATAAACGAAATCCTTAGCAATGTGCTCCCACTTCCAAACCGGAATCTCTAGTGGTTGCAATTTCCCCGCAGGTTTCTGCCTCTCCGCTTTAACCTGCTGACATATCAAACATCGGCTCACATATGCGGCAATCTCCCGCTTCATGTTGCACCACCAATAATACGCTCGAAGTGTACGAAACATCTTCGTACTACCGGGATGCATCGCATACGCCGAACAATGGGCCTCATCCAAAATCTCATTTTTCAGACTCTCGTCTTGGGGTACGCACAACCTGCCTCTGAAAAGCAACGTACTGTCGTCACTCAACCGAAACTCTATAGGCATACCATTCTGTATCATGGTCTTCTTGCCCAACAGGTAGGAATCTGAATCCTGAGCCTCCCGAACCTGATCAACCAACACGGGTCGAACCTAGAAACTGGCTAACAAGGCTCCCTCATCATTCCACTCAAACTCGGCTCCCGTAGCTCGAAGCTCGGCTAACATAGATACTCTAGCCACACACACATGGAATAACGAAGCTTCGGATTTCCGACTGAATGCATCGGCAACAACATTGGCCTTCCCTGGATGATACTCGAAAGTGCAATCGTAGTCGTTGATCAACTCCATCCACCTGCGCTGCCTCATGTTCAAGTCTGGCTGCATCCGCAAGTAGGTGAGACTCTTGTGATCGGTGTAAATTTTACACTGGGCTCCGTACAAGTAATGTCTCCAACTCTTCAATGCTAGCACAATAGCGGCCAACTCCAAATCATGAGTCGGATAGTTGACTTCGTGTGGTTTTAGCTGCCTGGAACCGTAGGGTACAACTCTACCATGCTACATCAGCACACAACCAAGTCCCATCTTCGACGCATCACTACAAACCACAAACTCACCGCTGTCGTCTGGTAATGTCAGAACCGGTGCAGTAGTCAACTTTTCCTTCAGGAGTAAGTAACTCTCGTCACATGCATCTGACCACTCAAACTTGATGCCTTTCTTCGTCAACCTGGTCAGTGGAGTAGCAATCCGAGAAAAATCCTGTACAAATCGCCGGTAGTAACCTGCCAAACCCAAGAAACTCCGGATCTCCGGTACAGTAGTAGGTCTACTCCAATTCAGCACGACCTCGATCTTGTTAGGATCAACGCTGACTCCCTCAGCCGATATCACATGCCCTAGAAAATTCACACTGTCCAGCCAAAACTCGCACTTGCTGAACTTTGCAAACAATTGATGGTCCCGCAAAGTCCGCAACACTGCTCGCAAATGCTTCTTATGCTGGCCCACACTCCTGGAATAGATCAAAATATCATCGATGAACACAATCACGAACTTGTCCAGAAATTGTCTGAACACCCGATTCATAAAGTCCATAACGGCTACGGGGGCGTTGGTCAACCCAAACGGCATAACGAAGAACTCGTAGTGCCCATACCGCGATCTAAAAGCTGTCCTGGCTACATCAGACTCTCAGATCCTTAACTGGTGATATCCAGACCTGAGATCAATCTTCGAAAAGACTGAAGCTCCCTTGAGCTGATCAAACAAGTCATCAATCCGGGGCAACAGATACTTGTTCTTCACTGTAACCTGATTCAGCTTCCGGTAGTCGATGCGTAACTGCATAGATCCATTCTTCTTCCGTACAAACAAAACCGGGGCACCCCATGGCGAAACACTAGGTCGAATAAAACCCTTCTCCAGCAGCTCCTGAAGTTGAACCTGCAGCTCTTTCAACTCCGCTGGCGCCATACGATACGGTGCCTGAGAAATGGGTCCAATACCCGATAATAGCTCAATAATGAAATCAATCTGCCGAACTGGAGGTATACCTAGTAACTCCTCTGGAAACACATCCGGAAACTCGGAAACTACCTCAATACTACCAATGTCTGGCACAGTAGCCGTGGTGTCCACAACATGAGCTAAGTAAGCAACACACCCATTCTTCATCATCTGATCCGCCTTCATTGCGGAAATCAAACATGGTAATGAAGTGTTCTTCTCGCCGCGAAACAATACCTCGGGAAAGCCTGGTCGTCGAAATGCAACCTCCTTCTTGTGACAGTCAAACATGACCCAATGTGTCTCCAAGAAGTCCATACGCAAGATCACGTCAAAATCGACAATATCAAGCAACAACAGATCCGCGGCTAAGCCATGGCCTCCAATAAATATCTCACAGTCTCTGTACACCCAGCCAATACTCACCACCTCACCGGACGGATACAACACTTTCCACAACCCGGGAAGTGGAGATGCAGGTACAGTAGCTAAAGATGATAGTCTATACGACATGAATGAATGCGTGACACCTGGATCTAACAATGTAAGTACTGGAATACCAAAGATATGTAACGTACCGATAACGACCTCTGGTGAAGCTCTGCCCTCACGCAAAGTCATGGCATGAACCCTAGCCTGCCCGACTGGTCATCCACGCTGAGGCTGTCCCTGTTGTCTGCCCTGGTTCGCAAACTGTACTGGTCGAGCTCCCAAAGTGGCACCTCGCTCAGCTCCGGAACTCTGGGCCGCTTGTCCATCAGCACCATCAAGCTGGAAACACTCTCTCGCATAGTGACCCACCTGGCTACAACGAAAACAAGTGACAAGGCCTCGCTGACATGGACCATAGTGATGCCTGTTGCAGAAGTTTAATAATGGATACTCTCTCGGTACGGCAAATGTGCCACTGGTACGCCGAGGATAACTGGAACCGCTGGAACCCCCACTAGCCTGTGGTCGCTGCGGTCGATCTCTCCTCCATCTCGGTCTCTGTCTCGGTGCACTAGTTGGGGGTCGATATGGTCCACTGCCCGAGGATGAAGCCGAACCGGAAGTATCAGAACTCTGCCTCTTAGAAGGCCCCTGACTCGGTCCACCATCCTCAAACCGTCTAGGCTGGTACCTCATCCGCCTCTCCTTCTCGATATCCTCACCTCGGAGTGCTGCACTGACAAACTCATCGAAGTTGTTCCGAGGCATCGTAGTCAGAGTCCCTTGATATTCAAATTCAAACCCAGCTCAAATCTGCGGCACTTGGCTTCCTTAGTAACCACCATGTCACGCGCAAAACAAGATAAGCGCGTAAACCTATCCCGGTACTCAAGCACAAACATACTGCCCTGTCTCAAGTTCGTGAACTCCTCATACCTACACTGCTGGGTAGCCTGGTTGAAGTATCTCCGCATAAACAGATCACGGAAAAAATTCCCCGGAGTATCAACTGGAACTCTATCGGTGCTAACCCACCAGAAGTATGCATCTGACTCAAGTAATCCAACTGCTGCCACTATCATCTACTCAGGGGTAAAACGTAGACGCTCACATACACGTTCAACCTGAACCAACCATGCCTCACACATCTCTGGATCAGCTGAACCCGAAAAGACAGTCGCACCAGCAGTACGAGCTTTGACCACAGGGTCAAAACGCTCTTCCAAATGCAACACTCGCATTAGCAAGTCGTGCGTCTGGCGATCCTCATCAGGATCCGCTTCCCCCGATCAACACGGGGACCACGTCGAGGAGGCATCCTATTGATACAAGACAAGCATTAGGTACAAGCAGAAGGAACATAATCATGAGACCTCAGATATTTGAGAACACACAACACCCGAAGCATTGATGAGTACTGCTGGCCAGTCGGGTCATCGCTCCAGTTATGCTGTACAAACTCAAATACCCTAAGCGTCACAACTACAAGAGTCTACAGAATCTGACAACCTAATGCTCTGATACCAATCTGAAAGGACCCTACCCCGATTTAGTTTCCCAAACCGGAATCAAACCCCTTCTGAAAACACGGACCAACAAAAACCATTAAAATTTCGGCAGAGTAACGCTACTAACGTAGAATTGCCTTAACCTGCACCTGAAAAATAACACTTCATCCTATGCCACAAAAGCCAAACCGTTGGCACCAATCCCATCCGGATTTCTCAATATCATATCAATAGCAATAAATAGTAAACATAACTGTAATATATAGGAAATCTGAGAAAATCCGTATAAAACATGTATCAGTAACGTATCAGAGCGACTTCTAGTGTATACATATACAAAATACACAACAGTAGGCGAAACAAGAAACCTACTGGAAAACACAGGTAGCTCGAACAACTAGCTTCCGACCACGACGTGAGACACCAGAATCCGAACTGCAAACTGGGCACGAAAACCAAAAAGCCCAGGGGAAAGACATGAAAACCACTAGAGTGAGTGGACGAAAATAAATGTCTTTCACCGAGTGATATATGTTATAATAACATATGCGAGTAAAAATGAATAAATATGATATAATACACGAGGTGAACTCAAACTCCTCCAGCGTACAGAGCATGCATGGAAAAATTCCACGGGGTCGCTCATGGACACATCCGTGCTAATACAGTCCGAATCACGGGATCCCAAACCCACACGTGATTCTAGCCAGAAAGGCCTCAGGTCAGAGGTCTGGCCCCCCCGGTAAAGGCCTCGGATCAGGGGTCACAGCCTCCCCCGGTAAACATCCTCGGGGATCAGCCGGGATGCAAGTGTATCGATACAACAACATATACTGTGACTGTACTCTGTGTAAACCAAATCATAAATAGTTCGATGCAAACATATAAAGCAATATGTAAATGCATATACGTAATGTATAATTGTATAAGCATAATCGTATAACACATGCTCATATAAATCGTAATCTCATATGCATGCTCATGCTCGTAAAAAGTGTATAAAGACTCGCGATTATCAGTGAAAAGAAATTGTCCACTCACAGATGAGCAAAACGCGCACTCGTGCTAATCACGTGGCCCGGCGGAAGATCCCTCGCCCGAAGCACAATCTTGATCCCCTGAATAATCATAAAATATATCTGATCAAAATCAAAATTCACTACACTGTACCACTCAAAACCCTCGACTGAAAATCTGATACCCAAATCAACTCGAAAACCTCAAGGCGACGATCGGGGCGCGAATACAAGTAAAACGACATTAAAATCATCAAAATCTAAAAAGTCAACGGGTCGCCGGAGCTCCGTCGTTGACCGCCGCCGCCGCCGGAGAGAGAGGGAGGGAGGGAGGGAGGGAGGGAGGGAGGGAGAGAGAGAGAGAGAGAGAGAGAGAGAGAGAGAGAGAGAGAGAGAGAGAGAGAGAGAGAGAGAGAGAGAGAGAGAGAGAGAGAGTTAGTTAGTTTTCTAAGTTGGTGTTCTTAGTTAGTTTTCTAAGTTGGTGTTCACGATTTTTTTTCTATTTCTCACAAATTACTCCTATACCAACAAAACAAATCAAATGTGTAAATCTGATTGAGAACATAATTACAACAGGAGTAACAAACAACGTTGCAGTGTAAGTTGAATAGATGAAACCAAATAAACCCAGATAGAGATATAGTCAAATAGCAAAAGACGTGAAATCACATAAATAAAGCAAAAAACATGTTTAGGAGGACATCTTAAGCACCAACGATTTTGGTTGAATAAAAAGATAGTTGCAAACTCAATGGGGGAAAACTCCCAAAGTCTTTTTGCCAACCCAATGTTAATTGAACGTTGGGCACTACTTCAATTGATGGTGGAGTGGATAGCTTTACCTATCCCAAATCTTACTTCTTCTCTACCATTCGATTGATAACTCCTAAATTGAGAGTTTCTTTCGGTCAATTTCATCGACCAACCTAATTCTAAGCTATAATCTGTGAGAAATCAATAACTAAATCAGAACAGCTACCGAGCAAGACGTAAAACTTCATCAAGTCTGGCACGATCGTCCATCTTTGAACTTTAAATTCTGTAACGAAAGAACAAAATGACAAGTCATAGACCTCGCCTGCAACTGTGACTATGATTACGATGCTCGAAGAGGCTACTTGCTCGAACATGGCAATCTCAAGTCCCTCCCTCATATTCCGCATTATCCCAACCAATTTGGGTCGGCCCAGTGGCCCAAAGACTCCACGTCGGGTCGGGTCGCCACCGCACCCTCTCCCGAAACACTGGTCTCTCTCTTTCACTCACCAAAACGAAAACGAAAACGTCAACCTCAGTCTCACTCTAAATCCTAAATCTAAGTCGATGAAAATCAAACCCAAACTCTTTAACTCATCAAACCCCATCGATCTCAGGCTAGGCAGAGGAGAATCCAGATCGGCGAGGGCGGCTCCAATCGTGGGCCGTGAAGGATGTTGCAGTGCGAGCCGAGAAGCGGACGCCGCGAGGGTGAGACTGCGAGGCTGAGGCTGAGGCACGGAGATAGCGGCGCGGCGCGGCGCGGAAGTGTTAGGCGGCGCGGCGAGGGCAAGCTGCTGCTGTGGTTCGCGATCAGTAACACGGCAGAGAGAGAAGACAAAAAGAAAAAGGAAAATAGAAATAAAATAGAAAATTTCTAAAATGTAGCAGACACATAACTTGTTTTTAACGTTTTGAGATGGAGTAATCAAAATAGTTAATGGTGTAATTTGATAATGACTTTGATTATATTTGTTATAAATAAATGAATAAAATTTAAAACGTGTGATGTGTCACACATAAGTGATCATCTAAATATTTTTTTCTTTTTGGAATATGAATTATTTGACATTTATTTGGTTAAAGTTAGGAAAGAGGATCACTTACTTGTCTCAGTATTAGACCGATCTTGAATTTTCTCTATCACTTTAGGTAAGAGAAGTTCGTTTATTATGAGATTGTTAATGTAAACGATATATTCAATGGTCCGATCCTTATTGTCCTCTCGTCCTTCAACAATGGCTTTATCATTTTCACATTTTTTTTCTGCTTTTCACATATCCACTCTGAATTAGTATTTATTTCATCTTGGTACAATCATATACAGCCGGTTAATCTTCATTTTCATCCAAATTACTTGGTGAAATTGATTCGATAAAATTCAAATTCAATCTTTGTTAGTTACGAGATATTAAATAATGCTAATTCACCCTCAAATTTGATTATGTTTTGTCAAGATACTCTCTATCTTTTTCTTCACTTTTGATCCAGTATTCTTAATTTCTTATTCTCACTAGCCTCATAACTAGTAGTCTCTCACTCTCCTTGACACTATACAGAGATAAACATAGAAGCTTTCGTTTTTTTTTACCGGAAACTCTGTTTTACCTCCTAAAATCATTAACATAGCGGAATGAAATTTACCGACCCATTAATGTTTTGGGTCATTAGACCCTCCAATCAAATTTAGATATGTGTCGTTCCACTCGACTTTTATTTAATTAAATGGGAGGACACATGACCCGAAAAATCAATGGATCGGCAAATTTCATTCCTAAAATAGCACACCCGCTTTTGCAAACCCGGCCATGTGAGACACTTTCCAGCCATAAATACACGCACACACTCCAATCCTCCCACTTCTTTAGCAAAACCAAAATACAAAACAAAGAAAATTCTAAACCCGCACTGATGCTTGAGTTTTGACTTGTGCTCCAGAAACATACACTAGTTTAAAAGCAAAGGTTCAACTTTCCGTTGGTCCTTCTCCAATTTGTGGCTGGGTGGGTGGTTGAACTCTTGGACTTTAAAGGTAAGTTTTTAAGCTTGCGCTCAATTTGAGGTAGTCCCTAATTTTCCTCCTGGCGTGTGTTTCAGGCAACTCCATGGAGATTTTTATCGTTTGAAATTCATAACCTTCCTATTTTTATTTTGAAATTCTAGTATATAAATGGATTTATGTATTTTCTTTGTTGGTTTTAGTTTCCAGTGGACAAGTGAGAGAATCTATAGCAGCTATGAGGCTATGGTTAGTCCAAGGTTAGTTGTTGTGGCCTTGTGGGGATGCAAAATTTCAGGGCAAAATGACATCTTTGAGTGGATTAGGGATTGGCTTGAGCTTTGTTTTTGGGTTCCTCCTCTTGGCTCTTGTGGCAGAGCTTTACTACTTGCTATGGTGGAAGAAGAGAATCACAAACAGAGAGATTGAAGATGAGAATTACAGCAACCAGCCAAAGGCACTCTTTCAATTTAGTTGCTTTAAGAAACCCACTACTCTGCAAAACACAAACAACAGCAACATCAATAGTTCTGACGGGGATATTAGGAACCCAGATGCCAACTCTAGAGACCCAGGTTTGGAGCTGGGTAAAGATTTGTTATTGAAGGCCAATTATGGAGAAGACAGTGTGGAATCAGAGCTCATGAGGCTGCACAATCTGGCTGGCCCACCAAGATTTCTATTCACAATCAAAGAGGAAGAGAAGGAGGATTTGGAATCTCAAGATGCAAAATCCAGGAGAGGTTCGAGAACAAGGAGTTTGAGTGATCTAGTTTTGGCTGTGGATAGCTCATTCCTCAGTAGCCCTTTGCCTTGTTCACCATTAAAGTCTTCACCTTTGAACCCTCTGGATTCTTACAAGCACCATGGATTCAACCCTCTATTTGAATCGTCTACAGAAGCTGAGATGAGCGGGCTGAGATCTTCACCACCTCCAAAGTTCAAATTTTTAAGGGATGCAGAGGAGAAGTTGCTCAAGAGACTAATGGAGGAAGCAGAGAAAAAGACATCTAGAAATTCTGGGCCTGCTCAAAATCAAGACTTTGGGGCGAAAGCTTTGCACGATTCATCATTGGGAACAGAGGAGAGAGAAGGGTCTTTTATAAGACTCATTGTTGATAAGAACAAGGAGAGTCAGAGAGAGCTTCAAAATGGTCATCTGCCACAGTTTCCTTCAAGCTCTTCAAAGGTACTCCCACTGGCTTCATCTCCTCTAGGCCCTTGTGAATTGAATCCCCATTAATTTCCTCAGAGATCTTTGTCAATTCTATTCATCTGTTAATTAGTGTTCCAAAATGTAAGTCTGAGGAAGGTTTTGTTTTGTTTTTTATTTTAGTAATTTTATTGTGACTACTTGCTCTTGGGTGTTTAAGGAAAGTAAGGTAACCATGAATTATCTGAAACAGTTTTTTGCTGGTGCTCATTGAGAATTCCAGACACAACTGTCAATATCCTGTAGAGTGAATTAAGGTGTTTGTTAGTTCAAGTGGGAAACTTGTGGGGTAATCAATTTTGTCCAATTCTTCATGTGCGCAGCTGAAGAAGTTTGTTAAACAACATCATACATTATCATGAGGATACCCTCATTATTCCTCTAAGATAGTGCTTCATCACTTTTGATTCTTCCTCAGATTCTTTTATAAAATTACCAACGGAATATATCGGTAAAATCACCGGATTGCATCATGAGTCATGCTTCACAGATAAGGGAAGCTGATTTTTTTTTAAGGGTCCAAGCACTCTGGACTCGGGAGGTTAGCGTGATATTGATCACACAAGTTAGGATCATTTTCATTTAAAGGCCAAGTTTGTCAAAAGTGAATACTGCAGTATAAGACCTCGTATACTAACGACTTTTTTAGCACAAAATGGTGCACATATATCTGCTATATGCAAGTTTGTCAACCTTTTCAACTACTGCCCTACACAAAGTGTTAGTACTATGTCCTCACTAGTCAATCCCTTCTCCCTGTCTCCATCATCAACGGACATCAGAAAGCAAATTAGATTGGTAGAACTAGAAACTTTTCTTCTCGTGGCAATGCATCTGATTGCCTAGGTGTTTTTATCGAGTATCTTTTCTTGTAACACAACAAAGTTATACTGCACCGTTAATGGCGTCGTGTGAGTGCACTTGCCATGTAAATCCGCCACTGTCCGATAAGGTTTCGGTAGAGCCGGTGAGCCGGTTTGATATTTTCACAACAACTCATTCACATGATCAAATGTGTTGGATTTGTGAGAGATACAAGGAAGAACTAGAGTTGAGGAGTAGTTAACACTAATAAATCCTGAATGCGAGGGAATTTGAAGCTTAAAAGGACAGGCACCATTCATGAGTTGGCTTTTATAGGAAGACTTCGCACTCAACAAAAAGAAGCCAAGAAAGTCCATTATCAAGTGTCAAATTTGAGAGCAATTTCCCTAAACAAGAAGTAACGTCATTGTTATCACAAGACTTGGCTAAAAAGCTTGGCCCCAAACCTCAAGCATATATCAATTCTCCATTTTTATGATAGAGATGAACTTGTTAGCACAGTCCAGCGGCAGTATGTGAATTTTATTTATTTATTTATTTTATCTCTATTACTCTTGGTTTATGAACATTTGCATTTGTGAATTTGATTCTGAGAATCGAACTCTTAAACTTTTACGATATTAAATCTACAGCTTATCGGAGGGTAATTATAGAGTGCTATAGCCCTAAACCTCTGTCAATTGTCCATTTTCATTTAAACCTTTTGGTGGACTCCGTTGATTAATAATTTTCAAATTCATGTTGCCATTTTCAATTGCTTCGCATTTGGATTTGAAGTGAGCAAGAAGAGAACCAATCTATATAGGAATGAAAGCAATTTGCGTACTTTATTTTTGAACTAATTGGCCAGAAAATGTAGGCCTGTCTGAGGGCTCGGCTGTCCTGGCCTCCCATGGTTAAAGAAACAAACAATGAGAGTTGTCCAATGAAAACAGTACAGAATCTGTTTGGTTTGACATACATAAAAGAATTACGGAATGTTTGTAGTTTTGCACTTTTGCTCTCGACGTGAGCAAGAAGGAAACTACCAAGTTGCTATATATTATCTGTTTGTGCTTACAATAAATAATCTTTACTTATTGGGCTGAAAGGACTGATAATCGCGGCCTGCAATGAATAATCTTTATGTGTTGGGTTTGGTATAGTTAATTGGATGGGCAGTCTGTAATAATGAATGATCACATTTCCTAAGGAGGGAATGATTCTCTAACGAGATCAACAACGACAAGTTATCTTGTTTCCTATATATAAAGGAAGTTAACGTAGGATCTAGGAGATCATACCACATACATACTTTGCTTTCGGCAAACAACTTTCTCATCTCGAAAAACCCTTGCTATCCGCAATCAAGAGATCTTCACCTGAAGAAGCGTGAGCATCTTGCGATTCAAAGACACAACCCTTGTGTTATCAATACTCTGTCAAGGAGATTGCTCTGTTTTACACCAAATGAGCTGTAAGGTATCGATTTTCGTGACTTAGCGAGAGACACGAAAATTATAAGTCTTAAGTCACTTAAGCAAAAAGAATTCATCGAACGGGGTTGCTGATCTCCCCGACCCAATCGTTTCTTAGAATTCAGGTAGCGGTGATCCTGCGTTCAATGTTCCTCCCACGATGGTAGCACGCCAAGCATACACGCACAGGTGGTCGAGAAAAGAGAGAGTTTGAAACTTCTCAGCACCCTGAGATTTTTGGAGTAAAACATTTTGGCACGCCCAGAGGGACCACTTTTCGTGTCTCTACGTGAAAATAGGGGATCTTTACAAAAAGGTATACCCTCAGCGTCACAGACATCCTCAACCGGCTTACCGGGAGCACAACTCTGCTGAGTGTCGGGCATTCACTGCCAACGTAGTAGAGAAAATCTTTGGAACCGTATGTCGCTCAGCAATGGAATTTCAGTTCCTAACTGAAGATGAGATCAATCTTTTGACGTACGAGCACTACCGCCCGTACGCCGCCAGGCGTGACCGGCACTAAGCGGGACAACTCAATATCATCAATTAACAACTAGCCGATAAAGCGGCTTTACTCGCCACCAATGGCGAGAAAACTGAGGCCACAACTTTTGAAGTGGTTACCTTGAGGAATGAGTTTGCCAAGGGTCTAGAGGAACAAGCAACCCAGAAGGCCCAACTCGCTACTCTCGTGGAGGGTCAGGATAAGCTATGCGCTGACCTCCTGCAAGCGTTGGAGGCTGCTCAGGCATAATAGATAAGGGAGATGCTCGCCTTGTTCAAAAGGGGCGATGGGGACATTGGGCAACTCTCCGAGTTCATATCTGACCTTTCGCGAGTACAGAAGAAGGCAGATAGATTCCCAGCCGTCTGACAGGAACGGTTCGACAGAGTCATGGAACAGTGCAACATCCTGGTCACCAAGGAACATCGACCATATGAGACACCTTTCTCAGCAGTGGAGAAGGGTAAAAACAACACTTAGCAGTGGCCTAGGAACTACAAGCCAATTAGTTTCCAAACCTTCACAGGGGATGGAGATCAGAGTGCGGCAACACACTTGGCTTACTTCACGTTGTAACTAGGACCCTTTGAGGAAGACCTGGAGCTCAAGTTAAGGGTCTTTGGTTCATCTTTGTCAGGGTCAGCGGTTGTGTAGTACACTGGCTTAGAAAAGAGATCTATAACAGTGTCCAACAATGGAAGCATTGTTTATTGACCATTTTGGAACAACGAGGCCAAAGACCAGCATTAAAAAGTTGGTGGCTATGAACCAGGCACCGTCAGAGAGCCCAATGGCTTTCCTACACTGCTTCAGGTTGGAGTATAATCTGTGCAAGACACTGTTGGTAAATGATGTCGTCGTGGATATGGAAAACAATGGGTTGGAAGATCAATACTATTGTCTATTCCTTAGCATTAAACGTGCTTGTGACGTACTGAAGCTATTCACAGAGGTTGAACTAGAACACATCCATCCCGAGCAAAACCAAGCTGCAAAGAAGTTGGCATAGCATGCCACATGTGTGCGTCAACAAGATGGAGTCCGTGGGTGTATTCTGAAGGTCGAACGCTAGACTTTGCCTTCTTTCTTTGCCAGACAGGAGGACAACAATGAATGGTATGTCGCAACCCTTGATCATATTGATATTGATTGGAGGCTACCTATCATATCTTACCTTCAAGACCCCAATGCACTAGTGGATAAGCGTATTCATTTTCTTGCTCCTAACTACATTCTCAGGAATGGAAAATTGTTTAGGCGAGGAGAGAAAGGTGTGCTACTTCAATGCGTTTATGATCGTGATGCTAAACGACTGATGAGGGAAGTACACTTAGGGGCATCAGAGGCACAACAAGCTGGTCCTAAGATGCGCTGGTTATTGCGTGGCCATGGTTGTTATTGACCCAGTATACTTAAGGACTGTGTCACTTTCGCCAAAGGTTATGAAGATTGTCAAGCTCATGGCCTCGTTAGTCACTTACCTAATATACCCATACAACCGATTATTAAACTTTGGTCTGCCCGTTGTTATGCCTTGGATTTCATTGGGAGGATTCACCCTCATTCATCTGGGGGACACGAGTTCGTTATTGTGGCTACGAATTTCTTCACTAAGTGGGTGGAGGCTAGGCCTTTAAAAGTGGCATCAGCAAGTACCATTCACTAGTTTTTATTTGAAGATATTATATGTCTATTTGGTATACCAGAATGTTTTGTCTCGAACAGAGGGGCAACGTTTATGTCTGGCGAGGTTGACACATCATGAAGGACTTGGGCATTCACTTCCTTCATTCTACCCCATATTATACTCAGTCAATGGTCAACCAGAGGCCAGTAATAAGCTTATCCTACACATCCTCAAGAGAATTCTCGCTAGCAATGTTCGCCTGTGGTATGCTGAGTTGTTCAATACACTTTTGGGCTTATCATATTAGCAAGCAGAATCTAACAAGGACAACTCCGTACACTCTGATGTTTGGGCACAATGTTGTCTTGCCTTTGGAGCATAATGTTTAGTCTTTAAGAATTAAGGAACATTGTGACTTAATTGGCGAACACTATGTCCAGGCAATGTAGCAAGAACACGAAGACTTAGACGAGTAGTGTCTAGAGGCTTATGAACATTTGTGTGATGAAAAGTGAAAAGTTTCTTGATCTTATGACAGGTGCATAAGGGACAAGAGCTTTGTAGACTGTGAACTTGTGTGGAAGCTAGTATTACCCATTGGTGAAAAACTCGAAGAACACGGCAAGTGGTCTGGAAAGTAGGAAAGGTCGTACATTGTCGATCATATCCAGGGCCATGGGGCCGTCTGTCTTTGGGTCAGACCGGGTTAGGACAAACTCCCTGCTGACCTAGATCGCCTCAGGTTAGGACAAACACCATAGACGGTCCCATCACCTTTTAATTTACAGTCTTGGAGATGCTTCGGGTTAGGACAAACACCCTGAGCGCCCACTTCCATATTTTATTTCAGTTTATTTTATTTGAACTCATTTTATTTTACAAAAATTAGCAGAAAGGCATGTTATTACAGATTTATCGTTTTAAGTAGTTTACGTTTTTTTGTCCACTAACTCTAACATTTTATATTTTAAATGCCTTTTCCTGGAATTTTCGGTTTCCGTCGCCCAGGCTGCAGTATAAATCCTGAGTTTGCATAGTGTTGTCGAAGACTTTGAATCCACCAGTCAGCTCCTCATTCAGTAGGTTCCAGTCTACTGTCAGATCTGTTTATATGTATCTTATGTTCATAGAAGTCGCTTTGGACACTAGTGTTATAAATATTTTTCTGTGCTGGTTATGAATTGTTAGTATTGTTGGTTTATGAATTTTCAGTTCCTGTATTATTATTCCTACATTTTAAATAATTTACTTTCTGCACTTTATTGAGAAATCTGGATGGACATTAGTGGTCCACGGTATTGTTTGTGAGAAATTTGAACTGTGATTTTCTTGCAGGTTTCTGGTAGTCCACTTTGTAGAGGAATTATGTCAAATTTTTTACAGAAAGCCATAGTTTAAGTCTTATCGTTACGACATGATCCTAGATTACTAGTTAATTTAGGGTTGGGTTCTTTCAATATGATTCACGCAAATCCCATCAATGACCGTTTCCTTAAGAAGTACATTTATCCAGTATGAGAGTACGATGACCCGCCTAATGCAGCATAATTGAATTTTCTCCTGCTCGCTTATTTTTGCTCGCTTGATCAAACTCAAGGGGCAACCTCATAGTATTTTCGCATAGGCCAATTCCCTTGAAGCATCAGCCAAACCCCATATTATTTTATTTTTGTAGAATTAGAAATGTGTTGCCAATTTATGTGGCTTAAGTGTCAACTTCAATATAACATTGTTGTGTTATTATGTAAAGCCAATATTGGTGGCTAACGTTATCAGTAAAAATAGTCTTTCTCGCTGAAGTACTTTCTGTGCACAAGGAAATACAGTAAAGTGCATGGAATCGATTCTATTAAAAAGACTAAAGTTACAAAGACTTTGCAACCTTGAGCTATGATGCCATAAAAATACAAACTTGCTTGCAAATTAAGACCTAAAGGTCTACTAAGAAATGGACTTCAAGAAACAAAAGAAAGAAAAGGAAACTAGTTCAGCAGGCCAGAGCCAAACAAGAGAAGGGGGATCCCTTTTGTCTCTTTTATCATTGGCACTGATAAATTAGTTTTCACCTTGGTGTCAGCCACGGGAACGAGTCGATTGCCAGCAACGCCTCGCTAGACACCTCCCTAGATGCACCATATGTGTAAATAGAGAATGGTAGGCCCGTAGCTCCAAAAATTTTCACCAAGAACAACGTCGGATGAAGGTGCCCTAGCTAGCTCCATTTATGACAAAAGTAGAGCTGAGGCTAGCGAGGGGATGGACATGAAATCATCCCCAACGTTTGGACTCAGCTGCCCCTGAGAAGCGAGGGGAAGCTTTACCAAGGTCAAACCTGGGCATAGATATTGCTATCTAGCCTGGGTTCGAGCTTGGATATTGTTATCTAGGGCTTAAACTCGAAGCAAGAACATCTGGAGGTTTGTTTTCAGAAGGAACCAAAAGAAATATTCTGGAGAGGACCTTTCTCCGGAGTAATTTGGGAAAGGAGATGAAATTGCTTAAGTGTTGGAAATCAGAGGTGATATTTATAGAAGCTTAACCTTAAAGACTTTGCATGTAACCGAGCGGTTAAGATAGATGAATCAATTCACCTTTAATGGTGACTAACATGTTTTACCCCAAGATTCGAGGGTATGATGGTTCATCCCTTTCGAGTAAAGGATAGTAATAATCATTTATTCCTGGACAGTTGAAGGGAAGGAAGAGTGCTCCTTGAAAATCGAAGGATATGACGTGATTTGACTGTACATTTTGAATTCAAATTCAAATTCAAATTTAAATCCTAAATCTAAGGATTTTAGGATAATCAAGTGGGTTAAGTCTATTTCTTTGGTTGAAAGTGGGCTATAATTCCACTTGCCTATTTTTGATAGAGCCTGTGTTTGAGGCCCATATGGCTGTAAAAAGAAGGAAAATAGGTTTACATGTTGATTTATATTCAAAGCCCATGCATAAATAACTAAATAATTTGTTTAATATAAGTTATAAGTGTTTCATACAAAATGGACAATAACAAAATGAGACTGGTCTCTATAAGGCCTAATACTAGAATATGAAAAGGAGAAGCCCAAGTTTCACAAACATAGAGCCTTTTTCTTGAGTTCCACCTTAGTGTGTTCGTACTAGGCCTAGGCCTCAGAAAAAATTTCAAGAGTCGAAGAAACTTCGTCCTCGACTTCCTTAAGTTTGTCCACTCGGCTGGAGCTCTCTTGCAGTCGCTGTTGGGCATTTTCCCGGGTGGAGACAGAATCAGCGCGCATGGTGTTAACCACTGCTTGGAGGGCTGCTAGTTTAGCTTCTTTTGCTGCTAAGGCTTCATTCTGCATGGTGATGTTCTGGAAGAAGTCTTAAAGCTAGCGGTGATTAGAACGTACATGCTTCACCATCTCTTCCCTCGCTCCCTTTTGTTGGTCTAAGCGGTGAGAAAGATTGTCCTTGCAAGCTTGTAATCTTTGAAGCTGCTAAAGGTCTTGCTTGTATTGGGATAGCAAAAGAACAAGTTCTCGAGGGGGCCCATGATCGTATCCAACATGCCTTGGAGGATCTTGGGTGCGTCAAGATCAGTCTCAAAGAGCTTTATGATGGTCTCTTTGGCAAGAGTGATCTCAGCCGAGTTTGGGTCCATGGTGGAAAACTTGGCGAACAGTTCTTCTAGATCGTGAGTTTGACAGGGCGTTGTTGCCCCATTGGTATCAATTTCAGATGAGGTTGAGGCCCGAGAAATGACAAGCTAGAAGGTTTGATTTTCTTCGCGCACTTGAACGGCATGCTGGATGGCGGCAGCTAGGTTATTGCGTTCAGTTGTTGATGGCATTTGGGCACTGGTGGGAGTAACCTTCAGTGGAGAAGGGGGCCTAGCTATGTTTTCCTCTTAAGGACTCCTTGTTACCAGCTCCTAATCCTAGAAGAACAAGAAAGGAAAAAAGGTTAAGAATAAGTACAGAAATAAGGGGTTCATACTTATGAACATTTTATACCTCATTCTCTCCAATGACATTTGGCGAATGCGGGTTGGGAGCGTTAGGCAGAGACTCAACCAAAGCTTCAGCTGGCTCGTTAGGGTTTACTTGTGCCCCATTGAAGTCTGGTAGTATTTCTCTTGCTGCCATTACTATCATGTCTTTCGGATAGAACATGGCGTGGTAGGAGTAATGAGGCTCTTCAAGGGCGAAGTTGGGTGCACCGTCATCATTACCAGCATAGGGTTCTTCGTGCATGTTTTCTGGATGCTGGAGATTCTGGAGTGCAGCCTTTTCAACCACATCGGCCACAATATTTGCATAAGTGTCTGCATTCACGCTGACGGATGCATTTGCATCAACTTTCCCTTTAGGGAGAATGTTGACTGAGAGATCATCCTTAGGAGGGATTTCCTCGTGGATCATTTCCTGCAGACGAGCAAACTTGGAGATGGAGTGAGGAACATGTTAGAAGCATGTTACGTGTTTTTCTAGCCCTTCCTAAAGAGAAGTTACCTTGTGACGTGATTCGGGAGTAGGCTAAATCAGGGAAGTGAGCTGTTCGCTACTGAGGGTGAAGCCTGCAGTACGCGGTGGTGAAGGAGTTGCGGCAAAATTGGGTGCCGAAGATAGACGTTTCTCGTTCCCAATTGGCATGTCTTTGAGACTGCGTTAGTTGTTCCAATTTCTCTTGCTACTCCAGTTTCTGCTCTACCTCGTAGTCTACGCCGAACTTGTGGTGGTGACATTGTCGTTTGTTGCTGACAGTACCGTCAGGGGAAGTAGTCCAAGGCTATTTGTGGGGACCCTGGAATGAAGCAATGCTTGTTAGTCATTGGAGATGGGGAATTCAAATTTGATATAGAATTTATAGTGACGTACGTGTTGCGGATTTTTGGTTCCCTCTTCTCTAGCATTTGGTAGTCTGCTGGTGGCGGTATAGGCGCCTAGGTTGAGAAAGTATATAAAATTATAATGCCAATATCAGTGGTGAGAGATATTAGTGTTTCTTGATTAGGATATGTACCGTGGGCCAAGGTGTTGCTGTGTTGGGGTTGTTTGGTGTGTCGTACTTTAGCGCTTGCTTGTTAAACAAGGAAGTGAAGAGATTGGTGAAGGCCTTGAAGATTACTACAAAGAGAGCCATGGATTGTGTTGCCCAGAGGCCATCCCAGAATTGTGCTCGCCAAGCGTGATAATTCTTTGTCACACTCATTGAAGGTGTGAGTGGAACGTTGATGTCTTGGTCCGGGAACATCAAAATTGGAAATTCAAAGTGTGGGTCTTCCATGTCAGCAGCAACTGGGTGAGTGTGTGCTCGCCAGGTACTGTAGCGGTTTACACTACAAGAAAATTGCACCTAGACCACAGACCATTTCCGTCGTCTAGGTGCAGTTTTCCGTCGTCTAAGTACTTAGACGACGGAAGCTCCGTCGTCCAAGGTCCGTGCTCCAAGTGCTGTCGTCCAAGAACCTGGACGACGGAGAATTAGACGTTCCGTCGTCCAAGTGCACTTGGACCGCGGACATTATCCGTGGCCCATGTATGCACCTGGACGACGGAAAGGCTAATTCTCCCTCGTCCAGGTGTATACCTGGGCCACGGACATTGCTCGTTTGTCCGTGGCCCAGGTGTTCACCTGGACGACGGATAATTATCGTTTCCGTCGTCCAGGTGAACACCTGGGCCACGGAGAACGGCAGGGTTTAGGGTTTAGGGGTTAGGGGTTTAGGGTTTAGGGTTTAGGGTTTTGCACCTGGACGACGGAGAACATAATCTCCGTCGTCCAAGTGAATATTTAATTTTAAAAAATAAATAAATTGAAAATAAATATTATTAATTTAATTTATTATTAATTTAATTTAAATAATGAAAAATGCTAAAATTAAATAAATAAACTAAATTTTGAATATTAATTAATAACTTAATTATTAAATAATCAAAGTAATTAAATTAATTTGTACATACATGAATAATTGAAAAAACCCATAAATTAAAAAATAAAATATAGTTCGGAATGCGGAAAGAAACGAGATAATAAACTACTAGCTAGCTAATACACTGGAGGAGCAGATGCGCCGCCGAGTCCTCCGCCTCCAGCCGGGTCGTTGTCGTCGGGGTGTGGGTTCGGAGGAGGTTGACATACTTCTCGATTTTGTTGCATGAGGGTGATGAGTTGGGCTATTTGTGCTTGTTGTTCGTCAAGTCTTTGCCGCATTGACTCATTCTCTTCTCGTGCCAGTCGAGCCTCTTGAATGGCTGCTTCGACGGCCGCAGCCTGACTCCTTCTCCGCTGCCCCGAACCTCCCGTAGATGATGAGCCGGAGGTCGTCGACAAATCTTGTACCACCCTAGGCCCAAAGTGCCTAACCTCCTTGCCAGCTCTACGACCGTAGACCTCATCCGCGATTGCAATTTGGCTCTCTAAGGATAGAGGATGCAGGTCTTCCGGCGGCACATCTGGGAACGCAAGCTGAGTGTTGGCCAACTCTTCATGCGCACGCTCTATCGCCCTTGCCTACAAAAGAATAATTAATTTATTATAATGAAATCATATTTAAATAATAATTACTATAATTAAAAGCACATATATATATATATATATCACTTACGCCGCATTGACTAGCTTCATTATCGAGCCCTGGCGTCACGTACGCGCTTACGCTTGCATCAAGATAAGGGTGTTTGGAGCCCTTATCCTTGTGCTCCTTGGCAATTTGAATGAACTGCTTGGCGCCGGTAGTATGGTGTTTCTCCTTCTTCCCCCGGTTGGCTTTGTTGACACCGGAGAATTTCTGTTACACAACATAATTAAATCATTAAAAAATGAATAAGTACAATTTAAATAATTCAATTATCTTAATTGAAATAAAAAAATAAATTAATACCTTAAATTGTTCATCGGCAAAGTGGTTACACAACCACTCCCACTCATCTTCTCTCTCCCCTTGCAGCTCTACAGGGGGAGGCACGGGACCGACATCTTTGAAGTACTTATGGAGCCTGTACTTCCAATCTTTGTAGATGGAGTTGGCGGTTTGGTTGATATGCCTCAACATAGCCGGTGTCGGATCCACGTCAAATTGTTCCTATCAAAAATAAATAGAAAATTATAATCGTATATATTATGAAATTTTAAGCCGAGATTAACAATATTATATAATAACTAAATTGAACGTATTACGTACCGAAAGATCTTTGAAGACTTTCGCCTTCTCATGATCCGGCGCCTCCTTCCAAGTAGGGGCAGTGATACGAACCCGGTTACGGATGATTGACCATATCCCATGCGCCGAGAGACTTGCTAGCTGAGCTGTGGGAGGGCCACCGGTGAATTCGTCGTACGGCAAGTCGATCTTTTTACCGGTCGCCTTGCAAATACGCTCCGCTTTGCCCCCTTTAACGAGACCCCGAGTCCTTTTCGGTTCCGGGTCAATGGGGGCCCTCCTTTGCCTACGGCGGGCGCTGTACATGATTGATTCGGCGGTCGAGGACGCCTGAGTATTTCCCGTTGAATGGGTACCGGGCGTCGGAGATTGGAAGGGGTCGACGTCATCACCGCTCGAGATGAATGGGGGAGCGGAAATTTCCCCAGAGGGCGCTACGGACGGACCAGATGATCCGTCCGGATTGAGAGCGTCGTTGCCCTCCGGTGGTAATTCCCAACCGACTTGGTCCGCCAAGCGGCGGAGCATGGCATCTTCTGCCTCTTGTTGGGCTTTCTTCTTACCGGATTTCGTCTTTGGCGGAGCCATTTAAACCTAAGAGTACGGTGTTAAAATACCTACTTACCATAATAATTACAACTTAAAAATTTACGCTAATTAATTAAGTACGTTTAAGATTTAAATAGAGACACTAGCTTGGCATTTTCGGTCGTTCAATGGACGTGCGACCCGCGCGATAAAGTGTAAATTTTCAATTAATCAGCCTTGGTTAAATCGTAAAACATGGCCAGTTAGGGATAGAGATAACGCGAGAGGCAGGACTAATTTCGACAAAAGTCTTTCTTAGTCCAAATCCTGTCACCAGTCATAACCCGTTTCTAGACACCATGTCCGACATTCGGCCAATTTTTCGAAAATTTACACTCCCTCAAGTCCTTTGCAAACTCCGCCCTCAACCTCGTGTCCATAACTTCACTTAGGTTATGGTGTGCGGTGATGAAATCCACACATCACGAGGGGTTAAGGAGATAAGCAAGGAAAAGAGGAGCCATCTATTCCAAAGAGTGCGACTTAATTACACCAAGCCTATGTACTAAATTTAAATCGAACACGTACTACCATGCAATTTACTCGAAAATACACGTAATTAATTAATAATATCAATTAATTAAAACAATAAATAATTACAATAATAAATTATTATTTATCATGCATATAATAATAATTATTCATTTACCAATATAATTAATTATTATTAACAATAATAATTATTGCTATTATTTAATTTTAACTAACAAATATAAAATTATTACCAAATAATTAATGTATACTAATAATAATTATCCCAATATTAATAATAACAACTCATTAATAATTATAATTATAACTATTAATTATTTTAAACTAATTAATAAATTAAAAATATTTATTAATGAAAGGACCCAACCCCGATTTAGCTCCCTAAATCGGAATCAAACCCCTTCGAAAACATGAACCAACAAAATTTTTTCGAAATTTGGGCAGAGTTTCGCTACTAGCGTGGAATTACCTTAACCTGCACGCGGAAAATACACTTCATCCTATGCCACAAAAAGCAAACCGTGGGCACCAACCCCATCCGGATTTTCAATATATCAACAGTAAAGTAAAGTAGTAAATATATATACACTTTACTGAAATCCAGTGTAAAATCGTATAACGTATTCAATAGGAAGCTCAGAGCGACATCTAATACATAATCGTATACGCATACTACAGTAGGTAGAATAATAAACCTACTGGATAAAACAAAGTAGCTCGAGCACTATGCCTCCGACCACGACGTGCAACACCAGAGCTAGAACTGCAAACTGGGCACGGAAACCGAAAAGCCCAGGTGAAAGACAATAAACACGTTAGAGTGAGTGGACGAAAAGAAATGTCTTTCACCAGATAATATATATGTTATAAAAACATATGCGAGTCCAGATAAATAAAAACAACATAGTACACGAGGTAAAACTCATACTCCTCCAGTGTACTGAGCATGCAAGTAAAATCCCACGGGGTCACTCATGGACTCCTCCGTGCTAGTACAGTCTGAACCACGGAGTCCTTGACTACCACGTGATTCTAAGCCAGAAATGGCCTCGGTTCCGGGGAATACGCCCCTCACCGGTCTGGTTGGGGAAACGCCCCTCCAGGCGGCCCTCCGTCGGGGATCAGCCGACGAGGCAAGGTGTATCGATACAACAACGTAACTGAGACTGTACTCTGTGTAAACCAAATCATAAACAGTTTGATGCAAATGCATGAAACAACATAAAAGTGTATGAATATTCGTATACGTATATCCGTATAAACATATTCGTATAATCGTAAACACATGCTTATATAATCATAATCTCGTATGAAATCTCATGCTCGTAAAACCATAATCATGCTGCATGCTCAAGTTCATAAACGTATATAAAAGACTCGCAATCAATCCGTGAAAATAAAATTGTCCACTCACAGACTGGCGTAACGCGTATCGCGTTAACCCGTGATCCGGCGGAAAGTCCATCGCCAAAATAACGATCACGAACCCCTCGCTTTACGTTCGGACGCTCAACTCGAAAAACGAACCTCCCCACTGCGATCGGGGCACGATTTCGAGTCAAATGACATGCGACTTGCCGAAAGTCAAAAAGTCAACTCTGACCGTTGACCGCCGCCGTTGACGGCCCACGGCGGTGCCACTGTTGACCGGAGAATTTCACGGCAGAGCAACCCCTATTCCATGCAAAACCACCCACTGAGCAACTTTCATAACTGCAACAAAGGCCAATTCTCACTCTAACTAGGTCAATTTCATGCAAAACCGAATTGGTTCATAAATTTCAAACCCAAAATTCTCAATCCACAAATCGAATTAGAACACCATGTTTATATGGTTAGAATCACCTTGAAGAGGGCTACAAAACCCAGTCCATGTTTGAGCTCAACTCGGCCCGAATGAAAAGTCACCATTAAACCCAAAAACCTTGAACTTTGCTTCAAGTTTTCTCTCTCCACCATGAAGCTTGCCGGAAAAGGAAGCCGGAATCATGATGAGGACGTCGAGCCGAAGAGGAAGGGACCGGAGTTGAGGCCGGAGGTGGCCGGAGCAAGCTCGCCGCCGGCAAGGCCGAGCCACCGTCGCGCTTCACCCTCCCAACTCGGTCAAACCGAGTCAACCACCAAGTCAACACATTAATTCCAGTCAACACTTTCCCAAAAGAGCAAGTTACTATTTATAGCTTTCCCAAAACGGAAACTCCATGTTTATCCTTTTCGTCGAACTTCAAACGCGCGTAACTTTCTCGTCGTGATTCCGATTCCGATAATTCTCGCGGCCACGAACTCATCTCGACATACTCTTCAATAATCACCCAAAGTCAAACATATCAGCCAATCGGATAAAAAAGTCAACCCTTCAAAGCAACACACATTAAATCGACTAAATAATCAACAAACGGAAAAATTCGTAACTAATTCCTTGTAACTCCAAATCATGCTCCGGAAGTTCCCACAAACTCGAAATTAAATTCCGAACAACTTCCGTGAAGAAACCGAAACCAAATTCCCGTCCGATAATTTAGTCGTTAAGTAGCCCACCATTTAAATCCGAACTTCAAATATTCATAACTAATTCCTCGGTCGTCCAAATAACGATCCGGAACCGCCCACGAACTCATAATCACACGTAGAACGACTCTCGAGAAGAGACCCAGCTCCAATTCTTGGTCAATAATTAAGTCGTTAACAAGCTTGGCGATTCCAATAATTGTCGAAAGCCCGCGACTACACTGTAACTCACGAATCAAGCTGATTATACTTCTGATTCTGGTCCGGGTCGTCACATTAATTAAATAATTAATTAATTAACAAAAATATAAAAAAGGTAAAAAATAGAATTATTACCGAGTCGGAATGTCGCCGGAATATCGAAAGAGTTGAGTCGTCGGAGAGGAGGAACCACGCCGGAAAAAATGTCGTCGGAGCGTCGCCGGAGGAGGATCGCCGGAGGAGAGGAGAGGAGAGGAGAGGGAGAGGAGGAGATGGAATGATGAGAAAATGAGGGGGGTGCAACTCTATTTATAGAGTTGCACCTAGACGACGGAGAACTATTCTCCGTCGTCTAGGTTAACTTGGACGACGGAAATAGTGGTTTCCGTCGTCTAGGTGGCGGTTTAAAAAATTTTAAGCGGCGCGTAATTAATCGGCGGGACGTTTTGAACTGCCATGATTTTGAACTTAGACGACGGAGAATGAATTCTCCGTCGTCTAAGTGAAAATTCAAGCGGTCCCAAAACGGAAGCGGTAAATTGAACCGCCATAATTTTGGACTTGGACGACAGAGAATGACCATCTCCGTCGTCCAAGTGAAAATTACATGAAAAAATTAAACAAAAAATAAATTCGAACCGCCATGGTAATTTGAACCTGGACGACGGAAAATGACCATCTCCGTCGTCCAGGTTAAAATTACGTAAAAAAAATTATAAAAATAATTCACTAGGAATTTAGCGATCTGTCATTCGAGTGAAATAGTCGTACAATATCGATGAACGCATCGTATATATGAACAGTTAAATTTGAACCGCCGATTAATTTTACGTATTGAAACCAGATAAGTATCGACTAATCTTTACGACTTAAGTGTTCATGAGTAGACGCTCATTTGCAGCAGAGTATTAACGAAATTGAATTTGGACAAAACAACCGTTAGATATGTTCGTCGTAACATAATATATAATTGTCTTCAAAGGACCATAAAATAATAAGTTCGGGAAGGGTTTGATCGGCACAGTCAACCGCAAAACCGATAATTTCACAAACCGGAAACGTGGATACAAGGCATTTCGCAACTCCGATTTTCGAACCGTCGAAGCTCACACACCAAGAATTGTTTACTCTAAAGTCTTGATGAAAAGAAAATGCATTGGAAGAAGGTCTAGATGGTCGTTGTCTTAGAAAAAATTACGATATCTGCACCTGGACGACGGAGAACGTCATTATCCGTCGTCCAGGTTTATACATGGACGACGGATATGAAGTTATCCGTCGTCCAGGTTAGAACCTGGACGACGGAGAATCTCATCTCCGTCGTCCAGGTGTATAGGGTTAGGGCCGTACTGTTTAGGGTTTAGGGTTTGTGAAATTGGACGACGGAGAATTACCATATCCGTCGTCCTAGTGTGTACCTGGACGACGGATAATGACCATTCTCCGTCGTCCAGGTGCATAGACCCCGATTTCAGGGGTTAGGGCCTTAGGGATTACGGTTTAGGTCGTCCCCGGTCATTTGTGTACGTGTCCGTTCAATTATTTTGATTCAAAAATATAATTAAAAAATTTATCGATCGATCCGATCGAACTGCTAGATTTAGGGTCAAGGATTTAGCTAGGGTACGTTTTATATGAGATTGAGATTTGGCGCCAATATTTATTAATTTCTCCATTGGCCAGGATATATAATTCAGATTAATTTCTTACCGTAAACCGGCATCGATCATATATATATTACAATAATTACAGTAATTAATTACCAATTAATCTCCCTCGTCGTATGACCGTACTCTTCGTCATAATCATCATCGTCCTCATCCCCGTTAGTCGACGGCTCATCCTCGTCATCGTACTCAACATCGTCCGACGAATAACCTGAGTCCTCGTCCGCGTCCTCTTCCTGCTCGTCTTCTTCATCTACCTCATCGATAATCTCATCTTCAGTTAGATATGTACAACCATCAGGCATGGGTAACCGTTCACCATCTTGAACCAGGTCTATTATATCGGAGCGGATCATAGAAATATTAGGCTCTTGATAGGCAGGAATGTCTCTTTCTGGTTCAGCAGCATCTTCAGTCGTCGCCGGTGTCCCTTCAATTGTCTCTGTATTCCATATTCCTCGGTGAGAGATATGGTTCACTATTTTCCACCCTTCACCGGCTTTCGGATCGTCAAGATAGAACACCTGCCGAACTAAGGTGGCCAGAGCGAAAGGCTCATCCTCATACCAGTGCGAGTTTGTATCGACTGATAATAGTCCCAGGTCTTCCTTTGTACGCTTGAACCATCTGCACTTGAATAGGAAAACGTTGACATCATTCCCGTAACATAGCTGAACCACGTATACAATAGCCCCGTAATATAGATCATTGTCTTTCCCAACCGCTACCCCACTGTTTTGTGTTCTTCTTCCTTCGTCTCGGGCCAATGAATGGAACTTTACACCGTTCACAAAACATCCGGGATAAATATAGTGTTTAACCGGCTTCCCTGCTAGCAAGTGCTTTGGCCATGACCACCACCCTCCGTGGTTATCAGATTTTTGCAGATCAATCATCTGCGAAAATGGGCAAATTAATATAAGGGTTTACTTTCTACAAACATGAGCGATATGTATTTAAATAATTAATACCGAGTCGTACGTACGTACCCATTGGAAGAAATAATCAGGAAACTTCTTCTTAACCATTTTCTCAATCCACGTCGAACTCTTGTTTTGATTTAACGCCTGAAGCCTCTCCCTGTATGACATCATGTACGGCTCAACTTCTTCACAGTCTCGCAACACTACCCAATGTGCCTCAATAAGTTCTTCCCGTGTTAACGATTCCTTTAATACTCCTCTAAACGGTCGGACGACATTGGTGACGACAGAAAGATTGATGCGGGCACTGCGATTGGAGGCAGTGGGAGGGGGTGGATCTTTGAGGTACTTGTTGCAGTAAGTAACACACTCATGCATTATGTATGTCTCTGCTATGGAGCCATCTGGGGCCGACCTGTTTTTGACGAATGACTTATACTGTCCAAGCTGTCTACAAAATCAAACGTACACATTACATAAGTACATATATATAGCTAGCTAGCTAGTATATATATAATCTCCAGTGGAACAAATTAATTAATTAGTTGTACGTACCTTTCTTGAGGATACATCCAAGTGTACTGAACCGGACCAGAAATAAGCACCTGCTCGGGCAGGTGGATCATTAGGTGAATCATGATGTCAAAGAAAGCAGAGGGGAAAATCCTCTCTAGTTTGCAAATGATGTGCACAATTTGTTGTTGCAATTCCACCACATCTGACTTCTTTAATTCTCTGGCGCATAACCTCTGCCACCACCTGCACAATGCCACTATTGGTTCTACGACGTCCCGAGGCAAGTATGGTCGAATTACCACTGGAATCAGACGTTGCAGCATAACGTGATAATCATGTGTCTTTAGACCAACAAACTTGTGTTGCACCTCGTCCACTGCTCCAGTTATAGTAGCTGCATACGTAGCCGGATAACGAACGCCCTTAAACCAGTGAAATACAGAACGTCTAAGCGTCGGCTTCACTGTGTAAGGTGCATCTGGCATCTTGTTGTACACTCATTTCCTATCCCTCCTCAACCATAAGGGACGACGTAGATTCATTGATTCCAAATATTTGCGCGCTTTGGGAGTATCTTTAGTCTTGAATTTAATACCGAGAATTATTCCCACCACGATATCGCACACATTCTTTTCTATGTGCATCGCGTCCAAGTTGTTCCTCAGCTTCAACTTCGACCAGTAAGGGAGTTCAAAGAATATACTCTTGTGATCCCAATAGCTCAGATCATGTGGAGGAATTGGATTGCATTTCTTTACATCCGCGTCATTGCTCAACACACTAAAGTCGAAATAGCTCAACCTCTCTAAAATCTCTTCGCCCGACCAACTACGGGGTTTAGGATTGTTCTCTACCGTACCGTCGAAATGAGCTTCATCCTGTCGCCACGGGTGGTCGTGAGGAAGCCATCTACGGTGACCCAAGTAACACACCTTCCCCGCGTGCCAACTAGAGTTCACGTCGTCCAAACATATAGGACATCCATTATATCCTTTTGTCCTGCAGGCTGCCAACATCCCATAAGTTGGAAAATCGCTGATCGTCCACATTACGGCAGCCCTCATCGTGAACATCGTGTCGGTGAATTTGTCATAAGTTGGGACTCCATTTTCCCACAACAGTTTCAGCTCGTCGATCAAAGGTCTGAGGTAGACATCTAAGCACTTCGATGGAGATTTAGGACCTGGAATTAATACGGTAAGGAAATTAAATTCCTTGTTCATGCACATCCACAGAGGCAAGTTGTACGGCATCAGAATAACTGGCCAAGTGCTGACGGCGGAGCTATTACTTCCCCAAGGATTGAATCCGTCTGTAGATAGGCCGAGTCTAACATTTCTAACCTCTGAAGCAAAGTCTCCAAATTCTCTGTCGAAATGTTTGAAACCCTCCCCATCCGCGGCGTGTCGCAGGACATCGTCATCTATTCGCTTTTCTGCGTACCATCGCATCGCCTCTGCTGTGTGTAGAGACATGTACAGGCGCTGCAATATGGGAATCAAGGGAAAATATCGAACAACTTTCACAGGAATTCTTTTTTTCGAACTCTTCCTATTCAACTGGAATCTGCACTGGCCACATACGGGACAATAGTCCAACTCTTTATACTCTTTGTAAAATAGCACATAATCATTCGGACATGCGTCAATTATCCTGTACTTTAGGCCGAGGCTGCTGAGGATATTTCTAACCTTATAATGAGATTTAGGAAGATTGTGATCATCAGGAAGCAACTTACATATTTGCTCCTGAATTTCGTCAAAAGCACTCATTGACATTTTGTGCTTCACTTTTATCTTCATTTGCTCCATCACATATTGCAACACATTCTCTCGACATCCAGGGAACACCGGGGTCTGCGCTTCAAGTAGTATCCGGTTGTACTTTTCCATCTCACTGGTGTCAGTGGCCAAGCTAGCTGCGGGAAATGTGTCATCATGCTCATAAGTGGTACTGTAACCTCCGTCTTGGTGTTGGTGTCCACCATGACTACATCCCGGAAACGCATCATGGACCAAATCTGCAGTTGGGTTGCAAGCTGGGGGTCCGGCACCACTGCCGCTGGATGAGGCACCATGGTAACTGTACCCTGAGCTGAAGTCTGCTGCGCTGAACTCTACTGCTTCACCATGCTCGCTCCATGTAGTGTAACTCCACATCATACCATTTTCGTACAGGTGTTGCACCATAACATTAACCTCCGCATACTGACAATTAAGACATTTCTGACACGGACACCTGAAACGTTTCTTTCCCTGACCATGTTCTATCGCAAAATTCACAAATTCGCTAATTCCATCCATATACCGGACATCACATCTATTCTTCAACTTCATCCAACTCTTGTCCATACTGCTACAAAATATTATAATTAATTAATTATTACATATATATATATTTGTCAATTAATTTACGCTTAATTATACGTACTCGATCTACATCGATCCATAAATTACGTACGTACGTAATTTAATCGATCTGTACATATATATAGCTAACATCAGCTAACATCCTTGCATGTATATATGTACGTACGTTTTCACTAAATATATATTAATTAATTAAGCAAATTTTAACTGCGTACGTACGTACCTGCTGGCCTTCTCGATATATGTACGTTAATTAAGCTAACTAGCTAGTCAGCGGAGATCCCTTATCGATCCTGATTCTTCTCGGCCTAGCTTCTAGCTAGCTAGCTCCCTAGCTTCTCCTTCTCCCTTCTCCTTCAATTCTTCTTCAAATGGAATGAAGAGATCGAGGAATGAATTGATTCAGTTTGGCATCGGGCTTATATATATAATGCTTCACTTAGACGACGGAGGTGTCGGTACGTCGTCTAAGTGGAAGTACGTTTCGTATACTCGGACGACTGCGTGTCGGTCCGTCCTCCAGGTAATCACCTGGACGACGGAGACGGAATCTCCGTCGTCCAGGTGATCACCTGGAGGACGGAGAAGACTCCGAGGTCCAGGTGATTACCTGGACGACGGAGAATACCATCTCCGTCGTCCAGGTTATCACCTGGACCTCGGAAAAGACTCTGTGGTCCAGCTTACCACCTGGACGACGGAGATGGTACTCTCCGTCGTCCAGGTGGTACTTGGACGACGGAGTCATTTCCGTCGTCCAGGTGTCACTTGGACCACGGAACAATTACGTTTCCGTGGTCTAAGTGATGTTTTCTTGTAGTGTTATGGAATTAACCAACGGCATTAGAGTATGCTGAGTTAATCCAAGCTGCCTAGTAAAGTGATTTGGGGCATATAATTCGTAATAGACCCTGTTGGGGTAAGGCATAAGCAGATCGGCATAGATGTGGCTTTGGGTGAAGATAATCCTTGCCTTGTCATCTTGGTCTGGCGAGGGAAGGAAACCGGTTGCTAAATCCTTGGGAAAATGGCGTTGGAGAATCAGGATGGCGGAGTCTAAAGGATAATTAGTGTGCAAGCAAAAAGTGATGAAGCTATTCTGGTAAGTTAGCGGGTCGAAGGGAAGATGAGTTGAGAGTGTCTTTCCAAGCATCTTGTCTTCTTTGAAGGGCGGCGCATCCGGACGACGAAATACCGAAAAATAGACTTGTAGCCAGAGGTCTACTATCCACAGTGCCTCAGGTGAGTTGTTGTACTGTAGCGGCGATAATGAATTCCATCTCAAGCGATATATGCAGGCAAGGATGGATTGGGCAAGTCTAACCTTAGTGCCTTCGAATAAGCACTCGGCAAGTTGGGACCAAATTTTATTGACTTTTTGTGCAAATACAAAGAAAATGTATTTGGAAAGCCAATAACTAAGGAACATTATACCCCCTTGGCGGGTTTCGTCCTTGCTGAAGGTGGTGAGCTAGGTGAGATAGGAGCTAAGGCTATTTGTGCTGGATTTCTCTATAGCATTGTATGTGTCGCCTTGCTTCCAGATTGGGTCCGCCTATTGGTACTCCACTGATTTTTGCCAAATCGAGCAGAGTGATGCTCATGTTTTCGCATGGGAGACGGGAGCAGTTGCAGGAGGCGTTCCAGAAACACACGGCGGCTGCGAATGGCGCACGGTTCCCTCTGTTGGGAAGCGAAAAGCATAGGTCCAATAGATGATCAATTCCGACAGACTTTCATCGATCCTTGTCAATGCCTTGACAAAGGTTATACCAGGTTGTTTCTTGCTCTGAGGTCAACAACCATTTGCCTATTTGGTACAACACGTCTTTGTGGTTCCACCCAGTTGGTTTAGCTTATTTGTCTCGCTAGAAGATTAAGGCAGAGTTGCAAATGTCGTAGTTGAGAGTCTGGTAGAGTACTGGGTTGATTGGTGCTCTGAGAAATGGGCCCAATCGGCCGGTTGCGTTGTCAGAGAGTTTAGAAGTTGTGGTATGGCCTAAGTTTTCTCGTTTGATGACAGCGCGTATCACCTTCTTCGGTGATGTGAGGTTGTTCATGGCTATGAGGTGGCATGGTATTGATCATAAATGAATTGAGGAGAAGAGTAAACTAAGTTTCATAAAGAAGTTTAGGTGACTGAAGCGGAAAAGTGTTTTGAGATATGAGTTTTGTCATGATGTGCGCTTTTATATAACGTCATCTCTCATCGCGCGACTTTTTTGAAGTGATGCTGAGGTGGCTTCATGAAGAAAAGTTATCGTTTCATCCGAACGGTATGTCGTTAGACTTTCAAACCTCTTTAATTACATCTTGTCTTTATTTCGAGGCTTCAGGGGTAATGTTTGGGCATGCAATAATTAATCTTTTCTTGTTGGGTTGAAAGGGCAGATAGCCGTGGCCTACAATAAATAATCTTTATGTGTTGGGTCTAGTTTAGTTAATTGGATGGGCCGATGACTGCGGTCTGTAATAATGAATAATGACCTTTCCTAAGGAGGGAATGATTCCCTAGCGAGCTTATCATCAAGTCCTAGACTGTGATTGAAAGAACTAGGACGTAAGATTTCAGGCAGATAGAGTCATTAAGTGAGTTTAATCATGAGGAGTTTTAGATCAACAACGACAAGTTATCTTGTTTCCTAATAGTTTTCGTCGCCCAAGTGATTTTTTTTTAAAATTTCACTCAGGCGAAAAGAGAAATTTATTTTATTTCTCGTAAATAAAATTAATAAAATTCACTTAGGCGACAAAACTAATAAGTTTCGTCGCCTAAGTCCAAAATTTTGGCGATTTTTTTTCCGCCAATTTTTTTTTACTAAAAATGCAAAATCACTTAGACGACGAAACTTGTTTATTTCGTCGCCTAAGTTCAAATTTTTTTTTGCCAATTTGTTTTTACCAAAAATTTAAGTCACTTAGGTGACGAAACATGTTGGTTTTGTCGCCTAAGTGATGGCCTATAAAAAAAAATTCATCTCCTATTTTCATAATCTCTGAATGTGACGACCCGAACCAGAATCAGTTATGTATTCGGCACGATTCATGAGATTCTGTTTAGTCGCAGTTTTACATCGTATATGTGGTTTGCCAATTCTATTCGTGACTATGTTTTTGGTCGAGAATTTGAGTTGAGTGTCTGCACGGAAATTGTAGAGTACGTGATTTCGAGCTCGAGGGCGGTTCCGGAAGATTTTTCAGATAACCGAGGAATATTTTATGATTATTCGAAGTATCGGTTTCCGACGAGTTTATCCAATTGTTTCGAGCTTATCCGAATCATTTCGTATATTCGTTTTGGACCGTCGATCGACCCGAGGCGCGAGTATAAATATCGGTAATAGTCGAAAAACACTGTTTACCGTTGACCAGCTTTGACTTTCCCGTTTTGGAAAGTTGACCAGTTGACCGAAGAGGAAAGTTTCCCGATTGGGTGTTGCCGTCCGACGACCTATTTTCCGGCCACCTCCGGCCAAACGAAGGGTAAGGTTTTCTTCCCCTCTTGATTTCGAGTGGTTTAGTGTTTGGTTTGGTAAAAGTTGATGGTGTTTTCATCGAGTTCGAATCGGGCCGAGATGTGGTGGTTCGACGGTGATGGTGACGGTGGTTCCGGTGAGTTTCGAGGGTGGAGTTGTTGGGGTTTCGGTTCCCCTAGCTTAGGTGATGCTCCTGGGATGAGTGATTTTGGGATTTGAAGAGGTTTTGAAGGCAATCGGTTAAGTCACCGGAGTTGGGAATTCCGGTCTGTTCTTGATGTTTTAACCTTGCTCCGATGAGTTTTGGCCTTGGTGCCAGTTGGGAAACAGGTTCGCCTTATTGTGGTCTTCAATTCTGAAAAGTCTCGCAGTGAAACTCCACGGTTAACGGCGCGCCACCGGCGGCGGCGGCGGTCAACGGCGGATCTCCGGTCAAAAGTTGACTTTTTGGATTTCGACGTTTTTAATGTCGTTTTTCTCGTAATCGCGCCCTGATTATCGTCCAGAGGTTTTCAGGTTGATTTGGTTAGCCGATTTTCAGTCGAAGTTTCGAGTGGGGATTTCGGAATTTCCGTTATTCATTTTGTACTGCATTGCATATTTCCGGGAACGGTTGGTTTCCGTGGTTCAGTACAGGATTGTGGACTATGATTTTGATCAGTTATGTTTTGTGAATATTCAGGAGATCGAGATCGGGATCGTGATCGTGCTTCTGGCGAGGGATCTTCCGCCGGTCCTCGAGATTAGCGCGAGTGTGAGTTTTGCTCACCTGTGAGTGGACAATTTCTTTTCACGGAAATTCTTGCGAGTCTTTTATATTATTTACGAACTTGAGCATGCGTATGAGTTTTCGGATTACATGAGCATGTGTTTACGATTATACGATTATACTTATACGGATATACGTATATGAATATACATACACTTATATGCTGTTTCATGCATTTGCATCGAACTGTTTATGATTTGGTTTTCACAGAGTACAGTTTCAGTTACGTTGTTGTATCGATACACTTGCCTCTCGGCTGATCCCCGATGGTAGGCCATCCAGGAGGGGCGTCGTTATCCCTACCTGACCGGCGATGGGCGTTTCCCCGGAACCGAGGCCATTTCTGGCTTAGAATCACGGGGACTAAGGACCTCGTGATTCGGACTGTACTAGCACGGGTGTGTCCATGAGTGGCCCCGTGGGATTTATACTTGCATGCTCAGTACGCTGGAGGATTATGGTTTTACCTCGTGTACTTTATTATCTTTATTTACCTGGACTCGCATATGTTATTTTAAATATACATATCAACTGGTGAAAGACATTTATTTTCGTGCACTCACTTTAACGTGTTTTATGTCTTTCCCCTTGGCTTTTCGGTTTCCGTGCCCAGTTTGCAGTTCAGGTTTGGTGTTTTCACGTCGCGGTTTGGAGGCTAGTGATCTGAGCTACCTGTGCTTTCCAGTAGGTTCTTGTTTCACCTACTGATGTGTATATTGTATATATTTAACTCTAGAGGTTGCTCTGATACATTCTGATACTTGTTTATACAGATTTTCTCGGATATATATATATATATATACACATACTACAGTACTGTTTACTGTTTATGATTCATATATTGATGATGAGAAATCCGGATGGGATTGGTGCCCACAGTTTGGCTTTTGTGGAATGGCATGAAGTGTTATTTTCAGGGTGCAGGTTTATGCAATTCCACGTTAGTAACGAAACTCTGCCGAAATTTTGAAAAGTTTTTGTTGGTTCGTATTTTCAGAAGGGGTTCGATTCCGGTTTAGGTAACTGAATCGGGGTTGGGTCCTTTCACTCAATCTCTCCAAATCTTTCTCTCTCTCAAACCATACACTCCATCACGACCACCACCACACGCCGCCGCCACTACCTCGCCACCACCACCACCTCTACCACCTCAGCACCACCACACAACACCACCACCGCCACCACCACACGCCGCCGCCACCACCTCGGCACCACCACATACCACCACCCCACCATCATTAAATTATCTTCTAATTATAATTTTTTCATTAATTAATAATTAATTATTTAATTACGATTTAATTAATTTTTATTTAAAAAAAATACTTAGACAACGAAATCAATAGTTTCGTCGTCTAAGTTGTTTATTTAATTTTTTAAATTTTTTACAATTAAAATTTATCACTTAGATGATGAAAAACCTTTGTCGTCTAAGTAGATTTATTTTTTTAAATTCGACACTTAGGTGAAGAATATCTTAAAATTTCGTCGTCTATGTGGTAACACTTAGGCGACGAATTGTGAGTTTCGTCGTCTAAGTTCTCACTAAAACGACGGAAAAATTTCGTTATTTTTTCATTAATTTTTCGTCGTCTAAAAATCTAAACAACGAAAACTAAAAATTTCGTTGTCTAAGTATTTAGCCTACGATTGTTAAACGACGAATATTTCATTGCCTAACCACTTAGGCGACAAAAAAGCCACTTAGAAAACGAACCTTTTTCGTCGCATAAGCGTGTTTTTTTGGAAGTGGATACAACCACACCTTTAAATATAGTAGATGGTTATGAATCTGTCTCCCTCCTAAAGTTTGATATATACGTTTTGCTGACCATGATAGAGTTTTGTTGCATAAATAGAGTCAACTTTGTTCGTGTGCTACTGAAGAAAGTTGGGTATGATTTTAAAGTGTGCTACTGTGTTTGATTGCTGTTTTAGATTTTTGTTTTTTATATATAAAGTGCATGGTAATTTTGCTAGCTGGAACATTATATCTAGCTATTTATTAATTACATAGCATGAGAAAGAATACCAGTATATATGGAGTGACTTTAATTACGGTATATGTTTTTTACTGTAACTTCAATTTATGTAGTGAGCCACGAGGAATTCACAATCAAAATATTTCATGGAGGCTTCATCACGATAACAATATTAGATACAAATCGTTTCAGATACATTATGGAATTCCACCATTCACACAAATCGTTTCACAATTTCCAACACAAAGACAGTAGAAAATTGTCAATTAATGTCACCTTTTTATGAAGACAGATTGATAGATAGATATACCTGTCATTTTTGTGGTAGTTCTCATGTTGCTGAACTGCCACCATTTTTGGTCTTGAAAATATAGTTAATTTTTATTTAGCCTATAGTTATCATACTTGCAAAACACAAAAACAATGTATTTGAGAGATGTATTCTTACTGGTTCCCCTCTTTTGCGATTCCATCTAGAAACAGTTTTCTTGCAACATTCTTGTTTCCGACCCTCTTTGCAGCTGATCCTTTTTGGGGGGTCTCCGATGCAGGTTCTTCAAGTTCAGGTTCCTTCCGAACTTGTTTATTTGTGATTGCTTTCTTGTTAGCATTTTGATTTTCGCAGATGCTCCTCAGGAAAAACTGACCGTGCTGGTTGATGTTTATCTCGAATATAAATTCTTCACCAATCTTGTTGCTGATATCGGGAGGGAGGGTTGATTCCGTAGGGTAGAATCTCTTTTTTAGCAAGTCCTCGCAGCTTGCATGAAAAAATTCTTCTGCTGCTCTTCCCATCAGAGTGATACTTGCTTGGTCATGTTCATCTTCAATATATAATCATGAAGACCCTGTAGCTACATGATATAGTCGTATATGCAAATCGTTGAGTCAGAGCATGCAATATTTATGTCAAAATTGAACAGGAATATGTGCAATTGTGCATAGGAGTGAAGGAGCAGAGCTACCTTTTTTTAGGTTTAATCTGTCCATGAAGAGAACAAAAATAATCATCTTCAGACTCTTCATTTTAATAATAACTTTGTAACACTTGTCGTGAGAACATGAGTTGTACCACCATCCTTTTTCTGCGAAAAATCTTGCCACAACTGCTACACAGTACACTGACTTGGATCGAAAAAGTAGTCAAACTGATCAAAAACATAGCCAACAGGAACCAACTCATAATTAGGTTCAATATGTCCAGGTTTTGATCATATGGATTAACAATTCTGTGATGACCCGAACCAGAATCAGTTGAGTAAACGACTTAATCAACGAGTTAGTGCGTAATCACTGTTTTCCGATAATTGATTGATTTGTCGGTTTTAATCACGACTTAATTATCGGCTGAGAATTTGAGTTGAGTCTCTTCTCAAGAATTATTATACACGTGATTTCGAGTTCGTGGGCGGTTCCGGATGATTATTTCGACGACCGAGGAATATAATATGAATATTTGAAGTTTCGAAATATCGTCGAATTTATCCGTTCGTATCGAGTTTATCCGAATCGTGATGGTTATCCGTTTGGACCATCGATCGTCCCGAGACGCGATTATAAATATAGAAAATAGTCGAAAAATTGTCGAAAACACTGTTTGAGGCGTTCACCGAAATTTGAACCCGTTGACCGTTGACCCGAGGGGACTATTCACCCGGTTACTGTTCATCATTAGAACTTCTGTTCCAGGCCGATTTGGGCCATGACCTTGGAAGGTAAATTGTTCTCCTCGTGATTCTAAGCAGTTTAGAACTTGGAATTTCTTGATTTGGTTGAGAATTGAGGGAGAACGAGCTCGGTGAAGTTCTTGGATTTTGCCGGATTTGGGTGGCCTTCTCCGGCGACTTTTGGGATCGGGGCTTTGGGGGGAAAGGTTTCCCTCAGCTTATAGATGCTTTTGGTAGAAGGAAATTGGGTTTGGTTGCCGTTTGAAGCTCACCGGAATCTCACCGGAATCCATGGATTCCATGAGTTTCAAGCTCAATTCCAGCCGATGGGCTTGGAATTGGGTCTCGGTGTAGAAGAGATATGTGTTAGGCTTGAGGAGGACTAGTGATCTGAAAATTTTGGCCGGGATCCGTCACCGTTAACGACCGTTGACTTTTTTGGAAATGTGTCGAGTTATATGTCGTTTCGCTCGTATTCGCGCCCCGATCGTCGCCTTGAGGTTTTCGAGTTGATTGGGGTACCGGATTTTCAGTCGAGGGTTTGAGTGGAGATTTTGGGAATTTCGTCGATTATTTTGCACTGCATTATATATTTCCGGGAACGGTTGGTTTCTGAGGTGTGGTACAGTGTTGTGAATTGTGATTTTAATCAGATATATTTTGTGATTATTCAGGGGATCGAGATCATGCTTCGAGCGAGGGATCTTCCGCCGGACCACATGATTAGCGCGAGTGCGCGTTTTGCTCACCTGTGAGTAGACAATTTCTTTTCACTGATAATCGCGAGTCTTTATACACGTTTTACGAGCATGAGCATATATTTGAGATTATGGTTTATATGAGCATGTGTTATATGATTATGCCTATACAATTATACATTACGTATATGCATTTACTTATTGCTTTATACATTTGCATCGAACTATTTATGATTTGGTTTACACAGAGTACAGTCTCAGTATATGTTGTTATATCGATACACTTGCATCCCCGGCTGATCCCCGAGGATGTTTACCGAGGGAGACTGTGACACCTGACCCAAGCCCTTTACCCGGGGGGGGGGGGGGGGGGGGGCAGACCTCTGACCTGAGGCCTTTCTGGCTAGAATCACGTGTGGGTCTGGGATCCCGTGATTCGGACTGTACTAGCACGGATGTGTCCATGAGTGACCCCGTGGGATTTTTCCATGCATGCTCTGTACGCTGGAGGAGTTTGAGTTCACCTCATATACTTTATTATATTTATTCATCTTGACTCGCATATGTTATTATAACATATATCATTCGGCGAAAGACATTTATTTTCGTTCACTCACTGTAACGATTTTCATGTCTTTCCCCTGGGCTTTTGGGTTTCCGTGCCCAGTTTGCAGTTCGGATTCTGGTGTCTCACGTCGTGGTCGGAGGCTAGTTGTTCGAGCTACCTATGTTTTCCAGTAGGTTTCTTGTTTCGCCTACTGTTGTATATTTTGTGTATATATACACTAGAGGTCGCTGTGATACATTACTGATACATGTTTTATACGGATTTTCCTGGATTTACTATATATTACGGTTGTGTTTACTGTTTACTACTATTGATATGATATTGAGAAATCCGGATGGGATTGGTGCCCACGGTTTGGATTTTTTGGCATATCATGAAGTGTATTTTTCCGGGTACAGGTTAATGGAAATTTCGCGTTAGTAACGTTACTCTGCCGAATTTTTTATGTTTTTTGTTGGTTCGTGTTTTCAGAAGGGGTTTGATTCCGGTTTAGGAAACTAAATCGGGGTTGGGTCCTTTCAGCTTGGTATCAGAGCATTAGGTTGTCAGATTCTGTAGACTCTTGTAGTTGTGACGCTTAGGGTATTTGAGTTTGTACAGCATGACTGGAGCGATGACCCGACTGGCCAGCGGTACTCATCAATGTTTCAGGTGTTGTGTGTGCTCAAATATCTGAGGTCTCATGATTACGTTCCTTCAGCTTGATCGGGAAGCGGATCCTGATGAGGATCGCCAGACGCACGACTTGCTGATGTAAGTTTTGCGTTTGGAAGAGCGTTTTGACCCTGTGGTCAAAGCTCGTACTGCTGGTGCGACTATCTTTTCAGGTTCACCTGATCTAGAGATGTGTGTGGCATGGTTGGTTAAGGTTGAACGGGTTTGTTAGCGTCTGCGTTTTACCCCTGAGCAGATGACAGTGGTAGTAGTCGGATTACTTGAGTCAGATGCATACTTCTTGTGAGTTAGCACTGATAAAGTTCCAGTTGATACTCCGTGGACTTTGTTCCGTGATCTATTTGTGCGGAGATACTTCAACCAGGCTACCCAGCAGTGGAAGTATGAGGAGTTTACGAACTTGAGACAGGGCAGTTTGTCTGTGCTTGAGTATCGGGACAGGTTTACCCACTTATCTCGTTTTGCGCGTCACATGGTGGCTACTGAGGAAGCCAAGTGCCGCAGATTTGAGCTGGGATTGAACTTGAACATCATGGGGACTCTGACTACGATGCCTCAGAACAACTTCGATGAGTTTGTCAGTGCAACACTCCGAGGTGAGGATATTGAGAAGGAGAGACAGATGAGGTACCAGCCTAGACGGTTTGAGGAGGGTGGACCGAGTCAGAGGCCTTCCAAGAGGCAGAGTTCTGATACTTCTGGTTCGGCTTCATCCTCGAGTAGTGGACCTTATCGATCACTAGCTAGTGCACCGAGACAGAGACCGAGATGGAGGAGAGATCGGCCGCAGCGACCACAGGCTAGTGGCGGTTCCAGCAGTTCCAGTTATTCTCGGCGTACCGGTGGCACGTTTGCTGTACCGAGATAGTATCCATTATGCAGCTTTTGCAACAGGCATCACTATGGTCCGTGTCAGCGAGGTCATGTCACTTGTTTTCGCTGTGGCCAAGTGGGTCACTATGCGAGAGAGTGTTTCCAGCTTGATGGTGCTGATGGACAGGCGGCCCAGACTTTGCCCTCACGCAAAGTCATGGCATGAACCCTCGCCTGTCCGGCTGGTCGTGGAGAATGTTGTATCCATCCGGTGAGATTGTGAGTATTGGCTGGGTATACAGAGACTGTGAGATTTTTATTGGAGGCTATAGCTTAGCCGCAGATTTGTTATTGATTGATATCGTCGATTTTGATCTGATTTTGGGTATGGACTTCTTGGAGACGCATTGGGCCATGTTTGACTGTTACAAGAAGGAGGTTGCATTTCGATGACCAGGATTTCCTGAGGTATTGTTTCGCGGCGAGAAGAATACATCCTTGCCATGTCTGATTTCCGCAATGAAGGCGGATCGGTTGATGAAGAAGGGCCGTGTTGCTTACTTAGCTCATGTGATGGATACTACAGCTGCTGTGCCAGATCTTGGTGGTATTGAGGTTGTTTCCGAGTTCCCGGATGTGTTTCCGGAGGAGTTACCGGGCATACTTCCAGTTCGGGAGATTGATTTCACTATTGAGCTATTACCGGGTACAAGACCCATATCACAGGCTCCGTATCGTATTGCGCCAGCGGAGTTGAAAGAGTTACAGGTTCAACTTCAGAAGTTGCTGGAGAAGGGTTTCATACGACCCAGTGTTTCGCCATGGGGTGCCCCGGTTTTGTTTGTATGGAAGAAGGATGGATCTATGCTATTGTGCATTGATTACTGGAAGCGGAATCAGGTTACAGTGAAGAACAAGTATCCTTTGCCGCGAATTGATGACTTGTTTGATCAACTTAAGGGAGCTTCAGTCTTTTCGAAGATTGATCCTAGGTCCGGATATCACAAGTTGAGGATTCGAGAGTTTGATGTGGCCAGGACAGCTTTCAGGTCGCGGTATGGGTATTACGAGTTTTTGGTTATGCCGTTTGAGTTGACCAACGCCCCCGCAGCCTTTATGGACTTGATGAACCGGGTGTTCAGACGGTTTCTGGACAAGTTCGTGATTGTGTTCATCGATGATATTTTGATCTATTCCAGGAGTGTGGGTCAGCATAAAAAGCATTTGCGAGCGGTGTTGCGGACTTTGCGGGACCATCAGTTGTTTGTGAAGTTCAGCAAGTGCGAGTTTTGGCTGGACAGTGTGAAGTTTCTGGGCCATGTGATATCGGCTGAGGGAGTCAGCGTTGATCCTGACAAGATCGAGGCCGTACTGAATTGGAGTAGACTTACCACTGTACCGGAGCTTCGTTGTTCCATGTGTGTGTAGCTAGAGTATCTATGTTAGCCGAGCTTCGGGCTACGGGAGCCGAGTTGGAGTGGAATGACGAGGGAGCTTTGTTAGCCAGTTTTCAGGTTCGACCCGTATTGGTTGACCAGGTTCGTGAAGCTCATGATTCAGATTCCTACCTGTTGGACAAGAAGACCATGATTCAGAATTGTGTGCCAACAGAGTTTCGGTTGAGTGATGATGGTACGTTGCTGTTTAGAGGCAGATTATGCATGCCCAAAGATGAGAGTCTGAAGGAGATTTTAGACGAGGTTCATTGTTCGGCGTATGCGATGCATCCCGGAGGTATGAAGATGTTTCGTACATTTCGAGCGTATTACTGGTGGCGCAACATGAAGCGGGAGATTGCTGCATATGTGAGCCGATGTTTGATCTGTCAGCAGGTTAAAGCGGAGAGGCAGAAGCCTGCTGGAAAGTTACAGCCATTGGAGATTCCGGTTTGGAAGTGGGAGCACATTACTATGGATTTCATTTATCAGTTGCTGCGTACTTCGGCTGGCAACACTGGTATTTGGGTCATTGTGGACCGACTGACGAAATCCGCTCATTTTCTCGCACTTCCGGGGAAGATATCAGTGGGCAGATTGGCCAAGTTGTATTTGTCGGAGATTGTTCGACTGCACGGTGTGCCTGTATCTATTGTTTCTTACCGAGATAGTCAGTTTAGTTCTGAGTTATGGCAGGCATTGCAGCGAGCCATGGGCACGAGATTGCGTTTCAGTACAGCTTTTCATCCTCAGACTGATGGGCAGTCTGAGCGGACTATACAGACTCTTGAGGATATGTTATGGTCATGTGTGTTGCAGTTTCGCGGGAATAGGGACCAGCAACTGCATTTGATAGAGTTCGCCTACAATAATAGCTATCAGGCCAGTATCGAGATGCCACCGTACGAGGCCTTCTACGGGAAGCAGTGCCGCACTCCGTTGTGTTGGAGTGAGGTGGGCGAGCGATGGCTTATTGGCCCTGATCTGGTGAAGAGCACTATGGAGGATGTCCAGATTATCTGGGACAGATTGAAGATCGCCCAGGATCATCAGAAGAGCTATGCGGACGTGAGGAGGAAGAGCCTCGAGTTTGATGTGGGTGATTGGGTCTTCCTGAAACTATCTCCGTGGAGGGGGGTTGTGCGTTTCGGGAAGCGTGGCAAGCTTCAACCACGGTACATTAGTCCGTATGAGATCACTGAGAGGGTTGGAGTTGTTGCTTACAGACTTGAGTTGCCAGCTGAGATGGCTCGTGTTCATGATGTTTTCCACGTTTCGATGTTGCGGAAGTATATTTTAGATCCGTCACATGTGTTAGCGCCACAGCAGCTACCGGTTCGAGAGGATTTGACGTATGTTGAGGAGCCAGTACAGATTCTCGATCGTCATGAGCAGAAGTTGAGGCACCATGTAATACCGCTGGTGAACGTCTTATGGCAGAATCACTCGGTTAAGGAGGCCACCTGGGAGACTAAGCAGCGTATGCGGGAGCAGTATCCTCATCTGTTCACTTGACAGGTACGTAAATTTCGAGGTCGAAATTTTTTTAAGGGGGGTAGATTTGTGACGACCCGAACCAGAATCAGTTGAGTAAACGACTTAATCAACGAGTTAGCGCGTAATCACTGTTTTCCGATAATTGATTGATTTGCCGGTTTTAATCACGACTTAATTATCAGCCAAGAAGTTGAGTCTCTTCTCTTCTCGAGAATTGTTGTACACGTGATTTCGAGTTCGTGGGGGGTTCCGGATGATTATTTCAACGACCGAGGAATATAATATGAATATTTGAAGTTTTGGAATATCGTCGAGTTTATCCGTTCATATCGAGTTTATCTGAATCGTGATGGTTATCCGTTTGGACCGTCGATCGTCTCGAGACGCGAGTATAAATATCTGAAATAGTTGAAAAATTGTCGAAAACACTGTTTTAGACGTTGACCGAGCGTTGACCAAAATTTGAACTCGTTGACCGTTGACCCGAGGGGACTTTCACCCGGTTACTGTTCATCATCGGAACTTCTGTTCCATGCCGATTTGGGCCACGACCTTGGAAGGTAAATTGTTCTCCTTGTGATTCTAAGCAGTTTAGAACTTGGAATTTCTTGATTTGGTTGAGAATTGAGGGAGAACGAGCTAGGTGAAGTTCTTGGATTTTGCCGGATTCAGGTGGCATTCTCCGGCGACTTTTGGGGTCGGGGGTTTGGGGGAAAAGGATCCCCTCAACCTATAGATGCTTTTGGTAGAAGGAATTTGGGTTTGGTTGCCGTTTGAAGCTCGCCGGAATCTCACCGGAATTCATGGATTCTGTGAGTTTCGAGCTCAAATCCGGCCAGTGGGCTTGGAATTGGGTCTCGGTGTAGAAGAGAAATGTGTTGGGTTTGAGGAGGACTTATGATCTGAAAATTTTGGCCGGGATCCGTCACCGTTGATGCCGCGGCGGCGGCGGCGGCGGCGGCGGCGGTCAACGGCGGAGCTCCGGTGACCGTTGACTTTTTGGAAATGTGTCGAGTTATATGTCGTTTCGCTTGTATTCGAGCCCCGATCGTCGCCTTGAGGTTTTTGAGTTGATTTGGGTACCGGATTTTCAGTCGAGGGTTTGAGTGGAGATTTTGGGAATTTCGTCGATTATTTTGCACTGCATTATATATTTCCGGGAACGGTTGGTTTCTGAGGTGTGGTACAGTGTTGTGAATTGTGATTTTGATCAGATATATTTTGTGATTATTCAGGGGATCGAGATCGTGCTTCGGGCGAGGGATCTTCCGCCGGACCACGTGATTAGCGCGAGTGCGCGTTTTGCTCACCTATGAGTGGATAATTTCTTTTCACTGATAATCCCGAGTCTTTATACACGTTTTACGAGCATCAGCATGCATTTGAGATTATGGTTTATATGAGAATGTGTTATACGATTATGCCTATACAATTATACATTACGTATATGCATTTACTTATTGCTTTATACATTTGCATTGAACTATTTATGATTTGGTTTACACAGAGTACAGTCTCAGTATATGTTGTTGTATCGATACACTTGCATCCCGGCTGATCCCCGAGGATGTTTATCGGGGGAGGCTGTGACCCCTGACCCGAGGCCTTTACCGGGGGGGGGGGGGGGGGGGGGGGGAGGGGAGGGGGGGGCAGACCTCTGACCTGAGGCCTTTCTGGCTAGAATCACCTGTGGGTCTGGGATCCCGTGATTCGGACTGTACTAGCACGGATGTGTCCATTAGCGATCCCGTGGGATTTTTCCATGCATGCTCTGTACGCTGGAGGAGTTTGAGTTCACCTCGTGTACTTTATTATATTTATTCATCTTGACTCGCATATGTTATTATAACATATATCATTCGGCGAAAGAGATTTATTTTCGTCCACTCACTCTAACGATTTTCATATCTTTCCCCTGGGCTTTTCGGTTTTTGTGCCCAGTTTGCAGTTCGGATTCTGGTGTCTCACGTCGTGGTCGGAGGCTAGTTGTTCGAGCTACCTGTGTTTTCTAGTAGGTTTCTTGTTTCGCCTACTGTTGTATATTTTGTATATATATCCACTAGAGGTCGCTCTGATACATTACTGATACATGTTTTATACGGTTTTTCCTGGATTTACTATATATTACAGTTGCGTTTACTATTTACTGCTATTGATATGGTATTGAAAAATCCGGATTGAATTGGTGCCTACGGTTTGGCTTTTGTGGCATAGGATGAAGTGTATTTTTCCGGGTGCAGGTTAATGGCAATTCCGCGTTAGTAACGTTACTCTGCCGAAATTTTTATGTTTTTTGTTGGTTCGTGTTTTCAGAAGGGATTTAATTCCGGTTTAGGAAACTAAATCGGGGTTGGGTCCTTTCAAATTCAATTTTAAAGTCAATTGGTCCATTCCTTTGTTGGCCCTTATGATTAGTTCTTTAACTTAAATGCATAATCCCACAGAATGATAAATTGGTTGAATCATGTATCAATACCTACACCTGATGTAATTGATCATCATTTGTCTTGTCATATTATGCCTCTTCTAATAATTTTGTTTTTAGATTATTTATACTAAGAGAAATTTATGGTCTGGAAATGTGATTAAGAAATTTTCAAATCTATTTGACCATCTAAATCTGCATAAATCACAATTCTCAGGCCTATGAAGGTTTGCTACACACTTGTAGAACTTTAGTTCCAAATGGAAGACCAATCAACACGGATTTAAGTTTGGTATCATGTTGAGGTTAACAATGTTTATCTATGAGACTCTTGGTCACTCAGCTGTAACGTCTCTTAATCTACATTGGCCCCACCTCAGAATAAAAAAAATTCATAAATATCAAACTGAGTACTCAAATAGAAAACTGTAGGCTAAGTAGAGCTTTAAATATATTCAAAGATAAGTTGCTTTATCACATACCGCGTGTATTGCAGGATCCAGAGTTCCAGTTCTGCGACAGTTCTCATGTCAGTTTCATTGATTTCTCCCGACAATGTTAATTTCGAGTATGCACCAGACACACTCAGCTTATCACCTATTCTTGAGAACCTAACATAAAAAAAGTTTTGTCATTAGAAGGCTTACTGCTTCACAGTGATTCTTTAGCTGCATGCAATCTGTATACTATTACTTAACCTTTTAGTTAAGCATACTGTTGCTTGCAAATAGTTCTATAATAACCTTTTAGTTATGCTTACTGTTGCTTAAGTTTGGAAACCATATACATATCTAATCACTCTTGAAGCATGCAATATAAATGCAAATTATATTTCTCTATAACATAATGATGATTAATAATCGTATCATATGATACTTACTCAGTTCTATATTTGTCTGTTTGCTCGATCTGTGGATTGAGAACAATACATGTATGATTTGTGCTAGATGCTCCCACATGCCCTGTGACAACATCAAAAAACATATTTAGGTCAATCTACCCTCAGCTAAACTGTTTATGTCAAGGTAAAACAAAATAAATACTATGTCACAGCTTGTGAATAAAAGAGCAAGACCTATATTGTATGTAAAGTATAGTCTTATAACTGTAGCCTTCTTTTGTAATGTGTTCAGAAATTATGACCCATATGTTTGACTCTACCTATCTACCATGTACAAACACTAAATAATTATTAATGGCAATCATAGATTTGTGTCATGTTGATCACTAAGAACCTACCTAACAAAAGCAAGAGATAAGTAAATTGAGATGAAAACATGTTAACTGCAAACTGGATAGGTACAACTCATATCGCATAAGTTATAAAAATAAATCATGCCCGATAACTCGATCACGATACCTTCATACTTTGTGATCCACATTGCGGTGAAGGCTGCAAGAATGGGTTCAGGAGACTCACTGGCCTCTTGGATAGGAAATGATTGTGCCACATCTCCCCACAATGTAATCTTTATTTCCTCTCGTCTGCACATCCAGTGTGTAACATTAGTGAAAGCAATTTTATTTCCAATGAATGCCAATTGATAGAAGTGGTCGACAGTCAAGATCTCGAAAAATATTATATCTAACTGTCATTTAAATTAAAATGCATGTTCAAAACGGTGCAGCAAAACATACCCTATAAACATGAATTTAATATCAGTTCTTGTTCGCTTCCTTGTCGAGTTCCTCACCCCGACTTCCAATGGTTCTTTCACAGCTTTGATGCATCCATAAAAATCTTGTAGTTGTTGGAGCAAAAATGTTAGTATGATTTTATGGACTATGTGATCACAATATATATATTTGGTGACTTACAAGCAAGCAAGGGTTGGTATTCTACTTGTTGATGCAACTGCGAAAGTTCAATGAACCTGAAAGCATATCTCGGAATTGCGGCCATTTCTTGTTCAACTCGATTGAATTCAGTCTTTGCAGTGAAGGTTAGGATGATATCAAGTTGGCAAACTCTCTGTCTAGCAACATCTCTCTTTGAACCAAACCAAGAAATGTCGTATACTTGTCCCACTGTCATGAGCTCTGGCACATGTCCATAATAGCATTCCTCAATCATAGCATGGATCGATGAACCCTGTAGACAGTTAAACAATAAAAATTCAAAGTTCTGAAATCAGTGTATAACAAAAAATCAGTTGTAACAACAAAAACAATTAGAATGTAGCTATTATAATTTCTATTTAAGCTATAAATAGCAAATGAAATTTGGCTTCACCTCTTCATCCACTAAGAGATAGTGGAGTCCATCATATTCAAGACTGTCAAACAGTCGAGGCCTCCACTCCAGTGCAACACGTGCCCTGATAGTCATGCCAATTGTGAATGGCTTGATGTTCTTGATCGAGTTTCTCATCTCTGATGAACCTAGGGGAAAAAATCCATTATAAATGTTGACATAACTAGTATACATGCTGCAAGACTGTAGTAGTATAAAAATATAAAATACATGGAACTGTTTCCACAGAATCATGAAGATTACTTATAATCTAAGGTGAAAGCTGGTACCATTTATATTTAACTGCTGCTACTTGTATTTTACTACAGTGGTCATTCTCTCATTTTGTAAATCCTAGTACTTTGTTTTCTGAGTATAAAGACACAACAACTGTGGTTGATATCGATATCGGGTACTGTACTATAGTTGTATGTAGTAATCCTATTATTGATTACCAACATTAGGCGTTATAAGATATGAGATGATATTATTTGTTTATCAAAACAAATCATATTATATAGTGCAACAAAAAGAAGAGACGATAGTCCTCCCATAATCAGAGAGAAAACTTGGAGAAATTAGGATTAATGGTCAACCAAAGTAGTAATATCTAATTCCCAAAACAAAAAGTCGCTGATGTACAACGATGAACAACTCCATTTAAATTCAAAACTCAAAACAGCAAAGCAGTACATAAGACTTAACGAATCATACACTTGGTCCAATTTTATACTCAAATAGGTACGTTAGTTACATAAAAACACAACAGCTATGATGTTATGAAAACAACTAAAAGTGCATGGCTCAACAATGCATCAATAGCTCTTGATATGCAGCTACAGAGCTTATGCTCTTCTATTGATCACTTGAAACTACTTTTTGATGTGCATAACACAACGCAAACACTTCCCTGAGATCTAGTTAAAATCAAACAAAAATGAACACACTCGGAGCTGAATGGAGCTTTAAAATAATAATAACATTGATTAAGTGTGAAATTCAAATATAAGCCATGGACAAAGCTTTATGATACTTATCCTGAAAACAACATGAACCAAAAATGACAATCTTCGTAATAAACAATAATTAAGAGCACAATCCTGGTATTAAGCTTTTCATATACTTAAGAGCACGATCTTGGCCAATTAGCTTAAGAACACCACCGCAAGAAGCTCAATTTGCTTAAGAGCACGATCTTGGCCAATAAATTTATATAACCCAGTTGGTTTGATTGAAGATACTTAACTCATATACTACACCGCCTATCCATGTACTTAACCCAGAGCATTCAATCTTGTTTATGGTTCCAACCCCAATCTAGAGACCTGTTTATGATGGACAGTGCTGGAAATTTGTAAACCAAAACAAATATTCAGAGAGAGAGAGAGAGAGAGAGAGAGAGTGAAACCCAGCTCGCCTCCAGCAATTGCCAATATAACACCAAACTCAACAAAAATTAATTTACTCGGGTTACTCACCAGAAATTGAAGTCCTGCTCAAACTCCCTCTCCTGGTCTGTAGGGTTTTGAGTTCAATATCTTGTCTACCCTTGATTTCGAAACACAGTTGCAGATTGGTGTGCACTTCAGCCTTTATAATGAAGAGAGACGTCAGCACAGGAGACGTCATCTATACCTGTGTTTTGTTGGAGAACGTTTGGTTTTTTAATGGAGATTTGGTGAGATGCACGTTCTGTGATCTCCCCAAATCCTGGACAGCGGAAAAGATATCTAGCTGGGAACCAAGTCCCTTAGGAACAAAATAGATGAGTTTGAATTTAACTGGGTTGGTTCAAAAGGTAGAGGGCTATGGTTGACTGAGTCAGTTTGAGATGAACTGAGGTCTGATGATGGTTTGATGGAGATGAGGACTGATGATATCGCAGGCAGGTTGGTGAGATTGACAGAGGATAGAGAATCGACCCATAAGATCAAAAGTGGGTTGTTGAAATGATAAACCCAATTTTATTAGCTATATCTGTATATGATCTTTCAGAAGAAAATACCTTATAAACAGGTCCAAAGCCACCTTGCCCGAGTTCATTTATGATGCTGAAATTGTCTGTAGAAGCTTGTATGCATTCAAAATCATATATGTTTAGCTCCGACGGATCATGCTTTCATATATGTATTCTCTTAGTATAATATTACATATCATATGATAATTGCTGTCCACTGCAGTTTCATTGTTTGTGGAAATTTTTTTCACCAAATTTTGATTAATTTTGTTGGATGTAAAATATATCAGGGCAATATTAACTTAGAGTGAACATACATACAATATATATGTACAATATATACACAAAGAGGAAATAAAATTTAAAATATAACATAAAAATTCAGAGAGAAAGCCATAAATTGATTAATGAAGAATACGAAGAAAAAAAATATTTTGATAGAGACAAAGGAGAGAGACGCGAAAAGAGAGGGAGAGAGCGAAAAATACGAAATAAATTCATTAATCGATCTATATGACAAAGAGACATTTTCGCGAGAGTGATTTTGTCCACTGCAATTCAATGCTTGTAAAATAATAATAGAAAATGCATATTTAGCATAGTTCTAAACTGTGGTGATTAAAAATGTATATATCATAACCAAAATTACAAAAGAATTATATACCTTGTAATACGGACATCTTTATAAACAATATTTTTCGTAAAATTATTGGGAATGTCGTTATCATTATTTATAAAAAATTTGAGCCTTTTTTTTATGTGACTCTTGATAATGCCACATATGTCCATGAGTAAAAACTGGTTCTGACAAATATATTCCAACTTGATTTAATGATTGACCCTGACTTTTGTTTATTGTCATTGCGTAACATGGTCGGACAGGAAATTGACGTCTCTTAAATGTAAATGGCCGGCCACTTAGTTTCCGTAGCATATAATACAATTCTTGGAATATGAACTTTTTGTCCCATATTATTTCCTATAAGTATTTTGGCCTCAATTAATCTCTCAAATAACTTCGTCATGATTAATCTCATGTCATTACATAAGCCATCACTACAAGAAAAAGTGACTTAGACGACGGAGCATTTCCGTCGTCTAAGTGACAGTATCCGTCGTCTAAGTACTTGGACGACGGAAAATCCGTCGTCCAAGGTACGTGCTCCAAGTGCTGTCGTCTAAGTACTTAGACGACGGAGAATTTAATCTCCGTCGTCCAAGTTCACTTGGACCACGGAGAACGTCCGTGGCCCAGGTGGTGACTTAGACGACGGAGATTAATGTCTCCGTCGTCTATGTCACTTGGACCACGGAGAACGTCCGTGGCCCAGGTGGTGACTTAGACGACGGAGATTAAATTCTCCGTCGTCTAGGTTACTACCTGGGCCACGGAGAAGCTAACAATCTCCGTGGCCCAGGTATGAACTTAGACGACGGAGACATTAATCTCCGTCGTCTAAGTCACAACCTGGGCCACGGACAAGCTAACAACGTCCGTGGCCCATGTGGGGACTTAGACGACGGAGATTAATGTCTCCGTCGTCTAAGTGAAAAATTAATTTTTTTAAAAAAATTAAATTCAAAAATATTATTAATATTAATTGAAAAAAAATTAATTAAATTAATTAAATACACTAAATTAATAAAATAATTAAAATTAATTTGTACATACATAATCGAAAAAACCCATAATTAAAAATGAAAATATTATTCGTAATGCGGAAATTAAGAAACGAAATAATAAACTACTAGCTAGCTAAAACACTGGAGGAGCAGATGCGCCGCCTCGTCCTCCGCCTCCAGCCGGGTCGTCGTCGTCGGGGAATGGGTTCGGAGGAGGTTGACATTGTCTTTGAGCTTGTTGCATAAGGGCGATGAGTTGGGCTATTCGCTCGTCTTGCTGGTCCATTCTTTGGCGCATGGCAATATTCTCCTCCCGTGCGATTCGAGCCTCTTCATAGGCTGCCGCAGCTTGAGAACTTCTCCGCCGCCCCGAACCTCCCGTAGATGATGACTCAGAGGTCGACAAATCTCGAACCACCTTAGGCCCGAAGTGCCTAACCTCCTTGCCAGCTCTACGACCGTAGACCTCATCCGCAATTGCTATTTGGCTCTCCACAGATAGAGGAGGCAGGTCTTCTAGCGGCACATCTGGGAACGCAAGCTGAGTGTTAGCCAATTCTTCCTGCGCACGCTCTATCACTCTTGCCTACAAAAGAATAATAAATTTATTATAATGAAATAATATTTAAATAATAATTACTATAATTATTAGCGCACACACATATATATATATGACTTACGCCGCGTTGCCTCGCTTCATTATCGAGCCCAGGCGTCACGTACGCGCTTACGCTTGCATCGAGATAAGGGTGTTTGGAGCCCTTATCCCTGTGCTCCTTGGCAATTTGAATGAGTTGCTTGGCGCCGGAAGTATGGTGCTTGTCCTTCTTCCCCCGGTTGGCTTTGTTGACACCGGAGAATTTCTGTTAGACAACATAATGAAATCATTAAAAAATTTATAAGTAACTAAAATTTAGAGTATTCAATTATCTTAATTGAAATAAAAAAAGTAAATTAACACCTGAAATTGCTCATCGGCAAAGTGGTTACACAACCACTCCCACTCATCTTCTCTATCCCCACGCAGCTCTTCGGGGGGAGGCACGGGACCGTTAGTTCGGAAGTACTGATGGAGCCTGTACTTCCAATCTTTGAAGATGTTGTTGGCGGTTTGGTTGATATGCCTCAACATCGCCGGATCCGGATCCACCGCAAATTGTTCCTATCAGAAATAAATTGGAAATTATAATCGTATATATTATAAAATTATATATAACTAATATTAAAAATAGTATATAATAACTAAAATTGTACGTATTACGTACCGAAAGATCCTTAAAGACTTTCGCCTTCTCCGAATCCGGCACCTCCCTCCAAGTAGGGGCAGTGATACGAACCCGGTTACGAACAATCGACCCAATGCTATGAGCCGAGAGACTTGCTAGCTGAGGTGTGGGAGGGCCACCGGTGAATTCGTCGTAGGGCAAGGCGATCTTGCTCCCGGTCGCCTTGCAAATTTTCTCCGCCTTTCCACCTTTAACGAGACCCCGAGTCTTTTTCGGTTGGGGGTCAGTGGGGGCCCTCCTTTGCTTACGGCGGGCGCTGTACATGATAGAATCGGCCGTCGAAGACGCCTGAGTACTTCCCGTTGAAGCGGTACCGGGCGTCGGAGTTGAAAAGGGGTCGACGTCATCACCGCTTGAGAGAAATGGGGCAGATGGAATTTCCCCAGAAGGCCCCGGATTGAGGGCGTCGTCCTGCGGTTGAACCCAACCGACTTGGGCCGCCAACATTTGGAGCATCTCATCTTCTGACTCCTGTTGGGCTTTCTTCTTGCCGGATGTGGTCTTTGGCGGAGCCATTTAAACCTAAGAGTACGGTGTTAAAATACGCGTACCTACTTACCATAATAATTACAACTTAAAAATTTACGCTAATTAATTAAGTACGTTTAAGATTTAAATAGAGTACACTAGCTTGGCATTTTCGGTCGTTCAATGGACGTGCGACCCGCGCGATAAAGTGTAAATTTTCAATTAATCAGCCTTGGTTAAATCGAAAAACATGGCCAGTTAGGGATAGAGATAACGCGAGAGGCAGGACTAATTTCGACAAAAGTCTTTCTTAGTCCAAATCCTGTCACCAGTCATAACCCGTTTCTAGACACCATGTCCGACATTCGGCCAATTTTTCGAAAATTTACACTCCCTCAAATCCTTTGCAAACTCCGCCCTCAACCTCGTGTCCATAACTTCACTTAGGTTATGGTGTGCGGTGATGAAATCCACACATCACGAGGGGTTAAGGAGATAAGCAAGGAAAAGAGGCGCCATCGATTCCAAAGAGTGCGACTTAATTACACCAAGCCTATGTACTAAATTTAAATCGAACACGTACTACTAATTAATTTAATCTCATATTTATTTAATTATGCAACTAATTAATAAATAATTACAATAATATTTATTCATTTCATAAATTATCAAGTAATTACAATTATTCATTTAATTATTATTAATATATAACAATAATTTACCATTTAATTAATTAATAACAATATGTAATCATTTATTTAATTAATAACAATAATTAATCTAAATATAATTAATAACAATAAATTTACAATTATTCATTTAATTAGTATTAATAGCAATAATTAATAAATAACATTAAAATAATCATTTAAGAAATATTTAAAACTAATTAATTAAAAAAAATTACTTTAATAAGGGAAAAATAGAAATTTACCGAATCGGAGTTTTTCGAGAGTTTTCTGCGAAAATCGCCGGAGTTGTGTCGTCGGAGAGGAGGAACCACGCCGGAAATAATGTCGTCGGAGCGTCGCCGGAGGAGAATCGCCGGAATGAGAGAGAGAGAGGAGATGGAGGAGAGAAAGTTGTAAGGGATGAGGAAAAGAAGATGAGGCTCGGCCTATTTATAGAGTTTCACTTAGACGACGGAGCACTATTCTCCGTCGTCTAAGTGCACTTAGACGACGGAAACAGTGTTTTCCGTCGTCTAAGTGAAGAGTCAAATTTTTTCGAACCGGCGCCAAATAAATGGGCGGGCCGTTTCACCGCCATAAATGTTGACTTAGACGACGGAAACAGTGTTTTCCGTCGTCTAAGTGGAATTTCAAGCGGCGCCGAAAATTGAGGCGGCAAATCGAACCGCCATGTTATTTCGACTTGGACGACGGATATGTCGTTTTCCGTCGTCCAAGTGTTCACTTGGACGACGGAAAACGACATATCCGTCGTCCAAGTCAATATTTACATCGAAAAATAATAAAAATTTTATTCGAACCGCCATGGTAATTTGAACCTAGACGACGGATACGGTCATTTTCCGTCGTCCAGGTGAACACTTGGACGACGGAAAATGACCGTATCCGTCGTCTAGGTTCAAATTATGCAAAAAAAAATATTTAAATTAATTCGCTAGGAATTTAGCGATCTGTCATTCGAGTGAAATAGTCGTACAATATCGATGAACGCATCGTATATATAAACAGATAAATTTGAACCGCCGAATAATTTTACGTTTTGAAAGTTGTTAAGTATCGACTAATCTTTAAGACTTTAGTGTTCACTTGTAGTTGCTGATTTGCAGCAGAGTACTAACGAAATTGAATTTGGACAAAACAACCGTTGGATATGTTCGTCGTAACATAATATATAATTACTATAAAGGACCAGGAAATAATAAGTTCGGGAAGAGTTTCATCGGCACAGTCAACCGCAAAACCGAGAATTTCACAAACCGGAAACGTGGATACAGGACATTTCGCAACTCCGATTTTCGAACCGTCGAAGCTCACACACCAAGAATATACTACTCTAAAGTCTTGACGAAAAGAATATGCATTCGAAGATGGTCTAGATGGTCGTTGTCTTAGAAAAAATTACGAAATTTACACCTGGACGACGGATACGACATTCTCCGTCGTCCAAGTACACACCTGGACGACGGAGACGCTAATATCCGTCGTCCAGGTGTGTACTTGGACGACGGAGAATGTCGTATCCGTCGTCCAGGTGAATATACCCTGAATTCAGGGGTTAGGGGTCCTTAGGGTTTAGGGTATAGGGTTTGTCACTTGGACGACGGAGACAGTCATTCTCCGTCGTCCAAGTGTGTACCTAGACGACGGATAATGACTGTCTCCGTCGTCCATGTGTAAAACCCTGAATTCAGAGGTTAGGGCCGTAGGGTTTAGGGTTTAGGTCGTCCCCGGTCATTTGTATGTTCGTTCAATTATTCTCATTCAAGAATATAATTAAAAAAATGATCGATCGATCCGATCATGCTACATTTAGTGTCGAGGATTTAGGGTTTGAAGGGCTGCTTGAGCGAAATGTAGAGCAGCTTCAGCTTACTTTTAATAAGATCAGAGAATACACCGATGAAGTTGAAAGCAAAGAGAGGGGCCGGGACTACGTACAAAATTTGTGCTCTCAATAATACTATCACAAGTCAATATATATAATCATATATAGGGACCCATAATTAATCCAATTTATACATAAATAGTATTTAAAAACAATAAAACCAACCAAAGCTGGACGAGGAATCTTAAAGTCTCGACATAATAGAAATCTTTCACCTTTTTACGATGCATCGATCGATCATATATATATTACAATAATAAATTAGGGTTTACCAATTAATGATCCTCGTCGTGTGACCGTACTCTTCGTCATAATCGTCATCATCATCATCACCGTTATCCGATTGCTCATCCTCCTCATCGTACTCAACATCGTCCGAGGAATAACCAGAGTTGTCGTCATCGTCCTCATCCTGCACGTCTTCTTCATCTACCTCAATAATCTCTTCTTCAGTTAGATCTGTACAACCATCAGGCATGGGTAACCGTTCACCGTCTTGAACCAGGTCCATTATGTCGGAGCGGATGACAGAAATATTAGGCTCTTGATAGGCAGGAATGTCTCTATCTGGTTCAGCAGCATCTTCAGTCGTCGCCGGTGTCCCTTCAATTGTCTCTGTATTCCAAACTCCTCGATGAGAGATCTGGTTCACTATTTTCCACCCTTCACCAGCTTTCGGATCGTCGAGATAGAACACCTGCCTAACTAAGGTGGCGAGAGCGAAAGGCTCATCCTCATACCAGCTTGAGTTTGTATCGACTGATAAAAGTCCCAGGTCTTCCTTTGTACGCTTGAACCATCTGCACTTGAATAGGAAAACGTTGACATCATTCCCGTAACATAGCTGAACCACATATACGATCATTCCGTAATATAGATCAGGGTCTTTCCCAACCGCTATCCCACTGTTTTGTGTTCTTCTTCCTTCATCTCGCGCCAATGAATGGAACTTCACACCGTTCACAAAACATCCCGGATAAATATAGTGTTTAATCGGCTTCCCTGCTAGCAAGTGCTTTGGCCAAGACCACCACCCCCCCGTGGTTTTCGGATTTTTGCAGATCAATCATCTGCGAAAATGGAAAAATGTAAGGGTTTACTTTCTACAAATTAAACATGCATGATCTCAATATGTATATAAATCACTAAATACGTACCCATTGGAAGAAATAATCGGGGAACTTTTTCTTAACCATTTTCTCAATCCACGCCGAACTCTTGTCTGGATATAACGCCTGAAGCCTCTCCCTGTATGACATCATGTACGGCTCAACTTCGTCACAGTCTCGTAACACTACCCAATGTGCCTCAATAAGTTCTTCCCGTGTTAACGTTTCCTTTAATACTCCTCTAAACGGTCGGACGACATTGGTGACGACAGAAAGATTGATGCGGGCACTGGGATCGGAGGCAGTTGGAGGTGGTGGATCTTTGAGGTACCTGTTGCAGTAAGTAACGCACTCATGCATTAGGTATGTCTCTGCTATGGAGCCATCCGAGGCCGACCTGTTTTTGACGAATGACTTATACTGTCCAAGCTGTCTACAAAATTAATCAAACGTACAATAAAAATAAGTACATGCATATAGCTAGCTAGTAATCTCCAGTGGAACAAATTATGAATCGAAAAACCTGTATAATTAATTAGTTGTACGTACCTTTCTTGAGGATACATCCAAGTGTACTGGACCGGACCAGAAATGAGAACCTGCTCGGGCAGGTGGATCATTAGGTGAATCATTATGTCGAAGAAAGCAGGAGGAAAAATCCTCTCTAGTTTGCAAATGATGTGCACAATTTGTTGTTGCAATTCCACGACATCTGACTTCTTTAATTATCTGGCGCATAACCTCTGCCACCATCTGCACAATGCCACTATTGGTTCTACGACGTCGCGAGGCAAATATGGTCGAATTACCACTGGAATCAGACGTTGCAGCATAACGTGATAGTCATGTGTCTTTAGACCAACAAACTTGTGTTGCACCTCGTCCACTGCTCCAATTATAGTAGCTGCATACGTGGCCGGATAACGAACACCCTTAAACCAGTGAAATACAGAACGTCTAAGTGTCGGCTTCACTGTGTACGGTGCAGCTGGCATCTTGTTGTACACTCCTTTCCTATCCCTCCTCAACCACAAGGGACGACGTAGATTCATTGATTCCAAATCTTTGCGCGCTTTGGGAGTATCTTTAGTCTTGAACTTAATACCGAGAATTGTTCCCACCACGATGTCGCACACATTCTTTTCTATGTGCATCGCGACCAAGTTGTTCCTCAGCTTCAACTTCGACCAGTAAGGGAGTTCAAAGAATATACTCTTGTGATCCCAATAGCTCAGATCATGTGGAGGAATTGGATTGCATTTCTTTACATCCGCGTCGTTAGTCAACACACCAAAGTCGAAATAGCTCAACCTCTCTAAAATCTCTTCGCCCGACCAACTACGGGGTTTAGGATTGTTCTCTACCGTCCCGTCGAAATGAGCTTCATCCTGTCGCCAAGGGTGGTCGTGAGGGAGCCATCTACGGTGACGCAAGTAACACACCTTCCCTGCGTGCCAACTAGAGTTCACGTCGTCCAAACATATAGGACATCCATTATATCCTTTTGTCCTGCACGCTGCCAACATCCCATACGCTGGAAAATCGCTGATCGTCCACATTATGGCAGCCCTCATCGTGAACATCGTGTTAGTGAATTTGTCATAAGTTGGGACTCCATTTTCCCACAACAGTTTCAGCTCGTCGATCAAAGGTCTGAGGTAGACATCTAAGCACTTCGATGGAGATTTAGGACCTGGAATTAATACGGTAAGGAAATTAAATTCCTTGTTCATGCACATCCACGGAGGCAAGTTGTACGGCATCAGAATAACTGGCCAAGTGCTGACGGCGGAGCTATTACTTCCCCAAGGATTGAATCCGTCTGTAGATAGGCCGAGTCTAACATTTCTAACCTCTGAAGCAAAGTCTCCAAATTCTCTGTCGAAATGTTTGAAACCCTCCCCATCTGCGGCGTGTCGCAGGACATCGTCATCTATTCGCTTTTCTGCGTACCATCGCATCGCCTCTGCTGTGTGTAGAGACATGTACAGGCGCTGCAATCTGGGAATCAAGGGAAAATATCGAACAACTTTCACAGGAATTCTCTTTTTCGAACTCTTCCTATTCAACTGGAATCTGCACTGGCCACATACGGGACAATAGTCCAACTCTTTATACTCTTTGTAAAATAGCACACAATCATTCGGACATGCGTCAATTATCCTGTACTTTAGGCCGAGGCTGCTCAGGATATTTCTAACCTTATAATGAGATTTAGGAAGATTGTGATCATCAGGAAGCAACTTACATATTTGCTCCTGAATTTCGTCAAAAGCACTCACTGACATTTTGTGCTTCACTTTTATCTTCATTTGCTCCATCACATATTGCAACACATTCTCTCGACATCCAGGGAACACCGGGGTCTGCGCTTCAAGTAGCATCCGGTTGTACTTTTCCATCTCACTGGTGTCAGTGGCCAAGCTAGCTGCGGGGAATGTGTCATCATGCTCATTGGTGGTACTGTAACCTCCGTCTTAGTGTTGGTGTCCGCCATGACTACATCCCGGAAACGCATCATGGACCAAATCTGCAGTTGGGTTGCAAGCTGGGGGTCCGGCACCACTGCCGCTGGATGAGGCACCATGGTAACTGTACCCTGAGCTGAAGTCTGCTGCGCTGAACTCTACTGCTTCACCATGCTCGCTCCATGTAGTGTAACTCCACATCATACCATTTTCGTACAGGTGTTGCACCATAACATTAACCTCCGCATACTGACAATTAAGACATTTCTGGCACGGACACCTGAAACGCTTCTTTCCATGACCATGTTCTATCGCAAAATTCACAAATTCGCTAATTCCATCCATATACCGGACATCACATCTATTCTTTAACTTCATCCAACTCTTGTCCATACTGCTACAAAATATTATAATTAAATAATTATTACATATATATATATTAGTCCATTAATTTACCATTAATTATACGTACTCGATCTACATCGATCCATCAAATTACGTACGTAATTTAATCTGTATATATAGCTAATTAACATTCATGCATGTATGTACGTACGTACGGTTTCCCTAAATATATATATATATATATTTAATCATGCAAATTTTAACTGCCTACGTACGTACGTACGTACCTGCTCGCCTTCTCGATATCTGCAGTTAATTAAGCTAGCTAGTGATCGAACACCGGAGATCCTTTAATTTCTAGCCCCGGCCTAGCCTAATCCGGCCTTCTCCTTCTCCTTCGATCTCAAAAATTCCCCACGGGAGAAAATATAATGGAATGATCGAAGCTAAGAGAGTTTGGCATGGCCTATATATATAATGCTTCACTTAGACGACGGAGGTGTCGGTACGTCGTCTAAGTGGAACTTACACCACGACGTGTCGGTCCGTTGTCCAGGTGATCACTTCTCCGAGGTCCAAGTAAAACTTAGACGACGGAGATGTAATTCTCCGTCGTCTAAGTTTTACTTGGACCTCGGAGAAATCTCCGAGGTCTAAATGTTACTTAGACGACGGAGATGTAATTCTACGTCGTCCAAGTGATAACCTGGACGACGGATACGTCTCCGAGGTCCAGGTACTTACCTAGACGACGGAGAAATTTCACATCCGTCGTCTAAGTTACACTTAGACCTCGGAGATTTCTCCGTGGTCCAAGTAACACTTAGACGACGGAGAATTACATCTCCGTTGTCTAAGTGTTACTTGGACCACGGAGAAATCTCCGAGGTCTAAGTGTAACTTAGACGACGGAACTAATACTGTTCCGTCGTCTAAGTCCTCTTTTCTTGTAGTGCATGTATTTGATCTAAATTTCTTAATAACATGATTGGCATGCCAATTTTCAAAATAAGTTCATGGGTTGGTAATCCATTAAATTCAAGTTTATTCAAAAATTCCATGGGATATAAAAGATTGATATTATCATTATTACCTGAATTGTATGAAATTGAATTTGAACTAAAATATGATTTTTTTTTACCAGGCAATAATTTAACTGCGTAATTATTTATTTCTTGAACAACTAAATTTTTTGGGGTCACTATGACACTCTCTTTTAAATAGTTTGAATCATTATATTTGTTTAAAAAATGGGGATACGTCGCTTCAAAAATTGATTCTACAGGATCGATTGTATGATCAATAAGTAATTCTTTTGGTATATTGATCCAACTCACATCTATATCGCATGTAGGAAATTTTGATTCTAATCGACCTTCATCTATTTGTAACATCCATTCAGCAAACTGTTTATTTTCATTCTTTTCTACATTGCTTAAATCAGTGGTTGATAATCTCATATTTTCACTAAGATGAAATACTGTAATATTAGGCCACAGGTATGAATTATTGAATGATTGTTGAATGATCTGTTCTTTACTGCCGCATTGTATCACTGTCAATGTTTGTCTAAAATCTCCTCCAAATAAAATTGTCTTTCCTCCAAATGGTTCTTCTTTTTTCGATAAAATATCACAAAGTGTTCTATCCACCGATTCAATACACCATTTATTACACATAGGAGCTTCATCCCAAACTATTAACTCAGCCTTTTCAATTAAACCAGAAAGATTGGTTCTCTTATTTATATTACAACTTGAATCCTTATCTATAATGGGTTTTATTGCAAACCGTGAATGAGCTGTTCTACCCATTGGAAGTAATAATGAGGCAACACCTGATGAAGCAACGGCCAGAACAATTTTTCCTTCACATTGTAATTTCGAAATTATGGTATTCCATAAAAAAGTTTTACCTGTACCTCCACAGCCATACACAAAGAATGATCTTTGTTTTTTTTTCTTCTATAACACTTATCACTTGATCATATATAATTTTTTGATTAGTATTTAATTTGGCGATAAACACTACAAGAAAAATGCACTTAGACCACGGACCATTTCCGTCGTCTAAGTGCAGTTTTCCGTCGTCTAAGTACTTGGACGACGGAAACTCCGTCGTCCAAGGTCCGTGCTCCAAGTGCTGTCGTCCAAGCACCTGGACGACGGAGACTTAGTGTTTCCGTCGTCCAAGTGAACTTGGACCTCGGACATTATCCGTGGCCCAGGTGTTCACCTGGACGACGGGAGCACTAAGTCTCCGTCGTCCAGGTGAACACCTGGGCCACGGACATTGCTACCATTATCCGTGGCCCAGGTGTTCACCTGGACGACGGAGACTTAGTGTTTCCGTCGTCCAGGTGAACACCTGGGCCACGGATAATGGTAGCAATGTCCGTGGCCCAGGTGTTCACCTGGACGACAGAAACACTAAGTCTCCGTCGTCCAGGTGAACACCTGGGCCACGGAGAACAACAGGGTTTAGGGGTTAGGGGTTAGGGGTTAGGGTTTAGGATTTGTGCACCTGGACGACGGAGAACATAATCTCCGTCGTCCAAGTGAGTATTTAATTTTTTTAAAAAAATAAATTGAAATTAAATATTATTAATTTAATTTATTATTATTTTAATTTAAATAATGAAAAATGCTAATATTAAATAAATAAACTAAATTTTGAATATTAAAATTAATAACTTATATATATAATTATTAAATAATCAAAGTAAATTAATTTGTACATACGAAAAAACCCATAAATTAAAAATTAAAATATTGTTCGGAATGCGTAAAGAAACGAGATAATATACTACGTGCTAGCTAATACACTGGAGGAGCAGATGCGGGGCCGAGTCCTCCGCCTCCAGCCGGGTCGTTGTCGTCGGGGTGTGGGTTCGGAGGAGGTTGACATACTTCTCGATTTTGATTCATGAGCGCGATGAGTTGGGCTATTTGTGCTTGTTGTTCGTCAAGTCTTTGCCGCATTGACTCATTCTGCTCTTATGTCCGTCGATTCTCCTCTCGTGCCAGTCGAGCCTCTTGAATGGCTGCTTCGACAGCCGCAGCCTGACTCATTCTCCGCTGCCTCGAACCTCCCGTAGATGATGAGCCGGAGGTCGTCGACAAATCTCGTACCACCCTAGGCCCAAAGTGCCTAACCTCCTTGCCAGCTCTACGACCGTAGACCTCATCCGCGATTGCCATTTGGCTCTCTAAGGATAGAGGAGACAGGTCTTCCGGCGGCACATCTGGGAACGCAAGCTGAGTGTTGGCCAACTCTTCATGCGCACGCTCTATCGCCCTTGCCTACAAAATTATAATTAATTTATTATAATTTTGTAATCATATTTAAATAATAATTACTATAATTAAAAGCACATATATATATACATATCACTTATATCACTTACCCCGCATTGACTCGCTTCATTATCGAGCCCTGGCGTCACGTACGCGCTTACGCTTGCATCAATAAAAGGGTGTTTGGAACCCTTATCCTTGTGCTCCTTGGCAATTTGAATGAACTGCTTGGCGCCGGTAGTATGGTGTTTCTCCTTCTTCCCCCGGTTGGCTTTGTTGACACCGGAGAATAACTGTTACACAACATAATTAAATCATTAAAAAATGAATAACTACAATTTAAATAATTCAATTATTTTAATTGAAATAAAAAAATTAAATTAATACCTTAAATTGTTCATCGGCAAAGTGGTTACACAACCACTCCCACTCATCTTCTCTCTCCCCTTGCAGCTCTACCGGGGGAGGCACGGGACCGACATCTTTGAAGTACTTATGGAGCCTGTACTTCCAATCTTTGTAGATGGAGTTGGCGGTTTGATTGATATGCCTCAACATAGCCGGTGTCGGATCCACGTCAAATTGTTCCTATGAAAAATAAATAGAAAATTATAATCGTATATATTATGAAATTTTAGGCCGAGATTAACAATATTATATAATAACTAAATTGAACGTATTACGTACCGAAAGATCTTTGAAGACTTTCGCCTTCTCATGATCCGGCGCCTCCTTCCAAGTAGGGGCAGTGATACGAACCCGGTTACGGATGATTGACCCTATCCCATGCGCCGAGAGACTTGCTAGTTGAGCTGTGGGAGGGCCACCGGTGAATTCGTCGTACGGCAAGTCGATCTTTTTACCGGTCGCCTTACAAATACGCTCCGCTTTCCCCCCTTTAACGAGACCCCGAGTCCTTTTCGGTTCCGGGTCAGTGGGGGCCCTCCTTTGCCTACGGCGGACACAGTACATGATTGATTCGGCGGTGGAGGACGCCTGAGTACTTCCCGTTGAATGGGTACCGGGCGTCGGAGATTGGAAGGGGTCGACGTCATCACCGCTCAAGATGAATGGGGGAGCGGGAATTTCCCCAGAGGGCGCTACGGACGGACCAGATGATCCGTCCGGATTGAGAGCGTCGTTGCCCTCCGGTGGTAATTCCCAACCGACTTGGTCCGCCAAGCGGCGGAGCATGGCATCTTCTGCCTCTTGTAGGGCTTTCTTCTTGCCGGATGTCGTCTTTGGCGGAGCCATTTAAACCTAAGAGTACGGGGTTAAAATACCTACTTACCATAATAATTACAATGTCCAAAATTTACGCTAATTAATTAAGTACGTTTAAGATTTAAATAGAGTACACTAGCTTGGCATTTTCAGTCGTTCAATGGACGTGCGACCCGCGCGATAAAGTATAAATTTTCAATTAATCAGCCTTGGTTAAATCGAAAAACATGGCCAGTTAGGGATAGAGATAACGCGAGAGGCAGGACTAATTTCGACAAAAGTCTTTCTTAGTCCAAATCCTGTCACCAGTCATAACCCGTTTCTAGACACCATTTCCGACATTCGGCCAATTTTTCGAAAATTTACACTCCCTCAAGTCCTTTGCAAACTCCGCCCTCAACCTCGTGTCCATAACTTCACTTAGGTTATGGTGTGCGGTGATGAAATCCACACATCACGAGGGGTTAAGGAGATAAGCAAGGAAAAGAGGCGTCATCTATTCCAAAGAGTGCGACTTAATTACACCAAGCCTATGTACTAAATTTAAATCGAACACGTACTACTAATTTATTTACTAAAAAATACACGTAATTACATGCAATAATTTATTTTCCATTTAGCATGCAATAATTAACCATTTAATTAATTAATAACAATAATTATTTATTTAATTAATTAATAACAATAATTATTTATTTATTTATTTAATAACAACAAATTTACAATTATTCATTTAATTAGGAAACAATAACAATAATTATGATTTAATTAATAAATAACAACAATTAATCATTTATTAAATATTTAAAATTAATTACTAAATTAATTTCTACTAATTAATTATATTTAGAATTAAATTAATTAATAAAATGAAAATTATTTAAATAAGGGAAAAATAGAAATGTACCGAAGCGGAGTTTACGGGAATTTCGCCGGACTTGAGTCGTCGGAGAGGAGGAACCACGCCGGAAAAAATGTCGTCGGAGCGTCGCCGGAGAAGGATCGCCGGAGGAGAGGAGAGGAGAGGAGAGGAGAGGGAGAGGAGGAATGATGAGAAAATGAGGGGGGGTGCAACTCTATTTATAGAGTTTCACTTAGACGACGGAGCACTATTATCCGTCGTCTAAGTCCACCTGGACGACGGAAATAGTGTTTTCCGTCGTCTAGGTGGCGGTTTAAAAATTTTCAATCGGCGCGTAATTAATCGGCGGGACGTTTTGAACCGCCATGAATTTGGACTTAGACGACGGAGAATGGATTCTCCGTCGTCTAAGTGAAAATTCAAGCGGTGCCGAAAATGGAAGCGGTAAATTGAACCGCCATAATTTTGGACTTGGACGACGGAGATGGTCAGTTTCCGTCGTCCAAGTGAAAATTACATGAAAAAAATTAACAAAAATAAATTTGAACCGCCATGGTTTTTGAACCTGGACGACGGAAAATGACCATCTCCGTCGTCCAGGTTCAAATTACGTAAAAAAAAATTTTAAAAAAAATTCGCTAGGAATTTAGCGATATGTCATTCGAGTGAAATAGTCGTACAATATCGATGAACGCATCGTGTATATAAACAGTTAAATTTGAACCGACGATTAATTTTACGTATTGAAACATGTTAAGTATCGACTAATCTTTACGACTTAAGTGTTCATGAGTAGACGCTCATTTGCAGCAGAGTATTAACGAAATTGAATTTGGACAAAACAACCGTTGGATATGTTCGTCGTAACATAATATATAATTGTCTTCAAAAGATCATAAAATAATAAGTTCGGGAAGAGTTTGATCGGCACAGTCAACCGCAAAACCGATAATTTCACAAACCGGAAACGTGGATACTAGGCATTTCGTAACTCCGATTTTCGAACCGTCGAAGCTCACACACCAAGAATTGTTTACTCTAAAGTCTTGATGAAAAGACTTTGCATTGGAAGAAGGTCTAGATGGTCGTTGTCTTAGAAAAAATTACGATATCTGCACCTGGACGACGGAAACACTCATTTCCGTCGTCCAAGTCAGAACCTGGACGACGGATAACTTCATTTCCGTCGTCCAAGTCAGAACCTGGACGACGGAAACACTCATTTCCGTCGTCCAGGTGTATAGACCCTGAATTCAGGGGTTAGGGCCTTACTGTTTAGGGTTTAGGGTTTGTGAACTTGGACGACGGAAAATGACCATCTCCGTCGTCCAGGTGTAAAAACCCCGAATTCAGGGGTTAGGGCCTTAGGGTTTACGGTTTAGGTCGTCCCCGGTCATTTGTGTGTGCGTTCAATTATTCTGATTCAAAAATATAATTAAAAAATTGATCGATCGATCCGAACTGCTAGATTTAGGGTCCAAGATTTAGCTAGGGTTTTATATGAGATTGAGATTTGGCGCCAAAGGTGAATCTGCAATTAATTTCTCCGTTGTCCAGGATATATAATTCGGATTAATTTCTTACCGTAAACCAGCATCGATCATATATATATATTACAATAATGACAGTAATTAATTACCAATTAATCTCCCTCGTCGTATGACCGTACTCTTCGTCATAATCATCATCGTCCTAGTGTGTACCTGGACGACGGAGAATGACCATCTCCGTCGTCCTAGTGTGTACCTGGACGACGGAGAATGACCATCTCCGTCGTCCAGGTGTAAAAACCCCGAATTCAGGGGTTAGGGCCCCGAATTCAGGGGTTAGGGCCTTAGGGTTTACGGTTTAGGTCGTCCCCGGTCATTTGTGTGTGCGTTCAATTATTCTGATTCAAAAATATAATTAAAAAATTGATCGATCGATCCGATCGATCTGCTAGGTTTTGGGTCCAAGATTTAGGGTTTTATATGGCGCCAAAGGTGAATATGGCGGGGGACCTAATATAAACGTGGACAGAATTCAGGTGTCCGTTAAATTATTTTGAATGACCATAAAAAAATTAAAGAAATGATGGATCGATCCGATTTGCTAGATTTAGGGTCGAGGATTTAGCTAGGGTACGTTTTATATGAGATTGAGATTTGGCGCCAATATTTATTAATTTCTCCGTTGGCCAGGATATATATAATTCAGATTAATTTCTTACCGTAATCCGGCATCGATCATATATATATATATTACAATAATTACAGTAATTAATTACCAATTAATCTATTCGCTTTTCTGCGTACCATCGCATCGCCTCTGCTGTGTGTAGCGACATGTACAGGCACTGCAATCTGGGAATCAAGGGAAAATATCGAACAACTTTCACAGGAATTCTCTTTTTCGAACTCTTCCTATTCAACTGGAATCTGCACTGGCCACATACGGGACAATAGTCCAACTCTTTATACTCTTTGTAAAATAGCACACAATCATTCGGACATGCGTCAATTATCCTGTACTTTAGGCCGAGGCTGCTCAGGATATTTCTAACCTTATAATGAGATTTAGGAAGATTGTGATCATCAGGAAGCAACTTACATATTTGCTCCTGAATTTCGTCAAAAGCACTCACTGACATTTTGTGCTTCACTTTTATCTTCATTTGCTCCATCACATATTGCAACACATTCTCTCGACATCCAGGGAACACCGGGGTCTGCGCTTCAAGTAGCATCCGGTTGTACTTTTCCATCTCACTGGTGTCAGTGGCCAAGCTAGCTGCGGGGAATGTGTCATCATGCTCATTGGTGGTACTGTAACCTCCGTCTTGGTGTTGGTGTCTGCCATGACTACATCCCGGAAACGCATCATGGACCAAATCTGCAGTTGGGTTGCAAGCTGGGGGTCCGGCACCACTGCCGCTGGATGAGGCACCATGGTAACTGTACCCTGAGCTGAAGTCTGCTGCGCTGAACTCTACTGCTTCACCATGCTCGCTCCATGTAGTGTAACTCCACATCATACCATTTTCGTACAAGTGTTGCACCATAACATTAACCTCCGCATACTGACAATTAAGACATTTCTGACACGGACACCTGAAACGTTTCTTTCCCTGACCATGTTCTATCGCAAAATTCACAAATTCCCTAATTCCATCCATATACCGGACATCACATCTATTCTTCAACTTCATCCAACTCTTGTCCATACTGCTACAAAATATTATACTTAATTAATTATTACATATATATATATATATTTGTCCATTAATTTACGCTTAATTATACGTACTCGATCTGCATATCGATCCATCAATTACGTGCGTATGTACGTAATTTAATCGATCTGTACATATATATATATATAGCTAACATCAGCTAACATCCTTGCATGTATATATATATGTACGTACGTTTTCACTAAATACATATTAATTAAGCAAATTTTAACTGCGTACGTACGTACCTGCTGGCCTTCTCGATATCTTTACGTTAATTAAGCTAACTAGCGTGTCAGCGGAGATTCCGGCCTTATCGATCCTGATTCTTCTCGGCCTAGCTAGCTTCTAGCTACCTAGCTCGATCGAGCTCCCTAGCTTCTAGCTACCTAGCTCGATCGAGCTCCCTAGCTTCTCCTTCTCCCTTCTCCTTCAATTATTCTTCAAATGGAATCGATCATGAAGAGATCGAGGCTAGCTAGGAATGAATTCGATCAGTACGTTTGGCCGGCAGTGGGCTTATATAATGCTTCACTTAGACGACGGAGGTGTCGGTACGTCGTCTAAGTGGAAGTACGTTTTGTGAACTCGGACGACGGCGTGTCGGTCCGTCCTCCAGGTAATCACCTGGACGACGGAGAATACCATCTCCGTCCTCCAGGTGACCACTTGGACGACGGAGAATACCATCTCCGTCGTCCAGGTGGTACTTGGACCACGGAGTCTTTTCCGTCGTGTAAGTGTCACTTGGACGACGGAGAATTAGTGTTTCCGTGGTCTAAGTGCTGTTTTCTTGTAGTGAAAGTCAGAATGTTGTAGTTTCAATGCTTCACAATCAAAATTTAATTCTTCTGTAATAAGCCTATTATCAAGTTCATGTATTCGTTGTGTTATTGGCATTGGCAATTGATGATTTTTTTAAATACTCGATGACATGTTAAATAACTTTTCAAGTTCATGTAAAACAACATTTTTTAAATCATCATCTGGTATGATAATATTTTGTGTGCCAAAATTTAATTTCATTCTGTGCAATATATCACCAGACATGTTAATCCAATATGCATCAAATAAAGCTCTTGGATCAGAGGCATTACAAAACAAAATAATTGTAACAAATAAATGACGAATTTGAGCAGAAGTTGCAGTAAAAGTAGATTCTAACAGTGCTTCAAGCCATTCTTTATCATCACCCAATAATCCCAAAGCTTGACATGCTTCTCGATAAGTAGAATATATCTTGCCATTGACAGTTCTAATCGTTTCAAAATCAGTGCATCCTTTTTGAATATTCAAAAGTATTCTTAAATGATACAATTCACCAGCGTTTGGTGGCACATATGCTATTCTACCAAGAACATGATATCGTTTTCTTGGAGTCTATAATTTTTTATTATTATTCCACACAAATTTAGTAGGAAATTGAGTGTATGTCAATTGTGTTGCCTCTTTATAAGTCATGTTTGCAACTAACCAAGCAGTTAGCATTGTAGTTTCTATGGATGGATTTTGTAAGACATTTTCAATAGAATTAGATCCATGAAAACAAACATTTTGTTGATTAGGCAAATGAATCTTCAGATACTGAACAGCAGGAAATCTAGAATGAATAGAAAATTCAAGTAAACGCCACACAGACTCATGAGGAGTTAAATATCGACAATTAAAGTAATTTTGAATTTCGTCATTTACATTGTCTCGAATCAATATGCGTGCTCTGTCAGGTCCTTTGTTTATGTATTTGAATAAATATTTTATTAATATTGATTGAGAACATGATTCAACATTTATATGTGTATTATGCCTTAATAACAAATTACCATTATATGGCACAACAAAATTATTTCCGACTTCAACTCCTTTTTTTATCGCAAAATGTGTATCAATATCACGGCGTCTATACTTAGGAGAGTTAGTAGCTTGAAAATTGTGTCAGTTATAAATGGTTTTGGAAAATGTTTAGTGCATAATTTGTCTATCATACACGGAGAAGATGGATTGAGTTGACCGCAAGGACCATGAATCATAAATTGACTACCTATTTCAAATAATGTTGGATTAGTATTTTTATCAGACAATTCTGCCGAAATTATAGAATCTACATCATTTGCTGTACAACACTTGTATTCATTTTTAAGCCAAAATAATAGATGAGCATGGGGCAAGCCTCTTTTTTGGAATTCAATTGTACATACATGAGCATGAACTTCTCCAAAGGGTTCTCCACTTTTAATATGGGCAATCATATCATCCACTTTTATTTTAAAAATTCTACAAATAATATCAGGTTTGTATCCAGGTCTTTTTTCAAAATATCTCAAAATTTCTGGCCATTTTACATTGCATGTAAAAGTGATAAACAAATCTGGATTCCCATATTCTCTGCAAATTGTCATAGCATCTTGATAATTATTAATCATATCTTTTGGACTACCTGTATGAGTACCAGGGAGAAAATTTCTTTTTCCAACATCACAGCCTTGGACAATTCCTTCAGAAATAAATGTAGATAAATTATTCCATGTCTCAGATCTTAATTCTGGTTGGTGATGCCTTATATATTCCAAACGATTTTCTTCGACAGTTGCATATGCATCAACTAAGTATTGCTGAAATAATCTTCCACCTTTTAACAAAGTGCTCGATTGATTTGACCTATCATGAATTTGATAACACACATATTTGCTCATAATTAATTTTCTATCGTTACTATCAACATCATTTGACATTGATTTTAATTTCATTTTTATTTTAAATCCATCATCTCCATACGGAAAAAGAAGTGGATATTGTAATGACATAAGTTTCGGATGAATTCTAGAGATGCACTTCAAAGATTTTTCATTAGATCGAATAATTATATCTCTATTAGAATTAAATTTGCCAATGTCACCCACAATTAATCCACCAATTCCAGGATCAGAAGGTAATTCATACTATTTGCTATCATTTTTTTCACGATCAAGCACAGTCATATCAAAATTTGGCAACAAAGAATTTTCAAAATCATCTCTCACAGATCGATACTCTTTTGTCAATTCATTACATTCATCTAATAATTCTACTAACCCCTTTACAATATCAACATCAATTTCACTATTTACATTATTTAGATCAATAGCCGTAATGTGATTTGTAATTTCATTTTGCGTGTCATATACATATAACTGAACATAATTAGAAGATTGACCTTTTGACGGTAAAACTGAACCCATTAGATGATGTACTTGACCACATATTTTAAAGACATAGGGAGTTCCTCCATTCTTTATGTTATGTTCAATTTTAGCTCCCATAGATGTAAAAGCAAACATAGAATTATAAACTCGAATATTATTACAAAACAATACACTCTTTCTACTATTATTTGGATTTAATAATTCATCGAGAAAATGAGGTGTCGAATGTGATATTGGAAGTTGAACACGGCCTTTTTCACAACAGTGGGTATATATCGGTTGGTTATTTTGTTTTCTTTGTAATGCTTCATTCAACCAAAAATGGGCGGCACAATGGTTACATGTATAATCATCATCACCACAATCCTCGTAATTAACAATGACATCTGCAATGTGAATCATAATAATATAAATTAGATAATATATGATCAGCAATAATTGTTGATTAATATTTTGTGTTGAATAATTGACATCGATGTTTCTTCTAACCTGCTCTATTTCGTTGATATGATGCCTGTCCAAAAGATCCAACAAAAATATCTATGATTTATAACACATGACCAAGATTAAATTAATCAACAAATGATAAGAAATAAATACCATTTTGTCAAGCTAATCAATTAGCCATTATACCAAACAGTTCATATGCATCACACAGTAACAACAACAAAAAACACAATAAACTAAATTTATTATATAATTCAACTTTATATTATACACATGTATGTATGGAAATTATAATTGAAGGCAAGGAAGACTGTTCAATATATAATACGTGAAATTGTTCTAGATCATCTCATAAAAAATTAAACAATATATACCAAACCTATATAATAAATTGATATCAAGATTCAACAAAATGAACTTATAACAAATGAAGGAATATTTCTACTTCATGTAAAATTACAATGCCTCACTCTATCCCACTATACCCTCTTCCTCTATCCTGTTATAATGTGTATAGTATTTAAGTTATAGAAATGAATCAACCATCTTTTACATACATCATCATCATTTTTTGAATAACAACTTTTAAACAGAGAACAAAAAAAAACTATTTTCCTAACACTACTTGCTTGATACAATTCTATGAACGTCTTCATCATTGCCATCCCTATGTGCCTTATCATTGCTGCTTTCATCACCATGCAACATTGAATCATGAAACGGCAAAAAATGTTGAGATGCACTGGCAAATAAGCGCAACTTCTTAGAGGAAGAAGATTCCAGCAGATCTGATACGATTCCTTTGTCAACAGAATTATGCTTCCTCTTCTGCATCATATCTGAATAACCAATTTTAATCTCATGAAATAGTCTACACAAAAAAAAAGTTGAATTGTTTTTTGCTACATCACATCACCTGCTATAGTTTGATGTAGATCTGCATCACTATCGCAATCATCTATCATTGTCCCTACATAAGGTTCATCACAATAAAGTTCAAAAAAAAGCATCGTAACTTGACAAAATTCCTCTAGTTCTAGTGTACAGAACAAAAGACTCAGGCAACATTACAATACCTGGAATATCTCGCTGTAAATTCGCAGTATTTTGATTATCTTATGTTGATGTGCTTGCCAGATATTCATCACATATCGGTTCGAAGAAGAATCGTCTTCTGCTTTTTTGGAGCATGTTCTCGTTAATTCCTGCAAAACATATTTTGAATTATCAGTTGATGAATCATGCATTAGTGACAAAGAACACAAATGCTAAAAGGAACAACATGATATATAACAAACTACCAAATTTTGAGCTCTTTGGAGTCCCACAGTCTATATATTTTCTTCGACCCATGACTACTCTCGGAAGTAGACAAATAAATTATGTCAGGCAATTAAATTGTATAAAAATGTCAGTGTAAACATGTAAATAGGTGCAGTCTGATCCTAACATTGATTAATTCATCCATACATGGTCATCGAAAATCCTCTATCACATGCATCTGGAAACCCACTATCAACTATTGACGATGGCAAAACAGGAAGTGAAAGATACTAAATGAAGTAAAGATTCCTACGCATGGCATGGACAAATAGAATTGAATCAAGAGTGATCTATGATCCATCAATTCTCTAGGATTATATATCTTATATCAGATATGGAATGAAGCATATGCTTATCCTTATAAATATTATCCTAAGCAAATGAGATTGTCCTACGTAAAATCTTGACATTCACAAATCTCTAGCTACCTTTATTCTGCCCAAGTTATGCCTAAATCTCATTGTATATCTATACAGTTATGATTATCGCTCTGTTCTTTCATTGTATACCTAGAATTGGAATATTGTCTTGCTTGAAATTGAGGGCGTCAGCCTTAGTTTGAAATTTGGACAGAGAGAAATAGTCGGATTTATGGAGATGGAAAAAAATGAGAACCCGATTAATGCAATCAATCGAACAAACCAATCGTTGTATGAGAATAGTAAGATATGTTTCGTACCTACGAAGTTGTAACAGAAACGAAATCCAACTCGGCTCAACTTAAGAAATCACAAAACCCAACTTAGTCGAATAAACCCTATATCACAACCAAACACTTACCAAAATAGGTACCTCAGCTGCAAAATATTGCCTGACCAAGAAGGCCTGTTATGACTACTTATTTATGCTAGATGAAAGAGATTACATGAATCATGGATCAAGAAGAAAGAAATACTTTAACAACCAATCTCATAGCATAACAAACAAACATTTCTCACATTATTTCTGACCCGAAAATAGAATCAGAATTTAAAACTTCAAATTGAAATGGTATAACTATATAACATCGATGATTGCTATAAAAAATTACTAAATGAAATCCTTCGGAGGCCATCTATGCAAATGGAGCAATCCGGATGAAGTTAAGAAACTACCATGCCAAACATGATTAAAATAAAATTGGAGAAAATAGATATACATAATCAAACTACTTTTGACTATGGATTTGGATTTCGGTTAAAACAACATGTTCCACTGTAACCCTTGAAACAACAAACATGAAAAACAATTAAATCATCAAAGCAAAATAGCATACCTGGATTTGGGAGAGAGAAGGGAGACTGATTGGGAGAACAATCAAAGAAATGATCCGGGAAGGATAGAGCAAGGTCTACAAGGAATATAAATGAGGATTAGAGGAAGAGTGAGAAACTAAAACAACACCAAACGAATAGAGATGAACAAAAACTGCACACATGTACTTTTACCAGGTAATTGAAGTGATACCGAGCAAGCAAGGATATTCCAGCCCTTTATTATAACCCAGTATACAGAAAAGTTCTTATCAGTGCCATCTATTCTCTAACATCTTACTACCACACAACTTTTCCATGGCAATAGGTGTAGGTATGTGAAGACAAATAAAACCCATAGACCATATTCAGAGATAGAGCCAAGCTCTAGTACTATATTATTATCCCATTATGCAATGAAATAATTTTTACATCAAAACCAGCAGGGACATTCAGAAGACCAAATACAAATGCATTCATTTAAGGGAGTTGATCAATTTTAGATGTGAGATCACGACATTGAACTTCTTGCTATAATCAAATGTAACTGCAGTCCCAATGTAAAAGGGAGGGAGAATCTATTACTCAAATCAGTAAAGGTTACATAAATCAGTTCTTTACTGAGTTTACTCAACTTCTTTAATGATTTTATTCAATTCATATAAAGAAAATCCCATATTTTGGATGAAGATAGAGGAAGTAAGCATTGAAACCAGGGGAAGCTCAAGTCAAGCCGCTAGAATACAACAATATTTAGCAAGCTCACCTCTTTCAGATTGCTGACCATAATTAGCTAGACACGAAATTAGAACTTTAAATCTTAAAACTACTTGAATCTTTTTTCCCCAAACACTCTAGCAAGAAAAAACAAAGAAACATATGTTTGGCTAATCTTAGGCTGCTCTTATCAAATTTTAATTAGAAAATGCAATAGTTTTGGCTGATTTCACAGTAGTCAAAGCCCAATGTCAAATACCATACTCAATTTTGTCAGCAGTAATAAAATTAGATAGATTCAAATCAAGCACTGACAACAGAGAACAGAAATATATTAATAGACTAGGCAATTAAATCTTGCTGGTTTCTGATGAATTTGTGTGGAGTTTTTGATCGGTTCTTCTGAACTAAAGAAGATTGTTTTATCGGGAGAGAGAGACTAAAGAATAGATGGTCCAGATTTGTCATCAGAGACCTTGCTGTTGGCAATCTCAATGAAGAACTCGGCCTTGATCTTGTGTTGCTTGGAGAAGATGTCCCAAATTAATGACAACGCTTAGGGTTCTGGTGGTGAAATCGACCCCAAATGTGGACTTGAACTTGTTGGTGAACGTAGAGAGCAGAGACGAACAACAAAAGCAATCAAAAAATAGACGAAATCGATCGCCAACAGATTGTTCGAAAAAAAAATCTCAATATCAGAATCGATCGAAAACTCTATTAGGGTTCACAATTGTTATATAGTCCATCACATTTGTTCAATTTAAATCATTGCTGATAACAATAGTACCATACTTGGAAATTTTACTAATACAAAGCAAAATCATCGACAATGAAAATTGATGTTCTGAAGACCAGCAGGGAGAAATCTGTAGTACTACATTTCACATATGCAACACTATATGATCACTCTACAATGAACTAATCAAATGGAATCCAACATGAATAGACCTATTAACAATATAAATAATTTCAAATTCAATGAAAGCAAAGTAATTACAGAATTCAAATAATAATGACTCGAATATAAATAATTAAGCAAGTAAACCATCATAACTCAGCATTTGTTCATGACAAACAAAAAGTTATCTAAGAGTCATACACTTGCTAGATGAAGCTCACTTTAGGTAGATACAGAATTAGCAGCAGTAACCCAATAACATGAAACCACCACTTGAGAAACACATCAAAGACCAAATAATTTGTAAAAAACGAAGCAACATATAGCAGCCCATTGATCATCAAATTATAACTATTATCAAAACCAAGTAAAAATAATAAATACAGACTATCAATGAAACATATGTATATTCATACCACTCAAGATCTGTATATATATATATATTATAGGTATATATTATAGTCTCATGACTTTTAGCCTCTAGCAATAGGAATCTAAGCCAAGAAATACCCATATAATATTAAGCAACGTAAAACTATTTAAATAAACCTGTAGTTATACCCTTTTCAAATTTGTATAAGGATCAGTCATTTAGAACATAACTGGTTACCATCACCATCTTACTTACATCACAGCCAACATTTCAAATTTGTAATCTACATTATCAAAACGGGGCTTCTTGGGGTCTAGATCTACATGGCACACAAACTCAATATCACACAATTTAGAAAGTCTCAATCTTGCAATCTTTGATTGCTAAAAGCTTTCAACTTTATTTACGGGGAAGTAAAAACCCTTGAAACTAGAAATTGGATTTATTAGCACAGTAAATTAGGTTTGCAGATTGGTTTGAAATATAATGGTCAGCCAATAACTACTATCACATTAACTTCATGTATGTACAATTCTAATTGTTTGAGTTTAAATAATATGCAAAGCCGTCTTATTACATAGATATCGATAGTCCCAATTTCAAACCCAGATGACCCGTTTATGATAATCCTTTGGTCCAACCATAATCATTTTGAGACCTGCTTAGACCAGAAACCCAATTTTGACAATGACAATCGATATGAGAGTGCAAATTACATCACACAGCCAGTATAAAAGTCTCTATATCGAGAAAAAAAAATTACAACCTAGATCAATGTCAAAAAAAAGGAAATTAAATCGATGATGAACAAAAGAGATGAACCAACATAAAAGTACCTACAAAACATCCCTAAGAATTTGCTTTTAAACCATAATTTCAAAAATAGATATCATCTCTTAGTTCATGTTTGGTTCACAATAAGGATCCTTATATGTTTGTATCTTACTATACAGATGTGGGGCACCCATCTCTTAGCTTAAGTTTGGTTCACAATAAGGAACAAAGAGCTCCTTATTAACAACGCGGTTTCTATGAAATAAAAATTATAAACTAATTGTAACTTTTAAACCATAACTTCTCTTTCTGCATTGATGTTGCTCTTCAAACAGTCTGAATTAACTCCTGAATTACATTCACTTGCAACACGTCTTCTTGATTCACAGAGAGTACAAACTACTGTAAAGTGCTTATTCAAGAGTCTTTAAAACAAATTCATTTCTGTAATCACTATCTCAAAACAAAATCAAGCCTAGAACAAAAACCACAATATACTAATCACAAATCCAAAACTCACAATATATATAAAAATCTCACAGTATAACTGAGCGTGAAATCAATGACCACTAATCATTTCACATCATCACTAATTCACATCATCACATCTTGCATACATTTTACTTCAGCTCACAGCATCACAAATACTTCAGTTCATAAAACAGCTCATAGCATCACAAATACTTCAGTTCACAACACATCAAAAGTATTTATCAACATACATTTTTCCTCCAAACGCAAGCTCCAGCCTCTAAATGTAATTTCAAGCCTCTAAACAATAAGAAACGATAGGAGTGTGATTTGATATATAAGTGTATTCGTAATACCCATACGAAAAAGTGATCAAAAATCAGCCAAAAAGCAATCAAACCGACGAAAAATCAATACCCAATGCCCACAAAGAAGAAGAGGACTAAAGCATACAATACAAACCCTCCCAACATTGATATCCAAGAGTTCAGCATACGCATAAAAGGCAGAAAATAAACCCAAGAAAAAAAGAAGATAGGTAATCGTTTTGGGACGAAATTGAGCCAAGGAAAAAAAGAGTAACCTATTTGGCGGTGAGGAGGTGGAGGTTTCGGCACAGATTCGTCGCCGCGTTGAGGAGTCCGAGGTGCGAGATTTTCTCCGCGGTGGAGTCGACGACGGGGAGATGAGAACCTCAGAGAAATCAAATGGAGATCGAGAGAGAGAGAGAGAGAGAGAGAGAGAGAGAGAGAGAGAGAGAGAGAGAGAGAGAGAGAGAGAGAGAGAGAGAGAGTGATAGAGAGAGAGAGAACGATCAAAGAAGGTTTGATCCGTGCTGAGAGATGCAAACAGAGAGAGATGAGATTAGGGGAGAGATAAAAGAGGAGACGTATAGCTCGATCAGATGAGGACTGGATGAGGGATGGAAAAGGCTTCTTACACGTGTGAGCTGCACGTACGTGTACTGTTTTTACTATTCTAACTACAGTGCACAAATGCTTCAACTTTGTTATATAGGTTATTGGTGGCAGAGTTCTTTATTATGACTACGTCAAAAAAGATAAGATATCTTTGACGCAGGTGGATTCTATGGTGAAAGGAATCAACAAGGATTATGTAGAGTAAGGAATTGATTATTGGTTTAGAATGGGTAATGAAGATGGTGCTTTGACAAAAACCAATTTTTATACAGATGTGACTATGATGTGTTTGTTTGCACCTGAAACTAGGATGATCATAGTTTATTTGGACCATCTTGAACTACATGGCCATTTTCAGGATCCTTTACATGATTTGTTCGTGTATGAGCCCTATATATGTTCGTAGTTTGGCTGCTTCATGTGATCTCATTAAGGAAAAGCCAAATGGAAATGAGATGAAAAAAAAGGGCGGGAATTGTCATTAGAGAGCCGATTGAAGTACCAATTCAAGGCTTTATTATCTCTGCATCAAAAGCAAGATTTAAATGAAAGGAAAAAATTGTGGCCGAAGATATTGATTCTGATAATGAGTTGGATGTTGAAGGAAGTTAGGAAGATGAGGAAGATAATGATGCAGGTGATGAGTATTTAGAAATCATACCGGCTGGCTTTGATAACGAGGACTATGATGATTGGATTTTGGAGGAGGATGTAAATCTCGGAATCGAGAATGAAGTTCCATCTATTGCTGTAGTAGAACAAAATATGGCAAATGAGTTTCAGGGAGCTTTTAATGTGTTTGACGATGTTGAACCAATTGAAGACAATGAAGACGTGTTTGTGGGTCATTATTCTAATGAAGAAACTTTAGAAGTTGAATGTGGTTCAGATGAGGAAGATTTATATGACAAGTTTCCAGTCTTTAACTTGAAGACACATATGAGGAACCCAGATTTTAAAGTTAGTTTGAAGTTTGTGACTGCAAAAAGTTTTAGAGAGGCTATAAAGGAGAAGGCAATTATGGGAGGGTGGGAGCCAGAGTTTATACTTACCGTGTTAAGGTAATCTGCAAAGCAGATGATTGTTTCTGTTTTAACACTATTTTAACTAACTATTTTGAGACAATTAAATTAAGATATTTACTTTTTTAAATGGTTAAATGGGTGAATGAGAAATTATCACCCAAAGCAAGCTAAAGGCTTTCGAATTGCCAATTAAATTGTTTATGACGGCTAATAAACCTTAGTAATGGCAAGCAATTTAATAACGAACTAATGGTTTGTAACTGTTTTGTAACCGCTCATAAACCTTAGTTATGATATACAATTGAAGCTTACTAAATGGATTGTTTTGTAACCGTTCGTAAACATTATTGACGGCAAATTAAATATCTTGTAACTGCCAATTGATGGCGAATTTAATGACCAGAAACGGTTTTGGTATTAACTCGACAATAAGTGGCTTGACCCTAATGAAGCCTATATAAAGCGACCTTCCTATTCTCATTTCATCGATTCAATCGATCCCATCAGAACCAATCTCCTCTTCTGATCACTTTTCTCCCTCTCTCAACTCAGAGCAAAATCCAATGATAGAGAAATGTATTCTTCAGTTCGAAGAGAAGTTCTTGTGCTGCGGTATAAAACTTTGAAGTTGTTTTATCCTGGGAGAACAACGCCATACAAGCCTATGGGCGGCGTAAAAGTTCTTAAGGAAAGCGTGTGATACACGTGACTCAACTTAGTTCATCTTCTTACCCAGAATTTGTTCTTCGTTCGTATGTTTACATTTTACTAATTATTTAATTAGTATTTATTATATTATATTTAGTTTAATATCACTCAATTTTCCTAAAATCTTAAGAACTTTTATTTTGTGATATTGACTAATGTGGTTTCGTTAAGGAAATGGTTGCCTAACGGAAGGGTGTTGACTTAAGGAATATAAAACGTTGTGTTGGAGTTGTGTTGTGAAATATGAAACGTTGCCTAAGAAAAATAGACTCCAAAGAAATTATCGATTAGTTATCTACGCTAATGAGGGTTTTTTCAAGGATAATAAAAAGTTTCCTTGTAATAATGAAGCACTATGATTTGGTTATATGCCAAATTCAAGTGATTGAATATTGAGATATTCAATAAGAAATTCATTGTGAATTTGACCATGAAATCAATTGAGAAATAATATCAGATATTATTTATTGATTAAGAAAATAAACACGTTGTGTGTACTTTTAAGAAAAAAAGGCAAAGAAATATTTTAAATACCGAAAGAGCTATAGGCCACATCAAGTCCTTTGGTTGAAAAGGAGGATGTGATAATGAGTGTTAATTTATGCAAACTATGAGTAGCTTGCACTTGATGATGTGAGATCCAACATCACTTGGAGAAGATGAGGTGATATGCCTTATATGTGGAGACTTACCTCTCTATAGCAAGAGACATTTTGGGATAAGACCTAAAAGCAAAACCATGAGCGGTTGGCCAAAACAGGTAATATCTTGCAATGAGGATGTGTCGTGGAAAATGACGTCAAACATGGCATGGAAGCAGTCAAAGATTATGATTGTGGGATAAAAGACTTAGAACTGTGGTATAACCATGCCAAGTTGGATGAACAATTAAGGCTCAAGAAAGGATGTCTGAATGATGATCTCTAAAAAGGAACTAAACAATGTATTGTATGGTCCTAAGAATTGAGTTGAGGCTCAGTGAAAATGACTTTCACTTATTGATTAAATAAAAACAAATTCTTGTTCTAACACAGAATTTATATTGGTAATAGAACTATAAGTTGTGGAAATTAAAAATTGAAAGGTAATGACCATGGTCAATTATAGCACTTCCACCTCTGTGTCTACCAAGGCATGGTATGGTAAGCAAAGATAAGTTAATTATGATACTCTCCGGATGTCAATTAACTTGAAGAAGTTTACCAATGTTTCAAGCATAAGATTGGAACTTGTGTTGAGACAAACAAACGAAATCATCTTTCAAAAGTATTGAAAGAAATAATGAAGCATTGATTTAAAGGCATCTCAAGCAAAAGTGGTAATAAGTATTTTATCACTGTGTACCTTATGAAGGGTAAGGATGAGGCTATAGAGAAATTTAGACTCTATAAAACGAGATGAGAAATCAACTCAATTGAACAATTAAGGTCATAAAAAGTGATTGACCGCGGAGGTGAGTATGAATCACTATTTACGTATTCTACTCAGTTTGTGATCATACATATATGATAACACCTTATTCACCACAATCATATGATATGATTGAACGAAAGAATTGTATCTTAAATGATATAATGGATGCAATGTTGTTTAGTTTTGCATTGCCATCAAGCATGTGGTGAGATACCATTTTATTGGCTAAATATCTTTTAAATAAGATACCTAAAAAGTTTGTTGAACAAATGACTCCATATGAATATGGAAATGAAGAAAAACATCCTACAATTACTTTGCGAATGTAGGGACGTTTTGTGAAGGTGGATAATCTCTACCCAAAAAAGAAAATTATGTGGAAATAGTCAATTGCATTTGATATGAACATAATTATAAGAATTATCGATCTCTTGTGTGCAACAAACACAAGACATGATAAGGAACTCTGAAAATTAACTCGTTCTTTGAAGATGTATTTTCGAGTACATCCAACTTATTGTTGATCATGGACTATAATAGCTAAATTAGTAGCTTGCAACAAATGGTTATATAGCCATCAATACAGTTGATGAGCAAACTAATGCCTTATAAACCGTTAAATAAATGCGAGTAACGGACAAGTTTAAAGTCATCAACACAAAGCTGATTTTGTGTTATTTAGTGTTATGCTTTCTAAATGAAGCATAATAAATGAGGATTTTTCAGAATCAAAGAACTGAGATAAGGATTAGAAAATCCTTGGGTTATGACTTTTAACATGTATGGTTAAGAGTTAATTTGAGGAATAGCTACCTTGTGTACTGTCCTGGTTAGGAAGTTGTCACTAAAATATGATTTTGACTTTGCAAATCATACTTGGAAACTTGTGGATCTTCCACTTGGTTATGAAATTTTAAGTTTCAAGTGGATCTTCAAGAGGAAAATGAAGTCTTATAGACAAAAAGAAGGTCTTGATGATTTCGACACTAAATCTCTAGTGACAAAATGACTTTCATCATAATGGTACTTGTTATTGCCATGTTGGGCAACTATGAAGTACATCAAATGGATATGAAAAAAAAATTCCTGGAAGGAGATATAGAAGAGAAAATCTATATAGAAGAACCTGAGGGTTTCTCGGCTCCCGGTCAAAAGGGAAAATATGTAAAGTCATTATATAGCTTAGAAAAACACAAATGCAATGACATAGAAGATTTGACAACATGATCACCAATGGTTTCAATACCAATGAAGGTGATAATTTATATATGTCAAATACACAGAGAGAAGATATTTCTTTGTGTGTCTGCATGTAGATGACATGCTTATCATTGGAAGCAATGATAAGTTGGTCAAATAAAGATAAAGATACGTACTCGATTTGCAGTATTTATAAATCTATTTTCTAATAGGGCTCACCTTAGTAACTCATAATGTCTAGAAAATGAGATTTTTGATAATAGTGTACTTGAGCGGGCCTCACCCCACCTACATCAATTTCTCCTAGCCTGGTTATAAGTGAAAAGAGTTACCCAAACAATTATAGAATTTATAATTAACTGCAAAGTCGTTCATGTACTATTTGGAAATGCAAAAGCATTTGAATCCTTAGAAAACATCACAAGAATGTTAAAAGGGATGATATCAAATTAGTTACATTACGTGGAGAATATCCTTGGAAATGTGACAAGGAGAATTCTGGAATTGCCAAAACTCTGATTGACATGACTCTTCATCTTTTAAAGAATAAAGAAGAGAGTGTTTCTCAATTAGAATACTCTAGAGTCATTGGAAGCCTAATGTACTTAACAAGTTGTACAAGGTCAGACTTGGCTTATGCTGTGAACAAGCTAAGCAGGTACACGAGTAATCCTGGTGGAATGCATTGGCAAGCAATTGCAAGAATACTCAAGTATTTAAGGTATACTCGTACCTATGGGCTGCACTATACTAGATATCCCGCTGTCTTAGAAGGGTACAACGATGCAAATTAGATTTCTGATATGAAAAATCCACTAGTGGATATGTATTCATACTAGGGGTGCATCGATATCTTGGAAATCCACAAAACAAACTGTTATAACCAGATCCACGATGGAATCTGAGTTTGTTGCCCTAGACAAATGTGGGGAAGAGGCAGAATGGCTACGCCAATTCATAGAGGATATTCCAAAATGGACAAAGCCCGTGCCTGCAATTTGCATACATTATGATAGTCAATCTGCAATTGGCAGGGCACAGAGCAGTATGTATAATGGTAAGTCTAGGCATATTCGTCAAAGACACAATACTATCAAACAACTACTCTCTACTGGTGTTATCTTCATTGACTATGTAAAGTCAAAAAGATAACATAGCAAATCCGTTAACCAAAGGGTTAAACAGAGAGTTGGTTGATAAATCATTGAGGGGAATGGGACTAAAGCCCATGAGTTAAAGTCTTTACAGTGGACACCCAACCTAGTTGACTGGAGATCCCAAGATCTAGGTTCAAAAGGGACAACTAAATTATAGAGACCGTGCCAGATCACTGTGGGGATTATCCCCAAGTCCATTCCTATGATGAAAACAGTGATGCCCGTAAGGTATGAGGTTAAGCTCAAAGCTTTTAATGATTCTTATGCATCGGAAATCTGAGCGGAGTAAAACGGGTTACTCTTAATTAAGAAATCACCTATGTAAGACGGAAGTGGGGCCGCTTCTAAGGGAATTGTTCATGGCACAATTCTTGTTAAGCTCTTACAGAATAAGGCGCGTGTCCAGGGCCAAAACGGACACAACAGTGAGAACTGAAAATATCAGGAAGATACCTATGTGAAGTATGCCATCATTTACACAAATGACAGACAGTTCAAAGACATCGGGTCTACTGTTTAGTTAGTAAAGTAAGCATGCTTTCACAATGGAAGGTTCAAAGGGTTAACCCCTACCTATCCTATGCAGGTTTTCAACCGTAGAATCTATCACCAAGTCCATCGAGTCTTTGGTCGCTAATTTCATTCATGTGGGGAATTGTTGGAAAAACAGGTGTTTTAACACTATTTTACCTAACTATTTTGAGACAATTAAATTAAGATATTTACTTGTTCAAATGGTTAAATGGGTGAATGAGAAATTATCACCCAAATGACGGCTAATAAACCTTAGTAATAGCAAGCAATTGAATAACGAACTAATGGTTTGTAACGGTTTTGTAACCGCTCATAAACCTTAGTTATGATATACAATTGAAGCCTACTAAATGGATTGTTTTGTAACCGTTCGTAAACATTATTGGCGGCAAATATCTTGTAACTGCCAATTGATGACGAGTTTAATGACCATAAACGATTTTGGTATTAACTCGACAATAAGTGGCTTGACCCCAATGAAGCATATATAAAGCGACCTTCCTATTCTCATTTCATCGATTCAATCGATCCTATCAGAAGCAATCTCCTCTTCTAATCACTTTTCTCTCTCTCTCAACTCAGAGCAAAATCCGGTGATAGAGAATGGTATTCTTCAGTTCGAAGAGAAGTTCTTGTGCTGCGGTACAAAACTTTAAAGTTGTTTCATCCTAGGAGAACAACGCCATACAAGCCTGTGGGAGGCGTAAAAGTTCTTAAGGAAAGCGTGTGATACACGTGACTCAACTTAGTTCATCTTCTTACCCAGAATTTGTTCTTCGTTCGTATGTTTACATTTTATTAATTATTTAATTAGTATTTATTATATTATATTTAGTTTAATATCACTCAATTTTCCTACAGTTTCTTCCTCTTATATGCATCTAAGATGCAATGTGAATCCACTCTGATGGTGAAAAGACATAATCCAATGCACTTTTGTTCTAGGGTTGTTGAGAATGGTGCAGTGAGGGTTCCTTACCTGCTGAAGAAGTTTGGTGAAAAAATCAAACTCAATCGAGGGTGGGATACAGGTATAATTTTTTTGAAATTCGTTCATTAGTTTGTAGATTATATTTTTTCCGCTATAGTAGTGTTTTGATTTCTTAAACTTATGTATGTGTTCATATGGCTTGCAGAGTCTCTTGCAAATACTTTGTCCTCTTTAGTCGGAGTTAGAGTGTCTAAACAATAAGCATATATGACAAAGGCTATAGCTAAGAAGTAGCTTAAAGGAACAATTAGAGAGCAATTTGCTAGGGTGAGAGATTATGCTACTGAGCTAATGAGGGTTGATCCAAACACCACAGTGGACATCTGATGTGATTTTGACAATCCAAGTAAGTCGCCAATTTTTAAGAGAATGTATGTATGCTTGTGAGCTTTGAAGATGGGGTTTAAGGCTAGTTGTAGATCCATTTTAGGGTTAGATGGTACTCATTTAAGTGTGGGTCATGGAGGTCATTTTTTGTTAGTCGTTGGTATTGATGCAAACATGTCATGGACCGTTGCTTATGCTATGGTAGAAATGGAAAGCAAAGAAGCATGGATTTGGTTTTTGGAGCTACTGAGCAAGGATCTGGATATCAAGCATGATGGAGCTGAGTTTACATTTATTAGCGACAAACAAAAGGGTTTGCTACCAGCTTTTGATTTGATTCTACCGCTTGCACATCACAGATTTTGTGTATAGCATTTTGGGACCAATTTCACAAAACAATTTCTTGGACAAGCGATGAGGGATAAATTATGGGCATGTCCAAAATCTACCACATTACCTTCTTTTGAAAAAGAAATGTTGTCAATGAAGGAACTAGATGAAGATGCTTATAATTGGTTGAGAGGTAATATATGACTATTTCATATGGTTTATGTTGACTTTAGTTACTAGTTTTAGCTATTGCATATATTTTCTATTTGCCCATGCATATATTTTCTGTTTTTCAGAGCCTAATAGGCCTGCAAAGCACTGGTCTCGGTCACACTTCAACATGAAGTGTGATATGTTGGTGAATAACTCATGTGAGAGTTTAAATAGTTTCCTCAAACCTGCTAGAAAGAAGCCAATTTTGAGCTTGATGGAGGAAGTAAGGGTGAGACTCATGAAAAGGAATAATTTGAGGCTTGAGAAGATGTCCAAAGTTGGGGATGCAATCTTTCCTAAACCAAGAGTCACTTTCGAGAAAAGCCATATCCGAAGATTGTACACCAACAAAAAATGGAGGTGATCAAGTTGAAGTTAACAACAAAGATGTGTAGTTGATCTCAAACGGAAGACCTGTGCATGTAGAAGGTGGGACTTAAGTAGAGTCCCATGCAAACATGATGTTTCGACAATCAACTTCATGAGGCACAAATCATAGGACTATATTGACAGTTGCTACCTCACGAAGACGTACATGAACATATACTCTCAGCTTATAATGTTTACAAATGGCATGCAACTTTGGAAAAGATATGATGAACACGCAATTCTCCCTCCTACTTATTCAAGGCAGCCTGGTAGACCCCCGACCAAAAGAAGAAGAGATGCATCATAAAAGGTGATTAATGGAGTGACAAATTTGGGTAGAGTAAAAAAATCCGTAAACTGTGGTGGTTGTGGGCGTGAGGGCCATAACAAGAGGAGTTGTCATAAGCACTTGCCTCCAAAGGAAAACCCTACTGTTGTTAACAAGAGAAAGATGAAACTTGATGATCCATCATCATCTCAAGCTCAGGTAGTAATTAATTGCACTTCATATCTTCAATTGTTAATGTTCATACGTTTAATTTATTCATTGTGATTTTTACATGTTTTTTTCAGCAAAAAAGAAAAAAAAATCCTCATTCAATGACAAATAACCAGTTGAGGGAAAAATACAAAAAAAATTGAAGATAGGAAGGTAATTTGTTCCGTAAAAAATATGTGTTGATGCCTTACATTTATGGTAATCTTTTATTTATTGATGTTGTTGGAATGTATGTGATACACGCTAAAACTAACTCCTAAATAAACACTTAGAAATCACTCAAAACGTGTATGCAATTAAAACCCTTTGTTATAGATGTAGCATTGGTAAATAGGGTATCGTTCTTAACCGGAGATTGAGGGTGCATGCATGATTACGCTATGGTTTAGGGGGGTTTTATAAGTTGGTTTTTACTAATTTTCCTACAAAGGTGAAACGTTGGCAATAACACATATCGAGGAATCCTAGAATTCTAACATGTTTCACTCTTAGACAAGCAAACACTCAAGAACCCTAAAATTACTAAACATACATCATTGTCGAAAATTCTAAGCTAATATTTACATGTGATCATCTCAATTTTTCACTCAACTCTTTACACTAAGTCATATTATATGCAACCTAAAAGTATCTAAGTCTTTAGCTCACATGTGATTCATTTTCATGCTTCGGGAATTTGCCCTATGACATATCTATCAACTTGACAAGGAATTTGCCTTATCCTCAATTGACGCATTAAGTACACATGCTTTGCTAAAAGAAATAAACACAAGGTTAGATTACATAAAATATTTGAAGAGTGTTTAACCAAAATACATAACACCAATCATTCAAAACCGAAAATAAATACAAGAAGATAGTAGAAGGAATCATGTTACACTTTTTGTAAGGGAATTTGCCCTATACAAGAGTTATGCGACGACCCTTCAATGGAGATAGGTGCACAGAGCCCTCAAGGAATTTGCCTTAGAGTTGCGTCGGTGATGGAGACGATTTGTGATGATGGAGGAGGCGGCTTCTTGTAGATCTTCGACTTTGGGAGGAGAGGGTAGGTGTTTTGGCACATCTCTTGCTAGTAAATTGAGAGATGATGATGAATGAGTCGAGCTCCCCAATTTATAGAAGAAGATTATGTCTTTTTCCTACCAAAACTAGACTTTCCTTATGTACCCAGGTAAATCTGACAGACTATCTTCAAACGCGTTTTCCTGGAGTTCCAGATCTTGAAAAATTCTGATTCTTATTTCATTGGAAAGCTTATTCAAAGGGCTATAAAATAAATATAAGGAACGCCATATTTGGAATTTAATTAGATTTACTACGGATTTTAGAAGTTAAGTGACCTAGCTGGCATGTTTTCTTCTTCTTCAAGGAAAAGGAAATCTTCATATCTTCAAATCTTGCATTCCTTATTCCCCAATCTTCCTTGGCCTAATATACCATATATTTGCACATATTTTGACCCTCAAATCAGGTATAAATCTTCATGGAATATCCTCCAAATTCGTCCATAATTTATGCTCCATATATTCCGCCATTTTTGCTCATTCCTGGATTGCGCAGGAGAAATGTCTTCAACTTTTTGTCCACCATTTTGGCATCCATTTCATTTGGCATTTGGTCTTCAATTCTTGACACCATGTGGGAAAGCATTTTAGTAACCATTTTGAAGACTATTTCTCGGACCATTTCTCCTCCGGAATTAGGAACTTCCTCCTTAGCACGTTTTTCACTCCAAATCGCCTCCTTTATTATTTCCTCCTTTATTTCTACCTACAAACATAAAGTAAGTTAAAAACATATTTACTAAGCACAAAACAAAGCTAAATATAGAGAGAAAGATATTAATAATCAAGCATAAAATGCGTAGATCAGTATGTGTATGTGATTTTCTGTTATGTGTGATGTCAAGTGAACATGTATGGATTATGTTTTAAGAAAATCAGTTTATAATTTGTCAATATTATTATTACAGATTCAGCGGAATGCAAAGAAAGAAAGATGCAGCAAATGGAAAAGGTGCATCAAGAACAAAGTCTTCAACACGAAGATCTGAAACAACTATAAGTGCAAAATCGGCTGCACCAAGACCAAGAGCATCACAATCTCCAAAATCAAGTCATGGTGCAAAATCTGCCACCGGTTCATGCAATTCTGCAAAACCAAATGACAAGGCATTTACTACTTAAAAATCGACTACAACTAGTCAAATAACCACAAGGTCATCAAAGAGGTCATCCAAAAAGTCTAAGGTTTGAAAACTGAATGTGTATTTTGTGGGGAAACTTAGAGTAATATGTTATTTTTGTGAAACCTCATGCTTATTTCATTTGGTTTCTAGTTCTAATATTTTGATAAGCTAATTAGAATTATAAATTTTGTAAAAGCATCCAAATGTTTTGTGTTACCTGCATTAGTACTATATGTAGACAAGTGTTATGAATGTAACGTAATATTTATTTGGTGAAGATGTATTGATTATTTTTGAATCATCTTTGTTATTGGTATGAAATATAGGAAAATGTCTCTACGATATGGTATAATGTAGAAGAGGAATTTACTAGGGCAAAACAGATGAATAATGTTGCAGGGGCAAAAAAGAAATTTCACATTTTAATTGGGGCCCACACGCAGCCAGAGCGCCAATGTGGAATGCCACGTGATGATAACGTGGAAGAGTTAATTGAGTAAATTGACAGAAAGTTAGAACTGATGAAAAATTAAAACTCCAAGTAGTAAACTGATGAAATCGAAAGTTCAAGTAGTAAACTGATGTTGATGATAAACTTAAAGTAGGTGAAGTGAAATTTGCCCATATTTTAAAAATTGCCGCTATTGAATTGTTCGTCTAGTTGCTACTAAATCATTTGTCGATATGCTACTAAATTGTGAGTCAAACTGTATTTTTTTTAATTGCTACTGTGTTTTTCAAACCGCTACTCCATTTTTCAAATTGTTGCTACTGAATTATTCGTCTAGTTGCTACTAAATCATTTGTCAATCTGCTACTAACTTGTGAGTCGAACTGCATTTTTTGAACTGCTAATGTATTTTTTGAATTTAGTAGCAACCAGCAACATCACTAGCTACTTAAATGAAAATTCAATATTAATTTTTTGATAAAATTTTGTTAGCATTTTGATTCTTCTTTACATTCATTACCACTTATTTACAGTAGCAGTGCTGAAAAAAAAACTATGTATCACTTTCGATATAAATACAACAAAAATTTTGACAACGATATAGTAGCAGTTTGAAAAAGATTTCAGTAGCAATTCAGCAAATGATTCAGTATCAGCTTGGCGAACAATTTAGTAACATTTCAACGAACGATTCAGTAGCACTTCGAAAATTATTCAGTAGTAGCTCGATGAACGATGCGGTAGAAATATATAGTTTAAAAAAAAAGTAGCATCAGTTGAAAAAAACACAGTAGCAACAGTTAAAATACGCACACTATTTTGATGCAAGCAAGTAACAAAACAAGTTGCACTTTTTTGGACAAGAGTGGGAACACCGTCCATAAGTAAAAACAACATACACAAACAAGTCAATTTCTGCTGCTACTGTATTTCAAAAAATGAATAATCTAAATTCAAAAATGAAGAATCTAAATTCCAGATTTTTTGCTACTACATAAACCAAATCAAAAGCACACACAGTGACAGTCGAAATACCGTACCACACTAAATGTCATGAATCAATCCTAACATATCCAATCAACCCCAACAATTGCTTAATTCTAATATATCTTTGAAACATAGCACATTCCATGATGTAAAAAACAAAATTAAAATTAAATTAGAACATCACAGTAGCACACTCATGGTCGTATAATCTTAGGACTCCACAGCTACTGAATAATACAAAATAACACTTAAACACTCTCAAGAAAAATTACTCAAACACTCCTACTGCTAATTGGAATGAAAACCATGCTAGAAAACTTAACCAATGTAGTGTTAAAAAAGATTCAATATCACTTTCAATATAAATACAATAAAGATTCAAAAACGATGTAGTAAAAACTCGACGAACAATCTAGTAGCAATTCGATTAATAATTTAGTAGCATCTTAATGAAGGATGCAGTAGCACTACGAGAATGATTCAGTATCACCTGAATGAAATTTTAGTAGCAGCTCGACGAACGATCTTGTACCAGTTTGACGAACGATCCAGTAGCAACTCAAGGAATGATGCAATAACAATGCGAGAATGATTTAGTACCAGTTCGACAAAACTTCAGTAGCAGCTCAATGAACAATATAGTAGAAGCTCGACTAACAATGCAGTAGTAGTAATTTTAAAAACATAGTAGCAGCAGTTAGAAAAAAGAGTAGCAATTTAAAAACGTAGTGAGTCTCACACTCCATTTTTCTCTCTCCTTCTTATTCCCACACTCCCCTTTTCGCTCTCCTCTTCATTTTCTTATTTATTTAGCAATTCTTCATTTTCTTATTTATTTAGCAATTATTCATTTTTGTTTACCAAACTATCCTCACTCTTTATTTTCTTAACTTCCCTTATTCAATGGTCATTTTGGTAAACAACAAAAAATAATTCAAAAAGAAATAATAAAATGAATAGGAGAGAGAAAATGGGAGTGTGAGAATCACTTCCATTTAAAAAAAATAGCAGTTTTTAAATCACAATAATAGTTTAAAATGCAATATCAATAGTTTAGGAAAACGCAGTAACAGTGTAGTAGTTTCAAACAAAATGCAGCAGCAATAAAGTAGTTTCGAAAAAAGCTCAATAAAAGCCAAAAAAAACACTAACACTTTGAAATAAAATGAAGTCACTCTTTTGATTCAAAGTTCAATAGCATTTTGATAAACTCGGTAACATAATGAAAAACCTCAATAGTAGAACCTTTAAACAAACACACTCACTCAGTAGCTGCAAAATCTTCCTTAACCAAAAGTTATATAACTAAATTTGTGTTTCTGAGAGAAAAATAATAATAATAATCAAATTCATATATAGCAGCACACGGTTGTGTGCTACTACTTGTCTACATTTTGAACATTTCTTGGGTTGGTGCTCAAGTAAACCTGGTTCAAGGTGAACATGGTCAAATTTACACACAAAAATAGCGGGTCCTTGTTTTTTTCTCCTTGCGGCCCTCAATTTTTATGTGTAAATTTGACCTATTTCACCTTGAACCAAGTTGATGTGAGTCATACGGGATATCATGTAATCACAACTTTCTATGTATCGTTTAATAAGGTGTAAAAAGTAGTACTACTTGTTACCAAAAAAAAAAAGTAGTACTAATGTTAACAATACCAAAATGCATAGCCGCCGAAATTTTACTTCCGAAAGTTGATATCTGTACACTCCGTCTATTGTCTACACAAACAAGCTTTCTCTATTGAATAACGTCAAGCTGCTTCAACCTCATCACTTCAATTAAACAATGATCGTTTCCCCTTACTGCATAAGTGCATATAGTAGCAACCTTCATATAAAGGTTATTGATGTCCTTACTGCTCGATCTCACAGTGTCGGCTACCACAGCCAAACTGAAGATGAAACTCAAAAGAAGCACGGCGACAACGGCGGGTTGTGATGTAGACCATAGTAGCATTGCGCTGTGGAAACCGCGATGGAGGCGCAACTGGAGCACGACGAGGTGAAGATTGAGATGGAGCGCCTGAAGTGGAGATCTCTATGCTACTAAATTGAGTGTAGCAGTGTGGTCCAAGCTGATAACGGTGAAGATTGGCCGAGCTTGAAGTTGACATGTGGAGGCACGGAGGCCGCTATCTCCATGTGGCAGTGAGCAGCAGCAGTTGATCTGGTGGCGCCAGGCGGTTGCGAGCGGAGCCTGAACTTCTTTGCTACTACGGTTTTACTTTGCTACTGAAAGAGAAAGATAATGAATTTACTTATTTAATGAGGTAGGGTTTTTTTATTTATATTCGAGGGCAGTATTGTCCTTTTCTTGTTTTTAATGGGCTGAGTTCACTGTTACTATGTTTTGGGTTTAGAGCCCGGTCTCGGTTGTCTAAATTACTAAATATTATGGTAGTTGGTTTATTTGTATTATTAATACTTATCTTGTCCTTATATATTTTTTTTCTAAAAAACAACTGTAAAAAGAAAAGAAAAGAGTGTTTAAGGAAATAATATTCTTGGTATCTCGATGTGTATCTTGTCCTAATTAGCATAGAAGTAGATATTCTCTCAATCCATGTTTTATAGGAATATTGATTGTAATACTTATTTAAGGTCATCTATCAATGAATAAAATACAGTTTCAGATCATGTCTTCTCCGTATCTATTTTCTCCTTCAACACGTTATCAACAATTCTTGAGTTGATAGCCATCACCACGGACAAAAGAAAAATACCCTAAACATAAAAACCTCAACCACCGGCCTCCTCCCTTGATGGAATAATCACCACTGTCGACCACCATCGTTGGAGCTCTCCACCCCCGGTTTTCGTGGATTTCGCTTCTTCAAACTTTCCTTAAAGTTTTCATACTGAGCATAACACCCTTGAGATAAATTTTCTAACTTCTAAGATTTAGAATTAGGTTGCAAAAATTAATTACCGCAACACCCTAAATTTGGTCTAGATTTAGGTTGAATTTTCAAACCGTGATTTATTTTTTATGCCCTAGTTCTTATGGATTAATATATGTTATAAAAAGTTGATATTAGTAATGGTCCTAAGGAAGACACGGTTATTAGTGAATATCATAGTTTATTGTGATTTCACATTGAAAAAAAGGGAAGTCGATATTTTGTGACTATTTGTGAAAGTCACGGTTTTATGAGGTGTGGTATAAAGCCACCGATTTTTACATCGATTTTTGTGACCAGACATCATTGATCATGTTTCTTATTCCCTAAAATTGATATTAGTGATCGTGAATATTTCAATGAGATACTAATTACATCTCTTATATTTTGTACATGACTGAGCCGGCAAGGCTTGAATTTGACATCCTTGACATCCAAGGAGCAGAATAATATAGATGAGTATCCGTCATTAAGAATACTCTTCTTAGAAAATGTCTCACTAATACCATCAAACCATTACCATCTGGTAGAGAAGCTGACGATGACACTAATTAAGCTCGAAAAACTCAAGCTCTCATGTTTCTGCGGAGACATATTCATCCAACTCTGAGGAAACAGTACTTGTTAAAGGATGACCCTGCGAATTTTTGGGTGACATTGGAAGAACGGTTCAAAAATGTGCATGACGCACAACTTCCAGAGGTACAAGAAAAGTGGGATTCAATCCGGTTGTTGGATTTTCCTAAAATCAATGCTTTTTATGAAGCAATGTTGGGGCTACAATCAGAGCTACCCATTCTTGGCATCGTGAAAACTGATAAAGCTACGGTTGAGAAGTCTTTGACCAGCTTTTCTACTTCCATGGATACATTCACACATCAATCTCATATGATTGTGAGCAAGGAAAATTAAGATCATTCAGTGATCTCATGAATGTGCTAACCAAGAAAGAGATGTATCATGAGATTCTTCCCAATAACAATGCTAGGCCAGCCAGTACAAGGAAAGTACATGAGGCATACAACATATAAGGATAAGAAGAACAATCGTTCTGAACCTTACAACAATCATAGTTGTATAGGAAGGAATGACAAAGGTCGTGGTAGAGGAGGAAACATCTAGAATTTGACTTGGACTCGCCTAGACAACAACCACAATTCCCACAAGAATCAATCTAATTCCGATCTTAGGAATGGTGGAAATTCTTCAAATTCTGCTTCTACTTATTACTTCTCACTTCTCACCTTGCTATAATGTGGTTCAACCAAGTATGTGCACAAACATTGTCATGCACCTAAGGATGTTCAGAAAGCCTACAAAAGGAGCAAACAGTACTTGGCACATGAGACCAACTATATTGAAGATCAAGAGATGGATGATTGTAGTGAAGCCAATCTAATTGTAGCAGATGTACCTAAAGAAAATATGGAGACTGAAAGGACCCAACCCCGATTTAGTTTCCTAAACCGGAATCAAACCCCTTCTGAAAACACGAACTTTCAAAAATCATAGAAATTTCGGCAGAGTTTCACTATATCGCGGAATTACCATTAACCTGCATCCGAAAACACACTTCATCCTATGCCACAAAAGCCAAACTGTGGGCACCAATCCCATCTGGATTTCTCAAAATCATATCAAAATGTAAAGCAATAAGCAAAAACTGTATCTTTACAGAAATCCGGGAAATCATATGAAAATATAAACATCAGAGTATTCAGAGCGACCTCTAGTATATATATATATACACATAAGTATACAACAGTAGGCTAAACAAGAAACTTACTGAGAAAGAAAAGTAGCTCGAACACTAAGCCTCCACCTACGACGTGCGACACCAGAATCCGAACTGCAAACTGAGCATTGAAAACAAAGAGCCCAGGGAAAGACATATAAACCGTTAGAGCGAGTGAACAAAAATAAATGTCTTTCGCCGAATAATATATGTTATAAAAACATATGCGAGTCAAAATGTGACGACCCAGAACAGAGTCAGTATGAGAAATCAGCTTAATCTACGAGTTTGCGCATAGTCGCAGATTTCCGACAGTTATTTGAATCGCCAGATTTGATAACGACTAAATCATTGGACGAGAATTGGAGCTGGGTCTCTTCTCGAGAGTCATTGTACGTGTGATTTCGAATTCATGGGCTATTCCGGATCGTTATTTGGATGACCGAGGAATAAATTATGAATATTTGAAGTTTCGACGGAAACGGGTTAAATTGGTGGCTCTCTTAGCGACTAAATCTTCGGACGGGAATTTGATTTCGAATTCTTCACGGAAGATGTTGAGAATTTAATTTCGAGCTCGTGGGAACTTCCGGAGAATTATTCCGAGTTACGAGGATTATGTTGTGAATATTTCCGATTGTTGATTATTTAGTCAGTTAAACATGTGATGGTTTGAACCGTTGACTTTTTATCGGTTTGCTCGAGGTGTTTGACTTCGGGTGATAATTGAATAATATGTTGAGTTGAGTTTGTTGTCGCGAGGATTATCGGAATCAGATTTACGACGAGAAAGTTACATGCGTTTGAAGTTTATCGAAAAGTGAATTACGGAAGTTTCCATTTTGGGAAAGTATATATAGGGGTTTCCTGTTTTGGAAAGTCAAAAATTGAAATTATGATGGTTGACTGTGTTGACTCGGTTTGACCGAGGTGGAGGAGAGGGTCACGACGGCTCACGGTGGCGAGCTCCGTCCGGCCACCCCACGGCCTAGGCTATGACCCGTTCGACTCGCCTAGGTCCCCTCATCTCAATTCTGGCCTCCTTTCACGGCATGGCTCACGGTGGAGAGAGAAATCTTGGACCAAAGTTTGAGAATTTTAGGGTTAATGGTGGATTCCGATTCCAGCCAAATTGAGCTGCAAAAATGACTGGGTTTTGTAGCCCTCATCACCATGAAGCTACCATGTAAGTTTGGTGTTCCAATTCATCTTGTACATGGAGAATTTTGGATTTGAAATTTGTGAGACAATTCGGGTTTTCATGAAATTGACATGGTTAGAGTGAGAATTGGCCTTTGTTGCAGTTATGAAAGTTGCTCAGTGGGTGATTTTGAGTGGAATAGGGGTTGCTCCGCCGAGGAATATTCAGTTTGGTGGCGGCGGTCAACGGCGGTTAAACTTTGACTTTTGAGGTTTTCGACAAGTTGCATATCATTTCACTCGAAATCGCGCCCCGATCGCAGTGGGGAGGTTCGTTTTTTGAGTTGAGCATCCGAAATTGTAGCGAGGTATTGAGGTGTGATTATCGGATTTTCGACGATTCGTCGACATTGAATTATGTGTTTCCGAGAATGGTTGTTTCTCGTGATTTGATTTGAATTGTCGAATTATGATTTTGAGGAATGGTTATTGTGATTATTCAGGGGTTCGTGATCGTTTGTTTGGCGAGGGATTTTCCGCCGGATCACGGGTTAACGCGAACTGCGTTACGCTAGTCTGTTTGTGGACAATTTCTTTTCACGGATTGTTTGCGAGTCTTTATACATGTTTTATGAACTTGAGCATGCATATGAGATTTCGATTTACATGAGCATGTGTTATACGATTATGTCTATATCAGTATATATTACGTATATACACTTATATATTGTTTCATGCATTTGCATTGAACTATTTATGATTTGGTTTACACAGAGTACAGTCTTAGTATATGTTGTTGTATCGATACACTCGCATCCCGGCTGATCCCCGAGGGTGCCTACCTACCAGGGGGGACTGTTTCTTGTGCCGATGTAGTTCCGGGTGGAAACATATACCCTGACCTGAGGCCTTTCTGGCTAGAATCACGTGTGGGTCTGAGATCCCGTGATTCAGACTGTACTAGCACGAATGTGTCCACGAGCGACCCCGTGGGATTTTATGAATGCTCTGTATGCGTGAGGAGTTAGAGTCTCCCTCGTGTACCCGGACGCGTGACGAGTTAGAGTCTCCATCGTGTACCATTTAATTTTTATACATTCGACTCGCATATGTTTTTATAACGTATATATTATTCGGTGAAAGACATTTATTTTCGTCCACTCACTCTAACAGTTTTCATGTCTTTCCCCTGGGTTTTTCGGTTTCCGAGCCCAGTTTGCAGTTCGGACTCTGGTGTCGCACGTCGTGGTCGGAGGCATAGTGCTCGAGCTACCTTAGCTTGTTTCTTCCAGTAGGTTTATTGTTCTACCTACTGTGGTATATTTATATGATTATACATTAGAGGTCGCTCTGAGTAATCTGTTGTATATTTTATACGATTTTACTCCGGATTTCAGTAAAGTACAGATATATTTATTATTTTACTTTACTGTTGATATATTGAGAAATCCGGATGGGATTGGTGCCCACGGTTTGATTTTTGTGGCATAGGATGAAGTGTATTTTCCGCGTGCAGGTAATGGTAATTCCACGTTAGTAACAAAACTCTGCCGAAATTTTGTTGGTTTTTGTTGGTTCGTGTTTTCAGAAGGGGTTCGATTCCGGTTTAGGCAACTAAACTGGGATTGGGTCCTTTCACAAAATGCATGAAAATAATAATGTACACGAGGAAAACTCTAACTCCTCAAACGTACAAAGCATGCATCGAAGTCTCACGAGTCACTCATGGACACATTTGTACTAGTACAGTCCGAATCACAGGATCCCAGACCCACACGTGATTCTAGCCAGAAAGGCATCAGGTTAGGGTATCTGTTTCCACCCGGAAATACATCGGCACAAGGAACAGAAATCTATACCCACCCGGAAATACATCGGCACAAGGTACAGTTCCCCCCTGGTAAACATCATCGGGGATCAGCTGGGATGCAAGTGTATCGATACAACCACATATGCGAAGATTGTACTCTGTGTAAACCAAATCATAAATCGTTTCATGCAAATGTATAAAGTATAATGTAAATGCATATTCATAATACATAATTATAAAAGCATTTTTGTCGATGCATAATCGTAAATGCATAATCGTAAAGCACATGCTCGAATAAATCATAATCGCATACGCATACGCATACTCATACTCGTAAAACGTATAATAAAGACTCGCAACCAATCAGTGAAAAGAAAGGTGTCCACTCACAGACAAGCGCAGCGCGCAAACGCACTACTCCCGAGATCCGGCGGAAGATCTCTCGCCCAACGTAGGATCTCGATCCCCTGAATAATCAGAAAATGTCACTGATCAAAATCACAATTCAATACTCTGAACCACATCTCGGAAACCAACCATTTACTAAAATATATAACTCGGATACAAAGGAATCGTCGAAAATCCCAAAATACTCCACATAAACCCTCGACTTAAAATCCGCCACCCAAATCAACTCGAAAACCTCAAGGCGACGATCGGGGCGCGGTTACGAGAAAAACGGCATAAAACTTGACAAAACCTAAAAAGTCAACGCCTCGCCGGAGCTCCGCCATCACCGGAGAGATTTTCCGGCGAGGAAAACCCAGAATTCAAGTCCTCCTCGAGCCCAATACCTTACTCAACAACCACTTCCTCCAATTCCACCGTAATCCGCTGGCGACTCGGTCCACCATTGGAACTCCAGCCACGACGCAGGGCGGTCCTCTAGGCTACTCCCAAAAGCCTCGCCGTGGCCCTACGAACCATTCCCCCCTAATCCCCGGCCACCACCGTGGCCGGAGCACCGCCGTCTGTCGCCCCCAAAATCTCACCGTTTCTCCTCCAAAATTCCAATCCAAAAACTTCACAATACAATACAATACATATATCAAAAGGAAGCATAGATCATAAGCTTCAATTCCCTACCTTGAAATTCGGCAACCGCACCGTATTCCGGTAGCCACCACGACGGCGATTCATGACTCACTGAGTCAACATGGTTGACTCTGTCAACTCGGCCCAGCTCTGGTCAACTCGGTCAAAATAGCTCATTTTTGAACTTTTTGATAACTTTACGACTATTCGGCTATTTATACGTCGCGAATCAATTCTATCCGCAATTCGGATAACTCAAACTCAAACGGATAAACAGGACTAACTCGGCGATAATCTCAAATATTCATTTTATATTCCTCGATTATCCAAAAAATCCTCGGAAAGCTCCTACAGAGTCGAAATCAGATTCTCTACATCTCCCACGAACAAACCCAAATCAAATTCGTGTCTGAAAATTAAGTCGTGAACGAAGTTGCATATCCGATTAATTACGATAAATCTTCATTACTCGTAAAGCTCGCAGATTAAGCCGATTACTACCCCAATTCTGGTCCGGGTCGTCACAGAGACAACGGATTTTGATTAGTGTATGTATTAGGCTCATATCTCTGTTATGTAATCAAGTTTAGTTTTGACTTTGTTTAGTCATGGTTTTGAATAAGACAATCTTTGATATAAGTTTGATGTTGGCAAAATAATAAAATTTTCTTCCTTTCGGTATATGAAAGTGTTAAGAATGCTTATGTTCATATATATTGCTTGGATGGTTTGAAATTTACAATATCCTATGGCACTATGTGTGACGACCCGAACCTGAATCAGTAGAGTAATCAGCGTAATTCACGAGTTAGTACGTAATCACAGTTTTTCGATAATAGTGTGGTTTGCCGATTTTGATTACGACTTAATTATCGACTAAGAATTTGAGTTGAGTCTCTTCTCGAGAGTTGTTGTACACGTGATTTCGAGTTCGTGGGCGGTTTCGGATGAATGTTTTGACGACTAAGGAATATAATATGAATATTTGAAGTTTCGGAATATCGAAGAGTTTATCAGTTCGTATCGAGTTTATCCGAATCGTAATGGTTATCCGTTTTGGACCGTCGATTGTCCCGAGACGCAAGTATAAATATCGGAAATAGTCAAAAATTTGTCGAAAACACTGTTTTGGGAAGTTTGACTGTCGTTTGACCAAGGCTGACCGTTGACATTCGTTGACCGGAGAACCACCGCGGGCATCGAACTGTTTGCCGTCGGGTTCAACGATTCCGGCCACCTCCGGCCGAGATATTGGTATATTTAGAATCCTTGTTAAATTTGCTATTGATTAGAACTTGGAATTGTTGAAATTGATGCCGGAATGAGGTAGAACGAAGAGGTTGAAGTTTTGGGTTTTCCGGCCGGAATCGGCCTCGTTTGGGGGTGGCGCTCCGGCGACTTTCCAGGGAGGAATTTAGGTGGAAACGGTTGGGTTTTGAATGGTGATCATTTCCCCTTTGGTTTGGCGGACGAGGACACGTAACGGCGCCGGAATCGGCCGGGAAAGTTTTCCGGCGATTCTCGGCCGTGACTCTTTCGAGCTGATTTCCGGCCACGGTGGTGGCTGGATGGTGGTGGTGCCTTGAGGAAATTTGCTCGGCTTGAGGAGGAGAACATTTTGGGAGCTTGGTTGTCGGGAAATCTCTCCGGTTGACGGCGCGCCGGCGGCGGTCAATGCCAGAGCTCCGGCGACCCGTTGACTTTTTAGAATTTGATGATTTTAATGTCATTTTACTCGTATTCGCGTCCTGATTGTCGCCTTGAGGTTTTCAAGTTGATTTGGGTATCGGATTTTCAGTCGAGGGTTTTGAGTGGAGATTTCGGAAATTTCGTCGATTATTTTGCACTGTGTTATATATTTCCAGGAACAGTTGATTTCCGAGGTGTGGTATAGTGTTGTGAATTGTGATTTTGATCAGATATATTTTATGATTATTCAGGGGATCGAGATCGTGCTTCGGGCGAGGGATCTTCCGCCGGGCCACGTGATTAGCGTGAGTACGCGTTTTGCTCATCTGTGAGTGGACAATTTCTTTTCACTGATAATCGCGAGTCTTTATACACGTTTTATGAGCATGAGCATGCATATGAGACTATGATTTATATGAGCATGTGTTATACGATTATGCCTATACAATTATACATTACGTATATGCATTTACATATTGCTTTATACATTTGCATCGAACTATTTATGATTTGGTTTACACATAGTACAGTCACAGTATATGTTGTTGTATCGATACACTTGCATCCCGGCTGATCCTCGAGGATGTTTACCTGGGGAGGCTGTGACCCCTGACCCGAGGCCTTTATCAGGAGAGGGGGGGGGGGGGGGCAGATCTCTGACCTGAGGCTTTTCTGGCAAGAATCACGTGTGGGTCTGGGATTCCGTGATCCGGACTGTACTAGCATGGATGTGTCCATGAGCGTCCCCATGGGATTTTTCCATGCATGCTCTGTACGCTGGAGAAGTTTGAGTTCACCTCATGTACTATATCATATTTATTCATTTTGACTCGCATATGTTATTATAACATATATTATTCGGCGAAAGACATTTATTTTCGTCCACTCACTCTAATGGTTTTCATGTCTTTCCCCTGGGCTTTTCGGTTTCCGTGCTCAGTTTGCAGTTCGGATTCTGGTGTCTCACGTCATGGTCGGAGGCTAGTTGTTCGAGCTACCTGTGTTTTCCAGTAGGTTTCTTGTTTTGCCTACTGCTGTATATTTTCTGATACATTACTGATACATGTTTTATACGGATTTTCCCGGATTTTCTGTATATTACAGTTATGTTTACTGTTTATTGTTATTGATATGATATTTAGAAATCCGGATGGGATTGGTGCCCACGGTTTGGATTTTGTGGCATAGGATGAAGTGTTATTTTCCGGGTGCAGGTAAAGGCAATTCCGCGTTAGTAGAGTTACTCTGCCGAAATTTTAATGGTTTTTGTTAGTCCATGTTTTCAGAAGGGGTTTGATTCCGGTTTAGGAAACTAAATCGGGGTTGGGTCCTTTCACTGTGACACCAAAATACCTTAAAAATGAGACAAAAAGAGAGTATGGTTTGATATTAGGGAGTTTTTGACTGGTAGGAAATTTCTCTAAACCCGTCGAAGCCTACACTCTGTATCGTTTATGCACATTTTTGACCCGTCTTTGCACTATTTATTTCGACCCGTTGAAAGATGGTCCCCTATCATCTAGTTTGCACCTTCAACCCGTCGAAGGAACATCTTGACCCGTTGAAGGCTGGCCTCTGTCTCCAAAATTGTCCAAATTCGAGTAGTTGATGGAAATATTCGACCTATCAAAAAATGATGTCAGAAAATCAGGTTTATTTTTGTTTTTTTTCTACGACCCGTCGAAGATAGTCTCTTGAACATGATGAATTCATGATTCGACTTGTCGAGTGGTTTTTTCTCGACCCGTCGAAATCCATACTTTGAATTGGTATCTGTGATGTGTTTTACATTAGTTTTATTATGTCATATCAGTACTCTATAAGGGTCACACCCTTTAGGAAAATCTTGAAGTCCTTACTTAAAGTGTTTTCCATGTCTTGAGATCAAAGACTAATTAACTCACATTATTTTGTAAATGTTTGAAGGCGAGATTGAGTGTCTAGTAGACAGTGGTATTACTCATACTATACTATAGAATAGGCAATTGTTTTTGGATCTTGTGCCACCCAATTCATCAGTATCCACCATGATTGGTTCACCGTCGGTTATACAAGGGCATTGTTCAGCACAATTTTTGCTACCACATGGTACAAGAATTTATATCGTTGATGCATTGTATGCACCAAAAGCTAATTGAACCTTACTATGTTTTAAGGACATTAGAGCCAACAGTTTACACTTGAAATTTCACTATGAGAATAGTAAAGAATTCTTATGTATAACATATGAGGAATGTGGTAGAAAATACACCTTAAAAAGGTTAGGGGTTATTCATAGTGGTTTATATCTTACTAGGGTTAGTATCATTGAATCTAATACAGTCACTCTCACTATTGTGTATGACTCGGCCTCTTATTAGCTTTGACATTATCGACTGGGACACCCAAATCGTGATATGATGATCAAAATATTGAAAAACTATCATGGTCATCCGTTTTTCAGAGAAAAGAAGCATGTGGAAAACCTTAATCCGATCTCGGTTCCCAGGCTGAATATGACACCTTGTGTTGGTCCACAACATTCCTTTGTGGCAATCTCTGATGCTCAACGCTCATTTTGCAAAACTTGTTTTTTGGCAAAGTTACAGGCTAGGCCTTCCTTTACGGTTGACAACATTGAAAATATTCCATTCTTATAGAGAATCCGTCATGATATTTGTGGACCTATCAAACTGCAATGCGGGCCATTTAAATATTTTGTTATTTTGGTAGATGCATCAAAGCGATAGTCACGCATTGCTTTGCTATCCACAAGGAATGCTGTATTTGCAAAACTCCTACCATAGATTATTAAGCTTCGGGCTCACCACCTAAACAATCCAATCAAGTCAATTAGATTGGATAATGTAGGAGAATTAATACATCTTTGGTTGCACGGTATATGTGCCAACTGTACCCCCACAACGTACTAAAATGGATCCTCAACATCGTTTAGGCATCTATGTTGGTTATGAATCTCCAACGATTGTCTGTTACTTAGAACCTCTGACATGAGATCTCTTTATTGCAAGATTTTCAAATTGTCACTTTGAAGAAACGTACTTCCCGATGTTAGGTGGAGATAAGAATGCCTCCATTCAAGTTGAACGTCAGAAATTAATGTGGAAAGCTCCTGCAACTATGTTTCAAGAAGATCCACGTAAATCTTAGAGTGAGATTGAAGTGCGACAAATCCTTGATCTTCAGAAGGTAGCACACTCGAAGCCTGACTCCTTTACTGATATTCTCAAAGTGACGAGATCAGACATTCCTGCGCAAATATTCCTGTAAGGTTGGAAGTCCTCAAGAACATGTGGTATAACACAACTTTAGAGTAGAGTAACGTACCTCTTGACCATGTAGATGGAGTAGCGCAGGCCTCAGCTCCCACCAGGAAGAGGGGGAGACCAAGAAAATCAACAGATGAGCTGCTGACAAAAAGACAGGCCATCCAGGCACAAATTGATCATTTCTTCATCAACGTTGTGAATCATTCACATGAGATTGTTTCTGACTACAATAAAATGGGTCATCAACATCGTTTAGGCATATATGTTGGTTATGAATCTCCAATTATTGTCTGTTACTTAGAACCTTCAGCAGAAGATCTCTTTATTGCATGATTTGTCGATTGTTACTTTGAAGAAACATACTTCCCGACATTAGGGGGAGATATGAATGCATCCATTCTGGTTGGACGTCAGGAATTGACGTGGTATACTCCTGATATGTTTCAAAAGGATCTCCGCACATCTCAAAGTGAGATTAAAGTGCGAAGGATTCTTGATCTTCAAAAAGTAGCAGACTCGATGCCTGACTCCTCTACTGATATTGCCAAAATGACAAGATCAGACATACATGCTGCAAATGTTCCTGCAAGGTTGGAAGTCCCCAAGAAGGGGCAATTTAATGCCACTCCTAGGCAAAGAAATGTTTATCCTACCCATATGGAAAGAGTAGCATCGGGCTCGGGTTCTATTAAGAAGAGAGGGAGACCAAAAAAATCCACAGATGAGCTATCAGTGAAATGGCCATCCAGGCACAAACTGATCATTTCATCATCAACATTGTGAATCCCACACATGAGATTATTACTGACTATAGTTATGTCCTAGAATCACAAATAACATTTCTGGAGGATGCTTCAAACCCATATGTGATGGGAGAGATCGATGAAATCTTACTTACTAAAAATGGCACGTGTATTGTTATGGATAGATCATCCAAGGTAGTTGCTGATGCTTTTTCTTATTCCATCACTCAGGAGATCATTAACGATGATTCAGTGAAACCTCGCTCTATTGTTGCATGTCTGCGGAGCACAGATTTGCTAAAGTGGAAAAAAGCAATGTAGGCTGAACTAGACTCTCTGAAGAAAATGCAAGTTTTTGGTCTGGTAGTGCTATGCCCACCAAATGGAAAGCTGGTAGGACATAAATGGATCTTTGTTCGAAAATGTAATGAGAAGAATGAAGTCATGCGGTATAAAGTTGGACTTGTGGCGCAAGGATTCTATCAACGCCCTGATATTGATTATGAGGAGACATATTCTCTGATCATAGACATCATTACTTTCCGTTATCTTGTCAATGTTGTAGTATCCGAAAAAATGAACGTACAGCTAATGGATGTGGTGACAACATATCTCTATGGAAACCTTAATTCAAAGATATACATGAAAGTTCCGGAAGGCGTGATCATACCCAACTCAAGTAACTCTACACCATGGCGTGCTCTCATGATTAGATTGAAGCGTTCACTATCCGGTAGAATTTTGTACACACACTTAAATGACTACTAGAATGGGAAAGGATACAAGAACGATCATTTATGCCCATGTGTGTTCATTAAGAGAACAAGTTCAAGATTTGTCATAGTAGCGGTATATGTTTATGATATGAATATCATTAGATCTTTTGATGAAATCAATGAGACGGTTAGCTACTTAAAATCCGAGTTTGAGATGAAAGACCTTGGTAGGACTCAATTTTTTCTTGGTTTGAAATTAGAATATCAAGTTAGTGGAATATTTATTCACCAGCTTGCTTATGTCTAAAAGATGCTCAAGCGATTTAACATGGACAAAGCACACTAATGATCATTCATAGTTCCAATAAACATCCATACCATCTGAAATGTGATGATGATGAACTTTTGGGAGCTGAGGTACCATACCTTACTACTATTGGAGCTTTGCTTTATTTAGGTTAATGCACAAGACCAAATATTGCATTCTCGATGAACTTGTTAGCTCAGTTTAGCTCTATGCCAACACAACGTCATTGGACTGGTATAAAGCACATCTTCAGGTACTTATAGGGTTCTATTAACTTGAGCTTGTTCTTTCCCTACAAAGAATATAGAGGGAAACTTATAATTCCTGAAAAAGGGATGGTTGAATTGCAGCAGGCAAATCCTGGGACTTTCGACCTGTCAAAGGATGCACCCTGGATCGACCCGAAGCTATCATTCGACCCGTCAAATTCCCCCCTGGTTATGAGCACTGTACCTTAATTTTGTGTGGTCCCCTAATTAGAGACACCTTGTACTGTCTTGATTGGTTTTGCTGATCTTGGGTATCTCTTTGACCCACATAAAGGATGCTCCCAAATAGGTTATGTATTCACCGTGGGGAACACGCCAATTTCTTGGAGATCAACAAAGCAAACATTTGTTGCTACTTCCTCTAATCATTGTGAGATTATTGCTTTGCATGAAGCAGTTAATGAGTGTGTCTAGCTTAGGTTGGTTATACACCACATGCAAGGATCTAGTGGATTACCTTCCACTACGATAACACCAACTTGTTTATTTGAGAACAATATGGCTGACATTAAACAAATAAAGTTGGGATACATCAAGGATGATCATACAAAACATATCTTGCCAAATTTTTTCTTTAATCAACAACAACAACAACAACTATTGAACATTAATGTGAAACAGGTTTATTTGGCATATAATACTATAGACTTGCTTACCAAGTCCTTACCCAAATCTACATTTGTAAAGTATGTGAGACGCATGGGAATGTGAAGATTTTCTGAACTCCAAGATTGAGTTAATGATAAAGGGGAGTTCATTTCGTAGACATTAGGGGGAGTTTACATCACATGTGATCATTTATGTAGTTGATACATTGTACTGCGTTTTCCTTAGACCAAGTGTGACGACCCAGAACAGAATCAGCAGGGAAATCAGTTTAGTTCATGAGGTTATCGCGTAGTCGCAGTTTGCCGACAGTTGTTTGAATCGCCAGATTTGTTAATGACTCAATCATTGGCCGAGAATTGGAGCAGGTTCTCTTCTCGAGAGTCGTTGTATGTGTGATTTTGAGTTCATGGGCGGTTCCGGATCGTTATTTGGACGACCGAGGAATAAGTTATGAGTATTTGAAGTTTCGACGTAATCGGGTTTTATATGTCGGATTTGTTAACGACTTAATTACCGGTCGATAATTTGGTTTCGGTTCCTGCACGGAAGTTGTTGAGAATTTAATTTCGAGCTCGTGAAAACTTCCGGAGCATTATTCCGAGTTAGGAAGATTAAGTTGTGAATATTTCCGATTGTTGATTATTTAGTCGGTTTAAATATGTGTTGGTTTGAACAGTTGACTTTTTATCCGATTGGTCGATGCGTTTGAACTTCGGGTGATAATTGAAGAATACATCGAGTCAAGTTTGTTGCCGAGAGAATTATCGGAATCGGATTTACGACGTGAAAGTTTCGGGTATTTTAAGTTTGTCGTAAAATGTATTTATGAGAGTTTCCTTTTTGGGAAAGCTATAAATAGTGAACTTGCCTGTTTTGGAAAGTCAAAAGTTGAGTTATTATGGTTGACTGGCGTTGACTCGGTCAAAGTGAGCTATGGAGGAGGTGCGCGACGGTGACCGGCGGCCACGGCGGCGGCTCGCCGTCCGGCCACCTTAGGCCACGGGGCTTGACCCTTTCTCTTCGCCATGACCTCCCTGTCCCGTTTCCGGCATCCCTTCACGGCATAACTCACCGGAGGAAGTAGAAATTCCAGCCCAAGTTTGGGAATATTTTGGTGAATTCGGGTTGTTTGAATTCGGTTGAATTGAGCTGCAATTTGGAGTGGGTTTTGTAGCCCTCATCACCATGAAGCTACCATGTAAGTTTGGTGATCTAATTTTGATTGTGCTTGGAGAATTTTGGATTTGAAATTTTGGGAACAATTCGATTTTGCTTAAAATTGACCTAGTTAGAGTGAGAATTGGCCTTCGTTGCAGTTGACAAAGTTGCTCGGTGGGTGATTTTGCATGGAATAGTGGTTGCTCCGCCGTGAAATTCTCCGTTCGGGTTGCGCCGTCGCCGCCGGCGGTGGTCAACAGTTTGACTTTTGGGGTTTTCGACAAGTTGCATGTCATTTCACTCGAAATCGCGCCCCGATCGCAGTGGGGAGGTTCGTTTCTCGATTTGAGCATCCGAACTTACAGCGAGGTATTGAGGTGTGATTTCCGGATTTCCGACAGTTTGTCGTAATTGGATTACGTGTTTCCGAGAACGGTGGTTTCTCGTGATTTGTTTTGAATTGTCGAGTTATGACTTTGAGTAATGGGCTTTGTGATTATTCAGGGGTTCGTGATCGTTTGTTTGGTGAGTTACTTTCCTCCGGATCACGGGTTAACGTGAACTGCGTTACGCTAGTCTGTGAGTGGACAATTTCTTTTCACGGATTGATTGCGAATCTTTTATATACGTTTTACGAACTTGAGCATGCAGTATGATCATGGTTTTACGAGCATGAGATTTCATTCGTGATTATGTTTATTACGAGCATGTGTTATACAATTATACTTATACCAGTATATATATTACATATATACACTTGTATATTGTTTCATGCATTTGCATCGAACTATTTATGATTTGATTTACACAGAGTACAGTCTCAGTTACGTTGTTGTATCGATACACTTGCATCTCGGCTGATCCCCGATGGTAGGCCTACCAGGAGGGGCAGTACCCCTACCTGACCGGCGAGGGGCAGTACCCCGGAATCGAGGCCTTTCTGGCTATGAATCACGTGGAAGTCAGGGACTCCGTGATTCCGACTGTACTAGCACCGATGTGTCCATGAGTGACCCCGTGAGATTTTCCATGCATGCTCTGTTTACGAGTTGAAGTCAGCGTCTCCTCGTATACTATTTGTTTTATTTATATTTTGACTCGCATATGTTTTTATAACATATATTACTCGGTGAAAGACATTTATTTTCGTGCACTCACTCTAACAGTTTTCATGTCTTTCCCCTGGGTTTTTCGGTTTCCGTACCTAGTTTGTAGTTCGGACTCTGGTGTCGCACGTCGTGGCACTACCCGATTAAGAGACATTGCCGACGACTTTTAAATCGCCGGCAATGTTTTTTATCATTACCGGCGATTTTTGCCGGAAAAATTGCCGGTAATGTCTTTTTTTTTAACATTATCGGCGACTTAAATGTAAGTCGCCAGCAATGTTTCGATGGTAATGTAAAAAAAAAAAAAGACATTGCCGGCGACTTGATTTATGTCGCCGGCAATGTCTATTTTTTTTTTTAAACATTACCGGCGACATACATTGTATGTCGCCGAATGTATGTCGCCGGCACCGGCAATGTCTTTTTTTTTTTTTACACTACCATCGAAACATTGCCGGCGACTTACATAAGTCGCCGGTAATGTTAAAAAAAAAAAAAACATTACCGGCGATTTTTCCGGCAAAAATTGCCGATAGTGTGGTCGGAGGCATAGTGCTCGAGCTACCTTGTTTCTTCCAGTAGGTTTATTGTTCTACGTACTGTGGTATACTTATATGATTATACATTAGAGGTCGCTCTGAGTATTCTGTTGTATATTTTATACGATTTTACACCGGATTTCAGTAAAGTATAGATATATTTATTGTTTTACTTTACTGTTGATATATTGAGAAATCCGGATGGGATTGGTGCCCACGGTTTGATTTTTGTGGCATAGGATGAAGTGTATTTTCCGCGTGCAGGTAATGGTAATTCCACGTTAGTAACGAAACTCTGCCGAAATTTCTATGGTTTTTGTTGGTTCATGTTTTCGAAAGGGTTTGATTCCGGTTTAGGGAGCTAAATCGGGGTTAGGTCCTTTCACCAAGATTTTGTTTTTACCCAAGAGGTGTTTTTGTTTTTTCTTGGCAAGATTTTTAGTAAGGTAACATGTTATGCATAATCTATTAGGATCGTGACACAAGGGGAAATGTTTAACGAAATAATATTCGTGGTATCTCGGTGTGTGTCTTGTCCTAATTAACATAGAAGTTGATATTCTCTCAATCCCTGTTTTATAGGGATATTAATTATAACAGATTGTAATGCCTATTTAAGGCCATCTATCAATGAATAAAGTACAAACTCAGATCATATCTTCTGCATATTTATTTTCTTATTCAAGAGAAAGTAACTACCACAGAGAAAAACGTGAGAGCGAAAGTAAACAGTTTTGTATGTGTGCACATCCGGCGGCCCTCAGTACCGGTGTCAGCCTCTGGTTGTGTTGTTGCACTTTGAGTACTATCAGATGGGTGGATGTGGTCTCCCGCGGCTAATTTGGATTTATTATGTGATATTTTCAGTCATCGATCAATTCAAAACTGGGGATTTGGCTTGGTGTTCGTGGAGAGAGCATACGAACTTTGATAAAGGGACGGGAGTTTTGAAAGCACAGCGGCCTGAATAGTGATCTGATCTGATATAGATCTGATCTGAGCACACAAACCACTCGGCGTTTGTTCCAAGTTTATAGGATTGGAGCTGCAAGACCGGCAAGGATGTCAAAGTATCCGGTAGGGCACATCGTGATCTGGATTCTCACATTCTCCTTTGGATTCGATGGTAGTGATGCCTTGACAGTACCTCTAGGTCTAAGTAGTTTCAGTTTTCTGTGTCTTTACTACTTCTTGTTTAAGTATTATCTTCTAATTAGTACGGGTGTAAGGCTCTGTACTTATGTTTGTTGTTTCAGTTTAGGCAGTATTCATTACAACAAAAAATTCAATTTGCTACACTTTTGTGACGGCAATGAATGCTGTCGCAAATACCTACCAATTGCAATGGCAAATTCACCGTTGCGAATGTGAAGACCTGTTGCAACGGCAAACCGACACCATCGCAAAAGATTCCATCAATTGCGATGACACTTTTATGCCATCGCAAAAGATTTCATCAATTGTGTCGGCAATTTTTGCTGTCGCAAATTTTTCGACGAATAATTTTTTACGTGAAAATGACCGTTGGATGGGACAATTAGAATATTCTAAGTATGCTATTAAAAACTTATAATTGTGTGACTTGAATTTGATCTCGATCGGTTTGTTGAAACGTTGTCACCCTATGGTGCTTTAGACGAAAACTCTATTTGCCACGACGTAAAAAATTAATTTGAAACCAAGTTTCGCATAGGCATTCTTGTGAAGTTTATCTCTCTCTTATCATGTAAAAAAAATGATAAAGTTAGTCTACATAACTACTCCCCCCATAGAGGAATGAGTAAAATCCTTTTAAAAAGTTATTTTAGTTTTTTGGTCATATTTGGCCTCATTGACCACGGTCTAAATGAAGTCTGACAAGGCTAATTTTTTCGCAAGCTCCATTTCATTACGAATCTAATGTATGCGTATGGACAAATTTCTTATTAGACCACTTTAGTTTTCTTATTTCTTAAATTCTACATAGAACTAGTAATGTTACTTATATTGTTAATTAGTTATATGAAAAAATAAGATTTTATGACACTAAATCATTAACAAGTAATAATTATGCAAATGTGACTGTTAGATAAGACGATCAAACTGATCTAAGCATGCCATAAAAAAATAAGGACTATCCAATTTGAATTTGACCTCGATCTGTGTGTTCGAACATTGTGACCATATTGTTCTTAAGAATAAATCGTGATTTGCCGCTCCATCAAAACAAAGTTAAAACCATGTACCTCACATGTATTATCGTGGGGTTCATATCTATCTTACCATGTAAAAAAAGACCAAAACCCTAAACACTACATTCTAAACCCTAATCCCTAAACCCTAAAAAAACAATAAAAATAAAAGAAAGGCATATTAACCCTAATCTTATTAACTTTTTTTTGTGCCTTTCTCCTAAATGAAGACAAAACTGTGATAGCCTACAAAACAACCCTATCTCTCTCTTTCAACTGTGGAGAAGAAATGTAGAAACAGTAGATTCCTCCGCCGCACCTCTACTCTGATCCCTCGCAGTCATCGCTCTGGAACGAGACCATAGTGGCGACGCACACCGCCGACTCTCCTTGCTATATTGCCTCTCTATGCCGCCGCTTGGATCTAAGCTTGCCGCCATAACTTGTGGCCTATCTCCAGCACTTTCGCGACGTCTCACCATCTTAGGCGCTCGTCCTCTCCAAACCTTGCACCGACGCTCTCTATCTCCTTCATCGTGCCTCGACGGTCTTCTGCTCCCGCGAGCATTGTAGCCTCAAACCTTCCTCGGCACATCACAGCGCCACCGTGCTTGACCTCGCGAGCCTCCATCAGCTGTAGTAATGATGCTCCCACCTCGCCTCCAAAGCTCGCTCGCCTCGGCTGTAGTTCTGCCATCTCGTGCCTTCAAACCTGGTACTTTCTCTCTCTCCCCTCCATTTTGTCACTCTTCAATTTCTCCTCTTTATCAAAATTAGGGTTTCGAATTTAGTGATGGGGCTTTGATTCTAAAGGTAGTGGTGAAGGTGCTGACTTTCTTGTTGCTTCATTCAGTGGTACTGTCTAACTTTAGCTTATGTTTTTGCTCACCGGGTCTAATTTCAGTAACACTTTTTTGTGATCATCCCCATTATCTACTTTGAAACAATTATCAATGGAGGAGGCTGAGCGGGAGGAAGTTCCTGAAGAAGAAAAGATAGTTGAATGTGATATTGTGCTCGAAGGAGATGTTGTGGAGCCTGACAATGAACCTCCTCAGAAGGTTAGTTTTCGATTGTGTTTAGTGTAGCTTACTTTACGTGTTAGTATGTGGAACATTCTACAGAAATTTATGTGTAGTGTGATGAATTTGTTTATTTTTCGCAGATGGGAGACACATCGGTTGAGGTTACTGATAAGAGTTGTTATGCCTCATAGACTGCCAAGAGAAAAGCTATGGATGTTATTTCAGAAGGTATGATGAGTTAGCACATTAATGGAGGATTTAACTCTACTTATGACTGATTTACATTATGTCAATATTGTATATCAATGATATATTTTCCGTTATGTGTCATCTTTGTATATTAATGATACATTTCTGGTGCCTCTTAGACTTCTCCCTTTTGCTATAGGTTTGGCCATATTACCTTTTGCTAGTGACCTTATTGTTGCTTATCTTTTTTTGAACAAACTAATACCGTATGTAATTAAATTTTATTCTTTTCGCAGCTGATGCATATAACCATACAGACTAAGAATTCCTAAAGTCTGAAAATAATCAGAATCGAGATGTTGGGTCAACTGCTTCAACTGCTCTTCTAGTTGATGACCGTTTGCTTGTTGCAAATGGTGGGGATGCCAGAGCAGTGATATGCAGGGGTGGTAATGGTAAGGACTTGTAGACCCTTCAGTTCAGACATTAAGATAATGATTCTAATGTCAAGTTAGTGTTTGATGAGATGGGCTAAAGGCTAGTGACCATGAGAGTAGCCACTATATTGGGTGAAGTGATCTCAGTTGTTAGTATTAATTGAAATAAGTGGATTTTTGACCCAATATTTGGAAGAAGGATAAGTGAAACTTTCTGGCCCACTATTTTAACCATATTTTGAACCATTACATAGTCTCACACCTTCATTTCCTTGCATAACTGCACATCCACAATAATCTTTTTCACTGTCTTAAATTCCACTTCGTACGACCCTTCTTTAATTCAGACTTTCTTTATTTTTTTTTCATTTTTTTCCTTCATTGATTGACCATTGCTAGAGAATATGGATTAAAGAAAACTGTCAGACTTAAAAGAGGACATGGATTACAATTATTTTAATTCTGTTGACTGATTGTCCATTGCTCTAGTATTCATGTATCGTGGCTCAATAATTTGATTCTATCTGATCCTGCAGTTATAGCTGTTTCAAGAGATCACAAACCCGACCAAACTGATGAGCGACAACGGATTGAGGATGCGGGAGGATTTGTAATATGGGCAGGTAGGGTTTCATTGATTGCTACGAAGTTTCACATGATTGATAGTTTTGTACTCTTGATTGTTGAAATCATAATGATAGGAACTTGGAGAGTTGGAGGTGTTCTTGCTGTCTCTCATGCATTTGGGGATTGGCTATTGAAGCAGTATATTGTTGCTGATCTAGAAATCCAGGTTTGAATTTAACCATTGATAATTTAAAATTTGTACTGATCTCATTCGTACAGATGAGTAGGAAACTTAACTCAATATTAGGTCTTTTTTTCTTATTTACGATTGGAGGTTTGGGTGGGGAAATGTCTGGATCGATGCCCCTGTGTGATAACTACAGGATTAGAGAAATCCAGGTTTATGTGAGAAGCTCTATAACTTTCTTGGGGTAATATATGCTTTCCCATGGGAAAGCATATATTACCAGATTTTATTATAGAAGTCCCCATATTAACTTTAAACTTACGTGGAACAAGGGTACCACCAGAAACTGAAAAAGTTTTCTTTTTGATTTCCTTGTACTTTTCTTTCATTGCTGTATGTATAGCTGAAATGTTGACATCCCATTAACTTTCACAAGTGGGGATAGATAGTCCCAATAGGATAAATTAATGAAGAAAAGAATAATAACAGTGTATTGCACATGCATGATTGCTTTTAAGGATGAATATCGTTACTTGACCCTGAGATGTCAAAACGTCAAAATAATCCCTTCATGAGATTGGAAGATAATCTTGCTGGTTTACCATCAATTAGAGTTGCACACATCCAAAAATTGGTTGATATGTATGCTTTATAATTCCTGCTGGATTGCTTCTATTTCAGCTTGGAGGAAAAGATTGACAATATTCTCTAGTTCCTTATCCTCTTGTTTCTACTCGATAGGCTGGTTTTTGTGATTATTTTAAATTTTTCAAGATAATCAGAAGTCATTGAGCTTAACGGAAATTCATGATACTTCTCCTGCATTTTAGCAGTTCAAATGTCATTGTATTTCCTTGGGTATGGCTGCTATTTCTCACTAACGCTTTATGTAATTCATACCTTCATGGCAATCTATATCTCCACATAAGATCAGTCTATGGATCATTCCATACTTGGTGGCAATTATGGTAGTCTATACCTCCTTGCAAAATCTTCGAGGTAACATATATGCAGAATCGTAGCCCAGTTTTTTTTCTGCGATTTTTGTTTCCTCTTTTTTGAATGCCTAGTAGAAATTTTTCAATAATTTGCTTCATCAAACTTTGCTACATAGTTCCTGCATGCATATACTTGTTAAGTTAACCCAAATCATTACACATATGACATATCTTGTCAGTAATAACCCATGGTATTAATTGTAAATTTCTATATCATAAACTTTTTAAGCAGTGCTTTGTATGCTTGAAGGTTTGATATTGTCTAGACTAAAGATCTTAAAATTATGTATACTTAACAGATCTTCGAATTTTACACTGTTATGTGTAAAAATCTTGATAGTTGATTACTTTGTATTTATCTAGATTATTATATATGTGATATTGGTTGTAACCTCTGTTTAATTTGCACCACAGTGCAAAATCCTCAACCTGTTAAGAAGAAGCTAGGCAAAAACATCAGGTAGTTAGTTTTGTCCAAGTTGATGTAAAGTTTGATTCTTGATGATTCTCTGTTATGCGTAGATTAATAAGAGTTTAGATTCTGCAGAATCTGTATGGGGGACCAACTGTGGTGAAGTTGCTTAGTATTGTGAGAGATCATCACTCGAATTGGGAATTCGACAGAAACAAATGACTTAGTAGTTTATGTTGATATTATGAATGTGATGATGTTAAGAAAATAGATATGGGTATTTGGCATTCAATTTCCCCCTCTTGGGGTATACTTTTTGTATATAACATTGTTATGTTGAATGTATTCTAGTTTTCATAATAAATGAGATTGAATGATGATTGCATCTAAAATCATCAACATATCTAGTTAATTTGTGGAGATTATGTGTAGAAATTGGTTTGGTTATATGTGTACAAACCACTAAAAACGGACCAAGGTCTGTCTTCTAACTCATACTCATGCCAATAGAGTATTGTTGCAGCTCATATTCTTTGCGATGGTCAAGGTGTCGTCGCAAAGAAATGGAGCCATTTTTTTTATAGAAAAAACTGATTTTGCGACGGCAATTTTGTCGTGGCAAAAAATAACTTGCGACGGTAAAATACCGTCGTGAAAAAGAAAAACAGCACTACGGCTAACAAAATTTGCAACAACAAATCTACCATCGCAAAAAGAATTTATTTGCCACGGCAAAGTTTTACCGTCGTAATAGAGTTCAGACGACGGTAAAAACCGTCGCCAATAACAATTGCGACGGAAAGGTTACTGTCACAAAAACTCATTTTTTTTCATTGCAAAAGAGCATTTGTGACGGCATTTGACTCTTTTGCGACGGCACATTGTCGTCACAAATGGTTTTTTGTTGATGTAGTGATTAGACTGAGAATAATTCTCTACAGTAGTGAAACTTGAAAGTTAATTCCGAAGGGGCCGGAAAAATTTACAACGTTTATTTTATATTATTTTGGATTTGCATTTGAAAAAAGTGATGTTAATGAAATTTTCAACTTGCATGTTTTCTATTAAAGAAGGAATCGATTGTTCTGAACTTAACCATAAACTACAAACCTACGATACATTTCTGTCAAATATCAGTACCACAAAAAATAAACATCTGCTAGCTAGGAATAATCAAACTCATTGATCGATATGCTATAGAATTCTAATAAGAACTCAATCTACTAAGGCAATTATAATAGGAAAAAACAGAGCAAAGAACCAGATAAACTTGGAAGAGAGAAGACTTTTGATCTTCCTCTTTGAACTACGTGATATACATGTATAGAAAGTTTAAAACTTATTAATAACTACTTATTCACAAGGAGAAATTTTTGTGTGCTGGAGGGTTCAATATGTGCATTTTTATTGAATTTATTACTAATAAATGTATAATTAATCATACTAAGAAGCAAAAGTGAAATTTTTTGGAGGGGCCATCTAGCCCTAAACAGGATCCACCCCTGATTCTCTACCGTAGATTGGTAGGGCTAGTCAAGCGATGTAGGCAATCTGCTTATGTGTGCACTCTTAGTGTCTTATCTATATTTGGGAGGAGTCCCATCTTGGTATAATGCCAACAATAGACATTTTTTTCTACTGTTAGGATAAAACAAAGTGTCGAAAGTCAAGTCGTTCGGGAGCATAGTAGGAAAACTATTTCATTTGTATTAATGTGTCGTCTTAGCGTTATCTTTCTGATACTATGTCGCCACTATCGTAAAAAAGATGGAGTTGCTTACATTCCACTCTCTGATAATTGGTGCATGTTAGAATGCATAGGTCTTAGGAGTAGTCTCGTTATTATTCGAGGTACTCAGATGGGTCTCATTGTAATATGGGGTTTAAGTTTCAGTTTCATCAATGAAGGCTTAAGGGCTGCCACACCGCCCTTCTTTAAAAAAAACCGTAAAGAGCTCCATGTTTATGTATCTCTCTTTTATACATGTTCATATCACAATGGTCTGTTTTTGATGTACATTTTTAAGATCCTAAAAACACTTTTGAAATTATGAAATTAATTAATCAAAAAACTCACAGAAGCCGAAGCCCCAAATCCAAAACCAGGAGTCTCTTTTTTTTTAATAAGAAAAGGAAAAATTACAAAGAAACTCCTCTAGAGCACCCCCTTCTACTTGGAACACAACTCTCCCAAATATGGAGGTTATGAGCTTAATGCCTAATTGAAATCAAACTATCCGCACTGAAGTTTGATTCTCTAAGAACATGACAGAATTCAATGCTTTGGAATGAACTAGTAATTTCCTTGATGTCATAGATCACTGTGGCACGTCTCCGAGGAGGAGAGAAGTTCGGTTGGGATCTAGATTAGGATAGCAAAGATAAATACAGAAATGAAAGAGTAAAGTACTTAGAAAGATTTCATTGTTCATTCCATACCCCAAACCAGGGAAGCATTACACTTAAATACCGGTGGTAATCAACTACTACAAGATAATGGGCTGCACTATTGTAATTGGGCCTATCATGACCTCCCCCTAAGACGAGTCTAGGCCGCGGAATCCAAAATTTGGAAAACGAGACATAATTGAGTGTGCCTTTTCCCAAGTAGCATCATCCACTAGAAGACCCTGCCATTGAATCAACCATTTTGTAATTGAGCGCTTCTAGTTTCTCTCCACAACCATGTTAAGCACCTTGGCAAGGCGCCAAACAAAAGCTCTATTTGTAGTAAACTCCAACAATGTTTGAGACAATGGAGTACCTTCTCCCACATGTTTATTCAATAATGACACATAGAAAACATTGTGCAATTTGGAATGAGTAGGCAAGTCCAATCTGTAAGCTACCTGATCAATACGGTGTGTGACTTGGAACGGTCCATAGTAGCGAGGAGAGAATTTGTGAGATGTACAGGGAGTGAGGGACTATTGATGATAAGGTTGGAGCTTGAGGAATACCCAGTCACCTATCACAAATTCATGCTTTGTCATATGCTTATCACACTGTTGCGTCATCCTGTCTTGAGCATGGTGCATGTGAGTCTTGAGAGAGTTGAGTAATTGATCACGGATGTGTAATGCTTTGTCCACGACTTGTACATTAGTGGAGCCAGAAAGATATTGTTGGACTTAAGGTGGAGACCTGCCATAGATAACTTCATCTGGAGTCATTTTGATGGTAGAATAGTGGGTAGTGTTATATACCACTATTCAGCCCAATGTAGTAAATCATTCCCAGATCCCTGTTCATCAAACACAAAACAGCGAAGAAAGTTCTCCAGTGATTTATTGACCACCTCTTTTTGGCCATCACTTTGTGGATGGTAGGATGAGTTATGACATAAGGCAATGCCCTGTAGCGGATAAACCTCCTTCCAAAAATTGCTGAGTAAAACCGAGTCTCAATCCGAAATAATGGAACGAGGAAGACCATGGTGTTTAAAGACCTCGTGCATGAACACGTCCGCTACGCTCTAAGCAGTATAAGGATGGCTAATGGCAATGAAATGGCCATACTTTGAAAGTCGAACAACAACCACAAAAAAGAAAAATTTTCCATTGGAATCTAGTAGACCGTCAACAAAGTCCATAGAAATATCAAAGAACACATTCTCAAGGATTGGAAAGGGTTGTAACAGACCTGGAGGATTTATTGATTCATAGGCTTGTCTCTGACATTAATCGCAAGCCGCAATGTTGGCCTTGGTGTCACGGCGCATCCTTGGCCACGCAAAACTTCTTGACAAGAAAATAAAAGTGCGTAAATATCCCGAGTCGCCTACTTGAATTGAGGAATGGAACTCAAAAAGCAACTTCTGCCACCACTCCAACGTTTCTATCATAAACAGGCGATGCTTGTAAAGAAGTCGGTCATCCACCAAACTGAAACCCGCCTGAGTTGGTTTTCCCTCCAGCAAAGTGGCATAGACGGACTGAGCAAATAGATCCCTCTCACAAGCAGTAATAAACTGTTGAACACCTTAAAAAAGGGTTATGTGACAGCAAAAACTGGGCAAATCTCCAGCTGACGAGAGAGCACATCTGACACTGTGTTTAATCAATCTTCCTTGTACTCAATACGATAGTTATATCCCATCAATTTACACTACCACTTATGCTAAGAAAGTGTAGACACATGTTGATCAATCAAGAACCTTAGAGGTTGATGATCAGTGATAATTGTAAAGGGGTTACCTAACAAATAGTGTCGTCACTTCTCAACTGAGTATAATATCGTAAACATCTCCTTGTCATAGGCAGAGGAGGATTGGTTGGGTTGAGACAAAGTCTTGTGAAGGTATGCAATTGGATGTTTGTTTTGTGAGAGCACTGTGCCGATGCCCAAACCACTTGCATCGGTTTCGATAGTAAATGGTTGGCTGAAATCTGGAAGGGTGAGGACCGGTGTGGTTGTCAATGCTTGTTAGAGGAAATTAAAGGCCTTTGATAGCTTGTGGAGTCTAAGAGAAATTTCTGTCACGCAACAACTCATTGAGGTAGCAATAAGACCGTTATTCTTTACAAAACAGCGATAGTACCCTGTCAAACCGAGGAAGCCACGAAGACCCTTGACTAAAGTGGGGTGATCCCAGGAAGTAATGGCTTGGATTTTGGCTGGATTGTCCTCAACCCCATGGGCTATGACGACATGGCCCAAATAATGGACTGTGGGCTGGGCAAAAGAAAATTTTGACATCTTGATCCGTAAGTTATTGGCCAGCAGTAATTGAAACAATTGCTCCAAGTGAATAAGATGGGAATGTGAATCTTTACTATATATTAGTATATCATCGAAGAAAACATGAACAAACTTATGTAAGAGAGGCCAGAAGATGCGATTCATCAAGGCTTAAAATGTTAAGGGAGCATTCGATAAGCCAAATGACATCATATCAAACTCATAATGTCCTTAATAAGTACGAAATGTGATCTTGGAAATGTCCTCCTCATGCATCAGGAGTAAATCCAACTTTGAAAAATATTTGGCCCTATGAAATTCATCCAAAAGCTCATCGACAATGGGGATAGGAAAGCGGTCTTTAACCATGGTTTGGTTCAAGGCTTGAAAGTCCACACAAAACCTCCATGTGCCCTCCTTCTTTCGTACAAGTAAAACTACAGAGGAGAAGGGGCTAGTGCTTAACCAAATTTTGTCGGAACTGAGCATTTTGGCCACTTGCTTCTCGAGCTCACTCTTTTGGGAATTCGCATAGCGGTAGGAACGCACTTGGATGGGTTCGACACCCTATTGTAACACTATTTTGTGATCGATGTCATGTTTCGGAGGTTTCCTGAAACAAAGAAGAGTAAGTGTTTATCAATGCAAAAATTGAGGGGTCAATGACCACCTTAGTCTCTTTTGTTGGCCCAATAGTAGGAAAAAGGCTCAAGAGTAACCGAGGGTCATGTGTCCTGGGTCTAGAAGTGATCCCTTGCAAGAGATGACTCTTTTTGTTTACATTGAACATCATGATCTTGTCCAAAAAGTGGCATCCTATGAATCCCAATTGGTCCAGCCATTCCGCACCTAATAATAGGTCACATCCATCGATTGGTAACATCAAGAACGAATTGTAGAACTCGTAATCTTGTATCTGTACTATTACATTTAAAGCATAACCTAATGGAATAATAGTATGGCCTGAGCCTGAGCGAAATTGTGTTATGTTCTTAGTTTAAGTGGTGAGACCCAACTTCAATGCAACACCAGGAGTAAGAAAATTCATTGCACTTCTACAATCAGCAAATACTATAATGGGCTTGTTATTAATTAGGCCCTTGAATCTCATCACTTGACCCACAACAAAAGTTGTAATGGCATATAATGGGTATGGGCCTTCTGACTTTGTAATCCTAGGAGGAGCTGTGTTAGGTTCAGGTTTATCCATAAAAGGAGTGAGAGATTCCAAAATTTCCATTATTGGCTCCTTGCATTGATGAGTTGGCGACCATAATTCAGAGCAGTGATTTCAAAGGCCTTTGGTGCGTCAGTCACATTGTTCCTCCGGTATTAAGGTAAGAGTGGGGCGGTTTGGTTTTAGGAGTGGTCTAGAGGAGGGATTAATTTTTTGATTGGTGGTGGAGTGGGTAAGCACTGAGGTGGAGGAATTTGAAGGAGGTTGTTGTCATGTAGTTTCGGGCCACTGAGCAGATTGTTGAGTATGCGCCATCCTGTGGTCTCCAGCTTTGCCTCCACTCGTAGGGCTATCTGTTGGGCTTGACTCAATGACTTTGGATCCATGATCTGGATGTCGTGTCGGAGCTTCAATTTCAAACCACCAACGAAGATCAGAATGAGGTCGAATTCCAACACATTAGGAGCACGGAAAGAGAGTTTCGTAAACTCGGAGATATAATCATCTAAGGAACTCGTCTATTGAAGGTGTGACAATGCTGCCTTTTATTCATTAGAATTCTTAGAACCAAAATGTTCAAGAAATGAGGCCAGAAATCATTCCCAAGGGATGTAGTTGTGGCACTGCTCTAATGAATTCATCCAAATCACGTCGTCGGGCCCAAAATTGGATCCGACTGTCTGTACCCGTTCATGCAACGCTACCTAGTGGATGCGGAGATGTCTCTCCGTGATTCCTATCTACCCAAATGGATCTTCCCCACTAAAGCGAGGGAGGTCGGATCGTGGAGGTCGATATTGGCCGGGTTCGGGGAATTGTATTGGGTCTTGAAATCTGGGTTGCAAATTTGGCTATGGGTTAAACTGTTATAAGAGAAGCTAGTTTTGAAAGTTGTTGGTTTATTGTTGTAATTGCTAGGCCTGATGATGGAGTGGGTGTTACGAACCAGATCGAAATTATGCGTTTATCGAAACAAATTAAGTTGTATCGTGAATTAGTCACGTTATCGAGTTTGTTAACAACTTTTTCACCGGACGAGAATTTATTTTAACTTTCTTCTCGAAAGTTGTAGAATATTTTATCTCTAGATTAGAGAAATTTTCAGGGAATGTTTCGGTTAAGCAGGGTATTTATTAAGATGATCAAAATTGTGCGCGATAAATTATTTAAAAAAAATATATTTTTAGTCGGTTAAATCTGGATCATCTGATCTTGATCAGATCAAATGTGGACCGTTGATCTGATCAAATTTTTGGGGTATAAATAGGGGATTTTTATTTCAGAAAATTTGAAATTTTCGTCGGGCTCGACTCATTTTCTTCCACGTCGACCCGCGCCGCTTTTCGAACTTACCCGCCGTTTCCGACCATCTCCAGCAACGAAACACGTAGGAAATTAAAGCCCATGGATTTCTTGTTGCATTGCTGTGTTTGTTTTTGGGATATATGCAAGTTTTTGGGCACCTAATTCGGGTTTACCCATGGGAGTCGCCACCATTGGTATCGGTGCTCCGACAAGTTTCAGGGATCGAGAGTTGAGGGGTATTGAACCTCTCCTCCCCCCTAAGTCTTTTTGGTTAGGTCATAAGGTTTGTCGAGGCTTCACGGAAGAGTTTCGATAATGGAGAGTTTGCCGGCCAATTTTGGCCGGTTGTTTTCGATTGAGTTTCCTGCGAATTGGTCGCGAGTTGGGGCACGTTGGTATAAGGGATTAGTTTGGATTTATGAGAGGGGTATTTTGAGGGTCGGATCACCATCGTTGGTGGCGGATACCGCAGTTAGGTTTTCTGGGTGTTTTAGCATTTTCCAGCCAAACACCGACGAGTTGGATTGTGGTTCAGTTATGAATGTTGCAGGTCTTGGTGTGAGCCTTCCAACGAGGTATTAACCTCCGGAATTGGAGAAATTTCACTAGAGGCGCGTGTGGCGCATGCGCCGTCGCCTTTAGGGGTGCGTGAGGGCTACATGTCGTTGTCCACGGCTGAGCTTCGGCGAGGAAAGTTATAAGATTTGGCGTCGGGGTTTCTGGGTTATTTTTAGAACGTATTTCCATAGTTTTACCTATTCTTATATTATGTGATATGTATGGACAGGACACCGTGATCACGATCCTAACAGCGAAAGAAATTCCACTGGACCCCAGCAGTAGTCGCAGACTTGTAAGTGGACCTTTATTTTCACAATCGATTGCGAGTTCATGTTTTTATGCTTTATGCATTACAGTATGTTTTCAGAACATTTATTTTGAGGTTTATTTTGTGATAGTTTTTATTTAGTAGCATCGATGCCTTAGCTATTCGGCTGATCACAAAACAGTCAGTCGAACCGGGTTAGGACAATCACTTTGCCCGACCTAGATTGTCTCGGATTAGGAAAAACACCTTAGAAGATTCCATCACCTTACTTTTCATACATACAGGTTTTCCAGGTTAGGACAAATACCGTGAACGACCACCTCCATTGTATTTCAGTTTATTAGGTTGAACTCGTATTATTTCACAAAAATCAGGGAAAGACATGATAGATCAAGCTCGAAATCTCCTCGCTCCTGGGCGTTTGGTCGAAACCCACACACAATAGCCTTAATCATCTTTCGAAGAGCCACAAACCCACACCAGTGCCGCCGTCCAAAGCTTCTATCTCCCCGTCGACCGCCTAAATCCCAAACCATGCCTCGGACGACCTCCCCGCACCAATGATGTGATCTCAATCGTGCCCAGCTCGGACGAAGCCTCCCTCTCCACTCGATTTGACTGCACAATCTGACCTGAGTCCTCCTATTTGCCTCACCATCCCACTTGCCAGCCAAAATCTTAGGCCTTGCTGTACTAGAGTTTGGTTCAAGTCGTCTCCACATATTGTGAAGCTAATATAAGTCGTATTTCTCATCCCTTGAACCATAGCTATATATTTTATCAGGATAACTAAGAAATAGTCTTTGGCTTTAACTCATTGTAGGATGAACCTCTCTCAAACCACATTTTGGTCACTAAAATAATTTTTTAAGAAGCACTCCACGAAAGAGAAACACACTTGCATAAACGATTAATAGAGGCATCAAATTTGCATTGTAAAGAAGTAAAAATACTCTTACCAAGAATGCATTTTAAAGACCTAGCCGCAGCTATCAACCACAAAAATTGAAAAACCATAGAATTTTTGTTGTTAGTTTTGTTTTTTAATTTGAGTACAAGCTTTTGCATTAAAGATTGACAAGCATAAAACTTCCGCGAGCTAAAGTATAACAATAGAACATATCAATGAAAAAGAATTACAGATCACCACAATCAAAGTCAATGATGGAGAGACAGAAAAATATATATCATTAAAAGGAAAAACATATACAAGATATCTAAGAGATATCCAACTCCCTCCGACAGTAGGAATATGTCTCACCATTTGACCTCAAAGGCTCAAACCTCTTTTAACTCCGCCCGGCCCAAAAGGCCGAAGCCTAGCTCGGTCTCGTTTTAGGGCGGGTCGGTTTGGTCTCATTAAAATCAAGGTAGATTTAGGGCCATGTAAGTGAATCTCGGCCCGGCCCTTCGACCCGGCTTCTTTGAGCCCTAGAGCCCAAGCCTACCCAGGCCTATTTTGGCTTTAAAAACCCTGCCCATTTTGGCCTTTTTTTATTAGAAAAATTAATATAATTTATGATTATTATCATGTTATTTCGTTGAGAAGTGCTATGAGGCCATAATGATGGTCAAAATCTCGTCTCACTTGTACGCTTATCACTTGTTTCTCAATTTGATTTCGGTTTGCTCATAAACTAGGTTGACATACATTTCCTAAAGTAATATAAAGCCAAAACTTTGGGATCAATTTGAGGCCTTCGATTTCTACAATTGTATAAGCGAAAGAGCACTTGTATTTGAAGTCGAGAGATATATATACAAGACAAACCTTCATCGATATTTTTTTCTTCATATTTATCTATTCTCTAATTTTAAAAGAAGATGTAGATACATTTTCTTAATCATTAAATTATAAAGGATGTGATAGATATTTAACAAGTATGATGTGATAGTTTATATTTATGTAGAATTTGTAATATAATGATGTGTAACTCCACCTAGATTTATGACAACAAAAATGTGGCCTTCTTTATGGCCCAATATCATTTTCCTATTTCTTATTTTCTTGAATTTGTTTCCTCTTATTCTCCTCAATCTTCTCTCCACACAAAAATATATATTCAAAATAAATATCATAAATCACTAATTAGAAACCTTAAACTTTTTATATATTATTTTTTCTAAATTTAAAGCCCATCTTGGCCTGGCTTGGTCTTTTTAGTCTCACTGGCCTAGCCTTAATGGATAGGCTATGGCTTCTAAATTGTGGAATCGGTCCAGCCCAACCTCTTTATATTTGACAGTTGATCAAGCCCAGTACAACATTACCAGAATAATGACTATAGCCGACGACTTCGACAAAAATAGGCCAACAACTTTTGTTGTCATCTGCTATAGTATAGTATAGCCGACGACCAAAATGGTCATCGGTTATAATACTATATCTGGCGACCAAAAACTTAGTCATCGACCTTTGTCGAGGGAAAGTCGTCGGGTATAGTTACAACTATAGCCGAAATTTTTTTTAACTATAGCCGACAACATTATTAAGTCATCGGCTATAGTACTTTATTACAGATCTGGGCAGCAGCTCAATCATTTAAAAAAATCGGTGAGAAAAACATAAAACGCTCACAAATCGTTGGGTGTTGTCGGAAGCTGTCCAAAATGAGTTTATGAAGCTATATCCCGCTACATATATATAGGTACGTGTGTGTGTGTGTGTGTGTGTGTGTTGATTTTGAGTTGAGTTGAGTTGAATTCAATGAATATATATATATAATTATATGTTAATTTTTGATATATAGTATGCATATATATATATATGTGTGTGTGTGTGTGTGTGTTAATGTATAATTAAGGAGTAGAAGAATTAATGTAATTTGTAGTTTAAAGATCGATATATATAGATATAATGATGAATTTTTAATTGGTGCATGTGTATATATATATACACAGTTGGAACTTTTAGGATGGATAAGAGTTGGATTCGCCTTCCAAAATGGGATTGAAGATATGAAATTGGAATGTGGAGTTTTATGGAATATGTGAAGGCTAATGCTAACGGGAATACAATTTATTATTACCCGTGTATAAAATGTCAGTGTCGCAGCGACTTGTATCATTTTTTCATTGATATAGTATGAGAGCACCTGAAGAAAAACGGGTTTTGGGATAAGTACACATGTTGGATTTATCACGGTGAAACATCATCAGCGGGTCAACATGATCATGGAAAATTTTCTGAGAGGGCTAGTACATCTAATGATCCAACAACGAGGTTGATCAACGATGTGTTTCTTTATGAGAGTGGTGTATTTGCTCTAGCATAAGATATCCCTCCCGTTGTTGAGGGTTTTCCTCCTATTGAGGGGGTCCAACAATTACCTAGAGCTATCAATAATGCCGGTATTAACAAGTATAACAAGCTGATTGCCTTCCAACAGACCCTGCTGTACAACGGGTGTAATAAGACTGTTCTCAAAAGTGTCATGGTAGTAATGAAGGTCAAAGTGGAGAACAAATTGAGTGTCAAGGCTGTTGATGATTATGTGGCGTTGACTGCTTCGATGCTGCCCCCCCCCCAAGGGTCATCGCCTTCCTACGACTCATCGTAAGGTGCGATATATCCTGAAACATCTTGGCCTTACCTACATCAAAATGCATGTATGCAGATATGATTGCGTTATGTTCTGGGGTGAAGATCTTAAAGGGAATGATCTTGAAAACCTTGATGCATGTCTAGTATGTCACACAGATAGATATAAGTTGACTCCTGCAGGGAATAAGAAAGGTGTAAAGGTACTTCAGTATTTTCCGCTGATTGATAGGCTGGAACGATTGCTCGTCTGCACACACGGACAAAGCTATGAGATGGAACGATGAGAGGGATTTACCTGACGATGATACCCTTATACACCCTGTTGACAGAGAGACTTGAAAACACATGGTTAGGGAGTTTTCTGATTTTGCATCAGAGGTCAAAAATGTTTGGCTCGGCCTCTCATCTGACTGATTCAACCCTTTTGGCAACATGAGTCTTTAATACAGTATATGACCAGTTATTTTGGTACTGTACAACCTTCCTCCATAGATGTGCATGAAGAAGGAATACAATATGTTGACTATGTTAATTCAAGGGTCAGGTTATCCAGGAAAGTGTCTCAATGTATATTTGAGACCCTTGGTTGAGGAGCTTAAGTACCTGAGTAACATTGGTCATCCCACTTAAGAAAAGTACAAAATTGAGATGTTCCAGAGGCATGCCATGCTTGTTGGCAGCATCAGTGATTTTCTTGCCCACGAGATGTTGTCGGGCAATGTTATCATGGGATACAGAACTTGTCCAAAGTGCATGACTGTTGATTACGGGAGACTTCATTGCAGGAATATTTTGCAGATGCGTCACTGTTGTTGGCTAGGACTTGATCACCCAAGATGACCAGCCATTTGATGGGACTGTAGAAACTGATGTGCAACTCAGGAGATGAACGGGGGATGAAATTTTGGAAGTGCTGAATGAATACGATTTTGGGCAGCTCAACAATCATTCTGATATAATGACGGAAATACCTGACAGACCCGACAGGTATAAATTCTAGACACACAAAAGCATATTTTGGGAACTCCCGTACTTGTCCAAGTTGCCGATCATGCACTACCTAGATGTCATGCACATAGAGAAGAATGTGTGTGGAAGTGTGGTAGGCACAATGCTGAATTGGGAGGGGAAAACTAAAGACGGCCTCAAGGCACAAATTGATCTGAAAAGAATCGGTATATGAAAACATTTGTGGTTGAGATAAGGGAAGAAAAAATGCCTCAAGCTCCTTACATTGTCAAGCCTGACCAGAAGAATGAAATTTTTAGGTGGATGGCTAATGTTAGGTATCCTTTAGGCTATGCAGAAAATATAAGCCGGTGTGTTAACTTCCAGGACAATAAGATGTACGGATAAAGAGTCACGACTTTCATATACTACTTCAACGTATCTTCCCTGTTTTCATTCGATCATACCTACCCCATCAAGTGGTGGAGCCGTTAGTAGAGTTGTCAAGATTCTTTCAGAAGTTATGCACTAGAGAAGTGAAAAAATAATATCTCAGGGCAATGAAAGAGGACTTCATTTTTATCATGTGCAAATTTGAGAGGATATTTACCCCAAAATATTTTGACATCATGCCTCACCTGATGATTCATATTCTCAAACAATTGTTGCTTACTGGTCTAGTACACTACACTTGGATGTATCCCATGGAAAGATACATAGAATTCAACATCTGAATTTTTAATCTATTTTTATATAATTATATTTTTCAATAATCGTCACATGCACTTTGTAATTTGATAGACAATTTGGGGACTACAAAGACTATGTGGCTAACAAATCCACACCTAAAGGGTGTATAGATGAAGCATATTTTGTGCAGGAGTGTGTAACGTACGCAAAGTTTTATTTAGGAGCGTTGGAGGACCCTCCACAACATTTGTCGGTAGATGAACCACAGTTCAATCTTTCTATCCTCTCCAATAATGTTGAAGTATATGGACAGTTGCCAAATTCGTACCAGTAAACATATATGAGCTAGTTATTGCCCACTGGTAGGTATTGATTAATTGTCCAGAAGTTCAATACTGGAAAACCATCCATCTTTACTGTCTTGCGGTTGCCGGTGATCTTGAGTACCACAATAGGGAGTTTGCAAACTATTTTGGCGGCTGGGTACATCTACATATATATTTACTTCTATATATATAAATTAATTTCAATGTTCATCTTTAAAGTTAATAGTTGCGATTTTTTCCTAGATGAACCACGTACAATGTGATGGTGACCCATACTGATCACACGAATTGAGACTTTGGCAATGAAGCCGATAACATCAAGAGTTTATCCGATGTGTAAAGTCAATGAAGTGCGATTTATATGGCAACATAGAGACGACAGATGGAGAACAAGGAATTATTGGGTATTACTATGTTCTCCATTCAGTAGTTGAACTAATTTATGAGGAAGGCATGACACTGCACTTGTTTAAGTGTAGATGGTTTGATACTAACCCTGGGAACACAATGACCGATCCGTACGGTCTTTTTTCGGTGAATACTGCTACAAGCAGGTATGAAGATGACCCTTTTGTTTTTGCCACATCGGTAAAACAAGTGTTTTATCCTGATGATCTTATGCATAAAGGTGCATGGAAAGTAATCAACCATGTTGTTCTTAGAAACATATACAGTGCTACTACACTTAGTGAGGCTGCAGATAATGAAGAAGTTGTTGCATACCAAGAGCCAAACGCAATTGGTATTCCTGAATTCTCTACAATTTACCTTAATAATGTGAGACCGGGTAGTGTGGTTCACACTTCTAAATATAGGGATGATTCTGATTATGTTATTTAATTAGTTAAACAGGTAGTTATAGAAAACGTGTTTTCACATGAGCCTAATTTTTCAAAATATTTTTTGACTATAGCCGACGACATTGACCCAGGTCGTCGACTATAGTATAGCTGATGACATGCATGTATAATGTTGTCGGCTATACTATAGCCGACCACTTAAAAAAGTCGTCGTCGACTATATTTTTTTCGGATTTTTAAACCAGAACAGCCCGGGTAGCTACTGTTTTCGCCCCAAAATTCCTAAACCCTAAATTCGCCGCCTACGCTGCCCAGCCCAGCCACCCACCTCGCCGATAAACCCCTGAACCCTAAATTTAGGTTTTTTTTTTAATTTGAATTAAGGTTTTGAAATTGGATGAATTTTGTTTTAAAATTTTGAATTAAGGTTAATGTTTGGATTAAGGTTTTGAATTTGGTTGATGTTTGGATTAAGGTTGAGAATTTGGTTAAGAATTTGGTTGAGAATTTAATTAAGATTGAGAATTTGGTTGAATTTTTGTGATGTTGTGATGTTGGGTTAATGTTTGGGAATTTTGATTAAGGTTATATGTTAATTTTGGGAATTTTGTGAAATTTTGATATTTGAGATGTGATTTTATGAATTTTGTGAATTTGCGTTGTGAATTTTATCACAAATTTGTGGGTGGTTTTTATTTTAAGAATCATGAATTGGTTAAAGAAATCAAAGGGATCCAAGAAAGAAAACGGGTCTAGCAGCGATAGTTTCGTGTCTGCCTCTATTAGCAACACGTATAACGGCCCAAGGACCTCTCGACACCTTCAACTACTTCAGCAGTCCCCGTAGCACGAGGTAGCTCAGGAATGAAAACGGCCCCTCCAACCCCTCACCCGCCGCCTATAGATGTCCCGCCCCTTCGGGTGTCCGTATGCCACACATTCATCGACCGAAGTCTTCTCCCTCTACAGCTCAGGCTCCGCATTCCTCTGAGGCTGGTGCTTCAGGTAGTTCCTCAGCGCCGAGACGTGGTCCACTGGATCACATCTTCTTGCCCCGGGAGATACCTGTCATACCTTCTCTTGATGATTCGGGGGTGACTTTTACAGGAGAGCTTGGTTCCACTACCCTAGAATAAGCATACGTCCATGTGTCGTTTAATACACCTCTATATAGTGTGAGGATATCAAACACATCGACATCTGAATCGAGTAAATATTAACAACCTTGGTTATTTAGTTTCAAACTTATTAATGATTTATATTAATATGGGTGCTTATATTTTAATCTTTTCACCTTGTCTTAGCCGAAACAGACGCCGAAGGTAAGGAAAAAAAACTAGAGACCCTGTCTCAGGCAAGTTACTTCAAAGGATGTTTAGCGATAGTGGGAAACTGGTCACAAAGACCGGGTAGAATAGATCAATAATTTTGGGAAAGAATACGCGTGGGTACTCCGGTCAAGTAGGGAGTATCATACGTGATAGAGTCCCAGTTCTATGGGAAGACTGGTCCTCCATGCCACAGTGTGTGAAGGACATGGTGAATAATGCAATGTCGGTGAGTTAATTATATATTCATTAATTATGGTATTTATTCCTTTATTAATTAAGTCTAAATAAATATAGAAATATTATCATTTATATATACATTTGCAGGTGTGGTTTATTGTGCCGGATGAGCTCAAACTCACATGGGAAAATGACGTGTAAGGAAAAAAGTGATGGGATCTGAATTATATTTTATATATCAAGTTATGTTTTGTTGATAAGTTATTGTGAATTTCTAGCATTTTTGTCGCATTAATATAGGTACAAGAAGTGGAAACCTGAGCTCAAAAAGTACTGGAAGAACCACGGCAACCTCCATGGGGGTACCCCTAGAGAATTTATGTATAGGGAGTACGAGTAGCAATGGCTTCTCGTTCACTTCAACAACCCAAAATTTGGGGTATGCAACATTATATTTGTATTTAATTACTTATCTCATATTTGGCAAAAATAGTTTCCTAATTAAATTTTATATATATATGTATCCAATAAGTCCATTTCTACGATAAACGCGGTGAAAATCGGGGAAAAAATACGAAGAACCATCATGCCGGTTCTAGATCCTTTGCGGGCTGGATGGAGGAGGCCGCCCAACACCCTGAAGTCCCCCCTTTGGAGTATACGTTACAGAAGCGTATCCTCAGTGCCCCAAAGATATTGTAAGTCTTATGCCCTTATAACTTAATTAGCATATTTGCTTATATATGTATTTTCTCCAAAATTGTTTACGTATGATTACTAATATGTTATTTTATTTTAGTTATGAATTAGGCAAGAGTGCAAGAGGTGACTCCGAAGGTGTTGACTCGGATCGTGAGAGAGCAATGGCCTGAGACCCAAGAAGAGGACCTCCCCCGGGACATCTCTCAGATTAATCAATCTGACCCGAAGGTGTTCCCTCGGCGAGGATCATGGGTCAGGTTTTCCCACCATGAGGGAACACCTACTACTGCAGAGGTCTAGGAAAGAAGGGCGACGAGATCTTAAAGAACACTCTTGGTTTCTCAAGCAAGTCGGAAACTTCTAGGGCTTCTCAACTACAGGAACAGCTTCACAGGTAGGCGATAAAGCATCAGAGGGAGCTAGAGAATCGGAGACAGATGAGGGAGATGCAATGGTCGTTGGGTTCCTGGTTTTAGGATTGGACATCACAGCTTCAGGCTTTTGGAATCCTAGTTCCGACCCCACCTCTGTTCCATTTTGCTACTCCACAACCGCAGCCGCAAGAGGATCTGTAAGGTTCTGGTAGTAAGGACTATGTTTTCAATAACATAGATTTAGATAACCCTTAGTGTACGTAGGTCTAATATAGATGAATATATATTTGTTGGTGAATATGTGTTGTTGGCTATTGTGTAAATAAAATTGTGCAATTGCAGCATCTGGGAATAGAAATCCAGAATCTGCAATTTTTTTTCCAGAAATCACCAACTATAGCCGACGACATTAAACAAAGTTGTCGGCTAAAGTGTTTAAAAAAAAATACAGTTTTATACTATAGCCGACGACATCCAAATACTATAGTCGATGACATGATTTTGGTGTCGTCGGCTGTAGTCTTATTATGGTCAACCATTTTGACCACCAGGAAAGGTTTGGCCGACGACAAAGTCTTCGCCAAAAGTTTTAGCCTATAACCGACGACAGACACAACAAGACGTCGGCTATTCTTTCACCAATGACTTTTTTCTAACGAATCTGTCGTCGGTTATAACTATAGTCGATGACTTCTTCTAACAGGTTGACGACTTTTGGCCGTCGGCTATAGTCGTTATGCTAGTAGTGCAACTCATGATATAAGGCCAAAGTAGAAAGAGATTTCGTAATTTTATTTTTGAAAGGAGATTTCGTCATTTCAAACGTGCATGGAATTGTTTTATGTCACCATTTAAGGAACGGTTTTCGTGTTCGATGCTCTCTCAGTCTCTCTGCTCACTGAAAGAGCGAGGGTGTGAGACGTGTACCAAGAAACAAAGAAAATTTCAGTTAGGCACTTTTCGTAGATGAAGCCCAAAGACCAAGACGAAGTGGCCCAACCAAAGCAAAACGTAGATGTAAAAAGTGTAAAACTATGCTTAGTGCAAATTTTGGATTTAGGGTTTGTGACGGTGATGACTGGTAAATATACTTACACTTTACTGATTGATCTGTACGTACCTATTGGTAAAGAAATTGTTGTGAGCCGGAGTATATGTATTGCGGTGACATAGGCTGGTTGATCTAGTTGTCAATGGTGTTTTTTTCCATCATTTTCCGATCACTATACACGTACTTGACTTAAAAATAATGTACTTCAAAGACAATATACAGTGCATTACTATTTCAAAGCTAGGGCAACTCTGGTCTTATTAAGTGGTAACACGCACTTTGACATTAAGCAACCTGATCTCATTGTAATGCTTTGGTATACCATACACTCTTAATAATTAAACGATGAAGATATTAAAATTTGACCGAAAACTTGGTGTACTACCATATATCTGAAAATAGACAAAAAAAAAATATACATGAGTGGAAAGGCTATATATATATATATATATTAGGAGCTAGCTATATATTATGGTATTATGGTCGGGACCATTGACTAAATAATTAGATAAATATACAAAGCTATGTTGCACGAACACCAAGACCGATGTGGTAAATCTCAAAAATACATGTTTCGACACAGTAAATTATTTATAAATATATATGTATTTTTAATTATAAAAAATATTAGAAACATAAAATAAATTCATTACATAATCAAATTTAACCATAAAACTCAATCTCTTTCTAAATTTTAAAGGAAATAACATCAAACAAAGCTAAATGCAAGTGATAAATTAAGACAATTGTGCAAGCATAAGTGTATCACTCATCTTCAATACTCATCTCATCATCAATTAGCATTCTCTCCAATGCCGGTTCTTCAAGGGAGAGATTTGCCAAATCAAGCATATCAAAAGCCCCAGGTTCCATGGAGTCAACAACATCTCCATCAAGATCCCACATTGTCTCCTGACTTTTATAATAGTTAGGATCCCTTCTTGCCAAAAGTCGAAGATTGGTATGCACATAAACCAAATCTTGAGCTCTTTTTGGTTGCAACTTGTTCCTCTTTAAATCGTTAATGAAACTATAGGTGCTCCAATTCCTCTCACAACAAGAAGATGAACAAGGTTAATTAAGCAACTTGAAAGCCAAACCTTGGAGTAGTGGTGTACAAGATCCATAGGTACCCCCCCCTAAAACACAGGATGAAAGTTACACTTATTCTTCAAAACCTCCGATGTACCATAATCTTTCATATTTAGAGAAAAGTAACATACTCTTCCAACACTTTGTTACGAACCTGAGGATTTAGAAAGAGTCTCTGAAGACATTTCCTTCTTTCAGTGGTGAGCTCGACATTTCGACGTGGAGCAACTCGCTTAAGATCCTCTTCAAGACATTTAGTGTTATAACACCTTGCACTACAAGAAAAGGAGACATTACCGGCGACGGGAGGTCGCCGGCCTTGTCTTTTTTTTTCGCCGGAAATGTCATTCCCGGCGACGAGTCGCCGGCAATGACGTCGCCGGAAATCTCCCGCCGGTGTTAACATTGCCGGCGACGGGAAACGGCGTCGCCGGCAATGTCTCCGACATTACCGGCGACGCCGTCGCCGGCAATGGTTCCGCCGCCGTGGCCGGAATTTGTGACATTGCCGGCGACTGAGGTCCATGTCGCCGGCAATGTCAGAAAAAATTTTGAAAAAAAAACGCGGTTCTGGATTGGGCCCAATTCCAGAACCTGCATTGAAAGACATAAACCGTACAATCATACAAGTTCAACAGTACACATAAATGTCCAACGTACAGTACAAATAGCAACGACGATACGAAAATTAACTACAACTACAGGTCAGGGTCGAGGAACTTGCGGGTCAGGGTCGAAGTAATCAAAGTACTCATTTGAATTCCGGTGGCTACCTTGGTCTTGCTCTGGCGTTGACTGGTGCGGTGGTGGTGGTGGATAGCTAGGGAACGGAGGGACCGGGGCCGGGGGAGGTGTGGGGAACGGTTGTCCGGTAGTCTGAGCCTCGTACATCGTCCGCATCCATGTGTACATCTGAGCCTGCACCTGTGTCTGCTGCATTTGGTACTCGGCCATCTGCCTCTTTTGCTCCTCCAACTCCCTCTGCGTCCTATGAAGCTCCGCTGCGAGGTTACGACTAGAAGTTGAACTTCTTGACCCGGTAGAGTATTGTGAAGTGGTTTTCAATACTCCTTCGCCCGCCGAGCCCATTCCCCTACAGTAGTAGGTATTCTTTCCAGTCCCGCACGCTTTTGCCATGATCTGAGCCGCTATCGGGGGATCAAGCGGATCGATCTGAGAGGCATACTGGGTGACTTCTTCCTCGGAGCAGTCAGGATGGTTAGTCCGAGCTATACTCATGGTCACTTCTGTCGTCGCCTCCTCCACTCTCGCCTAATTGAAAAGCGAAAATGAACAACGTATTAACTAACAACATCTATTAATATCGAAAAATAGTTTTATTAACACATGGAGAGGCGAAAGACTTACCGCTTCATCAGGGCATTGCGGATAGAACTTCTGATGAATATACACCAAGGGGTTCACTTCTTGTTGTTACTGCGCCTTAGTCGACCAACCCATGTAGTTGAGTGAACCTGCATGATGGGCCCTGGTGTTTTTCAATCTATTCGCCCGGTTCGTCTTCGAAATCGCCTTGTTTGATAAACATATGGAAAAAAATTAGTAACTAACTATTTCAATCTGATACGATACATTAGGCTTGTAAGATATATTAAGGATGCATACCTGAGCTTTGGGGTGCTCGAAGTGGGCTATCAGCCACAACCACTCGTACTCCCTAAACCGGAATTCACTAGGAGTAGAACCTCGGCCTAGCTCCTTGTATACAGTGTAATGGGAAGAAAGCTCGTTCTTCCACTCTTTATACCTATATTAAAACAAGGAAAAAAAGTTAGAGATATTAAAACAGTTGATAAACAAAAATCTAACTCGATATATATTCAAATAAGTGGAAGCACATCACCGATTATGTAGTTGACGCTCTACCCACGTGTGAATAAGAACTTCATCCACGTCAAACCACACCTGCAATATGAATATATAAAAGGTAAAATTATATATTTAAGTGGACTTAATTAATAAATGTAAAATTTACGTAATGAAAATACGATTTTACTCACACTGAGTGCATTATGCACTTGCATCTTCACGTAGATAGGCACAGATTCCCAATCTGGCCAAAGCATTGGGACCTTGTCCCGCACGATCGCACCGGCCATGCTGACATATTTGCGCGTGGTGTCGAATGCCTCGATCACCTCGCCATCCTCATTGGCCCTTATGGGCGTTTTCCTTCCGCCGGTGGCCTGCTCAAGTCTCTTCCCGGTGCAGGTGCCTCTAGCCCCTTTCCGTTTTCCAGTCCCATTAACGAAATTGCCTAATAAAACAATGTCAACAAATTGATATCATTAATTGAACCAATCGCAAGTCTTAAGTAATAATTAAGTAATCAATCTGATGTTAAATAAAATTTACCTGCATCGTCCGTTTGTTGGTTGGTGCACCTCACACTCCAAAGATACACGGGGTCGAACGGGAGGAAGTTATACGCTTCCTCCACGGTCAGGAAATCCGGCCGTCCTTCAATATAAACAGGCATCCCCCTATCATCGAATTCAGGGATGACAGGAATCTCGTCGGGTAGGAAGAGACCGGACGGCGGAGATAGACGAGGCCTGGGCGATGAGGCGCCAGCACCACCATGTGCCTCAGATGATTCCCGTGAAACGGGAGTAGGCACCATCCGAATATGGGGCATTCGGATTGAGGGAGTTTCTGATGCCCCCGTTGACTGTCGCTCGTCTGAGGCTCTGCCACCGGAGGGACGTCTGCTGATTGAGCGTCTAGAGACTGAGGCTCGAGCCTCGAATTCCGGTTCCACGGCTCTTGATCGTGCAGCTTCCTCCTCAGCTCGCGCCTCTAGCAAGGCTCTCGTGCGAGCAGTCATCATTGGCCCACTGGGCGTGTTGCTAACTGCGGCCGAGGAGGAAGCTTGACTACTGTTCCCTCCACTATTTCGGGAACCTCTCCGAAGCCAATTAGCCGCAAAACCTCCTGGACATCGTAATAGTCATGGATTCGGTTCAATAACAAATCGGAACCGGAATGGTGTGGAACCGGAACCGTTTGAAACCAAAACTGTTTGTAACCGGAACCGTTTGTAACATAACGGTTCCGGTTACAAACAGTTCCGGTTCCAAACCGTTCCGGTTCTATAACAAATCGGAACCGGAACGGTGTGGAACCGAAACCGTTTGAAACCGGAACTGTTTGTAACCGGAACCGTTTGTAACATAACGGTTCCGGTTACAAACAGTTCCGGTTCCACACCGTTCCGGTTCTATAACAAATCGGAACCGGAACGGTGTGGAACCGGAACCGCTTGAAACCGGAACTGTTTGTAACCGGAACCGTTTGTAACATAACGGTTCCGGTTACAAACAGTTCCGGTTCCACACCGTTCCGGTTCTATAACAAATCGGAACCGGAACGGTGTGGAACCGGAACCGTTTGAAACCGGAACTGTTTGTAACCGGAACCGTTTGTAACATAACGGTTCCGGTTACAAACAGTTCCGGTTCCACACCGTTCCGGTTCTATAACAAATCGGAACCGGAACGGTGTGGAACCGGAACCGTTTGAAACCGGAACTGTTTGTAACCGGAACCGTTTGTAACATAACGGTTCCAGTTACAATAAGTTCCGGTTCCAAACCGTTCCGGTTCCAAACCGTTCCGGTTCCAAACGACCCCGATCCCGATTTCCACCTTCATTTATACGATTAATTAACAACTATATCACCTAAATTAACGACTATACATATTCGATGTGTATATATATATACATCATGCATCTTAATTAAATTTATCCATCACATATTCATCCAAATCACAAACCCTAATTAATTTTCCACATTTTTCACACATATATATATCATGCATCTTAATTAGGTTTAATTTCCGTATATATATACATCACATATTCATCAAAACCACATTTATACATAATTTTCACATATATATATACATCACTTCATATTCACATACCTAAATATATATATACATCACATATATACATACATGCTAATTTAGAACTTATCACCCTAATTTCCAACTTAGCACCCTAATTAATTTACACATACACATACACATACACATACACATGCAAAAAAATAATTAAAAATTGAGAGAGAGAGAGAGAGAGGGAGAGAGAGAGGATCGGACCTGCCATTTTCTTCCACCTACAATGGTGAGGGGAGGAGAGGAGGGGAGGAGGGGAGGAGGGGAGGAGGAGATTTTCGGAGGAGGAGAGGAGAGGGGATCGGTGGAGAGGAGGAGAGGGAGAGGAGGAGTAGAGGATAAGGAGGAGGAGTGGGAGAGGAGGAGGAGGACACTCACCGGACCGATTTGGGAGGAGGAGAGGGAGAGGAGAGGGAGAGGAGGAGGAGAGGGAGAGGAGGAGAAATGAAAGGCTCGGGCTGGATAAAATCACAAACCAGAAGACATTACCGGCGAGTTGCTTATAACTCGTTGGTAATGTCATTACCAACGACTTCAACTCTTTGGTAATGACATTACCAACGAGTTATAAGCAACTCGTTGGTAATGACATTACCAACGACGAGTTAACTCGTGGGTAATGTCATTACCAACGAGTTGCTTATAACTCGTTGGTAATGTCATTACCAACGACTTCAACTCGTTGGTAATGTCATTATTTCCCGAAGAATATCCGACAACATTTTCCGTCTACGATTTCCGGCTACATTTTCCGACTACATTTTCGATTATCAATTTCCGTATCCGTACGATTAATGACTACATTTTCCGTCTACATTTTCGATTAATGATTTCCGTATACGTACGATTAACGTCGACTACATTTTCCGTATACGTCCGATTAACGACTACATTTTCCGTATACGTCCGATTAACGACTACATTTTCCGTATACGTACGATTAACGACTACGATTAACGACTACGATTTCCGTATACGTACGATTAACGACTACGATTTCCGTATACGTACGATTAACGACTACATTTTCCGTCTACGATATCCGGCTACATTTTCCGACTACAATTTCGATTATCAATTTCCGTATACGTACGATTAACGACTACATTTTCCGACTACATTTTCGATTATCAATTTTCGTATACGTACGATTAACGACTACATTTTCCGTATACGTACGTACCATTTCCAGCTATGCACATTTTCCGACTACAATTTCCAACGTACTAAGGATGATAATCGTAATCATCTTCATCACTTGAGTCTGACTCGGTTTCATAGGTAACCTCTGGCAATATGTGCCGCTCCTCGTCATCTGAATCAGCGTCAACTTCATATGGATTAACATCGAGAAGTTCTGCTCCAGTAATTCGAACCACACTCCCAGATCTCACATTATTAAGGCGAATCGTAGATGATTCCGGAATGTCAAAAGCGTTCGGCTCTTGGTATGCAGTAACTTCCTCATCATCTGCGGTATCACCAAGTGTGGCAGCACTGTATATGTTTCTATGAGCAACATGGTTAACCACCTTCCACGGGACTTTGTTAAGAAGATCGTGCAGGTAAAACACTTGTTTTACTGATGAGGCAAGAACGAAAGGGTCATCTTCATACCAGGTAGTAGTAGTATTCACCGAAAATGTTCCGTACTGATCGGTCCTTGTGTTCTCCGGGCTAGTATCAAACCATCTACACTTGAACAAGTGCACTTTCATGCGGTTCCCATAAATTAGTTCAACAACTGAATGAAGGACACCGTAATAGTCAACGCCATCCTGCCCACCATGGACCATCACCCCACAATTCTGTGTTTTCAGTCGGTCGTCTCGATTTTCACATATAAATTTCACGCCATTGACCTGACACATCGAGTACACTTTTGAAGCAATCGGTTTCATCGCCAGGACCCTCAATTCGTTTGACCACTCTGGGCAACCATCATCTGCTACATGGTTCATCTGAAAACGTCCATATATTAATACGTACAGAAGAAATTATGTCATCTTGAAACCACAAAAGCACGTACATACATACATGCTATGTAAGGATATATATATAAAAATAGACATATACACATATACTTACCCATTGACCAAAGTAGTTTGCAAACGTCTTGTTGTGGTAATCAACATTTCCGGCAATAGCAGGGCAGTGAAGATGATAGTTTTTCCAATATTGTACTTCTTGACAGTTAATCAGTACCGACCAGTGGGCAATGGCTACCTCATTTCCATCCAACTTGTACGACTTTGGCAAGCTTCCCTGTACTACCACGTCACTGGAGATGATAGAAAGGTTGAACTGGGGTTCATCTATCGGCATATGTTGTTGGGGGTCCTCTACATTTTCGAGGTACACTTTGGTGTACGTTACACACTCGTGCGCAAGATATGCTTCAGCGATACACCCTTCAGGTGCATATTTATTCTTCACATAGTCCTTGTAGGCTCCCAATTGTCTACAAGTTAACAAGTACATGTTAACTTACTTAACCAGAAGTCATTACATATAAAAACCATAGGCAAACCAAATTTATGAATCATTTGTACCTTTCCATGGGATACATCCAAGTGTAGTGTACGGGACCGGTAAGCAACAATTGTTCGGGAAGATGGATCATCAGGTGCGGCATTATGTCGAAAAAATTTGGGGGAAATATCCTCTCAAGCTTGCACATGATAAAAATGATGTCATCTTGCATCTCCCTCAGGTCTGCTTTTTTAACTTCCCTGGTGCATAACTTCTGAAAGAATCTTGACAAGGCCACCAACGGCTCCACCACCTCTTTGGGCATGTACCCTCGAATGAAAATAGGGAAAAGGCGTTGAAGCAGTACATGGCAGTCATGACTCTTTAATCCGTACATCTTATTGTCCCGGAAGTTAACACACCTGCTTATATTTCCTGCATAGCCATAAGGATACCTGCATATATATATAGATGAAGCCATATATATGGACCAATTATATTTCTCGCATATAACCATATATACTCCGCTAAAAATTTAAGGACAAATTCATACATAGCCATAAGATCGAATATATACCTAACATTACTCAGCCACCGAAAAATTTCATGCTTATGCTTCGGCTTTACGGTGTACGGAGCTTGCGGCATTTTTCTCTTACCATCTCTTAACCACAAATGTTTCCGCACACCCATTGCTTTAAGATCAATGCGTGCCTTAGGAATGTCTTTTGTTTTCCCCTCCAAGTTAAGAACTGTGCCCACCACACTTTCACACACATTCTTCTCTATGTGCATGACATCTAGGTAATGTCTGATAGGCAACCTGGGCCAGTAGGAGAGTTCCCAGAATATGCTCTTGTGTGTCCAAAACTTATACCTTTCGGGCTTTTCTGGAATTGACGCCACTATGTCAGGATGATTGCTCAGCTGGCCAAAATCGTATTCATTCAACACTTCCAAAATTTCGTCCCCTGTCCATCGCCTGGGTGCCACACCAGTTTCAACAGTCCCATCAAACGCGTCTGGATCCTGCCTAAATGGGTGATCATATGGAAGCCAACAACGGTGACGCATCGAGACAATTTTACTGCAATGAGGACTGCAACAATCAACCGTCATGCACTCTGAACAAGCCCTGTAACCCCTGGTAACGTTGCCCGACAACATACCGCGGGCAGGAAAATCACTGATGGTGCCAACAAGCATGGCATGCATCTGGAACATCTCCTTTTTGAACCTATCGTAAGTGGGGTGGCCACACTCACTCAGGTACTTAAGCTCCTCAATCAAAGGCCTCAAATACACATCGAGACACTTTCCTGGATAACCCGGGCCCGGAATTAACAGAGTGAGCATATTGTATTCCTTCTTCATGCACATCCATGGTGGAAGGTTGTACGGTACCAAAATAACTGGCCATATACTGTATTGAAGACTCATGTTGCCAAAAGGGTTGAATCCGTCAGATGAGAGCCCTAGCCAAACATTTCGGACCTCTGCTGCAAAATGATCAAACTCCCTGACCATGTGCTTCCAAGCCTCTCCGTCGGAAGGGTGTATAAGGGTGTCATCGTCAGGCAAGTTCCTCTCAGCCCACCATCTCATTGCCTCGGCCGTGAAAGCACACATGAACAACCGCTCCAGCCTATCAATAATCGGGAAATATCGAAGTATCTTCACAGCTTTCTTGTTGCCTGCAGGAGTCAACTTATACCTTTCTGTAAAACATACCGGGCAGGCTTCAAGGTCTTCGAGATCTTTTCCCCAGAAGAGAATACAATCATATCTGCATGCATGGATTTTGATGTAGGAAAGCCCAAGATCTTTCAGGATATGTCGCACCTTATGATGAGTGGTAGGAAGACGATGACCGGGTGGCAGTAGCGAAGCAGTCCACTTCAACCAAGAATCAACAGCTTTGACAGACATTTTGTTCTCCATTTTTAGCTGCATCACTCCCATCACACTTTCAAGAACAGTCTTACTACAACCGTCGTACAACGGAGTCTGTTGCAATGCAATCAGGTTGTTGTACTTGTCCATACCGCTTGTGTTGGCATGACCTCCAGGTAATGGTTCGACTGGCTCGATATGGGGGAAACCCTCAACGACGGGAGGGACATTTGGTGCTTCATCAGCAAATACACCGCTCTCATGAGGAAACATATCATTGATTAACATCGATGTTGGATCATAGAATGAACTTCCCCTCTCAGCAAAATGTCCATAATCATAGCGTGGACTGGCCCTCTCACCAAATTGTCCATGATCATGCGGACCCGCTACCGATGTTTCACCGTGATAAATCCAACAAGTGTACTTATCCCAAAACCCGTATTTACTCAGGTGCCTCTGCACTTTATCAATGGGAAATCGAAATCGATCGCTGAAACACTTACATTCTTTACACGGGCAATAATGAAGTGTAGTGTCTCCACAATTAGCCTTCACAAAATCCACAAAACTCCTAATTCCCTCGTGATATCTGACATCCCATCTTTCGAGGCTCATCCAACTCTTGTCCATCCTGAAAATTCTAACAATTTTACGTATTAATTATATATATATACACACATTCACTACTAATAATCGACGTGATCTCTCAATTCAACTCTAATTAAATCAACACATGCATGCATATGTATATATATCGATCTAATCTCTGAATTCGATTCAGTACTCGATGATAGTACGTATTCAGTACTCGATGATAGTACTCAATGATATATCGATCTAATCTCTGTTAAGCCTGGCTCCGATAACAATACGATAATACCAGTCATTGATTCAGACACAAGATTAACTACAAGCTGTTTTCTCGTTTCGGTGACCGTACATCAACAACATTTCATATATATATATATATATATATCTCACGAATTGGATTTGATCAACACACACACACACACACATATATGTATACCACATATACGTATATATACACCTACGTACCTATATAAATAGCTTCCCGACTGATCGAGTTTTCGACGCCCGCCTTAATTTTGACAATATACCGAATAATGATCGATTTCAGAGCGTACGTTTTCCTTCTTTCGATTTCTCTGGATTTTTTTCGCTCAAAATGATTGAATGATCGAGCTGCCCGATCCGGCATCTAATATAAGACACATTGCCGGCGACGGAGTAAGTCGCCGGAAATGAAGACATTACCGGCGACTTTACGCCGGAATCTCGCCGGTAATGTTGCAAAACATTACCGGCGACTCCAACCGTCGCCGGCAATGTCTAGGAGACATTTCCGGCGAAATTCCCGCCGGAAAATCGCCGGTAATGTCTCCCTAGACATTGCCGGCGACGGTTGGAGTCGCCGGTAATGTTTTGCAACATTACCGGCGAGATTCCGGCGACATTGCCGGCGACGGGCTAAGTCGCCGGTAATGTTGAACATTACCGGCGACTTTTCCGGTCGCCGGCCTTGTCTCCGGTGATCTCGCCGGTAATGGGCAAAAATGTTGTAGTGTTGGATTCAAAGAATGTGCAAGGCAATGAAGGGGAGTAAAACTCTTGGTCCATCGAGCAATCAAGATAGAGTAAAGAACATCATAAAATCTTGATACATGACAATGCTTTATGATGATGATCTACGCATTTTAGGCATATTAATTAATATATTTTCTCCACATTTTTACTTTGTTATCTACTTAATTTTGTTAATTTTATTAGCTTTTACTTATTTTTGTTATATTTTTAATTGTAGAATAATTAGAGACTAAATAAGGTTATTTGCATGGGATTGCATGGATTAGTGAATGGCTTAATTACATGGATGCCTACATAAATTGAAACATGGCATAATTGCATTTTTCAAATGTGAGCTTAATTGCATGTATGAAACGGATGCTTAATTGGAGAATAACGGAGGTGAGCTTAATTGAAAGCTTGGCACGGCATGGAGCTAATATGGCTGAAACGGATGTGTAATTGCTGAAACGGATGTGTAATTGCTTGGAAACGGATGTATAATTGCAATGTAACAGGAGCTTAATTGCTGAAACAGTTTTGAGAGGAGAATAATTGCAGGTGAACGTACGGCACAGCTGAATCAATTTGAGTTCTCAAATCAACTACTATATAAAGAGAATTTTGGGGGAAGAAAAGGGGGATCACACATCATAGACAGCAAAGCTCTGCCCAAAACACCTCCCAAGTCGTCCTAAGCCTAATCCCCTCCAAGGCCGAAGCTCCCTCCTCACGGATCAAGAATAATCGGCGCTCTTCGTCTTGTTCTTGAGAATCCATCCACTCGAGGCGTTGTTAGTGCTCTTCACAGACTCCAAAAGTGTAACCATAAACCTTCTATCTCATCTTTTGTCTTGTAAAGAATTCGGTTTACGACTTGTGATTTGTTTAATAAAGGCTATACGTTTTTACTTACTTATGTTATCTTCCATGTGTTCTTAGTTTTGGTCTTTGACTTGTATGCATGCTTGTATGCTTAAAGCTTCTTAATGTGTTGGGTGATACGCTCTTCGTTCCTCCCTAGCATGTTTTGTATGAATCTTAGATAAATTAAGGTGTAGGCGCTCTTCGTCGCACTCTTAAAAGCATGTGTATAAATTGCAGGTTGAAGGTAAGAATTTCGTTGATACTGGGTAAGTGAAGCATGAAAATGGTGGAGGTAGACATGATGTGATGATCACGTGTACATAGTAGAATTAGGTTTAAATTTCGTAGGCCATTAGTTAAACAAACCAAATCTCGCACCCCCATAAACAAACCTAGCATAGTTATGCATGCACCCTCAATCCCCGGTTAAGAACGATCCCTATTTACCAATGCTACATCTACTAAAAAGGGTTTTAATTGACTCATTGTTGTTGAGTGTTAAGTGTTAATTTAGTACTTAATAATGGTGAGAATCAATTTTGGCGCCGTTGCCGGGGATTGAAATGAATTGTGTGATTATGCTTGTACATTATGTTAATAGTTTTCTGTTTTTCGGAGCTGTGCACTGCCTGGTTTTGTGAAAATTATTTGACATAGCTAGAGGACTCACAAAAATCTGAAATTTTTCAGGAATGTTTGTTTTTGTGTCTAGTTAGTGCCTAAAAAATTTCAGCCCAGTCGACCGAGCCAATAATTCTAAAAAAATTCGACAAGCTGCTGTGCTCATGTTTGGCAGAATCTGGAATTGCATGTGTTTTTTGTAAAGTTGTGAAATTTTGTTCATATATACTTGGAAATTTTCGAGATTTATACTAACACTTGTTCATATTGTTGTTTTTGCAGCCAATTAAACGTTAAGGGAAGTCTTCGATTTACATTAAGTACATGAGCTGGTTGATTAAGTCTCACTCTTTGGAATAGATGGCGCCTCTTTTTCTAGTTTATCTCCTTAACCCTTTGTATTTCATTCCGAGATACAAGGTTGTGGTCGGAGTCTACTATGGACTTGAGGGAATGTGTCATTCTCGAAATTTTGGCTGAACGTCGGACATGGTGTCTAGTTGAGTTATGACTGGTGACAGGTTTTGGATCTAAGAAAGAGAAACATCATTGGAGTAATATCCCTTGATCACGGTAGCCTCGGGGTGTTTTCTCGAAATTAGTCCTACCTCTCGCGTTATCTCTATCCCTACTGGCCATGTTTTTCGATTGATCAAAGGCCGATTGATTGAGAATGCATACTTTATCGCGCGGGTCGCACGTCCATTGAAAGATCTAAAGGCCACTTTTGTGTACTCTCTTTAAATCTTAGGCGCACTCAATTTGGACATGCTTGGACATAATACTATGTCGAAATTGTGTGTTTGTGCATATAAACTTGTAAAGGATTAATCACATATACTTGTTCATAAAATTTTCGAGACTTATCATTCTTCTGTTTTGTGAAAATTGTTTGACATAGCTGCATGTGTCGGAAAAATCTGAAAATTTACGAAATATTGTATATATGTGTCTAGTTCTTGCTCGTAAAATTTCGTTGCATTTTGACATGCTAATAATTCTATATAAATTGTTCTTGCAGCTGTGCTCATTTTCTGCGATTTCTAACTTGTAACATGAATTTACTAACTTGTGCACATTCTTTTTGAGAGAGGTTCAACCACATCTTCGGTTGAAAATGTGGCACCTAGGGCCACAATGGCACATTCATTTGAACAACTTGCCCCAACAAAAGGTAATGACCCTATTCCTTCAAATTTGGTTGTTGCTAATTCTACGTTTGCTCGTGAACTGTTTTCAGGTAGGTCTGACGAGTCCAACTTGGAGAAATTTCTTATGCCCTTGAGTGCATCAAACAAGTGCCAAAATATGAAAAAGTTATGCACAACAAGGAGGCAAACGCAAGAGAAGGAGGTTGTTTAGATGAACAAAACCGACGCGGTAATTATGGATGGCTACCCCTAAATTGAAGGACCTAAACGTGGAGGAGATGCCCTCAAAATTCAGGCCATTCTTAGAGCAAAATTGAAGCATCACGTCTAGGTTGTAAGACGTTAAAAAACAAGCGCTTGTTGGGAGGCAACCCAATGGAGGAGTCTACAACAGATTTGCATTCTCTTCCCTTTCTCTTTTAGTTTTCGTAAATTTTACTTCATTAGTTAGAAATTTTCGTAAGCTTTCTTTTTTTTCATGCTTAAATTCTATGACTTTACTTTGGTACATTGAGGACAATGTAGAGTTTAAGTGTGGAGGAAGGGGTTTACAACTTTATTGAGTCATAAAATTGAAAAATTGGGCGGACAATGGAACTTTCCGGCCGATGATGCCCTAAAAAAAAAAAAAACTTTTGAGTCATTCTTAGTGTATTTTTGAGTCTTTTTGTTTAACTTAGCGTTTTTAAAGAGTCTTAGGATGCCCTTAGTTAGTCGATGATGAAATTGGACCAAAATAAACATCCTATGGCGTTGCATATCACATTACATGGAATTCATGTGCAAATTTCAGACATCTTTTGAGTGTTATGACATGTAGTAGATATGGTTTGCAAGACTTGGTACAGAAATTCGCATACTAGAATAAGTTTTTGAATCATATGACCTTATGTGATTTTTTGAGCTATATGTGCTTTATTTCTTAAGTGATCTGATCAATCCATCTTATTTCGTAGTTCATAGCTAAATATGCCTCATTTGATTACTTGCCATAGATATTAATGAACTAGAGAATACTAGAACTTACTCATGTCAATTCGCAAAGCTTATAGTTGATACATACTCTGATTTTGGATGTGATTAAAGGCACTTAGGTATTCCACCACTTTGCCAAATTCCCATGTGTCCCATTTTGTGCGCACGAGTTGCGACACCCCTAGATGAACCCATTTGAGCCTACATTATGCCTTTCTTTCATTGCCATATGAATCTAAACACTTTAACTTAGTGTAGATTATCCATACCCTTGTTCAAAAGATTTGGTGGGATTTTTGAAACTAAAACAAAGAAGATGGCGTGAAGATGTTAAGGGATGTATGTATGGGGATAGACTTGTCCAAATAACTTGTAATATGTGTGATTGCCGAATGAAACAGAAGAAAATTTAGAGAGCAAGAACAAAAGAAAGATCAAAAAGCTCTCCGGCAATAGGTTCTAAGTGTCTAAGTTTGGATTAATGTCCCCCGTACTTGTGAGTTTGGAGTTTGTTTCGAAAAGAAGGCCCAATAATGCAAAATATGGCCTTTGTCCTGTTCACAAAGCTCAAGGGGAGTTTAGAATGAAGTTAGGGCCCAACAAGATGAAATCTGGCCCGTGGACTTAAAAGAAACACATGGTGACGTTTTGGTTAAGTTGGAGCTCGTATTGTTGATGTTTTGGTGCTTTGACTAAGTCTTTTGAATGCTTTTAACCACCACATATCTAAATTTCGAATGCCTTAGCCTCAGCCCCATTACAACCCTCGAAAGTCCTTTATGATCCTTAAGATGAGTAGCCTTCAATCTGTGGAGTAAGTTGCATGAGTAAGCATATGGTTTTGGTTCATTTGTGCAAGTAGTTGACTTCCATTTCATTGCATACTTAAACACTTTGATTGAAACCTTTGCATGAGTGGAAATATGATGAGAGCATCCATGTGAGTTGATCTGAACTTCTTTCGAAGCATGCATAGACTTAAAAACACCATTGTTTTCTCTATGTCTTACTTGTTCATAACATGATCATGTCTCTATTATCACTTGAATTCGATGAACATTCATGCTCAAACCATTGTGATTCCATCGCCATATACTTAAAGAAATTTCTGAGACAATCTTGATTAAGGGCTTAGTTTTTGTTTACTTAGTGTTTCCTTCGTTTTCAAACATGATTACATGAGAATTTGCGGCTTTGAAACGAAGAAACTTCTAAGTGTTTTGTGTAAAACGTTTTCCCTTATTATTTTCTTTTATTGAGTCCGTAGTTTTGTTTAGTATTTGCTAGGGACTAGCAAAGTCTAAGTGTGGGGGAATTTGATCTACGCATTTTAGGCGTATTAATTAATATATTTTCTCCACATTTTTACTTTGTTATCTACTTAATTTTGTTAATTTTATTAGCTTTTACTTATTTTTGTTATATTTTTAATTGTAGGATAATTAGAGACTAAATAAGGTTATTTGCATGGGATTGCATGGATTAGTGAATGGCTTAATTACATGGATGCCTACATAAATTGAAACATGGCATAATTGCATTTTTCAAACGTTAGCTTAATTGCATGTATGAAACGGATGCTTAATTGGAGAATAACGGAGGTGAGCTTAATTGAAAGCTTGGCACGGCATGGAGCTAATATGGCTGAAACGGATGTGTAATTGCTGAAACGGATGTGTAATTGCTTGGAAACGGATGTATAATTGCAATGTAACAGGAGCTTAATTGCTGAAACAGTTTTGAGAGGAGAATAATTGCAGGTGAACGTACGGCACAGTTGAATCAATTTGAGTTCTCAAATCAACTACTATATAAAGAGAATTTTGGGGGAAGAAAAGGGGGATCACACATCATAGACAGCAAAGCTCTGCCCAAAACACCTCCCAAGTCGTCCTAAGCCTAATCCCCTCCAAGGCCGAAGCTCCCTCCTCACGGATCAAGAATAATCAGCGCTCTTCGTCTTGTTCTTGAGAATCCATCCACTCGAGGCGTTGTTAGTGCTCTTCACAGACTCCAAAAGTGTAACCATAAACCTTCTATCTCATCTTTTGTCTTGTAAAGAATTCGGTTTACGACTTGTGATTTGTTTAATAAAGGCTATACGTTTTTACTTACTTATGTTATCTTCCATGTGTTCTTAGTTTTGGTCTTTGACTTGTATGCATGCTTGTATGCTTAAAGCTTCTTAATGTGTTGGGTGATACGCTCTTCGTTCCTCCCTAGCATGTTTTGTATGAATCTTAGATAAATTAAGGTGTAGGCGCTCTTCGTCGCACTCTTAAAAGCATGTGTATAAATTGCAGGTTGAAGGTAAGAATTTCGTTGATACTGGGTAAGTGAAGCATGAAAATGGTGGAGGTAGACATGATGTGATGATCACGTGTACATAGTAGAATTAGGTTTAAATTTCGTAGGCCATTAGTTAAACAAACCAAATCTCGCACCCCCATAAACAAACCTAGCATAGTTATGCATGCACCCTCAATCCCCGGTTAAGAACGATCCCTATTTACCAATGCTACATCTACTAAAAAGGGTTTTAATTGACTCATTGTTGTTGAGTGTTAAGTGTTAATTTAGTACTTAATAATGGTGAGAATCAGATGACATGGACAAATTCAGGCTTGAAAACTATTTTTTTTTTCACTTTCTCAATCATTGAATCCCACCACTCGTAAACCAAGTGAAGACAATGCCAATCCAAATATCTCATCCTTATCATCTCATATATAGGTTTCATGAAAGCAATCATGAAATCGACTTGGAATTGTTCCCACAAGTAGTCATCCGAGAGCATTTCCTTTACTCTTCTTTCTTTCGGGACATCATCTTCTTTGTACGTACAAGTCCCATTTTTGACTAATCACCCTACTTTGCAAGCCAACATTCATCTCCCTAAACCACTTAATACTCACATAATGAGAAGCAAACCTTGTCTCGGCAACATGAAGCAATCTCAAAGAACAATGCACATTGTAGATAGATAGACGCATGCTATGGTTGATGACAAAATTCTTGATAACCCACACATTATTGATGACGTCCATAAGCCACCCCAACTCTTCATCTATGAGCTCAATGGGTAAAAAGGATTTTTCTTTCAAAGTATCATTCAAGACAAGATTGAGAGTATGAACTACACATGGTTTCCAAAAGATGTGTGGAAGTGTAGCTTCAATAATGACACCGGCAGCAGCGCACACGGGTGTATTATTAATCACCACTTGAATCACATTCTCAGCGCTGATCTCATTGATGGTCTCCAAAAGCAATCTTGCAACTTCAAACTTATCTTTATATTGCCCCTCACAATTGATTACTTTTATCATAACAGCCCCAATTGGAGCAGCAACCATCATATTGATTAAGGGCCTCCTTTGCTCATCGGTCCATCCATCAGAACACACTGTCATACCAGTCTGCTTCCATGTGTCCTAATGGGTACTAGCATTCGGTCAATGTGTTGATTCTCATTGTCAAGCAGTGTTGTCCTCAATGCATTGTAACCTGGGGGTTTAAAAGCTAGAAGGTTTGAAGCACGAGCAAAAGCATCTTGATAGTGGGGATTCCTCAGAAAGTTGAACGATATCCCACTAGTGTAAAATATTCTTGCGATTGCAGCATCACATTGTTGTCTTTCTTTCTTTCTAAATGCTTTAGTTAGCTGCGGACTCAAGCCCCTTCTTTTTTTAGTTTCAAGATCCACTACCTCCAATGGAAAGTAACTTGTACTACTTGCAAGCCTACTTGAAGAGGGAGGCAAATGAATCGTTCTTAGAGTCTTATCTTGCAACTTCTGCTCACACTCTTCTACTGCCTCTCACATTTCGTCCATTTGAGCTTTCATCACCTTGATGAAAATCTTGATTCCCAATCTCGGTATTTTGAACAAATGAGTTTTAACTCTAGAATGTGAGCCATTGAAGTTCATATTGCAGTAATTACAAATAAAAGGAACATTTTCTCCTGCCTTGCCTCCATCAGAAGCATCGGCTAACTTAATAACATATTTCCACAGAGGCCCAATAAGTTTGTCCTCAGAATCAATACTACGTTTTGATGTAGCAGTTGTACTACTTGAGCTCATCCTATTCATTATAAACTAAATAAGATAGTAATCAACTTAAGATAGACAAATCCAACAATTAAGCATCTTTTCAAGCATTTTAATGATTCTAGACATCAATTTCATAAAAGCATAACTATCTAAACAACCATTTTGCAAATTCCATCCGATTAACTTCACTACAGCAGCCATGACGTATAAAAGAGGGGGTCTGACCTTGAAGAGAGACACGGGATGACCTTGAAAGGCTTGAAGAAGAGATGCAGGATGACCTTGAAGATGAGACGCGGGACTGACAAAAGCTTCAAATCCTTCAATATGGAGAGGCGAGATGAGGAGACATGGGAGTGAGGGGACTCATCGATCCTTTTCTTTCTTCCGTTGAATTTTACTTCTCTTTTGAAAGAGAACAAGGGAGAATAGCGGCTGGTTAGCTAGGTTGCTGTTTAGTTATCTATTTTTTTTGTACTTTTTTTTATGACATGGCGTCGGAGAATGATGTGGTGTGTCGGAGTAATGACGTGGCGTGTCGTCAACGTGTCAGAAAAGTCAATATTTTTTGACAAGCCACGTGACATGTCGGGCCATGTCGGGAAGTGTCAGACACACCGACACTCCACCATAGTGAAGTGTTGGTGCAACAGAGATACAAAGCTTTAACCCTTTAACCTGTTTTCTTCTCAGATTTTTATCTGGTTTCACCGTTTCAGACTTTCAGTGCTCGATCATGGAGAGCTAGACCCTAGTATATATCGTAGTATTTTATTTGCAATCTTCCTGCCTAAACATACAAAACTTAATTGTTCTACACTAATTTGATTTTAAAATATTCAGCAATGCAGCATTTACATTCAAATATAGTTGTCCTTGGATCAGATTAAAGGATTCAAAGGGAATCAAAGCTTGCAGGTCTTCATTTTTAATCGACTGATACATCTGCAGAGGCAACATCTCCATCTATAAAGCCAGCCAGCTAGCCGTCCAGTTTGCGCGAAAGCATGCATCAGTTAAATTATTCGCAGGTCCGTTCGAGATACAACATCTTCTTCTGTTCACTGTCATATGTGTTCATGTGCAGTACGTTATGTAAAGATTGATTTTCTGCTACGGACTAGTGATTTTCTGCTACGGACTAGCTTGCTAACCTAGCATAATTATAGGTCGACACTCTCTCCTGGAATGCATAATTCGATTAATTGGAACCCCGAACCCTAATTAATTAACAGATGGACTCCAATACGAAAAAAAAAACTATATCGTAATTGAAATGATTCATTTCCAAACACGGTCTCAGTTGACACCAAATCTTCACCGTACGGAGGTTAGACATTCTATATCGAACACTATTCCAATAATTGTCTTAAAATTCTCAATAATCTATGATTATAAAGAGTTTGGATGAAGAAAAAAGACATGGAATTTCATTTAAAATAAAAATTTGTCAAATTTTAAGAAGAAAGTTCTTCGTTTGGCAAATAACTATGTACGTACTGAGAAATTCAGAAATTCTGTAGATAAAAAAATAATTTAAAAACTCAAAATTTTGATTTTAAATTTCGAATTCACCAATATAGGTGTGATTTCTAAATTATATTATTTATCACTACATTATCATGTCATAATAACATCACTTCAAAAGTCATTTAACTATCCAAATTAACACCAAAAAACTATGTACTAGAAATTTAAACGCTGCAATTATAATTCTCATCATTTAAAATTCACTACAAAATTCAAAAAATTCTCCATCCAAACGCAGTAGTGGCCGGAGACGGTTGTTCTAGGAACTCAAGTTAATTTTTCTAACAATAGAGAATTGAACAACGTGAATGTATGGATACGAGTACGTACACTCGATTGGATTTGAGATCTTAAACGGAAATGGCCTTGTACGCCTCCATTTTCCTCCGAAATGGGATACATATATATATATAATCGTTATTTCAAGACAATATGTTATTTCTAGTAATAAATGTATAGAAGCGTCAATAGACAGAGTTTAGCTTAATGAAAATCACGACAGAGTTCTGTGAGTGGACGTTTATTTTCACAGTCATATTGCGAGTTCAATAATTATGCTTTACATTTATGTTACGCTTTATGAACTTTTATGTTTTAGAGGTTTAGTTTTTGATGGTTATATTTAGTTGCATCGATGCTCTGACTATTCGGCTGATCACCGAATAGGTTGCTCAGGAGAAGTTAGGGCAAACCCTTCACCTGACCCTGAATCGTCTCAGGTTAGGACAAACCCCTGGGACGATCCCATCACCTTTGTTATTCATATATTGTCGACTCAGGTTAGGGCAAACGCATGGGCGATCACCTACACTTTCTTTTAGTTTTACGATATTTCGAACTCGAATGATTTTACCAGAAACAGTGGAAAGGCATAAAGCTACAGTTTTCTATAGTTTTAAGCATATAGTACTATTATGATATTTGTCCACTCACTGTAACATTTTATGTTTTAATGTCTTTTCCTGGACCTTTTGTTTTAAATTGCCCAAATTGTAGGTTAACCGGTTAAAGTCGTGATCGTCCAAAGTACGAGGCATTACAGTCCATAACTTATGTTTTCTCAGTGTAGGTTTTTAGTTGAAGTTCAGGGTTGCTCATGCTAGGGTAGGTGGTACCGAATATGTGATTCTAGATAATCTAATATTCTAGATATTCTAGATAATCTAATATGTGTGTGTGTGTGTGTGTCTTCTTACGACCAATTCAATATATATAACTTGACACGCCCAACTCATAATACTTTTTTTATAAAAGGGAATTCGATTAAGGAAAAGGAAAACTTAGCCACCATCATCGTGAATGCCACGAACAGGCTCATGGGTTATGATGCGGAGAGAATCAATACACAAAATGTTGTAAAAAGAGGAAGGGAGATTGACAAGCCAATTTACTGGGCACATCCTCTTGTGAGCTAAATTTGCTACAAAATCCGCGGCAGAATTAGCATGTCTGCTAGTCCAAGACCACTAATTTTTTCCAAAGAAAGGGATCATGGTTCTGATTTGTGAAATTAATGGAGCAATAGTCCAATCAATCCCCGGAGTGGGATTCTTGATAGCTAAGATAATTTGAAGGCAGCCAGATTCCAAGAGAAAGGAGGAGATATTCATGGCCAGAGTGAGTTTCAGAGCCTCAATAATAGCAAGAGCTACAGAGGCGACAGCAGAGAGCGCATGGATTGACCGAGAAGAGATGGAGACCAGAGTCCCAACTGAATTACGAACAATAACCACAATGGCACTAGCTAAATCGGAAGAACACCAAGCCCCATCAACATTAAATTTGAAAAGGTAAACCGAGGGGGGCGGAATCCAACAAGTAAAGGAGGCGGAAGCCAAATTGAAAGCTATTTTACTAACCAACATCGGGAAGGGCTTATGGTTATCAAAAAAACACGAGCACATGTGCTTCCAAATATGACAAAAGTTAAATAAAATGTTAGTAACAATGGTATTTGAAGCATCTTATCATGTCCTAATAGAGATTAAAAACGGTTTGATCCACTTGTCAAGGGAAGTAATGTCACTTAAGTTAAACTGAATACTAAAAGGATGACCAAACCAAACTCCACGAGTCCAGGGGCAGACAAGTAGCATGTGTTCAATAGTTGCAGGACACTCATGGCATAATGGGCATAAGGCAGAATTGCAAATATGTTTACGAAAAAGATTGGTCTTAGTAGGTAAGCATCCCGAGAGAGCCCTCCATAAGAAAGTTCGAATCTCGGGAAGACACTTGACCTTCTGGATGAGATTCCAAAACCTAGATTGCAAAAAGTGAGAATGATTTGGATGGGAAGCAAGAATATAAGAATTTAGACTTCTAAGATAATGATAGCCAGATCAAACAGTATAGTGTCCATGTCTCTCTATGGGCCAAAATAGTTTATCCGGAGGAGGCGGAAAGATGATGGGAATAGAATTAATGGCTGAAGATTGGGAGTCGGAGAGAGGAGGGTCAATCGAATCCAGCTTCCAGTATTAAAACTTGAAGTCAATGAAGTCAGCGACCAGAGGATTGGGGGAATGGATAGTGTCAGAGAGGTGCTTGGAGTTAAGAGAGGGAAGCAAGTTATCATTCTAGAAGCTAACCGATGTACCATTCCCAATTTTCCAAGAGGAACCATTCAAAACAGTATATGTAGCCCCAAGCAAGCTTGACCAAATCCAAGAGGGGGAAGAACGTTAACCTCTAGTAGCTTTAGAGAAAGGTTTATTTGGAAAATAACGCGTTTTAAGGACCTTAACCTAAAGGGAATCCTGGTTGTGGATAATTCTCCAGCATTGTTTGGTGAGAAGGGCATCATTAAAGTCCTCAAGTGATCGAAAGCCCTTGCCACCTACATTTTTAGAAGTACACAGGGACTCCCAGTTCTTCCAATGGATAGCCGAAGAATAATTATAGCCCCACCAGAACTTAGCCATAGCTGAGTTTAAATGTCCAGAAAGAGTTTTCGGAAACTTGAAACAGGACATAGGGTAAGCCGGGATAGCCGATGCAACTGACTTGATGAGAATTTCGCCGCCTGCCAAATAAAGGGAGGAGGAGTTCCAACTAGAAAGCTTTTTAAGAACTTGATCTTTTACATAGCCCAGGGCAGCAATCTTCGATCCCCCTCCCCCCCCCCCCCAAATTGTGGGGATACCAAGATATTTCCCAGGTTTCCAAACGACTTTCATATCCATAATGGCACTTAGAAGGCGAGAGATCAGAGGATTTATGATTATTGCTTTTTTGACCGGAGGCGAGGCAGTAGGTTTCAATCAAATCAGAGAGAATTTTGTAATTTGCAAGATTAGCTTTAAGGAAGAAAATGGAGTCATCTGCAAAAAGGAGGTGGCTAATGACAGAGCCATTAATGCCAGCCGGGATACCATGAAGTAAAATTTCCTCGCACATCTTTTTAGTCATCGACGAAAGGACATCATGGACAAAGAGGAAAATATATGGAGAGATTGGATCCCCTTGACATATTCCACGAGTGGGGTTAAAGAATGACCTTGGTTTGCCATTAACAAGGACAGAGAGAGACACAGATCTAACACAGGTCATGATGAGCCTGACCCAACCTGGATCAAAACCTAATTTTAAGAGCATGGCTTCTAGAAAAGACCAAGAGACTCTATCATAGGCTTTGGACATATCCAACTTCATTGCCAGGTATCCCTCACTTCCTGATCGTTGAAGTTTCATTTGATGGAGCATTTCATGGGCAATGATGAGGTTGTCCTGAATTTGTCTACCACCAATAAATGTAGACTGATTTTCTGAAATAAGGTCAGGCATAAAAGGCTTGATGTGATTAGCAATAACTTAAGAAAGAATTTTGTACGAGAAGTTGCATAACCCAATGGGGCGGAAGTCAATGGCAGAGCCAGGGTCAGTAACCTTTGGGATAAATGCAATATGAGTCATATTCACAGAGGCCAGGATAGATCCAGAAGAATAGCTATTAGAGATTGTGCCCATGATAATGTCGTTAACAATGGTCCAGTAATGTTGATAAAAGATACCCGGAAAACCATCAGGGCCTGGGGATTTAAGGCCACCAAGGTCGAAAACAGTAGTTTTGACCTCAGTGAAATCAATCGGGGCCAGGAGAGATTTATTCATGTCAGGAGTGACAATTTTATCCACAAAACTGATAGCATCAAGGATGTGGGAGCATGGCTCAGCTTAGAAGGCAGTATGGAAATGGTCATTAAGGTGGGAAGTAATATCGACTTCCTTGTCCATCCAAATACCATTGTAGTCTTTAAGACGTAAAATTTTGTTGGAGTGCCTTCTTTGAAGGATGGAGTGATGGAAGAATGTAGTATTCTCATCACCAAGGGAGAACCAATTAACTCGAGAGCGTTGATGCCAAAACATTTCCTCGAGCTTCCAAAGGTTAGCGATTTTCCCAGAAATCTCATTAATTTTCTCAACAGAGTTGGGAACAGTGCTATTTTGGAGGGAACTTAATTCTGAGTTCAGTAAGCACTACAAGAAAATGAGTCATCACCGGCGAGATTCCGGCCAACAAGGCCGGCGACCGGAAAAGTCGCCGGTAATGTCCATCATTACCGGCGACTTACTCCGTCGCCGGTAATGTGGCCGGAATCTCGCCGGTAATGTGCCCTAGACATTACCGGCGACTCCAACCGTCGCCGGAAATGTCTAGGGCACATTACCGGCGATTTTCCGGCCGGAATCTCGCCGGAAATGTGCCCTAGACATTGCCGGCGACGGTTGGAGTCGCCGGTAATGTCTAGGGCACATTACCGGCGAGATTCCGGCGTAAAGTCGCCGGTAATGTGTTCATTTCCGGCGACTTACTCCGTCGCCGGCAATGTGTCTTATATTAGATGCCGGATCGGGCAGCTCGATCATTCAATCATTTTGAGCGAAAAAAATCCAGAGAAATCGAAAGAAGGAAAACGTACGCTCTGAAATCGATCATTATTCGGTATATTGTCAAAATTAAGGCGGGCGTCGAAAACTCGATCAGTCGGGAAGCTATTTATATAGGTACGTAGGTGTATATATACGTATATGTGGTATATATATGTGTTTGTGTGTGTGTTGATCAAATCCAATTCGTGAGATATATATATATATATATATGAAATGTTGTTGATGTACGGTCACCGAAACGAGAAAACAGCTTGTAGTTAATCTTGTGTCTGAATCAATGACTGGTATTATCGTATTGTTATCGGAGCCAGGCTTAACAGAGATTAGATCGATATATCATTGAGTACTATCATCGAGTACTGAATACGTACTATCATCGAGTATTGAATCGAATTCAGAGATTAGATCGATATATATACATATGCATGTGTTGATTTAATTAGAGTTGAATTGAGAGATCACGTCGATTATTAGTAGTGAATGTGTGTATATATATATAATTAATACGTAAAATTGTTAGAATTTTCAGGATGGACAAGAGTTGGATGAGCCTCGAAAGATGGGATGTCAGATATCACGAGGGAATTAGGAGTTTTGTGGATTTTGTGAAGGCTAATTGTGGAGACACTACACTTCATTATTGCCCGTGTAAAGAATGTAAGTGTTTCAGCGATCGATTTCGATTTCCCATTGATAAAGTGCAGAGGCACCTGAGTAAATACGGGTTTTGGGATAAGTACACTTGTTGGATTTATCACGGTGAAACATCGGTAGCGGGTCCGCATGATCATGGACAATTTGGTGAGAGGGCCAGTCCACGCTATGATTATGGACATTTTGCTAAGAGGGGAAGTTCATTCTATGATCCAACATCGATGTTAATCAATGATATGTTTCCTCATGAGAGCGGTGTATTTGCTGATGAAGCACCAAATCTCCCTCCCGTCGTTGAGGGTTTCCCCCATATCGAGCCAGTCGAACCATTACCTGGAGGTCATGCCAACACAAGCGGTATGGACAAGTACAACAACCTGATTGCATTGCAACAGACTCCGTTGTACGACGGTTGTAGTAAGACTGTTCTTGAAAGTGTGATGGGAGTGATGCAGCTAAAAATGGAGAACAAAATGTCTGTCAAAGCTGTTGATTCTTGGTTGAAGTGGACTGCTTCGCTACTGCCACCCGGTCATCGTCTTCCTACCACTCATCATAAGGTGCGACATATCCTGAAAGATCTTGGGCTTTCCTACATCAAAATCCATGCATGCAGATATGATTGTATTCTCTTCTGGGGAAAAGATCTCGAAGACCTTGAAGCCTGCCCGGTATGTTTTACAGAAAGGTATAAGTTGACTCCTGCAGGCAACAAGAAAGCTGTGAAGATACTTCGATATTTCCCGCTTATTGATAGGCTGGAGCGGTTGTTCATGTGTGCTTTCACGGCCGAGGCAATGAGATGGTGGGCTGAGAGGAACTTGCCTGACGATGACACCCTTATACACCCTTCCGACGGAGAGGCTTGGAAGCACATGGTCAGGGAGTTTGATCATTTTGCAGCAGAGGTCCGAAATGTTTGGCTAGGGCTCTCATCTGACGGATTCAACCCTTTTGGCAACATGAGTCTTCAATACAGTATATGGCCAGTTATTTTGGTACCGTACAACCTTCCACCATGGATGTGCATGAAGAAGGAATACAATATGCTCACTCTGTTAATTCCGGGCCCGGGTTATCCAGGAAAGTGTCTCGATGTGTATTTGAGGCCTTTGATTGAGGAGCTTAAGTACCTGAGTGAGTGTGGCCACCCCACTTACGATAGGTTCAAAAAGGAGATGTTCCAGATGCATGCCATGCTTGTTGGCACCATCAGTGATTTTCCTGCCCGCGGTATGTTGTCGGGCAACGTTACCAGGGGTTACAGGGCTTGTTCAGAGTGCATGACGGTTGATTGTTGCAGTCCTCATTGCAGTAAAATTGTCTCGATGCGTCACCGTTGTTGGCTTCCATATGATCACCCATTTAGGCAGGATCCAGACGCGTTTGATGGGACTGTTGAAACTGGTGTGGCACCCAGGCGATGGACAGGGGACGAAATTTTGGAAGTGTTGAATGAATACGATTTTGGCCAGCTGAGCAATCATCCTGACATAGTGGCGTCAATTCCAGAAAAGCCCGAAAGGTATAAGTTTTGGACACACAAGAGCATATTCTGGGAACTCTCCTACTGGCCCAGGTTGCCTATCAGACATTACCTAGATGTCATGCACATAGAGAAGAATGTGTGTGAAAGTGTGGTGGGCACAGTTCTTAACTTGGAGGGGAAAACAAAAGACATCCCTAAGGCACGCATTGATCTTAAAGCAATGGGTGTGCGGAAACATTTGTGGTTAAGAGATGGTAAGAGAAAAATGCCGCAAGCTCCGTACACCGTAAAGCCGAAGCATAAGCATGAAATTTTTCGGTGGCTGAGTAATGTCAGGTATATATTCGATCTTATGGCTATGTATGAATTTGTCCTTAAATTTTTAGCGGAGTATATATGGTTATATGCGAGAAATATAATTAGTCCATATATATGGCTTCATCTATATATATATGCAGGTATCCTTATGGCTATGCAGGAAATATAAGCAGGTGTGTTAACTTCCGGGACAATAAGATGTACGGATTAAAGAGTCATGACTGCCATGTACTGCTTCAACGCCTTTTCCCTATTTTCATTCGAGGGTACATGCCCAAAGAGGTGGTGGAGCCGTTGGTGGCCTTGTCAAGATTCTTTCAGAAGTTATGCACCAGGGAAGTTAAAAAAGCAGACCTGAGGGAGATGCAAGATGACATCATTTTTATCATGTGCAAGCTTGAGAGGATATTTCCCCCAAATTTTTTCGACATAATGCCGCACCTGATGATCCATCTTCCCGAACAATTGTTGCTTACCGGTCCCGTACACTACACTTGGATGTATCCCATGGAAAGGTACAAATGATTCATAAATTTGGTTTGCCTATGGTTTTTATATGTAATGACTTCTGGTTAAGTAAGTTAACATGTACTTGTTAACTTGTAGACAATTGGGAGCCTACAAGGACTATGTGAAGAATAAATATGCACCTGAAGGGTGTATCGCTGAAGCATATCTTGCGCACGAGTGTGTAACGTACACCAAAGTGTACCTCGAAAATGTAGAGGACCCCCAACAACATATGCCGATAGATGAACCCCAGTTCAACCTTTCTATCATCTCCAGTGACGTGGTAGTACAGGGAAGCTTGCCAAAGTCGTACAAGTTGGATGGAAATGAGGTAGCCATTGCCCACTGGTCGGTACTGATTAACTGTCAAGAAGTACAATATTGGAAAAACTATCATCTTCACTGCCCTGCTATTGCCGGAAATGTTGATTACCACAACAAGACGTTTGCAAACTACTTTGGTCAATGGGTAAGTATATGTGTATATGTCTATTTTTATATATATATCCTTACATAGCATGTATGTATGTACGTGCTTTTGTGGTTTCAAGATGACATAATTTCTTCTGTACGTATTAATATATGGACGTTTTCAGATGAACCATGTAGCAGATGATGGTTGCCCAGAGTGGTCAAACGAATTGAGGGTCCTGGCGATGAAACCGATTGCTTCAAAAGTGTACTCGATGTGTCAGGTCAATGGCGTGAAATTTATATGTGAAAATCGAGACGACCGACTGAAAACACAGAATTGTGGGGTGATGGTCCATGGTGGGCAGGATGGCGTTGACTATTACGGTGTCCTTCATTCAGTTGTTGAACTAATTTATGGGAACCGCATGAAAGTGCACTTGTTCAAGTGTAGATGGTTTGATACTAGCCCGGAGAACACAAGGACCGATCAGTACGGAACATTTTCGGTGAATACTGCTACTACCTGGTATGAAGATGACCCTTTCGTTCTTGCCTCATCAGTAAAACAAGTGTTTTACCTGCACGATCTTCTTAACAAAGTCCCGTGGAAGGTGGTTAACCATGTTGCTCATAGAAACATATACAGTGCTGCCACACTTGGTGATACCGCAGATGATGAGGAAGTTACTGCATACCAAGAGCCGAACGCTTTTGACATTCCGGAATCATCTACGATTCGCCTTAATAATGTGAGATCTGGGAGTGTGGTTCGAATTACTGGAGCAGAACTTCTCGATGTTAATCCATATGAAGTTGACGCTGATTCAGATGACGAGGAGCGGCACATATTGCCAGAGGTTACCTATGAAACCGAGTCAGACTCAAGTGATGAAGATGATTACGATTATCATCCTTAGTACGTTGGAAATTGTAGTCGGAAAATGTGCATAGCTGGAAATGGTACGTACGTATACGGAAAATGTAGTCGTTAATCGTACGTATACGAAAATTGATAATCGAAAATGTAGTCGGAAAATGTAGCCGGAAATCGTAGACGGAAAATGTTGTCGGATATTCTTCGGGAAATAATGACATTACCAACGAGTTGAAGTCGTTGGTAATGACATTACCAATGAGTTATAAGCAACTCGTTGGTAATGACATTACCCACGAGTTAACTCGTCGTTGGTAATGTCATTACCAACGAGTTGCTTATAACTCGTTGGTAATGTCATTACCAACGAGTTAACTCGTTGGTAATGTCATTACCAACGAGTTGAAGTCGTTGGTAATGACATTACCAACGAGTTATAAGCAACTCGCCGGTAATGTCTTCTGGTTTGTGATTTTATCCAGCCCGAGCCTTTCATTTCTCCTCCTCTCCCTCTCCTCCTCCTCTCCCTCTCCTCTCCCTCTCCTCCTCCCAAATCGGTCCGGTGAGTGTCCTCCTCCTCCTCTCCCACTCCTCCTCCTTATCCTCTACTTCTCCTCTCCCTCTCCTCCTCTCCACCGATCCCCTCTCCTCTCCTCCTCCGAAAATCTCCTCCTCCCCTCCTCTCCTCCCCTCACCATTGTAGGTGGAAGAAAATGGCAGGTCCGATCCTCTCTCTCTCCCTCTCTCTCTCTCTCTCTCAATTTTTAATTATTTTTTTGCATGTGTATGTGTATGTGTATGTGTATGTGTATGTGTATGTGTATGTGTATGTGTATGTGTAAATTAATTAGGGTGCTAAGTTGGAAATTAGGGTGATAAGATCTAAATTAGCATGTATGTATATATGTGATGTATATATATATTTAGGTATGTGAATATGAAGTGATGTATATATATATGTGAAAATTATGTATAAATGTGGTTTTGATGAATATGTGATGTATATATATACGGAAATTAAACCTAATTAAGATGCATGATATATATATGTGTGATAAATGTGGAAAATTAATTAGGGTTTGTGATTTGGATGAATATGTGATGGATAAATTTAATTAAGATGCATGATGTATATATATATACACATCGAATATGTATAGTCGTTAATTTAGGTGATATAGTTGTTAATTAATCGTATAAATGAAGGTGGAAATCGGGATCGGGACGGTTTGGAACCGGAACGGTTTGGAACCGGAACGGTTTGGAACCGGAACTTATTGTAACTGGAACCGTTATGTTACAAACGGTTCCGGTTACAAACAGTTCCGGTTTCAAACGGTTCCGGTTCCACACCGTTCCGGTTCCGATTTGTTATAGAACCGGAACGGTGTGGAACCGAAACTGTTTGTAACCGGAACCGTTATGTTACAAACGGTTCCGGTTACAAACAGTTCCGGTTTCAAACGGTTCCGGTTCCACACCGTTCCGGTTCCGATTTGTTATAGAACCGGAACGGTTTGGAACCGGAACTGTTTGTAACCGGAACCGTTATGTTACAAACGGTTCCGGTTACAAACAGTTTCGGTTTCAAACGGTTCCGGTTCCACACCGTTCAAACGGTTCCGATTTGTTATTGACTATTACGATGTCCAGGAGGTTTTGCGGCTAATTGGCTTCGGAGAGGTTCCCGAAATAGTGGAGGGAACAGTAGTCAAGCTTCCTCCTCGGCCGCAGTTAGCAACACGCCCAGTGGGCCAATGATGACTGCTCGCACGAGAGCCTTGCTAGAGGCGCGAGCTGAGGAGGAAGCTGCACGATCAAGAGCCGTGGAACCGGAATTCGAGGCTCGAGCCTCAGTCTCTAGACGCTCAATCAGCAGACGTCCCTCCGGTGGCAGAGCCTCAGACGAGCGACAGTCAACGGGGGCATCAGAAACTCCCTCAATCCGAATGCCCCATATTCGGATGGTGCCTACTCCCGTTTCACGGGAATCATCTGAGGCACATGGTGGTGCTGGCGCCTCATCGTCCAGGCCTCGTCTATCTCCGCCGTCCGGTCTCTTCCTACCCGACGAGATTCCTGTCATCCCTGAATTCGATGATAGGGGGATGCCTGTTTATATTGAAGGACGGCCGGATTTCCTGACCGTGGAGGAAGCGTATAACTTCCTCCCGTTCGACCCCGTGTATCTTTGGAGTGTGAGGTGCACCAACCAACAAACGGACGATGCAGGTAAATTTTATTTAACATCAGATTGATTACTTAATTATTACTTAAGACTTGTGATTGGTTCAATTAATGATATCAATTTGTTGACATTGTTTTATTAGGCAATTTCGTTAATGGGACTGGAAAACGGAAAGGGGCTAGAGGCACCTGCACCGGGAAGAGACTTGAGCAGGCCACCGGCGGAAGGAAAACGCCCATAAGGGCCAATGAGGATGGCGAGGTGATCGAGGCATTCGACACCACGCGCAAATATGTCAGCATGGCCGGTGCGATCGTGCGGGACAAGGTCCCAATGCTTTGGCCAGATTGGGAATCTGTGCCTATCTACGTGAAGATGCAAGTGCATAATGCACTCAGTGTGAGTAAAATCATATTTTCATTACGTAAATTTTACATTTATTAATTAAGTCCACTTAAATATATAATTTTACCTTTTATATATTCATATTGCAGGTGTGGTTTGACGTGGATGAAGTTCTTATTCACACGTGGGTAGAGCGTCAACTACATAATCGGTGATGTGCTTCCACTTATTTGAATATATATCGAGTTAGATTTTTGTTTATCAACTGTTTTAATATCTCTAACTTTTTTTCCTTGTTTTAATATAGGTATAAAGAGTGGAAGAACGAGCTTTCTTCCCATTACACTGTATACAAGGAGCTAGGCCGAGGTTCTACTCCTAGCGAATTCCGGTTTAGGGAGTACGAGTGGCTGTGGCTGATAGCCCACTTCGAGCACCCCAAAGCTCAGGTATGCATCCTTAATATATCTTACAAGCCTAATGTATCGTATCAGATTGAAATAGTTAGTTACTAATTTTTTTCCATATGTTTATCAAACAAGGCGATTTCGAAGACGAACCGGGCGAATAGATTGAAAAACACCAGGGCCCATCATGCAGGTTCACTCAACTACATGGGTTGGTCGACTAAGGCGCAGCAACAACAAGAAGTGAACCCCTTGGTGTATATTCATCAGAAGTTCTATCCGCAATGCCCTGAAGAAGCGGTAAGTCTTTCGCCTCTCCATGTGTTAATAAAACTATTTTTCGATATTAATAGATGTTGTTAGTTAATACGTTGTTCATTTTCGCTTTTCAATTAGGCGAGAGTGGAGGAGGCGACGACAGAAGTGACCATGAGTATAGCTCGGACTAACCATCCTGACTGCTCCGAGGAAGAAGTCACCCAGTATGCCTCTCAGATCGATCCGCTTGATCCCCCGATAGCGGCTCAGATCATGGCAAAAGCGTGCGGGACTGGAAAGAATACCTACTACTGTAGGGGAATGGGCTCGGCGGGCGAAGGAGTATTGAAAACCACTTCACAATACTCTACCGGGTCAAGAAGTTCAACTTCTAGTCGTAACCTCGCAGCGGAGCTTCATAGGACGCAGAGGGAGTTGGAGGAGCAAAAGAGGCAGATGGCCGAGTACCAAATGCAGCAGACACAGGTGCAGGCTCAGATGTACACATGGATGCGGACGATGTACGAGGCTCAGACTACCGGACAACCGTTCCCCACACCTCCCCCGGCCCCGGTCCCTCCGTTCCCTAGCTATCCACCACCACCACCGCACCAGTCAACGCCAGAGCAAGACCAAGGTAGCCACCGGAATTCAAATGAGTACTTTGATTACTTCGACCCTGACCCGCAAGTTCCTCGACCCTGACCTGTAGTTGTAGTTAATTTTCGTATCGTCGTTGCTATTTGTACTGTACGTTGGACATTTATGTGTACTGTTGAACTTGTATGATTGTACGGTTTATGTCTTTCAATGCAGGTTCTGGAATTGGGCCCAATCCAGAACCGCGTTTTTTTTTCAAAATTTTTTCTGACATTGCCGGCGACATGGACCTCAGTCGCCGGCAATGTCACAAATTCCGGCCACGGCGGCGGAACCATTGCCGGCGACGGCGTCGCCGGTAATGTCGGAGACATTGCCGGCGACTCTACCGGCGACGCCGTTTCCCGTCGCCGGCAATGTTAACACCGGCGGGAGATTTCCGGCGACGTCATTGCCGGCGACTCGTCGCCGGGAATGACATTTCCGGCGAAAAAAAAAGACAAGGCCGGCGACCTCCCGTCGCCGGTAATGTCTCCTTTTCTTGTAGTGAAGGATAACTATTTACCAAGATTAGGGAAAGTTGTTTTAGCCCAGTTTTTAAGCGCAGAACGACAAGAGTAAAGACTTCTCATGAGATGGTTAGCAAGGGATGGACCAAGAAAAATATTCCAGCTATTCTTAATGATTTCCACAAATTATGGTTTAGACATCCACATTTGTTCAAATTTAAACGGACGGGGGGCTCTTATTTTAACTAGAATGGTATCTAGTAAAATAGGGCAATGGTCAGATCCCATACAGTCAAGATAATTGAGAATGAAGAAACGAGGTAATCCAAGATGGGTTACCCAATGCCCTATCAAGTCTTTCTTTCTTTTTTTTTATGACGAGTCATGGTGGTGACAAAACCACGTAAAAGTCGGCCCATTAAAGACGAGATCATGGAGATTTGATTTGAGGAGGAAATCTCGAAACAGATTTAGAAGCCAAAGAGGATGAGGATTACCGCCCTATTCTTCATAATGCCATAAGATTTCGTTAAAGTCACCTAAACAAAGTCAAGCAATATTACAAGGTAAAAACCTGGAGTAAACAGAATACCAAAAGGAAGATTTTTCATTACCATCAGGGGAGCCATACATTCAGGTGATATTACAAGAAATAGATTCAGAAAATAAACAAACATGCGAGTGAATGAAATTGACAGAATGCTGAATAACCGAAATAGAAACAGGAGAGTTCCAAAAAATTACGAGACCACCACCGGTGTGGACAGGTTCCACGATGAAAATATGGTCGAAGCATAAGGTTCTCTTCCAAACTAACAAGGCCTTATAGGGCTGCCCAGTTTCCATAAGAAATAAGATATTGGGCCGATTGAGTTTACACAGCTTCTTCAGGAAACTTCCAGGAGATGATTGTCATTCTGGTTGACTGACTGCATCCGGCCAGTCACTAACACCGATTTCAGAAGATTCAGAGCTCTCCACAGCCTCAACAACAAGAGGGGTTTGAGGGACCTGATCAGAAGAGCAAGTAGTACCCTGGAACAAGGGCCTAACCACAGAGTTCACAGTAGGATAATTAACTTGGTTAACTGGAACAAACACCCTAGGATTCACATTATAGGACTAAATTCCAGCATATGGGTAATCTACATGTTATCTTCAAAGGAAGGGTTAGATGCCAACAACAGGTTATCAATATTATCACCAGCAAAATGGGTACCCGAAGCATATCCAACAATGGCTTCATGAATGGATGGGTTGTATTCGGGGATTACCTCGAGAGCAGCTGGGATCAATGGTCCAAACACAGGGATTGATGATGGATGCTCAGGGTTCAGCGCAGAAGCAACCGGCAGAGAGGAATCCGGCATCAATTTGAGGACTATCAATGGACTCAGAGAGTCGTCACGGCCCCACCTCCCACTAGCCCACCTGAGTTGGTAACAAGAGCCTTTCTTTCCTCGCGAAGCGCCTTTAATGGTCTTGTGAGCCTTTGGGGTTTTGATTGGAATATTCGGCTCCGGGATCAAGTCGGGAATCACCGAAGTTGCTGAAGTAAGATTGTACCGTTGACGTTTTAGGAGAGCCATCAGATCTGGATTGGAGGTAACAACAGCTTCCACCATGGCTCTCTTAAGCCGCAACCGCTCGAGATAGGACGAGATTCCAACCTCCTCCGCCAGAGGGAGCAAAATTGGTGTCGAGAGTGCCAAGGCATGCTCATGGAGTGCAGTCTCTCTGATTAGTTGGAATGGTTCTAATTCCTCCGAGTCGGCATGTTTGGTCACTAGTACTGAAGAGGACGAAGTGAAAGCTAGGTTCGGCTTGGGCTCAAAGTTTAGTGGAACTTTTTCTTTGTCAAGAGAAGAGATGGGTTTGGATGGGCACGGAACTCCTGGGCTTGTCTGAGATGGATCACTACAAAAATGGGCCTCTAATGGACATTCTTCACTAGCAAGCATGGGAGAGAGATCACGGTACAACAAAGGGATTTCTTCAAGTGTTGTTGTTTTCATAGACCTGGGAACCAAACCATCTCCTTGAGAGAGATCAAAGGGATCGGCATGTTGTATAACAGAGTAAAGAGTACCATCAATTGCATCCGAGGCCGAGTATAAGTTGTGGTCAGCTTGAAGCTAAAGAGGGTGTACTGGTGAGTTTGGTAAAGTAGGGTTTCCCAAAATCGGAACAGTTCGAATCTCCATATGGTTGATAATAACATTGTTTTCGACCACCGGAGGGATAATAGCAACAGGAAGAATTTCCTCCCATGCAAATTCCTCAATAATGTTATGTGGAGGATCTAAAGTTCGGGCCGAGCGCGTCATGAGGCTGGGAACCAATTGTTAACGCCTTGGAAAGGCGGGGAGGTTGCATGCTCTCTCAAGGTGACTAAGAAGTCCACAATGAATGCAGTAGGAAGAGACTATTTCATAGCGGAACTCCGCCCAAACAGCCAGCCTTTGGAACTAGAATCCTGGTATGATAGGGTTACGGGTGTCGAAATGAACTCGAACCCACAAGGAAGACCGCCACTAGACATGGTTAGGATCTTCAATGGCAAGAAGCTGACCTGCTTGAACACCAATGCGGCGAGCATTCTCGATAGTCATTTGGCCTTTAGGGATTCCATGAACTTAAACCCAAACTACCATAAGATGGAGTGGGAGATCAATGATGCGTTCAGCACCAGGCCAAGAGTTAGTAACTGAAAATCCCATGACAAACCAGGGGCTTCGACTTCTGATGGCCAATTCAGTATTAGAGTCAGCAGTAATGCCATGAGTAGAGTTATTATGAAGCCTCTCAATGAGTACAGCTCCGAACCCCTCCCAAGCTCTAGTAAGGATGGAGATAACTGCATTAACTTTAGGAGGCATAGCAGCTATAACATGAGCAATAAAATGGTTTGGTAGGGCTTGGGGTAAACCAGCTTCAACAAGATCAATGAAGAGATCGTTGATGATCTGATCATGAAGAGGGTCCATGATGTTAGCTGATGAGAGAAGGAAGAAATATGATATGTAGCATGGTGGTGAAAACTCTTTGTAAGCAAATAAGAGGAGACAGTGTTTGAGAATTAACTTAAATTCTCTAGTGAGTGGCTTAGATGAGGAATGAAAGTGATTGCCGTTAATGGATAATATAGCCAAGGAAATCTTCCAAAATATGCTTTGAACAGGGAATTTCATAAAGAAGCTAAGTACAAGTGGTTGAAAGACTTGAAGATGAATAGGAGGCAGTGGATGTAAACTTACACAGGTGGAGAGGAAAGTACAGAGTGGTTCACCTTAATAACTAAGAAAAGACCTCCGTCCAAAGTGGGGGAGAGTAATAAGTAATACGGTAAGGCGCAAACCAGGAAGTAAGATTGCATTACTAAGAGTTGAGATAGTGAATCAGCACTAAGCCATACCGAGGTAAGGAGAAGATGAACAAATTATAAGGGAAACAGCTGCCCTAGCTTGGATAAGACCGATCAACCAAAGTGCATCCAGCAATAACACACAGTAGGAGTAAGGTGAGGAGATGCCAGAGTTCACCAACTAAAACAAAGGGGACAAAGAGAAGTTAATAACGGAGAGAAAAATTGAAATGAACAAGAGTTTGGGATCCATAAAGAGGAGTAAACGAGAAGAACTTGGGCTTGATACAAGCGTAAACTTTGTAAGGAGGCACCAGTGGAAACCAGGGAGAAAAAATGGGCTTAACGCACAGATTGAGGAAATGAACTAAGTGGATCTTAGGAAATATCTCCCAGCAAAGCTAAGAGGGAGAGCTCTCAAAAGAGAGAGAATCTAGTTCAAAAATAGGGTTGTAAGGAAGTCGGTGTTTTCAACTCATAATGCTTGATTCACACAAGTTTGCAACGTAAAGTAAGACCAGTAACCAAGCTAAGTGATTTGAATAGAAGAAAAAGAAAAAGTAAGAATTGAACCAAGTACGTGTTCCTCATTTACAACCATATTCATATCAAACCTAGTAATCGCAACAGTGCACCACTATTAAGCAAAAAGATTCTGTTCTTTGAGCAAAAAAATAAAAAACAGTGCACCACTCATTACTACTCGTGGGACAATTGATATCCTGTATCCTAGCTTGCCTCTTAATTAATATTATCCGTCTACGCGCAAACGATCCGCGCCCCCAATATCTTTACGCATGAGACATGGAATATTTAGCAGCAGTTAAAGGCTGCAATCTGCTTCCTTTTCCAACCAATTCCGATACAATATCTCCCACATGCATATGAATGATATGATCAAAGAAGGTTACAAGCTTTTTGGGCATGAAAATGAGCGAAAGGCCGTACGTAGCTAGTCATATATGCGTCGATCAGTGTGTGAGTGAGTCTGGTAACTTGGCAAGGGAATTAGATTCCAGGACACAACTATGCAATAACGAAGCGACTATGGCTCACTACAAGTCTTTCTCCGAATCTGTACAGAATACAAGAACGAGCAAGTAGAACCTTCCCACACGTTTTAAGATTAACCCAGCTGCTAGCAGGGACTGTGATAATAAATTAATATAGCCAAACAAAAAGATAGACGTACAGGTTATGATCCTTCGAGCTACGTAACGACCTCCACCCTACATGCATGCAATAGATACACTTGACATAAGTTACAAATACGATAACTTAAAATACTACACGGAAGATAAAGTTTAGCAAAGAATAGAAACTGGTGAATAATCTAAGTTAAGCTAGATCCACCACCACTAACTAATTAAGTGAAATCTACGTGCATGGGAACAGGTTCCTTTTTAGCATAATATTAGTGTTGTTGGCTTGTGATCGATGAGCAACATTATATTGCAGTGAGCTACTTAAGGATTAAGGAAGAACAAATTAAGAAAATGTATCGAAGAAAGAAATGTGTTGAGATTAATTATGGTGATTGGTGACTGATTAGTATTAGGGCAAATTTTAGTTTAGTACCTTGACGTTTAGATCTTTCTTCATGTCGTTATCTGAGATTCTAAATTTTTTAATTTATTACTTGAGATTTGAATTTTTCTTCATGTTACTACTTAAGTTTTTATTTTTTTCAGTTTCCTATCTGAGGTTTCATTTTCTCATCACTTTTAATTTTTGCCTTGAAAGAAATATGTAATGTAAGAGGGTATTTTGATCAAGTTATTTATTTTTAATAACAAAAAAATTTATCTTCTAAAATTGTTCTTCCTAACAAATAAGTTATATTAATTTTATAAAAATGGGTCGATTGACTAAATATGTCATTCTCATCCTTAATTGGTTAGAGTCATATATGAATATATATATATATATAAAGACATATTAATTGGCGACATAATTTGTGGGAACTCATAAATTTAGCTTGTTTGACAAACTCTTAGCTTTAAAAAAAATCTAAAATTGTTCTTTTTAACAAATTAAAATAAGTGCAAGTAAAATTTAGAACATTAACATCACTTATTTTGTTAAGATTTTTTTTTTAGATTTTTTTTTTGAAAAAAACTAAGGGTTTGCCATACAAGCCAACTTTACGAATTCCCACAAATTATGTTACTTATATGTCGTAATATACATACCGCGCTAACTAATCAAGGGTGAATATGACATATTTAACCAACCAACCATATATGTTTTAGAAAATTAACATAATTTATTTTGTTAGGAAGAACAATTGTAGAAAATTAAATAAATTTTTCATTAAAAATAAATAAATTAACCAAAATATCTTCTCGCATTTCATATTTTTTTAAGAAAAAAATAAAAGTGATGAGAAAATAAAAACTTAGATACAAAACTGAAAATAAAAATAAAAATTTAAGTAGTAACACGAAGAGAACAAACGTCAAATAATAAATTAAAAAATTTAGAACTTCAAGTAACAAAATAAAGATCCACCTAAACCTCGTAATATTAAAATAAAAGTTGCCCTAAGTATTAGTATTAAGTGATCACACAATCGATCTCACCAATGATGAATTGATGATCATATGTACTCCCTGTTGTTCATATTTTGTCTGAACGATGATCATATCCTTAATTGTCAAATGAGCTAAGCAATGAGATACAAAATAACACACATAACACACTATGCCATAATGCCAATACTGCCATGCATACTGGTACGAGTCTGTAGTATTATTATTATTTGGCGGTCGGGCATCCGACCATTGGAATCTGATGGAGAAAGATTGACGTTGATAGTCCCCATCTGTTGGAGCATAATTGGACTACTGAGGCACCACCACCCCATGCCATGCCATGCCATGCCCTCTCTCGAATTCAGCAATGTAACAGAAATATTCCAGCCGCCAATCTTATCTCTTAGCCCTCTAAATTAGAAGTCGATCGTTTACGTTTTTTAGTTTTGTTTGGACTCAAAAAAAATATTTTCTTTGGGCCGATTTCGCAGTTCGCTTAATAAACTTAGTTTATAAATAAAATCAGATTATCTTGTTATATTTCTTGTTGAGTAAGAAAGACGTAATTTAACGAATCTAATATTTAAAATTTTTTAAAGATTAAAATTTCTTACTTTTATTAGCAAGAGATGCACTGGAGCAATCACTATAAATAGAGGCTTCATGACCAAATCAAAAGTGACTTCGACAATTACACAATTTGCTCACAGCAAATTTCACTCTCCTCGCGAGAGATCCTGGCGATGGTGAATCTAGAATTCTCACCAAACAGGGCGTGAAGGATTCAACAATTCTTCCTTGCCAATCGGTAGCAGCAAACTATGAGTTTTCACCAGATATAGAGTGATAAATTCGGCAGTTTACTCTTGTCAGACGACGGCGATTAAACGAGGTTTTCAAACAGATCGAAAGGTGCAGTAAAACATCATATAGTTCTCAGAACATTAAAATTTTACCTCAGTGGTCTTCGCGGGGGATACATACATCTCTGAAACATCTTACTCAGCAAGGCTCGCGTGCGTGTCTGCTTTGACACCCTTAGTGGCTACAAATCTTTCCTCACTTGGGACAAAGTTGTTTCTACACTAGATTAACAGGGTCTCTTCAATTGTGTCGCTAAGGTCTAATTTTGAGGCTTGGGGGGGGGGGGGGGGGGGGGGGGGGGGTAATGGTTAGTTACCAAAAAATAATATTTTGTTTGGGTCAATTTCCACGGCTCGCTTAATAAGCTTAGTTTGGAAATAAAATCAGATTATCTCGTTGTATCCCGTGTTGAGTAAGAAAGGCATAATCTAGCGAAACTGGTATTCAAAATTCTTCAAGGATTTAGATTTCTTACTTTTATCATCAAGAGATAGGCTTGAACGATCATTATAAATAAATGCTTCATAACCAAATTAAAAAGGACTTTGACAGTCACACAATTTTCTCACAGCAAATTCCACTCTCCTCGCGAGAGAACCCGGCTATGGTGAATCTAAAGTTCTCACCAGACAGGGCGTGAAGAATTTGAAAAGTCTCTCTTGTCAATCGGCAGCAGCAAACTATGAGTTTTCACTAGACAGGGGGTAATAAATTCAGTACTTTTGTCAGACGGCGGCAATCAAAGGAGGTTTCACCAGACAGGGTGCGAAAGTTTCAACGAGAGACGAAGTCACAACCAGTGTTCTCAACACTCGCCAAGAAGATAGCTCTGCTTTGTACCAGACAGAGTGTATGAATTATCAATTTTCGTGACTCTACAGCGAGACACGAACTCAAGTTCTAAGCTGTTAGGCGAGACAGTCACCTGGACAAAAAGGACCCACCAAACGAGGTTGGTGTTCTCCTCACTTCAGTCCCTTCTTAGAAGATCAACAGTGGCACAACCAACGTTCAACGTTCTGCTCTCAGCAGTGACATGCCAAGTATGCATAAAAGAGACCGTTTGTGATTACCTAATCCATCTCCAGCTGGGAAAATTCGAGCCAAACAAGTTTGACACATGAGTTAGAGCATCTCTAACAATTTATTTAAAAAAAATTATTATAGAGATACAACATCCAAAATCTCTATAAAAAGTTGTCTCTAACTCCAACAGTTTTTCAAATTTTAGTCTATAATTTAATGTTTCTCTCTATAATTTAATAAAATCAACATATATTATATTTTTAGTTAAAGTTTATATCAAATTAAATCATTGAATGGGAAAGAGAAGAAGTAAAATAAAGAGATAATGAAGAAAAAGAGTAAAAATAATAAATATGCATTAAATCTCAGAAATTATAAGTGGGGTGTAGAGTTTTTAATTTTTCTATTAATATAAAAATTTTGGTTTTCTCTCTTATCCCTCCCTTTAAAATAGAGAGAATTTTAGGGTAATTGTTCGAACAAAACAAAAAATATGTACTTTTATTTTTAAATAAATAAAATCTCTATTATAAAACTGTTGGATTCTCTTATGATTAAAATTCGAAACATAATTAATAGTAGTCCAATTTTAATTCACTACATACAGCTAGCATCCTAAGTTTTAACGGTGGGTCGCATTGGCATCCGTACGTTTATATGGCATTGAATATGTAGAAGATTGAAATGCCGAGGGAGAGGGAGAGGGAGAGGGTAGATTTCTAATATGATAAAGAGCTGCCAGATGAAAACCTAGGACAGCTAGCTAGCACCGTATGCAACTTGCTCACGGTCAACCAATATTTTTTTAAAACATTGCTAGGCGCTGGTTGGACGGTGAGAAAGAGGCCTAGCTAGGGCCTAAGAATCTAGGCAAAGAGCGTAGATGGATGAATCGACAAAGATATAAATTTACTATTAGAAAAAAATACTTAGACGACGAAATTTCGTCGTCTAAGAGGTCTTTTTTGTCGTCCAAATATTTAGATGACGAAATTTTTGTCGTCTAAGATTCTTCAGCTAAGTGTCATAGTGTAAAAACTTAGACAACGAAACAAAACAATTTTGTCGCCGAAGTTACATCTTAGCCGACGAAATGTACTTTATTGTCTATGTTTCTACACAACGAAATTTTACTGAAAAAGATGACGAAATTTTTCGTTGTGTACAATTTCTTTGACAATGAAAACATTTTCGTCGTCTAAGCTTGAACACTTATACGAAAAAATGGATTTCGTCGTATAGGATAATACATTAAGACTACGAAAACGTTTTCTTCGTCTAAGTTAGAACACTTAGACGACGAAAGCGTTTTTGTCGTCTTAGTGAATTACCCTCGACAACAAATCCTAATATTTCGTCGTCTAACAGGTTCCATTCGAGATGACAAATATTTTTCTGTCGTCTGAATGTTCTTACTAGACGACGAAATATTACCATTTCGTCGTCTAACATGTCCATTTAGACGATGAAATATTCATTTCGCCGTCCAAGTTGTAAATTTTTTAATTTATAATTATTTCAGAAATATAGATTGAATTAAAAATTAAATAGTAAATTAAGAAAATACTCATTGAATATATTAAATATATAATTTGTACATAAAAATTGTATTGTTCTGATTGAAATATAAATGTAACTACACACGAAACTAAACAGAGATATCGACATCTGCGGGAATTTGGATCCCGTCGATTACCCGTGTGCTCAGATCGTCATCATCGTGTCAAGAATCCCAAAGCGTGACAATTAGATGACAAACAAAATCAGGATCCATGCCTAACCTAGTCTAGAGGAACTCGAGTATATGATCTATATGAGACTATAACGTATTAGTCTGAGTTTGAGCTGCTCGACCCTCCTCCCGGGACGCTCGACCCTCCTCTTCTGCCGCTCGGACTCGTTCCTCGGCAGTTGCCGCACTCGAATGCCTACTCGACGAAACAAAAGGCTAGCTCAAATCTCGCTCGACCGCCCGTCCAAGGCCACAAACGTCCTTCCAAGGTTGACTTCCAAAAATTGTATCTGTAATATGGATATGAGTCTCCTTCGATAGAGGAGGCAACTCTTCGGGCGTCATCTCCGGATTCTGCGAATGTGCGCATGCCTAATCCTTCCCAACCAATTGTATCAACCTCTCATGAAATTAATATTGTGAACAATATATGAATGTCGATTTCTAAAGAAAATTTGACATAGTTTCCCCTGAAAATGAAGTTAACCAAAAATTTGCTTGAAAGAAAACACTTCGAATAACCAATTTAAAAATAACAAACCATGGACATTAAATTCCATCCAGATTTCTCAAGTTCAGAATAATGTTCAATTTAAACAACTAAAACAAATTTCAATAACGTTAACATAACCTAATAAATGTCTTAATCATGATATAATTTTCCCAAACCAACAGTAAGATTAAACTCAATCAATTCAGAAAATGGGTTATTTACGCCATGTTCACTTGCAATATCGGCTTGCCCAGGTCTGACATAAGAAGACACACTGGCATCAAGCAAACAATGCTTCAAACCCACATCTTTGTGAACCTTTGTGATGTTGATCATCCTTTTGGATCCCGACTTATGGTGCATCGTCTTCTTCTCATGATTAGCAGTGTTGGCCACCGACTTTCTTTGTTTCACAATAAGGGAAATTAAATAATAAATAAATATTTAAAACTAAGAAATGATTCATTTTCTTTACATTAAAGAAAAGGAAGACGAACCTTAAACTTATCGGACTCAAACTGCCTGATCAACCAGTCTCACTTGTCTTCCCTTTCCATCAACAACTCGGTTAGGACACACGATGCGCCATATTCTTTGTAGTGCTTGTGCAGGTTGTGCTTCCAATCCTTGTAAATGTTGGTAGCCGCCTTCTCCACAAATTCCCACATCTCAGGTTTGGATTCATAGTCATAATGCACCTAGGAAAAAATAAAAATTTATTTCCTAGACCCCATGTGATGCAAGGCAGAAGCTTAATGCTTCCGTTGTAGGGCTGGAAATAGGGTAAACAATAGAAGAGAGGGAAACAAACCAGAAAAAGGGAGAAACTTTCTGTAGGACTAAAGTAAGGAGCGAAATACTTGAGTTCTTGGGCTAGAGATTATAGAGAAACTCTATATAAATTGATTATACATAAACATGAACTGCCTACATGAGACTCAACCTTAACTATTTATATTAAGCTAATGAATCTCAAATAATGACAGCAATTTATAAGGAAACCAACAAGAAATCAGAGAGACACGTACCACAAAATACCAATCAACTTAAAACTCTTAATTTCATTTAAAACTCTTAGATGCTCCCGCATAAACTCCTCTGGGTTGGGAAGAACTTGACTCCGGCGAGAAAACCTTCAGAACTTTAGCATATATCTTTGGATCAAGCCTCTTAAGTTCTTCTTCTGCCACCCAAGTACTCTCACTAGCATGTTTACCCAACCACTTCACTACAAATCTCTGATACTAGTTACCCCTCCTTGATTTCACTTCTTTGACATCAAATACATCTTCAACAACATCAGGTTGAGCTCTAAGAAGCTGCTAAATTTCTATCTCTTTTGACATTGGTTCACCATCAAAGCTAGCAAAGGTATACATGTTTGAGACATCTAATATTGGATTAATATGAAACTAAGGAGGCAACTCCATCATATATGCATTTGAGCTGATCTTCCTTAACACTTTACACGGCCCAAAATTCTTTGATTTGAACTTATGGTACATGCCCTTAGGAAACCTATGCCACCTTAAATGCACCAAAACCATGTTCCCTTCTTCAAACTCCTTCACCGTCAGGTGCTTATTGGTTGTTGACGCATAAGACTCATTGTTAGTCTTGATAGCCAAATTGTTGATCTTGGCAGATTTCGTGGTGTTGATTAATTCTTCTTTAAGTGGCTACATAGTCATCTTCTTTCCATCTTTATGGAAGGAGTAGGTATTAGTTCAAGTAAGATGAATCATGTCCCTGTCATATAACCACGGTCTTCCAAATAATATATGACAAGCATCTATATGAACAACATCACACAAAACTTCATCATCAACATTATTGCCCATAGTGAATTTAACTAAACAACATGAAGTGATTGGTACCTCATTCCCCTTATGAAACCATTTAACCTTGTAAGGTTTAGGATGCTTCTCCTTTGGTAGATTCAGTTTCTCGACTGCTTCATTTGAAATCATATTTTCAGTACTTCCCCCATCAAGAATTAAATTGCAGACCTTCCTCCCCCCCCCCTATAAAACACGTGTGCGGAATATACTACGCCTCCTCTTCCAATCTTCTTCTTCAAATTTTGATGTTATCATTACTCACCTTATCACCAAGGCTTCACCTTCTACTGGTAAGAGATTAATGGTTTCTTCTTCATCACCATACTCCCCATAGACTGATTTAACGATGTTGGAATCATCACCTTCGAACTCTGCAAAGTTCACCCTTCTCCTTGGACATGCATAAGAAGTATGTCCCTTCTCCCTACAGCTGAAGCACTGAACTTGGGAAGAATTTCCAGTTTTCGAAGTCCTAGCAGTAGTGTTTTAAGACCTAAATCTTGTTATGTCCTTCCCCTTTTCATTCTTTTCAACTCCAACGACATTCTTACAACTTGGGCGAGTATCTGGGCCAACTATTTGGTCACTAGTAACCTCATGATCAAGTTGCAACTGAACTCTTATGCCAATCGCCATCAGATTTGGCAGTAGTAAACCTCCTAACTCTATGATGATGCAGTCTTTTTTTCTACTATTAAGGCATACTATCATGCATCTTCTAAATTGTACAACCGAACAACTCCCACTTTATCTCTAATGGATGGATGCAATCCACTGAGAAACTGCGATGCCAATTGCTCATTAGTCTTATTCAATCCAACCCGAATTGAGAGGTTGTCAAATGCCAAGCAGAACTCTTCAACAGATTTGTTCATTCGCTTCATAGTATGAAATCTTTCATATAACTCCATTGGATAATCAACAAGCAAGAACAGCTTACGCAACTTGGATTTCATTTGTGCTAATGTGTTGATTTTCTACTTTCCTTGTCAAGCACGCTGTTCTTCAACTCTTTTCCTCCATTAAAGCACAATACTCTTCAATTTAAGCTTCATAAACAACACCTTCCTGTCTTCCGCTATGAGCTTCCATTCAAAATAGTTTTCCAAGTTGACCTCCCAATCCAAATAATCCTCTGCATGCATCTGATCAAAGAAGTCAAAAACTTCGACTTTAATTCCTCCACCGCACAAATCCAGGGCGTGAACCAGCATCTCTTCCAATCTCTCTAATAGCGTCATGAAAGGGGTTGTCAACATCTTGTTCATTCTCAGAGTGACCTTCTGATTCATCTCCTGAGGTGTAGAGGCCACCTGCCTGAATCTCCATACGGCCTCCCCTGCGTCCCTAACCCTGAAGAGCTCGAAATGCTCTAGTAAGGTCTTCAATCATACGATGCATCACAACCATCTCTATTTGTTGATCCTCCAAAACTCCTCTTCCATGTCCTCTACCATGTACCACCATTTTTCAGGCCCAAAGCATTACTCTGATACCAGCTGATGCAGGGCAGAAGCTTAATGCTTCTGATGTAGGGCTGGAAATAGGGTAAACAATAGAAGGGAGGGAAACAAACCAGAAAAATGGAGAAACTTACTATAGGACTAAAGTAAGGAAAGAAATACTTGAGTTCTTGGGCTAGACATCCCAAGGAAACTCTATATAAACTGATTATACTTAAACATAAACTGCCTACATGAAACTCAACCTTAGCTATTTAGACTAAGCTAATGAATCCCTAATAATGACAACAATTAAACGAAAACCAAAAAGAAATCAGAGAGACACCAGAGAATACCAAACAACTTAAAACTCCTAATTTCATTTAAAACTCTTAGATGCTCCCGCATCACTATGCCTCTATGCTTTGTAATTAATTATGAAATTAAATAAATATAAATGACCCTATTACCGAGAGTTTGTTGTACACCCAGAACTTGTCAGCTTAGAGCAGCTCGTCCCAACAAGGAACATTCATACATATGTTGTTCCGTATAATAGAACCGATGTTATGCAAGCACAAACTGCTTAGCTCCAGTGTCGAAGGGTCTCTGGTGAACTCTTTGAACGACATCTCGATCTTCCTCCCTGTTGACTTTACTATCTTCTCGACTTTAGGTCGCTGCACAAGTCCCTGAGTGCATTTGGGGGTCGGGTCTGAGGGGTCCCTTATGTTCACTTTGCATTGAGTACTATAGAAAATAGAATCATTGATGGATTCTAGAGGACCTTGTGACGCCTCCGACGCAGAAATCCTTGGCTCAATTATATAAGTTGTAGCCACTTCATCGGGAGCATTCGATATCGTCTCTAACCTATCAGTAGCTGCAGGATCCGTAACGGTCTCCTCTGAGGTTTGACCCTAACCCAATTTTCATCCTATGGATTGAAATTCAACATTCTTCTCTTGTGCAGTGTGTCCCTTCCTCCCGTCAGGCATCTTAAGTTTTATGACATCAGAAATTAACAACATTTACTTATCAAAATCATATTCATCAAAACACATCCATACAAAAAATAAAAAATTCATCTAATCAATTACATATTCAACTTAATCCTTATTACATGCTCCTCCTTATTCGTTCATGCCTTATCTATTTTCATTCAACAAAGTACATAATTAAAGGATCTATCGACAATTTTCCTAAAATTGAGATGATTATTCAAATTTTCCTCATTAAACACTATAGTAAATTACCATAATGAATTTTTCACTACCAGAAAACTTCACTTAGGAGATGAAACCATTAAGCAGGTTTCGTTGCCTAAGTGTCACTTTGGCGACAAAAAAGATTTCGTTGCCTAAAAAGTATTTTTCGTCATTTCAGTAACACTTAATTAGGGGACAAACAATGTCATCGTCGCCTAGATATTTTCTTAGACGACTGTTCACACAAGTCGTCGCCTAAATGTGCACTTAGGTGACAAAATATGTAGTTTTGTTGCCTAAGATAAACACTTAAACGACAGCCATTGGTTGTCGTCGTTTAAGTGTTACACACTTAGACGAAGACCTGAGCCTTTCGTTGCCTATGTGAACACCTCGGCGACAAAGTTGTTTCTGTAGCGTAAGTTAACACCTAGGCGGCGAACAATGGCACTTAGGTGACGAAATAACTTCGTCGCCTAAGAAAAGTCAATTATTAGATATCTCAATCAGATTTCGTTATCTCATCATCAGTTCTCTATCTCTCTCTCCCGCTCATGTCTCTCTCCTCACTTCGAAAAACCCACCGCCAACGATTCTGAATAATCTAGCAAAAATTCATCAAAACTCCATTTTTCAACTCCCGGAGTTCTAGTTTTACCAACTTATCTCCTTATCGATCAAGGTATTAACTCGTTTATCTCGATTAATATTTATTTAATTTAATATCGTACGTAATTACGATCGGATCGGATCGACTTTGCTCTTATTTCGATCTCTCTCCCCTAAAACCCTCTCTCTCTCTCTCCCCGGTCCCCTCCCTCGATCCCCCCTGAATTTCTCTCTCTCCTGGATCACCACATCGTCGTCGCTTTCCCCCCGTCACCTCGGGCAGCCACCTCCATCTCTCCTCCCCGGATTCCCTCTCGCTCGGGTCGCTTTCCCCCCGTCGCCTCGGGTCGCTATTATCTCGCCTCTGATCCGATCCGCTTCGTGTATATATATATATTTATATTTATTTTTGGTATTATATATATTTATGGATAATATATGGATTTATATTTATGAACATATAAATAATTTGGAAATATATTTATATTTATGAATATTTGGTGTTATATGTATATATTATATATATTTGATAATATATATATATATTTATATTTAGGGAATATATAAATAATTTGGATAATATATGGACGTAATTGTATAATATTTGATTATATATAAGTATGAAAAAAATGGATTATTTGATATATGGACTAATTTGGGTATCTTAATGTTAATTTGATTAATTTTTTTAATATTGGATGAATATTTGATGAATATTATATTGTTAGTATTTTATTTCTTCACCTGAATTATTGTACCATGGAAGAGGCACACAGCTGCCGAGAAGGAGCCCGAATGCGAAGCCATTGTGCGAGCAATGAGTTGGAGGCAGGATTCGGAGGAAACCGTTTCGAATCCTCCGCAAAAAAAAATTTGGTTACGACAACAGGCCTAATCCCTCATGCTCCACGTGAGGAAGCCTCAGCCTTTATAGACGAGCCGGACGGGACCCGATCAATGGTGTCATCAAATGGTTCAGCTAAGTCAGTCGATGACTCGATTCTCTACAGCACCCGACGTAAGGTCATGAGGAAGCCATCAGACGAGCCTGCAAAAATGACTCAGGGACTTGGAAAGAGCGCCAAAGGTGAGCGCATAGTGAAGTCAACGGGGAGGAAGATCGACTTCTTGTTACGAAGAGTCCACCCAAGGCCCTTGGACCGCACAGCTCAAGAGTCTAACCTCGCACTCCATCAGCTCAATCATATAGAGCAACATCCGTATGGTTGTCCCTTCGTGGAAGGAGCTCCCCCGATTTGAAAAATTGAGGGTGTACCGCGAACTATTGGTAATACTATTTATTTTTATATATTTTTTTTAAGTAATTACAAAACATAAATGTATTATTTCTATAATTAATTTTAATTTGTTATTTATATTTCTAGAACTATTTTGAAATATCTGCCTTAGCGGAGATGATGCACGATATAGAGGAGAAGGTTGGCCGCATTTACTAGGACTGAAAGTACGACCTCCATAAGTACTACCAGCGACACGGCGCCTCACCTCCGCCTGTGGAGCTCCGGAACAATAGAGAAGAGGAGTGACAATGATTGGTCCGACAAGTATAAGGTTTGTCTTCATTTTCTTTAATGTAATGAAAATTACATAATTATTATTTTTAACTATTATTTTATTATTTAATTATCTTTGTTGTGTAACAGATAAAATCGGAGGCCAATAAGGAAAATCGGAACAAGAAGGACAAACACCATGTATCGGGCTCGCGAAAATTCATTTACATCGCGAATGAGCACAAAGATGTGGGTTCGAAGCATTGCTTCTTGGATGCCAACATCCAAGCTTATGTGAACCCCGGGATCCTCAATGAAGCGAGTCAACAAGGAGTAAGTAACTCACATTTCTAAAATCAATTGAATTTACTCGTACTTTCTTTCAAAGCATATCGAGATTTAGTATAACGCTAATTGCATTTTTAAGAAATTGAATTATGATTAGTGCATGATTTAGTTAGGTTGTACTATTGTAATATGATTTTGAACTTAAATTTGGTTATGCTTTAGTTTAGTTAGTTAAATTATGATTTTCAACTTGAGAAATCCGGATGGGAATTGATGCCCATGGTCTAATTGTGTTGTTGTAATTAGTTATTTAAAGTGTAATCTTGCCTGCAGATTTTTTGATTTTCGAAAATTTTTAGGGAAAATTATAAAAACAAATTGTTAGAAATTAATATTATATTTATGTATTCTTCACTTAATTAATTTTAAGAGAGGTTGATACAAATGGCTAGGGAGAAATTGGCCGCAACCTGGCTGGCTAACCCGGAGATGATGCCTGAAATGGTGCCTCCCTTGTTGATGTAGAGTCTGATCATTATTGCCGATGTTGTTTACAGTCGTCGACCAAATAAGGAGATTCGTGGGTTTGGATGCACGGTGTAGAGAGATTTGTTCGCTTCATCTGATTCGTCAACTCAGCGCGTTATAGAGGATACCGAGGCGCTTTGAGTCGACCTTCCATTGACACAGGAGTTGACCGTTTGTGCCTGGGAGCATTCGGGGTCGGTGGAGGCGCGATTTATCGGTCACAACCGTAAGATGGCCGCCTTCTACGAGGCATGCAGGCAAATGGGGTTGCATGTTCCTGATTTTGATGATGAGTATGGTCCCTCCCCAAGCCCCACTTCTGGCCCCAGCGACGATGATCCGAGCGGCGGCGGGGGAATTGGCAACATGTCTACCCGCGGTTTAGTTTCATAGTTTTTTTTTGTTATTTTATTATTATGTCTATCGATATAAGTACACTTTTTATATTTAATGAATATTTTATCAATATTTTATTAATTTAATTAATAGATTTTTATATATTTTAAATTTATTTTATAATTAAGATAAAAAAAATATAAATTAAAAAAATAAAAAATTCAACTTGGACGACGAACACTCTTTGTTTCGTCGTCCAAGTGAATAACTAAGACGACGGACTGTTCGTCCCCTAAGTGTACGTGTAGACGACTAAGTGGTTGCACCTACACGACGACAAATAGGTCATCGTTTAGGTGCACCACTTAGATGACGACCAATGATCGTTGTCTAAGCGTACACTTAGGCGACAAACAGTTTGTTGTCTAAGTGGCAACATATAGATATCGACTCTAGCTATTCGTTGCTAAGATGATTCTTAATTAGATAATGACCACTATCGTCATTTAGAGGAAGATTGTTTCGACGTCTAAGATTTTAGATGGCGAACCATCTTTCGTCGCCTAAGAAGCTACTTAGGCGATGAAACAAAAAAAATTCGTCGCCTAACTACTTGGATTACGATTGTTACGCGACGAACCTTAGACGATGAAACTTTCATCGCCCAGGTACTTAGGCGATGAACCCCTTAGGCGACGAAAATACTTCGTCGCCTAAGTGTGTTTTTCTAGTAGTATTTTTTAAAGCAGTATAGATAAATTCTTAAACTAGCTGTAGCTTGTAGGTAAATTCGACCATGGGTAGATAAATATATGTATATATATAAATATAGAGTAATATACTAGTTTTTGTAGATAAATAAATAAATAAAAAAGTAGATAAATTATCCAAGTAGGTAGCTAGGTTAACGAAATAGGTAATTTATTTCTATTAGAGCTAGATTAAATAGGAAAATTAGGTAGGTTAAGTAAATAGCTAATATATGATAATTTACATAGGTTCTTCTTTCAAAAGTTCATAATTTATCTAATTTCAGAAAGTAACGAAGTATGTTTTTTCTTTCAAGTATGTCGTGTAGGTAGATTAATCACATAAACTTAATGTAGATAAATTATTCATTTAAATATAGCTTGTAGGTAAATTTGAAAATGGGTAGATAAATATATGTATATATATACATATAAAGTAATATACTAGTTTTTGTAAGTAAATAAAATAAAATAAAAATGTAGATAAATTATCCAAGTTGGTAGGTTAACGAAATATGTAATTTATTTCTATTACCTAATGGTCAATTTACCTATTGCAAACCAGATTGTTGTCCATATTAATTTACATACTGAAAATTAATATATTTTATCCCCGTCATATAAATCATAGATAACTCAATGAACTTCATGTAGATATGACGTCTTCAATTTAAATATTGAAAATAAAAAAGAGTATCTGTTTAGGAAAACTCTCCAAAATAGAATGAATAGTATTATAAGAAGATCAAAATTTTATAGGCCTGACTCATCAAGTTTAAAAAGGAAACTTTAATAGTCAAGTGATTAATTAAGGATTAAAACAATGAATAAAAGTATGCCTATATTTTTTTCAAAGATATAAATGTGATAGGAGTTTTCTCTAATTTGTCCAGAAGGAAAAATAATATGCAGGCCCATGTGGCATTGTAACTTCAACAAACACAAATGCTGTGCCTGTACGAAATGTGAGACAGAGTACTGGAAACGAAGCAGCGAATAGAAAATCTAGAACGATGTATGAGAGAAAAAGAGAAAGCATTTCACGCTTATAATCCACAAGTGGGTCAACAAAATAGAACATATATCGATCATCGATCATCAGCTCCATCTTGGAATTCCGAGCCTTATTGCTTTGTTTGTTAGCTTTTTGATTGAGATTGATCACATTGCTTCGCGCTCTTCCAATTTCGTACCTGATCGATCGATGAATAAATAAGTGAGAACTGATCGACAAGGCTAGAGCTGGTCATGAACAGCAACCATTCCTCTTTTATTTCGTTTGCTTTTCCCTTTGCCACCCATAATTCATTGCCTATTTTAGAATCACAATAACTGTTTCTCAGTCCTTATTCCGATCGATGATAAATAATTGAGAGAGAGAGAGAGAGTATGTGTTTATTGCGTGCTGCGTGCATGCATGTTTATTTGCTTCCGTTTGATTGCTTTATTAATTCGTCCATTGCGAGGCAGCTTTAACTAGCTAATTGGCTCTTGCTAAAGAAATCTCTTGATTCAATCTATCGTATTGTTACCGAGTTTCGTGTGGCAAATGTGTGCGCACACAACAAGTTGGCACGGTTTGGTTAGTTTCAAAATTGGTATGTAATTGGGTAGGTTCTGTACCTGGTGAATTGGAGACAATATTCTCTCTCTAATACTGCTTGAGTTCTATTTTGAATACAATTTGGTCGGTTTGATTAAAAAATAAAGGTGTAATAAGTGAGTGTGAGATCCAAAACGTATTAAAGTGTGTATAAATTAAAGTTATTGTTTACACAGATTATAAACACTTCATACCACACCTTTAAGGTCTCACTTAATGTTCATGAATACCCTCATTTGCATTGTCCTTTAAAAGGATTTACGGAGTATGCCCTAGCTTGATGCAAATGTTATGACGTTAAGTGATTATTTTTAGATAATAAATCGATCACCAAATTTCAGGTAGAGCTTATTTGTCTTATTTATAGCAACACTACCTTGACCAGTTTGAAATTGAATGAGAAATTGGAGATACCATGAATTCTTTGAAAGTGTCAAAAGCTTTATGCTAGGCCTGGCCCTTCTTTGACCATTAGGGTTTTGTCATTATGGCTCATGCACAATTCTTTAACAAAATCTTAGAATACTTGCTCACTTGGGTTTGGTTCAGAATGGAAGTTGCATGCATGGGTTTTAGTAGGATTTTTGGCATTTTCCCTCATTGTCTGCTGCCTTTCACTCCAACTTTCACTTTCACACACCCCATGTAAAACAAAGGAGTACTTCGATTCCTCTTATCATCATTCTTATTATTACAAAATCATTATCATCTAACTAGCTACTACTGTTTACATGCATGATTATGATCTCTCTCTCTCTCTGATAGACAAACCTAAATGGGGTAAACAGTTATCTTTGGGAAGGTGAAAACTGAAAAAGAAAAAACGAAAAAGAAAAAACAAGTTCACATCTCAGTGAACGGAATGGTTACCACAAAAACTACGAGGCAGGATACTGTCTTGGAATTCAGAATTGCTACATTTGGAGGAATTGGAGAAACTGTGGAGAATGGGGAGTTAGTGTCCTTCTCATGTCTTCTCCATGACACATCTCCGTTCCTTCATTCAATTAGCATGCAGTGATCGGAGACATCATTCAAGAGGGTACATACTGGTGAAATACGACTTAAAGGTAAACCCTTTTTCCAGACCAATGCTTTGTTGGAAAATAGTGTATATCAACTGAGCTCCTCACTACACTACTATAGTTAATAACAAAGTGATCGAGAGAGCGATCTCTAAACTCTAAAGACTTGCAATTAATGCAAAAATCTGACGCGTAGATTGAGTGCAATTTGGAATCTTTCAATCAGCTTCCATATATGAACAAAGTGATATGGAGTTTTGAATGAAGATCATAGGAACAGACGAACAGTAACAACAGCTAGCTGACTGACCTAAGCCAATGAATTAACCTATTGATAGACTTGTGATCGTAGTGATATGCATAATGCATGTGTGCTCAATTTCATCATTGTACCATATGTAGTCGATCTACTATTTACGCTGTTTGATTCTCATAGCGATACATGCAATGGGTGTATATACAATATATTGATGCATGTGTGTGAAGATGAAGCTAAATATAGATTAACAAGAATATCCACATGAAATAGAAACTGATAATCGATGGACCTGATATATAGAAAGTGTCAGATACAAACTCCATCATAAAATGACACACACATAATTAAAGGACCGATTACAAAGGGAAATTAATTCATAGAATACAGGATACATGGAGCATAATAAGAACTCAAACAAGTTGTTATAACAAAATTAAAAGAAATAATAAGGAAACACCAAATTAATTAAGTGGAGCAAATTAAGCCTACTTGCTTGTTTCTTGATACAATCTCCTCTAATCATGAAACAAGAGCGAAAGGGTTGCCTGCAGTTCATCACCATCTCTTGTACAATTAATGTATCTCGGATTCGATCAAACTTGCAACCAGAACTCGGTCATAGGTTAACCCTTGAAGGTTTTTATAAGTGATGACTCGTAGAAGCAGAGTTGAGAGTACCTGATAAATCCGTCCACGCATTTCCAATCCAGAACTGATTGTTGCTGCTGCTGTTGCTATTATTATTGTTACTGTTATTTCCTGAAATACCCAAAAAGGGTATTGTCATACTCACACCATGGTTGTGATCTTCAACTTTCAATGGAGGCACCTGATGAGTAGTAGTAGCCCTAGAATCAGTAGTCCTTAGCTGAGTGTCTTGATCAACTCCTTCAGTAGTACTTTGAAATGTGTATAAACCTGTTGATGATGCTGACTCAAACCCTGTACTACCCAAGTAAGGAACTTGCTGCAGATTACGCCACTGATCCATTCCTAACCCACCAGATATGTTCATCAAATTATTCCCAATCCCAATCTGAAACCTCATATTATTAGTCTGACCTTGCTGCATCTCACTGAAGCCGTTTAGTCCCATGTTCCCAGCTGCACCACCGTAGCGACTAAGATTCTGTATCGGCTCCAGGAACGGTAGTGATTGAGTCTGAGGTAGTGACAAATTAGGATTAATCAAACCGGACCCTGGTTGCCTCATCTGGTGATTCTCAGTGGATGTACTGGCTGATGTTGGAGACTTGGAGCGTCTTGTGACGCTGCTCTTGCTCTTCTTGTTGTTCCTTCGGCACCCTCCTCCCACCGGAACATTTCTAAGGGCGCCTCCTCTTGTCCAGTAGCGCCGGCAAGTCTTGCAGAAGTGGCGAGGCTGCGTGAGGTTGTAGTTGTTGAAGTAGCAGAATTTGGTGTTAGTAGACTCGCAGCGTGGACACTTGAGCGCGGTCTCTGGCTGCGGAATCTTGGCTAGCCTGGCTCGGTCAGCCATGGAACTGGGTCTGACCGAGCCCATACCATTTCCACCACTGCCGTCAGTAGCACCACCAGTGCTTCCGACATACTGCGGTGGAGGCAGTGGTGGAAGCTGTGGATGATTTTCACTACCTAGTGGATGATTTGGTTGCTACAAAGAGAAAATTACATCCAAAGAGAGCTATAAATTAACCATGAAAGGGAGAAAAAAGAAGAAATATTTCTGGTATATTCATACAAAGAGATCACAAAGGAATAGGAATAATCATCTTTAAATTTACTTTAAAATTTTCCTTTTTCAATTTTGGTGAAGCAGCTACTGATGGAAATTCGGAGAGAAAATAAATTAACCTCACCTGATGCCAATTGGGAGGATCTAAATAGACTGGAATAGATGAGAAAACCATGGTGTTCGATCTTTTCTTCTTCTTTCTTTTATAAAGCAAAATTTGATGGGTCTTTAGCAACTATGGTGGAGAATCACACAGAGGGAATACCAGAGCAAAGAGAGAAAGAGAAAAGAGAAAGCTAGAGGGAGGAAAGCAAGGAAGAGAGAGGAGGGAGACGACTGGCTTTTGTATATATTTTTTGCTTTAAGTCTATCATGCTCATTCTTCCCCCTTTCTTTTTGTTTTATTGTATATTTAGGGTTCGAGTGGACGAGATTTCTGCACATATAAGCTTCTCTTTAATTAGATGCTGTGCACCGTGGTTTTTAGTATTAGTGCTGAGAAAAGCTACTCACCATGCATGAAAGCTAGAGAGAGAGACGCAGAGACAGAGCCGAAACATAGAGAGAGGAACGTGACACAGTCTCTTAAAGCAAATTGCATATCACTGTCGATCTAGCTATTTGGTTTTGGCCACCGTAGTGTTAGTGGGATCGTTGCCTCAATGTGATGGAATCTGTTCGAATGCAAAAATATCTCTCGTGAAGAGATCCTTCTCGCGAAGCAGTCTCTTTTATCTCGGATGTTTTAACCGCGTGGGCCGCTCGCATAGACCTCGGCCATCCAAGCCCAAAATGAAATTCTTTATTTAGGCCCAAACATTGCCCCTCAGGTCTTGAACTTGGAAACTTTCTGAACAAGCGAAAAGACTTGAATATATTTTGACCAACGTGCCCATTGACTTTGAAATGCTACACCATCACTCGAACGCCACGTCAACCAACTTTTCGAAAAAAGTATGACGCTCGACTGACACCTCTATAAGAGCACAAATCCATATCCACAAATTTCATCTCTCAACAAAACCCTTTCAATTGCTCAGACTTCTGCACTTTCTAACTCTCTCAGTCAAAAAGTTCAAATCTTTCCTTCTCACCGCCCTCAATCCTTATTTTTTAAGAAAAATGCCTCCTCCCAAAGACATATCCAGCCTTTATGAAACTCATGACGCCAAGAGATTCTCTAAACAGCTCAAGACAGTCGCTAAACGACACAACCCAGACGCCGTTTGCACTCTCACTGTAGACCCTGTAGAAAACACAGGTCTGCTTGGTCCATTTCTGGACACTCCATTAAACCCAGAGCTTTTCACGTACCTCCGTAAGCCCATCTGCAGTTCATCCCTTATACTCCAGGCAGACCCCAAAACAGACCCAAAAGAATGGACTCAAAAAGACACTCACTATCTTATTAGGAAGTGGCCACACTCAAGCCAAGACGACCTTGCTTGGTACCGGCACCGCTGTGGGCAAGATATCAACCGGTGGAAGGCAGCCGGAATAGCCCAACTTATAGATTTATGCTTCTCTCTTCCGGCTGGGGGTAACAGAGTCCCATTTGCTGCAGCCATGTGCTTTTGGGACTGCACAACAAATTGTTTCCGTCTTCCCTGTGGAGATGTGAGCATCACAATGCTCGACCTCTATACTATTTTTGGAGTTCTTGCCTTTGGAAACACTTGGGCTCCCCAAGACTCTCACTAGACACCCAATCAAGCCTCTTCAGAACGCCCTCCATCCTACTCCTCCTGGGTGAAACACTTTGCACGCGAGGAAAAAGATACACCACAGGGAGGAATAGCCTTTCTGGAATATTGGCTCGCCAAGTATCTGTTCTGCTCAACCTCTGCAAAGGTTATCAAGACATGGACCAACCTTGCTGAACGCCTTTTTAACAGTGAACAACTAGGCTTAGTTGAGTCTGTCCTCGCCTATATCTACTATGGCTTCAGGCGAGTAACCTTATCGAAGCTCGATCTGAATCAACTAGGACCACTGTGGATGGTAGAATTCTGGTTGCAAATCTACTTCCCATACTTCTGCCCCTCAGCAACCCCTTTCTTTGCAGAACACAAGCTGCTGGGCCAATCATTGGTTTCCATACCACCTAGGGCCAAACAATGGTCCTATCTCAACTGCTTCAAGCACCTCTGCTCGCATAAGGACTTCCCTTATACAGCAGTTGAAAGAATTCTGAGTCGTTGCCATCCTGAACTCCTTGCAAGTGGATTCATGCCCTCACCAGAACAACATGTTCACGCGAGGGATCTATTCATTCGGTTCAACACTTGTCAGGAACTACAAATCCCAGACTCAGTAGACAGTTTGGGCTCAGTCAGGATGCTCCTATGCCCCTCGCCTGCTCTGTTAACAAGTATGCTCTTTGGCGAGGAAACAACAAGCCTGTTGCAGCAGACATACGCGACGAACATTTTCGCTTTCCAATGGTGTTGCTTCCAACAATTACAAAGCCACTGTCGATATCAAGGTCAGTCACCCCATCGTATCTCATATGGTGCTCCCAGCTCTGGGAAGAGAAACGAAACCAGGGACCAGACCTATGCTTTGCTGCTATCTTTCATGAATTTAGCCACAGATTCTCGCATATAGAAGACTTGGCTGCCCTTACTGAAATGCACCCCAGCACCAGCTCTACCCCGTTGCCACAGGTATGTTTCATCATCAAAAAATTGCCACATATATTAGCAACTTTTCAACTTTTCGATGGTAAATGACCACTTCTTTCTTCCTTGCACAGCATAACCCTGAACCAGATCGATGTGACTATGGCCATACAGTCTTTTAGGAAGAAAAGATCAAAGCGTTCTGGATCCCCTGTAAGTATTTAGAATGTTATTGTTTCAGAACCAATTGACTTACCACTGATCTTGATACTAATCCCACTCCCTTGACAGTCTCCAAAGCGCAAGAAGCTTAAATTGAAGAACTAAGGGCCTGAAAGCGGAACCTGGCTGGGGGTAACGGTCCCCAGCAGGGATAGACAAGCAAACCTTACTGCTCAAGTTTTCCTTGCCTCGTTTGATCAAAGGAGCAACAAAGCCTCAGGGTCCAGTGCTTGTTCAACTGTAGCCTTCATCATTGCACACTGGTTATGTGCAAATCCAGACAGCACCCCTACACTCTCCCAATTTGATGATCTCCTAATTCAAGGTTCTAGGGAGTGGCAGAAATTATGCAAGGACGAGTCCCTTGTGAGCAAGTACCCAGATCAACACTTTGATCTGGACATCATCTTGAAGGCAAACATCAGACCACTTCAGTTCTCATCTGATGGCGCCTTCGTAGGGTGCTTTGACCCTTAAAGGTTCACAACCCTGAATGGTTTCCCCTCTTTTGACAGTCTGTGGGAACAAATCCAAAAGAGCCAGAAGCCACAAGTCTATGTAGTGAGTTGGAATGATCACTTCTTTGTCCTCAAGGCTGAAGACACAGCGTACTATATAATAGACTCACTAGGAGAAAGGCTCTCTGAAGGACACTGTAAAGCCTTCATTCTGAAGTTTGATGATTCCAGCATCATATTCAGCAACAAAGATGAAACTACAGACCGTGAAGTCTTCAACAGCCACAAAGAATGTTGCAAGGACTGCATAGCCCAATTCCTAGCTGGAATCCATCGAACAGAACTCGAGGAAGAAGAGAAGAAAAAACCTGTGGGTCTTGACGTTTTGCTTAGGCGTCTGCAGATTGAAATACAATCTTGTTTTATTCCTTCCTCCTCTGGCGAGGGCCCCAATACCCAGGATGAACAAGCCATTCCAGAGCCTGAGCAACAAGTTATCCCCTCGCCAGAGCTCATAATTGAACAACCACAAATCCTGGTTGAGAATAACCCAGAAGGCGAAGAACCGAGTCCTTCCTCGCCAGAGCAACAAGTTCAAGTATTTGAAGAAACACAGCCATTGTCTCCTCAATAAGTAAGAACCCAGTACCCTTACTTCTAGATTAATGATTGGTCCTGACATGACCTATTATTCTTATTGTAGTCCAAACATGTTCCTGTGGACCTGGACGCTCGCAAGAGCATTCCCAACAGCCCAAGGAACCAAGCGAGCACGTCAGGCGAGCCAATTGTGATAGCTACTGAAGATCAGCCTGATAGTACTCCAAGTGTCAATGATGAAGATCCCATAATCCTAACCAAAGCAAGTCCTATCCCATCTTCATCACAAGGCAACAATCCTCAATTGCTCAGTGTACAAGAGTCGACCACCAAGATACAAGAACTTGTGGGCAAACTGAGTATACTAAGCACACCTCCTGACACTAAAGCCTTGCTTCAAAACATCATCTCTGGGTCCCTAGATTCTCTAAAAGACATTCAGGCCATTCATAAACAAGTGAAAACCCTGCAGGCCACTGCCCCAGCAAACTTCATTCCTTGCCTGGATGAACTAGAAGAAAGTCTCTTTGAATTTCAGCACCAAAGCGAAGTCTTTCAAGACCTAACACTCGAGGCTGAGCGTAAGAATGAAGCAGCGGAAACCTTGGAGCAAAAAACTCACAAGGAAACAGAGAAAATCCAGAAGCTTCTGTAGGAAAAAAATACAAAGGAGGAGACTTTAGCAACCAAACGTGCCAAAATAATTGCTCTCAAAGTTGATGTCGCAACACTTAGAGCAGAAGTAAATGCATTGGAAACTGACATCCCCAGTTATCAGGACGAAATGCATCACTTTTTGGTGGAAGGCGAGACCCAAGCTCAACTCCTGCAAGAGGCACGCGATGAAGCCAATGAAGCTCGCCTAGCAGCTCATCAAGCCTGGGTGGCCTCAGAGATGACTAAAATCTCGATAAAGAGTTTCTTCCTTAAGTTGTAGAATTTTTGGGCCTTAGATGTAGGCTTCTTCTATTTGTTACCAAACATTAAAAATTTTATTCACATCGTTTTGACAACAAAGTCTGAATTGGGTCCAAAAACCCAAATTGGGCTTCTCCAATAAGCCCTTTTCCTAATTTTGATCCAACCTCGTCTTAGGCTGTAATTAATTTTGACTATTTTGATCGTTCAACAATAAATGGAATTGAATTCTAAGCTTGGAATCCGTATCGCGTCCAACAATCAAAATCTTTGAAATACGTTTTACCTACCCCAGAAATCTCCTCATTTATCATGCACTTCTTGCGAGCAGATAAACCGTCTTCAGGGTCCACTCTTATTTGGACACGTATTCTCTATTTTCAAGCGTAATTACTCTCGCGAAACCAAACCGGTGTGACTCCTGTCTATAAAAGGTTTCCCTTTCCTTTGTATTGTGAACCAACACTTTCGCGAGAATGAATTACCTCATTGCCTATTTGCTCTGGTCTTCCCATCTAAAGAAATCTCCGGATAAATCTTTTCATGCTGTGTTCCTTAGATAGCAATATCCATGCCCAAGCCTGGACTAGATAGCAATATCTATGCCTAGGCGTTGCCTTGGCTATCCCAACTTGAGTCAGTAGAAGAAGGGAGAAGCCACAATCCTGAGGTGAATTCCTTTTCGTCCTCCTCCAATGCACCCGCTCGGTGTCCATATGCACTGGAGGTGGGAGGCCTCTTCAATGCATCCTGCAATAGATGGGGAAAGAAGGGGGTGTCACCCTGGGAAGAAGGCAACAAACGTCAAGGCAAGTGCATAGGTCTTTTGTCCTGATGCACCTCCTGCGTTTCAGATCCTCCCCATCCCTCACCGAGGTCGATCTCTTTTTTTTTTTTTTTTTTAACTTGGTGTTTTGGTATTCACCTGATAACTCGACCCCAGAGGATGGCAATCAACGCAGAGGATCTTGTGAAAAAACAAATTGTTTTCTTTTTCTCTGTTGTTGATTCAGGTTTGTTTTTCTATATAGTATCAGAGCTTGAGGCCGCAAAGCCTTTGTATTCTTCCAAGTATTTGAATGTAATATTATATTTGAAGTGTAAAAGTTCTTTGTATTGATAAACTCATACACAGTTTGCTCAAAATTTAGGCCACAAAAACTGGCTAATATGAACTTTGACTTGGAAGAAAAACCATAAAAATTACAAAAATTTGGCCTCGAGTAAATGCCCTAGCAATTAAACCCCATTAATAGGCTATTGTATATGATCCTCGGTATGTGTTGCCCCTGTAGTTTACTTATGCGAGAGCATAAATAAACTAGATCAAGCTATGGTTGGAGGATCATCATACTCCCACACAGGTTGTATGAATTTCTTTAGGTAACGACCATTTATTGGGTTCGCGTGTATAGTACCATCTCGATCTCGCAAGCGAACTGCTCCTTTACCCAACAGTCGATCGATAATGTATGGTCCTTCCCACTTCTCTGACCATTTTCCCCGTCCTTCAGTTTTCTCGCCAACAGGCAAAATGACTCGCCAGACAAGTTCTCCCTCTGCAAAACTCATGCCCCTTGTACGTTGGTCATAGGCACGAGCCACCTTTTGTTTCTCAGCACGTAGACTATCATAAGCTTGTATACGTTTCTCATCTAAGTCTTCATGCTCCTGCCACATCGCTTGGACATAGTCTTCACCGATCAAGTTGTTTTGTTCCATCACACGTAAAGACCGAACATTGATCTCCAAAGGCAGAACAGCATCGTACCCAAACATTAATGCATAAGGAGTGGTACCCGTGGGGGTCCTCTTACTAGTCCTATAAGCCCACAAAGTATTAAAAAGTTCTTCATGCCACAGTCTGGCATTGCTCGTGAGCATTCGTTTAAGGATATGAATAATGATTTTATTGCTCGCTTCAGCTTGACCATTAGATTGGGCATAGTATGGAGAAGAGTGTAAAAAATGGATTCCAAGATCCTTCATTAGAATGTCTACTTCTCCAGACATGAATGCAGCCCCACGGTCTGAAACAAAACTCTCAGGAATACCAAACCGACAAATAATATCTTCGAAAAGGAACTGACGGATGGCCTTTGCAGAAGATACCCTGAGAGGTCGAGCTTCAACCCATTTTGTGAAGAAATCAGTAGCCACTATGATAAACTTGTGCCCTTCAGATGAATGAGGAGGATGAATCATTCCTATTAAGTCCAAAGCCCATCCTCGAGCTGGCCAAGGCTTGATTATTGGCTGTAATGGTATTCTAGGCATATGGTTAACTGGACCATGTTTCTGGCATTCTTCACAACCTTTGGCGAACGTGATGCAATCTCTGAGCATTCCTGGCCAATAAAAGCCATGTCTTCTTAATAACCATCTCATTTTGGGACCAGCCTGGTGTGCCCCTGCTATCCCAAGATGGACCTCTCTCATTAACCGCTTAGCGTCACGTCCAAAGACACATCTTAACAGTATGCCTTCCTCTCCCCTTCTATATAACTCAGCATCCTTGAGTACATAATTGGGAGCTAAAAATCGAATCCGCTTGTCCACCGGATTATTAGGATCCTGGAGATAAGAGATGATTTCCTGTCTCCAGTCCTTGTCAATGTGATCAAGTGTAGCAACGTACCATTCATTTTTATATTCTTGTCGTGCAATGAAAGATGGAAGGGTTCTTCTTTCAACCTTTAATATTCGTTCACGTACTCCATCTTGCAAACTGATACCCGTTGCTAGTTGAGCCAGCTCATTAGCTGCATAGTTCTTCTCGCGAGGAACATAACTCAACTCCACTTCTGTAAACAACTTTAGTAGGTCATAGGCCCTCCTCGCATAAGGTTCTAATATTGGACATGCCTTGTATTTTGTTTCGAGTTGTCTGATCACCAGTTGGGAATCTCCAAAGACATGCACATCAGTGATCTCCATATCTATCAGAAGTTCTAATCCAATAATTAAAGCTTCGTACTTGGCTTGATTATTTGTGCATCTGAAGTCCAACCTGAAAGAATAAGAATAAGTTTGGCCGCGTGGGGAGATCAAAGCTACCCCTGCCCCGGCCATAGTACTCGTACTGGACCCATCAAAATATAAACACCAAGGAGCCAAATCAATACGAGCGAGATCCAGTTCTGGCCCCTCAACCACCTCTTCCATGGAATGATGAGCCAAAAAATCAGCCACTGCTTGGCCTTTTACCGCTTTCTGAGGAACATATTGCAAAGAAAATTCTGACAAGGCCAGAATCCACTTCCCAATGCGTCCACGGAGAATCGGTCTGGACAACATATACTTTACTAAATTTGTTTGTGCAATAACACACGTAGTGAAGGAAAGCATATAGTGCCTCAACTTACACCCAGAAAAGTATAAGGCTAGGCATAACCTTTCCATTGGAGAGTATCTCGTTTCACAATCATTCAAGGTACGACTCAGATAGAAAATAGCACGTTCAACTCCTGCCGTGTCGTCCTGAGCTAATAGACTTCCAATGTAGAGTTCAGTAGCTGATATATACAGCTTAAGAGGAACCCCAGGTCCTGGAGGAACCAAGACAGGTGGGTTTGTTAAGTAAGCTTTAATGGTTTCAAAGGCCTCTTGATGTATAGGCCCCCATACAAAGTCCTTTTGATTTTGAAGCTTAAGCAAAGTTGAGAATGGTTGTGTTTTCCCAGCAGCATTGGCAATAAACCGTCGTAAGAAATTGATCTTTCCTAATAAGCGCTGTAGCTCTTTCTTACTCTTTGGTGGGACTGCATTGAGAACTGATTGTTTCTTGTCATCCAGTATCTCAATCCCACGCTGATGAACCAAAAAACCAAGGAAATCTCCTGCCTGGACGCCAAACACACACTTGGCTGGATTCATCTTCAGTTGATGTTGCCTCATTCTGAGATACACTTGCCTTAAGTCTTCAAAATGATCACTTCTATGTTTCGTTTTGACTACCACATCATCAATATATACTTCCATGGTCTTGCCAATAAGATCATGAAAGATCAAAATCATAGCTCGTTGGTAGGCTGCCCCTGCATTTTTAAGTCCAAATGGCATATCCAAGTACTCAAAAACACCGGCAAAGCCTGGGCATTGAAACGCTGCTTTATGTCTATCTGCTTCAGCCACTGGGATTTGATGATATCCAGCAGTACCATCCATGAATGTTAACATTTCATGGCGGGCAACTGAGTCAACCAACAAATCAGCTACTGGCATAGGGTATGCATCCTTTGGGGTTGCATTGTTCAAGTCTCTGTAGTCGACGCAAATTCGCATCTTTCCATTCTTTTTCTTAACTGGGACTATATTGGAAAGCCACTCATTATATTTGGCTACACGTATAATCCCTGACTTGAGCATTTTCTCGACCTCTTCCTTGACTAGAATTGCTGTTTCTGTGTTCATGTGACGCATCTCCTGTTTCACAGGTTTCTTCCCTTCAATGATGGACAAATTGTGACAAACCAAGCCTGGTGACAGACCAGGCATGTCATCGTATTTTTCTGCAAAACAGTCTGCATATTCTTTTAGCAATTCGATAAGCTTGAGTCTTTCCTCAGGCTCCAAGAAAGTACTAATAGCCACAGAGATTGGCTCTTCATGTGTCCCAATATTAATGCGTTCAATGGGATCCTTGACTTTAGGAGGTAAATCATCTAAAGCTGCTGGAGCTAATTTAATCTCATCCTCCTCCTCTAAGTCTTGTAAAACGTCTTCATCCATATATTCCAAGGCTGCAACCATTGGAACCTTCTCAAAGGCTTGGCTCCCTAACAGAAAATTATGAAAGCGTTCGTGTAGAGAAAGACAAGCCTCGGCCTCTATATCAGATAGAGGCCCAATCATGGATAACGTTTGGATGGTAGCTCAATGGTGTAGGGTCTTTTACTATCTTGAGTTGCTTGAATTATACCCCACTGAGCCAATTCAGAGGCCGTGACACCAACTAGGCGGCCTTTGTGATCGACGCCACATACCTCCAATGGCCTAAGGTCACTGTGGTAATATCTGGCTTCCAATGCATTAGCAGAAATGGAATATGGACGATGGTCAGCATTGACAAGCTCTGCCTCGCCTGACTCCATGTTCCAAAGTAACATCTGCTGATGAAGCGAAGATGCTACACAGTAGCTTCGATGTATCCAGTCACGCCCCAGAATGGCACTATATGGAGATGTGCATTCTACCACAAAGAATGTGTAAGTTCCTGAGGTCAGCCCTATGTGTACCTGCAAGAAGACAATTCCCAAGGTTTTGGTTATGCTACCCTGAAAATTTCTGACACTAAGCGAGGTCTCTTGGATAGCAGATTTAGGAACGCCTACTAAGGCCATTGCCTTAACGGCGATGATGTTAACCGCTGCCCCTGAGTCCACTAGGAGTTTATTCAATTGAATTCCTTGGACTTGTCCTGTAACATATAATGGCCGCATGTGCATAGCCATGTCAATAGTAGGCTTAGAGAACATCATCTGTCCTTTTGTGTGTGATGAATCCACTTCTGGTATTTCAACCAGTGTTGAATCATTTGGTAGCTCTGGTTCCTCATCTGGTAGCACCACGCTGTTGACGTTTTTGGATTCATGTTTTGGTAGGGACGGAGACAAAGCGTATTTAGAAGATAAGACATACACCATGTTAATGGCTGAAGTATCTTCTTCGATACAATCAAGTGCTTCCTCATCTTCATCCTCACCGTAGTCTACCAACTGCTCATCGTCGTCGTAGTTATCACCTTCAGCGAGATGTCCATCCTCGTTAGACATTGTAGTTACCTCGAGATGGGCTACTTGCTGTATTGGATCCTCAGAAGTATTGGATCCTCGACATGTGTACCTGCTGGTAGTAGTAGTGGTGGAGTTTTTTCTTTGGGAGCAAGGATCAATCTTTGGGCCTTCGTTTGTTCCTCCACGACCAAGGGCCTGGGTTTCCATTCCAAGACTGGAGGCTTGCTTGGAGTGTTCTGTTTTTCCATGCCCCCTGTTCCCTGAGGGGGTATCTTGAGCCCTACTGTTTTCATCGTAACTCTGGAGTAGATTCAGGCTTTTTACCTTTAGACCCTAACTCTGGGTTTCGTTCGAAAACTCCTGGTCTTTGGGCTCTTACCTTAGGCTCGCGAGATTTCTTTCCAAAGACCACCAATGGGTTTGCTGCAAGGGTGTTTAATCTCCTTTGCAACACTTATGGAGGAAACTCCAAGTCTTCTTCTTTGATAAGGCCAGCTTCATAAGCATCCAGTGCTCTCTTAGCCCTACCAAAGCGTCGTTGAAGGTTTCTCCTCTTGCTCGGAGTCACCTCAACGGTTTTCCCCTTCTCCCGTACGTACAAAACATCCTCCTTTGTGATATTCCTTGAAGCTGGAGGTATATACGGCTTCGCGAGCGTACTTGCAACTTTAGACTCAGGTGTTTTAGCCAAACTAGCTTGGTTTGTTGCTCGCGAGCGCTTGGGAGCTGGAGTATCCCTTTGTCTTGTTTGCTGGGGCTGATGATCTGTATTCGAGAATAGTTCTGGGAAGGACTTGGCTGCCTGAGCTAGTTCCTCATAAGAGATCTTCAGTCCACTTCTTAGTTTACAATGTGCACAAAGGGCTATTGGCGATTCTGCCTTGGGGTCCACCTTGTCTTTTCCTTTATTCCTTGATGTGTAAGGTGGATGCTCGCCAACAGTTAGTTGGTCGTTGGACTGTTTTCTTTTATTTGATTTGTCACGTGTCAATTCCAACATTCCAACCATGGGCATGGGGGCGGTCAAGCTTGGCGAGGGGTCTTGTTCTATTTCTATCACTCCCTCGTCAATCAACTGCTGTATCTTGAATTTTAGATCTCGACAAGCACTTGTGGTGTGACATCCCCATTTATGGTGGTATCGACAATAAGGCAAACCCCTAACATCCTCAGGATGTGGGTCAGGTGCTCCCCAATTGTCAGGAATCACAGCTATTCCTTCTAGGCATAGCTCATTGAATATCTCCTCTCGCCAAGACGCGTTATATGTTATGCGAGTCCGCTTAGGTCGGACAAACGCTATATTTCGCTTAGCTCTGTGTCTGGACTTCTTCTTCGCATGGGTTGGTTTATTTTGACTATTCCCTGAAGAAGTGTTACTGGCAGGAGAAGTTGTAAGTGGAGGAGATGGTGTTCTATAAAGATATTCTGGGTGAAAATCCATCTCGCCCCCGTCATTGATCACAATCACTTCCCAATTGATCAAATCCTGAATTTTATCTCTCAAGGTTGAACACATTGCTGTTCTATGACCAAAGTGATTGTGGAACCTGCAGAAGTGCTGGGCTGGCTCCGTATACCGTAGGTGTCTGAGTTTGTAGACTGGATAAAAGAAGATCAGCCTATCAAAATATTCTTCTGTCATATCCAATCTGAATGAATAGGCTAAAATTGAAGATTGATTCCAGGCCTCCGTATCTTCAAGGAGTCTATTAGGTGATGTCCAATTTACCTCAACCATATTCACCTGTGGAGCAGGGAACGACTCGGAATCCACTAGTACAGCTGTTTTGGACGACCCTTCTAATTCTAATTTTTCGTCATTGATCCACTTCTGGATCTGATCCTTAAGCTTAATGCAGTCTTTGGTAACGTGGTTCCATGCTCCATGGAACTTGCAATACTTCTTACCCTTCAACTGTTCAGCTGTGGGAAGTGGTCCAAAGTCTGCTTTGACGACACGCAGACTATACAACTCGTCCAAAATTTCATGAGCCATATTGGCGTCATAGGTGTATTTCTCAAATTCTAGCTTAGTGAAAGCCATTGTTGAGAGCTTGATTGGACCCCTACTCTTCTGGAGCTTGCGGGGGTTTTATAACTTTGTTTGTTGATAAGTCAACAGCACCCACGTGATCACCATCAGAGTCTGATTCCTGGTCGTCTACACCTTCAATATAAGCCACTGTTTTTGGCTTCAACCTATCATAGGTTCGACTACTGTACGTCCCTTTGGACGCATTCCTTCTGTTATCTCTCTCTTGCATGTTGCTATGAGCTTTGGTCACAGCCGTGATGAACTCATTCAGAGAGTAATACTTGCTGTTTAAGAATAGCTGATGGAACGTGTCCTCCAGACCATTCTTGGCCATCTCGACAACCTCTTCCTTGCTCAGAGGGGTCTTGCATAGATTATACTCTGATCGGAAACGGTGCAGGAAAGTGACTGGACTTTCTGTCACCGATTGGCTCAAGGAAGCCAACTTTCCTGCACTAGTCTCTGGCCTTGCAGTTCCAAAGTGATCTATGAATAAGGCCTCTATATCCTTCCACTCACTGATCGAACCTTTCTCTATTCCAGTATACCATACAAGGGCTGATCCTGATAATGATGAACCAAAAACTCTTAATTTGAGCCCATCATCTTCGGCAAATTGGCCTAACTGCAGAGTAAAGTAAGCCAAATGTGTTGCCACGTTTGCATCATCATCACCAGAGAAAGTCTGGAAGGTTTGGTGTTTGTAAAATTTTGGCCAACGTCATTCGTTGGGATCATCTTTCATCGGAGGAAATGGTGTCTCATAAGTTTCATGCATCTTAGCTAATTGTATGTTACAATCGTCTAAGAACTTATTTAACCGTTGCTCCCAAGCAAGAGGAAAAGACTCCGCTTGCCTAGTTTTCCTGGCCAAGTCCGATACGGATTTGGTTAGAGATCCTATGTCTCTGTCTACCCTTTGTTATAGAGTCTCCGCGTACCGGCGGTATTCCTCCAGTCCTTTTTCCATTTGGCGAAGGATATCTATCCGTAGTTTATCTTGACCTTCTACCAAACTAGTCACCTGGGCCCCCATGGCCTCTCTCTCCTCACGATCTTGATTTAACTCTGCCCGTATTGCTTCGATACCAACTGTCGCTGTATCAACTAAATGGGCTTGGGTGGTGAGAAGTTCTGCCTGTTGCTTGATTTTCTGTTCGAGTGCCAAATGGTGAATAGTCTGATGAATATCTCGCCTGGCTGTATAAGCCAGGTACTGTTCGAGCGTGAGCCCTGTTATTTCCGCCTCACTCATAAATTGGAATGCCATGATATCGAAGTTGTTAGCGAAAATAACTTCAACCGCTTGACTACTCAATGAACGACACTCGGTAGATGTGTGTTCACGGTAAACCGGTTTTGGATGTTTGCGACACTGAGGATAGATCCTTCGATAAGGATCTTCAATTGTCGCTTATAGATGCAAAGAGATATTGTCCCACTGGGCGTGCCAAAATATTCAAATACAAAAATATCTCTCGCGAAGAGATTCTTCTCGCGAAGCAGTCTCTATTATCTCGGATGTTTTAACCGCGTGGGCCGCTCGCATAGACCTCGGTCATCTAAGCCCAAAATGAAATTCTTTATTTAGGCCCAAACAGAATCAATTTATTCTTCCTTGATTGGGAGTTGTACGTAAGGAGCATATATTATGGGGGCTATTTATTTCGTTACCAGCCGCGACTAACGTTTCATGTTACGTAACCAATCACAAATGTTAAAACATACTAGAATTTTTCAGTAATTAAGATTCTTCAAATTAACGTTGAATTAATCCTCATCTAGGTTAGGATCTTGGCATCTTACAAATGTCTATTGGAATTAAATTATTATCTAGTTTTGGTCGTCGTGAGGGCCGGAAATGTGTCAGCATAATTTTCCGAGATGGATGATTCTGAGCACAGAAAATCATATTTGAGAGTTGGTTGCTCACAACGAAACAAACATATATATTATATGTTAGGTAAAAACAAAAGATAAACAATTTAAACATTTTCATTTATTTGTATCTTTAGGACAAGTTACTAATTAACCAAAGGTCACTGTTAAAGGAAGGTGTTACGGATGGAGGGAGTAACGAGATTGAGAGTTTGAGAGTTTGATTATATTCTCACTGATATGGCAGGTTAATAGATTTTTAGAAAAATATTACCAAGTAAACTAATCTACCAGCGGAAGAAGATGAAGTAGTGAGGAAATGTATGTATTATATCAGGTGCAAAATGGAGTCAATTGCCGAAGTGATGATCATTCAAGGTCAAGCTCAAAAAACCATCAAGGTCGGGCTAGAATGATACATCATATATATGCTTGAGCAAATAGCTAGCCAGCTTTGATATTTTTTTTTCATGAGAAATAAATGAATTTATATTATAACAATTGAGATAGTTATATCGTTACAAGTATTGCGCTTAATCATATCATTCATTGTGACGATATTCAATAAACTCTAGCCGCCTTCGTTCTCAGCTAGGCTTGTGTGGCGATTTTCCCCCAGATCTCTGTTTGCTTTCTCATGAGAGTACAGCTGAAAGTTTGTCTGCGTCTTTGTCGTTAATTAACTGAAGATGTTATGCTGGACTTAGGGATGCATGTGCAGCCCCGCTAAATATCGGAGATAATTTAGTTATTTGTTCATTACATCCGATTCTATATCAACAAACTGTAATCATTTTTAACTAGTCAATAATTAGATGATCAAATAATATCTCATTGGGCTAAGTTTCTGTAAGTATAGTTGTGTTCGATGCAGAAATATCTCTCGGGAGAGACCTTTCCCGCGAAGCAGTCTCTTTTATCTCGGATGTCTTAACCGCGTGTGCCGGTTTATCCTGCTTGTGCTTCGTGTGCTGGCGTGCCACCGTTCTTCAACGGAATACGGACTGATTACAGCCGCCTGACTTCTTATGTAAGCGATTAGAATAGGGAGAGCACCAACCCTGCTCGAATAGGTTCTTTTTGCCTAGAAACCTAGGACTTTGATATGTGTACCTCTCTGCTAAATCCAGAAATCGATACTCCCACGTCTCTCGTGCAGAGCAGAGCAATCTCTCGACGAAGTGTTTGAGAACACTCGCTTCCTTTGAGTATTCAAGCTCTCAGCATACAAGTGAGCCGCTCTTCAACTTTCAGGTTGCAATTGCTTCCTTAGAGTCGTAAATACTTTCACTCGATAGGTGAATAGCACTCAGACCTTCTGGTTGCAAGACAGATAGAAATCTCGAGGACGAGATAACCGTCTAGGTTTGTTTGCATATAGCAAGGATTATTTTATTGATTGTGCGGGGGTCCTCTACATAAGATCCTTGCATTCCTTATATACTCGCTTACTAATCAGTCATTGATTCTATCTCTAACTCCTTTGCTCTTCTAATCTTGTCTGAATCTCCATACCAGCATACGTGTTATACCACTTATAGGTATTCTAATTCCACCATAACTCTTCTAAGAGTCCTGCAAATATCAACTAGTTATGATAGAAACTGAGCCACGTGAAACTAGCTCGATAAGACACAGTTCTAATAGAACTCTAAGTCTCATTCCAGCGAAGCTCGATACGAAACTCACTAGACATTTTATACTTCACTTCCTCGATAGGAACTTATAACATGATGGGCTGCTCGCTAGAACTCAACCATCCAGGCTCAAAGTAATATTTTATTTAGGCCCAAACATTGCCCCTCAGGTCTTGAACTTGAAAATTTTCTGAACAAGTGAAAAGACTTGAATATATCTTGAACGATGCACTCATTGACCTTGAAACGCTACACCATCACTCGAACGCCACGTTTAACCAACTCTTCGAAGAAGTATGACGCTCGACTGACTCTTCTATAAAAACATCAGTCCATATCCACAAATTCCAACTTCCATCAAAAACCTTTCAATTGCTCAAAAACCTGCAACTTTTAACTCTTGTAGTCAAAAAGCTTAAACCTTTCTTCTTACCGCCGTCAAACCCTAACTCAGAAAAATGCCGCCTCGTAAGGACATTATTATTCCCTTTGACAGCGTTGACGCCAAGAAATTTGTCAAACGGCTCAAGGAAGTCGCTGCTCGATCGAACCCAGACACCGTCTGCACCCTCACAGTAGACGTCGAAGAAAATACAGGTCTTCTCGGCCCATTTCTGGATTCTCCACTAAATCCAGAGCTCTTCACTTCCCTTCGCGAGCCCATCTACAACTCTTCCCTTCTACTTCAGGCAGACCCTTCAGCAGACCCAAAGTCATGGACACAGAAAGACAGTCTCTGTTCCATCGGGAAATGGCCACATACATCCTCAGACGACCTTGACTGGTATTAACAGCGTCGTAAGCAAGACAGAGAACGATGGGAAGCAGCAGGAATTGCTGAACTTATCGATTTATGCTTCTCTCTTCCGTCTGGGGTAACAAAGCCCCATTCGCTACAGCAATGTGCTTCTGGGATTGCACAGTAAATTGCTTCAGACTCCCTTGTGAAGATGTGAGCATCACAATGCTCGACCTCTACACCATATTCGGAGTTCCTGCCACCGAAAACAGCTGGGTTCCTCAGGATTCCAGCCAAACTCCTCTCAAAGCCTCAGAAATGCGGCTTCCATCCTACTCCTCCTGGGTAAAACACTTCTCTCAGAAAGAGAAAGACACCGCACAAGGAGGAATAGCCTTCTTAGAGTACTGGCTATCGAAGTATTTATTCTGCACAACCTCAGCGAAGGTTATCAAGACGTGGACCAACCTCGCTGAACGTCTCTACAGCGAAGAACCACTGAGCTTGGTTGAGCATGTCCTCGCCTCCATCTACTATAGTCTCAGGCGAATAATTCTATCGAAGCTCGACTTGAACCAATCTGGGCCACTTTGGATGGTAGACCTCTGGCTGCAGGTCTATTTCCCTTTCTTCTGTCCCTCCAAAACTCCTAGGTTCGAAGAACAGAAGTTGTTGGGTAGGTCGCTGGTTTCTACATCACCCAGGACTATGCAATGGTCCTATCTCAACTGCTTCAAACATCTCTACTACCATAAGGACTTTCCTTACACTGCAGTTGAAACAATTCTGGGTCGTCGTCATCCTGGCTTCCTCTCCAGTGGTTTCATGCCATCTCCTGGTCAAGACAATCAAGCGAGGAGCTTGTTTGTTAAGTCCAACACTTGCCAGGATCTTCCACTCCCAGATTCCGGGTATGAGCTTTATGCTCCCAATCACTTCTGCAGACAACTTGGGCTCAGCCAAGATGCCCATATGCCCCTTGCATGTTCTGTCAACAAATATACTCTCTGGCGAGCAGAAAATAAGCCCAATGCAGCAGAAGCCATCGATGAACAATTTGGCTTTCCAATGGTGATAATTCCTGAGATTACCAAGCCACTATCTCCATCGAGGTTGGTTACCCCATCATACCTCACCTGGTATTCCCAACTCTGGGTTGAGAAGCGATACCAAGGACCAGAACTGTGCTTTGCTACCATTTTCCATGGATTCGATGAGAAATTCTCACTCAAGGTAGACGTGGATGCACTCATCGGTCCTTACCCTAACTCGAGCTCAACCCCATGGCCTCAGGTATGTTTTTAGTTCAGAAATTTCCACTTGTGTTGGTAATCTTAGGATCAAACATGACCATCCTTCTTTTCCTCTCAGAGTGTGATCCAGAGCCAGATGTAACCATGGCTATTCATTCTTTCAAGAAGAAAAGGACCAAGCATTCCAGATCATCTGTAAGTATTTCGAACTATTACCTATCCGGAAAAAACTTGTTTTCACCATTTTTCCTGATATCGACTCTTAACCCTTGCAGCCCTCGAGATCTAAGAAACCCAAGCTGCAGACCCCAGAAGCAGAGAGTGGGGTTTGGTTAGACTCACGAATTAGGAGCAGAAACAATCCACTACATCTCTTCGCTCGAGTCTTCCTTGCTTCATTTGATCAAAGGAGTAGCAAAGCCTCAGGTTCTAGTGCTTGTTCAGCCATTGCTTTTACTATTGCACACTGGTTTTGTGCAAATCCGGGTAGCACTCCTACACTTTCCCAGTTCGATGACCTCATTCTTCAAGGTTCAAAGGAATGGCAGGAGTTATGCAAGGATGAATCCCTGGCCAGGAAGTATCCAAACCATCACTTCGATCTGGGCACTATCTTGAAGGCAAACATCAGGCCACTCCAGTTTTCGGCTGATGACTCCTTCATAGGATACTTTGACCCTGAGAAGTTTGCTAATCTGAATGGTCATCCGTCCTTCGATGATTTATGGGAACACATTCAGAAAAGCCGGAAGCCCCGGGTCTACATAGTGAGTTGGAATGATCACTTCTTCGTCCTCAGGGCTGAAGACGACACCTTCTGCATAATTGACTCACTAGGAGAAAGGCTTCAAGAAGGACACCGCAAAGCCTTCATTCTGGAGTTCGATGAGTCCAGCACCGTATCCACCATTACAGACAAGGCTATAGTTAACAGCCACAAAGAGTGTTGCAAGGATTTCATAGTTCAATTCTTAGCTGGAATCCATCGAGCAGAGCTTGAGGAAGAGGAGAAGAAACACCCTGTAGCCCTTGAGACTTTTTTCAATCGTCTTCAAATCGAAGTTCAAGGTTGCTACATTCCTTCCTCTTCTAGCGAAGAACCCAGTGCTCATGATGAACCAGTCATCTCAGAGGCTGAGCAAATTGTCTCCTCACCAGAACCCAGATCTGATCAATCACAAACCCTGGTCGAGACTAGCCCAGAGGTTGAAGCAGCAAGTCCTTCTCCAGAGCAACAAGTCCAAACTCATGAGGAAACACCAGTACTGTCTCCCCAACAAGTAAGCAAATGTAACCTCACTCTTTAGGTTAATGATCTTCTTATATAGTCCTAACACTTCCTGTTATTTCCATATTGAAGTTCAACATTGCTCCTGTGGTCCTGGATGTTCATCAAAGCCTTCCTAACAGTCCAAGGAAACAAGCGAGCTCATCAGGAGAGCTGATTTCGATGGCCACCGAAAATCAACCTGATCGTACTGCAAACATCGATGATGAAGGACCTCCCCTTCGAAACGAGGAAATCACTGTCCCCTCCTCATCATCAGGAAAGCAACTCCAACTGCTCAGTGTACAAGAGTCAACCAAGATTCAAGAACTTGCAGGTGCACTGAGCACTTTAAGCACTCCTCCTGAGCGTACCGACTTCACTTGTCAGCTCCGTAAAATTCTCTCTGGGCCCCTAGACTCTAATTCAGATGTTCAGGCCGTTTCGAGAAAAGTGAAGGATTTGCGAGCCACTGCCTCTGCAGATTTTATTCCTCTCCTGAATAAGTTAGAAGACAATTTCCTTGAGTACCAGCGCCAAAGCGAAGTCTTTCACGACTTAACACTCGGGACTGAACGTGAGAATGAAGCAGCGAGCACCCTAGAGCAAATGACTCAAAGGGAAACAGAGGAAATCCAGAAACTTCTGCATGAAAAAGAAACAAGGGAAGAGACTCTATTGACCAAACGTGCCCGAAGGCTTGCTCTCGAGGCTGATCTAGCCAAACTCAACTCTGAAATAAACGCCTTGGAAAATGACATCCCCGCTTACCAGGATAAAATGCGTCATTTCTTGAATGAAGGCGAGGCTCGAGCTCAACTCCTACAAGAGGCACGTGTAAAAGCTAGCGAAGCTCGCTTAGCAGCTCAACAAGCCTGGGTGGCCTCGGAGTATACTAAAGTTTTGATAAAGAGCTTCGTCTTCCAATTGTAAATTTTTGGGCCTCCAGTATAGGCTTCTTGTAATGGTTATCAAACAATCAAGATTTTCATATATCCACATTGTTTTGACAGCAAAGTATGTGTTGGGCTTAAAACTCGATTGAGCCTCTGTGATAAGCCCTTTTCCAAACTCTGACCCAGCCTCTTATTAGGCTGTAATTAATTTTAACTCTTCGGCTTGTCCACCAATAAATAGAATTGAATTCTATACTTGGAATTCGTATCACGTCAAACCATCGAAATCTTTGAAATACGTTTTACCTGCCCCAAAGATCTCCTCATTTATCAAGCATTTCTTACGAGCAGATAAACCGCTTCCCAGGTCCACTGTTAATTGAACACGTACTCACTATTATTGGGTGTAATTACTCACGCGAAACCAAACCGCTGTGATTTCTGGCTATAAAAAGTTTCCTCTTCTCTGTGTAAAATGAACCAAGTCGCTTGCAAGAATGAATCAAACCCAACTTTATTTGCCCTGGTCTTACTACCCAAAGAAACCTCCAGATAAATTCTTCAAAGTTATATTCCTTAGATAGCAATATCCATGCCCAAACCTGGACTAGATAGCAATATCTATGCCCAGGCGTTGCCTTGGCTCTCCCTGATTGAAGGAATCAATAAGGGAGAAACCACAACCCCGAGGTGGCAATCATCTTCGTCTTCCGCCGTGCATTGGAGGAGAAAGCACTCTTCAACGCCTCCTGCAATAGATGGGGAAGGCCAGGGGCGTCACCCTGGGAAGAAGGCAACCATCGTCAAGGCAGGTGTAACTCTTGTTGTGGTGCACCTTCCTTGGCCTTGACTCTCCCTCTCCATCACCGAGATTGATCTGCAGGCTTTAAATTTATCTTCTTGGGAGATGGAGAGCAACGCAGAGGATCTTGTGAAGAATGAATCTGTCTTTTAATTTCTTGAGTTTCTTTGTTGCAATTGTCCCAGATTCATCTTCACCATATGGTATCGGAGCCTGAGGCCGGAAAGCCTTTGTATTATTCCAAGTAATTGAATGTAATATTTATTTTGAAGTGTAAAAGTTCTTTGTATTGATAAACTCATTTATAGTTTGCTCAAAAATTTAAGCCACAACGACTGGCCTGCATCGAACTTTTGACTTGGAATAAATAACTACTCTGATTACAAAAATTGGCCTCGACTATAGGCACTAACTATTCAACCCCATTAATATAGGCACTAACTATTCAACCCCATTAATAGGTTATTTGATGTTCATGATCCTCGATGTGTATATGTGTTGCCCCTGTAGTTTATTGATGCGAAGGCATGAATAAACTAGATTGAAGCAGTAGTAGGAGGATCATCATACTCCCAAACTGGGTGTATATACTTCTTTAGGTAACGGCCGTTTATCGGGTTCGCGTGAATAGTCCCATCTCGATCTCGCAAGCGAACTGCTCATTTTCCCAACAGTCGATCGATGATGTATGGTCCTTCCCATTTCTCTGACCATTTTCCTCGTCCTTCCGTTTTCTCACCGATAGGCAAAATCACCCTCCAGACGAGTTCTCCTTCTGCAAAACTCATGCCCCTGGTTCGTTGGTCATAGGCACGAGCCACCGTTTGCTTTTCAGCACGTAGACTTTCAAAAGCTTGTATTCGATGCTCATCGAGGTCTTCATGCTCTAGCCACATCGCTTGGACATAGTCTTCACTGATCAAGTTGTGTTGCTCCATCACTCGTAAAGACTGAACATTAATCTCCAGAGGCAAAACAGCATCGTGCCCAAACATCAGTGCATAAGGAGTTGTACCTGTGGGGTTCCTCTTACTAGTCCTGTAAGCCCACAAGGTATGAAAAAGTTCTTCATGCCACAGTCTGGCATTGCCAGCGAGCATCCGTTTTAGGATATGAATGATGATTTTATTGCTCGCTTCAACTTGACCGTTGGATTGGGCATAGTATGGAGAAGAGTGGAGAAAATGTATCCCCAGATCCTCCATTAAAGTATCCACTTCACCAGACATAAAGGCTACCCCTCGGTCTGAAACAAAACACTCAGGGATGCCAAACCGACAAATAATATTTTCAAACAAAAATTGACGGATGGCCTTTGCTGAAGATACCCTGAGGGGTCGAGCTTCGACCCACTTTGTGAAGAAATCAGTAGCCACTATAATGAACTTATGCCCTTCAGATGAATGAGGATGAATCATTCCAATTAAGTCCAAAGCCCATCCTCGAGCTGGCCAAGGCTTGATTATATGCTGTAATGGTATTCTGGGCATATGGTTGACTGGACCATGTCTCTGGCATTCTTCACAACCTTTAGCGAACATGATGCAGTCTCTGAGCAATCCTGGCCAGTAAAAGCCATGTCTTCTTAATTACCATCTCATCTTGGGACCAGCTTGGTGAGCCCCTGCAATCCCAAGATGGACTTCTCTCATTAACCGCTTAGCGTCACGTCCAAAGACACACCTTAATAGTATGCCTTCTTCTCCCCTTCTATATAACTCAGCATCTTTGAGCACATAATTGGGAGCTAAAAACCGAATCCGTTTGTCAACCGGATTATTGGGATCCTGGAGATAAGAGATGATTTCCTGTCTCCAGTCCTTGTCGATGTGATCAAGTGTAGCAACGTACCATTCGTTTTTGTCTTCTTGTCGTGCAAGGAAAGATGGAAGGGTTCTTCTTTCAACCTTAAGTATTATTTCCCGTACTCCATCTTGCAAACTTACACCCATTGCTAGTTGAGCCAACTCATTAGCGGCATAGTTCTTCTCTCGAGGAACATGACTCAACTCCACCTCTGTAAACAACTTCAATAAGTCACAGGCCCTCCTCGCATAAGGTTCTAGTATTGGACCTGCCTTGTATTTTGTCTCAAGTTGTCTGATCACCAGTTGGGAATCTCCAAGGACATGCACATCATTGATCTCCATATCTAATAGAAGTTCTAATCCAATGATTAAAGCTTCGTACTCTGCTTGATTATTTGTGCACTTGAAGTCCAACCTGAAAGAATAAGAATAAGTTTGGCCGCGTGGAGAGATTAAAGCTACCCCTGCCCCAGCCATAGTGCTCGTACTGGACCCATCGAAATACAAACACCAAGGGGCCAAATCAATACGAGCGAGATCCAGTTCTGGCCCGTCAACCACTTCTTCCATGGGATGATGGGCCAAAAAATCAGCCACTGCCTGGCCTTTCACCACCTTCTGAGGAACATATTGTAAAGAAAATTCTGAGAGAGCCATAATCCACTTCCCAATACGACCACGGAGAATTGGTCTGGATAACATATACTTCACTAAATCTGTTTGTGCGATGACACACGTAGTGAAGGATAGCATATAGTGCCTCAACTTACACCCTGAAAAGTATAAGGCTAGGCATAACCTTTCCATTGGAGAGTATCTTGTTTCACAATTGTTCAAGGTACGACTTAGGTAGAAAATAGCACGCTCAACTCCTGCTGTGTCGTCCTGAGCCAGTAGACTACCAATGGAGAGCTCTGTGGCTGAAATATACAGCTTAAGAAGAACCCCAGGTCGTGGAGGAACCAAGACTGGTGGGTTCGTTAAGTATGCTTTGATGGTATCGAAGGCCTCTTGATGTATAGGCTCTCATACAAAGTCTTTTTGATTTTGAAGCTTGAGGAGGGTAGAGAATGATTGTGTCTTCCCAGCAGCATTGGCAATAAACCGTCGTAAGAAATTGATCTTTCCTAATAGACGTTGAAGTTCCTTCTTACTCTTAGGTGGGGCTGCACTGATAACCGCTTGTTTCTTATCATCCGGTATTTCGATCCCACGCTGATGAACCAAAAACCCCAGGAAGTCACCTGCCTGGACGCCAAACACACATTTGGCTGGGTTCATTTTTAGTTGATGCTGCCTCATTCTGAGAAACACCTGTCTCAAATCTTCAAAATGGTCACTTCTGCGTTTTGTCTTGACTACCACGTCATCTATATATACCTCCATGGTCTTACCAATAAGATCATGAAAGATCAAATTCATTGCTCGTTGGTAGGTTGCCCCTGCATTTTTGAGTCCAAATGGCATATCGACGTACTCAAAAACTCCGGCAAAGCCTGGGAATCGAAACGCTGTCTTATGTCTATCCTCTTCATCCACTGGGATTTGATGATATCCTGCAGTACCATCCATGAATGTCAGCATCTCATGGTGGGAAACCGAGTCAACCAACAAATCAGCTACTGGCAGCGTCCTTAGGGGTTGCATTGTTCAGGTCTCTGTAGTCGACACATACTCGCATCTTCCCATTCTTTTTCTTGACTGGAACTATATTAGATAGCCACTCATTATATTTGGCTACTCGTATAATCCCTGACTTGAGCATTTTCTCAACCTCCTCTTTGACTAGAATTGCTGTCTCCGTGTTCATGCGACGCATTTCTTGCTTTACAGGCCTCTTTCCCTCGATGATGGGCAAGTTATGACAAACCAGATCTGGTGAAAGACCAGGCATGTCCTCATATTTCTCTGCAAAACAATCTGCGTATTGTTTCAGCAATTCAATCATTTTGAGCCTCTCTTCAGGCTCCAAGAAAGTACTTATAGCCACAGACATTGGCTCTTCCTGTGTCCCAATCTGAATGTGTTCGATGGGATCCTTGACTTTAGGAGGTATGTCATCTAAGGCTGCGGGAGCTAATTGAATCTCATCCTCCTCTTCTAAGTCTTGCAGAACATTTTCATCCACATATTCCAGTGCTGCAATCATTGGAACCTTCTCAAAGGCTTGGCTTTCTAACATAAAGTTGTGAAAGCGTTCGTGCAATGAAAGACAAGCCTCGCTCTCTATTTCTGATAGAGACCCATTCATGGAGAACGTCTGGATGATAGCTCGATGGTGTAGGGTCTTTGACTATCCTGATTTGCTTGAACAATCCCCCACTGAGCTAACTCAGAGGCCGTAACACCCATGGGGCGGCCTTTACTGTCAACGCCACATACCTCCAATGGCCTAAGGTCACTGTAGTAATATCTGGCTTCTAGCGCATTAGCAGAGACAGAATATGGGCGAGGGTCAGCGTTGACTATTTCTGCTTCACCTGACTCCATGTTCCACAATAGCATCTGCTGATGGAGCGAAGATGGTACACAGTAGCTTCGATGTATCCAGTCACGTCCCAGGATTGCATTATATGGTGATGTACATTCTACCACAAAGAATGTGTAAGTGCCTGAAGCTATCCCGATGTGTACCGGTAAGAAAACAATTCCCAAGGTCTTTGTTATGCTACCCTGGAAGTTCCTGACACTCAGCGAGGTCTCTTGGATAGCTGACTTGGGAACACCGATAAGGGCCAATGCCTTAAAGGTGATGATGTTCACCGCTGCCCCTGAGTCCACCAAAAGTTTATTTAATTGGACTCCTTGGACTTGTCCTGTGACATATAGTGGCCGCATGTGCATGGCCATGTCGATGGTGGGTTTAGAGAACATCATTTGTCCTTTTATTTCTGATGAATCCAGTTCTGGTGTGTCATCCAGTGTGGGATTGTCTGGCACTTTTGACTCTTCGTCCTGTAACAACACACTACTGATGTTCCTGGATTCATCCCTTGGTGCTGGTGAGGGCAAAGCATATTTGGAGGACAGAACAAACACCATATTAATGGCCGTAGTGTCCTCCTCGATGCAATCTTGTGCCTCTTCGCCCTCATCCTCGCCATAGTCCACTAATTCCTCGTCGTCGTTGTAGCTATCTCCATCAGCTAACAACTGTCCAACCTCGTTAGACCCTGTAGTCACTTCAAGGTGAGCGACTTGCTGTATCACATCCTCAGGAGTAGGATCGATAGCTGGTGGTGGTGGTGTAGTCGCTTCCTTGGGAACCGGGACTACCTTCTTGGCCTTTGCTTACTCTTCCACAACTAAGGGCATTGGTTTCCATTGCAAGACTGGTGGCTTACTTGGAGCACTATGTTTCTTTGTATCCTCGGTTCCCTTGGGAGGTGTCTTCAGCCCTACTTGTTTCACCGTGTCCTCTTCAAAGTTAAGGCGTCTCCTTACTGGTTGTCGTTTCTGAACTACACGATGAACCTCTTGAGTAGGCTCAAGCTCTTTTCCTTTGTTTGCTAGTTCTGGGTTTCTTTCGAAAACCCCTGGTCTTTGGGCTCTCACTCTGGGCTCGTGAGATTTCTTCCCAAACACCACTAATGGATTTGCTGCGAGGGTGTTCAATCTCCTCTGCAACACTTCTGGAGGAAACTCCAGGTCTTCTTCCTTGATAAGACCAGCTTCGTAAGCATCCAATGCTCTCTTGGCCCTACCAAAGCGTCGCTGTAGGTTCCTCCTCTTACTTGGAGTCACCTCGACTGTTTTCCCTTTCTCCCGTATATACCATACATCTTCCTTCGTGATATTCCTTGAAGCTGGAGGAACATATGGTTTGGTGAGCGTATCAGCAACCTTGGATTCAGGTGTTTTAACCACACTGGCTTGGTTTGTTGCTCTTGGGCGCTTGGGAGCGGGAGTGTCCCTTTGCCTTGATTGTTGGGGTTGATGATCTTTATTAGAGAATAATTCCGGGAAGGCTTTGGCTGCCTAAGCCAACTCTTCGAAAGAGATCTTCAACCCACTTCTCAATTTACAGTGTGCACAAAGGGCCACTGGCGAGTCTGCTTTAGGGTCCACCTTTTCTTTTCCTTTGTTCTTTGGTGTACGAGGTGGATTCTCGCCAGCAGTTGGTTGGTCGTTGGACTGTTTCCTCTTGTTTGTTTTATTACCTGTTACGTCCAACATTCCAACTATCATGGGGATAGGAGTTGTTAAATTGAGCGAAGGTTTTTGTTCGATCGCTATTACTCCTTCATCGATCAACTGCTGAATCTTATATTTCAGATCTCTACAGGCAGCTGTAGTGTGATTTCCCCATTTGTGATGATATTGACAATAGGGGAGACCCCTAACATCATCAGGATGTGGGTCTGGTGATCCCCAGTTGTCGGGTACCACTGCTATCCCTTCTAGGCATAGCTTTTCAAATATCTCTTCCCGCCAGGACGCATCATATGTTACACGTGTCCGTTTGGGCCGGACAAAGGCTATGTTTCGCCTGGTTCTTCGCTTGGACTTCTTCTTTACCTGAATCACTATATCTTGATTATGTTCTGAAGAAGTACCGCTGTCGGGAGGTTCTGTGACCGGAGGAGATGGCGTTTTGTGAGGGTATTCGGGGTGAAAATCCATCTCTCCTTCTTCGTTGATCATAATCACTTGCCAATTAATCAGGCCCTGGATCTTATCTCGCAGGGTTGAACACATCGATGTTCGATGGCCGAAGTGATTGTGGAATCTACAAAAGTGTTGGGCTGGCCCCTCGTACCGTAGATGTCTAAGCTTATAGACCGGGTAGAAGAAGATCAGCCCCATATCCTTCAACCTATCCAAGTATTCATCCACCATGTCCGTCTTGAATGAATAGGTTAAGTAGGCTGGTTGATTCCAAGCCTCTTTGTCCCCAAGGATTCTACTAGGTGCTGGCCAACTTATGTCAACCATGTTCACCTGTTGAGCAGGGAATGGCTCAGAATCCACTAGTGCCGCTGTCTTGGACGAACCTTCCAACTCCAGTTTTCCCTCATTGATCCACTTCTGGATTTGGTCCTTCAGCTTGATACAGTCCTTGGTAAGATGGTTCTATGCTCCATGGAACTTGTAGTACTTTTTACCCTTTAACTGCTCAGCTGTGGGAAGCGGCCCGAAGTCTGATTTGACAACACGCAGACCGTACAATTCGTCCAGTATCTCATGAGCCATGTTGGCATCAAAAGTGTATTTCTCGAATTCTGGCTTAGTAAAGGCCACTGTCGAGAGCTTGATGGGACCCCTGTTCTTCTGAAGCTTGCGGGGTTTCAGTACTTTACTTGACATTAAATCCAAAGCCCCTACTCGTTCATCATCAGAATCTGTTTCCTGGTCGTCCATCTGTTCAACATAAGCCACTATTTTTGGCTTTAACCTGTCATAGGTTTTATTGTTATACGTCCCTTTGGACGCATTCTTCCTGTTATCTCTCTCTTGCATATTGCTGTAAGCCCTGGTTATCGCAGCGATGAACTCGTTCAGAGAGAAATACTTGCTATTTAAGAATAGCTGGTGATAAGTATCTTCCAGCCCATTCTTGGCCATTTCGACCACCTCTTCCTTGCTTAGAGGGGTCTTACATAGGTTATACTGTGACGACCCGAACCAGAATCAGAGGTGTGTTTAGCACGATTCTCGAGATTTGAGATTAGTCGCAGTTTTACGATAATGTGTGATTTGCCGATTCGATTTGCGACAATATTTTCGGTCGAGAATTTGGGTTGAGTGTCTTCACGGAAATCGTAGAGTACGTGATTTCGAGTTCGTGGGTGGTTTCGGAAGATTTTTCCGATAGCCGAGGAATATTTTATGATTATTTGAAGTTTCGGGTTCCGACGAGTTTATCCGATTGTTCGAGCTTATCCGAATCATTTCGTATTTTCATTTTGGACCGTCGGTTGACCCGAGGGACGAGTATAAATATCGAAAAGTCGTAAAATAGTCGCAAAATTGTCGAAAAACTTCATTTGGGCGTTGACCAGTTTTGAAATGTGTTGACTTTCCTATTTTGGAAAGTTGGAGGAGCTGCCGATTGGGAAAGTTTCCCGAACGGGAAAGAGAACTCCGGCGACCGGATTCCGGCATCGATTCACCACGGGAAAGGTAGGAAACGTATCCTTGTATGATTTCGAACTTGATGGTATGTGATTTGATGAGATTTGAGGTGGTTTGTGAGGAACCCGAATTGGGTTTGGTTCGCCGGAATCGGCTCTAATGGTGGAGGTGGTTCCGGCGACGATTGGAGGCCATGAGCTTGGGGGTTTTGCTCCCCACCTCGTGGTGGAGCTTCCTAGTTGGTTAGTTTGGAACAAGGATGAGAGATTTGGTGAACCCGAATAGGGATTTGGGTTTGGATTTCCGATTTGGTTTTGATGAGTTGGGATAGTTAGGCTTTGAATTGGGTCTTGTGGTAGAAGGATAAGTTGCTTGAAATGATGAGATGGTCCGATCTGGAAACTTTGACCGTGAAATTTCTCCGTTGACGGCGCGCCGCCGCCGGCGGCGGCGGTCAACGGCGGTCAACAGCGGAGCAAAAAGTCAACTTTCAAATTTTGACGTTTTTAGTGTCATTTTTCTCGTAATCACGCCCTGATTATCGTACGGAGGTTTTCGAGTTGATTTGGTTAGCCGATTTTCAGTCGAGATTTCGAATTGGGATTTCGGGATTTCCGTAATTCATTTTGCACTGCATTTTGTATTTCCGGGAACGGTTGGTTTCCGTGCATCCGTACAGAGTTGGGAATTACGATTTTGATCAGTTATGTGTATATGTGTTCAGGAGATCGAGATCGAGATTTGGATCGTGATCGTGCTTCGGGCGAGGGTACTTCCGCCGGACCACGTGTTTAGCGCAAGTTGCGCTAGCTGATCTGTGAGTGGACATTTCTTTTCACGGATTGTTTGCGAGTCTTTTATATGATTTTCGAACTTGAGCATGCGTATTGAGATTACGAATTGCATGAGCATGTGTTTTACGATTATACGATATACTTATACGAATATACGTATACGAGTATACATACACTTATATGCTGTTTCATGCATTTGCATCGAAATGTTTATGATTTGGTTTACACAGAGTACAGTCGTGGTTACGTTGTTGTATCGATACACTTAGCCTCTCGGCTGATCCCCGATGGTAGGCATCCCAGGCGGGGCGTTACCCCGACCTGACCGGCGAGGGGCGTATCCCCGGAACCGAGGCCTTTCTGGCTTAGAATCACGTGTGGGTCCGGGATCCCGTGATTCGGACTGTACTAGCACGGTGTGTGTCCATGAGCGACCCCGTGGGATTTTTACTTGCATGCTCTGTACACTGGAGGAGTGTGAGTTTTACCTCGTGTACTATGTTGTTTTTATTTATCTGGACTCGCATATGTTTTTATAACATATATAAACTGGTGAAAGACATTTATTTTTGTCCACTCACTCTAACGTGTTTATTGTCTTTCCCCTGGGCTTTTCGGTTTCCGTGCCCAGTGTGCAGTTCAGGTTTGGTGTTTCACGTCGCGGTTTGGAGGCTAGTGATCAGAGTCACCTGTGTTTTCCAGTAGGTTTCAGTTTCGCCTACTGATGTACATGTTGTATATATTTTACACTAGAGGTCGCTCTGATACGTTCTGATACTTGTTTATACGGATTTTCTCGGATATACATATATATATAGTACAGTATGTTACTGTTTGTTGATTGTATTGATGTTGAGAAATCCGGATGGGATTGGTGCCCACGGTTTGCTTTTTGTGGCATAGGATGGAGTGTATTTTATGCGTGCAGGTTAAGGTAATTCCACGCTAGTAACGAAACTCTGCCCAAATTTCGGAAAATTTTTGTTGGTTCGTGTTTTCGAAGGGGTTCGATTCCGGTTTAGGGTGCTAAATCGGGGTTGAGTCCTTTCAGTTTGGTATCAGAGCATTAGGTTGTCAGATTCTGTAGACTCTTGTAGTTGTGACGCTTGGGGTATTTGAGTTGATACAGCATGGCTGGAGTGATGACCCGACTGGCCAGCGGTACTCATCAATACTTCGGGTGTTGTATGTCCTCAAATATCTGCGGTTTCATGATTACGTTCTTTCTGCTTGTGCCTAATGCTTGTCTTGTATCAGTAGGATGCCTCCTCGACGTGGTCCCCGTGTTGATCGGGATGATGATCCTGATGAGGATCGCCGAACGCGCGACTTGCTTATGCGAGTGCTGCGTTTGGATGAGCGTTTTGACCCTGTGGTCAAGGCTCGCACTGCGGGTGCTACTGTGTTTTCGGGTTCAGTTGATCCAGAGATATGCGAGGCATGGTTGGTTCAGATTGAGCGTGTTTGTGAGCGTCTGCAGTTTACACCTGAGCAGATGACAGTAGCTGCAGTTGGTTTACTTGAGGGTGATGCATACTTTTGGTGGGTCAGTACTGACAGAGTTCCTGTGGATACTCCGTGGACATTGTTTCGTGATTTGTTTATGCGGAGGTATTTTAATCAGGCTACCCAGCAGCGCAAGTACGAGGAGTTTACGAACTTGAGGCAGGGCAGTTTGTCTGTACTTGAGTATCGGGATCGGTTTACCGGTTTGTCTCGTTTTGCGCGGGATATGGTGGCTACTGAGGAAGCCAAGTGTCGTAGATTTGAGCTGGGGTTGAATCTGAGCATCAAGGCGACGCTGACTACAATGCCTCGGAACAACTTCGATGAGTTTGTTAGTGCTGCACTTCGAGGCGAGGATATAGAGCGGGAGAGACAGCAAAGGTACCAGCCGAGACGATTTGAGGAGGGTGGACCGAGTCAGGGGCCTTCGAAGAGGCAGAGTTCTGATACTTCTGGTTCAGCTTCATCATCAGGTGGTGGATCTTATCGACCACCAGCTGGTGTATTGAGACAGAGACCGAGGAGATGGAGAGATAGACCACAGCGACCACAGGCTAGTGCAGGTTCTAGCGGTTCTAGCTATCCTCGGCGTGCTGGTGGCACATTTGCTGTACCGAGGGAGTACCCGTTGTGTAGTCTCTGCAGCCGACATCATGTGGGTCCGTGTCAGCGAGGTCCTGTTACTTGTTTCCGCTGTGGCCAGGTGGGTCATTATGCGAGGGAGTGTCCTCAGTTATATGGTGGTGATGGACAGGCGGCCCAGAGTTCCGGAGTTGAGCGAGGTGCCACTACGGGAGCTCGACCAGCACAGTCTGCAGGTCAGGGTAGACAGCAGGGACAACCCCAGCGAGGACGACCAGCCGGACAGGCGAGGGTACATGCTATGACTCTACGTGAGGGCAGAGCATCACCGGAGGTCGTTATCGGTACGTTACATGTCTTTGGTATTCCTGTAGTTGCATTGTTAGATCCAGGTGCCACACATTCATTCATATCATTTAGACTATCGTCATTGGCTATGGTTCCTGCATCTCCACTTCCGGGGTTGTGGAGAGTGCTGTATCCGTCAGGTGAGGTGGTGAGCATTGGTTGGGTTTATCGGGATTGTGAGGTGTTTGTTGATGGCCATGGTTTAGCCGCAGATCTGTTACTGCTTGATATTGTGGATTTCGATCTGATCTTGGGTATGGACTTCCTTGAGTCGCATTGGGCCATGTTCGACTGCCACAGGAAGGAGGTCGCGTTTCGACGACCAGGGTTACCCGAGATATTGTTTCGCGGCGAGAAGAACACTTCCCTACCGTGTTTGATTTCCGCGATGAGGGCAGATCGGTTGATGAAGAAGGGTTGTGTTGCTTACTTAGCCCATGTTGTGGACACCACAGCTGTAGTGCCAGACCTGGGGAGTATTGAGGTTGTGTCTGAGTTTCCGGATGTGTTTCCAGCAGAGTTACCTGGTATACCCCCTGTGCGGGAGATTGACTTTACTATAGAGTTGTTGCCGGGTACTGGACCGATATCCCAGACACCATACCGGATGGCGCCTGCAGAGTTGAGGGAGTTGCAGATTCAGCTTCAGGAGTTGCTGGAGAAGGGATTCATTCGACCGAGTGTTTCTCCGTGGGGTGCTCCAGTGTTGTTTGTGCGGAAGAAGGATGGGTCCATGCGGTTGTGTATCGACTATCGGAAGCTGAATCAGATTACAGTGAGGAACAAGTATCCGTTGCCTCGGATTGACGACTTGTTCGATCAGCTGAAGGGAGCAGCAGTCTTTTCGAAGATTGATCTTCGATCCGGATATCACCAGTTGAGGATCCGGGATTCAGATGTTGCCAGGACAGCTTTCAGGACACGGTATGGGCACTATGAGTTTTTGGTTATGCCGTTTGGATTGACCAATGCCCCCGCAGCTTTCATGGACTTGATGAATCGGGTGTTTCGACGATTCCTGGACAAGTTTGTGATTGTATTCATAGACGATATCCTGATTTACTCGAGGAGTGTGGGCCAGCACAAGAAGCACTTGCGAGCGGTGTTGCGGGACCATCAACTGTTCGCGAAGTTTAGTAAGTGTGAGTTCTGGTTGGATAGTGTGAAGTTTTTGGGTCACGTGATTTCGGCCGAGGGAGTTAGTGTTGATCCTGACAAGATCGAGGCCGTGCTGAATTGGAGTCGACCCACTACTGTGCCAGAGATTCGGAGTTTCTTGGGATTAGCAGGCTACTACCGACGGTTTGTACAGGATTTCTCCCGGATAGCTACACCACTGACCAGATTGACGAAGAAGGGCGTCAAGTTTGAGTGGTCTGATGCGTGCGAGGAGAGTTATTTGCTCCTGAAGGAGAGATTGACTACCGCACCGGTTTTGACATTGCCAGACGACAGTGGTGAGTATGTTGTGTACAGTGACGCGTCGAAGTTGGGCCTTGGCTGTGTGTTGATGCAGCATGGTAGAGTTGTGGCGTACGGTTCTAGACAGCTGAAACCGCACGAGGTCAACTATCCGACGCATGATTTGGAGTTAGCCGCTATCGTGTTAGCGTTGAAGAGTTGGAGACATTATCTGTATGGTGCTCAGTGTAAGATTTTCACTGACCACAAGAGTCTCACTTACTTGCGGACACAGCCGGATCTAAACATGAGGCAGCGCCGATGGATGGAGTTGATCAACGATTACGATTGCACTTTCGAGTACCATCCGGGGAAGGCTAATGTTGTGGCAGATGCACTTAGCCGGAAGTCGGGAGCCTCGTTGTTTCACATGTGTGTGGCCCGAGTATCGATGTTAGCCGAGCTTCGAGCTACGGGTGCTGTGTTTGGTTATGATGATGATGGAGCCTTGTTGGCTAACTTTCAGGTTCGACCAGTGTTGGTTGATCAGGTACGGGAGGCACAGGATTCAGATCCTTACTTGCTGGGCAAGAAGACCATGATTCAGAATGGTGTGCCTACAGAGTTCCGTTTGAGCGACGACGGTACGTTGTTGTTCAGAGGTAGATTATGTGTACCCAGAGACGAGGACTTAAAGAAGGAGATTCTGGACGAGGCCCACAGTTCAGCGTATGCGATGCATCCCGGAGGTACGAAGATGTTTCGTACACTTCGAGCTTACTATTGGTGGCGCAACATGAAGCGGGAGATTGCCGCATACGTGAGTCGGTGCTTGATTTGTCAGCAGGTGAAGGCGGAGAGGCAGAAACCTGCAGGGAAATTACAGCCACTCGAGATTCCGGTTTGGAAGTGGGAGCACATTACGATGGATTTCGTCTATCAGTTGCCGCGTACTTCGGCGGGCAACACTGGTATTTGGGTTATTGTTGACTGACTGACGAAATCCGCACACTTTCTTGCACTTCCAGGGAAGGTATCAGTGGGCAGATTGGCCAAGTTGTACCTATCAGAGATTGTTCGCTTGCATGGTGTGCCTGTGTCCATTGTTTCTGACCGTGATAGTCAGTTCACATCTGAGTTTTGGCGGGCGTTGCAGCGAGCTTTGGGTACGAAGTTGCGGTTTAGTACAGCTTTTCATCCTCAGACTGACGGGCAGTCCGAGCGGACCATTCAGACTCTTGAGGATATGCTGAGATCGTGTGTATTGCAGTTTCGTGGAAACTGGGATCAGCAGTTGCACTTGATCGAGTTCGCATACAACAACAGCTATCAGGCCAGTATTGAGATGGCACCGTACGAGGCTCTGTACGGGAAGCAGTGTCGCACTCCGTTGTGTTGGAGTGAGGTGGGCGAGCGTTGGCTTATTGGTCCGGATTTGGTGAAAACCACGATGGAGGACATACAGGTGATTCGGGATCGGTTGAAGATCGCCCAGGATCGGCAGAAGAGTTATGCGGATGTGCGGAGGAAGAGCTTGGAGTTCGAGGTCGGTGACTGGGTTTTCCTGAAACTGTCTCCGTGGAGGGGAGTAGTGCGTTTCGGGAAGCGTGGCAAGCTTCGGCCACGGTACATTGGTCCGTATGAGATTACGGAGAGAGTTGGAGCTGTTGCTTATCGACTTGAGCTACCGGCTGAGATGGCTCGCGTACATGATGTATTCCATGTTTCGATGTTGCGGAAGTACATCTCCGACCCTTCACATGTGATAGCCCCACAGCAGTTGCCGATCAGAGAGGATTTATCGTATGTTGAGGAGCCAGTGCAGATTCTCGATCGTCGTGAGCAGGAGTTGAGGCACCGCGTGATTCCGCTGGTGAAGGTCTTGTGGCAGAACCACTCGGTTGAGGAGGCCACCTGGGAGACCGAGCAGCGTATGCGGGAGCAGTATCCTCATCTATTCACATGACAGGTACGTAAATTTCGAGGTCGAAATTTCTTTAAGGGGGGTAGATTTGTGACGACCCGAACCAGAATCAGAGGTGTGTTTAGCACGATTCTCGAGATTTGAGATTAGTCGCAGTTTTACGATAATGTGTGATTTGCCGATTCGATTTGCGACAATATTTTCGGTCGAGAATTTGGGTTGAGTGTCTTCACGGAAATCGTAGAGTACGTGATTTCGAGTTCGTGGGTGGTTTCGGAAGATTTTTCCGATAGCCGAGGAATATTTTATGATTATTTGAAGTTTCGGGTTCCGACGAGTTTATCCGATTGTTCGAGCTTATCCGAATCATTTCGTATTTTCATTTTGGACCGTCGGTTGACCCGAGGGACGAGTATAAATATCGAAAAGTCGTAAAATAGTCGCAAAATTGTCGAAAAACTTCATTTGGGCGTTGACCAGTTTTGAAATGTGTTGACTTTCCTATTTTGGAAAGTTGGAGGAGCTGCCGATTGGGAAAGTTTCCCGAACGGGAAAGAGAACTCCGGCGACCGGATTCCGGCATCGATTCACCACGGGAAAGGTAGGAAACGTATCCTTGTATGATTTCGAACTTGATGGTATGTGATTTGATGAGATTTGAGGTGGTTTGTGAGGAACCCGAATTGGGTTTGGTTCGCCGGAATCGGCTCTAATGGTGGAGGTGGTTCCGGCGACGATTGGAGGCCATGAGCTTGGGGGTTTTGCTCCCCACCTCGTGGTGGAGCTTCCTAGTTGGTTAGTTTGGAACGAGGATGAGAGATTTGGTGAACCCGAATAGGGATTTGGGTTTGGATTTCCGATTTGGTTTTGATGAGTTGGGATAGTTAGGCTTTGAATTGGGTCTTGTGGTAGAAGGATAAGTTGCTTGAAATGATGAGATGGTCCGATCTGGAAACTTTGACCGTGAAATTTCTCCGTTGACGGCGCGCCGCCGCCGGCGGCGGCGGTCAACAGCGGAGCAAAAAGTCAACTTTCAGATTTTGACGTTTTTAGTGTCATTTTTCTCGTAATCACGCCCTGATTATCGTACGGAGGTTTTCGAGTTGATTTGGTTAGCCGATTTTCAGTCGAGATTTCGAATTGGGATTTCGGGATTTCCGTAATTCATTTTGCACTGCATTTTGTATTTCCGGGAACGGTTGGTTTCCGTGCATCCGTACAGAGTTGGGAATTACGATTTTGATCAGTTATGTGTATATGTGTTCAGGAGATCGAGATCGAGATTTGGATCGTGATCGTGCTTCGGGCGAGGGTACTTCCGCCGGACCACGTGTTTAGCGCAAGTTGCGCTAGCTGATCTGTGAGTGGACATTTCTTTTCACGGATTGTTTGCGAGTCTTTTATATGATTTTCGAACTTGAGCATGCATATTGAGATTACGAATTGCATGAGCATGTGTTTTACGATTATACGATATACTTATACGAATATACGTATACGAGTATACATACACTTATATGCTGTTTCATGCATTTGCATCGAAATGTTTATGATTTGGTTTACACAGAGTACAGTCGTGGTTACGTTGTTGTATCGATACACTTAGCCTCTCGGCTGATCCCCGATGGTAGGCATCCCAGGCGGGGCGTTACCCCGACCTGACCGGCGAGGGGCGTATCCCCGGAACCGAGGCCTTTCTGGCTTAGAATCACGTGTGGGTCCGGGATCCCGTGATTCGGACTGTACTAGCACGGTGTGTGTCCATGAGCGACCCCGTGGGATTTTTACTTGCATGCTCTGTACACTGGAGGAGTGTGAGTTTTACCTCGTGTACTATGTTGTTTTTATTTATCTGGACTCGCATATGTTTTTATAACATATATAAACTGGTGAAAGACATTTATTTTTGTCCACTCACTCTAACGTGTTTATTGTCTTTCCCCTGGGCTTTTCGGTTTCCGTGCCCAGTGTGCAGTTCAGGTTTGGTGTTTCACGTCGCGGTTTGGAGGCTAGTGATCAGAGTCACCTGTGTTTTCCAGTAGGTTTCAGTTTCGCCTACTGATGTACATGTTGTATATATTTTACACTAGAGGTCGCTCTGATACGTTCTGATACTTGTTTATACGGATTTTCTCGGATATACATATATATATAGTACAGTATGTTACTGTTTGTTGATTGTATTGATGTTGAGAAATCCGGATGGGATTGGTGCCCACGGTTTGCTTTTTGTGGCATAGGATGGAGTGTATTTTATGCGTGCAGGTTAAGGTAATTCCACGCTAGTAACGAAACTCTGCCCAAATTTCGGAAAATTTTTGTTGGTTCGTGTTTTCGAAGGGGTTCGATTCCGGTTTAGGGTGCTAAATCGGGGTTGAGTCCTTTCATATACTCTGAACGGAAACGATGTAGGAAAGTGACTGGACTCTCGGTGACCGACTGGCTAAGAGAGGCCAATTTTCCTACAGTAGTTTCTGGCCGTTCCGTTCCAAAGTGGTCTATGAACAAGGCCTCCATCTCCTTCCACGTACTGATCGAGCCCTTCTCGATGCCAGTGTACCACACGAGGGCTGATCCAGATAATGATGATCCGAAGACCCTTAGCTTGAGTCCCTCGTCCTCAGCAAATTGGCCTAACTGCAAGGTAAAGTAAGCCAAATGTGTTGCCGCGTTTGAGTCTTCATCACCAGAGAATGTCTGGAAGGTTTGGTGTTTATAGAACTTTGGCCAATGCCATTCATTAGGATCGTCTTTGGTTAGAGGAAATGGTGCTTCGTAAGATTCATGCATCTTGGATAACTTTACTTTACAATCATCCATGAGCTTATTTATACGTGCTTCCCACTCGAAAGCGAAATCCTCTGATCGTCTGGTTTTCCTAGCCAAGTCCGATACGGTTTTGGTTAAAGAACCCAGATCCCTATCAACTCTTTGGTTAAAGAACCCAGATCCCTATCAACTCTTTGTCTAAAAGGCTCTGGACATCAGCCCGTAGGCGTTCTTGGCCTTCTGCCAAACTAGCTACCTGAGTGTTTATGGATTCTTTATCCTCTTGTTCCTGAGTCAAATCTATCCGTATATTCCGGATACTACTCGCTATCTCCTTTATGGAGTCAGTCTGAGCAGCGAGATGATCTGTCTGTTGCCCAAGTCTATCTTCGAACAACCGAAAACTACTAGTGTGGTGTAAGTCCCGCCTTATTGCATAGGCCACGTATTCCTCATACGTGAGCGCCTTTATCTCCGCTTCACTTAGGGGTACGAAATCCATAGTGTTGAAGTTGCTGGCGAAGATAATCTCAACCGCCTGATTACTTAGTGAACGACACTAACTAGAAGTGTGTTCACGGTATACCGGTTATGAATGTTTACGACACTGAGGATAAACCCTTCGATAAGGGTCTCCAATTGTCGCTTAGAGACGCAAAGAAGTATTGACAGTCCCACTGGGCGTGCCAAAATGTTCGATGCAGAAATATCTCTCGGGAGAGACCTTTCCCACGAAGCAGTCTCTTTTATCTCGGATGTGTTAACCGCGTGTGCTGGTCTATCCTGCTTGTGCTTCGTGTGCTGGCGTGCCACCGTTCTTCAACGGAATACGGACTGATTACAGCCGCCTGACTTCTTATGTAAGCGATTAGAACAGGGAGAGCACCAACCCTGCTCGAATAGGTTCTTTTTGCCTAGAAACCTAGGACTTTGATATGTGTACCTCTCTGCTAAATCCAGAAATCGATACTCCCACGTCTCTCGTGCAGAGCAGAGCAATCTCTCGACGAAGTGTTTGAGAACACTCGCTTCCTTTGAGTATTCAAGCTCTCAGCATACAAGTGAGCCGCTCTTCAACTTTCAGGTTGCAATTGCTTCCTTGGAGTCGTAAATACTTTCACTCGATAGGTGAATAGCACTCAGACCTTCTGGTTGCAAGACAGATAGAAATCTCGAGGACGAGATAACCGTCTAGGTTTGTTTGCGTATAGCAAGGATTGTTTTATTGATTGTGTGGGGGTCCTCTACATAAGATCCTTGCATTCCTTATATACTCGCTTACTAATCAGTCATTGATTCTATCTCTAACTCCTTTGCTCTTGTAATCTTGTCTGAATCTCCATACCAGCATACGTGTTATACCACTTATAGGTATTCTAATTCCACCATAACTCTTCTAAGAGTCCTGCAAATATCAACTAGTTATGATAGAAACTGAGCCACGTGAAACTAGCTCGATAAGACACAGTTCTAATAGAACTCTAAGTCTCCTTCCAGCGAAGCTCGATACGAAACTCACTAGACATTTTATACTTCACTTCCTCGATAGGAACTTATAACATGATGGGCTGCTCGCTAGAACTCAACCATCCAGGCCCAAAGTAATATTTTATTTAGGCCCAAACAAGTTGAATGATATTTTAGATGAAGACTAGTTTCAATGTTTGAGTTATTTTATTAATTTTGTAGCTAGAAAACGAAGCTTAACTCCGTTTCTTCGAAGGAGATCTTCGCTCTTAATAGGGACTACATATTATATATGAGCCCCCGGTGCTAAATTCAAATTTTATCAAAACTGTTATATAGATATAACATGCACACATTACTAAACGACCCTGAGTAATTTTTCTGCTCGATCAAGTTAATCATTTACAAGCTAGGCAAAGTTTTTTATTTAAAATGTGATAAAATTTTCATTAAATCACCGAAGGAAAAACCTCAAGCAAGCCCCAACAGCTCGAGTACAAAGCAAAGAAAACATAATAGAAAAATTGCAACTCAAACCTAAACCACACCAGTCAGGAAAAATAGTGCAATCCTAAAAAATAACAAAAAATATCCTAAATCTAAGTCACTATGTGACGACCCGGAACAGAATCAAAAGCGTAATTAGCTTAATTCGTGAGTTAGCGTATAATCGCAGATTTCCGATAATTGATTGAATCGTCGGCTTTGATCGCGACTAAATTATTGGCCGAGAATTTGAGTTGAGTCTCTTCTCGAGAGTTGTTGTATGCGTGATTTCGAGTTCGTGAACGGTTCTGGATCATTATTTGGACGACCGAGGAATATAATATGAATATTTGAAATTTTGGAATACTGTCGGGTTTATCCGTTTGTGTTCGAGTCTATCCGAATTGTGATTGTGATCCATTTTGGACCGTTGATCGACCCGAACCGTAGATGGAATGATTATCGACTTGATTTGCGAGTTTCGCGATTTGTTGTGATTTCGACATAATCTGCTAATATGATGGCTTTCTTAGTGACTAAAATACCGGGCAAGAATTTGATTTGGGATCCTTCGTGAAAGTTGTTGAGAATTTAATTTCGAGCTTGTGGGAACATCCGGAGGATTATTCCGAGTTACGAGGATTATGTTATGAATATTTTTGACCGTTGATTATTTAATCGGATAAGCTTGTGATGGATTGAACCGTTGACTTTTTATCGGATTTTCACGATTTCGTTGTTATTGGATTATATGTTTCCGAAAACGGTTGTTTCTCGTGATATGATTTGAGGTGTTGAGTTCTGATTTTGAGCAGTGGAATTTATGATTATTCAGGGGTTCGTGATCGTTCATTTGGCGAGGGATTTTCCGCTGAATCACGGGATTAACGCGTACTGCGTTACGCTCACCTGTGAGTGGACAATTTCTTTTCACTGATAATCGCGAGTCTTTATACACGTTTTACGAGCATGAGCATGCATACGAGATTATGATTTATATGAGCATGTGTTATACGATTATGCTTATACCATTATACATTACGTATATGCATTTATATATTGCTTTATGCATTTGCATCGAACTATTTATGATTTAGTTTACACAGAGTACAGTCTCAGTATATGTTGTTGTATCGATACACTTGCATCTCGGCTGATCCCCGATGGATGCCTACCAGGAGGGGCAGTACTCCGACCTGACCGGTCAGGGGCAGTACCCCGGAATCGAGGCCTTTCTGGCTAGAATCACGTGTGGGTCTGGGATCCCGTGATTCGGACTGTACTAGCACGGATGTGTCCATGAGCGACCCCGTGAGATTTTTACATGCATGCTCAGTACGCTGGAGGAGTATGAGTTTACCTCGTGTACTTTATTATATTTATTTATCTGGACTCGCATATGTTATTTTAACATATATTATTCGGCGAAAGACATTTATTTTCGTCTACTCACTCTAACGGTTTTCATGTCTTTCCCCTGGGCTTTTCGGTTTCCGTGCCCAGTTTGCAGTTCAAATTCTGGTGTCGCACGTCGTGGTCGGAGGCATAGTATTCGAGCGATGTTTCTTTTATGGTAGGTTCTTAGTTTGGCCTACTATTTGTATATCTAGACTAGAAGTCGCTCTGAGTATTCTTATGTCATGTTTATATACGATTTTCCCCGGATTTCTGTAAAGTATGGTTATATTTGTTACTTTACATTACTGTTATGATATTGAGAAATCCGGATGGGATCGGTGCCCAAGGTTTGATTTTTGTGGCATAGGATGAAGTGTTATTTTCCGGGTGCAGGTAATGGCAATTCCGCGTTAGTAGCGTTACTCTGCCGGAATTTTTATGGTTTTTGTTGGTTCATATTTTCAGAAGGGGTTTGATTCCGGTTTAGGAAACTAAATCGGGGTTGGGTCCTTTCAACTACTAGTGCCTTTGCAACCATTGATTGTCCAACCACAGATTGTCGCAGAACAATAAGTGAAGATGTCGTAATAGGACTAATAATCCAAGCATACATTCCAAAAGACCGATGCCAAACAAATCTCAATACACAAATAAAAAAATAAACAATGCCCAACGTGATGAGATATTTCACTACAATAACAACACTCTCTCCACCTCCGAGATTATGACGAATCCAAGGTTGCTGCTTGGAATCCCAGATCCCGAGCAATGAACATAAACATGAACAAGAACAAAAATAGTAACAATGAAAAATAGGGGGTGTTAAACCCATACCTGAGCACCCATAATAGCGAAAATAAGTGATTTGCACCTTCAAATTGCAACTATAAGAACTCACAATCCAAACTCTCATTTCATTGAGACTGAAGGTATCGAGAGTAAAACTATTATGAAGTTGTTTAATTTTGGAGTTGGAATCATATTAGACAACTTGACAGTAATAGGAAGAACAAGAATAGTAAATAGGTCAGGTACAAGGTCCTCCCAATCTGGACAAAACCAGTATGACCACAAAGGGTACAAATTCACACAGAAGTGAGTAAGAAGTTATATCAGCTTGCAGATGGGAAAGAGCAACAACCCAACCTTTCATGGTATCATAGAGGCAGAATCGATACAAGTGCTAACTCAACTAAGAAACCAGTTTTTGTCCCCGGTGTAGTGCAGTTGCTGCCAAAGTCGAACCACCCACCGAGAACTGCCAACCGCGTGCCACCGAAAAGGAATGGAGATAATCATGGCATGTAGATTATTCAGTCGATATGCGACCATCGTTTGAGGATCAACATAGTACTACCCACACCTCAAATTGAAACTCACTGAATCTCTGCCGCCCAATCTCCTCTCTGCGACATTCATCATGAGACCCATCAGAAATCTAAAATTGAGACCCATCTTTGTTTTTGACCTGCCTGTAATCACCAGAAATCTCTTATCTCCAAAGATGAGAACGAGCACAAAGTTGTAATCGGTTCTTGGTAATCTATTATCCTACATCCATATTCTATAAATATAGATGTAGAACTTTCAGTCTTTTTTTCTGTGGGGTTTGGTACTTTGGTTGTGCCAGGGGATGATAAACAACATGCGACAACATAAAGAACTAGCTTCGTCTCTAAGAAATTTTCTTCATTTATTCACCAAATTTTGTGAGTATGGTTATAACTTAGGGTAAATTACACATCAGGTCAGTTTTGAATTTTGCTTCCAAAATCAGGTCACTCAAGATTTTAATACCAAAACTCTCCCCTAGGAATTAGTTTTTATATGCTTGTCTTGTAGCTCCTAGTCATTAGTGTACCATGCATGTTTTTCTAAAGCATGGTTTTTTTTCTTTTGCATGGCACTTTGTTCTTTTCTCACTTAGTTAGCTTTGCATGACATCTTACCATATGCTTTTGTATACAGAGTATCATTTTGTGTATACAAGGCACGAGAGACACATACATCTCTGGCCTTCTCTCTCTATAAATCTTCCTTGCTCCTACCAATAAATTTCCAGTTTGTTCATCTTAAACTACTACTACCTCTCTACAAATACACTACCGTAGCAACGTAATAGTACTACTACAACTACTATTACTTAGATATACTATTGTCCACTGCCTATTTCATATCTCATCACATATTGTATAAATCATCCATAACTCTTCATTTATCAAAACAATACCAGTAGTTGTTCATATTTGTAGTTTTTCATCATTCATGCATATCAAGTAGCAGTCCATACTAACAACATTTCGTGTTCATACTTTAGAAGCTGTTCATACTTTAGAAGCTGTTCATACTTTAGAAGCTGTCTATGATCTTAGCTATTCATCTTCAAAGCAAAATCGATCATCACAACACACTTACATATTAAATAGACGTTCTTACCTTGCATGTCCAGCAGCTAGCCGATCACTTCCCGAAGTCTTAAAGAATCTCGATTAATTTTCTAGCGAATTCTTCATAGAAGATTGCACAGCTTTCTATGTTAGCATACAACAATAGGTTCCCTCAGCCTTTAATTTTTTGGTCACTTTAGACAACTTCTTGTCCAAAACAGGGAAAACTAGAATAATTATATGATTATATAGCTAAATTGACGATCATATTTTCTTTGACGAATTTCAGTTTATAATTGCATGCATATCAAAATAATTGTTAGAAATTAAGTCATGAGACCTCTTAGTACCAAAACCTTTGTTTTTGTTTTTGTTTTTGTAGCCTTTGAGTTGGTTTTCCTTGCAATTTTAAGTTTTTGACCATGTTTAAGACCGAGTTTTTAATGATTTTTTTGGCCTTACAAAATAAAACCAAACCCTTGTTTAAAATTTTGTATCAGAGCCTACTTTGGCTTTATAATCATATAGTTATTACAGTAAAGTACCTTGAGGACAGAAGTCATAAACACAATTAGTAAGAAAAATCATATTTGTTCTTGGATGTTCTTGCATGTGTGTTTACTTTTATTGCATGTTTGTTGTTTGATCATTAAAAAATAAAAGAATAAATTGTGCATCTTTGTTTTTTAAATTTGTATGATCAATTATCTTAAATTGGAAATAATTGAGCATCAAAAAAGAAAAATAATTTTGGATCAAAATAATTTAATTTGTTATTTTTCGCAGAAAAATCACAAGCATCTTTTACATAGTGAAGAATTTTCTATTATAAATATATGAATCGTTGATCTTATAAGAAATTAAGTTGAGCATATAAAGTTTGAGCAAAATAAACATAATACAACTTTACAGCATATTTTGAAGCATTTTCAAAAAAATTCCTCACAAATTATCTGACAAAATTGAAGTTTCATTACATCTCAATTAGAAGATAATAATAAAAATATATAGCATCTTCCTAAACGAAAAGAAATTAAAGAGCTTATTGATTTCATTGATAGCAAGCCGAAACAAGTTGAATTATAATATTTGAAAATTAGTGAAAATCTAAAAGTTGAAGTAGGAAAAATATAATTAATACAAATAGAATTAACTGACAAAGTAGAGAAGATACATAATAAAATTGATCGGTTATTTGTTTGATGACTGATAATAATAATAATTATTTACAAACACTTAAAGAAGTTTATAAATAGGACGACAATCCACTACCAGCATATGCACTATAGTCGACGACATCAAGTCGTCTGCCTGTTAGCCCAAAGTCGTCGGCTATACTTCGACGACATCAAGTCGTCTGCCTGTTAGCCCAAAGTCGTCGGCTATAGTATAGCCGACAACATGTCGTCAGTAAACAGCTGTTAGCTATACTATAGCCGACGACCTGAGGACAGCCTTGTCGGTTATAGTGCCCAACTATAACTGACAACCAAAAGTCATTGGTTATAGTTGTGCACTATAATTAACGACTTTAGAGAGGGAAGTCGCCGGTTATACCTTCCCGGCCGGTCAAAAATGTGTGAACGGAGGGACACTATAATCGATGGCTAGGCTTCTATTCATCAGTTATTGGTGATAAGGATTGTCGGTTATAGTGATGCACATCGTTGGAAAATGTTGATCATGGTCGACAACTTTGGTACTTGGTCGTCGGCTATAGTATGCAATTTTACAAAAAAAACTATAGATTCTGGATTTACCATTCCCAAAACCTGTAATTTCAAAATAACTAACGAACATATATTTTCATTTCCGCAATTTCCAACAATGCATAACAACTTCACAATCAAAACAAAACACAAACTTATTAAAATTTAGCGTATAATTTTGAAACACATGCATATAAACAAAATGTTGCCAAAGTCAAAGTTGCGGAGATAAGATGGGCCACTACCATCATCACCGGGCGGATCCTGCTGCTCATGTGGGGTATCGTGAGGGTGCTGGTTAGATGGAGTCCATGGAGTCCAACCTTGGGCCGGAACATTTATTCCTTGCGCCTGAAGGGTTGATCTCAGGCCTTCAAAATTCCTAGCCATTTCAGCTCGCATCCGAGCTAACTCCTCAGCCTGCTGCCAGGCCATCTCTTGACACATCTCCTCCATCTGCTGGGTCATCTGTCCATGAGTTTCTTCGATCTTGTTTTGATACTCCTTAGTCTGCCTACGAAGTTTCTCCTCTAGTTGGGTCTTAGAAGATACTGATTTGCGTTGAAAACCAGGCGTGCTCTTCAATATCTCATCGCCTTGCCGGCATAAACCCTTTCAATAGTAATTGCTCCTTCGTGGTGGGAAAGCGTTTCCCATGATCCTCACCCTAACCATTAAATCAGATTGATCAATCTGAGATATAGCCTGGGGAATGTCATCATTCGAGATAATAGGGTTTTGCTCCCTCGTAATCTGAGTCAACACCTCATCAGTTGTTTCCCTTAAATGAGCCTAATTGACAATGATAAGAAAATAACATATTAGAAAACATACATAAAAAAATAACTGGACAATACACATGTAAGCAATTTGTAAACTTGAAAGGGCACAATACTTACAGCTTGTTCTTGGGACTGAGGATACGTTTTTTCATACATCCACACAAACGGGTTTTCTTCAGGGTGTTGGGTCATTACCTCCTGAAAGGACCCAATCTCGATTTAGTTTCCTAAGCCGGAATCAAACCTCTTCTGAAAACACGAACCAACAAAAATCATCAAAATTTCGGCAGAGTAACGCTACTAACGTGGAATTGCCATTACCTGCACTCGGAAAATAACACTTCATCCTATACCACAAAAAACAAACCGTGGGCACCAATCTCATCCAGCTTTCTCAATATCATATCAGTAATGTAAAGTAATCAATAAAACTATATTTTACAGAAATACGGGGAAAAATCGTATAAAAGTATACATCAGAATATTCAGAGCGACTTCTAGTATATATATACAAATAGTAGGCCAAACAAAGAATCTACCATAAAAGAAACATCGCTCGAATACTATGCCTCCGACCACGACGTGCGACACCAGAATCTGAACTGCAAACTGGGCATGGAAACCGAAAAGCCCAGGGGAAAGGCAAATAAAAACGTTAGAGTGAGTGGACAAAAAGAAACATATGCCTTTCACCAGTTTATATACATAATCAATGTAAAACAATGCGAGTTCGGAAAGTATATATGGAGGTTGTCAGGCGAATCTCTCAAACCCGATGGTCAGGTGAATCGCTCAAACCCGACGGTGATAGGCCAGGGGAATCTCTCAACCCCGGCGGCATACAGGGGAATCTCTCAACCCTGCCCAGAGGAATCTCTCAACCCTGCCCACAGGAATCTCTCAACTCTGGTGCAGAGGAATCTCTAAACTCTGACGGACTACCGGTGATTAGCCGAGTAGCCGAAGCATCGATGCAGTAATGCCATCACCATAAAATATAAAATAATACCTCCAAAAATAATAAATAATCTCAACATCGTATATAAGTAAATACGGAAAATCACGAAAAATCACGAACTCGCAACAACAGTGAAAATAGAAAAGTCCACTCACAGGTGAGCGTAACGCGATACGCGTTAATCCCGTGATCCGGCGGAAAATCCCTCGCCAAGCGAACGATCACGAACTCCTGGATAATCATAAAATCCTTTGCTCAAATTCATAACTCGACACCTCAAATCATATCACGAGAAACAACCGTTCGGGGAAACATATAATTCAATAATGACGAAATCGTGAAAATCCGATAATCACACCACAAAACCTCGCTATAATTTTCGATGCTCAATTCGAAAAACAAATCTCACCACTGCGATTGGGGCGCGATTCCGAGCGAAACGACATATAACTCGTCGAAAACCCCAAAAAGTCAACTTTGACCGGAGCACCACCGTTGACCACCGGCGGCGGCGGCGGCGCAACCTAACTGTGAAATCTTCCGGCGAACCAACACCTATTCCACTCAAAATCATCCAACAAACAACTTCCATAACTACACCAAAGTCCAATTTTAACTCTAACTAGTCCAATTTCAAGCAAAACTGAATTCACACAAACATTTCAATCGATCGATTCTCCATGTACAAGCTAAATTGAAAGGCCATACATACATAGGTAGCTTCGTGGTGATAAGGGCTTCAAAGCCCAGTGCTTCATGCCTCTCGATTTGAGCGGAAAAGTGTCGACTAAAAACTCCCAAAAACCTCCAATTTCCAACCGGAAATTCCTCCTCCTCCGGCGTCCTCGCCGTTGATGGTGGCCAGAAACACCACGGGGACATCGAGGCGAGTTGAACGGGTCCAACCCCGAGGCCGGAGGTGGCCGGACGGCAGCCCACCGCCGGTGAGCCGTGCCTCCACGCCGTTGCACTCCTCCCCCCCCCGAGTTGACTCGGTCAACTCCCATAAATGCCCAAATTTGACTTTCCAAAAGAGGAAACCCACTTAAATACTTGCCCTTTTCGGAAACTACCATAATTAACTTTACGACAAACTTCGAATAAACGTAACTTTCACGTCGTAATTCCGTTTCCAACCATTATCGCGTCAACAAACTTATCTCGACAAATTCTTCAATTTCCACCTGAAGTCAAACAACTTCGACCAATCCAATAAAAAGTCAATGGGTCAAACTATCACAAGCTTATCCGATTAAACGATCAACGGCTGAAAATATTCATAACTTAATCCTCGTAACTTGGAATAATCCTCCAGAAGTTCCCACGAGCTCGAAATTAAATTCTCTACAACTTTCACGAAGGATCCAAAATCAAATTCTCGCCTGATAATTTAGTCGCTAACGAAGCCGCCATATTAGCAGATTACGTCGAAATCACGACAAATCGCGAAACTCGCAAATCAAGTCGATAATCATTCCATTTATGGTTCGGGTCGATCAACGGTCCAAAATAGATCACAATCACAATTCGGATGGACTCGAATACAAACGGATAAACTCGACAATACTCCGAAATTTTAAATATTCATATTATATTCCTCGGTCGTCGAAATAATAATTCGGAACCGCCCACGAACTCGAAATCACGCGTACAACAACTCTCGAGAAGAGGCTCAACTGAAATTCTTGGCCAATAATTTAGTCGTAACCAAAGATTGCGATTCAACCAATTATCGGAAATCTGCGATTACGCGTAACCTCATGGATTAAGCTGATTACACTACTGATTCTGTTCCGAGTCGTCACAAATGTACCCCCCTTAAAAAAAATTTCGACCTCAAAATTTCCAAGTTTGCCAACTGAAAAGTAGGAACACTGCCTCTACATATAGTATAACTCCCAAGTGGCAACTTTAACTGAACAACTCTGTCAATGGAAAATATCTTGGTACCCTCAAATCTCGAATCTGGACTAGCTCCTCACAAATTCCAAGTCTTCCTGCATAAGGAACTGATAGGGTACAAAACATGCAACAAATCTAAAATGTAGTTCCACCACACGGAACACAACACACACAAAGCCAACGCTATAGGCAATGCCAAACTATACGGCACAACACAAATTCGCCCTATGATCACATACGGATCAAAATAACGTGGCAAATTCACAACTCCACCTGCTCACATCAACATAACTCTAACGTCGAACTCGAGCAATTATCAATCTGTTTCCGCTAATCCGAAGGTCTGTGGTAGTACATTCCACTAAATCAAGATCAAACGTCAGCTTAAACCAAACTCGCTCCAGCACAATGGAGTACAACATCGTTTCTCAAAATGACATCATGTAACGTCATAATCATAGTAGTCTACAAACTAGTACTGTATGCAATCTCGAACAGTTGAAACTGCTGGTTCCAAATCCCTCAGAACTGCAATTCACAAGACCACAACATGACTTCTAAAGATTGACTAGTCCTCAAAGATTGCCCACCAGTCTGAGGATAAGAAACTGTACTAAACTGTAATCTAGTCCCTAACACTTACTACAATGATTGCCAACACTCTGTTGTAACTGATTATCTCGATCAGCAAACTGGGACACAGGTACACCACACAAATGAACAACCTCCGCCAAATATAACTATACCAGCCCGCTACCGAAATCTTTTCTGGAAGTACAAGGAAACGTACTGAGTTCATCGAATGGTCCACAAAGACCCGACAACTGGTACGATAAACCGAAATGCGTACTACCACACAAAATCCACAGTGACAAGCTCCAACTTCTAATCGGAAATCTCTAACCGATGTAACTTCCCGGCAAGTCTCTGCCTCACTGCCATCGCCTGCCAAGAAATGTGGCATCAGCACACACAAGCTGCTATAATACTCTTCATGTTGCGTCACGAGTAGTAAAATCGAAGTATCTGATACATCTCCGCACCACTAGTGCCTAACGCACGCAAAACAATGAGCTTCAAAATCATCACACTCGAACTCAGCTCCCATAGCTCGCAACTCGGCTAACATGGAAACTCAAGCCACACATACATGAAACACTGACGCTCCCGACTTCCGATTGAATGTATCAGCAACAATATCTCAGATGAATAGTCAAAGTACAACTACTAGCCTTTCTCGAATAAACTCAAATGTGCAGCCATAGTCGTTAGTCGACCCCATCCATCTATACTGGCTCAAGCTCGAATCTGGTCGAAAATGCAAGTAGATGAAACTCAAGTGATCAGTGTACATCCTACACTGCGCTGCACGCCACAGCAATACTATCCCGAACTCTTTGATGCTAACACAAAAACAGCAACTCCGAAATCATACACAGGATACGCAACTTTATAAAGTTCCACTGCTTGAACCCATGAGCCACCGCTCTGCTACACTGCATCAAAACATAACCAAATCCAAAACTCGATGCCTCGTCACAACCCACGAACTCACCACGATCGTCAGGTAGAGTCAAAACCGGTGTAATGGTCGACCTTTCCTTCAGGAGTAAGTAACTCTCCTCACGCGCGTCGAACCGCTCGAACTTGACGCTTTTCTTCGTCAATCCGGAAAGTGGAGTGGCAATCCGAGAAAATCCTGTACAAAGCACCGATAATAGCCTGCCAAACTCAAAAAAATCCTGTTCTCTGGTACGGTGGTAGATCAAATCCAAATCAACACGGCTTCAATCTGGTCAGGATCCACGCCGACCTCCTCGGCTGACATCACAAAGCCCAAAATCTTCACGCTAATCAACCAAAATTCACACTTACTGAACTTCGCAAATAGCTGATCATCTCGCAAAGTCCGCGAAATCGCTCGCAGACGCTTCAGGTGCTGGCCCACACTTCTGGAGTAAATCAGGATATTGCCAACGAACACGACCGCAAACTTGCCCAGAAACCGTCTGAACACCCGGTCCATCAAGTCTGTAAAAACTACGGGGGATTGGTCAACCAAACGGCGTGACCAAGAACTCGTAGTGCTCGCACTGTGATCCAAAAGTCGTCCTAGCCACAACTGACTCACCGATCCTCAACTGGTGGTATCCGGACCTGAGATCGATCTTCGAAAAGACTGAAGTTTCCGTGAGCTAATCAAACAAGTCGTCAATCCGAGGTAGAGGATACTCGCTCTTCTCTAAAGCCTGATTCAGCTTTTGGTAGTCGATACACCACCTCGTCGAACCATCCTACATTCGCACAAATAGTGCAAGAGCACCCCACGGTGATATACTGGGTCGTATGAAATCTCCTTCAGCAACTCTCGAAGTTGAATCAGTAGCTTCTTCAACTCCGCTGGTGCCAAACGATAAGATGTCAGTGATATGAGTCCAGCGCCCGGTAAAAGCTCAAGGGTGTAGTCAGTCTCCCGAACTGGAGAAATACCCGGTAACTCCTCCGGAACACACCTAGAAACTCGGGAACCACCTCAATGTCGCCAATGTCGGGCACAGCAACCGCAGTATCCACAACATGAGCTAAGTAAACCACACAACCCCTTTTGTTTTTACCATCCGCTCGACCATCAACGCTGAATTCACACATGGCAATAAAATATTTTTCTCACCGCGAAACAGTATCTAGGGAAAAACCTGGTCGTCGAAACACTACCTCCTTCTCGTGACACTCGAACATGGCCAAATGTGTCGCCAAAAGTCCATACTCATAATTACACCAAAATCGACGATATCCAGCTATAACAGATCCGCGGCTAAGCCATATCCTTCAATAAGGATCTCGCAACCTCCGGATGGATACAACACTCTCCAAAACCTTGGAAGTGGAGATGCATGTACAATAGCCATGGATGTCAAGCGACGGTAACCTCAAAGAAACTCCGTCCTCATACAAGGTCGTGGCACGAACTACGGCATGCCCAACTAACCGTCCACGTTGATTACGACTTTGTTGATTGACTCGTCTAGAAGTTTGCGTTGGTTTAAACTCCAGAAATAGCATCACGACCTCCTCGTGAATCCTGAGCTGCCGAACTGCTAAAATATCTGGCTGAGGACACTCCCTCGCAATGTGACCCTCCTGGCCACCACAATAGCAACTGAGAGTGCTCCACGAACACAAGTCACAGCGACGCCTGCTGTGTGGAAGGATCACCAACGATCACCCAAACTCATGCCACATGTACAAATCCACTACTATGTGATCTCCATCATCACCAAACAGATCCTCTGCTTTGATCTAATGACCCTTAACATAATCGAAAAGGCCACAGCCTGATTAAGTCACTGATCCCGAGGCGCCTGAACTCAACCTCATCAAATATCTCGACTAAGTCCACTTTCCTCAAACCAACACATCGGAAACCGCGTATACCTTTCCTTCTCAATATCCTCGCCTCTGAGTGCAGCACATCAAGCTCCTCACGGTTTTCTCGAGGCATATCAGTCAAAATCTCTCTGATGCTCAGGTTCAAACTCATCTCGAACCTCGTGCACTGCTTCCACTGAAGCCGCATAACACGTGCAAACTTGGACAAACATGTGAACGATACATCCCTGTCTCAGGTGGGTAAACACTCCATATTCCATTGCTAGGTAGCCTGATTGAACCATTACCGTATAAAAAATACCCCGAATGTAGGCCATGGAGTCGCAACAGGAACTCACACAATACCAGCCCACCAAATGCAACGATCTGACTCAGGCAAAACATCAACTACCACGATTCTCTGCTCTGAGGCAACATGTAGACGCTCATACACGCACAACCAGGCAAACCATGCCACACAAATCTCTGAATTCAAATTACTTATCCAAACCCACACTCTCTGTCAAGTCGCGCGTCGACTAGTCCTCGATAGGATCCATAACCGTATTGACACGGAAAGCACGTCAAGGAGGCATCCTAATGAATAAAACATCGTTCGCAACAAGTAGAACGTAATCATGGAACTTCAAATATTTGAAAGCATACAACACCCGGAGCATTGATCAGTATACGCCGGCCGGTCGGGTCATCACTCCAGACATACTGTACATTCTCAAATATCCTTAGTAAACACGACTACAAAAGTCTACAGAACCTAAAACCTAATGCTCTGATACCAAGTTGGAAGGACCCGACCCTGATTTTGTTTTCTAAACTGGAATCAAACCCCTTCTGAAAACACGAACCAACAAAAATCATCAAAATTTCGGCAGAGTAACGCGACTTACGCGGAATTGCCATTACCTGCACTCGGAAAATAACACTTCATCCTATACCACAAAAAACAAACCGTGGGCACCAATCCCATCCAGCTTTTTCAAAATCATATCAGTAATGTAAAGTAATCAATAAAACTATATTTTACAGAAATACGGGGAAAAATCGTATAAAAGTATACATCAGAATACTCAGAGCGACTTCTAGTATATATATACAAATAGTAGGCCAAACAAAGAATCTACCATAAAAGAAACATCGCTCAAATACTATACTCAGAGTTCGGAAAGTATATATGGAGGTTGTCAGGCGAATCTCTTAAGCCCGACGGTCAGGTGAATCGCTCAAACCCGACGGTGATAGGCCAGGGGAATCTCTCAACCCCGGCGGCATACAGGGGAATCTCTCAACCCTGCCCAGAGGAATCTCTCAACTCTGGTCCAGAGGAATCTCTCAACTCTGGCGGACTATCGGTGATCAGCCGAGTAGCCGAAGCATCGATGCAGTAATGCCATCACCATAAAATATAAAATAATACCTCCGAAAATAATAAATAATCTCAACATCGTATATAAGTAAATACGGAAAATCACGAAAAATCACGAACTCGCAACAACAGTGAAAATAGAAAAGTTCACTCACAGGTGAGCGTAATGCGATACGCGTTAATCCTGTGATCCGGCGGAAAATCCCTCGCCAAACGAACGATCACGAACTCCTGGATAATCATAAAATCCATTGCTCAAATTCATAACTTGACACCTCAAATCATATCACGAGAAACAACCGTTCCCGGAAACATATAATTCAATAACGACGAAATCGTGAAAATCCAATAATCACACCATAAAACCTCGCTATAATTTCTGATGCTCAATTCGAAAAACAAACCTCACCACTTCGATCGGGGCGCGATTCCGAGCGAAACGACATATAACTCGCCGAAAACCCCAAAAAGTCAACTTTGACCGGAGCACCACCGTTGACAACCGCCGGCGGCCGCGGCGCAACCCAACCGTTAAATCTTCCGGCAAACCAACACTTATTCCACTCAAAATCATCCAACAAATAACTTCCATAACTACACCAAAGTCCAATTTTAACTCTAACTAGTCCAATTTCAAGCAAAACCGAATTCACACCAACATTTCAATCGATCGATTCTCCATGTACAAGCAAAATTGAAAGGCCATACATACATAGGTAGCTTCGTGGTGATGAGGGCTTCAAAGCCCAGTGCTTCATGCCTCTCGATTTGGCCGGAAAAGTGTCGACTAAAAACTCCCAAAAACCTCAAATTTCCAACCGGAAATTCCTCCTCCTCCGGCGTTCTCGCCGTTAATGGTGGCTGGAAACACCACGGGGACGTCAAGGCGAGTTGAATGGGTCCAAGTCCGAGGCCGGAGGTGGCCGGACGACAGCCCACCACCGGTGAGCCGTGCCTCCACGCCGTTGCACTCCTCCCCCCCGAGTTGACTCGGTCAACTCCCATAAATGCTCAGATTTGACATTCCAAAAGAGGACACCCACTTAAATACTTGCCCTTTTCGGAAACTACCATAATTAACTTTACGACAAACTTCGAATAAACGTAACTTTCGCGTCGTAATTCCGTTTCCAACAATTCTCGCGTCAACAAACTTATCTCGACAAATTCTTCAATTTCCACCTGAAGTGAAACAACTTCGACCAATCCAATAAAAATTCAACGGGTCAAACCATCACAAGCTTATCCGATTAAACGATCAACGGCTGAAAATATTCATAACTTAATCCTCGTAACTCGAAATAATCCTCCAGAAGTTCCCACGAGCTTGAAATTAAATTCTCTACAACTTTCATGAAGGATCCAAAATCAAATTCTCGCCCGATAATTTAGTCGCTAACGAAGCCGCCATATTAGCAGATTACGTCGAAATCACGACAAATCGCGAAACTCGCAAATCAAGTCGATAATCATTCTATTTATGGTTCGGGTCGATCAACGGTCCAAAATGGATCACAATCACAATTCGGATGGACTCGAATACAAACGCATAAACTCGACGATACTCCAAAATTTCAAATATTCATATTATATTCCTCGGTCGTCGAAATAATAATCCGGAACCGCCCACGAACTCGAAATCACGCGTACAACAACTCTCGAGAAGAGGCTCAACTCAAATTCTTGGCCAATAATTCAGTCGTAATCAAAGCTGGCGATTCAACCAATTATCGGAAATCTGCGATTACGCGTAACCTCATGGATTAAGCTGATTACACTACTGATTCTGTTCCGGGTCGTCACACCTCCTCCCTATAAGACACATAGGGTCTAGAACCTCCGTGATGGTTGTCCGTGTTCTTTGCTCTGTTGCTTGCGTTTATGGAGGAAATGGCCTTATTTCATAAATATATATTAAAAAGATTGATTAACAAACTATCAACGCCAAATTATCCACAAGTAAATACATATGATGTTAATTATATACCTTAAATCGTGGGGTGTTGAAGTGGATTAGAAGCCACTTCCACTCGTACTCCCTAAGCAAGAACTCCATAGTTGTACCCGAACGGTCATTGAGCATATCGTTTTTCTTCCAGAACTTACAAAGCTCATTCTTCCACTCTTTATACCTATATATGCCACACAAATGTTAGAAACACATTACATAATTCCTCTGATATCTAAATATATATTATATTACTCCTGTCACCTTCCTCCTAGAACCTCATTTGCCCATTTGGATTTAAGGTCCTCCCGAACATTGAACGACACCTACAATGTCCCATTTTTTATGTTAATATATTTATATTTTAAAAGAATTAATTAATATAAGTAGACATACACAATGAATATTTAACTCACTGACATCGGATTGTTCGCTTGGTCCTTCATGGATTGAGGGACTGAGGACCACTCTGACCACAGAATAAGGACTTTGTCCCGGATAATGCTTCCAACCATGCCGGAGTACGTCCTACAAATGTTTCCTTGTTTCACTAATCCTTGCTCGTCGGTCTCTATGACCAGGGGCCCGTAGGCCTCCATGTCCTTCTGAAGTTGCTTCCCCACAACAGGACCTCTGGTCCTCACTTTTTTCTCCCCTCCGACGTCTGTCGCATAAGACATAGTAAAAAAAATTAAAACAGGATAACCCAATTTATTATAAAAATTAATGGAAAAATTGAAATTAAATAATAAATATATTTACTATTTACCCGATGATTCTAACGGCGATGCATTTGCTATCGTCGTACTTGTCAGAGGGGTATCAAACGTCTAAAAGACATATGCTTCCTTCGGGTGGACGTAAATAAGGTTTCCCTTATCATCGACAGCTGGTTGAAGGTTTCCCGCTTCATCGACATATGGTAGGGCTAGTATGCCCTGCTAGGGGAAATAGAGATGAGAAGGGAAGACACCTCCTTGTTGTCCGGACGAGGATGTCTCTGAACCACCAGCATGACCGGGAGAAGGACCTGGTTCTTTCCAGTTGATTTCTAGCATGCGAGGATTTGAATAAGCAGAACCTATATAACTGGGCGTACCCAACACATGGCTCATGTCTGGCAAACCTTTACGTGAAGGCTCAGGACCCGTAGAGCCGGGCGTAGACGTCTGACTCCTGTTAGAGAACAAAAGCTGCCTCGCACTGTGTGGTCATTGGGGGTCGACCACATCATCATGCACAGGCGTCTCCTGGGTGCCTTCAAGGAGTAGCTGACGACAATTGTTGTACGGGCCGCCGTAAGGCTGGTGGGGCCGGTTGTTCGAGCCAGACCTACAATTGTCACCCTGAACCTGTTTTCCCGATTCTTAGATGTCGACTTCTTTCCTCTACCTGAAAACAAATGCATGATATATTTCTAAAATCACAATAACTATGTTAAAAATAATCACAATCTCATAACCTAATAACAATTTATAATTTCACGACACATAATTTCGATCTATAATTTCTCAAATTCATCAAACAATTACCTAAAACACAATGCTCCAACGCAAATGAAAAACCCATAACCTAATCACAATATCATAATTTCACAATCACATAACCTAATCACAATTCATAATTTCACAATTCCTACTTTCACAATCACAAACAGAATCACGTAAATCAAAATAACAATCACAATCACAATCCTCCAATGCAAATATGTAACCCATAACCTAATCACCATATATTAACCCAATTACAATCACATAACCTAATCACAATTCATAATTTTATAATACCCTATTACAATCACAATAATACAACCCATAATTTCACAAACCTAATCACCTAAATCAAAATAACAATCACATCACAATCACAAATTCACTAAACTATTTTTAGAGAGACAGAGACACAGAGAGAGAGTTAATAAACTATTTTTAGAGAGAGGAGGTGGTGTAACAACCCAAACGGAAATGGTATATTAATTGGCTTGATTTGCACATTTCACGATTAATCGCGGTTTTGTCGTAATTGGTCGATATGACGGGTTTGTTCATGACTAAATTATCAGGCAAGAATGTGGTTTAAGTTCCTACATGAGAGTTGTAGTGTATAGAATTTCGAGCTCGTGGGAGTTTTCGGAGGATTATTTCGAGTTATGTGGAATAAGTTATGAATATTTTTGACCGTTGGATTTAGTTGTGTTTATCCGTTTGGTTTCGATTCGTTTTGGACCGTTGATCATTTTGGTCGCGAGTATAAATATCGAAATAGTCGTGAAATTGTTGAAAAGTCACATTTGGGCTGAGTTGACCAGTTTTGACCCGTTGACTATCGTTGACCTGCGTTGACCGTGGCTCACCGGAGGATATCTTGACCACCGGCTGACTTTCCGATTCCGGCCACCTCAGACCAAAAGCTTGGTATGGTTAGCTTCCTCTTGTGATTTCCTATTGATTTGAAGTTGGTTTGAGTGGATTTTGTGGAGTTTTGAGGTAGTTTGATCTCGGTGAAGTTCTTGGAACTTACCGGATTCTAGTGGCAGTTTCCAGCCAGTTTTGGGGTCGTTGGGGTTGGAGGTTTTGCTCCCCTAAACCCATAGATGCTTTTGGGTGAAATTTTTTTAGGATTGGGTGATGTTTGGAGTTCGCCGGAATCAATGGTGGCCGTGGCTTTCGAGCTCGATTCCGGCCACGGTGGTGGTTGGATGAGACAGTGACTTTGAGGAAAAGTGTTGGGCTTGGGAAGAGGAAAATTTCTGGGCTTGTTCCGCCGTGGAATTTCATCGTTGGCGCCGCGCTGCTGCCGGCGGTGGCGGCGGCGGCGGCGGTCAACGGCAGGGCTTCGACGAGGTTGACTTTTGGGATTTTTGGAGATTTTTATACCATTTTTCTCGTAATCGCGCCCCAATCGTAGTCGTGCGGTTTTTGAGTTGATTTGAGTATGTTAAGTTGGGACGAGGGTAATTTGGGTGTATTTTGGGAATTTTGCTATCCTCGTCGATATTTTGAGCGATACATCTTTCGAGAACGCGGGGTTCTTGACGTATTAGCTCTGTATGTTGTATTTCAATATGTATTAATCGTATCCTTGTTATTTAGCTGATCGTGATCGAGTGTTTGGCGAGGGATCTTCCGCCGGACCTCAGAGTTAGCTTCGTACTGTGAGTGGACATTTTATTTTCACAGTTGATTCGCGAGTCTTGAGTATGCATTTACGTTATGCATTTATGATTATACAATTTATGATTATGCATTATATTAGTATGCATTTACAATTATGCACATACAAGTATGCATTTTACGATTATGCATTTTACGATTTTGCATGTGCATAAAAAGTATTTATAATTTGGTTTACACAGAGTATAGTCTCAGATATAGAGGTAGCATCGATGCTTTGGCTTCTCGGATGATCCCCGAGATGATCCGGGGGGGGGGGGGACAGAAATACTGACCCGAGGTCTTTCAGACTTATAATCACGTGTGGGTCTGGAATCCCGTGATTAGACTGTACTATACGGAGGAGTCCGTGAGTGACCCCACATGATTTTATGTGCATCTTTATGGATCATGAAAAATGTACCTAGTCGGGATTTTCATGTGCATTGATTCACATTATGCTTTTATGAGTATATATACTTATGTTGGGAAAGACATATTATTATTTCCGTCCACTCACTTTAATGATTTTATTTGTCTTCCCCTGGGCTTTTCGGTTTCCTTTGCCTAGTTTGCAGTTTGACTTCCGGGGTTGCACGTTGACGGTGGAGGCGTAGAGTTCAGGTCACACTTCAGTTCGAGTAGGTTATTTGTTCGACCTCCTGGTTGTATATGATGTATATAGGAGTCGGTCTGAATACTTATGTTATATTTTCAGTTGAGTTTACTCCCGAATGTTTTCTGGTTTTCTTATAAACCTTGTGGTTTATTTTATATATGATGTTGACAAATCCGGATGGAGAACGGAGCCCCACAGTTTGGCTTTTATGGAATATTCGAAGTGTGATTCCCTTTGCAGGTTCTAATTCTGGCTCACGTATATCAAAGTAAACTCTGGCAAAAAAAAATTAAGGTCGTGTTTTCGAAGGGGTTTGATTTCAATTTAGGCAACTAAATCGGAGTCGGATCCTTTCAGGCGAAGGGATTGTAGAGGCGGCGGCGGCAACAGCGGGGAACGCGGCGACGAGTTAGGGGGCGGCGGGGGTCGGTTTGAGAGAGAGGAAAGGGTGTTTAAGGGAGGAGATGCGAAATGGGGCGAGGAACTCGGTTTTGGGGAGTTATACCCGTAGCGTATAACCGACGACCCAAAAAACTTATCGTTAGGTATACTATACCCGACAATAAATGCCCAAAGTCGTCTATTATACCCCCTAATTTTTTTGAAAAATTACCCTCGGTCATTTGAAAACACAATTCCTGCAAAACCTGTTTAAGTAAATTTGGATCATCACACTTCAACAGACACGTAAACTTAACTAACACGTAAATTATGATCATCATAAACATGCATATGCACCATTATATAACACATTCATTTTTAACTAATCAAGGCGCATAATCAGAATCATCGCTTGAGTCTGATTCAGTATCTGTATTAATTTTTGGTAATATGGGTTGCTCCTCTTCACTAGAGTCTTTGTTTTCTTCATTTTAATTGACATCACTAAGTTCTACTCGAGGAAGTCAAACCACACTACCTGGCGTCACATTGTTAAAGTGAATTATCGAGGAATCTGAAATATTAATTGCGTTCGGCTCTACGTATGTAGTAACTTCTTCATTCTCTACGGCATCACCTAGTGTAGCAGCACTGTATATGTTTGTAGGAACGACATGGTTAACTACTTTCCACACGCCTTTGTGCATAAGATCATCAAGATAAAACACTTGTTTTACTGTTGTGGCAAAAACAAAAAGGTAATCTTCATACCATGTTGTAGCAGTATTCACCAAAAAGGTTCTGTAGTCATCGGTCTTTGTGCTCTGATGGCTAGTATCAAACCATATACACTTAAACAAGTGCAATATCATGCCTTCCCCATAAATTTGTTCAACCACTGAATGGAGAACGTCATAATAGTCAATACCATTTTGTTGACCATGCACCATTACCCCAGAGTTCTGTGTTTTCCGTCTCGCATCTCTATGTGCACATATAAATTACACGCCATTGACCTTACACATCAGATACTCGCTTGAAGTTATCGGTTTCATCGCTAAAAGCCTCAATTCGTGTGACCATTTTGGGTTACCATCATACTCTACGTGGTTCATCTGAAGCAATAATAACCAATATGCTAGATGAAAAATGTAATGATATTAAATTATATATATCAATAAGAATATGTATTGACGTACCCAGCTGCCAAAATAGTTTGCAAACTCCCTATTGTGGTACTCAAGATCACCGCCAACCTGAGGACAGTATAGATGAAATTTTTTCCAGTATTGTACTTCAGGACAATTAAGCAATACGCACTAGTGGGCAATGAGTAGCTGATATTGTTACAACTGGTACGACTTTGGCAAATTTTCACCAACTTCAACATCATATGAGAGGATAGAAAGTTTGAACTGTTGTTCATCTACTGGAATATGTTCTGGAGGGTCCTCCAATGCTCCTAAATACAACTTGGTGTATGTTACGCCCTCGCGCGCAAGATATGCTTAAGCTATACATCCTTCAGATGTGGATTTATTAGCCACATAGTTTTTGTAGTCCCCCAATTGTCTATCAAGTTTAAAAGTGCAGAATAATATTATTTCCAAATAATGTTTAAAAATTATAGCTAAATTTAGATGTTGAATCGTACGTACCTTTCCATATGATACATCCAAGTGTAGTGTACCGGACCGGTAAGCAACAATTATTCGGGAAGATGGATCATCAGGTGAGGCATGATATCAAAAATATTTGGGGGGAAATATCCTCTCAAATTTGCACATGATAAAAATGATGTCATGTTGCATTTATCTCAGGTCTGTTTTTTTTCACTTCTCTAGTGCATAACTTCTGAAAGAATCTTGACAACGCCACTAACGGCTCCACCACCTCTTTCGGTAGGTACCCTCGAATGAAAACAGGAAATAGGCGTTGAAGCAGTATATGGCAATCATGAATTTTGAATCCATACATCTTATTATCTTGGAAGTGAACACACCAGCCTATATTGCCTGCATAGCCTGACATTACCCATCCACCTAAAAATTTCATTCTTCTGGTCAGGTTTGACGGTGTAAAAAGCTTGAGGGATTTTTTTCTTCCCTTCTCTCAACCACAAATGTTTATGCAAATTCATTCTTTTCAAATCAATGCGTGCCTTAGGGCCTTCTTTAGTTTTCCCCTCCCAATTTAGCACTGTGCCCACCACACTTTCGCACACATTCTTCTCTGTGTGCATGATATCTAGGTAGTGCCAGATAGGCAACTTGGGCCAGTACAGGAGTTCCCAAAATATACTTTTGTGTGTCCAAAATTTATACTTGCCGGGTTTGTCGGGTATTGACGCCCCTATTTCAGGATAATTGCTCAGTTGCCCAAAATAGTATTCATTTAGCACTTCCAAAGTTTCATCCCCCATCCATCTTCTGGGTTGCACACCCATTTCTACAGTCCCATCAAAAGCCTCGGGATCCTGCCGCCATGGGTGATCATGTGGAATCCAACAACAGTGACGAATTTGCACAATCTTTCTACAATAAGGTCTGCAGCACTCAACAATCATGCACTCTAAACAAACCCTGTATCCCCTGGTAACATTGCTCGACAACATTCAACATGCAGGAAAATCACTGATGGTGCCAACAACCATTGCATGCATCTGGAACATCTAGTTTTTGTACTTGTCATAAGTGGGATGACCAAAGTCACTAAGGTACTTAAGCTCCTCAATCAAGGGTCTCAAATACACATCGAGACGCTTTCCTGGATAACCCGGTCCTGGAATTAACAGAGACAGCATATCGTATTCCTTCTTCATGCACATCCATGGAGGAAGGTTGTACGACACCAAAATAACTGGCCATATACTATATTGAAGACTCATGTTGCCAAAAGGTTTGAATCCGTCACATGAGAGCCCCAGCCAAACATTTTGGACCTCTAATGTAAAATGGGAAAACTCTTTAACCATGTGCTTCCAAGCCTCTCCGTCAGCAGGGTGTATAAGGGTATCATCGTCAGGCAAATTTCTCTCAGCCCACTATCTCATATCTTTGGACGTGTGTGCACACATGAACAACCGTTCCAGCCTATCAATCAGCGAGAAATACCGATGTATCTTCACAGCTTTCTTGTTCCTTACAGGAGTCAACATACCTATCCATACCACATACTGGGCAGACATCAATGCATTCAAGATCATTTCCGCTAGCATCTTCACCCCAGAAGAGAACACAATCATATATGCATGCATGGATTTTCATGTAGGAAAGGTCAAGATGTTTCAAGATATGTCGTACCTTACGATGAGTGGTATGAAGACGAAAACCGGGAGGCAGCATCGAAGCAATCCACTTTAGCCAATCATCAACTGCCTTAACACTCATTTTGTTCTCCACTTTCAGCTTAATTACTCCCATGACACTTTCAAGAACTGTCTTATTACACCCGTTGTACAACGAGGTCTGTTAGAATGCAATCAAGTTGTTGTACTTGTCCATACTGATAGTGTTGACAGCTATAGGTAATTGCTAGACTGGCTCAATATAAGGGAAACCCCCAACGGCGGGATCATTATCTACTGCTTGAGCTAATACACCGCTCTCGTAAGGAAACACATATTTGATCAACCTCATTGTTGAATCATTAGATTTACTGGCCATCTAAGGATATTGTCCATGATCATGCTAACCCGCAGAAGTTGTTTCACTGTGATAAATCCAACACGTGTACTTATCCCAAAATCCGTTTTTCTTGAGGTGCTCCCATGCTGTATCAATGGTTAAACTATACATATCGCTCCGACACTGACAACGTTTACACAGGCAATAATGAATAGCATTCACATTAGAATTAGCCTTCACATATTCCACAAAACTCTTCATTCCAATTTTATAATTTTGATCCCATCTTGGAAGCAAAATTCAACTCTTGTCCATCCTGAAAATTTTAACTTAATTTTTATATATATACATATTTAATTTGATCATCGATTTACAAGAAAACTAGCTACGTAATTACAAAGTCACACATACACGCACACGCGCACGCGCATACTAGCTAGCTACGGGGTCTGTTAGAATGCAATCAAGTTGTTGTACTTGTCTATACTGGTAGTGTTGACAACTATAGGTAATTGCTGGACTGGCTCAATATCAGGAAAACTCCCAACGGCGGGATCATTATTTACTGCTTGAGCTAATACACCGCTCTCGTAAGGAAACACATCTTTGATCAACCTTATTGTTGGATCATTAGATTTACTGGCCATCTAAGAATATTGTCCATGATCATGCTAACCCGCTGAAGTTGTTTCAACGTGATAAATCCATCACGTGTACTTATCCAAAAACCTGTTTTTCTTGAGGTGCTCCCATATTGTATCAATGGTAAAACTATACATATCGCTCCAACACTGACAACGTTTACATAGGCAATAATGAATATCATTCACATTAGAATTAGCCTTCACATATTCCACAAAACTCTTCATTCCAATTTTATAATTTCGATCCCATCTTGGAAGCAAAATCCAACTCTTGTCCATCCTGAAAATTTTAACTTAATTTTTATATATATACATCTTTAATTCGATCATCGATTTACGAGCAAGCTAGCTACGTAATTACAAAGTCACACACACGCACACGAGCGCGCGCACGCACACATACGCTAGCTAGCTAGCTATATATCAACAATTAATTAACACACATATATATAAACAAACATATATACATATTTTTATCTAATTAAATAAACTCAATCTCTAAAATTCATATATATATAACACATAAATCAACTCAATCTCCAAAATTCATATATATATATAACACATAAATTTTTACATGCATATATATTTACATCTAATGAAATCAATTAATCTCTCGAATTCATCTGTATATATATATATCGATCACACATAATTAAATCAATTAACTCAATCTCCAAAATGGATCCAAATATATTTTCATCTAATTAATTAAATAAACTCAATCTACAAAATTCATCTATACACGTACCTATATAGCGAGAAATAGCTTCACGAATTTATTTTAGACCGCTACTGAAAATACTCACAATTTGATAGCGTTTTGAGTTTTTCTCCTCCGATTTTTTTGAATGGTTGTCCTGCTGCCCGAGCTGGTTAGATAAGAAACCATAGCCGATGACATAAAAAGGGTTGTTGGCTATAGTTTATCAGATCGTCGGTAATTGGCTTTTCCGGTCGTCGGTTATCCCTAAACTATACCCGACGAGGTCATTTAACTATACCTGACGGTATAGAAATGAACCGTCAGGTATAGTTCTATTTACCGACAACAGTTTTGTACCGTCGGGTAAAGTGCACTATACCTGATGGTTTCAACCGTCGTCCGGCTATTTTTTTAAAGTTCGCCGGGTATAGTGCATATGCTGGTAGTGATCCAGTAGAATTTTTGAGCATCACAGCTAATGTTCCGAGCAATCATATTCCTATGGGTAAGGCTATGATAGGGGAGATCTACCTTAAACATTTATTTACAAATAGTTGAACAAAATTATAACTTTTTGAACTAGAAATTACAGCATTTAGAAGAAAATTATGACAATTTTTTTTTATCATTTACAAACTATTAAACTAAATTACAACATTAACAATGATGTGTTCTTAAATTTGTAAAAATGTGCTTGTTAGAATATTTCCAAAAATTTAAAAGAAATTACCAAAAAATAATCTCATTTTACAATAATAACAACAAAATTAGTGAATAAAATCTTTGGTAGAGTCACTCCACCCTAGAATTTTTCATATTCCTATAAGACAAAATAATACTATTATTCAATTTCTAAAATTATATAAAATCAAAAATTAATTAACAAATATTAATCTAGCATTAAGTACATCATCAGTATCATCTTCTATTCCACAATTTTTAATTAAAAATTAGAGAATTTGAGCATAAGTAATCAACCAAAAAGGATGAGAATATATCTTTTTGACAAAACCAAATGAAACTTTTTAAAGAAAAGGAAAATAAATAATATGAGGAGAGGATATTTATCATAATGAAGAAGAAGCACAATTTTTTTTAATAATTAAATGAGTTTTTACGATCACAAAAAAATGCATATTTTATATCAATTGGAAACATTATATAATCGTAATAGCTTCGTAAGTAGCATTAGCCAACATGAAATAAGTTGTATTGATAAAGAAGTTACTTTAAATTTATTGAGCAATCAAACAATTGGACAATTTAAAAAGTTTCATTATTCAAGAATACATATTAGAACTATACTGATTAGCATAGCAGGATTAACTCAAGCACAACTTGGTACAAAACCATTAAGAAAATACATATATGATGATAGATGAGATAACCATTAATAAGAAGTAATAGCCATCTGTTGGAAGAAATAATACCCTCTAAAACTTAATAAATTATTAGCTAACTCATAAGTATAAGAATGGTCTTCGCCCTCAAGTGTATGGGCACAAGTAATAGTATAGAAATAAAATTGAGTGTCGAACCCACGAGGATTAAGCACTTAGATTCCTTAGCTCGGAAATGAAAACACAAAGATTACGACTCACTAGACACTACACTACTTTACACTAAAGGAAAGATGGAAGTGAATCTTACACTACTAAATCCTTTCAAGACTTAGCATTGTAAGGGGTGGTTAAGTTACGGTGAGTGATTAAACGAAGGTTGATTATTTGATTGATTGTTTACACTAAGTACGGAGCTAAATAACATAAATTCAAGATAAAGCAAGTAGGTCGGCTAGGGGAGTTCTGCTAACCACATGATGCATCAAACAATGTCCCGGTTTATGTATAGATTAAGTCCGTTTACACTAAGTATTGTCTAAATCGTGACCTTGTGAGTCACGATTGGTTTTGAACTCAAATTTCTAGGTCACCTCGAACACTAGAAGACTTAAGCCCTACATTGAAGTGTTTGGTGAATCGAGATCAAGACATAAGTCATTACAGGCTTATACGTCAACCGTATGTCACGTTATGAAACTAACAAGTAAATCGTGTGATAGATGTGGAAATGTTCCCCTGTCGAATATCGATTGGAGAATCGGAGAGGATGTCCGGTTGAATCCCTCAACTCGTACCTAATAAGTTACGGCCCAAGAGATTTTACGAGGTGCCATAATAATCCTTTTAATCAATGTGTGCTTGAGTAGAGTCCCTCAAGTCTAAAGAGACTCAATAGGCTCTAATCCATGCTAAGTGCTAGGGAACCAAATCTTAAGATACATCTCATAGATAATACCTTAATCATGTTCAGATGTTCATCTATCCTTAAGTGAGTAGCTAATTCATTCAATGGTCATTTTTAAGTCCTTTAACACATACATCAACTTAGCTAGAGTCAACATATGCATATAAGAAATTATACGATAAGCTCAAGCATATAAACATATCATAATCACACAATAAACTCGTTCACAACTCAAATCTTCATAACATACACTAAAACCATGAAATATACATAATTCAAGACATGTTCATCACATCACATGGCTAGGGTTCTAACCCTAGCCTCCCAAAATCTACTACTCACTACCAATAACAAGTATAGAGCTTAGATACATGATTAAAAGATAAAATAGGATGAGAAATAACCAAGAGTCCCTAAAATGTCCAAGGTCTTCTAGCTATTTTTTCCTCCTTGCTCCAACTTTGCTCCAAAGCTCCTTGATGTTGAGTCACCCACCTAAGGCTAGAGAGATGGTGGTGTAGTGGAAGGTATTGTGGTGGTGATGGAGATTTCTAGGCCTTAGATAGTGATTATAGGTGTGTTTTGGTGGAGGAGATGGCTATTTCCAATGGGTATGGATGGAGAGAGTTTTCTAGAGAGCTAAAACATGAGAAATCTCAAAAATGAAGTATGTTCTATGTGGGTGCCAAGGGGAGCTCGAATTTGGGCTGAATGAGGAGGCAAATATAGACCCTTTGATGATAGAAAATGGTGAGATGGATGATTTAAAGGTTAACTTTTAATTAGGGAGACCATGATCCACATTTTTAGGCTTTGGAAGGGTAAGCTCCATACTGGTGATATCATGCAGTCCAACTTCTTCTCTTTCTCTCCAAATCAGATTGGTAAGCATATATGGGCTCAATGGGCCTCCATTGGGCTAGAATCCATGTGATTGGGCTGGCCAAGGCGAGTCGGCCAAGGTGAAAAATTCCGGCGGGTTCTGGGAAACTTCCGGCGACCTCCGATGAAGTTATTTCGTCATTTTCCCAAATTTGCTCCAAATTGTCTTTTGACCTCGGAAATGTATACGTCTTCTCCAATAAGTATTTAATTCTTCAGATTTAATATATTTCCGAGCCAACTCCACATTTCCTAGCAAGAATAGAAAACGTCATAAGAATAATGCTTTATTCATAGAAAACAAGCTATAAGCATAAACTTAGGAGCGTAATAGGCACATAAATATGGTTCTGACAACTACCTCACACTTAAGCTTTGCTTGCCCTCAAGCAAACTAAGCCGAAAAGAAACAAGCTAAGCTAGACTCAAAGCACAAAGCATATGTACCAGTATGTAAGGGTCCCGAATTAATGATCGATATCCCTCAAAGAGCTATGGCTAAATGGATTGAACTACTTTTGAGCAACACTTTTAAAACATGAAAGGACCCAACCCCGATTTAGCTCCCTAAACCGGAATCAAACCCCTTCCGAAAACAAGAACCAACAAAAACTTTTTGAAATTTGGGCAGAGTTTCGTTACTAACGTAGAATTACCATTACCTGCACGCGGAAAATACACTTCATCCTATGCCACAAAAAGCAAACCGTGGGCACCAATCCCATCCGGATTTCTCAATATATCAACAGTAAAGTAAATCAGTAAATATATCTATACTTTACTGAAATCCGGTGAAAAATTGTATAACATATACCACAGGAAGCTCAGAGCGACATCTAGTACATAAACATATACGCATACCACAGTAGGAAGAACAATAAACCTACTGGATGAAACAAGATTGCTCGAGCACTATGCCTCCGACCACGACGTGCGACTCCAGAGTCCGAACTGCAAACTGGGCACGGAAACCGAAAAGCCCAGGGGAAAGACATGAAACACGTTAGAGTGAGTGGACGAAAATAAATGTCTTTCACCAAGTAATATATACTTTAAAACCATATGTGAGTCGAAAGTATAAACAATCAAATGGTACGCGAGGGAGACTCTAACTCCTCACGCGTCCGGGTACACGAGGGAGACTCTAACTAACTCCTCACGTATACATACACGAGGGAGACTCTAACTCCTCACGCGTACAGAGCATGTGTATAAATCACACGGGGCCACACGTGGACATATAACAACATATAAATATAATCACATAACACATGCTCAATATAAACATAATCTCGTTCGAAAACTCATGCTCGTAAAACCATAATCATACTGCATGCTCAAGTTCATAAATCGTATATAAAGGACTCGCAATAATTCCGTGAAAATAAACTGTCCACTCACAGATTAGCGTAACGCGTATCGCGTTAACCCGTGATCCGGCGGAATGTCCCTCGCCAAAAGAACGATCACGAACACCTGAATATTCACAAAATCCATTTCTCAAAGTCATAATCCGACAATACAAATCAAATCACGAGAAACCACCGTTCTCGGAAACACGTAGTTCAAAATCGACGAAACGTCAAAAATCCATATATAACACCTCAATACCTCACTTTACTTTCGGACGCTCAATTCGAAAAACGAACCTCCCCACTGCGATCGGAGCACGATTTCGAGTCATATGACATGCAACTTGTCGAAAGTTCAAAAAAGTCAAACTTTGACCGTTGACCGCCGCCCACGGCGGCGCCGCCACTGACCGGAGAATTTCACAGCGGAGAAACCCCTATTCCACTCAAAATCATCCACTGAGCAACTTTGTCAACTACAACAAAGGCCAATTCTCACTCTAACTAGGTCAATTTCACTATAAACCGAATTGGAACACAAATTTCAAATCCAAAATTCTCCATCCACAAATCGAATTAGAACACCAAACTTACATGGTAGCTTCATGGTGATGAGGGCTACAAAGCCCACCCCAAAGTTCAGCTCGAATCGGCCTGAAAAATCGAACCCGAATTCTTCAAAATTTCATGAACTTTGATCGAAAATATCTTCCACCTCCGGCGACCTCGCCGTGCGTGGTGGCCGGGGGTAGGCTCGGGAGGTCGGGGCGAGCAGAACGGAGTAAGCCCAAAGCCGTGGGGTTGCCGGAATCTCATCATCGCGGGCAAGCTGTGAGCCACCGTCGAGCACCTTCCTCCACCATGGTCAACCAAAGTCAAACAAGGTCAAACTTACTATTTCCATCTTTGACTTTCCCAAAGGGGAAACTGCCATATATAGACTTTCCCAAAATGGAAACTCATAATTATCCATTTTAACGAACTTCAAACGCGCGTAACTTTCTCGTCGTATATCCGATTCCGATAATTCTCGCGGCCACAAACTCGTCTCGACGTACTCTTCAATAATCACCCGAAGTCAAACACATCGGCCAAATGGATAAAAAGTCAACTGTTCAACCAAACACACATTTAAATCGACTAAACAATCCACAATCGGAAATAATCACAACTTAATCTTCGTAACTCAAAATCATGCCCCGGAAGTTCCCACGAACTCGAAATTAAATTCTGAACAAGTTCCGTGAAGAAGCCGAAACCAAATTCTCGTCCGGTAATTAAGTCGCTAAGTAGCCCACCATTTAAATCCGAACTTCAAATATTCATAATTAATTCCTCGATCGTCCAAATAACGATCCGGAACCTCCCATGAACTTGAAATCACACATAGAACGACTCTCGAGAAGAGACCCAGCTCCAATTCTCGGCCAATAATTAAGTCGTTAACAAGTTTCGGCGATTAAAACAACTGTCGCAACTCTACGACTACGTGCAAGCTCATCGATCAAGCTGATCATACTGCTGATTCTGGTCTGGGTCGTCACAAATCCACCCCCCTTAAAAAAAATTTCGACCTCGAAATTTCTGAGTCTGCTGACAAAAGTAGGAGCACTGCCTCTGCATACTGCTCAACTGCCCAGTGGTCACATCAACTGAACAACTCTGACAACTAACTCCATAATAGGAGATAGCTCCGTACTGAAATCCATGTACCCGCAAATCACAAATCTGAACTGGCTCTACACAATCGCCAAGTGTTCCTGCATACGGAACAGATAGGGTACACAACATATAGCAAACCTGAAACATAGTTCCGCCACACGGAACACAGCACACACATAAAAGCCAACACTATAGGCGATGCCGAACTATACGGCACAACACAAACTCGCCTATGACCACATACGGATCAAAACAATATGGCAAAGCACAACTCAGTTACACGCATCAACATAACTCAAACATCGGACTCGGGTAATTATCAACCCATTTCCGCTAATCTGACAGTCTGTGATAGCACATTCCACAAAATCAGAATCAAACATCAACTCAAACTCAAACCAAACTCACTCCAACACAATGGAATACAACATCGTTCCTCAAAACGACATCATGCAACATCAAAATCATAGCAGTCAACCAACTGGTACTGCATGCAACCTCGAACAGCTGAAACTACTGGTCCCGAATCCTCCGGAACTGCAATACCGAGGTCCACAACATGTCCTCCAAGGCCTGAATAGTTCTCGAAGATCGCTCGCCAATCTGAGGATAAGAACTGGTACTAACTCGTAATCTGGTCCCCAAAGCTCGCTGCAAAGCTTGTCAACACTTTGTTGTAGCTGATTATCTCGATCAGCAAACTGGGACACAGGTACGCCACGTAGATGGACAACCTCCATCAAACACAGCCATGACAGCTTGCCACTGAAATCATCTCCGAAAGTACAAGGAAACGTACTGAGTTCATCAAATGATCCACAAAGGCCTAACAACTGGTATCACAAACCAAAATTCATACAAACACACACAATCACAGCAGCAACCGCCACGTCTAACCGGAAATCTCAAATGGCTGACACATCTCGGCAAATCTCTGCCTCCTAGCCATTGCCAGTCGACGAATGTGGCATCTGCACAATCAAGCTGCTACATTGCTCTTCATGTTGCGTCACGAGTAGTAAACTCGAAGTATCAGACACGTCTCCGTATCACTAGCGTCAAACGCGCGCAAAACCACGAGCCTCAACATCATCACACTCGAACTCAGTTCCCATAGCTCGCAACTCGGCTAATACGGAAACTCGAGCCACATATACACATGCAATACTGAAGCTCCTAACTCACGACTGAATGCATCAACAACAACATCATCCCAAACGGATGGTCAAAGCACAACCACTAGCCTTCCTCGAACAAATTCCAATGTGCAGCCATAGTCGATAGTCGATCTCATCCATCAGCACTGCCTCCAGCCCAAATCTGGCCGAAAACGCAAGTGGATGCAACTCAAGTGATCAGTGCGTGTCCTACACCGCGCTGCACGCCATAGCAGTAGTGTCTCCAACTCTCTGATGCTAACACAAGAACAGCTACACCCAAATCATACATAGGATATGTAGCCCCATAAGGTTCCACTGCTGAAACCATGAGCCATCGCTCTGCTACACAGCATTAAAACACAACCCAAATCTATACTTCGATGCATCGCCATAACCCACGAACTCATCGCAATCATCAGGTAAGGTCAAAACCGAAGCAACGGTCAACCATCCTGCAGGAGTCAGTAACTCTCCTCGCGTGCATCGAACCACTCGAACTCGACGCCTTCTTCATCAATCTGGAAAGTGAAGTGGCAATCCGGGAATATCCTGCACAAAGCCGTCTATACAAGCCTGCCAAACCCAAGAGACTTCCGATCTCTGGTACCATGGTAGGTCAACCCCAAATCAATACGGCTTCTAACTGGTCAGGATCCACGCCAACTCCCTCGGCTAGCATCACACAGCTCAAAACCTTCACGCTAATCAACCAAAACTCACACCGGCTGAACTTCGTAAACAGCTGATCGTCTCGCGAAGTCCGCAAAACTGCTTGCAACTGCTTCAGGTGTTGGTTCACACTCCTGGAGTACATCAGGAAGTTGCTGACGAACATGATCGCAATTCGTCCAGAAACCGTCTGAACACCTGGTCCATCAAGTCCACAAGATCTACAGGGCATTGGTCAACCAAACAGTGTGACCAAAAACTCCAGATGCCTGCACCATGATCTGAAAGCCAACATAGCCATATCTGACTCACCAATCCACAACCAATGGTGTCCGGATCTGAAATCAATCTTCAACAAGACTGAACTCTCGCAAGCTGATCAAACCACTCGTCAAACTGAAGCGGAGGATACTCACTCTCCTCTGAAGCAAATCAAGCTTCCGGTAGTCAATGCACCACCACGTCGAATCATCTAACAACCACACAAACAATGCAAGAGCACACCACGCAAATATGCGGGGTCGCATGAAATCTCCTGAAACCTCCTCCAGCAACGCCTGGAGTCGAAACTATAGCTCTATCAACTCCGCTGGCTCCGAACGACAAGACGACGGTAAAATGAGTCCAGCGCCTGATACAAGCTCAATGGTGTAGTCGGTCTCCCGAACTGGAGGAACACCTGGTAACTCCTCCGGAATACACCTGGAAACCCGGGAACCACCTCAATGTCGCCAACATCGGGCACAACAACCGTAATATCCACAACATAAGCTAAGCAACAACACAACCTGTCTCCATCATCCGCTCGACCATCACCACGAAACAGTATATCGGGGAAACCTGGTCGTCGAAACACAACCTCCTCCTCGAGGCACTCGAACATCGCCAAATGCGTCGACCATAAGTCCATACTCACAAGCACACCAAAACCACAATGTCCAGCTATAACAAATCCGTGGCTAACCCATATCCTCCAACAAAGATCTCGCAACCTCCGGATGGATGCAACACTCTCCAAAACTTTGGAAGTAGAGATACAAGGACAATCGCCATGGATATCAAGTAACAGTAACCTCAGAGAAAAGTCTGTCCTCAAACAAGGTCATGGCACGAACTCCAACATGCCCAACTAGCCCCCCACATCAATTGCGACTCGCTGAATAACTCATCAAAAGGTACATTAATCAAACTTCAGGAACAACATGAGGATCTCCTCATAACTCGGAGCTACTGAACCGCTACAATAGCTGGCTGAGGGCGCTCCCTCGTAACGTGACCCTTCTGGTCACCGAACAGCAACTGAAAGTGCTCTGTGAACACAAGTCACCGCAACACCTACTGCGTGATAGGATCACCAACGATCACCCAAACTCATGCCATAGGAACAAGTCCGCTACTTTGTGATCTCCGCCATCGTCAAACGGATCAGCAGAGGATCCTCAACATAATCGAAAAGACCACAGCCTGATGAAGTCACTGATCCCGAAGTGTCGGAACTCAACCTCATTAAAATCTCGACTAAGTCCACTTTCCTCAAACCATCACATCGAAAACCGCACACACCTTTCCCTCACAATAGCCTCGCCACAGAGTGCAGCACACTAAGCTCCTCATGGATATCTCGAGGCATAACAATCAGACTCTCTCTGATGCCCAGGTTCAAACTCATCTCGAACCTCGTGCACTGCTTCCTCTGAAGCCATATAACTCGTGCAAACCGAAACCACATAGGAACAATACATCTCTGCCTCAGGTGGGTAAACACTCCACATAACGCTTGCTGGGTAACCTGATAACACCATCACCGCATACACAACACCCTGAATGTAGGCCATAGAGTCGCAACTAGAACTCACATAATATCAGCCCACCAAACACAACAATCTGACTCAGGCAAACATCACTGCCACAATTCTCAGCTCTGAGACAACACATAGATGTTCATATACACATCCCCAGGTAAACCGTGCCACACAATTCTCTGAACTCTGAATACTCATCTGAATCCACTGTTCTCTGGCAATTCGCGCGTCGATTGATCCTCAACAGGATCCACAACCGAAACGACACAGAAAGCACGTCAGGAGGCATCCTAATGAATATAATATCGTTCACAACAAGTGGAACGTAATCATGGAACTTCAAATATTTGAAAGCATACAACACCCGGAATTTGATGATTATCCGCCGGCCGGTCGGGTCACCATTCCAGACATGCTGTACATTCTCAAATATCCTTAGTAAACACGACTACAGAAGTCTACAGAACCTATAACCTAATGCTCTGATACCAAGCTGAAAGGACCCAACCCCGATTTAGCTCCCTAAACCGGAATCGAACCCCTTCCGAAAACACGAACCAACAAAAACTTTTCGAAATTTGGGCAGAGTTTCGTTACTAACGTAGAATTACCATTACCTGCACGCGGAAAATACACTTCATCCTATGCCACAAAAAGCAAACCGTGGGCACCAATCCCATCCGGATTTCTCAATATATCAACAGTAAAGTAAATCAGTAAATATATCTATACTTTACTGAAATCCGGTGAAAAATTGTATAACATATACCACAGGAAGCTCAGAGCGACATCTAGTACATAAGCATATACGCATACCACAGTAGGCAGAACAATAAACCTACTGGATGAAACAAGATTGCTCGAGCACTATGCCTCCGACCACGACGTGCGACTCCAGAGTCCGAACTGCAAACTGGGCACGGAAACCGAAAAGCTCAGGGGAAGGACATGAAACACGTTAGAGTGAGTGGACGAAAATAAATGTCTTTCACCAAGTAATATATACTTTAAAACCATATGCGAGTCGAAAGTATAAACAATCAAATGGTACGCGAGGGAGACTCTAACTCCTCACGCGTCCGGGTACACGAGGGAGACTCTAACTAACTCCTCACGTATACATACACGAGGGAGACTCTAACTCCTCACGCGTACAGAGCATGTGTATAAATCACACGGGGCCACTCGTGGACATATAACAACATATAAATATAATCACATAACACATGCTCAATATAAACATAATCTCGTTCGAAAACTCATGCTCGTAAAACCATAATCATACTGCATGCTCAAGTTCATAAATCGTATATAAAGGACTCGCAATAATTCCGTGAAAATAAACTGTCCACTCACAGACTAGCGTAACGCGTATCGCGTTAACCCGTGATCCGGCGGAATGTCCCTCGCCAAAAGAACGATCACGAACACCTGAATATTCACAAAATCCATTTCTCAAAGTCATAATCCGACAATACAAATCAAATCACGAGAAACCACCGTTCTCGGAAACACGTAGTTCAAAATCGACGAATCGTCGAAAATCCATATATAACACCTCAATACCTCACTTTACTTTCGGACGCTCAATTCGAAAAACGAACCTCCCCACTGCGATCAGAGCGCAATTTCAAGTCAAATGACATGCAACTTGTCGAAAGTTCAAAAAAGTCAAACTTTGACCGTTGACCCCACACTGACCGGAGAATTTCACGGCAGAGAAACTCCTATTCCACTCAAAATCATCCACTGAGCAACTTTGTCAACTGCAACAAAGGCCAATTCTCACTCTAACTAGGTCAATTTCACGATAAACCGAATTGGAACACAAATTTCAAATCCAAAATTCTCCATCCACAAATCGAATTAGAACACCAAACTTACATGGTAGCTTCATGGTGATGAGGGATACAAAGCCCACCCCAAAGTTCAGCTCGAATCGGCCTGAAAAATCGAACCCGAATTCTTCAAAATTTCATGAACTTTGATCGAAAATATCTTTCACCTCCGGCGACCTCGCCGTGCGTGGTAGCCGGGGGTAGGCTCGGGAGGTCGGGGCGAGCAGAACGGAGTAAGCCCCAAGCCATGGGGTTGCCGGAATCTCATCGTCGCGGGCAAGCCGTGAGCCACCGTTGAGCACCTTCCTCCACCATGGTCAACCAAAGTCAAACAAGGTCAAACTTACTATTTCCATCTTTGACTTTCCCAAAGGGGAAACTGCCATATATAGACTTTCCCAAAACGGAAACTCATAATTATCCATTTTAACGAACTTCAAACGCGCGTAACTTTCTCGTCGTATATCCGATTCCGATAATTCTCGCGGCCACAAAATCGTCTCGACGTACTCTTCAATAATTACCCGAAGTCAAACATATCGGCCAAATGGATAAAAAGTCAACTGTTCAACGAAACACACATTTAAATCGACTAAACAATCCACAATCGGAAATAATCACAACTTAATCTTTGTAACTCAAAATCATGCCCCGGAAGTTCCCACAAACTCGAAATTAAATTCTGAACAAGTTCCGTGAAGAAACTGAAACCAAATTCTCGTTCGGTAATTAAGTCGCTAAGTAGCCCACCATTTAAATCCGAACTTCAAATATTCATAATTAATTCCTCGATCGTCCAAATAACGATCTGGAACCACCCATAAACTTGAAATCACACGTAGAACGACTCTCGAGAAGAGACCCAGCTCCAATTCTCAGCCAATAATTAAGTCGTTAACAAGTTTCGGCGATTAAAACAACTGTCGCAACTCTACGACTACGTGCAAGCTCATCGATCAAGCTGATCATACTGCTGATTCTGGTCCGGGTCGTCACACATGAAATAAATGCATATGTAAAAGCCGAAATGAGATATGCTAAGCCAAATGCATCACAATGAGTTGTATTCAAATTGATATGTTTCCTAACTCTCAAACTCACTAGATATCACTCAATGCACACAAGTTTTTTAGGGTTAGCGTCTGCACTCATAAATCGCATTAATCACATGTTCTCCATAGACTCGTCTTTCAACAAATGCTCCAACAATACAAAAACATAAGCATTTCAAATCAAGAAGACTTTTATTCGGGTTATAACGAGGCTTAAGGAAGGGGTTTAAATGAAAGAAGGATATAGAAGTTCAAGAACCAAGCAACCTTGCAAGCAACTCATATGTTGAAGTTCCAAACATACTCTAGGTGCTACTAGATTTCCCTTTTTTTTACACAAACCACCAAAACACTTATTCTTTATATACACTACCATCTTTTTGTGGATCCCTTTTCCATTTTCTAAAAAAAACACTAACACTAATGAACATCACAAAAACCTCCTCCACCTCATACTTAAACTTTTGCTAAACATCATAATATGTACAAACTCTAAGCACATCCTAATTGGACTTCATTATCACTTGCTCGATTGCCTAGTTAAAGGTAGGAGTAAGTGTTTACGTTTTGTAAGGACTTGTGGTGTTCAAGAATTCAAAGGCAAAATAATATAAGGCTCAAATTGGCTCACTAAAGGCTATATGCATCATAGGGTTTGAAAGCAATTTGGCCATGGTGGTAATCCTAATGTCTCTATCATTTTCGAGAATAACTCATGATTTGAAAAATGTTTTACACGATTTAAAGCAAATTCTAGATTACACAATAATTGATCGATATCACACATGAAAGAATAGGTGCATAATGTAGTTATGCATGCACAATAAGGCTCAAAAATCTCACATGGGCATGGATAGCTTTGAAAACATATCAATCATTCTTTTTCTCATATGAACTCATTTTGAATTACATATGCACTTTTCAAACCAATTAAACATGCATTGTTTTCTTTTTTTTAAACATACTCAAAATTATACAATCTACTAGCCATTAGTTTAATTTCATCATTGAGAATGGTTATTGGAACACAAACACACCAAAACACACATATTTTTGCATTACAATTTCTCAAATTTTTTCAATTTTTTATGGATTTTTCGGATAATGAGGGATAATGACTTAGCCGTCTACCTCACACTTTAGAACCAAATTGTCCACAATTTACATAAAACCACATATTAACCAAAAGTGTAAACAAGATAGTAAGGCATCATCATTTAACAAAATTATTCGGCTAACACATGTTTTCCTAGGCATAGTAATTAGCATGCATTCACACTTTAAATGGTCATATAATCCCTAAGAAGTAATGAAGCTATTAGAGTCTTATCAACCACGATGGGGACATGCATACTAATCACATTTCAAAGAAAAATGACATTGTAATCTAGCATAAAACATGAGGGGAAGTCAAACTTACACAAGACTAGCACCTTCTATGTGACTGCAAACAATCACACTACAAGAAAAACGGACTTAGACCACGGAGCATTTCCGTCGTCTAAGTGACGTTTTCCGTCGTCTAAGTACTTAGACGACGGAATCTCCGTCGTCCAAGGTTCGTGCTCCAAGTGTTGTCGTCCAAGCACTTAGACGACGGAGATTTAGTTATCCGTCGTCCAAGTTCACTTGGACGACGGACGTTCTCCGAGGCCCAGGCAAACACCTGGACGATGGAGAACTAAATGTCCGTCATCCAAGTGACTACCTGGGCCACGGAGAACATATCAATCTCCGTGGCCCAGGTAGTAACTTGGACGACGGAGATTTAGTTCTCCGTCGTCCAGGTGTTTACCTGGGCCTCGAAGATTGATACGTTCTCCGTGGCCCAGGTAGTCACTTGGACGACGGACATAATTTAGTTCTCCGTCGTCCAGGTGTTTACCTGGGCCTCGGAGAACGTATCAATCTCCGTGGCCCAGGTAGTCACTTGGACGACGGAGAACTAACTCTCCGTCGTCCAAGTGACTTTTAAATTTAAAAAAAAAAAATTGTAATTACATATTATTAATTTAATTTATTATTAATTGAATTTAAATAATGAAAAATGCTAAAATTAAATAAATAAACTAAATTTTGAATATTACTTAATTATTAAATAATTAAAATTAATTTGTACATACATGAATAATCGAAAAAACCCATAAATTAAAAATTAAAATATTGTTCGGAATGTGGAAAGAAACGAGATAATAAACTACTAGCTAGCTAATACACTGGAGAAGCAGATGCGCCGCCGAGTCCTCCGCCTACAGCTGGGTCGTCGTCGTCGGGGTGTGGGTTCGGAGGAGGTTGACATACTTCTCGATTTTTTTGCATGAGGGCGATGAGTTGGGTTATTTGTGCTTGTTGTTCGTCAAGTCTTTGCCGCATGGATTGATTCTCCTCTCGTGCAAGTCGATTCTCCTCTCGTGCCAGTCGAGCCTCTTGAATGGCTGCTTCGACGGCTGCAGCCGTAGTCCTTCTCCGCTGGCCCGAACCTCCCGTAGATGATGAGTCGGAGGTCGTCGAAAAATCTCGTACCACCTTAGGCCCGAAGTGCCTAACCTCCTTGCCAGCTCTACGACCGTAGACCTCATCCGCGATTGCAATTTGGCTCTCTAAGGATAGAGGAGGCAGGTCTTCCACCGGCACGTCTGGGAACGCAAGCTGAGTGTTAGTCAACTCTTCCTACGCACGCTCTATCACCCTTGCCTACAAGCACATAATTAATTTATTATAATGAAATAATATTTAAATAATAATTACTATAATTAAAAGCACATATATATATATATCACTTACGCCGCATTGACTCGCTTCATTATCGAGCCCAGGCGTCACGTACGCGCTTATGCTTGCATCAGGATAAGGGTGTTTGGAGCCCTTATCCTTGTGCTCCTTGGCTATTTGAATGAACTGCTTGGCGCCGATAGTATGGTGTTTGTCCTTCTTCCCCTGGTTGGCTTTGTTGACACCGGAGAATTTCTGTTACACAACATAATTAAATCATTAAAAAATTAATAACTAAAATTTAAATAATTCAATTATCTTAATTGAAATAAAAAAAGTAAATTAACACCTTAAAGGAGTCATCGGCAAAGTGGTTACACAACCACTCCCACTCATCTTCTCTATCCCCACGCAGCTCTACGGGGGGAGGAGAGGGACCGTAAGTTTGGAAGTACTGATGGAGCCTGTACTTCCAATCTTTGTAGATGGAGTTGGCGGTTTGGTTGATATGCCTCAACATCGCCGGTGTCGGATCCACCGCAAATTGTTCCTATCAAAAATAAATAGAAAATTATAATCGTATATATTATGAAATTATAACTAATATTAAAAATATTATATAATAACTAAATTGGACGTATTACGTACCGAAAGATCTTTAAAGACTTTCGCCTTCTCATTATCCGGCGTCTCCTTCCAAGTAGGGGCAGTGAGACGAACTCGGCTACGGACGATTGACCCTATGCTATGTGCCGAGAGACTTGCTAGGTGAGCTGTGGGAGGGCCACCGGTGAATTCGTCGTAGGGCAAGTCGAACTTTTTCCCGGTCGCCTTGCAAATTTTCTCCGCTTTGCCCCCTTTAACGACACCCCGAGTCCTTTTCGGTTCCGGGTCAGTGGGGGCCCTCTTTTGCTTACGGCGGGCGTTGTACATGATTGATTCCGCGGTCGAGGATGCTTGAGTACTTGCCGTTGAACCGGTACTGGGTGTCGGAGTTGAAAAAGGGTCGACGTCATCACCGCCGGAGATAAATGGGGCAGACGGAATTTCCCCAACAGACACCGCCTCCGAACCAGATGAAGGGTCCGGATTGAGGGCGTCATTGCCCTCCTGTTCAACCCAACCGACTTGGTCCGCCAACATTCGAAGCATGGCATCTTCTGCCTCATGTTGCGCTTTCTTTTTGCCGGATGGAGCCATTTAAACCTAGGAGTACGTTATTAAAATACCTACTTACGATAATAATTACAAGTGCAAAATTTACGCTAATTAAGTACGGTTAAGATTTAAATAGAGTACACAAGCTTGGCTTTTTCGGTCGTTCAATGGACGTGCGACCCGCGCGATAAAGTGTAAATTTTCAATTAATCAGCCTTGGTTAAATCGAAAAACATGGCCAGTTATGGATAGAGATAACGCGAGAGGCAGGACTAATTTCGACAAAAGTCTTTCTTAGTCCAAATCCTGTCACCAGTCATAACCCGTTTCTAGACACCATGTTCGACATTCGGCCAATTTTTCGAAAATTTACACTCCCTCAAGTCCTTTGCAAACTCCGCCCTCAACCTCGTGTCCATGACTTCACTTAGGTTATGGTGTGCGGTGATGAAATCCACACATCACGAGGGGTTAAGGAGATAAGCTAGAAAAAGAGGCGCCATCTATTCCAAAGAGTGCGACTTAATAAACCCAGCATATGTACTAAATTTAAATCGAAGACGTACTACCATGCAATTTACTAGAAAATACACGTAATTATCAATTTAAGTAAAACAATAAATAATGACAATAATAAATTATTATTTATCGACTAATTAATTATGAACTAATTACAATAATAAATTTATTCATTTATCAACTAATAATAAATAATTACAATAATAAATTTATTCATTTAATTAATTATTAACTAATTACAATTATGCATTTAATTAATTATTAATTACAATAATTAACCACTAAAAATTATTATAATTACAATAATTAAATATTTAAAACTAACTAATAAATTATATTTAGAATTTAATTAATTAAATGAAAATAATTTTAATAAGGGAAAAAATAGAAATTTACCTCGCCGGAGTAATCGGGAATATAGCCGGAGTTGAGTCGTCGGAGAGGAGGAACCACGCCGGAAAAATTGTCGTCGGAGCGTCGCCGGAGGAGGATCGCCGGAGGAGAGGAGAGGAGAGGAGGAGAGGAGAGGAGATGGAATGAGAAAAGGAGGAGGGGTGCGGCTCTATTTATAGAGTTTCACTTAAACGACGGAAACAGTGTTTTTCGTCGTCTAAGTGAAGGGTTAAAAATTTTCGAAGCGGCACGTAATTAATGGGCGGGACGTTTCACCCGCCATAACTTTGGACTTAGACGACGGAGAATTTAATCTCCGTCGTCTAAGTGGAAATTCAAGCGGCGCCGAAAATTGAGGCCGTAAATCGAACCACCATGATTTTCGACTTGGACGACGGAGAATGACGTTCTCCGTCGTCCAGGTGTTCACCTGGCATTACAAGAAAAATGCACCTAGACCACAGACGATTTCTGTCGTCTAAGTACTTAGACGACGGAATCTCCGTCGTCCAAGCTCCGTGCTCCAAGTGCTGTCGTCCAAGCACTTGGACGACGGAGATGGAGAATTCCGTCGTCTAAGTGAGACTTAGACCGCGGACATTCTCCGGGGTCTAAGTGTTCACTTAGACTCCGGAGATTGTCATCTCCCTCGTCTAAGTGAATCCGTAATTTTTTTTAAAAAAAATTAATTTATTTTTTTAAAAAAAAATTAAAATTTAAAAATTCACTTGGACGACGGAGATGACAATCTCCGTCGTCTAAGTGAATTTTTAAATTTTTTTTTTAAAATATAATTTTACGGAATTTTCACTTAGACGACGGATATGGACAATCTCCGTCGTCCAAGTGAACACGTAGACGACGGAAATCGTCCATATCCGTCGTCTAAGTGGTGATTTTGTAAAAAAAAATTAAATGAAAAATTCATGAAATGCTAATTAATAATTAGCATTTAATGAATTTTTTATTTAATTTTTTGTATATCAATATTCATAATATTGCAAAATTTATTGAATATTAATTATTAATAATATATAATACGTACAAAATTCATAATGAATAAATAATTTAAATTATTATGGATTTAAATACAATGAATACAAAATTCATAATATATTAAAGTAAATTAATCTAGCCTAAATAAACAAAATTAAGCTAAAACTAAACTAATTATAGGCGGCGGTACGTGGTGGTGGCGGCGCCGGTGGTGTTGGCCGGAATGTGGAGGCCGGTGGTGGAGGTGACAATGTAGGCGGTAGCTAGTGGTGTGTGGTGGTGGTGGAGGAGACGTTGTAGGTGGTGGTGGTGTGTGGTGGTGGCAGCGACGGTAGTGATGCCGGTGATGGCGGCAACGGTGGTGATGTCGGTGGTGGCGGCGACGGTGGTGGTGGTGATGATGATAGTGGATGGTGATGGTGATGATATATGGTGGGTGGTTTGATTGGGGAGGGGGAGAGATGGAGAGGGAGAGAGGGAGAGGGAGAGTGGATTGAGGGAGAGGAAAAAATGAAGAGAGATTGAGAAAATGACGAATTTATAGAGTTTTAAAACACTTAGACGACGGAAAATCAGTATTTCCGTCGTCCAAGTGATTTAAATTTTTGCCAAAATTTTAGCGGGAAAAGAATACCGCCAATTATTTTGACTTAGACGACAGAGATGACAAATTTCCGTCGTCTAAGTGGATTTAAATTTTTGCCAAATTTTAAGTGGGAAAAACATCGCCAAAAATTAAAAATTTAAAAATTCACTTAGACGACGAAGATGAGTATTTCCGTCGTCTAAGTGAATTTTTAAAATTTTAATTTTAAAAAATTATTTTTTTGATTTTTTTTAAAAAAATTAAAAATTAAAAAATTCACTTAGACGACAGAGATGAGTATTTCCGTCGTCTAAGTGAATTTTTTTTAAAAAATTTTAAATTTAAAAAAAAATTTAAATTTTTTTTTTTTAAATTTAAAATTTAAAAATTACTTAGACGACGGAAATACACATCTCCGTCGTCTAGGTGAAAATTCCGTAAAATTATTTTTTTAAAATAATTTGTAATGAATTTTTAGACCTGTAATTGAATGGAATTGTCGTAAAATATCGATTAAAGAATCGTATATATAAAAAGTGGGATTTAAGACGATGAATTAATTTACGTATTCAAACTTGTTAAGTATCTACTAATATGTATAACTTAAGTGCTGGTACGTATAGGCTCATTGCACATCGATATTAACGAAATTGAATTTGGAAAAAACGACCGTTGGATATACTTACCATAACACCATATATAAGTAGAATAATTTCCACTAAATACTGAGTTCGTTTAGGGTTTCATCAGCACAGTTAACAACAAATCCAAAAGTTTTACAAACCGGAAACCTGGATACACGAAAATCCGTAAGTCCTATTTTAAAACCGTCGACACTCACACTCCAAGCATTGTTTACTCTATGGTCTCGACGAAAAGAATATGCATTGGGACATGGTCTAGATGGTCGTTGTCTTAGGTGAAATTACGAAATTTTCACTTAGATGACGAAAATGCACATTTCTGTCGTCTAAGTTCTTACTTGGACGACAGAAATGCACATTACCGTCGTCTAAGTGAAAACATGGTTTAGGGGAAATGGCCTTAGGGTTTAGGGTTAAAGTACTTCGACGACGGAAAAGTCTTTTTCCGTCGTCTAAGTGAAAACTTAGACCGAGGAAACTTTCTCCGCGGTCTAAGTGAAATTTTTAAATTTTTGAAATTTCACTTAGACGACGGAGATGTCTTTTTCCGTCGTCTAAGTGACACTTAGACCGCGGAAATTTTCTCCGCGGTCTAAGTTTCACTTAGACGACGGAAAAAGACATCTTCGTCGTCTAAGTGTGCACTTAGACCGCGGAGAAGTTTCCGCGGTCTAAGTGTTACTTAGACGACGGAACCTTTAAGGTTCCGTCGTCTAAGTGAATTTTTCTTGTAGTGTGGACGACGGAAAACGTCATTCTCCGTCGTCCAAGTGAAATTTTCATTGAAAAAAAAAATTAAAAAAAAACGAACCGCCATGGTAAATTGAACCTGGACGACGGAGAACGTCATTCTCCATTGTCTAGGTTCAATTTACGTTAAAAATTTTTTTAAAATTATTTCGCTAGGAATTTAGCGATCTGTCATTCGAGTGAAATAGTCGTCCAATATCGATGAACGCATCGTATATATGAACAGTTAAATTTGAACCGACGAATAATTTTTCGTTTTGAAAGTTGTTAAGTATCGACTAATCCTTACGACTTAAGTGTTCATGAGTAGAGGCTCATTTGCAGCAGAGTATTAACGAAATTGAATTTGGACAAAACAACCGTTTGATATGTTCGTCGTAACATAATATATAATTTTCTTCAAAGGACCATAAAATAATAAGTTCGGGAAGGGTTTCATCGGCACAGTCAACCGCAAAACCGAGAATTTCACAAACCGGAAACGTGGATACAAGGCATTTCGCAACTCCGATTTTCGAACCGTCGAAGCTCACACACCAAGAATTGTTTACTCTAAAGTCTTGACGAAAAGAATATGCATTGGAAGAAGGTCTAGATGGCCGTTGTCTTAGAAAAAATTACGATATCGATACCTGGACGACGGATATGAGATTTTCCGTCGTCCAGGTGTATAGACCCTGAATTCAGGGGTTAGGGCCTTAGGGTTTGTGAACTTGGACGACGGAAAATGACCATCTCCGTCGTCCTAGTGTGTACCTGGACGACGGAGAATGACCATCTCCGTCGTCCAGGTGTAAAAACCCTGAATTCAAGAGTTAGGGCCTTAGGGTTTAGGGTTTAGGTCGTCCAGAGTTATTTGTGTGTCCGTTCGATCAATTATTTTGAATAAAAAAAAATGAAAAAAAATGATCGATCGATCCGATTTGCTAGATTTAGGGTCGAGGATTTAGGGAGATAGCCAAAATACCCAAAAGGCGACAATCTGCAATTAATTTCTCCGTTGTCCAGGATATATAATTCGGATTAATTAATTAATTTAATTTAGTTTACGTACGTCAGTCGATCCAATATATCTGATCGAGCATGGACGCGTGTAATTAATTAATTAATATATATACTTACATACATACATTCTCCTCCTTATAATATTAATTTATATTAATTTTTGATCGATGATGCATCGATCATATATTACAATAATTACAATAATTAATTACCAATTAATAATCCTCGTCGTATGACCGTACTCTTCGTCATAATCGTCATCGTCCTCATCCCCGTTAGACGACGGCTCATCCTCGTCATCGTACTCAACATCGTCCAACGAATAACCTGAGTCCTCGTCCGCGTCCTCTTCCTGCTCGTCTTCTTCATCTACCTCATCGATAATCTCATCTTCAGTTAGATCTGTACAACCATCAGGCATGGGTGACCGTTCACCATCTTGAACCAGGTCCATTATATCGGACCGGATGACAGAAATATTAGGCTCTTGATAGGCAGGAATGTCTCTTTCTGGTTCAGCAACATCTTCAGTCGTCGCCGGTGTCCCTTCAATTGTCTCTGTATTCCATATTCCTCGATGAGAGATATGGTTCACTATTTTCCACCCTTCACCGGCTTTCAGATCGTCGAGATAGAACACCTGCCGAACTAAGGTGGCGAGAGCAAAAGGCTCATCCTCATACCAGCTAGAGTTTGTATCGACTGATAATAGTCCCAGGTCTTCCTTTGTACGCTTGAACCATCTGCACTTGAATAGGAAAACGTTGACATCATTCCCGTAACATAGCTGAACCACATATACAATAGCCCCGTAATATAGATCATTGTCTTTCCCAACCGCTACCCCACTGTTTTGTGTTCTTCTTCATTCGTCTCGGGCCAATGAATGGAACTTTACACGGTTCACAAAACATCCGGGATAAATATAGTGTTTAACCGGCTTCCCTGCTAGCAAGTGCTTTGGCCATGACCACCACCCCCCGTGGTTTTCAGATTTTTGTAGATCAATCATCTGCGAAAAAGGGCAAATTAATATACGGGTTTAATTACTTTCTCCAAACATGATCGATATGTACGTATATAAATTACTAATTAAATACCGAGACGTACGTACGTACCCATTGGAAGAAATAATCGGGAAACTTCTTCTTAACCATTTTCTTAATCCACGCCGAACTCTTGTTTTGATTTAACGCCTGAAGCCTCTCCCTGTATGGCATCATGTATGGCTCAACTTCGTCACAGTCTTGCAACACTACCCAATGTGCCTCAATAAGTTCTTCCCGTGTTAACAATTCCTTTAATACTCCTCTAAACGGTCGGACGACATTGGTGACGACAGAAAGATTGATGCGGGCATTGCGATCGGAGGCAGTGGGAGGTGGTGGATCTTTGAGGTACCTGTTATAGTAAGTAATACACTCATGCATTAGGTATGTCTCTGCTATGGAGCCATCCGGGGCCGACCTGTTTTTGACGAATGACTTATATTGTCCAAGCTGTCTACAAAATCAAACGTACAATAAGAATAAGTACATATAGCTAGCTAGTATATATATAATCTCCAGTGGAACAAATTAATTAGTTGTACGTACCTTTCTTGAGGATACATCCAAGTGTACTGGACCAGACCAAAAATGAGCACCTGCTCGGGCAGGTGGATCATTAGGTGAATCATGATGTCAAAGAAAGCAGGGGGAAAATCCTCTCTAGATTGCAAATGATGTGCACAATTTGTTGTTGCAATTCCACCACATCTGACTTCTTTAATTCTCTGGCGCATAACCTCTGCCACCACCTGCACAATGCCACTATTGGTTCTACGACGTCCCGAGGCAAGTATGGTCGAATTACCACTGGAATTAGACGTTGCAGCATAACGTGATAGTCATGTGTCTTTAGACCAACAAAGTTGTGTTGCACCTGGTCCACTGCTTCAGTTATAGTAGCTGCATACGTAGCCGGATAACGAACGCCCTTAAACCAGTGAAATACAGAACATCTAAGCGTCGGCTTCACTGTGTAAGGTGCAGCTGGCATCTTGTTGTACACTCATTTCCTATCCCTCCTCAACCACAAGGGACGACGTAGATTCATTGATTCCAAATCTTTGCGCGCTTTAGGAGTATCTTTAGTCTTGAACTTAATACCGAGAATTGTTCCCACCACGCTGTCGCACACATTCTTTTCTATGTGCATCGCGTCCAAGTTGTTCCTCAGCTTCAACTTCGACCAGTAAGGGAGTTCAAAGAATATACTCTTGTGATCCCAATAGCTCAGATCATGTGGAGGAATTGGATTGCAATTTTTTACATCCTGTCGAAATAGCTCAACCTCTCTAAAATCTCTTCGCCCGACCAACTACGGGGTTTAGGATTGTTCTCTACCGTCCCATCGAAATGAGCTTCATCCTGTCGCCACGGGTGGTCGTGAGGAAGCCATCTACGGTGACCCAAGTAATACACCTTCCCCGCGTGCCAACTAGAGTTCACGTCGTCCAAACATATAGGACATCCATTATATCCTTTTGTCCTGCAGGCTGCCAACATCCCATAAGCTGGAAAATCGATGATCGTCCACATTACGACAGCCCTCATCGTGAACATCGTGTCAGTGAATTTGTCATAAGTTGGGACTCCATTTGCCACAACAGTTTCAGCTCATCGATCAAAGGTCTGAGGTAGACATCTAAGCACTTCCCTGGAAATTTAGGACCTGGAATTAGTACGGTAAGGAAATTAAATTCCTTGTTCATGCACATCCACGGAGGCAAGTTGTACGGCATCAGAATAACTGGCCAAGTGCTGACGGCGGAGCTATTACTTCCCCAAGGATTGAATCCGTCTATAGATAGGCCGAGTCTAACATTTCTAACCTCTGAAGCAAAGTCTCCAAATTCTCTGTCGAAATGTTTGAAACCCTCCCCATCCGCGACGTGTCGCAGGACATCGTCATCTATTCGCTTTTCTGCATACCATCGCATCGCCTCTGCTGTGTGTAGAGACATGTACAGGCGCTGCAATCTGGGAATCAAGGGAAAATATCGAACAACTTTCACAGGAATTCTCTTTTTCGAACTCTTCCTATTCAGCTGGAATCTGCACTGGCCACATACGGGACAATAGTCCAAATCTTTATACTCTTTGTAAAATAGCACACAATCATTCGGACATGCGTCAATTATCCTATACTTTAGGCCGAGGCTGCTCAAGATATTTCTAACCTTATAATGAGATTTAGGAAGATTGTGATCATCAGGAAGCAACTTACATATTTGCTCCTGAATTTCGTCAAATGCACTCACTGACATTTTGTGCTTCACTTTTATCTTCATTTGCTCCATCACATATTGCAACACATTCTCTCGACATCCAGAGAACACCGGGGTCTGCGCTTCAAGTAGCATCCGGTTATACTTATCCATTTCACTGGTGTCAGTGGCCCTGCTAGCAGCGGGGAATGTGTCATCATGCTCATTAGTGGTACTGTAACCTCCGTCTTGGTGTTGGTATCCACCATGACTACATCCCGGAAACGCATCATGGACCAAATCTGCAGTTGGGTTGCAAGCTGGGGGTCCGGCACCACTGCCGCTGGATGAGGCACCATATTAACTGTATCCTGAGCTGAAGTCTGCTGCGCTGAACTCTACTGCTTCACCATGCTCGCTCCATGTAGTGTAACTCCACATCATATCATTTTCGTACAGGTGTTGCACCATAACATTAACCTCCGCATACTGACAATTAAGACACCTGAAACGCTTCTTTCCCTGACCATGTTCTATCGCAAAATTCACAAATTCGCTAATTCCATCCATATACCGGACATCACATCTATTCTTCAACTTCATCCAACTCTTGTCCATACTGCTACAAAATATTATAATTAATTAATTATTACATATATATATATATATTAGTCCATTAATTTACGCTTAATTATACGTACTCGATCTACATCGATCCATCAATTACGTACGTACGTAATTTAATCTGTATATGTAGCTAACATCCATGCATGTATGTACGTACGTTTTCACTAAATATATATATATTAAGCAAATTTTAACTGCGTACGTACCTGCTGGCCTTCTCGATATATATCAGTTAATTAAGCTAGCTAGCTAGTCAGCGGATATCCCTGATCCTGATCCTTCAATTCTCGGCCTTCTCCCTTCTCATTCTCCTTCTCCTTCAATTCTTCTTCGAATGGAATGAATTAATTAATTGAGGATCGGATGGAATAAACAGAGTTTGGCATCGGGCTTATATAATGCTTCACTTAGACGAATGAGGTGTCGGTACGTCGTCTAAGTGGAAGTTACTCGGACCACGGCGTGTTGGTCCGTCCTCCAGGTGATCACCTGGACGACGGAGCTGGTATTCTCCGTCCTCCAGGTGATCACCTGGAGGACGGAGAAGACTCTGAGGTCCAGGTGTGCACCTGGACGACGGAGATTGTATTCTCCGTCGTCCAGGTGATCACCTGAAGGACGGAGAAGACTTCGAGGTCCAGGTGATCACCTGGACGACGTAGCTGGTATTCTCCGTCGTCCAAGTGATCACCTGGACCTCGGAGTCTTCTCCGTCCTCCAGGTGATCACCTGGACCACGGAGATGGTCTTCTCCGTCGTCCAGGTGTTACTAGGACCACGGAGAAGTCTCTGTCGTCCAAGTGTCACTTGGACCATGGAACAATTACGTTTCCGTGGTCTAAGTGATATTTTCTTGTAGTGAATACACTAATGATGAATAGATCGCTCCCTCATTGAACAAGAGTGAGTCATCAAAACATTGCAAGGCTAACAACCCTCGAAAGATGTCTACTCTTGGGGATGAGAGTTAAACCTAAACATCCTAACATAGCATTATTCTCAAACATATTCTCATAAATGCTAGAAAGTAGAGAAAGAGTAAGGGAGAAAGAAAGTGCAAACGCTTTGTAGACCCCCTCCGAGCTCCAAATGTACGTCTATGTTAACCCACGAATGCCAAGTTAGGCCTAGCCATCCAGAGGTGATATGAGTGAAGAGAGGACCGGAAATCGACGCCCTTGCATTGAAATATATAGCATTAGAAAGACCGAGGGTGCATATGAGCAAAGCCATGGCATGAAGACTCCACAATGGGCCAAAAATATGATTTTTTTTAAATGGTCTTCGATAGGTCGAAGAGAACCCCTCGACCTATCGAAGCGTGTCCCCGGGTCCTTTTTTGGTAGTGGTTTTCGGTGGGTCGAAGAAAATCTTCGATCCATTGAGGTAAGCCCTCTGATTTTTGTATGCAGGCCAATGTCGATGGATCGAGGCAAACCTTGGATCCACCAAAGCTAGCTCACACATTTTTGCTGAAGGAGAGCCTGAATTTTACAGAAAATTGCCTCAAGTCCCATTCCATTCCCTTGTTAAAATAGCCCTAAAATCCACCAAACATCATACCAAGCACTCTTAAAGAGAAGATAAACAAGAAATTCATACTGTTGGCAGGAATTTGGGAAGATTTGAGTGATTTGTGTGTGAGGTGTGTTAGAGAGAGTGAGAGAGTTGGAGGGAGAGGGAAATAGAGAGTGAAACTAAAGAAAAAGAGATGGAGGCGTCAAATTGAAGAAGAGAGGAGAGAGATAAAAGGATTTCATTAATTGTTAATATTTTTTTGATCAATCTCAGTCTGGATGGCATTCGATGGGTCGAAAGATAATATTGATCCATCGAAGCGATGCTGCAGGTTTGTTGTACCAGGGAATTTTTGATTGGTCGAAGAAAATATTTGATCCATCGAAGCAATCCCTCAGATTTGTCTTGTGTTCAGCACTTCGATGGATCAAAGGGAATGAACAATCATGTCTCGATCCATCGAAGTTAGGCCTCAGATTGGACATGATGAAAGTGCAAAATCACACATATTGATCACAACACCTAACCATCTCCTTTCATAAACTTCATAGGTTCAATTCTATCAACTAAACATACAAACATGCATAAAAAAGCAACAAAATACAAAGTGAGGTAAAAGATTAGGAATGCTCCCCCTTGAGACAGACGATATTGTATCCCAAATCACCATCACTCACCAACATGCAAAACCAAAACTGGTCTTGCCTTCCTTGCTAGGCATCATGATTTGGATTTTAAGATGTCTTCTCCGAATCATGTACCAATTCCGCTACCTCAAACTTTATTTGAAAGAACATTTTCCTATGGACTATGGCCATTACGGGTTGTAGTTTTTACTGACGTAAACATGGTCCGACGAAGAGATCATCACATTATTATGGTGTGGGGAAGGTGCAAGAAATTCACCTCCATATATTGTGCACTCGGTGGGACTCCTAGATAACACTTGATATGATGGGCATTAACCTTGAAGGTACTCCCATCTCTCAAATTTCTCAAGGTAACCGCACCATGAGGGAATATCTCAACGATATCAAACGGGCCATTCCACCTTGAACGTAATTTCCCGGGATGCAAAGAAAGCTAGGAATTGTATCGAAGGACTTTCTTCCCCACACTAAGATGCTTGTGCCTTAGTCGAGCGTTGTGGTGCCTCTTCGTCTTCTCTTTGTAAATTCGGGTACTCTCATAGGCTTCAAGCCTCAACTCTTCAAGCTCCATAATGTCTAACTTTTGCTTGGTGCCACTATCTTCTAAGTTTATATGCAACAATGAGATGGCCCATCTTACCTTGTGCTCGATTTCGACCGGTAGATGACAAGCTTTCCCGTAGAAAAGCCGATAGGGAGACATACCAATGGAAGTCTTGAAGGCAGTATGGTATGCCCATAGCGCGTCATCATGCTTTTGACTCCAATTCTTGCGGTGAGCGCGCATGGTCTTCTCAAGAATATGCTTGATTTCCTGATTACTAATCTCCACTTGCCCACTCGTTTGAGGATGATAAGGCGTGGCAACCTTGTGGCATACTCCATACTTGCGCAAGAGAGTCTTGAGCTTGGCGTTGACAAAATGAGAACCCCCATCACTAATTATGGCTCGAGGGGTCCCATGTCTTGTGAAGATGGCACTTTTAAGAAACTTCATGACCACCTTCCCATCATTAGTTGGACATGCCACAGCTTCTACCCACTTTGATACATAGTCCACTGTAACAAGTATATAGAGCATCCCATATGACTTTGGGAAATGACGCATGAAGTCAATCCCCCATACGTCAAATATTTCGGTCTCCACAATAGTTTTCAAAGGAATTTGGTCCCTTTTGGTGATCTTTCCTACCCTTTGGCATCGGTCACAACTCTTGATGAAGGCATATGCATCCCAGAATAGGTTCGGCCACCACAAATCGGCTAGCAAGACCTTGTACGCCGTCTTGGAAGGTCCATGATGACCTTCGCATTCGAGCTAATGACAAAAGGAAAGGACACCATGCATTTCTTCATGAGGTACACACCTCCGCAAGATGTCATCACGACCCTCCTTATAAAGATAAGGGTCATCCCAAATGAACTCTCTACTTACCCTCCTTAGGCACTTGCGTTGATCACATGTGAAGTGCATGGGGATGTAGGTGTCTTCACTTGATAGGTAGTTGGCGATGTCGGCGAACCATGGATAGGAAGAAGTGGTAAGAACCTCTTAGACTTAAAATAATTGCTCATCGGGAAAGTCTTCATTCAATGCACCGTCGTCTTCTTCAATTTGGAGCCTTGAAAGATGATCTGCTACCAAGTTGTGCTTTCCGGGTTTATCCATAATTTTCAAGTCCAATTCTTGAAGAAGTAGTACCCAACGAAGCAACCTCGCTCTTGAGTCCGCCTTAGTGAAAAGGTACTTGAGTGCCACATGATTGATGTGGACTATCACCTTCGATCCCAGTATGTAGCTTCTAAATTTCTCAAGGGGGAACACAATAGCAAGCATCTCTTTCTCCGTAGTTGTATAGTTCTTTTGGGCCGGGTTAAACGCATAGGAGGCATATTGTATTACCCCCAACACGTTATCTCTCCTTTTGCCGAGAACCGATCTCATAGAGTAATCGCTTGCGTCACACATAATCTCGAATGGTAAACTCCAATCGGGCTTCATGATCACCGGGGCCAAAGTAAGCACCTTATTAAGTGTCTCAAATGCCTCCTCAAGTGATGGAGTGATGAAGTAGTACACATCCTTGGCAAGCATATCCGTGAGCGGCTTTGCAATCTTGCTAAAGTCTTTTATGAATCTTCGGTAGAAACCCGCATGCCCAAGGAAACTTTGGACCTCTTTGATGTTGACGGGAATATGCAACTTCTCTATCACTTCAATCTTGGCTTTATCAACCTCGATCTCCCTCTTGGATATACAATGGCCGAGAACGATGCCTTTTCTCACCATAAAATGGCATTTCTCCCATTTGAGGACAAAGTCCTTCTCCCTACATCTCGTTAATACTTGATCAATATTATCTAAACAATTATCAAATGAATTGCCGAATAAAGAGAAATCATCCATAAATACCTCAACAAGCTCACCAATCATGCCGGCGAATATGGATTGCATACATCGTTGAAAGGTTGCGGGAGCATTGCATAAGCCGAATGGCATCCTCCGGAAAGCAAAGACTCATTGAGGACACGTGAAGGCCGTCTTCTCTTGGTGCTCGGGATTAATTGCAATTTGGTTGTACCCGCTATAGCCATCCAAGAAGCAATAATATTCATGCCCGGCTAGCCTCTCTAGCATTTGATTGATGAACGACAATGGAAAATGATCCTTGTGTGTTGTCGCATTCAACTTCCAGTAATCGGTGCAAAATCTCCAACTATTAACAATCTGGGAGAGAATAAGCTGAGCGTTAAGTACTACGGTAATACCCCCTTTCTTCGGAACCACTTGTGTTATGGGATCCACGGGCTATCTGAAATAGCATAAATAATCTTATTTGCTTGTAGCTTCAAAACCTCCTTCTTGACTACCGCTTGCATATTCGGATTTAATCTCCTTTAAGGTTGCCTAACCGGCTTAACATTCATAGCGGTATAGATATTGTGCTCACAAATGGTTGGACGTATCCATTTTATGTCACTCAACGACCACCCGATGGCCTCCCCATTCCTCCTTAATACCTCTAGCAACGTACCATCTTGTCTCTCATCAAGCAAAGATGAGATTATCACTGGTTTCTTGTTTGGTGCCTCTAAAAACACATACTTCAAAGTCTCCGGGAGTTGCTTAAGTTCCAAGTTTGGTATAATTTATCCTTGTTGAATGCTGAGCATAGTGTCATGTACATTGATCCAGTTCACCGTATTCTGAGAGTAGTAATTACCCTCTAGTTCTCTAGACCCTAAACCAGTGAAAGGAAAAGGTTTATAAGAGATCCTCGGCCCATAAATGTTTTGAGACATTAAAATGTAATTCAAAGACGCATGGCCATAAATAGTAGACCTCAAGAAGCACACCTCATATGGAACCACTAAAGCCGCATCTACCTCTTCTTCGGGAGTACCTTCCATGTAGATTTTAGTTAAGAGATCATCAATTTCTTCTTTTAGTTCCTCTTCAATCACCTGAATCATGAAAGTTTGGATTGGGGATGGGACCATTGTCGTGGAAGATCTTGAAGGTTTCCATCTTGTCAAAGACCTCCATTGTAAGCACACCACCCTTTACATCAATCTTGGTGCTCGTCGTGGCCATAAAAGCTCTCCCAAAGATGATGGTAGATCCTCAAACCTCCTTGGCTCTTCCATGTCCAAGATAACAAAGTCAACCGGGACAACAAGCTCACCAATCATCACTAACATATCCTCCACAACGCCTTATGGATGGACAACACTTCGGTGGGCAAGTTCTAATGACATGCTTACTGACTTTATTTTCCCCAATCTTATCTCCTTGTAGACCGAGTATGGCATCAAGTTTATAGAAGCACCAAGGTCCACCAATGTCCTCAGAAAATGCTTAGTACCAATGGTGCACGGAACGGTGAAGCTACCTGGATCCGAGAGCTTCTTGGATACTTTGCGTTGGATGATGGCTGATACTGTGGCATTGAGCTTGACCTTCTTGCTCTTTTCCTCTCCTTGGAGTTTGTTCTTCAATCTACAGTTAGTGCATAAATCCTTCAAGAACTTGGAGTACATGGGGATGGTTTGGATACCGTCAAGAAGGGGAATATTGATCTCAACCTTCTTGATGACATCCAAACACTCATTGGTCTTCTGATCCAAGTTCGCTTGTGCCCTCTCTTTGTTCATCACTTCGGAAAAGGGCAAAAATGCCTTTACATCACTTTGACTATTTTTGGACTCTCCCATAAAAGATCTCTACTTGCTACCTTGGATAGGTCGAAGCTCCTTTTCGACCCATTGAGAATTTCCAGTAGTTGCACCTGAGCCTTTGCTTTGATAGGTCGAAGATGCTTCTTGACCCATCTAAGAAATTTTGTCATGCAGACCCGGGTGGTTCCTTCGATGGGTCGAAGGGTTTTCTCGACCCATCGAAGAAATTATGCAATTTTCACCATTTTCCTTCAAAGTTGACCTGGAATGCTCTCATTTGTTCTCCCTACCTTCTTGCCCCTTTCTGGAATGTCCAAGATGACTCAAATCAGTCGTGGACCCGACATTATCAATCTCTTCTTCATTATCTTTGTCATCTGACACGTCTACATCCTCAAAAGGAATAATCTTAGTTCTATCATTGAAGTGCACCATTCTATCTTTGCTTAAAGTACCAAATCCACCTCGGGAGGTTGATTGTGACACCAAAGGTGTGTCATCTTCTTCTGTATCATCGCTCTCTACTATTGGAGCATCACTACAATTATCAAACCCCCTTCCGGATCCCAATAACGCATTCACAACGTTGACTTGATGCTTAGGATTCTTCTCCGTAGTAAAGGGAAACTCGTGAGCTTTACCTTCCCGTTGGGTTTGGTGTGCCTTAGCCAATTAGCTCACTTACATCTCAAGCTTGTGGATAGCACTTTGAATCTCATTGCGAAGATCTTGATTCTCACTCTTCACAGTCATAAAGATGTCAAGATACAACTTCTTATCCTCTTCTTGGTTCTTGACGAGCCTTTCAAGAAAATCGTCGATGGTGGACTTATGTGCCTCTAATTGAGGTTGAGGAGTAGGTACTTGAATCATTGGCGGTTGTTGGTGTTGAGTTTTAAGCACGAATGGTGCTCTCGCTTGATATGTATTACTATTCGAGGCATTTGCAAATTCTCCACTAGGTTTCGGTACAAATCCGGGAGCTCCTTGATAAGTAGACACTCCCTTGTTTCCACTTCCCGAAGCACTATAACTACCTTGACCTCCACTTGGATTGTTAAACCCTCCATTTGGTCTTTGAAACCACCTTTATATCCTCCTATTTGCCTTAGGGATCCTCCTTGACTACCTTGCCCTTGACCACCCTAAGAGAAATTAGGGTGGTTCCTCCACACTGAGTTGTATGAGTTGGCATAAGGATCATTCTTTTGAGGTTGGTCATAGAAGACCCCATTGCACTCTTCAATAACCTCCGGATAATCCTCTTGGTGAGGATATTACAATGTTTTGTGCACCGTACTCTCGCAAATCATATAAGTATCTGGCTCTACACTTATTTTCGATACTTGATTGACTTGCCCACCACTTCGGTTTTGTCTCATCAATAAGTCAAATTTCTTGTTCATGGATTCCTCAAGTTTCTTAATGGCGTCTTCTTGAATAAGAATATTTACCTTCACTTCGTATATACCACCCCGGCTAGTTTGAGTAGCTTCTCTCATGGAGACCGCCGGCTGGCTTAATATCCCATAACGCCGAGCGCTCTGCCAAATTCTCCAATAAGATGTGAGCTTCCTCCGCGGTCTTATGCATGAAGTCACCACCACATGTGTTGTCCACCTTCTTTTTAGTCTCCGTGCTAAACCCTTGATAGAATAAAGACATTAGCATATCTTGAGATTGCCTATGGTTGGGACAACCAAGATCTAGGTCTTTGAACCTCTCCCAAGCTTCGCAAAACAATTCTCCATCCTCTTCTCGGAAGGTCATCAAGCTTGTTCTCCTCGCATTGATCTTCCCCGGTGGGAAGTATTTTGTAATAAACTTTCTTTGGAGTGCTTCCCATGGATTGATAAAGTTAGGAGGAAGCTTATTAAGCCATTCCTTTGCCTTATCACGCAAACTTGATGGAAAGACCCTCAACCTCAATTGACTCGGGTCCATGTTGCGGATATTTAGCCGGGCACATGCCTCCTCGAACTCTAATAGGTTCAAGTAAGGATCCGAATTGGCGTGGCCAAGGAACAATGGTAAACTTTGTAAGAAACTTGGCTTGATTTCAAACGATTCGCTCACCAACGGTTGGAGGAAAATGCATCCGATATGTGCCGCCAAAGAGGGAAGAGCACACTCCCTTAATGGTTTTCCTTCATAGATTCCACCACATCCCATAGCTATTTGTTCTACGGAAGGTACACTTTCTCCTTCGGATGAGGAGGCTTCTTCGTGTTCACTAGCTTCTTCGGAAGATTTCGGATCAACGTCGATTGTGAACACTCAGCCTCCACAAGATGGATTTTCTCATTGAGCTTTTAGAGCAAGATCAACCAAATTTTCAAGTGCTTCCCGATTACTAACCCTCAACACTGGTACACCAACCCTATCTTCACTACTTGTACTAGCTCCCTCTCTTGTAGGAGCCACGTTGTCGAAACCCAAATTAGTCTTCCATAAAACGGGTGACGAACTCGAAGATGGAGTGTGTACACGTGTGTGATGAAAGGGATAAACCTGAGAACACACTAAGCAATCAATAGATATAAGGCCTAAACTCTCAAAGTACTCAAAGCCTTGACGGCTTTCTACGGTGCTTCTTTGACACCCCCTTTAAGGAAACATCAATTAGCACTCTAAGAGTTTAAATGGGATTCCGGTACTTGGCGCAGTGGCATTCACTGTGCTATGGACACTAAGGTGAACCGAGGTAAAGGCTTGCATGACCCAATATACCAGAATTGTCGAATAAATTCCTAGGAATCTAGCGTGTAGTGAAAATTAAGTTTGCTAAATCTAGACACACACTAGTTATAATACGTAAAAATAAGATTCAATTGAAATGTCCTTCAAAGAGATATAGATAAGTAAGGAAATGGATGAAAGATCGAGTGAAACAACCTTAAGAATCTGCCCAGATTCGGTGGATCGAAGGATATACCTTCGATGGATCGAAGCAATCTCCCGGGTTTCACTAACAGAAGAACTTTCGATGGATCAAGAATACACTTCGATGGATCGAAGCAGCTCCTCAGACTTTTGATGCAGCCTGAATTCAATGAATCGAAAGATAATTTCAATGGATCGAAATGTGTCCTGCAATAAAGGTTAGAGCACAATTCCTAACACCCTTTTACCCCAACAAACCTACAAAAGTATCCTTATGAAGCAAAAATAAGCGAAATAAGATTCTAAGTGATAGATTGAAAGAAATCAAAAGCAAAAAAAATAAGCATCAAGCAATAATATCCGGATGATCTGCAATCAAAGGCTAACCGGCGAAGGAGTTAAGATAAACTTAATCCCCGGCAACGGCGCCAAAAACTTGTTGAAAGAATGAATACCCTCTAAAACTTAGTGAATTATTAGCTAACTCATAAGTATAAGAATGGTCTTCGCCAGCAAGAGTACGGAGACAAGTAATAGTATAGAAAGGAAATCGAGTGTCGAACTCACAAGGATTAAGCACTTAGATTCCTTACCTCGGAAATGAAAGCACAAAGATGACGACTCACTAGACACTACATTACTTGACACTAAAGGAAATAAATGAAAGATGGAAGTGAATCTTACACTACTAAATCCTTTCGAGACTTAGAATTGTAAGGGGTGGTTAAGTTACGGTGAGTGATTAAACGAAGGTTGATTGTTTTATTGATTGTTTATACTAAGTACGGAGCTAAATAATACAAATTCAAGATAAAGCAAGTAGGTCGGCTAGGGGAGCTCCGCTAACCATATGATGCATCAAACAAGGTTCTGGTTAGGGCTGTTAATCGGAACAAACGGTTCGGTTATTAGGCCGCATCGAAAATTGAATCGTATTTTTTAATCGGTTTGGTTCGATTTGGTTATCTTGATTATTTTTTTTAAAACCGATTAGAAATGGTTCGGTTCGGTTCATTTTTTTTCTGGTTATTTTTTCGTTTTTTTTAAATAAAAAAAACGGCATTTCTTTCTTTCTAAAAAAATACTGTTTCTTTCAATTAGTGTCAAAAATTTGAAGCAGATCTTTATTAACTACTTTGTACCGAAAGTTCATATCAAATTGAATCAAACTACAACAAATATAATTAGTTACAAATCACACATTCAAAGTTTCAAACCATAGCAAATGCTTACCGAAAGTTTACATCACAAATTCAATGTTTCAAACATCAACAAACATAAACCAAAGTCCACACTCCACAGTCCAAGTTTAAAATAGTCTACAGTCCATCCGAATAAAAATACAATCCAAATATCACATAAAAACCCTCAATTGAATCCATTCTCAAACTATACTCAACTTGTCCACCATTCTCACTTTCTCAGCTAGGGGGTTTTCCTTTGGCAACTTAGCATTCATTTTCTTAAACCTACAAAACCCCAATAATCATTGTTAAGTATCAAACTATGGCACATACCAAATACTACTTTCATATGGGACAGAGAGACACTCAACAACATACCCAACAACATCAAGCTTGATTGACACTTGTAAAATGACGTCATTTTATTCATTTTTGGTTCAAACAATTCGGTTCGGTTTTTGTTCGGTTTCGATTATTTCAGGTACGGTTCGATTTCGGCTCACGCAAAGTATTGTCCAAATCGTGACCTTGTGAGTCACGATTGGTTTTGAACTCAAATTTCTAGGTCACCTCGGACACTAGAAGACTTAAGCCCTAAATTGAAGTGTTTGGTGAATCGAGATCAAGACATAAGTCATTACAGGCTTATACATCAACTGTATGTCACGTTGTGAAGCTAACAAATAAATCGTGTGATAGATGTGGAAATGTTCCCCTCTCGAATATCGATTGGAGAATCGGAGAGGATGTCCGGTTGAATCCCTCAACTCGTACCTAATAAGTTACGAAACAAGAGATTCTACGAGGTGCCACAATAACCCTTTTAATCAATATGTGCTTGAGTAGAGTCCCTCAAGTCTAAAGAGACTCAAGATGCTCTAATCCATGCTAAGTGTTAGGGAACTAAATCTTAAGATAAATCTCATAGATCATACCCTAATCATGTTCATATGCTCATCTATCCTTAAGTGAGTAGCTAATTCATTCAAGGGTCATTTTTAAGTCCTTTAACACATACATCAACCTAACTAGAGTAAACATATGCATATAAGAATTTATACAAAAAGATCAAGCATATAAACATATCACAATTACACAATAAACTCATTCACAACTCAAATCTGCATAACATACACTAAAATCATGAAATATACATAATACAAGACATGTTCATCACATCACATGGCTATGGTTCTAACCCTAGCCTCCTAAAATCTGTTATTCACTACCCATAACAAGTATAGAGCTTAGATACATGATTGAAAGATAAAATAGGATGATAAATAATTAAGAGTCCCCAAAAGCTCCAAGGTCTTCTAGCTATTCTTTCCTCCTAGCTCCAACTTTGCTCCAAAGCTCATTGATGTTGAGTCACCCACATAAGGCTAGAGAGATAGTGGTGTAGTTGAAGGTATTGTGGTGGTGATGGAGATTTCGAGGCCTTAAATGGTAATTATAGGCGTGTTTTGGTGGAGGAGATGGTTATTTCTAATGGGTATGGATGGAGAGGGTTTTCTAGAGAGCTAAAACATGAGAAATCTCAAAAATGAAGTGTTCTATGTGGGTGCCAAGGGGAGCTCGAATTTGGGCTGAATGGGGAGGCAAATATTGGATGATAGAAAATGGTGAGATGGAAGATCTAAAGGTTAAATTTTAATTAGGGAGTCCATGATCCACATTTTTAGGCTTTGGAAGGCTAAGCTCCAAATTAGTGACATCATGCGGTCTAACTTCTTCTCTTTCTTTCCAAATCAGATTGGTAAGCATAGTTAAGCTAGCCGGCTGTGGCAAATTTCGGCGGGTTCTGGGCAACTTCCGGCGACCTCTGGTGAAGTTATTTCATCCTTTTCCCAAAGTTGCTCCAAATTTCGAATAGGATGGAGCGGGAACTAACACCATATACGGAACGCTACTTGTTGCCCCGGCCCGTGGGGTTCCACATTCAAGCTTTCTCTTGACCTCGGAAATATATGCATCTTCTCCAATAAGTATCTAATTCTTCATATTTGATACATTTTTGAGCCAACTCTAGATTTCCTAGCAAGAACAGGAAACGTCATAAGAACAATGTTTAATTCATAGAAAACAAGCTATAAGCATATAGTTATGAGCGTAATAGGCACATAATTATGGTCCTAACACCACCGCAAAAGTTTATTTGGGCACTAATTTAACTATTATTTATTGCGTTCCGAATTATGTAATAACAACTAAAGAATTTAGCAAGAATATGAAAGTGATTATTAGAACAAAAATTTATAACATAAGATGGGACTTCAAAAATTTAAGTGTGAGTCTAATGTATGCTGGTTAAGTGTCTGATAATTTTAATTATAAGTTTAATGTTGAATTTCAAAATTTAGTACAAACATTTGGTAGTAAGCATGTTAATATGATTGAAGCAAAACCAGTAGATAACAGCTTGTTGGAAAAAACTCAATGGTTGTTATCTAACCTACAAGAGTCAAAAAATAGATAACCAGATAATGTATAAATTTTTGAAAATCACTTAGGAGAATCGTCAATTAAATTTACTAATTATCATCAAATTGAGAATATTACCGATGATTTAAAAGGTGGACTAGAAATAAATATGACTTTTGATAATCTTGAAATAAATATGGTTGAAAATAATTTTGAAAGCATTGTTAATAAACTAATCGTAGATATTAACAACTTATGTGAAGAGCAATACCTTAATAAATATAAAACTTAAGAATTAGGATTACATTGATTAAATGATGAGGAAATGAAGCATCTAATATTGAAAATTGGTCTTGAGTATATACTAGGAGAAAAAAAATACAATAACATGTTAGTTGAAATTGAGTGTATGTCTGTCGAATAACAACAAGGTTCCACAAGAGTTTTTGGTGTTCATGTAGAATCTTACATAGGAAGATCTGAGCAACAATATATAAGATCCACTGATGAGTCTTATACCGAGTAGAACACTACTCATAGCAATTATGAAGCAACTAAACAGGATAGGAAAAACAAAATTTCTTATACAGGAATTGAGCATGTTAGCATAGCTTGAAACATATTAGACCTGGATCAAGTAAATCCGCAAGATTGGGAGAAAACTATAGAACGATGGGGAAACATATGTGTTCATGCTGCAATCATGTTAGATTTTAGCAACACAAATGATAAGTTAGATTATTTTGAACATACTTTGGATGACATGATTTTTGATTTCTTTTAATCATGGAAAGCAAAAAGTCCAGAGCAATATCAAGCAGCAAAATTAGCCTTTAATATTGATACTTTTGTTAAACTTATTAAATATGAGTTTTTGGATCATAATCGACTTCATGGAAGAAATGAGCAAGAGCAAATTCGAGCAATACGCAATTTGGAGCAATTACAAGTATGTGACTTACAGTATATTGGTGAATACTTCTGATTACTTTAAATATTTGTGTAGAACTTGTAGAATAAATTATATAAATTTACTAAATACTTATATGAAAAAAATAAAAGGTCATATAGGAGACAAACATGGAAAGAATGGTAAAACCACCCTAGGAAATACGATATAGTAATTGACCTTCGAACTCAACATGTATACGATATATTACAAGAAGAGTGTAGCCAAATTAAAGCAAAAAGACAAATAAGAAAGCAATTCACAATGAGCTGTAAAAATATTGACTTACCTAAGCAATACCTTAAGCGATAATGAAAGCATTTATAACAATAATAGCATCGATATATTTTTTGAATCAACATCTGAGTGTTCTGATATTTCAAACAATGAACTAGAAAACATATTTATGTTTGAAGTGCAAGAAGAATTCAAATACATAAATTTAGGATGACCATAATAATGGAATAAATGTAAGAAAATAGTAGCAGAAGAATATTATACGATCAAAATAATATTTTGTAAGTCTTGTTATAATAACAGAGCATTAAAGGTAAATTCTCTTGAAGTAGTGGGCAGAATACAAAGTCTTGGTATCGAAAAATAAAATATTAGCACCTTATTAAAAATTAATTGTGAGCTTCAATTAGTAAAATATTATAAAATATAAATAGTAGCAATGATTGATACTGGGAGCACTAAGAGCGTCATAAGAAAAGAGTTAGTACCAGCATAATATAGGCAAAAAAACTTGTCAAATTAGTTTGAGTATTTCAATGAGATTCGAGAACTGTATACTTCACACACTACCTAAGAAACATACCTCTTTGAATCGAAAAGCAGCAATATTTAATTTACCTTTAACCTTTGTTTCACCCGTATGAGCTTATCAATTCATTTTGGGACTAAAATTTTCTAAAAATTTTGCAAGGTTTCTATTATAATAAACCTGACATAACATTCACTACCACATTATAGGGCATTGCCGGCGACCTAAAGTCACCGGCCTTTCTTTTTTTTTCGCCGGAAATGACTATTACCAGCGACAAGTCGCCGGTAATACTCTCGCCGAAAATTTGGCACTGGTGAAAGTATTACCGGCGACTTATTTTTCAAGTCGTCGGCAATGCTTAAGGGCATCACCGGCGCCGGCAATACTAAAGGAATCACCAGCGACTCAAGTCGCCGGCAATGATTGAGTATTGACCAATGATGAAGGGCATTACCGGCGACTCAAGTCGCCGGTAATGATTGCTCGGCCGTGGCTGGAAAATGAGGGGTATTGCCGGCGACTTTGGTCCAAGTCGCCGGCAATACCCGGAGAAATTTGTCAAAAAAAAACTGGTTCTGAATTGGGCCCAATTCCAGAACCTGCACTGAAAAACAGAAACCGTACAAATACAAGTTCAATAGTACACACATAATTGTCCAACGTACAGTACAAATAGCAACAATACGAAAGTAAACTACAACTACACGTCAGGGTCGAGGAACTCCCGCATCAGGGTCGAAGAAATCCATGTAATCATTTGAACACCGGTGGCTACCCTAGTCTTGCTGTGGCGGCGACTGCTGCGGTGGTGGATCACTGTGGAACACAGGGACCGGGGGAGGTGTGAGGACCGGTTGTCCAGTAGTCTGGCACGCGTACATCGTCTGCATCCATGTGAACATTTGTGTCTGCTGCTGGACCATCATTCGGTGTTGCTCGACCAGCACCCGATGCTCGACATCTCTGAATGCCTGCTACTCGGCCAATTTCCGCATCTCCTCCATCTGCCTCCTTTGCTCCTCCAACTCCCTCTGCATCCTCTTAAGCTCCGCTGCTATGTTAGAGTTCCTAGAAGTTGAAGTTCTTGACCCGGTAGAGTATTCCGAAGTGTTCTTCAATACTCCTTCGCCCGCCGAGCCCATTCCCCTGCAGTAGTAGGTATTCTTTCCAGTCCCGCACGCTTTTGCCATGATCTAATCCGCTATAGGGCGATCAAGCGGATTGATCTGAGAGGCATACTGCGTCACTTCTTCCTCCGAGCAGTCAGGATGGTTGTTTCGAGCTATATTCATGGTGACTTCTGTGATCGATTCCTCCACTCTCGCCTAATTGAAAAGCGAATATGAATAATATATTATTAAACGAGTTAAATTAATAGAGAAAAATAGTTTTATTGTGTGAACTACAAACTAATGAGGCTAAAGACTTACCGCTTCTTCAGGGCACTGCGGATAGAACTTCTGATGAACAAACACCAACGGGTTGACTTCTTGTTGTTGCTGCTCCTTACTCGACCAACCCAAATAGTTGAGTGAACCTGCATGATGGGCCTTGGTGTTTTTAAATCTGTTCTCCCTGTTCGTCTTGGAAATCGCCTTGTTTGATCAACATATGTAAAAAAATTAGTAACTAACTATTTCAATGTGATACGATACATTAGGGTTGTAAAATATATTCAGGATGCATACCTTCGCTTTGGGGTGCTCGAAGTGGGCTACCAGCCACAGCCACTTGTACTCCCTAAACCGGAATTCGCTAGGGGTAGAACCTCGGCCTAGCTCCTTGTACTGTGTGTAATGTTTTGAAAGCTCGTTCTTCCACTCTTTATACCTATATTAACACCAGAAAAAAAAGTTAGAGATATTAAAACACTTAATAAACAAAAATCTAAGTCGATATATACTCAAATAACTCTAATCACACCACCTGATATTTAGTTGACGCTCTACCCACGTGTGAACAAGGCATTCATCCACGTCAAACCACACCTGCAAGATGAATATATAAACGGTAAAATTATATATTTATTCGGACTTAATTAATAAATGTAAAATTTACGTAATGAAAATATGATTTAACTCACACTCAGTGCATTATGCACTTGCATCTTCACGTAGAGAGGCACAGATTCCCAATCTGGCTAAAGCATTGGGACATTGTCCCGCACGACGGCCCCGGCCATGCTGGCATACTTTCGCGTGGTGTCAAATGTCTCGATCACCTCACCATGCTCATTGGCCCTAATGTGCGTTTTCCTTCCCCCAGTGGCCTGCTCAAGTCTCTTCCCGGTGCAGGTGTCTCTAGTCTTTCGTTTTCTAGTGCCATTAACGAAATTGCCTAATAATACAATGTCAACAAATTGATATCATTAATTGAACCTATCGTAAGGGTTAAGTAATAATTGTTGTAATCAATCTTGTTAAATAAAATTTACCTGCATCGTCCGTTTGCTGCTTGGTGCACCTCGCACTCCAAAGATACGCGGGGTCGAACGGGATGAAGTTGTACGCTTCCTCCACGCTCAGGAACTCCGGCCGTCCTTCAATATAAATAGGCCTCCCCCTATCATCGAATTCAGGGATCACAGAAATCTCGTCGGGCAGGAAGAGACCAGACGGCGGAGATAGACGAGGCCTGGACGATGAGGCTCCAGCACCATCTACCTCAGATGATTCCCGTGAAACGGGAGTAGGCACTGGGCCAATAGGGGGCATTCGGATGGAGGGAGTTTCTGATGCCCCCGTTTACTGTCGCTCGTCTGGGGGTCTGCTGACTGAGGCTCGAGGCTGGACTGGGGGTTGCACGGATCCGGATCGTGCAGCTTCCTCCTCTCCTCACGTAGCTAGCAACATTTGTGTGCGAGCATTCATAATTGGCCCACTGCGCGTGTTGCTGACTGTGGCTGAGGAGCCTTGACTGTTGCTCACTCCACTATTTCTAGTCCCTCTCCGTTTGATGCCTCCAAGCCAATTTTTCCGCAAAACCTCCTTCACATCCAACAATTAGTCCTGGATTCGATTCTATGAAAATTAAGGATGGAACCGTTTGGAACCGGAACCGTTCTGACCCGGAACCGTTTGCAACCGTAACTGTTTAGAACCAGAACCATTCGGTTCTGGTTCCGGTTCCGGTTGTAGCGGTTATAGGTTCCAAACGGTTTCGGTTCCGAACGGTTCCGGTTCCAAAGGGTTCTGGTTCCAAACGGTTATCGGTTCCAACAATGAGTCCTGGATTCGATTCTATGAAAAACCGGAACCGAAACCGTTTGGAACCGGAACCGTTTGGACCCGGAACCGTTGGTTGTAGCGGTTATAGGTTCCAAATGGCTCCGGTTCCGAACGGTTCCGGTTCCAAACGGTTCCGGTTCCAAACGGTTCCGGTTCCAAATGGTTCCGGTTCCAAACAGTTCCGGTTACAAACGGTTATCGGTTCCAACAATGAGTCCTAGATTCGGTTCTATGAAAAACCAGAACCGAAACCGTTTGGAACCGGAACCGTTTGGAACCGGAACTGTTTGGAACCGGAACCGTTTGAAACGGTTCGGTTTCAAACGGTTCCGGTTCCAAACGGTTCCGGTTTCAAACGGTTCCTGTTCCAAACGGTTCTGGTTCCAAACGGTTCTAAATGCGGTTATGATATCATACATTAAATTAAACATTAAACATTAAATTAAATTGCATCATATCATATCGATAATTACGAATATAATTATCAAAATATCAATTAATTATTACCCAAATGCTTATTTAACCGATTAATTAAGTTAACAAATATACCTTAAATTATCAACTATATCAATTAATCCAAATCATCTTAATTTGCCCAACACCCTAAATTACCTTAAATTACCTATATCAATGAATCCAAATCACCTTAATTTGCCCATATATGCAACACCTTAAAAATACAATATAATTATGAACTATATATATCAATTAATCCACCCAAATCACCTTAAATTACCTAAATATTTTCCACATATATACATCACCTTAAATTATCAAAAATTATCAAAAATTAATTATATACATCACATATATACATATATACATCACCTTAATTAAATTTTCCACATATATACATCACCTTAATTAAATTTTCCAAATATTTTCCACATACATACATCACATATATACATCACCTTAAATTATCAAAAATTAAAACATCACCCAAAACTTAATTAATCAAGTTAATTAAAATGCATAAAAATATAATTAAAATGCATATATATACATAATTATAAAAAACAAAAATTGAGAGAGAGAGAGAGGGGGGGGGAGCTAGGACCTGTCATGGTCGAGCTCGGCTTCGAATTCCGGCGACGGAGGTGAGGGGAGGAGGTAGAGGAGGAGGAGAGGAGGAGGGGAGGAGAGGAAATTGAGATTTGGGGTTTTTTTGTGTGGAGAGGGGAGAAGGGAGAGGGGAGGAGGGGAGGGGAGAGGGGAGGAGAGGAAGAGAGGTTTGAGGAGAGGGAGGCGAGCTAGGTGAGGAAGAGATGAAGAAATGGGGTTTTAGGGTTTGAGAGGGAAGAGAGAGAGGTGAAGAAATGAGGAAGCAGCTCGAGCTGCCTCCTGGGAAATACCGAGAGCATTGCCGGCGAGTTACGAGTTAACTCGTGGGCAATACTATTAACAACGAGTTAACTCGTTGGTAATGATAGTGATTCTCGACCAATTTCCGACCAATTTCCGACCATAATTTCCGACTATAATTTACGACTATAATTTTTGACTAGAATTTCCGACTATATATATATAATTTCTGACTATAATGTACGATCGATCGCGACTAGAATAAATATGACTATATATAATTTCCGACTAGAATTTTCGACTAGAATTTTCGACTATATATAATTTCCGACTAGAATTTCCGACTATATATAATTTACGACTATAAATATGTACATGCACGTTTATATAAAAAACATACATGCATGTTTATATATACTAAAATTAAATACGTACATCATTAATTAACGTACTAAGGATGATAATCATAATCATTTTCACCACTTGAGTCTGACTCGGTTTCATAGGTATCCTCTGGCAATATGTGTCGCTCCTCGTCATCTGAATCAGCGTCAACTTCATTTGGATTAACATCGAGAAGTTCTGCTCTAGTAATTCGAACCACACTACCAGATCTCACATTATTAAGGCGAATCGTAGATGATTCCAGAATGTCAAAAGCGTTCGGCTCTTGGTATGCAGTAACTTCTTCATCATCTGCGGTCTCACCAAGTGTGGCAGCACTGTATATGTTTCTATGAGAAACATGGTTTACCACCTTCCACGGGACTTTGTTGAAAAGATCGTCAAGGTAAAACACTTGTTTTACTGATGTAGCAAGAACGAAAGGGTCTTCTTTATACCAGCTTGTAGCAGTATTCACCGAAAATATTCCGTACTGATCGGTCCTTGTGTTCTCCGGGCTAGTATCAAACCATCTACACTTGAACAAGTGCACTTTCATGCGGTTCCCATAAATTAGTTCAACAACTGAATGAAGGACACCGTAATAGTCAACGCCATCCTATCCATTATGGACCATCACCCCACAATTCTGTGTTTTCATTCGGTCGTCTCGATTTTCACATATAAATTTCACGCCATTGACCTGACACATCGAGTAAAATTTTGAAGCTATTGGTTTCATCGCCAAGACCCTCAATTCGTTTGACCACTCTGGGCAACCATCATTTGCTACATAGTTCATCTGAAAACGATAAGAAACCAAGTACACCATAAATTATGAACATAGAAAAAGAAAACCACGTACACACATGTTATATAAGGATATAAAAAATAGATATATACACATATACCCTTACCCATTGACCAAAGTAGTTTGCAAACGTCCTGTTGTGGTAATCAACATTTCCTGCAATAGCAGGGCAGTGAAGATGATAGTTTTTCCAATATTGTACTTCTGGACAGTTAATCAGAACCGACCAGTGGGCAATGGCTACCTTATTTCCATCCAACTTGTACGATTTTGGCAAGCTTCCATGTACTACCACGTCATTGGAGATGATAGAAAGGTTGAACTGGGGTTCATCTATCGGAATTTGTTGTTGGGGGTCCTCCAGTGCTCACAAATACACGTTGGTGTACGTTCCACACTCGTGCGTAAGATATGCTTCAGTGATACACCCTTCAGGTGCAGATTTATTCTTCACATAGTCCGTGTAGGCTCCCAATTGTCTACAAGTTAACAAGTGCATGTTATGATACTTAAAAAATAAGAATTTACATATAAAAACAGAGGTAAACCAAATGTATGAATCATTTGTACCTTTCCATGGGATACATCCAAGTGTAGTGTACGGGACCGGTGAGCAACAATTGTTCGGGAAGATGGACATGATAAAAATGATGTCATCTTGCATCTCCCTGAGATCTGATTTTTTAACTTCTCTGGTGCATAACTTCTGAAAGAATCTTGACAAGGCCACCAATGGCTCCACCACCTCTTTGGGCAGGTACCCTCGAATGAAAATAGGGAAAAGGCATTGAAGCAGTACATGGCAGTCATGACTCTTTAATCCGTACATCTTATTATCCCGGAAGTTAACACACCTGCTTATATTTCCTGCATAGCCATAAGGATACCTGCATATATATATATAGCCATAGGCAACAATTATATTTCTCGCATATAACCATATATATGTAAAATTTAAGGCCAATTTCCTACATAGCCATAAGAATATATACCTGACATTACTCAGCCACCCAAAAATTTCATGCTTATGCTTCGGCTTAACGGTGTAAGGAGCTTGCGGCATTTTTCTCTTACCATCTCTTAACCAAAAATGTTTCTGCAGTCCCATAGCTTTCAGATCAATGCGTGCCTTAGGGATGTCTTTTGTTTTCCCCTCCAAATTAAGAACTGTGCCCACCACATTTTCACACACATTCTTCTCTATGTGCATGACATCTAGGTAGTGTCTAATAGGCAACCTGGGCCAGTAGAGGAGTACGTTCCCAGAATATGCTCTTGTGTGTCCAAAACTTATACCTTTCGGGCTTCTCTGGAATTGACGCCACTATCTCAGGATGATTGCTCAGCTGGCCAAAATCATATTCATTCAACACTTCCAAAATTTCATCCCCTGTCTATCGCCTGGGTGCCACACCTGTTTCCACAGTCCCATCAAAAGTGTCTTGATCCTGCCTAAATGGGCGATCATATGGAAGCCAACAACGGTGACGCATCTGAACAATTTTACTGCAATGAGGACTGCAACAATCAACCGTCATGCACTCTGAACAAGCCCTGTAACCCCTGGTAACGTTGCCCGACAACATACCGCGGGCAGGAAAATCACTGATGGTGCTAACAAGCATGGCATGCATCTGGAATATCTCATTTTTGAACCTATCGTAAGTGGGGTGGCCACACTCACTCAGGTACTTAAGCTCCTCAATCAAAGGCCTCAAATACACATCAAGACACTTTCCTAGATATCCCAGGCCCGGAATTAACAGAGTGAGCATATTGTATTCCTTCTTCATGCACATCCATGGTGGAAGGTTGTACTGTACCAAAATAACTGGCCATATACTGTATTGAAGACTCATGTTGCCAAAAGGGTTGAATCCGTCAGATGAGAGCTCTAGCCAAACATTTCGGACCTCTGCTGCAAAAAGATCAAACTCCCTGACCATGTGCTTCCAAGCCTCTCCGTCGGAAGGGTGTATAAGGGTGCTATCGTCAGGCAAATTCCTCTCAGCCCACCATCTCATAGCTTCGGCCGTGAAAGCACACATGAACAACCGCTCCAGCCTATCAATAAGCGGGAAATATCGAAGTATCTTCACAGCTTTCTTGTTGCCTACAGGAGTCAACTTATACCTTTCTGTAAAACATACCTGGCAGGCTTCAAGGTCTTCAAGATCTTTTCCCCATAAGAGAATACAATCATATCTGCATGCATGGATTTTGATGTAGGAAAGCCCAAGATCTTTCAGGATATGTCGTACCTTATGATGAGTGGTAGGAAGACGATGACCGGGTGGCAGTAGCGAAGCAGTCCACTTCAGCCAAGAATCAACAGCTTTGACAGACATTTTGTTCTCCATTTTGAGCTGCATCACTCCCATGAAACTTTCAAGAACAGTCTTACTACAACCGCCGTACAACGGAGTCTGTTGCAATGCAATAAGGTTGTTGTACTTGTCCATACCGCTTGTGTTGACATGAGCTCCAGGTAATTGCTCGACTGGCTCAATATGGGGGAAACCCTGCACGACGGGAGGGACATTTGGTGCTTGATCAGCAAATACACCGCTCTCATGAGGAAACATATCATTGATTAACATCGATGTTGGATCATAGGATGGACTGGCCCTCTCAGCAATATGTCCATGATCATAGGATGGACTGGCCCTCTCACCAAATTGTCTATGATCATGCGGACCCGCTAACGATGTTTCATCGTGATAAATCCAACAAGTGTACTTATTCCAAAACCCGTATTTACTCAGGTGCTTCTGGACTTTATCAATGGGAAAATGAAATCGATCGATACGACACTTACATTCTTTACACGGGCAATAATGAAGTGTAGTGTCTCCACAATTAGCCTTCACAAAATCCACAAAACTCCTAATTCCCTGGTGATATCTCACATCCCATCTTTCGAGGCTCATCCAACTCTTGTCCATCCTGAAAATTCTAACAATATTACGTACTATAAATATATATATATACACACATTCACTACTAATTAATTAATAAATCATAATTAATTACATTCGAATTCATCCGATTAATTAACAAAAATCGACCCATGCATGCATATAAATTAAAATATATATATACCAACAATTCACAATTACAAATTAACATGCATGCCTGTATATATATATAGACATATTAACAATTAATATTCACAAAATAATTTTATATCCATACATATATATACACAAATTAACATATTTTCATCGAAATAATCTCAAATCCACTCAAAATCAACAGTCAATCACTCTAAATCAACAATATATCCACTCTATTTGCGTATCAAACCAATAATCGATATCTCAACTCTAAATCAACACATGCATATATATATATATATATCGATCTAATTAAATCAACACACATATATATACATACGTATATACGTACCTATATATAGCTACATATATAGCTTCCCGAGCGGGTTTTCAACGCCTTTTGACAATACCCAAGGATTTCAGAGCGTTTTCCTTCTTTCGATTTCACCGGATTTTTTTCTATCCAAATGAATGAGCTGCTGCGATCTGCATCTGATATAAGAGGTATTGTTGGCGATTCATTAAATCGCCGGAAATGGAGTTATTGCCGGCGAAATTCCGGCCAAAAATCGCCGGAAATGCTTGAAACTTATTGCCGGCGACTTTCTCCGTCGCCGGCAATAATTTTTCACCATTGCCGGCGATTTTCCGGCCGGAATTTCGCCGACAGTGGTTGAGAGATTATTGCCGGCGACGGAGAAGGTCACCGGCAATAAATTTGAGCATTGCCGGCGACATTCCGGACTTTTTTCCGGCGACGGAGCAAGTCGCCGACAATAATGAGCATTGCCGGCGACTTGCCCGGTCGCCGGCCTTTTTTTTTGAAATATCGCCGGCAATGGTACTTAATGTGGTAGTGATTTTACAGAAGGGCTATAACTACTATAGATCGAAGCAATTTATTAGAAGCATATAATAATTTGAGCATAGAAGAGTGAAAAGAAGAGCAAAATGATTTTGTTAAAGCTATAGAAAATAAAAGGTTTGAAGGACAATATTTCAGTACTTTAACACAATTTATAATAAAATACATGTTATAAAAATAACTTGATATTGCAAGTTAACCATTAAATAGTAAACATATGTTTTAAGTTAATGTTTTATGCAAACCTAAATAAGTAAATGTAAAATCATGTTTTGTTAACTTGCGATGGTTACAAGTTTAAAGTTAAGAATGAACGTAAAAAATTTACATCATAAAAAACTTATTTGCAGTCTTATAATTCAGCTCACACCTTAAAACGCAACTCTAACAACCTAATCTTGAAAATCTACTGTCCGGGTAACACTAACATGAACATTGCCGACTGAGATTCATGTTTGGCAAAAAATTGCCGATCTTCTATCTTAATTTCCTATCGCTATTTTCAAACACTATTTTCAGAGAGAAAACACCTCCACCAAATTCAAACCCTAACCCCCAACTTCCATTGCGTTTCAGCTTCGAGCATACCTGCTGGTGCCGTCCTCAGATACTCTGATTCGTGCTCTTGCCACCGTCATCGTTGTCCTCAGTGAAGAACAAGAGCGAATCAACCGCGCACCGATCCACACCAGCGTCCTCGATCAGCAGCGAGTCAACGACGTCTTCAATCTGCAACCATTGACGTCGTCGTCGCCATCCCCGACTAGACCGAGCCAAAAATAGCCGGCAGCGGAGGAGGTGAACCGCGATGCAGTATTGGAGATCGATGACGCTGACGTCATCCAAGCCATCCCCGACCGAACTGAGTCGAGGAAAACAAAAACACGAGCTTGTAGTGGAGGAGGGATACGATGGTGCAGTTTAGTTGTTCATGGAGTGGTGGTTTCAGATTTGCGTCATTTCGGAGAATGATTTGGTGAATTGATGTTTTGGTTTGAACTATTTTGTGTGTGACATCACGGAGGAGCAGCGAGATGAGCAGCGAGATGTATCTCTTCTCAGTACCTTATCTTAGTACCTCATTGGTAATCTCCTTCCGGATTGACATCTTTATTGCTTGAATCATGGAATTAGTGTGTGGTCTAGTTTTGTGCTACTTGGATTCATCAGTTTTCTAGTTCTACTTTTATCAAATTTTCGAATGAAGTCAAATTTGCAGAGTTGCAGAATGTTTCTATTTTTTTGTGGACTGGTGATTCTAGCTTTACAAGTTGGATTATAGATTAATTGTGTGGCTCTCTATGCTGGATGTGTTAATTTTGGGAGAAGCTTCCATGTTCATATAGAATTTTTTGTGCGATCTTATGAATAGTTGAAGTATGAACAAAGCATCTATGTTGGATTTTAACAAATTATAGTCTCAACTGAGAAGCAGAAACCCATGTGCTTGCATATTTTCACAAAGCTCTGGACATGGATTGCCTTGGTGTTTCATAGAGATACTTTGGTTCAATTTTATTTCATAATATTGCATTGGCCTATAAGTAAACATCTATTATGTTATTTGCGAGGACACTTGTCTTATCTTTTGTGCTCGACTAGTCATTATCAAAATGATGAGCAGATAGTCCACCTTTATTTGGTAATATTTTGGTTGCGCGAAAGTTATGCAGCAGAAATTCTACGAATACTAGTCTTAATACCAACTCATATTTTGTGTCCTCTTCGAGGCAGATGATTCCGAGTTTTGATTGCTTGTTTCTAGTTTGCTCTTTTACTTTGGTTTATGTGTGTTTGGTGGCTTAATTATTAATATTGTTGGGGTTGTATTTGGATTCCAAGTTTAAACATGTCAACCATGGCATCTGTGAGCATTACATCCCAGTGCATGCTCAGAAATGCACCTAAGTCTAAGTTTGACCAATTCGATTGTTAAATTCTCATCTACTCTTGGATCTGTGAAGTCTGTCTCCAAGGCTTTTGGCCTAAAAGCATCCGCCTCCCGAGTATTTATGGCAATATTCAAAGTTAAGCTGATTGGGCCAGATGACTGTTACATCTTGGATTCAGCTGAGAATGCAGGAGTTGAGCTGCCATATTCGTGCAGGGCTGGTGCATGCTCTACCTGCGCAGGAAAGATGGTAGAAGGTGCAGTGGATCAGTTTGATGGTTCCTTCCTTGATGAAACCAACTGAAGGAGGGTTATTTGCTGACCTACGTCTCATACCCATCTGCAGACTGTGATCCATATACACAAGGAAAGCGAACTGTATTAGGTGCTTTATTGTTTCAATTGATTAGTATCTTATCATCTGTGAAGGCTTAAGGTGTGGACCTTTGTTTTGTTTTATTTGTTGTGGATTTCAGATGCATTTAAATCGAATGTAGTATTACTGTATTGCTCTACGTAGATTGCTCTGTTCTTGACTTGATAGTAATAAGGGTCGTTTTGATCCCAAAGAGTTCATCCTGTCAAATTGAAACAAGTCCTGTTTTGATGTCAAGTCTTATCTCAACTTTGTGATATTTTCAGAAGCTTCTTTTTGTATGGTTTTCATTCTATTTTACAGACAATTTATCAAACAAATTATTTAAAATTCAGCATAACCTCCCTGGAAAATGGCTACCCAAAACCTGTAACAAGCATATAAGAAATAGCAAACAAATTATTTAAAATTCTTTTTGTATGCTCTTGGTGTTTCACTCTAAATCAAACAGTTGCCAGTTATTTTTGGGCCCATTGTGTTTAAATTTGCCAATTGTTGAAGAAATAAGTACCGAAGAGTCATCAGATGCTGCTTACAAGGTAACTAGTGAAAGTGTCGTTGATAAATCGTTGAAGCCGTCGCCTGTGGCTGAGCTGACTATGCTTTTATTTTAATGATGTAGAGTGGAAAAATGAATCTCGCATAGCAGGTCTATAGGAAGATGGAGGTAGAGCTTTACATATTTGGTTTTGTGTGTGTTGTGTTATTTAACTTATACGGGTGGTGACTCTTTTTTATATAAACGATTGAGAAGTGGCTGGTGAAATCACTTTATTGGCAGCCTATCCAGAGCAGTGCTCAGTTAAATCCTTACCTTTGGCAAGAGGTTGCCCTGTCAAGAGCCATAGTGCTAGAAACCAGAGAAAAGCTTATGCTAAGAGGCAGACAATTCGACATTTGTGACGATCTAATTAGGAAGGCTATTTTCGTTAGAAGTTCCATTTGCGGTGAAGATCATCCAGACACTGTTGCTGCTTCGGAAACTCTTACCAAAATCACCAGGCTTCTTGCAAATGTTCAAATTCATTCTTCTCCATAAATTCCCCCATAATGTTTTTTTCCTGTAAGCAAGTTTACTCTAGAATTTATACAAAAGTATGAAATAAAACAGTTGTATACTATCCAGAGAAATTTTCTATAACAATCTAAAACAGATTTCATTCCTTTTTGCACCAAGTACCACCCTTATCTTGTTATGTTCATCACAAAGGTAATTGGAGACATTAGCTTCTGTAGTCCTCCTGTGCAGGTTTAGAGCACCCTTTATACCTTGGTGTAATATTTATTTACCTAAGGCCTGAGGTTGCGTCTACAGAGATGCAATAAAGGATTTGAAATCTGGGAAGGTGACCAATTTGGTCCAATCACAGATGTTGTACAAATAAAAATTTGGTTGTCAAAAGTTGACACTAACCCATCATCTTTAGTACGATTAAGATTGATTGATTGGCCATAATGTAGTCTGTACGATGTCGTTGTAGTTGTAGCTGTAGAAAAGAGTGTACTGAACTTATTCTCAGAAGAAATACAGAGTGAAAAGAAAAAAAACTGTACTTGTTCTCAGTTTTATCTTCAACTGCATTATACCTTGTTTTGTTAGTGTTCTGCTGCATAAAGTTTCAACAGCTTTTCATTATTGTATGAGGAAGTAATGAAGTGAGAATATTACATCCATTTTACATAATTTGTTCACAGATGTAAACGATTTGTTTGTTCATGACAATGATCAAGCACACTCAGAATATAATTGGGTTTGTATTCCACAATGTTTTACCAAAGGGCAAGTGATGAAAGAAGTATAAGGTCATTCGCATGAAATTCTAAACACAGCCAGCTACACTTGCAGATTCACATATTTCCTTTTACATTAACCTTAACATGGGATAAAATTCAAGGAATGCTCTGAGGTGGGAGCAGTCTAATGTATCAGTCCTCATATGACTTTTCCCCAACTGAAGACGGCAATAAGGGTTAGCTGTCTGCCATATTTTTCATTGTGATCCTATTGGCTTTTGTGAGAGGACCTGGCCCTAGATTAACTACTAATCTAGAATCAAACCCTAACGATTGACTCCAATCTACTAGTTTCTGTGAAATTTTTGACATAACTTCCCTTGTAAAAGAGACAACTAAAAACCTGCAAGAAAAACTGACACTTCGCAGATAAACCCACCGATGTCCATCAGGATTTCTCAACATAAGACTGGAATTAAACCTGATATATTATTCAGAATTGGAAAGCATACTTCCAATAAATACACTGATTCACAAACAAAGAAACTCAACTCGACTACTATACGAGTGACAACCTATTCACAAGAGTCTCACAAGACGATACTACTGAACCAATATCCAGAATGACTTCAATAACACAAGAGATATACTGACAGTGAGCTGGAACCTACTGCTGAAGGAATTAACTGGTGGACTCGACGCCTTCGACGCCATCTAGTGCCCTCATGATACACACTGCAATCTGGGCAAACAAAACCAAAAAGCCCAGAAAAAAGGCACATAAAATCATAAAAACTATTAGAGCGAGTGGACGGAAATAATATTTCACTTTTTAACTGAAACTGTAAATAATATGTCTTTCATATATAATGTGCATAAGAATTATGCAAGTCTGAAAACAAACATGATGCGAGTATAAAACCGCGGGGTCCCTCTCAGACACATCCGCAACAGTACAGTCTAAATCACGGGATCCCAGACCCATACGTGATTAAATAGTCAGAAAGACCTCGGGTTAGGATATCTGTGTCCCCCCCCCCCCCCCCCCGGAGCATCTCAACGATTAGCCGAGCATGTCAATGCATTGATGTCATTACTATCTCTGAGACTGTACTATGTGTAAAATAAATCATATTTGTTTCCATGCACATGCTTAATCGTAAATGTATACTCATACAATGCATAATTACAAAGGCATAATCGTAAAATGCATAAATCAAGACTCGCATGTCAATGATGAAAATAAAATGTCCACTCACAGGTTGTCGGGATAAACATAAAGCTGAAACCCTGTCGATCGGCACAATTATTCATCTTATACGCCCGTTAACTCAAGATTCTGAAACCACGATTAAAATTAATATCTGATCATCGAGGTTCATACTGCATAGCTAAGATCGTAATCTGGTGAGTAATAACATCGAGAATCTCGTATGCTCGAATAACGTATTTTCTGAAAATTATTGATTCAACCAAAAACTAAACTCAATTTCCTGTAATCCCTCACTTTTAAAGAGTCGCAAACAAATTTCGAATATAAAGCGACGTGCAATTAAACTGATAATCAAAGTGTTCTTTAATTTTTTCATGAATTAAACTGATAATTGTTCGATTAAATACTCGCTCAAATTTAACAAACTCAAATCTGAATATAAACCTCACCATTGCGTTTGGCACGCGAAAACAAGCAAAACGACATAAAACTTGTCAAAAATTCCACCTCGCCAGAGCTCCGCCGCCGGCTGCCTGAATCCCACCGGCCAGAATTCTTCGACCTATACGTCATTTTGAAGATCTCAACATTTTAAACAACTTTGCAGTTCAATGCTAAGCCCAATTTTAACCGAAAAATGACCAAAACTCACTGTGAAGTTCAAAAACCTCGCCGAAATCCATTTCCTCTGATCGGTCACCACCGGCCACTGCAAGGCCCAAGACCACATGGGTTCAACTCACCATTCCAAGGGTTACAAAACCCCTATGGTTTCTTCCACCAACGCCGTCGTCTCCGCCACCGGCGAAAACCGGCCGGAAAACCCCCATTTTCTTTACGTCGGTTCCGCCTCCTCCGGCCACCAACGTGGGTGATCCACCTATCAACTTGAAGAGGAGCTCAATCCCAACAACTTCCATCAAGGAATCATAGCCAAAGGTGGCCGGAATCGAGCTCACCGCCAACAACAAATTTCGGTGACAAAACGGGTCAGTTTGACCCGTGGTCAACTCGGTCAACCCAAATTTCCCCAAAATAGAAACTTTCAAAATTTGTCTCGTATTTATACCATACATATACCGTACACATACCAGCCCAAATCAACGGCTACGGTCCAAACTGATCAAGATCGGACGGTCACGATTAAATCAGCAATAAAAATAACATTTTTATATATTTTCACTTACCGACTTCAAAACTTAATAAAACACGGCTCACTTATCCGAAAAATTCCCGAAAATTCCCACGAGCTTGGAATTAAATACTCTACAATTCTCGTGAAGGAAGTCAACACAAGCTCTCGCCTGATGAAAAATTCGTTAACAACCCACGCGATACCACTAATTCGCGATAATTATATTTCGTACTGATTAATACGTAGATTTTGGTTCGGGTTGTCACATTTGGACTCACATAATTGTATATAAAGGCATCCAAGAATGAAAAAATTCTTCATTGCAAGCAAGTACACCCAACTCTACATAAGAGCTTCCCTTTTCACAGTCTTCTCTATCAAAGGAAGACGACCTGGGCATGTCCACATATTGGGAAAATAAGTTCAGTGGTCATCTTCATTATTTCCAGGATAGCAGGATAATAGTGCCTCTGCTGATTCATACTGAAATGAAAAGAAAAACATTGTAACAAGAAAATAATGAAATTGGAACTATAGTTCTACTGTTTGACAACAAGTGATTTCTCAAACTTCCTTCTTGGAAAGTAAATGTCAAGACTATGCACCATTATGTTTATGCCTACCTGGCATCCACAAAAGAGGCAGTATCGATGTTCACAGTATCTCTTGCAAATCCTACGAGAAGCATAGAGCAATCAGGACAAGTTCTTTTAGCAAAAAACTAATATTTCAAGTCTCGAGTAACATTAAGTGATAACCAAAAGGATTATGGAGAGTTAAGGACAAGGATATTTAAATAGGATGGGGAAGAAAGAAAGATCACAACCATTCTTATAGACTTGACCAAACAAGCACCCTTTGAAATCCATATGCAATACGTTATAGGTAGAGAAGACATAAAAATTGACCCAACACCGGTAAGACCACAAAAAGAGAACACAGAATAGTAGAGCTGCAAAAATCAGTACATCTCCTTAGCTTTTGCTCTTGATTGTTACATTATATAAGCTGAACATTCTAAACTCTATCCTAAGCTCAATATAAGTCATTTGTCTGTTCTTCCAACACCACTTCCCAGAAATTTATCCTAATCCCAATTTAAGTCTCCGCTTGATCACTAAATATAGGGATAGACAAAGTTGAATGGCAAAGTATATCCATGACATACTGAAAAAAAAAATTATAATAGGGATGGACATTTCCATAATAGCCACAACTACTCAAACAAGGAAAAAGATCATCCTTTTCAAGTTACATGATCACTTATTCTAATGAATCTCATAATGATTGAAATATTATGATCAATCAAACATACGTATGAGTCTGTATAATAATGATCTGAATTCATCTAAAAGTCTTTGCTATTACCTACCAAACTTTTATCATATTTCAACAACACATTACACAATAAAACCATAACAACACATGTAACATACCTCTTCGGTAATTAGTTCCTCTTCCACATTTTGAGACATGAAGCTTTGAGACAAAGTTTCTCTCTAGTTTAGATTAGAGCTAGAAGAGTTTAAGAAGAGAAAAGAGAAAAGACCCATACTACTACTATAACGTTTCCAAAAGAAGTCGTTTTGTCAAAAAAAAAATGGTGTCATTTTCTCTCTGCAACGTCCATTTCATTTTTCCTTAAAAAACTACCACTCTTCTCTCTTTTCTCTTATCTCAACTCAACACCATCTCAAAGCTTCTCTCTTTCTCAAAATTCAAAAGTCAACCTAAATAGAAACAACAACATTTTTGAAATCTTATTAAACGAATTCTAATAAAGATTAAAGCTTCTAAGTATCAAATTGAATAATCTAAGACTGATTGAGAAAGAGGGATTAGGAATCTACAAGCATCGTCGTGACCAGCGAAAGAGGAGAACGAGGGCTTGGAAGGAACTGAGTTCCTAAAGCCGCCGCACATGACGGTTTGAAGAGCACCAGATCGGAGCATCGCCATCGCCATCTTCTCTTTATGTTCTCTTCTCTCTCAGAAGTTCAAGTTGGCTAAACTCGTTGCCTCTGTTCTCTCTTCTCGATCAGAAGCAGTTTCTCTTTTCAGGTGGTAAACAGGTAGCTGGTAAGAGTTTTAGGTATAACATGATCCGTTAGATAAAAAAAATGAATGGTCAAGATTAAAACTTCAATTTTAAATCAAAAGTTAATTACTTAGGTTTCGTACTGTTCCTTATGAAAAAAACTGAACTTGATACTACAACCTTAAAGAAGTAAATTAGTTTACCATTTTATGGTTATCATATAAACATGTGTTTTATTGCACATTGTGTTAACACACTGAAGTATTGTCCATGTTTGAATAGCAAAATATTGAGTAGGATGAGTCAATTTTTGAATTAGAATATTCAAATTTTTTTACAAAAATAGTATCTTTTGAAATAATACAATGTGATAGACCAAAAAAATTGGAGGAATTATTACAATTAGTAGAGCAAAAAAGGATTACTGGTGAAGATCCACAACTACATTGGAGTAATAATAAAATTTTGGCAAAATTAAATACTATAGACTTAGATTAAACAATTAAAACAACAGATATGCCTTGTAATTTATTAGACAAGCAAGAATTTGAGCAACAAATTAAAGAGCTTTTAATTCTTAAAGTAATTAGACCATCTAAATCAAGACATAAATCAACAACTTTTATTGTCCGAAAGTATTCTGAGCTTAAACGCGGAAAAGCCCAAATAGTATATAATTAGAGAAGACTAAATGATAATACTTATGAAGACAGTTATAACCTACCTAATAAAGATGAATTAATAAACAAAATTCGAGAGAGAAAATATTTTAGCAAATTTGATTGTAATTAGGTTTTTGGCAAATTTGACAACTAGATCAAAGAGTCAACGCAGTGGACAACCTTCACTTGTCCAAGAGCACATTTTGAATGGCTATTCATGTCATTTGGGTTAAACAATGCACCTTCGAATTTTCAAAGCAACATGGATCAAATTTTTTAGAAATATCATAGTTTTTGTAGTGTTTATTTTGATGATATACTTAGGAGTGAGATTCAGGCAGTTTGGTTCGATTTTTGGTAAAAATCAAAATCAAAATCAAACTGTAATATTTTTTTCAGTTAGTTTTTTATTTTTTAAAAGAAAAACCGCGACTATTCTGTTCGGTTTGATTCGGGATTTTTTCGGACTTTTTCGGTTCTTTTGATTTTTTACATAATGCATAAAAACTAACTTTTAAGAAAACTAAATAAAAAAATTCTTGCAAAACACTAATTTTTTGAGTCGCCTTGACAAGAATTGTGCATACAAAAATTCAGAATTTAGGAGTTAAAGTTTTTATTTTATATATATTTATATAATATATTACAAAATATCCAAAATGATGTCTTTTTTACATACTTCGGTTTTTCAGTTCTATTCGATTTTTATAAATAAAAAACCGAAACTGAACAAATTGTTTTAGTTTTTTTCGGTTTTAGTTTTTTTGGTTCGGTTTGTATCGGATTCCGTTTTTCTCGGCCACAGCTTGGTTTTCGCTCGGGTTTTTTTTCTTCCGATTTTCGGATGCAATATCCCACCTCTATATATACTTATACACAGCAAAAATATAAATAAGCATAGAAAATATTTGGAAACAATTTTGAGTGAATTTATAAATAATGACATTATTATTAGAAAAAACGAAATAGACTTGGAAAAGCTAGCAAGATATATAATTCTTAGGAATCTATATCAAGTCAATTACAATACAACTATAAGAGCATATAGCTAAAACAGTTATTAAATTGCTTGATAAATTAAAAGATAAATAATTACAAGAATTTTTGGGACTTCTAAATTCTGCTAGAAAATTTATTCATGATTTAGAAAGAAAAATAGCAGTTTTACATAACAAAACAAGCAAAATCGAGTAAAAGTATTTCAATACTGAAGATATTAAATTAGTATAGCAAATGAAAAAGGAAATTACTCAATTAAAATCTTTAGCATTACATTTGGATATAGCTATAAAATAGTTGAAACAGATGCATCCTCCCTTGGATGGGCATGAATTTTATATCAGAAAAAGAGCAAAGAACTATCAAAATCGAATGAGCAAATATGTAGATATGTTTCTGGGAAATTCAGTGATATTCAATCTCGATTACCAGCAACTGATTTAGAAATATTAGGTATTATAAATTCTTTTGAAGCATTCTCTTTGTTCTTGCATAATGAAGTGTTTAATATAAAAGCTGATTGTCTAAACATTATTTCTCATTATAACAAAATTAGTAGCAATAGACAAGCAGCTCATAGATACGTTAATTTTATATATACAATTACTGGCAATGGATTTAAACTATATTTTGAGCATATTAAAGGAAGTGATAATACTATAGCTGATAAATTGTCTAAACTAATTCATTGAATAATTTTGCAATAAAGGGCCCAAGAGGAGCATCTTCTTCAAATCATAGAAGGTCATGGAGCATTCCTCCAAATACTTTGAGCATGAGCATGGTAGCAAGGTCACCTTTAAGACCTGTAATACCAACTTATATCTATGGAAATATCCATATTCTAGGAGTCCTAAGCGTGAATATCGATATAACACTTGGCAACCACTTATGCCAAAGTAAAATGTATTACTTGATAACATTTGGAGCCTAAAAAATCAACATCCAAAAATGAACGTAGCAATTGAGAAATTGGTACGAGCATTAGAGAGTGACTTAACATAATATAATCAAATAGTGGATAATCTCAATATGCAACTCCAACTTTTACAGGACAATTATGCCCGACTATATGTTGAGCGTAATATAGCATTAGGTAGATTTACTACTTTGGAGCAATGTCATGAAAGATTGATTAGAGTACATAGCAACTTACATCTTAATTATGCAACACTTCAGGAGCAATTTGAGTTTGAGAGAAACAAAGTAGTAAGCACACATGGATACATTGCTCAGCATAATCCTTTAGCACTTAATCCTATAGATGAGCAGCAATGAATACTTCCTCCAAGATTGAGAATATATTCTCTACATGTTCTTACAATGGAGCTATTTCGTGGTCATGAAGCGAAATAAGTGTTTTGTCTCTACCAACAATCAAAACTTCTTTCTTTCTAAAGAGCAATTCAGAGGTTTCTCTTTAACATAAGAGAGAATCTCCAACTAGGAATGAGCATTATTAGCAAAGCAGAGCATCACCATCCTCATGAAAAAGTTAGGTATCAAATTCTTCTAACAAGCATAGACATGACAGCCTATCAAGAACTACATTTCGAGCATGAAGGAGCAGTTTACCCTCTTTCTTCGGAACTTTTGTTAGAAAATAGTTTTCTAGCACATCCTAACATGAGCATGAGTAATCATATAGATTCATATCCGACCAATCTTAGAAAGAGTATAGTATATTACTTCGAAACCTTAGAAGATAGTTTTCTATTGAACATTAACAACATTCCACCATCACGATTTAGCACTAATTTGATCCCTAATCTAGTCCAACATAACATCATCATGGAGCAAGCTATCTATGTTCCTGAACTGGCAGGACCAAATGTCACTAGAATGTCCAATTCAGAAGATATCAAGAAATATAGAGGAACACAAATAACCTACCATGAATTCTGAGAATATACACATCTCAACCTGGTCAAGCAAACCAAAAAATATAGTCTCTACTTAGCAAGAATGGCCAGAAGATTGAAAAGAGATTATACTACACTCCGCGTGAGTTTATCCACCCAAGTTGTTTACAGACAATTTCGAGCATAAGAAGCAACAAGGATAGCAATGCTCCAAGGAAATAAAGATGAAGATAAAGCTAACCACTGGCTAAACTTATCCGATGTCGAACTAAAATTTTCTAACCTTGAACAACACAACATAGAAAATATGATCAAAGGATGAGTTCTCATGCAATCAAGGAACACATGGAGCAAGAGCATGAGGATCAAGTTTCTATTCAACAGCCGGAAGACTTTGTCAAACTTTTCACTTTAAAATAAGAGTTTTGTATAATATAATACATTAAAATCTTTTCACGACAAAAAATGACCAAAAATGACCTAAAACTGAAAACATCTTTTAAAGTGAGCTTATTTGAAATTTGCCCTAAAACTTATGCCATATATAGTTTTGATTTCTTGATAAACATATATAATTTAGGTTTGAATATATTTGAACTTTGAAATTTGAGAGAGTGATTAAGAGTTGAGATCGAAAAATATCCATCATAATTATGGTTTCAAACGTTCAAGTTTGTGTGGCTTCAACGTTACAAGCTAGTGATGGAATCATCCATCGTCCAAATGCACACAAGCGGGTTAATTTCAATTGAAACGACTGTGACATATTTTAGGATGTTCGATTAAATGTATATTAATTAGGGTTGAATTGATATATAATTAAGTAGCTATTTTGTGGAGAATTGATATATATGATAATTATATATGAAGCCCTAATAATAAGTACCTTAACTAGCTTATGACAGAGCAGGATATGGATCGGATCAACATAAATAAATAAATAAAAAATAAAAAACTTCAGGAATAAGTTGTGTGTTTCAGGAGAAATATTTCTGATATTTCGGTATATTTCTTGTCCTGATTAGAATAGAAATAAATATTTTCTCAATCTCTGATTTATAGGGATACTGATTGTAACAGATTGTAATGCATATATTTAAGGTCATCTAAAATACAGTTTCAGTCAATTGCGTATCTATTTATTTTTCTCCTTAAACACGTTTATCAGCAGTTCTTGAGTTGATAGTCATCACCTCAAACCCTAAATAGAAAGAAAAAAAACACCTAATCTTCATCACCACCGCTAGAGCACCACCACTGCCACCGGAAGTACTCCACCGTCGTCGATAACAGCTCGCCGAAATCCTCCTTGTTTCAAACTTTTTATAAGTTTTCATATCGAGTATAACACCCTAGAGGTAAATTTTCTACCTTCTTCGATTTAGAAATTAGGTTGCAAAATTTAATTAGCAATACCCTAGATCTAGGTCTAGATTTAGGTTTATTATACCGTGATTTACTTTTTATGCCATAGTTCCTATGGATTAATATATGTTGATAAAAAGTTTAATATTAGTGACGGTCTTGGAGAAGTCACGGTTATTGGTAAAATATCACGGTTAATTATGATTTCACATTGAAAAAAAAAATCAATATTTATGACTAATAGTGAAAATCACGGTTTCTGGGTGTGGCATGAAGCTACCGGTTTTGCATCAATTTTTGTAATCAAACATCATTTATCACGATTCTTTTTCCCTAAAACTTGATATTAGTGATCGTAATTCTTCGATTGGTACTAACTACATCTCTGGTCTCTTTTGTAGATGACATCAACATAGTCGGCTAGGCCTGAATTTGACATCCTTGATCTATAAAGAGCATAATACTATCGTTAGGTATCAGATGTTGAGAATACTCTTCTCGGTAAAAATCTTATTGATACTATCCAACCAACACCACCACGTGAAAACGTTGTGCCACCAACTCTAAATCAACTCAAACTTATTTTGAGTCGCAAAGCACAAGCCCTCATGTTTTTGAGCCGGCATATACATCCAGTTTTGAAAAAGCAGTACTTGCTGAAGAAAGACCCCGCGGATTTGTGGGCGACTTTCCGAGAACGATTCAATAATATACATGATGCACAACTTCCAGAACTGCAAGAAAAATGAGATTCAATCTGGTTATTGGATTATCAAAAGATTAAAGAAAGATTTTAATCAAGCTATGTTGGAGCTTCAATCTGAGCTGGTAATTTATGGCATGGTAAAGACCGATCAGGCTATGGTCGAGAAGTCTTTATGTACATTCCCTACTTCCATGGATACGCTTGCACATCAATATCACACAGATGTCGAGCGTGGAATAATTTGATCATTCAATGATCTCATGAATGTGTTGGTCAAGAAAGAGAGATATCGCGAGAACTTCTTAATAACAATGCTATGCCAGCTGGTACTAAGAAAGTTCATGAGACATATAACATTGACGACAAGGCACGTAAGGATAAGAGGAACGATCATTCTGAGCCTTACAGTACTCGTGGTGATAGAGGAGGACAAAGTCAGAATTTGACTTAGACTTGCCAAGACAATGGCCACAACAACTCCATCAAAAATCAATCCAATTCTAGTCATAGAAATGGTGGAAATTCTTCAAATTCTGCTTCTACGTCTCACTTGTCACCTTGTTATAGGTGTGGTTCTGAAAGGACCGAACCCTAGTTTATCTAGTAAACTAAGATTAAGTCCTAACGTCTAACCATAATCTAAGAAATTTTACAAAAATTTTGACATAACCTCCCTTGAAACTGAGACAACCAAAAACCTACATGAAGATAATACTTTAGAAACCAAATCCCACAAAAAAAAACTGTGGACCACCATTGCCAAAGGAATGACAATACCTTCACTAAAGAAATGACCTTGTTCTGGAGACCCTGCTCTCTTCGGTCAAGAATCTCTACTGGTTCCTCTATATAAACCATGTCCTCCCATAACGGAATTTGTTGAGGCACGATGACATGAGATGGATTGAGAATGTTCTTCCATAACACAGACACGTGGAATACATCATAAACTCACGCAAACTCTGAGGGTAACTCCAAAGGATAAGCCACAATACCTACATGCTCTATAATTTCATATGGTCCAATGTAATGTGGTTGGAGTTTACTGTGCTTCTCGAATTGAATCCCTCCTTTCCATGGAGACAGCTTCAAAAATACCTAGTCTCCTACCTAAAACTCAAGATCTTGTCTGACGTCTGTGTAACTCTTTAGTCTATCTTGAGTGATCTTTAGTCTGTCTCCAATGATCTGTACATTCTCTGTCGTCTCCTGTACTATGTCTGGACCAATGAGGCTCTTTTCTCCTACTTCACTCTAACATAAGGGAGTCCGAAAATGTTTCCCGTACAAAGCTTCATATGGTGACATCCCAATGCTAGAGTGAAAACTGTTATTGTACGCGAATTCCATCAGGTATAGATACTTATTTCATTTCCCCAGAAACTGCAACACACAGGATCTCAGCATATCCTCTAGCATCTGGATAGTTCTCTCGGACTAACCATCAGTCTGCGGGTGAAAGGTCATACTAAATCATAACATAGTTCCCAAAGCCTCCTGTAAAGCTCTCTAGAATTATTAAGTAAAATGAGAACCTCAATCTGATATAATAGATACAGGTACACCATGTAGCTTCATAATCTTCTACATATACAACATAGCTAACTTGCTCACCGACAATATCTCTGAGACTGGTATGAAATGTGCAGACTTTGTGAAGCATATCACCCAAACACATGTATGGCCTTTGATTGTACGAGGCAACTTGTATACGAAATCCATAGTGACATGCTCCCATTTCCAAACTGGAATCTCTAGCCGTTGCATTTTTCTCGAAGGTATCTGTCGCTCCACCTTCAACTGTTGGCAAATAGAGCATTGACTTACATATGTCGCTACTTCCCTCGTTATATTAGGCCACTAATAATATTCTCTGAGAGTGCGGTACATCTTCGTGCTACCAGGGTGCATTGCATAAGCGGAACAATGAGCCTCGTCGAGTATTTTCTGCTTTAACTCCTTGTCGTTCGGCACACAGAGTCTACCTTTGAATACCAGCAACCCATTTCTCCTTACCATGAAATTCGGTTGTCTACCATCACGCACTGCTTCTTTTAGTTTCAAAAGTGAAAAATCAAAATCCTACAATTCACGTACTATGTCAATAAGAATGGGTCGAACCTAAAAACTAGCAAATAAAACTCCACCTTCACTTTCATCTGTATACAACACTACTTCAGTGGCTCGTAACTCTGTATGCAGTGGTACCCGAGCCATTTGTATATGAGACAAGGAAACTCCAGACTTCCGGCTAAGAGCATCTCCAACTACATTCGCCTTTCCTGGGTGATACTCGATGGTGCACTATAATCACTTATCAACTCCATCCACCTTCTCTGCATCAGGTTCAAGTCTGGTTGTGTGAGGAGGTACGTGAGGCTCTTATGATCAGTAAAAATCTGACATCTGGCACCATATAAGTAAGGATCAGATTTTCAATGCAAATACTAACGCTGCCAATTCCATATCATAAGTGTGGTAGTTCGCCTCATGAGGTTTCAACTGTCGTGATCCATATACAACCACCCTTCCATGCTGCATCAAAACATAACCCAAACCTAACTTAGAGGCATAATTGAAAACCGTAATAACTTGCTATCTTCTAGTAATGTCAACACAAGGGCTGTGGTCAACCTTTTCTTCAGAGTCTAGAAACTTTTCTCACAAACCTCTGACCATTCAAACTTAACTCCCTTTCTCGTGAGTCTTATACATGGTGTAGCAATTCGGGAAAAGTCCTGCACAAATCGACTATAGTAACCAGCTAGACCCAGAAAACTTCTGATATCTAGCACACTCGCACGTCTACTCCAATTCAACACTGCTTCAATCTTGTCAGAATCCACACTAACTCCTTCCGCCGAAATCACATGGCCGAGAAATTCACATTATTCAACCAGAACTCGCATTTACTGAACTTGGCATATAACTGAGACTTCCTCAAAGTCTCCAAAACTATATGTAGAAACCTCGCATGTTGCCTCGCATCCTTTAAGTAAATCAAGATATCATCAATAAATACAATGACGAATTTGTCAAGATAGGACCAAAATACTCGATTCATTAACTCCATATAGGCAGCGGGTGCATTCGCTAAACTGAATGGCATTACAAGAAACTCAAAATGCTCATAGCATGATCGGAACGCGGTCTTAGAGACATCGAATTATCTAATATGCAACTGATGATATCCCGATCAAAGATCAATCTTAGAGACTACTGTATCTCCCTTCAACTGATCAAACAAATCATCAATATGAGGTGGTAGATACTTGTTCTTCCTGTAATCTGATTCAGTTTTCGATAATCGACGCATAACCCCATCGATCCAGCCTTCTTCTTCACTAATAAAACTGGAGCTCCCAACGGTGATACATTAGGATGGATGAAGCCTTTATCAATAAGTTCCTGAAGCTAAACCTGCAACTCCTTCAATTCAGCTGAAGCCATATGGTATGGTGCCTGAGCTATAGAACCTGTACTCGAAAGTAGCTCAATCATGAAATCTCTTTCTCTTTCTGAATGAAGTCCTGGTAATTCCTCAAGAAAAACATCAGGGTGTTCTCTGACAATCTCCTCCAGGTTAAGGGTGGAAACATACGTGTTCATGACATGCGTCAAATATGCAATACACCCCTTCCGTAATACTTTCTCGACTTTCATAGCTAAAATAAGACACGAATAAAGAACATTTCTTTCTCCGCAAAATAAAATCTCTAACAAACCTGGACTTCAAAAAACCACCTCTTTCCAATGACAATCAACCAAATCTTGGTGATTGCTCAGAAAGTCAATACCCAAAATCAAATCAAAGTCCACAACATCAAGAGGTATTAGATCAACAGATAACCTAAAACCTCTAACCATAACAATATAACCTTTATAAACTAACCCGACTAAAACCACCTCATCGGAGGGATAAGTCACTCGCCACATCATCGATAAGGAAGTGGCAAGTACGTTAATTATTGATACTAAACTCACAGAGATAAAAGACTGTGTCGCCTCTAGATCTATTAATGTATAAACAGCATAACTAAAAACATATAACGTACTGATGATCACTTTAAGTAACGCTCTGCCCTCCTGCAGAGTCATCTGATGAAGTCATGTCTGCCAGTCTGTCCAGCCGGCCACCCTCTCTGGCTCCAATTTTGATAAGCTAGCTATCTGGTCGGCAGTGCGGCTCTAACCCCGAAAATGGCTCCCTGATCACCACCAGCACTCTACACCAAAAATCCACCTAGGGGGTCCTTATGCAGACACTCCCTTAAAAAGTGATTCGTCTAGCCATAATTAAAACAAGTTGAAGTTCTAAACCGACACTATCCGAGATGAATTTTTTGTGACATCTATCACATACAGGAAAATCTTTGGTGCTGATGGAATAGGCCGATATCCACTAGAACTGGCCCCAAACCCCTGCCTTTGTGGTCAACTCCTCCTCATCCATCTCTGAAAATGACTCAGACGATGTGCAATAGGAGCAGAAGTGTGAGATCCCTAACCTGAAGATGAAGTGAAACCTGAAGTACTTGAGCTTCCCCTCTTTGAAGGACCTTGACTAGCCCACCTTCTTCAAACTGTCGAGTCTAGCCCCACTTAGATCAAAGCCTATCCTCGCATCTTATTGCAGCACTAATAAACTCATCAAAATCAACACATGGCAAACAAGATAAGTATGGGGAAATTTCTGATAGCAAGCCCTACTCAAATATCTAACACTTCTCTTTCACTAACCTGACTGAATTTGGCGCAAAACGAGCCAAGCGAGTGAAATAATCTTGATACTTCATTACAAACATGTCTCCCTATCGAAGATTCATAAACTCTTCATACTTTCGCTACTCTGATTCTTTGTTGAAGAAATGACTCATAAACAATTATGTGAACTCTATCCACAGAGTGATGGCTTCATTCCTCCCAGTCCCCTGCCACCAGCGATAAGCATGGTCCTACAACAGGCCTGCAGCTACCTCCATCCTTTGCTCAGGGGTCAACTAAGGATGCAACTGATCACAAACTCATCCAATCTCAACAAGCCAAATCTCACTAGTTTTAGAGTCATGGGAGCCAATGAAAGGAACGACTCTTGCCTTCTTAACCCTGGTAATTAGATCTTCACAATCCTCTCGTGGTCCTGGTATCATGCGTGAAATTAACTCACGCATCTATTGAGCCAAAGATTGTGGATCATCCCATTGGGCTGGTTGTCGAGGCATAATGACCTTGAGTCTAAAAACATATTAGCTCATTGCGAGAAGTCATAAACTGGGTCGACTAAGAGACTCTAAACATCCAACAATGCACAACACCTGTAGTAATGGGGATCCGCCGGTCGGTCGGGCCATCCTCCTAGGAGTGTTCTACACTATCAAATGCATGTATTGACATGACCAAAGAGTCTACAAAATCTTTCATAATGCTCTGATACCAAACTGAGAGGACTCAACCCTAGTTTAGCTACTAAACTAAGATTAAATCCTAACGACTGACCATAATCTAAGAAATTCTACGAAATTTTTGACATTACCTCCTTTGAAACTGAGACAACCAAAAACCTGCATGAAGTTAATACTTCAGAAACCAAATCCCACAAAAAAAAACTATGGACCACCATTGTCAATCCTTATTTCTCAACAATTGACACAACATAACAAGAAACTCAACTCTGAAATTTAAAGATTTATTTACAATGTACTAGTTTAGAAGAAAAGAAAAGTAAACTCAATGACTACATGAGGATCTAGTTAATTACAAGAGCCTTATAGAAACTAACAAACTATCACTGGTATCCAGAGCACTTCTACATATATATGATACATACTGACAGTAAGCTTAAACATATTGCTGAAGAGATGACTGGTGGACTCGAAGCCTTCGACGATACCAAGCACTCTCAGGATATATATTGTAACCTGGGCAAGGGAAACCGAAGAGCCCAGAGAAAGGCATTAAAATATAAAATGTTTGCGTGAATCGACAAAAACAACATAATCTACGTAAAATGATAAAACTGAATTATCATGCCTTTCCATTGATTTCCATGAAATAATCCGAGTTCAAAATCATATAAATATAATACAAATGGAGGTGATCACCCAGGGCACCTAACCTCAGTCGACTTTCTGTATAAAAATATAGGTTATGGGTCAGACGAGGTCTTTGTCCTAACCTCCCCTGATTGAACTATCCGGTGATTAGCTGAACAGTCAGTGCATCGATGAAACTAATTAATGTCGTTACAAAATAAAACTCCAAATTTAAATGCTATGAAATATATTGTAAATCATACTGATAAAATATGAACTCGCTATCAACTGTGAAAGATAAAAGTCTACGCACAATTATGTGACTACTGCTGAGGTCCAGTGGAATTCTCCTCGTTGAGGTCTCGATCACCATGTTCTGTCCATAAGGATTACATAATATCAAAAAATGAAAACTATGGAAATACGTTAAATAAAACCACGGAAACCCCGTCGCTAAATCCAATAACCTACCTCGCCAGAGCTCCGACGTGAATGGCGGCGCGTGGCCGTCACGCGCCTCCATACGCGGCAACGCATGGGTTTCACGTGCCTCTAGCGAAGGTTATCTAATGTCGTAGGTATATATATCTAATTGGACGGCGTTTGGCCAGAAATACCTAAAACATAACGGAAAACCTACTTCTAGCGGCGATTAACCCCTCAAAACCTTCCTCTCCTCGAGCCCAACCAAACCCCTAACCTCTTACACCCTAACTCGCCACCAATTCACCGGAATCAGTGCTCGAACCTCACGGCCCGATATCGGCCAGAAAATTTGAATCGTCGAAGCTCCACCGTAGTGCTTCAACGAACCACATAACCCAGCCGAAACGACTCAGGGGAAGGAGAGCTCAACAACCCTCCAACCCCGACCTCCAAAATACGCCGAAGAACCACCGAGCCCAGTGGTGATTCTCCACGAGTTAACCTAAATCGAATTACCAAAAATACCTGCAAAAGCTCAATAAGAAACCCAGAAAACACACAAGGAAGCATCAAGCTTTGATTTCCAACCTTTTTTGACAGCGGAGGTGGCCAGAATCGGAAAATCTCGTCGTGTCGAGTCAAACAGCAGCGCGGGTCCGTTTCTGGGCTAAATGAGTCGAGCCCGATCAGTTTTTCTGATTTGGATTTTCTGAAAAATGCCTATTTATACCTCTAAGCTCCTCGATAAATCAACGACCTAAAATTGATCTGATCAAGATTGGATGATCAAGATAAAACTGACTAAAAAAAATTCCTGTTTAATAATTTCTCATGCCGACTTCCGATAATTATAAAAATTAACTCACTTATCCGAAAACTTTCCCGAAAAATCCTATAAAATACTCTACAAATCTCGTGAAGAAAGTCAAGTCAAATTCTCGCTCGGAGAAAAAGATGTTAATAACCTCAATAATGCAACTGATCTGCGATAAAGTTTAATATGATTCGATAAGTACGTAATTTCGGTTTGGGTAACAGGTTCAACCAAGCATATGCACAAACTATTTCGTGTACTAAAGGATGTTCAGAATGCCTACAAAAGATGTAAGCAATACTTGGCGCATAAGACCAACTATGCTGAAGACTATGACATGGAAGATGGAGGTGAAGCCAATCTGATTATAGCAGATGACACAAAACTAAATCTAGAGACTACGGATGTATTAGACTCATGTTTCTACTATGTAATCAAGTTTAGATTTATTTTATATTTTGGCTTATTTTTAGTCATGGCTTGAGTTTTAAGTCTTTGTTTGTGGAATAAGACATTTTTTTATGTAAGTTTTTGTGTTGGCATATTAGTAAAATTTCTTTCTTTGAGTATTTGAAAGTGTTAAGAATTTTTATTTTCATACATATCACTTGAATGATTCAAAATATATAATATTCTATGGCACTATGATACCAAGATACCATAAAAACAGGACAAAAGAGAGGATGGTTTGATCCAGGGTATTTTCGACCCGTCTAGATTCGCTCTCGACACGTCAAAGACAACCTCCTAGATCGGTTTTGGCACTTTTTCGATCCGTCAAAAATTTTGCCTGCTTTTCATTCGACCCATCGAATTTTGTCCTCCGGTCACTAAAATTTGCAACTTCGACCCATTAATTCTTCACCTCAACATGTCGAAGGATAACTACTGTCTTGATTTTGTCCAATTTTTGACCTGTCAAGGTACATTTTTCGACCCGTCGAAAAACGATATCGAAAAGTCATATCAGTATTAGTTCATTTTTTTTACTCGTCAAGCCACATTCTCGACCCATCAAAGGTGGTGTTCTGGACATGATTTCAATGGTTGTCGACCCATCGACTTACATGTCGATTGTAACACTACATAACCATCGACCTGTCGAACCATATAGTCGACCTATGGAATCTAGTTGCCAGAATTTGTGTTCTTTTGATGTGGTTTCTACATCGGTTTTGAAATGTCACATCAACACTCTATAAGGATCACAACCCTTTAGAAAATCTTTAAGTCTTTACTTAAAGTGTTCGCCATGTCTTGAGATCAAAAACTAATTAACTCACTTTCTTTAGTAGATCTTTGAAGGCGAGATCGAGTGTCTAGCAGATAGTGGTACTACTCAAATTATACTGCAGAATATGCAATTGTTTATGGATCTAGTGCCACACAATTCATCAGTAACTACCATGATTGGTTCAACGTCGGTTATACAAGGATGCGATTCAGCACAATTTTTGCTACCACATGGTACAAAAATTTATATCATTGATGCACTATACGCACCTAAGGCCAATTGAATCTTGCTAATTTTAAGGACATTAGAGCTAACTGTTTACACATGGAAACTTATTGTGAGAATTGTAAAGAATTCTTATGTATAACCTCTGAAGAGTGCAAAGCGCACCTTAGAGAGTTAGCGGTCATTCGTAGTGGTTTATATCTTCCTACGATTCAAATTGAATCTAATGCAGTCACTCTCACTACTGTGTGTAACTCAGCCTCTTATCTACTTTGGTATTTTTGACTACGACATTTTGGTCGTGACATGATGATCAAAATAATGAAAAACTCTTATGGTCATCCGTTTTTCAGAGCAAAGAAGCAAGTGGACATACCCCTCAGTTTTGATGGGGTGGATGAGATTAACAATCTTCATCCAATCTTGGTCTCCAAGAGTAGTAAGACACCTAGTGTTGGTCCATAAGATTTCTTCGTGGCAATCTCTGATACTTATCGCTCATTTTTCAAAGCTTGTTCATTAGCAAAGTTACAAGCAAGACCTTCTTTTGCGGTTGATAACACTGAAAATATATCATTCTTACAGAGAATCTATGGTGATATTTGTGAACCTATCAAACCGGAATGTGGACCATTTAAATGCTTTATGATTTTGGTTGATGCATCTTTGCGCTCATCACACGTTGCTTTGTTATCCACAAGGAAAGCTGCATTTACAAAACAGCACAGATTATTAAGTTCCGGGCTCACTACCCAGACAATTCAATCAAATATATTGCATTGGATAATCCATAAGAGTTTACATTGAAAACTTTTGATGATCACTGCATGTCAATTGGGAGTGAAGTTGAACATCACATCCATCATGTTCATTCACAGAACAGTTTAGTAGAGGCACAAATCAAGCGGTTACAACTTGTGGCCAGAGCAATGATAATGCGTACAACTTGGGGATATGAAATATTACATGCAGCAATGCTTATTTTCTTGAGACTAGTAGCACGTCAAGCATTCAGTGTGTACTAGTTAGTAACTGGGTATGAGCCTGATATTTGGCATCTACTCATCTTTGGTTGCGCAGTATATGGGCCTATCACACCCTCACAGCATACTAAAATGAGTCATCAATGTCGTTTAGGCATCTATATTGGTTATGAATCTCCAACAATTTTCCTTACTTAGAACCTTTGACATGAGATATCTTTACTGGAAGATTTGTAGATTATCACTTTGATGAAACATACTTCCCGATGTTAGGGGGAGATATGAATGCCCCCATTCCAGTTGAACGTCAGGAATCGGCATGGTATACTCTCACTATGTTTCAAGAAGATCCACGCACATGTCAAAGTGCGATTAAAGTGTGACATATTCTTGATCTTCAAAAAAACTCGATGTCTGACTCCTTTACTGATATTGCCAAAGTGACTAGATCGGACATACTTGTTGCAAATGTTCTGGTAAGGTTTAAAGTCCCGAAGAAGGAGCAGATTAACACCACTCCAGGGTAGGGAAACATTCCTCCCACCCATGTAGAAGGAGTAGCATCGACCTAGGCTCTAACTAGGAAGAGGGGGAGACCAAGAAAATCCACAGATGAGTTGTCGGTGAAAAGGTAGGCCGAAATGGAACGATGAAGTGGAACCTTGCTTGGTTGTTAAATGTACACAGAGAGCGGAATGACCAAAATGGAAAGAGGCACTGCAAGCTGAACTAGACTCTTTCAAGAAAATGCAAGTTTTCTGTCCGGTAGTGCTATGCCTGCTGAATGTGAAGCCGGTATGACATAAATGGGTCTTTCTTCAAAAGCGTAATGAAAAGAATGAAATCATGCGGCATAAAGCTAGACTTGTGGCACAATGAAATCATGATGTATAAAGCTAGACTTGTGACACAATGATTTTCTCAACGCTTTAGAACTGATTATGAGGAGATATATTCTCCGGTCATGAACATCATTACTTTTCGCTACCTTGTCAGTTTGGTAGTGTCCAAAAAAGTAAACATGCAGCTGATGGATGTGGTCATATCTCTATGGAAATCTTGATTCAGAGATATACATGAGAGTTCCAAAAGGCGTTGTCATACCAAATTCTTGTAACTCTAAACCATAGAGTGCTCACGTGAATAGATTGAGATGTTCACTATATGGACTGAAACAATCTGGTAGGAAGTGGTATACATGCCTAAGTGACTACTTGATTGGGAAGGGATATAAGAACGATGATTTTTGCCCATGCGTATTCATTAAGAGAAAAAGTTCATGATTTGTCATTGTAGTAGTCTATGTTACTGATATGACTATCATTGGGTCTGTTGATGAAATCAATGAGATGGTTGACTACTTGAAATCTGAGTTTGAGATAAAAGACCTTGGTAAGACTCGATTTTGCCTTGAGTTAGAGCGGGAACATCGAGTTGGTGGGATACTTATTCACCAGTCTGCTTATGTCCAAAAGATGCTTAGGTGATTTAACATGGACAAAGCACACCCTCTTAGCACACCAATGGTTGTTCGCAGTTTGGAACCCAACAAGGATATGTACCATTCGAAAAACGATGATGAGGAACTTTTGGGAGCTGAGGTACCATACCTTAGTGCTATTAGAGCTTTGTTTTATTTAGCTCAATGCATTCGTCCAGACATTGCATTCTCTATGAAATTTTTAGGTCGGTTTAGTTTTGTGCCAACGTAACATCATTGGAATGGTGTAAAGCACATCTTCAAGTACTTGAAGGGTTTCATTGACTTGGGTTTATTCTTTCCCTACAAATAAAATATAGAGAAACTTGAAATTCCTAAAAAAAATGGATGGTTGAATCGCATCATTCAGATTATGGGATTTTCGACCCATCAAGTGGATCTCTCTACTTGTCGAATTGTAGCCCCTGGATCGATCAGAACATGTCTCTCGACCTGTGATAGGCTGGGTAAACACCTAGTCAAATATACCTTATTTTCAACCAAGATATATCATTGTAATAGTTAATTATAAGGGTTATCGAACACAAAGAGTTGGTAAAACTAAATCCTAACACAAAACTGAAATGTTGACAGACTCAACTACAGTACACTAATAACATTACAAACCTAATCTAGACAGACTCAAATACTACGAAATTTGAACACAACAATATAGACACAGTGGCGGACAACCACACAAAATTTGAGGGTATTCGGAGTAGTTTTAGATACTGAAATGAATCAACTAAGCTACAGCTAATGCAGAAAACAAATGCTGAAAGTAAAAGTGCTAATGAATGCAAATGAGTTTAAAAATATATGATTAAAGAGTTAAGAGGAATGCAATCCACCACCGCCATTCCATCTATCTAACACACACTTAATCTAATGCACATATCCAATGAATGAAAGTTCCCATGAAGAGTTTATCGTTACAACCACATATTATTACCTAATCATTATAACTATGCAGGTTCATAGTCATGGACCCCAAGGTTTACAAAGAAGAAAGCATTAAACTCTATAAAAGGTTTGAGAAGCTACAAGGGTTCACAGGTACACTATAGGCGTGTCCTGCTAGACCTATGAATTTCAATCTCCTGACGGTAAAATCAGTGTATCACTATAGAGAATCTGGTAGAAGAAATTATCTTCAATTGCTCGTATCTCATGAAACTAGAATCCTAGCATGCATACTAAGTTGGCCACCAAAGCAAACATACACGAATTCATATGGTGAATCATTCATAGAAAGAAACCTCATTCAAAGAATATGCAAAACTAGGTTAAAGTGTATGCATTAAAAAAGACTTCATGTACGGGGCTTCAAGCAACCCCTCAACAATGGGTTTAGCTACTAAAAGTCATAATTAAATAATCAAAACAATTCATAGAGTTGAAACAAACAAACAAGATGAAGAAGACTTCTGGCCGGCCAGAATTCGACGGGTCGAGAATATCTTCGGCAGGTCGAACCGAGACGGGTTGAACTCCTCTTGTGGCTTCCTCTCCTTATGCACGAAATTCCTCTCCAAAAAATGCTGATTCTCTTTTTCTAAAACCTAAAATAGGTTTATATACTTCCTCCAATTGCTCTCCTAGAGTCCACGTTGGAATAGGCTTCTATAATTGCACATAACTCCTTCTTTTCTCCGTATTGAGCTAGGAATCCTTCTTTTGTTTCCTTTTCCTTTATTTCTCTACAAAACCTATTAAAATAATAAACATAATTAAATCACTCAATTAATAACAATAAACTAAATATAGGGAACAAATTAAATACCAAATAGACGCATAAATATGCGACTATCAACCTGTCGAAGGATGTTCCAGCTGCAAACACTATACCTCAATTCAGGGCGGTCACCTACTCAAAGACACCATGCGATGTCTTGGTTAGTTTTGCTGATGTTGGGTATCTTTCTGACCCACATAAAGGACATTCCCAAATAGGTTATGTATTCACCATGGGAAAAATGGCGATTTCTTGGAAATCAAGAAAGAAGACCTTTATTGCTACTTCCTTGAATTATTCTAAGATTATTGTTTTGCATGAAGCAGTTAAGGAGTGTGTCTGGCTTAGGTTAGTTATACACCACATTCGAGTATCTAGTGGATTACCATCTACTACAACAATACCAACTTGCATATTTGAAGACAATACAGCTTGCATTGAAAAAATGAAGTTGGGATACATCAAGAGTGATCATACAAAACACATCTCGCCGAAGTACTTCTTTAATCAGCAACAGCTACTGAATATCCATGTGAGCCAAATTGGTTCAGCGAATAATATTGCAGACTTGTTCACCAAATTTTTTTACCAAACTCTACATTTGTGAAGCATGTGAGACGTATTGGAATGTGAAGATTGTTTGAACTCCAAGATTGAGTTATTGATCAAGCGGAGTTCATTTCGTAGACATTAGGGGGAGTCTACATCACATGTGGTCACTTCTGTAGTTGATGCGTTATACTTTTTTTTTCCTTACACCAAGTTTTTGTTTTATCCATGAGGTTTTGTTTGCTTAGCAAGATTTTTAGTGAGACAACAAGTTATGTATCATACATTAGGATCACGACACATGAGGGAGTGTTCAAAGAGTAATATTTCTGGTATCTCAGTATATATCTTGTCCTAATTAGAATATAAGGAAAAATTCTCTCAATCCCTGATTTATAAGAATAATAATTTTAACGCACACATTTAAGGTATTTTATCAACGAATAAAATATAATTTTAAACTATTAAATATTTATTTATTCTTCCCCTTCAAAGTTGAAAAATTGTTCCAAAACTCCAAATGCACTGTCGGTTTCATATATACATTTCGATCTGATATGGATAAATATGTATCAGATCAAGATTCATCATTGTACTAAATAATCGAGGTCTACAAGATAATAGTCAAGATAAAATATCGCATCGATCGCCATCGATCCGACGTGGCATGCATATATGCCTATGTGGGTTTTACGCTGAAGGTGCATGCACGCACCTACTAATTCTTCATGCATCGATCATCTTCACGAAATAGATTTGACTACGTCTTTTTTCATGTGGTAACCAATGATCTTGCTCTTTCCATCTCTTTTTTATCTTTTTTCTAAGTTGAAGACGTGAAGTTCCACTTCCACAGAAAAACAAAATTAAAGTTTCTCAGACTTTAATTATCAATATTATTAGGAATTCCTTAATATTATATAGTGGAAGCTGTGGAGTACACTTTCAAAACTAGAATTTGAGAGAGGTGAGACGATTCTTTAGAACTAATATTTGAATTCTGTAAAATTTAAATACCCCCCGATCGATCAACGTACTCATACATGCGTGAAAGCTCGATTTAATCGATATACGGAATCATGGATATAAAAAGCAAGGAGTGTCTCAATCGATTATTTGTCAAATGTTGCACGTATAGCTTAATAGCTAGCTAGCTAGGCATGAATATCATATATTCATACATATTAGTAAATGGTAGTTCCTATCATAGCAGATGCTGATCAGGAGAGTATCACCTTCAAATTTGGAATGACTGAATGAAGGATGCCTTGACTGCCTTCAATTCCATCCACTTCCAGAAAAATGGCTTATAGTCATGGGGTCAATGGCCACAGACCAACTTTCGTTTCCACTTATCATCAAGTATAAATTAGAAACGGAAGAACGGACTCCGTTGCAGCATGACACATATCTACATTAGATGATCAAGATAGGTGCTTCAGATGCAACAGAACACAATTCCGTTCCCACTTTGTATGTGGATAAGTGTTTAACAAGTAACGAAGCTCCTTTTCGTTTCCACATTGTACCAATATATATATTGTACCAAGAAAGTAACGGATAACATGTCCGTTTTGGAATTCAATCAACATAGTACTAATAAGGCAACAAATTGTTTGTCCGTTAACGTTGCTATACTGTATCAACATAGTGTACTACTAAAGCAAAGACCGACATGTCTGTTGCCATATTGTTTCATCATAGGATACCATTAAAGCAACAAAATGTTTGTCCGATGCCATATAGTTCTAATACGGATGCTTGTCCGTTGCCATATTGTTCCAAAATGGTGTACCATTGAAGCAACATGTTATTTTTCCGTTGCCATATTGTTTTAACATCGACCCTACCGTTACCATTTTGTATTCACATTTATTAACTTGTCTCATTAGTTTCATTAAGTACGTGTTGTATGGCAACGAAATTTTTTTCCGTGTCTATTTTGTACCATCCTTGTCTACTTGTAGAGCAACGGATGATCTTCCGTTTCTATTGCAAGTTTTCCGACTGAAATGGTTAAAACTTGCAATAGAAAAGTGTTCTGTTTAATTTCTGTATTCAACAACGCGAACTTTAATAATAACTTTCAATTGTATTTTCCCTTCCCAAACCTAGATCTCCAGATGGATTGTCTATGTCTCTCCGCCTATCTTGAAATCTGGACACTGACGGCGAGACAGTGGACGATAGTGGTGGCGTTGTTGGGTCATCGAGCAACTACAGCACGAGGAGATGCTGAACAGAGGTTAGCTGTTGCTGCTTATCATCCTCTCCGTTCCGAGCGGCTCTTCCGGTGACTATCCTAAGGCCAACGTCTAAGGTCGATTGTATGGAACAGCGTCGAATGGAGAGTGAAACCCCTTTGATTGCGTTTAATTTGGTTCGATTTTGATAGTTAATTTGGTGATTAATTAGCGATGTGGAAACGCCGGAAAGGAGCAAGGGGTTGAGCTTTTGTATATCACAATCTCCTGGTGAGCTCTTTGCTCTAGTAATCTCTCTCTAGTGTTATAGTTGTTATATATATTGAAGTCTTTTTGCAATATGAATTCATCGATGTGTCAGTTAAATGCTAAAAAATTTCTATATGTTTCTAGTATACACTTCTTTCTCAAGTCTTTATACTTTGTTCATATATTGTGCATATGTTGAAGTTTGTTGATTGAAATGACTCTCTAACCGCCAGGCCGGGCCTGCATATGTAGAGGTCCAGTACAAAACCAAAAATGTGTCCCCAATTTTATTTTATTTTTTACGGGTCCTTATATATTCGTCGAGATCTAATTTAATATTTTCACTACAAAAAAACAACACTTAGACTACGGAAACGTAATTGTTCCGTGGTCCAGGTGACACTTGGACGACGGAGAAGTCTCCGTCGTCCAAGTACCACCTGGACGACGAAGAATACCATCTCCGTCGTCCAGGTGATCACCTGGAGGACGGAGAAGACTCCGAGGTCCAGGTGTCCACCTGGACGACGGAGACGGTATTCTCCGTCGTCCAGGTTATCACCTGGACCTCGGAGTCTTCTCCGTCCTCCAGGTGATCACCTGGACGACGGAGATGGTATTCTCCGTCGTCCAGGTGATCACCTGGACAACGGACCGACACGCCGTGGTCCGAGTAATTAACTTCCACTTAGACGACGTACCGACACCTCCGTCGTCTAAATGAAGCATTATATAAGCCCGATGCCAAACTCTCTTAGCTTCGATTCATTCCATCCGTTCCTCGATCTCTTCATTCCATTCGAAGAAGAATTGAAGGAGAAGGGAGAAGGAGAAGGAGAAGGAGAAGCGAGGAATGATCAGGATAAGGGATCTCCGCTAACTAGCTAGGTAGCTTAATTAACAGATATCGAGAAGGCCAGCAGGTATGCACGCAGTTAAAATTTGCTTAATTAATATATATATATATATATATTTAGTGAAAACGTACGTACATACATGCATGGACTATATATACAGATTAAATTACGTACGTACGTAATTGATGGATCGATGTAGATCGAGTACGTATAATTAAGCGTAAATTAATGGACTAATATATATATATGTAATATATAATTAATTAATTATAATATTTTGTAGCAGTATGGACAAGAGTTGGATGAAGTTGAAGAATAGATATGATGTCCGGTATATGGATGGAATTAGCGAATTTGTGAATTTTGCGATAGAACATGGTCAGGGAAAGAAACGTTTCAGGTGTCCGTGTCAGAAATGTCTTAATTGTCAGTATGCGGAGGTTAATGTTATGGTGCAACACCTGTACGAAAATGGTATGATGTGGAGTTACACTACATGGAGCGAGCATGGTGAAGCAGTAGAGTTCAGCGCAGCAGACTTCAGCTCAGGGTACAGTTACCATGGTGCCTCATCCAGCGGCAGTGGTGCCGGACCCCCAGCTTGCAACCCAACTGCAGATTTGGTCCATGATGCGTTTCCGGGATGTAGTCATGGTGGACACCAACACCAAGACGGAGGTTACAGTACCACTAATGAGCATGATGGTACATTCCCCGCAGCTAGCTTGGCCACTGAAACCAGTGAGATGGAAAAGTACAACCGGATGCTACTTGAAGCGCAGACCCCGGTGTTCCCTGGATGTCGAGAGAATGTGTTGCAATATGTGATGGAGCAAATGAAGATAAAAGTGAAGCACAAAATGTCACTGAGTGCTTTTGACGAAATTCAGGAGCAAATATGTAAGTTGCTTCCTGATGATCACAATCTTCCTAAATCTCATTCTAAGGTTAGAAATATCTTGAGCAGCCTCGGCCTAAAGTACAGGATAATTGACACATGTCCGAATGATTGTGTGCTATTTTACAAAGAGTATAAAGATTTGGACTATTGTCCCGTATGTGGCTAGTGCAGATTCCAGTTGAATAGGAAGAGTTCGAAAAAGAGAATTCCTGTGAAAGTTGTTCGATATTTTCCCTTGATTCCCATATTGCAGCGCCTGTACATGTCTCTACACACAGCAGAGGCGATGCGATGGAACGCAGAAAAGCGAATAGATGACGATGTCCTGCGACACGCCGCGGATGGGAAGGGTTTCAAACATTTCGACAGAGAATTGGGAGACTTTGCTTCAGAGGTTAGAAATGTTAGACTCGGCCTATCTACATACGGATTCAATCCTTGGGGAAGTAATAGCTCCGCCGTCAACACTTGGCCAGTTATTCTGATGCCGTACAACTTGCCTCCATGGATGTGCATGAACAAGGAATTTAATTTCCTTACCGTATTAATTCCAGGTCCTAAATCTCCATCAAAGTGCTTAGATGTCTACCTCAGACCTTTGATCGACGAGCTGAAACTGTTGTGGGAAAATGGAGTCCCAACTTATGACAAATTCACTGACACGATGTTCACGATGAGGGCTGCCGTAATGTGGACGATCAGCGATTTTCCAGCTTATGGGATGTTGGCAGCCTGCAGGACAAAAAGATATAATGGATGTCCTATATGTTTGGACGACGTGAACTCTAGTTGGCACGCGGAGAAGGTGTGTTACTTGGATCACCGTAGATGGCTTCCTCACGACCACCCGTGGCGACAGGATGCAGCTCATTTCGACGGGACGGTAGAGAACAATCCTAAACCCCGTAGTTGGTCGGGCGAAGAGATTTTAGAGAGGTTGAGCTATTTCGACTTTGGTGTGTTAACCAATGACATGGATGTAAAGAAATGCAATCCAATTCCTCCACATGATCTGAGCTATTGGGATCACAAGAGTATATTCTTTGAACTCCCTTACTGGTCGAAGTTGAAGCTGAGGAACAACTTGGACGCGATGCACATAGAAAAGAATGTGTGCGACAGCGTGGTGGGAACAATTCTCGGTATTAAGTTCAAGACTAAAGATACTCCCAAAGCGCGCAAAGATTTGGAATCAATGAATCTACGTCGTCCTTTGTGGTTGAGGAGGGATAGGAAAGGAGTGTACAACAAGATGCCAGATGCACCTTACACAGTGAAGCCGACGCTTAGACGTTCTGTATTTCACTGGTTTAAGGGCGTTCGTTATCCGGCTACGTATGCAGCTACTATAACTGGAGCTGTGGACGAGGTGCAACACAAGTTTGTTGGTCTAAAGACACATGACTATCACGTTATGCTGCAACGTCTGATTCCAGTGGTAATTCGACCATACTTGCCTCGGGACGTCGTAGAACCAATAGTGGCATTGTGCAGGTGGTGGCAGAGGTTATGCGCCAGAGAATTAAAGAAGTCAGATGTGGTGGAATTGCAACAACAAATTGTGCACATCATTTGCAAACTAGAGAGGATTTTTCCCTCGGCTTTCTTTGACATCATGATTCACCTAATGATCCACCTGCCCGAGCAGGTGCTCATTTCTGGTCCGGTCCAGTACACTTGGATGTATCCTCAAGAAAGGTACATACAACTAATTAATTAATTTGTTCCACTGGAGATTATATACTAGCTAGTTATATGTACTTATTCTTATTGTACGTTTCATTTTGTAGACAGCTTGGACAGTATAAGTCATTCGTCAAAAACAGGTCGGCCCCAGATGGCTCCATAGCAGAGACATACCTAATGCATGAATGTGTTACTTACTGCAACAGGTACCTCAAAGATCCACCACCTCCCACTGCCTCCGATCGCAGTGCCCGCATCAATCTTTCTGTCGTCACCAATGTCGTCCGACCGTTTAGAGGAGTATTAAAGGAATCGTTAACAGGGGAAGAACTTATTGAGGCACATTGGGTAGTGTTGCGAGACTGTGACGAAATTAAGCCGTACATGATGTCATACAGGGAGAGGCTTCAGGCGTTAAATCAAAACAAGAGTTCGGCGTGGATTGAGAAAATGGTTAAGAAGAAGTTTCCCGATTATTTCTTCCAATGGGTACGTACGTACCTCTCGGTATTTAATTAGTAATTTATATACGTACATATCGATCATGTTTGGAGAAAGTCCAAATTAAACCCTTATATTAATTTTAACTTTTTCGCAGATGATTGATCTGCAAAAATCTGAAAACCACGGGGGGTGGTGGTCATGGCCAAAGCACTTGCTAGCAGGGAAGCCGGTTAAACACTATATTTATCCCGGATGTTTTGTGAACGGTGTAAAGTTCCATTCATTGGCCCGAGACGAAGGAAGAAGAACACAAAACAGTGGGGTAGCGGTTGGGAAAGACAATGATCTATATTACGGGGCTATTGTATATGTGGTTCAGCTATGTTACGGGAATGATGTCAACGTTTTCCTATTCAAGTGCAGATGTTTCAAGCGTACAAAGGAAGACCTGGGACTATTATCAGTCGATACAAACTCAAGCTGGTATGAGGATGAGCCTTTCGCTCTCGCCACCTTAGTTCGGCAGGTGTTCTATCTCGACGATCCGAAATCCGGTGAAGGGTGGAAAATAGTTAACCATATCTCTCACCGAGGAATATGGAATACAGAGACAATTGAAGGGACACCGGCGACGACTGAAGATGTTGCTGAACCAGAAAGAGACATTCCTGCCTATCAAGAGCCTAATATTTCTGTCATCCGCTCTGATATAATGGACCTAGTTCAAGATGGTGAACGGTTACCCATGCCTGATGGTTGTACAGATCTAACTGAAGATGAGATTATCGATGAGGTAGATGAAGAAGACGAGCAGGAAGAGGACGCAGACGAGGACTCAGGTTATTCGTCGGACGATGTTGAGTACGATGACGAGGATGAGCCGTCGTCTAACGGGGATGAGGACGATGACGATTATGACGAAGAGTACGGTCATACGACGAGGATTATTAATTGGTAATTAATTATTGTAATATATGATCGATGCAGGTTTACGGTAATTAATTAATCCGAATTATATATCCTGGACAACGGAGAAATTAATTGCAGGTTGTCGCCTTTGGGTATTTTGGCTATCTCCCTAAATCCTCGACCCTAAATCTAGCAAATCGGATCGATCGATCATTTATTTAATTTTTTTTTTGATTCAAAATAATTGAACGGACACCTGAATTCAGGGTCTATATATACACCTGGACGACGGAGATGAGATATTCCGTCGACGTTTATATTAGGTCCCCCGCCATTTTCACCTTTGGCGCCCCGCCAAATCTCAATCTCATATAAAACCCTAAATCCTGGACCCTAAATCTAGCAGATCGGATCGATCGATCAATTTTTTAATTATATTTTTGAATCAGAATAATTGAAAGGACACACAAATGACCGGGGACGACCTAAACCGTAAACCCTAAGGCCCTAACCCCTGAATTCAGGGTTTTTACACCTGGACGACGGATATGGTCATTATCCGTCGTCCAGGTACACACTAGGACGACGGAGATGGTAATTCTCCGTCGTAAAATTACACACTAGGACGACGGAGATGGTAATTTTCCGTCGTCCAAGTTCACAAACCCTAAACCCTAAACAGTAAGGCCCTAACCCCTGAATTCAGGGTCTATACACCTGGACGACGGAGAACGTCATTCTCCGTCATCCAGGTTAGAACCTGGACGACGGATAACTTCATATCCGTCGTTCAGGTGATTACCTAGACGAAGGAAACTCTAATATTCGTCGTCCAGGTGCAGATATCGTCATTTTTTCTAAGACAACGACCATCTAGACCTTCTTCCAATGCATATTCTTTTCGTCAAGACTTTAGAGTAAACAATTCTTGGTGTGTGAGCTTTGACGGTTCGCAAATCGGAGTTGCGAAATGCCTTGTATCCAAGTTTCCGGTTTGTGAAATTATCGGTTTTGCAGTTGACTGTGCCGATCAAACCCTTCCCGAACTTATTATTTTATAGTCCTTTGAAGACAATTATATATTATGTTACGACGAACATATCCAACGGTTGTTTTGTCCAAATTCAATTTCGTTAATACTCTGTTGCAAATGAACCTCTACTCATGAACACTTAAGTCGTAAGGATTACTCAATACTTAACAACTTTCAAAACGAAAAATTATTCGTCGGTTCAAATTTAACTGTTCATATATACGATGCGCTCATCGATATTGGACGACTATTTCACGCGAATGACAGATCGATAAATTCCTAGCGAATTAATTTTAAATTTTTTTTAACGTAAATTGAACCTGGACGACGGAGAATGACGTTCTCCGTCGTCCAGGTGAACACCTGGACGACGGATAATGACATTATCCGTCGTCCAGGTTCAATTTACCATGGCGGTTCAATTTTATTTTTTTTTCAATTAATATTTCACTTGCACGACGGAGACTAACATCTTCGTCGTCCAAGTCGAAAATCATGGCGGTTCGATTTACCGCCTCAATTTTTCGGCGCCGCTTGAATTTGCACTTAGACGACGGAGAATCAATTCTCCGTCGTCTAAGTCCAAATTTATGGCGGGTGAAACGTCCCGCCCATTAATTACGCGCCGCTTCGAAAATTTTTAACCCTTCACTTAGACGAAGGAAAACACAGTTTCCGTCGTCCAAGTGCACTTAGACGACAAAAATTAGTGCTCCGTCGTCTCAGTGAAAGCCTATAAATAGGCAGTGGCTCATCTTCTTTTCCTCATCCCATACATTCTCCTCTCCTCTCTCTCTCTCTCTCACTCCGGCGATCCTCCTCTGGCGACGCTCCGACGACCAACTTTCCGGCGTGGTTCCCCCTCTCCGACGACTCTACTCTTCCGATATTCCGGCGAAATTCCGACGAGGTAATAATTCGAAATTTTAACTCTTTAACAATTTTTTTATTTAATTAATTATTTAATTTCTAAATAATTTTAATTTATTAGTTTTAAATAATAAATAGTTGTAATTATAATAATTATTTTGTTGTTATTATTATTATTTAGTAATCATTATTAGTTGTTAATTATTTGGTAATGAATAATTATTAGTTAAAATTAAATAATAGTAATAATAATAATTGTTAATAATAATTGATTATATTGGTAAATGAATAATTATTATTAAATGCATGATAAATAATAATTAATTGATAATTATATGTATTTTCTAGTAAATTGCATGGTAGTACGTCTTCGATTTAAATTTAGTACATAGGCTTGGTTTATTAAGTCGCACTCTTTGGAATAGATGGCGTCTCTTTTCCTAGCTTATCTCCTTAACCCCTCGTGATGTGTGGATTTCATCACCGCACACCATAACCTAAGTGAAGTTATGGACACGAGGTTGAGGGCGGAGTTTGCAAAGGACTTGAGGGAGTGTAAATTTTCGAAAAATTGGCCGAATGTCGGACATGGTGTCTAGAAACAGGTTATGACTGGTGACAGGATTTGGACTAAGAAAGACTTTTGTCGAAATTAGTCCTGCCTCTCGCGTTATCTCTATCCCTAACTGGCCATGTTTTTCGATTTAACCAAGGCTGATTAATTGAAAATTTACACTTTATCGCACGGGTCGCACGTCCATTGAACGACCGAAAAAGCCAAGCCAGTGTACTCTATTTAAATCTTAACCGTACTTAATTAGCGTAAATTTTGCACTTGTAATTATTATGGTAAGTACGTATTTTAACAACGTACTCCTAGGTTGAAATGGCTCCATCCGGCAAGAAGAAAGCGCAACAGGAGGCAGAAGATGCCATGCTCCGAATGTTGGCGGACCAAGTCGGTTGGGAATTACCGGAGGGCAACGACGCCCTCAATCCGGACCCTTCATCTGGTCCGTCCGTAGCGCCCTCTGGGGAAATTCCCGCTCCCCCATTCATCTCGAGCGGTGATGACGTCGAGCCCTTCCAATCTCCGACGCCCGGTACCCATTCAACGGGAAGTACTCAGGCGTCCTCGACCGCCGAATCAATCATGTACAGCGCCCGCCGTAGGCAAAGGAGGGCCCCCACTGACCTGGAACCGAAAAAGACTCGGGGTCTCGTTAAAGGGGGCAAAGCGGAGCGTATTTGCAAGGCGACCGGGAAAAAGATCGACTTGCCCTACGACGAATTCACCGGTGGCCCTCCCACAGCTCAGCTAGCAAGTCTTTCGGCGCATAGCATCGGGTCAATCGTCCGTAGCCGAGTTCGAATCACTGCCCCTACTTGGAAGGATGCGCCAGATCATGAGAAGGTGAAAGTCTTCAAAGATCTTTCGGTACGTAATACGTCCAATTTTAGTCATTATATAATATTGTTAATATTAGTTAAAATTTCAAAATATATACGATTATAATTTTCTATTTATTTTTGATAGGAACAATTTGCAGTGGATCCGACACCGGCCATGTTGAGGCATATCAACCAAACCGCCAACTCCATCTACAAAGATTGGAAGTACAGGCTCCATCGGTACTTCCAAACTTACGGTCCCTTGCCTCTCCCCGTAGAGCTGCGTGGGGATAGAGAAGATGAGTGGGAGTGGTTGTGTAACCACTTTGCCGATGACTCCTTTAAGGTGTTAATTTACTTTTTTTATTTCAATTAAGATAATTGAATTTTTTAAATTTTAATTATTAATTTTTTAATGATTTAATTATGTTGTGTAACAGAAATTCTCCGGTGTCAACAAAGCCAACCGGGGGAAGAAGGAGAAACACCATACTACCGGCGCCAAGCAGTTCATTCAAATAGCCAAGGAGCACAAGGATAAGGGCTCTAAACACCCTTATCTTGATGCAAGCATAAGCGCGTACGTGACGCCTGGGATCGATAATTAAGCAAGTCAATGCGGCGTAAGTGATATATATATATATGTGCTTTTAATTATAGTAATTATTATTTAAATATTATTTCATTATAATAAATTAATTATTCTTTTGTAGGCAAGGGTGATAGAGCGTGCGCATGAAGAGTTGGCTAACACTCAGCTTGCGTTCCCAGATGTGCCGCCGGAAAACCTGCCTCATCTATCCTTAGAGAGCCAAATTGCAATCGCGGATGAGGTCTACGGTCGTAGAGCTGGCAAGGAGGTTAGGCACTTCGAGCCTAGGGTGGTACGAGATTTTTCGACGACCTCCGACTCATCATCTACGGGAGGTTCGGCCCAGCGGAGAAGGACTACGGCTGCGGCCGTCGAAGCAGCCATTCAAGAGGCTCGACTGGCACGAGAGGAGAATCGACTTGCACGAGAGGAGAATCAATCCATGCGGCAAAGACTTGACGAACAACAAGCACAAATAGCCCAACTCATCGCCCTCATGCAACAAAATCGAGAAGGATGTCAACCTCCTCCGAACCCACACCCCGACGACGATGATCCGGCTGGAGGCGGAGGACTCGGCCCCGCATCTGCTCCTCCAGTGTTTTAGCTAGCTAGTTAATTATCTCGTTTCTTTATTTCCGAATTCCGAACAATTAATATTTTAATTTTTATGGATTTTTGGATGTGTATGTACAAATTAATTATTTATTTAATATGTACATTAATTAATATATATTAAAAATTTAGTTTATTTAATTAATTTGGACTATTTTTAATTATTTAAATTAAATTAATAATAAATTAAATTAATAATATTTAATTTCAATTTATTTAAAAAAAAAAAAATTAAATAGGCACTTGGACGACGGAGATTATGTTCTCCGTCGTCCAGGTGCCCAAACCCTAAATCCTAAACCCTAAAATTAAATAGGCACTTGGACGACGGAGATTATGTTCTCCGTCGTCCAGGTGCCCAAACCCTAAATCCTAAACCCTAACCCCTAACCCCTAAACCCTGTCATTCTCCATGGCCCAGGTGTTCACCTAGACGACAGAGAACTAATTCTCCGTCGTCCAGGTGAACACCTGGGCCACGGAGATTGTCCGCGGTCCAAGTGAACTTAGACGACGGAGAACTAATTCTCCGTCGTCCAGGTGCTTGGACGACAGCACTTGGAGCACGGACCTTGGACGACGGAGATTCCGTCGTCTAAGTACTTAGACAATGGAGATTCCGTCGTCTAAGTACTTAGACGACGGAAAACTGCACCTAGACGACGGAAATGGTCCGTGGTCTAGGTGCAGTTTTCTTGTAGTGTTTTGATTTTAATTATAACTTAATTTATAAAAAAAAGAAAAGACATTTTATATGTTTTGATCGACTGAGATTGTAATATAAGAGGCAAAAGTTACAAAAAAAATTATACGAGGAAAAATAAGAAGATGAAAAGGGAGGAAAATCACAAAATTAAGGAAACAAATAAAGGGAAAAATTGGTTTAGTGAAATCTCTTACTAGGCTTAACCAATTCAACATCTCAAATTGTTAATATTTGATTTTTTTAGTTTAATCAATATCGTAATTTTTTTAAGCCCCCAAAAATCGAAGGCTCCTGTCACCTACTGCACTTGCCAAAGGCCGCTCCTGCTAACCGCACATGAGTTTTATTATAATTTTGGAATGTTGAGATTCAGTAGAAACTATATTGCTCTTATATGTAAATATGACATTTTTAGTATATAAGAAACTCATGCTTCTTGATCCTTGCCAGAGATTATCCATCCAGTTCATATATGACATTAATGCATTACGAATGAATGCCATGAATTCTAGTAGACTACTATGACAGTGCATTGGGAATCACTGGATATGGATGCATATCGCGAAGAGTACAGAAGCAAGTTGATTAGTGTTGTATTCCATGTCATTTCTGATCAGTCTGTGAAATTGCTTCTTAGTAATGTAGGGATTTGAATCCAGTGACTGACACATTGTGGAAGAAATTCTAAGAGGAGGAGTTTGGTATTTAGAAGACTAATGTGGTGATCGAAAGGATGAGGACAACAAAGCTCGATCAGTTTACAATAGTTACAATTGTATCAGGTGGCTTTCTTCCTCCTAATAAGTGGATCATGAGCATGGAGGTAAGATCTTTTCTATGCAGTGTCATCTTCATGTGTAGTTTCTTCTATATTCCCTCTTATTTATGCTCGGCGAGTGGAGAATACAGTACCTTCTTATTGTAAGTGACTTTATTGTAAGTTCTCCAAGTCCTATTTTATTGTAAGTGCACTTTCTCGATGAATTCTATTGATAATAAAAACTTTATGCAGTCTTGCAATCTGATTACCTCAATCAATTGAGTGGACATGCGGTTAAGATATGCTGAGCATTTTTTTTACCACCTTAATTGGATCTCTAGGTAGGGCTATTATACCAATGAGATTACAAAGGTTTTACAAGATCAACGTTGATGGTAAGTCTTACACAGACATACACCTCTTAAAATTAGTATATATTGGTGAATTATAAATTGTTATGTAGGGGATCGATAACTTTGACTAGGACGTGACTACCTTACATTCGATTTTGATTGAATGCCATGTTACAAAATCAGATCTGGAGCTTGCTGATGTCCAGTTTTCCGATGATATTAGGCCAGGCATGTATCGTGGTTGTAGACATTGCTCATATCCTTGAATTTGTGCTACTAGCAAAAACAAGTAAACTTCTCTTAACATAAGTTTGAAATACTTTAAGTACCACTAAGGTACACCGTTTCTCTTTTTTCTTTCAAAGTTATTATGACGTGAGTATCAATCATATCTAAGAGTACTTTATACCAAATGAAAATATAGCATTCTTATATGTATCTGTTCTTAGATTATAGAAAGAAAGAAAAAATCACAGGCCTTTTCTGTTTGGTTGGGAGTTTTAATAGACGTAATGCACTTCATCGTTGTTGCATCTTTCTATTAGAAAATGGTCATTTGCATTTGCACATCATTGATGACACCCTTCGTTTGTTTTTGGCAGTCCACATTTTCAAATTCATATATTGTTACTCATTGTTATAGTCCACAGACAAAGGTATATACCCCTATTATTTACATTGGATTGAATGTGACTCAGCTAAACTACCTTATTTGTACTTAGTTAATATGTTTATGCTTGAATTAAATATATATGTACTTATGTAAGCTGCGCATGTTTACCACGCATCTCTTAAAGGCATGCCCTCCTCTCCCCGAACAGACAAATTCTATAGTAGGAGTCAGGAAAACGGTAGTCGATTCAGTTCTTTTGATGAGAACTAAAGTACTACTATTAAACTTTTCTAGTATTGTATTTGTGAACAGTGTTTTCTCTATGTAATACCTTTTAGTGAGAAATATATTATTCATCTCATGAGCCAATTCTCATAAACCGAGCTGAGATTTTATAATTTTTTTTAAAACAATGACAGGTATGTGGCTACAATCTATAAAATAAAGTAAAGCAGTCAAGCTTGCAACGAAAATCCATTCCGTCACTGTTTTGTAACACATTAACAATAGCATCACTATCCTCAGTGACGGAAACTCTTTCATTGCTCCATAGTGTAAAAATGAGCAATAGCAACAAAGTTCTGTTGTTCATGATGTTGCTATTGCTCATTTTTCTAGTAGTGATCAATCAGAAGGAAAAAAAAAATGTCTCTACGTGATCATATAAGTTAAAAGATCCGTGGTTCAATTTACAGAAGTCTCGACATGATTCTGAACGAAGAAGATTTGGGATGGGATATTGCAGTGAACAGTGAGGACGAAATCTATCAAAATGACTATTACTGTAGAAGTTCTTAGAAAGTTAGAATGTTTTTTATTGATTTGATCATGTGTTGTACATATATTACAGTATGCTTGGAAGTCAAGCCCAGTTTTGATTATTTGTTGGCTGTTGCTACCGAAAATAAAAACAATGTGGCCATATATAAGACAAATTCCAAAATGTTTTGGGATAATTGTTCAGTTTGATTTTATTTGATTTGTCTTAGCTAAATAGTTAGCTTAGAGCATCCTAAAAATCTTATTAATTCAAATTTAAAGCTAAATTTGACTAATTTCTCAACAACATAATGTTACAACAGATATCCTAAAAATAAGTTAAATATAATTTTTTATTAAAAATTCTAGTTATATTTAGGAGAGAATTTAACTTTGAGAGAGAGAAAAATTAAATTCTCTCTCTTCAATTCCTATTTTTTTAGTTTTAAACAAATATAACTAGTGAATTTGACTTTATTATTGGGGATGCTTTTAGCTTGTAAAAGGGGATTGAGTCATGCTATAGTACTTCAATATTAAAAATGTTGCAAAGAAGAGTGGAACATAATGTGTGGGACACTTTTCATAACCTCACCTACGTTGGTTTAGATGAATATTGTATCTGAGAAACTAGACCGTAAATTACTCATTTGCACATTTGTATTCTGCACATTATAAAATTCTTCCAGAGAAAGATCAACATATTTTTAAGGAAAATGGTCACCCACAGGGTTTGAACTTTCGCCGATGTATCAATATGATGTCCAAACTTCAAAAACTATCAAAGGGATGCCCAAACTCTCAAAATTACATGTATGTGATACCTAGAGTCATTTTCCGTCACGGCACCGTTTATAATGATGACATGGCATATTTTTTTTTTCAAAAACAAATAAAATGACTAATAGCCTTATAATTTTCATTAAAAATATATATATATAATTCCGATTTTTTTTATTATTTGTTTTCCCTTTGATAGTTTGAGAGTTTGGGCATCATATTGACGACTCGGCGAAAGTTCAGACCTTGGGAGTGACTTTTTTCTTGGGAGTTCATCTTCATCTCTTACTTCTCATCGAGATCGCCGGACACGAACAACCCAAAACGTTATTGATTAACTAAGCTCATTACCACATTGAGAATATCGCACTCTCAAACTACGTTATAATATTCCGTCCCGAGAATATATTTTTTTATGATTTATTCAAGGTTAATCAAGAAAAGTAGTTAATTTTGTCATCGTCGGTAAGTATTAAGAGATTTTTAGTCAATGTTTTATCATATTGTCGAATTTGGTTGACTTTGGATGGAAGTCGTAGAAATTGTCGTGACGAGTCTGTAGACATGAAGAATGCCGAAAATGGAGTTACGACAAGAAAGTTATGATCAGCGGAAGTTTATCAGAAATGTAATAGTTGTAAATGGACGAGTATAAATAGGACTTTCTATTTCGGGAAATTATATGGAGGAAAGTTGTAGAGTGCGTTAAGACGAGTTCGTAGCCATGTCAAGAGTTAAAATCAGAGTTATAATGAATAATTTACGGTCAACGAATTTTTGTACGATTTTGCTTAGCCGCAAGTATAAATACCGACTTTCCAAATTTAGAAGCCAACACTCCAAATTTGGAAGCCAACACTTTCTTTTTCTGGTCAAGACTCTCTCTCTCTCTCTCTCTCTCTCTCTCTCTCTCTCCCCTACCCGCACTTCTCTCTCCTCTCATGAAATCAGTGAGTCGCCCGTGGCGGAGCTTGCCGGTCCGGCCACCAAAACAGTCGACCAAGGTGTCAAAAGTTGCATCTCAGTCTCCTCTTTCAAACCCCTATAATCTCAACCTTTAATTCAAGAAGCCTTGGTCATGATATCCTCTTGAAGAACCGCCGAACCTTAAGCTTTAAGGGTGATGATTTTGAGCTTGAGTTGATGATTCTTACCTACTAAGCATTAAAGCTCTCCTCACCGCGAACCTAATGACACCAATATCAAGTCCTAATTCCATGTGTGGAGGAAGAATGGAAGATTTGAAGATTTTGTGTTCTTGGTTTCAATATGAAATTCGGTGAGTTATAGTTAGAATTGGACTTTGTTGTAGAAGAGAAAGATGTTGTTGGGTTGATTTTGAGTAGCTTGATCTTCGGGTCGCCGGAAAATTTCACCGCCGTCTTCTGCGGTGGTTCACGGTGGCGCTCTGGCGAAGGGTATTTTGATGTAAATTTTATGTCGTTTTGCTCGTGATTTTGTACCCATTATTGAACTGATTTGGACATTATTGATTAAGACATGTGGTTAATCAAATATTAATTAAACGATTTTACGATTATATCGAACAATTGAATCGATTGTCAATTCGTTTTTGAGTCGCATAGCATTTGAGGGATATGTTGCGACTTTAAAAATGATTCAAGAATTAGAATTTGGAATTAGATTAAAGCACGTCATTAGTTCAAAAAGCATGGTATTCGAGAATGCGAGGTTCTCGACGATAATTCTCGTCGGTGAACAAGCTTAGCTATTCATTATAACTTTTGATGATTAGTTATTAAATAATAATCGTTGTTTCAGGATGGCATGTTCGTAGCCAATGACAGATGCATAGTGGCACCAACAGATGTGCTTTGGCTAGATGGAAATCACGGTACAATACTGTGAGTGGACCTTTATTTTCACAGTTTCTTGCGAGTTCATTGATATTATGTTTTTGCAGTATGTTTTACGATATGTTTCAGGGTTTAAATTTAGAGGTTATTTTGTATGGTTTTATTTAGTTGCATTGATGCCTTGGTTATTCGGTTAATCACCGGATAGCCGGTCGGACCGGGTTAAGACATACACCCTGCCCAACTCAGATTGGCTCAGATTAGGACAAACACCCTAGACGATCCCATCACCTGTACTTTTCATACTTATAGTCGTTCCGGGTTAGGGTAAACACCCCGAACGAACGATCACCTCTATTTTATTTCAGTACTACGATATCTGAACTCGCATCACTTTTAGTAGAAACAGTGGAAAGACATATAGCTACAGTTTTCTTCAATTTTACATATATCGTACGATTTTGTTGTTTTATCCACTCACTCAGACGTTTTCTGTTTTTATGCCTTTCCTTGGGCCCTTTATTTTTTTTTAATGTCCAGATTGCAGGTTAGTCGGCTGAAGTCGTGATCATCCAGAGTTCGAGGCATGACAGTCCACAGCTTCTGTCTTCTCAGTGTAGATTCTCAGTTGAAGTTCAGGGTTGCTCATGGTAGAGTACCTGGTACTGATTAGTCAGTGTTAGATACTCTAATACGGGTCCTGCAAGACTTACCCTGAATTACTGTGGTAATCTAGGGCGGGTCTTGTAATACGTGATTTCCAAAATCCCAATAATTTTATAAACTAATCATATTATTATTCCGATAAAGTCTAGGTCACAATCAAACTAAGTCCAATTGATTTGAGAACCTCTTCAATGTAATCAATACGTAATACGAACAAAACGACATTAAACATCTGCCAAAACACATCAGCCGGATGCACCGCTGGAAACCACCGTCAGCGGTGGCAACGCTCCAAATTTCGGCAACCAGAAATCAAACATGTCCAAAATTAACCCAACAACAACTTTCTCAACTATACCCAAGTCCAATTCCAAATAGAACTCACCAAATTACCTTTTGAATTCAAGAACACCCAAAAATTCACAAATCTTCAATTTGTCGATTCTCCCTCCTTGGTTTGAATTGAAGCTTGCCCTTGGTATGTAAAGACTCACAAGGAAGAATACTATAAAGCCCAATAAGTCTCCTTGGCCGAATTGATGTCAAATCAATCAACCCAAATTTCTAGGGTTCTTGAAAATTTTGAACTTTTCTCTCTAAATTCGAACAAAACAAAGAAGAGATGAGTGTTGGGGTCATGAGAAAAAGATAGAGGGGACTGAGACAAAAATATTGATACTCAACACCGCCGTTTTGAGTGGCTCTTCTCCGGCAAGCTCGATGACGTCGAGAGAAAGAGGGAAAAAAAATTAAAAAGAAAATAGAAAATTAAAAAAAAATTGTAAGGGTAATAAAATATTTTCCCCTCGGTTTTTGAAAAAAAAAATATAACGTCGTAGTTATAGACGGTGCTGTGACGGAAAATGGCTCTAGACATCACGTAAATTTCGTTTTGAGAGTTTTGACATCACTTTAATAATTTTTGAAGTCCGAGCATCATATTGATATATCCGCGAAAATTCAGACCCCCTGGAAGCGACTTTTTTTCTTATTTTTAATCTGATTGAAACTTTAGAAACTGCCATTTGTGTTAAGGTCGAATCCGAAGTTCTCTTCTTCTGTGGTTTGATCTCATAACATTGAGACGTGAAAATAGTATTAGGTGTAATAACATCCAATATATAGAGATTGTTTGTACCATAATGCAACATTATACTCCCAGGTAAACGATACACAGAATTTGAACTTCTCCACACTTTTCAATTGATTCCAATTGGATACAACTTTCACAAGACTGTTTTAGAGCTCGTGCTCTATGTACTTGGACAGCATTTGCTACTGATTGCAAATTTGGATAAGCTGCTCTGTGGAAAAGGAAATTTCGTCCGAGTAAAAGGCACATCTCTCCACTAAAAACTGAGGATGATTACAGTCAACGGTACATTTCACAAAATACATGTCAGCTATATATATCAGCCATTCTTCCTTTGGTTTTTTACTTTTATAAACCCCACCTCCCCATGATTGCCCTTATAATTCTCTCTCCAACATTGCACTCTTCATCCCACACAAATAAAAAGAATTGACTTACAGATACGGAAGGTGATCTTCCACCTCCACTGTGAAAATATAGCCGCCTCTCTTTTGATACGTCAAAAAGAACATGAGAAACCAACCAAACAACAGAGAAGATCGAGCAAAACTCAGCTATCATCAGCGTTCACTGCTGAGGATGGCTGGAACTGCTAGGATATCAACTGGTGTATCAGCTCGTGTCAGTAGCCGAGGCACGATCTCAGCCTCCGCATCAATCTCGGTCTCGGTCTCAACCTCAGCTTGAGCTTGCTGCTCAATAAAGCGGTTCATTCGCTCGAGTAACTGTGCAGCCTTTCTCTTGCCTCTATCTGTACCATTTTGTGCCAGATCCAATAAGGAATTCATCACACCCAATTCCTGAGCATCCACCAAATGTTTTGGGTCTCCCGAACAAAGGTGCACCAATACTGCAGCCGCATTTTCTCTGTTTCGGGGAGATCCCATACCAATAACTTCAACCAAAACCGGCACTGCCTTGGCAGCACCAATGGCTGCTTTCCCTTCAGGATGGCTCGACAGTATTGCTAGAATGGCCAGCGCTTCATCCACCATTCCCCCTCCAGTTTCTGTCAGAAGCCCCATTAGCGTTGAAACAACACCAGCCCTTACTGCTTTACCCTTGTTTCCCTGATATATGCACAAATTAAACAGTGCTGTTGCAGCATCCTTTTTTCCCCTCTGTGTACCTTCACTCAACAGCGTAACAAGTGGCGGAATGGCTCCTGAAGCGCCAATTCTAACCTTGTTTTCATCCACAACAGAAAGGCTGAAAAGGGTTGCCGCTGCATTTTCCCGTGCTTCCATGCCACCATGCTTGAGCACATGAACAATACCTGGAACCGCTCCACAAGCAATGATGCTTCCTTTATTATCCTCACAAATTGAAAGGTTGAGAAGAGCTGTCACAGCATGCTCTTGGGTGCGGGAGTCGGGGGTTGAAAGCAGACCTACAAGGAGGGGGATTGCACCAGCTTCAGCAATAGCCACACGATTATCTGCATTACGCTTGGCAAGGAGCCGGATTTCACCAGCAGCAGACCTTTGGTCTTCAGGGTTTGCTGATGTTAGTTTGTGAAGAAGACTCTCAATCTTACTACGTTCTGCGGGCGAGCAAGCCGATGCAGTTTTATTGGGTCGATTGGGTCTTTTTGGCACTTCAATACCATTTGCTTCACACCACTGGGTTATGAGGCTACGCAAAACATAGTTTGGTGTGAGACTGGTGCTGGAGAGGGTTTGTTGCGTTTTCGGACAGGTACCATGACCTTGTTCTAGCCACTTCTCAATACAGGAACGTTCATATGTCTGCAGCAGTGGAAACAAGATCATTTAGAATTGGTTGTAGCATGTATTGTTTTCCTAAGCATGCCGCTGAAACAAATTTCAACAAAACCTAGCCCCCTATAGAGGCACAAATAACCACTTTGTGCAACAATTTTCAGACTTCCAATTTGGGTTTTGTATTTTGTCATCACCAGAAATGACTCAGGTATCTATAAAACCAAGCTGATCCCAGATGAAAAAATACAGCAGTCATGCAAACAAGTTTCAATGTGCCAAAAATTTCTTACTCAAAACATGTAATTTCAAATATAACAAACGGGAAAAACAAAATGGTTAATTATATTGTAATGCAATTCTGGGGATGAGAGAGCAACACATACCTGCCCCGTTGAAACAATGACCGGATCTTTCATTAATTCCAGTGATATCGGACAGCGAAAATCATCCGGTATCACTGGGGTCTTGCGATTCTTGTCAGTAGATGCTTGTCCGGTGGAAGTTGAAACTATACTCTTTTCTGTAGCAGGAGCACGCATGTTGGGGTTTTCTGTTTGTACGAAATCCTTAATTTTCTTCAATAGCATCGACATTTTCTCAATGCTTGCTCCAGGATCCCCATCACTAGATGTAACCATCTCATGCATTGCTAGTGACTCTTGTGTGAGTTCACCTATCCCCGTCAACTGTAACTTTTCAACCACTCGTTTAAACACAGCTGGATCTGTTGAGGCATCATTTTTATTGTAAAGGTACAACAGATCCTCATACAGCTCTACATCGGGTAAATCAACCCTTCCTTTGGCCCTTCTAAACTGGGCGAGAACAAGCTCAACCTACAAGAGAGAAAGTGTTTAATATATGTTCATTAGTATAACACTGCAGGAACTATAGTTAAGGAGTTCTTGCTCTGGACCCCACTCAGAGTTTTACTGAACCACATGTGTCCATGTAGTTCTCCAAGTGTGCATTCTTACAATATTTTGTGTCCATATAAAAATCTCAACATTTTCAAGAGCAGAATTCTGTAATTGAATTAAAAAGATAGCTGACTGAGGGATTAGAAAGAAATCATGCGTAGGCCAGATTGAGATATATTCCAACTGTTCCAATTGGATGTTTGCCCTCCCAAGTCCCAACACAACGACAGGAATGCTCCATAATGAGTACATATACCTGTTCTTTAACTTCATCTGATATATCAAGCTCTTCATAGGAAATTTCACTCAAAGCTTGTTCCAATCGAGCTGTCACCTCAGGGAACTTCTTCATGGTTTGCTCTCTTTCCAGTACCTGCAAGTAGGGAGAAGAAGGATGATGAGAGAAAATGAACAAGAAGGCATCATATGATCAAAAGTTTGATCTCTGATATTCTGAGAAAAAAAAATTGACCCTTGGAGAAAAATATCACAATTGAATATCGGAAAAGTTCTACAAGGCGTAAGCAAAGGAAAGAAATTAAACCATCAAGCAATAAGACCCCAGGACATACAACATCCTCATGGAAATTGAGAGAAATATCATACTTAAGCAATTGTGATGCAAACAAAATTTTCTATCAACATTGCACAATGCGTCAACATTCATTATGACTATCCAACAATGCATCAAATTTTCAAGCAACATTAACATTTTATTATGACTATCTAAATAGTTATAAAGTAAGTTTGCCCACAAACAACTTCGCAAATGGTGAAGATATTGAACTCGGATGTCAGGACTCTAGGGCATCTCAATGTTATGATGAAGTATCTCTATAATCATATATTATCGCTATAGTACATGGCAGTATTCCTGTCAATTTAATTACATACACCAAGCTTTAGAAGCACTATGTAGCCATTTTCGATAGTTAGCGAGCATTTCCTATGGGTACTATACTGAATTTATCCTCATCAAAGTACAAAAAAAAAACAAGAGGCAGCAATACATTTCCCCTTCAATTTCATGCACTTCTGCTTGAAACTTTGTAGCAAAATCATCAGCAATAATGAGCCATATCAAGAGCTGAAGGTTGCCTAATAAACCAAGTATTTAAAGCATGAATGATAATAAAACACATAGGTGTTGCTTAAGCTCTCTATTTATGAGGAACTATCAAATGAAAGTTTTTCTCTCCTCTCTCTGACATTACTTATGTTCTCCAAAAGATTTGTAAGTTGTAACATCGAAGTCTCAAAGTACCACCAATTATAAACCAAAATCCCATCAACTTAGTTACCATACAGTAAATTGAGAAGACATCTAGTTCCACCACTAACAGAAACTGCAAGCAGATACTTTCACCAGGTAATTTAAGTGATGCTGAGCAAGCAAGGATATTCCAGTCTTTATTTTAACCCATTACAGTGATTATACAGAAAAGTTCCTATTTATGCCATCCATTTTCTTAAGAACCTCTTACCACCAAACAACTTACCCATGGCTATTGGTGAAGGTGTGTGCGAACAAATGAAACCCATAGACCATAACCAGAGACAGAGCCAAGCTCTAGTATTATACTATTATATCATCATGCAATCATTTATTCAAATAACTTGAACATAATAAGCAAAAGGGACATTCTGAAAACTATTTACAAAGACATTCATTTTGAGCGTGTTGATCAATACAAATGTGAGATCACAAAATTCAACTTCTTGCCGTAATCAGATTTAACTGCACCCCCAATGGAAAACATAGACAATCTATCAAACTCAAAACAGTGAAGCTTACATCAATTCAGTTCTTTACTGAGTTTAGTCAACAATTTATGATCTCATTGAAATCATATAAAGAAAATCCCATATTTTGGTATCAATCCTAGATGAGAACAGAGGAAGTAAGCATTGAAAACAACCAAAGGAAGCTCAAGTCAAGCCACTAGATTACTGCAATAATAAGCAAGCACACCTCTTTCAGATTGCTGACCATAATTAGCTAGACACGAAATTAGAACTATAAATCTTAAAATCCTCGAATCTTTTTCCTGTAAATTGTTTGTATTTCCCATCCGAATACAACTAATCCAAAATCACTCTAGCGAGGAAAACAAAGAACATATGATTTGCTAATCTTAAGCTGCTCTTATCAAATTTTCATTAGAAAATGTTACAGTTTTGGCTGCTTTCATAGTAGTCAAAGCCCAATGTTAAATTACTATACCTCAATTTTGTCAGCAGTCAAAAAAAATTAGATAGATTCAAATTAAGCACACCAATAATAAGAGTAAGATAACAGAGAATCGAAAGATACGAACAGACCAGGTAAATCTTGCTGGTTTCGCTGGCGAATCTGAGCAACTCCTTAGCCGATTCAAGTGCTTCTCTGAACGAGACCAAAGCTTTCAAAGTGTTTTCCGGCAGCGGCGTGGCTTCTTTGATATCCCTAATCTCCTCGAACATTGGAGTAAGCAGCTTCAACCTCCTCGCCAAATTACAGTAGTGCTTCTTCACCGCGCATCTGTAGTCGGAGATCGAAGCTATTTCGTTGACGGTCTCTATCAGGCTCTGCACCAGAGCGCCTTTGTCTTCTTCCATGGCTGTACAATCTGACCGTGTTTCTCTTTTTCCGATCTTAACGAAACGGCGCCGTATTTGGAGCTCGGATTTTACTGGTTTAAGGAGTCCGGTATTATTGGTCGTCTCTCAGAGAGAGTTTGCGCGGCTGTTGTGTGCGACTTGTGAAGGAGCTGATGGAATCTGTTTTGGATTGGAGGTATAAGTTTTAACCATGGTTGACTTGGTTTGGTTAGATATTTAACTCTAGGTGGTGGACTTATGGTTGAGTGGCTTCGAAAAGGTCGACTCGGCTTGACGTGCTATGGTTGGTTCAATTTTTTTTCTTTTTATGGTAGGCGACCGGTTATGTTCAGTTTAACTAACGCCGGTAAATGCCAAATTCGGTTGGTAACATTTTCTCCCGAAATGGAAAGTGAATTTGGAGCTTTTGTTCGATAGTGAAAAAGGTCAAAATCATTGTTCTAAAAAACGGCTGCATAGGTCGTCTAAGCACCGACTAATCGGAAAAAACTATCTTTTGGCCTAATTTTGGTCCTGGGCGGGGTAGTTAGGCGGGAACCGACTAATCGACAATTAGGCGGGCGACTAACGACTAATAGGCAGAAAAGCACCGCCTAGGCAATTTTTTTTTTAAATTAAGAGGTACAATGCAAATGAATGAATTCTAAACAGAAAATCCAATCTAATTTCTTTCGCGAAACGTCGTCTCTCTCCCTCTGCAAACGTCGCGACTTAGACGTCGCTCGCCGATCGCCGTCGTCGTCGTCGCCGCCACTTGCCGTCCACGCTATCATCCTTGTTTGTTATATGTTGATAATTTGATATGGTTAAATGTGGGCAGGAACATAGTGTCTATGGTCATCACACAAACAAAACTTGATTCCGTGAAAGAGTAATGGTTGATTCCGTGAAGTTTTATGTTTGAATGGTTTCCATGGTTGCAAGTTTATAATGTAAGCTTCATTATCATAAACTCATAATCTACTGTGATTTGTGAATTATCAGCTTCGAAGTAGATAATTTCATATTCTTGGGATTCTTGTTTATGCACATCTATTTCAAAAAATTGAGATTGATGGTTAATTGGATTTCTTTATAAACTTGATTTAGAATTTTTATGATATTTCTTTATAATTTTTAGTTTATGTTTCAAATTACAATATACCATATAAATATATAATTAATTAAATATATATAAAAAATGATTCTCCTAATTACTGCTTAATTACCAATTAAACTCCGCATAAACGCCTAGGCGCTAGGCAGTAGCTCCACCGCCTAATTCCGCCTAGCGCCTTTTAGAACCTTGGTCAAAACTTAAAGAAATTCATAGGCCGGAAAAGGAATAATGAAAGTTCAATTCGTGGAAGGTTGAAAAGAGGAAGTCAATAAGAAAATTGGATGAGGCAAGGAAACATTACAGTAAACTTACAGCACACAATGTCTAATTGTAGAACTTGAATAGTCAAATTCGTGGTGTAATTTTCCTAAGTTGGCCAATTACTAAAAGAAGTGTCAAATGCCAATTTTCGCTTTGTAGCCGCTCTACATTCCAATTATGTCACATGATAACCAAATACCCAAATCAGTTCTTTAGCTTCTTTTGCATAATTGGATACCATACGCGTAAACAACACAACTACTTCACAATATCATAACTGTTCTGTGCATTATATGGGATGGGGATTAGTACGCCTATGAACTGTCTGCAATACAATATTCGGATTGTGAAAGACAGGTGTTCTTCCTTTGAACTTCGATCATTGTTGAAATTTAGAGGGTTAAAGGAAGGACAAACAGAAAGAAGCAACATCAAGCTTGGAATAATTTTCTCACTGTATTTGAATAATGTTTGGTATATTACAAACTAACAAGGAAACAGAATATATAGCCTACAACTACACTTATTTACAACGGTAAAGTACGTATGAAGTTTCCTCCACACTTTAGAGAAGTTGCCATACTTATTACACAAACCAACCAAGTACTACTAGTACTGCACCAACACATAACTAAAGCTATAAAAAAAACAATACATCACAGCTATACTTCTAGAGTCATAATGTCAACATAACAGTAAATTTGTACTTCTTTAGGCTCCTGCAATAGCGTGTAGTGGGAGTGTAGCCATACTGCACCAACATATTGGACATAAATTTGTACTTCTTTCAGCTGCTAGCAGTAGCTTGTAGTAGGAGTGTAGCCATGCTGCACCAACATATTGGACATAAATCAATAACTAAACCGTGTGCTGCTCTTGTTCACACTCATCACATATGTGATTCATCCAATATCTAATACTCCCCATCAAGCTAGATCAAGATTCACTAAAGAGAATCTTGAGCCAAACTTAAACAATAATCTCAAAACTTGAGCTGTAAGAAGAACTTGACAAGATGCAGAACCCTGTAATCGAAAAATGTAGCAAAAAGTAGAACACAAGAAACCTGAGGAGCTATCTCTCTTAACCAGGCCTTCCACTTTTCATAATACCTGAGGAGCTTTCTCTCTTAACCAGGTCTACACTTTCCATAATGCCTGAAGAGCTTTCTTTCTTAACCAGGTCTACACTTTCCATAATGCTTAAGGAGCTTTTCTCTCTTAACCAAGCCAGACTTCCATGAATCTCACAAGCAAGCTACATTCCCAAATAATGAGCTATAACCGAAAAAAAATGGCCTAACAGACCATAATCAATCCAAAACCAACAAAGAACTTTAATGTTCTCCCCCTATCACAGTACTCATGAGAACTTCAACTACCAATGATCAAACCAAGTATCGAAATACATAAACCGAATAGCTTATCATCAACATGATGAACAAACTAGCCTGATTAATGATCGGTGATCAAAGAAAAGTAGAGAAACTGAATTGAAGAGGAAGACGAATAAATGAGCTTCTTGAGGCTGGAAAGAAACTGAAGACACAAAGAATGGAGTTATCATCTCCAAAAGTTTTAACACAAGACTAGAGAATAAAGAAAAATTCACAACTCCAAAGGTTCTAGTGTTTGTTCTAGAAAATGAAGGGGAGTTCACAATTTCAAGGTTCTAGTATTATACTAGAAAATAAAGGAGAAGTTCAACTCCAAAAGTTTTTAGTGTTTATTCTAGAAATAAAAGGAGAGTTGAACTCCATAAGTGCCACAAAAGAGCGAACCTTTTCGGTATTTTACCAGTGGCAGGAAACCACAAATTTCTGAAGAAAAAAATACTAGAATAAAATTGCTCTAAATGAGCGAAGGTAGTTGAATGCAACTCCTCCAAAAAACAACTATTCCACAAAGGGGAAAATATTTCATGATGAATCATCACCATCATAGTGTAGAAAAGGATTTAAGATAAATGGATGAAAATCCTGAACAGATAACCCGAAGAAGAGCACATAACATCTCAAACACTTCTGCACCCACTACTAAAATATGCCCGAGTATGAACATGTATATGATCAGCAGCCTATCAGCATATCACCAACTGTAAAACACCAACTCCACAGCAAACACAGAAACCCCACATAAATATAGAGATATCTTCCAAAATTACACAACTAGCATACTAATCATGATTCAAGTACTAGAGATGTCAAACGAAAAGAGATTACCAAATGCAGTCTGAGTTGTGCTGTCGAGTTGACTAGCTGAGTTGACTCGATCAGATGCTGAGTTGTTGAGGCGAGTTGTCGAGTCACTGAGTTCTTGACTCAGAGCCTTGGAAATCGACTCATATTAAGTCGAGGTGCCGAGTGTAGCCTCTGCGTCTCGGAAAGAGGCACTCGATCTGGTCGACATCGGTATAGCTCGGTCGCCGTAACGTGCTGCTGCTCAGTGTGGATCGTTCAATCTGGTTAATGGAGAAGATCGACCGCTCGATCTGTCCAGATAAGACCTTGAGAAGAGCGAAGCAAAAACTAGATCGAATCTATGATTTTAGAGAGCAGCAGAACCACAAATCGCTCTTGATAAGCCACCGTTTCCCTCCTCTACCTTCGGTGGGGTTTTGTTTCCTCTCTGCTCGGCTCGGTCGGGGACAGTATTTGATGGCGTCACCAGCTAGCAGATCAGGGAATGGTTGTTTTTAACAACAACAAAAAAATGAAATTGAAATGGATGATAAACATAAAAGATACTATCCTGCTCTAATATCATGTGGAGAACATGATACCAGAGTAAGAACGAAAACAAATGCGGAAACAACCAAAGGCAGAGATCAACTCTTCTATGATACCATGTTGAAATTTAGAGGGTTAAAGGAAGGACAAACATAAAGAAGCAAGAACAAGCTTGGAACAATTTTCTCTCTGTATTTGAAAAATGTTTGGTATGTTACAAACTAACAAGAAAACAAAATGTATAGCCTAAAACTACACCCATTTACAATGGTAAAGTAGAAAGCTTCCTCCACACTTTAGAAGAGCTGCCATACTTATTACACAAATCAACCAAGTACTAGAAGCACTACACCAACACATAACTAAAGCTATAAAAAGCAATACATTACAGCTACACTTCTAGAGTCCTAATGTCAACATGATAGTAAATTTGTACTTCTTTAGGCTCCTAACAGTAGCGTGTAATAAGAGTGCAGCATACCAACATATTGGACATAAACCAATAACCAAACCGCGTGCTGCTCTTATTTACACTCGTCACATATGTGATTCATCCAATATCTCCAATATTCATTTTCTTTTATTTGACTCAAGACTTTTGCTCTTCCCGCGCAAATAGTAAAAATAGACAAATTAACTTTTGGCCGGACATAGAACGGTTAATGATGGATAATAAGAAAACGATTAGGATTTAAACTTGGTTTGACATTGTTTTTGATACTTTTTATGTGCAATGTTTGCTATTGGAAACGGATCAGAAGTCTCGTTTCAAAAACCGCAATTTGTATTTTGGAATGCTTTTTTGAAAAAGATTTTCTCCAAAGCAAGTTTTATCGAGAGCAACTTCAAATACAGTATTATATTATATTTTAATAGACATGGTCTTTGGAAAAACAATCGTAAGACCATGTCCAAAGACCATGTCAAACAATCGTGGTCTTTCGCTTACGATTGTTTTTCCAAAGACCATGTCTATTAAAATATAATATAATACTGTATTTGAAAACGATTAAAGTAACTTTTGTGATTGACCAAAGTCCTTGACAAAGTTCAAAGTGATTGACATGGTCTTTGACAAAGTTCAAAGTGATTGACCAAAGTCCTTTTGTGAACACGATTAAAGTAACTTCAAGAGACTTTGAACGATCACTCGATGAAGAAGTGATCAAACGGTTATATGAACCTTGATAGTATTTTTGTAGAAAGCTAGACGTACAACTCTAGAGTGAATGCATTCCCAATAAGAAAAAAGTCATATCTAGGGTCTAAATTTTCGTTGATATATCAATATAAAATACGAAGTTTAAAAACTATCAAAGTAGTGCTTAAACTCTCAAAACTACATTTACGTAATGTCTAGAGTCATTTTTAGTCACAGCACCGTTTATAATGATGTGATATTTTTTTTTTCAAAAACAAAGGGGAAAAGATTTTAATACCCTTCCTATTTTTATTTTTTTCAAAAAGATTTATTTCCTATTTTATTTATTTTTTTTCCTTTGATAGTTTGAGAGTTTGGGCATCACTTTGATTATTTTTAAAGTTACAAGCATCATATTGACGACTCGACGAAAGTTCAGACTAATTCTGAGAACGACTTTTTTCCTGAGAGTTCCTCTCCATCTCTCACTCATCGTCTAGTTCGCCAGAGACGAACCACCCAAAATGTATCAATTAACTAAGCTCATTATCCCGTTAAAACTATCGCACTCTCGAACTACGTGATCTTCGAAATCCTAACAAATTTATAAGCTAATCGTATTATTATTCTGATAAAGTCTAAGTCCCAATCAAACTAAGTCCAATTGATTCGTGAACCTGTTTAATGTAATCAGTACGTAGTTACAAACAAAACGACATTAAACATTCAGTCGGATGCACCGCCAGAAATCACCTTCTGCGGCGGCGACGCTCCAAATTCTGGCGACTAGAAATCAATCATGTCCAAAATTAACCCAACAACAACTTTCACAACTACACCTAAGTCCAATTCCAAATAGAACTTACCGAATTACCTTCTGAATCCAAGAACACTCAAAAATCCTCATATTTTCAATTCGGCAATTCTCCATCCTCGCTTTGAATTGAATCTTGTCATTCATATGTAAAGACTCACAAGGAAAATGGCTATAAAGCCTAGTAGGTCTCCTTGGCCGAATAGACGCCGAATCAATCGACCGCAAATTTTCTAGGGTTCTTGAAAATTTCGAACATTTCTCTCCAAATTTGAGCAAAACAAATGAGAGATGAATGTTGGAGTTATAGGACAAAGATAGAGGGGACTGAGACGAAGAGATTGATACCCCACACTTTCATTTTGGGTGGTTCGTCTCCGGCGATCTCGATGACGTAGAGAGAGAGAATAAAATAAAAAAGAATAAAATATTAAAAATTAAAAGGGTATTAAAGTTTTTTCCCTCTATTTTTGAAAAAAAAATGACACGTAATCGTTATAGACGTTGCTGTGACAGAAAATAGCTCTAAACATCACGTAAATGTAGTTTTGAAAGTTTTGACACTATTTTAATAATTTTTAAAATTTAAATATCATATTGATGTATTGACGAGAATTCAGAGTTAAAATCCAAATACAATCATTTTACTTCATCCCTGCATCAAATATAAAAAATAATAATTTTGTACAACAACACATTACACGTATAATTCATAAATAATCGAGTAAAATCATATGCTATTCTAATGTGACAATTGAGGTTGGCTCTTTCTTTCTTTAATTGATTATTTTTTTGTCCGTTTACATTTTGTCCTCTTATGTTCTAGCCTCTAGCAGTCACTTCAAGTGATTTATTTGGTTAACTGTTAAATGTTGACCATTTCCTAAGTAAAGTAGGTACTTTTTGACAATAACAGTAAACAAACCTAACTTGAAATCACCAAATGGTGGACATTAGCACTGGGACAATTTATTTGACAAAGTCGTTTTGTTTGTCAATAGTTACATATTTATGTAATTTTATTATGTTTTATTTATTTTTATTATATAATTTAATTGTCTTAGTTTCACCAATATTAACTTACTTTATAGTTTTATAGGTATTTTTTGCAAATAAGAAGAAAAAAAAAAGAATTTAGGATTCAATTAGAAAATCTGCCTTTGTGGATCAGTCAACTTCGACAGAGAATTGAAAATATTTCAGAAGGAACCAGATAATGATCTTATATGCATAAAAAATTCCAGAGGTCTAATTTTCAGAATATCTTCCAGATCATGATTTGGATGTCTCTAGAAGAAGTTATGTCCAATTTAATACATAGAGGTCAATCTGCTCGGGAATCTAACTTTTAACGAAAATTCATGTTTTGTTTTGAGGCCTAAAACACAGAGAACCCCAATGACGTTGTATTTGTTATTTCCATTTAATATGGATGTAGCTTGTGAAAATAAATTTTAAAAGTCAATAGCTAATAGAAGAATCAAGAAGATGGCTTTTGTTTCAAGACAAACTAGGAGTCTCAAACCTACAAGGAAAGAACATTCAATGAACAATATAAAAACCCCATGAAACATCTATTGTGTCCCTTTCTTCTCTCTTTCCCGTCTCCTCTTATCTTCTTCTCCATTATGTGTAGTTAGTTTTTCTTTTAGTTAGAGGTTGATCGAAGTCATAAATATGTCTTTGATTTTGAACACCTTGTGATTTATTTAACTATTTGGATGATTTTTATTTCACTATTATATCATTGATGATTTCTATATTTATGTTTCTTTGGTAACTACTTAGATGCATGATCTAGTTATCTAATGTCTTGAATGTGTATTTGACCGCTATATCATTGCATGTTCAATAGAAACAAAACAAGCTCTTGTGTGAAATAATTCCTTAGTGATGTTAAGGTGACTGCTATATCGACCCTAAAAGTTTTGTTGTTTCTCAAACACTCTTAGATCATAATGACTCTAGTTGACTAGATTATGACACTAACATGTACCGATCTACCAATTAGGGATCAAGCTAAGACAGTACTGACATTCGATTTAGTATGGCTAGTAAGAGAGTGTAATACATTCGGTGTCTTAAAGACATTGGCCCAATTATGGGATTCAGTCATCCATTGTTTTTTACACTAAAAGAAAAATGCACCAAAACCGCGAACCGTTTCCATCGTCTAGATGAGCATTTCCGTCGTCTAGATACTTAGACGACGGAACCTCCGTGGTGTAGGTTACATCCTCCAAGTACTGTCGTCCAGGTACCTAGACGACAGAAATAGAGGATTGCGCGGTCCAAGTGAAACTTAGACCGCGGATTTTTTCCACGGCATAAGTCCCACTTGGACCACGGAAAATACGGTCTCCGTCGTCCAAGTGGACTTAGACCGCAAAAAAAGTCTGCGGTCTAAGTAATCACTTAGACTACGGAGAAAGTCATATGCGTGGTCTAAATAACCACTTAGACCACAGAAATCTTTCTAATTTCCGTCGTCTAAGTGAATACTTAGATCAAGCATATGACTGTCTCCATAGTCTAAGTGATTATTTAATTTTTTTTAATTAAAATTTTAATTTAAAGTAAAATATTAATAATTTAATTAAAGTACAAATTCTCATTTAAATAATTAAATATTTATAAATTAATTAAAATACTAAATTGTTACTTACGTAATAAAAATTTATACATACATGAAATTAAATCGTTCGGAATCGAAAATACGATATGATAAACTACATAGCTAGAATACATGCAAACTACTAAAATACAGGAGGAGCAGACGCGCCGCCGAGTCTCCCGCCTCCAGCCATGTCGTCATCAGGGTATGGGTTCGGAGGAGGTTGACACTGTTGTCAACCCTGATCTGATTTTCCATGAAGGCGATGAGCTGGGTATCTGTGCTTCTTGCTGATCAAGCCTCTGACGCATAGATTGTGTTTCCTTCCGTGTCAGTCGAGCCTCTTCAAAGGCTGCTTGGACGGCCGCAGCCTGAGCACATTTTCTCGCCGAACATCCCGTAGATGAGTCGGAGGACAAATCTCGCTGCACCTTGCGTCTCATCCCCCTAACCTCCTTGTCAGCTCGACGACCGTATACCTCATCGGTGATTGCAATTTGGCTCTCCATCGATAGAGGAGGCAGGTCTTCCGGCGACAAATCCGAGTGTGCAAGCTTCGTGTTGGCCAATTCCTCCTGCGCCCGTTGTACCAACCTCGCCTGAAAATAATAATAAAAATTAAATAATTATAAATTTGTACGAAAATTTAATAAATAATAATTAAATAATAATTACGTTAATTAAAAATATATATATATATACAGCACTTACGCCGTATTGACTCGCTTCATTCTCGAGCCCAGGCGTCACGTAAGCGCTGACTCTAGCATTCAGATAAGGGTGTTTGGAGCCCTTATCTCTGTACTCCTTGGCGAATTAGATCATCTGCTTGGAGTCGGAAGTATGATGTTTGTCTTTCTTCCCCCGGTTGGTCTTGTTGATGTTGGAGAATTTCTGTTGGACAACGTAAATCATTAAAAAATTAATAAATAACTAAATTAAAAATAATTCAATTTTCTTAATTTAAATAAAAAATAATCACCTTATATTTTTCTGCTTGGAACCCACTCATCTTCCCTATCCCTACGCAGCTCTACGGCGGTAGGCACGAGGCCGATATCTTTATAATACTCATGAAGTTTGTACTTCCAATCATGGTAGATGGCGTTGGCAGTTTGGTTGATGTGCCTAAGCATCTCTGGTGTGGGATCGACCTCATATTGTTCCTATAAGAAATGAATAAAAAATTATAATCGTATATATTAGGAAATTACGATTTTTATTGGTTATTAGAAAATAATTTTAAAATTGTATGTATTACGTACCGAAAGTTCTTTAAACACTTTCTCCTTCTATTCATCCGACAACTCCTTCCAAGTAGGGGCAATCATACTAACCCTATTGCGAATGATTGATCCGATGCTGTGCGAGGACAGATTAGCTAACTGAGCTGTGGGAGGGCCATCGGTGAAATCGTCGTAGGGCAACTGGATCTTTTGCCCGGTCGCCTTGAACAATTTCTTGGATTTTCTGCCTTTTATGAGACCGAGAGTCCTTTTGGGTTGAGGGTCTGTCGGGGCCTTCCCGAGCTTGTGCCGCGCGTTGTAGAGGATAGACTCAGAGGAGGGCGATGACGCCTGAGCACTTTCTGCCATGGACGTCGGACTGGAATGGACGTCATCACCGGTCGGGATAGGTGGGGCAGCAAGAATTTTCCCAGTGGGCGTTGTTAAAGGACCAGCTGAAGGGTCTGAAGGAGGCGCGTCGTTGTCCTCCTCTAAATCCTAACCGACTTTCTCTGCCAAGCGTCAGAGTAGAGCATCTTCGGCCTTTTTTTGGGCTTTTTTCTTTCCCGACGGGGCCATTTTAACTTAGGAGTTGTTAAAATATTATTACCATAACAATTATATATAAAAATTTACGATAATTATTTACAAGTATTGAGTGCGCCTAAGATTTAAAGAGAGTACACTAGCTTGGTGTTTAGGTCGTTCAATGGACGTACGACCCGCGCGATAAAGTATAAACTTTCAATCAATCAGCCTTGGTTCAATCGAAAAACATGGCCAGCTAGGGATAGAGATAACGCGAGAGGCAGGACTAATTTCGACAAAACACCCCGAGGCTAACCAAATCAATGGTATATACTCTATTGATGTTAATCTTTCTTAGATCCAAAACCTGTCACCAGTCTTAGCCCGTTTCTAGACACCATATCTGACTTTCAACTAATCTTTCAAAAATTTACACTCCCTCAAGTCCTTTGCAAACTCCGCCCTCAACCTCATGTCCATAACTTCACTTAAATTATAGTGTGCGGTGATGAAATTCACACATCACGAGGGGTTAAGGAGATAAGCTAGGAAATGAGGCGCCATCTATTCCAAAGAGTGCGACTTAATAAACCAAACTTATGTATTAAATTTAAATCAAAAACTACCAATTTACAAGAAAATTGCCATAATTACCAATTTATTATTTTTAATAATTCACTAATTTACCATATTTACTACAAATTTACAATATTACAACAATATTTACAAATTATAATTACATGCAATAATAATTACCAATTATAATATTAATTACAACAATATTTAATGACAATAATTAATTATTAATTACCATGTCTTTACAATAATAATTATCATGCATTTACTAACTAATATTAATTATTATTACCAATTATTACTAATATATTATTTTTACTAATTAATTTACCAATTTATTAATTTTTTAATTAAAATATAATTATGTTAAAAAATTTAAAAATTACCGAAAAGATGAGTCGCGGGAAAGCGGAGTCACTGGAGAGAGGGAGGGAGTCGCCGGAAAGTCACCGGAAAGCCGCTGGAGTGGAGAGTCGCCGGAGAGAGGGAGTGGCCGGATTTTTAGTCGCCAGAGGAGGGAGGCCGGATTTTTGAGAGAGAGAGAGAGAGAGGAGAGGGATGATTTGATTGAGAATGGGATGAGAAAAAGGATCCGCCAAGCCTCCTTTTATAGTGTTTCACTTAGACTGCGGAGCTGTTTTCTCTGTCGCCTAAGTGCACTTAGATGACGGAAACACCCATTTCCGTCGTCTAAGTGAACTGTTTCAAATTTTGGAACCGGCACCCAATTAATTTGGCGGGTGGGAGTTAACCGCCTTAATTTTGGGGAGCGTTTCGAATTTCACTTAGACGATGGAAATAGGCATCTCCGTTGTCTAAGTCAAATTTAAACCGTTCCCAAAAATTTTGGCGGTGGAAATTGAACCGCCATAATTCTTCAACCTAGACCACGGAGATGTCTATCTCTGTCGTCCAAGTGACCACCTGGACAACGGAGATGGTTAATTTACATGGCCAAGGTGAAATTTACGTAAAATTAATTTTTAAAAATAATTCGCAAGGAAGTTGCCGATTTGTCACCCAATGAAATAGTCGTAAATTACGCATTGTATATATAAACAATTGAATTTAAGATGACGAATAATCTTACGTCTTTAAACTTGTTAAGTATCTACTAATCTTTATAACTTAAGTGTTTTGCAGTATAGACTCATTGCATATCGATATTAACGAAATTGAATTTGGACAAAACAACCGTTTGATACATTCGGCATAAGACAATATATAAATAGAATAATTTTCAGAAAATAGTAAGTTTGTGAAGAGTTTCATTGGCACAGTCAACCGCAAAACCAAAATTTTGACAAACCGAAAACGTGGATGCACGAAAATTTGTAACTCCTATTTTGAAACCGTCGAAGCTCACACTCTAAGAATTGTTTATTCTATAGTCTCGAAGAAAAGAATATGCATTGGGACATGGTCTAGATGGTCGTTGTCATAGATGACATTATGAAATCTTAACTTAGACGACGCAAACACATGTTTGCCTCGTCCAAGTTGTTTGCATCGTCTAAGTGCGTACTTGGACGACGCAAACACCTGTTTGCGTCGTCCAGGTGCAAATTCCCGTAATTTAGGGTTAGGGCCTTAGGGTTTAGGGTTTAGTGTGTACTTAGACGACGGGTTGGTTCTTTTGCGTCGTCAAGTACTATTTTAAGGATTTAGGATTTTATATATGTATAATTAATTAGTATTGTGTTTAATTACCTTAGTATGAACTACGAAAAGTCATTTTTTCGTCCCAGTTTTAATAGTTGTGAAAATTAATTAATCTATCTGATTCGATCGATCAAATTATCAATCGATCCGATCCTCCGGATTAATAATTTAATTAATTTTAATTTACGTCAGTCGAACCGACCACGCTATTTAATTAATTATTAAATTAATTAAGTACAAAATTAATAGTTGTACATACGTACTCCTCCTCCTCCTCATAATATATATATATTAATTAATTGATCGATCATGCATCATTAGAATAATTACAATAATTAATTACCAATTAATATTCCTCGTCGTTATAGTGTACTCTTCGTCATAATCGTCATCATCCTCATCCCCGTTATCAAGCTAGTAATTATATATGAAACTATTATATATACACAAATTTTCAACTACCTTAATATATTAAATTAAATTATTAATTAATTACCTTCAATAATTATCTTTATTAATTATTGGTGAATATATGTACTCAATCTACATCAATTAATTACTTTAATATGTCTAACATACATATACGTTTTAACTAAATATTAACCAAATTTTTAAACATCCATGCATATATATATATATACGTACTACGTACTAGTCAATATTAATTAACTAATATATATAAATATAATCAATTACCTAACTTAATTATAAATATATATTAGAATGTACTAAATTATTAACAATACGATTAATCAAACGTACAATTAATTATATATATAAACGTTAAATGGTGTTGGGAAATTAACTACGTACGTACATACCTAGGCTTCTCCGATATATGACAAATCGATGCTCGGATATAGTGCTAGCTAGCTACAATTTGCATGCGCCATATACGTACGCGTGAGGATCGGAGAGTCTGATCGATCATGAGAGAGAATTGAATGATTGATCGACATATATATGAATGAAGATGAAGTTGAGACGAGCGAGCAAAGAGGAAGAGAGTTTGGCATGGACATTATATAATGCTTCATTTAGACGACGGAATGTCGGTGCGTCGGATTAGCCATTTTTCCGTCGTCCAAGTGGCCACTTAGACCACAGTGTGTCAATCCGTTGTCCAAGTGGCCACTTGGACTGCGGATACATTCTTCATCGTCTAAGTGGCACTTAGACTGCGGAACCTTAAAGGTTCCGTGGTCTAAGTGCATTTTTCTTGTAGTGTTAGCTTAGATTGGGGTAGATCTAAGCTATCTAGGGTGGAGAGAAGTTTCTAGATTTCTCCTCCTTTAGACAATTCTTTACTTTTAATTTTGTTTTTATTTACTATTCTGTATTGTATAATTTATTTCGACATATAAAATGAACCTAAAAATCTTCTAAATTTACGTGGTTATCCATCACTATGTCTATTTGTAATGTCTATTTTCTTGTGGTTTTAGGTCGAGTCCAAGTATTTTAGTAAATTAATAATTCATCTTTAGGTTGAGTCTGTCAAATTTCTGGTATTAGTGTAATCGAGTTTTTTTAAAAGTTTTTAGTCTCATCAATCCTCTACAAGTAATGGCCCCTGCTTCCCTGAACTATAATTGACATCTTTAGGTACAAAGTAGGGTTATCTTTGGTAAGTACTTTTGCGCCTATTAAATTTTTGCACTGAGTCACCGGAAATTGATCAAGTCTAATTGCTTTAACTTATATTATAAATTTAACTTTTGTATATAATATATTCTTACTTTGTGGTTTGCCTTATATGTTCGATGACATGTCACTCAACTGAGGAATGTGCATATTGGTCATATCAAAGTTATTTCACCATGCATAACCACTACTGTACACCTCTTTACACCCCAACATGGGATGATCACTTCGACTATGACTATCCTCAACAATCAGATGATGCAGAGCAGAGATTTATGTGCATGATGCAACAATTGATGCTTGAAAAACAAAAATAAAGAGAGGAGAATCGTGCTTTTCGGGAGGAGATTGGTGGTTTTATGCAGGAGATATAGGTAACAATGCAGCAGCATGGTAAGACTATTGAGATGTTTGAGCATAAGATAAGCCAACTTCAGCAAGTTCTGATGCAATGATCCACCGAGGAATACCATCTTGATGAGGAATATCTTCAATTTGGATATGGTGAGGATACTTTGAAGAAAGTGTTTGGATTACGTAAGCCGGGATCGAGCAAGAATTAGACGAGCTCAAAGCTCTTCTTGAATATGGCCATGGGAAACTGATTACTGAAGCTGAAGTTGCATTAGAATAAGTGGATGCTTTCTTTGATGATGATGAGATGGAAGAATTTTTTGAGGAAGAGTCCTTCAAAATTTCTTATGTTGAGAAGTTGTTGCCACCACATGAACAACACATGAGCTATCAATGTCATTTTTGTCTTTACGTATTTAGAAAGAAAGGACTTGATGAAGATTACATTCTAGGCATTTTTATGTTCTTTCTGATATTTTCATTTTTAAATTATATAGTACTTGTTAGTTATATTCTAACAGTGTAGTTAACTTTTGTGCACTTATTAGTTTTTGATAAGTAATTGTTAAGTGCGAGAATTTTCACTTTAGGTCTTTTGTTTTTATTTTGTAATCGAAAAAAGACACATTTTGTACGACTTATGTTATTTTCATTAAAGGTCCGATATGTCGCCCATCTCTTTTAAGCTAAATGGTGAGAGTCTGAGATATCAAAATTATGCCTAATTGAAGATCCGATACATATGTGTTTTAACCAAAGAATAGTGATCTACATTTTCAAGAAGAAAGAACAGTGATCTACGCTAGATACCATATGTACTGGCAATTAGTTAGTCCGCTTCACATAGTGAGACATGAGGATGAGTTTTCCTTTCAGGGATACAAACTAACCATTCCATCTTGTCTGTTTTCTATCATTCCGATCTCAACACATTATTCTTGGGTGGATGAATGTTCACCCTATAAATTCACCTTCACTTTCATTTATCATAATTTTTTTTATGATATATCTTCATAATTATCAACATTATTCATCTTTTTAACTTCAAAACACTGCCTTGATTCTCAGATTTGCATATCATTCCGATCTCAACACATTATTCTTGGGTGGATGAATGTTCACCCTATAAATTCACCTTCACTTTCATTTATCATATTTTTTTTATGATATATCTTCATAATTATCAACATTATTCATCTTTTTAACTTCAAAACACTGCCTTGATTCTCAATTGAAGACACAGACATAGCGCTGCCAAATCTAACATATACAATTTGACAAACCCATCTCGATTCTCGAGACTCTCCCTCGCGACAAATGCAGTCCCTACACGTTAAAGACTCACGGGATTTCTTGGCCGTCTGATCCCTATCAACTTCCCACCCCTATAAATATCACAGTGAGCTTCACACGTAAGAACTCCCATCATGGACTCGTGTCACAACGGAGTGTGGTTGAATCCTTAGTTGGCGCTCTCCGCTTGCTAATTCTTCGACTCGGCTTAATGAAGGAAGGAGCCGCCGTGAACGCGTGGACACAGCTTGAAGGTAAAAGTCCTGAAGACACCCGTGGTGGGGCCAATGCGGGGCCGGGCGGCGAAAAGCCCAGGATGGTCGAGGTGGTAGGCAATGATGTCGGCGTAATAGTGTTCCCACGGTGGTGATCCGGCCTTGGAAGGGAATGTCGTAATCTCGGGCACCGACGGATCCATGTATAGGTGAGAGTGGACAATTGTCGAACCTGAAATTTGGAGTGTAGCTTAAGTTTTAGAGACAAATAATGTTGATTTAGGCAAGAAAATATAGAAAACTCAGATAAAAGTGACAGACCTGAAAGAGGAAGATGAATAGTATGTACGTCAGTACGCGGTAGAGAAAAGCGACATCGTTTGAGTTAAAACTCATAAGTACAATCATATCGTTGGAAATAGATATGATTTATTCTTTGACTTTTCTATTGTGGGTTTCTCTCCAAAAAATAAAATGTGCTAGTAATAGGAGTCGATGAGAGTTCCTCAAGTTGCATATGTACTCATTTATTTTTTGCTTCTATTATTGTTTGAATAAAACTCTCATAGACTTCTTATCAAAGAAGAAAAGGAAAAAGAAATCTCTCATAGGCTTCAATTCCTTCGAGTGTCTCCATAAGTACATATAGACTAATTTATAAACTAGCTTGTTCACTATTTTTGTTCGTCTTACACTCCTACAACTTAATAATTTATTAAGGTATCATATGTTTTTTTAGTTCTTCTTTAAGATAGCTCTGTTTTGATTATATTTTAGTCTTATGATCTTGCCCAACCTATTTTTTTTCTTCTGGATCCGCCATTGATCCCGGGTATATCTTCCTCAATATCGTAAAATATCCACCATACCACAAGCAGGGGTGGCCCGCGGGTGATGCACGGTGCTATGTGACCCGGGCGAACTGCGCTTGGTGTTTAGCGCAACTCTACGGCTCAAACCCTCATTCAATCTAGATTTTGAAAAAATTTTAAAGATTTTTTATAATATGCGGATTGTTTTGATTCTACGTAGATTTGAAATGATTTTTTTTGTATTTTTTTATAAGAATTTGGGATTGTTCAAATAATTAAAGTATAAACATTTGTCAAAATATACTATTACATATACAAAACCAAAATGCACTATTCTTGATATTTTCAACATCATGATCACAATCTTGAATTATCACCATTTTTTTAATTCACATTCTCATTATCTTAAATCTCTTTAATATTCATCGTTCAATTATCAAATATTGTTCTCATTTACATAGAAATTGGAGTTTTTTATTGTTTGAAACAAGAATTAGAAACAATTATACATGAGAAATATTGTATGTACCACAATGTATCACTCAGCATTTTAAATTAATTGATAGATTTGTATTGAGAGAGAGATTTTTTAAGGTAGACCATTAATTAGAAGAATGAGATATCTCATTGCTATAACAATAAAGGTACCATTTTATCATATTTATAAAGTCATCGAATTTTTCAACTAGACTAATCATATTCTATATAAGTTAATTACCGAAAGTATAGTAGTTGAAATCATTAATAATATCAGACCATAAGGAAGTGGTAATGAAACCAAAGATTAAGAACTTTATCTTTGTTGTGACACCTAAGTTTTAAAGACATGTAGAAAAAAATGGAGAGAGAAAGAGAGAGAGAGAGAGAGAGAGAGAGAGAGAGAGAGATCCATCAAAATTTATGAAATTCTTTTAGGTGGGAGGCTTGATTTTAAAGAGTCATTTTGTGTGTAAACAATCCTTCAAAATTGGCTATTTAATTAAATCCTTAAAAAAATATGTAAATTGTTGAATAACACAGAATTTTTATGGATTGTTTAAAATCATGAACGAATACATCAAAATTTTAAAGGATTGTTTAAAATTATGATTGAATATATCAAGTTTTTAAAAGATTTCTAAAATACAAAACAATCCTACAAAATCCGTTGTTGAATACACCCAGTCTCCTTTTTCTTTTCTTTTTTCTTTAAATGTGAGAAACGTATTGCATCACATGTGGGTGAGCTACTTATAGCTACGTCTTTTTTGATCGAGCGAGCAGAGATGAGGTAGGCAAACAATGGAAGATAGTCTAGAAAGTAGAAAGGTTCGATAAATAAAAAATAAAAAAATAAAAAAGTAGGAAGGCCAGGAAGAAATAAAAAGTGAAAAATAATCCACATTTAGTGGGTTTGGCCCAAATTTCAGAAGCCTAATCTACGAAATCAAAGCTGGACAATGATTTTGAGCTCGATGTCAAACAATAACTTGCGTAATAAGTGAAGTCATAATGTAAAAATAATTTTTACTATACACACGGGGTTTTAAATGCGATACAATGTGGTTTTAACACAAAAAGCATCGACATTAGTGTATGTGGTACAACTTCTTATTAACAATAGATAACTCTTCACATTTCAAATATGAGATTCCAAATGGTCAAATCTAAGCCACATTTTTTCAATAGACCCTGACATTGTTTCAAATGAGTCTGCCTCTTCTGAGCTGCCCATGGAGAGTTCAGTTTCTCAAGTTGGTACCCATGATAAGGTTGATCATTTTCAACTAGGGTATCATTTTGTAATTTTTGATTGAAGATATTATCTTTAGATTATCTTTTTGCAAAACTATCTCTTTCAAAGAATGGAGGAGTTTTAGATAATCAAATTCTCATAGTGGAACTACAGTAAGTTAATGACCTTCTAACCTGTGCAGGAGTTGGAGCTCCTAGCAAGTGGTTTAGGCCATGAATAAACTGAAGTAATATTTTTCGATTTCTTAATTGTTTTTCAAAGTTATAGAGCCTCTCACTAGGATAAGTAACATGTTATATTGTCATATTAAAAATCTTGAACTTTCAATAAGTTGAGATCAAAAAGAGAGAACCTTTAATAATATTTGAATGAGTAATACTTTATGAGAGTCACATTATGAATTGTTGGTTACATTTTTTGAAGAGAATGCAACTATTGTGTAATTTTGTTTTTATTCATACCTAATGTATTGTGGGTGCTAATCATTCTTTGGTCTTTTTCAGGATTCTGGTTTGTTTATGAGGGTAAGATATTGCAAAACCTGCAAGGCATACATAAAGGGTCTGATCATCATTGTCTTGCCTTTGGAAATTGTATAGGTACTGAACTACTGATTAATGAAACATTTGGTGCTTAATTGTATACTCGATGTTGTTAGATTGGAGATCGCATATCGAAATACGACAATATTAAATATAACTTAAATGTGGTTGGACTATTCCTAATTGTACCGAGGTCTTTTGTAGATAAAATTCAACACCTTAAAAGTTGTTAAGTTGAGACAATTTTGGTAGAATAATGGATTCCACGTGTCATGCTTGTCTCTATTTAACTTGGTATCAAAATGAGTTCCTCTCCAACCGCGTTCTGAGCCCTTTGGCCTCAAATTAAATTGAGCATTCGAAAAACCTGAGGAACTAGGTTTCCATCTCCCTAAATTGTATAGTAAATGAACAAACATTAACCAAATCTGAGTGGCGAAAGCACTGAAACCAATTGAAATGTTAATTCTTGGCTTTGGTGCTTTGGTACAATAACCTCATTTGTATAATTATGATGAATATTATTGTTATACAATCTTCGCACACTCCACCAACGCCACAAGAACCCTCATTAGGTGAACAAGATAGTGGTTAAAGATAGAAAGTGTGTAACAAACTAACAAGAATCTCAAAAAATATTCTTCACTCCTTGGTTGTTTGATTGTTGTTTTGTTTCCATATATGCCTTTGGTTTAGCGTAATCTCTCTGTAGATCATACATCAGAATGTGTTTAGAGTTTAACTCATAAAGCACATATAAACGAAACTCAATGTCCACTGCATTTACTATTACGGATCGCACAATTAAAAGTTTTGTTTTAGCGAAATGGAACTTCTAAGTATTTATTTGTGATTCGGTACGGGTCGCACAATTAGGTTTTGGATTGCACAATTAAAGTATTTGTTTTTGCGCTTTAAGTAACTCTTGTTGACCTAAAATGGCTCACATCTTCAAACGCCAAAGATTGAAATCGTTTCTCGCCGTGAATTTATCGATCTCATATTTTGCCGAAGTAACAGACTTCATAATTGTAGACAAAATCACAACCCAAATACAGCTTAAAGTCTGATAACACTTGTTGTGCTGAAACTCAAACAATACGAAGTATCAACGAATATAAAAAAACAAACAGAAAAATCTATAATACATAGATTTACATGGTTGACCTAAATCGGGTTACAGCTGTTGGCGGAGACGGTGAGGAGATTCCACTGATATCAAAATGAGATTATAAAGTTTTTCACACTCACATCTAAAACTCAATTACACCCAAATACACTCACTGAAAGAGAAATACAAAAGAGATCAAAACAACTAAGTTGAAATATAAATACAACTAAGAGATGAAACAAACTCTTCTAGTCGAAGACGAATCTCAGGTTGCAAATATATAAGTTGCACGAGTTGCTCTCTTGGCTGGCGGCTTCTTCTCTCTCTAACTCTCTTGTAGCACACAAAAAGTATATATATACCATAGAACCTAATAGAGAAGGTTAATCAAATGGGTTGTGTGGTCACGTGAGCATAGTCTAAAATAAATTGACTTGGGCTTAATTAAAGCCACAAACCAATACACTACTAGAAGTTTAATTCATAAACTATTAGGTATAATACAAGGATATTTAGCCCATGGGTTTACAGTATTGGAGTTTTCATTGCTCATAAGAGACTAGATAATAAATGTCCCTATCCCTTTTTTAATTATTAAATAAATCTTTGTAAGGAAATACTAAGAATATATTGTACAAATATCAATCACTTTATCATTAATCATTATACAAAAGACTGAAAGGCTAACAATCTGAATGGAAATCATAAAGTGTCTCATGTACCTTTGGACTCTCACGCGGCACAAGTCTCATCATCAATACGTACAGGAAAGTAGCTTTGTAGTTTCTGGAATCGGAAGCTTAGGTAAAGGAAAATTAGATTTCAGTAGGCACAATGTCTACCTCACATAGTGCCTAAGAAGTTTTAGAACGGTAGATTTTGCTCAAGTAAAACATACAGAATAAAAGGAAACCCCAAAAATATACACAGAGCATGAGCATACACAAAATTTAATCTTTTTAATTAGAGTTCACCTATCCACAATAATCTTCTGTGATTATTATCTATTTATGAAAAATGATTTTTTGAGATATAAGTTTCATATTTTTTTTATCATCAAATGAGAGGCACTTTATTAATCAAATGGAACATAATTACACAGTAAATGCACTGAGGGCTTGAGAAAATTGACTACTGTTAAACTAATCTAGGAAAACTAAACTAGTTCACTAACAAATGCTTAGAAATGAACACCAAGTAAGCAGAACATGCCTCTCACAGTCAAGACGAACACCAATATAGATAAACCAAGGTAATCTTCGCCTAAAATACTCACTACGTACTCCTGGGCCTTGCTAGGAGACTCCACGGCCATAGAGGCCAGGTCCTCACTGGTTGGCTAGTCTGAAGAAGACCCATCCACTGTTGCAACCGAATTCGGAACAACCTCGCTACCAATGAAAATTTTCTTACCAACAACTAGTTTCTTACGTACCTGAGGAGAAGCTACTACAGTTGCATTACTAGCTCTTTCTTGCCCTATCGCTATATCCTCATTGGCCTTGTTCTTCGATCCTACTCAGTGTCCCCTCCTATTTTTCATCGGAGACACCTTGATGTGACCAAACTCATCCATAAGTGATAAGCATAGCACAATGAGCAAAGCCTCTCTCTCAGAGGGAGGTGGTGGATCTTGGGGTCGAACCGCCCTCTGGTAAACTTTGACCAAATGCGGCAAGGACCGAGGCCTTTCCTCGGCTTCCTTTCTCTTTGCTTTAAGAATCGGCCGTGCCTCATTAAACAATCTAACTCCGGGTTTCGTCTGTTCCAAGGATTTGAAGGAGAAGGGCCCTAGTTGGTGGGCTAGTGCCAAGGCAGTGATGCTTGGAATGGACAAGGTAAGGCCTTGGTTAGATCTCGATCTCCCAGTCGAGCTCAAGGTTCCTGTGGAGGAAGGAAACCTAGGTAGACCATGACTCCTAGTCATACTAGGATTTCCAGTTTGACCGGGGTTCCCCTCCTAACTCGCCGAGTTGCTAACAGCCCCGATGCTGATTAATTTCTTTCCTTTCGGGCTGGGAAGTTGGAACGTCGCCATAGCCTTATCCATCATCGACATGTCCAGCGGGCCTCCATAGATGGTATGCTCAAAGATACCACACGTCCGATAGTAGCCACAAAGTTGATCATACTTGTAGCAAATAGAGGTGACAATACCATCGATGTCGAAAACCTCTGGAGGGAAAGCTTGCTTTACCGATTTCTGTATGTCATGCCAGATCTGAACTCGGATCCGTATGCCACTTTTGATACCCGATTCATCCAACCGGATAACTTCACCTAGAGTAGCGGCGATGTAGCCCACCATAGTTACTGTTTGCAGCTGTGGAGGGAGGCCCAGAACTTCTACCCACACTGGCAGGTGTTTCAATACCACCTTCCCGACATCACCAATGTCATCATGGGGACTGAGAACCAAGTTTGATTTGTCGTAAAACCACGGCCTCTCTCGCAGGATTCGAAAGCAAACACGTACTACTCCTTGTGTAGCCTGATCGACAATCTCTTCTTCAGATCTTATACTTCGGCGATTGTGCCCATGAAAGCTTTAGAGCTCAAATCCTTTTTTGCCGCCAACAAGCGCTCCACCACGTAGTGCTTTGTATTTCCCACATCTTTGACGCTGAATGAGGTCTTCCCTCACTCTAAGACTGCAAAAGCAATCAAAATTTTTTGGGTTACACCATCGGAGGCCATAGGATGCTAGCGCTACAGGGGAGAGAGTTTGTGGTGCTTTAAAGGTATGATTTAAAGATACGATAAACTTAATGTTATGGAATACATACACAACACAACATCATGAGTTTAATCATAATAATACCTCAGGATCTTCCTGAATTTATCACCTTACAGAAGTGATGTTTCGTTTATTGCTTCTTGGATCAAGAATGATATCATTTACGGCTTTATATCCATAAGGTTCCTGATACACACAACATCATAGTTGAATATGAGAAAATAGAGACAATGAGAATCATAAGAAAAAGTCTTAAGTGAAATGTCAGAAATTGCCACCACAGATAGATAGCTACCTTTAAAAAGGTCATTGGTGGAACTCTAGAATTCTAACAGAAGGTTCCATATTTTCAGGATTCATTAAACCTACATTAGGGTGAAATTCCCTAAGCATATAGGACTTGACCCAACAGTGTGTCAACATCAGTAGGCTTCAAAGCAAGCTCCTGGAGAATCAATTCTGAATCAGCAAATAAAAATGACATATACACATTTAAAAATAAATATATGTTTAAAGCTCTAGACCTATGCCCTATTGTTACCTTTAAAATGAGTGTATGTGAGAAACCAATGTCGTGACCTCAATGAACAGTTTTCATGATTATCTAGCACAATGCAAGTATCCGGTGGGGGAAAAACGATGTAACTCCTTTACCTTCCAAGTTGTCGTTCATAATCACCCGCATCAGGTGCTCCTAAAATCACTATTTCTAAATCGAAGCTGTTGGTGATGAGGCTGCCAAAGCGATCGAGGAACACATTCCTGGCTACAACTCAATTTATGGCGAGGCTAGAGTTCAATGAAATGAAGAACAGAACATCGAGTATTGGAAAAAAATTCACCTACGGTACTTCAACTTAGATGGTCATGTCAGTTTGATACCTGAGTTTTTTTTCGTACCAAAAACATGTCTGAACTAACATTTTCGTCCTATCAGGATACCTAGAACACATTTTCAGTCCACTTCCATCAATTTTGATGATGTGGTAAACAAATTTTTTATAATGAAGGCTAAAATACCAAACTACCCTTTATAATTATAATTTTTTAATTTTAATTTGTTTTGCATCTGTTATCGGTGCACTGTGTTACCACTACACTTTTCTTCGCCTAAAAATTAACGATGTCACCGTCTCACAAATTGGAGCTCAAGAGCGACACAATAGCCTCGCCCTCGACCGCCTCAGTCGACCACCACCTCAGATTTGCTCAATGACGACTTCGCGGCGATGAGTCGCCTGTCCATCATGACCTATAAGTCTTCAAGACCTAATTTCGGCCACAAACTCAAACTCGAGTTTGATACCCAGGACGACGACGTAGGAGAAAGTTGATGACGTGGCCCTTGAGGGAGAGGTTGAGCTCCTCTTCTGCAAATTAAACTTCATCCCTGGTGCCAAGGTCAAACCCGACCTGACCCATGGCTTGCCGGAAGCAAAGAACTGAACCCTAAAAGAAGAAATGGGGGAGGCATGGAGTGAGTGTCAGGGACAGAGATGGAACCTCCAGCAGCGGAGGTGATGAGATCGGAGGGGCTGACATCGATGGACCAAAAGTTGTGGGGGGTCTGGATCATCTCGGAGAGAGAAGAAATAAATATAAGTGTGTGTATGTTTCTTTGCAAGTACACTTCATGGCCAGGTGGTAAGGCATTGATAAAGTATTCTTGAGGTCGAGGTTCAAGCCTTAGGGTGAGCAAACTTTTTTACAATTTAAAGGGAAATATAATAATAAAGATAAATAATAAATAATAAATATTTAAAATTATATTTTTACCCTTCAAATTTGAAAATTTTGCTTGTCATGTCATCAAAATTAACGGAGGTGGACGAAAAATGTGTTTTAGGTACCTTGATGTTATGTAAAAGTTAGTTCAGACATGTTTCTGGTATGAAAAAAAGTCTAGGTATCAAACTGACCTGACCGTGTAAGTTGAAGTACTATGGGTGAATTTTTTCCTCGAGTATTTGATTAAAGTTACGACAAGGATATCAATCAATAAAATCTAACATCCAAAACATAAAACCCATGATTAAATCAAAACTGTAATCGATAACTCACCCATTTTGTCTCACCGATGTGTAAGACTTCAAACTTTCTAGGTTGTGAACTTTGTTCTTGGAGTCGATTTGGCTGGTAGAGGGACCACTTTTCCAGAAACACAAAGTGCAGTGGGAGTGAGAATGAGAGGGTTGCGCCGGGTAAGAGCGGCGAAAAGAGAAACAGAGAGAAGGGTTAGAGTGTTAAACTGATGGGGAGAGAGAGATCGACGACAGAGATTAATCGAATATCCCATTGGGAACAAACAATTGGAGAGAATATGTATAGAATACAGACAGTGGCGGAGTCAGAATTTAATCTCAGGGTAGGCACACAAATTAGAAAAGAAAAAAATATAAATGAAAATATGAAAGAGAAAACTATATTTATGAAAAGACTTTGAGAAGAAACATAGGCTAATAAAGTATAAAAGAAATCAGAAGAAATTTTTTTATAATATATTTGAAATTAGAAAAACTGCAATGAAAAAAAAAGAATTAACAAGTGTATAACAAAAATGAAGGCAAATATGTAAATCTGGTTCGGACCCTTGATCAAGTTTGTTCAAAACAATAGGGAGGGGTGCAAATGTCGTACCTCACCTTCGTCCTTGAATACAGAGAGCTGTTGTGGTAGTTAATGAATTCTATGGTCAATCGTGGTCAACTGTTGTTAGATCTGCATCCAACAATGTGTAAATAAAAAATAATTTAATATGATCCGTTGGATGTAGATCGAACGACAATTGACCACGACTAACCATAAAATTTATTAACCCACCAAAACAAGACTGTAGAATACACCTCACTGGCAACAAATAGATAAGGGTCCCCAACCAATTGCATAGGCGTATACTACTTTTGACTTTTGGCGTGTATAAAATTACCTAGTGTCCTGGAATAAACATTTGCTATACGATGAAAAAACTAGGGGACACACAACCATGTCTTCCAACAGTGAAATGTGCAATATGAGCAACCCTCATATGTCCTTATGTGATGGAAACGGGCAAAGAAAATAAAAATACATTACGTATTATATGTAAATAGGGATGGCCAAATGTCCCCATTGGTAGGCAAATGAGTGAAAAAATAAATGCAAAGCAAGTTTATATTTACTATTAAGACTTGCAGTCATCCCCATTGCATATTCGGGACAAAGGAGTGTGCTCCACCCAAAAAAGATTGATTAGAGGGACTTAAATTAGTCTCAATGAGAGAATGAGACATATCTTTAGGGGTGGATCCGAATCCCGCAAATCTCGAACTCGACCCGATCCCGTCTCAATCCCGCTCGGGATGGGACGGGACGAAAAATAAAAAATTTCACTATCTTGTCCCGTCCCTTTTTTAGGGATGAAATCAGGTCTTGACTTTGAAATCCTGATGGACCCGTCTAGTCCCGCATAATATATTTTATCTATTTTAATATTTTTTTATTAAAAGTTGACATATTAAATTATCAAACAATTAGCCTTATTCAACAAAATATAAAATTACCCTATAACTACTTGTAATATGAATTAAATGTATCAATTAAACATGAAATAAAATTGCGTGTAGTTTTACATCTTTTAATTAGACATTAAGTAAATAGTATTACTTTGTGTAGTTGTAAACTTCTAAGCCTTATCAAACTATGTTTATCTTATATTAAATCCAAAATTTAGTTCGTCTAGTCTCGTCTCATTCGAATTTTTGTTGTTAAATACTCTATTAAATGTTCATTTTAAATTGGACCTGAAATTAGACCCGTCCAGTCCCATTTAAATTTCAGAACAAATTTTTAAAATTCATCATGTCCAGTCCTGTTCCATTCGAAATAAAGATAAAGACGACTAAAAATGTACTCAACCTGTACATGCCCATCCCATCCCTACATACCTTGGTCTCAAAGCCCATTTTTTCTGAAAGTGTTTTTTCTACTTTCTAGTAATGGTATGGGTTTCCAACTAGTGTTTTGATTTTTTTTTCTTCGATTGACCCACTAGTGTTTTATGGTCAACCATCGAAAAAACAATGCATGGTCAACATGCATATGTCGTTATTCATCAGACGCCTAGTAACTAGAAAAAGAATAATAAATCAATCGGCATCTATGACTATGTATCGAAAAAAACAAAAATTAATCGGTATCTACTATAGTTTATACAGAACACTTGTTTGAACAGTCTCACTAGTCTTGTACGGTTTTTATGACCAGACCAGATTTATAATGATCCACTTGGACTAGATGATGTTTACCAAAGGAAACATTTAAATGTTGATATAGTTCCATTATTTTCCATCCCTTCCAATTGTGTGTATCAGTCCCTTCTTTGCTTCTCCTCTTCTGGTTTCTTGTTAAGTGAGAGTTCAGTTACAAACTTACATTCACTTAATTTTCTGATTTTTCTTTAACAATGAGAGCGTCTGCAACTCATCCTTCATCAGCTGATGAATCGTTCCCAGTGGAAGTATGATGTGTTTTTGAGTTTTAGGGGTGAAGACACTCGCAAGGGTATTATATCACATTTATACTACGAATTACAGAAGACGAGAGGCATTAAAACTTTCGTGGATGACCAAGGGCTTGAAGTCTATATCTCCAAGTCTTTTGAGAAAACAGGAAGTTTTGGATTGGCCTTAACTAAGCATGAAGAAAACTCTACGCACAGCCAAGATAAGGTGAAGCAATGGAGAGTTGCTTTAGAAAAAGTTGCTAGTCTCTCTGGATGGGATACAAGGAATTTCCGGTAAGCATGAACGAACTCGAAAACTCGTTCTAAACAGTTAACAAAATGTTTAAATGTACTTTCATATTTGCCGAGTGATTAACAGACCAATTTTCTTCCTAGCAGATCTGACAGAGAACTAGTCAAACACATTGTGGAATTTGTGTGCAGTAAAATTCAGCTACCAAGTGCAGATTCTGAAGTGTTGGAAACCCAACTTCATGTCATTAATAAGGTACATCGATCATGATCTTGGACTTCTTCTTTTTTCATTAGCTTGTGCCATAGAAATCAGCTAAAAGTACGTAATGGTTTGTTTACTAATATATATATGCTGGATAAATGGGTATTTAGTGTATGTACGTTGGTTCTAATAGAAGTTTTATGCTACCAGAGTCGACCTGCAGAATTAGAGAAAAATCACTTTAAAGTTGGGCCGTATGGATCAAAGAAAGGAGGAAAACCGTTTGATGATGGTGCTTGCTCAGCGGTGAAACAATTGGTGATATGTTACGATACATATCATATCCTCTACATCCAGGCTGAATACGTTGATTTGGACGGGATTTCATTCTGGTCGGACAAGCATGGGAGTACCTATATTTTTGATAATGTTGCGGGTGCCTTGACTACAAAAACAATTGAAACGGTTAGTCTCCTCCGATCCCATGCTTGCACAATTTGATCACTCAGTTAATTAGCAAATAATTAAGAGCACAGCAACTCAAGACACATATGCAATTGAATTACAGGTCACGCTTAATTATCCAGATGAATTAACTTCAATTCAAGGGAGTTATGAAGATTCGTGGCACATGCCAACCCAGATCCTCTCACTTACTTTCCACAGCAACAAAAGAATTTACGGTCTGTTTGGTAAAGAGAATGGTACTAGTTTCTCAATCAAAGTTCCCGGAAGTAAGATTGTTGGATTATTTGACAGGTTTGGCAATACTAATTATGATCTTAAACTCCGTGCATTGGGAGCTTATTTAGAGCCTCTTTCCACCGATTTTCTTCCAACAGAAGCTCCTACAACAGAAGCTTCTTAATTTCCAATGATCTACCTACCTTTAAAGCCTGTTCATATAAGGTGCGGCTCAACGGAACAGAGTTCAGAGTAAACTGACTTTTTTAGTTTTTTAAAAATGATAGTGCCCGTGAGGACAAGACAACCCCCATTTTCATGCGCGGTTGTTAGAGCATATGCACGGAATGCACCCCATGGCCACCATCACACCACCAATCCATCAATTAAATTGCCTCGATCAATTACTATTCACTGCAAATTACATTTTTGTACTCGTTTTTATGCAGCGGTGCAGCTCCGTTAATCTGGCAATTACTATTCATCGATTTAATATTTTATTCATTAGATTTCATAAATTAATTTTAACCGGTCGCAGAACGACACGTGACATTTAAGGATGTTATTACCACCAAAATAATGTTATAGGATTTTCGACCAATCAAAATGGAACACGTGTTATTACCACATATCTTTGTCGGCCAAATAATATCATAGGATATCTGATAAGATTTTTGACGAATGACGATTCGACACGTATACAATTTTATCATCTGAAACTAACCATAAATAAAATTCATCACCAACTATCTATACACTTCAATCTTCACAACTTTCTTCCAAATATTTCAAAACACATTCTCTCAAATAGTTCGCCAAATTGAGATAACTAGGATGGGGGAATCAACTACGTTAGAGTGCATGAAGAAGTTTTGTCAACAAGTGGAATGTATTTTTGGTCTAGAGTACCTCCGTGCTCTAACAAAGGCTGACCTTCGAAGGCTTCTAGCAAGGGCTAATCACCGGGGATTTCCATGTATGATCGGAAGCATCGATTGCATACATTGAGAGTGGAAGAACTGTCCAACGGGATGGCAGGAGGATTACACTGGACGAAAGTGACGTCCCACAATTATTCTTGAGGCAGTGGCCTCGTATGACACATGGGTATGGCATGCTTTCTTCGGTGTGCCAGGAGCTCAAAATGATATTAATGTGCTTGATCAATCACCGGTCTTTGAAGGATTGATCGCTGGAAACACCCCGACTGTGACGTTTCACGTCAATGGTAGAAGATATAGCAATGCATATTATCTTGTTGACGGAATCTATCCTAGGTACTCTACGTTTGTAAAAACTATTACAAACCCCTAGTCACAAGCGCATAAACTATTTGCAAAGAAACAAGAAGCGTATCGCAAAAATGTGGAGAGGTGCTTCAGCATTCAACAATCTCATTAGGCAATCCTTCGTCATGGGGCTCAGTTGCACAGGAGGTCCACACTGAGAAGCATAATGGTAGCTTGCATCATATTGCATAACATGATTATTGAGGATGAATTTGTGGAAGAAGAATTTGTTGAGGCAGAAGAAGAAGACCTCATGAACCCATGGGCGGCAAGAATTTATGATGGGCGAAACCAACATGCGTTTTGGGACCGTATTGACCACCTCGAGTCCGCTTATATACACACAATTCTTCAAGAAGATTTAATGGAGCACAATTGGGAATTGGAAGCCAACGAAGCGTAATCAATTCTATTATTTTATTGTCATTTTATTTGGTATTGTATTTTTAGTAGGTGTTGTCACTTTATTTTGTATTATAATTTAATGTATTTATACTTCAATAATTAACAATGAACAAGGAAGTGAATAACAATAATAGACTTGTTTTATTTCATAAAAAAACTGTAAATTAAAGAACATAAAAAAATAACATCAACACAACAAACTAATATTCATCATCAAAGGGAGGAATATAACACCTTTCACTAGTACTAGTACTCTCATTCACGCCCCTCATGATCTCCACTTTCCTCTTTTTGTGCCACATCTTTGTATTTGGGGTCATCATGGTAGTATCCATTGACATAATTCTTGTTTCTTCTAGCAATACATCCATAGCCTTACGTTGTGCCATCCTTTCTTCTCTTCGTTTCTCAAGTTCCAAAGTCTCCCTAGCCAATCGAAGTGTTTCTTCATCTCTTTGCATGTTAGCCTCCAAAAGTATTTTTTCATTACATTGCATATTATGAAAAATAGCTAAAGACTTCTCGTCTTTCTCCGCCATACCTTTTTTTCCCTTCTTCTTCACTTCCTTGGCTGCTTTTATTCCCACCAGGCTAAAGACACGGGAGCAGGGCTCTTGGTTGGACGGTGGAGTTGTGAATCCTTCATGATCGTTCTCCAATTCAACAAGTGACTCTGTGTCAGGAGTCTCGGGAGAACTTAGGAACTTCCGCTCATAAGGGGTAGGAGTACTATCAACTCTCACAAAATGAGGATGATTCTTCACCACTTCATAACATGCAAATTTATTATTATTTTTTTGATATCCTTGAAATAGTTTGATTGAGCTTGTGTCTTCTAAAAACAAAAAATAAGAACATCACATTTATATGCAAATTTAATTTATGTCAAACAAATAATTACATGAGAAAATAAAATAAAATAATAACACAAATTCGATATATGAAAAAATTAAGTGTATATTAAACAAGAGACTTAAATGATGAAAAAAGGTTAAGACATACCTCATCTAACAAATTTGTTCCGCTAGCGGCACGATTGCTTGCTTGGCCTAGGCTACTATGCCACTTCAAGAGTAATTTCTTCAAGCGGGGAAATTGTGATTCCAAACTCATTTTCGAACGAGGTTCGACTATAGGTTCTTCGGGAGCACAACGCCAATTTTGGACGTAATTTGCATGGACTCTTTTCCAGAAATTGTCTTTGGTTTGATATCGGCCGGTGATGGAGCAAGTTGGCTGCCGTACCCAAGAAAGACACAATTGCTACTCTTCAGAATGAAGCCAAGTAGTCATTTTTTTAAAAAAAATCACTCAAAAAAAATATTGTAAAGATGGAAGAAAATGAGAGAGGATGGGAGGAGATATTGGGTGGAAATTGTGAAACAAATGAATGAGTATTTATAGGGTAAAAAATTTGAGATTTTTTTTAATTTAATAAAAAACGGTCAAAAGAGCCGTTGGATCAATATAGCCGTTGGTGATGTTGCAGTCCGTGATTGGGTCTGCCACAAAATATGTCTGATTCCCTTTTTTTTTGTCAGATTTTTTTTTTGTAAAAAAATGGTGCTAGTGGGTGCCCACGTGTGTGGTCTCCACCAATTGCCTCCATCACAACGGCATGCAAAATAATTTACAGAATTGCATGATTGCAGCCTCCGCTGCATATGCCCTTAGGCCATTTCATGCTCAACCCTATTCATGTGAGAACCTTCGGTTCATATATAAAGACTGTAATCCGCGCGGCTGAGTTGATCTTACTTATTTGTTTATTTTGTATTTATGTTTTTATAATTATTTTCCTAACAAAAGCAATTTTTTAATAATTCATCTTCTTCTGCTATTGCACCAAATGGCCAGAGGTACTATAGTATAAAGTACTGGCATGACATAGTTATATTCTTTGATTCCTGCAGGGATCGAATACTAATTAAAGGTGCAATGCAACGTCCGCAGGGATCGAATATGTAATCATTTTCATCACTCCTAATATGCAACTTTATGATGCACATTCTTAATAGGAATATAATATCTACAATAAAAACTAAATCAATTCTAATCACAAAAGAATTTTAATGTAATCACAATTTAATACTTGTCAATACTCCTCCTTAAGTTGAAGCGTAGATGTCAATCATGTCCAACTTGTTCAACCATTTACTAAAAGCTTCATGTCATGACAACCCTTTAGTAAGAACATCGGTCAACTGCTTATCAGACGTCACAAAAGGAAACCGAATAACTTTCTTGTCAAGGTTATTCCTTATGAAATGTCTATCAACCTCCACATGTTTCGTTTTATCATGTTGTACTGGATTATAAGAAATCTCAACAATAGCTATATTATCACAATGCAAATCTATAAGCTTTCGAAGCTTGAAGCCTAATTCTTTTAGCACATTTCGATCCATAATAACTCACATACTCCATTTGTCATTTCACGGTATTCAACTTCTGCACTAGAACGAACAATCATATTCTATTTTTTACTGTGCTAAGTTACAAAACTCCCACCAATAAAAGTAAAGTATCCAGAAGTAGACATCTTATTAGTCTGATCACCAGCCCAATCTGCACCAGTGTACCCTGAAACTCACATCTCACTAGTGTAGCCTGAAACACACCACTCATTGTGTGTTGCAAATAACAATCCCTGATCAGATGTGCCATTAAGACACCTAAGAATACGTAAGACAACACCCATATATTCTACTCCATGATTATGCATGAATTGGTTCACCACACCTACAACATATGCAATATTAGGTATAGTATGTGATAAATAAATAGGTCTCCCAACTAAACACTAATATTTTCCCTTGTTCGCTGGAACCTAATCTAGGAGCTTGATTCTCCAGCTTGTGATTTTGCTCAATTGGAGTACAAGCAGGCTTACAATATAACAATCATGCCTCGGCAAGAAGATCAAGAACATTCTTTCTCTGGGATAATGTAATCCATTGTTTGGATCTTGGTACTTCAAATCCCCAGAAATATTTCAAGTCACCTGAGGCTTTCATATCAAACTCTTGTGACAACTATTTCTGGAGATTTACCATCTCACATGGATCATCTTCTATACCAACCATATCATCAACATATACAATCAAAGTAGTAATCTTACCATCCTTGCGTTTAATGAACAAGGTATGATCAGAATTACACTGGCGATACTCAAATTTCTTCATTGCCTTTTAGAAGTGTTCAAACCAAGCCCTTAGTGATTGCTTCAAACCATATAGAGACTTCTTCAGACGACACACCTTTTCCTCATTACCTGGTTTACAACTGATTTTTGGTGTGGTATCCATGTAAACTTCTTCTTCTAACTCACCATTAAGAAAACCATTCTTCACATCAAACTGGTATAAGAATCAATTACAACAAGTTGAAAGGGCAATAAGAATCCTTACAGTGTTAATCTTGGTAACATGTGCAAAAGTCTTCTGGTAATCAGCTCCATACTTCTGAGTATGACCCTTGACAACCAATCGAGCTTTATAGCGATTAATGCTCCCATCAATTTTAAGTTTCACAGTAAACACTTAACAACATCCAACAGTCTTCTTACCGAGTGGCATATGAATCATGTCACAAGTTTCATTCTTCTACAAGGCTTTCAGTTCCTCATTCATAACTTGCTTCCATTTTGAATCATTCAAAGCATCTTATACATTACTAGGAATAGATACTGAAGGTAATTGACTGACAACAAGTGCATAAGACTCAAACAACCTATGGTGGGAGATGGAATTAGCAATAGAATATTTAGGTTTGGCACCTATACTAGGCTTATATTGTTTATTCAGAACCCCCTTTGTTTCCCGTTGAGATCTTCTAGACACAATAGATTCTATCTACTGAAAGGACCCAACCCCGATTCAGTTACCTAAATCGGAATCGAACCCCTTCTGAAAATACGAACCAACAAAAACTTTTCAAAATTTCGGCAGAGTTTCGTTACTAGCGTGAAATTGCATAAACCTGCACCCTGAAAATAACACTTCGTCCTATGCCACAAAAACCAAACCGTGGGCACCAATCCCATCCGGATTTCTCAACATCATAATATAAACAATAAACAGTAAACATACTGTAGTATATATAGTATATCCGTGAAAATCCGTATAAACACGTATCAGAGTGTATCAGAGCGACCACTAGTGTAAATATATACAATATACACATCAGTAGGCGAAACAAGAACCTACTGGAAAACACAGGTAGCTCAGATCACTAGCCTCCAACCGCGACGTGAAACACCAAACCTGAACTGCAACTGGGCACGGAAACCGAAAAGCCCAGGGGAAAGACATGAAAACTGTTAGAGTGAGTGGACGAAAATAAATGTCTTTCACCAGTTGATATATATGTTTAAAATAACATATGCGAGTCCAGGTAAATAAAAATAACAAAGTACACGAGGTAAAATCATACTCCTCCAGCGTACTGAGCATGCAAGTAAAAATCTCACAGTCAGAACCACGGGGTCCCTAGCCCACACATGATCCTAGCTGAGGTAGTACAGTCAGAACCACGGGGTCCCTAGCCCACACGTGATTCAGAACCACGGGGTCCCTAGCCCACACGTGATTCCAGCCGGTAAACATCCTCGGGGATCAGCCGGGATGCAGTGTATCGATACAACAACGTAACTGAAACTGTACTCTGTGAAAATCAAATCATAAACAGTTCGATGCAAATGCATGAAACAGCATATAAGTGTATGTATATTCGTATACGTATATCCGTATATGTATAATCATAAAACACATGCTCATGTAATCCGAAATCTCAATACGCATGCTCAAGTTCGTAAATCATATAAAAGACTCGCAAGAATTCCATGAAAAGAAATTGTCCACTCACAGGTGAGCAAAATGCGCACTCGCGCTAATCTCGTGGTCCGGCGGAAGATCCCTCGCCTGAAGCACGATCTCGGTCTCGATCTCGATTTCCTGAACATTCATAAACATAACTGATCAAAATCATAGTCCACAACACTGTACTGAAGCACGGAAACCAACCGTTCTCGGAAATATACAATGCAGTACAAAATAATTAACGGAATTCCTGAAATCTCCACTCGAAACCCTCGACTGAAAATTGGCTACCCAAATCAATCCGAAAACCTCTGGACGATAATCAGGGTGCGATTTCGAGAAAAACGACATTAAAAACGTCGAAATCTGAAAAAGTCAACCCTCGCCGGAGCTCCGCCGTCAACGGTGGAATTCCACGGCGAGATTTTCCAGAATTAAAGACCACATCAAGCCCAACCCTTTTCTCTTCTACCACGAAGTCCAAATCCCACCGGAACTAGGCCAAATCACCTCAAACAGATCGGAATTCCAGTTTTCCGGTGACCTAATCGGACCCTTCTAAAAACTCAACAATAGCTCAAACCAAGCACACCATAAGACTCAGAGGGGCAAGGGGAGTCGTTTCCCCCCAACCACCACCCTCAAAGCTCGCCGGAAAATGGCCAACCAACTCCGGCGACGTATCCTAGCTCGGCCCGATTCGGGTTAACCCAGAACGACATCAATTCCAACCAAACCAATTACCAATCAACTAGAAATTGAAAGGAGAAGCTAACCATACCTTCCTCTTGACCGGAGGTGGCCGGAAAATGGTCGTCGGACGGTGAAGCCGAAATGGGAAAGTTTTCCCCTCGGGTCAACAGTCAAACTTGCTATTTTTGGAAAGTCAACAACGGTCAACGCCAAATAGTGATTTTCGACGATTTTACGACTATTCCCGATATTTATACTCGCGCCTCGGGTCAATCGACGGTCCGAAATGAATATTCGAAATGATTCGGATAAGCTCGAAACAATCGGATAAACTCGTCGGAAACCGAAACTTCGAATAATCACAAAATATTTCTCGGTTATCGGAAAAATCTTCCGGAACCGTCCACGAGCTCGAAATCACGTACTCTACAACTTCCGTGAAGACACTCAACTCAAATTCTCGACCGAAAACATAGTCGCGAATAGAATCGGTAAACCACATATATTGCGTAAAACTGTGACTATGACCAATCTCGGGAATCGTGCAGAATACACAACTGATTCTGGTTCGGGTCATCACAAATCTACCCCCCTTAAAGAAATTTCGACCTCGAAATTTACGTACCTGTCAAGTGAACAAATGAGGATACTGTTCCTGCATACGCTGCTCAGTTTCCCAGGTGGCCTCCTCAACTGAGTGGTTCTGCCACAAGACCTTCACTAGAGGAATCACACGGTGCCTCAACTCCTGCTCACGACGATCGAGAATCTGCACTGGCTCCTCTACATACGTCAAATCCTCTCTGATCGGCAACTGTTGTGGGGCTAACACATGTGAAGGATTTGAGATGTACTTCCGCAACATCGAAACATGGAAGACATCATGCACACGAGCCATCTCAGCTGGTAACTCAAGTCTGTAAGCAACAGCTCCAACCCTCTCCGTATTCTCATACGGACCAATGTATCGTGGTCGAAGCTTGCCACGCTTCCCGAAACGCACAACTCCCCTCCATGGAGATAGTTTCAGGAAGACCCAATCACCAACCTCGAACTCTAAACTCTTCCTCCTCATGTCCGCGTAATTCTTCTGTCAATCCTGGGCGATCTTCAATCGATCCCGGATAACTTGTATGCCCTCTATCGTAGTTTTCACCAAATCAGGACCAATGAGCCAACGCTCGCCTACCTCACTCCAACACAACGGAGTGCGACACTGCTTCCCGTACAGAGCCTCGTACGGTGTCATCTCAATACTGGCCTGATAGCTGTTGTTGTAGGCGAACTCAATCAAATGTAACTGCTGATCCCAGTTTCCACGAAATTGTAACACACACGATCTCAGCATATCCTCAAGAGTTTGAATGGTCCGCTTGGACTGCCCGTCAGTCTGAGGATGAAAAGCTGTACTAAATCGCAACCTCGTACCCAACGCTCGCTGCAACGCCTGCCAGAACTCAGAAGTGAACTGACTATCTCGGTCAGAAACAATGGATACAGGTACACCATGCAAGCGAACAATCTCGGATAAGTACAACTTGGCCAATCTGCTCACTGATATCTTCCCTGGAAGTGCAAGAAAATGTGCAGATTTCGTCAATCTGTCAACAATAACCCAAATGCCAGTGTTGCCCGCCGAAGTACGCGGCAACTGATAGACGAAATCCATCGTAATGTGCTCCCACTTCCAAATCGGAATCTCAGGTGGCTGTAGTTTCCCTGCCGGTTTCTGCCTCTCCGCCTTCACCTGCTGACAGATCAAACATCGACTCACGTACGCGGCAATCTCCCGCTTCATGTTGCGCCACCAATAGTACGCTCGAAGTGTACGAAACATCTTCGTACCTCCGGGATGCATCACATACGCTGAACTGTGGGCCTCGTCCAGAATCTCCTTCTTCAAGCTCTCGTCTCTGGGTACACATAATCTACCTCTGAACAACAACGTACCGTCGTCGTTCAATCGAAACTCTGTAGGCACACCATTTCGTATCATGGTCTTCTTGCCCAACAGGTAAGAATCTGAATCCTGAGCCTCTCGTATCTGATCAACCAATACGGGTCGAACCTGAATACTGGCCAACAAAGCTCCATCATCATCATACCCAAACACAGCACCTGTAGCCCAAAGCTCGGCTAACATCGATACTCTGGCCACACACATGTGAAACAACGAGGCTCCAGATTTCCGGCTAAGTGCATCTGCTACAACATTGGCCTTCCCCGGATGGTACTCGAAAGTGCAATCGTAATCGTTGATCAACTCCATCCACCGGCGCTGCCTCATGTTCAGATCCGGCTGCGTCCGCAAGTAGGTGAGACTCTTGTGATCAGTGTAAATCTTACACTGAGCACCATACAAATAATGCCTCCAACTCTTCAACGCTAACACGATAGCGGCTAACTCCAAATCATGCGTCGGATAGTTTACCTCATGTGGTTTCAGCTATCTGGAACCATATGCCATAACTCTACCATGCTGCATCAACACACAGCCAAGCCTTAATTTCGACGCATCGCTATACACAACAAACTCACCACTGTCATCTGGCAATGTCAGAACCGGTGCGGTAGTCAATCTCTCCTTCAGGAGCAAATAACTCTCCTCGCACGCATCAGACCACTCAAACTTGACGCCCTTCTTTGTCAATTTGGTCAGTGGTGTAGCAATCCGGGAGAAATCCTGTACAAACCGTCGATAATAGCCTGCTAACCCCAAGAAACTCCGAATCTCCGGCACAGTAGTGGGTCTACTCCAGTTCAGCACGGCCTCGATCTTGTCAGGATCAACACTGACTCCCTCCGAAATCATGTGGCCCAGAAACTTCACACTATCCAACCAGAACCCGCACTTGCTAAACTTCGCGATCAACTGATGATCCCACAAAGTCCGCAACACTACTCGCAAATGCTTCTTGTGCTGGCCCACACTCCTGGAATAGATCAAAATATCGTCAATGAATACAATCACGAACTTGTCCAGGAGTCGTCTGAACACTCGATTCATCAAGTCCATGAAAGCTGCGGGGGCATTGGTCAACCCAAACGACATAACCAAAAACTCATAGTGCCCATACCACGTCCTGAATGTCGTCCTGGCTACATCAGAGTCACGGATCCTCAACTGGTGATATCCGGATCGAAGGTCAATCTTCGAAAAGACTGATGCTCCCTTAAGCTGATCGAACAAGTCATCAATCCGCGGTAACGGATACTTGTTCCTCACTGTAACCTGATTCAGTTTCCGATAGTCGATGCACAAACGCATGGACCCATCCTTCTTCCGCACAAACAACACTGGGGCACCCCACGGAGAAACACTCGGTCAAATGAATCCCTTTTCTAACAACTCCTGGAGCTGAATCTGCAACTCCTTCAACTCCGCAGGCGCCATACGATACGGTGTCTGGGAAATCGGTCCTGTACTCGGCAACAACTCAATAGTAAAATCAATCTCCCGTATAGGGGGTATACTAGGTAACTCCGCCGGAAACACGTCCGGAAACACAGACACAACCTCAATACTACCAAGATTCAGCAATGTAGCTGTAGTGTCCACAACATGGGCTAAGTACGCGACACAACCTTTCTTCATCAACCGATCCGCCCTCATCGCGGAAATCAAACACGGTAGTGAAGTATTCTTCTCGCCACAGAATAGTATCTCAGGTAGCCCTGGTCGTCGAAACGCGACCTCCTTCCTGTGGCAGTCAAACATGGCCCAGTGCGACTTCAAAAAGTCCATACCCAAGATCAGATCAAAATCCACAATATCAAGCAGTAACAGATCTGTGGCTAAACCATGGCTATCAATAAACACCTCACAATCTCTGTAAACCCAATCGATGCTCACAACCTCACCTGACGGATACAACACCCTCCACAACCCCGGAAGTGGAGATGCAGGTACCGTAGCTAATGATAACAGTCTAAATGATATGAATGAATGTGTGGCACTTGGATCTAACAATGCAACTACTGGAATACCAAAGACATGTAACGTACCGATAACGACCTCCGGTGAAGCTCTGCCCTCACGTAGAGTCATAGCATGAACCCTCGCCTGTCCGGCTGGTCGTCCTCGCTGAGGCTGTCCCTGCTGTCTGCCCTGGCCTGCAAACTGTGCTGGTCGAGCTCCCGTAGTGGCACCTCGCTCAGCTCCGGAACTCTGGGCCGCATGTCCATCAGCACCATACCACTGAGGACACTCCCTCGAATAGTGACCCACCTGGCCACAATGATAACAAATGACAGGACCCCGCTGACATGGACCAAGGTGATGCTTGTTGCAGAGGCTGCACAATGGATAGTCTCTCGGAACAGGAAATGTGCCACCGGTACGCCGAGGATAACTAGAACCGCTGGAATCTACACTAGTCTGTGGTCGATCTCTCCTCCATCTAGATCTCTGCCTCGGTACACCAACTGATGGGCGATATGATCCACCGCCTGAGGATGAAGCTGAACCAGAAGTATCAGAACTCTGCCTCTTCGAAGGCCCCTGACTCGGTCCACCTTCCTCAAACCGTCTTGGCTGGTACCTCTGCTGTCTCTCCTGCTCAATATCCTCGCCTCGGAGTGCCGCACTGACAAACTCATCAAAGTTGTTCTGAGGCATCGTAGTCAAAGTCGCCTTGATATTCAGATTCAATCCCAGCTCAAACCTGCGACACTTGGCTTCCTCAGTAGCCACCATATCCTCCGCAAAACGAGACAAACGGGTAAACCGATCCCGGTACTCAAGTACAGACAAACTGCCCTGCCTCAAGTTCGTAAACTCCTCATACTTGCGCTGCTGGGTAGCCTGATTAAAATACCTCCGCATAAACCGATCACGAAACAATATCCACGGAGTATCAGCTGGAACTCTGTCGGTGCTAACCCACCAAAAGTATGCATCACCCTCAAGTAAACCAACTGCGGCCACTGTCATCTGCTCAGGAGTAAACTGCAGACGCTCACAAACACATTCAATCTGAACCAACCATGCCTCGCATATCTCTGGATCAACTGAACCCGAAAACACAGTGGCACCAGCTGTACGAGCCTTGACCACAGGGTCAAAACGCTCTTCCAAACGCAGCACTCGCATCAGCAAGTCGTGCGTTCGGCGATCCTCATCAGGATCCTCATCTTGATCAACACGGGGACCACGTCGAGGAGGCATCCTACTGATACAAGACAAGCATTAGGTACAAGCATAAATAAAGTAATCATGAAACCTTAGATATTTGAGAACACACAACACCCGAAGTATTGATGAGTACCGCTGGCCAGTCGGGTCATCACTCCAGTCATGCTGTATCAACTCAAATACCCTAAGCGTCACAACTACAAGAGTCTACAGAATCTGACAACCTAATGCTCTGATACCAAGCTGAAAGGACCCAACCCCAATTCAGTTACCTAAATCGGAATCGAACCCCTTCTGAAAATACGAACCAACAAAAACTTTTCAAAATTTCGGCAGAGTTTCGTTACTAGAGTGAAATTGCATAAACCTGCACCCTGAAAATAACACTTCGTCCTATGCCACAAAAACCAAACCGTGGGCACCAATCCCATCTGGATTTCTCAACATCATAATATAAACAATAAACAGTAAACATACTGTAGTATATATAGTATATCCGTGAAAATCCGTATAAACACATATCAGAGTGTATCAGAGCGACCACTAGTGTAAATATATACAATATACACATCAGTAGGCGAAACAAGAATATACTGGAAAACACAGGTAGCTTAGATCACTAGCCTCCAACCGCGACGTGAAACACCAAACCTGAACTGCAACTGGGCACGGAAACCGAAAAGCCCAGGGGAAAGACATGAAAACTGTTAGAGTGAGTGGACGAAAATAAATGTCTTTCACCAGTTGATATATATGTTTAAAATAACGTATGCGAGTCCAGGTAAATAAAAATAACAAAGTACACGAGGTAAAATCATACTCCTCCAGCGTACTGAGCATGCAAGTAAAAATCTCACAGTCAGAACCACGAGGTCCCTAGCCCACACGTGATTCAGAACCATGGGGTCCCTAGTCCACACGTGATTCCAGCTGGTAAACATCCTCGGGGATCAGCCGGGATGCAGTGTATCGATACAACAACGTAACTGAAACTGTACTCTGTGAAAATCAAATCATAAACAGTTCGATGCAAATGCATGAAACAGCATATAAGTGTATGTATATTCGTATACGTATATCCGTATATGTATAATCATAAAACACATGCTCATGTAATCCGAAATCTCAATACGCATGCTCAAGTTCGTAAATCATATAAATGACTCGCAAGAATTTCATGAAAAGAAATTGTCCACTCACAGGTGAGCAAAATGCGCACTCGCGCTAATCTCGTGGTCCGGCGGAAGATCCCTCGCCTGAAGCACGATCTCGGTCTCGATCTCGATCTCCTGAACATTCATAAACATAACTGATCAAAATCATAGTCCACAACTCTGTACTGAAGCACGGAAACCAACCATTCCCGGAAATATACAATGCAGTACAAAATAATTAACGGAATTCCCGAAATCTCCACTCGAAACCCTCGACTGAAAATCGGCTATCCAAATCAATCCGAAAACCTCTGGACGATAATCAGGGTGCGATTTAGAGAAAAACGACATTAAAAACGTCGAAATCTGAAAAAGTCAACCCTCGCCGGAGCTCCGCCGTCAACGGTGGAATTCCACGGTGAGATTCTTCAGAATTAAAGACCACATCAAGCCCAACCCTTTTCTCTTCTACCACGAAGTCCAAATCCCACCGGAACTAGGCCAAATCACCTCAAACAGATGGGAATTCCAGTTTTCCGGTGACCTAATCGGACCCTTCTAAAAACTCAACAATAGCTCAAACCAAGCACACCATAAGACTCGGAGGGGCAAGGGGAGTCGTTTCCCCCCAACCACCACCCTCAAAGCTCGCCGGAAAACGGCCAACCAACTCTGGCGACGTATCCCAGCTCGGCCCGATTCGGGTTAACCCAGAACGACATCAATTCCAACCAAACCAATTACCAATCAACTAGAAATTGAAAGGAGAAGCTAACCATACCTTCCTCTTGACCGAAGGTGGCCGGAAAATGGTCGTCAGACGGTGAAGCCGAAACGGGAAAGTTTTCCCCTCGGGTCAACGGTCAAACTTGCTATTTTTGGAAAGTCAACAACGGTCAACGCCAAATAGTGATTTTCGACGATTTTACGACTATTCCCGATATTTATACTCGTGCCTCGGGTCAATCGACGGTCCGAAATGAATATTCGAAATGATTCGGATAAGCTCGAAACAATCGGATAAACTCGTCGGAAACCGAAACTTCGAATAATCACAAAATATTTCTCGGTTATCGGAAAAATCTGCCGGAACCGTTCACGAGCTTGAAATCGCGTACTCTACAACTTCCGTGAAGACACTCAACTCAAATTCTCGACCGAAAACATAGTCGCGAATAGAATCGGTAAACCACATATATAGCGTAAAACTGTGACTATGACCAATCTCGGGAATCGTGCAGAATACACAACTGATTCTGGTTCGGGTCGTCACATCTACCCAATTCATGGTTATCAATACGTACCTCTTGTAAGACAGTCTAGACACGTTCTTCAGTTTATGGAGTAGAAGGGGGGTATTTATGCACTTATCGCTTTAGAAGAAGAAAATTCTGATACGAGAATTGACGGGTTGACTGATCCAGTCGACAAGTTGACTATCATTTTGACTGAGGGGATTTTTTCTGTAGACGGGTTGATCGATAGGTCGACCGACGGTGCTGCGAATCCTCCAATCCGAGTTCCAGCTTTAGAACAACTTTCCAGACTCTCCAATTTTTCAAATTTAGGCAAATTCAAAGTATTTCCTTCACATCCTCTCTCCCCTTGAAGAGAAGACTCTGAAACTCCCCATGAGTAATATTGTTTAGATTTTCTAAAGGAGACATAAAGAGAGACATGAGTTTTCTTGGTGAAAGGATCATAGCACTAATATCCTTTTTGAAAGTCAACATAACTAATGAAACCATACTTGAAAGCACACGGAATAAGTTTACCCTGGAGAAGCTTGTGAATATGAACATACACTATACAACCAAACACACGAGGCTCAAGATTGGGAAGAGAATGGACGTTTAGCATCTCATGTAACTTCTTGTATAGATTATGAAACTCAATAACACGAGAAGAAGTATGGTTGATCAAATCTGCAGCAAAAGTAACAGTCACACCCCAATAAGATCGAGGCATATTCATTCCAAAATAATGAACCACGAACAACCGCTAGTAATTGTCGATTCTTGTGCTCAACCAAGCCATTTTTGTTGAGGAGTATAAGTAATTGAGGTTTGGTGACGATTTCTATGAGAGGCCAAGTAGGTAGATATGACGTTATTGACATATTCGCTACCATTGTTAGACTAAGGAACTCAAATTTATTGCTGATATTGAGTGGCTACTATATTATGAAATTCAGTAAATAGATGAAACACATCACTCTTAGATACTGTCAAAGGTACACAAGTCATACGACAATAGTAATCAATAAATTTTCACAAAATATTGAGCTCTTATAGGCGTAGGAACTCTAACGAAACCCCATACATCTGAATGAACCTTCATAAAAGGCATTGGACTCTTATGCATGCTAGGAGAATATGAAACACGATGATTCTTAGCCAGTTCATATGAAGTACTCACTTTGAAAAATAATTGAGGTTAAAGATTCTGCATGTAATAAAAATTCACGTGACCAAGATGACGGTGTCATAACCACATAACTTCCTTGGCTTTATCCAAACTAGTTGTATTATATTCTTGACCCAAAAAATTTAACTGCTGAGCTCCACTACTTATCAAATCAAGATAGTACAATTCCCCCCCTTCTTACACCATACCCGAGAATTTTCCTAGTCTGAATGTCCTAAAAGACACAAAAATCTGGATAGAAAGTTATAGAACATGCAAGAGACAAAGTTATTTGACTAACATATAGAAGATTATAGGTAACAGAGGGAACAACAAAAACATAGTCAATAAAGTTTAGGGAGAGAGAGAGAGAGAGAGAGAGAGAGATGATGATGTCTGACCCGTCATACTTGATGCAACTATAGTAGTGGAGATACTGGGTAGATATTTTTTTTTTCTAAAATAACAGTTGCTTCAGGCAACATCTTCATATTCAGAAAAGCAATATTGTCTAAATTTTTTCAGAATAAAGTGTAGGTAGGAGAAAAAATCACAGCAAAGTCGGATTTTTCTCCAAGATCAGCAGTTTGCAGCTAAATTTAGATGTAGTGGATGATAAAAATAGGGTTTGTCTATAGGTTTACATGATTGCATCTGATGCCAAGTAGAAAAGTATAATTAAAAGTGTTTAGAGTAGAATATAATACTTTTATTCATTCCCGAATCGTGCATATATATAACTTTACAAGACACATTCCTAATAAGAATAAAATATCTACAATAAATAATAAATTAATTCTAGTCACAAAAGAATCCTAATGTATCACAATTTAATACTTGTCAACACAACTAAATCTATCGTATAATTCTCCAGCATTAAATTTAAATTGAGCACGACACTACTAATTAATCGATCACCATAGCGCCACTCCATCCAGAAATGATTCTTTTGCTATAATTTTGAGGACATAGAAAGGACCGCTTGGAGCTTGCCATAGGGAACTAAAGCAACTACAGTACGTATATTTTGAAAACGTCTTTCTGCAACTGATATGCTAGTCAGGTTGCTGTATTAAACTATTACTTACTCACATTTCTTCCCCCCCCCCCCCCTATGGCAGAGTTTTAATAAGAACCCTGTTTCCTCAGTTTTCCCCGAATAATTGGCTACTTATTTAACATGTGATCGGCGTATAAATATGTACATTTATGTTAATAATTGATATTCAAATATTTATTCTTTTGTTAAATATTCAGAAAAAGTAACTTATTTTTATAGTTTTATAGGTATTTTGGAGTAAATAAGAAGAAAAGAAGAAAAATAGGGATTAAAAACTTAAATTGGGAAATCTGCCTATACAGATAAGTTAACTTCGACAGAGAACTGAGATCAATTCAGGAAGAACCAGATAATTATCTTCATATGCTTAGAAAGCCCTAGATGTTTAGTTTCTAGAACATTTTTCGGATTGTGATTTGGATGTTTCTAGAAGAAGTTATGACTGTTTTAGTACTAAGAGGTCAGTTTGCTCGGAAATCTGACTTTTGTCGAAAATTCATGTTTTGAGGCTTAATTCACAACGAGAAACCCGTGGACGAATTTGTGTTGATATACTCATTCAATAGGCATGTGGCAGGTGAGAAGAAGTTAGAGAAGTCAAGAGCTAATAAGGGAAATAAAAAACTGACTTTTCTTCCAAGACAATAGTCTCAAACCTACAAGGAAAAAGATTCAAGGAGCAAGATAAGAGCCATATCATAAAAGAAAATCAGTTCTGTTCTTCCTCTCTCTCTCGTCTCTCTTCTTTCTCTGTTCTTTTCTCTTCTTCTCTATCTTTATAATATGTTTGTTTAGTTTTCTTTAGTTAGGCGCTAATCGAAGCCCTAAATATGTTTCGATTTTGAACCAATTTTAATTTGCCTAATTTTGGATGAGAATTTCTTCACTGTAAAATCATTGATGACTTCTATTATATGTTTCTTTGGTTGCAAACTTAGATACATGTGGTATGATCTATTGTCTTAGATGTGTACATGATCATCATATTATTGCATATTTTATAGGGATAAAAACAACATCATTCGTTGCTTATGAAAAGTGGTTCTTACAACCATTAATTAAAAGGTACTCTATAGTCCTCATTATATGGGTCTCCAATGGAGAATTCCTTATATATATATATATATAAAATCCTTTTCATGTAAGGGCATCCACACAGTGTTAATTTTTCCATTTTACCTCACTTCGACATAAAATCTTGATAATCAAGACCGCTCATGCTACATATACTACTTCAACTAAGTCACCTACAAAATTTGAGTCCAATCGGAAATCGTTTAGCAATTTGATTTGCTATTTATATATTGTCAGCATTTATCCGACACTCCTTATTTGTTCGTAATATTTTACCATTTTGGATGACCAAGCGATTACCAAATTGGCTGAAATTTTGTAGGTCTACTCCTTAAAGTGATATCTATAACATCAATGTTTAAATTGTTGAAATCAAATTTGAGATGATCAAAATAATCAAATCCTTACCATCCGCACTGTATGGACGTCCGCATTTGAAAATCTCAATATATATAATATATATCCAGAGCAGAACTCCGCTTTGAAAAAATAGAGCAAAGTTCCAATTTTCACAAGATTGAAAAATTATTTGATCATTGAAACCAATCATCCTTTAGATTATCATCAGAGGATCTTGCTTGCAAAAAATCAGCCCAATCGGAGATGATCATCACATTCAAATTTTGATGAATACAGTTCATCTGATATAGCTTAAAAGTTTGATATAGCAATCAAATGGTCAAATATTCTCCGTTTAAGCTGATTTTTTGTAAGCATGATTTACTAATAGTGATCTAAAGAGTGAGTGGTTTCAATTGTTGAGCAACATTATCAAACTTGTGAAAATCAAAACTTTGCTCCATTTTTTCAAAGCGGAGCTCTGTTCTGGATAGGGATTATATAAACACAGATCCTATCTCGAGCGGAGCTCCGCTTTGAAAAAACGGAGCGAAGTTTTGATTTTCACAAAATTGATAAAGTTGTTTGACGATTGAAATCAATCATCCTTTAACTAAGCACTAGAAGATCACACTTACAAAAAATCATCCCAATCGGAGATAATTTTGCTATTTGATCATCACATTCAACTTTGATGAATACAGTTTATTCGATATATAGCTTAAAAATTTTATACGATGATCAAAATGTCAAATAATCTCCGATGAAGTTGATTTTTTGTAAACATGATTGTCTAATAGTAATAAAAAAATGAGTAGTTTTAAATGTCAAAGAAACTTTGTCAATCATGTGAAAATCGAAATTTTGCTAAATTTTTTCTAAGCGGAACTCCGCTCGAGACAGAGACTATATCTCCGTCTCCGATCTCTTCTCTCTTGCCGGAAAACAATCACAATTACCATGGCTCCTATTAACAATCTCTAAACCAATATCTACAAACTTTGTGCAAACGCTTATGAGCTTTTGTCAATGCTTTCATGACAACACAAAAATCAAAAACAGAGTTCTTTAACGAACTCCTTTAAAGGATCAATTGAAGCGGTCATCAATATTTATCAATCTTATTCCTCATACTCCAATTTGATTGACCGTCACCGATATATACTCAACTTCCCACAGCCCCATTTCTTAAAAGTTCGAATAATTCCCCTCACATCATCTAAGACAAGCATGGACTTTTTCCTGCAATGAGGAGGAAAAATCAAAACATAAAAGCAGACGAGTACATCAAGAGTTAGAACAAAGAAAACCCATGGATTCATAAATCAACTTAAACCCAGAAAACTGAAAATCAATTGAAACCAATAAATTCACAAATCGAGTGAAACCCATAAATCAAATGAGCAAAGGAGAACAACGACACTAGCATTGAGAATCGCCGCGACCGACGTTGTAAATTAACACGCGCCGTGAGAGATATGTGCTCGGTGCCGATTGAATTTGGAGGAAAGGGGAGATTTGGGTTCGGGGGATTCGAGGTGAGAGAGAGAGAGAGAGAGAGAGAGTTGCATTTTTGTTTTCATCTCAGCCTTTTATTTTTCATTAACACAAATCTGACGGTAGATGAGATATCCTGACAATTACTTAAAATCAGGGATGCGTAAGTGGAAGTGGACTATATATATATATATTGTTAATTAAGCGAATTATTCTTATGATTAAACTTTTAAAATCAGTCGATTGTCCTTGGATAATTAACTCTCTTTAATTATTAAATGGTATGTTTAATGGTAAAAAAGTAAAGTACAATTGTATAACTGCACTCGATAAAAAAAAATTGCACCGAGTACAAATCACGTGCACATAATCATATCAACCACTCCGCATATTCTTAATCGGAAAAACCACTATGTCTTCATCGCAAGCGCGTATGCGTGTGCTTTCTGCAAGGTTGAAAATTAAGACCCGCTGTGAGAGATATGTGCTCGGTACCGATTGAATTTGGAGGCAAGGGGAGATATGGGTTCGAGGGATTCAGGGTGTCAGAGAGAGAGATAGAGAGAGGGGTGCATTTTTGTTTTAATCTCAACCTTTTATTTTCATTAACACAAATCTGACGATACATGAGCTATCCCTGAAAATTACTCAGAATTAGAGATACCTGAGTGGAAGGAAACTATATATATGTGTGCGCGCGCAAAATTGCAAAGTTGCATAACTTTAATTTTGTAAGACACCGTGCATATTTAATTAATAATAAAAAAATAGTTATTGTGAAAAAATTGAAAAAATAAGAGTACTTTTTTTGTCCAAATTTCAAAGAGGTGGTAGTTACATAGAAGCAACATATGTGGTTACTTGAGAGGAAAGTAGAAGTAAAAGTTGGTTTTTTTTCTTTTTTATTTTGTTAATTATCAAAAAGTCCTTAATTTATAAGCTCGAATCTTTGTGAAAAGGTTATTTTTGGAAGAGTTGCACAAATTGGGAAAAAAATACGGTTTCTCTTAAAGAATAATATATATATAAACTTTATGAAAAAAATAAATATATCTTATAAACTTTATTTCATTTTCTTCCTTATAGGTCTGACGGAGAACTTGTCACAAGCATTGTGGAATTTATATGCAATAGAGTAAAGCCAAAAGATTTTGAGGCTATGATGTCCGCAACAGGTTTCAAAACATTTGAAGCAACAAAACAAGCCATGGATGAGGTCGTGAATGTGTTAAAAAATGTTGAGATCAATGTCATTGACGTTTACGGCATAGGGGGCGTTGGAAAAACAACCATGATGAAACATATCGGTGTACAAGCCCATAAGGATGGGCTTTTTGAACATATAATTATGCATGTTGTATCCCAATCCCCTGACATAATAAAGATTCTAGACACATTGGCAGATATGTTGCGCCTAAAATTCAAGCACCAGTCTGTAGAGTTGAGAGCCGGTGAATTGAAGGAGAGAATACTAAGTGGAAATAGAATCCTTATTATCTTGGATGACATTTGGAATGAAATAGAATTATCAAGCATAGGAATTCCCGGTCAAAATAAGCTTCGGGATTGCAATTCAAAAGTACTCCTCATTACAAGGACACTAGAAGTTTGCAATGACATGAAGAGCCAAGCACAAATTGATCTCAATACCTTATCTGACGAAGATGCTTGGAACTTATAGAAGATGCTCTTCTATAAAATCAACTAAATTTTATAATGTGGCAAGGAAGGTGGCTAGAGAATGTGTTGTCTCCCAGTTGCATTGGTGGCGGTTGCAGTTGCCCTTGAGGTAAAGATTTGGGCACATGGGAAGCAGTAACGCAGCGCCTAGAGGGTTCCCAAATTTCCATCCTCGACAAGAAAGGAAAGGTGACCAAATGTGTAAAGTTGAGTTATGATCACCTGAGATCTGATGATGCCAAGTCATGCTTTTTGCTCTGTTACCTGTTCCCAGAAGACTGGAACATCAAGATTGAAGACTTAATCAAGTATGCCATAGCAATTTGATTTGTTTCAAGGTTCCAAGACAACAATGCAAGAAGCCAATGCACATTCGGAGGTCAGTCACCTTAAAGCTTCTAGCTCGCTTTCAGAGTCTAAAGTGGATGGGTTCATGAAAATGCACGATGTCCTATTTTCACGATGTCCGGGATGTGGCGCTCACATACATTTCGTTATCTACAGACGGCAAACGATTCTTCGTAAAAGTTGGTTATGGATTGAAGAATTGACCAAAAGTAAATGCACATTGTTAGTATTGCATAATTAGTTGTACGATTAAACATACTTATCCACTTAAGCAGGTTAGCAACACCTACCGGACCACCCACAAGACCACCAAGGAGGCTCCAACTTCACTCACCAGACCCACCCCATCCGAGCGCACACGCGCCCGCCAGGCGCACGCCCGAACGCACGGATCACACACCAGCAGAACCACACCAGTCCCACATCGAAGAGCACAAGTGAGCACCAATCCCAACCACCTATATGGGTAAGGTAGTTATGGCAGGTAAGGGCAGTCGATTCATTTCAATTCAATTCATTTTGATCCAAACATTAAACACTCGTCCGCACGTTCGCTTGACTGTTATATCCAATACATCATCTGACTTAGGCATCAGAGCGTTGAAGGCGGGCCACCCCGTCTCGACCCCTGACCGCCTGCTTCGTTGTTGTATTCTTCTAACAGCCGCACCCGAACGCGCGCACCCGATCACCCGACAGAAGAGGAAGCATCCGACCATTCGAAAGGAGTCCGCACAACCGAGGAGAGAGAGAACGCCCGCCCATCCGAACAGCTCCAACGTTCGGACGCACCAGGAGGAGGAAGGAAGTCCATTCGTGTTGCTTCTGCCCCATTACGCCCTCGCGCGTAATTCGGTAGAAACATCTGGCGCCGTCTGTGGGAAACTTACAAATTGCAAACCTCGTATAAACACCACAAAAATCAAAGGTCCACATGCTCAACCCGGTGGCTAACGGCAGCAACGCGCCCGATGGGGAGACGCCGCCAGATTCGCAGGGGCGGAATGCACTGGCGACCGGCAAGGACAATGGCGAGGAGCGCATCGGCAGCCTGGTCCAGGAGTTACGGGAGGCGGCGCTAGAGAGAGCAGCGGAGCGCCAAATTCGTCAGAGGTTGGAGGATCGGCTGGACGCGCTCATCAGCCAGCAGATGGAGCAGCACGAGGAGACCCAGGAGACCACCAGCGAAGAGCAACACCCGTTCGGCAGGACCAACGCCCAGGCGGCCCGAGCGCCCTCGCCCGTAGAGGAATCGGCGCCCCCGACGAACAACGCTCTGATCCTTCGGAGGATGGAGGAGCTGGCGGAGGAAGTCTCGTGCCTGCGCAAGGACAAGCTGGCCGGTCAGGGTGGGACGTTCGCCCCCCGGGTCAGTCCGTTCTCGGCACATATACTGGAGAGGGGAAGGGACCCCCACGCGAAGATAACGAAGATCGCTCGATTCGACGGGAGCGGAGATCCACGCGTGCACGTGGACGAGTTTCGATCCACCACGGACGGAACCCGATACTCAGACCCAACCTTGTGTTTCCTGTTCCAGGAAACGCTGGCGGAGGAAGCACGGAGCTGGTTTTACGAGATCCCGCCAGGGTCCATCCATTCATTCCTCGAACTGGCGGAGAGCTTTCAAAAGCGCTATCGGCTCCAAGGCAAATACAACAATGTGAGCATCCTCCTCAAGGTCCGCCAGGGGATGGACGAGAGCCTGTCGAGCTATATCAACCGATGGAAGACGCTCGCAAGCACATGCAGGGACCTTGATAAGCGGGTGGCCAAGGTAGCCCTGATGGACAACCTACTCGCCACCCCATTCGTGGAGAAACTGGTAAGGAAGGAGCATCTCGACTACGACGAGATCATGGACCTGGTCGTACAGAAGGCGTTAGTGGAGACGCGAGTGTACGGGTCCGCCTCCGAGTCTAGCACCAACAGACCGGAAGAGAACGCTCAGCCTCGACGGCCCTTAGACGAAGGAGGAGTACCAACCGGAGGATACACGAGGTACCGGGACGCACCAGGGCAGAGTAATCAGAGGCCGTTCTTCCGCAACCACCAGGGCAACCACTACCACCGGGCGAGGGGACCGACGCAGCAGGGCGCCCGTCTGCCGCCCGCTTCACATCGTCAACCAGCGGGACAGGAGGTCCTTACAATCGATGGGCAGTCGCCTGAGCAGTTTCTCCACCTGCATCGACGCCGGCTCCCACCACTGAGCAACGTAACGGTAGCAATGGCCCCGGTTGGCCGAATCCCGATCATTTGGTGCGAATACCACAACGCCGCCACCCACCACACCAACGACTGTTCCATGCTAAGGAGGGCCCTCAAGGATATGAGGGAGAATGATCAGGCCACCCCTCCTAGGGCGGAAAGACGGCGGCGCCAGACGAATACCAGAACCCGTGGGACTATCAACACGATATCCGGAGGTAAGCGCAAGGAGGGGGCGTCGACGCCCGATTGCTTGAGCAGGGAAGTGCTGACGATCGGGGCAGGGAGAGCGCCCAAGGCAGGAAGGAAGGAAACGCCCACCATTAGCTTCATAGCGAAGGACGAGGAGGAGAACTCGAAGGACAGCACCCTGCCATTCGTGATCGACGCGGTCATCGACCAATTCCTTGTGAAGAGGGTGCTGGTTGACAATGGGGCGTCCGTGAACGTGATCTATTTCGACGCATACAAGGCGCTCGGAAGGCCCGCACGCAAGATGACGCAGGACCACGAGTGCGTGGCCAGCTTCACGGGCGAGACATCATATCCAATCGGGAGTGACAGCCTGCGGGTCGAGATTGGCACACCCGACTCCCCGTACAGCGAGATCCGGACAGACTTCATCATCATGGACACCCCCTCCCCCTACAACGCCATACTCGGGAGGCCAGGGATCTGCAGGTTGAGGATGATCATCACAGGGTACATGCTCTTGGGGCGATTCCCCACCGAGCACGGAGTCGGATATATCCGGGGATACAACAGTGAGGAGACAACGAAACCCCGAGACAAGCATGATGTCCTCGCCCTGGAACCCGCGCCAGGATCAGAAGTACCCGACGATCCACGCGACGGGCTGATGGCCCTATCGCCCGTCCCCGAATGCGAAGAGCTAAGGACGATCCAGCTATCCTCCGAACACTCGGAGAGAACGGTCCAGATCGGAGCATCGTTGGCTCCCGCGATAGCCGAGCGGCTGATCGCGCTACTAAAGGAGAAGCAGGAAGTGTTCGCCTGGTCGTATAGAGACATTCCCGGGATCAGCACGGATATCATATCCCACCGGCTGAGCGTCGGCGCCAGCGCCCGGGTAGTGAAGCAGAAGAGGCGGGTGTACAAGGCAGAGCATTACGCAGCCATGCATGAGGAGGTGGACTTATTACTGGGCATCGGGTTCATCCGGAAGGTGGATTATCCCAAGTGGATTTCCAACACTGTGATGGTGCAGAAGAGCAACAAGAAGTGGAGGATGTGCATCGATTACAGTGATCTCAACAAGGCGTGCCCGAAGGACAGCTTCCCGCTACCAAGGAACGATCAACTGGTGGACGCGACGGCGGGGCACGAACTCCTATCAATGATGGACGCTTACTCAGGCAACAACGTTTGTCACGGACAAGGGCCTTTATTGCTACGTTGTCATACCTTTCGGGCTGAAGAACGCCGGCTCCACGTACCAGAGGCTCATGAACGCAATGTTTCATGGCCTGATTGGCAACATCGTGGACGTGTACGTGGATGACATATTGGTGAAGAGTGTCCAGGCGGTCGACCACGTCCAGAACTTGGGGACTGTGCTCGACGTCCTTATCAAGAACGGCATGAGGATGAACCCCACCAAATGCACCTTCGGAGTCACCAACAGCAAGTTTCTGGGGTATATTGTCAGCCAGCGGGGAATCGAAGCCACACCAGCCAAGGTAAAAGCGATCATCGACATGAAGCCGCCCGTCAAGAGGGTGGACCTGCAGAGCCTCACTGGCAAACTCGCATCCCTTAACCGCTTCATCTCGCGCTACTCGGACAGATGCGCCCCGTTCTTCAAAGCCCTAAGAACCACGAACAAGCGCGAGTTTGTGTGGACGCTCGAGTGTGAGGAGTCTTTCCTTCAAATCAAGGAGTACCTGGCGTCCATTCCGTTCTTCTCCAGACCCGTCCGAGGGGAAGTTCTGTACCTCTACTTGGCTGCTTCCCTCACGGCCGTCAGTTCCGCCCTAGTCCGCAGGGAGGACTGCACGGAGTTGCCCGTTTTCTTCTCAGGGAAGGGCATGACAGGCGCTGAGACACGATATCTGACAATCGAGAAGATGGCACTCGCGCTCGTAACCGCCGCCCGACGGTTGAGGCCATACTTCCAGGCGCACAGCATCCACATCCTCACCAACGTACCCTTGCGCCAGATACTCCAATCGCCCGATCATAGTGGCCGCCTGGCGAAGTGGGCCATCGAGCTTAGAGAGTTCGACCTCGAGTACAAACCCCGCACGGCAATCAAGGGGCAGGCCGTGGCGGACTTCATCGCCGAGTATACAGAGGCAGAAGGAGCGCTAGTCCAAGCGCCCGACGGTCCGACGGTAGGGGCGTCCAACAAACCGGAGGTCAAGGAGCGACCGGTGTCGGAGTGGAACCTCTACGTCGACGGGTCCTGCACGAAGAAGGTGAGCGGCGTCGGCATAATCTTAACCGGGCCAGGAGAGGTAGACGCGGAGTACGCCCTCAAGTTCGAATTCAAGGCAACCAACAACGAGGCCGAGTACGAGGCGCTCATCGCAGGCCTACAATTGGCCAAGAATTCAGAGGAGCCCGACCTCAACATATTCAGCGACTCACAGTTGGTGGTGAGCCAGGTCGGAGGAGAATTCCAGGCAAAGGAGGAGTCCATGATCGCCTATCTAAAACATGTGCAGGCGCTGATCAAAGGATTCAACCACGTCAACATCAGCCATATACGCCGGGGATTTAATGCGAAGGCAGACAAATTGGCCCGACTGGCCACTGCGCCCGTACACACGGGGCCAGGGCAGCGTATCGTCGAAGTGCTGCGACGACCAAGCATCTCAGGAACGGAGCAGATTCTGGCAATCGAACCACACGAGCATAGTTACATGGACGTGCTCATCGCTTACAAGACGAGAGGAGAGCTGCCAGGGGATAAGCTAGAGGCCAGAACCATCGTCGCACGGGCGGCCAACTTCAGCATACGGGATGGGGCACTTTATCGACAAGGGAGGACTTGGGCCAGCCTCAAATGCGTCACTCCAACAAAGGGCGGCTCGATCTTAAAGGAGATCCATTCGAGCACGTGCAGCCATCTTGCGGGCGCCAGATCAATCGCGCACAAGGCCCTGCGGCATGGTTTCTGGTGGTCCACCATCCATGCGGACGCCACGGAACTGACGAGCAAGTGTCACCAGTGCCAACTGCACGCGCATCACCACCATGCGCCCGCCGTCCCACTGTCCATCCTCCTGTCGCCCGTTCCATTTGCACAGTGGGGACTGGACCTGATCGGAGAGCTTCCAAAGTCAAAGGGGCAGTACAGATATCTGATCGTCATCATCGATTACCACACGAAGATCATCAAAGCCCAACCCATGGCAAAGATCACCACGGAGAAGGTGGAACGCTTCCTCTGGCGCTTCCTGTTTTGTCGCTATGGGACGCCGATCAGCATCATCACTGACAACGGGCCACAATTCAACAACCCCAGACTGATAGCCTTCTGCAAGCGCCAGGGAACGGACCTCATCTTCGCATCGCCAGCGCACCCCCAGACAAACAGACAAGTGGAAGCAGCGAACAAAATCATTAAGTCTGGCATCAAGAGAAAAATCGAGGATATCGAACCTGGGGATGCGGGTTACGGGCGCTGGCCTGAGATCATTCCAGAGATCCTATGGTCCATCCGAACGACAGCCAATGCAGCTACAGGCGAGACCCCGTTCAGCCTGACGTTCGGAACAGAAGCCATGCTACCCCTGGAAATCACCGATCAGAGCCCACGGATCGAGGGGTACGATCCGCGCACGAACAATGAGGGGCTGAGGCTCAACAATGATCTGTTGGAGGAACGAAGAGACATGGCGCACCTGCACAACGCCGCGAACAAGCAGAGGATCGCCCGGTTATACAATCAGCGCATACGAGCTCGCCCAATCCAACTGGGGGACTGGGTGATGAAGGCAATCCAACAGAAGGTGAAGGCGCTTCGCTCGTTGTGGGAAGGCCTGTACGTCGTTGACAAGGTAATAAGCGACAACACTTTCTACCTTAGGGACATGCAGGGTCAACGACTACGCCACCCATGGAACATCCAGCACTTGAGGAAGTACTTTCACTAGATCTTACTTTGTATTTTCATTAAGTATGATCACTGTTGCGTCTGTTTGTCCTTACCCCACCCGCCCACATACTCGGGGGACTGGGGATAGGCTACTCACAAAGATATAAAAGGGAAGCGCGCGCCCGCACAAGTTACTCAAAGGATGCCAAACAAAATTCAACAAAGAGAGACAAGGCACACAAACGGACAGAAAAAGAAAATTCATTCATTCGCCAGGATACAAAAAACAGCCAGCGAGAATCAAAGGCACGAAGGCCCGATTACAAAAAAGATCTACTCTATTACAAAAGAAAAAAAAGAAGGAAAAGAAAAAACTACTCTACTCCGCGCCTGCACCATCCGCGCCCGCTCCACCGTCGCCGCCCGCCAGCCCCGCGTGCTCCGCCAGGAAGGCATCATACTGCTCCATATCCAGAAAAGGCGCCACCATCTCCTGGAACTGGGAGACCTGAACATCGGCCTCAGCGTCCACCAACTCCTTAAACTCCAAAGAATTCTTGAAGTCGGCGACCGCCTCCGCTCGCGCCCCCGCTCGCGCCTTCTGGACTTGGGCCTGCGCTTTAGCCATCAGGCGGGATTCCACCTCCGCCACCCGGTTGTCCGCCTCGGCCTTTGCCTCTTCCATGGCAGCGAGGGCAGTATCACGTTTGGCCTTGTGCAGCGCCTCCCGCTCACCCGCCTCCTGGCTTTTCTCCGTCGCCGCCCGGACCTCTTGACGCAGGCGATCCGCCACCTGCTCATACTTGCCCAACTCATACTCATACTTCTTACAAGCATCAGTGAGCTTGCGTACCTCCGCCTGCGCCTCCTCTGCATAGCGCCTGTTAGCGAAGCGCTCACGCGCCAGGTACATCTTGTGTTGCAGCACCATGCAGAGATTGAAGGCCTTATCCATCTCATCCTTATTACCCTGCATCACATCCGGTGCCATCGCACTGACGGCTTTGGCGCTCTGATCGATGATCTTCTACAGTGGCATGAAAAGGGCGAACGGATTGACGGACGGCTTGGCGGACGGACTGACGACCGGATTATCTATCCTTGGGCGCTTCGCGGAAGGCTCACTGGCTCCTCCCTGCTCCGACACCCGTGCAGGGCTGGGCGGACGAGCGGACGATGGGGGCGTAGTGGTGGTACGAGCGCCTATCGGGGACGGGTGAGACGTCTCCCGCCTGTCCCGTTGCTCATCCCGGTCTTGACGGCGCTGATCGTGTCTCTCCTGGCGCCTTCCCCGGTGCTGGTCAGCACGCTGGTCAGCACGATCGGCCTTGGCCTGCGCCTTCGAACCACCAGCGGCACTTAGCGGCGGGCGAGGGGCATCCGCCCGAATAGGTGGGGCAAAGTCAGCCACATCGGGGATGGGGATCCTGGGCTGTGTGGTCTCCCCCAACACCAGACCACCTCTCCCATCATCCGCCACCTTTCAGACCTTGCCGGCAGTATCTCGAAGGGCCGCTAAGCGGCGCTTGACCACATCATCCGTAGCGACGTTCTTGCCAGACATCTTCTTCTAAACTGCAAAGACAACATACGGAGGAGGTTAACGACAGAAGAACAGTTGGTCAAAAATCTACTCCTACTCCTAGAACAACGAACTACAAAGACCCACGTACGCGGTAGCTCAGCAAGACGCGTCTGCTCGATAAGGTCCCAATGACAGGCGGCGAAGAACGATCTTGCCTCGGGCGCCGGGTCAAAAACAAACTTCAGACTGTTAACCCGGGCCTCTTCGACGGGCGTCATCGGATACTCATTCGTATCGAGGGGATGGAAGGCCTGGGGGACTCGATCAATCAGGTGGGCGTTGGCGGCATACTCGGACGAGAAGGAGCCTAACTCCCAATCACCACCTACCAGGCAATTGATCGTGCGCCAGCAGGTTGAAGAACTCGGCTGATCAGTCAACCACCACTTCACGCGGGGCTCCACGGTGATGGTTCCCGAATCCCTCTGGCGCGTAGAGTAGCGAAGACCGAAGAAATGAAGGAACTCCGTCCGCGTGGGCTGGTCCATGCCGCTCATCCGAAAGATGTTGAACATGGCCACGAGCGTGGGCCCGCACTGACCAAGAGAGATCTTCAGCTGCGCCAGCATGTACTGGAAGAACGGGTGAAACGGCAGCTTGATACCCACCTTAAGATGGAACTCGCTCAGGCAGACGTGGCCGGGCGGCGGGTGAGTGAACGTGTCGCCCCCGCCAGGCATTCGCAGTTCCACAGAGTTGGGGATGTGGTACTCCCTCGCCCACCTGGCCATCTCTGAGACGGATGGCGCACGCTCAGGCTCCTAGACTGGCGTCCCATCAAGAAACACCCAGTGGACGGGTCCACCTTCCGAAAATTGAGGAAGCGAATCTCCTCCCTCCGCCCTCTCCTCACCCCGGGGATTCGCCCCGCCCGAGTGCCTGCCCGACGATCCAGACGAGCTCTCCAATCCCACATTGACGCACGCTTGCCTAGCATCCATTGACTGCACGGGAGAGGTCTCAGGCAAAATACATTGCAGAGGTGTGACACTCAAAACAGACTCGTACGACGACGTACTCGACCCGCTCGACCCACAACTAAACCACCCCAACCCCGGAATGTAGATCCGCTCACATGACTGATCGCTCAGTATCTCTATTGGCTCCATCCTAGAGACGAACGCACGCACACAACCAACACTTAGCAAAAAAAAAAAAAATCCCTCCCCAGACAGAAACACCAAAACCCACAGAAAATCACCCACAAACAGATAAAACACACCCTATCCTTGAAATTCAAAAAACCCAGCAAAACACAGAACCAAAAACAAAAACAAAACCAGGGACGAGAGCCTCACCAGATTAGGGTATTGTGGGCTGAGTCTTTCATGTTGAGCAAGTATTCCGGTAACAGAGGACACGAACACAGAACAACTCAATGAGGTAGATTGCAAGGTGTTTCCGGCAGAATTTCGGTAAGATATGAAAGTGATGAAGAAGACGAAGGCCAGGGGAGCCCTATTTATATTACTCGGACGGGATACGCGAACGAACGCCAGTCGTCCGTTTTTCGCGTGTCCACCGTCAGATCGTGACGCATGGCCTGGGCGGTTTACTTGCCCTCCCAAGTAACCGCCCCAACTCCTCGACTTCCCGCCTCGATTTCAAACCCTAGCACGGTCTCCAACGGCCCGACGCGTGGCACTCATGCACCACTCCCACGCTCCCACGCGCTTGACATCTGCCCTTCAGGCAATCATGACAATAGCAGCATTTAATGCAGGGGCACGCTAGCATTAAATGCGACGGCTAGCACTTATTACACACCGGTTCCCTGAGAAGTCAAAAGGAATGTCACCTCAAAACGTCTCATCGGAGCACCACCAAACCCAAGGCAAGGACAACACGCCACGATACCAACCATTCCTACTGGCGCGTACACCACTCACACGAACGGGCGCTCAAGAAACACCATCAGGTTAGTACATGTACCACTTGGGCGCCCCGAAAGAGGGCTAACGCCTGAATTCCCTTTTGGCCGTGCCCCGAGTGAAGAGCTGCGCCGTACGGGATGGGGTTCTTCCTCTACGTACGCGCAAGCATTAGCAAGCCGGATCAGGCGGCAGAGGCATGGGGTCCGCCCCCTCTCTGAGTGCGCGCTGAGCCCGATGGGCGGCACGGGTATGGGGTCCGTCCCCTCCGTGAGCGCACCGTTACATGATCGAAGAGCAAGCCGGCTGTCATGACAGAGGCATTGGGCCAACTCCTCTCTGGGCGTGCTAAGTCGATGGGCGGCACGGGCGTGGGGTGTTGCCCCTCCGTGTGAGCGCAACGTTAACATTCGACCCCGACTCGGAGCGCCAAGGGCGTGCGGTCCGACCCCTCCTTGCGCGTTCCGGGATTGATGAGCGCGGGCAAAGGTACGCCCTCCCCGGACGCGAAAGCAAGCCGGCTGTCATAACGGAGGCATGGGGTCTGTCCCCTCTCTGAGGGTGCTAAGCCGAAGAACGGCACGGGCATGCGGTCCGTCCCCTCCGTAGCGCGTTACTTGTAGGTCGCGGTCTTGATCCCTTCATTGACGCTACACCGTACGGAATGGCATCCCCGTTGATGTACGCGGTGCACCGCGCCATCCCAACGCCGGTGTTACGAAAAACATTTGCATACATTCACACATCATACCATACATTCATGCATCATATCATACATTCATGCATCATACCTATATACCTGTATATCTGTTATACTTATGTATGTTTACAAGACAAACCCTACCTGGGCGCGCGGCTCCAAGATAGCAAGTCTTGTTTTGGAGGCCGGGCCCATAGGTACACCAACGCACGAACAGGCAACACCTCACGGGCGCGCGAGTCCAAACTATCAACACCTGTTTGGACGCCGGGCCCAGGAAACATGTACAGGTACACCATCGCACGAACAGATACACGCTCGGACGCCCAGGTCCCACTCCGTCATGCGAGCCCTTCCTTGACCGGAGAGTTGGGGGACTTGGGGGTTACAGGATCACGCACCACTGCTCAATCGGATAAGTATTCTTGTTAATCGCATGAACCCTTTTTTAACTCCCCAGTCAAGAAAGTTCTCTTTGACTTGGGGACTTGGGGGACTTGTTAGTATTGCATCATTAGTTGTACAATTAAACATACTTATCCACTTAAGCAGGTTAGCAACACCTACCGGACCACCCACAAGACCACCAAGGAGGCTCCAACTTCACTCACCAGACCCACCCCATCCGAGCGCACACGCGCCCGCCAGGCGCACGCCTGAACGCACGGATCACACACCAGCAGAACCACACCAGTCCCACATCGAAGAGCACAAGTGAGCACCAATCCCAACCACCTATATGGGTAAGGTAGTTATGGCAGGTAAGGGCAGTCGATTCATTTCAATTCAATTCATTCTGATCCAAGCATTAAACACTCGTCCGCACGTTCGCTTGACTGTTATATCCAATACATCATCTGACTTAGGCATCAGAGCGTTGAAGGCGGGCCACCCCGTCTCGACCCCTGACCGCCTGCTTCGTTGTTGTATTCTTCTAACAGCCGCACCCGAACGCGCGTACCCGATCACCCGACAGAAGAGGAAGCATCAGACAGTTCGAAAGGAGTCCGCACAACCGAGGAGAGAGAGAACGCCCGCCCATCCGAACAGCCCCAACGTTCGGACTCACCAGGAGGAGGAAGGAAGTCCATTCGTGTTGCTTCTGCCCCATTACGCCCCCGCGCGTAATTCGGTAGAAACACACATATAGGCTACGTACTCTAGAATCTCACTAATGAACAATGATATCACCGAGCTTCCAGAAGAATTGGTATGTCCAAAACTCAGTATACTACTGCTGCAACGTAATATGAATCTTCATGAGATCCCAGACAATTTTTTAAAAAAATTTACATTAGTTAATGATGTTAGATCTTAGCAACTGCCATTTCTACACTACCTCGATCTTTTGGTCTTCATCGAACCGACCTGCTGCAACGTAATATGAATCTTCATGAGATCCCAAACACTTTTTTCCAAAGTCTACATTAGTTAATGATGTTAGATCTTAGCGCAACTGTCATTTCTACACTACCTCAATCTTTTGGTCTTCATCGAACCAACCTGCTGCAACGTAATATGAATCTTGATGAGATCCCAAACACTTTTTTTCTAAAGTCTACATTAGTTAATGATGTTAGATCTTAGCGCAACTGCCATTTCTACACTACCTCGATCTTTTGGTCTTCATCGAACCAACCTCCAGGCTTTGTATTTAGATGAAGAATTAATTACAAAAGACATGGTACCCCCAACTATGGGGTCACTTGCATGCATTATCATATCTATGTTTCAATTTTTTTATTTTTTATACCCTAACTTCAATTCTTTTAGCATATTAGTACCTCACCGTTATATGATGATGTAGCGAAATTTATGAGGGCATTCTCATCCATCTACTGGTACTATGCTAGAAAAATTAAATTCTTCCCACTTGCCCAACACTCGAATAGGCAACTTTAGCTATAATGAGGGAAAATTCTACTCACTGAGCCATTAGATTGTCAATAATTATAGTGGTTTTTTCTTTTCTATTTTATAACACAATTACTTTTAGACACTAAGACATTTAAATATTCTTACCAATTAAATGCATTTCCCTAAATCCTTTTTTTTTTCAACAAAAAATCCCTCAATCCTTTTCTTGTTATTTATTTTATGCTTATCTTTTTCTATTGTTTATTGTTTTGTCATTAGTTTTCATTGAAAATAGAGTAATTATAGACCTAAAAATGTATTGAAACATCATGTATGTTTAACCTAAAAAAAAGTTATATATTTTGAACTGTTCAATCTCATTTAGAAAAAATTCAAACTCTTCAAAAAAATAAAAACAAGTCGGATAAGAAAATAAAAGTGTGCTAGGGATATATATACGACATCAAATGTCATTCAAGATCAACAAGAGAAATTTCTAAAATAAGATAGAAAAAATGACAACAAATGAAAATATTAAGCATAAAGTAAATAACCAAAACAAAATTTAAATATTTTTTCGAAAAAAAAAGATTTAGGGGGAAATGCTTTAGGGGAAATGCATTTAATTGGTAATAATATTATCAATAAATTTTAGTGTTTATGAGTAACTATGAATAGTATAAGATTGAAAAAGCCCAACATTGTAACTATTGAGATTCTGTCTCAGTGGATAAATTGCTCCCATTATTGATGAGGTTGTCCGTTGGAGTGCTGGACATATGGGAAGAATTTTATTTATGTTTCTAGCATAGTTCTGGTAGGTGGATGAAAATGTCCTTGTAAATTTTGTCACGTAAGCAGATAACTGTTTGTATTTAACAATGATGTACTAATATGCTAACAGAATTGAAGTTGGGTATGAAAATGAAAAAAAAATGAAACCTAGGTATGATAACGCAAGTGACTCCATAGTTAGAGGTGTCTTTTATAATCAATCCTTAGATGAATGCATGTTGCATGATATATCCATACTGGAAAACTGAAGCTTGAGATTCATAGTATGCGAAAAATTCTGGTCAAGGAATTACCAAAGAAAATAGGAGAACTGACCAACGTAAGGATGTTTGACATCACATACTCGAGGGGATTAGAAGAACTTCACATTCAATGTGATTTGTGTGGGATTGGGGGAGTAAATTAAATTGACGGAGGATTCTTTTCTTTTATTTTTGGCGAGGAAACTAAGTTTGAGTTTGGCGACATAACTGGCTTGTCATGTTTAAACTTGTGGAAGATTTGCATACGTGATATAGATTGCTTACCCAGACAAATTGCCTGTGACAATCCAAATTGGCTCTGCTACGACAAAGTTGTTGGCAAATACCCACTTGTATCTGTTTGGCACCAAAAATTTTCAAGGTTCTAAGAAACTTGCAAGTCGTCTCTTTTTTCGATCTTGTGTTTCATGCGCTGGCATGCCACCGTCGTACGATGAAATAATCGATTTATAGGCCAACTGCTACCTGATTTCTTTAAAGCGATTGAAACGGGGAGAGTACCAACCCCGCTTGAATGGATCCTTCTTGCCTAAATGACTTTAGGACTTGTGGTTTTCATATCTCTAGCGGAATCACGAAGATCGATACCCTACACTCCTCCTGGTGTAAAAGCAGAGCAATCTCATTGACAAGGTGTTGAGAGCACAAGGTGTAGCGTCCTTGAACCTCAAGAATCTCACGCTCTTCGGGTGACAAGACTCTTGATCGTTGGTTGCAAGGGTTTCTCGAGATGAGAAGGTAGTTTGCCTATAGCAAAGTGTATGTGATCGAGGATCCATTCTTCGGTGTTATGCTTCTCTATTTATAGGAGATGAGACTCGTATTTTAGTTCGACTGAAACTCCTCACAATTAGACTTGCTAAGCAACTTTAACTGCTCGAATCCCACGTCTTTTACCTTATCTCAAAGTCTAAGACTCTTAGTGATAAGCTTCGCTAGGAATCCTTTCCTCCATAGGAAATGTCGATTATTATTAATTAATGGACCGCAAGAGTCGGCCTCTTTCTCTCCTTCAGTCTGTTAGGATTTTTTTAAAGAATACTTTTTGGGCTGCTCCCTGAATCCAGCCTCCAAAGTCCAGTAACAAGAAATTTTATTTTGGGCCCAAACATTGGCTCTCAAGCCTTGAGATAACGTTTCAGTAGTAATTGAAGAGGTTTGTTTTTCTAACGACATACCATTTAAAAATTCAAACGATAATTTTCCACGTCGAGTGCTATGTCAGGCGCTCTTCTGAAAAGCTGCACCACTTCTAATGACATCATATAAGAAAGCGCATGTCTCGTCAGAGTTCGATTCTCAACACGACTCTCACTCTTCCCAATATTTGAAACTCCAAACTTTGCTCTGTAGCTAAACATTCTTTCTTGCCGCAGTTGTTATCCATTTCTCCAGTCAACCAAAAACAATGCCACCTCACTGTGAAGAACACCTAGAACTCACATGAGAGGATGCTGAACTCTTCGTTGCAGCCGTTCATGCGGCTGCCATCCGGAAAAACCCAGGCTCCGTAGTCTCCCTTAAGATCTTGAACACTACTATCAGCCGTTTGGGTCCCTTTCTCGCTATACCTATCATTCCAGCACTCTATCCAACTCTCCACTCTAGGTACTGCAATTTGGCTCTAATTTTCTGAGAAAAAAACCGTGCCGACCGAGCCGGATGGACGAACAAAGATACCCTTTTCTCAATTGGGAAATGACAAGTTACTTCTGAGAAACGAATAAACTTGGTATGTAAAGCTCCAGGAAACCGATCTCGCTCCGTATCGCAGTTTTCATCGACCTCTACTTCTCGCTACCAAGTTGAGGGCTTCATTCGCTACCGTTATGTACTTCTGGGACGCCACCTGCAACTGCGTTCGTCTTTCTTGAGGTGATGTGAGTATCACATTATTGGACCTTTTCACTATGTTTGGGGTACTCATAGTAGAACCCGTTTGGAAGCAAGGCTTCTTCGCCAAGGTCGTAGACAAAGCCAGCCTCAACCGGCCTGCCTCTTTCCCAGCTTGGGTTACTCGCTTTATGTGCGACACGTCCAACCAAGGAGCTATAGCTTTCCTTGAATTCTGGTTGCCAAAATATATCTTCTGTACATCTTCCCAGAAGGTTAACAAATGTTGGACCAACCTCGCCGAGTTTTTATTTGCGGGTACAAAAATGGGTCTCGCACAATCCATCATCGCTTGCATCTACCGCAGCCTGAGATGGATCTTTCTCTCGCCATTACAACTCAACATGCCTGACCCTTTGTGCATGGTGGACCTCTGACTCTAGATGTATTTCCAGGTTTTCCGACACTGAGAGGTACCGCCATTCGAAGAAACCAAGCTTCTAGGACAAACTTTGGCCACCCCTCTCGCTTTTGATGGTTGGACTTACCAGACCTATTTTGCCACTTTCTGCTCGCATAATCATTACCCAACAGACTCAGTCTGCACCATCTTGGACCGCCGCTTTTTGCCAGAGCTGAAACTAGCTTTATGCCTTCGCGATACCAAAGTGACCAAGCGAAGCTCATCTTCTTTCAAAGTCACACTTGTGGAGATTTGTTTGTCCCTGACTCATCTAGAGTCGGATACGAGCTATATGCCCAAACCATTTTTTATGCAACTTGGACTAACACAACGTGCCCCTATGCTACTGGTTGGTTCAGTGAATCGCTATAGCATTTGGCGAGCCACTTCTCATCCTGTAGAATATTACGCCGCAGACCCGCACTTTGGCTTTCCGGCAGTGCTACTTCCCGAGGAAGAACTAGTTACTCCCCTTGTTCCTTCTGTAAATGTGACCCCTTACTACCGCGCGTGGAAAACAAAATTTTGGGATGGCATTAGATCTGCTTAGCCGCTATCCCTCTTCGCCTCCATCTTCAAAGACTTCAAGAAACAATTTGTCAACGGCTTTGACAGGAAAGCGTTGAGACCTATCCTTGCAGACCCCAATTAAGATACTCTTTGGCCTATGGTATGTACCTTCATCTGGTATTTGTATATTAAACCCTTGCCACAGGTATTGACAATAATTTCGTTTCGTACCAACGTTTCTTATCGAAACCCAAATTGTTCTATAAACAAGATAGTCATTTCGACCCCAACAAGGAGCATAACAGTGTGGACGCACAAGAACCAGAGTGAAGATAGGATTCAACATAAGAGCAGGAACAACTACAGATCGTAAGTAACCATACCCTTGTGTTCAAAGTGTACATCTAATTGTCCCATCCTCTTCTAAAGGTCTCATAAACAACAAGGAGATGCCTCTTGAGCTGATGTTCCTGGCAAACGAAAGCAACATCACCGACAACTTAACTATGAGCATGCTCAAGAGAGACAACTTGAAGAAGATGAACCCACATGCCAAACATCATTGCCATTGATGCCTTCTACTTTGGCAATAGAGACCACAAGAGCCCTCCCTGTTATTCCTACTTCTCCAACGAAGGCTACCAGCCTCTCCATCAGCTCCAAACCACCACACAAGCCTATCAAGTCAACACCCTTGTCTCCAAACCGGGTATTCTATAACATCCTTCTACTATTCCTGTGTAAGATTTTATTAGATTCCTAACGTGTGTTTCTCCTTCATAATCTTCAAGACGTGATCAATCCCCAGAAGAGGCCGTTGCTGCCAACATTGAGGAAACATATGTTGGGAATGCCCTCGATGATCGTTTGGACACTGAATTTGCCCACCACGTCGCTGGTTTTGTTGAGGCAACTATCTTTCTTCAAACTCCACATCTTCAAAGTGCTAAGGATGAAGCTCTCAACCATAATGGTATGGACGAAGGAAACAGTGATGTTAATGACCAAGGCACATTCAATTTTGGTTTTGTCGATGCTCACTTCTCATATCATACCGTGTATTATACTCCAGAAGAGCAGCAAGCCATGGAGGATGGGAAAGTGCTACCCCTCACTAGCCAAGAAATTTCAAAGGTGCAAGTCGCACTCAACGAACCTAATGCGGTTCTGACTCAAGTGGTGCTCGACATCATCTACTCGCCTGGCTAAAACACGCCTTGCGAGACTGAGGTATGGAAATTCAGTTGACCTTGCCCCTCACTAGTCCACCTATTTGTTCTAAATTCTATACTTTTTAATAGGATCCAAAACGCCCAGATCTCTCTGCCAGCAAATCCTTGGAGACAGAGCCCATGCCTTACTTGGCGGCGTGTTCAACTCCCGTGGCTGCCGCTAAGATTACTGCTGATATGCAAGCTACCACTCCTTGGGCCTCATCCTCCTCAGGTCCCGCCAACCAAGTGGCCATTCTACATCATCAAATCCTAAGTTTGGAAGAACTTTCCGCGAAGCTCGTCACCATAGAGCATATCCCTATAGAGATTATACTTCCTCAAGTCGCCATTAAGGAGCTCTTCAAGGCTAGCTTGGACACCCTTGAAGCCATCAATACCATGCTGGATAAGGTGGTGGACATGGAAAAGACTGCCCCTGGTGAACTTCTCTCCATAATCTCTCAGTTCGAGCAAGGCCTTCGTGACCTCTACAAGCTGCATGTCAACCAGGCTGACATAAAGCACCGCCTGGAACATAAGGAAACAATTGTAGGCGAGATGGTCAGTCAGATAGACTAAGACCGTGAACGAGTTCAAGCTCTTCTCTAAAGTGCTTCTTCTAACAGAGCAACTCTGGCTACTAAAGAAGTTGAACTGGCGGCTCTTCAAGCCGAGGTGGAACTCTTATGGGCTGATGTTATTGGTACTTCTGCAAATGCTCAACAACTACTTGACGAGAGGTCGGGCCAAACCAAGAAACTCATCGAAGCTGAGGACGATGCTGCTGCTCTTTCAGAGTCGTATGGCTCCGCCTGGAGTGACTTCGAGCATTTCAAAGTAGAGCTAAAGAGGAAAGCCCTCGTGTTGTAATCCTTGGGACACCAATATTATGCCTGACCTTTGTACTTTAAACACTCAATGTTAATGGTAGTACTTTAATATTCTAGGTGCTTGATCTTCTTTTGTAGACCTCCAGGCCCAATTCTATATATCATAATCCACTTACTTTATGGATTTGCTCGTAGGCCTAGGTACATGGCTAATTAATAACAAAGACCCAACGACAAGTCGATTTATATCTAAATAAATCTGAATTTACCATTGCAGTTTGGTTATCCTAGTCAATCCTCATAACTAGGTTAATTTTACTTTGAAATCTGAATCATGCCCTCTCGTCATGTCAAATCTTCTGATTTCCAAGAGGCACGCTTAACTGCTCCAGGAATCAATGATCATTACTCCATTGACTTGGAGTGGATGAACCATCATCTCCATGAATCCCCAATGAACATGTGTCCTTTATCCAACGATGGAGCTCTGATCTATGGACTCTAACCGCTCCGTCCAGATACAAAGTTTCTATAGTTACTTCCCCCTATAAATATCATTATAGTTCTTCCTATCATGCACTCCATCACACATAGTTCAAAATGCAATCTCTTTTAGTGTATTCCTTCTGGTTCTTCCTCAAAGAGAAACCCCCAGACAAAATCACCGCATAGCCGAACCTTGGATATTGATATCCATGTCCAAACCTGGGTTAGATAATGATATCTATGTCCAGGTCAATCCCTTGTAAAGTTTTTCCATGTAAATATGAGGTAGCAAAGTCTAAACGCCGGGGATAACGTTGCACTGGTTCCCTCGCTAGCAACAGCTCTGCATTTATATGCATAGAGGCTGCAGATCCATAGACGTAAACACTTCTGGCGAGGAATAACAAGGAGCTGGTTGTGCTACCACTTCCCATTTATGTGGGGGTGATTTACTGAAGCACATGGCGACGTGTTACCGGCACTTGGCTCATTCTCCGCGAAAGGATGCCTAGGTGGAAACTGGTACATCGGCTCCAATGATGAAAGAGACAAAAGGGAAAATCCAATGCCCTTTCACTTCTCCTTCGTCACTTTGGACTGCTGAACTAACTTCCTTGAGGTCTTGTCTCAAATTCCTCTTTCTTCTTTTGTCTCTTGAGGTCCTTCTCTGTTTTCTTGTGGAGTTGCTGGTCCTCGTGACACTCTTGTTTCTCTGTACGCATATTTGATACGAGTGCCACAGAGATTGATTATTTTAACAATATCAACGATTGTAAAAGTTATTTTCTTATGGTATCAGAGCTTGAGGCCGCAAAGCCTTTGTAACCCTGTCCGTAACAAGAAAACTGCCTGATGTACTCTGTTACTTTAGCATTATAAATCTTTCCACACTTTGTCGTTAATTTTGATGGTCTCAGCAAATGTTCCCATAAATATATAAATTTACGTTTGGCCACATACATTGGGTAATAAAGAACAAATATACCAATGAGACAAAAGTTTTAGTCACATTGATTCTTTTTGATATCTGGCCTTAAAAATTAGAAAAATTGATTCTTTTTGATATCTGGCCACTGTCATTGGCCTTGTGCTAAGATGCCCTAAGTCCCTATATGTTTTGCCATTGTCATTGGCCTTGTGCTAAGATACACTAAGTCCCTATATGTTATGTCCCTTCGATTTAATAAGGCGAGTGATTGGGTAGGAGCCTGAATGAACCGAATTACTCTGTTGTTGGCGGGTCGTCATACTCCCAAACTGGCTGCACATACTTCTTGAGGAAACAAGCATTGATAGGGTTAGCATGGATTGTACCATCTCGGTCATGAAGACACACAGCGCCATGGCCTTGGATGCGATCTATTATGTACGGGCCTTCCTATTTTTTAGACCATTTGCCACGTTCGCCAATCTTCTCGCCAATGGGAAGCACTACTTTCTAGACTAAGTCACTTTCTGAAAAACTCATGCCCTTAGTACACTTGTTATAAGCTCGAGCTACTCTTCGTTTTTTAGCACACAAGTGTTCATATGCTTCCAGCTGCTTTTTAGCTAAGTCTTCATGCTCTTGCCATATTGCCTGAATGTAGTCCTCGCCTATCAAGTTGTGTTATTCCATAACACGTAAAGACTACATATTAAGCTCCAAAGGCAGCACGATATCATGTTCAAACATCAACACATAAGGAGTCATCCCCGTCGGATTCCTTTTACTTGTTCGGTATGCACAGAATGTGTTGAACAAGTCGTTATACCACAGGCGGGCGTTGCTGGTGAGCATTCATCTTAGGATATGAAAAATTAACTTGTTGCCCGCCTCTTCCTGGCCATTGGATTGAGCATAATATGATGTTAAATGATGGAAATGTATGCCCAAATCCCGCATCAATGTGTTAACCTCGCCAGACATGAACGCTGCCTCTCTGTCTGACACGAAGCACTCTGGTATACCAAAATGAGAAATTATATCTTCAAATAAGAACTAGCAAATGGTACCCACGGAAGCCACTTTTAAAGGCCTAGCTTCCACCCATTTGTAAAAAAGTCAGTAGCTACGATGATGAACTTATGTCCTTCTGACGAGTGAGGATGAATCATCCCAATTAAGTCTAATGCCCATCCTTATTCTGGCTAAGGCTTGATGATCGACTGTAAGGGAATGTTAGGCAAATGGTTAGTTGGACTGTGTGCTTGACAGTCCTCACAACCCTTAGCGAAAGTCTGACAATCTTTAAGCATTCCTGACCAGTAGTATCCATGATGCCGTAATAACCATCTCATCTTTGGACCAGCCTGGTGTACCCCTCCTGTCCCTAAATGTACTTCTCTCCTTATCATTTTGGCACCATGTTCGTACATACACCGCAGTAGCAAACCATCCTCACTTCTTTTGTATAACTCGTTTTATTTGAGCACATAATTAGGAGCCAGAAAACGGATCCGCTTATCTGCCGGTTCATTAGGATTCTGGAGATAGGAGATGATAGGTTGCCACCAATCTATGTCAATGTGATCTAGCGTTGCAACGTACCACTCATTTTTTTCTTCCTGTCGAGCGAAGAAAAAAAAAGTGTGCATCGTTTAAACTTCAGAATTTGTTCCCGTACCCCATCATTGTGGTTGACTCCAGCTGCTAGCTGTGCCAACTCATTTGCTGAGTAATTCTCCTCACGAGGGATGTGACGCAATTGTACTTCAGTAAACAATTTGAGTAGGTCACAAGCCCGCTTCGCATAAGGCTCCAAGATTTGCCCGGCCTTGTACTTTGAGTCTGGTTGCTTAATTACGAGCTGAGAGTCTCCACATATGTGAACTTTCGTAACCTCCGTATGTAACATTATTTCCAGCCCAATGATGAGTGCTTTGTACTCCGCTTAGTTGTTTGTATAACGGAAGTCTAACCTAAAGGAGTAAGAGAAAGTTTCCCCATTTGGGTTGACTAAAGCAATGCCTGCCCCAGCCATGGTGTTAGTACTTGAACCATCGAAGTATAAGTACCACATGGCGAGTGAGATGCGCACTAGCTCTAGCTCTGGACCTTCACAAGCATCCAGCATTGGATGATGGGCAAGGAAATTAGCCACGGTCTCGCCTTTCATTGCCTTTTATGGTACGTACTGTAATGAAAATTCAGAAAGTCCCAAGATCTACTTCCCAATTCTGCCCCTCAGTATGGGCCTTGAAAGCATGTACTTTACCAGGTCAGTTTGTGCAATCACACAAGTGATAAATGACAACGTATAATGCCTCAATTTCCATCCTGAAAAATACAGGGCTAGGTATCACTTCTCCATTGGAGAGTACCATGTTTTACAATCTCTTAACGTATGGCTAAGATAGAAAATGGCTCGTTCAGCTCCCATAGTATCGCCTTGTGCTAGTAAACTCTTAATAGAATGGTCTATAATAGAGATATAAAGTTTAAGAGGTATGCCCGAATTTGGGGGAACCAAGAATGGTGGGCTTGCTAGATATGATTTGATGGTATCGAAAGCCTCTTGATGAATATGCTCCCATACGAAGCCTCTCTGATTTTGTAATTTGAGCAAGGGTGAGAATGGTTATGTCTTGCTACAACATTTGCAATGAACCGTCTAAGGAAACTAACTTTGCCCAGCAAATGCTGTAGTTCCTTCTTATTCTTAGGCGGAACAACGTTGAGTACTACTTGCTTCTTATCGTCTGGAACTTCGATTCCTCACTGATGGACTAAGAAACCGAGAAAATCCCCTGCTTGCACGCCAAAAGTGCACTTGGCTGGATTCATCTTCAATTGGTGTTGCCTCATGTAAATAAATACCTTCCTCAAATCTTCAGTATGATCTATCTTGCATTTCGTCTTCACCACCACGTCATCGATACAGACCTCCATGGATTTCCCAATAAGGTCATGGAAGATCAAATTCATAGCACATTGGTAGGTTGCCCCTACGTTCTTGAGTCCAAATGGCATGTCCACATACTTAAATACTCATGCACAATCTGGGCATCGAAATGCTATTTTATGCCTATTAGGTTCTGCCATTGGGATTTGGTGGTATCCCACTGTCCATCCATGAATGACAACATCTCATGGCAAGCTACTGAATCCACCAGAAAATTGGCTACTGGCACGGGATATGCATCCTTTGGCATTGCATTATTAAGGTCTCGGTAGTCGACATAAACTCGCATCTTTCCATTCTTTTTTCTAAATGGGACCACGTTCGAAAGCCCCTCATTATACTTGGCTACTCGGATGATGCCTAACTTGAGCATCTTTTGTATCTCCTCTTTGACTAGAATTTTTGTTTCTGTGTTAGTACGACACATCTCCTACTTCACAGGGTTCTTTCATTCTATGATGGGTAAGTTGTGGCATACTAAGTTTGGTGACAGACCTAGCATGTCTTCGTATTTCTCTGCGAAGTAATTAGCGTACTCTTGTAGCAATTTAATTAGCCTCTTTCATTCTTCAGGCTATAAAAAGGTGCTTATAGCCACAGTTATTGGCTCTTCTAAAGTCCCAAGATTAATCTTCTTGATGAGATCTTTAACCTTAGGAGGGGTGTCATCCAAGGCTATTGGGGCCATTTTAATCACCTCCTCCCCGTCTGTTTCATACAATACATCGTCGTCTACATATTCTAATGCTGTAATCATTAGAACGTTCGCGTAAGCTTGACTCTCCCTCAAATAATTATTGAATCGATCTTGAAGAGAGAAATAAACCTCGGCCTCTATACTTGATAAAAGCTCTATCATTGGGATGATCGAAGTGGTAGCTCAATGGTATAAGGGCGACGACTGTCCTTGCCAGCTTGGATATTCCCCATTGAGCTAATTCAGAGGCCGTCACCCCTACGGGGCAGCCTTTATTGTCAACGCCATATACTTCAAGTGGCCTAAGGTCACTGTTGTAGTAATTGGCGTCCAAAGCGTTAGTGGAAATAGAGTAAGGACATGGATCGACATTGACGACTTCTGCTTCGCCTGACTCTATTTTCTAGAGTACTATATGCTGGGGAAGAGACGATGGTACACAGTAACTCCGACGCATCCAATCTTGTCCCAGAATTCCACTATATGGTACCGTACATTCTTCCATAAAGAATGTATACGTACTAGCTGCTGGTCCCACCTGTACATGCAGGAAGACGATTCCCAATGTCTTAGATATGCTGCCTTGGAAGTTCTAAACTTTCAACCCTGTCTTCTGAATGGCAGACTTGGGAATGCCCAACAATGCCATTGCTTTAATGGTGATGATGTTAACAATTGCCTTTGAATCCACCATGAGCTTGTTGATCTGGACTCCCTGAACCTTACCCATGACGTATAGAGGTCGCATATGTATGGCCATGTTCAGTGTGGGCTTTGTAAACAACATATACTCTTTTCTGAGGGATAGGTCAATCTTCGGCTGCTTAGCGAACTACTGTGGGTCTGACTTGTCCTCTTCTTTCCCCGTCGTCGCCAAGCTTTTTATGCTTCCGGTAGAGCTGGTATCAACTTTTGTCAGAGAACTCGCAAATTTTGAAGGTAAAACAAATAAGACGTTAACATCTAACTCCTCTTCGTACTCTTGCATTTCTGCTTCCTCATCTTCTCCATAGTCGACCAACTCCTCATCATTGTCTTCACCACTTCTTCAGCTTCCTCTACCTTCGTGTTCGTATCCTGTGTAACATCTAAGGTGGCTATATTTTCCTGCTGGAAATGGACATCAGATGTAGGTACAATGCTGGATGGTAAAAATGAACCAGCGTTTCTCTGTTTATAAGTGGGATTAGACTTACCTAGGCTCGCCATGTTCCTCTTTTCTTCTTCAATTAATGGATTTGGTCTCCACCTAAGTCCCTTTGTCTCACTCGAGGTGACATGACCTTGGGAAAAACTTTTCGGAGCATTGGGCTGCTGAGTTTCCTGACTAACGTGGACGCGTTGTTTGCTAGTTTTATGCCGCCTAGGGTCACGAGGAACCTTGTGTAATACCCAGAAAAATTAGTACAATAGTTTATATTGTTGTATGACTCGTTAAACTTAGAAATCACCATAATTTAGTTTAACCTTAGAGCTTTTAGAAATAAAAAATAAAAAAAATATCTGGCGAAGACAATGTATAAAAACGAGGATTAGATAAATATTAACGGAGTGGGGAAAATGGTCCAATGGATACCCAAGTTCAAGTTAGGAACTCCCTGGTCTTGAGTTCGAGGCCACGAGTTGGAATCGTGAAACATTCCATTTTATAGGTTAGTAAAAATAATAACAATATTTTTACTTCAGTTAGAAACGGTAAGAAACCCTAATTCCAACTAGCCGATTTTCGGAAATGGAATTTTACCAAAACGAACAAATTTTCCTTGTTCGAATCTCTTATCCGAATCAAACTTTGTATTTTAAGATTACAATTCATAATTTTAGAGGTCATGCTCATATATCAATTAGGTGCTAATTATTATTGGTTGATATGTATTTATTTATTTTACACTACATTACACTTTATTAGTAAAACCACGCATTTTCTTCACACGTCACATTACGTATTGCATTAACATGCATACATAATCACATTTGAACATTTCAATCAGATTTCCAACCACATTACTATTATTTTTACAAGTGCATTTTAACCCTAGAATTAGTAGCCCAACTATTCAATTGTCAACTTGTCTACAAATGTCTATAAAAATGGTTATGAATTTATTTCCCATGTCTCCTCCCATGTCTATATAAATCACCCTTGAGTTCAATCTAATTTTTGCACCACTTCAATCTTCCCCATACGTACTGATTTGAAGTCCTCCCAAAGTTGCAATGCAACTCCTCTAAAATCTCACACCAAACTATCTTTCTTCCAAGTACTTTAGTAGTTAATTCATTTTCTTCAAGAGGGTCACTTGAGTTAATCAAATACTTCCATCACCTACTGAAATTCTTGAGTAAGTATATGAGTACATTCGTATACTTCTTTATCTTTAGGATTACATCAAAGTGCATGGCTAAGAATAAAAGAGAAATAATGAGCCTTAGTATAAAATTAATATTTTCATTGCTGTTAAAATTTTAATTAGTCAAATGTTTTTACATATTTAGATACTACACAAAAATGTATTCAACTTTGGTTTTTGAATCACTCAAAAAAGTTAAGTAATGAGAAAGTTATGGCTAAAACAAGTTTTACTAATCTTTTCCTTAATCATGTTCGAAAACTCTTAATGTGCTCTTAATTTGAAATATTCATATCTCACTTATTTCTTAACCAAATTTAGTTTTCTTTATATCAAAACGAAGCTTAAGTGTTCAACTATAGATCTGGAAAGTTTGAAAGGCATTGATTAATACTTACTAACTAATTAATTCGTGCAAATGAGCTTAATAGCGAGCGTAACCATTTCTGGGTAGTTGCTAAATATTTTTGTTTCTGGACTTGAGAACTCCCTACCGAACTTTGTGATTATTACCATTGGATTTCTCTCGAAAAATAGTTAGAGATGGTATACTCACTTCTTTGTTTTGGACATAATATGGATTAATTATAAAACGGATTAAATTGAAGATTTCAAACGGACTACCGCCGAATGATACTTTTGGTCCAAGGATTAATAATTTTATTTTCTACATTTGTACTTTGTTTTCATTTACTTACTCGCATTATTTACTTCTGAAGTTTGATTTGGGATTAATTGAGGATTTCAGACGGACTACCGCCGAATGAAACTTTTGAACCGATGATAACTAATTTTTATTTCAAGTTTATCTAATTAATCGCTCTATCTATTTACTTTCAAGTATAATTCGGAACAAATGAAGGATTTCGAGCGGACTACCGCGGAATGAAACGATTGGACCAAAATTGTTAATTAATGAAATACGTTTAAGTTTGATCTTTCTTCCTTTACAAATTCTATTACGTATATATTTATTACAAAATTATGATGTAAATATATACTCTATTATCTATATATACATATTCTTAACTAAAACTTGTTTGTGATCGTTATAGTTGAAGTTTGAAGTCGGGTGTATAGTACGAATTAACTCGTACTTAAGTGAATTACTGGTAAATTATTTTATTATTGTGAGAGTTAACTAAGGGCCATAGTCCCTTACAGATAGTGCACTATTATACTCTAAGGAACGAATTGTGTCAAACCAGGAGTATACATGCTTTGGCAGGTGGCCTTAGAATGCTATGGTTTTATATGTGTGTTGGTATTGTGAGACTCAGCATATGATTTTTTTTTGAGTAATTACCAGTTAATCTAAAAGAATTCACTTCGGAAGTATTGGCGTGTTTGTGTGTAGATGTGAAGTTGTGCAAGTATATATATATATTATGTACCTAAATGTATATATTACAAAGACGCAATTGTAAGTATGGAATAATAACTGGTTTGAATATTTCACCGTTTTGAATTGGTTGTTCGGTTTGATGTTTCTTAGAGATAATTTAGTATATGCTTGTAAGCTGTACTTACTGGGTCAGTGTGACTCATGATACTACATCTTTCTCTTTTTCAGGCGATGAGTAGAATGTTTGGGGAAAATGGGATATGTCGCCTAGTAAATAAACGAATTATTTTCTGCTTGCATTTTGAGTTGAATAAATGTAATGACTTTTATTTTCAAAAACTTTGGTATTGTAATATTAGCACTTTCACTTTTCAATAAATGTACTATTCAGACACCTTGATTTTTGAAATTATTTGAGTTTTTTATTCACATCACAAATCCGTACACCATATTTCAGTATAATACTGACCCCGGATTTGGGGGTGTGATAGATTGGTATCAGAGCTAAAAGATCCTAAAATGAAAGGTTTTATTTTCAAAAATTAAAATTTGATTAACAAGAACGGGGGAGGGTTATAGATTTGTTAAGTAACTGTGTTGATAAGTTACTACTATTGCCTTCTTAATGTCTATAATATGACCACATGTGTCTATTTCTCTTGGCTTTATGCCTAAAGTTTGCGTAATTGTTGACACTCCAAAATCTAACATTTGTGTCCTTAATATGGTTCGAGTCGAATTGTAGCTAAAGAAAATATTTTGCATTACATTGTTTGGTACTTCAAATGTACATTAGTTTTAAATGCAAAGTATTTTGCGTTAAAGTATTTTCGATAAGTTCTAACCATTAGATTCGTCTCTTAAAATAGGACCATGACTGATAGAAGAAACTCACCTGTTGATGTTGAGGGCCTTGTCGAAGCCTTCACAAGAAGGATGGAGGCAAATCAAGTAAGTGGAAGACTAAGACGACTAGTGTCACACCTACGGAACCTAGGAGCGAAGAGGTTCGTTGGAGGCAAACCTCACGAGGCTGAGGAATGGATATACAATCTGGAAATCCATTTTGAAATGTTAGAATGCACATAAGTAGAGTTATAGAAAGTGGCTACTTGTCTTTTAGAAGGAGACGCTCGTTACTGGTGGGACACAGTCAAACGTGTAACACCACCCGCAACCATGGAACTCATGGAGTGGGCTACCTTTAAAGAAAAATTTCTGGAAAAATATTTTCCACAAGTTGAGAAAGACAAGAAAGAGCTTGAATTCATACAGCTTACTCAAGGAAAAATGACTGTCCTTGAGTATGAAACCAAGTTCACTAAAATTTCTCATTTTTCCATACACATGGTAGATACAGATGATAAGAAGGTGAGACATTTCATCGGAGGGATGAACTCCTACATAAGGAGATTAGTCACTCAATGAGGGATCACCTACGAGGAAGCTGTGGACAAAGCACTAACTCAAGAGGAGGAGAATCAGAAGTACTGCATGGAGAAAGAATAAGAGATCGGGTAAGGGAAAAGAAGTCATCCAATGTCTAACCAGAAAAGTGAGCAACCATGGATGCAGAAAAAAGGGAAAGGGGCATTCCAGAAACTGACGACACCGACTGGCAAGGGAAACGAGTTGACAAAACCACTAGTCCGATGCTACAATTGTGGAGAAACTAGACACATGTCTAATGCATGTCCCAAGCCATGTCGCCTTCCTGGGTCTTGTTATAATTGTGGCAAGATGGGGCATTTTGTAAACAAGTGTGATGTTCCAAAACAAGCCAATAATCCACCAACTCGTACTGTCCACCTGAACTCTATAGCCTTTGAGAAACTTATCATGGAAGGTACGCTTACAATATACAGTACTCATGCTTGCATACTGTTTGATACTGGCACATCTGATTCTTTCATATGTTCCACATTTGTTGCTAGTTTAGGTTTAATATCATTCAAACTAGATGAATTTTTGATGGTCACAACGCCATTAGAAAAATCAGCAATTCTAACCCAAGTTTGCAAATCATGTCCCAAAAATGTTTTAGATGCAAATTTTCCTGCAAATTTGATAGTCTTATACATGAGACAATTTGACATAATCTTAGGATTTGATTGGTTAGTCAAATATCATGCCCTTATAAGTTGCTTTGAGAAAACAATCACTTTCTCAATTCCTGGCCAACCCATTCAAAAAATTCAAAGTGATTCACATCATGAATCTCTACCTTCCAAGTTTCTTGCCCATCTCAAGATAGAAAAATCCAAGCCATTGATTGACAAAATATCTGTGGTCAATTCTTTTAAAGACGTTTTCCAAGAGATCACTTGTTCACCTCAAAAACGTGATGTTGAGTTCAGTATCGATTTAATACCTAAAGCCAGACCAATTTCTATTACACCATATATAATGGCACCAAAAGAGTTGAAGGAGTTGCAAGTACAAATTAAGGAGTTACTCGATCTTGGATTCATCCGCCCAAGTTCTTCTAGTTGGAGAGCACCTGTTTTATTCGTGAATAAGAAAGATGGGTCTTTTCGACTATGCATCGACTACTGACAACTGAACAAGGTGACCATTAAGAACAAGTACTCATTACCTCGAATCGATGATTTGTTCGATCAGCTACGAGGTGCTCAAATATTCTCGAAGATTGATTTACGTTCTGGGTACCATCAACTCCTAGTAAAAATAGAAGACATCCACAAAACCACATTTAACACACGGTATGGCCAGTATGAGTGGTTTGTAATGTCCTTTGGATTGACCAATGCACCTGCCATATTCATGGACCTCATGAATCGAGTCTTCAACCCGTTTTTAGATCAATTTATTATCGTCTTCATTGATGATATCCTGATTTATTCCAAAAATGAAGCAGACCATGCACAACACTTGGAGCTGACATTAAATCTTCTTAGATCACACCAACTATATCCCAAATTAGAGAAGTGTGAATTCTGGCAGCACGAAGTCAAGTTCTTAGGCCATGTAGTCTCTTGATCGGGAATAGCAATGGATCTTGCTAAGATTGAATCAGTCTTAGAATGGAAAGCTCCTACCACCCCAACCAGAGTACGAAGCTTTCTTGGCCTTACTGGATACTATCGAAGATTCATAGAAGGTTTTTCAAAAATTGCTCACCCACTTACGAGGTTGACGCGGAAGAATGTTAAGTACGTATGGGACGAAAATTGTGAACGAGCCTTCCAAAATTTGAAGAAGAAGCTGACAACGGCACCAATCCTCACAATTCCCGAAAGTGGAGTCCCTTTTGTAATCTATAGTGATGCATCACATCAAGGGTTCGGTTGTGTGCTTATGCAAAATGGAAAGGTGGTAGCTTATGCTTCTCGACAGTTGAAGCCACACCAGAAGAATTATCCCACACATGATCTTGAGCTTGCTGCTGTGGTCTTTGCCTTGAAGGTTTGGAGACATCATTTGTACGGAGAACAATTTGATCTATTCTCTGACCACAAAAACCTCAAGTACATCTTTTCTCAAAAAGATTTGAACATGCGACAACGACAATGGATGGAGCTGATCAAGGATTATCATTTCACCCTACAGTACCACCCATGGAAAGCAAATGTAGTGGCCGACGCTCTAAGCCGAAAATCTAATTGCCACATTGCCTTGCTTTTAAGGGAAAATTGAAGTATGCTGGAAACTCTTATTGAGTACAATCTTAGTCCATCACCAATTGCAGGTAGAACCTTCATTGGGAATATAGTAGTGCAACTTACTATTATTACCCGTATCATCCATGCACAAAAATATGATGAAGAGCTTGTGAAGTATGTTCAAGAAATGAAGGAAAAATACCCTGAGGATTGGAGCATACAAGATGGAGAAGGAATGTGCTTTCGAGGGAGACTTTGTCTACCAAACCTTGTACCATTAAAGGAAGAGGTATTGAATGAAGCACATCGTTCCAAGTTCACAATTCACCCTGGAGGAGTGAAAATGTACAAGGATCTACGAAGATACTTTTGGTAGAACAACATGAAGAGAGACATAGCAAAATACTTCTCTAAATGTCTTACCTGCCAACTAGTGAAAGCAAAGCGCGTGCGAAAAGGAGGACTCTTGCAACCTCTCAAAGTTCCGGAGTGGAAATGGGGGAACATCACCATAGATTTCGTTATGGGATTGCCAAAGACACGAAAAGGAAATGATGCAATATGGGTTATCGTCGATCGCCTCACAAAGTCAACACATTTCTACTTATTAAAATAACATATTCCATCGATGTCTTAAGCAAGATGTACTTAAAAGAAATTGTACGTCTTCATGGGGTTCCTGTCTTAATTGTCTCTGATCGCGATGCCCGATTCACCTTTAGATTTTGGGTTAGCTTACAAGAAGCTATGGAAACGAAGCTGGATATAAGCACTGCTTTTCACCCTCAAACCGATGGACAAACTGAAAGAGTCAATCAAGTGATCGAAGATATGCTTAGATTGTGCATCTTGGACTTCGGAGGAAGTTGGGAAGATCACTTGTACTTAATTGAGTTTGCGTACAACAATAGTTATCACTCGAGCATAGGAATGACACCATTTGAAGCTCTTTATGGGAAACCATGTCGTACCCCAATGTGTTGGGCTGAAGTTGGAGAAGAAGTTCTGCCAGGACCTGACATTATCAAGCAGTCTACAGAGATTATCACTCTTATTAAGGAGTGCCTGAAAATAGCACAAAGCCGACAAAAGAGCTATGCGGATCAACATAGGAGGCATATTGAATTCAAGGATGGAGACCAAGTCTTGCTGAAAGTCTCACCCATGCGAGGAGTTATTCGTTTTGGGAAGATGAATGCCAAGTTATCTCCATGATTTATTAGGCATTTCTCAATCGTCGAGAAAATTGGTAATCTAGCTTACCGATTAGATCTACCACCAAACTTGTCTAATGTACATAACGACTTCCATGTATCCATGTTGCATGAATACAAGCCAGACAAGTCGCATGTTATAGAACATAGCACCTTGGAAGTCTCGGAAGATGCCACTTACGACGAGGCACCTGTGCGGATCATAGGCCGGGAGGTGAGGAAGCTCTACACAAAGGAGATTCCAGTTGTAAAAATACAATGGAATCAGCATGATGAGAATGAAGCTTCTTGAGAGTTAGAGTCGAAGATGAGGAAGAAGTATCCACACTTATTCACAAAATTAGGTACGTAAAATTCGAGGACGAATTTTCTTTTAAGGTGGGTAGACTGTAATACCCCAAAAATTAGTATAATAGTTTAGATTATTGTATGACTTGTTAAACTTAGAAATCACCATAATTTAGTTTAACTTTAGAGCTTTTAGACACTACAAGAAAACAGCACTTAGACCACGGAAACGTAATTGTTCCGTGGTCCAAGTGACACCTGGACCACGGAAAAGACTCCGTGGTCCAAGTACCACCTGGACGACGGAGAATACCATCTCCGTCGTCCAGGTGGTCACCTGGACCACGTAGTCTGTTCCGAGGTCCAGGTGATCACCTGGACGACGGATACGGTATTCTCCGTCGTCCATGTGATCACCTGGACCTCGGAGTCTTCTCCGTCGTCCAGGTGATTACCTGGACAACGAACCGACACTCCGTCGTCCGAGTACGTAACGTACTTCCACTTAGATGACGTACCGACACCTCCGTCGTCTAAGTGAAGCATTATATAAGACCGATGCCAAACTGAATTCATTCCTCGATCTCTTCATTCCATTTGAAGAAGAATTGAAGGAGAAGGGAGAAGGAGAAGGGAGCTAGCTAGCTAGAAGGCCGAGAAGAATCAGGATCGATAAGGGATCTCCGATGACTAGCTAGCTAGCTTAATTAACGTACAGATATCGAGAAGGCCAGCAGGTACGTACGTACGCAGTTAAAATTTGCTTAATTAATATATATTTAGTGAAAACGTACGTACATACATGCAATGATGTTAGCTATATATATATATGTACAGATCGATTAAATTACGTACGTACGTAATTGATGGATCGATGTAGATCGAGTACGTATAATTAAGCGTAAATTAATGGACAAATATATATATATATGTAATAATTAAATAATTATAATATTTTGTAGCAGTATGGACAAGAGTTGGATGAAGTTGAAGAATAGATGTGATGTCCGGTATATGGATGGAATTAGCGAATTTGTGAATTTTGCGATAGAACATGGTCAGGGAAAGAAACGTTTTAGGTGTCCGTGTCAGAAATGTCTTAATTGTCAGTATGCGGAGGTTAATGTTATGGTGCAACACCGGTACGAAAATGGTATGATGTGGAGTTACACTACATGGAGCGAGCATGGTGAAGCAGTAGAGTTCAGCGCAGCAGACTTCAGCTCAGGGTACAGTTACCATGGTGCCTCATCCAGCGGCAGTGGTGCCGGACCCCCAGCTTGCAACCCAACTGCAGATTTGGTCCATGATGCATTTCCGGGATGTAGTCATAGTGGACACCAACACCAAGACAGAGGTTACAGTACCACTAATGAGCATGATGATACATTCCCCGCAGCTAGCTTGGCCACTGACACCAGTGAGATGGAAAAGTACAACCGGATGCTACTTGAAGCACAGACCCCGGTGTTCCCTGGATGTCGAGAGAATGTGTTGCAATATGTGATGGAGCAAATGAAGATAAAAGTGAAGCACAAAATGTCAGTGAGTGCTTTTGACGAAATTCAGGAGCAAATATGTAAGTTGCTTCCTGATGATCACAATCTTCCTAAATCTCATTCTAAGGTTAGAAATATCCTGAGCAGCCTCGGCCTAAAGTACAGGATAATTGACGCATGTCCGAATGATTGTGTGCTATTTTACAAAGAGTATAAAGAGTTGGACTATTGTCCCGTATGTGGCCAGTGCAGATTCCAGTTGAATAGGAAGAGTTCGAAAAAGAGAATTCCTGTGAAAGTTGTTCGATATTTTCCCTTGATTCCCAGATTGCAGCGCCTGTACATGTCTCTACACACAGCAGAGGCGATGCGATGGTACGCAGAAAAGCGAATAGATGACGATGTCCTGCGACACGTCGCGGATGGGGAGGGTTTCAAACATTTCGACAGAGAATTTGGAGACTTTGCTTCAGAGGTTAGAAATGTTAGACTCGGCCTATCTACAGACGGATTCAATCCTTGGGGAAGTAATAGCTTCGCCGTCAGCACTTGGCCAGTTATTCTGATGCCGTACAACTTGCCTCCGTGGATGTGCATGAACAAGGAATTTAATTTCCTTACCGTACTAATTCAAGGTCCTAAATCTCCATCGAAGTGCTTAGATGTCTACCTCAGACCTTTGATCGACGAGCTGAAACTGTTGTGGGAAAATGGAGTCCCAACTTATGACAAATTCACTGACATGATGTTCACGATGAGGGCTGCCGTAATGTGGACGATCAGCGATTTTCCAGCTTATGGGATGTTGGCAGCCTGCAGGACAAAAGGATATAATGGATGTCCTATATGTTTGGACGACGTGAACTGTAGTTGGCACGCGGGGAAGGTGTGTTACTTGGGTCACCGTAGATAGCTTCCTCATGACCACCCGTGGCGACAGGATGAAACTCATTTCGACGGTACGGTAGAGAACAATCCTAAACCCCGTAGTTGGTCGGGCGAAGAGATTTTAGAGAGGTTGAGCTATTTCGACTTTGGTGTGTTGAGCAATGACGTGGATGTAAAGAAATGAAATCCAATTCCTCCACATGATCTGAGCTATTGGGATCACAAGAGTATATTCTTTGAACTCCCTTACTGGTTGAAGTTGAAGCTGAGGAACAACTTGGACGCGATCCACATAGAAAAGAATGTGTGCGACAGCGTGGTGGGAACAATTCTCGGTATTAAGTTCAAGACTAAAGATACTCCCAAAGCGCGCAAAGATTTGGAATCAATGAATCTACGTCGTCCCTTGTGGTTGAGGAGGGATAAGAAAGGAGTGTACAACAAGATGCCAGATGCACCTTACACAGTGAAGCCGACGCTTAGACGTTCTGTATTTCACTGGTTTAAGGGCGTTCGTTATCCGGCTACGTATGCAGCTACTATAACTGGAGCAGTGGACGAGGTGTAAAACAAGTTTGTTGGTCTAAAGACACATGACTATCACATTATGCTGCAACGTCTGATTCCAGTGGTAATTCGACCAAACTTGCCTCGGGACGTCGTAGAACCAATAGTAGCATTGTGCAGGTGGTGGCAGAGGTTATGCGCCAGAGAATTAAAGAAGTCAGATGTGGTGGAATTGCAACAACAAATTGTGCACATCATTTGCAAACTAGAGAGGATTTCCCCCCTGCTTTCTTTGACATCATGAATCACCTAATGATCCACCTGCCCGAGCAGGTGCTCAAGAAAGGTACGTACAACTACTTAATTAATTTGTTCCACTGGAGATAACTAGCTAGCTATATGTACTTATTCTTATTGTATGTTTGATTTTGTAGACAGCTTGGACAGTATAAGTCATTCGTCAAAAACAGGTCGGCCCCGGATGGCTCCATAGCAGAGACATACCTAATGCATGAGTGTGTTACTTACTGCAACAGGTACCTCAAAGATCCACCCCCTCCCACTGCCTCCGATCGCAGTGCCCGCATCAATCTTTCTGTTGTGAGAAATGTCGTCCGACCGTTTAGAGGAGTATTAAAGGAATCGTTAACACGGGAAGAACTTATTGAGGCACATTGGGTAGTGTTGCGAGACTGTGACGAAGTTGAGCCGTACATGTTGTCATACAGGGAAAGGCTTCAGGCGTTAAATCAAAACAAGAGTTCGGCGTGGATTGAAAAAATGGTTAAGAAGAAGTTTCCCGATTATTTCTTCCAATGGGTACGTACGTACGTCTCGGTATTAATTATTTAAATACATATCGCTCATGTTTGTAGAAAGTAAACCCTTATATTAATTTGCCCCTTTTCGCAGATGATTGATCTGCAAAAATCTGATAACTACGGAGGGTGGTGGTCATGGCCAAAGCACTTGCTAGCAGGGAAGCCGGTTAAACACTATATTTATCCCGGATGTTTTGTGAACGGTGTAAAGTTCCATTCATTGGCCCGAGACGAAGGAAGAAGAACACAAAACAGTGGGGTAGCGGTTGGGAAAGACAATGATCTATATTACGGGGCTATTGTATATGTGGTTCAGCTATGTTACGGGAATGATGTCAACGTTTTCCTATTCAAGTGCAGATGGTTCAAGCGTACAAAGGAATACCTAGGACTATTATCAGTCGATACAAACTCGCACTAGTATGAGGATGAGCCTTTCGCTCTCGCCACCTTAGTTCGGCAGGTGTTCTATCTCGACGATCCGAAAGCCGGTGAAGGGTGGAAAATAGTGAACCATATCTCTCACCGAGGAATATGGAATACAGAGACAATTGAAGGGACACCGGCGACGACTGAAGATGCTGCTGAACCAGAAAGAGACATTCTTGCCTATCAAGAGCCTAATATTTCTGTCATCCGCTCCGATATAATGGACCTGGTTCAAGATGGTGAACGGTTACCCATGCCTGATGGTTCTACAGATCTAACTGAAGATGAGATTATCGATGAGGTAGATGAAGAAGACGAGCAGGAAGAGGACACAGACGAGGACTCAGGTTATTCGTCGGACGATGTTGAGTACGATGACGAGGATGAGCCGTCGTCTAACGGGGATGAGGACGATGATGATTATGACGAAGAGTACGGTCATACGACGAGGGAGATTAATTGGTAATTAATTACTGTAATTATTGTAATATATATATATATATGATCGATGCCGGTTTACGGTAAGAAATTAATCCGAATTATATATCCTGGACAACGGAGAAATTAATTGCAGGTTGTCGCCAAATCTCAATCTCATATAAAACCCTAGCTAAATCTTGGACCCTAAATCTAGAAGTTCGGATCGATCGATCAATTTTTTAATTATATTTTTGAATCAGAATAATTGAACGGACACACAAATGACCGGGGACGACCTAAACCGTAAACCCTAAGGCCCTAACCCCTGAAATCGGGGTTTAGAACTTGGACGACGGAGAATGGTCATTATCCGTCGTCCAGGTACATACTAGGACGACGGATATGGTCATTATCCGTCGTCCAAGTTTACAAACCCTAAACCCTAAACAGTAAGGCCCTAACCCCTGAATTCAGGGTCTATACACCTGGACGACGGAGAACGTCATTCTCCGTCGTCCAGGTTAGAACCTGGACGACGGATAACTTCATATACGTCGTCCAGGTGATTACCTGAACGACGGAAACGCTCATTTCCGTCGTCCAGGTGCAGATATCGTAATTTTTTCTAAGGCAACGACCATCTAGACCTTCTTCCAATGCAAAGTCTTTTCATCAAGACTTTAGAGTAAACAATTCTTGGTGTGTGAGCTTCGACGGTTCGAAAATCGGAGTTGCGAAATGCCTTGTATCCATGTTTCCGGTTTGTGAAATTATCGGTTTTGCGGTTGACTGTGCCGATCAAACCCTTCCCGAACTTATTATTTTATGGTCCTTTGAAGACAATTATATATTATGTTACGACGAACATATTCAACGGTTGTTTTGTCCAAATTCAATTTCGTTAATACTCTGCTGCAAATGAGCGTCTACTCATGAACACTTAAGTCGTAAAGATTAGTCGATACTTAACATGTTTCAATATGTAAAATTAATCGTCGGTTCAAATTTAACTGTTCATATATACGATGCGTTCATCGATATTGTACGACTATTTCACTCGAATGACAGATCGCTAAATTCCTAGCGAATTATTTTTAAAATTTTTTTTTACGTAATTTGAACCTGGACGACGGAGATGGTCATTCTCCGTCGTCCAGGTGTTAACCTGAACGACGGAGAATGACCATCTCCGTCGTGCAGGTTCAAAAACCATGGCGGTTCAAATTTATTTTTGTTTATTTTTTTCATGTAATTTTCACTTGGACGACGGAGACTGACCATCTCCGTCGTCCAAGTCCAATTTTTATGGCGGTTCAATTTACCGCTTCCGTTTTTGGGACCGCTTGAATTTTCACTTAGACGACGGAAAATGAATTCTCCGTCGTCTAAGTCCAAAATCATGGCGGTTCAAAACGTCCCGCCGATTAATTGGCGCCGCTTGAATTTTTTTGAAACCGCCACTTAGACGACGGAAAACACTGTTTCCGTCGTCCAAGTGAACTTAGACGACGGAGAATAGTGCTCCGTCGTCTAGGTGAAACACTATAAATAGAGTTGCAGCCCCCCTTATTTTGTCATCATTCCATCTCCTCCTCTCCTCTCCTCCTCCGGTGATCCTCCTCCGGTGACGCTCCGACGACATTTTTTCCGGTGTGGTTCCTCCTCTCCGACGACTCAACTCCGGCGATATTCCCGAAAACTCCGATTCGGTAAATTTCTATTTTTCCCTTATTAAAATAATTTTCATTTAATTAATTAATGAAATTCTAAATATAATTTAGAAATAGAATTTAATTGATTAATTAGTTTAAATATTTAATAAATGATTAATTATTGTTATTAATTTATTAAATCATAATTATTGTAATTATTGTAATTATTTATTATTAGTTGCATGATTAAATGAATTTATTATTAAATTTATTAAATGCATAAATTATTATTCATAATTTATTAAATGAATCAATTTTTATTAAATGCATGATAAATAAATATAAATTATTGCATCTAATTAAAAATTATTAATTAATATTTACGTTTATTTTCTAGTAAATTAATTAGTAGTACGTGTTCGATTTAAATTTAGTACATAGGCTTGGTTTATTAAGTCGCACTCTTTGGAATAGATGACGCCTCTTTTCCTTGCTTATCTCCTTAACCCCTCGTGATGTGTGGATTTCATCACCGCACACCATAATCTAAGTGAAGTTATGGACACGAGGTTGAGGGCGGAGTTTGCAAAGGACTTGAGGGAGTGTAAATTTTCGAAAAATTGGCCGAATGTCGGACATGGTGTCTAGAAACGGGTTATGACTGGTGACAGGATTTGGACTAAGAAAGACTTTTGTCGAAATTAGTCCTGCCTCTCGCGTTATCTCTATCCCTAACTGGCCATGTTTTTCGATTTAACCAAGGCTGATTAATTGAAAATTTACACTTTATCGCGCGGGTCGCACGTCCATTGAACGACCGAAAATGCCAAGCTAGTGTACTCTATTTAAATCTTAAACGTACTTAATTAATTAGCGTAAATTTTTAAGTTGTAATTATTATGGTAAGTAGGTATTTTAACACCGTACTCTTAGGTTTAAATGGCTCCGCCAAAGACGACATCCGGCAAGAAGAAATCCCAACAGGAGGCAGAAGATGCCATGCTCCAAATGTTTGCGGCCCAAGTCGGTTGGGTTCAACAGGAGGGCAACGACGCTCTCAATCTGGACGGATCATCTGGTCCGTCCGTAGCGCCCTCTGGGGAAATTCCCGCTCCCTCATTCATCTCGAGCGGTGATGACGTCGACCCCTTCCAATCTCCAACGCCCGGTACCGGTTCAACGGGAAGTACTCAGGCGTCCTCGACCGCCGAATCAATCATGTACAGCGACCGCCGTAGGCAAAGGAGGGCCCCCACTGACCCGGAACCGAAAAGGACTCGGGGTCTCGTTAAAGGGGGCAAAGCGGAGCGTATTTGCAAGGCGACCGGTAAAAAGATCGACTTGCCGTACGACGAATTCACCGGTGGCCCTCCCACAGCTCAGCTAGCAAGTCTCTCGGCGCTTGGGATAGGGTCAATCATCCGTAACCGGGTTCGTATCACTGCCCCTACTTGGAAGGAGGCACCGGATCATGAGAAGGCGAAAGTCTTCAAAGATCTTTCGGTACGTAATACGTACAATTTAGTTATTATATAATATTGTTAATATTAGTTAAAATTTCATAATATATACGATTATAATTTTCTATTTATTTTTGATAGGAACAATTTGACGTGGATCCGACACCGGCTATGTTGAGGCATATCAACCAAACCGCCAACTCCATCTACAAAGATTGGAAGTACAAGCTCCATAAGTACTTCCAAGATGTCGGTCCCGTGCCTCCCCCGGTAGAGCTGCAAGGGGAGAGAGAAGATGAGTGGGAGTGGTTGTGTAACCACTTTGCCGATGAACAATTTAAGGTATTAATTTATTTTTTTTATTTCAATTAAGATAATTGAATTATTTAAATTGTAGTTATTCATTTTTTAATGATTTAATTATGTTGTGTAACAGAAATTCTCCGGTGTCAACAAAGCCAACCAGGGGAAGAAGGAGAAACACTATACTACCGGCGCCAAGCAGTTCATTCAAATAGCCAAGGAGCACAAGGATAAGGGCTCCAAACACCCTTATCTTGATGCAAGCGTAAGTGCGTACGTGACGCCAGGGCTCGATAATGAAGCGAGTCAATGCGGCGTAAGTGATATATTAATTATGTGCTTTTAATTATAGTAATTATTATTTAAATATGATTTCATTATAATAAATTAATTATTCTTTTGTAGGCAAGGGTGATAGAGCGTGCGCATGAAGAGTTGGCTAACACTCAGCTTGCGTTCCCAGATGTGCCGCCGGAAGACCTGCCTCCTCTATCCTTAGAGAGCCAAATTGCAATCGCGGATGAGGTCTACGGTCGTAGAGCTGGCAAGGAGGTTAGGCACTTTGGGCCTAGGGTGGTACGAGATTTGTCGACGACCTCCAGCTCATCATCTACGGGAGGTTCGGGGCAGCGGAGAAGGAGTCACGCAGCGGCCGTCGAAACAGCCATTCAAGAGGCTCGACTGGCACGAGAGGAGAATGAGTCAATGCGGCAAAGAGTTGACGAACAACAAGCACAAATAGCCCAACTCATCGCGCTCATGAACCAAAATCGAGAAGTATGTCAACCTCCTCCGAACCCATACCCCGACGACAACGACCCGGCTGGAGGCGGAGGACCCGGCGGCGCATCTGCTCCTCCAGTGTATTAGCTAGCTAGTTAATTATCGCGTTTCTTTATTTCCGAGTTCCGAACAATATTTTATAATTTTTGTGGGTTTTTAATTTGGATGTGTATGTACAAATTAATTCATTATTTAATTAATACATTAATTAATATTAAAAATTTAGTTTAATTAATTATTTTCGACTATTTTTCATTATTTAAATTAAATTAATAATAAATTAAATTAATAATATTTAATTTCAATTTATTTTAAAAAAAAAATTAAATAGTCACTTGGACGACGGAGATTATGTCTTCCGTCGTCCAGGTGCAAAACCCTAAACCTAACCCTAAACCCCTAACCCCTAACCCCTAAACCCTAAACCCTAAACCCTGCCATTCTCCGTGGCCCACGTGTTCACCTGGATGACGGAGGATCAGTTCTCCGTCGTCCAGGTGAACACCTGGGCCACGGAGAAGCTAGCATTATCCGTGGCCCATGTATGCACCTGGACGACGGAAACGCTAATTCTCCGTCGTCCAGGTGAACACGTGGGCCACGGAGAAACGAGCAATGTCCGTGGCCCATGTAGTCACCTGGACGACGGAGAATTAGCGTTTCCGTCGTCCAGGTGCATACATGGGCCACGGATAATATCCGCGGTCCAAGTTAACTTGGACGACGGAAAACTAATTCTCCGTCGTCCAAGTGCTTGAACGACAGCACTTGGAGCACGGACCTTGGACGACGGAGATTCCGTCGTCCAAGTACTTAGACGGCGGAAAACTGCACTTAGACGACGGAAATTGTCCGTGGTCTAGGTGCAGTTTTCTTGTAGTGAGAAATCCAAAAAAAAAATTTGTCTGGTGAAGACAATGTATAAAAACGAGATTTAGATAAATATTAACGGAGTGGGGCAAATGGTCCAGTGGATACTCAAGTTCAAGTCAGGAACTCCCTGGTCTTGGGTTCGAGGCCACGAGCTGGAATCGTGAAACATTCCATTTTATAGGTTAGTAAAAATAATAAAAATATTTTTACTCTAGTTATAAACGGTAAGAAACCCTAATTCCAACTAGCCGATTTTCGAAAATGGAATTTTAGCAAAACGACCAAATTTTTTTTGTTCGAATCTCTTATCCGAATCGAACTTTTTATTTTAAGATTACAATTTATACTTATAGAGGTCATGCTCATATATCAATTAGGTGCTAATTATTAATTGTTGATATGTATTTATTTATTTTACACTACATTGCACTTTATTAGTAAAACCACACATTTTCTTCACACATCACATTACGTATTGCATTCACATGCATACATAATCACATTTGAAAATTTCAATCAGATTTCTAACCACATTACTATTGTTTTTAGAAGTGCATTTTAACCCTAGAATTAGTAGCCCAACTATTCCATTGTCAACTTGTCTACAAAAGTCTATAAAAATGGTTATGAATTTATTTCCCATGTCTCCTCCCATGTCTATATAAATCACCCTTGAGTTCAATATGATTTTTGTATCACTTCAATCTTCTCCTTACGTACTGATTTGAAGTCCTCCCAAAGTTGCAATGCAACTCCCCTAAAATCTCACACCAAGCTATCTTTCTTCCAAGTACTTTTGTAGTTAATTCATTTTCTTCAAGAGGGTCACTTGAGTTAATCAAATACGTCCATCACCTACTAAAATTCTTGAGTAAGTATATGAGTACATTCCTATACTTCTTTATCTTTAAGATTACATCAAAGTGCATGGCTAAGAATAAAAGAGAAATAATGAGCCTTAGTATAAAATTAATATTTTCGTTTCTGTTAAAGTTTTAATTAGTCAAATGTTTTTACATATTTAGATACTCCACAAAAATTTATTCAACTTTGATTTTTGAATCATTCAAAAATGTTAAGTAATGAGAAATTTATGGCTAAAACAATTTTTTGCTAATCTTTTCCTTAATCATGTTCGAAAACTCTTAATGTTCTCTTAACTTGAAATATTCATATCTCACTCATTTCTTAACCAAATTTAGTGTTCTTTATATCAAAACGAAGCTTAAGAGTTCAACTATAGGTCTGGAAAGTTTGGAAGGCATTGATTAATACTTACTAACTAATTAATTCGTGCAAATGAGCTTAATAGCGAGCATAACCATTTCTGGATAGTTGCTAAATATTTTTGTTTCTGGACTTGAGAACTCCCTACCGAACTTTGTGATTATTACCATTGGATTCCTCTCGAAAAACAGTTCGAGATGGTATACTCACTTCTTTGTTTTGGACATAATATGGATTAATTATAAAACGTTTCAAATGGAGGATTTCAGACGGACTACCGCCGAATGATACTTTTGGTCCAAGGATTAATAATTTTATTTTCTACATTTGTACTTTGTTTTCATTGACTTACTCGCATTATTTACTTCGTAAGTTTGATTTGGGACTAATGGAGGATTTCGGACGGACTACCGCCGAATGAAACTTTTGAACCGATTATAACTAATTTTTATTTCAAGTTTATCTAATTAATCGCTCTATCTATTTACTTTCAAGTATAATTCAGAACAAATGAAGGTTTTCGAGCAGACTACCGCCGAATGAAATGTTTGGACCAAACTTGTTAATTAATGAAATACGTTTAAGTTTGATCTTTCTTCCTTTACAAATTCTATTACGTATATATTTATTACAAAATTATGATGTAAATATATACTCTATTATCTATATATACATAGTCTTAACTAAAGACTTGTTCGTGATTGTTATGGTTGAAGTGTGAAGTCGGGTGTATAGTACGAATTAACTCGTACTTAAGTGAATTACTGGTAAATTATTTTATTATTGTGGGAGTTAGCCAAGTGCCCTAGTCCCTTACTGAGAGTGCACTATTATACTCTAAGGAATGAATTGTGTCAAACCGGGAGTATACATGTTTTGGCAGGTGGCCTTAAAATGCTGTGGTTTTATATTTGTGTTGGTATTGTGAGACTCAGCACATGACCACCAAGGGGTTTGCTGCTAAAGCGTTCAACCGTCGTTGCAGCTTTTCAGGAGAGTGATAATTACTTTGGCTAGACTAAGCCCAACTCCAAAGCTTCGAATGCTCTCTTAGCTTTTCCAAAGCGTTGTTGCAGTTTTCATCTCCTGTTGGGAGTCACTTCCACAGTCTTTCCTTTCTCCTTCACATACCAACGTTTTCTTTAGTGATATTCCTTGAAGCTGGTGGGACATACGGCCTGGCGAGCAAATTGGCTGCAACTGCTCCAGATATCTCTGGTTTGGTGGACTTTTCTGCCGCTCGCCTTCGCTTGAAAACCTGTGAATTTCTTTGGCCAATCTCCCTTGGACTGTTCGGCTGGTAATGCTTGGGTGTTGCAATCAATTTAGGATAAACTGTGACTGCTTCCTTCAACTTCTCATACGTGATCTTAAGTCCATAGTGGAATTTGCAACGAGCACATAGAGCCACTGGCGACTCTGCCTTCTGGTCTACTTTTTCTTTTCCTTTTGCCGTTGTCTCCAGTTGCTTTCTCAGGCTACCATCGCCATTGGTATGAAGGTCAAGAGTTGGTTTTCTTTTGTTTAGGTTGCCCCTCGTTAATTCCAGCATACCAATAATGATGTCCTCTTCATGTTCAAGATTTGATTCGGCCGTTTCAATTTCTATCTCCGGTCCCTTTTATCTATCCACTGCTGGATCCTGTGCATCAATCTTATGCACTGATCGGTGGAGTGTAATTCTCATGTGTTATAGAATTGACAATGAGGGAGATCTTTTACTTCTTCAGGCTCTGGCGTGGGAGATCACTAGTTATCTGGCACCGTTGCTATCCTTGCTCGGACCAGGTATTCAAAGATTTCAGCTCGCCTAGATACATCATAAGTGATTTGATGCTTTGGCTTCTGTCTTGACCTCCTCTCTTGCTGCTAGGGATTGGGTGCGTTATTTGAGGGAATCAAAATGCTCGGATATAGTTTTATGTGGAAAGGCGGCAAAATCGGTGGGTTCCAATCTATGCTACCCTTCTAGCTGAATCTGATAACTTTATAGTCGAGTGGTTGTGTACTGTGTCTTTCATAGCGTAACATGAAGATGTCTTGTGACCAAACTAGTTGTGGTATCTGTAAAAATGCTCACTTGGCATAATATAGTCAAGATCCCTAAACTTGCTGACCGGCCAAAAGTTGATAAGCTTATTCCTCTATAGCTCGTCTGGAATTTCATCCATTTTGTCCTGTTGGAAGGTATAGCGTGGATGAATTGGTGCATTTTTGTCTACGAGTCCCTTTGGATCTACCAAATCCTCTGGCTCTGCTACAAAGTTCTCTATCGATGGCCACTCAACATGTATTATATTAACTTGAGTGTCCGAGAATGGCTGGGAATCCACCAAAGAGACAGTCTTAGATGGTGCTTCCATGGCTAGCTTGCCGTCATTGATTCACTTCTGGATCTGATTCTTTAGTTTCACCCACTCCTTGGTCATGTGGTTCCACATACCATGGAACTTACGATACTTCTTTCCTTTCAACTGCTCGACAGTAGGAATCGAACCTAAGTTTGTTTTTGAGCCATATTGGCATCATAAGTGTATGTCTCGAACTCTGACTTGGTAAAAGCCATTGTTGAGAGTTTCATAGGACTTTTGTTCTGCTGCACCTTACGAGGTTTCAAGACCTTACTTGACTCCAGCTCTACTTCATGTACCTGATCGTCTTTAGAACTTTAACCTTTGTCTTCATGATCTTCAATATAAGCCACAGTTTTTGGCTTATGCTTTTCATAAATCCTTGGTGCATAAGTCCCCTTTGAGGAGTTACGCTTGTTATCCATTTCTTACATGGTATTATGAGCCTTCGTTACTGCAGCAATCAACTCGTTCAAGGTGAGATGCTTGTGATTGAAGAACAAATTATGATATTGATCTTCTAAGCTGTTAATGGCCATCTCAACAATTACATCCTTCCTTAATGCGGCTCGGCACAAGTTATACTCAGACCGAAATCGGTGAAGGAAGGCTACTGGGCTCTCTGATGATGACTGGCTCATGGCCACCAACTTACCAATGCTCGTTTCTGGCCTTGTTGTTCCAAAGTGGTCGATGAACAATGCCTCCATTGTCGACCACTCTGTTATGGACCTTTTTTCCAAGCCGTATACCAGACGAGTGCTGACCCGGATAACGACGAATTGAAGACTCTCAACTTTAGTTCTAGGTTTTCTATGAATGATCCTAACTATAGAGTAAAGTAAGCCAAATGTGTCACAGCATTTGCATCGTGGTTGCCTGTGAAGGTCTGGAAATTGATTGGTTTATAGTGTCGCGGCCACTTCTAGACATTAACGGCACCTTTCTCTGGAGGCGAGTATGGAGTCTCATATGGCTCACGTGCTTTGGAGATATGTATATCGCATTCCTCCATGAACCTCTTTAAATGGTCCTCCCAGGCAGTTGGAAACGCTTCAGCCTGCTTCGTCTTTCTGGTTAGGTCAGAGACAAACTTAGTTAGCTCTGAGATGTCCCTGTCTGTCCTCTTATAAAAAAACTGGCCACTGCCCTGGCCTGATTCGCCTAATTCTCCTCGAAGACACGCATAAGTTATGTATGCATGCTTTCCTGTCCTTCCACCAAGGTTGCTATCTGAGCTTTCAAAGTCGCCTGCTCATCTAGACCTCTATTGTATTCGGCCCTTAGAGCCTTAATCTCGCCTGTCGCCATATCTGTTTTCTCACCGTTGGCAGCAAGGAACTTTGCTTGTTCCTCTATCCTTTGCTCGATAGAGGCAAAATATTCTCCAAGCCACTCGTCTCGCCTGGCGGCGTACAATTTGTAGTCTTCGTAGTTTAGATGGTTAATGTATTTTTCTCTTAGGAAGTTGAAATCCATTGTTGAACGTCGTTTGACTCCGAAGATGATGTCAAGCGCGTTCTTGATAAGTGAACGACACTTAGAAGAAGCGTGTTCCCGATACTCCGGTTGTGGATGTTTACGACACTGAGGGTATCCCTTTTTATAAGGATTCCTAATTATCACTTAGAGATGTGAAAAGTTTGTCTCACTGGGCGTGCCAAAATGGTTGGCACCAAAATTTCTCAAGGTTCTGAGAAACTTGCAAACTGGCTCTTTTCTCGATCTTGTGCTTCGTGCATTGGTGTTCCACCATCGTACGACGAAATAGTCGATTTATAGGCCAACTGCTACCTGACTTCTTTAAAGCGATTGAGATGAGGAGAGCACCAACCAGGCCTGAATGGATCATTCTTGCCTAAATGACTTCAGGACTTGTGATTTTCATGTCTCTAGTGGAGCCACGAAGATCATTACCCTACACTCTTCCTGATATAAAGCAGAGCAATCTCCTTGACAAGGTGTTGCGTCCTTGAACCTCAAGACTCTCACACTCTTCAGGTGACAAGCCTCTTGATCGTCGGTTACGGTGTTTTGCGTCCTTGAATCGCAAGAATCTCACGCTCTTCGAGTGACAACTCTCTTGATCGCTGGTTGCAAGGGTTTCCCGAGATGAGAAGGTAGTTTGCCGATAGTAAAGTGTATGCAATCGAGGATCCATTCTTCGGTGTTCTGCTCCTCTATTTATAAGAGACGATGCTCGTATTTTAGTTTGACTGAAACTTCTCATAATTAGACTTGCTAAGAAACTCTAATTGCTCGGTTTCCACGTCTTTTACCTTATCTCAAACTCTAAGACTCTTAGTGATAAGCTTCGCTCGGAATCTTTTCCTCCATAGGAAAGGTCGATTATTATTAATTAATGGGCCGCAAGAGTCAGCTTCTTTCCCTCCTTCAGTCTATCACGATTTGTTTAAAGAATACTTCTCAGGCCGCTCGCTTAACCCAGCCTCTAAAGCCCAATAACAAGATATTTTATCTTGGGCCCAAATAATATCAGTGTTTGAATTGCCAAGTCATCATTCTAGAGCCTTGTCTCTCTTCAAAACCATGGCTACCTTGCCAAATTGGTTGGTCTAGGCAGTGACATCTAAAGCAAATAGACTAATCTACCACGACTATGAGTGGCTTAGTAGCGACATACTAGTGCAATACGAGTGTGGAAGATTCCATGGAGTGAAGTACCTCTCACTAATAAATATCTACATGAAAGAGTTGAGCAACACAAGATATGGTGTTCCAGATGAATCTGTGTTAGAAAATTTGGAAGAATTGCATGCTATAGATGTTCATGGCCCAAAGGATTTTATGTTGGTAAATGACCAACTGGGTCTCTATGCAATCTTAAGATTATAAAAGTAAAATATTGCAGCTTGAAGAAGACACTTTTGATGTCAAATTAGTGAGGAATGTACTTATATCAACATTCTGGATTAGAATGGCGTAACAGAAGCATAGTGGAATACAACACGCATACTTTAATTTTCTTTACCATCAAGTATTGAGAATATTGTAGTAGTTCATGGGATGTCATGTTAGCATTTCGAGAATTTACCAAGCCATCTTCCGATGAGGGAAATAGATGTCATTAAAAGCACATTTTCGGGACGGCACCCATTGTTCAAGCTTATTGTCAAAAATCTTTTGCCAAGTTGTGTGAGTCACATTTTTGACTCTATGAGTTAAGTGGATACTCTTATTTGAACCAATGAAATTTCTTAGTATTGGTCAGTGGTAAAATTAACTTTTCGGCACTAGGAAGTGCTTAGTTTTTTTGTGATGTTAGTTGTTACCGATTGAGGTACTTGAGTTGCAAAAATTGTTATATTAGGTTTTAGGCCTTTAAGTTGTATATTTGTATTATTTATTTATCGCAAACAAATGCATAACTTGTGAGGAACACTTAGATCTTAGTTGGGGGGAATGCTGAGTTCATATCATAGTAAATTGATATGACAGTTTGACTCTCTGAAGTTTGCCCGTAGTTTTGGGTTTAACAGTATAGTTGTTAAGAACTGAAACTTCTTATAGTGTGTTCAATGAGAGTAATGAATCATGGAGATATTGATTATTGCAATCATTGTGTTTTTGTTTAATAGTGTTGTTTAGTTTGATCATCAGAAATCTGGTTGGGATTCCGTGCCTACAGTTTTTTTTTTAGATTTGATTATTCGAAGTGTTCTATGTGTACAGGTTTTTGGGTTGCCTTGAGTTTTAGGGAAAACTATGCCCAATTTTCAGAAAAATATTCAGGAATAAGATAACTTGGTAAGGTTAGAAGCTTTACTTCTGATGAATTAAGTAACCACCTATGTTGAGGTTTTAGAATGGTCAGACTGGGTTCTCAGTTTGTTATCTTTGTGACCTTGAGGTTCACTTTATGTGTGAGTTTCCATAGTGGGACACCTCAGTGTGGGGTTTTGGTGGTGATCAGGAAGCCACTTCAAGACCTAGAGCCACACCGCTGCCCATACGACCATCATGTCAAGACTATTATCCGAAGGGATGACTGGTGGACTGGCCGTTTAGGCTCAAACTCATTAGTAGAACTTGCTACTAGGGTTGGCATGGGTACTAGATCTTTTAAGATATTTATGTTACAGAGTTTGAATTAGGATGCCCTTTTGTATCAAGCTTATTGTGAGTCGTTCATTTTGACTTGAGATTTCAAGAGAAAAACTTTGTAACAAGATGATAGCTTGACGACAGTGTTATGGCCAATTCTAGTTGTTGTAAGTTTTACTTACGAGCCGAAAGAACGCATGCAGGAGTACTATCTGTTCGAGCCCTACTAATTTATGCGTATGTGTAATTTCGTGATGAAGTTTTCTTAAGGGGGGTAGATTTGTAACATCTCGACCCGAAATTAACCTCTTATATTATGATTAAGTATTAATCGATGATGGTAACTAGTTTTTACCACCAATAATTATTGATGACCCTTTTTATCAAAATTTTATCGATCAAACTTTTCAAGGATTTTCTTTGAAAAAAGTCATAGAGTTTATCAAGATGAGTTTGTGGGCATGTCAAGTGTTTAAATCGGACTTAAGACGAAGATGTTATGGTCAACGAATTTTTTTTAATGATTTACGAAATTGGTTAGTCACGAGTATAAATATAACTTTCAGAAAATGGAAAGTAAAAAAATAAAATAAAAATTGGTAAGACTTTTTCTCTCTCCCTCCTGCCCACGCGGCCTCTCTCTCTCTCCACCACTGCTTGCCAGCGAAGAACCACCGGCTGGCCACCAAACCCGGCGGTCTTGGCATCAAAATGTTCATCTCTCTTCCTCTATGGTCTCCACCACCAATTCGACCGGAGCTAGCCGGAATTTTAAGAGGAAAAACCGAGAAAATTTAGGTTTTGGGTCGATGTTTTCTGACCAAATCAAATGGCGAAACTTATTGGGCTTTGAAGCTCCCCTCACTACGAAGCTAAGGACACCAAAAACACATTTTAATTCGACCGGAGCAAGGTGAATCGAATGATTGGAGTTTTTGGGGGATTTCAGTTTCAAGGTAAATTTGACTAGTTAGAAGTTGAATTGGACTTTGATGAAGTTGAGAAAATTATTGCTTGCAAGATTTTGAGTGTTTTCGGGTTTGGATCGTCGGAAAAAGTCACCTGCCCCACTGCACTACCACCGTCGACGGTGGTCCATGGCGGCGCTCTAGCGAAGGGAATTTCGGCAGAATTTTTATGTTGTTTTACTCGTAATTACATACCGAATTTAATAAAGAGGTTATTGACTTGATTTGGACATTGTTGATTAATATGTGTGATTAATTAGATATTAATTACATAATTTACGATATTATTGAACAGTTGAATAGATTGTCGATTCGACCTCGAGTTGCGTAACGTTTGAGTAATGTGTTGCGACTTTAAAATGTATTCAAGAGTTAGAATTTGGAATTTGATTAAAGCTCGTCATTAGTTCGGGAAGCACGATATTGGAAAATACGAGGTTCTGAAAGATAAATGCTCGTAGGTGAACGAGCTTAGATATTAATTATGATTTTAAACGACTAGTTATTAAGTAATAATTATTGTTTCAGGACGATAAGTTAGCAGCCAGTGACAGATGTTTAGAAGTGCCAACAGACGGACTTTTGCTAGATCAAAATCACGATACAGTACTATGAGTGGACACTTTATTTTCACTGTTGTTTTGCGAGTCTACAATTATGCATTATTACAGTTATGCATTTTCATAGGGACACATATGATTTTGTTTTACACATAACATAGTCATAGTTGTTGCATCGATGCACTGACTTCTCGATTGATCTCCTAGACACTCCGGGACCTGACCCGAGGATTCATACAGCACCCAGGAGGGCCAGGAACCTAACCTAGGATGTCTTAGGGCTTGTGGTCATTTGATCCAAGTTACTGCCTCCACACATCATATGGTACTCAAGAGGACTAGGAATCTAACCTGGATGTTTATAGTTTTAGACTCGTATCATTTTTTGTATATTCTACAGGGAAATGAATTTAAGTTACGTCTTTCATTTCTTTACAAAATTTACTTTTTTTCCACTTACTTTAACGTTTTATGGTTTATGCCTTTTCATGGGCCCTTTGTTTAAATTGTCCAGATTGGAGGTTAGCCGGTTGGAGTCATGACCGTCCAGAGTGCGAGGCATGATAGTCCACATCTTCTATTTTCACAGGGTAGGTTCTCAGTTAAAGTTCAGGGTTTCTCGTGCTAGGGTTGCTAGTACCGGGTTGTCAGTAATAGATACTCTAATATGGGTCCCGCAAGACTTACCCTGGATTACTATGGTAATCTGGGGTAGGTCTTGTCAGGACGCTGAAATGTGACAATCTGCCAAATAGGAATCAAGCTAAGTCAGAGCTGACATTTTGCTTAGTACGGCTAGTAAGAAAGTGTTATACAATCGATGTCCTACCGACATTGGTTTGATTATGGGAGTCAGTCATCCATTGTTATCTAGATTATTGTAGGTTGTTTAGGGTGGAGAGAAGTTCCTAATATTCATCTTTATTTGAATTCTTCAACATATTTACTTTTCTGAAATTTACTTTTTCTGCATCAGCTGTAGATTGTCCAAATTATTTATGCAAACAAATAAACTTCGAATATCCTCAAACTTTTTATGATAGTTCTCCACTGAGTCTAGTATATAGTGTTAAATTTTCGTGATATTTTATTTAATATAGGTTAGGTTAGTAGTCTTCTTTTTGTCAAGTGGTCGAGGCTGCCAGATTTTTGGCTTTCGCGTCTGTTTGTGTTTTTAAGTCTTAGTTTCATCAATCCTCTGTGGGTAGTGAGGAAATTCTAGTATGCTTTGATACATGACATACATCAACTTATAAATTTGTCCTCAAAGTTGTAAAATGAGTGTCTAAACTTGTAATTTTATCCTAAAAGTTGTAAAAATAGTTTTGATTAAGTGATTACTACTAATGAACTAAAATTACAAGAAAAATACTCATTTTATAACTTTTTGTATAAATGTACAAGTTGATGAATGGCATGTGTTAACTCATAGTAGCCTTCCCAACGGGTAATGACTCATATTTGTCATTTACTACATTGATACATTTGCATAAAGACTAGGGTTATTTTTGTTAGGTGGTTTTGCGCCTATTAGTATACACGTACAGCTTTTTGGGAGATAAGTAACTGTGAATCAAAGATATATATGTATTGGGGGTGGGCACTTGGTCCTGGAAATCCCGATCTGACCCAGTCTTGAACCGTTCTGCATAAGGACGATACATGTTTAGATTTTTGAAATGAAAAACCTGTCTTATCCTGATCCATTTGAATAAAATGGGATGTGATGAGTGTTTAGTTTTTGGTGTAATTGGGATCCCGGCCCGGCCCGATTATTACACCCAACACAATAAACCCTATCAATTATATATTTTAGTATTTACTTTTATCGATCTCAAGTCATTTCACTTTCTTCCTTGCGGCATTTTTTACTCTCTTCCACGGTTTCACGTACGAAATCAACTCAACTTCTCAGATATCTAGGTCAATAATTCTTCTAACTAAATTCTTTATTGTTCTTATTGCATTGACTATTGTTTTCTTAATTTGTAAATGCAAAGAGCGGTATCTATATATGCGATTGGATATCTATATATGCAATTGGGTATATGATTACTACTATATATGTAACTGGGTATATATATATGTGCAATTAGGTATCTATATAAGCAACTGGATATATGAACTCTAATAGTTTAATTTGATTTCCAGGAAGACTAATGGCAAAGCAGAAGGAGTGCCTGGAGCTCGTGTATGAGCATTTGGTTTGCAACATGATTCTTCAACTGCAACCAGTTCTTTTGTTTTACAACAAGCCAGACAAACCCTTTTACAAACTGAGTCAGCAAAAAGCCACCAAGAAGAAGATTCAAGTTAGCAAGAGAACAACCATCAAGTAAAAGCATCAAGTTAACAAGAGAAAACCATCAAGTGGAAGCATCAAGTTAGCAAGATGATGAAGCTACAAGTGATTCAAGGACTTCTGTTAAAAGTAGTCCGGTGTGGGATCATTTTATTGAGTATGAGAAGAAAACCAAAGTGAAGGATGTAGATGGAAAATGGATTGAGGTTGTAAAGAAGAAGGAACATTGTAAGTATTGTCCTTGAGGGACGATTAGTGATTTTGCTGCCCTATCTAAAAAGTGTACCTTTGGAATGCTTAGGCACATCAGAGATAATTGTACATACTATCCACTTAACATGGATAAGTCTCAAAAACTTCTTGAGGTGATAAATCAAGGGGAAATCAAATGGGATTAGTGTCGGTTGGTGATAAAGTAGAGTATCTTGAAGCTTGTGTGGAGATGATTGTCATTGATGAGCTTCCTTTTTGCCATGTTGAAAAGATAGGATTTACTAGATTAATTTTATAGGAAAGTCTGCCCTCTATTTGATGTTCACTCTCGCAGAATACTTGGCAGACACTTTCTCTTGATGCATGATAAGATGACGTTGAAGTTGAAGTTGAAGAAGGATATCAAGAATTATAGGTTGAGTTTGACAATTGACACTTGGACTATTGTTCAGATGGTCAATTACATGGTGATAACCGCTCATTACATTGACAGTGACTTGAAAATGCACAAAATAATCATATACTTTTGTCCAATCTTAGATCAGCAAGGCGCCACGATAGGGAGGTTGATAGAGAATTGTTTGACTAAGTGGAGCATCAGAAAAGTGATGGCAATTACTGTAGATAATGCTTCTTCTAATAAATCAGCCATGGAATGGTTGATATCTAGGATGAACAAGAGCGTTGCATTTGAGCCTATTTTAGCTTGCAAATACCTACATGTCAGATGCACTGCTCACATTACCAATTTAATAGTGGGAGATGGCTTGAAGAGGTTGCAAAAGAGTGGGAGATGGCTTGAAGATGTTGCCAAAGAGTGTGAAAGCTATTAGGAATGTTGTGATATATGTTAGATCTTCACCGAATAAACTAGATAGCTTTAAGCAAGCTGCTTTAATTGAACAACTTCCGAGTAAGGATTTGGTTTGCATAGGTGTTCCTACTAGGTGGAACTCAACTTATTTGACGTTAGAGCCTGCTATAAAGTTTAAAGCTGCTTTTGTAAGGTTGGAGGAGCTTGAGGATAGGCAGTCTCTTAATTACTTCTAAGAATCAGAGGAGAAATTTGATGAAGATGGTAATTTAGTGGTACTTAACACGAGCAGCAATAGAGGTAAAGTTGGGCCACCAAGACATGAAGAGTGGGAGACAGCTGAGAGAAGTTCTTAGGTGTGTTCTATGATGTGACTTTGAGAGTTAGTGCATCACTGAACCCAACTATTCACACAACGTTTGTTGATATCATCACAATGGAGCAGAGCATAGAGAGATTATGTTTACTATCTAAAATGGCAACAAATTCAGAAGCTGAAAAGGTCTTGGTGGAGATGGCTAATCAAATTCATGTCAAATACTTGAAGTACTTTGGATCATTTTATAATGTTAATCACATGGTGATAGTTGGGCTGGTATTGGATGGAAGATTCAAGCTTTAAAATGTTGAACACTTATTTCGGACACTTAAATTAGATGATGAAGAGGTGGAGAGCAAAACCAAGGCAATCAAAAAACTCTTGATGAATATCTATGATGAGGTATTCTACTGTTCTAATGTGTTACAACTTCTTTTCTTCAATTTTCTGAATTACTCAAAGTTTTTTCTTTACATATATGTGGATATTGTCATTAATTTAACTAGTTATTTCGTGTTTTTAACTATTTCTTAGTATGCACCAATTGTGGGTGGTGGTAGACACATGAATAGGCAGAGAAGGACTTCTTCATCTAGCATAATCACAAGCAAAAGCAATAGCAATATCAGAGTAGGTTGTGTGAGGGGACAATTTCTGGATACTTGGAAAAAGGTGGTAAATGAGAGTGTTGAGACAGAAATTATAAATGAAGTAGATCAATATCTTAATGTTGCAGTAGAACCAACAGATGATGAGGATTGTTTTGAAATTCTTGGCTGGTGGAAGCTCAATGGTCCAAAGTTTCTGGTGCTAGCAGCAATTGCAATAGATGTTCTTGCAATTTAAACTTCCACGGTGGCTTCAGAGTCTTGTTTTTCAACTGGAGGCAGAGTTATTGGCCCATTTAGGAGCTCACTAACTTCTGCAACAGTGGAGCGCTTAATATCTACAAAATTGGTTATTGAGTGATGATATATCCAAACAAGAAGATTTGAAAGTTGACCCTTCAATTGAAAGCCTACAGTGGTGTGAAGAACTTGAAATATGTATGTTATTCATTTCGATTATTTCAGTATATGAGTGTATCAATTAATTTAGTGTTATGTGATATACATACAACTTCATAAATTGTGCATTTTACAGATCATAAAAGCTCTACTTCATCTGCTTGTAGTACAACATGTCCACCACCAGTTTCTGATCCAAAAGCAAGGGGCAAGGCTATTATTTATGTATGAAAACTGAGAATAAGTTGATTAAGTGATTAACTTTCAGTTGTTTTTTTTTATGGAAAGCTTATTAAAATATGGAACGGGCCACAGGCTTTTTGAGTTTTCTTCATAAAGGTCTGGCCCGTTTGATTTTATTTCCTAACTAGAAATACACAAGATAATCAATAGCCCTAATTCCCTTTCTCACTTTAATCTCTTTCTCTCACGCCGTTTGCAGCTCTCTGAGTCTATGAGCTTAGTGAGTTTTGTTCCCCCAATTCTCTCTTGCCTCTTCTCTTACTTCACTCACTAACTGATCGACTTGACCCCTATACCCTAACAAGTTAGTTGATTCAATTTTCATTCTCAATTATCGATCAACCAAAACACAATTTCAATCGACCTAAGCTCTAAACAATCTCAGTCCTCAGACAGTCGAGTGACCTTCTGAGTGAGCTCTTCGATCTCGGGGCACTAAAAAATCACACTTTCTCCAAGAGTTGAAGGCCATTCCAATCTCGGCCCCGTGGTAAAGGCACACTTTTGTCGCTCTCGACACATGTGCTTAATGTTTTGTGATTTGGGATTGAGATAGTAAGTTTTGGGTAGAATTTGATTTGGTTTTTGTTTTTGATTGTACTGTGCTGGTATAATTTTGAGAAACGAGGCTCGAATTTGGTTTCTTTCACAATATTGAATTGATTTGAATTTATATTAATTTGTCTGATAAGCAAATGGATATTTGCTTAGAGTTTAGCCCGGTGGATTTGAACTCGATTCAAAATGTGTATTCCATAATAGATTTTAACTTTGTGTTTCTGTTGTTTTGACTGAAAACTGTAGAGGAAAAAAGTGTTGAAAGTCTGTGTTTGGCCCGTCCCTTCCTGAACTTAAACAAAACTGGCATTTACGAGTTTTAAATCTAGGACTATCAATCCCGTCCCGTCTCGGACTGTAATATTAAAAAAGGAAGGGGCAGGTTTCGTCAAGACTCGTCCCGTCCTATCCGTGTCCAGCCCTAATATGCATGCCCCGCGATTCAACGTAAGACAGTTGACAATCTGACAAGGTGATAAATAAAATTTGCAACTGCAATGAACAAACTGCTATTGTATATACTTATTGTCTGATTGCTGTATGCGTTACCATACATATATGTACGTTTTTACTTGTTCTCATTGTGGGCTTTGTTCTTGTTCTTGTTGTATTAGTGAATTACTTGTCTGACATAGTATATATGTTTCATGATTCTTTTACATATTTTGAACCAAACAATTGTCACTTTTCAGCTGTATTTTGACATTATATTAACATCTCCTCTTTATTTTCTACTATAAAAAAAAACCATCGAAGCTAAGGTACATAGAAGTCTGATGTGCAAGACAAACGGAAAATAGAACAACTCATCATCCCAAATAAAATTTTACATACAGGAAATATATATATATATATATATATGTTGAAAAATGAATACGTCATTTACTTGTCAAGTTAGAGTTAATTGTTTCTGCAAATTAAGACATACAGATGAGTAAAAGTTTGGGGTTGACAGACTTGACACCACCTAAAGCTGACGTTGAAGGATGAATTGAACTGCAGAAATTAAGCACAGAAGAGTAATATCTGAATTTCTTTTGGTATTCGAAAGATAAAGTACTTTAATTTTTTGAGAACATCTGTTCACATTTCTCAATTTGATAATTACACCTCTCAACTATTTGTTTCAATTCAACTTTGTAGTTTACCCTCTCTTTTTTCATCACACATCTCTTCATGGCACCTCTCTTTGATCAAATTTTTCTTTTTCTTTTCCTAACAAGCAAAACTATAACCTATTATTCACCTTCTAAGAAGTTTAGGATCAACGATTCTTTTTTTTTTATTCTTTTCTTCTAACTTGTTTAATTTTCCTATATATGGGGTTCTAAGAACAATAGGATGATTTTTAAAAATAAATAAATAATTTTTTTGATTGATCTACTTGTAAGACAAATTTTCATCTATCCTATTTGGGTACGTTAGAAGAGATTGAGGTTGAAGAATGAGGGAAATGGATGGATACAGGATGGATGATAAATGCATCCCATAGAGATGCAAAACATATTTGATCATCTCTTCATTTTGAGGCTGGTTTGAGATTTGTTTCCTGGATTTTCTTGTTTGATGGGATATCAGGCAAGTTAGATCAAATATGGGTTTTTTCCTTTTTATTTTTACATTCGATGAAGTTTAGATGGAAGAGTTAATTAGATTAAAACCTGGAAATATATTTTTCTATGTCTTCTTGCGGTGAAGAACGAGAGAGTTGCAGTAGACAGGGCATTGCAAAGAAGAAATACGTACTAACAAAAAAGGTGAAAGTGGAACTAAAATACTTCAAAAAATTAAAGAGGTTTAAATAGAATTTATGGAAGTGGGAATAGACGTTCTCAAATTCATTTTCGTTCCGAATATCAAACGAGACTTTGTGTTTTTTGGGTTACCATGTCTGGGTCTTTCTTGTTTTGTTTTATTTGTACGGTTGTATCATTGGTGAACTTTGTTCTTCGTTTCTGTTGTATTATTAGTTTGGAATATTTTCCTTCCATGTCTATCACATCGACTCTTGACCATTCCAATACGGAAAAATTCTTAAATGGTACCTCAATTATCACTCAATACAATTGGTATCCAGACTTTCAAAACTATCTACATAGTACCTAGACTAATGCATTGTTGCTCAAGATAGTACCTGGTAAGGGTAAAATTATCAAAATACCATCTTAGTCCTTTTTCTTTTATGTTTACACACTATTGTGTATTTTTGAAGCATAGTAGGCCCATAAATTGTTTATTCTAACACTAGCTTGCAGCTAAAAATCTATCTTCAGTACTCGAAGGTAAACAGTTATTTCTTACTATTAAAATTTTTCACTTTGTAAAACTTTGTGAATTAAGCAACCCTACAGATAATCTATGAGTCAACCCTCACAGGAATAGCAAAAAAGTTATACTATGTCTTCAAACAAACTGCCAGAGGACAAGAATGGTTGGAAAAAATTAAAACTGACAAGTCTCCATACACCTTTGCAACTCCGATTTATGACCAATTCTGTGAAGATATCTCGTATGTTAGGGACAGGGCTAAAGAGTTAGCAAAAATCGACATACATGCTTTCAAGATATGAAACATGAAGTATTTCGAAGAATATCTAAATGAATTCCAAGAATACTATTGTACAGTAGGAGAGTTGGAAAACAACGACTTAATACATCTATTGCATAGAAAGCATCATAAACCCTAGTGGACAGCTATGAGGGAGTGCATAGAAGAAAAACCCCTAGAAAGTTTTTTAGTAGGGGGAGTTGAAGAAAGAATCAAACAATTGATGCGTGAACAACACAATGCAAACACACAAGAGCAAAAGTTGCAAAGAAACAGCTTAAAGGATCTGGCAATTTTTGCCTCGATCAGAATTGCTAATATTCCAACTAACTGGGATGCGCAACAAAAATAAGCAAAAAAATTTAGGGAAGCACTTCCATAAATATTTCAGAGGAAAATAAAGGAAGAATTGGAGATTCAAGAAAAGCTCCGATTACAAAAGAGAAAAACATAATCCAAGAAAGAGATTCTTTAAGAAGAAAAGATTCTCTTAAGAAACAGAAAAGAAGAGAACATGCAGATGTTGGTTATGCAAGGCCGAAAGACACTATGCTAATGAATTTCCTAAGAAAGATAAGAAGTTCGAAAGCTCTTCTGAGAAAATATGAAAAGGTCATAGAGATGGCCAATATGAAAGGCTACAAAGTAGTCTATGCAGAAGATCAAGATGATAATATATATGTCTATACAGTCTGAAAAGAAGATGAATCATTAGCAGAATCAGAAACAGATTCTGAGGAGGAGTATGAACCCATAAGGGTTTATCTCCTTGAAATAAAAAATGGGAAGAAAGGACTCAAGAAGAAAATATTTCTTCCTATAAAGTCAATCCTAGATCCTTTGTCTATGACTACTTTCATTGCTATGAGAAAGATGGTCTTCCAATGTTTTGTGAAGCGTCAGAGAAAATGTATCACAAAGAATGCTTCATAGCTGAAGTAAGAAGAAAAACAAAGAATAATTCAATAAATCAGATTATTGAACTAGAATATGAAGACTACTTCTATGAGATAGAAGAAAGAAATAAAATTCTAGAAAGACATCTAGAAAGTATGAGATTCAATACTACTACTGAAAAAGAAGTAGTATCTGCAGAAAGCCCAGCTTGTGAAGAAGAATGATGCAGTCCTTTCGCAAAAATAGTAGAAGAAAGAGGTCATTCGAAAAAAAATTTGTGCAAGAAAGCAACTGCTTCTACTAATAAGTTTAGCAACTACATGGAAGTTAGATTAAAATTTTCAGGATACGAGAAGTATCATCTACATGCCTATGTAGATAATGGTTCTGGCTTCAGTCTAGCAAAAAAGTTTGTTATACTTAAAGAACTCTGGATTACTAATCCAAAAAGAAGTGCAATTGAGAAAATGTAGAAGGAAGACGAATCTTCATGAATATAGTTGCCAAAAAAGTTCGAATCTCGATCGGTGGAGTAATTGTTGAAGAGCTTTGGCAATCAAAAAGCCAAGACTCAAATATACTCATTGGCAATGATTTTCCCCTATAGCAAACATTTATCCATTAGTGATAAGTGAACTTAATAGGCTTCAAAAAGAGGAGCAACTAAAAGAAGCAAAAAGTGTTGTTGATCCAGGATAAATAGAGCAACATCAAAGGTCGCAGCAGAATAGTGGTGGAAATACACTAAAATATGAAACGATATTGCAATACAAGCAACAAGAAATAGTTGCTTATAGAAGAACTGTCAGAGGATGAAGACGAAGACGAAGAGGAAGTCGAAGCATCCTTGATCCAGGAGCATAATCTCAAGCACTTTAAGGCTAAGCTTGAGAAATAAAAGATGCATACCCTTGGAGAGATCAATAAGATGTTGAAACAAAATATTGACATCAATCCTGTGAAATTCTGGGAAAAAGACTCAGTGGACTGTGAGCAAGCTACATGATATGAATTCTATCTGTCATGTAAAAGCAATCCTTCAAATCAAAGAACAAGATTAGAAAGAATTCAGGAAAGACATAACTGATGTTTTGGAAAAGGGATTGATAAGACCATCAAATAGTCCTCATCATGCTCCAGCATTCTATGTCAGGAACCATGCGGAAGAAGTCTTTGAAAAAGAAAGAATGGTAATGGACTATAGAGATGTCAATAAGAAAACTATAAAAGACGGTTATCAAATAGCAAAAGTAAGAGTGTTAATCAACAGGCTAACAGGATAGAAAATCATGATTCTGGCAACTAAAAATGCATCCTGAAAACATTCCCATTACTGACTTGAAAACTCCACAGGGACATTACAGATGGTTAGTAATGTCTTTTGGGATGAAACAAGCTCCATCCATTTTTCAGAGAAAAATGGACAACATATTCAAACAGGTTGTAGACTTTTGTGTCATCTATATCGACGATATATTAGTCTTCTCAAAGAACAAAGAAGAACACATGAATCATCTATATAAGGTAGCTAAACTCATAGTTCATCATAGAATCAATCTCAGAGGAAAGAAAGTCTTTCATGTACTAGATGAAATTGCGTTCCTAGAGATGAACATAAAGAATGGGGTGATCAAGTTACAACCTCATATCTTCGAAAAGGACTAGAAATTTTCAGACAAAATCTCTGATGCTAAAAGTCTACATCTATGAGTCATAAACTATGGAAGAGACTTCATTCCCAAATTTGCTGGATTAATAGCATTACTGTTCCCAAAAACAAGCTCTAAGATAACTTGAAAATTTACAGAGGATGACAAAAAGGTCATTAGGAAAATCAAAGAGCTTTGCAAAAAATTGTCTCATTTCCAACAACCTGAAGAAAATGATGAGATCATTCTTCAGAAAGATGCTAGTGATAGTTTCTGGGTAGGTGTAGTGCTAGCAAGAGCGCCAGGCACTAATACCGAATTTTTTTTAAAGTTTTGTAATGGGAAGTTCAACTTTGCAAAACATAACTATCACACAGGGGGAAAAGAAATTCTGGGAATAAAAAAAACAATTGAAAATTCTCCTACATTTTTAGAGAAACCATTCACTGTGAGAACAGATAGCGTCAAAGTAAAAAATCTCAAGAATTTCAAGCTTGATAAAGCTGCTGATACGGGTAGATTAACAAATTGACAATTAGTTCTCAATCAATATGATTACGATATAGAATTTATTATAGGAAATATGAACTATCTCACAAACGCTTTAAAAAAAGAGAAATGGCGATGTTCCGAAGGAGCGAAAGAAGAGATGAAGGTCAGAATCCTAGGAGCAGGAGGCCAAGAAAAGAACCTGAACAACTGGAATAGTCCATTGAAAAGGTTCTTAACAATTTCTTACTGTGTCCCAAAAGACCAGCCTTAAGTCACCAATTCTAGGATAAATGATTGGTTAGCCGGTCTCAAACAGCAGACGGTAAAGACTTATTAAGATCGTTGAAGGATGGTACTTTGCCAAAAAGCATAATTTTTCCTACAGGGTTCGTAAACATGTTCAAATATCAGTTGAACACCTTCTCCAATTTAGTCTTCCAAATTGACACTAGTTTAGCTTTTCGTCAGAAGGTTTTGCTAGACAATTTGATGTTTGCCTTCTAGGAACATGACAAAAGGCTTATGGTTGAGGTCATGAATGCCTTAGTGGAAGAACTAAACCAAAAAGGAAAACAAAAAAGCATTGTTAATAAACCAATGGTGCAGTACATCAGAACCCTTGAAAGTACAAAAGTACCAATCGAAGCGCTAAAAAAACTGGAGTGATTCGAATTTCACAACACCAGTAGAAGACACTTGATCAAGATAGTTCTCCCTGATATAATTTTTACTATTCGAGGACCATTCCCACGAATATATGTGATGAATGGTCAAAGTGAGCATCCGCAAGAGTACAAACTGTGGTTAGTTGAAAATGTGAGACCCGTAAATTTTAAGAAGTTAATCTATACGTAAATTGAGGAGAGAAGTGAAATCTTGATTAGGACCATGGACGTTTTGAAGAAGTTTTTGAAATTTTAAAGAAGCCGAATATACATTCCAATAACCCGAATTGAATTATATGCCATCACGAGTATGGAAGTATGTTCGTCCATATTATTTTATACGACATTCGGAAGCTAGTACCGAAATAAAATTATAATAAATAATGGAAAGGGTGATCCTTTGTGTTGGAACATAACCTTTACCATATGGTCCATTGGAGGAAATGCACATAATGGCATAGACTGATCTGAGAGAGATAGGGGGAGAGTAAGCTACAGGTTTTGTCATACCATCATTTCTGTCATCTACGTTCCAGAGTCAATATCTCCATGATAAAGTCTTCAGTTTCTCTCAGTGTCTTCATGAAAGTTTCTCAAAGTTGTCTCATCGACATCACACTTAAATATCGTGATGATCCAATGATGAAATCGACCTGGATCAAGGTAAATCTGACTACTGTATGTTAGAGTTTCAGCTTTGAGTATAATCGAATTTTCTCTAATTTTAATTGCATGTCGTTTTCTCCTATCAAACCTCATGAATCCTAGATTTGGGTCATTTTTCTCTGAATGGAGTCTTTATATGAATGGATTCTTTAGTATATTTCATGCACAAATATTCATAGAGTTTCCTTATGTCGGGATAGGACTCTAAGCACATGAAGGAACAAAGATCGGATGATTGGATGTTTGATGATCTTGGACAACGGTTAAGAAAAAGCTTTGGTAATCCAGGTAGGGATTTTGGACTAGCCTTGTTAGTGGTTTTTTTAAGTATATACTATAGCAGATATATACTATGATAAATCTGTTTTCGATGTATTTGTGTTACCTCATGAATGATTAGTTGAGAGTGAGCGGACCATAGTGACTACCTTGGGTTTCGATCCCCTAAATCACTGGAGGGACTATATGGACGGAGTAGTTTCTGACATCCCTTATAGTATAGCACTATCTTTAGGCAATACGGCATAAATGGACACTCTCACTACACCTTGCTTGTTGGATGAGAATAGATCTTTGGTAAGGTGGTAGTTGGGCATAGGCACCGATCACCAGGTTTGTTATATGACTATGAGTTTTCCAATGTGGATTTCCTTTACTATATCTATCTCTTTTTTCACATACTTTATTGGTGGCCATCACTTTTATATAAATGTTTTAAGTATGGTTTTCAAACCTAGCTTGGTATAGTCTTGTAGATCAGCGAAGACAAAAGCTCACATCTACAACAGTTTGTACGCAGGTACCGTGCATTGGAAACGGGACAAAGTGTTGGAATAATTTTTAATAATATAAAATAAAGAGAGCAAGAGGTTTGTCTGTTAGAAATTAATAGACATGTCCAATGAAAAATCAAATGAATACAACTCTTAATGAAGAGATATGTCCATTAGAAATAAACCAAATATATGCAACTCTTAATGAAGATGCATATACATTTGATGATAATCAGAAAGATGCAATCTTTTAAGGTGAAAAGGCATAATCACTTCTATAAATAGGAGTGATTCTCTGCGAATTCACATAACTAAATATCTCATTTCTCTTCCTCTCTTTTAGTTTCTCTCAGGTTCTCCATCATTCTCTAGTTTTAAAGAAAATCTAGAAACTAGCAGCCTTGAACCTCTTGTAAAAACCTTTGATCGAGTGTTAGGTTGATATTCATTAGTGAAAATCGACGATCAACATTAGTAAGTTTTTAGGCTTCATTGTATCCTAAAGGCTTATTTGATTATTCCCTCTTGCACACTAAGTAGTGAGGACAGCGTAAACCTTTACGTGCTTTTGAAATGTTTTTCCTGCTCTTGTCATACCCATAAACACAAAATTTTCAACAATCTTTAGACTTTATTTTTGCAATGGCAACTTATAAGGAAAGCGAAAGTGAATTTCTACAATGAAGCTTGATCGATTTAATGGAGAATATTTCTGAAAAAATGGCAAAAAAAAGACTCACTTTATGCTGACATACCTCAAGATAGTGTATATGCTTACAACACCAAGACTTGAAGAAATTGAAGATGAGATCTTATTTATGAAACAAGTACGAGACAAATGAGATAAAGATGACAAACAATTTAAGTACTACGTGATGAATTAGTTTCTCACTTCAAAGATAAGGAGACGTCAAAGGAATTATTAGATGTATTGGAAGAGCAATACATTTATACGGATCGTACAAGTAAGGTCTTTCTATTTTCTAAATTTTTCTTCTATGAAATAGTAGATACAAGATCCATCGTTGAGCAATATCATGAAATTATTCATATACTTCACTTGCTCACTCAACATGGTATGCATGTAGATTCACTCATCAGTATTCCTGTTATTTTGAAGAAGTTGCCTTCTTCATGGAAAGACTTCAAAAGAAGTATGATACATAAGTTGGAAGGCTTGACCATAGAACAACTGGGTCATGAACTTCAGTACGAAGAGGAATATAGAATAACCTATAAAAAGTTGAACGATTTTCTTCATATAAAATATTAGGATGAGAATGATGAAAAAATTGATGATTCTTTTTCAATTAATAATGATTTGATTGTTGGTGGATTTGATCGATTCAAAAATAATCATGGAAATAGAAAAAGAAAGATTTGATGGAATAAGGATCATTCAAGTCAAACTTCAAACAAGAACAAAGTGAATTGCTTCTGCTGCAAGAAACGTGGTCACATAATGAGATATTGTCGTATTCTCAAGAACCATCAAAGAGGTTTTTACTCCAAGGAAAAACTAGTGGCAGTAGTCTCTGAAATGGTGAATGCACTTCAGGAACACAATAAAGTTCCTACATGAATGTCGTGCATGCTAATATCAAGTTCAAATTTGTATATATGACTTATGTATATACATGAGTGATATGGTTTTATATATATGCACTTCATTGAACCTTCCTTTATGCATGTTCTCAATTAAAAAATTAATTGCATATTTAGGTTGAAATTTAATTAAGATATTCCAACTAGCTAGTTGTTTTATGAATATCGGGAAATGCAAGTTTGATAAAAATTTATATGAACTTGAGTTCATTGCATTATATTCATTTACAAACAAACATCAAGTTTGATGACATCTATAGTTTGTGGATTATGAAATATTCAAGTTAAATAATGAGTATTTATATCATCTAGAAAAGATGAGTCTGACGGAATACTAGTTAATGTCAAATGGAAATTAATCCACGTGTCATAGAAATAGACGGATCATAAGTGAAAGGATATGATTTATAACACAGAAATATTTCTTACGTGAAGATCTGTTGGCAAAGTCGTTCAGTTGAGGTTGCCACTTGGGAGTTAAACTGTATGCGGAGGCAGTGTTTTTACTTTTCAGTTGGCAGACTTGAAAATTTCGAGGTCGAAATTTTTTAAGGGGGGTAGATTTGTGAAGACCCGTAACAGAATCAGTAGTATAATCAGCTTAATTCGTGAGTTAGCGCGTAATCGCAGTTCTCCGATAATTAATTGAATTGCCGGTCTTGATCAAGACATAATTATTGGCCGAGAATTTGAGTTGAGTCTCTTCTCAAGAGTTGTTGTACGCGTGATTTTAAGTTCGTGGGCGGTTCCGGACTATTATTTCGACGACCGAGGAATATAATATGAATATTTAAAATTTCGGAATATCGTCGAGTTTATCCGTTTGTATTCGAGTCCATCCGAATCGTGATTGTGATCCGTTTTGGACCGTCAATCGACCCGAACCGTAAATATAATGGTCATCGACTTGATTTGCGAGTTTCGCGATTAGTCGCGATTTCGACGTAATTGGTTAATATGGCGGCTTCGTTAACGACTAAATTATCGGACAACAATTTGATTTCAGATTCTTTGTGGAAGTTGTAGAGAATTTAATTTCGAGTTCGTGGGAACTTCCGGAGGATTATTCCGAGTTACGAGAAATAAATTGTGAATATTTTAGACCGTTGATCGTTTTATCAGATAAGCTTATGTTGAATTGAGCCGTTGACTTTTTATCGGATTTGTCGAAGTTGGTTGACTTCAGGTGGAACTTGAAGAATTTGTCGAGATAAGTTTGTAGATGCAAGAATCGTTGAAAACGGAGTTACGATGCAAAAGTTACATTCGATCAAAGTTTGTCATAAAATAAATTTGGAAGTTACCAAAAATGGAAAGTATAAATAGTGGGTTTCCTTTTAGGGTAAGTCAGAATTGGGTGTTGACTGAGTCAACTCGGGTTGACCAGCCATTATTTTCCATTCCAGGCCGATTTTTGTTTGCGTTCGTTGAGCTTGATTCTGGCCTCTTTTGGCCGTGGTGTCTTCATAAAAGTCCTTGGGCTTGAACTCCTCTTTCTTTTGATAGGTCATTCGTTCAATTTGGTTGCCGGATGAAGAAGTTATGACGTTTTGAAGTTTGTGATTTTCCGGCGAATTCGGCGGTGGTCGGAGGTGATTTTTCCGGCCGATTTGGTGGCTCCTCTTTGAGGGGTTTTGTTAGCCATGAGGAAAGGAATCTATTGCAAGTGGTTTAGGAGGTTGCCGTGGCCGGAGGAGAGAGATCGATCGGTTTGAAATTATGGCGAGGGTTTGCACCTTTGAGGTGATTTTTGGACCTTTTTCCGGTCAAAATTGGCCTTAACTTTGAACTGGAAAGTTGTTGGAAATGTCGAGATCTTCAAAACCATCTGTAGCATGAATTTTTCTAGGCAGGTTGGATTTTTCGGCGGCTGGCGGTAGCGGCGACGGCGGTGGCGACTTTTCGCCCGACGTGTTTTTCGACGAGTTATATGTCATTTCGCTTGGAATCGCGCCCCGATCGCAGTGGTGAGGTTTGTTTTTTGATTTGAGCATCGGAAATTATAGCGAGGTTTTGTGGTGTGATTATCGGATTCGAGTTCGTCGTTATTGGATTATATGTTTCCGAGAACGGTTGTTTCTTGTGATATGATTTGAGATGTCGAGTTATGAATTTGAGTAGTGGATTTTATGATTATCCAGGGGTTCGTGATCGTTTGTTTGGCGAGGGATTTTCTGCCGGATCACGGGATTAACGCGTATCGCGTTACGCTCACCTGTGAGTGGACTTTTCTATTTTCAATGTTGTTGCGAGTTCGTGATTTTTCGTGATTTTCCGTATTTATTTATATACGATGTTGAGATTATTTATTATTTTCGGAGGTATTATTTTATATTTTATGGTGATGGCATTACTGCATCGATGCTTCGGCTACTCGGCTGATCACGGGTAGTCTGACCAGAGTTGAGAGATTCCTCTGGGCAGGGTTGAGAGATTCCCCTGTTATGCCGCTGGGGTTGAGAGATTCCCCTGGCCTATCACCGTCGGGCTTGAGAGATTCGTCTGACCGTCAGGCTTGAGAGATTCGCCTGGCAACTCACTTTATTTTCGTCCACTCACTCTAACGGTTTATACGTCTTTCCCCTGGGCTTTTCGGTTTCCGTGCCCAGTTTGCAGTTCGGACTCTGGTGTCGCACGTCGTGGTCGGAGGCATAGTGTTCGAGCTACCTTGTTTCATCCAGTAGGTTTCTTGTTCTACCTGCTGTGGTATATTTATATAATTATACACTAGAGGTCGCTCTGAGCATTCTGATGTTATATTTTTCACACGATTTTTTCCCAGATTTCTGTAAAGTATAGTTATATTTATTACTTTACATTATTGTTATGATATTGAGAAATCCGGATGGGATTGGTGCCCACGGTTTGATTTTTGTGGCATAGGATGAAGTGTTATTTTTCGGGTGCAGGTAATGGCAATTCCGCGTTAGTAGCGTTACTCTGCCGAAATTTCGATAGTTTTTGTTGGTTCGTGTTTTCAGAAGGGGTTTGAGTCCAGTTTAGGAAACTAAATCGGGGTTGGGTCCTTTCATATATAGTGATCGCAAGCACTTAAATATATTAACAAACATATAATTTTATTAAAATTATATGTTTATATCCATCCAAAGATTAAAGTACTTGGGTACATGTAATGAATGATAGAGGTTGACTTATAATTAAAATTCTTAATAAGCATGACGGAAAGTACTTTAGTTACATGGGTTCTACATGCTTACCTAAACGAGTGTAGAAGGTGGTGCCGCCTTCTATGCAACTTGGGTTAGTCTCTAGAGCACTCGTGAAAAGGATACATACGCAAGGTCAATCCACGCGTCGGCTTTTAGATCACTCGAAAGAAGTAAAAAAACTAGTTTGTGAAATGTGTCCGGTTAGATTATAATAAGATCGCAAGTTCAAAGAAAAGCTACTTAGCTATCTTGATTTAACTTTGATGTGTTCTCACTAAGCTAAGATACAAGTCCACAAAAGACCTTAGTTTATGTGCTACGTTTTCCGAGAATTTTCTCAAGGATTTTTTCAGAAATGTTTTCAAAATAAATTTGGTTTTAAAAGTATTTTTTATATTTTGAAAATGGTGGAGGATTTTTCAACAACATAAAATGAATAGAGTTAGAGGTTTGTCTGTTGAAAATTAATAGACATGTCCAATGAAAAATCAAATGAATACAACTCTTAGTGAAGAGACATGTCCATTGAAAATAAACCAAATGAATGCAACTCTTAATGAAGAGGCAACTCCATTAGATGATGATCAGAAAGATGTAATCTTTCAAGGTGAAAAAGCATAATCACTTCTATAAATAGGAGTGATCTCTGCAGATTCACATAACCAAAAACCTCATTTATCTTCCTCTCTTTTAGTTCCTCTTAAGTTCTCCTTCATTCTCTAGTTTTAAAGAAAATCTAGAAACTATATATTGCAGATTTAGTTTCTAGCAACCTTGAGCCTCTTGTAAAAATCTTTCATCGAGTGTTAGGTTGATCTTCTTTAGTGCAAACCGACGATCAACAATAGTAAGTTGCTAGGCTTCATTGTATCCTAAAGACTTATTTGATTATTCTCCCTTGCACACTAAGTAGTGGTGCAAATAAAGTTTAAAGGAAAGTATAAACCTTTACGTGCCTTTGAAGTATTTTTCCTTCTCTTGTTATACCCACAAACAAAAAATTTCCAACACAAAGGAGAACGAAGTTCGGTGTGTCAAAGACGTCGTGTTCCTTATTTAAATGGTAATTGTCAGGTTTCAGATTTGTATGTTATTCTTTCACTATTTCATTGTTCTGTTTCTGAACTTGGTGATCTTTGATTTTAAGTTTGTATTTATCATTCAATAACCTCTTTTGAAGTCGTTAGTCGAATGGATTTGAGTGAAATAGTTTCTCTATGTTTGACGATTTCACCTCATTTTAAAGAATAAACATTTCCGCTTTGCAAACTGTATAAACTATTTTTCCTTGTGACTCTTTAAAGTGTTCAATTGGAGTTTAAACTATTTTTTAAGAGCTCGTGGCATTGTGACAAACCTAAACCGATGAGGCGCAGTTTTGGGCCTTACAGAAAATAACTTTGTTCATAATCTATGGACAAAGACTAATGATGATCTCACGGGATTGTTAGCTATCATCTGCATTATTGTTAAGAACATAGGGAAGTCCAACTTCATTCTTAGACTAAAGTTCTAATCTACACCTTCAGAATGGATGCAGAAAATCAATAGAGAAACTGAGTATATTTCTCCATACCACTATGTCAGAATCATCCAAGGTCAGTATCTAGAACCAGCCTGTAATGGATACAATGGGACTCTAAATTGTAGCATACAATGGTTGAAGGCCATGACATTGGAATAAATCAAGAAAATAATCGAAGAAAATTCAAGAGATTACTTTTCTTGCTTCATAAGAGAAGATAATTGTCACCACTTATGACTACCTAGAGGCCATTACCAGTGACTTATTTGTTTCTCTCATAAGAAAAGAGATTGATTCATCCCTTGCATGTGCCTAGTGGCTCCAAAAAATTGAGAATGACAGGCACACTACAAGATGTATGAAGATACAACCGTGGAAGAAAATGGAACTAGAGGAAGGCTTGAAAATGAAGATCCTTATTTTGAAGCAAATTCAGAAATATATGATGACATGCAAAGATATGAGAATTTGTATTGTCTTTTTCTGACGGAGGGAACATCTCTTGTCTAGATAAGAAACCTGCTTTTCGAAACAACACAATGAAGGGGGGCTAGAACCTTATCAGCATGGGGTCACCATTCTTAGTGGAGCTACTGTTAATTATGCATATTTTATTTCCAGTTTGAGTTCCGCTCCCTATATAAGGACCACTGAGTCTTAGTTTTAGGCATAAAAAATCAGAATAGAAGAGATCTATCTAAGAGTAGAAAGCCTGAGAGTCAAGCTTGTGAGTCGAGAGATAGAGTCGAAGCAAACTGTTCAGCTTCTCTTTTTCCAAGTAAGTATGTCTGCTAGTATGAATAGCTAAACAGCTTATAGTAGTTTACCAGAGAGTGAGACTCTGGATGTTTAGTCTGTAATTCTGTTGAATAAATAAGTTATGATTTTTTAGTACAATTATTTCAAATTGTTACATATATATTCATAAAAACTTATTAAAGCTTCCCTGAGAGGCGGACTACCTCCCAAAAGGAGGAAGAAAGTGAGTTGTTTATATTTATTCATACTCGTTTTAATCCTCTAGGAGGTGGACTACCGCCCTTAAGTTAGAGAAATTGGTTGTTTGCATCTTTCTAATAGTTTTCCATATCTTAGAAAAAATAACTTAGTTCAGAGAAAAATCACCCTTAAAAAAAGCATTCAACAGTGAGTCAGTCTGCATAAGTAACATAGTAAGGCTGAAGTCTATAGGTAAATTCGTGACTTGACGAAGGCTAATTTCTTTTAGGGAGTATTTTTGTGAGAACCCAACCCCGATTTAGCTGCCTAAACCGGGATTGGGCCCTCAAAACCCACTAAGCTATACATGACATAATTTTAACCGAACTCTACATTGAAAATTTCCTAACTCGGTAACAGCGTAGCTAAACTTCTAATTAATCTATCATAACTAAGATACTAATCCGTAGGGTCAGAGTATCTCCTATGGTGGGGTTCTGCTATACCTCGATTCTCGTATACCCTCGATCACCGATGAGACTCTGAAACCAAAGGCATATAAAACATAAAAATAGTCAGAGTGAGTAGAGGAAAAATAAATAGTCTTAGCAAATAAAAAAAACAACCTAAATTGATGCATTTCACAAAAAGTATAAGATAAGAATAAGTGAGTCTAAATAAAAATGATGCAAGCATGTGGAGGCATGCATAACATAGTCATCTGGTCAAGTGTTGTCATGTCCCACTAGGAATGTACTAGGTGATCAGCCGAGCAGTCAATGCATCGATACATTCATACATAAACGTGGGTGTGTGAAATCGTAAAATCATATTATGACCTCCGTGCATATCATATACGTATCATAAATCATACCATAAATGCATAAGAAAATCATAAGTGTAAGAGAAATCATGAGCATAAAATCTAGACTCGCTAATCGATAGTGTAAAACAAATGTCCACTCACCTTGATCGCCAATAATTAGCTAGCCCACTGACCCATCGCTCCTAGGCCAAACATGAGGTCCAGATTAATTAATAAATTATTGTAATTGCGTAATTCAACAAAATCACGAAAAAATTGAGGCAACTCGTACCTTAACCACACACATCACATTTTTCGATGAAAAATCATCGGTACCAATACACCACATTAGTTCCAGAATATACTCATCAAGCCTTGACTCCCAAGCTTCGTAGTGGTGTAAGTCTCGACTCGACACACGTCGCACGACAGTAAAAGTGTCGAGTCGGCTCGAAACTTGAAATTAGTCGAAGTATTATAAAAATGATCGTAACGTACTAAACTTCACGTAAATCGACAAGAAATAGGCTTAGGGACTTCTTGTGAAAATTTTAGTTATTCGGGTCGCTGGAGCTCTACCGCCCACGGCGGCGCATGAGACTCACGCGCCACTGCCGGCGGCGGCCAAAATCCGACCCACTCCAATGCCTAAAATTTGTTCACCAAAAGCATAGATCACTACAAGCCCAATAACTTTCATCAAAGCAAAATAATCACATTCCAAGTAATTGGGCCGCAAATTATCGAAGAAAATATGGAGTCTCTATGGATTCCGGCGACGACCGTAAGCCGTCCGCCGGCGACGACCGTAAGTCGTCCGCCGGCCATGACATGGGTGGCCTTCGACTCCCCAGAGGTTGAGCTTCTAAATCCCCCATGAGTTGCGATGGTTTAACGCCGGTGGTGTCGCCGGCGTCGGAGGCCGAAATCCAATAATTTTCTCGTCGATTTTCCGGCAACAGTGAGGAGAATTGGAAGTTGTAGTGTTGGGGTAAGGGAAGAGAAGACCGTGGTGATCCTTTTGAGACTAGCCTCGATGGCTATGGTGATCGACATGTGGTGGGTCGCCGGTGACCGGAGGAGAGGGAGAGAGAGGGGAATAAGGGAGGGAGGAGAGAGAAAGAGAAATGAAAGTTTGGTCAGGCCAAACTTAACCAACCCAGATAAAAATACCCACATCCAATAAAATAAACGAACGGTCCACAAACCAAAATTTCTAGAAAATTACTTGTACCCCCAAAAATTACAAACAAATTATTGACAGGCTCGATATAAAATCCTCAACAACTTTTGTGATGGGAACGTTTCAAAATTTATAATTTATGAAAAGGTCAAAATTTAATCGAGAAGAATTTTGATAAACTTCCAATAATCATAACTTATTCATCGCAACTCTAATTTCTACGCTTGAAGTGGCCTCAAATTCAACTTGGCGAACTCTATGACTTCAAAGAGAAAGCTGAAGCCAAAGATGTAACTAATAAAATATTAATTTTTAATTCACGACTATCGAAAAACCTCAATAAACGTGACGTTTGATGCTTACCTCGTTAATTAGCGTAACTAACGACAATTAATTCAATAATTTTGATTTGAGTCGTTACAATTCTTTTAAAAAAATTTATTTGCCTAATAAGAGAATTTATGAAAAACCTAAACAAAAAATTATATAAGTACTATACGAAGACTCATGTTGAGAAATTTTGAAGAATGCCCTTATTTGAGGACTCAAATTAATTTTTTCCCTCCTTTTAGTGAACTGTTGAAAACTAACCTAAAGAAGGCATCAAAAGGCTTCTATACTCTCAATTGGATAGTGTTGGACTGAGAGAACATAAGTACACGTCATTCAATTGGTGCTCAAGCTCTTCATGGGCAGCTGATTGATGTGAAGCTGCTTCACGATGTCATGAAAATCTTTATAGAAGCCAATCACAATAGATCGTCATCATAGTACGAAGTCCTTGAACATCAAGCCACTTTCTATTTGCAATTATCTTTGCAATGGCTTTTGCAGGGCACGTTGATTGATTATATAAGGCAATTTTCCAGCATTCTCATCACAGCTAAAGGGTTCCCGGATATTGCCACGAGGTGAGGTTCTCAAGAAAATGAATGCACCATTGATTCACACAACAAAATCATGAATTAGTTTGTAGAAGAATAGAGATGCGCTTTTGTTTAAATACGCATCCACCATTGATTCACACAACAAAATCATGATCGGTTGAGTCGTGCGTCTCCTGAGTTGCCAATTTTAGCACTAGTTGACTGGTATACAGGCCCTGTTTTCTCAATGTATGTCAATCTTGTTCATTCCAAGTCTTATTTCTGACAGGAGAGTATGTGTGAAGGGACCCAGTTGGATTAGTTTTTTTTCTTTTTTTGCACTTGCAAGTTTGGAAGTATGGGGATGGCCCTCGACGCTTACAGATATGGCAATCTTGTTTTTAAATGGGGACTCTGTATCACAATTTGTTGTTATGTAGAACGAAACTTAGAACTTTTAACTGAGGCTACTTTGTGTTCTAGCTTGCAATGTCAAGCGGTTGGGAATGCGAGGCAAAGACATGGAGCTCATACCCGCACAAGTTATTCTCGATGGGAGAGTCATGATTAACTTCTTATTAGGGCTAATTGTAACCAAAATATTGTAATATTTTACTATGTAGCGCATAATTTTTTTTCGTGAACTTTATCACTTTTCAATAATAACCATATTCTAATTTGTAACTGTATGTTACATTAAATTCTTACAAAACGATATGAACTCACTAATTTTAACTTGAAATTTATGTTTTCTTTCTATCTAAATTATTTTTTTCAACATAAAATTACATAATAAATTACTTAAGCAAATTTTTTGGCTAAACTGGAATTAAGGGTTTGGAAGATTAGCTAAAATAGTTTTTTGAGCGTTCGTTTTTTCGTCAAACATAAGCAAATAAGCTAGGTTTGGACTTATACCTTATTATGGGTTAACACCTTGCACAACATATTGATATTGGGTTGTATAGTAATTATATTTTTTTTACTTAAGAGTAGTAGTATTATTTTTTTCAACCCTTAAATTCTTACCGGGTTTAAACCCTGATAAGCTTTAAGGTAGCTTTGCCACAGGCTCTTCCATTGAAGCAAAATAGATATCCGGATTTCTAAAAGCTCGATGTCATTGGACATATTGCAATTAACCATATGTGCTGCATTTAGCTTTTTTAATTTCCAATAAAAACTAAAATCCTATGCTGAGTACAAGTTTTATACTTGTGTTGCAGGCCAAGTATAGAGAAGAGCTGACATTGATGGTTCAGAGTGGGCAGAGGAAAGGCCCTTTATCTATGATGAGAATGCTGTGAAATTGCCTTCGCCCAGGAGTCGATCGAGGAAGGGCCAAAGCTTCTGATTGAGAACTTTAGTTAGATGAGGATATAAAAGACTTTTTCTACCTTTATATGGGTTTAGTTTTCAACAGTTTACCAAAAGAATGTCAAAAGCCAAATTGAGTTCTCAAATAACGGTATTTTTCAAAATTTCTCAGTCATGTTATAAGTTCATGTATCATTTGAGCACTTTAAAAAGTCTAGGTATCAAAATGGACTAAAGATAATAATACAAGTATTAAATTGAGGTTTTTCTATTTCCTATATAACAAAATTGGACTACAGTGCATGCTACTATTTATTTTGGGACTTAATGATCTTTTTACTATCATTTGCATCTTAATAATTGTTTTTTCATTTCAATTTTTTTTTTTAAGTAAGGGTTTGCGGCTACCCTAAGAACTGTCAGCCACCATCCTCCAATCACCCAATCTGTTCGAGATCCGTATCCACTGCAACCGAGTCATCGAACCCGTCGGTCGACCCACTCCAGGCCACAAGGCAGTACCATGCATCGTCAGTGACCCTTTTTACCATCATTTGCATCTTAATAATTTTTTTTCCATTTTTTTTTTGTAAGTAAGGGTTTGCGGCTACCATTAAGTCTCGATTAATGAAATTGTTGAATACAAGGGGGGGGGACATAAAACCTAAACCACATACCAAAAGATACATCTGAAATACTATTAGGCGACTCAACTAATACATTGTATCCAAAACTGCACCATTTAACAAAGAGTACATCATTGACTACTCCATTTGCTTTACAATAAATGCGACATAGCACCAGAAAGATAACACGTCAATGGCGTTGCATCACTTCACTTTGAATAGCTTTCCAACTTTGTTGACAAGTAAAATGGTCGGCAATATATTTCATCCTATCACTGGGAGTGTGAGCCCATGTGATGAAACCATGAACGTTCAGACCTAGAGCAGACAAGGCACCAAATGTACACAATTCAGGACAAAGTCCACACTTCTGCCTTCCTTTTAAGGATAGAGACTTATTTTTGAAATAACTACTAATAACATAAAATAAAATAAAACTAAATGCAAATACTTGAAATAAAAATAAACCAGACCTAGGGTCACTACCACATTAAGAGACATTGCCGGCGACTTTAAGTCGCCGGCCTTGTTTTTTTTTTCGCCGGAATTGTCATTACCGGCGACAAGTCGCCCACAATGACGTCGCCGGCAATGACGTCGCCGGAAATTTTCCGCCAGAGATAGCATTACCGGCGACGGAAGTCGTCGGCAATGTCAGCGCCGCCGTGGCCAGAATTTGAAGACAATGCCGGCGACTTAGGTCCATGTCGCTGGCAATGCTTGGAAAAATTTTGAAAAAAAAAAACGGTTCTGGATTGGGCCCAATTCCAGAACCTGCATTGAAAAACATAAACCGTACAATCATACAAGTTCAACAGTACACATAAATGTCCAACGTACAGTACAAATAGCAACGACGATACGAAAATTAACTACAACTACACGTCAGGGTCGAGGAACTTGCAGGTCAGGGTTGAAGTAATCCATGTACTTATTTGAATTCCGGTGGCTACCCTGGTCTTGTTCTGGCGTTGACTGGTGCGGTGGTGGTGGTGGATAACTAGGGAACGGAGGGACCGGGGGAGGTGTAGGGAACAATTGTTCGGTAGTCTGAGCCTCATACATCGTCCGCATCCATGTGAACATCTGTGTCTGAGTCTGGACCAGGTTTTGGTACTCGGCATCTCTGACTGCCTGCTGCTGGACCATGTTTTGGTACTCGGAATCTCTGATTGCCTGCTGCTCGGCTGCGTGCCTCTTTTGCTCCTCCAACTCCCTCCGCGTCCTCTGAAGCTCCGATGCGAGGTTACGACTAGAAGTTGAACTTCTTGACCCGGTAGAGTATTCTGAAGTGTTCTTCAATACTCCTTCGCCCGCCGAGCCCATTCCCCTACGGTAGTAGGTATTCTTTCCAGTCCCGCACGCTTTTGCCATGATCTGAGCCGCTATAGGGCGATCAAGCGGATCGATCTGAGAGGCATACTGGGTGACTTCTTCCTCGGAGCAGTCAGGATGGTTAGTCCGAGCTATATTCATGGTCACTTCTGCGGTCGCCTCCTCCACTCTCGCCTAATTGAAAAGCGAAATGAATAACGTATTAGCTAATAAAATAAATTAATATCGAAAAATAGTTTTATTAACACATGGAGAGGCGAAAGACTTACCGCTTCGTCAGGGCACTGCGGATAGAACTTCTGATGAATATACACCAACGGGTTCACTTCTTGTTGTTGCTGCGCCTTAGTCGACCAACCCAAATAGTTGAGTGAATCTGCATGATGGGCCCTGGTGTTTTTCAATCTATTCGCCCGGTTCGTCTTCGAAATCGCCTTGTTTGATAAACATATGAAAAAAAATTAGTAACTAACTATTTCAATGTGATACGATACATTAGGCTTGTAAGATATATTCATGATGCATACCTGAGCTTTGGGGTGCTCGAAGTGGGCTATCAGCCACAGCCACTCGTACTCCCTAAACCGGAATTCGCTAGGGGTAGAACCTCAGCCTAGCTCCTTGTATACAGTGTAATGGGAAGAAAGCTCGTTCTTCCACTCTTTATACCTATATTAAAACAAGGAAAAAAAGTTAGAGATATTAAAATACTTGATAAACAAAAATCTAACTCGATATATACTCAAATAACTCGAAGCACATCACCTCATATGTAGTTGACGCTCTACCCACGTGTGAATAAGAACTTCATCCACGTCAAACCACACCTGCAATATGAATATATAAAAGGTAAAATTATATATTTATTCGGACTTAATTAATAAATGTAAAATTTACGTAATGAAAATACGATTTGACTCACACTCAGTGCATTATGCACTTGCATCTTCACGTAGATGGGCACAGATTCCCAATCTGGCCAAAGCATTGGGACCTTGTCCCGCACGATCGCACCGGCCATGCTGACATATTTTCGCGTGGTGTCAAATGCCTCGATCACCTCGCCATCCTCATTGGCCCTTATGGGCGTTTTCCTTCCCCCGGTGGCCTGCTCAAGTCTCTTCCCGGTGCAGGTGCCTTTAGCCCCTTTCCGTTTTCCAGTCCCATTAACGAAATTGCCTAATAATACAATGTCAACAAATTGATATCTTTAATTGAACCTATCGCAAGTCTTAAGTAATAATTAAGTAATCAATCTGATGTTAAATAAAATTTACCTGCATCGTCCGTTTGTTGGTTGGTGCACCTCACACTCCAAAGATACACGGGGTCGAACGGGAGGAAGTTATACGCTTCCTCCACGGTCAGGAACTCCGGCCGTCCTTCAATATAAACAGGCATCCCCCTATCATCGAATTCAGGGATGACAGGAATCTCGTCGGGTAGGAAGAGACCGGATGGCGGAGATAGACGAGGCCTGGACGATGAGGCGCCAGCACTACCATGTGTCTCAGATGATTCCCGTGAAACGGGAGGAGGCACCGGGCGAATATGGGGCATTCAGATTGAGGGAGTTTCTGATGCCCCCGTTGACTGTCGCTCGTCTGAGGCTCTGCCACCGGAGGGACGTCTGCTGATTGAGCGTTTGCTGACTGAGGCTCGAGCCTCGACTTCCGGTTGCACGGCTCTTGATCGTGCAGCTTCCTCCTCAGCTCGCGCATCTAGCAAGGCTCTCGTGCGAGCATTCATCATTGGCCCACTGCGCGTGTTGCTAACTGCGGGTGAGGAGGAAGCTTGACTACTGTTCCCTCCACTATTTCGGGAACCTCTCCAAAGCCAATTTGCCGCAAAACCTCCTGGACACCGTAATAGTCATAAGGATTCGGTTCTATAACAAATCGGAACCGGAACCAAATGTAACCGGAACCAGGCGGAACCGGAACCGTTTGGAACTGGATCCGTTCGAATTCAAACGGTTCTGGTTACAAACAGTTCTGGTTCCAAACGGTTCCGGTTCCACGCGGTTCCGGTTTAAAACCGTTATGGTTCCAAACCGTTCCGATCCCGATTTTCCACCTTAATTTATACGATTAATTAACAACTATATCACCTAAATTAACCTATATACATTTTCGATGCATATATATATATACATCATGCATCTTAATTTAATTTAATTTTCACACATATATTTAAAATCACATATTCATCCAAACCACACACCCTAATTAATTTTCCACATTTTTCACACATATATATACATCATGCATCTTAATTAAATTTAATTTTCATATATATATATATATATACACATCACATATTAATCTAAATCACACACCCTAATTAATTTGCCACATTTTTCAAACATTACCGGTATATATACATTGCATATAAATTTCCAACATATCACCCTAATTAAATTTAATTTCCACATACATATATATATATATACACACACATTCCCACATACGTACATATGTACATACATATATATACACATACACAAAAATAAATAAAAATTGAGAGAGAGAGAGAGGACCTGCCATGCTTGGGTTCGAGCTGCTTTTCCGGCTACGGAGGTGAGGGGAGGAGGTAGAGGAGGAGGGGAGGAGGAGAGGAGGAGGGGAGGAGAGGAAATTCAATTTGAAATGGGGATATTTAGTGAGGAGAGAGGAGAAGGGAGAGGAGGTGAGGGGAGGGGAGAGGGGAGGAGAGGAAGAGAGTTTTGAGCTCCAAATCTGGCCGGAACGAGTTGGGAGTTGGTAATGACATTACCAATGAGCTTAATTCGTTGGTAATGTCATTACCAACGAGTTTAAGATCAACTCATTGGTAATGTTGACATTTCTCGAAGAATATTCGACAACAATTTCCGTCTACGATTTCCAACTACGTACAATTTCCGACTACTACAATTTCCGACTACGATTTCCAACACGATATGCATCTTAATTTCCGACTACTACAATTTCCGACTATAGCTACTACATTTTCCGACTACATTTTCCGACAACATTTTCCGACTACGTACAATTTCCGACTACATTTTCCGACTACAATTTCCGACTACAATTTTCGACTACATTTTCCGACAACATTTTCCGACTATGTACAATTTCCGACTACATTTTTCGACTACATTTTCCGACTACATTTTCCGACATGATTTCCGACTACGTACAATTTCTGACTACATTTTCCGACTACAATTTCCGACAACGATTTCCGACTACAACATTTAACGTACTAAGGATGATAATCGTAATCATCTTCATCACTTGAGTCTGACTCGGTTTCATAGGTAACCTCTGGCAATATGTGCCGCTCCTCGTCATCTGAATCAGCGTCAACTTCATATGGATTAACATCGAGAAGTTCTGCTCCAGTAATTCGAACCACACTCCCAGATCTCACATTATTAAGGCGAATCGTAGATGATTCCGGAATGTCAAAAGCGTTCGGCTCTTGGTATGCAGTAACTTCCTCATCATCTGCGGTATCACCAAGTGTGGCAGCACTGTATATGATTCTTTGAGCAACATGGTTAACCACCTTCCACGGGACTTTGTTAAGAAGATCGTCCAGGTAAAACACTTGTTTTACTGATGAGGGAAGAACAAAAGGGTCATCTTCATACCAGCTAGTAGCAGTATTCACCGAAAATGTTCCGTACTGATCGGTCCTTGTGTTCTCCGGGCTAGTATATAACCATCTACACTTGAACAAGTGCACTTTCATGCGGTTCCCATAAATTAGTTCAACTACTGAATGAAGGACACCGTAATAGTCAACGCCATCCTGCCCACCATGGACCATCACCCCACAATTCTGTGTTTTCAGTCGGTCGTCTCGATTTTCACATATAAATTTCACGCCATTGACCTGACACATCGAGTAAACTTTTGAAGCTATCGGTTTCATCGCCAGGACCCTCAATTCGTTTGACCACTCTGGGCAACCATCATTTGCTACATGGTTCATTTGAAAACGATAAGAAACCACACAAGAAATTATGAACATAGAAACAACAAAACCACGTACACACATGCTATATAAGGAAAATGGCAATAAAAAAAAGACATATACACATATACCCTTACCCATTGACCAAAGTAGTTTACAAACGTCCTGTTGTGGTAATCCACATTTCCGGCAATAGCAGGGCAGTGAAGATGATAGTTTTTCCAATATTGTACTTCTTCACAGTTAATCAGTACCGACCAGTGGGCAATGACTACCTCATTTCCATCCAACTTGTATGACTTTGGCAAGCTTCCCTGTACTACCACGTCATTGGAGATGATAGAAAGGTTGAACTGAGGTTCATATATCGGCATCTGTTGTTGGGGGTCCTGTTGCGCTCCCAAATACACTTTGGTGTACGTTACACACTCGTGCGCAACATATGCTTCAGCGATACACCCTTCAGGTGCATATTTATTCTTCACATAGTCCTTGTAGGCTCCCAATTGTCTACAAGTTAACAAGTGCATGTTAACTAAGGTAAAAATAAGACTTTACATATAAAAACAGAGGCAAACCAAATGTACCTTTCCATGGGATACATCCAAGTGTAGTGTACGGGACCGATAAGCAACAATTGTTCGGGAAGATGGATCATTAGGTGAGGCATGATGTCGAAAAAATTTGGCGGAAATATCCTCTCAAGCTTGCACATGATAAAAATGATGTCATCTTGCATCTCCCTGAGGTCTGATTTTTTAACTTCCCTGGTGCATAACTTCTGAAAGAATCTTGATAAGGCCACCAACGGCTCCACCACCTCTTTGGGCAGGTACCCTCGAATGAAAATAGGGAAAAGCCGTTGAAGCAGTACATGGCAGTCATGACTCTTTAATCCGTACATCTTATTGTCCCGGAAGTTAACACACCTGCTTATATTTCCTGCATAGCCATAAATATATATATATATAGCCATAGGCAACAATTATATTTCTCGCATATAACCATAATCCGGTAAAAATTTAAGGCAAACCAATTTCCGTACTGCATAGTCATATATAAGAATATATACCTGACATTACTCAGCCACCGAAAAATTTCATGCTTATGTTTCGGCTTGACGGTATAAGGAGCTTACGGCATTTTTCTCTTACCATCTCTTAACCACAAATGTTTCCGTAGTCTCATAGCTTTCAGATCAATGCGTGCCTTAGGGATGTCTTTTGTTTTCCCCTCCAAGTTAAGAACTGTGCCCACCACACTTTCACACACATTCTTCTCTATGTGTATGACATCTAGGTAGTGTCTGATAGGCAACCTGGGCCAGTAGGGGAGTTCCCAGAATATGCTCTTGTGTGTCCAAAACTTATACCTTTCGGGGTTGTCTGGAATTGACGCCACTATGTCAGGATGATTGCTCAGCTGGCCAAAATCATATTCATTCAACACTTCCAAAATTTCTTCCCCTGTCCATCGCCTGGGTGCCACACCTGTTTCCACAGTCCCATCAAACGCGTCTGGATCCTGCCTAAATGGGTGACATATGGAAGCCAACAACGGTGATGCATCTGAACAATTTTACTACAATGAGGACTGCAACAATCAACCGTCATGCACTCTGAACAAGCCCTGTAACCCCTGGTAACGTTGCCCGACAACATACCGCGGGCAGGAAAATCACTGATGGTGCCAACAAGCATGGCATGCATTTGGAACATCTCATTTTTGAACCTATCGTAAGTGGGGTGGCCACACTCACTCAGGTACTTAAGCTCCTCAATCAAAGGCCTCAAATACACATCGAGACACTTTCCTGGATAACCCGGGCCCGGAATTAACAGAGTGAGCATATTGTATTCCTTCTTCATGCACATCCATGGTGGAAGGTTGTACGGTACCAAAATAACTGGCCATATACTGTATTGAAGACTCATGTTGCCAAAATGGTTGAATCCGTCAAATGAGAGCCCTAGCCAAACATTTCGGACATCTGCTGCAAAATGATCAAACTCCCTGACCATGTGCTTCCAAGCCTCTCTGTCGGAAGGGTGTATAAGGGTGTCATCGTCAGGCAAATTCCTCTCAGCCCACCATCTCATTGCTTCGGCCGTGAAAGAACACATGAACAACCGCTCCAGCCTATCCATAAGCGGGAAATATCGAAGTATCTTCACAGCTTTCTTGTTGCCTGCAGGAGTCAACTTATACCTTTCTGTAAAACATACCGGGCAGGCTTCAAGGTCTTTAAGATATTTTCCCCAGAAGAGAATACAATCATATCTGCATGCATGGATTTTGATGTAGGAAAGCCCAAGATCTTTCAGGATATGTCGCACCTTATGATGAGTGGTAGGAAGACGATGACCGGGTGGCAGTAGCGAAGCAGTCCACTTCAGCCAAGAATCAATAGCTTTGACAGACATTTTGTTCTCCATTTTGAGCTGCATCACTCCCATCACACTTTCAAGAACAGTCTTACTACAACCGTCGTACAACGGAGTCTGTTGAAATGCAATCAGGTTGTTGTACTTGTCCATACCGCTTGTGTTGACATGAGCTCCAGGTAATGGCTCGACTGGCTCAATATGGTGGAAACCCTCAACGACGGGAGGGACATTTGGTGCTTCATCAGCAAATACACCGCTCTCATGAGGAAACATATCATTGATTAACATCGATGTTGGATCATAGGATGGACTGCCCCTCTCAGCAAAATTTCCATGATCATAGCGTGGACTGGCCCTCTCACCATATTGTCCATGAACATGCTGACCCGCTAACGATGTTTCACCGTGATAAATCCAACAAGTGTACTTATCCCAAAACCCGTATTTACTCAGGTGCTTCTAGACTTTATCAATGGGAAAACGAAATCGATCGCTGAAACACTTACATTCTTTACACGGGCAATAATGAAGTGTAGTGTCTCCACAATTAGCCTTCACAAAATTCACAAAACTCCTAATTCCCTGGTGATATCTGACATCCCATCTTTCGAGCCTCATCCAACTCTTGTCCATCCTGAAAATTCTAACAATTTTACGTATTATATATACACACATTCACTACTAATCATCGACGCGATATCTCAATTCAACTCTAATTAAATCAACACATGCATACATATATATATATATCGATCTAATCTCTAAATTCGATTCAGTACTCGATGATGGTATTCTTCTTTTTCAGTTCAAAATGTATTTGACTAGGTAGGAGGCTCTCTTAAGCCTGACTCCGATAGCTCTACGATAATACCAGTCGTTGATTCAGACACAAGATAAGATTAACTACAAGCAGTTTTCTCGTTTCTGTGACATCAACAACATTTCATATCTCACGAATTGGATTTGATCAACACACATATATATACATACACATATACATATATATACGTACCTATATATATATAGCTTCCCGAGTGATCGAGTTTTCGATGCGCGCCTTAATTTTGATAATACCGATCGAAGGATCGATTTCGATCAGAGAGTTTTCCTTCTTTCGATTTCACCGGATTTTTTTTCGATCAAAATGAATGAAATGCTGCGATCTGCATCTAATATAAGAGGCATTTCCGGCGATTCATTAAATTGCCGGAAATGGAGACATTACCGTCGACTTTACGCCGGAATTTCGCCGGTAATGTTTGAAAACATTACCGGCGATCTCCTCCGTCGCCGGCAATGTCAAGCTAAACATTGCCGGCGAGATTCCGGCCGGAAAATCGCCGGCAATGTTTGGCTTGACATTGCCGGCGACGGAGGAGGTCGCCGGTAATGTTTTCAAACATTACCGGCGACGGAGTAAGTCGCCGGTAATGATGAACATTACCGGCGACTTTTCCGGTCGCCGGCCTTGTCTCCGGTAATCTCGCCGGTAATGATGACAAATGTGGTAGTGGGTTTTAACACATGCCCACTTTTGGAGCCTACTAAACAATAAGGAAACAACCAAGCCCATCAGTAACACATGAGCAGCCATAAGCCTTTCCTCTTCTTCCTTCTCGCCTCCGCCAATCTCGTCGCTTGTTCCTCGTCAAGCTAGCTCCGAACTGCCAGCCACCATCCTCCGATCACCCAATCTGTTCGAGATCCGTATCCACTGCAACCGAGTCATCGAAACCGTTGGTCAACCCACTCTAGGCCACAAAGCAGTACCATGCATTGTCAGTGGGGCCCTTGAAGGAAAGAGATGGACTGAAAAGTTTGAGAGAAACCCAACCCTACTCCCGCCGTTCTGCTATCTCATTATCGATGCAAAACTTACGAGGAAATAGGCTGAGCCACACCTTACAACAAGGCATGCTCCTACCTCCACCGCCCATCACTAGGTCGGGGACCAAAACTCGTTCGGCAGCACCCCAAGCCAATTGTCGATGAAGCCCGAGGCCATTGCCGATGAGGCCAAGGGCTGCTGGACGAGCGAAATCAAAGAGAGAGTTTTTGGTTATAGCGCAGCGCTGCTCTTTCAAAGAGAGGATTTTTTTTCTCTCTCTCTCACTGTTACCCTCAGTGACTCTATTGGAGCATGAACGATTGGAAGATTCCATTTCTGTTTTAATCATAATTTCCTTCCTATCCGGCTCTCTCTTTCTCTCTTCAATCTACTTCATCTACTCTTGTTCTGAACCGCAGCAACAAGCGGGCTAATTTTCTAGTCAAATTCATGAGTTGATTTCTTCTATTTTTTTTTTAAAAAAAATTCTAGTTGTCTAACTACTTTGTAATTACTTATAATAGTATTTTAAATGCACTATGATCGCAATTTACTAGTGTCTGCATTGGTTTATATATTTTCCAATACGAAGGACATCTAATACCAATAAATTATGTTACGTACATGTTTCTCTTTCATGCGTACAAGTTACAGTTTAATCCGTTCCCTACCCATTAAAATGATAGATGACAAGATCTTATAGGTGAGAACGAAATGGGTTCCAAATGTGTCTTAATATTCGAAATCAGTACGTAATTCAAACAAGTAGGTCGATGAATCATGAATGTGATCGATGAAACGGTCGATCACTAGAAGAAAGAATTTGACCACGTACGTAATATTTTACAAAAATAAATGCATAGACGTTTAATATTCTACTTACAATCGTGTACGTAAACGTGTGTGAAACTTTTGCTAACGTTAATCACTTATGATTTGATTATAATTGAGTAGTTTGTTACATATTGTACGCTATTAGTGACTTATTGTCCATTAATCCTCCATATGCGATCGGGTCGGGTCGACGAAACTCTGAGGCTACGGGAGCGATCATTTATTCAACTAGGGCTACCAGCATATTTATTTATTATAATACACTCTTGGTCGCACTGTTCATTTGAGTCAATGAACAGTGCGGCTCAAGCCGAGCCGATAACGTCAAATGTCTGTTTTGTCCAAAATCAGTAATCTAACCCTCTCACTAAATTTTTTTTGACGGCATCTCAACATACTCGATGTGTATACTCTTTATTCAATTTCTTTCGTGTTCCTCTTTCGTGTTGCTCTTTCGTTATCTTCGTGCTAGTTTAGTATTACTAATAAGTGTTGAGGTTGGATCATTGAATAAAATGGTGTCTATAAACCATAATGGACTTATAGTTCCATTTGATTGAAATGGGGTTACTGTATTTTATGGCTATTCTTTTCCATGTAAACGAAGTTTGCGGGTATATGGTGAATCACATACTGTTTGGGCCCAAAATAAACTTAAACATTTTATTACAAACTATGGGCCAAGAAGAATACAGGCCGACCTCTGTGGCCCACGAAGGATTGTTGCGAATATGGAAATATTAAAAATCACATTTGAGATTCCTAAGCAAGTTAGGAAGATTTGCATCCTTATTTTCCTAGTCCTAATTGTTTCCTTGAGCGATCAAAGAAGAAAAACTCTAATCTCTATAAGTAGACCAATCCAAGAAGACACACACACACACACACACACACACACACACACACACACACACACACACGAATCTGGATACAAGTAATTCGATACTCTCAACGAGTAGACAACGACAACGGCAGTCAAAGGAGTCTAATTCACCCGACAAAGCGTGGAGATTTTGGCGGTTTACGAGGTCACCCAACTCACCAATAGCTCACCGATAGAAAACTTAGAATCTTGTTCATCCGACCGAGCGTGGAGATTCGAAGGTTCACTTTAGCTACCAAACCGACAACGGCAATTGGAGGAGTCTAATTCACCCGACAGAGAGTGGAGATTCCAAGGATTCAAGAAGTTACCCTATCTAGTGTTCTCAAGCACTCGCCTTAAAAGATTGCTCTGTTTTATACTCGCACTGCGTGTAAAGTATTGATCCTTTGTGGCTCAGTAAAGAGACACGAAACTTAAGTCTTGAAACAACTTAGGCAACTAGAACTCAACGAGCGAGGTTGGTGCTCTCTTCGCTCCAATCGCTTATAAAGAAGCAAAGACATCGCGACGCTAATCACAACAACTACATTATGCCCTCGGTAATGGCACACCAAGCACGCACAACGCAACTAAAAGAGACAGTTTCTGATCTTCTTCATCACATCGACCTGACTGGAGAAAATCAATCTAAACATTATGGCACGCCTAGTGGGACTTAGGTTTAGTGTCTCTCAACAGCAATCATTGAGAATCAGTATAGAAGAAAGTTTTCTAGCTGCCGCAAGCACCAGACACCGAACTTTCAGGAACATAACTCAGCTAGTTGCCAGGGTCTAAGCAGCAAAGAAGTCATACAATGATTTGGGGCAGCAATGGCCTTCAAAAACAAATCAGCTGCCGAGATAAAATCTCTTAATTCAATGGCTTACTGAGACTACACCATGGAAAGAGATCAGCACATAGATGGTCAACTAGACCATGTCCTCCAAGTGATCAGCGAAAGCGATCAATCAGTCACACGATTCACGGAAAAAGTAGAGGATATGCGGGCTTCCATGCAAGGAGACCGACAATTATATAGTGCAAAGTTTGATAGTCTATCAAACTCGATCACTGTTCTAACAGAAACAAAGACTGAGAGCTTAACCGCTATAAAACACGGTTGAACATTATGCCAGTTACACATAATCGTGAAGAAAGGCGATGGGTGGATGAAGAAGAATATCAAAATCCAAAACCTCCTCTTCGGCTACTAGAGCTCGAACTAGAAGAGCGGATCAACAGAATAATTGCACAGAGGTTGCCTGCTATAGCCAGAGTAGTTGATACATACAGAGATCCTCTGGGTCCACCACCATGTGATTGGAAGTGACCAAAGGGTTATCGACCTATTTCCTTACTCAGTTTAGCAGGGAAGGATCAGAGTCAGCCGCCACCCACATGACGCAATTCAGAGCTCAATACGACCCATGGGGAACTCTTGGTGAGTTCAAGCTTAGGGTATTCACGTCTTCATTGTTGGGAGCTACATTACATTTGTACACCAATTTACCAAAGGCTTCAGTGCTCAATTGGGCTATGATGGAAAGATTGTTCACTGAGCATTTCGGTGGAGCGGAACCTACAGTTAAGCTTGGAAATCTATTCCAAATGGCTCAAATGCCTAGCGAATCCCCAATGGCACACCTACACATGTTTGGAACGGCGTACACCAAGAGAAAAACTTCATGCACTATGGAGGAGTTGGTGGATATTGCAGCAGGGGCCCCGGAAGAACGGTTGCATACCAAGTATATGAATATGAGGTTTACTTCCTTGAATGCACTCATAGAGGCAGTAGCTCAAACTCATGCAGCGTTCCAAGAGGCCGACAACAAACGCAATGCGTCTAGAGGTACCTATCATGCAAAGGCTCTGTATCATAGAGAACGACATAAGATAGTCGTTGTGACCTACCTAAAAGAGAAATCCGATGAGTTAGAAGATAAAGATACAACAGTGATTGGAGTAGAGTTAACAACCAAGTCTTCAGTCAAGTCCAAAAAGGTAACACCTACCAAGGGACCGGTGCGAGTATTAACAAGCGCATTCACCAAACCAGAATTTGAAACATATAATTACGATGTGAATGCAGCACACGAAATTTTGGATGACTTGTTAGATAAGAAATCAACCAAGACAAACTTTGGTGCATACCCGACAGCGGAGCAGCTAAAGGGTAAGAAATATTACAAATTCCATAACATGTGGAACAACCACACAACTAGGGAGCTCTATTGGGTTGTTCCAATCAAGCACTGCAAATACCTTTTGTGGTGATAAAGTAGCATATATAGATCTTGGATGACCACATACATGAGGGAATTGCAGCAGTACCTTTTGTCCCAGCATCTAATAGGCGAGGGGCAACTACCAACTCATACTGCAGATTCCACCATAATTGGACACATGACACAAATCAATGCCAAGAACTTCAAAAGAAGATCCAACAGTGAATTGATGAAGGAAAAATCGTAGTGCCAGATGCATATGAAGAGGATTTCAGCACTGGTTCGTCCATGGTAGGAACCTTGGAGGCATCATGGAGAGGTGGAGCAAAAAAGTAAACTCTGGACCTGAGGAGTACTATCGAAGTAGCTACGTCTGGCAGCAAAAAGATGGAAGACCTAGAGGGAAAACAAAATGAGGTCATTGTTGAAGCAACTATGTTGTCCTTTGCATATGATGCAAGGCAAAGTATGGATTGAAGATGACTTATGATGAGTTTATAAAAGTTGTACGAGCAGGTCCACAAATTATCTCTCCTAAGAAATTTCAACTATCCAGCCCGAAGGCAATAAAGGGAGCTCCAAAGGACTCCAATTTATACAAAAGGCTACGAAGATAAGAAAAGAAGTCTGAGTTAACCAAAAGGTGTACAGAGAGTCTCTGAGGAGGACTTCAATTACATCCCACCCACAAGTAGGTCCATCATCAAAGAAGATGTCTGGTACATGAAGACAAGAGGAAAAATCGTGGAAATTACTCCTCCAAGGAAGCGAAAAGTGCAGAGACAGTTTGGCTCAGCAAAAAAGACTTTAAAAGCTTTGGACAAAGGATTAATAAAGCCAAACCAGCTGGTGGAATCTCGAGAACAAATCAAAAGGAGAATGAACAGACTTGCAACTAACCTGGTGATCAATTTTGACAAGAATTCTAACAGGCCAAAAGTCAGAACATCTAATCCAAGTGTTTTCTCCAGAATTAGTGAGACTGAAGCGACCTCTGAAATGCAGCAAACGCCAAAAAGGCAAAGAAAAGTAATCGAGATGGAGGAAAAACCAGTACGAAGATCATCCTTAGAGCGAATTCAAAAGAAGACTGAGACAATAGTTGAAGTTAGCAAGAGGCCAGTGCTTAGATGGCATCCCAAGCCCTTGGTCATTAAGGAACAGAAAAAGAAAATCCTCAATCAAGTATTGAAACCAAGAAAGAGATATGAGTATTACCCAATCAGAAGTCTGAAGGACCTAAATCCGAGGTTCAAGAGCCTATCATACCAGTAGAGCTAGAATGTGCAGCAGGCCCATCAGCCACGAATGAGGTAGCAAAGGACAACGACGATGAGCAATTGGTGTATTATGAAGAAGAGGACGTAATGGACATGTACGTTGGAATAGTATATGTATTACCAGCTCGGTTCACAAATCCAATAGAAGCCAAGCAAGTGGCTTCGGTAAGCGAAGCAGTAAAATGAGTCATTCTTGCATAACAGAAGCAAGAGGAAGAAGTGGTTCAAACAATAAAGTCAGCATAGTGAAAATCACATATGGTGTTCTCGAAACCTACTGCGACCATGGCTTCACATATGAGACTACTATACATTACAGCGAATATGGGGGGCATCTAGCTCAGCAAAATCATGGTTGACACTAGAGCAGCAGTGAACATTTTGACTATGCAGGCGATGACTTTGCTTGGTATTCCTAGGTCCTCCATACAAGCTATGTTCATGACCATTAGATCCTCGGGTTATTATTCATAAAAGTCAAAGTTAGTCCGGCAGAAGCTACTCATACCTTCTTTGTGCTAGATTGCAATACACCTTACAATGCGATTCTAAGTAGAGACTTGATCCCAGGAGTTACTGCATCCATTCATCGCTTCATCAGCGGCTCTTGCTTTAGAATATGGAGACTGAGGAATCACATATCATCACTACGTACGGATCCAAGATCATATTTCGTCTCTACGAATTCTTTGGACACCAATTACTACAATCGAACCTTGAGACCATTGGAGGTATGTGGCATTGATAAGAAAGGCCAACTGATTGAAATATCGATCTCTGAACTAGCTAAATGAGGAATAGTGCAAGCAAAAGATGATAAGGCATGTCCATGTTTCCTTGAGCTAACCCATCCCAGCCATCAATGATAATACAACATTCTAAGGAGTCGGAAGCAGAGGCTTGCACTTCTCTATACGAAAGGTTGTAAACATATATGATAGAGAAGTAGGCCTATGATTTTCTGCTCACAATTGCATAGGCAGAATGCATATATGAAGACATACAACAAGGAATCGATGAAGAGGAAGAGATCATCCAGCTAGCTCCAGCAGCTTTAGATGATACTCCACCTAAAGTAAAAGATCCCACCGAGAAGATTAACCTGGGAACATCAAATGAACCAATAGAAGTGGTCATTAGTACTTTTTTAGAGCCTATGGAAAGAAAGAGGCCCATTGAGTTATAACTAGAATATAAAGATTTCTTTGCAGAAATGTTTGAGGATATGCCAGGACTTTCTCTAGAGTTAGTGGTACACAAATTACCAATTATGGAAGGGAAGAAGCCAGTTCAGCAGCAGATGCAGAGGATGAACGCAAAAACAGCAACGTGTATAAAAGATGAAATATAGAAGATGCTGAAGTCTGGGGTCATCCAGGTGGCTAAATACACATAGTAGATATCCAACATAATTCCAATACAAAATAAGAATGGCAAGATACGAGTCTGTGATGACTACAAGGATCTGAATAATGCTACTCCAAAAGACACATACCTCATGTCAGTGGCAGACCTATTAGTGGATTCAGTGGCAAGACATGAGATGTTATCTTTCATGGATGGTACGGCGGGCTATCATCAGATCCCAGTTGCTGAGGTAGACCGACACAAAACTGCATTTCGATGCTCAGGAGTACTAGGGGTATTTAAGTATGTTAATATGCCATTTGGGCTGAAGAACGCAGGAGCCACGTATCAACGAGCCATGTACTACATCTTCCATGATTTGTCAGGCAACACCATGCAAGTATACATCGATGATATAGTGGTTAAATCCATAAAGAGGTCTGATCATGTTGATGACCTAAGACAATTATTCAAACGAATGAGGCAGCATCAACTGAAGATGAATCCTACCAAGTGTGTGTTTAAGGTACAAGCGGGGGATTTCTTTGGATTCCTAGTACACCAACGAGGCATAGAGGTCCCAGATGATAAGAATGAAGCTATATTTAAAGCATCACCACCAAAGAACAAATGATAGTTGCAGCAACTTCTGGGAAAGATTTGCTTCCTAAGAAGATTCATTGCCAACACTACAGGGAAGACCAGGTATTTTGCTCCATTACTAGAGTTACAGAAAGAAAAAGATTTCGTTTAGGAGCCAATCCACCAAGACGTGTTAGATAATATCAAGAAATACTTAGTCAATCCACCAGTCTTGGTACCACCACAGTCAAGTAGTCATTTGAAACTTTATATCTCAGTAACTGAGTTCTCGGTTGGAAGCTTGTTAGCACAAGATGATGAGGCCCAGGCAAAGCAAGCTATTTTCTACCTAAGCAGAATGCTAACGGACTGTGAAAGTAGGTATACCCTAATGGAGAAGTTGTGCCTCGCTTTATACTTTTCTGGCTGCAAGTTAAGACATTACATGTTATCCTTCAACACGTGTGTTATTGCTCAGACATATTTGGTACGTTACATGTTATTCCTACCTATACTTAGAAGACTGATTGGAAAGTGGATTCTCACACTATCAGAGCTTTCACTGCAATATGTTCAGCATAAAGCAATAAAACGCCAAGCAGTGGCCGATTTTTTAGCACATCATAGAATGATGGATATTACAGAGCTCAAGGAGTTAGAACTATCCCACACCTCCTTAACTTCATGGAAGTTATACTTCGATGGATCCAATATGAGTATTTTTGTTGGAGCAGGGATCGCACTAGTAAATCCTCATGGGGAAACTTTTGCTTACTCCTTTAGACTGGACTATCATTGCTCAAATAATCCAGCAGAGTATGAAGTATTGATCATTGGATTGAAACTACTAATTGACTTAGAGGTCAAGGATGTGTAAATCTGGGGTGACTCACTGGTAGTAATACGACAACTCAAGGCAACATTCAAAACTGGTGTGAAGTTGGAATCATACATGAATAGAGCGAGTGAATTGTTGGAGCATTTCACTGATGTGGAATTAATACACATTCCCAGAGGAGAAAATTATGCAGCAAATGAACTAGTACAACTCGTTACAGGGATTGGACTCGCAGATTGTATACAAGAGCGTATCTTACAGGTTGAGCGCAGAACACTTCCTTCCTTTATGGTAAGGAAAGAAGAGAAAGATTAATGGTGCGTAGCTGCTTTAAATTCCATTGATGAAGATTGAAGGTAGCCACTCATTGCCTACTTGAAAGATCTCAGTACTTCTGTAGACAAACAAACAAGGTATTTAGCATCTAATTATCTTCTACAAAATGATGAGCTGCTCAGAAGAGGAGGGAATGGTGTTAACCTACTTTGTGTATAACGGAACAAGGCCAAAAGGTTGCAACGAGAGGTCCATCTAGGGGTTTGTGGTGCTCACCAATCAGGACGTAAGATGAGATGGTTGTTGCGATGACATCGTTATTTTTGGCCCTCTATTCTAAAAAATTGCATTTCTTTTACCAAAGGATGTAAAGATTGTCAAGCTCAAGGACCAATTAGTTATATTTCAAATATTTCTATGCAGCTAATCATTAAGTTGTGGCCTGCACGAGGATGGACTTTGGACTTAATTGGAATGATTCATCCTCATTTATCTATGTAACACAAGTTCATCATTGTGGCTACTAAATTCTTGAACAAATAGGTGGAAGCATAGCTATTAAAAGTTACTTCGGCTGTTGCGATCAGACAGTTCCTATATGAAGAGGTCATCTGCCGGTTTGGTATTCCGGAATATTTTGTCTCAGACAGGGGGCAGCATTCGTATCTAGAGAAATAGAGTTGATGACAGACTTTGAGATCCAGTTTTTGCACTCTTCACCATATTATGCACAGTCCAATGGCCAAGCTGAAGCAAGCAACAAGCAGATCCTACACATATTGAAGAGGATGCTCGCAGATAACCCATGATTATGGCATGAAGAATTGTTCAGTACACTTTAAGCCTACAAAGCTTCGAAACGCAGCCCAACAGGCACTACCCCATATGCCATAATGTTTAGTCATGATGCAGTTTTACCTCTGAAAATCAATGTACAATCTCTGCGAATCATGGACCAACATTAGTTAATTGGTGAAGATTATATTCAGGCAATGTGGCAGGAGCTCGAAGACTTGGATAAAAAATGCACCGATACTTTGAACAACCTAATCGTTGAGAAGAAAAACGTGGCTCGCATTTATGATCATCGCACCAGAGGACTAAGCTTCGCAGAAGAAGAGTTAGTATGGAAGGCTGTTCTCCCTCTTAGTGAAAAATAAGATGGACAGGGTAAATGGTCTGCAAAGTGGGAAGGACATTTGTGATTGAAAAAATCAAAGGCAAAGGGGTTGTCCAACTGCGAGATATAGATGGAATAATGCACCGTAACCCTATCAATGCCTGATTTCTAAAGAAGTATAGACAGTCGGTCTGGGAATATGAAGCACCCTCAAAGCTAGCCACTTAGTTTTGCACTTTCTCGCAGCCTATAAATGAGGCTCGCTCTTCAAGCAAAACTAGGGGGCAACTAGTATACATCTAGACCAAGTTCCGTGGCCAAAATCTCAATTTTTTTTACAACTTTGGTTGTTTTCCATTTGAATCAAAACCTATTAAAGGGGTTCTTTTTATATTTGTATTCAAAACCAGCTTTAGTAGTTTACCATTGCTTTAGAAACTACTTTCTCCGCAGAAACAATATATATACAAAGCAGTAAAGTAAATCTTTCATTTGATGAAGGGAAAAATATATTTTTTGAGGCTTTGCGGCCTCTGGCTCTAATACCACTCATCAAGTGATGGAAACTCTATAGCAAAATGATCAAACCTAGTAGCCAAAAGGGTGAAAATGGTCAATCTAGCTCTTAATTGCAACAAACACTAGGTGGGCGGTCACTGACCAAGGGGCTAGATCTATCTTTGTTTGCATCAGGCTCTGGCAACTATGGGTTCTTCCCCAATAAATCCCAACAAGCCTTCTCTTCATCAGACCTCATCTTCGATGCTCCACCCATACATGTAATAGAAACTTGCAGGGAATGGGTTGGAGCATTTGAAGGACTGGAAAAGAGGTCTTCATGGATGTAGTGAGTGAGGGACAACCTGCAGAGCTTCCAGCTAATTCTCAAAGGCTTGAAAACAAGAATGCAAGCGGAGAGTCTGAGATTAGGTACTTCTACCTAAGACAGGATTGAGCTTGGGTACTTCTACCTAGATGAGTAGTAGTAGAACAAGAAATCTGGAAGGATTGCCTTAAAGAGAAAAGAAAGAATCCACACATGGGAAACATGATCTTTCTGGATGATGAGAGAGTGTTTTACGAAGATAAAGGTAGAAGTAACATGCTATATATAGTGGTCTAACCTTAGAGACTTTAACTAGCAGAGTGGGAAGCATTGCATCAATTCAATACAATAAATAAGGAGGTCCACGCTCCCCGAAGATTTGCGTATCTCTTGAAGACTGAAGATTGGTCATTGCAAGAAACAAATTAATGAAGCATTCAAAGCGAACAGTTATTCTGCATTCAGCATGATCTTTGGGCGTGCAGAATTAAAGACTAAGTAGAGATACACATAGAAAAATAAAGGGCTTTGGGCCAAAAGAGTTGAATAAATAAACATTACAAATAAAAATTAAAGCTCATTAATTGGGCCTTGGTCCACGATCAGTACGAAAATTCTCAGAAAGATGGGCAACGAAGCTACTTAGTTCTCGCAGAGTAGTCTTTGCCCGCAGATAGTTGACATTAGTAGTTGACTATTTGGCCTCAGCGTTAGCTGCGAAAGTCTGAATTTCAGCCACATTCTGTAGCGAAACCTTCCCAGTTGCAAGGATTTCCGCTGCTAGCTACTTCCTCCCATTGAAGTTGTCTTCCATCTCTCGCAACTCTACTTGCAAATGAGTGATTTCATCCCTTTTGTTTTGAAGCTTCTCTCACTCACCATAGTATTCCTTGCCAAGAGATGCAATATGGGCCTGTTGTTTCTTCCACTTACGATTATGTTCTTTACGAAGGGAAACAACTTTCTCCTTCTTGGAATTTGTAGCGGATACAGTCTTTTACAACTTGGGGAGCTGGAGTGGCAACGCTTCCATCAATCGCAGTGTACTAGGATCAGTAGCATCTTTGGCACAGCGGACAATCCAAATATTCTCCAGGATTGCATTTTGAACCTCATCACTCTTAAGGTCTAGAACCCAGAGGTCACGAAGATTGGCAACAGCGATCTGTGCCTGCGGGAGCTCTTTTTCAGGAAAAACCAACTCTTCAAAGAGCATGTGGGTCTCGTCTAAAGTATTAACCATGAAATCTCTATCTTTATAAGGGCTAGGAAAGGGTATTGTAGGAATTGCAGTGTGGTTCGTAGCAGCTCCATCATAGCCTCGAATGACATTAGCAAAGTGCCCAAGTGAGTGACTACGCATATTAAGAGAAAGCCTTTCTGAGTTGAGGTCTTTATGAGAGAAAACCTACGCACAGGGTTAGCATTAAAAATTGTTGGCCACTAGTCACAAATAGATGTTATAAAGAGAACAAAGCAGACATGTGGCAGCAGTGGTGGAGTAAAGGCATTGTATAGATTAGTATTCAAGGGAGACAAAGGGTCGTGAGTAAGAGACTAGAAGAGTCTTGAGTTAGAGCATGTTCAGAAATAAAGGGACAACAAAATAAAAAGAGTTTGCCTTTGTTACAGGGCATGTCTCGGTAACCACAGTAGCTGTTGCAGAAGCATGGTTGGTTTCAGGAACAAAAATTAGCTCTGCAAGGTCCTTGAGTTGTGCAAGCTCAGTTTCCTCATCCATTGGCCAAGGATAGTCCCCGGTTGCAACATGGCAGCAGCATTCTACTAGATAAACCAAAAACAATGGTTAAAATATTTAAAGACAGTTCAAATAAACTTAATGTGTGCATGATTAACTCACCTCAGGGACTGTAGTGTCTCCTGGTAGTGTGGAACCTTCATCATTTTCAGCTTCTCTTCTGTCCCTAGAAGATGGGTCAGGTTCTTCGACCTCTTAAGTTTGGACTGCCACATCAACAGGAATAGTTATCAATTTATGAAAGGTTTGTTGATAGACCTGCTCAATAAGGATAATATTTTCTCGGGGCTGGGGAAGAGTGTGATCTAAGGCAGCAGAGGGGCCCTCATTTTGGTGATGATTAGGAAAAACCTCATGAGAAGACTCTCCGGTTGAAGATGAAAAAGAGTCTGCAGGAACAACATTCTGAACTCCATTCCCTTTGCTCCTCGCAACATGAATTTCCAATGGCTCACTATCTTTGCTAGTAGTGTTAAGTGAGACTGTGGTGGGAGAGTCTGAACTTACATCTCTTTCAGGTCCTTTCCTTGGATGTTCCAATCTAGATCTCTGTTTAGAATAACGGAGTTGTCTCTGCACTCAACATCAGTAGATAAGGCAAAAAGGTACTAAAAGGGCATGAGTTTACAAGACAACGACCAAGGAAGCTTACCAGTGGCACTTACTCAAATGAATCCTCATCCTCTTGATTCCAATTTTTAGCCATGGGGTAACTAGGGAAGGGGAGAGTCTTCTTCATCTTTGCAGCAGCCTTTGCAGAGGCTCTCGCTGTAGGATTCGCAATGGCAATACTAGCCGAAAGAAGCTTGGTACATTTTACAGTGGAAACAGGCAACGCACTGCTTTCATTTTGCTTCCTCTTTTTCTCCTTATTACCTTGAGAATGGGTCTTTGAATGGCCCAAAGTCTTCTTATCTACTGGAAGCTTGAATAAGGGAAGAAAGATTATGGGAAGATCCAATGAAACATGTCAGTCTTGCTCTTCCTCAAGATATGACCATAGTGCCGCTCGAACCATTTTGGATAGGCACTAACAGCAGAATAGGTAGCACAGATGGTACGATGAAAAATTTCTTCAAGATGCATAGGAGGAAAAGTAGGAGTTGTGTACTTCTACAGCGTACTCGTAGCAGGTTTATCCAGATAAGTCATCCTGAAAGTAAATTCGTTAAATGATTTAATTAATGGGCAGGGTAGACCTTGGGTCAAACCAAATTTTTGGGCAAAATGATTGGGAGCATACAGTTTGATAAATACCGCAAAATCAGGAATGACAATGTCAAAGCAAGAGACACACTGAATGAATACCTCATTCACAGCAATGGTTTATGTCGGAGAAACTATAAAACCAGTTGCCAGCTCAGGCGGGTATTGCCTCAGGGTCCAGAACTGATTGAAACATTGAACATAACTCAGAGGATCTATCACACTAGAATGGACTAGAGTTCTTCCTAAGAGTTCATCGGGCTCAAAATCCTTGTGGAGCCATGCTGCAAAGCAAAGGGAAGTACACCTGAAGCTAGAGCTGTAAAATTCAAACAGGGCCAGCAAACATAAATTTGAACGAGTTCAGAGAAATTCACTCGAGATTGTGATAAAGGGCGCCCAAAGCAAGTTGAGCTAGGCCGAGCCTTTGGCCACTAAAGAGTGCTTTGGCGGCCTTAGAGCAACTCCAGCAGATTCCTTATAAATCATTTTTAGCTAAAATATAAAGATTTTCTCTTAAAATTCACTCCAGCAGCTCCCCTATCTTATTAGCCAATTTAGGGATTCCCTATATTTTATGTTTTCATCCCCTATTCTTATACCGAAAACATAAATTATAGGTAACGAAACATTCAATATTGTAATTAATACTTTCCTTCTAGATTGTAAATGTAATTAATAATTATATTAATAAATAAATATTTTATTATCAACCAATCAAAACTAAGCATGTGTTTAAATCTAACTACATTTTAAGTGATATTGTTGGAGTAAATTTATACAAGTGATTAGCTAAAATAGGTTTCGGTTTCATTTTTGAACAAAATAAGCAAACTTTCCGTGATATTGTTGGAGTTGCTCTTAGTAAAGGTACATGTTATCTTATCTGCAACAAAATAAAAGACATAGCGACACAACCATACTCTAAAAAGGCAATACCTCCATATGCATTTTTTGTTCCCTGTGCATCAGAACTAGGACCAGATTCTACAGTGGTCTGAAAGGACTCCTCACTGTAGCGTTTCCCCCAAGTGGAGTACGTGGCACTGGTAGGACGTTGGAAGTCTTCATGAAATGAATATACCTGATCATCAAGGGTACCAGGAATATATGGTTGAGCCGAAGTAGGAAGCCCAGTAATAGTGACCACATCCAGCAGGCTACACTCATATTTCCACAGGGGAACACGAAGGTGTTACTGCTCATCTCCTAGAAGCACAGCACAGCAACCACTGGAGCACGAGCACCTTCTGAAGGAAGAATGAAACATAAATCCAAGACCTGGGCGATTCTAGCATGTACCCAGAATTCTCCATCCAAGGATTTACGGTCCTTGTACCACTAGAGGTCTTCCTCCCTATTGTTATGCCATTTTCCCAACTTAACATCAAAGTCCTTACCATCCCACGGAATGGGCTCAGCAGCCTTGACTCGATCAATTCAATAAGCAAAGGACAATTTTGGGTAGAACAAAAAATGGCGGATCGAAATGGTTGTAGGAATTTCAGAGAGTACAAAGCGTAGAGAAGAGACTTTTTGAGAAGAGAGAGAGAAACACAAGTAAATATATAAGGGTTCTTAAACGTTGGGCACAACTTTCCAAAGAGGTACACTCGAGTAGCCTAAGCAAGTCTATTGAACCATTGGGAATGACACGTCACAACAAAGACCCCTTCGATTGCCTATAAGTTAATCTCGTAGTCTGGGGGAATATTTGGGCCCAAAATAAACTTAAATATTTTATTACAAACTATGGGACAAGAAGAATACATGTCTACTTCTGCGGCCCACGAAGGATTGCTTCGAATCTGAAAATATTAAAAATTACATACAAGATTCCTAAGCAAGCTAGGAAGATTTACATCCTTATTTTCCTAGTCCGAATTGTTTCCTTGAGAAATCGGAGAAGAAGAGCATCAATCTCTATAAATAGACCAATCCAAGTAGAGATACACACACACATACACGAATCTGCATACAAAAATTCATTACTCTCAATGAGTAAACAATGACAATAGAGATCAAATGAGTATGGTTCACCCAATAGAGTGTGGAGATTCTGGCGGTTTACGAGGTCATCCAACTCAGTGACAGTGAACTCAAGATCTTGTTCACCCGACCAAGCGTGGAAATTCAAATGTTCACTTTAGCTACCAAACCAACAACGACGATCGAAGGAGTCTGGTTCACCCGACAAGGCGTAGAGATTCTAAGGATTCAAGAAGTCACCCTATCCAGTGTTCTCAACCACTTGCCTTAAAAGATTGCTCAGCTTTATACTCGCACTGCGTATAAAGTATCGATCATTTGTGGCTCAGCAAAGAGACATGAAACCTAAGTCTTGAAATAACTTAGGGAAGTAAAACTCAACGAGTGAGGTTGGTGCTCTCCTCGCTCCAATTTCTTATAAAGAAGTAAAGACATCGTGGCGCAAATCATAATAACTGCATTCTGCCCTCGGCAGTGGCACGCCAAGTACGTACAACATAACTAAATGAGACAGTTTGTGATCTTCTTCATCACATCGACATGGCAGGAGAAAATCAAGCCAAACACATACAATTATATATACAGTATAGTTCCTAAAATATGTAGTGTATTCTGTCGGGTATCAAGATTTTATGCAAAAAAATCTCGACTATATTGTTGTGCTGTTGTATTTCTGTGTTATCCTGTAGTATTCCAATGTCAATCCATAGCTCAAGTATGAATATTTGTCATTTGGTAGTTACTAGATCTATTTGGTGCTATATAGTTAATATATACAAACTGTTATAGACCAAAATTCTTGATTTCAATAATTTTTATACTGTTATAAGATCTAAATACCTATTGATTTCAATATGGCTTAGACTATAGAGCGAAATTTATGTTGTTGAGATACAACAAATTGGATTGAGTTGACTGGCATAGCTCTGTTTTTTGTGCTTATTAGTCTGCTTTTTAAGTTTGTTGTGTTTGAACGGCTGATTTTATCATCGTCCTTATGATTTTGTATTCTTTGTTTCATATAGTTGTTTATTTTTTTCTTGAATTTTATATTTTCAATCTTCAGTTTGTGAAGTTGGTAATGGTGTTGATTGCATGTTTACACTTAATTTTGAGGCGATGAATGTCGGTCATACTTACAATAATTAACCAGCCATTTTTTTATATAAAGATGTTTTGAACTTTTGATTACTTCGTGAGAGAATTTATTTTTGATGATTAGTTACCGTATGCTTGGTTATGCGTAAGTTCAAAACGAGAATCTGAAGTTCAACTACATATCAAATAAGAAATACGCGATATATTTACAATTTTGATTTGGAGTTGTGTTTGATTCCAGACCATTTTGAGGACCGTATCTGTTTGGTTTGATTGTTTTGTCGCTTGTGACATGTTTCATTAAGCAATTCAAAGTATGAAATTATATCATGAAAATGTCATCATTAGTCGTCTATTCTATATAACTATCTTCTCAATTTATGCCCGTTTGGTTGTATGTCGCCTTTTTTTTTACATAATTATCTTCTCATTTGCTATATAAGTAGGAAATGATGCATCAATATCAGCATCTACTTCAAGCCACCAGAAAAAAAGGAAGGATGACTAAATGCAAGAAACCTTTTTTCATTTTTGAAAAAAATATGATGACTCATATGTTGCTCACAACAGAAACGACAGTAGTTGCTATTTCGGAATAATAGCAGTTGAGATTATAGAAGATTAGCTATATTTTTGAAGAGTCTTACTATGTGTGTAAATGTAGTATCTTCCAAATATAAATGTATTATGTGTAAACAACTCCTATGTGTGCAAATGTATTATCTATCCTGTGTAAATATGTATTATCCTCTCGCAATGTAGCACAACAACTCCTATGTGGGTTTTAGCTGAGTTTTGGGCCCGAGTTTTGGGTTCATATCCCTTTTGGATCTGGACTTGGGATGCTGGTGGTTTTTTTAGTTAGAGTATGTTTTAGTCTTTTTGTTGGGGCATGGTTGTCATGTACTTGTTTCGGCAGGAGTTTATAATATTAAAGGTTCTAGTTATGATTTCTCGAGGCCCAGTTGGTCCATCCACTTTGACAATGTCTCTTAATCATGATCACATGGTTTGTATTGTACTTCATTCTAGTGGTTTCATTTCGATCTATGGTTATACATAGGTTCTTTAAAAATATTAGTATTCCTTTGGTCAAGCCCTTTGGTGGACCTATGTATAATGTAACTCATTATTTATTTTAGGCAAAATAGCATAAATGGTCACTAATCTTTGTCCAAAACGACAGTTTGGTCATTATCGTATGATATATGTCAAAATGGTCACTCCCTCTAACGTTTAATTATCAAATTGGTCACTCCCATTAACTTTTTAGGGGTAAAATGTCTTTTTATCATTAAATTATATTTATTTACAAAAATGCCATTACTAAAAGTTTTAAATGGTCATTGATCTTTGCCCCAAACGACACTTTGGTCACTATCGTATGACATATGTCAAAATGGTTACTCATATTTGTTCTCTGTCTATCAATTTAGTCACTCTATCTATTTTAGACGTTAAATACTTGATATGTAAGAGGTACAAATTCTTTTTTATCATTTAATTTTATTTAATTTACAATAATGTCATTATTACAAGTTTTAAAAAATTATTAACTCTCTCTCTCTCCACCCCACAATCGTCGGCCGATGGAGATTGAATCCAAGCCTGAGAACAACACGAAGGAGCCGTAAACCCTAAACTCTAAACGATGAGGACCTACAAACCTCTCTCTTCCCTCACCATCGCCGTCGCCGCCCTTAGATTCTCCACAATCGCAGTCACCTCATGGCATCCTATGCCTCCTCGCGGCTAACAAGCCTGGTCGAGGTAGAGATCGATCTATCGGCAATGAATTTCGGTTGCGGTGCTACTACAAATGTCGATCGACGAACCGTCGCTGGTGGTGGCGAGCCTCGGGGGAGGAGAGATAGAAAGGATAATTTTTTATATTTTTTATATTTTTTTAGATTATTTTTTGTCAAATGAGGATAAAAAGATAAAATTATCCCTGAACATAAATGAAATATTCTTTTTTTAACGGACGTTTGAGCTCGAATGAACAATTTGAAAATGAAACCTTAGCGGGAGTGACCATTTTGACATATGCCATACGATAGTGATTAAAGTGTTGTTTTGGGCAAAGATTAATGACTTTTCATGCAATTTTGCCAAGATAAAAAGATAAAAAGATAAAAATACCCTTGAAAAAAATAATTTTTTTTTGTTTTTTAACGGGCGAATGACCATTTTGATATACTTTCGAAAAAGACAAGTGACCATTTTGACATATGTCATACAATAGTTACCAAACTGTCATTTTGGACAGAGATAAATGACCATTTATACTATTTTACCTTCATTTTAATATGACGAGTCCTTTGCTTTAAAAAATGTAGCACAACAAACATATAACGTTGTTTTCATTCCCGCGTATATATTAATCTTCCAAACCCAAAACCAACTAATTAAATTTGCTAAATATATATTGTATCAATAAAATTAACTATGTACCCATGCAAAAAATGTTGCTAAACTTTGGGGCTTTTCTTCAATCTTCATGATCGTCCTACTTATATACTATGTTGCAAGGACATAGACACAGGAACACGGATATGCGGAGACATGTGACACGAGAAAATCTAGAAAAATATGACACAAATATGGCATGGATACGACAATTAAATAATATCAATATCAATATTAATATATAATAATTTAAATAATCAAAATTAGTCCTGAACTTATCTTTTAAAAATTCATGTCATTGAAGAAAAAAATACGCATTAAACATAAGAAGATAGAGACAAGAACAGAATACGGGTTAAGGTGATTTTGTTTGTGTATGGATACTTTAACCCTAATCTCGTAGTTCTATAATAAATAAGACTCATACTAAAAAATATATATTATTTTATGTGATAAAGTATCCCCAAGTGTCAAAGAAGTGTCACCAAGTGTCTAGAAAGTGTCCCCCGGTGTCCAATTTTAGGACACGCCACGTGACACTTTGAACACGGTGTCTCCACGTGTCGAAGTGTCCCCAAGTGTCGGACACGTGACACGGCACTAAAATGAAGTGTCAGTGGTGAAATGACCAAACTCCGATTTAGTTGCTAAACCAAGAATAAGCCCTAACGACATAACTTAACTCAAGAAAATCCTACAAAAAAATCCAGCATAATTTCCCTTAAAATTAAATGAACCCAAAACCTGCACTTGAAAACATATTTCTAAAATAATTCTCAAAAATAAACCGTGGGACACTAATTCTCATGAAGCAGTAGACTTCAGCTCAGCAGACTTCAGCTAAGGGTACAGTTACCATGGTGCCTTATCCAGCGGCAGTGGTGTCGGCCCCCTGCTTAGAACCCAACTGCAGATTTGGCCCATGATGCGTTTCCGGGATTTAGTCATGGTGGACACCAACACCAAGAGGGAGGTTAAAATACCACTCATGGGCATGATGACACATTGCCCGCTGCTAGCTTGGCCATTGACACTAGTGAGATGGATAAATACAACAGGATGCTACTTGAAACGCAGACCCCAGTGTACCCAAGATATCGAGAGAATGTGTTGCAATATGTGATGGAGCAAATGAAGATAAAAGTGAAGCATAAAATGTCAGTCAATGCTTTAGACGAAATACAGGAGCAAATATGTAAGTTGCTTCCTGATGATCACAATCTTCTTAAATCCCATTATAAGGTTAGAAATATCTTGAGCAACCTCGGCCTAAAGTACAGGATAATTGACGCATGTCTAAATGAATGTGTGCTATTTTACAAAGTGTATAAAGATTTGGACTATTGTCCCGTATGTGGGCAATGCAAATATGAGATGAATAGGAAGAGTTAGAAAAAGAAAATTCATGTGAAGGTTCTTCGATATTTTCCATTGATTCCCAAATTGCAGTGTCTGCACATGTCTCTATACATCCAAGTACTCACTTAAATGACGCAAACGTGTCTTTGCGTCGTCTAAGTTTTTACTTGGACGATGCAAATGTGTCTTAGCGTCGCCTAAGTGAAAAATTTGTAATTTCATCTAAGACAACGACCATCTACACCATGTCCCAATGCTTATTCTTTTCATCGAGACCATAGAGTAAATAATTCTCAGAGTGTGAGCGTCGACGGTTCCATAATAGGACTTACGGATTTTTGTGTATCCACGTTTCTGGTTTGTAAAAATTTCGGTTTGGTGGTTGACTGTGCCGATGAAACCTTTAACGAACTTAATATTTTGTGAAAATTATTCTATTTATATATTGTCTTATGGCGAATGTATCCAATGGTTGTTTTGTCCAAATTCAATTTCGTTAATATCAATGTGCAACGAGCCTATACTTAATAACACTTAAGTTATACAGATTAGTAGATACTTAACGAGTTTAAAGACGTAAGATTATTCGTCGTCTTAAATTCAATTGTTTATATATACGATTCTTTAATCGATATTTTATGACTATTTCATTTAAATGACAGATCATAAACTTCCTTGCAAATTATTTTTAAAATTAATTTGACGGAAATTTCACCTGGACCACGGAGATAGAACATCTCCGTCGTCCAGGTGACTACTTGGACGACGGAGATGGTCTATCTCCGTCGTCTATGATGAAAATTTTGGCTGTTCAATTTCCACCGCCAAATTTTTTGGGAACGATTCAAATTTCACCTAGACGACAGAGATGACATTTTTCGTCGTCTAAGTGAAATTTGAAACATTCCCAAAAATAAAGGCGGTTAACTCCCACCCGCCAAATTAATTGGGTGTTGTTTCCAGAAATTGAGTCGGTTCACCTAGACGACAGAAAAAACACTTCCGCGGTTTAAGTGAAACTCTATATAAATGACCCATCCAATCCTTTTCCCTCATCTCATTCTCAATTCCTCCTCTCCTCTCTCTCACTCTCACTCTCTCTCTCAAATCTGGCGACTCCCTCCCTCCGGTGACTCCGCTCTCCCGCAACACCTCTCTCCGGTAATTTTTTAAATGTTTAACATAATTATATTTTTAATTTGTGTTTAATAATAAATTATTAAATTGGTAAATTAATTAGTAAAAATAATCAATTAGTAATAATTGTTAAATTGGTCATAATAATTAATAATAATTGGTAAATTGGTAATTATAGTTATTTTTTGACATTATTGTAAATTATGATAATTATGGTTATTTAGTAATTAATTATTGTAATTATTGTAAATGATAATTATTATTGTAATTATTGTTGTAATTATAATTTTAATTATAATTGTAATTATAATTTGTAATTATTGTAAATTGTAATAATTATGGTAAATTATTGAAGTATTAAAAATAATAAATTGGTAACTATGGTAATTTAGTAATTATTATAATAAATTATTTAATTATTAAAAATAATAAATTGATAATTATGGTAATTTGATAATTATTATGGTAAATTATTTAATTATTAAAAATAATAAATTGATACTTATACCTAATTTAGTAATTATGGTAAATTATTGAATTATTAAAAACAATAAATTGGTAAATTATGGTAATTATTGTAATTATAGTAAATGATTAATTATTGTAATTATGCTAACACTACCAGAAATGGAGACATTACCGGCGACTTGCCGTCGCCGGCCTTGTCCTTTTTTTTCGCCGGAATTGTCATTACCGGCGACAAGTCGCCGGCAATGACGTCGCCAGAAATTCCCCGCCGGTATTAACATTGCCGGCGACGGAATGACTCAAGTCACCGGTGATGTGTAGGACATTACCGGCGACGGAAGTCGCCGGCAATGTCAGCGCGGCCATGGCCGGAATGTGAGACATTGCCGGCGACTTAGGTCCATGTCGCCGGCAATGTCTGGAAAAATTTTGAAAAAAAAACACGGTTCTGGATTGGGCCCAATTCCAGAATCTGCATTGAAAGACATAAACCGTACAATCATACAAGTTCAACAGTACACATAAATGTCCAACGTACAGTACAAATAGCAATGACGATACGAAAATTAACTACAACTACAGGTCAGGGTCCAGGAACTTGCGGGTCAGGGTCGAAGTAATCCATGTACTCATTTGAATTCCAGTGGCTACCTTGGTCTTGCTCTGGCGTTGACTGGTGCGGTGGTGGTGGTGGATAGCTAGGGAACGGAGGGACCGGGGGAGGTGTGGGGAACGGTTGTCCGGTAGTCTGAGCCTCGTACATCGTCCGCATCCATGTGTACATCTGAGCCTGCATCTGTGTCTGCTGCTGGACCATGTTTTGGTACTCGGCCATCTGCCTCTTTTGCTCCTCCAACTCCCTCTGCGTCCTCTGAAGCTCCGCTGCGAGGTTACGACTAGAAGCTGAACTTCTTGACCCGGTAGAGTATTCTGAAGTGTTCTTCAATACTCCTTCGCCCGCCGAGCCCATTCCCCTACAGTAGTAGGTATTCTTCCCAGTCCCTCACGCTTTTGCCATGATTTGAGCCGCTATAGGGCGATCAAGCGGATCGATCTGAGAGGCATACTGGGTGACTTCTTCCTCGGAGCAGTCAGGATGGTTAGTCCGAGCTATATTCATGGTCACTTCTGCGGTCGCCTCCTCCACTCTCGCCTAATTGAAAAGCGAAAATGAATAACGTACTAAGGATACAAAATAAATTAATATCGAAAAATAGTTTTACTAACACATGGAGAGGCGAAAGACTTACCTCTTCGTCAGGGCACTGCGGATAGAACTTCTGATGAATATACACCAAGGGGTTATCTTCTTGTTGTTGCTGCGCCTTAGTCGACCAACCCATGTAGTTGAGTGAACCTGCATGATGGGCCCTGGTGTTTTTCAATCTATTCGCCCGGTTCGTCTTCGAAATCGCCTTGTTTGATAAACATATGGAAAAAAATTAGTAACTAACTATTTCAATCTGATACGATACATTAGGCTTGTAAGATATATTCACAATGCATACCTGAGCTTTGGGGTGCTCGAAGTGGGCTATCAGCCACTGCCACTCGTACTCCCTAAATCGGAATTCGCTAGGGGTAGAACCTCGGCCTAGCTCCTTGTATACAGTGTAATTGGAAGAAAGCTCGTTCTTCCACTCTTTATACCTATATTAAAACAAGGAAAAAAAGTTAGAGATATTAAAACACTTGATAAACAAAAATCTAACTCGATATATATTCAAATAAGTCGAAGCACATCACCTCATATGTAGTTGACGCTCTACCCACATGTGAATAAGAACTTCATCCACGTCAAACCACACCTGCAATATGAATATATAAAAGGTAAAATTATATATTTATTCACAATTAATTAATAAATGTAAAATTTACGTAATGAAAATATGATTTTACTCACATTGAGTGCATTATGCACTTGCATCTTCACGTAGATAGGTACAGATTCCCAATCTGCCAAAGCATTGGGACCTTGTCCCGCACGATCGCACCGGCCATACTGACATATTTGCGCGTGGTGTCGAATGCCTCGATCACCTCGCCATCCTCATTGGCCCTTATGGGCGTTTTCCTTCCTCCGGTGGCCTGCTCAAGTCTCTTCCCGGTGCAGGTGCCTCTAGCCACTTTCCGTTTTCCAGTCCCATTAACGAAATTGCCTAATAATACAATGTCAACAAATTGATATTATTAATTGAACCTATCGCAAGTCTTAAGTAATAATTAAGTAATCAATCTGATGTTAAATAAAATTTACCTGCATCGTCCGTTTGTTGGTTGGTGCACCTCACACTCCAAAGATACACGGGGTCGAACGGGAGGAAGTTATACGCTTCCTCCACGGTCAGGAACTCCGACCGTCCTTCAACATAAACAGGCATCCCCCTATCATCGAATTCAGGGATCACAGGAATCTCGTCGAGTAGGAAGAGACTGGACGGCGGAGATATACGAGGCCTGGACGATGAGGCGCCAGCACCACCATGTGTCTCAGATGATTCCCGTGAAACGGGAGTAGGCACCGGGCGAATATGGGGCATTCGGATTGAGGGAGTTTCTGATGCCCCCGTTGACTGTCGCTCGTCTGAGGCTCTGCCACCGGAGGGACGTCTGCTGATTGAGCGTCTGGAGACTAAGGCTCGAGCCTCGACTTCCGGTTGCACGGCTCTTGATTGTGCAGCTTCCTCCTGAGCTCGCGCCTCTAGCAAGGCTCTCGTGCGAGCAGTCATCATTGGCTCACTGGGCGTGTTGCTAACTGCGGGTGAGGAGGAAGCTTGACTACTGTTCCCTCCACTATTTCGGGAACCTCTCCGAAGCTAATTAGCCGCAAAACCTCCTGGACACTGTAATAGTCATGGATTCGGTTCTATAACAAATCAGAACCGGAAAGGTTTGGAACCGGAACCATTTGAACCTGGAACCGTTATGTTACAAACGGTTCTGGTTACAAATAGTTCCGGTTATAAACAGTTCCGGTTCCAAACGGTTCCAGTTTCAAACCGTTTCGGTTCTATAACAAATCGGAACCGGAACGGTTTGGAACCGGAACCGTTTGAAACCGGAATGGTTTGGAACCGGAACCGTTTGAAACCGGAATGGTTTGGAACCGGAACTGTTTGTAACATAACGGTTCCGGTTACAAACAGTTCCGGTTCCAAACGGTTCCGGTTCCAAACGGTTCCGGTTCCAAACCGTTTCGGTTCTATAACAAATCGGAGCCGGAACGGTTTGGAACCGGAACCGTTTGAAACCGGAACTATTTGTAACCGGAAGCGTTTGTAACATAACGGTTCCGGTTACAAACAGTTCCGGTTCCAAACCGTTTCGGTTCTATAACAAATTGGAACCGGAACGGTTTGGAACCGGAACCGTTTGTACCTGGAACCGTTTGGAACTGGAACCGTTATGTTACAAACGGTACCGGTTACAAACAGTTCCGGTTTCAAACCGTTCCGGTTTAAAACCGTTGTGGTTCCAAACTGTTCCGATTCTGATTTTTCACCTTAATTTATACATTAAATTAACAACTATATCACCTTAATCCAAACACGTTAAATTCTGAAGCCGATTTTTCACCTATTATACGTTAAATTAACAACTATATCACCTAACTTAACATATATACATACATCATTTCCGGCTTTAAACTTTTCACATATATATACATCACATATACACTTTGTATACATCGATCATGCATCTTAATTTCACCTAATTTTCACACATATATATATACATCACATATTAATCCAAATCACCCTAGCTAATTAATTTTCCACATTTTTCAAACATACGTATATATATACATTCCATATAAATTAATTAATTTTTCACATATATACATCACATATATTTCTCCTTCACCCCACAATTATCCACATTAATTTCCCACAATTTTCAAACATACCTTAATTACATTTTACAAATATTTTCCACATGTATACATACATCCCACAATTATCAAAAATTTATTAATCAAAATGCATAAAAATAAAATGTGGAATGAGAGAGAGAGAGGGAGAGAGAGAGGGAGAGAGAGTGAGCTATTACCTGCCATGGTGGAGCTCGACCCAACTGTTGTCCGGCGACGGAGGTGAGGGGAGGAGGAAGAGGAGGAGGGGAGGATGAGAGAGGGGAGGAGAGGGGAGGAGAGAGGGGAGGAGAGGAAGAGAGGGGAGAGGGGAGGAGAGGAAGAGAGGATTGAGGAGAGGGTTGAGATGAAGAGAAAGGGGTTTTAGGGTTTGAGAGGTTTTGAATTTTGAGAGGTTTTAGGGTTTGAGAGGGAAGAGGGAGAGGAAGAAATGGGGAGCAGCTCGAGCTGCATGGTCTGGAAATACAGCCACCATTGTCGGCGAGTTACATGGTAACTCGTTGGTAATGACATTACCAACGAGTTGCTAACTCGTGGGTAATGTCATTACCAACGAATTGCTTATCAACTCGTTGGTAATGTCATTATTTCTCGAAAATTATCCGATCGACCTATTTCCGACCAATTTCCGACTAAATAATTTCCGACAACATTTCCGACCATATATAACTACAATTTCCGACTATGATTTCCAACTACGATTTCCAACACGATTTCCGACTACAATTTCTTTTGACAATTTCCGACCACGATTTCCAACACAATTTCCAATACGATTTCCGACTACGTACAAATTCCGACTACAATTTCCGACTACAATTTCCGACAACGTTCCTACACGATTTCCGACTACAATTTCCGACTACAATTTCCAACGTACTAAGGATGATAATCGTAATCATCTTCATCACTTGAGTCTAACTCGGTTTCATAGGTAACCTCTGGCAATATGTGCCGCTCCTCGTCATCTGAATCCGCGTCAACTTCATATGGATTAACATCGAGAAGTTCTGCTCCAGTAATTCGAACCACACTCCCAGATCTCACATTATTAAGGCGAATCGTAGATGATTCCGGAATGTCAAAAGCGCTCGCCTCTTGGTATGCAGTAACTTCCTCATCATCTGCGGTCTCACCAAGTGTGGCAGCACTGTATATGTTTCTATGAGCAACATGGTTAACCACCTTCCACGGGACTTTATTAAGAAGATCGTCAAGGTAAAACACTTGTTTTACTGATGAGGCAAGAACGAAAGGGTCATCTTCATACCAGCTAGTAGCAGTATTCACCGAAAATGTTCCGTACTGATCGGTCCTTGTGTTCTCCAGGATAGTATCAAACCATCTACACTTGAACAAGTGCACTTTCATGTGGTTCCCATAAATTAGTTCAACAACTGAATGAAGGACACTGTAATAGTCAACGCCATCCTGCCCACCATGGACCATCACCCCACAATTCCGTGTTTTCAGTCGGTCGTCTCGATTTTCACATATAAATTCCACGCCATTGACCTGACACATCATGTAAACTTTTGAAGCTATCGGTTTCATCGCCAGGACCCTCAATTCGTTTGATCACTCTGGGCAACCATCATCTGCTACATGGTTCATCTGAAAACGTCCAGTAATACGTACACAAGAAATTATGTCATCTTGAAACCACAAAACCACGTACATACATACATGCTATATAAGGATATATATAAAAATAGACATATACACATATACCCTTACCCATTGACCAAAGTAGTTTGCAAACGTCCTGTTGTGGTAATCAACATTTCCGACAATAGCAGGGCAGTGAAGATGATAGTTTTTCCAATATTGTACTTCTTCACAGTTAATCAGTACCGACCAGTGGGCAATGGCTACCTCATTTCCATCCAACTTGTACGACTTTGGCAAGCTTCCCTGTACTACCACGTCACTGGAGATGATAGAAAGGTTGAACTGGGGTTCATCTATCGGCATCTGTTGTTGGGGGTCCTCAAGCGCTCCCAAGTACACTTTGGTGTACGTTACACACTCGTGCGCAACATATGCTTCAGCGATACACCCTTCAGGTGCATATTTATTCTTCACATAGTCCTTGTAGGCTCCCAATTGTCTACAAGTTAACAAGTGCATGTTAACTTACTTAAAAATAAGAATTTACATATAAAAACATAGGCAAACCAAATGTATGAATCATTTGTACCTTTCCATGGGATACATCCAAGTGTAGTGTACGGGACCGGTAAGCAACAATTGTTCGGGAAGATGGATCATCAGGTGAGGCATGATGTCGAAAAAATTTGGGGGAAATATCCTCTCAAGCTTGCACATGATAAAAATGATGTCATCTTGCATCTCCCTGAGGTCTGATTTTTTAACTTCCCTGGTGCATAACTTCTGAAAGAATCTTGACAAGGCCACCAACGGCTCCACCACGTATTACTCAACGTATTACTCAATGGAGCATCGAGAGTAAAGTCATTAGACGAGAGAAAGAGCGTGTCAATTATTGGATGAGCATGACTCAAGATACACGATTGAGGGAGTGCTCAACTCGGAGAGCTAGGAAAGATGCACAATGAAGGTGCAGTCATGGAACTTTGGAGAATGAGATGAGGAAGAAGTGAGGCATGCAACATCGAGTTAAACTGAATCTCGAAGCATGTTGAAAAGCCTCGAAAAGACTTTAGGTTAGCATAAGTAAAAATTCATTGTTATAGAAATATTGTAACAAGGCAAAATGTAGTGAGCTCAAGGGTGGACCTAAAAGTCGGCCATTATCTTGAGTGTGGGTTGTGAAATACAAAAAATAAGTGAAAGAGTTGAAGATCAAGAAAGTCTCCAAGCTAAATGAAACATCTAGTTAGACCAATAAACATTGAGGGACAATAACAAGGTCGGGATGAGATGATGTTACTTCTCTGCGAGGCAAGGGGCATGGAAAATTTTTTATAGGAGAGGTTGTGAGAAGCAATCCATGAAGCACCAAAGGTATGATTGCTTGAAACTTAGCATGAAGCAGTGACTATGTTCAAAGGAAAATGCATTTTCGGGAAAAGAGTATGTGTTACTCCTAGATATACACTTGGGGAAAGAATATTATACTATTAAAGAATTGAAGAACGATGTGAAGAAATGAATATGTTTCTTACACTAACCACGACTGAATCCTCAAGGAAAGGCAGTCGCATTTTTTGTGTAATTGATTTCTTAAGCAAGAAAATGAAATTAGTGGGGAAAAATTAGTTTCTCATAGAGGATAGTTGCCAATAATTTTTAGTTAAGACTTGTCATTGGTCTCTCGATGGGGAGCGGCAAGGTCAAGTTGCATTACCTCACGAGGCTCGAGGTCATCGTTGTGATATTATTCAAGGAATAGACATCTCCAGCGAGATTTAAATTTCCTCGTAAAACTCAAGAGCATCTTCAAGATTATCTCAAAGGGAAGATATCACTAACGATGTTTGTAATGCCTCTCGTGTATTGGAGGTATCAAGGTGGTGGTCTTCGATGAGAAGTTGATCGATGTGATGAGGAGGTCACATGTGAGGACAAGCAAAAGATGCGGCTTTTCAGGATCACCGACAAGCGAGGTGATGAGTTCATCATATACAGCTTGATTAATGCTTTTGATATACATGTCTTTATGACTAATAAGTGGGTTATGATTAAAAACATATGAGTATATGTTCAAGAGAAAATGAAGGGCTAAGGGCTTTCAGTGAAAATTTTCCTTTGGGCCAAGGATTGGGCCCAAAAGAAAATTTTTGAGGCATTTGTGAGGGTTAAACATTTGGTTAAAGACATTTCAGAATTGCTGGGCTTAAGTTGTTTGGGAGGCCGAAGTATAGAGAGTTTGGCCGAATCACAAAGCAAAAAAACGGCGGTTAAGGGACATGTGGAAGGCACACACGCAAAATTCATAACGAGTTAGAGTAGGTTGATAAATTGATGGCGATAAGTTAGTGGGCTGCGAGATAAACTCTGGGTGGTTCAATGTTAGGCGAGATGTCTTAACCAAACAGCATGGAGAAAATCTCGACTCGAAGGTTTTGAGTCTGAGTCCCACGAAGTCGTTCCTATTTTGGAGGGAGACCCTCACCTATAAATACAAGCTTGGCGACACTCATTTAGGGGACATTCATTTTTCGCAACAAAATTTTGCTTAATCAGAGTTCTTACTGACTTGAGCATCGGAGTATCTTTAGTAGGTACCCACCCCATTCCTTGATGTGGAAAGTTAGCATTTGACGTGTCAAAGGCGTGGTCCAATCGGTGTTCGTTGATTTTTTCTTGTGGGGGTAATTAGTCCTTGACAATTTTTTACACTCCCACACACGACTTTGCATCTCGCGTGCCACCACTCTGCTCCTCTGCCAAAACCTGAGTGAGTCTAGAGTCACATGGTATACATAGACATATTGAACACAGATCCTAAATGTGAATTTAGACCTCAATAATCGAAAATGACACAACACCAAACCCAGATCCCATTGCACAAAAATTGCTTGCTACAGGAAAATAGATTCAAAAATCCAAATAATGGAACTAAAAGATGCTAAACATAAAAATGGGACAGATTTACTTGTAAACCACTAAACCAAACACCAATTCTACCGCAAAATAATAGAGCAATTTACATATGGGCCAGCAAACTTAAGCACAGGATATCAATTAATCATTACAACCAAATTTAGAGCAAGTCAAACACAAAATACCCAGAATGTAAAGATTGAAATCCCCAAATCTAGCCTCCAAACCCGTACAGGGTCCTTCCTTGCCTCTTGAGAGCATAGACAACGTCCATGGCAGCAAGGGTCTCCAGTTTACTCCCCAAAGTTATCACAATTTCAAATTTTGTGCTCTCTTGCATTTTTGGGTTTTGATTAATTAGGCTTTGGTGAATTATGTTGTAGGAGGAGCTTCAATTAGCTCTTTTTCGACGATAAAATTATATCGAAATTGAAAAGGAGGAGACCATCGGGGAAAGAGTGGTGAAGGCAGAAGACGTGAAGGAGATGGGTGGCAAGGTCGAAGATGGTACGGTGCGGTCGTTTTACTGGAGGCCAAAGAATATGTTCATATAGACTGAGAACTAAGCTCAATCAAGCTTGAAGAAATTTGAAACAACTAATCTCTCATATTGCAACACGTGTCACATGAGAAATTTAGACCAAAAAATGCGTAACTTTAGGATGTATAGCAACTTGATCCTCAAAATCATCTATATATCTGTAATTAGCCTTTGCTTCCAAATTGTTGTTTGATTTGAAAAATTGTTGTCAAATTGTTGTTACATACTACAGTTGTATGTAACCTAAAAAATTATCTGATTTTGCGGCTATTTGATTTAAATATCTTACTCCAAGTTGGCTACCAAGTAACAAATAGTGTACACGTACCACCAGCACTACATAATACATATGGAAATATATGAATGAGTAAAGGGGACCTGATCCGAGAGGCACATTACCATCCTCTATAAAGTAGAGAATGATCCGAAAATGTATGAAATTTATATTGTCTACATACTAATAAGTTTTGTATTGATTTGATGCTCAAAGTTCAAACGTTACTTTAATGGGGTCTAAATAGTCATGCACAAGATATTTTCTTCTTCTCTGACGAAGCATTTCTTAAGTTTCAAAAGATATTTTCAATATTACTTGTTAAAACATAAGCGAAAAAAATAGATATTAAAATTGATTGTTGTCGTGAAAGTGACTTAATCGAATCACCAAAATGTCATCAACTTGACCTCTTTATAAAACCTGTCTGAATCTAATAAATATTTAGTGTAGGCTTAAAAATGCTCAATCACCATGTAATGTCATCAACTTGAACTCTTTAAAAAACATGTCTCAACCTAAATACCCAATAAATATTTGGTGTAGGCTTAAAAATGCTCAATCACTGTGTAATGGCTAATGGCAGCTTTCTATGGATTTAGCTCTATTATGAACACAAATGTTATGAGACGTACAGTCAACCACTCAACCAAACAGGAGGATGCCAAGTATCGATTGACTACTAGTACGTGATCTATTGCATTATACGATTCCAATTGCCATATAAAATCCACTGAAAGTTAATGTCTCATGTCATTAGTCTCAAACTATATAATAGTGGTTTCAAACTGGGGCTGCTTTTCGATTGAGAAATGAGAACCCAGATTGCCATGAGATTGTCTAGCTAATTATCCGCTACGGAATACCATTTGTTTATTACGGAAATCATGTATATCCCTAACCGTGTGAGCAAAACTACACTTAATAGAAGTAAGCAGATATCTTGCCTCCTGTGAGCAAAACTACACTTGTACGGTCCAACATAATCTAAGATTCTGATCCATCTGATCCACCTCCACAGGAATCAACATCAAATAGAAAATGAAAGAGCACTAGAAAGAGAGGAAACCCAGAAACTTAATACATATAGAATTATATGTTTGACGAAAATACCTTGCTTCGTTGCAAGCAGTCCATGTCGTGGCCCCCATGTGAGTATATGTGGAACAATTAATCGCTTACTTCAAAAAGAATAATGTGCAAAATTTATAATACATATTCTGTGAGGAGCATTGGTGAGGGCACTATCAATGACACTGGTACCGACATGATCTTGGAGAGAAAAACAAAGTTGGAATCCTTGTATTATAAAATCCAATCGCCAAAGCCAAAGCCAGATTTGCCCTCTGCTGTGATGTGAACTGGGAACTAGGATCTGGGAAGTAGTTATTCAAACTCAAAGTATCAGCACACGGTCTATTACATTAGAATACTCTTTGAGGAAGAAAAATTATATTTGTAAGATTAAGTTGGAGGATCAAACCGTTCGCGAAAAAAAGAGATGACCAAACGGACATATATAGCATCAAAATTCTCTTTGATGTAATTGGGAATTTTGTTTTTTGAGTTACTTTTAAGTTTTAATTAAAGTTGTTCAACTGATTTTGAACAATTTCTGGAAATATTTGTCTTAAAATAAACACTAAACATGATAATAGATTTATTTTATTTTTAAATAATATGATAATAGATTAGGCGAAGATATATATAATTTTTTTTAAGTAAAGGTTTACGGCTACCCTTAAGTCTCGATTAATGAAATTGTAGAATATAACGGGGAGACATAAAACATAAACTCTATAAGAAGAGAAGCACCCGAAATAATATCAGGAGACTCAACTAAGACATTATATCCTAAATAGAACAAAGAGTGTATCATTGGCTATACTATTTGCTATACAGAAATAATGCGACATAGTAACAGAAAGATAACGCGACTAAAGCGACGCATCAATTTACTCAGAATAGTTTACCAATTATACTACCGACAAAAATTACTGTCACCACTAAATCTCATTCTACCAGTAAGATGGTACACCCAGATAACAAAACTTTTTAAATTTAACAAGTGGAAGTAACAAAAATCATCATGAAGAGGGGTCGAGTCTATTCTTTGCTTGGACATCATAAATCATGTGATTCTTAGCTAGAGGAAGCCAAACAGGTATCAAATGCTTGTTAGTTGAGGAGATTACTTAATATCCCCATTAATTTGCACACCAAGAAAAGATTAGTATGCTGAGAATTTATCAAGGCTAAGCAAGCTTTAGCATAATATCGAGATGAGCATATATCTATATCCTCCATATTAGTCTACCCCAGACCCTTTTGTCGATCTTTTTGACAAAGAATTCAGTTAACTATAGATATCATAATCAAGTTATGCTTTTTTGGCCATAAAACTATGCAAAAGAAAAATCAGAAAATGGCGTTGATCCCAAGGAAGGCTATGAAATCCTCAATCTTATACTTTTCTTCACAAATGAATCTAATGTATGGTGATCTAGTGGGGATGGCACATGATTTCCAATGAACCTAGTAGGCAACAAAAAAATAAATAATGACTTGAACTTTAATGTTTAAACTTTTTTTGAATAACATAAAATTTTATTAAAAACCTCATTGCCTGAAAAAATTCATACACCAGCTGACAAACAACTATAACTCTATCAAGAGTAACAAACTCAGAAGCAAGGACAGATCTTTATAACACTACAGCCCAATAAGACACGTCAGGCTTGCATGGTCCTTACGTCGTCTACGCAGAACATGTATCATAGTAGAAGATACACCCCTGAGCACTCAATTGTGGTAGGTATGTCTAAAATTCATAAAATACGCATCCTACAAAGGAAGCATGCAAGCCGACACCAGGAGGTGTCTATATCTCCTTCTCCTTGTCCAAAGCCGAGTTAAGAATCCTCACCGGGTATGTTAGACGAAGAGGAGCCTCCACACCCTCCTGGGTCTCAAATTTTGACTTTAGAAACTTGTCGTAATGACTATAGAAACAGGCCCAACCCTGATGAAACAATAATGGTCCAAAATAGTCGAAATCTACCCAGAGACCCAAGAAGTCTTGGCCCACCAACCAGAAGCTCATAGAGACTCGGCCCACCAACCATAAGCCCAGTCGAGTTCTCAGGCCTACCAGCCCAAATCAAGCCGAAGTCGCACTAGAGTTGTTATTGCTGGGAAACTCGGCCCACTGGGATCCCAACATGAGTATCAATGCCCTGGGCTCGCCAACCTCGCCGAACAAAATAGAACGCTGCCATGAACTTCCGACCCACCTCACCACCTTATCCAGTGGATAATCACATCACCACTAGCACAACGGATTACCCCATCACCGAACAACATCGCTTTTAGTAAAAGCGCCTCCTCAAGATGGCGCTTCAACCTGGCGTGTGCAGGACGGACTCCCCATCGACCAAAAAGAGATGCCGCCTCCCACCGCAGTGCTCTTAGGCCTTAAAAGGAACCCCCCGAGGTCCCGAAATCCAAGAAGCTCTGGGACCAAGCCGAAGCCGCAACATCTACACGAGACATCCTAGAAGGAGAGACGAGGATCTTTCTCGTTGAATAGAACTCGCCGCCGGAAATGTGCCATCAAGAAACGAAATAGGGTTTTGGTATTCCGACACATAGAGAAGAACTAGTTCGTACTTATTTATTTGTATTTTAAAGTTTAAACTTAAACTATGTTTTTCCTAGTTTACAACTTTAATGAACTAATTATAAAGTTACAGAATCAGATGCTGAACTAACTCGTGGTTAAAACTAAATAAAATTAATAAAAAAAATTACAATATATACGATGTGGTGGGACGGTAATCAAAATCATCCTAAGGTATAATATATATGTATAATGATCTTAAACGAAACATGAGTTGCCACAATATTATCCTTCAAATTTAACTCGATGCTTCGGATCAAAAGCAAGGATAACCAAGGACAACCTATAACCAAGACTAGGACCACATATAGATGAGTCAATGGTGTGGTCAAATCCATATGATTGGACAATAATATGGTCAATGGTCTAAATGGACGGATGGACCATGGAGCATAAAGCATCCCTATTTACAGTAGAACCAAAACGGAAGTACGAAACATCCTCTATGTCCATGTCTACATGGCTGTGTTGAGACTTTTTTTTATAAAGAAAATAGAAATTGTATTATGCAACTGAAATTGTAATCTGTATTGTACAACAGATTATAAGTATTGTAGTTATTCATTGTGGCTAACTATAATTCAAGAAACGCAGAAAATATAAGCGCCTTCTTAACTAATTATGCTCAACCTGAATACATCTCTTAAAAATAAAATACATATAATTGTTGGGGAAGAAGTGACAAATTGTATCATTTCCTCAATCAAGCAGTCTTGCTATGATTAACCCATTGATAGTGCACAAAGAAGAAAATGTCTCCAAACTTGCAGAAGTGTAGAGAGATGATAAAACAAGCAAGGGGGATTGAATCTTTTTGCTGAAAGTCTTTAGACAATCCTTTGAAATTTAACAGCGATAATTAATCCAATACACGAGCCCCAAAAGCATGAATATGTACTCCATAATCGGTAACTGCAGATGCATTCAACTTATGGACTAGAGACAATGATGTGAAACCAATATAGTACGCCCAAGTATTGTAGCATACTATTCCAATGTTACAACGTACACCATGCCGTAATATAGGTCTCACGAACCAATAGATAGAAGCCACTCCAAATAAACAGTACCAATGTCATCCAAATAGCTCTTCAGCATTTTAACAAAACCATAACGTTGCACCATAGGACAATTATTGTGCTCCTTAAATTAAACTTTCATGGTTCTCTTGGAATTTCAATCAAAGACACTTAATGGAGTTTTTCAATATGTTAATCCATCTTCCAGCGAACTACTAAACCATGCTTTTCTAGATACTCCATAGACCACAGTCATCTCGAAGTAGCTACCACGGGTGAATTTCAGTACAGGTCATGGTTAAGTACTCAAGTGCAAGAAAGCTCTTCTTTACACATCTTACTTAGCGAACTGAGTGGTACTGCCCAACTTCGTAGGAACAAGGTAGAACCTTCTGGTCTCGTTAAACAAAAGGAGTTGTCAGCACCAACCAACTGTGATTTAAGCTCCTACATCATAGCAGATATTAGCAAAAGTAATGGTATAATGTCTCGTCTTGCCTCTCATCGTGAAGGAGATTGGAATCAAACTCCTGAAGTGAAAGGTAGATCTAGAAATGTATGTACATGCACGCTTGATGGGACAAATCTGAATAAAGAATTCAAATTTGATTGATAGCCTCAAGAACACAACTGCCTTTCAAAATTTGACGAACACAATGTGGCCTGACAATTCCCCAACTAGATGCCCAGTTAGTTATGTAGATTTATTTTGGTAGCACAGGGTTTTTTTATGTGGTGTAAAAGATGTTGAATCATGAAAGAATTATTGAACTGATAGGTAGGGCTAATGAAAACATAGTTCCACGAAATCAATAACCGCTACTGAAGGCAAGGATATGATCTGTCAAATAAGGCCCAAAAAGCCCATAATATATTAAAGCCTAACCCATATTTGACAAGGGCAAATCTGATGTATCAGATAATCACCAAACTAATAACTTCCCTAAAAACTAACAAATAACTGACTAAAAATCGTCATTGCCCTGACAATCATGAACCACCAAAATTCATGGAGGAGATCTGCCGCAAACTTGAAAAGAGTTCTGACTTTTAAAACTTTACGTCGAGATTTGTGAGTTTGAACAAGACAACAGGACTGGGCCGCTTCAACTCTTGCCATGAGCAAAGATGCATGATGTGTTGAAGGTGTTACTATGTTTGATCTAATTGTATAACATTTCAGAATTGATTCTCTATCTTTCAATATCACAATTAGCATGCTAAAAGTTGTGAGGCATTCAACACTTGGAAAAACACTTCTGGTGATATGTTATATATGGCGCGTGAAAGATTCAGATTGAAGTACAAGACATGAGGATGAGAGGGTGGTGAGATTTCAAATTCATTAACTGCTGGAGGAGATTCACTTGAAGTATCAACGCCTGAATATGGGACAAACAATGCTCCAAAACTGGTATACATCTTTGTAAACTTCAAATGATATACACCAAACATAGAGTGAGCCTGAATATGGAACAAGCAATACTCTGAAACCGATAGATTTAAGACTTTAGGGCAATGAGATCAGAAGACTATGTTGCTTTGACATCTTCGACCATGCACAAAATGCAAATGATGAGAAGTTGTTGTTAATTGCCACCATTGGAACCAATTGTCTCTTGTTCATCTATTGTTAACAGAACATTTAGGGATTGCTTCAATTTCAAAAATTAAAATAGAGCAATCAACATGCGTCGTTTACAATATGACTTGTACGTGAGAAACTCAGACCTTAAAAGACTTTGCCACCCTGACATAAAAAATCTAGAATATGAGATTAACTAATTAATCATCAGAGGCCACTCCCAATAGAAGTAGAAAACAAATTTTAAAAAAACATTCATAGAAAAACTCAAAAACAATTGCAAAAAAGTGAGACTTGGGAAAATCCCTCTATGAACCATTCATGTGAGTCCATGACTGAAGATGATAACAATTTAACTTTCCCCTAGACGGAGGATTCATCCAAGTAACTGTGTGGAAAACTAGACACAATCTCTTTAATGAATGAAGAGAGAACAATTAAATAATTGCCTGGAGATCCAGACACAACTTATTGTTTTAATTCATGTGCGAAACTCTCCCAAACAGATCCGGACGCGGAGGTCGTGTCCCTCTCTCCCAAGACGTTCAAGCAAGCAAATGAAGTTGGATATTGATTTTCAACATATTTGGAAGGAAGACGAGAACACTATTGTTGATGTAAACTGTGTGTTCAATAACGACGGTATTAGTTGCCCGTAGTACAAAGATACCTATAGAACAACGTGAATTATCCAAGACATTCTTGTTGACGTGTTTGAACGAAGGATCATTTGCAATAGAGTTGACTAGTGCATTCTGGTAATGATAATTGTGGAAGGAGAGCTTGTCCGGTTGCCAAAGATGACCTTGTATTTTCTGAAAGTAAATTACTTCCATCTCAATTGAGCACTATGCATATGTATGTTGGTGGCTAGGTTTTCAACAATTATATATGCTCTTCAATGTTGTATAAATGAACTGGGATAGCAATACTAACAAGTACCAATCCGTGACTCCTGGCGTGTGAATCGTGTTGAGACTTGATGTGTTGGATGTGTTGTCGGCTAAAGATGTGTTGGAGTCTTGGTGACTGTCATTACTTCCTTTTGCTATCCAGATTAAACACCGGCAGTCAAACACGGTACAGTATTATGATTAATCTCACATCCTTTACTGCTCAATTCACAACTTTTTATTGCGTGGCGTCACATTATTATTGCCATGAATAGTTAATATTAGTGGTATTTGTAAATTTAGTTAGATAAAGTCTAAGAAATTAAGGATAAAATAGTTTAATTTTCAAAGAAATAAATTAATCAAGGATAGTAATCACACTAGCTAACTCTGTTTTTTTTAAATAGACTGATAGAATTTTGGTGTATGATGAATTTCGAGTACGTGACCTCAAAATCATGGTACGTACGAGTCGTTGTTACTATATTATAATTCATCGACAGTTAATTTTGGTTTTAATCTCACATTTAGTGTGTTCATAATTTATTTAGTTTTCAAATTTAATTCAAAAAATTAAAATAAAGCATTTACGAGAAATGATGCTAATCGGACGACTGATATTAATTGGAAGACCCCGGTTTGAAAATTTAGGAGGATGGTGGCTAGCCCATTTAGGAATCTAAGGTCATGTTCAGTCCAGGGTCAAGGGCTTGATATAGCCCCAAAATCAATGAACACTCATCTTCAACCCAGGGCAGGGCTATAACAAAAAAATGATAAAGTAGCTTAATCAGGCCAATGACTGGGTTATATATGGCCCTTGGCATAATGTTGGGCTATATTTTTGTGAGAGCCACAATTGTATTTAAATACTAAAAATTGATGTTTCTAATGGTTAAAATAAATTTTAATTAGTATTTATGTCAATTTAAACGTAACGGTGACATCATTTAATTAATCAATTTATTTTAATTTTTTAACTCCAATGGTAATCACAATATTTTCGTAAAATAATATAATCAAAATAATAAATATATCATGTGTAATACTTTTAAAATATTAGAAATATTTTTTTAAAAAATTCAGTAAATATAATATATACAACCGTAATATAATAAATAAATACAAATAATGTAATATTTTAAAATATTTATTTTTTAAATAAACCATAAATGAATATAATAAATATAATACAATTAAAAAACATCAATATAAATATCATCGGTAATATTTTCAATATCAACGGTATTTTTTATTGGGGTTACTTTCCTTCCGGTCTCACCTCTCTCTCTTGTTCCTCTTTGTCACCACCACCATAACTTACCTTCTCTTTTCTTTTCTTTTTGAAAGATCCGCCTCCTCTCTTTTGTTAGGTGTATATTTAGATGTTGAACTATATGTTTGATTATTTTGATCAATTTCATAATATTTTTTTTCGACTTAATCATTTTATTTTTTAATTAATAATATTTTATATAGGGATGATAAAAGTAGTTAATTTTGAATAAATATAAGGATATGATCATATCTATCTAAAATACAGAATATTAAGAAAAAATAGAATAATTATCTTCAAATCTATAAAAAAAATCTATAAAAACAACACATAGTATAAATTATATATAAAATATTCATAAAATTTTATTATAATATATATATAAATTTTAAATTAATAAAATAATATAAAAATCTAAATTATAGCCTTTAACGGGATAGCTCAACTGCCTCATAAATATCTGACTGCTGCCCGTAAAACTGACACGGTCAGCTCCCATTTGGGCAGCTCCAAACTCCAATGGCCTCCTTTAGAGTTGTGGACTCTCAAATTCCATAAATGTCGAGCCTTTCCATGCTCACAGAACCATGGAGGAAACCACCTCCACCTCCACCTCCACCTTCCTTTTCATATTTCTGAGGTGGCCCAATTCAGTTACGCACTTGATTCATTGAGTCACAGCGAGAAAGAGTACATAGTCCGAGTCGTAATGGGTCAGGGACCGAGTTGCAGAACGAGTGACGAACATGGTCTCTTCAGTGCCGTGCAATTTGGGGACCTGGAAACTGTGGAGGCTCTGTTAGAAAGAGACTCAGGTGTCTTACGTCACACTACTGTGTATGATCGTCACTCTGCTCTTCATATTGCTGCTGCTAATGGCCAGATCGAGGTGGGTGGCCTCTGTTTTGCTTCATTGGTTTTCAGTGATTGCTTCTTTTTGGAGAAATGGGTTTTTCTGGGCTTTTGTTTTTTTGGTGGGACTAATCATTTTGGGTTTGATTTTTGCAGATTCTGTCTTTGCTGTTAGAACGATCAGCAAAGCCCGATGCTTTGAATCGTCACAAGCAGGTAAAGTACTCTCTTAATGTGAAAGGTTGTTGCTTTGAGAATGATTGATCTCTCCTGTTTGATTTGCTAATGGTGTGTTGGTTTTGAATGGTTTAGACTCCGCTTATGTTAGCTGCAATGCATGGAAAGATCTCATGCGTGCGAAAGCTTCTTGAAGTAGGAGCAAATGTATGTGAAAAAGTACCCCGCTTTTTTGTTTGGTTTGGATTTCCGAATTATGTTTTCTATTTATGGATTATGAAGCTAATGCGGGATGTTTGTTAGGTATTGATGTTTGATTCCCTTCATGAAAGAACCTGTTTGCATTATGCTGCTTACTATGGCCATGCCGATTGCCTCCAAGCCATTGTTACTGCAGCTCATTCAAGTACTGTTGCGGCTTCTTGGTTAGTCTTCTTTGGACAGTGATTTGAGCGTCTCTTTGGTTGATCCGACTATTTGGTGATTGATGAAGTGATATGTTGATTTGAATTCCAGGGGATTTGCGCGGTTTGTGAATATAAAAGATGGTAGGGGAGCAACGCCGTTGCATTTGGCAGCCCGGCGAAGTAGGCCCAAGTGTGTACATATATTGTTAGACAACGGAGCTCTCGTTTGTGCTTCAACCGGTGGATATGGGTAAGTGTTAAACGGATGGTCTTAATAATGATCGATCTATAGTTTTGGTTTTGTTCTCTTGACTGATAAAATGGTGTTCACAGCTCTCCGGGAAGCACTCCGCTGCATTTGGCGGCTAGAGGGGGATCTCTAGATTGTATACGAGGACTTTTGGCTTGGGGAGCAGATCGTGCTCAAAGAGATGCATCAGGGTATAAATTCATTTCCTTCCATACCTGGAATCAAATTTTAGAACAAACATAGATCCTCTTGTGTTGTCTATGTGTATATAATATTATCTAAAACTTGTTCATCTATCCAACCACCATCAGTTTGGTCAACAAGTTTTCTCCCTATTGAGAGATCAAAATATCTTCTTTGAATAAGTGACAAAACTAAGTCCAGCAAGTACTAAATGTTAAGGCCACGACGGTGGAATCCAACTTAAAATGTTTTATTTACATTTAATCAAGAAAACTTTAACCATTGATCAAATCCTTTAAATTAATGTGAAACATTTCACCGTCTTCAACGTTCTGTTTATTTTGTAAAAATTCAGGAGAATGCCGTATATGGTAGCTTTGAAACACAAACATGGAGCTTGTGCAGCCATGCTGAATCCTGCATCAGCTGAGCCTCTAGTGTGGCCAGCACCATTGAAGCTTATTGGTGAGCTTAATGAGGAGGCCAAGGCTCTGTTGGAACATGCCTTAATGGAGGCAAACAAGGAGAGGGAGAAGAACATCTTGAAAGGAAGCGGTTACTCTCTTCCATCTCCATCACATTCTGATGTAAATTCTGATATAGGGACGGATGACAATATTTCTGAGGTAATTTTCTATGTTCCTGTCTTATTTCTAACTCTGTTTTCAACTATATTTACACATGTAGTTTTTTATTCATCAAACTTTGTGTAAGTCCGTGTCTCAATAGCTTTGCTTATTGTTATTAGTAGTGACAATCACAATTTTGTTGTGCTCTGGACCAAGGTATTCATTGAGACTTCTGTTAATTGCAGGCAAGTGATTCAGATTTATGCTGCATATGCTTTGAGCAAGTGTGTACAATTGAAGTCCAAAATTGTGGCCACCAAATGTGTGCTCAATGCACCCTAGCCCTCTGTTGCCACAAGAAGCCCAACCCTAATACGTTATGCGTAACCCCACCTGTTTGCCCATTCTGCCGAAGTACCATTGTCCGTTTGGTAGTGGCAAAGATCAAAAGTTACGAGGATGCTGATCTTGACACGGGCGACAACAGTTCCTCCAAGCTAAGAAAGGCAAGGAAATCCCGAAACTTCAGTGAGGGTAGCAGCAGCTTCAAGAACTTATCAGCTATGAATTCTTTCGGAAAGATGAGTGGTCGTGGGTCAGGAAGGATTGTTGCAGAGAATGAGTGGGCTGACAAGCCTTGATGCTTGGTAATCAAAAGATTCCCATATGCAACCATGGATTTGCTTTCTTGTAATTTGAGAGTACCAAATTCAAGAGGTCGGTATTTCAATCATTTAGTATGTACAGATATAAATTCATCTGTTGTGTAGTATTGGAAATAAGCAAAAAATGGAGTTGCAGGGTTGGGTTTAGGTTAAGTGTAGGTGACCTGGTATGTTAAATTTGTTGACTTGAGATTCAAGGTTCTTATTCTTTGGTGATTTGAGAGTGCTACGTATCTGAATTGGGAAGAGAAAAGGAAAAGATGAAAATTTTCTTCTTGCTCCAAGCAGAATTCAATGGTCGTGAATGGCTGCTGCTTTAGTTCTGTGTCTAGCTAGACACGGTCACAGAACCACTTGAAAGACTTTTTGAGGATGGAGATTTTGATCCCTACCAAAGTCTTCTCTTTCTGAGTCATTCTGTGTGATGTAACATAATAAATATTTAAAAGAAATTTGGTGCCAATTTCATTTCTTTTGCTTGTAGCTGTTGCTTAGATATGGGATTCATGATGTCATGAGGATGTGGTATTATGGTACAAAGAAAAACATAACAGGAATCTTGCAATGTGGAATTTCTACATTCATATTCAAACGAGAGAGTATGAGACCAACGTTGATTAACTTCAATCTATAGGTGGTCAGAGGAGAATTGGGTCTTTGAACTTAAAAATTGAATTTGAGAAAACCATCCTATCTCAGTAAAGGAAATAAAATAGAATGGTCAATTCCATCTACAAGGACAGTCGACTAGATCACAGTAGTGAAACATTACCTGACAAGATGAGAATCAAAGCTCCGATATACAAAGTTAAGTTTGGCTTGTGACTTGTGTAGAGCCATGTTATGTGAAGAGACCCACTTTTCTGCAGGGGGCCGGTTTCTGTTGGCCTAGCCTTTTCAGATGGACACGTATCCAATACCAAACGGGTATGGCCCCATATTAGACGGTCTTTTCTGTTGGGGGAGACAGAATAGTAAATTGTAGAATGGAATGAATAATTAATTACAACTATAGGTAAAAAGTTAAAGTGGTAGAGAACATTAGAAATTAATGTGGTTTGACAAAATACATACGTCTATGGGGCAGCAACAACAAATAACCTCTACTATACGAATAAATGTTACATGGAGAGAAACACTACTCTCACACACACTTTGCTACACACATAAACTCTCTATTTTGAGTTTTTCTCTTTACTCTCTACTTGGAGTATTTCTCTCTATCTCACACTCTTGATAACATACAAGGTAATAACTCCGATACTTCTATTGCATCAATACTCATGCCTTTATATATACAGACAAACTTCTTCATGCAATTCCCATGCAATATTCACGTCCATGCACAAGAAGAAAGTCCAAACTTCTTCCTTAATTCATGGATCAATGCTTGCACACTCCATCAATGCTTCTCCATGCCTTTGTCAAACAAGGCAACCACCGTAAGCCTATGTGCATAGGCATTCTCTCTTGCATTTCAACAATTGCATGCTTCACCTACTTTGCTATTGATATAGCAACTTGCCTCAAGCTTAATTGAATGGATCAGAGGCTTTACCGAATGATTTTCACATGTAGTATACTACATGACATACTCCTCCAAATAAGGAGGGATATATAACCCATCAATCTCCCCCTCCTGACTTATTGGAGGGATGCGTCATTCCCGACGCATTTCTGCAAAACTCAAACTTCCCTTTTCGTAGAGACTTCGTCATCATATTCGAACAATTCTTGTCGGTATGAATCTTCTTTAGCAGTATTTCTTTTTCTTCTAGCACATCCCGTACCTAGTGATACCTCACATTAATGTGCTTCGACCTCGAGTGAAAACTCGAATTCTTACTCAAGTGAATTGGACTTTGACTATCATAATGCAAGATAAACTCTTGTTGTGTATGAACCAATTCTAGTAGGAATCTCTTCAACCACAAAATATCTTTGCACGCTTCCGTAGCTGCAATATACTCTGCTTCTGTAGTTGACAAAGTGACACATTTTTGTAGCTTTGATTGCCACAAGACAGCTCCCCCTGAACACGTAATCAGGTAACCTGATGTAGACTTTCTCGTGTCAATATCACCGGCCATATCAGCATATGTGTAGCCAACCAGTTTAGATTTGCCACTTCCAAAGCATAACCTCATCATGGAGGTTCCCTACAAGTATTTCAGAATCCACTTGATAGCATTTCGATGCTCTTTGCCTGAATTAGATAAGAATCTGCTAACACCAACTACATGTGTTATGTTTGGTCTAGTACAAACTATCGCGTACATCAAGCTCCCTACTGCTGAGGCATATGACACTGTTGCCATTTCTTCCTCCTTCGTTTGACTCGTAGGACTCTACTTTGAACTAAGGGGGGTGTATTCAATCACAGATTTGGTAGGATTGTTTTGTATTTCAGAAATTCTTTAAAATCTTGATGTATTCAATCTGAATTTTAAACAATTCTTAAAAATTTTGATATATTCATTCTGGATTTTAAACAATCTATAAAAATCCTATGGTATTCAACAATCTACGGATTTTTAAGGATTTCATTAAACCGATTTTGAAGGATTTTGAAAGATTGTTTACACACAAAATAACATTTTGAAATCAGGTCTTTCATCCAAGAGGTTTCCATGGATTTTGATGGATTTCAAAATAGAACATTTCCATGGATTTTGATGGATTTCAAAATAGAACATCTCTCTCTCTCTCTCTCTCTCTCTCTCTCTCTCTTTCTCTTTCTCTCTCTCTCTCTCTCTCTCTCTCTCTCTCTCTCTTTCTCTCTCTCTCTCTCTCTCTCTCTCTCCCTCCCTCACTCAATATTTTTCTACATACGTCTTTAAAGCATCCTCCCTCCCTCAATTTTTTTTTCTACATACGTCTTTAAAGAGTTTACCTTGGTGTCACAACAAAGATAACGTCTTTAACCTTTACTTTCATTACCATTTTCTCATGGTTTGATTTCATTAATGACTTCAATTACTATACTTTCAATAATTAACTTCTATAGGGTATAAAATTTGGTCTAATTATTACGACTTTATAAATATTATTAAAATAGTTCTCAAAATCTTATTTTATAGCAATGAGATGTCTTCGTCATTTATCGGTCTCTTCTAATTTAAAATATTGAGTGATCCATTATAGTAAATACAAATTTTCTCATATAGAAGTGTTTATAATTTTTGTTGTCAAATAATAAAGAACTTCATTTTCTATGGAAATGACAATATTACTTAATAATGGAACAATGAATGTTAAAGAAAATCAAGATAATGAGAATGAGAATTAGAAATACGATGATGGTGCAAATTCAAGACTCAAGAGTGTGATCATAATGTTGGAAAGATCAAGAATAATGCATTTCATTTTTGAATATGTGATAGTGTATTTTGATATTTGAGTTTTTTATTAGACTTTAATTATTTGAACAATCCTTAAAAAAATAACTAAATCCTTATAATACAATACAAAAGAATCCTTTTAAATCCATGTGGAATTAAAACAATCCGTAGATTTAAAACAATGTACAACAATCTACGGATTATAAAGAATCCTTAAAAATCCAGATTGAATATACCCCCCCTAAGTTTCAAGTGACTGGCAAGTGGAACTGCTCCAATACCTTCTCGATGTACTTTTCTTGTGATAACCATAATTTCTTGTTCCCTCGATCACAGGCAATATTCATGCCCAAAATCCGCTTGGCTGGTCCCAAATCCTTCATATCAAAGGACTTTGACAAACTTGTCTTTAACTGCTGGATCATAGAAATATCTTTGCCGACAATCAACATATCATCTACATAGAGTAGTAAGTCGATAAAATTACCTCTAGAGGATTGTTGAATATACACACAAAGATCAGTTGACGTTCTCTTGCACCCATGACTCACCATGAATGAGTTAAACTTCTTGTACCATTGTCTTGATGCTTGCTTCAATATGTATAGGCTTTTCTTCAACTGGCAAACTATATGCTCATTTCCATTGACTTTAAAGCCTTCTGGTTGCTCCATGTATATTTTTTCTTTTAAATCACCGTGAACAAATGCAGTCTTCACGTCCATCTGCTCCACCTTAAGATCCATGCTCGTAGCCATACCCAAAATGACTCTAATCAAGGTCATTTTAACAATAAGTGAAAAAAATCTCGTCAAAATCAATTCCTTCTTTCTGGCTGAATCCTTTAACAACTAAGCGAGCCTTGTACTTCGTCAACTTTTCATTCTCATCTCACTTCAAATTGAACACCCACTTGTTCTTGAGTGCTTTTTGGCCTTTAGGAAGCTCCACCAACTCGCAGGTGCTATTCTTCAGTAAAGATTCCATCTCAGACTCCATGGCTAGCCTCCATTTGTCATGGTCTTGATGAATCTTTGCTTCCTGGTAACTTTCAGGATCTCCTTCTTTGATCAACAAGATGTAATTTTCATAAGGATCATCTCCATCATTGGTCACCAAAATATATTATGATGATGGATACTTGGTGGATGATATCGGTCTCCTGGTGCTTCTACGTATTGGTATTTGATTATCCACAGGTTGCTTCCCCTGATCAAGCTCCCTCCATCTTCGACGTTAGCATCGATCATGTCAGGTACATCTTCAACTCTATCACCTTAAAACCCAACGTTGGATTCATGTTGCAATGGTGAATCATAAATGTGGCTGTCTGTTGCTGCATTTCTCGGTAGTACCTTCTTCTCGAAATCCACAATTAATTGGTTTTCATGGAACACCACATCTCTGCTTCTAATGAATTTCTTTGTCTTTGGATCCCACAACTGGTAACCAAATTCTTCATCGCCATAGCCAACAAATATGCATGGCCTCGCCTTGTCATCCAACTTTATTCTTTGCTCCGTGGATACATGCGTGAATGTTTTACATCCAAATACTCTTAAATGTGAGTATGATGCATCTTTGCTAGTCCAAACTCTATTTGGAGTCTCAAATTCCAAAGGTACATATGGTGCTTTGTTGATGAGGTAACACGTAGTCTTCACAACTTCTCCCCAATTTTTTTTTGACAATTTGGCCATCTTCAACATGTATCTGACTTTCTCCATAATAGTACGGTTCATCCGCTTAGCTACACCATATGTTGGGGGGTGCCAGGAACTGTCTTCTCATGTCTGATGCCATGCTTCACATAGTAATCTTTGAACTCATACGAGGTGTACTCTCTTTCATTGTCACTGCGAAGGCACTTCAATTTTCTTCCAGATTCTCTTTTCACCATGGCGTGAAAAATTGTAAACGTCTAGAACAACTGGTCTTTGGATTTCAGTAGATAAACCCAAACCTTCCGTGAAGCATCATCTATATAAGTAACAAAGTACTTCTGCATATTGAATGATTCGACTTCCATCGGACTATACACATCGGAATGTACTAGATCGAAAATATTTTCCTTCCTTGCGAAAGACTTCGAAAAACTGATTTTTCTTTGCTTGCCAAATAAACAATAATCTTAAGAGTCCACTGAGTTACCTTTGGCAAGAGGAATCAATAACTTCTTTGCTAACATTTGCAGTCTCTTTTCACTCATGTGGCCAAGACGTCTATGTCACAAACTTGGTGAAGATTCCTCGACTGCATTCAGCTCACTCTTGCATATCTTCACATAGGTCTTGTAGAGCGTGCAACACATTTTTCTTCTAGCAACTACAAGAGATCCTTTGGTAAGCTTCCACTTTCCATCGCCTCTATGATGATGAAAGCCTTGTTAATCAAGTACATCGGTTGACATAAGATTGAGACGTAGACCAGGAACATGTTTCACATCTTTCAGTATTAAGTGATGGGCCACATTCGTCTGCAAGCAAACATCTCTAATCCCAGCAATATTGGAGTAGTTTTCGTTGCCCATCTTCACTTTACCACAGTCACCTGCTTTGTATATAGTGAATAACTCTACGTGGGATGTGGCATGAAATGAGGCTCCGGAATCAACGATCCATTGAACTCCATGATGATCTACCAGTAGCCATTCACCTCCGAGTGACAGGAACTCACACTCATGATGAGACACTGCAGCAACAACATTATTTGTGTCCTCTTTTTGTTGATGAGTGGCGTCTTCTCGCCCTTCTTTGAATTCCCGCTTTAATATGTAACAATTTTTCTTCATGTGGCCTGGATGACCACAATGATGACACTTCTCGCTGAACCTTGTTCTAGATTTGCTCATACTCCTTCTGTGGCCTTTCGGTCCTCTGCTCTTGCTCCTTCCTCTATTCTCCGCAACGAAGAATTGATCATTTTCTGAGCTTGATGAAGAACTCTTCCTGGTTTCTTTGTTCATCATATTATCTTTGATACTTTCCATAGATAATACACCATTGGGAGCGGAGTTACTTACAGCAATAACAAATGTCTCTCAACTATCTGGTAATGACCCGTGCAGCAATGAGGCTTGTAACTCATCATCAATCTTCATGCTCATCATGGCTAATTGATTGAGTACACTTTAGAAGTTGTTGAGGTGCTCGGTCACTCGAACGCATCCCCGATACTTCATGTTGACAAGTTCTTTAATGAGAAAAGCTTTCTTGGTAGTAGTCTTTTTCTTGAACAAGGACCCTAGCTTTAACCAAACCTCACACACGTTGGTTTCGTTGGCAATATGGTGGAACACACTGTCGTCCACCTATTCACGAATATGACCGATGGCTTTGCGGTTCATCTTCATCCAAATTGTTGGTGTAGTTCATTTTGGCTTGGCATCGTCTCCCTCGATTGGCTTGTGCAGATCCTTGCAATAGAGAATATCCTCCATTCTCGGCTTTCACGTAATCCAATTGAAGTGGTTGAGTCTGATCATCGTACTCCGTGATCCTTCCATTCTAACAACTCTCAGTTAGAACCAAGAGCTCTTATACCACTGTTGGAGAATGCGGAAGAGTAAACTGTAGAATGAAATGGGTAATTAACTCACAACCACAAGTGAAAAATTTAAGTGATAGAGAACACTGGAAATTAATGTGGTTCGGCAAAATGCATATGTCCACGGGGCAGCAATAACAAAGAACCTCCACTATACGAATAAAGATTACATAGAGAGAAACACTACTCTCACACACACTTTGCTTTGCTACACACACAAACTCTCTACTTGGAGTTTTTCTCTACACTCTACTTGGAGTATTACTCTCTATCTCACACTCTTGATAACACACAAGGTGATAACTCCGGTACTTCTATTGCATCAATACTCATGCCTTTATATATATAGGCAAACTTCTTCATGCATTTCCCATGCAATATTCACGTGTCCATGCATAAGAAGAAAGTCCAAACTTATTCCTTAATTCATGGATCAATGTTTGCACACTTCATCAATGCTTCTCCATGCCTTTGTCAAACAAGACAGCCACCGTAAGCCTATGTGCATAGGCATTCTCTCTTGCATTTCAACAATTGCATGCTTCACCACTTTGTTATTGATATAGCAACTTGCCTCAAGCTTAATTAAATGGGTCGGAGGCTTTACCAAATGATTTTCTCCTCCAAATAAGGAGAGATATATGACCCATCATTTTTCTCCATTTGTGTTTGTCCATGATGTTCACATATCCTAATTAGTAGTGTGACTATGAGGCCTGGAGGGGAGACAGCATAAAGGTCTCATCTAATGCAGACAGACTATTGACTTGTATTCTTGTAATGAGTTCATCGGTAGATCTTATGGGAGAGTTGCTCATCGGATTTAATTAATTATCTGTATAATATCCAGGCCAACTGTTGAGTTAATTTTGCCTTAAAATTATGCCATGAGCTGCACATATATGAGTAGCGGTAAAAGGGAAGAGAAAAGCAAGACAAAAACCAAACTCTTTATGAACCGGTTTAAGGTATCTCAGAGTATGTCACGTTTCAGATAGTTGTATTGTTAGATTCAACAGTGCAAAAAAATTGAAGTGAACATTTTGATTGGTATACACAAGTTGAACATCTCCTTCTTTGTTCTTAGATCTGGTCAATATGCAGGACATGGTACCTAGGATTCCAAAATCAGTTTGGCCCTTCTTCTTGGCACAAAAGAATCCAGTTGCATTTGCACTTCACATGTTGGAAGGTGTTGAAGAATATTGATGTTCCTAGTTATGGTAAGATTTGTAGAGAATAAGAGAATGAATCTTATTTGGTGATGTAATAAGATTCATACCATATATGTAACCTCTTGTACTCTCATATATAAATGACCTTCTTCTTCATGAATAAAGTTACACACATTGTTTCAAGTTATCTCTATATACTTTAATTACCCTTTATCCTAAAACAGAAGGAGATTTATTAAGCCAACTTTTACTGTTATATGAAATTGAAGATTGATGTGCTGCACTACGGAAGTTAGCTATATAGAAGAACACCAATTTATTTCTCCCAATAACAAGAAGTTCTGATTGATACACAGTTACACACAACAAAGACAAGCATAACTTTATCAATTAACACAGACATGAGAACAGCATTGGTTTTCTTCTGTCAACATTTGAATCAAACCATGGACTTGATTGAGGAGGAGCTACTTGACCATCAACAAACAGTGAGTGGGTTTCTCTAACAGCCTGCTCAGCCATGGCTTGCTCAACATCTGGTCCATATATTTGGGGATTTCTTCTGTATTCATCCATGGCAGCTCTTCTCTCTTCTGCAAGGAACTGACCGAGGGATGGTGGAATTCTACTAATGCTCACATTCTCACCATCTGTACTGTCCGTAGAGCATAAAGAGAAAAAACACAGTCTGAACTTGGTGGTGTTACTGGTAGTCTTTTTGTTAATAGATATCTGATCGGTCTTTCTTCCTCTTAGGGATCTTCTTGACAGCTCTAGAATGCTATTGATTCCTATAAGGTTCCCAAGTGTTATGCTTCTATCATGGAAAAAAGACCCTGTGGACTGCATCCAATTAACCAGAGACAGTGTGCGTTAACAACTTAGATACCATGATTTAAACGTACTAGTGCAAAAGCTCTCAACAGTTGAAGATCACAGAAAATCAATGCAATTTCGTTCTTTTCAATAGATACCAAGCATGGATTGTTTTATCAATGTAGGCCCATAAATCATAGATCAATTGGAATGGTTAACAACTTCTTTATCTGCGGATCATGTGTTTGAATTCAGAAGTATACCATTTGGGCAGACGATTTCAGATTTTTTTTTGTCCGGTTAATTTGTAGTGTTCTCATAAGGTAAACAATTGCATGTATATATGTATTAGTTCTTGTCTGCTAGCTTAGCACACAAGTCACTACTGCACAATAGACCAGTTTACAACTCCTTGAAATATGTTACTAGCTAGTACTGTGGAGGGGTCTAGAAACTTACAGCTCCACTTCAAGAAACTGTTTCAAGTCCAAAATATCTCACAAGCCAAAGGCCAATACAAGATCAAAATGCCTTAATGTGTCTAGTGGTTGACTGGTTGCCAACATGTAGCATCGCAGGTACAAAGTAAAAATTCTTAACCCAGCAATGGACAACCTGAATAAGGTTGTATTCCGGTATTCCCATCTATTTTGAGTAGAGAGAATAGGGTACTGTTGTAGAATTCCCAATAGACTTGATCAGGGTTATTCATCAAGTCTTTAGAAATGCATGAGTCACATTATGAGACAGTTTCCAAGTATAGATATATTACTGTACCACAGTCTACAGTATATACCTACCATTCTTGCACCTAAAACATGTGGTATATATACTAACAGACATACACAAGCTGATAAACCATATGCTAAATCATCAAAGACAAGCGTCAAGACTAGTATATGAAAACACTTGAATTTTAAACTCTGATAATTTACACTGACCTCTGTATCCAGATCTGATGAAAAGTCTGTGGAGGAAGATGGAGAGCCAGTGACTAAAGTGTTGAATGACACCGATCCAGGAAGTTCACGGTCTCGAACAGGAGCAGGAGCAGGAGCATCAGCGAACTCAACTCTCACATGCATTGGTTGCAGACCCAGAGGCCACCCTTCCTCCTGCAATCAGTCATACCAGACTCACTAAGTTTCACTATTCACAAGTTCTCTGAGGCTTATGGACAAACGCAACATGCACACTTTAAAGAAATCACAAGCCTGAGCAATGTGGTGAGGAAAGCCAGTCTTTGACCCCCACAAAGCAGAGATATTAATTATAGGAAAAGAACACAGACCCATTATTGGAAATCAAATTTGGGTTGAACCCAGAAAGGAAAAATCCAAAGAAAAACTGAGGGAGAAGACAAAGCAGTAGTACCTGGTCATGAGCCATGTCTGTTATTGATTGGGTTTGGTGAAGGTAGTAAGCTATAGCAATGTGGTCACCTCAGGTAAAAGAGAGCGAGAAGTGTCATTTCATTAAATTGGAATTTTGAAGCTATGCACAGAAGGAGCAGGAGTACTATAAGAGATGGCTGGCAGGTGTAGTAAATTTATATGGACAAGAGCACAAGACTCACAACAGAGAATAGACTGAACACCAGGATGGGTCAAAAGGAGTAAAGACAATGAACAGAAAAAGATTAATCATTTGGTGGCATTGTTCCTCTGCTTTTTCTTGGGTATTGTTGACTGATTTATTGACTGGTGTGAGAAACAGAATCATTTTGTACCTGGAGAAGAAAACAAAAGCATAAATCCAAGAAAAAGGCTCAGAAGCTGTTCTTAGTATAATTAGTGCTCTTAATAGTTTTACTTGCATAATCTTGTCCTATATACTGGAGTACGGTATATTTGAAGGTAAAGTTTCTAATCAACCATGAAAAACTGTCAAGAAATTGTAATGTAATACATTTTGTGCACTCGAACTTTTGAAGATGAGTCTCCTTATATAAGCTAGACACATTTTGATTTCTTGGATAATTGTATCAGCTAGCCATTAACACTGTAGTATACTGCGATTGAGTGTGCCTTGTCTTCGGCCTACACACAATATGAGCTAGACAACCAAATATGGAGCTACACACAATACAGAGACTCCATTAGAAGTTGTAAATTTAAATAGAAAGCTGAACTTTGTTGCGCGCTTTTCCTGTACCAAAATTTTCTGGTGGGACTAAAAACTCACCATAAACTATTTAAGAATTCAATTCCATGATCCAGCTGTTTGACAGCACAAGTACTATTTTTCCTTGACTTCCCTCACCAATTTTGAGTAAATATATTACTGAACGATCATTCTTTTTATTTTCAAAACCCATCTTTCATGATCACATCCAAAAAAGTACAAAAAGTAACCAAAAGAGAAGCATGACATAGTGGCATTAGATTTTTCTTGTACTAGACTAGTTCGCAACGATAATGAATCCAGCAGGCCTGAGACCATAGTCAACTTGCGGCACCTAAATAAAAGCCCAACTTGTGCTGTTTACTTTAGGCTGCAGATTCTAAGCCCAGAGTTTTAGAACTAGGCGTATAATGCCAGAATAAGTAATCTTTAATGGTTGATTGTATATTAAGGTTTTATTTCAACATATTAGCTATTATCAATCTAAAATGTAGGTTGTATATTTTGACCATCTTCAATAGTAAATATGTATCTTAGAACAAATGTTGACATTTCGTAATAGGTACTACATGTGAGTTTCATCAATATTCAGTGGAATGAGTTGCATAAGTTGTAAAATAGAATGCATAAATAAAACCCTTAATAGAACTTATGCAACCCAACTCCAAAAAAGTTAGGGATGCATTTGTACCATTAAAGATGATTTTTAGCCAAAAAGATGCAAAAAATAGTATAGAACCTATCATTAGAGACGGAGTAAGTAGTCTGATCTCTTAGTAATCACCAAGGCACAAAATTCACAGACGACTTTGCTACAGATTTGGATGTGAGAAAAACTAAGTTCCCATAACACCATGAAAATGAAAGAAATAGGTCGATCTCAAATGAAATTGATTCCTAAACATGACATACGTACGTTTTTCAGTCCTTTATCTTTCATGAGAAAATAGGGGACCAATTTACTGTATATCAGTATAATGCTCATAGGGAGTCTTAGGCCTCTTTCTAGCTTCAAGAACAAGAAGAGACTTGGAGACTACTACATCTTCTGAAGCTGCATAACCTGCATTGCTTTTTCTCTCACCTCTGTTGGGCTTTCAGCTTTGGTTAAGCTCAAGTCCCTATCTGTCAATATGATACGTGATGACAAATAAGCCCAGTGTCTTTAACGGTCCTACAGGAGAGTTTGCCTTTCTTTAGCAAAAGAAGTACAAGGTAAATAAAAAAAAATAAGTGCGTCTGCCGGGAGTCGAACCCGGGTCTATTGCTTGGAAGGCAATTATCCTAACCGTTGGACTACAAACGCTGATTGTTATTATATTCAACTAATTTATAAAACAAGGTTCATATTATAGAAGACAAAGGATTTTTTCTGATCGAGCATCTTCCAGTCTTACCCTCATTCAAAAAGAGAATTAACGGATCAACAACATCACTTAACCTTGTTCGGTTGGCAGATACAGGAAGACGTACGGAAAAGGAAACTGAAGTGTTTTTTGTGTCCGGAAGAAGTCCGAATTCGGAAATAGGAAATTTGTGTCCCCACATTGTCCTCCATCATTATTTAAGGATTTTTTGGACAAAGTTAGCCATGATACCCCTCCAACTCCTCGAGTTCCATATCAAACTCACTCATGTATGTTACCACATCTATTTTCGTTTTCTTTCACCCGATTGTTTATGATTATTATCCGAGTTAATTTCACCCACCATACTTTAATTTATATGGTCATGTCAGTTTGATACCTGAACTTTTTTTCGTATAAAAAATGTACTCCAACTTATTTTTTCGTATCGTCGGGGTACCCATATCACATTTTCATTCAATTTCCAGCAAGTTTACCAACGTGGCACCTTTATTTTTTTTAAAGTCCATATTGCCCTCCCTCAAAGTTTTCCGCTAATTTTCAAAATTGGCAGCGTGGCAGTATTGAGTCAGCACCAGAGTGATGAGCTAGTATTAGGCCTTGAGCTTGTCGATAGACCTGTTCGATGCAAAAATATCTCTCGGGAAGAGATCCTTCTCGCGAAGCAGTCTCTTTTATCTCGGATGTTTTAACCGCGTGGGCCGGTCTATCTTATATGTGCTTCGTATGCTGGCGTGCCACCGTCTCTTGACGGAATATGGACTGATCACAGCTGCCTGACTTCTATATTAAGCGATTAGAACAGGGAGAGCACCAACCCTGCTCGAATAGGTCCTTTTTGCCTAGAAACCTAGGACTTGGATATGTGAATCTCTCGCTAAGTCTTGAAATCGATACTCCACACGTCTTTTCTCGTGTAAAGCAGAGCAATCTCTTAACAGAGTGTTGAGAACACTCGCTCCCTTTGAGTATTCAAGCTCCCAACTTACAAGTGAGCCGCTCTTCAACTTTCCGGTTGCAGTTTGCTTCCTTGGAGTCGTAATACTTTCACTCGATAGGTGACAAGCACTTAGACTTTCTGGTTGCAAGAAAGATAGAAATCTCGAGGACGAGATGTCCGTCTAGGTTTGTTTGCGTATAGCAAGATTGATTGATTGATTGATTGGGGGGGCTTCTCATAAGATCCTCACTCTCCTTATATACTCGCTTAATAATAGTCATTCATCCAATGTCAAATTCCTCTGCTCTTGTAATCACAGTCTGAATCCAACACCAGCATACGTGTCGTAATCACTCATAGATCTTCTAATTCCATCATAACTCCTCCAAGAGTTCTATACAAAACGAAACTAGTTATGACAGAAACTAAGCCGCATAGAATCAGCTAATAAGACATAGTTCTAATAGAACTCAAAGTCTTCTTCTAGCGAAGCTCGCCAGACACTATATAACTTGACTCTTCGCCAAGCACCATTAATTATAATAGGCCGCTCGCATAAACCTCGGCCATCCAAGCCCAAAATGAAATTCTTTATTTAGGCCCAAACATTGCCCCTCAGGTCTTGAACTTGGAAACTTTCTGAACAAGCGAAAAGACTTGAATATATCTTGACCAATGTGCCCATTGACTTTGAAACGCTATACCATCACTCGAACGCCACGTCAACCACCTCTTCGAAAAAGTATGACGCTCGACTGACACCTCTATTAGAGCACCAGTCCATATCCACAAATTTCATCTTTCAACAAAACCCTTTTACCTACTCAGAACCCTGCACTTTCTAACTCTCTCAGTCAAAAAGTTCAAATCTTTCCTTCTCACCGCCGTCAATCCTTATTCCTCAGACAAAATGCCTCCTCGCAAAGACATCTCCATCCCTTATGAAACTCCTGATGCCAAGAGATTCTCCAAATAGCTCAAGGCAGTCGCTAAACGACACAACCCAGATGCCGTCTGCACTCTTACTGTAGACCCGATAGAAAACACAGGTCTGCTTGGTCCATTTCTGGACTCTCCATTAAATCCAGAGCTCTTCATATACCTCCGTAAACCCATATGCAGTTCATCCCTCATACTACAAGCAGACCCTAGTGCAGACCCAAAGGAATGGACTCAAAAAGACACTCTCTGTCTTATTGGGAAATGGCCACATTCAAGCCAAGACGACCACCACTACCACATATGGCATCATTACCGGCGAGATCACCGGAGACAAGGCCGGCGACCGGAAAAGTCGCAGGTAATGTCGCCGGAAAATCGCCGGTAATGTTTCAAAACATTACCGGCGACTCCAACCGTCGCCGGCAATGTTAAGCCAAACATTTCCGGCGATTTTCCTGCCGGAATTTTGCCGGAAATGTGTGGCTCGACATTGCCGGCGACGGTTGGAGTCGCCGGTAATGTTTTGAAACATTACCGGCGATGTTTTGAAACATTACCGGCGATTTTCCGGCGTAAAGTCGCCGGTAATGTCTTCATTTCCGGCGACTTACTCCGTCGCCGGCAATGTCTCTTATATTAGACGCAGATTGCAGCAGCTCGATCATTCATTCATTTTGATCGAAAAAAATCCAGAGAAATCGAAAGAAGGAAAACGTACGCTCTGAAATCGATCCTTCGGTATATTGTCAAAATTAAGGCGCGTGTCGAAAACTCGATCACTCGGGAAGCTATATATATAGGTACGTGTATATATACGTATATGTGTATGTATATATATATGTGTGTGTTGATCAAATCCAATTCGTGAGATATATATGAAATGTTGTTGATGTCACGGAAACGAGAAAACTGCTTGTAGTTAATCTTATCTTGTGTCTGAATCAACGACTGGTATTATCGTAGTGTTATCGGAGCCAGGCTTAACAGAGCCTCCTACCTAGTCAAATACGTTTTGAATTGAAAAAAGAAGAATACCATCATCGAGTACTGAATCGAATTCAGAGATTAGATCGATATATATATATATATGCATGCATGTGTTGATTTAATTAGAGTTGATTTGAGATATCGCGTCGATTATTAGTAGTGAATGTGTGTGTGTATATATATAATTAATCCGTAAAATTGTTAGAATTTTCAGGATGGACAAGAGTTGGATGAGCCTCGAAAGATGGGATGTCAGATATCACCAGGGAATTAGGAGTTTTGTGGATTTTGTGAAGGCTAATTGTGGAGACACTACACTTCATTATTGCCCGTGTAAAGAATGTAAGTGTTTCAGCGATCGATTTCGTTTTCCCATTAATAAAGTCCAGAGGCACCTGAGTAAATACGGGTTTTGGGATAAGTACACTTGTTGGATTTATCATGGTGAAACATCGTTAGCGGGTTCGCATGATCATGGACAATTTGGTGAGAGGGCCAGTCCACGCTATGATCATGGAGATTTTGCTGAGAGGGGCAGTTCATCCTATGATCCAACAACGATGTTAATCAATGATATGTTTCCTCATGAGAGCGGTGTATTTGCTGATGAAGCACCAAATGTCCCTCCCGTCGTTGAGGGTTTCCCCCATATCGAGCCAGTCGAGCCATTACCTGGAGCTCATGTCAACACAAGCGGTATGGACAAGTACAACAACCTGATTGCATTGCAACAGACTCCGTTGTACGACAGTTGTAGTAAGACTGTTATTGAAAGTGTGCTGGGAGTGATGCAGCTCAAAATGGAGAACAAAATGTCTGTCAAAGCTGTTGATTCTTGGTTGAAGTGGATTGCTTCGCTACTGCCACCCGGTCATCGTCTTCCTACCACTCATCATAAGGTGCGATATATCCTGAAAGATCTTGGGCTTTCCTACATCAAAATCCATGCATGCAGATATGATTGTATTCTCTTCTGGGGAAAGGATCTTGAAGACCTTAAAGCCTGCCTGGTATGTTTTACAGAAAGGTATAAGTTGACTCCTGCAGGAAACAAGAAAGCTGTGAAGATACTTCGATATTTCCCGCTTATTGATAGGCTGGAGCGGTTGTTCATGTGTGCTTTCACGACCGAGGCAATGAGATGGTGGGCTGAGAGGAACTTGCCTGACGATGACACCCTTATACATCCTTCCGACGGAGAGGCTTGGAAGCACATGGTCAGGGAGTTTGATCATTTTGCAGCAGAGGTCCGAAATGTTTGGCTAGGGCTCTCATCTGACGGATTCAACCCTTTTGGCAACATGAGTCTTCAATACAGTATATGGCCAGTTATTTTGGTACCGTACAACCTTCCACCATGGATGTGCATGAAGAAGGAATACAATATGCTGACTCTGTTAATTCCGGGCCCGGGTTATCCAGGAAAGTTTCTCGATGTGTATTTGAGGCCTTTGATTGAGGAGCTTAAGTACCTGAGTGAGTGTGGCCACCCCACTTACGATAGGTTCAAAAACGAGATGTTCCAGATGCATGCCATGCTTGTTGGCACCATCAGTGATTTTCCTGCCCGCGGTATGTTGTCGGCCAACGTTACCAGGGGTTACAGGGCTTGTTCAGAGTGTATGACGGTTGATTGTTGCAGTCCTCATTGCAGTAAAATTGTTCAGATGCGTCACCGTTGTTGGCTTCCATATGATCACCCATTTAGGCAGGATCCAGACGCGTTTGATGGGATTGTGGAAATAGGTGTGGCACCCAGGCGATGGACAGGGGAAGAAATTTTGGAAGTGTTGAATGAATATGATTTTGGCCAACTCATCCTGACATAGTCGCGTCAATTCTAGACAAGTCCGAAAGGTATAAGTTTTGGACACACAAGAGCATATTCTGGGAACTCTCATACTGGCCCAGGTTGCCTATCAGACACTACCTAGATGTCATGCACATAGAGAAGAATGTGTGTGAAAGTGTCATGGGCACAGTTCTTAACTTGGAGGGGAAAACAAAAGACATCCCTAAGGCACGCATTGATCTGAAAGCAATGGGTCTGCGGAAACATTTGTGGTTAAGAGCTGGTAAGAGAAAAATGCCGCAAGCTCCTTACACCGTAAAGCCGAAGCATAAGCATGAAATTTTTCGGTGGCTGAGTAATGTCAGGTATATATTCTTATGGCTAGGCAGGAATTTGGCCTTAAAATTTTTACCGGATTATGGTTATATGCGAGAAATATAATTGTTGCATATGGATATATATATATATATATATATATGCAGGTATCCTTATGGCTATGCAGGAAATATAAGCAGGTGTGTTAACTTCCGGGACAATAAGATGTACGGATTAAAGAGTCATGACTGCCATGTACTGCTTCAACGCCTTTTCCCTATTTTCATTCGAGGGTACCTGCCCAAAGAGGTGGTGGAGCCGTTGGTGGCCTTGTCAAGATTCTTTCAGAAGTTATGCACCAGGGAAGTTAAAAAATCAGACCTCAGGGAGATGCAAGATGACATCATTTTTATCATATGCAAGCTTGAGAGGATATTTCCCCCAAATTTTTTCGACATAATGCCTCACCTGATGATCCATCTTCCCGAACAATTGTTACTTACCGGTCCCGTACACTGCACTTGGATGTATCCCATGGAAAGGTACAAATGATTCATACATTTGGTTTTCCTATGTTTTTATATGTAAATTCTTATTTTTTAAGTAAGTTAACATGCACTTGTTAACTTGTAGACAATTGGGAGCCTACAAGGACTATGTGAAGAATAAATATACACCTGAAGGGTGTATCGCTGAAGCATATGTTGCGCACGAGTGTGTAACGTACACCAAAGTGTACTTGGGAGCGCTTGAGGACCCCAACAACAGATGCCGATAGATGAACCCCAGTTCAACCTTTCTATCATCTCCAGTGACGTGGTAGTACAGGGAAGCTTGCCAAAGTCATACAAGTTGGATGGAAATGAGGTAGCCATTGCCCACTGGTCGGTACTGATTAACTGTCAAGAAGTACAATATTGGAAAAACTATCATCTTCACTGCCCTGCTATTGCCGGAAATGTCGATTACCACAACAGGACGTTTGCAAACTACTTTGGTCAATGGGTAAGGGTATATGTGTATATGTCTATTTTTATATATATCCTTATATAGCATGTATGTATGTACGTGGTTTTGTGGTTTCAAGATGACATAATTTCTTGTGTACGTATTACTGGACGTTTTCAGATGAACCATGTAGCAGATGATGGTTGCCCAGAGTGGTCAAACGAATTGAGGGTCCTGGCGATGAAACCGATAGCTTCAAAAGTTTACTCGATGTGTCAGGTCAATGGCGTTAAATTTATATGTGAAAATCGAGACGACCGACTGAAAACACAGAATTGTGGGGTGATGGTCCATGGTGGGCAGGATGGCGTTGACTATTACGGTGTCATTCATTCAGATGTTGAACTAATTTATGGGAACCGCATGAAAGTGCAATTGTTCAAGTGTAGATGGTTTGATACTAGCCCGGAGAACACAAGGACCGATCAGTACGGAACATTTTCGGTGAATACTGCTACTAGCTGGTATGAAGATGACCCTTTCGTTCTTGCCTCATCAATAAAACAAGTGTTTTACCTTGACGATCTTCTTAACAAAGTCTCGTGGAAGGTGGTTAACCATGTTGCTCATAGAAACATATACAGTGCTGCCACACTTGGTGATACCGCAGATGATGAGGAAGTTACTGCATACCAAGAGCCGAACGTTTTTGACATTCCGGAATCATCTATGATTCGCCTTAATAATGTGAGATCTGGGAGTGTGGTTCGAATTACTGGAGCAGAACTTCTCGATGTTAATCCATATGAAGTTGACGCTGATTCAGATGACGAGGAGCGGCACATATTGCCAGAGGTTACCTATGAAACCGAGTCAGACTCAAGTGATGAAGATGATTACGATTATCATCCTTAGTACGTTGGAAATTGTAGTCGGAAATTGTAGGCGGAAATTGTAGTCGGAAATTGTAGTCGGAAATTGTAGTCGGAAATCGTGTCGGAACGTAGTCGGAAAATGTACTCGGAAAATGTAGTCGGAAATTGTACGTAGTCGGAAATCGTGTTGGAAATCGTAGTCGGAAATCGTGTCGGAAATCGTTGTCGGAAATTGTAGTCAGAAATTGTAGTCGGAAATTGTACGTAGTCGGAAATTGTAGTCGACCATCGTAGTCGGAAATCGTAGTCGGAAATTGTAGTTATATATGGTCGGAAATGTTGTCGGAAATTATTTAGTCGGAAATTGGTCGGAAATAGGTCGATCGGATAATCTTCGAGAAATAATGACATTACCAACGAGTTGGTTGGTAATGTCATTACCAACGAGTTACGACGTAACTCGCCGGCAACGGTGGCGGTATTTCCAGGGCAGCTCGAGCTCTCCTCCCCTCTCTCCTCCTCCCCATTTCTCTTCGCATCGATCTCTCTTCCCTCTTCCCTCTCTTACACCGAAATTCTCTCTTCACATCCCTCTCCTCCCTCTCCTCAATCCTCTCTAATTAGCTTCCTCTCCTCCCCTCTCCCCTCTCTTCCTCTCCTCCCCTCTCTCCTCCCCTCTCTCCTCCTCCCCTCCTCCTCTTCCTCCTCCCCTCACTTCCATCGCCGGACAACAGTTGGGTCGAGCTCCACCATGGCAGGTAATAGCTCACTCTCTCTCCCTCTCTCTCTCTCATTCCACATTTTATTTTTATGCATTTTGATTAATAAATTTTTGATAATTGTGGGATGTATGTATGCATGTGGAAAATATTTGTAAAATGTAATTAAGGTATGTTTGAAAATTGTGGGAAATTAATGTGGATAATTGTGGGGTGAAGGAGAAATATATGTGATGTATATATGTGAAAAATTAATTAATTTATATGGAATGTATATATATACGTATGTTTGAAAAATGTGGAAAATTAATTAGCTAGGGTGATTTGGATTAATATGTGATGTATATATATATGTGTGAAAATTAGGTGAAATTAAGATGCATGATCGATGTATACAAAGTGTATATGTGATGTATATATATGTGAAAAGTTTAAAGCCGGAAATGATGTATGTATATATGTTAAGTTAGGTGATATAGTTGTTAATTTAACGTATAATAGGTGAAAAATCGGCTTCGGAATTTAACGTGCTTGGATTAAGGTGATATAATTGTTAATTTAACGTATAAATTAAGGTGAAAAATCGGAATCTGAACAGTTTGGAACCACAACGGTTTGAAACCGGAAATGTTTATAACCGGAACCGTTTGTAACATAACAGTTCCAGTTCGAAACGGTTCCAGGTTCAAACGGTTCCGGTTCCGATTAATTTGTTATAGAACCAAAACGGTTTGTAACCGGAACCGTTATGTTACAAAGGGTTCCAGTTACAAACAGTTCCGGTTTCAAACGGTTCCGGTTCCAAACCGTTCCGGTTCCGATTTGTTATAGAACCGAATCCATGACTATTACGGTGTCCAGGAGGTTTTGCGGCTAATTGGCTTTGGAGAGGTTCCCGAAATAGTGGAGGGAACAGTAGTCAAGCTTCCTCCTCGCCCCCAGTTAGCAACACGCCCAGTGGGCCAATGATGAATGCTCGCACGAGAGCCTTGCTAGAGGCGCGAGCTAAGGAGGAAGCTGCAAGATCAAGAGCCGTGCAACCGGAAGTCGAGGCTCGAGCCTCAGTCTCCAGACGGTCAATCAGCAGACGTCCCTCCGGTGGCAGAGCCTCAGACGAGCGACAGTCAACGGGGGCATCAGAAACTCCCTCAATCCGAATGCCCCATATTCGCCCGGTGCCTACTCCCGTTTCACGGGAATCATCTGAGACACATGGTGGTGCTGGGGCCTCATCGTCCAGGCCTCGTCTATCTCCGCCGTCCGGTCTCTTCTTACCCGACGAGATTTCTGTCATCCCTGAATTCGATGATAGGGGGATGCCTGTTTATGTTGAAGGACGGCCGGAGTTCCTGACCGTGGAGGAAGCGTATAACTTCCTCTCGTTCGACCCCGTGTATCTTTGGAGTGTGAGGTGCACCAACCAACAAACGGACGATGCAGGTAAATTTTATTTAACATCAGATTGATTACTTAATTATTACTTAAGACTTGTGATAGGTTCAATTAATGATATCAATTTGTTGACATTGTATTATTAGGCAATTTCGTTAATGGGACTGGAAAACGGAAAAGGGCTAGAGGCACCTGCACCGGGAAGAGACTTGAGCAGGCCACTGGCGGAAGGAAAACGCCCATAAGGGCCAATGAGGATGGCGAGGTGATCGAGGCATTCGACACCACGCGCAAATATGTCAGCATGGCCGGTGCGATCGTGCGGGACAAGGTCCCAATGCTTTGGCCAGATTGGGAATCTGTGCCTATCTACGTGAAGATGCAAGTGCATAATGCACTCAGTGTGAGTAAAATCGTATTTTCATTACGTAAATTTTACATTTATTAATTAAGTCCGAATAAATATATAATTTTACCTTTTATATATTCATATTGCAGGTGTGGTTTGACGTGGATGAAGTTCTTATTCACATGTGGGTAGAGCGTCAACTACATATGAGGTGATGTGCTTCGACTTATTTGAATATATATCGAGTTAGATTTTTGTTTATCAAGTGTTTTAATATCTCTAACTTTTTTTCCTTGTTTTAATATAGGTATAAAGAGTGGAAGAACGAGCTTTCTTCCCATTACACTGTATACAAGGAGCTAGGCCTAGGTTCTACCCCTAGCGAATTCCGGTTTAGGGAGTACGAGTGGCTGTGGCTGATAGCCCACTTCGAGCACCCCAAAGCTCAGGTATGCATCCTTAATATATCTTACAAGCTTAATGTATTGTATTAGATTGAAATAGTTAGTTACTAATTTTTTTCCATATGTTTATCAAACAAGGCGATTTCGAAGACGAATCGGGCTAATAGATTGAAAAACACCAGGGCCCATCATGCAGGTTCACTCAACTACATGGGTTGGTCGACTAAGGCGCAGCAACAACAAGAAGTGAACCCCTTGGTGTATATTCATCAGAAGTTATATCCGCAGTGCCCTGACGAAGCAGTAAGTCTTTCGCCTCTCCATGTGTTAATAAAACTATTTTTCGATATTAATAGATTTTGTTAGTTAATACGTTGTTCATTTTCGCTTTTTCAATTAGGCGAGAGTGGAGGAGGCGACTGCAGTAGTGACCATGAGTATAGTTCGGACTAACCATCCTGATTGCTCTGAGGAAGAAGTCACCCAGTATGCCTCTCAGATCGATCCGCTTGATCCCCCGATAGCGGCTCAGATCATGGCAAAAGCGTGCGGGACTGGAAAGAATACCTACTACTGTAGGGGAATGGGCTCGGCGGGCGAAGGAGTATTGAAAAACACTTCACAATACTCTACCGGGTCAAGAAGTTCAACTTCTAGTTGTAACCTCGCAGCGGAGCTTCAGAGGACGCAGAGGGAGTTGGAGGAGCAAAAGAGGCAGATGGCCGAATACCAAAACATGGTCCAGCAGCAGACACAGATGCAGGCTCAGATGTACACATGGATGCGGACGATGTACGAGGCTCAGACTACCTGACAACCGTTCCCCACACCTCCCCCGGTCCCTCCCCTCCCTAGCTATCCACCACCACCACCGCACCAGTCAACGCCAGAGCAAGACTAAGGTAGCCACCGGAATTCAAATGAGTACATGGATTACTTCGACCCTGACCCGCAAGTTCCTGGACCCTGACCTGAAGTTGTAGTTAATTTTCGTATCGTCGTTGCTATTTGTACTGTACGTTGGACATTTATGTGTACTATTGAACTTGTATGATTGTACGGTTTATGTCTTTCAATGCAGGTTCTGGAATTGGGCCCAATACAGAACCGCGTTTTTTTTTTCAAAATTTTTCCACACATTGCCGGTGACATGGACCTCAGTCGCCGGCAATGTCTCACATTCCGGCCACGGCGGCGCTGCCATTGCCGGCGACTTGAGTCGCCGGTAATGTCTTGACATTGCCAGCGACTCAAGTCGCCGGTGATGTCTACGACATTACCGGCGACGGCGTTTCCCGTCGCCGGCAATGTTAACACCGGCGGGGAATTTCCGGCGACATCATTGCCGGCAACTTGTCACCGGTAATTACAATTCCGGCGAAAAAAAAAGACAAGGCCGGCGACGGAAGGTCGCCGGTAATGTCTCCATTTCTGGTAGTGCTCGCTTGGTACCGGAACCGTCGTGGGCAAGACATCAATAAGTGGGAGGTAGCCGGAATAGCCCAGCTTATCGATTTATGCTTCTCTCTTCCGTCTGGGGGTAACAAAGCCCCATTTGCTGCAGCCATGTGCTTTTGGGATTGCACAGCAAATTGTTTCCGTCTCCCTTGTGGTGATGTGAGCATCACAATGCTCGACCTTTATACTATTTTTGGAGTTCCTGCCTCTGGAAACAATTGGGCTTCTCAAGATTCTCTCCAAACACCCCACCAAGCCTCAACAGAACGTCCTCCATCCTACTCTTCCTGGGTGAAACACTTTACACGCGAGGAAAAGAAAACACCACAAGGAGGAATAGCCTTTCTGGAATATTGGCTATCGAAGTATTTGTTCTGTTCAACCTCTGCAAAGGTTATCAAGACATGGACCAACCTCGCTGAACGTCTTTACAACGGTGAGCAACTAAGCTTGGTTGAGCCCATCCTCGCCTACATCTACTATGACCTCAGGCGAGTATCCTTATCGAAGCTTGATTTGAACCAATCAGGACCACTGTGGATGGTTGAACTCTGGTTGCAAATCTACTTCCCCTTCTTCTGCCCCTCAGCAACCCCTCATTATGCAGAGCACACACTGTTGGGCAAATCATTGGTTTCCACAATGCCCAGGACTAGGCAATGGTCCTATCTCGATTGCTTTAAGTATCTCTGTTCGCATAAGGATTTTCCTCATACTGTAGTTGAGAAAATTTTGAGTCGTCGCTATCCTGGCCTCCTCACAAGTGGATTCATGCCCTCTCCTGAACAAGATGCTCACTCAAGGGATTTATTCATTAAGTTCAACACTTGCCAGGACTTGCAAATCCCAGACTCAATAAGCTCCGGATACGAGCTTTATGCCCCAAACCACTTCTGTAGACAGTTTGGGCTCAGTCAAGATGCTCCTATGCCCCTCGCCTGCTCTGTTAACAAGTATACTCTCTGGCGAGGAAACAACAAGCCTATTGCAGCAGAAGTATGCGACGAACACTTTGGCTTTCCACTGGTGCTGCTTCCAACAATAACAAAGCCACTGTCGATATCAAGGTCGGTCACCCCATCGTATCTCACATGGTACTCCCAATTCTGGGAAGAGGAACGAAACCAAGGACCAGACTTCTGCTTTGCTACCATTTTTTTTAAATTCAGCCAAAAATTCTCGCTTGAAAGAGACTTGACTGCACTAGCTGAACCAAACCCCAGCACAGGTTCTCCCCCATGGCCACAGGTATGTTTTTTAATCAAAAATTGCCACATATATTAGCAACTTCTTGGATCATAACTGACCACTCATTTCTTCCTTGCACAGCACAACCCTGAACCAGATGTGACCATGGCCATTCAATCATTTAGGAAGAAAAGAACCAAATGTTCTGGATCCTCTGTAAGCATTTCAAACTGTCTATTTATCCAGAACAAATTGATTTTATCACTGATCCTGATACTGACCCCAATCACTTAACAGTCTCCAAAACCCAAGAAGCTTAGACTAAGGACCCCAGAGGCTGAAAGTGGGGTCTGGCTGGACTCACAAGTTGTTAGCAGGGATAAACAACTAAGACTCACTGCTCGAGCCTTCCTTGCCTCTTTTGATCAGAGGAGCAGCAAAGCCTCAGGGTCCAGCGCTTGCTCGACTATAGCTTTTATTATTGCACACTGGCTTTGTGCAAACCCAGATAGCACCCATACACTCACCCAGCTCGATGACCTCCTAATTCAAGGTTCAAGGGAGTGGCAGGAATTATGCAAGGACGAGTCCTTTGCGAGCAAGTACCCAGACCAGCATTTTGACTTGGAAGCTATCTTGAAGGCGAACATCAGACCGCTTCAATTCTCAGTTGATGGTTCCTTCATTGGGTATTTTGACCCTGAAAAGTTTACAGCCCTGAATGGCTTTCCCTCCCTTGATAGTTTATGGGAACACGTCCAGAAGAGCCAGAAGCCACAAGTCTACATAGTGAGTTGGAACGACCACTTCTTCGTTCTCAAGGCTGAAAACGAAGCCTACTATATAATTGACTCACTAGGAGAAAGGCTCGCTGAAGGGAACTGTAAAGCCTTTATTCTGAAGTTCGATGAGTCCAGCAAAATATCCAGCAACACAGATAGGGCTACAAACCCCAAGGTCTATAACAGCCACAAAGAATGCTGCAAGGATTTCATAGTCCAAATTCTAGCTGGAATCCATCGAGCAGAACTCGAGAAGGAAGAGAAGAAAAAGCCTGTGGCTCTTGATATCTTGCTCAGGCGTCTGCAATTTGAAGTTCAAGCCTGCTTTATTCCTTCCTCCTTTGGCGAAGGTCCCAGTACCTAGAATGAACAAGTCATTCCAGAGCCTAACCAACCAATCATCCCCTCGCTAGAGCTCATAACTGAAAAACCACAAGTCCTGGTTGAGAATAACCCAGAAGGCGAAGAACCGAGTCCCTCCTCGCCAGAGCAACAAATTCAAACTCTTGAAGAAACACAGCCATTGTCTCCCCAACAAGTAAGAACTCTGTACCCTCACTTCTAGATTAATGATTTCTAATATTAGTCCTGACATGACCTGTTATTTATATTGTAGTCCAAACTTGTTCCTGTGGACCCTGATGTTCTCGAGACAATTCTCCACAGTCTAAGGGAACAAACGAGCACGTCAGGAGAGCCAATTGTTATGGCTACTGAAGATCAGCCTGACAGTCCTCCAAGTGTCGATGATGAAGATCCAACAATTATGGGCAAAGAAAGTCATATTCCATCTTCATCACAAGGAGAGGAACTTCAACTGCTCAGTGTACAAGAGTCAAACACCAAGATACAAGATCTTGTGGGCAAACTGAGCACACTAAGCACTCCTTCTGACACGAAAACCTTGCTTCAAAACATCCTCTCTGGGCCCTTAGATTCCATAAAAGATGTTCAGGCCATTCAAAAACAAGTGAAAACCCTTCAGGCCACTGCCCCAGCAGACTTCATTCCTCGCCTGGATGAACTAGAAGAAACTCTCTTTGAATTCCAGCACCAAAGTGAAGTCTTTCAAGCACTAACACTCGAGCCTGAGCGTAAGAATGAAGCAGCGGAGACCTTGGAGCAAAAAACTCACAAGGAGACAGAGAGAATCGAGAAGCATTTGAAGGAAAAGATTACAAAGGAGGAGACTCTAGCAACAAAACGTGCCAAGAAAATTGCTCTCGAAGCTGATCTCGCAGTACTTAGAGCAGAAATAAATGCATTGGAAACTGACATCCCCAGTTATCAGGACGAAATGCATCACTTCTTGGTGGAAGGTGAGACCCGAGCTCAACTCCTACAAGAGGCACGTAATGAAGCCAATGAAGCTCGCTTAGCAGCTCATCAAGCCTGGGTGGCCTCAGAGATGACTAAAATCTCGATAAAGAGCTTCTTCCTTCAGTTGTAAAATTTTGGGCCTCTGATGTAGGCCTTTCCTATTTGTTACCAAACATTAAAGATTTCTACGTATTCACATTGCTTTGACAACAAAGTCTGAATTGGGTCAAAAACCCAAATTGGGCTTCTTGAATAAGCCCTCTTCCAATTTTCGATCCAACCTCGTTTTAGGCTGTAATTAGTTTTGACCATTTTGATCGTTCAACAATAAATGGAATTGAATTCTTAAACTTGGAATCCGTATCGCGTCAAACGATCAAAAATCTTTGAAATACGTTTTACCTGCCCCAAAGATCTCCTCATTTATCATGCACTTCTTGCGAGCAGATAAACCGTCTTCAAGGTCCACTCTTATCTGGACACGTATTCTCTATTTTCAAGCGTAGTTACTTTGGCGAAACCAAACTGGTGTGACTCCTGTCTATAAAAGGTTTCCCTTTCCTTCGTGTTATGAACCAACACTTTCGCGAGAATGAACTACCTCATCGTTCTTTTGCTCTGGTCTTCCCATCTAAAGAAATCTCCAGATAAATCTTTCCATGTTGTGTTCCTTAGATAGCAATATCCATGCCCAAACCTAGACTAGATAGCAATATCTATGCCCAGGCGTTGCCTTGGCTCGTCCCAGATTGAAAGAATCCGGAAGGGACAAGCCACCATCCCAAGGTGAAGACTCCCTCACCCTTCCCCAGTGCACCCGTTCGGTGTCCATATGCACTGGAGAAGGGAGGCCTCTTCAATGTGGCCTGCAATAGATGGGGAAAGATGGGGGTGTCACCCTGGGAAGAAGGCAACAAACGTCAAGGCAGGTGTAAAAATCTTTTGATTTGATGCACCGCCTGCCTTGGCGTTTCAAATCCTCTCCATCTCCTCGCCGAGGTCGATCTGTTTTTTAACTTGGTTTCCAAGTGTACATATTTGATACACCTTCCCTAGGAGATGGCGAACAACGCAGAGGATCTTGTGGAAGAACAAACTGTTGTATTCTTCTCTGTTGTTGATTCAGGTTTGTTCTTGCAAATGGTATCAGAGCTTGAGGCCGCAAAACTTTTGTATTCTTCCAAGTATCGAATGTAAATTTTATATTTGAAGTGTAAAAGTTCTTTGTATTGATAAACTCATATATAGTTTGCTCAAAATTTAGGCCACAACAACTGGCTAATATGAACTTTGACTTGGAAGAAAAACCATAAAAATTACAAAATTTGGCCTCAGGTACAGGCCTTAACTCTTTAACCCCATACATAGGCTATTATAATGTACATGATCCTTGGTATGTGTTGCCCCTGTAGTTTACTTATGCGAGAGCATAAATAAACTAGATTAAGCTATAATTGGAGGATCATCATACTCCCACACAGGTTGTATGAATTTCTTTAGGTAACGACCATTTATTGGGTTCGCGTGTATAGTACCATCTCGATCTCGCAAGCGAACTGCTCCTTTACCCAACAGTCGATCGATAATATATGGTCCTTCCCATTTTTCTGACCATTTACCTCGTCCTTCAGTCTTCTCGCCAACATGCAAAATGACTCTCCAAACAAGTTCTCCTTCTGCAAAACTGATGCCCCTTGTACGTTGGTCATAGGCACGAGCCACCTTTTGTTTCTCAGCACGTAGACTGTCATAAGCGTGTATACGTTTCTCATCTAAGTCTTCATGTTCTTGCCACATCGCTTGGACATAGTCTTCACCGATCAAATTGTGTTGTTCCATCACGCATAAAGACTGAACATTGATCGCCAAAAGCTAGACTGCATCGTGCCCAAACATTAATGCATAAGGAGTTGTACCTGTGGGTGTCCTCTTACTAGTCCTATAAGCCCACAAAGTATTAAAAAGTTCTTCATGCCACAGTCTGGCATTGCTTGCGAGCATCCGTTTTAAGATATGAATAATGATTTTATTGCTCGCTTCAGCTTGACGATTGGATTTGGCATAATATGGAGAAGAGTGAAGAAAATGGATCCCAAGATCCTTCATTAGAGTATCTACTTCTCCAGACATGAATGCAGCCCCACGGTCTGAAACAAAACTCTCAGGGATACCAAACCTACAAATAATATCTTCAAATAGGAACTGGCGGATGGCCATTGCAGAAGATACCCTGAGAGGTCGAGCTTCGACCCATTTTGTGAAGAAATCAGTAGCCACAATGATAAACTTGTGCCCTTAAGATGAATGAGGATGAATCATCCCTATTAAGTCCAAAGCCCGTCCTCGAGCTGGCCAAGGCTTGATTATTGGCTGTAATGGTATTCTGGGCATATGGTTGACTGGACTATGTTTCTGGCATTCTTCACAACCTTTGGCGAACGTGATGCAGTCTCTGAGCATTCCTGGCCAATAAAAGCCATGTCTTCTTAATAACCATCTCATCTTGGGACCAGCCTGATGTGCCCCTGCAATCCCAAGATGGACCTCTCTCATTAACCGCTTAGCATCACGTCCAAAGACACATCGTAACAGTATGCCTTCCTCTCCCCTTCGATATAACTCAGCATCCTTGAGTACATAATTGGGAGCTAAAAATCAAATCCGCTTGTCAACCGGATTATTAGGATCCTGGAGATAAGAGATGATTTCCTGTCTCCAGTCTTTGTCGATGTGATCAAGTGTAGCAACGTACCATTCATTTTTATCTTCTTGTTGTACAATGAAAGATGGAAGGGTTCTTCTTTCAACCTTTAATATACGTTCGCGTACCCCATCTTGCAAACTGATACCCGTTGCTAGTTGAGCCAACTCATTAGCTGCATAGTTCTTCTCGCGAGGAACATGACTCAACTCCACTTCTGTAAACAACTTTAATAAGTCACAGGCCCTCCTCGCATAAGGTTCTAATATTGGACCTGCCTTGTATTTTGTCTCGAGTTGTCTGATCACCAGTTGGGAATCTCCAAAGACATGCACATCATTGATCTCCATATCTATCAGAAGTTCTAACCCAAAGATTAAAGCTTCGTATTCGGCTTGATTATTTGTGCACTTGAAGTCCAACCTGAAAGAATAAGAATAAGTTTGGCCGCGTGGGGAGATCAAAGCTACCCCTGCCCCAGCCATAGTACTCGTACTGGATCCATCAAAATATAAGCACCAAGGGGCCAAGTCAATACGAGCGAGATCCAGTTCTGGCCCCTCAACCACCTCTTCCATGGGATGATGAGCCAAAAAATCAGCCACTGCTTGGCCTTTTACCGCCCTCTGAGGAACATATTGCACAGAAAATTCTGACAAAGCTAGAATCCACTTGCCAATGCGTCCACGGAGAATCGGTCTGGACAACATATACTTCACTAAATCTGTTTGTGCAATAACACACGTAGTGAAGGAAAGCATATAGTGCCTCAACTTACACCCTGAAAAGTATAAGGCTAGGCATAACCTTTCCATTGGAGAGTATCTCGTTTCACAATCGTTCAAGGTACGACTAAGATAGAAAATAGCACGTTCAACTCCGGCCGTGTCGTCCTGAGCTAATAGACTTCCAATGGAAAGTTCAGTAGCAGATATATACAGCTTAAGAGGAACCCCAGGTCTTGGAGGAACCAAGACAGGTGGGTTTGTTAAGTAGGCTTTAATGGTTTCAAAGGCCTCTTGATGTATAGGCCCCCATACAAAGTCCTTTTGATTTTGAAGCTTAAGCAAAGTTGAGAATGGTTGTGTTTTCCCAGCAGCATTGGCAATAAACCGTCGTAAGAAATTGATCTTTCCTAATAAGCGCTGTAGCTCTTTCTTACTCTTTGGTGGGACTGCATTGAGAACTGATTGTTTCTTGTCATCCAGTATCTCAATCCCACGCTGATGAACCAAAAAACCAAGGAAATCTCCTGCCTGGACGCCAAACACACACTTGGCTGGATTCATCTTCAGTTGATGTTGCCTCATTCTGAGATACACTTGCCTTAAGTCTTCAAAATGATCCCTTTTGTGTTTCGTTTTAACTACCACATCATCAATATAAACCTCCATGGTCTTACTAATAAGATCATGAAAGATCAAATTCATAGCTCGTTGGTAGGTTGCCCCTACATTTTTAAGTCCAAATGGCATATCCACGTACTCAAAAACACCGGCAAAGCCAGGGCACCGAAACGCAGTTTTATGTCTATCTGCTTCAGCCACTGGAATTTGATGATAACCAGCAGTGCCATCCATGAATGTTAACATTTCATGGCAGGCAACTGAGTCAACCAACAAATCAGCTACTGGCATAGGGTATGCATCATTTGGGGTTGCATTGTTCAAGTCTCTGTAGTCGACGCATACTTGCATCTTTCCATTCTTTTTCTTAACTGGGACTATATTGGAAAGCCACTCATTATACTTGGCTACACGTATAATCCCTGACTTGAGCATTTTCTCGACCTCTTCCTTGACTAGAATTGCTGTTTCTGTGTTCATGCGACGCATCTCCTGTTTTACAGGCTTATTCCCTTCAATGATGGGCAAATTATGACAAACCAAGTCTGGTGACAGACCAGGCATGTCATCGTATTTTTCTGCAAAACAGTCTGCATATTCTTTTAGCAATTCAATAAGCTTGAGTCTTTCCTCAGGCTCCAAGAAGGTACTAATAGCCACAGAGATTGGCTCTTCATGTGTCCCAATGTTAATGTGTTCGATGGGATCCTTGACTTTGGGAGGTAAATCATCTAGAGCTGCTGGAGCTAATTTAATCTCGTCCTCCTCCTCAAAGTCGTGCAAAACGTCTTCATCCACGTATTCCAAGGCTGCAACCATTGGAACCTTCTCATAGGCTTGGCTCTCTAGTAGAAAATTATGAAAGCGTTCGTGTAGAGAAAGACAAGCCTCGGTCTCTATTTCTGATAGAGACCCACTCATGGAGAATGTTTGGATGGTAGCTCATTGGTGTAGGGTCTTTTACTATCTTGAGTTGCTTGAAGTATACCCCACTGAGCTAATTCAGAGGCCGTAACACCAACTGGGCGGCCCTTACAGTCGACGGCACATACCTCCAATGGCCTCAGGTCACTGTGGTAATATCTGTCCTCTAATGCATTAGCAGAAACAGAATATGGATGAGGGTCAGCATTGACAAGCTCTGCTTCGCCTGACTCCATGTTCCAGAGTAACATCTGCTGATGAAGTGAAGATGGTACACAGTAGCTTCGATGTATCCAGTCACGCCCCAGGATTGCACTATATGGAGACGTGCATTCTACCACAAAGAATGTGTAAGTGCCTGAGGCTAGCCCTATGTGTACCTGCAAGAAGACAATTCCCAAGGTCTTGGTTATACTACCCTGAAAGTTTCTGACACTAAGTGAGGTCTCTTGGATAGCAGACTTGGGAACACCTATTAAGGCCATTGCCTTAACAGTGATGATGTTAACCGCTGCCCCTGAGTCCACTAGGAGTTCATTCAATTGAATCCCTTGGACTTGTCCTGTGACATACAACGGTCGCATGTGCATGGCCATGTCAATGGTAGGCTTGGAGAACATCGTCTGTCCTTTTGTTTGTGATGAATCCATCTCTGGTACTTCAAACAGTGTTGAATCATTTGGTAGCTCTGGTTCTTCATCTGGTAATACCACACTGTTGACGTTCTTGGATTCACCTTTTGATGCTGACGGAGACAAGGCATATTTTGAAGATAAGACATACACCATGTTAATGGTGGAAGTGTCTTCCTCGATACAGGCAAGTGCCTCAAGATCTTCGTCCTCACCGTAGTCTACCAACTGCTCATCGTCGTCGTAGTTATCATCTTCAGCCAAGTGTCCATCCTCGTTAGACATTGTAGTGACCTCAAGATGGGCTACTTGCTTTATTGGATCCTCAGGAATAGGATCAATGGCTGCTGGTAGTAGTGGTGGTGGAGTTTTCTCCTTGGGAGCAGGGATTAATTTTTGGGCCTTCGCTTGTTCTTCCACAACCAAAGGCCTGGGTTTCCATTGCAAGACTGGAGGCTTGCTTGGAGTACCTTGTTTATGCATGCCCCCTGTTCCCTTAGGGGGTGTCTTTAGCCCTACTGTTTTCATCGTGTCTTCCTCAAAGGTGAGGCGTCTCCTTACTGGCTGTCGTTTTGTAGTCTCACGATGAACCCCCTGAGTAGATTCAGGCTCTTTACCTTTAGTACCTAAGTCTGGGTTTCGTTCGAAAACCCCTGGTCTTTGGGCTCTCACCTTAGGCTCGCGAGATTTCTTCTCAAAGACCACCAATGGGTTTGCTGCAAGGGTGTTCAATCTCCTTTGCAACACTTCTGGAGGAAACTCTAGGTCTTCTTCTTTGATGAGGCCAGCCTCATAAGCATCTAATGCTCTCTTGGCCCTACCAAAGCGTCGTTGAAGGTTTCTCCTCTTGCTCGGAGTTACCTCCACGGTTTTTCCTTTCTCCCTTATGTACCAAACATCCTCCTTTGTAATATTTCTTGAAGCTGGAGGAATGTATGGCTTCGCGAGCGTACTTGCAACTTTAGACTCAGGTGTTTTAGCCAGACTGGCTTGGTCTGTTGCTCGCGAACGCTTGGGAGCTGGAGTATCCCTTTGTCTTGCTTGTGGGGGCTGATGATCTGTGTTCGAGAATAGCTCTGGGAAGGACTTGGCTGCCTGAGCCAGTTCTTCATAAGAGATCTTCAGTCTACTCCTGAGTTTACAATGTGCACAAAGGGCTACTGGCGATTCTTCTTTGGGATCCACATTTTCTTTTCCTTTATTCCTTGGTGTGTAAGATGGATTCTCGCCAGCAGTTGGTTGGTCGTTGGACTGTTTTCTTTTATTTGATTTGTCACGTGTCAATTCCAACATTCCAACCATGGGCATGGGGGTGGTCAAGTTTGACAAGGGCTTTTGTTCTATTTCTATCACTCCCTCGTCAATCAACTGCTGTATCTTGAATTTTAAATCTGGACAAGCACTTGTGGTGTGACATCCCCATTTATGGTGGTATCGACAATAAGGCAAACCCTTAACATCCTCAGGATGTGGGTCATGTGCTCCCCAATTGTCAGGAACCACAGCTATCCCTTCTAGGCATAGCTCATTGAATATCTCCTCTCGCCAAGACGCGTCATATGTTATACGTGTCCGCTTAGGTCGGACAAACGCTATATTTCGCTTAGCCCTTCGCCTGGACTTCTTCCTCGCGTGAGTCGGTTTATTTTGACTATCCCCTGAAGAAGTACCACTGGCAGGAGGAGTTGTAACCGGAGGAGATGGTGTTCTATGAGGATATTTCGGATGAAAATCCATCTCGCCCCTGTCGTTTATGTCAATCACTTCCCAGTTGATCAAACCTTGGATTGTATCTCTCAAGGTCGAACACATTGCTGTTCGATGACCAAAGTGATTGTGGAACCTGCAAAAGTGCTGGGCTGGCTCTGTATACCGTAATTGTCGAAGCTCAGTAACTGGGTAAAAAGAGATCAGCCCCATGTCCCTTAGCCTATCGAAGAACTCCTCTATCATATCGATCCTGAATGAATAGGCTAAAAAGGATGATTGATTCCATGCCTCCGCACCCTCAAGATGTCTGTTAGGTGATATCCATTCTACCTCAGCCATATTGACCTGTGGAGCAGAGAACTGTTCGGAATCCACTAGTGCAGCTGTTTTGGACGACCCTTCCAATTCTAATTTTCCTTCATTGATCCACTTCTGGATCTGATCTTTAAGCTTAATACAGTCTTTGGTAACGTGGTTCCATGCTCCATGGAACTTGCAATACTTCTTACCCTTCAACTGCTCGGCTGTGGGAAATGGTCCAAAGTCTGCCTTGACGACACGCAGACTATACAACTCGTCCAAAATTTCATGAGCCATGTTGGCGTCATAGGTGTACTTCTCAAATTCTGGCTTAGTGAAGGCCACTGTTAAGAGATTGATTGGACCTCTACTCTTCTGGAGCTTGTGGGGTTTTATAACCTTGTTTGTTGATAAGTCAACGACACCCACATGATCACTATCAGAGTCTGATTCCTGGTCGTCTAAACCTTCAATATAAGCCACTGTTTTTGGCTTCAACTTATCATAGGTTCGACTACTATACGTCCCTTTGGACGCGTTTCTTCTGTTATCTCTCTCTTGCATGTTGCTATGAGCTTTAGTCACAGCCGTGATGAACTCATTCAGAGAGTAATATTTGCTGTTTAAGAATAGCTGATGGAACGTGTCCTCCAGACCATTCTTGGCCATCTCAACCACCTCTTCCTTGCTCAAATGGGTCTTACATAGATTGTACTCCGACCGGAAACGGTGTAGGAAGGTGACTGGACTTTCTGTCACCGATTGGCTCAGGGAAGCCAGCTTTCCAACAGTAGTCTCTGGCCTTGCCGTTCCAAAGTGATCTATGAACAAGGTCTCCATATCCTTCCACTCACTGATCGAACCCTTCTCGATTCCAGTATACCACACAAGGGCTGATCCTGATAATGACCAAAAACTCTTAATTTGAGTCCTTCATCTTCGGCAAATTGGCCTAACTGCACAGTAAAATAGGCTAAGTGTGTTGCTGCATTTGCATCGTCATCACCAGAGAAAGTCTGGAAGGTTTGGTGTTTGTAAAATTTTGGCCAACGCCACTCGTTGGGGTCATCTTTCATCGGAGGAAATGGTGTCTCGTAAGTTTCATGCATCTTAGATAGTTGTATGTTACAATCATCTAAGAACTTATTTAACCGTTGCTCCCAAGCAAGAGGAAAATACTCTGCTTGCCTAGTTTTCTTGGCCAAGTCGGATACGGATTTGGTTAGCGATCCTATGTCATTGTCTACCTTTTGTGATAGAGTCGCCGCGTATCGGCGGTATTCCTCCAATCCTTTTTCCATTTGGCGAAGGATATCTATCCGTAGTCTGTCTTGACCTTCTACCAAACTAGTCACCTGGGCCCCCATGGCCTCTCTCTCCTCATGATCCTGATTTAACTCTGCCCGTAGTGCCTAGAATCCAACTGTTGCTGTATCAACTAATTGGGCCTGAGTAGTGAGAAGTTCTGCCTGTTGCTCGATTTTCTGTTCGAGCACCAAATAGTGATTAGCCTGGTGAACATCTCGCCTGGCTGCATAAGCCAGGTATTGTTCGAGTGTAAGCCTTGTTATTTCCGCCTCACTCAAAAATTGGAAAGACATGATGTCTAAGTTGTTAGCGAAAATAACCTCAACCGCTTGATTACTTAATGAACGACACTCCGTAGATGTGTGTTCACGGTAAATCGGTTTTGGATGTTTGCGACACTGAGGATAGATCCTTCTGATCTACGCATTTTATGCTTGATTCTTAACGATTGATACACGCTTCTGCAACCATTAAATTAACACTTAACAATCAACAAAAATGCATAAACAATTAAAACCTTTTGGTGTAGATGTAGCATTGGTAAATAGGGTATCGTTCTTAACCGGGGATTGAGGGTGCATGCATATTTACGCTATGGTTAAAAGGGGGTTTAAAAAGGTTGTTTGTTATCTACAAAAATATACACTAAAACATGGCATAGCAAACACATCGAGAAATCCTAGGTTCTAACATGCTTCACTCATAGACAAGTATAAAACAATCAAGAACAAAGAACCCTAAACATGCTTACTAGACCGAAAATAAACACTAGACTATTATTTACATGTGATCGACTCATCTAGCTTACCCTTGCTCAATCCTAACCTGCAAATTAAACAATGTTAATCGAAATCCTAACTTCTCAATTTTACAAAACACATGTTCATAATTTGTCGTGCTCGGGATCGCCCTATACACATACCATTGATTTAGACTCGGGATCGCCCTATATCTAAGCCAAAGCATTAAGCATAGATGAACATGTATGATAAAAACTAAGAAACTAGAACACATGAAAAACAATGGAAAACGTTGCAAGTAAAGAAAGACCGAAATACTAAAAACCACTTCACTCAACCAATAGTTCATACAAGGAGAAGTTACAAAGTAAAGAGGATTCATGTTACACTTTTTAGTCTTCGGGATCGCCCTATGGAGCTAAGGTGTAGATGACTCTTCTTTGGTGGAGGAGACACTCGGGATCGCCCTATATGTCGATGGAGGCAGTTTTGTGGCGGTAGGATGGTGTAAGCTTCTTCTTGGAGAATGTCTCGGCTTTGTGGAGAGGGGAAAGTGTTTAGGCAGAGCTTGAGAGGCTAGAATGAGTGATGATTCAGTTTGAGACCGAGCCCTCTTATTTATTGGTGAAGAAGTCCAACTTTCCTCTCCAAACTAGGGATTCCTAGTCCACCCGGGTAGAAATGCCAGCTGGAAACAGCCTGTCTTGAAACGTATTTTCCGGGAGTTCTACAGCTCAGAAAATTATGATTTTGGATTCGTTGGAAAGCTTATTCAGAGAGCTATAAAATCCATATAAAGAACGCTATATGTGGAGTTTATTTGCGACTTCGGTGGCCTCTTGAAGTTACAGGTCTGTTCTGAGATTTTCTTTCCTTATTCCACTCTAGATATTCTTTCTTGATCTCCAAGGAATATACTCCTTGCCGAATTCCTTCATTATATTCAAGATATTTGGTCTTCAAATAGGGCAAGGATGATCTCAAAAGTTCGGCCAAGTCTTCTTTCCATAAATGTATGCCGACTTGATCTTTCCTGGTCCACATAGGAGAAATGCATTCGTTCTTCATTTGGGAAACCATTTGTGCGTACCATTTTAGTAACTTTTACGAATACCATTTCTCAACCATTTTGCGCGTCTTGGATATTTCGCCACGTCATTCCTAGTTGATTTAGGAAACTTCATTTTTCAGCTCCGCGAAACTTTCCGAGTTGTCGAACCATTTGCATTCCTAACCCGAGTAGGAATCCTAGTAGAAGAAGGAAAACCATTTTTCCTAAACGAATTAGGAAACCTCCATTTGCTGCGTTTTAAGCTCCATTTCACCTCTTTTATTGTACTCCTTTATTCAAAACCTAAAAAACAACAAAGTAAGTAAGAAATGATAGTACTAAGGTCAAAACAAAGCTAAATGTAAAGAGAAAGACGTTAAGAATCAAGCATAAAATGCGTAGATCAAATTCCCCCACACTTAGACTTTACTAGTCCCTAGCAAATACTAAGTAAAAGAAAGACTAAAAACATAAAACCAACGTTAGAGCTAGCCTCTTCCATGTTGAACAAATTCATGGACTCAAATAAAGAAAAACAACTTCTAAGCCCTTAGCAAAATTTGTCTCAGAAATTTTCTTAAGTATATGGCGATGGAGTCACAAGATTTCATAGTGAAAAGTTCAATAATTTTCGATAGATAAGAGAAATATGATCATGTCATGAACAAGTAGGACTTGGAGAAAACAATGGTGAAGTTAAAGCTATGCATGTTTCGAAAAAGTTTAAATCAATCTTACATGGATGCTCTCATCATATTTTCACTCATGAAAAGAGGTTCACTCAAAAATGTATATGAATTGAATCCAAAACCTCATAATTACTTGCACAAATGAACCAAACCATATGCTTACTCATGTAACTTACTCAACCAATTGAAGGCTACTCATCTTAAGGATCATAAAGGACTTTAGAAAGGTTGTAATGAGGCTAAGGCTAAGGCATTCGAAATTTAGATAAGTGGTGGTGTAAAAACGTTCCAAAGACTTAGTTTAGCACTTAGAATTCTTCAAATTCGTGGCTCATCCTTTCTACACTTCTTCTTGTGTCAAACTTCAAGATCGGGGGCCAATTTTCATCTTTTTGGACCCCAACTTCATTCTAAACTTCACTTGTCCAAACTTTTACACTTAGAACTTTTGCCGGAGAGCTTTTACACACATTTTTTTCTTTTCTTTTCTTTGGCTCTCGATTTTTTTTTCTCTTTCTTTTTTGTATTTTCGGCAATCATCTTTTGGACAAGTCTTCCCTTCTTTTGTATTCTTTCATCACTTTTTCCGCCACTTCTTTTATGCTAGCTTCAAAACTTCTTCACCAAGTCTTTGAACAAGGGTTGGAAACTCTACACTAGGCTAAGTGTTTAGATATGTATGTGGTAAATGAAAGAAAAGGCTTAACGTAGGCACAAAGGGGTAATCTAAGGGTGTCGCAACTCGTGCGCACAATGGGACACAAGGCCATTTGGTTTAAGTGGTGGTAACCTAATTTGCCTTTAATCATATCCAAAATCAGAGCATATATCAACTTAAAAGCGTTGTAAATCTACATGAGTAAGTTCTAGTAATCTCTAGTTCATTAAAATCTATGGCAAGTAATTAGATGAAGCATGTTTTGTTTTTGAAAACCATATGCACGAAATTCACTCTCAAATGAAGTAATGTAGGCTCAAAAACACACTTTTAGGTTGTATGATTTAAAACTTATTCTAACATGCGAAATCTGTACCATGTTTAATCAAACCATATCCACTACATGTTATGACAATCAAAATATCTCACTTATCACAAGAAAATAGTTTGTGTTTATTCATCGCCATAAATATTCTTTTTCCGTCCATTTTCATCATAAACTAACTAAGGGCATCCTAAAATTGAAAAAGACTCTTTAAAAACAATTTTTTTTTTAGGGCATCATCCGCCGGAAAGTTCCATTGTCCGCCCGGTTTTATGATTTTAAGACTCAAATAAAGTTGTAAACCCCTCCCCCACATTTAAACTCTACATTGTCCTCAATGTATTTAAGGGAATCATAGAATTTCGTATGAAGGGAGAGACCCACGAAAATTTTAGCTAAGGAAAGTAAATAAGCAATGAAATTAAAAAGATAAGGGAGGAGAGAACAAATCCTTGGCGATTTCCTCCATTGGGTTGCCTCCCAACAAGCGCTTGTTTTTTAACGTCTTACAGCCTAGACGTGAGAGTTCTTCATGTTGTGTTTGACGGAATTGGGTCCTCAAGCCGTGCATCTTCAATGAATGATTCCTTGATTTCGTCTTCCTTGATGCTCGAATGATATGGCTTTAACCGGTGGCCATTAACTTTGAACTCATTGCCGGATATCGGGCTTTTGATCAAAACAGCACCATGGGGAAAGGTTTCAATGACAATGAATGGTCCATTCCATCTTGATCGTAGTTTGCCCGGAAAAACTTTTAGGCGAGAGTGGAAAAGTAACACTTTTTGGCCGATGATAAACTCTTTGCGTCGGATCATCTTGTCGTGAAAAGTCTTCGTTTTTTCCTTGTAGATCCAAGCATTATCGAATGCATCATTCATGATTTCCTCGAGCTCACAAAGTTGGAGTTTTCGATGCAAACCAGCCTCGTCACGATCCAAATTGAATTTCTTGACCGCCCACCATGCCTTATGTTCTAATTCCACCGGAAGATGACATGCCTTCCCATAAACAAGTCGATAAGGAGACATGCCAATGGGGGTCTTGTATGCAGTCCTATAGGCCCATAATGCGTCGTCAAGACAGTGGCTCCAATCCTTGCGATTTGGCTTGACAGTTCTTTCCAAGATCTTCTTGATTTCGCGATTGGAGACTTCCGCTAATCCATTGGTTTGTGGATGATATGGTGTAGAGACCTTGTGGGTGATGCCGTACTTCTTCATCAATACGTCTACTGTCTTGTTGCAAAAGTGACTGCCGCCATCGCTTATTAGAATGCGAGGCATTCCATGTCGTGTGAAAATCCGTGCTTTAAGGAAATCTGCAACAACTCGCGAATCATTAGTACGGGTGGCTTTTGCTTCCACCCATTTCGACACATAATCAACAGCGAGTAAGATGTAAGTATAACTGTTAGACATTGGAAATGGTCCCATAAAATCTATGCCCCAAACATCAAAGATTTCGACATTAAGGATAAACTTTTGTGGCATTTCATCTCGGCGGCCTATATTACCAGAACGTTGGCACCTGTCACACTTGGCACAAAATTCATGAGAGTCACGAAAAATATTAGGCCAAAAGAATCCACAATCTAATACTTTCAAGGCTGTTTTCCTAGAACCAAAATGACCTCCACATGCATCGTTATGACAAAACTTAAGAATAGACTCAAATTCGCAATCGGGGACACACCTTCTAATTACTAAGTCAGAACATTGTTTCCATAAGTAAGGCTCATCCCAAATGAAATGTTTAGCATTTAGTCTAAGTTTATGGCGTTGGACACTATGCATGTGAGGTGGAAATTTATCGGTAACTAAATAATTCACAATATCCGCATACCAAGGAGTTTCCGAGGTACTTACCTGAAGTCCGAAGAGTTGTTCATCCGGAAATGTTTCCTCAATTGCCACCGTCTCCTTGTCATGTACAATTCGAGATAAGTGGTCGGCCACCACGTTTTCTACTCCCTTCTTATCCTTTACTTCTATGTCGAATTCTTGGAGTAGAAGTATCCAACGAATTAGTCGTGGCTTGGCATCCTTTTTCACCATCAAGTACTTCAATGCAGCGTGGTCCGTATAAACAATCACCTTGTTTTGCAACAGGTATGATCGAAACTTGTCAAGTGCAAACACCACAGCGAGCATCTCCTTCTCGGTTGTTGTATAGTTGCTTTGAGCATCGTCCAATGTTCGAGAAGCATAGTAAATGGCGTAGGGCTTCTTGTCCTTTCGTTGCCCTAAAACAGCTCCAACGGCGTAGTCGGAAGCGTCGCACATCAATTCAAATGGTAGGGACCAATCCGGTGCACAAAGGATAGGAGCACTTGTGAGAAGCTCCTTCAACTTGTCAAATGCAGCTCGGCATTCATCATCAAACACAAAGGGAGTGTCTTTTTGTAAAAGCTTGCACAAGGGACGAGATATTTGGGAGAAGTCCTTGATAAATCTCCTGTAAAAACCTGCATGGCCAAGAAAAGAACGTATCTCTCTAACCGAAGTCGGAGAGGGTAAGTACCGCACAAGATCTACTTTTGCTTTATCAACTTCTATTCCCCTTTTTGAAACTATGTGACCTAAAACTATCCCTTGAGTAACCATAAAATGGCATTTCTCCCAATTAAGCACTAGGTTCGTTTCAACGCATCTTTGTAAAATTAGTTCTAGGTTAGCTAAACATGCATCGAAATTTTTCCCAAAGACACTGAAATCATCCATGAAAACTTCTATTATCTTCTCTATGTAATCGGAAAAAATTGAAAGCATGCAACGTTGAAAGGTACCTGGTGCATTGCAAAGTCCAAATGGCATCCGTCGATATGCAAACGTTCCAAAGGGGCAAGTGAACGTTGTCTTCTCTTGATCTTCCTCGGCGATGCTGATTTGGTTGTAACCGGAATACCCATCTAGGAAGCAATAATATTCATGTCCCGCCAGCCTCTCGAGCATTTGATCAATGAATGGCAAGGGGAAGTGGTCCTTGCGAGTGGTGGCATTGAGCTTCCGATAGTCGATACAAACTCTATGGCCGGTTACAGTTCTTTGTGGCACCAATTCGTTTTCTGCATTCTTCACCACGGTGATTCCGGACTTTTTAGGAACAACTTGCACGGGTGAAACCCATCGGCTGTCCGGAATTGGATATATGACGCCACAATCCAAGAGCTTGATAACTTCCTTTTTTACAACTTCCATCATTGGTGGATGGAGTCTTCTTTGAGCTTCTCTCGAAGGTTTAGCCCCATCTTCGAGTAGAATTCGATGCACGCAAGTTGCCGGATTGATGCCTTTGATGTCGGCAAGGGTCTATCCAATTGCTGTTTTGTGACGTTTGAGCATGTTGATGAGCTTGCCCTCTTGTTCTTCCTCCAATGATGATGAAATGATAACCGGCAAAGTGTCATTCTCTCCCAAGTAAGCATACTTCAAATGAGCCGGTAACACTTTGAGTTCTAACTCCGGTGCCTTGATCACGGATGGAACAAGCTTGTTTTCTCCATAGGCCAACGGAATTGGAGGTGGCCTATTTGCAATCCGTGGAGCCTCATTGAGTGCCATAGCCATCTCGAAGATCCTTGGTTCCAAAATCTCGATAAGTGCATCAAAAAGGGCTTCATTCCCGAGTCGAGTCAGCCCTGCTCCTTCTTGTATGGCAATGTCTAGCTCATCATCTCCAATGGTGTCTAAGTGTTGTTGAGCTGCCTCTTCCACCATGTCCATTGAAAATATGGCATTGATACTTGCCGTGGGAACCTTCATGGCATCTAATATGTTGAATTCGATCTTTTCTCCGTCAATCTCCATGGAAAATGTTCCCTCGAAAACATCAATCTTCGTTCTTGCAGTCCTCACGAAAGGTCGTCCAAGAAGCAATGGCGTAGTGTTCAAAGGACTCTCTTCCATGTCAACAATGTAGAAATCAGCTGGAAAGATTAGGTTGTTGACTTGCACAAGAACGTCTTCAACGTATCCCCTAGGATACTTATGCGAACGGTCGGCTAGTTGAATGATGACGTTGTCTTGTTTGAGCTCGCCTAAATCCATGGATGCATATAAGTAATAGGGCATTACGTTAATGGATGCACCAAGGTCTAGCATAACATCTTCGAATTTGTTGTCACCAATCACGCAAGGAACAGAAAAGCTCCCCGGATCCTTCAATTTGGGGGGTAACCGACGCTGTAAAACCGCTGAAACGGTTGCATTCACCTTCACAACCTCCTTCGCTCTCGTTTGCCTCCTTTGGGTGCATAATTCTTTGAGAAATTTCGCGTAGATAGGCACTTGCTTTATGCACTCGATCAAGGGCAGATTTACTTGCACCTTCCGAAAGATGTCCAAGATGTCTTCGTATTGATCATCTCTCTTAGATTTCGTTAACCTATGGGGGAATGGTGCACGAGCAAACGAAGCATTAGTATTAACCGAACTTGAAGGGGTAGAGTTGATACCTTTGTTTGGGGCAGATTGTGATGATGAGGGTTGTGCCTTAGTGGCGTGAGGAGCCACATTCTTCTCGGCTTCTTTAGTGGCCGGATCTTCTTCTAAGTCTTCCTCCTCAAAAATGGTGTTAGTATCAAAATAATATACAAGTAATGTAAGACACTAACCAAAAACGTTGAAAATTAAAAGAAAGCAATAAAAATACACAAAATCACACCAAAACAAATCACACGAAGAAAAACAAACCAAAAACACACCAAAAACACACGAAAGCTGTAAAACACTAAGTTAAGACACTTCAAGAATTGTAAACGTGAATGCAAGGCTTTAGACTCCCTAAAATGAATGCAAAGTTGATAGAATAAGTTAAGACTCAATTTACACGTTTTCTGCAAAATTAGGCATATTTACAATGCAAAGATTTAGAAACATATATATATATATATATATATACAAGTAGAGTAATGCAAGCACACCACGTTTCATTCAAATTCATGCTCAAAACAATTAAATCGTCATTCAAATGCATCAAACAAGAACCTAAGTGAAATATGAGGTGAATGCATAAGAGAAAATGTTAGAAACCTGCAGAAAACACACAAAGTTACGTGCTAAATACATGATGCAACGTGACCATACGTTTGGCCTCATGCCTCTAACTTCACTTAGGTTAGGGTACCCGGTGATGAAATCCGAGCATCACAAAGCCGCCGGCAGGTTATGCAAGCTATATGCAATGTGGTTAATTCTTTACAAGTTAGAATGCACACGAAATTTACAAGTAATATGCACAAGTATTTTGTTCATTGAGTTTCGCCCTCGATTTAAAGAGAATACGTTCATTTAGCCTTTAGGTCTTTCATTGGACGTGCGACCCGTGCGATAAAATGTACATTCTCAATCAATCGGCCTTGGTTCAATTGAAAAACATGGCCAGCTGGGGATAGAGATAACGCGAGAGGCAGGACTAATTTCGACGATGCATCCCGAGGCTTACCGATCATGGAAAGTAGATTTAGTCCTTGTCTTCTTTGGGCAACTTTAATAAGCTTGGCCAGTTGGCAAGAGAGACCACGAGAGGTAGGACCGATTTGAGATCTCGGATCCAAAACCCGTCATAGAAACCGTCACCTTCTAGACACCAAGTTACCAAAGATTTCTTACTCAAAGACAAGTATTCATCCACTTACCGGATCATTGGTATATACTCTATTGATGCAAGTCTTTCTTAGATCCAGAACCTGTCACTAGTCATAACCCGTTTCTAGACACCATGTCCGACATTCAGCCAAAATTTCGAGAAAAACATTCCCTCAAGTTCTTTGCAAACTCCGCCCTCGACCTTATGTCCATAACTTCACTTAGGTTATGGTGTGCGGTGATGAAATCCACACATCACAAGGGGTTAAGGAGATAAGAAAGAAAAAGAGGCGCCATCTATTCCAATGAGTGAGACTTAATCAACCAAACTTGCGTACTCAATGTAAATCGAAGACTTCCTTTAATATGTACCTATTTACATGGCTGTAAAAACAAAACGTTAGAATGGAACGTATTATGAACATGTATAAAAAAATTTCGACACTTTACATATACATATACACACTTATTTACACATATTCACATATTTACAAGCATAAACACACAATTCTTTACAATCCCCGGCAACGGCGCCAAAATTGATACACGACTTTGCAACCATTAAATTAACACTTAACAATCAACAAAAATGCATACAATTAAAACTCTTTTGTGTAGATGTATCACTTAGCGTAAATATGCATGCACCCTCAATCCCCGGTTAAGAACGATACCCTATTTACCAATGCTACATCTACACAAAAGGGTTTTAATTGTATGCGTTTTTGTTGATTGTTAAGTGTTAATTTAATGGTTGCAAAGTCGTGTATCAATTTTAAGTTAAGACACTTCAAGAATTGTAAACGTGAATGCAAGGCTTTAGACTCCCTAAAATGAATGCAACGTTGATAGAATAAGTTAAGACTCAATTTACACGTTTTCTGCAAAACTATGCATATTTACAATGCAAAGATTTAGAAACATATATATATATATATACAAGTAGAGTAATGCAAGCACACCACGTTTCATTCAAATTCATGCTCAAAACAATTAAATCGTCATTCAAATGCATCAAACAAGAACCTAAGTGAAATATGAAGTGAATGCATAAGAGAAAATGTTAGAACCTGCAGAAAACAAACAAAGTTACGTGCTAAATACATGATGCAACGTGACCATACGTTTGGCCTCATGCCCCTAACTTCACTTAGGTTAGGGTACCCGGTGATGAAATCCGAGCATCACAAAGCCGCCGGCAGGTTATGCAAGCTATATGCAACGTGGTTAATTCTTTACAAGTTAAAATGCACACGAAATTTGATACACGAAATTTACAAGTAATATGCACAAGTATTTTGTTCATTGAGTTTCGCCCTCGATTTAAAGAGAATACGTTCATTTAGCCTTTAGGTCTTTCATTGGACGTGCGACCCGCGCGATAAAATGTACATTCTCAATCAATCGGCCTTGGTTCAATCGAAAAACATGGCCAGTTGGGGATAGAGATAACGCGAGAGGCAGGACTAATTTCGACGATGCATCCCGAGGCTTACCGATCATGGAAAGTAGATTTAGTCCTTGTCTTCTTTGGGCAACTTTAATAAGCTTGGCCAGTTGGCAAGAGAGACCACGAGAGGCAGGACCGATTTGAGATCTCGGATCCAGAACCCGTCATAGAAACCGTCACCTTCTAGACACCAAGTTACCAAAGATTTCTTACTCAAAGACAAGTATTCATCCACTCACCGGATCATTGGTATATACTCCATTGATGCAAGTCTTTCTTAGATCCAGAACCTGTCACCAGTCATAACCTGTTTCTAGACACCATGTCCGACATTCAGCTAAAATCTCGAGAAAGACATTCCCTCAAGTTCTTGTAGACTCCGCCCTCAACCTCATGTCCATAACTTCACTTAGGTTATGGTGTGCGGTGATGAAATCCACACATCACGAGGGGTTAAGGAGATAAACAAGAAAAAGAGGCGCCATCTATTCCAATGAGTGAGACTTAATCAACCAAACTTGCGTACTCAATGTAAATCGAAGACTTCCTTTAATATGTACCTATTTACATGGCTGCAAAAACAAAACGTTAGAATGGAACGTATTATGAACATGTATAAATTTTTTTTGACACTTTACATATACATATACACACTTATTTACACATATTCACATATTTACAAGCATAAACACACAATTCTTTACAATTCCCCGGCAACGGCGCCAAAATTGATACACGCTTCTGCAACCATTAAATTAACACTTAACAATCAACAAAAATGCATAAACAATTAAAACCCTTTGGTGTAGATGTAGCATTGGTAAATAGGGCATCGTTCTTAACCGGGGATTGATGGTGCATGCATATTTACGCTATGGTTAAAAGGGGGTTTAAAAAGTTTGTTTGTTATCTACGAAAATATACACTAAAACATGGCATAGCAAACACATCGAGAAATCCTAGGTTCTAACATGCATCACTCATTCTAGCCTCTCAAGCTCTGCCTAAACACTTTCCCCTCTCCACAAAGCCGAGACATTCTCCAAGAAGAAGCTTACACCATCCTACCGCCACAAAACTGCCTCCATCGACATATAGGGCGATCCCGAGTGTCTCCTCCACCAAAGAAGAGTCATCTACACCTTAGCTCCATAGGGCGATCCCGAAGACTAAAAAGTGTAACATGAATCCTCTTTACTTTGTAACTTCTCCTTGTATGAACTATTGGTTGAGTGAAGTGGTTTTTAGTATTTCGGTCTTTCTTTACTTGCAACGTTTTCCATTGTTTTTCATGTGTTCTAGTTTCTTAGTTTTTATTATACATGTTCATCTATGCTTAATGCTTTGGCTTAGATATAGGGCGATCCCGAGTCTAAATCAATGGTATGTGTATAGGGCGATCCCGAGCACGACAAATTATAAACATGTGTTTTGTAAAATTGAGAAGTTAGGATTTCGATTAACATTGTTTAATTTGCAGGTTAGGATTGAGCAAGGGTAAGCTAGATGAGTCGATCACATGTAAATAATAGTCTAGTGTTTATTTTCGGTCTAGTAAGCATGTTTAGGGTTCTTTGTTCTTGATTGTTTTATACTTGTCTATGAGTGAAGCATGTTAGAACCTAGGATTTCTCGATGTGTTTGCTATGCCATGTTTTAGTGTATATTTTCGTAGATAACAAACAACCTTTTTAAACCCCCTTTTAACCATAGCGTAAATATGCATGCACCCTCAATCCCCGGTTAAGAACGATACCCTATTTACCAATGCTACATCTACACCAAAGGGTTTTAATTGTTTATGCATTTTTGTTGATTGTTAAGTGTTAATTTAATGGTTGCAGAAGCGTGTATCAATTTTCTTCCACGTTCAATTTTGGTTGCAGAAGCGTGTATCAATTAATCTAAACGAACGAAATTTACATGAGTAAGCATATGGTTTGGTTCATTTGTGCAAGTAATTATGAGGTTTTCGATTCAATTCATATACATTTTTGAGTGAACCTCTTTTCATGAGTGAAAATATGATGAGAGCATCCATGTGAGATTGATTTAAACTTTTTCGAAACATGCATAGCTTTAACTTCACCATTGTTTTCTCCAAGTCCTACTTGTTCATGACATGATCATATTTCTCTTATCTATCGAAAATTATTGAACTTTTCACTATGAAATCTTGTGACTCCATCGCCATATACTTAAGAAAATTTCTGAGACAAATTTTGCTAAGGGCTTAGAAGTTGTTTTTCTTTATTTGGGTCCATGAATTTGTTCAACGTGGAAGAGGCTAGCTCTAACGTTGGTTTTATGTTTTTAGTCTTTCTTTTACTTAGTATTTGCTAGGGACTAGCAAAGTCTAAGTGTGGGGGAATTTGATCTACGCATTTTATGCTTGATTCTTAACGTCTTTCTCTTTACATTTAGCTTTGTTTTGACCTTAGTACTATCATTTCTTACTTACTTTGTTGTTTTTTAGGTTTTGAATAAAGGAGTACAATAAAAGAGGTGAAATGGAGCTTAAAACGCAGAAAATGGAGGTTTCCTAATTCGTTTAGGAAAAGTGGTTTTCCTTCTTCGACTAGGATTCCTACTCGGGTTAGGAATGCAAATGGTTCGACAACTCGGAAAGTTTCGCGGAGCTGAAAAATGAAGTTTCCTAAATCAACTAGGAATGACGTGGCGAAATATCCAAGACGCGCAAAATGGTTGAGAAATGGTATTCGTAAAAGTTACTAAAATGGTACGCACAAATGGTTTCCCAAATGAAGAACGAATGCATTTCTCCTATGTGGACCAGGAAAGATCAAGTCGGCATACATTTATGGAAAGAAGACTTGGCCGAACTTTTGAGATCATCCTTGCCCTATTTGAAGACCAAATATCTTGAATATAATGAAGGAATTCGGCAAGGAGTATATTCCTTGGAGATCAAGAAAGAATATCTAGAGTGGAATAAGGAAAGAAAATCTCAGAACAGACCTGTAACTTCAAGAGGCCACCGAAGTCGCAAATCAACTCCAAATATGGCGTTCCTTATATGGATTTTATAGCTTTCTGAATAAGATTTCCAACGAATCCAAAATCATAATTTTCTGAGCTGTAGAACTCCCGGAAAAGACGTTTCAAGACAGGCTGTTTCCAGCTGGCATTTCTACCCGGGTGGACTAGGAATCCCTAGTTTGGAGAGGAAAGTTGGACTTCTTCACCTATAAATAAGAGGGCTCGGTCTCAAACTGAATCATCACTCATTCTAGCCTCTCAAGCTCTGCCTAAACACTTTCCCCTCTCCACAAAGCCGAGACATTCTCCAAGAAGAAGCTTACACCATCCTACCGCCACAAAACTGCCTCCATCGACATATAGGGCGATCCCGAGTGTCTCCTCCACCAAAGAAGAGTCATCTACACCTTAGCTCCATAGGGCGATCCCGAAGACTAAAAAGTGTAACATGAATCCTCTTTACTTTGTAGCTTCTCCTTGTATGAACTATTGGTTTAGTGAAGTAGTTTATAGTATTTCGGTTTTTCTTTACTTGCAATGTTTCCCTCTGTTTTTCATGTGTTCTAGTTTCTTAGTTTTTATTATACATGTTCATCTATGCTTAATGCTTTGGCTTAGATATAGGGCGATCCCGAGTCTAAATCAATGGTATGTGTATAGGGCGATCCCGAGCACGACAAATTATGAACATGTGTTTTGTAAAATTGAGAAGTTAGGATTTCGATTAACATTGTTTAATTTGCAGGTTAGGAATGAGCAAGGGTAAGCTAGATGAGTCGATCACATGTAAATAATAGTTTAGTGTTTATTTTCGGTCTAGTAAGCATGTTTAGGGTTCTTTGTTCTTGATTGTTTTCTACTTGTCTATGAGTGAAGCATGTTAGAACCTAGGATTTCTCTATGTGTTTACTAACCATTTTATATATTTAATTTCGTAGGACTTAGAAAACACCCTTTTAAATCCCCTTTTAACCATAGCGTAAATATGCATGCACCCTCAATCCCCGGTTAAGAACGATACCCTATTTACCAATGCTACATCTACACCAAAGGGTTTTAATTGTTTATGCATTTTTGTTGATTGTTAAGTGTTAATTTAATGGTTGCAGAAGCGTGTATCACCTTCGATAAGGATCTTCAATTGTCGCTTATAGATGCAAAGAGATATATATCTCCCACCGGGCGTGCCAAAATGTTCGATGCAAAAATATCTCTCGGGAAGAGATCCTTCTCGCGAAGCAGTCTCTTTTATCTCAGATGTTTTAACCGCGTGGGCCGGTCTATCCTGTATGTGCTTCGTATGCTGGCGTGCCACCGTCTCTTGATGGAATATGGACTGATCACAGCCGCCTGACTTCTATATTAAGCGATTAGAACAGGGAGAGCACCAACCCTGCTCGAATAGGTCCTTTTTGCCTAGAAACCTAGGACTTGGATATGTGAATCTCTCGCTAAGTCTTGAAATCGATACTCCACACGTCCTTTCTCGTGTAAAGCAGAGCAATCTCTTAACAGAGTGTTGAGAACACTCGCTCCCTTTGAGTATTCAAGCTCCCAACTTACAAGTGAGCCGCTCTTCAACTTTCCGGTTGCAGTTTGCTTCCTTGGAGTCGTAATACTTTCACTCGATAGGTGACAAGCACTTAGACTTTCTGGTTGCAAAAAAGATAGAAATCTCGAGGACGAGATGTCCATCTAGGTTTGTTTGCGTATAGCAAGATTGATTGATTGATTGGGGGGGCTTCTCATAAGATCCTCACTCTCCTTATATACTCGCTTAATAACAGTCATTCATCCAATGTCAAATTCCTCTACTCTTGTAATCACAGTCTGAATCCAACACCAGCATACGTGTCGTAATCACTCATAGATCTTCTAATTCCATCATAACTCCTCCAAGAGTTCTATACAAAACGAAACTAGTTATGACAAAAACTAAGCCGCATAGAATCAGTTAATAAGACATAGTTCTAATAGAACTCAAAGTCTTCTTCTAGCGAAGCTCGCCAGACACTATATAACTTGACTCTTCGCCAAGCACCATTAATTATAATGGGCCGCTCGCATAAACCTCGGCCATCCAAGCCCAAAATGAAATTCTTTATTTAGGCCCAAACAAGACCATTCTTATGAGTTAAACGGTCTGACCCCATCAAAGATGGTTCTTTGAAACTCCCAGATGGGTATGAAAAGAGAGTGGCTGATCATGGAAAGATTATTCCTTGGACACCCCAAGAAAAGGTGTTAGCTCACCCATCTATTGGTTGTTTCTTGACTCATTGTGGTTGCAACTCGACCATGGATGGGATCAGCATGGGCGTCCCCTTCCTCTATTGGCCTCACTTTGCCAATCAGTTTTACAACCGGAACTGCATATGCAATGGTTATAAAGTTGGTTTGCCCTTGAGCCCAGATGAATATGGTATTGTCACATGGCATGAGATCAGAAGGAAATTATATAGTTTGCTTGGTGATGATCGTATAAAAGCCAATGCATTACAGCTCCAAGAATCGGCTCAACAAAGTATCACTGAAGGAGGATCTTCCTCAAGGAATCTGGAAGACTTCATTGAACATATGAAGCAATGAAGGGACGTACGGTGTGCATCAAGATTACCTGTTTATAAATAATCAAACCATGTTATCCTTATATATATTAGTAGAACCCAAACGTATATGATATAAGAGCATCTCCAACAGCTCTTGTAAAAACACAAGAATTGCTATTTTATTGAAAAAGTACATCTTTTTGGCTCCAACAGCTCTTGTAAACTGTCTTGTATTCTATAGAAAATGGATAAAGAGGAGAGAGAATCTCTATATCTATAGAAAACTCAAAATTTGTATAACCATCTAAAAATCTCTAAAATTTATTGTTCACCTACACAATTCAACCTTCTCTCCTCAAAATATGAACAAAAACACATCAATTTTTTTCTCTCTCCTACAATTTATTGACTTGATTTGAGAAATATCTCTATACTCATTAAATTATAGAGATTATCATTTATTTTTTAAGAATAGAATAGAAGAGCTGTTGGAGTTGACCCCAAACAATTATACAAATTTTGTGTTTTAGTCTTGTATAATAGAGATTTTATACAAGAGCTGTTGGAGATGCTCTAATAGATTTATCAGATTGCACCATTCTGTAGTAGACATTCCATAAAAGAATCGTCTTTTCGACGTAATTTTTCATAACAAAAAGGAATTCTCTATTTCATAGAAATTTATTGTGACAATACACCAACAAACGGGGCAAAATTTTGTTGGATCAAAGTTTATAGCATGAACTAAAAATTGAAATGAATGCCATCAGGGGCAGTCTTATTGAACTCAATGAACGCTATAGTTGCCTGTAACTATTGGCTGTCTAAAGAAGGCTACCTAGAGAATTGAGAGTATAAATGAATAAACTAGCTAGCAAATTAAACTCAATGTGCCTCAGGAACCGGTGTAATCCACTCCTCTTTGTATTCGTCCAAGCAACACCCATTCTCTTCGTATCTGTAAATGGTACTCCACCATTTTTCAGTGTGTTCTCTTTGGCTTATTGGATTGGCAGCTTCGGGAGAAGTAAGTGAGGAAGATCTTGGTGGCAAAGACATCTACATCTTCATTGTAAATAGGGTTTTCTGATCCGTTTGGTTTCCAAAACCCTACTCCGTCTCCGACTTCTCGAACATTTCTTTGTCTCTGAGCATCATCTTCATGGATGAAGAAGAACCACTCCCTCTCTCCATTTGTCTGTAGAAAGAGGTGCAATATGGACCACTCCCTGTCTGTAGAAAGATCAAAGATCAAACTTTGACCCCCAATTTCGAAAACTAGCGCGAAATTTTGAGAGAGGGTAATATAGACTTTTCAAAATAATAGAGGTGTCACGTCAGTAAACTTGTTGGAAATTGAACTGAAATGTGATGTGGGTATCCCGACGGTACGAAAAAAATATCCCGACGGTACGAAAAAATAAGTTGAAGTACGTTTTCTATAAGAAAAAAATTTCAGGTATCAAACTAATCTAGCCACATAAGTTGAAGTATGGTGAGTAAAATTAACTTTTATTATCATATATAGATACTTTTTGGATTATTATCCATATAGATCAAGTTATGGTAGGGTTTTGGATATATATAGGAATGAAGGAGTCGCTTCTATGCGATCGGCTGTGTAGTGTGTACCACTACCACACAAGACTGCTATAGTAAGTAGTACTGTAGTAATGCCTTCAATCAATCAATGCTCTTTGTTTCGGGCGGGGGACTATAGCTAGCTAGGCGGCGCTGGCCTAGAGCTGTTTGTAAATTGTAATTAACACTTTCGCAAATTTTATCAGTATTTTCTTAAATTATATACATAATTCTCTCACCAGTATACATGGGAATTATACGTATATACCTTAATTGGTACGAATGAATGCCAATTAAACTACGCCCGCAGTTAGCTAGTCAGCCAAGGTGAGACTATATATAGAGAGAGAGTGGCTACCTGTTGTATGCAGTCTCCGGCCATTATATTGATCTTTGTACAATAAACGATATACATTAATTCCACAATAATTCTATCCCAGACTGCTGATCAACATACGTACATTCAAATAATTTTAAACGCCAAACTAGCCAAGGGGGAATCAATCAGATATTAAATTCTTCGTAAAGGCAGGCAGGCAGGCCGGTCGATCGATCGATGGAGCTAGCTGGATATATCGGAGTTGCACTTGGCAGTCCAGCTTTAATATATCCGTCCAAATTTGATAGAGCTCGTTTCGATCATGTCCGCTGCATATTTATGGTCTCTGAATTTATCATTAAACGCCATGCGAAGGGACCATAGAACTCGAGAACTGAAAGCTACAGCCGAAAGCCAGAAATTAGGCAGACGTCGGCGCCTAGCAAATTTAATATGCTCAAGATAAATTGGAAGTAGGGTAGGGTCGGGGCCTCATGGATATAAAGCTAGCTATAGATCGATCGTCTTGTATGTTGTATACAGAAGAAGCAGAAGACATGCAAAAGGTATATAACTTACCTGCCATGCTCCCCATGCATGTATAACTAATTGGCTATACCTAACAGCAGTTAGCCAGTTACCTTCCGGGGAAAGTTCCTAAATATTCCAAACTTGTCATATATATAGAGAGATTTTGAAATGCGGACATTCGCATAATAAGTTCCTAAATATTCCAAACTTGTCATATATAGAGAGAGATTTTCAAATGCAGACATTCGCATAGTGCGGATGGTAAGAATTTGATTATTTTGATCATTTCACATTTGATGTTAACAATTTAAACAGTTGATGTTATAGATATCTCTTTAAGGAGTAAACCTACAAATTTTCAGCCAATTTGATAATCGTTTAGTTATCCAAAATGGTGAAACATTACGAACAAATAAGGAGCGTCAGATAAATGCTGACGATATAAAAATAACAAATCAAATGACCAAACGATTTCCGATTTGACTCAAATTTTTTAAGTGACTTAATTGAAGTAGTATCTATAACATGAGTGCACTTGATTGTCAAAATTTCATATCTAAATGAGATAAAACGAAAAAACTTGTACCGTGCAGATGTCCTTAACTAAAAATAACTAATATATAGAAATTTTCAAATATATATATATATTCGATCCATTCATATATGTACGTACTACCTACTTCCTTAACTACACACACACATATATATATATATACACATGTGGTGACACCAATTGAATATCTCAACGACAAAGACAAACAAAGTGAAATGTCAAAATTAATCATCTCTGCAAAACGAACTGTACGTCAATATATATATATATATATGAACGCTGCAAAATCCTTCACTTATGAATAAATTTTAGCTAGTACATTTACCCCGCATTTCTTCGTTGATCCTAAACCACACGAGTGGCACAAAAATCGTCGATTTTAATTTTTAAATTTTTTAAAGGAATTCGTCATCAATTAAAACCTAAAAGCTATTGGTTACAAAAATCAAGGACCAAGTCCCTAATAATAGTTGGACTATCTCCAACCCAAGAACAACTAAATTTGTATAGTATTGTCAATGTTTAAAATAACGTCTTAATAGTTTATAGCATAACGAGCATTGCAAAAACACTTTAATAGCTTATAGCATAGCGAGCATTGCAAAAACTGTGACGACCCGGACCAGAATTAGCAGTGGAATCAGCTTGATTGATGAGCTTGCACGTAGTCGCAGAGTTGCGACAGTCATTTTAATCGCCAAAGCTACTTAACGACTAAATAATTGGCCGAGAATTGGAGCTGGGTCTCTTCTCGAGAGTCGTTGTATATGTGATTTCGAGTTCGTGGGCGCTTCCGGATCGTTATTTGGACGACCGAAGAATTAATTATGAATATTTGAAGTTCAGATTTAAATGGTGGGCTACTTAACGACTAAATTACCGGACGAGAATTTGGTTTCGGCTTCTTCACGGAAGTTGTTCAGAATTTAATTTCGAGCTTGTGGGAACTTCCGGAGCATGATTTGGAGTTACGAGGAATTAGTTGCGAATTTTTCCGATTGTTGATTGTTTGGTTGATTTAATTATATGTTGATCGGAACAGTTGACTTTTTATCCGTTTGGCCGATATGTTTGACTTCGGATGATTATTGAAGAGAACGTTGAGACGAGTTTGTGGCCGCGAGAATTATCGGAATCGGATATACGACGAGAAAGTTACGCGCGTTTTAAGTTCGTCGAAATGGATAAACATGAAGTTTCTGTTTTGGGAAAGGCTATATATAGTAACCTGCTATTCTAGGCAAGTGAGAGACTTTCCATTTTGAGGGTTGACCGAGTTGACCGAGTCAACTTGGTGGAGATGAAACTCACGGTGGTTCTCCACGGTCTCCACGGTGGCGCGATGATTTCGGCCACCCCAAGGCTTGGTCCTTGGCCCGTCCGACTCGCCGAGCTGCCCTCGACCCCGTGCCGTCCTCCTCACGTGGTGGAGCTCACGGTGGAGAGAGAAAACTTGAAGCAAAGTTTGTGATTTTTGGGTTTAATGGTGGTTTTCGATTCGGGCCGTGTTGAGCTCAAACAAGGACTGGGTTTTGTAGCCCTCATCTCCATGATTCTAACCGTGTAAGTATGGAGTTCTAATTCGATTTGTGGAAGGAGAATTTTGGATTTGAAATTTGTGTGTTCATTCGGTTTTACATGAAATTGACCTAGTTAGAGTGAGAATTGGCCTTTGTTATAGTTGACAAAGTTGCTCAGTGGGTGGTTTTGCATGGAATAGGGGTTGCTCCGCCGTGAATTCTTCCGGTCAACAGTGGCGCCGCCGTGGACGGCGGTCAACGGCGGCGGTCAACGGTCAACGGGTTGACTTTTTGACTTTCGACAAGTTACATGTCATTTGACTCGAAATCGCGCCCCGATCGCAGTGGGGAGGTTCGTTTTTCGAGATGAGCGTCCGAACGTAAAACGAGGTATTGAGGTGGTATATATGGATTTTCGACGATTCGTCGTATTCGAATTGTGTATTTCCGAGAACGGTGGTTTCTCGTGGTTTGATTTGTATTGTCGGATTATGACTTTGAATATTGAACATTGTGAATATTCAGGGGTTCGTGATCATTTGTTTGGCGAGGGACTTTCCGCCAGATCACGGGTTAACGCGATACGCGTTACGCCAGACTGTGAGTGGACAATTTATTTTCACGGATTGTTTGCGAGTCTTTTATATACGTTTTATGAATTTGAGCATGCAGTATGATTATGGTTTTACGAGCAGGAGATTTCATACGAGATTATGTTTATTACGAGCATGTGTTATACGATTATACTTATACGGATATATGTATACGAATATACATACACTTATATGCTGTTTTATACATTTGCATCGAACTGTCTATGATTTGGTTTTCACAGAGTACAGTCGTAGTTTGTGATGTTGTATCGATACACTGCATCCCAGCTGATCCCCGAGGATGTTTACCAGCTAGGATCACGTGTGGGCTAGGGACCCCGTGGTTCTGGATCACGTGTGGGCTAGGGACCCCGTGGTTCTGACTGTGAGATTTTCCGTGCATGCTCTGTTTACGAGTTGGAGTCAGCGTCTCCTCGTATACTATTTGGTTTGATTTATTATATTTCAACTCGCATATGTTTTTATAACATATATTAATTGGTGAAAGACATTTATTTTCTTCCACTCACTCTAACGTGTTTATTGTCTTTCCCCTGGGCTTTTCGGTTTCCGTGCCCAGTTTGCAGTTCAGGCTCTGGTGTCGCACGTCGTGGTCGGAGGCATAGTGCTCGAGCTACCTTGTTTCTTCCAGTAGGTTTATTGTTCTACCTACTGTGGTATACATATATGTTTATACGATAGAGGTCGCTCTGAGAAATCTGTCGTTATGTTATACGATTTTACACCGGATTTCAGTAAAGTATATATATATTTACTGTTTTACTTTACTGTTGATATATTGAGAAATCCGGATGGGATTGGTGCCCACGGTTTGCTTTTTGTGGCATAGAATGAAGTGTATTTTCCACGTGCAGGTAATGGTAATTCCACGCTAGTAACGAAACTCTGCCCAAATTTCTGAAAATTTTTGTTGGTTCGTGTTTTCGAAGGGGTTTGATTCCGATTTAGGAAGCTAAATCGGGGTTGGGTTCTTTCAAAAACACCTCAAGACGTACTCAATTTAGCGAAACGTTCAAATAACGTACGCTATTTTTGATATAGCATACCATAGCGTTTTGCTACTTTTGTTTTTATTTTTTTTATTTTTAAGTTTAAAGAAGACAAAAAAAATATTCAAAACTCACCCTCTTTCTTTTCATTCGTGACCTAAGCTCAAACCCTTCTCTCTTTCTTGCCTTCATCTCTCTCTCTCTCTCACTTCATGACCTAAGCTCAAAAACCTAACAATTGCTCAAATCAATCAAGCCCAGGTGTTGTAATCATCAAATTTCTCATCAAGGTTGATACCCTTATTCTATGCGGTTCAATAGAGGCAAAATCACAAGGCTAGAACAACAGATGATGATAAGGTTCCACTTGATGACATAGATCAACCTATGCAATCTGATAGTGCAAATGACCATACTCACTTTGATACTTGAGATGAATTTCATAGTGATGTTGGTGTAGGTGATCTTAGTGATGAGGAAGACAGAGATTAACACGACTAGAAGAGATGAATTATATCTTTCTTTCGTTGTTTGTTATGTAATTTCAAGTTTAAACTTATTTGACCATGTTTGTGTGCTAGTATGTCATATTTATAAAGTTTGGATTTTAATCTATGTCTATTTTTATTTTATAAATGGAGAATTATATTTTCTTTTATATTATATTTAGTGCCAAAATGTGTATGCGTTACACGTTAAAGGGCTAAGGCAGGCAAGCGGAGCAAAAATACATGTGTTACGGTATTCGCTATTTAAAACATTGAGTACTGTAACCTTTGCTAATCTATGAGTAGCTCCATTCGCCTCATGAAAGATATGGTGCAACTCCTTATTCTCAAACTCACCAAGAAATAACTTAATGTCTCTAATGTTGTTACATATGGCAGAGTCATCCTCTTCTTCAGCTTCTATTGCCACTACCAAACCTAGGCAATCAGTCTCAAAAATCACTCTTGTCAAACCATTTCTTTGAGCAAGAGTGCAAGCCTTTCGCAACGCTATTGATTCTTCCATTAACGCAGAATCAATGTGCTCATAATATGCCACAACACCTGCGTTTACTTCTCCTTCAACATTTCTCATAACATAGCATATCCCTCCAACTCTCTCCTTCTTTGAAAAGGCACCATCACATTTAATCTTCGACCACCCTATTAGAGGACGTTTCCAAGTTGTTACCATCCTATGTTGCTTGACTACATTCATAGGTTAAGCCAGAGTGTAGATCTCGAAGGCATCCAAAGCTTGAAAACTCATCCTCTCTGAGGACATTTCCTCAAAATTCCACACCCTCTTATTTCTCTCCTTCCAAATAGACCATAGCAAGAATACAAAGAAAGCACCCTCCTTCAAAGACAAGAGCTCCAAGCAGTCACTGACCCATATATCGAATTGGTTATCACTAACCTGTGATAATTTATCAAACACACTAGGAAAATGACATAACACCTCCTTTACAAAACCACACTCCCAACTGATATGCTCAATGATCTACACTCGATCACTCTTACACAACACACAATGAGGTTCCACTTGAACGTGTTTATGCCGCAACATAGAGTTTGTTTGAAGAATAGCACGACTAGCCTTCCATATATATATATATATATATATATCTTTACTTTCCTTTGAACAGGTAAATGCCAAAGATGTCTCCGAAACGTGGTACAAGAATGTAAACCAGAGGCTTCTCTTGCACTAGCTAAAACCACACTCACAACCTTTTTATAAGCAATAGCAACTGTAAATCTACCCGAAGGAGTATAGTCCCAAACCTGATAATCAGGTCTTCCTATCCTTCTCAAAGGTATGGATAATATCATAACAACCTCCTCTTCATTAAAGATCCCCTTCACTTTCACTTGATCCCACTTACCTGAAGCCAATAATAGATCTGCCACCATCACTGTTGTATCATTCTTAACTGACAAAGGTTTAAACAAAGAATCCATTGGTAACCAGGGATCTTCCCATACCTTAATCGAAGAACCATCCCCCACTCTCCAAATTAAACTTTTCTTTAGCACTTTGCAAGCCTCTGTTATGCCTCTCCAACATTGAGAAGGTGAAGAAGCAGCAACAACCTTCAACAAATTACCTGAGGGGAAATAACGAGCTCTAAAAATTCTACTTACCAGAGACTCCGGATGTCGCATAAACTGTCATCCTTGTTTTGCTAACAAAGCCACATTATGTGAGTATAAGTGTTTAAAGCCCATTCCACCTTCTTCCTTTGGAACACCGAGCTTAACCCAAGAAAAATAATATATTTTTCTCTTATCTGAAGTACTATCCCACCAATACTTTGCATACAATTGTTGTAGGGAATATGAAAAATCCTTCGGTAGAAGGAAGAAACTCATTATATAGGTACAAAGCGACTGAGCGACCACCCTAATTAATAAATTATTCATGGCACTACTTAGAAGTTTTCATTGCCACCCTTCAAGCTTCTTGCTAAGCATGTCTTTGATGTAACTAAACGTCTCCTTCTTCTTTCTCCCCACATAGGTAGGCAAGCCTAAGTCTTTTTCATGTTTATCGACGACCACTACACCTAAAATAGTAGCAAATTCTGTCTTCACCTCTTCTGAAACTCCTTTACTAAATGCTATACTACTCTTATCAAAGTTGATTTCTGCCCCGAAGCCATCGTCAATTTTAATTTGATTCACGTTTAAATTAATAAACAAAAATTTAGATGAAAGACCTACGAGCGCCTGACATTTGTTAATTAAGAAATTTCAAATGAAAAGGACAAGCGTACGTATACATATCATATAATTAAGATATATATCATATCATATAATATCATATAATTGTGTGGTTTCATTCATAAACTAAATTAATTTAATACTTTGGACTAACATGTCGGGAAATTTTAGGGTCACTACAACAAAAAATTCAATTTACTACGCTTTTTTGCGACGACAATGAATGCCGTCGCAAATACCTACCAATAGCGACGGCACATTCACCGTCGTGAATGAGGAAACCTTTTTGCGACAGCAAACCGTCGCCGTCGCAAAAGGATTCATCAATTGCGACGGCATTTTTCACCGTCGCAAAAAGTTCCATCAATTGCGATGAAGAAGAAATACCGTCGCAAAAGGTTCCATCAATTGTGACGGAAAAGAAATGCCGTCGCAAAATCATTTTTGCCGAAAAATAATTTTTTTACGCAAAAATGCATGTTGGATGAGATGATTAGAATACTCTAAGTATGGTATTAAAAACTTATAACTGACTTGAATTCGATGTCGATCCGTGTATTAAATCATTGTATATGTGTACGTTCTTAAGACGTTTTAGACTAAAACTCAATTTGCCACTATGTAAAAACTTTATTTGAGACCAATTTCCACACATGCATTATCGTGGATCTCATATCTATCTTATTATGTGGAAAAAATAACCCATAAAGATCAATTTAGGTACTCCTCCCATAGAAGAATGAGCAAAATACTTGAAAAGGGCAATTTTAGTCTTTTGATAAGATTTGACCGACCGCTAAACGAACTTCAATAAGGGTCATTTTTTTGAAAACTCTATGTTATTACGAGGTTGGCACATATGTATGGACACCTTTCTCATTACACCATCTCGGTTTTTACATGTTGATAATTGCATGTATGACTAGTAATGTTACAATGTTTATTGGTTATATTAAAACAAAACCTTTGTGAAGCTAAATTACTAACATATAATCATTCTGCAAATATGACCGTTGGATAAGACCGTGAGACTAATATAAGCACGTTGTAAAAAATTTAGAACTTTCCAAATTGAATTCGACCACGATCCGAGTGTTCTACTATTATGACCTTATTGGCCTTTAGAATAAAATGCAATTTGCCTGTTCGTCAAAAATAATTTGAGACCAAATATGTCACTCCCATTCTCGTAAGATTCATATATATCTTGCCATGTAAAAAAATCAAATTTTTAAGCTTTAAACCTTAGACCTAAATCAAAACCCTAACCTTAAACACAAAACGAATACCCTAAACCCTAAATGAAAAGTTAAAAAAAAAAAAAATTCTAGCTCAAAATTACATTCCATGTGCCCTTCTCTCTCATTTCAAACCCCCTACCCCACCCCCCCCCCCCCCCCCCCCGCTCTCTCTCTCTCTCTCTCTCTCTCTCTCTCTCTCTCTCTCTCTCTCTCTCTCTCTCTCTCTCTCTCTCTCTCTCTCTCTCTCTCTCTCTCAACTGACTGACACCTCACTGATGCCTCCTCTCACCTCCTCTCGACCTTGCATCCTTTGTCTCCTCTTGCTGACACCTTTGAACGTCGTTCGCCAACGCCTCTGCTCTCCACTCAGCCAACATCTGTTTCATCTGAACTCTATTGCGACGGTAAAACTTTGCCGTGACAAATAAATTCCTTTTGCGACGGTAGATTTGCCGTCGCAAATTTTGTTAGCCGTAGTTCTGTTTTTATTTTTCGCAACGGTATTTTACAGTCGCAAAATCTATTTTTTTCAACAAAAAAAATGGCTCCATTTCTTTGCGACGGCGCAAATGCCCATTTGCTACGGCATGAATGCCGTGACAAAATTTACAATTATAAATAAAAAAATATGATTTTGATATGCAAATATGCATGCCAAAATCAATTTTTCCCTGTTTCGTATTGTCGCACTAGTACTTTACCAAAAAAGACACTACATTCATCATCCATCATATCAACATGATCTGTAAGTTATCATTACAAGAAAAGAGGACTTAGACGACGGAACAGTATTAGTTCCGTCGTCTAAGTTACACTTAGACCTCGGAGATTTCTCCGTGGTCCAAGTCACACTTAGACGACGGAGATGTAAATCTCCGTCGTCTAAGTGTGACTTGGACCACGGAGAAATCTCCGAGGTCCAAGTAACACTTAGACGACGGATGTGAAATTTCTCCGTCGTCTAGGTAAGAACCTGGACCTCGGAGACTTCTCCGTGGTCCAGGTTATCACCTGGACGACGGAGAATTACATCTCCGTCGTCTAAGTGTTACTTGGACCTCGGAGAAATCGCCGTGGTCCAATTAACACTTAGACGACGGAGATGTAATTCTCCGTCGTCTAAGTGTGACTTGGACCACGGAGAAGTGATCACCTGGACAACGGACCGACACGTCGTGGTGTAAGTTCCACTTAAACGACGTACCGACACCTCCGTCGTCTAAGTGAAGCATTATATATATAGGCCATGCCAAACTCTCTTAGCTTCGATCATTCCATTATATTTTCTCCCGTGGGGAATTTTTGAGATCGAAGGAGAAGGAGAAGGCCGGATTAGGCTAGGCCGGGGCTAGAAATTAATTAAAGGATCGGATCTCCGGTGTTCGATCACTAGCTAGCTTAATTAACTGCAGATATCGAGAAGGCCAGCAGGTACGTACGTAGGCAGTTAAAATTTGCATGATTAAATATATATATATTTAGGGAAACCGTATGTGCGTACATACATGCATGAATGTTAATTAGCTATATATACAGATTAAATTACGTACGTAATTTGATGGATCGATGTAGATCGAGTACGTATAATTAATGGTAAATTAATGGACTAATATATATATATGTAATAATTATTTTTTTTTGCATATTTTGTAGCAGTATGGACAAGAGTTGGATGAAGTTAAAGAATAGATGTGATGTCCGGTATATGGATGGAATTAGCGAATTTGTGAATTTTGCGATAGAACATGGTCATGGAAAGAAGCGTTTCAGGTGTCCGTGCCAGAAATGTCTTAATTGTCAGTATGCGGAGGTTAATGTTATGGTGCAACACCTGTACGAAAATGGTATGATGTGGAGTTACACTACATGGAGCGAGCATGGTGAAGCAGTAGAGTTCAGCGCAGCAGACTTCAGCTCAGGGTACAGTTACCATGGTGCCTCATCCAGCGGTAGTGGTGCCGGACCCCCAGCTTGCAATCCAACTGTAGATTTGGTCCATGATGCGTTTCCGGGATTTAGTCATAGTGGACACCAACACCAAGACGGAGGTTACAGTACCACTCATGAGCATGATGACACATTCCCCGCTGCTAGCTTGGCCACTGACACCAGTGAGATGGATAAGTACAACCGGATGCTACTTGAAGCGCAGACCCCGGTGTTCCCTGGATGTCGAGAGAATGTGTTGCAATATGTGATGGAGCAAATGAAGATAAAAGTGAAGCACAAAATGTCAGTCAGTGCTTTTGACGAAATTCAGGAGCAAATATGTAAGTTGCTTCCTGATGATCACAATCTTCCTAAATCTCATTATAAGGTTAGAAATATCTTGAGCAGCCTCGGCCTAAAGTACAGGATAATTGACGCATGTCCGAATGATTGTGTGCTATTTTACAAAGAGTATAAAGATTTGGACTATTGTCCCGTATGTGGCCAGTGCAGATTCCAGGTGAATAGGAAGAGTTCGAAAAAGAGAATTCCTGTGAAAGTTGTTCGATATTTTCCCTTGATTCCCAGATTGCAGCGCCTGTACATGTCTCTACACACAGCAGAGGCGATGCGATGGTACGCAGAAAAGCGAATAGATGACGATGTCCTGCGACACGCCGCGGATGGGGAGGGTTTCAAACATTTCGACAGAGAATTCGGAAACTTTGCTGCAGAGGTTAGAAATGTTAGACTCGGCCTATCTACAGACGGATTCAATCCTTGGGGAAGTAATAGCTCCGCCGTAAGCACTTGGCCAGTAATTCTGATGCCGTACAACCTGCCTCCGTGGATGTGCATGAACAAGGAATTTAATTTCCTTACTGTACTAATTCCAGGTCCTAAATCTCCAGGGAAGTGCTTAGATGTCTACCTCAGACCTTTGATCGACGAGCTGAAACTGTTGTGGGAAAATGGAGTCCCAACTTATGACAAATTCACTGACACGATGTTCACGATGAGGGCTGCCGTAATGTGGACGATCAGCGATTTTCCAGCGTATGGGATGTTGGCAGCGTGCAGGACAAAAGGATATAATGGATGTCCTATATGTTTGGACGACGTGAACTCTAGTTGGCACGCAGGGAAGGTGTGTTACTTGGGTCACCGTAGATGGCTCCCTCACGACCACCCTTGGCGACAGGATGAAGCTCATTTCGACGGGACGGTAGAGAACAATCCTAAACCCCGTAGTTGGTCGGGCGAAGAGATTTTAGAGAGGTTGAGCTATTTCGACTTTGGTGTGTTGACTAACGACGCGGATGTAAAGAAATGCAATCCAATTCCTCCACATGATCTGAGCTATTGGGATCACAAGAGTATATTCTTTGAACTCCCTTACTGGTCGAAGTTGAAGCTGAGGAACAACTTGGACGCGATGCACATAGAAAAGAATGTGTGCGACAGCGTGGTGGGAACAATTCTCGGTATTAAGTTCAAGACTAAAGATACTCCCAAAGCGCGCAAAGATTTGGAATCAATGAATCTACGTCGTCCCTTGTGGTTGAGGAGGGATAGGAAAGGAGTGTACAACAAGATGCCAGCTGCACCGTACACAGTGAAGCCGACACTTAGACGTTCTGTATTTCACTGGTTTAAGGGCGTTCGTTATCCGGCCACGTATGCAGCTACTATAACTGGAGCAGTGGACGAGGTGCAACACAAGTTTGTTGGTCTAAAGACACATGACTATCACGTTATGCTGCAACGTCTGATTCCAGTGGTAATTCGACCATATTTGCCTCGCGACGTCGTAGAACCAATAGTGGCATTGTGCAGATGGTGGCAGAGGTTATGCGCCAGAGAATTAAAGAAGTCAGATGTCGTGGAATTGCAACAACAAATTGTGCACATCATTTGCAAACTAGAGAGGATTTTTCCTCCTGCTTTCTTCGACATAATGATTCACCTAATGATCCACCTGCCCGAGCAGGTTCTCATTTCTGGTCCGGTCCAGTACACTTGGATGTATCCTCAAGAAAGGTACGTACAACTAATTAATTATACAGGTTTTTCGATTCATAATTTGTTCCACTGGAGATTACTAGCTAGCTATATGCATGTACTTATTTTTATTGTACGTTTGATTAATTTTGTAGACAGCTTGGACAGTATAAGTCATTCGTCAAAAACAGGTCGGCTCCGGATGGCTCCATAGCAGAGACATACCTAATGCATGAGTGCGTTACTTACTGCAACAGGTACCTCAAAGATCCACCACCTCCAACTGCCTCCGATCCCAGTGCCCGCATCAATCTTTCTGTCGTCACCAATGTCGTCCGACCGTTTAGAGGAGTATTAAAGGAAACGTTAACACAGGAAGAACTTATTGAGGCACATTGGGTAGTGTTACGAGACTGTGACGAAGTTGAGCCGTACATGATGTCATACAGGGAGAGGCTTCAGGCGTTATATCCAGACAAGAGTTCGGCGTGGATTGAGAAAATGGTTAAGAAAAAGTTCCCCGATTATTTCTTCCAATGGGTACGTATTTAGTGATTTATATACATATTGAGATCATGCATGTTTAATTTGTAGAAAGTAAACCCTTACATTTTTCCATTTTCGCAGATGATTGATCTGCAAAAATCCGAAAACCACGGGGGGTGGTGGTCTTGGCCAAAGCACTTGCTAGCAGGGAAGCCGATTAAACACTATATTTATCCGGGATGTTTTGTGAACGGTGTGAAGTTCCATTCATTGGCGCGAGATGAAGGAAGAAGAACACAAAACAGTGGGATAGCGGTTGGGAAAGACCCTGATCTATATTACGGAATGATCGTATATGTGGTTCAGCTATGTTACGGGAATGATGTCAACGTTTTCCTATTCAAGTGCAGATGGTTCAAGCGTACAAAGGAAGACCTGGGACTTTTATCAGTCGATACAAACTCAAGCTGGTATGAGGATGAGCCTTTCGCTCTCGCCACCTTAGTTAGGCAGGTGTTCTATCTCGACGATCCGAAAGCTGGTGACGGGTGGAAAATAGTGAACCAGATCTCTCATCGAGGAGTTTGGAATACAGAGACAATTGAAGGGACACCGGCGACGACTGAAGATGCTGCTGAACCAGACAGAGACATTCCTGCCTATCAAGAGCCTAATATTTCTGTCATCCGCTCCGACATAATGGACCTGGTTCAAGACGGTGAACGGTTACCCATGCCTGATGGTTGTACAGATCTAACTGAAGAAGAGATCATTGAGGTAGATGAAGAAGACGTGCAGGATGAGGACGATGACGACGACTCTGGTTATTCCTCGGACGATGTTGAGTACGATGAGGAGGATGAGCAATCGGATAACGGTGATGATGATGATGACGATTATGACGAAGAGTACGGTCACACGACGAGGATCATTACTTGGTAAACCCTAATTTATTATTGTAATATATATATGATCGATCGATGCATCGTAAAAAGGTGAAAGATTTCTATTATGTCGAGACTTTAAGATTCCTCGTCCAGCTTTGGTTGGTTTTATTGTTTTTAAATACTATTTATGTATAAATTGGATTAATTATGGGTCCCTATATATGATTATATATATTGACTTGTGATAGTATTATTGAGAGCACAAATATTGTAGTATATATATATAAAAGTTGTTTGTACCTGGACTAACATCGATCTCCGCCAGCTTAACTTCCTCAGATTTTAAGTCGACTTCTCTCTGTTTCAATTGAATGTCTTTGGACTGTTTTTCTAGTCCCGGCCCCTCTCTTTGCTTTCAACTTCATCGGTGTATTCTCTGATCTTATTAAAAGTAAGCTGAAGCTGCTCTACATTTCGCTCACGCAGCCCTTCAAACCCTAAATCCTAGACCCTAAATGTAGCAGATCGGATCGATCGATCATTTTTTTAGTTATATTCTTGAATGAGAATAATTGAACGAACATACAAATGACCGGGGACGACCTAAACCCTAAACCATACGGCCCTAACCCCTGAATTCAGGGTTTTTACACTTGGACGACGGATACAGTCATTCTCCGTCGTCTAGGTACACACTAGGACGACGGAGAATGTCGTCTCCGTCGTCCAGATGACAAACCCGATACCCTAAACCCTAAGGACCCCTAACCCCTGAATTCAGGGTATATTCACCTGGACGACGGATACAGTCGTATATATACCCTAAACCTAAGGACCCCTAACCCCTGAATTCAGGGTATATTCACCCTAAACCCTATACCCTAAACCTAAGGACCCCTAACCGAGAACGGAGAAATTAATTGCAGATTCACCTTTGGCGCCAAATCTCAATCTCATATAAAACCCTAGCTAAATCTTGGACCCTAAATCTAGCAGTTCGGATCGATCGATCAATTTTTTAATTATATTTTTGAATCAGAATAATTGAACGCACACACAAATAACCGGGGACGACCTAAACCGTAAACCCTAAGGCCCTAACCCCTGAATTCGGGGTTTTTACACTTGGACGACGGAGACAGGCATTATCCGTCGTCTAGGTACACACTTGGACGACGGAGACAGTCATTCTCCGTCGTCCAAGTGACAAACCCTATACCCTAAACCCTAAGGACCCCTAACCCCTGAATTCAGGGTATATTCACCTGGACGACGGATACGACATTCTCCGTCGTCCAAGGAGACACCTGGACGACGGATATTAGCGTCTCCGTCGTCCAGGTGTCTACTTGGACGACGGAGAATGTCGTATCCGTCGTCCAGGTGTAAATTTCGTAATTTTTTCTAAGACAACGACCATCTAGACCATCTTCGAATGCGTATTCTTTTCGTCAAGACTTTAGAGTAGTATATTCTTGGTGTGTGAGCTTCGACGGTTCGAAAATCGGAGTTGCGAAATGTCCTGTATCCACGTTTCCGGTTTGTGAAATTCTCGGTTTTGCGGTTGACTGTGCCGATGAAACCCTTCCCGAACTTATTATTTCCTGGTCCTTTATAGTAATTATATATTATGTTACGACGAACATATCCAACGGTTGTTTTTTCCAAATTCAATTTCGTTAGTACTCTGCTGCAAATCAGCAACTACAAGTGAACACTAAAGTCTTAAAGATTAGTCGATACTTAACAACTTTCAAAACGTAAAATTATTCGGCGGTTCAAATTTATCTGTTTATATATACGATGCGTTCATCGATATTGTACGACTATTTCACTCGAATGACAGATCGCTAAATTCCTAGCGAATTAATTTAAATATTTTTTTTTGCATAATTTGAACCTAGACGACGGATACGGTCATGTTCCGTCGTCCAAGTGTTCACCTGGACGACGGAAAATGACCGTATCCGTCGTCTAGGTTCAAATTACCATGGCGGTTCGAATAAAATTTTTATTATTTTTCGATGTAAATATTGACTTGGACGACGGATATGTCGTTTTCCGTCGTGCAAGTGAACACTTGGACGACGGAAAACGACATATCCGTCGTCCAAGTCAATATTTACATGGCGGTTCGATTTGCCGCCTCAATTTTTGGCGCCGCTTGAAATTCCACTTAGACGACGGAAAACACTGTTTCCGTCGTCTAAGTCAACATTTATGGCGGTGAAACGGCCCGCCCATTTATTTGGCGCCGGTTCGAAAAAATTTGACTCTTCACTTAGACGACGGAAAACACTGTTTCCGTCGTCTAAGTGCACTTAGACGACGGAGAATAGTGCTCCGTCGTCTAAGTGAAACTCTATATAAGGAGGAGCACCCCCCCTCATTTTCTCATCATTCCATCTCCTCCTCTATACTCTCCTCTCCTCTCTCTCTCACTCCGGCGATCCTCCTCCGGCGACGCTCCGACGACCAATTTTCCGGCGTGGTTCCCCCTCTCCGACGACTCTACTCTTCCAATATTCCGGCGAAATTCCGACGAGGTAATAATTCGAAATTTTAACTCTTTAACAATTTTTTTATTTGTTTAATTATTTAAATTCTAAATACTTTTAATTTATTAGTTTTAAATAATAAATAGTTGTAATTATAATAATTATTTTCTTGTTATTATTATTATTTAGTAATCATTATTAGTTGTTAATTATTTGGTAATGAATAATTATTAGTTAAAATTAAATAATAGTAATAATAATAATTGATTATATTGGTAAATGAATAATTATTATTAAATGCATGATAAATAATAATTAATTGATAATTATATGTATTTTCTAGTAAATTGCATGGTAGTACGTGTTCGATTTAAATTTAGTACATAGGCTTGGTGTAATTAAGTCGCACTCTTTGGAATAGATGGCGCCTCTTTTCCTTGCTTATCTCCTTAACCCCTCGTGATGTGTGGATTTCATCACCGCACACCATAACCTAAGTGAAGTTATGGACACGAGGTTGAGGGCGGAGTTTGCAAAGGACTTGAGGGAGTGTAAATTTTCGAAAAATTGGCCGAATGTCGGACATGGTGTCTAGAAACGGGTTATGACTGGTGACAGGATTTGGACTAAGAAAGACTTTTGTCGAAATTAGTCCTGCCTCTCGCGTTATCTCTATCCCTAACTGGCCATGTTTTTCGATTTAACCAAGGCTGATTAATTGAAAATTTACACTTTATCGCGCGGGTCGCACGTCCATTGAACGACCGAAAATGCCAAGCTAGTGTACTCTATTTAAATCTTAAACGTACTTAATTAATTAGCGTAAATTCTCCGTCGTTGTAATTATTATGGTAAGTAGGTATTTTAACACCGTACGTACTCTTAGGTTTAAATGGCTCCGCCAAAGATCACATCCGGGAAGAAGAAAGCCCAACAGGAGTCAGAAGATGAGATGCTCCAAATGTTGGCGGCCCAAGTCGGTTGGGTTCAACCGCAGGTAGACGCCCTCAATCCGGGGCCTTCTGGGGAAATTCCCTCTGCCCCATTTCTCTCAAGCGGTGATGACGTCGACCCCTTTTCAACTCCGACGCCCGGTACCGCTTCAACGGGAAGTACTCAGGCGTCTTCGACGGCCGAGTCTATCATGTACAGCGTCCGCCGTAAGCAAAGGAGGGCCCCCACTGACCCCCAACCGAAAAAGACTCGGGGTCTCGTTAAAGGTGGAAAGGCGGAGAAAATTTGCAAGGCGACCGGGAGCAAGATCGCCTTGCCTTACGACGAATTCACCGGTGGCCCTCCCACACCTCAGCTAGCAAGTCTCTCGGCTCATAGCATTGGGTCGATTGTTCGTAACCGGGTTCGTATCACTGCCCCTACTTGGAGGGAGGTGCCGGATTCGGAGAAGGCGAAAGTCTTTAAGGATCTTTCGGTACGTAATACGTACAATTTTAGTTATTATATACTATTTTTAATATTAGTTATATATAATTTTATAATATATACGATTATAATTTCTAATTTATTTCTGATAGGAACAATTTGCGGTGGATCCGGATCCGGCGATGTTGAGGCATATCAACCAAACCGCCAACAACATCTTCAAAGATTGGAAGTACAGGCTCCATCAGTACTTCCGAATTAACGGTCCCGTGCCTCCCCCCGAAGAGCTGCGTGGGGATAGAGAAGATGAGTGGGAGTGGTTGTGTAACCACTTTGCCGATGAGCAATTTCAGGTGTTAATTTACTTTTTTTATTTCAATTAAGATAATTGAATACTCTAAATTTTAGTTACTTATAAATTTTTTAATGATTTCATTATGTTGTGTAACAGAAATTCTCCGGTGTCAACAAAGCCAACCGGGGGAAGAAGGACAAGCACCATACTTCCGGCGCCAAGCAACTCATTCAAATTGCCAAGGAGCACAGGGATAAGGGCTCCAAACACCCTTATCTCGATGCAAGCGTAAGCGCGTACGTGACGCCTGGGCTCGATAATGAAGCGAGTCAACGCGGCGTAAGTCATATATATATATATGTGTGTGCGCTAATAATTATAGTAATTATTATTTAAATATTATTTCATTATAATAAATTTATTATTCTTTTGTAGGCAAGAGTGATAGAGCGTGCGCAGGAAGAATTGGCTAACACTCAGCTTGCGTTCCCAGATGTGCCGCTAGAAGACCTGCCTCCTCTATCTGTGGAGAGCCAAATAGCAATTGCGGATGAGGTCTACGGTCGTAGAGCTGGCAAGGAGGTTAGGCACTTCGGGCCTAAGGTGGTTCGAGATTTTTCGACCTCTGAGTCATCATCTACGGGAGGTTCGGGGCGGCGGAGAAGTTCTCAAGCTGCGGCAGCCTATGAAGAGGCTCGAATCGCACGGGAGGAGAATATTGCCATGCGCCAAAGAATGGACCAGCAAGACGAGCGAATAGCCCAACTCATCGCCCTTATGCAACAAGCTCAAAGACAATGTCAACCTCCTCCGAACCCATTCCCCGACGACGACGACCCGGCTGGAGGCGGAGGACGAGGCGGCGCATCTGCTCCTCCAGTGTTTTAGCTAGCTAGTAGTTCATTATTTCGTTTCTTAATTTCCGCATTACGAACAATATTTTCATTTTTAATTATAGGTTTTTTCGATTATGTATGTACAAATTAATTTTAATTATTTTATTAATTTAGTGTATTTAATTAATTTAATTAATTTTTTTTCAATTAATATTAATAATATTTTTGAATTTAATTTTTTTTTTAAATTAATTTTTCACTTAGACGACGGAGATTAATGTCTCCGTCGTCTAAGTCCCTACATGGGCCACGGAGATTGTTAGCTTCTCCGTGGCCCAGGTGGTGACTTAGACGACGGAGACATTAATCTCCGTCGTCTAGGTAACCACCTGGGCCACGGAGAAGCTAACAATCTCCGTGGCCCATGTAGGGACTTAGACGACGGAGATTAATGTCTCCGTCGTCTAAGTCACCACCTGGGCCACGGAGATTGTTAGCTTCTCCGTGGCCCATGTAGGGACTTAGACGACGGAGACATGAATCTCCGTCGTCTAAGTCACCACCTGGGCCACGGAGAAGCTAACAATCTCCGTGGCCCAGGTGGTGACTTAGACGACGGAGATTAATGTCTCCGTCGTCTAAGTCCCTACATGGGCCACGGACGTTCTCCGCGGTCCAAGTGAACTTGGACGACGGAGATTAAATTCTCCGTCGTCTAAGTACTTAGACGACAGCACTTGGAGCACGTACCTTGGACGACGGATTTTCCGTCGTCCAAGTACTTAGACGACGGAGATAGGCACTTAGACGACGGAAATTCTCCGTCGTCTAAGTCACTTTTTCTTGTAGTGTATACATACAATTACCAATTCAAGCTTCTGTTCAACATACAAATGATTATGTACATAATCGCATATTTCTCTATCAAAGTAATGTCATTATTTCTTGCACTCCTTCAAAGAAGCCAACAAACCTCTTCATAACTCCCTAAGGATGTGGCGGTGGGATCAGCATCCAGCTAGCAATTATATAGGAGGATAGCTAATAACCGATCAAATACGTCTCAGTAGACATAACAACTCTTGTTTCAGGATCAGCTTCAGGATTCTGCATTAAATGATGGCTCAATGCCCATCCTATGACTTTCTCTAAATCTGCAACACATGAGACAATATGAGTAAGAGATTAATATAGGTAAGAGAATGAAATATATACACTATGAAGACTACAAGGTATGCGTCCACAGAGCTGTGAATAACCCCATACCATTGAAGAAGAATCCATTTCCTTTACAAAGACCCCCTGAGATCAACACCATCAGGTATTATTTTATCAAATTTTACACCAACTTTAGAGAAAGGATTGTCCTCGAAAACCAACACAACCTCCCCTTAGATTCCACTAGCTGGTCCCCTATAAAAGTAACATGGCATATCTCAGAAAGTGAATCGATGTGCTAGGTGGTTGTCCCTTGTATTATTATTATTTACTGTTGATTTGGTCATTCAGCAGTAATAGATTTAGTAGGTGGTAGTCCTATAAGGTACTTCTACCAAACAAATCAGCAAATCATACCCAATAATAACAACGATAAAAAATTCCAAACTCTTATGGAATATACCAAACAAATACGAGAACATATAAATTGAGCAAAAATTGTACCGTATAGAAGATGTCGTAGGATATAAGCTGCCAGATGATGAACTACTAAACGTCACTCTATCACCTGCATGTTGCATTTTTTTAGAAAATCTTGCTGAGAATATATCTTTACACATTCTGTAGAAAAAAAAAAGTAATAAAAATGGCAAACCTATTTTGAACAAGTAATTCTTAGATCCCCCTGATGATGAGGGGATGGCATCAATCTCCATCTTAGGTTGGGAGTCGAGACCATATGAAGCTCCACTTGAAGAACTCGGTGCCTCTAGCTCAGAAGCTGATGGATCAATGCTCTCAGCCAAGTCAGTGGAAGCAGAGCTTGGTTGGGCCATGCAGTTTTTTTCTCCGCTAGAGCCATCCTTCAGCAGCTCAGCTTCCTTTGTAGATAAACCCTATGAATTTTTCCATTAAAAGTTCCCACAAGTTAGTTCTTGCAAAAACAATCAGAAACAGAAGTAAAAGAGAGCACTGACAACAGTAAGCAAAATCAAAGAAGAAGTACAATTATGATTCCCACACAAAATTGGGAATAACTAGAGATACATCCTAAAAAGTTAGGAAGTAAATACGAAAGAGGAACTCGCGCCAAACTCAGAAACATGTTCTTTACTTACACCCAAAAATGAGTGGCTATCAAATACAAGCAACTTAGCCCTAAAATGTTCACCAAGTGCCTTTACCAACATCTCTTGATATATCTCAGACCCTACAAAGTCATTCAGAAACAAATACGTATTATAAACATGGAGGAAAAGGCCAATACATCACATGTAAAAATGTCATCCACAGATAGCATAATATACACACCTGCAGGACCAGAAAGCAATATTCGAGGATTCACAGTACAAAGCTCTGAGGTATACTTTGCATGTTCTTTATGTTTCAAGTGTAATTTACACATTCTTCGTATTCTCACTGCAATTTACAAACACAATAAATCACTAGTCCTTCTTTGAATTTACAAACTCAAAGTTTAACATTTTAGGATAGGCAGGGATATTAAGCTAAAGAGCTAAAGCACTTGGTTGTAACAATTTTACGGTCACCAAGGACACTTGCAAGATACATGTAAACCCAAAGCAAATTTATAGCAAGTGAGAAGAAATGTCAACTTGCTTAGTCATGATACATACACCAGCATTATAATAAACATAATATTGATACCTCAAATAGTACGGGAAAGTTTCAAAAGAAACAACCACATCATTGGCTTCGAGAATTGCTGCATGAATTGCTTCTTTAAAAAGAGCACATCGCACAGACATGCCTGATGTTGATGCTGGCAGCGAATCCCTTGTCCCCTCATTTATTTCGTCCAATACCTATTTACAAATACCTTTGCTCAATTTCAGTTTATAACTAGGTGTTCGTGCTAACATCCTAAATAAACACCATACCAAATCATTCATCCCAAAGAACTTTACATTGTCTGCTTCTATGGTGGCATCTGGATTGTAGTCCGGAGTAAGATTTTTGATGTTTACTCCCATCTCATCTATCTTGTCAGTTGTTCTATTTGGACTCGATCTATCTTCTACTTCTTCAAGCTCCATTTTTGTAGCTTCTTGAACAATAGGTTGAGCTGGTACTTCGGCCCCTAAGTGGGACTTATTGGTGAACTCTTGAGCTGTAGATTTCCATCATGCTATATTTGGTTTCATGCTAAGAGAAGCCAATATCGAAGCCCCATCCATAGCTGATGGATCCTTGGCTCTCCTGTCAAGGTGCAGATATTTTCCAATAGCACTCTGAACCTTTGCACCCTTAACTGTACCCTCACGGATAAGTAATTGAATAATCTACATAGAAAGTTAAGGAGACTATCTATCTAGACATAAAATCTTAGAATCACACACAAGTACAAGGCGAGCAGAATGATCGAAATAGTATTATCAAACATATAAGACATGTCTAAAACAGAGGAAATAGTAGAAATAGGCACTGGCACATATGGTTGTCATGTAAATTACCAGGCATGCCATCCAAGCAGCTTTTCCACTGATCAAGCAAAAATCCTTCATATTAATCATGCCAGAACTACAATAAATAAGAAAGCTAGTAAACTTTCCATATCCTAGAGTCCAACCATCAAATGAAGCATCATGCGGAAACAGACGGAGAACGAAATGCACTGGAATACAGCATTTTCATACATCATACTGATTAGAGAAAGTGGGTATAAGTTGTGAAAGCAAGGAGTCTAAAGAATCAACAAAAACAAAATCCATCAACACCCATCAAACTAAAACACTAACCAAGAAATCTAAAGAATCAACAAAAGGAAAAACAAAGAGTAGAACTTACCTCAATTTCCATGGCGAAGACCCAAATGGACTTGAGCACCTGCAAAATGAAACAAAAGTGAACAAGGAATATGCCACTACAAGAAAACAGCACTTAGACCACGGAAACGTAATTGTTCCGTGGTCCAAGTGACACTTGGACGACGGAGAAGTCTCCGTCGTCCAAGTACCACCTGGACGACGGAGAATACCATCTCCGTCGTTCAGGTGATCACCTGGAGGACGGAGAAGACTCCGAGGTCCAGGTGTCCACCTGGACGATGGAGACGGTATTCTCCGTCGTCCAGGTGATCACCTGGACCTCGGAGTCTTCTCCGTCCTCCAGGTGATCACCTGGACGACGAAGAATCCCGTCTCCGTCGTCCAGGTGGACACCTGGACCTCGGAATCTTCTCCGTCCTCCAAGTGATCACCTGGACGACGGAGATGGTATTCTCCGTCGTCCAGGTGATCACCTGGACAACGGACCGACACCCCGTCGTCCGAGTAACTTCCACTTAATTAAACGACGTACCGACACCTCCGTCGTCTAAGTGAAGCAATATATAAGCCCGATGCCAAACTCTCTTCATTCCATCCGATCCTCGATCAATTAATTCATTCCATTCGAAGAAGAATTGAAGGAGAAGGAGAATGAGAAGGGAGAAGGCCGAGAAGGATCAGGATCAGGGATCTCCGCTGACTAGCTAGCTAGCTTAATTAACTGATATCGAGAAGGCCAGCAGGTACGTACGCAGTTAAAATTTGCTTAATATATATTTAGTGAAAACGTACGTACGTACATACATGCATGGATGTTAGCAATATATACAGATTAAATTACGTACGTACGTAATTGATGGATCGATGTAGATCGAGTACGTATAATTAAGCGTAAATTAATGGACTAATATATATATATATATGTAATAATTAATTAATTATAATATTTTGTAGCAGTATGGACAAGAGTTGGATGAAGTTGAAGAATAGATGTGATGTCCGGTATATGGATGGAATTAGCGAATTTGTGAATTTTGCGATAGAACAGGGTCAGGGAAAGAAGCGTTTCAGGTGTCCGTGCCAGAAATGTCTTAATTGTCAGTATGCGGAGGTTAATGTTATGGTGCAACACCTGTACGAAAATGGTATGATGTGGAGTTACACTACATGGAGCGAGCATGGTGAAGCAGTAGAGTTCAGCGCAGCAGACTTCAGCTCAGGGTACAGTTACCATGGTGCCTCATCCAGCGGGAGTGGTGCCGGACCCCCAGCTTGCAACCCAACTGCAGATTTGGTCCATGATGCGTTTCCGGGATGTATTCATGGTGGACACCAACACCAAGATGGAGGTTACAGTACCACTAATGAGCATGATGACACATTCCCCGATGCTAGCTTGGCCACTGACACCAGTGAGATGGATAAGTACAACCGGATGCTACTTGAAGCGCAGACCCTGGTGTTCCCTGGATGTCGAGAGAATGTGTTGTAATATGTGATGGAGCAAATGAAGATAAAAGTGAAGCACAAAATGTCAGTGAGTGCTTTTGACGAAATTCAGGAGCAAATATGTAAGTTGCTTCCTGATGATCACAATCTTCCTAAATCTCATTATAAGGTTAGAAATATCTTGAGCAGCCTCGGCCTAAAGTACAGGATAATTGACGCATGTCTGAATGATTGTGTGCTATTTTATAAAGAGTATAAAGATTTGGACTATTGTCCCGTATGTGGTCAGTGCAGATTCCAGGTGAATAGAAAGAGTTCGAAAAAGAGAATTCTTGTGAAAGTTGTTCGATATTTTCCCTTGATTCCCAGATTGCAGCGCCTGTACATGTCTGTACACACAGCAGAGGCGATGCGATGGTACGCAGAAAAGCGAATAGATGACGATGTCCTGTGACACGCCGCGGATGGGGAGGGTTTCAAACATTTTGACAGAGAATTTGGAGACTTTGCTGCAGAGGTTAGAAATGTTAGACTCGGCCTATCTACAGACGGATTCAATCCTTGGGGAAGTAATAGCTCCGCCGTCAGCACTTGGCCAGTTATTCTGATGCCGTACAACTTGCCTCCGTGGATGTGCATGAACAAGGAATTTAATTTCCTTACTGTACTAATTCCAGGTCCTAAATCTCCAGGGAAGTGCTTAAATGTCTACCTCAGACCTTTGATTAACGAGTTGAAACTGTTATGGCAAAATGGAGTCCCAACTTATGACAAATTCACTAACACGATGTTCACGATGAGGGCTGCCGTAATGTGGACGATCAACGATTTTCCAGCGTATGATATGTTGGCAGCCTGCAGGACAAAAGGATATGATGGATGTCCTATATGTTTGGACGACGTGAACTCTAGTTGGCACGCGGGGAAGGTCTGTTACTTGGGTCACCGTAGATGGCTTCCTCACAACCACCCCTGGCGACAAGATGAAGCTCATTTCGACGGGACGATAGAGAACAATCCTAAACCCCGTAGTTGGTCGGGCGAAGAGATTTTAGAGAGGTTGAGCTATTTCGACTTTGGTGTGTTGAGCAATGACGCGGATGTAAAGAAATGCAATCCAATTCCTCCACATGATCTGAGCTACTGGGATCACAAGAGTATATTCTTTGAACTCCCTTACTGGTCGAAGTTGAAGCTGAGGAACAACTTGGATGCGATGCACATAGAAAAGAATGTGTGCGACAGCGTGGTGGGAACAATTCTCGGTATTAAGTTCAAGACTAAAGATACTCCCAAAGCGCGCAAAGATTTGGAATCAATGAATCTACGTCGTCCCTTGTGGTTGAGGAGGGATAGGAAAGGAGTGTACAACAAGATGCCAGCTGCACCTTACACAGTGAAGCCGATGCTTAGACGTTCTGTATTTCACTGGTTTAAGGGCGTTCGTTTTCCGGCTACGTATGCAGCTACTATAACTGGAGCAGTGGACGAGGTGCAACACAAGTTTGTTGGTCTAAAGACACATGACTATCACGTTATGCTGCAACATCTGATTCCAGTGATAATTTGAACATACTTGCCTCGTGACGTCGTAGAACCAATTGTGGCATTGTGGAGGTGGTGGCAGAGGTTATGCACCAGAGAATTAAAGAAGTCAGATGTGGTGGAATTGCAACAAAAAATTGTGCACATCATTTGCAAACTAGAGAGGATTTTTCCCCTTGCTTTCTTTGACATCATGATTCACCTAATGATCCACATGCCCGAGCAGGTGCTCATTTCTGGTCCGGTCCAGTACACTTGGATGTATCCTCAAGAAAGGTACGTACAACTAATTAATTTGTTCCACTGGAGATTACTAGCTAGCTATATGTACTTATTCTTATTGTACGTTTGATTTTGTGGACAGCTTGGACAGTATAAGTCATTCGTCAAAAACAGGTCGGCCTCGGATGGCTCCATAGCAAAGACATACCTAATGCATGAGTGTGTTACTTACTGCAACAGGTACCTCAAAGATCCACCACCTCCCACTGCCTCCGATCGCAGTGCCCGCATCAATCTTTCTGTCGTCACCAATGTCGTCCGACCGTTTAGAGGAGTATTAAAGGAATCGTTAACACGAGAAGAATTTATTGAGGCACATTGGGTAGTGTTGCGAGACTGTGACGAAGTTGAGCGGTACATGATGTCATACAGGGAGAGGCTTCAGGCGTTAAATCAAAACAAGAGTTCGGCGTGGATTGAGAAAATGGTTAAGAAGAAGTTTCCCGATTATTTCTTCCAATGGGTACGTATGTACGTCTCGGTATTTAATTAGTAATTTATATACGTACATATCGATCATGTTTGAAGAAAGTAATTAAACCCTTATATTAATTTGCCCTTTTTCGCAGATGATTGATCTGCAAAAATCTGAAAACCACGGGGGGTGGTGGTCATGGCCAAAGCACTTGCTAGCAGGGAAGCCGGTTAAACACTATATTTATCCCGGATGTGTTTTGAACGGTGTAAAGTTCCATTCATTGGCCCGAGACGAAGGAAGAAGAACACAAAATAGTGGGGTAGCGGTTGGGAAAGACAATGATCTATATTACGGGGCTATTGTATATGTGGTTCAGCTATGTTACGGGAATGATGTCAACGTTTTCCTATTCAAGTGCAGATGGTTCAAGCGTACAAAGGAAGACGTGGGACTATTATCAGTCGATACAAACTCTAGCTGGTATGAGGATGAGCCTTTCGCTCTCGCCACCTTAGTTCGGCAGGTGTTCTATCTCGACGATCCGAAAGCCGGTGAAGGGTGGAAAATAGTGAACCATATCTCTCACCAAGGAATATGGAATACAGAGACAATTGAAGGGACACCGGTGACGACTGAAGATGCTGCTGAACCAGAAAGAGACATTCCTGCCTATCAAGAGCCTAATATTTCTGTCATCCGCTCCGATATAATGGACCTGGTTCAAGATGGTGAACGGTTACTCATGCCTGATGGTTGTACATATCTAACTGAAGATGAGATTATCAATGAGGTAGATGAAGAAGACGAGCAGGAAGAGGACGCGGACGAGGACTCAGGTTATTCGTCGGATGATGTTGAGTATGATGAGGAGGATGAGCAATCGGATACCGGGGACGAGGATGATGACGATTATGATGATGACTACTTAACTAAGACGAGAAAAATTAATTGGTAGTTGAGTATGTAATTATTTTAATATATGATGCATCATCGATCAATAATTAATATAAATATTATTCGAAAAATAAATTTCATACATAAATACGTACCTTGAGCTATCTCCCTAAATCCTCGACCCTAAATCTAGCAAATCGGATCGATCAATCATTTTTTTTTATTCAAAATAATTGAACGGACACACAAATAACCCTGGACGACTTAAACCCTAAAACCTAAGGCCCTAACCCCTGAATTCAGGGTTTTTACACCTAGACGACGGAGATGGTCATTATCCGTCGTCCAGGTACACACTAGGACAACGGAGATGGTCATTCTCCGTCGTCCAAGTTAACAAACCCTAAACCCTAAACAGTAAGACCCTAACCCCTGAATTCAGGGTCTATACACCTGGACGACGGAGATGAGATTCTCTGTCGTCCAGGTTATCACCTGGATGACGGATAAGATCATATTCGTCGTCCAGGTACTAACCTGGACGACGGAGAATCTCAGATCCGTCGTCCATGTGTAGATATCGTAATTTTTTCTAAGACAACGACCATCTAGACCTTCTTCCAATTCATATTCTTTTCGTCAAGACTTTAGAATAAACAATTCTTGGTGTGTGAGCTTCGACGGTTCGAAAATCGGAGTTGCGAAATGCCTTGTATCCACGTTTCCGGTTTGTGAAATTCTCGGTTTTGCGGTTGACTGTGCCGATGAAACCCTTCCCGAACTTATTATTTTATGGTCCTTTGAAGACAATTATATATTATGTTACGACGAACATATCCAATGGTTGTTTTGTCCAAATTCAATTTCGTTAATACTCTGCTGCAAATGAGCCTCTACTCGTGAACACTTAAGTCGTAAGGATTAGTCGATACTTAACAACTTTCAAAACGAAAAATTATTCGTCGGTTCAAATTTAACTGTTCATATATACGATGCGTTCATCGATATTGGACGACTATTTCACTCGAATGACAGATCGCTAAATTCCTAGCGAATTAATTTTAAAAAAATTTTTAACGTAAATTGAACCTGGACGACGGAGAATGACGTTCTCCGTCGTCCAGGTGAACGAATTACAAGATCCGTCGTCCAGGTTCAATTTACCATGGCGGTTCAATTTATTTTTTATTTTTTTTTCAATGAAAATTTCACTTGGACGACGGAGATGTCGTTCTCCGTCGTCCAAGTCGAAAATCATGGCGGTTCGATTTACCGCCTCAATTTTCGGCGCCGCTTGAATTTCCACTTAGACGACGGAGAATCAATTCTCCGTCGTCTAAGTCCAAATTTATGGCTGGTGAAACGTCCCACCCATTAATTACGCGCCGCTTCAAAAAATTTTAACCCTTCACTTAGACGACGGAAAACACTGTTTCCGTCGTCCAAGTTCACTTAGACGACGGAAATTAGTGCTCCGTCGTCTAAGTGAAAGCCTATAAATAGAACAGCACCCCCCCCCCCTTTTCTCATTCTATCTCCTCTCCTCTCCTCTCCTCTCCTCCGGCGAGTTTTCTCCTCCGGCGACGCTCTGACGACAATTTTTCCGGCGTGGTTTCTCCTCTCCGACGACTCAACTCCGGCTATATTCCCGATTACTCCGGTGAGGTAAATTTCTATTTTTTACCTTATTAAAATTATTTTCATTTAATTAATTAATTTCTAAATATAATTTATTAATTATTTTTAAATATTTCATTATTGTAATTATAATAAATTTTAGTGGTTAATTATTGTAATTAATAATTAATTAAATGCATAATTGTAATTAGTTGATAATTAATTAAAAGAATAAATTTATTATTGTAAATATTTATTATTAGTTGATAATTAAATGAATAAATTTATTATTGTTATTAGTTCATAATTAATTAGTTGATAAATAATAATTTATTATTGTCATTATTTATTGTTTTACTTAATTGATAATTACGTGTATTTTCTAGTAAATTGCATGGTAGTACGTCTTCGATTTAAATTTAGTACATAGGCTTGGTTTATTAAGTCGCACTCTTTGGAATAGATGTCGCCTCTTTTCCTACCTTATCTCCTTAACCCCTCGTGATGTGTGGATTTCATCACCGCACACCATAACCTAAGTGAAGTTATGGACACGAGGTTGAGGGCGGAGTTTGCAAAGGACTTGAGGGAGTGTAAATTTTTGAAAAATTGGCCGAATGTCGGACATGGTGTCTAGAAACGGGTTATGACTGGTGACAGGTTTTGGATCTAAGAAAGACGACACCAATAGGTGTTTTGTCGAAATTAGTCCTGCCTCTCGCGTTATCTCTATCCCTAACTGGCCATGTTTTTCGATTTAACCAAGGCTGATTAATTGAAAATTTACACTTTATCGCGCGGGTCGCACGTCCATTGAACGACCGAAAAAGCCAAGCTATTGTACTCTATTTAAATCTTAACCGTACTTAATTAGCGTAAATTTTGCACTTGTAATTATTATGGTAAGTAGGTATTTTAACAACGTACTCCTAGGTTTAAATGGCTCCATCCGGCAAGAAGAAAGCTCAACAGAAGGCAGAAGATGCCATGCTCCGAATGTTGGCGGACCAAGTCGGTTGGGTTCAACAGGAGGGCAACGACGCCCTCAATCCGGACCCTTCATCTGGTTCGGAGGCGGCGCCTCTTGGGGAAATTCCCTCTACCCCATTTATCTCCAGCGGTGATGACGTCGACCCTTTTTCAACTCCGACGCCCGGTACCTGTTCAACGGCAAGTACTTAGGCATCCTCGACCGCTGAATCTATCATGTACAGCGCCCGCCGTAAGCAAAGGAGGGCCCCCACTGACCCGGAACCGAAAAGGACTCGGCGTCTCGTTAAAGGGGGCAAAGCGGAGAAAATTTGCAAGGCGACCGGGAAAAAGATCGACTTGCCCTACGACGAATTCACCGGTGGCCCTCCCACAGCTCAGCTAGCAAGTCTCTCAGCGCATAGCATAGGGTCAATCGTCTGTAGCCGAGTTCGTCTCACTGCCCCTACTTGGAAGGAGGCGCTGGATAATGAGAAGGCGAAAGTCTTTAAAGATCTTTCGGTACGTAATACGTCCAATTTTAGTTATTATATAATATTGTTAATATTAGTTATAATTTCATAATATATACGATTATAATTTTCTATTTATTTTTGATAGGAACAATTTGCGGTGGATCCGACACCGGCGATGTTGAGGCATATCAACCAAACCGCCAACTCCATCTACAAAGATTGGAAGTACAGGCTCCATCAGTACTTCCAAACTTACGGTCCCTCGCCTCCCCCCGTAGAGCTGCGTGGGGATAGAGAAGATGAGTAGCAGTGGTTGTGTAACCACTTTGCCGATGACTCCTTTAAGGTGTTAATTTACTTTTTTTATTTCAATTAAGATAATTGAATTATTTAAATTTTAGTTATTAATTTTTTAATGATTTAATTATGTTGTGTAACAGAAATTCTCCGGTGTCAACAAAGCCAACCGGGAGAAGAAGGACAAACACCATACTACCGGCGCCAAGCAGTTCATTCAAATAGCCAAGGAGCACAAGGATAAGGGCTCCAAACACCCTTATCTTGATGCAACCATAAGCGCGTACGTGACGCCTGGGCTCGATAATGAAGCGAGTTAATGCGGCGTAAGTGATATATATATATATATATGTGCTTTTAATTATAGTAATTATTATTTAAATATTATTTCATTATAATAAATTAATTATGTGCTTGTAGGCAAGGGTGATAGAGCGTGCGCAGGAAGAGTTGGCTAACACTCAGCTTGCGTTCCCAGATGTGCCGGTGGAAGACCTGCCTCCTCTATCCTTAGAGAGCCAAATTGCAATCGCGGATGAGGTCTACGGTCGTAGAGCTGGCAAGGAGGTTAGGCACTTCGAGCCTAAGGTGGTACGAGATTTGTCGACGACCTCCGACTCATCATCTACGGGAGGTTCGGGCCAGAGGAGAAGGACTACGGGTGCGGCCGTCGAAGCAGCCATTCAAGAGGCTCGACTAGCACGAGAGGAGAATCGACTGGCACGAGAGGAGAATCAATCCATGTGGCAAAGACTTGACGAACAACAAGCACAAATAGCCCAACTCATCGCCCTCATGCAACAATCTCGAGAAGTATGTCAACCTCCTCCGAACCCATACCGCGACGACGACAACCCGGCTGGAGGCGGGGGACGCGGCGGTGCATCTGCTCCTCCAGTGTGTTAATTAGCTTGTAGTTTTTTAATTATCTCGTTTCTTTCCGCATTCCGAACAATATTTTTATTTTTATGGGTTTTTTGAATGTGTATGTACAAATTAATTTTAATTATTTAATAATTAAGTAATATTAAATTAATTAGTTTATTTAATTAATTTTATTATTTTTCATTATTTAAATTCAATTAACTCTTAAATTAAATTAATAATATTTAATACAATTTATTTTTAAAAAAAAAATTAAAAATCACCTGGACGACGGAGATTAAGTTCTCCGTCGTCCAAGTGTTTACATGGACCATGGAGATTGTTACGTTCTCCGTGGCCCATGTAATCACCTGGATGACGGAGATTAAGTTCTCCGTCGTCTAGGTGATTACATGGGCCACGGAGATTGTCCGCGGTCCAAGTGAACTTGGATGACGGAGACCTTAATCTCCGTCGTCCAAGTTCCTGGACGATAGCACTTGGAGCACGTACCTTGGACGACGGAGATTCCATCGTCTAAGAACTTAGACTACGGAAAAACTCACTTAGACGACGGAAACGCTCCGTCGTCTAAGTGCTGTTTTCTTGTAGTGTGCAATTGGAAGATACACACAGAAAATGGTTTGACCATGAGTCAGAGGACTACATTAGCGATAGTGCTGCTAGCGAAAATGACTTAAGAAAAAGAAGTGACCAAATAAGAAAATGCTTAACCTCCAGTGGTGACTCTAGTACAAAGAGAAACAGGTGTAATCATCACTTTTGCTACTCTATGATCTCCCTTGGATCTGTAATTGATGAGAACAAAGAGAATTAAATACAAACTAAAATGAAATGACCAAGAGTAGCAAGTCAGTATACAGAAGAAACCTTTAAAACCCAAAATCGATTTACAAGCCAAAATGATAGCTAGAACCCAAAATGAAACAAAACCTAGAGTCACAAACCCATTTACAGAAAATCATTGAATCCAAAACGAATTAAACACTAACACCCTAGAACTTCCAAATCGATTTATAAAAGAATAATAGAAACAAAACCAATAGAAGCCCTAGAGCCTGGAACCTTGAAATTGAAATCTTACAACCGTTTCTAGGAGGCTTGACTACAGCCGAGGTTAGCCGCTGCTGGAAACCTGTGAAGAGGGCCAGATGTCTAGTCGAGGCTAGGCGAGGCTGGGCCAAGGAAAAGTCAGAGGCTAGGAGAGAGTGAGAATTAAGAGCCGGCGAAGTCCAGGTGCTGATTTGGGAGGGTTAAGGCTGAGCTCGGGGAGCGCATTCGCTTAGAGTATAAGGCATTCGCTCAAATTCTCAAAATATCGGGCATCACCAAAAGAACAACACTAAAGCAACTCAAACAAGAAAAAATGCAGGTGGAAGTCGTGGAACGATGAGGATTGTTTCATTGATGCAAATTATATATTTTTCATTTTATTTTTAATAATTTTTTAAGTTTAGGGTTATGATTTAGGGGTTAGGGTTTAAGGTTTAGGAATTGAGGGTTTGGGTTATGGTAGATATTTTTATATGGTATGATAGATATTACCCTCGCGAGAATGTGTGTAAGGTACTTCGTTTCAAATTATTCTTGACGGAACGGAAAATCATATTTTATTGTTAAGGGCAATATGGTCACATTGATTAGACGCACGGATCGAGGTCAAATTCAAGTCGAAAAGTTCTAATAGTTTTACAGCATGCTTAGATTAGTCCGATTATCTCATCCAACGGTCACATTTTCAAAATGATTACTTGTTAGTGATTTAGTTTCATAAAGGTTTAATTTTCATATAACCAACAAACATTTGCAAGTAACATTAGTAGCTATAAATGGATTAAAGACATATGAGAAAACCGAATAGTCTAATGAGAAATGTGTCCATATACATGCATCAACCTCGTAATAACATAAAATTTTCAAAAAGCTTACCCTCGTCGAAGTTCATTTAGAGATCAGTCAATAAGGTCAAATCTTACCAAAAGACTTAAATAGCCCTTTCCCCAAGGATTTTGCTCATTCACCTATGGGAGGAGTACCAAAATTAATGTTTTTTTGGTCATTTTTTTCACATAGTAAGATAGATATGAGCTCCACGATAATACATGTGCGGAAATTGATCTCAAATAATTTTTTTACATAGTGGCAAATCGAGTTTTAGTATAAAACGTCTTAGGAACACAACGATTTAACGCATGGATCGACGTCAAATTCAAGTAAAAAAATTATAATTTTTTAATACCATACTTAGAGTATCCTAATCATCCCATCCAACAGCCATTTTTGCATAAAAAAATTATTTGTCGGCAAAACTAATTTTGCGACGGTGTTTCTTTTCCGTCGCAATTGATGAAACTTTTTGCGACGGCGTAAAAGTGTCGTCGCAATTGGTGAAACCTTTTGCGACGGTGAAAATTGCCGTCGCAATTGATGAATAATCATTTTGCGATGGCATCGGTTTGCCGTCGCAAAAGGTCTACCCATTCGCGACGGTAAGTTTGCCGTCGCCATTGATAGGTATTTGCGACAGCATTCATTGCCGTCACAAAAAAGCGTAGCAAATTGAATTTTTTGTTGTAGTGTAAATGCTCTCCCTTGCGGTGGTCAGCGAAATACATATATATATTCTGCTACAATGAGGGAAAAGGTCTATGTTTATCTATCTCAATGCATCTGCAAAGTGATGCTTATCTATATATTGTTCAGTTGGGCTAACATGCAAAATTAAGCTTGCAGGTCAAGAAGGTGGAAAGAGCTTGTCTAAGGAACCCTATGAAGGTATGAAGAAAGACTTCTTCCACCATATTTATTCAGTCTTCACATCTTTGTTTCGATCTACATATATAGATAATGTCTATTCTCTCAGATTGAAATAGCAGCTAAGTACTCTACAGTTGACACACTAAAGCAACAAGTAATGAGGGCGCCATACAAGTACAAGGTTTCTCCTGCCTTGTATAAAGGTTTTATCATTTGGCTCCATTTTATTTGCGATTGCCGTCACAAAAAATGGAGCTATATTTTTTTTTTGCAGGAACCAAACTTGCGACGGCACATTTTCCGTCGCAAAAGCATATATTCTTGCGACAACAATTTACCGTCGCAAAAAGGAAAAACAGTACTACGGCAAACTGACTTTTGCAACGGCATGTTGTGTAGCAATTTGCCGTCGTAAAAAGATATCAAAGACTACGAAAATTTTTGCCGTCGCAAATAGGTACAGATGACGGCAAAAACCGTCGCTATTAGCAATTGCGTTGCCACAAATTGCGACGGAAAGATTGCCGTCGCAAAAACATGTTTTGCCGTAGCAAAAAATCATTTGTTACGACATTTCTCTCTTTTGCGATGGCAGCTAAATGCATTTTTTGTTGTAGTAGGTGGAATGACTCTATCGTAGATTTACTCACTAATTTTGTTGTTATTCTTGTAAAATGAGATAATTTTTTAGTAATTTTGTTCAACTTTTTGTAAATATTCCAACGAGCACATTTTTATAAATTTGAGAATAAATTGTTGTCAACGTTGTATTTTAAATTAATTGCTTGTAAATGATAAAACAATAGTTGTAAATTTATTCTAAATGTAGTAATTTCTAGTTCAAAAAGTTATAATTTTGTTTAACTAATTGTAGATAAATGTTTAAGGTAGATCTTCTCTACCATAATCTTACCCTAACATATCATTCTAAAAAAAATTCTAAGAGTAGTTCACTCGCCGGGTCTTGGATCCTGAAGGGAATATCAATCAGCTTACCATCCAAACCCTTTTGAAATTCCAATGGTTTCTAGAGTTTGCGAGTTAAACATTTGGTTAGGATACGACTGAAAATTTCATATATATGTCGCCCCTCCCTCAATCCAACCCGAAGAGCTAGGCTGTAGAACTAACAATAATAGTGTCCGATTGAGGCCACTCAAGAGACTAGGTTTAGGGATTGAGAGGAGAGACGGAGGAGCGGAAACATTCAGGTTCAACCATGAGTGCAGAGGGCAGGCATGACGTACGTACAAGCATAGTGCATAGTGAAACAAAAATACTCGTACCTTGTCACAAAACCCACTCACGAGTAACACGCACCTACATATTAGCAATATTGCCCATCTCGATCTACCTACACCTACCTTTCAATCCGTTATCCGTTTGGGACTCTGTGAGAGAAAATGCGAGCTGAATAGTTCGTTAGATCAAATAATTGATAGTTAATCGAAGAAATATACTGCATGCAATTCAATTTCCATGTGCTACAGAAAAAAGTGTTCAACAAATTAAGTATTATGTCGTAGACGTCTGAAGCCCTGAAGGCCGTGAGATCGACCTATCTAGCTAGCTGAATTAAGATGGAAGATTCTACCTAAAGAGTGACCACAATACTAGTAGGAATGTGGGGCAAAAGAGCTGAATGAAGTGAGAGATATCTGGCTGTGGCTGATACTTGATAACAGCTTGGATAATGGATCGGAATGAATGTATCACATGGGTTTGCTCACTGATCAACTGGTAAAAACATTGCTGCTGGGGATTTCTGCTCAATTTGCTTCTTGCCTGCTTCGATCTATTAGATGGATCGACGACAGGTCAATTACTCATTGAGAGCAGGCAGGCCACTCCACAGGAAGTTTCTCAATGTAATATAACAAAGTCAATGGCATATGCCGCCAATACAGCCTAGAATGAAAAATGGCTCGATCTACTCCTAACTATATAAACTTGTAACCTTTTCAACTCAATCAGACAGACCGAGCTACTCTCGTTTTACGAACAGTACGTTGTATAGCTCTTTTACGTGGAAACATTTCTAGTTTGCTCTTATAAAACAAGTAAAATTACGTACATGTATTCGGGTTGTGCTTTGCTGATCGATGAAAATGACACGATGATTTTTTATGTAAAGGAACATTATATTAATTACCTTCATTACAGACCAATTAGAAAAATTAGAAAAATTCAAATAACATTGATCGGTCAATTTGGAATCCTATGCAAGCGAAACTTATTCTAGAAACACCAATTAAGTTACAGAAATAGTTGCACAATTTCAGATCGGAGCCGGGTCGCCCAGGTGCCAAATGAATCCAATGTAGGGAATGATGTGAAGTTGTGAACTACTATGAAAATGGGGAAGGAGAAGAAGAACCAGAATTATCATAAACCTATCCTGGCCGGATACTTAATTAGGGAATAATCAAATTCCATTACTTGGTGTCAATTGCACTAGCTTCACATGCAGAAAAAAAAGAGAGACCCCCATATTTAAAAACCTCGATCAGCTGGTCTACTGTCATTAGTACTGGGAGCTAACTAGCTTTCTTGCCTAGCCTTTTTCTTAATCTTGTCATCACCAAGATCTGCACAAACAGCCATAGGAAACAAAGAGCCAATCTCACTAGACAAATCAAGTAAAAGCCTCGGGTGGCGGTTGGCTTTTCGCTTCTTCAATGGTAGTGACTTCGGTTTTCTTGGTGCAGGCGGTGGAGAATTGAGGCTCACCCTGATCTTCTGATCCAAAGAAGTTGGAGTCTTTAGCCCTTCGTCGTCTTTGTCTTCAAGGCCGCCTCTTGATTCTTGTGCTGATGGAATGTTGACCTTCAAGGACGAAATAAACATATCGAAGTTATCTTCTTCCTTTTCTTCTGAACTAGCCTTTTTGGATCGGTCTTGCTCATCACCGTGTTCTTTGGGTTCATCGTCTCTAATCGCATCATTGAGCTGACACCCTTGTCGAGCAAAGTGCTTGAATTCCAAGGGGATGAGACTGAGAGCATCACCACCGTCTTTCCCAGAGACCAACATTTGAGGAGTTGAGCTGTTGTTGTAGCACTCGGCCGTGTACATAAAGAATTTTCAACAAGAGGTTTTGGAATTAAGACGAAACAGTCGAAAGAGTACAAAGAAGAGACATCAGCTGGTGGTGCTCAGCTCCTGCTCCATGGAAATATTATCAGCTGGTATCAAATCACCAACCTTTTCAGGTTTCCTTTATCTGCTAGCTATCAACTTCTTTGGATTTTAGCCTTCGAAGCCAGAAAAGAAATACAGACAGCACAACTCTTTGGTTAGAGAGAGAGAATGTGGGAGGGAGAGAGATGGAGAGCGACGCTTAAAAAAAACTCGCAGTTTGGCGAAGGATCCAATGCAATAGAAATAGACACAGAATGAGAGTCTTGAATTTGCTCTCTAACTGGAAGATAGGGAGAGAGCAAAAGGGACCCTCAACCTTTGCTCTCTCTCTCTCTCTCTGCTCTCCTTATTACATGAGAGTCGGCCATTTTTCTTTTTCACCGAAGCAATAATCTCCCTTTTTTAGGCAAAAGCGATTTTTAGCGATCTGGTTCGGAATAGTTTGATCAAAGGCATGTGGTTTAGCCACTACGCACCATCTGATCGACCTGAAAAAGGAAAGTTCACCTTTCTATAACGTGCATCGATCTTTCTTTGAATTTCTCGCGATATTTTGAGATTGGAAGAAGGAATGTGTGTCGGGTTGTTCGTGTCTGCTATGTTAATTTTCTTCATTCTTAAGAAAAAGAAGGAAAAGGATATTAGGCTTTAAGGAAGATTACATTTTTATGGCCTTAAATCTATATAACATGAAATGTCATTATATTGTTAAATTCACGCATACAAGTATTGACACATCATTATAGGTAAAAGTTCATAATACCCTTATATGATCCAATGACTAAAATACACTATTGGTATATGGATTCTTCCCATCTATTACGTGATTAAAATATAGGGTTCTTCCAATACGTACGTTACTGGTATTGAAAATTTTTCAATCTTAATTTCAGAAAAATACCACTGGTATATGGAATCTTCTCATATGTAATGTGATTAAGATTGAGGGTTCTTCATCAAACTTGCAATTTCAATAGACATCGAATTGTATATCAATATCTAAAAAAGTATTACGTTCCTCATCTTACTCGACTGATTCCATTCGATTCGGTCTTTCTAATTTCTCTTCAATTCAAGTTACTGTAACCACTTGGAGAACCATACATATTACCAGTCCTGCAAATAAAACCACCCGATCTTAATTCTAAAACCTTAGATTTATCATTGATGATCAACATCTTTTTGCTAAATCAATAGATAAAAGTAAAGGAAAATTGATCAAATGCTTGTGTATTTGATTCATGAGAATACACAGAAAATGAGATTTAGAGATCTAATTGTGGATAGAAAAGGAAGAAATCTTTCAAAAAAAGAAGAAGGAAGAAGATTGAAACGAAGAATCTAAGATGATGAACATGGAAAAAAAATGATAAAGTTAGAGGAAATTAAAATAAGAAGAAGGAAAATGAAGAAGATATGTAAAGTGAAGGTAAAAAATAAAAATAGTTGCAGTGATACGATGATTGTGAGCAGATCGAGCAAACGCAAAGAAAATGTCGAGAAAGAGCAACTCATATTTAATTTATGAGATGCAAGTAAAAAGATGAAATAAGGGAAGGCTATGATTGGTATTCTAATAAAAATATAAAAATATATTAATTTAGGTTTATGATGACACGTAATATCATGTAAATTTAAGGTCATAAATTTAGACATTCCCTAAGACCATATAGCATTGCTCGAAAAGGAAACTCTTCCAGGGTTTTGTTATATTTTCCTTTTGTTTCTGATATCTAACCTAACGCGTTCATGAGAATATAGTTTTCTCTGTGGAGGCTTGCAAGGCCGGTCGATATTAAAATGTCCGGCAGCAGAAAGGACATGAGGAAGTCTACAGGACTAAATATTTGGTGACAGTCGATGCCAAGAAACATATTGGTTTTTTTATTTATGGGGAATTAAATTAGGGCTTGAGTGTAGCTTCCACCATGCATGGCTGAAACTGCTCCACCATGCACGTTTAAAGGTCCAAGTCTAACAACTAATTCGAGCTCTCTGTTTGGGAACATGTAACCGAAGCTTATCTATCTTGTTTATAACTGATATTAACTAAGTTTTAGAATGAATAAAAAAGGTCGTCTTCACGTAGTTTTTCACTTACCCACTTTGGTTTCAGACTTCATTTTAAATTTGATTCTCATGTATGATATCTAGTCTTATCTACAACATTATTGAATTGGACACATAATATGACATGAGAAATGAGTGTACGTCTTAATCACATGAGAAAGAAGAAATTTGAATTTCTTTTTTAAGTGGACCAATGAACTAGGGCTTTTCTCAAGAATTAATTTTTCGTAGAATGATTTATATGCACTCCACTACTTCTCAATTTTATACAAAATTTCTAAGTTCCTTCCGAACCCTACCTAGCTACCCCTCTTTTCAATTTTGATGAACTCGCAGCCTCAACATTGTAGATTCATTCAAATATTTGCTAATTCATCAAAGTAATGCATGCATGCTTGAACGATGAAATATCAACCATGCATGATGTATGCATGATTAATTAAATTCATATCCATTTTCCTTTTTCTAATAGCGTGCAATTTTTCTCTTTTAGCTATATATTTGATGTAGTAACAAATTTCCATATCAAATGCCGATGATTTGATACAAAGGTTAATTTCTTGGATTCAAGATTTCAAGAGTGACACTAATCCAAACGAAAAGGTTAACAAAGTCGGTAAGCCTCCTCATCATGTTTTACTTTGTATATTTCAATTCGTTGACCATCCATGCATATATATCTGTATTTCCAAGTTGCAGCAGACATGTTCTCATGCCATTATTTGGAATTAGAAGGCTGCCTTGGCTGGTTGCTTAATAATATCGGCCATGGGGTCCCCGTTCCCTGCTGCTTGCATGCAGGCCATTTTCTCGATGTGGATAGTACTTAATTGGAAGAAGCTAGAGAGTGCTGCTCGATCTGCAGGCCGGTAATGATATGGGAATATTGTTGCTGCTACCTTCTTCTTCGTCTTTCTTCTCCAATCTTCAGGCTTTGGCGTTTGGATTCCGTTTTTTGTCGACATTCCTGTGTGGAATTGTGGAAATGGGAATGCTACCGGCCCGGCAAGATCCTTTGGGGATCCGATTTGGTAGAAAGACTAGAATTAACTAACCCCTTTTATAATGGAACGTAGTAAAAAGTTATAATATACAGTACAGAATAACATAGACGTACGTACAGTGAAGATAAGCTGTGATTCACGTAGATTGTTGTTGGGAGTTGAGGTAACGAGATGGAGAGAGAGAGAGAGATAGAGACGAGAAGTTGACGATATGATATGATGAATGCCTGTCTACCAAGTTGGGGGCCCAAATGGATTGCTTGGGAATCACCACATCTCGAAATCCGAATTTCATGACCGAGCTCGTGCTTCATGGTTTGGGGATTAACAGTTTCTCACTTTCAATTAACTCTTAATTACGGCAAAACTAGTTTGTGAATCCAGTTGATTTCGAGCTCAATTTGATAAGGATTGCAAGTTAAAAACGAGTTTGTGCGTAGCTAGCTGTACAATTGCCTCCTGCCTTCTAGAGTCCTACCAATATTTGTTATTAGAACTTATTTTGAAATTTGATATAAGGTACGAGACTTTTAAAAAGTGGTAGACAAAATAAGAAAAAAAATAAAAATAAAGAGAGAGAATGACTTATCTTAGTTTCAGGTATAAGACTTTGGTAGTAAGAGTTGAGAAAGTCTTATAATGAATAATAATTTTTTAAACAGAATAGAAAACTTTGATGGTTGAAGCTTATCTTATATCTTGGTACCGGTCAAGTTTGTCTTCCCTCAAATTGATCAAGCTAGGCAAGTATTTAGTCAAACCAAACCATTGAATGTAGTTTAGTTGTGCGTCTTCAGGTGTAGACTTCACCACCTGAGTTTAAAACATGAAATTGTCAAAATGATCAGAGACTGTAAATGCAATCCACAATGTGAGCATTTCACTCATTTCACTTTGGTTTGCAAATTAATGTCGATAAATCTTTTTAAAAATAAAACATAAAAAGGAGAAAAAGTCGGGGTCGCTAATTTAAAGCCTTAATTGGTGAGTTGAAAGTTTCTAATTCAAATTCGAAAAAACATGCATGATTGAAGTCCTTACCTAGGCAATGGAAACTAAGAATTATGTAACCTATAACTATATAAATAGTCCCTCGACGGCTCGACAATTGAAAAATGAATGTGTCTACAATAGCGTCCTTCTTTCTGGTCCGGGGCTTAATTAGTTTACGCACCAAATGTGCCACTGTTAAGTGGGAATGTAGGAGTATCTTACTGGTGCATTATTATGTAAATGAATCAGTTTCAAAAAACAATTATGCAATTGAATCTCATTAAGGATTAGCATGTTGATGATAACGTGGTGGGTATATGTAGCTAAATTATATAGAAGAAAAGGTACACACTACACACACTCTCATGGCACATAATTGCTTCTTATGCTCATGCCTAATGATTTTGCTTCCCATCTCCGATCATCATGTGCCTTTGCAAGCTATCTCGGCATATCTCTAATATTAATAATCTGAACTGCCACTTTTCTCTTTCTTTTGTGTTCTTTTTATTTGCACTGAAAAACCTGCTTCGATCGATCAAGCTCGCTCGTTACTTATGCTGTAACGTTGAGGATTCTTGATTGGCCATGGCTTTTTTCTGTTGCGGCAGTTTACATGTTAGCTTTTTCTTCAGAGAATACGATCGGCACTACTAGAAATCTCATTCCAGACGTTTGTCGACGACTATGGCAAGCTCTAATATGTAGGGGCCCATGGTCAAAAATTCCGTGGGCGACCCGGAGGTCTGATGGGTCTAAGTTTGTTGAAGCCAGAATTTAAGCCCAAATATGTTTTGTTCGGTGGGCGTAAGACCGAGTTTGGACGGAGAAGTCAAAGTGAATGGGCGGCCTAAAGCCCGGCTCGTCGAAGCCGGGCCCAATCTATAAGACCAAGCTCATCATCAATATAAATACATTAGATAATTTGTTTGATATAAACTTCTAAATTTTCTAAATTATCTTAATATATATTAGAAAAGAAAAAAAACAACATACAAAGACAAATTAAGTATCAAAAATACAAATAAACCAACCACAACAATATTTAGACTACCAAGGACATGGATCAAGAGCCCAATATGTAGTATCAGAGCTCAGACCATTAAAAACGCTTGAAAGGACGATTTTATCCCATGAACCCTCATTCAGTCGCACCCATTAGTTTCTCTCACTCAAACGACTGCCCACTGCTATTGTAGAAAGACTAAAAACTTCCACTGCTACTCCAAACCCCAATTCTCATATCAATGATACTTTTTCACCAAAACCTCTCCAAATCACGACTCACCTTCACAAACGAAGTATCAACGCTTGTTTCACGTTACTTCAAACACGTTCTTCGTCGCTCTTTATAAAGGTAAGTGCTGCTACTACGTTTTTCAACTAAGATATCAATTTTTTTAGTTGGTTTGTGTTTTGCACTGCTACTACGCTTGTGTTTGCAGAAATTTGTATTCATTTTTCCTTTGTTTCATCGCTTTTGAGATGATATTGTGTTTACATGCAAAGCTTCCGGAAGACAATGGTTATACCTGATATTGTGTTTTTGTTTTTGGTTTTATTTGAGGATCGATTAGGCTTCGTTTTCATGTTTATGATGTGGTATTGTATTTTTGATTGATGAATTAGGGTTTCAGTTTTTCTCCCTAAATAATCACTTGAGTTGTGATTTTTGGTGTTTTAGATTATCAACTGAGTTGTTGTCAAACTTGCGTGTGAGGTATATGGGATGTTTCTCATCTTTGGTTGTTTGCATTTAGTTTTTGGGAATTGAATTGTGATAATGATGGCACATGAACTGGTGTGGTAATTGTTGGCTGTAGCTGAGATCTTATATATTTAAAGGGGTATGGAATTGCATATGAACTGGTTGTAGCTTGTGTTAATTGGTTCTGCTGCTATTGATTATCCAAGGTTTTTAAGTATCAGTTGTTCGGGCATATTGTTTATTCTAAATTTGGTTGATATAGTGTTTTGGTTCCATTGGAGTTCAAATGAAAAATGGAGCTTAAACAATTTGGTACTGAGGTTTGGCTAATTTTATTGTTGTCTTTGAATTAATGTTATTAAAAAGAGTCTTGTGTAAATAGGTTCTGTTGATATTGGACTTATTATAATTTGGTATTGTACTCTTTAGATATAGCGTCGAAGAAGCTTGCAAAAAAAGCTTAAAAAACAACGAGGAAAGGAAAATATGCAGCAAAGAGTAGTGCAACTAAGAGTGAGACAATACTACAATACAGATGCAACAAATCTGCTATAGAGAATCTAATCATTAAAGGCAGATTAAAACCAGACCAACCTAATTTTGAAGCTTTGAAAAGTAGATTGTACAAAACACCATTCAAACACATATTCAAAGTGTTTATTGGAGGACATATGAATATCCAAAAGAAAAAATTCGATAAGATGTTGGAAAACCTTCTTGGCAGTTTTGACAAGACCTAAAAGATGTTCAAGATCGGCAAGAAGATGTATCAGTTAAGAGCCAAGGACATGGTCAACATATTAGGCATAAAAAAATATGTGTTGTTTATGTTTTGAGAACTTCTATAGCTGGTTCTGAGTTTCTCAGCTGCTATTGAATACATTTTATTTTTGTTTTCTTGTTTTATTGTCATCAGGACGGCCGGTGCCCTTGGATGATTTTGTAATTCCTACTATTGTATCTTTTCTGTTTTCTACACATTCCTTTTTGCTGGTTCTGGATCATCCTTATCGTGGTGCTATGTGATGCTCATGGACGATCTGGACCACTTGGGGATGTACAACTGGACTGAAGAAGTTGTCTAAGTACTTACTAAAGTGTTTGGTGGATGGTAAGCAAAGTCCGAGCATCTGTCTTCATTTAGTACCAGTGAATCTTGCTACTAAAATAAACAGTTAAAACAAATAAAAAAACATGTGATGCAACTTGAACATAAATATTGAACTAAACATGTTTCTCTAATATTGTTGACATGTAGTTTTGGCTATGTGAGAACAACAACTTGATTGCTCCATGAATAGGGAACTTTCCAAAAGAAGCTGCTTTCGTGAAGTGGAGGGCTCTCGATGATCTTTAGAAAAAGCTAAAGAATACGGAGATAGATAACATTCAGGTAAGAAAAAAAACCAACAAATAACAAATTTTCTAATGCTAATATTGATTCATGCTATTGGTACTGCTTGGCTGCTCCCTAGAGTTTAGGTGTACAAACTGTCTCTTTTAAATTGTTCTAGGCGTACCACTGTCGAGGGCAGAACGTCATTGGAGAGTAGGTACTCAGTTACCTCTCATTAAGATTGTCTTTCAAATGCTTATAGCAGTAAGAATGAGAAGATAATGGAAAAACCTCTCTAACAAGATCGATAAGTTTTGTACCCATATTAGTCATGAAAACGACATAGTGAGCATCATCATCATTTAGCATAATTTCCAGTTGCTCAAGAAACCAAATTCAATTGTCTTTACTTTCGAAATCAACAATAGCAAAAGCAAATAGAAAAATTTATGCAAAACAACATAAAAAGTAACACACATATCAGACTGAATTAACAATAATGTTACTACTGCAAATTCACAAAGAACAAAAGAAAAACAACAATTGCTACTATTGTATATAATATTTTTTATAACAAAACGATGAAGCAAACATTCACACTGCTACTGTCAAACAAAACAGATCAAAAAGAAACAAACTGCCAGTGAAGATCATGACTATTACTGAAAATTATAAATCTAACAAATTCACCCACACAATTGATACTGAAAACAGAAAAAGAAAGAAAAAAAATAGTACAAGCATAAAGACATACCTTTGTTCCCATTTTTTGCACAAGCACCCAAAAACATCCCTTTATACTTATTTTTGATAAAGGTCTCATCAAGATAGAGCATTGGTTGGAAAAATTTGAAACCTTCAATAGATGCTTGATAGCCAATACATAAACGCCGAAACCTGGCTTCCTATTCTTCGAGAACGACATGTGAGCCGGGGTTGGTTCTTCTCAATGCATCAATATACCAGGGCAGTAGAGCCTATCCAATACTTTCACTACCATTCAGAGCATGATTGACAGCTAACCTAGCCCTATACGCTGTGTGATACTAAATATCTACACCAAAATTAGCCTTCAAGTCATTGACAATCTATTTCGGCTTCACCAAAGGACCAGATCAAACTTTATCGGCTATAATCATTGCAACAACTTTACTCCCTAGTCTTTTAGGATTTTCATGAAATGGAACTATGATGCAAGTGTGTTCGTTATTCAGCTTCTTCAAGTAGAAGTAGTTGTTAGTCTCACATAAAGAACCATGGACAAACCACTCACAACCTTTTTTTGCTCATACTACTGTAACAAGAAAACGATTATTCTTGACATATTTGAATTCAAAACTTTTCTCCATATAGTACTTGCACAATTTCTCTCTAAGCTCAACTGTTCCGTCACTGAAAAACTGTCAAACATTACTAATATAATCACCCCACTTAGCATAGCAAAACTTCCTCTTATTATTTTTACTAACAAAGTGTCCTAATATCATGTTGTTATCCTCATCATAATTTGAGTCATTGCTACTGACATCTTCTTGATTTTGATACTGAATATGTAAGACATCAGTCATCAGGCATCCTTTTATCCGGGACATATGATTCTTTAAAAACACTAGAACAACCCGACCCAACATCTAACACATGAATTTCTATCCATTTTGAAGTAGATATATATTCATATACCTCAAACATTGAAACAATATCTTCATCCGTGTCCAAAATAGTATTAAGAAAATCACTAAAAGAGTACCTCAAAGTGAACTGCCCAAGTTTCAAATTTTGAAATCTAGGACAAAGTTGAATGCAAAGAGAATCAATCTTTGTTGACTTCATCATTGAGATAAGAACGCTATCAATTCCATATGTAACATTTTAGAAGAATTATTATCCCCTTAACCATTCGACTATGGATTAGTTAAAGGATAAGTGAAACTCTCTAAAATCGCAAGTGCATGGTGGCAAGCTTTAGTATATATTTAAGAAGTCGGATGTCGAACCCACGATGATTGACTATCCTAATTCCATACATTTTCCGATTAATGCAACACAAAGTAAACACAAAGCGGGAATGTGAATCTTACAACGCTAAACCTTGTGGAGGTTTACCATTTTAAGGGATGATTAAACTACGATAAGTGATTAATGATGGGTTGATTGATTGATTAAGGGAATGAAAAGATAGCAATTTAAATGATTCTAATTCAAAGTAAATGAATGATTGGCTAGGGATGTGTCCATTAACCACTCGATGCACAAACAATGTCCCAATTTACAAATTATGAGTTGTTTTAGTGCATTTCACACAACTATGTCCAAATCATGACCTTGTGAGTCACGTTTGGTTTTGAACCGAAGCTCCTAAGCCATTTAGGACTCTAGAAGACTTCCGGCTCAATCTTTAAGCATACGGTGACCCAAGATTAAAGACTACGTCATTTCAGACTCACGTCCTAACCATATATCACGCAGAATGAGTTCAATAAGAAAATGATGTACTAGATATGGATGATTTCCCTTCCAAACCCCCTATTGGAGGACTTGGGAGTAGGTTCCAAGGATTCTCCCAACCCGCACAATTTAGAGTATGAATTGGAAGAATCAAACACTAGCTATAAAGCCTATCGATCAGATCAATGTAAGCTTGACCAAAACTCTTTGAGTCCATTGGGGCTAAAGAAGACTTTGGTCCTTCCTTGTGCATAAGAAAACCAAACTACAAGTTTAATCTTTCGAGTTTAAACCTAAGTCATGTTCACATGCTCATCTTTACCTAAGGCAAATTCACCTAGACAAATTAAATGATTGATTAAGGGAATGAAAAGATAGCAATTTAAATGATTCTAATTCAAAGTAAATGAATGATAGCCATAACCAAGACATGCATAAGTGAAACCATTCATTGAAAACAAACATATAAACATGCCACGATCACATCACAAACACATCAAACTCATTCACAACATAACATACACCGGTACCAAAACATAACTCATATCATATATCCATGTATCATTGTTCTACATCAAGCGGCTAAGGTTTGACTCCTAACCTTCCATAGAATTACTACTCACTAATCATATCTACAATTGAGTTTGAATAAATGCTAGGAGATGAAAGAGCAAAGAGATAAGTGAAGGGTCCCCAACCTAGCTCCACTAAAATAACAAAGTTTCACCAAAATCACTTTAAGCCTTCAAGCTCCACACCTTCACTTCTAGCTTGCTTGCTTCAACTCTTGAAGAGGAGGAGTATACAACCTCTAGGACACCAAGAAGTCAAGGGGAAGAGAGATTACTTCGCACTTCTTTAAGCTCTAGAGAATTACCTACACGTTGGAGGCAAAGATGAGAAGAGAAAGAGGAAAGGACTTGGCCAAGTATGGTGGTGGAGGAGAAGAAGTTTAGCTTTCTTTTGGTGGAGGAGGCTAGGGCTCTTTGTGGTGGTGGCGAAGGTAGGAATTGGCCAAGCAAGAGGAGAGGAAGAGGGTTGAAGAGAGAATTAAGGAGAGCTAAAACTTGGAAATGTGAAAATGAAGTGTCTAATATTTGGTGTGAGAGGGGAGCTTGAAAATATAAGGCAAATGGAGATATTTTCTGGTTTGATTTGAATTTCAAATGTGAGAAAAAGTTGGGACATGATTCACAATTTTAGGAATAAATTAGGTCCTAAGGTGAGGTGTCATATATGTGACTCACCTTGCATGTGCATGTCATGTGCATTCATTTGCATTTAGCCCCAAAATATCTTCTATGTGTGGTTAAAGTGTTGACCAAAACCTTGACCGACATTGATTTATGTTGACCAGCGTTGACCATTAGAATCTTGGAATATTCCGTCGAGTCCCCAACGACATTTTTTCATCTTCTAGCCAAAGTTGCTTCATCTTCTCTCGTGACCTCGGAAATGCCTACGCCTTCTTAAATAAGTGTGTAATTTCCATTCTTTAATGCATTTCCGAGTCAAACCATGATTTTCTAGCAAGAATAGGAAACATCATAAGAATGTTGTTTTGTTCATGAAAAACAAGCAATAAGCGTGAAGTTAGAGATATAAAAAGAGCATAATTATGGACCTAACATAACCCTTGCAAGCTTCGTGACTGACGACATTGCTACACAGAAAAGAAAGAAAAATGTCAATTTCAAAAAACAAAGCTGCTACTAAAATAAAAAATTGCAGCACAAAAAAAGAAAGTAGTGTGTTGTTGCATCTTGATACAAAATCCAATAACGTAATCTTAGGAAATTGAAACTAAAATACTACAACCAAAAAAGAAATCAGCAGCATGATGTATACATAAAATCAGGTCCAAAACAAACACACAATGAGTCATTGATACTGAATTAAAATTGAAACACAAAAACAATCATAACAAGCAGCGTGCCGTTACAATGACCTCTATATTGTCATTTTAAACAATTGCTACTAAACACAACAATAAAGAGAAATCAACAACGTGATGAACATATCAAATCAGTTCCAAAATTAACCAAACAATGTGTCCTTGATGTTGGATAAAAAGTGGAACACAAAACACCAGAACAATGACCAATTGCAACGTACTAAAAACATGATGTTACTGAAAAAAAAAACATCTAAATAAGCAGCGTGTCACTGCACCGTAAGCCACATCTCTATACCGTCATTTTAAGCAATTGCTACTAAACACAACATTAAAAAGAGAAAATCAGCAGTGTGATAAACATATCAAATCAATTCCAAAATTAACCAAAAAATAAGAACCTGATACTGAATAAAAACTGCAACACAAAATCACCAACAAAATGAGTAACTGCTACTGAAAAACAACTAAAGCACCTGCTATTGAAAAATCAAGCAACTGCTGAAAAACAACTACAGCAACGGCTACTAAAAATAAACACGAGTTAACATCATACACTACAACATCACAGCAACAACAAAGCAAAAAAAGAGCAACTGCTACTGAAAATAAGCAATTGCTACTAAACACATGCTGCTACTGATAAAACACACAAACAAAAATCTGCAACTTAAAATGTAACCACAATCACATGATTTGCTGGAAAATCAAAAACCTAAAACTCGATCAAACACATCAACTGGAATCAACATCAGACATAACAATATAGTTATAAGCACACCATATAAACTGCTACTGAAGTCTATATAGAAATATCACAACAATAAAACATAGCAATTGCAACAACAAAAACATCACAAAACTCACCAAGAATTGATGATTTTAGCTTCTGCTACTGCTTGAAAATCGAAAGCAACTGCTACTGAAATCTTGTTACGAGCTCCGGATACAAGCTTCGAAAATGATTCCAGATTATAAACGGAGAACGCAACAAGGAGGATCGAAAAAATAAGATGATACTGAAGTCTAACAGATTGATCGTAAGCAACGATATAGAGCTTCATAGATTTTCGTACGTTTTCAGTTTATTTTTTTTCAGAAACATGGGTTTATATAGGGATGCCTAAGGGTAAATTGGTAATTATGCATGTGACACGTGTCAACACTAGACCAAACTATCCTTATTTGTAAGATATTGACCTTTACTGTTAAAATAAAAGGACATTGACCTTACACATATATGGCTTCTCCAAAGTGTCGTTTAGTGTAGTTTGCTATAATACAATTCATTTGCATACCAATTATCAAAATTTAAAGCTTATATATAATCTAATGCATGTATTTATTGATATAATTGATAGTGAAACATTATTAAATTTTAATTTTTTTTATTTAATACATAAAAAATCCTATCTCAAGCTGGCCGTATAGGCCTAATTAGCCCGTCCCGGATTTTAGAGGTGTTAGGCTCAAGCTCGACCCGACCCGACCCAAATCCGATGGGCTTGAGTGGCTTGGCCTGACCCATAGCTAAGCCCTACTAATATGTATTGTATGTGATCGAGAATTAGGGTGATGCACTGATGCTACACCTTGATCAACAAATTTAATTTTTTCAACGATATATAGATGTACCATTTTGACTAAAACATTACAAGAATAATCTACTCATATAGACCTAAAAATTTGAATGGTGGAGATGTTAAAATATAATCGAAAGGTTGGTGTAATGTTCTATACCTGAAAATAACTCAAAAAAGGTATCCATGAGTGGAAGGGATCTCTATAGATATCAAGCCCCTTCTTCTCGGGTATACTTTTTTGGGGTTATTTTCAGGTATAGCTAACGATATATACCCCGCATGGTATTGCATTGGTACTTACATGGTCTAGCTCATTAAGATATCATTTTTCTTAACCGTGGCTATACACATGTATGTTGTTTAACTTGTAATAAAAGCATATACAGTATATAGTAATTGACTAATTTTCAACTCTTTTGTTTACTTTGATGATGTGGCTTTCACTTATGTTGGATGGCGACAACATCCTATTAGGGGTGGGACTGGTTCCACAAAGAACCGGAGTACCAGACCGAATCAAACTGAAATCGCTAGGTTCGGTTCGGTTCTTTGAATTTTGCAAAATAATATTGATGGTTCAGTTCCAAGTGCAAATGTTCCAGTTCCGGTTTTGGTTCCTAAGTTACAAAATTTTAAGGAACCGAAAAAAACTCGTAATATAAAAATAACACATGTCAATATATTATTGGCAGTCTTATAAAGTCTATATTATGTACTATAGACATGGGTATAGAGGATCATTCCTTTCTAACTACTAAGTATATGAAAAAAAAACTCTCAAAACGCTAAATCTAGTTAATCTACCTAGTCGACAACCCTCACACTCTCACCAAAAAACCCTCATGCTTAAAAGAAAATGCGGATGATGCAAGGGCAATAAAAGTTACCAAAAATTAGTTTGTTAAATAGAATGCAACTTTGAGGTACATATGTAATCTTTGGTTCAAAAGTTTTTGTAGATTATAGTTGCTGCCTTTAGTTGTTCTATTCAATAAAAAATTCAAAAACTTGTTTGATGTAACTTATTTAGCTTGCAATTTGTAACATATTTGAACTAAAAGGACTCGATGATTGTTGGATACTTGCGGATCGAGTGATGTGTGGATGTATTTAATTTCTCATTTTGTAGTTTTTCGTTCTTTTTCTTCCAAATTAGACTATTTATTAATTTTTTTTATGTATTTAGGAATTGTTAGAACCGTAGAATCGAATCTGTTTGTTGCGGTTCGGTTCCATAAAGGTTTCTCCAAAAAAATACAAGGAATCAAACCGTATGTACATTGAACGGTTCTGGTTCCGGTTCCTGAAAATAATGGATGAAACCGAACCGATCCCAGCCCTAATCCCTATCGAGCACGGTTGAAGATGGAATTGCGAATTAATACACGTTTGCCACAATCCTGGGTGGCAAATGTTTTAGAGGGTCACTGGTTTTGGGCGCCGAGTTGGTCCTATTGGGCAACGGAAGATGTGACGACGTGGAGTAAGGCTGTGAAGCGGCGGATTTCTGCTGGTATTGGCATGAGAACGTGCAGGTGGTTGCGGATGTGAGCATGCCAACGTCGACGGAGAGCTCCCAATTTTTCACGATGGGGAGGGGTGGTCCTGTACTCCTCTTAGCGGCAACGGTGAGTTGGGGAGTCATTGGCCCTGAAGTAGCCAGCATGCCGGAGTTTGGTGTCCAGCACAGTTGAGTGCACACCTCGAGTGTCATGTCGCTGGAGCCAAGGAGTTGTGCTGCACAAGCCCTAGGCGCTGGGTTTTAGTTTGGGCTTGGGTCTTTTTGGGCCTGGGCTTTTGGTGTTTCTTTACAGTTGAATGGTTTGTGTTTGGGCTCTAGTTTATACGATGTCATTCGCATTTTGGACTTGGGTGACTTTTATCGGCATAATTTTAGTATTATTGTGTTTTCATTTCTTTGAATCGAGATAATTTTAATAATATCGCATCTTTTATTTCGTTGAGTCGAGTTCTAGTGGATTATGGTTTTTTATGGTAGGAGATTAGTTTCTATTCGATGGATTCAGGATCATGAAATATGCGTGATTGATCATACTACCGATTGCCTTTTGGTAAGTGGCTGACATCCAATCGTCAACGCTTTTGCGTATTGTGATGTCAGTGTTCGGCGTAGTTGGTTTGCTTCTAATTATTTTATTTTTGTTATTTTTTGCATTACTTTCCTGATGTAATCTCCAAAGACATTTTGCCTTGATTGATTAATATGATTGATTAATATGAGTTGTTTCTTTCCAAAAACTTCTCCCAAGAATTCACTAAAAAAAAGAGAACGTGCTTCCAAGCGACAGAAAAAGAAGACAACTTAATTACACGTTTTTCGGGGTGGGTTAAGGAGCTCATTCGGTGGCTCGCCTTGACTATGCCGCCCTTTGGCCAAGCCGTGGCATCGCAAGTACGGCCGGACAAACGGCTTTGGGAATAGTGGTTTGGATTTTTGTATGCAATGACAATGCGACGTGGTTCAGGAAGAAGCTTCAGGAGCAAGAGGAGTTTCGTGTGTCGGCGTTCGACATGTCTCTGTTGACTGGTGGTGCATCTTGATCGAACTTGGAGAATAGGCCGTCACGGATCGTTGTAGGGTTGTAAGGCTCAAATCCTGAGAGATCTTACGTGTCATATCTACTCACGTCGTGGGTGTGGAGTGTGTGTTCTACTCCATGTGAGGTCGAGTTAGGCAGTTTGACAGTGGACAGAGGGCAATTCCTGTGTGTTTCACATAAAGGACAGTGGTCTCGAGTCAAAGTTTCTTCTCTGTCTGCTGGATTATTGTTGGTTGCTAGGCCTAGGGTAGCCTTTGGCCCAAGTGGCTTTGTTTTTATTTTTAGCTGAGATTTTATTTTCTATTGAGAATAACTATTGAGAGTTGTATGTTGAGAGGTCTTGTTTATCGTCTATGTTGTTATAGTTTGGAATGTATAGCTAGATAGAATGTGGGAGTTTCATTTTGTTTAGTCTTTGTCATACACGGCTACACCTTGACCGTCTAGTTATGTCATGGTACCAAATAATTAAATGTAATAATGTAGATTACTCATGAAGGATTATTTCTATCGTACCGTTGATTGGCAGATTCCTTTGTAATCTAGCAGATCCTATTTTTTTAGGTAATTGGAAGTCAATTGAAAGAAATAGTAGAATACAAGGAATTCACCGGATTCCTTAGAAATGAATCTCCTAGAATAAACTACACTAGAATAGTTCAAAAAAATACCTAAGAGCATCCGCACCCGTTTAGGACATCCTATTTCGAGGAATTCCTATTTTCAGGACTTCCTGTTACTATTCAGCAAATAGGACTTCCTATTCAGTTTTTTTGCGCAGCAGTGCAACAAATAGGAATTCCTATTACTATTCATAATCATAAAATAAAATTTTGATTAATTATTTTTAATATATTTATCCAATAACTAGGCGACACATGTCATTATCATGTACATTATTGAACGAAGATTTCCGGTAAGATTTCCGACGAATCATATTGTGACACGTGTCACATCCACGTGTCACTGTCGGATAAATTATTGATGAAGATTTCCGGTGATATTTCCGACAAATGATAATGCGACACGTGTCACATCCACGTGTCACTGTCGGCTAAATTATTGATGAAGATTTCCGGTGAGATTTCCGACAAATCAGGATGTGACACGTGTACTCATCCAGAAGTCACTGTCGGCTAAATTATTGATGAGATTTCCGGTGAGATTTCCGACAAATCAGGATGTGACACGTGTACTCATCCTTGAACATCAGATTATCATAATTTTGTTATAAAATCACCCACGCTGGCTCCAATACATGAAACCTCACAACACGCATAAGTCACTTGCTATTCTACATCTAAACACAATTCTACCTTTTTTCTCATCCAGAAGATGAATCACAACGATTACGAAGAGTCTTCCAGGAGGAGGCGCCAACAACGTCGGCAAGCTACCACAATGATGAATTCCTTCATCAATGATGCAACCCTGATAGTTTCCACGTTTGATGATGAGCCACCCCGCCGCCGCCTTCCAAACCATCCAAGGCAAAGGGAACTTAGGGGTCAGAATCTGCTTGAAGATTACTTCGTGGAATGCCCTGTTTTCCACGAGCAAGATTTTCGCCGGAGGTTCCGAATGAGCACGCACTTGTTCAACCGGATCAAGACAGACCTCTGTAATCATGACCCATTTTGGCATCAAAGAGCAGATGCCATTGGATTGCAAGGACTCCTCCCCGAGCAAAAGATGACCGGTGCTATACGAATGTTGGCGTATGGCGCAGCCGCAGATCAGTGTACTGAGTACACAAGGATGGGGGAGTCAACGACGTTGGAATGCATGAAGAAGTGGTGCACACAAGTGGTCTTGCTCTACAAGGACCGTTACCTCCGCGCTCCAAATCCGGGTGACATAACTCGACTTTTAAGAAGGGCCAGGCAACGAGGATTTCCTGGTATGATTGGAAGCATCGACTGCATGCACTGGGAATGGAAGAATTGCCCAACAGCTTGGCAAGGGTCATACTCGGGGCGGAAGGCTCGTCCGACAATAATCTTAGAGGCGGTGGCCTCATATGACACGTGGATATGGCACAACTTCTTTGGGACGCCTGGAGCACAAAATGATATTAATGTGCTCAACTCCTCTGATGTCTTCGATGAACTCCTTGCCGGAAGAAGCCCGCGATCGACATATAAAGTCCATGGTATGACTTACCACCATACTTATTATCTAGCTGATGGAATATATCCCAGGTATTCCTCGTTCGTCAAGACAATATCCAATCCGCAAGATCAACCACAGAAGCTGTTCGCAAGGAAACAAGAGGCATATCGTAAAGATATGGAGAGGTGCTTTGGCATCTTACAATCTCGTTGGGCTATCATTCGTCACTCAGCCATGTGTCATCACAAATCGACATTAAAAATGATCATGTTAGCTTGCATCATAATGCATAACATGATTGTCGAGGAAGAATTTGTGGAAGACGATTTTGAGGAGAACGATGAAGAAGATTTACAAAACCCAGTGACTGCTTCCACACTATATGATGGGTCGGTGGATGAAAATGGTAACTGAATTCCATTTGAGCCAGTGGGAAGAGATCAACATCATCAACGGTTTAGCGACCGGCTCATCGATTTACAATCAGTTTATCTCCATGGTGAACTTCAAAAGGACTTAGTGAAGCACAACTGGTTTCTTGAAACCGGTGAACATCTCTAAATATGTGTGTTTGCAATTTGTGTGTTTCCCTTTTGTATGTGTGTTTCCCTTTTGTATGCGTGTTTCCTTTTTGTATGTGTGTTTCCCTTTTGTATGTGTGTTTCCCTTAATAATCAATGAATTTAAATTTGAAGCTCGATCTAAATAAATAAAGTGCGTTTTTATTTCTTGAAATTGAAATTACATAAAGTGAAATTACATGAATTGAAATTACATGAAGTGAAATTACATGAATTGAAATTACATGAATTGAAATTACATGAAGTGAAATTACATGAATTGAAATTACATGAATTGAAATTACATGAATTGAAATTACATGAATTGAAATTACTAAACTAATCACTAAAATCAAGATTGCGGGGACGATAACAACCGGTAAAGCTAGCATCGCCGACTTCTCCTTCATCGTCATCTACTTGCTGAAGGATCTCTGATTTCCGCTTCATGAAGTACTTCTTTGAATTTGGGGTCATAACCTCGAAATTCATTGTCATGATTCTTGTTTCTTCTTCTCGTGCCCTTAATTTGTAGTTTTTCTCATCAAGTATTCGTTGACTTTCATCATTTGCCCTCGTCCAATCGGCAAACATTTTTTGATTAGCCGCAATGCTCTTCAAAGTCTCATCTCTAACTTCACTCGATAGTGTCATGGCCTTCTTTCCCATTCTTTTTGCTTCCTTGGCCGCCTTCACTCCTTGAGGTCTTGGCGGGCTTGAGGTTCCTCCAAGGTTGATTTGTGATGTTGGCATCACTTCATCTTCATACAAGTTGACGATAGGAGATACTTCATTAACGGTAGGTGTTTCTTCGAAGTATGAATTGTAAGAAGGTTGAGTGGTAGTTTCGATGATTCTAAAGGTAGGATGATTTTTGACCTCTTCCCAACACGCAAAGTACGCAAACTCCTTCTTTTTTTCCCCACATAAAACGTTTGGGCTTTTCTTAACTACAAAATAAATTACAAGTAACGACTTAATATTTCACATTATATATTTCCAAAAATTAATAAAATTTGAAAGGACCAACATAAATAAATTACTACCTCATCATGAAGATTTCCGCCGGATTCCGGATTCCTTCTTGCGTATGCGAGCGCTGCTTTCCATTGCGACAAGTTTGGCTTCAACTTAGCAAAACGAGATGCAAGGGCACTTTGTGACCTCGGTTCCGCCCTCGCTTCCCCCTCTGTAATCACCCAATTTTGTTGGTAATCGGCATAAATTTTTTCCCACAATTTGTCGCCCTTTTGTTTGTTGCCGGAGATAGGGCACACACTATGCCGACAATATGAAATGCATAATTGTACATCTTCGGACATGAGCCAATTTGTCGACATTTTTGGCAAAAAATGAAAGAGGATTATGAGATAGGGAGAGAAGAGAAGGAGGAAGAAGATGCTAAGTGGTGCACAAATGGGTGTGAAATTTTTTAAAAAATGAAGGTTGTATTTATAGAAAAGTAGTAGGGATTTTTTAGAATTTTTTTGGAATTTTTTTGAAATTTTTTCGAATTATTTCAATTTTCCGTTCTGAAAATTCTGAAAAATAGTCAGTTGCCGTTGCATTTGAATTACCACCGTCCGATTGAAATTTGAATTCAAATTGGACAGCCCAGATTGATCGGCCCGTTGCCAGCCAATCGGCCCGACAGGCTGACACGTGTCAGTCTGTGATTGGCTGGTAATTTCAGTTAAAAAAAAAATTACCGATTAACTGAAGTTAAAAAAATACACGTGCCAGATTCAAAAAAATTTCGGTTCCCGCCTGACGTCACCCACGAGCGTGGGCTCCGCCAGGGGAACCTCCTCTCCGGCGTGCTCCTCGCGAACGCCCTGGAGGACGTTCTCCTCGTCGCCGTGCGGTCAACTCTCCTCCTTAGCCACGGTGCACGCCCAGATCGCCGAGGACGTCCGATTTCCGGCGGGCCCGGCCTGAAAACGGTGAGGACGTCCTCCGAGCACTCCAACGCTGCGGATGCTCCAACATAACCAGACGCACTGGATGTATGATAAACCGTAAAATTTCAAAATCCCACGCCCTCTGCCTAAGCTCTAGCAATTGATTCCAACGCAAAACATATGCAATCCAAAAACAAAAACCCAAGCCAAAACAGCACATACCCAGTGGTGGAGTAGCTGGTGGAGTAGCTCAGCAGCCCAAGCCCACCAAGCCTAGGGCTCACAACAAAGCATGTTCCTTTATCTTCCAGCCGTCTGCTGCTGCTCCCGTCCCCAACAACCAGTAGCCTTGGCCAACGCCGGTCGCGGCCCATAAGCCACCATCCCTCTCCTAGCGCCGCCCTATTTCAGCCGCCGACCACGAGCAGAGTGCCGGAATCCCCCCACATCAATACCTCTGGTCCGCCTCGTCACCAGCACACCTCGTCACTAGCACGCCAACGACGCAGACCCGTACGGCTCTGGCCACGAGCCTCCATGCCAGCGACCAATTCTTCAACATTGACCACCTGTGCGGCAGCCTTCCACCGGATCCAAACCACACACACAAAAAAAAAAACTTAGAAACCCAAACACCGTAGCACTGTAGGTACTCAGCATTACCACCACCATCGTAACTGCGGCAGCAATCAACAAACTAGGTAATTGGCTGACCTTCGATGTAAAGAAACGGCAGTGGGTCACAACTCACAAGGCGAAACCCTAGACGAGCTAAGATCTCCATACAGAGTCAAAACATATTTGAATCTAGCAGCTCCTTATTTTATTTTACCGTTTCAGCTAAAAGAAAAAAAGAAAAAAACCTCCCCCAAATTGGGCAAGAATATGACAAAATTACTAAGCATATTAAGTGGGCTTGAATTGAGTTCAGGGCTCATTGGTTTTTTCAGGTGGCTACTGGGTACTTGAGCTTTTCTCAGCCCAACAAGTTGTAGCCCACAAAGGAAAGCAAAGGAATTTGGAAAAAGTATGTGTAGTTCTGACACCTGGATTGACAAAGCATTCAAACCAGCCTGTAGTTACGGGAAAAAAGATCAGAGAAGCACGCGTCGCCACGAGCTGCGATCTCGTCGAGCTAAACGACGGCCACGATTGGACGTTGAGGGCGTTGTGGATTTAAAAGGAGAATCGAGAGGTGTTGCTTTCTGGTCTAAATTTTGAACACAAAGGGCGCGAGATCGGACTGCTTCTTCTTCTTCGACCTCAAATTCTTCAAGGTCAGATTTCGCCATCTAACATATTTCCCTTTGGAATCTGTGATCATCTTTTTAAACGTCGTCGTTTCGCTGTTGTCGATTTCATTTTCGTTTGTGGATTTTGGATCTTTTGGCTAATCTTTCATTTCTAGATTGTCCCGCATTGTTATCCGTGAGAAATTTTATTCTCGAGGGGATTGTTTTGGATTTATTATCTGTGAGAACATTTGATTCTCGAGAGAAGTGTTTTGGATTTATGAAATAGCTTTTAGATCTTTGAATATTGGATGCGGATTATGTTATTTGATTTTGTACAATAATATTGATCGGGTGTAAGGATTAACATTTGGTTTACATGATCTGTAATTGTTTTGCTGTTTGTATATTCGGATTTCATTGACGAAAATTGCACACTGCAAATTTGAGATGTTTTGTGTAGCTGTTACATGGAATATGATCTGTATAATTGATGGAACTAAGAATGGTACAGGTTTCCCTAATCGATGTGAAAATTCGCTGCGATTATTGTGTGTCACATGGAATTGGTGTATACTTTGTGTTTGTGTGTGATTAAATAGTGCATTTTTTCCCTTTGTAATATTTTGTGACTTTTGTCTCTCTCTTTTTTTTTTGAATAAGTGACTTTTGTCTTCCTATATTGTTCATGTTTTGCCCTGTTGTGCTGCAGTTGATACATCTCTACAGCTAGTTATAAACAATGGCTGAGGCTGAGGATATTCAACCACTTGTCTGTGACAATGGTACAGGAATGGTTAAGGTATGGCATCGGGCCTGTTTCATTCTACGGAATCTTTTCTGATGCATGTCTTTCAACTTTAGGTTATTGAATAATACCATTCTGATGCATTGGCAACTTTTAGGCTGGATTTGCAGGAGACGATGCTCCGAGGGCTGTCTTTCCTAGCATTGTTGGTCGCCCACGTCACACTGGTGTGATGGTTGGCATGGGTCAGAAGGATGCATATGTTGGTGATGAGGCTCAGTCTAAGCGTGGTATCTTGACGCTGAAGTACCCCATTGAACATGGTATTGTGAGCAACTGGGATGATATGGAGAAGATTTGGCATCATACTTTCTACAATGAACTTCGTGTTGCTCCAGAAGAACATCCAATTCTACTCACAGAAGCACCTTTGAACCCAAAGGCCAATCGTGAGAAGATGACCCAAATCATGTTTGAGACATTCAACACTCCTGCCATGTATGTTGCCATCCAGGCTGTGCTTTCCCTATACGCCAGTGGCCGTACAACTGGTAAGTAAGCTCAAATAATATTTTGAATATGTGTATGTTAGGTAGTGGTTATTGTCTTTCAAATGACTTTGACAGACTGACATGTGACACATATTTGGGGTTGCTTTTGGTTTCATTTTGGGATGGGGTAGTTTCATACAATTTGAGAGTCATCTCAGCTATCTTAAGATGAGGCAGGCACAATAGTGTTTTGAATTATTGAAAGAAAATGAAATGGCTGTTAGAAGTTTTGAAGGGGAAATCATTTAGTACATCCATATTTTAATGAATGTTGGAGGCAAGGCAAGCTTCAAGTCTCTGATATATGATGATAGTTGTTGATATTTCTATTTGCAGTTCTTGAGGTTATAGTTAGTGGAGCTAGGATTGCCATAGACTTGTTTCTTTTTATTTCCTGGGTGTACCTGAAGTGAATAATGGATTGTGAAAATTATACATGAAGAGGAGTAATTTTTCCATATTCGTTCTGTTACAAAGGCATGATGCTTTGGCTCCTGCCCATGAGTAGGTTTTGTCAATTTTACTTATGGAAATCCCGTGTAGGTATTGTTCTGGACTCTGGAGATGGTGTCAGTCACACTGTTCCCATTTATGAGGGGTATGCTCTTCCGCATGCAATTCTCCGTATTGATTTAGCAGGTCGGGACCTCACTGATGCCCTAATGAAAATCTTGACCGAGCGTGGATATTCCTTCACCACTACAGCCGAGCGAGAAATAGTCAGGGATATGAAGGAGAAGCTTGCTTATATTGCTCTTGACTATGAACAGGAGCTTGAAACTTCAAAGGTTAGTTCTTCTGTTGAGAAAAGCTATGAATTGCCTGATGGGCAGGTGATCACCATTGGGGCTGAGCGCTTCCGTTGCCCAGAAGTACTCTTCCAACCATCCATGATTGGAATGGAAGCTGCTGGCATTCATGAGACCACATACAACTCTATAATGAAATGTGATGTTGATATTAGGAAGGATTTGTATGGAAACATTGTGCTCAGTGGTGGGTCCACTATGTTCCCTGGCATTGCTGATAGAATGAGCAAGGAAATCACAGCTTTGGCACCCAGTAGCATGAAAATCAAGGTTGTTGCTCCTCCTGAGAGGAAGTACAGTGTCTGGATTGGTGGATCTATTCTTGCATCTCTTAGCACTTTCCAGCAGGTATGTCATTTTAGTTTATGCAACTGTGAATCAAATGTACATATTGTTTAGGAAAATGATAGCAAAATATTGAACAATGATTCTTTATGTTTGTATATCATTGGTGTGACCATCCTTTTGTGGATAGTATACTGAAAGCATGCTTGCATCACTAAGTTTTTATTTTTGAAAATTGCATTACTAAGTTATATGATCTATTATGTACAACAAATTACAAATATCAAACTCTTGTATGACTTAGCATTACTAATTGAGGTTGTTTATATTTGCTACGCAGATGTGGATTGCAAAGGCAGAGTACGATGAATCTGGTCCATCAATTGTACACAGGAAGTGTTTCTAGGCTGTGGTGTGGGAACAGTGAGAGTACTCGTCTAGTTTTCTCTTTTGCGGTAGAGTTCTATACTCGTTGCTTCCCTAGAGACTTTTGTGTCCAGTGTTGTCGCAACAATGAACTACGAGACGTGGAGGTTATGACAAGAGAGTTTTGACTCTTTTCGTTGTTATTTTCTGTATTAACAGTTGAACAAAATCAGTTCAAGTGCCAAGACAAAGCTCACTCTCTGCAGATTATAAATTTTGTCTTCCAGTTTGTATTGGGGATCTGGTTTTGCCCAAGTTTGCTTTTTGTTTGTGTTAATATTTAATAAGTCTGCCTAATCTGTCATAAGTCATGAAGAGGCTCCCATCTAATACTTAGATTGGTGTACATGTCATGTCATACTCTAGATTTTATACATGTTAGATCAAAATCATCAAATCATACTCTCTTCAGAATAGTCGTTGCATAGAGAACGGCAAAACTTGAGACATAGAACAAAGATACAAAAAACGCAAATTCAAGCTACATTGTCTCCTTTACTAGTGAGACCCGACTCTGTTACCTTCTGCATGTTCCTTCAAGCAAGGTATATAGACAAATCAGAGCATACTTGGATACATGTAAATGATGTAAAATATTTTCAAAACAATCCCTTTTTTCTGTTCGTCTTACCAAACCGCAACATGACTTGGCTGAAGTCCTATGTTGCACGGACACATATACGAGAACACAGATATACGAGGACATGGGATACGACAAAATTTTAAAAAGTAGGATACAGACACGGCAATTAAATTAATATAAATATAAATATTTAATATATAATAGGCTAAAATTAAGTTATATATTAAAAAATTATTCATGAACTTATCTCTTAAAAATTCATATATCATTGATAAAAAAAATTAACATTGAACCGAAGAAGATGCTAAAGACAACAACAGAGTATAAGTTAGAATGATTTTATTTGTGTATCAAGACTTTTTACACTAATCTCTAAATTCTATAATAAATATGACTTATATTAAAAAAATATAAAAATAAGTATAATATTTAATGTGCTGTGCCCTCAAGTGTCAAATGAGTGTCCCCGAGGGTCTAAGAAGTATCTAAATAGCAATATTTTGAGACCCGCCACGTGACATTTTGGATACGGTATCCTCAAGCGCCTACAAATATTGGAGTGTCCCCAAGTATCAGACACGTGACACGGCACTTAAGTAAAGTGTTGGTGCTACATAGCTGGAATCATCACCTATCAACTATGGGATGATGAATTAGTCCCGATTTTGCTTCATAAAAAGAAAAAAAAAATACATATCTACCACCGTATATTTGTTCTATTGGAAAATAATTTGAAAGAACGAGTAAGAAGCTGCCCATGTCCCATGAGGAGGGTGACCCCCCAATTTTAATTTCAAATCAAAATTTAAGTAACATTGACATTGGAACAAAATATCTTGTCACCTCCACCGTCACATTTCCTAAGTCACTTTTAAGTCACCACTTTTTCCAAATCCTCATTTCAAAATAGGGACATTTTATTCACATATTTTTAATTTCTACGTACACACCCCTATTTTTTTTGTAAGTTTATATATTTCTATTTTACCTTCATCAATTTCAGCCTCTATTTTCGGAGGAAGAAGAGACCCAAGCCGCCTAGCATCGTTGTTTACAAAATCCGTCCCCCATTTTTGAATAACTCATTTCTATGTACTCTAATGACTTACGGAACTTAATTATGATTACCAAGTACTTCAAGTTCAATTTGACGGTGTCACAAATACCAATAAATCTTCAACATTTGATCAATATAATATTTTGTAAGCTGTCCTTGAATATCAAGAACAAAAACTTCTTCTTCATCTTTCCTTTCACCTAGAAATTTGTTAATAATAAACTTAAACGATCGGATAATCATCAATATTTTCAAATTCATCAACAATTATTTGAGGAATCCCAAATTGAATATGAGTTCGTTGTAGTGTCCCGAGAGAGAGAGACCATTGCAGATGAACCGAACAAAAGAAAGAAAAAAGTTAGAAAAGGAAAAATAAAGGTAAAAATCGGCAAAAAAAGTAAGATGAGTGTGTATTATGAATAATAAGACGAGTAAATAAAACCTCCCTGCCAAATAAACTCTCTCACTCCCCCAACTAATTTGCACCAAATTTTTCAAACCATATGAGCCCACTCCAACCTCCACCGCAACCCGACCCGACCCGACCCGACCCGACAAACCTCTCACAGCCCAATTCCTCCATTACATGACCCGATTTTGATCCATGGAGCTCATGCAGCCCCTCACACCCTCCTCAACGCGGCCCCATTTCTGGGTTCTCATCTCCGGCGACTTTCCGACGTGGGTTTGACCGGCCGATCACTGATTCTAAGTTGCCGGAGATTTTTGTTGAAGAAGTTGTCGGCGGCGGCGGCGGCGATAAGGTACACGTGGCGGTTGGGAAGTCTGTGGAGAAAGCTGTGAGCTTGCTTCGTTGGACTTTGAAGCAATTTGGTGGTAGAGAAATATGTATACTTCATGTTCATCAACCTTCTCAGCTCATTCCCACTCTCTGTAAGTAAAATCGGTCTCAAGTATTGTCCTTTTTTATATGAATTTGTTCTGAAGTTTTCTGAATTTTGTATATTTTGAACGAAATTATGTAGCTTTTAAGTTTTATGAGCAATTTGGATGAAGGGTGAGATCATGGTTTTTTGTTGTGAACTTGAAAGGTAGTAGTGTTCCGCAATTAATTCTTATTCTTGTTTTTTTTTTTTTTTAAATTTGAGTGAAGAAAACTAATGTTGAATAATCTAATATTACAGCTGGATGAAGGTGACAAGAAAAGCTCCTGCAAAGCAAGTTATGCAGCCAAAAATGCTCCGTTATTTTCGGAAATATGGTTATCAACAAAGGGAAACCTCTATGGACAAGAGATGCCTCAGATGGCCAAAAAATTCTCTGCCTTTATGTAGTCAACTGCAAATTCCATCAATACAGATTATTGAATCATTTCAACATGCAAAGGGTAACCCAGGAAATCTCGATTTCGATTCCACCAATAGTACAGATGGTTCGAGATATCTTAACTTGGTTCAGAGTCAGCCAGTTCAGTTGGAAGCCATCAACAACTGTATTTTTTTCTAGCCTTGTGTGCCTACCCCATAATATTCATAACTCAATTAGTTCTAGCTCGGGTTCAGGCTATAGCTCTGCTGAGGGAGGGGTCTCTTTAGATTCTGATTTATGTGGTAGGCTTACAGAAGGTATGATAGAATTTGAGGAATCAATGGAAAAGGCATCTTCTGAGATATTGAAGCGCAAAAGATTGGAAATAGAAGCTATTGAAGCTATCAACAAGGTAAGTATGAGTTAATATTCAGTTCAGTCTAAAATTTTACATTATTTTGACGCTTAGGGTATGGCTTCATAGGTTACAATCCAATTTTTTAAATGAGGCGTACCCTAAAAACAGTCTGTACTTGGATTATAAAGGGAAATTCTCAACATTTCCCATTTTCTTATGCATTCCAATTTGATAGTCCATAGGTTATTGGTATAATGTGAAAGCAGAGCATTCTGCCGATAGCCGCCTGGCATATCCTTATAGGCAAGGATAGACACTAGAAACCTATCTTGAAAAGAAAGTTTAGCTAACTTCTCATTCTTTGTGTGTTTTCAAGCTTGAGACTAATGTAATGATCATGTGTTAATAGATATTTGGCAAAGATCATATTTGGAGACTTTGCAAAGTATCGGATATTAGAAAGATGTATGTATATATTGGAATATAGACTCTGAGTTTCAAGATATAATTGATTCCTGGATATCATGAATTGTTGTCCTCCTATTTCTTCAGGTCAAAGCATTTGAATTTGTCCATTCACACGAAGTCAGACTTAGAACAGAGGCTGAGGACACTGCATATTACAATAGACGAACAAGAAAATCTCTTGGAGGAGAAAGAGAAAATCACTACAGATATGAGGAGGACCTTGAGAAGTATTGCTCTGTTAGATAGTCGAATGCAGGAAGCTAATCGTAGGTCCGAAGAAGCTTCTCAAGAAGTAAAACAAATTCAAACTTCAATTGCAGCTCTGTGCCAAGAGAAACAGGGTATCCAGTGACAGAAAACAGAAGCCCTACGCTGGCTTCAACGATGGAAAATTCGTCGACAAGCTGGAGCTGCAAACTTCAATGGTATCATTGGATGTGATGATGAGTTGTTCAAGTTGGCAGAGTTCTCATTGTTAGATTTGCAAACTGCAACATGCAATTTTTCAGAGAGCTTCAAGATTGGACAGGGTGGATACGGTTGTGTTTATAAGGGGGAAATGCTGGGGAGAACTGTCGCTATAAAGAAGCTACACCCTCATAACATGCAAGGACAATCCGAGTTTCAACAAGAGGTTCTCTTCTTTCTTCTCCCATGTAGTCACATGATTAATATAGGGCCCAAATATGTTAGTAGTACACTTGTACTTCAAGAGAAGCTCATAACTTTCTTGCTTTGATCATTGAACCCCTTCAATACTTTTTTGCAGGGTAGACCTGACCTAAGTAATTTTGTGAGTGCAGGTACAAGTTCTTTGTAAAATAATGCATCCTCATCTTGTGAGCTTGCTTGGTGTGTGCCCAGAAGCCTGGTCCCTTGTATATGAATACTAACCAAATGGTAGCCTCCAAGACCATCTTTTCCAGAAAAGTAATATTTCTCCCATGACGTGGAAGACCCGAGCACGAATAATTGCTGAAAAATGAGATTGCCCTTTGCCTTTTGCATTCTTGTATACCTGAAAAGATTGTCCATGGTGATTTGAAACCCCAAAACATTCTACTCGATTCTGAACTCAGATGCAAGATTTGTGATTTTGGGATTTGCAGGCTGGTAACTGAGGAAAATCTTTACTCTGCCACTTTTTGCCGGTTCACTGAACCAAAGGGTGCTTTTTCTTACACAGACCCCAGAGCTTCAGAGAGTTGGAGAGCTGACGCCCAAATCTGATATTTACTCCTTTGGGCTTATTATTCTCCAGTTAGTCACCAGAAGGCCTCCAGTTGGCTTAGCAGGTGAAGTGAGCAGAGCATTTCTAAGAGGAAATTTGACTGAAATTCTGGATTTATCAGCTGGAGAGTGGCCTGAATCCGTGGCAAAGCGATTGGTAGAGCTTGGGTTGCGATTCTGTGATATGAATAGTAGGGAAAGACCAGAGCTTACACCAGCTTTAGTGAGGGAATTCGAGCAGTTGCATCACTTGCATGTCTCCAATGAGCAACCTGTGCCATCCTTTTTCTTGTGCCCAATTCGTCAGGTTAGTGTTAGTGACACTCGTGAATATATTCTGTTGAGGACTAGATTGAGCCAATTAAACTCATGTTACCTTTTAGCTCATACCTGGAAGCTTAAACAATATATTAGACACTTAAAGCTGAGTTGCCAAGCATTCCAATATCTGGTAACTCTAACACCACTGAACATATATGTATTTAGTTTGAGATAGCTAGCCCTATCAGAAGGAACCAAAGTAGGTCTTCCCTGTTAGGACGTAGGACTAGGATTCAGCACTAGTGCATGAGTTGCAATTCTGCAGCTAGAGGACTACAAGGTCTTCAACATAACTATAAGGGCTAGAGTGGTAACATCGTTAAAACTAGCTAAATCTGCTTGCTAGTCTATCGTTAAACTTTCCACGGCTTATGGACATCATTTGGATGCTTTCAGGAAATAATGCACGACCCTCAAGTAGCAGCTGATGGCTTCACTTATGAAGGGGAAGCTCTGGTTAAATGGTGGCGAAACTTCTCCAATGACCAATCCGAAATTAAGTCACTTTCATCTTACCCCTAACCATGCCATACGGCTTGCTATTCAAGACTGGCTTTGCAAATTTTGAAATCACAGTAACTTCGTTGATGTATAGAGGAATGCGGATATTGTCGCAACCAGTGTATGTTATGGAACAAAAAGGAAATTAGTGTGATATATTCTAGCATAACTGAAATGTCTTCATTCTACATATGACAGGAACAATAATATCTTTACTTGGCTTGGTCTCAGTAAAATCTTGACTTATTCTCATTCCAGATGCAGTGGAAGAAACTTGCAGATCTTTCACTTGTTATACAAAAAGCAACGAAGATTTACTTTGATTGTTACTGTCACTAAAGGGGTGATCATCTTCAGTAGAAAGTTCAAATCTGGACCCATCTTTCTTATCTTCACCCAAAAGAAGCGAGTTAAACTCCTCCCCGCAGTTCCATTTTTCTAACACTTCCTTGTCTGGAACCTTGTTTTCTTTAAACCTTGTTCGAGTTTCAAGCATCTTATCCACCTGAGTATCCTTAAAATCATCCCACCAACTTGAGTTCTCTGTTTTCTTGCTAGACTCAACGCTTACGCTTACGCTGTCGTTGTTTGGCTTTGATTCTCCTACTTTCTTTGGTACAATTTCAGTTTTGGAGGATGGCAGCTGATTTTCTTCATCTTCGTGGTGTATGAAGTCAGAATTAGACCTCCCATACGTCTCCAATGTTGATTCTCTTAAAACGCCTTGTGCAGCTGAAGATGTTCTTTGGCAGAAGCTACCAAACCCTTGAATCCCTCTTGTTATTTTCCGAGCTCGGTCTCTCTCTTCTTTCAGAAGTGATCTTTGGTTTAGCAGCTTCAGTATTCTCGCAGACTTCTTTCTAACAGTAAAGCCCCAATTGAATCTGCAGCGAGTAAAATTTATATATTCAACAATTGAATTTGGCAATAAAAATTACTTGGATCAACAATGTAGATTGACAATCAAAGAAAGAAAACATTCCTAGCTCCTAGAGGAAGCTTAACAGCATCATATAAATGGTACTTGATACTTACTCTTTCTCATCTATATACTGAAAGCCTCCCATCTGTTCAATAACAACTTTATCAACCTCAAACTCAGCTGCAACACTCTCTGGTCCATGAGTCAACAAGTTTTCAAGCACTATCAAAGAGTTGTAAGACACCCTCCAGTCCTTGTTCTCAAACTTGGTGAATCTGATGCACAAGTATAGGAAACTTCAGTGATCCAGTTTACAATGAACATATCAAATGAGAAACATTTTATAGGGAAATCGAAAAGGAACAATGCGAAAAACCCAGAAACCTTTTGTGCAAAATCTCCACAATTCTTGTATAATCATCTAATTCAAAAGCAGCTTTTGAAATTGAACTCAAGGTTCTTGTGTCCGGTGCCCTCGGGTTCCCATTTGTAGCTTCCTCAGTCAATCTTGAGACATCAAACACCACACACAGAAGGTTCTGTCAGATCAGAAATCCAAAGCCATAACAAGTTCCATGAGCCAAAAGCAGACCATGCATGCATATATATAACAGATCTGAACAACTAGAGAACGGTAAAAAGTAGTACTTACAATTGAGCTGGTGTCACATCTGTGAGGACCAACCTTGCGTTCTTGATCTTCTCCTTGAAAAAGAAAGAGGCTTGTTTCTTCAATTCATGAAACATTGGTGTTGTTTTACCTCTATGGTTGCTCAAGACAGACATGTTTGAGATGATAAAACTGAGAGGAAACAGACCAAACTTTTGTAGATCGGTTTGGCGCAACTATAAAACAAGCAGAATACCTAACATATCGACCTATCAAACTTGGTCAGAGCTGCATAGTACAGAGGAGAAGGTTTCAAAGCAATTTTGAGTGCTTTGATGATAAAACCAACGTGAGAAGGGTGTGCCATGCCATATGGCTTTTGAGTTTTGAATTGAAAATTTCCAACTTGAAAGCAAGGTTGTGTAAATTAGTCGTTGGAGTAACGTTTCTATCAGAAATATCGAGGTATCAACTATCAAGTCAACATCAGTTTTGTCTACACTAGCATGATTTGAATTTGTAATGAGACACAAAATGATTTTGAATCTTGTGCTTTTGGGGACTTGGTTTAATGGGAGCCGGTGAAGAGAGACGATGAAGGGAGCCATATATACAATTATACAATTCTCTTGCTTGCACATGTAGCGCGTCTACTTAACATTCGATTTTTTTTGTCTTGTGCAAAGATTAAATGTTGGGCTTCCAAATGCAGGAAATGCAGATAAATAATGTGATATTAAATTAAATAAATTATAAAAATAATGATTATTTAATTAATAAATGTAAACAAATAATGAAGAACAAATCCTGAAAATAGAAGATGAACTAAGAATTAAGTTGAGTCACGTGTATCACATGTTCTTCTTAAGAACTTTCATGTCGTCCGCTAACTCATACGACGTTGTTCTTCAAGGATAAAACAAGTTATGAGTTTTGTACAGTAGCACAAGAACTCTTCGTTGAACTGGATAATACTTTACTCTATCACCGAACTTGAGATTGAGGGAGAGAAGAGATCAGAAGAGGAAATACTTTACTTTTTGATGGGATGTTCAAATGAGAAGAAGAAGATCGTTTTATATAGGCTTCATTGGGGAACAAGCCACTTATTGTTGCGTTAATACCAAAACCGTTTTTGGTCATTATACCCGTCATCAATTGACAGTTACAAGCTCTTTGATTTACCGTCACTAATGTTTACGATCGATTACAAATAATCCATTTAGTAAACTTCAATTGTGTATCATAACTAAGGTTTATGAGCGGTTACAAAACTGTTACAAACCATTTAGTTCGTCATTCAATTGCATGCCATTACTAAGGTTTATTAGCCATTATAAATAATCTAATTGGCAACTCGAAAGCCTTTAGTTTGCTTTGAGTGATAATTTCTCATTCACCAATTTAACTATTTTAACAAGTAAATATTTTAATTTAATTGCCTCAAAATGGTTAATTAAAATAGTGTTAAAACATCTATTTTTTCAACAATTCCCTACATGAATGAAATTAGTAACCAAAGACTCGATAAACTTGGTGATAGATTTTGCGGTTGAAAACCTGCATAGAATAGGTAGGGGTTAACCCTTTGAACATTCCCTTGTGAAAGTATGCTTACATTACTAACTATGCACTAGACGCGATGTCTTTGGACTGTTCTTCATTTGTGTAAACGATGGTATACCTTACACAAATATCTCCCTAATAGTTCAAGTTCTCACTATTGTATCCGTTTTGGCCTTGGACACGCGCCTGATTCTGTAAGAGCTTAACAAGAATTTCATCCATAACAATTCCTTTAGAAGCGGCCCTACTTCTCTCTTACATAAGTGATTTCTTAATTAATAGTAACCCACATTACTCCGCTCGAACTTTCAATGCATAAGAGTCATTAAAAATTTAGTTTAACCTTACAGGCATCACTGTTTTCATCATAAGAATGGACATGGGAAAAATTTTCGCTGTAATCCGACTTAGTCTCTACAATTTAGTTGTCCCTTTTGGGATCTCCAGTCAGCTAGGTTGGGTATCTATTGTAAAAAAATTATTCATGAGCTTTAGTCTCATTCCCCTCAATATTTTAATTGCTAACTCTCTGTTTTAACCCTTTGGTCAACAGATCTGCTATGTTATCTTTTGACTTCACATAGTCAATGGATAAAACACCAATAGAGAGTAGTTGTTTAATGGTATTATGTCTTCGACGAATGTGTCTAGACTTAGCATTGTACATATTGCTTTGTGTCTTGCCAATTGCACGTAGTATATGCAAATTGTAATCACATGATTTGTTCATTTTGAAATATTCTTTATGAATTGGTATAGCCATTTTGCCTCATCCCCTCATTTGTCAAGGATATTCTCTTTTATTCTTTGAAAGATGAAGAGTCACGACTTCAGAATTCTCTTTGTCACATTTTTCAAGGATATTCTCCATGTAATATGTCTGATTTAATATCAGCCATTTTAATATTCTTAAGACATATTCTAAGGATTCAAACACTTTTATAATTTCATTTAGTACATGAACAAATTTGATAATAATAATGACATCTATAATCGTTTGGGTAACAGTTTTCACTCATAACCAGGCTAGGAGAAATCAATGTAGGTAGGGTGAGGCCCGCTTAAGCACACTATTATCGAAAGTCTCTTTTTCTAGACATTATGAGATACTAAGGTGAGCCATATTAGAGAATAGATTCATAATCACTATAAACGAAGTACTTTACAACATTGTCTTATTTGACCATCTTATAATTTCTTCCAACGATAAGCATGTCATCTGCGTATATACACACATAGAAATATTCACCCTTCGTGTATTTGATATATACAAATTTATCACCTTCATTGGTTTTGAAACTATTGGTGATCATGTTTGTCAAATTTTCCATGTCACTGCATTGGGCTTGTTTTAAGCCATATAATGACTTCATTAATTTACGTATCTTTCTGATAGCCGCATATTTATGAAGCTATATTGTGTTTAATTGAACTCATATACTTGATTTATTGTTATTAATTGAGTAATTTAATTACATTTATTATTTTAATAGGTTTTGTGGAGAAATAAAGAAAAAGGAGACAAAAGGAGTTATGTTCAAATAAAGAAGCCTTGATCAATAAGTATTGAGAGAGATCAAACAAAGGAGTATATAAACTCACTTTAGGGTTCTAGGAAGGCTAATCAACAATTTGGAGAGTACATACTTGATCAAGGAGAGAGCCAACCGCGGAAGGAATTTCAGACGCCCAGTTTTGACCCGTCGAGGATCCTCTTCGGCCCGTCAAACTGCCGACCAAAATCTTCCTTCTTCATCCTTTCTTGTTTGTATCAACTCCATGTTTTGTTTTGATTATTTCATTATGACTTTTAGTAGCTAAATATCTTATTAATGGGATGCTTGGAGCCCCGTACATGAAATCTTTTTAATGCATACACTTTAACCTAATTTTGCATATTCTTTTGAATGGGGTTTCTTTTTCTATGTGGTTCAGTGATGAATTCTTGTATGTTTGTTTTGGTGTACAAATTAATATGCATGCTATGATTCTATTGTCATGAGATATGGACGACTAGGGATAACTTCCTCCACCAGATTCTCTACAATGATACATTGGATAGATTATTTCATCGAGTGATTAAAAACTAGGTCTAGCAGGACACGTCCATAGTGTACCTGTGAACCGTTGTACCTTCTCAAATATTTTCTAGAACTTAATGCTTTCTTCTTTGTAAACCTTAGAGGTCCATGACTATGGGTTCATAGAGGGATATATGTAAGGGAGGTCCATGACAAACCTACGCATAAGGATTAGGTAATAAGATGTGGTTGTAACGATCAACTCTTCCTGAGAACTTTCATAAATTGGATATGTGCATTAGGTTAAGTATATGTTAGAAAGATAGAATGGTGGTGGTGGACTGCCTTCCTCTTAACTCATTCATCTATTGGTTTAAACTCTTTGTATTCATAAGCATATTTATTTTCAGCATTAGTTGTAGGTTGGCCAAATTATTTCGGTAACCAAATCAACTCATAATACCCTCAAAATTTATGTGATAATCTACTACTGTGTCTAGTATATCTTATTAAATTTTCGTACATTTTAGAGTAGTTTAGCTTAGGTTGTCGTTGTGTTTATGTGTCTTGGTCGAATCTGTTAGTTTGCTGACATTTGCGTCTAATTAGTGTTTTAAGATTTTGTTTCTCTGCAGGTAATGACCCCTATTTATCACTTACTACATTGATATAATTGCTCAAGAATAAGAATATCTTTGTGGATAGTTTTTCACCTATCAAATTTTGGCGCCGTGTCGTCGAGGATTATTTACTTTTAAGTCTTAATCGTGTATTTTGTTTCTAGTTTTGTTTTGTTTTGTTTTTCTTTTGAGTCTTACAAACTTTGCGGTGTGCAAGACATTGTATGCAGACCCAAAGATCACGAAGTGCTGAACCACTAGTGCCCTTGAACTTGGAATTTGAAAGATCAGCAAAGCTTAATAGGAAACAACACAGTCAACTAGAGAGAAGCGCACATAGTGGTGGAGATATAACGGATTCAGAGCCGCATTCTAGTTTAGAATCTGAGCAAGAGGAGTAAGAAATTTCACCACCACCATCACCAATGGCCAAGAATTAGAAGCTTAAGGAATCCTTTATTCTGGGTACAGGCGTGGCAGACTCACAAATTGTGCTTCCAGGGAATTTGGGAGCCTATGCAATACCTCCATATCTGATCTCAAACTTTCCACACTTTAGAGGCACCCATTCTGAGGATCCCATAGACTATCTTAATGAGTTTACAATATTGTGCAGAATTCAGAAGTCATAAAATGTTGACGAAGATACTGTCAAGCTTCTTCTATTCTCATTCTCTTTAAATGAGCAAGCAAATGCATGGTTCAACGCATTGGCTTCTGAATAAATTGACACATGGGAAAAGATGGCTGCTGCATTTATGAAGGAATTTCATTCTGCATCTCGCACCAAGAACTTGAAGAAGCAGATCAATACCTTCAGGTAGAAGGATGAGGATGAATTACATGAAGCCTGGAGTCAATTCAAAGGTTTATTTCGACAATGCCCTCACCGTAAGTTTGACCTCAACACTTAGATGGAGTTCTTCTATGAAGGTATAGATTCATTCAATAGTCAGAAACTTGATGAAGCTAGTGGGGGTAACTGGTGGAATTTGATTGGAGCTGAAGCTAAAGAAATTGTGGAAAATCACGCAGAGAATTCAAGACAGTTCCAGTCCAAAGACCGATCTATGGGTGCCAGCAAGAGATCCTTGAATGGAATTGCCATAGATGGAGCCATGGAGAAGAGATTGAATTCCATGGAGAATGACATACTTTGATTGCAAGTGCTTTGAAGGTGAACAAGAAAGCAATAGCTGCTGCATCTCAGGTAATGTGTACTAGTTGCTCAGCCAATGACCATCTGGCAGAAGACTATCCTTAGTTCAGTGCGGCTAAAGGAGACACCTAAGAGAAGGATGTGAATTTTGTTTATCGGGAACCAAATACCTATGGTGGGAATAGAGATCATCTACTCCTCAACTACCGAAGCAACAATGTGCTCAATCCTCCAACTAATCCACCTGGATTTCAGCAAAGACAACCTACATGGGATGAGCAACAATTTGGTCATAGGCGTGTTCTTCAACAACAAGCTCCAGCTCAAACATCAACAGGAAGTTCAACTCTGGAAGCCATGATGCAACAAATTATGTTTGACAACAAGAAGGAACAAGAGGAAAGTAGTGCATTTTGCTAAGAGATGAAGGCCATGACTTAGCAACAAGAAAAAAAAAATTGATTTGCTAGAGCGACAAGTGAGCCAAATTCAGCAAACATTTGCTCAAGTTAACCCAAAAGGTCTTCCTAGCAACACTCTCCCCAATCCCAAGGGACAATATGAAACTTATGCTATGACTTTGAAGAGTGAGAAGGTGTTGGATGCAATTCCTGAGGTCACGAAACAAAGAAGAAAGTGGGAAGAGCTTGTATTAGAGCAAATTGTACTTGAGGAGCCATCAAAAGTCAGTCTAGGAACCCCAACTCAATCCGTTGAGGAAATCCCTCAACCTATTGAGAATGCACCTAGAATAAAATTTGTGCCAAGATTGAAACCAACCTAGGTATTTCCCTTACCCTCACATTTGATTACCACTAATGTGCATTTTTCTAGCAGGTTAAAAGAGGAAAGTGAAGGAGGAAAAGGACAAGGAGATCCTTGACGTCTTCAAAAAGGTTGGGATGAACATTCCATTGTTGGATGTTGTGGGAGTCAGTATTGGCCACCAGAGCTGAGGGAGTACAAGCTTGGATAATCGGATTCTAGACAAGGTTCGATAAGGCCAGAAATGGGCCTGGGCTTGGACGATTAGGGATTCGGTTAAGGAACAAATTATCTAAAGGTTTCTAGAAGTCTCTAGAACACTGTAGAGGCTTTCAGAATGTTCGATAGGCAAGACAATCCTAAGGTAAGGTCGGACCTCCAGGAGACTGGACAATCTGACCTCGAGGGACTATTCGATTGGACCTCGGGGAGTTGACCGAATCTGTAGAGGAAAGAGTAAGATTTGTACATATCCTAGCAGGATTATGCCAAAGGGCCTGTGGTAATCATGAGATCTGATTGGCCCTGGATATGGAAATCCATTCCTTAATGGATTCCTCCTATCGGAAACTAAAGTAGTCCTATCCGATATGAATTATGCATAGAACTAGCTCGATCACTATATATAGACAATCTCTGTATGGTCCGAGGTAACGTAATTCTACCCTATTCACTATTCGATTCTTGAGACAAATTCTGACTTAAGCATCGGAGGGTCTAAGCACAGTATCACACTGTGCTCTGACTTGTTTTGCAAGTTCACGAAGATCTAAGCTGTAGTGGGATAAATCTCCTCTCACAAATTGGTGCTTTCATTGAGAGCGGAATACTAGGCTAACTCTCGTGAACAGAAGAACTATGGAAGACAACACTGACGCAGGCAATCAACATGATAAGGAAACAACCCCACCTGTGGGGAACAATTAGATCACCCTCGACACGGGGGCATCAAGGCGTGGGAGTATCCTTACGCATCAAGTCCAGCCAAGGAACCTTATGGAGGAAGGGCATGTGAGTGACAAAGACAGTTCCGACCAGGAAAACGAAGGAGCTAGGGGCTGGAGGGCCAAGGTCGATCAGGACCTCCACCGGGCTGAGGAATGATACACGAAACTGAGAATCGACATTGCTGCATTACAACAGTCTACTGAGGGGGCCGCTAGGAGCATGAACGAGTTGGCGGGCATTGTGGCTGCTGTTCAGACCACTTTGCTGAATTTGGTAGAGTTGTTGAAAACTAGGGGTTGGTCCCACCTAACTCGCCAGCGCCAGATGTACATGGAGTTTAGCAGCCCAACACGATAACCAACAGGAAGTGGTAACCGAATTAGAGATTCAGGGGGTCGCAGCCCTCAGGAACATGATGAAGGATTTTATGGAGACGCAGTGTGCCCATATTATCCGAACCAACCAAGAGACTGAGAGGCTGAGGAAGGAAGGGATGTCGAAGAAGGAATCAGAGGCGGAACAGAGGGCTCGAAGAATGTCTCAGAACCCTTTGGCTAAGTTCATCCAGAATGCTAAGCCCCTCAGGAAATGGAGCCACCCCAGGTTTGATAGGTATTCGGGGGATTCAAACCTATACCAGCACGTGAGGACTACCAGTCAGCTATGACCACTAGCTAGTCGAGCGACACTTAGATGTGTAAGATGTTTCAGGAAAGCCTGAAACACCACGCCCTGCAGTGGTACGAGACGATCCTCCCAGGTTCGATTGAGGATTGGAGAGGTCTAAAAGCGGCTTTCTTCAAGAGGTATGAGAGTAATGCCGAGGGAACAAAAGACGTAACCTACCTCACATCCCTCAAGATGAGAAGGGGGCAAGGCTTAAGGGATTGGATCACAAGGTTCAGAAAGGAATATGCGACAGTCAACTGTAAGGGCGATACCGTAGCGGCCACAATGGTCATTAATGGACTGGACATGGACTCGGAGTTGGCTAGTAAGATGATCAGAAAAAAGACCAAGGATCTATCCACGGTCTATCATGAGACCTTGGATTATGCCCGGGTAGAGGATATGAGAACCTACAATACTAGGGACTCTTCAACGGAGAAGGCGTCCGGAGGTGGAACTAGCTCCAACTCGTGAAGAGACATGACCAACAGCAATGTGAGTTAGGGGAGGAACAACTACGATAACAAGAGAAGGGCCGCAGGGCATCAGCTTGCCGGAAAGGGTGGGAAATTCTTCGTTCCTCCCACGAAAATCCTGATTTCGACTATACTCCACCACATCAAGAACGAGCATTAGCTTAGAAGGCCACCACCGATGAAAAACAAAGGCGATTCTAGAGACTTTTGTGCTTACCACAAGGCCAATGGGCATAACATGATGGATTGTGGAGTCCTCAAGCGACATTTCAGAGAGTTGGTAGACCAAGGGTACTGCTGGGAATACCTGACGAAGGATTACAAGAAAAAACTCGAAGATTCATTAAGGCCGCAAGGTAATGCAAGCATCAAAGAAGCAACGAGACCTTGCCACCGCCACCTAAGGGCCAAGAGAAGAAGTACCCATTGCTGAACCGTATCCACTAGGCCCCTGAGTACCCCAGAGATACCCTTTTTTCTAACTTGAATTGTATTATGGCAGAGGCAGAGGAGTTGGGGGTCACCCTCAAGGAAAAGGAGCGCGAATCAAAGAGACTTAAGGCTGGGGGTGAACCCAAGGTCCAAACAAGGAAGAACGTGCTTGAATTTTCAGACGCAGACCTCTCTGAGGAGGAGGAGGACCACGATGACGCCCTGGTCGTCAACATCAGGGTTGCCCACATGATAGTGGTTAGGGTTCTAGTCGACAATGCAGCCTTTGTGAACGTTATATTCCAAGATGCCGTAGAGAAAATGGGCTTGATGGGGGCGATCAAAGATCATTGAATGACCCTAGTGGGATTCGAGGGATCAAGGGTGAGGACCCTAGGGATTTTTCCCTTCCAGGTTGGCATACCCCTCATCAACCCGACCACATGGTTCACCATGGTTGATGCCCCTCACCAACGCAATCATGGGGAGGCCTTGGCTCCATCGGATGAGGGCAGTGGAATCAACCTACCATTAGGTCTTGAAATATCTAACCCCAAGAGGCACCGTCATCATCAAAGGGGATAAATCCGCAGCAAGGTTGTGTACGGTGCTGGCCACCAAAGGTATTAAAAGGGAGGCAGTGGGCGAGGCTAGGGGCACGGTTGCCCTAGCCCCGCTAGTATAGCAATCACAGAATGGGGATTGAGATGTTGCAATCAATGAGTTAGATATAGAGCTCGATCCTCAGAAAATGCCTTTTAAGGAGAAGGCAGAGAAAGATGTAGTGCTTGAACCTTTCGATCAAGATCGACCAGATCAGTGTGCAAGAGTTGGGTCAGGCCTAGGTGGAATTGAACATAAGAATCTGACTAGTTCGCATGGTCAGTATGGGACATGCCGAGGATTAACAGGAAGATGATTGAGCACCGGCTTCATGTGGATCCTTAACTCAGGCCCATAACACAGAAGAAAAGAATGTTTGCTGCAGAACATAACAGGATAATTGAACAGGAAGTGGAAAAGCTACTTGCAGCGGGATTCGTCAAGGAAGTCCCACACTCTGAATGGCTCTCTAATATGGTCCTTGTCAAGAAGAAGAACGGGAAATCGAGGGCCTGTGTCGACTTTATATACCTTAACAAGGTGTGCCCCAAGGACGATTTCCCCTTCCCCAGGATCAATCAGTTGGTAGACTCCACTGCAGGCCATGAGCTCCTTAGCTTCATGGACGCTTATAGTGGTTACAACCAAATTAAGATAGCAGAGGACGATGTGGAAAAAATGGCATTCGTGATAGAGAAGGGGGTCTATGCCTAGCAGGTAATGCCCTTTGGGTTGAAAAATGCAGGGGTGACGTACCAGAGGCTGGTGTACAAGGTGTTCAAACAATTGATTATGGATACGATAGAGGTGTACGTGGACGATATGCTGGTCAAGAGTAAGAACAGGCAGGACCATGTGTCTGACCTAAGGGGATGCTTCGACCTCCTATGGCAGCACATCATGAAGCTGAATCCTGAGAAGTGCATGCTCAGGGTGGGGTCTGGTAAGTTCTTGGGATACCCGGTGACACAGCGAGGGATAGAGGTAAACCCAGACCAGGTCGCATTGATTTTCAAGATGAAATCCCCATCCACGGTGAAGATCCAGAGCTTGAACGGAAAGCAGGCGTCCTTGAGTAAGTTCTTGTCTAAATCGACCGATAAATGTAAGCCGTTCTTTGAGGCACTCGAAAGGACCAAGGGAGAGCTGTGGACAGACGAGTGCGAAAAGGCATTCCAAACACTTAAGCAATACCTTGTCTCTCCCCCTGTACTAAGCAAGCCCGTTCTAGGGGAAAACCTATACCTGTATTTGGCAGTTTTTGATGTTGCAGTAAGCGGAATTCTGGTTTGAGAAGATACTGGGGGGAAGCAACATATATATTACATGTCTAAAGCTCTCCTCGACCCAGAGACCCACTACCCCAAGGTGGAGAGGCTGATATTAGCCCTAGTCGTATCGTCGCGTAAGCTTTGGCCATATTTTCAAGCTTTCAAGATTATTGTTATGACTGAATATCCACTAAGAACGATCCTGCACACCCCAGACTCCTTGAGCAGGGTGACTAAGTGGACCATCAAGTTAGCATAGCACGATATTGAGTACAGGCCTAGAATGGCGATGAAAGGGCATGCCTTGACAGACTTCCTAGCAGAGTTTACTATGCTTGAGCCAGAGGTGCAGGAAAAGAGAGAGAATGAGGAAGGAAGAGAGGTGCTGGAGGTAGATCATTAGATACTGTACATATACGGATCGTCAAAGGACAAGGAAGCTGGAGTTGGCTTGGTGTTGAAAACACCAGAAAGAACGATCATGGAACAAGCCCTAACCCTGGGGTGGAAGGCCACTAATAATGGAGCTGAGTACGAGGCCCTTCTGGAAGGACTGAGATTGACAAGGAAAATGAACGTAAAAAAAATCAAGGTGTTTTGTGACTCGCAGTAGATTGCAAACCAGGTCTTAGGGGAATACGCAGCTCACCATGCATCTATGGAAGCATATCTCAGATTGGCCAAGGGGCTGGTTGCCCAGTTTGAAGAATTTTCGATCATGTAGCTTCCAAGGTCTGAGAATATGCACGTGGACACCTTGGAAAATCTAGCCTCCAGCATCGATTATCAACTCAGAAGAACGATCCTTGTAGAGCACCTGCCTAACCCGAGCACGGACGAGAAGGAGGTTGTGGAAGTAATTCCAATCTAGCTAGGACCATCCTGGATGAATGAAATAATGAGCTACATAGAAACGGGCACCCTGCCAGAGGAAAGGGTGGAGGCCAGAAGGGTAGTATGGTAGGCAGCAAATACAACGTACATCAGAGAAGGAAAGTTGTATAGGCGATCCTTCCGGGGACCGGACCAACTGGCAGCGCACCCCACCCAAGTTAGAATGATTATGCAGGAGCTCCACTCCGGAATATGTGGCATGCATATTTGGGGCAGGAACCTTGTGATACGATACTTGACCGAAGGGTATTACTAGCCCACGATGAAGAACGATTGTATGGAATATGCTAGTGCTTGTGAAGTCTGTCAAAGACATGCCCCATAACACCCCCCCCCCCATGCACTTGGTTTCAGTCCCATGCGCCTTTGCATAGTAGGGGTTAGATATAATGGGAGAGTTTTCAACTAGAGCCGGGAGCGGACAGAAAAAGTGCCTCCTTGTAGCCACCGACTACCACTCCAAGTGGATCGAAGTTAAGGCCTTGTCTAAGATAAGGGGAGCAGAGGTAAAGAATTTTATTTGAAAGTTTATAATATGCAGGTTCGGAATCCCACAAACGATCATAGCATACAATGGCCATCAGTTCTAGTGCCAAGAGGTCAGGGATTACTGCGTCGACCATGACATCAAGATCAAGTTCTCAACCCCAAGGTACCCTTAGGGCAATGGACAAGCAGAAGCTTTGAACAAAACGATATTGCAAGGTCTAAAGGAGGAGGCTTGATCAATTGGCAAAGGGACAGTGGGTGTCTTAGCTCCCAAATGTACTTTGGGCATATAGAATGACCAAGAAGAAACCCACTGGGGAAACCCCCTTCGCCTTGGTGTACGGAACAAAAGCCATCATCCCAATCAACCATAAGATCCCTAACCTCAAGCTGTTGGAACAGACAGAGGAATGAAATTCAGAAAGCTTGTGTCACGAGCTGGACCTACTAGAGGAACGAAGAGAACAAGCTTAAGTAAGGGTGGCCTCCTACCAGCAGAAGCTAAAAGCTTACTATGATAGAAAGGTTCGACCTAGAGTTTTCCTCCCTGGAACCTTGGTGTTACGGAAGGTGTTCAAAAATACCAAGGTCCCAAGAGAGGGAAAACTGGGGGCAAATTGGGAAGGGCCATATAAGATCGTTCGAGAAGGCTATAATGGGTCGTACGAGCTGGAGAACCCTAGAACCAGAGCCTTAGTGGATAAACGGTTGAACGCACTCTACTTAAAGGAGTACCGCTCAAAGCGGAGCTGAAGGCCTAAAGAGGCATGTACTCTTCCTAACCAGCTTGGATTTTGTTCGATGTGACAGACAATGTACGATACTATATGATCATCCAATAAATGCTTATGTTTTCAGTAACCATGCTTTTCATTGTTGAATAATATACAATTTTTTAAGTACAAATTAACGAGATAGTGGAATGATGTGTGCGAGTACGATTCTGTGTGTTCGATAAAAGCTTATGGATCGATGTATACGATTGGGGGGAGCTTAAAACCTAGGAAAGGCAACGAGCTGGAGCAGAGCAGATGACGTTGGTTCTTGTGGGAATGATCTTCACTCTGCAAGCTAATCAATCCTCCCAAAGGTAAAGCATCTCGAGGGAGGAAGGGTTAGGGAATTGAGAGGGACGCCCATAGATAGACCAAAATATTTGGAGAGGGCTCATAGTAATCTTGGCTTAGTAAAGCCCTCAAGGTTAGAATGTACGAGGTTAGATCCACACAGACACCCTAGTGGTGGTTTGGCCATATTCTAGCAAATTGGGCATTCTAAGTCTCAAGCATACACACTTGAGGACACCTTAAGGATAAGTCAAAGTCGATATGAGAAGATTTTTGGCAGACCCCATCTCAACACTGCAGACAAGTCCTCTTGGTAAGAACTGAGCTCGAAGAGCAACCCTGATGTGATCTTTGTGATAGTATCAGGTGTCCATAAGAAGCTAGGGTCTCCCAAGACGAAGGGACTTGGTCGTGGGAATGGTCTGGAGTACGGTGGTCTTTATATAGACTGGGGTAGGCATGCTTACCCCCCTTAAAGGGGAGGCAGTCTCAAAACCACGAGAACCTCCGAAGAGATCTTAAGGTTACCAAGGATCTCATTAAGCCTCTTTCGAGAGCATTAACTTAGAACGAGTGGAGGTCCGAGAGTCCAACTGAGGCCACAGGCACTCAGAGGCAGATCCCCTAGAACCAAAAATAAGATCGATGGGCATGAAATAAAAGCACGAAATAGAAAGGTACGAGACAGTTGGGCATGATAAGCTAAGAACGATAAAGATAAAGTACAATGAACTAAATACAATATTTACTCTTGGTATAAGAGTTTTCTGAGCTAAGAGCCTAGGCCAAGATTGGCAAAAAATTATGTAAGATAAGGAAAAAAAAGAAGAGAAATATTGTTTGATAAGGGGTCCTAATACTATTATATGAGCTACACCCCAAAGACAGGCTGAGGGCCTCACTCCGACTCAGTCTTTAAGGCAGCGATAGAAAGGTCATAGGCACGGATAAGCTCTGCTCGTTCCTACTTCTAGTCCACCCACTGTGATTCGAGCTGGAGTCTATGAGAGGCCTCCAGGGCGGCTAAGCTTTCTTCGCACTCTTGGTCCTTGGCATCCAGAGTAGCTTGGATCTTGGTTTTGGCAATGAACTAGACCCATTCAAGCTCGGACCTCAGGGATTTAACCTCTGCCTTGTAGGAAGAGCAGGCGGTCTCCAGGTCCTTCTTTCCTTGGTTGATCACACGATAGACAAGAGCCTGCGCTTCCCCGAGACCCTTCGCTTGGCCTTCGAGCTCCTGGATCCTGGAGATAGCCTTCTCGGCCTTCCTCTCAGCTTACGAGGCCTTGTCTTTGGCCTCCCTAGCCTCAGGGTGCAGGCGTCCAAAGGCCACGGCGAGGGTGGTGGATGACATGAATAAAGAAAATAATGATGTGTCAGATGTAAAAGGAACGATTCAGTAGATGGTGCGAAAAGATGTCAGGTGTACGAAAAAGTTACTCGGTAGAGGGAAGTCCAGGACGCCATCATCAAGTCCCTGGTTTCCAGGGATCCAAGGTCCTTATCATCCTACTCGAGGATCAGAGAGACCAGATATGGGCAGGAGATGTTGGCACGAGCTAAACCCGAGCAGAATTGGGAGGGGATGAGTGATCCCACACGAGGGAGCACGGTGCCCTCACCAAGGGCCTCTATCTACTCCTCGATAAGGTCACGAGGGGGTTGAACGATGTAGCCTTGGTCTGGTTGAGACCTTTTAAAGTAGACTCTGGGGTGGTTGGGCAAGATTTGTTCAATCACCTTCCCAAGGGGACCTGTATGTTCAGCAATATAACAGTTTACATACATTCAACAAGCATGGCCAAGTAGATAAAAGTACGGCAAGATCATGAAGGCATGTAAGACAATCTAAGAATAACGCAGTATGATCAATGGGAGTGAAGGTACGAAAAAGCACAAGCTTACCAAGAGAAAAGTCCTTGGGTTTGGGGGGCTCCGGGTCAGTCTTCATCTTCTTGGGAAAAGGAGACGGTGGAAGAACGTTGGAAGCAGTAGCAGTAGCAGTAGCAGCAGCAATAGTAGTGGTAGGAGTAGCAATAAGGGAAACCAGATTCTGAGTCTCCTTAGGCTCTATAGCATAGGCTGGGGCTTGAGCATTGTCCTTGAGAAGCTCGGAAGCCTTCACCAACCTCCGTTTCTGAGCCCTGGGGGCCTCCCCTTGCTCGGTGAGAGCTTTGACATGTACGGGCTTGAGGGTGGGGTCTAATTTCTTATAGACCTGGGGGGCCGAGGGACTTCGATCACCTCCTGGAGGTTCTCATGTTGAAGGGGCACAATTCCCTCTAGGCCTCCACGTCTGAGGCATTCCTTGCTCCATAGCCACCAACAGTTATGATACTTAGCTGGGATTGCTAGGGCGTCATTGATAAGATCGCAGCGGAACTCGACGGCCTTGGTCAGCTCCTCCGGTAGCTTAGGAGATAGTTGATGGCTATGGGAACCTTGAAACTGGCATCCCGACCGAGCTTCTCCCAATCCCCAAAGACAAGGATGAGGGTCTTCTTTCAGTCTTTTAGAGAGTAAGGAGGGTTGATCGGCAACGATTCCTTGACGTACATAATCTGCTGGGAGAGGTAGAATTAATTGACCAGAGTAGGCTTGACCTAGACGAGGAACCTAAACTCCGGCAGATCTATACAATAATCGAACCATCAATTGAGTCGGTTGAAGTAGGCTAAATAGCGAAAGCTATCTGGGCACCATTGTTCCACGGCTATGCCATAAAACTCCAGGGCGGAGAAGATGAAGGCCGAGATCGGGAAGGAGAGCCCATAAACGATCTAGAAAGGATGGAGGAGCAGGCCCGTGTCATGAGGTTTTTCAAGCTCCGACAGTACTCTCGCTTCATCCAGGACGAGAGCGAACCGGAGGTTGTCGTTGTCCTCCTGGTAGAAAGTCTGAATGAATGAGGCAAGGGCCTCGATAGAGTCAACCTTCAAGGTTGAGGGGTAGAGTTCCTCATGAGCCTTCCTAAGAATGACCTTGGTGGTCCATGGCTGGAGTTACATGAATGTGGGATCAGCTTCGACCTCTAGAATGGAAGCTCGGGTGATTTCAACCTCATCCACTTTGAAAGTGGTGGGTGAGGGAGGATTTTGGGTGACCTCTGTGGAAGCCTCTTGGGTCAATTCGGCGGCGATCGGTTGAGGTGGTAGAGGAGGCCCGGCGGTGACGAGCGGTTGATCAGATCGACAACGTTGGGGTTTTAAAGGATAGTGATGTTGAGGGTGGTGATTTCAATAGGAGTAGGAGAGGAAGTGTTATTAGAAGCTATGAAGCTTTATGGGTTTTTCTGGGAAAACTTTGAAGATGGAAACGGTTTTAGAGATAAGCTTTCTGGGTTCGGTAGAGAGAATAAAGAAGCAAAAGAATGCAAAAATTGAAGGGGAAGAAGGGATTCGATTTATATATGGTGAGAAGGCAAGGTTATAAGGGATGCCCGTTTATGGAGATAAGCAACTTTGGATTTCAAGGGATATGATTGATTTTTTTGAAAATGAGTCGGAAGTAGAAAATGTTGTGTTGGTTAGGGAGAGATGTAATGGTTAATGGAGCGTGATGATGCATGGGTCATGATGAAGGTATCACAGTGCAAGCACGTGCTTGGGGTTTCGCGCGTTGCTTGATGAAGAAGCCTGAAAGTTTTCTAGAGAACTGAAGTAATGAAGCTGGCTACCACATGTCGGCATTCACACTGCTGTGGAGGTAGTTGCGGGAGTCAGTATTGGCCACCTGAGCTAGGGGAGTACGAGCTTGGATAATCTGATTCTGGACGAGGTTCGATAAGGACAGAAATGGGCCTGGGCTTGAACGTTTAGGGATTCAGTTAAGGAACGAATTATTAAGAGGTTTCTAGAGGTCTCTGGAACATTGTAAAGGCTTATGGAATGTTTGATAGGAAAGACAATCCAAAGGTAAGGTCGGACCTATAGGAGGCTGGGTAATTAGACCTTTAGGAGGCTGGGCAATCTGACCTCGACGAATTATTCGATCGGACCTCGGGAAGTTGACCGACTCCGTGGAAGAAAGAGTAATATTTGTACGTATCCTAGCAGGATTATGCCAAAGGGCCTGTGGTAATCATGAGATATGAATGACCCTGGATATGGAGATCTATTCCTTAATGGATTCCTCATATCCGAAAGTAAAGTAGTCTTATTCGATATGGATTATGTTTAGAGCTAGCTCGATCACTATATATAGAGAATCTCTGTATGGTCCAAGGTAACATAATTCTACCCTATTCATTATTTGATTCTTGAGACAAATTCTGACTTAAGTATCGGAGAGTCTAAGCACAGTACCACACTATGCTCTGACTTGTTTTACAGGTTTACGAAGAACTAAGTTATAGTGGGATAAATCTGCTCTCACATATATGATCAAGCAAATCCCGCAATATGCAAAATTTCTCAAGGGCTTCTGCATTATAAAGAAGAAGTTCAAAGGAATCAAAACTGTTGCCTTAAGTGTGAGAGTGTCCGCTATTCTTTAGAGAAAAATACCACTAAAGCTTGGTGACCCAGGACGTTTCACTATTCCATACATCATTGGTGATCACAGGTTTGCTGGTGCTTTACTTGATTTAGGTACTTCCATAAATTTGATGTCATATACTGTGTATGATAAGATGAATATGGAAGAACTTGTGCCTACTTAGATAAACATTAAATTTGCTGATAGATCTAATTATTACCCCAGAGGTAATATAGAATATGTGCTAGTGCGGGTGGGTGTTTTGATATTTCCAGCGGACTTCTTTGTTTTAGAGATGGAATGAGAACAGGTGCCTTAAGAGATACCATTGATTCTTGGTAGACCATTCTTTAGAACGGCTAGTACCAAGATTGATTGTTATAAAGGTTCACTTAGCATGGAAGTAGCTAGAAAGAAGATCCAATTCAACATATTTGAATACCTCAAGCACCCAAATGGTGATGATATGTACTCTTGTTGTTCTATTGATGTGTTTGAGAGATTTGTGCAGGAGTTCATTCAATATTCATTGGAAGAGGATCCCTTGAGAAAAGTCATTAAAGTGGAGGGCAAAAAGGAAGTTTCAGGCCAAACGCCTTGACCCGTCAAGGAATTCCTTCGACCCGTCAAGGAAAGCTTTCGGAAATAGCTAGTAGCATTTTTTCTACCGATCGAAGGACTTTTTCAACATGAGCTCATTTTGGACAGAAGCATGTCTTCAACCCGTTGAGAATTCTCACCTATTTTTTAGATTGCTTCCGCTGAAGATCTTGAGATGGAAGAAGAGTATTATGCAATGGAAGAGGCATTTGAATCACTACCAATCATTTAATGTAAGCCTTCTAAATCCATCTCGGTTTTGGTTTCAACTTGCTCCATCTATTCAGACAGCGCCCAAACTAGAGCTTAAACCTCTACCTGAGCATTTGAAGTATGATTTTCTTGGTAACGGTGAAACTTTACTGGTCATAATTTCTTCTAAGCTCTCAAAGTTGCAAGAGGAGAAGCTACTAACTGTTCTTAGGGAGTACAAGCAAGCAATTGGATGGACAGTAGCAGACATCATGGGAATTTTCCCTACTTTGTGTACTCATAGGATACATCTTGAGGAGGGAGCTAAGCCATCAAGAGAAGCTCCACGTCGACTCAACCCTCATATGATGGAAGTTGCCAAGAAAGAAGTGATTAAACTTCACAATGCAGGTATAATTTATGCTACTTCTGACAGCAAGTGGGTTAGTCTTGTGCAGGTAGTTCCCAAACGTTCAGGCATTATAGTGGTGAAGAATGATGAGAACATATTGGTGCCTCAACGTGTGTAAACAGGATAGAGAGTGTGTATTGTGTACCACAAGCTCAATGCCACAACATGAAAAGATCACTTTCCACTCCTATTCATTGATCAGATGTTGGAAAGGTTGGCATGTCATGCATATTATTGTTTTTTGGATGGTTATTCAGGGTACAACCAGATAGCCATACACAAGGATGATCAGAAGAAGACCACTTTCACGTGCCCATATGGTACTTTTGCTTATCGAAGGATTCCCTTTGGCTTATGCAATGTGCCTGCAACGTTTCAGAGATGCATGATGAGTATCTTTTTAGACATGGTCAAAAAAATTATTGAGGTATTTATGGATAATTTTTCAGTATTTTGGGATTCTTTTGACATGTGTCTACATCGTTTATCCATGGTCTTAGAAAGTTATGCAAAAACTAACCTTGTGCTTAATTGGGAAAAATGTCACTTTATGGTGGAACAGGGTATTTAGGGCATGTTATATTTGCAGGGGAATAGAGGTAGACAAACCTAAAGTGGATATTGTGTGGACCTTACCACCTCCTTCTACTGTGAAGGAGGTGAGATCTTTTCTTGGACATGCAGGATTTTATCACAAGTTTATCAAGGATTTTTCCAAGATAGCCAGGCCATTATATGCATTACTCTAGAAGGATGTGGCTTTCAACTTCACTGAAGAGTGTCTATAAGCTTTCAACAAGCTCAAGGAGTTATTGACTACAACTTCCATCATACAAGCACCGGATTGGAACCTACCTTTTGAGCTCATGTGTGATGCTTCAGACTATGTTGTTGGCGTTGTTCTTGGCCAATGACCAGAGAGACTTCATCATGTCATCTATTATGCCTCAAGAACTTTGAATGATGCATAGTTGAACTATTCAACTACTGAGAAAGATCTCTTAGAAGTGGTTTTTACTCTTAAAAGTTTAGTTCTTACTTGCTAGTAACTAAAGTTATCATATTTTCTGACCATGCTGCTTTGAGGTATTTGATGACCAAAAAGGATGCCAAGCCTAAATTGATTAGATGGATGCTCTTGCACAAAGAGTTTGACATTCAAATCAAGGACAAGAAGGGTTCTTAGAATGTGGTCGCGGATCACTTAAGTAGACTCACTCATGGTTCCAATTCAGAAGAAGAAAATTTGCCTCTCAGAGATAGCTTTCCTGACGAGCAGCTCCTTGCTATTCAAGATATGGTGCCATGGTATGCAGATATTATCAATTACAAGGTAAGTAAGTGTATTCTACTTTACTTCACCAGGGCTCGGAAAGATAAAATTGTCAAGGAGGCCATGTATTATATATGGGATGAGCCATGTCTTTGGAAACACTGCACATATGTCATCATCCGCATGTGTGTACCCGAATCTGAATTCAATTTATTCTAGCTTTTTGTCACTCACATGCAAGTGGTGGATACTTTGGAGGAAAGAAAACAGCTCTCAAAGTGCTTGAGAGTGAATTTTATTGGCCAACTTTGTTCCATGATGCCCATGTCATGTATAAATCATATGAAAGATGCCAGATGAGAGGTAACCTCGGTCCAAGAGACCAAATGCCTCAGTACCCTATTCTTGTGCTAGAAATATTTGATGTGTGTGGTATTGATTTCATGGGACCATTGCCAAACTCTTAAGGTTATTTGTATATTCTCCTTGTTGTTGATTATGTTTTCAAATGGGTGGAAGATAAAGCCACCCGAACTTATGATGCTAAGGTTGTTCTTTGTTTTCTGAAAGAAACTTTTGCTAGATTTGGGACACCTAGGTGCATTATCAGCAATGACAGATCTCATTTTTACAATAGAACCTTCGATGCTTTGCTGCAGAATTACAGTGTTACACATAAGGTGGCAACACCTTATCATCCTTAGACAAACGGACAAGTGGAGGTATCAAATAGAAAGATCAAGCAAATCCTTGAGAAGATAGTTGGGCAACCAAAAAGATTGGAGTCAACGCCTTGATGAAGCATTGTGGGCTTACAAGATAGCATATAAAATACCTACTGGGATGTCTCCTTATAGGTTGGTTTATGGAAAAGTTTTCCATCTTCCGGTGAAATCAGAGCACAAGACATATTATGCTGTCAAGAAATTGAACTTTGACATGGATGAAGCGGGCTTGCATAGGAAGTTGCAGTTAAACGAGCTTGATAAGATTATACACAATGCATATAAGTCCAGCAGGATTTACAAGGAAAAGACTAAAGCTTTTCATGACCGGAATATCAAGAGGAAAGAATTTGTCATTGGTTAGAAAGTTTTACTCTTCAGTAGTCGTCTACGCTTGTTTTCAGGTAAGCACAAAAATAGATGGACTGGACCTTATGTTATCACTAATGTTTTTTCTCATAGTGCTATAGAGATTCTGAGTTCAAAAATAGGGAAGACGTTCAAGGTGAATGGACATCAACTCAAGGCATTCTATGAGTCATTTGTGGAGCATATTTTTGAGGATGCAAACCTTGAAGATGCGCCTCCTATTGTGGATTGATTAGATTTGTCATCTGGCTGAAGACGTTAAACTTGGCGCTACTTGGAAGGCAACCCATATTGATGGAGAAGCGTGGCGCCCAGATTTGCTCTCTTATCCATTCTCCTTTACTTTATTTTTCTCCATGTATTGTGTTTTGTGTGTGAAATGTGTTCCATTTCATGCTTGTTTGATATATTTCATATTTTAGTTTTATTTTACATTGAGTAAAATTCAAATTTCAAGTATGGGTTTATATCATATCTTTAACGTCTATGTATAAGTTTTTCATGTTTGGGTGTTAAATGGAGATGTGTAATATGTTGCCTTGTGTAATTTATTTGACATGGTAAGAGGTCTCGGAAAATTCTGAAATTTTTAGAGAATTCTTATATATGTATTCTAGCTTATGCTTATAAAATTTCAGTTAATTCTGATGTATGGTTAATTTTGTATAAATTATGTGAGTGGATATGCTCAGTTTCTCCAATTTTTGAGTTGTCCAGGGAGTGTATTTCGACCTGTCAAATTTTTTTATCGTAAAATCAAGTTTTTTTAGGTTTTAATTTGACCCGTCGAAGAAGTTCTTTGACCCATCGAAATTAGAGTCATCGAGTAGAAGCATGCTTTCGACCGGTCGAGGTTTTCTTCGACCCATCGAATGATGATGAGGTCTTTTTCGACGACTAGTTCGTTGTGGAAGGATTTCTGCGTCAATTTTTAATATTTTTGAATTTTTCTTTGGTTTTTTTCTGTGTTATAGTGTCTTATATGAAGAAAAAAATAGAAAGTGTCAAGAAAAGCAACACAAAAAGAATCTTTTTGTTTTTGTTTTGAGTCTTAGGTGCCCTTAACTAGTCGGTGATGTATTTATATCTTCCTACTTTGTGACTAAGAGTGACCATGTGATTGGAGATTCTTTGGTTAATCTTGATGCATGGTGCATATGCTAATGTGTAATGGATGTAGAAATAAGTTAATATGGTACAGATTATGAGCATGCTTAGACATTGTTGAGATTCATTTAACTTGTGAGATTTTGGGACTATATGTGATTATACATGCCTTCATTGTTGAGTGTCAGTTGCTTGCTACAGATTAAGTTAATGGACTTTAGAGATTACTAGAACTTGTTCTTGTGTTATTCAAAGCTTTTAGTCATTATATGTTCTGATAGAAGAAGTGATAAAGGCACTTAGGATCTTACACCATTGCTATAAGTAGCTAGTATCCCGTCTTTGTGTACATAACTTGTGCACTCCTTAGTTAACCTCTTTGAGCGTACATATTTGAACTTTTTGTCATCACCCGCATAACCTTAACCTTGAACCTTAGATTAATTATATCTCTACTTTTGTTCTAGGACTTAGTAGAGCTATACATGAGGCAGTTACATGAACACCAAGGTGAAAGCTTATGAAGGTGATACGAAGGAATAAGTGTGGGGTATCAAGCTAGTTGTGTTGAAAAAAAAGAGCCGAATGAAAAAAATAAAGAAAAGGAAAAAATCTGCAAGAAAAGGAAAAAAAATAATTCTTTTGTGATGTCTATCTTGATACCCTAGGTTAACTGTTGATGGAAAGAATGACGTGAATGCCTAACAAGATGAAAACCGTTCACAAAGGTGACAAAAATGGTGAAGATGCTTAAATGGTTGCAAAGTTCAAGAAAGTCTCTTTACATTGGTGCTCTACTAGGTTTTAGAACTATTGCTTGAATTTCATATCCTTTTGTTCTATTAACCCATGAGCTTTATAATATTTGAAAGTCCTTTTTGATTCTCAAGATAGCAACCTTTGATCTGTGGAGATTAGTCACAAGAGTTGAGCACATGGTTCGGTCCATTTGGAAAGTAATTGAGTTGAGTGAAAACCTTATACATATCTTGAGTGAAACACTTATGAGAGAATATCTATGTGAGGTTGAATTATAACTTGTTTATTGCATGCTACAGCTTTTTATTCACCATGATTATGTCTATGTCCTACATGTTACATATGTGTCATGCATTGGAATTAACTTCTGAAACTCTATGGAATGTAAATGTGGATTCATACTAATCTTGATGTTACAATTGTGGGAAGATTGTTGAGACAATATGTTAAGAGCGTTAGAGTCATGTAATTAGTGTTATGTTGAGTCTTTTTAGAGTTTTAGTTTAATATTTTGCTCGAGGACTAGCAAAAGCTAAGTGTGAAGTATTTTGATAGTCGCATATTTATGCGGCTATATTGTGTTTAATTGAACTCCTGTACTTGGTTTATTGTTATTAATTGAGTAATTTATTTATGTTTATTATTTTAATAGGTTTTATGGAGAAATAAAGAAAAATGAGACAAAAGAAGGAGTTATGTGCAAATAAAGAAGCCTTGATCAATAAAGATTGAGAGAGATCAAACCAAGGAGTATATAAACTCACTTTATGGTTTTGAGAAAGGCTAATCAAAAATTTGGAAAGCACATACTCAAGCAAGGAGAGAGCTAGCCGCGGAAGGAATTTGAGACGCCCAGTTTTGACCAGTCGAGGATTCTTTTTGACCCGTCGAACTGCCGAACAGAATCTTCATTCTTCATTCTTTCTTGTTTGTATCAACTCCATATTTTGTTTTGATTCGTTCATTTTAAGTTTTAGTAGCTAAAACACCTTGTTAATGGGCTACTTGAAGTCTCGGACATGAAATATTTATAATGCATACATTTTAACCTAATTTTGCATATTATTTTTAATGAAGTTTTTTTCTCTATATGGTTCAGCGATGAATTCTTGTATGTTTGATTTGGTGTACAACTCAGTATGCATGCTAGAATTCTATTGTCATGAGATATGGGCTACTGAGGATAACTTCTCCCACTAAATTCTCTACAGTGATATACCAGATAGATTATTTCGTCGAGTGATTGAAAACCTAGATCTAGCAAAACATGCCCATAGTGTACATGTGAACTCTTGTAGCTTCTCAAACCTTTTCTAGAACTTAATGCTATTTTATTTGTAAACTTGAGTTTATGACTATGGGTTCATAGAGGGATAGATGTAGGGAAAGTCCATGACAAACTTGCATAAGCATAAGGATTAGGTAATATGATGTGGTTATAACGATCAACTCTTCCTGAAAACTTTCATACATTGGATATATGCATTAGGTTAAGTATGTATTAGAAAGATAGAATGACGGTAGTGGACTGCATTCCTCTTAACTCATTCATCCATTGGTTTAAACTCTTTGCATTCATAAACATATTTATTTTCAGCATTTAGTTTTTGTATTATCTGTAGATTTGCCGAATTATTTTGATAACCAAATCAACTCAGAAAAATCTCAAAATTTGTGTGATAGTCAGGAACTGCGTCTAGTATATTTTGTTACAATTTTGTAGCTTTTATAGTAGTTTAGCTTAGATTCATCATTATATTTGTGTGTCTTGGTCAAATCTTTCAGCTTGCTGACATTTGCGTCTAAGTAGTGTTTTAAGATTTAGTTTCACCAATCCTCTGCGGGTAATCACCCATATCTATCACTTACTATATATATAATAATTTTTCAAGAATAGGCATATCTTTGTGGGTGATTTTTTACCTATCACTTTCCCTTTTTAATCAGAAGCCAAGAAACTCTTATGTTTTTCTATATATAGATTTCTTTTTCTATATCTCCATCTAGGAAATCTATTTTCTTATCCATTTAATGTACTTCAAAATTGACCAACGTGGCAATAACAAGTAGCATTCTGATGGAAGTAATTTTCGTCACTAGAGAGTAAGTGTCAAAATAATCCATGCATTCTTTTTGTCTTTAGCCTTTGATTACAAGCTTTGCCGTGTAATTTGTCTATCGTCACATCTGCCTTCCTTTTTCTCTTGAAATTTCACTTGGAACTTAATGTTTTCATAACCACGTGGAAGATCTACCAATTCCTAAATATGATTATGTAAAGTTAGTATCATATTTATGTTTAGTGGATTCTTCCTAACAAGGACAGTAAACAAGGTAACCATCCATTAAGAATTCAAGTTTTTCTCTTAACCATACATGCTAAGAGTCTGAACCTAAGAATTTTCTAATAGTTATCTAGATTCTACCTCAGACTCAATATTTTGATTCTGAAAGGCCACAATTAATTATGCTTTATGGGAAAACACAACACTGATTATCACAAAACTATTTTTATGTTGATGACTTTTAACTCATCTGTTACATGCATTCATTCAACGGTTATAAGTCATTAAATTGTTCATCAACTAACCATTAAATGGTTGTTCCACACGTTTTTTATTTATGACTATTTAGCCGATTGTTACAAACTACTAATTGAGCTGTTACACTTCATCACCAACAATAAGTTGGATAATTTACTCAAAAATACAACTTCAAAGAACAATTTAATTTTTAGATTTCCTTATAGTATTTTGTGTTTATTTAATTTGCACACAAGAGATCAATAATTGTTACAATTATGTGCATATTATATGCAGTTAATTGTTTCTACATAATTTTTCCTTTTAGGTGGAGGAATCTCCACCTTGACAAGATATCCTCACATTTTAAAGTAATTGTAGGATGATTTTGTTCATTTCCACAATTCATATGAAGTTTTCTCTTCTTCCTTTTGGGTATCTTATTTATTTTTGCCCAAAAAATGGCATCTCCCTACATGCTTGGTGGCAAACAATAACTCAACAGCATTGCACTTATCATATCCTTTATGGTACAATTCTTTCGTTCAACTACACAATTTGATTGTGGTGAATAAGTTATTGTTGTTTCGTGTATGATCCCATGCTGCACACAACAAATAGTGATTCATATTCACTTCTTGGTCACTTCTTATGACCTTAGTTGTCTTGTTGAGTTGATTCTCAATCTCTTTTTTGTAGGAAAAAAAAAATTCTCTATAGCCTCATCTTTACTCTTTTCATGAGGTACATATAGTAATATTTTTTATTATCTTCGATTAAAAGTGAATTAAGGGGTACATTGTTTCTTTCAATAATTTTGAAAGATAATTTCGTTAGCTTAGTCTCAACACAAATTTCACACTTATGCTTGAAATATTGATGACTCGATGTGATATCTAGCTCTTTAGTGTTTTTACACATTCCCTTGCCTTTTTTGAAAATACACACAACAACATATTATTTTTCTAATCAATAAATAATATTCGATATAATTTCTCTATAGATTACTTGGTCAACTTCATAAGAAATTTCTTATTGAATATCTCAATATTCAATCACTTGAATTTGATATATAACTAAGTCGTAGTGTTTCCTTATTACAAGAAAAACTTTTCATTATCATTGAAAACCCCTCATTAGCGTAGGTAGCTAATTGATAATTTCTTTGGAGTCAAATTCTCTTAGGCAACGTTTCATGTTTCGCAACACAACTCCAAAGGTATCCATTTCCTTAAGGCAACTATTTTTCGAAGGCAACATAATTTTGGTGTAGGCAACAAATTTCTTAAGGGAACAACCTTCCATTAGGCAACCACATTAATCAATATCACATATAAAAATTCTTAAGATTGTAGAAAAATAATGTGATATTAAACTAAATAAATTACCGAAATACTAATTATTTAATTAGTAAAATGTAAACAAATAATGAAGAACAAATTCTGGAAATAGAAGATGAACTAAGAACTAAGTTGAGTCACGTGTATCACACGTTCTCCGTAAGAACTTTCACGTGGTCCGCGGGCTTGTATGATGTTATTTTCTCAGGATAAAATAACTTATGAGTTTTGTATTGCAGCACAAGAACTCCTCTTTGAACTGGATAATTGGATAATACTTTACTCTATCACCGAACTTGAGATCGAGGAAGAGAAAAGATTATAAGAGGAGATGTTTTGCTTTCTGATGGGTTGTTCAAATGAGAAGATGAAGATCACTTTATATAAGATTCATTGGGGAACAAGCCACTTATTGTCGAGTTAGAACAAAAACTATTTCTGGTCATTATACTCATCATCAATTGGCAGTTCCAAGCTCTTTGATTTGTCGTCATTAATGTTTACGATCGGTTACAAACAATCCATTTAGTAGGCTTCAATTTTATTTCATAACTAATGTTTATGAGCGGTTACAATACCGTTACAATCTATTTAGTGTGTCATTCGATTACATGTTATTACCAAAACAATTTAACCATTTAACCGTCATAAACAATTTAATTGGCATTTCGAAATCCTTTAGCTTGCTTTGGATGATAATTTCTCATTCACCCATTTAACCATTTTAACAAATAAATATTTTAATTTAATTACATCAAAATGGTTAATTAAAATAGTGTTAAAACACCTATTTTTTAACAGAAAATTGAAAGAAATACCAAAAATATAGAATATAACATGGTTGAGAAGTTTGTCTGTTGATTCAATGATTTTGAGTATTTTCTCTTTGACCAATTTTTTTTTTTCAGAATCATTTAATGTTTTTTTTAGTAATATGGTAAAGGGCAATGATAAGAGACCTCATTATGATGTGTAGGCCTCAGACGTATGTGCCATGCCACATCTATTTGACATCTCATCCTATTAAATATACAAAAATCATTTTACCCTTTTTGTAGTCAAATTTTCTATATTTATGTATTTGAAACTAGTGCAAATAATCAGGATTCTTAAGAACCAAATTTTGATTGATAGAGAAAAAACATCTCGATCTCTATTCTTCAATATGCTAGAAGTCTAAAACACAATGACATTTATCCCCAAATTGCTAACCCTAAATAATGAAATTCAGATTAATCAAGCTAGAGAGTGAAGGGACTATCTATCGATCAAAGTGCATGTATATTATTATCTGAATAATCAAACACATGTATATATGCCCAAATTTCTTTTCAGTGAATAACGTTTACAACCAAGAAAGAAATCTCTAGCAAGTCGGGTTAGCAATGTTGAGAATTTATCAATTTGTTATAACTTGAGACACATGCTGCGCTAGTATAACCTCACTTACGTACCTAAATCAAGTTTATATTTGATGAAATTAAATTCAGTTGATCATGCAATTCAAAGATGAAAGACTTGAGCTTTGCAAAACTATACTGATATCGAAGCTCGGAAGATAAAGACATGCTAGTCGACAAGGAATTAGAGCAAGTTCACCCATTGGGTCACTAAGTCAGGGTTGTTGGGGCAATAGAGAAGTAGGTCAATGAGGTGTCATTCCACCCATTAGATCAGGGTCAAAAGTTTAATTTTTATTTAATATTTATTAATTATTTAAAATAAATTTAAATGATCAATATAATCCAATATCATATTTCTTGATAATATACGCAATTTTTTTTTTTTTGAATCTGAATATGGCATATTATCTGCAAGCTCAAGCTAATATTAAAACCGTTATTGGTATTGCTTGATACTTGACTATGCTTCACACCAGATCAATGCTTGCTACATATTTACATGCACATATTCGAATTAATAACCCTGTAAACCTATTTTGACTTATCCATACTCTGCGCATAGACAACATAACATTATCGATCAAAGCTAAGAAATGGCCTAAGACTATGACCAGATATCATATCATACAACAACGATAAACCAGTTAACGATGTCTCTTATCTTTTCTTCCTGTGATGAGTACTTTTGATCTGGCTAATTCCGTTATCTCTTATTTCTTCTCAGGCAAAGTCGGATGGGCTTGAACGACACTGTGACTGGACCCTTTTGGATCTTCTAGTTTGCTGCAAATTAGTGAATAGATTCTTAAATTCCCTTGCCACTTAAAACTCAGCTACGTCAATTTCACTCAGGATATTCTTCAATACCAATTTTAGTGTCTTAAACCTGTTGACATATCAATAGTTAGTAAAGAGCAAAACATTTATATTTATTTATGAATAATATATAGTAAGTAAGGAATATAAACTATGTAAAATCAAAGCCCGATAGCATAAGGTCTTCCATTGCATGTAATCACTACACCTGGTATGATACTATATTATTAAATCTCTCATGTTCTTGAAGTTGCAACAGTAAACCAACTAAAAAAATTTATCAAAGGAATACAACAAACCTTTGGGGAATGTCCTCGAGACAGATTGGGACCATATCCATGTTGTAGTGGATATGGAACTTGTTCATCAATTATATCCTCAAGTTTCCATCTCACCCTGAGCTGTTTCTTCAGCCTTGCACTTCAGCCATTCTGCTCTTGTCTCAACAAACCATTCTTTCAAAAGTGGCCTCTTCCCTTAAAAAATCATATAATTATACCAAGGAAAAACTAGCAGCCTTTATTCAAATACAAACAATGTTGTCAATGCATCCACATACAATGTGAGACTATGAGGCACTAAAGCCTAACATCAATAGTATAGGAGTCACCATTGTGAGAACTATCGTCAAGTATATCAAATAGGCTTCAACAGATTCATAATGCAGTAATGACAATCTTCTCTTTCATTTTTCTCTGCTCAGTACAGATTAACACTAGTCAATCATGGAAAAGAAAAATTCAGAGCTAGCATTTCAAATTCTAAGCACCAATGTCTTCCTATTGTCTCAGTAAAACAGTAATTTGATTAAAAACAGAAAGTATTGATTTTGGGGTGAAGAGAATCTACCTCTCTTTGCGGTGTCTCTTGAAAATGCTCAAAGACTGAGACTGAAACTTTTCGGAGATGTCCTCAATTTCTGTGCTAGTAAACTTTGGATAAGAGGAAGGAGACAAGCCACAAACAAGTTATAGAATGGCAGAGGGCCGCCTTGGTCTTGAAACCCTTGTTCTTGATCATCTTCCCCTAGTCAATAATTTCTTATGCGGCATCGATCACGGACCCAATCTGCAAGTTAACGTCATGCTCCACCATCCACTTTTCCATCAATGAACTTCGGTGATGACGACGTCCACACAACGAGGCACCCAGAGTTGGGCTTGGAGGCTAAAATCTAACTTAGGTCAAACTGTTGGCGAAACATCGCATCACTCTGATAACGTGGAAATATATAGTCGAATTCAAGAGCAACACCTTGGCAATTTGATCAAGTCAGGAGGCTAGAATTTCCTCAAAGATTGACCCAAGACAGTTCTTGTCCAGGCAAGAAAACTGCGATGGAAAATCGAATTTTCATGTTTTCTCTTTTTTGAGGCTACATCTAGGTGGCAACTAGCCAAAATAGTCTTCGGTGAACTTGCTCATATATATTTACATATACATATAAATCTCTACAATTGCACTCATACATGGTTTAGTTCATATATATTGCGTTAATCAATTGTTAACATAACAATCAACAGTAGAACAAGCTAGGTCGAAGGAGTTTGATGTTGATCAAGAAAGTTAGGTCTAAGTAATTAACGCGTATAATAGGAAAGAGTTTGGATTTAGGGTAGAAAGGTCCATTGATAAGTATTTTTGTCATGAAATCCAATATGATGTGTAAATAAACTTGCACATGGACAGATTGAGGCCTCCACATCATAGCCTTAATGAGACCTAAAATCATTTCTCTATGATAAATCTCTACCAAAAAAGAAGAAGTTGGAATTACTTGTTGAGAAATGATTTTAGGCCTCAATGGGGCCAGGATGTGGATGTTCAATCTTATGTGCCCATATATATCATGACTATATTAGATTATATTTTATAACTCTTATTTTTATTTTTATTAAATAAATAACTCTATTAAATAAGGAATCATATATCCTCCAATAAAAGACAATATTTTAAAACCTTCATCGTCATCCTAATTCTTCTTCTTCCCAGAAATCTGAAACCCTTTAATCCTTCCTAGTCCCTAACCCTAATTATCTCAATAACTTAATTTGGATACTAGTGTTTTGAATTTTAATAAAATTCATCACCAAAAGAATACATATAATGATATCAATATATCAATTTTAATAAGGTGCAACTGAAACAAAGAGATAGAGAATCATGGATTAAATTGGAAATTTCATGAAAGTTTTAGAATCATGATTCACGAGTACTATATAATCTAGAATATATGTATGATCAAGCTATGAATTTGCTTATTATTATCATGCATTAGAACGTACGAAACTTTACCAAACAGCCCAATTGACATATACTTACTCCAGTTATACAATCCTGATTGATCATGATCTCCTTAAGAACATTCAATGTAGTGTTGTTAATTTATATGGTGGAATATTTTTTTTATTTTCTTCTTAAACCCTAAACAAAAGAGAGACGGACCCTAGCCACTCCTCTGTTAAAACTAGGCTAGTTGATCTTAATGAAGATCCCAAGAGCGTTCGCCACCACCCTCAACGCCTTCTTCAAGAGTTTGGCAGCCTTTCCCTGCATGGACTTTTGAATTTGAACCTGGTATCGAAGCTAAACTCTGATTTAGGTATGAGAGGCTCCAAGGTTTTCATATCTCTTATGGTTTGTTTGAGCACCCTAAATTACACTACAAGAAAAGGAGACATTACCGGCGACGGGAGGTCGCCGGCCTTGTCTTTTTTTTTCGCCGGAAATGTCATTCCCGGCGACGAGTCGCCGGCAATGACGTCGCCGGAAATCTCCCGCCGGTGTTAACATTGCCGGCGACTTGAGTCGTCGGCAATGTCTCCGACATTACCGGCGACGCCGTCGCCGGCAATGGTTCCGCCGCCGTGGCCGGAATTTGTGACATTGCCGGCGACTGAGGTCCATGTCGCCGGCAATGTCAGAAAAAATTTTGAAAAAAAAACGCGGTTCTGGATTGGGCCCAATTCCAGAACCTGCATTGAAAGACATAAACCGTACAATCATACAAGTTCAACAGTACACATAAATGTCCAACGTACAGTACAAATAGCAACGACGATACGAAAATTAACTACAACTACAGGTCAGGGTCGAGGAACTTGCGGGTCAGGGTCGAAGTAATCAAAGTACTCATTTGAATTCCGGTGGCTACCTTGGTCTTGCTCTGGCGTTGACTGGTGCGGTGGTGGTGGTGGATAGCTAGGGAACGGAGGGACCGGGGCCGGGGGAGGTGTGGGGAACGGTTGTCCGGTAGTCTGAGCCTCGTACATCGTCCGCATCCATGTGTACATCTGAGCCTGCACCTGTGTCTGCTGCATTTGGTACTCGGCCATCTGCCTCTTTTGCTCCTCCAACTCCCTCTGCGTCCTATGAAGCTCCGCTGCGAGGTTACGACTAGAAGTTGAACTTCTTGACCCGGTAGAGTATTGTGAAGTGGTTTTCAATACTCCTTCGCCCGCCGAGCCCATTCCCCTACAGTAGTAGGTATTCTTTCCAGTCCCGCACGCTTTTGCCATGATCTGAGCCGCTATCGGGGGATCAAGCGGATCGATCTGAGAGGCATACTGGGTGACTTCTTCCTCGGAGCAGTCAGGATGGTTAGTCCGAGCTATACTCATGGTCACTTCTGTCGTCGCCTCCTCCACTCTCGCCTAATTGAAAAGCGAAAATGAACAACGTATTAACTAACAACATCTATTAATATCGAAAAATAGTTTTATTAACACATGGAGAGGCGAAAGACTTACCGCTTCATCAGGGCATTGCGGATAGAACTTCTGATGAATATACACCAAGGGGTTCACTTCTTGTTGTTGCTGCGCCTTAGTCGACCAACCCATGTAGTTGAGTGAACCTGCATGATGGGCCCTGGTGTTTTTCAATCTATTCGCCCGGTTCGTCTTCGAAATCGCCTTGTTTGATAAACATATGGAAAAAAATTAGTAACTAACTATTTCAATCTGATACGATACATTAGGCTTGTAAGATATATTAAGGATGCATACCTGAGCTTTGGGGTGCTCGAAGTGGGCTATCAGCCACAGCCACTCGTACTCCCTAAACCGGAATTCGCTAGGAGTAGAACCTCGGCCTAGCTCCTTGTATACAGTGTAATGGGAAGAAAGCTCGTTCTTCCACTCTTTATACCTATATTAAAACAAGGAAAAAAAGTTAGAGATATTAAAATAGTTGATAAACAAAAATCTAACTCGATATATATTCAAATAAGTGGAAGCACATCACCGATTATGTAGTTGACGCTCTACCCACGTGTGAATAAGAACTTCATCCACGTCAAACCACACCTGCAATATGAATATATAAAAGGTAAAATTATATATTTAAGTGGACTTAATTAATAAATGTAAAATTTACGTAATGAAAATACAATTTTACTCACACTGAGTGCATTATGCACTTGCATCTTCACGTAGATAGGCACAGATTCCCAATCTGGCCAAAGCATTGGGACCTTGTCCCGCACGATCGCACCGGCCATGCTGACATATTTGCGCGTGGTGTCGAATGCCTCGATCACCTCGCCATCCTCATTGGCCCTTATGGGCGTTTTCCTTCCGCCGGTGGCCTGCTCAAGTCTCTTCCCGGTGCAGGTGCCTCTAGCCCCTTTCCGTTTTCCAGTCCCATTAACGAAATTGCCTAATAAAACAATGTCAACAAATTGATATCATTAATTGAACCAATCGCAAGTCTTAAGTAATAATTAAGTAATCAATCTGATGTTAAATAAAATTTACCTGCATCGTCCGTTTGTTGGTTGGTGCACCTCACACTCCAAAGATACACGGGGTCGAACGGGAGGAAGTTATACGCTTCCTCCACGGTCAGGAAATCCGGCCGTCCTTCAATATAAACAGGCATCCCCCTATCATCGAATTCAGGGATGACAGGAATCTCGTCGGGTAGGAAGAGACCGGACGGCGGAGATAGACGAGGCCTGGACGATGAGGCGCCAGCACCACCATGTGCCTCAGATGATTCCCGTGAAACGGGAGTAGGCACCATCCGAATATGGGGCATTCGGATTGAGGGAGTTTCTGATGCCCCCGTTGACTGTCACTCGTCTGAGGCTCTGCCACCGGAGGGACGTCTGCTGATTGAGCGTCTAGAGACTGAGGCTCGAGCCTCGAATTCCGGTTCCACGGCTCTTGATCGTGCAACTTCCTCCTCAGCTCGCGCCTCTAGCAAGGCTCTCGTGCGAGCAGTCATCATTGGCCCACTGGGCGTGTTGCTAACTGCGGCCGAGGAGGAAGCTTGACTACTGTTCCCTCCACTATTTCGGGAACCTCTCCGAAGCCAATTAGCCGCAAAACCTCCTGGACATCGTAATAGTCATGGATTCGGTTCAATAACAAATCGGAACCGGAACGGTGTGGAACCGGAACCGTTTGAAACCGAAACTGTTTGTAACCGGAACCGTTTGTAACATAACGGTTCCGGTTACAAACAGTTCCGGTTTCAAACCGTTCCGGTTCTATAACAAATCGGAACCGGAACTGTTTGAAACCGGAACTGTTTGTAACCGGAACCGTTTGTAACATAACGGTTCCGGTTACAAACAGTTCCGGTTCCACACCGTTCCGGTTCTATAACAAATCGGAACCGGAACGGTGTGGAACCGGAACCGTTTGAAACCGGAACTGTTTGTAACCGGAACCGTTTGTAACATAACGGTTCCAGTTACAATAAGTTCCGGTTCCAAACCGTTCCGGTTCCAAACCGTTCCGGTTCCAAACCGTTCCGGTTCCAAACCGTTCCGGTTCCAAACCGTCCCGATCCCGATTTCCACCTTCATTTATACGATTAATTAACAACTATATCACCTAAATTAACGACTATACATATTCGATGTGTATATATATATACATCATGCATCTTAATTAAATTTATCCATCACATATTCATCCAAATCACAAACCCTAATTAATTTTCCACATTTTTCACACATATATATATCATGCATCTTAATTAGGTTTAATTTCCGTATATATATACATCACATATTCATCAAAACCACATTTATACATAATTTTCACATATATATATACATCACTTCATATTCACATACCTAAATATATATATACATCACATATATACATACATGCTAATTTAGAACTTATCACCCTAATTTCCAACTTAGCACCCTAATTAATTTACACATACACATACACATACACATACACATACACATACACATACACATACACATACACATGCAAAAAAATAATTAAAAATTGAGAGAGAGAGAGAGAGGGAGAGAGAGAGGATCGGACCTGCCATTTTCTTCCACCTACAATGGTGAGGGGAGGAGAGGAGGGGAGGAGGGGAGGAGGGGATTTTCGGAGGAGGAGAGGAGAGGGGATCGGTGGAGAGGAGGAGAGGGAGAGGAGGAGTAGGGAGAGGAGAGGGAGAGGAGGAGGAGAGGGAGAGGAGAGGCTCACCGGACCGATTTGGGAGGAGGAGAGGGAGAGGAGAGGGAGAGGAGGAGGAGAGGGAGAGGAGGAGAAATGAAAGGCTCGGGCTGGATAAAATCACAAACCAGAAGACATTACCGGCGAGTTGCTTATAACTCGTTGGTAATGTCATTACCAACGACTTCAACTCGTTGGTAATGACATTACCAACGAGTTAACTCGTTGGTAATGACATTACCAACGAGTTATAAGCAACTCGTTGGTAATGACATTACCAACGACGAGTTAACTCGTGGGTAATGTCATTACCAACGAGTTGCTTATAACTCGTTGGTAATGTCATTACCAACGACTTCAACTCGTTGGTAATGTCATTATTTCCCGAAGAATATCCGACAACATTTTCCGTCTACGATTTCCGGCTACATTTTCCGACTACATTTTCGATTATCAATTTCCGTATCCATACGATTAATGACTACATTTTTCGTCTACATTTTCGATTAATGATTTCTGTATACGTACGATTAACGACTACATTTTCCGTATACGTCCGATTAACGACTACATTTTCCGTATACGTACGATTAACGACTACGATTAACGACTACGATTTCCGTATACGTACGATTAACGACTACGATTTCCGTATACGTACGATTAACGACTACATTTTCCGTCTACGATATCCGGCTACATTTTCCGACTACAATTTCGATTATCAATTTCCGTATACGTACGATTAACGACTACATTTTCCGACTACATTTTCGATTATCAATTTTCGTATACGTACGATTAACGACTACATTTTCCGTATACGTACGTACCATTTCCAGCTATGCACATTTTCCGACTACAATTTCGATTATCAATTTCCGTCTACGATTAACGACTATAATTTCCGTATAGGAATTCAATGAGGATCTGTCATAGACCAATCTATGTTTTCGAATACATAGTTATATCTGTGTATATATTGCAGTAACTTCAAAAGGCACATCAGTTCAACAGAACTGATGCATTGGTTCACATTGGTTCACATTGGTTCACATTGGTTCACATTGATTCAGTCCCTGAACTGATGCATTGGTTCACATTGTTCAGATCAGTTTCTGAACACAGATGCATTGGTTCACATTGGTTCACACTGATGCATTGGTTCACATTGGTTCACATTGGTTCACACTGATGCATTGGTTCACATTGGTTCACATTGGTTCACATTGATTCAGTCCCTGTAAGTTCTATTTGTTTTCATTCTATAAACACAGATGTTCTTAACATGAGTTTTGCAGAATTCATATCACTAGAAACTAAGTTATCTAACATTAGTACCCAGTCTTAAGTGTCTAACAATCAATGCTTCAACAGATTTGTCATCAATGCTTCAAAATAAATCAATAAGATAGCATTAAAGTGACTAAACCACAAACAATCAAGTAATCAACAATTCAAAATGAATTCCCGCTGTGAGAAGATATAATGCAGAAGTTGATTATCCTATTATGCATTTCTCAGCCCTACAATTTTCGACTACAATTTCGACTACATTTTCCGACTACGTACGATTTCCGACTACAATTTCCGACTACAATTTCCAACGTACTAAGGATGATAATCGTAATCATCTTCATCACTTGAGTCTGACTCGGTTTCATAGGTAACCTCTGGCAATATGTGCCGCTCCTCGTCATCTGAATCAGCGTCAACTTCATATGGATTAACATCGAGAAGTTCTGCTCCAGTAATTCGAACCACACTCCCAGATCTCACATTATTAAGGCGAATCGTAGATGATTCCGGAATGTCAAAAGCGTTCGGCTCTTGGTATGCAGTAACTTCCTCATCATCTGCGGTATCACCAAGTGTGGCAGCACTGTATATGTTTCTATGAGCAACATGGTTAACCACCTTCCACGGGACTTTGTTAAGAAGATCGTCCAGGTAAAACACTTGTTTTACTGATGAGGCAAGAACGAAAGGGTCATCTTCATACCAGGTAGTAGCAGTATTCACCGAAAATGTTCCGTACTGATCGGTCCTTGTGTTCTCCGGGCTAGTATCAAACCATCTACACTTGAACAAGTGCACTTTCATGCGGTTCCCATAAATTAGTTCAACAACTGAATGAAGGACACCGTAATAGTCAACGCCATCCTGCCCACCATGGACCATCACCCCACAATTCTGTGTTTTCAGTCGGTCGTCTCGATTTTCACATATAAATTTCACGCCATTGACCTGACACATCGAGTACACTTTTGAAGCAATCGGTTTCATCGCCAGGACCCTCAATTCGTTTGACCACTCTGGGCAACCATCATCTGCTACATGGTTCATCTGAAAACGTCCATATATTAATACGTACAGAAGAAATTATGTCATCTTGAAACCACAAAAGCACGTACATACATACATGCTATGTAAGGATATATATATAAAAATAGACATATACACATATACTTACCCATTGACCAAAGTAGTTTGCAAACGTCTTGTTGTGGTAATCAACATTTCCGGCAATAGCAGGGCAGTGAAGATGATAGTTTTTCCAATATTGTACTTCTTGACAGTTAATCAGTACCGACCAGTGGGCAATGGCTACCTCATTTCCATCCAACTTGTACGACTTTGGCAAGCTTCCCTGTACTACCACGTCACTGGAGATGATAGAAAGGTTGAACTGGGGTTCATCTATCGGCATATGTTGTTGGGGGTCCTCTACATTTTCGAGGTACACTTTGGTGTACGTTACACACTCGTGCGCAAGATATGCTTCAGCGATACACCCTTCAGGTGCATATTTATTCTTCACATAGTCCTTGTAGGCTCCCAATTGTCTACAAGTTAACAAGTACATGTTAACTTACTTAACCAGAAGTCATTACATATAAAAACCATAGGCAAACCAAATTTATGAATCATTTGTACCTTTCCATGGGATACATCCAAGTGTAGTGTACGGGACCGGTAAGCAACAATTGTTCGGGAAGATGGATCATCAGGTGCGGCATTATGTCGAAAAAATTTGGGGGAAATATCCTCTCAAGCTTGCACATGATAAAAATGATGTCATCTTGCATCTCCCTCAGGTCTGCTTTTTTAACTTCCCTGGTGCATAACTTCTGAAAGAATCTTGACAAGGCCACCAACGGCTCCACCACCTCTTTGGGCATGTACCCTCGAATGAAAATAGGGAAAAGGCGTTGAAGCAGTACATGGCAGTCATGACTCTTTAATCCGTGCATCTTATTGTCCCGGAAGTTAACACACTTGCTTATATTTCCTGCATAGCCATAAGGATACCTGCATATATATATAGATGAAGCCATATATATGGACCAATTATATTTCTCGCATATAACCATATATACTCCGCTAAAAATTTAAGGACAAATTCATACATAGCCATAAGATCGAATATATACCTGACATTACTCAGCCACCGAAAAATTTCATGCTTATGCTTCGGCTTTACGGTGTACGGAGCTTGCGGCATTTTTCTCTTACCATCTCTTAACCACAAATGTTTCCGCACACCCATTGCTTTAAGATCAATGCGTGCCTTAGGGATGTCTTTTGTTTTCCCCTCCAAGTTAAGAACTGTGCCCACCACACTTTCACACACATTCTTCTCTATGTGCATGACATCTAGGTAATGTCTGATAGGCAACCTGGGCCAGTAGGAGAGTTCCCAGAATATGCTCTTGTGTGTCCAAAACTTATACCTTTCGGGCTTTTCTGGAATTGACGCCACTATGTCAGGATGATTGCTCAGCTGGCCAAAATCGTATTCATTCAACACTTCCAAAATTTCGTCCCCTGTCCATCGCCTGGGTGCCACACCAGTTTCAACAGTCCCATCAAACGCGTCTGGATCCTGCCTAAATGGGTGATCATATGGAAGCCAACAACGGTGACGCATCGAGACAATTTTACTGCAATGAGGACTGCAACAATCAACCGTCATGCACTCTGAACAAGCCCTGTAACCCCTGGTAACGTTGCCCGACAACATACCGCGGGCAGGAAAATCACTGATAGTGCCAACAAGCATGGCATGCATCTGGAACATCTCCTTTTTGAACCTATCGTAAGTGGGGTGGCCACACTCACTCAGGTACTTAAGCTCCTCAATCAAAGGCCTCAAATACACATCGAGACACTTTCCTGGATAACCCGGGCCCGGAATTAACAGAGTGAGCATATTGTATTCCTTCTTCATGCACATCCATGGTGGAAGGTTGTACGGTACCAAAATAACTGGCCATATACTGTATTGAAGACTCATGTTGCCAAAAGGGTTGAATCCGTCAGATGAGAGCCCTAGCCAAACATTTCGGACCTCTGCTGCAAAATGATCAAACTCCCTGACCATGTGCTTCCAAGCCTCTCCGTCGGAAGGGTGTATAAGGGTGTCATCGTCAGGCAAGTTCCTCTCAGCCCACCATCTCATTGCCTCGGCCGTGAAAGCACACATGAACAACCGCTCCAGCCTATCAATAAGCGGGAAATATCGAAGTATCTTCACAGCTTTCTTGTTGCCTGCAGGAGTCAACTTATACCTTTCTGTAAAACATACCGGGCAGGCTTCAAGGTCTTCGAGATCTTTTCCCCAGAAGAGAATACAATCATATCTGCATGCATGGATTTTGATGTAGGAAAGCCCAAGATCTTTCAGGATATGTCGCACCTTATGATGAGTGGTAGGAAGACGATGACCGGGTGGCAGTAGCGAAGCAGTCCACTTCAACCAAGAATCAACAGCTTTGACAGACATTTTGTTCTCCATTTTTAGCTGCATCACTCCCATCACACTTTCAAGAACAGTCTTACTACAACCGTCGTACAACGGAGTCTGTTGCAATGCAATCAGGTTGTTGTACTTGTCCATACCGCTTGTGTTGGCATGACCTCCAGGTAATGGTTCGACTGGCTCGATATGGGGGAAACCCTCAACGACGGGAGGGACATTTGGTGCTTCATCAACAAATACACCGCTCTCATGAGGAAACATATCATTGATTAACATCGATGTTGGATCATAGGATGAACTGCCCCTCTCAGCAAAATGTCCATAATCATAGCGTGGACTGGCCCTCTCACCAAATTGTCCATGATCATGCGGACCCGCTACCGATGTTTCACCGTGATAAATCCAACAAGTGTACTTATCCCAAAACCCGTATTTACTCAGGTGCCTCTGCACTTTATCAATGGGAAATCGAAATCGATCGCTGAAACACTTACATTCTTTACACGGGCAATAATGAAGTGTAGTGTCTCCACAATTAGCCTTCACAAAATCCACAAAACTCCTAATTCCCTCGTGATATCTGACATCCCATCTTTCGAGGCTCATCCAACTCTTGTCCATCCTGAAAATTCTAACAATTTTACGTATTAATTATATATATATACACACATTCACTACTAATAATCGACGTGATCTCTCAATTCAACTCTAATTAAATCAACACATGCATGCATATGTATATATATCGATCTAATCTCTGAATTCGATTCAGTACTCGATGATAGTACGTATTCAGTACTCGATGATAGTACTCAATGATATATCGATCTAATCTCTGTTAAGCCTGGCTCCGATAACAATACGATAATACCAGTCATTGATTCAGACACAAGATTAACTACAAGCTGTTTTCTCGTTTCGGTGACCGTACATCAACAACATTTCATATATATATATATATATCTCACGAATTGGATTTGATCAACACACACACACACACATATATATATACCACATATACGTATATATACACCTACGTACCTATATAAATAGCTTCCCGACTGATCGAGTTTTCGACGCCCGCCTTAATTTTGACAATATACCGAATAATGATCGATTTCAGAGCGTACGTTTTCCTTCTTTCGATTTCTCTGGATTTTTTTCGCTCAAAATGATTGAATGATCGAGCTGCCCGATCCGGCATCTAATATAAGACACATTGCCGGCGACGGAGTAAGTCGCCGGAAATGAAGACATTACCGGCGACTTTACGCCGGAATCTCGCCGGTAATGTTGCAAAACATTACCGGCGACTCCAACCGTCGCCGGCAATGTCTAGGAGACATTTCCGGCGAAATTCCCGCCAAAAATCGCCGGTAATGTCTCCCTAGACATTGCCGGCGACGGTTGGAGTCGCCGGTAATGTTTTGCAACATTACCGGCGAGATTCCGGCGACATTGCCGGCGACGGGCTAAGTCGCCGGTAATGTTGAACATTACCGGCGACTTTTCCGGTCGCCGGCCTTGTCTCCGGTGATCTCGCCGGTAATGGGCAAAAATGTTGTAGTGTTAGGTTGTATTAGTGCTCCAGATTCGTCCAAGAGTGTTAAATTAGATTCTGCAGCTAGCTTTGTAGGAGAGGCGAGGGCAAAGGTGAATGACATAGAAGTTAAGCATTCGGTAAGCCCCCACCATGTAAACCATAACCCTACTTTTGGTCTTGTTTGTGGTTTGAAAGATTTACAGTTTGTCCGGGCACAATGGTGCTACAATCTTTGATGTTTTCGGTGTCGGGATTGACTCCCACTACAAGAAAAACTCACCTAGACCACGGAATCTTTACGGTTCCGTGGTCTAAGTGTACTTGCGTCGTCTAAGATACACTTGGATGATGGAAATACTTTTTCCGTCATCCAAATGGCCACTTGGACAACGGACCGACACGCCATGGTCTGCGTGGCCACTTGGACGACGGCGTGTCGGTCCGTCCTCTATGTGGCCCCTTGGACGACGGAAATTAACTTAGTCTGTCGTCTAAGTGGTCATTTAGATGACGCACCGACGCTCCGTTGTCTAAGTGAAACATTATATAATGTCCATGCCGAACTATCTTCCTCTCTGCTCGCTCGCTCGTCTCGACTTCATCCTCATATATATATATATATATATCGATCATTCTCTCTCTTGATCAGACTCACCTCATGTGTACATGCATGCAAACTAGCTAGCTAGCTAGCTAGCACTAGATATATATATATATATATATATCTTCGGCTCTGACCATCGATTCGCCATATATTGGAAAAGACTAGGTACGTATGTACGTAGTTAATTTTTCAACACCATTGACGTTTATATATATAATTAATTGTATGTTTGATTGATTGCATTGTTAATTAGTACGTCTAATATATAATTATAATTAATTTAGGTAGTTGATGATATATATATATATATTAGTTCATTAATATATACCAGTAATACGTATATATGTATGGATGTTTAAAAATTTGGTTAATATATATTTAGTTAAAACGTATATGCATGTTAGACATATTAAAGTAATTGATGTAGAGTACTTATTCACCAATAATTAATAAAGATAATTAATAAATAATTTAATTAATTAGATGCTAATAATTAAGGTAGTTGAAAATTTGTGTATATATATAATAGTTTAATAATTACTTGAAAATCTGTATATATATAATTAATAGTTAATTGACTAATATGATAATTAATTATTAAATTTTGTAGAAGTATGGACAAAAGTTGGATGAAGTTGCGCAATAGAAGTGATGTCCAGTATATGGATGGAATTAGCGAATTTGTGAATTTTGCAATAGAACATGGTCAGGGAAAGAAGCATTTCAGGTGTTCGTGCCAAAAATGTCTTAACTGTCAGTATGTGGAGATTAATGTTATGGTGCAACATCTGTACGAAAATGGTATGATGTGGAGTTACACTACGTGGAGCGAGCATGGTGAAGCAGTAGACTTCAGATCAGCAGACTTCAGCTCAGGGTACAATTACCATTGTACCTCATCCAGCGACAGTGGCCGCGGTCCCTGCTTGGAACCCAACTGCGAATTTGGTCCATGATGCGTTTCCGGGATTTAGTCATGGTGGACACCAACACTAAAAGGGAGATTACAATATCACTCATGGGCATGATGATACATTCCCCGCTGCTAGTTTGGCCACTGACACTAGTGAAATATATAAGTACAACAAGATGCTACTTGAAGCGCAGACCCCGGTGTACCCTGGATGTCGAGAGAATGTGTTGCAATATGTGATGGAGCAAATGAAGAAAAAAGTGAAGCACAAAATGTCAGTCAGTGCTTTTGACGAAATTCATGAGCAAATATGTAAGTTGCTTCCTGATGATCACAATCTTCCTAAATCCCATTATAAGGTTAGAAATATCTTGAGCAGCCTAGGCCTAAAGTACAGGATAATTGACGCCTATCCAAATGATTGTGTGTTGTTTTACAAAGAGTATAAAGATTTGGACTATTGTCCCGTATGTGGCCGGTGCAGATACGAGCTGAATAAGAAGAGTTCGAAAAAGAAAATTCCTGTGAAGGTTGTTTGATATTTTTCATTGGTTCCCAGATTGCAGCGTCTATATATGTCTCTATACACCACAGAGGCGATGCGATGGTATGTAGAAAAGTGAATAGATGACGATGTGCTGAGACACGTCACGGATGGGGAGGCTTTCAAATATTTCGACAGGGAATTTGGAGACTTTGCCACAGAGGTTAGAAATGTTAGACTCGAACTATCTACAGACGGATTCAATCCTTGGGGTAGTAATAGCTTTGCCGTCAACACTTGGCCAATTATTCTGATGCCGTACAACCTGCCTCCGTGGATGTGCATGAACAAGAAATTTAATTTTCTTACTCTACTAATTCCAGGTCCAAAATCTCCGGGAAAATGCTTAGATGTCTACCTCAGACTTTTAATCGACGAACTAAAAATGTTGTGGGAAAATGGAGTCCCAACTTATGACAAATTCATTGACACGATATTCATAATGAGGGCTGCCGTAATGTGGAAGATTAGCGATTTTTCAGCGTATGGGATGTTGGCAGCCTGAAGGACGAAAGGATACAATGGATGTCTTATATGTTTGGACGACATGAACTCTAATTGGCACGCGGGGAAGGTGTATTACTTGGGCCACTGTAGATAGCTTCGTCACGACCACCCGTAGCGACAGGATGAAGCTCATTTCGACGGGACGGTAGAGAATAATTCTAAACCCCGTAGTTGGTCAGGCGAAGAGATTTTAGAGAGGTTGAGCTATTTCAACTTTGGTGTGTTGATCAATGACAAGGATGTATAGAAATGCAATCCAATACCTCCACATGATCTTAGCTATTCACATCACAAGAGTATATTCTTTGAACTCCATTACTGGTCGAAGTTGAAGCTGAGGAACAACTTGGACGCGATGCATATAGAAAAGAATGTGTACGACAACGTGGTGGGAACAATTCTCAATATTAAGTTCAAGACTAAAGAAACTCTTAAAGCGTGCAAAGATCTGGAATCTATGAATTTACGTCGTCCCTTGTGGTTGAGGAGGGATAAGAGAAGAGTTTACAACAAGATGCCAGCTGCAACTTACACAGTGAAGCTGACAAGTAGACGTTCTGTATTTCACTGGTTTAAGAGCGTTCGTTATCTGACTACGTATACAACTATTATAATTGAAGCAGTGGACGAGGTGCAACACAAGTTTGTTGGTCTAAAGACACATGATTATCACATTATGCTGCAACGTCTGATTCCAATGGTAATTTGGCCATATTTGCCTCGTGACGTCGCAGAACCAATAGTGGCATTATGCATATGGTGGCGAAGGTTATTGAAAGGACCCAACCCCGATTTAGTTGCCTAAACCGGAATCAAACCCCTTCTGAAAACGTGAACCAACAAAAACCATTAAAATTTCGGCAGAGTAACGCTACTAACGTGGAATTGCCATTACCTGCACCCGGAAAATAACACTTCATCCTATGCCACAAAAGCCAAACCGTGGGCACCAATCCCATCCAGATTTCTCAAATATCATATCATAATCAATAAACAGTAAACATACTGTAATATATAGTATATCTGGGAAAAACCGTATAAAACATGTATCAGAATGTATCAGAGCGACCTCTAGTGTAAATATATACAATATTTACATCAGTAGGCGAAACAAGAACCTACTGAAAAACACAGGTAGCTCGAATCATTAGCCTCCAACCGCGACGTAAGACACCAGAATTCGAACTGCAAACTGGGCACGGAAACCGAAAAGCCCAGGGGAAAGGCAAATAAAACGTTAGAATAAGTGGACGAAAATAAACATATGCCTTTCACCAGTTATATACATAATCAATGTAAAACAATGCGAGTTCGGAAAGTATATATATGGAGGTTGTCAGGCGAATCTCTCAAGCCCGACGTTAGGTGAATCGCTTAAACCCGACGGTGATAGACCAGGAGAATCTCTCAACCCCGGCGGCATACAGGGGAATCTCTCAACCCTGCCCAGAGGAATTTTTCAACTCTGGCGGACTACCGGCGATTAGCCGAGTAGCCGAAGCATCGATGTAGTAATGCCATCACCAATAAATATAAAGTAATACCTCCGAAAATAACATATATCTCAACATCGTATAAAGTAAATACGGAAAATCACGATAAGTCACGAACTCACAAACAACTGTGAAAATATAAAAATGTCCACTCACAGATCAGCAAGCGCGCACTCGTGCTAATCTCGTGGTCCGGCGGAAGATCCCTCGCCCGAAGCACGATCACGATCCCCCTGAATAATCATAAAACATATCTGATCAAAATCATAGCCCACAACTCTGTACTTAACCACGGAAACTAACCTTTCCCGGAAACATATAAAACTGTATAAAATAATCGACTGAATTCTCGAAATCTCCACTCGAAACCCTCGACTGAAAATCCGATACCCAAATCAATTCGAAAACCTCAAGGTGACGATCGGGGCATGATTACGAGAAAAATGACATTAAAATCATTAAAAACTGAAGTCAACTTTCTCACCGGAGCGCCACCGCCGGCGGCGGCGCGCCGTCAACGGAGAGTTTCTCCGGCGAGGAAGCTCCAGTTTTCAAGATCTCCTCAAGCCCAACCACTTCTTTAACTACAACAACCCTCAATTCTCACCGGAACCTCTCCAAAACAGCTCGTAATCAAAACAGAATCCAACTCCGGCAACCACCACGGGTTCACCGGAAACCACCTCCTCAACTCAATTCAAACCTATGGGAAGCATCACAGGGGCAAGGGGAGTCGAAACCCCCACCTCCCCACCACCGTAGCTCGCTGGAATACCCCTAACCGTCACCGGCGAAAACCCCAAAACTGACCCGATTCGAACTCATACAAATCACCATCAATTTCCATAATTCCAAACACAAAACCACGTAGAAACTCAAGAGCCTTCACGTGGCCGGAGGTGGCCGAAAAATCCAAGTCGGCCGGCGAAAACAAAACGGGAAAGTTTTCCTCCACGGTCAACGGTCAACAGCCCCAAAATGGAACGTCAACGCCTGGTCAAACCTCAAACAGTGTTTTCGAAAAAATTTCGACTATTTTCGATATTTATACTCGCGTCTCGGGACGATCAACTGTTCAAAACGAATAACCAAAACGATTCGGATAAATACGAAACAAACGGATAAACTCGTCGATAAATCGAAACTTCAAATAATCATATTATATTCCTCGGTTATAGAAAAAATCATCCGGAACCGCCCACAAGCTCGAAATTACGTGCTCTACAACTTCCATGAAGAAACTCAATTCAAATTCTCGGCCGATAATAAAGTCGCGAACTAATCCGACAAACCACTCTATTAACGATTAATCACGATTAAGCATAATCTCGTGAATCATACTGATTACTCTACTGATTCTGGTTCGGGTCGTCACAGTTATGCACCAAGGAATTAAAGAAGTCAGATGTGGTGGAACTGCAACAACAAATTGTGCACATCATTTGCAAACTAGAGAGGATTTTCCCCCCTGCTTTCTTTGACATCATGATTCACCTAATGATCCACCTGCTCGAGCAGGTGCTCATTTCTGGTCCGGTCCAGTACACTTGGATGTATCCTCAAGAAAGGTATATACAACTAATTAATTATACAGGTTTTTTGATCCATAATTTTTTCCACTAGAGATTACTAGCTATATGTACTTATTCTACAATGTATTAATTAAACGTTTGATTTTGTAGATAACTTGGATAGTATAAATGATTCGTCAAAAATAGGTCGGCCCCGGATGGCTCCAAAGCAGAGACATACCTAATGCATGAGTGTGTTACTTACTGCAAGAGGTACCTCAAAGATCCACCACCTCCCACCGCCTCCAATCCCAGTGCCCGCATCAATCTTTCTGTTGTCACAAATGTCGTACAACGTTTTAGAGTAGTATTAAAGGAATCGTTAATACGAGAAGAACTTATTGAGGCACATTGGGTAGTGTTGCGAGACTATGATGAAGTTGAGCCGTACATGATTGGGTACAGGGATAGACTTCAGGCATTAAATCCGGATAAGAGTTCGGCATGGTTTGAGAAAATGGTTAAGATGAAGTTCCTTGATTATTTCTTCCAATGGGTATGTACGTATGTCTTAATTATTTAGTTTATATACATGTTTGTAGAAAGTAAACCCTTTAATTATATATATTTTTCATTTTCCCAGATGATTGATCTACAAAAATCCAAAAACCACGAGGGGTGGTGGTCCTGGCCAAAGCACTTGCTAGCAGGGAAGCCGATTAAACACTATTTTTACCCCGGATGTTTTGTGAACGGTGTAAAGTTCTATTCATTGGCCCGAGATGAAGGAAGAAGAACACAAAACAGTGGGGTAACGGTTGAGAAAGACAATGATCTATATTACGGGGCTATTGTATATGTCGTTCAGCTATGTTACGGGAATGATGTCAACGTTTTCCTATTCAAGTGCAAATGGTTCAAGCGTACAAAGGAAGACCTGGAACTTTTATCAGTTGATACAAACTCAAGCTGGTATGAGGATGAGCATTTCGCTCTCGCCACCTTAGTTAGGCATGTGTTCTATCTCAATGATCCGAAAGCTAGTGAAGGATGGAAAATAGTGAACTATATCTCTCATCGACGAATATGGAATACTACGACAACTGAAGGGATAACGATGACTGAAGATGCTGATGAACCGGAAAGAGACATTCTTGCCTAACAAGAGCCTAATATTTCTGTCATCCGCTCCGACATTAGAGACCTGGTTCAAGCTGGTGAATGCTTACCCATGCCTGATGGTTGTACGGATCTAACTGAAGATGAGATTATTGATGCAATTAATGAGTTAGATGAAGAAGAGGCGCATGATGAGAACAAGGACGAGGACGAGGACTCAAGATATTCGTCGGATGATGTTGAGTATGATGAGGAGGAGGAGCAATCGGATAACGGGGATGAGGATGATGACGATTATGACGAAGAGTACAATCTAACGACGAGGAATATTAATTGGTAATTAATTATTATAATTATTGTAATGATGCATGATCAATTAATTATATATATTATGTGGAGAAGTATGTACGACTATTAATTTCGTACTTAATTAATCCAGATGATCAGATCGATCGAGAATCATATTTTCACGAAACCCTAACACGGGTCCATATATACTAAGGTAATTAAACACTATTAATTAATTATACATATATAAAACCATAAATCCTAAAAATAGAACTTAGACGACGTAAAGGGGTCAAACCGTCATCTAAGTATATTGTAAACCCTAAACCCTAAGGCCCTAACCCTAAATTACAAAATTTTCACTTAAACAACGCAAACACACGTTTAAGACAACGACCATGTAGACATTGTCTCAATGCATATTCTTTTCGTGGAGACCATAGAGTAACCAATTCTTGGAGTGTGAGCGTCGATGGTTCCAAAATAGGAGTTACGGATTTTCATGTATCCACGTTTCCGGTTTGTAAAAATTTCGGTTTTGTGGTTGACTGTGCCGATGAAACTCTTAACGAACTTAATATTTTGTGAAAATTATTCTACTTATATATTGTCTTATGGCGCATGTATCCACGGTTATTTTGTCCAAATTCAATTTCGTTAATATCGATATACAATGAGCCTATACTTAATAACACTTAAATTATACAGATTAGTAGATACTTAACAAGTTTAAAGACGTAAGATTATTCGTCTTCTTAAATTAAATTATTTATATATACGATTCTTTAATCGATATTTTACGACTATTTCATTCGAATGACAAATCAAAAACTTCCTTGCGAATTATTTTTAAAAATTAATTTTATGGAAATTTCACCTGGACCACGGAGATAGACCAACTCTGTCGTCCAGGTGACCAGTTGGACGATGGAAAAAGACCATCTCTGTCGTCCTGGTGACCACTTGGACGACGGAGATAGACCGTCTCATATTCCACAGCCAAATTCCACAGTCTAGGATGAAAAATTGGCGGTTCAATTTTAACAGCGAATTTTTTGGGGAACGGTTTGAATTTCACCTGGACGATGGAGGTGCTTATTTCCGTCGTCTAAGTGAAATTTGAAACGCTCCCCAAAATTAAGGCGGTTAACTCCCACCCGCCAAATTTAATAGGCGTCGGTTCCAAAAATTGAATCGGTTCACTTAGACGACGGAAAAATGGGCTCCGTCGTCTAGGTGAAATTTTATATAAGGGGAGAGGCCGATCCTTTTTTCCTCATCTCATTCTCAATCATCCTCACCTCTCCTCACTCTCTCTCAAAAATCTGGGGACTTCCTCCCTCCGGTGACTCCCCTCTACGGCAACTCCCTCCCTCTGGTGACACCGCTCTCCCGCGACTCCTCTCACCGTTAATTTTTAAATTTTTTAACATAATTATATTTTTAATTTGTGTTTAATAATAAATTGGTAAATTAATTAGTAAAAATAATAAATTAGTAATAATTTGTAAATTGGTAATAATAATTACTAATAGTTGGTAAATTTGTAATTATAGTAAATTATTGTAAATTATTGTAAATTATGGTTATTTAGTAATTAATAATTTTAATTATTGTAAATGATAATTATTATTGTAATTATTGAAAATTATAATTATTATTGTAATTATATATTGTTGTAATTATAATTGGTAATTATTGTTGTAATTATTGTAAATTTGTAGTAATTATGGTAAATTATTGAATTATTAAAAATAATAAAATGGTAATTATGGTAATTTAGTAATTATTATAATAAATTATTTAATTATTAAAAATAATGAATTGATAATTATACCTATTTAGTAATTATGGTAAATTTTTATATATTATTTTTATGGTAATTATATTTTTACAACTCCTAGGTTAAAATAGCCCCGTGGGGTAAGAAAAATGTCCAAAAGGAGGCCGAAGATGCTCTACTCTGACGCTTGGCAGAGCAAGTCGGTTGGCAGTTAGAGGAGGACAACATCGCGCCTCCTCCGGACCCTTCAGCTGGTCTTTCGACAGCGGCGACTGCGGAAATTCCCGATGCCCCAGCTATCTTGCCCGATGATGATGACGCCCCTTCCAGTCAGAAATCGATGTAAGAAAGTGCTTAAGCGTCGTCGGCCTCCTCCGAGTCTATCCTCTACAGCGTGCGGCGCGAGGTCAGGAGGGCTCAGTCAGACCCTCAACCCAAAAGGTCTGGAGGACTCGTAAAGGGCGGAACATCCGAGAAGTTATTCAAGGTGACCAGGCAAAAGATCCAGTTGCCGTACGACAATTTCACCGATGGCCCTCCCACCTCTCAGCTAGCTAGTCTCTCCTCGCACAGCATCGGGTCAATTCTTCGCAACAAGGTTCATATGATTGTGCCTACATTATCGGATTAAGACACATTACCGGCGACTTTAAGTCACCGGCCTTGTTTTATTTCTCGCCGGAATTGTCATTACCGGCGACAAGTCGCCGGAAATTGCCCGCCGGAGATAGCATTGCCGGCGACGGCGTTTCACGTCGCCGGTAATGTCCTAAACATCACCGGCGACTCAAGTCGCCGGCAATGTCAGCGCCGCCGTGGCCGGAATTTGAAGACATTGCCAGCGACTTAGGTCCATGTCGCCGGCAATGCTTGGAAAAATTTTGAAAAAAAAAACCGGTTCTGGATTGGGCCCAATTTCAGAACCTGCATTGAAAGACATAAACCGTACAATCATACAAGTTCAACAGTACACATAAATGTCCAACGTACAGTACAAATATCAACGATACGAAAATTAACTACAACTACACGTCAGGGTCGAGGAACTTGTGGGTCAGGGTCGAAGAAATCCATGTAGTCATTTGAATTCCGGTGGCTACCCTGGTCTTGCTGTGGCGGTGACTGGTGCGGTGGTGGTGGTGGATAACTGGGGAAACTGGGGAACAAGGGACCGGGGGAGGTGTGGGGAGCGGTTGTCCGGTAGTCTGAGCCGCGTACATCGTCTGCATCCAGGTGAACATTTGTGTCTGCTGCTGGACCATGAGGCGGTGTTGCTCGATCATCCCCCGGTACTCGGCATCTCTGCCTGCCTGCTTCTCGGCCATCTGCCTCATCTCCTCCGTATGCCTCCTTTGCTCCTCCAACTCCCTCTGCATCATCTGAAGCTCCGCTGCGAGGTTACGACTAGAAGCTAAACTTCTTGACCCGGTAGAGTATTCTGAAGTGTTCTTCAATACTCCTTCGCCCGCCGAGCCCATTCCCCTACAGTAGTAGGTATTCTTTCCAGTCCCGCACGCTTTTTCCATGATCTGAGCCGCTATAGGCCGATCAAGCGGATCGATCTGAGAGGCATACTAGGTGACTTCTTCCTCGGAGCAGTCAGGATGGTTATCCCGAGCTATATTCATGGTCACTTCTGTGGTCGCCTCCTCCACTCTCGCCTAATTGAAAAGCAAAAATGAATAACGTATTATCTAACAAAATAAATTAATATCAAAAAATAGTTTTATTAACACATGGAGAGGCGAAAGACTTACCGCTTCTTCAGGGCACTGCGGATAGAACTTCTGATGAATATACACCAACGGGTTCACTTCTTGTTGTTGCTGCGCCTTACTCGACCAAACCAAATAGTTCAGTGAACCTGCATGATGGGCCCTGGTGTTTTTCAATCTATTCGCCCGGTTCGTCTTCGAAATCGCCTTGTTTGATAAACATTTGTAAAAAAATTAGTAACTAACTATTTGAATGTAATACGATACATTAGGCTTGTAAGATATATTCAGGATGCATACCTTCGCTTTGGGGTGCTCGAAGTGGGCTATCAGCCACAGCCACTCGTACTCCCTAAACCGGAATTCGCTAGGGGTAGAACCTCGGCCTAGCTCCTTGTATAGAATGTAATGTGAAGAAAGCTTGTTCTTCTACTCTTTATACCTATATTAACACCAGGAAAAAAAAGTTAGAGATATTAAAACACTTGATAAACAAAAATCTAACTCGATATATACTCAAATAACTCGAAGCACATCACCTCATATGTAGTTGACGCTCTACCCACGTGTGAATAAGAACTTCATCCACGTCAAACCACACCTGCAATATGAATATATAAACGGTAAAATTATATATTTATTCGGACTTAATTAATAAATGTAAAATCTACGTAATGAAAATACGATTTAACTCACACTCAGTGCATTATGCACTTGCATCTTCACGTAGATAGGCACAGATTCCCAATCTGGCCAAAGCATTGGGACCTTGTCCCGCACGATCGCCCCGGCCATGCTGACATATTTTCGCGTGGTGTAAAAAGCCTCGATCACCTCGCCATCCTCATTGGCCCTTATGGGCGTTTTCCTTCCCCCGGTGGCCTGCTCAAGTCTCTTCCCGGTGCAGGTGCCTCTAGCCCCTTTCCGTTTTCCAGTCCCATTAACGAAATTGCCTAATAATACAATGTCAAAAAATTGATATCATTAATTGAACCTATCGTAAGTCTTTAGTAATAATTAAGTAATCAATCTGATGTTAAATAAAATTTACCTGCATCGTCCGTTTGTTGGTTTGTACACCTCACACTCCAAAGATACACGAGGTCGAACGGGATGAAGTTGTACGCTTCCTCCACGCTCAGGAACTCCGGCCGTCCTTCAACATAAATAGGCATCCCCCTATCATCAAATTCAGGGATCATAGGAATCTCGTCGGGTAGGAAGAGACCGGACGGCGGAGATAGACGAGGCCTGGACGATGAGGCGCCAGCACTATCTGCCTAAGATGATTCCCGTGAAACGGGAGTAGGCACCGGGCGAATAGGGGGCATTCGGATGGAGGGAGTTTCTGATGCCCCCGTTGACTGTCGCATGTCTGAGGGTCTGCTGACGGAGGGACGTCTGCTGACTGAGGCTCGAGGCTCGACTTCCGGTTGCACGGCTCCGGATCGTGCAGCTTCCTTCTCTGCTCGCGCAGCTAGCAAGGCTTGTGTGCGAGCATTCATCATTGGCCCACTGCGCGTGTTGCTAACTGCGGATGAGGAGGAAGCTTGACTACTGCTCCCTCCACTATTTCGGGAACCTCTCCGTTTGATGCCTGAAAGCCAATTTGCCGCAAAACCTCCTGGACACCGTAATAGTCATGGATTCGGTTCTATAACAAATCGGAACCGGAACCAAATGTAACCGGAACCGGAACCATTTGAACCCGGAACTGTTTGGAACTGGAACCGTTCAGTCTCAAACGGTTCCGGTTACAAACAGTTCCGGTTCCAAACGGTTCCGGTTCCACGCGGTTCTGGTTTAAAACCGTTCTGGTTCTGCACCGTTCCGATTCCGATTTTCCACCTTAATTTATACGATTAATTAACAACTATATCACCTAAATTAACATATATACATTTTCGATGTATATATATATACATCATGCATCTTAATTAAATTTAATTTTCACATATATATATACATCACATATTCATCCAAACCACACACCCTAATTAATTTTCCGGCATTTTTCACACATATATATACATCATGCATCTTAATTAAATTTAATTTTTATATATATATACATCACATATTCATCCAAATCACACACCCTAATTAATTTTCCACATTTTTCAAACATTACCGGTATATATATACATTGCATCTAAATTTCATGCTTATCACCCTAATTAAATTTAATTTCCACATACATATATATATATATATATACATTCCCACATACGTACATACGTACATACGTACATATGTATATATATTTATGCACAAAAATAAATAAAAATTGAAAGAGAGAGAGAGGGAGAGAGAGAGAGAGCACCTGCCATGGTGGAGCTCAAGCTGCTTTTCCGGCGACGGAGGTGAGGGGAGGAGGTAGAGGAGGAGGGGAGGAGGAGAGGAGGAGGGGAGGAGAGGAAATTCAATTTGAAATCGGGATATTTAGTGAGGAGAGAGGAGAAGGGAGAGGAGGTGAGGGGAGGGGAGAGGGGAGGAGAGGAAGAGAGTTTTGAGGAGAGGGAGGCGGCCGGAACGAGTTGGGAGGAGGAGAGGAGGAGGAGAGGATTGTGAGAAATGAAGCTCGGGCTCGAGCTGGGTTCTTGCATATCCATTAAACATTGCCGGCGAGTTAGTTTAACTCATTGGTAATGTCATTACCAACGACTTAAACTCGTTGTTAATGACATTACCAACGAGTTGCTTATCAACTCGTTGGTAATGTTGACATTTCCCGAAGAATATCCGACAAAAATTTCCGACTACAATTTCCAACACGATTTCCGACTACAATTTCTGACAACAATTTCCGTCTACGATTTCCGACTACAATTTCGGACAACAATTTCCGACTACTACAATTTCCGACTACGATTTCCAACACGATTTCCGACTACGTACAATTTCCGACTACATTTTCCGACTACAATTTCTAACATGATTTCCGACTACGTACAATTTCCAACATGATTTCCGACTACGTACAATTTCCGACAACGTACAATTTCCGACAACGATTTCTGACATGATTTCCGACAAGAATTTCCGACGACAACATCCGACTACATCATTAACGTACTAAGGATGATAATCGTAATCATCTTCATCACTTGAGTCTGACTCGGTTTCATAGGTAACCTCTGGCAATATGTGCCGCTCCTCGTCATCTGAATCAGCGTCTACTTCATTTGGATTAACATCGAGAAGTTCTGCTCCAGTAATTCGAACCACACTCCTAGATCTCACATTATTAAGGCGAATTGTAGATGATTCCGGAATGTCAAAAGCGTTCGGCTCTTGGTATGCAGTAACTTCCTCATCATCTGCGGTATCACCAAGTGTGGCAGCACTGTATATGTTTCTATGAGCAACATGGTTAACCACTTTCCACGAGACTTTGTTAAGAAGATCATCAAGGTAAAACACTTGTTTTACAGATGAGGCAAGAACGAAAGGGTCATCTTCATACCAGCTAGTAGCAGTATTCACCGAAAATGTTCCATACTGATCGGTCCTTGTGTTCTCCGGGCTAGTATCAAACCATCTACACTTGAACAAGTGCACTTTAATGCGGTTTCCATAAATTAGTTCAACTACTGAATGAAGGACACCGTAATAGTCAACGCCATCCTGGCCACCATGGACCATCACCCCACAATTCTGTGTTTTCAGTCGGTCGTCTCGATTTTCACATATAAATTTCACGCCATTGACCTGACACATCGAGTAAACTTTTGAAGCTATCGGTTTCGTCGCCAGGACCCTCAATTCGTTTGACCACTCTGGGCAACCATCATTTGCTACATGGTTCATCTGAAAACGATAAGAAACCACACAAGAAATTATGAACATAGAAAAACAAAACCACATACACACATGCTATATAAGGATATAAAAAATAGATATATACACATATACCCTTACCCATTGACCAAAGTAGTTTGCAAACGTCCTGTTGTGGTAATCAACATTTCCGGCAATAGCAGGGCAGTGAAGATGATAGTTTTTCCAATATTGTACTTCTTCACAGTTAATCAGTACCGACCAGTGGGCAATGGCTACCTCATTTCCATCCAACTTGTACAACTTTGGCAAGCTTCCCTGTACTACCACGTCTTTGGAGATGATAGAAAGGTTGAACTGGGGTTCATCTATCGGCATCTGTTGTTGGGGGTCCTCAAGCGCTCCCAAATACACTTTGGTGTACGTTACACACTCGTGCGCAACATATGCTTCAGCGATACACCCTTCAGGTGCATATTTATTCTTCACATAGTCCTTGTAGGCTCCCAATTGTCTATAAGTTAACAAGTGCATGTTAACTAAGGTAAAAATAAGAATTTACATATAAAAAAAGAGGCTTCCCAAATGTATGAATCATTTGTACCTTTCCATGGGATACATCCAAGTGTAGTGTACGGGACCGGTAAGCAACAATTGTTCGGGAAGATGGATCAATTAGGTGAGGCATGATGTCGAAAAAATTTGGCGGAAATATCCTCTCAAGCTTGCACATGATAAAAATGATGTCATCTTGCATCTCCCTGAGACCTGATTTTTTAACTTCCCTGGTGCATAACTTCTGAAAGAATCTTGACAAGGCCACCAACAGCTCCACCACCTCTTTGGGCAGGTACCCTCGAATGAAAATAGGGAAAAGGCGTTGAAGCAGTAAATGGCAGTCATGACTCTTTAATCCGTACATCTTATTGTCCCGGAAGTTAACACACCTGCTTATATTTCCTGCATAGCCATAAGGATACCTGCATATATATATATATATATAGCCATAGGCAACATTTATATTTCTCGCATATAACCATAATCCGGTAAAAATTTAAGTCAAACCAATTTCCTGCATAGTCATATATAAGAATATATACCTGACATTACTCAGCCACCGAAAAATTTCATGCTTATGCTTCGGCTTGACGGTGTAAGGAGCTTGTGGCATTTTTCTCTTACCATCTCTTAACCACAAATGTTTCCGCAGTCCCATAGCTTTCAGATCAATGCGTGCCTTAGGGATGTCTTTTGTTTTCCCCTCCAAGTTAAGAACTATGCCCAGCACACTTTCACACACATTCTTCTCTATGTGCATGACATCTAGGTAGTGTCTGATAGGCAACCTGGGCCAGTAGGGGAGTTCCCAGAATATGCTCTTGTGTGTCCAAAACTTATACCTTTCGGGCTTGTCTGGAATTGACGCCACTATGTCAGGATGATTGCTCAGCTGGCCAAAATCATATTCATTCAACACTTCCAAAATTTCTTCCCCTGTCCATCGCCTGGGTGCCACACCTGTTTCCATAGTCCCATCAAACGCGTCTGGATCCTGCCTAAATTAGTGATCATATGGAAGCCAACAACGGTGACGCATCTGAACAATTTTACTGCAATGAGGACTGCAACAATCAACCGTCATGCACTCTGAACAAGCCCTGTAACCCCTAGTAACGTTGCCCGACAACATACCGCGGGCAGGAAAATCACTGATGGTGACAACAAGCATGGCATGCATCTGGAACATCTCATTTTTGAACCTATCGTAAGTGGGGTGGCCACACTCACTCAGGTACTTAAGCTCATCAATCAAAGGCCTCAAATACACATCGAGACACTTTCCTGGATATCCCGGGCCCGGAATTAACAGAGTGAGCATATTGTATTCCTTCTTCATGCACATCAATGATGGAAGGTTGTACGGTACCAAAATAACTGGCCATATACTGTATTGAAGACTCATGTTGCCAAAAGGGTTGAATCCGTCAAATGAGAGCCCTAGCCAAACATTTCGGACCTCTGCTGCAAAATGATCAAACTCCCTGACCATGTGCTTCCAAGCCTCTCCGTCGGAAGGGTGTATAAGGGTGTCATCGTCAGGCAAATTCCTCTCAGCCCACCATCTCATTGCTTCGGCCGTGAAAGCACACATGAACAACCGCTCCAGCCTATCTATAAGAGGGAAATATCGAAGTATCTTCATAGCTTTCTTGTTGCCTGCAGGAGTCAACTTATACCTTTCTGTAAAACATACCGGACAGGCTTCAAGGTCTTCAAGATCTTTTCCCCAGAAGAGAATACAATCATATCTGCATGCATGGATTTTGATGTAGGAAAGCCCAAGATCTTTCAGGATATGTCGCACCTTATGATGAGTGGTAGGAAGACGATGACCGGGTGGCAGTAGCGAAGCAGTCCACTTCAACCAAGAATCAACAGCTTTGACAGACATTTTGTTCTCCATTTTGAGCTGCATCACTCCCATCACACTTTCAAGAACAGTCTTACTGCAACCGTCGTACAACGGAGTCTGTTACAATGTAATCAAGTTGTTGTACTTGTCCATACCGCTTGTGTTGACATGAGCTCCAGGTAATGACTCCACTGACTCAATATGGGGGAAACCCTCAACAACGGGAGGGACATTTGGTGCTTCTTCAGCAAATACACCGCTCTCATGAGGAAACATATCATTGATTAACATCGATGTTGGATCATAGGATGAACTGCCCCTCTCAGCAAAATCTTCATGATCATAGTGTGGACTGGCCCTCTCACCAAATTGTCCATGATCATGCGGACCCGCTAACGATGTTTCATCGTGATAAATCCAACAAATGTACTTATCCCAAAACCCGTATTTACTAAGGTGCTTCTGGACTTTACACTACAAGAAAAATGCACCTAGACCACGGACCATTTCCGTCGTCTAGGTGCAGTTTTCCGTCGTCTAAGTACTTAGACGACGGAAGCTCCGTAGTCCAAGCTCCGTGCTCCAAGTGCTGTCGTCCAAGCACTTGGACGACGGAGATGGAGAATTCCGTCGTCTAAGTGAAAACTTAGACCGCGGAGAATGTCCGCGGTCTAAGTGCTCGCTTGGACCGCGCAAAATTTTCCGCTGTCTAAGTGAACACTTAAACCGCGGAAAACGTCCATCTTCGCGGTCTAAGTTTGCACTTAGACGACGGAAATCGTCCATCCGTCGTCTAAGTGGTGATTTTGTAAAAAAAAAATTAAATGAAAAATTCATGAAATGCTAATTAATAATTAGCATTTAATGAAATTTTTTATTTAATTTTTTGTATATCAATATTCATAATATTGCAAAATTTATTGAATATTAATTATTAATAATATATAATACGTACAAAATTCATAATGAATAAATAATTTAAATTATTATGGATTTAAATACAATGAATTAATACAAAATTCATAATATAATATATAAAATAAATTAATCTAGCCTAAATAAACTAAATTAACCTAAAACTAAACTAATTATAGGCGGTGGTGGTGGTGGCGGCGCCGGTGGTGTTGGCCGGAATGTGGAGGCCGGTGGTGGAGGCGACAATGTAGGCGGTAGCTAGTGGTGTGTGGTGGTGGTGGAGGAGACGTTGTAGGTGGTGGTGGTGTGTGGTGGTGGCAGCGACGGTGGTGATGCCGGTGATGACGGCGACGGTGGTGATGTCGGTGGTGGCGGCGACAGTGGTGGTGGTGATGATGATGGTGGATGGTGATGGTGATGATAGATGGTGGGTGGTTTGATTGGGGGGGAGGACAGATTGAGAGGGAGAGAGGGAGAGGGAGAGGGAGGGGAAAAAATGAAGAGAGATTGAGAAAATGATGAATTTAAAGAGTTTTAAAGCACTTAGACGACGGAAATTCAATATTTCCGTCATCTAAGTGCTTTAAATTTTCAAACAATACCGCCAATTTTTCACTTAGACGACGGAAAATAAGTATTTCCGTCGTCTAAGTGATTTAAATTTTTGAAAAAATTTTAGCGGGAAAAGAATACCGCCAATTATTTTCACTTAGATGACGGAGATGACAATTTTCCGTCGTCTAAGTGGATTTAAATTTTTGCCAAATTTTTAGTGGGAAAAACACCGCCAGAAATTAAAAATTTAAAAATTCACTTAGACGACGGAAATACTCATCTCCGTCGTCTAGGTGAATTTTTTAAATTTTTTATTTAAAAAAATATTTTTTTTTATTTTTTAAAAAAAAATTAAAAATTTAAAAATTCACTTAGACGACGGAAATACTCATTTCCGTCGTCTAAGTGAATTTTTTAATTTTTTATTTAAAAAAAATAATTTTACGGAATTTTCACCTAGACCGCGGAGATGACAATCTCCGTCGTCCAAGTGAACACCTGGACGACGGAGATGGTCATCTCCGTTGTCTACGTGAAAATTTCGTAAAATTATTTTTTTAAAATAATTTGTAATGAATTTTTGGACCTGTAATTTGAATGGAATTGTCGTAAAATATCTATTAAAGAATCGTATATATAAAAAGTGGGATTTAAGACGATGAATTAATTTACGTATTCAAACTTGTTAAGTATTTACTAATATGTATAACTTAAGTGTCGGTACGTATAGGCTCATTGCACATCGATATTAACGAAATTGAATTTGGAAAAAACGACCGTTGGATATACTCACCATAACACCATATATAAGTAGAATAATTTCCACTAAATACTGAGTTCGTTCAGGGTTTCATCGGCACAGTTAACCGCAAATCCAAAAATTTTACAAACCGGAAACCTGGATACACGAAAATCCGTAAATCCTATTTTAAAACCGTCGACGCTCACACTCCAAGCATTGTTTACTCTTTGGTCTCGACGAAAAGAATATGCATTGGGACATGGTCTAGATGGTCGTTGTCTTAGGTGAAATTACGAAATTTTCACTTAGACGACGGAAATGCACATTTCCGTCGTCTAAGTTCTTACTTGGACGACGGAAATGCACATTTCCGTCGTCTAAGTGAAAACATGGTTTAGGGGATAGGGCCTTAGGGTTTAGGGTTAAAGTACTTAGACGACGGAGATGTCTTTTTCCGTCGTCTAAGTGTCACCCACACCGCGAGACCCTAAACCCTAAACCCAAATTAATTGGGCGCCGGTTCTAAAAATTCAAAATTTTCACTTAGACGACGGAGATGTCTTTTTCCGTCGTCTAAGTAAAAACTTAGACTGCGGAAACTTTCTCCGCGGTCTAAGTGAAATTTTTAAATTTTTGAAATTTCACTTAGATGACGGAGATGTCTTTTTCCGTCGTCTAAGTGACACTTAGACCGCGGAAATTTTCTCCGCGGTCTAAGTTTTACTTAGACGACGGAAAAAGACATTTCCGTCGTCTAAGTGTTCACTTAGACCACGGAGAAGTTTCCGCGGTGTAAGTGTTACTTAGACGACGGAACCTTTAAGGTTCCGTCGTCTAAGTGCATTTTTCTTGTAGTGTTATCAATGGGAAAACGAAATCGATCGCTGAAACACTTACATTCTTTACACGGGCAATAATGAAGTGTAATGTCTCCACAATTAGCCTTCACAAAATTCACAAAACTCCTAATTCCCTGGTGATATCTGACATCCCTTCTTTCGAGGCTCATCCAACTCTTGTCCATCCTGAAAATTCTAACAATTTTACGTATTATATATACACACGTACATTCACTACTAATAATTGACGCGATATCTCAATTCAACTCTAATTAAATCAATACATGCATGCATATATATATATATATATATATCGATCTAATCTCCGAATTCGATTCAGTACTCGATGATGGTATTCTTCTTTTTTCAGTTCAAAATGTATTTGACTAGGTAGGAGGCTCTCTTAAGCCTGGCTCCGATAGCACTACGATAATACCAATCGTTGATTCAGACACAAGATAAGATTAACTACAAGCAGTTTTCTCATTTCGGTGACATCAACAACATTTCATATCTCACGAATTGGATTTGATCAAGACACACATATATATACATACACATATACGTATATATACACGTACCTATATATATATAGTTTCCCGAGTGATCGAGTTTTTGACGCGCGCCTTAATTTTGACAATACCGAAGGATCAATTTCAGAGCGTTTTCCTTCTTTCGATTTCACCAGATTTTTTTCGATCCAAATGAATAACCTGCTGCGATCGGCATCTAATATAAGAGGCATTGCCGGCGATTCATTAAATCACCGGAAATGGAGACATTACCGGCGACTTTTTGCCGGAATTTCGCCTGTAATGTTTCAAAACATTACCGGCGACCTCCTCCGTCGCCGGTAATGTTTTGAAACATTACCTGCGAAATTCCGGCGACATTACCGGCGACGGAGTAAGTCGCCAGTAATGATGAACATTACCGGCGACTTTTCCGGTCGCCGGCCTTGTCGCCGGTAATGTTGCTTATTCCGGTAGTGGTTCCATCTTGCATTACGTCATGGTTACGAACGTTGGTTACTTTGGTGACTTTTTATTTATTTTGAGCTTCATGCTGGTATGATTATTTAGGCTAAGTTAACTTTTGGTTAGGTTAGTCTAGATTTCAGCTTCTTGTTTGGCGTTTGCTCCTGCTAAAGGTAGCCGCATATTGTAATCCGTCCTTATTTGTCATCAATAAGAACTGACGTCTCACGTTTTTCTCCTAAAAAAACCCTAAACAAAAGATAATAAAATTTACAACAAGGGTAAATAAAGTTGGACATATATGCTGTGTCAAACTATGATGACGTGGAAATGACATGGATTCGCCACATAGAATTGAGGTCTCCACATCATGTCCCTATTGAGACTTCCTAGCATTACCGTATAAAATTATGTGAATACCGATTTATTTCTTTTTTTTTAAATAAACTGATTTTTAGGCAACTACCTAAAACTGATTTTTAGGCAACTACCTAAAATTAATTTTTTTAGATATTTATAAATAAAATAAACTTCACTTAGACGACGAAAATATACACGTTTCGTCACCGTAAGTGATATTATTTTAAATATATGAAAATTAATTTTATCGCCAAAATTTTGGCAAAAATTTTAAACACTTAGCCGACGAAACCTAATAGATTCGTTGTCTAAGTCAAAAAATTTGGCCTTTTTTCAACAAATTTTTTGGCAAAAATTCAAATCACTTAGGCCATGAAACTTGTTGGTTTTTTCGCCTAAATCGTCAGCTATAAAATACAATTCAGCGACAATTTTTCACAATCTCTCTATTTTACCCAAAATTTGCTCTCTCTCTCTCAATCAATCAATCAAACCATCATCATCACCATCGCCATCACCAACACCACTATCACCTCGACACCGTACCACTACAACACACCACCTCGGCACCACCACGCCACGAGAGCACCACCACACCACACACCACCACTACGGTACCACCACCACCACACCACATGCCACCACCATCTCTCTCCTGATTTTTTGTTTCTCCCAGGTATCACTTTTATCTATTTTGGAAAGAACGTTAATTGTGGGTCTTATTCTTTTTACGGATGCAACTCATTAGTAATTTTCAAGAGAAAGGAAATAGCGATATATTTTTTTCCAGAAATGACAACGCGGCAACCCTCGAACATTTATTAGTGAAACTATTGAGTACATAAAGAGGAAAATAAAACATGAACCTCATATTACAATGAGCATATATAAAGCATCTCGGATAGTCATAGGACATCCTACTCTAACTATGTAATCAAACATGTACCATTTAACATAGAATGTCATACAAGATATTCTATCAATACTCTAACTATATAATTAAACATGTACCATTTAGCAGAGAATATAAACCATATAGGCTATTACAAATATGGTGACACACTAGAAAGATCAAACTATTGACTTCCCCGCAAAAGCCTTAATTCCGTCAATACCCTTTTAAGACAATATTTCCTAGTAGGTTTCCTAATGATAATTAAGTTATCAGCACTAAGTTTCATCCTGCTAGTAAGAGGATGCATCCATTTAATAAGATGCATCTTCACAAGAGTAGACAAGGCACTTACAATGCAAATATGAAGAGTAACTAGGACACCTGACTAGCCTTAACCACATGTAAGGATTTATTCTAACATTAAAAGACTTAAACATAATTAAAGAAAAACATAAAATGAAAACAAAATTAATAAAAAACAACATGGCTGAGGGTGAGAACCCTAGACCAACTCATGCATATCTCGATAGAGGCCCATGACCCATCCCCATACGCACGACTACCCATAGACTCCGTCCCTAGTCTTGTCCATGAACCACGACCGACCAACTCGAACCAAGTAGATCTGGATTTGTCACCTTCGTCTTTCCAGCATTCTAGCCTACTTCAGCCTTTGCCCAAAGCTAAATCACTGGTGTAAGACTCCACTGTGTTTCAGCCCTTGTGACACCGTCCTTCGTCGATGACTCATCCCCGTGAACGAATATGCTCAGTTGAACGTTGTTCGGCCCTCTTCATACAGCTAAAACCTGCCGCCATACTTCTCCAATCCTTTCCTGTACAAACACAAAACTCTCAGCCCCATGCCCTCAACAGACCTTTTGCTACACCCGCCACTAGTCGGCAGACACACCAGCTTCGTCCGGCTGCACCCATCGAATGCTGGCGAGGCCGGAGGCCACAACCAACGCTAGGGCTGCCGGATGAGGGCATTCCTGCAATTTTTGAAAAAACTTCAAGTGCGTACCAAGCGCGTGGTTAGGGTTCGTACTGCATAACCACAAGCAAAATGATATTTTATATCGTTGATTCGAAACACATTAGCTCCATATGTGGTTGGGTAAAAGCAATTGTGAATCGAAGTTAATAATCACCTACGTATTATTATAAACTTTATCACCTACTACCATAAACTTTAACACTCGAACCATCCAGGATAACAAGAGGCTAAACAAACATAACAGAAAGTTAACCTTATGCAAAAACTATACTACTAAAGATTTGATAAATAAACTATAGGCACTAGACTAAACTTAGATCGGGTCATGGATAAAATTTAGGTCCAGACTCAGTTAGATGTCAAGGTCTAAACTACTTATATTTTTACAATTTTTGATTTGTAATTTTACAATGGAGACCACCTATTTCATAGACCATGGGTTGAAGATCAACTCACCCAAAAATGAATCAAAATGAAGATAGTTTGGGTGTCTAATTTTATTGAATAAATAGACGGTTATTGTGAATTTTAACATTACATTAACAACCGTCTATTTGTTTTGCACAATTTAATGAGCAAACGATATCTGATTTAATCAAATTTTTGCATACATGATCATTACGAGGTAAATTATATGTTAGGTGGTTTCGATTATAAAATTACAAATCAAAATTTGTATAAATGAGAGTAGATTGGACCTTGGCATCCAATTGAGTTTGGACCCAAGTTTTATTCTTACCCGATTAAAAATACTACTAAATCCCCAAAACCACATATGTCTTAGTAACAGTACGTATCAAGTATCGGCTGAAGCTGAGCTGAGCTGGTACACGATGTAAATATTATTAAGTCGTTGATGCATCGATATCGTATTTTTTTATGTCTTTTATTCAATATATTGGCACACTATTATAAAGCGGATAAAGTTTCTTAAAAATGAGATTTACTTTTATCTGGTATCAAACACAAATTAGGCGGAATGGGGATTGTAATTTTTTCTTTTTTACCGCGTGTCCATGAACCAATAACCATTCGCAGATACTACATTAACCCCAAGACACTGGTCTCTAACCAAAAAAGAACTCTTTGGTAATGTATATGTTGGGATACATAGTTTCTATGGTGTGTCTTGTTGACATTTTATGTGAAATCATTGTAGTATGCGGTTTAAGTACGTCGATGTTCTGTGGTGTATGTCTTCAACAATTTCAATAATAGGTAACTAACTAGCTAGTAACCACAAATATTTAGAATATTTGTAATCGCATGATAAACTTTTTCTTTTCTTTTCAAAATAATACTAATTTTATAATGCATCATAAGAATCATGACCAAATATTATTCATACGGTCCTATTTCTTGTGACGGTGACAAAAGTAAAGTCAAACTTAAAAAAGGTTTTGTGACCTATAGGTCATTTAGAATATAAAAAAGTGACAAAAATTTATCCAAACTTAAAAATTTGACCAAGAAGTCATATTATTTATCAACACGCGCAAAAAAATCTTCAGTTTCACATTATTTGTGCGCCTGTCACTGCCTTTACTTCACAGAAATTATGATTTCTGAAACTAGCTCAAATCGACCGAGATCCAACCGTTTTGACTTCGGGCAATGGTGGCTTGCCTCACCGTCGACCAACTTTACTTTCACTTGTTGATCGTCACGTACCACAGTGTCAGTATTGGATTCATCCATGCTGGACTAATTTAGCCTCGACTCGCCATCGATCTATGATGCCAACCGTCGCCCTTGAAAATCTCGGCCATCCTTCCATGACTTGCTCCAAGTTCGCCCCTTCGTCGACGCACGCCACTGACAACAAAAAACACCATTGTCGACCTTAGCTTCAGATCTGGGTGCCCATAGTAGATTGGCATCGTTTGTTTTCCATGTTCTTTTTTACAATATATAGTAATGGTATCATCTTTAGTAAACGTAGATGGTATATTTAGTAAACATAAATAGTATGTTTAGTAAATGTAAACAGTATCTTTGCGAACTAGACATAACGTACTTGTGAAAAATGAAAATCTTCCCTGAAAGACAAATCTTCTCTCAAAGAAAAATCTCACCCTTAATTGGTACTCAGATTCTTTCTGTTATACCTAAAAGGGTCCTGAACTTTAAAAACTATCAGCAAGGTACCCAAACTCTTAAAAGTTATTATTGAGATACCTTCATCTATTTTCCGTTTGTGCTCTATCAAAATTGATGACGTCTCAATTTTTTAAATTTGAAATAGAGGCAAAAAGACTTTAATACCCTTATTTTTATTTTTTATTTTTTTGTATTTTTTTCCCTCTCTCGGGTTGGCCTGCCTGGTGTCCGACCTAGAATCAAGCCCAAACGATCCGAGGAGTCTTGAACTACATGCGGTGGACGGAGGAACCTCTGAGGTGGCAAGCAATATGCGGAGGCTGGAAGGAGCCATTGAAGTCGAGTTCGACGCACATAGGACAGTGAGAGCCACTAAGGCGGCGTGGCAATGCTTGAAACGAGGTCGGTCAATGAAATCGAGAGCGAGTTTAATCTCACTAAGAAGGTTTCTGGGTTGTGCGAGAAATTAGATCGATGTTCGTGGTCGAGGGCGGTTGGAGACGAGGACGACACGACTTCAAGGTAAGGTCATTGTAGGTCACAACTTGAAGGCAAGGGCTAGGGTAATTCGGCGGTGATCAATAATTGATGCAAGGCTACCGAATGAAATGGAAGCAGCTTGAGAGAGAGAGAGAGAGAGAGAGAGAGAGAGAGTCACCGATCATGGTCAGATCTGATCGACCAAGGCTCACCGTCGGTCCAGATTTGCTTGGTCAAGGGCTGGATTCTTGTGCCCTGTGCTCATTGTAAGCTCAAAATCAGTTGCACAGTTGCAGTGCACCATTTGTATTCACAGACAAAAGTTGCTTTCTTTATTTTCATCGTCGTCCTAATAGTTATAGGTACATTCTCCATGGCTGAGTAGTCCTCAAACTTCGATACCGGATTCGTAAAGTTGGTAGGCGACATCACTAAAGCAACTCATGTGATCAGCCGAGTTACCTATCACATCGCATATTTTGATAATCACAACAACAACAAAAATTGATTTCTAATTTGAAGCTATGAAATTGAAATGAAGGTGACCCAGACCTCGGAGAGGGCGGAACGAAGGAAAGAGGAGAGGTAAAGCTATCGGCTATGGCAAGAGAATCCCTTCGACGACTTCGAGAGCTCAGAGAAGCTCAGTCTGATTTAGGCATTCAGCTGGGGTTTTGAATTGGCCGGATCGGGATCGAGTGTTATGATTTCGGGACACATGGACGGTGGTGAGATGAGGTTTGGGTTTGGGATTATTGTTGAGACTAATTGATGAACACTGCTAAAGGAATTAGGGAGGAATTCGACTTTGATGTCAGAGGGAGAGAGAAAAGAAGAAGCAGGAAAAAATAGAGAGAGAAATGCGAGAATTAGGTGTCCTAAGCTTATTATAAACTCGTTGACTTTTGACTATTTTATCCAATCCAATGATGCCACGTGAAAAATTTTAGGGGTGTGGAGAGAGGGGGTGCCACCAAGACTAACTCGAGAGAAAGAGAGAGGCCCAAAAAATTGAAGAAAAAAATGGAAAAACAGCATTAATGTGTTTTTGTGACTACCCGAATCAGAATTAGCACGTTAATCGGCTTAGTCCGCGAGATTACGAGTAATCACAGTTTTTCGTAAATTAATTGAATTAGCGGTTTGGTTCACGACTTAATTATCGGACGAGAATTTGAGTTGAGTCTCTCCACGAGAATTGTAGTATGCGTGATTTCGAGTTCGTGGGCGGTTTCGGATAATTGTTTCGATAACCGAGGAATATATTATGAATATTTGAAATCGCGGAATTTCGTCGTGTTTATCCGTTAGAGTTTGAGTTATCCGAAACGTGGATGTGATTCGTTTTGGGCCGTCGATTGTATCGAGTCGCGAGTATAAATATCGGAAATAGTCGAAAAATTGTCAAAAACACTGTTTGGAAGTTTGACCGACATTGACCAAACTTGGACCCGTTGACCGCCGTTGACCCGTGGATGATTTGACCCAGTTTGAAACTCACCGGCGAACTTGCCGTTTCTGGCCGTTTCCAGCCACGATTTTGGAAGGGGATCGAGATCATACGTTGGGCGAGGGATCTTCTGCCGGATCTTGTAATTAGCGCGTGTGCGCGCTGTGCTATCTGTGAGTGGACCTTTTTATTTACACTGTTGTAGCGAGTTCTTGATTTCCGTATTTATTTACAGTATGATGTTGAGATTATTTATTGCTTTTGGAGGTATTGTTTTATATTTTATATGGTGATAGCATTTACTTAGCATCGATGCATTGGCTACTCGGCTGATCACCGGTAGTCCAGATCTAGGGTTAAGAGATTCCCCTGAGGTGCCCACTAGGCTTGAGAGATTCGCCTAGTCTATCACCGTCGGGCTTGAGAGATTCGCCTGACACCTCCATTCATTTTATGAACTCGCTTTATTTTATGATATATGTTTGGTGAAAGGCATATGATTATTTTCGTCCACTTACTCTAAAGATTTTATTGCCTTTCCCCTGGGTTTTTCGGTTTCCGTGCCCAGTTTGCAGTTCGGATTCTGGTATCTCACGTCGCGGTTGGAGGCTTAGTGTTCGAGCTACCTTTCTTTTCCAGTAGATTTCTTGTTTTGCCTACTGTTGTATATTTTGTATATATACACTAGAGGTCGCTCTGATTACTTTGTCGTTATACTTTTATGTGATTTTTTCCCGGATTTCTGTAAAGTACAGTTTTGATTACTACTTTGCATTAATGTTATGATATTGAGAAATTCGGATGAGATTGGTGCCCACGGTTTAGCTTTTGTGGCATAGGATGAAGTGTGTTTTCGGGTGCAGGTTAATGGCAATTCCACGTAGTAGCGTAACTCTGCCAAAATTTTTGTGGTTTTTGCAAGTTCGTGTTTTCAGAAGGAGTTTGATTCCGGTTTAGGAAACAAAATCGGGGTTTGGTCCTTTCATTTTTTACCTCTATTTTTAAACAAAAAATTGACACGTCATCAATTGTGACGGAGCACAGCCAAAAATAAGATGGAGATATCTCGTTAATAGCTTTTAAGAGTTTAGGTACCTTGCTGATAGTTTTTAAAATTCGGGACCCTTTTAAGTATAGTAGAAAGAGTTTTGATACGACGGATGAATTTTTTCTATTATATATTCCCTGGAGAGTTTTTCTATTGGGACCTCCCAGTTTGCTCAATACACCTCTTTTTCAATTTTTATCCTGAAATTTTCCATATTGCTTTTCAAAATAAAACAGAGCCCAGTAGAGTTGGAGAGAGAGAGAGAGAGAAAGGAGCTGGAAGAAGAGCAAGAACTGCAAACCTGTCACGGGTTGCAGCTTTAAACGGAGTGTTCAATCCCATGTTGGTTGACTCTATAGCCACCATGGCTGTGAATGGAAGCACATCTTTGTAAAAAGTTGTCATGTTCTTTAAGCTGCATATAATTCAATTGCTATGCTATGGACTTCTAATTTTGTATAAGAGTAGTAGATTGAGTCATTGAGACGGTAGACCCAAGTCATCAAACATTTATGATAAACATGTTTAATTCTTTGAAGCTTATCCAATGAGTTTTAAGTTGCTAGAAAAAGAACTCCAAACCTTTCCCCTAGACCAGATTGGGATTATTAATTCCATCTCGGTTTAAAATTTTGCTTAATTGGTATCAATGAGATAGATAGGTATATAACTCATACTCAATCTCTTCACACTTTTCGAATTCTGATTCTTAATTAATTGGGTAGTACATGAATTGATTATTGTTCCAGACTCACGTTTCTCCATGAATAATTTTTTTTTTGATAAAATTCAAGTCTGAAATGAAAGAACATATGAGAAAAGAGATAATAGATCTCAAACTTCAAATAAATTAAGCAGGATTGAATTATCGAAGGAGTCAAAGATTTTTTGTTTTTAGTTTTAAAATGTAATTTTGAGTTTTAGTTAATTCAAGTGAGAAAATAAAGAGGTGCAAATAGAAAGTCTCTTTCCCTGAAAAACGATTCTCTCAAATAAAAAATACTAGTGTCACCACAACTCCAAAGTTTGTCCATGACGACTTGCAACAATAATATATTTAAAATTTTAAAAAACTGAACTGAAACGGTATTGAGTAAGAAATTTCAAAAGCTTTCCTCATTGTATAACGTTCTGTAGCAAACTTATTTGATTGGCTGCCAATTGCAAAGAGTTTTGTACCTGTTTCCCTCTCTGTGAAGGAAACTACTGGGATACTGAAGGTAGATATTTATAGACATATCTCTTACTTAACAAAACATGGATTAGAAGACTCTTTCAAGAGAAGATTGAAGATAAAAAGACCATCAACCTCGTATCATAACAACCTCATGATCTCAAAGGTAAAAAGCATGCATATGCATTTCATTATTTTCACTGAGGATGACAAATGTGTTTTCCATCCCTGAAGTCCCTGGAACGTTTTGTTCCATTCTGAAAAATATATTTCGACTTCAAAATGGTTATAAAACACTTTTAATATACTTATCTGGTCAAGTGACTTAGTTAGAAATATAAGTTTTTGTTTCTTACAAACTTAATCTTTAATCTTCATCCTTATCTCTTATAAAGTGAAGATATTTTCTGAAGAGAAGTACATACACCCTTTATGTGGCTGTCAAGTTTTGGTTACTTGGCTGGGATTAAAACCTGTTTTATTACTCATTTTCATTCACTTGGCTGGCAGCAGCTGGCTTCCTTCATAGGCCATTGCATTTGGCCTATATAAGGCACAAGCTCCCTTGTCTTCCTTTGTGGTTTTAGCTTGTTATTTTGCTTAGTAGGAAAAATTGTCATTGTTCATTTTCTCTCTAAAACTGAGTCTGTTTATACAGCTCTTTTGTGTTTGATCTTTTTGTATTAAAGTCTTCACAAAACACCATTTTATGCTCATGCATACATCTTGCATACCATGAGGTTGGATTGGTAGGGGCAAGATTCTCAAGTGGTCATAGTGAGTTAGTTGCGCGATAACTAGATTCATGTATGAAACTTGTATATCTTTCTATTGTAAATCTCTGTAAAAACAAGGAGTATAGCTCTTAGATCTAGCGCGCGAGTCTAGTGAAAGGATAGCACCGATACTTGCTATTATCAGAACTATAGTCTTGTAAAAAGAGTTGTTATATAGTGAAAAGATTTGGCAGTTTTCATCCCTAAGTGAAAGGGGGTTCTGCCATTTAGAAACATAATTGTGTTATTAGTTTCATTTACATACGGCACAATTTGTTTGCTTTGATAAACTGTTATCGGGATAGAACAACACCTTGCTATCCCTGACAACAGTCTTATATTACTTTTGATTAAAAGTAGTTAAAGGCCTAAGAACCCCTCCACAGGGACCTTCAAGTGGTATCAGAACGGCCACTAAATTAATTAGTGAGATCCTCTGAGAGCCGAGAATGGATCGAGGTTCTACTTCCATCAATGTTCCACCATCAATGTTCTACCAAGCTAACCCCAAAGAATCTCATGTCAAAGCTGTCAAACATATCATACGATATGTTTCTGGCACAACTGATTTTGGTATAATGTACTCAACTGACTCTAACATTGAAATTGCAGGATATTCAGACTCTAATTGGGCTGGTGATGCTACAGACAGAAAAAGCACTTCAGGAGGAAGTTTCTTTGTTGCCAATAACCTGGTATCTTGGCATAGCATGAAACAGAATTGTGTCTCCCTATCCACTGCCCAAGCAGAATATATTGCTGCAGGGAGTTGTTGCACTCAAATGTTATGGATGAAGCATATGCTACATAATTATGGATTTCCTCAAAGTACACTTACCTTGTTTTGTGATAATACAAGTGCCATAAATATCTCAAAAAATCCTGTATTACATTCCCGTACCAAACATATTGAGATCAAGTATCATTTTATCAGAAACCTAGCAGAATATATTGCTGCAGGGAGTTGTTGCACTCAAATGTTATGGATGAAGCATATGCTACATAATTATGGATTTCCTCAAAGTACACTTACCTTGTTTTGTGATAATACAAGTGCCATAAATATCTCAAAAAATCCTGTGTTACATTCCCGTACCAAACATATTGAGATCAGGTATCATTTTATCAGAAACCTAGTAGAGGATAACTTGCTTGAGATGACTTTTATTCCAACTGAAAATCAATTGGCTGATTTGTTTACCAAACCTCTTAACAACCTTCGTTTTGAAAGTCTTCGAAAAGCAATTGGTATTTGCTCCACCTTGTGTTAATTTCTTACCTTACCTACATATATTTATAGTTCTTTTAAAAAAAATTAATAAAACAAAAAAATCGTTTTATTTCTTTTACTATATATTTAAGTTTGGCTGTATTCATAAACTTATATATACACAAAAGTGGGGGATATTTCTTTATGCAAAAGATCAAAGAACAAAATCATAATATGAGTTAACTAATCTGTTAAAAAAAATGTCAGTCTCTCTATGATTTGAGTGTTATGCAAATGCATATACATACAAGCCCCAAAAATATTCTATAAATGGGTGCCAATCATTTGAGGATCCCTGAAATTCATTCTATCCTCCCCTGGATTTGAAGTTGTTATCCTCCGAGTATCTTTGTTATACATATTGCCCTTTTGAGCAATGCACTCAAGGAGTCAACGATAACCTATTTGTTACATAAATCTAAGATGATGATTTTTCAGATGGACATAAGGACAAATTTCATCACTTGAAACATATGCAAATGAAAGCATCAAATGTTTGAGTTACCCAAATGCAAATGAAAGCAAAAAAGGGGGGGTTTCTTAAAACAACAAAAGTTTCTTGAACTCTTTTGAGGAAATTTATTACATTTATGAACTCATGTTCCCAAAAAAAGGTACGGTTATATCTCCCAAGATATGTGTTATATATACATTTGTGCTTACATGCTTAATTAGTACTCCTTTATATATATTTATATATATATATATATTCGTAGGAAGCTTTAACCTAGGGGGAGTACTTACCTTGTTTTGCATTTCAAGAAATGTGCTGCCATGAGCTATAAAATGGTGTTTCAAATTGTTAAAACGGAGATTGTCAAGTCTTTTGAGTACAAAGCAAACAGCTTTACCCTTGATTTCGGGTTCTGCAACTCAAATTGTTTTGATGTGATCATATTTGACTTTGCAAAAGGAAATCTTTCAAAATTTCTTCTAGTTACATCCCATAAGCCTAAATCAGTTCTATTTGAACTCATGATTAGCCTCTGGTTTCAAACCCATCATATCTATGGGCTATTTTTTTGATAGGTGGAGTGTACTTCTTAGCTTGTGCTAAGATAAAAATTGATTGTTGAGGTCTGGCTCATTATACTTGATAAAATAACTTGTCTCATTTCTCTCTCCGCTGCCATGGTCGTACCTCTCTCAGCCTCCACCTCACTCTGATACCTCTCTCTCTCTCTTTCTTGCTTCCCCTTTGTGGAACCCCTTTGCCGTTCTATAACAAACAGGGGGAGAGAAAATCGGTAGTGATTATCAAAGAGCTTTTGTTAATTGTATCAAAAACTACTTGATGTTATTTTTTTCAAATCTCTACTGCTTGATATTTTTCACTTGTTTCTTGGTTAAAAGTCTACATGCAGGTACTCTTCAAAGATATGAAATGAAAAATATATGTTTTGTGTAAGAATGTCAAAGGGGGAGAATGAAGGTAGATATTTATTGACATATCTCTTACTTGACAAAACATGGATTAGAAGACTCTTTCAAGAGAAGATTGAAGATAAAAAGACCATCAACCTCGTATCATGACACCCTCATGGTCTCAAAGGTAAAAAGCATGCATATGCATTTCATTATTTTCACTGAGGATGACAAATGTGTTTTCCATCCCTGAAGCCCCTGGAACGTTTTGTTCCATTCTGAAAAATATCTTTCGACTTCAAAATGGTTATAAAACACTTTTAATATACTTCTCTGGTCAAGTGACTTAGTTAGAAATATAAGTTTTTGTTTCTTACAAACTTAATCTTTAATCTTCATCCTTATCTCTTATAAAGTAAAGATATTTTCTGAAGAGAAGTACATACACCTTTTATGTGGCTGTCAAGTTTTGGTTACTTGGCTGGGATTAAAACATGTTTTATTACTCATTTTCATTCACTTGGCTGGCAGCAGCTGGCTTCCTTCATAGGCCATTGCATTTGGCCTATATAAGGCACAAGCTCCCCTTGTCTTCCTTGGTGGTTTTAGCTTGTTATTTTGCTTAGTAGGGAAAATTGTCATTGTTCATTTTCTCTCTAAAACTGAGTCTGTTTATACAGCTCTTTTGTGTTTGATCTTTTTGTATTAAAGTCTTCGCAAAACACCCTTTTATGCTCATGCATACATCTTGCATACCATGAGGTTAGATTGGTAGGTGCAAGCTTCTCAAGTGGTCATAGTGAGTTAGTTGCGCGATAACTAGATTCATGTATGAAACTTGTATATCTTTCTATTGTAAATCTCTGTAAAAACAAGATGGAGTATAGCTCTTAGATCTAGTGCGCGAGTCTAGTGAAAGGGTAGCACCGATACTTGCTATTATCATAACTATAGTACGTCTTGTAAAAAGAGTTGTTACATAGTGAAAAGATTTGGCAGTTTTCATCTCTGAATGAAAGGGGTTTCTGCCATTTAGAAACATAATTGTGTTATTAGTTTCATCTACATACGGCACAATTTGTTTGCTTTGATAAACTGTTATCGGGATAAAACAACACCTTGCTATCCCTGACAACAGTCTTATATTACTTTTGATTAAAAGTAGTTAAGGGCCTAAACACCCCTCCACATGGACCTTCAGATACGCTAGATGCCTCTCTGTCTGTGGTAATATGTAACTGCAAATGAAGCTTGCAGTTTTGCAAATGTTGATGACAGGTTTGCATCATTCATGTGTCTGATATCATCCCCCTCTACCCAAATTTTTTGCATTTACTATCAGTATCAGAAGTAGCTAGCAGTTGAGAAAACTATAGTTAAAGCATCAAAGTTATTTATTTCTCTGCTGCCTTAGGGCTCTCGTTTTGCTCACAAGACATATGTTTGAATTTGGAGAACAAGCCTATGATGGTGTTGTGTGTATGCTAATACCCCTGTCACAACAATGACCTGGAAGAAGATAGACAATTCCCCGAATATTTGTTTGATTTTTTCGCCAATATTGACCGAAAGGATGAGATGGTTCTGAAATTGTTTGAATTTTCGCAATTGACCTAAGAAAATAGACTTTTGGGAATTTAAAATCATATATCATGGTGAGCAAAAAACGGTGGTTAGTTTAGTAATGAGGAAACTAGCTGGTTAGCTCAAATGGGCTGAATAATTATGTACATTGTTAACTCAGCAAATTAGGGAATGCTCGAAGAGGCCAAATTCAATCTGCAACTGACTACTGAGTATTGACTATGAATTGGGAGAATGCATGAGTCAAACAAAACCCTTTTTTTGAAAGGAATGTCATTTATTGGAAACTTACAATTATCTATGACAGTTTATAATTGGAGTAGAACCAGCTTTTACATCTTTACAGTCCTCACCACCCAGAAAACTGGAAAACCAAGTTCCTCAGGCAATTCCCGAAGCTTAATTGGTATTTTACAGAGGTGATTAGGAGAAAAAAAGGAAAGAACGAAAGAACCGTCAAACAGGGGAGGAAAATGCCTGTCCGGATGTCTCTATAATTTTTATCTTTAAATCTGTGAATTTCTCTACTTATACACATGATCTCCATATTCTTCCCTCCAATGAAATAACAATGATGGAAACATCATCATGGTAACGCCTCCGGTCGCCTTGTGGTATTTGAAGCAATTCATGGAAGTCCATACCTGTGATTCATCAAAACCAAGTTCTTATGTCGGTGCTCTGCAACCGATGTCATTCTTATATTCTAAGAACAATTTCTTTACGCATTGTTAAATACATACCAGCTTTTTTGGCAGCACGAAATAAGACTTCCTCAACAAGATGCTGCGCTGGATCTCCTTCAGGTTGCAATGTGATGAAAAGTTCAACTTCCGATACAGCTTCTTCGTTGGTGAAGTATTGATACAAACCATCCGAGGATAAGATCAAGAACCTGTCTTTAGGGCCTAATCGATGATGTTGGAGATATGGGAAGCAAGTGATGTACGGGGAAGTCCCCACATAGTCAATTTGAAATGCCTCCAGGAGTGCATTGTTCCATTTTGGCTGCAAATAGTAGACAGATAAGCAAAAATATCTTTGCAATGAGCACATAGTTAATCTAAATGGACCCTAATCTAAATGCAGACGTTTAACGAGCAAAAACAGATATTTTTACAAGAGACTATGCGTTAAGGTTAATATGTCCTTTCTGGGATTAGATAGGAAATGAAAGGGCAAGTTTAACTACTAAAGCTTAAAAGTACTAGCTGATGTTTAGGAGTCACAAGTCTTCTCAAGTAACATGGATACTATGTCATAGGAATAGAGTTCTACAAGCATAATCACATGAGTTTGTCAATCAAGTTAGACAACAGAAAATGAGTGAATAGCAGAATTTTAAAATTTGTATACGTACCTGTTTGAGAAAACCAGCACCAAAAGCTCTAGTGACCTTCAATGAACCTTTAACACGATCATTCATGACAGCGCAAGCATCCTCTGGGTGTTCACTTCGGATTCTATCAACTTCCTGTAACAAATGCAGCACACAAGAAACATGAGAATTTTGGTTTACAATGCCTCGTCAAAACTAGTACTTATGATCCATAGATTAACAGAAACCTAAATAAGGGATCAATATTTCACCTCTTGCTCACTAGTACTGTGATCCATTGTGAGCTGAACAGCACTCAAATTTGGCATTGAAATCTGCCTTTCCCCGTCTTCAAGATCATGCAATGTTTCCTCATTGATCCTCGCCAAATCCTGCCTAATCTTCCCCAGCCAATAATCCGGTTCCGCCTTCTCGGCCAAAACGACCCGACTATCGCCCACATTCATAACATAAACATCCTCACCCTTCATCAACATTACAAGAACACAAGACCCCATCAACGCCAACTCCGGATTCTCCAATAGCATTTTATCAGCAACTTCCAAATAGGCCTCCTCTGTTTTCCTCAAAGCTTGTGACAAAGCCTTCAACACATCAGAGTGGTTGGCAGGTGATGACCCATCTGAGCTATTAGACCTATTAAGCTGTTCCTTTAATCTCCGATCAAGCTCCACTCTTTCCCTATCCCATTCACACCTCCACCTCCTCTGATTATCCTCCCATCTCCTCCCGGAGCCGCTGCGGTACTTTGTTTTCGGATTCCTAAACTCTCTTTTCTTTGAATTCGAATCGAAATTCACATCCCCACTAGCACAAGGATAGTTCTCATCCTCAACACACTGAGCACAACCATCTGCTGCCACTTGATTCCTACCCGAATCCGGCTTCTCAGGTTGAGCTGGCGAGGTTGCAGGGGCTGCCACCGCATCCCAAATCAAGCCTTTGAGCTCCTTGTGCACAGCTATGTACAAATTTGATAGAAGATAGTCCGGTGCATCTGGACCGTTGAATCCATCGTATATTCCGACGAAAACCCAGCCGTCTTCTTCGGAAACGACGACGTGGACTCGATCCTCCCCTGCTTTTCCTTGCGCCCACTGAAGATTCTGACTCGAAGGCGACTCGTCGTCTTCCAAACTCCCCTCGCTGCTGAAATTGACCGAGCTCACTGTCAGCTGTTCATTATGATTCTGTACCTTACCATCTCCGCCGACGATCCAATCCTGATCTTTCACTGAGACGACTCGGTTCCTAATCGGAGCTAAGATCGAGTTCTGGCCCCGATATATGGTCTTCGATATCGCTCTCTGCAGAACCCGAATGAGTTTCTGCTTCCCCGACCTCGGTTTAAAAGAAAACCCGCCGCCGTGGGAGTAGCTCCGTTGAAACTGCTCGCCGGAGTAGCCTTTCTCCATGGGCCCGGAGAAGAGCCCACGATCGAGCGGGCCGGACATGAACGCCCGCTCGATCGGCCCGGACAGGAACCCTCTCTCGAGCGGACCCGACCCGGGAACTCCGGACCCCCCGAAGTAGTTACTACCCGAAGAAATCGGACCCAAACTGTTGATCAGATTCCGCGGGATGGGCTGTAAAGGGATCGAGGCGAAGGAGGTGGAGGACTCGAACGCCGCCGCCCGATCGATGCTGTTGTAGGAGTAGAGATCGACGAGGGCCGTCGACAGCGGCGTTGACGTGTTGGCGCTGACCGAAGCGCCGGATATGGTTTTGAAAGTGGTGGCCTCTTCTGAGTGAACCTTGGACAAGGCTAGCCAGGTCGGGTCGGGTCGGACGTAGCAGAAAGAGTGGCCCAGGCCCTCGTCGTACGGGTCGGATAGTAATACGGGTACATCGTGGCTCACGCTGTGGATTCCTTTGGCGCCGGTGAAGCAGACGCTCACTTTTCCGAAGCTGTTTCCCATCGGATCGGAGCCAAAATGATATTTGAATTTGAATCAAAGAATTTGAGCAGCTTTAATGATTCGACTGTGCTGAGTTTGATGACTCAATTCATGGCCGATGATTTTAGAGAGAGAGAGAGAGAGAGAGAGAGAGAGAGAAAGAGAGAAAGAGAGTAAAACGAAGCTTCAGAAGAAGAGGGAGAAAATGGGAGAGAGAAAGGCGTTGACTTTGAACGTTCTGAATTTTGAAATATCGGGAAATTAAGATAAAATTTTGATAATTTAGTATTTGATTAATTAATAATTTTGTTAAAATAATATTTTTTATTAATTTTGAGGTTATTAATGTATTATATTTTTTTTCATCTTTTACTGGATAAAAAGTACACCGATGAGTGTGTATCTGTTTAAGAATTTTAGAAAGTTTTTTTTAAAAAATTATAGAAATTTTTTCTTTATTATAAATTATTTGTGATCATTTTTGACTAACTTTTCTATTCTTAATAAATAAAATTTGTTTTACTAAAGATCAATTCGATAGAAAGGCACATTATAATATTTAAAATATTTAATAATAATTATCCAAATAACCGTAAAAAACAGGACTCTCCTGATATATATATATATATAGAGATTCAAAAATGTGTGCTCTCTTATTCCAAGCGTTGACGAGCACCTCGGCAAATTAAAGAAAACTGGTGGGCGACTGGAGCTTTCTACTTCTAGTTCAACTTGATGCGCGTGGTTTTACGCGCGTATAGGAGCGGATAAAAGGAACGAGATTGTACCTTCACGCGCTCATGAGGTGCGTTGACAAATATGGTGGTCGGGAGAGGGGGGTAAAAATCAGGTGTGGATCCAAAAGTCAAGGAGGAAAATGCGAATAAATAAAGACGTGGAAACGCGTGGCGGGGGATCACAGTTGCTTTTGATTGATGCGAGGATTGACGTACACGTGGCGTGTAGTGAGTGATTGGCTGTGGGGGTGTTTTGTGAACTCGTGCTTCATCCCTGGCTCAGCTAACTTTGCAATTAGGGCTGTTAATACCGAATCGAAAATCGAAAAAAAAATCGAACTGAAAACGAACTGTAACCGAAAAAATCGAAATCGAACAAATACCTAACCGAAAAACAAAAAAACCGAACCGAACCGAAAAATTCGGTTCGGTTTCGGTTTTCGTCTAAAAAAAACCGAAAAAACCGAACCGAAATGAATAAAATGACGTCGTTTTACAAGTGTCAATCAAGTTTGATGTTGTTGGGTATGTTGTTGAATATCTCTCTTTGTCCCATATCAAAGTAGTATTTGGTATGTGTCATAGTTTGATACTTAACAATGATTATTGGGGTTCTTGTAGGTTTAAGAAAAGGAATGCTATGTTGCCAAAGAAAAACTCCCTAGCTGAGAAAGTGAGAATGGTGGACAAGTTGAGTATAGTTTGAGAATGGATTCAATTGAGTGTTTTTATGTGATATTTGTATTATATTTTTATTTGGATGGACTGTAGATTGTTTTAAACTTGAACTATGGAGTGTGGACTTTGGTTTATGTTTGTTGATGTTTGAAACTTTGAATTTGTGATATAAACTTTCGGTAAACATTTGGCTATTTGCTATGATTTGAAACTTTGAATGTGTGATTTGTGATTAATTATATTTGTTGTAGTTTGATTTGATTTGATTTGATTTGACATAAATTATGTTTCCCACTTTCACAAAGTTATTGAAAAAAATAGCTAATGAAGATCTTCGAATTTTAGAAACTAATAGAAAGAAATAATATTTTTTTTAGAAAAATTTTTTTATTTAAAAAAAAACCGAAAAAACCGGAAAAAAAAACCGAACCGAACAGAACCGAACCATTCGGTTTTTTTGTAAAAAAATTAAGAAAACCGAATCGAACCAAATCGATTAAAAAATACGATTCGATTTTCAGTTCGGCCTGATAATCGAATCGTTTGTACCGATTAACAGCCCTAGTTGCGATTGACATTATTATGTATTTATTTTGAGATATAATTTTAAGATTTTTTAGAAATTTAAAGGGAAATTAGATTATGAATACACAGTGGCCAGTACGTTTTAATTTAATTGGATGAGGTGGGGTGGTTGCTGTGATTACTTAATTAGGCTTTCGACATTTACTACGTGGGACTTTGTTTATGAGGGTTTGACCAATTGGACATGTCATTTATGTTCAACATTAAAAAAATTGGACATGTCATTTTGTTGACTTTTGATATTCTTTTTTTTTTGAAAGTAGACTCTTGATCTTTTTGACAATCAAAATATAAAGAGCACGGAGAGTATAGAAGTTAGAACTAGAGATGTCGATATACAAAACGAAAGGACTTTATTAACATAACTCATTAATGATAAATCTAGTTTTCCAACCAAAATCTTTGATTCATATTCATTCTAATAATAAAAAAAAGGGAATCTACGTTTACCATTACTTGTATATCATTATATATATATATATTATATTTAGATAATACCATATTCTTCGCTCTATCACCAACTTATATGGTGATTTTCACGTTGTTAATTAAGTAAACTAGCCAACAAATCATGGAACACTCAGAGTAATTATTTTTTACTTTATAATATGTTTGATTAAATAGTTCTTTGTGAGAGATGTAAAACCTAAATAACTCAAATTGAAGAATTGTCATTTAGAGCATCTAGAACGGGGGGTTGCTTTGTTCGTGCTATTTGTCTGAAAATAGTATGTCGAGGTAAAAAAATTATGCAGCGATGGAAAGCAAGTCTAGCGGCTGTTCGTTGACTGGCAACTCGAGCAGAAATAGCTCGCAAGAGAGGATGAGCTACCTGGCGGAGCACACCGCTCATGGGTGACACCAAATACATTTAATTCTTCTTTTTTTCAAAGTAGAGGCGCGTGCAAATCGACCTCCGTGGTCGCTCGGTTTGGTCGAGATTGACTCCTCCGAAATCGATCCTCCGTCGTTGCTAATCGGTGTCAACCATACTCCAAAAACAACCCCTTGTCGTTGATGGGCTTTAAAACTCGCTTGGTTTTGCTGAGATTGGAGATCGAAATCATTGGATCTCAACAAACTCGGGTAAAAAAAATCCAACTCCCTTAAAATGGTCCTTTCAACTTGAAAAAAAAATTAAGTAAGTTGGTCAATTTTTTTAAGTTAAAATTTAAACTTCTAAAATTCATAATAAATAACTAGATTGTTCAAAAAATTATACAAATTTCCTTACGAGATCGCAATAAAATTCTCTACAACTCTTGTTAATCAAGCGAAATCATAATCATAAAGAAATAATAGTCGATTTTAAAAGCTCTTATTTATGACAAATTCGTCATGATCACGAGTCGCGTAACAACAAAAGTAATAAACACATGTCGCCTAGTTGTTGGTTGAAAATATTACTAAAAAACTTAAAAATTAAAAAAAATGATGAATAGTAATAAGATGTGTTATATTTTGGACCATTGCAGGAAAAATAGGTGTTACTCATCCTATTTGTTGAATAGTGTGTGCTCCTCCTCAAAATAGGATGTGCAAATGGGTGCATAAGCTCTTAGGGGTGCTATTCTCATTTTGGCACCTAGTCATTATTAGAGCATTTGCAACGGGGTTGCAAATCGGACGGCTTGAGCCTGGGTTCAGTCGGAAATCGGACAAGCAAAAATTCAAATCGATGTAGCGATACGTTTTAGGGAGGAGGACCAATCGTTAACGGAGAGGACGATCTCTCCAACGAGCAATAATCGACAAAGTCCACGCACGTGGGTGACACAAGGGTCATAGTGAATTACCATAGACGATGAATCCTAATATTTCGTCGAGATGACAAAAGTTTTCTCGTCGTCTGAATGTACTTGCTAGACGACGAAATTTTCATTTCCGTCATCTAAGTTGTATATTTTTTTTATCATAATTATTTCAGATATATAAATTAATAAAAATTAAATAGAAGATTAAGAAAATACCCATTGAATATATTAAATATAAAATTTTTACCTTTCTTATTGAAATTTCAACTACATACGTATGAAACTAAACAGAAAAATCGACATCTGCGGGAGTTTGGACCACGTCAATTCCCCCGGTGCTCGGATCGTTTTCCTCATGTCCAAAATCCTGAGGCGTGACATTCAAATGACAAACAGAGTCAGGATCCATGCCTTGCCTAGTCTCAAGGAACTTGAGTATACGATCTATCTGAGTTTCTAACGTATCAGTCCGAGTCTAGGCCGCTCGAGCCTCCTCTTCGGTCGCTCGGACCCGTTCCTTGGGCACTGCCGCACTCGAATGCCTACTTGATGAAACCGAAGGCTGGCTCAAATCTTGCTTGACTACTCATTCAAGGACACAAACCTCCTTCCCAGGTCGGAGATCGAAAACTGTATATGCAATATTAATCTAAGTCTCCTTCGATAGAGAAGATAGCTCTTCATGCGTCATCTCCGGGTTCTACGAATGTACGCACACCGATTCCTCCTTGGCCAATAGTATCAACCTCTCCTGAAATTAATATTGTAAACAATATATGAATGTCGATTTGTAAAGAAAATTTGACATAATTTCCTCTAAAAAATGGGGGAAACAAAAAACCTCCATGAAAGAAAACAATGCGAATAACCAATTCTAAAATAACAAACCATGGGTACCGATTCCCATAAGGATTTCTCAAGTTCAAAATAATATTTAATTTAGACAACTAAGCCAAATTCCATTAACACAACCTAATAAATGTCATAATCATGATTCAATTTCTTTAAACCAACCATAAGATTAAACTCAATCAATTTCGGAAAAAAGGTTACTTACGCCACATTGACTCGAGATATCTTCTTGTCCGAGCCTGGCGTAAGCAGACATGCTGGCATTAAGAAAACAATGCTTCAAAACCGTATCTCGGTGAACCTTTGCGATATTGATCATGCTTTTGGAGCCCGACTTATGGTGCATTGTCTTCTTCTCACGATTAGCAGTGTTGGCCGCCGACCTTCTCTGTTTCACAACAAGGGAAATTAAGTAATAAATAAATGTTTAAAAGTTATAAATGATTCATTTTTATTACATTTAAGAAAAAGAAGACAAACATTAAACTTATCAGACTCAAAGTGCCCGACCAACCATTCACATTTGTCTTCCCTTTCTATCAGCACCTCCCGTGGGACACTCGATGCGTCGTATTCCTTGTAGTGCTTATGCAGGTCGTGCTTCCAATCCTTGTAAATACATGTAGCCATCATCTCTATAGATTCCCACATATCCGGTTTGGCTTCATAGTCAAAATGTACCTAGGAAAAAATAAAATAAAATTCCTAGACTCTATGCTTTGTAATTAATTATGAAATTAAATAAAATTAAATATAGCCTATTACTGAGAGTTCGCGGTACACCTTGAACTTGTCGGCTTGGGGCAGCTCGTCCCAAGAAAGGGTCTTCATATGTATGTTATTCTGTGTAATAGATCTAATGTTGTGCGAGTACATACTGCTCAGTTTCTTCATCGGAGGGCCTCTGGTGAAATCATCGTACAACACCTCGATCTTCTTCCCTATTGGCTTGATTATATTCTCGACTTTAGTTCTCTTCACAAGTCCCCGAGGGCATTTAGGGGGCGGGGATGAGGGGTCCCTCTTGTTCATTTTGTGTCGGGTGCTAAAGCAATTAGAATCGTTAACAGATGATTGGGGAGCTTGTGACGATGCGGCTTTCGAAGCAAATATTCCTGGCTCGACTATATAGGTTGTTGATGCTTCATTGGGAGTATTAGGTATCACCTGTGACCTATTAGGAGCCGCAGGAGCTCCAGGACCCGTAACCGTCTCCTCTGAGGTTTGACCATAACCCAATTGTTGTCCTATGGATTGAAATTCGGCATTCTTCTCTTGTGCAGTGCGCATCTTCCTCCTGCCAGGCATCTTAAGCTCTACGACATCAGAAATTAACAACATTTGCTAAGCAAAAAAATATTCATCAAAACACATCCATACCAAAAACAAAAAATTCATCTAATCCAGTATATATTCAACACAGCCTCATTACATTCCTAAGTTCATCCAACATAACCAAAATTCATCAAACACAAACTAAATTTAACATGCTCCTCCCTATTCATTCATGCATTATCCATTTTCATTCAACAAAGTACATAAATGATCCATCAATAACAATTCTACATAAACTTCATAATTGAAACATAATCACCATAATTTCAATAATCTCTATAATGTCCATAATCAGAACTCAATTCTACATAATCTCCATAATCAACAACAATTCTACATAATCTACATAATCTTCATCAACAACAAGTCTACATAATATCTATCAACAACAATATATAATCCTAAATTTATTCAATCCACAATCCGTAATCATAAATTAATTTAATCCATAATCTCCATCAACAATCCAACAAATTCATTCAATCCAACAATCCCTAATCCTATACTTACTATAGTAGCAGCAACAACACCAGAGAGAGAGAGAGAGAGAGAGAGAGGTACGACAGATGGAGGAGTGGTAGCAGTAGTGGACTAGTGGCGGCGAAGAGTGGTGGCATGGTTAGAGTGGTGGCGTTGGGGAGACATAATGATGGTAGTGGTAGAGTAAGGGTTGACATCGGTGGGTTGTGGCGATGATGGTGTCGGGGTGAGGGAGTAGCGACGGAGAGAGGGGTGGCGTCGGTGGAGTGGTGGCGACGGTGGAATGGTGACTGGCGCAGGTGGGGTTGTGGCGGTAATGGCGTCGGTGTATCGACAGAGAGAGAGAGAAAGAGAGGAATTTAATTAGGGATTGCAAATTAATGGAGGCCGGATTTGGGGAAGAAGATTGATCAAATCGATTTTAATAAATCCACTTAGCCAACGAAATGAACTCGTGGTCTAAGAGAGGCCATTTCGTTGTTTAAGTGGTTTTAAAATACCCCAAAAATTTCGGCGCAAAAAATACCTGCCAAAAAATTTGGTCTTAGACGAAGAAAGCAAATTAATTCGTCATCTAACCGTTAAGTTTTTGGTCTTAGGCGACGAAAATAGAAGAATTTTGTTGCCTAAGAATGAATTTATTTGATTTTTCAGATTATATATGAAAAATTAATTTTGTGTACCTGCTTAAGAATCTTCATAAATCAACCGTCATATGTAACTATTACATTCATATAATGTCGTAGAAAGATATCCAACCCAATTCGGATTTGTTTAGGATTCGATCGACTTAATGTGTGATTATAGACAAATAGCTAAGAGACGGAAATGATTGTAAAATATAATTCATAAACCATTTCCAAAGTTTTGAGTGTTTCCACTGATGTAGAAACTATATTTATCAACTAAATAGAAATTAATTGAAATTTGAGAATTGGATGGGAGAGTAAAGATTTGTTGTACGTCTACTAATATTGTATAACTTAAGTGTTCGTATATCTGTATTCACCCCACCTCCATATTAATGAAATTGAATTTGGATAAAATAACCGTTAGATATATTCATCAAGACATAATACGTAAGTAGATGAATTTTCGTTCAATACAAAGTTTGTTAAGGGTTTGATCAGAGTAGTCAACTATAAAACTGAAATGTTGATATATACACAAATCTTCGTAACTCCGATTTTTGAACCGTCAACACCCAAAGTCTAAAACTTGTTTACTCTATGCCCTCAATGAATATAATATACAATCTAATATGGTACACATGATCATGCTCTTAGAGGTCAGATTGTGAAACTCTACTTAGACCACAAAAGTTGTTAAATTGCATTGTCAAAGTAGTACTTAGACGGCGAAACATAGGATTTTCGTCATCTAACACTTTCAAGATTTAGGGGTAAGGGTTTAGGGCTTAGGGTATAGGTTTATAAATATTCTTAGATGACGAAATGAATATATGTTTGTTGTCTAAGTAGTTCTTAGACGAAAAATCAATGTTCGTCGTCTAAGTTTACCTTAGACGACAAACTTCCATGATTTCGTTGTCTAAGATGTCCTCTTTACCAAAAATCATCTTGCATTCGTTTATTCTAACATCATTCTTGTAAAACATAACAAGTATTACAAACACTCTAAATAAACTTCTTTTAATTAGTGCCTTATAATGCACGCATGTTCAAATTCGTACGCATACGTGTACATATAAATTAAGTTTGAATTCGATCAAGTTATCTCCATCTATTAATTAATTATAATTAAGTATTACATATATTCATATATAAATCACTTCCATCATCATAATCATCATTGTTTAAATCATCCTCCTCACTCTCAACTGACCGATCCTCATCATCATAATCTCCATCATCTGAATCATATATGACGTCGTCGTCGTCATCCTACATCTCCTCTTTAAGGGCATTCTTCTCTAGGTCATCGATCTCCTTTTGAGTAAGATCCATGGTGTGATTAAGTATGGGGAAGTGTTTGTTATACTGAATCAGTTCTCTTATGTCGGAAATGATAGAAGTATTAAGTTCTTGATATGCATTGTCATTATGCGCTTCAGTGTCAGTCGCCAACGTCCATTCAAGTGTTTTGGCACTCCATAGTCCTTGGTGAGATATATAGTTGAGTATTTTTCAACATTCACCCACTTTCGTATCATATAGATAGAACACATGCCTAACTAAGGTGGCAAGAGCAAATGGCTCATCCTCATACCAGCTTGAGTTTCTATCAACTGATAAAAGGCCCAGATCTTCCTTCATACACTTGAACCATTTACACTTGAATAGAAAAAACTGATATCAATCTCATAAAGTAGCTGAACGATATTAATAAGAACCCCGTAATATATATCATCTCATTCCATAACTGCGATCCCACTATTTTGTGTTTTTCTTCCTTCATTTTGGTCCAATAAATGAAACTTTATACCGTTGAAAAAATATCCAAGGTAAATATAGTGTTGGACCGGCTTATGGAAATTAAGTGTTTTTTCCATGACCACCACCCCTCGTAGTTACCAGATTTTCTAGATTGATCGTCTGCAAAATTATGAAGAAGATACATGAATGTGTATTAAATTTCTGCCAAAAATTTGACATAGTTTCCCCTAAAACAAAAGGAAACCAAAAACATGCACAAATTAAGAAAAAACACTTCAAATAAGCACACATCAGAATAACAAATTAATTTACTATGGGAACTTATTCCCATTCGGATTTCTCAATTTCAAAATAAAGAAATCACAAACCTATATGGTTTAAACATACTCATTGGAGGAAATAATGGGGAACTTCTTCTTAAGCACTTTTTCAACCTAGTTATGACTTTTGTCCGATTTGGCTGTCTAAATTTTTTCCCTGTAAGTTTGCATGTACGGGTCAACCTCGTCACAGTCTCGCAACGCTATCCAATGCACTTTATTAAGTTCTTCTTGAGTTAATCTTTCGTTTAATGCTCCTCTAAATGGTCGTACAACATCTGTGACGATTGAAAGATTGTTGCGGGCATATGGATTGGAGGCGGTGATCTGGACTAGATCCTTGAGGAAACTGTTGCAGTAGTTTACACACTCATGCATTAGGTATGTTTATGTTATGAAGCCATCCAGAACAAATTTATTTTTGACGGATCCTTTATACTGTCCAAGTTGTCTGCAAAATGATAAAATTAATTATTTGATGAATAGTAGAAACTCAAAAATATATATAAATGATGAAAAACCGTGTTATAATTAATTGTACATTTCCTAAGGATACATTCAAGTGTAGTGGACCAAACCAGAAAGTAGCACTTGTTCGCGAAGATGAATCATGAGATGAATCATGATATCAAAAAAAAGCAGGGGGGAATCTTCTCTCATTTTTAAAGGATGTGGACAATTTTGTATTGTAGCTCCACTACATCTGACTTCTTCAACTCTCTAGCACATAACCCCTGCCACCATCTACCTAATGCTACTATTGGTTCAACGACGTCATGAGGCAAATATAGTCGAATTACTATTGGAATCAGACGTTGCAGCATAACGTGACAGTCATGAGTCTTTAGACTAATGAACTTATGTTCCTCAATATTGACACATCCAAATATATTCGCTGCATAATTAGATGGATAACAGACACTTTTAAACCAATTGAATATAATATCCCTAAGTGTTGGCTTCACTGTATATGGTGCATCTAGCATCTTGTTGTACACTCCTCTTCTATTCCTCTTTAACCACAAAGGATGTCGTAAATTTATAGATTGCAGATCTTTTTACGCTTTAGGAGTATCCTTAGTCTTGAACTTAATACCGAGAATTGGTCCCACTACGGTGTCACACACATTCTTTTCTATGTGCATGACATCTAGGTTGTTCATGAGTTTCAACTTCGACTAGTAAGGTAGTTCAAAGAAAATATTCATGTGATTCTAATGTCTAAGATGTTGGGGAGGGTGTAGATTCATCTTTTTCACATGATCGTCATTGGTCAACACACCAAAATATAAGCCGTTTAACCTCTCAAAATCTCTTTAATTACTAAAACACTATCGGGATTTAGGATTGTTCTTTATTATCCCATCAAAATTCTCCTCATCATGTCGCCACTGGTATCATGATGAAGTCATCTACGGTGACCCATGTAACACACATTCTCCACGTGCCAACTGGAGTTAACGTTGTCCAAGCAAAAAGGACAAGCATTATACCCTTTGGTTGTGCAAGATGCCAACATCTTATACGTAAGAAAGTTGTTGATGGTCCACATTATGGCTGCTCTCATCAGGAACATAGTTTTAGTGAACTTGTCATAAGTTGGGACTCTATTTTCCTACAAGTGTTTCAACTCATCAATTAATAGTTTGAGGTCACACCTAAACATTTTCTAGGACTTAGGACCTGAAATTAGCAGAGTAAGAAAATTAAATTCTTTGTTCATACACATCTATAGAGGTAGATTGTACGACATGACAATAACTGGCCAAGTGCTGACGGAAGCGCTATTACTACCCCAAGGGTTAAATTTATCTATCGAAAGTCTGAGTCTAACATTTTGAACCTATGTTGCAAAGTCTGGAAATTCCCTATCAAAATCTTTGAAAGACTCCCCATTTGCCACGTGTCTGAGCACATCGTCATCTATTCTCTGTTCCGTGTACCATCTCATTGCCTCTGTTGTATATAGAGACATGTACAAACGCTGCAGTTTAAGAATCAATGAAAAATAGTGAAGCACCTTAACAGGAATTTGCTTCTTCAAACTCCTCTTATTAGGATGCAAATATCTGGACTAGTTGCGTCCAGGAGAGTATTCCAAATGTGCATACTCTTTGTGAAATAACACAAAATCGTTTTTGCACGCATGGATTTTTTTGTACTTTAGGCCGAGACTGCTTAAAAACATTCTAACCTTATAATGGATTTTGGGAAATTTGTGATTATCAAGAAGCAACTTACATATACGCTTTTACATTTGGTCAAAAACACGGTCAAACATTTTTTTTCTTCACTGTTATCTGAATTTCCTCCATTATATATCACAAGACATTCTCTAACAGCCAGGGTTCACTGGATCTGGACTTCACGTAGCATCTTGTTGTACTTATCTATTACAGTAGTGTCAGTGGCCAAGGCTGCAGGGACTTTGTCATAATGAGAAGTAACATACCTTTCCTCTTTGTGTCAATGTCTAACATGACTAAATTCGAGAAAAGTATCATAGACCAAATCTACAGTGGGATTCCAAGAAAGGGCCCTACTACTGCTAGATGAGGCAACCTGGTAATTGTACCCTAAGTTGAAGTCTGGTCCTGAGGTGAATTCTACTACTTCACCATGCTCACTTCATGTAGTGTAACTCCACATCATACCGTAGTCATATAAGTGTTGAGACATAATATTAATTTCCACAAACTGATGGTTAAGACATTTTCTTCACAAACACATGTAACGCTTCTTTCCTTGACTATGTTGTATCACAAACAACATAAACTCTCTGATTCCGTCCCTATACCTCTCATTACTTCTATTCACCAACTATATCCAACTCTTGTCCATATTTCTGCGTAAGTTAATTATCATATTATATAATTTTTCAACTAATTAACATAATAAACTATATTATTAAATTACATAACACAATAACATATTATATATAATTTTCAACTAATTAATCTAACATATTTAATCATATATATATATATAATTAATCAGCACTTACATGCAATTAGCTTAACAATTAAACAATTAATCAATGTAATATGTAAACAATCGTCGTTGCCAGAATTATTTGCCAGAATATTTCACTGGAGAACTCCATCACTATACGTTATTACGTACATAACTAAATTAAAAAAAAATCGAGAGAAACGAATTAAAACTTTCACCGATAAGGAGATAAGTGGGTAAACTAGAACACTGAAGATAGGAAAACCATATAATTTGAAACCGTGGCCAGAGGTGGTGTTGAGAGGCTTTGAGAGAAGTTGAGAGATGAGAGAGAGAAAGATGAAATGCTCGATCTGAAAATGGAATCTGATCTAAATAATTGGGTTTTCTTAGACAACGAAATAATTCGTCGTCTAAATACAAACTTAGATGACGAATATAGTTTGGTCATCTAGGTTATCTCTTAAATGATGACATACATAATTCGTCGTCTAAGTTGAGCTTTTAGACGATGGATAATATCTTCGTCGTCTAAGAAGTTATACTTAGACGATGAAACTTTTATTCATCATCTAAAAACGAATATGTATTTCGTCATCTAAGGGAACTCTTAAATGACGAAACATAAAAATTCGTTGTCTAAGTCGAACCTAGATGACAAAATATTTTCTTGCGCGACAAATTAATTTTTCATAATCTAGCACTTACTTAGCCGACAAAACAGTTAAGTTTTTTCATCTAAGTGTGTATTTCTCGTAGTGTTAGTTAAGACAAGCTCAATCATTATTTGTGTCAAAAAAGAATAAAAAGTTTACGAACTTTGAGTGTTGGGAAGTGGTCAAGAAGCATCCTTATCATATCTCCGTCAAAACTAATACGCCACCTTCTTACCATGCCAACTCCTATTAGTGAAATGCCTCCCACCGTCAATTTGTATCAAGATAAAGTGATTGTAACACCATAAAGCAACCATCAAGGTCAAGCAACCATCAAGGTCCCTCAAGTCTGGTTAGACCAATGGGAGTGAACGTGGCCAAGAAAGAAAGGGGGGGGGGAATTCATGGCTTCTACAAATGAGGTATGAGATGAGGCTTTGAAAAGCATTGTGGCTAATCAAAATTTTTGGCTCTCCGGGAAAAAAATAACTGATGATAGTGAGCTTACTTTATACTAAAAGCAACTCACCTTTCAAGAAAAAAACTACAAATTGAGGGCCTTAGTGGAATAAACAAATATCAAAGAAGTATTTCATGAAAAGGAAAGCGGAAAGCCTTAAGCAAGTAGAAGACAATGAAGAAGAAGATAGCGATGCAACATTTTAAAATTGTTATCGCTCGCGCCCACTTGATTTTAGTGATTAGTTTAGTTTGTCTTTATAATAAATCTAGGTATAACTTATTATTATATAATTTAAATGTTCATGAAATAAAACACACTTTCTTTATTTAGATAAAATCCAAACACATTAAGTTAAAACATAGTAAATTAAATCAAACAACATAAAACGCAAACACAAAAAATTCAAATACACAAAATGCAAAAACATAATATTAAAATAACATATTTAGAGTTGTATACCGATTTCAATAAACATGTTGTGCTTCACTAAGTCTTTTTGAAGCTCTCCATGGATATCAGCAAATATGAGATCCACAACACGGTCACGAAACTATTGTTCATTCTATCCATGCCTTCCAACTGGCTCAAAAGGAATTCAGTTACCATGTTGATCCACTGACCCATCATAAACTGTGAAAGCACTCGATAGGTTTTGTAGATCTTCTTCGTTCTCCTCAAATTCGTCCTCCACAAATTCTTTCTCAAAAATCATGTCATGCATTATGATGCGAGCCAACATGATCATTTTTAATATTGAATTGTGGTGACCCCGAGTTACACGACGAATAATTCCCCAACGAGACAACAAGATGCCAAAACACCACTCCACATCCACTATGTGAAAAAGTGCTTCAGACGACAGGATGTCAACGACCGATGTACATTTATATGTCATCTTAATTTTTCAACATTGTTTGACGACTGATTAGTTGGCTTCTGTCGTCCTAGAGCATTTTTTATTTTTATTTTCAACTTCTAGTTTTGCTTCTTCGAACCATGACAGAAATATATCGTTTGAGAAAATCATTACTATGAAGAGTTTGTCATGCGAATAGGACTGTATTTCAACGACGAATATATGTCGTTGTACTAAACAGGGCTATGGAGAGGTTTTTGTACGTAATTTTCATCTTTTTAGACGACAGAAATATGTCGTATTTATGACCATGGGTTGATAATAATTTTGTTTGAATTTGAGAGCTTTGAAAGATGACAAATAGCTGTCGTAGCTATTATGTGTAAAATTTATACTTTTCTTTGCATTATATTGAACTCTAAAACTATTTATATATGTCGTTGATATATTTAATTTGAACATGTAAAAATGTAGACTTTTTCATTACATTAAAATGAAGTCTACAACGACAGATATATGTCGTTAGTAAAATTAATGTAAAACCACACGTGTTTGGACTTTTAAAGGCACGTGTGTTGACCCCTTTTTAACCTATACTTAGTCATTTTCGCAGTCACTATCAACACCATCTTTCTCACTTAGCTAACAACCACTCACCAACCCCGTACCATCGATCTCCGCCTCTAACGTAACCTACCACCCCAATCAATCTACAGTGCCAACTAGCCCACCAACACCACCAGATTGTTCCTTCTTAGCCCATTCTCTAACTGATTCACTTCACCACTGTCCTTGCTCAATTAATTTTGAGACCTCATGAGTTTCAATTGATACTAGCCATTTCAATTGGTAAGCTCTCTTGTTTGTTTTCATTAAGGAATTTGTAGATTAGTTCCTTTAGTTGTAGACATTTTTTCGTTTTGGGTATTCTAGGGTAAACAATTTGGAGATTTTAGGGTTATTGATCAGTTAATGTGTCACTAATGTTGGGGAGATTTTGATTAATCTTCGGTGTATAGCATAGCCTTAAGCTCTTAACCAGATGTTTGTACATGTCCTTGGGATGGTGGTGAGATATTTTTACATGTCTTTGGGTACAATTTAGTTACTATTCAATGCAGGTCTGTATGTATGGGACTATTCTGTTTTCATTTTTACTTGTGATCGAGTCCACTGGATCATTCTTCTGTGTTATAATTTGTAAGGTTGTTAATAAATTCTATGCATATATATATGATTCTGTTCCAATCGTGTGAGTGGCCATTTGGATTTGCATATTGATGAAGAGTAGTGTTGATTTTGTTCAAATCATACATTTTCAATGTTTATGAAGCCAAAAAATAATTTGGGATTTAAATATTGCAGGACCAACAAGTTTTTGGGTGCCTCAAGCAGTAGATTATTATGTAATAATCTATTTGGGAGTCGCAGTTTGTGGAGTTGTTTGGGAGTCGCAGTTGCAGTCACTGTTTGGGAGTCATAAGCGTTGTTTGTGAATTCATTTAGTTAAGGTTAGTACTGAAAGCACGCTCTACTCTTAGATAATTTTATACTAAAGCATGCTCTAAAATTGATGTGTTTATGCTCGTATTTGGGGGATGCATCTGAGATTGTGTGAATGTGTGCTTGATATTATTGTTTCTGTAATTGATAGGAATGTTTAATATAGATGTGTTGAACAATTTTGAGTACTGTTTTGTTTGCAAACTTTTATTAGCTAGATGGATAAGTCTTGGATGACCGTTGATAAAAGGAAATTGAGGTTTCAAAAAGGACTTGATGATTTCTTGAAGTTTTGTAAGAGAAATGTAGTTGATGTGAACCAAATACTTTGCCTTTGTTTGAAATGCAATAACATTCAGAGTTTTTCTGAATAGGATAGGGCACATGAATGATCCTTTTGTCTTACTTACGCATGTGACACAAGTATTTTATATAGGTGACCCTTTCTTTGAATGAGGGATGGTCAGTTGTAGTGAAGTGTGCTGAGAAAGACTACCATGAGTCGGATGAAGAAGGTGAAACTGATATCAATGATATTGAAGCGAAGCAATCAATATCTACTAGAATACCGATTCTTGATAGTTTTGACGATATACATGCCACCTAGTTCTGGACATTTTGTAATAGTATAATTATGTACTCTGATGTGTATGAAACTCAGATCAGTCAATTTATTGATGTGTTACTTTTGATCTTTATTGCTTATCTGTGTTGTGTTGCTGTGTTGCTCTTTTGTTGCTTATTTATTTTGTGTTGTTAATCTGTTACTTATCTATGTTGTGTTGCTCTTGTGTTGCCATGTAACTTACTTTTCAGGTTTAGGGCTCTGATGGCTAAAAAGGATACTGACATGCCTAGTACAAAAAAAAGATAGTTGCTGCAAGGAAGAGGATGATGCATGCAAGAGCTACTGCCATAGCACTGAGGATTCAAAACCCGAAGAAAGATGTAGATGAGAAAGAGAAAGTAGTTGTGGAGGCTACAAAGGAGAAAGACAAAACAACAAAAAAGAAGTCACGGAAGTCTCAAACTGCCGGTATGTCATCAGTAAAGGATAAGACAATGGAGTCAAAGAAGAGTAGTAAGAAGAAAAAGAATGTGGATGAACTACAGGTTGTAGATGCCAATGATGTTGATGATGAAAGTGTCACAATGGTAAAGAAGCGACACAGAGTGACAATAAGTCGTGTTGCAAAAAGAGCAAAGAAAGGGAAGGTGGAAACTGTCAACACTAATGTGCTCGGGGTACCTATTGGTCATACATCTACGAATATGCAATCCTACATTGGAGCACTGGAACGTTTCAAAATTCCCATTCATATCACTGATTGGAGGCTTGTTGATGAAGATATGGGAAGCAGTGAAGCTTTGTTTCTTCCTTGGTATTTTTAATTTTGCATACATATTATGAAGTGTAGGTTCATATCATTGGACTTTTCTTATGCAGCTTGCTTATGTAATTCCAAGAGAGTGTAGGAAGAAAATGTTGAAGTGTGCTAGCCTCAAATGGAAAGACTATAAGTGTGACTTGTACACCAAATTCATTAAGCCATACTTGGATACCTCTGAAAAGTTTACTTCCCCACCAAAAGGTTATGGCATTTGCCAAACTCATTGGGATATATTTGTGAAAGATAAGCTCAACGAAAAGTTTCAGGTATGCTTCTTAAAATTTAAAATGTTTGTACGTGATGCCTTATTAGTTGGTAATTGGCTGGATTGTTATATTGATTATACATGTTATGCTATTGGGATGTACAGGACTATAGTCGTAAACAAAAGGAAAAAAGAGATGGATATTTATACAACCATACGATGTCTCCTAAAGGCTATGCTAATTTGGAGGTAGAACTGGTAAGTGTTAGTCGACTATATCTTTTCCAGTTGTGTGATATAGATATGTTCATATATATATATAGTACAATGCATGATTACTATGGATAAATTATAAATTTCATACAAATGAATGCAGGCAGCAACCTATGGGGATGAGACAATAAATAGGTCTACATTGTGGATTCTAGGACACAAAGACAAAGATTGTAATTTCAAAAATGTAGCAGTCGAGGAGTGTGCCAGAAAGATAGTAAGTCCCTGCATAACTTCATTGATTGTGGTATTGATTTTAATCATTATGCTTTTACAATCCAATACATTTTAATGTGGCAGGAGAAAATTCAACAAGAAGTAAAGGAAGGAAAAATTAAGCCTAAAGGGGATGAGGATGTGCTGACTATTGCACTTGGTAATCCTGAGCATCCTTGCACTGTTCGTGGAGTCGGTGGCCATGTGAAGCCCCAAGTGTTCTTTAATGTTCCGTACATAACAAAGAGAAATTCATCACAAAACAGGGCTGCAAAGTTTGATAGAATATTAAGGGAGAGAACAACATAAAGCTCTAGAAAGGGCGGAGAGTGATAAGAAGATTGCAAGTATGAAAGAAGCTTGGGAGGCACAGTTTGCCACTTTCAAAACTAAAATATTATCTGGTAAAATTCTATATGGTGGGTCACCTATAGATACTAATGGTTTATTTCAAGGTAGTTGTTCTCGACAAGTTGGGAAGTATGTAGAGGGTCAAGCTGTCTGGCCTCCAGAAATTACAAAAATCAGTAAAAAGTTGTTGAATGGCGATGCAGAGGTTGATCAGGAGGTTGATAAGGTCATGAAAGATAAGGTTGTTGAACACTTGAAAGAATCAAATGCTGCCAATATCGAAGATCATGGCGCTTCCATGATGCCTGCAAAGCATTATGCTTCTATGATATGGTAACTCTCTTATCTTAAATAATTTAATAAGTACTTGATATTATCATACATCCATACAATTGCCAAATTTTTGTTATTAATCTTTGCCATTACTTGATATTATCGTTATATTCATTAGGCGAAATCCACTAAACTATAAGAGTACAATCTTGCCTTAAATTCGATGGAGAACATCGTGTTTGTTGGAACCATCATTGAATTAGAACATGGGGGCAGCACACTTCTTGTCCATGGAGTTCCTCTTGGGGATCAGAATGTACGGGTTATAGTAACTCGTACTATAATCAAGGATGCTAAGCTATCATTTCTAGTCAAAGAGAAGCTTGAAACTATTACCGACTCAATAGGCTAGTCTGTTGCTTGGCCAAGAGACCTTGTGTTTCCTTGTGGAAATAAACAAAAGGTAAATTAACTTGATATGCATCTTAGTCAGTAAATTTTTATCTTGTAGACACTAATGATGTTTATGTTATTGTTTACAAGCCTCTTACTTCCCCAAAGTTTTTAAAGAAGAAAAAGGAAGAGAAACAGCTTGTTGAAGTGGACTTATTAAACCTTCCTCCCAACTTATCGTCACAGCTTAAGAAACCATGTGAGTGGGCTGAGAGATCATTACAGAGGGGGCTTCTAGTTCGTGCTACATTAGGGAAGGAAATATTTGGAGCTGCTAAGCATAACATCATCGGTAGGGATGATTTTTATTGTATGGCCAACAAAGGAGTTACATTTAATCATGTCATACATATGTATATGAGGTATGTGACATCAAAGTTCCACATTATATCCTCATTTCTACAACATATTGTATTTAATCAGTTCCTTTTTAATTTAATTAACTACTTAAGTAATATATATATATATATGTTATGACCATAATTGTGTGCCTATTACGCTCCTAACTTTATGCTTATAGCTTGTTTTCTATGAATAAAGCATTGTTCTTATGATGTTTCCTGTTCTTACTAGGAAATGTAGAGTTAGCTCGAAAATATATTAAATATAAAGAATTAGATAATTAATTGAGAAGACGTATACATTTCCAAGGTCAAGGGAGAATTTGGAGCAACTTTGGGAAAAAGACGAAATAGTTTCACCGGAGGTCGCCGGAAGTTGCTCAGAACCCGCCGGAATTTGCCACAGCCACCTGGCCCACCTTGGCCGGCCCAATCACATGGAGTCCAGCCCAATGAAGGCCCATTGAGCACATCTATGATTACCAATATGATTTGGAGAGAAAGAGAAGAAGTTGGACCGCATGATATCACCATTTTGGGGCTTAGCCTTCCATAGCCTAAAATAGTAGATCATGGTCTCCCTTAATCAAAGTTAACCTTTAGATCTTCCATATCACCATTTTTTATCATCTAAGGGTCCATATTTGCCTCTCATTCAGCCCAAATTCGAGCTCCCTTTGACACCCACACATAACTCACTTCAATTTTCAGATTTTCATAGTTTTTAGCCTCTCTCTTAAGCCTCCATCCATACCCAACCCATATAGTCATCTCCTCTACCTCTCAAACACCCATTAGCACCACTAAAAGGCTTAAAAACCTCCATCATCACTACCATACTTTCATCTAGCTCACCATTCCTCTAGCTTTTGGTGGGTGACTCAACTCTTGGAGTTTTCGAGCAAGAAGGAGAGAAGAGCTAGAAGACCTTGGAGCTTTTGGGGACTCTTAGTTATTTCTCATCCTACTTTGTATTCCAATCATGTATCTAGACTATATGCTTGTTATAGGTAGTGAGTAGGCAATTTGGGAGGCTAGGGTTAGAACCCTAGCTATGTGATGTGATGAACATGGTTTGGATTATGTATGTCTCATGGTTGTAGTGTATGTTATGAAGACTTGTGTTGCAAATGAGTTCATTATGTGATTGTGATATGTTTATATGCTTGAGCTTGTTGTGTAAATTCTCATATGCATGTGTTGACTCTAGCTAGGTTGATGTTTGTGTTAAGGACTAAAAAATGACCCTTGAATGAATTAGCTACTCACTTTAGAATAGATGAGCATGTAAACACGATTAGGGTATTATCTATGAGATTTATCTTAAGATTTTGTTCCCTAGTACTTAGCATGGACTAGAGCTTCTTTGAGTCTCCATAGACTTGAAGGACTCTAGTCAAGCACACATTAAATTCAAAAGATTATTATGGCAAATAGTAGACTCACTTGACTCGTAACTCATTAGGTACGAGTTGAGGGAATCACATAGACTTTCTCTCAGATTCTCCAATAGAGATTCAAGAAGGGGAACCTTTTCACATATTTCACACGATATGCTTGTTGACTTCACAACGTGACATACAATAGAGATGCAAGCTCCAAAATGGCTTGGGTCTTGATTCCGATTCACGAAATACTTTAATGTTGGTCTCGAGTCATCTATAGTTTAAAACGACCTAGGAACTTGGGTTCAAAACCAAACGTGACCCAAAATCGGGACATTATTTGATGCATCATATGGTTAGCGGTACTTCCCCAGCCAACCTACTTTCCTTATCTTGAATTTGTGTTATTTAGTTTCCGCATTCTAGTGTAACAACCAACCAATCAAACTTCATTAATCAATCATCTTAATGTCACTATCCCTTGCAATGCTAAGTCTCCAAAGGACTTAGTAGTGTGAGATTCACTTTCACATTTTATTTTCTTTTTGTGTCAAGTATTGTCTAGTAAGTCGTAGTCTTTGTACTTTTCACTCCAAGCTAAGGAATCTAAGTGCTTAATCCTTGTGGGTTCGAGACTCGATTTCATTTTCTATACTATTACTTGTCCCCGTACATTTGCGGGCGAAGACCATTTTTATACTTATGAGTTAGCTAATAACTCACTAAGTGTGGGGATATAAATCTTCTAACAATATATATGTTGGATTTCTTTTTAGCTATCTCTATGGAATAGTAAAGAAGCAAAAGATGCTCGATATGATCTATTTTGTTGACTCGGACATAACTGGACACACATGTGGACCTATAAACACATGGTCGTGACAAATTGCAGATCGTTTTCAAGCTGGGAAACTTGGGCAACTGTTTATTATGCCATATAATGATGGGTAATTTTTTCGTATTGTCAAAAGGATCTTTTTTTATTGATAGCTGAGTAGTAATTTTTCCTTATGAGACTTCATCATTTTAGAGACCATTGGGTGTTGAACGTTGTAAATGTGGATAAAGAGATTGTGTACTTCATGGATCCTAATCGGAGGAGGCTACTTGGCTGTAAATGGCATACTGTCTTAGAGAGGTAATAAGATCCTTTGCTGGTCCTTGTGCAATTTTTGAATTTTGTTAGGTCTGTGTGAATATAATGAAATGTTAATGATAAATGTACATATTCTGTTGGTTGTAGTGCCATTAGAATTTTCAAAGCTCAATCATACAAGAAACCAGTGGTCCAAAAAAATATTTTTTGGAAGAATCTGCCGATACATATGTCACTCCATACTAGTTACTGTGTATGTTCTTTATCAATTCATTATGAAGTTTCATCCAGTTCAATTAATAATAAAAAAAAATCATTATTAGTATGTATTTTTTATGTTCTCACTTGGCAGGGGATCCCTAAGCAAGAAGGAACTTTTATGTGTGGCTTGTGGATGATGCGCTACATGAAGGATATAGTGGAGGATATATAAGAACCTGGGATTTTGTGTGAAGGTATGTAATTCAAAATTCAGCTTCATTCACATACAGATCATATACGGTATATATGCCAACTAATTTGCCTACAATAATTTGCAATGGGAAAAGTCTTAAAGACCTTCTGTAACGTACTCAGTGAAGGAGAACCTATTTTGTGGTTCTAACTAGGTTCTAGTTTTTGTTTTCATAGATGAACCTATTTTGTGGATTGCAGCATAACTAGCTAACTAGGTCATGCATGCAATTTGAAAAATATTTTGGTTCTAGCTTTACTTCTAGACGGTAGCTAGGTTCTGGTTGTACAGTAGCTATTTTGGTTATGGTTCTAACAATAGCTAGCTAACAAATAGGTATAAGGTTATGGTCCTCTTTTGTGCAATATATGATCAATGCATGCACTAGTTATTTTTTGGGCATTCATGGATCATATATATGTTGGCCAATTATGATTAAGTAGTAGCTAGCTAGGTTGATCATCTATGAATGGTATTGAAAAGGCTATATATAGCTTTGTGAATTTAGTCATCAATTAATGTATTGAATTTATGGCTTCTAATGTTTATGATGCACTGTTCAAATGGTCAATTTTAGATTGTTTGCCCTATTTTGGATCCAGATTTTGTGCACTGTTTCAAGTCCAAATTCAATGCACTAAAATGAATGGTATAATTTGTCTCACATTTAAAAAAAATATGAACAGACAACATATCATTGCACAAAATTACAATAATTAAACTTTTAACAATGACTGATAAAGTGTCGTTAAAAAATTTCACACGACCTATAATATTAGTCATCTCATATGTTTCTTAAACGACAGACGAATCTATCGTCAAATTGACCTTACAGATGACCGTTCACTTTATGTCGTCTCAAGCAATATCCAACAGACGACTGCGCTTTAGATGACAGTTGTGAACATATTCAGAGGACTAGGACATCAGAGTCGATTGAAGCACTTTTTCACATAGTGATCTTTGCGGTATGTCTCTTGTTTCTTAGCGACCAACTTCTGTGGTAGATCCTGGGATTAGATTTTTTTTTGACAAACAAGGAGTACCTCGAATATATTTCATCAACTAGATAATAAGTGGTGTGTTTTGTCATACCATTGATTTTATAAGTCGCATGCGAGCTTCTTCCATTCTCAGCGTGTGACAACCCAAACTAAAAATGGTATGTTTATCGACTTGATTTGCGAGTTTCGCGATTAGTCGCGATTTTGTTGTAATTGGTTAATATGGCGGTCTCGTTAACGACTAAATTATCGGGCAAGAATTTAATTTGAGATCCTTCATGAAAATTGTAGAGAATTTAATTTCGAGCTCGTGAGAATTTCCAGAGGATTATTTCGAGTTACGAGGAATAAATTATGAATATTTTCGGCCGTTGGATTTTGTCGTATTTATCCGTTTGGGTTTCAATACGTGTACGGTATAAATATGGACGAATACGTGACGATTTTGGAAACTTTCCAAATTGGGTAACTGGGTCGTTGACCCACGTTGACCACGGGTCAAGGGCGACCCGTTTTGGAGCCGTGGGTCTTTGCTGTCGTTGGGCCATTTTCCGGCCACGGTTGGCCGAGGTCTCTTGATGAAAAGTATTGGGCTCGTGCCCCTTTTCAATTTGGTAGGTGGATGGCCTTGTATGGTGGCCGGAGGAGAGAGTATCGTCACGGCAAAGATGGAGTTTTCCGGCGAGGAATCGGTGGCCTTGGGTGGCGGCAATGGCGGTTGAGATGGTGGTGGTACTTTGAGGGGTTTTGTTAGCCTTGGAGAGAGGAAGCTTTTAGAAGTGGTTTCAAACCTTGCCCTGGCCGGACGGAGGAGATAAGAGGTGGTGAAATTCCGGCGAGGGTTTTGATTTTCAAGGTGAGATTTGGACCTTTTCCGGTCAAAATTGGGCTTAACTTTGAACTAGAAAGTTGTTGGAAATGTCGAGATCTTCAAATCCATGTGTAGGTCGAATTTTTCTGGGCCGATGACATTTTCCGGCGGCGGCGATTTTCCGACCGAGGTGTTTTCGACAAGTTTTATGTCGTTTTGTTCGGAATCGCGCACCGATCGCAGTGGTGAGGTTTATATTTTGATTTGAGCATCAAAAATTATAGCAAGGTTTTATGGTGTGTTTATTGAATTTTTGACGATTTCGTCGATATTGAGTTATACGTTTCCGAGAATGGTTGGTTCTCAAGATGTGGTTCAAGGTTTTGGATTATGATTTTGAGCAGTGGAATTTATGATTATTCAGGGGATCGTGATCGTTCATTTGGCGAAGAATTTTCCGCCGGACCACTGGATTAATGCGTTTTGCGTTATGCTTATCTGTGAGTGGACCTTTTTATTTACACTGTCGTAGCGAGTTCTTGATTTTCGTATTTATTTACAGTACGATGTTGAGATTATTTATTGCTTTTGGAGGTATTGTTTTATATTTTATATGGTGATGGCATTTACTTAGCATCGATGCATTCGCTACTCGGCTGATCACTGGTAGTCCAGATCCAGGGTTGAGAGATTCCCCTGATGTGCCCACTAGGCTTGAGAGATTCGCCTAGTCTATCACCGTCGGACTTGAGAGATTCGCCTGACACCTCCATTCATTTTATGAACTCGCTTTATTTTACGATATATATATAAATGGTGAAAGGCATATGATTATTTTCGTCCACTCACTCTAACAATTTTATTTGCCTTTCCTCTGGGCTTTTCGGTTTCCGTGGCCAGTTTGCAGTTCGGATTCTTGTGTCGCACGTCGTAGTCGGAGGCTTAGTATTCGAGCTATATTTCTTTTATGGTAGGTTCTTAGTTTGGCCTACTATTTGTATATATACACTAGAGGTCGCTCTGATTACTTTGTCGTTATACTTTTATGTGATTTTCCCCGGATTTCTGTAAAGTACAGTTTTGATTACTACTTTACATTATTGTTATGATATTGAGAAATCCGGATGGGATTGGTGCCCACGGTTTGGCTTTTGTGGCATAGGATGAAGTGTGTTTTCGGGTGCAGGTTAATGGCAATTCCACGTTATAGCGAAACTCTGCCGAAATTTTTATGGTTTTTGCAAGTTCATATTTTTAGAAGGGGTTTGATTCCGGTTTAGGAAACTAAATCGGGGTTGGGTCCTTTCAGCTTGGTATCAGAGCATTAGGTTTTAGGTTCTGTAGTCATGTTTACTAACAATATTTGAGAATGTACAGCATGTCTGGAGCGAAGACCCGATCGGCCGGCGGATACTCATCAATGCTCTAGGTACTGTATGCTTTCAAATATTTGAAGTTCCATGATTACGTTCTGTTTGTTGTGAATAATGTTTTATTCATTAGGATGCCTCCTTGACGTGCTTTCCGTGTCAGTAAGGTTGTGGATCCTATTAAGGATCAGTCGACGCGTGACCTGATAAATGATTTGTGGGTTTGGATAAGCATTTTGGGTTCAGAGATATGTGTGGCATGGTTTGCCCGGTTGTGCATGTATGGATGCCTACATGATGCTTCAGAGCAGAGAATTGTGGTAGTTGATGGTTTGTTTGAGTCAGATCATTGTATTTGGTGGGTTGGTATTGTGTGAGTTCCTATTGCGACTCCATGACCTACATCCAGGGTATTGTTTATACGGTAATGGTTCAATAAGGCTACCTAACAACGTAAATATGGTGTGTTTATCAACCTGAGGCAGGAATGTATCGTTCACATGTTTGTCCCAGTTTGCACGTGTTATGTGGCTTCAGAGGAAGTAATGCACGAGGTTCGAGATGAGTTTGAACCTGAGCATCAAAGGGATTTTGACTGTTATGCCTCGAGATAACCGTGAGGAGTTTGATGTGCTGCACTCAGAGGCAAGGACATTGAGAAGGAAAGGCATACGCGGTTTCTGACATGTCGGTTTGAGGAAGGTGAACTTAGTCGAGATATTTTGATGAGGTTGAGTTCAGGCACCTCGGGATCAGTATCTTCATCAGGCTGTGGCCTTTTCGATTATGTTAAGGGTCATTTGGACAAGGCAGAAGATCCGTTTGGTGGAAAAGGAGATCACAGAGTAGTGGACTTGTTCCTGTGGCATGAGTCAGGGTGATCGTTAGTGATCCTTCCACACAGCAGGAGTTTCTATTGTGCAACTTTTACAGCAAGTGTCACTGTGGTTTGTGTCAGAGGGGCATTCTCAGTTGCTATTATGGTGGCCAGGAGGATCACGTTACGAGGGAACGTCCTCAGTCAGCTGTTTTAGTGGTTCGGCAGCTCAGAGTTCAGGAGGAGGTCAAGGTACCATTTCTGGAGTTTGACCAACGCAGACTTCTAGACAAGTCAATCAGCAAAGTCGTAATCAATGTGGACGGTTAGTTGGACATGCCAGAGTTCGTGCCACGACCCTGTGTAAGGACAGAGTTTCTCTGAGGTTACCGTTGCTTGACATCCATGGCTATTATGCCTGCATCTCCACTTTCGGGGTTATGGAGAGTGTTGTATCCATCCAGAGAGGTTGTGAGTATTGGTTGGGTATATAGGGATTGTGAGTTCTTTGTTGGAGGTTATGGGTTAGCCGCGGATCTGTTATTGCTGGATATCGTCGATTTTGATGTGATTTTGGGTATGGACTTCTTGGAGACACATTAGGCTATGTTTGATTGTCACAAGAAGGAGGTTGTGTTTCGACGACCAGGGTTCCCAGAGATACTATTTCGCGGTGAGAAGAATACTTCATTGCCATGTGTGATTTCAGCGATGAAGGCCGAGCGGATGATGAAAAAGGGTTGTGTAGCATACTTAGCTCATGTTATGAATACTACGGCTGCTGTGACAGACATTAGGGACATTGAGGTTGTTTCTGAGTTTCCAGATGTGTTCCCGGAGGAGTTACCAGGTATTCCTCTAGTGCGGGAAATTGATCTCACCATTGAGCTTTTACCAAGCACTGGACTCATATCACAGGCACCTTATCGTATGGCGCCATCGAAGTTGAAGGAGCTACAAATTCAACTTCAAGAGTTGCTGGAGAAGGTTTTATACGACCCAGTGTATCACCGTGGGGTGCTCCTATACTATTTGTGTTCAACAAGTGTGAGTTTTGGTTGGACAGCGTGAAGTTTTTGGGTCACGTGATATCAGCTGAGGGAGTTAGCGTGGATCCTGATAAGATAGAAGCCGTGTTGAATTGGAGTAGACCTACCACTGTACTAGAGATCAGGAGTTTCTTAGGTTTGGCAGGATATTATCGGCACTTTGTGCAGGATTTTTCCACGGATTGCCACTCCACTTACCAGATTGACGAAGAAAGGCGTCAAGTTCGAGTGGTCTGACGCGTGTGCGGAGAGTTACTTACTCTTGAAGGAAAAGTTGACCACTGCACCGGTTCTAACTTTACGTAACGATCGTGGAAAGTTCATGGTTTACAGCGATGCATTGAAATTGGGACTTGGTTGTGTTTTGATGCAGCATGGCAGAGTAGTGGCTTATGGTTCCAGGTAGTGGAAGCTTTATGAAGTTACATATCCTGTGTATGATTTGGGAGTTGCTGTCTTTATGTTAGCATCGAAGAGTTGGAGACACTACTGCTATGGTGTGCAGTGAAATATAGGATGTACACTGATCACTTGAGTTTCATCTACTTGCGTATTCAGCCAGATTTGAGCATGAGGCAGCGCAGATGGATGGAGTTGATCAATGACTATGGTTGCACTTTTGAGTACCATCCAAGGAAGGCTAATGTCGTTGCTGATGCACTCAGTCGGAAATCGGAAGCTTCATTGTTTCGTGTGTGTGTGGCCCGAGTTTCTATGTTAGCCGAGATACGGGCTACAGGAGCTAAGTTTGAGTGAGAATATGATGGAGCCTTGTTGGCTAGCTTCCAGGGTCGACCGATATTGGTTGATCAGGTTCGGGAAGCTCATGATACAGATTCCTATCTGTTGGACAAGAAGACCATGATTCGAATTGGTGTACCAATAGAGTTTTGGTGAAGTGATGATGGTACGTTGTTATTCAGATGCAGATTATGTTTACCCATGGACGAGAGTTTGAAGAAAGAGATTTTAGACGAAGCTCATTATTCGAGAGTTTGCCACATATGTGAGTAGATGTCTTATTTGTCAGCAGGTCAAAGCAGAGAGACAGAAGCCTGCGGGAAAGTTGCAGCCCTTGGAAATTTCGGTTTGGAAGTGGGAGCAAATCACTGTGAATTTCAAAAGATTGCAGTGGGCAGGCTGGCATAGCTGTATTTGGCAGAGGTTGTCCATTTACCTGGTGTGGTTGTGTTCCGGGTCCCTGATTGAGATCATCTGTTACAACAAAGTTTTGGCAAGCATTGCAGTGAGCTTTGGGGACCAGATTACAGTTTAGTACAGTTTTTCATCCTTAGATTGGTGGGCAATCTAAGAGGACTATTCAGACCTTGGAAGGCATGTCATGGTCCTATGTATTGCAATTTCGAAGGATTTGAGACCCGCAGTTTCATTTGTTCGAGATTGCCTGCAATATCCGGTTGCAGACTAGTATGGTTATAGCATTATATGAAGTTGTGTATAAGAAACAGTGTTGCACTCCATTGTGTTGGAGCGAGTTAAGAATGAGCTGGCGTTTGATCCTGATTTAGTGGAATGCGCTACTGTAGACCTTCGGATTAGCAGGGACAGGTTGATAATTGCTTGAGTTTAACAGTGAAGTTATGTTGATGTAAGTAGGTTGAGTTATGAATTTTCCACGCTATTTTGGTCTGTATGTGATCATGAGGCGAGTTAGGGTTGTGCCGTATAGTTTGGCATTGCCTATCGCGTTGGCCTTTGTGTATGTTGTATTCCATGTGGTGGAACTACATTTTAGATTTATTACATGTTTTGTACCCTATCAGTTCCTTATACAGGAAGACTTGCCATTTGTGGATGAGCCAGTTCATATTCGGGATTTGAGGGTACAAGGATTACAGCACAGAAATATTTCTTACGTGAAAATCTGTTGGCAGAGTTATTCAGCTGAAGTAGCCACTTGGGAGTTGAGCAGTATGCAGAGGCAGTATCCTTACATTTCAGTTGGCAGGCTTGGAAACTTCGAGGTCAAAATTTTTGTAAGGGGGGTAGATTTGTGACAACCCGAACCGAAAATGGTATGTTTATCGACTTGATTTGCGAGTTTCGCGATTAGTCGCGATTTTGTCGCAATTGGTTAATATGGCGGCCTCGTTAACGACTAAATTATCGGGCAATAATTTTATTTGAGATCCTTCATGAAAGTTGTAGAGAATTTAATTTCGAGCTCGTGGGAACTTCCAGAAGATTATTTCGAGTTACGAGGAATAAATTATGAATATTTTTGGCCGTTAGATTTTGTCGTATTTATCCGTTTGGGTTTCGATACGTGTACGGTATAAATGCGGGCGAATACGTGACGATTTTGGAAACTTTCCAAATTGGGTAACTGGGTCGTTGACCCGCGTTGACCACGGGTCAAGGGCGACCCGTTTTGGAGCCGTGGGTCTTTGCTGTCGTTGGGCCATTTTCCGGCCACGGTTGGCCGAGGTCTCTTGATGAAAAGTATTGGGCTCGTGCCCCTTTTCAATTTGGTAGGTGGATGGCCTTGTATGGTGGCCGGAGGAGAGAGTATCGTCACGGCAAAGATGGAGTTTTCCGGCGAGGAATCGGTGGCCTTGGGTGGCGGCAATGGCGGCTGAGATGGTGGTGGTACTTTGAGGGGTTTTGTTAGCCTTGGAGAGAGGAAGCTTTTAGAAGTGGTTTCAAACCTTGCCCTGGCCGGACGGAGGAGATACGAGGTGGTGAAATTCCGGCGAGGGTTTTGATTTTCAAGGTGAGATTTGGACCTTTTCCGGTCAAAATTGGGCTTAACTTTGAACTAGAAAATTGTTGAAAATGTCGAGATCTTCAAATCCATGTGTAGGTCGAATTTTTCTGGGCCGATGACATTTTCCGGCGGCAGCGATTTTCCGGCCGAGATGTTTTTCGACAAGTTTTATGTTGTTTTGCTCGGAATCGCGCACCGATCGCAGTGGTGAGGTTTATATTTTGATTTGAGCATCGGAAATTATAGCAAGATTTTATGGTGTGTTTATTGGATTTTTGACGATTTCGTCGATATTGAGTTATATGTTTCCGAGAATGGTTGGTTCTCGAGATGTGGTTCAAGGTTTTGAATTATGATTTTGAGCAGTGGAATTTATGATTATTCAGGGGATCGTGATCGTTCGTTTGGCGAAGAATTTTCAACCGGATCACTGGATTAACACGTATTGCATTATGCTTATCTGTGAGTGGACCTTTTTATTTACACTGTCGTAGCGAGTTCTTGATTTTCGTATTTATTTACAGTACGATGTTGAGATTATTTATTGCTTTTGGAGGTGTTGTTTTATATTTTATATGGTGATGACATTTACTTAGCATCGATGCATTGGCTACTCGGCTGATCACCGGTAGTCCAGATCCAGGGTTGAGAGATTCCCCTGATGTGCCCACTAAGCTTGAGAGATTTGTCTAGTCTATCCCGTCGGACTTGAGAGATTCGCCTGACACCTCCATTCATTTTATGAACTCACTTTGTTTTATGATATATATAAATGGTGAAAGGCATATGATTATTTTCGTCCACTCACTCTAACGATTTTATTTGCCTTTCCCCTGAGCTTTTCGGTTTCCGTGCCCAGTTTGCAGTTCGGATTCTGGTGTCGCACGTCGTAGTTGAAGGCTTATTATTCGAGCTATATTTCTTTTATGGTAGGTTCTTAGTTTGGCCTACTATTTGTATATATACACTAGAGGTCGCTCTGATTACTTTGTCGTAATACTTTTATGTGATTTTCCCCGAATTTCTGTAAAGTATAGTTTTGATTACTACTTTACATTATTGTTATGATATTGAGAAATCCGGATGGGATTGGTGCCCACGGTTTGGCTTTTGTGGCATAGGATGAAGTGTGTTTTCGGGTGCAGGTTAATGGCAATTCCACGTTATAGCGAAACTCTGCCGAAATTTTTATGGTTTTTGCAAGTTCGTATTTTTAGAAGGGGTTTGATTCCGGTTTAGGAAACTAAATCGGGGTTAGGTCCTTTCACAGCGCATCAAAGATATCTGATTTGTAGAGCATGTTAATATCATTTTCTGTTTTAGGCACCCCGAAGAAGTTGTGTCATATCCACAAGTCATATGAACCCACCACCTCTAAGATTATAGTGGGAAGAGCTTTCTGCCCTGAGTATGACCCTTGCCAAACTGGTGGACACTTCTTTCATTCTCAGTCATGCAGTCGATGCTTTCGATTATACCTGGAAACCGCCGTTGTCTGGCTCTTCTTAGAAGTCGAGTGATATCTGTTGCATCTGGAGCGTGGAGTTAACGGTCTTTATAATACATGTAGACTTGGGTGCACCACTTCTTCATGCATTTTATTGTTGTTGATTCCCCCATCTTTGTGATTTCAGCACACTGATCTGCGGCTGAGCCGTACGCCAACATTCGCAGAGTACCGACCATCTTTTGTTGGGGAAGAAGTCCTTGCATTCCAGTGACTTCTGCTCTTCGATGCCAAAATTGGTCACGGTTGCAGAGTTTTGTCATGATACTGTCCCCTTGACTCCCTCAATCTTGGTTGATTTGGACGGCGTCAAGGTGGCTCATCAGAATCATCAAACGTTGTAGCTACCATAACCGCGTCAGTGACGCATGTATTAGTAATTTTGGCATTTTTTCGGTGTTGTTGTTGCCTCCTCTTGAAAAAGTTGTCGAAATTGAAATGATTCATTTTACTGATGTGAGAATGTGAAGAAGATTTTAAAGAAATGTGTTTACAGTAGAATAATAAGTGATTTGTAGATGGTGTTAGTATACAAGGAACCATAGATGATACTTGTATAGCCAATTTCAGATTATCTGATGTTTAAAGATGAATACACGTGTTACATCATGATTGGTTGATAATCTTACCAGAAATCTTCTTCAATTATTTAGACGATAACGACCTGTAGTAGTGACACATGTCATACCATGACTGGTCGGAAATCTTATCAGAAATTTAGTTAAATTATTTAGATGATATCGAGCCGTGGGAATGACACATGGCGTCTCATCATTAGTTGAAAATCTTATCGGGAATGTGGTTCAATTATTTATAATTAATTAATAATAATATGAGGTACTATTTTTTGCACCGTTGCAGGCAAAATAGGAATAACACCTCTTATTTGATGAATAGTGACTACACCTTTTCAAATAGGAAGTGTGAGGCTAATAGGATGCGCTACATGGTTGCATATGCTCATATGGCACGTCTACTTCTATCTCCAACACTAGTTTTATTTGGGGTACACCATTTTGATTTTTATTTAGTGTTTGAACGGACAAAATTTGTAATATACCTATAAAATTATTAGATTAAATTAAGTTTTAAATTTGGACTGAAAGTAAGTAGGGGATTAAATAAATTATTATTGAGTGTAATTTTAAAATTATAAAAAGCAAGTAGGGGAGTTTTTCTATTGAGGATCTCTATGGTGAGGAGTTGGTGAATATTTTCTATACAATAGTTTATATGTCTCAATTTTGATCATATTTTGACATATCAACCGTTAGATGTTTAGCTATATATGAGTAGATCATTCTTGTAAATTTTCAACCAAATAGAAAATAGTCAAGAGATTCAAAATCATGGTTTATCAATTATAAACATGAACGGTTCAAGTTTGATAAATTTGAAACGTTCATTTATATCATCTTGTTCGACCCCTTAACGATTTTTAAATTGGATGAAAATTAATAGAAATGATCTACGTATATATAGCTAGATATACAACGGTTGATTTTCTATAATATTATTGACAAGTTTGATTTTTAAGAAAGTACTCATCAGGTCTTCACCATAGAGGTCCTCAATGAAAAAAATTTCATACTTATAGTTAAAATAATATAAAATTATTAAACTTATTTTGATGCAATTTTTATTTTTTTACTAAAATTGCTAAATGTAGTGGTGCATGTGGAATGGACAAATTGACAATTGCCCGATCGTTGATTTAATTAAGCAGCCCCTCCCAATTTCTACTAATCATTAAAATCGTCACGTGTCTCATCTATCCGTCTATGTTATTGTTGTCGTCTGAATGAACAAATTGATAATCACCCAGTCGTTGATTTAATTAAGCAGGTCCTCCTAATTTCTGTTAATTATTAAATGTGTCACGTGTCTCATCTATTCGTTTTTGTTATTGTCGTCGTCTTGCGCGCGTCAATTGCAAACGACGTCTACGCACTTCTTCGTCTCCTCTTCACACATTATCTACTGTGATGTGGGATCCACACGAGCCATTTTAGCCTCGGAGCTAAGTAGGGGTTTGAGACTAACTCCAAATTCAGCCCTCGGTCGGTTATTTTGGTGTTGGAGATAGAGAGGAGTTGGAATTGACACCAAATTCAAGACCAAATCAAGTTCTTGAGGTTTGTGGTTTACTCTTGTTTAATTATTTATTTTTATTTTTTGAGGGAAAACCCACGTTTCGTCAGCAAATTTCATCCATATACTAAGCTCATTTTGCCATAATCATATGGAAATGGGTATACAGAAGTACTGCAGCAAAGAGGTTAGATCAAAGAGGAAGCCTTCCATTACTTGATAAATAATGAAGAGTTTAGCTTAGTGAACCTCGAGCCCTCGAGCAGTGGCGAAGCCAGAATTCAATGTTAGGAGAATTAAAATTGTACTCGTAAAACTAAAAATAATATTAAATTAAATTAAATAATTACAAAATATAAAATTGTACTCGTAAAAGTATTAACCACTATATAGGTAAAAATCTTCGTCGAGGTTCTATACCATGAAAATAATTTTTAATAACGTACTCCATCGTAAAAAGTAACAAATTCATATGTTTTTCACCAGCTGTTACTTTGATAACTCAGATACTGAATTTGTGAAAGTCTATTCTTTGATTAAAGAATTTACAAGTTTTTTGTTTCTTTTAAAATATCTCTCCATACAAAAAGTAAGATTTTAATATAAAGAATGGCTTTAGAGAAAACTAATCAATAAGCAAAATGTAAATTGACTTAATGGCCTATTTATACCAAAGATAAAAACCTTTTTTAATTAGATAGGATGAGTAATTCCTAATTGATGTTGTCTTCCAAACCAAGCTACCATATATGGATAAAATTACGTGTCAGTTGGCTACTTACGAATGATAGTTAAAATTGAAAAACTCTAACATTAATAAATAATGGTTTAAGTGGTTCATTATAACTGACATAATATACGTGTCTTCATGGTTTAATCGCAATAGACATAATATACTACAAATATTAGGTTATTTCTGTAAAATTCAGGAAGCATCATGACCCCAGCTCGTCGGAGTGTAGCTCTGCCGCTGCCATCCAGCATTAGGTTGTTATCATTATTCAAGTTTCATTTTGGCCATTTGTCAGGTTCTTCTATAAACAATAGAAATCGCAATCGCCACTAATTTTCGTAGAGATTTCAAACCCACCATGATCCGCAATATTGCAAGTGGAGAAAACCTTCCCAAGCCAAAGCACTACTTGTGCACATTCACTTGCTTGGGGTCCTTGAACCACCTACTATATTTCACAACTTTTGTCCCTTTCAGCAGCTCCTCTTCCTTTTAACATAAACTAATCCAACCTAATTGAGATCGTAAGGACCTTTGTTTATGTGCCATTTGAAGACTAAGCTAACTAATCTACCCACTTAATTTTATTTTGCATGTTACAAAGTTGGCAGTTTATGGGCAAGGTCTTATCTTACATCAAATTTACTAAAAGTCTCATTCACACAATTGTGCACGGCCAACTTTTCTCAACAAACTTTTGTCAATTTTTTTCTTTAGGGAGGTTACACAATTTTAGTGAGGTTTTCTAGGTCTACACATTAATCTGCGCCGTTAACAAGCTTTAAAATAAATAAATAAAGATTAAAAGATTTTACTGTTACCTCCCATAATAACCTATTTTTTAAGAGTGGTGCTCTTATACAGCCAACAAATCTAAGATAAAAGAAATTGTAAGTTAATCAATCATGACATATGAAATTATGGTGTTAAGTTTCTAATCAGTTAACATCTCTAACATTGAAATTTCATTATAATATTAGATAGTTTTACTATCTTTAAAAAAAAACTAAGCATAAATAGAAAGAATAAAACAACTGGGAGAGTTTGGGCGTAAAAGTGGAAATAAGCTACCATCCATTCAACAACAACAACAAAATGAATTACTAAATATTTTTCTAATTCTAAAAGCTCGATTCATATACCAGATAATATTTCAAGATCTTGGACTCATTCTTTAGATACTATTTATACATAAATAAAATTAGTTGTTCTTCATTGGAGCCCATAAAGTTCAATATATCTTTCTCAAAAAGAAAAAAGAAGAAAATAATGAATGGCATGCATATCCGAATTCTTTATTGTAGCACAATTGATATACTCCAGAAGAAGAAGCCTGAAGCATTGACTCATCAACTTGCAAATGAACCTAATCTTGCTTTGGATCCTTAAAATTATAATAAACAAGAACCATATGATAATTTCTCCCTTTTCTCATTTTGTTTTGTTTGGTGGGTCTTCTTTTTACTTATTACCTGGTGGACTTTGAGTCGTCTTCCATGCCACCATGTTTTCTTCACTAATTGACTCCTAATGCTGTCCACTTCATCTAAAGTCCTAAACCTTTGTTTAAGTGAACATAAGAAGAGCCCAATAATGTGCATGTCATCTCATCCACTTATGTAACAATTTGATTGTTTGTTTATTATAAGTTAGAAAAATGATCCAAACGATCATTCAAGTTTGTCATAATCGATAATTTGATCACTGAATTTTAGAATATATCAAAAAAGGCACTGAACTTTAATTTTGTCTATTTTAAACATTCTAATTTATCAAATATTTTGCTTATATAGATAGGATTATGAGAGAAACGCACATAGCATAAGTGGAAAAAGTATGAAAACCACCATGAAATAAGAAAAATTGATATCCAAGATGGACAAAGTGATCAATTTAATAGACAAAGTTAAAGTTTTAGTGATATTTTTAATATTTTCTAAACTCCAGTGGTCAAATTATCGATTATGACAAACTTGAGTGATCATTTGGGTCATTTTTCATTGATAGTGTATAGACCGAGTTATAATATTAGTAGTTTTTTTTTCAAGTACAATAAAAGTTCGATAAATAAATATTCGATAAATTAATAATCTAGCTAAAATAATATTTATTAGCAATCTTGCTAAATTGATAAGATGATAAATTTTCTGTAATTTCATTAGGTCCCTACGAATATATAAAGTAATAATTTAATTAAAAATATATAAAATTTATAAAAAAATGCATACAATAAAAAGTTTCAGCTAAGAATTTTTATTTTTCGGGCTCTTGCTTGAAAAAAGATTACTGTAACTTATTTTTTAATTGCATGTAGACCACATTTAACTTCGGCTTTAATCTTTTGCAATGCGTGCACCACATTTGAGAAATTCTTTTCATTTTAAGCCATAAGATGATGTGTTATGCTTGTAATTTTATTTAGTCATTTCAAATGAGACTCTTGGAAAGACTAGATTAAGATTAGATACTCGTATCTCAATAGAAGTTTGATCTATCATAGTTGATCATCTCCATGAAAGATGTATTTATAGGCCTTATATTTTGGTAAACTTGGATTTTAAGTAAAAAAATAAAAACATAAACCAACTATGACTATGATATATAAAAATAAATAAATCTTATTACTCAATATAATTTAACTACGAAACACCTAAAAAACTTCAATAAAATAATAATCTCGCTAAAATAATAATTTTTCGGTCCCGATGTTATTCATTTATAGAGATTTTATTGTATAGACAAAGTTCTTTAGTTTAGTTTCTTTTTTTTCCTTCCTTTTTTAGACTAGTTATTTATAAGGGGAAATGACAATCAATGACAGTTATAGTATCAATAATACAAAAAATCCAACCACAACTTAATTTAGACAATAAAGGACAGGGTCTCAAGTCCAAACGTAATAATAGTCAAACCCAATCCATTAAGCATCTTTACCCTTCTATATATAAAACAAACCCTAGATCATAAACAAAGTGGCAACCATATTTCTCTCTCTCCAAAAACACTCGACATAAATATGCAGTAGCAGAGATCGTAGATCATTCCTCGCCACCGTCGTCCACTCTAGATCTCGCCTCCGCCTCGCACCGCCCTCCTCAGGCTCGGCTTTGCCTCTCAGAGCCTCCCTCGACCTCAAGCTTGACTCGCACCATTCCATCGGCATCAAAGATCAGCTCGCTCCGCCGTCCTCCCTTGGCCTCAAGATCACCTTTGCGCCGCCTTGCACTCCTAAAAAATTGTAGCAGAAGCGCCTTTACCTGAGCCCCGAGCCTCGCGCCGACATCCCTTCTCACAGTCGCATCGCGACGCCACTTCCAGATTCAAACCTCGTGCACTCTGCATCATCAATGTGTCTCTCTGCTTCCCATCACTGTCCTCATCATGCTTAGACCTTATGCATCATCTCTTCTCAGCCTCGCGGCAAAGAGATCGAAACATAGTAACAGCCCCGAACTTGTCGCTACTTATCGACCACGGTACTGCCTCCATGCCATCATGGCTTCCACTTCAGAGCTCAATATCTGTCCCGCCATAATCCTCATAGTCGTAGCTTTAAAAGGAGCTAATTGAGCTCGTCCACTTTCGGTTCTGCCTCAATTGTAATTTTGCCAAGATTTGGTCATTTTGTCGATGTTCTGATTTGTGAATACCTCAACCAAAGCTGCACTCATATCACACAGTTTGATTGTTTGAGTTTGTCCATTTGTGTATTTCATGATTTCGTAGTGATGGTTTATGATTTATGAAGTAGCATAATATTGATGATTTTTTTAGTAGCATTAAACTAATAGTTGTAGGTTTGTTCTACGTGAGCATACAATTTTCTTCAGGTCATGTTCTATTTTTTTTCAGTAGCACTGTTATTTAATTATTCAGTAGTATTATTATTTTATTTTTCAGTAGCAATATTTTTGATATTTCTTTAGCAGTGTCGTATTTTTAAAATTTTTAGTAACAGTGTTTTTGAAAATTTTCAGTAGCAGTGTTTTTGATATTTCTGTAGCAGTGTCATATTTTTATAAATTTTTAATACCAGTGTCATATTTTTTAGTAGCGTTGTTATTTAATTCTTCAGTAGCATTATTATTTTATTTTTCAGTAGCAGTGTTTTCGATGTTTCTGTAGCAGTTTCGTATTTTTTTAATTTTCAGTATCAGTGTTTATTTATTTATTTTTAGTAGCAGTGTTTTCGATGTTTTGTAGCAGTGTTGTATTTTTTAAATTTTTCAGTAGCAATATTTTCGAGACTATTGATGCGTTTGAGGACCGCTACTGTGCTTTTGGGACTGTTACTACATTTTCGGTTCGAGGACTTCTATTATGTTTTTGGGACTGCTATTGTATTTTCGGTTCGAGTACTGCTACTACATTTTTTGAATTGCTACTACATTTTCGGTCCGAGGACTGCTACTTTATTTTTGCGACTGCTACTATATTTTTGTTAGAAGACTGCTACTATGTTATCAGGTTGGAAAATGTTATGGAATGTATATCAAAATTGCTACTATGTTTGTATCAAAATTGTTGCTCGATTTGTATTGGAACTTCTAGTGAATACGTATTGGAATTTCTATTAATATTGTGTTTGAATCGGTATTGACTCTTTAATGATAATGTTACTGAATGTGAATTTCAGGCTTAACAAAAAATTTGTATATGTGCTTTTGAATTTTTATCATTGTTATTAAAGGAAGAAAAAAAATTGAATATAAAAAAAATTGAATGAAAAAATTTTCAAACTGAAAGTATTGAAAGTAAAAGAATTTGAATAAAAAATATTAAAATAGTTTTTAAGTGTTTTTGAAGAAATTAAATATTAAAATAATTAAATACATATAAAAAGACAAAGTATGATATAAAAATAAAGTTATACCTGTTTGGCAGCCTGCAAACAACTTGTCCTTATTTGTAAGATTTTGTATTTTATTGTCCAAATTAGTGGATTTTGTTCTTAATTGTATTTGGCTCCTCTAAATTGTATCTCTGTATAGTTTACCCTATTTATAAGTTATTTTTTAATATTATAAGAATTTTTATTTTTAAGTTGATTTAGTAGATTTCATATCTCATTAGCTAAATCTAGTACAAATTTCAAATAAAGACGTGAAATATTCAACTTGTTGCTAGATTCTGCTCTTGCTATGAAACACAAACTTTATATGGGTTATCGAATCCCACAATCAATACTTAATTAAGCAGAGCTTCTAATCCACTGATTGAAAATAAACTCTTGAACAGATTCTATAGGATCTTGCCAAGGTTATTAAGACGGATCCTGACAGATTCTCGACGGATCAGTGAGGTTTTCCAATGAATTGGAGGTAAAAGTAAAGGTACATGTGCTGAAAATTAAAGATAGGTTTTCAATAGGAAGCCGAGAGAATGTGTTCTCAACCGGGTGTGGAGAGAAGATAGGTTATGCTCGAGATGGCAAGGGTATAAGCTGTTTTGGAGTAGGAGTAGGCTCCTTTATCCCAGCCGTGTGAGGCAAGATATTCGACGTTGTAGTCGATCTGACATTATAGCCGGACATTCATGAGTAGCATGCGTAACACCTACCAAAGAGCTATCTGAAACATGATGTTGCACCAACAAAACAGTTTGAGATTATTTTGAAATACAAGGCGCTTCCTACTCACCTAGTAATCCATCTCGAAAGCAAATTTGAAATAAATGCCAACTCCATCCCCATGATTACATGGAGCCCCCAAACGAGGCCGCAACCCAGGAGCGGCCCTGGGCCCGTATGGTTACACATGATCTCCGATTTTTGAGGGCTCAAATTTTATTTTATTTTACATTATTTGCTGTTAGATTAATGAAAAAAGACCACGTATAGTAGGATATATAATAGGAACATACTTGGTTAAGGCTCGTTTGCTTGAGTTTTCCACAACCAAGTTCGAACCTTGGTGGGCTTCTCTAAGTGTGTATGTTCTTATTAGATATTAAGCAAAACGCCTCTCCTTTTTACCGGAAAAAAATAAACAAAATCGTAAGTTTATTTCTAAAAAAAATAAACAAAACCGTAAGTTCACTTCTAAAAATCGATCTCTTCCATTGATACACAAACAACAAAGACCTAATTTTGTTGATTGTTGAAATAGTAACAATACCAAAAAACAAATTATGTGCCCTTGCCACAACCTCACAATTAATCACCATATACCACCACAAACTCACGAAGGATGTTGGCATTTATGAAGCAGCCATCAGTGAATTACCGAAAGCACTCTAAACCTTTTGCACAACTTCTGCACCCCTACAGCCTTAGAACTACACAATATTCTTTTTACATTATTAGCTCCTCTAATTATGGATATTGATTGGTTTCTCACAATTTCAACTTTAATTGAATTAGTATGTTGAGTAGAGTTTTTATAAAGTCAAAGAAGATTTACCAATTGCAAATAAGAAAGTACATAATGACTATTGAGTATTGACATTAGTTCATCTTACTAGGAAAAAAAGGACAACAGAGTAAACATGATCAGATTAATGACATAGGGTTAAAATAACTTCTTTTGTTTATGAGGGTGTGACTTCTCATTTGCCAAATGCACATAGACAAAAATTGATCCTTGAAATTATATTTCAGCCTGCAAAAAGAATGTTGATTTTAAGTGAAGTGAAGACTCAATATGGAAGGGAAACAGGGGATGAGAAGTTGAATTGTGCTAAATAATGTAGATATTTTGTAATTTCTGAATCAACGAGAAAGACACATTGATGAGTTAACTGCCGGCCATAAAGCAAACACAATCTAGAAAATTTGACCGAAAAATACGAATTCAAAGCTCAACACCATGGTCACTATCATTACTCATTAGCCATATGTAACCCGTCCACCACTATTTCCCACTAGGAAGCACCATTACAGTTTATTTACCGTTAAGCCGTCTGGAAGTTTTTTTTTATAAGAGTTGTTGCCTAAGTTATTAAATTAATTAAACTAGTAAAAATAAAAGGACAATACTTCAGTGTGTTAATACAATTTGCAATAAAATACATGTTTATAAAATAATCATAAAATGGTAAACTAATTTACTTCTTTAAGGTTGTAATATCAAGTTTAATTTTCTCATAAGGAACAGTACCAAACCTAAATAAGTAACTTTTTAATTAAAATATACAATTTAATCTTGACAATTCATTTTTTTTAATTTGATCTAACACAACCATGAAATAAAAAGTTACTTATTTATATTTGGTACTCTTCCTTATGAGAAAACTAAACTTGATATTACAACCTTAAAAAGTAAATTAGTTTACCATTTTATGGTTATTTTATAAACATATTTTTTATTGTAAATTGTGTTAAAGCATTGAAATAGTTTTCAAAATTAAAATCATGATAAGAAATATAATTTATTTAAGATGAGTTTTAGAAGTTGACGCATCGGAATATAAGTTAACAAGCGTTAAGCCTAGAAGAAACCAAACTAGATTGGAATCCACCACAATTTGATAAAAGCTCTCGTGTTTTATAAATAATATGAAAGATAACAAAGTCTATCAAGAGAAAATGCTTAAATAGGAAAAAAAAACTCTAGGGCACTAAAACACTAAAAGCCTAATAAAGCTCATGAGATTAACTTAAATAAAATTCAAAATTAAAAGATGTCTAAATATGCTAAAAAACACTTGAAACATGATTTTGGAGGCCTAAACGACCTCAGATGGCAGAAAGGAGGGTGACCCCCATCGAGCATGCTCCATGGGATCCTTCTTATCTCTTCGTTTCCTTTCCCAAAAGGTATTATTCACTCGAATCAGGCACCATTTGGTAAACATGCACTTTATCGGTTTTACTTTTCACACGTTCAAGCTCCCTCTTCAATCTTTAATGCCATATGATCTACATTAGCCTCATTTTCTTTGAAAGAACTCGACTCCAAGTTATCATCATAAGGATAAAGAGACTCATCATCACGAAACTCATAAAGATCATAGACTTCAAAAGTTTTAGAAATTCCCCAGATGCTTAGTAATGCCACAACATAAGCATTGTCATTAACTTTCTTGAAGATCTGGTATGTTGATACTTCCGAGGCTTCAACTTGTTACCTCTCCTTCCCCAAGAACACCATGACATCATTTCCCTCATTGAACACTTTAAGTCTTCGATGCTTGTCACTTGCAGCCCTGTTCTTAGAATTTGTCTTTTCTAACCTTGCCTTCACCTCCTCTCAAACAGCTTGGACATCTTTGGCCATGCTTTCACCAACAACACTAACACCTTGAATATTAGGAAGCTTCACTAAATCAACCACATGTTTAGGAACAACAGTATACACAAAAGAGAAAGCTGATCCTCCAGTGGCACTATGAAGAGCATTGTTATAAGCAAACTCCACTTGTGGTAACACATAATCCCATTGTTTAGGCTTGTCTCCACACACACTACTCACTATATTTTCCAAAGTTCGATTTGTCACCTTTATTTAACCATCAGACTATGGGTGAGCGTACTATGATCCAAAATGGTCATAAACATCTTCCACAAAGTCGTCCAAAAATGGCTCAGAAATTTCACATGCCTATCTGACGTGATGGTCATGGGAACCCCATGTAAACGTATCACCTCCCTAAAAAATAGTTTTGCTAGGTTAAAGTGTCTGTTGTCTTCCTGCAAGCTACAAAAACCACTATCTTCAAGAATCTGTCAACCACCACAAACATCGAATCCATTATTCTCTGTGTCAGAGGCAGTCCAAACACAAAATTCATAGACAAATCTTACCAAATACCATTAGGAACAGGTAAAAGCAAATAAAGTCTAGTGTTCTGAGACTGGCCTTTAGAAGCCTAGGATATGTAACAACGACTAACAATAGTTCCAGTATCCCTCTTCAATTGAGGCTAATCATAGAATTCTTCAAGGCTGGTAATGGTCTTGTCACGACCCAGATGTCCACTGAGGCCTCTTCCATGCAAATCACAGATCAGTTTCTCCCTTAGAGAAGTCTTGGGCATACACAGTTGATTACCTTGGAATAAATAGCCATCACTGATGAAGAAATCACCAACATGACGTTCTCTACACTTCTCCCTCAACTCCTTGAAATCCTCATCATCGTCATACAAATCCTTCAGGAACTCGAAATTGATAACTTCCTAGGCCAAGGTGACTAGTAAAGAAGCTCTCCTGCTTAACGCATCTACCACCTTATTTTGAACTCTAGACTTATGTTAAATGACAAAAGGAAATTTTTGCATAAAACTCACTCAACATGCATACATGTTTCTGACACTTTTCTTGCTATTTATGAACTTCAGTGTTTCATGATATGTGTACAATATGAATTCCTTTTGAATGAGGTAGTGCTCCCACAACTTCAATGTTCGAACCTCGACATAAAATTTTTGATCATAAGTGCTACATCTTTGTCGACTTTTACAAAGCTTTTCACTCATGAATGCTACAACCCGCTTTTCTTATCATAAAACAACACCTACTCCCATGCCACTGACATCATATTCAACCTCAAACACCTTATCAAAATTTGGAAGAGCTCAAACTTGTACAGTGCATAATTTTTCTTTAATCAAAACAAAGCTCTTTTCTTGCTCATCACCCCACTCAGAAACTATTTTAGGGGATGGACAATCTCTAATTGCATGCACTTTCTCCTCATTCACCTGAATTCCATCTTCAGCAACCACAAATCCCAGAAACAACAGCTTGTTAGTGCAAAAAATACAATTTTTTCAGATTAATATACAACTTATTCTCATGCAAAAGTGCCAAAACTTGTTGCAAGTGCAACAAATGCTCTTCTTTTGTCCGACCGTAAATCAGAATGTCATCAAAATAAACTACTATGAAAGAACCAATAAAGGGACACAACACATAATTCATTAGTCTCATGAAGGTACTAGGGGCATTAGATAACCTAAACGGCATCACCAACCACTCATACAACCCTACCTTGCTCTTGAATGCATTTTTCCACTCATCCCCAGGTTTGATACGAATCTTGTGATGTCCACTACGAAGATCAATCTTTGAGAAGACTCTGGAACCTTCCAAATCGTCGAGAATATCTTCCAAACGCAGAATGGGGAACTTATACTTGACAGTAATTTTGTTAATGATATGGCCATATTGTCAACACACATTCACCGCTGCATATTCTTCTAGAGGACTAACAAGATAAGAACTACACATGGACTAATACTTTCACAAATGAATACCTTCTTTAACAAATCTTCAATTTGCTCATGCAGAATTTCACACTCTTTGGGACTCATGCGATAATGTAGTAGATTCGATAAACTAGCTCCTGACACCAAGTCAATTTGATGTTGTATATCCTGCATTGGTGGAAGTTTATTAAGAAGCTCCTCTACTACCAACTCTTAGAACCCCTTTAATATCTTATGCACCTAAAGTGGAATTTTAACCTCTTCTTTTGCAACAGGCAAAACCCCTTTACCTAACTGGAAATGCCAACTCAGCATCTTTCATATATGTCTCCATGTCTAACTCGTTGCTCCTAACTATTAGGAAACTACTTTTCAAACCTCCAGACCTTCTAGTTGGTGATAATACAATTTTATGGATCTTCCACATAAACATCACTATAAAGACCCCTCACTCTCCTCTGTAGCAAACTTAACTCCTTCATAAGGGTCATCTTCATCCACTTCTTCTTCGACATAATCTTCGATTCCATCCAGAAGAGCCAGCTATTTTCAATCAGGGCACTCATTAGATCTATGGTCTTGCTTTAGGCATTTGTAACAAGTGACTCTAGTAGGCCTGACATATGGATTTTTATTTCCAACAGGTCCAACTGTAGTTCCTTTAGAACTAGTCCTCTTCGGAATAGGAGTTTTCTGGGTTATTCCTTGATTATGAGGGTTTTGTTTTCTTGTTTCTCCTGGAACACTAGATGACGAGGTTGAATTTTTGGAGAAGGCAGTTCTCTAGTAAAGCCTATTTTTCTCAAACAGTTCTAGTTTCAATGCAAAATTTGTGGCATCAGCTATGGTCCACATATTCTGTATTCTAATCTTCTCTTGTATCGATGCTCTGAACCCACTAACATATCTTGCTATACTTTGATTCTCTGTCTCTCCTAGGTCATTACGTTCAGCCAGATGTAAAAATTCATCAGTCTAGTCGTTCACTGTTCTTCTTCCTTGAACGCACTCAATGTACACACGGCAATCTTCAATTCCTTTAGGCAAGAATTTATCTTTCAGCAAACCTTTCAGCTTTTTCCATGTGTAAGTTTTTGCCTTTCTTTGCCTCCTCCGAGAATTTTGTAATTGATCCCACCAATTAGAGGTACTACTTTTCAACTTCTAAGCAACCATCGTTACCTTCTTAAATTTAGGAATCTCCATGATTTCAAAGTATCTCTCCACCTCTACCAACCAGTTAAGAAAATTTTCCAATTTCAGATGCCCCGAGAAGATTGGAATCTCTGCCTTGATCGTATAGTCTCTCTGCCTGTCACCACCTCCCGTAGTCGGTGTCGCAACATCTTATTCAGGTTCTGAATCACTTGATTCTTGGGTTTGAGGTCGTGGTTCCCTTCTTCCTTGAATCACTTAATTCTCGTTGAACATCCTCCTCATATCTCCCATCAGTTCAGTTCTTATTTGAGTTGTTAAGGCAACTAGATCTGCCCTAGTAACATGAGTTTCATCAGTCATGAATCATTATACCAGCGATAGAAGACATGGTAAAGCTGCTCTAATACCACCTGATGCATCAGAGTATAAAGATTAACAAGCGTTAAGCATAAAAGGAACCAAATAATAGACTGGAATCCATTAGAGTTTGAGAAAAGCTCTCTTTTTTATTAATAATATGAAAGATAACAAAGTCTTCCAAGAGGCAATGCTTAAATAGGAAAAGAAACCATAGGGTACTAACCAAATGCCTAATAAAGCCCATGGGTTTAACTAAAATAAAATCCAAACTCAAAAGATGCATAAATAAGCTGAAATACACTTAAAACACGATTTTGGAGGCTTAAATGATCTCAGATGGCGAAAAGAAGGGTGACCCCCATTAAGTAACTACATGGAATCCTTTTTACACTACAAGAAAACATCACTTAGACCACGGAAACGTAATTGTTCCGTGGTCCAAGTGAAACTCTGGACCTCGGAGAATTCTCCGTGGTCCAGGTGGGAACCTGGACAACGGACCGACACGCCATGGTCCGAGTAACGTCCACTTAGACGACGTACCGACACCTCCGTCGTCTAAGTGAAGCATTATATATGCCCGATGCCAAACTCTCTTCCTCTCCCGCGGGAAAGTTTAATTAAAGATCGAAGAAGAAGGAGAAGGATCTCCGCTGACTAGCTAGCTAGCTTAACTGATATCGAGAAGCAGGCCAGCAGGTACGTACGCAGTTAAAATTTGCTTAATATATATTTAGTTAAAACGTACATATATACATGCATGGATGTTAACTACAGATATTAAATTACGTAATTGATGGATGTAGATCGAGTACGTATAATTAAGCGTAAATTAATGGACTAATATATATATATATGTAATAATTAATTAATTATAATATTTTGTAGCAGTATGGACAAGAGTTGGATGAAGTTGAAGAATAGATGTGATGTCCGGTATATGGATGGAATTAGCGAATTTGTGAATTTTGCGATAGAACATGGTCAGGGAAAGAAGCGTTTCAGGTGTCCGTGCCAGAAATGTCTTAATTGTCAGTATGTGGAGGTTAATGTTATGGTGCAACACCTGTACGAAAATGGTATGATGTGGAGTTACACTACATGGAGCGAGCATGGTGAAGCAGTAGAGTTCAGCGCAGCAGACTTCAGCTCAAGGTACAGTTACCATGGTGCCTCATCCAGCGGCAGTGGTGCCGGACCCCCAGCTTGCAACCCAACTGCAGATTTGGTCCATGATGCGTTTCCGGGATGTAGTCATGGTGGATACCAACACCAAGACGGAGGTTACAATACCACTAATGAGCATGATGACACATTCCCCGCTGCTAGCTTGGCCACTGACACCAGTGAGATGGATAAGTACAACCAAATGCTACTTAAAGCGCAGACCCCGGTGTTCCCTGGATGTCGAGAGAATGTGTTGCAATATGTGATGGAGCAAATGAAGATAAAAGTGAAGCACAAAATGTCAGTGAGTGCTTTGACGAAATTCAGGAGCAAATATGTAAGTTGCTTCCTGATGATCACAATCTTCCTAAATCTCATTATAAGGTTAGAAAATTATGGCGGTTTGATGTGCCGCCTTAATTTTCGGCGCCGCTTCAAATTTCACTTAGACGACGGAGAATCAATTCTCCGTCATCCAAGTTCAAATTTATGGTGGTTCCAAACGTCCCGCCGATTAATTGGGCGCCGTTTCAAAATTTTGAAACGGTCACTTAGACGACGGAAAAGCGCGTTTTCGTCGTCCAAGTCCACTTAGACGACGGAAAACAGCGCTCTGTCGTCTAGGTGAACGCCTATATATAGAACAGTCCCCCCCCTCCTTTTCTCATTCCATCTCCTCTCCTCTCCTCCGGCCTTCCTCCTCCGGCGACGTTCCGGCGACTCAAATTCCGGCATAGTTCCCCCTCTCCGACAACTCTACTCCGACGATATTCCGACGGTTATCCGGCGAGGTAATAATTCTATTTTTTAATTAATTAACATTATTTTTATTTAAGTAATTATTTAATTGGTAAATAGTTTTAAATAATTAGTAATTATAATAATTATTTAGCTGTTATATATAGTAGTTGTAATTATAATAATTATTTAGTTGTTATTATTAATAAGTAGTAATTATAATAATTATTTACATGTTATTATTAATAAGTAAATAATAATTAATGGTTGTAATTATAATAATTAGTAATTATAATAGTTTTAAATAATTAGTAATTATAATAATTAGTAATTAATAATAATAAATATTAGTAATTTTTAATTTTTAATTATTGTTAATAATAATTAATTATATTCGTAAATGAATAATTATTATTAAATGCATGATAAAGAATAATTCATTATTGTCATTATTTATTGTTTTATGTGTATTTTCTAGTAAATTGCATGGTAGTACGTCTTTGATTTAAATTTAGTACATAGACTTGGTTTATTAAGTCGCACTCTTTGGAATAGATGGCGCCTCTTTTCCTTTCTTATCTCCCTAACCCCTCGTGATGTGTGGCATCACCGCACACCATAACCTAAGTGAAGTTATGGACACAAGGTTGAGGGCGGAGTTTGCAAAGGACTTGAGGGAGTGTAAATTTTTGAAAGATTGGCCGAATGTCGGACATGGTGTCTAGAAACAGGTTATGACTGGTGACAGGTTTTGGATCTAAGAAAGACGACACCAATAGAGTATATACCATTCATTTGGTTAGCCTCGGGGTGTTTTGTCGAACTTAGTCCTGCCTCTCGCGTTATCTCTATCCCTAACTGGCCATGTTTTTCGATTGAACCAAGGCTGATTAATTGAAAATTTACACTTTATCGCGCGGGTCGCACGTTCATTGAACGACCCAAAAAGCCAAGCTAGTGTACTCTATTTAAATCTTAGCCGCACTTAATTAGTGTAAATTTTTTTATATAATTATTATGGTAATCAGGTATTTTAACAACGTAATCCTAGGTTTAAATGGCTCCCTCCGATCCGGCAAGAAAAAAGCCCAACAGGAGGCAGAAGATGTTATGCTCCGCCGCTTGGCGAACCAAGTCGGTTGGGTTGAACAGGAGGGCAACGACGCCCTCAATCCGGACCCTTCATCTGGTCCGTCGGTAGCGCCCTCTGGGGAAATTCCCGCTCCCCCATTTATCTCAAGCGGTGATGACGACCCATATTCAAGTCCGACGCCCGGTACCGGTTCAACAGCAAGTACTCAGGCGTCCTCGACCTCCGAATCTATCATGTACAGCGCCCGGCGTAAGCAAAGGAGGACCTCGACTGACCTGGAACCGAAAAGGACTCGCGGTCTCGTTAAAGACGGCAAAACGGAGAAAATTTGCAAGGCGACCGGAAAAAAGATCGACTTGCCCTACAACGAATTCACCGGCGGCCCTCCCACAGCTCAGCTAGTAAGTCTCTCAGCGCATAGCATAGGGTCAATCCTTCGTAGCCGGGTTCGTCTCACTGCCCCTACTTGGAAGGAGGTGCCGGATGATGAGAAGGCGAAACTCTTTAAAGAACTTTCGGTACGTAATACGTACAATTTTAGTTATTATATAATATTGTTAATATTAGTTATAATTTCATAATATATACTATTATAATTTTCTATTTATTTCTGATAGGAACAATTTGAGGTGGATCCGACACCGGCGATGTTGAGGCATATCAACCAAACCGCCAACTCCATCTACCGTGATTGGAAGTACAGGTTTCATCAGTACTTCGAAAATATCGGTCCCGTGCCTACCCCCGTAGAGCTGCGTGGGGATAGAGAAGATGAGTGGCAGTGGTTGTGTAACCACTTTCAAGATGAAGAATTTAAGGTGTTTACTTTTTTTTATTTCAATTAAGATAATTGAATTATTTTAATTTTAGTTACTTATTAATTTTTTAATGATTTAATTATGTTGTCTAACAGAAATTCTCCGAAGTCAACAAAGCCAACCGGGGGAAGAAGGACAAACACCATACTTCAGGCGCCAAGCAACTCATTCAAATAGCCAAGGAGCACAAGAATAAGGGCTCCAAACACCCTTATCTCGATGCTAGCATAAGCGCGTACGTGACGCCTAGGCTCGATAATGAAGCGAGTCAATACGGCGTAAGTGATATATATATGTGCTTTTAATTGTAGTAATTATTATTTAAATATTATTTCATTATAATTTATTTATTATTCTTTTGTAGGCAAGGGTGGTAGAGCGTGCGCAGGAAGAATTGGCTAACACTCAGCTTGCGTTCCCAGATTTGCCGCCGGAAGACCTACCTCCTCTATCCATGGAGAGCCAAATTGCAATCGCGGATGAGGTCTACGGTCGTAGAGCTGGCAAGGAGGTTAGGGGGTTCGGACCTAAGGTGGTTCGAGATTTGTCAACGACCTCCGACTCATCATCTACGGGAGGTTCGGGGCGGAGAAGTACTCAGGCTGTGGCCGTCGAAGCAGCCATTCAAGAGGCTCGACTTGCACGAGAAGAAAATCAATCCATGCGTCAAAGACTTGATGAGCAACAAGCACAAATAAACCAACTCATCGCCCTCATGCAACAAGCTCGAGGAGAATGTCAACCTCCTCCGAACCCATACCCCGACGACGACGACCCAGCTGGAGGCGGGGGACTAGGCGGCGCATCTGCTCCTCCAGTGTTTTAGCCTGTAGTTTATTATATCGTTTCTTTCCGCATTCCGAACAATATTTTAATTTTTATGCGATTTTCGATTATGTATGTACAATTTAATTTAATTATTTAATTAAGTAATTACAAATTTAGTTTATTTAATTAATTTTAACATTTTTCATTATTTAAATTCAATTAATAATAAATTAAATTATTAATATTTAATTTTTAATTTTTTTTTAAAATTAAATAACCACTTGGACGACGGAGATGAAATTCTCAGTCGTTCAGGTGCTTACCTGGACCGCGGAGAACGTCACATTCTCTGCGGTCCAGGTAAGCACCTGGACGACGGAGAAATTCATCTCCGTCGTCCAAGTGCTTACTTGGGCCACGGACATTCTCCGAGGTCCAAGTGAACTTGGACGACGGAGATGAAATTCTCCGTCGTCCAGGTGCTTACCTGGACCGCGGAGAATGTTCGCGGTCCAAGTGAACTTGGACGACGGAGATGAAATTCTCCGTCGTCCAAGTGCCTGGACGACAGCACTTGGAACACGGAACCTGGAGGACGGAGCCTCCGTCGTCTGAGTAATTAGACGACGAAAAAATGCACTTAGACGAAGAAAATGCTCCGCGGTCTAAGTGCGTTTTTCTTGTAGTGTTATCTCGTCGTTCCCTTTCTAGAACGGTATTATTCACCCAAATCAGACACTGTTTGCCAAACAACTTTACCGCTTTTACCTTTCTTACGCTCAAGCTCATCTTCAATCTTTAATGTCATATGTTCTATATCAAAAGCAGTTGGAAGTGATTCTAGGATGCATTCAATATGTGTTTCTAGTTGTAAAAACGTTTTTAAAAATCTCAAAATCCCTTTTATCCTTTAAAAAGTGGCATAGATCCAACCACTTTAGGCTTAATGATAGCTAGTGTGAGAGCCAATTAAACATAGATCAACCCTCTGCACACTTGTGTTTTGCACAATATAAAATTTCTCTCAAGTTCCAAACATGCCCTTAATATCATAAGATTTGCGAATTCCATTATCACTTGCTACGATTAGAAATAATGGATATGCTGAAACAAAAAAACTTTTATAGCTATCACTATTTCATGTCATATATCTTTCATAAATTGGTTGGGGTTGAGCGGCAGATTCTGATACTTATTTAGCCGTTCACGGACTTGATTTCTCTATTTTGTGATACTGGGGTCACACATGTTTCTCTCGGGTAGTTATATTCACACATCTCTGTTTACTTAATACATATTCCTGTTTTTTGAAGAAGAAAAAAGTTAAGGGCAAATTTTTGTTTATCTACATGTGGTTTGGGTCAAACATCAGTTCACTACTTCACTTTTCAAATTTCATCATTTCACTACCTATGGTTTAAGTCAAACATCATCAATTTTACTACCTAAACTTATTAAAATTGATCATTTCATTATCTAAACTTATCAAAATTGATCATAGTGTACTACCTGACTTTTCAATTTTAAACATAACACATAAACTAAAAGGAGGTTAAGACTTAAAAGTAATGAAAAATATTAAGTTGAAGTAGTAAAATGATTACAATTGAAAAGTTAGGGTAGAACAATGATTAGAAATAAAAAGTCAGGTAATAAACTGAAGTTGATGATACACAACAAGTAGTAAAATGATCAAATTCAAAAAATAAAGTAGTGAAATGATATTAATGACAAACCATAGGTAGGTAAACAAAAATTTACTCAAAAATTAAATACAAATCTACCCTTTCAGCAAAGGTAAACTCTAGAAAAACAAAAAAAAAAGGAATAAACCTTCAATTAAGACCTCGACGGTTCCATGGCTGAGATCTCCGAGTTGATATTTTAGTGCAAAGAACTGAACATTAAAAAGTTTGGGTGAGCGCTGGGCGGTCTCTTGTAACTTGATAGGTAGGGCTTAATTAACTTGGTGCTTTTGTATAGTAGCTTATTAGTTTAATTGCCTAAGTAGTTGTGTAAATTTGTTGAGATCACTCCAACGAAAACAACTATTATTTTCACCCCATTCGATTTGCAGCATTCCGATTCAAAAGTACTATGGCCATTGGCCAAAAAATATGAGGTATGAGAATTCCATCTAATAAACTTTTTAATCAGATTTTATTGGAAATTACATAATCTCAAAATGTCGAATTGAGATATGTATAATTATTCAATTTATTAGCATTATTAATAAATATTCAATATCAATTCATTCACAAAGTTAATAGTAATTTCGATATAAATTCACTAAAGATTTCGATACAAATTGAGTAACAATTTCGATACAAACTCAGTAGCAATTTTGATACATATTCCATAACATTTTCCAACCCGACCCGATAACATAGTAGCAGTCCTCGAACCGAAAATAGAGTAGTACTCCTAAAAACATAATAGCAGTCGTCGAACCAAAAATTCGAAAATGCAGTAGCAGTCCTAAAAATGCAGTAGCAGTCCTCAGACTGAAAAGGCAGTAGCAGTCCCAAAAATACAGTAGCAGTCCTCAAACCGAAAAGTCAGTAGCAGTCCCGAAAACGCAGTAGTAGTCCTCGAACCGAAAAATGCATTAGCAACAGCTTAAACACAATAACAACTTTCATAAATGACATAGTAGCGGCATTTTTAAAAACACAGTAGTAGTCTCAAAAAAACACAATAATAATTTCAAAAATTTTAATTTCGGTAACAATTTTGTAACACTAGCAATTTCAAAAACGCAAAAATGTCATGGCCAACGTCGATGGGTAACAATCCAATAAATCAATGCCACCAATAAATTTTACATCTAAAGCAAATTTGAGTAACAATCCAAAGAGCAAAGTAAGACTTGACATTTTAACATTGTTATAAAGAAATTCAAAACAATGCTGCTGAAAAAATACAATACTGGTACTGAAAATTCAAAAGATGAGAATAACTTTCTAATGTTTCATGTCAAAAAATGAGAATAAATTTCTAATGTTTCATGTGACTTCGGACAACTCTCTTGCTAAAAGCTTTTAAAGTGCTAGTAATCCTCCTGAAATCAACATAAAAATGACAAAAATTGTAAAATTATAAAGCTATTACTCAAAAATTCAAAACAAGAATTTGAAATGTAGGTTGTTCAAATTTCAAACAAACCAGAAGGTACTACTGTTACTACTGATAGTCACAACATTTCACAAACGTATGGTACTAATCAACCATACAAAGCCAAAAAACTCAAAAAAAACACAAATTTTCGGAAAAATCACAAAATATCATTAGAAAAAACAGTAGCACCACTAGATCTAGGCTAAGAACTACACGAAGCCAAAATATCACAAACGTATGGTACGTACTAATCAACCCATACAAAGCAACAAAACTATAAAAAAACACACACAAATTTTCAGAAAAAAATCACAAAATATCATTAGAAAAACAGTAGCACCATTATATCTAGGCTGAGCTCTACATGAGGCCGGCGACATTAAGACCAATGCGAGTGTGACATGGCGTTGAGGCCAACGATGTTCGAGGCAGTGGCGAGTTCGGGGAGCCGATGAAGGCTTGAGGCGCTGGATGGTGTTTCCGACGGTCGTAGGTGTAGCTTCACAGCGTGCGAGGTTGAGCAGACTTGAAATGGAGGAGAAAGAGGTTGGCCGATGCGGCCAGATGACGAATCGAGTAAGCTGGAACACGAGGGTTGTTGAGCTAATGCTTTCAATTTGAGACGAGACAAGTCGGTGGATTTTTAGGAGTGCGCGACGATGTTAAGATCTCTGGCGCGACTGTTTTTCAGTGTGACAAGGTCATCAATGGGTTGTGACTGCGTCGCTGCAAGCTGAGAGTAGTTGTGCACGGCGAGGTGGAGGAGCACCGTCATGGAGGTCGTAAGGCTATCGGCAGCGATGATGAAGCCGCCAGTAGCTACAGGGTGGATGGGTTCACCACTGCTGCTGCGCGAGAGAGAGAGAGAGAGAGAGAGAGAGAGAGAGAGAGAGAGAGAGAGAGAGAGAGAGAGAGAGAGAGAGAGAGAGAGAGAGAGAGAGAGAGAGAGAGAGTCAAATCGATATTTTGCTTGTTTATTGGTTTGAACTTGTGATACTATATTATAGGTCCTGGACCTATGTCTTAAGTTGTCAAAATTTTGAAGGTCACTGAATTTTTTTATATTATTGATAATATATCTTCCCTACAAATGAAGACTCTATGACAAGGAATGAAATATCCATAATATCTTCAATATTTCCGCGATATTTCCATGTTTTGGAGTTCCCGATATTAATTCTACATATTAATGTCTTTTGTCCGATATTTCTCGAAATATTCGATATTTTACGATATATCGCCGAAATCCTCGACATTTTTAAATTTATCCAATATTTTGATTTTACATATATGTTGATCATACTAAATTAAAAGCACAAAATCCTCCACACTAATAACCCAAAAACTCAATCAATTAAACTCTATAAATAATCAACAAAACACAATTTACAAGTTTCAAAACACATATTAATCATATAAGAATCTCATAAAATTCAAATACAAAATGTATTTATCTCAATTTTCGTCGATTTTTTATTGAATTGATATTTCATCGATATTTCAGTCAATATATCCGTATTTTAAACAATCGATATATTTTTAATATTCGATATTTTACTCCTTGTTTTGTGGTTAGCAGCCACACGTGTGCTCTAGCTGACCAACTGAGCTATTCCAGCCGCTACAGTCCACTAGATATGATTTTTTGTAAAAGCGACTACACAACTTCTGACATCCACCATCTTCCTAAAAGTTAAAAAGAGACTATTTGGCCCAAAATGTTCAAACGCTGCTTTTTAGAAGCCAATTCTACAATGAAGTGCCTGGGTCTTCAAGGGAGTGCAAGTGAGCAACCACTAAGCCCTTCGTTGGGGCTGGGCTTTGGTTGTAACGAAACCACATATGCTTAGCCCCTTCTTGGATGAAACTGCTATAGGGTGCTAGCCACAAATAATCTTCAACTATTTTCCTTTATGTAAAAGCTGGAAATCATTCTTTGTGTGATTCGAACCCTTACTTGGATTTCTAATACGGTGTACATTATTTGATCCGGCATAGGCTCGATCAATTTTAGATACCAGATTTTGAGATGGACTTCAACTTTGCCGTGAGAATATCAAATTTGGCCGCACACCAGCCAAAAAAGCACGGCGGCGAAACAGAGACGATCTCCTGGGAGTTTCTAAAAGGTTATGTTGAACTTAAATTTGATGGCCATGCCAACCCTAAATTTTGGGTACTCTGGAAGTGCAAAGCAAAACGAACGTTCTATGAATATGAATAATGACACTCACATCGGACAAGCTCAGTTTGGACCATAGTAGACAAGTCAGCTTCAGCACTAGTCATCTTTCTGAGCATTTTTGGTGACCAAACACTACGGCTTAGCTTGTTTTGTTCCCAGAGCTCTTCACGGGGGACCCTAAACTAAGCTTGTCTTCCTCTAGAAGCCAAACAGCAGCAGCAGCAGCAGCTGATTGTACCCTCACACTGTAGATTTCCTTCTTCTATCTCTACCCTTGGTTCAACTAGATCTCTGGCCGTACACTACTGACCCTGGGCCCAGTTCCCAATCAAGGTCCAATGACATCGGAACGCGTGCACCTCCAGTCCACTATCACCTGCTTCAGCTCGTACACGATCGTCACCTTCGGAAATTGTAGGGGCCCAAACTGATGCCCACTGTCATGCACTTTCTTTCTTCACTTATTTCAGAACCCTACCGCCAAATTTTTTCCATTTTGTTTAGGGAAAAATTTAAACTTGGGTAAACAAGAGTACAAAAATATCTAATTTATGACCTATTTATGCTGGAAAAAAAAACTACGGGAAAATGTGTGGTGGACTGGTGGTGATACAGCGTGAGCTGGAATGCTGGATGATTTCGGGAAGCAAAGAATGAAGCTTTATATCTTGATGATTATGACACAAGGCAACGAAAATTGGAAACAAGAACCAAACAATTTTCAAGCTTTTTTCTTCTTCATGCTTTTTGGGCATCACACAAACTTGCGAAGAGAAGACAAGAGAAGAGAAAAAGGGGATTAGTGGCAAAGCCTAAAGCTGCTGCCCAATTTTCTTTACTGCAGAAAAGTAGATCAGATTGGTAAAAAAAAAACCAAACCAAAGAAAGAAATGGCCTTGATCAAAAAACACAGAAAAAGAAAGAAATGGATCAAACTTTGAACTTTACAAAGGAAGAGAGTGCCGCAGATCCAAGAAACAAAAATGGTTCTTTCTCATATACATTGAAACTTATTTCAGGAGATTCACACAATTAACATTGTAAATTCTAAAACAAAAATGGGAGCTGCGGCTTTTGCATCCCCCAATTCAATTCAATGTGTGAAAAATCTAACCAGTAAAACAAATCTCATACCACATACAATCCTATACAACATGAAGCAGCAAGCCCCAAGCTCCACAGCCGAGTCAAGCCAGCGGCCCCCGATTTGATCTCCTTAAAACCCGGCGGCGAAGAGAAGTACGGGTCCGGCGATGGAGCCATTTCCGGCGGCGGAGACCCACCGGAAATCTGAGTTCCCGCCACTGGGGGATTGTCTCCGAAAATCTCTTTAGGCAAGAGAACTTTCGAAACCCCGAAAATGGCGACTGGCTTTTCGTCGAAAACAGTCTGAGTCACCGAGGCCTGGACAATTCCGGTGTTGATGGAGACGGAGCCGTTGTTTCTGCTGATGTTGAGAGTGTAGCTCCCGGCTCCGACTTCCTCGGTGGCCAATGTGGGCTGGACCGGGTTGACAATCGACTGGAGCGAGCCCAATGGGTAGTATGAGTGTAACACGTGAAATTTCAACACCACCGATTTCTTACCCGCTGCGAGTGACTGCAGCCTGACGTTAGCAGGGAGGTCAGCGAAAGCGGTGTCGGTGGGGACGAAGAGAGTGATTCCAGCACCGCCTTCGTCGGCCTCGAACTCCTCCACGACGCCCGACGCGGCCAGCATCGACGCGGCTACATTGAAGTTGTGGCCGTCGATTAAAGCCTTGGTGATGTTGAGGCCTAAAGGAGGGCGAGTCTCGGAGGCCATGAGGTCGAAGCCGTAAGGGACAAGGAGGGAATTAACTGAAAAGATGCTGACATTGTAGGGAAGAGTCTTGACGAGCCCCAAAACGGTGACGTTTGAAGAGGAGGAAAAGGGGGCAGGGTTGCGGACGGAGACGATCCCGGTGGCGGGGTCGCGCGTGATGTTGACGGAGCCGAAGTCGTTGGTGGCGCGTCCGGTGGTCTGGTAGAGAGTGGTGACGAGTTTGCCGGAGGGAGGGATGCGGAGGAGGGCGGAGGGGGAGAGGTACTCGAGGAGGACGTGGTAGCGGAGGACGTCGGCGCGTGAGGAAGGGGATAGATGGCGCGTGACGTCGGAGGTGGAGGAGAGGTAAGTGTTGGGGACGGCGAGGAGGGTGAGGGGGAAGCGGAGGGAGAGATCTGAGGAGATTGCGGCGGAGAGGAGGGTGGTGAAGTCGGAGAGGTCGGGGAAAGGGGAGAGGAGAGCGGTGATGTTGAGACAGAGAGTGGTGGAGGGTAGTGAGGTCGAGGTCAGGAGGACGAAGATAAAGATGAACGGGGTAGAATGGGAATTTGGGGTTGTCAAGGCCATTTGGGGGAGAGGGTCTCTCTCTCTCTCTCTCTCTCTCTTGCAGAGAGAGTGTTTTGTGTTTTGGGGGAGGGTTTTGGATTAATAGTGATGACTGATGAGAGTGGGAGAGTGAGAGTGGGAGAGTGAGAGACTGTGAGAGTGATGATGATGATCAGAGATGGATGCGGGGATGTGGCAGTGAACAGCGGAAGAATGAGACTCGGCTCCCCAGCCACCACGGTAACAAGGATTATTCACGGTGAATTAAAATTCAACATGTTGTATTTTTTGTTAATCTCTCTAATTTTTTGACTTTAACTCTTTTTTTCTCATAATTAACTAAAAAATATCACGTGTCAAATTTTAATTAACTTTGAACAACTTTTATTATCCATAACTGAATAGCCAAGTCTCATCTAGAGCGGAAATGGTGAAAAACGCTTGTCATTTTTGGTGGGAAAATGAGGTAAGTGACGCGCAGGGGAGGGGAGGGGAGAGTAAAGCAGGCGCACGAGGATAGCTGGCAAGTGAGAGAACGGACAGCAGTAAAGTGTTGAAGGGGGAGGAGAACATGGGAAGTCCGGTAAGAGTGTGGAGGTTGGGGCGGTGAGGTTTAGCTCCGAGGAATCGGAACACATGGACTTTAAATCCCAGCTCAGCTCACTGAGCTCAGTACTCTCAATTCTCAAGCAGAACCAAACAACATGCCGTATGGAAAATAAATTTGTCAGAAACTACTATTTATTTCTAGCTCTTAATTCAAATATGAAATATTTTCTCTCTATTTTTGGTTTAATTTTGAGATTATGAGACACAAAGTTTCTAAAAATGATAATAATATCAAAGTTTGGATTGTAATCATTGTTACTTTATTGTAATTAGTTGAGATTGTTTTTCTGTTTTGAGCCATTGTTATTATTTAATTTTTGTTATAACAATATGGCGGTTAGCAAAGCTCTGCTAGGGCTTCTCCAAGGTCGCTTATGGTGGTTGAATCAATCGGCTCCAGTCGTGGAACAGTTCAACCGAGTTTGGATCTGCTTAGTGCTACCTAGGCCATCATTGTTCTTTGTAGCTGTGGTGTAGAACCCTTTGTTGTTCCTTTCGCCGGTTTGCGAGAGTAACATTTGATCATCAATGTTTTCTTTCGGAGTTGGGTTAAAGGAGGGGAATAGGGGTTTGTGCGGCCTCGAGAAAGGCTATCTCAGGTGATTTTGGCCTCCGAGTTTGGCCTAGGACGATGGGACAATCAGTGGTGATGATGGATCAAGATCTGCGGAGGTTCAGGTTCATCTTGAGTCTGCTGGAGAGTGGTTGCGCCGACAGTGGGTATTGCTGAGAGGTAGCGGTCGTGAAGAGCAGGACTACGCCGTTCGTTGGTGGAGTTTGGTTGCCGGCAATCTGACTGGGCAACAGGCTGCCAGTGTTAAGGGTTATGATCGACTGGTTGTTGTTGTCATAAGGCTTGGGCCTAATTTGCGGGGTTCAATGTGGAAACCTGTGAAGATGTAGCTGTGTGGGTTGTGGCTTTTTTTAGGGCTTGGGCCCAGGCGCTAGGTTCTGATCCGTTTTGGATCTAGACTTGGGATCCGGGTGGTCTCTAGTCAGAATAGGGTTTAGACTTTTGATTGGGGTTTGACTGTTCCGTGCCTGCTCCGGTGGGAGTCTCAAACCTAAATGTTTGGGTTTTGTTTGTCTGGGCCTGGTAGTCTGCCCGCCCCGGAAATGTCCTTTAATCATGGTCACATAATTTCTTTTGTACTTTATTCTAGTGGTTGCATTTCAATCGAGGTCCTGTTCGATCACATAAGTTCTTTAGGAACGTTAGTGTTCTCCAAATCGTGCCCTTATGGTGGATCTATGATAATATAACCCATTATATTATTAATGTGACGTCTTTGTTAAAATATACTAGAATTTTCCATACTTTAGGATGTAGCATTTTTAAAAGAAAATATAACAAAATTTACACCTCACTCATCACGATGGTTGAACCTAGCTGATCATTTACTCACGCAAATTTTTAAAACAAAATCAACACTCAATATAGTACTGAGCATCGACCCTCAAACGCTATGTGAGTAAAGTTTCCTGAGATAGATCCAATCTAAAAAAATTTGGTCAATTCCATCTATTAGAGATAGATCACATCTATAAGCATTTCTTGTAATTTTGTTCCTCCGTTTACTTAAAAAAAAAGGGGGTGTTTAAAGTGGTTAGCACTCGAAATGGAAATAATTCTTTCTTTTAACCATCAGAAAGGAAAAAAAGAAGAAAAGGAAAAGGATATGGATATCGGAGGTGGATAGAATTTGGCTCATATCGGTCAAATGCATGTCTGTCTATATATATAAGAAAAGTAATTTGCACACATGTGGAATAATTGTCACTAGCTCCTTTTGTTATAGCACTGGAATTTTGTTTTTTATTTTGATCTAGAAACTTGTTTAAGCAAAGGGGTAGAAATTATAATAATCTTTCATTTATAAAGATGTTAATTGTAATTTATTGTAATGTCTGTATTTAACGTTATTTATCAATTAATAAAATTACAGTTTTCAGTCTATATTTTATCCGTATCTGTTTATCCTTCAACACGTTATCAGCACGCTCTGAGTTGATAACCAAGCAATTACCACAGAGATAAGAATAAAAAAACTAATCCCAAACACCTAACATCCTCCAAGATCGAACATCGCAGGTCAACTCCTCCATCACCAATCAACTCCTCTGTCGTCGACCATCTCTTTCCGTCAACTCTAACCACCGCCAATTTCATCCCCTACAAGCATCTCATCTAAGGTTCGTCAACAAACTACAAGTGTGGTCATATCGAGCATAACACTAATTGAGGTCAATTTTCTAACGCCCTCAATTTAGAAATTAGGTTATAAAACTTAATTTCCGCAACATTCTAGATCTAGGTTGTTTAATGCTTTGAATTATATTGTGATATAATCATGTCGAGGAAAGGGGATTTCATCACCTCTTTACTCAAAAAGTTTGACTAGTGACGGTTCTGAGGGAATCACGATGTTGAAAAAAAATCGATATAAGTGACTAATTCTAATTGTCATGGTTTCTGAGTGTGGTATGAATCCACCGTTTATCAAGCATCGATTTTTGTGACCATACATTTTGAATCACGTTCTTATTCCCTAAACTTAATATTAATCATCGTAGTTTCGATCATTACTAATTATCTCCTTTGTCTCTTTTGTAGATGACTACGACTGCTGAGCCGGCTAGACCAGAGTTTGACATCCTTGATTCCAATTGAACAGAATATCATCGTTGAGTCTCTATTATAGAAAATACATTCATTGGAAAGGGATTCACTGACATCATCTACCCACCAACAAATGTGAATGCAGTTCAACCCACTACAACAGTTAAAGCTCAAACTTTCATGTTTTTGAGACGTCATATTCATCCACTCCTCAAGAAGCAGTACTTGAAAAGACAGATCTCATGGATTTATGGGACGTTCTGAATGAACGCTTCAACAACGTGCATGATGCACAACTTCTTAAGTTGACAAAAAAATGGGAGACAATACATCTTCTGAATTATCCAAAGGTTGATGCTTACAACCAGACTATGTTGGAATTAAAATATGAGCTGAGCTTATATGGGGTTGACAAACCTGATCAAGACATGATCGAGAAGCCTTTGAACACCTTCCCATATTCCATGAGTATATTGGCTCATCAATACCGAATTGAGCACGAGCAAGGAAAAATCACAACATTCAGTGATTTCATGAATATCCTGGCTAAGAAGGAGAGGCAACATGAGATAATTCTCAATAATATCTCACGGTTCACTGGGACCAAGAAAACACCTGAGAATTATAACACTAGAGGGAATACATGAAAGGAAAATAAAAACATTCGTTCTGAGCCTTACAACAATGGTGGGAGAGGAGGGCGCGGTCAACGTCGAAATCGGTCTTGGTATAAAGATCAGGATGGCAACTCTAACGAGAACAAGTTAAGCTCTAGAAATGATGAAAATTCTTCACACTCTACTCCATCCTGAGAATACATTTGTTTTAAGTGTGGCTATACTAAGAATATGCACAACTAATGTCGTACAAGTAAGAAAATCCAAAATACCGACAGGAGGCACAAACAATACTTGACACAAGAGACTAATTTTTCTGGGGGAACCATGAGATGGAACTATGATGTCAATCTCACTGTAGCAGATGACAAGTAGGAGAATCTTGAGACTCCGAATTTTGCTTAATCTATGTATTTAGCTGTTAATTTTGTTATGTAATCAAGTTTAGTTGATAATTTTGGCTTGTTTAGTCATGTTTTAAGATTTTAATTTTAGTCATTGTGGAATAAGACATCTTTGTTGTAATTGTGATATCCTGATTTTTTTATATTATTTATGAATAATTTGAGTTTGATTTAGTGATTGCGATAAAATATTTTTACAGTTGGTAAGTACCAAGGTGTCTCTGTGTGACTTTTTATTGAATAAAGTCGGTTAAATTTGGGTGAAAATTATAGTATTTATCGACACGAGTTTGTGGACGCTAGAATCATCGAAAACAGAGTTCCAAAGAGAAGTTTTGATCGACAAAAATTTGTCGAAAGATATTTACCGAGTTTCCGTAAATGGAAATGGTATAAATAGGGATTTCCGATTTGGGAAAAAAGGGGAAGTTTCCATTTCGGGTCAATTACTGTTGACCCGTGTTTGGCGACCCTAATCGTCATGAAACTATTCGCCGGTGGCACGTCGTCGTTCGACCACCTCCGACTTTGAGTCTTGGTGGGTTTGACGCGGCTTGGCATCCTCTACCCATATATGGGCTCGATCGACGATGATTTTTCCGGAAAAGAGAGAATCAACGGAATGAAAAGCTAGGGTTTCGGGTGATTTTGAACTCGCTGTCGCCGACACTAATTCCGACCAATTTCAGGTATAATCGAGGTCATGAGAACCACTTTATGGGTTGTATATACTTGTTTTGATTAGATTTGTAGGTTTTGGTATCGATCGAAATCAGAATCAATCGATTCCATTTGGAATCGCTTCGGCCTCCGTCGGATACGGCAGAGCCGGTGGTTATTGGTCGTCGAGGTGTGAGAGGTTTCACTCCCCTCCTCCTTTTGAGTCGATTGGGATGACCCTCGAGCCCATCCATGGCTCGATGACGGTTACATCGCCGGAACGGATTTCCGGCGAGTTTTGGATTTCGTGGCTTTCGAGCCGGATTTCGGTCACTTGCTGGCCGATTTGGCCTTGGCTGTAGTTTAGAAAAGTATTGGGCAAGTCAATAGCTTTCTAACTGTGTGCTATTCGGCACTGCCGGCGGAGGTCGTTGATGGTGATGTGTGGGTGGCACGCACCACCGTCTGTGGCAGTGCGTGACTGGAAGTTCTTGCCGAAAAACTTATTTTCAAAATGTGTCATATTATATGTCGTTGGGTTCGTATCGCCGACACGAGTACCTTCGTGAGGTTTAAAATATCATTTAGGTTTCATCGTCCCAATGGGTGGACGGTGGTGACGGGGTTTGACACCAGAGGCAGTGTTGGTGATGGAGAAACTAGTTTTATTTTTTTTCGTTGTGATTGTTTTGTCATAAAAAGTTATCATAATTTTTTTTCGAATGAATTATTCGATTTGAGTTTCGTATTAAGTATTTCCTCGATTTATTTATTATTTTATTCATTTTAACAATTTTCGACAATGAGTTGGGTCGTCTCAAATGGTATCAGAGCACGGTTCAACTCTCGGACTTCGCTTTCGTTGTGTCTTATGTTAGACAGTTAGTTGTGAACATGAGCCTAGAAAAATGTGTAAATTTGTATTATTATGATCGTTGCGAAGTCGAAGAAATGGTGGTCCTGGACGTGAAGTGGTTACACATTTGCCGATGCGAGACCTGAGGTATGCGGTTTTGTACTACCTCTTGTAGATACAGTGGAGTTATCAATATTTATTTATCGATATATTTTTATTAATATTCGTTTATCGATATGTTATTGATATTCAGTTATCGATATATTTTATTTGATATCAGTTTATCGATTTATATTTTTGAATACTATATTGATTATGTATATTGTGTTTCAACGAACGATATTTGAAACATGGAAATCGAGATAGTTACAGAGTTGTAACGAAACGACAATATGAGTTTGAAAATTAAATGGAAACGTGATATTACAACAATCAATGAAAATGAAAAGTATATTATTTTGTTGTACTTGTGATTATTTGTACAATATGTACAATATACGAATTGACTTTGTGCATATCAATGCAAAACGATTGATGATCATGATTTATGATCAGTTTGACTTGATTAGAATCCAACGGGATTCGTCAAAAATTACTGAACTGAAATTGTTACGATTTCAATTATTGTATCGATGCACTACTTCTCAGCTGATCCCCAAGAAGCTCCGAGAGGGCCAAGAGCCTGACCCGAGGATTTATTGCACTGGTTGTCGGCTGATCCCCGAGATGCTTCTAGAGGGCCAGGAGCCTGACCCGAGGATTTACTGCACTGTTTCTCGGTTGATCCCCGAGATACTCCGGGAGGGCCAGAGAGACCTGACCTGTGGATTTATAGAGCACCCAGTAGGGCCAGGAACCTGACCTGGGTAGTATTAGGACTTGAAGTCGGATGACCAGAGTCGTAGCTCCCACATATTTTATAGTACCCAGGAGTACGTGGATGATCAATTTTTTAGACTCGCATTAATTTTATGTACATATATAGTGAAATATTATTTTTAAAGAGAATGATTTGGGTTTTGCAGTTTATCATTCTTGATTAGCACTATAATCAGTTTGAATTCTGAATATTATTCAGATATCACTATTTATGTGTAATTTGATTGTACTTGAGCTTTGTGTATATAATTGTGATAATGTTGAGAAATCCGGATGAGCATTGGTGGCTCGTGGTATAGGTTGTGAATTGTGATTATACAAGTGTATTTGCACATTTGCAGGTTTTTGGGTTTCCTAATTATAGAGGAGACTCGGCCCGATTTTCCACAGAAATATTCTGCGAATTTATTTTGGTAATTTCGAGGAAAAAATTATTTTAACTGGGGTAGTTTGTGATATTATGATATTTTTATATTATTTATGTTATTTATGAATAATTTGAGTTTGATTTAGTGATTGCAGTAAAAGATTTTTATCTTTGGTAAGTACCGAGCTATCTCGATTTAACTTTTTATTGAATTGTCGAAGTCGGTTGACTTTGAGTGAAAATCATAGCATTTATCGATACGGGTTCGTGGACGTGAGAATTATCGAAAACGGAGTTACGAAGAGAAAGTTATGATTGACGGAAGTTTGTCGAAAGTTATTTTTTTAGTTTCCGTAAATAGAAATGGTATAAATAGGGATTTCCGATTTGGGTAAAAAGGGAAGTTTCCATTTCGGGCCGTGAAATTGTTCGCCGGCGGCACGTCGTCGTCTCGCCACCTCTGACTTCTAGTCTTGGTGGGTTCGACGCGGCCTAGCATCCTCTACCCATTTCTGGGATCGATCGACGATGATTTTTCCGGAGAAGAGAGAATCGAAGGAATGAAAAGCTAGGGTTTCGGGTGATTTTAAACCCGTCATCACCGAAACTAATTTCGACCAATTTTAGGTATAGTTAGGCCATGAGAACCTCTTTATGGGTTGTATATACTTGTTTTTATTGGATTTACAAGTTTTGGTATAGATCGAAATTGGAATCGATTCGGCCTCCGCTAGAAATGGTAGATCGGGTTATTGGCTGTCGAGGTGTAATGGGTTTCATTCCCCTCCTCCTCCTGAGTTGATTGGGACAACCCTCGAGCCCAGCCGTGACTCAATGGTGGGGTTACATCACCGAAACGAATTTACGGCGAGTTTTGGATTTCGTGACTTTCGAGCCGGATTTTGGTCACTTCCTGGGCGATTTGGCCTTGGCTGTAGTTTAGAAAAGTATTGGGGTAGTCAGTAGCTTTCTAAAGGTGTGCTATTCGGCACTGCCGGCTGAGGTTGTTGGTGGTGACGCGTGGGCGGCACGCGCTGCAGTCTGTGGCGGCGCGTGACCAAAAGTTCTTGCAGGAAAATTTATTTTCAAAACGTGTCGTGTTATATGTCGTTGGGTTCGTATTGGCGATACGAATAACGTTGTAAGTTTTAAAATATAATTTAGATTTTGTCGTGCCAGTAGGTGGACGATGGTGACCGGGTTTGACACCAGAGGTGGTGTGGGCGACGAAAAAACTAGTTTTATTGTTTATCGTTATGATTGTTTCGTCGTAGCAAGTTATCGTAACTGTTTTTCGACTGAATTAGTAGATTTGAGTTTCGTATCAAGTATTTTCTTGATTTATCTGATTATTTTATTATTTTATTTATTTTAACGATTTTCGACAATGAGTCGGGTCGTCTTAGTTATTGAGTTGACAAAGTAATAAAATTTCTCTATTTTGCATATGTGAAAGTGTTGAAAATGTTATTTTACTTTATAATGCATGAATTATTCGTAATATATAATATTCCATGGCAATATGACATCCAAATTTCAGGAAAAACGAAAAGAAAAAAAAAGGAGACGTTCTGATCCCAGACATCTCGACCCGTCGAGAGTTTCTCTCGACCCCTCGAGAGTTTCTCTCGACCCCTCGAGATATACACCCTGAATCGATTTTGGCTTGTTTTCAAAACGTCGAAATTTCTGCCTAGTGTTCTTCGACCCGTCGAAGAATGGTCATCCATTTGGTTTTGAGAAATTTCAACCGTACCCGTCGAGATGATCACTTTGAATCGTTTTGACATGTTTTTCGACATGTCTAAAATTTTGTGATGTTTACTTCGATCCGTCAAAGGTAGTCTTCATATCGATTTTTCAGCTCTCTCGATCCGTCGAGAAATTGTCTCGACCTGTCGAGGCTGGCACTCTGGATCGTTTTTCACACAATTTTGACCCTTCGAGGATCATAGCTCTACATAAAGTTGTTAAATAGTGTGTCTGACTTCAGTCAATAATACACCATATTCGAGGGTCTAGTGGATTATCATCTACTACGACAGCACCAACTTGAATCTTTGAGGATATTGCGACCGTCATTGAGCAACTGAAGTTGGGTTACATCAATGGGTGATAAAACTAAACACATTTCGCCAAAGTTCTTCTTCAATCAGCAACAGTAGCAGTTCCTGAATATCCATGTGAGCCAGATTGATTCTGCAGATAATGTTGCGGACTTGTTCACCAAGTCACTTCCCAAATCTATATTTATGAAACATGTGAGACGCATTGGCATGCGAAGATTATCTGAACTCTGAGATTGAATTACATATCAGGGGGAGTCACATTTTGGTAGATATAAGGTGGAGTCAACATCATATGTAGGATCATTAGTAGTTGATACGTTGTATTTTTTTTCCCTTTGGCCAAGTCTTTGTTTTCTCCATGAGATTTTTGTTTACTTGGCAAGGTTATGCATCATATATTAGGAGCTCGATACAAGGGGAAGTGTTCAAGGAAAGTATATTCCTGATCTTCCACTGTGTGTCTTGTCTTAATTAGGTTAATTAGAAGTTGAGGTTTTAGCAATCCTTAATTTTAAGGGTGGGATTCGGGCTGAACGGTTCGATTTTTTGTAAAAACCAAAACCAAACCGAAATATATTTTTTTCGGTTTGGTTTGGTTTGGTTTTTTATTTTTCAAAAGAAAAACTGCCACTATTGGATACGGTTCATATTTTTTTGGTTTCTTTCTATTTTTTACATAATATATAAAAACTAACTTTTTCAAAAAATAACTTAAAAAGTGTCTATAAAAGACCATTTTTTGAGTCGCCTAACATTATAATTCATCTCTACAAGAGAATTTGATAAATGTTATGCATAAAAAAAATTAGGATTTCAATAGTTTAAAGTTTTTATTTTGTATTTATTTATATAATATATTACAAAATATCAAAAATGATGTTTTTTGCATACTTCAGTATTTTGGTTCAGTTCGATTTTTAGAAATCAAAAACCAAAACCGAACCAAATATCTTGATTTTTTTTTGTTCAGTTTGTATCGGGTTGAGTTTGTAATTATAGCCACCATATATATATATAGATGAGCCATCTCGTGTAGATTAAGTGTTGGATAAGGGGAAAGAGTTAGTTCATAATAGACAGGAAAAATATGATGAAACCTCCAAACAGCACCCTACATTCTATGCTCTGGAGACCAAAGTTCCAAAGAGCACCAACCCTTAAACGTTCCGAGATCAGTTCGTACTTATTCTATATGTCATGGAGATTTTGAACCCAAGATGATAAACTTGTTCAAGTTTTCGCGATAGTGCAATACCAATCATATATATGCATGATATATGATTATGCATGCTGCGTGCTCCAATCGATGAGTTGTTGTATGCCTGTATACACGATATGAATCAAGGATAAGAAACTTTTCCTAGTAGTTGTCACAATGTGATTCTAGCTTCTTGTTCCAATCAACTGTAGAAAATTTTTAAAGTGGTAAAAGGGCTTGTCCTTTACCTGCTTAATTTTGTTGCGTTGTGCGTATACTATTCTTTTCACAAGAATAAACAGAACAAGTTGCATATATCATCCAGACAAATAAAAAGAAACTTGCGTATGAATCTTACAGCTTGCTAATATGGTTGCCAAATGAGGCCAAATGACTATCCCAACAAATCTGGGTTTTGGGGCAGGAAATTGTTCAAGGTGCGCTCTTTCGAGAAAGGAATTTAAATGGTGATGGCTTCTCACAACCCCCTTGTTCAATGGTTTCAACATCTCACGGAAATCAATGTATCAAAGAAAAGAAGTCTATAAAGAAAGAAAGAGTGTACTCAGTGTAGTTGTAAAAATTGTATGTTTTCACTCAACTAATTAAGATTTGAGGGTGTATGAGATAAGATGGGACATAAACAATCCGAGTGGAACAGTGGGAAACTCTGCCGCAAGAAAAACCCAGAATCAATTTCCCAACAAAACTCCAATTATGATATTGCTTCATTCTTAATCTACTTCACCACTAGGAGAACAAGAATTGGGCTGAAGCACTTGTAGGCTTCCTCTTTTGGGTTTGTGCCCAATGTTCAGCTGCACACTACCCTAGTCTTTGTCTTTCGTTGGTATCGTAATTAAAAGTCTCACACTTCAGGTTCTTATCAAGTCAAGAATCAAGAACGAGGTCAGCATCAAGATTTTTGTTGACCTAATTCAGTTCCTCTGCCACATCTTCATGCATTGAATTCAAGTTCCATTGTTCCAAGTCAAATACCAGATTTCTAGAACACCAACAAAGTTTCTAACTTGCTGTATATATGTATATGTATATAATAGTTTCACATTCTACTATGTTCATTTCTGAATTTTCTCAACAAAAAAAAAACAAAAACGAAAGGAGACGATACTTATGGGTAATAGTTATCCAGAAGTTCATATGATTTATTCCCGGTGATGCAAAGACCCAATCTGATTAGCTGCTCTATGTCCCTTTCCAGCCTACCGTATGCACCATTATGAAAATTCTATGGCAATTTGGAGTATGTGGACCTTTTTTTTTTTTGATTAGAAGGAGTATGTGGACCTGTACTGATCGAGTTTGAATGAGTCCAAAAACAGTGACTTATAATAGCTTTAACTATTGATTAGTCCATGTAAATAAACTTTATTCCCTAATGATTTGAAGTTTCAATCATGTTGGCCTAATCTAATTCTCTATTTTATTCCTTTTAGGCATAAATCAAAGATGGCTTTTGAGATTGTTTGTCATTTATATGATTTAAGCATCTTGTTGTGCTTGTTTTGCAGACACTAGGATTGGATGAGGCCATCCATGTTTTTTCTAAAGCATACATAACATATATAGAATAATAAGGGATGAACTCAAATATTCACTCCCTCTTGCATTTAGAATAATTTCATAATTCATCTTTAGACCATGTTGTGTAATTGTCAATGAAGGCAAAAAAAAAATTATTTTTTTAGAAGGCAATAATTTTCATTCCAATAGGTAATAGTCATACATTCACCGGATTACTCGGCCAAATAAAACGAACCCTAAAAAATTACAACCATATGCTCATTACTCAGTTCATGAACCTAGATAGACAAACCAGAGTAACGCAAAACTACCAAAAATTTCGGGGCTTCACTCCTTAGTGTATCTAGGCACCTTCTCAACTTAGCGACATTGTGCTACAGTTTTTCAACCATCTGTTTCCACAAGGAGCAAGATCGGTTTCTTCTTTGGTGAGATCTTCTTTGCCCCTAACTTGTTTATGATCATCTTGTCTTCTACTTTCCATTTTGAACCCCCCCCCCTCGCCCGTAGTGGCGTGGGGTTTCTCTCCCACAAACTCGGTACTTCCTTCCACCATATGCTCACATGGTGTGGGGGACATAAGGGTATCTCCTAGCTCCTCCTCCTGCTGCTCAGCTACTGAACCATATGATCCCATAAGTAAGCCCGCAACTCTTGCAACAAGTTTTGGACCCGGTATTAGCGGCTTAGGAACCTTGATAGGCATGATGGTAGCGCCGCCATGTGACTTACTGACACTAGGGGCTGTCATCGCATGTGCAACTATGGCATTAGATGCGGTCAAAGATGTGCAACTATGGCATTAGATGCGGTCAAAGATGGCTTCACACCTTTTGCTTCTGGACCTCCTGGTCCTGAGACTTGAATGTAACTTTGATCCATCATTTGCAAAAGAATACAATTGTTAGTTAGATTTTCCCCAAACAAGTGATTCTACATTACCAAACTTGTTGGTACCATAGGCACCTCTGGAGCCCCAGTTACTAGCCCTTCCTTTCTCGTTTGTGAAAGAGTCACATTCGGGGTAGTGATCCGTGTAGCAAGCTCCATTCTCTGCCCACTTACTAGTAGAACGCCACCCATCTGTTGCATTGTACTGCATAATCCCAACATGGAGTTCTGTCCACTAATAGTACCTCCATGGTGACTAGATCCTGGCTGGTTCTGTGGTCCATAACCTAGAATGTCATGTTCCCACCTCGTGTACGAGGCTTCCACCAAAGCTCCACCTCCATTACCCCCATCAAGCCTACCCAAAACTAATGTAGGGCTTAGCACTTGGCCTCCTGCATAATCACGCATCCATTTTTCTCATGCATAAAAGAACCACAATCTGTACAAAAGCCTGGAATCTTCTCATACATCAATAGAAAATCTTCAGCATATGCATCACCAAACCTAAATTTCTTCCTAACCACCAAAAGTTTACTAAAATCCAAGTTCACACAAATATGCATTTCTGATTTTAAATTCAACAAATTTTGATCGTATTCGAGATACTCACCAATATAGTTACCAATTTTTTGGACCACGTCAATTGGAGAGCTTTGGCCATCAGTTTTCTCACCGTCGGTTTCACCGAGACCCATGCATGGCCTCTTGCTATCGAGACCTTCATCAGGTCAGACATCCCATCGAATGCCTCCACCACCACCATTATGTTATGATAGTACCAAGTGCCACTTGAAACTGCCATTTTCCGGTCCAAAACGGATCGTAACTTCACCAAAAACCGGTCATCTGATACCTATGTGAGTCCAATCTTATCGGATCCATGAACATCACACCACAAATTTGGCATATGGACCTTAAACGTCTGTGTCTTCATCAGTGCCAAGGAAGAGATCTAAAACACCCTAGCCACTGCGTATGACCATTCATCTTCGTCGTCCTTATCAAAGAGAGCTAAATCGACTTCCTCAAACATTACCGCAAGGAGGTCCGGCTTCGATTCTTCACCATTGTCAGGAGCATCACCCATGGGTGCCGAAGTCGACATGCAAGAACGCTAGAGAGTAGGACACTGAGTAGGGAAGAGGAATATGGGAGAATATTTGGAAATGAAGGAGAATTGGGGGAGATTAGAGGAGAAAGTGCCGACGGTGCTAGAAAGAGAGTAGGAAAACTGGGTTTTTCTTTTCACAGAACTATTGGGTGCTTAAGGGTATAAATTTTTAAAATTTTTTTTAACCTGTCGCAAATAATTTTTAATTTACGAACAGATGAGTACCAGGATTAGAATCATGGCTCGTCAGTGGATAAATTCAACATTTTGGCCATGAAGCAACCTCAATGCTCAAATGAGCTATTATTTAGGAGAGAACGCGATTTCTTCTCCAAATAGGGAGTACTGAGATTCGAACTTGGTTCGTCAGCAAATAAATTAAACGCCTTGACCAACAGAGCAACCTCAATGCTCAGCAAAAAAAAATCATCAAAAATTATTATCTTTAAATTTAGAACCAAGTTTAGATTGCATAAAAGAGAAAATGACTAAAATGATCCCTTATGTATGACAATTTATAGTCTTTTCTCCCTTATATTTGACATATATCACTTTGCTCCCTCGTGTATGTATTTTAAATTCACTTTGGTTAATCAGTGTGTATTTAACAATAAATATTTGGCATATGAGAGGTAAAAAAAATTTCCTATCCATAAACTTCTCATTATTTATAATTATGTCACTATTATAAAATTCTAAAAATTTACCAAATCTGCTAGCAAATTTCTCTCTCTCTCTCTCTCTCTCTCTCTCTCTCTCTCTCTCTCTCTCTCTCTCTCTCTCTACGATGACGCATGATCACTCAATCTCACTGATCAAGCTTCAATGCCCAGCCCCGCCGCCTCAAATGGTCTCGCCCTCTCTCAATGTCGGCCTCCGATCTCGCATTCGACCGCCGATGAATTATCGAGGAGCTTGTTGTCGTTTATGTCACCTTCCACGATGAATATGTCGTGGATCTTGAGGAGGTTCTGTCGTGCTTTCTTCGACGACGAGTCATAGTAGTTGTTAAAATTGTCGATCCCGATGATGTTGTCACTGCTTTTTTTCAGGGTCATGGACACGTGTGTCCTGACAAATTGGCAGTGTCGGTGACGAGGACGGACATGCCGCTAGGTGGATCTAGGCAGAGTTGCAGACCTGGTTCTCCCACTGGATTTCACCCCAGAAGGTGGAGAAGTAGCGAATATTGAAGTTGACAAAGCTCTAGAAACTTAAATATGATGCCGTAAGGGCGATCGGGAAGATGGCCCACAAGCATATGGTGCTCATGGAGGCGAAGCAATGGTAGAATTGGTGGCTCCGGTAGATCTTGAACTTTTTCGGAGTCGACGAAAACAGCTCGATCATCTTCCATTTAGGTCGGCGTCGGCATTTTTCTCTAATTTTTCATAATCCTCGCTAATATCTATCTTTGTTTTTTCCTAATTCGACCAATTCAAATTCCTTTCTTCTTTCTTTTGTGTTTTTGGGTTTTACTGATTTGAAGGGAGAAAAGAAAGAGATGGGATGGGATTGAAGAAGAAGGAAAGATTCAGGCAGTGTACAAGAAATTGAGAACTTTTTTCTTTTTGAAATTTATTTCAAAGAACAATCTAAAAGTAGAGGTTAAAAAGATATAAATAGCCTTAAAGAGTCATAAAATATTTAATTAGCTTATGATCATTTCAAAAGGAGGGAGTAAAATGAATTCCAAATGCATACATGAGGGAGCAAAATGATATATGTCGAACATAAGGGACCAACGTTTATAAACTGTCATACATAAAGGACCATTCCAGCTATTTTCTCTACATAAAATTTTGGAACATATTATCATCGGAGTACCAGAAAATGTCATTTTAATAAAAACACTTTATTTTAAGAATTTGGACATCCATACGAAATAAAACAAGTTTCAATCAAGATTACCTTTAGACTATGTTGTTCTAGAACAACGTTCAACTACATCAACCAAACTCATACACAATTTCAACCACATTGCAATACTGATGTAACGAAACATAACCAATGCCTTCCAAACCAGTGCACGATTAACATCTCCATTGGATCAAGTAATAGGAAATTATATATAAGGTCAATTAGAGACCCTATGTCACACATAAAGTCATTTATATATTTTTTTATCCTAATTAAGGTCACTTTTCTTTATCCCTGTTTTTTATCTTTCTAATTTTGCCCTTTTAAATTAACCTTTCTTTCTTCGTTTTCTTCAAAATTTCAGAGAGAGAGAGAGAGAAACAATGGGGGACTACTGTTCTGTAATACAATGTACTACAGTTCTGTAACACAATGTACTACTGCTGTCTCTAGTAAGCACTACTCCAAAATATTCAGGGTACTACTTCAAAACATGGTAAGTACTATTGTTCTATAACACAATGTACTACTGCTATCTCTAATAAATACTACTCCAAAATATTCAGGGTACTACTTCAAAACATGGTAAGTACTATTGTTCTGTAACACAATGTACTACTGCTACCTCTAGTAAACATTACTCCAAAATATTCAGGGTACTACTTCAAAACATGGTAAGTACTACTGTTCGCGAAGATAAGCACGTTGATTTGGTTGAATGTGGCAATTCGCGGTGGCCAGAGCTTAGAGAGGGAGGGAGGGAGGGAGGGAGGGAGGGAGGGAGAGGGAGAGAGAGAGAGAGAGAGAGAGAGAGAGAGAGAGAGAGAGAGAGAGAGAGAGAGAGAGAGAGAGAGAGAGAGAGAGAGAGAGAGAGAGAGAGACCAGTGTTTCGCGTAGGAGATGAGTGACGAGGTAGAGATCACAGCGGAGAGGAGCGGAGATCGGTGTTTCGCGTAGGAGATAAGTCACGAGGTAGAGATTGCAGCAGAGAGGAGCGACGACGAGTTTCGACGAGACGGTGGAAGTGAGGAAGAAGATCGATGGTGATGAAGTTTTGACGACGGCAAAAGTGTGAGGAGGAGAGTGATGGTGAGGGAGGTGTAACGCCGGCGATCGAAGGCTAAGGTTTTTGGAGAGAGAGAAGAGGAGAGGAGAGAAAGCACAATTGAAATGTGAGAGGTCAGGAGAGATTGATCTGGATTTCAATTATATTGATAACATAATTATAAATATTTTTAATGGTAAGGTTATGCTTGTTATAGAAGTAACCTAACTTGGAATAAAATTAGAAGATAATCTTTTGGTATATGGTATAGAACTTATATAAGTTCATATAATTGACCCATCAAATAATTCAATTAATCTTCTCAATGTGACACACACACATATATGGTTGACATTCTAGACTAAGTTCAGCCAAACATACTATCTCCTCCTAATCAAATAAGTCCTTAGTCGACTTGGCTTTTATGGTAGGTTTGTGGATTGGACCAAGAAGGGCTTGGTCGGAAAGTGAACGAGAGAGTGGACCATTCCAAGGTGTTACAATCTTGGTCGGTATTTGTTCCCGCCTTTCGTTTTTGAGCTAGTATCCGGTTCAAAAGTGTGCTTTTGTAACCTTGCCTATTAATTGTTTGATATATGTTCTCAAAGGAGTTTATCAGTTTCTCTGTAACTTGCTTGGTGTTCTATCTTTTTGTTGCTCCAGGGTGGTCTTGATTAATACACAATAGCTTCTCAAACTTTGTCTTGTGCAAAAATATTGGGGATGCAGTTGCAGCGCCATGACTCGGGGTTTCCGAGCAACCATCACGGCTGCATGTGGAGCCTGATGCACTTACTTGATTACCATCAGTGGCATAATGTCAAGAAGATGCTTCCACACCGAAAGCCCGCCAGAGCAAGAAGAGTCAAATGTAAGCTAGCACATGAGTTTTGATCTTCCATGTCATGTGGTTCATGTTTAACTGCAGTACTCTTCTATCAACTCATCTACTTAACTTTAAAACAATGAAGTGCTTATTTTATAGCTCTGTAGATATCTGATTTCTGAACAACTCGATCATGTGAATTCTGTATCGTCTTGGTGCTACTTACATATGCAGACCGTTTTCGCTTCGCAGTCATTAACAAGATGTTCCATAATCCCATCTATGTAGTCAATGTTCTAGATTAGACGCAATGAATAAAATTATGTAAATTTTAGCGTTGAAAGGAGAAAATGTATGGCCACTGGAATTGTTTTGGAATAGAGTAGAAATTAGATGCGTATATCTATTATGATACATATGATATGATTCTTTAAGCTTAAGAGATCATCGTTTAATCTTGCAGGCAGTGGAAGTGGAAAAGAAGCTTCTAAAAACCACGATAATAGTGAAAGGAAAAGGTCACTTGCTGAAGCAGAACCCTTGCTGGTAAGTTCTTGTTAAAATTTGACGTACTTGTTGTGGTTATCAATATTTTCAAGTCAAAACACAGAGGTTCTAGTTATATATGCATGCTATTGAACATAAACTGACAGCAGCTTAATGTAACTATTATAGGTCAAACATCATAGTACAGAAACTAGCTCTGCAAAGAAAAGGTCTAGGAAATCTCAAAGGAGAGCATCAAGAGCTAAAGAGATATCAAAGAAAGAAATCCACAAGAGATGGATTAACAGCTTTTCTGTCCAGTCATGGTTGTGGAAAACTAGTGAAGTACATGATGTTGAGTCTTCGGATGATTTTTCAGAGACGCCATATGAAAAGTCTGCCACGGAGCGGACAATGTCTCCAGAAAATTGCATGGACTACTCAACAAGCCAGAAGCTAATGAGAAGTAACCAGTTCAAAAAAGAAAATTACCATGATGAATTTTTTGATCAGGTTGATCTTCTTGAGCTCTTCAAGGCAAATAAGGAATTCTTCTTAAAATTCCTCCAAGATCCAAATGCCAATAGAATCCAGTTTCCGAGCTTGCACAAATCCAAATCTAATACCAATGTAAGATTGACAAAATCAAGGTCATTTCCTGTAGCTGATTCGTCACGAGCTAGAAGTGTTAGGCCTAGCACACTCAAACACAAGCAGAATGAAATTTGGTCCTTCCCAAAGGAGAAAAGCTTAGTACTCGGACACCAAAGTTAGTGACCACAGAATCTCAAGAGGATTCGCCTGAAGGATATAGCCAGCTAGGGTGGAATCAATTGGTCATGAGTCGTTTTAAAGATGTAAATCAGAAGCTATTGCATGCACTTCAGGAGAGCAAGAAGGCAAACACTCCCACTTCCATTGATACACTCGTCTCCGAAGATCCTTCCGGAGGTCATAGTAAAGAGCTGTCTGAAATGCCGGAGGTGGCCATTGGCAAAGAGAGAATCAAGATTGATGGTTTGGATGATAATATTCACAAGGGAAGATTTCACCGTGCAAGTAGAACCTCCTCTCTAAATGAGTTACTTGATAGATACAGTCAGTTATTCGAGAGTAATTGCAGAAGTGAGGCCAAGTTACATCGCTCCATGAGTTTAAAGTTGAAAAGTGAAGAGAATGTTACTTCATGTGAGATTGTTCGAAAATCTACTAGAAGGAATTTGTCACTGTCTGACCTTGACACTTTGTGTTCCGTTCTAAATGGGCCAGTTAGAGATACTTTTCGTTCAGGAATTCCGGTTAAAAATGCTTTGCACCACAAGACAAGTACAGAAAATGATAGTAGTATTGGTCCCAAGTCCCTGAGCCTGAGCCTTCATGTAGATACAGCTAAGTCTCAGAGACTAGAAGCTATTTTAGAGACAGAGATTCAGAATTGCATGGAAGAAAACAATGACACAGAAGACCTTCATGAGTATGTACTCAAGCCGGAACAAGAAGAAGAAAGCAGGATTCACGAGCAACGAGACATTGGTTTTACGAGGAGTCCTGAAGATGAGCAAGCACAACAAAGTGAAAGTCATATATTGGAACCTTGTTCTCCAGACTACACAACCAGCCAGGCAGAGTTTTCAATGTTAAAAGGTAATTTGCACTTTCATTTTCATATGTCTCAACTCTCAAATATAAAAATATTGCTCTATTTAATTCCTGAATATGTTAGGTAACAGAACTTTGTCTCATAATGAATATTTTTTTTTCTACCAGAACTCTGCTGCAGTGCAAATAGTGATGAGAGAAGTCAAGGAACTGAAATTGAACAGCAGAGGGTGGATGGTCACTTGTGTAAATATGTAGACAAAATGGATGATCTTGAACTCAACTATGCTAGAGATGTTCTTGAGATGTCCGGTTTTCTTAGGAATGAATACCTTGGAACATGGTACTCCATGGATCAGCCTTTGGATCCTTCGGTTTTTAAGGATTTAGAGGATTGATTTCAGCATGAACTCGATTTGTCTGGCGATTGGGATCATCAGCTTCTTTTTAACTTGATCAATGAGACACTCATTGATATCTATGAAACATCATACAGCTACTTCCCAAGGGCATTGTCTTTCAGTGGCTCCAAACATCGTCCAATGCCGAAAGGGCAGCATCTTCTTGAAGATGTATGGAGAAGAATCAGTTCATATTTAAGCTTCAGACCGGAGATGGTCCAGTCCTTGGATGATGTTGTGGCTCGAGATTTGGCCAAGGGTGATTGGATGAACCTGCAATGGGATACTGAGTGTGTGGCTCTTGAACTTGAGGATTTGATCTTTGAAGAACTATTAGATGAAATTATCCAAAATTATAGTAGCCACCTCTTAGCTTCCTTGTACATAAAAGTTCAAGGAAGTAGTTTGGTAGTATAGAACTATTCAAAGTGATCAGCAGCTCCCATGTATGTTCTATTCTTTTTGTTTTAAGGGAAGAAGTTATGATGGAAATTAGCATCTGAATGTCATCACTCATCACATTATAATTTCAGTAAATGCTGAAATGCAAAAGTAATTTTGGATCTAAAAGATGATAGTATTGAGAAAAGAGTGAATAGCAGGACATGTATATGCTACTTGGACTTTGATCATCCTTGTTAATTTGATCTTTATCTTCCTCAAGTCTTCACCTTACTCTCTCCCTCTCTCCCGCCCTCTCTTCATATCAAATCGACTGATCCTTAGCGGTCACCATGTCCAATCCTGCTCATTCAGTTTTTGGTCTTCAATCTGATGATCTGATTTGGGTTGTGAATAACAGGTAGTGTTTGGTATCATTTTATTTTGGAATGGGTCGTTACTATTAGAATTGTTGTTTCAGTTGATTATGCATGCTTGATTTTGTAGGATCAAAGCAAAGGCTAAGGCTATTATTCTTTTCTTACGGTTTTTCATTTGGTTGGTTTCTGGGTTCTATCTATCAACTACATAGATTCTATGTTGCTTCTTATTCATTGAAAAAAGAGAGGACCAGTTTCGTTTAATAATGATTCATCTAGGCAAGATGCAGTACTATAAGTGTTAAATAGATTTAAAATCTAGATTGTTGGCTTATATATGTTGATTGCATGTTCCAATTCGTAATTGCATGCTTGAATTTCTAATTGCATGTTAGATTTTATAGGTTCTATCAGTTCTTCAATCGGTTAGGCGTCCTTCCTCTTCTTCAAAGTGCTGCACTCTACATCAGTCTCATTAATTAAGTATATAATTGGTAAGACTAAACTAATTGATGGGTTTTACCATTTTTGATTGACACTTGGGTTTATCCTGCTCAGTTTTTGATCTTCCGCGTCAATGTTGATTTTCTAATATTTAGTTATCTTCACTAGGCATCATTTGAGTTATAGTCTTCCAAGAAATGAGTTTTTCACATTCTAAGTAATTTGTCATTTCCATTCCTGCTTTGCCATTCTAAGATACAAAGTGTTGGATATGTGAATGTTGTGGTTGTTCCATTCGATAAAACAACAAGAAAACAAAACTAAATCAATATCACGTATAGTCGTATAGATCATATACTATACTAAAAACTGAACTTTTCAAGTAGTGATATTCTGTAAAGATCGCTGTTATGAGATAGGCAGGCTATTATAGCCAGTTAAAAATACAACTACTTACCCTTTCCTGTTTCCATTCTTCCTACTCAGGGTTCTGCTTACCACCTCTACTGAATGGGGAATTGAAGTCACCAGGTTAAATGGTCCTGTAGCTTGGAAAGGTTCATCTCTCATCCTCTTAGGTTCTGTTCTTAAATACGAATCTTTGTAGACACTAATTGTATGATGTATCTGCCTTTAAATACTAGACTATTGTATAGTGTATGGTGTATTGCATTGAAATTTGATTCCTGGCCAGTTGAGGACATTGAGAATCTAATGAGGTTTATAGGACTATGAAGCAATTTCATCTCTTCTTCCTTGCTTGTCTAGAATGTTTGGTGGGACTGTTGTAACGTGCTAGGATAATGGTGTTGCCTGCTGTTGAGATTGGAATGTATGACAATGATCAGTAAAGCTCAATTTGAGATAATGGTGCAAGCGTGGAGCTATATATATAGTTATACACTAGAATTTGAGATACTGATCAACATCTATTTATCCTCTGAAGTTCTCAATATATGTTATTCATATTAAATTGGAATTTGGGGCTGATCTTGACAAATGAACATGAAAAAGTCCTATGACATTGAGCTATTGGTATTCGAAATTTATATCCATGGATCTGTTGATCTATTTGAATTTGAAATTTATATATATGGATTTGTTGATCTATATGTATCTCAAAAAGGCTAACAATCTGCCCCAGTTGTACTTTAGTTCTTTCACTGTTCTCCACCTTAAAAGTAAGCAATAAAAATAAAATTAACAACTCAACCCCGCAGCGAAGCGCGGATTCTATTTGCTAGTAAAATCAAAACAACCTACAATTAGTCATTCAAATGTGCTGGATGAAGTATGTTAAGTTCATGAACTCCTTGATATTAAGTGGTAAGAACACTGTATAGTGAAACTTTTTGACCCTTTTTATTTAAAAAATAATAATTAAATATGTTAAACAAAATAATGCTACAAAGTAATTACTTTGATCCCTTTCAAGTAATAAAAAAAAGTGTTTAAGGAGATTTATTCTCCATAATTTTTGGTGTGTGTCTTGTTCTAGTTAGATACGGATATTAATTAGATAGATACATGAAATCCCTGTTATATCAGGACATTTATTGTAACAAATTGTATCAGCATGTATTTAAGACATTCTATAAATGAAAGAGTTACAGCTTTCCCAGTTTACATATTTTCTCTACAACACGTTATCAGCATGCTCTTTGGGTTGATAGCCATCACTAGCATAGAAGAAAAAAAAACCTACCTTTCAAAAAAGCTAGCACCACCACTACCGGCCACCTTGCTCCACTGTCGGCCTCTCCCACTTACTCTCGGCGATTCTTTCACACGCTCTTAAGTTGTCAAGATAGCTCGCCTCCCGAGGAATCGTTTTAGAAGAGCTTCTATTTCAAATCGTTCGTCAAGTGTACCGGTCATACCGAGCACAACACTCATCGAGGTAAATTTTTCTAAACCGTCTATTGATAGATCTAGGATCAAACTTACTTACCACAAAACCCTAGATCTAAGTTGATGATAACTGCAATATGAGTTGTGATATATTACATGTTTTACCCTAGTTCCTATGGACATATATCCATAGAGTATAGATGGTCTTGGAGGAGTCATGGTTCAGAAAAGAAAAGAAAAGAGAAATAGATTCTATGTGACAGTTAGTCACGGTTGCTGGGTGTAGTGTTTGCCACCATTTACAATCGATTTTGTGACCATATATCATGGATCACGTTCTTATTCTATAAAAACTTGAAAGTTTTGTGATCGTAGTTTTCGATCGTTACTAATAAAACATCTTTGTGTATTTTTGTAGATGAGTTTGAATGAGTCTGGAAGGCTGGAATTCGACATCTTGACCTTGAAGGTAAGGAGTATAACTGTTGGGTCTTCGATATAGAGAACACTTTCATCGGAAATAGACTGACCAACACCATTAAACCCTTTGGGCCTGGAACGAACCTCCTGCCACCCAATGATGAGACAAAAGCTTAAGCCCTCATGTTCCTGAGGCGTCACATTCATCCAACTCTTAAGAAGCACTATTTGAACAAAACTGATCCCCCCGATCTTATGGGATGTTCTGAAATAGTAGTTCAACAACGTGCATAGCGCACAGCTTCCTGAGTTGACTGCGAGATGGGATAACACCAGAATGGTAGATTTTTCGAAGATCAATGCTTTTAACCAAGCCATGCTCGAACTGCAGTGGAAGTTGAGTTTTTGTAGGGTGAAAAAAAAATCTGAGAATGACATGATTGAGAGGGCGTTACAAATCTTCCCTACATCTATGAGTCTTCTCGCTCATCAGTACCAGATTGAGTATGAGCAAGAGATGATTACTACCTTTGGTGATCTCATTAACAGTCTCGCGACAAAAAAAAAGCATCATGAGATCATCTTAAATAATAACTCAAGACCGGCAGGTACTAAAAAGCCTGAGAGTTTGCAAACTGGAGGAAAGGCTCAAAAAGATAAGAATGTTGCTCATTCAGAACCTTATGCAAGAGGTGGACAAGCTCCACGTGGGGGTAGAGGAGGGCGAGGGCGAGGGCGAGGGCGAGGGCATGGCAACGGTCGCAACCAAAATATGACATGGCATAGAGATCAAAATGCCAACGCCGCTCCTCACAAGAACCAGTTTGGTTCAGTTTCTAATGGTCAATGGTCTCAACAGTCTGGAAAGTATGGTTGTTTTAAATGCGGTTCTACTAAGCATACGCACAAACAGTGCCGTGCTAGTAGAGAAATCCAGACTATGTACAAAAAGCATAAGTAGTATTTGGCTTAAGAGTCAAATTATACTGGAGTAGAGATGGAGGTTGACACCAATCTCGTTCTTACGGAAGACAAGGTGAATAATCTCGCTACCCCGGATTTTGAATGAGCCTATCTTAAAGGCCGTTGTCTCTGAATGTTTTTCAAGTTTTTGGTTTTGTTTTTGGCTTACTTTTCGGTCAAGAATTTTAAGACAATTCTCTTGTTTTATGAATAAGAACATCTATGATGTAATTTTTTTGTTGGCAGTAATAAATATTTCTCTATTTTTTGGTATATGAAAGTGTTTGAGAATATTCTATTTTATATACTTCTTATGTATGGTTCGATGTTTATAAGTATATGAAAATATGAGATAAACATACGGTAAAAACGTGACACAAAGGAGATGTTATTTTGAACTCGGGGAGATTTTCGCTCCATCGAAGTATTGTACTTCGATCCATCGAAGCTATCCCACCGGTTATTTTCTAACAATTTTTGATCCATAAAAAAGAAGTACTTTGATCCATCAAAGCTTATCCACAGGTCCTTTGGTTGCAAATTTTGATCCATCAAGACACTCCTTCGATCCATCGAAGGAATGCCTCGGGTTAACTTTTTTGACCCATCAAAAATCAGTAATGAAAAATCACATTTTATTTTGGGTTCTTCGATGCATCAAAGGCTTTCCTTCGACCCATTGAAGATGTAACTCAGAATTGATGTTCTTAGATGAGTTTTTCATCTGTATCATTGGTTTATGATGTTGTTTATACATAAGTTTTACTGGAAAAAGATGGAAACAAAATTTTGAACCTGAATTTCAGGAACATATGTGGTTTTACATCGGTTAATGTCATGCCATATCAACATTCAACAAGGGTCACACCCTTCTCAAATCTTTAAGTGTATACTTAAAGTGTACGCCTGGTCTTTGTTACATAGACTTACTTATTTACATTGATTTTGTAGATGTCTCAAGGCGAAATTGAGTGTCTAGCAGATAATGGTACTACTCATACCATTATGCCAAATAGGCAACTATTTGTGGATCTTTTCCATATAATTCCTCAGTGACAACCCTGATTGGTGTAGCACCCGTTATTCAGGTGCATGGTAGTGCAGAGTTTCTGCTGCCCATGGTACAAAATTATATATCACTGATGCCTTATACGCGTCAAAGGCCAATCGAACCTTGCTTAGTTTTAAGGATGTTCGTGTCAACGGATTTCACTTAGAAACCTATTGTGAGAAGTTTCTAGCAATTCATAGTGGTTTATACTTAACTACAGTTCATATCATTGAATCCAATTCCATGACTCACACTACTATGTGTGACTCTGATTCATACAAGCTTGGACATTTACGACAGGGACATCCATGTCGTGATATAATGATCAAAATCTTTAAAAAAATACTCATGGTCATCCGTTCTTTAGAGCGAAGAAATATGTGGGATTACCTAGTTCCATTGGTTTAGATGGTGAGGATGAAATTACTCCTCTCAATCCTGGGTCGGCCTCCAAGACGAGTGCAACACCTTCCCGGCAATATACTACTGAGGCTGTCACACCCCCAAATCCGGGGCCAGTATTATACTGAAATATGGTGTAAGGATTTGTGATGTGAATAAGAAACTCAAATAATTTCAAAAATCAAGGTGTCTGAATAATATATTTATTGAAAAGTGAAAATGCTAATATTAAAATACTGAAGTTTTTGAAAATAATAGTCTTTACATTTATTCAATTCAAAATGCAAGTAGAAAATAATTCGTTTATTTAGTAGGCGACGTATCCTATTTTTCCCAAGCATTCTACTCATCACCTGAAAAGAGAAAGATGTATCATGAATCGCACTGACCCAGTAAGTATAGCTTACACGCATATACTAAATTATCTCTAAGAAACATCAAACCGAACAATCAATTCAAAAGGATGAAATATTCAAACCGGTTATTCTCTCATATTTATACTTACGTCTTTGTAATATATACATATAGGTACATAATATATGTACTTGCACAACTTCACATCTACACACAAACACATCAATACTTCCGAAGTAAATTCTTTTAGATTAACTAGTAATTACTCAAAAATTCATGTGTTTAGTCTCACAATACCAACACACATATAAAACCACAGCATTCTAAGGCCACCTGCCAAAGCATGCATACTCCCGGTTTTGACACAAGTCATTCCTTAGAGTATAATAGTGCACTATCTGTAAGGGACTAGGGCCCTTGGCTAACTCCCACAATAAAAAAATAATTTACCAGCAATTCGTACTATACACCCGACTTCACACTTCAACCATAATGATTACAAACAATTTTTTAGTTAAGACTATTTATATATAGATAATTGAGTATATATTTATATCATAATTTTGTAATAAATATATACGTAATAGAATTTGTAAAGGAAGAAATGTCAAACTTAAACGTATTTCATTATTAACAATTTTGGTCAAAACATTTCATTTGGTGGTAATCTGCTCGAAATCCTCTATTTGTTCTGAATTATACTTGAAAGTAAATAGATAGAGCGATTAAGTAGATAAACTTGAAATAAAAATTAGTTATCATCGGTCCAAAAGTTTCATTTGGCGGTAGTCTGTCCGAAATCCTCCATTAGTCCCAAATCAAACTTAAGAAGTAAATAATGCGAGTAAGTAAATGAAAACAAAGTACAAATACAGAAAATAAAATTATTAATCCTTGGACCAAAAGTATCATTCGGCGATAGTTCATCCGAAATCCTCTATTTGATCCGTTTTTATAATTAATCCATATTATGTCCAAATCAAAGAAGTGAGTACACCATCTCAAAGTATTTTTTGAGAGGAATCCAGTGGTAAAAATCACAAAGTTTGGTAGGGAGTTCTCAAGTTCAGAAACAAAGATATTTAACAACTGTCCAGAAATAGTTACACTCGGTATTAAGCTCATTTGCACGAATTAATTCATTAGTAAGTATTAACCAATGCCTTTCAAACTTTCCATATTGATAGTTGAACTCCTAAGCTTCGTTTGGATATAAAGAACACTAAATTTGGTTAAGAAATGAGTAAGATATGAATATTTCAAGTTAAGAGCACGTTAAGAGTTTTTGAACATGATTAAGAAAAAGATTAGCAAAATTTGTTTTAGCCATAACTTTCTCATTACTTAACATTTTTGAGTGATTCAAAAGTCAAAGTTGAATAACTTTTTGTATAGAATCTAAAAATGTAAAAATATTTGACTAATTAAAACTTTGACAGAAACGAAAATAATAAATTTACATTAAGGCTCATTATTTCCCTTTTATTCTTAGCCATGCACTTTGATGTAATCCTAAAGATAAAGGAGTATAGGAATGTACTCATGTACTTACTCAAGAATTTCAGTATGTGATGGAAGTATTTGATTAACTTAAGTGACCCTCTTGAAGCAAATGAATTAACTACTAAAGTACTTGGAAGAAAGATAGCTTGGTGTGGGATTTTAGGGGAGTTGTATTGTAATTTTGGGAGGACTTCAAATCAGTACGTAAGGGGAAGATTGAAGTGGTGCAAAAATCATATTGAACTCAAGGGTGATTTATATAGACATGGGAAATAAATTCATAACCATTTTTATAGACTTTTGTAGACAACACTACCACATATGGCATCATTACCGGCGAGATCACCGGAGACAAGGCCGGCGACCGGAAAAGTCGCCGGTAATGTTCATCATTACCGGTGACTTACTCCGTCGCCGGTAATGTCGCCGGAAAATCGCCGGTAATGTTTCAAAACATTATCGGCGACTCCAACCGTCGCCGGCAATGTCAAGCCGAACATTTCCGGTGATTTTCCGGCCGGAATTTCGCCGGAAATGTGTGGCTCGACATTGCCGGCGATGGTTGGAGTCGCCGGTAATGTTTTGAAACATTACCGGCGATTTTCCGGCGTAAAGTCGCCGGTAATGTCTTCATTTCCGGCGACTTACTCCGTCGTCGGCAATGTCTCTTATATTAGACGCAGATTGCAGGAGCTCGATCATTCATTCATTTTGATCGAAAAAAATCCAGAGAAATCGAAAGAAGGAAAACATACGCTCTGAAATCGATCATTCGGTATATTGTCAAAATTGAGCCGCGCGTCGAAAACTCGATCACTCGGGAAGCTATATATATAGGTACGTGTATATATACGTATATGTGTATGTATATATATATATGTGTGTGTTGATCAAATCCAATTCGTGAGATATATATGAAATGTTGTTGATGTCACGGAAACGACTGGTATTATCGTAGTGTTATCGGAGCCAGGCTTAACAGAGCCTCCTACCTAGTCAAATACGTTTTGAATTGAAAAAAGAAGAATACCATCATCGAGTACTGAATCGAATTCAGAGATTAGATCGATATATATATATATATGCATGCATGTGTTGATTTAATTAGAGTTGATTTGAGATATCGCGTCGATTATTAGTAGTGAATGTGTGTATATATATAATTAATCCGTAAAATTCTTAGAATTTTCAGGATGGACAAGAGTTGGATGAGCCTCGAAAGATGGGATGTCAGATATCACCAGGGAATTAGGAGTTTTGTGGATTTTGTGAAGGCTAATTGTGGAGACACTACACTTCATTATTGCCCGTGTAAAGAATGTAAGTGTTTCAACGATCGATTTCGTTTTCCCATTGATAAAGTCTAGAGGCACCTGAGTAAATACGGGTTTTGGGATAAGTACACTTGTTGGATTTATCACGGTGAAACATCGTTAGCGGGTCCGCATGATCATGGACAATTTGGTGAGAGGGCCAGTCCACGCTATGATCATGGAGATTTTGCTGAGAGGGGCAGTTCATCCTATGATCCAACAGCGATGTTAATCAATGATATGTTTCCTCATGAGAGCGGTGTATTTGCTGATGAAGCACCAAATGTCCCTCCCGTCGTTGAGGGTTTCCCCCATATCGAGCCAGTCGAGCCATTACCTGGAGCTCATGTCAACACAAGCGGTATGGACAAGTACAACAACCTGATTGCATTGCAACAGACTCCGTTGTACGACGGTTGTAGTAAGACTGTTCTTGAAAGTGTGATGGGAGTGATGCAGCTCAAAATGGAGAACAAAATGTCTGTCAAATTTGTTGATTCTTGGTTGAAGTGGACTGCTTCGCTACTGCCACCCGGTCATCGTCTTCCTACCACTCATCATAAGGTGCGACATATCCTGAAAGATCTTGGGCTTTCCTACATCAAAATCCATGCATGCAGATATGATTGTATTCTCTTCTGGGGAAAAGATCTCGAAGACCTTGAAGCCTGCCCGGTATGTTTTACAGAAAGGTATAAGTTGACTCCTGCAGGCAACAAGAAAGCTGTGAAGATACTTCGATATTTCCCGCTTATTGATAGGCTGGAGCGGTTGTTCATGTATGCTTTCACGGCCGAGGCAATGAGATGGTGGGCTGAGAGGAACTTGCCTGACGATGACACCCTTATACACCCTTCCGACGGAGAGGCTTGGAAGCACATGGTTAGGGAGTTTGATCATTTTGCAGCAGAGGTCCGAAATGTTTGGCTAGGGGTCTCATCTGACGGATTCAATCCTTTTGGCAACATGAGTCTTCAATACAGTATATGGCCAGTTATTTTGGTACCGTACAACCTTCCACCATGGATGTGCATGAAGAAGGAATACAATATGCTGACTCTGTTAATTCCGAGCCCGGGTTATCCAGGAAAGTGTCTCGATGTGTATTTGAGGCCTTTGATTGAGGAGCTTAAGTACCTGAGTGAGTGTGGCCACCCCACTTACGATAGGTTCAAAAACGAGATGTTCCAGATGCATGCCATGCTTGTTGGCACCAACAGTGATTTTCCTGCCCGCGGTATATTGTCGGGCAACGTTACCAGGGGTTACAGGGCTTGTTCAGAGTGTATGACGGTTGATTGTTGCAGTCCTCATTGCAGTAAAATTGTTCAGATGCGTCACCGTTGTTGGCTTCCATATGATCACCCATTTAGGCAGGATCCAGACGCGTTTGATGAGACTGTGGAAACAGGTGTGGCACCCAGGCGATGGACAGGGGGAGAAATTTTGGAAGTGTTGAATGAATATGATTTTGGCCAACTGAGCAATCATCCTGACATAGTCGCGTCAATTCCAGACAAGCCAGAAAGGTATAAGTTTTGGACACACAAGAGCATATTCTGGGAACTCTCATACTGGCCCAGGTTGCCTATCAGACACTACCTAGATGTTATGCACAGAGAGAAGAATGTGTGTGAAAGTGTTGTGGGCACAGTTCTTAACTTGGAGGGGAAAACAAAAGACATCCCTAAGGCATGCATTGATCTGAAAGCAATGGGTCTGCGGAAACATTTGTGGTTAAGAGATGGTAAGAGAAAAATGCCGCAAGCTCCTTACACCGTAAAGCCGAAGCATAAGCATGAAATTTTTCGGTGGCTGAGTAATGTCAGGTATATATTCTTATGGCTACGCAGGAATTTGGCCTTAAATTTTTACCGGATTATGGTTATATGCGAGAAATATAATTGTTGCCTATGGATATATATATATATATATATATATATATATATGCAGGTATCCTTATGGCTATGCAGGAAATATAAGCAGGTGTGTTAACTTCCGGGACAATAAGATGTACGGATTAAAGAGTCATGACTGCCATGTACTGCTTCAACGCCTTTTCCCTATTTTCATTCGAGGGTACCTGCCCAAAGAGGCGGTGGAGCCGTTGGTGGCCTTGTCAAGATTCTTTCAGAAGTTATGCACCAGGGAAGTTAAAAAATCAGACCTCAGGGAGATGCAAGATGACATCATTTTTATCATGTGCAAGCTTGAGAGGATATTTCCCCCAAATTTTTTCGACATAATGCCTCACCTGATGATCCATCTTCCCGAACAATTGTTGCTTACCGGTCCCGTACACTACACTTGGATGTATCCCATGGAAAGGTACAAATGATTCATACATTTGGTTTGCCTATGTTTTTATATGTAAATTCTTATTTTTAAGTAAGTTAACATGCACTTGTTAACTTGTAGACAATTGGGAGCCTACAAGGACTATGTGAAGAATAAATATGCACCTGAAGGGTGTATCGCTGAAGCATATGTTGCGCACGAGTGTGTAACGTACACCAAAGTGTACTTGGGAGCGCTTGAGGACCCCCAACAACAGATGCCGATAGATGAACCCCAGTTCAACCTTTCTATCATCTCCAGTGACGTGGTAGTACAGGGAAGCTTGCCAAAGTCGTACAAGTTGGATGGAAATGAGGTAGCCATTGCCCACTGGTCGGTACTGATTAACTGTGAAGAAGTACAATATTGGAAAAACTATCATCTTCACTGCCCTGCTATTGTCGGAAATGTTGATTACCACAACAGGACGTTTGCAAACTACTTTGGTCAATGGGTAAGGGTATATGTGTATATGTCTATTTTTATATATATATATTCTTATATAGCATGTATGTATGTACGTGGTTTTGTGGTTTCAAGATGACATAATTTCTTGTGTACGTATTACTGGACGTTTTCAGATGAACCATGTAGCAGATGATGGTTGCCCAGAGTGGTCAAACGAATTGAGGGTCCTGGCGATGAAACCGATAGCTTCAAAAGTTTACTCGATGTGTCAGGTCAATGGCGTGAAATTTATATGTGAAAATCGAGACGACCGACTGAAAACACAGAATTGTGGGGTGATGGTCCATGGTGGGCAGGATGGCGTTGACGATTACGGTGTCCTTCATTCAGTTGTTAAACTAATTTATGGGAACCGCATGAAAGTGCACTTGTTCAAGTGTAGATGGTTTGATACTAGCCCGGAGAACACAAGGACCGATCAGTACAGAACATTTTCGGTGAATACTGCTACTAGCTGGTATGAAGATGACCCTTTCGTTCTTGCCTCATCAGTAAAACAAATGTTTTACCTTGACGATCTTCTTAACAAAGTCCCGTGGAAGGTGGTTAACCATGTTGCTCATAGAAACATATACAGTGCTGCCACACTTGGTGAGACCGCAGATGATGAGAAAGTTACTGCATACCAAGAGCCGAACGCTTTTGACATTCCGGAATCATCTACGATTCGCCTTAATAATGTGAGATCTGGGAGTGTGGTTCGAATTACTGGAGCAGAACTTCTCGATGTTAATCCATATGAAGTTGACGCTGATTCAGATGACGAGGAGCGGCACATATTGCCAGAGGTTACCTATGAAACCGAGTTAGACTCAAGTGATGAAGATGATTACGATTATCATCCTTAGTACGTTGGAAATTGTAGGCGGAAATTGTAGTCGGAAATTGTAGTCGGAAATCGTGTCGGAACGTAGTCGGAAAATGTACTCGGAAAATGTAGTCGAAAATTGTAGTCGGAAATTGTATGTAGTCGGAAATCGTGTTGGAAATCGTAGTCGGAAATCGTGTCGGAAATCGTTGTCGGAAATCGTTGTCGGAAATTGTAGTCGGAAATTGTAGTCGGAAATTGTACGTAGTCGGAAATTGTAGTCGGAAATTGTACGTAGTCGGAAATTGTACGTAGTCGGAAATTGTAGTCGACCATCGTAGTCGAAAATCGTAGTCGGAAATTGTAGTCGGAAATTGCAGTTATATATGGTCGGAAATGTTGTCGGAAATTATTTAGTTGGAAATTGGTCGGAAATAGGTCGATCGGATAATCTTCGAGAAATAATGACATTACCAACGAGTTGATAAGCAACTCGTTGGTAATGACATTACCCACGAGTTAGCAACTCGTTGGTAATGTCATTACCAACGAGTTCACTCGTTAGTAATGACATTACCTACGACGTACGTCGTTGGTAATGTCATTACCAATGAGTTACGACGTAACTCGCCGGCAATGGTGGCGGTATTTCCCTGGCAGCTCGAGCTTTCCTCCCCTATCTCCTCCTCCCCATTTCTCTTCGCATCGATCTCTCTTCCCTCTTCCCTCTCTTACACCGAAATTCTCTCTTCACCTCCCTCTCCTCCCTCTCCTCAATACTCTCTAATTAGCTTCCTCTCCTCCCCTCTCCCCTCTCTTCCTCTCCTCCCCTCTCTCCTCCTCCCCTCCTCATCTTCCTCCTCCCCTCACCTCCGTCGCCGGACAAGGACAGTTGAGTCGAGCTCCACCATGGCAAGTAATAGCTCACTCTCTCTCCCTCTCTCTCTCATTCCACATTTTATTTTTATGCATTTTGATTAATTAATTTTTGATAATTGTGGGATGTATGTATGCATGTGGAAAATATTTGTAAAATGTAATTAAGGTATGTTTGAAAATTGTGGGAAAATAATGTGGATAATTGTGGGGTGAAGGAGAAATATATGTGATGTATATATGTGAAAAATTAATTAATTTATATGGAATGTATATATATACGTATGTTTGAAAAATGTGGAAAATTAATTAGGTAGGGTGAATTGGATTAATATGTGATGTATATATATGTGTGTGAATTAAGGTGAAATTAAGATGCATGATCGATGTATACAAAGTGTATATGTGATGTATATATATGTGAAAAGTTTAAAGCCGGAAATGATGTATGTATATATGTTAAGTTAGGTGATATAGTTGTTAATTTAACGTATAATAGGTGAAAAATCGGCTTCGGAATTTAACGTGTTTGGATTAAGGTGATATAGTTGTTAATTTAACGTATAAATTAAGGTGAAAAATCAGAATCGGAACAGTTTGGAACCACAACGGTTTTAAACCGAAACGGTTTGAAACCGGAAATGTTTATAACCGGAACCGTTTGTAACATAACGGTTCCAGTTCGAAACGGTTCCAGGTTCAAACGGTTCCAGTTCCAAACGGTTCCGGTTCCGATTAATTTGTTATAGAACCGAAACGGTTTGGAACCGGAACGGTTTGGAACCGGAACTGTTTGTAACCGGAACCGTTTGTAACATAACGGTTCCGGTTACAAACAGTTCCGGTTCCGATTTGTTATAGAACCTTAGTACGTTGGAACCGGAACCGTTTGGAACCGGAACTGTTTGTAACCGGAACCGTTATGTTACAAACGGTTCCGGTTACAAACAGTTCCGGTTTCAAACGGTTCCGGTTCCAAACGGTTCCGGTTCCGGTTCCGATTTGTTATAGAACCGGAACAGTTTGGAACCGGAACTGTTTGTAACCGGAACCGTTTGTAATATAACGGTTCCAGGTTCAAACGGTTCCAGTTCCAAACCGTTCCGGTTCCGATTTGTTATAGAACCGAATCCATGACTATTACGGTGTCAAGGAGGTTTTCGGCTAATTGGCTTCGGAGAGGTTCCCGAAATAGTGGAGGGAACAGTAGTCAAGCTTCTTCCTCGCCCGCAGTTAGCAACACGCCCTGTGGGCCAATGATGACTGCTCGCACGAGAGCCTTGCTAGAGGCGCGAGCTGAGGAGGAAGCTGCACGATCAAGAGCCGTGCAACCGGAAGTCGAGGCTCGAGCCTCAGTCTCCAGACGCTCAATCAGCAGACGTCCCTCCGGTGGCAGAGCCTCAGACGAGCGACAGTCAACGGGGGAATCAGAAACTCCATCAATCCGAATGCCCCATATTCGCCCGGTGCCTACTCCCGTTTCACGGGAATCATCTGAGACACATGATGGTGCTGGCGCCTCATCGTCCAGGCCTCGTCTATCTCCGCCGTCCGGTCTCTTCCTACCCGACGAGATTCCTGTCATCTCTGAATTCGATGATAGGGGATGCCTGTTTATGTTGAAGGACGGCCGGAGTTCCTGACCGTGGAGGAAGCGTATAACTTCCTCCCGTTCGACCCCGTGTATCTTTGGAGTGTGAGGTGCACCAACCAACAAACGGACGATGCAGGTAAATTTTATTTAACATCAGATTGATTACTTAATTATTACTTAAGACTTGCGATAGGTTCAATTAATGATATCAATTTGTTGACATTGTATTATTAGGCAATTTCGTTAATGGGACTGGAAAACGGAAAGGGGCTAGAGGCACCTGCACCGGGAAGAGACTTGAGCAGGCCACCGGCGGAAGGAAAATGCCCATAAGGGCCAATGAGGATGGCGAGGTGATCGAGGCATTCGACACCACGCGCAAATATGTCAGCATGGCTGATGCGATCGTGCGGGACAAGGTCCCAATGCTTTGGCCAGATTGGGAATCTGGGCCTATCTACGTGAAGATGCAAGTGCATAATGCACTCAGTGTGAGTAAAATCGTATTTTCATTACGTAAATTTTACATTTATTAATTAAGTCCGAATAAATATATAATTTTACCTTTTATATATTCATATTGCAGGTGTGGTTTGACGTGGATGAAGTTCTTATTCACACGTGGGTAGAGCGTCAACTACATATGAGGTGATGTGCTTCGACTTATTTGAATATATATCGAGTTAGATTTTTGTTTATCAAGTGTTTTAATATCTCTAACTTTTTTTTCTTGTTTTAATATAGGTATAAAGAGTGGAAGAACGAGCTTTCTTCCCATTACACTGTATACAAGGAGCTAGGCCGAGGTTCTACCCCTAGCAAATTCCGGTTTAGGGAGTACGAGTGGCTGTGGCTGATAGCCCACTTCGAGCACCCCAAAGCTCAGGTATGCATCCTTAATATATCTTACAAGCCTAATGTATCGTATCAGATTGAAATAGTTAGTTACTAATTTTTTTCCATATGTTTATCAAACAAGGCGATTTCGAAGACGAACCGGGCGAATAGATTGAAAAACACCAGGGCCCATCATGCAGGTTCACTCAACTACATGGGTTGGTCGATTAAGGCGCAGCAACAACAAGAAGTGAACCCCTTGGTGTATATTCATCAGAAGTTCTATCCGTAGTGCCCTGACGAAGCGGTAAGTCTTTCGCCTCTCCATGTGTTAATAAAACTATTTTTCGATATTAATAGATTTTGTTAGTTAATACGTTGTTCATTTTCGCTTTTCAATTAGGCGAGAGTGGAGGAGGCGACCACAGAAGTGACCATGAGTATAGCTCAGACTAACCATCCTGACTGCTCCGAGGAAGAAGTCACCCAGTATGCCTCTTAGATCGATCTGCTTGATCCCCCGATAGCGGCTCAGATCATGGCAAAAGCGTGCGGGACTGGAAAGAATACCTACTACTGTAGGGGAATGGGTTCGGCGGGCGAAGGAGTATTGAAAAACACTTCACAATACTCTATCGGGTCAAGAAGTTCAACTTCTAGTCGTAACCTCGCAGCGGAGCTTCAGAGGACGCAGATGGAGTTGGAGGAGCAAAAGAGGCAGATGGCCGAGTACCAAAACATGGTCCAGCAGCAGACACAGATGCAGGCTCAGATGTACACATGGATGCGGACGATGTACGAGGCTCAGACTATCGGACAACCGTTCCCCACACCTCCCCCGGTCCCTCCCTTCCCTAGCTATCCACCACCACCACCGCACCAGTCAACGCCAGAGCAAGACCAAGGTAGCCACCGGAATTCAAATGAGTACATGGATTACTTCGACCCTGACCCGCAAGTTCTTGGACCCTGACCTGTAGTTGTAGTTAATTTTCGTATCGTCGTTGCTATTTGTACTGTACGTTGGACATTTATGTGTACTGTTGAACTTGTATGATTGTACGGTTTATGTCTTTCAATGCAGGTTCTGGAATTGGGCCCAATCCAGAACCGCGTTTTTTTTTCAAAATTTTTCCACACATTGCCGGCGACATGGACCTCAGTCGCCGGCAATGTCTCACATTCCGGCCACGGCGGCGCTGCCATTGTCGGCGACGCCGTCGCCGGTAATGTTAACACCGGCGGGGAATTTTCGGTGACGTCATTGCCGGCGACTTGTCGCCGGTAATGACAATTCCGGCGAAAAAAAAAGACAAGGCCGACGACGACAGGTCGCCGGTAATGTCTCCATTTCTGGTAGTGCAAGTTGATAATGAAATAGTTGGGCTACTAATTCTAGAGTTAAAATGCACTTGTTAAAACAATAATAATGTGGTTGGAAATCTGATTGAAATGTTGAAATGTGATTATGTATGCATGTGAATGCAATACATAATGTGATGTGTGAAGAAAATGTGTGGTTTTACTAATAAAGTGTAATGTAGTGTGAATATATATATATATATATATATTAACCAATAATAATTAACACCAAAATCATATATGAGCATGACCTCTAAAATTATGAATTGTAATCTTAAACTACAAAGTTCGATTTGGAGAAGAGATTCGAACAAGGAAACTTTTGTCATTTTGCTAAAATTCCATTTCTGAAAATCGACTAGTTAGAATTAAGGTTTCCTACCGTTTCTAACTGGAGTAAAAATATTTTTATTATTTTTACTAACCTATAAAATGGAATGTTTCACGATTCCAGCTCGTGACCTCGAACCCAAGACCAGGGAGTACTTGACTTGAACTTGAGTATCTACTGGACCATTTGCCCTACTCCGTTAATATTTTTCTAAAGCTCATTTTTATACATTGTCTTCGTCAGACAATTTTTTATCGAATTTCTAAAAGCTCTAAGATCAAACTAAATTATAGTGATGTCGAAGTTTAACGAGTCTTACAATAATCAACTATTATACTAATTTTTGGGGTATTACATAGGCGTTGTGCGTTATCCCACCAGATACTTATGTTGCAATCTCTGATACACATCGCTCGTTCTGCAAAGCTTGCTCTTTAGCAAAGTTACAGACACATCCTTCATTTGTTGTTGATAATAATGACAATATTTTATTCTTACAAAGGATCGAATGTGATATTTGTGGACCTATCAAACCCGAATGCGGACCATTTAAACATTTCATAGTTTTGATAGATGCATCAACGTGATGGTCACACGTTACTTTGCTATCCACAAGGAATGTTGCGTTTATAAAACTCCTAGCTCAAATTATTAAGCTCCGGGCTCACCACCCAGATTACCCAATTAAATCTATTAGATTGGATAATGCAGGAGAGTTTACACCAAAATCTTTTGATGATTATTACATGTCTCTTGGGATTGAAGTTGAACATTCCGTTCCTCATGTTCATTCTCAGAACAGTTTAGCAGAGGCTCATATCAAGTTGTTACAGCTTGTGTCTAGAGCTTTGGTAATGCATACAAATTTACCGGTCTCTGCTTGGAGATATGTAGTGTTACACGCAGCGATGCTTCTTCTGTTTAGACCCGTAGCCCGCCAACCATTCAGTGCGTACTAGTTGATTCTGGATATGAGCATGATATTTCACATTTACGCAATTTTGGTTGCGCATTTTATGTGCCAATTGCGCCTCCATAATGCACTAAAATGGGTCATCAAAGAAGATTAGGCATTTATGTTGGTTATGAATCTCCAACGATAGTCTTTTATCTTGAACCTTCGACAGGAGATCTCTTTACTGCTAGATTTGCAGATTATCACTATGATGAGACTTATTTCCTGTCGTTGGGAGAGATATGAATGTAACTATTCCAGTGCAACGCTAGGAATTGATATGGTTTGATCCCACTGTGTCTCATTATGATCTCCGCACATCTCAGAGTGAGATGGAAGTGCACAGGATACTTGATTTTCAGCAAATGAGACTCTATGCCTGATTCATTTGCTGAAATTGTTAAAGTGACGAGATCGGATATCCCTGCTACAAATATTTCTGCAAGGTTGGAAATCCCGAAAAATGGATTTGTTAGTAACAACACCGGGCAAGGAGGCGTTCCTCCTGCTCATGTGGAAAGTGTTGCATCGGCCTCGGCTCCCACCAGAAAGAGGGGGAGACCAAGAAAATCTACATATGAGCCGTCGGTTAAAAGGCAGGTCATCAATGCACAAAAATATCCATTTATCATCGACATTGTGAATCATGCAAATGAAATTGTCTCTGACTACAGTTATGTCCTTGAATCACAATTGATATCTCTGGGGGACGCTCCAGAACCTGTTGTGATGTCAGAGAACAAAGAAATCTCGCTTAGAACAAATGATGCACGCATTCTTATGGATAGATCTTCCATGTTAGTTGATGATATGTTTGCTTATTCCATCGCTCAAGAGATAATTGATGACGAGGAAATGGAACCCCGCTCTGTTGCTGAATGTCAACATAGAGCAGATTAGCCGAAATGGAAGGTTGCAATCTAGGTTGAACTAGACTCTCTGAATAAAAGGCAAGTTTTCGGTCCAGTTATACTATGCCCACCGAATGTTAAGCCAGTTGGACATAAATGGGTCTTTGGTTAGAAGCGTAATGAGAAGAGTGAGGTCTTGTGTTATAAAGCTAGGCTTGTAGCGTAGGGTTTCTCTCAGTGCCCTGGAATTGATTATGAGGATACGTATTCTCCTATTATAGACATCATTACCTTCCGCTACCCGATAAGCTTGGTAGTGTCCAAAAAGCTCAATATGCAACTTATGGATGTGATTATTACATATCTATATGAGGATCTTGATTTAGAGATATACATGAAAGTGCTAGATGACATTGCTATACCCAAATCAAGTAGCTTTAGACCACGGAGTGCTTATGTTATCAAATTGAGACGTTCACTATATGGATTGAAGCAATCTGGTAGGATGTGGTATACATGCCTTAGTGACTACTTGATTGGGAAGGGATACAAGAATGATGATTTATGCACTTGCGTGTTCATTAAAAACACAAGTTCAGGATTTTCTATAGTAGCTGTCTTTATTGATGATATGAACATTATCAAAACTCTTAATGAGATCAATGAGACTGTTTTCTACTTGAAATCTGAGTTTAAGATGAAAGATCTTGGTAGGACTTGATTTTGTCTCGGATTAGAGCTGGAACATCGAGTTGGTGGAATTCTTATTCACCAGTCTGCTTATATCCAAAAGATGCTCAAGCGATTTAACATGGATAAAGCACATCCAGTTAGCATACTAATGGTTGTTCGCAGTCTAGACCCCAAGAAAGATCTGTTTCATCAAGACACTGCCTTCTCAATGAACTTGTTGGCTAGATTTAGCTCTGCACCTATGCTACGTCATTGGAATGGAGTAAAACAAATCTTCAGAAACTTGAAAGGTTCCATTGACTTGGGCTTATTCTTCCTTTACAAAGAATATAGAGAGAAGCAAAAAATTCCCGGTAAAGGGAACATTGAATCACATCATTTGAGTTCTAGGCATATTAATGCAATGAACTGTATGTGCAAACCCGAATAGGTCATTCGATCCATCGAAGGTTTTCTTCGATGCATCGAAGGATGCAACCTGAATGGATAAGAGTAACCCCTTTGATCCATCGAAGGAGTTGTTGATCCATCGAAAGATGAACCTGATGTGAGTGATTTTCATGCTATCCCCTATTCTAAAACACAGGTTGACGTGTTGGTTGGATTTGCTGATGCTGGGTACCTCTCTGACTCACACAAAGGTCGTTCTCAGACCGGTTATGCTTCACTATGGAAAACACGGCGATCTCTTGGAGATTAACAAAGCAAACCCTTGTTACTGCTTCCTCGAATCACTTTGAAATTATTGCTTTGCATGAAGCTGGTAGAGAATGTGTCTGGCTTAGGTCAGTCACTGGTCATATTCGAGGATCTAGTGGATTACCATATACTGTTACAGATCCAACTTGCATTTTTGAGGATAATGCAGCATGCATCGAACAGATGAAGTTGGGTTTCATTAAGGGTGACAATACTAAACATATATCGCCGAAATTCTTCTTTAATCAGCAACTGTTGAATATTCAAGTGAACCAGATTGGTTCCGTTGATAATGCTGCAGACTTATTTACCAAGTCACTTCCTAAATCTACTTTTGTGAAACATGTGAAAAACACTGGTATTTGAGGTTATAAAAACTCCTAGACTAAGTTTACAGTCAGGGAGAGTTACATTTCTATAGATATCAGGGGGAGTCTACATTACATGTAGTAGCTTTAGTAGTTGATGTGTTGTATTCTTTTCCCCTTAGCCCAAGCTTTGTTTTACCCATGAGGTTTTTATTTGCTTGGCAAAATTTTTAGTGAGGCAATAAATCATGCATCATTCTTATGGTCATCGACACAAGAGAGAGTATTTAAGGAGATATATTCCCCATAATTCTCAGTATGTATCTTGTTCTTGTTAGATATGGATATTAATTAGATAGATACATATAATTCTTGTTATATCAAAATATTTATTGAAACAAATTTTATGAGTGTGTATTTAAGACATTTTATTAATGAAAGAGTTTACATATTTTCTGGAATTACACGTTACAACACCCTTCAGCCTCTAAATCAGTCGCTCGTTCTCTCAGACTGTCTCGCCTGTCGCCAACCTCACCAGCTCACCGTGACTCCCTTCCTTTCTCTCTCGCGACTGACTCTCCAGCCTACATCTCTTTGGCTTGTCTGAACCTGGTGATTGCTCAAAACCCATCATTTATTTCCTTCTCCATTTTACTTTTGTTTTCAGTGTAATATACGAATAATTGGTTGTTCGAGTTTCATGAGATATGATGCTAATTACAAATTTTGGGTTTAATTTAGGTTCATGTGTAATCATCATACTTCTTTTCTTCGAGGCTCTTTCATTTTAACAGCAAAGTTCCGGTGCTCCCGTCTACAAGGTACAACTGGGTTTAAGAGTCTAGGACTATGCTATCTGGGTCTCTGTAAAGTTTCTTGCTTTACATGGATACAGGATACCAGTTTATTTTTTTTATTAAAGAATGTTAATTTTATTTGGAATCTGTAGACAATCCAATACGCTGTTTACTTTCACTACAAATCTCTGAGTTTAGAAGAAGAAGAACTGGGAGTGTGCATTTAAAGCTTGTCTACCGAGAACACTTCAATTTGGCTCTGTGTAATTACAGAAACATAGATGCATTTTCTCGATCAAGATTGAATGACATTGCTGAAAAACTTGTTGTTGAAGAACCCAACAAGGAAACATGGACACCCTTAACTGTTATTGTTAAACTCCATCACAGTTGACTTACACAATAATCAAAAAAGACATTGGGTGTTTGCCTGTTTGGTGTGCTTCATTCGTATGGTTGGACACCTTTGCTTGCTGATTATTTTTTTCTGTATTTAGGTGGTTTGTTTATATTATCTGAGTAATGAATAATTGATATCCAGAGATTTATTTTGTCTGTTGTTTATGCTTTCTTTTCTGGTACTTGGTTTAGGGGAGATAAAGCAGTGAGTGAGCACGTCTTTAGTTCATGTATTCATTGCTTATTTGTTTCTTTTGACAGGCCATCCAGATGAATGCATAAAGGAAATACTAGGAATAGGTGGCTTAAATTCAAGCATAAGAAGAGTTTGAGGGATACCGATAACTGAGACAAATGTGGGCGCACTGCACAAAACTGCTTCGTCACATAGAGGGCTTCAGGCAGTCTAATAAGTCTCCATGGATGTTGTCGTTGTGTTCGTCCTATTCAGATGCTGCTAACAAGAAGTCAAAGCTTGCCCCTCTACAGGTTGCTAGTGTCCCCTCTCATCAATCCTTCTACCGAGTTACTTTGATTTGACTGTCTTCATCTGAATCATTGTATTTCAGAATTTTCAATTTTGGGACTTTTGGCTTTGTAGGAAAGGAGAGTGATAGACAGGTTTAGGCTATATGCTAAGGGAAGCAATGGTGGCAGTGGGTCCGGGAGCTGTCACCGAAGTTGCCATGATCGCTTTGGCATACCTGATGGTGGGTTCTCCATAGTAAGATTTTGAATGACCAGAATCCTAAAATATTACTTTAATTCAAGCTGCTTCAAGATTTATTTTTTTTCTTTTTGGAATTTTGGAAACTTCATGTTCTTAATCACTTCTGTAATTGACCCTGGAGCAATGTAGGTGGAAATGGGGGAAGAGGTGATGTGATTTTGGAATGTTCTCCAACGGTTTGGGACTTCAGCGGTTTGCAACCTCACCTTGTACTAACTCTTATATTTTCCTTGTTTCTGGACAATGTATGGATTTATTGTACTCCATTCATAGGATTAAATATAGCTGTCTTGTTCCTCAGATTGCACAAAAAGGGGGAAATGGATCCTCAAAGAATAAAATTGGCACCCGAGGAGCTGATTAGGTTATCTCTTTTTAGCAGTCTTTATTAGGTTCAAGCTTGTTTTGTATTTCACCTATTCAAATCAGAAAGTAGAAATTTATTGTGATTTTTTTACTTGGATAGGTTGCCTGAGTGCCCATTGGTACGGTGATTCATCTTATAAAGTGTGAAATTCCTTTTGTTGCTAAAAGTCATATTCCTAAAGATTTGGATCCATGGAAGCTTCCAGGTACTCCTATAGACGATGCAACTGGATCTGACAAACAATCTGCCCCTAGTGTCCCAAATAGGGCAGAGAATACTGGTAGCTCATCATCGCAATCTGAAAGAATCATTGAGGACTCAGGTCGCATGAAGGAATTCACCCCAGTTGAGTCTGCTAATGTCCCTTCTAAATGTCCACCTTCTTCGTCTGAGATATGCACAGAAGATGAGACTGACGAAGAAGAACAAATTCAATACAACATAGCTGAGTTGACAGTAAGCGGTCAACGTTTAGTTATTGCTCGTGAAGTGGAAGGTGGTCTAGGTAGTGTGTCTCTCAAAGCCCCAAGGAAACCCAAGACTGATTCGTTACATCCTCAAGTGTCTGATGATGACCAGTTGTCCCTTAGTGCTGGTCTGCCTGGTTCTGAAGCTGTTCTCATATTAGAACTGAAGAGCGTTGCTGATGTGAGCCTAGTAGGAATACCAAATGCTGGTAAAAGTACTCTGTTATGGGCAATATCTAGGGATAAGCCTGCAGTTGGCCACTATGCCTTCACCACTCTTAAGACCCAATTTGGGGAATTTAAACTTTGATGACTTTTCACTCACAGTTGCTGATGTTCCTGGACTCGTAAAGGGTGCCCATGAGAATCGGGGACTTGGACATGCATTCTTGCGCCACATAGAACGCACAAAGGTTCTAGCTTAGGTTGTGCACTTGGCATCTGGATTGGATGGTCGGAAGGGAACCCCACCTTGGGAACAGCATAGGGATTTGGTTGTAGAGCTTGAGTACCATCAAGAGGGTTTATCTGATCAACCATCACTGATAGTGGCAAATAAAATAGATGAGGAAGGGACTGAAGAAGTTCATGAAGAACTGAAAAGAAGGGTACAAGACGTTCCTATATTCCCTGTCTGTGCTATTTTGAGGGAAGGCGTTGAAGTGCTTAAAATTTGGTCTTCGGAAGCTTGTGAACAGTGAAATGACAGACAGACTCCATTTCGATAAAATTTTGGTTGATTGAAGGTTAGTGTTACTCCTTCAATGAAAATAATTTGCTTTGCCTGAATAGCACACATTAATCATCTGCCAAGTGTTTTCTGAATAATTGTGGGTATACAAAACCAAATTTGATTTACATTCAAATTTCAAGTCAGCATCACACTCATTTTATCTTTATACTTTTCTTGATGTAGGTTTGATCGACTAAAATGTAGCTCTGGTTAGTTTAACGAAAATCCTAAATCTGTATCTCCTCAGAAAATAAGAGTCATCCCAAATCTTACCCATAATTTTGACCAATCAAGTGATGTCTTCTTGATCCCTTTTCCACTACAGAATTAAATATTATTGTCCATTACATTTCAGGATAATGTTTTACTGAATTTTAAATAGATGTGGAGTTCACCTAATTTAGTAAACAACATCTCTAGATTCTCTGCTATAGATGAAAAGGTAAGTTTCACTTTCAATAGCAACCTCACTCATTCAAAGTGTAATCTACAAATGTGGTACAACGTCTTACTCTGTCCCTGATCCCCCAGATCAAGCACTAGGAAACTGTCGACCGTACCACGTAATATAACATACAAAGTAATACATGATCAGAAGCCATCACACCATTGAAAGGCGTCAGCTTTGATAATGCAACCATATGGATTCTATTCATCATTCCCATGGGTTGCATTCCTCTCCACATACAACACTGCAAATGGTTGAGAACATTGAGGTTCTGGGGTTAATTTAGATTAGAACTAACCTAGTGCACTCTTCATTATATAATCAACACAAGCACAACTGTATGACACTAGTTGTATATACAACAGCTCTAGGCAAGCTTTTCTCGTCAATAACGAGTGGTTTTTAACTCTCCGTGCAACTGTGTCTGTCTTAAACTCATCAGGAGGATATGATATGAAGCTCGCTATTATGATTTAGAGATCTTCTTTCTGTGCTATGTCATGCAAGAAATGAGTTGCGTTCAAGAACCAGCTCATGCTAGTATGATGGTTTCCTGCTTTTGTTTTGTTTTCTTTTTTCAACCAGTTTTAAGCCTGATATGCAGTATCTATCTAATAGGATGGATTTTGATTCACAAATCAAATGATGTGTCTTGGGTATTATTTTGGGCATCTTATTATTATCAATATTATGTAATCTTGCTAGTCTGTCATATTGTTCAATATTATGATGTGTCTTTTTCTTATGGTTACATTTACTGTGCAGTTGGTATGCAGATACTAAACCGCAGTTTGTTGTTTACATCTGTTTTGTTTTTGAACCATATATATTGAACATAGCAAGCCAGTCAATTAATTAAGTTGAGACTAACTTGCAAGTCTAGCACTTTGTCATGCAACCCTGAGTAAACACTGAGTAGCATTAACCAACATACATGAGCAAGTTCTGGTGGATTAATTGATATGACATTCAGGATATATTTTCTGTCTTTTGTGCTGGGAGAATTCTTTGCGTTCAAGGTGTCGGACATGAAAATAAAGTATGCTCATGCAATCCAGGCTCTATGGTCTGCTAGTAGAACTCGGTTTTTTCAATATTGTTTTCTAGGAGCTAATACTTTCTTCTGTATCCCAAAATTTGTCTTTTATATAATTATGAAAATTAAAATCTAGTATATTGATTTTGGTTGGTTTTAGATTCTGCTATATTACTTGTTATGATTGTACAAGTTAGTCTGGTTTTGCTGAGTTAAGCAGTTAGTGTGTTTGGATATCAGATACTTTTTAGATTTGGTAGTAATGAAGAAGGTTTTACACAGTTAGGTGTAATGGTTATTTTTAAATTTTTTATTTTTTTTTAAAATTTAGTGTTACGGCCATTACTCATAATTGGATAGGAGAGCATTTTTAAACGCAAGTGATGATTCCGTACTAAATAGCTATTGATATTCTAGAGGCTTGTGTAATTATGAATTTGTTACACTTACTGTTTTATACTCTTGTAATAGGCTGTACATATACCTGGCTTATCACCTCACTTAGTGCGTACTTAACGGCTTAATTATAAATTATAACTGTGTCTCACCGCTAGCGTAATAGCAGCCACCGGCAAGACAGCTTTAACTTCAATGACCAGCACGACCCCCACCGCGATAAAGATAACGCTCACGCACCAAACAAGGAACCAGCCAGAGAACACCCCAGCAAAAAGGGTATGCGCACTGATCCCACATCGAATAAATGATTAAAGACAAGGTCCCAACTACCTATATATACCGGTTAGCTTGGCATTAATGGTATGCATTCAATACTCAATCACGCCGTTATCCTATCAAGTTCATATCTCGTTTCTGACTTAAGCATCGGAGGGTTGAAGGCGGTAACTCCCGTCTCTCCTTAACCATTGTTGATCTCAGCAGCGGGAACGATCTGGTGAGAGTAATTGTGAAGCGATATTGAAAGCAAAGCGACTAACATCGACGGACATTCATAAACCCTCAAGACAATAGCGAGACCAAGGGATCGTTCACCGATAACTATATCGGTCTCAAGACTGCATCAACGATAGTCATCACTGTTTCTGTTACCTCATCTTCTTGTTCAATATCCGATATCCATATTGGTATCGGGTATTAACATACACCTAGCTTGAGAGGGGGAAACAAAGCAGATGGAGAACCTTTTGCTTTAAAAAGAAAAGAAAAGAAATGTAGACCACTTGAAGAGATGTCAAGAGAATATAATTTCACTTTTGTAGTCACAATCCACAATCAGGGGATAGAAGCTCTTCAAGACCCACCTGTCCCGCCATATGAAAATGGTACATCAATAAAAAGAGTCCTGAATTGTCAAATTTTGCTTCAGGTCAAGGACATAAAGTTTCATGTTTGGCTACTTGCATATACGTCTGAGCAAAACTGTATAAGGGATCATACAACGCTAGTGGGGATGTGTTTTTGAAGATGAACAAAGATTTTGCAAAAACTTGGCATTTTGTATTATTGTACACGAGCAAATCGGGGTTGCAAAAACTTTGACTTGCATACTTATGTGGTACGAAATGAAATCCAATTGATTTTTAAGTTAAACTATATTTCTCTCATCTGCTGCTCCACAAGAAATTTAATGCATTATTTTTTATTGTTTTTGGTAAGGTCGATCTTCTTAGATATTAGAGTATGACTTTTGGATACTTTGTCAAGAAAAGATTTCATAATAACAAATTAAGGGACCCAAAACAGCATGCTTCATGTTGATGCTGTTTAGTAGATTAAGTCCACTTTTAGTGATAATATATTTATGGTTTCTCAACTGTTAATTTATCTCCAAATTTTCTTTTGATACAAGGGTATCATGATTTTGGAATGATAATTTTGTGTATATGACGAGGTGTACTTAAACTATAGAAATCTTACTTGCTTATCTTTTGAGAGAAATAGAGGATATACTAGAAGAAGAAAAAAAACAGAAACCAAGTCAGTACAGAAGAGATCAGATCTCTGCAGGGTTGACGTGATGAATCAAATACATAGAAGAATAACTTTCCCTGTTTTTGGGGTTAGCTCTTTCGCTAAACTCAAAGCTGATCAAAACATTTTTAAGTAAGATATTTGCCCCAAGGAAAATGACCACTTTGTCAGAATGTCAGGTAATATGTGCTTGGTTGATCTCCAAGGACTGAAGGTAAATTCTTAACATTAATTATTTGTGCGATGTTTTGTATTTTAGTCTTAATCATTGCTCTATCAAGCATTAATTTTTCAAGTAGATTATCTGAGCTTTTTGTTGCTAGCTTTATTGACTTGAGGAATAGTGTCATTGTACAGTATCCATTCTTTCCAGTATTCAGATTTAACATCTCTGAATTCATCACTTGTGTTCTAGCAATGGATTGTGTTCTGCCCAAAGGGAACTTTACCTCGAGAAAATGTAAACCATTTCTCAATGAAGTGAAAGAAATCTTCCAGAATAATTTAATGAATTTGGACCTGAGTGGTGCACATGAATGATGAGAAATATGATTGGATGTTATATACTACTTGGTCATTGTCATACTTTTTAGGTTGCTATGGAGGTTATATCCCAAGTAATCTTTTATGATTTAAAACCCTGTTGAAAAGATGAATAATTGAAAATGTAAGCACTAAAGTTTCAAACTATGGGAAGATCAAACTCTAGTAGTGGTAAGCTATATGGGCAAGTAAAGAACTTTACTAGGTCTATCAGGAATATCTAGGTCTCATCTACGTGTGTGGTGGATATCTACAACTTTAGTCTCCCATTGCACTATAAATAGCAGCTGAGGCCTTGTTAGACAAATCATTCCAGGCTTTGAGTGCTATCATCATTTCCTAGCATTCATATCTTCTCCTCTGCATCTCTAAAACTTTTGCAAATATGTCTGGTTGTGGATCTGGTTGCTCCTGTGGCTCTGACTGCAAATGCGGCTCTGGCTGCAAGTAATTAATCCTCTATTCTCCTTACTGTATCTGATGATCTTGATGGTTTGCTTTGCTTGCTACAAAATATCGTGTCTTTCTTGTAACTTTCTGGTAAATTATGTACATGCAGGTGCGGAAACTACCCCGATCTTGAGAGCACCACCACTGCAACCACCATAGCTGGAGTTCCATCAACCAGCACGTACGTTTTATCCACTCAACTTTCCATGCACATGAAATATGTTTCATAATTTTATGGCATGTTGACAATGAAATATGATCTTATGCTAATCATTTTTCTGTTATTGTGCATATATGTCTGCAACATCGTTTTGTACTGGAGTACGAAAATTATAAGCATTACAGAACAACTTAGGATCATAATTCCATGACAGGACTGATGAATTTTTAACTTTGGTCGTTTAGAATACCTGTTGCTGAGAAAACCTTTCTTAATTGCAGTGGCAGGTACTTCGAAGAGTCAGAGATGAGCTTTGGTGCTGAAAATGACTGCAAGTGCGGCCAAAACTGCAGCTGCTCCTCATGCGGCTGCCACAACTGAATGAAGCTAAACACCGCGCTGCGCCTCATGTGGTCTATACAAATAAGAGGATATTGTTCAAGATGGATTCTCTAGTAGCTTATTGTTTGTGTAAAATAAGATTTGGCGTTGTGTAATCTGCAAATCCGCATCTATGAATGTTATGTTACCGCTTTCTTGTTATGTGTTTACCTCCGATCAATCCCGTCAGATTTCATTTCGGTATGTGTCTGGGTATGGAATGAAAGAAACTGACTATGAAGAACGAAAAGCTCATTGTAATAAGCAGTATTCTTCCAGTCCTAGTCTCACTCTCAACTTGTCAGACTAATCCGATTATGATTTATCATTTTAACCCAAATAATGACCTCCATCATGGAGAACAAAAATAAAATACATCCGTATGTAGCCTTCACTGTGTTTGATATCTATTTTCTTCTAGGAGATTCCCGACAATCGAACCACCTTCTCAACTGGATACGCATTAAGAAACTCTGAATTTTGGAATCAAACTAAACTCAAATAATATTTATAATGAAAAAGGAAATTTAGATGCTAAAACATAATAACCTATATATCAAATTAAATTAGATGTTAAACTCTACTTAAAACTTTCAAATTGGAAGGCAACTTATCATATGGTCCCCTCAAGATGAAGATGATTGAGCCATGAGCTCAACCAATCAACTTGTCAACCACAAATTAAAGTTAGTTTCATGATATTCAGTGGTGGTATTCCCAAACTTTGTACCAGTGAATCTAATGTTACATATTATTGTTCTTATACTCCAAGGAAACACAAGCCTTTGACACAGCTGATTCACATCACTGATTATAAATTTGGAGTCATCTTTAATCACAACTGTATTTAGATTGTTGGATTGGATCAAAATATGATAAGATGAAATACAACTTAAATGTAAGTGAACTATTCTATTTCTATCAAATCCAACACCTTAAATGTGATTAGATTGTGAAAATATCAGTACAATGTCAGACCACATCATGTGTCACACATGAACATTAATTAAACTCAATTATCAAAAACATGTCACCAAAAAATTCAAAATAAAAATTACTCATAGGATCACTTATGGGCTCAATTTTTTCATTAAGGTTATTTATACTTATTATTCCATTTAAGGTCATTTTTTCAGTTTTACCATTTTATTTAAAACCCAAATTTAATTTCTCTTTTCTAAAAAACACAAAAAAATCAATTTTTTTTTGAAAAAAAAACAATATGTTTTCATTTCACTCACTCTCTCTCTGACGACTAACGCCACCTCATCTCCGACTGAGTCGCCGCCACCTCCCGCTGTGACGTCGAGCTTGTCGCCCACTGGGAACTTGCCAACGAAGACGTAGACAAGGATCATAGTCCGAATTCCCATCGGACGGTCCTTGATTCCAAATCAGTTTTTATTTCATACGGCATCGCCGTCTAAGTCTCGCTCACTGTTGCGCTTCGGTCTCAATAGCCATCATAACCGCAAGCGCTGCCGAAACTCCAACATCGTAACTCCATAGCCTTCGTCGCGGTACTCCTGCGCAGCCAATCTGCGTCGCTCCGGTTTCGCCCATCGCTGCGCGTCTCCACCTCGCCGTGACTCGTCTCCGCACCCTATCGATTTCGGGCTCTGCTCCTCTCTCTCTCTCTCTCTCATATAGACTTGGGATCTGTTTTGGTTTGTTGGAAAGCTTCGATAACCAGAATCATGTGAAATATAAAAGAAGCTTAAGCTCAATCTGAGCACCAGAGAAGGCAATGCTGGAAAATGATTCTTTGATTGACTATGTCTTCTGTTTTGAGTTTTGCTCTTTTTGTATTTTTTTTAAAAATTTATGTAGAGAGTGATAGCTAAATTGGATTTTCAGTGTTCAGTTGATTGCATACATATTATAGCCTTAATCTAAAGAATCAAAGCGTTTACAAAATGTGCTAACATATTATTTTAGAGCTAGTTTATGTTTACTGGGTCTCAATTTTTGGAATGTATTTGATTCTTGGTTATTCATAGAAGCTATTGGTTTGAGTCTTTGAGATAATGCAGCTCATGGTTTTGTGTATTATAGTCTTGAAGATATGTTGATTGGTGTAGTCCATATAGGTGTGAGTTGCCCAAGGTTCTTGAATTGGAGAACGTGTGTGTATAAGTTGCTCGGAAGAGAAGAAGATTATCTTCGGTAGGAAAGTATCATCGTGACATAGCTAGTAAGAACTAATAATTGTGTCATGAATTGTTGAATATTTTGAATTGTGAGTGGTATCAATGTAGTTTCCTTGTTTGGTATAGTTGCATTTGATGATGAGCCTGCACTTGTTAGACATAATAACAAGCCAACACTACAGGATGACAAGAATAAGCTACTGAGACTGAATACTAGCACTAGTCCTTTTGATGATAATCAAGGAAAATAGAATAGTTCATGTTCGATGCAAAAATATCTCCCGGGAAGAGATCCTTCTCGCGAAGCAGTCTCTTTTATCTCGGATGTCTTGACCGCGTGGGCCGGTCTATCCTGTATGTGCTTCGTATGCTGGCCTGTCACCATCTCTTTATGGAATATGGACTGATCACAGCCGCCTGACTTCTATATTAAGCGATTAGAACAGGGAGAGCACCAACCCTGCTCAAATAGGTCATTTTCGCCTAGAAACCTAGGACTTTGATATGTGAATCTCTCGCTAAGTCTTGAAATCGATACTCCACACGTCCTTTCTCGTGCAAAGCAGAGCAATCTCTTGACAGAGTGTTGAGAACACTCGCTCCCTTTGAGTATTCAAGCTCCCAACTTACAAGTGAGCCGCTCTTCAACTTTCCGGTTGCAGTTGCTTCCTTGGAGTCGTAAATACCTTCACTCGATAGGTGAACAGCACTCAGACCTTCTGGTTGCAAGGTAGATAGGAATCTCGAGGACGAGATAACCGTCTAGGTTTGTTTGCGTATAGCAAGGTTGATTGATCGATGGGGGGGGGGGGGTTTCTCATAAGATCCTTGCTCTCCTTATATACTCGCTTAATAACAGTCATTCACTCAATGTCAAATTCTCCTGCTCTTGTAATCACAGTCTGAATCCAACACCAGCATATATGTCGTAATCACTCATAGATCTTCTAATTCCATCATAACTCCTCCAAGAGTTCTATACAAAACCAAACAGTTATGACAGAAAACAAAGCCGCATGGAATCAGCTAATAAGACATAGTTCCAATAGAACTCAAAGTCCTCTTCTAGCGAAGCTCGCCAGACGTTGTATAACTTCGACTCCTTCACATAATACCACTAATATAAATAATAATAATGATGGGCTGCTCGCATAAACCTCGGCCATCCAAGCCCAAAATGAAATTCTTTATTTAGGCCCAAACATTGCCCCTCAGGTCTTGAACTTGGAAACTTTCTGAACAAGCGAAAAGACTTGAATATATCTTGACCAATGTGCCCATTGACTTTGAAACGCTATATCATCACTCGAATGCCACGTCAACCAACTATTCAAAAAAGTATGACGCTCGACTGACACCTCTATAAGAGCAACAGTCCATATCCACAAGTTTCATCTTTCAACAAAAACCTTTTCACTTACTCAAAGCCCTGTACTTTCTAACTCTCACAGTCAAAAAAGATTAAACCTTTCTTTCTCACCGCCGTCAATCCTTATTCCACCAGACCAGAAAAAATGCCTCCTCGTAAGGACATCTCCACCCCTTATGAAACTCCTGACGCCAAGAAATTCTCCAGACAACTCAAGGAAGTCGCTAAACGACACAACCCAGACGCCGTCTGCACTCTTACTATAGACCCGATAGAGAACACAGGTCTGCTTGGTCCATTCCTAGACACTCCATTAAATCCAGAGCTTTTCACCCATCTTCGCAAACCCATCTTCAGTTCATCCCTCGTACTTCAGGCAGATCCTAGAGCAGACCCAAAGGAATGGACACAAAAAGACACTCTCTGTCTTATTGGGAAATGGCCACATTCAAACTCAGACGACCTCGCTTGGTACCAACACCGTCGTGAGCAAGACATCAATAGGTGGGAGATAGCCGGAATTGCCCAGCTCATAGATTTATGATTTTCTCTTCCGCCTGGAGGTAACAAAGCCCCATTCGCCACAGCTATGTGCTTTTGGGATTGCACAGCAAACTATTTTCGACTCCCTTGTGGTGACGTGAGCATCACAATGCTCGATCTCTATACCATTTTTGGAGTTCCTGCCTCTGGCAACATTTGGGCTCCTCAAGATTCTTTCCAAACAACCCACCAAGCCTCAACAGAACGTTCTCCATCCTACTCCTCCTGGGTAAAACATTTTGCACGCGAGGAAGAAGACACACCACAAGGAGGAATAGCCTTCCTAGAGTATTGGCTATCGAAGTACGTGTTCTGTTCAACCTCTGCAAAGGTTATCAAGACATGGACCAACCTCGCTGAACGCCTCTACAATGGTGAACAACTAAGCTTGGTTGATCCTATCCTCGCCTACATCTACTATGGCCTCAGGCGAGTATCTCTATCGAAGCTCGATATGAACCAATCAGGACCACTGTGGATGGTTGAACTCTGGCTGCAAATCTACTTCCCCTTCTTCTGCCCCTCAGCAACCCCTCACTATGAAGAACAAGTGCTGTTGGGTCAATCATTGGTTTCTACCATACCCAGGACTAAGCAATGGTCCTATCTCGCCTACTTCAAGCATCTTTGTTCGCATAAGGACTTCCCTTATACTGCAGTTGAGAAAATCCTGAGTCGTCGACATCTTGGCCTCCTTGCAAGTGGATTTATGCCTTCTCCTGAACAAGATGCTCACTCAAAAGACTTATTCATTAAGTTCAACACTTGCCAGGACCTACAAACCTCCAGACTCAGCCAGCTCCGAGTATGAGCTCTATGCCCCAAACCACTTCTGCAGACAGTTTGGGCTTAGCCAAGACGCTCCTATGCCCCTCGCCTGTTCCGTTAACAAGTATACCCTCTGGCGAGGAAACAACAAGCCTGTTGCAGCAGAAGCATGTGATGAACACTTTGGCTTTCCACTGGTATTGCTTCCAACAATAACAAAGCCACTGTCGATATCAAGGTTGGTCACCCCATCGTATCTCACCTGGTACTCCCAATTCTGGGAAGAGAAACGAAACTAAGGGCCAGACCAATGCTTCGCTGCCATTTTCCATAAGTTCAGCCAAAAATTCTCACTCAAAGTAGACCTGGCTGCACTAACCGGATCACACCCCAGCATGGGTTCTGCCCCATGGCCACAGGTATGTTTTTATCAAAAATTGCCACATATATTAGCAACTTCTTGGATCATAACTGACCACTCCTTTCTTCTTTGCACAGTACGACCCTGTACCAGATGTGACTGTGGCTATTCAATCATTTAGGAAGAAAAGGACCAAGCGTTCTAGCTCCCCTGTAAGTGTTTCAGACTATTTACTCATCCAAAGCCAATTAAAATTACCACTGATCCTGATACTGACCCCAAACTCTTAACAGTCTCCAAAATCCAAGAAACTTAAATTGAGGATACGAGGGCCTGAAAGTGGAACTTGGATGGGGGTTAAGGTCCCCAGCAGGGATAAACAAACAATCCTCTCTGCTCAAATCTTCCTTGCCTCATTCGATCAAAGGAGCAACGAAGCCTCAGGGTCCAGTGCTTGCTCAACTGTGGCCTTTATCATTGCACACTGGCTATGTGCAAATCCATACAACACCCCTACACTCTCCCAATTTGATGATCTTCTACTTCAAGGCTCCAGGGAGTGGCAGGAATTATGCAAGGACGAGTCTCTTGCGAGCCAGTTCCCAGACCAACATTTTGATCTGGACACCATCCTGAGGGCAAACATCAGACCACTTCAGTTTTCGCCTGATGGCTCCTTCATAGGGTGCTTCGATACTGAAAGGTTCAAAGCTCTGGAGGGTTTTTTCTCATTTGATAGCTTATGGGAACACGTCCAGAAAAGACAAAAGCCACAAGTCTACATAGTGAGTTGGAATGATCACTTCTTTGTCCTCAAAGCTGAAGACAAGGCGTATTATATAATAGACTCACTAGGAGAAAGGCTTCTTGAAGGACACGGTAAAGCCTTCATTTTGAAGTTCGATGATTCCAACACCATATATAGCAATGAAGACGAGACTACAGACCATGAGGTCCTCCACAACCACAAAGAATGCTGCAAAAACTTCATAGCCCAGTTTCTTGCTGGAATCCATCGAACAGAACTTGAGGAGGAAGAGAAGGAAAATCCTGTAACTCTTGACGTTCTACTCAGGCGTCTGCAAATTGAAGTTCAAGCCTGCTTTATTCCTTCCTCCTCTAGCGAAGGTCCCAGCGCCCAGAATGAACAAATCATCCCCTCGCCAAAGCTCATAACTGAACAACCACAAGTCCTGGTCGAGAACAACCCAGAAGGCGAAAAACCAAGTCCTTCCTTGCCAGAGGAACAAATTCAAGTTTTTGAAGAAACACAGTCATTGTCTCCCCAACAAGTAATAATTCTGCATCCCTACTTCTGGATTAATGATTTTTAAATTAGTCCTAACATGACCTGACATTTTCATTTTGAAGTCCAAACTTGTTCCTGTGGACCTGGACGTTCCCGAGACAATACCCAACAGTCCCAGGAACCAGGCGAACACGTCAGGCGAGCCACTTGCAATGGCCACTGAAGATCAACCTGATAATACCCCAGGTGTCAACGATGAAGAATCCATACTATTCGAAGAAAATCCTGTCCCCTCTTCATCACAAGGAAATAAGCCTCAGCTACTCAGTGTTCTGGAATCAACCACCAAGCTACAAGAACTTGTAGGCAAACTGAGCACACTGAGCACTCCCTCTGACACCGTTGTTTCTCTTAGAAAAATTCTCTCCAGACCCCTAGATTCTCCAGTGGATATTCAAGATGTCATCAACCAAGTGAAAGCCCTGAAAACTACTGCCTCAGAAGACTTTCACCCTCACTTGGATGAGCTTGAAGAGAATCTCTCCCTACTCCAGAGTCAAAACGAAGTCTCTCAATGCCAGGCACTCGACGTTGAACGTAAGAACGAAGCAGTAGAAACTCTGGAGCGACGAACTCAGCAGGAGAAAGAGAAAATTCAGAAAATTTTGGAGGACGTCTCAAGCCAAGGAAAAGAAATAGCAACTAAATGTGCTAGAAGAGTTGCCCTCCAGGCTGAGCTTGCATCCCTTGATGCTGAAATAAAAGCAATGGAAACTGAGATCCCTAAGCATCAAGACAGCATGCATCAAATTGTGATGGAAGGCGAGACTCAAGCTCAACTCTTACAAGAGGCACTCGAAGACGCCCACAATGCTCGCCAAGCAGCACACCAAGCATGGATGGCCTCAGAGACAACTAAAATCTTAATAAAAAGCTATATCCTCCAATTGTAAAATTTTGGGCCCCAGATGTAGGCCTTTTATTTGATCCGAACGACTAGACCAATTATATATTCAAATCAGTTTTTGTCAACAAAGTCTGAGTTGGGTCCAAAGATCAAATTGGACTTCTCCGATAAGCCCTTTTCCTAATTTCATTCCAGCCCCTTTTTAGGCTGTAATTAATTTTGACTATTTTGATTGTTCAATAATAAATAGAATTGAATTCTTAAACTTGGAATCCGTATCGCGTCAAACGATCAAAATCTTTGAAATACGTTTTACCTGCCCCAAAGACCTTCTCATTTATCATGCACTTCTTGCGAGCAGATGAGCCGTCTTCAAGGTCCACTCTTATTTGGACACGTATTCTCTATTTTCAAGCGTAATTACTCTCGCGAAACCAAACCGGTATGATTCCTGTCTATAAAAGGTTTCCCTTTTCATTGTGTTATGAACCAGTCATTTCGCGAGAATGAACTACCTCATTGTTTATTTGCTCTGGTCTTCCTACCCAAAGAAACCTCCAGATAAATCTTTCCATATTGTGTTCCTTAGATAGCAATATCCATGCCCAAACCTGGACTAGATAGCAATATCTATGCCCAGGCGTTGCCTTGGCTCTTTCCAGATTGAAGGAATCCAGAAGGGACAAGCCACAAACCCGAAGTGATGACTCCCTCACCTTTCCCCGGTGCACCCGTTCGGTGTCCATATGCATTGGAAGTGGTATACCACTTCAATGTGGCCTGCAACGACGGAAAAAGATGAAGGCATCACCTTAGGAAGAAGGCAACAAACGCCAAGGCAGGTGCATAGGTCTTTTGTCCTGATGCACCTCCCTTGTTTCAGATCCTCCCCATCCTCACCGAGGTCGATCTCTTTTTAAGTTGGTTTCCAAAAACAACTTCCTCAGGGGATGGCTCACAACGCAGAGGATCTTGTGAAAAACAAACTTATTTTTATGTCTATTGTTGATTCAGGTTTGTTTTTCACCATATGGTATCAGAGCTTGAGGCCGCAAAGCCTTTGTATTTTTCCAAGTATTGAATGTAATATTTTATTTGAAGTGTAAAAGTTCCTTGTATTGATAAACTCATATATAGTTTGCTCAAAACTTAGGCCACAAAAACTGGCTAATATGAACTTTGACTTGGAAAAAAAACCACAAAAATTACAAAAATTTGATTTGGCCTCGAGTACAGGCCCTAACTTTCTAACCCCATAAATAGGCTATTGTAATGCACTTGATCCTCGATATGTGTATATGTTGCCCCTGTTGTTAGTATTGCATCATTAGTTGTACGATTAACATACTTATCCATCTAAGCAGATTAGCAACACCTACTCGACCACACGCAAGACCACCTTGGAGGCTCCAACTTCACTCACCAGACCCACCCCCTCCGGGCGCGCCCGAACATGCGGATCACACACCAGCAGGAACCATCAGTCCCACATCGAAGAACACCACCAGGTTCCAAACTCAACCACCTATATATATAAGGTATTTATTACAGGTAAGATCACTCCATCGAACGGTATCTAATTCCATTCGATCCCTCAACACCCCAACCCATACTCGCTCGCACGTTCGCTTGACTGTTATATCCAATACATCTTCTGACTTAGGCATCGGAGCGTTGAAGGCGGGCCACCCCGTCTTGACCCCTGACCGCCTGCTTCATTGTTGTATCCTTCTAACAGCTGCACCCGAACGCCCGAGAGAGGAGGAGAGCCCGCCCATCCGAACAGTCCCACCGTTCGGACGCACCAAGGAGAGGAGGTCCACCGCACGACCGAGGAAGGAAGAGGAAGCTCATTCTTGTTGCTTCTGCCCCATTACGCCCCCGCGCGTAATTCGGTAGAAACATCTGGCGCCGTCTGTGGGAAACTTACAAATTGCAAACCTCGTATAAACACCACCGAAACCAAAGGTCCACATGCTCAACCCGGCGACTAACGGCAGCGACACACCCGAGGGAGGGACTCCGCCAGGCTCACAAGAGCGGAACGCGCAGGCGGTCGACAGGAACGACGAGGACGGGCGCATCAACAGCATGGCCCAGGAATTGCGGGAGGCAGCGCTCGAGAGAGCAGAGGAGCGCCAAATCCGCCGAAGGATGGAGGAACGACTGGAGGCGCTCATTAGCCAGCGGATAGAGCAGCACGAAGAAACACAGGAGACCACCAGCGAGGAGCGCCCTCTGTTCGCCAGACCCAACGCCCGAGCGTCCTCACCTGTGGAGGAGTCGACACCCCCGACGAACAACAATCTGATCCTACAGAGGATGGAGGAGCTGGCAGAGGAAGTCTCACGCTTGCGCAAGGACAAGCTGGCCGGTCAGGGCGGGACGTTCGCCCCCCGGGTCAGCCCGTTCTCGGCGCACATACTGGAAAGAGGAAGGGATCCCCACGTCAAGATAACGAAGATTGCCCGGTTTGACGGGAGCGGGGATCCACGAGCGCACGTGGACGAGTTTCGGTCCACCACGGACGGGACCCGATATTCAGACCCAACCTTGTGTTTCCTGTTTCAGGAAACGCTGGCGGAGGAGGCACGAAGCTGGTTCTACGAAATCCCGCCGGGGTCCATCCACTCGTTCCTCGAGCTGGCGGAAAGTTTCCAGAAGCGCTATCGGCTCCAGGGGAAGTATAACACCACGGGCATCCTCCTCAAGGTCCGCCAAGGGACGGACGAGAGCTTGTCGAGCTACATCAACCGATGGAGGACGCTCGCAAGCACATGCAGGGACCTTGACAAGCAAGTGGCCAAGGTCGCCCTGATGGACAACCTGCTCGCCACCCCATTCGTAGAGAAACTCGTAAGGAAGGAGCATCTCGACTACGACGAGATCATGGACCTGGTTGTGCAGAAGGCACTTGTGGAGACGCGGGTGTACGGAGCCGCCTCCGAACCTAGCTCCATCAGACCCGAGGCAACAGGCGCCCAACCACAACAGCTGACGGACAGCGGGAGGCCAACCGGGGGCCTCAAGAGGAACCGGGATACATACAGACAGAACTACCAAAGGCCCGTCTTCCGTGGATATCAGGGCAACAATTACAACCAGGCGCAGGGTGCCCGTTTTCCGCCAGCCCCACGCTATCGGCCGGCAGTACAGGAGGTCTTCACAATCGACTGGGAGTCACCCGAGCACCTGCTCCGCCTGAACCGATACCGAATACCGCCGCCAAACAACATGACGAGGGCGGGAGTACCGCCTGGCCAGCTCCCGGACGTATGGTGCGAGTTCCACAACGCCACCACCCACCATACCAACAGCTGCATCATGCTGAAGAAGGCCCTCGAAGACATGAAGGATGAACGGACGAATGCTCCCAGGACGGAAGGACAGCAGCGCCAGGTGGGCGCCAGGACCCGTGGGACTATCAACACGATATCCGGGGGCAAACGCAAGAAGAGAGCACCATCGCCCGATCGCTCGAGCAGGGATGTGCTAGCAATCGGGGCGGGGAGAGCGCCCAGGGCACGAAGGAAGGAGGCGCCCACCATCAGCTTCACAACAAAAGACGAGGAAGAAAATCCGAGGGACAGCACCCTACCGTTCGTAATCGACGCAATCATCGACCAATTCCTAGTGAAGAGGGTGCTAGTTGACAACGGGGCGTCCGTGAGCATAATCTACTTCGACGCATACACGACGCTTGGCCGACCCGCCAGCAAGATGACGCAGGACCATGAATGCATCGCCAGCTTCACGGGTGAGACCTCGTATCCTATCGGGAGCGACAACCTGCGGGTCGAGATTGGCGCGCCCAACTCCCCGCACAGCGAGATCCGGACGGACTTCATCATCATGGATACCCCCTCCCCCTACAACGCCATACTCGGGAGGCCTGGAATCTGCAAACTGAAATTGATCATCGCAGGGCACCTGCTCTTGGGAAGATTCCCAACCGAGCACGGGATCGGGCACGTCCGGGGATACAATCACGAGGAAACCACGGAGACTCGGGGCAGGCAGGAGGTTCTCGCATTGGGACCCACGGATCGGGAGGCGCGATCCACACACGAACGACGCAGGACCACACTTCGAGTAATCTACTGAGGGCAAGGAAACGGACCGCCCGATCATCCGGACCAGCGCGTCCAACGAGAGAACGCCCCGCCCACAGAACGTCCAACATCTGGGGAAGTATTGTTACTATGTTGATCGCATTATACTTTTGTTGCTCTTTCCGTTAGTTTATATTTGCGCGTTCGTTTGTCCTTGACCCGCCCGCCCACGTACTCGGGGGACTGGGGGACTGGGGATAGGCCACTAAATGTAACGTTGCTTTGCATGCTCGCACAAGTTATTCAAAAGATGCCAAAAAAAAAAACAGAGGCACACGGGCAGGGGGTAAAGCAGTTCCATTCAAGTTCACAATTACAAAGACCTACTCTATTAAAAAAAAAAAACGCCAACTACTCTACTCCGCCCCCGTCTCCACATCCAACTCCTCACCCTCATCCGATGACACCGCAACCTTAGCTTCCGCCTGCTCGCCCGGCCCCATCCGCCTGACCACTGGCTCAGCCTCAGCACGTCCCCTGGAAGGCCCCGCCACTCTCTCGTACGCAGGAACCTCGACGCCCGATAGCCTCTCGACCTCAGACTCCAGGAACGCCACCCGGGCGGCCGCTTCAGCACGAACGCACTTTAGCTCGCCGCGCAGGCACTCCGCCTCGGCCACAGCCTTATCTCTGTCAATCTTGGCCAGAGTTTCGCTGGCAGCAGCTTCTCCCGCCCGGATATCCGCCTCGTTCACACGAGCGACGTACCGCCGCGCCAGATCGTTGGCCTTCTCCTTGGCGGCCACCACCACATCCATCGCCCTCCGGTGCTCCAGCGCGCCCTCCCTGAGGCGTGCAAGTTCCACAATCTCCCACGAGCGGTAGCGGAAGACCTGCTGCATCAGATGAGCGCAGGAACCAAAGACCCCATCCAACCCATCAGCAGGGGCCTCCTCCACCGAGGGCAGCGCGACCGCGAGCGCAGCAGCATCATCCTCCAGGGACTGACGCACTCTCTCCACAACATCATCGCCTGACCCAGGAGCGGGGCCGGGAGGGGAGTCTTCCACCCGCGCACGCTTTCGCGCCCGTTTCCCACCTTTCCCGTGCGGGGGAGACCTTTGCGCATCCAAGGCCAGAAGAGGAGGATCTAGAAAACAAGAACTCTGGGGAGGACTCGGAGGCCGACTTGGGACAACCGCCCGACTTGGAGACAGCACCACAGCAAGCGCACGACTCACCGGTGCTAGCGCAGAGCCACCCACCCGCCTGTTCGTACCACCACTCCGCACGACCAGCTGTTGCTCACGTTCTGCCTCGACATGCGTCTCGGCTACAGCAACATCGCCTGCCGGCAGGAGAGGAACATCCACTTGTGGCACTTGGACATGTAGAGCAGGGGCACCCACACCGCCCATTGGGGGCGCACGTTCGGCATCACCCACCACAACTGGCGGACCACCACCATCATCTGCCACCCCGCGGACCTTCGCCTCGGCACCCAACAACCTAAGCATTCGACGCTTGCTCACTTCATCCATCTTCTTCGCTACAAACGCACGCGCAGACAGGTTAGTAAACCAGATAACACTTTCGCAACATTTGAATTCTACTTCACTACTGCCACGCCCGCGCTCGTTGGACCCTCGCCCGCACTAGGCGCGCGCGTGTACTGGGGGACTTCCGCCCATGTAGCCTTATAAACGACCGAGCCAAACACTTAGCAGCAGACAGAGGAAAAACACCTTAAACACCAAAACCCACCAAATATCACCCAAATCCAATCTAACCCACCCCACCTCAAGAACCAACCCTGTTTTTGAGCAAAACAAACAAGAAAATCCACCAAAACCCAAACACAGCCCAGAAGCAACACAAAATACAAACCCAACGGATACACAAATATCAGGGGTGCGGGACTCACCAGCTTGAGATGGTACCACTGGGTATAAACGACGGGCACGTATTCCGGCAACAGAGGACACAAACGTAGAAAATCTCGAGGAGGCAGACCACAGGAAAATTTTTGCAGAGCTTTTGTGAATCATAAACGTATTGGAACAGGCAACCCATACCCCTATTTATACTAATCGATCGACGTCAGCCAGCCATCGCCAGCCGTCCACTCCATACCCACCGTAGGATTGGAACGCGTGGCACGGCCCGGTTCACCTCTCCTCAGTAACCGTGCCAACCCATCGTCTTCCCGCCTTAAATTCAACCCTAGCACGACCCCTAACAGTTCGACACGTGTCTCCCATACACCAACCCACGCTCCCACACGCGTGACGCCTGCCCTTCAGCCAATCATGACAACAAGCAGCATTAAACACGCCGGCCAGCATTCATCACAACGGTTCCCAAGGGAAAGGGGAATGTCATCTCAAACCGTTTCGTCACCAGCACACCACCAAAATCCAAGGCAAGTCACACACCACCCGCACGACCAATGGAAGCAGATCACAAAGCGCACGTCCAAACAAGGTAAACGCCACTATACGCACCACCACGAACTGGCAACACGGTTTACGCGGCAACAGGTATGGCGCGTAAAACTCCCTAGGCGCCACTGGCGTTGGGTTCTCCCCGCACACACCAGCTCGGCCCTGGCAGGTTGCAGGCGCCGAGGCTAAACGGGCGACGGGTGTGGGGTACGCCCCCCCGTACGCAAAGATATAGGTTGCCTACACGAAAGGGCAAGGGGCCCGTCCTCCCCTTGCAGTCCCTAGAACCAACGGGCGACGGGTGTGGGGCACGTCCCCTCCGTTCGCACACAGTGCAGGTCGGATTAAGTGCCAGAGGCATGAGGTCCGCCCTCTCTCTGTATGTCCCAGGCAACCGATGGGCGGCAACAGGCATGGGGTCCGCCCCCTCTCTTGCGCGCGCCAAGGGCGTGAGGTTCTTCCCCTCCGTACGGCGGCTCATTCCTAGCAGAGGCACGGGGCTCGCCCTCTCTCTGAGTATTCCACAGTTCGATGGGCGCCACGGGCGTGGGGTTCTTCCCCTCCGTACGGTGGCTCATTCCTAGCAGAGGCACGGGGCTCGCCCTCTCTCTGAGTATTCCACAGTTCGATGGGCGCCACGGGCGTGGGGTTCTTCCCCTCCGTACGGCGGCTCATTCCTAGCAGAGGCATGGGACACGTCCCCTCTCCTGACGAAAATCGGTAGCCCGCAACAGGCATGGGGTCCGCCCCCTCTTTGTGTACGCTAAACTCGATAGGCAAAACACGGGCGTGGGGTTCTTCCCCTCCGTGCCAAACAAAGTCCTAGTAGGGACGTGAGGTCCGTCCCCCCTATAGGCGACATACACGACGCGAGTGGTGGGTGCGCCCTTCATTCGACGTTCGCAAAAAAAAAAATACAAGCCGACTTAGCGAGGCTAAGCTCGATGGGCGGCACGGGTGTGGGGTTCTTCCCCTCCGTGTGCGTAACGTTACATTCGCCGACTCGGGTTCCGGATGGGGGGTGTGGGGTCCGTCCTCTCCTCCTAAAGGCCCGAGACCGATGAGTGTAGACCGGATGTGAGGTCCACCCTCCCCGGGCGCTAAATCTCCCTGGGTTAGGCGGCAGAGGCCTCTGCGCGCGCTAATACCGAAGAGCGGCACGAGTACGTGATCGTGGGCGCTGCAACACTTGTAGGTCGCGGTTCTGATCGCCCCGTTGACGCTACAGCGTGCGCGACGGCATCCCCGTTGACGTACGGCGTACGCAGTGTATCCCATAACTGGCGCACGGACAGCATTTCGCATACACACACCTCATGCCATACATCCACACATCATATCATACTGCATCTATATATCTATATACATATATACTTATCTACCTATCTACCTATTTGTTACTTATCTACCTATCTACCTATTTGTTACTTATCTACCTATCTACTTATTTGTTACTTATATACTTATCTACCTATCTACCTATTTGTTACCTATCTACCTATCTACCTATTTGTTACTTATCTACCTATCTACCTATTTGTTACTTATATACTTATCTACCTATCTACCTATTTGTTACTTATCTACCTATCTACCTATCTGTTACACCATAAAGTGTCTCCACAACCCCACCCCATCTGGGCGCGCGGCTCCCAAACATATATAGCACGTCCTGCTTGGGGGCCGGGCCCATAGGTACACCCCCACACCAACAGGTAACAACCCACAGACACGCGGGTCCCAGACTAGCAAGATCAGTTGGGATGCCGAGCCCAGAACATGCACAGGTACACCACCGAACGAACAGCTACACGCTCGGACACCCAGGTCCCGCTCCGTCATGCGAGCCCTTTCTTGACCGGAGAGTTGGGGGACTTGGGGGGTCACAGGATCATGACCGCTGCTCAGATGGATAAGTATCATTGTTAATCGCACACCCTTTTTCAACTCCCCAGTCAAGAAAGTTCTCTTTGACTTGGGAAATTGGGGGACTTGTTAGTATTGCATCATTAGTTGTACGATTAACATACTTATCCATCTAAGCAGATTAGCAACACCTACTCGACCACACGCAAGACCACCTTGGAGGCTCCAACTTCACTCACCAGACTCACCCCCTCCGGGCGCGCACGCGCCCGAACATGCGGATCACACACCAGTAGGAACCATCAGTCCCACATCGAAGAACACCACCAGGTTCCAAACTCAACCACCTATATATATCAGGTATTTATTACAGGTAAGATCACTCAATCGAACGGTATCTAATTCCATTCGATCCCTCAACACCCCAACCCATACTCGCTCGCACGTTCGCTTGACTGTTATATCCAATACATCTTCTGACTTAGGCATCGGAGCGTTGAAGGCGGGCCACCCCGTCTTGACCCCTGACCGCCTGCTTCATTGTTGTATCCTTCTAACAGCTGCACCTGAACGCCCGAGAGAGGAGGAGAGCCCGCCCATCCGAACAGTCCCACCGTTCGGACGCACCAAGGAGAGGAGGTCCACCGCACGACCGAGGAAGGAAGAGGAAGCTCATTCTTGTTGCTTCTGCCCCATTACGCCCCCACGCGTAATTCGGTAGAAACACCTGTAGTTTACTTATGCAAAAGCATAAATAAACTAGATTAAGCAATAGTAGGAGGGTCATCATACTCCCAAACTGGTTGTATGAATTTCTTTAGGTAACGACCATTTATTGGGTTCGCGTGTATCGTACCGTCTCGATCTCTCAAGCGAACTGCTCCTTTACCCAACAATCGATCGATAACGTATGGTCCTTCCCATTTTTCTGACCATTTACCTCGTCCTTCAGTCTTCTCGCCAATAGGCAAAATGACTTTCCAAACAAGTTCTCCTTCTGCAAAACTCATGCCCCTTGTCCGTTGGTCATAGGCACGAGCTACTTTTTGTTTCTCAGCACGTAGACTATCATAAGCTAGGATACGTTTCTCATCTAAGTCTTCATGCTCCTGCCACATCGCTTGGACATACTCTTCACTGATCAAGTTGTCTTGCTCCATCACACGTAAAGACTGAACATTAATTTCTAAAGGCAAGACTGCATCGTGCCCAAACATTAATGCATAAGGAGTTGTACTTGTGGGTGTCCGCTTACTGGTTCGATAAGCCCACAAAGTACTAAAAAGTTCTTCATGCCACAGTCTGGCATTGCTCGCGAGCATCCGTTTCAGGATATGAATAATGATTTTATTGCTCGCTTGAGCTTGACCATTGGATTGGGCATAGTATGGAGAAGAGTGAAGAAAATGGATCCCAAGATCCTTCATTAGAGTATCTACTTCTCCAGACATGAATGCAGCCCCACGGTCTGAAACAAAACTCTCAGGGATACCAAAACGACAAATAATATCTTTAAATAGGAACTGTCGGATGGCCTTTGTAGAAGATACCCTGAGGGGTCGAGCTTCGACCCATTTTGTGAAGAAATCAGTAGCCACGATGATAAACTTGTGCCCTTCAGATGAATGAGGGTGAATCATTCCTATTAAGTCCAAAGCCCATCCTCGAGCTGGTCAAGGCTTGATTATTGGCTGTAATGGTAGTCTGGGCATATGGTTGACTGGACTATGTTTCTGGCATTCTTCACAACCTTTAGCGAACGTGATGCAGTCTCTGAGCATTCCTGGCCAATAAAAGCCATGTCTTCTTAATAACCATCTCATCTTGGGACCAGCCTGGTGTGCCCCTGCAATCCCAAGATGGACCTCTCTCATTAACCTTTTAGCGTCACGTCCAAAGACACACCGTAATAGTATGCCTTCTTCTCCCCTTCGATATAACTCAGCATCCTTGAGTACATAATTGGGAGCTAAAAATCGAATCCGCTTGTCAGTCGGATTATTAGGATCCTGGAGATAAGAAATGATTTCCTGCCTCCAGTCCTTGTCGATGTGATCAAGTGTAGCAACGTACCATTCATTTTTATCCTCTTGTCGTGCAATGAAAGATGGAAGGGTTCTTCTTTCAACCTTTAATATGCATTCGCGTACTCCATCTTGCAAACTGATACCCGTTGCTAGTTGAGCCAACTCATTAGCTGCATAGTTCTTCTCGCGAGGAACATGACTCAACTCCACTTCTGTAAACAACTTTAATAAGTCACAGGCCCTCCTCGCATAAGGTTCTAATATTGGACCCGCCTTGTATTTTGTCTCAAGTTGTCTGATCACCAGTTGGGAATCTCCAAAGACATGCACATCATTGATCTCCATATCTATCAGAAGTTCTAATCCAATGATTAAAGCTTCATACTCTGCTTGATTATTTGTGCACTTGAAGTCCAACCTGAAAGAATAAGAATAAGTTTGGCCGCGTGGGGAGATCAAAGCTACCCCTGCCCCAGCCATAGTACTCGTACTGGACCCATCAAAATATAAACACCAGGGGGCCAAATCAATATGAGCGAGATCCAGTTCTGGCCCGTCAACCACCTCTGCCATGGGATGATGAGCCAAAAAATCAGCCACTGCTTGGCCTTTGACCGCCTTCTGAGGGACATATTGCAAAGAAAATTCTGACAAAGCCAAAATCCACTTTCCAATGCGTCCACGGAGAATCGGTCTGGACAACATATACTTCACTAAATCTGTTTGTGCAATAACACATGTAGTGAAGGAAAGCATATAGTGCCTCAACTTACACCCTGAAAAGTATAAGGCTAGGCATAACCTTTCCATTGGAGAGTATCTCGTTTCACAATCGTTCAAGGTCCGACTCAAATAGAAAATAGCACGTTTAACTCCTGATGTGTCGTCTTGAGCTAATAGACTTCCAATGGAGAGTTCAGTAGCTGATATATACAGCTTAAGAGGAACCCCAGGTCTTGGGGGTACCAAGACAGGTGGATTCGTTAAGTAGGCTTTAATGGTTTCAAAAGCCTCTTGATGTATAGGCTCCCATACAAAGTCTTTCTGATTTTGAAGCTTGAGCAATGTAGAAAATGGTTGTGTTTTCCCAGCAGCATTGGCAATAAACCGTCGTAAGAAATTGATTTTACCTAGTAGCCGTTGTAGCTCCTTCTTACTCCTCGGTGGGACTGCGTTGAGAACTGTTTGTTTCTTGTCATCCGGTATCTCAATCCCACGCTGATGAACCAGAAAGCCCAGGAAATCTCCTGCCTGGACGCCAAACACACATTTGGCTGGGTTCATCTTCAGTTGATGTTGCCTCATTCTGAGAAACACTTGCCTTAAGTCTTCAAAATGATCACTTCTGTGTTTCGTTTTAACTACCACATCATCAATATAGACCTCCATAGTCTTACCAATAAGATCATGAAAGATCAGATTCATAGCTCGTTGGTAGGTTGCCCCTGCATTCTTAAGTCCAAATGGCATATCCACGTATTTAAAAAACACCGGCAAAACCTGGGCACCGAAACGCAGTTTTATGTCTATCTGCTTCAGCCACTGGAATTTGATGATAGCCAGCAGTGCCATCCATGAAAGTTAACATTTCATGGCGGGCAACTGAGTCGACCAACAAATCAGCTACTGGCATAGGGTATGCATCCTTTGGGGTTGGATTGTTCAAGTCTCTGTAGTCGACGCATACTCGCATCTTTCCATTCTTTTTCTTTACTAGGACTATATTGGAAAGCCACTCATTGTATTTGGCTACACGTATAATCCCTGACTTGAGCATTTTCTCGACCTCTTCCTTGACTAGAATTGTTGTTTCTGTATTCATGCGACGCATCTCCTGTTTTACAGGCTTCTTCCCTTCAATGATGGGCAAATTATGACAAACCAAGTCTGGTGACAGCCCCGGCATATCATTGTATTTTTCTGCAAAACAGTCTGCATATTCTTTTAGCAATTCAATAAGCTTGAGTCTTTCCTCAGGCTCCAAGAAGGTACTAATAGCCACAGAGATTGGCTCTTCATGTGTCCCAATATTAATGTGTTCGATGGGATCCTTGACTTTGGGAGGTAAATCATCTAAAGCTGCTGGAGCTAATTTAATCTCAGCCTCCTCTTCAAAGTCCTGTAAAACGTCTTCATCCACATATTCCAAGGCTGCAACCATTGGAACCTTCTCAAAGGCTTGGCTCTCTAGTAAAAAATTATGAAAGCTTTCATGTAGAGAAAGACAAGCCTCAGCCTCTATATCGGATAGAGACCCAATCATGGAGAACGTTTGGATGGTAGCTCAATGGTGTAGGGTCTTTTACTATCTTGAGTTGCTTGAAGTATACCCCACTGAGCTAATTCAGAGGCCGTAACACCAACTGGGCGGCCCTTACCATCGACGCCACATACCTCCAATGGTCTAAGGTCACTGTGGTAATATCTGGCTTCTAATGCATTAGCAGAAACAGAATATGGACGAGGGTTAGCATTGACAAGCTCTGCTTCGCCTGACTCCATGTTCCAAAGTAACATCTGCTGATGAAGTGAAGATGGTACACAGTAGCTTTGATGTATCCAGTCACGCCCCAAAATGGCACTATATGGAGATGTGCATTCTACCACAAAGAATGTGTAAGTGCCTGAGGCTAGCCTTATGTGTACCTGCAAGAAAACAATTCCCAAAGTTTTAGTTATGCTACCCTGAAAGTTTTTGACACTAAGCGAGGTTTCTTGGATAGCAGACTTGGGAACACCTATTAAGGCCATTGCCTTAATAGTGATGATGTTAACCGCTGCCCCTGAGTCCACTAGGAGTTTATTCAATTGAATCCCTTGGACTTGTCCTGTGACATATAACGGCCGCATGTGCATGGCCATGTCAATAGTAGGCTTGGAGAACATCATCTGTCCTTTTGTTTGTGATGAATCCATTTCTGGTACTTCAACCAGTGTTGAGTCATTTGGTAGCTCTGGTTCTTCATCTGGTAGTACCACACTGTTGACGTTCTTGGATTCACCTTTTGATGCTGACGGAGACAAAGCATATTTAGAAGATAAGACATACACCATGTTAATGGTGGAAATATCTTCGTCGATACAGGTAAGTGCTTCAAGATCTTCGTCTTCACCGTAGTCTACCAACTGCTCATCGTCGTCGAAGGTATCATCTTCAGCCAAATGTCTATCCTCGCTAGACATTGTAGTTAGTTCAAGATGGGCCACTTGCTGAATTGGATCCTCAAGGATAGGATCAACGACTGCTGGTAGAAGTGGTGGTGGAGTTTTCTGCTTGGGAGCAAGGATCGACATTTGGGCCTTCGCTTGTTCTTCCACAATCAAAGGCCTAGGTTTCCATTGCAATACTGGAGGCTTGGTTGGAGTATCTTGCTTCTGCATGGTCCCTGTTCCCTTAGGGGGTGTCTTTAGCCCTACTGTTTTAATCGTGTCGTTCTCAAAGTTGAGGCATCTCCTTACTGGTTGTCATTTTGAACTCTCACGATGAATCTCCTGAGTAGATTCAGGCTCTTTACCTTTAGTCCCTAGCTCTGGATTTCGTTCAAAAACCCCTGGTCTTTGGGCTCTCACCTTAGGCTCGTGAGATTTCTTCCCAAAGACCACCAATGGGTTTGCTGCAAGGGTGTTCAATCTCCTTTGCAACACTTCTGGAGGAAACTCCAGGTCTTCTTCTTTGATGAGGCCAGCCTCATAAGCATCCAATGCTCTCTTGGCCCTACCAAAGCGTCGTTGAAGGTTTCTCCTCTTGCTCGGAGTCACCTCCACGGTTTTTCCTTTCTCCCTTATATACCAAACATCCTCCTTTGTAATATTTCTTGAAGCTGGAGGAATATATGGCTTCGCAAACGTATTTGCAACTTTAGACTCAGGTGTTTTAGCCAAACTGTCTGTTGCTCGCGAGCGCTTGGGAGCTGGAGTATCCCTTTGTCTTGTTTGTGGAGGCTGATGATCTGTGTTCGAGAATAGTTCTGGGAAAGACTTGGCTGCCTGAGCCAGTTCTTCATAAGAGATCTTCAGTCCGCTTCTTAATTTACAATGTGCACAAAGGGCTACTGGCGATTCTACTTTGGGATCCACATTTTCTTTTCCTTTATTCCTTGGTGTGTAAGATGGATTCTCGCCAGCAGTTGGTTGGTCGTTGGACTGTTTTCTTTTATTTGATTTGTCACGTGTTAATTCCAACATTCTGACCATGGGCATGGGGGTGGTCAAGTTCGACAAGGGCTTTTGTTCTATTTCTATCACTCCCTCGTCGATCAACTGCTGTATTTTATACATCAAATCTCGACAAGCAGCCGTGGTGTGACATCCCCACTTGTTGTGGTATCGACAATAAGGCAAACCCCTAACATCGTCAGGATGGGGGTCAGATGCTTCCCAATTGTCAGGGACCACAGCTATTCCTTCTAGGTATAGCTCATTGAATATCTCCTCTCGCCAGGACGCATCATATGTTATCTGTGTCCGCTTTGGTCGGACAAACGCTATATTTCGCTTGGACCTTCGCCTGGACTTCTTCCTCGCGTGAGTTGGTTTACGTTGACTGTCCCCTGAAGAAGTACCACTGGCAGGAGGAGTTGTAACCGGAGGAGATGGTGTTCTATGAATATATTTTGGGTGAAAATCCATCTCGCCCCCGTCTTTAATCACAATCACTTCCCAATTGATCAAACCCTGGATTTTATCTCTCAAGGTCGAACACATTGTTGTTCGATGACCAAAGTGATTGTGGAACCTGCAAAAGTGTTGGGCTGGCTCTTTATACTGTAATTGTCTGAGCTCAGTAACTGGGTAAAAAGAGACCAGCCCCATGTCCCTCAGCCTATCGAAGAACTCCTCTATCATATCGATCCTGAACGAATAGGCTAGAAAGGATGGTTGATTCTAAGCCTCCGCACCCTCAAGATGTCTGTTGGGTGATATCCATTCTACCTCAGCCATATTGACCTGTGGAGGAGGGAATGGCTCGGAATCCACTAGCGCGGCTGTTTTGGAGGACCCTTCCAATTCTAATTTTCCTTCATTGATCCACTTCTGGATCTGATCTTTAAGCTTAATGCAATCTTTGGTAACGTGGTTCCATGCTCCATGGAACTTGCAATATTTCTTACCATTTAACTGTTCAGCTGTGGGAAGTGGTCCAAAGTCTGCCTTAACGACACGCAGACTATACAACTCGTCCAAAATTTCATGAGCCATGTTGGCGTCATAAGTGTACTTCTCAAATTCTGGCTTAGTAAATGCCACCGTTGAGAGCTTGATTGGACCTCTACTCTTCTGGAGCTTGCGGGGTTTTATAACTTTGTTTGTTGATAAATCAACAGCACCCACATGATCACCATCAGAGTCTGATTCCTGGTCGTCTAAACCTTCAATATAAGCCACCGTTTTTGGCTTCAACTTATCATAGGTTCGACTACTGTACGTCCCTTTGGATGCATTCCTTCTATTATCCCTCTCTGGGATGTTGCTATGAGCTTTAGTCATAGCCGTGATGAACTCATTCAGAGAGTAATATTTGTTGTTTAAGAATAGCTGGTGGAACATGTCCTCCAGATCATTCTTGGCCATCTCAACCACCTCTTCCTTGCTCAGAGGGGTCCTACATAGATTGTACTCTGACCGGAAATAGTGTAGGAATGTGACTGGACTTTCTGTCACCGATTGGCTCAAGGAAGCCAGCTTTCTAACAGTAGTCTCTGGCCTTGCTGTTCCAAAGTGATCTATGAACAAGGCCTCCATATCCTTCCACTCACTGATCGCCCTTCTCTATTCCGGTATACCACACAAGGGCTGATCTTGACAACGATGAACTAAAAACTCTTAGTTTGAGCCCTTCGTCCTCGGCAAATTGGCCTAACTGCAAAGTAAAATAGGCCAAGTGTGTTGCCGCATTTGCATCGTCATCACCAGAGAACGTCTGGAAGGTTTGGTGTTTGTAAAATTTTGGCCAACGCCACTCGTTGGGGTCGTCTTTCATCGGAGGAAACGGTGTTTCGTAAGTTTCATGCATCTTAGATAGTTGTATTTTACAATCATCTAAGAGCTTATTTAACCGTTGCTCCCAGGCAAGAGGAAAAGACTCCGCTTGCCTAGTTTTCTTGGCCAAGTCGGATACGGATTTGGTTAAAGATCCTATGTCAATGTCTACCCTAGCTTTGTGATAGAGTCGCCGCGTATCGGCGGTATTCCTCCAATCCTTTTTCCATTTGGCGAAGGATATCTACCCGTAGTCTGTCTTGACCTTCTACCAAACTAGTCACCTGAGCCCCCATGACCTCTCTCTCCTCACGATCTTGATTTAATTCTGCCCGTAGTGCCCCGAATCCAACTGTTGCTGTATCAACTAATTGGGCCTGAGTAGTGAGAAGTTCTGCCTGTTGCTCGATCTTCTGTTCGAGGAGCAATTGGTGATTAGCCTGGTGAACATCTCGCCTGGCTGCATAAGCCAGGTATTGTTCGAACGTAAGTCTTGTTATTTCCGCTTCATTTAAAAATTGGAAAGACATGATGACTAAGTTGTAGGCGAAAATAACCTCAACCGCTTGATTACTTAATGAACGACACTCCGTAGATGTGTGTTCACGGTAGATCGGTTGTAGATGTTTGCGACACTGAGGATAGATCCTTCGATAAGGATCTCCAATTGTCGCTTATGGATACCAAGAGATATATCCCACTGGGCGTGCCAAAATGTTCGATTTTGACACAACAATGGTTTCTTGTTTAGAGACACGAGAATTGGGTGAAGTATATATTTTTTTCCTTTTATTGTCCCACCGGGTGTGCCAAAATGTTCAATGCAAAAATATCTCCCGGGAAGAGATCCTTCTCGCGAAGCAGTCTCTTTTATCTCGGATGTCTTGACCGCGTGGGCCGGTCTATCCTGTATGTGCTTCGTATGCTGGCGTGCCACCGTCTCTTGACGGAATATGGACTGATCACAGCCGCCTGACTTCTATATTAAGCGATTAGAACAGGGAGAGCACCAACCTTGCTCAAATAGGTCCTTTTCGCCTAGAAACCTAGGACTTTGATATGTGAATCTCTCGCTAAGTCTTGAAATCGATACTCTACACGTCCTTTCTCGTGCAAAGCAGAGCAATCTCTTGACAGAGTGTTGAGAACACTCGCTCCCTTTGAGTATTCAAGCTCCCAACTTACAAGTGAGCCGCTCTTCAACTTTCCGGTTGCAGTTGCTTCCTTGGAGTCATAAATACCTTCACTCGATAGGTGAACAGCACTCAGACCTTCTGGTTGCAAGGTAGATAGGAATCTCGAGGACGAGATAACCGTCTAGGTTTGTTTGCGTATAGCAAGGTTGATTGATCGATTGGGGGGGGGGGGTTTCTCATAAGATCCTTGCTCTCCTTATATACTCGCTTAATAACAGTCATTCACTCAATGTCAAATTCTCCTGCTCTTGTAATCACAGTCTGAATCCAACACCAGCATATATGTCGTAATCACTCATAGATCTTCTAATTCCATCATAACTCCTCCAAGAGTTCTATACAAAACCAAACAGTTATGACAGAAAACAAAGCCGCATGGAATCAGCTAATAAGACATAGTTCCAATAGAACTCAAAGTCCTCTTCTAGCGAAGCTCGCCAGACGTTGTATAACTTCGACTCCTTCACATAATACCACTAATATAAATAATAATAATGATGGGCCGCTCGCATAAATCTCGGCCATCCAAGCCCAAAATGAAATTCTTTATTTAGGCCCAAACAGTTCCTCGTATATGTCCAAGTCTACTTGCACAGGGAGAAACAAGTACAAGAATGATTTTCGCGAGGGTCAGGGTCATGAGTCAATATATGATCAAGTACTTGGTGGTCTTGTTTGGCTTTGAATGTTTTGAATCTCAATTGATTTTGTTATGTTAGATGAGGTTTTAGTGTGGAATGAATGCTTGAATAACAATGAGAGAACTACATGAGCATTGTCTTTACTGAATTTTAGAGTTTTCAGCATTGTGATTATGGAAGAAAATGAGTGAGAATTAGTAATACTATGAAAGATACAGCTACTCATAGTAAACTTTCATAGCTATTCACAATTAATTGCATTTAACTCACAATTGACTCTCAGTTAACTACATTTAGACACAATTAACTCTACGATAACCATAGTGAACCACATTAACCCACAAATACCTACTACATCTACATATATTACATTAACTCACTACGGCAACCAACAGTGAACTCACAGTGAGTCCCACAATTGATTCATATCAGAAATAACTCACACTCACCTATAGCTATCCAATGTGAACTTTAACTGTCACCTACAACTATCTACAGTGAACTCTCACAGCTACCTACAACTAACTCACACAAGAACTATCACAGCTACCCAAAGTGAATTACAGTCAACTCATAAAGAACTCTCAGCTACTTACATTGAATAATAGTTAATTCTCAATGAGTCCCACAATTAACTCACAACGGAAGTAACTCGCAGCCACTTCTAGCTACCCACAGTGAACTCTCACAACTAATGACAGGTAACCCAAACAGTTATCCATAACGACCAATAACTACCACATATCACTAATACATACAGTCACCGACAGTTATCAATAGTTAACTCATACAGCTACTTCTAGCCAATCCATACAGCTATTGACAACTAATTATAATTACCCACAGTTACTGACAGCTAACTAACGGTTAACCTAAGTAGCTAGCTATAATTATCAACAAACACAAACATCATGGTATCCATCAAATGCTAGCTAAGGCAAGCCTACTAATATACCACAGCCAGAGACAGTTATCTACAGGTAAAACAACTCAACTACCCACATCCAACGACAGTGAACAACAACAGAATCAACTATACTTAATTGTTATAAAGTTATATGTTATTGTTAACCACAGTTAACTTTAAGCTAACCATAGTGAACCCAGAACTACTTACTACAGATATACATAGTTAACTCACACTACGGCTACCAATAGTGAACTTTTAAACTGTCCACAGTTATCTACAGTTACTCACAGTTAACTCTAAGCTAACCACAATGAACCACATTTAACCCACAACTACGTACCTACTATAGCTGCATACAATTAACTCACAGCATAGCTACCAACAGTGAACTCTCACACATACCCTGAGTGAACTCTCAAATTACCCATATTGAACTTTCATATGTGCAACAATAAATTTTGACGTTCCAACAAATGCTCAATGAAAACATTAATAATCGTACACCATCATCATTTACAAGAATGTGATACATAGGATCTCTAAAAGTAAACTCTTGACCACTAAGCAACTCATACAACAATATACAATACTCCACCAATCTGCATCTTTGGTCGTGGAATTTAGACATCAAAATATCAGTAGATATGTACTCAGTCATCCCACACAATGGTCCAAAATCAGTTAACATCGCCTATATCAGAGGCATCCTCTTAGAAACCAAAATCGGCATACAACTTCCATAAAAGTTCCTACAACAATAAAAGGCAAAGTGCAAAAGCAATTAACACGAACATCATCATCTATGAGTATGTTCTCTGGGTTAAAATCCCATGCATAATCCCACACTTGTGAAGATGTGAAACATCCAACACTATCTCAGCCATAGTTGTGAAGATGTTCATAGAAAACTACCTCTGTTGCACCGAAGGAATCCCCTCCTTCTCCTCAACCCTTTCCTTGATTCAATCAATGGTGTCAATCAATTCAAAATTAATCTCAATTTCTTTCCAAGTAGAGTCTTGACCTTGATCATAGTCCGCCCCCTTAACCTCAAAACCAAGTGAAGATTCAACTACTTCTAGATATTATTATCTGCAAGGGTTCTACCATCTTCCAATTGCTTACTATGGGGGAGAAATATTTCTCCACGTCGACGAACCGGGACAGATGCTCGAGGAAAGATGAGGTCTTGGGTCACTTGGATGAAAGGTGAATGAGAATATTTGAAAGTAAGTAAAATCTCGATGAGGAAGGAAATTGCACGCTAAAAGGTCAACGAGAAAATGTCATGCACCAAGAGGCAAGCGACAAACTCAAAGGTCGTTGAGATATTCGTGGTGTAGGAATTGGTCTCGCCGAGAATATCTCAAGGACGTTTTGCTCGACGAGCAGTAGATCGTGAACCTACAGGTAAGGAGTCAGTTTTGGATGGTAAGGTCTGAAACTTGAGGCCCACGAATTGGTTCTTGATTTGGAGGGAAGGAATCGACTATAAATACTACCATTCCCGGTAGATTTGAGGGACATTCACAGAGATTTCATTTTTTGGCAAACTTACCGGCATTTAAACTCTCAATTAGAACACTTTGAGTGACTTGAGCATCAGAGTGTCTTTGCAGGTCCCCCCCCCCCCCCCCAAACCTCTTTTTGGTGCAAGGTCAAACTCAGACTTGTCAAATGCGTGGAATTGTTAGGTGTTTGTTGAGAAGTTCTTGTTGAGGTAATTTGTCATCGACAACATTTTTACGCTCCAACAAGTGGCACCGTCTGTGGGAAACGATGGCATCGAACATCTGTGAAAATGTTGATAACGAGGATTTGCCACACAATAATGATGGAAACCAGGATGAGGAATATGAGAGTAGTGAAAATTTTGGTGCAGAAACATCTCGACGAGCAAAAACATCTCGATGAGCAGAAACACCTCGACGAGCAGAAAAAGAGCCCGTCGAGCCAGATGTTTCAAGAAATCTTGACGAGCTTCTCAACATTACATTTGAGTTTGATCAAAGTGGCCTGGAGTATAAGAATTGATTCCATATCAATTTAGCTAATGGAGTCTTGATGGAACTAATTTGTTTGTTAATTATGCAGGAGGTGGTTTTTGTATCATTGATAAGTTATCAACGGCGATGAAAGTAGGGGGCAAGCATCTAAGCTTTACCTTTTTTGATGATATTGTAGGAAAGAGGCCTACAAAATTCACGAAAGCTGGGATCTTTGAACGAGATTATGGCACTAAGGCATGTCAGGAGAAAACAAATTCCACCGCTTAAAATTGACTTGATCAAAGCTTCAAAGAGAAAAGCGAAGATGGAATGGAGAGAAGGCCAAGGTACTGTAGAGTAGAACTTGGGAGGCAAGACAAATACAGAAAAGATTGAAGAAGAATTCAAGGGTGTAAAGTCGAAGATCGAATAATTTGCTTGAGAGATTAGTTCATTGGGAACATCTCACTGTATGAGGTGAGATCACACGATGATGAAGATTGAAGGTAACAAATTTTTTGTATCAAATTGCTTTGTTACGTCTCAAAGTGTGATATGCATATTGACCAGTTTAGTGGTGAAGATGTCATAGTAAAGTGCTTAATGAAAAGACAAGTGAAATAAATAAGCTGTTTGTTAAGACCAAAACTTTGTTGATATGGCATTATGTGACCCAAAAAGCCTCGGGCATAATGAGATTGTTGGCATATAAGCTTTAGAGAAAAAAATGCATAAAGATCGAAAAGCTGATGAAACATATCGATGTAAATGCTCAAAGAGAAATGCTCAATGAGCATATGACCCAAAAAGCCCTAGGCATAATGGGATTGTTAGCATATAAGCTTTAGAGCAAAAAATGCATAAAGATTGAAAAGTTGAAGAAGCATATCGATGTAAATGCTCGATGAGAAATGCTCAACGAGTATATGACTCAAACCCGTCGGGCAATATGGGGATTGATTGACATAAAAGGTTTAGAGCAAAAAATGCATAAGATTGAAAAGCTAAGAGCATATCGATGTACACTCAATGAGAAATGTTCTCGACGAGCATATGACCCAAAAGCCAAGGGAGATTATAGGCATAAAATCTTAAGAGCAAAAAATGCATAAGGTCGAGAAGCTAAGAACATATCGATTTACGCTCAACAATAAATGTTCTTGACGAGCATATGACCCAAAAGCCAAGGGCAAAAGGGGCATTATAGGCATAAAATCTTAAGAGTAAAAAATACATAAGATCGAGAAGCTAAGAGCATATCGATGTATGCTCAACGAGAAATGTTCTCGACGAGCATATGACCCAAAAGCCAAGGGCAAAAAGGGGATTATTTTGGCATAAAATCTTAAAGAGCGAAAATGTAAAGATCGAAAGGCTGAGAGCATATCGATATGGATGCTCGACGAGGAACTCTCGACGAGCATGTGACCCAAAAATCCTCGGGGGTAATGGGATTATTGGCATGAAAACTTTAGAGAAAAAATGCATAAAGATTGAAAATCTAAAGAAACATATCGAAGAAAATACTCGATGAGAAATGCTCAATGAGTATATGACCCAGAAAGCCCGGCGTAATGGAGTTACTAAGCATAAAAGCTTCAGAGCAAAAAATGCATAAATGTCGAAAAGATAAAGAAGAATATCGACGAAAGTACTCGACAAATGATTTTCAACGAGTATAAGACCCAAAAAGCCTCGGGCGTAATAGAGTTATTGACATAAAAGCTTTAGAGAAAAAACTGCATCAAGATTGAAAAGCTAAAGAGGCATATTGATGTAAGTGCTTAACGAGAGGTTCTCGACGAGCATATGACCCAAAAAGCCTCGAGCGTAATAGGGATTAACAGGCATAAAAGCTTTAGAGCAAAAAATGCATCAAGATCAAAAATCTAAAGAAGCATATCGATGTAAGTGTTTGACGAGCATATGACCCAAAAAGCCTCGGGAGTAAGGGAGTTATTGGCATAAAAGCTTTAGAGAAAAAAATGCATCAAGATCGAAAAGCTAAAGAAGCATATCGATATAAGTGCTCGACGAGCATATGACCCAAAAAGCCTCGGGCGTAAGGGGGTTATTGGCATAAAAGCTTTAGAGCAAAAAATGCATAAAGGTCAAAAATCTAAGAGCATATCTACAGAAATGCTTGATGAAATGATTTTCGACGAGTATGGTAAATGTGAGCCAAAAGCCACAGGCAATATGAGGATTATTGGCATAAAAGCTTAAGAGCAAAAAATGCACAAAGATAAAAAAGCTAAAAGCATATCAATGTAAACGCTCAACGAGCATATGACCAAAAGCCAAGGGCATATGGACTATGAAGAGGTCAATATACCAAAGGGTGGAATGGCATAAATCGACAAGAGATTCTCTTCGAGATATTTCTTGCCCTCGAGAAAATGTCTTTTGACAGAATGTTTCCGACGAAAAGACATTGGAGCATGTATAGAGGAATAAACAGGAAATATATGCTTTATTAACAATGATTGCTGGAATAAAGGCTAAAAAATGTGAAATAAAAGAGCTCGACCTTTGCGAAGCTCAAAGTTATTTATCGTCGAGAAAACATTCGACGAACTTTCTTGATGAGTTCGGAAAGAGAATTACAAAAAATAAAAGTGTAAACCATGACATGTTGGAGCTCGAAAATAGTGGTAGGAAGAAAGCAAGGATCCCTTGTCTGGAGATCAGGTCGCTTCAGTAGTTGCTGGCTCTGGTGATCATGCCACGGTCTTAGGCAATCCCGACTTTGGTTTGATGATGACTAGCATTATTCCGGAGGTGCTTAATGGTCTTGGAAGGCTGATCGGTGGTCTAATCGAGGGGAATTGGGGGCATCATGGATGTAGTCTACAAAACTGCAGCTTACTCTCGAGTCACATTTCAACTTCCGAGGTCGAGTGCGACAACTCGGTCGAGATGATATGGGAATGGGACGATTAAGGTCCTCGAAACTTTAACTACGCCAAATCGGAGAGCTGAGCTAGTGATCATTCCAAATGGGGAGGACGAGCCGTGAGACCTGAAAAGAAACTACGTGTTAACGTGAGCATGCATGAAGAGGAAAAAGAACATAGAAGGAAAGTATGAGGTACTACTTGGTCGACGACAGTTCAAGGGATAACTCGATGGTCATTCGTGAAAGTTCCTTTCCTTTACCATGTCTCGGCAGAGGAGGAAGAAGAATTGGCTATTCGAAGGTGAGTCCATCACAAAATCAACTTCAAAAAGTGTAGCAGACATAATGGAGGATTTTGTGATGCGCATATAAAAGGTATGACAAAACTAGTTTATAAAGCTCGAGTGATTTAGGGTTCCTCCTACGAGACACAAGAAAGAAGATAAGACGGAGCCCCGAAGAGATCGAGATCAAATGAGTTTTTGAAAAATTCCCAACTGAAATTAGTTTTGAAGTGGAGACGTGGTCAACAAGTCGTTAGGGAAATCTCATCGATATGAGGCCAGTTCTTTTTCGATGAATTTGTACTCGTGGAGAAGTTTTTCAAAAACCATACACATGTGCAAATGTTCATCAAAGAAAGGAAGACGAAAGAAATTCGACAAGCACAGGATCAACAAGTATGGGAAAAAACATAAAGTACAGAAAAGCAAAGCATCCATACAAAAGTAAAAAATGAGGAGATGTTCAAAAGTTGGCTTATGCCAAAAAATTACAGGCCAGAAATGAAAAGAAAGAAAAACAAAGGCAAGACAGAGAAGCTTCATCTTGGAACATCGGTGGAGGTGGTGGCCGTCGAGTCCTTCTCCTCGATCTCGGAGAGCTCCTAGGGGCTCGAGGTGGTCTCGACGAAGGATTATGCCTTTGAGGAGGAAGGCTTGGTGTGCTTTGGGATCACCTCAGTTGTAGAAACGACCTTCGTGTGCTCCAGTATTGTCTCGGAGGAGAGTGCAACCTCATCGATGAGCTGAGCAATATTCTCAGCAGGAGCATTGCTTTTCGGCGCCGGAGGAGTATGGACTTCACCAGGATTAGAGCCAAACAAAGGCTCGTACTCCCCTGCGCACTGAAGGAGCTCATCGATGGCATCAGGTCCATCGTAGATACGCTCCTCAGTGTGGGAATTGAAGACTTGGTCCATGCGAGGCAGAAGTACTTCGCCGAGGATTGCCTCATCGTCCGGTTGGCATTCTCAAACTCTTCATAGCGGATCTTCTCCACATCGAAAATTTGTAGCTCCAATGAAAAGATCCGCTCCATAGCCTCATGGTTCTCTTTCTTGAGCTTGGCAATTTTTCTCGAAGCCTCCTTAACCTCTCGATTCTTGACGAGACACCTCCCTTGGGAAAATTTGAGTGTATCGGAGAGCTCCTGGTTGAACTTCTCACAATTGGAGAGGCACGCTCTTCGAGGGCTTTGAGGTCCCATACCTTTCCCCAATAGTGAGAGGCAGAGGATGATAGTTTGGCCTTGGCCTCGGTGAGCTCGATCTCGAGGGCATCGATGAAGTGAGAATCATAGGAGAAGATGGTTTGTGCATGGAGCACAATATGCAAAAAAAAAAAGAAAAGAGAGAGATCAGCTGAAGGTGGAAAATGAGGAGTAAAACATTAGAAGGAAAAAGATGACAAGGGTTCTCGATAAGCTTACATTCAAGGCTTTAGAGAGCACCGTCTCTTCATGTTCCTCACGAGATCCTTGACGAAGGACATCATGGTCTGGAGAACACTTGCAGAGCTAGAGAACCATGCCGTACGCTGCCTCGGGGTTGCCGAGGAGGGGCTGCTCTCTGTTGAGCAGGGGCTGGACCTTAGTGGGCTTCGAGCCACTGATCGATGAGTTCTTCTATACAGGAGTCGAGGTGTTCTTTGACGGAGGAGGCTTGGGGAATTGAGAAGCTACACGGTCGATGAAGTTATTCGAACGAAGATGGAAAGAGGAAAGTTAAAAAAAAAAGAGTTCAAAGCAAGGAGAAAGAAATATCTTTGGGAATGGAAGGATGTGACGTTTGCTCGTGGATGAGGGTATCCAAATTCCTCTACGGGAGGTGGATGAGCTTTGGGTGTAAGAGAGATAGGTGGGCAAGCTTCTAGAAGATAGGCGGGCTTGGATGAGGTGCCGCCAATGTTGGACAAAATCTTACGCCTCTTCTCTTCGAGGGGGTCCTTGAAGCTGACCGAGCGAGGAGGAACGCGGCTTCTCTTCTTGCTACCAGAAGTTGCAGCATATGGATAGTCCACGGGGGTCTCCGAGGGGATTACGGTGGTTTTAGTTGGGGCCTTCAGCAAGTGTGAGGTCTCGGCAGTGATATCGAAGGGCAACTCCATCCGTATTAGCTAGGTGTAGATGTCCTCCTTGGTGGAGTATGTCTCGTTGTACCGAGTGTATGTCGCCGAGGAGCGCTCAAGGGTTAGTGCGAGTAGAGAGGTCGACGAGGTGAAGCGAGCAAGAGACCAGTGGCTGTTGGCCAAGTTTTGGGTAAATTAGAAGCTCGACGAGAAATATTCTATTGAAGAATATCGACGAAGAGAAAAAGTGACCTGGTTTGTCCCTAAACCTTTTGGAGACGCCGAGGAGAAAGTTATTGAGCTCCAGGGGTATCCAGTCACCCTTAATCGTCACTGGGCTAGAATCCCACCCACGGTAGTTAATGTTGTGCTGCTCGAAGAATTTTTCGATTGTGGTGAGGCTGGAAATTGAAGCGGCGGCGAGTTGGCTTGATCCGAGATTACTTTTGGAGGAAGAAGAAATACTCGATTCCGAGAGGTACCTTCATATGTTGGCCGAAGGCCAATAGTGTTAAAATAACAACAAACGAGTTCGGGCTCACACTACAAGAAATTGACCCATTGCCGGCGACTTTTATGTCGCCGGCAATGTTTTGGACATTACCGGCGATTTTTGCCGGAAAAATCGCCGGTAATGTCTTTTTTTTTCTTTTTTTTTTTTACATTACCGGCGATTTTTGTCGCCGGTAATGTCCGTCGCCGGCAATCTCTCGATGGTAATGTAAAAAAAAAAAGACATTACCGGCGACTTCATTTATGTCGCCGGTAATGTCTTTTTTTTTTTTTTTTTATACATTACCGGCGACATACATTTATGTCGCCGGCAATGTCATTACAATCGAGACATTACCGGCGACATAAATGTATGTCGCCGGCAATGTCTAAAAAAAAAAAAAAAAAAGACATTACCGGCGACATAAAAGTCGCCGGTAATGTCCAAAAACATTGCCGGCGACATAAAAGTCGCCGGCAATGGGAAGAAATGTTGTAGTGTCAATTGCATGGGATGCAGATCGAGCACCACGGGCAGGAGGTAGATGACTGGATGGAGGGGGAAGCTCAAGAATTTAAGGTAAAGTTGGAAAAGGACGATGCAATCGGCATGTGCTCCCTCGCTAGAGACAAATGCACGTCGTCAGAGACGGAGAAGACCTGGACACTCCCCGGGGGGTTAAGGCGGGCTCTTGTGTGCGAAAGTTGGCTCTTGGGTGGAGCCCATCATTTCTTCTCTTCTTTTGGGGACTCGACGCCCCCTTAGACGTCGTTTATTTCGTCCTTGGCGACCTCGTCATCGTTAGCAATGCGGTCCTCGGTGATCGGTTCAGGACGTGGATCAGCGGTGGATTTGGCTTCAAATTTTGACCGAATTTTGGGTTGAGGGGGATCAGAATTTTGGTTTTTGCTGTATGGGAGAGGAAGAGTTTGAGATAAAGTGAAGTGAAGAAGGAGAGTGGGAGAAATGATATATATAGTATGCGAGAATCGAGGAGGAATGAAAAGTGGTTATGGAATTTTAAAAGATGAGAAAACTAAGTGGAGTTATGGCAGCGTGGAGTACACTAAACGTGGGGAACACGGACGAACACGTGGTAAATCGAAGGGATTTTCGGTTTCTTGATGAGAAAATTCCTTTTATTTCAGTGAAAATCGAAAAGAAAATTTGGGGGCATTTGTGGGGGAGAAATATTTCTCCACATTGACGAGCCGAGATAGAAGCTCGAGGAAAGACGAGGTCTCGGGTCACTTGGATGAAAGGTGAACAAGAAGATTTGAAAGTAAGTAAAAGATCGACGAGGAAGGAAATTGTGTGCTAAAAGGTCGACGAGAAAAGATTGTGCACCAAGAGGCAAGCAACGGACTCAAAGGTCGTTGAGATATTCGTGGCGCAAGAATCGGTCTCACCGAGAATATCTCGAGAAAATTTCGCTCGACGAGCAGCTGATCGTGAACTACAAGTAAGGAGTCCGTTTCAAATGGTAAGGTTTGAAACTTGAGACCCACGAGTTGGTTCCTGATTTGGAGGGAGGGAATCGACTTTAAATACTGCCATTTCCGGTGGATTTGAGGGACATTCACAGAGATTTCATTTTTTTGGCAAACTTACTTGCATTTACACTCTCAATTAGAACACTTTGAGTGACTTGAGTGTCAGAGTATCTTTGCAGGTAAACCCCCCACCCCCCTCTCTCTGATTTTGGCGCAAGGAAGTCAATCTCAGACTTGTCAAAGGTGTGAAATCGTTCGGTGTTCATTGCGAAGTTCTTGTTGAGGTAATTTGTCCTCGACGACATTTTTACGCTCCAACACTTATCGACAAAGATATTGATCCGTTGATCAGGAGGGATGCCTTGATGATCCTAAAAAAAATCATAGACAAGTAACGAAACCATAAGAATAAGTGGAAAGAAAGACTAGTTATGACTTATACGAGGCCAAAATAAAGGATATGTGTTATTGTCCTGGTAGTTTTTCAGCTACACTATAGACATAAAATTACAATATGTAATAAACTTTTTGGCCATCATATCATATAATTTCAGAGTAAAATTGTCCACTGATTACATAGCAGGGCTACCATGGACCCACAACTACCTATAGCCATCAATAGCGAATTTCACAACTATCAACAATTAATCTGACAGCTACCCACATTTATTGACAACTAATCCAACAAATAGAAAATAACTAGATCTTAATAGTAAACCCACTATAAACTCTACAATTAATGCATAGTTAACCACAGTTAACTCTCATAGTACCCGCGTACAGTAAGGTGACAAAAAAATTGAAGCACAACTACCCACAGCTATCAATCGTTAACTTAATAGTTACCCACAACTATCAACAGTTAACTCAACAATTACCCACAACTATCGACAGTTAACTCAACAATTACCACATCTACTGACAATTAATCCAACAAGTACTCCTAGATTCCTCCATTTCTTTAATCAATCACCACAACAAAAATCAACACTAATCAATTTCTCAAGCTTATTGTAAAATTAGAAACATAATAATAATAATAATAATAATAATAATAATAATAATAATAATAATAATAATAATAATAATCTGTGGACATTAGAAAAAGGTAAGAGTTATATTGATTACATGAACTCGAGTTGACCAAAGCGGACGAGCCACTTGACTTTAGCATTGATAGCTGGATTTTGCTGCCTCCACCATCTCTGAAAGAAAGAGATATATGACGCTATCGGCGATGCTGTCGAGGAGGTCCGGACGTGGTCTGGCAGATAGCTAATCAGATGACACCACGAGAAAGTCGCAGTAGCTATTCAGTCCTCATCCTCGTCCATGTCTATTGGACCATGAACTGAGCAGCGATACGATTTCTCAACGAACCAATTGTGCGAACTAGAAATCGGCGCCGCCGAGGTGGAGGCGAAGCGAGGTCGAGGAAGATCGGAATTGTGATGTTCGTCGGAGGCTTGAGAAGGTTGGTAGAGGTGGGTCACAACTCTCATTGAGATCCAGAAAGAGAGAAGATGAGAGAGAGGTTTGACTGAATTGTGAAAGGGTTTACTACCACATAATTTCTCATTGCCGACAACTTATAGAAACAAAAGTTAACGATTTTTGAAGTCGTCGGCAATAATAGAGTATTGCCGACGATTTGTTGCCAAAATCGTCGGTAATAGTATTATTGCCGACGATTTTTGCAACAAATCGTCGACAATAGTACTATTACCGACGGTTTATAGCCTACAAGGTATTGCCGATGATTTTTACAAAGTCGTCAGCAATACCTTGTAGGCTATAAAGCGTCGGCAAAAGAGTATTGTCGACGATTTGTTGCAAAAATCGTCGGCAATAATACTATTACCGATGATTTTGGCAACAAATCGTCGGCAATACTCTATTATTGCCGACGACTTCAAAAATCATCGGCCTTTGTTTATCTAAGTCGTCGGCAATGAGAAATTATGTGGTAGTAATTATCTGATATAGAAAAATGGTATGACCGTAAATATTGTCAATTTTAAAATATCTTCGTTAAGAATGTAACCTTATTTTGAATAAAAAAATTTAATGACCTTTTTTGATATACATCTTCCCTATTTGACATTATTTATCATTGCCCAATTCAAAACTCTCGATTACCAAAAATTGATACATGTCAAATTGTAGTGTAGTCTACTTGGTTCACACTGAAGTGAACTACCTAAACTTCATGGGTGCTTCAACATTGAAAACACGAGCTTAGATTATACTGAGATACAAAAACCTGAATAATATTACACATGCATAACCAAGTTTACATGATCGAGAACTACCGTGCTATCTTTCACTATCATATTTTTTTATAATTGTTTTGGTAAATGTTGGGTTCTGTCGATAGACTCAAAGTTGATCGATACAATTTGCACTTAGAAATTTAGCCACAGAAAATGACCACTTTGTCAAGTCGTGTACATGAGAGGAGTTGAGCCAAATTTTAGTCTTACATTACAATATAAATAGCAGGCATGGCCTTACCAGATAACTCATCCTAGTTTTGAGAGTACGCTCAGTTCACAGCTTCATTTAAGTCTTCTCCTCCAAACTCTCTCCACTAATTTTTGAAGAAAATATGTCTTCAGGATGCAGCTGTGGCTCTGACTGCAAGTGCGGCTCAGGCTGCAAGTAATAGCTCTTGAATTTCCTAAACCCTAAACAACCCCCTATATATATACTTCTAATTATCTATGAATTAATTTAAAGCATTATATACTTACGAATTTTTTGGTTTAGGTTCTCCTAGCTAGCCTCGAGTTATTTATGCTTCTGTTTAATTATGTATGAATTTGCAGATGTGGAAGCATGTACCCGGACTTGGAGAACACCACAACTGAGACCATAATTGCTGGAGTTGCATCAGTCATGACGTACGAACGTTTAATCTGTAACTTTAGGTTTTCGCATATTAATTTATGCACGTGAATTTCGTGGTACGTAGATATATACAGTTAAAACTCTATAAATTAATAATTTTGAGATTGACAAAATTTATTAATCTAGTGAAATATTAAATAATCAATAATCAATAAACTAATAATTAATAATTTATTCGTTAATTAATCATTTATTAATTTATTAAATTATTATTGTTGTACATTATTCAATATACATTATTTTTCAATATATTGTGTATACATTATTAAATGTGTTATGAGAATATAACACCAGAAATTCTTACTATATTAAGAAAAATTCAAGATAAGATTCAAGAATACATCAATTTCAAGTCATTCTTCATGAAGTCATCATAAATGAATAATTAATTATATATGTTAAGTCATTATTAATTTATATACTACTTGGGGTCTATATGAATTCTCGAATTTTTATTATCTTATAAATTTAATAAATTATTAGTTTAACACGTTATTCTCAAGTCGGGACCGGTAAAAAATATTATTTTAACGAAGTTATTAATTAATTAAATATTAAATTATCGAAGCTCGACTATATATAATTCCATATATGTACATATCTCGATCGATGATGATATGCTATATCAATTAATTTCAGCAGCTACTATGAAGGATCTGAGTTTCGAGCTGAAAATGGCTGCAAGTGCGGCAACAACTGCAGCTGCGACTCATGCAGCTGCGGCAAATGATATGATCATCGTTCAACCAACTAGATTCACAAGGCCGTCAAGAAAAGCCCTCACATTGTATATGGCATGTGTATTTCTGTACCTATAAATAAGGAAAACACTGTAGAATATGCATGAACTTGTTTACCTTCTTTTAATTTACAGCTTAAGTTTGTGTAATAAGTTTAGCCATATGTGATCTCTACAAATCCGTACTCCTGGCTATATATATATATATATATATATAAAGCTAGGATTTGTGATTTGTTTTCTGGCTAACAGCTAGCCTTGTTTATCTTTGTATGAATGTATAATGGATCTGGCATGGGTTGTCCGTGTTATCATATTTTGATTATATGGATACGTTAAGGTAGAAGACCGATCGATCGAAAAGGTGAAGCGAAATGATATATAGACCGACAGCTTAATATTTCTTTGGAAAAATGGAACAAGAACTAAATCATTGTCCGTGTCCTGAAATTTAAGGAATAATTAAAAAAATTACATAGATTGGGAGATGATGAATCGAAGAAACTAAAACCAATCCATACCAAAATTTGCGCACCAGCTTAATTAAATTAGTTGTGGTCAATATACGTATGTTGTCCGGCCTGTTAATATACTCAAAGTCTTAGACTCTACCTAGCTTGATCGCATTATATTCGAAGAATATATACATAAAGTAATCTGCATATATATATAAGAGAAATCGGATTGGTGATTCATTTGATAATCAAGCATATATAATTTGTGTTACCCTCCGATCCATAAGTTATGCTTAGTTTATGTATTAGAAAATTACTTATAATGTCATTTATGGGCCTAATTTTCTCATTAAAGTTATTTATATTTTTTTATCTCCTTTAAGGGGTAAAATTATCGAAATATCTCATAAAACTTATCTTTAATTGTTTATTTATACTCTAAACTATTAATTGCGAACTTTTGTCTCTACAACTTGGAAATAATTGCTGATTTCCACTCTCTCCGTCAATTTTGACGGATTTTATCCAAATGTTATCATGTGTCAGGCACTTGATGGATTTAATTATATTTTCGTATAATTAAATTTTAATATTATTTATTAAATCAAAATTCAATCGTTATGAACTAATTTTTCAAAATTATGTATTCCATGCATGATGGAGAAAAAATTACTAAATTTATAACTATTTATTATTATTATTATTCCACGACTATATATATTTAATATATATTAGTGGCTTAGTGCTCGTCAACTCACTACTTTTATGCTTAAAATAACCAAAAAACATAAAATATTAAAAGCGAAGATTAAGAACACAAAAAATATTTATTAAAGAAAACAGAAAATATTATTAAAAAAATATTTTAAAAAAATATGTATTAATATTATTTATTAAATCAAAATTTAATAGTTATGAACCAATTTTCTAAAGTTATATATTCCACTATGGAGAAAAAAAATTTAATTTAGAACACAGTATTATTATTAATTCCACGACTATATATATATATATATATATTTTCAATATATCAGTGCTTGTCGACTCACTACATTCTATGTCTAAAATAATAAAACACTTAAAATATTAAAAGTGAAGATTTAGAGCACAAATTTTTTATAAAGAAAATACTAAGGACAAATTCTTTTTTAGAAGTATTTAAAATACAATTTAAGTATACAAAAATATAATTATATCCATCATGTGTATGACACATGATGATATTTGGATAAAATCCGTTAAAATTGTCGGAAATGATGCAAATTAGCAATTATTTCTAAGGTAAGGAAGTGAAATTTCATAATTGATAGTTCACAGCGTAAATTGATAATTATTACACAGTTTAAGAGACATTTTGACAATTTTACCTATTTCACTCGTGGTTTTCCAGTTTTGCGCTTTTATTTAAAAACCCAGATTGACGTCTCTACCCAGAAAATCTTCGCCTCCTCTCCTCTTCCCTATCGTGGTCGCTAATTTTTGCACCGACCACCACAAAACCCTAATCGAAGCTCAGACTGTCGGAGGAGATCTCAGGCGAGATGCTCCACTGTCGTCCACGACGAGGCCGATCGACTTAGGTGAGATCTCCTCTTCCTTCATATCCGACGCTGTGGCGACAAAACCCTGCTGCTTGCTTCTGATTTTGATGGGATTCGGTAGTAGATTGATGAGACTCTAGAATTTGAAAGCGTTGTTTACTGAGCCATTGCTTATTATATTTTGCTAGATTAGATTTTGCTTTATGTTTAATTTGAAGTTATGAGGTTGATTTTGTGTTGAGTGAGTGTGTTTATTACTTTATGAGATGAATTTTTGTGGCGGTGATGATGAAACAAAGGCCGGACTTACGACTGCTGTCGTTTGTGGTTGGTAGTAGATTGATGATACACTCGACGAAAAGGTGTTGTTTGCTGTACCACAGCTTTAATTTGCTTTGGTTATACATTTATGTTAGTTTCGTCTTTCTGCATTGGACGAAATTTGTTGATTTCGGGCTGTGTATTGTGTAATGGCTATTGCTTGCTCTGTTTATTTCGTGTTAGTTTTGCACATTTAAGGTATATTTTGTCTGTTAAACTAAATTGCCTCTGGTAGTAGATTGATGTCTCTCAATGAAAATATGTTGTTTGTTGAGCCACAGCTTTGATTTGCTTTAGTTCCACATTTCTATTATTTCATCTTTCTGCATTGGATGTAATTTGTCGATGTTGGGCTGTGTGTTAAGTATTTGCATTTGCTTGGTTTGTGTATTTCATGTTAGTTGTGCACATTTTAGGCAGGTTGTGTATGTTTAAGTATATTGCCTTAAGGTTTCCTCTGCATGTGATGCAAATTGTTGCTTTGTTTATGGCAGATTGGTATTGCTCTGTGAGAATAATTGATGATACAGATTATTATCCTAGGTTACCGGTTCATGTGTTTTATGAAGATATGGATAAGAGTCACCGTGTTTTGTCTCTCGGAGACATAATACAGTTTCAAGTGTCACGGTAATTTACTACCATTTCATCTCTATCATTCCTGAATGTCTAAGTGAAGACATGATTGAATGTTTATTGATTTTTGTTTCTTGTGTATCAATGGAGAAGTGAAGACATTATGAATTAAGGTAGAACTTGACCTGGTGCAAATTAAGTCTGCTGATAAAAACTATTGTAGGTAAACTATTTGCAGTTTTCAACAAAAAGTACTCTAGTTTTGCTGTGTATGATGGAAAAGAGGGTAGTTCTCCTTATCAAGCTTCTGACCGATTCCGTGAGAAAGACCTGGACAAGATATTTGTCACAGACATGATAAGATGGTTCATGGATTTTCAGCTTGATCAAAGTAACGAGGAAAATCTAATTTGTGTTGTTTCCAGCTTATTTTGCCTTTATTGGCATTGCGGATTTGTGGTACAACAGCTTAATTGCAAAGCTTCAGGCAGAAAGTTATATCCGGAAGTCTGGTATCGATTACACTATAATAAGGCCTGGTGGGTTGAGGAATGAACCTCCAACAGGAAATCTTGTGATGGAGCCAGAGGTGAGATACCGAACTTGTAGCAATAATTTCATTTTTGCTCGTGTAGCCTTCCTATGTTCTAGATAGCCCTAGTTGCTTAAATGTGCTTTCACTCTTGGCAGGACACTCTATCCGGAGGCACCATATCAAGAGATCTAGTTGCAGAAGTGGCTGTTGAGGCATTAGTCACTCCTGAAGCATCTTACAAGGTAGTGGAGAGAGTTTCGACTGCTGACTCCCCAAGTGTATATACAAGGATCTATTTGGTTAAGCAGCGGTGATCAACCTTTGTGTTTGATCCCAGAGAATTATGTTGGCAGATTAGTATACTCATTTTCAGTAGCCTTTTGATGGCATATATGTTCTGGCCTATATACCTTATACACTAATACCTATTTCCATGGCAACGATGGCATTTATATGACGAAAGTCTAATGTATCATTTCTCAGTACTATGCATATCAAACATGGAATGTCACAATGTATGAAGTAGCTTCATCATGAAATAATCATTTTATTGAACTTGGTCATAACAAAAATGAAATGGCACTTGAAGAAAAGAGATTTTTTTGTTGTTGTATTTCTAGGGTTTTGATGGGTTTGAGCAACTCATCCCGGAAATTTTATGTTGCATTAGCTTGTACGAATTGATTTGTAGACGATATTAGTCGGTATAGTGCTCAATTTGTACAGGTTTGTTCTCGACCTCTTAATTAGTTGAATGTTATTTCAAAGTATTCGAATAATTATCTCACTATTAATCACAATTATTCCTTACAATTTTCATACAGTTAGCCACAACTAACCCCAACAGTTATAGACAATTAACTCACATCATGGCTACCAACAGTGAACTTTCACACATACTTTGAGTGAACTCTCAAACTATCCATAATTATATACAATTAGTCACAGTTAATGAAAGAACTCAATCCCGATTTAACTAGTAAACTAAGATCAAATCCTAAAGACTTATTAGAAAACAACAAATTCTACTGAAATTTTGGCATAACCTCCCCACAAACCGAAGGATACCAAAACTCTGCATGAAAAGAACACTTCTAAAACAAGTCCCACAAAAAATATAGTGAGTCACCGATGTTCATCCGGATTTCTCAACTTAGCAAACTACAAACTGTACTATAAACAAACTGAATTCAGAAATATACAAGAAATCTGATGACCATTTAGATATACAACAAAAACGGAAACAAACTAATACAAGGTATTCAGAGCGACTACTAATTTACAAAATATACAGACTAGTAGGCTAAATCAGAAACCTATTAGGGAAGATGTGTGACATGAACTCTAAGGCTCCGTCGATGATGTGCAACCACAGGATAAAAACTGCAAATTTGGCACAAGAAATCAAAGGGCCCAGGGAAAGGCAGATAAAACATAAAAATTGTTAAAGTGAGTGGACAAAAATCAATGATCCATTAAACACAAACAAAAAACTAATTTATGCCTGTCCACCGATATTGTACTAAAATAATTAGCGAGTTTAAGTAAAATATAAAGACAGAAGATACATCAAGGAGGGGTAAAAGTCATCTAATCCTCCTTGAGTATCGTGCAGTAGAGGCGGCATCAAGGGCCATCTAACCCAAGACAAAAAGTCTAAGTGAAATGGTAACTAGAGTAACTAGACCTCTAGTCACCTAAAATCATCAAGAGCCACCTAACTCAGACGACGTGAATGCCAGAGTATAGCAACCTAACTCATCCCGGAGCTACTCAAAGATTAGTCGAGTAACTGATGCATCGATACAATACTGAATATCTGTAATAATGTTTAGCCTCCAAAACTAAAAATGAAAGCTCAAACTAAATAAAAATATAATTTGCAAAACTCGCTCAACGACTGTGAAAATAAAATGTCCACTCACAGTATACAACTAACTCTGAGGTCCGACGAAAGTCCCCTCACCCAAATCTCGATCACGGTCTCTTGATAAAAAATAACGAAATCATTCAATACCATAATTCAATAAAGTACGTGAAACCACCCTAAGAACTACCCTGGAAAACCGTTGTTAAAAATTAGGTTTTTCCCTCGTCGGAGCTCTGTTGTGGACGACGGTGCGTGGCCACCACGCGTCACCTCTGACGACCCCCAAATTACATGTCTAGCTTCCTCTTGTAATTCTAAACAATTTTTCCTTCTTTGCCGGAGTTCAATTCGACGACAAAGAGGCCGAAACTACCGCCACAGGTGGTGGATCCAACCACCGTTGGCCTCTAGCAATGCCGGCGAGCCATACCCCAAACCCTTCCTCACAACAAGCCCAACCAACTTCCCTAAAGAACCTACCCCAAACTCGACGCAGATTGCCCGAAATTTTCCCCGAAAGGCGGCGGCCCGAATTACCCTAAAAAATTTTCGACGTCACAGCGCCATTATCGAGCCACTACAGAGCTCGAGGCTGGTCGCAAACGACACAAGAGGAGGAAGACTTCAAAAAACCACCAACTCCCGACGTTCCAGGCTGGTCAGAGCATCGCCGACCACATTGGCAGTAATCCAACGAGAGAAATCTCGTCGATTCTCTCAATCACTTCACCTACAATCCAAACTAATCCCAGAAACACAACATAGAGATCAAAATCTTCAATTTCATACCTGGGGCATTGAAATTGGTGGTCGGATGGCGAAGATTTCGGCGGGTCGGGCCGGGTTGCGAAACGGGTCGTCGCCAGAGTAAACGGGTCGAGCCCGAAGTGAATTAGTAGAAAAGTGTTTCAGGGAGAATTCAATGATATTGTGTTGTATTCATTCACTCCAAAATTAGGATATATATATATAGCACTTTACAAAGTATATTCCTAATAGAAAACATATTCCTAATAGGAAACGACATCTATACTAAATCTTAGATAATTATAATTAGATATGAAACAATATTTCCAACACTCCCCCTCAAGTTGAGCATAGATGTCAATTATGCACAACTTGTCAATTCAATCGCCAAATGCCTGATAAGATAATCTTTTAGTAAGAACATCAGTCAGGTGCTCCAAGTTTCGGCCTCATTGATCCTTGTTTTTTTGTTGTTCTCACTAATATTCTTTAGTTGATGGAGTAGAAGGGGGGGGGGGGGGGGGGGGGTCTTCATGTGATTGGACTTCAATTTGTGGAGTTTCAACTTCAATCCTCGATCCATCAACAATACCTTTCGATCCATCGAAAGTTCTTCTCGGGAACGTTACTTCTGCAGTCCTCGATGGATCGAGAATTTTCTTCGATCCATCGAAGGATGCTCTTGGGTTCATCTCTCCTCCAGTCTTTGATGGATCGAGAGTTTCCTTTGATCCATCGAATGAGGCTCTCGGGTTGCACCTAGATTTCCAGCTTCAAAACTTTCAACTTCAATACTTCTCTCCAAGTTCTCTACTTCTTCAAATTTTGGTAGATTCAGAGAATTTCCTTCAGATACACTTTTCTCCCCCTGATGAGAAGATTCTGAAACTCCCTCTGAGTAATATAGTTCAGATTCACGTGACATCTTCATGAGGGCCATCTCCTCAAAGGTAAAAATAAATAAATTCAGGGTGGAAGAATTTTTCGGTGGTAAGAATTTTCAGTGGTGGTGGAAATTCAGGATTTTTCAGTGGTGGTGGAAATTCCGGGTTTTTTAGTGGTTCATGGTGTAAAGGATTTTTTCAGTGGTGGTGGAAATTCAGGAGTTTTCGACTTCAATTCGGGGTTTTCCAACTTCAATGATTCATGTTCAATTTCAAGGGTTTCAAGGTTTAGGATTTCAAGTGCAGCAAAATAAAAAATGGTAGAGGTAATTCACGGGGTTTCAATTCAGAGTTTCAATTCAGCGAAATGAAGCAGCTTTAAGATCTGGTGGTGTGTGACACCCACACCTCCTTCGGAGAAGGTGTGGGTGTAGCGTGCAATTCTCAAGATTTTCGGCTTTGATACCAAGTAGAAAAATGTTTCAGGGAGAATTCAATGATATTGTATTATATTCATTCACTTCCAAATTAGGATATATATATATATAGCATTTTACAAAGTATATTCCTAATAGAAAATATATTCCTAATAGGAAACGATATCTATACTAAATCTTAAATAATTATAACTAGATATGGAACAATATTTCCAACAGAATTATGGGTTAGGGTTTCAGCCCAAAAATTGTAATCTATACCCATAAGCCCCTCTCTAAATCAACGGATCACATTTGATCTCAGCTGAATGCAACGGCTGAGATCAAAACACCACATGAAAAATTCATTTTCTAATTTAAGGTTCGCTTGACTTCAAATATTCGTAAAAATCAGCTCAATTATCCGAAATTTTTTCCAAAAATTCTCACGTACTCGAAATACAATTCTCGAGAAAAAACTTAAGTCAAATTCTAAATGGATTAAAAAGTCGTTTAATGATCAAACACTCACAATAAAGCTAATATGACTCTGTAAGTACGTCATTTTGGTTTAGGTTATTTCAGTTAATTCTAAGATAACCACAGTTTACCCATAACTACTTACTACAGCTACATACAGTTAACCCGAAGTGAATTACAATTACCTCATTAAGAAACTCTCAACTACCAACAATGAACCATAGTTAACTCACAGTGAGTCCCACATTTGACTCATAGCACAAGCAACTCACAATCACCTATAATGAACTCATACAGCTAATAAAGAACTCTCACAACTACCTAAAGTGAATTACAGTTAACTCACAATGATCTCTCATCTACCCACAGTGAACCATAGTTGACTCACAGTTAGTTCTACTATTAAATCAGAGCGCAAGTAAATCACAGTCACCTACAACTATCCATAGTGAACTCTCATAGTTAATGACAGTTATCCATAGCGACCAATAACTACCACATATCATTAACACATACAGTCACCAACAATTACAAATAGTTAACTCCTACAACTACCTCTAGCTAATCCATCCATACAGCTATCAACATCTACCTACATTTACCAATAATTAATAATAGCTAATTGACAATTAACCCAAGCAGCTACGTACAATTATCAACAAACACAAAATCATGTTGGGTGAACTATGGGTGGCTATTCGTCATTGTTGGGGTAGCTGTTGGACCGAAGTTATTTGACAGCTAACCCACAGTTAATGTTAATTCGCCGTTGAACCCTGTTGATACTCCAACAAATAATTTGGTGTTAACAATGAACTCTATAACATATAGCTTCACAACTTTTGGGAGCTAAGAACCTTAGTGTGATAACACTAAGTTCCATAACATATGCGTTAGATACACTAGTCTGAAACAAGCAACTGAGACACAAAAGGCAGAAGACCTGTATATTGAATTTTTTCTCATTTAAGATACCATGAGAGTAAACTAACAATGTCAACAGTATTCACTATCTTACAAAATCTCATTCAACTCATTAGTCATAGACATAAGCACCAGATGCAAGCATCAAGAACTGGCGTAGCGTATTAACCAGCAAGAGTTTCTAGCTCTTACTAACAAAATGAAACACTTTCCACAATCCTCCCCCTTGGATTTATTGCCCATCTCTGATTTTTTCGATGATTTTTAGATATGAAGACGTGAAATAAAGCATAACAAGTAATCAATCATTATCAAAGATCATAACTAATTGACTACCACAAAAGATAAAGCATTTGAACAAGCAAATATTTCACTTTTCATGGAGCAGAAAGAAGTTTAGTGTCATAATAACAAGCAGCATAGAAGAAACAAGTATATTCAATTTATCAATATCACAATTAAAGTATTGAAGAAGGAAATTTGAACAATGAAGCAAGAAACCGAGACTGAACGTATATTCTAATATAACATTACTGAATCTAAACCAAGAATACATTGTCAACTACATATGCATGGACACGGGAGCAAAAGCTTCTATGACAAATTTGAAAAGTAGCATTTGTTTCCTCCGTGAAATACTGAAATAGACTTACACTGTATGGTACACAGTTTATAGAACAATGAAGCACCACCATGACTGGAAATTTTAATCTCTATCAATGCCTACATGAATTCAACATAAATTTGTTTGCCTCAAAGGTGAGAGCAAAAAAAGGCAGATACAAACCTCATATTCTCCAAGGTGGGTGTACAGCTTCTTGAACCCATCCAACAAAGCAGCCGTACATCAAAGTAGACCAGTACAGACCTAGAGTCCACACCATCTCTACGACTCTTGAAATCAGTGACACAAATGCTTCTTTGATTCGACTACCTTACATCTCACCTAAATTGTAAGCAAAACAGCCAAATGAGTCACAATTCCTTAACAAATTCCAAACACAAATTTCTTAGACTATAAATTCACCGGAACTCACAAAATTCAAACACTTATCACGAAATTTTGCATCCAAAATCGAAAAACCATCAACCAAACTTATTAGATGAAATCTCATACATTTTCAAACTCCTTCTCTTCCACCTCCGACTTCGCATTTGACATAACTACATGTTAAAGCATATATTGTCATCGGATTTGATTCCTAGGAACAATTAAGTAGACAGATACCTCTACAGTCAACCCTATAATTACCCTATAGTGACTTTCTAGTGACCCTTGCTTCATTTTGCAGCTTACCAATCAACCATACATGTAATATGATTCTCAAACAGATTATATAAGAGAAGATCTCAGTGGTCCGATTAAATTGTGAAACCCGGATTTAACGGACGAGAGGAGAGTAGAAATGTACCTTGAATTCGGCGCCGACGAAGTAGACAGCGAGGAGCTTGACGACCTGACGAATCAATTATACGTGTTTTTGTTGAGATATGTTTTTGAATTAGTTAGAAGTTCTTGTTAGTCAAGGTTTGTTTTGTTCGGTCAAATAAACTTCTATGTTTAGGAGAGTTAGAGAGTCAGTCAAGGTTGTTGAGTTTGTTTCTGATTAGACCAAGTCCTTAGCTGATTCACCACAATCTCAGGGTTGTTGAGACGTGGTTTTGCATTCTTGAATTCCTTGTATTTTAGTGGCTATTTAAAAGCCAGTTCATTGATGTTAATAAACGAGAGATTATTTTCAGCTAAAACCTGTGAGCTTAAGACTTTCCAACAAATTGGTATCAGAGCTCCGAAAGGGGCCTGATTGTGAGAAAAGTGAGTGTGTGTGTGAGTGAAACACTACGAGTGAAAGAGTGTTTAAGAGAAAGAGTACGTGAGTGTGAAGATGGCACCAGAAGCAAGCAATTTCGCTCAACCCTGCATTCCCAAATTCGATGGAGATTATGATCACTGGAGCATGTTAATGGTGAATCTTCTGAGGTTAAAGGAGTACTGGAGCATCATCGAAACTGGTTACACCAAGCCGGCTGTTAATGAAGTGGTGACGGGGGCACAAAGAAAAACCTTGGAGGAACTGAAACTGAAAGATTTAAAAGTAAAAAATTATCTCTTTCAGTCTATTGACAAGGCAATTCTGAAGACTATTATCCAAAAAGACACCTCCAAACAACTGTGGGATTCCATGAAAAGAAAATATCAAGGGAATATCAGAGTTCAACGAGCTCAACTGCAAACACTCCGCAGAGATTTTGAAATCTTGGAGATGAAGTATGGTGAGTCGGTGACTGATTATTTCTCTAGAGTGATGCTGGTGGCAAATGATATGCGGAATGTTGGAGAAGACATGCAAGATGTGAAGATAGTTGAGAAGATCTTGCGGACTCTCACAGAAAGGTTCAATTACATTGTGTGTTCCATAGAGGAGTCGAAAGATATCGATCGTCTTTCTGTGGATGAATTGCAGAGCTCTTTGCTTGTACACGAGCAAAAATTCAGAAAAGCTGGAGGAGATGAGCAAGCACTGAAGGTGTCATATGAGGGCAGAACAGGAGGACGGGGGAAAGCACAAGGAGGCTTTAGAGGCAGTGAAGTTATGAGAGGCAGAGGCAGAGGTAGAGGACTGAATAGGGCAACTATTGAGTGTTTTAAGTGCCATCAGTTGGGGCACTTTCAGTATGAATGTCCGAAGTGGGAAAATGCTGCCAATTATGCCGAGATAGATGAGGAGGAAGAACTGCTTCTAATGGCCTTTGTGGAAGAGAACAAATCAAGAAGAGAAGGGGTGTGGTTCTTTGATTCAGGATGCAGAAATCATATGACAGGGAACAAACAGTGGTTCACTGAATTTGATGAAGATTACAGGCACTCTGTGAAGCTTGGAAACAACATGAGAATGGCTGTGATGGGCAAGGGCTGTGTCAAGCTACAAGTTGGAGATGTCAAGCAGGTAGTGTCTGATGTCTATTATATTCCTGAATTGAAGAATAATTTGCTCAGCATAGGTCAACTGCAAGAGAAAGGCCTAGCTATTCTAATTCAAGATGGAGCTTGCAAAGTCTATCACAAGACAAGGGGTCTTATCATGCAGACACAAATGACAACGAATCGTATGTTTGTTGTGCTTGCACATGTAGCTGCCCAACAATCAAATTGTCTCAACACTACCACGGAGGACATCACTGAGCTGTGGCATCAAAGGTACGGCCACTTGAGTCATAAGAATCTTTGTACCTTGCAACACAAGAATTTAGTGAAGGGACTGCCTCAACTTAAGCCTACAAACAAAATATGTACAAGCTGCATGATGGGAAAACAACACAGAAATGCCATACCTAAGAAAAGCAAATGGAGAGCTTCGGAGAGGCTTCAGCTTATACACGCTGATCTGTGTGGTCCCATAACTCCAGCTTCAAATAGTGGAAAGAGGTACATATTAAATTTTGTTGATGACTATAGTAGGAGGATATGGGTGTATTTTCTTGTTGAAAAGAATGAGGCATTTGCAATCTTTAAAGTATTTAAAAACTCTGTTGAAAAGGAGATAGGATTGTATATTTGTTGCTTGAGAACAGATAGAGGTGGTGAGTTCACCTCAAAAGATTTCAACGAGTTTTGTACAACTCATGGCATCAAAAGACAACTTATAGCAGCGTACACGCCCCAGCAAAATAGGGTAGCAAAACGTAAGAATCGTACTGTAATGAATATGGTACGATGCTTACTCATAGAGAAGAAGATACCAAAGTCCTTTTGGCCGGAAGCTGTGAGATGGACAGTCCATGTTCTTAACAGAAGTCCTACAGTAGCCTTGAAGAACAAGACACCGGAAGAAAGCTGGAGTGGTGTGAAACCCAATGTTGATTATTTCAGAGTGTTCGGATGCATAGGCCATGTGCATGTTTCGGATGTCAAGAGAACAAAACTTGAAGACAAAAGCTTCAAAGCCATTTTGCTTGGAGTCAGTGAAGAGTCCAAGGCTTATAGGCTCTTCGATCCCATTGCAAAGAAGGTAGTGACCAGTAGAGATGTCGTGTTTGATGAGAGCAGCTGTTGGGATTGGAGTGAAAAAGAAACTAATCTGGAAGTACTCACTTTGGGTGAGATTGAAGAACCAGAAAGTGCAGCAGAAGATGATGGTGACAGTGAAGCAGATGAAGAGCAGAATGGAGCTGAAGCTGGAAGTAACGAAGCAAGTCCTAATAGCAGCAATTCACGTGAAAGTTCACCAGAAGAAGCAGAAGAAGAAAGAAGAGTTACAAGGCTTCCAACATGGATGAGAGACTATGAAAGCGGGGAAGGCTTGTCTGAAGAAGGAAGATTTACAGAATTTTGCTATGTTCGTTTCTAATGAGGATCCTACAAGTTATGAAGAGGCTGCATTGAGTTTTAAGTGGAGAAAAGCAATGGATGCGGAAATTGCAGCCATAGTGAAGAACAAAACGTGGGAGCTAGTGAACTTACCTATGGGAGCAAAGAAGATTGGTGTGAAATGGGTATATAAAATAAAGCTAGATGAGAATGGGAAGTTTGAAAAGTGTAAAGCACGGTTGGTGGCAAAGGGCTATGCACAAAAGCACGGGATAGATTTCAGTGAGGTGTTTGCTCCAGTGGCTCGTTGGGACACAATCAGAATGGTGCTAGCATTGGCGGCTGAAAGAGGATGGATCGTGTTTCAGCTTGATGTTAAAAGTGCCTTCTTGCATGGTGAGTTAAGTGAAGATGTTTATGTGGATCAGCCTCTTGGTTACATAAAAGAAGGTTAGGAAGACAAAGCTTATAAGCTCAAAAGGGCACTTTATGACTTACGACAGGCACCAAGGGCATGGTATACCAAGATTGAGGGATACTTTGCTGAGTCAGGCTTCGAGAAATGCAGCTATGAGCACAAACTATTTGTGAAGGTTGAAAAAGGTAAAATTTTGATCGTAAGTCTTTATGTTGACGATCTTATTTTTACTGGAAATGATTATTTTATGATTGAGAATTTTAAGAAGTCGGTGATGCATAAGTTTGAAATGACGGATTTGGGAGAAATGAAATACTTTCTGGGAGTTGAAGTTAAGCAAGGAGCAAGAGGGATACATTTGTGTCAGAGTAAATATGCTAAGGAAGTACTCGATAGATTCGAAATAACAGAGAGTAATTCGGTGAGGAATCCAATTGTGCCTGGTTCAAAATTGTCAAAAGAAGAGGGTGGAGCTGAGGTAGATGGAACTCGGTATAAGCAACTTGTTGGCAGCCTTATGTATCTGACCACTACTAGACCAGATCTTATGTATTTAGTTTGTCTCATCAGTCGGTTTATAGCTCATCCAAAAGAAGCACATTGGGCAGTAGCTAAAAGGGTTCTACGTTATCTCAAAGGAACTGTTGATATGGGAGTATACTATAGAAGAGAAGTGCTTGATGATTTGGTGGGATATTGTGATAGTGATTATGCTGGCAATGTTGATGATTCTTGAAGTACAATTGGTTTCGTGTTCATTTTGAGTGCTGGGGCGGTATCTTGGTCTTCACGAAAATAGTCTATTGTAACTTTGTCGACTACGGAAGCGGAGTATGTTGCTGCTACAACTTGCGCTTATCAGTGTGTATGGATGCAGGGAGTTCTTAATAATCTTGGCTATGATCATTGTAAGTGTGTTACTTTATTTTGTGACAATACTTCTACAATTAAATTAGCCAAGAATCCTATGTTTCATGGTAGGAGCAAACACATCAATGTAAGATTTCATTTCATTCGAGATCTTACAAAGGATGGTGTTGTGAAACTTGAATTCTGTGGGAGTAGTGAGCAGCTCGCGGACATATTCACAAAACCTCTGAAGCTAGAGGCATTTGAAAGGCTTCAGAAAATGCTTGGAGTCGTGGCCAAAAAGGAAGTAAAATGAACTGCTCTCAGCAGTTTCAGTTTAGGGGAAGGATTGTTGAGATATGTTTTTGAATTAGTTAGAAGTTCTTGTTAGTCAAGGTTTGTTTTGTTCGGTCAAATAAACTCCTATGTTTTAGGAGAGTTAGAGAGTCAGTCAAGGTTGTTGAGTTTGTTTCTGATTAGACCAAGTCCTTAGCTGATTCACCACAATCTCAGGGTTGTTGAGACGTGGTTTTGCATTCTTGAATTCCTTGTATTTTAGTGGCTATTTAAAAGCCAGTTCATTTGAGCTTAAGACTTTCCAACAGTGAGATTATTTTCAGCTAAAACATGTGAGCTTAAGACTTTCCAACAGTTTTGAGCCTGACGAGAATAAGAGAGATCTCGAGTTGAGGGACGCCGAATTGGAGAGCATAAGAGGGACAAAGTCTCTAATCTCGACGACATCTTTTTAAGAGGATATGGCGAGATGCGGCCGACATGATCGAGATCGATGGTGGACAGCGGCGGGTTGCGACGGGATCAGATCGGTGTTGGTGGTGGTGGTGGACGGCGGAGGTGGAGCGTCGGCGAGCAAAAGCAATAAACTCCGCTACGTTTCTGTTGCGGAGAGAGAGAGAGAGAGAGAGAGAGAGAGAGAGAGAGAGAGAGAGAGAGAGAGAGAAATGGGGTAATGTTAATGGCATACTTGTAATTAGATTAATTTTTAAGATTAACTCTGTTATATCTTATTTGTTAATGTCAATAAAAATATGTTCTAATTCCAACAAATTCTCTATTTTATTTTACAGATTGCTGTAAATTTGCGGAATGACTTGTTCTCTCTCATTCACTTTCTTTATTAGAGGGAATGAGATGGGAAAACTATTGGAGTGAAAAAAAATGCCAATTCTCTAAAATCCCTTCTTCTTCTTCTTCTTCTTCTTCTTCTTCTTCTTCTTCTTCTTCTTCTTTTCTATAAAATGCAAAATCTGTTGGAGTTGCTGTAACGACCCAAATCCAGATCTTCTTTTCTATAAAATGCAAAATCTGTTGGAGTTGCTGTAACGACCCAAATCCAGATTAAAGAGTTAATCCTATTTCGACAAGTTAATCGAGGAAGGTAGTTAATTTTATCGTCAGTATTAATCAATGGTCTTTTGATCACAATCTTATTGTTTAAGTTTTTCAAGAAATTTTATTGAAGAGAGTCGTAATATTCATTAAGACGAGTTCGTAGTCATGTCAAGTGTTAAAATAAGAGTTACGATGAAAATGTTTTGATTAGCGGAAGTTTCATTATGTTTTTACTTTCCGGTAATTTTTTAGATATAATTAAGTAGTTGCCAATTATGAAAACAAGGAGTTCCCATTTTTGGGTCAGTCTTCTCTCTCTCTCTCTCTCTCTCTCTCTCTCTCTCTCTCTCTCTCTCTCTCTCTCTCTCTCTCTCTCTCTTCGCGTCAACTATCGTCGGCAAAAGGTCACCGGCCGGCCACCAAATTAGCCGATCTTGGTGTCAAAATCTTCGCCTCGGCCTTCTCATCCTTTTCAATAACAAATTAACCTCCAATTCTCGTCGATGGAAGCCAAAAACCAAGGTGAAATTCTAGGGTTCGAGACCGATTCAACTTCTGTCGCTGGCGACGCCACCAGTGATGTCTCACTGCCACTTCTTGGCGGTTTTTTGCCCTCACACTTAGGAAGCGATTGCAACCTGTCTCGAGCCTCATCATCGTCGATAACCTCCGTACTATTGATTTGAAATTTTAGCGAATTTCCCGACTTATCAAGGTAAAATTTGACATTTTTGATATGCATTGGCTTTAATTGTAGTTAGCAATGTTTTTGGGATTTAAATTAGCTTTTAATTAATGTATGATTTGCAGGGATCGGAGCTGGTCAGTTTTCGGTAGCGCATGGGACACGCCGCCATAGTCGGCGAAGCTCTGGCAACCAGAACCTCAGTTTTTTGCGGGGAGTGGTTTTAACCTAGTTTTATTGATTTTCATGTAGTTTTGTGACTTTAAATATATAGATGTCCTGACGCTTTGGCTCATTTATAGGGATCGCGTCGACTCGACACAGTTTGAACGCGAACGTTCATAGTGTGTCAAGCCGAGACTCACTCTTATGGAGCATGAATAGTAAGGTTGATGAACGAGATAAACTTCATGTTATGTCGAGTACGAAGATGCTTTTGGGTAGAGATTCTCATTTTTAAAAATAAATGTAAGCCTCTAATCGATATTCCGTCTCGGATTACTTTATCCACTTTAGTTGCACGATAGAATTTATACTAATTGAGTAAGATTTTCGGGTTGTTTTAGGAACCCGAGTAGGACTTTTGAGTTAGTGGATCATCGAGCTAGCTATCTATTGATAATCCAAGTGAGTGGATATTTTATTTTCACAGTCGCTTAACGAGTTTTGCAGATTATATTTTCATTTAGTTTGAGCTTTCATTTTTATTTTTGGAGGCTAGACATTATTACATTTATTGAGTATTGCATCGATGCATCAGTTACTCGACTGATCCTCGAGTAGCTTCGGGATGAGTTAGGTGGCTCTACCCCGTCATTCACGTTTTTTGAGTTAGGTAGCTCTTGACGATTTTAGGTGACTAGAGGTCTAGTTACTCTAGTTACCACTTTACTTAGATTTGTCATCTCAGGTTAGATGGCCCTTGACGCTGCTTCCACTACACAATACTCTAGGAGGGTTAGACGACTTTTCCTCCCCTCCCTGATGTATTTCCCTTTTTCTTATTCTACTTCAGCTCGCTAATTATTTTAGTACAGTATTGGTGGATAGGCATAAACTCTTTTTACTTTCGTGTAAATTTGATCATTGATTTTTCGTCCACTCACTCTAACGGTTTTCATGTTTTATTACTCTTTTCTCTGGGCCTTTCGTTTTCAACTGCCCAGGTTGCAGAATTTCACCTGAGGTCCGGCTCGCACGCAGTTCGTGGCATATCAGTATCTTTCGTAAGATTCAAGGTTGATCCTACGAGTAGTATTTTTAGTTTGCATAGCTAGTTTAGAATGTCTAACTGCTCGAAAAATGATTGTATGTCTTCTATATTTTAGTAGTGAATTATTATGTGAAAAGTTCCTTAGATTTGTGTCATTTGAGTTATGGTTTTCCACTTTGTTTTTCAATTAGTAGATAAAAACTACGCTATTAGAGTTGTTAGGGCCTAATTTCGATTTAGACAGCTAAATTGGGGTTGGGTCCTTCTAGTTGCTCTCAGTAAGATTCATTGATAATGAAGCATGAGATTTTTATATTGGTTCGCAAGAGTTTTTTCTTCCCACGACTAAACCCTAGTCGTCCCTAGGTTGACTGGATTTTCCTTCTTTTCCCGATTGAATTTGGTCTCTTCGTTGTTTCTTTTCCTAATTCTCTACCAACATCGTGTCTCTCCTCTTCTTCTTACCCTTCCTTCTTGTTCTCCCCTTTTGTTTCTTTTCATTGTTGGTTTTTCAATTTTTGTGGCCTCGAGTCTACAGCTTTCTCCTCCTCGCTCCTTTAAATCTCTTGATTGGGGCTGAGAATGAGGACAATGACTATGGCTTTGCTTAGTTAAGGGTTTTCTCTTTGACAATCCTATCGGTCGAACATGTTAATTCTCTTAAGTTTATGATGATTCACCTGTGGCGAGGTGTCAAAGGAACGAGTGCGATCTCTATTCAAAAGGAGACTCCTGATCTGTTCCTAGCCAAATTCAGAGATGAAGTTGCGTTAAGAAGGGTTGTACATTGTAGCTCTTGGTTCTTTGAGGATGTTACAATCATTGTTGAGGAATTTGATGGATTCCAGCTGGTGGAATCGGTCCTAACAGCCATAGCTAGGGTTTAGGCCAAAATTAAGATCACCAATGGTGACTTGCATGAGGAGCAACCGACCACGGGCTGATATGATACCTAGGTAGATATGTGGACTATGACAAAGTTTGCATGGAGGAAGAGTCAGAGGTTCGGCTCTTTGTTGAAGTGGATCTGCGGAAGGCATTGGTTACACATTTAAGGGTGCCCGTTGGTGCAAAGTGGAATATTTGACACTAAAAGAATATTGCATGGGATGTGGCACCTATGACCATCTTATGTGTGGTTGCCCCATTGATAGTTGCATAAATATACAACTCTTTTAGGCTTAATTATTCCGAAAATACTTGGTTTATCGGTTTAGTTTTCAGTAATTAATTATATTTTTGTTTATTTAGGTTATTTTGAGGAAAATACAAAAAATGAGCAATAAAAGGAGAATTCTTTTCAAATAAGGAATCATGATGTGGAAAGTCCATGTGGTGATGACTCAACTCTACATTAATAAGGAGAGACCCAATACCACACCTACATAAGCATCTTTTGAAGAACAAAATAGAGGTTAATTTTCAAAGAGAGAAACCTAAGAAGAGAAGAAGAATTGCAAGAAGGAGTTCCAACCGTCCTAGTTCGACCAATCGAGGAAGTCGCTCGACCCCTCGAAATTCCTCTACAGAGAATTCTAGGGTTTTTGGTTTATTCTTCCTTCTCCATCATGTTTTGTTATTGTATTCTTTTAATTATGAGTAGCTAAAATTCCCTAGTCAGGGGTTGATCGAAGCCCTAGACATACTTACGAATTTGAAGCCCTTTTGATTTTAATAACTATTGGATGAGTTTTGTTTCACTATTCTTTCCGTTAATGATTTCTATGTTCATGTTACTTTGGTTGCAAACTTAGTTGCATGGCTTAGGATCTAGGGTCTAGAATGTGTGATTGACCACTATATCAATGCATATTCAATAGAGATAAAACATGCTCATGTGTGAAACAATTCCTTAGTGATGTTAAGGCAACCACTATATAAACCTTAGAAGCCTTGTTGACTTTCAAATACTCTTAGAACTTAATTACTTTGATTGATTAGGTTAGGACGCCAACATGTACCAATCTACCAGTTAAAGATCAAGCTAATTCAGTACCGACATTCTACTTAGCACGACTAGTAAGAGAGTGTAATACAATCAATGTCCTACCGACATTGGCTCGATTGTGGGAGTCAGTCATTCATGGTTATCTATATTAGAGTTGGGGTAAATCGTAGGTTGTCAGGGATGGAGAAAAGTTTCTAGGATTCATCTCTATTTGGTTTCTTCAACAATTTACTTTTCTGAATTTTTATAGTTTTCTGTATTAGCTGTACCTTGGCCGATCTGTTTTGGCAACCAAAACATCTCTGAATACTCTAAAATTTTATGTGGCAGTCCACCATATAGTATAGGTTGTTGTGTTTAATTTTCATAGAATTTAGTTTTGTATAAGTTAGGTTTGTAGCGTAGTTAGTATGTGATGGTCGAGTCTGCCAGATTTCTGGTTTTCGCGTGTTTTGTATTTCTTGTGTTCTTGAGTTTTAGTTTCACCAATCATCTGCGGGTAATGACCTATATTTTCCATTGAACTATATTTACATAATTTCGTAGGAATATGGTTATCTTTGAGGGTGCTGTTGCAGGTATCAAATTTTGGTGTCATGTCACCGGGGATTGTTTAATTTTTAAGTCTTAGTAGTGTCATTTGTGTTTTTAAGTTTTGTTTACTTTTCTTTTTATTTTGAGTCTTACATTCTATACTGTGTATAGAAGCTTATTATATGCATACTCGTCACTCTACAAGCTCTGAACCACTGTTACTTGATCCAGAGATTGAGAAATCAACAAAATATAACCAAAAACTAAAGAGACTACGACTACAGGTGAACACGAGTAACAGTGATGATGAGGATTCTGATTCCGAGCTATATTTTGAGTCTGAGCTAGAGGTCGAAGAGCAGGAAGAACAACAAATTCAAATGCAACAGCCATCACCACCACCAATGGCCAATAACAAAAAATTGAAGGAATCATTTATTCCAGGAACAGGGGTAACAGACTTACCAATTGTGCTACCAGCAAATTTTGGATCCTATGCAATACCTCCATCTCTCATCTCGAACTTGCCACACTTCAGAGGCACTCTCTTTGAGGATCCTCAAGACCATCTGTATGAGTTTATAATATTGTACAAAATACAGAAGTCACAGAATGTTGAGGAAGACACTGTCAGGCTCCTCCTATTCTCGTTCTCTTTAAAGAAGAAAGAAAAAGCATGGTTCAACTCACTGCCTTCTCGAACGATGGATACATGGCAAAAGATGGCTGTTGTGTTCATGAAGGAATTTTATTCTACATCTTGCACCAAAAATTTGAAGAAGCATATCAATATTTTCAAGCAGAATGATGGGAATGAATTACATGAAGCTTGGAATTAATTCAAGAGTTTACTTTGACATTTCTCTCACCACAAGTTTGATCTCAACACTCAGATGAAGTTCTTCTATGAATGACTCAATTTGTTTAATAAGCAAAAATTTGATGCAGCTAGTAGAGGTAACTTATGGAATTTGACTGGAGCTAAAGCTAAAGAAATTATGGAGAATCAAGCAGAGAATTCAAGACAGTTTTAGTCAAGAGATAGATCCATGGGTGCTAATAGAAGATCTTTGAATATAGTTGCAATAGATGGAGCCATGGAAAAACGGTTGAGTTCTATGGAGAATGACATAGCCCTAATTGCTAGTGCCTTAAAGGTTGACAAGAAGAAAACAGTTATTGTAGAACAAATGGTATGTACCATATGTTCTGTCATAGATCATATAGCCGAAGATTGTCCTAAGTTTATAGTAATAGAGGAAGAAGTGAATGTGAACTTTGCTGGAAGGCAGTTCAATAATTACGGAGGAAATATGGATCATCCACTTCTTAGCTACATGAACAACAATATACTAAACATCTATCCAACCCACCTGGATTCGCAGCAAAATCGCCTAGAAGGGATGGACAACAATACGGTCAAAGGCAGTCATAGTAGTAGTGTAAAGCTCTCCTTCCACAACCTCAAACATCCATAGGTACTTCAAGCATATAAGCATTACTTCATCAGATGATGTTGGACAACAAGAAAGTGTTGGAGGGGACAAATATCACTATAAGCCCTCTCAGTCAAGAAGTCAAGACCATGGGTCAACAACATGGGAAGCCCATTGAGCTTCTTGAGCGCTAAATGAGTCATCTACAACAAATCTCGACTCAACAGAACTTTGGAGCACTTCTTAGCAAGACTGAGCCTAATCCTAAGAATGAGCGTGATGTGCGTGATGTGCATGTGGGAGTCGGTTTTGGCCATTTGAGCTAGGGAAAGATGGGCTTGGGGGATTGATAAAATCTGAGAGGAATAAGGTGAGATTTAAGTGTATCTGAGGGGATTATACCAAATGGTATGTGGTAATCATAAGATTTGATTGGCCATAGATATGGAGATCCATTCCTTAATGGGCTCCTCATTTCCTAATAAGAAGTAGTCTGGTTCAATAAGGACTATACTTAGACCTCGCACGATCTCTATATATAGACCATCTATACATGGTCTCAGGTAACGTAACTTTGCCCTAATCACTATACAATTCTGAGGATAAGTTATGACTCAAGCTTTGGAGGGTCTAAGCACGGTGGCACACCGTCCTCTGACTGGTTTTGTAGGTTCCCAAAGGTTCAAGCTAGAGGGAGATAAATCTGCTCTCACAAATTAGTGCTTTCATTGAGAGCAGAACCCTAGGCTAACTCTCGTGAATGGAAAGGCATGGAAGACAACTCTAACATGAATAACCAGTGTGACAAGGACACAACCCCGCCTGCGGGAGACAACCAGATCACCCCCGACACCAGAACGTCGAAGCATGGGAGCACCCTCTCGCATCAGGTTTTGCCACGAAACCTTGCGGACAAGGGGCACATAAGCGAACAAGAAGGATCAAACCAGAAGAATGAAGGAACTACAAGATGAGGGCTAAGGTCGATCATGACTTCCATCGGGCTGAGGAACGATACACAAATATGAGAATCGATAGCCACGCTACAACAGTTTATGGACAGGGCCGCCAGGAGCATGAACAAGTTGGCTGATCGCACCAAATCCACCCGTACAAACGGAACAGGAAGTTCCGGCAGCCATGCAGGACAACCAACAAAAGGAAGCAATGAACGTGGAAACCTTCGGGGTCATGGCCCTTAGGAGTATGATGGAAGAATTCATGGAGACACAACGCGCCCACAATATATGGACTAACCAAGAAACTGAGAAGTTGAGGAAGGAGGGGATGTCCAAGAAGGAATAGGAGGCAGAGCATAGGGTTCGCAGAATGTCCCAAAATCCTCAGGCTCAGCTCATCCAGGATGCAGAGCCACCTAAGAAGTGGAGTCACCCCAGGTTCGATAGTTACTCGGGAGACTCAGACTAATACCAGCACGGGAGAAACTACCAGTTTACCATGCCCACTAGCAAATTGAACGATGCTTGGATGTGCAAAATGTTACAGGCAAGCCTGAAAGACCACGCTCTGCAGTGGTACAGAACGCTCCCCTAGATTCGATCGAGGATTGGAAAAGTTCGAAAGCAGCTTTCTTCAAAAGATACGAGAGCAATGCTGAGGGAACGAAGGATGTGACCTATATCACGTCCCTAAAGATGAAACAAGGAGAGGGCCTAAGCGAATGGGTCACGAAGTTCATGAAGGAGTATGCGACGGTTGACTACAAGGACGATACTGTAGCAGTCATAACATTCATCAATGGGTTAGATATGGATTCAAAACTGGCTAGTAAATTGATCAAGAAGAAAACCAACGACATGTCTCCTGTTTACCATGAGGCCTTGGACTACGCCCGGGTATAGGACATGAGGACCTATAGCAGTAAAGACTCCCCAGCAGACAAGACATCTAGGGGTGGAACTAGCACAAGGAGAAATACGACCGGTAGCAACATAAATCAAGGAAGGAACATGTACGACAATAAGAGAAAGGCCTTAGGACACCAGGCAGCCGACCAAGGGGGAAAGTTGTTTGTTCCTCCCATAATGATCCAAATCTCAACCATATTCTACCACATCATGAACGAGCCATGGCTTAAAAGGCCACCTCCGATTACCAGCAAGAATGACTCTAGGAACTTCTGTGCTTACCACAAGGGTAACGAGCATAAAATGATCGATTGTGGTGTCCTCAAGTGACACTTCACAGAGCTGGTAGACTAGGGGTATCGCTGGGAATACCTGACAGAGGTGTACAGAAAAAAAGCTTGAAGATTTGTTGAATCCACAAGGTAATGGTAAGCGTCAGAGGAATAACGAGACCTTACCACCACCACCTAAAGCCCAAAAGGAGAAGTACCATGTGCTAAACTGTATCCTCCAGGCCCCTGAGTACCCGAGGACACTATCTTCCTCAACTTAAATTGTATCATGGCTGAGGCGGGAGAGCTGGGGGCAACCCTTAAGGAGATGGAGCATGAATCGAAGAGGCTCAGAGCTGGGGCCGAGCCCAAGGCTCATATGAGAACCAACCTGCTTGAGTTGTCAGACGCAGACCTTCCGGAGGAGGAGGACGACCACGACGATGCCTTAGTTGTTAACATCAGAATGGCTCACATGACGGTTGCCAGGGTCTTGGTTGATAACGGAACTGCTATGAACGTTATATTCAAGGATGATCTGGAGAGAATGGGCCTGATAGGCGCAATCTAGGACCACCACATGACCCTCATGGGATTTAAAGGATCAAGGGTGAGGACCATAGGGATCATTCCCTTCCAGGTTGGAACACCCATCACCAACCCAACCACCTGGTTTGCTGTGGTCGATGCCCCTTCTCCTCACAATGCATTCTTGGGAACACTATGGCTCCACAAGATGAGGGCAGTAGCGTCGACCTACCACCAAGCCCTAAAATATCCAACACCAGGGGGCTTCATCATCATCAAAGGTTACAGGGCTGCCGCTAGATTATGCACAGTGTTGGCTACTAAAAGCATGAAGAAGGAATCACTTGGAAAGACTGGGAGCATGGTTGCCCCAGCTCTGCCTGCATAGCAAGAGGGTCGAGATGATATAATCGACGAGCTAGATATAGAGCTCGACCCCCAAGAGTTTCCTTTCAAGGAGAAGTCAGAGGAAGATATGGTACTCGAGCCGTTTGATCGAGAATGACCTAATCAATTCAATGTGCAAGGATTTAGTAAGGGCCAAGCAGAGCCGAGCGCATGAACTTAGTGGACCTACTGAAGGAGTACAAGGACGTATTTTCATGGTCCGCATGGGACATGACAGGGATTGACAGGAAAGTGATCGAGCACCAGCTTCATGTGGACTGAAAGGTGAAACCCATAGCACAGAAGAAAAGAACCTTTGTTGTAGAATGTAACAGGATAATAAAATAAAAGGTGGAAAAGCTGCTCACAATAGGGTTCATCAAGGAAGTTCCACATTTCGAATGGCTCTCTAACGTGGTTATTGTCAAGAAGAAGAATGGAAAACCCAGGGTTTGCGTTGACTTCACAGACCTCAATAAGGCGTGCCCCAATGATGGCTTCCCCCTGCCTAGGATCGATCAACTGGTAGACTCCAATGCTGGTCACAAGCTCCTCAGCTTCATGGACGCTTACAGTGGCTACAACTAGATCAAGATGGAAGAGGACGATGTAGCAAAGACAACATTCGTGACTAAGAAGAGAGTTCATGCCTGTGAGGTGATGCCCTTTGGATTGAAGAATGCAGGAGCAACGTACCAGAGACTAGTGTATAAGGTGTTTAAGCCCTTAATTAGGGATACGATGGAGGTGTATATGGAAGATATGTTAGTCAAGAGCAAGAACATGTAGGACCATGCGACTAATCTAAAGGGATGCTTCGACCTCTTACAATTGCATGGGATAAAGTTAAACCCTGAGAAGTGCACATTTGGAGTAGGGTCTGGAAAGTTCTTAGGGTACTTAGTAACACAACGTGGGATAGAGGTGAACCTGGACCAGGTAGCAGCAATCATCAAAATGAAGTCCTAATCCACAGTTAAAAAAAATCTAGAGCTTGAACGGGAAATTAGCGGCCCTAAGCAGGTTCTTGTGTAGATCGACCAATAAGTGCAAGCCATTCTTTGAAGCACTAAAAAGAACCAAGAGGGAACTGTGGATATAAGAGTGTGAAAAGGCATTCTAAGCCCTTAAGCACTACCTTGTCTCCCCCTATCCTGAGCAAGCCCGTGCTGGGGGAGGATCTATATTTGTATATGGCAATCTCGAATGTAGCAGTAAGTGGAGCTCTGGTTCGAGAATATACTGGGGGAAAACTACCTGTATACTACGTATCTAAAGCTCTCCTCGACCCAGAGACCTGCTACCCTAAGTTGGAAAGGTTGATACTAGCCCAGGAGAACAATCTGGCATACCCTAGATTCCTCAAGCAGGGTGACCAAGTGGGATATCAAGTTGGCACAACACGATATCGAGTACCGGCCTCGAACAGCAATGAAAAGGCAAGCTTTGGTAGACTTATTATCTGAGTTTACAATCCTAGAACCAGAGGTGCAGGAAAGAAGAGAGAGAGAGAGAGAGAGAGAGAGAGAGAGACGTGATGGGGGGGTCGATCATTGGACGTTGTACACAGATGGATTATCGAAGGACAAGGGTGCTGGAGCAGGACTAGTGCTGAAGACGCCAAATAGAATGATCATGGAACAGGCCCTAACCTTAGGATGGAAGGCCACAAAAAATGGATCTGAGTACGAAGCACTCCTAGTAAGACTAAGGCTGCCTCAAGAGCTGAACGTGAAAAACATCAAGGTGTTATGTGACATGCAACTGATTTCAAACCAGGTGCTAGAGGAATATACAGCCCACCACGTGTCCAAGGAAACATACCTCAGACTGGAAAAGGGTCTGGTCGCCCAATTCGAAGAGTTTTCCATCATGCAGCTCCCCAGGTCTGAAAACACACATGCCGACGCTTTGGAAAATCCGGCCTCAAGCATCGATTACCAGCTCAAAAGGACGATTCCTGTATAGCATCAACCCAACCCAAGTACAGACAAGGAGGGAGTTGAGAATGTAATGCCAATACAGTTAGGCCCCTCCTGGATGGACGAGATATCGGACTATATAGAGACGAGCACCTTACCAAAAGAGCGTGTAAAGGCAAGAAGTTTCGTTTGACAGGCATCAAGGTACAATATCAAAGACAAGAAGTTATATAGACGGTCCTTCAGTGGACCAGACCAGCTAGCAGTGCACCCACCCAGGTTAGAACTATCATGCAGGAGTTCCACTCTAGGATATGTGGCATGCACATTGGGGGTAGGAATCTTGTTGTCAAATTCTTAGCCGAGGGATATTACTGGCCTATGATGAAGAACGATTGTATGGAATATGCCAGCACTTATGAGGCATGTAAGAGGCATGCCCCCCAACCACCTCTATACCCTGAAGAGTTGCACTCAGTTTCAGCCCCATGTGCTTTCGCACAATGGGGGTTAGACATAATGGAGGAGTTCCTAACCGGAGCTGGGGGTGGGCAGAAGACGTACCTCCTTATCGCTACAGATTACCATTCCAAGATTATAGAAGCTGAAGCTTTATCAAAAATAAGGGGAACAAAGGTAAAGAACTTTATTTGTAAATTTATCATATGTAGGTTTGGGATCCCGCGAACGATTATAGCAGACAATGGCTCTTAGTTCAACTGCCAAGTGGTCAGAGACTATTGTGCCGAGCATGGGATCAAGATCAAGTTTTTCACCCCAAGGTAACGGACAAGCATAGGCTTCGAACAAGAAAATATTGCAAGGTCTAAGGAGGAGGCTCGATCAGTTAACAAAAGGACAGTGGGTGTCTCAGCTCCCTAATGTGGTCTGGGCATATAGAACGACCAAGAGGAAACCCACTGGAGAAACTCCCTTCGCCCTAATGTATGGGACAGAAGCTATCATTCCCATCAATCACAAGATCCTCAACCTCAAGATAGCAGAACGAACAGTACAAAGCAGCATGAAAAGCCTGAGGCACGAGTTGGACTTACTGGAGGAACGAAAGGAACAAGTTCAAATTAGAGTAGCCTCATACCAGCAAAAGATAAAGGCCTATTATGACAGAAAGGTTTGACCTAGAGCTTTCCTCCCAGGCACCTTGGTTTTATGCAAAGTGTTCAAAAATACCAAGGTCCCAAGGGAGGGAAAACTAGGGGAAAACTGGGAAGGACCTTACAAAATTGTTAAAGAAGGCTACAATGGGTAATATGAGCTGGAGAACCCAAGAACTGGGGTCTTAGTTTACAAATGGTGGAATGCTCTTTACCTAAAGGAGTACCGCCCGGAGCAGGGCTGAGGACCTGGAGGCAGAAGCTAGCAAGCATCTAGAAGGGACACGTACTCTTCCTAACCAGCTTGGGTTTTTTTTATCACAATTGTTTTACAAGTTGGCAGGTTTAACGAGGCGTGTTAGATAGTTCCTTGCTCATATAATAAACAGTGTACGATGTATACTATCATTTAATAAAAACTTTTGTTTTCAGTAACTACACTTTTCATTGTGCCTTGTATTCGATTTCTTGTTTTGTCTTTACAAAACAATGGAACTATCTAAGAAACTTTTTGTTTCAATCTATAGAATTAAGGAGGAGCTTAAAGCCTAGGAATGGCAACGAGCTCGAGTGGGGCAGATGACGTTGGTTCCCGTGGGAAGGATCTTCACTCTGCGAGCTAGCCAGTCCTCCCAAAGGTATGACACCCTGAAGGGGAAACGTCAGGGCATTGAGAAGGGCATCTATGAACAGACCAAAACATTCAAAGAAAAACCCCACGAAGGCTCACAGTAATATTAGGTTAGTTGAGGCTACAGGGTCAGATTTTACGAGATTAAAATATACGTGGTCAGATTAAATACAAACACCCCAGGGGTGACTTGGCCATATTCTGGCACTTTGAGCATTTTAAGTCCCAAGAGCTTACATCTGGCGACGCCCTAGGGATAAGCCAAAGTTGATTTATAGAGAGTTATACAAACCCCAACACGACATTGTAGATGAGTCCCCTTGGTAGGATCCAAGCTGGTTAAAAATTTTGACGTGGTCTTTGTGATAACGTCAGGGGTCCTATGAAGGCAGGGTGCTTCAAGAGCAAAGGACTTGGTTGTGGGAAGGGTTTGAAGTACGATGGTCTTTGTACAGACCAAGGGATAAGAATGCATACCCCCTACTTGGGAGTCAGTCTCAAAACCGCGAGCACCTCCCAGGAGACCTTAAAGTTACCAAGGATCTCCTTCAACCTCTCCCAAGAGCATTAGCTTGGAAAATCAGGGATCCAAGAGTCGCACTGAGGCCACAGGTAAATCCCCTAAAATTCTGATATAAAAGTGAAAGGTATGAAAGAAAACATGAAAAAGCTAAGTTCGATAAGCTAAGTATGATAAAATAAGCACGATAAACTAAGTACAATGTTCCTATTTACTCTTAGCATATGAATTATCTAAGCTAAGGCCCAGGCCAGGATTAGCAAAAATTACATAAGTTAAGAAAGATAAAATTGTTCGAGAAAAGGGTCCTAGAACTATTACATGGACACACCCCTTTTAAACAAATAGGGGGCTTCACTCAGACTCGGTCTCGAAGGCGGCAGAGGGTTATAGGCACGGATAAGCTCTTTGCATTCATGCTCCAAATCTACTCGTTGAGACTCGAGGTGGAGCCCATGAGCTTCCTCTAGTGTAGATAGACGGTCCTCACACTCCCGGTCCTTGGAATCCAAATCTTCCTTAAGCTTGGCCTCAACTCCCTTTTCCACTTCCTTTACCTCTCCCTGAGCCTTCTCAAGCTCGAATCTCAGGGCCTTCACCTTGCCATCGTGAAGGGAGTGCTCTTCCTCGAGGTCCTCTCCTTTTTGCTAATGATACGGCGTGCATAGGCTTGGGCGTCCCCGAGCTTATGGATCTCGGTCTCCAGCTCCTTGACCTTATAGGTAGATTCCTTGGTCTTCTTCTGCGCCTCCATGACCCTCTTGTCAGCCTTAGGGGCCTTAGCGTGAAGGCGCCCGAGAGTGGCAGTGAGGGTGACAGAAGACTGTAGCAAAAAATAATTCATTAAGATAGATGCAAAAAATAATTCATTAAGGTCCTCGGTGTCCTACACGAGGAAGTCTGAGGTCCCTGGAAGTCGAGGACCTAATCTCTATGTCTTAGACTTCCCTATATCGGGTAACCTTTCCTTCCATGCCTGGACTATCATTTAGTACTATCTCGTTTACTTTCTTGCATCTATCTTAACAAATTATGTTTTGCTACAGTCCTCAGTCACCCTCACTGCCATTCTTGGGTGCCTTCATGCCAATGCCCATAAGGCTAACAAGAGGGTCGTGGAGGCTGAGTAGAAGGCCAATGAGTCTGCCTCTAAGGTCGAGGAGATAAGGACTAAGATCCATAAGCTCGGGGGTGCCCAAGTCCATGTCTGCCGTATCATTAGCCAGAAGAAGAGGACCCTCGAGGAGGAGTACTCCTTTCATAACAACGAGGTGAAAGCCCTGAGGTCCGAGATTGAGAAGGCTCAGGCTCAGGGAGAGGCAAAGGAAGTGGCAAAGGGAGTTGAGGCCAAGCTAAAGGAAGCTCCAGATGCTAAGGACCGGGAGTGTAAGCATCGTCTATCTGCACTAGGGGAAGCTCATGGGCTCTAGCTTATCGGTGCCTACAACTCTTTTGCTGCCTTTGAGACCGAGTCTGAGTGAAGTCCCCCTGTCTGTTTAAAAGGGGTGTGTCCATGTAATAGTGCTAGAACCCTTTTCTCGAACAATTTTATCTTTCTTAACTTATGTAGTTAAGAAAGATCCTGGCATAAGCTTTAGCTCAAATAATTCATATGCCAAGAGTAAATATGAACATCGTACTTAGTTTATCGTGCTTATTTATCGTGCTTAGCTTAACGAACTTAGCTTTTTCATTTTTTTCTTTCATACCTTTCACTTTTATATCAGAATTTTAAGGGATTTGCCTCTAAGTTCCTGTGGCCTCAGTGCGACTCTTGGATCCCCGATTTTCTAAGCTAATGCTCTCAGGAGAGGTTTAAAGAGATCCTTGGTAACTTTAAGGTCTCCTGGGAGGTGCTCGTGGTTTTGAAACTCCCTCCCCAGTAGGGAGTGTGCATGCTTATCCCTAGGTCTGTACAAAGATCATCGTACTTCAGACCCTTCCCACGACCAAGTCCCTTGCTCTTGAAGCACCCTACCTTCGTAGGACCTCCGACGTTATCACAAAGATCATGTCAGAATTGTTAACCAGCTTGGATCCTACCAAGGGGACTCATCTGCAATGTCGTGTTGGGGTCTGTATAACTCTATAAATCGACTTTGGCTTATCCTTAGGGTGTCGCCAGATGTAAACACTAGGGACTTAGAACGCCCAAAGTGCCAGGATGTGGCCAAGTCACCCCTAGGGTGTTTATATTTAATCTGACACGTATATTTTAATCTCGTAAAATCTAACCCTGAGGCCTTTACTAACCCATGATTACTGTGAGCCTTTGTGGGGTTTTTCTCTGAATGTTTTGGTCTGTTCATGGATGCCCTTCTCAATTCCCTAACCTATCCCCTCTCAGGGTGTCTTACCTTTGGGAGGATTGGCTAACTTGCAGAGTGAAGATCCTTCCCACGGGAACCAACGTTATTTGCCCCACTCGAGCTCATTGCCTTTCCTGGTCTTTAAGCTTCTCCTTAATTGTATACATCAAACCACAAAGTTTCTTAGATAGTTCCATCATTTTGTAAAGACAAAACAAGAAATCGAATATAAGGCACAATGAAAAGCGTAGTTACTGAAAGCAGAAGTTTTTATTAAATGATCGTATACATCGTACAATGTCTATTATATGAGCAAGGAAGTATCTGACACGTCTCGTTAAACCTGCCAACTTGTAAAATAATCGTGATAAAAACCAAGCTGGTTAAGAAGAGTACGTGTCCCTTCTAGATACTTGCTAGCTTCTACCTCCACGTCCTCAACTCTACTCTGAGCGGTACTCCTTCAGGTAAAGACCATTCCACCGTATGTGCACTAAGGCCCCAGTTCTTGGGTTCTCTAGCTCGTACAACCCATTGTAGCATTCTTCAACAATTTTGTAAGGTCCCTCCCAGTTTTTCCCCAGTTTTCCCTCTCCTGAGACCTTGGTATTTTTGAACACTTTGCGTAAAACCAAGGTGCCTGGGAGGAAAGCTCTAGATCGAATCTTTCTGTCATAATAGGCCTTTATCTTCTGCTGGTAGAAGGCTACTCTGGTTTGAGCTTGTTTCCTTAAGTCCATCTCATGCCTCAGGCTTTCTGTGTTGCTTTCTACTATTCGTTCTACCAGCTTGAGATTGGGGATCTTGTGATTGATGGGAATGACAGCTTTTATCCCTTACACTAAGGCAAAGGTAGTTTCTTTAGTGGGTTTCCTCTTAGTCTTTATGTATGCCCAAAGCACGTTAGGGAGCTGAGACACCCACTGTCCTTTCGCCAATTGATCGTGCCTCCTTCTTAAACCTTGCAATATTGTCATGTTTGAAGCCTTTACTTGTCCGTTACCTTGGGAATACCTTGGGGTGGAAAACTTGATCTTGATCCCATGCTCGGCACACTAGTCCCTGACCTCTTGGCAGTTGAACTGATGATTATTGTCTGCTATAATTGTTCACGGGATCCCGAACTTGCATATGTTAAATTTCCAAATAAAGTCCATTACCTCTGTTCCCCTTATTTTTGAAAGAGCTTCAGCTTCTATTAACTTGGAATGGTAATCTGTAGCGATAAGGAGGTACTTCTTCTGCCCACCCCCAGCTCCGGTTGGGAACTCCCTCATTATGTATAACCCCCACTGTGCGAAAGCACATGGGACTGAAACTGGGTGCAGCTCTTCAGGGTGTAGGGGTGGTTGGGAGGCATGCTTCTGACATGCCTCACAAGTGCTGGAATATTCCATGCAATCGTTCTTCATTGTGGGCTAGTAATATCTCTCAGTTAAGAATCAGACCACAAGATTCCTACCCCCAATGTGCATGCCACATATCCCAGAGTGGAGCTCCTACATGATAGTTCTAACTTGGGTGGGGTGCGCTGCTAGCTGGTCTGGTCCACTGAAGGACCGTTTATACAACTTCATGTCTCTGATGTTGAACCTGGCTGCCTGGACGACCCTTCTTGCCTTTACGTGCCCCTCTAGTAGGGTGCTCTTCTCTATATATTTTGTTATCTCGTCTATCCTAAGGTTACAGCTTGTTTCCATGATCGTTCCATCTGGCGTCTTCAGCACTAGTCCTGCTCCAGCACCCTTGTCCTTTGACGATGCATCTGTGTACAACGTCTAGTGATTGACCCTCAACACGTCTCTTTCCTCGTTTCTCTCTCTTCTTCCCTGCACCTCTGGTTCTAGAATTGTAAACTCAGTTAAGAAGTCTGCCAAAGCTTGCCCTTTCATTGTTGTTCGAGGCCAGTACTCGAGATCGTGTTGTGCCAACTTGATAGCCCACTTGGTCACCATGCTTGAAGAATCTGGGGTATGCAAGATCGTTCTCAGTGGATACTCGGTCATAACAACTCTCTTGAAGGCTTAAAAGTATGGTTGGAGTTTGCGTGATGACGTGACCAGGGCTAGTATCAACCTTTCCAACTTAGGGTAGTGGGTCTCTTGGTCGAGGAGAGCTTTAAATACATAGTATATAGGTAGCTTCCCCCCAGTATCTTCTCAAACCAGAGCTCTATTTACTACTACATTTGAGACTGCCAAATACAAATATAGATCCTCCCCCAACACGGGCTGGCTCAGGATAAGGGGGGAGACAAGTTAGTACTTAAGGGCTTGGAATGCCTTTTCACACTCCTCTGTCCACAGTTCCTCTTTGTTCCTTTTGGGTGCTTCAAAGAATGGCTTGCACTTATCCTTGATCTGGACAGGAACCTACTTAGGGCCGCTAATTTTTCGTTCAAGCTCTAGATTTCTTTAACCATGGATGGGGACTTCATTTTGATGATCGCTGCTACCTGGTTTAGGTTCACCCTTATCCCATGCTGTGTTACTAAGTACCCTAAGAACTTTCCATACCCTAATTAAAATGGGCACTTCTCAGGGTTTAACTTTATCCCATACAGCTGTAGGAGGTCGAAGCATCCATTTAGATCAGACGCGTGGTCCTGCTTGTTCTTGCTCTTGACTAACATGTCGACCACGTACACATCAATCGTATCCCCAATTAAAAGCTTAAACACCTTGTACACTAGTCTCTAGTACGTTGCTCCTACAACCTTCAATCCAAAGGGCATCACCTCATAGGCATATACTCCATTCTTAGTCACGAATATTGTCTTTGCTACATCGTCCTTAGCCATCTTGATCTGGTTATAGCCACTGTAAGAGTCCATGAAGCTGAGGAGCCCGTGACCTGTAGTCGAGTCTACCAGTTGATCGATCCTAGGCAGGGGGAAGCAAACCCTGGGTTTCACATTCTTTTTCTTGATAAGAACCATGTTTGAGAGCCATTCAGAATGTGGAACTTCCTTGAACAACCTTGCTGCGAGCAACTTTTCCACCTCCTATTCGATTATCTTATTACGTTCTTTAGCAAATGTTCTTTTGTTCTGTGCTACGGGTTTCGCCTTTGGGTCTACATGAAACTGGTTCTCGATCACTTTCCTGTCAATCCTTGGCATGTCTCGTGTCGACCATGCAAACACGTCCTTGTACTCCTTCAGTAGGTCCACCAAGTTCCTACGCTACGCTCCGCTTAGCCCTGACCCAATCCTTGCACATTGATCAGGTCATTCTCAATCGAACGGCTCGAGTACCACATTTCCTCTGCCTTCTCCTTAAAAGGCAACTCTTAGGGGTCGAGCTCTATATTTATCTCGTTGATCGTATCATCTCGACCCCCATCATGTGATTACTATGCAGGCAGAGCTGGGGCAATCGTGACCCCAGTTTCGCCCAGTGATTCCTTCTTCATGCCTTTGGTAGCAACACCGTGTATAATCTGGAGGCAGGCCTGTCCTCTTTGATGACGACGGGGCCCCCTAGTGTTGGATAAGTACAACCGGATGCTACTTGAAGCGCAGACCCCGGTGTTCCCTGGATGTCGAGAGAATGTGTTGCAATATGTGAAGGAGCAAATGAAGATAAAAGTGAAGCACAAAATGTCAGTGAGTGCTTTTGACGAAATTCAGGAGCAAATATGTAAGTTGCTTCCTGATGATCACAATCTTCCTAAATCTCATTATAAGGTTAGAAATATCTTGAGCAGCCTCGGCCTAAAGTACAGGATAATTGACGCATATCCGAATGATTGTGTGCTATTTTACAAAGAGTATAAAGATTTGGACTATTGTCCCGTATGTGGCCAGTGCAGATTCCAGGTGAATAGGAAGAGTTTGAAAAAGAGAACTCCTGTGAAAGTTGTTCGATATTTTCCCTTGATTCCCAGATTGCAGCGCCTGTACATGTCTCTACACACAGCAGAGGCGATGCGATGGTACGCAGAAAAGCGAATAGATGACGATGTCCTGCGACACGCCGCGGATGGGGAGGGTTTCAAACATTTCGACAGAGAATTTGGAGACTTTGCTGCAGAGGTTAGAAATGTTAGACTCGGCCTATCTATAGACGGATTCAATCCTTGGGGAAGTAATAGCTCCGCCGTCAGCACTTGGCCAGTTATTCTGATGCCGTGCAACTTGCCTCCGTGGATGTGCATGAACAAGGAATTTAATTTCCTTACTGTACTAATTCCAGGTCCTAAATCTCCAAGGAAGTGCTTAGATGTCTACCTCAGACCTTTGATCGACGAGCTGAAACTGTTGTGGGAAAATGGAGCCCCAACTTACGACAAATTCACTGACACGATGTTCACGATGAGGGCTGCCGTAATGTGGACGATCAGCGATTTTCCAGCATATGGGATGTTGGCAGCCTGCAGGACAAAAGGATATAATGGATGTCCTATATGTTTGGACGACGTGAACTCTAGTTGGCACGCGGGGAAGGTGTGTTATTTGGGTCACCGTAGATGGCTTCCTCACGACCACCCATGGCGACAGGATGAAGCTCATTTCGACGGGACGGTAGAAAACAATCCTAAACCCCGTAGTTGGTCGGGCGAAGAGATTTTAGAGAGGTTGAGCTATTTCGACTTTGGTGTGTTGACCAATGACGCGGATGTAAAGAAATGCAATCCAATTCCTCCACATGATCTGAGCTATTGGGATCACAAGAGTATATTCTTTGAACTCCCTTACTAGTCGAAGTTGAAGCTGAGGAACAACTTGGACGCGATGCACATAGAAAAGAATGTGTGCGACAGCGTGGTGGGAACAATTCTCGGTATTAAGTTCAAGACTAAAGATACTCCCAAAGCGCGCAAAGATTTGGAATCAATGAATCTACATCGTCCCTTGTGGTTGAGGAGGGATAGGAAAGGAGTGTACAACAAGATGCCAGCTGCACCTTACACAGTGAAGCCGACACTTAGACGTTCTGTATTTTACTGGTTTAAGGGCGTTCGTTATCCGGCTACGTATGCAGCTACTATAACTGGAGCATTGGACGAGGTACAACATAATTTTGTTGGTCTAAAGACACATGACTATCACGTTATGCTGCAACGTCTGATTCCAATGGTAATTCGACCATACTTGCCTCGTGACGTCGTAGAACCAATAGTGGCATTGTGCAGATGGTGGCAGAGGTTATGCGCCAGAGAATTAAAGAAGTCAGATGTGGTGGAATTGCAACAACAAATTATGCACATCATTTGCAAACTAGAGAGGATTTTTCCCCTGCTTTCTTTGACATCATGATTCACCTAATGATCCACCTGCCCGAGTAGGTGCTCATTTCTGGTCCGGTCTAGTACACTTGGATGTATCCTCAAGAAAGGTACGTACAACTAATTAATTATACAGGTTTTTCGATTCATAATTTGTTCCACTGGAGATTACTAGCTAGCTATATGTACTTATTCTTATTGTACGTTTGATTTTGTAGACAGCTTGGACAGTATAAGTCATTCGTCAAAAACAGGTCGGCCCCGGATGGCTCTATAGCAGAGACATACCTAATGCATGAGTGTGTTACTTACTGCAACAGGTACCTCAAAGATCCACCACCTCCCACTGCCTCCGATCGCAGTGTCCGCATCAATCTTTCTGTCGTCACCAATGTCGTCCGACCGTTTAGAGGAGTATTAAAGGAATCGTTAACACGGGAAGAACTTATTGAGGCACATTGGGTAGTGTTGTGAGACTGTGACGAAGTTGAGCCGTACATGATGTCATACAGAGAGACGCTTCAGGCGTTAAATCAAAACAAGATTTCGGCGTGGATTGAGAAAATGGTTAAGAAAAAGTTTCCCGATTATTTCTTCCAATGGGTACGTACGTACGTCTCGGTATTTAATTAGTAATTTATATACATATCGATAATGTTTGTAGAAAGTAAACCCTTATATTAATTTGCCTTTTTCGTAGATGATTGATCTGCAAAAATCTGAAAACCACGGGGGGTGGTGGTCATGGCCAAAGCACTTGCTAGCAGGGAAGCCGATTAAACACTATATTTATCCCGGATGTTTTGTGAACGGTGTAAAGTTCCATTCATTGGCCCGAGATGAAGGAAGAAGAACACAAAATAGTGGGGTAGCGGTTGAGAAAGACAATGATCTATATTACGGAGCTATTGTATATGTGGTTCAGCTATGTTACGGGAATGATGTCAACGTCTTCCTATTCAAGTGCAGATGGTTCAAGCGTACAAAGGAAGACTTGGGACTATTATCAGTTAATACAAACTCAAGCTGGTATGAGGATGAGCCTTTCGCTCTCGCCACCTTAGTTCGGCAGGTGTTCTATCTCGACGATCCGAAAGCCGGTGAAGGGTGGAAAATAGTGAACCATATCTCTCATCGAGGAATATGGAATACAGAGACAATTGAAGGGACACCGGCGACGACTGAAGATGTTGCTGAACCAGAAAGAGACATTCCTGCCTATCAAGAGCCTAATATTTCTGTCATCCGCTCTGATATAATTGACCTGGTTCAAGATGGTGAACGGTTACCCATGCCTGATGGTTGTACAGATCTAGCTGAAGATGAGATTATCGATGCCATTAATGAAGAAGATGAAGAAGACGAGCATGATGAGGACGCAGACGAGGACTCAGGTTATTCGTCGGACGATATTGAGTATAATGAGGAGGATGAGCAATCGGATACCGGGGACGAGGATGATGACGATTATGATGATGACTACTTAACTAAGAAGAGAAAAATTAATTGGTAATTAATTTATGTAATTATTGTAATATATGACCGACGTACGTAAACTAAATTAAATTAATTAATTACTCCGAATTATATATCCTGGACAACGGAGAAATTAATTGCAGACTGTCGCCTTTTGGGTATTTTGGCTATCTCCCTAAATCCTCGACTCTAAATCTAGCAAATCGGATCGATCGATCATTTTTTTAATTACATTCTTGAATCAAAATAATTGAACGGGCACACAAATGACCGGGGATGACCTAAACCCTAAACCCTAAGGCCCTAACCCCTGAATTCAGGGTTTGTACACTTGGACGACGGAGATGGTCATTCTCCGTCGTCCAGGTACTCACTAGGACGACGGAGAAGGGAATTTGTGTCGTCCAAGTGCAAAACCCTAAACCTTAAACCCTAAGGCCCCCTAACCCCTGAATCCAGGGTCTCTTCACCTGGACGACGGAGAAGCTCATCTCTGTCATCCAGGTGCAGATTTCGTAATTTTTTCTAAGACAACGACCATCTAGACCTTCTTCCAATGCATATTCTTTTCGTCAAGACTTTAGAGTAAACAATTCTTGGTGTGTGATCTTCGACGGTTCGAAAATCAGAGTTGCGAAATGTCTTCTATCCACGTTTCCGGTTTGTGAAATTCTCGGTTTTGCGGTTGACTGTGCCGATGAAACCCTTCCCGAACTTATTATTTTCTGGTCCTTTATTGTAATTATATATTATGCTACGACGAACATATCCAACGGTTGTTTTGTCCAAATTCAATTTCGTTAATACTCTGCTGCAAATGAGCCTCTACTCATGAACACTTAAGTCGTAAAGATTAGTCGATACTTAACAACTTTCAAGACGTCAAATTATTCGTCGGTTCAAATTTAACTGTTCATATATACGATGCGTTCATCGATATTGTACGACTATTTCACTCGAATGACAGATCGCTAAATTCCTAGCGAATTAATTTTTAAATTTTTTTTTACGTAATTTGAACCTGGACGACGGAGAATGACCATCTCCGTCGTCCAGGTTCAAATTACCATGCTGGTTCATTTTTATTTTTATTTTTTTTTCAATGTAAATTTCACTTGGACGATGGAGATGGTCATTCTCCGTCGTCCAAGTGAACACCTGGACGGTGGAGAATAACCATCTTCGTCGTCCAAGTTGAAAATTATGGCGGTTCAATGTGCCGCCTCAACTTTCGGCACCGCTTGAAATTTCACTTAGACGACGGAGAATCAATTCTCCGTCGTCTAAGTTCAAATTTATGGCGGGTGAAACGTCCCGCCCATTAATTACGCGCCGCTTTGAAAAAATTTAACGCTTCACCTAGACGACGGAAAAGCCCGTTTCCGTCGTCCAAGTGCACTTAGACGACGGAAACTAGGGCTCCGTCGTCTAAGTGAATGCCTATATATAGAACAGCAACCCCCCCCCTTTTCTCATTCCATCTCCTCTCCTCTCCTCCTCTCCTCTCCTCTCCTCTCCTCCGGCGATTTTCCTCCTCCGGCGACGCTCCAACGACTAAATTTCCGGCGTGGTTCCTCCTCTCCGACGACTCAACTCCGGCGATATTCCCGATTATTCCGGCGAGGTAAATTTCTATTTTTTACCTTATTAACATTATTTTTATTTAATTAATTAATTTCTAAATATAATTAAATAATTAGTTTTAAATAATTAATAGTTGTAATTATAATAATTATTTAGTGGTTATTATTAATATTTAGTAATCATTTAGTTATTATAATTATTATAATAATCATTTAGTTGTTATCATTTAATTATTTAGTTATTATAATAGTTTTTTGGTAAATAATAATTATTGTAATTAAATAATAGTAATAATAATTATTGTTAATAATAATTAATTATATTGGTAAATGAATAATTATTATTAAATGCATGATAAATAATAATTCATTATTGTCATTATTTATTGTTTTAATTAATTGATAATTACGTGTATTTTCTAGTAAATTGCATGGTAGTACGTCTTTGATTTAAATTTAGTACATAAGCTTGGTTTATTAAGTCGCACTCTTTGGAATAGATGGCGCCTCTTTTCCTAGCTTATCTCTTTAACCCCTCGTGATGTGTGGATTTCATCACCGCACACCATAACCTAAGTGAAGTTATGGACATGAGGTTGAGGGCGGAGTTTAAATTTTCGAAAAATTGGCCGAATGTCGGACATGGTGTCTAGAAACGGGTTATGACTGGTGACAGGTTTTGGATCTAAGAAAGACGACACCAATAGAATATATACCATTTAGTCCTGCCTCTCGCGTTATCTCTATCCCTAACTGGCCATGTTTTTCGATTGAACCAAGGCTGATTAATTGAAAATTTACACTTTATCGTGCGGGTCGCACGTCCATTGAACGACCGAAAAGGCCAAGCTAGTGTACTCTATTTAAATCTTAACCGTACTTAATTAGCGTAAATTTTGCACTTGTAATTATTATGGTAAGTAGGTATTTTAACAACGTACTCCTAGGTTTAAATGGCTCCATCCGGCAAGAAAAAAGCCCAACAGGAGGCAGAAGATGCTATGCTCCGCCGCTTGGCGGACCAAGTCGGTTGGGTTGAACAGGAGGGCAACGACGCCCTCAATTCGGACCCTTCATCTGGTCCGGAGGCAGCGCCTTCTGGGGAAATTCCCGCTGCCCCATTTATCTCCAGCGGTGATGACGTCGACCCCTTTTCAACTCCGACGCCCGGTACCGGTTCAACGGCAAGTACTCAGGCGTCCTCGACCGCTGAATCTATCATGTACAGCGCCCGGCATAAGCAAAGGAGGACCCCCACTGACCCGGAACCGAAAAGGACTCGCGGTCTCGTTAAAGGGGGCAAAGCGGAGAAAATTTGCAAGGCGACCGGGAAAAAGATCGACTTACCCTACGACGAATTCACTGGTGGCCCTTCCACAGCTCAGCTAGCAAGTCTCTCGGCGCATAGCATTGGGTCAATCGTTCTTAGCCGGGTTCATCTCACTGCCCCTACTTGGAAGGAGGTGTCAGATGATGAGAAGGCGAAAGTCTTTAAAGAAATTTCGGTACGTAATACGTACAATTTTAGTTATTATATAATATTGTTAATATTAGTTATAATTTCATAATATATACGATTATAATTTTCTATTTATTTCTGATAGGAACAATTTGCGGTGGATCCGACACCGGCGATGTTGAGGCATATCAACCAAACCGCCAACTCCATCTACCGTGATTGGAAGTACAGGCTCCATCAGTACTTCGAAAATATCGGTCCCGTGCCTGCCCCCGTAGAGCTGCGTGGGGATAGAGAAGATGAGTGGCAGTGGTTGTGTAACCACTTTCAGGATGACGAATTTAAGGTGTTTAATTTTTTTATTTCAATTAAGATAATTGAATTATTTAAATTTTAGTCACTTATTAATTTTTTAATGATTTAATTATGTTGTCTAATAGAAATTCTCCGAAGTCAACAAAGCCAACCGGGGGAAGAAGGACAAACACCATACTTCCGGCGCCAAGCAACTCATTCAAATAGCCAAGGAGCACAGGGATAAGGGCACCCTTATCTCGATGCAAGCATAAGCACGTACGTGACGCCTGGGCTCGATAATGAAGCGAGTCAATACGGCGTAAGTGATATATATATATATGTTCTTTTAATTGTAGTAATTATTATTTAAATATTATTTCATTATAATTTTTTAATTATTCTTTTGTAGGCAAGGGTGATAGAGCGTGCGCAGGAAGAATTGGCTAACACTCAGCTTGCGTTCCCAGATTTGCCGTCGGAAGACCTGCCTCCTCTATCCATGGAGAGCCAAATTGCAATCGCGGATGAGATCTACGGTCGTAGAGCTGGCAAGGAGGTTAGGCACTTCGGACCTAAGGTGGTTCGAGATTTGTCGACGACCTCCGACTCATCATCTACGGGAGGTTCGGGGCGGCGGAGAAGAACTCAGGCTGCGGCCGTCGAAGCAGCCATTCAAGAGGCTCGACTGGCACGAGAGGAAAATCAATCCATGCGTCAAAGATTTGATGAGCAACAAGCACAAATAACCCAACTCATCGCCGTCATGCAACAATCTCGAGGAGAATGTCAACCTCCTCCGAACCCATACCCCGATGACGACGACCCGGCTGGAGGCGGGGGACTCGGCGGCGCATCTGCTCCTCCAGTGTGTTAGCTAGTAGTTTATTAATTATCTCGTTTCTTTCCGCATTCCGAACAATATTTTAATTTTTATGGGTTTTTTCGATTATGTATGTACAAATTAATTTTAATTATTTAATTAAGTAATATTACAAATTTAGTTTATTTAAAGAATTTTAACATTTTTCATTATTTAAATTCAATTAATAATAAATTAAATTATTAATATTTAATTACAATTTAATTTTTTTTTAAATTAAATAAGCACTTGGACGACGAAGATTAAGTTCTCCGTCGTCCAAGTGCTTACCTGGGCCACGGAGAAGCTGCCAATCTCCGTGGCCTAGGTAAGCACCTGGACGATGGAGATTAAGTTCTTCGTCCTCCAAGTGCTTACCTGGGCCATGGAAATTGGAAGCTTCTCCGTGGCCCAGGTAAGCACCTGGACGACGGAGAACTTAATCTCCGTCGTCCAGGTGTTTACCTGGGCCACGGAGATTGGCAGCTTCTCCGTGGCCCAGTTAAGCACCTGGATGACGGAGAATTTAATCTCCGTCGTCCAGGTGCTTACCTGGGCCACAGAGAATGTCCGTGGTCCAAGTGCACTTGGACGACGGAGATTAAATTCTCCGTCGTCTAAGTGCTTGGACGACAGCACTTGGAGCATGGAACTTGGACGACGGAGAGATCAAGCAAATTTTGGTGAAGACTGTTGGGCCAACCCGGAAAGATTGGAGTCAACACTTAGATGAAGCATTACGGGGTATAGAACAACATACAAGACACCGATTGGGATGTCTCCTTATCGGATGGTCTATGAAAAAGGATGTCATCTTCCGATGGAGCTTGAACACAAGGCATATTGGGCTATTAAACAGCTTAACTTTGTTATTATTTGATGCGGGTGTTCATAGGAAATTACAGCTAAATGAGCTAGATGAGATTTGGAAAAATGCATATGAGTCTAGTCAAATTTACAAGGAAAAAACTAAGACGTTTTATGATAAGATGATCAAGGAAAAATCTTTTATTGTGGGACAAAAGGTCTTGCTATTCAATTCCCGTTTGAGGTTGTTTCCAGGTAAGCTTCGATCTAGGTGGAGTGGACCTTTTGTTATCCTTACTGTGTTTACTCATGGTGCAGTGGAAATCTAAAATTCAAGAACTGGGAATACGTTCAAAGTGAATGGACATAGACTAAAGCCATTTTATGAGCTATCTCAAGTGAGGGATGTGGAGGAAGTACCTCTCCAAGATCCTTCTACAATAGAATGAATTTGAAGCCTACCGTCTAGCTGAAGACGTTAAACTTAACGTTACTTGGGAGTCAACCCATGTTGATGGAGAAGCTTGGAACCCAGATTTGCATTCTTAACCCTTCTCCTTTAGTATTTTTCTCCATGATTAGTGTGTTTTATGATGTGTTATGTGTTCTATTCCATGCTTGTATGATGTATTGCATGCTTCAGTTTTGTTTTACTTTGAGGACAATGCAAAATTCAAGCGTGGGATGGGGTTTATATCATATCATTAGCGTCTATATATAAATTTTTCGTTTTTGAGTCAAGTTTTTTCAATTTTTGGAGTCTTTTCTGGAATTATCCGTAGCTTATTTTCGACCCATCGAGCCAATCCTCGACCCGTCAAATTTTGAGTCAATTTTCGGATAGTAGGTGTGCTTCAATCGATCGAGAAATTCTTCAACCCGTCGAAGTACGATGAGGTCTTTTTCGACAACTAGTTTATCATGGAAGGGTCTCTGCGTCAGTTTTTGGTACTCTTGAGTTTTTCTTTATTTTTCTTATATGTTTTAGTGTCCTATATGAAAAATCAAATATAAAAATAAATAGTGTCAAGAAAAACAACACAAAAAGAGTATGTTGATTTATGTTTTAAGTCTTAGGAGCCCTTAACTAGTCTATGATGTGATTATATCTTCCTAATTTGTGACTAAGAGTAATCATGTGATTATGTGATTTGAATTTGTTTGGTTAATCTTGATGCATGGTGCAAATGAGAATGTGTAGTGGATGTAAAAAAAATTAACATGGCACAGATCTATAAGTATGCTTAGACATTGTTGAGATTCATTTAACCTGAGTGCACTTAAATCTATATGTGCTACACATGCTTTCTTTAATTATGTGTCAATTGCTTGCCGCATATTAAATTAATGGACTTTAGAGATTACTAGAACTTGCTCTTGTGCTTTTCAAAGCTTTTAGTCATTATATATCTTGATTGAGGAAGTGATAAAGGCACTTAGGATCTACCGCCATTGCCATATGTAGCATGTGTCCCATTTTTGTGTACACAAGATGTGCACTCCTACGTTAACCATTTTGAGCCTACATGTTTGAACTTTTTGTCATCACCCGCATAGTTTTAACCTTGAACCTTAGAATAGTTATATCTCTACCTTTGTTCTTGGACTTGGTAGAGTTATACATAAGACAGGTACATGAAGACCAAGGTGACAACTTATGAAGGTGATACAAAGGAATAAGTGTGGGGTATTAAACTAGTTGTGTTGTATTGAAAAAAAAAACAGAATGAAAAAAAAAGAAAGAAAAATTGTTCTTTTGTTAGTACTACCTTGATATCCTCTGTCGAGAATTCTAGGATTTTTGGTTTATTCTTCCTTCTCCGTCATGTTTTGTTATTGTATTCTTTCAATTATGAGTAGCTAAAATTCCCTAGTCAGGGGTTGATCGAAGCCTTAGACATGCTTACAAATTCGAAGCCCTTTTGATTTTAATAACTATTGGATGAGTTTTGTTTCACTATTCTTTCCGTTAATGATTTCTATGTTCATGTTAATTTGGTTGAAAACTTAGTTGAATGGCTTAGGATCTAGTCTAGGATGTGTGATTGACCGCTATATCAATGCATATTCAATAGAGATAAAATTGGCTCATGTGTGAAACACTTCCTTAGTGATGTTAAGGCGACCGCTATATCGACCATTGAAGTTTTTTGAATTTCAAACACTCTTAGAACTTAATGAATTTTATTGATTTAGGTTAGGATGCCGACATGTACCAATCTACTAGTTAAAGATCAAGCTAAGTCAGTACCGACATTCTGCTTAGTACGGCTAGTAAGAGGGTGTAATATAATCGATGTCCTTCCGATATTAGCTCGATTGTGGGAGTCAATCATCAATGGTTATCTAGATTAGAGTTGGGTTAAATCGTATGTTGTCTAGGGTGGAGAGAAGTTCCTAGCATTCATCTCTATTTGGTTTCTTCAGCAATTTACTTTTCTGAATTTTATAGTTTTCTGCATTAGCTATAGATTGGACGATCTGTTTCGGCAACCAAAACATCTTTGAATACCCTAAAATTTTGTGTAATAGTCCACCACTGAGTCTAGTTTATTGTGTTTAATTTTCATAGAATTTGGTTTAGTATAAGTTAGGTTAGTAGTGCAGTTAGTGTCTGGTGGTCGAGTCTGTCAGATTTTTGGATTTCACGTCTTTTGTGTTTTTTGTGTTCTTGAGTCTTAGTTTCACCAATTCTCTGCGGGTAATGACCCCACCACTGAGTCTAGGTTATTGTGTTGAATTTTCATAGAATTTGTTTTAGTATAAGTTAGGTTAGTAGTGTAATTAGTGTCTAGTGGTCGAGTCTGTCAGATTTTTGGCTTTCGCATCTTTTGTGTTTTTTGTGTTCTTGAGTCTTAATTTCACCAATCCTCTGCGGGTAATGACCGCTATTTTTCATTGAAATATATTGACATAATTTCTTAGAATTAGGGTTATCTTTGAGGGTGCTTTTGCAGGTATCACACATTCAGTGTGCTAGGCTGGAAGTTGAGCTGGAGGTGGAAGGCCAACAACAGGAAGAGGAGCGGATGTGGAGGCTCTAAGACGAGGACCCACTACCGGCATAAACACTATACCCGACGACATGGGAAAAAATAGACCGACGAGAACCCTTGTCGTCGGGTATAGTCAACTATAACCGACGACTGGAGTACATCGTCGGTTATAGTTTTTTTTACCAACGATGTATTGTTGTCGTTGGTTATAGTAGCCGGAAAATCGTCGGGTATAGTTTTCCACTATTACCGATGACTTTTTTTAACTATTACCGACGATTTTGTGGTATTGTCGGCTATAGTTTCTTATTTCAGATCCATTCTGGGCAGCAGCTCTGTCATTCAAAAAAAATCTCCCGCGAAAACTGAAAATGCTCTGAAATCATTGGGTGATGTCGAAAACTGTCAAGAATGAGTTCGTGATTCATTATATATAGGTACGTACGTACTTAATATTATATATATATATGTGTGTGTGTGTGTGTGTGTGTGTTGATCGATTGTTGATGTTGATTTTGATCGAGTTAATTGATTGTTGAGTTTGAGTAATTGATGGTTGATTTTGAGTACGTGATTGATAGTTGAGTTGGAGTAGTACGTAATTGTTGTGTTGATTATTGTGAATATATATATAGCTAGGGTGATTAATTTATTTAATTGATTATATATTGTGATTATTATAGGATAAATTGTGATTATTAATTATGGGTATAATATTGTGATTATTGTGATATTTCGGTTAATTGTGATTAATATTTATAGTGTGGTTATATATATATTTAGATTTTTGTGATCTATTATATATAGTTAGGGTGTATTTATATGTATTAAAATTATGGGAATTATAATAATATATATTTATATTAATTGATTGATCGAATGTTGATTTTGATCGAGTTAAATTAGACGAAATTATATATATATATATGAATAATTATGGATCGAGTAGAATAATTAGACGACTATATATATATATGTTCATTTGTAATTAATTAGCTAGTTAGGGATCGAGTAGAATAATTAAATTATGTAATTTATAGTTTGAATATCGATATATATATATAGATATATATATCTATGAAATTTTAATTAATAAGATCATGGGTATATATACATGCAGTTATAATTTTCAGGATGGACAAGAGTTGGATGTGTCTTCCAAGATGTGATGTAAGATATCACCATGGAATTAGAGGTTTTGTGGAATATGTGAAGGTTAATTGTGGAGGGATGACAATTCATTATTGTCCGTGTATGAAATGTCAGTGTCGCAGCGAGCGATATCGTTTTCACATCGATAAAGTATTTGAGCACTTGAAGAAAAACGGATTTTGGGATAAGTACACATGTTGGATTTATCACGGTGAGAGCTCATCAGTTGGTCAACATGATCACGGACAATTTTTTGAGAGTTGCAGTACATCCAATGATCCAACAACAAGGTTGATCAACGATATGTTTTCTCATGAGAGCGGTATATTTGCTCAAGCACCGGATATCCCTCCCGTCATTGGAGACTTCCCTCATATTGAGCCAGTCCAGCAATTACCTACAGCTGTCAACACTGCTGGTATGGACAAGTACAACAACCTCATTGCCTTCCAACAGACCCCGTTGTACAACGGGTGTAATAAGACTGTTCTTGAAAGTGTTATGGGAGTAATGAAGCTCAAAGTGGAGAACAAAATGAGTGTGAAGGCTGTTGATGATTGGCTGAAGTGGTCTGGTTCGTTGTTGCCCCCCGGTCATCATCTTCCTACTACTCATCGTAAGGTGCGACAGATCCTGAAACATCTTGGCCTTTCCTACATCAAAATCCATGCTTGTAGATATGATTGTGTTCTCTTCTGGGGTGAAGATGCTTATGAGAATGATCTTGAATCCCTTGATGAATGCCTGGTATGTGGTACAGATAGGTATAAGTTGACTCCTGCCGGAAACAAGAAAGCTGTGAAGATACTTCGGTATTTTCAGTTGATAGATAGGCTAGAATGGTTGTTCATGTGTGCACACATGGCTGAAGCTATGAGATGGTGGGCGGAGACGAATTTGCCCGACGGTGATACGCTTATACACCCTACTGACGGAGAGGCTTGGAAGCACATGGTGAAGGAGTTTTCTTATTTTGCATCAGAGGTTCGAAATGTTTGGCTGGGGCTTTCATCTGACGGATTCAACCCTTTTGGCAACATGAGTCTTCAATACAGTATATGGCCAGTTATTTTGGTACCATACAACCTTCCTCCATGGATGTGCATGAAGAAAGAATACAATATGCTCACTATGATAATTCCAGGGCCTGGTTATCCATGAAAGTGTCTCGATGTGTATTTGAGACCCTTGATTGCGGAGCTTAAGTACTTGAGTGAGCATGGTCATCCCACTTATGACAAGTTCAAAAATGAGATGTTCTAGATGCATGCCATGCTTGTTGGCACCATTAGCAATTTTCTTGCACGCGGGATGTTGTCGGGCAACGTTACCAGGGGATACAGGGCTTGTCCAGAGTGCATGACTGTTGAGTGTTGTAGACCTCATTGCAAGAAGATTGTACAGATGCGTCATCGCTGTTTGCTTCCACATGATCACCCATTTCGGGAGAATATGGAGGCATTTGATGGGACTGTGGAAACAGGTAAGCAGCCGAGGAGATGGACGGGGGATGAAATATTAGAAGTTCTAAATGAATACGATTTTTGGTAGCTCAGCAATCATCCTGAGATAGTGGCGTCAATACCTGACAAACCCGACAGGTATAAATTCTGGACACACAAAAGTATTTTTTGGGAACTTCCGTATTGGTCCAAGTTGCTGATCAGACACTACTTAGATGTCATGCACATAGAGAAAAATGTGTGCGAGAGTGTGGTCGACACAGTGTTGAATTGGGAGGGAAAAATGTGTGCGAGAGTGTGGTCGACACAGTGTTGAATTGGGAGGGAAAAACTAAAGACGGCCCGAAGGCACACATTGATCTTAAAAGAATGGGACTGCGAAAACATTTGTGGTTGAGAGATGGGAAGAAAAAAAATGCCACAAGCTCCTTATACCGTCAAGCCTGCCCAGAAGAATGATATTTTTGGCTGGATGGGTAATGTCAGGTATCCTTCAGACTATGCTGGAAATATAAGTCGATGTGTTAATTTCAAAGACAATAAGATGTACGAACTAAAGAGTCATGACTGTCATATACTGCTTCAACGCCCCTTCCCTGTTTTCATTCGAGGGTACCTGCCCAAAGAGGTGGTGGAGCCGTTAGTGGCTTTGTCAAGATTCTTTCAGAAGTTATGCACGAGAGAAGTGAAGAAATCGGACATGTTGGAAATGCAACAGGACATCATTTTTATCATGTGCAAATTTGAAATGATATTTCCTCCAAACTTTTTCGACATCATGCCTCATCTGATGCTCCATCTTCCGGAACAATTATTGCTTACTAGTCCAATACACTACACATGGATGTATCCTATGGAAAGGTACGTAATGCATCTCTGAATCTGGCTATATATGTCTTTAATATTATTTATTCACTTATTTTACAATATTCATAACATGCTCTGTAATTACCAATTTTATAGACAATTAGGGGACTACAAAGACTATGTGATGAACAAATCTGCACCCGAAGGGTGTATCGCTGAAGCATATATTGCGCACGAGTGCGTAACGTACACCAGACTGTATTTGGGAGCGTTCGAGGACCATCCACAACATATGTCAGTAGATGGAGCACAGTTCAACCTTTCAATCATCTCCGATGATGTTGAAGTTTCCGGAAAGTTGCCCAACTCGTACAATTTGGAACCATATGAGCTAGTCATTGCCCACTGGTCGGTATTGATTAACTGTCCAGAAGTTCAATATTAGAAAAATATGCACCTTTACTGCCCTGCCATTTTCGGTGATGTTAACTACCACAGCAAGACGTTCGCAAACCATTTTGACAAATGGGTACGTATATAGATATATTGACTTGTATATGAATTTAATTGCATGTCTCGTATCATATTTATAGTTAAGTTAATAAATGATTATTTTCAGATGAACCATGTACAAGATGATGGTATCCCTCAATGGTCACACGAATTGAGGCTCTTGGCGCAGAAACCGGTAACTTCCAGAGTTTATCCTATGTGTAAGGTAAATGGTGTGCTATTTATTTGTGAACATAGAGATGTCAGACGAAAAACACAGAATTCTGGGGTAATGGCGCATGGTGGGCAGAATGGAGTTGACTATTACGGTGTTTTCCATTCAGTTGTCGAATTAATATATGGGGAAGGCATGACCGTGCACTTGTTTAAGTATAGATGGTTTGATACCGACCCTCAGAACACAAGGACCGATCAATACGGCATTTTTTCGGTGAATACTGCTACAAGCTGGTATGAAGATGATCCGTTTGTTTTGGCCACGGCGGTGAAACAATTGTTCTATCTTGATGATCTTGTGCATAAAGGCGCATGGAAAGTGGTTAACCATGTTCTTCCGAGAAACATATACAGTGCCTCCACCCTTGGTGTGACCTTGGATAATGAAGAAGTTAGTGCATACCAAGAGCCGAACGCAACTGGTATTCATGAAACCTCAACAATTCGCCTTAATAATGTGATACAGAACAGTGTGGTACGAATTCCTCAACCGAATCTTATTGATGTTAATCAAAATGAAGACAATGAAGACACAAGTGACGAGGGCTTACACATCTTACCTGAAATTAACTCGGAAACCGAGTCAGACTCAAGCGATGATTCTGATTATGCGCCTTAGTGTATGTATATATATATATATATGTTAATTTGAGTTTGAACGTGCAATGTAAAATGATGTGTACGAAGATGATCGACTTTAACTTAATTAGATCGATGTAATTAAAGTAGATACTTTGTTTAAGGACCATTTTTTATAAGTTAGGAAAAAAAACTCATAGCCTTTTTGTATAAATATATAATGCATATGAAAAAAAAAGGAAACAAACTATAACCGACAACATTCATAATAAATATCGTCGGTTATACTATAGCCGACGATAATACTTATATCGTCGGCTATAGTTTTCGGGTTATAACCCCCGGCGCAGCCGTTTTGGGCAGAACGAAACTGCCCAAAACATTTCTTCTCCTCTACCGATTCGTTTCCGCCGGCGCCGTCCGTCAAGCAAGAGCAAGGTCGATCAACCTCAATCGTCGTCCATCATCAAGCCAACATACATCGATTCGAAACCCAAAAAACAGGTTCTAAATCCCTAAATCCCTAATTAAATCCCCAATTTCGATTTTTTTTATTTATGTTAGATTTTAATTTGTTTAGTTTGTTTATCGATAATGTGGATGTTTGGATGAATTGTGTGAATATATATTGGATTATTGTTGAATTTTGTTGATTGTGGGAATTATTGTTAATTTTTTGGATTTATTGGATTATATATATATATAGAGGAGCTTAATTAATTATTGGATTATATATTGGATATTATTGTTGAATTTTGTTGATTGTAGGAATAATGCTTACACATTTTTTTGGATTTATGGAATTATTGGATTATATATATAGAGGAGTTTAATTGATTTTTGGATTATATATATATATATATATTTGGAGTTTAATTATTGGAATTATTCGAATTTTTGGATTACGAATTCGAATTTTTGGATGAATTAGGAATTATTTTGAATTTTTGTAATTTAATGGAATTTTATATGAAGGAATATATAATGAAATTTGTTGAACAATTTGGAAATTTTATGTGAGTGGAAGGATTTTTAATGAATTTTTGTAATTTACTGAAATTTTTTTGAATTGTTGTAATTTGTGGATTATTATTATGAACATATATATATGAATTCATTTGAATTTTTAGTAATTGATGGAATTATTGTGAGTTAAATATGAAAATATGTGAATTAATATATTCTGACATTTGTTAGATGAATGTGAATTAACTTTAATTTTATTGTTGATTTTAAAAACTGTATAAAATTGAGTATGTTACGTAACTTTTATAGCAACGATGAATTGGTTGAATTACGGTACTTCGCGAGGGGGGTCGAGGGGGAGGTCGAGAGGGAGAGGGAGATCGGGACGTGGGGATGAGGCCACCGCAAGTCGGTCTGCATCAGGATCCGCCAGTATCGGCAACACTTACAGCATTCCTCCCACCTCTCGGCACCGTACACTTCTAGGTGAGGGACAACCTCAGCAGCAGCAGGTCGAGCCTCGTCGACCCTCCAGCGCGAGGAGGAGTCACACGCCTTCAACGGATAGTGTGACTCAATCCTCGGTCCGAATGCCGGAGATTCATCGTGAGGACCCTTCCCCATCCACCGACCAGACTCCTCATTCTTCCGAGGAGGCTGGTGGATCGACTCAGTCCTCAGCCAGGATGCGACTATGCCCGCCGTCTACCCTATTCTTAACCTTGGAAATCCCGACGATACCTCTCGTCGATTCCACGGGGATGCCTGTTCCAGGACAGCTAGGGTTCATTACCCCGGACCAGGCATACGCGTATGTACTCTTCCCGGAACCTCTCTGGAGTGTGAGGATTCCGGGACAACGCACCGACGAATCAGATAAATATTAATTAGTGATATCTTTTTACTTAGTAATATCTAAATTCAATTAGGTGTTGATGTTTAATAAATCGTCTACATATGTGATAGGCGAGATCGTGCCCGGTGACAAACAAAAGAGAACCAGAGGCCCCGTCGTCGGCAAGTTACTGGACGACGTCATTAAGGCTAGCGGTGGTAGCCAAGTTATGATTCCGACCGAGGATAGAGGCCAGGTGATCAAGGGAAAGGTCACTCGAAAGTACGCAGGGATGGCGGGCAGCATCATACGGGATAGAGTCCCAATGTTGTGGCCAGATTGGAATTCAGTGCCGCAATCCGTCAAATATGAGCTGAATAATGCACTGTCTGTGAGTAGAATTGTATATTTATTATGTATATTTTCTATATAAATTTTTAATATTATTGATATATATATGCATTGCAGAGGTGGTTCCGCGTGGACAACGACATTAGACCCACGTAGGCGGATGAAGTGCAGGGGAGTAGGTTACTAGATTCATTTGTTTCGATTTTTTCGTTTCTTTTGATTATGTTCATAAACTGTTGTAAGTTACTAACATTTGTGTTTTATTAAATATAGGTATAAGGAGTGGAAGGGCGAGCTGAAAAAACATTGGAAAAAGTACGGCGACGATCGTTCTGGTACCCCTAGCGAGTTTCGTTATAGGGAGTACGAGTGGCGATGGCTTGTGGTTCACTTCAACAACCCGAAATTGAAGGTACGCAACCTTCAATCGATTAATTTTTTGTTTTATCGTACTTCCCCCAAATTATTTGGCTAATATTTTTTTGATGTTGGATTAATCGAGCAGGCTAATTCTGAAGTCAACACAAGGAACCGGGCCAAAAACACAAAAAATCATCATGCCGGTTCTAGATCATACTCGGGTTGGATCGATGAGGCGGCTAACCACCCAGAAGTCCCTCCGCTTGTCTATACGATGCAGCACGCGTATCCGTAGTCCCCCGAAGATGCTGTAAGTGTCCTTATAACAAAATAAACATATTTCTTATTTTTTTAGATTGTTTACATTAATTAACATTTTATTTTTCTTTGTCAATTAGGCGAGACTTCAGAAGGTGATTCCGGAGGTGTTGACTCAAGTGGCGAGAGAGCGCTATCCCAACACCCCCGATGCGGAACTCCCGATTGATCTGATTGATCAATCTGATCCGATCGTAGCGGCCAGGATTATGTCAACTGCGATCCCTCCAGGGAAGAACACTTTCTACTACAGGGGGCTCGGAAAGTGGGGTCAAGGGCTGCTGAAGAAGACCCCTGAATTCTCTCGCGGATTGGGATCATCTTCGAAGGCTAATGAGCTACAGGAGCAGCTTCATAGGCAAGCGATTGAGATGGAATCTCAACGGCGTCGGATGGAGGAGATGGAGTAGGCGCGAGCCACAGAGCGGAATCGGTTGGCCGAACAGCAGCAGATGATGGGGACATGGATGCAGCACTGTTATGCACAGTTGCATGCATCTGGAATCCAGATAGCTCCCCCGCCCATTTTCAGTGCGCCACAGCCACAGCCACAGCCACAGCCTCAGCCACAGCCTCAGCCGCAGGCGCCAGACCAGGACCAACCAAGTTTTGACGATCCGTTTGACCACATAGACTTAGGAAACCCGTAGTACGTAGTACGCATATGTATATAGATTTGAACGATTTAGGTTTTTTATTTTATTTACTACTATAGTTTTAATAGTTCTTGATTTTCAATGTGAACAATATTGGTGACTTTTTGGGAATGCAAGTTCTGGGATAAAACCCAGAACCTGCAAAAAAAAATTAAAATCATATACACTATAGCCGACGATATAAACTAATATCGTCGGCTATAGTTTCCTCCATGGTCAACCAGTTTGACCAGGGGAGGAACTATAACCGACGATGAAGTTGTCGGTTATAGTATGGAACTATAACCGACGACTTAATATCGTTGGCTATAGATCCATACTATAACCGACGACAACCCTAACTTGTCGTCGGTTATAGTATCACCGACGGTGCAACACCGACGATACTATAGCCGACGACTCATCGTCGGTTATCATCGTCGGCTATAGACTATAACTGACGAGATAATGGGACAGACCGACGACATAGTATCGTCGGCTATAGTAAGACTTCCGGTAGTGACCGGTGATGACAAGACCGGGAGGAGGAGCAGGAGATCGTCAGGAGAGGGTGGTGGATAACAAGGACAGGGAGACGGTTAAGGAGTTCTAGGAAGAGGCTTGAAAGAGAAGGAAAGTAGCTAAAGGGCCGCGTCCCAAGAAGGCCATTACTACTCAGGAGCAATTGGTGTTTGACAACTGGTATACCCCATATACACTAGTGGGTGCAGCCTCGTTTTCTGAAGAGGTGATGCAGGATGGGAATCTGAAAGATAAAGCAGCTATGTAGAGACGGCACCTAGCTAACTAAGAAGTTGTACAGCTCAAGTTTGATAGTTAGTCGTGCTACTCTGGTTTGTTAGACTAATAGTGTTTATACATCACATTGTTATCTTAATATAGGCGTACTTTAGAACTTCTTTTCGTCGAGCCAGATAATTCGGTGAAATTTTATATTCTTATCACATTATTTTCTATCTCAAAGAAAAACATGAGCTTTTTCGTTTTAAAAACTCAGGCATTGAAAGTGCTCTCAAAATTAATAGAGGGATCATATCATATTAGTAGTGCATGTACTCCGTACTCAAATCATATCGCATTAACTGTTCTGTTTTTAATCTTAATTAATTTTGATTAACATTTCTTTTCGTCTGTTTGTAGTGGAATTTTAATAGTGTAGTACAATTTGTACTGCGTACTGGGGTTCTTTTTTAGCTAGTACAACTTTAATTTTATCATGCATTGATATTGCTTATATAACAAACACCATCTACTGTTTAAAATAATGTTTAAATGAGGTGTTTTAGTCTTTTCACGTTTTTAATTTTTTTTACCTTCTGTTAATCCTTTTAACTGATTTTACTTTTTACTTTTTACATTTTAACAATTTTACCTTTTACTTTTGAACATTTACACATTTTTAACTAGATTTAATTTTTATTTTTTAACTATTTATGTTTTTATGTTTTACTTTTTTACTCTTATATAACAACCATGATTATTATGTATACCACTGTTTATACTATTCATTCACCTTTTATTTTTTTTACTTTTTATATTTTTACTCATTATTTTTACTTTTTAATATTCATCATTTATTTTGTTAACTAATTTACTGTCACACTATTCATTCGCTTTTTACTTTTTTTTTATTCACCAATTTTTACTTTATACTTTTGTATTTTTATTTATTACTTTTTAAGTTTCATCATTTTTCTTGTTTACCAATTTTTACTTTTTACTTTACTTTTTAACAAGTTTAATTATTACTTTTTGCTTTTCAATAGTCGTCCATTTTTTTACTGTTGAATTTTTCACTTTTTCTAAAAGTTTTAATTTTTATTTTTAACGAATATTCATTTTTTACTATTTTACTTTTTACTTAACCTTTATAGTAATAGAAAATTACCTTGATTTTTTTGAAAAGTAAAAATCTGCCCCTTAACTCTATGCATTAATGTTTTATTTTTTTACTGCTTCGCTTTTTATAGAAATTTTGCTGTAAAATTTGTTATAGTTAAATTTATTTACGCATCATTCTTATCTTTTCTTTCATTGCATATTAACAAATACTGTGCATCAGCACGGGCAACATTGATTAGCATATCCAACCTTTCATCTTTTTTGAAAAGTTAATTTTTAATTTTAACCATTTAACAATTTGATTTTTTTATTTAAACTTGACCGTAAACAAGCTTTCATACGATGATATCAATTATATGCATTGACCTTTTTCACTTTTTTTTATGGTTTCATCTTTTATTTAACTTTGACTCTAAATTTTATCTTTACCTAAATTTTAATCTCACCTACATATCATTCTTGACTTTCTCTCATCGCATATTAGCAATACTGTGTCTCTGGCATGGTTTTTCATCCTAGGGTTTATGGTGTTTATGGAGGTGTTTTTATGTTTTTTTAACAATTTTAATGTTTTACTTTTTACTTTGTTACATTCACACATTTTTTTAACAGTTTTAATTTTTACGTTTTAATTTTTAACAGTTTAATTACATTTTTATTTAGACTTTACCTTTCTATTTTTTACGGTTTCATCTTCTTCTTTTTTTAACAGTTTTGACTTTTATTTATTTATTTTTAAAGGAAATTATTATATTTTATCTTTTAAAAATTTACACTTTTTACTTATATTTTACTTTTTCGTTTATTTATTTATTTTAACTATTACTTTATTATTGTTGTAAAACAGTATAACATAAATCTTAATTTCACTTGAACATTATTCCTAACTCTTCTCTCATTTTATATTAAACTTCAATGATCTATAACCTCTTATATTTCGTAAGTTGCATGTACTATTTTGAATAGTTATTAGTTTGTAAATTATTTTATATATATTACAAATATTTGTTTTTAAAAAATATAATTTTAAAATAACATTGATCTTTACTTTGAGAACAAACCGCGCCTCAGCGCGGGCAACAACCCTAGTATGTACATACGTCGAGAGGCCGGAGAGGAAAAGCTAGCTTGATGTACTGCTTTGAGTGTGGATGTAATTATCCCACTTCGAATTCAATTCGTTCACTTCTATTGCCTTATTAATTTATGCTTGCAGCATTTAGCAAAACCCTAATAGTTTAATACCCAATACTCTCCTCTGTTTCGTTTATGCATCGAATAGTAGAGATATATAGACAATCAACTTCAATTTACCATATAGTTTGTACAAATCGAAGAAAACATACCATTATAGAATTCGTAAAATCTAAAGAGAAAGGCTCTACATGATCAAGCAGAACGATATTCTTGATCAGCACCATGCAACCTCCTTATTTAATTTATCCCTCTTCACTCTACCTAGTACAAAATATATAAGTATCAGCTTATATTATTAATTATATAAGTTAATTAAGCTTATCGAGCTTTTCATCTCCTAGAGCTAATTAGAACTAATTAATTGACCAGCGTGATTGAAATAAACCTGGTCATCCCCCATTATGCAGTACGTATACTTGAACGAATTTTAGAAATTAAAAGTTAAACCAATTTTACCAATATGTAGTACGTCCCCCAAATGAAACAATTACGAATTTACTTGAACGAATTTGCATTTGAGTACGTGGTGCATGAATAATTCATTATTCCGGTCCAAAATGATCCAGCATCGATATGATGCACCCACTCCAATCATGCATCGACCGTCTCCTCCATTATATAAAGCAGCAGTCTGTGTACGCCTGAGTTCAACATACTTACATACATATATACCATTCCTCATCTTTCTCCTTAAACCATATACTACTGAAATGTCTTGCGGAAACGGCAACTGCTCGTGCGGTGATGACTGCAAGTGCGGCTCTGGCTGCAAGTAATTAACTATACATATATACTCATCTCTACCTCTCAAAATTAAACATTGAATTTGTGTGTATGTTCTCTTTCCTCTAGCTTATATATCAGCTTATAATTACGTGCATGCATATATATGCAGATGCGGCAGGACTGGCTTGGAATTCGATCTGGGAGAATACCACAACCTCTAAGATCATCATCTCTGAGGTTGCGCCTCTAAAAACGTTAACGTAAATAATCTCCTCTCATTTCTCTTAGGGTTTAAGGTTTAGGTTTGTGTACTTTGTTAAGACTTGTGTCGATTGAATTAGTATTTAGTAGTGATGCATGATCGAGTTCGCCTTCTTGTTTATGCAGGTACTATGAGGAAGCGGAAATGAATTTTGGAGAGGTGACTGCAGCTGGATCGAAATATAGCTTCGAGTCATTCGGCTTTCACAACTGATCGATCGATCTGTAAGAAGCTAGACAAGGCCACCAAGCAACTACGCCCCCTTAAATTATATATATGTATCATCCTCTTTAAATAAGAAAAAACTGTAAAAGTTTACTTCTCTAGTTGTCTAGCTAATTGGATTCGGATCGATTCTGCCTTATTGTGAAATAAAACTTCCTGCAAATCGATTTCCTGACTATATATTAGCTGTTTTGGAATTGTTTTTTGGCTACACTGTGATTGTGTATATGACTATATGTTATTCATATCTGTCTTAATTTGATTGATACATCTATACCCCTGTGTGTATCAGTGTATATTAGTTGGAATCGGAACTGAATTATGTGCATATATACATGGTGCATGCACTTATTCATCGAGCATCAATCGAAACGCAACCAGACATCATACTTCATAATAATTTTAGAAACAACCCTAGGCTGTGCTCTCACATTTTCGAAGAAGGGTAATACGTTAGCGAACCGTCTTCCTAATAACGGAGCCTTACAAGAACGAAGTGTGGTGATTTGGTTGTTGAGATTACCTCACTTCTTTGTCTAGTCTCCATGTTCGTGATTTTGCCTCTTCACTTTTTGTGTTTTCTAATGTTAGAACTAACTCATCATTTTGACCCAAAAAAATTTTATTTGCACATTTCTAATCTCTACATATACAGACCTAATTTTATTTTTGACACATATTCCCTGGATCTTCCACTTTTGCCCTCTAATTAATCATTCTTCGTCTTCGTCTCTTCACCCTACTCTTCCCTTCTTTTCTAGCATCATATCCGATCCCTCATTGTTCGTCTTCTCTCTCAATATCAATCCAATTCCTTTGCAGTATATTTTCACCTCTCTCTCAACATCAATCCAATCTCTACCTACCTCATCCAACACCTGGGATTGACACCGTCGTCATCTCGTGATCACCGGGTCTCCAACTAGTTGCATTGATCAAGGTCATCTTTGCTAGCCAAACACCTGGCAGGGGCGGATCCTATGATCGCAAGCCCAGCAGCCACTAGCAGGGACGGAGTCAGGATTCTCGGTTAGAGGGGATCTAAATGAAAAGCTTAAAAAATAGTCTCGGTTAGGGTAGTCAATTCGATCTAGATCTGTATATTTTGTCAAAACAGTCTCAATGTTTTGTTTTTGGTTTGATAAAGCATCACAATTACTCGCAGTTTGATTATGAGTAATATTTGATCCTCCAAAATGTGATATCAGCGTTTACTTCTTCTTCCAATTACTGAATCCATGACCAGCACCAACAAAAGTTTTACCACCACCTTGTTCTCCAATAGCTGGTTTGAAAAGATAACAACATAAACAAAATACAGCATCCTCTTTAATACTGTACTCTAACCAATATGAAAATTCAATAAACAAATCACAAATAAACCTTCTTTTCTCTTCTTTTTTCTCTAAATATATTCCGTGAAAGGAAAAGTATGATGTTTAGGTCGACAAGGGTCTTGTTGTAGATAATATCTTCGAACGTCTTCTTGAATGTTAGGATGATAACTTGAAATTGGCGGGCGTTTAGCGAGATCCGATGGATACTTTCCTGTAATATCTCTAGCACGAAACTTTTTCATATTGTTACTATTTTTCTTTTAAATTTTCGTAGGTGGTTGCTCATCTGATGTTGGAGTAGAAGAAGATGATTTATTTTTTGAAGTATCTCTCCATATCTAATCAACTTAATAAAAATGATTGTATTTTAATCTCAGGAACGGTAGAGCTTTTATAAAGAAAAAAATACCATAAAATCATAAACCTGGTAAGAGATTAAATCCTAATTGACCTAATATTTGGACTTCATTATTGAAATAATATATAATAATATTCTTATAAAATCATCAGATTTGAATTAGTCATATATACACTCATACACGTAATTGAAGTTTAAATATACTTCAAATAAATTATAATATTTATATTATATAATAATAATAATACACTAATTTTTTTTTCACAAAAATTGAGTGTGTGTGTGTGGGGGGGGGGGGGGGGGGGGGGGGGGGGGGGGGGCAGGCCCACCCTGGCCCCCAATTGCCTCCGTGCCTGGCCACTGGGCAAAGAAATTTTGGGACATGTATATATTATTTGTCTACTGGGGTAGAATTCCAGCCCACACTTCAAAACCCCAGCCCAAAATCCTCTCCAAATTGAGCCCACGTGACTTTGCAAAATATTACAATAAGATTATAAAAAAACCCTTGAAGTCTTCTTGGGCACGCCTCTTTTTGTTGTGACGCAAAGAAGTAGACGTCACAAGTCTCACAACCAAGTGAACCAACTGAACCAAGTTTACTCACTCAACTCAGTTCTTTCAACTAATAAACTTCTTCAAGAAAGCACGCCTCTTCTGTAAGTTCCATTTCCATTCTTTCAACTTCTTCAATTCTTTAAGTTTGTAAATTGTAATCTACTCAATTTCATTCTTTAAGGTTAGATAATAATTATGCTAGTTTGTTTGAATTACTTGTTAAATGTTATTTATTTTGTGATCTGAATAATCTGAAGGGTTAAATTTCTTGTATGTTGATTCGAATACAACAACTATTCAACTAAAGCACTACTGACTATTGTCACCACATGTTTAGTACTTTAGTTTTAGCAATTTACTATATGTTCATTTGTGTTTGTTATGTGAGAAAAAAAAAATTATTTTTTTGTGCAGGATTGAGTGAAGATCTATTCATATCAGGTATGGCTTCTCTTTGGTCAATTAGAATTTCTAAATAGGATATTAATCAGGTGAGGCTCCTCTGTTTCAAATGATACATATTACATATTTACCTAATCATCGCAATTTTGTATTTGATCTAGCTAGTCATGAACTTATGATATCAACATAAATTACCTCATTCATTCCAAAAACCATATTATTTTCTTCGATTACTATACTTTTTTATTGTGATGTTGAGTTGTTGCAAATTTGTTCTTATAAATAGGATAGGAAGGATGTCTGATCATCATCATAAGTCCAAAAGAATAAAGACTCTTTTTTGTTTTTATAAGAAGGATGCTGATAATCAATATCAACATCAGTTACATCCACTGTTCTAAAAAACGGCCGCCTAGGCCGCTTAGGCACCGACTAATCGTAAAAAACCATCTTATGGCCTAATTTTGGTCCTGGGCGGGGTAGTTAGGCGGGAACCGACTAATCGGCAATTAGGCGGGTGACTAACGACTAATCGGCAGAAAAACGCTGCCTAGGCATTTTTTTTTTTAAATTAAGAGGTACAACGTAAAGGAATGAATTATAAATAGAAAATCCAATCCAATTTCTTTCGCGAAACATCGTCTCTCTCCCTCTACAAACGCCACGACTTGGACGCCGCTCGTTGATCACCGTCGTCGCCGCCACTTGCCGTCCATCGCCGTCATCCTTATTTGTTATATGTTGATAATTTGATATGGTTAAATGTGCGTGGCCAGGAGCATAGTGTGTATGGCCATCACACAAACAAAACTTGATTCTGTGAAAGAGTCATGGTTGATTCCGTGAAGCTTTATGTTTGAATGGTTTCCATGGTTGCAAGTTTATAATGTAACCTTCATTGTCATAAACTCATAATGTACTGTGATTTGTGAATTATCAGCTTCAAAATAGATAATTTCATATTCTTGAGATTCTTTGTTTATGCACATCTATTTCAAAAAATTGAGATGGATGGTTAATTGGATTTCTTTATAAACTTAATTTAGAATTTTTATGATATTTCTTTATAATTTTTACTTTATGTTTCAAATTACAATATACCATATAAATATATAATTAATTAAATATATATAAAAAATGATCCGCCTAATTACCGCTTAATTACCGATTAAACTCCGCCTAAACGCCTAAGCGCTAGGCAGTAGCTCTACCGCCTAATTCCGCTTAGCGCCTTTTAAAACCTTGGTTGCATCAGAGATGCCAGTGCCCTGTTCTGATTCTCCTAGTTTTTTTTTTCCAGTGAATGAAATGGAAGTTCCATCTAAAATTGAGATAGCTTCCTCTCCACCCATAGATGATACTAAAAAAAGTCCCCTATTTAAGCTGATCTTGGATTACGTGAGTTGATTTATACATTTTCGGTAAATGAACAAGATCATATTTGACAGCAGTATATTTTGATGGGACCTTGTCAACCCAAGTTACAAAATTATTGTCAAACTTTTGATGGACGTGATAATTGTCGTTTTTAATATAGATTGTTTGCACTGTTTAAGGGGTTAGAGTATTCAAAAGCTATAGATAGAGTGTTCTACTTTCCTTGTTTCTTTTTTGAGAAAAATCCACCAAGGCATCCTTTATTTACTGTTGAAGGAAGCTGCAATTGGAGTAGAATGTTGGCTGGGAAGAAGAGAACTTTAGTACAGCATGTCGGTCAGACGAATTCTGCTCATAACAAGAATGTTCAAAGTTGGAGTAACTTATTGAGAACTTCTCAGCATAGTGATAGAGTAACTACCACCAAAAATTATAAGGCAAAACAGGCAACATGTGAAGACAACAATAGTAGCTGTGCAGTATCTTGGGAAAGAAGGCTTGCTTTTTAGAGGCCATGATGAATCTGCTAACTCTATAAGTAGAGGACATTTCATTGAGTTGATCAACGGTTATGCAGATGTGAATGAAGAGATTGCAAAAGTTGTTCTTGAAAATGCTCCCAAGCATGCCATGTACATTACACCATCAATTCAGAAGGAGATCCTTGATATAATTGCTACCAAAATTCGAGATACAATTCGCCAAAAAATTTGAGATGTCAAGTTTTGTATATTGGTTGATGAATCACTTGATGTATCTAAGAAGGAGAAAATGGTTATCATTCTCAGGTTTGTTGATGAAGATTGATGAGTTTCTTCAAAAAATGTACTCTGAAATTGATAGTGTTGAAGACACTACTTCTGCTAATTTGAAGAAACATATATGCAGTGTGCTCTCTAGAAACAATCTCCAAGTGAAAAACATCTGTGGTCAAGGATACGATGGAGCTAGCAATATGCGTGGTCAATTTCATGGATTGAAAATGTATTTCTTCAAGATTTCCCTTATGCCTATTATGTTTTCTGCTTTGCTCATAGATTACAGTTAGCTTTGAATGCATGTGCTAGAGATGTTCATGATATGCAATTTTTTTTTAAAATGCTAAGTTCCATTGTTGGTTTTGTTGGCTCTTCATCAAAGCGTATAAATCTTTTAAAAGATTTTCAAGAAATAGAAATTGTAAAAAGTTTAGCAGATGGAGATCTTGAAACTGGAATATGACATAACTAGATCCGTAGTTTGAAAATAGCGGGAACGACTCGACGGGGTTCTCACTTTGGTTAGTTAGTACATTAGTCCATATTTATAAAGAAACTACTCAACTTCTTCAAAGAATGATGATTGATAAAGTGCTCGCTGGAAGTGTAAGAGGTGATGTTAAAGGTTTCCTCAAAGCATTGAGGGCATTTGAATTTGTATTTTGTTTGCTGCTCACTGACAAAGTTATGGGGATTACTGATTTAGTTTCTCAAGCCTTGCAGAAGAAATCACAAGACATTGTTAATGCCATGAATTTGGTTTCAAGTACAAAGGCACTTCTTCAAACTTTGAGGGATGATGGTTGGGATATTTTTTTCCAAAGTGTCTTGCAATTTGGGGAAGATCGTGGTCTTGAAATGCCTAATATGGCTGAAACTTATTCAATGGGTATTGATCGTGGCTATCAACGACATGATGTTACAAATGAGCATTATTATCATTTTAGCATGTTTAATGTGGTTATAGATGCTAAGATGATGGAGCTAAATGACACATTTACAGAGCAAGCTATAGAACTACTTCTTTTGAGCTCTGCATTGGATCCTCAAAATAAGTTTAGGAAGTTTGACATGGACAAGATTTGCAAACTTGCTGAGAAGTTTTATCCTGAAGACTTTGATACATCTAAGGTAATTTCTTTGAGGTTACAGTTAGAGCATTATCAAGTAGTTTTTGATAGATATTTTCAGAAATTATCTTCCCTTGCACAATTATGTAGACGAGTAGTCAAAACAGACGTAGCAAAATTTTTTATTTTGTTTGATAGAATTATTCGTTTAGTCTTGACACTTCACTACAACTACTGAACGTGCATTTTCAGTGATGAAAATTATAAATACTAGGCTTAGAAACAAGATGGAAGATGGATATCTTTCGGGTTGTATGATGCTTCACATGGAAAAAGAATATGTAGGCGGCATTGATTTAGAGACAGTGATTGATCATTTCGAGTCGATTGGAGATCGTAGAGCGTAATTCAGATAGACATATTGTATTTGTGATGTGATATCTTATCGTAAGTGCTTTGTAATTCATATATATATCTTTTTTGAATTCTCGATGAATACTATATAAGAATTTTATTTTTGATTTACGAATGGTTAACCATTCTTGATGAAATTTTTTCCGCTCACCTAACTTTTTTATTCTAGATCTGCCATTAACACCTGGTCTTTTAACCGTCCTAATAATATTACCGGCGGGATTTATATTATAAGAATTCAGATAGTGTAGAGATTGGATTGATCAACATAATTGTGATCTAAATTATAGCAAGAGTTTAAGGGATCGTAAAGAGCCATTTAACTCTCTTTTAGGCATTGTACGTTCTTGCTGAACCTCCTTGGTTCCGTTCTGCAAAATGAAGTTTTAATAGCAGTTTCTTTACCCTTCAAAGTTTACTAAGGGGTAATATAGAAATTAAAAACGTTACAAAAAATTGGGATGTGCATTGAGTAAAAAGGGATGTATAAATAAAATCTTCCTTCGACCTATCAATGTATCGATAATAAAAGAAATTGCAGAAAATACGTTTACAAAACTTGTAATTGTCTGACCAAAAAAAAAACTTGTAATTGGGTTGCTCAGCTATTAGAACTTTTGTGGATGTCCTAGTCGGGCCTCGGCCCAACTTCAAGTTTTGGGCTCATGTAAAGGTTTTGATGAAGTTACCATTAACTTCAAACTCGAGAAAGTCTCGACCTGACGGACTCGAAATCAAAGCATGCAAACACTGTACCTTGTGTTTCAACGCAGTCTGGTTCAGGCAAAACCTCGAACACTTGGTGTGCTACATTTCACTCCCAACAAAACCCCCGCTTTCTCTAGCTTCAGCCTCTTCTTTTGCACCCAGGCATCCAATGAAGTCTCCTCCGATCAAGTCTCAGACCCAAAAGAACAACCCAGAAGAAGCTGCTTATCTTATAGAATCGAGAAGCTTCCGAGAGGGGAGCCAGTTGGGTCTGCTTTCCAGAGCTGGATGGGCGATGGCTTCCCCATTCACAGAGGTGACATCTTCCACGCCATCAATCGCCTCAGAAAGCTCAAATCTAACCAACGCGCTCTTGAGGTACGTATCTCTCTCTCTACCTTTCTCTCAATCACTTCATTTTGTTAAAGATTGAACCTTTATGAGTAAAGCTTGGAGCTTTGTGTTTATAGACACATATTGTAATAGGGCCACATTACATTTTATTTTTATATGAATAGAACCCAGATTTCACAATCCATTTTGCAACAGAACCCATAAATCTTGTTTTGTTTGTATCAGAAAGGTCCAATAATCTTATTAGGCTCTTGGAATATGAAGCAATTTAGCATAGAAGCTGAGCTATTGGTTTCTACAGGTTATGGAATGGGTGATCAGAGAAAAGCCCTACAGGCCAAAGGAGCTAGACTACTCTTATCTGTTGGAATTTACTACTAAATTTCATGGGATATCACAAGGTAAAGAACTCTTTACGCGTGTTCCGGCGGAGTTTCAGAATGACCTCCTTTACAATAATTTGGCAATTGCTTGCTTGGACAAAGGAGCAATCAGGCTTCCACTTGAGTGTATGAAGAAAATGAGGGAATTGGGTCATCCCATCTCGCACTTGGTGTTTAACCGACTCATTATTCTTCATTCGTCACCAAAGCGTAAGAAATTGATACCAAAGATCCTTGCTCAGATGAAAGCCGATAAGGTGACTAGACATGCTTCCACATTTAACATTCTCATGAAAATGGAGGCCAATGAACATAATATCGAGGGGTTGATGAAGGTATTCTCAGATATGAAGCGAGCAAGTGTTGAGCCGAATGAAATTACATACTGCATTGTAGCTACTGCCTATGCAGTGGCAAGGTTGTATACCGCTACTGAAGCTTATGTTGAAGCCTTGGAGAAATCAGCTACAGGTAAAAATTGGTCAACACTAGATGTACTAATTTTGTTGTATGGGTGTCTGGGGAAGGAGAGGCAGCTCGAGAAGACTTGGGGCTTAGTGAAGGAGCTACCACGTGTTAGGTCTAAGAGTTATGTAATGGCAATTGAAGCATTTGGTAGACTTGGCCTAGTTGCTCGAGCTGAAGAACTTTGGTTAGAGATGAAGTCCATAAAAGGGCTGAGATCCACTGAGCAGTACAACTCTATAATATCTGTGTACTGCAAGCATGGTCTCATTGATAAAGCATCTAAAGGCTTCAGGGAAATAATGGCGGATGGGTGCAAACCAAATGCCATAACTTTCAGGCATCTAGCTTTGGGTTGCTTGAAAGCAGGATTAGTGGAGGAAGCCATTAAGACTCTAGACATGGGGATTGATTTTTCTGTGTGCAATGTGGTCAGGAATTCTACCCCGTGGTTGGAGACCACTCTCTCAATAATTGAGGCTTTTGCCGAGAAGGGTGATGTACAAAACACTGAGTGGTTATTTAAGGAACTAGCTAAAGCCAAGTATATAAGGTACACCTTTGTGTACAACACTTTAATCAAAGCTTATGTGAGGGCCAACCATTATGATCCAAACCTTTTGAAGAGGATGATTCTAGGAGGCGCACGACCAGATGCTGAAACCTATAGTCTTATAAAACTTGCTGAGCAGTTCCGGACATGACATTGGTTTGTAATATAGTGTTTATCAACTGTAACGTTTTGTTATACATTTCACTGATTCTTCATGGTGTTTATCAATGTTGTAAATTGAAGATAGAAATCGAAGACTTTCTTCTCCTTTAGGCATAAGTCCTACTTTCTACAGGTTGTCATTTGCCCCAATGTAATGTTGTACGCAGTATCTGTCCTCGAAGGTTAGCCTCTGTCTAATGTCTATTTTCTTTGCAAAAAAATGAAAAAAAAAATGGCTGTTAAAACACAAGTAGAATCACACCATCAAGTATCATTTAACAGCCACACACACACACAAACAATCTCAACAAAAGAATATTGGAAGATTCATAATCGATTACATCAAACTTCAGTAATTTGGCTGAACCCTTGCATCATTCTTTTTACAAAGCAACAAATTCATGAGGAAAGATGATACGAGAAACCTCCTACACCTACATAATCTGCAGAGAGATTTGCAAGATTTAGTTTCACATTCAGGTGAGATAGTTGAGGAACTCCGCAGCAGTTGCAATGGCACCTCCTGTGATTGCATCGACCAGGACTCTGTCTTTGTCCTTGCTAGTGGCTGCAGATATTACAGCTCCTGCCACTGCACCCCCAATCATTGCATTCTTCTGCAAGAAATGAAACAAACAAAATGAGCAGATGCACAATTCCCAGTTGAAGACTTTAAATGATATCTGAAATTAAGGGCAATCTTCGTGACAATTCAGGGAGATGAGTCTGAAAGAACTGTTCAATACTTCTGATGTTTTGCCTCTCTGAATGAAATTGTTCTATGATGAATCTGTAGTTGAAATGGATTACTTATGGTATCAACTAGAATTTAAAATAGATTTGCAATTAAGGAAACTGAGCTTCTTTCACAAGATTAGCATGTAGCAATTCCAAAACAGACTACAAATATAATATCAGAATTACAACTGCAGAGGGAGTTAAGATGAATGGTTAACAAATTATGACCAGCCGAGGAACATAATATTTTTCTTTTCAGCAATAATAGAATCTTTAGATTGACATACCCAGTCTCTCGTTCCACGGATCCTCTCTACACCATACTCTGCTCCAACATAAACTCCAGCAACAGTTCCTGTCAATTTCAAGAGCAGATATTACTGATGCCGTTCTGCGTTTTGCAGACAGAACAAAGCTGGAGCCTTTTTCGAAGACAAACTGCATAATACTTAGCAAACAATGAAATATGATTCAACTTACCCCAATAAGCTCCTTCTTTACACATCTTCTTCAACTACAAAACCAGTATTATCGCTCAGCAAAATGAGAAACTAGTGTATGTGTAAAAGTTTAAAACAAAATAACTATTCAAAACATTCGCGTAGACATAGTAAGAACAATAGGCAAAATCAAGTGACACTCAATTGAAGATGCTCAAATAACTAAACGCAGCTACTAGTTCCCTCCGTGGAGGTCCGTGACTATAAAATTACAAAAACATTTATTTTAACTGGACTGTTCTGATCTCGCGACTCACAGTGGTCTCAAAGTTGTGGCTTGAAATGGTCCCTGCAAGAAAATCACATATCTTTAGCCCAAATCAAGAACATCATCCCCAGCACAGTCAACTATCTCAACCACCAGAGTCATAATAACTTGACACACAACTCCTCATTTCAAAACCTTTCATTTCATGAAAGATTAAACTCAAGAGACCAAAGACATACAATGAACTGAATTTTAAATGCAACAATTAAAGTTTTAATACTTCTTCTGGCATATTTTACATTGAGTCAACAAAGAATGTAAATAACATAAAATGGTAAAGATGGTACCTTTCTTGACAGCATAGTAAGCATCCTCTGCAGCAGCTCTGGTAGCAGCAACCTGAACCAAAAGCAAAATCAAACGCCATCATAAATCAAAATGATAAAAACCCAGAAGCAAAAAAAAAAAACCAACAAAATGAAATGTATAGAAGAAAAGGGCATACGGCTCCGATCTTCAAGAAGCCATCGACGGTGACATTGAGCAATGGGTTGCCCATGTCAATGGCCACGTCAACCTTCGGCCCTGAAAGTGACGGTGAGAATCCACTTCTCGGCATCTTCTTTTTCTTCACTTACACTGAGAGAGAGACTGAGTTTTGTGCTGTGACAAGAATGGTGAGATTGAAAATGAATGATTGACTGTTTTATGTGAATCTCTATGAAATGGAGTTGGGGTTTTACTAAACTGCCATCACGGATTGAACGGTGGAGGTGGATGGATTGCATGTGAATGTGTCAATATACAAGTGAGGGGAGCAGTACACTTTGCTTCAGTCTCTAGTGCTCAGCTCACTCTCAACTTCGTTGATCATTATAAAAGCCAAACACTAGCTTTTGTTTTCTTCCCCAACATTTTCATTTCACGAGAAATAGATTTGTTAGATATTTGTTCACGTCGGTCGGTCAATAAGTTGGTCATTTATGTCAATTTCTATTTTTAATAAATAAACGAGGAGATAATCCCGTGACGGATCTACACAATAGATTGGATAGACCGCAACTCATAATGTTTTTTAGATAAAATCCCTGTAAAAGAAAATTAGTCATGCTCTATTCGAGGTCAGCAGCATCTTCCTTCACTCTTAACAATTCCTTCGACTTTTTGCGACAAATCAAGACTCAAATACTTGTCAATTAAAGCGGGATCGAAGTTGATCTGGGTCTTTGGATACACTTCTTCAGTTTGTCTTGCCCATCGTCGACCTCAACAACGCTCTCAGGCTTCTCTCGCGATCCTATAGCTCACACTTAACTGACTTCAGCTCTCAATTATCTCTTGAATTGTTATAGCGGAAGTAAATAAATGTAAGAACAAACACAAATTTAACGTGGTTCACTAACGTGAGTTAGCTACATCCACGGCAGAAGGAGAACAAATTACTTTATCTTGGAGAACCAGATTACAAGTATATCACACTAGGTTAAGCCTAACCTAGGATTACAGAATACTTAATCTCTCTACCACGCTAGATTAAGCCTAATCTATAGGATAGAACCAGATATCACACACACTCTTATGGCTGATACCCTTGTATATATATAGCCAACAGAGTCCTGAATACCAGAGGAATCCCAGACACACACGTCTGAGGAAACCTAAACCAGAATGATTAAAGAAACTCAATTCCTTAATGCCTGAGGAATCCTAGTCCTAACGAAATCCTGAGTATCAGTCCTGCTCGCCAAGTACTTCTAACTCTCCTCGCCAAAGACTTCATCGCCAGAGACTTTCGCCAAAGTCAATGCTCGCCAAAGACTCTCTCGCCAGAGATTCTTCCTTGCTTGCGTACCTCACATATGCCAACGTGCCTCGCGTATGCCAACGCGCCTCGCGTATGCCAACGCGCCTCGCGTATGCCAACGCGCCTCGCGTACGCCGACGCGACTCAAGATTCAAGGCATAGACTAACATGAATCGCTCTGGGTAATCTCTTCCATGAGCATATTTACTCATTTTGTTGGGTTCAGTTTGGGTTTAGTTTTAATTCATGTACAAGATTTTGTTGGGATCACTTTGAGTTTAATTACGGATTCTATTTGGCTTTAAGATATCATGTATTTTATCCTTGCTGCTAACAATTGTTGCTGGGATCATTGAATGGCTGAAATTGTGCTCTCTTTAATTATTCAGCAGGTTTCAAATATCCTTTGGGTGAAATTTGGTTGTATGTTTTTTGGTTTTATGTTCCTCCCAATCTTTAATTATAATAAATAAAAAATGTGTGTGAATGAGCTACCACCGTGTTACAAACCTAAAAAAAGTCTTTGTGTGCTACATTAAGTCAGCCCACGGTGTTTCAAAATCCTGAATCCGCTCCTGAAATAATCCATTTCAAAGAACCATGTAACAAACTAAAAGATGGAACTCAAAATCTCAAGCAATACTTGTAATCGTTTATTTTCAATCTCACCATATATGTGACAGTGCAACACTTGTTTAATCTTAAATAAATCGCGTGTATGAAGTATTCGCAAGTCTGTAACTAAGATTTCGTGTATAAAATTTCTAAAAGAAATACAAAAGATTACACTTTATTAACCAAATAAGTAAGTGCAAATGAGCAACAATCAGTGCAAGATTGGTTTGAGTTATGTGTGGAAAGTCAATCTAAGGATTGACAAGTGTACCAATGAGCAGTCAGTGCAAGATTGGTTTGAGTTATATGTGAAAAGTTTATCTAAGGAGAGGCTTGTGGGGTGGATGTTTGTTCTCTGGTCGGTATGGAAGGAACGAAATAGATGAGTGTGGTCAGTCAAGTTCTTGTCTCTATCTCAATTAGCCTTTCAAATTAAAGCTCATGTGGAGTTCTATAGGTCAGGGACAATCACTACACAACCGAGAAGAAGGAGACCTCAACAAGCTTGGATCCCACCTAGTGTGGGCTGGCTCAAAGCGAATTGTGATGGAGCGATCGACTTAGAAAGAGAATGTGGCGGTATAAGAGTCATACTTCGAAATGAATTTGGTGAAATAATTGGAGAAGTTTGCAAGAAGCTACGAAATGTCTCTAATCCGAAGCTAGTGGAAGCTCTAGCATGCTGGGAAGCCTTGCTACTGGTTGTGACACATAGTCTACCCCTAGTGTGCTTCGAGACCGATTGCCTGGAGGTGGTAAATGTTGTGCGTCGGGCTCGTGTGGAGGAAGAAGATTGTTTAACAATTGGTAGAGTGATCGATGACTTGTTGGAACTAAAGGAGGAGCTACCTGGTTGTGTAGTTTAACATATTTAGAGCATCTCCAACAGCTCTTGTAAAAACACAAGAATTGCTATTTTATTGAAAAAGTACATTTGTTTTTGGCTCCAACAGCTCTTGTAAACTGTCTTGTATCCTAAAAATTTGTATAACCATCTATAGAAAACTCAAAATTTATAGAAAACTCAAAACTTGTATAACCATCTAAAAATTTCTAAAATTTATTGCTCACCTACACAATTCAACCTTCTCTCCACAAAATATGAACAAAAACACATCAATTTTTTTCTCTCTCCTACAATTTATTGACTTGATTTGAGAAATATCCTTATACTCATTAAATTATAGAGATTAGCATTTATTTTTTAAGAATAGAATAGAAGAGTTGTTGGAGTTGACCCCAAACAATTATACAAATTTTATGTTTTAATTTTATATAATAGAGATTTTATATAAAAGTTGTTGGAGATACTGTTATAGAGATAGTAATGCTTACTCACCAGGCTTCTTAGTCTTATATATTGCTTGATTCTAATCAAATGAAAGGTCACTCAGTTTCCGAAAGAAAAAAAACACAAATAGTGTAATTATCAACCGGATACCTTCTTAAAAATATTAGATTCTCAGGCAAACATGATCCTGAAAATTGAAAAGGGATCTAAGCTTTAGGAAATAATAAATTATGAGATGCCTTTATCAGTTTTACACCCGAATCGAAAAAAAAACAACACATGTTTTATTAAAAATTTAAAAGTAAAAATAAGAGATAATTCTCATTTGAGCGGTGTCCGGAACGACGTCGTACTACCTCAACTACGGTCTACGTACAGACTAGGGTTTTAACTTCACTATAAAAGACTATTAAAGAGAAAAGAGATCTACTTTAGTCTATAAACCCCTGGAGAGACAGACATTGAGTAATTGAGCCCCAAGAAATCCTAGAGTTCGATTCCTGTTCAGCAATCCAACCATGGACAAGAGCATGATAGGAGATCTGGACTCGCTTGGCGAAGAAGATAAGGTCAGAATGGCTTCCATGATCGACCAGCTCCAAGTCCGCGACAGGTTTCCGATTCTTCACTTTCTCAATTCCTTTCTGGGCTTTTTGCATTTCCTCAGCTGTATTTTGGGTTCTAACTTAATTTTGATCAGAACTGAAGATTTTGCTCGAGATAAGAAACTATAAAGTTTGGGTCTTTAGATTGACAATGATTAAGCTGATGTATAAGATGAACAAGCGTTGAACTTTTTCTTTTAGAATTAGTCATTCATTTTGGTTAGCATTCTAGTATATTGGGTGATGGTGATTTTAGTTTCAATGTTCAATTCCATTGCTTTGATTGAAAGGGTGAGTTTCTTATTTTTATAAATGTGATCTATTATCTTTGAGTAGACATGGGATTTCCGAGCCATTGGATAGTCTGAAGTTTATAGCTTCAGCGTTCATCCTTGTATGATTTGATTTTGTGAATACACTTTCTGTTGAAGCTGGTTCTCCTGAAACCAGTATACCATAGCAATGCTTCTTGATGTCTGCGGAACTATACCGGTTAGCATTGGTGAAAGTAATGTGCACTCTTGGAGTATATTAAAATTTTGGTTAGCAGTTGCAGAGAACCCGGATAGCAAAGCTTGTTTTCTTGTATTAGATAAGGTATAGATCTTTTACTAATCATGTGTCATATAAGTATCATTCTCTCGTGGGTTCTTCTCTACAGGTTTCTTCTACAACATGATTAATTGCTTGGAGCCTGTGAAGTAATGTAGATAGATCATCCTTACGACTACACTGCAGTATCTAGTTTGACATTGCATCTTGGCTAATCGCCACATATATAGTGAAATATAAATTTATCCAAGTCCAAAATTTTTATGCATAGTACTTCAGAAAATGCAAGGAAATAAGTAAACACCAAAACATTTATAACTAACCAAAACATTTGTATCACAGAAAAGTAATTAACTTCATGGGGCTACCTGGCTAACTAAATTAGATGCTTACTATGACCAGTAGTTTCTTGTCTGCTGGAAGTAATTGGAATTGCTAACAGTATTAAATTATTGCAGCTTGAGGATGTACAACTCACTTGTCGAGAGATGCTTCAATGACTGTGTTGATACTTTCAAGCACAAATCACTGCAGAAGCAAGAGGAAACCTGTGTTCGACGATGTGCTGAGAAGTTTCTTAAGCATTCGATGCGTGTTGGAATGAGGTTTGCAGAGCTCAACCAGGGAGCTGCAACCCAGGACTAGAGTCATCGAGTTGCCAGGGTAGAGAGGTTAGGGGAAGTTACGCTGTATTTGCCTTCCTGTATTTTTACATTGTTTCCGGGAAAAAGAGATCATGTTGTAGTTGTACCCAATTCAAACTTTTCTTTCTATGGGAAAACAGCAGATTATCATCTATAGATACATGTGATCCGAAGTTGCTATGTGATATGAGATTCGGTTATCATCAATTGAAGCAGCAATTCTCTTTCCATATGGTGAATAGATCACTTTTTTTGTTTGTAGGAATTATGACTACCTGCGTTTAGTTTTTGACTAGCCTTACTGCATGCCCTCGCACGTGCCCGTGCAAATTGTCGGTGTTTTTATTAAAATTGTGCAATTTTACTATTTTATGAAATATATAATTTAATTATTACTAATTTTTTGTTTCCAATTTTGACGAAAATCACACAAAAAAATACTACTAAAAGAATGACAAATTGAGATATCAAATTACGTCATATCTATGGGTGTTATTGAGGTTGCAAGTTTTTACTTCAAGTTTTTGCATATTTGCTACAAAAATTTAAGACGGGACTTTCACTTGTAAATTTTCATCTATTCTAGAATTTTCTACAAAATTAGTGATGGACTCTAGATATATTGCATTTTAGCAATATTGGCATGCATTCAAGATATTGGAGGAAAAAAATACAATTAGATTAATGACTGCGAATATACTGCTCAATCAATGTAGAGTCTGCAGCCAGTTTTAAAGTTAATATTACAATTGAATTAATCACTCCGAATATAGATGATAGTAACTTTCCTACTATAGATGATATATGATAGTAACTTTGCTACCCGAAGTATTGACCAGTGCAAGTTACCTATCTAGTTTTCTTCCATGCCTTTGATGAATTTGATCGTCATCATCATTGCCTCGGGATTCATTCATTTTGGTATTTTGATCTTCATTGTTAATGTACAACACATGACCAATAAGTTGTGACTTTAGATGGTGCACAAATTAGTTGAACTATAACATCATGCATAAACACAAACACCACACTTAAGTAGTCCTTCCAGAATCATATCTAATTGCAAAAAAGTTCATTAGTAATTACCTTGATTGCCAACTCCTTGCAGTAAGTAGTTGCATAATTCTCAAACCTTGGGACTTGTAGATCGATCAAAATGTTCTTCGACTTCTCTCATCTCCATGCCTTCTTTCCCTAGGAAGTCACTTACCATGATTGCAATGTTAACTATAGTGCATATGCATCCACCACATCAGTTGTACAAACAACACCTGGAACAATTAATCCAATCATGAAATCACTTATACTACATGTATAACATCAATATGATCACAAAATTTACATGCATAGAGACTAAGTATGTATGTAATATTTCATTCTCAAATCATCAACTCCTCCCTTAACTGTCGTAAGGCTCTCTACTTTAATTAGTATATATTTGTTCAATTTTATAGTTTTATCCTTCATTTAATTTATTCATTTTCTTCTTGATTATTATAAACCAAAGACAATTTCAGGTATTATGAAAGTTTGACCAAAAATCTGTAAACGTCAATTCTCTCTTAATATATAGAGATTCATAAACTTGAGAAACTTTAAACCAGTTACATTGTCTGAATAAACCTTAAAATAGCTAATTGCGTATTTCTTGGGAAAACATCTTTCTGCACTAGATGTATTATGCTCATGTGATGCATAATATTCTTTGTATTTGTACATATTTTCTTTTTACCAATATAGTATCCTTGCAACTCGTCAAACAATGCTACTGAACTATGCTTAAGATCAATATATCATTGACTACAATACCAAAACATTATTAGGGTTCAGCAAAAATCGTTTTACAAGTGAAAACTACACTGCACCGATCCAAAAAAACAAAACGAGAACTACACCAAATAATGTGGGTGTAAATTCACCGAAGAACCGCACAGTTACCAAATTAATGAGGTGGTTGCAGGTTGAGCAACCAACACTCGAATATACCGCAGTGCCCCACATTTAATTTTTTTTATATGTATAATGTAATTTTTTTCATTATGTTTATATTTCATTGATATATTTAATAAAGATCTACGTCTATCTAATTTTGATTTTAACCATTTAAAAATGAAAATAAGACAAACTTAATCCAAAATCCTAATAGTATATAAATATCAAAACTATTAAACTATTTACTCACTTTTTTCTTCCCAGTTCTATGGTTTAGAAAATAAATATAAAAGAAGTTCTACTCACTTCTCCAATTTCAGCACCACTTAGTTGGTGATTATAGAATATTTAAATTGTTGATATTCTAAGACATTGATTATGTAATATTCAAAATTTTAAATTTACTTGTTATTTTAAAATTATTAAATATGGATTATATACCAAAACCGCATCACTCTGCACTGATAACGTGGTGCATCAAAATGTAGGTGCACCGAATAAGTAAAGAAATTGTGGTTTATATTTTTAGCAAACTGTAACAAGTGAGGTGGTTGTGATTTAAACTTCAAACCGCACCCACCCCTAAAGATTATATAACAAGGCAAAATCTATAAATGAGTAAAGAAGGTTGCATACAAGTTTTACAATATCATAGAATAATTCAAAATGGAAATGGATCACAATTAATCAAGATTAATCAGAAGGCTTCAGCAAACCGATATACTTTCATCACATGAGAGCAAAAGAGCTTCCTCCAAGCAAATCAACAAAACAATGTGATGATTACAATATCATATAGTTGCAAAACACAAAGATCAACAGTGACTAGCTGGTGTAAATAGACTGATACCGTTCGTTGATAGATTTATTCAGCATCACGATGGTGTTTACGGCTCTTCTTCTCGGATCGTTTCCTGCCCCTACCTACCCGTGAATCATCAGAACCACTCGCATCAGAATCCGATTGTGTTGCTGCCCTCCTGCTCCTCCAACTACGGTGTCGTCTATGAACATCTTCTGATGCATCAGACTCGGAATCATCCAAATACCGATGCCTTCTCTTCTTCTCCTTTCCACTTTTCCTATGGCGTCGACGTCGCTTACCATCCTCATCCGAGGACTCATCCCTCCTTCTCCGCTTTTCCTTTCTTCTTTTCTTCCTCTCTTCTTCAGAATCATCTGACTCATCGTGTTTCCTCTTGCTGCTTCTCCTCTTCTTTGACCTTCCTCTCTTCTTCCTCTCCCCAGAATCTGAATCCGACCCCTCATCATCCGAGTCCTTATCCTTCTTTTTCGACTTCTCCTTTCGAACAACCTTTTTCCCCATTCTCTGTGCAATGATCCTCTCAAACTCAGAATTATAGTCCGAATCCGAACTCTCATCCTCCTCATCATCTTCATCACTATCAGTATCAACCACATTCTTCCCCTTGCCCAGCTTCCCCCTCAACTTTCCCAACTCAGCAGTAATATCAGCCTGCATAGCTTCCGGGTCTTTCTCCTTGTCCTCCTTAACACTCAAAAAGTTCCTGCACTGATAGGTCAGATGGCCAACACGGCCACACCTCTTGCACGCCCCTCGGGCCTCATCTACTGTAGACGCCTGCGTTATACGAGCAAGGGCCATGAGGCCCTGAAAGCTAGCATAGGCATTCTCCCCATCGGGCTCCGCGTTTGGTACATTCGGCTGAGCTCTTTCCTCCTTGTTGGGTGCATAGGGGTCATACCCAATCGCACTCTGCCATATACCATGAGTCTGAAGAGCAGCACTACTATGTACCCGGTTGTTCGCCGGCATACGAACCCTTCCTGCGGTGGCCGGCATCTTGAAATTCAGAGATCAATACCCCTCCCTATACAGACACAAACTAATCAGAATTCACACTGAAACAATATCAACAATTACTTCAATTGAAATCTGAAATTTCTTCAATTTCAATCTGGATCCTAAACCATTCATTTTGAAGTATTCAAATTTCAATACTAGGGTTTTCTCGGTAAGTACTTCAAATGGTTGAGACGACTCTAAGAGAGAGAATAAAAAGTACACTAGCTATATCGTGGTAATAGTTCTCGGGTTTCAGATTTAGGGGTTTTACCTGTGAAAAGTTGATCGAAGACGAAGCTTGTGTGGAGAGAGAGAGAGAGCGCGTCGGCCGTTCGGGGAAAAAGCTCGACTGAATTTCTATTTTATAATCTAATTTTTAAGACACGGATAAAATAACAAGGTTCGTCGCACTTCATCCTCATATTTACAAGTTTGGGCCCTTTCGAATTTGGGCCTACGTCCAAAAACTGAAATTAAGGTCAACGAGGTCTCTTGTATTTTTCTTCCTTGCACATTTCAAGATACTGTATATAGTTGGATCAACACATTTTTAACAGAAGTAAAAATGTACTCCATACAGCTGCTTCGAACTTGTTAAAATTTTGAGAGTTAATGTGGTTCCTTCGATAAAAAGAAAAAAACAAGTGTAGCTAGTTCTTGGTTTGAAGTTTGAAGTTTGAACATGCATGCATGGGAAATTGGGAAGCCACCGTGGTACGTTGGATCTCTTTCCCGGTTCCATCTTTTAGCTTCAGTTTTGGGAACTCGGTCGTCGACTCACTCGAAGATTGTCATAGTTTGTGTTGTTACAGATGTCTAATCTGGACATTTCCTATATATAGATCGAGTTGATATAAACTCAACAATCTTCAAGTAAGCCTCCAATCTCAAAACGTACGATCCACATGATTTTCTAATTAAGCATTAACTAACAACGTACAATCTTCAATACCATTTTCATGTCTCCCACATTAGCTATAAATATTTGTTCCATGCACATGAGTTTCCAGATCGCAAATGGAAATTAATTAAACGTAAGAATCGAAGGTATGTTCTGTCAAGGGTAAACTATATTGTTTTCTTTGTTAATCAGCTAGGAATCAGACTTCAGTTCGAATTGAACTCCTATGGTTTATGGCTTTGTTTACTTTGAGTTCGTGAGTTTTATTGATTCCCTGATGACCTGATCCATTATATATGTAGACATTTTCTCACTTGGAGGTTTAAAAAGAACAATTCAATCTGCTCTAGAAAGATTGAGGTCTTGTGAGCCGCTTAAATTAACACAAGGTGCTAGCTAGCTAGTGTATTGAAAACATGGTGCCATGCTGTGGTATAGGCCGTCGAGCTCGTTATGATTACGTTTGGGCCAAAATAAATATAATATTTATTTTATCATTTTTAGGCCTCAGGATTAAAATGGGCAACCTTTCGTAGGTATTTCGGTAGAAGCAGTAGAGCTGATAAAGTCAAAGACTATCGGTACGTTCTGCAGTGGTAAGATGGATGAAATCCTAGAGGAATTAACCAAAGCAGGCATCACGAACGTACCTAATCCTGCAACTACGTCTCCGCAGAAAGGATTATACTGCAAATTCCATCATGCTTAGACACACAATACCAACCAGTGCGCGGCGTTGCAGGAACAAATCCAGCAATTGATAGATGAAGGAGATATCGTTCTTCCGGACTGTGAGGGAGAAAAAACTGCTGAATGATCATTCATAGTGGGTACTCTGGAAGTATCTTGGCGTGGAGGAACCAAGCAGAAGTAAACGTTGGATCTTAAAACCACCAACGAAGTACCCCCTCGCAGTAGTAACAAAGAAGATCCTAAAGGAAAGTGGAAAGAGGTCTACAGAGAGGCGACTCCGGTAGTACTTTGCACTCGATGTAAAGCAGAGTACGGCCTCAAGATGACCTACGAAAAATTTGTGGAAGCGTCACGAGCAGGTTTAACACTCAAATCTCCACCAGAGAATTATCGGCCAACAAGCCCGAAGGAATCACACACAGTTGCCAAGGAATCTAATATGTTCAAACAAATACAAATGACGGAAAAGAAAGCTGAGGCCATTGATGATAAGCAGCGAGCGGAATCAAGCAAGCCTTATATTCCTCCTGCGAGCCGATCAGTGATTAAGGAAGACGTGTCGTAAGTGAAATCAGGAGGAAAGACAGTGGAGATTACCCTTACCAGGAAAAGGAAACTACATCGTCAATTCGGAGTTGCGAAAAGAACTTTGGAGGCTTTAGACAAAGGTTTGATCAAACCAGAGCAGCTACAGGAGTCACCAGAGCAGATTCAGAGAATGATGAATAGGCTCGCAGCTACACCCATGATTACGTTTGACAAAGGGTCCAGCGGACCAAAGGTGCAAGTGACCAGATCAAGTGTGTTTTCCCAGATAGATAGGGTAGAGCCTAATGCAGAGGCACGACGAGCGCTAAAAAGGGCTAGAGAGATGGTTGAGGACAAGCCAATGCGGAAATCAGTCTTTAAACACATCGAATCCAACGCAGAACCGATCGCTGAGCCGAGAAAGAAACCAGTGTTGCGATGGAGACCAAAGGCTTTGGTGATTGAAGAACAAAAGAAGCTCGCTTGTACTTCTTCCAAGCCCAATGTCAAGGAAGTAACGGCCGGTGAGTCAGAACTCATAGCGAAGGTTGACTCTTCGAAGAGACTTAAGTCCGAGGTTTACGTAAGAGAGCAACATTGCCCTCCCATCGAAGATCAGCAACAGGAGCCACTATTAGTTGAAACTGAAGCAGGCGATAGAGATGAGCAATTAGTCGACTACAGAGAAGACAATGCGGACTTAGAAGAGGTCTACGCCAAAGACATGAACGTAGGCATGGTATACTTATTACAGGCCAAATTTGCCAAATTGACCAAGGAAGCACATGTGGCCATTGTAAGTAAGGCAGCTCAAGGATTAATCTAACAGAGAATTAGGAACCAGAGGAACGGGGATTAGCTGTGGATCCCGTGATCTGAAAATCCTATATGATGTTCTTCAAACCAACAGCCACAATGGCCTCGCACATGAGACCATTATACATCACCGTGGGCATGGGGGGCATCCAGCTTAGCAAGGTCATGATGGATATCGGAGCAGCGGTGAATGTCTTAACTACTCGAGCAATGACATTATTAAGTATTCCAAGATCAGCTATTCAAGCGACATCCATGACGATCAAGAACTTTGCAGGGACAGTCTCGCAAACACTAGGGTTTCTATTCATAGAAGTCAAGGTTGGACCTATCAGGGTGCATACTTTCTTTGTCATTGAATGCAATTCACCTTTCAGTGCAATACTAGGTAGAGATTGGATCCACAGGAGTTAGTGCGTACCTTCATCGCTTCATCAACAGCTCCTCATATGGGATATGGAGACATCAGAGTCACACATAGTCAACGCTGATCTGCGACCATATTCAGTCTCTGCGAATGTGCTGGATGTCGAGTACTACAATAGAAATCTTCATCCATTGGAAGTGTACATCGTTGATAAGAAGGGTTGACCCGTTGAGGTAACGGCATCAGAATTAGCTCGATAGGGAATAGTTCAAGCAAGAGAAGATAAAGCATGACCTTATTTCCTCAAGCTACCCTCCACAAGCCGTCAATGATTCAACCGTCCAAGGGCGAGGAGGCAGAGGCTTGTGCTTCTCTATATGCAAGATTACAAACATATATGATAGAGTCGCAAGCCTATGATTGTTTTCCAACCATATCCATGGCAAAGTGTATCAGTGAAGATGTCCAACAGGAAGACATTGAGGAGGATATCATCTAGCTCGCACCTGTAGCCTTGGATGACACACCACCTAAAGTTAGAGATATCGATCCAATCGAGAAGATTAACCTTGGAACTATCGATGAGCCAATAGAGGTGGCTATCAATACCTTCTTAGAACCTGAAGAAAGAGAGAGACTTGTTGATCTCTTATTCGAGTATAAAGACTGCTTTGCGGAGAAGTTTGAAGATATGCCAAGACTTTCACTAGAACTGGTTGTCCATATGCTTTCGATTACAGAAGGAAGAAAGCCAGTCCAGCAGCAAATGCAGAGGATGAATCCGGACACAACAACACTGGTCAATGAAGAAATCTAAAAGATGTTGAAGTTCAGAGTCATCCAAATGGCTAAATGCACAGAGTAGATATTAAACATAGTCCCAGCACGGAAGAAGAACGGGAAGATCAAAGTATGCGTGGACTACAGAGACCTAAGTCAAGCTACTCAAAAGGATGCTTACCCAATGCCGGTCGTTGATCTGCTCATTGATGCAGTTGTGAGACATGAGATGCTCTCGTTCATGGATGACACAGCTAGATATCATCAAATCCCAGTCGCTAAGGAAGATAGGCACAAATTTGCATTTAGATGCCCAGGGGTGCTAGGAGTGTTTGAATACGTCAATATGCCATTTGGGTTTAAGAACGCAGGGGCAACATATCAGCGAGAAATGCACTATATCTTCCATGATCTAGCAGGTGATACAAAGGAAGTCTACATCGATGATGATGTGGTCAAATCAAAGCAGAGATCAAGCCATATGGAGGATCTGAGGCAGGTATTCATGCGAACGAGGAAGCATCAGCTTAAAATGAATCCTGCCAAGTGTGTTTTTGGAGTGCAAGCGGGAGACTTCCTCAGTTTCTTGGTACACCAGCGAGGAATAGAGGTCCTGGATGATAAGAAGGAAACGGTGCTTAAAGCTCCCCCTCCAAAGAACAAGCGTGAGCTTCAGCAGTTACTTAGGAAAATAAACTTCTTAAGGAGGTTCATTACAAACGCTGCGGGAAAAACCAAACCCTTCGCACCTCTGCTCAAATTATAGGGCGAGAAGGAGTTTGTATGGGAACCGGTTCACCTAGAAGCATTTAACATGATCAAGTAGTACCTACTTAATCCACCGATCTTGGTACCACCACAGAAAGGCGTGCCACTTAAGCTCTACATTTCAGCGACAAAATTTTCTATAGGTAGCTTATTGGCACAGGATGAGGAGGTGAAGGTAGAAAGAGCAATATTCTACTTAAGCAGAACCCTCACGGAATGCGAGAGTAGATATACATCGATGGAAAAATTATGCCTTGCTCTTTACTTCTTAGGCTGCAAATTAAGGCATTATATGTTGTCCTTCACGACTTGCATCATTGCACAGACAAACTTGGTTTGATATATGTTAGCAAGACCTATACTTCGAGGACGAATAAGGAAGTGAGTTCTCGTATTGTCTGAGTTTTCGTTACAATATGTCCCGCCAAAAGTAATAAAGGGCCAAGCAGTGGCCGATTTCCTCTCACATCACCCTATGGAGGAAATCTTAGAGCATAAGGAGTTAGAATTGTCACACATCTCATTAACTCCTTGGAAACTCTACTTCGATGGGTTTAGCACGAGTGCTTTTGTAGGGGCAGGAATAACGTTGGTGAATCCGCAAGGTGAAACATTTGTATATTCCTTCTGCCTCGAATACAACTGTTCCAACAATGTAGCGGAATACGAAGCCTTAATCATCGGACTAGAACTTTTATAGGACCTGGGTGCTACGGATATACAAGTTTAGGGAGACTCATTGCTTGTGATTAGACAGCTCCAAGCCACGTTTAAAACATGACTAATCCTCGAGCCATAGATAAATAGGGCTAGCAAGTTGTTGGAATTATTCATAGAGGTGACCCTAACTCATATCCCACGAGGAGAGAACTTTGCTGCAAACGAGTTGGCTCAACTTGCTACATGGATAGAGCTGGTTAATGATGTACATGAGCGGCTAATGAAGGTAGAAGTCTGTACGCTCCCATCCTTCATAACTCGAAAGGAAGAAAAAGATGAGTGGTATGTCGCAGCTCTAGGAACAATCGATGATGATTGGAGGCAGTTGATTGTCACATACTTAAAGGACCCTAGTTCTACAGTAGACAAGAGGATCAGGTACTTTGCTCTAAATTACATTCTCTGGGGTTATGAGTTATTCAGACGTGGAGAAGAAGGAGTGGACTTGGTTTGTGTGTTCGGGACCGAGGCCAAGTGATTACTACGTGAAGTACATCTTGGGGTCTGCAGAGCTCACCAATCTTGTCCTAAAATGAGATGGCTCTTGCGAAGACACAGACATTTCTAGCCTTCAATGTTAAAAGATTGTATAACTTTTGCAAAGGGGTGCGAGGATTGTCAGGCTCATGGACTGGTCAACCATATTTCAAACATTCCTATGCAACCGATCGTCAAACCGTAGCCAGCGCGAGGATGGGCATTGGATCTAATCGGTTTAATACATCCTCATTCTTCCATGCAACACAAATTCATCATTGTTGCTACGGATTTCTTCACCAAGTGGGTAGAAGCAAGGTCTTTAAAAGTGGCATATGGATCTGCGATTAGGCAATTCCTACACGAGGATATCATCAGCCGATTAGGAATTCCAGAGTGTTTCGTTTCAGATAGAGGCACAACGTTCATGTTCAGAGCTGTAGAAGAATTGGTGGCGAACTTTAGAACCAAGTTTTTGCATTCTTCACTATATTACGTAGGGGTGGGATTCGGGCGGTTTGGTTCGGTTTTTGCTAAAAATCATAACCAAACCGAAATATTTTTTTCGGTTCGGTTTTTCAATTTTTAAAAGAAAAACCATAATTATTCGGTTCGTTTTTTTTTGGATTTTTTCGGTTTCTTTCAATTTTTTACATAATACATAAAAAATAACTTTTGAATAAATAACTAAAAAATTATCTATAAAATTTATTTTTTTTGAGTTGTCTAACATTTTAATTAGATTCTATGAGAGAAATTGAGAAGAATTGTGCATAAAGAAGTTAGGATTTTAGGAGTTTAGGGTTTTTGTTTTGCATATATTTATATAATATATTACAAAATTTCTAAAACGATATCTTTTTATATATACTTCGATTTTTCGGTTCGGTTCGGTTTTTATAAATTAAAAACCATAACCGAACCAAATATTTCGGTTTTTTTCGGTTTCAGTTTTGTTTTTATCTTGTACGGTATTTTTTCGGTCGCGGCTCGATTTGGATCGGTTTTTTTTTTCTTCGGTTTTTGGTTCTAATGTCCCACCCCTAATATTATGCACAGTCTAACGGTCAGGCTGAAGCAAGCTATAAATTGATCCTTCACATCCTTAAGCGCATGCTCGCAGACAATCCAAGACTTTGGCACGAGGAGTAATTCAGCACTCTGTGGGCATACCGAACTTCCAAGCGTAATCCCACCGGGACTACTCTATATGCACTGAGGTTTAGACATGATGCAGTTTTGCCATTAGAGATCAATGTTCAGTCACTACGGATCATGGATCAACATCAGTTGATTGGCGAGGATTATGTACAAGCAATGTGGTAGGAATTAGAGGATTTGGATGACAAGCGTATTAATGCCTTGACTAACTTACTCGCAGAGAAACAGAAAGTGGTTCGCTGCTACGATCGACGTACCCGTGGACTTAGCTTTGTAGAGGGAGAGCTGGTTTGAAAAATAGTATTGCCTTTAGGATAAAAGAAAGAAGGATGTGATAAATGGTTTTCGAAGTGAGAATGACCCTTCATCATTGACAAAATTTTAGGCAAGAGAGCTTTCTAGCTACGCGACATCGACGATGAGGTGCATCGTAACCCAATCAATGGTCAATTTTTGAAGAAGTATCGGCAGCCAGTTTAGGAGTACGAGGCACAAGGAAAACAAGAACAATAGAAAAATACACAGTTTCATTTTATCAAAATAAAGAGTACAATATGAGACTTTGCGGCCTCTAGCCCTGATACCATACATCGAATGAACAATCTCTTGCTAAAGAAACCAATCATAGGAAGTGATTTAGATCTATCCCCACCAGCCATAACGAGGCCCTCAGTTTGCGCCGGTGGATGATCACTGACTAGGGGATAGATCTACCTTCATTTCCGGAAGACTTTTGGGTACTTGCACTCAGCCAATATTTGCTGCTTAACAAAGCCGTCCATCTGATCATGATCTTATGTACTCCACTCATAAAGCAAGGAGAACTGCAACAGAAGTGAGTGAGAGCATGCACCAGTCCAGGATAATTAGTTTCAGGGATGGGGTTAGTGAGTTCCTATATCAACAATTGTCTGCTAATTCTCAAAGGTTTGAGAATTAGTCCAGAACCGAAGGACCTGAGCTTTGGTACTATGACCTAAGCTAGGTTTGAGCTTTGGTACTTTGACCTATGAACGTCTAGTAAAACACAAGATTTGGAGGCTTTGCCTTAAAGGAAGAAAGGAACAGACTATGAACTAGATAAGTCATCTTTTGCTTTAGAGAGAAGGTGAAAGGGGGAAAGCGACTGAAGAGGCTTAAAATGGTTGAAAATAGATGGCACGATTTTTGAAGAAAAATACTTGAATAGCCTAGTGTAAGGCTGTTTCAAAACCGCTTACTGAAAAGTGACACGTCACATCAAGACCCCTTCGACTGCCCACGGGTTAATCTCGAGGTCTGGGGGGGGGGGGGGGGCAATGTTTGGGCCCAAAATAAATATAATATTTATTTTATTACTTTTGGGCCTCATGGATTAAAATGGGCCGACCACGTGTGGCCTGATTTGAGCTGCGAATCGGGAAAAGATATCTATGTGATTCCTAGATAGTCTAGAGGAATCTAAGGACAAGATATTATTCCTAATCAGTAAATGTTACCTTATCAAGCGAGAAGGATCAGAGGGCCTACCTCTATAAATAGAAGAAGCAAAGCAGATTTGCGGACCTCTACACTCATACACAATTTGTGCACCAGCAAATCTTACTACACTGCGAGTAGACAACGAGCCAACAGCAAGCTCAGGATCTAGGGCACCCGACAGAGCGTGGAGATTGAAATATTCACTCAAGCTAACCAACCGGCAACAACGACTTTAGGATCTAGGCCACCAAACAGAGAGTGGGGATTCAAAAATTCACTCAAGCTACGACGATGGCAATCGACGGAGTCTAGGCCACCCGACAGAGCATGGGGATTCTTAAGATCTACGAAGTCACACTATCCGGTGTTCTCAACACTACGTCCTTAGGATTGCTCTGCTTTATACTTGCTCGAGGGTGTAAAGTATCGATTCTTTGTGGCTCGGCGAAGAGACACGAGGCTTACGTCTTGTATCAAGACAAGTAGGACTCCACGAGCGGGGTTGGTGCTCTCCTCACTCCAATCGCTTGACAAGAAGCAGAAACTACGTGACGTACTACGCAACAATATTCTACCATCGGCAGTAGTACGCCTCGCACCCAGCACAACAACAAACAGCGAATACAAAAAGAGACAGTTTATGATCACTCCATTCGTAGCTACCTGACTGGAGAAAAATCGAAGCCGAATTGATTACTTACTCTGCATCTGGTTTTGTTACCCTATATACTATGGCGGCGGAGGTCTCTAAAGACGCGCACTTATCATAGTGCTCATATCACTTGGTGGTTTCGTAGTGATGTGTTTATTAGTCATGTCTGTGTAGTAACTCTCAGACTGGAACAGAATCAACAGATGATTTCGAATCGCAGAGAGCCTGATCGAGGATTGGAAACATTACTATCCAACAACGTACCTTCAAGATTTCAACAGTTCAACCTAGCTAGCTTTGTGATCGATATATTTTTTATTTTTTATTTTGTTAGATATCGAGTTTAATTGCGACCTTTAAAATTTCTTATTATTATTCTTGCTTTCTTCCTCCCCCAGCTGGCAAATTCATTGGTTTAATATTAGTTTTCTGGTACCTTGAAAATGTCTCAAATTTGAAATCTAAAAAACAAAAATCTTAATTATTTGATCCCTTCGATGAATTATTTGGCAAATGCAATATGTTTCCTGCTTCTGTAGTTAGGTTTTACTACAAAATTTCTCGGTATGTATATAAATTTTGCTGCGCAGTGTACGTATTTAGTAAGTACCAATATACTAGCTATAAATATGACGGTCTAGCAAAACCGAACTTGAATATCAAGCAAGAATGCCATGCAAAAAAGTTTGTTCGTCTAATCTTTTAAGATTTTCTGAATATATAGAATGATATACTTGCCCCTATTTGTAGCACTACTTCCTGGCCAGTCAAACCAAATCAATCACAACAGAGAGAGAGTTGGTTACATGCCCAAAATATTTTTAGAAAGTGTCACGTGTGGACAAATGATTGGTCAATATAATCAAAGATCACCGAGCTTACGATGTGCTCAGCCCACCAGAATCAGACCCAAATTAGTTTTCTTTCCCTTCTCTCTCCCTCCCCGTCGCCGACTCACCATCACCATCGTTGTCGCTGATCGATTTGGCGATTGGAGAGAGCTGGGCATGACATATTGGAATTCGAATTGGAAGTTGGAAACTGAAATTGGCGTGGTTTGGTTTGTTCTAGCGCTTCATCGACCCGCCGTGTATACAAATTCATGAAATATTTGTAGACTGCACTACCAGAATACTTTCGTTAGCAGACGGAATTTTTTTCAGTCCATTGCCTAACAACATATTAGGCGACGGATATGTGAACGGTCTGCTTCGAAAAAATATCCGTCTTCTAACAACATGTTTGACAACAAAAATAGTTTCCGTCGAAAATTCGACGGCCAACAACGTTTTTAAATGACAGATTTTTTGCGTTGGCAAATTTTGTCTTCCAAGAAACATTTAAAAGATGGAATTTTAATTCCCTTGCCAATTCAGTTGTCTAGAGGGATTGTTAGAAAAAAAAAAGTTATGTCTGCTAGAAATTGGTTAATTCACGGAATTTATTCACTAGCAGATGGGTAATGTCTATCAGCTAGAAGTATCTTCTATAACAGCCAGTAGCATTTTCAGATCGAACTCTTATCTCTTTCTTCACAACAACAGTAGCATTTTCAGATCGAACTCTTATCTCTTTCTTCACAACAACAGTTCTAACACCTCCTTTCTGGCGATTTTTCGATCTACAACGAAAAAGCTTCGATCAAAGTCCCCAAATTATTAAGCTCATTCCCGAAGCTTCATATATATATTGGTTAGTGTTTGTATATATTAATTTTTTTGTAATATTTCGGTGTATTGTGAACTTAACCGGTGATTGAATTGCGGCGGTAGTTTTTCGGCAAAATTTGTCATAGCTAGTAGCTAGAATCCCGCTCTTAATGTATAATGCTAGCTTTTGTATCGAAATGTTAGATTTATAATTAGTAGCTAGCTATGTTGACAATGCAAATTATGGATTTTTGGATATTTACATATATATATATTATTAATTAATTATTTTAATTTTGATTATGCAATTTAATTAGTAATTTTTGGCTGTATATATATATATGTAAGAAAGATTCTTGATCAATATGCATGTAGCTAGATTATTATATATGTACGTACACGATATATATGGATGGAAAATTAATAGCTAGGTACGTAGCTTGATCGATATATGAAGATTATTGTGGAATTCTAGTTTGCTTGATCGATATATATGAAGATTAAGTATATATATTGAACTAATCGAAGCGTGGGAAGATTATTAGTTCTAGCTAGCTAGCTTGATATAAAGATTAGAGTGTATATATATATATAGGCTCTAGCTAGCTTGATATATGAAGAATTAAGGTTATAAATTTCATTGGCTAGACAATTTATTATTTCGCTCATTACAAGTTACATACTTACGCAGAATATGGACAAAAGTTGGTTATGGTTGAAGAGAGGTGATCAAAGGTATTTACAAAGAATTTACGACTTCATGCGTTTCACAATTCAACATGGAGAAGGAAGCTCCAATTTCAAGTGTCCATGTAGGAGATGTCGTAACTTAGAGTATCATACAGTTGCAAATATGTTTCAGCACTTGTCCCAATACGGTATGATGTGGGAGTACACTTTATGGACCGAACACGGTGAAGAACCAGAGGTTAATGCTGATACTGCGATGGCGAGATTCGGATCAGGGTATGATGTTGGCGAATCCAGCAATACTAATGGACATGCTCCAAATCCCGTTATGGAACTTGTCCATGATGCATTTCTGTCGTATAGTTCAAGTGGATACGGGTTTTTCGAAGGCCATTACAATACTCCCAACCATGAGACTATTCCGCCAACATGCGACTTCATGGGATACACTAATAATTACGACAAGTACAATAGACTTCTACTGGAAGCCCAGACACCGGTGCACCCACATGGTAAAGTGACTGTTTTGTGTGCAGTAATGGAGGAAATGAGGTATAAAGTGAAGCACAAATTGTCGAATGTAGCATTCGACGATGTCCAACGACACATAAGTACTCTACTTCCTGATGATCATAAACTTCCAGACACTTATTATAAAATAAAAAAGATATTAAATGACCTTGTCCTTTCTTCCAAGAAAATTGACGTGTGCAAAAACAGTTGTGTCATGTTTTATAAGGAATACGCAGATCTCCAGTACTGCCCGGTTTGCGGTGAGTCAAGATGGCGGGTCAAGCAGAAGAGCAAGAAGAAGAAAAAATTTCCATGGAAGGTTTTTCGTCATTTGCCGTTGATTCCTAGACTGGAGCCATTGTACATGTCTCCATACACGGCAGAGGCAATGAGGTGGCACGGTAAAAAGTGGTTGGATGACGGTGTGCTTAGACACCCCGCAGATGAGGAGGCTTTTAAATCTTTCGATACGACGTTTACAGACTTCGCATCAGAGGTTCGAAATGTGACACTAGAACTTTCCACATACGGGATCAATCCTTTTAATGATGGCTCGTTATTATGATGCCGTACAACTTGCCTCCTTAGATGTGTATGAGAAAGGAGTTTAATTTCCTTTGTCTGATAATTCTAGGTAAATATTTCCCTGGAAAGTATTTTGATGTGTTAATGAGACATTTGATTGACAAGTTGAAGGAGGTGTGAGAATTTGGGGTGCATGAGAGCAGCCATTATGTGAATCATTACCGATTTTCCGGCTTACGGGTTGTTGGAATCTTGAAAGACTAAAGGGTATACGGGTTGTCCTATCTTCTTAGACGATGTCAAATCTAGCTATCACGTGGGAATTATGTGTCACTTGGAACACCATAGATGGCTTCCCAAAAATCACCAATAGAGATCCGAAGCGGTGAGTTTTGACGGGACGACAGAGGATGATCCGAAACCCCGAGAGTGGTCTGGTGAAGAGATTTTCCAAAGGCTCCAACACGTTGCTTTTGAAGTACTGAGCTTGTGTCCATATGTGATGGCCTCAAACCCACTTGTGGTTGAAGACGAAGTTGGGTATTGGAGTCTCATGAGTATTTTCTTTGAACTCCCTTACTGGCCAAGGTTAAAACTCAGGAAAAATCTTGATATCATGCACATTGAGAAGAATGTATTCGACAACGTCCTTGGAACAATTTTGGGCCTTGATGGAAAGAATAAGGACACTCTTAAAGCACGTGAAGATTTGCAGGTGATGAACATATTTCGTCACTTGTGGTTAAAGAAGAGGAGGTTTGGCAAGGCTGAGATTCTTATGTCACCTTACACAGTGTTCGATATCCATCCAACTATGCAGAAAATATATCTCATTGTGTAAATGAGGGGGACAATAAATTTATAAATCTCAAGATACATAACTGTCATGTTATGATGTAACATCTTCTTCCAGTGGTAATTTGACCTTATTTGCATCGTGACGTGGTAGAGCTGTTAGTAGCGTTGTCCAGGTGGTACGTGGCAGAAGTTATGTGCAAGAGAGTTGAAGAAGTCAGATGTAGTTGAATTGAAAGAAGAGATTGTGTACATTCTTTGCAAATTGGAAAGGATTCCCCCTTGCTTTCTTCGACGTCATGATTGACCTAATGATCCATCTCCTGGAACAATTGTTGATTTATGGTCTGGTACACTACACTTGGATGTATCCCCGAAAAGGAACGTACATTGTCATACTCATGATTGATAGATCACTTCTTATCGCTGACTTTTATATATATGCAAAAGTCTTATTTATTAATTTCATCACAATTATTTGCAGACAACTTGGACAATATCAAGGATATGTCAAAAATCGGTCTAACCCGGAAGGTTCTATAGAAGAAATGTACATTAAACATAAGTGTGTGTGACCTTCTGCAACTTGTATCTCAAAGTCTTCGTCGAGCCACCCCCTTCTGACTCCTCCAATACACTTGATCACTTCAATCTTTCCGTCATCACAGATGTTGTACAAGTCTTCGGACCTGTACACAAGAGTTCAGAAATATTAAGCAGAGAAGAGCTCATTGACGCACACTGGGTTGTGTTGCGGCACTGTACCGAGGTCGATCAATTCATGCTTTCATATTTCAAAAAACTTCATAAAGAAGCTCCGAGATTTACTCTTGAACAGTTGAAAGAACAACAAAAGCAACTATTTCCAGATTATTTCCAATGATGGGTATGTGTGATTATGTAAATTATATATCATATAATGCATCAAAATATTGATTGTTCTGGCTTATGTTCATAATTTTGCAGATGATGAGCCTTCAAAGAATTGACCACCGCGGTTGGTACACAACAGCCCTACACAACTTGGCCAACAAGCCCCAAAGATATGAGATTTATTCTGCATGTGATGTGAACGGGATAAAGTTTCGAACATTATCCAGAGATGAAGGCAATAGAACACGAGATTGTGGGATCTCAATTGGAGAAAAAGATGATTTATACTACGGGGTTGTTGTCAATGTCGTCAAGTTAATATACACAAATGGAATGCTTGTCGTGCTTTTCAAATGTAAATGGTTCATCACTGACCCGAACATGCGAAATAGTACGAAGAAGGATCTTGGCTTGTTATCGGTAAATAGTAACACCAGCTGGTACGATGATGAGCCATTCACTCTTGCCACATTAGCTAAGTAGGTGTTCTATCTTGATGACTCGAAGGAGGGGGGGGGGGGGTGCTTGGAAAGTAATTAACCATATGTGTCATCGTAATATTTGGAACGCAACAACACTTGAGGGGTTGTTCGAAACAGAAGTGCATGACAGAAATGATGTCAACAATCCATATCAAGAGCCTGATATTGCTACTGTCCCAAAAATGACTCTTTTACACCTGAACGAAGATCTAGGAACTACACAACTTCAGACAAGGCCGCTTAACTCGACTGAACTCGAAGAACAAGAACATATTAATGACCACATTAATGACAAAGATGAAGAGGAAGATAAGGAAGATGAATATGAGGAGGATGAAAACTCAGAGGATGGGGATGACACAGATTATGAAAGTGAATAATGTATCACATGCATAATTTAATTATTTGGATTTGTAATAAATCTACCTAATTTTGAATTATATTCATCGATCGCGATTTGAATTTATATGAATGATTATGATTGTTTTACACAGGAACAGCTACAAGCAGGGAAGATGCAGCCAAATATCAAAACTTCATCCAAATTCTGACTCAACACTTAGCAGACGAACGCTTCATATTCCGTCTGCTTACCGAATTGTTCACTGAAGGATCACTCAATGTCCGTGTGCTAACTAAGTACTAGTCAAGGGAAATTTCATATCTGTTGTCTTACCGAAAACCTAGACCCTAAAACCTACCTCTAAACCACATACCCAAACCCCTAAACCTTGTTTTCTTTAGCAATGGAATTATCAATATTCTGTCGGTTAACATGAAACCCTAAACCCTATACCACCTAAACTAAACCCTAAACCCTAAACCATGTATTTTTAGGCAACACAATTACAAATCTCTGTTGCCTAAACATGGCTTAGCCACTGACCCAAACAAATTTATGTCTGCTTATGAAGCGTTGACTGCCATTCTACCAAAAAAAATAACGACGTATATTTTTAAAATGCATAATTGTTTCCTCAAGGACATAATGCATATATATAGTGTCTTCGGTCCAAATCAGAATTCGAATTAATTATGTACGACCTATAATTGAATATGATATTTGCAAGTGATCATAAACCAAGCCATGTTATGATTCGATCACTGAATTTGGTAGTTTTGGACATTGCATGCATTGGATAATTACCAAGGTACCTATATTTATTAATTACTTATGTTTTATCTTTTTACATCCAAAAATTATGGTTCGTTATAAATAGGCACGCTCTTCACATTACATATATGCGCGCATGTGTAATTAAGTAGAACTCGATCGGTAGTTTTAGGCAATTTTTTTTCCGATCATTTCAAATTGTACACATAGTGTTGTACGTATGAGTCCAAATTGTGCATATTTATGTATCTAAAATATATGAATTATTCTCAATACTCTTCCTAAAATTAAAATTAAAATGCATTGGCCGACTGAAATTGTATAGTTCCGTTGCCGTAGCACAAATTAAAAGACGAAAAAACCCTATTTCCATCGACCAGGACAAAATTATTTGGCGGCATTTTTTTGCGCTATTTTTTTGGTGAATATATGAAAACCCTTAAGTGATAGAAAGTCCCTATTTCCGTCTACCAGGGAAAAAAATTATGGCGGCACATTTTTGCACCTTATTTTTTTGGGATATTTTGAGAATTCTTAGGCAACAGATGGATTCTATTTCCATCTTCCAAGAGGTGTTAGAAGACGGAAATTATTTTATTAGAAGACGGTCGGAGTCCATTGCTTAGAAGTGATCGATATTATCACTACAAGAAAACAGCACTTAGACCACGGAAACGTAATTGTTCCGTGATCCAAGTGACACTTAGACGACGGAGACTTCTCCGTCGTCTAAGTAACACCTAGACGACGGAGAATACCATCTCTGTCGTCTAGGTGATCACCTGGACCTCGGAGTCTTCTCCATCCTCCAGGTGGTATTCTCCGTCGTCCAGGTGATCACCTGGACAACGGACCGACACGCCGTGGTCCGAGTAACTTCCACTTAGATGACGTATCGACACCTCCGTCGTCTAAGTGAAGCATTATATAAGCCCGATGCCAAACTCTCTTCATTCCATCCGATCCTCTGTCCCGCGGGAAATTTTAAAGATCGAAGAAGAAGGAGAAGGGAGAAGGAGAAGGAGAAGGCCATCAGGATCAAGGATCTCCGCTGACTAGCTAGGTAGCTTAATTAACTGATATCGAGAAGGCCAGCAGGTACGTACGCAGTTAAAATTTTCTTAATATATATTTAGTAAAAACGTAGATACATGCATGGATGTTAGCTATATATACAGATTAAATTACGTACGTAATTGATGGATCGATGTAAATCGAGTACGTATAATTAAGCGTAAATTAATGGACTAATATATATATGTAATAATTAATTAATTATAATATTTTGTAGCAGTATGGACAAGAGTTGGGTGAAGTTGAAGAATAGATGTGATGTCCGGTATATGGATGGAATTAGCGAATTTGTGAATTTTGCGATAGAACATGGTCAGGGAAAGAAGCGTTTCAGGTGTCCGTGCCAGAAATGTCTTAATTGTCAGTATGTGGAGATTAATGTTATGGTGCAACACCTGTACGAAAATGGTATGATGTGGAGTTACACTACATGGAGCGAGCATGGTGAAGCAGTAGAGTTCAGCACAGCAGACTTCAGCTCAGGGTACAGTTACCATGGTGCCTCATCCAGCGACAGTGGTGCCGGACCCCCAGCTTGCAACCCAACTGCAGATTTGGTCCATGATGCGTTTTCGGGATGTAGTTATGGTGGACACCAACACCAAGACGGAGGTTACAGTACCACTAATGAGCATGATGACACATTCCCCGCTGCTAACTTGGCTACTGACACCAGTGAGATGGATAAGTACAACCAGATGCTACTTGAATTGAAGCGCAGACCCCGGTGTTCCCTGGATGTCGAGAGAATGTGTTGCAATATGTGATGGAGCAAATGAAGATAAAAGTGAAGCACAAAATGTCAGTGAGTGCTTTTGACGAAATTCAGGAGCAAATATGTAAGTTGCTTCATGATGATCACAATCTTCCTAAATCTCATTATAAGGTTAGAAATATCTTGAGCAGCCTCGGCCTAAAGTATAGGATAATTAACGCATGTCTGAATGATTGTGTGCTATTTTACAAAGAGTATAAAGATTTGGACTATTGTCCCGTATGTGGCCAGCGCAGATTCCAGGTGAATATGAAGAGTTCGAAAAAGAGAATTCATATGAAAGTTGTTCGATATTTTCCCTTGATTCCCAGATTGCAGCGCCTGTACATGTCTCTACACACAGCAGAGGCGATGCGATGGTACGCAGAAAAACGAATAGATGACGATGTCCTGCGACACGCCGCGGATGGAGAGGGTTTCAAACATTTCGACAGAGAATTTGGAGACTTTGCTGCATAGGTTATAAATGTTAGACTCGGCCTATCTACAGACGGATTCAATCCTTGGGGAAGTAATAGCTCCGCCGTCAGCACTTGGCCAGTTATTCTGATGTCGTACAACTTGCCTCCGTGGATGTGCATGAACAAGGAATTTAATTTCCTTACTGTACTAATTCCAGGTCCTAAATCTCCAGGGAAGTGCTTAGATTTCTACCTCAGACCTTTGATCGACGAGCTGAAACTGTTGTGGGAAAATGGAGTCCCAACTTATGACAAATTCACTGACACGATGTTCACGATGAGGGCTGCCGTAATGTGGACGATCAACGATTTTCCAGCGTATGGGATGTTGGCAGCCTGCAGGACAAAAGGATATAATGGATGTCCTATATGTTTGGACGACGTGAACTCTAGTTGGCACGTGGGGAATGTGTGTTACTTGGGTCACCGTAGATGGCTTCCTCACGACCACCAGTGGCGACAGGATGAAGCTCATTTCGACAGGATGGTAGAGAACAATCCTAAACCCCGTACTTGGTCGGGCGAAGAGATTTTAGAGAGGTTGAGCTATTTCGACTTTGGTGTGTTGACCAATGACGCGGATGTAAAGAAATGCAATCCAATTCCTCCACATGATCTGAGCTATTGGCATCACAAGAGTATATTTTTTGAACTCCCTTACTGGTCGAAGTTGAAGCTGAGGAACAACTTGGACGCGATGCACATAGAAAAGAATGTGTGCGACAGCGTGGTGGGAACAATTCTCGGTATTAAGTTCAAGACTAAAGATACTCCCAAAGCACGCAAAGATTTGGAATCAATAAATCTACGTCGTCCCTTGTGGTTGAGGAGGGATAGGAAATGAGTGTACAACAAGTTGCCAGCTGCACCTTACACAGTGAAGCCGACACTTAGACGTTCTGTATTTCACTGGTTTAAGGGCGTTCGTTATCCGGCTACGTATGCAGCTACTATAACTGGAGTAGTGGACGAGGTGCAACACAAGTTTGTTGGTCTAAAGACACATGACTATCACGTTATGCTGCAACGTCTGATTCCAGTGGTAATTTGACCATACTTGCCTCGTGACGTCGTAGAACCAATAGTGGCATTGTGCAGGTGGTGGCAGAGGTTATGCGCTAGAGAATTAAAGAAGTCAGATGTGGTGGAATTGCAACAACAAATTGTGCACATCATTTGCAAACTAGAGAGGATTTGTCCCCCTGCTTTCTTTGACATCATGATTCACCTAATGATCCACCTGCCCGAGCAGGTGCTCATTTCTGGTCCGGTCCAGTACACTTGGATGTATCCTCAAGAAAGGTACGTACAAATAATTAATTATACAGGTTTTTCGATTCATAATTTGTTCCACTGGAGATTACTAGCTAGCTATATGTACTTATTCTTATTGTACGTTTGATTTTGTAGACAGCTTGGACAATATAAGTCATTCGTCAAAAACAGGTCAGCCCCGGATGGCTCCATAGCAGAGACATACCTAATGCATGAGTGTGTTACTTATTGCAACAGGTACCTCAAAGATCCACCACCTCCCACTGCCTCCGATCCCAGTGCCAGCATCAATCTTTCTATCGTCACCAATGTCGTCCGACCGTTTAGAGGAGTATTAAAGGAATCGTTAACATGGGAAGAACTTATTGAGGCACATTGGGTAGTGTTGCGAGACTGTGACGAAGTTGAGCCATACATGATGTCATACAGGGAGAGGCTTCAGGCGTTAAATCAAAACAAGAGTTCGGCGTGGATTGAGAAAATGGTTAAGAAGAAGTTTCCCGATTATTTCTTCCAATGGGTACGTACGTACGTCTCGGTATTTAATTAGTAATTTATATACATATCGATCATGTTTGTAGAAAGTAAACCCTTATATTAATTTGCCCTTTTTCGCAGATGATTGATCTGCAAAAATCTGAAAACCACGGGGGGTAGTGGTCATGGCTAAAGCACTTGCTAGCAGGGAAGCCGATTAAACACTATATTTATCCCGGATGTTTTGTGAACGGTGTAAAGTTCCATTCATTGGCCTGAGATAAAGGAAGAAGAACACAAAATAGTAGGGTAGTGGTTGGGAAAGACAATGATCTATATTACAGGGATATTGTATATGTGGTTCAGCTATGTTACGGGAATGATGTCAACGTTTTCCTATTCAAGTGCAGATGGTTCAAGCGTACAAAGGAATACCTGGGACTATTATCAGTCGATACAAACTCAAGCTGGTATGAGGATGAGCCTTTCTCTCTCGCCACTTTAGTTCGGCAGGTGTTCTATCTGGACGATCCGAAAGCCGGTGAAGGATGGAAAATAGTGAACCATATCTCTCATCGAGGAATATGGAATACAGAGACAATAGAAGGGACACCGGCGACGACTGAAGATGCTGCTGAACCAGAAAGAGACATTCCTGCCTATCAAGAGCCTAATATTTCTGTCATCCGCTTCGATATAATGGACCTGGTTCAAGATGGTGAACGGTTACCCATGCCTAATGGTTGTACAGATCTAACTGAAGATGAGATTATCGATGCCATTAATGATGAAGATGAAGAATACGAGCAGGATGAGGACGCGGACGAGGACTCAGGTTATTCGTCGGACGATGTTGAGTACGATGAGGAGGATGAGCAATCGGATAAGGGGGATGAGGATGATGATGATTATGACGAAGAGTACGGTCACACGACGAGGATTATTAATTGGTAATTAATTATTGTAATTATTGTAATATATGATCGATGCATCATCGATCAAAAATTAATATACATACATACCTTGTGCGTTTTAATTACGGCGTTAAATCTATATATCATGCGAGAAGGAAAGTTCATACATAAATACGTACCTTGAGCTATCTCCCTAAATCCTCGACCCTAAATCTAGCAAATCGGATCGATCGATCATTTTTTTAATTTTTTTTATTCAAAATAATTGAAAGGACACATAAATGACCCTGGACGACCTAAACCCTAAACCCTAAACCCTAAGGCCCTAACCCCTGAATTCAGGGTTTTTACACCTAGACGACGGAGATGGTCATTCTCCGTCGTCCAGGTACTAACTAGGACGACGGAGACACTCATCTCCGTCGTCCAAGTTCACAAACCCTAAACCCTAAACAGTAAGGCCCCATAACCCGTGAATTCAGGGTCTATACACCTGGACGACGGAGATGAGCTTCTCCGTCGTCGAGGTGCAGATTTCGTAATTTTTTCTAAGACAATGACCATCTAGACCTTCTTCCAATGCATATTCTTTTCGTCAAGACTTTAGAGTAAACAATTCTTGGTGTGTGATCTTCGACGGTTCGAAAATCGGAGTTGCGAAATGTCTTCTATCCACATTTCCGGTTTGTGAAATTCTCGGTTTTGCGGTTGACTGTGTCGATGAAACCCTTCTCGAACTTATTATTTTCTGGTCCTTTATTGTAATTATATATTATGCTACGACGAACATATCCAACGGTTGTTTTGTCCAAATTCAATTTTGTTAATACTCTGCTGCAAATGAGCCTCTACTCATGAACACTTAAGTCGTAAAGATTAGTCGATACTTAACAACTTTCAAGACGTAAAATTATTCGTCGGTTCAAATTTAACTGTTCATATTTACGATGCGTTCATCGATATTGTACGACTATTTCACTCGAATGACAGATCGCTAAATTCCTAGCGAATTAATTTTTAAATTTTTTTTTACGTAATTTGAACCTGGACGACGGAGAATGACCATCTCCGTCGTCCAGGTTCAAATTACCATGGCGGTTCAATTTATTTTTTATATTTTTTTTCAATGTAAATTGCACTTGGACGACGGAGATGTCATTCTCCGTCGTCCAAGTCGAAAATTATGGCGGTTCGATTTACCGCCTCAATTTTTGTCACCGCTTGAAATTTCACTTAGACGACGGAGAATCAATTCTCCGTCGTCTAAGTCCAAATTTATGGCGGTTCCAAACGTCCCGCCGATTAATTGGCGCCGCTTCAAATTTTTTTAAACCGTCACTTAGGCGACGGAAAACACTGTTTCCGTCGTCCAAGTCCACTTAGACGACGGAAAATAGTGCTCCGTCGTCTAAGTGAAAGCCTATAAATAGAACAGCACCCCCCCTTTTCTCATTCCATCTCCTCTCCTCTCCTCTCCTCTGGCGATTTTCCTACTCCGGCGACGCTCCGACGACTAATTTTCCGGCGTGGTTCCTCCTCTCCGACGACTCAACTCCAGCGATATTCCTGATTACTCCGGCGAGGTAAATTTCTATTTTTTACCTTATTAACATTATTTTTATTTAATTAATTAATTTCTAAATATAATTTAATAATTAGTTTTAATTAATTAATAGTAGTAATTATAATAATTATTTAGTGGTTATTATTAATATTTAGTAATCATTTAGTTATTCTAATTATTCTAATTAATATTTGGTTGTTATCATTTATTTATTTAGTTATTATAATAGTTATTTGGTAATGAATAATTATTAGTTAAAATTAAATAATAGTAATAATAATTATTGTTAATAATAATTAATTATATTGGTAAATGAAAAATTATTATTAAATGCATGATAAATAATAATTCATTATTGTCATTATTTATTGTTTTAATTAATTGATAATTAAGTGTATTTTCTAGTAAATTGCATGGTACGTAGTACGTCTTCGATTTAAATTTAGTACATAGGCTTGGTTTATTAAGTCGCACTCTTTGGAATAGATGGCGCCTCTTTTCCCAGCTTATCTCCTTAACCCCTCGTGATGTGTGGATTTCATCACCGCACACCATAACCCAAGTGAAGTTATGGACACGAGGTTGAGGGCGGAGTTTGCAAAGGACTTGAGGGAGTGTAAATTTTCAAAAAATTGGCCGAATGTCGGACATGGTGTCTAGAAACGGGTTATGACTGATGACAGGTTTTGGATCTAAGAAAGACGACACCAATAGGTTTTTTGTCGAAATTAGTACTGCCTCTCGCATTATCTCTATCCCTAACTGGCCATGTTTTTCGATTTAACCAAGGCTGATTAATTGAAAATTTACACTTTATCGCGCGGGTCGCACGTCTATTGAACGGCCGAAAAAGCCAAGCTAGTGTACTCTATTTAAATTTTAACCATACTTAATTAGCGTAAATTTTGCACTTGTAATTATTATGGTAAGTAGGTATTTTAACAACGTACTCCTAGGTTTAAATGGCTCCATCCGGCAAGAAGAAAGCCCAACAGGAGGCAGAAGATGCCATGCTGCGCCGCTTGGCGGACCAAGTCGGTTGGGTTCAACAGGAGGGCAACGACGCCCTCAATCCGGAACCTTCATCTGGTTCGGAGGTGGCGCCTTTTGGGGAAATTCCCTCTGCCCCATTTATCTCCAGCGGTGATGATGTCGACCCCTTTTCAACTCCGACGCCCGGTACCGGTTCAACGGCAAGTACTCAGGCGTCCTCGACCGCTGAATCTATCATGTACAGCACCCGCCGTAAGCAAAGGAGGGCCCCCACTGACCCGGAACCGAAAAGGACTCGGGGTCTCATTAAAGGGGGCAAAGCGGAGAAAATTTGCAAGGCGACCGGGAAAAGATCGACTTTCCCCACGACGAATTCACCGGTGGCCCTCCCACAGCTCAGCTAGCAAGTCACTCGGCGCATAGCATAGGGTCAATCGTTCGTAGCTGGGTTCGAATTAATTCCCCTAATTGGAAGGAGGTGTCGGATGATGAGAAGGCGAAAGTCTTTAAAGAACTTTCGGTACGTAATACGTCCAATTTTAGTTATTATATAATATTGTTAATATTAGTTATAATTTCATAATATATACGATTATAATTTTCTATTTATTTCTGATAGGAACAATTTGCGGTGGATCCGACACCGACGATGTTGAGGCATATCAACCAAACCGTCAACTCCATCTACAAAAATTGGAAGTACAGGCTCCATCAGTACTTCCAAACTGTCGGTCCCGCGCCTCCCCCCGTAGAGCTGCGTGGGGATAGAGAAGATGAGTAGCAGTGGTTGTGTAACCACTTTGCCGATGAAGAATTTAAGGTGTTAATTTACTTTTTTTATTTCAATTAAGATAATTGAATTATTTAAATTTTAGTTACTTATTAATTTTTTAATGATTTAATTATGTTGTCTAACAGAAATTCTCCGGTGTCAACAAAGCCAACCGGGGGAAAAAGGACAAACACCATACTTCCGGCGCCAAGCAACTCATTCAAATAGCCAAGGAGCACAGGGATAAGGGCTCCAGACACCTTTATAATCTCGATGCAAGCATAAGCGAGTACGTGACGCCTGGGCTCTATAATGAAGCGAGTCAATGCGGCGTAAGTGATATATATATATATATGTGCTTTTAATTATAGTAATTATTATTTAAATATTATTTCATTATAATAAATTAATTATTCTTTTGTAGGCAAGGGTGATAAAGCGTGCGCAGGAAGAATTGGCTAACACTCAGCTTGCGTTTCCAGATGTGCCGCCGGAAGACCTGCCTCCTCTATCCATGGAGAGCCAAATTGCAATCGTGGATGAGGTCTACGGTCATAGAGCTGGCAAGGAGGTTAGGCACTTCGGGACTAAGGTGGTTCGAGATTTGTCGACGACCTCCGACTCATCATCTACGGGAGGTTCAGGGCAGCGGAGAAGGACTCAGGCTGCGGCCGTCGAAGCAGCAATTCAAGAGGCTCGACTGGCACGAGAGGTAAATCGACTGGCACGAGAGGAGAATCAATCCATGCGGCAAAGACTTGATGAGCAACAGGCGCAAATAGCCCAATCTTGAGAAGTATGTCAACCTCCTCCGAACCCATACCGCGACGACGACGACCCGGCTAGAGGCGGGGGACGCGGCGGTGCATCTGCTCCTCCAGTGTGTTAATTAGCTAGTAGTTTATTAATTATCTCGTTTCTTTCCGCATTCCGAACAATATTTTCATTTTTATGGGTTTTTTTGGATGTGTATGTACAAATTAATTTTAATTATTTAATAATTAAGTAATATTAACAATTTAGTTTATTTAATTAATTTTATCATTTTTCATTATTTAAATTCAATTAATAATAAATTAAATTAATAATATTTAATTACAATTTAATTTTTTTTTAAAATTAAATAGGCACTTGGACGACGGAGATTAAGTTCTCTGTCGTCCAGGTGCTTACCTGGGCCACAGAGAATGTTATAATCTCCGTGGCCCAGGTAAGCACCTGGACGACGGAGAACTTAATCTCCGTCGTCTAGGTGCTCACCTGGGCCACGGAGATTGTCCGCGGTCCAAGTGAACTTGGACGACGGATATTAAATTCTCCGTCGTCTAAGTGCTTGGACGACAGGACTTGGAGCACGGATCTTGGACGACGGAGGTTCCGTCGTCTAAGTACTTAGACGTCGTCTAAGTGCGTTTTTCTTGTAGTGTATCCCAAAATTGGGGATTTTCGATCGATCCTTTCATTCGATCAATTCTCGAGCTCTTGTCGATTTCTCTCTGGTCTCCGTCCCGATTTCGAAGTTCCAAACTCCGCCGCTCCTCCTCCACCTCTCCCTCCACCATGCGTCGCCGCCTTCCTCCCTCTAGCTCACCTCCGCTTTACGGAGATTTAGGCGACGTCTTTCTCCCTCTAGCTCCGCTGCCAAGCCACACCGTCGACCCTGCTCTGCTTGCCTAGTCCGTCGCCAAGCCGCTTCGTCGCCTAGCCCTGCTCTAAACGGCCTCCGGCCGCTGTTAACTTAATGTACAGTTTTCATTTTTTTTTCTTTTGGTTTTGTTATTGGATTATATTAATTGATGAATTAGTTATTGATTATTGCTAATGATATGATTAATTATTTGGTTATGGTTATTGATTTAATTTTGGTTAATGTTTTTGGTTAATGTTTAATGGTTAATTTTATGGAATTTTAGTGAATTTGTGATTGGTAAATTATATTGGAATTATGGTGCATGCATTAGGGTGAATTTTGGTTAATTTGGGTAATTTTTGTGGTTTACGTGATTTTTGATCGAAATAGGTTATGTTGGATTAATATTGGATTATTGGATTAATATGAGATTATTAATGGTTAATTTTTATGATATTATTGGATTATTAATTGATATAATTATATATAAGTTGATTTGTTAGGTTGTTAATTATATATTTTTTAATTTGGTTAATTTGTTATTTTGTTGGATAATTTGTTATTTTTTTTGCAAATTGGAGAGGATTTGTTAATTTTTTAGGATTATTTAGTTAATTTGTAAATTTTTGGGATAATTTGGATAATATGTTATTTTTTTTTGTAAATTTTTGTTAATTTGTGAATTGTGGTGATTTTTAATGATTTTGGTGATTTTTGAGGAATTTTAGTGAATCTTGTTGATTTTTGTTAATTTTTTGGTTATTCGTTAATTTATGATATTTTTAATGATTTTCGTTTAATTTTGCGGAATTTTGTGATTTTTATTCGAATTGGTTACTGTTATGACAGTTGGTAGAGATGGCACCAGGACGGACATCTCGGTTGACACAGTTGGAGATTGATAGGATGACCGCATTTAGTTTACGGTGTGAGAGGGCAAGAGGTGATGACCCGGCAGTTCAACAACTGCGCGTAGGCGATGTACCGCCGTCGGGTTCTCTTGTCACTATTTCGCCCGCGTCGACCGGAACAGAAGATGACCCCGAGGCGAACGAAGTTATAGCATGGTTAAGTTCTCGTCACAAGGGAAAAAACACTATGGGTACGTGTATAATTTAATGTAATATGTTCATTTTCTTCATTATTATAATAAATGGTGATTACTAATGAATTTTGGATAATTTTTTGTAGGACCTGCCCCCAAATGCACATGAAGGCTGTGCAAGGGGCAAAAGCAGGTGATATCGTGAAGGTGACAAAACAAAAGATTGCGGTCCCTTACAATTTCTTCCACTGGGGCCCTGAGACGAAGGAGCTTAACATTTTGATCGTCCATAACATTGGAGGCACTATACGTCAGAAGGTAGCGATGATTACGCCGGCCTGGAAGGACCTCCCTGAGATCGAGCGGAAAAAGGTTTACGACGCTCTCTCGGTAAGCGTATTTCAACGAATTTATATTTGACATTGAAATTGAATAATTAACATATATTATATAGATTTAGCGTCAATTACATTTTTTGTAACTCCACTTCAATTATCCAAACACCTCAGAAATGTTCAAATACATCGGCAAGAAAGCTACGAAACGTTATCGGGAGTGGAAGAGTGTCTGCCACGTGATCTATCAGATGTAGGTGGAGGAACCGACCCCTTACGAGTTTGTGCATCAGGAAGAACAATGGAAGTGGTTGGTGGCGCAATTTCGGAGCCCTAAATTTCTGGTAATGTCTTTATCGAATATAATAATTATTTTTTGGATATAAATTTTGCGAAATTTTGCGGACATTTGCAGAATTTTGAATAATATATTTATTGTTTGGTTATTTATGTAGTTTGTGCAAATTTGCAGAAATTTGCGAAATATGCGAATATGCGGAATTTCGAATATAATATTTATTTTTTGGTTATTAGTGGAATTTTACAGAAACTTGCAGAATTTAGAATATAATATTTGTTTTTTTGTAACAGCTAATGTCGGAGGCAAACGCGAAGAATCGAGATAAGAAGGATGCGAACCACCACTCTGGCAGAGGGTTTCCTTGTGCCCTTCAATGACACGTACCGAGATGTATATGTCCATCCCGGGAACGAGAAGGCGGCTGAGAATCTGGTAAGTGACTACTAAATTCAAAAGTAACGGAAGTTTACTATTTTTACTGAATGTTTATGCGAGAAAACCTTAGAATCATCTTCCCAGTATGCACATAGGTTAGAGTAGACGGTGACCGGATGAAATTTATATATTATCTAAACTTGTAGTTCATAAAAATGGTTATGTGGTGATATGTTGATATATTGAGAATATGGAATGGTTTTTGTGTTATATTGGTTGAATTTTTATGTGTTTTCAGATTTTGGTAGCCTTATATTTTAGGAGAAATTATGTCAAATTTTTGGTAGAATTATCGATCATATTAGTCTTTTTTTTTATTAATTTTCAATTGTTTATCTTATTGTAGGAGAAGTTGATGCAGTTGGCTACGGAGCAGTTTGCTGAGAAAGCTGCAGAAAATTCGGACACTCCACGTGAGCAGCTTGGGCCTTTGGATGTGACCACATAGATCGCGACGTTTGAGAAGGTGCTCGGAGTTCGACGTGGTACAGAGATTCAAGGTCTCAGACATGCAGGCATTCGAGAGTTGACTCTGACATCGACGTCCACGTCGCTCACTCATTCTAGTGGTGTCGAGGCGCGAATTCGCGAGCTTGAGGATCGGGGTAGAAACTCTGAGGCGCGTCTAGCCACGATGCAGGCGGACGCCGATGCGCAGGCTTGAGATTTCGAGGCACGTCTACCAGCAGAGATGCAAGCGGAGGTGCGGTTACAGTTTATGCAGATGATGGCCGGTCATATGCCTACTTCCTCTACGTCGACTTCCATTATGCCATCTTAGCAGTCACGACCGGATTATGGCGATAGCGGGCTCGGAAGACCCATACCACCGGTGTAGCTAGCTATCATTTGCATGTACATTATGTAGTTTTCGATCGGGATGTCTCTTTTGTACAGTATTTATATTATATTATATTATCGATCGAAATCGTACAAGAATCAAAAATTTAAAATCAATATTATATTATCGATCGAAATCATAAAATTAATACTAAATTATCGAACGAAATCGTAAAATCAATATTATATTATTTTTAATCAATTTTTATTTTTTTATTTTATTAATTCTTTGTTAAGATACGTAATGATTATTAACCGACGGAATTTTTTATAAATTAGGTGACAATTGTTCCGTTGTTTAGAGTACTCGTTAACTGACGGATATAAAAATTCCGTCTGTTAACGAGTACTCTAAACGAAGGATTCTTGCACTATAAACCGTCCTTTTGGATGAAACGTTCACCGACAAAAATAAACATTGCCAGAAAGTCTGTCAAATGACGGTTTTTTTTGTCGTCCGAACCTGAAATATACCGTTGCATTAATGTTAATAACCGGAATAACATCCGTCTCTCAATGAGGTTGTTAGAATTTGTAATTTTCGTTGCCTAACCAGGTTCGTGACATTGCTTAGCCAACGGATCTTAGACGACAGAATATGCGTTGCCTAAGACATTTAAGCAACGGAAAACCTTTGTTTGGCCACGGATTTGGACCGTCTGCTAACAAAGGAATTTTGGTAGTGCCAAGTTCAAATTTTTTAGGTGATTTCGATTTTCACGAGTTATCTTACTGTTGTTGCATGCTGGTATTGATTTTTCAGTTGACTTGTATTTCAGACTTCCATTCTCAGATCATTTGGTGATGGATGCATGAGTTTGTTCTTCCAGCTGTTTTGAGATAGCTCTACTGTAAAAATGGCTTGCTTTAAAGTTCTTATTCTCATTCGAAGCAGGCTTCTCTTCATCCTTGTGACTTATACACTCGCATATCCAATTGTACTTTTGTTGTGCCTTATTCATAGTTTGCCCCTTGGAAAGAAAAGTAGTTGGGTATAACTATACTGACTATTACATATATAGATGGTGTATTGAGAAATGTTCCCCAGAAAAATGGATGTCATCTGCCAATTAAGAAATATAAGTTCCAAATGAAATGTACCTTCCAAAAGATACATCTCTCCATATTTTCATATTTTGAAAATTATTCTAACATCATTATCCTTCTGTTTGGTGGATTTTCAGTTGTTTAATATTTTTCTTTAAAATTTTTACAGAGGTTCCTCTGGCCTGTATGGCACCTCTTATTCAGATCTCTCCCTCAGTTCTTGTATATAAAGGGTAGTTCACCTAGCCTTGTCTCCAATCATGTTTTCATGCAATGGTTGCTCTAAGAATAAGCTTCATTGATCATATTCTGCATTTCTAGCAAGAGAAACACAATCTATCCAAATCTCTTATCTTTCTTTGATAATAGCTATCCGCTTTAATCCCCAAGATGAAGATGGCAACTTTAGCAAGGTTGAACTTCGAGAGCAATTGGGGCGAGGTTGAGTAGGAGAGCAACTAGTGTGTGTCGAAAATTGTTTCTCCATGCCATTTGCATTTGAAAAATTAAAGAGTTGTCGTAGTTGAGTAGGAAGAGTTTCTTCCGTGAGTTGTGTGACATTCAGTACAAATCAACTTGTTCTTAATGATGTCAAAACCATGCTAACATTAGGTATGACAATCTAGATTAAGCTTTGTGTTTAGGCCCAAAATATTCATTACATTTATTTTGACACTTTTGGGCCTCGGAGACAAAATGGGCTAACCAAATGCAATCCAATTAGAGCTACGAATCGGGAAAAGATAAGTCTATGCGATTCTTAAATGAGTTTGGAAAATCCAGAGACAAGATATTATCCATTTTCTTTCCTAATCGATGATGGTACCTTGTCAAGCCAGGAAAATTGGACCACCGGCCTCTATAAAGAGAAGAAGCAAAGAAGAATTTGGAACCTCGATACATACATACATACAATTTGCACACACGCAAATCTTACTCAGCAAACAACAAGCTCAGGATGTAGGCCACCCGACAGAGCATGGGGATTCGAAGGTTCACTCAAGCTACCCAGCCAGTAACAGCGAATTCAGGATCTAGGCCACCTGACAGAGTATGGGGATTCGAAGATTCACTCGAGCTAGACGACGGCAATCGGAGGAGTCCAGGCCACCCGACATAGTGTAGGGATTCTAAAGATCTACAAAGTCACCATATCCTGTGTTCTTAACACTTCGTCTTTAGGATTGCTCTTCTTTATACTTGCCTGAGGGTGTAAAGTATAGATTCATTGTGGCTCGGCAAAGAGACACGAAGCTTACGTCTTGCGTACTATCAAGATAAGTACGACTCAACGAGTGAGGTTGGTGCTCTCCTCGCTCTAATCGCTTGACAAGAAGCAGAGACTACACGGCGCACAACACAATGACATTCTGCCTTCGGTAGTGGCACGCCTCTCACATAACACATCTACAACCGCGGATCCAAAAGAGACAGTTTGCGACATCTCCAATCACAGTGAGCTGACTGGACAAAAATCGAAGCCAAACATTTTGGCACGCCCAATGGGACTCAAGTTTAGTGTCTTACAATCATTGATCTGTATCAAAGAACTTTCATAAGTTGCCTTAAACATCCAACACCTACGTTCCGGAAACACAATTCAGCTACTTGTAGAGGTTTAAGCAACAACGACGTAATATAAAGGTTCAGAATAATGATGACTAAAGGTAGATCATCATCGTCGTCGTCATTAGAACCTTAAAATATTGAGGAAATCAGGGCCATGGACTTTGAGGCCTATAAGAAGTACTCGCTCGAACAAGAGCAACGAAGAAATACTAACATCAAACGAGTGCTAAACAACATGGAGGCTAGCGACAAGATGGTGTTAAAAGTTCAAAACAGGTTGGATAACACTATGACAACTAGCTTGGCTTTGATTAATGACAGAGTGGGAGAGCAAGAACCTCTCTTTCATGATGATAAAGAGGTCAAAGATGATGATATACCAGCTCCACCACCCCTTCCTCCAAACCCGGAGCAAGAATTGGAGGAAAAGATTAATTGCATCATCAATCAGAGGCTGCTAGGTGTAGGAGGAGCTCCAGTAGCCTACAACGAGCCATTCCCACCACCACCATTCGAATGGAAATGGCCAAAAGGTTACCGACCCATTTCATTCATTCGCTTCAGCGGTGAAGGAGCAGAGCCAGCATCCACCCACATTGCTCGATTTGGGGTAGAATGCGGACCATGAGGAAGGCTCGGCAAGTTCAAACTTAGAGTCTTTACGTCCTCATTGTCAAGAGCAGCGTTGCACTGGTATACAAACTTATCGCAAGTCTCAGTCCGCGATTGGGAAATGATGGAAAGATTGTTCACCAAACACTTTGGTGGATCTGACCCGGCTGTGAAGCTTAGTAAGTTATGCCAAATTGTGCCAATCCCAAGCGAATCTCCAGTGACATACTTACATAGGTTTAGGACAGAGTATACCAAGAGCAAGACTTAATGCAGTATGGAGGAATTGGTGGGCATCGCGGTAGGGAAGAATGTCTGCATACAAAGTACGTGGATGCGAAGTTCACATCGTTACATGCTTTTATTGATGTTGTAGCTCAAACGCATGCCGCATATGAGGAAGCTGACAATAGGCACAATGCATCTAGGGGAACATATGCTCGTAAAACACCATACCAAGAGCGTTCTAAACTAATTGCGGCAGTATAAGAAAAAGAAGAATCTTATGGATATGATTCAAACAACGCGACGGTGGCTGGTTTGGAGTTAATATCCAAAAATATGGTCAAGTCAAAGAAAATAATTCCATCAAAGGGACAAGTACGAGTTTTGACCAGTGCTTTCACAAAACCGAAGTTTGAGTTATATACCTATGATGCAAATACAGCGCATGAGATCATAGAAGACTTGATAGGAAAATGACCAAATCTGACTTTGGGGCATACCCTACTACGGAGCAATTAAAAGGAAAGAAATACTGTATGTTTCATAACATGTGGAACCACACGACCAAAGATTGCATCAAACTGAAGGATCAGATCCAAAAGAGGATTAACGAGGGAAAACTTGCAATAGATACATCACCACAAATCACATTAGTAGATCAACAACCTTTCACAAAAACTTTAGTACGAGTAGTAGAGCTAGTATAGCCAAAGGCCGTCAGTTCATTCCGCAGCGATAGGATGAAGGATATCTTGGATGAGCTGATCAAAGCAAGCATCACAAACATACCTGTTCCAACAGCTTCATCTTCGCAAAGGGGACTATATTGTAAGTTCCATCATGCTTGGGCACACAACACAAACCAATGTGCGGCTTTGCGAGAACAAATCCAACAGTGGATAGATGAAGGGGACATCGTGCTTTCCGGCCGCGAGAAAGAAGAAACTGTTGAATGAGCATTCATTGTAGGTACTCTAGAGGTATCTTGGCATGTGGGAGCCAAAAGGAAACACACGTTGGATCTAAAAACCACCAATGAAGTAGTCTCTAGCAGTAGTAACAAAGAAGAGCCCAAAGGGAAACAAAAAGAGGTCTGCAGAGAGGCAACTCCGGTAGTGCTTTGTACTCGATGCAAGGAAGATTATGACCTCAAGATAACCTATGAAGAGTTTGTGGAAGCAGGTACGATCAAGATCATCAGCCAAATCTCCACCTGAGAACTACCAGCCAGCAAGGCCAAAGGAATCACGCACAGTTGCCAGGGAGTCTAATTTTTTTAAGCGAATGCGAATGGCAGAGAAGAAGGCTGAAGCGATTGGTGAAAGGCAGCAAGCAGAATCGAACAAACCTTAAATCTCTCCAGCAAGCTAATCTATGATTAAAGAAGACGTATGGTACGTAAAGTCAGGAGGAAAGACTATGGAGATTACCCCCACTAGAAAAAGGAAACTACAACGTCAATTCAGAACTGCGAAGAAACTTTGGAAGCCTTAGACAAAAGGTTGATCAAATCAGACCAGCTAGTAGAGTCACCAAAACAAATTCAGAAAATGATGAATAGGCTCACAGCTACACTGGTGATTATGTTTGACAAAGGCGCCAACAAGCCAATGATACGAACAACCAGCCCAAGTGTGTTTTCCCAGATAAACAAGGAAAAACCTAATGTAGAAGCCCAATGAGCCCCAAAGAGAGCTCGAGAGAGGGTCAAGACAAACGAGTGTGGAAATCAGGCTTCCAACGCATTGAGTTCAAGGCAGAACCAGTTGCTGAGCCAAGAAAGAAGTCGATACTACGATGGAGACCTAAGCCTTTGGTAGTAGAAGAGTGAAAGAAACTCGCTAGCGCTTCCTACAGATCCAGTATCAAGGAAGTCATGGCTAGTGAGTCAGATTTCACAGCGAAGGTAGATTCCTCAAAAGGACCTAAGTCAGAGGTCTACATAAGAAAGCAACAGAACCTCCCAACGAGGACCAACAATAAGAGCCATTGTTAGTACGACTGAAGCAGATGACTACGACGATGATGAGTTAGTCGACTACCGGGAAGACAGTGAGGACTTGGATGAGGTCTACACCGACGACATGCACGTAGGCATAGTGTACATGTTACCGGCCAAATATGCCAAACCAGTCAAGGAAAATCACGTGGTCGTCGTAAGCAAAGCAGTTCAAGGAATAACTCTGATAGAAATTGAAAAACAAGAGAAACGGGGATCAATGGTGGACCTTGTGGTGTGACAATCCAACATAATGTTTTCTAAACCAACAGCCACGATGGTGTCACACATAAGACCATTATACATTATTGTGAGCATGGGGGGCATCTAGCTTAGCAAGGTCATGGTAGATACAGGAGCAGCAGTGAAAGTCTTGACTACTTAAGCAATAACATTATTAAGTATTCGAAGATTAGCCATTCAAGCGACATCCATGACAATTAAGAACTTTACGGGGACAATCTCACAGACACTAGGATTGCTATTCATAGAAGTAAAAGTTGGACCTGTTATCTTTATCATTGAATGCAACTCACCCTTCAGTGCAATACTGGGCAGGGATTGGATCCACAAGAGCTACTGCGTACCTTCATCACTTCACCAGCAGCTCCTTATTTAGGATATGGAGACATCAGAATCACACATTGTCAACTTAGATCCACGACCATACTCAATCTCTGCGAATGCGTTAGATGTCGATTACTACAATGGGAATCTCTGACCATTGGAAATGTGCAGCGTCAATAAAAAGGGTCGACCTGTTAACGGCCTCAGAATTAGCTCGATAGGGAATAGTGCAAGCAAGAGAAGACAAAGCATGACCTTACTTCCTCGAGCTAGCCTCCACAAGACATCAATGATACGACCGTCCAAGGACGAGGAGGCACAGAGGGTTGTGCTTCTCTATATGCGAGATTGCAGACTTATATGATAGAGTTGCAAGCCTATGATTGTCTACCAACCATCGCAATGGCAGAATGTATCAATGAAGACGTCTAACAGGAAGAGATTGAGGAGGATATCATCCAGCTTGCACCTGCAGCCTTGGATGACACACCACCTAAAGTAAGAGATCCAATTGAGAAAACTAACCTCAAAACTCTAGATGAGCCAATGGAGGTGGCTATCAGTACCTTCTTAGAGCCTGAAGAAAGAAAGAGGCTCATTGACTTATTGTTCGAGTACAAATATTGTTTCATAGAAAAGTTTAAAGATATGCCAGGACTTTTACCAGAACTGGTTGTCCATAAACTTTCCATCGCAAAAGGAAGAAAGCCAATCCAGCAGCAGATGCGGAGGATGAATCCGGATACAGCAGCATTGGTCAAGGAAGAAGTTGAGAAGATGTTGAAGTCCGGCGTCATCCAAGTGGCTAAATACACAGAGTGGATATCTAACATAGTCCCAGTATGAAAGAAGAATGGGAAGATTAGATTATGCGTGGACTATAGAGATCTGAACCAAGCTACTCTAAAAGATGCTTACCCAATTCCAGTAGCTGATTTGCTCATTGATGCAGTGGCAAGACACGAGATGCTGTCGTTCATGGATGGAACAGCGAGATATCATCAAATCCCAGTTGCTGAGGAGGACAGGCACAAAACTGCATTTAGATGCCCAGGGGTGTTAGGAGTATTTGAGTACGTAAACATGCCATTTGGATTGAAGAACGCAGGGGCAACGTATCAACGAGCCATGCACTATATCATGCACGACCTAGCAGGGGATATAATGGAAGTTTATATTAATGACGTTGTGGTCAAATCAAAGAGGAGGTCAAGCCATGTGGAAGATTTAAGATAGGTATTCATACGAATGAGAAAACATCAGCTTAAAATGAATCCAGCCAAGTGTGTTTTTGAGGTACAAGCGGGAGACTTCCTAGGTTTCTTAGTACATCAGCGAGGAATAGAGGTCCCGGACGACAAAAAGGAAGTGGTTATAAAGGCTTCTCCTCCAAAGAACAAACGAGAGCTTCAACAGTTACTTGGGAAGATCAACTTCTTGAGGAGATTCATTGCAAACACTATAGGAAAGACCAAACCTTTCGCACCTCTACTCAAATTGCAGGGAGAGAAAGAGTTTGTGTGGGAGTCGGTTCACCAAGAAGCATTTGACACAATCAAACAATACCTTGTTAATCCACCAATCTTAGTACCACCATGAAAAGGAGCGTCACTTAAGCTTTATATATCAGCAACAAAGTCATCCATAGGAAGCTTATTGGCACAAGACGATAAGGGTGAAAGCGAAAAAAGCAATATTCTACTTAAGTAACACTGTCACGGACTACGAAAGTAGATGCACACCGATGGAAAAATTGTGCCTTGCTCTTTACTTCTCAGGCTACAAGTTAAGGCATTATATGCTTTCCTTCACTACATGCGTAATAGCACAAATGGACTTAGTCTGATATATGTTAGCCCGGCCTATACTTCGAGGACGGATAGGGAAGTGGATTCTCACACTGTCCGAGTTTTCACTACAATATGTCTCGCAGAAGGAAGTAAAAGCCCAAGCAGTAGCCGATTTCCTCGCATATCACCTTATGGAGAAAATCCCAGGGTAGAAGGAGCTAGAATTGTCACACATCTCATTAGCTCCTTGGAAACTCTACTTCGATGGTTCCACCACGAGTGCTTTCACAGAAGCAGGGATAGTTTTAGTTAATCCTCAAGGTGAAACATTTTCTTATTCCTTCTGACTCGAGTACAATTGTTCCAACAATATAGCGGAATACAAAACCCTAATCATCGAACTTGAGCTTTTATGGGACCTTGGTGCTAAGGATATACAAGTTTGGGGAGACTCGCTGCTTGTGATTAGACAACTCCAAACAACGTTTAAAACAGGACTAATCCTAGAGCTATACGTGAAAAAGGCTAGTCAGTTGCTAGAATTATTCACAGATGTATCCCTAACTCACGTCCCAAGAGGAGAGAACTTTGCAGCAAACGAATTAGCTCAGCTCGCTACAGGGACAAAGCTTGTTGACGATGTGCATGAACGGCTAATGAAGGTAGAAGTTCGTACTCTCCCATCCTTCATGACTAAAAGGGACGAAAAGGATGAATGGTACATCGCAGCTCTGGGAACAATCAACGATGATAGGAGACAACCAATTATCACATATTTGAAAGATCTTAGCTCTACAGTAGACAAGAGGAACAAGTATTTTTCTCTGAACTACATTCTCTGAGGCGATGATTTGTTCTGACGTGGGGAAGAAGGTGTGGACTTGGTTTGTATGTTCAGAACCGAGGCCAAACGATTGTTGTGAGCAGTACACCTTGGGGTCTGCGGAGCTCACCAATCTGGCCCAAAAATGAGATGGCTCCTACGGAGATATAGATATTTTTGGCCTTCAATGCTAAAAGATTGTATAACTTTTGCAAAGGGGTGAGAGGATTGTCAAGCTCATGGACCAGTCAATCATATACCAAACATCCATATACCGTCAATCATCAAACTGTGGCTAGCGCGAGAATGGGTGTTAGATTTGATCGGTTTAATCCAACCTCATTCTTCCATGCAACATAAGTTCATCATCTTCGCTACAGATTTCTTCACCAAATAGGTAGAAGCACGGCTTTCAAAAGTGGTCTCTGCCGCTGCGATTTAGCAGTTCCTATACGAGGATATCATCTGCTGATTCGGAAATCTAGAGTGCTTCGTTTCAGATAGAGGAACAACGTTTATGTCTGGAGACATAGAAAAGCTCATGATGGACTTTGGGATCAAATTTTTGCATTCTACACCATACTATACACAGTCCAATGGCCAGGCTGAAGCAAGCAACAAATTGATCCTCCACATACTCAAACACATGCTCGTAGATAATCCAAGACTCTGGCATAAGGAATTGTTCAGCACGTTGTAGGCATACAAGACGTCTAAGCATAGTCCACCTGGGACTACTCCATAAGCACTCATGTTTGGACATGACGCAGTTCTACCATTAGAGATTAACACCAACTGATTGGAGAAGATTATGTGCAAGCCATGTGGTAGGAGCTAGAAGATTTAGACGACAAGCGCATCAACACATTTTTCCACCTGCTCATAGACAAACAGAAAGTGGCTCGCAGATATGATCGGTGTACCCGTGGACTTAGCTTTACAGAAGGAGAGCTGGTTTGGAAAACAGTATTGCCTTTGGGAGAAAAGCAAGAAGGACGCCGTAAATGGTCTGCGAAGTGTGAAAGGACCTTCATCATCAACAGAATTTTAGGCAAGGGAGCTTTCCAACTGCGAGATATCGATGGTGACGTTCATCGTAATCCAATTAATGGTAGATTTCTAATGAAGTACTGACATTCAGTTTGGGAATACGAGACAGAAGAAGGATCAACGACTTAGTTTTACACTCATTTGCAGCCTATAACAAAGGCTCACTCTTCATGTAAAACTAGGAAGGCAACCAGTATGTCCAAAGCCAAATCATGTGGCCAAAATATTGCAAAATTCAATTTTTTTGACATGGATCCAATTTATGTGGCTCTTTCAAGTATTACAAGTGACTTACGACCAAAACTCAGTGGTCCAATTGTTGGAGACAGTATTTACGTTGTTTGCAAAAAATAAAAGTGGTAGAAAATACAAAGTTTCATTTGATCAAAATAAAGAGTACAATATGAGGCTTTGCGGCCTCTAGCTCTGATACCATACAAATCGAATGAACAATCTCCTGCTAAAAAATTAATCGTAGGAAGTGGTTTAGATCTATCCTAACCAACCACAACAAGGCCCTCGGCTTGCGCCGATGGGTAGTCACTAACTAAGGGATAGATCTACCTTCGGCTCTGGAAGACTTTGAGATACTTGCACTCGCCCAACATTTGCGGCTCAACAAACCCATCTCTTTGATCATGATCTTAGACGCTCCACTCAAAAAGCAAGGGGAGTTGTAGCGAGAGTGAGTGAGAGCATACACTAGACCAGGATGATTAGGTTCAAGGATGAGGTTAAGGAGTGCCCATATCAACCATTGTCTGCTAATTCTCAAAGGTTTGAGAGCTAGCACAAAATTGAAAAACCTGAGCTTTGGTACTTCGGCCTAAAACTGTCTAGCAGAATACAAGATCTGGAGGCTTTGCCTTAAAGCAAGAAAGGAACAGACCATGAGCCAAAAATACCATCTTTTTGCTACAGAAATATTTTGAGGAGTGAAGGAGAAGTGACAAGCAATTTATAAGCCTAAAGTCCCCGGCAACGGCGCCAAAATTGATACACGACTTTGCAACCATTAAATTATCACTTAACAATCAACAAAAATGCATAAACAATTAAAACCCTTTGGTGTAGATGTAGCATTGGTAAATAGGGTATCGTTCTTAACCGGGGATTGAGGGTGCATGCATATTTACGCTATGGTTTGAAAGGGGGGTTTAAAAGGTTTGTTTATTATCTACGAAATAAAGACAAGAACATGGCATAGCAAACAAATCGTGGCTTCTTAGTTCTAACATGTTTAAACTTATAGACAAGCAAAACAAACAAGAACATAGAATCCTAAACATGCTTACTAAAACCGAAAATAAAGTTTAATTACATATATACACGTTGATCATCTCATCATACTCACCTCATTCCTTTATAACCTAGTCATATTTTATGCAACCTATTAAAAATCTAAGTCTTTACTATGTTGTTCATGTATTTCTCGAATGACAATGTTTTCGAACCAAGAACGCTCGCATTCTAGACACATCATAACTTAAACCAAGAACGCTCGCATTTAAGTTAAGCATTAAGCATAGAAAACACATGCATAACAAAGAACTCATATTCGAAATAAATCACAAAAACATGACAGAATTATAGAACCAAAAACTCTTATTTAAACTTTTCCTTAAAAATCAATCGTTCATACAAGAAGAGAAAAGAAGGGGACATGTTACACATTTTGGTCGTGAACGCAGTTGCAAAATATGTAGATGGCCTTCTAGTGGATGGAGAAAAACCTTTGGAACGCCTAAGTTCTTCTTATGGAGGACGTCGGTGTGTGGAGTGTGGGGAGCTTCGGCTTCTTGATGAATTCTTGATCTTGGAGGAGACAAAGTGTTTAAGGACAGGTACTCGGCTGTATGGTGAGAGATGATAATGAATGAGTCGAGCTCCCCTTTATATAGGAGAAGAGTAGGGTTTTTCCTACCAAAACAAGACTTTCCTTATGTACCCGGGCAAATCTGACAGTCTGTCTTCAAACGCGTTTTCCCGGAGTTTCAGATCTTGGAAAATTCCGATTCTTGTTTCATTGGAAAGATTATTCAAAGGGCTATAAAATACATATAAGGAACGCCATATTTGGAATTGAATTGGATTTACTACGGATTTTAGAAGTTAAGTGACCTGGCTGCCCTGTTTTCTTCTTCTTCAAGGAAAAGGAAATCTTCATATCTTCAAATCTTGCATTCCTTATTCCCTAATAATTCTTGGCCGAATATACCATATTCTTGCACATATTTTGGCCCTCAAATCAGGTATTTATCTTCATGGAATATCCTCCAAAATTCGTCCATTATATGCTCCATATATTCCGCCATATTTGCTCTTTCCTGGGTCGCGCAGGAGAAATGGCTTCATCTTTTTGTCCACCATTTTGGTATCCATTTCTTTTGGCATTTGGTCTTCAATTCTTGACACCATGTGGGAATGCATTTTAGTAAACATTTGAAGACCATTCCTCAGACCATTTCTTCTCCGGAATTGAGAACTTCTCTCCTTAGCCCACTTTTAGCTCCAAATCGCCTCCTTTATTATTTTCTCCTTTATTTCTACCTAAAAGCACAAAGTAAGTTAGAAACATATTTATTAAGCATAAAATAAAGTTAAATGTAGAGAGAATTGCGTTAAGAATCAAGTATGAAATGCGTTGATCAGCTACAGAAATATTTTGAGGAGTGAAGGAGAAGTGACAAGCTATTTATAAGCCTAAAGTTCTAAGGGGCTTTAAATAAAGAGACCCGGAGTGTTGTATCGATTCAATACGAATAGTTAAAGGGGCTCAATATTCAATCACCGATTTGCGTATCTTTTAAAAGCTGGAAATTTACCGTTTCAAGATACATAATTATGACCCATTAAAAGCGGACAGATATTCCAAGACTCGACGTGATTTTTGCAGGCGCAAAGTTATTTGATGGCAGAAATACACGGCAAGTGATTAAGGCCATGGGTCATAAAATATAAATTAAACTGACAAAGAGTTTATACAAAACAAAAGTATAAAGCCCAAAATTGGGGCTGAGTCAATAAAATCTAGTACTTCAAAACGGAGCTACTGAGAGCTCGCATACTGGTTTTTACTTGGAGATACCGAGCCTGTGTAGCGGCCCAAGCCCTCTCAGCATATGCAGCTGCAGTGCGAGTGTATTGAACACTTTCAGAAAGAGTTTTTCCAACATTAAGAAGAGCGATAGCAGCTTGTTCCTTTCCAAAATAATCCTCCTCCTTTTGACACAGCTTAGCCTGGAGCTTCACGATCTCCACACGCATGGTTAGAATGTCTACCCACTCATATTCATAACTCTTCCCCATTGTCGTAATTTTCTCCAAGTCATGCTTCCACCTACGGTTATGGTATACGCGATTGGAGATAGCTTTGTTTTGCTCTTGGGTGGCAGAGACTACAGTGTTAAAAAGGATGGGAAGTTCTCAAAGTAGTTCTTCCATTTGATCCAGGATGGTATGGTCAACTCCTTCCATGGCACGGCGAGCTATTTGGATATGAATGACCAGTTTTTTACGAACAGTCTCGTTCTCGAAATTCAGAGTCCATAGATCACGAAGATAGGTAATGGTGAGTTGGACTTCAGAAGGATCTTTTTCAGAGAGAGCTAAGTCTTTGTAGATTTGCACCGCCTTGCGCAGGGTCTTTGCCATACTCTTATTACCCCTGGTAGGAGCTGGAAGGGTTAGATTCGCAGACTGGGGGGGCAAGAGCTTCGCTGCAGCTACGAATGACGTCTGAAAATTTTCCAAGCCTCCGTCGACCCTCAGTAAGAGATAACTCCTGAGTACCTGGATCTTTCTGCAAGAAAACCTATGCCCAGAGAGTTATGAGATGATCAAGGGACTTACATCGGAGAATCATACACGGGTAAAGTCAAAATATACCTGGGATATATAAGGGGGAGATTGATCATTATACAGGGCAACTGGTATACCGAATGTAAGAAAGAACACAGATTTACGTGGTTCACTAACGATATGTTAGCTACGTCCACGGCAGAAGGAGAGCAGATTTATTATCTTGAAGAAACTAGATTACAGATTACAGAATATCACACTAGGTTAAATAACCTAAATGATATATATACCCCTGAATGGTAGGCCCAACAGAAAACCTAAATCCAACATGACTCGGACAGCGAGGCCTCCGTATGCTATCGACATACAAACCTGATTCAAGGCATATTAACAGCAACATTGATACAAGGATGGGAGGACACTTTAGTAGAAAACTGTGAAGGACAAGTAAAGGTTAAAATCTGCTTAAAAGTAGGCAAACCAGATTTAGCAGTTCAAAGGAAGTGCAATACGGTTGACTCTACGTGGCCAGTCTCAGGGGCCAGAATGATAGGGGAACATTCAAAACACGGGGCTAATCTTCATCACCTCCATTCGCAATGTCAGAGGCCACGTTCGCAATGGCAGGGGTGTGTACTGGTGCTTTTGGGGTAATTTCCTGGGACTGCATAACTAAAAAAATGGTTAGAAAAGCACAGTATTTCCATAAAATGGCAAGGTCGGAACAAATACCTTGGCAGTAGTAGTGGTTTGTGGAGCAATAACATCTAGAGCTTCAGCACCTCCTTCGCCTTCAGCAGTCCCTTCTAGAGGTCTCTCGCCAACCACGGTGGTAGCCATTTCTCTTGTAGTAGCGGTCGTAACAGAGGAGACCAGTCGATCGAAAGGTTGTTCATAAACCTGCTCAAGAAGCTCCCAGCGCAAAGTTTCTTCATCTACAGCATTGGAAGTACCTACGCCCGGAAGTTTGGAAGGGGCGGGCTCCGCAGACACATTTACAACACTGGAAGAGGATTCAGGAGTGGCAACTGGCTGCGTAAACTTCCCTTTATTCCGTACAGCTTGGATGATTAAACCATTCTCTAAGGGCTCACTGTCGGAAACTTGCTCGACAGATAGAGAATTTCCACTCAACTCATCTTCCAATAGCCGCATGCGTTCCCCGACAACATAACGATTGGGGCGACGAGACTAAGCCCTTAAAGAACAGGGTTAGAAGCAAAAGACAGCTCATCATTGGAGTCTCCGTCCTCATGATCCCAGGCTTTAACAGTATTCTTCTTCTTCTTTTTGGCAGTAGCGGCCTTCACATCATCTCTCGCAACATGAGAGACAGCAGCGAAACTCGCACCCATTAGTTTGTTATGCTTTGAGATAGAAGCAGGAGAAGTACTAATCTCCCGCTATTTTCTTTTCTGGCCTGGCTCCTTTTGGACCTTGGGGCCCACAACCTGCATGTCCACAGTTCTCTTGAAATAATCAAGAAAAGAGACTGGAAAAATGGCGCGAAAGACCCCAGATTTGGATTGCTCCCAAATGTCGCCATAGTGACGCTTCTCCATTCATCATAGTCATCAACAGCAGAGTAAGCTATACAAATGGAGCGCCGACGGAACTCTGATAGGTTCAGCAAAGGGAAGGTTGAAGTGGCAAGGTCTTGAAGAATTGCTGCAGAGGGATTTTCTACATAAGTCCTCCATGAAGTATAGCCGTTGCGAGATTTTATCAAAGAGCAAGGAAGACCTTCTTTACACCCAAGCTGATGAGCACAGTGATTGGGAGTATACAGCTCAACCCACGAGACCGCATCAAGAACAATGATGTCTGCGCAGGTGACACATTGAGCAAAAAGCTTCCTCAGAGCAGGAGCCTGGTGGGGAGTCACTGCGGATCCAGTAGACAACTCGGTAGGGAATCTCCTCGTTACTACAAATTTAGCCATATCCTTGTGGAAAAGCTTCTGACCCCAGAGATAATTGAAACACTGCGAATAGCTCAAAGATTCTATTTCCCCAGCAAGAACGAAGGACCTCCCCAAAACTTCCTCAGAGACAAACTCCTTGTGGTGGGGACTACGAAATTTAGAAAAATAGACCTGCAGCCACAAATATAAAATCCAAAAAGGACCTGCAAACTTAAACTTGAATGGATTGACCAAGATCCATCCAAGACCACGATATAATACGCCCCAGGCAGAATGTGCAAGGCCAAGGTAGTGGCCATTATACAAAGCCTCGGCTGCCTTAGTGAAAGTATTGGTAATCTTGTCCGTAGTAACACAGAATACGTAACGACAGAGCCAGAATTCTAAAAAAGCAATACCACCATAGGCATTCTTCACTCTCTGATCATTAGAGGCCGGAGTGGCCTAAAATTCCTCCACATTATAATGTTTACGCCAATTAGAGTAGGCGGTACTGACAAGGGAGCGTGCATGATCCATCAAAAAAGGGAAGACCTTATTATCTAAAGCACTGGGGAGGAAAAGTCCATCCGTTGTGGGTAAACCAGTAATAGTGACAACATCAAGTAGAGTAATTCCTAAATGACCAAATGTGATGACAAAACTATTACTACTGGTCTCCCAAAAGCACAAACCAACAATGGTAGCAACATAATTCCCACATTGGGGAAGATGGAAACATAAATCTAGAGCATGCGAAATACCAACCTGTTGCCAGAGTTCCTCATTGAGGGACTTCCGCTCCTGGTACCATTGAATTTCCTCAACTCTGGTACTGGGCCATTTCCCCAATTTGACTTTAAGTTCCTTTTGATCCCACTGGAGAGGAGTAGCGGCTTCGCCTCACGCGACCAATGGAGGACGGTGCACAACCGAATAAAGCATAGAAGAGGCCTTAGTGGTATTAGTGGTTGAACCCAATATAACCTCATCTCCCCTCGTAAGATCAAGCCACGCATAAGGAAGGTCCTGATCCCGATGAAGACGACGATCCATATGAGTGCGAAAGGCTTTCACACCCTTCTCAAAGACGTCTGGGCAGAACCATTGATAAGGCACCATTTGCGAAAGGAAGAGGGAAAAGAAAGTAGAAATCTTGAGAGTGATTGAAAATTCAAAATCTTGGATTGCGAAACTTTTGAAAGAAAGTAAAGAAGGTGAAGATAGCCGAAGAGTATGAAAAGGTTGAGAATAGGCGGTGCGACTTTTGAAGAAAACACTTGAAGAGCCTATACGAGGCTATTTCAAGCCACTGTGTAGGAAGCAACACGTCACATCCAAACACTTCTAAAAAGACCCCTTCGATTGCCCATGGGTTAATCTCGAGGTCTAGGAGGCAATGTTTGGGCCCAAAATATTCATTACATTTATTTTGACACTTTTGGGCTTTGGAGAAAAAAATGAGCCGACCACATGTGGCCCGATTAGAGCTATGAATCGGGAAAGGATAAGCCTATGCGATTCTTAAATGAGTTTGGGAAATTCAGAGGCAAGATATTATCCTTCTTCTGTCCTAATTGATGATGTTACCTTGTCAAGCCAGGAAAATTAGAGCACCAACCTCTATAAATAGAAGAAGCAAAGAAGAATTTGGAACCTCGACACATACATACAATTTGCGCACAAGAAAATCTTACTCTGCTGTGAGTAGACAACGAGCGTACAGGGAGCTCAGGATCTATGCTACCCAACAGAGCGTAGGGATTCGAATGTTCACTCAAGCTACCCAACCGGCAATAGCGAATTCAGGATCTAGGCTACCCGACAGAGCGTGGGGATTCTAAAGACCTACGAAGTCACCATATCCTATGTTCTCAACATTCGTCCTTAGGATTGCTCTTCTTTATACTTGCCCGAGAGTGTAAAGTATTAATTCTTTATGGCTCGGCAGAGAGACACGAAGTTTACGTCTTGCATACCATCAAGACAAGTAGGACTCAATGAGTGAGGTTGGTGCTCTCCTTGCTCCAATCGCTTGAAAAAAAGCAGAGACTACACGATGCACAACATAACGACATTCTGCCCTCGGCAGTGGCACACATCGCACACAACATATCTATAACAGTGGATCCAAAAGAGACAGTTTGCGACATCTCCAAACGTAGCGACTTGACTGGAGAAAAATCGAAGTCAAACACTTTGAATTACGAAAGCAGGAATCTACAAAGTTTCTTATAATCAACTGATTGTATTGTTAACTAATATCTTCTGTTACTTACCAATAAAATCCTTTTTCCATCAAGCAAGCATGTATTAGAAAAATCACGGTCTAGCTACTTCAAACATAACGATGCAATACTTTGCAATAAGCAAAGTAGTTGAACTTAACAACTAGAGCACTTGTAACAATGTTACTGACAGATGTCATCAAAGCAAAGCAAGACCCTGTAAGCAATAATGCTGGACAATTTACCCTGCGAATTACAAGCAACCGGGAGTCTACAGGTTCCACACACAAACTTCTGACAAATCGAGCATCTCATTTGGGATCAGTGTCCAAACGTCATTGACATATATACATGATTCTAGTTCGAAACTACATAATTATAGGCAGAATAGGCAACAACAACAAGTGAGGCACGGCACAGCTTGTCGCTAAGCCTAGAAGCGCGACTAGGCAGATTAGGCAACGTTCGTGCTTCTCTATTTGCTGTAGAGAATATCTAGTTTCAGTTCCAAAGCATGATTGTGTGTCAGTGTCACACAGAATCCTGACGGCGACATCGAACCCGAATTGAATGGCGCCGGGGTTGGGAACATGAGTTATGGATTTACTGTTTTAAAGGGTTTTACTGTTCTTCTCGGTGACGAAGAGATGGAGGAGGTTGCTAGAGAAGAGAAAGGTTAGAGAGAGAGAGAGAGAGAGAGAGAGATTATAGACGCCAGCGACCCATCCACCTTCTCACTCCCCAAAGGAGAGAGATGAGATTAGAGACGCCGGCGACGGACGGGGTCTCCGGTGGCAGAGACAGGCGGAGTGACTTTGAGCATATGCTGCTATAATGTGGGCTTTGCTCATTCTAAGCTCGAGATAGGAAAAATATCCAATGGATGACATTAAAAATAATTTTGGGCATGTACGAGTTGGGCGTGTATCCAAGACTAACAAGAGAAAAATATAGAGGTTGAAGAATCCTTAGCTTAGGGGTAACCAAATTCAATCAATCATTCACAGATATGGGCTGGAATTTCATATATGTGATGTGTGCAGTTTTTGTGGTGATATTTATATGCGTATGTCTTTTGAGTAAGTGTTGGAGAGGGGAACAACAACAAAAAGCTAATTCACTTGATGTTGAAGCCCAAGCACTACAGGATGCCATACAAAACCCCACATCTTCAAGACCAAACACCTCAGCCACTGCCGCCGCCACCACCAGAGAAAAGCCGATGAGCGAGATCTCTATTAATAGTGTTTCTTGCGCTTGAATGATTTAGATATTTAATTATTGTCAAATTTTGATATGAGTAGTGTTGTCTCTCGTTAAATTTATATTTACCGATGTCTTTTGTTTAGTTATTTGAAAAGAAATGATAAAGAATCAAGTCTAAGCATTTTTCTTTAGCTTTCCTAATTTTTCCTAGAAAAAGAGCACGTATAGTCATAAAGTTACTCATCACTCATTAACTCAAATTATGGCTCATCAATGGGCTGGGTTGGGCCGGGCTTTGTAATTGTTCACTCAAAATCCGGGTCAGACCAGGCTGGGCTTTTCCACAAATTTTGGGCCCACGGGCCGGGCCTAATCCTGGCTTTTCGGTCGGGCCGGGCCTTGTTGGGATTTTCATCAATTTCAAGTACAAGCTTAAAACAAAGCAAAAAACCTTCATACTCCACAACTCAGTCAAGCTTAACTAAGGTAAATCAGGAAAAACTAGTGATTGTATGGGTGGTTTATCATGTTTACACATATCATTAGCTAAATAAAGAAACAATCCAATTAATTGATTACATGGGTGAACAAATTTAGGAAGAGAGAACAAGCATTTGAGTGGTTAAGACCCGTAAGGCCCTAACCCCCAGTACACAGCCGATGCAGAAGGGCCAGTGTCAGCATACAATTTAATCAGTCGATATATGGCCTTGAACTTGTACCTGAGTCTTCCACATAGCATGCATGATCTCCCTACAAACAAATTTTAATAAATGAAGCTGGCTACTGTATGTACAACCAAATATATGTTTGTGCAAATCAAACAAACATAAGTAGTTAACAGTATGAGTGTTAGTAAAGAATATTGATTAGTCATGAAGATACCAGAGGAACCCTTATATGGAAAAGCTTACTCCTCTTCGCTGCATTCAATCCTATGATCGCTATACTGTACTCTATGGTTTTCAAAAATAAGTTATCATCCCTTCTTATTTAGTGCATTACATTTGGAACAGAGTGAGCAAAAGATTAAAAAAGAAAGAAATTGAGCAGGCAAGATGCATGTACCAAGAACAATACTGAAATCAAAGCTATGCAAGATATGATTTAATGTCAGGCCCTACTACAATGACGACCATCATGCGTTGTCTGAAAGCAATACTAGGATGAATCTGGAGATAAACCTTAACAATTTAACATGAAAGATGAATATGGGTAACATGCTGCTCCAGTCCAGTCCAATCAAGTGGAGGACAGGTCACTTCAACAAATCCACAGTTCAAACTGAACATAATCTTACATGATGATAACTTCTTAACAACAATCAATATTCATATACCAACCCTTCCAACTACTTATAATCAAACAACACGTTTTCAAAAAATGCCAAAGTAGTCGTCACATAAGTAATACAAGGAACACCATTCATATAGAGTCTACTTTCTATTGCCCTCTAAGGGTTAGCAGAGATTTATAGCAATCATAGTGATACTACCTTGAGCAGAAACATATTGGGAGAATAGGGGAAGTGTCAGATTCCTCATTAATTGTATCCATCTAATAGTTGAAACCATAATGGAAAAGCTTAGATGCTTAAAGTATAGAAGCACTTCCCTGTAGAAAAATCACATCAGCCCCAAAACTTGCATCACCATCATCTACTGCCCAAGTATAGCTGGCTGGAAGTGATATATGTTCCACTGTAAGAAAAAAAGAAGCTTTATCAGTATTAGAAGCTTCATCAAGCACTGTCCTATTCTAATATATAGAGAATAAAAACTTCATTAGTATTAGCAAGTGAAGTACATGTTGCATATTTCTAGATTGAGATTGATGAAGTTTTTTAAATATGACTACTAGAAAGATAACATATAGTTGCAGTTAAGTACGACTTTCAATCAAAACTTTGATCTCAAGCATACTTACTGTAGTATGAACTTGTAGAATTGCCTCTGACCTTTGGGCTCTTATGACGTCGTTGGTTCCTCTTCGTTTCCACTAGCTACAAACAAATATATGCAATACATAGTAAGATAATTCATATCAAGACCTATCAACGCATCACTCAATATTAGACAATTAAAATTCTAAAAAAATAGAACTTGAATTCACCTGATTTCTTAAGATTAAGATGAAGCCTTGATTCAATTACAATGAACTTGGTTAGAATTGCATGTAGCCTCTGGGCTCTTGAAGGTTGCTGATTCCTCTTCATTTTCACTAGCTAGCTGCAAACAAATATATGAAATATATAATAAGATGCCAAAAATCAAGACCCATCAACGTGCATCACCCATTATTAGATAATTGAACGTCTTGGTGTTTAGATAACACAAAAATCAGACCTCAACTCATACAGTACGTGTTCACTAAGATTCTTCACATAAAAGAAATCCTAATACCATATCTAATCAATCCTCTTTTTTGATATTCGAGTATATCAAATTTTCCAAAATAAGATGGAGCAACATGTGAAGACGATATATCATAAGGGAAGTGATATTTCTAAACATCAAAAGTCAAACTCACCAAATTCCTTTGAAATTAGATGAAGCCCTAATTCAATTAGGTATTCCACTGCTTGCTCGATCTCATACACAAGCCGACAAGCGAACAAGTTTCCTCTCCAATCAAAGGCGATGGAGTTCTATCTCCGAAAGAAATAAGAAGAGGCAAAGAGATTTGTGAGGAAAAAACTCGAGACTCAGAGAGATTTGTGAAAAGAGTCGTCAGTCTCGAGATTTTATTTTGGTAATGTCAACAACAATATAAGTTTACCCAGTGTCTAAAAGACTAAAACGATGGTGTATTCCTTTGTTTGTACAGGCAATACAGCACTACAACGACTATAAACTATTAAAGTGCAACCCCCCGGGTCTTTTGGGCTGGGCTTATCGGGCCAGGCTTAGGCTGACCCTTCGAACTTCAAGCGGGCCGGACTTTTTAGGCCCACGGATTTTAAGACCTTGGCCCAGACTCTGCCCTATACCAAACGGGCAGGGCCTTTCGGATTTTTTTTCGGGCCGAGCTAGACTTGAACTTGATGAACTTCGTACCGCCCACATATTTTTTGAGCCTATGACCAAATGATGAGGCCTAACTCAAATCATATACTGTAGTCTGTATAAAGACGTCAATAATCGAAAGCACCATATAATATAATATATGGCCCCTATTCAATTAGTGGCTGCTACGAGCTTCAAATTTGATACACCTACAATGGCCCTATGCCCCTCCTGCTAGAGACCCGAACCCAAAAAATGGCCTAACAATAACCCACCTCTAGAATTTAAGTCTTGACCCTAAACTAATATAGCAAACAATGAAAATAACACACAATTAGTTTCTTAAATATTAAAAATAACCCCACAGGCCACCATTACAGATGTCACCGCCAATTTGCTGTATCTCATCCTCATTGAGCTTCCCGGAACCGACTCCGCCGGACTGTCCGACTTCGCCTCTTCCTTCTTCTCCGCCTTGTTCGGATACGTGCATGTTTTATAACCTGCCAACCATGTGCCACGTACCCAATTAGCATTAATCATCGTTTCTTGTTGTAAATGAAATAGTTACCAAACTGAAAGTAATATAAAGCTAATCAAAAACTTACTTGGATCCACGGTAGTGACTACTCCGGTGCCGCTGAAGTCGCAGTTGATGTCCTGTGGGCCACGGTCCTGGTAATAAGCGTTCATCACGTACGACGCGTGGGATCTCACCGTGTTGGGCTCAAAGCACCGCCCGCCTTTCTGTATGGGCTTGCAGTCCACTCCGCTGCTGCACACGTAGTCTATGTTCTTCTGCAGCGCCACGTTAGAAACGTTCGATTTCGGCACGCACCATTTCTTCTCCGCCGATGATGTCGGCCCTTGTGACACCTCGCCACTGGGACCCATCGCAGTCGGGCCGGATACTGGACCCGGAACTGGACTAGCTGCCGGGCCAGATGCGGGGCCCATAGCCTAAACTTAGAAAAAATATCAGAGATGCAAGTTCATATACATAAAACGATAACGACGAATTAGGCTTTGGGGATAACTAGATATTATTCCCTGAACATTTTTATTTATAAGAGATCATCCACTGGATTTTGCATTAGTAGATAAAGGACAATAAAAAATATCAGAATTTATATAGATTATTAATTATATGTATGAAAATCTAATTTATCTTTGGAGGCTGAAATTTAGTTTAAAATCCAACAAATTGATCGAACTCTTATCCAATTCGTAGGTAAATTTAGTACGAGTATAGTTTCGTAAGAGTACTATGGAAGGTTATTGATCTCTGACAATTTAAGTAGGTAAATTGCCTTTAAAAAAAGTAGGTAAATTGATCTAAATCAAGTGAGTAGATAAATTGATCTATGACAACTGAGTAGGTAATTTACCCAAGTTTATTAAGTAGTTAATTTGATCAACTGGGTAGGTAATCTACCCAAATTCTTTAAGTAGGTACATTGATCTATGGGCATTGAGCAGGTACATTGATCTATCTCCAGTTAATTTGAAGGAGGTAAATTAATTAAGTAGGTCATTCAGTAGGAACTAGGTAGGAAATTTAAAAAAAAAAAAAACTAAAAGGTATAGGTAATCTAAATAGCAGTACACATCAATAGGTAAATTGTTTGCTTAACGAGGAGATCAAAAGAACATCAAAATCGAGTTGAAGACTATACACATATGCATGATGCATTAATAAGTAAATTTAAAAATAAAATAAAAAAATTAATTAATTAATTTCTCAAAAATTAGGTAAATTGAGTTGGACTAAAATTTAGGAAACTCCACCCACAAAACACACAAAAAGAGGAAAGGGTATATATTATAGGTGTAGCAACAGTCACTGGGAGGAAAAAAGTAATGAGCTTAATTATGAATAAGGGACTAAAATCATGAATAAAAATGTACCAAATTTTTTTTATAAATTTAAATATGATAATGAGTTTTCCCTGATTTCTCCTAGATTTTATCGTAAAGCCAAACGAGAAGAGCTGTAAAGCAGTCCGTCAGTGACACAAATTTGGAATAGTAGTCTCCAAATCACGTGTCAGAAATTAATTGGCTACTAGATCAGGTGCAGATAACTTGGTTAAAAAAGTAGTCGTACGGGGAAAAATCGTAATTACCTGCTCGTTTCTTAAAAGGCCCACGTCGTAAACCGGGTCGAGGTCGGGTTTGAACAACCCGTAGTTCTGCTCCGACAGTGTGGGCTTCAGGTTCTCATTGAACAGCGCAAAAATGAAAGTCTCGAAAGTCCTGTTGGGCATGAGCGGCGTTCCTTTCCCGGACATGACGTGGCGTACGAGGTTACCGTTGTAAGCCTCGGCGTTATCCAAACTGACGCCAAGTTGGTTCGGGTCGCCCGCGGATGGCCAACCCGTTTCTGCCACGACGAGTTCCACGTCCTCGTACCCGACCTTCTTCATCGCCGAGAAAACCGCGTCCATCTGCGCGTCGAACATGTTGGTGTAGTTCATCCCTGTCGCAGTGTCGAAAACGCCGCCGTTTGGTCGGAACGTCGCGTAGTTTAAAGTATCCGGTGAGAGACCGAAGAACGGGTAAGGGTTGACGAGGAATGGAGACTTGGTCTGGCGGTGATATTCTAAGATGGGTTCGAATATGACTTTGTCGTAACCTGTTCGGAACTGACCGAGGCTCGGTGGCCCCGTGTTGGGCGCTAGTATGCCGAGCGAGTGCGGCGTCGACACCTGGATGGAGGTGACGTTGGCGAGGGTGAGAGCTTGGTGGAGAGCTTTCATGGCGGGTAAGAGATGAGCGATGAGGTCCTTGTCCGACGTGGCGAGGATTTCGTTGCCGACGGCGATGCGGTTGATGTTTGTGCGCGGGAGGTAAGGGAGGATGTTGGTTGCGATCCATGACTGGGCGGCGGGGAGTTTTGCGAGGGGAGGGACGTCGCCGTTTCCGACGGTGACGGTGACGGTGATGCCGGTGTTGGCGAAGGCGCGGAGGACGGTTGGGTCGGTGTTGAAGATCTTGACGCGGTCGATGGTTGTCTTGGTCTTGAGAAACGTGGCTACCTGGGAAGGCGGAGGGAGGTTGTTTGCTACGGTGCCGTAGTTCACTCCGATGGAGGTAGTGAGGATGACGTGGCAGGCGGAGATGAGGTTAAGGAGGAGGAGGAGCTTCAGGTTCAGCTCCATGGCTTCGGCTTCAGCTTCAGTTGAAAGAGGAAAGTTGAATTCGAATTTCGAAGGAGCTAACCTGGGAAGAGCATATGTTTAATCTGTGTTGTTTTGATTTGTTTATTCAAATTTCGAAAGGGTTTTGTGTGATCAGAAGGAGTGGGACCCGGGTGGTGAGGAGTGTTCATGTCGGTTTTAGACTTTTAGGGTAATCGTTTGACGAGTGGGTAGACGTGGCGAAGTGGGTCTTTTCTCCAAATCTTTCTTTTATTGGTCACTTTCGGTTTAATTATCTGGCAAGTTTCCGTTTGATTCTCACGGTCACGTGGAAAGAAGCTGAACACTGTGTCTGAGGGAAGCTTCTTCACAACGACGACCCAGAATTTTAAAATAGGTGTGGGTTAACTTCTTTTTTCGAAAATAGTTTAATTTTTTATTTTTGTTTAATTTTACTGTTAAATTAAACACATATTAAGTAACCAAATAGCTGAACTAACTTAAAAAATTAACAATAACGTTTTATGGAAATCCGTTAACATAAGTTTAAATATGAATAACGTACTATTTAAATTATACTATACGATATTAAATAAAAAATAGTTTCATAAATTGAAAAAAGAAGAGAGATGTCACGACTCACATAGGTGTTGCAACCCAGGAAGAAAGCATGCACTCCAAAGCTGAAAAAAAAATCTATTTTTTATGAGTTTTTAAGGTTTTTTTTTAATTTTAGTTAATAAATAATATTAAAATATACATTAAAATTTTCTTTTCATGATATGTGGGCTAATTTTAGAGTGGGTTAATTTTGGGGTGGGCTAGATATATAAATTTGGGGTGAGCTAATTTTGATTTTTCAAAAAATTAAACTACAAAATAATATTTTTCAAAATTTTAAGGTGACTCTTACCCCAAGTGTAGGTCCGTCTTTGCTTCTTCAGCGTCTACACGATCTACTACTGTTGCTGCAGTTTGTTGTGATTGGTTCAGGACTTGAGGTAAAGAACTTTAGTAATGGCTTCTTTTGGTGTGTTCTATTCTTGATTATGAACTCATAGATAGTTCTGGATATATTTAGTTGTTGATATATAAAGGGAAAAGTTTGGTCATGAATTAATCGTAGTCTTGGATAAGAGCCTTTCTCAATCGTTATTGGAATAGTTGGCGGGTTATACTATTGTAGTTTTGGTGGTAGAAGTAGGGAAAAGATCAACTTTTTACAATAATGGGCGTCAAAGTGATAGAAGAATTAAATGTTTTATTGGTTTACTTTAGAAATTAATTGACTACTTACTATAGTGGGCATCAAAGTTGGCTGTGAGCCTGGGATAATTTACAGGTTATACATTTGAGTTTCTACTAATTAGTTTTATTTGCTTGTGTAGCCGTTGTTGCTCCATTGGGCTCACTGTATCTATGCAATTTTTGTTTGACGTAAATCAGCAAGGACTTCTATTCTTGTTTTGGTTGGTTGAAAGTGAGCTCTTCTTTTTTGTCATTATAGTTCAAATTCCATGCGAGTATGGAACTCTACTTATCTCGTAGACATATGAGTATATCTGCACAATAAAAAGTTTGTTATGTGAATTGAATGAACAATGTCAGCAAAGAGACCGGGATAGTGGACCTAAAGCCATGCAGATCATATAGATATCCCCTTAACACAACATAGGTCAATGAAAGGATCTCGGAGGCCCACCAAAGCACGAAAGTCAGGATATTTCAGAAAATGGATTCCTGTTCGAAGAGTGTATAACCGCATGGATAAGCTCACACTAATAATGGAAAGAACAAATTGGAATAAAGTGAATAAGGAATCACCTGCTTGAGGATCTAAATGTAAGCAACTGGAACATGAATGATCTGGTCTCTGAGGCATTTATCACCTTGGATTGGTGTGCGTTCTTGATCTATTCCTGCAAACTGACCTCATCAATATAATTAAGTAGAAGCAAAGCCCTCTACAAAGACCACGTCTAGAAATTTAAAATTTAAGTTTTAATGAAAAATGCAACTACATAAAACACATCAACAGAAATGGAAAGAAGACAATTCTATTCCATTTACTAATGTTGTTGTGCTAGATTGGACCTTAATCAACACAAATCAATCATATATGTGTCCAGTTACTCATATCGGGTTGTTGCACTCAAAGAATTCTACCAGTCTAGTTGCTCTCAAACCATAATTCTGATTCTCATCTCAGTGGGTGTAATTGCTTATATATAGTATATGTTGTCCAGTTGAGCATGACCAAATAATATTTGAGTCATTAGAAGAAGAAAAAAACTTCCACCAATTCAACTATTGGATCTGTTCTTCAATTCTGCATATATTTTACTATGGAGGTGCAAGTGGGTTGATCTTCAAAAGCATTAAAACTTTTGGAGAACTAAAGTGATAAATGTCATGTTTAAGTGGCAAAAGTGAGAAACGAAAATAAATTTGAGGAATCAAAGTGATATATGACATATATAAGGACCAAGGTTTATAAAATGTCATACATAATTCTACATATTTTCTCGAAATGGTATTCGTTCAAACACGGTGAATGAATGCAGTTAGGTAACAAAACTTTGTTTATAGTCATGCAAATCCCACTCTTCATCTCTTTCCATGTCAATTTCAGAGAGCTTTCCTCTCCCCAACTTGTCCTTCCTTCTGAATCTAACAATCAGGGCCGGCCCTGTGTCAAAAAAGCCTCGAAGGCAAACAAAAATTTGAGTCCGCTAAACAAATGCTTGACAGAAAAAAAAAAACTTAAAATATAACGAAAGAAATCATACTAAAATATAAAAGTATCATTGAAATACAACGCATCTTGCATTTTTAGATGCAAAGATACTAATCAAATTTGCATAATCAAGTTTCTCAACTATGTCTTTTTCTATAGATATCATAGCCAAACCACTTAATCTCACTTGTGACATAGTAGACCGAAGGTAAGTTTTTATCAATTTTAACTTTGAGAAGCTTCTTTCTGTAGAGGCAACTGTGACTCTCGATCCCTTGTGCTCATCCAAAAAATGGTGAAAAGCCCGCCACTGAAAGCACTCTCGATCTTCAACACTTCAACTCTCCAAGGCTTCCACCACACACACACACGACTCCATCTCCTTCACTCTCCAGTCTCCACCACCTCATCTCCTCCGACAACCAAAGCCACGCTCACTCTCTCATTCTCCAACTCATCTCCGCCCGAATCTAATCACCCTTCTTCACTCCCTCCTCTCTCTTCCACACTCTAACTCTCAACCCCAGCTTTACTCATCTCTTCGAACCAATCATCAACGCCCACGTGAATTCCCACTCCCCAGAACAAGCCCTTCACTATTTGAACATAATGATCGGTCAAGGCCTCTCACCCACTTCGAACGCTCTCAACAACTTACTGGGTTTTCTCGTCAAGTCGAAAGAGTTCGATAAAGCTTGGTCTCTGTACAATGGGTTTCGGAATAGAGTTGGTTTGGATTTGTATAGCTTTGGCATAGTTGTAAAGAGTTGCTGCGAGGGTAGTGATTTAGAATTGGGTTTTGGAGTTTTGGCTCAGATGGAGAAATTGGGTTGGTCTCTAAATGTGGTTATATATACTACATTGGTTGATGGGTGTTGCAAGAAGGGTGATTTTGAGAGAGCTACGGAGATGTTTTGTCAAATGGGGGAGATGGGTTTGGTTCCTAATCAGTATACTTATACTGTTTTGATTGATGGGTTTTTCAAGAAAGGTTTGAAGAAGGAAGGGGTTGAGTTTTATGAGAAGATGAAGATTAATGGGGTGTTCCGAATTTGCGTACTTATACTTGTTTGATCAGGGTGTATTGTAAAGTTGGGAAATAAAAAGTGTCTTGCAGGTGTTTGATGAAATGCGTGAGACAGGAGTGGTCTGCAATGTAGTCACTTACAACATCTTGATTGGTGGGTTCTGTAGAGAAATGAGGGTGTGGGAAGGCAAGAAGCTCGTGAACCAGATGAGAAGGGATGGTATTAGTCCGAACGTAGTTACTTTCAACACGCTGATTGATGGGTTTTGTAGTCTTGGGAAGCTGGATAAGGCGATGAGTTTATTTGATCAGTTGAAGACGAGCGGAGAGTCACCGTCTCTGGTGACTTATAAAGTTCTGATTCGAGGGTTTGCTAGAGAAGGAAACTCTGTTGGAGTTGCTGATATGGTGAGAGAGATGGAGAGCAGGGGGATGTCTCCTTCCAAGGTGACGTATACCATTGTAATGGACGCCTTGGTTCGCTCCGGTGACATGGAAAGAGCATTTCTTATATTCTCTTCCATGGGAATGCTGGTTTGGTGCCGGATGCTTACACCTACGGAGTATTAATACATGGATTGTGCACGAAAGGAAATATGATTGAAGCATCAAAGCTGTTCAATTCAATGAGTGACTTGCATTTGGAGCCGAGCGATGTCATATTCAATATGATGATTCATGGCTACTGCAAAGAGGGTAGCTCTTACAGGGCACTCAGGCTGATCAAAGAAATGAGAAAGAAAGGAATGGTTCCGAATGTGGCTAGTTACAGTTCGACCATTGGAGTCCTTTGTAATGATGAGAAATGGGAGGAGGCTGAAATCCTACTCAAGGATATGATGGAGGCAGACTTGAAACCATCAAGGTCTTTGATTAATAAAGTTTCTAGAGCAAAACCGGTAGTTAGAACCTAAACCGCTTATTTTGCCAGTGGATCACAAATGTGCCGGAGAGAAAGTCTTGCTATTGCCCAGTGAAGCTTCTGGCTAGATCACAGTCATGTGGACAAGCCTCAGCATATAAACTTGATGAGCCTTTCAAAAAGCTTTGCCTCACAAAGTAAGATGCTCAACCACGAGATAAACTGGATATGCTCGGTGATAAACTCAACTATGGCGTATACAATTTCACACTGCTTAAGAACCAAGTGCATATGTCAATATGAAAGTAATCAAACTGAGCTAAGAGTCTACTAAGTTAGGGAATTAACTGAACTCGGACATGAGTTGGAGGTGGGCATAACTAAATTTTGGAGGTGGGCATGAATCTCGCAAATTCTGAACTCGACTCAATCCCGCAAGGGACGAGACATGAAAAAAATAAAAAAAATTTATTATTTCTTCCCGTCCTGATCCATTTCATTTTTTAGGGATGGGATCGGGTCTTGATTTTAAAATTCCGATAGATCCGTCACGTGTCGCATAATATATTTTGTCTATTTTATCATTATTTTATTAAGAGTTAACATATTAATTTATCAAACAATTAGCAATTTAACCCAAAAAATTACTCTACAACAATTAAAGTATTACACTACTTGTAATATGAACTAATGTATCAATTAAACATGAAATACAATTACTAGTAGTTTTATTGCTCTTAATTAAACATTAATTACAGAACAACAATACTACTTTGTGTAATTGTAGACTTTTAGGTCTTATATTTATCTTATATTGAGTTCAAATTTTGGTTTGTCTCGTCACATTCGATTTTTTATTGTTAAATATTCTATTAAATGTTCATTTTAAGATAGGCCTGAAATTGGACCTGTCTTATCCCATCCCGTTCTGGTTTCGGGACGATCAAGATGGACTTTTAAAAGCCAACATTAAGATATTCCTATGATGAGACTCATCTGGGTGTAACAATACCATCATCAGTCTCACATTATCCACATGAGAGTAACATAGAGCACTTCCCTGCAATGCTTTAGTAATGGCTGGCATGAAGCAAACCTGTCATCATGAAATTGTGTTACAACGATGCCCACTTTATCTACCATAGATTACAGTGCACCTGATATCACAATATTTTTTTATCATTTCCATTAACACCTTCACCGGATCATATAGATTACACACATACAGAAACCAAGCTCATTTTATATGAAAAGACTGGACAATGGTTCACAATGAAGGTATCACTGATAGCTCGAACAACAAAAACAAAATAATGTGACATTATCAGATTTAGAAAGAGATGGAATATAATCTCTATAACACAGCATATAAAATAGTCAATTTACTGCACTTGAGCACCAGCAAATATCAAGGAATCATTTGTTGTACCAACATTAAGCTTTAACTACAGAAAATGTAAAATCTATTCTTGTCATTCGGCAGCTAAAATCGCAGGCAGCGCCAAGTTTCAAGTTTACTTGTATGTGAACTATAAGAGCATGAAATGGATGCTTGAAAACACAAACACTCTACTAAATAAAAACTCAAGTAGACATTCATTCATATCAAGCTGAGAGACAACAAGATAGAAAAACAGAGAGTAAAATACCCACTTGGCCACTTCGTTTTCTTTTTCTTTTTTATTGACAATCAAGAACAAGTGTTTAGATTCTAAGAGAACGGTATAGACAGAAATAGCAGAGATCTTACTATATAAGCCCTTCAAATGTGGATGTTGATTACGAATGTGTTCAGTAACCACTTCCAGTTGAGGGTTCATCTCCTTAAATGTAGGTAAATGCGACTCCATAAATGACATAGCATTAATAGGGTTAAATTATTAATTAAACACTAAAAGGTTATAAATGATATGATACTACAAGAACATAACAGAACGGAATACATTTGTATCCACTCTGGAGCACAAGAAAAGAAATTGAGTAAATGACCAATATCATGCCTAAATGTAAGACAAAAGAGCACTTGCCTGGTGATATAACTCTACGCAAAAGAGGGCAAGAAGTGTGTACGTAGAGAAGAATAGCAGTCCAGGGAGATCCATCAAGACCAATATCAATACCTGATTCAACATACAGCTATTAAAGTTTAGCATATAATCACAAGATTCATCACTCGCATTTCATGTTCCATTTTGATAAATCAACTGGAGCTCTTAATGTCCCCTTGTGACTGGTGTAAGTACACTATTAGGTTTAAGCTAAATTGGACTATTAGAGCAAATTCACCGGAGGTGTTTTGCCTGGTTGTCATGTAGACGTAACCCCAAAAAAGGGAAAAAGTAAAAAATCAACGCTCCAATGGTGTATTCTTGCCTAGGCAAGAATTCCCCTGGGCCAATCCCTAGGGTACTTCTAGTCTCTTGACCTGACCCAATTGCCACGTGACACTCTTAATCTCAACCGTATATACGTTCACGTTTTTAGAGTGATGTTTGATTACCGTATATGGTTCCACGTCATTTTAAATGAATAATAAAAATTAAATAAAAATAAAGTTCTGACTCAGACCCTGACTCAACGGGTGAAAAAAACTATCAAGAAGTGAATGACATGTCACTGACTTATTGTCCCAGCGACCCTGACCCTGTGACTCAATGGGTGAACTTCCTCTTAGAGTTACAAAAAAACTAACCCTTGGTTGGAACAAAAAAATTTACTTGTGAAATTCGAAAAAAAATCGAGTGCACTGCAACAACAAGTACCCCGAGAAGAGTTTAACATAACAACAATACATCTCATTAAAGAGTCTAAAATGACAGTAATGTGCTGAGAATCTCACCTCCAATAACAATGAGATTCATAAGATGGAACACCTTCTGCCTCGTCCAACCGTATTCTGGCACTCTCAATTTGATTCTTATAAGTTGAAATTGTTAATCAACACAAAGCTCACACAAAATATATGCTCAACATTACAATAATCAATCAAACCAAATTTCCTAACTTCACCAATTTAAAGGGGCGAGCTGAGGCCAAGTGAAGCGTTCTGAGGCTGATGGCGGGGTGCGGTCAACGAAGGTTGTTTCGTGCATGACGACGGCGTGAGGGTGAGGCTGGCGAAAGAAGGCACGGTGTGGCGTTCGAGTTGCTACTGTTTGAGGCCGAGAGAAATGTGAGGCCGGAGAGGAAGGCAGGCGAGGCCGACAATGAAGGCATGGCGACATGGGATGTGTGGCGGCAGAGCCGACGATGTGGTAGGCACGAGGGCAAGATGTCCTACTGAATGGAGAGAGAGAGAGAGAGAGAGAGAGAGAGAGAGAGAGAGAGAGAAGTGAGGCCGATGGAATAGAGAAGAAAAGTATAAGAGGAGGCTAGGGTTTCTTAACAAAATAATTATTTAAAATTATAGAAAAAGACAGCCAAGGAGAGTTATAGTATCAATAATACAAAAATCTAACCACAACCTAATTTAGAAAATAAAGGATAGGGCCTGAAACCCAAACGTAGTATCAGCCGAGCCCAACCAATTAAACTACCGTAAAAGACAATTTTACCCCTA